>OV702282.1:195048527-205048527 GCA_916181665.1 Avena sativa
TTTCTCAATGAACAATGAATGCTTGAGAATACCGAAGCTTACAAGATCCACACAAATGGTACTCCTTTCTTCGTGAGAGGTCTCCTAATTATGTATATACAGGATGAGTCACATCTTGACCGGAGCACAAAAAGTGAGGAGAAAGGATCCACCAAAAGAGAGAAATGAAAGCTGTTCCTCCCGCAAGTTCTCTTTTCTATATTTACAAGAAGCAAAGTGGAAACGGGAGCTTTCCCACCAAGTACCGGCATCCAACTCTTCTCTTCCGTAAGCAAAGGGGCTTTCAACGAGATAGGGAGCTGTACAATTCCGTGGCTACGAAAAAAGATTGGATCAAATATACGTGTCCTAGAAAAGAGGGAGGTCATGTGAGGCTGCTGCGTGGGTGGGTGGAGGGAGGAGTTGGCGTGGCGGAATGGCGACCGCCATCGAGGAAATTGCACAAACCACCAACTATTACGGTCGTCGTTGCGCAAAACACTAACTTTACATGTCTTTTGCACAGACCACCAACTATTGGTGTAATATGTTGCACGTAGGTCCAAATCACATATTAGGTTGATTAATTGCAAATATAATGACCAGGGTCCATGCGGTAGTGATGATTTGGCGGTCAACGTGTCTTTCTCCAATGTGTCGTTTCAAAAAAATAGAAAAATGAAAAACTTTTAATAATTAAAACAGTATAAACTATCCTATAAACTAACTAATCTAGAAATGTTTGAAAGAATTTTCTTTTAGTTGTTGCAATTTTTTCATATTCTTTTGTATAAAGTTTGAAAAAAAATACTAGTACTAGATAATGGCACATGGATGCCACATCCTCGCGCCATGGGGCCCGGTCATTAGGTTTATAGTTAATTCACTTAATATGATTTTTGGACCTGTGTGCAACATGTTACACCAATAGTTGGTGGTTTGTGCAGAAAGCATGTAAAGCTGGTGTTTTGCACAATAACGACAGTAATAGTTGGTGGTTTGTGCAATTTCCTCACCGCCATCGCAGCCTCCATGGCCTGGACCCTGGAGCAGTCCTAGGTTTGCGGAAGCATCCCACCGAACGTAGCCGAAGGGCCAAGCGATAGTGAGAAGCCCACGGCACAACATGGCCTGCCCCGCCTGGCCGTAAATGTGCCCGACACGGCTCACAAAGGGCCATCCATCAACGGGCGAGTCGTCGTATTTGACGCTCATTGATACCTCCTCCGTTCACAAATACAACTATTAGATATTTTAGCTTTATAAAATGAACGTATCTAGATGACTTTGTGTATATAGGTTTATCCCTAACCTCTATGAACTTATATACTAAAAGACGTCTAGATACATTCAATTCATAAAGTTTATTATATTTCTGAATGGAGGGAGTAGTTCTGATCTAGAAGAGAAAACAATGCAAAACTACCACATTTAAACACTCTTGTCAGCAAACCAACCTGTGGTTGGGTGGCTAAGAGAGTGGTTGTATCCCCAGCCCATCGGAGTTCAAATCCCAAGTTTAACACTTTGTGTTGCACAAAAAGCGGAATATTCTTTCAGTGGGAGGCGACGTTCCCGTCGACAGCGAGGTGCTCGTGGTGACTTCGTCAATCTCAAGACTCGATCTGTTAGCTCAGTCTCTCGGAGGTGCTCATAGGGGTAGGGTGTGCGTGTGTGCGTTCACAGGTGGGTGCAATGTACGTGCTGTGAGTGTCTACGATTGTACAGTGTTTCTAAAAAAAAAACACTCTTGTCAAATGACTACTCTGTACCACTTTTGCGTGAGTTGACATATAAACACCACTTTAGAGACCGGTGTAATACAGAAAACACTGATTACTCTGTTTACTCGCTTAACCTATTTTCTGACAGGTGGATCCGCTTGTCAGGCCTGGGTGCCAAGACTACGTGGCAAGGGAGGACACTTCACCATGATTTTGTTTTGCAAGAAGTCTCAATTATTATTTTTGTATCATACACAGGTCCTCCCATTTCCCTAGGGAAAAAACATAAAGGAAGACAATTGGCTCATCACTTGTGGCAGGAGGTCGCCGTTGTCCTCCTCATCTCGCTCGGCTTGGAGGCTTCAGCTCTATCCCCGCGTCAGCTCGTCAATGAGCAGCTCGGAGAGTTGGCCGCAAGAAACACTTGCCTTCACCACTCCTTGTCTCCCTTCCCCTCGCTCTACTCTCTCGGGGGCTGAAACCCTAGTTCTAGCCGCCGCCTTGCCTCGCTGTTGTAGGCCTCTCCGACTCTACTGAGCCACACTGGAGCTCCGTCTCGCCGGCTTTGCCTTTCCCATAGAAGGAATCGACGTCACGCATCCAAAATCACCTTCGACATCAGTGTCTTTCCCACCGTCGGTTGACGCCTGTGTCGTCGTCACTAGCATCACACGGGTGACCATGTGTTGGCGACACCACCACCAAAGTGATCCTCATGCTCTTCTCCATCCAACATGCACATCCGCATATCCCAGTTCATCCTTGGCAGGTCGGGGAGCCTCCCGCTGTGCTAACGTCAGCCACCTTTATTCTTTTCTTAATTATTTCTGTAAACATTAAAGTTATGACATGTGGGAATCGAGCGTGGAGCATATTTTATTTTGTAAAATTAGAGGGATACACAATTAAAAGATAGAAATTATGAGGTTCCTTTTGTAAAGCTAGAAGGAACCTATGCCATATAGACCTAATAGGTGGGCCCGAACAGTCAAAATCGTGTTTAAACGAAGCAAATTGCACAATCAGGCCCTGTCCGGTTTGGTATGGATTAAAGGAAATTGACATGGTTTAACATGGATTAAATCCATTCTAAGTCAAAATACCCTAATTCCACTCCAATCCACCCCAATCCAATTGGGAGGTGGAATAACCGAACATGACCTCAGTGTTTTCTGTCACACAAACCAGCCCAAAAGTGATGTTTATGTGTCAAACTCGCACAAAAATGATGGTTACTTGACACGACTGCCACAAATGTAATAGTTTCTCGATCGCTCTCGTTCCTACTCCCTCTGTTACTAGATGTAAGCATTTTTAGTACTACTACTATTTACTAATATAAAACCTTCTAGATATTTTAAAATAGACTAGATTTATACTAAATGGGTGAACCTAAACAAGAAAATGTGTCTAGATACATGAATTTCCATCAAAAGCTAGGTCTTACATTAGTGAATGGAGTGAGTTATTCAAATTGTACTACTAAAAAATCTTATATTTCGGAAACGGATGGAGTATTTTCTATGAACACATAAGTGTTCCAACATAAGTGTTCCGGATGATCTAAAAAAGTGATCTAGATTTTATGCGTGTTCATGGATTTTAAAAACTATTGATGAATTTTAAAATTGTCAGCAGATATGAAATGTTCCTGAAATGGAAAAATGTTCAAATTTAAATATTCAGACCTAAAAAATCTTTAGATTTTAAAATTTTTAACTTAGAAAGATGTTCAACTTAATATTCAATTGTAAAATTTGTTCAGATTCTAAAAATATTCAGATCTAAGAAATTTCAACTTTAAAATTGTTCAAATAAAAAATGTTCAAATTTGAAAAATATTTAGCATTTTTATAAAAAAGGAAAAAAATAGGAAAAAATAAAAACAAAATACACAAACGAAAAAAATAGGAAGACAAAAAAACAGAGAAAACCGAACAAACAGAACCAATAAAACTGCCCGAAAACTTCTGAAAGGTTCCCAAAACTGGAGAAGCAAATGAAGCTGCCACTGTCAATTCACGTCGCTGCTCAGAAACTTCTACTTCCTCTGTTTCAAAACATAAGATGTTTTAGGTTTGTGAAGAGAATGTATCTAGACTTATTTTAGTGTATAGATTCACTCCAAACCTAAGTGAACCCATATACTAAAAATAGTCTAGATACATTTGCTTCACAAAGCTAAAACATCTTATACTCCCTCCGTCCCAAAATAGATGTCTCAATTTTGTTAAAATTTGGATGAATCTAGACACTATTTAGTATATAGATTCATCCAAAATTTAAAAAACCTAAGACATCTATTCTTGGGTGGAGGGAGTATTTTGAAACGGAGGGAGTACTTGTTTAGAAGGATATTCAAATGCATCTATAACTTGGAGATACTGGAGTAAAATCCATGATTGATACTATACTATGTGTACCGTGGGTGTGTATTGATTTCCTAACAGATTTTGTCAAGATATCAAGATGTGATATTTTTGTAGTATAGACAGTGCACTGGTGTGTATGCCCTCGTGTACCTAGTGCACCCTATATGTCCTCCGTCTACAAGGTTTTTATTTATGTTTCTTATGTTGTTTGTTATGGACTAATAATCGAGCACGTGCACATGCACATGCACATAATAATAAGTGTGTTTATCTATAGTCACTCCACGGTGATGTGCAATAATGTAAACTACTCTCTTCAGACAAAGGAAGTACAAAATAATAGCCTACTCACTATACGGGTTGACCTTCTAGCATGTGGCCTCAGAAGCTAGCAAAAAAGAGTGAACGGCTTGTGCACATATTTTTGGTATTCAAAAATAATTTATTTCATTCTAAGCAAGGGTACTCCGATAAAGATTTTGATAATGTGACAGATATGACAGTTGTGGAGGTGAGAAAAACAATGGTTGTATGAACTACAAAGATTCATTCAGCAATAAACTCGACCAAGAAGGTAAACAAAAAAGGTGGACATCAGGTTGGGTAGTACAAACACACACCAAGCTAAGTACTGAAACCGAAAACCTTTGTCAAAATTCAGTAAGAAACTATGGGTTGATCTTTAATTGTACTCCCAATGATTAGTTAAATCTAACTTCCCAACAGGTGGGCACTTGGTATCCAAACAATAACCCTTTCACTGTCAGAATGCGTAGGCTGATAGGAAATATATCCACATTCCACAATAAGTATAGCCATACCAAAAAGTTCACCTCTGCAAGAGTAAAAAAAGATCATTAGCTTTGACTTCAAATCATATTGTGAATTAAGTGAAACAATTGTTTGAATGGTATGAGCGTCAAATTGTTCATGGAATCATATATCTAAATCCAACAGTGCAAAGCAAGAAATTTATTGGTAGCAAAAGGCTCTAAGAAACAACATGTTTTCATCAGTTGTACTTCCCTAACCTGAGATAAATTCGTCTCAGCAAAATATGGTTTCCTTAGGTATTAAAAGACCGAGCATGTACACGGGTCATATTCAGAACAAAAAATAGCAATTCTAAGCGGGCAATAGCAATTCTAAGCAGGTCTTGTTAAAAACAACAAATATCAATACTTAGTTGGATTATGTCCTAATTGCAAACATTATATGAAACAACAGTTCGTAATAGGAGTTCACAAAGTGAGAGGTTGACACTATATCTCAAATACAAAATGATCTTAGTCAATAATTGGGATGGATCCATGACATATTAATTAGTATTCTTCCCTACAAAACATAATCAGGAGAGTGCACATAAAATCGCTGCACATCAGTATCTACCAAAGCTTCATGATGTGTACACCTACAAATCTTGATACCAATACATTGCTTGGATGCAGCCGAGAAAGACAGTTTAATCTTGCGGGGCGTTGCATAGAATTTGCAGCGGAGATATCGATATGCATGAACATTCCAACATGCGACCATTGCAACATTGACGCTAGAAGTATGTTGAACACATCCAGGGATAATAAAATTTAAGATATTACAAAAAACAGAAAATTAAGCGATGGACATTGAATTGATAAGCCAACATGTCAAGTCAATCCCGATCTCAGAACAAAATAGCCATAAACAATTTTTCATAGCAAAGATGAATAATATACCTTGGTTGTTGTGATGGAAGACTTAGCCGGCTAACTTTTTCCTATGAAAAATCTTGCAACACATGTCCGACTGAATAATCTCTCCTTTGTACAATTTTTTGCACTTAATCCACCTTCTGTCGGACTGAATAATCTCTCTTTGTATCTCATCTGTCCCATTTCTGTCAGACATGTTCACAGTGAGAGCTTGTACCTGATTATATACACATAAAATGTTAGAGCTTGGATGCGTTCGTCGTTGTAGAGGTGCCTGCTGCACCCCCGACGTTGACGCCTTTCATGCCGCGTCAGCCTCCGCGTCCACCCCCCGTGAAGAGGTCCCCATGGCGCCGCCCACTGTTGCCGGATGCTTCCGCCGCCCACCCTTGCCGGATGCTTCGGCAGCTGCCTGAACATCATGTCGTCGTCTTCGTCGTGGAGGAAGTACGCTGGGATACCGGATACCGCTAACAGCACCGTCGTTTCGACCGTCGTCGTCGACCATGTGGATGCCCAAGATGTTGGCGGCAAGGAGCACCTCTACCGACGCTGCCCTGCTAGCGCTGTAGTTCGTTATTGGGGATTTTAGACCAGCGAGAAGAAAATCGAGAGGACAGCGAGAAGAAAATCGAGAGGACAGCGAGTATGGTCCTTCGCGGTCGCTACTCGTCGTTCTTCTGCTTCCGTCCGACAGAAAGGGGACAAATGAGATATAAAGGAGTGAGAGATGAGAGGGGGAAACAACTTGATGCAGAATCGCCGCCGCGACTGCTGATCCTGCGAGTGTGGCATGTGGTAGAAGGCGATTTGGGGGCGACAGACGACGGTCGACGGGCGACGAGCATGGGCTGAGGAAGGCGGCGTCGGTAGGTATAGCCAAGGTTTCAAATTTCGGCCGAGATTACCGAAATTCAGCCATTTCGGCCAGGACCGGTAAGAGAATTTACCGAATGAAAATTTCTAAATTTAGGTTTTTTTTGTTGAATTATCTAAAATATTTTATATTTGGTAGAATTTTATCTGAAACTCTAAATTTTGGTCTAATTTCAACCAAATTTCGTTTCAAAGTTTAAATTTTGATTCTTGCATTTCATCTGATATTTGACCAAAATAACCGAATTTCGGCCATTTCGCTCGGACCCGGTAAAAGACCAAAACCGAAATCCAAAACCTTGGGTATAGCAAGGAAACCAATGCGCTGGAGGATGATTATTGAGGTCGTGGGATGTGAGGGGGTGGGTGGTTGTTTAGCTGCATTGGGAAAATATTAACGGTTAGATTAAGTCGTTCAATGATAGATATCACGAGGGTATCAGGTTGGACAACTCATCATTAGACAGGCATGAAACGTTGGATGCAAGCAATTGGACGGTCAATGTTATTTGGATTTGATCCTTTGGGTCTTTTTATATTTATTATTATTATTACTATGTTGTTTGTTATGGATACTATGTACTGTGTATATATATGAGTGGGAGCCGTCGTGCTGATCGTGCGCGGCGTCAATGTGCCCTGGGCTGGGCTCGCGCACAACCTGCTCGGGTAATGGGTCTTCGAGAGATGCACTACTTTGCTACTATCAGCTCATGCTCAGGCTTCACAACTTCCGGTAAACAGAGTTCTCTTTCTCTCTCTTTTGAAATAAAAAGATTCAATAGACCAAAGAAATACGTAGTACTACTACCTCTGTTTCAAAATATAAGATGTTTTAGGTTTGTAAAAATAAACGAATCTAGACTTCATTTAGTATATAGATTCATTCCAAAACTGAGTGAACCTACATACTAAAATAAGTCTAGATTCATTTTCTTCACAAACCTATAACATCTTATATTTTAAAACGGAGGGAGTAGTACACAACAAGAAAACACAATTACACAGTACTATCATTATCCAATACATATGCCTGTATATGTTCGTTATTATGGGAGTGGCCACGGGCAAGATATCAACCTGCCACGTCCTAATGGTGGCGAGGGGAGGAGGTGAGGCGACCAGTGCTTCTCTGTCTCGGCCTGGAGGGGTGACCACCACTTTCGGAGTGACATCTCGACGGCAGCTATGTCGTTGACTACATTAGCTGGAAGTTAGCCGCTCCTCTTGGAATCTGCAACTTCGGCAGCAGCATCCAAGCAACGGGGTAAATCCGCCACTGCTATTTTAAGCCTATAGATAGGCCCTGCTGCGCTCGACCAAATTGATTGCTCGAACTTCTTCCTCCCAAGCTAGAGGATCTTATTCGAATTGGATGCAGGAGAGTCCGATAAGCTTCTTCCTGCGCCAAGTGGTTCGTCCACAGCGTCGGTAAGAACACCTGCATCTGGAATCAAGGCGGTATCAAAGAACTCGATCGCGTTCCGCAGGCCAACGCGATTACTTTTAGGGTGCAATCTACAATATCAAGGACTTCAGTATACATGCCTGGCTTTGTTGGGTCCTTTCTGTATTTTTGTACCCAACGCCTTTTTAATGTATATATTCCTGGTCCTTTGGGCCTTTACCGTTCAAAAAAAAAAGATAGAACAAAGAAATAGTACTACTGGTATATACAACAAGAAAACACAATTACACCCTTATCCAATACATATGCCTGTATATATGTTCATCTTCTTTATCTGTTGTTATGGGAGTGGCCACGGGCAAGATATCAACCTGCCACGTCCTGCCTCTTCACTAGCACTTGGTACTTCAAAGCCGTCTGGTCGTCTGTAGCATCGATCGAGATAGTCGAGCCTTCACAGGCTTCTCCATTCACAAGCATGTCCGAAAGAATTGTCGTCACATGCTTTTGCACCCATCTTTTTATAGGCCTTGCGCCATACACCTACAAGAAGACATTCAAGGATGGATCAAAACATACGAAAAACAAATTTTGACGGTTATAAAAAATGGCTACTGGATCTTCATGGCGTGGCGGCCGTGAAGAGAAGAATCTACACTCACCTGGTCGTGTGATTCTGACCAAATGACGTCCAAGGCGGCATCTGTTGCAAAGAGAGAGACGCCCTTGTTGGCGACCGTGGCGACCACATTCTTCATCTGGATTTTCACGATCTCTCTCAGTTGGTCGCTTGAAAGCGGCTCAAATATCACAACCTCACTCAATCTATTGATTAGTTCGGGCTTGAAGCGTTTCTCGACCTGCATGAACAAGTAACTATTATTAATTTGACTATCATATGCATGAGATGTCCACCAAGGGCAAGGACGTTGCAGGCAGGGAGGGAGTTTGGGATTCAGCTAGTAGTACCTGTTTCATGAGTAGATCTCTTTCAGCTTTCTTTGTGTTTTCTTCTACGGTCATTCTTGATGATGTTCGGAGGTGCTCTGCTCCTAGATCGGAGGTCATAATGATGATAGTATTCTTGAAATCTACGACCAATCCTTTGCCATCGGTCAGCGTCCCATCGTCAAGAAGTTGCATAAAAATCTTAAAGACAGAGGCATGTGCTTTATCCACTTGGTCAAAGAGGACAACACTGTATGGACATCTCTTGACTTTCTCAGTGAGCTGTCCATCTTCTTCGTAGCTTCATACAAATCAAATACATTAGTGAGATATGAAAACCGAGTGTGCTGAGAAACAAAACATGTTAAATTAAAACCTTCGTGGTCCTCCAATGAGACGCGACATAGCTCCACTCTCGGAATATTCGGACATATCAAAGCGAACCAATGTATTCTCGCTATCAAATATCTTCTCCGCGAGTGCTTTAGCAAGTTGGGTTTTCCCAACGCCAAGTGAGCCAAGAAAGAGGAATGAGCTAATGGGTTGGCCAGATTGGGTAAAGCCAACCCTAGAACGTAGCACTGCTTGCGCAACCAAATTGACGGCTTCATCCTGTCCAACAACTCGCTCATGCAATTTTTCTGCGAGGTGGATCAACTTCTCCTTTTCCTCTTGATCAAGTGTAGTGAGAGGAATTCTGGTCCATCGGCTCACCACCTTCACATGACATAGTATATGAATTGCACGTGAGTTCATTATAAATAGTAATGGAAATTAATTAAGCAAAGAAAAATGCATGAGGACTTACCTGGGCGACATGACGTGGGCCAACAGTTACGCTGTTTAGTGTATTTTCTTCATTTCCCACCTCTATTTGTTTGTCCGCGTGCATCTTTGTTGTGGCGCATGCCTCGTCCATAAGATCAATTGCTTTATCAGGAAATTGGCGACCTAGCAATGATAAAAATCAATCAATTTTTTTGATAAAGAAAATAATTATCTTCAACACATATATAAACACTACTAGTAGATGATGATGCATACTACTACAACCCATGTGTAATACTACTACGAAATTAAAGTAAAGTACGTACCTGTAATATAGCGGGCAGCGAGTTGTGCAGCGACAACAAGAGCATCGTCTTGTATTTTAAGGCCATGGTGCTCTTGGTACCGCTGCTTCAGCCCCTTCAGGATGGCAATGGTCGCCTCCACGCTCGGCTCCTCCACGGCAACCTTCTGGAACCGCCTCTCCAGCGCCGCATCCGTCGCGATGTACCTGCAGTACTCCTCGGAGGTGGTGGCGCCCACGCAGCGGATGCGCCCACGGGCCAGCGCCGGCTTGAGGATGTTGGCGGCGTCCAGTGCGCCTCGTCGGTCTCCGGCGCCGACGACCATGTGCATCTCGTCGATGAACAGGATCACCTTGCCTTCCGCCTCCTCCGCCTGCCTGATGGCGTCCTTCAATCGCTGCTCGAACATGCCACGCCATTGCGTCCCGGCGACCATCGCCCCCATGTCCACCTCCAGGATGCGCGCGCCGGCGAGCGCGTCGGGGAC
Organism: Avena sativa; assembly: GCA_916181665.1. Lineage (NCBI taxonomy): Eukaryota > Viridiplantae > Streptophyta > Magnoliopsida > Poales > Poaceae > Avena > Avena sativa. The sequence goes on from OV702282.1 coordinate 195,059,086, forward strand.
GTTCCCTGCCGCGATGCGCTGCGCGAGGCCCTCGACGATGGCGGTCTTGCCGACCCCCGCGGCGCCCACGAGCGCCGCGCAGTTCTTGGTCCGACGGCAGAGGATGCACACGACGCGGTCGATCTCGTCGTCGCGGCCGATGACCGGGTCGGCATCGCCGGCGTCCAAGGTCCTGACGCTGCTGGCGGCGCCGGTGTCCGCGGGCGTCTCGTATTGGACGGTGATGGTGCGCCTGTCCTGGCGGTCCTCGAGCAACGTCCACGTCGCCCACGACAGAGCAGCGCCAGCCACGGCAGTTACTCCGACGAAGAGCAGACCTTCCGTGGCCGAAGACCACGACATGGCAATAATCTCTCTCGATCGAGTCAAGTCCCGGCCGGCCGGCGACCCCAAAAAATTGTTCGATTCGATTTGATAGATGTGTCGGGTCGTACTCCTTGGTACTTGATCGTGTCGTGTGTGTATATGTATATGTATGCACGTAAATTGTTATACGAGTAGGATTTGTTCTGGATTAGGGCACGTTAATTACGTTAGGCACACGGGCTACGCTTTGTAATCGGAATTATTATTACTCCAACTAGATAAATGCCCGTGCGTTGCTACGGCATAAAAAGATAGAACAAACGATAAATAGATTGGCATATTTTACAAACTCGTATTGGATTAAGATCATGTAGTTGCGACAAGATCATGTAGTTGCGACAGGAGAGGGAAATATGTATGTTCTAGGTCATGGAGGCACAAAAAGTGAGTTCTAACCCCCATCCATCTCCCTTCAATCCAATGCGCTAACATATACCCCTAGACCTAAGTGGAGCTCTTCTCCACACGTTGAAACAATTGTAATCTAAATTAGGCAAGTTGAACCCAGAAGGGATAATTTCTGCTCCGAATCCGCATCCGCGTCCGTTTTTGAGGATATGGTATGCGTTTTTAGATATCCGGCGGATATGGATACGGATGCGGATATTTATCGAGCGGATATCCGACGGATATGGTAGCGGATATGGTGTTGATGATATCCGACGGATAAGGATAATCCGACATTTTATTCGGATTATCCGAGATATTCAAATAGGATAATCCGATATATTTATCATGACCATAATATCTAGACAATGTAGTTGGTTTATCGGCTAGCTATACATGCTACATATGCATATTGTACTATGCTATTACCAATCTTGTACTTTTATACTGCTGATATCTAGTGTTGCACGCTTGCTTGTCATTTCTTTGTGTAAAGTAAATATTTTTTTATTTTTCTATGTGTATTTGTTTAATTATCCTTTTCCGATCCGAGTCCGCTCCGAATCCGCTCCATATCCGCAATCCGATATAATCCGCATTCGAATCCGCATCCGCTATTATCCGCTCCGATCCGAATCCGTCAAAAAAATATGGTAAAGGATATGGTAATAGCAATATCCGATCCGATCCGATCCGTTTACATCCCTATAAGCAAACAAAACATGAACTATTGTGCAGCAGTGCACAAACACACTTTCAAAGAGAATCGCCACACATACAAATGCATCAATGCAGCAAATCATCCGGTAGCCTCTGTAACTGCTGCTCTTATCCACCAAATCACCCCGAGCATGGTAGTCTCTCCCCCGGCGAATTCTTCCTCGCGTTCCCACCCGCGTGTTGTTTCTATGTCGCTGCCGCTCGCCTAGGACCCCTCCCCGACTCCGCTGCTCTTCTTCACCTCCCTTGCTCTATTTTTCTCTTCTATTGCAGGGGTGCCGGCGGATCTGGGAACGGAGTCAAGCACCACAAGGTCGGTCCTGTATTGGACGGGCGAAAGGCGGATCTCAATCGGGCGGCCACGTACAGATCGGCGGTCTCCTAGAAGGCCAGTTGCTCGTGCTGCTTCTCGGCGGCGAGGCCGCGCAAGGAAAAAGGAGTAGGGAGGGGTCGACCTGAAGGGAGGAGAGGACTGGGAAAAGGAGGGTCCTGGTGGGCGGCGGTAGAGGATACATTCCCACCCCCTCCTCCACTTCCTCCCGCTGGCCTTCCCAGAGATCAAGCTCCATCCTCGCAACTGGTTTCTGCAGTGCTCCGGTCGCTCGTCACTCTCGCCCGTGTGAAGACGCTGGATGACGAGGGGTGGGGATAAGGCCGGGGGGTGCTCCTACGTGTCACAGTAGATGCAGCCCAGGCCTGTGTCATCTCCGGTGCCCAGGACGATGCCGTCGCCGGCGCGGGTGATTCCTTGGCGATGGTCGCCGAGCGCGCTTCTTCTCCAGCAGGCTCGACATGGCCGGCCGCGGCGAGGGGATGCAGGAGAGACGTGCACAGCGGGCGAGTTGACTATCGGGAGGAGGAGTTTTGGGCTTTTTTTTCACTGGACAGGTAACTTGCGGTGGCAGGGGCAGTAATTCAACTGAATAGTTAGGGGCAAAACCGAAAAAAAAAAGATGAACGGAAATTTCTCAGGACATACCTACCTTAGCTTAAATTAGTAGATAGATAGATTGATGGTGAACATAGGCGGTTTCGGATTTCCACTCCACTCCCATCCCAACACAACGAGACAAACAAACAACCTGATAAGCACGCTCTATGGGTCCACTCCCGTTTTTTATCGATTCCGTTTTAATCCCGATTCATAAACGACACGGCTAGTTACTACGATCGAAATTTGTCTCTGATAATTGTCAAAAGATGGCACATCAGCTTGTTTAAGCTGCTTGGCATAATCAGTGGCACTAAGGCTGTTACTCGGTGCACATAATCAAAGGCTTCAATTCCTTCAAAAAAAAAAATCAAAGGCTTCAATGCAGTTTGCAAACTATACATCCGTTAGGCATTTCATATGGGCAGCCCTACGCGTAGGGCGTCAAGTGGGACGGGTTGCGGCACAACTTTTTAACTAAACTTTCATTAATTTTGCTAGATTTTGGGACCTTTTTTTTGTCTATATTTTCTTTTCCGGGTCATTATGCGGGTGCCCCTTGCCATTCTACCTATGCGTCCCCGGGGGATTTGTGTTTTTTATCCCCTAGGTCCTCAGCCAACCACGTGTCCTCTTTTTGGATCAAAATCCCGCTTTTGCTACAGAATGTCCCATTTTTGCTACACCTAGTCCCACTTTTGCTACGGTTCGGCCCAGAAAAAGAAAAGACAGACTAGGTCTCGCCGGAGACCTCATCGGAGACCTTGTAGCAATTTTTTTCTGATGTAGCAAGAACGATTTCGCCGGAGACATCGTCGGAGACTCTCGCCGGAAAAAACCTCGCCGTAGATCTCGTAGCAAAAAATTGTCAACACCCGGATTTTTCAATCCTAGATGCCTGTTATGCCATACATCGCAATTCCAGGATTACCATTTTTGCGAGACATAACAGAATTGAATACCATAGTACTTCATCCATTACAAACGATACATAAGTTCTTACACAAATAGGAATCTCATGATCCAGTTCTTAATACAACATCAAGCAGCGGAATACGTAATAACAACGGTAGTGTAGGCGGAGCTTCATCTTCGGGGTCACAGGCAATGCTGACGATGGGAGATGATCCTAGTTGTCGTAACCTTCCTGGGGTCCATCCTCCAGGTACTCCTCTTCATAGTCTGGCCATGGGAATAGCCAGGGACAAAGCCATGAGTACTCTTTAAGTACTCGCAAACTAATACTAACAAGTAAAGGGGGTTTTTGGATAATAGGACACTAGGCTCTAGGGTTGTTTTGCAAAAAGCCAGGTTTATCTTTACTAAGTTCCAAAGCTAGTCACAATTTTATAACTCCTAAATGGGATCTTGTAATTCAGGTCACAACTCTGTTGTGGTCAAGTCAAAGTCTCAATTCATTTCACAAGTCACTTTTGAAAAGTCTGACGGGGGAACAGTATGGCCACTCCAACTGTACATAACCGCGGACGCGGCTATTCGAATAGTTTGACACTCTGCAGAGATTGTACACTTTCAGCACAACATTCGATTCATCCGTCAGGAACAAATCCTGAATTCACCATACTCAGTATGCGGATAATCAATCCTAACCTTTCAATTACACTCCCTAGTATAAGCACCTCTCCTGTGAGTTTGGACTCCCAACCATGACCACTGTCATCTTGGGTACTGCACAGGTGGACAATCTTCACAAGGTAGCCTCAGCTCAGACCTTGGCCGTGAGGGAACTAATACTAAGGTATATAAGTTTCCAGTCAAGCCCTACCCAATATTCGGGTATTGTAGTTGTACGCAAAAATTGGAATGGTATAGCATCCAGACAACCATCAGTTTTATAAAGGGCTAAGGCTCATGCCTCAACATTTTCATCACCAAAATCATCAAGTGTTTGGAAACACATGTCCAAAACATTTCAATAGAATGATCCATCGTTCCAAGGTTTTCATAACCAATTTTCCATCAAGTATTCCCATCTAAAGTTGATCAAGTTTTATGCTTAGCACTAGCATCTACAGGTGGGGGTGGTACTAATGGAGTTTCACTAAATCCAACCTTATATCTTATGCCGATATCAAGGTTTCTAGCTTAGGCCAAATTTTATGCTCTTTATGCAACCTTTAGCACAACTGTCTAGTATCTACCAAACTCTTAGGTAGACTCTAAGTAAGCTTTGATAAAGAAATAAAGTAAGATGCTTGCACATAAAACTAGGATTGATTTTTAACAAGCAAGTAGGGTCACAAGTATGGGTTTGTGGCATCAGTAAGGTATCTTGCAAGTGTTAGCTTGCATAGGTCAACTTGATTAGTAAGGCTTGCATCAATGTCAATATAGGCTTGCATTAGGCTTGCTAAAGTAGAGTGTCTTGCAAGTTTTAGCTTGCCTTGTGCATAGCAGTGGTTGAAGTTCTCCTCGGCTTCCTCTTCGTAGTATCCTCCTTCCTCCTCGTATCCTTGGTCGGTACTAGCGTCTATGAATAAATACGAGGTACACAATCACCAAACAATACTTAACTACTTGCAATCATCACACACAAGGGTCCTATAGATGATCTAGCATCATCTCTAATATTACAAGGTTAAAGCTTGGTTTAAGTTTCTTTTATTTTTAGAAAAGTAATTTCTACTCATTGAAGAACTACTTAAGATTTAATATTCTCCAAACTAAACATGGGATCATGTTGACACATGTCATCACCACATATTGTAGTCCATGGGAATGTGATTTAAAGTGGTGTCACAATTTAATAAGGTTTTACCCTTTTATTTTAATTAATTAAGGTGGCTAGAAATGCTTATGAAGCATTCTTTTATTACTTGAACAATATTTCTGCAAGTAAACCTATATATATATTCTTATATATTCTGAACGGTATGGTTAAATGTGATTTTTGAGAGTTGGAATCAACTCAAAAGCTTTTATGGTTTAAATTTAAAAAGTGTTTGAATGCAGAAAAGCTTCTACTTTGTTATTTTTGCTATGGGTGATCTACAGATCCAAATGACTTGAATCAAACGGGCTTGGATTAAGAATTCACAGACCTTTCCAACAAAATTGGTTTCATCCAATTTGGTGCACTGAATCAATCTGGGTTGATTTTTGAAGTTGGGTGCTGAAGTGTTTTTGAATTGAAATAGAAAAGTTTTAATTTGAATTGTTGGGCTGCGCGGGAAATTCTAACGGGCCGCCTGCTAAGCGCAGTGCTCCCGCGGGCTGCTTAAGTGGGTGTCCCCACTCGTCAGTGACACGGGGCTGGGCGAAGCGGTATGGGGCAATGTGGATCGTTCGATCTAGTTCTAATCGAACGGCTAAGGGTCATCGTCGACGCGAGACAACTCCGGCGAGAATGAAACCTAGCGCGGCCAGTGAGGGGTGCTGGGGGCTCACCGGGGTACGGGCGAGGGTCGGCGAGGCGGGCGAACGACGAAGTCGACGACGGCGAACCTCCTGGTACCGGTGGCTTCTCCTGGGGCGGCTCCAATCGCTGGCTCCCTTCTTCTCCGGCAGCGACAGGCTCCAGTGAAATTCCGGCGAGGTGGTGCTCGGCTTGCTCTAAGAATGGTGTGGCACGGTCAGTGGGGAGAGGGGAGTGAGATGGTGTGAAGAAATCATGCGGGGGTGGCCTCTATTTATAGTCGAGCGAGGGGACCATCGGGGCGCACGGTGAGCTCGTCGGGGGCGACGTTACAGGCGGCTAATGGCATGGGCAAGGGTAGGGGACGGTGCTGTGTCTCCTGGCGATGCTCAACGACATGGTCGCGAGGCATGGGGCGGTGTGGTTTGGTCTGGAACGGGCGGTGCTCTGCGCGGCAGAGGCGGCGTCTTCGACGGCGGGCGGTGGCTGTATGGCACGGGGCGGCAAACGGGGATGTCTGGCGGTCTCCTGGGTCGGTGGTGATCGTGTGTGCACGCGGTGAGGGCGGCGCGCGGTCTGTGGGTGATGGTCAAGGGTGGCGCTCTGGCGCACGCTCGGCATGGTCTGGGCGTGTCTTGTGCGCGTGGTCCAGGGCTTGGCAATGCTCGCGGCTGGGACAGGCAGTGGCGGTGGACGGTGGGCTGCCTCCCAGACATGCTGGCTAGGCTTGCTGCTGCTCCTATCTTGCTGTCCACAATAGGGTGACATGGGGGTGCTCGGTTGTTCACCATTAATGACAATGGCAAGCTCACAGGGGTGCTAGTGTTGGGCTAATCTTTCTAGATGATCTACTGAGTTGTGTGTGAGCTAACTAGGGAACAAGTTAGGCTCAAAACACTGCACACTATAGTGTTTGATGTTTTGTTTGATTTGTGTCTACAACCTGTTTGATGAAATGGCCGCATGAAATCAAGTTTTGAATTTTGAAATGATTTTTGGTGGGTTTGCTAGATTGGTTCTGGTGAGTCTGCAGATGCTTGGGTTTTGAATGTTGAGATTGTTTGAGTGGGTTTTAAAAAAGTGGGATCTTCCCATATGAAGAAGATTCAATTTTGAATTGTCATTTAAACTATGCATTTGAAAGTTTCTAGATGATCACAAAGTGGGCCTTGATACTTTGTTATGAGTACATTCAAGGGGTGCAAAGATCCAGAAAAGTTTCTGTTAGGTTTTGAAAGTTTGAGACAGCCAAAGTAGGCATGGGAGTTAAATTGGTCAAAATGACCATTCACTTAATATATTTGTTTTGATTTACTTGTCTTTAGGAAAAGTGTGGGGAATGTTTTAGATGATGTTTATTTCACCTAAGAAACATTTTACAAGCAATGGATTTACAAACAAGGTGGTTTTTAAAGCAATTCAAAATCCATGCATACACATCTACATGCATTCATGAATTCATTTAGAAAAGTTTTTTGTTAACCCTAAACTTGCTGATTAGTGTTTGTTGATATAAGTTTGGTATTTTTGGGATGTTACAAACCTTCCCCCCTTAAACAAAATCTCGTCCCGAGATTTGAAAAAGGACGAAAAGATTACCTAGGATTTGAAGAGATCTGGAAACTCCGTCCTGATGTGATCTTCGCGTTCCCAGGTAGCTTCCTCTTCTGTGTGGTTGCTCCACTGAATCTTGAGAAACTTGATGCTTCGGGTTCTGGTACTCCGAAAGGCTTCTTCCAATATACGGATGGGTACTTCGGGATAGGTCAGGTCATCATTGATCTCTATGGTCCGGTGATCGATATTCTTGAACACTTCGGTCTTCTCGGGGACTTCGAGACATTTGCGAAGTAACGAGATATGGAACACATTGTGCACAGCTGACATCTCTTCTGGTAGCTCCAGTTGATACGATACTTCTCCTCGACGGTTCAGAATTTTGAAAGGTCCGATATATCTGGGGGCTAACTTTCCTTTGAGTTGGAAACGCTGCATTCCCTTCAATGGCGACACTTTCAGATAAACAAAATCTCCAATGTTGAAGGCGAGGTCTCGACGTCACTTGTCGGCGTAACTCTTCTGTCGGGATTGGGTTGTCTTGAGTGTTGGAGATATGCCCTAGAGGCAATAATAAATATAGTTATTATTATATCTTTGTGTTTATGATAAATGTTTATATTCATTCTATAATAGTATTAACAAGGAAACATTAATACTTGTGTGAATTGTAAACTTAAATTGAAGTCCCTAGTATAGCCTCTATACTTCACTAGCTTGTTGGTTGATTAAATGATTGTGGTTTCCATATCATGAACATTGAGATGTTATCAACAACAAGATCATATCGTTAGGAGAATGATATGGTGGACATACTCCTATTGATAAGCGTAGCATAAAGATCAAAGTCATTTCAATAGTTCAAATTGCTATATGCTTTCTGATACATAGTAACCTAATTCCTTCGACCATGAGATCATGCATATCACCTTTACCGGATGGATGCTTTGATGACATCAAACACCACACCGTAACTGGGTGGCTATAAAGGTGGCATTAAGTGTTCGGAAAGTATTGGTTGAAACACATGGATCAAGAGTGGGATTTGTCCATCCACATGACGGATAGATATACTCTGGGCCCTCTCGGTGGAATGTCATCCAATTGGCTTGCAAGCATGTGACTTGGTCACAAGGGATCACATATCACGGGAACGAGAAAAGAGTACTTATCAGTAACGAGGTTGAACTAGGTATGCAGAGATACCGACGATCATAACCTCGGATAAGTAACATATCGTGAGACAAAGGGAAATTGGTATCGTATGTAAGTGGTTCATTCGATCGCAAAGTAATCATAGAAATATGTGGGAGCCATATGAATTTCCAGATTCCTCTATTGGTTATTGTTCGGAGAAGTGTCTCGATCATGTCCGCATAATTCACGAACCGTAGGGAGACACACTTAAGGATTCGACGTTGTTTGAGTAGTTATGGTATTATGAGAAAGAGACCGAATGTTGTTCGGAGTCTCGGATGGGATCCGGGATATCACGAGGTGATCCGGAATGGTCCGGAGAATAAGATTCATATAAGGAAAGTCCCGTTTCGGAGTTCGGGAATGATTCCGGTGTTTTCATCGGGAATGTTCTAGAAGGTTCCGGATTGTCCGGCACTCCGGGGGGGGGGGGGGGGAGGGTACATGAGTGTGTCATTGAATGATTGCATCATGTACTAAGTGTTCTTGCTGTTCCAAAAACATGAAAGTCAAATTGCCAGTTTGAAAGTCAAACGGCTAAAACAGGAAACTGTGGGAAACAGGAAACTGTGGGAAACAAGCAAGAGGAGTTGGAACCAACTTGGAGGAGGAGTCCCACTCCTCCAAGCCGGCGCCCAGCCCAAGGCCGACTTGGGGAGGGACTCCCCTCCCCTGGCCGCGCCTCCCCACCTATAAAAGGAGGGGCAGGGCTCCCTCCTAGAACACACAAGTTCCTATCTTCTACCTCCGGTTTAGAGCCGTTTTGGTTTAGAGCTTCTAATTGCTTTAGCCAGCGGTTTAGAGCCTTCTAATTGGTTTAGAGCCTTCTAATTGGTGTGTCTAATTACTAGACCACTAATAGCCTCTCTCATAAGCTCCACCATACTCGCACCGGCTTAAGGCGAAGCCCTGCGGGATCTCCCCTCTACTTCCGGTACCACGCCGTTGTGCTGCCGGAATCGCGAGGAGAGTGCTACAACCTCCGCTGCCTGCTGGAACAAGGGAGAGGAAGGTCTTCGTCGAGTACCGAACGTGTGACCGACTGCGGGAGCGCTGCCGGAACGTGGCGCCGGAAGGATCGTCTACGCGATCTTGAGATCGGAAAGAGTACGACTACATCACCCACGAGAATCTGCTCTCGTTAACCGCTTTGGAATCTTCGAGGGTGAGTTCCTCTATCGACTCGTTGCTACAATCTAGTAGATAGATCTTGGCTTGTTTGTTTGTATGCGATAGAAATTTTTTGTTTTCCATGCTACGAACCCCTACAGTGGTATCAGAGCCAGGTTTATATGTAGATCTGTTGCACGAGTAGAACACAATGGTCATTGTGGGCGTTGATGCTTTTATTGTAGATTGCTTTTTGTGTACTTTGCATCTTGCGGTATGTTGGGATGAAGCGGCCCGGGCTAACCTTACATGACATCGTTCATGAGACTTGCTCCACGCTTGACATGCAACTTGTATTGCATAAGTGGCTTTGCGGGTGCCTGTTTCTCCTAGCATAGTTAAGATCCAATTTACAACGGGTAATCAACAATGCTAGTATCAATGTTGTGGTTCTTGTTCGTAAGTTAGAACGACACTTATTGAAAGCCCCAAACCATGTAAAATATGCAAAGAAAGTAGAAGCGTCTAACTTTGTTTTGCAGGGGTGTGCAGTGATGTGATATGGCCATGATTGTGATTATATTTGATGTATGCAATGTTCCTTATTGTAAGTTGGCAACCGGCAGGAGCCATATGGTTGTCTTTAATTTATGTTAAGACCCGCGTGTCTATTCAAAGTAGTTGTAATAGTTGAAGCCAGTGGACGACAACCATGGTGAAGCGTCATTGACCTTGATGCAATGCTGGTGATGATGGAGATCATGTTCGTGTTTGAAGATGGAGATCGGAAGCACAAAGAAGAAAGGCCATATCATATCACATATTATGAATTGCATGTGATGTTAATCCTTTATGCATCTTGTATTGCTTAGTAGACGACGGTAGCATTATAAGATGATCCCTCATGCACATGAATTTCAAATCATAAAGTGTTCGCCCTTAGTTAGCACCGTTGCTAAAGCTTGTTGTTTCGAAGCACCACGTGATGATCGGGTGTGTTAGAATCCGCAAGTGTATACAACGTAAGCAAGCCAGATTTGCTTATGCGGTGGCTAAGGTTTGATCTTGACGAGCCTAGCATGTACAGACATGGTCTCAGGAACACGGATTACCGAAAGGTAAAGCATGAATCATATAGTAGATATGATGAACATGATGATTGTTCGCCATTGAAACTATATCAACTCTCGTGATGATCGGTGTTGATGTAGTGGATTTGGTTCGTGTGATCACTAAAACAATGTGAGGGATGTTGTTTTGAGTGGGAGTTCACCTAGTTTAATCTCATTAATTAGTTTGAACTCAATTTGTCATAAACTTAGTCTAAACTATTGCAAATATGTTGTAGATCAATGGCAGCCCCTACCATCAATTTTAATGCGTTCCTAGAGAAAGAAAAGTTGAAAAACAATGGAAGCAACTTCGCGGATTGGTTCCGCAATTTGAGGATTGTCCTCACAGCTGGTAATTTGACCTATGTGCTGGATGCACCGCTGGGTGACCCACCTGCAGCTGATGCTCCCGATGAAGTAAAGAATGTTTACCTCGCTCGGAAGAATCAGTACTCCATAGTTCAGTGTGCTATCTTGTATGGTTTAGAATCGGAGCTTCAGAAAAGGTTTGAAGAGTCAGACCCATATGATATTGTCGAGGATCTCAAATTGATTTTTGAGACTCATGCGGCAATTGAAAGTTATGAAGCTTCTGAAAAGTTCTTTAACTGCAAGATGGAAGAGGGCAGCTCCGTCAGTGAGCATGTGCTTAAGATGTCTGGGCACGCAAACAAACTTCAAAGCTTGGGTATAGTGATTCCTAATGCTTTGGGGGTTTACCGCGTCCTCCAGTCATTGCCACCAAGTTACAGGAACTTTGTGATGAACTACAACATGCAGAACATGAACAAAGAGTTGCCAGAACTATTTGCTATGTTAAAATCTGCAGAAGTGGAGATCAAGAAAGAGCACCAAGTGTTGATGGTCAATAAGACCACCAAATTCAAGAAGGGCAAGTCTAAGCAAAAGGGACACTTCAAGAAGGGTGGTAAGAAAGTTACCACGCCGACGAAGAAAACCAAGGCTGGACCAAAGCCTGAAACTGAGTGCTTTTACTGCAAGGGAGTAGGTCACTGGAAGCGGAATTGCCCAAAGTACTTGGCGGATTTGAAGAACGGCAACATCAAGAAGAAAGGTATATCTGATATACATGTTATTGATGTGTATCTCACTAGTATTCTTAGTAGTGCCTGGGTATTTGATACTGGTTCGGTTGCTCATATTTGTAACTCGAAACAGGTGCTGCAGAATAAACGGAAGCTAGCGAAGAACGAGGTGACGATGCGCGTAGGAAACGGATCAAAGGTTGATGTGATCGCGGTCGGCACGCTACCTCTTCATCTACCATCGGGATTAGTTTTATACTTAAATAATTGTTATTTGGTGCCTGCGTTGAGCATGAACATTATATCAGGATCTTGTTTATTGCGAGACGGTTACTTGTTTAAATCTGAGAATAATGGTTGTTCTATTTATATGAGTAATATGTTTTATGCACATGCACCTTTGATAGATGGTCTATTCTTATTGAATCTCGATAGTGGAAATACACATATCAACAACATTGAGGCTAAACGTTTGAAATCAAGCGATAATTCGACCTATATGTGGCACTGTCGTCTTGGTCACATCAGAGTGAAACGTATGAAGAAACTCCATTCCGATGGACTTCTTGAATCACTTGATTTTGAATCACTTGAAAGATGCGAAGCATGTCTGATGGGTAAAATGACTAAGACTCCATTTTCTGGTATGATGGAGCGAGCTACGGACTTATTGGAAATCATACATACCGATGTGTGTGGTCCAATGAGTGTAGCATCGCGCGGTGGTTATCGTTATGTTCTTACCTTCACGGATGACTTGAGTAGATATGGGTATATCTATTTCATGAAACATAAGTCCAAAACTTTCGAGAAGTTTAAGGAGTTTCAAAGTGAGGTAGAGAATCAACGTAACAAGAAGATTAAATTTCTACGTTCTGATCGTGGAGGTGAATATCTAAGTTACGAGTTTGGCGAGCATTTAAAGAAGTGTGGAATACTTTCACAATTGACACCGCCGGGAACACCACAGCGTAATGGTGTGTCCGAACGTCGTAATCGAATTCTCTTAGATATGGTTCGGTCTAAGATGTCACTTACAGATTTACCGCTATCATTTTGGGGTTATGCATTAGAAACAGCCGCATTCACTTTAAATAGGGCACCGTCTAAATCCGTTGAAACGACACCGTATGAATTATGGTTTGGGAAGAAACCTAAATTGTCGTTCCTTAAAGTTTGGGGATGCGAAGCCTATGTAAAGAAGTTACAGCCGGACAAGCTTGAACCCAAAGCGGAAAAATGCGTCTTCATAGGATACCCGAAGGAAACTATTGGGTATACCTTCTATCATAGATCCGAAGGCAAAATCTTCGTTGCCAAGAATGGATCCTTTCTAGAGAAGGAATTTCTCTCGAAAGAAGTGACTGGAAGGAAAGTAGAACTCGACGAGGTTGTCGAACCTTCTCTCGAAATTGCGAGTAGCGCAGCACCGGAAGAAGTTCCTGTGGTGCCTGCACCAATAAGAGAGGAAGCTAATGATGGTGATCATGAAACTTCGGTTGAAGTTACTACAGAGCCTCGGAGGTCAACGAGAACTCGTACCACTCCAGATTGGTATGATTCAGTTATGAATGTCATGGTGGTGGACAACACCGATGACCCCGAGACATATGAGGAAGCGATGATGAGCCCAGATTCCAATAAATGGCAAGATGCCATGAAATCCGAGATTGGATCCATGTACGAAAACCAAGTATGGACTTTGGTGGACTTACCGGATGGCCGGAAGGCTGTCGAGAACAAATGGATTTTCAAGAAGAAAACAGATGCTGATGGTAATATTACTGTCTATAAAGCTCGACTTGTCGCAAAAGGGTTTCGAAAAATTCAAGGAGTTGACTACGATGAGACTTTCTCACCGGTAGCGAAGCTAAAGTCTGTGAGGATTATGTTAGCAATCGCTGCATATTATGATTATGAGATATGGCAGATGGATGTCAAAACAGCATTCCTCAATGGAGACATTGATGAAGAGTTGTATATGATGCAACCCAAAGGTTTTGTCGATCCTAAAGATGCTAACAAGGTATGCAAGCTTCAACGGTCCATCTATGGATTGAAGCAAGCATCCCGAAGTTGGAATCAACGTTTTGATAAGGTAATCAAAAGTTTTGGTTTTATACAAACTTATGGAGAAGCTTGTATTTACAAGAAAGTGAGTGGGAGCTCTGTAGCATTCTTAATACTGTATGTGGATGACATATTGTTGATTGGGAATGATGTAGACCTTCTTAATAGTGTCAAGGAATATTTGAATAATAGTTTTTCAATGAAGGATCTTGGCGAAGCAGCTTACATATTAGGCATAAAGATTTATAGAGATAGATCGAAACGCCAAATATCATTGTCACAGAGTACATATTTGGACAAAGTTGTAAAGAAGTTTGGAATGGAAGAAAGCAAGAAAGGGTTCTTGCCCATGTTGCCCAATACGACCTTGAGTAAAACTCAAAGTCCAACATCGGCAGAAGATAGAGAAAGGATGAGTAAGACTCCCTATGCCTCAGCCATAGGATCTCTAATGTATGCCATGCTATGTACTAGACCCGACATTGCATATGCTGTTAGTTTAACTAGCAGATATCAAAGTGATCCAGGAGTGGATCATTGGACAGCGGTCAAAAACATCCTTAAGTACTTGAGAAGAACTAAGGATATGGTTCTTTCTTATGGAGGTGATGAACAGCTCGTTGTTAATGGTTACACCGATGCTAGTTGGAACACCGATCCAGATGATTCTAAGTCACAATCTGGGTACGTATTTATTTTGAATGGTGCAGCAATTAGCTGGAGGAGTGCAAAGCAAAGCGTTGTGGCGAGATCTTCAACTGAGTCGGAATACATGGCTGCTTCAGAGGCTTCACAAGAAGCGATATGGATGAAAGAGTTCATTACAGAGCTGGGTGTGGTTCCAAGTGCGCTGGACCCAATGTCTATCTACTGTGATAACATGGGCGCCATAGCCAATGCGCAAGAACCAAGGTCACACAAGAAGCTGAAGCATATCAAGCTGCGTTTTCACGCTATTCGAGAACATATCCAGGATGGGGATATAAAGATTTGCAAAGTACACACAGATCTGAATGTGGCGGATCCGTTGACTAAACCTCTCCCGAGGGCAAAACATGACCAACACCAAACTGCCATGGGTGTTCGGTATATTACCATGTAATCTAGATTAGATGACTCTAGTGCAAGTGGGAGACTGTTGGAGATATGCCCTAGAGGCAATAATAAATATAGTTATTATTATATCTTTGTGTTTATGATAAATGTTTATACTCATGCTATAATAGTATTAACAAGGAAACATTAATACTTGTGTGAATTGTAAACTTAAATTGAAGTCCCTAGTATAGCCTCTATACTTCACTAGCTTGTTGGTTGATTAAATGATTGTGGTTTCCATATCATGAACATTGAGATGTTATCAACAACAAGATCATATCGTTAGGAGAATGATATGGTGGACATACTCCTATTGATAAGCGTAGCATAAAGATCAAAGTCATTTCAATAGTTCAAATTGCTATATGCTTTCTGATACATAGTAACCTAATTCCTTCGACCATGAGATCATGCATATCACCTTTACCGGATGGATGCTTTGATGACATCAAACACCACACCGTAACTGGGTGGCTATAAAGGTGGCATTAAGTGTTCGGAAAGTATTGGTTGAAACACATGGATCAAGAGTGGGATTTGTCCATCCACATGACGGATAGATATACTCTGGGCCCTCTCGGTGGAATGTCATCCAATTGGCTTGCAAGCATGTGACTTGGTCACAAGGGATCACATATCACGGGAACGAGAAAAGAGTACTTATCAGTAACGAGGTTGAACTAGGTATGCAGAGATACCGACGATCATAACCTCGGATAAGTAACATATCGTGAGACAAAGGGAAATTGGTATCGTATGTAAGTGGTTCATTCGATCGCAAAGTAATCATAGAAATATGTGGGAGCCATATGAATTTCCAGATTCCTCTATTGGTTATTGTTCGGAGAAGTGTCTCGATCATGTCCGCATAATTCACGAACCGTAGGGAGACACACTTAAGGATTCGACGTTGTTTGAGTAGTTATGGTATTATGAGAAAGAGACCGAATGTTGTTCGGAGTCTCGGATGGGATCCGGGATATCACGAGGTGATCCGGAATGGTCCGGAGAATAGGATTCATATAAGGAAAGTCCCGTTTCGGAGTTCGGGAATGATTCCGGTGTTTTCATCGGGAATGTTCTAGAAGGTTCCGGATTGTCCGGCACTCCGGGGGGGAGGGTACATGAGTGTGTCATTGAATGATTGCATCATGTACTAAGTGTTCTTGCTGTTCCAAAAACATGAAAGTCAAATTGCCAGTTTGAAAGTCAAACGGCTAAAACAGGAAACTGTGGGAAACAAGAAACTGTGGGAAACAAGCAAGAGGAGTTGGAACCAACTTGGAGGAGGAGTCCCACTCCTCGAAGCCGGCGCCCAGCCCAAGGCCGACTTGGGGAGGGACTCCCCTCCCCTGGCCGCGCCTCCCCACCTATAAAAGGAGGGGCAGGGCTCCCTCCTAGAACACACAAGTTCCTATCTTCTACCTCCGGTTTAGAGCCGTTTTGGTTTAGAGCTTCTAATTGCTTTAGCGAGCGGTTTAGAGCCTTCTAATTGGTTTAGAGCCTTCTAATTGGTGTGTCTAATTACTAGACCACTAATAGCCTCTCTCATAAGCTCCACCATACTCGCACCGGCTTAAGGCGAAGCCCTGCGGGATCTCCCCTCTACTTTCGGTACCACGCCGTTGTGCTGCCGGAATCGCGAGGAGAGTGCTACAACCTCCGCTGCCTGCTGGAACAAGGGAGAGGAAGGTCTTCGTCGAGTACCGAACGTGTGACCGACTGCGGGAGCGCTGCCGGAACGTGGCGCCGGAAGGATCGTCTACGCGATCTTGAGATCGGAAAGAGTACGACTACATCACCCACGAGAATCTGCTCTCGTTAACCGCTTTGGAATCTTCGAGGGTGAGTTCCTCTATCGACTCGTTGCTACAATCTAGTAGATAGATCTTGGCTTGTTTGTTTGTATGCGATAGAAAATTTTTGTTTTCCATGCTACGAACCCCTACATTGAGGTGCTCACGAATCTTGTGAACCTTCTCTTCTGCTTCTCGTAGGATGTCGGGTCCAAAAATCTGACTCTCTCCTACTTCCGACCAGTTCAAAGGGGTGCGACACTTTCTTCCGTACATGAATTCAAATGGGGCCATTTGCAGACTGGCTTGGTAACTATTGTTGTAGGAAAATTCTGCAAACGGTAGACAGTCTTCCCACTTGGATCCATATTCTAGCACACATGCTCTAAGCATATCTTCGAGTATTTGGTTTACTCGCTCCGTTTGTCCATCGGTCTGAGGGTGATACGCGGTACTGAAATCTAGGCGGGTTCCTAAACCTTCTTGGACTTTCTTCCAGAATCTCGGGTAAACTGAGTTCCTCGATCCGATACGATGTTCTTGGGGACTCCGTGCAAACTAACGATCCTAGCGATATACAACTTCTGCTAGCTTCGAACTCTGATAGGTAGTTTTAACGGGCAAGAAATGGGCGACTTTGGACAATCTGTCCACTATGACCCAAATAGAGTCATTTCCCCTACTAGAAGTAGGTAGTCCAGTGATAAAGTCCATTCCTACAGAATCCCATTTCTATTCCGGAATTTGCAAAGGTTGCAACAATCCAGCGGGTCTTTGATGTCCTGCCTTGACTCGCTGACATATATCACACTTGGCGATATAGCTTCCGATTTCTCTCTTCATCTTATGCCACCAAAATTGCTCTTTCAAATCTTGATACATCTTAGTTCCTCCGGGATGGATAGAATAGAGAGTATCATGAGCCTCTTTCAAGATAACTTCTTTTAACTCAGAATCTGCTGGTACACAAAGGCGTCCTTTGTACCACAAAACTCCTTCTTCGTCCTCGGTGAATCCGGGTACTTTGCCTGTACCGATACGACGTTTGATTCCGTCGATACTAGCATTTCCTTTCTGCGCCTCTTTAATCTGACTGATCAAAGTGGGATGAAGTTCTATGCTAGCCAAAAATCCTTCACTTACTAATTCCATTCGAAAATCTTCCATCTCTTTGTGCAAACTTGGTTGCTCCTTCAAAATCATGGAGTTCAAGCGGCACGGCAATCTGCTAAGGGCATCGGCTACCACATTGGCTTTACCAGGGTGATAGTGAATGTCCAGGTCGTAATCCTTGATTAGCTAAATCCATCTTATCTTCCTCATATTCAGCTCCTTCTGAGTGAATATATACTTTAGGCTCTTGTGATCCGAATAAATCTCACAACGGTTTCCCATCAGGTAATGTCTCCATGTCTTCAGGGCTAGAACTACGGCTGCGAGTTCGAGGTCATGGGTTGGGTAATTTTGTTCATGTTGCTTCAATTGTCGTGATAGATAAGATATAACTTTGCCTTCTTGCATTAGCACACATCCGAGACCAATCTTGGATGCGTCACAATACACATCGAAGGGCTTCGTGATATCCGGCATGATCAAGATTGGGGCTGAAATCAATCTCCTTTTAAGTTCTTGAAAACTCGCTTCACACTTGTCTGTCCAGTCAAACTTCTTGTCCTTCTTTAGCAATTGGGTCATGGGTCGGGCGATACTAGAGAATCCTTCTACGAATTTGCGGTAATATCCCGCCAATCCGAGAAAAGCACGAACTTGGATTTGAGTGGTTGGGGCTTGCCAATCTTCTACATCTTTCACCTTGGCAGGGTCAACGGCAATTCCTCCGGCTGATACAATGTGACCGAGGAATCCTACTTCTTGTAACCAGAATTCACATTTGCTAAATTTTGCATACAGCTGATGCTCTCTAAGGGTTCCAAGAATGGTCCTTAGGTGTAGCTCATGTTCTTCTTCTGATTTGGAATAAATCAGAATGTCATCGATGAAAACAACGACAAACTTATCCAGGAAGTCCATAAAAATCTTATTCATGAGGTTCATGAAATAAGCGGGGGCATTGGTTAATCCAAAAGACATGACTATATACTCGTACAATCCATATCTGGTGGTAAAGGCAGTCTTTGGAATATCCTGTAACACCCTCAGAATCGACCCTATGCAAGTTTCAGTGCTTCCCGCCAAACCCGCATAGAAACGATTCAAAGGTGCCCACCAGGCACTTTCGTGCGGGTGGAAAACGAAGTAATAACATTACACAACAGTCCTCGATGGGACCCACAGATCATATATATATACAACACGACTCCATGAGTCAAGAATACAGGCATACAGAACAAAGATCCAAATCACCTTGAAAACGACAGAGCGTCCAGCTACGGACAAGATGCAAATGGGGCTAAGAGCCCTGAAGAATAACCAATGGCGTCCATAACCCTGCCCAGGCCAAGCCGGAAGGGTAACCCTGCTAACGACGTCGATCCCAGAACCTGCTTAAACAAAAGAGGTGCCGACAAAGGGCAAAGGAAAAAGAGAGAGCGGTCAGTACTGAGGCCAATACACGGCGAGGCTAGAATTCGGCGGTCCTCGCCTATATAGGTATGGTGGACTGAAGCGGCAGCGGCAGCACGCACTAAACAACCTATAGAGACTCGATACAACTGGCGGCCATCAGAGAGGGGTAAGAAAGAGCTATTCGGATCCAACCTGAATCTTACACCAAACAAACCCATCCTGGTGTTTCCCCCTCGAGACCAAACGAGGAAGTCAACCGAGGAACTCACACAGTTGGCAGTTTTATTTATTCGGTTATCGTTGCAGCAATTACTAGTCAAGTATAGATAATCATCCTGATAAAAATAAGCAGTGGGCCGTTTTAGTTAATCATTCCGTTGTAGTTGCAACACTTACTAGTCGGATACAATTAGCATGAGATATCCCAAAACCCAGCAGTTGTTGGTACTTTTATTTAGCCATTCCGTTGTAGTTGCAGCACTTACTAGTCAGATACAATGGTCGCAAGCGACAACCCAAACAAGCAATTGTTGGCAGTTTTATTTAGCCATTCCATTATAGTGAAGCTGATTACTAGTCATTATAAAGTCAAATTTATAGCACTACTTTAGTTATAGTTGTCTATGATCGAGATACTGTGCTCCAAGTCGTCCATAACCGCGGACACGGCTTTCAGAAAGTTTTACCCTGCAGGGGTGCACAAATAGCAACACACACTCGATCAACCTCAGAAAAACCAAATCAAAACCCAACGAAGCCTTCACGACAAAGCAATCAAAGGATTCAGAAATATTTCAGGGGGCCACCCCTTGGAGTACACCCGCAACGAAGTTAGCTGACTCCGAGACGGACCCAAGGTTTGCGTCAATGGCTATAAACGACTGGGAACCCAAAACTGGGCTTGTCGATACCGCGAAAACACTCCGCTTACCTAAACAGTACAGTGTGCTCCTCGCACAATCGTAAATAAAGCAGTAAAGCATGGCATAAGTACAGGATCATAAATAAAACCTCAAACTAGTTTGTGGCCCCAAGAAATAAGAATGAATCAAGCTCTGGCTCAGGGGGGTCCCATAATTCCCCCGTATGTGGATAGCGCGAATATTCAAGGAACAGGTATCAAGTACTCGGGGTCCTACGGGACACAAGTGGACGGTTAACAACCAAATAACATCTATTGCCCACCTGTGCCTCTGCTTACCTACTTCAATTTTAGTTATTAAACAATAATTAAAGTGAACGATAATTAAAGCCAGGATCATCTCCAACATTGAACAGGCGGCATCACTCCAACAACTGTGGTACTTGACGACACGCGACAGCACTTGAGCAAGCGACTACGACGCGCAGGTCCAACTATCTACCAAACAACAGGTAATAGGGGGTGTGCACGGCAATATAAGGCTGCAAGGGATATCACGGGTACGAAAAACTAGAGCATCGCAACACAGATAGCAATAGATCAACAGGAGGGAATAATACTATAAAAGTAAAATAGGTAGAAAGGGGGAGATGCTCGCCTGAAAACATTGTCGAAGGTTCAACCGAAGATCGGGTCGACACTCGCATCAACTCAACGGCCTTATCCGCGAAGAACCAAAACACTAGAATAAACACCGGATGCAATATTTAATACTACGGCAAAAGATCGGGCATGATGCATGTATGATGTATGACATGGCAAAGGTGCGATGCAATTAGGCCATATTAAGCGGAACCGGGGGCCCGACATTTATTTAAACGGTTCAAGTTATTTATCTACCCCGCAAATTAAATGTTGTAATAACAGGGCAAGATAAATTACCGGTTCGCTACACAAATTTAAATGAGGCCAATATAAGACTAGATTTGCCCGCATATGGGCCCCATATTTAATTATAAGGTGAATCGGCATAAGGCCCCCAAACCACACAAATATGCATGCGAGTATGACAATTTAATATGCATCAATTTGTTATTACATTTATAAAATAGGGCTCGAGAAAAGGGGTCACACATTAGGGTTCGGCGATCTTGGGCTCCGAGGGGTTCGGGGTCGGGTCTCAGGGTCCGGATCTGGGGTTCGGTCTCGGCGGGATCGTTCTCGGATAACTGAGGTCGATCTTGTCGCATCCGGGAAGCAGGACTTAGGTCGGTGTCGGGGCGCATCGGATTCTTCCCGGTCGGTGCCGATCTTGTCGTCGATGGCGAACTTGAGTGGATCGGATACCGGGGTCTTCGGATCCGTGAAGTAGATCTTGTCGCACAGTGTTCGGGAAGACGAACTTGGCGTATTCACGTCGGCGATCTTGGCGTTCGGGTTCTCGACGTCGCCTCCGGGAAGAAGGTCTTGTTGCATCCGGGGTCGTCGGGTCATGTCGTTGGCTTTGTCGTTTCATGGTGGAGATCTTGGCGTCCCGGGTCTCGGTGTTCCGGGATGGTGAACTCGTCGTCTCAACGGATCGGGTTTCCTTGTGGCAGATCTTCTCCATGGGGAGGTTCTTGTCTGTGGTCCTTCGGGTGTCTCCGGGTTTGACCAACGTAGGGCGATGTAGATCTTGGTCACCGTCGGCGCTCACGTGCAGGGACAAAACAGCCATGGGCTTATGGCCGAACGCAGGAGGAGACGGGCACTGGCAGCACGCGGGGAGCTCGACGATGAACTGCAGCAGGAGAGCGACGGCGAGCTTGGGCGGGTTGAGGGGGGCGGCACGTTGGAGACCGACGCGGAGGCAGCGGGGCCCGCAGGGCGGGGCCCTGGGAGGCGCTGCGAACGGGGTCGGGCCGAGAAAGAAGAGGGCCAAGGCGCGACGGCGGTGGCTCGAGGAGGCGCGGGCCGGCCGGAGGCGAGGCCGGAGCGGGGACGACGGCAGGACGGAGGCGGCCGGCGCGGAGCTCGCGGGAGGCGCAGGGCCGGCGCGGAGGATGGCGCTGGGCGGCAGACGGCGGGCTCGGTGCCGCGGGGCCGCGGTGGCGGTGGAGTCCGAGAGAGGCGGCGCTCCGGGGCGGGGCGGAAGGTGAAGAGCAGAGGGCGGGGAGGGGAAAGGGACGCGGGGCGAGGGCTCTAAGGCCGGCGGGAGGAAGAGGTCGACGGCGGAGGTGACGAGCGCCGGGCGCGGCGGCGGACGGGGCCAAGGCGCCGGGGCGGCGTCGGGGCTGGCTCGGGAGAGGGGGCGGCGCATCGAGGCAGAGGAAGCGCGGGCGCTCGGGAGGATGGAGGAGACGGGGTCGGGGAACGTCGGTTCTGGGTGGGGCCACGTGGGACCAGGCGGGGTGGGATACTGGCAAGTGGGGTCGGCGGTTGGTGGAAGAGGTGGTGGAACCGGTTGGAGGCAGGGGCGTGCGTGGTGTGCCGGCCAGGTGGGGAGGTGGGCCCGGGTGGCAGCGGGTGAGTCGCTGTGTGGGTTGGGGTGGGGCCCAGGGAGAGAGAGAGTGGGGAGAGGAGGGTGAGAGAGAGGATTGGTGAGGTGGCGGTGGGTGTGATGAGGTGGAGGGAAGGTGAGGTGGCGTGCTGTGGTTGGTGGGTAGACTAGGTTTGGGTAGGAATAGATTAGGGTTTGGGTTTTAGGTTTATTATTTTGTAGATACTTATTTGTTTGGTTTTGTTTGAATCTTTTAGCAAATAATTTTTAGTTAAATAATTTAGCAGATAATTATTAAACTTTGTTTCGAAATAGAAGAAGGTTAATTTTAGATAACAAAAATTAGGCTTGTTGAAAATAGTTTCCGACAAACAAATGCATGATGATGACGATGCAATGCACAAAAACAACGCGATTTTCAAGTAGTGGTTTTGCGGTATGCCACAATTCGACACCACTAACAATGGATCTCGCCCTCGAGATCCGCCTCATGGTACCGGAAGGAAGGTCGGCGATCTGCGTCTTCTTGCTTCGTGTAGATCCTCGCGACACCACTAACAAGAGGTCCTTGTCCGTGATCGTCGAGAGAACACTCCGGGAACAAAAGGTCGAAGGTAGCGGTATCAACAAATAAAGCCACCTCTAGCTTCGATAGAAAGAGAGAACCGATGCATTCTCGTCCACTTCAATGTACACAAGCGAATAGAGTGGGTAGTCGGCATGGGGGCCAATCCATCACGCACCCAAACTATTACTCTGCACAATCAGTAGAAAAGCGTGCAACCATTCTCGGAATCAGACTGAAGATCTTGACAATCGAGCTTCGGAAACAAAGGAGTGATGCAGACTCTGCATCGGATCTGGCGTAGATGATGTCGTCGCGTCGGAAAACACCGGAAGGCACGAGAAGGAACAAAGAGAAGTCCACCAGACGAAGGATTCCTCGGATAGCATGAAGACCAGATGTAGCAACACCGTTACCGAAGGAGGAAGCGAAACCCTGAAGGTACGACGAAACCCAACCACGAGAATTCCTGGACTCGAAGAAAGAGAAGAGAGCGGATGCAAAACACGTAGAGGTAAGAGGAGAATAGCAGAGGGGTAAGGAGTAAAAGCAGACCTAACCAGATCTATCCAACCGATTTTTTTTCAAAAATAGTTTTGACACTCTACTTCGGCCGTTAGCTAGGTTATCCTACAGGCTGGACTTGTGGGGTATCGTAACTGCTGAGCTCTGATACCACTCTGTAACACCCTCAGAATCGACCCTATGCAAGTTTCAGCGCTTCCCGCCAAACCCGCATAGAAACGATTCAAAGGTGCCCACCAGGCACTTTCGTGCGGGTGGAAAACGAAGTAATAACATTACACAACAGTCCTCGATGGGACCCACAGATCAGATATATATACAACACGACTCCATGAGTCAAGAATACAGGTATACAGAACAAAGATCCAAATCACCTTGAAAACGACAGAGCGTCCAGCTACGGACAAGATGCAAATGGGGCTAAGAGCCCTGAAGAATAACCAATGGCGTCCATAACCCTGCCCAGGCCAAGCCGGAAGGGTAACCCTGCTAACGACGTCGATCCCAGAACCTGCTTAAACAAAAGGGGTACCGACAAAGGGCAAAGGAAAAAGAGAGAGCGGTCAGTACTGAGGCCAGTACATGGCGAGGCTAGAATTCGGCGGTCCTCGCCTACATAGGTATGGTGGACTGAAGCGGCAGCGGCAGCACGCACTAAACAACCTATAGAGACTCGATACAACTGGTGGCCATCAGAGAGGGGTAAGAAAGAGCTATTCGGATCCAACCTGAATCTTACACCAAACAAACCCATCCTGGTGTTTCCCCCTCGAGACCAAACGAGGAAGTCAACCGAGGAACTCACACAGTTGGCAGTTTTATTTATTCGGTTATCGTTGCAGCAATTACTAGTCAAGTATAGATAATCATCCTGATAAAAATAAGCAGTGGGCCGTTTTAGTTAATCATTCTGTTGTAGTTGCAACACTTACTAGTCGGATACAATTAGCATGAGATATCCCAAAACCCAGCAGTTGTTGGTACTTTTATTTAGCCATTCCGTTGTAGTTGCAGCACTTACTAGTCAGATACAATGGTCGCAAGCGACAACCCAAACAAGCGATTGTTGGCAGTTTTATTTAGCCATTCCATTATAGTGAAGCTGATTACTAGTCATTATAAAGTCAAATTTAGAGCACTACTTTAGTTATAGTTGTCTATGATCGAGATACTGTGCTCCAAGTCGTCCATAACCGCGGACACGGCTTTCAGAAAGTTTTACCCTGCAGGGGTGCACAAATAGCAACACACACTCGATCAACCTCGGAAAAACCAAATCAAAACCCAACGAGGCCTTCACGACAAAGCAATCACAGGATTCAGAAATATTTCAGGGGGCCACCCCTTGGAGTACACCCGCAACGAAGTTAGCTGACTCCGAGACGGACCCAAGGTTTGCGTCAATGGCTGTAAACGACTGGGAACCCGAAACTGGGCTTGTCGATACCGCGAAAACACTCCGCTTACCTAAACAGTACAGTGTGCTCCTCGCACAATCGTAAATAAAGCAGTAAAGCATGGCATAAGTACATGATCGTAAATAAAACCTCAAACTAGTTTGTGGCCCCAAGAAATAAGAATGAATCAAGCTCTGGCTCAGGGGGGTCCCATAATTCCCCCGTATGTGGATAGCGCGAATATTCAAGGAACAGGTATCAAGTACTCGGGGTCCTACGGGACACAAGTGGACGGTTAACAACCAAATAACATCTATTGCCCACCTGTGCCTCTGCTTACCTACTTCAATTTTAGTTATTAAACAATAATTAAAGTGAACGATAATTAAAGCCAGGATCATCTCCAACATTGAACAGGCGGCATCACTCCAACAACTGTGGTACTTGACGACACGCGACAGCACTTGAGCAAGCGACTACGACGCGCAGGTCCAACTATCTACCAAACAACAGGTAATAGGGGTGTCCACGGCAATATAAGGCTGCAAGGGATATCACGGGTACGAAAAACTAGAGCATCGCAACACAGATAGCAATAGATCAACAGGAGGGAATAATACTATAAAAGTAAAATAGGTAGAAAGGGGGAGATGCTCGCCTGAAAACATTGTCGAAGGTTCAACCGAAGATCAGGTCGACACTCGCATCAACTCAACGGCCTTATCCGTGAAGAACCAAAACACTAGAATAAACACCGGATGCAATATTTAATACTACGGCAAAAGATCGGGCATGATGCATGTATGATGTATGACATGGCAAAGGTGCGATGCAATTAGGCCATATTAAGCGGAACCGGGGGCCCGACATTTATTTAAACGGTTCAAGTTATTTATCTACCCCGCAAATTAAATGTTGTAATAACAGGGCAAGATAAATTACCGGTTCGCTACACAAATTTAAATGAGGCCAATATAAGACTAGATTTGCCCGTATATGGGCCCCATATTTAATTATAAGGTGAATCGGCATAAGGCCCCCAAACCACACAAATATGCATGCGAGTATGACAATTTAATATGCATCAATTTGTTATTACATTTATAAAATAGGGCTCGAGAAAAGGGGTCACACATTAGGGTTCGGCGATCTTGGGCTCCGAGGGGTTCGGGGTCGGGTCTCAGGGTCCGGATCTGGGGTTCGGTCTCGGCGGGATCGTTCTCGGATAACTGAGGTCGATCTTGTCGCATCCGGGAAGCAGGACTTGGGTCGGTGTCGGGGCGCATCGGATTCTTCCCGGTCGGTGCCGATCTTGTCGTCGATGGCGAACTTGAGTGGATCGGATACCGGGGTCTTCGGATCCGTGAAGTAGATCTTGTCGCACGGTGTCCAGGAAGACGAACTTGGCGTATTCACGTCGGCGATCTTGGCGTTCGGGTTCTCGACGTCGCCTCCGGGAAGAAGGTCTTGTTGCATCCGGGGTCGTCGGGTCATGTCATTGGCTTTGTCGTTTCATGGTGGAGATCTTGGCGTCCCGGGTCTCGGTGTTCCGGGATGGTGAACTCGTCGTCTCAACGGATCGGGTTTCCTTGTGGCAGATCTTCTCCATGGGGAGGTTCTTGTCTGTGGTCCTTCGGGTGTCTCCGGGTTTGACCAACGTAGGGCGATGTAGATCTTGGTCACCGTCGGCGCTCACGTGCAGGGACAAAACAGCCATGGGCTTATGGCCGAACGCAGGAGGAGACGGGCACTGGCAGCACGCGGGGAGCTCGACGATGAACTGCAGCGGGAGAGCGACGGCGAGCTTGGGCGGCTTGAGGGGGGTGGCACGTTGGAGACCGACGCGGAGGCAGCGGGGCCCGCAGGGCGGGGCCCTGGGAGGCGCTGCGAACGGGGTCGGGCCAAGGAAGAAGAGGGCCAAGGCGCGACGGCGGTGGCTCGAGGAGGCGCGGGCCGGCCGGAGGCGAGGCCGGAGCGGGGACGACGGCAGGACGGAGGCGGCCGACGCGGAGCTCGCGGGAGGCGCAGGGCCGGCACAGAGGATGGCGCTGGGCGGCAGACGGCGGGCTCGGTGCCGCGGGGCCGCGGTGGCGGTGGAGTCCGAGAGAGGCGGCGCTCCGGGACGGGGCGGAAGGCGGAGAGCAGAGGGCGGGGAGGGGAAAGGGACGCGGGGCGAGGGCTCTGAGGCCGGCGGGAGGAAGAGGTCGACGGCGGAGGTGACGAGCGCCGGGCGCGGCGGCGGACGGGGCCAAGGCGCCGGGGCGGCGTCGGGGCTGGCTCGGGAGAGGGGGCGGCGCATCGAGGCAGAGGAAGCGCGGGCGCTCGGGAGGATGGAGGAGACGGGGTCGGGGAACATCGGTTCTGGGTGGGGCCACGTGGGACCAGGCAGGGTGGGACACTGGCAAGTGGGGTCGGCGGTTGGTGGAAGAGGTGGTGGAACCGGTTGGAGGCAGGGGCGTGCGTGGTGTGGTGGCCAGGTGGGGAGGTGGGCCCGGGTGGCAGCGGGTGAGTCGCTGTGTGGGTTGGGGTGGGGCCCAGGGAGAGAGAGAGTGGGGAGAGGTTGGGTGAGAGAGAGGATTGGTGAGGTGGCGGTGGGTGTGATGAGGTGGAGGGAAGGTGAGGTGGCGTGCTGTGGTTGGTGGGTAGACTAGGTTTGGGTAGGAATAGATTAGGGTTTGGGTTTTAGGTTTATTATTTTGTAGATACTTATTTGTTTGGTTTTGTTTGAATCTTTTAGCAAATAATTTTTAGTTAAATAATTTAGCAGATAATTATTAAACTTTGTTTCGAAATAGAAGAAGGTTAATTTTAGATAACAAAAATTAGGCTTGTTGAAAATAGTTTCCGACAAACAAATGCATGATGATGACGATGCAATGCACAAAAACAACGCGATTTTCTAGTAGTGGTTTTGCGGGATGCCACATATCCTCTGCACGAATTTTGAGTTGATGATAGCCAGTTCTAAGATCAATCTTAGAAAACACCTGGGCACCGGTCAACTGATCAAACAAATCTTCTATCTTAGGCAAGGGGTACTTGTTCTTGATGGTGACATCATTCAACTTCCGATAATCCGTACACAAACGGTTACCTCCATCCTTCTTGTCCACAAACAAGACAGGTGACCTCCATGGGGACGCACTCGGTTGAATCAATCCGATTTTTAACATGGAATCCAGTTGCTTCTTCAGTTCTTCTAGTTCTGACGGGTTCATACTATAGGGTCTCTGGGCTATGGGTCCTGTTCCGGGGATTAGTTCGATGATAAACTCAATATCCCGATCTGGGGGCATACCGGGCAAAACATCTGGAAATACATCGGGGTATTCGCAGACTATCTGAACTTGGTCAATGGTAGGTTGGGCTATACTCTTGTTACACTTGAATTGGCGAGGTAAGGTTTCAGATATATGCTCGACTGATATTCCGGTGGTACTGGTCATGGTAATGGCTTTCTTGGCACAGTCAATCAATCCTTTATGTTTGGACATCCAATCCATTCCTAGTACTACTTCCAAACCTTTAGTTCCGAGTACTATTAGATTAGCATAAAATCTATGCCATGGATTCGGATAGGGACGGCCTTGCAAATTTGCCTAGCCTTGGTGGTTGATCCGGGAATTTGCACAATCATCACATGCTTCAATTTGGTTGGTTGAATTTTACTAGTGCAGGCAAATTCTTCGGTGACAAATGAATGCGATGCACCAGAATCAAACAACACTCTTGCAAGTACTGAATTAACATAAAACATACCCAACACGACGTCTGGCGCTTCCTGAGCTTCTTCAGCATGCATGAGAAAAAGACGGCCATTGCGGTTGAGTGAATTCCCTGGGGCAAATCTTCTCCCTGGCTAGACACGACGCTGCTGCTGAGCTGGGACATTGGTATTAGGGGTTGTAGCATTCTTCTTGTTGGGGCACTCGTTGGAATAGTGGCCTTTATTTCCACAGTCATAACAGGTCACTTGTGACTTGTCCTTGGCTGCGATAGGCACATCATTGCTTCCAGTCCTCGGGGCAGTGTTGGGGTTGGCGGTACCATTGTTGGTGTTGAACTTGGGTGGGGCACGGGTGAAATTGCTAGAGTTGCCGGGGTTGTTGTGATTTCCTCTGGGTCTAGGGTTTCCACGGTTGGGATAGGTCGGACGGGTCATAGGGGGTCTGTTGGTTCTTGGGGCAAATCCTGGAGATGGGTTGGGGCGATACTTTGGGGTCTGATGGGTTCCTGGTTGATGCATCATGCGACGCTTGCGGTTCTCATTGGCCTGGTTGATCTTTCCTTCCATCTGGATAGCAGAGTCGACAAGGGCTTCAATATCAACAAAGGGGATATTGACTAACACTGTCTGCATCTCGTCATGCAGACCATTCAGTAATCTTTCTTTCTTCTTGGCTTCGGTGTCTATCTCGTCCGGGGCATACCTAGCTAATGACAAAAAAATTTCACGGTATTCCACTACAGTCATCCTTCCTTGTTTCAATTCTCTGAACTCGTCTCTCATTCTCTTGATCAAACCTGGTGGCACATGGGTTCTGCTAAACTTGACCTTGAATTCCTCCCAGGTCATCATTTGGCCTCCGGTCATTGCACGCACACTGTTCCACCATGCCCTGGCATCTCCGGCTAGATAATGGGTGGCGAACAATACTTTCTCGTTGGCTTCCACTCCGGCTACTTCTAAGTTATTTTCCATGGTTTGCAGCCAATCATCGGCGTCTAAGGGTTCTTTCGACTTGGTGAAAACGGGTGGGTTGGTATTCTGGAAATTCTTGAGCTTAGATCCGTGGTTGTCCTGATTTTCATGGCCTTGGTTGTTGTGGGCTAGCTGGGCTATCTGTTGCAGAGTGGCTAGGTTGGCTTGACATTCCGCTCTTTCAGCTTCGCGGTCAGAAGTCAACAGTTGCAGGATCTGCAACATCGGGTCCGGGGCTGAACCACTTCCTCCACGTGGCATCTGAATATTGATATAGATCATGAGAAAAGAGGGAAATTTCTAAGGTTTTGGGTCTTTGAAAAGTTTTTAGAGTTGACTCAAGTTTTCTAGCAACTTGCTTTTTCATTCATTCACTCATAGCACACAATACAACACACACCACAACAAAGAAAAACAGATGGTTTTAAGAACCATTCTGGAAACTACGATACAGTGGGACCGACTACTACTCACTACGCTAGTGCTCAGTGCTACTACTGCTCGGAGTCTGTGGCTTCATCATCTTCCGCATCATCGATGAAGGCGAAATCATCCTCATCGGTGAAGAAGTCCATGGCCTGATCCTCCAGAAAATCATCGTCATCGCTGAGATAGGAGTAAGGGTCTCCACGAAGATCCTCTCCGGCATTCTCCCTTTCCTCTAACTGCATGTCTCTCTCGTGGATGGTCTCTTCCAGAGATGAGATGCGATGGCGAAGACGGGCAATAATGCGCTCCTTCTTGTCGAGCTGACGGCGGCGAGACTTGCGATCCTTTGATAGCATGGCGATGGTCTGATCCTTCGTCTTGATGATGGCAGACTTGTGGTTGCAGTAGTCACGGCAGTTGTCCAGTTCCTGCTGATGATCATACATCATGAAGCTAAGGTGGTCCAATTGAGTCTTTAGCTTGGGGTGGTATGGGGCTTCCAGGGGTTGGCCATTTGCATCACGCCTTGGGCAAAACTCAAAGCGAGTACCCTTGATCTGATTGATGCTCTGCCCACACAGACGGGAAAGAGCTTCCTGCATTGCTCTGGCAAGTCCATCGAGCCAGTTGTTTTCCCTCAAGGTAAACTGAATTCCCTCCGCAGTGGGAGGTTCAATCTTTCCTCGGAGACTTGCAACAATTAGCCACTGCAGATCTTCTCCCCCTTGATCATTGAGCTGAGCTCCGAAGAACTCGGGATGCGGACGCTCCAGAAGTTCCGAAAGCTGATCCAGATCCCTCTCAAAGATAAGGTCTCCACCATTCCCGAGTTGGTAAAACTTGCTGTACTTCACGTCCATCAATAAAATAGAGGATTAGTAGATTAGCAGAGTGATCAAGTGTGTCAAAATTTTATCTATTTTGCAAGAGTTTTTGAGGAACATGGAGTTTTAGTAAAGAATTAAAGAGGTAAGAATGAGAATAAGTTTTCATAAATATTTTTGTTCTTTGGTTTTGAAACTAAGTTTTTGGTTCAACGTCCAATCTAACTAGGGTCTCCTATGGTCAGGATGGCTCTGATACCAACTTGTCAACACCCGGATTTTTCAATCCTAGATGCCTGTTATGCCATACATCGCAATCCCAGGATTACCATTTTTGCGATACATAACAGAATTGGATACCATAGTACTTCATCCATTACAAACGATACATAAGTTCTTACACAAATAGGGATCTCATGATCCAGTTCTTAATACAACATCAAGCAGCGGAATACGTAATAACAACGGTAGCGTAGGCGAAGATCCATCTTCGGGGTCACAGGCAATGCTGACGATGGGAGATGATCCTAGTTGTCGTAACCTTCCTGGGGTCCATCCTCCAGGTACTCCTTTTCATAGTCTGGCCATGGGAATAGCCAGGGACAAAGCCATGAGTACTCTTTAAGTACTCGCAAACTAATACTAACAAGTAAAGGTTTTTTTTTGGATAATAGGACACTAGGCTCTAGGGTTGTTTTGCAAAAAGCCAGGTTTATCTTTACTAAGTTCCGAAGCTAGTCACAATTTTATAACTCCTAAATGGGATCTTGTAATTCAGGTCACAACTCTGTTGTGGTCAAGTCAAAGTCTCAATTCATTTCACAAGTCACTTTTGAAAAGTCTGACGGGGGAACAGTATGGCCACTCCAACTGTCCATAACCGCGGACGCGGCTATTCGAATAGTTTGACACTCTGCAGAGATTGTACACTTTCACCACAACATTCGATACATCCGTCAGGAACAAATCCTGAATTCACCATACTCAGTATGCGGATAATCAATCCTAACCTTTCAATTACAGTCCCTAGTATAAGCACCTCTCCTGTGAGTTTGGCCTCCCAACCATGACCACTGTCATCTTGGGTACTGCACAGGTGGACAATCTTCACAAGGTAGCCTCAGCTCAGACCTTGGCCGTGAGGGAACTAATACTAAGGTATATAAGTTTCCAGTCAAGCCCTACCCAATATTCGGGTATTGTGGTTGTACGCAAAAATTGGAATGGTATCGCATCCAGACAACCATCAGTTTTATAAAGGGCTAAGGCTCATGCCTCAACATTTTCATCACCAAAATCATCAAGTGTTTGGAAACACATGTCCAAAACATTTCAATAGAATGATCCATCATTCCAAGGTTTTCATAACCAATTTTCCATCAAGTATTCCCATCTAAAGTTGATCAAGTTTTATGCTTAGCACTAGCATCTACAGGTGGGGGTGGTACTAATGGAGTTTCACTAAATCCAACCTTATATCTTATGCTGATATCAAGGTTTCTAGCTTAGGCCAAATTTTATGCTCTTTATGCAACCTTTAGCACAACTGTCTAGTATCTACCAAACTCTTAGGTAGACTCTAAGTAAGCTTTGATAAAGAAATAAAGTAAGATGCTTGCACATAAAACTAGGATTGGTTTTTAACAAGCAAGTAGGGTCACAAGTATGGGTTTGTGGCATCAGTAAGGTATCTTGCAAGTGTTAGCTTGCATAGGTCAACTTGATTAGTAAGGCTTGCATCAATGTCAATATAGGCTTGCATTAGGCTTGCTAAAGTAGAGTGTCTTGCAAGTTTTAGCTCGCCTTGTGCAGAGCAGTGGTTGAAGTTCTCCTCGGCTTCCTCTTCGTAGTATCCTCCTTCCTCCTTGTATCCTTGGTCGGTACTAGCGTCTATGAATAAATACGAGGTACACAATCACCAAACAATACTTAACTACTTGCAATCATCACACACAAGGGTCCTATAGATGATCTAGCATCATCTCTAATATTACAAGGTTAAATCTTGGTTTAAGTTTCTTTTATTTTTAGAAAAGTAATTTCTACTTATTGAAGAACTACTTAAGATTTAATATTCTCCAAACTAAACATGGGATCATGTTGACACATGTCATCACCACATATTGTAGTCCATGGGAATGTGATTTAAAGTGGTGTCACAATTTAATAAGGTTTTACCCTTTTATTTTAATTAATTAAGGTGGCTAGAAATGCTTATGAAGCATTCTTTTATTACTTGAACAATATTTCTGCAAGTAAAGCTATATATATTCTTATATATTCTGAACGGTATGGTTAAATGTGATTTTTGAGAGTTGGAATCAACTCAAAAGCTTTTATGGTATAAATTTAAAAAATGTTTGAATGCAGAAAAGCTTCTGCTTTGTTATTTTTGCTATGGGTGATCTACAGATCCAAATGACTTGAATCCAATGGGCTTGGATTAAGATTCATAGACCTTTTCAACAAAATTGGTTTCATCCAATTTGGTGCACTGAATCGATCTGGGTTGATTTTTGAAGTTTGGTGCTGAAGTGTTTTTGAATTGAAATAGAAAAGTTTTAATTTGAATTGTTGGGCTGCGCGGGAAATTCTAACGGGCCGGCCTGCTAAGCGCAGTGCTCCCGCGGGCTGCTTAAGTGGGTGTCCCCACTCGTCAGTGACACGGGGCTGGGCGAAGCGGTATGGGGCAATGTGGATCGTTCGATCTAGTTCTAATCGAACGGCTAAGGGTCATCGTCGACGCGAGACAACTCCGGCGAGAATGAAACCTAGCGCGGCCAGTGAGGGGTGCTGGGGGCTCACCGGGGTACGGGCGAGGGTCGGCGAGGCGGGCGAACGACGAAGTCGACGACGGCGAACCTCCTGGTACCGGTGGCTTCTCCTGGGGCGGCTCCAATCGCTGGCTCCCTTCTTCTCCGGCAGCGACAGGCTCCAGTGAAATTCCGGCGAGGTGGTGCTCGGCTTGCTCTAAGAATGGTGTGGCACGGTCAGTGGGGAGAGGGGAGTGAGATGGTGTGAAGAAATCGTGCGGGGGTGGCCTCTATTTATAGTCGAGCGAGGGGACCGTCGGGGCGCACGGTGAGCTCGTCGGGGGCGACGTTACAGGCGGCTAATGGCATGGGCAAGGGTAGGGGACGGTGCTGTGTCTCCTGGCGATGCTCAACGACATGGTCGCGAGGCATGGGGCGGTGTGGTTTGGTCTGGAACAGGCGGTGCTCTGCGCGGCAGAGGCGGCGTCTTCGACGGCGGGCGGTGGCTGTATGGCACGGGGCGGCAAACGGGGATGTCTGGCGGTCTCCTGGGTCGGTGGTGATCGTGTGTGCACGCGGTGAGGGCGGCGCGCGAGTCTGTGGGTGATGGTCGAGGGTGGCGCTCTGGCGCACGCTCGGCATGGTCTGGGCGTGTCTTGTGCGCGTGGTCCAGGGCTTGGCAACGCTCGCGGCTGGGACAGGCAGTGGCGGTGGACGGTGGGCTGCCTCCCAGACATGCTGGCTAGGCTTGCTGCTGCTCCTAGCTTGCTGTCCACAATGGGGTGACATGGGGGTGCTCGGCTGTTCACCATTAATGACAATGGCAAGCTCACAGGGGTGCTAGTGTTGGGCTAATCTTTCTAGATGATCTACTGAGTTGTGTGTGAGCTAACTAGGGAACAAGTTAGGCTCAAAATACTGCACACTATAGTGTTTGATGTTTTGTTTGATTTGTGTCTGCAACCTGTTTGATGAAATGGCCGCATGAAATCAAGTTCTGAATTTTGAAATGATTTTTGGTGGGTTTGCTAGATTGGTTCTGGTGAGTCTGCAGATGCTTGGGTTTTAAAAGTTGAGCTTGTTTGAGTGGGTTTTGAAAAAGTGGGATCTTCCCATATGAAGAAGATTCAATTTTGAATTGTCATTTAAACTATGCATTTGAAAGTTTCTGGATGATCACAAAGTGGGCCTTGATACTTTGTTATGAGTACATTCAAGGGGTGCAAAGATCCAGAAAAGTTTCTGTTAGGTTTTGAAAGTTTGAGACAGCCAAAGTAGGCATGGGAGTTAAATTGGTCAAAATGACCATTCACTTAATATATTTGTTTTGATTTACTTGTCTTTAGGAAAAGTGTGGGGAATGTTTTAGATGATGTTTATTTCACCTAAGAAACATTTTACAAGCAATGGATCACACAAACAAGGTGGTTTTTAAAGAAATTCAAAATCCATGCATATACATCTACATGCATTCATGAATTCATTTAGAAAAGTTTTTTGTTAACTCTAAACTTGCTGATTAGTGTTTGTTGATCTAAGTTTGGTATTTTTGGGATGTTACAAAAATCTACGCTATTGTAGCAAAACCACAAATCTATGGTAGCAAAATATTTTTTCTAATGTACCAAAAGGAACATCGCCGAAAACATCGCCGGAGACTCTCTCCGGAAATATCGTAGCGAAACCAAAGAGTGGTTGTAGCAAAAATATTGTGCGGAAGTAGCAAGAAATATATGAATACATAGCAAAAAAGATATGCTAAGGTAGCAAAACGTTCATAGCAAAAACAGACACAAAAGTAGCGACATCAGCCAACTAAAATAGCAAGCGCTCTAATCTATAGTAGCGACACCGGACGCTGTATGTAGAAAAGCCGTTCGTCATCGATAGCATCTCTGGCATCCCCCACCAGCAGCAACACTTAGAACGGCAAACACTTAGCATGTAGGTAGCGAGGCGCTGCGACATGGGAGGAGGTCGAAAGCGGAGCAAGGCGGCGACTGATGATGGCTACAGCTGCGGAGCGCCGCGCAGGCGTGGCTGGGCGGCGGCGCGCGCGAGGGCGCGGTGGCTGCAGGCGAGAGGGCACGGGCGCCGCTGCGCGCTCGAGGGTGCGGCAGCACGACACATGCACGGCTGGGCGGTGGCGCGCACGAGGGTGCGTCGGCTGCAGGCGAGAGGGCGTGGGTGGGGCGGAGCGCGGTGAAGGCAGGGCGGCGCGAGGGAACAAGCACGGCTGGGCAGCGCGTGCGCGGAGGTCGCCGAGCAGAAACAATGGGGACAGATTCTCTCGCTTGTTTTCGTGGCGTGAAGAAGAAACTGGTGGGCCTGCCTCTGAGGAAGAGTCCACTCGGGGGATAGGAATGCACGATCTCCGGGAAAAGTATCATTTTCCATTTCATATGGTGGGGTGGACATTGTAGCGTCTGTAGCCTTGCTCAACATGTTTTTTCAGTTCAAGCTCAGGTGCTCAATGACTACGTAGAAGTCTTTGGTGATGATCCATGTTACGCTTCAAAGTTGGTTAAATGAGCTACCGAGCAGGTCTGTAAACGAGATGTGTTTGACTGTTTGTGCATGTGCTAGAGGCTTCAGAGCAGCTTCAGAAATGTGTTATCACTTGGCCATTATATTTGACCATTGGCTAAATCTTTTGTTGCTAATTTTTCACTTCAATCAGAGCTCTCTATGGATAGTTCAGATAATCGTTGATCCATTTTTACAAGTTACATGGATGGATATTTCCTACTTGGTACTTTCGCTCATTTGTTTGGTACTAAGCATGGTCTCGATGCGGTGGTATTAGCTTGATGTTGGTCTCAATCAATCCCTTTAATCAATTAGTCTGTTATAGGTAATGCTACTAGAGTTAATTCGTGTGATCTGTAGCAACTACTCCAGAATTTTGCCCTTTCCGAGTACTTCGGTGTGTAAAGTGAACCATGTCATGTCCCGTAGTTAAACACAATACTACTCCGTACTAAGTAATGGCGGGAGTAGTATGCAACATGTTTTGTTACTAGATGTGGCAAGGAAATTAAGGTGATTGTGATCACATTTACCGAATAAGGTTTGCAATTAGTGATTAACATGGCGCGTAGCAGTGCACATGCGTCTGAAAAAAAATCAGCTATGGTATGAATTTGCACCATTCATATTATTATGGTTCAAAGAGAACGTACTTAACCTTATTTGCATGTACACCAAGACAACAGTAGGTATGGGCAAGGGAAACATGATATTGACGTTCTTCTAAACAATAAAAGATATTCAATGTTTTTCATCGGAATCAGACCATCAAATACTCATGCAGAAGAGAACAAAATTTTCAATCAAAATTTATGTTTTCTATTTTTGTTCAGTAGCAACGCGCGGACATTCAACTAGTTTTCTTAAGTCTCGGTCGATCAACCTTATCCTGTTTAGATGGGTAATCCCTCCTCACTTTCCTTTTTTACTAGTTTGGGCTTTGACTCTTTACAGGCAATTAAAAGCCCAATAACAAGCTAAAAAACAACTTACAAGCTTAGTTACAAATTATATATAGAAAAATCTAATAAATAATTATGTAGAAATTTCAGATTACTCACATAGGTGCAATTGCATACACGTATGCATATGTGCAATTGCATACTTAGTGCAATTACATGTATGGATACACTTGCATACATACGTGCAATTACACGTATAGGTCTAATTGCACACTCACGTTCAATTGCATAGTTCAATTGCATATATAAGTCTGTCGCAATTGTACATCATGATTTTTTAAATTATACACATATATGCAATTGCATGTCTATGTGTGCACGTAGAGTTACGCATGAATAATGTGACAAAAACGCATGTGTTATTATATAATTGTTTGGTTGGCGAAAACAATAAAATGTACGACTGCACATGGATATGTGACTGCCGTGCACCCGAGCAAAAACTACACAAAAAGAGACTAAAAAGTTTCTCTAGGTTTTGCCCGCAAAGTAATTAATTTGCACCGTTTCACCTTAAGAACAAGACATGCCAACACAAAATTAAGCGGACATACAAACAGGCTGGCCCAATAGAAAAAAATCCAAAAGCAAAACAAGCAAAACGACACATGAAAAATCAATCGCAGGCTCCAATCACCGATCGAGAGCTAACTTAAATCTCGATGAACCAAGAGTTAGCAAAACGGATTGATAAAAGGACCTGTTGTAGGCGTCAAGGCGTGTTCATTCCTACATGTTACCGTTAGCCTTTTCTTTGGTTTATTGGGCTAGCCCATATAATATGTTGTACTCCGTGTTCTAAAACACTTGGGACATGATGAGGTATCTAAATGCCGATAGTGAGCTCCCATGGGTTTAGCTTTATCTTATATTTCCGCAGGTTGGCGAATGTTTCTGTCAGGTCGGCGAGTAGATCGCCCTGGCGAGCGGACTTCACTACCACGTCGTCGATGTAGACGTGGATATTGCGGCCAATTTGGCTCGCAAGGCATCCTGCATGCACCGCTGGTAGGTCGCCCCGGCGTTCTTGAGGCCGAAGGTCATGGCGGTGTAGCAGAAGGCTCCGAATGGCGTGATGAACGTCGTCTTTTCCTTGTCCTCGATAGCCATTTTGATCTGGTTGTACCCAGAGTAGGCGTCGAGGAAACACAGCGACTCCGAGCCCGCGGTGGAGTCGATTATTTGGTCGATCCGCGGGAGGACGAATTGCTCCTTCGGGCAGACGCTGTTTAAGTTTGTGTAGTCGATACACATCCTCCAGGTCCCATTTTTCTTCTCGACCAGGACTGGGTTTGCCAGCCACTTAGAGTATTTGATTGGCCGGATGAAGCCTGCAGCGAGTAGACGCTGCACCTCCTCGGCGATGGCTCGGCGGAGCTCTTCATTGAAGGGCCGCAGCGACTGCTTGACGGGTCGCACTTTGGGGTCGGCGTTGAGTTTGTGCTCAGCGAGTTCCCTAGGGACACCAGGCATGTCAGAGGGCTTCCATGCGAAGATGTCCCTGTTCTCACGGAGGAACTCGATGAGCGCGCCTTCCTATGCTGGGCTCATGCCCGTCCCGGTCGTCACCGTCTGGCTGGAGTCACCTGGGACCAGCTCGACGGTGCGGGTGTGCGTCGTTACCTCGAAGGCTGAGGTCTTGGCGCCCTCCGAATTGGGCTTCTTGAGTATGGTGGGGTCGTTGTTGTTGACCCTGCTCGCGTACTTGGCGAGCTTGTCGGCGTGGTTGGCCTCTGCCGCGATGACGGCGTCGGCGAGTTCGGCTCCTTTGGCCTCGCACTCGGCGGCCATGTCGGGGTCGCCGTTGATGGTGATGACGCCGCGCGGCCCGGGGAGCTTCATCGCGTTGTACGCGTAGTGGGGCGCTGCCATGAACTTGGCAAACGCCTGGCACCCCAGGACGCAATGGTAGGGGCTGTCAAAGGGTACCAGCTCGAAGACGATCCGCTCGGTGCGGAAGTTTGCTGGCGTGCCGAAGGTGACTGGCAGCGTGACCTTGCCGATCGGGGACGATGCCGTGGAACGTGGTGTAGGTCGTCTCGACCATCGACTGCGGGAGCCGCAGTCGCCTAAGGGTGTCCAGGTACAGGATGTTGATGGAGCTGCCGCCGTCCATCAATGTCTTGGGGAGCCAGTAATCTCCCACCTTGGGCTTGACCACCAGGGCGACTCGGCCTAGGTACTCGATGCGTGGCGAGTGGTCCTGGCGGCTCCAAGTGATGGGCTGCTCCGACCAGTTGAGGAACTGGGGAACGTCCACCTGGGCCACCGCGTTGACGGCGATGGCGTGGGTGATGACCTTCTTCTCGCGCTTCGTGTTGAAGCCTGTGAAGGTGTGGAGCGAGCCGGCCACACTGCCGAATTTTCCGTCGTTTGGCGGGTTGTTGTCGGGGTCCTCCCGTGCTCGCCGTGCCTTTTCGATCTCCTTGAGAGAGTGGCAGTCGGCGGTCGTGTGCGTGGCGGGCTTCCCTTCCCTGCTGTGAAACACACAAGGATGGTTAAGGAGGGCCGCGGGGTCGAACCTTGGTTTCGCCTTGTAGTTGCCGCCATCGCGGCGTTGTCCTCCGTCACGGCGAAAGCTCTTGGGCTCGCGCTGCGCGTGCCCAGCGTTGGCGATGAAGTCGACTCGCCCGTCACTGCGGCGCTTACCGGTGAGGCGAGTGTTGCTGTAGCGTAGGTCAGACCGTCGTCAGTTGTCGTTGCCGTTCGTGCGGCGTTGACCTCCCGGCTCGTCGTCGGTTTCTTGGTTGGGATCTTCCTCCGCGTATCTTTTGGCGATTTCAAGGAGGTCTGGTATGTTGTCGAGTGTGCGGGGATGCCGTTTGAGCTTGGCGACCAAGGGCTCGCAGAGGCACGAGGTCTTGAAGCAGTGGATCGCGGTGTCCGGGTGGATGCCGACCGCGTTGTACCATAGTTCTTGCCACCGCTGGACCCAGCTACGGGTCGACTCGCGGGGTCCCTGGATGCATCGTTCCAGGTCCTCGATGGTGGTGGCGCGGGTGTAGGAGCACTCTAAGTGCCTGACGAAGGCGTCGCACATCTCTTCCCATGAGTCGAGGCTGTCCAGGGGAAGAGTGTTGATCCACTGCATGCATGTTCCCTCCATCATCAGGGGGAGGTAACGGGCGTCTAGCAGGTCGATGTGGCCAGCGATCCCCATCGCCATGAGGTAGGTGTCCAGCCACACGGAGGGGTCGTACGAAGGGTCGTACTTCTCTATTTCCTTCAGCGCTTTGAAGTTCGCCGGGTACTTTTCGCCTCGGATCATCGGTCCGAAGCATCGGGGCCCGAGTCGTCTTAGTGACCCTATCGGCTCGCCGTCGTGGCGATTGGTTAGGGTGTGTCGCAGGTCGTCGGGCTGGCATGCGCGCTAGCTCTGGTTGTTGATGATGTGGGTGCGGGCGTCAACGGGCTGACCGTTGGCGGCGATGAAGTTGGTCGATGGCCTGGGGTCGTTGGTGGAGAGTGCCGCTTGCGCGGGTCGGTGTTGGAGCTGCAATGGCTCGGGTGGCGGGCAGTTGAGGGTGTTTGCCACCAATGGACGGCCGCTTGAGGCCGCTCTGCTGCCCGATGAACGCGAGTACATCCGACCTTGGGAGTCGACGCCTGCATTTTGTTGCTCGACCGCCTTTGCGAGCAAGGACTTGACATACTGGATCTGAAGGGCGCCATCACCGGTGGCCGTGATGTTGTCGGCCGCTGCTCGGCCCGCCACGAGCTTTTCCATCGGGGTGGAGAACAGTGGTAGGCCGTTCGCGTCTCGCTCCCGTGAGGAGACCATGATCCGCGGCTGGTCCCTGGGGGGTGCGCGGTTGGGTGGAGGTGGGGCGCCGTTCGCAGTCGACCCTGGCGAGGGTCGGGCGCTTCCTCCGGGTGGCGCGTTCTCGCAGATCGCGCGCTCGGCCACGCGGGCTGGGTCGTTCTCGTCGTCGAAGTTCAGGGCGCGCCCCTGGACGGTGGGGTTCAAGCGCGACCTGATTCGCTGCTGGTGGTAACGTGATAGCTCCTGCGCCGTCACCTGCTCGAGGCAAAAAAATTCGCGCTCGGCTTGCTCCTTGCAGACTGCCTCCGCTAGCTTCAGGCGGAGTTCCTCGACCTCCGTTGCCACGGCGTTAGGAGGGATCGGGGTGGAGAAGGGATCCTCCGGCGGATCGGTGCCAGTCGCCATATAGGTCGCGGCGTGGCGACCGGTCCCGTCGCGGAGATCGGCGGAGTTTTCCGACCCGGAGTCGAAGTCGAAGATCCCAAGGATGGAGGGATCCTTGAAGTCTCCCACGTTGGAGACCTGGGTGATGGAGCCCGCGGGCGAAGCCGCGATGATGGATCCGGCGAGTGACGCCGGAGTCGCCGAGTCGGCGTCGTCGTTGAGGGCCGCGTCTTTCGCGGCCGCGGTGTTTTCGGCCACGTCGTTGTGGGCCGAGTTGTACTCGGAGGCGAGGAGATGGATCGTGCGGACTGGCTCTCGGAGAGCCGATCGCGTGGCGGCGACTCGCGGATGCGAGTCGAGTCCTCCGAGACAATGACGTCGGTGAGGCCGACGAAGAGGCTGATCGTGCCGACTGGCAAGATTATGCTGTGCGTGACGGGTCGCGCCGCTGGGACGTAGCTGCTCGGCAAGATCTGGAGCATCTCGCCGATCGCTATCATGCGGCCGGTGGCGACCGACTCGTTGATGGGCAGATTGGATCTCGCGCAGAACACCGGCCAGACCGGCCAGGCCACACGGTGGGCGCCACTATCGTGGGAATGACCACGGCAGACGCTGCAATCGGCAGCGAGTAGTAGAATGAAGGGCAAGGGCGGCCAGCCATCTGCGGTGCGAGATGAGGGCGGAGAAACAGGGTTTTACCCAGGTTCGGCCCCCCAGAGGGTAAAGACCTACTCCTGCTAGATTGTATTATGATGAAGGTACAATGGGGTGAGCTCGACAGCTAGGCGGCGAGTCGCTTGGGTGGATGGTGGAACGTATC
This sequence comes from Avena sativa, assembly GCA_916181665.1. Classification (NCBI taxonomy): domain Eukaryota; kingdom Viridiplantae; phylum Streptophyta; class Magnoliopsida; order Poales; family Poaceae; genus Avena; species Avena sativa. The sequence continues at coordinate 195,101,375 of OV702282.1, forward strand.
CTCTACACGCCCTGTAGGGAGGTTTATATAGACTCACCCCCCCTGGGGTTTACATATCTCAACCGAATCAGTTAAGGTTTCGGTACTCGTTTAACCTAATCCGACTGGGCCTATCTACTCTCCTGGGCCTTCAGCTTCCAGTCGCTTGGATCCACACCAGGCTTTGATCCAGTCGCCGTCCTGCAGGCCCTCTCACCAGTTCCTAGGCCAGTCGGAAACGTCCTGCTGGGTATACCCCAGTAGGAATATCCCCATCAACGAGGTTCTCCTAAGAGAAGAACAAATGGGTCCGAATGACATAGGGATGGCTCAGATCAACTTGTTTAGAGAGGTACTGGATGCGTGTCAACTAGGGGACCTAGGCTACATTGTCCTGGACTGGAGTGGACTCTGCTAGCCTCTCTTCAACCCATCCATCCCTCTTCCTCAATTCTTGTGTAAAGAGAAATAGGCAAGCAACGGAGCTTGCGCGGTGGTCGGCGACCTCCATGGCCATGGCCCTCCCCTGTGTCGTGCCTCTCGGTGACTCCTGCTAGCCACGCGCACTAGCGTGCCCCGCCACCGGAACTGCTAGACAGAGGGATCCACACCCGTCTCCGCTTTGCCGCTTGCCCAGGTCGCAAGCCTCGGCCTTCGTGAATGGACACCCGCTCCGGTGCTCATGGAGGACGTCGTAGAGGTTGTGGTTGGTGCTCGTCGAGGACGAGTGAGCGCTCCGGGGCGTGCACCGTGTTATATGTTGATTCAACTTCTACAAAATAAAGACCAACTTCTGACATGTGGAACGAGGCCCGTCGCCGTGGGATTGGGCTGAGAGGATGGTGCCAAGTCAGTTTGTACTCCTATTGCTCCTCATTTTAAATTGTTAGTTTCACAATGTCCTACTACTGATGAAGAGTTTGAGTACATGTCAAAGGTGCCATATTCTAGTGATGTTGGTTCTTTGATGTATGCCATGGTTTGTTCTCATTCTGATTTATCATATGCTATGAGTTTGATAAGTAGATATCTGGCTAATCCTGGTAAAGAACATTGGAAAGCTGTTCAGTGGGTTTTCAGGTATCTTCTTGGCACTTCTAATGCTTGCTTGAAGTTTGGCAGGACTCGTGAGGGACTCGTTGGCTATGCAGATTCAGATTTTTCTGCTGATTTGGATAAGAGAAGATCCCTCATAGGTTATATGTTTAATGTTGGTGGTTGTGCTGTTAGCTGGAAGACTATGTTGCAGGATGTTGTTCCACAATCCACTACTGTAGCTGAATACATGGCTATTGCTGAAGCTAGCAAAAAATTAATTTGGTTGAAAGGTTTGTTTGATGATCTTTGTAGAGATAATTCTTACATTACATTGTTTTGTGATAGTCAAAGTGCCATATACCCCATAAAAGTGATGGGTTTCGCAGCATAGTAAATCAAAAAAATTCTACGGATGCGAACAAGAAAGCCAAGATCTAATCTAGGAGATGCAATCAACGAGAGGGATAGATGAGATCTTCATACCCTTGAAGAAATCGCACAGTGGAAACGTTCAACAGAACGTGGTTGGTGTAGTCGTACTCGCCGTCTCCTCCTCGCGATCCGATCCGATCCTACGCCGCAAGTGGCGGCGCCTCCGAGAGATGCACACGTACGGTGCTGCGACGTCTCCTCCTTCATTGGTCCAGCAAGTGGGGTGGAGAGATAGATTGGATCTGCAGCACGACGGCGTGGTGCTATGGTGGAGAGTTTCTGCGGCGGGGCTTCGCCTACGCGCAGTCTGGAGAGAGAGAGAGAGGTGGAGGGCAGCAGGACGGCGGCTAGGGTTGGAGGAGTGGGGGGAAGGGTGCGCTCCGTCCCACCTTATATAGGGGGCTGGCAGGCCCCCTTGGCCTCTCCTCCAAGCCCTAGGGCGGCGGCCCCAAGGGTTGGAGTGGGGGGGCAAGTTTCCCCTTCCTTCTAGAAGGGTTCCCTAGGGTTTCCCCTAGGGTTTGGCCAGCTGGGCCTATGGGGCCTTGTGCCCCTGGCCCAAAGTGGCTAGGGAACTCCCTCTTAGGCCCACGCAGCCCTCCGACAAGTGGGGCCACATTGGTCCCACTCCGGAAGCTTCTAGAACCTTATGGTACAATACCGAATACTCCAAAACGATTCCGAAATCCAAAAACTGCTTTCCTTTGTATGAATCTTATTCTCTGGACCATTTCGGAACCTCTCGTGATGTGTTGGATCTCATCCGAGACTCCGAACAAAAACTCATAAACCAATTATCCATTCTATCCTAGCGTCGAGGCACTTTAAGTGTGTGACCCTACGGGTTCGATAATATGCAGACATGATCTTCTATCAATAATCAACAGCGGGATCTGGAAACCCATATTGACTCCCACATATTCATCGATGATCATATCGGATGAACCACGATGCCAGGATTCAATTTAATCCCATATATATATTCCCTTCGTCACGTGATATTTTACTTGCCCGAGATTCGATCGTTGGTATCGACATACCTAGTTCAATATCGTTCACAGCAAGTACTTTACTCGTTCCGTAATCCGTTATCACTTTGTGATTAACTCCTTAACCACGTGCTTGCAAGCGGTGTTGATATCGATTACCGAGTGGGCCTGAAGTATATCTCTCCGACTTGGGAGGGACAAATTCCATCTCGATACATACAACCCAACAAGTACTTTTCGATCACCTGAGAGACACCTTTATGATCACCCTCACATAGGATGACGTTTGATGACCTCAAAGCTTTCTTCCGATACCAGGGAGTTGGATTATCTCATGGTCTAAGGAATACAATATTTGACATAGGAAAAAGCTTCGCAAAGATGAACACGATGACACGATCTAATTGCTTTGCTTGATTTGGGTCTGTCATCATATCATTCTCCTAATGACATGATCTCATTATTAATCGACAACTCATGTCTATGGTTAGGAAACCTTAACCATCATTAATCAATGAGCTAGTCCATAGAGGCATACTAGGGACACGATGTTGTTCATAAACCACACAAGTATCAAAGTTTCTGCTTAATACAATTCTAGCATGGAATATAAACTTTATCATGAACAAGAATTATAACAATAACATCTTTATTATTGCCTATAGGGCATAATTCCAACAAAAAGATCAGATGTTTCATGAGAGAACTGAGCACATTGATATCAAGTACCATTTTGTTAGAGAAATTGTTGCTCAAGGTAAACTAAAGGTATGCAAGATCAGCACTCATGATAATCCTGCTGATATGATGACTAAACATGTTCCTGTTGCTAAGTTTGAGCTTTGCTCGAACTTAGTTGGTTTAACTGATTAACCCAAGTGGCTATTGGCGCTAAAAGTATTTGCTTTGTGTTGTTTAGGGAGATGATTGTTGTTGATGCTATAAAAGGAATTTGTATCACGGTGGAGTTTGTTATATGTTGATCCAAATTCTACAAAGTAAAGGCCAACTTCTAACGAGCGGAGCGAGGCCTGTCCCCCCACGGTATGGATCGTCTGAAGAACTAGGTTTCCACCACTATATAAACCTCTTGTAAGACGCCGACTGAGATAAGTTGCATCTGAGAAAATCCCCGACGCTTGTAAGCACTCCCCGATATATTGAAGTTTTGCTGGCTGGCGCCCGTGGTTTTTTCTCTCTTTGTTGGAGAGGTTTTCCAAGTTAAATCTGTGTCCCCTTGCTGAAGGGATACAGGTAGGCTACACTATCGCAAATCAAAATTTTCTACCGCGTAAACCAGAATTACTGTTGTCATAGATCACGGGATTACCACTAGACGCGCAGTTGCGGAACTTGATGAAGCGCGTCGAGGCAGTGCAGACGATCTACGTCTCCTCCTTGTTCTCGTCCCATGAGCATCTCCCCTTGCGCGGCTCGTCCAAGCGCTACAGATGCAGCGCCTCTGAGGTATCCACACGTGCAGGGTGGAAGCGTCGAGCGCCGGAGTGCTAGATCCGCGCGTGCAACACAGGCGTGAGGAGTGGCGGCTGGGTGGAATGCTCTAACCCTGGTCAGCTCGCCCCACCCTCTCTTATATAGGCGTCCCTAGTGGGCTTCTACATTAGCAGCCCATTAGTAGCCTAAGCCTGGTCTAATTCGGATCCAATCCTCATTAGGCTTCTAGCCCCTTAAGTGTGTGACCCTATAGGTTCGTACACGTATAGACATGACACGAATACACCTATTCTGTCAATAGTTGGTAGCGGCCTCTATTAAGACGTGCCAACTCCTAAACGTATACAAAGATCATATCGGATGAACCATCACAAGGTTTAGTACATGTCTTTCCCTTTGCCTCACGATATTTGGTCTAGCTCCAAGCTGACCTCCCTTTCTCGATAATGTGATTTGGAATCCCTTTACTAGGTTAAATCTTAACCATATGTAGCACGGCCATGCATTTTTGGATCCGGTCACTCGAGGGGCCCAGAGATATCTCTCTCAAGTAGAGAGGGGAAAATCCCATCTTGATTGGCCATGCCTTGCAGCATGCTTCAGGACAAACCCGAAAGCTACCTTTATAACTACCCAGTTACGGAGTAGCGTCTGATAGCCCCAAAGTAGGTCGATCCACATCTCAAGTACATGCGACAAACTCAGGTCTAAGGACAAAACATACACGATGTGTAGAGAGAGAGAGCTACAACTAATTGCCAGTCTCAAGTTGGGTCAGTCCAACCCCATGTTCATAACATGTATCCACATCATTGGTTTGACATCTCCATGTCTATCACTTGCGAAACATAGTCATCAACTAATCGATGTGGTAGTCTAATATTCACGTGTGTCCTCACATGAACTACGACTAGGGACAACTCTTAAATAACCATACAAGTATAGAGTTTCACAAACAATTCACATAATTGCCAATCAATACAAGTTGCCTGATATGGATATTCAAGGAACAATACAATAACTCATGGATACATAAGAAATATAATCATCTCTATGATTGCCTCTAGGGCATATTTCCTTCACTTGCTGCAATCTCTTTTTCGCTCTTCGTTATTTGCTTGTCGCTATTATAAAAAGTGGTATCAGAGCCCCATGTTCCAATCTAGGGTTTGCGACATGTCTTCATTGAAGTTCGATCTACCACAGCTGGACTATAGTAGAGGGAAAGATGAAAACTATCGTGCAGTCATATGGGTCGTTATCCAAGGCTAAGGCTCTGCAGGTTCATGGCAGGAATGAGTAGAGGAATAACAACTATGGAAACAAAGATAAGAGCAAGGACGGTAGAGGTCATTCAAAGTCCAAGGAAAAGGACAAGTTCTGCAGGTATTGTAAGGAATCTAATCACGTTATTGATGATTGTTGGAAGCTATAGATGACGAGGGTTCGACTCGTCAACGCCCATTGTTATGGACTTGGGTTTTGGAGAAGATGGGGATGCTGAAAGTCGCGAGATAGTTAACAGGCAAGCAACATGGGGACACGAGGTTTACCCAGGTTCAGGCCCCCGGAGGGAAAACCCTACTCCTGCTTGTCTGTTCTTGATTACGGCAAAACCGAAGATTACAGGGGTGCGCAGATACGATCTGGCGTGAGGTGTGTGCATGAGGTGAGCTGGTCCTTCTCGCCGTGCCCTCCTGGCCCTTATATAGATAGGCCAGGTCCCGGGGATAGGACGAGTCGGTTACAGATTAGGGTTGAACCCTTTGAAATTCTATCTATAACTATACTTGTCCTTTAAGGAGCCGAACTCGCCATGGGCTTGGGCCACCCAAAATCTTCCTGGGCTGTAGGTCTTCACGTGGTCCTCCCTTGGGCTGGACCGTGTATACCAACATCACGCACCCATAGGGTATATCCATATCAATAGCCCCCGCAGTCGAATCGTAGATTCGACTGGAGACTCTATAATCTTTCGGGTGCTACTCACACGAATCTTTCTTTAGGATAAAATATGTTAGTTCATAGGGATTGTTGATATGTGTGCCTGACTCACCCGAGGGATCAGGGCCAGTTAACTGTTATAGGACAAAACAACACGATCTTCATCAGACTCGAGTCCTCGGACTCGAATCCAGAACAAATGCTGGTGTAATTCGACTGAGGCCGTTGAGGTCTTATAGGAGTCGAACCCCAGTGTTTTTCAAGTGATGTACCCAACGCGTCCGTCGGGATTTTCATCGCGCCTATTGACACGGGGGTTTACTAGCAGAGAGCAGTCTGGTGCGTTACCAGGCCATCAGACAATATCTGTAGGGCTTATCTTTGCGTCGCAAACATAGCACCTGAAGTTTTATCACCGTGGAGGTGTTTCGGGTGACCAAGGAGACTGCTTCTCACTTAGCGTTAATTTGGGCAAAGTTGCCAAAAATATTTTTGTCGTACTTGATCCGAAGGATCTCACTCGAATAAGTCATAGTATGCGCGACCAGCGCTCCCTATGGGAGTAGCCCCTGAGTGTCTATTCGAGTCGTATATTCGAGCAGAGACTTTAGTTTAGTCATTCGTGTTTTCTCCAATTATCTGTCCGAAGGACGCGTTTTTTCGAATGCGCGACCAGCTCTCCCTATGGGAGTAGCCCCCCGAGTCCGTAGTGGAGTCGCAGACTCGAAGATCTTTTTGAGGTGATGTTACTGTTGTGATTTCTCAGGTGCGTGATCAGTGCTCCTGATAGGAGTATCCCCCGAGTAGTTGGTTGAGTCCTAGACTCGAGTAAGTACTTTATGCTCAGTCGATATCTTCGAGTTGTTGCTAGCTTCTCTTTGATGATGTCATTGCTGACAATCGGGGAGCTCAACCGTCTACGACAGCAGAGACGATGCGACAGGACGATCATGGGTCGCACCGCCTGACTTGAATTTGACTAGTCACACATAACATGGCGAAAGTTATGGGGTCTCCTTGATTTCCATCCGTAGTGGATGGCATGCTGGCGACGGTTTAGTTTGGTGCTGACACGTGGATGGTGAGATCTGGGGCACGCGTTAGGGCTTCTGCATAGACGGTGCTGCTTCATCGTCCATGCCCCTTTTATACCGTGGGAAAAACAGACAAGTTTTACCCCTTCACCATTTGCCTTTGATTTTTCACCATTGCCACCATTTCTTGAGCTCTTGCTCTCATCGCGCACTGGACGTCCTCCATGTATTTCCCTCAGCTTTTGTTCGTTCGCATCGCTGCATTCGCCGCTCCGTGATGGGTAAGCCCAATAAAGCTTCATCCGCTACAGCGGGTTCAAGCGCCGCCGGCACTGGGAAGAAAGTCGCCGCTCCGAGATGCACCATGACGGCGGGTGGCGGCGCACGGAGATGCACGAGTTGGACTTGTTCAAATTGCGTGAGGCCATCTCGATCTCCAAGGAGTAGGACGACGCCATCCTACTGGGCCAAGAGGTAATCCCACCTCCACTCGAAGGGTTTCGGGTTATGTTCTACGCCTTTGTCATCCGCGGTCTTTCTTTGCCCGCCCACGAATTTATTTGCGGGCTTCTTTTTCTTTACGGGATTCAATTGCATCATCTATCTCCCAATTCTCTTCTCCATATTGCATGCTTCATTACCCTTTGCGAGTGATGTCTTGGTATCGAGCCGCACTTTGGCCTCTTCCGGAGACTCTACTCCGTGAAGAGGCAATTTGGCACCGGTGGTGTTTATCCATTGGGAGGCTGCGGAATTCATATCCGCTCCTCAGTCTAGTTCTTTTCTTTCTACCTTTGCGAGTCCGTCCAATAGTGGCGGAGGAAGTGGTTCTATGTAAGTGACGTCAAGCTGGATGGTTAGCACTACAGGCTCGCCCCCTTCGACTCCACCCAGAAGATCACCCGAAAGCGTTCGTGGTCGAATGACATTTTGGAGGGTGAGTCTGAAGAAGTGGAGAAGCTCTACCAATGAGTGGAGGCTCTTTAGCTGGTGGCAGGCAAAGAGGTCAACGGTGTCGACATCATCCGCACCTTCCTCAAACATCGGGTGCAGCCGCTCCAAGCGAGGGCGCACCCGATGTTCCTGTATGCTGGCCCCAACGATCCAACAAGGGTACTGCTGGAGGAGATGTCTTCGGCGGACCTTGATAGGGCGCTTCCGCCATTGCTGAAGCAGAAAGACGACGAGGACCTCCCGGGGAAGTCCTTGACTACCCCTTTCAGCATCAAGAAAACAGTTCCCTAGTTGAAACCTACAGTTGCGCATAACGTTTTTCAAATGCTCATTGTTTGTTATGAATACTTATCTCCTCTCTTCTTTTGTCTTCAATTTCCAGGGCCACAAGGTAGCGGGGATGATGCCCCCTCTACCTGAGAAGTACACGGATGCGCTGGACAACGAGGAGGCGGAATTTGACTCTGAGCTCCCCCCCCCCCCCCCCCGATGCAGTCTCCTTCCCTGGAAGCCCCCAAGCGGAGCGAAGGGCGGACCCGAAAGACGTCCCAAAGCGAGATATTGGATGGGGCAACGCCGCCAACACCGAAGGGTCCCTCCTTCCTCGAGCACCAAAATTGGGATGGGGGTACTACCTCCGCCCCCATCGCCGCTGTGCCTATTCGGGCGATGGCCCCGTAGCCGCCGACCAAGAAGAAGAAGAAGAAGAAGAAGAAGAAGAAGAAGAAGAAGAAGAAGAAGAAGAAGAAGAAGAAGGAGAAGAAGGAGAAGAAGGACGACCCTGTCTTCAATTTGTCAGACATACCATCATAAGTTACTCTGACTGAGTCTTGTTAGTCTTTTTGATATGCTAAGTCTTAACTTGTTGTTGATTTGGTTCTTCGTAAGTGCTAGCAGCAATCACTCGGAGGAGTCCCTCGATGAGGAACCCGAAGAAATGATCGCGGAATCGAAGCCTGCGTCTTCATTTCCCAAGATGGTGGCCAACTCCGACGATTGTAATTCGAGCTCCCTGAGGGAAGGGGCTCGTGCACTCGTCGCTCGGAAGATTCAATCGAAACCTTCAGAGTCCATAGCTGATCACATAAGTGTCTTTCTTCTTTTGCGTGGGGGGGGGGGAGCCCCCGAGCCCTTTTATTCATCAAGCTTGTTGTTTTCTACGCAGCCCTTTGTGCGTGATGCCAACCGCCTAATCGAGCAACACCTTTCATTGGAAGGCGAACTCAAGCAAATCCGAGGTGCGTAGATTTCTTTTTGCTTGGTTTCGAATCCTCCCAAGTTTTCCTTTTATTCATCCTTTGCTGCCTCATGTTGCATATGAGAACAACAATGCTCTCCGCAAGCTGAACGCACTCGAAAAGAGTCTCGGCAAAGCGGAGAAACAGGCGAAGGATGCTGCAGAGGCCCTCCAGCGCCATCAAAAGGAGGCTGAAGACCGTGAGTAGCAGATCGCGGACGTCGCGGTGACCCAGGAAAAAGCCATGGCTGAAAAGCTTATGGCTGCTGCCAAGGCTATATCTGGTAGATCATCTTGCAATTATTTCGAGTGTTAAATGTTTCGATTACGATTCCTTCCTCCTTATCTAATGGATTTTCCATTTTCTTTGCAGATGCTTTAGGTGTTATGTTCGATCGTGATGCCTTAGAGCACAATGATCTTCTGGCGGATGCCGTTGTAGCGATCAAAGATCGCTAAACCTCGTCCGTGGAGTCGCTCTATAAGGCCAAGAAGGTTCTCACTCGCTTCTATAAGAAGATCAACCCCAAGGGCATTGTCCTCGAGGACGTCGACTCCCTTGTGGAGGCTCTAGCGGATGATGCTCTTGCGAAGTATAAGCGCGTGCAGAAGAGGGTCGGTGCTGCTATGGGGCTGCTGATGGCGTCCGGAGCACAGTTGGATCTTACACAGGTCACGTCCAGGATGCCGACAGCGGTGGATGGCTCTGAGGTAGCGTTTCCCACCTTCTCCTCCCATTGCAAGAATTTTGGGCCTAAGCTGATAGATCTTCTGGCTGACTACTCGTTGGAGCAGCAGCGAGCGGCCAAGAGTAAGCAGTGTGGATCCTAAGCTGCTCCGGGAGCTGGTGCTTAGGCCCTTTCTGCTTTGTAGCTTGCCTAGTTTTAGCTTCTCTCTTTTGCATATGTAATGTCTTTTGGATCAACAAGTGTCACTCTGCCACGTAGTGGCCTTATTTGTATATATGAATGCAGCTTTTGACTGTTTGTCAAATGTTTGTGATTGTTATCTTTGCATGTGCACCTTTAGGGTCCTTCGGGTGCGGTTCCGGTGGTTACACCTTCTCTTGCGCCTGGCACTTTCCCGTCGTTGAGCGAGTCATCGCAGTTGCCGTTTTTGCGTGACCATGTCCGAATCTTAGAGAAGGACATCCTCAGCATCCGTGGTCACAAGGATGTGTGGAAGTCCAAGGCCGAGCGAGCCATTGCTAGAGAAGAGTTTCTGCTTGAAGAATTTCGGCAGATGGGTGAGCAACTCCAATGTAAGCCCTTTTGAACCGTTGCCTCCTTGAGTGTGCCAATTTTTATGTTAGCTCACCTGTTGCATTGTGTAGTTGTGAATCTTCTTACGATGGAACAGAAGGAGCGCGTGGTGATTCGAATGTATTGCTTGACGCAACAAGAGATGGAAGCTGGCGGTTTTTTCTGGATGGATCGTGATCGAGCTATCGTCCTTGCGATGGTGCAAGATCGCATCCATCAAGTTCTTCGAGTGCTGAAGCGAGCGAGGGCGTCACTTGCGGCGATTTGGGCCACCATGTTCCCTCTAGATTCTGCACCTTCTAGATTCTTAGGCTTTCTTGGGAAGTTTCGAGATGCAGGGCATGTGAGGGAGCTGATGCGTCATCAACTAGTGGCAGGCGTGAAGGCAGCCCTGTCTCTTGTTCGACTGCATCGCTGTGATGTCAATCTTGCGGAGATAGCGGTCAGGCCACCCCCACCTCCAAATGGCATGGCATGGGACATGCGTCTGCATTATGCGGCGGTAGCGTACTATGCCGAAGAAATTGTAGATGTGTTTGAGGAGCGAACAAACGTTCTGCTCCAGCATAGTCAAGTCTTGTAAAAAAACGAGATAATGTAAAGTCTATATTTATTTGAGTGGTCTTGTATTGCCCTTGTAAATTTTGTATGTATTGGCACCTAGTGCGTTGTATGATTATAGAGTACGCATGTCCTTTTCGTTAGCCTGACGTGGTCAGGTACTTAGGTTATATGCGTTGTTGTCAATCGACGAAATTGTAAGGTGAGGCGCAACCCCCAAGAGTGTTTAGAAATAAATAATATAAGGGAAAAATATTTTGGGCCAAGGAACTTAGATTTTATTCATCGTAAGCGAGGAGGTACATTGTTCGGCTGAATAGCCTTATTTAAAGTAAAAGGGTAACTAGGGGTAGAAGCGCCGCAGTCGTGCAACGTTCCAGGGGTTGGAGTATTCGACTCCTGATTCGACGTCCATGAGATGGTAGGCGCCACCTGGGATTACTTCAGTGACTATTTAGGGTCCTTCTCAGGGTGACTCAAGCTTCTTGTTCCCTTCTTGCTTGAGTCGCAGGACGAGGTCTCCTTCGACGAAGGACCTTGGACGCAGCCTATGGCTGTGGTAGTTGCGGAGGCTCTGCTGATACACCGCTGAGCGAGCCGTGACGATATCGCGTGCCTCATGTAGCGTGTTGATGGAGTCTTCGAGTGCGGCCCGATGATTCAGCTTCGTTGTAGGCGACGACTCGTGGAGCCTTGTAACGTACCACAATAGGTAGCATAGCTTCGACTTCGTGCACCATGAAGAAGGGTGTGTAGGCAGTGGAGCTGTTAGGCATTGTGCGCAGGCTCCAGAGAACAGATGGTAGCTCGTCCGCCTAGGCTCATGCAAGCCTTTCGAGTGAGCGTAGCAGACACTTCTTGATGCCTTTGCCGATGAGGCCGTTGGCCTTTTCGACCTGTCCATTGGTCTGCGGATGCGCCACAGAGGTGTATGACAAGTTGATTCCGAGGTTTTCGCAGAAGCCTCGGAACTCCTTCGAGATGAAGTTCGAGCCATTGTCCATTATGATGCGATGGGATACTCTGAACCTGTAGACAATGGACTCGAAAAACTTGACGACAATTTTGCCACTTTGGTTGGTGACAGACATGGCCTCGATCCACTTTGAGAATTTGTCGACTACTAACAGGAGGAAGATGTGGCCTCCTGGCGAGGACTTTGGTAGTTTGTCGATCATGTCGAGGCCCCACTGGGAGAATGTAACACCCTCAGAATCGGCCCTATGCAAGTTTTAGCGCTTCCCGCCAAACCCGCATAGAAACGATTCAAAGGTGCCCACCAGGCACTTGCGTGCGGGTGGAAAACGAAGTAATATCATTACACAATAGTCCTCGATGGAACCCACAAAACATATATATACAACAGCGACTCAATGAGTCAAGAATACAGATATACAATACAAAGATCCAAATCACCTGGAAAACGATACAGCGTCCGAGTACGGACAAGATGCAAATTGAGCTAAGAGCCCTGAAGAATAACCAATGGCGTCCATAACCCTGCCCAGGCCAAGCCGGAAGGGTAACCCTGCTAACGACGTCGATCTCAAAACCTGCTTAAACAAAAAGGGGTGCCGACAAAGGGCAAAGGAAAAAGGGAGCGGTCAGTACTGAGGCCAGTACACGGCGAGACTAGAATTCGGCGGTCCTCGCCTACATAGGTATGGTGGACTGAAGCGGCAGCGGCAGCATGCACTAAACAACCTATAGAGACTCGATACATCTGTCGGCTATCAGAGAGAGATAAGAAAGACCTATTCGAAACCATCCTGATTCTACCACCAAGCATACCCATCCTGGTATGTCCCTCTCGAGACCAAACGAGGAAGTCAACCGAGGAACTCACACAGTTGGCAGTTTTATTTATTCAGTTATCGTTGCAGCAATTACTAGTCAGGTATAGATAGTCATCCTGATATAATAAGCAGTAGGCACTTTTAGTTAACCTTTCCATTGTAGTTGCACACTTACTAGTCAGATACAATTAGCATGAGATATCCCAAAACCCAACAGTTGTTGGCACTTTTATTTAGCCATTCTGTTGTAGTGGAGCTGATTACTAGTCATATCGGATACAAGTCAAATTATAACAATAAACTTTAGTTATAGTTGTCTATGATCGAGAACTGTGCTCCAAGTCGTCCATAACCGCGGACACGGCTTCTCGAAAAGATTTAACCCTGCAGGGGTGCACCAAAGTTTCCACACGCACCTACACCCTTGTTGTCAGATCAGGTAGGTACAAGATCACAAAACATACACCCAACGGTATGTCGACGGGGTTTCGGACACGACGTTTCCCAGACCCAAAGCAAGCACATGGGGGCCACCCCACTAAGCTACCCGCAACGAAGTCGGCCGGCTCCGAGACGGACCCAGGGTTTGTGACGACGGCTGTAAACGACTGGGAACCCGAAAGTGTGACTGGGCTTGTCGATACCGCGAAAACGTGGCACGGGGTTCCAAAACAGTACAAGCGCTCCACGCGCAATCATAATAAAGCAGTAAAGCATGGCATAAGTACAGAATAGTAATAAAGCCCCAAACTACTTTGTGGCCCCCGGTACAGTACTTTGAAATCAGGTACTAATCGATGGGGGTGCCCACACACCCCACCTGTGGTTAGCGCGCTTGATCTCGGAACAGGTGTCAAGAACTCGGGGTCCTACGGGACACCAGTGAGCGGTTAAAAACAAAATATTGTCTATTACCCACCGGTGCCTCTGCATTTACCTACTTCAATTTTAGTTATTAAACGATAATTAAAGCCATGATCATCTCCAACATTAAACATACGGCAATACTCCAACAACTGTGGTACTGGACAACACGCAACAGCACTTGAGCAAGCGACTACGACACGCAAGTCCAATTATCTACCAAACAACAGGTAATAGGATGTGTCCAAGGCAATATAAGGCTGCAAGGGATGTCCCGGGTACGAAAACTAGAGCATCGCAACACAGATAGCAATAGATCAACAGGAGGAAATAAAAACTATAAAAGTAAAATAGGTAGAAAGAGGGAGAATGCTCGCCTGAAAAACATTGTTGAAGGTTCATCTGAAGATCGGGTCGACTCTCGCATCAACTCATCGGCCTAATCCGTGAAGAAGCAAAGCACTAGCACAAACACCGGATGCACTATTTAACATTATGACAGAAGATCGGCATGATGCATGTATGATGTATGACATGGCAAATGTGCAGTGCAATTAGGCAAGATTAAGCGAAACCGGGATCCCGACATTTGTTTAGATGGTTCAAGTTATTTAGATACCCTGCAATTTAAATGTTGTTTTAACAAGGCAAAATATATCACCGGTTTGCTACGCAAATTTAAATGGAGCCATTATAAGGCTAGAATCGCCCGCATATAGCCTCCATATTTAATTAGTAGGTGAACCGGTATAATACCCCCAAACCACATAAGATGTATGCGAGTATGAATGATTATATGCAACAAGATATATCCTTTATAAAAATAGGGCTTGGAGGTAAAGGGGTCACACATTGATCCGGAGATCTTGGGGTCCGAGGGTTTGGGGGATCGGTCTTCGGATCCGGGAAGGAGGTCTTCGGATCCTTGGGTCCGTGAAGGAGTGCTTGTCGGTGATTCTCCGGGCACCTCCGGTTTGGTACGGCCTTCGGGGATCTTGGTAGTCGGTTCCATGACGAAGATGTTCGGGTTTCAGCTCTCGAGGACGGGCTTGGGTCACGGTGGTCTTCTGATGCACTTACACTCGATGCGGAGATCTTGATAGAGTCGATGACGATCTTGTCCGAGGTTAGGGTAGCAGGAGTGTAGTCTTAGAGGTGGTCTTGACATGAAAAACACACAGGCATACGCACAACCTGACGTGCAGCTAGTCAAACCCGACGGCAGGCTGCCTGTAAACGCCTCCCTGGAGGCTGTTCTCGACTCGGAGGCACTGACGCCAGGGAGACAGGGGCTTCGGGGCCGCGTACGTGTGCGCGACACGGCGCAGGCAGAGGCCGACGACGGCGCTCAGGCGAGGGAGGCTTGGTCGGAGACGAACACATCGGCAAAGGGGAGAGCGGCGCTCGGGACGACATGGAACCGTGCAGGGGAGGACGAGGGCGGCCGAGCCTGCTCAGGAGAACGACCGGGAGAGGCGGCCGATAGTGGGGAGGAGCCGAGCAACGGTGGGGCACGTCTCGACTGGGCGGTGAGCGGGGCTCAGCAACGAGGGAAGGCCGCACGCGGCCAGAGGTGGGGAAGACGGTGGGCGTTGGCGAGCTTGCAGGCTCCCGTGGCGACGGGGTCGGGAGTTTGGCGGCGTGGCTCCGGGGACGCGACCGCGGGAGAGGGAGGCGGCGGCGGTTGGTCAGAGAGGAGAGAGTCGCGGGTTGCCGGGAGGAGGTCGAGGGCGCGTGACAGAGGGGGTGCCCGGCGGTGGAGCTCGCGGCCAAGGAAGCTCGCGAGGGAAGCGGACAAGGCAGGGAGGGGGCCGGTGGCGAGCTTCGCGGGGCGGCGGCGGCTCGAGGCCAGGTGGCGGCGTGAGAGAGGAAGGAGGGCGTCGGGTGGGGCGCGATTCACGCGAGGAAGGGGGGTCGCGAGGGAGATGGGACGGGGAAGTGGTGGGGTCCGCCGGGGCCAGGTGGGGATCAGGATTGGGTGGCTGCAGGGTTGACCGAGCGGGGGCATGAGAGGTGGCCAACCGGGTGGTTCTGGGTGGGGCCAAGCAGAAGAGTGGAGAGAGGAGCAGGGGTACGGGGCGAGCGTGTGGGATGGCTCGGGTAGGGCGTGCGCGCGGCATGCGCCTATGTGCAGTGCGGCGGCGGCAGGGTGGGAATAGGTAGGTGGGATTCTAGGGTTTTGTCTAGGGTTAGGATTAGGGTTTGGTTGTGTGGGGTTGTAGGTGGCCGGGCTAGCCGGGCCTTTGGGCCTGGCCGGCTGGGCTGCCTCCCCCACTAACAAAAATATTTACGTTAATATTTTTCCTGTTTTATTTATGAGGTCTTTTATCAATAATTTTAGACAAAACAAAATATTCGGAAAAGACCGAGATTTCAATTTGAAATAGAGAAGGGTATAATTAGAAAACAATATATGCTTTAGGGGAATAGGTTTAGTCAAACACATGCATGATGATGTTATGATGATGCACATAATAAAATCAACAGCGATCTTCTAGTAGTGGTTTTACCCGGGGTGCTACAATTCGACACCACTAACAATGGATCTCGCCCTCGAGATCCGCCTCCTGGTATGGGGAAGAAGGCCGACGCTCCGAATCTTCTCGCTTAATGTAGATCTTCGCGACACCACTAACAAAGATTATTTCTCCATCTTGAAATCGGCGACACCACCAACAAGCGGTCGTTGATCATGTGCGTCGAGGGAGTACTCCGGATAAACAAAAGACAAAAATAGAGGCATCAAAAGATAAGGCCACCTCTAACTTCGACAGAAGGAGAGAAAAGGTGCAATCTAATCCACTTCAATGTACAAGAGCGAATAGATTGAGTAGTCGGCATGGGGGCCAATCCATCACGCACCCAAACTATTACTTCGCACATGCAGTAGAAGATCACGCAACCCATTCTCGGAATTAGACTGAAGATCTCGACAAGAGACGTTCAGAATCAAAGGAGGGATGGAGATTCTCATCAGATCTGATGTAGATGACTTCATCGTATCGGAAAACATCGGAGGATAGGAAGAAATTTTTTAGTGAATTTTTGGTCCACTAAAAAGGTACAACAGATGAAAGATTCATCAGATAGCGTGAAGGTCGGATGTTGAAGCACCGTTACAAGAGGAGGAAGTGAAACCCTGAAGGTACGACGGAAACCCAACCACGAGAATTCCTGGACTCAGAGAAAAGATAAGATGGCAGATTCAAAACACGAAGAGATAAGAGGAGAATAGCAGAGGGATAAGGAGTAAAAGCAGACCTAATCAGATCTATCCAACCGATTTTCCAAAATAGTTTTGACACTCTACATCGTCCGTTAGCTAGGTTATCCTACAGGCTGGACCAGTGGGGTATCGTAACTGCTGAGCTCTGATACCACTCTGTAACACCCTCAGAATCGGCCCTATGCAAGTTTTAGCGCTTCCCGCCAAACCCGCATAGAAACGATTCAAAGGTGCCCACCAGGCACTTGCGTGCGGGTGGAAAACGAAGTAATATCATTACACAATAGTCCTCGATGGAACCCACAAAACATATATATACAACAGCGACTCAATGAGTCAAGAATACAGATATACAATACAAAGATCCAAATCACCTGGAAAATGATATAGCGTCCGAGTACGGACAAGATGCAAATTGAGCTAAGAGCCCTGAAGAATAACCAATGGCGTCCATAACCCTGCCCAGGCCAAGCCGGAAGGGTAACCCTGCTAACGACGTCGATCTCAAAACCTTCTTAAACAAAAAGGGGTGCCGACAAAGGGCAAAGGAAAAAGGGAGCGGTCAGTACTGAGGCCAGTACACGGCGAGACTAGAATTCGGCGGTCCTCGCCTACATAGGTATGGTGGACTGAAGCGGCAGCGGCAACATGCACTAAACAACCTATAGAGACTCGATACATCTGCCGGCTATCAGAGAGAGATAAGAAAGACCTATTCAAAACCATCCTGATTCTACCACCAAGCATACCCATCCTGGTATGTCCCCCTCGAGACCAAACGAGGAAGTCAACCGAGGAACTCACACAGTTGGCAGTTTTATTTATTCAGTTATCGTTGCAGCAATTACTAGTCAGGTATAGATAGTCATCCTGATATAATAAGCAGTGGGCACGTTTAGTTAACCTTTCCATTGTAGTTGCACACTTACTAGTCAGATACAATTAGCATGAGATATCCCAAAACCCAACAGTTGTTGGCACTTTTATTTAGCCATTCTGTTGTAGTGGAGCTGATTACTAGTCATATCGGATACAAGTCAAATTATAACAATAAACTTTAGTTATAGTTGTCTATGATCGAGAACTGTGCTCCAAGTCGTCCATAATCGCGGACACGACTTCTCGAAAAGATTTAACCCTGCAGGGGTGCACCAAAGTTTCCACACGCACCTACACCCTTGTTGTCAGATCAGGTAGGTACAAGATCACAAAACATACACCCAACGGTATGTCGACGGGGTTTCGGACACGACGTTTCCCAGACCCAAAGCAAGCACATGGGGGCCACCCCACTAAGCTACCCGCAACGAAGTCGGCCGGCTCCGAGACGGACCCAGGGGTTGTGACGACGGCTGTAAACGACTGGGAACCCGAAAGTGTGACTGGGCTTGTCGATACCGCGAAAACGTGGCACGGGGTTCCAAAACAGTACAAGCGCTCCACGCGCAATCATAATAAAGCAGTAAAGCATGGCATAAGTACAGGATAGTAATAAAGCCCCAAACTACTTTGTGGCCCCCGGTACAGTACTTTGAAATCAGGTACTAATCGATGGGGGTGCCCACACACCCCACCTGTGGTTAGCGCGCTCGATCTCGGAATAGGTGTCAAGAACTCGGGGTCCTACGGGACACCAGTGAGCGGTTAAAAACCAAATATTGTCTATTACCCACCGGTGCCTCTGCATTTACCTACTTCAATTTTTGTTATTAAACGATAATTAAAGCCATGATCATCTCCAACATTAAACATACGGCAATACTCCAACAACTGTGGTACTGGACGACACGCAACAGCACTTGAGCAAGCGACTACGACACGCAAGTCCAACTATCTACCAAACAATAGGTAATAGGATGTGTCCAAGGCAATATAAGGCTGCAAGGGATGTCCCGGGTACGAAAACTAGAGCATCGCAACACATATAGCAATAGATCAACATGAGGAAATAAAAACTATAAAGTAAAATAGGTAGAAAGAGGGAGAATGCTCGCCTGAAAAACATTGTTGAAGGTTCATCTGAAGATCGGGTCGACTCTCGCATCAACTCATCGGCCTAATCCGTGAAGAAGCAAAGCACTAGCACAAACACCGGATGCACTATTTAACATTATGACAGAAGATCGGCATGATGCATGTATGATGTATGACATGGCAAATGTGCAGTGCAATTAGGCAAGATTAAGCGAAACCAGGATCCCGACATTTGTTTAGATGGTTCAAGTTATTTAGATACCCTGCAATTTAAATGTTGTTTTAACAAGGCAAAATATATCACCGGTTTGCTACGCAAATTTAAATGGAGCCATTATAAGGCTAGAATCGCCCGCATATAGCCTCCATATTTAATTAGTAGGTGAACCGGTATAATACCCCCAAACCACATAAGATGTATGCGAGTATGAATGATTATATGCAACAAGATATATCCTTTATAAAAATAGGGCTTGGAGGTAAAGGGGTCACACATTGATCCGGAGATCTTGGGGTCCGAGGGTTTGGGGGATCGGTCTTCGGATCCGGGAAGGAGGTCTTCGGATCCTTGGGTCCGTGAAGGAGTGCTTGTCGGTGATTCTCCGGGCACCTCCGGTTTGGTACGGCCTTCGGGGATCTTGGTAGTCGGTTCCATGACGAAGATGTTCGGGTTTCAGCTCTCGAGGACGGGCTTGGGTCACGGTGGTCTTCTGATGCACTTACACTCGATGCAGAGATCTTGATAGAGTCGATGAGGATCTTGTCCGAGGTTAGGGTAGCAGGAGTGTAGTCTTAGAGGTGGTCTTGACATGAAAAACACACAGGCATACGCACAACCTGACGTGCAGCTAGTCAAACCCGACGGCAGGCTGCCTGTAAACGCCTCCCTGGAGGCTGTTCTCGACTCGGAGGCACTGACGCCAGGGAGACAGGGGCTTCGGGGCCGCGTACGTGCGCGCGACGCGGCACAGGCAGAGGCCGACGACGGCGCTCAGGCGAGGGAGGCTTGGTCGGAGACGAACACATCGGCAAAGGGGAGAGCGGCGCTCGGGACGGCATGGAACCGTGCAGGGGAGGACGAGGGCGGCCGAGCCTGCTCAGGAGAACGGCCGGGAGAGGCGGCCAATAGTGGGGAGGAGCCGAGCAACGGTGGGGCACGTCTCGACTGGGCGGTGAGCGGGGCTCAGCAACGAGGGAAGGCCGCACGCGGCCAGAGGTGGGGAAGACGGTGGGCGTTGGCGAGCTTGCAGGCTCCTGTGGCGATGGGGTCGGGAGTTTGGCGGCGTGGCTCCAGGGACGCGACCGCGGGAGAGGGAGGCGGCGGCGGTTGGTCAGAGAGGAGGGAGTCGCGGGTTGCCGGGAGGAGGTCGAGGGCGCGTGACAGAGGGGGTGCCCGGCGATGGAGCTCGCGGCCAAGGAAGCTCGCGAGGGAAGCGGACAAGGCAGGGAGGGGGCCGGTGGCGAGCTTCGTGGGGCGGCGGCGGCTCGAGGCCAGGCGGCGGCGTGAGAGAGGAAGGAGGGCGTCGGGTGGGGCGCGATTCACGCGAGGAAGGGGGGTCGCGAGGGAGATGGGACGGGGAAGTGGTGGGGTCCGCCGGGGCCAGGTGGGGATCAGGATTGGGTGGCTGCAGGGTTGACCGAGCGGGGGCGTGAGAGGTGGCCAACCGGGTGGTTCTGGGTGGGGCCAAGCAGAAGAGTGGAGAGAGGAGCAGGGGTACGGGGCGAGCATGTGGGATGGCTCGTGTAGGGCGTGCGCGCGGCATGCGCCTATGTGCAGTGCGGCGGCGGCAGGGTGGGAATAGGTAGGTGGGATTCTAGGGTTTTGTCTAGGGTTAGGATTAGGGTTTGGTTGTGTGGGGTTGTAGGTGGCCGGGCTAGCCGGGCCTTTGGGCCTGGCCGGCTGGGCTGCCTCTCCCACTAACAAAAATATTTACGTTAATATTTTTCCTGTTTTATTTATGAGGTCTTTTATCAATAATTTTAGACAAAACAAAATATTCGGAAAAGACCGAGATTTCAATTTGAAATAGAGAAGGGTATAATTAGAAAACAATATATGCTTTAGGGGAATAGGTTTAGTCAAACACATGCATGATGATGTTATGATGATGCACATAATAAAATCAACAGCGATCTTCTAGTAGTGGTTTTACCCGGGGTGCTACAGAGAACATCCAAGCCACTAGAATAGTCCGTAGCTCCGATCCTGGTGCGTGTGGCTTGTCCGCCTACCTCTGACAGGCGTTGCACCTCTGGACTATCTCCTTGGCATCGTTCATTGCGGTTGGCCAGTAGAAGCCAGCTCGTAGAGCTTTGGCGACCAGGGCACGGTTGCCTGCATGATGGCCATAGATACCCTCATGGATGTCTAGGAGGATGTTTTTGCCGTCGCCGATGGTGACGCATCGTTGGAGCACATCCGAAATGTTGCGCTTGTACAATTCGCCATTGATGATGGTGAAGGCCTTTGATCGGCAAGAGATGCGTCAGGCGTCTGTCGGGTCCTCAGGTAGCTGCTTGTTCATGAGGTAGCGGAGGTATGGTTGGGTCCATGTGTCCTCGACCGCCATGACCTGCATAAGGCTTACCAGCTCGACCTTCGTGTCGAGCTTTTCAGGTCCTTCTTGTCCTTCGGGTGGCGCAGCCCCCGAGTGCTCTTTGGTTTCGGCTGAGCCCTTTGGGAATTTCCGCTTGATGGAGGGTACGCAAATTTGTTCGAGGAACACTCCTGGTGGTACCCGAGCGCAGGTGGAGCCGATGTTGGCGAGCTTGTCGGCCTCTTCGTTGCTTTCCCTGCCAACATGCCGAAGTTCACAGCTGTCAAAGTCCCCTTCGAGTGACTTGTAAAGCACACGGTATGCGATCATGTTGGCGCTATGGGCGTTGCATTCATTCATCGTCTGCTGGACAACGAGGTTTGATTCGCCGTAGATGATGAGGCATGTTGCGCCGCACACCTTGTCCATCCTCACCGTGTATGAGTGCCTCGTATTCGGCCTCGTTGTTGGATGCGCAGAATTTCATCCAAAGGACATAATTCATCTTGTCTCCTTGAGGGGACGTCAGTATGACGCCATCCCCTACTCTGGCCTCGCGCTTGGAGCCGTCAAAGTGCATCGTCTAGGACTGCGACATGTCCGGAGTATGCGGCAACTGGAGCTCCATCCAGTGGACGAGGAAGTCAGGGAGGACCTGGGACTTGATGGCGGTGCGCTACTCGTAGGTTATGTCTCGAGGAGACAACTCGATGTCCCACAGGGCTACGCGCCCCGTGGCATCAGGGTTGTTCAGGATGTTCGACAACGGGGCGTCATAGATGACCACGATCTGGTGCTCCTGGAAATATTGGCCCAGCCGACGCGCCGTCATGATTACGCCATAGGCGAGCTTCTGGTAATGGGGGTACCTCTGCTTTGTCGAGGTCAGTACCTCACTGAGGTAGTAGATTGGGTACTAGACCCCGTGGGTCTTGCCATCTTTGGGTCGTTCGACCATGAGTGTGGTGCTGACCACCTGATGCGTGGCTGCTATGTATAGAAGCAAAGGCTCCCTTTCCTTCGGCGTCACCAGGACGGGTGATGTGGAGATCAGGCGTTTGAGGTCCTCAAATGCGTCGTCTGCTTCAACCGTCCACTCAAATTTTTCAGCCTTGCGTAGCAGCTGATAGAAAGGGAGAGCCTTCTCGCCCATGCAGCTGATGAACCTGTTGAGCGCTGCGATTCGTCCAGTGAGCTGCTGGACCCCTTTGAGGTTCTTGGGATTCTCCATGTCTAGTATAGCCCTGATTTCCTTCAGGTTTGTACCTGAGTAATTGGCCAGAAGGGACACCAAAAGCGCACTTGTCTGGATTCAGCTTGATCTTGTAGCGATCAAGGTTATCGAACGTCTCACAGAGATCGTCGATGAGCGTCCTGTCCTCCTTGGTCTTGATCACTATGTCGTCAACATAGACATGGACGTTGCGACCGATCTGGTCCTTCAGACATGCCTGCATGCATCTCTAGTAAGTGACGCCTGCGTTCTTCAGCCCGAAGGGCATTGTGTTATAGCAGAACACCCTGAATGGCGTGATGAACACTGTTTTCTCCTGATCTTTAGCCTTCAACCGAATTTGGTTGTAGCCTAAATAGGCATCAAGGAAGGAGAGTTTTTCGCATCCTATGGTGGAGTCGATGATTTGATCGATCTGTGGGAGATGAAAGTGGTCCTTGGGGCAATGCTTTTTAAGCGATGTGAAGTCCATGCACATCCGCGGGATGTCCGTGTCCTTCTTGGGGACCAGCACGGGGTTGGCCAGCCATTCGCTTTCCTTGATCTCCCTGGTAAAGTTGGCGTCGAGGACTCTGTTGACTTTGATACCAACGGCTTCGGCTCTTGGCTCGGATAGTCGATGCATCGACTGCTTGACTGGCTTCACATCTGGAAATACATTGAGTGCATGCTCGGCGAATTCCCTGGGAACTCCTGGCATGTCTGCAGGACACCAGGCAAAAATTTCTCAGCTCTCATGGAGGAATTCAACGAGCACGCTTTCCTATGCGAGACTCGGGTCAGTGGATATGAACACCGTCTTAGAGACGTCTGTCGGGTGAACCTGCACCTTATTTGTGTTGACTATGGAGTTGAACGACATATTAGGTGCGTTTTTCCTGGTGACTGGGGGTGCCCCATTGTCTGTCACCTCCTTGAGCCTTGTGAGCTCCTCCTGCATGCCGAACGACTAGGAGATTCTGTTGAAGTCTTTGTCGTAGCTATCTGACCTGGTGAAGCTTCCTAGGATGGTGATGACACCCCTGGGTCCTGTCATCTTCAGTAGAAGGTACGTTTAGTGCGGTACTGCCAGGAATCTTGTGAATGCCACACGCCCGAGGATGGCATGGTACTATGATGGCCAGTCTACCACTTCGAACTCCAGCCACTCATGCCTGAAGTTTTCGGGCTTGTTAAAGATGACGTCAAGCCATATATTGCCCAAGGGGTATATGCCCTTCCCTGGGACGATGTCGTGGAATGTCGTGTCCGGTGTCTCTAGGCTGCATAGCGGGATCCGCAGGGCTGCGAGTGTGCTAGCGAACATCAGGTTGATGCCGCTACCACTATCCATGAAGACACGGATCATCTCGAATCCTCCGATTTGGGACTCGAACCAGGGCAGAGTGACCTGGGTGAGGTATCTAACGCGGGTGATCCGAATGGTCTAACGTGATGCAGGACTCCGAGCAGTTGAGGTACTCAGGTATGGCTGGTGGGGAGGTTACGGCCAGGTTGACTTGGCGGGTGATCTTCTTCTACACCCTGTTGGTTGGGAACCCCTTCTGTATCATCATGGACCCTATCGGTGGCGGGTATCCGTCTGCACCATTGTTCTGCGCTGGCGCAGCCTCAGGTTGCGAGGGTCCTCCAGGTGGTGGTGGTGGAGCTCCGTGAGCTATGACCCCTGGGGCCGGTGCGAATCCTGGGTTCACCACTTGGCGTCACATCTGGGTGAGGCCCTTGCTGATCTTCTGGAACTCCCGGCAGTCCTTGAGCATGTGGCTAGCCTTCTTCTTACCATCTTGTTTGTCGATGTATAAGTGGATGGTGCAGGGACCGGATAGCTTGTCGTATGCCGAATGCTCGTCGTCGCGGTTGCAACGTTGCCACATTTGTGTGAGTCATCCACCATCGTGGTAGTTGCTGCTGCGGTATCCGTTGTTGCGGTTGCCATCGTCGTGGCGATCGGCGTAGCCAGCCGCAACCATGTCGACTTCCACGCGATCGTCGTGGACGCGTGATCTTCTCTTGCTGTGGCGATCGCGCCTGCGGCCGAAGTAATATTCATCATTCGAATATGTTCGGTTGACAAAATATTCGCCATCTACCCAGCGGTTGGCGATGTCCATGAGGTGATCAAGGGTTTTGGGCTTGACGCGCCCGAGCTCCTCCTTGAATTCATGGCGCTTGACGCCGTCCTTGAATGCGTCGATTGCCCTCTCCTCGGAGATGTTTGTGGCGGAGTTCTTGATGATAGACCAGCGTAATATGTACGAGCGGATGGACTCGTTTGTTCGTTGGGTGCAGGCCCACAGCTCTTCAATTGAGGCTGGCCTCTTGCTGGTGCCCTTGAAGTTGCGGATGAAACTGTATGCCAGTACTTCCCAGCTTCGGATGGAGCCGGAGGGGAGGCTGCCGAGCCAGGCCCTAGCTGCGCTTGTCAACTACAGCTGAAGGCACTGTAGGGCGGTGTTTTTGTTCCCGTCGTGGAGTTTGACTGACGACAGATGATCGTAGAGCCAGGTTTTCGGCTCTTGCGTGCAATCAAACTTTGGCTTGTATGAAGGATCTTGAAGTTCCTCGGCATCCGCGATTGCCGAACGGATCTGCTAAAGCATCTGGATCCGCACAGTTCTCCGTCGTCCTCCTCAGACTCAGTTGGCGCGCTTAGCGCGTGATTTGTCGATCTTGCGCTGTGTGAGCTTGCTACAAGTGTTGTAGTTGTTGCTACCGCACCGTGGGCTCCGACAACATCGAGGAAGGTCATGCTCCTCTTCCTCGGATGAGGGCATGCGACTTCGAGTAAAATTGACCGCGGCCTTTTTCTTTGGCTCCACGGGAGTTTCATTGAGGAGTGCAGCTCCAACGAGTCTGAGACCTGCTAGCGCAGACTTGTGGATCGCGTTCTTCGGGTCTCCTGCCGGTGGCAGGTTAGACGCGAGATAGGTGGTGGCCGCCATGATCGCAGCCTGTGGCGTTTTCGGCATGATGTTGCCTTGCGAGTCCATCATCAGGAAGGATGTGTCGAGTGCCTTGGTGACCTTGGGTCGTGCAGCGGGGTCCATGCACTCCAGGTGAGAGCGGTATTTGTTGGCATGTTCCCGTGTGAAGAGGAGCTGAGAGTGCGGCTAGCCGCATGCTTGACTCGTCGGCTGCTCGCTTGCATTTTTCGAGCTCACCCTGCAGCTTGATCTGCCGATTGTGCTCATCGATCAGGAGCCAGTGATAGGCCATCAGCAAGTCACGGGAGGCATCCACAGGTACGATGTGATTTCCCCGCACAGATTCACGTGCGATCTCCCAGCCCTCTTCGCTGAGGTGGATCTTGTTGTGGGGGCGATTGACGCCCTCAGTGCCTCGAGCTCCCCTATTAGGCGGGTTCGCCCTATTTCCCGCGTTTGCAACCTGAGGGTTGGGAGGGGGATTGGGAGTTTCGTCCAGTGGTGGATCGGCTCCGTTGTCGACATCGCCACCATGGATGACGGCGCACATATAGCGCTCACGGAGAGGGTCGCTGCTCCTGCATCTCTCAAATCCGGAACCGTAGGTTCCTTCATCTGAAGGGGGATCACACAGATCGGAGTTGCAACTGTTGTTGTCATCCGAATCGCCTGTCAGCTTTGATGTATGCAGGGCGTCGATGGGTAGGACCCATGAAGCAAGCCTAATTGATGGAAGTGACACCCGCTCTATGAGGCGGAGGGTGCCGGTCTGCCCCACCTGGAAGCAGAAGCTCCCAAACAGCATCTCGATTCCGTCGCCTATGGACTCGAAATCTTTGCGGGTGGCCGGTGAGTGGGCGGTGAAGTCGAAAGCGTCAAAGAGGAGGTGATTCTTCGTCGCCGAGGAATCGTAGATCGCTTCGGATGTGACCATCACAACCACACGATCAGCATCCCCGCTTCCCACAGACGGCGCCAATTGACGAGGGTTCGACCCGTCAATGCCCATTGTTATGGACTTGGGTTTTGCAAAAGACGGGGATGTTGCAAGTCGCGAGACGTTTAACAGGCAAGCAACACAGGGCGATGAGGTTTACCTAGGTTCAGGCCCCCGGAGGGAAAATCCTAATCCTACTTGTCTGTTCTTGATTACGACAGAACCGAAGATTACAAGGGGTGCGCAGATGTGATCTGGCGTGAGGTGTGTGTATGAGGTGAGTTGGTCCTTCTCACCGTGCCCTCTTGGCCCTTATATAGATAGGGCAGGTCCCCAGGATAGGTTGAGTCGGTTACAGATTAGGGTTGAACCCTTTGAAATTCTATCTACAGCTAGACTTGTCCTCCAAGGAGCCGAACTCGCCATGGGCTTGGGCCACCTGAAATCTTCCTGGGCTGTAGGTATTCACGTGGGCCTTCCTTGGGATGGACCGGCTATACCAACATTACGCACCCGTAGGGTATATCCATGTCAACAGAATAAGGAGAAAAGGAACGGAACTTACCAACCAAAAGATAAGTCTGAAGGTACTGGTAAGGATTCTGTTGTTTCTGGTGAGAGTTCTGATGATGAATGTTTAGCCATTTTCCTGCTTGTGCTTCTCGTGATGATGAATGGATACTTGATAGTGCATGTTTGTTTCATATTTTTGTAACAAATATTGTTTCAAATCATATGAGTCTATGCAGACTAGAGAGTTTGTGCACGTGGGGAATGATAACCCTTGCCAATATTGTTGGCGTTGGATCTGTTAAGATTAGGATACATGATGGAGTGACATGTACATAGACTGGGGTGAAGCACATACCAAGCATGGCTAGAAATCCGATCTCTCTTAGTACCATGGATGTTGATGGATACAAGTATGCTGGTGGGCATAGAGTTCTGAAGGTATCAAAAGGTTCTCTTATTCACATGATATGTCATATGAATTCTGTTAAATTATATGTTCTCAGAGGTAGCACTTTTCTTGGTATTGCTGCTGCTGTTACTTCTAATGATTCTCATAAAATTAATATGTGGCATATGAGTCTTGGGCATACGAGTGAACATGTCATGGCATAATAGGTAAAGAGAGATATGATTGATGGTTGCAACTTGGGTAAGTTTGAGTTCTGTGAGCACTACATTTTTGGTAAGCATAAAAGAGTTAAATTCAATGCTTATGTTCATACCACTAAAAGCATATTAGATTATGTGCATGCTGATGTATGGGTACCTTCTCGTAAGACTTTTATTGGTGGTGCTAATTACATTCTTAGTATTATTGATGACTACTCAAGAAAATAGTGGCCATATTTTCTAAAACATAAATCTGATCTTTTTGATGCTTTTAAGAAGTTGAAAGTAATGGTGGAAAAGCAAACTGAAAGGAAGGTAAAAGTACCACGTACTGATAATGGTATGAAATTCTATTCTAATGAGTTTGAAGAGTTTTGCAGTAACGATGGTATGATCAGGCACCACACCATCCCTTATACTCCTCAACAGAACGACATGGCTGAGCGCATGAACAGAACGATCATCTCGAGGGCTCGTTGTATGCTGTCTAATGCAGGTATGAACAGGCGTTTCTGAGCTAAAGCATACAACACAACATGCTATCTCATCAACAACTCATCTTCTATTCTACTTAAACAGAAAACTCCCATTTCAAGTACGCCTGCTGATTATTCATAGCTGAGATTTTTTGGTTACACTGCAAATGCTCATGTTGATAATGGAAAGTTAGAGCCTAGAGATATTAAGTGCATATTCCTTGGTTATTGTTCTAGAGTTAAAGCATACAAATTATAGAATCCAGAAAGTAAAAAGGTTCTGCTAAGTAGAAATATTGTTTTAAATGAATCTGTTATGTATCATGACAGCTTGCCATCAGATCCCTCTCCTGTTGCTGTTGGAGAGGAGAGAGTTAGTGTGCAGGTGGAGCACCCGCAGAAAACTGTTGATGATGATGTTTTCGTTGAAGATACACATGACGAAAACATTGATGATACTGTTGTTCAACACTCACATATTGTTTTGCAGCAGCCACATGAGTCCATTGTTGCTGATAGATGATGACTGCAAGTGTACAACTCGTTTGTAGCTAGTTTCAAAGTTAAGATGCCAATCCCACAGGGAGCCAAAAGGTAAGTGTTTATGGGTGAAGTCTCTGTCACACCTGAAGTTGTCATAGGTCTTTAAGTGAATTGACTGCAAGCGTTGAAATTAGAATAGAGTTTGGATTAAAGGAATGTATTTAAATAAAACTAAAATGTAAACTTCAGAAATAAAAAAAAACATAAAAGTAAAGAATTATTTGTTTGTTGTTTTCTGCAGATGACAAAGTAAGCGCGGGGAGATTTAGTTCATGATGATAGTGAATGTGCCAGGTGGATGAGTAATATGTGTAACAATTATAATCTTATAAATATGTGTGTAGGCGGGCAACCCATAATTAGGAGGAACTCCTCTTGGTAGATTTCATCCCAACTTCAATAATCCTACTAGCATGTTACCACAACCATGGTCAGTCACTAGACGATTAAGATCCTTCAGGTTGCTTAGAAATTAAGCTCCTTGGATCACACTAATGCAATAAGCTCGGTGGATCCTCGTGATCCTCGAGTCAAACTAGTTTCCCATTGATATCCTCGTGTCACTCGGGGGTCGCCGGTCTGCTAGCGAACAAGATTCTATCTATGTAGAACAAAGCATCATGTTTTCTGGGCCCTTAATTGGACAACAGGCATTAAGCATCCCACAGATAGTCAAGCACACATAATATAGTAATTAAAATCAACCACAAACTTAATGGAAATTTTATAGACACATCACATCTCACCAATCCCTTACATCTCCCACTCCCAAGGGAACTTACTCACACATGAGATAAGAAAGCATCATTGATATAATTAAATAAAGGGAGTTCTTCTTGATATTACCGTGGAGATCCACAATAAGAATAGAAATAAATCCAACACAATTCAAGATGGGAAGAACAATCTCAAACCCTAATCTTGCAAGGTGGAGATCTCTCTCTCTCTCAAGTACAAGTCTGGCTATGGAGGTGTGGTGGCTAGGAGATCAAAGATCGTGGAGTGAGATGAAGAACGTCTTCCCCTTCTTCTCTGGATCTCTTCTTTCTCCCTTCTGGATGGGGTGGTGATATGTCGTAAACGTATCTATAATTTTTGATGTCCCATGCTTGTTTAATATCAACTTTGCTTTACTTTGTCTACACTTTGAGGTATTTTTATACATTTCCTAGGACTAACCTATTAACAAGATGCTGCAGTGCCAGTTGTCTGTTTTCTGCTGTTTTTGGTTTCACAAAAGCTAGTAACGAAATATTCTTGGAATTGGACGGGACCAAAGCCAAAGTCAATATTTCACCGAGGAGAACACGGAGTCCAGAGGAGAGGCGGAGGGGTGCCACATGGCCGTCACACCCCAGGGCCACGCGGGCCCACCCTAGGGCACACCGCCCTATGGTGTGGGCGCCATGTCCGCCCTCCTGCCTTGCCTGTTCGCCTATAAAAGCCCCCGATGCTAAAACCCTAAGTACCTGATCATATCTCCACAAAACAGTCTGTAGCCGCCGCCACCATCGTCCCTAGATCGGGAGGATCTGAAGCTCTTCCCGGCACACTGCCGGAGGGGAGAGATCATCCCGGAGGCCTTCTTCATCACCATGCCAGCCTCCGGTATGATGCGTGAGTAGTTCACCCTTGGACTATGGGTCCATACAGTAGCTAGATGGTTGTTCCTCCTCCTTTGTGCTATCATGTTTAGATCTTGTGAGCTCCGTTCATGATCAAGATCATCTATTTGTAATCATACATGTTTTGTTTGCGGGGATTAGATGGATATTGAGATACTATGTCAGATTGATTATTGATTCTATCATGTCTTATTGATTATTTATTCTATCATGTCTGTGTTGTTTGAGATCTTGCATGCTCTCCATTTCTAGTAGCTATCTTGGCCAAGTAGATGCTAGTGACTCCAAGAGGGAGTATTTATGATCGATAGTGGGTTCATGCCTCTATTGAATCTGGGGAAGTGACAGAAATCTCTAAGGTTATAGATGTGCTGTTGCTACTAGGGATAAAACAACAAGCTTTTGTTCATGGAACAATTGTATTGTTTACTTTACACACATTGCTTAATGCAATTATCCGTTGCTTGCAACTTAATACTGGAGGGGGTTCAAATGATAACCTGAAGGTGGATTATTAGTCATAGATGCAGTTGGATGGCGGTTGAAAGAACATGTTGGGCCCCCATGTGTGGTTTTGGTAATTAATGACAATCTTTATGGACTAATGTGTGTATTAAGTTATACTTGTAGGATTTGTCCATTGGCATCGCTTGGAGCATGTGTTGGCTTCAAGGTTGATGAAATGCAAAGAAGATATGTTGGGCAAGCTCAATATGCGAGGTCGATGATGAGGAATTAAGAAAGGCGTTCCATCCTGAGAAGGTCAAGATCGTCTACATCGAGCTCAAGTGGAATGCTCAAGGCAAAGGTATAATCTTGATAGGTTTTCCCTTTTGCCGGTCTCACGTTGTGTGTGTGAGACCGGGTTTAGGATAGATAAATGTTCTATCAAGAGGGGCTCTCGTATAAGTAATTCGGTCACATAGTTCGGAGAGAGCTCAAACCTTTGCATACTTGCATCATCGTATTTGGTTGTTATTTGGTCTTATCCATGTGAGGATATAGAGCTTGTGGTAATCTCCATAACAAGCTCTTGTTTATCAAAATCGGATCTCCTTTTTATATCTTGTTGAGATTTTGATTTATGCGGCTTTTCGGTTTCTCACCAAGTGAGGTATATCACATTATTCTACTTGATACTTTCTCACTTGGTGATAATCAATATTTCCATTTTTTATTGAAAAGCCCTTGTCGTCCTCTATCCAACGCAATTTGAATCGGGTCAGTCGGAGCTTCCAGTCAAAAGTTATTGCCGTTTGAATATTTGCTTGTGTGTCTTTTTTTGGGCCGAGCGGTAGTACCGCCCGGACAGGCCGGTACTACCGCCCGGACCTAAAAACGGCCCGTGTTCTCTCTGTCTGGCTAGGTACCTTTTCTCGGTACTACCGAACGGCCTGGTAGTACCGCCCGGATGGGCCGGTAGTACCGGCCGATCCAGATTCGTTTACATTTCCAGATCCAGTCTCAACCTCGATCTACTCCCGCGCGTTGACCTGCCGCTCGCACATGTGCAGCTCGCGTCGCTGTCCTGGCCCCCGCTGCGCCCCTGCGTGGCCTCCCGCGCGCGCCTGCTGGCCCCACGGCCCCGCTGCTGCTGTTGCAGCTCCTGCGCCGCTGGCGCTGCTCGCTGCTGCTGCCGCGACTTGCTGCGCGCGAGCCTGCTCACTGCGCTGCTTGCTGCGCGCGCGCCTACGGGCGCCGCTGCCGCTGATGCTTGCTGAGCTGCGCGCATGCCTTGCTGCCCTACGCTGCTGCTGCCGCTGCACTGCTCACCCTCGCATGCAGCGCCTGCTGGCCCCACCCACTCTGCTGCCCTGCTATTTTTCTTCCTGGCTCGTTCGCTGGGTTGGCTCGACCCGATTTGATCTGTTCGGGCATATTTTGGCTAGCTCTATATAAGTCTTTTGTCCATTTTCATTTAGGGTTGCTTCTTCCTCCTTTTTTTTGTCCAAGCTTTGCCCCTATTTGCTCTACTCTTTAAGCTTGATTTCTACACACCCCTCCATTGATTCTTGCATATATTTGAGGGGTAGTTAGAGGAGATCTAGATCTACATTTTGACCAAACCAAAACATCTCTTTCTGAGTGTATCTTTGGGGATCTAGATTTTGGGGGGGGGATTTTGTGTCTCTCTTTGATTCCTCCTCTCTTGTTCCCCCAATAGCTTTAGTAGCTTTGTTGGAACTTGAGAGTGAGGGATTTGAGCATCTTTGTGGTGTTTTTGCCATTTGCATTTGGTGCATCGGTTTGAGTTCTCCTCGGAGGATTTGGTTTGAATTGCTCATTGGAGCTTGTCCCTCTTGGATTCTTTGAACCCTAGACGGTTTTGTGGCGTTGGTGGCATTGTGGCCTTGGTGGCATTTGTGGAGGCCTTTTGTGGCGTTTGTTGGGAGCCTCCAATTAAGTTGTGGAGTTGTGCCCCAACCTTGTGAGAGGTTCCGGTTGCCACCGACAAGTGCACCGATAGTGGAAGCGTGGATCGATCCCATTGGGGTGAGATTCACCGGAGAATAAGGGAGGCCTTTTGTGGCGTTGGTGGTTTGATACCACCCCCTCTCCAAACGAGACGTACTCCATGTTGGGAGGAACTCGGTAAAATATCGGTGTCCCCGCGTGCCTCGATTATCTCTATACCCGAGCTCTTTACTTATGCACTCTACATTGTGATAGCCTTCGTGCTTGAAGTAATCTATATCTTGCTATTACATTGTTGCTTGTATTGCTTAGCATAAGTTGTTGGTGCACATAGGTGAACCTTAGTTGTTTCTAGGTTGTGCTTAACAAAGTAAACATTAGTTTTATTCCGCCTTTGTTGATCCACTCTAGGAAAAGTTTTAATCGCCTATTCACCCCCCCTCTAGGCGACATCCATATCCTTTCAGCGGTCTATGTATCTTGTTGTAATGCCCATCAAATCTCATAGGAATCATGAATGTCTAGTATTTGCATTGTTATGCCTTGCCTAGTTCCTGTCAATTTCCCCACTGTAATTTGTTCACCCAGCATGTTATGTTATTTATCTTAAGGAGAACACCTCTAGTGAATTGTGGACCCCGGTCAAATCTTTACCATTTTTACATCATATACTACTACGGTTTACTTTCTGCAAGCAATCATTACCTTCCAGGCTATACATTTAATCCTTTGTTTTCAACAAACCAGTGAGATTGACAACCTCACTGTAAGTTTGGGCAAAGTCTTGAGTTTGTGTTGTGTAGGATTCCAAGTTGCTAGAAACACCTTGGAGTTGTTTTCTTGATCCTACTAGTTCGATAACCTTGGTTTCATAACTGAGGGAAAATTTGCCGCTATGCTCATCATACCTTCCTCTTGGGGTCTCCCAACGAAGCTCTACAACTGAGCCGCATCAAGATATTTTCTGGCGCCATTGTCGGGGAGTTTAAGGACAGCTTGACAAGGGGGTCCTTCACAACCATTCTCTTTACATTGTTTTTGTTTTGCTTAGTTCCTTTTGCTTTGTTTTGCTTGCTTCTTTTTATCAAAAAATCCAAAAAAATAGTTTCGTTTGGTTTGTTTTTCTTATAAAAAACACAAAATAATTAGTTCCTACTTTAGTTGCTACCATGTCTAGTGTTGTTCCAATCACTGTGTCACCTATGGAAATGGTCTTTACTTTCAAACAAGGAAGTGAAGAGAGTTTCAAAGAAGCCTGGTCTAGAATTTCTGATTCACATGGAAAAATTGAGCCTAAAATGACTCTAGGCTTGGTTCTTAGCAGTTTCTACCATGGTCTTGCTCTTTGTTATATATATGCTTTGGATGCTGTAGCAGGAAGAGATTTTTTCCAATTTAATGAGGATGAAGCTTTGGATGCCATAAAGAAGTTGATTACAATTTATAATTTGCCTAGCAAGTCTGATTCTTCCTTTATAAACATCTATGCTAGGTTGAACACTCTTGAGACCAGTACAACTAGTTTGAAAGATTGCTATAACATGCTTAGAGAGCACCATGATTATGTTCCAATAAAATTCGGAGCCTTCAAAATGGTTTCCTACAATAAAAGTTGTTATAAACAATAAAACTTTTGATGCTCGTTGTGATATCATGTCTGAATTTTGTCTTATGCATAAAGATATCTACGAGTCTTTGAATCTTTGGGGTGTTTCTGAAGGAGGAGAAGAAATATCTCTTACCAATAATGCAACTATATTACCCATTGGAATAGCTAAAGGAGTGTTTACAAAGATCTTAGGAAAAGTGGTGTCTACTGATTATCTTGTTATTGAATGTGTAGGAAAAGGACAAATTACACTTGGAAGATCCCTAATATAACTCCTTGGAGCAATAATAGATGTGGGAAAATGCATTATGCATTTTGCTTATCCAACAAGCAATCATACATTCCCTAATGATAAGAGTAAAGGTAATAAAGTTAGGGGCAATAAATATGTCAATGCTTCTTCATTTGAAAATACTTGATTCTTGCTTCTTGTTCTTAACTTAAAGGCGTTAAAGAAAAGTACTTCTTGGGAGATAACCCAATAGTTTTCTTGAGTCTTGGAAGTTATTACCTCTGTAATAACCTCTCGTTATCCTTTTTGTTTGATTTTGTCCCAAGAATAACCTCTAATGAGAGAGAAGTAAGATTTGGGGAAGTTGATGTCCCGAAACAGATTTTTGTGCTTCACTGTAAAAATTCGTGAAAAATCTCTGTATGTCAGATTGATCTGTAATTTTCTGTGTAAAATCCCCCAGGTCGTTATATAACTTTCGTTAGTTTAACACTTTTCGATTTGAGCAGCAGAAGGTCTTCAAAAAAATTGGTTTTTACCTGCTGGTCTATTTTGACAGATTTCTGCCATTATTTGCATTTGCCTCTTTATCGATTTCTTTTTGGGTTCTCTTTGGTAAATTGATCTTTTTGAAGGAATTGCTACAGTAGCTTGTGTTTTTAATGAAAGTTTTTCTGTTTTGAAACTAAACCCAAAGGTTTATTCTTTTGAATGCACTAATGTTTCTAATGAAGATTGTGTGAAGTTGTGTATGAAGGAAATTTTCAAGTGTAGGGGAAGAATGATGTAATGAGATAAAGAATGGAAAAAATCTCAAGCATGGGGATGCCACCCCGTGTCACCCCAAGAACTATTCAAGAGCTACAAGCGTCAAATCTTGAGGATGCCCAAGGCATCCCCTTCTTCATCAATAAAAATCTCAGGTCTCTTTCTAGACACTTCGTTTTTATTGTTTCATGCACTGTTGTGTTGTTCTTGGAGCGTCTTAGTTTTAATTTTTGGTTTTTGTTTGCTTAGTTTGCTTAAGTAAGGTAGTTGGACCCCCGCTTTTTCTGTGATGTTTCAAATAAGTTGATTGGTGTTGGAAAGGAGTATAAAGTTTCATGCTTATAGTGGTACAAAAGGGAGCTTGTTTTGACTGTGGCTTAGAATTTATCATGTTAGGATAGATGTTTATTTGACCTTATGCTTAGTGATTATTGTTGTAGCATGACTTGATCCAAAAAATTGAGATTGCTTAATGTTCCTTGCAAGAAACATGCATTGTTTTAGCATACAAAAGCATAGTAATATGGTATTCTCCTTGGATGCTTTGTTTGGGTTGACTTGGCACATGCTTACACCATGTTAAGACTATGAACTAGTCACCTTAGCCTCTATGATCATTTAGTTTTTGACTTGTGGTGCCACTTTATGCTTTGATTGATAATGTTTTGTCGCTCTGCATGATTATGGCCATTATTGCTCTCTTAGTTGGTCGCTCCCGGTCTTTTGCTAGCCTCCACTTGTTTTGAGTAAGCTATACTCATGCATCCAACTCCCAAGAAACCAAGTTATTCCAAAGAGTCCACTATAAATTCCTATGCATGGTGTGTTACACCATTCCAAGTATATTCTTGTTTTATCTATCTTCCAAATTAAACTTGTTATGTGAAAATTAGTGATTAAAGCTCTCACAAACTTGAGGGCACACTTTATTTTTTCTTGCCCCTAATAAACTTGAACCATTGTGTCATCTATGTTGTATATTCTTGCACTTATAAGTTGGGAATTAGCAGAACCGTGCTGTCACGGGGAACGCTTTCAATACCTATAAATATCTATCCAGTTGATATCATGCTCTTTTGTTTATGGATGTCGGCAATGTGAAATAAAAGGGGAGCTTGTGAGTTCATGGAGTAATGTATGTGTGTTAGAGAAACGCCTGGGCCGCTAGCCTAAGCCATGCCTAATCATGGTGGAAACTTGCAGCATCACCATAGTGAGCAATCTATGAAGCATTCTTCTTATAAAAAAGAGAGATAGAAAAAAGATAAGAGAAAAAGGAAAAAAAAAGAGAAAAAAGCACCATTTTCCATGGTAAATAAGAAGATTGTTGAGATGCTCATTGTCTGTTGCCTTGTCATTTTGATATGGGATAGCTCATGTGTCATGGGGCAAGGGGTACCCCGTTGGCGGTTCTCTATGATACACATATACTTACAATGACAAGAACTTACCGGTAACTAAAGTTGAGTAGCATGAGGAACGACCCTTGTACTCTAGGGACATGAGATTGCCAACTTATACTTTTTCAAGCATATACTCCATACTTTGTTCACTTTAACCTTATTCATTTCAAGATGCTTATGATAGGGGCAATGAGAGCTTAAATCTAACAAGTACCATAATTTTTGGAAGCTCTTTATGAAACTTGAAATCCATGCTTCCCTTTATGAAGGGCCTTTTTCCTACTTTTATATTGAGTCTCCACCTTCTATCTTTATGCGCCAACTAGGAGAGCTTGATTGTCATTGTTAGTTCTATGTGCATTGTCCCAAAACTTATTGATTGATTTATAATATTTATATTGCTTGTTCTTGAACTATTTGTATCTAGTCACCCTTATGAACTTTGAAGGTGTCCTATGCATTTATGTTTTGCTACTCCATGAGGGACAAGATGAATACCACTATGCTATGTTTTCTATATGTGAAACAAACAAACGTCTTTCAATGCATTGTTATTCATGATCTTTGTTTGTATGCTTTCATGTTGCAGCATAGTTACTTTGTCTTATTGTTAGAACTTCATCTTTCATGCTTATTTTTAGAGTACTTTGATCCCAGCTTTCAATGCTTGCAAATGGTTTGATCAAGATTGTGATGGTGCATGTCACCTCAAAAATTATTCATTTTATCACTTACCTACTCGAGGACGAGCAAGAGTTAAGCTTGGGGATGCTTGATACGCCGTAAACGTATCTATAATTTTTTATGTTACATGCTTGTTTAGTATCAACTTTGATTTTCTTTGTCTACACTTTGAGGTATTTTTATACATTTTTCGAGACTAACCTATTAACAAGATGCCGCGGTGTCAGTTGCCTGTTTT
The DNA here is from genome assembly GCA_916181665.1 of Avena sativa. Taxonomy (NCBI): domain Eukaryota; kingdom Viridiplantae; phylum Streptophyta; class Magnoliopsida; order Poales; family Poaceae; genus Avena; species Avena sativa. The sequence continues at coordinate 195,138,864 of OV702282.1, forward strand.
CTGTTGTTTTTGGTTTCAGAAAAGCTAGTAAGGAAATATTCTCGGAATTGGACGAGACAAAAGACAAAGTCAATATTTCACAAAGGAGAACACGTAGTCCAGAGGAGAGACGGAGGGGCGCCACAGGGCGGCCACACCCTTGGGCCGCGTGGTCCCACCCTAGGGCGTGCCGCCCTATGGTGTGGGCGCCCTGGCCGCCCTCCTGCCTCACCTCTTCGCCTATAAAAGCCCCCGATGCTAAAACCCTAAGTACCTGATCATATCTCCACGAAACAGTCTATAGCCGCCGCCACCATCGTCCCTAGATCGGGAGGATCTAAAGCTCTTCCCGGCACACTGCCGGAGGGGATAGATCATCCCGGAGGCCTTCTTCATCACCATCCCAGCCTCCGGTATGATGCGTGAGTAGTTCACCCTTGGACTATGGGTCCATATAGTAGCTAGATGGTTGTTCCTCCTCCTTTGTGCTATCATGTTTAGATCTTGTGAGCTCCGTTCATGATCAAGATCATCTATTTGTAATCATACATGTTGTGTTTGCAGGGATTATATGGATATTGAGATACTATGTTAGATTGATTATTGATTCTATCATGTCTTGTTGATTATTTATTCTATCATGTCTGTGTTGTTTGAGATCTTGCATGCTCTCCGTTTCTAGTAGCTATCTTGGCCAAGTAGATGCTAGTGACTCCAAGAGGGAGTATTTATGATCGATAGTGGGTTCATGCCTCTATTGAATCTGGGGAAGTGACAGAAATCTCTAAGGTTATAAATGTGATGTTGCTACAAGGGACAAAACAACAAGCTTTTGTTCATGGAACAATTGTATTGTTTACTTTACACACATTGCTTAATGCAATTATCCGTTGCTTGCAACTTAATACTGGAGGGGGTTCAGATGATAACCTGAAGGTGGATTATTTGTCATAGATGCAGTTGGATGGCGGTCTATGTATCTTGTTGTAATGCCCAATTAAATCTCATAGGAATCATGAATGTCTAGTATTTGCATTGTTATGCCTTGCTCAGCTCCTGTCAATTGCCCCACTGTAATTTGTTCACCCAGCATGTTATGTTATTTATCTTAAGGAGAACACCTCTAGTGAACTGCGAATCCCGGTCCAATCTTTACCATTGTTACATCATCTACTACTACCGTTTACTTTCTGTAAGCAATCATTACCTTCCACACTATACGTTTAATCCTTTGTTTTCAGCAAAACAGTGAGATTGACAACCTCACTATAAGTTGGGGCAAAGTCTTGAGTTTGTGTTGTGTATGATTCCAAGCTGCTAGCAACACCTTGGAGTTATTTCCTTGCTCCTACTAGTTCGATAACCTTGGTTTCATAACTGAGGGAAAATTTTCCGCTGTGCTCATCATACCTTCCTCTTGGGGTCTCCTTCCTCTTGGGGTCTCCCAACGAAGCTCTACAACTGAGCTGCATCAGATGGCGGCTCGTGTGTTCTGTTTTTGTTCCCAGACTCTTCATGAAAGTTGTCCCTTTTAACAAGACAAAGTTGATGGAAAATATACGGCAGGAACTATACGGCTGGAAAAATATTCCCGCTGTATAGTTGCTCGTTAAAGCTACTGTATGCTCCCCTTGATTGCTTCCAAAACAAGACTTGCTTGTTTTTGTCTGAATATTGTGTTTCTGTTGTTAAAACCCTCTGTTGATATTCAGAACCTGAAACACACAATAAAAACCCAAGTTTTCTTTGCTACCGAAGTATTAGCGTTAGGTAAAGCTAGAAAACCATCAAATCCAAACGAAAACCATCAATAGAAACCATCAAAAATATGTTGAATCTCACAGCTATCAACTCCCTGAAGCTTGGATGTTTCTCGCCCTCGAGTGACAAGGAAATAAAAAGGATAGCAGAGATTCATGACTTAAATAAAGAACTTACAAGCTCGAATTGGTGTCAAATTCTTTTCTTCACAATTCCTGCAATCTTAAACATGATCATACAAGTATTCACAAGATTGCACTGAGTCCACTTTCTAACCACATGTCAAATAACATAAACTGTGAACAAGAAAGTGTCAAAAGTTTAGCTAGGAAAGTGAAACAAATCCTTTTGGTTTCCCTCTTAATGAGAGATGAAAACTTTTTGCTCTTGTTCCTTTAATCAATTAAGAGTACTCAAGTTGGCACCAACAACATTTAATTTAAGAACAACTCGTCTACTCCCACGTCAAAATTTCAAGACTCTCAAAGAACCTTTTTCCTTTCCTTGTTTTTCAAAAACTTCAGCTCCTTCATAGAGAAATCATGCCACTATTTTTAACATGTTAATTGGGACTGTGTTGCGCACTCATGACCATGCCAATAGATAGCTATTGAGCAATAGTGGGTCAGTGGATTACTATAACTTCACTTGGAACATAAAACCACGAGGAGACTAAAATTTTACCCGTCATAGCATTGTAGTTACAGACGTTTACATAACTCATTAGCCGAAATCAAGTGGTTTTCCACATTTGGATCGTTCGTTGGCCAGCAGAGTTAATAGTTCCCCATGGAGTACGCCAGTGTTGTAGTGACACGCGTAAAGAAATATACTACTGTAATTATTAGAAAAAAGCAGTGGCATAATCTCTAATACTACGAAGCATCCATTTTATAAGACAATTTCATTCAAGGGTGCTATCCAGTCTATTTACATTAAGCTCAACGGGGTTGAGTAGTTTCTAAAATCAAATCCTTTGGGCTAAACATGGACTCAAGTCATCTCTTGGATGCTTTTTCTTGTTGTAAAAATGTCAAAAATATTTCAACCAAGTTCATTGCTCATTGTTTCAAAGATAAAAGAGGACACTGACAAAGGAATATAATTTATAGGATAACAAACCAGGTGGGGAGTGACTCAAGTGCAAGCGAATAAATAATTGTAGGATCAATTTAAAGTTGCAGAAGAGGTAATGAAAGGAGCGTGATACATCCTCTTACCTACTTCGTTCTCGTACTTGAGTCGAATCCCCTCTATATTTCCCTATTGCCAGTTCACCTGAAATTGAGCAACCTCCGAGAAAAACAAAGAAACAAATTTGCAATAAAAGTTACAACTAATTTTTGTGTGTTTTTATTTAAGGATAAAACTGAAAGTAAACATGCCATTCTTGGAAAAGAAAATAAATCAAAACAAGAAATAAAAATATGAATGCAAAATTTGGAGGTTTTCAAACCTCCCCCAAGCTTAGGTTGCTACCATGCTTAGTTGTTGTCGTCGTTCGGCGGTGAGTATGGATGCTGCTGATAGTAGTCAGGGAAGTTGGTAATGAAGTGGCTAAAGTTGTGAGTTAAGGCACTCACATTTTCACTCACTCCATGCAGAGTCTGGTCGATCTCCCCAACGCGCTGGTTGAGATGCAGAAAATCTTGATAGGGGACATTGTTGAACCCCTGTTGTTGTTGCTACTGATTAGGCCATGGGTCCCAAGGTCCCTCTTGCTGCTGCTACTGTCCCTCCCAAGCAGGTTTGTATTCCTGCTCCTGCTCCTGCTCATCCCGCTGCTCTCCTTCTTCCTCTTCCTCGGAGTCAGGATAGAGTGCTGCCATTATCTCAGTCACTTGATCCTTGGTGATGATCTAGTTGTTCCTCCCCTGAACCGCGAAGGCTTGCGGGCAAGGCAATGGCACCTCATCATCCTACGCAACATCAAGATAACCAAATTGATAGACTCAGAGCCTCCTGTTAGCTCGGTAAACACCGAGGAAGCCACAATTAGTTATATACTTGACATCCATATGTATGGATCCATCAACAGGTTGCATAATAGGCATCTGAATTCCACGGGCTTGGCATAGGTGGGTTATCAATCCACCGATGCGAATATCACCTTTATTTTTGTTGCTCTGGTGGCGGAGGTGCTGGAGGAAAAGAGCTGCAGGAGTGGGACTCTGCGGTGCATTAGGGAAGAGTGCCTTGGTGATCATGGCCATGTCTGCATTGGCCATAGAGCCGGTGTCTCCTCTTCCTAACAAAGGGTTAGTAAGAAATATAGCGAAGTAGCGGATGGTTGGGTTCTGAATGGTGGACATTTTCTTCTGGTACAAGTCACTTCCACTATTAACAGAAATAACCTCCCAAGCTTCTCCACTTGTGACGCTATACAAGTTTGTAACAGTTGATTCCCCTTCTTGAGGGAACCCAAATGCCTCACAAAATTGTCGAGAAGTGATTTTATATGGCCGCTGGTTAGTGGTGAAACTCACCGTGCATGCATTACCTTTCTCCTTGTAGTCGTCGTAGAAGGAGGCGAGGAACTCATGGGTGAGCTCGACGTAGGTGTAGTGGCATGCATAGGCGAGGTTAGATAGTCCCACACTCGCACACCCACTCAAACGAACAAAATCCACGCAGAATCAAGAGTTCTAGGGTGGTTTTGAGAGGTTTGAAGAGAGAGTTTGAGACAAATAATGAGGAGAGGAGGAACCCTAGCCTGCCCCGAGCTGATTAAGTGGTCGGGGAAAACTATACGGCGGGAGCTATACGGCCGGGTTAGATAGCTCCCGCCGTATAGTTGCGGCGATAGAGAGGGTTAGGGTTTCCCCACGCCATATCACAACTATACGGCCGGACAAAAATGTCCCGACGTAAAGTTGGTTGTCAAACCTTCTGTATCTGAGACCTCTATTTTGAAAATTTTGTCGATAACTATACAGTCGCAACTATACGGCTCGAATAAATATTCCCACTGTATAGTTGGTCGTTACAACTCCTGGAACATGCTTTTTCACCCAAATTTTCAGAGATGCACTTTTTAATCTGAACAATATGATTAAGCTAGTTTTTACATATAAAACTTAAACTTTATTTTCTACACTAAATCTATGCTTATTCAGTCGATATTTTTACTACTTTTTGACAGCTGCATATTTACGGGCGCACTTTCTCAATAATGTTTGTGAAAAAGGTGTAGGAATGCGATTGATGCGTCTTAGTTGACTGTAGAGCCTCGTTGGGAAACCCCAAGAGCAAGGTGTAATGAACACAAAGCAAGTTTTCCCTTAGTTATGAAACCAAGGTTATCGAACCAGTAAGATCAAGGAAACAACTACAAGGTGTTGCTAACAACTTGGAACCTGCACAACACAAACTCAATTCTTTTCACCAACTCACCGTGAGGTTGTCAATCTTACTGGTTTGTTGAAAACAATGGATTAAACGTATAGTGTGGAAGATAGTGATTTCTTGTAGAAAGTAAACAGTAAAAGTAGATAATGTATCAATGATAAGGATTGGACCGGGGTCCATAGTTCAATAGAGGTGTTCTCCTTAAGATAGATAGCATGTTGCGTGAATAAATTACAGCGGGACAATTGACAGATTGAGAAAGCACAACAATGCACATACTAGACATCTTGACTCCTATGAGATTTGATTAGGAATTACAACAAAATACATAGACCGTAATCCAACTGCATCTACGACTAATAATCCAGCTAATTTTTTTTAAATAATACATTTTTTATTGAATTTCACAAATAATACACAAAACGGGCAAATTGCAAATCTGATGGCCGGTCGGCCGTTCGACAGACGACAGACTCGGTTCGTCTTTTCAAAAGACGACACACCGGTCGACTTTTATCGCACAGCCGACAGCGTTGCCTTCTTTTTCCGAAAAGACGACCGCGCTACCTTCTTTATTCCAAAAGACGACCGAGCATCACGCTGTCGGCCGACAGGGGGTTGCAGTGAGGTTCGTCTGTTGAACGGACGACGGCCGGGTTCGTCCGTTGAAAGGCCGACGCCACCCAGCATATAACTCTGCGCCGACCCATCGTCGTCCTCCCCTCCTCTCACTAGCCCTCCTCTCTCTCGGTTCTTCCTCTTTCTCACTCACTCGTTCTCATTTTCGCCAGTTGCTGCACCGATTTTTAGCCTAGATTTTTACCGAAACTCGCTGCTCTAACACATTAGCAAGCTAGTAGAGTCCCGATCTACTAATGGAATAGCCTGGTGTAGTGATTTGAGTCGTTTTGGTGGAGGGATCTGGTGGTGTTCTTGTTGAGCAATGGCCATGGTGGAGGCTGGTGCTGGGACTTGAGGAAGGTGCATGGTGGGGGTGCTGATCCGTTGACCTGAGGCAGCTGCACGGCATGACTTCGCACGCTTCAAGGGTAAACCCTAATTTCTTGCTAATTACAGTCATGTGTGTATGTTTATTGGTAGCCTTTGATGGGGTTTGTTAGATGCAAGATATTTGTAGAGTATTATGTGTCAATGTACCCGTTTTTGACTAATTTCGGTATTTTTTAGGTCGAAAATCATGTCAAATAATGTAGTGTTTAGGTTCTTGTATGGTCCTGGTTCCGTCAGAACAAACCAGCACGGAGTTGATTTGATTGAGTTTAATTCTATGGATGAAGTGCTTCAGAATCCTGAAATAGTGTCCGTTACTTAGTTGAAGGATTGGTTATGTGTTCGTTTAGGGCTCCCTCCTACCCATACTGTCGGTGTGCATGCTTTATGGACTAAGTCAAGGCAAACCCCTAATTTTTATTTAAGGCCAATAGAAGCGCAACAGAAATGGGTCAAATTGTGCAAGCTTGCCAGAAAAGAGAAGTTAACCCTAGTCTCTTAGTGTTACCTAAGGCGAAAGAGGCTGGGTATGATCATGGCCAGAGTAGTCAGACTGGTCATGCTGGAGGTAGTTATGATCATGGCCAGAGTAGTCAGGGCCAAGAGGGTGGCGGTGGTTATGAATCAGGTCATAGTAGCTATGCACACACCGGGGGTGATGATTATGTATCAGAGGATGGTGGTGAAGGATTAGGGGAAGACATATTCAGTGGCGAAGCTGATGAGGACGAGATACATGATGGTTTGTTGCAACATCAAATGGAAGCCGAAGACTCAGAAGGCAACAGTGATACGGCTGATGATTCTGGCGAGTCTGATCAAGAAGAGATCGGCCAACCTATTCCGGCATCATGGAATAATGACAACACAGCAGCAATGACTGTGAACGATGGGCATGATTCGGCGTGGCATTATCACGCGAACAACATCTCTCTGGGTGCATTATATCCTAGCAAGAGACATTTGCAGGAAGCAATTGTTGAGTGGTCAATGTCCATGCAACGGGTCTTGAAAACGAAGGTGTCATCACAACAATATTTGACATTGGTTTGCGAGGAAGCTGGATGTCCTGCAAGGGTGCATGCCCATGTCCCTAGGTATGACACAAACTGGAAGGTCACCGATGTTGTGATGCACACATGCACACTTGAAAGTGTCCTTCAGGACCATCGTAAGCTCACGTCAACCCTCCTGGCTAGACTGTTGTACACAGAGATAGTGGAGGGCAAAGCCATGGGGGTGAAAGCTATCATTAACAAAGTTTCTGTCAGATTCCGCTACAATATTTCATACGGGAAGGCTTGGAGGACTAAGCAAAGGGCATTGGAGGCAAGGTTTGGTTCGTTTCGAGACGGGTATGACTGTGTTGTTAGCATGCTCCAGACACTGCAGGCTAGGAATCCAGGCACCTACGTGGACATCCAACACTTTACATTGCCACAGGAACCTAATTTGAGGGTACTTCATCGAGTGTTCTTCTCATTTGCTATATGCATAGAAGCTTTCACTCACTGTCGACCAGTCATCTGTGTGGATGGTACATTTCTCACTGGCAAGTATAGGGGTCAGATATTGACTGCCATAGGTCAAGATGGACACAATCAAGTTGTTCCACTTGCTTTTGCTTTCATGGAGAGCGAGAACACCGAGAGTTGGGTATGGTTTTTCAGGCAGCTAAAGATAGCAATTGTGAGAGATACACCGAATGTATGTGTCCTTCATGATAGGCATCCAGGTATACTAAGCGCGATAAAGAAGCTCACACAGCCCACTCCTGATGAAGTAACTCCATGGCTGGACATGCAGAGTCGTTGGTGCATGTGGCATCTAGGGGCCAATTTTTTCTCACAGTTCAGGAACAAGGCTCTTATGAACTTATTCAAGAAGCTTTGCAAGCAGAACCAAGAGTGGAAGTATATCAAGTGTCGTGGCTATCTTGATGACTTCACTAAAAACATGTGACTCAGAGGAGAGCAGCTAGAGCAGCAGCGGTCGCGGCTCATGCAGTGGCGTTAGCTGCACAGGCAACAACAGGAGCAGCACCACCGGAGGAAGAACCCATTTCCCTTTGTGACTTGCCAGAATTTGACCAACCCGGAACTAAGAGAAGGCCTAGCAGAAGGATTATCCATCGTTTCGCGGGAGAGCAAGTCGTTAGATGCTATCCATCGTTCAGCGAGCAGTTCGACACACTGAAAGAGGATGTCGTGATTTGGGAGCCGTACACCCTGCAGACACGACACGCACGATATCCTGGCGGGTTATCTATTATGTGCACTAGAGATCGAGAGTATTGGCTGACTACATCGAAGATCATCTTTGATTGACAAGTTGAGGAGATGTCTCAACAGAGGGTCATGCGGCAGTTCGGTCTTTGCCAGATGGTAGATCCCCCGCGTCCGGATGTTCCCCTTCCAGATGTCGTGCACGCGTAAGTAAATATATGTACATAAGGAATGCGTCTTATACTTCACCTATGTTCTTTAATGATGGTCTAACAAATTCTAATGACAGGTACTCTCGGAAAACTAGCAAGACCACCACTCAATGGCTCCAACGGGTGGGGATTTACGTCAACGAGTGGCAGAATGCACCAACACAAGTGTGGCACGCTGGCCCGTTTGATATTGAGCTATTCCACGGATACTTACAGAGGTACATGTCGATGACACGGCTACGTCCCAATCCACACGCACACGACGATGAGATATACCCTAGCCAGTCAACAGTGGAGTCCAGACGGTCTGCGGTAAGTAATTTATTTAGAGCATAATCAACATGAGTGCCTATGTAGTGCATACCTAACTATGAGACAAATGCAGGCCGATATGACGTGGGAGCTACAGACTGAGGTGGCTCAGTACGGATGATCACTTTCGACCGTTCCTCTTGTGCCCCGTCAGCAGGTTCAGTCCTTTGCCCGGCGGGTCAAGGAGAAGCTGCGGCGTATCTACGCGGCCATCACGTGCACCAGCGTCTCAGACGTCGTTCAACACCGAGAAGCACAACGCCCACCGCGTCACTCGGTGGAGGAGCGCGCCCCACATGGACTTCGCTTATCGACCACAATCTCATCCTCATGGTAAGCGTGTCCCTTCCTACTATTGTTAGATGCAGTATGACATTATTCAGTACTTAATTTCTTGTACACTAGCAGGAGACTCCGTTACATGGGACAGTATTGACGACCATGATCAGCAGACACAGCACAAGCAGGTAGACTGGTTTGGCCAGTATCAGCCAGGTACTCCACCACCTATCCCCACAGAGGATACACAGGATCAAGGTGAAGGGTCAACTACACCTCGCCGTGATGTGATGCCACCCCACAGATATGGATGGAGTACACCGAGGCCTCCTCCACCTCGTCGTCGACACCAGTGATATCTACTTATGTATCAGGCATTTATCTATCTATGTATGAGACATATATCTACTTATGTATCAGACATTTATCTATCTATGTATGAGACATCATTCTATTATTTCATGATTTTATTCGACAAACTACTCAACATAGCTTGCAACACAGTTCAACATAACTTGCGGTACATAAATAAGAGTCCTATCTATCCCTAGCATGATGCCTTTCCCTTTCCCTTCGATGATGCCTCGCCCTTTCCCTTGGACGATCCCTCGCACTTGCTCTTCTTGGCCTGCGCTTTCTTCTTCTCCTGCCTCTTGTCCCACTCAGCTCTCGCCTTGCCTCCAATGGGTGGCGGCATGAAGATATCATCCTCATCTTCGCTCTCTTCTATCCAGGCCCTAGGTGCCACAACCTGCTCCGTCATGTCAGCTTGACTCTTCTTGGCCTACGCTTTCTTCTTCTCCTGCCTCTTGTCCCACTCAGCTCTTGCCTTGCTTCCAACGGGTGGCGGCATGAAGATATCATCCTCATCTTCGCTCTCTTCTATCCAGGACCAAGGTGCATCAAACCGCTCCTTCATGTAAGCTTCACTCTTGAAGGTGAGCTTGTCCCACCTTGCCTGGATCCTGAGAAGCTCTGCTCGTACCTGATTTGGGGTCTTCAGTTTCCACCCTCTTTGATGAAGTGACTTACCAAGAAGAACGAGAGCATCATGGTTCGTTACCAACGTATCCCAGTGGGCTGGTTCATCGCCTATCACAACAGTTCTAGCTATTTGGAGAAGCCCAATGGACATATCTAGAGGCCAGGGAGATGCGTCGGTCATAGTGGAGAGGAGTGGAGGGAAATGCGAGAGCAAGAGGAGAGGAGGGAAATGAGAGAGTAAGAGGAGGAAAAGATGAACTGGGTTAAAGGATACATCTCGTTGCCCGGATTTATAGAGGCACCAAACCGAATAGGCGGGAAAAAAGGGCGGGAAGGACTAGCGGGAAAGAAGGGCGGGAAGGACTGGCGGGAAAAATAGGCGGGAAGGAGTGGCGAGAAAAATTGGCGGAAAGTGACGGCGGGATAAATGGTGCGAAACAATAGTCCGAAACCTAAAACTTATTTGTAACCTGCCGATCAATGCACCCTTGCATGATCAATGCACCCTTCGTCTTTCCAATAGACGAACAGTACATTCGTCCTTCCAACAGACGAACATCTGGGCCGTCGTCCTCCCAAAAGACGAAACCGCCCATCGTCTTTTGAAAAGACGAACCGAGTCGGTCGTCTGTCGAACGGCCGACCGGCCATCAGATTTGCAATTTGCCCGTTTTGTGTATTATTTGTGAAATTCAATAAAAAATGTATTATTTAAAAAAATTAGCAATAATCCATCTTCAGGTTATCATCTGAACCCCTTCCAGTATTAAGTTGCAAGCAATAGATAATTCCATTAAGCAATGTGTGTAAAGTAAACAATACGATTGTTCCATGAACAAAGGATTGTTGTTTTCTCCCTAGTAGCCACAACACATCTACAACCTTAGAGATTTCTGTCACTTCCCCAGATTACTAGAGGCATGAACCTACTATCGAGCATAAATACTCCCTCTTGGAGTTGCAAGCATCTACTTGGCCAAGATAGCTACTAACAACAGAGATCATGCAAGATCACAAATAACATAGACATGATAGAATCAATAATCAATCTGACATAGTATCTCAATATCCATCGGATCCCCACAAACACAACATGTATGATTACAAATAGATGATCTTGATAATGAACAGAGCTCACAAGATCTAAACATTGTAACACAAAGGAGGAGAAACAACCATCTAGGTACTATATGGACCCATAGTCCAAGGGTTAACTACTCACGCATCACTTCGGATGCTGGCATGGTGATGAAAGAAGTCCTCCGGGATAATCTCTCCCCTCCGGCAGGGTGCCGGAAAGAGCTTCAGATCCCCCCGATCTAGGGACGATGGTGGCGGTGGCTACAAACTGTTTCGTGGAGCTTTGATCGGGTACTTAGGGTTTCTGCATTGGGGTGACTTTATAGGCAAAGGGGCAAGGTCGGTGGGTGCCTGAGGGGTTCACAGCAGGTGGCGGCGTGCCTCCTGGGCCACGTGGCCCTAGGGTGTGGCCACCTCGTGCCCCCCTTTGGCTGCCCTTCTGACTCTGTCTTCGCTCTGGTAACATATTGACTTTGTCTTTTGTCCTGTCCAATTCCGAGAATATTTCCTTACTTGCTTTCTGAAACCAAAAACAACAGAAAATAGGCAACTGGTACTGCGGCATCTTGTTAATAGGTTAGTCCTAGAAAATATATAAAAATACCTCAAAGTGTAGACAAAACATAACAAAGTTGATACTAAACAAGCATGGAGCATCAAAAATTATGTAGAGGTCCCAACCTGATAAGGTAGATATCCCTGTGTTTACAGTGCTAGTCCTTGGATCGAATATCTAGCACCCACAGTTTAAGATGTAATATCAAGAAACAAAGGTCATATTACAACTTATAACCAGGAATAAAATAGTTCATTACAACTTACATAGCTCATATGGTTATCTTATTACAAAGCAGCAATTATAACTATATAGCATGGAGTCCTTCATCTTCATGTGCCACAAGCAATCATGTTGGTTGTAGACTTGTAATCCCTATTCAACAACTTCACTAACATCAAACAAACCTGCAACATAATAAGTTACAGCCACAAGGGTCAATACATTTGAATTGTATTGGCAAGTGATATCATATTGATATGGAGAATCTAGTATCTACATGAATATTTGGCTAAGTGGAGTTTTTGTCTGGCCTTTGCATAAAAAAAATTTCCCTATCATTTGAAAATGGTTTTTTCTCTTGTTCAAAACATTTCATCACACAATGGCACCCTCGATACATACCAGGTGCTACCCTTGTTCACCCAACAAGTTTTAACTTAGAGAAATTGGGATGAGGAGAACCTTGATCATTTCAATGTCTTTGATGCTCAAAATGTCCATTACCGGGGACACGGCTAAGTACTTAGGTTTTACCCTCTCAAGAGGTGGTGCACTTTTCCCACAAGATTCGACATGCATCGAGACGAGAATTTTCAGAAACAATCCCTTAGACCACCATGGGCGCGTTCCACCTATCATCACTACCACCAACTATCCATCTGGCTGAGTTCTTGCAACCTATGTAGTCAAGGCAGAGCCCATATGCCATGTGGTTGCACTAGAAGCTTCTCAACACAAAACATCTCAAATATCTTTGTTCCTGGGTGGCTATCCACAAGTGTGATACACAAGGTAAACCATAGACATGGGCCTTGTGTAACCACTCAACACAAACCATTGTCACCATTCCACCCAGGTGATTCATTCACTTAGTTGTTTTATTAATCAAAAACATAGTCATAGACTTTGCATAATATCATAGTATGAATATTCCACCCTTGAATTCTAATAGCTAGACTAAGCATACTAGCATAACATGTCTCTTAACTTAGGAATATACCTACCAAGATATATTCTATAGGATCTACTACAACATAGCAATATATAGAAGTCCTATCATGCATACTACAAAAATATCACTAATGCAATATTGAAAAGATAGGACTTTTGATGACCAAAGTATCACTTGCCTTTTTAGTAGAGAATCTAGGTACTCTCCCTGATCTTGCAGTTGTCACACTCCTCAAAGTTCACTACAATTCAATTAAGCAAAACACACATTCAAAAAATATCACTCAAACAATTGACAAAACAAAACAATAAAACAAGGAAATGCATGTAAGCATGAAAAAGGTTGTTTTTATTGAAAAAGTGGTTTCTAACAAGGCTCTAAACATTTGAAAACACATATTGGTCTTTTATAAAAGTGGAAATTCATTTAAAATCAAGTTAGTGAAAATAGGCCTTTCAAATCATTTTTGTCTTACAAGAAATGCGTTTATTCAAAGTAATAATTCCCTAGTGTCACAAAATATATTTTTAAATTCTAATGTTAGTGTTTATGGTCATATGGTTCAAAACAAATCCATTTGCAAAAGGTTTCACTCAAAAATCATTTTTAGAACAATTTTTATATCCAAAATAGTCCTATTAATGTTTATACATAAACAACTAATTTTTCTGAAGCCAATTACCAAACCAGGGCCATATTTGCAAAGTACACATTTTTCTGAATCCATTGATATAAAATTTGTAATTTTTGGACATACAGATCAAAAGTTATGGATTTTACAAATTCAAACAACTAAGAATCAAATTCTGGTTTTTAAATCAAACTCCTGGCCACGTGTCTTGTTTTAACTGGTCGATACCGCTTCGGGTGGATCGAGCAACACAGGCCGCAAGATCTAAATGAAATTGCATGGCGCAGATCAAGTTGTACCTCTTTGCTAAGTGATTCTATCACAGCCTCTAGATCTACATCTAACGGTTCACAGCGCACTGACCACAGATGGGCGGCGCTGGCGACGGTGCGCGGCGGCGGCGCGGCGGGTGGTGGCATTCTGTCGAAACTAGGAGGAAAGGAAGGGGTGTATATTCTCACCAGGTTCATAGGGACATGACGATGGTCAACGTGGTCGTGGCTGGAGAAGGGGCGCACGGGGTCGTCGCTGATTCCTCATCGGAGCTGCGCTTGTCGTCGGGCATGCACGGGCGTCGTCGGGGGCGAGCCTACAGATCATGCGCGAGTCAATGGCGAGCATCAGGGGACGCGCAAGACGATGGAGATCAAGTTAGCAAAGTTCCAGAGGACAAGGCGCGCACGGGGCTTACTAGAAAAAATCGCCGGAGATGTTCCTGGCGTCGGACACGCACGGGCGTCGTCGGAAGCGGTGCTACGGAGCACGCTAAGGCAAAAGAAAAGGTGCATTAGATATGAGAGAGGAAGGCGAGTGTGAGAGCATCAATGAGAGGAAGAAGTGTGGCCATACTTCGCCAGAATCGTCGTCGGAGTCCGTCGGAGCAGCGGTGGTTCGAGCCAAAATTAGAGCAGTCTGGCGGCTCTGGTGGCGTGGGGATTGAGGGGAAAAGAGAGGAGAGGGTGGCGGTTAAGAAGGCCAGTTCGGGGGAGGAAATCACTCGGGGAATCAATGATACTTAACGTGAATTGAATCAGTGCAGAACGGCAGAGGATGAACGGGTCTGGTGCGCGGGGTTGAAGACGATGCCAACATGGACATGGGTCCCTACGGTCAGTGGGGGTGCGGGTACGGGTGCAGGTGAGAAAGATCTGCAGGGGAGAGAGGGGTGAGCCAGGTGGGATGGTTACTGGGCCTGCTGGTCTAGGGTGCTGGGTAGGTTAGTTGGGTTGGGTTCTTTTCTATTTTTTCTTCTTATTTCTTTTTCCTATTCCATTTCTATTTTCTATTTTCATTTGATTCAACTGATTTAAACATCAGTTTGAATTCAAATCTTCCCAAAACCTTTTCATTAGGTTTACACTATTTATTAGTGTGTTATTTAGTCCAACTTGGAGTAATTGAAATATTTTGTTATGATTTAATATTTATTTAAGTTTAAGCATTTTGTCTTTTATTTAAATAAAATTTAATATGGTTCAAACCCATATAATTTTATTCAAATAATCTTTCATTCTTTTATTTTATTTCATTTATTTTTATTCCATTTGCTTATGGATTTGGCCAAGATTTATATTGTCTTTTAAATATTTCTTATTTATTTCTTTCTTTCTTTGTCTTATAAAATCCATATCTTTTATTTATAGGTCCAAAATTGGTGATTCCACTTTGTATAATTTTATTTAATATTTAATTCTCTTTTTTAATCCTTTTAGGATTACTTTGTCCGCAAATTGGTATTGATTTTAGTTAGGAGCTTTATTAGCCTTGGAAATTACTTTATTTTATCTTATTTAAGTCATAAGTTTTTATCCATGGTTCCAAATTGAGTGAAACCAATTCCCATGGTTTTATAATATTTTTGTTAACCATTTTTGATCATTTAGAAATGTTTGTTGCTAAATTTTATATGGAGCAAAGCCATAGTCTTAGAGTGATCTTGGAGATGATTTCTTTCATTAGGGTTTAGAGTTTTTGTTCAACTTTTCCAAGTGCTTTAAATTCAAGATACATCCCAAGTGCATTTGGTCTTTTGAATATCTGTTTGTTGTTTTCTTATTTAAATTTTGTTCAAGTAGGGTTTTGATGTTTCCATTTAGAAGCAAAAGTTTCTTTTCACCCTAAATTTCAACAATTGTTTCTTTTGTTTGTTTATTTTTCACATATCAAAATTTGGAAAATTTTGGGATGTGACAAATTATAGATACATTTAGGACGTATCAAGCATCCCCAAGCTTAACTCCTGCTCGTCCTCGAGTAGGTAAGTGATAAAAAGAATAATTTTTGAGGTGGCATGCACCATCACAATCTTGATCAAACCATTTGTAAAGAATTGATAGCTTGGATCAAAGTACTCTAAACATGAGCATGAAAGATGTAATTCTAACAATAAGACATAGAAACTATGTTGTAACATGAAAAGGTACAAACAAAGATCATGAATAACAATGCATTGAAAGACGTTTGTTTGTTTCACATATAGAAAACATAGCAAGAGTGGTATTCAGCTTGTCCTTCACGGAGTAGCAAAATATAAATGCATATGACACCTTCAAAGTTCATAAGGGTGACTTGATACAAATAGTTCAAGAACAAGCAATATCAGCATTATGAATAAATCAATAAGTTTTGGGACAATGGACATAAAACTAAGAATGACAACTATGCTCTCTTATTTGGTGCATAAATATAGAAGATGGAGACTCGACATAAAAGAAAGAAGAAAGGCCCTTCACAGGGAAGCAGGTATTTCAAGTTTCATAAAGAGCTTCCAAAAATTATGGTACTTATTAGCTTTCAGCTCATTGCCCCTATCATAAGCATCCTGAAGTGATTAAGGTTGAAGTGAAACAAATATGGAGTATATGCTTGACAAATCATAAGTTGGCAATCTCATGTCCCTTGAGTACGATGGTCGTTCCTCATGCTACTCAACTTTAGTCATAAGCAAGTTCTTGTCATTGTAAGTATATGTGTATCATAGAGAACCGCCAACGGGGTACCCCTTGCCCCATGACACAGGAGCTATACCATATCAAAATGACAAGGAAACATACAGTGAGCATCTCAGCGATCCTTTTATTTACCATGAGCATGGTGCATATTTTTTCTCTTCTCTTTTTTTCTATATATTTTTTCCTGAGGATGCTTCATAGATTACTCACTATGGTGATGCTGCAAGTTTCCACCATGATTAGGCATGGCTTAGGCTAGTGGCCCAGGCGTTTCTCTAACACACATACATTACTCCATGAACTCACAATCTCCCCTTTTATTTCACATTGCCGACATCCATAAACAAAAGAGCATGATATCAACTGGATAGATATTTACAGGTGTTTGAAAGCGTTCCCCATGACAGCACGGTTCTGCTAATTCCCAACTTATAAGTGCAAGCATATACAACATAGATGACACAATGGTTCAAGTTTATTAGGGGCAAGAAAAAATAAAGTGTGCCATCAAGTTTGTGAGAGCTTTAATCACTAATTTTCACATAACAAGTTTAATTTGGAAGATAGATAAAACAAGAATATACTTGGAATGGTGTAACACACCATGCATATGAATTTATAGTGGACTCTTTGGAATAACTTGGTTTCTTGGGAGTTGGATGCATGAGTAGAGCTTACCCAGTACAAGTGGAGGCTAGCAAAAGACTCGGAGCGACCAACTAAGAGAGCAATAATTGCCATAATCATGGAGAGTGACAAAACATTATCAATCAAAGCATAAAGTGGTACCACAAGTCAAAAACTAATGATCATAGAGGCTAATGTGACTGGTTCATAGTAATAACATGGTGTAAGCATGTGCCAAGTCAACCCAAACAAAGCATCAAAGGAGAATACTAAAATATTATGCCTTTGTATGCTAAAACAATGCATGATTCTTTCAAGGCACATTAAGCAATCTCAATTGTTTGGAACAAGTCATGCTACATCAATAATCACTAAGCATAAGGTCAAAGCAACATCTAGCATGACATGACAAAGTCTAGGCCACAGTTTAAAACAATGCTCCTTTTGTACCACTTAAGCATGAAACTTTCTACTCCTTTCCAACACCAATCAACTTATATGAAACAACACATGAAAGCGGGGTGGTGCTTGACATGGAGAACTTTGTTGGAAACCCCAAGAGAAAGGTGTGATGAGCACAGCAGCAAGTCTTCCCTCAGTAGAGACCGAGGTTATCGAACCAGAAGGAGGAAGGAAACGTCCATGAACAAGAAACCGTTGTTTTCTCCCTAGTAGCAATAGCACATCTACAACCAAAGAGATTTATGTCACTTCCCTTGGAAACTAGAGGCATGAACCCACTATCGAGCATAAATACCCCCTCTTGGAGTCACTAGCAACTACTCGGCCAAGATAGCTACTAACACCGGAGAGCATGCAAGATCACAAACAACACAGACATGATAGTATCATAAAGACAAAACCATTAATCAATATGACATAGTAATCTCAATATCCATCGGATCCCCGCAAACACAACATGCATGATTACAAATAGATTATATCTTGATCATGAATGGAGCTCACAAGATCTATACATGAAAGCACAAGGAGGAGATACAACCAGATAGCTACTACATGGACCCATAGTCCAAGGTGGAACTACTCACGCTTCATATCGGGGGCTGGCATGATGAAGAAGAAAGCCTCCGGGATGATCTCACCTCCGGCAGGGTGCCGGGAAGAGCTTCAGATCCCCCCGATCTAGGGATGACGGCGACGGTGGATATAGAAGGTTTCATGGAGTTTTGATCGAGTACTTAGGTTTTTTGTATCGGGGGCTTCTTATAGGCGAAGAGGCGAGGCCAGGAGGCGACCAGGGGGGCCACACCCTGCCCAGGCACGGGCCCACCCCTGTCCGTGTCTAGGGGGTTTGGCCGCCCTGGCTCGCGTCTCCGTCTCGTCTTCTGGATTCGTGTCCCTCACGGTAAAATATTGAGTTTGGCTTTTGTCCCGTCCAATTCTGAGAATATTGATTTTCTTCCTTTCTGGAACCAAAAATAGAAGAAAATAGGCAACTGGCACTGTGGAAACTTGTTAGTAGGTTAGTTCCAGAAAAGATATAAAAACACTTCAAAGTGTAGACAAAGCAAAGCAAAGTAGATACTAAACAAGCATGGAGCATCAAAAATTATAGATACGTTTCTGTTGTATCACGGGGGTCCAACTAATTTATTCAAGCAAACTAAACAAAAGAAAACCAAAAATGAAAACTAAGACGCTCCAAGAACAACACAACAGTGCATGAAATAATAAAAATTAAGTGTCTAGAAAGAGACCTGAGATTTTTATTGATGAAGAAGGGGATGCCTTGGGCTTAGATCTGAACTTATTATTGAATCATTATGATAGTATTGTTTATGATCTTATTTGCAAGTTGTGTACACATATCATTGTCCGGATCCAAAGGCCCCAAAGTGACAATAATTGGGACAATCGGAGGGGCTGGCTGTGGTGTGAGGATCACATGTGTTCACGGAGTGTTAATGCTTTGCTCCGGTGCTCTATTAAAAGGAGCACCTTAATTGCCAGTAGTTCCCTAGAGGCCCTGCTACCACGGGCTGGCAGGACAAAAGATGTTGTGCAAGTTCTCATTGCGAGCATGTATGACTATATTTGGAGCACATGCCTAGGATTGTTTAGTACTTGGATGCTTATTATTATTTATCTGCAATGCCCTAGTTCTTTGAAGTTACATGTTTAGACTCGTCCATGCAACGCCCGTCCATCCATCCCTATGCCTACCGCACTCGAATCCTACTGTTACCGTTACTGTTACTATTGCTACTGTCTCACTGTTGTTGTTGCTACTACAAACTGTTGCTACTGATAAACTTCTGTGAGCAAGAACTATTTCCAGGTGCAGTTGAATTGACAACTCAGTTGTTAAGGCTTGCAAGTATTCTTTGTCTCCCTTGTGTTAAATCAATAAATTGGGTAATACTACCCGCAAAGACTGTTGTGATCCCCTACAATTGTGGGTCATCAGTGCCTTCCTTTATATCTATAATGGCACCAACAGTTCTAATAAAAGGTCTTACCAAAATAATAGGACAAGAAGAATTGCATTCAACATCCAAAGCATAGAAATCAACAGGGACAAAGGCATTGTTAACCATAATAAGAACATCCTTAATACTCCCCATAAGTTTCTGTTTAGCATTATCATCAAGTTGGACATCTAAATAGCAATCTTCCAAAGATGGCAAACAAGCATTTCATAAATCTTTCTAGGCATAATAGAGACACTAGAACCAAGGTCACATAAAGCTTTGAGATCAAAATCATTCACTTTCATATTAATGGTGGGTTTCCAACCATCTTCTAATTTCCTAGGAATAGAAGCTTTATGTTTCAATTTTTCTTATTTAATTTTAATGAGAGCATCTGTAATGTGTTTTGTAAAAGCCATATTCATAGCACTAGCATTAGGACTTCTAGCAAGCTTTTGTAGGAAAATAATTACTTCAGAAATATTGCAACCATCAAGATCAAAATCAAACTTAGCATCATCAATAGTAGAACCATTGTTTCCCATATTTCGAAAAATTTCAGCATTCTTATTGGGTTTAGGAGTGGGGAATTCTTGTGGTTTGCTAGCATCAACATTGGTAGTGGCAATAGTACAAATACTATTATTTCTACCAATTTCATCTTCTCTTTCCCACTTAGCATGCAATTTAGCTAACGGTCTAACATTTTCATCAATTCTAACTTGTATGGCATGGGTAGCAGCAAAGTTATTTTCCGTGGTTTCAGGTTTAGCGGCCATTTTATTAATCAAAGAGGATTGTGCCTCAGACAAACATGAAATATTTTTCTCAAAGTTCAAAAGCTTTTCCTCCACAGTTTTATTGAAAGTAGTTTGTTTACTAATAAAGTATTTAAGCATGACTTCAAGTTCAGAGGGAGCACTTCTATTGTTGTTGTAGGAATTTCCATAAGCATTACCATTATTGGGAGGATATGGCCTATAATTATTATTACCAAAATTATTCCTATAGGCATTGTTGCTGAAATTGTTATTTCTAATGAAGTTCACATAACCTTGATCTTCTTGAGAAACCAAAGAGGCTAAAGGAACATTATTTGGATCAATATGATATTTTCCATTAACAAGCATAGACATAATAACATCAATTTTGTCACTCAAAGAGGAGGTTTCTTCAACAGAGTTTACCTTCTTACCTTGTGGAGCTCTCTCAGTGTGCCATTCAGAATAGTTAACCACATATTATCAAGGAGATTTGTTGCAGCACCCAAAGTAATGGTCATAAAGGTACCTCCAGCAGCAGAATCCAACAGATTTCTTGAAGAAAAATTCAGTCCTGCATAAAAGGTTTGGGTAATCATCCAAGCAGTTAGTCCATGAGTGGGACAATTCTTTACCAAAGATTTCATTCTTTCCCAAGCTTGAGAAACATGTTCGTTATAAAGTTGTTTAAATTTCATTATTTCACTTCTCATAGATATAATAGCAGGAGGATAGTATTTTCCAATAAAAGCATCTTTGCATTTAATCCAAGAATCAATACTATTTCTAGGCAAGGGTAGCAACCATTCTTTAACTTTTCCTCTCAAAGAGAAAGGAAACAATTTAATCTTAATAATATCTCCATCTACGTCCTTATATTTTTGTATCTCACAAAGTTAATCAAAGTTATTAAGGTGAGTAGCAGCAGCATCAGAACTAGCACTAGAAAATTGCTCTTTCATAACAAGATTCAGCAAAGCAGGTTTAATTTCATAAAAAGTGGCATCGGCAACAGGTGGAGCAATAGGTGTGCAAAGGAAATCATTATTGTTTGTACTAGTGAAGTCACATAACGTGGTGTTTTCAGGAGTGTTCATTTTTGCAAAGGTGAAGCAAGCCAACAGCAGTAGCAACTAAAGCAGGAACTAATTTTTTGTGTGTTTTTTATAAGAAAAAGAAAACCAAACAAAAATAATTTTTTTGTATTTTTGATAGAAAGAAACAAGCAAAACAAAGCAAAAGAAACTAAGCAAAAAAAAAAACAAAGTAAAGCGATTGGTTGTCCACTTGTGACGTGATGGCGCCTAGTTGACGTGGGAGCTTCTTTCTTTATTCCCCAGCAATGGTGCTAGAAATCTTGATGTGTGGCGCCTAGTGTTGACGTGGGACACTTCGTTGGAACCCCAAGAGCAAGGTGTGATGAGCACAGCAGCAAGTTTCCCTTAGTAGAGACCGAGGTTATCGAATCTGAAGGAGGAAGGAAACGTCTCAAAGGTGTTGCAAGCAACGGTGGAGACCTGCACAACACAAACTCAAGACTTTGTCCCAACGAATCAATGAGGTTGTCAAGCTCACCAGTTTGCTGTAACAAAGGATTAAACATATGGTGTGGAAGGTTATGGTTTGCAGCAAGTAAACAAGTAACAGTGGAAGATGTATCAATGGTAAATATTGGACCAGGGTCCATAGTTCACTAGAGTTGCTCTCCTTAGATAAACAACATGGCATGAAGGGTAAACAAATTATAGCAGGGCAATTGACAGGAACTGAGCAAGGCATAACAATGTAATTAGTAGTCAGAAAGATCCTATGAGATTCGATTGGGAAATACAACAAGATACATAGACCTCCATCCAACTGCATCTATGACTAGAATTCCACCTTCAGGTTATCATCCGAACCCCCTCCAGTATTAAGTTTCAAGCAACAGACAACTGCTTTAAGCAAAGTGTGTAAGGTAAACAGTCCACATATTCCATGAACAAGAGACCGTTGTTTTATTCCTAGTAGCAACAACACATCTACAATCGAAGGGATTTCTGTCACTTCCCTTGGAAACTAGAGGCATGAACCCACTATCGAGCATAAATACCCCCTCTTGGAGTCACTAACAACTACTTGGCCAAGATAGCTACTAACAACGGAGAGCATGGAAGATCACAAACAACACAGACATGATAGAATCATAAAGACAAAACCATTAATCAAACCACCATAATAATCTCAATATCCATTGGATCCCCGCAAACACAACATGCATGATTACAAATAGATTAGATCTTGATCATGAACGGAGCTCATAAGATCTATACATGAAAGCACAAAGGAGGAGATACAACCATCTAGCTACTACATGGACCCATAGTCCAAGGTGGAACTACTCACGCATCATACCGGAGAGAAGGCCTTCGGGATGATCTCCCCTCCAGCAGGGTGCCGGGAAGAACTTCAGATCCCCCCGATCTAGGGACAATGGTGGCGGCGGCTACAGACAGTTTCGTGGAGATTTGATCGGTTTCTTAGGGTTTCTGTATCAGGGGCTTCTTATAGGCGAAGGGGGAGGCCGAGGACGCGACCAGGGGGGCCAAACCGTACCCAGGTGCGGGCCCACCCCTGGCCGCGCCTAGGGGGCTTTGGCCGTGTAGGGTTCGCAGCATAGAAAACAAAAAATTTCCTACGATCTGAACTATGTACCAAGATCTATCTATTAGATACAAATAACGGGCGGATGTATATCCGTAGAGAACATACCCTTGAAGACCGACAAAGCTTAACGAGTTCAACTCGTGGTTGATGTAGACGATCTCTTGCCGATCTCAAGATCGAGAGGAAGTCCTAGCGCCGCAAATCAGCAGCGCATCCGTGCTCGCACACATGTTCGAGGCACCGAGCAACCTCCGCCTCCTCGCTCCAGCGATGCAGCGGAAGCACAACTCTTTCTTGCCGAATAGCCACCGGGAACATGTATCTCGCTTGTCCGAGACCATGGGGGATAAATTCTAGAGGGGGAGAGAGATCCTTCACGAGGAGGTGTGAGAGACAAGTGAGAGGAGGGGCTCCTTTTATAGGAGGGGGGCACCCAAGGGGGTGGCCGCCGGCCATGGGGCTGCCCCCTCCCCTCCTTCTTTCATGTGGGTGGACACTCCACTCACAAAATGGCCCTTCAATTTTCTCCACTCAAAAGTCCACTCAAATTCCCATTAAATTTCCACCAAATTTAATGCAAACTCTCATTAAATAAAACTCTTTTATTTTATTCAGAATTTTGTCAATTACTTTAATGACAAACATTCACAAATAACCCCTTGCTAGAATTCTATTTCACATGCATAACCACTTTATGCAATTTCACCTGAAAACCTGTTTCGGTATCTAGT
Source organism: Avena sativa (assembly GCA_916181665.1). Taxonomy (NCBI): domain Eukaryota; kingdom Viridiplantae; phylum Streptophyta; class Magnoliopsida; order Poales; family Poaceae; genus Avena; species Avena sativa. The sequence continues at coordinate 195,162,564 of OV702282.1, forward strand.
GAAATAAATTCCTGCGCTTGTTCATTCTTTCGGCATGAAACTTTTGCTCCAATTGGATGTCAGTGTCTCTTAAGTGTATCACCCTATGGTTCGTGAATAATGCGGACATGATCGATACCCCTCTCGGATCAATAATCAGAAGCGGGATCTTGAGACCCATACTGACTCCCACACATTCAACGATGACTTTCTTGTGATCGTCGGAACCTTTTACGCTAGTATCTTAATCCCTTTGTTTCACGATATATTACATGTCTGAGATTCGATCATCGGTATCTCCATACCTAGTTTTATCTCATTACTGACATGCAATCTTTTCTCGTTCCCGTGATATAACATTCTAGTGATCAAATCACTTGCTTGCAAGCTAATTAATGTGATATCACCGAGAGGGCCCAGAGTATATCTATCCGTCATCGGGATGAACAAATTCCACTCTCGATCCATGAGCCTCAACATAACACTTTATTAGTTCTGAATCCATCTTTATAATCACCCTGTTACGGTGTGACGTTTGATGTTATCAAGAAACTCTTCCGGTGTTAGTGATTGACATGATCTCATGGTCTAAGGATTAGGATCACTTCGTAAGTTGTTATAGCAATATAAACTCAATGACTTTGATCGTAATGCTATACTTCGGATGAATGTTCATCACACCATTACACTAATGTTGTGATCCCGTTAATAACAACATCCAATGTCCATGATCAGGAAACCTTGATCATCTTGTTAATCAACGAGCTAGTTTATGAGAGAGGCATAACTAGGAACTTTCTGTTTGTTTATTAAACACACATGTATTAATGTTTCCGTATTAATACAATTATAGCATGCAAAATAAACATCTATCATATACTTGGAATACACATAATAAACTCTTTATTATTGCCTCTCAGGGCATATTCCCTTCGTGATGCTTGCTTCAATCCATAGATGGATCGCTGAAGCTTGCACACCTTGTTAGCATCCTTAGGATCGACGAAACCCTTTGGTTGTATCATATACAACTCTTCTTCAATATTACCATTGAGAAACGCGGTTTTGACATCCATCTGCCATATCTCATAATCGAAATATGCAGCAATTGCTAACATAATCCTAACTGACTTTAGCATCGCTACGGGAGAGAATGTCTCATCGTAGTCAACTCCTTGAATTTGTTGAAACCCCTTTGCGACAAGTCGAGCTTTATAGACGGTCACATTACCATCAGCATCAGTTTTCCTTTTGAAAATCCATTTGTTCTCCACGGCCTTTCGGTCGTGAGGTAATTCCACCAAGTTCCAAACTTGATTTTCATACATGGATTCCAACTCGGATTTCATGGCTTATAACCATTTGTTGGAATCCGGTCTCATCATCGCTTCTTCATACGTCGCAGGGTCATCATTTTCATCAACCATGAAATGCATGACAGGATTTCCGTACAGCTCGGGAGCTGCACGCGTCCTGCTTGACCTGCGAGGTTCGATAGTACTCTCTTTCGGAGTTTCATGATCATTATCATTAGTTCCCTCTTTAACAGGTGGAGCCAACTCCAGAACAACTTCCGGCGCTGCGCTACTTGCCATACTTTGAAGAGAAGGTTCAATAACCTCTTCGAGTTCTACCTTCCGACTACTCACATCTTTCGCGAGAAACTCTTTCTCTATAAAGGATCCATTCTTGGCAACAAAAACCTTGCCCTCGGATCTGTGATAGAAGGAATACCCAATAGTTTCCTTAGGGTATCCTATGAAGACGCATTTTTCCTCTTTGGGTTCGAGTTTATCCAGTTGAAGTTTCTTCACATAAACATCGCATCCCCAAACTTTAAGAAAAGACAGCTTAGGTTTGTTTCCAAACCACAATTCATACGGTGTCTTTTCAACGGATTTAGATGGTGACCGATTTAAAGTGAATGCAGCAGTTTCTAGTGCATAACCCCAAAATGACAACGGCAAGTCCGTCAGAGACATCATAGATCGAACCATATCTAATAAAGTACGATTACGACGTTCCGACACACCATTTTGCTGTGGTGTTCCGGCAGGCGTGAGTTGTGAAACAATTCCACACTCTTTCATGTGAATGCTAAACTCGTAACTTAGATACTCACCCCACGGTCGAACCGTAGAAATTTGATCTTTCTATTACGATGATTTTCCACTTCATTCTGAAATTCCTTGAACTTTTCAAAGGTTTCAGACTTGTGTTTCATCAAGTAGATATAACCGTATCTACTCAAATCATCCGTGAAAGTAACAAAATAACGATATCCACCTCGCGCCGACACACTCATTGGACCACACACATCAGAATGTATGATTTCCAATAAATCTGTCGCCCGTTCCATTGAACCGGAAAACGGCGTTCTAGTCATCTTGCCCATAAGGCATGGCTCACATGTATCAAATGATTCCAAAAGTCCATCCGAATGGAGCTTCTTCATGCGTTTAACGCCAATATGATCTAGACGACAGTGCCACATATATGCGGATATATCATCATTAAGTTTAATCCTTTTAGCATCAACATTATGAATATGTGTAACATTATCATCGAGATCTAATAGAAATAAACCATTCATCATCGGTGCATGACCATAAAAGATTTCATTCATATAAATGGAACAACCATTGTTCTCGGATTTAAATGAATAACCACTTCGCATCAAACACGATCCAGATACAATGTTCATGCTCAGTGCAGGCACCAGATAACATTTATTCAAGTTTATATCTAATCCCGACGGTAAGTGGAGAGGCAGCATTCCGACGGCGATCACATCAACTCTTGATCCATTGCCGACACGCATCTTGACCTCACCCCTTGCTAGCGGTCGCTTGTTCCGCAGCCCCTGATTCGAGTTACAAATATTAGCAACTGAACCGGTATCAAATACCCAGGTGCTACTGCGAGCACTAGTCAAGTACACATCAATAACATGTATATCATATATACCTTTGTTTGCCTTGCCGGCCTTCTTGTCTGCCAGATACTTGGGGCAATTGCGCTTCCAGTGGCCAGTCCCCTTACAATAGTAGCACTCGGAATCAGACTTAGGTCCAACTCGGGGTTTCTTTTCAGGCGCGGGAACAGGCTTGCCGCCCTTACTTCCCTTCCGTTTTCCCTTCTTTTCTTTCTTGAAACCAGTGTTCCTATTGATCGTCAACACTTGATGTTCCTTTTTGATCTCCACTTCTGCAGTTTTAAGCATTGACAGAAGCTCGGGGAGAGACTTCTTCATGCCTTGCATATTATAGTTCATCACGAAGCTCTTATAGCTAGGTGGCAGAGACTGCAGAACACGATGGATGCCTAAGTCAATGGGAATCGATATTCCCAAGGACACAAGCTTATCGGCGTAACCCGACATCTTGAGTACATGCTCACTAACGGAGCTGTGCTCTTCCATCATGCAGCTAAAGAACTTTTCTGAAGCATTGTAGCTCTCTACAGCAGCATGTGTGTCGAAAATCATTTTCAACTCACCCATTGTATCAAATGCATTGCCGTTTTCGAAACGCTTTCGAAGTTCCGGCTTTAGCCCATACAATATGCCGCAATGAACTAAGTTGTGGTCCTCCTGACGAGTCTGATAGACATTCTTCTCCTCGTCAGGGGCATCATCAAAAGGTGGGGGGCCTAACGGCGCTTCTAGCACATATTGCTTTTGTGCAGCAGAGAGGAGAATCCTCAAATTCATGGCCCATTCGGTAAAGTTGCTACCGTTCGTTGCTAGTTTCTCTTTCTCCATGAACACATTGAAATTAAAAGCAGGTGGTGCCATCTACAACAGAATTTGTAAAGTTTAGACTAAGTGTATGATATCTTGAGTTCAACTAATCGAATGAACTCCCACTCAAAAACGACATCCCTCGTGCCTTTTTGGTGATTACATGAACCAAATCCACTACACCAAGTTCGATCATCACGTGAGTCGGTATAGCTTCAAAGGCGAGCATCAAATGGGCATCATATCAACTATATGACTCATGCTTAACCTTTCGGTCCGTGTTCCTAGGCCATGTCTGTACATGCTAGGCTCGCCAAGTTAGAACCTTAGTATTCGCGTGTGTAACTGTTTTACACCCGAAATATGGTCGTGGATCCAAGAACACCCGATCATCACGTGATGTCTTGGAGCGACGAAAACATAATCGGTGCATACTAAAGGAAGAACACATTCTTATCTTGATATTTAAATGAGGGATCATCTTATTATGCTAACAAAGTTCTAAACAAGCAATATAAGATGCTATCAAACATCATATGTTTATTAGTGAAATTATATGGTTCCCGCAGATGATCTCTATCATGTGCATCGTGGTATGATCACTATCATACCTATATGTGTAAATCCAAGGTCTATAGATTTTACACGCTATGTGTGTTGTAAGAGTATCATCTCATACTTCTACTTACAACACTACCATATCATAACACTAGCCCAGCAACAATCTAAACTAGACGCCTCTAATTTATCCATTGCAAGTTTTACGTGGCTTAGGGCTTTCGAGATAGAACCGTTCTTACCTACGAACATGAACCACAACGAGGATAATCAAATTGTTGACAACTCACTTGCAAAATAGATATTGACTATAGTAGGAGAGACAGACACCCGCTAGCCACTTATGCAAACTAGTTGCATGTCAAGCGTGGAACAGGTCTCATGTGCGAGGACATGTAAAGTTTGTCCGGGCCGCTTCATCCCACTATGCCACCAATATCCAAAATTACAACAAAGGAGCAACAACATGATCATCATCGCCCACATACTCATATGTGTACTACCCGTGTAAAGTATCTACGCATAGATCCGGCTCTGATACCACTGTAGGGTTCGCAGCATAGAAAACAAAAAAATTTCTACGATGTGAACTATATACCAAGATCTATCTACTAGATACAAACAACGGGCGGATGTATATCCGTAGAGAACATACCCTTGAAGACCGACAAAGCTTAACGAGTTCAACTCGTGGTTGATGTAGACGATCTCTTGCCGATCTCAAGATCGAGAGGAAGTCCTAGCGCCGCAAATCAGCAGCGCATCCGTGCTCGCACACACGTTCGAGGCACCGAGCAACCTCCGCCTCCTCGCTCCAGCGATGCAGCGGAAGCACAACTCTTTCTTGCCGAATAGCCACCGGGAACATGTATCTCGCTAGTCCGAGACCATGGGGGATAAATTCTAGAGGGGGAGAGAGATCCTTCACGAGGAGGTGTGAGAGACAAGTGAGAGGAGGGGCTCCTTTTATAGGAGGAGGGGGGGCACCCAAGGGGGTGGCTGCCGGCCATGGGTCTGCCCCCTCCCCTCCTTCATTCATGTGGGTGGACACTCCACTCACAAAATGGCCCTTCAATTTTCTCCACTCAAAAGTCCACTCAAATTCCCATTAAATTTCCACCAAATTTAATGCAATCTCTCATTAAATAAAACTCTTTTATTTTATTCAGAATTTTGCCAATTACTTTAATGACAAACATTCACAAATAACCCCTTGCTAGAATTCTATTTCACATGCATAACCACTTTATGCAATTTCACCCGAAAACCTGTTTCGGTATCTAGTAAAATAAATTCCTGCGCTTGTTCATTCTTTCAGCATGAAACTTTTGCTCCAATTGGATGTCGGTGTCTCTTAAGTGTGTCACCCTACGGTTCGTTAATAATGCGGACATGATCGAGACCCCTCTCGGATCAATAATCAGAAGCGGGATCTGGAGACCCATACTGACTCCCACACATTCAACGATGACTTTCTTGTGATCGTCGGAACCTTTTACACTAGTATCTTAATCCCTTTGTTTCACGATATATTACATGTCCGAGATTCTATCATCGGTATCTCCATACCTAGTTTGATCTCGTTAACGACATGCACTCTTTTCTCGTTCCTGTGATATAACATTCTAGTGATCAAATCACTTGCTTGCAAGCTAATCAATGTGATATCACCGAGAGGGCCCAGAGTATATCTATCCATCATCGGGATGAACAAATTCCACTCTCGATCCATGAGCCTCAACATAACACTTTATTAGTTCTGAATCCATCTTTATAATCACCCTGTTATGGTGTGACGTTTGATGTTATCAAGAAACTCTTCCGGTGTTAGTGATTGACAATCTCATGGTCTAAGGATTAGGATCACTTCGTAAGTTGTTATAGCAATATAAACTCAATGACTTTGATCGTAATTCTATACTTCGGATGAATGTTCATCACACCATTACACTAATGTTGTGATCCCGTTATTAACAACATCCAATGTCCATGATCAGGAAACCTTGATCATCTTGTTAATCAACGAGCTAGTTTATGAGAGAGGCATAACTAGGAACTTTCTGTTTGTTTATTAAACACACATGTATTAACGTTTCCGTATTAATACAATTATAGCATGCAAAATAAACATCTATCATATACTTGGAATACACATAATAAACACTTTATTATTGCCTCTCAGGGCATATTCCCTTCAGTTTGGAGATCCTCCAACTAACCGCTCCGCCATTCATGAGAAATACGTATCCGGATTGAGACTTAGAGTCATCCGTATCGGTGTCAAAGCTAGCGTCAACATAACACTTAGCAACGAGCTCTTCTTCACCTCCGTATACAAGAAACATATCCTTAGTTCTTCGTAAGTACTTAAGGATATTCTTGACCGCTATCCAGTGTTCCGAACCTGGATCTGATTGGTACCTACTAGTCAAACTAATAGCATGTGCCACATCCGGTCTTGTACATAGCATGGCGTACATTATAGAGCCTATGGCTGAAGCATAGGGGACTTTGTCCATTATCTCTCTTTCTTCCGCCGAAGCCGGACTTTGAGTCTTACTCAATGTCTTGCCTTGCAACATAGGTAAGAACCCCTTCTTACTTCCGTCCATTTTAAACTTCTTTAAAATCTTATCAAGGTATGTACTTTGCGATAGCCCTATTAGGCGCCTAGATCTATCTCTATAGATCTTTATGCCTAATATGTATGACGCTTCACCTAGGTCCTTCATTGAAAATTTGTTGTTTAGATAACTTTTAACACTGTTTAAAAGATCTATATCATTTCCGATCAATAATATGTCATCCACATATAATATCAGAAATGCCACATTACTCCCACTCACTTTCTTGTAAATACAAGCTTCTCCATAAGTTTGGACAAATCCAAACTCTTTGATCACCTCATCAAAGCGCAGATTCCAACTTCGTGATGCTTGCTTCAATCCATAGATGGATCGCTGAAGCTTGCACACCTTGTTAGCATCCTTAGGATCGACGAAACCCTTTGGTTGTATCATATACAACTCTTCTTCAATATTACCATTGAGAAACGCGGTTTTGACATCCATCTGCCATATCTCATAATCGAAATATGCAGCAATTGCTAACATAATCCTAACTGACTTTAGCATCGCTACGGGAGAGAATGTCTCATCGTAGTCAACTCCTTGAATTTGTTGAAACCCCTTTGCGACAAGTCGAGCTTTATAGACGGTCACATTACCATCAGCATCAGTTTTCCTTTTGAAAATCCATTTGTTCTCCACGGCCTTTCGGTCGTGAGGTAATTCCACCAAGTTCCAAACTTGATTTTCATACATGGATTCCATCTCGGATTTCATGGCTTCTAACCATTTGTTGGAATCCGGGCTCATCATCGCTTCTTCATACGTCGCAGGGTCATCATTTTCATCAACCATGAAATGCATGACAGGATTTCCGTACAGCTCGGGAGCTGCACGCGTCCTGCTTGACCTGCGAGGTTCGATAGTACTCTCTTTCGGAGTTTCATGATCATTATCATTAGTTCCCTCTTTAACAGGTGGAGCCAACTCCAGAACAACTTCCGGCGCTGCGCTACTTGCCATACTTTGAAGAGAAGGTTCAATAACCTCTTCGAGTTCTACCTTCCGACTACTCACATCTTTCGCGAGAAACTCTTTCTCTATAAAGGATCCATTCTTGGTAACAAAAAATTTGCCCTCGGATCTGTGATAGAAGGAATACCCAATAGTTTCCTTAGGGTATCCTATGAAGACGCATTTTTCCGCTTTGGGTTCGAGTTTATCTGGTTGAAGTTTCTTCACATAAACATCGCATCCCCAAACTTTAAGAAAATACAGCTTAGGTTTGTTTCCAAACCACAATTCATACGGTGTCTTTTCAACGGATTTAGATGGTGCCCGATTTAAAGTGAATGCAGCAGTTTCTAGTGCATAACCCCAAAATGACAACGGCAAGTCCGTCAGAGACATCATAGATCGAACCATATCTAATAAAGTACGATTACGACGTTCCGACACACCATTTCGCTGTGGTGTTCCGGCAGGCGTGAGTTGTGAAACAATTCCACACTCTTTCATGTGAATGCTAAACTCGTAACTTAGATACTCACCCCACGGTCGAACCGTAGAAATTTGATCTTTCTATTACGATGATTTTCCACTTCATTCTGAAATTCCTTGAACTTTTCAAAGGTTTCAGACTTGTGTTTCATCAAGTAGATATAACCGTATCTACTCAAATCATCCGTGAAAGTAACAAAATAACGATATCCACCTCGCGCCGACACACTCATTGGACCACACACATCAGAATGTATGATTTCCAATAAATCTACCGCCCGTTCCATTGAACCGGAAAACGGCGTTCTAGTCATCTTGCCCATAAGGCATGGCTCACATGTATCAAATGATTCCAAAAGTCCATCCGAATGGAGCTTCTTCATGCGTTTAACGCCAATATGATCTAGACGGCAGTGCCACATATATGCGGATATATAATCATTTTGTTTAATCCTTTTAGCATCAACATTATGAATATGTGTAACATTATTATCGAGAACTAAAAGAAATAAACCATTCATCATCAGTGCATGACCATAAAAGATTTCATTCATATAAATGGAACAACCATTGTTCTCGGATTTAAATGAATAACCACTTTGCATCAAACACGATCCAGATACAATGTTCATGCTCAGTGCAGGCACCAGATAACAATTATTCAAGTTTATAACTAATCCCGACGGCAAGTGGAGAGGCAGCGTTCCGACGGCGATCACATTAACGCTTGATCCATTGCCGACACGCATCTTGACCTCACCCCTTGCTAGCGGTCGCTTGTTCCGCAGCCCCTGATTCGAGTTACAAATATTAGCAACTGAACCGGTATCAAATACCCAGGTGCTACTGCGAGCACTAGTCAAGTACACATCAATAACATGTATATCATATATACCTTTGTTTGCCTTGCCGGCCTTCTTGTCTGCCAGATACTTGGGGCAGTTGCGCTTCCAGTGGCCAGTCCCCTTACAATAGTAGCACTCGGTATCAGACTTAGGTCCAACTCGGGGTTTCTTTTCAGGCACGGCAACAGGTTTGCCGCCCTTACTACCCTTTCGTTTTCCCTTCTTGTCTTTCTTGAAACCAGTGTTCCTATTGATCATCAACACTTGATGTTCCTTTTTGATCTCCACTTCTGCAGTTTTAAGCATTGACAGAAGCTCGGGGAGAGACTTCTTCGTGCCTTGCATATTATAGTTCATCACGAAGCTCTTATAGCTAGGTGGCAGAGACTGCAGAACACGATGGATGCCTAAGTCAATGGGAATCGTTATTCCCAAGGACACAAGCTTATCGGCGTAACCCGACATCTTGAGTACATGCTCACTAACGGAGTTGTGCTCTTCCATCATGCAGCTAAAGAACTTTTCTGAAGCATTGTAGCTCTCTACAGCAGCATGTGTGTCGAAAATCATTTTCAACTCACCCATTGTATCAAATGCATTGTCGTTTTCGAAACGCTTTCAAAGTTCCGGCTCTAGCCCATACAATATGCCGCAATGAACTAAGTTGTGGTCCTCCTGACGAGTCTGATAGACATTCTTCTCCTCGTCAGGGGCATCATCAAGAGGTGGGGGCCTAGTGGCGCTTCTAGCACGTATTGCTTTTGTGCAGCAGAGAGGAGAATCCTCAAATTCATGGCCCATTCGGTAAAGTTGCTACCGTTCGTTGCTAGTTTCTCTTTCTCCATGAACACATTGAAATGAAAAGCAGGTGGTGCCATCTACAACAGAATTGGTAAAGTTTAGGCTAAGTGTATGATAGATTGAGTTCAACTAATCCATATTACGAATGAACTCCCACTCAAAAACGACATCCCTCGTGCCTTTTTGGTGATTACATGAACCAAATCCACTACACCAAGTCCGATCATCACGTGAGTCGGTGTAGCTTCAAAGGCGAGCATCAAATGGGCATCATATCAACTATAGGACTCATGCTTAACCTTTTGGTCCGTGTTCCGAGGCCATGTCTGTACATGCTAGGCTCGCCAAGTTAGAACCTTAGTATTCGCGTGTGTAACTGTTTTACACCCGAAATATGGTCGTGGATCCAAGAACACCCGATCATCACGTGATGTCTTGGAGCGACGAAACATAATCGGTGCATACTAAAGGAAGAACACATTCTTATCTTGATATTTAAATGAGGGATCATCTTATTATGCTAACAAAGCGCTAAACAAGCAATATAAGATGCTATCAAACATCACATGTTTATTAGTGAAATGATATGGTTCCCGCATATGATTTCTATCATGTGCACCGTGGTATGATCACTATCATACCTATATGTGTAAATCCAAGGTCTATGGAGTTTACACGCTATGTGTGTTGTAAGAGTATCATCTCATACTTCTACTTACAACACTACCATATCATAACACTAGCCCAGCAACAATCTAAACTAGACGCCTCTAATTTATCCATTGCAAGTTTTACGTGGCTAAGGGCTTTTGAGATAGAACCGTTCTTATCTACGAACATGAACCACAACGAGGATAACCAAATTGTTGACAACTCGTTTGCAAAATAGATATTGACTATAGTAGGAGAGACAGACACCCGCTAGCCACTTATGCAAACTAGTTGCATGTCAAGCGTGGAACAGGTCTCATGTGCGAGGACATGTAAAGTTTGTCCGGGCCGCTTCATCCCACTATGCCACCAATATCCAAAATTACAACAAAGGAGCAACAACATGATCATCATCGCCCACATACTCATATGTGTACTACCCGTGCAAAGCATCTACGCATAGATCCGGCTCTGATACCACTGTAGGGTTCGCAGCATAGAAAACAAAAAATTCCTACGATGTGAACTATGTACCAAGATCTATCTATTAGATACAAACAACGTGCGGATGTATATCCATAGAGAACATACCCTTGAAGACCGACAAAGCTTAACGAGTTCAACTCGTGGTTGATGTAGACGATCTCTTGCCGATCTCAAGATCGAGAGGAAGTCCTAGCGCCGCAAATCAGCAGCGCATACGGTCTCGCACACATGTTCGAGGCACCGAGCAACCTCCGCCTCCTCGCTCCAGCGATGCAGCGGAAGCACAACTCTTTCTTGCCGAATAGCCACCGGGAACATGTATCTCGCTAGTCCGAGACCATGGGGGATAAATTCTAGAGGGGGAGAGAGATCCTTCACGAGGAGGTGTGAGAGACAAGTGAGAGGAGGGGCTCCTTTTATAGGAGGAGGGGGGAACCCAAGGGGGTGGCCGCCGGCCATGGGGCTGCCCCCTCCCCTCCTTCATTCATGTGGGTGGACACTCCACTCACAAAATGGCCCTTCAATTTTCTCCACTCAAAAGTCCACTCAAATTCCCATTAAATTTCCACCAAATTTAATGCAATCTCTCATTAAATAAAACTCTTTTATTTTATTCAGAATTTTGTCAATTACTTTAATGACAAACATTCACAAATAACCCCTTGCTAGAATTCTATTTCACATGCATAACCACTTTATGCAATTTCACCCGAAAACCTGTTTCGGTATCTAGTGAAATAAATTCCTGCGCTTGTTCATTCTTTCGGCATGAAACTTTTGCTCCAATTGGATGTCGGTGTCTCTTAAGTGTGTCACCCTACGGTTCGTTAATAATGCGGACATGATCGAGACCCCTCTCGGATCAATAATCAGAAGCGGGATCTGGAGACCCATACTGACTCCCACACATTCAACGATGACTTTCTTGTGATCGTCGGAACCTTTTATGCTAGTATCTTAATCCCTTTGTTTCACGATATATTACATGTCCTCGATTCGATCATCGGTATCTCCATACCTAGGTTGATCTCGTTACTGACATGCACTCTTTTCTCGTTCCCGTGATATAACATTCTAGTGATCAAATCACTTGTTTGCAAGCTAATTAATGTGATATCACCGAGAGGGCCCAGAGTATATCTATCCGTCATCGGGATGAACAAATTCCACTCTCGATCCATGAGCCTCAACATAACACTTTATTAGTTCTGAATCCATCTTTATAATCACCCTGTTACGGTGTGACATTTGATGTTATCAAGAAACTCTTCCGGTGTTAGTGATTGACATGATCTCATGGTCTAAGGATTAGGATCAATTCGTAAGTTGTTATAGCAATATAAACTCAATGACTTTGATCCTAATGCTATACTTCGGATGAATGTTCATCACACCATTACACTAATGTTGTGATCCCGTTATTAACAACATCCAATGTCCATGATCAGGAAACCTTGATCATCTTGTTAATCAACGAGCTAGTTTATGAGAGAGGCATAACTAGGAACTTTCTGTTTGTTTATTAAACACACATGTATTAATGTTTCCGTATTAATACAATTATAGCATGCAAAATAAACATCTATCATATACTTGGAATACACATAATAAACACTTTATTATTGCCTCTCAGGGCATATTCCCTTCAGGCCGTCCTGGCACGCTTCCTCGTCTCCCCTCTGGACTTCTTGTTCCCCACGGAAAGTAATTGACTTTGCCTTTTGTCCGTCCAATTCCGAGAATATTTCTTTACTAACTTTTCTGAAACCAAAAATAGTAGAAAACAGGCATCTGGCACTGTTGCAACTTGTTAATAGGTTAGTACCAGAAAACATGTAAAAAGCACCTCAAAGTGTAGACAAGCAAAGCAAAGTAGATACTAAACAAGCATGGAGCATAAAAATTATAGATACGATTCCGACGTATTAGCATCCCCAAGCTTAACTCCTGCTCGTCCTCGAGTAGGTAAGTGATAAAAGAATAATTTTTGAGGTGACATGCACCCTCACAATAAAGATCCAACCATTTGCAAGCATTGAAAGCTGGGATCAAAGAACTCTAAACATGTGCATGAAAGATGGAGTTCTAACAATAGGACATAGTAACTATGCATGCAACATGAGAAGCTACAAATAAAAATCATGAATAACATGCAATGAAAAATGTTTGTTTGTTTCACATACAGAAAACATAGCACAGTGGCAATCAGCTTGTCCCTCATAGAGTAGCAAATAGATGCACATGACACCTTCAAAGTTCACAAGGGTGACAAGAAACAAATAGTACAAGAACAAGTAATATCACAATATGCATCAATCAATAAGCTTTGGAACACTGCACACAGAATGACAACTATGCTCTCTTAATGGTGCCTAAAGGTAGAAGGTGGAGACTCAATAGTGGTGGAGGAAAGGCCCTTTTTTGTAAAGGAAGCAGGGATTACAAGTTTGAAAAAGAGCTTCCAAAAATTATGGTACTTGTTAGCTTTCAGCCCTCATTGCCCCTATCATAAGCATCTTGAAGTGGTTAAGGTTAAAGTGGCAAAGATGGAGTATATGCTTGACGAAGTAGAAGTTGGCAATCTCAAGTCCCTTGAATACGGGGGCCACACCTCATGCATATTCAACTTTGGGCCCAGGTAAGTTCTTGTCATTATAAGTATTTGCATATCATTGAGAACCGCCAACGGGGTACCCCTTGCACATGGTACAGGAACTATCCCATAACCAAAATGACAAGGCAAGCAGACAATGAGCATCTCAGCAATCTTCTTATTTACCATGGGAATATGGTGCATTTTTCTCTCTTTCCTCTTTTCTGAATGTGTCTCTTTTTTTATAAGAAGAATGATTCATAGATGTCACTATGGTGATGCTGTAAGTTTCCACCATGATTAGGCATGGCTTAGGCTAGCGGCCTAGGCGTTTCTCTAACACAGGATACAAACTCCATGGACTTACAAGTGCCCTTTTTATTTCACACCGGTGACATCCATAGACAAAAGAGCATGATATCAACTGAGTACAAAGTACAAGTGCAATGTTGAAAATATTCCCCGTGACAACACGGTTCTGCTAATTCCAACTTATAAGTGCAAGCATATACAACAAAGTTGTCACAATGGTTCAAGTTTATTAGGGGCAAAGAATATAAAGTGTGCCATCAAGTTCGTGAGGGCTTTAATCACCAAGTTTTCACATAACAAAATAGTTTTTAATTGGAAGATAGTTGAAAACAAAAATATACTTGGAATGGTGTAACACACCATGCATAGGAGTTTATAGTGGACACTTTGGAAAAACTTGGTTTCTTGGGAACTGGAAGCATGAGTAGAACTTACTCATACAAGTGGAGGCTAGCAAAAAGACTAAGAGCAACCAACTAAGAGAGCAGTAATGGCCATAATCATGGAGAGCAACAAAGCATACTAATCAAAGCAAAGAGTCAAGAGTGGTAGTACAAGTCGAGGACTAAATGATCATAGAGGCTAATGATGACTTGTCATAGTCATAACATGGTGTGAGCATGTGCCAAGTCAACCCAAGCAAAGCATCAAAGGAGAATACCACAATACTATGCTTTTGCATGCTAAAACAACACATAATTTCTTCAAGAAACACTAAGCAATCCCAATTGTTTGGAACAAGACATGCTACAGCAATAATCACTAAGCATAAGGTCAAAACAACACCTAGCATGTCATGCTAAAGTCTAAGTCACACTCAATGCAAGCTCCTCTTGCACTTCAAGCAAGAACTTACTACTCCTTTCCAACACCAAGCAACTTATTTGCAAAACAACATAGTGAGAACGAGGGTCCAAACTTCTTCATTCAAGCAAACTAAACAAACTAAGCAAAGCACACGAAAACTAGACGCTCCAAGAACAACATAACTGAGCATGAAACAATAAAACTAAAGTGTCTAGACAGACCTAAGCTTTTTATTGATGAAGAAGGGGATGCCTTGGGCATCCCCAAGCTTTGACGCTTGTACCTCTTGGATATTTCTTGGGGTGACACCATGGTGGCATCCCCAAGCTTGAGATTTTGTCCATTATTCATCTCATTGCATTATTCTCTCTCTACACCTGAATTTTTTTCCTTCATACAAAACTTCACACAATCTTTATTAGCAACATTAGTGTGTTCAAAAGATATTAGACCTCTGGCAAAGCTTTGGAACAGCAAGGCTTTTCACTAAAAACACAAGCTACTGTAGTAACTCCTTCAAAAATCTCAATTCACCTAAAGAGAACTCAAAAAAGGAATCAATAAGAAGCAAATGCGAATAATGGCAGAAATCTGTCAAAACAGACCAGCAGGTAGAAACCGATTTTTTCGAACATCTTCTGTTGCTAAAATCAAAAAGTGTTGAACTAACAAAAGTTAGCTAACATACTGGGGGATTTATTCATAAATTTTGAGCTCAATCCTAGTTAAAGAGACTCCTAACATTTTTTTTGTGGAAGACAGAAATCTGTTTCGGGACAGCAACTCCCCAAATCTTACTTCCCTCTCATTAGAGGTCATTCTAGGCACAAAAAGCAAACAAAAAGGATAAAGAGAGGTCATTACTGAAGTAATAACTTCCAAGACTCAAGGAAACTCTTGGGTTATCTCCCAACAAGTACTTTTCTTTAATGCCTTTAAGTTAAGCACAAGAAGCAAGGATAATCAAGTATTTTCAAATGAAGAAGCATTAACATCAAATCTTGCTTTCAAAGGAGGAGAAAAAGCAACCTCTCTTCTCACAGGGAAGTGTTCAATACCTTTCTTAAATGTAAAATGATATTTAATGGTGCCTTCTTTCATATCAATGATAGCACCAACTGTTCTAAGAAAAGGTCTTACCAAAGTAATAGGGCAGGAAGCATTGTATTCAACATCCAAAACATAGAAATCAATAGGAACATAAGCATTGTTAACCATAATGAGAACATCATTAATACTCCCCATGAGTTTCTTCTTAGCATTATCATTGAGTGGGACATCTAAATAACAATCTTCCAATGGTGGCAAATCAAGCATTTCATAAATCTTCCTAGGCATAATAGAGACACTAGAACAAAGATCACATGAAGATTTGAGATCAAAGTCATTCACTTGCATATTAATAATGGGTTCCCAACTATCTTCTACTTTTCTAGGAATAGAAGCTTTGTGTTTTAGCTTCTCTTCCTTAATCTTAACAAGAGCATCTGTAATGTGTTTGGTAAAGGCAACATGCATATCACTAGCATCAGGACTTCTAGCAAGCTTTTGCAAGAACATAATCACTTCAGAAACATTGCAACCATCAATATCAAAGTCAAACTTAGCATCACTAGTAGTAGGCTCAATAGGCTTAGGCATAGTAGGAGGAGGAGGAATATGGACTACTTGTGGTTTAGTGGTGATGGTGCACACACTATTGTTTCTATCAATTCCAGCTTCCCTTTCTCACTTAGCATGAAGTTGAGCTAACGGCCTAACATTTTCATCAATAGTAACTTGTATGGCATGAGCAGTAGCAAAGGTATTTTCCATAGTTTCAGGTTTAGCAGCCATTTTATTAATCAAGGAAGACTAAGCTTCAGACAAAGAGGATATATTTTTCTCAGCACTCAAAATTTTTGACTGTAAACTAGGAATTTCTCTATTCAGATTCTCAAGCTGATGGCTAATGTTTTTCAAGATGATAGACTGTTCCTCCATAGTTTTAGTGAAAATCTTATTTTGCTCATATTGCATCTGCATAAAATTCTTAGTGGATCTCTCTTCTTCTAGAATCCTTTCTTCACTAGGCATTCTAGATCTACCATGATAAACATTTCCACTAGGAGGATAAGGCCTATAATTACCATAAGTATTGTTGCCAAAATTGTTGTTTCTAATGAAGTTCACATCAACTTGCTCTTCTTGAGCAACCAAGGAGGCTAGGGGAACACTATTAGGATCTAGAGGAGCTTTCCCATTGACAAGCATAGCCATAATAACATCAATCTTTTCACTCAAAGAGGAAGTTTCCTCAACAGAATTTACCTTATTACCATGTGGAGCTCTCTCAACATGCCATTCAGAGTACTTAATCATCATATTATCAAGGAGCCTTGTTGCAGCACCCAAAGTGAGGCCCATAAAGGTACCTCCAGCAGCTGAATCCAACAGATTTCTTGAAGAGAAGTTCAAACCTACATAAAAAGTCTGGATAATCATCCAAGTAGTGAGTCCGTGAGTAGGGAATTTTTTAACCAAAGATTTCATTCTTTCCCAAACTGGAGCAACATGTTCACTATCAAGTTGTTTAAATTTCATAATGTCGCTTCTCATAGATATAATCTTAGCAGGAGGATAGTACTTTCTAATAAAAGCATCTTTGCACTTAGTCCAAGAATAACATATACATGATAGAACCAATAATCAATCTGACATAGTATCTCAATATCCATCGGAACCCCGCAAACACAACATATATGATTTCAAATAATTGATTTTGATCATGAACGGAGCTCACAAGGTCTAAATATGGTAGCACAAAGGAGGAGAAACAACCATCTAGCTACTGTATGGACCCATAGTCCAAGGGTGAACTACTCACGCATCACTCCGGAGGCTGGCATGGTGATGAAAAAGGCCTCCTGGATGATCTCTCCCCTCTGACAGTGTGCCGGGAAGAGCTTCAGATCCCCCCCGATCTAGGGACGATGGTGGCGGCGGCTACGGACTGTTTCGTGGATATTTGATCAGGTACTTAGGGTTTCTGCATCAGGGTGACTTTATAGGCGAAGGGGCAAGGTCGATGGGTGCTCGAGGGGCCCACGCCAGGTGGCGGCACGCCCCCTAGGCGATGCGGACCTAGGGTGTGGCCACTTTGTGTCCCCCCTTCGGCTGCCCTTCTGACTCCGTCTTCGCTTCGGTAAAATATTGACTTTGGATTTTGTCCCGTCCAATTCCGAGAATATTTCCTTACTAGCTTTTCTGAAACCAAAAACAACAGAAAACAGGCAACTAGCATTGCGGCATCTTGTTAATAGGTTAGTCCCAGAAAATGTATAAAAATACCTCAAAGTGTAGACAAAACATAACAAATTTGATACTAAACAACAATGGAGCATCAAAAATTATAGATACGTTTACGACGTATCAACGATGAACTTTTTATTATTTAACTCTATTTTATTGATATGATGGGTTGACTCCCATTAAGAATTTTATTAAGAAAGGTTGAATATTTCAACCCTTTTTTTGTCCTCGAATTCTTACCTTGGGTTGCCCTTTATCAAAGGCACTTACCATATGAACTCGTTTTGCCGGTGGAACATACCTTTTTTCTGCTTCTAGTTTCTTTGGAAAATACCGGATGATTTCAGCATTATAAACATTGAATATTATTTTCCCTTCAGCATAATCAACTGACGCTCCTGCAGTACTAAGGAAAGGTCTTCCAAGTATTATAGATAATTTTTCATCCTCCGGCATTTCAAGAATAATAGTCAGTTGGAATAACATGCTCATCTATTCTAAGTAGAACATCCTCAATCATACCAACAGGTTGTTTAGTCGATTTGTCGGCCATCTGTAAAGTGATAGAAGTGGGGGAATATTCCCCTAATCCTAACCATTTATAGAGGGAATATGGCATTATACTAACTCCTGCACCTAAATCACATAAGGCATTATGAATATCAGTTTTGCCTATTGAACATGAAATAGTTGGTATTCCGGGATCTCCTGATTTAGACAATAGCTTCCCATTAGCGGGGAAACTAGTTGATGGCTGTGAAATATAGCCATCCACGTCTGCATTTAAAATAGATATTATTCATATTGAAATATCTCTCTAAAACCTACCACTAATGCCTAATGATCAAAGGGGTATGAAATCCTTTCTTGCTATTTTCCCTACGCAGATAATGATGTATTATGATGGGAATCACTACATAAATACCAAATATACGAGATTTCCAACACGCCAAAGAAACCAGGAGCCATGCAGATATTACTGCAAGCTTAACGACCAACTATACGGGCCGACGTCGTATAGTTGTCGCCGTATAGTTTGCACCGACTTCATTAGGTCAAATAGAACAACTTTCATGAAGGGACCCCTATAAAAAGAGGCTTCGGGCGACAGGAAACATAGCTTCTTTTCGATATCATCTCTCCCTACCACCAGAAGCCGCCACGCCGAAGGAATAGATCTAGATCTAAACCTCTAAACCCTTCTCCACCACCATAGCCATCTTCCACCACTTGTAATAGTAGATCTCATCTCCAATTGGCGACATTGTAAGACTATTTACTATCAACCTTATGATCTCTATTATAATTTTTATGATTGTCGATTTCATCTCTATGTGTGAGTAATTCTCCTTGGGCTAAGGGCTTCGGCCTAGCCATGTAGCATGTGTGTATGTTGTTTATCATAGATGGGATCATGTATTAATTTGTATGACATGATGATTGTAGTATCCTCTCTTGCCTCAATCTAAGGACTTGTCGGATACCCAAGACCCCAAGGATTGGTCTAGGTAAAGGGAGTGTGAGTAATGACTGATCTGCAGGATAGGAACCCCAGTGACAGAAAGGGTAGTACGACTATATGTGAGAAATTTATTTGGGATTAACAGTGACATCACGATACTTATCATTAGTTATCTTTCTTCTATGGATTAGACTAGTAGGTTATTGCTATAAGCGGTTGCGGAGGCGATAACAATTATGGATGCACTGTCCGCATATAATTATCTTACTCTAACAATTACATGCATACTTTATTATTATTTATTATTCCCATCAGATGTTTTGTACAACTATTGGTGAAAACCGAAGACCCTAGGCCCTCTCTTTCTCCAACAACAACAACAACAAGAAGAAGAAGATCGCAAACTCTTGGTCCGGTGAAAACGCAATAGGAATTCTAAACTCTCGAAGGTCCGTTTAAGTAATCTCACTTTGCTTTCTGCTTCCCGAGGATTCGATAAACATAGGTCTATTAGGAAAAAAGAGCTATATTACGTTCGTAATCCGGATCGAAGGTATCACTAGTCACCGTGGCAATGGTTTCAGTTATATCTTTCTTTCTACTCCCTCCGTCCACAAATGTAAGTCGCCGAAGAGTTTTCAGACAGCGATAAAAAAGCACAAAAGTACAAAATTTCCCTTGATCAATTTGAAGTTTGATTCACATCGGCATCGCAAATCGGCTATCTCCCATCATGACGCAGCACCTCACCCGCGCGTCGCCGCCCAGCACCTCGCTCGCGCGTCTCTCCCGGCACCTCGCCCGCGTGTCTAGCAGCAGATCGCCGTCCGAAACAACAGATCTCATCTGTTGTGGCTCGCCGACCACCGAGGGAAGAAGGAGCTACAATATCACCATTTGACGGGGGAGCAGGAGCAGCATCTGACGGGGGGAAGCAGACGCAGCAGCTCTCCGGCCGCCTACCACAACAGTGGCAGGGTACCTCGCCGGCAAGGTCAAAGTCGCCCAACAAGGCCCAAGCCTGCCGCATCAGCTGCATAGCACCTCGCCAGCAAGGTCCTAGTCATCCAACAAGGTCCAAGCCTGCCACGGCAGCGTCAGCACACCTCGCTGGCAAGGTCCAAGCCTGTTGCAACAGCGGCAGCGCACCTCGCCTGCAGGGCACCACCTCCCTTCTTCCCCCTGTCGCTGGCAAGGTCCTGTTCTAGGCTCGGTGCTCCTCGGCCAGTGTCTTCGGCTCCTTATCCTCGACCAGCGAGAGCACCTCCAGGTTTGGTGCTCGTTGCCAAATTCTCCTCCTCGCTGGCTCCTTCTCCTCGGGTCCCCAGCAATAGCATATGACCAAACCATGGTTGTCCCTGATCTAAATTTTAGTCCACCCAAAGAAGGCATCATACCTGAAGAAGAAGACCGAAATGAAGGTATAAACCCAATTAGGATCACTCTGCTAATTTTCAGATTTTGCAAGCACAAGTACTCTTTTATGGCATAGCACTGTAATGCTATTGAGCTACTCTGCCAATTCAGAGTAGGAGCCAATTAGACCTTATTTGACAGAAAGAGCATATTATTCAGTGAACTTGCTTATAAACTCATTTTTATGGAAGTAACATTCTACCAAAGAGAAGTGAAGATGAAATTCTTAAGATTCTTTAGAGGTGCATCATGGAGATCAAGAATTAGACTAGATGCTAGCTCAGCTTATAATGAAATTTAGCAACCAAGTTTCCTACTGAAGAGTACATGTTGCAAAAACAAAGATTGGCATATACAGCAACAATAACAAAGCAAATTCACTTTAAGAAGCAATTCATGTCAGGTGTCCATGTCACTTCAAGTAAATCTGCAGTTTCAGTCTACACACTGTATTTTTTTGTGACGACAGAAAAAATGCAAGTACTGAATATTAACACCAACACAAAATATGGACAATTTTAGTCTACACACTGTATTTTTTTCACTCCAAGAATTTCTGACTCTATTGCTTAAAAGGAGTACTCAAACACACTGTATTTTTTCCATAATCAAGCACCAGAAGAACATTTACTCCATCAAGCATCATGTGTAGAACTTAGGAGAATGTGCAGAAGTTGTGTCAGCACAAGAAAAAGAACTGTAAGTAGCGCCTCATATTATGGTTAGTTTTAACTGGGTAAATTATGTGGAGCACACAACCATCAATTAAGAGCACAATCTCTGATGGACTAAAATCATAGGTCAACCTCCAAACACATCCAGGGCAGATAGACCAACAAAACAAAGTGGACAATGAAAATGCATCAGTTTTCAGCTTCCACTAGCAAGAACTCGAGACTAAACACACAAGAATTTCTTCCGAGTTGCAACCAAACAAAATAAACTGAACTCAAACCAGCACTAAAGGTGATCTAAAACCAAAAACATACATTGCTAGCAACATCAAAGAATCATAGAAAAGTACATCCTTTTGCACACAGTGGACAAGTTCTCCACTCTTTGAAAAACTAAAATTTTGACAAGTTCTTCACTCTCTGACAGCAACATCAAAGCACCACAGAAACTTAACTGAATCATTGTGCAAATTAACCTACAGTCTACACATTCATACAAACTAAATTTTTGAGAGAAGTGGCAATTGATAAGCATTCAAACAAACTGATGTGTGCAACCGTATTCATTCACTCACATATTCAAGCATGCCTCC
Organism: Avena sativa; assembly: GCA_916181665.1. Taxonomy (NCBI): domain Eukaryota; kingdom Viridiplantae; phylum Streptophyta; class Magnoliopsida; order Poales; family Poaceae; genus Avena; species Avena sativa. The sequence goes on from OV702282.1 coordinate 195,184,841, forward strand.
ATCTAACAAGATAATCATCGCATGCATCTGATCTAACCATCGCATGCAGTAGGGATCCACTCAATAAAATATTCACACATGCCTCTGATCTAACCAAACAAGAACAAGGAATTAGACACTCACATATTGTCGTTCTTCTTCAAAGGACGGACGACAGGGGACCCTAGAGCTGTAGCACCAAAGGAGCCAGCTCGATGAAGTGGAGGCATGGAGTGGTGGGCATCCACCCGGGATTCACGCAGGGATTAGACCACTCCCTGGATGCTGGAGGCGAAAAACTGAGCCGCCGACGGACTCGGCTCCTGCTAGGCTCCTTGAAGACCGGCTCGATCCGAAGGCAGGAACATGATATGCTCGAGAGGATTAACGGAGGAGCAGGTCTCACCATCTTGGAGGCATTCCGGTGGGCCTCAAATTGTTGGTCGTAGGAGGCCTTGGAGTTTATGGCGATGATGACGGAGTGTGAGAGCGAGGAGACAGAGGTCGGCGGCCACAGAGCGGTCTCCCTCCTCTAGGACGGCGGCTCTGTCTTCCCGTTGCTTTGGCGCCATTCATAGATCCGCTCAAAATGCCCCCTTTGCCGATGCACACGGGTCCTAGGTGCGATCACTGTGCTCCACCCGGTAACCAGGATGAGGGGCCCCGGAGCGGCGCTGGTCTAGGAGTGGAAGGCGGAGGAGAGAACCCCTGCTAGCGGCGAGGAGCAGGGAGCCGTCGGCTCTCAAATCTGGGTCAGCGTCAGGGAGAGAGGACCACAAAGACCGTTCTATGGAGTGTGGCCGGTCACGACCCGAGGGCAGTTTCGAAAAACCGGAAATTTCCTTAACGTGGCAGAACGTGTGCGTGAATTCGTTCAGCGACTTATAAAAGTGTACCAAGGGAGTATTAAGAATATTATGAAGAAATTTAGAATAGGTAGGCATTTTATTGCATCCGTAAATAAAATTTATAAACGAAGATCATTTAATGTCTTTTTAAAAGAGTCATAGATTACCTCATCTGGTGCTTTTTTTTTGCGATCTGAATATGGAAGTTTCTTACTCTTATCTTTTACCTTTTATGGAGGATGAGGCTCTTTAGTTACTTTTTGTTGTTGCTTATCGCTTTTCTTATTTTTCTTTATTACAACTACTTTATCTTCTTTGCTTGTGTATTTTTCTTCTCTTAGATCACCAGTATCTGCATCAGCAGTTTTATCCTGAGGATCCACCAGCGTATCATCTTTTTGACTTGCTTTGTGCAAGGCTTTTTCCCTTCGATCTTTTTCAGCTTCATATTCTGGTGGTCCGAATGGTCCTTTAACAACTGCACCTCTTCTTGTAACAACATTACTAGAGACGGGAATATTTATACCATCTTGAAGAAAAATTTGACAACTAGATGCTATTTGTTCATATTGGGTTTCAATCATACTAAGGTACTTGTGAAATAATTTTATTTCTTGTCCAAACTCCTCATAATTTTCTGTAAGTTTAGCCAAAATCTTCTTGTGTCTTTGAAATTGCTTATGCAAGTTATTGTAAGATTTGGCCTATCGATGTTTCAATTCTTGAAAAACTTTTCTAGTTTCATCCTCTTCAGTAAAAACTTGTAACAAATCTACTTTGTTTTCTTTGACAAGTTCAAAAGGTATACCTATTTCTTTCATGGTTTTGCGTATTTCAGGCATAAGATTAGGATTTATACGAAGTATTCCCTTTTCCGGCTTAGTGCCAACATCAGGATTATATACATAATCATTCTTAGCCCTAGTAGACATCAATTCCAAACATGTTTTAACAGTTAAAGTATTTATCTATCCTCCTGCTGATAAATCTAGCAACTCTCTACATTGGGTATTAAGACCATGGTAAAATAAGTGGCAAACAGTTGACCCAGAATAGCCATGATTAGGAATACTATTGATCATTCCAAAGAATCTATCCCATGCTTGTGGGTATTTTTCTCCCACTTTTTGACTGAAGTTGCCTATATTCTTTCTAATTTCTGTTAGCTTTGTAAAAGGATTAAACCTGTTTATGAATTTAACAATGCAGTTTTCCCAACATTTAATGTAATGACGAGGGAGAGAATATAACCAGTCTAGAGCCTTACCTTTGAGAGACCAACGAAATAATTTTAGACGAGAGAAATCTCTAGGCAAACCTTTTGGTCCAAGTGATGTTATCACATCGTCGAACTCTCTGAGATGTGTTCCTGGGTCTTCATCTCCCCTTCCACTGAAAGCTTTTTCCTACAAAATTTAGTAATTTCACCATCAAATCAATATTCTCTAACTCCAGGATTAGGAAATTATATTGGTTGTTTAAGAAAAGCAGAATTTGGGGCACTGTATTCTCTAAGAGTCTTCTCAGGTTTCTTGGGAGTTATCCTATGAATGGACATGATTTCCATAAAGTCACTTAGGTTTTCAACTTCAACTTTATTCGATCTCAAAAGTTTTTCAATAATTTCCTCGCGCCTTTGAGCAGGTACGCGATCAAGATAATCTGGTAGATAAGCCCTACCAGAGCGTGTAGACCCTTTGTCTCCTAGGGAGACCATCTTGTAATAGTAATACCTGAAATGTCAAGAGACAAAACACTTAGTGCTTAGATTCCCGGCAATGGTGCCAGGAAATAGCGTGATGACTGCAAGTGCACAGATCATTTGTAGCTAGTTCGAAGTTAAGATGTCGATCCCACAGGGAGCCCAAAGGTAAGTATTTATGGATGAAGTCTCTGTCACACCCGAAGTTGTCACATGTCTTCAAGTGAATTGACTGTAAGCGTTGAAATAAGAATAGAGTTTAGATTAAAGGAATGTATTTAAATAAAACTAAAATGTAAACTTCAGAAATAAAAAGCATAAAAGTAAAGAACGATTTGTTTTTTGTTTTCTGCAGATGACAAAGTAGGTGCGGGGAGATTTAGTTCATGATTATAGTGAATGTGCCATCTAGATGAGTAATAAGTGTAACAATTATAATCTTTTAAGTATGTGTGTAGGCGAGCAACCCATAATTAGCCGGAACTCCTCTTGGTAGATTTCATCCCAACTTCAGTAAACCTACTGTCATGTTACCACAACCATGGTCAGTCACTAGACGATTAAGATCCTTCAGGTTGCTTAGAAATTAAGCTCCTTGGATCGGACTAATGCAATAATCTAGGTTGCTCCTCGTTATCCTCGAGTCAAACTAGTTTCCCATTGATATCCCCGTGTCACTCGAGGGTCGCCGGTCTGCTAGCGAACAAGATTCTATCTATGTAGAACAAAGCATCATGTTGTCTGGGCCTTTAATTGGACAACAGGCATTAAGCATCCCATAGATAGTCAAGCACACATAATATAGTAATCAAAATTAACCACAAACTTAATGGAAATTGTATAGGCACATCACATCTCACCAATCCCTTACATCTCCCACGCCCAAGGGAACTTACTCACACATGAGAGAAGAAAGCATCATTGATATAATTAAATAAAGGGAGTTCTTCTTGATATTACTGTGGAGATCCACAATAAGAATAGAAATAAATCCAACACAATTCAAGATGGGAAGAACAATCTCAAAACCTAATCTTGCAAGGTGGATATCTCTCTATCTCAAGTACAAGTAATGGCTATGGAGGTGTGGTGGCTAGGAGATCGAAGATCGTGGAGCGAGATGAAGAGCATCTTCCCCTTCTTCTCCAGATCTCTTCTTTCTCCCTTCTGGATGGGATGGCGGCTCACGTGTTCTGTTTTTTTCCCCGGCCTCTTCACAAAGGTTGTCCCTTTTAAAAATACGAAGTCGATGGCAACTATACGGCGGGAACTATACGTCCAAAAAAATATTCCCGCCATATAGTTTCTCGTTAAAGCTACTGTATGCTCCCCTTGATTGCTTCCAGAACGAGACTTGCTTGTTTTCGTCTGAATATTGTGGTTTTGTTGTTAAAACCCTCTATTGATATTCAGAACTTGAAACACGCATTAAAAACCCAAGTTTTCTTTGCTACCGAAGTATTAGCGTTAGGTAAAGCTAGAAAACCATCAAATCCAAATGAAAACCATCGATAGAAACCATAAAAAATGTGTCGAATCTCACAGCTATCAATAGGTCGAGGCATAAATGTGGTCCTCGTCCTTGTTTAATTGAAGAATGTAATCTTGTTCATTATGCTTTGAGTTGTGCTGAATAGATGGAGAATGATTCTGAGCCTGCTACATATATTGAAGTCGTTGCATCCATTGACCACAAGAATTGGATTTTTGCTATGCAAGAAGATATGCAATCACTTGATAAAAATGGCACATGAGATGTTGTGTGCTTTCCCAAACAAAAGAAGGCGGTCCGCTGCAATTGGATCTTCAACAAAAAGGAAGGTTTGACTCCTAAAGGACCTTTAAGGGGCAAGGTTAGTAGCAAAAGGTTTAGCTAGATTCCAGGTATTGATTATAAAGATGTATTCTACCTAGTTGTAAATCATAGTTCCATTTGCACTTTCTTTAGTATTGTGGCTATGCATGATCTTGAGCTTGAGAAGTTAGATGTCAAGACTGCTTTTATGCACGGAGAGCTTGAGGGGGAAATATACATGGACCAACCAAAAGGGTTCATAATGCCTGGTAAAGAGGATTTTGTGTGCAAGTTAAATAAGTCTCTTTATGGCTTAAAGAAATCTCCAAGATAGTGGTATAAAAGGTTTGATTCGTTTATGATATCACTTGGTTTTGAGAGGTCTCAATATGATAGTTGTGTTTACATTAAGTTTGTTGATGGATCACCTATATACTTGCTATTATATGTTGATGATATGTTAATTGTTGCCAAGAGCATGAAAAAAATCACTAATTTAAAGGCACACCTAAGTAGTGAGTTTGAGATGAAGGATCTTGGAGCTGCTAAGAAGGTCTTAGGTATGGAGATTACCCGAGATAGAAAAATTGGTTTGTTATTTCTTAGTCAGCAAAGTTACATTAAGAAAGTTCTTCATAGTTTTAATATGGATGGTGCCATGTCTTAGTACTTATATTGCTCCTCATTTTAAATTGTCAATTTCACAATGTTCTACTACTGATGAAGAGTTTGGGTACATGTCAAATGTGTCATATTCTAGTGCTATTGGTTCTTTGATGTATGCCATGATTTGTCCTCATCCTGATTTATCATATGCTATGAGTTTGATAAGTAGATACGTGGCTAATCCTGTTAAAGAACATTGGAAGGTTGTTCAATAGGTTTTCAGGCATCTTTTTGGCACTTCCAATGCTTGTTTGAAGTTTGGCAGGACCACAATGGACTCGTTGGCTATGTGGATTCAGATTTTGTTACCTATTTGGATAAGAGAATATTTCTCACAGGTTATGTGTTTAATGTTGGTGGTTGCACTTTTAGCTAGAAGGCTACGTTGTGGGTTGTTGTTGCATAATCCACTACTAAAGCTGAATACATGGCTATTGCTAAAGCTTACAAAGAATCAATTTGGTTGAAAGGTTTGTTTGCTGAGCTTTGTAGAGATAATTCTTGCATTACATTGTTTTGTGATAGTCAAAGTGCCATATACCTTACAAAAGATCAGATGTTTCATGACAGAACTAAGCACATTGATATCAAGTACCATTTTGTTAGAGACATTGTTGCTCAAGGTAAACTAAAGGTATGCAATATCGTCACTCATGATAATCCTATTGATATGACGACTAAACCAGTTCCTGTTGCTTTGCTCAAACTTAGTTGATTTAATTGATTAGTCCGAGTGGTTATTGGCATCGAAAGTACTTTATTTGTGTTGTTTAGGAAGATGATTGATGTTGATGCTATAAGAAGGAATTTGTCTTATAGTGAAGTTTGTTATATGTTAATCCAAATTCTACAAAGTAAATGTGTAACATCCCAAAAATATTAAAATAGAATCATCAAACTCTAATCATCAAATTTAGGGTTAACAAAAACTTTTCTAAATAAAAATATGAAAGCATGCATGTGTGTATGCATCCCATTTTAAATTCTTTTGAATTGCCTTGTTTATGTGTTTCTTTGCTTGTAAAAGGATTCTTAGGTGAAATAAACATCATCTAAACAATCTCCACACTTTTCCCAAAGACAAATAATTCAAAACAAACAAAATGATTGAATGGTCATTTTGACCAATTTAACTCCCATGCCTACTTTGGTTGTCTCAAACTTTCAGAACTTAACAGAAACTTATTTGGATCTTTGCACCCCTTGATAGTACTCATAACAAAGTATCAAGGCCCACTTTGTGATCATCCAAAAACATTCAAATGCATAGTTTAAAGGACAATTCAAATTTGAATCTTTATCATCTGGGAAGATCCCACTTTTTCAAAAACCACTCAAACAAGCTCAACTTTCAAAACCCAAGCATCTGAAGACTCACCAGCACCAACCTAGCACACCCACCAAAAATCTTTTCAAAATTCAAAACTTGAGTTCTTGCGGCCATTTCATCAAACACCTTGCTGATTCAAATCAAATAAAATCTAAACACTATTGTGAGCAGTGATTGGAGCCTAACTTGTTCCCTCTCTAGCTCACAGCAACCTCAGTAGATCATCTAGCAAACTAAACCAAGCAATATCCCCACTGTGAGCTTGGCAATGCCATCTATGGTGAACAGCCGAAGCTCACCATGTCACCCCAGTGTGGACAGCAAGCTAGGAGAAGAATTAGTCGTGCCAAACTTGTCTAGGAGGCAGCCCACCGTCCACCGCCACTCCCTGTCCCAGCCGCGAGCGTTGCCAACCCCTGGACCACACGCATAGACCGTGCCCAGCTCGCCAACAACCATGCCGAGCATGCGCCAGAGCGCCACCCTTAGGGTTGTCAAAAAAGTTCGGGCTTGACAAACTGTGCGAGTTTGGCGCGTTAACAGCTCGGCTCGAGCTTGATTCGTCTCCCTAACAAACCAAGCTCGAGCCTATTTTCGAGCTCGCGAGCTTAGACGAGCCAAACTCAAACATTTTAATAAAGCTCGTGATTTTTGTACAGCCGCAAAATTAAGACTGCTATTATTATTCCATGTGTTGTGAGACTGCTAAAATAATTATGCTGGTATGTTGGCACTGTATTACTATTATATGAGACTCCAAGCCATTTCTGCTATTTCATTTTCAATCTTTACTATTTGCTTGCTATGTAGCTGCATGTCGATGTACTAAAATTTTCTTATAGAGCTTCAACGAACCGAGCTCAAGCCTACTCGAGCTTTGGTCGAGCCGAACTCAAGCTTAGATGTAGGCTCGTAGGTCAACCTAGGCTCGCTCGAGCTCGGCTCGAGCTTCTACCAAGCTCGAGCCGAGCCTAACAATGTTCGCTCGAGTTCGGCTCATTGACAGCCCTAGCTACCCTCGACACGCGCCCACAGACCGCGTGCCGCCCTCGCCGCGTGCATACGCGATCACCACCGACCCAGGAGACCGCCAGACATCCCCGTTCGCCGCCCCATGCCTCACAGCCACCGCTCGCCGTCGAAGACGCCGCCTCTACCGCGCAGAGCATCGCGTGTTCCAGACCGTTTGCCACCGCCCCTACGCGCGCATTAAAGCCGTAGAGCATCGCCAGGAGACCACCAAGCGATCGCCACCGCCGGCCATGCCTCTAGCAGCCCATATCCATGTCGCCACCGTCGCCTGCCCATCCCGTTCGGTCTCGTCGTCGAGACTATAAATAGAGGCCACCCCCAGCCGAATTGAGCACACCATCTCACTCCCCTCTCCTCACTGATCGTTCCACCCCGTTCCCGGAGCAAGGCGAGCAGCGCTTCGCCGGAATTTCGCCGGAGCCCGCCGCTGCTGGAGAAGAAGGGGGCCATCGATTGGAGCCGCCCCAGGAGAAGCTGCCGGCACCAGGAGGTTCGCCGTCGTCGACATCGTCGTTCGCCCGCCTCGCCGACCCTCGCCTGAGCCCCGGTGAGCCCCCGATGACCCCCACCTACCGCGTTAGGTTTCTGTCTCGCCGGCGCTGCCCGATGTGGACGATGAACTAGAGTCGTTGGATTAGAACTAGATCGAACGCACCACATTGCCCCGTACCGCTTCGCACCCCCCTGTGTCACTGATGCGTGGGGACAGCGACTTAACCAGCCCGCGTAAGCGTTGTGCTTAGCAAGTCGGCCCAGTATCGTTTCCCGCGTAGCCCAGTCGTTTGAATTAACCTTTTCCATTTTATTTCAAACATGGTTCTGTACCTATTTTCAAAAATCAACCCAGCTCGATTCAGTGAACCAAATTGAATAAAACCAATTTTTCTAGAAAGGTCTGGAAGTGCTGAATCCAAGCCCGTTGGATTCAAATAATTTGGATATGTAGATCACCCTTGGTAAAAATAACAAGGCAGAACCTTTTCTGCATTCAAACATTTTTCAAATTTAAACCATAATAGCTTTTGAGTTGATTCCAACTCTCAAAAATCACAATTGATCATACCTTTCATAAGATATAAAAATATATAGGTTTACTTACAGAAATAATGTTCAAGTAACTAAAGGATTCCACATAGGCATTTCTAGCCACTTTATTTAATTAAAATAAAAGGGTAAAACCTTATTAAATTGTGACACCACTTTAAATCACATTCCCATGGACTAAAATATGTGGTGATGACATGTGTCAACATGATCCCATGTTTGGTTTGGAGAATATTAAATCTTAAGTAGTTTTTCAATGAGTAGAAATTACTTTTCTAAAAATAAAAGTAATTAAACCAAGCTTTAATCTTGTAATGTTAGTGATGATGCTAGATCATCTATAGAACACTTTTGTGTGATGATTGAAAGTAGTTAAGTATTTTTTGGTGATTGTGTACCTCGTATTTATTTATAGACGCTAGTACCGACCAAGGATACGAGGAGGAAGGAGGATACTACGAAGAAGAAGCCGAGGAGAACTTCAACCACTGCTCTGCACAAGGCAAGCCTAATATTACTAGTTGAATGTGCAAGCTAACACTTGTAAGATACTCTACTTTAGCAAGCCTTACTAATCAAGTTGACCTATGCAAGCAAATACTTGCTTGTTACCATGCCAACCATATGCCTTAAGCATATGTGGTCATACCCACTTGATAAACCAATCCTAGTTTTACTTGCAAGCTTTATAATTTATTTCTTTATCAAAGCTATTACTTAGAGTTACTTGAGTAAATTGTAGATACAAGAAAGATAATTGAAGGTTGCATAAAGAGCATAAAATTTGGCCTAAGCTAGATAATCTTGATGTCATCCTAAGGCATGAGATTGAACTTAGTTAAACTCCACTTGTTTACCACCCCTCATTAGTACTCACCCCCACTTGTAGATGCTAGTGCTAAGCATAAAACTTGATCAACATTAGATGGGAATACTTGGTGAAAATGGTTATGAAAACCTTGGAATGATGGATCATTCTATTGAGATGTTTTGACATGTGTTTCCGAACACCAGATGATTTATGGTGATGAAAATGTTGAGGCATGAGCCTTAGCCCTTTATAAAACTGACGGTTGTCTGGATACGATACCATTCCAATTTTATCGTACAACCACAATACCCGAGAATTAGGTAGGGCTTGACTGGAAACTTACATACCTTAGTATTGGTTCCCTCACGGCCAAGGTCTGAGCTGAGGCTACCTTGTGAAGATTGTCCACCTGTGCAGTACCCAAGATGACAGTTGGTCATGGTTGGGAGGCCAAACTCACAGGAGAGGTGCTTATACTAGGGCGTGTAATTGAAAGGTTAGGATTGATTATCCGCATACTGAGTATGGTGAATTCAGGATTTGTTCCTGACGGATGTATCGAATGTTGTGGTGAAAGTGTACAATCTCTGCAGAGTGTCAAACTATTCGAATAGTCGCGTCCGCGGTTATGGACAGTTGGAGTGGCCATACTGTTCCCCCGTCAGATGTTTTCAAAATGACTTGTGAAATGAATTGAGACTTTGACTTGACCACAACAGAGTTGTGATATGAGATACAAGTTCCCACTTAGGTTTTATAAAATTTCAACTAGTGTTCTTTGCTTCTGAACTTAGTAGATGTAAATCTGGCTTTTTGCAAAACAACCCTAGATCTTAATGTCCTATTACAAAAACCCCCTACACTTGTTAGTATTAGTTTGCGAGTACTTAAAGAGTACTCATGGCTTTGTCCCTGGCTATTCCCGTGGCTAGATTATGAAGAGGAGTACCTGGAGGATGGACCCCAGGAAGGTTACGACAACTAGGATCATCTCCCATCATCAGCATTGCCTGTGACCCCGAAGATGGAGCTTCGCCTATGCTACCGTTATTATTACGTATTCCGCTGCTTGTGTTGTATTAAGAACTGGATCATGGGATCCTTATTTGTGTAAGACCTTATGTATGGTTTGTAATGGATGATGTACTGTGGTATCCAATTCTGTTATGTCTCGCAAAAATGGTAATCCTGGGATTGCGATGTATGGCATAACAGGCATCTGGGATTAAAAATCCGGGTGTTAACAAGTTGGTATCAGAGCCATCCTGACCATAGGAGACCCTAGTTAGACTGGACGTTTGAATCAAAAACTTTGTTTCAAAACCAAAAGAAGTAAATATTTACAAAAACTTATTCTCATTCTTACCTTTTGGACTCTTTCATAAAAATTCACGCTACTCCAAAAGTATTTCAAAGCTTACATCAAATTTTTCATCCTAGATCACTTTTAGTAAAACTCACCACTACGCTAGTGCCCAAACGTAGTGAGTAGTATTCGGTCCCACGGTATCGTAGTTTCCAGAATGGTTCTTAAAACCATCTATTTTCCTTTGTTGTGGTGTGTGTTTGTATCGGGTGCTATGAATGAATGAATGAATGAATGAATGAAAAGCAAGTTGATAGAAAAATCTGAGTCAAACTTTAAAAACTTTTCAAAATCCCAAAACCTTAGAAGTTTCCCTCTTTTCTCATGATCTATCTCAATCCTCAGATGCCATGCGGAGGAAGTGGTTCATCCCCGGACCCGATGTTGCAGATCCTGCAAATGTTGGTTTCGGACCGCGAAGCTGAAAGGACCGAACGTCAAGCCAATTTAGCTACCCTTCAGCAGATAGCCCAGCTAGCCCACAACAACCAAGGCCAAGGAAATCAGGACAACTGTGGATCTAAGCTTAAGAATTTCCAGAATACCAACCCGCCGGTTTTCACTAAGTCGGAAGAGCCCCTAGATGCCGACAATTGGCTGCAAACCATGGAAAATAACCTAGAAGTCGCCGGAGTCGAAGCCAACGAGAAAGTTCTGTTCGCCACCCACTATCTAGCCGGAGATGCCAGAGCATGGTGGAACAGTGTTCGTGCCATGACCGGAGGACAGATGATGACCTGGGAGGAATTCAAGGTCAAGTTTAGCAGAACCCATGTGCCACCGGGTTTGATCAAGAGGATGAGAGACGAGTTCAGAGAACTGAAGCAAGGAAGGATGACCGTAGTGGAATACCGTGACAAATTCTTGTCATTAGCTAGGTATGCCCCGGATGAGATCGACACCGAAGCCAAGAAGAAAGAAAGATTCATGAATGGTCTGCATGATGAGATGCAGACTGTGTTAGTCAATATCCCCTTTGCGGATATTGAAGCTCTTGTCGACTCTGCCATCCAGATGGAAGGAAAGATCAACCAAGCCAATGAGAACCGCAAGCGTCGCATGATGCATCAGCCAGGAACCCATCAGACCTCAAAGTACCGCCCTAACCCATCTCCAGGATTTGCCCCGAGAACCAATAGACCCCCGATGAACCGTCTGACCTATCCCAACCGTGGAAACCCTAGGCCCGGAGGAAATCACAACAACCCCGGCAACTCTAGCAATTTCAACCGTGCCCCACCCAAGTTCAACAACAACAATGCTACCGCCAACACCAACACTGCCCCGAGGACTGGAAGCAATGTTGTGCCTGTAGCAGCAAAGGACAAGTCGCAAGTGACTTGTTATGACTGTGGAAATAAGGGTCACTACTCCAACGAGTGCCCCAACAAGAAGAATGCCGAAGCCCCCAATGCCAATGCCCCAGCTCAGCAGAAGCATCGTGTTCAGCCAGGAAGAAGGTTTGCCCCAGGGAATTCACTCAACCGCAATGGCCGTCTTTTTCTCATGAATTTTGAAGAAGCTCAGGAAGCGCCAGACGTCGTGCTGGGTATGTTTTCTGTTAATTCAGTACTTGCAAGAGTGTTGTTTGATTCTGGTGCATCGCATTCATTTGTCACCAAAGAATTTGCCTGCACTAGTAAGATTCAACCCACAAAACTGAAGCATGTTATGATTGTTCAAATTCCCGGTTCAACCACCAAGGCTAGGCAAATTTGCAAAGTCGTCCCTATCCGAATCCATGGCATAGATTTTTATGCTAATCTGATAGTACTCGGAACTAAAGGTTTGGAAGTAGTACTAGGAATGGATTGGATGTCCAAACATTAAGGATTATTTGACTTTGCCAAGAAAGCCATCACCATGACCAGTACAGCCGAAATATCAGTCGAGCATATATCCGAAACCTTACCTCGTCAATTCAAGTGCAACAAGAGTATAGCCCAACCTACCATTGACCAAGTCCGGATAGTCTGCGAATACCCCGATGTATTTCCAGATGTTTTGCCCGGTATGCCCCCAGATTGGGATATCGAGTTTATCATCGAACTAATCCCCAGAACTGGACCCATAGCCCAGAGACCATATAGTATGAACCCATCGGAACTAGAAGAACTGAAGAAGCAACTGGATGCCATGCTGGAAATTGGATTGATTCAACCAAGTGCGTCACCATGGAGATCACCTGTCTTGTTTGTGGACATGAAAGATGGAGGTAACCGTTTGTGTACGGATTACCGGAAGTTGAATGATGTCACCATCAAGAACAAATACCCATTGCCCAAGATAGAAGATTTGTTTGATCAGTTGACCGGTGCCAAAGTATTTTCTAAGATTGATCTTAGGACTGGCTATCATCAACTCAAGATTCGTGCAGAGGATATTCCCAAGACTGCCTTTACCACCCGTTATGGATTATACGACTATACTATTATGTCCTTTGGATTAACCAATGCCCCCGCTTATTTCATGAATCTCATGAATAAGATTTTTATGGACTTCCTGGATTAGTTTGTCGTTATTTTCATTGATGACATTCTGATTTATTCCAAATCGTAAGAAGAACATGAGCTACACCTAAGGACCATTCTTGGAACCCTTAGAGAGCATCAGTTGTATGCCAAGTTTAGCAAATATGAATTCTGGTTACAGGAGGTAGGATTCATCGGTCACATTGTATCATCCGGAGGAATTGCCATTGACCCTGCAAAGTGAAAGATGTCGAAGATTGGCAAGCCCCAACCACTCAAACCCAAGTTCGTGGTTTTCTCAGATTGGCGGGATATTACCGCAAGTTCGTAGAAGGATTCTCGAGTATCGGCAGACCCATGACCCAATCGCTAAAGAAGGACAAGAAGTTTGAATGGACCGACAAATGTGAAGCGAGTTTTCAAGAACTCAAGAGGAGATTCATTTCAGCCCCAATCTTAATCATGCCTGATATCACGAAGCCCTTCGACGTGTATTGTGACGCATCCAAGATCGGTCTTTGATGTGTGCTAATGCAAGAAGGCAAAGTTATATCTTATCTATCTCGACAACTGAAACTGATGGAGGGGTTAACCTCTTGGGTGCCCGATCTTCACGGATCTCGTGGTCAAATCGATGGGAAAGCGAGGGAAAAGGGAGAGGGTAGCGGAAGCGAACACACACCTCGCGAAGAACACGATGAACACACGCAAAACTCACACGATACAAGGCCGATTGCTTCCAACGGTGGCCACCGGTCCGATAGAATCCTCGCAAGGAAAGATCGGTCAACGTGCTCCCTCAAATCCACATCGGAGAGGGAAGAACACCTTGGGGAGGGTCTTGACAACTTGGAGACGAGACAATGAACTCCAAGGCCTTGTTCAACGATGGATGCGTGATGCAAAGTCCAATCGAGGTTGGTGACGATAGTCGGTCCCCTTGGTAAAGGGGATGAGGCAAAACTAGAGATTCCACAATGGGGGTTGTCTTTAGTCTATCATCTATGCCTCCGGGATACATGAAGGGTGGGGGCTCTATTTATAGGCCAGCCACATAAACAGGGGTAGTTTAGGGATAAAATTAGGGTTTGGACGAGCTAGAGGGGTACATGGGCCGAAGGCCCAGCTGGCGGCGCGCAGGCCCATCATGTAGGCCAGAGACTCCGGTGTGGGGTCCGGAGACTCCGGTCTGTCTCCGGTGTCGTCTCCGGAGTGGCGTTCTGACTGTCCTCGGGCGGTTGCTGGGGTCGGTCCGGAGGTAGGTCCGGAGACTCCGGTGTAGCAGGACCGGAGACTCCGGTGTAGCAGGACCGGAGACTCTAGTGTAGGCCGGAGACTCCGGTGGTTCAGCCGTGGCTTCTTCCGTCTCCTCTTCCAAGCCTCCGTCTTGTCGGGCTTGATGTCCCGGGCTTCCTCCCTTGCCTCTGTACTTGTCGGTGTGAACCTATCATGCATATGTGACGGAGTATGAAGTAGCATACCATTCAATAGGGTAGGAAGTGGGCTCGCATAGAGGAACGGGTTCACCTTTGGAGTCCATGACGACTTGGCGTAAGTTGGAGACCATGATGTGGTAACGACCGTAGGTCGGGCTACATCATCTCCCCCCTTCAAAAAGAGTCGTCCTCGACTCTCCATGTTCATCACGAAGTAGAAGAGGTCGAAGGACATCCTTGATCCTGGGGTTCACCATATAGTCGTCCTCGGGAAGATCGACTTGACAACACTTCAATGTTCCTTCACCCTCCATGAAGCCTACAAAGCTCACGACAAAAGCGAAGCAACACTCAAAGCGTAGCCAATTCATGAACATTATAGCATGAGTCCTCAAGTAGAAGGAAGTCACCTTAGCTTGAAGAGATAGCTCGATGAAGGGTAGCCATAGGTAACTCTCTTCGGTTCTTCTTGTCAACATATAGTCCATAGAGGTTGACGTGTATGCATTTGTTCCTTCATACAACAAAGACCAAGCAAAATATTTTCGTGCGTGATCGAGGAGCATGTCAAATGTGGCATGTCCATTCTTGTTCATAACACTATTAGCACAATACAAGGATAGCAAATGGAATGCATATGCAAGGTCAAAGTGCATGGAAATCGTTTGAACATCATCCAAATGTGGGAACTCAAAAACTCCATATAATGTCTTAGTGTGGCACTCAAAGCAATCGAATAGAAATTTGATCAACATCTTTGATGCAAAGTTAGGATAATTTGGCAAAAACACAAAAGTAAGAATATCCAAAACAACATCATTATGTGTGCCAACCAACCATTGGAAAGAGAAATTGTTCGACATGTTGGATGTCACACACAAATCATCCATAGCAAATATCATGGGAATATGAGTATCCCAAGCGGAAGCCAAAGTAACGTGTTTGAAATCAAACCAAATGAAAGAGCAAGTGGTCCTTATGTTTGTTGCAACAACAATACGAGATTCTTGGAAGCTCTCATGACAATACATGCTCTTAATGGAATTGTGGTTGCACACAAAACATCGGAGAGAGAAATTGTTCAACAATTTTGTTACAACACACAAAACATCATTATCTAAAAGCGAGGAAACATGAATGTCACAAGGGAAGATAATACCATTAACATGCTTGCAAGCAAACCATAGGAAAGAGCAATTTGCCAACATGAAAGATGCAAAGCATGCAAAAGGTATCAGAGCTGGGTTCGATCTTGAACTCACTTGTTGGATGCTCTCAAGAGCTCTTTTTGTCAACTCGTGCTCAACCGAGGTTGACATGATAGTGCGGGTACCTACACACATCATACACAAAAGGAAGAACGTGTGTGCATGGTAGAGATACACATCATCCATCATGATGTATCTCTTCTTGTGCACATCACCATTAATGTCAATCAAGTATGAAATAGATGCATGGTGAGTATGCAAGTGGGGAACATGTTTATCATGGCAATCATCAAAATCTCCAAAAATTGAGAAAGCTATGGGGGCCATCTCATTATAACGCATATGATCAATGTTGTTGCAAGCAAAACAAGTGAAATAGCAAGCATTCATCTTATTGCAAGCAACTAGAGAAATTGAATGACTAGCATGACAAAGCAAGTTCGAAGCAATTGGAGGATACACACAAGATGCATAGCATGGCATGTTTATGGAAATGGTATCGCAATCAAACAATTACACATGAGCAATATTATGCAAAGGCAAAGCATCACATGAGAATATGAATGAATCATATGTAATGTCACAAGTATCATCCATAACATGCATATCCTCACAATTCATCATGTCCACTAGTGGGATCATGGCATCATCAAAACCCTTATTGTTACCTTGGTCATACCTCTCATATGAAGTGGGTGTTGTGGTAGTAGTGGCCTCCTTGTGGACGACTTCGTCTTCTTGATGTAGCCATGGCGTAGCATCCTCTTCATCCACCATGTACATCTTCTCCATTCGAGGCATCATTGCTTCATGGCTTGGCGCGTCTTCATCCATGGAACCTAGCACAACACAAGAAAACACACTAGAGGTAGAGGGTAAGTTGTTAGAAATCGAAATGGTCTCACTTGACCTATCAACTACCACTCTCAACTCACTAGGTGTATCGATCATGCCCTCCAAGTGGAAGCACTCAATCTCACATAAGGTGGAGTCACTCATCTCACTCTTGTTCTCACTCAAGTGGGCTAAGTGGCTCTCATACTCACATGGGATTGGTACCACATCATCACTAAAGCATATAGGGGTAGGATCGGGTTCCTTAACTCCACGCGCCTCCTTTGGTGAAGGGAAAATCCCATGCTCACCATTCTTGACCTTGTCGCCTTCAAGGTTGGATGTCATAAGATGGGCATCATCGCTCTCCTGCATGGTCGAAGGGAAAATCCCATGCTCGACCATCTTGTGTCCATCTCGTAGTAGTGGTGGAGGTAGGCTCATGCTATCCAACTTGGCGAAGTAGAGGTCTACATTTTCCTCATTGGCGAGGTCGTGGAAGTCAAGCGTAGGCATTAAAGCTTGATGGCATGGAGGAAGGCTTGCTCTTGGTGCCATTGTGGTGGTGGCACGGGTAGTTGAAGGTGCCCTATGATGGTGTCGACGGAGGTCATTGGCGTGCTTTGCCGATGGTTGATGTAGGTGGCGCACTTGGTCGTCCACATGACACTCATGACGGTGATCATTTGCCTTGGCACTCTTCTTGTGCTTGTGGTGCCTTCTTGAGCTTGCTTGAGCATTATGGTTGGTGCTCATCAAGAATTCTTCGTCTTGGTGGCGAAGATGCCTTTGACGATGTCTTGTATCCTCTTTATGGTGGCGATGCTCATGAGAGGATGTTTGTCGATGAAGATTCTTGTTTCTTGGCGCCTCTTGATGTATATGATGTTTGGACGCCCCTCTTGTTTGGATAGGAGTTGGAGCTTGGCGCCTTGGAGGTGATGTAGCTTGGCGCCTTGGAGATGGTGGAGCTTGACGCCATCTAGGTGGTGGCGCTTGTCGCCTTGGAGGTGGATCATCGAAGTAGGTGGTGCCCTTTGGTGTGGCACGCTTGGCCTTGAAGGTCATGGAATATTGATGATGGGCCTCCGCTTGCTTGGCGTAGTAGTCTTCTATCTCCACGTGGTGGAGGAATTCTTCATGGCTCGTGGAGGAGCCATCAAACTCGATGAAGTTCTCCGTGTCCTCCATGCTCGGCGAGGCATCGTCGATGTCGTACTCGAAGTCGTCCATGCTTGGGAAGTAATTGTTGGTGTAGTACTCCATATCACCCAAGCATGTGGAGCCATTGTCGGTGTAGAGCTCCAAGTCTTCCATGCTTGAGGAGCCATAGTTGATGTCATGCTCCATGTATTCCATGCATGTGGAGCCGTTGTCGATGTAGTGCTCCGGGTCCTCAAAGCATGCGGAGCCATTGTCGGTGTTGTGCTCCGTCATGTCCTCTATACTTGTGGAGTCGTAGTCATGGTGGATCATCATGGATTCTTCATAGATATCATCCTCGGTTCCGGAGTCCCTAGACATGATTCACAAGACCAAGCGGTGTATATGGAAGTGGTAGAGGGTGTTAGGGATACAACGTCAAACCTTACTTTACCTTGGAAGATCGTATCGTGCAAGTGGCCACACTTGAGAGCAATAAACCAAGCAAAGTGAAGTTCACGCGGAACACCAAAACCAACTACTAACGAAAAATACACACACACAAGGCCTATGGTGGATAGGTATGGAAAGTGGCATGTCAAGAACCAATCCGAAATCAAGATGTTGTAATGGCAAGTAAAGAACCACAATGATCACAAAGCAAACAAGTCAATCCACAAGATAGGAAATATGTACAAGGAAACACACACGGTGGGATAAATAGGACTTGTGCGACGGAGAAAGTGAGCTAAGAACCAAATGATTACCTAGCGAAGACTATAAGCTCGTGTCACACAAGTACAAGGAGAGACGCTAGTTCGATTGCAATTAATTGGTGGGCTACAAGATATGCACAATAAGTACCACCTATATGATGTTCATCGAGCTTGCGCTTCCTATTCTATGAGGCACATGTATATTTCTTTTTTTTCTCTTTTCCTTTTTCTATTTTTTTCTTTTCTCTTTTTCTTTTTCACTTGCCTCTTCCTTGTGCCAACAACTATACAAGATAACTATATGAGAGAGCGCTCACAACGGTTGCTCGGAATCTACAAGGTATCAAATTTGCATAGCCCAAGCAATCATAAGAGGAACTAGTCTCAATAGGTGTTTGTTGCTCGCAAAGATAGTGGGGTTCACAAAGGAATGCAAGTGGGGAGAAGTCGCGGATACCAGATGATGGAGGGGTTAACCTCTTGGGTGCCCGATCTTCACGGATCTCGTGGTCAAATCGATGGGAAAGCGAGGGAAAAGGGAGAGGGTAGCGGAAGCGAACACACACCTCGCGAAGAACACGATGAACACACGCAAAACTCACACGATACAAGGCCGATTGCTCCCGAACGGCGGCCACCGGTCCGATAGAATCCTCGCAAGGAAAGATCGGTCAACGTGCTCCCTCAAATCCACATCGGAGAGGGAAGAACACCTTGGGTAGGGTCTTGACAACTTGGAGACGAGACAATGAACTCCAAGGCCTTGTTCAACGATGGATGCGTGATGCAAAGTCCAATCGAGGTTGGTGACGATAGTCGGTCCCCTTGGTAAAGGGGATGAGGCAAAACTAGAGATTCCACAATGGGGGTTGTCTTTAGTCTATCATCTATGCCTCCGGGATACATGAAGGGTGGGGGCTCTATTTACAGGCCAGCCACATAAACAGGGGTAGTTTAGGGATAAAACTAGGGTTTGGACGAGCTAGAGGGGTACATGGGCCGAAGGCCCAGCTGGCGGCGCGCAGGCCCATCATGTAGGCCGGAGACTCCGGTGTGGGGTCCGGAGACTCCGGTCTAGGCCGGAGACTCCGGTCTGTCTCCGGTGTCGTCTCCGGAGTGGCGTTCTGACTGTCCTCGGGCGGTTGCTGGGGTCGGTCCGGAGGTAGGTCCGGAGACTCCGGTGTAGCAGGACCGGAGACTCCGGTGGTTCAGCCGTGGCTTCTTCCGTCTCCTCTTCCAAGCCTCCGTCTTGTCGGGCTTGATGTCCCGGGCTTCCTCCCTTGCCTCCGTACTTGTCAGTGTGAACCTATCATGCATATGTGACGGAGTATGAAGTAGCATACCATTCAATAGGGTAGGAAGTGGGCTCGCATAGAGGAACGGGTTCACCTTTGGAGTCCATGACGACTTGGCGTAAGTTGGAGACCATGATGTGGTAACGACCGTAGGTCGGGCTACATTAGAAACAACATGAGCAAAATTACCCAACCCATGACCTCGAACGCGCAACCGTAGTTCTAGCCCTGAAGACATGGAGGCATTACCTGATAGGAAACCGTTGTGAGATTTATTCGGATCACAAGAGCCTGAAGTATATATTCACTCAGAAGGATCTGAATATGAGACAGAGAAGATGGATTGAGCTGATCAAGGATGATGACCTGGACATTCACTATCACCCCGGTAAAGCCAATGTGGTAGCAGATGCCCTTAACAGATTACCGTGCCGCTTGAACTCCATGATTTTGAAGGAGCAACCAAGTTTGCTTAAGGAGATGGGTGCCCCTGTTTTTCGGAAGCATCCTTAGCAACTCCATTATGCTTCAGCAATCTTCTAGCATCTCTTGTTAGTGCTTGATACTCTTCCCCAGCTCTTTTAGTTGCGTACTTGTAAACCTTCTTGGTGATGTCCCTCTCATAGGAGTGCTCTGCCTGACATACATGCATGGTGGAACCGATTCTTGAAGTCACAACTGTTGGCAGTGAACCAAATTGGAAGACAAAAGACTCTGATCGTTTCTTGTCATCGCATGAGCCAAAATTGATGAAGCCCTCACTTGCACGAGATGTACATTTGGTTAGAACTTCACCCCACCAATAATATTGGACAAACTTTTTCTGTAGAACAATTGTCAAGGAGATGAAACATGAGTAGACTCTGACGACCGATGATGAGCAGCAAAGATGGTAGGAGAGCCATGTCCCACCGGGCGTGCCATTTGTTTTACGCAAGAGAAATAATTAAATTTCTTAGCGCTGGTACTATGGAGTGCGGGCGTGCCAGTATACGATAGTATACAAATTAAATAAAGCAAACACAAAGATTATGCGGGAAATTTGTAGTCTTTATTGATATTCATAAGAACATACAAATCTCATTGTACATCTTCCTTGTGCGACATCTGACATACAAAAGAAACGATTGTGTAGTTCTTGACCCCTAGAGCCTCGAGAGGACTTCTAGTTAATTACATTCACGGTTTATGACCGTGAAAGACCTACGATTATGCTGCATCATACGGTCATCATCATCATCAACTCATAGCTCATTTTCTCCAAGGGCACATAACATGCAAATACTGATTAATGTAGTTTGTATCCATATCAACAAAGTACGGATGGCTTATCCAGTCGGACAGTGAATTCAGACAAAGTCTCGATAGCTGTTCGGCCTCGTCGGTACGAACGGTGTGTATCCCGCCTCGTCGGTCAGGATAGATATGTAGGTTCCAGCCTCGTCGGTCACAGAAGAAAAGTAAATTGGCTGAGACAAAATACTGAATCACTCGACTAACATGAACTGTAGCTCCATAAATTGTTAAAGTTAACAACGGGGCCTTGTTTATTCCAGAGTAGGTGGCCGTACTGGATTTAAATAACACACGCATATGCCTTTTGGTTCGTGTCCCTGTGAACATGATACATGAACAACAATACTTGTATTTTAGTGAAGCATCGTGAGCCATTTGATGTCGCAGGAAATGTCTATAAGCGAGCCGGCGGCGATGTAAATTGCGTAGAGCCGAGATACTTAATCTTTGGTAGATCAAATCATGCAATGTCCATGGCGGCGATATAAATCGCGTAGATCCTTGAACACCTTAAACCTTAGATATCACATGTGAAATGTTTGCGATGGTGACATGAATCGCGTGTAGGGCCAAGATCTGGTCGTTTATGTAAATTGGACCGCACACATCATCAGCGGCGGAATAAAAAAACCGCGTAGAGCCGAGATGAAACAATTTTGTAGATCGACTATGAATATCATCGGCAGTGATATAAATCGCGTAGAGCCAAGACGACACAAATTTTGTAACTCGGACTATTAAACTCCTCGGCGGCGAAATAGATTCGCGTAGAGCCGGGACACCACGGATCTCATGAATCAGGCTATGAAACTCATCGGCGGCGATATAAATCGCGTAGATCCGAGAGAATACTTTTTTAGATCAAGAGACACATCGGCGGCAAATAAATCGCGTAGAGCCAGGGAAAAGACTTTTTTTTAGATCAAGAGTCACATCGGCGGCGAATAAATCGCGTAGAGCCGAGAAAAGACTTTTTAGATCAAGAGCCACATCGGTGGCGAATAAATCACGTAGAGCCGGGAAAAGACTTTTTAGATCAAGAGCCACATCGGCAGCGAATAAATCGTGTAGAGCCGAAAAAGAACTTTTTTAGATCAAGAATCACATCGGCGGCGAATAAATCGCGTAGAGCCGAGAAAGGACTTTTCTAGATCAAGAATCACATCGGCGGCGAATAAATCGCGTAGAGCCGATAAAGCACAAATCTGCAACATGAAATGCATAAAAACAAGAAAGAATATGCGCATGCTACCTTCATGCGATTTTACTTACCATGTGATGCCATCGATCTGCAACGTGAAGAAGGCACAAAGTGCAGATTGCAAGCCGTGTCAGGGAGTGAGCTGTGGCGCGGGTGGTAGATGAGATGAACTAGTGTGAAGAAGAATGAATCTGTGTATGTGACGGTGATGAAATAGGTGTACGAGTGTGATGAAATAGGTGTACAAGTGTGTGTGGCCAGTGCGTGTGTGTCTAACCTCTCTCTAATGATCACACCGGGTGGTATTTATATTAGCATCCCACCACCATCCATGGATAGAGATAAAGAGATAAGTATATCAGCGCCACCGTCGCGGCTATTAGCAACCTGATCTTATCCTGAGCTAGCTGCTCCGCTAGGTGAGGTACTCGGCCGTTCGATCCATTGACCCAGCCAGTCATCTTTGCATGTGTATTGTATACATACGAGTATTCACTTTAGCCTGGATCGTAGGTCCATAAGTTCACACGTATACATGCTAGCTAGGTAGCTGATATGAGCCAGCAATATTTGAATTTCTTGTTGCTTAATAAATTACCAACGAGTCCATCTGACATAATACATGCAATTGTTGGTTGCCACTCTATGCATGAATAGCTAATCGATCCGGTAGCCAAAATAACTCTGCTAAACGGAATGTCACAATGATTCTCCTTTGCTTCTTTTGACCAATAATTATTTATAATACTCAAGAGAATTCTTATCACCATAATTTTTGTTAGTGTCCACTGACACCATATCATATAGTGCTATGTGATAAAAACACTGTCGAACAAATACCCCTCGCCAAGTTAAGTTCAAATGCGGAGCAATTTGCACTTGACTTGGTGAAACAAAATTGATCCATATCTCGCCAGAATAACTCAATCCAAACTGCCTGAACGAACCAACAATCCTAACTGTAGAGTATGTATGGGGGTTCAATCGTTAACAACCGAGTTGACTCCTTGTTTGCTACGTAACATCAAAATCTCAACTGCATGCCATTATAAGTACGGCCGCAGCCCCAAGGTCAAGTTCAACAAACTCTTCCATCAAATTTCCTCTGCACACGCCGCCACGTAACGGAGCTTGACCTCCTCCACCGGAATTCTCAGGTGCATCTATTTTCCTCTTCCTTTTGAATTATTTTTTACCTTGTTAGCAGGTTCTGCATGAATGATTACACCAAGCCTCACCACGGAGACTCCATCAACGAGCCATCTGTTGTAGATCGATCCGTGCAATACCAATGAGATCGGTTTGAGCAAAATAGCATATGCACTTGTTGCGGAGTATTCCTCGTTAGGTACAGCTGAAGTCAGATCTGATCATGTCAGCCTTGCCGCCGCGACATCAAGTAGTCCTTGTTAGGTACAGCTGAAGCTGATCCTTGGATCATTGCACTCGTTTGTGGAGTAGTCCTCGTTAGGTACATCTGAAGCTGATCATTGAAGCAGTGCGCTCGCCTTTCATCTCAGCAGGGTCGACATCATATAATATTGGTCCAGGCACTTTGAAGCTACAATCCGATCGTGAAAGCATCAGACTGATATCTAGTCGTGAGAAAATTGCTGCAAAATATCTTTGCCTCGCAGTTAAGGCGGCGAAGTGACCGACTCCGGCGCAAGATCAGGTAAATATTGTGGAGTACCACAACTGTCATTTGAAAGCTTGGTGTAGTACTCTTTGCTAAGTTACGTTGAAGATGCACTTTAATGATCGTGGAGGCAACATCGTTGTTGACAAGACACAACCCCTTTCACCAGTTGCTGTTGAATAGCCCTCGTTAGGATTAACAGGTCACAGTTATTGCTTGATATTAAACTGCTTGTCTAGTTAACGATAGGTTCAGTTAAAGATACACTGTGATCATGGAAGCGGCAACACATCAGATCATTAATTATCACAAATTGTTACTGATCCTCTTTTTTATGAACTGAAGCTGCACTGCCCTTAAGTTAGCCTTGATAAGATATAACGGATGGGCTACAGGAAGCATATCTAGGATCTGCTACTGATCAAGCCTTGAAAAATTCTCTGTTATAGTAGATCAGACATAGATTTCGACAAATGACAGTGATGCCTCAGGTTACATTATTCATTACTGATTATTTTCTGAAAAGGAAATACATATCATAAATATTCTCTGTATCATTAGTAAGGCTGAATCATCATCAATTTGACAACAACATTATTCTGCCCCATACTTTTTACACATTGTGAAGTTACCCTTTCTGCCCTTTGCAGGTAGGAACTTATCTCTTGCTCTCACTGATGCATTACAGGCCTCATTGGCACAGGCACCCAGAAGATAGGTGGGAAGAATCTGAGGAGTACAAGAACGGGGCTATAATAATAGCTATAGATACGTTCGTGAAAGAGAGGGTCCCAACCATCAACCTTACCGTAATACTGCGGCTCAACCACCCAGGCCACAACGCTACATACACCCACAATATCAAGGCTCAAGAGCTTCTTTCCACAAAGGTAATTCTCACCCAGGGATAAGAAATTACCCAACAACCCAACATCAGCACAGGTCCAACCGTGTCGGTGTCGGCATGGGTAACAAACGTGGAAAAAACAACTCGAAAGCTGGATCCTCAACTAGAGGAAACACTCAAAAGACCACAGTGGAGTCTGATGCTGCGATGGTACTGCATATAAACCCCTTTTTAAAACCCCATCATTGTTGTGCATAATCCGCTTACACTTTTCTATTTTTTTTAGAAGCCCAACACTCATTCAAGAAGTTTTTCCTCCCAAAAGGATATGAGCAACAACAGTTTAAGTGACACTGATGTTGATGAAAGAGCAGGTGCTGATGGTGAAGCCATCCTGTGGGAAGAGGCTAACAAAATCTATAGTGATGCCATTCTAAAGCTTCCAGACGTTGGTAAGGATATGGTAGACCATGACGCCGAGCAATACATTAATGAAGCTATAAGAATGTTGGGTCTTGAACGTACTGAAAGGATGAAGATTACATCTCGACCTCTCAACAAATGCCAAGTTCCCACCCCTCCTAGGGACCTGACCAATAAATTCTTCCGTTGTGAAGGATTTTCGAAAGATGCAGAACTTGCCTTTGCTGAAAAGAGCACAACGTTTACTGTTCTAGAGCCGGTCCTGAAGGAGGCGTCGTCAGTAATGACTAACACCTTGGCCCAAGGAGCGCACTGCTTCAATGATCAGCTTCAGCTGTTCTAGAGCCGGTCCTGAAGGACAGTTCATCCGTAGCCCTTCTAAGTTGTGGTGGAATGACTCTTCTCTTAAGCTCCAAACATCAATTCCGTATCATCATAAGCTCCTATTGTGGGATCGGATGATGCTCGTCTCGGCAGAGGACAAGGAAATGTTGCTGAAGGCTGACATTTTCCGCGGTGTTCTAGCATCTCTATATCAGATTCCCATCAATACGTCACTACTTGCTGCCTTCCTTACATTTTGGAATTCAGAGGGGCATACTTTGGTCACCACTCAAGGAGAGATGGGATATCCTCTCATAGCCATGTATGATACCATGGGAATCCACATTTCTGATCACCTTTATGAGGAACATATCC
Source organism: Avena sativa (assembly GCA_916181665.1). Taxonomy (NCBI): domain Eukaryota; kingdom Viridiplantae; phylum Streptophyta; class Magnoliopsida; order Poales; family Poaceae; genus Avena; species Avena sativa. The sequence goes on from OV702282.1 coordinate 195,210,622, forward strand.
CTCTTGAGTCCGAGGTTTCAGGGATTGTGAGGGTCCTTCATACAGCATACACAGACGCATGGGTGCTGCAGCAGGAAGGGAGTTATTCCCATGTGACGCTCCAAACTTGGATAGATCATTTCATAGGTACACTTACTTCACTTGTACCTCTTCATATTATATCTTAGTTTCAATAGCATGGATAACTCGCTGACATACTCCTCCTTTGTAGGTGAAGACCTCGGAGCCACCGTTAAAACGCAAGCACCAATGCCAAGTCACTTTTATGCAGACCCGGAAGATCCATTACTCTCACGACTTGATTTCCGCACACTTGAGCTGCAAAACCGTTGGTCTGCTCGTTTCAGCAATTACAGAGTATTTCACCAGCAACAATATGGACGAGTGATATACCGTGCAGCATTTATTGCAGCTTGGCTATGCACATATTGTGTCCCAGTTCATATGGGGGCCTATATCCGGCCAGAGGTTTTTTGTGCTGCGGCATGACTTGCTCAAGGTGTTCGTCTTGCGATTGGTACAGCAAGTATGGCTCATTTGTATCAAAGCCTTGACAATGCTAGTCAGAACATTATTGATGGATCTGAATCAGCTAGTGAGTGTCAGTTGGCAATACCAGCTCACTTCATTATGGGTTGGTTCTCTTCTTACTAGAAGATGACGCCTTCACAGCCGGGTGTGAATCCCAAAATTACCCACTTCCCCCCATTCGTCACGGACGCCTGGAGAATCACCTCAACTGAAATTAGTTTGTTTGAGGCCCATCGGTTTTTTATTGACTTGGCAGCGGACAATGAATCTCTACTCTCACTGTCCTTGGGAAAATCTTGCATCCGTTTCCCTAAGTCAGAATCTGAAGTTTTGTTAAGTGATGCACGCGAGTCTGTCGATGGTACCCGCAATACCATCCGGATTACCACTATAGACATACTGATTAGTTCTAGTGTCGGCGCCGTCACACACACTAGGTGTCAGTTTCATCACAACTTGGTATATTGTCCGCATCGTTTCGCTCCCATGCATGCGTGTGATCAAGACGTCCCTGGCTTTTTCATGGAAGGACCAAACGGGCAATTTCTTCTGCAATTTTCTACCTATTTGAAGGGTACTCGTGAGGAGACAACTGAACATTTGCAGAGGAGACATTTGGCCTATTACTTTCCAAATGGGTCACCGATTCCATTTACAGCCCCTCTCTCGGAGAACCAAGTGTTCAGCTGAATATATGAAATGGTGTATGTCCGCACTAAATTTCTTTACAAAAGCTGATATGATTTGTTCTGGCCAAGAACCGCCACGCACCCCTCAAGGGGACGAGATAAATGCCTCATCTATCACAGGTAAACAACAATTTCCTTTTAACCTTTAAATGACTCACGTAATTAACACAGTATATTTTGACTGTAGCTGCATGCGCGTCGAAAATCAAAAGTAAGAACACAAAGGATGGTCACACCCGCTTCCACCGGTAGCAAAGGGAATGAAACTGCCCCTATTTCAGGTAAATGATGTTCACTTTACAATCTTGCTTTCTCTCACACAATGACGACATACTTACTTTTATTTAAATAAACTCAGGTGTGTCTACCATCGGGGCCACTCTTTTATCCAAGGGAACTCAAGGTGTTTCAAAAGCCACAAAAAACAAAGCCTCTAAACGTGAGAGATACCTTCTCTCAAAAGCCACCTCTTTGAAAGGAACCCAAGTTGACTTGGTACTGATTTTTGTTGGTTTTGCAGGCTCTTTCATACCAGTAGTTACTCACTTGTCGAAGGAAAATATTCCCGCCTCCGGTAAGAAGAATAATACGGATTCTGACGGAGAGAAAATCAGGACCGTCCCTGAACTAGGTAATGAGAAATTTACTTTGCCAATTCTGGCCAACTGCCTCTTTATTCCGGTATGCAAAAACCGTTTAGAGCATAACCATGAATTCTTGAATCGCAGAAACCATGACTGTCATCCCACCGGTAGACAAAGTTTTTATTAGAAAGAGAAGCAATCCCAAAGACTTAGGCTATCAAGTTCTCACAAGGATGGTCGTGACCAAAAGGAGGATGTGGCCATTATTGAAGCTCCTGTTTCTATCTCTTCTGGGACTGAAGTCTCTTTACCAGGAGACATCAATGTTTTGCAAGGGAACAGGGGAAAACGTTCTTCTCCTCAGCATGTACTTGACGAGGAAAAGACAGACTTATTGGCACCTGTTGTTGAAGATCAAGAACTTGATGTGATGACTGAACAACAAGGGGATCACGATGATGGTAGCCCAATAAAGAAGCAACGTTTGGATTGTCCAGGTAATCAAACACAACCAACTTAGAATTTGTACCATCGTACGACATAAACATATAGCTCACGTAGCCCCTCCTTTTTTTTTTGTGTTCTGTCAGATGGAGGGAATAACTTGGAAGTGGCATTATCCAAAGCTGCGGCACTGAAATCCAGCCTGGATCAGACCATAAAATGCTATTTGAACAATATTGGCGATAAGTTTACTGTCCTTAAGCATAACTCTGATCAAAACTGTATCAGCAAATATGGGGAACGTACGGGCATCGTGGTGGTTCACTGACCCTATTCTGAGAAGCATGATGGGATACATCCATTCTGATCTTAAACGTATCCACAAGCTGATTGCCTCGCCAATTTTAGACAAGATTTCTTTGAGCACCCGGATTAGGAGAGTCTTGAACAGCTGGAGAAATATGTTGCAGGACAAAATTCCTCAAGAGGTACAAGAACTCATGAGTGAGTTGGAGCGACCGAAGGAGAATTTGAATAGTAAAGTGGAACATGCAGTTTCCTTTAGCATTTCTAGTATGAGAGCTGATGAAGAGCACGTGAAAGAGCAACTCAGTATTGGTCAGGAGGCTTGCTTCGGTATCCCCCCCTGAGGGCAATCGAAGAGAAAAACCGGGTCTGGGTGGTTCGACGGTATGTCCCGGGTTAGTTTAGGAGCCGGTTTAGCGGTGTATATTTTTTGTATCGGTGTACGTATCCGTTTTGTATAGGGTGTGTTTAGGGGAAAAAAAGTTTAGGTCCCACGTTCTAGAGGTGCTGTTACTCAGAACTAGCGCCCTTGTGAGATTCACGGCGATCCGACCGGCGGCGTAACCCTAGCAGCCGACGAGATTGCACCTCATTGCCGCTCCTCTCTCCTCTAGACACGGCGGCACCCTAAGACGCGGGACAGACCTCATCGCCGCTCCTGTCCTCTAGAAAAATTCAAGATCGGAGCACCTCCAGATCGTACGAGTCTAGATCGCAGCACTTCCAGATCGGAGACGAACTGGACCTAGTACGCGTCAGAGGTGAGATCTCGTCGGCTGCTAGGGTTCGGTGACGGCTCCTCCTCCTACTCCTCCGTGTTGTCGTAAGATAATTCCGACTCTCATGGTTTCTAGTGGTTGCAGATAATGGTGGATAGCAGTGGTTCAAGTATGATGGAAGAAGATGACGAGTACTTGGACAATGAGGCCGAGTCCTCTCACCACCATGGATCAGATTCCGAGTCCTCTGACCACCATGGATCAGATTCTCATGTAGATGGGCACGTCCATCCTGATGATACATCAGACGAAAATGTGAGTAGCCTTGATTTTATGTGGTTACTAGTAATTGCAATGAAGACAACAAAATAAATTTATGTTCATTTTCATTTGTGTTGTGCAGATTGAGTTAGAAGTTGCTAATGAGGAGAACGATTCTGAGGTGTTAGACAGTGAGTACGTGAATAAGGTATGTGCATTATTGTAGGTATATATGTGGATGAAATTAGTTGCATGAAAATATATCTTACTATTATTTTCGTATTGAATTGTTCAGTTAATAGTTGGGAGTGATAATAGTTTTGACTACTATGGTGATTCAGACTTGGAGACATGTGATAATGTTGAGGTATGTGTTTCATATTTTATGTGATATATATACCCAAGTTGTACCATTGTACTAATGAATTATGTGTTATATGTTATGGATTTGTAGGTGGTTGGGAATGTTTTTAAAGAGAAAGAATATAAGGGGGAATGTGACAGAGATATTGGGCATCCAGGTGAAGAGCGGGAGAAGTATTGGAAAATAATGGATATGACTTTTGTTTCTGAACCTGCGGCATATTATTTTTATAACAGCTATGCTAAAGACCATGGATTCAGCATAAGAAAGGGCAGGTATAAGAAAAACAAAAAGGCATCGCATGATATACGTAAGAGGCAGTTCGTATGCTCCAGGGAAGGAAAACGTAGTAGCAAATACTTGCCTTTGGAAGGCAGAAAATACAAGCCAAGAGCAGAGTCTCGTTGTGGATGCACAGTGCAACTGGTCGTGAAGCTAGATAAATCTAAAGGTGTTTGGTGTGTTGAGAAGTTTGATGACAAGCACAATCATATTTTAGCTAGACCTGATGAGGTGCCTTTGTTGGAGATATGCCCAAGAGGCAATAATAAAGTGGTTATTATCATATCTTCATACTTATGATAAATGTTTACATACCATGCTATAATTGTATTAACCGGAAACATTAATACTTGTGTGATTATAAACATAAAAGAGTCCCTAGTAAAGCCTCTTGTTAAACTAGCTTGTTGGTTAATATATGATCATTGTTTCCTGATCATGAACATAGAGATGTTATTAACAACAGGGTCATATCAATAGATGAATGATATGATGGACATACTCCTATAGTTAAGCATAGCATAAAGATCAAGTCATTTAATATAGTTTATTTGCTATAAGCTTTCTGATACATAGTAACCTAATTCCTTCGACCATGAGATCATGCTAATCACCATCACCGGAAGGATGCTTTGATGACATCAAACACCACACCGTAACTGGGTGGCTATAAAGGTGGCATTGAGTATTCGGAAAGTATGGGTTGAGGCTCATGGATCAAGAGTGGGATTTGTCCATCCATATGACGGATAGATATACTCTGGGCCCTCTCGGTGGAATGTCATCCAATTAGCTTGCAAGCATGTGACTGGCTCACAAGGGATCACATACCACGGGAACGAGAAAAGAGTACTTATCGGTAACGAGGTTGAACTAGGTATGCAGAGATACCGACGATCAAAACCTCGGATAAGTAAACTATCGTGAGACAAAGGGAAATTGGTATCGTATGTAAGTGGTTCATTCGATCGCAAATTAATCGTAGAAATATGTGGAGCCATATGAATTTCCAGATTCCTCTATTGGTTATTGATCGGAGAAGTGTCTCGGTCATGTCCGCATAATTCACGAACCGTAGGGAGACACACTTAAGTATTCGATGTTGTTGAGTAGTTATGGAATGATGAGTAAGAGACCGAATGTTGTTCGGAGTCTCGGATGGGATCCGGGATATCACGAGGAGATCCGGAATGGTCCGGATAATAAGATTCATATAAGGAAAGTCCTGTTTCGGGGTTGGAGAATGGTTCCGGTGTTTTCATCGGGAATGTTCTAGAAGGTTCCGGAAGGTCCGGCATTCCGGAGGGGAAGGGTACATGAATGTGTCATAACAAGTTGGAATGGTTGCATCATGTACTAGGTGTCACCGCTGAGCAAAATAAAGGGATAAATCAAATCCTAGTTTGAAAAGTCAAACGCCAATTTGAAAAGTCAAACGAGAAGTTTGCTTGGTGGAGGGAGAGTAGGAAACCTACTTGGGGAGGAAGTCCTACTACCTCCACCCGCCGGCCAAGGAGGAGGAGTTGGAGGAGGACTCCCTACACCTCTCTCCTCTAAACCCTAGCCCTAGCCGCCGGCCTTCACCAAGTCGCCGCCGCCCCTAGGTTTTGCCTAGCCGCCGAGTTGGGGCCTTCCCTTGCCCTAGCCGCCGGCCTAGCCCTCTCTCCTTGGTGCCTCTAAACCCTAGATCGCCAAGGGCTCTCTCATAGTCCACCATACTCGCTCCGGCTTAAGGTGAAGCCCTGCGAGATCTCTCCTCTACTTCCGGTACCACGCCGTCGTGCTGCTGGAATCACGAGGAGAGTGCTACAACCTTCGCTGCCTACTGGAACAAGGGAGAGGAAGGTCTTCATCGAGTACCAAACGTGTGACCGACTGCGGAAGCGCTGCCGGAACGCAACGCTGAAAGGATCGTCTACGCGATCTTGAGATCGGAAGTGTACGACTACATCACCCACGAGAATGTGCTCTCGTTAACCGCTTTGGAATCTTCGAGGGTGAGTTCCTCTATCGACTCGTTGCTACAATCTAGTAGATAGATCTTGGCTTGTTTGTTTGCATGCGGTAGAATTTTTTTGTTTTCCATGCTACGAACCCCTACAGCCTTTTCTTTGGTCTCATAGGAAGATCGAAGATTTCCAAAGAGCAGAGATATTAGCAATGGCAGCTAGTGGGATTAGAAAACATATGATCATTCATCAGCAAGTATGGTAGATACAATCAAGTTGGATTCACGAGGAAGGATTTGTATAACATGTGTGCCAGAGAGAAAAGGAAGCTACTTTCAAGCGGCGATGCGGCCACGGCCATCGACATTATGCAAAGCAGGAAGGAAAAGTACCCTGACTTTTTTTATGATCATCAGCTTGACTATAAGGGACGTTTGAAATGTCTCTTTTGGTGCGATTCTCAGTCACGTCAGGACTACCAAGATTATGGTGACGTTTTGGTGTTTGACAGCACCTACAAGATGAATCGATACGGTATGCCTTTTGTTCTGTTTGTCGGTCTGAACAATCATCGCAAGACTACCGTATTCGGGTGTGCCATCATATCAAACGAGACCGAGGATACTTATGCTTGGCTCCTGAAAACATTTTTGAAAGCAATGTGTCAGAAGAGGCCACGGTCTATAATCACGGATGCGGATGCTGCGATGATGAGAGCGATACGAAGTGTATTACCAGATGTGTGGCACCGTATTTGTACATGGCACATTGAAAAGAACATGTGCAAGCACCTAAGTTCCAAATCATTGCCAGAGTTTCGGTCTCTATTATATTACTCCACCACGAAGGCCAAGTTTGAGGAAGGATGGCACGCATATGTGAGAAAATGGCAGACAGATAAGACAAAACCGTGGCTAAATAGAATATACAAGAAGAAGCACCTGTGGGCGGCTGCTTACCTCGCAGATGGATTTTGGCTAGGGATGAAAAGCAACCAGCGCAGTGAAAGTCTCAACTCATCCCTTCATCTTCACCTCGATTATGGGATGACGCTTGTGGATTTAATTGTGCACTATGAGAATGCGATTGTACGTATCCGGAAAACAGAGGCGCGAGATGACTGCACGGCTTCACATACTATGCCTGTGATTGTTACCAAATGGCAGCAAATTGAGTTAGCAATGGCCAGCACATTCACCCCAGCTAATTTTTATATCTTGCAGGATGAGCTTCGTAAGATTGAAGGCATGACAATTGTAGAAAAAAGTGTGGGAATAGAAGATTCGGCAAGGTATCTTGTGGCATGGTCAAATAACCGACGCCATAATTTTTCTGTGGACTATACACCAAACAATCCAGCACAAAGTATAGATTGCAATTGCCGGAGGATGGAACGTAGAGGCATTCCTTGCAAGTATATTCTGTTTGTGTTGACGGAGCTGAAATTGGTTGAACTACCAAGGTGTATTATTCTTGCACGATTCTCAATAAATGCCAGAAGTGGGTTACCTTCGAGGCGCTCGAGCGATCTGTTTGGCTGGAGATTTGCTGGGGCAGAGGAGCGAAGTCGGTATTCCGAGCTTAGTGTGATGTCGTCTGAAGTATTACATGTAGCCTGCAATAATCCTGAGTTGTACAAACAAGTAAAGACCTTGTACGGGGAAATTATATCGAAAAAAGTGGCGTACGCTGCAGGAATACGTGGTCCAAGAAATTCCATTAATACTGATGGAGGACCTTCTGCAAGTGCAACTACTCCAATAGGTGATCCTGCTAAAGTCAACACAAAAGGTGCTCCGAAGGGAAAGAATAAAGGGAAGAGCAATCTTGTGAGTAAAAACGGTAGAACACTCGGGTATGATGAGAAAAAGCGGTTAAAGTTGTGTAGCATTTGCAAAACGCCTGAACACAACAAAAATAGTGTGAAATGCAAACTCCATCACAGGTAACCACTATATTTAATTTTGGCATTAATTATTGTAATGTAGTTATTTATGTTTTTTGTGTTTGTAACTGCAGGTATCTTGCAGAAATGTTAGTTCGACGTGAGCAGCAGTAACATAGTATGCTGACGAGAGGGAGCTCATCATCATGATTATCCGGAAGTGAAAAAGATCATAAATAGTAGTTGAGAATTTTATCTTGTTTATGAGAACATTGTTTGGTTATCTTGATTGGTTATCTGAATAGCGGTCTGTAAGTCTTGATTAGGGACATAATAGCGACATGTGGGTATTATGTTTGTTTATCTTGATTGGTTATCATAAAATTAAGCTGGATTGATGTTGCAATCCGTTTTGAAGAAAACAATGGCTATGTATGAATGGTTGTTGCTAAAGTTTCCAAAAAAACAATGATGAAAACTTGATGTGCTAAAGTTTCCAAAAAAACAATGATTAAACCTTCTCACTTATTTGGATTCATGATTTTATTAAACATTTTGGTCATCCAATTAATGAGAGACTAAGTGTTTATTGGTGCCTCCCAGGAAAAGAAATAATAGATGGTTTGTACTGCATTTCTAGAAGTACGCCCTTACTAATTCATTTTTATCTCACATGTAACATTTTTATCTTACAGTAAAATTTGTTTACCTGAATATGGAAACCAGCATATTATTCCACTGAACAATAACTTCAGTAGAAAGAGGAAGATCAACACAATTTGCACAAGCAAGGGGAAGAGGAACAGCTGGAAAAAATAAAGGAGCCAAAAGAAAGCATGATGAAGGAGCATCCACTTCTGCACCTTCAGCTAGAGGAACCGGAGGCAGGGGAACAAGAGGAAGAAGGCAACCATACAACACAGGCCCATGTTCTGCTCATTACCTTCTGTTTGGTGATGAGGCAGGAACAATCCCAGACCTAAATGAAGCTCTGCAAGCTGAAGATTTTCCAGGAGAGGTGCAACTCACTCAGAGTGCACCTGCTGAGTGATGTTTTCTCATATTTGAACATTTAGAGGCTTTACTTTATTTTCCTGCATACACTATGTAATAAGTTGGATTATTAAGCAAAACATGAACTACATACACAAACTAGCTACTACATTATGTCTTCTCCATTATTACAACAGTACATGTCTTCTTCAGAGGTCCAGCAAGTACAAATTAAACTAAGCACAACAACAATACATGTCTTCTGCATTATTTCAACTAGGCAGAGATAGATCAGTGGTTCCCATATTTCTTCTCCTTTCCCTTTGTAATTTTACTAAAGAAAAACTGGATTCACTTCTTCATTTTTCACAAAGTAGATGCAGCTTTGAGCTCTTGAACCACTCTTTCAGGCACCATACTAGGAATCACATATTCATGGTTGATGGTGTACCTATTGCTTCCTAGTTGTTTCAGTCCTTCAGCAGCCTCCAGCCTCATCTTCCTGTCCTTCCTCTCTTCCTCTGACATCCTTGTATACACCTGAAACTCCTTCTTCTCTTTCTTCTCTTCCCTGGAACCAGTAGATCTCGTACGATAGAACTTGGTTTCCTTTCTTTCCATGGCTGCAATGTTGTGAGACCTGGGGACAATGCTAGAGAAATATGGGATAAGAAGGAATATAACAAAGAACCTCCTGACAGTGGTAGAGTGAAGACAGATATTGCACAGTGCACTTCTTTCAGAGATCACAAGACAACTCTCAAAGCTCACAAGACAAGTGCACACAAAATTGCACAACTTTCAGAGCTCACAAGACAAGACCATGGAAATATATTTATATTTTATTGGTCACTGCATTGTACATGATTCAAAAAGATAGATTCCTACAATTATTAGACAAGGACCCTAGTTCTCATCTCACAAAATTGCACAAAAAGAGTACAGAACTACAACTACAAACATCAATACAACAGCTATATTCCTAGTTCTCATCTCAGACTTCATTAGTTTCTTCTCAATCTGCAACTTTCCCACTATAGCCTTCAATGCCAAATTCTCTGATGCTACTCCTCTAAGAATTTTTGTGTTGCTGCATTGTTTCTTGGTGTGAGCACAATCACAATGCACATCGACAGCATTGGTTCTCTCCCTCGAATCTACACTGTATTGCTGATTGCTCTGGTTCAGACAAATTCAGAGAAACATCAGTTCAGAGATACAGTACAAAATACAGACAAAATTCAGAGAAATTTCAATTCTGCAGTTCAGACAAAATTGTGTGGTGAACTCACCTTCGATCTCCTCGCCGTGCCATAGTACACCTCGCTGGTCAAAGCCCACTCCCCGTCGCCGACATGGCTGTTGGATCCTTCATCTCCGCCTGCCCCGACCAGCGCAAGGCGCTCCGGCCTACCGCTCGCGAAGGCCCTCGAAGTTGACCCCATCCCCCGCCGCGGCGCGACCACCTGCGACCCAACGACAGCAAAACCACCAGCACCCCACAGCCGCGAGGAGCCTCCCGCCGCCACACTCGGGAAAGCTCTCGCTCTGGGATCTCTCGCTTAGGGCGAACGCAATGCTTCGGTCTAGTGCATAACTTCCAGGTTTGCCAGGGGCTAATTTGCAGCGTGTCAGCCGACGTCGAGTCCAAATCAGCCGTTTTCAGCCAGTTTTCACGTTTTGTATAACGGGTGCACATCACATACAAGTTGGTGTATGAGTGGACAACGTTTTGAAAGGATTTGTATGAAACTGCACACCCCTTGACAACTATTTGTATGTGTGGTGCAATTACCTCCGTTTTGGCTTGTAGAGACTGTTTCTTAAGATGCATTATTTGTATGAGGGCTGTAGGCTCCCGATTCCGGTGCCGTTTGTTCAGACAAACTAGCAGGCATGTGAAGAGCTGGAACCTTTTGGGGATCAACAGTAGGAACAATATGCAAATATGTATCATTAGTGTGCAAAATAGATCCACTGGACGGTGATATTGCTTGCTCTGTTGAAACATGGACTAATAAACACAAAATATTGAATATGTTCACACCAGGAGTAATAAACACAAAATATTGAGTATAAACCCAAAATATTCAGTATATTTTACAAGCATGTCATGGTAACACAGGAACAAAAAAACCTGTAGGGTGGGAAACCTTCTACGGGACTAAAACCCAACCTACAAGCCATAATTCGTTCCTCAGGTTTTCATGTGCTTGGCCGCCTCAAGAACCTTGGTTCTGACAGTGCAGATGTTTGAAGGGGACAGAACAACCTGGGCAACCTTCAGTCTTCTGTTATCATTCACTATGGACTGCATTGACAAATCTAAGTAAGTACAAATATTTTTGGTACAGCTGGTCGGGTAGTGATAGTTAAAAGAATATGCAAACCTGCGAAATTTCCCTAGTCATTTTATCGCCATCCCAGTGTTCCATACACTCCAACACAAATAAGCCACATGAATTTCTGGGACATTGGACAAGAACTAATTATATTTTCCATGATGGATAACATGAAATATAGAAGGCAAAAAAAAAGTAAAGTAAACTCACCCATCTCTTTGCCGAGCCAATTCATAACGTTTTATAGGCCATTTTGATACGTCGGGTATTGTGATTTTGTAATCATATTAGTTTGTTTTATGTCATAGGCTATTTGATATCTCTGAAAAATGCAAAAATTAGTGTAATGTACACAAGTATTAAGGTAGTACATGATAAAGTTAAGAGAATAAATTACCATTGTTTCAATAATTTTCTTCGTTGTAGATAAAGAGTACAAAGAGTCTAAAACTTGAAATTCTTGTTTCGGTATGTGCATGACTACTGTCGTTCAATGCGCGTCATTTATATTTAGAGGGAAATATACCTACAGAAATTGAAGAATGTAATCAACAAAACACTTTTCAACATACAAATGATGTACGTTCTAATTACCTTATTTCGCAAGAAATATTCATCCATTACTCTTCCAATTGATCCACTTTTGGACATAGTGAAGTCCATGTTATGCTTGGATTTTTTCGCTTCTTCCAAAGTTGTATCCTTCTTCACAAGGAACGTTGTTCTTAATGCACTGAAAAGGTACCGATCATGTCCCACACGAAGTGACAAATCTCCAATGTAACTGTCTATTAACTGTAACCATAAGAGGAATTAAATTTATCAGAGTGGTAACATTATTATGTATTAGCATGATATAAAATAATCATAACACAGTATAACTTACACGATCGCTAACCCACTCATGATCCAACACATCTTTAAGCTTTAATGAATTCAACATAATTCCATTTGCATGTTGGTAAACAACCTTTTTACCATTCGATTCCTTACATGCGTTTTCAACCAATGTCACGACTGCTTGTATTTGCTGAGCAGTCAGGACACGTGTACCATCATCTTGGTTTACAAATAATCCTACGAAAATGGTAAAAAAAACTCGTTATAACTACATAAAGATGTAAATAGTAGGTACGCATTAAATAATTGTCAAATCTATTTGTAGGGAACACATGCATCGGTTCAAACTAATTCCTCAGCATGCATGCATAGTGTCAATCTGTGTTCCCACTTGCATGCACATTACTCACAAACCTATTCACACGGCTGAATGTGAAAGAAAAGAAAGAAGATTGTACTAGGCTAAAATGCCACAATTATTGAGTAATAAATGGCTATGCGCCTAAACCAGCATTCCTAGTGAAACGGCATGAAAAATGAAAGGTGCCGTGTAAACTGAACCGGAGGGAGTACCTTTCTTAAGTGCACGACGTTTGGGGGGCTCATATCCCACGTAACCTTCAAGTTTTGTAGGAATTTTGCGCTTACGTTTCCCCAAACCTTGTTCCGGCTCGTTGTTAACATCCAACTTACTATCGATGCTGTTGGAATTGTCTGACGCAGTTGCTCCATCCAGCTCTTTCCCATTTTTGCTAATTCCGTACATTTCCGATAGAAGGTCTGACACGGCTTTTGTAGAAACATCAAGCACTAACTCTGGGTTGGAAGGTGTGCTGCCTATTGCGTCTTTACAAGCATCCTTATGTGCGCCATCGTCGGGCGTTGCATTACCATTCAACCCAGTGTGTTTCATTGAATCAATAGTTTCCTTAATAATCTGATCAGCATAAGCACCTGCACTCTCTTTTCCATACCAAAATTCTTTTTCCCGGAAAAGAGGATCCATTATTCAATGATAGGTTGTCATCTCCATTTTCAACTTCTTTGCTTTTGTACATAATGCCATTTTTATTCAACTTGACAATTAATTTCTAAAAAATTAAATAGAAATATATAATGTACTTGTAGGCTATCACATACAAAAATAGAAACTCTCAATAGTACATGCAATAATACGGTGATTACCTGTGCATATGAGTCCATCATTTTCTTGACGATTTTCTCCATTGTTGACTCCATCCTATTCATTGTTCGCTCCATCACTCGATCCATCACTCGCTCCATCATAGACTCCGTCAGTACCTCCTGCACGTTTTTAGTAGTTTTTTTGTCTGAATTTCCGGCTACAGCCTTCCTAGCCGAACTTGCCTTTGGCTTGAGAACAGGAGCCGGTTTATTTAGCATTTTAATCCTATACTCCAACGTTATATTATCTTCAACCTGATACATACAGATTAGTAGAACTCAATGTTATTAATCAAAATATAGGCATAAGTTTTTTAACATAACCACATGATATATATACAGATGATATTAGAAACATGGATCGTTACCAGAATAGGTCCTTCACCCCGACCATGATCACAGCCCATTGTATCCCTAATCCTAGCAGCATCATATGTCCAATTACGCATGAGTGGTCTCAAGGACAAACTTGGATTTATCCTATAAGGATCATCTACATGCTTGACCTTCTCCCAATAAACATACTGCATGTGAACCAAGTGTAATGTTAGTGCATCATAAAATGAGATGATCTACCATATTAAAAATAATGTTGATAAAATATTTAATACATGTATTAAAGACAAATTTCCCTTAGGCCACTGTCTAATTTGTTTATATCTAGTTACAAGCCTGAAGTATAGAATGAGATGATCTACCGTGAACTCACTCCAATTAATGGTGGACATACGGTCTAGGTCCTCCACTAGTACCCCAATAATCCTTCGGTACAATCCTCTTAGTCATAGGCGCCAGCACTGTCCCAAGGAGAACAAGGGCAGATTTACGGAGGAAGTCATCGTCCGCAGCTTTACTTATGACAATATCAGCTATTAAATCTTCAATAACAATGTGCTAGTAGTTGAGCTGAGAAAATTTGGTGGAATACGGGACTTTCCGTCTTCACATTCCTCATCAATTATACGATTAGCAGACAGACCATAGTTTCGTAATCCATAAATGCACTTTGCATCTTGTGCAGTCAATGCAAATTTGCCTTTATTAGGCAGGACAAAAGTGCTAGACTCATGATCATAAATGTGAAACATGTACTGCAGCAAGACAACTCGCATCTGAATTGGTGGAATTTGTAACATACTTCGCATATTTGATTCTATAAATTTGCTACGTTGTTGACTTGTAAAATTTCCCACAAGTCTACACCATGTTTCAACAGAGCAAGTAATATCACCATCCAGGTCCATCATGCTACAACAAAAATCACCATGACAAAAATAAACAAGTGTAAAGTTAGTACATGCATGTGTTTATACTATGTAAAGAAAATAGGTGGCATATGTATAATGTATATATTACAGATCAACAAATGCATATATAAAGGAAATTGTTAGTTTGGAACCCACCCTCGATTTTTATCCTAAATTCGCCACTTCACACTGTTGACACGTTACCCTCTCTCCTTGTAATCCCCACCACCGCTGCACCCTACCCTGTTAACTCTGCCGCCACACCTCAAAACGTCCCACCTGGCCCCGCCACTACCCCTCTCTACAGCTACGACGGTGCATGCGATCATACATCTATGCGACCATAGACAGGGGCGAAGCCAGGTTTTGGTCCAAAAAAGTTAGCTAACAATCTGCCAATCAAGTAACCTTGGAGCGAGCGGCGGGGTCCTATACCTAACATTAAAATCGATTAGTCTGATTATTTTTTGAACAGGTTAAATCTGATTGATAGGCCAGACACGGTGAGAGCAAAAAGACCAGCGAGATCATAATCGTGTCCTGTACATGGACGTGTAGGCAGGTGCCACTTGATTGGGCTTCCATGCGTGAACAACCAAAACAATTAGGTGATTAAGTAAGGCAATTAGCACAAGACCCTTGCCTCCGCCCCTGATCATATATCTACGTACACAGAGCTACGATGCATGCGATCATAGATCCATGCGATTAGATGGATGAGATATACCTGATGGGCCGCTGCAGTACTACTCCCGCGTGTCTCCGTTATACAAAGGAGTCTTCAGAGTCGCCGCAAGGATGAGACCGTCGCACCTCGAAGGAGTCAACTAGGACGACAGAGAAGGCGGCGGTAGGGCGACGATGTAGCCACGACCGCGTCGTGCCTGGTGATCAGGTCGTGGGTTGTAAATTGCGCGTTCGATTAAAAAAGTTTGTGGAAACGATCCTAAAGGCCCAGTTTGGGCCGAGGTATGCAGTACATTAATCGGTCCAATTAACTTTTTTTTTAGTTACGTAAAATTCGAACTCCATGATAACATAACAAAAAAGATATATTCGCAAATGCAGAATATTGGCAAAAAAATCAAGTAAATTTTTTTTGACACTCTGGAGGTTGGGTTCCACACACGGGCCTAGCTCAAGCCCATTACAGGCGAACTAGACCAGAGTAGTACTGCCTAGCGGCCCAGAGGTCAGCCCGATGACAGAGTGAATCAGATTTGTTTTTTGAGAGGAGCTCGAAGGTGTGCATCGAACGGGGTATATAAGCAGGTCGTCCTCACCTCCAACTAGCGAGGTGGGACTAAAACTCCAACCCTCGTCGGCACCGCGCGCAGCACTCGTACACGGGCCGATTTTACTCCCGGCCCACCAGGATGCGGCGCTGCAACAGGCACGGGAGTTGGGCTAGTGTGTTAGGTTGTCTCGCTGGGCCTGGTTCTCAGGTACGTTTATTTATTTTTTCTTCTTATTTCTTTTTTATTTTTCTATTTCTAATTTCTGTTTCAATTCAAATCAAATGATTTCTAAACTCAATTTGATTTCAAACCTTTAGGAAACCTTTTAAGTAGGTTTCATCTTATTTTTTACTGTGTTATTTAATCCACTCAATTATAATTTTCTTGTTATTTAATATTTAGTTATGTTTAGGTATTTTCTCTTTTTTAAAATTAAATTTAATATTATTCAAACCCATATAATTTTTTTCAAATAATCCATTATTCTTTTTCAAACCCATGGTTAAACCACATCTTCTAGGCCTAAAAATGATTTTTCCCAAAATATTAGAGGTTCCAATTGTGTAGCTCCAGTTCAAATTTTCCATGTTTTTTCATATTTAACCAAACTTTGACTTGTGGTACAAATTGAGAAAAATAGGAAGTAAAGACCAACAAAGTGGTTATGTTCCCACCAAATATCCCCATCTACCTAAACATGCTGGTGAAACAAAGGTTTCAACTATAAATTTTGTACTTCCTTCACAAAATATAGCTAAATTTGAAACTTTAAAATGGAAAATGGTATTTAAAAGCATACTTGGTGACAGACACCAAAAGATGAAATGTATGCCATGCCAAGACACGCATCCCTGCCAAGTTTGAGTCAATTATGAGAAAGTATGACATGGAGCTGGTCATGTCCTATGAAATTTGGGTACACACCCATGAGACTCACACTTGGAACCAAGAGTGAGAGAGCAAACTCATCTTTGCTTCCACAAACTCAAGGTTTATTATTTTTCATTATAACTAGGGTACAATCTAAGACCAATGGACAAGGTTTCACTATTTTTTGATTTTCTGTGATTTTATACTGCCAGGTCAAAGTCTGGTCAAAATTTGCGTCGAACACCGAGTAGCCATATGGATGAACCTAGCTGATCTACCAATAGATCCATGGTTAAACCACATCTTCTGGGCCTAAAAATGATTTTTCCCAAAATATTAGAGGTTCCAATTGTGTAGCTCTAGTTCAAATTTTCCATGTTTTTTCATATTTGACCAAACTTTGACTTGTGATACAAATTGAGCAAAATAGAAAGTAAAGACCAACAAAGTGGTTATGTTCCCACCAAATGTCCCCATCTACCTAAACATGCTGGTGAAACAAAGGTTTCAACTATAAATTTTGTACTTCCTTCACAAAATATAGCTGAATTTGAAATTTTAAAATGGAAAATGGTATTTAAAAGCATACTTGGTGACATACACCAAAAGATGAAATGTATGCCATGCCAAGATTTATAAGTTTGCTTGTTCAATTATGTAGCTCTAGTTCAAAATTTTGCTTGTTCAAAATTTATAAGTTTTCTTGTTCAAAATTCATATTTGACTATGATGGTGGTGTGGTCTGTCGCTCGGAAGATAATATGCTACCTCGTTCTGCTACTATGATGCAGCAAGGTCGCCATATGTGATTCTCAAAAAACATAACATATTTTTCAAAGAACAAATTCAAACATAATGGCAAAAGTGCAAAATAACAGATATTTTCACACACATTTTAAAAGGACAGATTCAGACCGTCATAGATAACTAAAACATTAGATTGTTCACAACATCCAGAGCAAAAGAGCACCTTCATCACAGGAAAGTGCACCAAAAGATCATACCTACCATGTCTAGAACTAACAAACATAGACTAGATGTTCTTACATAGCATACATAACATTCCAAATATTCAACACCTAACTAACAACTACACCAAGTCTGCCTGGACAAGCACCTCCCACAGAGCCTTATGCTGAGCCTTCTCACGAGCATCTGAACTATCCTTGGCGAGCTGATGAACGTGCTACAGCAAGTTCACAAGCATCCCACCCCTAGGCTTCCTTGGATGGTATGGGCACCTGTACCTGTTGTTCACCACATATGGGCCGCGGTTGTTTGCTTGCAGCTGGATCACTTCCTTCTGAATGAAGGAATTTTCATTTCTCTTGTCCACAGACTCAGCACTGTCCTGCGAGTCAAACTACAATGCACACAACAAACATTCAATCTTACAAAATGCAAAAAAAATATTACAAAATGAATGTGCAATGTAATATGTAAAAAGTTGAATGTATCACCGAAAGTGGGCTTCCATCCTCCTGGAACTCATATGGATCAATGTACTGTACCTCCATATTAAAACAAACAGATGCAAAGTTAATTGTTTCACACTTTGTAATAAACTATATATATGAAAAAACAAATGGATAACACAAATCTATATGGACATAATTGGTCAACAATATGCATTTCCTATCAAAGGATGATCTTGACAAGCCCATAGATAAAATCACAGGCTTTAAGCAATAAACCAATGACATATTCCACTTCAAAACCCACAAAATTTAGCTGAAGATGGATTAACATGCATCATATGAAAAAAACCACTAGGAAAGAGTAAACTAGGACATGTGGTCACTTGCATCACATGAGACCACATGGTAGAAACACACAAGCACCATGCAACTTATCTAGGCATCAACCTAGAGAAAACATCATGAACAACATATAAGCAACACTAGCCATCATACAGGAGACTTCGAAAGCAAGGTTGCCCATCTACACACCAACAAGGAAACTAGAAACACCCAAGAATTGATTTAGAGCAAGATGGTGAGCTAGAGAAACTTGGAAACATGCCAAACATCTAGGGGATGTACAATAACCTTAAAAAGTAGGCTATTCAACATCCAAAAAAACAAGCTACAATTCAACAACATGGTTTATTAGCTAGATCAAGTTTGTAGCAGCAGTTCAACTAAGTTTACATAGACAGATCACAAGTATCTACACTAGATAGCTAGCAACATATGGAAATAGGATGGAATAAATCTAGAAGATCATGTCATAACACTTATGCACCATCAATATCCTAGGGACAATAATGAATGTTATTATGTATTTCCATCTTCATTATTAATGCTTATATCTTTATGCTATAACTTCTGTAGATAGCTAGCAACATATGGAAAAAGGATAATCAAAAAGTTTATGTTTATCGGTAAATTGGAAAATTATGATTGGTGTTTGTTGGAACCATCTAGGGCTCAAGGTGACAGTGTGGGGTTATCTAGATGGGGAAAACGGACTTTGAGGTGTGCTTTTGTAGCCCTACCATGGATTAGAGTGTCCAACTGGAGAGTAGTTCAGGGTAGTATCATGAAGAGAAAATATTTATTGAGAATGTTCACTAGTGAAAGCATGATCCCTAGGCCTTGTTTCTAAGCATTGAAACACCGTTTGCATCTAGATCTGTTACATGTTTGCTTGCTTCCATCTTTTTTCCTTTAGTCTTTTCCTGCCCGTCAGAAGCTCTTTTCTGGCACCGTTACCACTTATAATCATCCATACCACTTGCATTTCACTATTTCTTCGTCGAACTAGTGCACCTATACACCTGACAAGTGTATTGGGTGTGTTGGGGGGACACAAGAGATTTCTTGTATCTTGATTGCAGGGTTGCTTGAGAGGGATACCTTTGACCACTTCCTCCCTGAGTTCGATAAACCTTGGGTAATCCACTTAAGGGAAACTTGTTGTTGTTCTACAAACCTCTACAGTTGGAGGCCCAACAACAGTCTACAAGAATAGAAGTGCATAGACATCACTCGGTATCATGGGCCGCAACCCATCAAGGTTGTCTTCTTCCTCCATACACCAGTGCCATCGATGTCTCCCGCCGGCGGCGGGCACTCCTAGCCCTAACCCTAAGTCCGACCACCGAGAGTACCCACTCGCCCGAAACCCTAAGTACCTTTCGTTGCCTTTGTTGGCGACGTCGTGGCAAGCCGCATTGTCCCCATCTCCGGCGAGGTCCTCGCCTCCGCCGGCGATGCCGTGGCCAGCTGCGTCGTCTCCATCGTCTGCGAGGTCCTGATCGGCCGGACATCCCTCTAAACCCCCCAAAATTACACCCTAGCCCTAAGTCCGGCCGACGGCGAGTACCCCTAGCTCTAACCTTAAGTCTGGCCGCCATGATTACCCACCCAAAACCCTAAGTACCTTTCCTCATCTCCGCCGGCGACGCCGCGGCCAGCCGCGCCGTCCCGTCTCCGGCGAGGTCCTGGCCTCACCTCCGCCGACGGCACCGTGGCCAGCCGCGTTGTCGCCGTCTCCGGTGAGGTCGGTTGTGTCCTCAACTCCTTCAGGTGCCATCGTCTTCCTCGTCACCAGTAACCACCTAGCCCCGGACTGCCACTAATAGGCCCGACCCATGAAAAAACACAACGCTGAGGGGGGTTGCGCGACGCTACATACTTGTGCCACGTTAGGCGGTAATTAGCATCTCGCGAGATGCACAACTGCTATTCTGCTAAGGATGAAGACCAATGTTGGACAAATGCGGGTGTCAAAGTAAATGCGAGCGCTGCTTAGCGGGCGACCATGGCGGCCCACTTAATTTTTGCGGGCACTCTACTGTCCCCAAGCGCAGTTTCTCCATCGGCCCACACACATTTACGGTCTCGAGTCAGTCTTCTTTAACCAAGAACGAACCAAATCGGGCTCGACCCAAATAGGCCTGAATAGCTTCCCCATTTCCAGGCTTTCCTCCACCTTCTTCTTCCCCTTCTCTTTCTTGCTCCAGGGTAAAGGAAAACAAGAGGAGAGCTCCGTCCGCGAAGGGAAGGAAGGAGATAGCAGGGGCGCCAGCGTAACCTAGCCATGGACGCTTCAGGTGTCAACAACGCGATGCTTCAGGCGCTCTTTGAGGTAACTGCCACCTACTACTAACCCTAAACCCTAGGCCTACACCGTTGTCGGGGTAAACAGAGGAACCCCCTGTTCTTGATTCTTGCTGCTAGTGCCCGTCGGCCTATCAGGGTTTTGGGGAGGTTGTCGTGCATCGTTTCTGTTACTCCCTCCGATCCATATTAGTTGACTTGGATTTGTCAAAATTTGGATGAACATATATACTAAATAATGTCTAGATTCATCCAAATTTAGACAAATTTGAGTCAACTAATATGGGTCGGAGGAAGTATGTTTTTTGCCGTAATTTTGTGCGATGTAATCGTCGAGAGAAAATAGGTGATCTGGCGCTCGCTTCACCCCGGTGTGCTCTATTTTGCGCCTAGATTTGGTACAGCTCTGTTGGAGATGTGAAATTTGCGCCGAATTTTTTCTCATTGTTAAGCAGATCATCTGCGCAATGTAATTTCTTATAAAGAAAAAAATTAATTAAACCAAGAGGAATAAGTCATCCTGAATTAGGGGTTTAGGGTATGTTTGGTTGTTGCCATAACATACCTTACCAAATTTTGGCTATGACCAAAGCTTTTGGCCATGTTTGGATGGTTACCAATTTTTTGGCATGCCAATGGCCCACTACTAGCTCTAGTTCAATTTTTTAGCCAAACTTAGCCAATTCATGGGCGCACAAACCTTAGCCAAAATTTTGGCTAGCCAATTATTTGGTGGGGGAATCTTAGGCTCAAACCAAACAGCCCCTTAGATATGTGCTGCAGTTCAGAATTGAGTTTGAAATATACATTACAGATTCTAGGTCCGCTTATGGTTTTGTTCTCATGGCTCCAAAGTGATTTCTTGTTCTCATGGCTCCAAAGCTGGTCCAGCTGCTCAAAAGGTCCCAATTCCATTGTAGAACTGGGACAGTAGAGTTTGACCAATTCCTTGTCTCTAGGAGCTACTCCAAACCCTGACTCTAAACTTAACCGTCTGGAATCTTTCTCGTTTCACGCATCACGGAACTGTTCAGTACAATTAATTATTTCTATATTCTTTGTTGTAGGGCTAGAAATACTTTACTTTGAGGGTTTCAGGCACCTAGTACTAATATATATGATTCACTAGGTAGTCCTGAATACCAAGTACATGATTATACAATGGGGCTATCTTGCTGCTTTGCGGAAATTCATAATACGTGCTGTCCTGTCCTAATTTGAGCTATGTTGCTTTGGGAGCTCATGATGCTTAATTCCAAGTGATTCACAACCCGAACGTCTGATGCTTAATTCCAAGTGAAACAGTTGCATTTTAAGTTTCAAACTTTGAAGTTGCATTGGACTTTGCATGATAAAAAAATGCGAAAAAAGGTGACAGATTTTTTTTACTATCCAAAAGTGACAGATTTAACTTGGGCTAATACAAAACACTCGTATATAAGCTGCTATCCTTATGTAGAAAAGAAAGCCGACACATGCAACTTGCTGTCATATCTGGCAAGCTTCACTTCCTCGTCAATCATCTGCAAGAAATTTATTTGGTTAGAAATAGCATCAAAGTACACATGTTACACTGGCAACCCAACTTAAGACGAAAAATAGTGGATCGCGTGGTGGTCGAATCTGAAGCAAACCATTACAGTCTGGCAAGTATTTTCGTCTAGCATGCTGCAGGGACCCTTATCACGATTTTCTTATACTGAAAATGGGCAAGTTGACTCACTTCTGTTATATGCTCATTAAATTGTGTTACATTACTTATATCTCGCTGTCTTTGAATTAGAATCCTTACATCGTCTAGATATCATTTGCAACTAAGATTTGTGCATTTAGCTTCTCTTTCAAAATCTCTTATTCGAGCAGGTTGCTATGATGATGCTTCAGCAGCAATCTCATAACATTTGCTTTCTCTGCAGGAGGAGAAGAAGAAGGCCATGGTGAATCAGATCATAGCGAAGCTGACGGACGTTTGCTGGGACAAATGCATCACCGGAAGCATTGGGGGAAGCTTCAGCAAAAGTGAAGTGTCTTGCCTGTCCAACTGAGCAAAATGCTTGGCGGAAGTTAAGATGCACACAATACAACGATTACAGCAGTGACCATAGCAAGAACCAGAATGTCTTACGCTGCGTTAGAATTTGGAATCTACTAGAGCTGATGATGCAAACCAGAACTATCTATGCTTGGTTTTATTCTGTCTTTTGCTGCTGAACTATCTTTAGTGAAATGACCGCCATAAATTGGCAGAGGGCGATATAATATTACTACTGCTACTATGCCTTCTGCTACGGCAAGGTTATATTTGAGCAAAATGTGTTATTGAGGTGAAATGAGCTGGGCCTGCTGTTTCAGTGTAGCATCGGCTTGATGATCCGTTCATACGAACGAAGTATGTAATATACACAGCTCAGTTCCTCTTCAGTCGTAACATGTAAAGGTCGCATAAAGGTGCTTTCAAATAAGAAAAAAAAGACAGAAATTGTTTGTGTAGCATCAGCAAGATGATTCAGTTCATACGAACGGAGGGAGCATCTCTAACAGCTGCCCTATAATAGGGTACCACATTTTGGTTATAAGGCGAGATATAGGGCACGAAAACGGCCGCTGCTTTACCAGGTGCTGCATTGCATCACGGCTGCCACAGAAGATACCCTATTTTAGCATTACAAATTTACACCATTCGAATTTAAACTTGAGACAACGATTTATATGGTGAATTGCTATAATTCGACCTAAACTTCGACTTTGACAATCTAATCGTCCCAATCGAAGTCGTCGTCGGAGTCGAATTCGTTCCAAAAGTTAGAATCTTCCTCCGACGAGGAACCTGGCGGAACGGCGATAGTGGAGGGTGGCGCAACACGCAACCGTGGAGTAGACACCTTCCACTTTCTTCTTCCTTGCCGCATAGAAGTCTAGCTCTGCTTGAACAAACTCGGGGTGATCGTGACGGAGCCTTACCATGTTCATCTCATTGATCTAGCCGGCATGCTATTGCATCACGGCGTGGCGACGCTGCCGACACGAGTTGCAGTGGCGCCAGGGTGCTGGAATATAAGTTTTGCCTACAAGGTTATCTACAACTCACTACAAGTCCACCCAATCATCAAATCTCAAAGTTAATATAGTACTTCCTCCGAACCATATTACTTGTCGCTGAAATGGATATATCTAGCAATAAAACATGTCTAGCTACATATGTTCACATTGCTATGTGTTGATATGGTTAAATGTTGATCAATGAGAAAGGAGCAGCTGTAGCTTTCTGTCAAACAGAACATCGGTAACTATCACGGTGCATCAGCTATTATATTTGATTGATGGTGCTACCGATCTTGCTAGCTTGGAGGCACTCGCTTCCCCGGCAGGCTTTAGCCTTGGCTGACGATTCTTCGCTTGCAAGGCATTACTCCCTCCGTCCGCAAATAAGTGTACATCTAGCACTCAAAATTTGTCCTAAAAAGTGTGTACATCTACAATATCAGGACACTAAATAAATACAATTAGCGCCTCATAATCACTCCCCCAGCTCATCCTCCAATCTCTATTCTTCTTCTCCTTATCATCAACCAATCCTCATTCTTCTCTTTTCTTGATAATTGATAAATCTTCATAAAAGAAGAGAGAGAACTAATTTGTCTAGTATTTCCTAGATGTACACTTATTTGCGGATGGAGGGAGTATATTGCATCTGATTGTAAATTTGTCGTAAGTGATATCCACGAAGGAAGCAGTAAAAAGTATGGACTATAGTATTGTTCATGAGGGAAGAATTTTGAAGCACATAACCTAGCCAAGCATATGTTAGCTAATGGAGTAGAACGTCATATTTGTCTTGGTACTCCTCACTTTGTAACCATACCTGTAAACATTAGTACTCCCTCAGTTTCAAAATATAGGATGTTTTAGGTTTGTGAAAAAATTGAATCTAGACTTATTTTAGTGTTTAGATTCACCCCAAAGTTAAGTGAACCTATATACTAAAATAAATCTAAATACATTTGCTTCATAAAGCTAAAACATCTTATATTTTAAAACAGAGGGAATACCAATCAATAAAGCTTCATAGGTTTTCTAAAAAAGAGCAGGGTTTTTTTTTTAGGGTTCTAAAAAAGAGTAGGTATTTCTACCTCATACCTCAAGGTTTCCTGTTTAGTCTATTCCAAACCCAAGTGTACCACGAGACCGGGTGTACAGGATTGTCGCACCAAGCCCATTTTCTACTCACAAAAAAAGCCCATTTTCTCCATTATGACCTAGATACAGCTACGGTCTTGATCCAGTCCTGAGTCCTTAACCAACAACACTCCAACCCGGGCTCGACCCAAACAGGCCTGAATAACATCCTCGCTTCCAGTCCAGGCTTCCACCCTCATCAAAAGAAAAAGAAAAGGACAGGCCTCCCTTCCCCCATCTTCTTCACCTTCTCTTTCTTGCTCCAGGGGAAAGGGCAGGCGAGTAGGCGACCTCCGTCTGCCAAGGGAAGGAAGGAGATAGCAGGGGCGCCAGCGTAACCTAGCCATGGATGCTTCAGGTGTCGACGGCGCGAGGCTTCAGGCGCTCTTTGAGGTAACTGCCACCTACTACTAACCCTAAACCCTAGGCCTACACCGTTGTCGGGGTAAACAGGGGAACCCCCTCTTTTCTTGATTCTTCCTCCCGTTGTGCTCTATTTTGCGCTTAGATTTGGTACAGGTCTGCTGAGGATGTGAGATTCGCGCCGAATCTTACCTATTGTTATGCAGATCAGCTGCGTACTGTAATTTCTTGACATAGAAAGCAGATTTTTTTTTAATTATTAGAACTGCATTACAGATTCTGAATTTGGGGTTTAGATATGTGCTGCAGTTTAGAATTGAGATCGAGATCTGCATTACAGGTTCTAGGTCCGCTTATGGTTTTGTTCTCATAGCTCCAAAGCTGGTGCAGCTGCTCAAAAAGATCCCAAATCCATTGTAGAACTGTATATACTGGCAGTAGAGTTTGAACAATTCCTTTTGTATAAGCGCTACTCCCAATCCTGATTTTAAACTAAACCATCTCGAATATCATGTTCAGAACAGTTAGTTTTTTCTATTTTTCTTTTTATAGGGTTAGAAATCCTTTACTTTTAAGGTTTCAGACACCTAGTCCTAATATATTACTCCCTCCGTTCCAAATTATAAGATGTTTTATTCTTTTTCTGAAACACATGTATCTAGATGCCTTTTAGCGTTTAGGTCGGAGCAAAACGAGTGAACCTACACACTAAAAGGCATCTAGATACATGTGTTCGGAAAAATGCTAAAACATCTTATATTTTGGAACGGAGGGAGTATGATTCATTAGGTACCTGAATACCAAGTGCATGATTATATGATGGCGCTATCTAGTTGCTTTGTGCAAATTCATAATCAGTGCTGTCATGTCTTGAGCTATGTTGCTTTGGGAGATCATGATGCTCAACTCCCAAGTGATTCATAGCCAGAACTTCTGATGGTTATCAGATGTAAACTTGTGTATTAACTTTGCCATGTGAAACAGTTGCATCTAAGTTTCAAACTCTGAAGTTGCATTGGACTTTGCATCATAAAACAAAATGCGACAAAAGGTGAAAGATTTTTTTTTTACTTTTAAAAGGTGACAGATTTTTCTGTACTTCTAAAAGGTGACACATTTAACATGTGCTAATACAAAACACTCATATATAAGCAGCTATCCTTATTATATAGAAAAGAAAGCTGACACATGCAACTTGCTGTCATATCTGGCAAGCTTCAGTTCCTGGTCAATTATGTGCACGAAATTTATCTGGTTAGAAATAGCATCAAAGCACACATTTTAAAGTGGCAACCCAACTTAAGATCAGTAGTGGATCGCATGGTCAAATCTGAAGCAAACCGTTAGAGTCCGGCAATATTTTTGTGACCCTCATCACGAATTTGAATTTCTTATATTGAAAATGGGCACAAGTTGACTCTTCTGCTATATGCTCATTAAATTGTGGTACATTACATACATCTCGTTGTCTTTTGAAGTACAATCCTTGCATGATCTATAATATCATGTGCGACTAAGATTTGTGCATTTAGTTCCCCTTTCAAAATCCATTATTCGAGCAGTCTGCTATGATGATACTTGAGTAGCAACCTCATAACATTTCGTTTCTCCGCAGGAGGAGAAGAGGAAGGCCTTGGCGAATGAGCTGATAGCGAAGCTGACTGCCACTTGCTGGGACAAATGCATCACCGGAAGCATTGGGAGCAGCTTCAGCAACAGTGAAGCATCTTGCCTGTCCAACTGCGCAAAACGCTTTCTGGACGTTAAGATGCACATAATGCAACGATTACAGCAGTGACCATAGTTAGAATGAGAATACTATGTCTTACGCTGCGTTGGAATTTGGAATCTACTAGAGCTGATGATGCAAACCAGAACCATCTATGCTTCCGTTTTATTCTGTCTTTTGCTGCTGGACTATCTTTAGTGAAATGACTGCCATGAATTGGCAGATGGCGATATAATATTACTATTGCTACTATGCCTTTTGCTACGGCAAGGTTATATTTGAGCAAAATGTGTTATTGTGGTGAAATGAGCTGGCCCTGCTGTTTGAGTGTAGCATCAGCATGATGGTTCCGTTCATAGGAACTGAATGCACAAATCTTAGCTCTTGCCGTAGTATAGCATGCATACGGCATAAAGGTGCTTCCAAATAAGAAATAAATTACACAGAAACTGTTTCAGTGTAGCATCAACATGATGATTCAGTTCATATGAACGGAGGGAGTATGTAATATACACAGCTCAGTTAGCTCTTGCACTTGTAACATGTGGCCTGAAGGTGCTTTCAAATAAGAGAAAAAATAAGACAGAAATTGCTTCCTCCACAAAGGATTGGGAGTAGCGCTTATGGTTTTGTTCTCATAGCTCCAAAGCTGGTGCAGCTGCTCAAAAAGATCCCAAATCCATTGTAGAACTGTATATACTGGCAGTAGAGTTTGAACAATTCCTTTTGTATAAGCGCTACTCCCAATCCTGATTTTAAACTAAACCATCTCGAATATCATGTTCAGAACAGTTAGTTTTTTCTATTTTTCTTTTTATAGGGTTAGAAATCCTTTACTTTTAAGGTTTCAGACACCTAGTCCTAATATATTACTCCCTCCGTTCCAAATTATAAGATGTTTTATTCTTTTTCTGAAACACATGTATCTAGATGCCTTTTAGCGTTTAGGTCGGAGCAAAACGAGTGAACCTACACACTAAAAGGCATCTAGATACATGTGTTCGGAAAAATGCTAAAACATCTTATATTTTGGAACGGAGGGAGTATGATTCATTAGGTACCTGAATACCAAGTGCATGATTATATGATGGCGCTATCTAGTTGCTTTGTGCAAATTCATAATCAGTGCTGTCATGTCTTGAGCTATGTTGCTTTGGGAGATCATGATGCTCAACTCCCAAGTGATTCATAGCCAGAACTTCTGATGGTTATCAGATGTAAACTTGTGTATTAACTTTGCCATGTGAAACAGTTGCATCTAAGTTTCAAACTCTGAAGTTGCATTGGACTTTGCATCATAAAACAAAATGCGACAAAAGGTGAAAGATTTTTTTTTTACTTTTAAAAGGTGACAGATTTTTCTGTACTTCTAAAAGGTGACACATTTAACATGTGCTAATACAAAACACTCATATATAAGCAGCTATCCTTATTATATAGAAAAGAAAGCTGACACATGCAACTTGCTGTCATATCTGGCAAGCTTCAGTTCCTGGTCAATTATGTGCACGAAATTTATCTGGTTAGAAATAGCATCAAAGCACACATTTTAAAGTGGCAACCCAACTTAAGATCAGTAGTGGATCGCATGGTCAAATCTGAAGCAAACCGTTAGAGTCCGGCAATATTTTTGTGACCCTCATCACGAATTTGAATTTCTTATATTGAAAATGGGCACAAGTTGACTCTTCTGCTATATGCTCATTAAATTGTGGTACATTACATACATCTCGTTGTCTTTTGAAGTACAATCCTTGCATGATCTATAATATCATGTGCGACTAAGATTTGTGCATTTAGTTCCCCTTTCAAAATCCATTATTCGAGCAGTCTGCTATGATGATACTTGAGTAGCAACCTCATAACATTTCGTTTCTCCGCAGGAGGAGAAGAGGAAGGCCTTGGCGAATGAGCTGATAGCGAAGCTGACTGCCACTTGCTGGGACAAATGCATCACCGGAAGCATTGGGAGCAGCTTCAGCAACAGTGAAGCATCTTGCCTGTCCAACTGCGCAAAACGCTTTCTGGACGTTAAGATGCACATAATGCAACGATTACAGCAGTGACCATAGTTAGAATGAGAATACTATGTCTTACGCTGCGTTGGAATTTGGAATCTACTAGAGCTGATGATGCAAACCAGAACCATCTATGCTTCCGTTTTATTCTGTCTTTTGCTGCTGGACTATCTTTAGTGAAATGACTGCCATGAATTGGCAGATGGCGATATAATATTACTATTGCTACTATGCCTTTTGCTACGGCAAGGTTATATTTGAGCAAAATGTGTTATTGTGGTGAAATGAGCTGGCCCTGCTGTTTGAGTGTAGCATCAGCATGATGGTTCCGTTCATAGGAACTGAATGCACAAATCTTAGCTCTTGCCGTAGTATAGCATGCATACGGCATAAAGGTGCTTCCAAATAAGAAATAAATTACACAGAAACTGTTTCAGTGTAGCATCAACATGATGATTCAGTTCATATGAACGGAGGGAGTATGTAATATACACAGCTCAGTTAGCTCTTGCACTTGTAACATGTGGCCTGAAGGTGCTTTCAAATAAGAGAAAAAATAAGACAGAAATTGCTTCCTCCACAAAGGATTGGGAGTAGCGCTTATGGTTTTGTTCTCATAGCTCCAAAGCTGGTGCAGCTGCTCAAAAAGATCCCAAATCCATTGTAGAACTGTATATACTGGCAGTAGAGTTTGAACAATTCCTTTTGTATAAGCGCTACTCCCAATCCTGATTTTAAACTAAACCATCTCGAATATCATGTTCAGAACAGTTAGTTTTTTCTATTTTTCTTTTTATAGGGTTAGAAATCCTTTACTTTTAAGGTTTCAGACACCTAGTCCTAATATATTACTCCCTCCGTTCCAAATTATAAGATGTTTTATTCTTTTTCTGAAACACATGTATCTAGATGCCTTTTAGCGTTTAGGTCGGAGCAAAACGAGTGAACCTACACACTAAAAGGCATCTAGATACATGTGTTCGGAAAAATGCTAAAACATCTTATATTTTGGAACGGAGGGAGTATGATTCATTAGGTACCTGAATACCAAGTGCATGATTATATGATGGCGCTATCTAGTTGCTTTGTGCAAATTCATAATCAGTGCTGTCATGTCTTGAGCTATGTTGCTTTGGGAGATCATGATGCTCAACTCCCAAGTGATTCATAGCCAGAACTTCTGATGGTTATCAGATGTAAACTTGTGTATTAACTTTGCCATGTGAAACAGTTGCATCTAAGTTTCAAACTCTGAAGTTGCATTGGACTTTGCATCATAAAACAAAATGCGACAAAAGGTGAAAGATTTTTTTTTTACTTTTAAAAGGTGACAGATTTTTCTGTACTTCTAAAAGGTGACACATTTAACATGTGCTAATACAAAACACTCATATATAAGCAGCTATCCTTATTATATAGAAAAGAAAGCTGACACATGCAACTTGCTGTCATATCTGGCAAGCTTCAGTTCCTGGTCAATTATGTGCACGAAATTTATCTGGTTAGAAATAGCATCAAAGCACACATTTTAAAGTGGCAACCCAACTTAAGATCAGTAGTGGATCGCATGGTCAAATCTGAAGCAAACCGTTAGAGTCCGGCAATATTTTTGTGACCCTCATCACGAATTTGAATTTCTTATATTGAAAATGGGCACAAGTTGACTCTTCTGCTATATGCTCATTAAATTGTGGTACATTACATACATCTCGTTGTCTTTTGAAGTACAATCCTTGCATGATCTATAATATCATGTGCGACTAAGATTTGTGCATTTAGTTCCCCTTTCAAAATCCATTATTCGAGCAGTCTGCTATGATGATACTTGAGTAGCAACCTCATAACATTTCGTTTCTCCGCAGGAGGAGAAGAGGAAGGCCTTGGCGAATGAGCTGATAGCGAAGCTGACTGCCACTTGCTGGGACAAATGCATCACCGGAAGCATTGGGAGCAGCTTCAGCAACAGTGAAGCATCTTGCCTGTCCAACTGCGCAAAACGCTTTCTGGACGTTAAGATGCACATAATGCAACGATTACAGCAGTGACCATAGTTAGAATGAGAATACTATGTCTTACGCTGCGTTGGAATTTGGAATCTACTAGAGCTGATGATGCAAACCAGAACCATCTATGCTTCCGTTTTATTCTGTCTTTTGCTGCTGGACTATCTTTAGTGAAATGACTGCCATGAATTGGCAGATGGCGATATAATATTACTATTGCTACTATGCCTTTTGCTACGGCAAGGTTATATTTGAGCAAAATGTGTTATTGTGGTGAAATGAGCTGGCCCTGCTGTTTGAGTGTAGCATCAGCATGATGGTTCCGTTCATAGGAACTGAATGCACAAATCTTAGCTCTTGCCGTAGTATAGCATGCATACGGCATAAAGGTGCTTCCAAATAAGAAATAAATTACACAGAAACTGTTTCAGTGTAGCATCAACATGATGATTCAGTTCATATGAACGGAGGGAGTATGTAATATACACAGCTCAGTTAGCTCTTGCACTTGTAACATGTGGCCTGAAGGTGCTTTCAAATAAGAGAAAAAATAAGACAGAAATTGCTTCCTCCACAAAGAGAAAAAAAATAAAAATGCTTGTCTGAGCCCAGGTTCGAACTGGGGACCTTTAGTGTGTGAGACTAACGTGATAACCAACTACACCACCCAGACATCTTATTCAAAGTGCACACCTGATATTATATAAATTACTACGTAAGTATCGTTATCTGAACTTCTCAGATACAGAGAAGTGGAGACGTATGCAGCGGTGTATGACACAGATATATGGACTGGACTTGGACGGAGAACATGTCAAAGAAGAGAATCTACAGCACGTTGTAATGTACATGAAAAACAACCAGTCACCAAAAATCTCCACATGAACAATGGCCATCTCTAAAGTGATGGAACCGTGTACGGTCCCTCATGATGATCTCCCTTCCATATAGCCGGGATACGAGCTTTGTGCTCTCGTGACAATCACCGCACACCCTGAGGTTCTTGATGATCCTGATGGGAGCTCCTGGAGAGGACGCAATCAGGGCGAAGGCAATGGCAAGCCTCTCGCTGTGGTAGGACAACGTGTCGGCCTTGTCCTCCTCCTCAACGTTAAACAGCACCCCCACGGTGTTCCGTCGGTGCCCACAGTCGTTCAATCTGGCCACGATCTCTTGAACCATGGCGTATATCTCCCTTGAGGCAGGGTGTGTCTTGTCTCCCGTCAGGAATTCGTGGAGAACACCATCGATATCAAGGACGCTTGATCCGGGGCTCTTGTCGATGCCCATGGCCTTCATCTCCTTCCTCGCCCTCTTGGCGTCCTCCCATAGTCTCATTCTCGCGTAGAAGTTGGACATCAGGACATAATTTCCACTCTGCTCTGGCTCAACCCGCATCAGCTGTTGGATCATCCTCTCCCCAAGCTCTAGCTTGCCATGAATCCCACAGGCCCGTATCAGAGACCTGTACATCGCGGTGTTTGGCGGAATGTCCATCCCTCGGATAAGCTTCTCCGCATCATCAAGCCGACCAGCTCGGCCCAGTATGTCAACCATGCAGCCATAATGCTCAATCCTCGGTGTGATCCCAAACTGAACCTGCATTCTGTCGAAGAGCCCCTGCCCTTCATCGACCATCCCGGCGTGGGCACACGCGCACATCACCGCCAGTACCGTGACGCTGTCAACTGGAAAGCCCTTGGCACGCATCCTTCCAAACAAGGTGAGGGCAGAACGGCCATGCCCGTGGAATGCCAAGCCCTGGAGCATGGCATTGTAGCAGCGTGTGTCCATGTCCGCAACGCCAGCGAACACCTGCTCGGCCAGGTCCATCTTCCCGCACCTGGAGTACATCTCCACAAGAGCCGTGGCCACGAAACAGTTCACCGCGAGCTTGCACCTAAGAGCATACGCGTGTGCCCACAGGCCATGCCCAAGAGTCCCGAGCTCCCCGCAGGCGCCGACGACAGCAACGAGCGTGATCTCGTTTGGCCGGACTGTAGATGACGCCATGCGCCCAAACATATCAAGAACCTCCGCGGCCTCTCCGGCGCACGACGAGTCCCTGGCCCGGCGCGCGTAGGCGGTGAGCAGCGCGTTCCAGGCCGGCAGGTCCGGCTCGACGATCCTATCGAACACCCGGCGGCAGGACAAGATCCTGCCGCAGCGGGCGAAGGCGTCAAGCAGCGCGGCCCCGAGTACGCGGTCGCGGGATGCGGCCCCGGCGCCGAGGAATTTGAGCGAATGGGTGGCGAGCGCGAGCGCTGCGCGAGGTGGTGAAGCGCGGAGGAGGGCCGGATAGGTGAACTCGTTGGGGCGGAGGAGCGGGGGGGAGTCGGCGTCGCCGAGGAAGAGGAGGGAGTAGAGCGGGAGCGCGGAGGGGAGGTGCGCGAGGAGGAGGGAGTTGGCGAGGAAAGCGGTGGGCGGCAGCGGGGAGCAGAGGAGGAGCTGGAGGCGGTGGGAGAGGGAAGGGACAGCGGAGGAGGCGAGGCGAAGGAGGAGGGCGAAGTTGGGGGAGTGGAGCGCGAGGCCGGTGGTGAGGAGCAGCGCGTGGAGCTGCCCGAAGACGCGCGGCGCGGCGGCCCGGAGGCGGCGGAGCGCCGGCAGCGGGTCGGCGACGAGACCGTGGCTGAAGGGAGCCGCGTCTGGGCTCATTTGTGCCTTGGGCTGATTGGAAACCATTTGCCTTCATGGGCTTGAGTAAAACCAAAATTTTACTCATTCGGTTAAAAGCACAAGAGCTTGATAATCATGGAACTATTTACCTGCTGAAAAACATTGGATCATTCATGCTAGCTACAGATCAATCTGGATTGGTCCAAAGATGGTAGACAGAGGGGATCACCTAATGATCAAGGTTGAGGGAGACAAGAGCAAAACTATTGATCTCTGAACTTCTGACAGAAATTTTGTAGTCCTGAAGAGATCAGGTGATATGGGTCCCCACTGAAATTCGTCCATGATTCTGGAAAACGAACATATGTGTAGCACAGATTCATGACAAGAGTTCCATTGGATTTTCATTTTGAGGGAATTAGCAACAGATATTGGACTGGTTTTGAGTAGGGCACATCAGAAGCAAGAGTTCACTGGAAAACTTACAGAAGGAGAGACTGGCTATTGATGGATACTTCCATCTAGAAGCAGGTTTCTATTCAAAGGTCTCCATTGAATTACACAGCTCAAGCGCGGGAGAACGTGCAAAGAATATTACAGGGACAAAGTTCCTCAACCCTATGTTGACTGAACGACATGCAAGGAGAAAGAGCAACCGTGCGTAAAAATACAAGGATGATATAACCAAAGGTGAAATATGCATCCTCGCAAGGACTACTGCCTATGAGCATCGAATTAGCTCCCTTCCTTGACACTCATTTGTGGTTTTGGTCCTAATTTCAGTTTGCATCTCCTCAATGCTTTCAGCATCTTCCATTTTGCTTGTTTGATCATTCACCTCGCAAGATCCAGTTGAGCTCAGCGGCACCGCCTCTTCCTCTTTGCTGGAGGGAAACAAGCCGTCTTCATCGGCTCGCTTGCTGGCTTCATGCCATTCTAGCCTTCTTAAGAAACCTTCTTCGATATCGTCAAGCGACAGATCGTCGTCTTCACTGCTGTTGCTGATGCAAGGCAAACGAAATTCAAACGAGGCGCTGTGCCTCCTGGACGAGCCAATCAGCTGTTCACTGTCCACTCTTAGCTGCTTGGTCTTGTCAACATCCTTCGGGCTTTCACTGCTGTCATCGCCATATTTCTCAGTCCCACTGTCAGCATTGTCATCACCTTGATGGTCCACCTCATCAAGTTCATCGCATAAAGATGATGATGAGAATGTCGAATACGTTCCCTCGTCGTCCTCGCGCTCTCTGAGTGTTCTGAGAACCAGGGTTTTGAGCAAGTTCATGACTTGAACGGCATGCATCAGAGCAGTAAGAGGATCTGACATCTGATTGCAGAGCAGTCACTATGTTAGCACCTGTGTTAGCAATCATGTCCAGGGTAAGAGAACCGCAGCAAGAAAATTAATACCTGTGTCATATTGGGTGCAAAAACCATGGCAATATTCCGGGCGTTCATCTTGTTGCAGTCCTCTTCTTCGACTACATCTGCCATGAGCTCTACGACCCAGCTAAGAAGTGTAGCCTGTGTTAAAGGAAGAAGCTTCACGAGCTCCACACATTGTTCCTCTGTGTTGCAGTGAAGGACTTGCTCCGGTGAGAGGCTATCAAGCGCACCTTCAGGTAGTTCCCTGAACCAGGCCTGATTCAAATTGCACAACATAATTACCATCTATGATTTTGCCACCAAAAGTGTGAAAAATCAAAACAAATGCAATTTGAAAACACGGATCAGCCAAATGTGTCAGGGAGTTGATATTTAATTATCTCTTCAGTATCCTAGTAGCAGTTTATTGTCAGCAAGCTAGTATTTAATTAGACAATAAAGTAGAACATTAAAGTATTATCATACCAATGAAGGATGATTTGAGAACACGGATCAGCCAAATGTGTCAGGAAGTTGATACAGTACTAATTATTTCTTCAGTATCCTAGTATCAGTTTATTGTCAGCAAGCTATTTAATTAGACAATAAAGTAGTAGAACATTAAAGTATTATCATACCAATGAAGGGTGTTCATTGCGAATTTCCCATGTGCATATACATACAAAAATAACAGAAAACTTGAGAGTAAGAAAGCTAATCTGAACTAAGAGTCATACTTCACATCTAACTGTACAGTCACGTCTAAAATGGGAATATATGTCTGAATTAGTGTTCAACCTTTTACCACATTTTATTAAGCAACTCTCTTCATTACTCTGATGATATGTTGTAAACAATGGTGATTTACCAAGGTTTTGGTGAAAACTAGAACGGTCTGACAGAGAGATGTCATTCATAAAACTCGTCTATATTGCATAATGTTGGCATGATAGTAGAGTATTAGAGCAAGAACATTTCTATTTCATAGCAAAACTCTTTGCCCACGCATTCCTAGTTATTACCTTAATTAAACTAGCAAGGCAGTGCACGTCGATGTCATCAGGCACAACACCCCTGTTAAGCTGTTCTCTGACATGCTCCTCCTGGCTGTTCTCCGGAGTGATACGGAAGATCCCTTCTGCCTACACATATATAATCGATCCCCCCAGATTGGTGAACAAATTGGGAAAGTGAATTTTTTTAGCAGCTACTCCCTCTGTTTCAAATTACTCCGCGCGCACGCTTACCTAGGTGGACTAGTACTCTCTTATTTTTCGTCCAAAAAAAATTCTGGATTTTTGGTATACATAGTACACATTTCATACTATCTATTTCAAAAATCTCAGGATTTTTTTGAATGAAAAATAAGAAAGTAATAACCCACCTACATAAGCGTGCCGGCGGAGTAATTTGAAACAGAGGGAGTACTACTTTGTCGGTTCCAATTAAATTGAAGTTTCAGCTGCAAGGAAAACAAAGTAGTAATGGCAGTGGGGGTGGTACCTTGAGGCCATCCTGCGAGTAGAGCCTCTCTTGCATGAGCAGAAGGATCTTGGGGACCGAGTTCCCCTTGTCGTCGTAGCCGCACTGCATCGACTCCGGCGACACCCCGAAAACGCTCGCGCTGCAGGAAACCACATATAAGTACTACTAATTTTGCATCAGACTCCCGTTTGAAGAAAAACAAAGGAAATGAGCTTCGAACTGGATCCTCGCTGGTGGTGCTAACCTGGCGCTGGGTACTTGGCAGGGGATTTCGAGCTCGAACTCGACGGGGAGGCCGAGGAATCCCTGGAGGCGGTCGAAGGTGACGTGCGCGACGTGGCGGACGTCGGTGGGCCAGCCGATGTCCATCCCCCACGCCACGGACGGGTCGTCGGCGTCCGCCATCTGGCACGGCAGCACGACCGACTTGCGCAGCGCGCTCAGCAGCAGCTCCAGCACCTGCCCCTGCTGCTGCTCCACCTTCTTCTCGCCCCCGCCTCCGCCGCAGCCATTATTGGAGACGAGCACCACCTCAGCCATGGAGACCTGCTTCTCCTAACCTTTGTGCTGTATGAGCGGTGGGTGCTTGCTGGTTCTCGAGCTGAGCCAAGCGTGAGGGAGAGGCGCAGTGAGGTGGGCGGTGTTACGATTTTAAATGCGGTCAGGGGGAAGGGGGCCTTTTGGCTTTGTGTTGGCGATCTCGATTTTGAATTGGGGGAGAGAGCGCGTGGGTCCTAGAGCCCAGACAAGATCTCCAACGGCTGCCTGCCAAATTCAAATACCAGGCGGCGCGGTAGACACCACAGCAGTGCTTCCCCGCACAACAAAAGAAGCAGTGCCAGAAACCAATACAGAAGGGAGACAACCAATATTAGATGAATCAAATATGTACGTATGTGTAATCTTACAAGAGGCCATTCATAGGTTATGGAAGAAAAAGAAAACACAGTCAGCGACCATGACACAATTTACAACGGTCTTTAATTAATTATAATTACTAGAACAAAATTATCCGTGTGTTGCAACGAAAAGTAGAAGGACTTCTGACCGAAAAATGTTGTCATGGCCCAAATGTTGCCGCAAAGTCGATCTACTTGTAACCCTGACCTCAGTTTGCCTTTTCCATCTTAAAGTTTAATTGTTTTTGTGCTTTATTGTTTTTTTTTGTTCTACTATCTCGAGCAAGGATGAATGAGACATGAGAAAACAATGCAAATCCATGGAGTTTTAGGATTGGAGCGGAGCTCCGTATATAGTGAGGCTGTATGATCTTTGGTTGTTTGCCGGTAGGGGCTTTTTGCCTAGTAATTGGAGCGGAGCTCGGCCGATGGAGTTCTAGGATTCTTCCTCCTCGCGCTACAGCTCCTCTAGCCAGAGTAGGGTGTGAAGAGGAAGGCACTATATCCTCAAATAAATTTGTGGTCGCTGGCTATCTTCAGGTGAGGAGGAGTACATCGGCCGAGCTTCTCCTGGCCGGCCATGGTGGCGAGGGGGAGAAGCGACATCGTGTGTGTGGTCGGATGTGGAACTACTCCTGGTCGGTCATGGAGGCGAGGGGGAGTGGGGAAGCAGCGTTGTTGCCTCCGAATCATGAAGGTGGTTCCCTCCTATGGTGGGGGTTGTTGGGGTGGTGTTTCGGAGCCGACAGGAGCGGCTTATTCCTCTTCCTCTAGGCCATCAGGGTGGCGGCGCAAAGGAAGAGGCCAAGTTGTTTCTTCTGCTTCTCCTTCGAGCCTATGGGAAGGTGGAGGATGCACTCGTCTACTCTCTCCTAAAGCTACGAGTGGTGGATTTCCCAAGCGAAGGCTATGTTTCCCATGCTTTCGGCTGGTGAGGCCACGCCACGCTTGGGATAGCCCGAGCTCTTTATTCCTCTAGGCTGATAACCAAATGTGGAGGATCTTCTACCTCTGTGTGTGAGTTGATGCCAGCACCACCACAAGTGGTTTCGTCCCTGGCGGTGGCGGTGCTGACCCCCGTGCTCAGAGGTTTCCCGGCAGTGAAGATAAGGGACCCAATTGTGTTTCTACTGTAATTATAAGGTTATGTTTGCAAAGAGGAAAGGATGCTATGTAATTTCCGCTTCTTTCGTTGCCAGTCATGTAAATTTGTACTCGGCGCGTAAGTAATGCAGCTTCCAGGCTCTTCAGGGTCGGTCCCTGTGCAAAATAAAATTAGCACACATCAGGGGGTATTTTTGTCACGTGAAATCAATTACAAGTTTGATACAACATGTAGAAAAAAGAAATAGCAATGACAACATGCATAACATATGGAGCTAGCCTTTGATTATACAGCAAGAGATCTAGCAGCAGTGCCAGAGTAGGCTAGAGCGGTAGTGCGCGAAAGAGCACTCTCGTTGAACCATGACACGAACGGGACAACAAAGTTAGCCTGGCCAGAGGATGGAAGGAATCCACTCATCTACATAGGAGAGACCGAGCTAGCCGGGAGCACGTGGATGCGCCCTTCCTGGCCTAGGAGAATACGCAGGGAGTGCAACGCACAACACACAACACATATGGTGTTTGTGGCACGTGGCACCTACCGACCAACTCACCACCACACACGCAATAGGGGAGGCGCTGAAGGTGTTGGGATATGCTATATGGGTATCCTTATAGCATGTCTCTTATCCGACTAACCGGGGTGGCCCATAGTCGGTAGCATGGCCTGTGGCCTGCTGGGCGGCCCAGTTAGGTGGATCTAGAAGGGAGGCCCATGCCGGATAAAGGAAGGCTACGGTGGAGTCACCAGCGTACCCGGAGTCTTAGAGTACAAGATACACAAGACTAGTGATAGACGGTGTAGGACTCTGTAACCTGTCCGGCTAGGAATTTTCCCTGTAACCCTAGGACCTGGCGACTATATAAGTCGGGCCTATGGGAGCCTTTAGGACACACAACTTAGTATCGATTCATACAACCTCACACAGCGAACCTATCTCTGTAACTCGGCGTATTGCCCTTATAGTGATTTATAGAAGGAGTAGGATTCCGCCACCGTCGTGGGATCTGAACCTGGGTAAGCTGTGTTACCTCGTACCCGTCAACCGTCCGTATTACCCCACGTCTCTAAACACGCACTGTGAGGACCCCTCCATGGCGTACTCGTCGGCAATACCACGACAGTTGGCGCCCACCGTGGGGCATGAGGCGCTTCAGGCTCTTCAGCGGGCGAGGACCAAGATCTTCGCGGGAATCGGCAAAACCGTAGCCATCGGCCGTGTTCTCTTCTCCGGCAACGTTCCGATCGTCCCCCCTGACGAGTTCTGGATCCCGGTGAAGACAAACCCTACGCGGTGTTCGATCGTTCCTATCGAAGACATCCACCTCTTCATCGGCGAAACCGACTCGGGCACTAGTTCCCTGGAAGTCGGAGGAGCATCAAGACCCGCACGGACCGCCTACGGGCAGGATACGTTCGCGGAAGGATCAATGTCGGATCTCTCTTTGGAGTTTGCCGGCAAAGATCGGAAAGCATCAAGACCTGCACGGACCGCCTACGGGCAGGATACGTTCGCGGAAGGATCGATGTCGGATCTCTCCTCGGAGTTTGCCGGCAAAGATCGGGAAAATTCAAGACCCACCCAAACCGCCCCCGTGCAGGATATAAAGGTGGAAGATCACTGCAAATCCGCCGGCTTTATCCGCGCGTCTGGACAGCAGAGATCCTAGTTCGTCGGCGTGGTTACCATCTTCGATCTGGCGCGCTGCGTTCAGAGAGAGGGCGAAAAACCCCGCGATTACCTGGCCAGGTGGCTCCGTATACGAGCCGATCTGGCCCACTACCCCAATGATGATGCTATCTATCACTTTGTGGAAGGACTGGACCATGGCACGCTTCTCCAACACTCTCTAAGACGGCAACAGGCGTCAGGACGCCTTACCTTCGAAGGCATGGTGAACACCGTCAACAACTACGCGGAGGCCGAAGCGGCAGCTCACTCAGCGCTTGCGCTCATTGACGGAGCCCCTCCGATTCAGCCACCACCGCCACCGCCTCCAGCCGCCATCGTCGTAGCAGCACCACCACCTCCAGTCATCGTCGAGGCCGTTGCACCTCCACCGCCCGTCATCGAGGAAGTCCTGGCACCCTCCGACTCTGTCATTGACGCGCTTTATGCAGTGCAGATTCAGAGGAAATAGACTTCAGTCCAGAAGAGCTAGACTCCGCTATGCAAGAGATGGAGGAGGAGTACTCGCGCGACGAGCAAGCTAATAACACCGTCATGTCTCGAGGGGTGTTCGTCACCATTGGGACAGCTATGGATGAAGATCAACCCGGGCAAGATCCGCCTATGGCGCTGGAAAAGGGGAAGGGGCCACTAATTGCTCCTGACGATGATCGCGCAAAGGTCATGCCTCCTCCGCCTAACCCAGTGCAGCAGCCGCAGGAACTCGGCACCGGTCCGAGCAACAACAACATCGCAAACTTGCCGCCTCCAGCATCCATGTCGGCAGCAACCCATGTTACCCCAGCTGATAGAGTGATGTACGGCAATCTCCTCGTCGAGCCACTAACCGTTGATCATATCCGGAACGTGACTCAACTTGATGAGAAGCGCCAGCAGCTGCTGGAGGAGGCGCAAGCCATCGCGGAGCAAGGCTCTAAACTAGATCGAGATCTGGTCAATGCGCAGAAGTCCATAGAGAAATCTAGAGCAATGGATGCCGAGTACAAGACTCTGCTGCAGCAGCAGAAGGCTAAGAAGGCTCCAGCTCGCGTCATCAACGATCCTGGTGTATGGCGCAACCTAGGATGGGCTCCCTCGAAGCCGGCACAGGCCAAGCCATACATTGATAGTGAAGGCAAGCAGGTGATGCCCACCCCACTCCTTAACCTCGCCGTCGCCAAGACCCTTCTAGAGCAGGATAGATCACCTGAGGCGGTAGAACAGGTCTATGACCTAGTGGCCAAGGCGGTAAAGCAGCAGGAAAAGGCCACCTCTCAGAGGCTTGAGTCTGACCCAGCGCTCTACCGATCTAGCCAGTACAAACCGCCAAGGGACAGATCCCCTCATGATGTCGGATCACAGACGGGTTCATCAGAACGAAGACGGAGGGATGCGCGCAACAGGAAGGATGCTATCCCCATATCCTCCGACCACGGAAAAAAAGCCCGACCTCGCCGCCCATCGCCACCGCCCCGATCTCCCTGACATCAGGAAGATTACAAGGCTCACCATCGTACGGATATGCCCCCTCCAAAGAAGTGTGGTATCGTCATCCGCGACAACGCGGCACAGACCCGTCATGATGAAGAGCGCCACCAAGGACACAAGAGCAGGTCACACCACGACCCTCCGTGTCCGACAAGCAACCGTGATAGGCATGAGGCGTCGCAGGAGGGTAACAGCAAGAAGGCTAACCCACCGCCACCTCCGCCTCCGTCACCGCCAATCAGTCACCATGGCGGAAGAGGCCCGCGTTGTTCACGCAGCCCATCCCCTGTTGACAACAAGAAAAAGAACCCGGAGCCGTACGATGCACGTTCGCGGATCGATAAGATCCATGAGGCCCGGGAAGGACCATACCTGGGACCATGTTGCTTTGGACCTGCAATACGGTCCGCAACTTACCCCAAAGGTTTCCGGATTGACAAGACCATCAAGCCCTATGACGGGACCGCCAAGCTCGCCACATGGTTGCAGGACTACGGCAACGCGGTGGAGATTGCCGGAGGCAACCCCAACGTCGTCGTTAAGTACCTCCCGTTAATGTTGGCGGGTACGGCCCGTCAATGGATCGACGACTTGCCGGAGAAATCTATCTACAACTGGCTGGATATGCAAGAAGCATTCACCAAGAACTTTGAGGGTACATACAAGCATCCCTGCACTGTGGGCGATCTACAGCGATGCGTGCAAGAGAAAGATGAGACATCTCGCGCCTACCTCTCCCGCTGGCTGGACATGAAGAATTCCTGCGCAGGAGTGCATGCTCAGACCGCTATGGACGCCTTCATTGATGGGTTGGAAAGGGGCACGTTACTCCGACATAAGCTAAAGCGCTTGCAGGACAATCATCAGCTTGAGTTGAATCAGATGATTCAGTTAGCTAGTGAGTTCGCAGCCGCCGACGATGATGCTCGTGGCTCTTTGCCGGCAACGGCCGTTCGAACCCAAGCTCGGAGGAACAGCAGTACAAAGCGGAAGACCGCTCCAGAAGAAAACCAATCTACCGACATGGTCGCTATGACTTTTGCAGGACGAGGAGAGGGCGGACAACATGGCCGAGGAAGGGGAGCAGGCCGCGGGCAGCAACGAGGAAGTGAAACCAACTCGGCGCCGCTCCGCGTTCCCCAAATGTACGAGGAGTACCGCGATATGCCGTGCCTCGTACACCTCGATGTCAACGGCAAGGCCACCCATACCAATCGACACTGCAAGTTCGTCAACGACCTCAAGGAAGACCCGGAGTCCGGCTACAAGCGAAGTCGGAAGAACAGACCGTGAGGCAAGGGCAAGGAGAAGAAGAAGGAGGAGGAGTCCAAGGATTCAAGTGGCATGGACGAGGACGTTGACCCCAAGCACGCCGCCAAGAGTGACGACAAGGTCAAGAACCCCTTCGTAAAGAAGGCCCCAGTCTACCACACTTTCCTGTCACCCCCACCGTCCGACAACAGAAGACCTCTCTAAGGATCCTGATGGCCACTCTCCCCCCAGTTCCCCAATACCTGCGCTGGTCGTAGGTTCCAATAATTTGGGACAGGACGGACCACCCAGACCTTGTGCCCACGGAGAACCAGTACGCCATGGTCATCAACCCATTGATTGACGGCGTGGAGTTCAATAAGTGCATGGTGGATAGTGGAAGCAGCATCAACATCATGTACCTGGATACACTACAGAAGATGAACTTGACGGAGGAAAACCTAAGACGGACCAACACTGTGTTCCATGGCGTAGTTCCTGGTCGGGAGGCTCGGTCCCTTGGGTGCATTACGCTTCAGGTAGCCTTTGGCGACGTTAATAATTACCGCCAAGAGCGCATGACCTTTGAGGTGGTCCCCTTCAAGAGCGTGTACCACGTCATATTCGGCCGCGACATATTCCACACGTTCATGGCCAAGCCATGCTTTGTCTACAACAA
Source organism: Avena sativa (assembly GCA_916181665.1). Classification (NCBI taxonomy): domain Eukaryota; kingdom Viridiplantae; phylum Streptophyta; class Magnoliopsida; order Poales; family Poaceae; genus Avena; species Avena sativa. The sequence goes on from OV702282.1 coordinate 195,254,264, forward strand.
ACTCAAGATACCCGGACCAAACGGTGTCATCACCGTATCCGGAAGCTTTACTAAGGCAAGGGACTGCGAGATCAACGAAGCAGCCATTGCAGAAGCTGTCCTCTATAGCGAAGAATTCAAGGAGATCTAGAGCAAGGTCAATGACTCAGAGATGCCCGCGTCGAAGAAGCAGATCTCCGACTCCGCTCCTGCGTTCAAGGCCGCCATCGAGACCAAGCCGGTGGAACTTGTGGTAGGCGATGCCTCCAAGACCGTCGCCATTGGAACAAACCTGGATCCCAAATAGGAAAGCGCGCTCGTCGAGTTCCTCCATGAGAATAGGGACATCTTTGCCTGGCAACCTGCCGACATGAAAGGTGTACCTAGGGAACTTGCCGAGCACATCTTAAACTTAGATCCAAAATGTAAACCAGTGAAACAACCTCTACAACGCTTCGGAGATGAGAAGAGACGCGCCATTGGCAAAGAGATAGCTAGGTTACTTAAGGCTGGGTTTATCCGAGAAGTCCTTCACACCCGATGGGTGGCCAATCCTGTACTTGTCCCCAAAAAGGGAACCAATGAATTAAGAATGTGCGTTGATTACACCGGCTTGAACAAAGCATGTCCCAAAGATCCGTTTGCTTTGCCTCGCATTGAACAAGTCATTGACTCGACGGCTGGCTCAGAACTTTTGTGTTTTCTCGATGCATACTCAGGATACCACTAGATCAAGATGAGGAATTCAGACCAATTGGCCACTTCGTTCACTACCCCATACGACACGTTTTGCTATGTCACGATGCCCTACGGGCTGAAAAACGCAGGTGCTACCTACCAGCGGACAATGCAACGTTGCCTTCACGACCAAATTGGTCGGAATGTTCACGCCTACGTGGACGATATCGCGGTGATGTCTAAAAAGTCAAACGACTTAATCTCCGACTTAAAAGAAACCTTCGATAATATCCGGAAATACAACATGATGCTCAACCATAAGAAGTGCGTCTTTGGGGTTCCATCCGGAAAATTGTTGGGCTTCATCGTGTCCCAGCACGGAATCGAGGTCAACCCGGAGAAAATCAAGGCCATCTTAAACATAAACCGTCCGACATGCCTAAAGGACATTCAACGACTAACAGGTTGCGTCGCAGCAGTTAGTCGGTTTGTCAGCCGACTTGGAGAGAAGGCTTTGCCGCTGTACAAGTTGTTGAAGAAGGCGGACAAATTCACATGGACAGACGAAGCAGATGCAGCATTGAAGCAGCTCAAGGAGATTCTTTCCTCAGCGCCCATCCTTGCAGCACCCGAGCCTGGAGAGCCCCTGTTAATTTACATGGCGGCAACCAACCGGGTTATTAGCATCGTCGTCGTGGTAGAGTGGAAGGAACCAGGCTACAAGCATGGAGTTCAACGACCAGTTTACTATGTAAGCGAGGTCTTGACGGAGTCCAAGCAGCGTTACCCGCACTACCAAAAGATAGCTTATGGAGTATTCCTCACTTCTTGGAAGCTGAGGCATTACTTTCAGGAGCACCCAATCACAGCAGTGAGCAAGACTCCATTGTCCGACATTATCAATAACAGCGACGCTACAGGAAGGGTCGCGAAGTGGGGCATTGAACTTGCCGCCTTCGAGATCACCTACAAGAGACGCGACGCTATCAAGCCATAAGTTTTGGCGGATTTTATTGCAGATTGGATGGAGGTGCCAGATGCTACTCCGTTGCCAGAACCAGATTGCTGTGTGATGCACTTTGACGGATCAAAGTTGCTCAACGGCTCGGGGGCTGGTGTACTGCTACAGTCACCAAAAGGAGATAAGTTGCACTACGTTCTGCAGATCCACTTCGAGGCTACAAACAACATGGCGGAGTATGAAGCACTCATTCACGGACTACGTGTAGCCAAGGATATTGGCATCAAGCGCATAGTTTGCTGTGGAGATTCCGACTTGGTTGCCCAGCAGGTGGCTGGCACCTAGAATGCGTGGAACCCTATGATGGCGGCATATCGCGACGAAGTGGACGAGATAGCCAAGAGCTTCTTGGGCTACGAAGTAAAGTATGTGCCTAGTGAGCAAAACGAGGCGGCTGATCTACTGTCTAAGCTTGGATCAGGGTGCAAGCAAATTCTGCCAGGAGTTTTCCTAGAGCATCTATGCACACCATCCGTGAAGGGCGCCGAGATCGACAACCCGGATAGAGCTGACTCTTTTGTCAACATGGTGACAAAGATCCCTCCGGCTTGGACAAAACCGTTCATGGAGTATCTCGAGCACGGAACTTTGCCCGACGACGAGGTCGAAAGATGCAAATAGTATGGCGAGCAAAGGGTTATACCATAATCAATGGGCAACTCTATAAAAGGAGCACTACTGGTGTATACTTAAAGTGCGTTTCCTAGCTAGAAGGTATGGAAATCCTGCGCGAGATCCATCTCAGAGATTGCGGGCACCACGCCGCTCCTCGATCGCTGGTCGCGAAAGCCTTCCAGCAAGGATTCTACTGGCTGACCGTGAAGGCGGACGCCGACAAGCTGGTTGAGACATGCACAGGATGCCAGTATTATGCCCGACAACCACATGTTCCTGCTGAAGAATTGCGAACAATACCAATAACTTGGCCGTTTGCAGTCTGGGGGCTAGACATGGTGGGACCGTTACAGACGGCACCGTGTGGATTTACGCATCTGCTGGTAGCAGTTGACAAATTCACCAAATGGATAGAAGCTAAACCCATTAGAAAGCTTGATGGGGCAACTGCCCTCGGGTTTGTCCGGGATCTAGTGGTGAGATTTGGTCTCCCACATAGCATCATCACCGACAACGGAAGCAACTTGTCACTCGGAGAAGTGGAGGCCTACTGTTGGAACAAAGGCATCCGACTTGACCTTGCATCTGTGGCACACCCACAATCCAATGGTCAAGTTGAGCGAGCCAATGGATTAATTCTGCAGGGAATCAAGCCACGTCTTGAGGCACCGCTACACAGAGCAGCTGGAGCCTGGGCGGAAGAATTGCCATCTGTGTTGTGGAGTTTACGAATCACACCCAACAGATCCACCGGCTACACCCCTTACTTCATGGTATATGGAGCAGAATCCATCCTACCTTCCGACATCCTCCATGACGCAGCACTCAAGTCTGTTGCCTGTTGATTGTTTTCAGTCTGAATCCAACCTGATTGTTTCAATTATTCATCTAGTTTTCGATTCGCAACAAAATGAGAGCTTTTTGATAGCCCGTTCACTCGACTACCACGCTTAGTTAGTCTGTCTGCAGGGATGGGAATGGCGTAGTCTGTCTGCCCTCCGAGAGTTGCCGCCTACGACGAAGATGACGCTGAAGAATCCAGACGCCTTGATGTGGACCTTCTCGAGGAGGAGCGTGTTTTGGCATGCCAAAGATCCGCCATCTACCAGCAGAAGCTACGCAGCTACCATAGTCGTCGCGTTCGGCATCGCTCGTTTAAAGAGGGGGATTTAGTACTCCGACTTAGGCAGAAGAAGTCACACAAATTATCCCCGCCATGGGAAGGACCGTTCATCATAAGCAAGGCGCTGCTCAATGGGTCTTACTACCTTGTTGACAATCGTGAACTCAAGGATAGACCCAACGAGGATCATAAGCGTAAGCGACGTGAGCCGGATGATGACTACCCGGAGCTTGATCGGCCATGGAACATAGCACAGCTACGTCCTTTCTACACTTAGCATTTTTTATCTAATTGTGTACCTCTTATATGATCAATGAAATAAAGCTCTTTGGTTCACTCATATTGCTGAGTCTTTTACCTCCTTTAGTGTTCATTTTTAGATCATATAAAACCTTTATGCACAAGTCTTGTGATTGCACTTGTGAAAATTCCGCCTACGGGCGTTAGCTTAAGTTTTCTGGTCTACACATTCTTTGTCGTTTTTATGTGGATTCTGGAGTAGTGACTTTTGACACTTATTGTCGGCGATTTTGTGCTCAGGTTATTGACGGTGCCATTGGGCATCATCACCTAAGCGCATGGTTCCGACAACGAGTCTTCCGACTCACGAAAAGTCAAGCATAAGAACCAGAGTAATGGATAAGCCAGCACTTGCTTAAAAAATATATACATGCTGAAACTTAATTCTTAAGTAGCAGGATACGACAACCATTGTTTTCCGCCTTAAGATTACATCAACAAGTTTTTCCCGTGCACACACCAAAGGTGAAACAGAAATTACAAAGTGTTCTTCATTCTTTGGGCGCAGGAGACTTGGAGGCCGCATCATCACCAGCCGGAGAATCACCCTCAACATCTGCGCTGTGATGAGACTCGGAGGAGTCCTGGTTGACGTTGTCGATGAAGTTCCTGGGCACGAAGACGTCAACGTCCACCAACTCGGCAACCCTGGTGTCATAACCCGCGAGTGATGACAGGATGGCTTCGTGATCGATCTCCTTGCCGTCATCATCCACGTCGGGGATACCAGATGTCACCGTGTCGATGTCGGCATCTTCATAGTGTGCCTTCACCATAGACAGCGCCATCCTTGCGCCAGCCCGTGCGCATGAAGCTTTCCAGCTCGCGACACGCTCGGGGGCTTGGCGCAGAATCTCCGAGTACTTCGTCACGAAGTCCGAGGCCTTGATATAAATCTGGAGGGGCTTGGCAATCTCCTTGGCTTGGGCGATGGCGGTATTGATGAATTTGCCGGCAAGAACCATGCATTCCTTGTCCGAAGGAGGCGAGCGGGTTAAACCCATGGGCGCTGAAAATTCCGACAAGGATCGCATGAGTTCAATAAACTCTAAGTATCCAGACTACAGAACTACAAGGCGGAGGACACTTACTGAAGATGCTAGCCTTAGCCTGCCAGACGATGTTCGCCAAGGATTCCTTTTCTTGTTGGAGGAGCTTAAACGCCTCGCTATGGCGAAGGTTTTGCTCATCAGCAGCTTGCTTCTGATCCTTTAGGATCGCAAGCTCTTCCTTCAAGCGATTGATCTCCGTGGAGGCGGAATCCTGCAGGGCTTTCATGGAATCCTCGTGCATCTTCAGCATTTCTTTCCTCTCCTTCTTAAGGATTTTGTTCTCGCTGTCCAGCTGCTGGATGTGCTTGGACTGCTCGACAATATCCTTGGCCTTGGCAACATGCTCTGCAAGTCGGATAAAACAAAGTACACAGTGAGTACTCGAAGAATGAAGGCACAAAAGTAAGACAGAAATGCGCAAAAAGAAAACAGACTCTTGTTTTTGATGATCTGTTCCTTCAAGATGGCAGTTTTACCCTTTTCGGCTTCAAGATCTGCGCGCATCTTCTTATACTTGTCGTTGGCCATGCCCCTCCGAGCATTCTCGTTCTGTGGAAGCAAATACAAGGTTAAGTCGTTGTTTGGTCTGCTTGGAGCCCCTAGTCGGAGATTTTCCATCTAGATGCTCGGGGGCTACAGCGAGAGTTTTTTACTTATCAATATGTTTAGCTTTTCTTTAAGCATCTAGTCAGAACTAATTCAGTTACAACTAGAGGCTTGGGGGGCTAAAGCACTGAAAATTATGAACAATGTGTATGCTACTCTTAAAGCATCTAGTCGGAATAATTTCTTCCATCTAAATGCTTGGGGGCTACAATGAGAGTTCTTTCTAACTTAGTCACTCTTAGAGCATATAGATGCAAAACCTATGGTTTTCCGTCTACATCCTCGGGGGCTACAGTGGGATACTCATACAAAATGCAAAAGGTAAAGTAAAACTTACAAGTGCAATGATCTTGAGGTTTGTAGCGCTCTCAGATAGTAGCTTGCCAAAGGAAATGCTATTTCCTTGCAAGATATCTGCTTGTCGAAGTAGCTCGTCAAGACCGCACGTCGGAGATGACGGCACTCCTCCAGGAACCATAGTTGTGTTACTCGGCAGGAGCGCCGGGTAAACTATCTTCGGGAACTCGAAGAGTTTCTAGGGAGTAGAGGCGCCGCCTTCGGTAGAGGTACCATCTCCCACCACCGCCTTGCCGCTACCGATGGCATCCTTAGCCGGAGCTTCAGCCATTTGGAGAGCAGCGCTCTCCTGCGTCGCCTGCTCGCCGACAACAGTGAGTTCGGTAGAGGCGCCAGAATCCACTTCCATGGCGGAAGGGCCTGGTGCCTCCTGGACTTGAGAGCTTGTCGGAGCACAGGAGGGTTTGACGGCGGGAGTAGCAGGGGCGATGGCGGGGGAGGAGTCGCGATGCAGCATATCTTTGATGTTTCTAGAAGCCCCAAGAGTCTTGGAGGACTTCTTGATGCTGGTTGTGGCTTTCTTCCTGAAACGTGCAAAATGCATAAGTACAGGAATAAGACAGATAAATAAGACAATGTCGAAGAATGAGAGGATTACACTAGGGGGGCGCTTTGGCAAACATCCCGGTGGCTTTCTTCTTTTCCGCCTCCAGGGCGGCAGTACTCTTTTTGGAGGCTCCACCCTCCGGCTTCTTCTTCTTGCCTCCGTCAGCAGTGTCAGAGGTGGAGCTCTTCCGCTTTCGCGCCAACAGGGCGTCGTTGTCAGACACGACCATGACTTCCTTCATCTTTGGATCATAGATTTGGGCATCCAGGTTGTCCTCATCTAGATCGCTAAGCTGTGAAGTAAGAAATCACCGTGTTAGATAAGATGGCAGTGGCAAGACGGAGAAACTGGCGCAATGTCATACACGGAAAATAAAATACCTACCTTTGGGCACTTGACGTCTACGTACATGTCGCAGGTGATGGTGAAGCCACGCTTCTTATCCTTCACCTTGACGATGTCCTTCAGACGGAGCTTGACGGAGTCGCTCGAGAAGTTATCCATGGAGATCCGGAGGGTATCCTTTTGATCACCCATGTACTCGTGCATGAACTTCGCGCGGTGCTGCAGAGGTTGGATTCGCCTGATGAACCAGCACATGGCTAGGTCCAAGCCGGTCAAACCCTTCTCTACGAACCACTCGATCCGCCTTATTGCGCGAGAAGCGTTGAGGTCGGAGGGAAGGGAGGCATGGGATCTCCATGTGGAAACTTCAGCGACGGCTCCATCCACGAAGTCCGGGTACGTCACTTCTCGGCCCGCCAAAGGAATGTCGGGGCCGTAGAAGTACGTCCGCTGCCAGTTTTTGCATGAATCATGGCCGACGATGTCGGGGAACCGCCGACCAGGTCGGATCTTGAAGCTTATGGTGCCGCAGTTCCTAAGCTCCTTCCTACTATGTCTGACTTCACGTTTGACGGTGAAGAAGTACACGAACAAGTCTAACCTAGGATTAATCCCTAGGTAACCCTCACAAAGTGCCGTGAAGTTGCTAAGAACTAAGATACTATTGGGGGAGAGGTTATGGGGTTGGACTCTGAAGTGGTTCAAGACGGACAGAAAGAAGTGGGAGATGGGCAGAGAAACGCCGCGTACCAGCTGAGCCTTGAGGTACACCTTTTCTCCGGCTTGGGGAGAAGGTGTCACCTCGCCGGCCGGCGCCGCCCGCCAGGCGAGCCCCTCCGTCGCGGGGAGGTAGCCTTCGGCGACCATCTCTTGGATGTCGCGGTCGGTGATGTCCGAGCCACGCCAGTCGCCCTTGTGCGAGTCTGGCTCTTCTTCCAGAGGCTCTAGCGCCGCCAGATTGTGGTCACCGCCGACGAGGGGATGACCAGGCCCTCTGGGGGCACGACGACGGAGCTCGCCGGCTTCGCCGTGGCTTCGCTCGACGCCGCCATCGACGGGGAGGAGCTGCTGCTGGCCATGGAGGACTGGGAGGATGCGACTGGTGCAGAGAGAGGCTAGGGTTTCTTCGAGGTTTTCCGCGGAGGGCTCGAGGAGGTGTGCGGCTGGAGGAAGAAGATGATGACGCGAGAGAATGGGGTGAAAAAGTGGCAAGTGTCCCATGGTTACTATTTATCTTACTCTGCGTCAAGATTCGTGCAGCTAATCGGACGGTTGCCACGTAGACGACGTGTTCGTGAACGTGCGTGGTAATTTCGCCACGTCTCCAACCGCCGCCACCAACGGTTCGTATCGCTCGCGCGAGAAAATCGGATATGATTGTGTTTTCTGCATGTGTGAGTTACGAGGCGTCGCTGACCTATAGCCTACGTCGTCATAACTGACATGGTAGATGAGCCGTCCCATCGAAGATTCCGGCATGGATGGATTTAATCTGACTATGGAAGAGTACGATGGAAGATTCAGCATTTCTCCGACTTACTCATAGAAGACGGAGAAACCTTTGCAGGGTTCTTTGGGAGGACTTAAGATATTGCTTGATGATTTGTCGACATCCATCTAGACGGAGCATTCCATGGGAAGAGGCAATACGGCGCAAGATCTCGGAGTTCTCCGGGGGCTACTGTTGGGGATATGCTATATGGGTATGCTCATAGCATGTCTCTTATCCGACTAACCCTGGTGGCCCATAGTCAGTAGCATGGCCTGTGGCCTGCTGGGCGGCCCAGTTAGGTGGATCCATAAGGGAGGCCCATGCCGGATAAAGGAAGGCTACGGTGGAGTCACCAGCGTACCCGGAGCCTTAGAGTACAAGATACACAAGACTAGTGATAGACGGTGTAGGACTCTGTAACCTGTCCGGCTAGGACTTTTCCCTGTAACCCTAGGACCTGGCGACTATATAAGTCGGGCCTATGGGAGCCTTTAGGACAGACAACTTAGTATCGATTCATACAACCTCGCACAGCGAACCTATCTTAACTCGGCGTATTGCCCTTATAGTGATTTATAGCAGGAGTAGGATTCCGCCACCGTCGTGGGATCTGAACCTGGGTAAGCTGTGTTACCTCGTACCCGTCAACCGTCCGCCTTACCCCACGTCTCTAAACAAGCACTGTGAGGACCCCTCCATGGCGTACTCATCGTCAATACCACGACAGAAGGGTTGGGGCGGAGGGAGAAGCGGCGCACCCAACTAGCTCCTTCGTGCAGAGAGGTGACTTGCGATTGCGGGTGGTGGCGTTGTAAAGAACCGATGCGAGGCGATGGAGTGGAGAGGGCGTGATAGAGGTGTCACGTGGTGTTGCATGGATGTGGCCCCGTGCAGATTGACATGGGCCTAGACTGGGCCTAAATCTCAATTCTGACCTGGTCTTCATGGATTTGGGATGAAGGGGTTCCGCATCATAAAACAAAAATTTCCTAACAATGAGAACACTATAGCCAAGATCTATCTATGCAGATGTAAAGTAACGAGAGGGATCCGGTGTTCATACCCTTGAATACCGAAAGAGCTTAACGTTTCAAGAGAAACATGGATGATAAAGTCGTATGAAGTAGCCGACCTCAAGGTCGTGTAGATGTCCAAGCTCCAAGCACCACAAATGTCAATGCCTCCAAGGATTTACACGCATCCGGTGTAGATATCTCCCAGGCTCAGGTCCAGCTAAGCAGTGGAATAAGATTGATCCGGACCAGAGATCCAGCAGCACAACGATGTGCGTATGGTGGAGAAACCCCTATCCCCGTATGTAGTTCCAATCTTGGAAACTGAAGGGAATATGCCCTAAGAGGCAATAATAAAGTGTTTATTATGTATATTCCAAGTATATGATAGATGTTTATTGCATGCTATAATTGTATTAATACGGAAACGTTAATACATGTGTGTTTAATAAGCAAACAGAAAGTTCCTAGTTATGCCTCTCTCATAAACTAGCTCGTTGATTAACAAGATGATCATGGTTTCCTGATCATGGACATTGGATGTTGTTACCGAGATCACAATATTAGTGTAATGGTGTGATGAACATTCATCCGAAGTATATCATTATGATTAAAGTCATTGAGTTTATATTGCTATAACAACTTACGAAGTGATCCTAATCCTTAGACCATGAAATCATGTCAATCACTAACACCGGAAGAGTTTCTTGATAACATCAAACGTCACACCGTAATAGGATGATTATAAAGATGGGTTCAGAACTAATAAAGTGTTAGGTTGAGGCCCATGGATCGAGAGTGGAATTTGTTCATCCCGATGACGGATAGATATACTCTGGGCCCTCTCGGTGATATCACATTGGTTAGCTTGCAAGCAAGTGATTTGATCACTAGAATGTTATATCACGGGAACGAGAAAAGAGTGCATGTAAGTAATGAGATCAAACTAGGTATGGAGATACCGATGATCGAATCTCGGACATGTAATATATCGTGAAACAAAGGGATTAAGATACTAGCGTAAAAGGTTCCGACGATCACAAGAAAATCATTGTTGAATGTGTGGGAGTCAGTATGGGTCTCCAGATCCTGCTTCTGATTATTGATCAGAGAGGGGTATCGATCTTGTCTTTATTATTTGTGAACCATAGGGTGACACACTTAAGAGACACCGACATCCAATTGGAGAAAAAGTTTCATGCCGGAAAGAATAACAAGCACAGGAATTTATTTCACTAGATACCGAAAGAGGTTTTCGGGTGAAATTGCAGAAAGTGTTTTTGCATGTGAAATGAAATACTAGCAAGGGGTTATATGTGAATGTTTGTCATTAAAGTAATTGAACAAATTCTGAATAAATAAAAGGAGTTTTATTTAATGAGAGTTTGCATTAAATTTGGTGGAAATTTAATGGGAATTTGAGTAGGATTTTGAGTGGAGGGAATTGAAAGGATTTTTGTGAGTGGAGTGTCCACCCACATGAATGAGGGGAGGGCAAGGGGGAAGCCCCATGCGCCGGCCACCCCCTTGGGGTTCCCTCCTCTCCTATAAAAAGCACCCCTCCTCACTTCTCACTCACACCTCCTTGTGAAGGATCTCTCTCCCCCTCTAATATTTATCCCCCATGGTCTCGGACTAGCGAGATACATGTTCCCGGTGGCTATTCGGCAAGAAAGAGTTATGCTTCCGCTGAATCGCTGGAGCGAGGAGGCGGAGGTTTCTCGGTGCCTCATACGTGTGTGCGAGCACGGATGCGCCGCTAAGTTGCGGTGCTAAGGACTTCCTCTCGATCTTGACATCGGCAAGAGATCGTCTACATCAACCACGAGTTTAACTCGTTAAGCTTTGTCGGGCTTCAAGGGTATGTTCTCTACGGATATACATCCGCCCGTTGTTTGTATCTAGTAGATAGATCTTGATACATAGTTGTTCCCATCATAGGAAATTTTTTGTTTTCTATGCTGCGAACCCTAGAGTGGTATCAGAGCCGGATCTATGCGTAGATGCTTTACACGGGTAGTACACATATGAGTATGTGGGCGATGATGATCATGTTATTGATTCTTAGTTGTATTTTGGATATTGGTGACATAGTGGGATGAAGCGGCTCGGACAAACTTTACATGTCCTCGGACATGAGACATGTTCCACGCTTGCATGCAACTAGTTTGCATAAGTGGCTAGCGGGTGTCTGTATCTCCTACTATAGTCAATATCTAATTTTCAATGAGTTTTCAACAATTTGGTTATCCTCGTTGTGGTTCATGTTCATAGATAAGAACGGTTCTATCTTCGAAAGCCCTAAGCCACGTAAAACTTACAATGGATAAATTAGAGGCGTCTAGTTTAGATTGTTGCTGGGCTAGTGTTATGATATGGTGATGTTGTAAGTAGAAGTATGAGATGATACTCTTACAACACACATAACGTGTAAGTTCCATAGACCTTGGCCTTACACATAGAGGTATGATAGTGATCATACCACGGTGCACATGATAGAGATCATATGCGGGAACCATATCATTTCACTTATAAACATGTGATGTTTGATAGCATATTATATTGATTGTTTGGCGTTTTATTAGCATAATAAGATGATCCCTCATTCAAATATCTAGATAAGATTGTTTTCTTCCTTAAGTATGCACCGATTATGTTTTTGTCGCTCCAAGGCATCACGTGATGATCGGGTGTTCTTAGATCCACGACCATATTTTGGGTGTAAGACAGCTACACACGCGAATACTAAGGTTCTAACTTGGCGGCCTAGCATGTACAGACATGACCTCGGAACATAGGCCGAAAGGTTAAGCATGAGTCATATAGTAGATATGATGCCCATTTGATGCTCGCCTTTGAAGCTACATCGACTCACGTGATGATCGGACTTGGTGTAGTGGATTTGGTTCATGTAATCACCAAAAAGGCACGAGGGGTGTCGTTTTTTAGTGGGAGTTCATTCTTAATGTGGATTAGCTGAACTCAATCTATCATAAACTTAGTCTAAACTTTACAAATTCTGTTGTAGGTGGCACCGCCTGCTTTTAATTTCAATGTGTTCATGGAGAAAGAGAAACTTGCAACGAACGGTAGCAACTTCACCGAATGGGCCATGAATTTGAGGATTCTCCTCTCTGCTGCACAAAAGCAATATGTGCTAGAAGCGCCGCTAGGTCCCTCACCGTTCGATGATGCCCCTGACGAGGAGAAGAATGTCTATTAGACTCGTCAGGAGGACCACAACTTAGTTCATTGCAGCATATTGTATGGGCTAGAGCCAGAACTTTGAAAGCGTTTCAAAAACGGCAATGCATTTGGTACAATGGGTGAGTTGAAAATGATTTTCGACACACATGCTGCTGTAGAGAGCTATAATGCTTCAGAAAAGTTCTTTAGCTGCATGATGGAAGAGCACAACTCCGTAAGTGAGCATGTACTCAAGATGTCGGGTTATGACGATAAGCTTGTGTCCTTGGGAATATCGGTTCCCATTAACTTAGGCATCCATCGTGTTCTGCAGTCTCTTCCACCTAGCTATAAGAGCTTTGTGATGAACTATAATATGCAATGCATGAGAAGTCTCTTCCCGAGCTTCTGTCAATGCTTAAAACTGCAGAAGTGGAGATCAAGAAGGAACATCAAGTGTTGATGATCAATAAGAACACTGGTTTCAATAAAGACAAGAAGGGTAAACAGAAGGGAAGTAAGGGCGGAAAGCCGGTTACCGTGCCTGAAAAGAAACCCCGAGTTGGCCCTAAGTCTGATACCGAGTGCTATTATTGTAAGGGGACTGGCCATTGGAAGCGCAACTACCCCAAGTATTTGGCAGACAAGAAGGCCGACAAGGCAAACAAAGGTATATATGATATACATGTTATTGATGTGTACTTGACTAGTGCTCGCAGTAGCACCTGGGTATTTGATACCGGTTCAGTTGCTAATATTTGTAACTCGAATCAGGGGCTGCGGAACAAGCGACCGCTAGCAAGGGTTGAGGTCAAGATGTGTGTCGGCAATGGATCAAGTGTTGATGTGATCGTCGTCGGAACGCTGCCTCTCCACTTGCCGTCAGGGTTAGTAATAAACTTGAATAATTGTTATCTGGTGCCAGCACTGAGCATGAACATTGTATCTGGATCGTATTTGGTGCGAAGTGGTTATTCATTTAAATCCGAGAATAATGGTTGTTCTATTTATATGAATGAAATATTTTATGGTCATGCACCGATGATGAATTGTTTATTTCTATTGGATATCGATAATAGTGTTACACATATTCATAATGTTGATGCTAAAAGGATTAAACTTAATGATGATATATCCGCATATATGTGGCACTACCGTCTAGGTCATATTGGCGTTAAACGCATGAAGAAGCTCCATTCGTATGGACTTTTGGAATCACTTGATTTTGAATCATTTGATACATGTGAGCCATGCCATATGGGCAAGATGACTAGAACGCCATTTTCCGGTTCAATGGAACGGGCGACAGATTTATTGGAAATCATACATTCTGATGTATGTGGTCCAATGAGTGTGTCGACATGAGGTGGATATCGTTATTTTGTTACTTTCACGGATATTTTGAGTAGATACGGTTATATCTACTTGATGAAACACAAGTCTGAAACCTTTGAAAAGTTCAAGGAATTTCAGAATGAAGTGGAAAATGATCGTAATAGAAAGATCAAATTTCTACGGTCCGACCGTGGAGGTGAGTATCTAAGTTACGAGTTTAGCACTCATATGAAAGAGTGTGGAATTGTTTCAAAACTCACACCTGCCAAAACACCACAGCTAAATGGTGTGTCGAAACGTCGTAATCGTACTTTATTGGATATGGTTTGATCTATGATGTCTTTGACGGACTTGCCGTTGTCATTTTGGGGTTATGCACTAGAAACTGCTGAATTCACTTTAAATCGGGCACCATCTAAATCCGTTGAAAAGACACCGTATGAATTGTGGTTTGGAAACAAACCTAAGATGTCATTTCTTAAAGTTTGGGGATGCGATGTTTATGTGAAGAAACTTCAACCGGATAAACTCGAACCCGAAGCGAAAAAATGCGTCTTCATAGGATACCCTAAGGAAGCTATTGGGTATTCCTTCTATCACCGATCCGAGGGCAAGGTTTTTTTTGCCAAGAATGGATCCTTTCTAGATAAAGAGTTTCTCGCGAAAGGTGTGAGTAGTCGGAAGGTAGAACTCGAAGAGGTTATTGAACCTTCCCTTCAAAGTATGGTGAGTAGCGTAGTGCCGGAAGTCGTTCCGGAGTTGGCTTCACCAGTTGAAGAGGGAACTAATGATAATGATCATGAAACTCCAAAAGAGAGTACTACCGAACCTCGCAGGTCTGGCAGGACGCGTGCAGCTCCCGAGCTGTACGGAAACCCTGTTATGAATTTCATGGTTGATGAAATTGATGACCCTGCGACATATGAAGAAGCGATGATGAGCCCGGATTCCAACAAATGGTTAGAAGCCATGAAATCCGACATGGAATCCATGTATGAAAATCAAGTTTGGAACTTGGTGGACTTACCTCACGACCGAAAGGCCGTGGAGAATAAATGGATTTTCAAAAGAAAAAATTGATGCTGATGGTAATGTAACTGTCTATAAAGCTCGACTTGTAGCAAAGGGGGTTCGACAAATTCAAGGAGTTGACTACGATGAGACATTATCTCCCATGGCGATGCTAAAGTCAGTTAGGATTATGTTAGCAATTGCTGCATATTTCGATTATGAGATATGGCAGATGGATGTCAAAACCGTGTTTCTCAATGGTAATATTGAAAAATAGTTCTATATGATACAACCAAAGGGTTTTGTCGATCCTAAGGATGCTAACAAGGTGTGCAAGCTTCAACGATCCATCTATGGACTGAAGCAGGCATCACGAAGTTGGAATCTCCGCTTTGATGAGGTGATCAAAGAGTTTGGATTTGTCCAAACTTATGGAGAGGCTTGTATTTACAAGAAAGTGAGTGGGAGAAATGTGGAATTTATGATATAATATGTGGATGACATATTATTGATCATAAATGATATAGATCTTTTAAACATTGTTAAAAGTTATCTAAACATCAAATTTTCAATGAAGGACCTAGGTGAAGCGTCATACATATTAGGCATAAAGATCTATAGAGATATATCTAGGCGCCTAATAGGGCTATCGCAAAGTACATACCTTGATAAGATTTTAAAGAAGTTTAAAATGGACGGGAGTAAGAAGGGGTTCTTACCTATGTTGCAAGGCAAGGCATTGAGTAAGACTCAAAGTCCGGCTATGGCAGAAAAGAGAGATAATGGACAAAGTCCCCTATTCTTCAGCCATAGGCTCTATAATGTATGCCATGCTATGTACAAGACTGGATGTGGCATATGCTATTAGTTTGACTAGTAGGTACCAATCGGATCCAGGTTCGGAACACTGGATAGCGGTCATATCCTTAAGTACTCGCGAAGAACTAAGGATACATTTCTTGTGTACGAAGGTGAAGAAGAGCTCGTCACTAAGTGTTATGTCGATGCTAGCTTTGACACCGATCCGGATGACTCCAAGTCTCAATCTGGATACGTATTTCTCATGAATGGCGGAGCGGTTAGTTAGAGGAGTTCCAAACAACCTATGGTGGCGGGATCAACAACGGAGGCCGAATATGTTGCTGCTTCGGAAGCGGCTCAGGAAGCGGTTTGGATGAAGGAGTTCATATCCAAACTAGGTGTTGTTGCGAGCGCATTGGACCCAATGGTGATCTATTGTGAAAACAATGGTGCCATTGCCAATGCGAAAGAACCAAGGTCTCAGAAGAATTCCAAGAATATTAAGCGCCGGTTTCACTCCATCCGCGAGCATGTCAAGGATGGAGATATAAATATTTGTAAAGTACACACGGATCTCAATGTAGCAGATCCATTGACTAAAACTCTCCCTAGAGCAAAACATGATCAACACCAGAACTCCATGGGTGTTAGATTCATCACTATGTAACTAGATTATTGTCTCTAGTGCAAGTGGGAGACTGAAGGGAATATGCCTTGAGAGGCAATAATAAAGTGTTTATTATGTATATTCCAAGTATATGATAAATGTTTATTTTGCATGCTATAATTGTACTAATACGGAAACGTTAATACATGTGTGTTTAATAAACAAACAGAAAGTTCCTAGTTATGCCTCTCTCATAAACTAGATCGTTGATTAACAAGATGATCATGGTTTCCTTATCATGGACATTGGATGTTGTTAATAACGAGATCACAACATTAGTGCAATGGTGTG
This sequence comes from Avena sativa, assembly GCA_916181665.1. Taxonomy (NCBI): domain Eukaryota; kingdom Viridiplantae; phylum Streptophyta; class Magnoliopsida; order Poales; family Poaceae; genus Avena; species Avena sativa. The sequence continues at coordinate 195,270,683 of OV702282.1, forward strand.
ATGAACATTCATCTGAAGTATAGCATTACGATCAAAGTCATTGAGTTTATATTGCTATAACAACTTAAGTGATCCTAATCCTTAGACCATGAGATCATGTCAATCACTAATACCGGAAGAGTTTCTTGATAACATCAAACGTCACACCATGACAGGGTGATTATAAAGATGGGTTCAGAACTAATAAAGTGTTATGTTGAGGACCATGGACCGAGAGTGGAATTTGTTCATCCCGATGACGGATAGATATACTCTGGGCCCTCTCGGTGATATCACATTGGTTAGCTTGCAAGCAAGTGATTTGATCACTAGAATGTTATATCACGGGAACGAGAAAAGAGTGCATGTCAGTAACGAGATCAAACTAGGTATGGAGATACCGGTGATCGAATCTCATACATGTAATATATCGTGAAAAAAAGGGATTAAGATACTAGCATAAAAGGTTCCGACAATCACAAGAAAGTCATCGTTGAATGTGTGGGAGTCAGTATGGGTCTCCAGATCCCGCTTCCGATTATTGATCGAAGAGGGGTCTCGATCATGTCCGCATTATTCGCGAACCATAGGGTGACACACTTAAGAGACACCGACATCCAATTGGAGCAAAAGTTTCATGCAGGAAAGAAGAACAAGCGCATGAATTTATTTCACTAGATACTGAAACAGGTTTTTGGGTGAAATTGCAGAAAGTGTTTTTGCATGTGAAATGAAATACTAGCAAGGGTTATATGTGAATGTTTGTCATTAAAGTAATTGACAAAATTCTGAATAAATAAAAGGAGTTTTATTTAATGAGAGTTTGCATTAAATTTGGTGGAAATTTAATGGTAATTTGAGTGGGATTTTGAGTGGAGGGAATTGAAAGGATTTTTGTGAGTGGAGTGTCCACCCACATGAATGAGGGGAGGGCAAGGGGGCATCCCCATGCGCCGGACACCCCCTTGGGGTTCCCCCTCTCCTATAAAAAGCACCCCTCCCCACTTCTCACTCACACCTCCTCGTGAAGGATCTCTCTCCCCCTCTAGTATTTATCCCCCATGGTCTTGGACTAGCGAGATACATGTTCCCGGTGGCTATTCGGCAAGAAAGAGTTGTGCTTCTGCTGCATCGCTGGAGCGAGGAGGCGGAGGTTTCTCGGTGCCTCAGACGTGTGTGCGAGCATGGATGCGTCGCTAAGTTGTGGTGCTAAGGACTTCCTCTCGATCTTGAGATCAGCAAGAGATCATCCACATCAACCATGAGTTTAACTCATTAAGCTTTGTCGGTATTCAAGGGTATGTTCTCTACGGATATACATTCGCCCGTTGTTTGTATCTAGTAGATTGATCTTTGTACATAGTTGTTCCCGTCGTAGGAAATTTTTGTTTTCTATGCTACGAACCCTAAAGAAACCACACATGAGGGAGGGAGAGAGGGATATAGAAATAGGCAAAAGCCAATGGGTTGGATTTGAGGGAGAGGGATACCCATGTTTCTATTGGTGGAAGGGAGGCGCCACAAGGCGCAAGGGGGTGAGGTGGGACTAAATCCCACCGTCAGCCAGCCCCTTACATGGGGCCCATGTGGGTGGCATGGCCCATAGATTCCGGCCACCCCGTGGCCTTCCCTAGGGCGTGCGGTCCCCTCTTGGGTCTCTCCAGACTCGATTAGACTAGCACATCGATTGGTTGATGACTATGTTTCGCAAGTCATAGACATGGAGATGTCAAACCAATGATGTGGACACATGTTATGAACATGGGGTTGGACTGACCCAACTTGAGGTTGGCAATTAGTTGCAGCTCTCTCTACACATCGTGTACGTTTTGTCCTTAGACCTGAGATTGTCGCATGTACTTGAGATGTGGATCGACCTACTTTGGGGCTATCAAACGCTGCTCCGTAACTAGGTAGTTATAAAGGTAGCTTTCGGGTTTGTCCTGAAGCATGCTGCAAGGCATGGTCAATCAAGATGGGATTTGCCCCTCTCTACTTGAGATAGATATCTATGGGCCCCTTGAGTGATCGGATCCAGAAATGCATGGCCATGCTACATATGGTTAAGAGTTAACCTAGTAAAGGGATTCCGAATCACAGTATCGAGAAAGGGAGGTCAGCTTGGAGCTAGACCAAATATCGTGAGGCAAAGGGAAAGACATGTACTAAACCTTGTGATGGTTCGTCCGATATGATCATTGTATACGTTTAGGAGTTGGCACATCTTGCTAGAGGCCTCTACCAACTATTGACAGAATAAGTGTATTCGTGTCATGTCTATACGTATATGAACCTATAGGGTCACACACTTAAGGGGCTGGAAGCCTAATAAGGATTGGATCCGAATTAGACCAGGATAGGATACTAATGGGCTGCTAATGTAGAAGCCCACTAGGGATGCCTATATAAGAGAGGGTGGGGCGAGCTGACCAGTCGTTAGACCATTCCACCCAGCCACCACTCCTCACGCCTGTGTTGCACGCGCGGACCTAGCAGTCCGGCGTCTGACGCTTCCACCCTGTACGTGTGGATACCTCGGAGGCGTTGCATCTGTAGCGCTTGGACGAGCCGCGCAAGGGGAGCTGCTCGTGGGACAAGAACGAGGAGGAGACGTAGATCGTCTGCACTGCCTTGACGCGCTTTATCAAGTTCCGCAACTGCGCGTCTAGTGGTAATCCCGTGATCTATGACATCAGTAATCCTGGTTTACGCAGTAGAAAAATTGATTTGCGCTAGTGTAGCCTACCCGTATCCCTTCAAGCCTTGAGCTCTTTGATTTCCTCTACATGGTTAGTATCAACAAAAATACTAGAGGAAGTAGATGCTTCATTATTAGAGCAACAAGGCAAGGAATGAAATTCATCACATGATATAGCATGGTTGTGAGAGGATGAATTACAAGTACTAGCACATGGCAATATAACATTTGGAGTAGATATAGTGCTAATGTCCACATGAGGCCCACTAGATGTTACCTTTGACACAATTGCCTCGTGAACTAACTTTAGCCTACCATTGGATACTAGAAGATCCTCATGTGATCTTGAGAGCTTAACATGACTTTCTTCTAATTTCCCATAGTTGCTAGTTAGCAAAGAAATTTGAGCCTTTAGCTCAACATTTTCCTTCAAGATATATGCTTCACAAGAAATAGACTTAGTAGCACAAGCATCATGATTATTAGCAAGAGGTGAGGACAGCTTGGAAAGCTCTTTAGAGTATGAAGCTTTAAATTGCTCATGTGACTCGGTGAGTTTGATGAGCTCACCCTTGATGACCCTATAGCCTTTGTTGAGGTGCTCAAAATCCTCAAGGAGTTTAGCATAAGAAACTTCAAGTTCATCATTTTTAATTTGAAGGGCACTTGCCACCTCAAAATCTCTATCATGAGATTTCTTCGCTCTAGATATCTCTAGTGCAAAGGTCTCCTCAAGAGATTCCTTAGTGGTTTGTTCCACTTCAAGAGCTTCATTTATATTGGCAATGTCATTAGCATACTCATGCTCAAGACTACCCATTTTGTCAATTGTGTCCTCATGCTCTTCAATAAGTTGCTTACTTTCAATAGAAAAGGCTAATATTTCAATGAAAGTAGAGCAAGCATTTTTATTTGGATGAAAGAGCACGAAGGACTAGCCCCCTTCTCTTTTAAAGAAGCAACATCATCATCTACTTCAACATGATCAACATTCACATCATCATGAGATATATTGAGATCCAAAGGAGAGGTTACCTTTTGTAACACCCTCAGAATCGGCCCTATGCAAGTTTTAGCGAAACCCGCCAAACCCGCATAGAAACGATTCAAAGGTGCCCACCAGGCACTTTCGTGCGGGTGGAAAACGAAGTAATAACATTACACAACAGTCCTCGATGGGACCCACAGAACAGATATATATACAACAGCGACTCAAAGAGTCAAGAATACAGATATAATATACAAAGATCCAAATCACCTTGAAAATGATAGAGCGTCTGACTACGGACAAGATGCAAATGGGGCTAAGAGCCCTGAAGAATAACCAATGGCGTCCATAACCCTGCCCACGCCAAGCCGGAAGGGTAACCCTGCTAACGACGTCGATCTCAAAACCTGCTTAAACAAAAGGGGTGCCGACAAAGGGCAAAGGAAAAAGAGGAGCGTCAGTACTGAGGCCAGTACACGGCGAGACTAGAATTCGGCGGTCCTCGCCTACATAGGTATGGTGGACTGAAGCGGCAGCGCAGCATGCACTAAACAACCTATAGAGACTCGATACAACTGTCGGCTATCAGAGAGGGATAAGAAAGACCTATCCGGAACCAACCTGATACTAACACCAAACAATCCCATCCTGGTATTCCCCCTCGAGACCAAACGAGGAAGTCAACCGAGGAACTCACACAGTTGGCAGTTTTATTTATTCAGTTATTGTTGCAGCAATTACTAGTCAGGTGTAGATAATCGTCCTGATAAAATAAACAGTGGGCCGTTTTAGTTTACCATTCCGTTGTAATTGCGACACTTACTAGTCAAATACAATTAACATGAGATATCCCAAACCCAACAGTTGTTGGTACTTATATTTAGCCATTCCGTTGTAGTGAAGCTGATTACTAGTCATATCGGGTACAAGTCAAATTATAACAGTAAACTTTAGTTATAGTTGTCTATGATCGAGACCTGTGCTCCAAGTCGTCCATAACCGCGGACACGGCTTCTCGAAAAGATTAAACCCTGCAGGGGTGCACCAAAGTATCCACACGCACTTCGACCCTTTTTGCCAGATCAATTAACATACACCCATCGGTATGTCGGCGGGGCCTAAGTCATGACGTTTCCCAGACCCAAAGCAAGCACGGGGGGCCACCCCACTAAGTCTACCCGCAACGAAGTCGGCCGGTCTCCGAGACGGACTCAGGGTTTGCGTCAGTGGCTGTAAACGACAGGAAACCCCAAAACTGGGCCTGTCGATACCGCGAAAACACTCCGCTTCCAAAACAGTACAGGTGCTCCTCACACAATCGTAAATAAAGCAGTAAAGCATGGCATAAGTACAGGATAGTAATAAAGCCCCAAACTACTTGTGGCCCCCAGTACAGTACTTTGAAATCAGGTACTAAATCGATGGGGGGCCCATATCTCCCCACATGTGGTTAGCGCGCTCGATCTCGGAACAGGTGTCAAGAACTCGGGGTCCTACGGGACACAAGTGGACGGTTAACAACCAAATAACATCTATTGCCCACCTGTGCCTCTGCTTACCTACTTCAATTTTAGTTGTTAAACAATAATTGAATTAAACGATAATTAAAGCCATGATCATCTCCAACATTAGACATGCGGCAATATTCCAACAACTGTGGTACTTGACGACACGCAACCGCACTTGAGCAAGCGACTACGACGCGCAGGTCCAACTATCTACCAAACAACAGGTAATAGGATGTGTCCAAGGCAATATAAGGCTGCAAGGGATATCACGGGTACGAAAACTAGAGCAACGCATCACAAATAGCAATAGATCAACAGGAGGTAAGTAAATACTATAAAAGTAAGATAGGTAGAAAAGGGGAAGATGCTCGCCTGAAAACATTGTCGAAGGTTTATCCGAAGATCGGGTCGACACTCGCATCAACTCATCGGCCTAGTCCGCGAAGAAGCAAAGCACTAGAAGAAACACCGGATGCACTATTTAATACTATGACAGAAGATCGGGCATGATGCATGTATGATGTATGACATGGCAAAGGTGCGATGCAATTGGGCAATATGAAGTGGAACCGGGGTCCCGACAATTAATTAGGTGGTTCATGTTGTTTAGCTACCCTGCAATTTAAATGTTGTCTGAATCATGGCAAACGATAGTACTGGTTTGCTACACAAATTTAAATGAGGCCAATATACGACTAGATTTGCCCGCTTATGGGCCCCATATTTAATTATGATGTGAGTCGGCATAATGCCCCCAAACCACATGATATGCATGCGAGATGAACAATGAATATGCAACAAGTTTGTATTATATTTCTAAAAATAGGGTTCGAGAAAGGGGTCGCACATTAGGGTTCGGCGATCTTGGTTCCGAGGTTCGGGGTTCGACAGGGTTCAGGGTTCGACGGGGATGGCGAGGTTCGGACTCCGGGATTTAGGGTCGTCGGATCTGTGAAGGAGATCATGGCGTTCCAAGGCGAAGATCTTGGCGTGCCGAGGGTTCGGTCTTCAAAACCCCGGGAAGGAGGTCTTGCGGTTTCCCGTGTAGGTGATCTTGACGCTCGGTGCCCATGAAGTAGAACTTGTCGTCCATCTTTTGTCGGTGGTGAACTTGACCGATGGTCTTCGGGTCCGGGAAGGAGCACTTGGCGCGGCGCCGGTTGCGGGATCGGTCTTCGGGTCATTGGATCCATGAAGAAGATCTTGGGGTTCCCAGCTTCGATTGACAAAGGCGAACTTCTTTCATGCCGGTGGCCTGGTCAAAGCGAAGATCTTGTCGCACCGGACTCTTGTCGATTCCTCTTCGGAAGATCTTGGCGAGACAAGGGATTAGATATCTTGCGGTCTTCGATATTATTTGGGGTGGCCTCACCACCTTCATCGTCCAGCACCATACCCTCACATCCATCTACATACGTACCTCTTTTGTAACCGCACTAGCAGAACCACATGGCAGAAGAAACGAGAGAAGCAGGGGCCTGACGGAAGCAGCACCTGCGATGGGCAGAGGCGGATGCACGGACGGCGGCGTCGGTCAGGGGCGGGGGCCGCGGCAGCAGGAGCTCGCTGGAGAGAGCCTGGGCGGGGCGGACGGCGAGGGGAGGAGGCAGAGGTGGCGCCGGACGGCGAGGGGGCGCAACAGGGGGAGGCGGAGGTCGCGTGGGCGGCGAGGAGGCCGACGGGGGCGCGCCGGCGGCGGGGAGCCGAGCGGCGTCGCGGCCGGAGGCGGGGCGACGGGGAGGCGCGGCCGGAGGGGAGGAGGGAGAAGGGCCGGCGAGCGTGGGGAGGAGGAGTCGGCGACGAGAGGGGGTCCGCGTGCGGCGGAGGAGGGAGGTGGAAGGGCGCGGCCGGAGGCGGACGGGCTGGTGGCGGCGGCTGGCGCCGGAGAGGAAGACGGGGCAGGCGAGCGCGGGGTGGGAGAGTACGGTGCGGGAGGGGCGGTGTGAGTGCGGGGTGGGGCCCAGGGAGAGGTGGGGGCCACGGGGGAGCGGGTCTGGCGGGTGGTGTGCGTGCGTGCGTGCTGTGGTGGGGGTGGGTCCGACGGGTGAGGTGGAGGGGAGAGAGAGAGGAGGTTAGGTGAGGTGGCAGCGTGTGAGTGGTGGGGGGAGGGAGAGAGGTGAGGTGGCGAGAGAGGATTGGGTGGGGTGAGGTGGCTGGAGGGGTGGGTAGATTAGGACTAGGTAGGAATAGATTTTGGGTGGACCGATTTTTATTCTGGGGGTGGTCGACTGGGTCGAATCGGCCCGTTCGACTGCCCCCTAAAAATAATATAGATTTTATTCACTTAAACCGGGCTTTTGCAAACCGATAGCAGACAAAACAAAATAATCCGGAGACCCGGGTTTTGCGTTTGAACAAGGACGGGGCGTGTAGAAAACAAAAAAATAGGTTTTTCCGCAATTAGTTTTATGCAAGCAAATGCAAGATGATGACGATGCTCAAATGCAATGTGGCATGATGACATGAGCATGCGGTCATGATGATGCAATGCACAAAAACAACGCGATTTTCTAGTAGTGGTTTTTGCGGGATGCCACACCTTTGAACCCTTAGCCATGAGGCATAAGTGAACATTTGGAGAAGGTTATGATGGGGTAACATATGAAGCTCCAATTGCAACCTTGCATTGGCCCACGCATTCTTCGGTTTCCTCTACATGGTTAGCAACACAAGTACTAGAGGAAATAGAAGCATATGTATCATGGCAACAAGGCAAAGCATTCATATCATCATGATATATATTCAAGTCATTTCTACATGATATGCAAGGACAATCAACACAAGCATGTAAATCATATATAGTGCTACAAGTGTTCATGTCCAAAGATACAACATTGTAATGAGATAGATATGAAGTATGATCATGAATGGCAAACTCACTATCCACATTGCAAGTTCTGTCACCACTCACCATATCATTACCTTGTGACAACTCATATATCGGTGTAGTGTACGAAGATGAGAAATCATCACGGTCAGAGGTGGAGGGAACACAATCATCCTCATTAGTCTTGGACACATCATATTTTGCTTGAATCTTGGTCTAAATATCATGAGCATTCCGAAAAGGCATGATTGAGGAAGAACTACAAAGCTCACAACATTAACAAGCACATTATATGCTTGAGCTTCGAGATAAGAGTTTGTCTCCTCCTCCAAAGATAGATTTTGGGGATCCTTAGGAGGAGATGAGCCCATATCTAGAAGTCGCTCATTATTTGGTTCAATGGCCCGGAAATGACTAAGCATGCAAATACGCCAAACATCATAATTTGTGCCATCAAATGTAAATGTGTGAGATTGCACTAAACCCCTAGGAGACATCTTTACTCTCGAGGCGGTGAAGCCTAAGAAGCGAGAGACATTGCTCTGATACCAATTAAAAGTGCAATGGACGTCGCCTAGAGGGGGGTGATAGGCTTTTAAAAATTATTATGGTTTAGGCTCTAATAAATGTGGAATAAAACTAATATTTAATTTATAGAGCATAAAACCTAAAACCACTAAGTTCACCTAAGTGCACCAACAACCTATGCTAAGCAATACAAGAAAAAAGGCAATAACAAGATATAATACTTCAAGCACGAAGGCTATCACAATGTAAAATGCATAAGTAAAGGGCTCGGTTGAGAGATAACTGATGGACGCGGAGACAATGATTTTTATCCCGAAGTGCACTTCCAAAGAAGCTACGTCTCTGTTGGAGAGGTGTGATGGCGCAATGCTCCTCGAATGCAACAAATGGCTCACCTTGAGGTGCGGTGGCTCGATATTCACCCAACACCACACAAGGCCTCACCACAAGATGCGAATGCACGCAACTCATCGATGCCACAAAAGGCTCACCCTATTCTCCCATGAGCTCGCTAAAAAGGCCTACTCACAATCCACTAAGGTACACTTGAGGGCGGTCACCAAACCCGTACAAGGATGGGGCTATCTCCACAACTCAATTGGAGGTTCCCAACAATAATGCCACAAAAGGCCACAAGGCCATAAAAGGCCACAAGATTGAGGCCACTCCACAATCAAGGCCTCAATAAATCAACACACCAACCACACAATCGTCTAGGGTTTGAAAAACCCAAGAGTAACAAGTCTACAAGCTTGCACACGACGAATCTCCCTAGAGAACTCAAACCTATGCAACAAATGCAAGGGTAAGTCCTTCACTACCAAATTCCAACAAATCTACAAAAGCTATTGGGGGAATAAGGGAGGAAGAACACAAGAGGAGAACACAAAACTCTCCAAGATCTATATCCCAAGGATTTATTCACAATGATGGGATTTGGTTTGGTGGGATTGTAGATCTAGATCTCCTCTGTCAAATCCCTCAAAGAGATGCAAGAATCATTGGAGGGAGAAGGAAAGAGGTCAAGATTTTGAAGGTCAACAATGGAGGAGAGAGAGTGGAAGATCTAGCAAAAATGACATCAAAAGTTGGGGAAACAATAGGGAAGACGGGACCTTAAAAAGGGTAAGAGAAATCTGCCCGTTTGGGCCAGATTTGTGCACCACCGGATTTTTGGTAAAGACACAAGATACAGAAAAAAGCAGTACTTCATGGCTTGGGTCGGAACAGCAAAAACACCGGACAACATTGCCTGAAAACTTTAATAGCTTTTGATTCCGGACTCAGATTTTGATGATCTTAGGCTCATTTTGAAGAGAACGACAAGCTAAACAAGATTATGCAAAGATACATCATAGTCCAGCATGGAAGTATAAAACCAAATTGATAAAGGTATGACCTCTCTAGAAGCGATGAAACGGTAAAACCTTCAAAACTTAAAACACAAGAAGTTGAGCTTGGAAACTCCGATTGGGATGAACCCAATTTTGTTGGAAAGATAGAACCAAGATAATACAACAAACGGTGAAATATTGTATACCACCAAGGGATACAATATCAAGTATATATATATGTGAGATATCTCTTAAGGTGTGGAGCCAGAAAAACCCGCACGATCAAGAACGCAATAAGATATGCAAGGGAAATCCTTATTTGATGAACTAGAGCTTATTATGACGATAACCACAAGATCTAGATACTCTCATGGACAATAACCAACTAACAACCAAGAAAGATGATGCTATGTATGCAAAGGTTTGAGCTCTCCACAAACGATGTGATCGAGACACCCGCTTGAGATCCCTCTTGATAGTACGACTATCTATCCTAAACCCGGTCTTCGAACTAACAACATGAGACCAAGAAAAGAGAAACCCTATCAAGATCATACCTTTGTCTTGATCATTCCACTTGAGCTTGATGTAGACTGTCTTGACCTTCTCAAGATGGAACACCTTTCTTGATTGCTCTTTCTCGCTCTTGCTTGATGAAGACTTACAAATTGCTCTACATACTCCAAGGGGAAACCTCTTCTTTGAACTTGTCTTCATGACTCCATGGTCATCGAGGATGGTAAGCTCCAAGCATGAGATCTTCTAGAGAAGGCGCATCTTGATCTTTCACTTCTTCATCCCTTCATGAGTGTTGATCCATCGAGATTAAACTCTTTGCACTTATCTTGATCAACCTTCAAGCTCCTTCTTTCTTCATGATTCCAATGGTCACATAGCCCTTGGACATTTCTTCTCATCCTTCTTCATTTCTTCATATTCGAGGACAACACATGGTCCAAGCGATGCCAATGGACAAACCTATAAGTGAAACTCAATTTACACATTAGTCCATAGAGATTGTCATTAATTACCAAAACCACACATGGGAGCATACATGCCCTTTCACCATCTTATTATGCCTTGAACACATGAGTAATGATCTAATGCAATATGTCACTTAGCACCTTCACACCATCACATGCCCAAGGGTAGTTTCCTGCCTTGTCCCGTAGGAAAATGTTGTATGGTTGACATTCGCACAATATCAAGGAAGCAAAATGATACATATTCATAAATAAAGTTATAAACCATATTTATTTTAAGTCATAATAATATTAGGGTTTCACCACCTCTACCCAAGACCAAAGAGAACTACGCACATATGAAGTCAATCAACATCAACATGGTAATATTAATGGTGTATGAAGGTATACAAGTGAAAATCCACAATGAGAATTGGAATTACAACCAAGTAAACAAAGGAGATCGTGGTTGGAGATGTTGGTGATGATGATGATGATGTAGATCGGTGTTGAAGTCTTTAATATCCAAGTACCTTATCCTCTTGTGTGGTGATGGTGATGGAGATCCTTGTGGCGGTGGCTATGGTGGGGGCGTGGTGGTGGCAAGGCTTGTCTGTAATGTACGTGGAGATGGACTCCTTCTCCCTTGGCTCCTACCTCTACTATATAGGCATAGGAGGACCCCCAAGACCCCTCCTATGTTCCTTATGACCTAAGAAAGGTCTAGGGACGAGTGGAGGAGAATTCCATGAAGAAATATGTCAGTTCTGATGGTTTTCAATGGTCAGAACCTACCGTACGTACGGGCGGGCCATACGGGCACACGTGCCCATAGTGATGCTTATTAAAACGTGTGACTCTCGTCATGTTTTGTCCGCCATTTATCCATATAAACTCCATTTGGGGCTTTCTTCGGCTCGTTGGATTTGTATGGACGAGAGCTACATCATCATGGTCTTGGATATTTATTTGGAGTTGATGGGAAAAATCACTTTTTCACCTCTCACATGGCTAAGTCGGGTGCTTGCATCCCCCTCCATATTTCCTTCTCTTTGCTCCGTTTTCCTTGCTATGTCCATAATCATCCATAACACCTACACAGATGTCAAAGATAAGTAAAAGTAATAAAATCCTAATAAAAACCAATAGGTGTGCAACACTCATATGAAAATGATAAAAACTTGTAATCATGCATATAATGCATAGTAGTGGCTAGAATGAGCACATAATCAGTGAATAATTGCATGCATACGACTTTCAAGAACCAAAAGTAGATACATTTTGAAGAAAAACACCAAATAAACCAATAAGACACACACAGAAGTGTGACTCGACAAAAGGTATCCAAATTGTATCAAAGAGCCAAATCAACACATGAAAGGACACAAGTTCAACAAATGAACTAGAAAGATCCAAAGATGCAAAAGATAGACAAAAACACCAATGCTCACGGATTTATATCATCCTAAAAGATCAAAACAAGTGACAAAGAATGAGATAAAACCAACTCCCAAAGGGAAAGATTTAAACACATAACTCAAACTCTCTACACTTTTCATGATGGCACAAAGTACCAAAAGAAAAGATCAAACTGCCAAGCACAAACGGGAGTGTTCTAAATAATATAGGAGAGGTCCCCCATGAGGGTGCATTATGAAGAATTTTGCTTTTGAATGCAAAATGCACACAAATGAGATCATCACTACTACCTACATTAAATAAAACACAAGAGGATACCAATAAAATAAGAAGATACATAATAAGCAAGCAAAGGTTTGGAGCAAAAAGAAAAAAACATTTTCTTGGCCAAATATAAGGCAAAAAGTAAAGGTCAAAGCGAATATGATCAATGAATTCAACCATATATCGAGTACTAATTGTCCAAGGACAAGAAGTAATAGGGACAATTTTCCCGAGGTAGTTTGCAAGGAAATCAAAGATCATATTCACACAAAGAAGCATATAACAAAATATAAGAATTAATCTTGTTGCTTAGAGAGAGATTCTTGATAGCTTCAAATAGTCACACAATCACAAGTGATTAGAGTAACTTGAAGCAAATGGTTCCCATGAGGATATATAGATCCAAATATGAGAAAACACATACCAAGAATCACTCTCACACATAATATCCAAAAGATGAGCAATAAAAACATTTAAGAAAATTGGAACTTAAAAGAGAAAATGTGCCACAAAGGAGCTAGATAATTTTCAATATCAATTCTAAGTGGCACTACCTCAAATTTCCACATTTTTTAGGTTTGTAATATGCACAAAGCGTATGATTCCCCCATAATTGTGATAAACTAAGAAATCTCAACAAGAGGCAAAAGATCAACCTAGAGATGATTAATGAACATTATGGAACTTAAGTTTCTCATGAGAAAGACATACCACATAGAGACTAGATAAACATACAATATAACTACTAAGTGGTTTTCCTCATGTACACACATTTTAGGATTGTGAAATGCCCAAGCATGACACTCCCCCAAAATGGGATAGTCCATTAATCCCTCATAAGAGCCAAATAATATACCAACTAGAATCAATAAAGGCTCCAAACCAAAAACCACAAATACATGGTGTGCCAACCAACATACAAAAATAAAATTCATAGGTCAATATAAGTAAGTGGGAAGCACAACATGTACAAACATATGCAAGGTACAAAACCAACACATACATGCACAAGGGAGAAAGTAACTATCAATGTAAATGAGCTAATCGCAAGTTACCGCAAGGAGTAACATTGGATATATGACCTAAGAAAGGTCTAGGGACGAGTGGAGGCAAATTCCATGAAGAAACATGTCGGTTTTGATGGTTTTCGATGGTCAGAACATGTCATACGTACGGGCGGGTTGTACGGGCACACGTGCCCGTACTGATGCTTGTTAAAACATGTGACTCCCGTCGTGTTTTGTCCGCCATTTCTTCATATAAACTCCAATTTGGGTGTCCTTCGGCTCGTTGGATTTGTATGGACGAGAGATACATCATGATGGTCTTGGATATTTATTTGGAGTTGATGGGAAAAATCACTTTTTCACCTCTCACATGGCTAAGTCTGGTGCTTGCAGCCCCTTCTATATTTTCTTCTATTTGCTCCTTTTGCCTTGCTTTGTACATAATCATCCATAACACCTACACAGATGTCAAAGATAAGTAAAAGTAATAAAATCCTAATAAAAACCAATAGGTGTGCAACACTCATATAAAAACCAATAGGTGTGCAACAATCATGCATATAATGCATAGTAGTTGCTAGAATGAGCACATAATGAGTGAATAATTGCACAAAATCTATGCTTAAAAGAGCTGCAAAAATGCACTCATAAGGCGGCATGGCGGATCTGAGCGTCCTCACTGCAGATCTGAGTTGCTTGATGCACAAGCCTTTCGACTATAAGCTAGATCCTTTTGGGGTGTGCCTTTTGATCATCCCGTGTGGGCTTTGATGTGCGGCGCATGGTGGCCTATATTGGCAAGATGGTGGGCTAAACAAGTTCCCAAGTTAGCGCGATTTCTGATGGTGCTAAGTTTTTGCGATGGTGTTTGTGTGGGGTGATATGTCCAAAACGTATCTACTTTCCCGAACACTTTTTGCTATTGTTTCTCCTCTAAACTTGTGTGATTTGGATACAACTAACACGGACTGACGATGTTTTCAGCAGAATTACCTTGGTGTCTATTTTTTGTGCAGAAAATCAACTATCAGGAAAAATCCCGGAAAATATGCTAAAAATTATATTTCACCAGAAGATCCACGAAGCCAGAAAACGAAATGGAGTGGATGTCTGGGGGGCCCACACCCCTGCTAGGCACGGGTGGGCCCTGCCCGCGCCTAGGGGGTGCGCCCACCCCAGGCACCCCCTCGGGCTCCCTCTGCGCCTATAAGTTACCCCTTGACCTAAAAACCAAGGGGGGTTCGACGTTTTCCAGAGAAGAGTTCCGCTGCGCCGCCACCACCAGAGACAAGATTCGGAACCAGAAACTCCGTTCTGGCACCCTGCCGGGACGGGAAATTTGGGGAGGATCATCTCCATCGTCATCACCAATGCCTCTCCATCAACCATCAATGTTTCCCTCATCCATGAGTGAGTAATCCCCTACTGTAGGCTATGGGGATGGTAGGGATTGCATGAGTTTTATCATGTAATCGAATAAGATTGTTAGGGCATAGTGCCTAGTATCTCTATTAGTGATATTTGACTTTGTTGCAACTTGTTGTGCTTAATGCTTGTCACTAGGGCCTGAGTGCCATGATCTCAGATCTGAACTTATTATTGAATCATTATGATAGTATTGTTTGTGATCTTATCTGCAAGTTGTGTACACATATCATTGTCTGGATCCAAAGGCCCCAAAGTGACAATAATTGGGACAACCGGAGGGGATGGCTATGGTGTGGGGATCACATGTGTTCACAGAGTGTTAATGCTTTGCTCTGGTGCTCTATTAAAAGGAGCACCTTAATTGCCAGTAGTTCCCTAGAGGCCCCGCTGCCACAGGCTGGCTGGACAGAAGATGTTGTGCAAGTTCTCATTGCGAGCACGTCTGGCTATATTTGGAGCACATGCCTAGGATTATTTAGTACTTGGATGCTTGTTATTATTTATCTGTAATGCCCTAGATCTTGAAGTTAGATGTTTAGACTCTTTCATGCAACGCCCTTCAATCCATCCCTATGCCCACCGCACTCGAATCCCACTGTTTACTGTTACTGTTACTATTGCTCCTGTTTCACTGTTGCTGTTGCTACTACCAAACTATTTCTACTGATAAACTTCTGTGAGCAAGAACTATTTCCAGGTGCTGCTGAATTGACAACTCAGTTGTTAAGGCTCGCAAGTATTCTTTGGCTCCCCTTGTGTCGAATCAATAAATTGGGTAATACTACCCGCGAAGACCGTTGCAATCCCCTATACTTGTGGGTCGTCAAGACTATTTTCTGGCGCCATTTCTGGGGAGCATAGCTTTATTTGTAAGTTCACTTGGATCTATTTTTGTTCACTACTACTTTCATCATGGGGAAGTCTCGTGATGGAAAGTTCCCTATTTTACCATCCACTACAATAAGAGGTACAGTCCTAAACACCTTTGTTGCTCTTGATTCACCGTTTGTTATAAGTAAGCTTGTCACACCACCACCACATACTCATGCTACACAGACTGCTACTACTGCTGAGTCTGAAACTGCTTTTGATACTCATGATGTTACTTCTACTATGCTTGATGTGAGTGGTTCATTAGGTCCTTTCATATATGCTACTATGGCTAGTCTAGGAAATACCGAAACTCCTAGTGAAGACACTGTTACACCTTTTAGCTCACCTGAGTCTAGTGAGAGTTATGATATTAATGATGGTTACATTGAGTTCACTAATGAATTTGTTGAAGAGTGCCGAAACACACATGGTACTAGTGCTATTAAAAGTCTCCTTGCTAGACACACCATTATTCCTAAGTTGTCATCTAATCCTAAGTTTGCCACTTCTCCCATAGATATTAAAGATAAAGATTATGATTTCTCTCTTGATTTATCATATTTAAATATTGTTGAGAAAGAACCTTTTTGTGGGACTGGAAATGAGAGTGTTGTGGCTCATATGAATGAGCTTTCTACTATGAGTGCTTTATTCTATGATGATTTTAAGATGCGCAAGTACTTTGTTACTAAGATCTTCCCCTTTTCACTAAAAGGAGAAGCTAGGGCTTGGTTTAATAGATTACCTCCTGGTTCCATTGATAGCCCTGATTGTTTGATTGCTTCTTTCTTCCATAAATATTTTCCTCCTTGTGCTAGACATGCTAATTTGCAGAGACTTTTTGATTTTAAACAGGGAGAAGAAGAGAAATTGCCTAAGTCATGGACAAGGTTCTGTGCCTTGATTCATGCACATCCTGGATGTCCATTACCTAAAAATGAGCTTCTTGATATTTATTATAATGGACTAACTGATGATTCTAGGATATACCTAGATAGCTTTGCTGATTGTGTTTCAAGAAAAGGACTCCTACATATGCTGAAGAATTAATGACTAAATAAGCAAGAATTATGATGATTGGACTTCAACTAAGATGAATACATCTGATCCTATTACTCCTGAACCAGTTCCAACACCAACAACAAAGAAGAGGGGAGTAATTGCATTAGATGATGAAGTGATGAAAGAAGCTAAGAAGTGTCTAAAGGAGAAATGTATTAGAGCTAAAGATGTGAAGAATCTACCTCCTATAGAAGAATGATGTAAGCCAATTCCCCACTCATCCACTATTGAGGTACACTCTCTCCAACACTTTGATGAAGGTGAGATTCCTTATGGTAAGCCTCCTGATCAATGTTTAGAGGAACTTGACATTTTTATGTTAAACAAGGTAATTTTAATAAACAAGTTCAGAATCATTTATTGGAAAACTCTAGAGCTATCAAAGAGTTGAAAGATATTGTGGAAAGAACTTCTAATGATATTAAAATGCTTTGTAAACACTTTCAAATGGTTCAAACCCAACTTGATCAACTTGCTAAGGTACAAAAGGATATGCTAGTTAATGCCTCAGGATATAAACATGCTTATGGAATTAGAACTAGGAGTGGTATAGCTACTCAAGATCCTTTATATCCTGAAGGACACCCTAAAAGAATTGAGCAGGATTCTCAACAAGGTGAGAGTAGTGGTAGTCCTTGTAAGAGAAATAAAAAGAAACATAGAATAGTTGAGGAACCACTTGAACCTGCTGTAGATCCTAATAGTATATCTGTCTCTGATGCTGAAACTGAGAGTGGTAATGATAAAAATGAGTCTCCTGATAAGGAAGAACACTAGGTACACCAAGGAAGATTTTATTGCTAATAAACATGGTAAAGAAAGAGAACCTTGGGTGCAGAAACCTATGCCTTTTCCAGGTAAGAAACACAAGTCAAAGGAGGAAGAATGCTACAACAAGTTTTGTGAGTGGATGAAGCCTTTATTCTTGCAAATTCCTTTGACTGATGCTATTAAATTGCCTCCTTATTCAAAGTATATGAAGGATATTGTCTCTAATAAAAGGAAGATTCCTAATGAGGAGATTTATACTTTGCTTGCTAATTATTCCTTCAATGGTAAGGTTCCAAATAAACTTGGTGATCTAGGTATACCTACTATTCCTTGCTCTATTAAGAATAATTATGTTAGAACTGCTTTATGGGATTTGGGAGCTGGAGTTAGTGTTATGCCTTTTTCTCTCTATAAGAGACTCTAGCTACAAAAATTGATACCAACTGATATATATTTGCAAATGGCTGATAAGTCAACTACTATTCATGTTGGTATATGTGAGGATGTTCCTGTTCAAGTATCTCATAATTGCTTGGTTCTAACTGATTTTGTTGTGCTTGAAATGCCTGAAGATGATAATATTTCTATTATTCTTTGGAGACCTTTTCTTAATACTGTGGGTGCTATCATCAATTGTAATCAAGGAAAAGTAACATCCAATATTAATGAAAAAGAGCATACTGTATATTTCCCCAAGAAAATTTCTAAGAGCTATTGCCTAAATTCCATTGAAAATGTTGAGAGTATCAAGGTTGGAGAAATATATTGTCCCATTCCACAAGAAAATTTTGAAACTATTATTATTGGGACCATTGCTATCAAGTATGAGGTAACATAATCACCTTGTGGATCGCAAAGTTTTGTTTCATATAAGATTGTTTTGTTAACAAGACTTGATCAACCTTGTTAACAAAAGGATTTTAATGAACAAAATAATGTTTCCACTATGGTTATACTTGCTTTCTTTTACTTTTATACTTCCTAGTCTTTGCTTTTGCTCTTGTTAGCTAGTTGTTTGCTTGTGAGAGTGTCTTAGAATTTCTGTAGTTTGGATTTTGTTTGCTTTTGCTTCTTCTGAAAAAACTGTTTCTGCGAGAAAATCAATTTTCATACCCTGAAAATTGGCCAAAAATAAAGTTTCCCGAAAAATCCTAAAAAAATCAAAATAAATTTTTCCTCGAAAAAAGGGGCAGACAAACACCTAGAGTGACCCAGGGGGCCACCCCAGGCGCCCACACCCCAGGTAGGCGCGACCTACCATGTGTGGCACCTAGGGGGTTTATGCAGGATGAGAGCGCGCAATATGCTACGCTCACTAAAACATTTGTGGAGAGGTTCTCCTTTACTAACAGCATGTTCAATCTAGATGTTTCTTTCAAAATTTATGGCAGGTCTTACCATATGACACTGAAGAAATTTTGTGGGGCTCTGGGACTTGGTATAGCTGGGTCAGCAAAGAAGATTCCAGCTTAACCCGCTGATTTGTTGGAGCTCCATCGCGGAATAACCAATGATGATAACCATAGAGCTCAACGGGGAAAGATAAGGAACATTCAGCTTCCAGCAATCAGGTACTTCGCTTACTATCTTGCCACTAGTGTTCTTGGTAGGGAGAACACTAGTAATATTTCCAGCTATCATTTGGCTTTCTTAGCTTCTGCTCTCAACAATGAAACCAAGTACAATCTTGGTTCTCTCATTGCTCGTCGCTTAACTGCTAAGGGACCCATTTATGGGGGAATTATTGTTGCACGTGTTGCTACTGCCTTGGACATTGCTGTTGATCCAAATGACATTGCTGCCATGAAGGCGCATCACTTTGTCACCACTAGCTCTTCCCTTGAGAACTTGGTTTATAGAATGTTGTTTATTGAAGGGGAAGAGAGAGATCCCTCTCCCCAAACCACTTTATTCAGTACTTCTCAGGGACCTTTGTCACGCTCCAAGGAGGATATGGATGCGAAACTACGCTCTCTTAACTTCCATGGGCACTATCAGGAGGAAGCGCCCTCATATGACCCCGTTGTATACGACACAGGGGAATCCTCGAGCTCGTACCACAATGAGGGAGCCTCCTCGTCATACTACGGAGGTGCACCTACTTGGGCACCATGGGATTGAGCCCCACTTAGGCCAAAAGCCTAAGCTTGGGGGGAGGTATACCAACATCACACTCATCAATATATCATGTTCGGTCGGTTCTTTGTATATCCATTGTTTTGCTTTATTTTTTGTTTTTGTTGCTGCTTTCTCAGAAACACAAAAATACCAAAAATATTTTCGTTGTTTCTCTTGGTTTGTTTCTTTGCTTTGGTTTGCCTTAAAAGAAAAATCCAAAAATATTTTGCTCTGTTTGCTTCTTGTTTGGTTTGCCTTTTCTTTATTTGGTTTTGCTTTGTTTGCTTTCTTTAACAAATCAAAAACACCAAAAATATTTGATGTTCTTCTTTGGTTTTGTTTCTAATAGGTTATAAACATTGTAAAACATCTATTGGTCATTTATAAAAGTGGCAAAACCATTTTAAGTCAAGTTAGTGAAAATGGCCACTTTAAGTCATTTTTGTTTTGCTATAAATGGTTCAAATCAAAGTAATAATTTCTAGTGTTTGGCAAATATATTTTTAAACACAAATGTTAGTGTTTATGGTCAAAGTGTTTAATATTAAAACCATTTGTAAAAGGTTTTACCTATAAGCCATTTTTATACCAAAGCAATATTTATTTTGTTGGAAAATGGCTTTAAACAAAGTAATAATTTTTCTAGGGTTCACCAAATATATTTTTAAATCATAAAACTTGATGTTTAGGGCCAGAGAGTTTAATTCCAACCATTTTCAAAAGGTTTTACTCAAAAAAGCATTTTTAAAACATAATCAATATTTTTATTTAACTAGGAATGCTTTTATTCAAAGATTTATTCTTTAGCTTCACAAAATACACTTTTAAATCTACAAGTTGGTTTATATAGTCAGT
This sequence comes from Avena sativa, assembly GCA_916181665.1. Classification (NCBI taxonomy): domain Eukaryota; kingdom Viridiplantae; phylum Streptophyta; class Magnoliopsida; order Poales; family Poaceae; genus Avena; species Avena sativa. The sequence goes on from OV702282.1 coordinate 195,291,304, forward strand.
AGGTTCAAAACAATCCATTTACAAAAGATTCTATCCTAAAATAATTTTTAGAATGAATTTTATATTCAAAATATGTCTACACATGTTTCTGCAAATACAACCAATTTTACAGAAGCAATTTACTAAATAAAGTGCATGGTTGGATAGAATTCTTTTTGATGATTCCATTGATATAAAATTTGTAAAATTTGGACGTGTAGATTTGAAGTTATGAATTTTACAAAATCAAAAAACTAAAAGAAATGTTTCTGGTTTTTATAACACAGACTGGCCACGTGTCTTGATTTAATTGGAGCGTATCGGTTCGGCTAGATCAAGTGTTGTGGTGTGTTGGATTAAAAGGGGATTGTGCGACTCTAATCTAGCGTACCCCTTCGCTTAAGTGAAACTATCGTAACCATGCGATCATCATCCAACGGTTTACAGAGGCTTGACCAGAGATGGGCGGCGCTAGGGCAACGGAGAGCGGTGGAGCGGCTCTGTCAGCGACGGTTTGGCGTATCTAGGAAGCGAGGGAGAGGGAGGAGGGGCTCACCAGACTCACCATGATGCGCTGATTCTCGGGGTGGTCTTCTTCGACGAAGGGGCGCACGGCGTTGACATTAATCGCTCGCTGGAGACGGTCCTGGCGACGGGCGAGCTCGGTGACGTTGTTGGCGAGGTTGTGGTGCATGCTAAGACAAACCAGGGGTGCAGTTAGACGCGTGCGAGAGAGGGGGTTGTAGGAGTATAAACCAGTGAGGAGGGAGCGGTCAGGATTACCGGGGAGAGGTCGACGGAGTTGAAGCAGGAGGCGGTGGCGCTCTGGTGTTGACATTGCCGAGCCTCTGGTGAATGCGCGGGCTAGCTATGGGTACTGGCAGATGCGAGGGATGTTGGGGAACACACTTGTGGAGGTTAGGGGCAGCGGGGAGGTAGCAGTTCGCCGGAATTCATCGATACTCTCGTCGGAGCAAAGGGGGCTCGAGCTTGCAATTGCAGCAGCCTGGTGGCGGAGAGGAAGGGGAGAGTGAGGGGAAATGGGGAGGAGACCTGGGCGCTTTAACTTGCATGGTCGTGGCGAGGTTTTAGCACGGCATTGATGAGAATTAACGCCGGCATTCATCGGCAGAGAAACGGCCAGAGGAAAAATCAGGGCGTGGTCTCCGCGGGGACGACGATGAGGTGGCGATGGTGGGGTCTGGGCGTCAGCGACTGCGCGGGTGCGGGTGCGAGTAGGAAAACGTTTCGCATGGAGAGGAGGGAGTGGGCTGGTTGCTGGGTCTGCTGGGCTTAGCTGGGCTGGGCTGCTTCTTCTCCATTTTTTTCTTCTGTTTCTTTTTTCCTTTTTCTTTTCTGTTTTGTTTTGATTCAAATGATTTAAACCTAATTTGAATTCAGGTTTTTGTCATACCTTTTCCAAACTTTCAGTATACTTTAGTATTGTTTAATAAAGTATTTTAAAGTCCAAATTCAGAATATTTCTTTGTATTTTCATGGGCTTTATTATTTATTTAAATAGGCCATTGTTTTTATTCAAACAAGATTTAATTATATTTTCAAACACTTTATTTGAATTCTAATTTTCACTAAACCTTATTCAGTAGGTTTTATTTATTTAATAGGGTGTTAAATAATTCATTTTGATTTATTTGAAATATTTTTAATATGATTTATTAATCATTTAAATTGAGAATTTGTCTTTATTCAAATAAAATCATATATGGTTTTAATCCCTTATAAATTTTATTTCAAATAATTCTTTGATTTCATTTAAGTTAATTAAATAAATTTTATTACACTTGGGCAAATTCCAATTATTATTTTCTCTTGATTTAATTATTCATTTCTATTAGGGATTTTTGTCTTTATTAGAATATAATTGGAATATGGTTTAATCCCACATATTTCTATTTGATTGTTCTTTATCCTTTTATTTTATTTGGATTTGATTATCTTTATTCCATTTGCTTATGGATTTGTCCAAGATTTAATTTGGATTTTAAATATTCCTTATTTATTTATTTATTTATTTCTTTATCTTATAAAATCCATATCTTTTTATTTAAAGATCCAAACTTGGTGATTCCAATTTGTATATTTTTATTTAATATTTGTTTATCCTTTTAAATCTCTTTAGGATTATTTTACTCAAAATTTTGGTATGGATTTTAGATAGGGGCTTTTGTTAGTTCTGGAAATTATTTCTTTATCTTATTAACTTCATAAGATTTTATCCATGTCTCCAAATTGAATGAAATCAATTTCCATGGTTTTATTATATTTTTATTTATCATTTATAAATGTTTGTTGATAAATTTTTATATGGATCAAATCCATAGTCTTTGAGATTTATTGGAAATGATTCTCTTCCATTAAGGTTTTGGGTTTTGGTTTATTTTTCCTGTTGTTTGAATTTCAAGATACATTCATTCATGAATGCATTCCCCTTGATTGAAATTTGTTGGATTCCATTTTATTCAAAGTTTGTTCAAGATGGGTTTTGATGCTTCCATTTGGAATCAAAAAGTTTCTTTTCACCCTAAATTTCAACATTTATTTCTTTTGTTTAATTATTTTTCACATTACAAAATTTGGAAAATTTTGGGATGTGACAAAATTATTCTAGAAGGGACTTTAAAATACATTGATAAATAGTATAAAAATATACTGAAGATTTGGAAAAGGTTTGAAAAATAAATCTAAATTCAAATGAGAGTTTGAATTGAAAACAGAAAATCAGAAAAGAAAAAGAAACCAGAAAGAAATAAAATAGAGAAGGGCAACCCATCTAACCCTACCCAACTAACCCCAGCCCAGCATGCCCAGCGCAGCCCACCTCTCTCTCCCGCGAACCGTTTTTTTCTCACCGCGGCCCTTACCCTTCACCTCGCTAACAAAGTGACCCCACCTGGCCAGCTCATCGTCGTCCTCACCCACCCCGCGCTGACCCATTCCCCCTCTTCCCCCGGCTGTTTCTGTCGTTTAATCCTCGCTTAAATTCGTCTTAAAGCCGCGCTAATTCCGTTAGCAATGACGCTCGATAACTCGCCTCCTCCCCCTCTCTCTTTCCCCTCACTCGCCAGCTCTTCTCCGTCCCAGGGCTGCCTCAATTTCTCGCCAGCACACCACTGCTCTGACGAGCTTTTCCGACCAATTCCGGCCAGCTCTGACCGCCTTCCACCCCCTGGACTCCACAAGCGTGCTCGCCAGAACCTTGCGCTTCTGCCCGTACCTCCCGCTTGGCCGTGCGTGCCCCACAGCCTCGGCAACAACGACGTCTGAGCGCCACCATAAACTACTCCGACTCCGACGACCTTCCCCGGTAAACCCTTAGTGCCCCCTCCTCTCTGGTTGATGCCCCTACAATCTCCTCTCTCGCGTGCATCTGACACACTCTTTTTCTTGCCTTGGCGTGCCCCGTAACCTCACCAACGTCGATGAACAGATTCACCCGATGCCGACGACAACACCGGCGAGTAATCACCAGCAGCACTGTGCACCCCCTGCCCTACTACGGCCATGTTGAGCACCGCAACAACCCCATGAACCCGGTGAGCATATCCCCTTCCTCCCTCTCTTCCTATTTTTGCTGGCAACGTCATCGCCCGAGTGCGCCGCCGCTCACCGTCTCCAAGCACCACCAGTTAGTGGTCGTTGCGATCTGGACCGTTAGATGCTAATCTAGTGGATAGGATAGAACATTAGTCGAAGGGGTATGTTTGCATCTGATCCGTGCGATCTCACTTAGATCCAACGATCCACATAGCACGATCCCGACGAAGCGGTATCGTCCAATAGAAACCTGACGCGTGTCCAGACTCTGGATTTAAAATAGAAATTAGATCTATTTGTGATTGATTTTTGTAAAATTCATAACTTTAGATCTATACGTCCAAAATTTGCAAATCTTATATCATTGGAATTAGTAAAAATAAACCTTTGAAACCATGCCCTTAGTTTAGTATTTTGCTTCCGGAAAATTAGGTGTTTTTGCAGAAACATTTCTCGGCCTATTTTGAGTATAAAAATTATTCTAAAAATGATTTTTGGGTAAAATCTTTTGCAAATGATTTTTTTTGAACCTACTGACCAGAAACACAAACTTTTGGGTTTACAAATATATTTTGCTAAACACAAGGAATTATTCCTTTGATTAAAAGCATTTCTAGTAAAACAAAATGTTGCTATGATTTAAAAATGATTTTAGAGTGAAACTTTTTGCAAATGGCTTTGTTTTAAACACTTTGACCATAAACACTAACATTTGTGTTTAAAAATCTATTTGGCAAACACTAGAAATTATTCCTATTGATAAAAGTATTTCTAGCAAAAACAAAAATAATTTAAATGGCCTATTTTCACTAACCTGATTTCAAATGATTTTGCCACATTTATAAATGACCAGTATGTATTTTGAAATGTTAAACCTTGTTATAAAACACTTTTCCAAAATAACAAACTTTTGCATGCTTGCATGCATTGTTTTGTTTTTATTATTTTATGTGGTGAATTGTTTGAATGCTAGTTTGTATTTGTGCCTTGATTTACTTGTAGTGATCTTTGAAGAGTGTGACATTTGCAAGATCAAGGGGTGAACTTAGTTTCTCTACCAAAAAGGCAAGTGGTGCTTCATACATTTTGTCCAATTATTTTAACTATGCATTATTGATATTTTGAGTAGGACTTGCATGGAATTTTTCTAAGTATTGATACTATACTATGCTTTGGTAAATCCTAGTAGATGATGCCTTAGTAGAATTTTCCCTAAGTTAAGATACTTGTTGATATCATGCTTAGCCTAGCTAGTAGTAAACAAGGGTGGATTATATACACATGCTATGGAAATTTTACTAAGTCTTTTGACTTATGTTTTTTGCTTAATAAAACAACTATGTGAATGAATCACCTGGGTGGAATGGAAAGAATGGATTGTGTTGAGTGGTTACCCAGGGGAAATACCTGGTGTATCTCACTTATGGAAAGCCACCTAGGAACAAAGAGATGTCATATGTTGAGAAGCTTCTAGTGCAGCCACATGGCATATGGGCTCTGCCTGGATCATATAGGTTGCAATAACTTAGCCAGATGGACAGAAGGTGGTAGGGGGTGATAGGTTGGAATGCGTCCATTTGGTCTAAGGGAAGGCTTCTGAAAGATCTTGTCTTGATGCATGTCGAGTCTTGTGGGGAAAGTGCACCACCTCTCGAGAGAGTAGAATCTAAGTACTTAGCTGTGTCCCCGACAATGGACAATTTGAACATCAAGACATGGAAGCTATCAAGGATCTCCTTATCCCAATTTCTAAGTTAAAAGCTTGTGGTTGAACAAGGGTTAAAGGATCACCAATTTTATTGGTAGATTCCTTGGGTGATTTTTGACAAACAAAAACTTAGTGTTTTCAAATGATAAGGAAAATCTATTTTGAGAAAAGAAAGCCTAAGCTACACTTAGCCAAATGCATATAGATGATAGATACCACTACTCTACCATAGTATCACTTGCCAATACAATTCAAATGTATTGACCCTTGTGGCTGTAACTTATTATGTTGCAGGTTTGTTTGACGTTAGTGAAGTGTGTTGAATAGGATTACAAGTCTACGACCAACATGATTGCATGTGGCACTTTTAAGATGAAGGACTCCATGCTATATAGATATTTCTGCTGCATTGTAATGAGATAGCCAAATGAGCTATGTAAGATGTAATGTATTATTTTATTCCTGGTTATAAGTTGTAATATGACCTTTGTTCCTTGATATTACATCTTAAACTGTGGATGCTAGCTATTGATCCAGGGACTAGCATTGTAAACATAGGGATCTCTACCTTATCAGGTTGGGACTCTACAGATGGTATCAGAGCACTGTGTTGCCTGTAGGATTGTAACCCTAGGATTGGACAAAACCCCTTAGAAAAATAGGAGTTGTATTTGTTCCAAACTTATTTACAAACAATCTTGTAAACTCTTTCCTCAACCTTTTTGGTTTTGATTCTACACCTCCCCTTTTTTCAAATTGATGGACAAAAACTTCAACATGAGCAAAAGACATCAACATCACAAATGATTTCAACTTTAGTTTCACCAAGGACTTCAACTTGGATATCACTAAGGACTACAAGTGAGACAACAAATACTACTCAAGACTTGGAGACTAAGGACACACAACTTAGAAGGAATCATCATCACCTTTGAAGTTTGTGACCAAGATGCAAGAATTTTTCCAAGGAAACCATGATCTTATTCATGAAGAAACAACTAAGAAGGATGGGATGATCTCAAGTAAATTCCATAGCTGGACCACCATACTAGTGTTTAGTTTAGATCATATATTGATCACACCAACTTATGTGGTGTAGCAAAAATATTTGGTTGCCTAAAACATGCTTGAACCTTGTTGTTTGAGTGGAATGTTTGATTGTGATTGCTTGCACATTGCTTTGTGTGATTTGTTGTGAGTGAGTAGAATTATTCCTCTAGAAATCTATTGCCTACTCTAATCCCAATCCAACCCAAACAGATGACTTCTCCAAGAGACTCCAACATCAAGGATGGTGACAACAACAACAACCAAGAGATGCACATGAGAGAACAACTGCTAGCAACCCAAGCCCAATTGAATCAAGTGACAATGCAGTTTTTAGCCAACAACATTGAGTTAGACCCAACCATGCAAAAATTCTTGGAAACCCAATCTCAATTGTTGCAAAGGATGACCAATCAAATGATCAACATGATCCTTCCCAAATAGATTGTGACAACAATGATATCAAGGATGATATCATAGAAGGAACTCAATCTTGCAATATTTGTGGAGACATGGAACATAGTTACAAAGAACATGTGGATCAATGCCCTAATTGTGAAGAGAAACATCCAACTAGACAATGCCCCACATCTCAAGTTACTTGTTTCCTATGTGAAGGAAATGATCATGTACCTATCCAATGCCCCATGTATCCTATAGTTCAACAAACGAAACAAGATGGAATGCATAAAATGTTTGGAAAACTCCATGAAGGAACAACCTCTACCAAGAAGGATGAAGGCAAAGTCAGAACCATGCCTCATAAGGCCACATCCAAAGTGACCACAAAGTGTTGCTACTCATGTGGAGAAGGTCACATCTCTAGTGACTACCCCAAGAAGAGAGAAAGATTTCCCACCTTTGAGGTAAAGTATGAAGAACATGAACTAAGAGAACTCCTAGCTTTGGAGAGACCCAAGAAAAAGAAGAAAATCCCCAACTCCAGCAAGCAAGACAAGAGACGTCCAGACCTCGCCTTCAACATAGGAGATTTTGTGTATCTGAAAGGGTCGCCATTGAAGGGAATGCAGCGTTTCCAACTAAAAGGAAAGTTAGCCCCCAGATATATCGGCCCCTTCAAGATTCTGAACCATCGAGGAGAAGTGTCGTATCAATTGGAACTACCCGAAGAGATGTCAGCCGTGCACAATGTGTTCCATATCTCATTACTTCGCAAGTGCCTCGAAGTTCCAGAGAAGACTGAAGTGTTCAAGAATATTGATCACCGGACCATAGACATCAACGATGACCTGACCTATCCCGAAGTACCCATCCGTATTTTGTAAGAAGCTTTCAGAACTACTAGAACCCAAAGCATCAAGTTTCTCAAGATTCAGTGGAGCAACCACACAGAAGAGGAAGCTACCTGGGAGCGCGAAGATCACATCAGGACGAAGTTTCCCGATCTCTTCAAATCCTAGGTAATATTTTTCGTCCTTTTTCAAATCTCGGGACAAGATTTTGTTTAAGGGGGGAAGGTTTGTAACATCCCAAAAATATTAAACTTGAATCATCAAACTCTAATCATCAAAATTAGGATTAACAAAAACTTTTCCAATTAAAAATATGAAAGCATTCATATGTGTGTGTATTAAAATTTGGATTCTTTTGAATTGCCTTGGTTCTGTGTTTCTTTGCTTGTCAAATGATTCTTAGGTGAAATAAACATCATCTAAACAATCCCCAAACTTTTCCCAAAGACAAACAAGTCAAAACAAACAATTTAAGTGAATGGTCACTTTAGCCAAATTAACTCCCATGCCTACTTTGGCTATCTCTAACTTGCAGAACTTAGCAGAAACATGTATGGATCTTTGCACCCCTTGATAGTACTCATAATAACTTACCAAGGCCCACTTTGTGATCATCCAAAAACATTTAAATGCTTAGTTTAAATGACAGTTTAAAATTGAATCTATTTCATATGGGAAGATCCCACTATTTCAAAAGTCACTCAAACAAGCTCAATTTTCAAAACCCAAGCATCCACAGAATCCTCAACACCTGCCTAGCACACCCACCAAAAATCTTTTCAAAATTCAAAACTTAAGTTCATGCGGCCATTTCATCAAACAGGTTGCAGATTCAAATCAACCAAATCAAAAACACTATGTTGAGCAGTGTTTTGGACCAACCTTGTTCCCTCTCTGGTTACAACTAGCCTTAGTAGATCATCTAGCAACCTTAAATAACCTCTAGTACCACTGTAAGATGGCCATTGTCATCAATGGTGAGCAGGCCGAGAGCACCCATGTCACCCCAGTGTGGACATCAAGCTAGGAGAAGAACTAGCCGTGCCAACCTTGTCTAGCATGCAGCCCATGCCTCACCGCCCCCTCTCTACCAGCCCTAGATTGAAGACAGTGACCAGAACCGTCCGGAACGCCGCGCCCGTGCCGCTGTCGACCATGCCGATGTGCACCGCAGAGCACGCACCATTCCCACGCAACCCGACCACCTCGAGCCCTCGCCGCCCGCCAGCATGCACCCCACCGTCCCAGGAGACCACCAAACATGTTCATTTCACCGCCCGTACCCTGTAGCCACCACTCGCCGCAGAGTTCGCCGCCTCTGCCTTGCAGAGCACCGCGCGTTCCCGACCATTTGCCACCGCCCCCTACACGCGCATTTAAGCTCTAGAGCATCGCTAGGAGACCGCCCGTCGATCGCCAACCTCGTCCATGCCTCTAGCCGCCCGTAGCCGTGTCGCCACCATCGCCTGCCCATCCCTCTCGGTCTCGTCGACGAGCCTATAAAAGGAGACGACCCCCGCTCGAATTCTTCACACAATCTCACTCCTCTCACCTCACTGATCATTCCATCGCTTAGCTGGAGCACGAGGAGCAGCAGCTCGCCGGAATTGCGCCAGAGCAGGCCGCCTCTGGAGAAGAAGGGAGCCATTTGTTTCGTCCACCCCCGGAGCTGCCGCAACCACCCCTGAGTTCGCTGTCGTCGACTTCGTCGTTTGCCTGCCTCGCTGTCATCACTGGAGCCCCGGTATGCCCCCTATGCACCCCCACCGAGCTTCTAGGGTTCGAGCTCGCCGGTGACTTGTTCATCGTCGACGACGACCCTCAGCCGTTGATCTCACTTCTAATCCAACGCACCACATCGCCCCGTACCGCTTCGCGTTTTATGAGCCACTGACCAGTAGACCCCCCTGTCAGTTGCGCCCCGCGCTGCGGAGTGACACTGGGCCTGCCCAATAACCCTTCCCGCATAGCCCACTCGTTTGAATTTAGCTTTTTCTATTTATATTCAAACTCAGTTCTGTACCTAGTTTCAAAAATCAACCCAGCTCGATTCAGTGAACCAAATTTCATGAAACCAATTTTGTTAGAAAGATATTGAAATGCTGAATCCAAGACCTTTGGATTCAAATCATTTGGACCTATAGATCAACCTTGGTAAAAATAACAAGGCAGAAGCTTTTCTGCATTAAAACATTTTTCAAATTTAAACCATAATAGATTTTGAGTTGATTCCAACTCTCAAAAATCACATTTGACCATAACTTTCAGAATATATAAAAATATATGGGTTTACTTATAGAAATAATGTTCAAGTAATAAAAGAATGCCACATAGGCATTTCTAGTCACCTTATTTTATTTAAAATAAAAGGTTAAACCTTATTAAATTGTGACACCACTTTAAATCACATTCTCATGTACTGAAATATGTGGTGATGACATGTGTCAACATGATCCCATGTTTGAGTTGGAGAATATTAAATCTAAAGTAGTTTTCCAATGAGTAGAAATTACTTTTCTAAAAATAAAATAAATAAGACAAATGCTTAAATATTGTAATGTTAATGATGATGCTAGATCATCTATAGAACCCTTCTTTGTGATGATTGAAAGTAGTTAAGTATTGTTTGGTGATTGTGTACATCGTATTTATTTATAGACGCTAGTACCAGCCAAGGATACGAGGATGAAGGAGGATACTACGAACAAGAAGCCGAGGAGAACTTCAACCACTGCTCTGCACAAGGCAAGCCTTACTAATCAAGTTGACCTATGCAAGCAAATACTTGCTTGTTACCATGCCAACTATATGCCTTAAGCATATGTGATCATACCCACTTGATAACCAAATCCTAGTTTTACTTGCAAGTGTTCTACTTTATTTCTTTATCAAAGCTATTTCTTAGAGTTTACTTAAGTGACTTGTAGATTCTAGGAAGATAACTGAAGGTTGCATAAAGAGCATTAAATTTGGCCTAAGCTAGATAATCTTGATGTCATCCCAAGGCATGAGATGAACTTAGTTAAACTCCACTTTTTTACCACCCTTCATTAGTACTTACCACACTTGTAGATGCTAGTGCTAAGCATAAAACTTGATCAACTTTAGATGGGAATACTTGGTGGAAAATGGTTATGAAAACCTTAGAATGATGAGTCATTCTACTGAGATGTTTTGACATGTGTTTCCGAACACCAGATGATTTTGATGATGAAAATGTTGAGGCATGAGCCTTAGCCCTTTATAAAACTGATGATTGTCTGAATGCGATACCATTTCAATTTTATCGTACAACCACAATACCCGAAAACTAGGTAGGGCTTGACTGGAAACTTATATACTTTAGTATGGGTTCCCTCACGGCCAAGGTCTGAGTTGAGGCTACCTTGTGAAGATTGTCCACCTGTGTAGTAACGAAGATGACAGTTGGTCATGGTTGGGAGTACAAACTCACAGGAGAGGTGCCTATACTAGGGTGTGTAATTGAAAGGTTAGGATTGATTATCCGCATACTGAGTATGGTGAATTCAGGATTTGTTCTTGATGGATGTATCGAATGTTGTGGTGAAAGTGTACAATCTCTACAGAGTGTCAAACTATTAGAATAGCCGCGTCCGCGGTTATGGACAGTTGGAGTGGCCATATTGTTCCCCTGTTAGATGTTTTTAAAATGACTTGTGAAATGAATTGAGAATTTGACTTGACCACAACAGAGTTGTGGTATGAGATACAAGTTCCCACTTAGGTGTTATAAAATTTAACTAGTTTTTCTTGCTTCTGAACTTAGTAGAGGTAAATCTGGATTTTTGCAAAACAACCCTAGAGCTTAGTGTCCTACTACAAAAAACCCCTTCACTTGTTAGTATTAGTTTGCGAGTACTTAAAGAGTACTCATGGCTTTGTCCCTGGCTATTCCCGTGGCCAGACTATGAAGAAGAGTACCAGGATGATGGACCCTAGGAAGGTTACGACAACTAGGATCATCTCCCATCGTCAGCATTGACTGTGACCCCAAAGATGGAGCTTCGCCTACGCTACCTTTATTATTATTCCGTATTTCCGCTGCCTGAGTTGTATTAAGAACTGGATCATGAGATCCTTGTAAGACCTTATGTATGGTTTTTAATGGATGATGTACTGTGGTATCCAATTCTGTTATGTCTCGCAAAAATGGTAATCCTGGGATTGCGATGTATGGCATAACAGGCATCTGGGATTAAAAATCCGGGTGTTGACAAGTTGGTATCAGAGCCATCCTGACCATAGGAGACCCTAGTTAGACTGTACGTTTGAATCAAAAACTTAGTTTCAAAATCAAAGGAAGCAAATATTTACAAAAACTTATTCCCATTCTTATCACTTGTTTCTTTCATAAAAATTCATGTTCCTCAAAAACTCTTGCAAAATACCTAAAATTCGACACACTTGATCACTCTACTAACTTACTCATCCTATATTCTTAATACATGGACGTGAAGTATAGCAAGTTTTATCAGTTGGGGAATGGAGAAGACCTTATCTTTGAGCGGGATTTGGACCAGCTTTCGGAACTTCTGAAGCGTCCGCACCCCGAGTTCTTCGGAGCTCAGCTCAATGATAGGAGGAGAAGATCTGCAGTGGATAATTGTTGCAAGTCTCCGAGGAAAGATTGAACCTCCCACTGCCGAGGGAATTCAGTTCACCTTAAGAGAGAACAACTAGCTCGATGGACTTGCCAGGGCCATGCAGGAAGCTCTTGCCCGTCTGTGTGGGCAGAGTATCAACCAGATCAAGGGTACCCGCTTTGAGTTTTGTCCAAGGCGTGATGCTATGGGACAGCCACTGGAAGCCCCATACCACCACGAGCTGAAGACCCAGTTGTACCACCTTAGCTTGATGATGTACGATCGTCAGCAGGAATTGGACAATTGCCGTGACTACTCCAACCACAAGTCTGCTATCATCAAGACAAAGGATCAGACCATCGCCATGCTAGCAAAGGATCGCAAGTCTCGCTGCCGTCAGCTAGACAAGAAGGAGCGCATCATTGCCCGTCTTCGCCACCGTATCTCGGATTTGGAGGAGACCATCCACGAGAGAGACATGCAGTTGGAAGAAAGGGAGAATGCCGGAGAAGACCTTCGTGGAGACCCCTACTCCTATCTCAGCGATGATGATGATTTTCTGGAGGATCAGGCTATGGACTTCTTCACCGATGAGGATGATTTCGCCTTCATCAATGACGACGAGGATGATGAGGATGACGACTACACCGACTCCGAGGAGTAGTAGCACTTGAGCACTAGCGCAATATAAATGATTAATTAAATCATGGAAAAAATAATGTAAATTGCCTAAATGGATTAGAAGTTATGCAATTAACTTAAAAAGAATAAAGGATTAATTAAATAAAATTATATGGTTTGGAACCATATTGAAATTCATTTAAATAGAGACAAAAGCCTCATTTTAAAATAAATATTAAATCATAATAAAATGTTGAAATAATTCAAAGTGAATTATTTAAACACACTAATGAATAAATAAAACCTACTAAAAAGGTTTGATGAAAATTTGAATGTAAATGAAGGCTTGAATCAATGGTTTGAATAAAGACACAAATCTCATTTAAATAATTATTAAACCATAAAGGAATATTTGAATATTCTAAATGGAATTTTAAACACATTACTAACCAATACAAACTTACTGAAAAGTTTTGAGAAAAAATTGAATTTAAAAACAAATGTTTAAATCATTTGAATAAAATAACATGGATTGGAAACATATTTAAAATATTATTTAAATAAAGACAAATGTCAAACTTAAATAAATAATAAACCATAAGAAAATAAAAGAAATTATTCTAAAAGGGACTTTAAAATACATTGCTAAACATATACTGAAGATTTGGAAAAGGTTTGAAAAAGAAATCTAAATTCAAATGAGAGTTTGAATTGAAAATAGAAAATCAAAAAAGAAAAAGAAACCAGAAAGAAATAAAATAGAGAAGGGCAACCCATCTAACCCGACCCAACTAACCCCAGCCTAGCAGGCCCAGCGCAGCCCACCTCTCTCTCTCCCGCGAACCGTTTTTTTCTCACCGCGGTCCTTACCCTTCACCTCGCTGACAAAGTGACCCCACCTAGCCAGCTCATCATCGTCCTCACCCACCCCGCGCTGACCCATTCCCCCTCTTCCCTCGGCTGTTTCTATCATTTAATCCTCGCTTAAATTCGTCTTAATGCCACGCTAATTCCGTTAGCAATCACGCTCGATAACTCGCATCCTCCCCTCTCTCTTTCCCCTCACTCGCCAGCTCTTCTCCGTCTCAGGGCTGCCTCAATTTCTCGCCAGCACACCACTGCTCTGACGAGCTTTTCCGACCAATTCCGGCCAGCTCCGACCGCCTTCCACCCCCTGGACTCCACGAGCGTGCTCGCCAGGACCTTGCGCTTCTTCCCGTACCTCCCGCTTGGCCGCGCGTGCCCCACAGCCTCGGCAACAACAACGTCTGAGCGGCACCGTGAACTACTCTGACTCCGACAACCTTCCCCTGTAAACCCTGAGCGCCCCTCCTCTCTGGTTGATGCCCCTACAATCTCCTCTCTCTCGCACATCTGAAACACTCCTTTTCTTCCTTGGCGTTCCCCGTAACCTCGCCAACATCGACAAACAGACGGACCCAACGCTGACGACAACACCGATGAACAATCGCCAGCAGCACCGTGCTCCCCCTACCCTACTACGGCCATGTTGATCACCGCAACGACCCCACGAACCCGGTGAGCATATGCCCTTCCTTCCTCGCTTCCTATTTTCGCCATCAACGTCATCGCCCGAGTGCGCCGCCGCTCACCGTCGCCAAGCACCGCCAGTTAGTGGTCGTCGCGATCTGGACCGTTAGATGCTAATCCAGTGGATAGGATAGAACGGTAGTCGAAGGGGTATGTTTTCATCTGATCCGTGCGATCTCACTTATATCCAACGATCCACATAGCGCAATCCTGACGAAGTGGTATCGTCCAATAGAAACATGACGCGTGTCCAGACTCTGGATTTAAAACAGAAATTAGATCTATTTGTGATTGATTTTTGTAAAATCCATAACTTTAGATCTATACGTCCAAAATTTGCAAATTTTATATCATTGGAGTCAGGAAAAAGAAACCTTTGCAACCATGCCATTAGTTTAGTATTTTTCTTCTGGAAAATTAGGTGTTTTTGCAGAAACATTTCTAGGCCTATTTTGAGTATAAAAATTATTCTAAAAATGATTTTTGGGTAAAAACTTTGCAAATGATTTGTTTTGAACCTACTGACCAGAAACACAAACTTTTGGGTTTAGAAATATATTTTGCTAAACACAAGGAATTATTCCTTTGATTAAAAGCATTTCTAGTAAAACAAAATGTTGTTATGATTTAAAAATGATTTTAGAGTGAAACCTTTTGCAAATGGATTTGTTTTAAACACTTTGACCATAAACACTAACATTTGTGTTTAAAAATATATTTGGCAAACACTAGAAATTATTCCTTTTGATAAAAGCATTTCTAGCAAAAACAAAAATAATTTAAATGGCCTATTTTCACTAACTTGATTTCAAATGGTTTTGCACATTTATAAATGACCAGTAGGTATTTTGAAATGTTAAACTTTGTTAGAAAACACTTTTCCAAATAAAACAATCTTTTGCATGCTTGCATGCATTGTTTTGTTTTTATTATTTTATGTGGTGAATTGTTTGAATGCTAGTTTGAATTTGTGCCTTGATTGACTTGTAATGATCTTTGAAGAGTGTGGCATTTTCAAGATTAAGGAGTGAACTTAGTTTCTCTACCAAAAAGGTAAGTGGTGCTTCATACATTTTGTCCTATTATTTTAACTATGCATTAGTGATATTTTGAGTAGGACTTGCATGGAATTTTTCTAAGTATCTATACTATACTATGCTTTGGGAAATCCTAGTAGATGATTCCTTAGTAGAATTTTTCCTAAGTTAAGATACTTGTTGATATCATGCTTAGCCTAGCTAGTAGTAAACAGGGTGGATTATATACACATGCTATGGAAATTTTACTAAGTCTTTTGACTTATGTTTTTTGCTTAATAAAACAACTATGTGAATGAATCACCTGGGTGGAATGGAAATAATTGATTGTGTTGAGTGGTTTCCCAGGGGCAATACCTGGTGTATCTCACTTGTGGAAAGCCACCCAGGAACAAAGAGATTTGAGATGTCACATGTTGAGAAGCTTCTAGTGCAGCCACATGGCATATAGGCTCTGCCTGGATCATATAGGTTGCAATAACTTAGCCAGATGGACAGAAGGTGGTAGGGGGTGATAGGTTGGAACGCGTCCATTTGATCTAAGGGAGGGCTTCTGAAAGATCTTGTCTCGATGCATGTCGAGTCTTGTGGGGAAAGTGCACCACCTTTCGAGAGAGTAAAATCTAAGTACTTAGCCATGTCCCCGGCAATGGACATTTTGAGCATCAAGACCTGGAAGCTGTGGTACCATTCTTTGTTCCTTGTTTGTGCTTTCCGGTGTTTTCCGACACGACGACATCATCTACGCCAGATCCGATGCAGAGTCTGCATCACTCCGTTGTTCTGAACCTCGCTTGTCGAGATCTTCAGTCTAATTCCGAGAGTTGGTTGCATAATCCGCCTATTCGTGTGCAGAGTAATGGTTTGGGTGCGCGATGGACTGATCACCATCCGACTACTCTTATCATTCGCTCTTGTACTTCGAATCAGTGGATCCAGCAGTTTTACTCCGTCCACGGAAGCTAGAGGTGGCTTTATTTGTTGATGCCTTTACCTTCGACCTTTTGTCCCCGGAGTGTTCTCTCGACGATCACGGACAACGACCTCTTGTTAGTGGTGTCGCGAAGATCTACACGGAGCGAGAAGATTCAGATCGCCGACCCTCCTTTCCGGTACCATGAGGCGGATCTCGAGGGCGAGATCCCTTGTTAGTGGTGTCGAATTGTGGCATCCCGCAAAACCACTACTAGAAAATCGCGTTGTTTTTGTGCATTGCATCATCATGACCGCATGCTCATGTCATCATGCCACATTGCATTTGAGCATCGTCATCATCTTGCATGTGCTTGTATAAAACTATTTTCGGAAAAACCGGTTCTTGTTTTCTAAACGCCCCGTATTTATTCAAACGCAAACCCGGGTCGCCGGAATATTTTGTTTTGACTAAATATGTTTTGCAAACGGTCCGTTTAAATAAATAAAATTTTGCATTATTTTTAGTGGGGCAGTCGAACGGGCCGAATCGACCCGAACGACCACCCCAGAAAAATACAAACGGCCCACCCATAATCCTACAGCTACCAACCTATCTACCCACACACCCCTCCACCTCACCCCCACCTATCACAGGCTGCCACATCACCTTGGCCATCCCCCCCTCCAACCAAAATCTGCCACTTGGCCATAGCACTCTCTCAGCTCTCTCTCTCCCTCACACCCTCACAGCCCACCCCCTGGCCCCACCACACAACCCACACACGCACACACACTCTGCCACCCGGGTCCCACCACCGACGCGCCCCTGCCCACACAGCCACAGCAACCCACAGCCTCCCTGCCCTCTTCCCCTCCAACCACCGACGCCCGGGCCCCACAACGACCTGCCCCGCGGCCCCAAACCCCGGACCCAGTCCACCCCACCTCGCGTCACCCCTCCGGCCCACCTGCTTCTCTCCCTCTCTCCTCCCCCGCGAACCTCTCTTCCCCCGACGCATCTCTCTCCTCTCTGCCGCTCGCACCGACCACCCTGCCCCGAGCTCCCTCGCCGCCTCTCTCGCCCGCCGGCGCCCCCGCTCCTCCAACCGCTCGCGCGCCGCCGGTCACCCCTCCCGCCGGCCGCGCCGTCGCCACCTCCGGTCGCCAACCGCCGTGCGTCGCCGGCCTCGCCCCGCTCCCGCTCGGGCTCGCCGCCGCGTCGGCCTCCACCGCGTCCGCTCCGGCCCGAGCACCAACCGCCGACCCGAGCCCTCCTCTCCTCCGCGTCGCTCCCGCTCGCCTCCTCCCGCCGGCCGTCTCGAGCCCTCCCGTCGATCCCCTCCGCGCGTCCGCTCCGGCCCGAGCACCGACCGCCGCCCGTCGCCGCTCTTCCGGCCGCCTCTGCCCCGCGTCGCCTCGGCCGTCCCGCTGCCCTGTGTCGTCCGCCGGCCTCTGCCTCCGCCGCCCGAGCTCGCCAGCAGCCGCGGTCCACGCCTCTGCCGACTCGGCTCCTGTCCCGTGTCCGGGGCGTCAACCTCGAGCGTTGCCCCTAAGAGCGCCGCAGAGCTTCTCCTCCTGCCGACAAGTTCGACCCTGCACGCGACCCCTTTTTCCAACTTCAGTTGCTGTTCTGGGCTGTACCTGAGTTCATGTTCTGGAGATACAAAGCTGTTGGGTTTTGGAGGCCGTGGTGTCATTCTCAATGATGTTACGTTGGATTCGCTACACAGACTCGAAGGCCCCAACTCCGAAACCCCGAAGACCGACCCCGGTGTTGAAGACCGAACCCCAAGATCTGCCTCACGGGACCGAACCCCGGAAAACCCCGATGCTTTCGACACGGAACACCATGATCTCCTACACCGAACCCTCGA
Source organism: Avena sativa (assembly GCA_916181665.1). Lineage (NCBI taxonomy): Eukaryota > Viridiplantae > Streptophyta > Magnoliopsida > Poales > Poaceae > Avena > Avena sativa. The sequence continues at coordinate 195,309,448 of OV702282.1, forward strand.
GGCCGACGACACGGATACACCGAGCTCTCCATCAAGGACACCAAGACCGTCGACATGGAATCAAATGACGCCGAGCACTTCGTCGCGTAACGCCAAGTTCTGCATCCCGAACGCCAGGACCGACCCGATACGTGGACCCGACAAGATCTTCGCGACGACAAGATCGGCACCGACCAGGGCGAGACCGATGCGCCCCCGACGCCAACCAAGTTCTGCTCCTCGGTTGCGACAAGACCTCCTCCCCGTACCGATCCCGATCCCGTCGAACCCTGGACCCTGAGACCAACCCCGAACCCCGGAACCTCAAGTTCGTCGAGACCCCTAATGTGTGAACCCCTTCCCGGAACCCTATTTTATAATATAATAACAACTTGTTGCATATTTAATTGTCATTCTCGCATGCATATCATTGGTTTGGGGGCCTTATGCCGATTCACCTCATAATTAAATATGGGGCCCATATGCGGGCAAATCTAGCCTTATATTGGCCTCATTTAAACTTGTGTAGCGAACCCGTATTATCTTTTGCCATGTAAAACAACATTTAAATTGCGGGGGTTTCTAAATAACTCGAACCATATAATTAATTGTCGGGACCCCGGTTCCGCTTAATATGACCTAATTGCATCGCACCGTTGCCATATCATTCATCATACATGCATCATGCCGGTCTTCTGCCGTAGTATTAAATATTGCATCTGGTGTTTATTCTAGTGTTTTGCTTCTTCGCGGATAAGGCCGTTGAGTCGATGTGAGCTTCGCCCCGATCTTCGGATGAACCCTTCGACAATGTTTTCAGGCGAGCATCTCCCCCTTTCTACCTATCTTAATTTTATAGTATTTATTCCTCCTGTTGATCTATTGCTATCTGTGTTGCGATGCTTTAGTTTCCGTACCTGGATATACCGTGCAACCCTATATTGCCTTGGACACCTCCTATTACCTGTTGTTTGGTAGATAGATGGACTTGCGTGTCGTAGTCGCTTGCTCAAGTGCTGTTGCGTGTCGTCCAGTGCCACAGTTGTTGATGTTTTGCCGCATGTTGTTGTTGGAGATGATCATAGTTTTACTTATCGTTCACTTTAATTCCTGTTTAACAACTAAAATTGAAATAAGCAGAGGCATCGGTGGGTGATAGATAATATTTGGTTTCCGAACGCCCACTTGTGTCCCGTAGGACCCCGAGTACTTGATACCTGTTCCTTGCTTTATCGCGCTATCCACATCCGGGAGGTATATGGGACCCCCCTTAGCCAGAGCTTGATTCAGTCTTATTTCTTGGGGCCACAAACTAGTTTGAGGTTTTATTTACGATCCTGTACTTATGCCATGCTACTGCTTTATTTACGATTGTGCGACAGATAGCACCTGTACTGTTTAGGATCGGGACACGTTTTCGCGGTGTCGACAAGCCCAGTTTTGGGTTCCCAGTCGTTCACAGCCGTCCACCCAAACCTTGAGTCCGTCTCGGAGCTAGCTTACTTCGTTGCGGGTAAGACTCCAAGGGGTGGCCCCCTGAAATATTTATGAATCCTGTGATTGCTTTGTCGTGAAAGCCTCGTTGGGTTTTGATTTGGTTTTTCCGAGGTTGATCGAGTGTGTGTTGCTATTGGTGCACCCCGGCCGGGTAAAACTTTCTGAAAGCCGTGTCCGCGGTCATGGACGACTTGGAGCACAGTATCTCGACCATAGACAAGCATAACTAAAGTTTATTGCTATAAATTTGACTTTATCATGACTAGTAATCAGCTTCACTATAATGGAATGGCTAAATAATACTGCCCACAATTGCTTGTTTGAGATGTCGCTTGCGACCTTTGTATCTGACTAGTAAGTACTGCAACTACAACGGAATGGCTAAATAAAAGTACCAACAACTGCTGGGTTTTGGGTTTATCTCATGCTATCTGTATCTGATTAGTAATTGATGCAACTACAACGGAATGAATAACTAAAAGGGCCCACTGCTTCTTTTATCAGGACGATTATCTAAAACCTGACTAATAAAGTGCCGCAACTATAACTGAATGAATAAAACTGCCAACGGTATGAGTTCCTCGGTTGACTTCCTCGTTTGGTCTGGAGGGGGAAACACCAGGATGGGTTTGTTTGGAGTTAGCTTCAGGTTGGATCCGGATAGGTCATTCTTATCCCTCTCTGATAACCGCCAGCTGTATCGAGTCTCTATAGGTTGTTTAGTGCATGCTGCCGCTGCCGCTCAGTCCACCATACCTATGTAGGCGAGGACCGCCGAATTCTAGTCTCGCCGTGTACTGGCCTCAGTACTGATGCTCCTCTTTTTCCTTTGCCCTTTGTCGGCACCCCTTTTGTTTAAGCAGGTTTTGAGACCGACGTCGTTAGCAGGGTTACCCTTCCGGCTTGGCCTGGACAGGGTTATGGACGCCATTGGTTATTCTTCAGGGCTCTTAGCCCCATTTGCATCTTGTCCGTAGTCAGACGCTCTCTCATTTCGAGGTGATTTGGATCTTTGTATATTATATCTTTATTCTTGACTCATTGAGTCGCTGTTGTATATATTTCTGTTCTGTGGGTCCCATCGAGGACTGTTGTGTAATGTTATTACTTCGTTTTCCACCCACACGAAAGTGCCTGGTGGGCACCTTTGAATCGTTTCTATGCGGGTTTGGCAGGTTTCGCTAAAACTTGCATAGGTCCGATTCTGAGGGTGTTACAGAGTGGTATCAGAGCTCAGCAGTTGCGATACCCCACAAGTCCAGCCTGTAGGATAACCTAGCTAACGGCCGAAGTAGAGTGTCAAAACTATTTTGCAAAACCGGTTGGATAGTTCTGATTAGGTCTGATTTTACTCCTTACCCCTCTGCTGTTCTCCTCTTACCCCTACGTGTTTGAATCCGCTCTCGTCTTTTTCTTCGAGTCCAGGAATTCTCGTGGTTGGGTTTCCGTCGTACCTTCAGGGTTTCGCTTCCTTCTTTGATAACGGTGTTGCTTCATCTGGTCTTCATGCTATCCGCGGAATCCTTCGTCTGTGGTACCATTCTTTGTTCCTTGTTTGTGCTTTCCGGTGTTTTCCGACACGACGACATCATCTACGCCAGATCCGATGCAGAGTCTGCATCACTCCGTTGTTCTGAACCTCGCTTGTCGAGATCTTCAGTCTAATTCCGAGAGTTGGTTGCATAATCCGCCTATTCGTGTGCAGAGTAATGGTTTGGGTGCGTGATGGACTGATCACCATCCGACTACTCTTATCATTCGCTCTTGTACTTCGAATCAGTGGATCCAGCAGTTTTACTCCGTCCATGGAAGCTAGAGGTGGCTTTATTTGTTGATGCCTTTACCTTCGACCTTTTGTCCCCGGAGTGTTCTCTCGACGATCACGGACAACGACCTCTTGTTAGTGGTGTCGCGAAGATCTACACGGAGCGAGAAGATTCAGATCGCCGACCCTCCTTTCCGGTACCATGAGGCGGATCTCGAGGGCGAGATCCCTTGTTAGTGGTGTCGAATTGTGGCATCCCGCAAAACCACTACTAGAAAATCGCGTTGTTTTTGTGCATTGCATCATCATGACCGCATGCTCATGTCATCATGCCACATTGCATTTGAGCATCGTCATCATCTTGCATGTGCTTGTATAAAACTATTTTAGGAAAAACCGGTTCTTGTTTTCTAAACGCCCCGTCTTTATTCAAACGCAAACCCGGGTCGCCGGAATATTTTGTTTTGACTAAATATGTTTTGCAAACGGTCCGTTTAAATAAATAAAATTTTGCATTATTTTTAGTGGGGCAGTCGAACGGGCCGAATCGACCCGAACGACCACCCCAGAAAAATACAAACGGCCCACCCATAATCCTACAGCTACCAACCTATCTACCCACACACCCCTCCACCTCACCCCCACCTATCACAGGCTGCCACATCACCTTGGCCATCCCCCCCTCCAACCAAAATCTGCCACTTGGCCATAGCACTCTCTCAGCTCTCTCTCTCCCTCACACCCTCACAGCCCACCCCCTGGCCCCACCACACAACCCACACACGCACACACACTCTGCCACCCGGGTCCCACCACCGACGCGCCCCTGCCCACACAGCCACAGCAACCCACAGCCTCCCTACCCTCTTCCCCTCCAACCACCGACGCCCAGGCCCCACAACGACCTGCCCCGCGGCCCCAAACCCCGGACCCAGTCCACCCCACCCCGCGTCACCCCTCCGGCCCACCTGCTTCTCTCCCTCTCTCCTCCCCCGCGAACCTCTCTTCCCCCGACGCATCTCTCTCCTCTCTGCCGCTCGCACCGACCACCCTGCCCCGAGCTCCCTCGCCGCCTCTCTCGCCCGCCGGCGCCCCCGCTCCTCCAACCGCTCGCGCGCCGCCGGTCACCCCTCCCGCCGGCCGCGCCGTCGCCACCTCCGGTCGCCAACCGCCGTGCGTCGCCGGCCTCGCCCCGCTCCCGCTCGGGCTCGCCGCCGCGTCGGCCTCCACCGCGTCCGCTCCGGCCCGAGCACCAACCGCCGACCCGATCCCTCCTCTCCTCCGCGTCGCTCCCGCTCGCCTCCTCCCGCCGGCCGTCTCGAGCCCTCCCCGTCGATCCCCTCCGCGCGTCCGCTCCGGCCCGAGCACCGACCGCCGCCCGTCGCCGCTCTTCCGGCCGCCTCTGCCCCGTGTCGCCTCGGCCGTCCCGCTGCCCTGCGTCGTCCGCCGGCCTCTGCCTCCGCCGCCCGAGCTCGCCAGCAGTCGCGGTCCACGCCTCTGCCGACTCGGCTCCTGTCCCGTGTCCGGGGCGTCAACCTCGAGCGTTGCCCCCAAGAGCGCCGCAGAGCTTCTCCTCCTGCCGACAAGTTCGACCCTGCACGCGACCCCTTTTTCCAACTTCAGTTGCTGTTATGGGCTGTACCTGAGTTCATGTTCTGGAGATACAAAGCTGTTGGGTTTTGGAGGCCGTGGTGTCATTCTCAATGATGTTACGTTGGATTCGCTACACAGACTCGAAGGCCCCAACTCCGAAACCCCGAAGACCGACCCCGGTGTTGAAGACCGAACCCCAAGATCTGCCTCACGGGACCGAACCCCGGAAAACCCCGATGCTTTCGACACGGAACACCATGATCTCCTACACCGAACCCTCGAGGCCGACGACACGGATACACCGAGCTCTCCATCAAGGACACCAAGACCGTCGACATGGAATCAAATGACGCCGAGCACTTCGTCGCGGAACGCCAAGTTCTGCATCCCGAACGCCAGGACCGACCCGATACGTGGACCCGACAAGATCTTCGCGACGACAAGATCGGCACCGACCAGGGCGAGACCGATGCGCCCCCGACGCCAACCAAGTTCTGCTCCTCGGTTGCGACAAGACCTCCTCCCCGTACCGATCCCGATCCCGTCGAACCCTGGACCCTGAGACCAACCCCGAACCCCGGAACCTCAAGTTCGTCGAGACCCCTAATGTGTGAACCCCTTCCCGGAACCCTATTTTATAATATAATAACAACTTGTTGCATATTTAATTGTCATTCTCGCATGCATATCATTGGTTTGGGGGCCTTATGCCGATTCACCTCATAATTAAATATGGGGCCCATATGCGGGCAAATCTAGCCTTATATTGGCCTCATTTAAACTTGTGTAGCGAACCCGTATTATCTTTTGCCATGTAAAACAACATTTAAATTGCGGGGGTTTCTAAATAACTCGAACCATATAATTAATTGTCGGGACCCCGGTTCCGCTTAATATGACCTAATTGCATCGCACCGTTGCCATATCATTCATCATACATGCATCATGTCGGTCTTCTGCCGTAGTATTAAATATTGCATCCGGTGTTTATTCTAGTGTTTTGCTTCTTCGCGGATAAGGCCGTTGAGTCGATGTGAGCTTCGCCCCGATCTTCGGATGAACCCTTCGACAATGTTTTCAGGCGAGCATCTCCCCCTTTCTACCTATCTTAATTTTATAGTATTTATTCCTCCTGTTGATCTATTGCTATCTGTGTTGCGATGCTTTAGTTTCCGTACCTGGATATACCGTGCAGCCCTATATTGCCTTGGACACCTCCTATTACCTGTTGTTTGGTAGATAGATGGACTTGCGTGTCGTAGTCGCTTGCTCAAGTGCTGTTGCGTGTCGTCCAGTGCCACAGTTGTTGATGTTTTGCCGCATGTTGTTGTTGGAGATGATCATAGTTTTACTTATCGTTCACTTTAATTCCTGTTTAACAACTAAAATTGAAATAAGCAGAGGCATCGGTGGGTGATAGATAATATTTGGTTTCCGAACGCCCACTTGTGTCCCGTAGGACCCCGAGTACTTGATACCTGTTCCTTGCTTTATCGCGCTATCCACATCCGGGAGGTATATGGGACCCCCCTTAGCCAGAGCTTGATTCAGTCTTATTTCTTGGGGCCACAAACTAGTTTGAGGTTTTATTTACGATCCTGTACTTATGCCATGCTACTGCTTTATTTACGATTGTGCGACAGATAGCACCTGTACTGTTTAGGATCGGGACACGTTTTCGCGGTGTCGACAAGCCCAGTTTTGGGTTCCCAGTCGCTCATAGCCGTCCACCCAAACCTTGAGTCCGTCTCGGAGCTAGCTTACTTCGTTGCGGGTAAGACTCCAAGGGGTGCCCCCCTGAAATATTTATGAATCCTGTGATTGCTTTGTCGTGAAAGCCTCGTTGGGTTTTGATTTGGTTTTTCCGAGGTTGATCGAGTGTGTGTTGCTATTGGTGCACCCCGGCCGGGTAAAACTTTCTGAAAGCCGTGTCCGCGGTCATGGACGACTTGGAGCATAGTATCTCGACCATAGACAAGCATAACTAAAGTTTATTGCTATAAATTTGACTTTATCATGACTAGTAATCAGCTTCACTATAATGGAATGGCTAAATAATACTGCCCACAATTGCTTGTTTGAGATGTCGCTTGCGACATTTGTATCTGACTAGTAAGTACTGCAACTACAACGGAATGGCTAAATAAAAGTACCAACAACTGCTGGGTTTTGGGTTTATCTCATGCTATCTGTATCTGATTAGTAATTGATGCAACTACAACGGAATGAATAACTAAAAGGGCCCACTGCTTCTTTTATCAGGACGATTATCTAAAACCTGACTAATAAAGTGCCGCAACTATAACTGAATGAATAAAACTGCCAACGGTGTGAGTTCCTCGGTTGACTTCCTCGTTTGGTCTCGAGGGGGAAACACCAGGATGGGTTTGTTTGGTGTTAGCTTCAGGTTGGATCCGGATAGGTCATTCTTATCCCTCTCTGATAACCGCCAGTTGTATCGAGTCTCTATAGGTTGTTTAGTGCATGCTGCCGCTGCCGCTCAGTCCACCATACCTATGTAGGCGAGGACCGCCGAATTCTAGTCTCGCCGTGTACTGGCCTCAGTACTGACGCTCCTCTTTTTCCTTTGCCCTTTGTCGGCACCCCTTTTGTTTAAGCAGGTTTTGAGACCGACGTCGTTAGCAGGGTTACCCTTCCGGCTTGGCCTGGGCAGGGTTATGGACGCCATTGGTTATTCTTCAGGGCTCTTAGCCCCATTTGCATCTTGTCCGTAGTCAGACGCTCTCTCATTTCGAGGTGATTTGGATCTTTGTATATTATATCTTTATTCTTGACTCATTGAGTCGCTGTTGTATATATTTCTGTTCTGTGGGTCCCATCGAGGACTGTTGTGTAATGTTATTACTTCGTTTTCCACCCGCACGAAAGTGCCTGGTGGGCACCTTTGAATCATTTCTATGCGGGTTTGGCGGGTTTCGCTAAAACTTGCATAGGTCCGATTCTGAGGGTGTTACATTATGCCATGACTTTGATGCTTGTATCTCTGATATCTTTACTTCTAGTCTTCACTTGAACTTCAGAGGTGCCTCGGCATTTATATTGTGCTCTTTCAACAAAGGCAAGCGAGATACCACTCTATCATACCTTATTATGAGCATTGCAATGTTGCTTATGTTATGTTTCATGCTACTTATTATTATTGAGTTGCTTTCTCTTCATAGCTTGCAATGACTATTGAGTAGACTTAGTTGCATACTCCTTATTATGAATGGTTTAAGCATCTACTCCCGTGCTGAGAATATTTACATCATATGAAGCAAATGTGTTCGTGAAAGTTCTTTTATCGCACTCAGTTTTCAACTGAATTGCTTGAGGACAAGCAATAAGCTAAGCTTGGGGGAGTTGATACGTCCAAAACGTATCTACTTTCCCAAACACTTTTGCTATTGTTTATCCTCTAAACTTGTGTGATTTGGATACAACTAACACGGACTCACGCTGTTTTTAGCAGAATTACCTTGGTGTCTAGTTTTTGTGCAGAAAATCAACTATCAGGAAAAATCCTAGAAAATATGCCAAAAATTATATTTCACCAGAAGGTCCACGGTGCCAGAAGACGAAATGGAGTGGATGTCTGGGGGGCCCACACCCCTGCCAGGCGTGGGTGGGCCCTGCCCGCGCCTAGGGGGGGGCGCCCACCCCAGGCACCCCCTCGGGCTCCCTCTGCGCCTATAAGTTACCCCTTGACCTAAAATCGAGGGGGGTTCGATGTTTTTCAGAGAAGAGTTTCGCTGCGCTGCCACCACCAGAGACAAGATTCGAAACCAGAAACTCCATTCTGGCACCCTGTCGGGACGAGGAATTTGGGGAGGATCATCGTCATCATCATCACCAACGCCTCTCCATCGACCATCAATGTTTCTGTAACACCCTCAGAATCGACCCTAGGCAAGTTTCAGCGATTCCCGCCAAACCCGCATAGAAACGATTCAAAGGTGCCCACCAGGCACTTTCGTGCGGGTGGAAAACGAAGTAATAACATTACACAACAGTCCTCGATGGGACCCACAGAACAGATATATATACAACACGACTCCATGAGTCAAGAATACAGATATAATATACAAAGATCCAAATCACCTTGAAAATGATAGAGCGTCCGACTATGGACAAGATGCAAATGGGGCTAAGAGCCCTGAAGAATAATCAATGGCGTCCATAACCCTGCCCAGGCCAAGCCGGAAGGGTAACCCTGCTAACGACATCGATCTCAAAACCTGCTTAAACAAAAGGGGTGCCGACAAAGGGCAAAGGAAAAAGAGAGAGCGGTCAGTACTGAGGCCAGTACACGGCGAGGCTAGAATTCGGCGGTCCTCGCCTACATAGGTATGGTGGACTGAAGCGGCAGCGCGACATGCACTAAACAACCTATAGAGACTCGATATAAATGTCGGCTATCAGAGAGGGATAAGAAAGACCTATTCGGAACCAACTTGATACTACCACCAAACATACCCATCCTGGTATTTCCCCCTCGAGACCAAACGAGGAAGTCAACCGAGGAACTCACACCGTTGGCAGTTTTATTTATTCAGTTATCGTTGCAGCAATTACTAGTCAGGTATAGATAGCATGAGTCGTCCTGATATAATAAGCAGTGGGCAGTTTTAGTTAACCATTCCGTTGTAGTTGCAACACTTACTAGTCAGATACAAATAGCATGAGATATCCCCAAACCCAGCAGTTGTTGGTACTTTTATTTAGCCATTCCGTTGTAGTGGAGCTGATTACTAGTCATATCGGATACAAGTCAAATTATAACAGTAAACTTTAGTTATAGTTGTCTATGATCAAGCACTGTGCTCCAAGTCGTCCATAACCGCGGACACGGCTTCTCGAAAAGATTTAACCCTGCAGGGGTGCACCAAAGTATCCACACGCACTTCGACCCTTTTTGCCAGATCAATTAACATACACCCATCGGTATGTCGGCGGGGCCTAAGTCATGACGTTTCCCAGACCCAAAGCAAGCACGGGGGGCCACCCCACTAAGTCTACCCGCAACAAAGTCGGCCGGTCTCCGAGACGGACTCAGGGTTTGCGTCAGTGGCTATAAACGACTGGGAACCCGAAAACTCGGGATTGTCGATACCGCGAAAACACTCCGCTTCCAAAACAGTACAGGTGCTATCCATCGCACAATTTAAATAAAGCAGTAAAGCATGGCATAAGTACAGGATAGTAATAAAGCCCCAAACTACTTGTGGCCCCCAGTACAGTACTTTGAAATCAGGTACTAAATCGATGGGGTGCCCATACAGCCCACATGTGGTTAGCGCGCTCGATCTCGGAACAGGTGTCAAGAAATCGGGGTCCTACGGGACACAAGTGGACGGTTAACAACCAAATAACATCTATTGCCCACCTGTTCCTCTGCTTACCTACTTCAATTTTAGTTATTAAACAGTAATTGAATTAAACGATAATTAAAGCCATGATCATCTCCAACAATAAACTTGCGGCAAAACTCCAACAACTGTGGTACTTGACGACACGCAACAGCACTTGAGCAAGCGACTACGACGCGCAGGACCAACTATCTACCAAACAACAGGTAATAGGAGGTGTCCAAGGCAATATAAGGCTGCAAGGGATAACACGGGTACGAAAACTAGAGCACCGCAACACAGATAGCAATAGATCAACAGGAGGGAATAAATACTATAAAAGTAAGATAGGTAGAAAGGGGGAGGTGCTCGCCTGAAAAACATTGCCGAAGGTTCATCCGAAGATCGGGTCGACACTCGCATCAACTCAACGGCCTTATCCGCGAAGAAGCAAAACACTAGAATAAACACCGGATGCACTATTTAATACAACGGCAGAAGATCGGGCATGATGCATGTATTGTTGGAGATATGCCCTAGAGGCAATAATAAATGTAGTTATTATTATATCTTTGTGTTTATGATAAATGTTTACATTCATGCTATAATAGTATTAACAGGGAAACATTGATACTTGTGTGATTTGTAAACTTAATTTGAAGTCCCTAGTATAGCCTCTATACTTCACTAGCTTGTTGGTTGATAAATGATTGTGGTTTCCCTATCATGAACATTGAGATGTTATCAACAACAAGATCATATCGTTAGGAGAATGATATGGTGGACATACTCCTATAGATAAGCGTAGCATAAAGATCAAGTCATTTCAATAGTTCAATTGCTATATGCTTTCTGATACATAGTAACCTAATTCCTTCGACCATGAGATCATGCATATCACCTTTACCGGATGGATGCTTTGATGACATCAAACACCACACCGTAACTGGGTGGCTATAAAGATGGCATTGAGTGTTCGGAAAGTATTGGTTGAGACACATGGATCAAGAGTGGGATTTGTCCATCCATATGACGGATAGATATTCTCTGGGCCCTCTCGGTGAAATGTCATCCAATTAGCTTGCAAGCATGTGACTGGCTCACAAAGGATCACATATCACGGGAACGAGAAAAGAGTACTTATCAGTAACGAGGTTGAACTAGGTATGCAGAGATACCGACGATCATAACCTCGGATAAGTAACATATCGTGAGACAAAGAGAAATTGGTATCGTATGTAAGTGGTTCATTCGATCGCAAAGTAATCGTAGAAATATGTGGGAGCCATATGAATTTCCAGATTCCTCTATTGGTTATTGTTCGGAGAAGTGTCTCGATCATGTCCGCATAATTCACGAACCGTAGGGAGACATACTTAAGGATTCGACGTTGTTTTGAGTAGTTATGGTATTATGAGAAAGAGACCGAATGTTGTTCGGAGTCTCGGATGGGATCCGGGATATCACGAGGTGATCCGGAATGGTCCGGAGAATAAGATTCATATAAGGAAAGTCCCGTTTCGGAGTTCGGGAATGATTCCGGTGTTTTCATCGGGAATGTTCTAGAAGGTTCCGGATTGTCCGGCACTCCGGGGGGGGGGAGGGTACATGAGTGTGTCATTGAATGATTGCATCATGTACTAAGTGTTCTTGCTGTTCCAAAAACATGAAAGTCAAATTGCCAGTTTGAAAGTCAAACGGCTAAAACAGGAAACTGTGGGAAACAGGAAACTGTGGGAAACAAGCAAGAGGAGTTGGAACCAACTTGGAGGAGGAGTCCAACTCCTCCAGGCCGGCGCCCAGCCCTAGGCCGAGTTGGGGAGGGACTCCCTCCCTCCCCTGGCGCGCCTAGCCCCTCCACCTATAAAAGGAGGGGCAGGGCTCCTCCTTGAGACACACAAGTTTCCACCTCTAATCTCCGGTTTAGAGCCGTTTTGGTTTAGAGCTTCTAATTGCTTTAGCCTGCGGTTTAGAGCCTTCTAATTGGTGAGTCTAATCTCTAGACCACTAATTGCCCTCTCTCATAATCCACCATACTCGCTCCGGCTTAAGGCGAAGCCCTGCGGGATCTCCCCTCTACTTCCGGTACCACGCCGTTGTGCTGCCGGAATCGCGAGGAGAGTGCTACAACCTCCGCTGCCTGCTGGAACAAGGGAGAGGAAGGTCTTCGTCGAGTACCGAACGTGTGACCGACTGCGGGAGCGCTGCCGGAACGCAGCGCCGGAAGGATCGTCTACACGATCTTGAGATCGGGAAGAGTACGACTACATCACCCACGAGAATCCGCTCTCGTTAAACACTTTGGAATCTTCGAGGGTAAGTTATTCCATCGACTCGTTGCTACAATCTAGTAGATAGATCTTGGCTTGTTTGTTTGTATGCGATAGAAATTTTTTGTTTTCCATGCTACGAACCCCTACAGTGGTATCAGAGCCGTGTCTATATGTAGATCTGTTTGCACGAGTAGAACACAATGGTCATTGTGGGCGTTGATACTTTTATTGTCGATTGCTTCTTGTGTACTTTGCATCTTGCGGTATGTTGGGATGAAGCGGCCCGGGCTAACCTTACATGACATCGTTCATGAGACTTGCTCCACGCTTGACATGCAACTTGTATTGCATAAGTGGCTTTGCGAGTGCCTGTTTCTCCTAGCATAGTTAAGATCCAATTTACAACGGGTGATCAACAATGATAGTATCAATGTTGTGGTTCTTGTTCGTAAGTTAGAACGACACTTATTGAAAGCCCCAAACCACGTAAAATATGCAAAGAAAGTAGAGGCATCTAACTTTGTTTTGCAGGGGTGTGCAGTGATGTGATATGGCCATGATTGTGATTATATTTGATGTATGCAATGTTCCTTATTGTAAGTTGGCAACCGGCAGGAGCCATATGGAGGGTCTTTAATTTATGTTAAGACCCGCGTGTCTATTCAAAGTAGTTGTAATAGTTGAAGCTGGTGGACGACAACCATGGAGAAGCGTCATTGACCTTGATGCAATGCCGGTGATGATGGAGATCATGTTCGTGCTTGAAGATGGAGATCAGAAGCACAAAGAAGAAAGGCCATATCATATCACATATTATGAATTTCATGTGATGTTAATCCTTTATGCATCTTGTATTGCTTAGTAGACGACGGTAGCATTATAAGATGATCCCTCATGCACATGAATTTCAAGTTCGAAAGTGTTCACCCTTAGTATGCATCGTTGCTAATGCTTGTTGTTTCGAAGCACCACGTGATGATCGGGTGTGTTAGATTCCGCAAGTGTATACAACGTAAGCAAGCCAGATTTGCTTATGCGGTAGCTAAGGTTTGATCTTGACGAGCCTAGCATGTACAGACATGGTCTCAGGAACACGAATCACCGAAAGGTAAAGCATGAATCATATAGTAGATATGATGAACATGACGATTGTTCGCCATTTAAACTATATTAACTCTCGTGATGATCGGTGTTGATATAGTGGATTTGGTTCGTGTGATCACTAAAACAATGTGAGGGATATTGTTTTGAGTGGGAGTTCACCTAGTTTAATTTCTTTATTAATTTGAACTCAATTTGTCATAAACTTAGTCTAAACTATTGCAAATATGTTGTAGATCAATGGCAGGCCCTACCATCAATTTTAATGCGTTCCTAGAGAAAGAAAAGTTGAAAAACAATGGAAGCAACTTCGCGGATTGGTTCCGCAATTTGAGGATTGTCCTCACAGCTGGTAATTTGACCTATGTGCTGGATGCACCGCTGGGTGACCCACCTGCAGCTGATGCTCCCGATGAAGTAAAGAATGTTTACCTCGCTCAGAAGAATCAGTACTCCATAGTTCAGTGTGCTATCTTGTATGGTTTGGAACCGGAGCTTCAGAAAAGGTTTGAGGATTCAGACCCATATGATATTGTCGAGGATCTCAAATTGATTTTTGAGACTCATGCGGCAATTGAAAGTTATGAGGCTTCTGAAAAGTTCTTTAACTGCAAGATGGAAGAAGGCAGCTCCGTCAGTGAGCATGTGATTAAGATGTCTGGGCACGCAAACAAACTTCAAAGCTTGGGTATAGTGATTCCTAATGCTTTGGGGATTTACCGTGTCCTCCAATCACTACCACCAAGTTACAAGAACTTTGTGATGAACTACAACATGCAGAACATGAACAAGACGTTGCCAGAACTCTTTGCCATGTTGAAATCTGCAGAAGTGGAGATCAAGAAAGAGCACCAAGTGTTGTTGGTCAATAAGACCACCAAATTCAAGAAAGGAAAGTCTAAGCAAAAGGGACACTTCAAGAAGGGTGGTAAGAAAGTTACCACACCGGCGAAGAAGACCAAGGCTGGACCTAAGCCTGATACTGAGTGCTTTTACTGCAAGGGAGAAGGTCACTGGAAGCGGAATTGCCCAAAGTACTTGGCGGATTTGAAGAACGGCAACATCAAGAAGAAAGGTATATCTGATATACATGTTATTGATGTGTATCTCACTAGTATTCGTAGTAGTGCCTGGGTATGTGATACTGGTTCGGTTGCTCATATTTGTAACTCGAAACAGGTGCTGCAGAATAAACGGAAGCTAGCGAAGAATGAGGTGACGATGCGCGTGGGAAACGGATCAAAGGTTAATGTGATCGCGGTCGGCACGCTACCTCTTCATCTACCATCGGGATTAGTTTTATACTTAAATAATTTTTATTTGGTGCCTGCGTTGAGCATGAACATTATATCAGGATCTTGTTTATTGCGAGACGGTTACTTGTTTAAGTCCGAGAATAATGGTTGTTCGATTTATATGAGTAATATGTTTTATGCACATGCACCTTTGATAGATGGTCTATTCTTATTGAATCTCGATAGTGGAAATACACATATCAACAATATTGAGGCTAAACGTTTGAAATCAAGCGATAATTCGACCTATATGTGGCACTGTCGTCTTGGTCACATCGGAGTGAAACGTATGAAGAAACTCCATTCCGATGGACTTCTTGAATCACTTGATTTTGAATCACTTGATAGATGCGAAGCATGTCTGATGGGAAAAATGACTAAGACTCCATTTTCTGGTATGATGGAGCGAGCTACGGACTTATTGGAAATTATACATACCGATGTGTGTGGTCAAATGAGTGTAGCATCGCGCGGTGGTTATCGTTATGTTCTTACCTTCACGGATGATTTGAGTAGATATGGGTATATCTATTTCATGAAACATAAGTCCGAAACTTTCGAGAAGTTTAAGGAGTTTCAAAGTGAGGTAGAGAATCAACGTAACAAGAAGATTAAGTTTCTACGTTCTGATCGTGGAGGTGAATATCTAAGTTACGAGTTTGGCGAGCATTTAAAGAAGTGCGGAATACTTTCACAATTGACACCGTCGGGAACACCACAGCGTAATGGTGTGTCCGAACGTCGTAATCGAACTCTCTTAGATATGGTTCGTTCTATGATGTCACTTACAGATTTACCGCTATCATTTTGGGGTTATGCATTAGAAACAGCCGCATTCACTTTAAATAGGGCACCGTCTAAATCCGTTGAAATGACACCGTATGAATTATGGTTTGGGAAGAAACCTAAATTGTCGTTCCTTAAAGTTTGGGGATGCGAAGCCTATGTAAAGAAGTTACAGCCGGACAAGCTAGAACCCAAAGCGGAAAAATGCGTCTTCATAGGATACCCAAAGGAAACTATTGGGTATACCTTCTATCATAGATCCGAAGGCAAAACCTTCGTTGCCAAGAATGGATCCTTTCTAGAGAAGGAATTTCTCTCGAAAGAAGTGACTGGAAGGAAAGTAGAACTCGACGAGGTTGTCGAACCTTCTCTCGAAATTGCGAGTAGCGCAGCACCGGAAGAAGTTCCTGTGGTGCCTGCACCAATAAGAGAGGGAGCTAATGATGGTGATCATGAAACTTCGGTTGAAGTTGCTACAGAGCCTCGGAGGTCAACGAGAACTCGTACCACTCCAGATTGGTATGATCCCGTTATGAGTGTCATGTTGGTGGACAACACCGATGACCCCGAGACATATGAGGAAGCGATGATGAGCCCAGATTCCAATAAATGGCAAGAAGCCATGAAATCCGAGATTGGATCCATGTACGAAAACCAAGTATGGACTTTGGTGGACTTACCGGATGGCCGAAAGGCTGTCGAGAACAAATGGATTTTCAAGAAGAAAACAGATGCTGATGGTAATGTGACTGTCTATAAAGCTCGACTTGTCGCAAAAGGGTTTCGACAAATTCAAGGAGTTGACTACGATGAGACTTTCTCACCAGTAGCGAAGCTAAAATCTGTGAGGATTATGTTAGCAATCGCTGCATATTATGATTATGAGATATGGCAGATGGATGTCAAAACAGCATTCCTCAATGGAGATATTGATGAAGAGTTATATATGATGCAGCCCAAAGGTTTTGTCGATCCTAAAGATGCTAACAAGGTATGCAAACTTCAACGGTCCATCTATGGATTGAAGCAAGCATCCCGAAGTTGGAATCAACGTTTTGATAAGGTAATCAAAAGTTTTGGTTTTGTACAAACTTATGGAGAAGCTTGTATTTACAAGAAAGTGAGTGGGAGCTCTGTAGCATTCTTAATACTATATGTGGATGACATATTGTTGATTGGGAATGATGTAGACCTTCTTAGTAGTGTCAAAGAATATTTGAATAATAGTTTTTCAATGAAGGATCTTGGCGAAGCAGCTTACATATTAGGCATAAAGATTTATAGAGATAGATCGAAACGCCAAATATCATTGTCACAGAGTACATATTTGTACAAAGTTCTAAAGAGGTTTGGAATGGAAGAAAGCAAGAAAGGGTTCTTACCCATGTTGCCCAATACGACCTTGAGTAAAACTCAAAGTCCGACATCGGCAGAAGATAGAGAAAGGATGAGTAAGACTCCCTATGCCTCAGCCATAGGATCTCTAATGTATGCCATGCTATGTACTAGACCCGACATTGCATATGCTGTTAGTTTAACTAGCAGATATCAAAGTGATCCAGGAGTGGATCATTGGACAGCGGTCAAAAACATCCTTAAGTACTTGAGAAGAACTAAGGATATGGTTCTTTCTTATGGAGGTGATGAACAGCTCGTTGTTAATGGTTACACCGATGCTAGTTGGAACACCGATCCGGATGATTCTAAATCACAATCTGGATACGTATTTATTTTGAATGGTGCAGCAGTTAGCTGGAGGAGTGCAAAGCAAAGCGTTGTGGCGAGATCTTCAACTGAATCGGAATACATGGCTGCTTCGGAGGCTTCACAAGAAGCGATATGGATGAAAGAGTTCATTACAGAGCTGGGTGTGGTTCCTAGTGCGCTGGACCCAATGTCTATCTACTGTGATAACATGGGAGCCATAGCCAATGCGCAAGAACCAAGGTCACACAAGAAGCTGAAGCATATCAAGCTACGTTTTCACGCTATTCGAGAACATATCCAGGATGGGGATATAAATATTTGCAAAGTACACACAGATCTGAATGTGGCGGATCCGTTGACTAAACCTCTCCCGAGGGCAAAACATGACCAACACCAAACTGCCATGGGTGTTCGGTATATTACCATGTAATCTAGATTAGATGACTCTAGTGCAAGTGGGAGACTGTTGGAGATATGCCCTAGAGGCAATAATAAATGTAGTTATTATTATATCTTTGTGTTTATGATAAATGTTTACATTCATGCTATAATAGTATTAACAGGGAAACATTGATACTTGTGTGATTTGTAAACTTAATTTGAAGTCCCTAGTATAGCCTCTATACTTCACTAGCTTGTTGGTTGATAAATGATTGTGGTTTCCCTATCATGAACATTGAGATGTTATCAACAACAAGATCATATCGTTAGGAGAATGATATGGTGGACATACTCCTATAGATAAGCGTAGCATAAAGATCAAGTCATTTCAATAGTTCAATTGCTATATGCTTTCTGATACATAGTAACCTAATTCCTTCGACCATGAGATCATGCATATCACCTTTACCGGGTGGATTCTTTGATGACATCAAACACCACACCGTAACTGGGTGGCTATAAAGATGGCATTGAGTGTTCGGAAAGTATTGGTTGAGACACATGGATCAAGAGTGGGATTTGTCCATCCATATGACGGATAGATATTCTCTGGGCCCTCTCGGTGAAATGTCATCCAATTAGCTTGCAAGCATGTGACTGGCTCACAAAGGATCACATATCACGGGAACGAGAAAAGAGTACTTATCAGTAACGAGGTTGAACTAGGTATGCAGAGATACCGACGATCATAACCTCGGATAAGTAACATATCGTGAGACAAAGGGAAATTGGTATCGTATGTAAGTGGTTCATTTGATCGCAAAGTAATCGTAGAAATATGTGGGAGCCATATGAATTTCCAGATTCCTCTATTGGTTATTGTTCGGAGAAGTGTCTCGATCATGTCCGCATAATTCACGAACCGTAGGGAGACACACTTAAGGATTCGACGTTGTTTTGAGTAGTTATGGTATTATGAGAAAGAGACCGAATGTTGTTCGGAGTCTCGGATGGGATCCGGGATATCACGAGGTGATCCGGAATGGTCCGGAGAATAAGATTCATATAAGGAAAGTCCCGTTTCGGAGTTCGGGAATGATTCCGGTGTTTTCATCAGGAATGTTCTAGAAGGTTCCGGATTGTCCGGCACTCCGGGGGGGAGGGTACATGAGTGTGTCATTGAATGATTGCATCATGTACTAAGTGTTCTTGCTGTTCCAAAAACATGAGAGTCAAATTGCCAGTTTGAAAGTCAAACGGCTAAAACAGGAAACTGTGGGAAACAGGAAACTGTGGGAAACAAGCAAGAGGAGTTGGAACCAACTTGGAGGAGGAGTCCAACTCCTCCAGGCCGGCGCCCAGCCCTAGGCCGAGTTGGGGAGGGACTCCCTCCCTCCCCTGGCGCGCCTAGCCCCTTCACCTATAAAAGGAGGGGCAGGGCTCCTCCTTGAGACACACAAGTTTCCACCTCTAATCTCCGGTTTAGAGCCGTTTTGGTTTAGAGCTTCTAATTGCTTTAGCCTGCGGTTTAGAGCCTTCTAATTGGTGAGTCTAATCTCTAGACCACTAATAGCCCTCTCTCATAATCCACCATACTCGCTCCGGCTTAAGGCGAAGCCCTGCGGGATCTCCCCTCTACTTCCGGTACCACGCCGTTGTGCTGCCGGAATCGCGAGGAGAGTGATACAACCTCCGCTGCCTGCTGGAACAAGGGAGAGGAAGGTCTTCGTCGAGTACCGAACGTGTGACCGACTGCGGGAGCGCTGCCGGAACGCAGCGCCGGAAGGATCGTCTACACGATCTTGAGATCGGGAAGAGTACGACTACATCACCCACGAGAATCCGCTCTCGTTAAACACTTTGGAATCTTCGAGGGTAAGTTATTCCATCGACTCGTTGCTACAATCTAGTAGATAGATCTTGGCTTGTTTGTTTGTATGCGATAGAAATTTTTTGTTTTCCATGCTACGAACCCCTACATGTATGATGTATGACATGGCAAAAGGTGCGATGCAATTAGGTCATATTAAGCGGAACCAGGGTCCCGACATTTAGTTAAATGGTTCAAGTTGTTTAACTACCCCGCAATTTAAATGTTGTTTGAACATGGCAAAATATAGCGCCGGTTCGCTACACCAATTTAAATGGAGCCAATATTAGACTAGATTTGCCCGCATATGGACCCCATATTTAATTTAGGTGAATCGGCATAAGGCCCCCAAACCACATGACAATAAGTATGCACGCATGGCAATTTAAATATGCAACAATTTATGTAGTTGACAATTTATAAAATAGGGTTCTCGGATAAGGGTCACACATTAGGGGTCTCGACGAACTTGGGCTCCGAGGGGTTCGGGGTTGGGTCTCAGGGTTCGACGGGATCGGCGAGGTTCGGATACAAGAGGAGAACTTGGTTTCCAACGGTCGATCTTGCCGCTGACGACGAACTTGAGTGGATCGGGTCCCGGGTCTTGGGAACCGTGGAGTAGATCTTGGCGTTCCGTGAAGGACTTGGTTCCGGGGGTTCGGTCCCGTGAGGCAGATCTTGGGGTGTGGCGCCACATGTCCGTGATGGCGGACTCGGGGTTCCGTGTTGACGGCATCAGGGTTCCGCGGTTTATGCTCCGGTTGAAGTACATGTCACACCATGTTGAAGGCCTAGGGGTACCGTTCATCAGCGCCGTTGGCACCCGGAAGATCTTGTCGATGCCGCGGAAGGACACACCATTAACTTGTATCTTTTTAAGTAGCAGATCAGAGATCGTTGATGTAGCATGTTCATCATCCGTCATATCCACGTCCACTTCACCAACATCATCTGCACATCACCAACATCTCACCAAGACAGAGCATGGACCCGGCATGGGCACACGCGCGACCAAGAGGCAGATGTCAGCGAGCAGGAGGGTGGTCATGGCGCTGGCGACCTTGCAGGGGCGACGAGCTCGACGGGTCCGGGGCTCGCGTAGGCTCTGCTCGAGGAGGGAAACGGCCCCGCCGGTGATGACCGACTCACGGGGAGAGGCAGGGCCGCGTCACGGCTGCACGCAGAGGCGGCAGGCGCCTTGACCGCGGCGGCGGGGAGCTCGAGGGAAGACGCGGGAGGAGGGGGTCGCTGTGGAGGGTGCCCGGGCCCCAGCGGCGGCCCGCGGAGGGGATGGGACGGCGGCAGGGCGCGGGTGGAGCTCGGGGTCGGGTACGGCGCGGCTCTGTTCTTGCTGGCGGCGGCCGAAGGCGAGGCGGGCGAGGCCGGCCGGAGGATGTTCGCGAGCGGCGGCGGCAGGCGGGAAGGGACGCCGCGGCGAGGGTGCGGCGGTGGTGAGGAGGACAGGTGGCGGGGCGTCTGCCTGGGAGGCGCGGCCGGCAGTGGGACGCGATAGGGGAGCGGCGCCGAGGGGGAGGCGAGGAGGGGGGCGTCGCCGGAGGAACGGCGGCGAGGAGGGCCAGAGGAGGGAGGAAGAAGGAGGTGGGGAGAGCGCGGCGGCTCGGGAGGACGGTGCAGAGGGCGGGGAGGGGGCCACCGACGAGGGGACGCGGCGGCGGGGACTCTGAGGCCGGTGGCGGTGACGAGCGGAGGGAAGCGGTGGTTGGGGGTGGAAGAGATAGAGAAGACGCGAGGGGGGAGGGGATCGAATGGGGTGGGCCAGGGAGGTGGGGCCATGAGCGGAGGAGGCGCGTGAGTGGCGTGTCCAGGGAGGTGAGAGAGAGGGGTGGGTGAGGTGCGTGGGTGTGGGGCAGAGGAAGATGGGGTGGGGCCAGGCTGGCAGAGAGAGTGGGGAGGAGCAGGGATTGGTGAGGTGGCGGTGGGTGTGATGAGGTGGAGGGAAAGGTGAGGTGGAGGGAGGGGATTGGTCGGGGTGAGGTGGAGGGGGGTTGGATAGACTAGGTTTGGGTAGAAAAAGGGTCTAGGTTTTAGGTTTTATTATTTTGTAAAATATTTATGGTGTTGTTTTGTTTTAAATCTTTTTAGCAAATAATTTTTAGGCAATTAATTTAACAGGTAATTATAAGACTTGTTTTAAAATAAGAGAAGGGGTATTTTTATAAAACAAAAATAGGCTTATTGAAAAATAGTTTCAGACAAACAAATGCATGATGACATGACGATGCTCAAATGCAATGTGGCATGATGACATGAGCATGCGGTCATGATGATGCAATGCACAAAAACAACGCGATTTTCTAGTAGTGGTTTTTGCGGGATGCCACAATTCGACACCACTAACAATGGATCTCGCCCTCGAGATCCGCCTCATGGTACCGGAAGGAAGGTCGGCGATCTGCGTCTTCTCGCTTCGTGTAGATCCTCGCGACACCACTAACAATGGTCGTTGGTCACGTTCGTCAAGAGAACACTCCGGATAAACAACGGACGAAGTTAAAGGTAAGGCCACCACTAACTTCCATGGAAGGAGTAGAATTGCATCGATCCACGATTCAATATACAAAGCAAATGATAAGAGTAGTGGTATGGTCGCGACTCCATCCCGCACTCAAAGCATTACTCTGTACACGAACAGATAGATTATGCAACCAACCCTTAGAATTTAGACTGAAGATCTCGACAAACAAGGTTCAGGAACAAAAGGGTGATGCAGACTCTGCATCGGATCTGGCGTAGATGATGTTGTCGCGTCGGAAAACACCGGAAGGCACAAACAAGGAACAAAGAATGGTACCACAGTAGACGGATTCCTCAGACAGCATGAACACCAGATGGTAGAACACCGTTATCCAAGGAGGAAGCGAAACCCTGAAGGTACGACGGAAAACCCAACCACGAGAAGTCCTGGACTCGAAGAGAAATAAGAGAGCGGATTCAAAACACGCAGAGGTGAGAGGAGAGCAGCAGGGGTAAGGAGTAAAATCAGACCTAATCAGAACTATCCAACCGATTTTCGAAAATAGTTTTGACACTCTACTTCGGCCGTTAGCTAGGTTATCCTACAGGCTGGACTTGTGGGGTATCGTAACTGCTGAGCTCTGATACCACTCTGTAACACCCTCAGAATCGACCCTAGGCAAGTTTCAGCGATTCCCGCCAAACCCGCATAGAAACGATTCAAAGGTGCCCACTAGGCACTTTCGTGCGGGTGGAAAACGAAGTAATAACATTACACAACAGTCCTCGATGGGACCCACAGAACAGATATATATACAACACGACTCCATGAGTCAAGAATACAGATATAATATACAAAGATCCAAATCACCTTGAAAATGATAGAGCGTCCGACTACGGACAAGATGCAAATGGGGCTAAGAGCCCTGAAGAATAATCAATGGCGTCCATAACCCTGCCCAGGCCAAGCCGGAAGGGTAACCCTGCTAACGACGTCGATCTCAAAACCTGCTTAAACAAAAGGGGTGCCGACAAAGGGCAAAGGAAAAAGAGAGAGCGGTCAGTACTGAGGCCAGTACACGGCGAGGCTAGAATTCGGCGGTCCTCGCCTACATAGGTATGGTGGACTGAAGCGGCAGCGCGGCATGCACTAAACAACCTATAGAGACTCGATATAAATGTCGGCTATCAGAGAGGGATAAGAAAGACCTATTCGGAACCAACCTGATACTACCACCAAACATACCCATCCTGGTATTTCCCCCTCGAGACCAAACGAGGAAGTCAACCGAGGAACTCACACCGTTGGCAGTTTTATTTATTCAGTTATCGTTGCAGCAATTACTAGTCAGGTATAGATAGCATGAGTCGTCCTGATATAATAAGCAGTGGGCAGTTTTAGTTAACCATTCCGTTGTAGT
The DNA here is from genome assembly GCA_916181665.1 of Avena sativa. Lineage (NCBI taxonomy): Eukaryota > Viridiplantae > Streptophyta > Magnoliopsida > Poales > Poaceae > Avena > Avena sativa. The sequence continues at coordinate 195,332,939 of OV702282.1, forward strand.
TGCAACACTTACTAGTCAGATACAAATAGCATGAGATATCCCCAAACCCAGCAGTTGTTGGTACTTTTATTTAGCCATTCCGTTGTAGTGGAGCTGATTACTAGTCATATCGGATACAAGTCAAATTATAACAGTAAACTTTAGTTATAGTTGTCTATGATCAAGCACTGTGCTCCAAGTCTTCCATAACTGCGGACACGACTTCTCGAAAAGATTTAACCCTGCAGGGGTGCACCAAAGTATCCACACGCACTTCGACCCTTTTTGCCAGATCAATTAACATACACCCATCGGTATGTCGGCGGGGCCTAAGTCATGACGTTTCCCAGACCCAAAGCAAGCATGGGGGGACCACCCCACTAAGTCTACCCGCAACGAAGTCGGCCGGTCTCTGAGACGGACTCAGGGTTTGCGTCAGTGGCTGTAAACGACTGGGAACCCGAAAACTCGGGATTGTCGATACCGCGAAAACACTCCGCTTCCAAAACAGTACAGGTGCTATCCATCGCACAATTTAAATAAAGCAGTAAAGCATGGCATAAGTACAGGATAGTAATAAAGCCCCAAACTACTTGTGGCCCCCAGTACAGTACTTTGAAATCAGGTACTAAATCGATGGGGTGCCCATACAACCCACATGTGGTTAGCGCGCACGATCTCGGAACAGGTGTCAAGAACTCGGGGTCCTACGGGACACAAGTGGACGGTTAACAACCAAATAACATCTATTGCCCACCTGTGCCTCTGCTTACCTACTTCAATTTTAGTTATTAAACAGTAATTGAATTAAACGATAATTAAAGCCATGATCATCTCCAACAATAAACTTGCGGCAAAACTCCAACAACTGTGGTACTTGACGACACGCAACAGCACTTGAGCAAGCGACTACGACGCGCAGGACCAACTATCTACCAAACAACAGGTAATAGGAGGTGTCCAAGGCAATATAAGGCTGCAAGGGATAACACGGGTACGAAAACTAGAGCACCGCAACACAGATAGCAATAGATCAACAGGAGGGAATAAATACTATAAAAGTAAGATAGGTAGAAAGGGGGAGGTGCTCGCCTGAAAAACATTGCCGAAGGTTCATCCGAAGATCGGGTCGACACTCGCATCAACTCAACGGCCTTATCCGCGAAGAAGCAAAACACTAGAATAAACACCGGATGCACTATGTAATACAACAGCAGAAGATCGGGCATGATGCATGTATGATGTATGACATGGCAAAAGGTGCGATGCAATTAGGTCATATTAAGCGGAACCGGGGTCCCGACATTTAGTTAAATGGTTCAAGTTGTTTAACTACCCCGCAATTTAAATGTTGTTTGAACATGGCAAAATATAGCGCCGGTTCGCTACACCAATTTAAATGGAGCCAATATTAGACTAGATTTGCCCGCATATGGACCACATATTTAATTTAGGTGAATCGGCATAAGGCCCCCAAACCACATGACAATAAGTATGCACGCATGGCAATTTAAATATGCAACAATTTATATAGTTGACAATTTATAAAATAGGGTTCTCGGATAAGGGTCACACATTAGGGGTCTCGACGAACTTGGGCTCCGAGGGGTTCGGGGTTGGGTCTCAGGGTTCGACGGGATCGGCGAGGTTCGGATACAAGAGGAGAACTCTGTTTCCAACGGTCGATCTTGCCGCTGACGACGAACTTGAGTGGATCGGGTCCCGGGTCTTGGGAACCGTGGAGTAGATCTTGGCGTTCCGTGAAGGACTTGGTTCCGGGGGTTCGGTCCCGTGAGGCAGATCTTGGGGTGTGGCGCCACATGTCCGTGATGGCGGACTCGGGGTTCCGTGTTGACGGCATCAGGGTTCCGCGGTTTATGCTCCGGTTGAAGTACATGTCGCACCATGTTGAAGGCCTAGGGGTACCGTTCGTCAGCGCCGTTGGCACCCGGAAGATCTTGTCGATGCCGCAAAAGGACACACCATTAACTTGTATCTTTTTAAGTAGCAGATCAGAGATCGTTGATGTAGCATGTTCATCATCCGTCATATCCACGTCCACTTCACCAACATCATCTGCACATCACCAACATCTCACCAAGACAGAGCATGGACCCGGCATGGGCACACGCGCGACCAAGAGGCAGACGTCAGCGAGCAGGAGGGTGGTCATGGCGCTGGCGACCTTGCAGGGGCGACGAGCTCGACGGCTCCGGGGCTCGCGTAGGCTCTGCTCGAGGAGGGAAACGGCCCCGCCGGTGATGACCGACTCACGGGGAGAGGGAGGGCCGCGTCACGGCTGCACGCAGAGGCGGCAGGCGCGCTTGACCGCGGTGGCGGGGAGCTCGAGGGAAGACGCGGGAGGAGGGGGTCGCGGTGGAGGGTGCCCGGGCCCCAGCGGCGGCCCGCGGAGGGGACGGGACGGCGGCAGGGCGCGGGTGGAGCTCGGGGTCGGGGACAACGCGGCTTTGTGCTTGCTGGCGGCGGCCGAAGGCGAGGCGGGCGAGGCCGGCCGGAGGATGTTCGCGAGCGGCGGCGGCAGGCGGGAAGGGACGCCGCGGCGAGGGTGCGGCGGTGGTGAGGAGGACAGGTGGCGGGGCGTCTGCCTGGGAGGCACGGCCGGCAGCGGGACGCGAGAGGGGAGCGGCGCCGAGGGGGAGGCGAGGAGGGGGGGCTTCGCCGGAGGAACGGCGGCGAGGAGGGCCAGAGGAGGGAGGAAGAAGGAGGTGGGGCGAGCGCGGCGGCTCGGGAGGACGATGTAGAGGACGGGGAGGGGGCCACCGACGAGGGGACGCGGCGGCGGGGACTCTGAGGCCGGTGGCGGTGACGAGCGGAGGGAAGCGGTGGTTGGGGGTGGAAGAGATAGAGAAGACGCGAGGGGGGAGGGGATCGAACGGGGTGGGCCAGGGAGGTGGGGCCACGAGCGGAGGAGGCGCGTGAGTGGCGTGTCCAGGGAGGTGAGAGAGAGGGGTGGGTGCGGTGCGTGGGTGTGGGGCAGAGGAAGATGGGGTGGGGCCAGGCTGGCAGAGAGAGTGGGGAGGAGCAGGGATTGGTGAGGTGGCGGTGGGTGTGATGAGGTGGAGGGAAAGGTGAGGTGGAGGGAGGGGATTGGTCGGGGTGAGGTGGAGGGGGGTTGGGTAGACTAGGTTTGGGTAGAAAAAGGGTCTAGGTTTTAGGTTTTATTATTTTGTAAAATATTTATGGTGTTGTTTTGTTTTAAATCTTTTTAGCAAATAATTTTTAGGCAATTAATTTAACAGGTAATTATAAGACTTGTTTTAAAATAAGAGAAGGGGTATTTTTATAAAACAAAAATAGGCTTATTGAAAAATAGTTTCAGACAAACAAATGCATGATGACATGACGATGCTCAAATGCAATGTGGCATGATGACATGAGCATGCGGTCATGATGATGCAATGCACAAAAACAACGCGATTTTCTAGTAGTGGTTTTTGCGGGATGCCACAGTTTCCCTCATCCATGAGTGAGTAATCCCCCTCTATAGGCTATGGGGATGGTAGGGATTGATGAGTTCTATCATGTAGTCGAATAAGATTGTTAGGGCATAGCACCTAGTATCTCTATTAGTGCTATTTGACTTTGTTGCAACTTGTTGTGCTTAATGCTTGTCACTAGGTCCCGAGTGCCATGATCTCAGATCTAAACTTATTATTGAATCATTATGATAGTATTGTTTGTGATCTTATCTGCAAGTTGTGTACACATATCATTGTTCGGATCCAAAGGCCCCGAAGTGATAATAATTGGGACAACCGGAGGGGATGGCTGTGGTGTGGGGATCACATGTGTTCATGGAGTGTTAATGATTTGCTCTGGTGCTCTATTACAAGGAGCACCTTAATTGCCAGTAGTTCTCTAGAGGCCCCGCTGCCACGGGCTGGCTGGACAGAAGATGTTGTGCAAGTCAATCATTGCGAGCACGTATGACTATATTTGGAGAACATGCCTAGAATTTTTTAGTACTTGGATGCTTGTTATTATTTATCTGCAATGCCCTAGATCTTGAAGTTACATGTTTAGACTCGTTCATGCAACACGCGTCCATCCATCCCTATGCCTACTGCACTCGAATCCCACTGTTTACTGTTACTGTTACTATTGCTCATGTTTCACTGTTGCTGTTGCTTTGCTGTTGCTACTACCAAACTATTGCTACTGATAAACTTCTGTGAGCAAGAACTATTTCCAGGTGCATCTGAATTGACAACTCAGTTGTTAAGGCTTGCAAGTATTCTTTGGCTCCCCTTGTGTCGAATCAATAAATTGGGTAATACTACTCGCGGAGACTGTTGCGATCCCCTATACTTGTGGGTCATCATGGGGTTATGTGGCATGCATGTGGTGGTGGCTCTCTGATCTAAGGCCCAGCCCGACCTTGTTGGTGTTGGCGATGGCGGCACTCACTAGTGTTGTTTTCCTCCTTTGTGGCGTCATCGAGGATCCCCAATGCAGTCCATATCTTATGTTCTAATCCTCCGGGTGAAAACCTAGATATAGCTTAGGGCCGGATCAGACAACGACAATATTGTTTATGTTGCTACCTTCTTGGAGGCGTTGTTCTTGGAGATTAGACTCAGAGTTGGAACGCGAGCCGACGAGGCGCCTGTCAGATCCTATGTGTACCAATGTCGTGCGAGCATGGTTTTCTTGGGTGGCATGGGTAGCGGACAATGGAGGATCACGTGCTGCGGTATCTTGGACGCATGTAAGCACTCATAGATTTTGCTGACATAAGTGGGCACATGTTGTGATGGACATGTGTTGTCGCGATTTATGGTCGTCCAACATTCAAGGCACCATCGGCGGTTGGTAGGACGAGGTGAAACATGCAGTCTGCAGCGTCATCGAATCTCCAAAGTAGGAGTGGTCTGGTTCTGCCCTTCTTTGTGGAATTAAACTTTCTCTCTCCATTCGGAAGCTTTGGTGGATTTTGGCACCCCCGTGATGGTGTGGCTGGCTTCTAATCTGTGTTTAGTTTGGAGGTGTCCGTTGTAACTAATTTTCAACATCCTTTAGTCATAGTATTTATTTGAGTGGTGGTTGTACCAGCCTTTTTCTTAGGCTTGTAAATAAACTCTTTTCTATCAATGAACCAGAACGCAAAGCTTTTTTACGTTTGCTTGAAAAAAGCAATATAGTGGCAGGAGCAGTCTGCAGCTCATCTCGCACTGCCAAGCTTATCGCCACAAGATCATACAACGTACTACTAAGCAAATTTAAAACCCTTTACAAAAGCAAAGCAGACATCCTCGGAGAAAGCTACACGTCGAAGGGTTCGGGAGATCGGGGAGCTCACTAGAGGAGAGGACGGGGGAGACGGCGCATCCTTGGAGTCAGGGCCGGCGCTAGGCCACCGCGACCCTGGCAATGGCCAAGGGCCCACGGCTAGGAGGGGGCCAAAAATATGTAAGTATATATATCCCGTGGTATATATATACATCTGTCTAGGAGTCTTTTTGCAAAGGCTCATTGTGCTTCCTGGAAGCCTACGACGCGCCTGGACGCCACGCGGGGAATTCGCGATCGACACTACGCACGACGGCACGAGGTAGAAACGGACTGGCGCGCCACGATCGACAGCACACACGACGCCACACAAGAGGCATAGACGCAGAGGCATGTTGCGATCGGCGATTTATCTCTCGGTTGCCTTCTCGCCATTCTCCCAGGTCCCCTCCTGTCTTGACTGTTCCTGTTCGTTCGGCTCTTCGCTCTTGTCAGGAGTACGGCGCCGGAAAATCGATCACCACAGCCAGGCAGCAGACGCTAGGCGGGTCGACTGGATCCCAGGTTCTCGACGCCGCGAGGTATATTTACTTCAGGTCTGATTAAATCTCGCAATTAAGCAAACAGTACATATATACCTGAACTTGATTAAATCTCGTCCTTTGATTGCTTGTGTGTCCTTTGCCTTTTAGGGTTTAATTATATTTTTTAATTCTTTATATGATCTAGTCCATTCCTTCGCAATTTTAGGTGATATGGCGTCGAGAGAAGTCGATTCCTTGGAAATTTTACTTGTTTGGTTTCTTTATTTTAAAAGTAAAAATGCATATATATATATATATATATATATATATATATATATATATATATGTCTGTTTTTTATACATACCTTTATATACATTAGCCTTAGGGCCCATGCAGTCCACTTTGCCTAGGGTCCCGCAAAACATAGAACCGGCCCTGCTTGGAGTTCGCTTCGTTTCACCGGCTTGTCCCATGGGAGGAGGATGTATGCGGTGTGGATCCATCCAACGCATAATGTCGACGTGTTGGGTGTCCTCTTCGTGTGGGCTGTGAGGAGATGGCCTTATGAAGACCTTCAGGTAGCTCAAACATATACAAGAGTCCATTAGCCATTAAGGTTGCGACAAATGCAATACGTGTACATAGTGCATAAGTTGAGCCAAATTTCAGTTAAAAATTCGTTTTATTCTAAGCTATAAAAAAAACTGCTGACAATAAATAAGACTAGAAACACATACGCTTTGTCAGAAATTTGTCTTTTTATGTAGTCCAAAATATAACATATATTTTTTTAAAAAAAATTACCGTACATTCTAGATGTACTTATTTAGTTATATATTTATTTTCATAATTGTTAGGGAACTAAAAGTACAAGTTTCAACTATTTTTTTTATGAAAAGAACACCGGTGTCCATGTGCCAGTTTTCACTTGACAAAGATCTACTGTATCATTTTTTACGATCATCTACTGTATCAATTAAGGCCGAGTCAGTAGTTAGGCTTATACATGGCCCATCACGTGATTTAGTCTTGCAGACAGTCCGTCTCCGACTTTGACCTAAACTAAACGTCTAAACCTCGTTATATAAACAGCACCAGCCGCATATGTTTCGCCTGTATATACCCCAATAAGGCTGCGCCCTGCGCAGCATCGAAATTCAATCGATGGCGTCAAGTGATCCGTGGTCCGATCTCCCGCCGGAGCTCCTGGGCAGGGTCATCGCCGGCCTCCCTATGCCCGCCGATCACGCTCGCTTCCGTGCGGTGTGCCGCCCCTGGCAATCCGCCATGCGCCAGCGTGTCCAGCTGCCCTGGATAGTCCACTCCGATGGCTACCTGGTCGTCCTCCCCGACCGCATCTTGCACCGTCTCCCTCTACCCGACAGCTCGAGGTTCATCGCTGCCACCAACGATTGCCTCGTCATGGATGCTCTTCAGGAACGCGCGCACAAGTACTTCCTGCACAATCCTTTCTCCAACACGACGGTTCCGCTTCCTGGGCTGGATTCCGTCATTGGCAATGTGTCCGATGAGTTCAGGATTCGGAAGGTGCTCATGCGCTCCACACTGGACGACCTTATCGCGGTCACGACAAACAACTGGAATTACCCGATCATCCTGTGTCGCGCTGGGAAGCCTGGAGTATGGCTGCCCGAGCCACTGGCGACGCCTTATACGCGCATCTTTGACATCGCCTTCCTCGGAGACCGTCTGTATGGGATTACCGCAGGTGAGGGCCTCGTTGTCTTGGACCTTGGCGAGGATGACGACCACACGCCCATTGTTACCAATGTTGAGCACATCATCCAGCACCAACATTGTGACGACGATGAAGTTTCAGTCAACGAGGAGGACGACAATAATGATAATGAAGAGATACCAAGTGAGGACGATGACGACAACAACGATAATGATGGGCTACAAATTAGTGAGGACGAGGACTTGTCAGACTTCAAGGACTTCTCCGATGCGTCCAGCGTTGAGGAGTACACTGGTGATGGCGCCGTGCCAGACGGCACGGATCCACGGGACAAGGAGCCATCCTATGAGCCCCAAGATGTCATCCAAACAAGCCGATATCTCCTCGAGTCCAACGGCAAGTTGCTTATGGTAAGACGCAAAGTACAGACACCGCCATTCTCCCCTCCCTACAACCTCAAGGTCGACATCATGGAAGCAGACATGGAGGCAAGAACGTGGGTCCTGGCCACCACCAGCGATGCTCGGATGATCTTCGTGAGCAAACACTTCTGCAAGTCTGTTTCTGCGCACGGCAATGTGGGCAAGGATTTCGCCTGTTACTTTGTCGATGAGTACGACAGGTTCCCTCCCGGCTATGGGTCCAAGCCATGGCGTGAACTCATTGACGGAAGGTCCATGTGGGTTTTTCCACCGAATGTAGTTGTTTAACACAGAACAGAAAATCAGTAGTTTATGGCCTTCTCCAAGCCTTTCCCGCCGGTCGGTTTTAAAGGAGCCGGACGTCTTTGCCATCTCGAGCCCAGATAATTTAAGGAGAGCGCGGCTCCATCTGCATCTGAGGCTGTATCACTGATTTATTTCTCAGCTCAAAAATGGTTGGTCATTTGTAGCTGAAGCGGCACGAGCACAGGGCAGGAAATCACATATAGAGTTGGAGCCAGCTGCGTTGTCTCCTTTCTCAGTGAGTTTGTATCCAACGGTTTGAAGTAGTCTGCCAATGATTATCTTCTCTCTCTAGCAGTTCTAAAGACCTCTCCAGCGGTCGCGGCCCATTTTAGATATCAAATATGTCTAAAATAATCTGTTTGGATTGACGCTTAGATAGCAAATGGGTAGCTGTCCGACGTGCCATTGCGCCTAGCGACTAGACCCATTTGATCTAAGATGACCAGTTTGACTAGCGATGCTGACCAGTTGGCCATTTCATTTTATATTTCACCAAAATATATATACACAAATAACTAAAGTGGCTAGTAAATAAAATGACAAACATGAAGTTTAGGGCGTGTTCGGCAATCATCCAGCTTCCCAGAAATCCTCAAATCCAGCTTCCGGAACCTGTGCCGGCTTCCCGTTTAGAGCTGAAAACGTTCGGCAGCCATCGATCCCTCCGCTCCTGCTCGGCTGAGCTGCGGCCTATTTAAGTTGGGCTGGCCTACTGGGGCGGACAGGTTTGGTCCATCTGGAACATTTTATTTATCGTTTTTTTCTTTTTCTTGTATGTATTTCTCTATCGATGTACGTCTTTGATAGTATCAATACCCAATTCAGTTGACAGTAGCAATACCAAATTCGTGTTTGACACTAGCTGTTTCAGCTCAGGACGAGGACGGTGGATTAGCACGAGAAGGAAAGCTTCAGAAGAGCTCAGGGGACGGGTGAACCGGCTTCTCCTCCTGCTGCTTGACTGCACGGTCCAGGTGGAGGTCGGGGATGGGGGGAGGGGGGCCGGATTCTTATTCTGCTTGATGCGTGGTAGATGACGAATTCGGTGACCGTCGCCGTTGTTGCTCGGCGTGCGGAGCTCGGGCCGGAGCTGGAGAAGAAGTGGCGTTGGAGCAGAGATGCGGGCGGCGGCAGCTGGAGGTGGGGAACGGCGGGGTCGGGGGCGTGTGGAGATGATGGGCTACGAGGAGACTGCATGCTCGCCGGCGGTGAGGGCTCCGTCCGTGGCGCGGGCGAGCTCGGGTGGCAGCGGCAAGGTCACGGGCGCGTTCGCGTACGTCTCCAGGGAAGTGAGCGGCTGGTGCAAGTCTTCTGGATAAGGTCATGGTCGACGCGTAGAGTGGAGACAGTGAACAGGTATTTTTCACTAGGCGGTGGCAAGATTCCGTAAATAAGCACTGCTCCCTGGATTTGCCGATCCAAGAATCGGCACATGTGGTGCTCCGCGATATGTGAAGGCAAATTGTGTGGCCTGTTGGATCTGGCTCCGCGGAGTTAGTCTGTTTGGTGTGGCTCCGTCACGGATATTCAGAAACTGGAAGTCAGGGAGTTGCCGAACACGCCTTAGATTCTATTATACGATATCAACATGCAAGATGAGACAATAATCATATAACATGACCAAAAAGTGGCAAGTTTCTCGCAAATGGCGAGGATGTGTTCGGCCTCTCTATTATTCTCCTTCGAGCTTCGCAGCAGATGCCCAAGCCTTAGTGGCCACTCACCGGCCTGCGATCTTCGACAACTCGAGCGATCGCTCTTTTGGCGTCTGTTCCTTCTTCGGCTTGAGCAGATTCTTGGCAGCACACTAGCATCGGTTGTGGCGGCGGTCATCGTCGCTATCTAGGGCTTCCGCAGCCGTTGGTGAAATTTCGGGCGAGGTTTTTGGAAGGAAATGAGTGACTAGTTTGCCGCCGGTGGGATGGCCCGAGGAGGTCAAGGGGAGGAAGAGGGAGGACGAGCGCGTTTTCCCGCCAGACACATTCGTGAGTCCGTTTGGGTTGGGTCGCCGGAGCGTTGCACCTTATCCTTTTATCTAAACGGACCGGCTTGGACCGTTTGGATCGCGTCGCTTGAGATGCGCTAAGGGGTATGGCCACATGACGACGCGTTCTGGACCATGTTCTACAACCCCTTGGGTTGGCCGGGTCGCATGGATTGCAAGAAACATGCAGCCTCATTGGTTGCCCGGCTTTTCTAGCAACTATAATTTGGTTTTCCGTAGGGTTCCTCACATTGCATAGCCAAGCGAAGATACACTCACCTCTTTCAAAAGTCGTGAAGTTACCATAGCACATGAACATACAATCTAGTACTCTCTCTGATTCAAATTAGTTGACTTAAATTTGTCTAGATTCGGATGTATCTGGACATGTTTTAGTACTAGATATACTCCCTCCGATCCATATTAGTTGACTCAACTTTTTTTAAATTTGTATGTATCTAGTTAAGTATCTAGTCTACATTCATCCGTATCTAGACAAAATTGAGTCAAGTAATATGGGTCGGAGGGAGTATCTGAATTTGAACAAGTGTGAGTCAACTAATTTGGATCAGAGGAAGTACATTATCATCACGTCAAGTTCATAACAAAAGTGTTAGGTTTTAATCAGATGCATCTCATGTCACCTGATTGGTACTTCACATCAGGGGTACACACTCCTGAACCAAAAAGATTGGTTCCTTACAACATCAAGTATGCAAACATCCACTAATACTACTAGCTAGAACTACATTATCGTCCTCACCTGCCAGCACCGTAAGATCATGCCACAAAGCTTTCACAGGCGACCAGTCCTTGTGTGCAGTTGTGAGCCCTGAAGAGCGTGAACTTGAAGCCCTTATCCCTCTTGATGAACTTGAACACGAGGACATCACCGACCCACAGCTTGATCTTCTGGGTAAAGTCCTTCTAGCCTTTGAAAAAGAAGAGCTCGCCCTCGTGCAACTGCATCTAGATACCATACTCGTAGAAGGCGTTAGTCCTTAGAGGAAGAGTACAAGTTGACGCTAGATCTACAACATCTTCACCAGCAACGATTTCATGAAGGGAGGGTTCTAAAGAGCATGCATGTATCTCGCTTTGATATGGACATAGAAGGGGTGGGTATCATGCTCGATGGGGTGGTAACCAATCCTAGGAGGTCGGGGCGTCACCTCCATCTCAGGCTCTTAGCCACATCATCCAGCAACCGAGGTACTCCAGACACAAACTAAAAAGCCCGTTTTTGTACTAGTGAGTGTATATCCTGGAAAGCAATACTTATCAATGCTAACATTTCTAACAATGCAAATTAATTTCAAACAACATGCATAGATATGCTACTGAGCCCGTATTTCCTCTACGAATGTGTAATCATTAACCCCTTTACCCGCACAATAAATTTTGATGGCATTCATCCCCTCGAGTCGTTGATGAATACAAAGGTCCAGAATATCCACATGTAGTGGCCACGATGGCGGCCGGAGTGGGCATGGCTATGGCCGCTCTAGGAGACACAAATCTGGCCCACTCATCATGGGAGAGCTGCATCTGGACGGGACAGAACCAGGAAGTGGAGGGAACCCCGTGACTCGGAGCTGAATCCCAGCGGGTGAGCCATCTCGCTCCTCGAGCCCGAAGCCCCGGGGCGATGGTCTCCACCCTCACTGCACCAAGGGTCGGCACGGGGTCGAATCATTTTGGAACATGGTCTAATCTCGCGGGGTTGCCCATCAATGCCATCGCCACCACCACTGCGTCCCTAGTTGGCACGCGAGGCTGGTGCTAAATCAGCGACGGTCAATGAACGCGGCCATTTACTCATCAGCCTTGCCTCGTACTCCGAGACGATGTGGCTGATAGATGAGGCACAACAGGGTGTGAGTTTCTAGGCCGGATCTGTCACCAAAGGCAGTGGAGGAGGAGGTCCTCTCCGATGGGACCTAGGGAGAGCGCGAGATAGGGAGTAGGGGACAGGGATAGTGACAGTAGAGTGAGAGGGTGGGGAAGGAGTTATTGACGCGTCCCCCGCGCTTCACTAGGTGTGCAAACGTTGGGTGGTTCCAGCCTTTTTGCGCTCACTAGGGGCATATGCTCCACTAAAATTGGTCGATTCAAGCGTTGCCTGCGGGCTTGCCTCTGGGATGCTTTAGAGATCATATGGTCCACAATGAGGAGGCGATGCATGCAACTAATTGGATTGTTTCCATGATCTACGGGCCTGCTCGGTGTCCTGTTAGCTACCAAACACGCACTTGATTGTTGTATAGATTAGCATGTTAATTTAGAGACTACAATAGAAGGTTTATGGTTCACTTTCTTTTGGTTCGACAATGTTGTGAGGTTGTAAGCTAATTCCATATGTGTGGGAGTGTGTTTAGAGCAGTACCATACTCATACAATTCTACCCATACTCATATCCATGGTATAAAATTTTAACCACACCTATACTACACAATTTGCTAAAATAAATTATATTCATTGGTAGCATATTTGAAAAATTATTTTAGATGTGACAATTATCAAAATTTATAAATTGCAATCTTATACTCATCAAGAGTAGACGATGGATGGTATTCGTCCATGGCTAGCTGTGGTGTTGATTCTCACTTCTAGTATCGATGGAGAGTTGGGAAGGCGCGACTACCAGTGAAAACCATGCTATGACTCTAGTCAGCGCAGGTGATGGCGGTGTCTTTCGTGACGTTACCTTATTGAAGACATCACCATTGCAGTTACCATCTACTTACTCGTGCTGCTCCGAGGAAACTCTAAACCCGGGTATCCTAGAACATACAATGGGGCGATTTAGTTGTCACTCTCCTTCAGGGGGCAACATGTTTGGAGCAAAATTACTGGATGGTGGAGGCATGAGGTGGAGCGGTGTGCATCTACCTCGTCAACTACGACGATTCTCTATGGCATGGCTAAAAGGATCGTATGGGCACCTAGAGGGGGGTGAATATGTGTTACTTTAAATTTTCTTCTTTTTCAAGTTAGGGTTTGACAAGAAAGGTAAATTCTCTAGAGTATGCAACTAAGGTGAATTTATCTATATGTCAAACAAGTACAACCTAGCACAAGACTAAGCACGAACAAGTAAAGTAAAGTGCGGTAAAGGATAGAAGTAACCAAAGTGATGGACGCGGAGACACAAGGATTTGTTTCCCGTAGTTCCTTTCTTTTGAGGGGAAGTACGTCTACGTTTGGAGAGGGGGTGGTACCAAACCACCTACGCCACGAAAGGCCTCCCTTATTCTCCGATGAACCTCACCCCGATGGGTTCGATTCACCTCTTCCACTATATCAGCAACCTTCAAGGTGGAAGCCGACACCTTTACAACTAGTTCGAGGCACACATCCACAACTTAATTGGAGGCTCCCGAATACAAGCAAGCTGTCAAACAATCAAAAACAAACTTGAAAGAACCAAATCTAGAACTAGAGTTTCCAAAGAAACACTAGAGCAAGGGGCCCTCAAGTGAATGAGGGGAAAATAAAGATCTCTCTTGGTGAAGTAGTAGATCAAGGGCTCCTCCTTCGATTCTCCCAAGATCAACGACTTTGGATGGTTGAGTGACGAGATCTTGGCGATTTGGTGGCTCAAATGGACGGGATGTTCTTAAATGCGACGAGCAACTTTTCCCAAGGTAGGTGGAGGGGCATTTATAGCACTTGGAGGAATCTGCCCGTGGGGCATTAAATGCAGCGGTACTACCGATACTCAAGCGGTAGTACCGGTCACAACCGGTACTACCGGTCAGGTACCGGACCAAGTACCGGAGGGGCGGGGTGGGGAGGGGGGCGCCACATGGTCGAGCCAGCCTCAGTCATGCCCGGAACCACCTTGTGGTACTACCGCCAAGCGGTAGTATCGGTCATGAGAAGCGGTACTACCGGTCCAGGCGGTAGAACTGGTCCCAGGTACCGGTTGGTACTGAGCGAGTAGGAAAAGTCTAGTCCTCCCTCAGTGTCGCCCGGTACTGCCGAGCGGCACTACCGTGTTCAAGCGGTAGTACCGCTTGCCACAAGTGGTACTACCGGTTGGAGCGGTAGTGCCGCTCCGCGGTACCGCGTGGTACTGAGGAAAGTCGAGGCCTTCCCTTCTCAATTAGATGCAACCGGTACAAGGGAGCGGTAGTACCGGTTGTAACTTTCGGTAGTACCGGTCAGCTCTGGTGACTTTGGCAAGTGCAACTGTGGGCAATTCAATATTTGTGCCACAACCTAGAAAACCTGAGATGCACTTAGCGCACGATTAAACCGATAGGTGTGTTATCATCAAACATCAAAATCATAGAATAGGAAGTGCACTTTCAATGGCGGAGTGGGGTCTCGGTGTTTGATGTGTCATGATGGGCGCTTGTAGGGTGGAGGAACTGTCAAGCACTATGTGGCGTTGATGGCAGGCCTGGTGATGGCTACAAATCGTCTTGAAGTTGCACAGTGGTTCGGCGACGGTGACACCTTCTGTAGCGTGTGAGGTGCTCGCTAAGAGTCTACTAGACCGTATGAACGCTTTTGTCTCATTTAGAGGGTGTCTCGGATATGTGATATCCCCCGTTTCTAGTTGATGGGTGGGTTTTCAAGTTTTCAAAGCATAAGCCCCTTTCTTACATGATCATTCATGTTTAGTTTATAGGTGTTGAGTAGTGGCTTCGAGTTATTTATATATGTTTTTGTCAGTCCTTTATTGAATAACTTAATAAAGAATGGCATTTGCGCAGAGTTCTTGTCCTCCATTTCGAAAAAAAAAATCCATTTGGTTTAGTCATGCTGCACATGCACGCTGAAGTTTAAGCAATCCCGTTTGTATGTTCCATGTAGTGCAAAGTCAAGTGACTCGAGTCCATTTTGTTAGCTTCGGTGTGCAAGTTCTTATGTCTAGTTTGATTAAATTTAGTTTATATTGCACATCTGAATTAATTGTGATGGATAATCCAGTTGTACATAGAGATGGGTGACATGGCCATGAGCTGTTGAGGCCCCTCACATCTCCTCCTTTCTCTTTGTTTATCATTCCTGGTTGTCAATCTGGCAGGCATTCACTCGTACAGCTCTCCATGATACCCCACGGCAAAAGGTGGAGCACATGATGATGCTATCATCATCATCATCAGAGTGCCATACGCATGGGAAGAAGAGGTTACTGACATGGACGGAGCTCGAGTTTGTTCTGTAATTACGTGTCTGTAAAAATTCAGTTTGGACACTGAAAATCAGACGATACATTTGACCTGTTTCGCCTCGGAGAAGTAGTGGTCTTCCGAGCCGTAATTAGTCTTCAAGATAAGACAAAGACACAACCATAATCAGCACGAACTGGGCAGAAGATGGGCGGTGCTGTTTGGAAGGAATTTAATGAGGTGCGGTGAGGTGAGCACGACGGCTAAAGAAAAAAGTCGACAAAAGCAAAGAACCCTAGTAGAAGAAAAAAAAGAAAAGGCAGGGAGGCAGTGCAGTGCCCTGTCTCCGACCTGTCCCTTTCCTTGGACTTCCTTGCCTTCTTCCCCTTCCGCTCTTCCACCCTCACCCGCTTCACGCAGCTGCTGGGCGTTCCGGACTTCCGGCCGGGTTCTTGCCGTCGCTGTCGCCGGCTCGCCGCTGCCTCTGCCGCAGGTGCGTGCTTCCCGCTGAGCTCTCTTGCTAATATGTTCATGGGCCAAAGCGCCATTGCTCGCTTACCTTGTTCCATATGCCCTTCGAATCTTTCTTCTCAACCATCTGTAGTCATTAGATTCCTCAAATATTTGTGGTTCTGCAACCAGATTAACTTAGAAACTTGCTCCTTTGTTGTTTTCCCCTCTCTTTCCGGGTTAATATTAGGCACTCGTAAGTTTTAACTGACAAATAATGGTGGTGGATTCAGAAATACCTGCCCCAAATCAGTAGTACTTGTTGAGTTCTTCACGGTTAGAGTTGAAGTGCGTGTTGTGCTAAACGTGCTATTCCTCTTGATCTGTTATCCAGGCCAGGCTTCGTGTCTCGCTGCAAAATCCAAGAAGACAGAACTATGGCTTCTGATACCAACAATCTTGCGCTGCCGCGCATCAGAAGGCTGGTGCGTTCTTCTATCAGGCTTGCCTACCATTGTGCCTGCGACCATTCTGCGGTACTTGGGGCCGCCATTGTTCTGCTGTTTCTACATGGACTGTGCCCTTCTCTGTTCGCTTTCCTGCTGTCTTCTTCTCCGGTCATCGTTTTAACCGCGATTCTACTCGGAGCACTTTTGAGTTACGGTGAGGTTACTGCCCCCTTGGACGGAGAAGAGACACCGGAGGAGCATGAAAATTATTCCATTAAGCCCAGCATTTGTATTAGTGACTGTTTAATCAGAGAGGTTCCGAATGTTGCTGTCAAGGATCAGTTGGAGAAGAGAACTGAGACTCACAGTGGTGAAGTATATGTCAGGGAGAGAGCTTCTGATGATGATCTTACACGTGACGCTCCGTGCGAGGAAAAAAATGTCGCATACGTTGCCTCTGATGCGGCTGTTCTTAGTGGAGAAGAATATGTTGAGGAGGAGAGAACTCCCACTGATAATTTGCAAGCTACTCACTGCGAAGAGAAACATGTCACATTTTTGGATGGTGATACTGTTCCAAGTGTAGAACCTTGTAACAGCACCAAGATCAATGCCACCTTGGAACGCGAAGAGGACGCCAAGGAAATTGATGAGAAGCCCGAGCTGCAGCAACTTGAAAGCACCTGTACTGGAAGCTGTAACAGTGGAGTACACAGTCAGTATCAGTTTGGTGAATTCATGAGATCATGCTGGCAACCTATCATGAGGCCGGATCCTCCTTGCTCTGACTTTGAATCTGATCTTAGTGATGACAGCTCTTCTGCCGACGCTTCCATGACTGACATTATCCCAATGCTCGAGGAGCTGCACTCAATGATAAACTCAGGGGCTGGTCAGCTTTCCTTGGCCTCCAGAGACAACTTGAGTTCCTCATCTGATGATAATGAAGAGGACCTTGAGGAAGAGGAGGAGGAGGACGTTAGCTCAGATGACGAGGATGGAGCGGAATGGGAGCAAGATAGCAGAAATAATTTGAAGGATGTTGCTCATCTAAACTGTTCGGATATGGAGCAAAACATTAAGATGGAGAATCTCATGGAGCTTCAGAGAGCAAAGAACATTCTGAAGTTTGAGCTTGACATGAGGTCAATTGACCTGCAAGCTGCTGATACAACTCGGAAAATGAAGGATGCATCAAGCTTCCATATTCAGGTCCCTTCCATTTCCACGCCAAGACATAACCCATTCGATCCTCCAAGAGATTCAGAGGAAACTATAGATTTACCACAGGTTCCCAGTTCAGCACCATCCCTTTACCTTCCACGGCGAAACCTATTTGATCTTCCATTCGACCGAGTTGTGCATCATCGCAGTCGATTGCAGGAAAGTTGGACTCCTCGCTCGCGCTTTCGATCAGCACAGAATATGAAGCACATGAACTCTTATGGACAACATCACTCTACTTATCTGCAACATGAACATGGTGTCAAAACGGATGACGGTGAAACTAGTGATAACCACTCGGACCGCGACGCTGAGCAAGAAGTGAACAATGGCAAGTTATTTGGTTCGCTGGAAGCGCATTTAGGTGAAGAGATGAAAATACTAAGCGCCGCAATTTCAGATGTGGGCATGTTAGGAGAGGTAAATAATGGAACAGATGAAGACAACAAGACTAATAATGTCAGAGATGATACGAGTTCTTTACAAGGAGTTGATCATTATGAACCGCGTTTTATGGAAACAGACACCATGAGTGAAGTAAACTCACTGTTCAAGTGCCGTATGCAGGAGGTGCTGGTGCAGTCCATTTCAGAGCGCAGTGTCTGTCAGCCCTTGGAAGTTAAACCTGAAGACATACCAAGTGTCTCGTTATCTTCAGACTCATGGATGCATGACAGTGAAGCAACTTCGGTCGAGGAACTGAATTTTCAGTTTGAACGACTCGACGAAGAAGCTCTGACCTGTGCTCCTTCTCAATTTAATGGTCAGGGCGATCCTATTCAGGACCGGTCGAGCGACGCATTAAGTGCGGTGGACGAGCAGAATTCAGAGCTGCCAACTGAACTAGATGTGTGTAGAGAGCTGTCAACTGCAGGAGATCAGCACACTGTAAATATTTCTGAACGAAATGAGCTTCCTGTCCTAGAAATAAGCTCAATCGAGGAGATGGACCCGCGGTTCGAGCAACTCGGAGAAGAGGTGCAGTTAAGCAATGGTCGCAGCAAAATCAACATGCCTCAAGATATATTACGTGAACTGGAGTTGGATCCGGTGGAGGTTAACTCGAGATTGCAGATTATCGATGCTGAAACTCTCTGACAGTGGTTTAAAGGCAAGCGAGCTAAAAATGGTGTGGTGAACAGGCTGATGCTAGTGCTGTTGCAGGGCAGCCAACTGAAGGTGTTTCATTTTCAGTCAGCCATTCAGCTACTGCTAGTACTATTTGGCTTGTTGTACCAAAAGAAATGTGTTGGTGATGTTACAAAAAGCTTTGGTTTGAGACACTGCACGGAGACGAGTCTCTAAAATATTTGGAGGAGAATGGATGTACATGGCCATGGTTCTTTCTGTTTATAATGTTCTTTTTTTCTACTGTTTATCTGTTGTGTAACTCCCAAGTATCTGTTTGTAGTAATGTCAGAGCAGTAATGAGTAAGTACGGAAAAATTTACTAACAAGCTGGTTAAGGCACACTAATAATGCGGATAAAGGAGACTTGCATTTTTTTCCTGAAAGGATGAACTAATTGATATGGTAAATACTATGTAACGGGGTCCGATCAGAAGCAAACCATCGGCACAACGAAGGGTCGTCGATTCCCATTTAATCGGACGTTTCACAACGCAAACGAATCGACCAAACGGCGCTATACGAGAGATACCAGAGTAAACGGCGCGATACCTCTTTAATGCATACCGAACAAAAAAACGGGCGTCCGTAATCACCGCACCTCTCCCCGACAGTCCAGTCCCTGGAGCTCCGCCCCGCTTCCATCTCTTCCACCGCCGACCGCCCCAATATTGCGACGAATCCGCGCCCCCCCCCCCCCTCGCATCGCTGCTCTACTCCCCTCTCCGTGGCTGCGCGTATGAATCGCTGAGTCCGCCGGCCGTCGTCGGGGCGACCGCTGAGTCCGCCGGCCGTCGTCGGGGCGACCTTGCTTCCACCGCCCCCATCTTCCAAATCCGCATCGCGGCGCTCCTCCACTCTCCGGCTTCTAGTCTGTAGGGAATCTCCCACACCGCTGCACATGCGGCTGCATCCTGCTCTGCGGCGGCTCGTTTGAAGCTCCGACGCCACCGGTCGTCGTCGGGGTGACCTGCGGCCGCCGGAAGTCGAGGTCCGGGGGGATTCTTGGTGGCTGCTCCCGCCTAATCGGAGGGTGAGTCGAGCGCTCACGCCCAATTTGTTGGCTGGACAGATTCGACCTCTCACGGAATAGCACGCACATTTCGAACCACGACAGGAGAAGGTGATTAATTTTTTGACCCCCATGATTTCCTAGCTGTTTTCATGTATCAGATCTACCTTGTAAATGTAATTGTGTAGTTTCTTTACACATATGTGCTCATATTTGTAGCTCGGATAGTATATAGATTCCCGGGTAATGAATTTTTTATCGGATAAATGCAACTCGTTTTTATGCTCCCGTGTAATGGTGTTCATGCTGCCACATATCCACATATATGCTTGTTGTACATTATGTTTCTCACATTTTTTACCTGGTTCCTTTCGATGTTCTTGTGTGCACATTCAGAGAGATTTGGCGGCAACCTTTGCATGCATTGCTTTTTAAAATTTTTCTGCTTTCACAGAATTTTCAACCTGCTGCATACAAACAATTTTATGCTTCTAGAAACCATGCTACCATCATACCACAACTGTGCTTCATGTATTCTAGATGTGCAATCCCACATAGTTATATATGATTTCATACCAACATGCTTCCATTTACTTTTCATGCTTCCATCATACCTCATATGTTTCAGGTACTTTTCTATATGTGGATATCTATCTGCCACAACCAAACATTTTTCAGGCTTCTATTATACATGCTACCACCAAACCACAAATATGTTTCATGTACTCTCTTAGTTTAATTCCACAAAGTTATATACAATTGCATACTGTCATGATTTCTTTTACCCTCCATGATTCCATTATACCACTATATGTTCATGTATTCTCATTGTCCATTTTCACACAGCTATATACAATTGCATACCAACATGTTTCCAATTTCCTTTTTTGCAGCAAACATCACCAAAATGCCTAAGGCTGCAAAGGGGGAAAAGGATGTTGAACCAGAATCTAGACTGAAGAGTCGTTTCTCGGGATCTCGACTGAGGGACATTGTACTGGGTCTTAAGAAACCTCGGAAAGATCTCATCAGAAATCGAGGGTGGGGAGTTCTTCTAGACATTGGCGCTTTCTCAACTCCAAGGGGATTGCTGGAATGGATAATTTCAAAGATTGATCCCGAGCTTGGTGAATTTAGGAACGCTCGCAACAACACTCACATAGTGTTCAACAAAGAAATGGTAGTTAAAGCCCTCGGTATTCCACGTGGAACTAGGCCGGTGGTTCTGACCGGTGAACATGAAGAATCACCACATCGTGATTTCTACAGGATACAATATAAAACAGCTGGAATGCGGTCACCAATTTACCACGCCGAAAAGTTGCTTGCAAATGATGATCTGGATGATGAAACATGGTTCAGGACTTTCTACCTAGTGGTGATTGGTACATATTTCTTCCCTGGAACCAGCAGCATGTTGCCTCTTGAGTACCTAGGGAGCCTCGGTGATTCAAATATTGTTTGTGAATATGATTGGGCTGATCAGATTTTCCGACATACAATGTCTGGAATAAAGTGCTTCCAAGACAGATGCAGGAAAGCAGACAAGATAGGAAACACAAATCCAATGTGGGCTGGCGGTTGCTTACCATGGATCGCGGTATGCAATTTCCTACGTACTTTCTTCATTCACAGAATCTACCTTCACCCATTTTTAATTTAAATAGAGAAAACATTTTTGTACCATAAATTTCATGCAGATTGTTTACATGGATCACCTGGACTTCCCCGTGTCAACTCTGTCCACTCACCGGATTAACTATGCCGTCCCTAGAGCTTCAAATATTTCAGATGCTGATTTCAAGTTTGTTGTTAAGCATGACAAAAGCAGGCTCACATTATCTCCACATACATACGGTGCCCGACCAGTGAGTCATTTCAAAATATGACCCCACTATGTACCCATCATTGTGCTGCATGTCCTTCTTAATGCTTCTTACACATTATATTTTTGTAGTTCCGTGCATTCAACGTCACCCCATATGCTTTTGTGGATACAAACTTGGGAAACCAAGCTTTCGAAGCCCCACCTAATTTAGAACAGAATAAAGAAGTATCCATCACTAATTCAGTTCAGGTACTGTTCAAATTTCGTGTTTTATGCTTCATTCAGGAAATTTGTGCATGCTTCCACTTCATTTCCTGAAAAAAAACCTATCAGTGTTTTGATTGTACTTTCTGTCCACCAGGAACCATCTCCACAACACGGAACTCACACCTTTTCTTCAACAGAGGTAATGTCACTTGTATTTTTTTGCTATACACACAATCAAACTATGGTTTAATCTAACATAAATATTGACCTTATTGCAGGGGCTCCCCGAGTATCTAAAGACAATCCAGGAGAAGTACACCTCTTTATGGCGTGAGGATGTTGACAGATTGACGAAACTTCACGACAAGCACATGTCCCAATTTGCTTCCGAAGTATTTGCAGCCATCAAGCAAAAATCCACATCTACAGAAGGGTTATACTCACCTCCCAGAGCCACCACTCCCGTTACTTCCCCATTGAGAGCTCCCAATCCCATAATATCCTCGCCCACAGTTGAGCAACCCGTGTTTGGCGAAGAAGGTGCCCAGAATTCTGACCCTAAAACAACACCCAATACACAATTTTGGGTGGAAGCCAGTAAGATTGCAGAACAGGTAGAACAAAGCGCTGGCAAATCAGCAAATATGAGGGATGCATCTAATTCCAGACTTGCCCATACGGAAAACGAATCCAGTGGCCCGGCTACTCATACACGTTTTCGCGGCGATGACATGGAATGTCCTACATTCGATCTTCTGCCACCTGGGAAAACTTGGAGCCAACAATTTGCACCCACCAACCTACAATCTTCTGACGCCGCCCGCAACAGCCCCGCACCAAGCCTGTTGGAACCAAATATTACATCAGGTAATGCATATCACTTCTCGAAGCTTTACATTCTATGGCTTCTTTGCATTTCTGATTATGTGGTTTTCACTCATTTATCTAATATATTCACTTTCCATGGTAGGGTATTCCATACCAAAACATGATGGCAACCATAATGCTTCGCCAGCCCCCCAGAATTCGATCCCAGCACAACCTACCAATGATTCACAACCAAAAAAAATAGGTTAGAACAGTACACATATGCATGCTTCTGCACATTTAATTGATTCATAGCTGACACTTCAGTGCTTCCATGCAACACACCATTTAATTTATTTCTTGCTACTCCAACCATTTGGACACCATGCGCTTCTCATTATCAAATTTGATGCTTCCTACTACATATAATTTGTGAAGTTTCAGATTTATTAATGTAGGGGTTCGTAGCATGGAAAACAAAAATTTTCTATCGCATACAAACAAACAAGCCAAGATCTATCTACTAGATTGTAGCAACGAGTCGATGGAATAACTCACCCTCGAAGATTCCAAAGTGTTTAACGAGAGCAGATTCTCGTGGGTGATGTAGTCGTACTCTTTCCGATCTCAAGATCGCGTAGACGATCCTTCCGGCGCCGCGTTCCCGCAGCGCTCCCGCAGTCGGTCACACGTTCGGTACTCGACGAAGACCTTCCTCTCCCTTGTTCCAGCAGGCAGCGGAGGTTGTAGCACTCTCCTCGCGATTCCGGCAGCACAACGGCGTGGTACCGGAAGTAGAGGGGAAATCCCGCAGGGCTTCGCCTTAAGCCGGTGCGAGTATGGTGGAGCTTATGAGAGAGGCTATTAGTGGTCTAGTAATTAGACACACCAATTAGAAGGCTCTAAACCAATTAGAAGGCTCTAAACCGAATAGCTCTAAACCGGGGTCTAGATCTAGGGTTTAGTTTAGAGGATAGGAAACTTGTGTGTAGGAGGGGAGCCCTGCCCCTCCTTATATAGGTGGGAGGGAGTGGGCGCGCCAGGGGAGGGAGGGAGTCCCTCCCCAACTCGGCCTTGGGCTGGGCGCCGGCCTGGAGGAGTCCAACTCCTCCTCCAGGTTGGTTCCAACTCCTCTTGCTTGTTTCCCACAGTTTCTTGTTTTGGCAGTTTGACTTTCAAACTGGACATTTGACTTTTCTGTTTTAGGATTCAATTTAATCCTATATTTGGGACAGCAAGAACACTTAGTACATGATGCAATCATTCCAATATGTAATGACACATTCATGTACCCCTTCCCCCCCGGAGTGCCGGACAATCCGGAACCTTCTAGAACATTCCCGATGAAAACACCGGAATCATTCCCGAACTCCGAAACGGGACTTTCCTTATATGAATCTTATTCTCCGGACCATTCCGGATCACCTCGTGATATCCCGGATCCCATCCGAGACTCCGAACAACATTCGGTCTCTTTCTCATAATACCATAACTACTCAAACAACGTCGAATCCTTAAGTGTGTCTCCCTACGGTTCGTGAATTATGCGGACATGATCGAGACACTTCTCCGAACAATAACCAATAGAGGAATCTGGAAATTCATATGGCTCCCACATATTTCTACGATTACTTTGCGATCGAATGAACCACTTACATACGATACCAATTTCCCTTTGTCTCACGATATGTTACTTATCCGAGGCTATGATCGTCGGTATCTCTGCATACCTAGTTCAACCTCGTTACTGATAAGTACTCTTTTCTCGTTCCCGTGATATGTGATCCCTTGTGACCAAGTCACATGCTTGCAAGCTAATTGGATGACATTTCACCGAGAGGGCCCAGAGAATATCTATCCGTCATGTGGATGGACAAATCCCACTCTTGATCCATGTGTTTCAACCAATACTTTCCGAACACTCAATGCCACCTTTATAGCCACCCTGTTACGGTGTGGTGTTTGATGACATCAAAGCATCCATCCAGTAAAGGTGATATGCATGATCTCATGGTCGAAGGAATTAGGTTACCATGTATCAGAAAGCATATAGCAATTGAACTATTGAAATGACTTGATCTTTATGCTACGCTTATCTATAGGAGTATGTCCACCATATCATTCTCCTAATGATATGATCCTGTTGTTAATAACATCTCTATGTTCATGATCAGGAAACCATGATCATATATTAACCAACAAGCTAGTTTAACAAGAGGCTTTACTAGGGACTCTTATTTTAGTTTACAAATCACACAAGTATTAATGTTTCCGGTTAATACAATTATAGCATGGTATGCAAACATTTATCATAAGTGTGAAGACATGATAATAACCACTTTATTATTGCCTCTTGGGCATATCTCCAACAGTCTCCCACTTGCACTAGAGTCAATAATCTAGTTTCGAACCTTTGTGTATATAACACCTATGGCTTTCCGGTGTTGTATGTACACGATTGCTAGTGGTCAACTGATCTCCGGATCTGACACTTCCAGGTCCGTGTGTAATTGCATGTCTTTGCGTCTCTACGCATCACTCATTCTCTAATGAGATGGCTTTGTATAAATTTGGTATTTCGGTGTGACCTTTAGCTCTTTGGGGTTAAAACATGTTGATAATATTGTCGCACAATATATCTTCATAGTATTATCCCACTGTGAACTACACCTAGTTTGATAACAAACTTCTTGACACAAATGCCCTCTTTTGCTGCTATAATAGCAGTCATATACTCAGCCTTTTGTTGTAGTATCTGTCACAATGTCTTAACTTTGGAAATCATCCAAATCCATTATGGAACTCACTTTCCATTATATTGTGCCACCCTTAGTTTAGATTGAGATAAACTTAATTTGTACTTTGTGACAAAGCTAGTATCAATGTAGTACTTTTACAATGAACTAACCATCTATTTGTCACTTCTACAAATATTATACTCTTAGTTCTTTCAGAAGATCATAAGAATATCCTTACTATTGTCCAATGATCATCTTACGAATCATTCTGGTATATGCTCTCAACATTTAGAGCATAGGACATATCTGGATTTGTACATATCACAGTATGATTGATATAAATACTCTTTGTGATTTCATACATCAAGTATCAATCTATACTTGATTATTTGTTTCACTTTACCAAATGTCAATACACTTGAATATATCATTAACATTGAACTCATTCAATCCTTTCTGTGCGACAAGAACCTTCTCTTGTAGTTTCTATATTGAACTCATTCAATATCTTATCTATGTACTTCTGGCACAACCATATTAGCGTCTATTGATGCCAAATATTTGGGTTTTGCCTAAGTCTTTCATCGGGATGAAACTCTTAATATGTGTTAATAAAAGATACATTATTTCCAATCAACAATATGTCTTCCACATAATGTATTAGAAACATGTCTTAGCGCTCCCACTTAATTTCTTGCAAACGCAAGCATCTTCATTGTCTCTGATGAAATTAAACTCTTTTAACAGTTTCATCATAGTGAAGATTCCAACTCCGCTATGCTCACTCTAACCATTGAAGTTTGCATATGCTTTTAGCATCCTTTGAATTAACAAAACCCTATGGACCGTGTTATGCACATGTCCTAGGTAACGATTCTATTAGAAGAACTTGTTTTGTTTATTCAACTACCATATAACAAATTATATGTAGTGGTTGCTACATTAATCCGTCTAGACTAAATATCACTATGAAAGATCAAAATCTTGTCATAGTCAACCTTTGAACATTGTTGTGAACTCTTTCCCAACATGTCGACTAGATGTGAAACATCCATGTCTATTTCTTTATAGATCCAGACACAACTATAAGGTCTTACACCTTTCTCGAGGGTCCTTCAAGTTCAAAACTTGATTTCTCGTGTATGGAACTATCACGGATTTTATGGCTTCAAGCCATTTTACGGAGTCAGGGCCCATCATCGCTTCTCTGCATGTAGTCGGTTCATTATTCTCAAATAATGATTCAACCCTCAAATCTTGGTATTTGATTGTTCATCCGACCTACTTGTTTCAATAGGAACTTGGATCTCCGTGACCACAACCTTTGAGGTACGTGAACCATGAGCATTGTTGCTGCCTCCGAAACACTTTTCGGCGCTGCGCAACTCTGCACATATAGCTAAGGTTCTTTTAACCTTATCAAAGTTTCTATTGTCCTCCCACTTAACTTTTCACGAAAAATTCCTTCTCAAAGAAACTTGACGTTTTAAGTGACAAACACTTTTGTCTCCGATGTTATGGAGGAGTACTTAACAGTTATTCGAAATAACATACAAAGACAGGTTCATCCGACTTTGGTTGCAAACATCTTTCTTATGCATAGCATACCAATGTTTAAGAAAGGACAACTTGAGTTTTATCCCAAACCATAACCTTATATGGTGTCATTTCAACGGATTATGATGGAGCTCTTTTCAGTGGAAAAACGGTAATCTCTAAAGCTTTTAATCTTTAAAATACAATGGCAGTTTTATGAATTACACCTTTCGATCTTACCATGTCAAACAAGGTTTAATTACATATCTCGAACGCTCCATACTCTTATGGTGTTTCGGGAAATGCAAATCCACGGAACGATTCCTTAAATCTTAGGTATTATGCTAAACTTGTAACTCAAATATCTTCCTTTATGATCTTTATCATAAACTGTTTATATTCTTGTTACAATGATTTTGCACTTCATCTTGAAAGTCTTTGAACTTTTCAAATGTTTCATACTTCATCCTTATTAAGTAAATATTCATATATTCACTCAAATTTTCGGAGAAAGCATATGAAGTTGAAATCCATCGCTCTTGACTACACATAACGGACTTCGTACAACAATATGTACAAGTTCCAATAAGCTAGTCATTCGTTCCCTTTTGGCCTATGAACGAAGTTTTAATTATCTCTAGGAAAGTTTCACAAGCGTCATATGATCAAAAATCAGAAGACTCCAAAATTCCATCAACATGGAGTTTCTTCATGTTTTCTTTCCAATATAATTCAAACAGCGATGTCACTTCCTAAGTGATCTTTCAATCAATTTGTCTTTTGACATTTTAGCACTAGTTTTATGGATGTGATTTCTCCAACGAGATTTGTGAATCATCCATCTTTTATGGATTACGGCAATTATTTGAACAACCCTTTTGTTCTCATAATACCTGATAAAACAAGTCTTGAAGGCAAGCTTTGATGTTTAACAAGCAACACAATAACCCTTTATTTTGTTCTCGATGAACATCATCACATATTCTTTTGCTAGTTACTTAGGCCATTGTAGTTCATGAATTGTGTTGTTTCGTATGACGATTCACACCAACAAATTCAGTATCAAATACTTAAGAACCACATTGTTTAATAAGCAAAGAATATAGCCACAACATGTATATCATCTATATACTTAAACTGAACAATTCTAGTCTTTTCTTTTCTGCCATATATTTATGAGATTCTCTTTCAATATTTCCTTTTCTGTTTGAAAGAATCTATCAATATCAATAGTGGGGTCATACATATGACACATAGTCCAAAGCGTGTATAGTTAAATACCAATGTCTTTGGACTTGCACTTTGAAGTAGATCACCATCATCAAATATTTGGTGTTCTTTCAAATTCCTTTCTTTAGTAATCTCTTGGTGTAGTAAACATTTTACCTACATCAAATATTCACCTTATCATGGAATGTCCAAGATCAAGCTACTTTTAGCTTATAACGATGAATTATGAGTATAATGTTGCTTTCCAAAACCTTTTGGAGGATTAGGACAACTAGTGTCTCCAACCTTTTGCAAATTCTCATCAAATATGAGAACATGACTTTTGCCATATTATACTCTATCATGTTGCAACCAAAACTTCGTTTCAGATATCACAATATCTTCCACACATCATGGTTTCTGAAACAACTCTTTCAGATCCTAGATAACCTTGATATTAAGACAATCTTTGAATATCAAGAATCATGGAGACAAACATGATACTTATATACTAACATTTGGAATTGTTACTCTTGATTTAATACTAATTATTAAACTTCATGGAGTAACTGGAACTTACTGAAAGTTTGCAATAGGACTTTTAAACTTTAGATTAACACTTCAATACAATACGATACCAGTTCGTAAAGTAACTAACCAGAATTCTATAGTTCTATCATCTCAATTATAACTAAGCGCAAGGTGGTAAACGGATGCCAATGACTACAACAACTATGCAAATTCACTTTGATTTAGTTTATGATAAATTGAGTTCTAATTAATGATTAAATTAATCTAGGTGAACTCCCACTCAAAACAACATCCCTCACATTGTTTTAGTGATCACACGAACCAAATCCACCACATCAAAACCGATCATCACGAGAGTTGATATGGCTTCAACGGCGAACAATCAACATGTTCATCATATCTACTATATGACTCATGCTCTACCTTTCAGTAATCCGTGTTCCTGAGGCCATGTCTGTACATGCTAGGCTCGTCAAGATCAAACCTTAGCTACCGCATAAGCAAATCTGGCTTGCTTACGTTGTATTCACCCGCGGAATCAAAGACACCCGATCATCACGTGGTGCTTCGAAGCAACAAGCTTTGGCAACGGTGCATACTAAGGGTGAACACTTTAGAACTTGAAATTTATGTGCATGAGGGATCATCTTATAATGCTACCGTTGTCTACTAAGCAATACAAGATGCATAAAGGATTAACATCACATGCAATTCATAATATGTGATATGATATGGCCTTTCTTCTTTGCGCTTCCGATCTCCATCTTCAAGCACGAACATGATCTCCATCATCACCAGCATTGCATCAAGGTCAATGACGCTTTACCATGGTTGTCGTCCACCGGCTTCAACTATTACAACTATTTTGAATAGACACGCAGGTCTTAACAGAAATTAAAGACAACCATATGGCTCCTGCCGGTTGCCAACTTACAATAAGGAACATTGCATACATCAAATATAATCACAATCATGGCCATATCACATCACTGCACACCCCTGCAAAACAAAGTTAGACGCTTCTACTTTCTTTGCATATTTTACGTGGTTTGGGGCTTTCCATAAGTGTCGTTCTAACTTACGAACAAGAACCACAACATTGATACTAGCATTGTTGATTACCCGTTGTAAATTGGATCTTAACTATGCTAGGAGAAACAGGCACCCGCAAAGCCACTTATGCAATACAAGTTGCATGTCAAACGTGGAGCAAGTCTCATGAACGATGTCATGTAAGGTTAGCCCGGGCCGCTTCATCCCAACATACCGCAAGATGCAAAGTACACAAAAAACAATCTACAATAAAAGCATCAACGCCCACAATGACCATTGTGTTCTACTCGTGCAACAGATCTACATATAGACACGGCTCTGATACCACTGTAGGGGTTCGTAGCATGGAAAACAAAAAATTTCTATCGCATACAAACAAACAAGCCAAGATCTATCTACTAGATTGTAGCAACGAGTCGATGGAATAACTCACCCTCGAAGATTCCAAAGTGTTTAACGAGAGCAGATTCTCGTGGGTGATGTAGTCGTACTCTTTCCGATCTCAAGATCGCGTAGACGATCCTTCCGGCGCCGCGTTCCCGCAGCGCTCCCGCAGTCGGTCACACGTTCGGTACTCGACGAAGACCTTCCTCTCCCTTGTTCCAGCAGGCAGCGGAGGTTGTAGCACTCTCCTCGCGATTCCGGCAGCACAACGGCGTGGTACCGGAAGTAGAGGGGAAATCCCGCAGGGCTTCGCCTTAAGCCGGTGCGAGTATGGTGGAGCTTATGAGAGAGGCTATTAGTGGTCTAGTAATTAGACACACCAATTAGAAGGCTCTAAACCAATTAGAAGGCTCTAAACCGAATAGCTCTAAACCGGGGTCTAGATCTAGGGTTTAGTTTAGAGGATAGGAAACTTGTGTGTAGGAGGGGAGCCCTGCCCCTCCTTATATAGGTGGGAGGGAGTGGGCGCGCCAGGGGAGGGAGGGAGTCCCTCCCCAACTCGGCCTTGGGCTGGGCGCCGGCCTGGAGGAGTCCAACTCCTCCTCCAGGTTGGTTCCAACTCCTCTTGCTTGTTTCCCACAGTTTCTTGTTTTGGCAGTTTGACTTTCAAACTGGACATTTGACTTTTCTGTTTTAGGATTCAATTTAATCCTATATTTGGGACAGCAAGAACACTTAGTACATGATGCAATCATTCCAATATGTAATGACACATTCATGTACCCCTTCCCCCCCGGAGTGCCGGACAATCCGGAACCTTCTAGAACATTCCCGATGAAAACACCGGAATCATTCCCGAACTCCGAAACGGGACTTTCCTTATATGAATCTTATTCTCCGGACCATTCCGGATCACCTCGTGATATCCCGGATCCCATCCGAGACTCCGAACAACATTCGGTCTCTTTCTCATAATACCATAACTACTCAAACAACGTCGAATCCTTAAGTGTGTCTCCCTACGGTTCGTGAATTATGCGGACATGATCGAGACACTTCTCCGAACAATAACCAATAGAGGAATCTGGAAATTCATATGGCTCCCACATATTTCTACGATTACTTTGCGATCGAATGAACCACTTACATACGATACCAATTTCCCTTTGTCTCACGATATGTTACTTATCCGAGGCTATGATCGTCGGTATCTCTGCATACCTAGTTCAACCTCGTTACTGATAAGTACTCTTTTCTCGTTCCCGTGATATGTGATCCCTTGTGACCAAGTCACATGCTTGCAAGCTAATTGGATGACATTTCACCGAGAGGGCCCAGAGAATATCTATCCGTCATGTGGATGGACAAATCCCACTCTTGATCCATGTGTTTCAACCAATACTTTCCGAACACTCAATGCCACCTTTATAGCCACCCTGTTACGGTGTGGTGTTTGATGACATCAAAGCATCCATCCAGTAAAGGTGATATGCATGATCTCATGGTCGAAGGAATTAGGTTACCATGTATCAGAAAGCATATAGCAATTGAACTATTGAAATGACTTGATCTTTATGCTACGCTTATCTATAGGAGTATGTCCACCATATCATTCTCCTAATGATATGATCCTGTTGTTAATAACATCTCTATGTTCATGATCAGGAAACCATGATCATATATTAACCAACAAGCTAGTTTAACAAGAGGCTTTACTAGGGACTCTTATTTTAGTTTACAAATCACACAAGTATTAATGTTTCCGGTTAATACAATTATAGCATGGTATGCAAACATTTATCATAAGTGTGAAGACATGATAATAACCACTTTATTATTGCCTCTTGGGCATATCTCCAACAATTAAAACACCCTTCACCAAGTTTCCTACTACATGAGTTGTAATTCATTCATACTCGCCATTTTTTGGTTTCAAACTCCATCTTGTTCCATACTTCACACTCAGCTGCATACTGACATACATACAGGCGCACACACGCATCCGGAGAATAGTAAACCAAGTGCTGCAAAAAATACTACATCCACAGCACCTGCACACGAAGATGGACAATATGATTTCTCAAGCATCCTACTTTCACCGCAACCACCATCGGTTCACCGTGAATCACAACCATCAAAGCTAGGTAAGTCCACATGCATATCAATTTTGATAGCTGCTCAGTGCTCACTTACTTATACATCCAAGCTTCCTACGTAATTGACACAAACAATATGAAAGTGCATTCATAAAACATTTTGTGCTTCTACTGATCAAAAAAACGCAATAGATTCTTCTTTTTCCTACATAAACTTGTCAAGTTTTATTCTTCAGTCACAGAACAACTTCTTTTAGTTTACTAGAGAACATATCAATCTATGATTCCGTCTCTCTTTTTAAATCTGAGCGTACCACACATATGCACTGAATGGATATTTCAATGAATACAGGTGTACAGACCCGAGGATCGATCCAGAAACATCCTAGTGAAAATTGTGTGACAACTACCACACCAACCCTGGTTGACAAACAAAATGATTCACCAGCCATCAAAACATCGCAGATCCCACCGTCTGCGAACGATTGCCAACCATCAGAACTAGGTAAGCTCCTCAAAACTGTCTAGCCATTCATTCCTTTTTTTAGCAAAAAAAGTAAGGATCCATTCATTAAATAAAGGTGCTCATTAACTGATGAAAGCATTCTTGCTTTTTTGTGCACACCAACTAGTTGCACAAGACTATTTCAGTCTACTATAAAAAATGTTTCCATCTGAACAAACATGATGCTTCAATCCCGTAGAGTGTTGTTCTAAGTTTTATTTCAAAAAAGATAGCATTTTTACTCAATTCCCACCAAACACCTAAAAATATTTTGTTCATTACAACCTACTGTATATACACATTATGGTTTATCAAATCCACATATTCTTGCGCATATGATGTTAACCACACACACAACATTTTCTAACTTTTCAAGCTACTTTACCAATATTGTTCATGTATCATTACATTTCCGCACATACTCAGTTTCAAGCACCGTTGGCACTCAAACTCAAGAAAAGAAAAACCGTAAGAAAAGAGCCTTCCTTGGCATTAACAATGAAGCAAACCGAAAGATTCTCAAGAAGCTCAAAGCTACCGATGTATCAAAGGATATATATGATACGTACATTACGAGAAGGTGCATAAGGCCGCCTCTTGTTGGAGAAGAGAGGTAACACTCATCAACAAATTACTACTTGAAGTTTCATGTATTCTTTGCAATCTATTGAATCAATAATGGAATTCGTGTACTTGACCAGGCCCCCTTTTGTTGATTTTGGAAAATATCACATATCATACGAAGACTTCCGTGAAGCTCTCAAGCCTCGCGGTAGAATTGACACCCACGTCATGGAGCTTTACATCAGGCACTTCAACTTGATTTCTAATGTTGCTTCAAGCAGCGAGCCTACATGCACAAAGTTTGCATTCTCCCAGTCCTTAACCGTACGGCCGTTACTAATCCCAAATATCATTCCTCCAACTTATTTATAGTCTAATGTGTTGTACATGCTACATCCTAAATTTTGTAGGCAAAATTATGTGTACCTGAAGCAAAATTTGACCCAGCTGGTTGCCAAAAAGAATTCATGGAAGCTTATAAAGATCATATGCTCAAATCAAAGGACATGGTAATTTCACAAAAGTTGGTTACTTCTAGTATGTACTATCTCTGGAGTTTTCTCACATGCTACCATAAAACGTGCTTTCTTTCTTTGTGGAACTTCCAGCTATACTTTGCTGTAGTAGACAGCGAGCACTGGGTACTAGTGTCCATCAACCTACTCCACAAACAAGTCAATTTCCTCGACTCTATGATCAATGCTAAGAAGAACAAAGTATACGAGAAAGCACACAACCTGGTACACGCTTTTCCTTTTATTTATTTTATTCGTGCTGCATAATGGTGTCCTCATAATCATATAGTCTTTCCAAATACTAGTTGGACATTATTTTTGCTTCAACACATGCTTCCGTCAACCTGTTTCTGCGCTCTTTTTTAAGAAAAAGGAAATTATTACAAGGTGACAAAATATACATCCATTCAACATTACTGTAACAATACTTTTTGTTGAAATAACCGTATTATCTAGTATTTTACCATTCTAAATTTTGTGCCTACTCAAGAATATACAACTCCATATTTCTGCTTACCACCTCCCTAGTACTTGCTTCCAGCTACTCTTCACCCTGGTGATCCCATCCTTTCTATTTACAGCAACCACTAAAATTCTTGCTTCCACTGACTAAATTTTTGCTAATTCACAGGTCGATAATTTTATCACACTGGCATCACATGTCAAAGCATTCCCAAAAACAAACTTCAGTCAGTTCATCCAGAACAATCCTCAGGACGTATGTCAACAAACCACCATGTAAGAAATTTACCATGCAAAAAATAGCATTCGTCTAGACCTACCTATTTTTGAAACTAGAGAATGGTGTGATTTAGTTTTTGTTTCCAGATTTGACTGTGGAGTATTCGTAATGCTATTCATGAAGATGTGGGATGGCAAGACAATGAAGCCATTTGACCCGGTATGTCCGAATATTCATAACCTAGGACAAATATTCTTACTTTATGCTTCCATAAATAGTGTTTCTGCAATACATGAAGCATATGTGAATAGTTTATAACACCTGTACATTGCTCACATTAATCATTACCCTCCTATTTTCGTTCAGGACATTTTGCAACATCGAATGGTGCTAACCCACATGATCATGACATCGGAGCTGAACAAGGCTAATCCTACGTGGGTGCTTAAGAAGAAATAAATGCTTTTATTTCGGTCCCAATCTATCGCAATACCGAAGCACTAATCTGTTTACATGAATGTTTTTGTTCCTTTTTGAAATATTTCGCAGTAAAAATCCGTATGAGACGGAGCATCATCTATTTACCCTGTTTTTCTAAATCATTACGCACGCTGTAATAATTGGTCAGAACCCGTGAATGATACCTAAATTTATATTGTTTTGTCACTCAATTTAAACGTCGTACCATTTTCTTTCCATACATAATCTGGAGCTTTCTCGTTTGCATTGTTACTCCACCTGTTAAGAAACGTGCTTCCATTGACTACGACTGTTAGCTTCGTGCTGTAAACACCCCTTGATCTATGCAAATAAAATAGATGCTAACATTGGAATGAATAATTTCCAAGAAAACCATACTGAATCATCTTATAAACTTACTATATTCCAATATTATAACCCTTTGTTGTTTTAAAAACGCTCGGAAACTTGGTACAATGCCATGATTTTTATAAAAAAATAAGTAGACAGAGTGTCTTCCACGATATTTGAATCAGTGGAGTCTAAAAAACACTGAATTTTTACCACGGACAATAGATTATTTAAACAGAAACGCCAGTTCATTGTATTCTGCTACATTTTGATTACTCCGTAGTTCATAACTCAATAATAAAAAGAATCGTTAAGTTTGCTTCAAACATGAATCCATGTGTTTCATCTATTTTATTGTACATGCTTCCATATCATGAAGCACAAGCTTCTGGATACGCACACGAAACCAAAACGATGTAACTCTCCAATCCGGAACTCATTAAATCGTGAGACCCCATATCGATATATTTTTGCAACTACAATGCTTCTACAAATAAAATAAACCATTTCCAATGTTTCCACCTTACTAATAGATACACATGTTGGAAGCCTCAAAGTGTAAGCTCCGTTTCACGTCTCAATTGTTCCTCACGCTCGGCATTTTGCTTGTTCTCCAATGCCAAAAAAGGGCAATGCCTCCTGGTGTGATCGGTTTCACGACATTTCGAACAAGCATAATTCTTCCGTTTAGTTCCCTTCTTTTTTGCTTCCTCCTGGCGAATCTCAACCAAAGGCTTCCTCCTCTTTTCTTTATCTGATGGACGACCTTTCTTGGCTGACCTAGGAGGATTCTGCAGATTTTTGTTTGCTACCTCTGGTTCTTCGCCTGTTTCAGGTTCTAGCACGCCGCCAGACATCCTGAAATTATCAACTAAGGAATTCAAATGTTCCACCCCACCTTCAACAATCTTGTATGATCCTGTGCTGAAGCATGCTTTTGCCGCCAACTTATTCATCATTTTGCATAGGGCATTATACCTGAGTGTGTTGGTATCTGGGATTATGCTAGAACCAGAAAATGGTATATTGCTCTTTGCTTCACAAACAGTAGCTGCCTCAGACCACCTATGAAGCAGGTATTTCTCAGGTATTTCTTGCACGTTTGTGTGTACCATAGCCTTCAGGATGTGGTGGCACAACATGCCATTCACATTGAACCGGTTGCAACTGCACATGTACGAGTTTTTCTGCTGCTCGAAACTTACAATCCTAATCTTCTGTGCTCTCGGATCATTCCTGTGAATCTCAAACTTCACCCCTTCACCGGGAACCGGGTATATGCTATATGCTGTTGTCATCTCCATGAATTCCCTGAATTTTCCAAAAGCAGCTCTTGTATAAAATTTGGATGCTTGCTCCTCAATCTTATAACTGCAACAAACATTTAAAAAGACACGTAAATTAAGACGAATCAGTTTATGCTACATAGACTACCTCAATGTTTCCAACTAATACAAACCTGGACCAAACGGCTGCTGTTGTCGCCTCCCCAAGAAAACTAGCGTTATCCTCTCGATCCAACCTTGTTTCCTGAATGTACTCGTACTGCTTCACAAATTGCCATACTGAGTCTTGTGGATGCACGAGCTTCTTGAAAAACGAGTTCAACCCTTCGGACCTCCCTGTTGTACCAGTGAAAGGAAAGAAATTCTTCTTGAAGAACGCTGGTGCCCATGTATCCCTACAACCCCACATGTTGACCAGGTGTTCGTTTTCTACCAAACTGTGCTTCGACAACATCATCAGCCACATGTTCTCAAAATCATCAATAGTATCTGCTCCATAGATACAGTAAAAAAATTCCTTCTCGAAACCCTCACGTGTACGAAATAATGTTCCAAGCTTATCCTTTGCTATCCGAAGCGCATGCCACAGGCAACACCGATGAACCGTCCCAGGGAAAACATCATCTATAGCACCTGCCATTGCTTGGTCCTGGTCCGTCATTATGCAGGTTGGATGTTCTTGACCCATAGCATCCATCCATGCCTCAAAAACCCATTTGAAGGTTTCCTTCTTCTCATCCGGTATCAATACACATCCAAGCATTATGCTTTGCATGTGATTATTTATGCCAACAATTGGTGCAAATGGCATGTCATATCGGTTCGTGCAAAATGTGGTGTCAAAAAATACACAGTCTCTAAATTTCCGGTACAACTCACGTGTCCTTCCGTCCACCCAGAAAAGAGCCCTAACAGCATTGTTCTCATCAAGCTTGATAGCATAGTAGAATTGTGGACTCTCCGCTTGTATCTTCTGAAAATACTCTACTGTTTTGGACATGTCGCTATGCGAAACCTCATTTCTCAGCTTGGTTCGAATGTTTGTAACATCACGGTTTGTGTACGGCAATGTCCTGAGAGTTCCATGAAGGTCCCCAAGTGTGGC
The DNA here is from genome assembly GCA_916181665.1 of Avena sativa. Taxonomy (NCBI): domain Eukaryota; kingdom Viridiplantae; phylum Streptophyta; class Magnoliopsida; order Poales; family Poaceae; genus Avena; species Avena sativa. The sequence continues at coordinate 195,370,346 of OV702282.1, forward strand.
CATGATGAGAGATGTGTCGGCGTTCCGATTGTGCAATGTCTTGATCAACATGTAGTCCTCATAGGGCACCTTGCGATGCGATCTGTAATACCGTGTCCACTCTTCTCTACTCATCAGTGGATGTGTGTGTTCCTCAATGAAAATTGTTACTTCCCATTTATCCTTCCTCAGCCCAACTGATATTCGAGCCTTGCAATCATGACGCTTCAGCTTGTTTCTTTTCCTTTTTCCTGCAGCTGGCGCACTGCCAAAATTATCAGAATCAGGTGTTGTTTCCGTTGCTTCACCCACTTCATCAAGCACCTCCGGATCTAGTGCCTCATCGACAGAACTGCCAGCAACTTTGTCTTTCCGAGCGTGCGCACACTCGAAGTCCCTCCTAATTAAATGGTCACATCCTTTTTTCTGGGACCTTCTTGAGCAACCTATCCTGCTTCCAAATCCTAGCTTCTCGGCATAACCATTATAAAACAACTGTGCCTCGTCGACGCTGTTGAAAACCATTCCAACCTGTGGACACGACTGCCCGGAGCCTTCGACATCTACTGTATCTGGAATTGAAGAGCTATCCGGCATATGCATTTGAACATCCTGAACATGGAAGCATTTTATGATTTAATCAGAAACTAAGCAACACAAGTGGTTTCCATTAAATCAGTTACATGCTTCATTTTGTTAATATTCATTGCTTCATCACGGTAAACACCTACAGCCCAACTCAAACAACTACAATTCTACAAATCATTTACAATAGATTCCATATGCCGATGTGCATGCTTCAAGGAATATGTTTGCTTCCATCTATATTACTGACATGTATGCTTACAACAATATTACTGATAGCATGCTTCTACTAAAATGATCATTTCAAATGTTGTATGCTTCCGGCAACTGAATCAAATTCAACCTAATATCTATATCAACTAAAGCTATTATTAATACATGCTTCTAATATGTGCAGCAACTAAATCAACTGATAATCTACCTGATCCACAAACGTGCTTCGTGTAACTAAAATGCGAGCTTCCACGTAAAATAAACAATGCTTCGTACAGCCATTACAAATAAAATTTTAAATCACCAACTTTAAGTTTCACTCTGCTTACATACACTGACAAGTAAGCTTCAAATGATAAAACTCTATGCTTCTCGTTTTTTCACAACCTACTATTTCAACTTAAAATCTAAATGATAACTTGCTACCACAGTCAAGAATATGAGCTTCTACCAAACTTAATTAATGCTTCGTCCGAATAATAAATCAGCAATTTGCAACCATCTGTACAATATTCGTTGAGAAGCCCACAATCAATTAAATCAGGAATTATTCCCAAACTCATCTCGAAACTCCCCCACGGATCTCTCACACCACTAAGATTACTAACAAAGAACCAACTAGAAAAAACTTTGAAATGAACACAAATACATCTCGACTGAGAAGAAGGGTACTGTACCTCTCCATCTCCATGGATAAGAACGGGTGGGTTCCCAAGGTGTTCATGTCTGGGAAGAATTCCACCCCTCAGAGCTCCACCCAACTTGGCTTTCAACACAGGATCAATCACACAGGAAGCACGTCTGAAAAAGGGATTAAGATATGGAGGATACTCGATGTTCTCTTTCAGATGCGCCATTTTCCTACGAATCTAAGGCCGAGTAGCAACTCGCCGGATGGAAGCCAGAAATGACGCAGGAAGACTTTGAAGGAGATGAAGAAACTGGGAGCAATTAAGCTGTACTTGGGCGTCCGTCAAGGAAGCAATAAAGGTGGGGGCGTACGTCTTGCGTACTAACGGTGACGGAGCAAATAAACGTCAAGCATGCAGACCACATCGCGCGTGGAGCACCAGCTGAAATCAACGAGCCAGCTGTGGCCAATCCAACGGCAGTCGTCTCGTCCGATCGGAAGCAAGTAATCGGGGTCCGACTGCTAGCAGCGCCCAATTGATATGGGCTTAGGCCCTAATACATTAGTGGATTCATCCGTGCCAATGTGCCTACCCGAACAACTTGGGTATTGGCTTGACCTGAGCAATAGAAGACCGAAGGTCGAAAAGAAAAGAGGATCATCAGGGTTTTTCCCAAAATTCCACCGATCTACTCCCTCTGTCTTAAAATAGATGTCGTAATTTTGTGACCGAGGGAATATTAAAAATCATCAACTGAGTACAAAAATGCATAAAAGTAATAAAAATATAAATTTGGTCACTGGACCACCTAGCGACGACTACAATCACTAGGGGGAACTGAAGGCGCGCAGCCGTCCTCGCCCCTCCGTCACCGGAGTCGGGAGAGCTTGTTGTAACAGACAGACGGAAAGTCGAGCTAAGGCCATAAGTGACTAGCGCACCAGAGCAGCAACCATCGATAACGATGACAATCGTAGGTCACAAAAAACTAACTTGAAATCACACCAATAAACACGAAAAACAACCGGATCCTGGGAGATAACCGGACAAACGACTTCAAGCGCTCACCATCGATGCTAGGTGCACCACCGGAGCGGGAATAAAGCGGAAATGACCTTATTCTGATTTTAGAACGTAGCCACCGCCTCAACATTCCGAAAAAGACACTGAAAAACATGTTAAACGAAAAACCTCCTGCCGACGAGTGATCATGATCCGCCACACCTACAAGGCTTCAGGACACCAGAGACGAAACGGACCGCTACCGTCGCCGGCGAGAGGGACGGGACCCTAGATAGTATTTGGTTGTCGCCTGGAAGACCTTCTCCTTGGACCTTCATGTACCTGTTCGGTTAAGAGGACCATTTCGTTAGGGTACCCTTCGGCCTCACTAGTTTAAAAAATAAACTATTTCTTTTTCCAAAAATAACGATATCATTGAGAAAGTTAGTCCATTGCAATGAACTAAAAAGGAAAAGAGGTTACCATAGTGTTGAACCACTTGCATCTCTACTATCCCAAAAAGGCATCGTGAGTGACCAAGCCTGCTGTTAAGCTTGATTTGTCAGACGAGCATTCTTGACCCCCTCTCTCTCGAAAAAAAAAAAGGCAAGGATTATCGTTCCCAGTTTATCCCAAGATAGGGGCACGGCATGCCGCATGCGGAAGGAGGCAGGGCGGCAATGCATCCCCACACACGGCACACGCTTTTGCTTGCTCTAATTTTAACCGTTAGCTAGCTAGCCCCTTCTTGTTCGCTCACATCCTAAGCTAGGTTTTCTTTTTTTAAGGTGTCCCACTCCCAAAGGATTTCTTTTCGAGTGGTGCAAACTCTCGTCGGGTCGCTGTGTGAACGTTCCAAGATTCCCTACTCTCCTCCCTCTCTCGACCTTAATTAATAAGGGAAGAAAATTCTAATTATTAATTAAGTTGACCAATGACTTTGCATACCTGCCCAGTGTCCACGTCGTATCAAGCCTGTTGGGTTGTTGATCATCGTCCCATCCACAAAAAATGACTGAAACCGACGGTTTCTCGTCAAGTCGAGAGGCAAGGCTCTGCGAGCATTATTTTAAATTAATATGTACAGTACTCCGTAGTAGTACCACCAAACATGCGCGCATATGTGTATATATAAGATGTAGGTAGGGCCTGTATGTTTGGTGCAACTTTAGATAGTCAAGAACGCTATCTATCTATATGTAGCATGCAGATGCATATATATATATGCTCACACGTTTTTCCTACTTTCGTCGGCCGGTGTGACACTTCGATTGAATTGGATCGGAACGCGTAGCTTGCACACAAGGACCTACTCACTACAAACTCAAAAAAAAAAGGACCTAGACCTACTAACTACGACATTCCTAGCTCGCCAGGGTAGTTGCTTGTTTCCTTATAGCTGCATACGAAATTCCTCATCTGTTCGCACAATCCCACAAGGACACGACCGGCCGGTCTCGATTCGACCACACATCTCTCATTTTGTTCATGCCTACTGCTATTTTTAAATGGTGAGGATGCTAACCTCAGTAAGCAAGCCACACCTAAAGCACCACAAGACATCCAAGACACCAGAAGGCGGAACCAAGGTTCCACACATATCCGTGCAGCCGATCGGCTAGCACTACCAAAAAAGCGCATGAAAAACCATCGCATCGATCAGATCTGCCATGAGCATGTTCGCCAAACTCGTCGACACGGGAGAGGAACGACATGTCCGGTAGAGAAGGGCATATGCCTCTCCGATCCCACGAGTAACAATCTCATCTGACGTTCCTTGCCTGTCGAGGGGGCTGCTGTTGCCCACGGCCTTACCTCCTCGCGAGCCACAAGTCTCTCTAACCGAACCCACCTCCAAAACGATGCTCCTAAAGAGGGAAAACAACCTCGAGTAGCGTCGCCATCGTCCAATCTACAAGACCGGGTCTAGGTTTTACCCTGGAGCATGATGGAAAAGGCAGGTGAGACCTGCTCATCGATGCCTCCAACAAAGGAACAATGTATGTAGGCACCTCCATCGATGCATAACGCCATCCCTGCTGCACCTGCCTCCATGGCCGACCACACCTTTCCGACCAGCCCTTCTTCCTCTTCCCACGACATTAGGATGCAATACTCGCCCACGGACATAGTCATTCTTCTCCGGCAGGACTCACTATGACCACCGACAACTAGATCGAGTGGGGAAGCCATGATCTACCACCTCGTGGGCCCATGAAGTGTAGGCAACCAGGATGTAACTAGGACAACCACCCGCAGCATCCACATCCTCTAGGAAATACCATTGTGCGCTGCAGCCCCACGGTTGTGGCGCGGCTCACTTTGGTATGCATCTAGCCCACCCTAGTTGCAGCCAGATCTGGCGCGCCACCCCGCCACGTGTGCTGCCTGGCACACCAACTCAATGACTTCTGCGCACCATCGCCCCGTTGCTTAGAACCACCACTCAGTCACCGTGGTATCAAAAGTGCCTCCTCTTTGCGTGAAAAGGTGGTATTGGGGTGCTCCCATCTCGTGCATCGTCTATCACAACCGGGTGCTGCCACCACCGCCAGCGGCGACCAATGAAGCACCAGATTGAGGGCATTTTTTCGAGGGTTTGGTGACCTCCAGAGATACTCACACAAGCGACCCGAGAGGTATTTTAAGGTGACCGACAATAGGAAAGAATTTTACTTGCAAATTTGCTGAATCACTTCATCAGGAGATCCTTTCTTGTAGTACCCCATCTCTCCCTTCCGCTGTGTCGAATTTCCAACACAACCATGCTCGGTACAGCGTTTGATCATTGTTGTGTACTACTACCCTCGTTCCAAAATAAGTTTTTATCTTAATTTAAGTTAAACTATTTTAAGTTTGATCAAGTTTATTCAAAAATATATTAACATATACAATACCAATTTAGTTTATTTGATTCATCAGTGTATTTTCATAATATATATATTTGATGTTGTAATGTAATAATATATTTTTTTAATCTGATTAAACTTGATGTAAGTTTGACAAGATCAGGACTTCAATTAATTTGGAACACGGCACATTTGATCATTAGGTTTTATCACAAGAAGAAATTGATAAACATGCGCAGCACCTCGATCGTCTAGCTAGCACTCCTTAACGATCGTTAGTACAAGGACAAAATAGTAGTACTACTGCACAAGCGTTCCAGGACAAGTTCGACATAGAGTAGAGTACAGGCACCGTTGCACACTACTAAAATCACTTCACATTTTGGAACATGTATCCAATTCCCTCCCAAAATTCAGGTCTCTGTCCGGACTCTAGAAATTTACCCATTTCTTTAGCTTTTTTTACAACTCTGGACGCTTTCTTCCCTGACAATTAATTAGTGGACTAATGAAGTTACAAGTTAGCAAAATATCACATGGCGCAAGTTTTTTTTTTTGTGGGGGACACATGGCACAAGTTAAACAAGATGAAGCATAGAGTAGAGTACGTAGAGGCAGCGAGACACCGTTGCGCACTAAAATCACTCAGCATTTAGAACCCTGTCAGTTCCCTCGGTGAATATTCAGGTCTCTATTTGGGCTACAAAATTTCACCCAAAATTTACCAGGTATGTTTGCGGACGCTTTCTTCTACGGCGACTAGTAAGTAAGTAAGCTTAGCTTAGTGTAACATACGATGTGACCGCTCTTCCCCGCACGAATCGAAAGGCACCCGTCTTTCCCCTTGAGAGTCGTCTCTTGCCTGCGAGCTCTCCCCTGGCTCGTCTCTGGCGGCGCCGCCGCTTGTGGTAGAGAGGGTGGAGATGCTCGCCGTAGTTGTAGGGTTGGCCTAGTGCCGGTGTGGGGCTCTATGCCCGATAGATGGAGGCGCCCCCTGGATCTTTGTAGTCAGATCCGGTGGGATCTAGGGTTCTTCCTTGCCATGGCGGTGCTTCTCTGGATGAAGCTCGTGGTGGAAGGGTGGACCACCGTCTCCCCCAATAAAACTGCAGCCTTCAGCGTCCTTGTGGTGTCGGCGGCGCCGTCTCCCTTGGCCGGCCATGGTGGCGAGGGTGGGAGGCATGGTGTCGTGCAAGGTGGTGTTGTTGCTCTGAAGCTGCTCCTGGCCGACCGTGACGGCGAGGGGGAGTGGTTCTGGAGTCGGGCTTCCTCGTCATCTTCAAGGAGTTGTTGCCCGTACGCTCCGGCACTTCGACGCGGTGCTGGGCGGTCCTCGTTCTCGATCTTGGAGCGCGAGGCGGGCGGGTTACCCCTGCTTCGCTGGTGTCTGCGGTGCTGCTGTGAAGCGCAGCTTCTTCCTTTGACTGGCCATGGAGGTGTGGAAAATGAGGTGTGTTCCACGGATGCGACGACGGTGCGGACCTGGCTCCTGGTGCTATTGGAATCTGCAGCACCCGCAGCAGTACCCAAGCGTCGGCTCTTGTCTGCGGTGTTATCTCTGGCCATAGGTGTGGCCCTTATGCGCATGAGTTCTTCTTAGGCAATCCCCCCTCCTTGGCTGGAGGTTTCTCCTCGATCACGGCGTGGCGAGCGGTGTCGCCTCTTCACCAAGTGGTTGCATCCCCGGTGGAGTCGTTGGTGGCCACGGCCGGTGGTCAAAGCACGCGGAGACGATGAACCTGATCGCGTTTTTGCAATCTTTTTTAGGGTGTTAGGTATAAAAGTGAAGGACTTTGTTGTATTTCCTTTCTCTCGAGAGGTTTTTTTTTGTAATTGTACACCCACCGCCGTATTAATGAGATTCCGGTCCCTTGTGGGCTGTTCGTTTGAAAAAAAAAAGTAAGCTTAGCTTAATAATCGATCAAATGGCGCGGGTTAAAAAGTGAAGTTCTTTTCTGAACGCGCGCCAGAACAAAAAGAAACAACAAAATCAAACGGCGTCACTGCCGCCAACTCTAGCTTTCCGTCGTCTCAAAAGCAGCACGAAAAAAGAAATTAATAACAGCGTCAAGTTTGAAGAGCGTGAGGCGACCGTTTCCCACGTGTCACTTTCCATCCCCCAACCTCCACACGCGCGCTCTCTCTCTCTGGTCGTCTACCTATACATACCTGGACCAAGCAAGCAGCTCAGCTCACACTCTCTGCTCCCCTACATCTCCTCGACCTCGAGCTCACAGCGACCCAGCTCGGCAGCTCCTCCCGACTCCTGCACCCAATGGCGGACCGCGTCCACCCCGCGCCGCTGCTTCCACTCTCCACCCCACCCGCCCCTCTACCGGACGACAGCCCCGACGCGTCCGCGGAGACCGCGCCGCTGCGGCGCCCAACGACGACATCCACACCGCCGCCGCCGCCGCCAGCGGGCGCGTCGTACATCGTGCACGTGCCCAAGGACCAGGTGCTCCGCGTCCCGCCCCCGGACCGCGAGCGCAGGTACCGCAAGCTCGCCGCGCGCCCGGCGCGGCGCCGCCTCCTCCGACGCGCCTGCTGCGGCGCGTGCTGCGCGTTCGTCCTCCTGCTCGTCCTCGCCGCGGCGTTCGTCGGCGCGGTGTACCTCGTCTTCCGCCCCAGGGCGCCCTCCTTCTCCGTCGCCTCCCTCTCCATCGACGCCCGAGGCCTCCTCGTCGGCGACGCCTCTCTGCCCGTGCGGATCGACGCCAACGTGCGCGCGGACAACGGCGCCAACCGCAAGGTCGGCGTCGACTACCGCGGCGGCGGGCAGGTCACCGTCTCCTACTCGGGCGTCAAGCTCGCCGCGGGCCGGTGGCCGGCCTTCTACCAGGCGCCTCGGAACGTGACGGTGGTGTCTATGCCGCTGACGGGCCAGGAGAACGGTGGCGTGGCGATGCTCACGGAGGAGCAGAGGGACAGTCTGGAGACGGAGGCTGCGGCGGGCGCCGTGCCGCTGACGGTGGAGGCGCGGGTGCCGGTGCAGGTGAGGCTCGGGAAGGTGCTGCGGACGTGGACGGTGGACGTCTGGGCGCGCTGCGATGTGACGGTCGACAAGCTGGCCGGCCAGGCGGCGGCGGCCAACAAGGGGTGCACGGTCAAGGTCAAGCCGCTATGGTGGTGGTGGTGATATATACTGGCTCCATGGCTGGCGATCGATCGATTAATCGCCGGCGCGGCATCGCGCCATGCGCCGTGCTGAACTGATTGATCATTACTGCTGGAGACGATTTCGGGGAAGATGCGTGTAAATATAATTGGAATTGTTCAGGAGACAATTAGCTATCCCAGCAGAGTATTCTGATCAGTTGTAGATGTATGTGACCTGTGAAATTTTGCATTGCAGAGTACGTCTCTGCTCTGCATAAGAAAACGTTCTACTACTCCCTCGATCCATATTAATTGACTAAAATTTATTTAGATTTAGATAAATCTACACACTATTTAATATATAGGTTCATTCAAATTTTAACATCCAAGTTAAATAAATAAAACCCTATCTTATGTTGCTGTGTCAAGAACTCAAGGCTTCTTGTAATTGGGGTAGCTGAAACTTCTATAAATATTTTAATAGCGCATGACAAAACCCTCTTTCTATAAATACTTTAATAGTGCATGACAAAACCCTCTTTCTATAAATACTTTAGTAGTACATGACAAAACCTCACCAACGACGCGGAAAACTGATTATATATTGTCGCATTGATGGAAAATAGTATTCCCTCCGTTCTAAAATAGATGTCTTGGAGTTGTTAAAATCTAGATAAATCCATACACTATTTAGTATATAAGTTTATTTAAATTTTGATAAATCTAAGACGTCTATTTTGGAACGAAGAAAGTAGTGAGGTTGGTGGTATGCAAAAAAACCACCACGACAAAACCTCGCCAACGATGCATGACAAAGCCCGGCCAAGTTTGGTGGTATGCAAAAGAATAAACAAAACGTTGTTGTTAAGCATGGCCCACGTATGTATCACTTGACATCACCCATCCACTGGTTTCTCAAATCCAAATAGATTCAACGCGCGTGAGGTTGCAGCTGTAAACATGCCAATTCAAAATTTGTGACCAATGCAATAGCCCTTATGTTAATGATGGAAGAAAAGTACACTTGCGATCGACCTCACTATAAAACTATACGCTTATAGTCAATAATAACTAAACTTAAGAATTTTAAATTTTTGCATCAGGCACGAGCACGAAGAAAACGCCAAGCTAGCTTTTTTTCAATACCATATATATTTATCGTAGTAAATAGTACATGATAAATATACATGAGCTGTCTTCAGCAATTACAAAATAAAGTCTAAAATAAATTATCCAATCATCGAGGTTTTCAAATTCTTTCTTTTTCCATTGCACAATCTTATGGCATCCGAATAAAAAGGCATAGGTTCCAAACCATAGAACTGTAAATAACAACGAGGATTCTCCTATAATTTTAATTTAAGCCACAGTGTCAAGGCTACATGGACGTGCTCGTAGCCATTAGACTAATCATCCAACATCAACAAGAGTACCAACACCAGTATTTTTGGAAAGACGAACAGAACAGCCTCGTCGGTGTCGCTGGAGAGCCGAGAGTATGCCATTGTCGAGAACATGGCAGCTAGAAAAGATATTGCAAAGACAAACCTGAAGGGAATATGCCCGAGAGGCAACAATAAAGTGATTATTATCGTATTCCTTATTTATGATAAATGTTTATTTTGCATGCTATAATTGTATTAATACGGAAACGTTAATACATGTGTGTTTAATAAACAAAAAGAAAGTTCCTAGTTATGTCTCTCTTATGAACTAGCTCGTTGATTAACAAGATGATCAAAGTTTCCTGATCATGGACATTGGATGTTGTTAATAACGAGGTCACAACATTAGTGTAATAATGTAATGAACATTCATCCGAAGTATAGCATTACGATCAAAGTCATTGAGTTTATATTGCTATAACAACTTAGGAAGTGATCCTAATCCTTAGACCATGAGATCATGTCAATCACTAACACTGGAAGAGTTTCTTGATAACATTAAACGTCACACCGTAACTGGGTGATTATAAAGATGGATTCAGAACTAATAAAGTGTTATGTTGAGGCCCATGGATCGAGAGTGGAATTTGTTCATCCCGATGACGGATAGATATACTCTGGGCCCTCTCGGTGATATCACATTGGTTAGCTTGCAAGCAAGTGATCTGACCACTAGAATGTTATATCACGGGAACGAGAAAAGAGTGCATGTCAGTAACGAGATCAAACTAGGTATGGAGATACCGATGATCGAATCTCGGACATGTAATATATCGCGAAACAAAAGGATTAAGATACTAGCGTAAAAGGTTCCGACGATCACAAGAAAGTCATAGTTGAATGTGTGGGAGTCAGTATGAGTCTCCTGATCCCGCTTCTGATTATTGATTCGAGAGGGGTCTCGATCATGTCCGCATTATTCACGAACCGTAGGGTGACACACTTAAGAGACACCGACATCCATTTGGAGCAAAAGTTTCATGCCAAAAAGAATAACAAGCGCAGGAATTTATTTCACTAGATACCGAAACAGGTTTTCGGGTGAAATTGCATAAAGTGGTTATGCATGTGAAATAGAATTCTAGCAAGGGGTTATTTGTGAATGTTTGTCATTAAAGTAATTGACAAAATTCTGAATAAAATAAAAGATTTTTATTTAATGAGAGTTTGCATTAAATTTGGTGGAAATTTAATGGGAATTTGAGTGGGGTTTTGAGTGGAGAAAATTGAAGGGCCATTTTGTGAGTGGAGTGTCCACCCACATGAATGAGGGAGAGGTGGGGGCACCCTCCATGGCCGGCGGCCATGCCCCCTTGGGCTGCCCCCCTCCCCTATATAAGGAGCCCCTCCTCTCACTTCTCACTCACACCTCCTCATGAAGGATCTCTCTCCCCCTCTAGAATTTATTCCCCATGGTCTCAGACTAGCGAGATACATGTTCCCGGTGGCTATTCGGCAAGAAAGAGTTGTGCTTCCGCTGCATCGCTGGAGCGAGGAGGCGGAGGTTGCTCGGTGCCTCGAACATGTGTGCGAGCACGGATGCGCTGCTGTTTTGCGGCGCTAGGACTTCCTCTCGATCTTGAGATCGGCAAGAGATCGTCTACATCAACCACGAGTTTGGACTCGTTAAGCTTTGTCGGTCTTCAAGGGTATGTTCTCTACGGATGTACATCCGCCCGTTGTTTGTATCTAGTAGATAGATCTTGGTACATAGTTTTTTCCATCGTAGGAAAATTTTTGTTTTCTATGCTGCGAACCCTACAGTGGTATCAGAGCCGGATCTATGCGTAGATACTTTGCACGGGTAGTACACATATGAGTATGTGGACGATGATGATCATTTTATTGGTTCTTAGTTGTACTTTGTATATTGGTGGCATAGTGGGATGAAGCGGCCCGGACAAACTTTACATTTCCTCGCACATGAGACCTGTTCCACGCTTGACATGCAACTAGTTTTGCATAAGTGGCTAGCGGGTGTCTGTCTCTCCTATTATAGTCAATATCTAATTTACAACGAGTTGTCAATAATTTGGTTATCCTCGTTGTGGTTCATGTTCGTAGGTAAGAACGGTTCTATCTTCGAAAGCCCTAAGCCACGTAAAACTTGCCATGGATAAATTAGAGGCGTCTAGTTTAGATTGTTGCTGGGCTAGTGTTATGATATGGTGATGTTGTAAGTAGAAGTATAAGATGATACTCTTACAACACACATAACGTGTAGGTTCCATAGACCTTGGTCTTACACATAGAGGTATGATAGAGATCATACCATGATGCACATGATAGAGATCAAGTGCGGGAACCATATCATTTCACTTATTAACATGTGATGTTTATTGCATCTTATATTGCTTGTTTGGCGTTTTATTAGCATAATAAGATGATCCCTCATTTAGATATCAAGATAAGAATGTGTTCTTTCTTAAGTATGCACCGACAATGTTTCGTCGCTTCAAGACATCACGTGATGATCGGGTGTACTTGAATCCACGAGCATATCTCGGGTGTAAGACAGTTACACACGCGAATACTAAGGTTCTTACTTGGCGAGCCTAGCATGTACAGACATGGCCTCGGAACACGGACCGAAAGGTTAAGCATGAGTCATATGTTTTGATATGATGACCATATGGATGCTCGTCTTTAAAGCTACACCGACTCACGTGATGATCGGACTTGGTATAGTGGATTTGGTTCATGTAATCACCAAAAAGACACGAGGGATGTCGTTTTTGAGTGGGAGTTCATTTCTAATTTGGATTAGTAGAACTCAATTTATCATAAATTAAATCAAAGTGAATTTGCATAATTTGTTGTAGTCATTGGCATTCGTTCACCACCTTATGCATAGTTGTAATTGAGATAATAGAACTATAGAATTCTGGATATATACTTTACGAACTGGTATCGTATTGTGTTAAGTGTCAATCTAAAGTTTAAAGTCCTATTGCAAACTTTCAGCAAACTCTACTTACTCCGTGAAATTTAATAGTTGGTATTAAATCGAGAGTAACAATTCCAGTGTTAGTATCTTAAGTATCATGTTTTGCCTCCATGATTCTTGATTGTTTTAATATCAAGTTTATCTAGGAGCTGAAAGATTTGTTTCAGAAACCATCATGTGTGGCAGATATAACGATATCTGAAACAATGTTTTGGTTGCAAAATGATAGGGTATAATATATGTTCTCATATTGGATGAGAATTTACGAAGGTTGGAGATGCTAGACATCATAATCATCCAAAAGGGTTTTGGAAAGTAATGTTATACTCACGATTCGCCTTTATAAGCTACAGTAGCTTGATCATGAAAGTCGTCATGATAAGGATGAATAGAAGATGTATGTAAAGTGTTTACTACACTAAAAGATTACTAAAGAATGGATTTTGAAAGAATACCGATCATTTGATGATGGTGATCTACTTCAAAGTGCAAGTCCAAAGGTATTATTATTTGAATATACATGCTTTGGACTATGTGTCATGTATATGGCGCCACTTTTGATGTTGATAGATTCTTTTAAAAAGGAAAAGGAAATGCTGAAAGAGAATCTATAAAATATATTTGGCAGAAAAGAAAAGATTGGAAATATCCAATTTAGGTATATATATGATATACATGTTATGGTTGTATTCTTTGCTTGTTAAACAATGTGGTTCTTGGGTATTGGATATCGAATTGGTTGGTATGAAATTTTATACAGAACGACGCAATTCATGAACCACAATGGCCTAAGTAACTAGCAAGAGAATATGTGATGATGTTCATCGAAAACAAACAAACCGTTGTTTGTATTTCTCGTTGACATCAAAGCTTGACTTCAAGATTTGTTTTAATAATTGTTATTTGAATCAGGTATTATGAGACCAAAGGTTGTTCAAATAATTACCGTATTTCATATAAGATGGATGATTTACAAATCTAGTTGGAGAAATCACATCCATAAAACCTAATGCTAAAATGTCGCAAGACAAATGATTGAAAGATCACTTACGAAGTGACATCGCCGTTTAAATTATATTGGAAATAAAACATGAAGAATCTCCATATTCATGGATTTTTGGAGTCTTTGATTTGATCAAGTGACGCTTGTGAGACTTTCCTCGGGATAATTAAAACTTCGTTCAAAGGCCAAAGAAGAACGAACGACTAAAATATTGGAATTTATACATATCGATGTATGTAGTCCATTATGTATAGTCGTAAGCGATGGATTTCATCTTCATGTGCTTTCTCCGGAAATTTGAGTGAATGTTCACTTAATGAGAAAGAAGTATGAAATATTTGAAAATGTTCAAAGACTTTCAAGATGAAGTGGAAAATCATTGTAACAAGAAAATAAATGGTTTATGATTTTATCATATGGGATTTATTTGAGTTACAAGTGTAACAAGAAAAATAAATGAATTATGATTTTATCATAAAAGGGATTTATTTGAGTTACAAGTTTAGCAAAACACCTAGATTTACATCTCACAAAACACCATAGGAATATGGAGTGTTTGAGATTTGTAATGAAACCTTGTGTGACATGGTTTGATCAAAGGTGTTATTTATAAAACTGCCATTATGTTTTAAAAGATTAAAGCTTTAGAGACTTCCGCTTTTACACTGAAAAGAGCTCCATCTTGATCCGTTGAAATGACACCATGGAAGTTATGGTTTGGGGTAAAACCCAAGTTGTCTTTTCTTAAATTTTGGTATGCTAAACATAAGTAAGATGTTTACAACCGAAGTCGGATGAGCATGTATTTGTAGGTTATTTCGAATAACAATTGGTTATTCCTCCATAACACCAAGGACAAAAGGGTTTGTCGCTTGAAACATGAAGTTTCTTGAAGAAGGAATTTTTCATAAATGTTAAGTGGGAGGACAATAGAACTTTGATAAGGTTAACGAACCTTAGCTAAATGTGCTAAGTTGCGCAGCGCCGGAAATGGTTCTGGAGGCTGTCCTAATGCTCATAGCTTATGTGCCTCAAAGGTTGTGGTCACGGAGATCTAAGTTCTTATTGAACCAAATCGGTCGGATAAACAAATCAAATGCTGAGATTTGAGAGTAAATCATTATTATTTGACAATGATGAACCGACTACATACAAAGAAGCGGTGATGGGCCCTGACTCCGTCAAATGGCTTGAAGCCATAAAATCCGTGATAGTTCCATACACGAGAAATCAAGTTTTGAACTTGGAAGACCCTCCGGAAAGGTGTAAAAACCTATCGGTCGTATTTGGATCTATAAAGAAACAGACATGGATGTTTCACATCTATGAAATAGTCGGCATGTCGTAAAGTATTTTATGACAATGTTCAAAGAGTTGACTATGACAAGATTTGATCTTTCATAGCGATATTTAGTCTGGACGGATTAAAGTAGCAACCACTACATATAATTTGGTATATGATAGATGAATAAACAAAACAAAGTTCTTCTAATAGAATGGTTACCTAGAACGTGTACATGACACGGTCCAAAGGGTTTTGTTAATTCAAAGGATGCTAAAAAGGGCATGCAAACTTCAACGGTTGAAGTAAGCATCACGGAGTTGGAATCTTCACCATGATGAAAAAGGAGTTTTTCATCAGGAGACGATGAAGATGCTTGCATTTGCAAGAAATTAAGTGGGAGCGCTAAGACATATTTCTAATACATTATGTGGAGGACATCTTGTTGATTAGAAATGATGTATATTTTATTGACAAAGGTTAAGAATTTCATTTCGATGAAAGACTTAGGCAAAACCCACATATTTAGCATGAATGTCTATAGTGGATAGACTGTGACGCTAATATGGTTGTGCCAAACGTACATATATGAGATATTGAAGGAGTTCAATATAGAAACGACAAGAAACAGTTCTTGTCGCATGGAAAGGAATTGAATCAAGATTTTCAAGTGTATTGACACTTGATAAGTGAAACAAGATTCAAGTATTTTGACACTTGATGAGTGAAATCACAAGGATGTTTTGATCAATCATACCATGATATGTACACATCCAGATATGTCCTATGCTCTAAGTGTTATGAGCATATACCAGAATGAATCATAAAATGATCATTGGGCAATAGTAAGGAAATTCTTATGATCTTTTGAAAGAACTAAGAATATATTTTTGTAGAGGTGACAAACAATTACAAATAGTTCATTGTAAAGCGTTACATTGATATTATTTTTGTCACAAGATACAATTAAGTTTATCTCAATTTAAACTATGGGTGACACAATGTAATGGAAAGAAGATTCCATGATGGATTTGGATGAAATCCATAGTTAAGACATTGTGACGAATACTACAACAAAAAGGCTAAGTATATGACTGCTATAGTAGCAGCAAAGGAGGGCATTTGTGTCAAGTAGTTTGTTATCAAACTAAGGTGTGATTCGCAACGGGCTAACACTAAAGATATATTGTACGACAATAGTATCGACGTATTTTAACCCCAAGGAACTAAAGGTCTCACCAAAAGACCAAATTTATACAATGCCATCTCATTGGAGAATGAGTGATGTGTGAAGACGCAAAGACATGCAAATACACACGGACCTGAAAGCGTCAGATCCGTAGATTATGTTAAACACTTGCAATTGCGTATATGGAACACCAGAAAGCCATAGGTGTTCAATACGCAAAGTTTTTAAACTAGATTATTGTCTCTAGTGCAAGTGGGAGACTGAAGGGAATATGCCCGAGAGGCAATAATAAAGTGATTATTATCGTATTCCTTATTTATGATAAATGTTTATTTTGCATGCTATAATTATATTAATACGGAAACGTTAATACATGTGTGTTTAATAAACAAAAAGGAAGTTCCTAGTTATGCCTCTCTTATAAACTAGCTCGTTGATTAACAAGATGATCAAAGTTTCCTGATCATGGACATTGGATGTTGTTAATAACGAGGTCACAACATTAGTGTAATAATGTAATGAACATTCATCCGAAGTATAGCATTACGATCAAAGTCATTGAGTTTATATTGCTATAACAACTTACGAAGTGATCCTAATCCTTAGACCATGAGATCATGTCAATCACTAACACTGGAAGAGTTTCTTGATAACATCAAACGTCACACCGTAACTGGGTGATTATAAAGATGGATTCAGAACTAATAAAGTGTTATGTTGAGGCCCATGGATCGAGAGTGGAATTTGTTCATCCCGATGACGGATAGATATACTCTGGGCCCTCTCGGTGATATCACATTGGTTAGCTTGCAAGCAAGTGATCTGACCACTAGAATGTTATATCACGGTGACCACAAGAAAGTCATCGTTGAATGTGTGGGAGTCAGTATGGGTCTCTAGATCCCGCTTCTGATTATTGATCCGAGAGGGGTCTCGATCATGTCCGCATTATTCATGAACCGTAGGGTGACACACTTAAGAGACACCGACATCCATTTGGAGCAAAAGTTTCATGCCGAAAAGAATAACAAGCGCAGGAATTTATTTCACTAGATACTGAAACAGGTTTTAGGGTGAAATTGCATAAAGTGGTTATGCATGTGAAATAGAATTCTAGCAAGGGGTTATTTGTGAATGTTTGTCATTAAAGTAATTGACAAAATTCTGAATAAAATAAAAGAGTTTTATTTAATGAGAGTTTGCATTAAATTTGGTGGAAATTTAATGGGAATTTGAGTGGGTTTTTGAGTGGAGAAAATTGAAGGGCCATTTTGTGAGTGGAGTGTCCACCCACATGAATGAGGGAGAGGTGGGGGCACCCTCCATGGCTGGCGGCCATGCCCCCTTGGGCTTCCCCCTCCCCTATATAAGGAGCCCCTCCTCTCACTTCTCACTCACACCTCCTCGTGAAGGATCTCTCTCCCCCTCTAGAATTTATTCCCCATGGTCTCGGACTAGCGAGATACATGTTCCCGGTGGCTATTCGGCAAGAAAGAGTTGTGCTTCCGCTGCATCGCTGGAGCGAGGAGGCGGAGGTTGCTCGGTGCCTCGAACGTGTGTGCGAGCACGGATGCGCTGCTGTTTTGCGGCACTAGGACTTCATCTCGATCTTGAGATCGGCAAGAGATCGTCTACATCAACCACGAGTTTGGACTCGTTAAGATTTGTCGGTCTTCAAGGGTATGTTCTCTACGGATGTACATCCGCCTGTTGTTTGTATCTAGTAGATAGATCTTGGTACATAGTTGTTCCCATCGTAGGAAAATTTTTGTTTTCTATGCTGCGAACCCTACAAAACCTCCTCACGGAAACCAACAAAAACATCCAAGGTCGATTAGGCAAAGTAAGATCTGAAAAACCATACCTAAAAAAAATGATCTTCCAACACCACCAAGAAACTCCCCTCGTCAAACGAAGGGCTAGAGAACACTTATTGTAGACGATGCCATCTCCATCGACGTGGAGACCAAAAAGGAGCAGCAAAATCCTAATCTAATTTATTAAAAATACTACTTGTATCAAAGACTCAACTCATAGATCAGGTTCCCCGCTCCTCCCGGTGCCTTCGAGGCCGACCAGAGGAGGGGGAACTGACTATGGAGGAGGAGGGTGGAGGCGGCTAGGTTTTGGGAAGAGAGAGGGAGGCGGCGATCTTCAGAAAACACCAAGCTAGCTAGTTCAGTGTTATCACATTCGTTTATAACATAGATTCAATATTTATCATATTGGTAAGTCCTTAGTCCTTTGACATATTGGAGTAGTTACTTACCAACTTGACCAATTTTATTGGGGTCAGCTCATCAAATGTCAAATTATCAAATGCCGACTCTGTCCCTCGTCGTGGAGAAGGTAGATGCTAACCACATGATGCTCGTGTTGGTGTTCCTATTTGAGAGAGAAATCTAGAGGTTGAGATTTCCCTTAGACCATAAGGAGAGCAAAATTTTCTTTTAGAACCACACGTGATCCGTAGACCCGAGGGAAGCCATCCTAGCCCTGGGGAGAAAAAAAGGGGCATATTTGATTCCTACGTGACACCAGCGTGCGCCTCAAAACACTACTGTGGTAAGACCACTGAAATCTGCCGATTCGGTCGTTTTCAGCAAAACACTCTCCCTGTGTCTAAACTGAGAACACCACTTCCTTATTGATGCAATCGAGGGAGATGGTGCAAGCTCGCGCTCTATAGTGAAAGTGCAGCGGGTGGATTTTGGTCACCGACGATGAAAATCACCCCCCAACACACACACACATTTAGGAGCTTCACCGTCACTTCTAAATTGAAACCCACCATCCTCCCTCCCCGAGCTCCTCCACAGTTTGAAATTAATGGCCATGGAGGGAGCTTTTGGATCTGAGGTTATACGTAGGTGAACTATTGTGGCAGTCGGCACCGACCTGACGGCATCACCGTCTTCCCTGACCTCTGCGGCGGTTGTTGTGTCGCTGATGGTCATGCCAGGTTCTTTATCTAGAACGATGACGATGGTCCTATCGGGTTATCCCCCAGCATGATGATGCTTGTCTTGCCGGGTTCTCCCTCCAGCATGTCGACCGTTGTCGGCGGTGTTCTGCCAGCGTCACCCCTTCCCTGACCTCTGTTATGAATCCTAAGGATGTAAGATACCTCTAACCCTTGATGGTGAATCTTAGATCTGTAAGCATATTCGTGATTCACTGGCCATAAGTTGTTTGTACGACATGTTCAAACGATCCATGCTTAGAGTTATAGGATTTTAGATCCAGGTTGGTTCTTAGCAACCTATGATTTCAGTACAATGTGTATGGTTTTAGTGGTGTACGATTTCATTTTCATTCTTATGTTCTTAATGTACTATAGAAAATCATGCCTTCTGGCTCCCTTGAATGGTCTACTATATCAAAGATTAAAATTGACTTAAGTTGGATGGAGCCTAACAATATTTTCAACGATCCAACTATGTATGCCCCCTGACCTTTGGTATGAAAACCTGCTCTATCGTAGATCGTCCTAAATAGGATCATTGAGCCCATGATAAGCGGGCTAAGTTGTAACATCAGTTTCAGATAAGCAACAATGAATAAAGTTATTAATGAAGTTCTTGACTTCACTAGGGTCCTAGTGACCAGTTTTTAGTTCTACATTAATCTCAGAAAATGAAGAATGAAGTGGAACTAGATACTTCAACTTAGAACAGTTTGATGCATCAAATGGTGTCCGGTGAGCATGTTCATCACGTTCAATGACGAGGACAAGCTATGCACGACCTCATGGTAAGTTCGCTGATGACCCACAAGTATAGGGTTGTATCGTAGTACTTTCGCTAAATAGGAGTGTCGATTCCAACGAGGAGCAGAAGGTGTTGAATAGTGGTATGGAGCAGGAACTCTTTGCAAATACTTAGCAAACGAATTTTTAGTGGTTTTCTGATAAAGCAACAGAACAAAGTGCAAGTAACAAAGAACAAACACAGCAAGTGGCCCAATCCTTTCTTAGCAAAGGACAAGCCGGTGGAAATACTTCTAAGGACCAAACGTTTTCGAGGACACATGGAAATTCTGTCAAGTGCTTTCGCTTCATATAGCTGAGTACTCTTCTTTGGTGTAGTAAGTGTTGTGTGGGCGAACCTGTGCTAATGTACTGACCTTACTTGTACTAATACATACTTATGATTAAACCCCCTGCAAACATCCGTAACTACAGGAAAGTAATTAAGATATAAACCTAACCACAGCCTTAAACTCTGAGATCCTACACTCCCTTGTGCAAAGGTGTCCTAATGGGGTTCAGGTTTCTGTCACTCCGGCAACCCCACAATTAGTAGCCAAATACACAATGCATTCCCCTAGGCCCATAAATGGTGAAGTATCATGTAGTCTACGTTCATATGACACCACTAGAAGAATAGCACCACAACTTAAATACTAAACCATTGAATAATAACTCAACACAAATCCACTAATAACAACATGACTTCTCCCATTTCCTCAAGAACTAAACAAACTACTCACGAGACATCATATGGATCAAGATCAAAGATGATATGATAATGGATAACAATCTGAACATAAACAATAATCCAACGGTTTCACTCACAAGCATCAACTACAATAGTAATTAACACCGGGAAAGTTTCCCCTAAGAACTAAAGCAATATCCAACACAATTGTTACAGCGGGACGGAGTGGTGATGATGGTGCCGGTGGAGATGATGGTGTGGATGGTGATGATGATGATCCCGATGAATCCTAGCTTGACGATGGTGTTGATGGCGACGATCTCCCCTCTCCGGGAAGGAATTCCCCTGGCAGAAATCTGTCTGCCGGAGAGATATTTCTCTCTCAGTGTTTTCCACCCCGCAGAGGCGGCGGAAATCTATCTGTGGTCGCCCCCTAGCCTTAGGGTTCCGTAGGGAAGATATAGGCGAAGGGGCAGAGTCAGGAGCCGTACAGGTGGGCCACACCTGCCCTAGGCGCGGCCCAGGGTGGGCCTGCGCCTAGGGGGTGTGGGCCCCCTGCAGCCCTTCTTCGTCCCTCCTTCTGGCTTCCTCTATCTTCTGGTAAAATATAATCTTCCCATATTTTTCTGGTATTTTTCTGATCTTCGCGAAATTGCATCAAAACGCCTTCTTTTCCATCAGAATCCAGACCTCGGCAGTCCATCCTCCAAGAATCATCCAACATGCATAAACAGATGAAAAGCCATAAGTAATACCTCATAATAAGACAAATATCAATGAATAGAGGTAGATTATGATATAGAATAGTGATGCAAATTGGGCGTATCAAATCCCCCAAGCTTAGACCTTCGCTTGTCCCCAAGCAAAAACTGAGCTCAGTAAACATGTCCACAGGTTTATGGAGTGAAGTGTCGATAAAAGAATACGAACAAGAAGCATCACACTTACCATTACACAACTCATAGAAGAAAGCAACTCACCATTATATAACTTAGCTTGCAACCAAGTACAACAATCACAATAGAGATGCATAAATATAAATCATAATTGGAATTGGCAAACTTGTTCTAGGTCAGAGAACACCTGGCAAACAGTTTCACAAAAAGCTTTTTGTAGAAGTTTTATAACAGTAGCACTCTTTGCTCAAAAAGGTTTTTCCATGAAGGCTTTCAAAGTAATACTCAATAGATAAGAGTTTTGTGCAAACAAGGAAGATAAAAAACATGATTGAGTAAATCACCATATGAATGCTTGCAACACAACAACTCAAATGCTTGCTGGAGATGGAGAGGAAGTAGGTCTACTGTCTCAACTTGGAAATAGGAGAAAGTTCCCTTCATAGAGGGAAGCAGGGATTACAAGTCATAAAGAGCTTCCAAAAGATTATGGTACTTACTAGCTTTGAGCCCTCATTGACCCTATCATAGGCATCTTGAGATGATTAAGGTTAAAGTGCACAAAGATGGAGTATATGCTTGACTAAATATAAGTTGGCAATTTCATGTCCCTTGAATATGAGGGCCACTCCTCATGCTACTCAACTTTAGTCACCGGTAAGTTCTTGTTATTGTAAGTACATCCGTATCATAGAGAACCGCTGAAAGAACATGTGGGCCCCCATGTGTGGTTTTGGTAATTAATGACAATATTTATGGACTAATGTGTGTATTAAGTTATACTTGTAGGAATTGTCCATTGGCATCGCTTGGAGCTTGTGTCGGCTTCAAGGTCGATGAAATGAGAAGAAGATATGTTGTGCAAGCTCAAAATGCGCCATCTATAGAAGATCTCATGTTTGATGCTTGCCATCCTCGGTGATCATGGATCGATGATGAGGAATCAAGAAAGGCGTTCCATCTTGAGTAGGGAAAGATCATCTACATCGAGCTCAAGTGAGGAATCAAGAAAGGCGTTCCATATTGAGTAGGGAAAGATCGTCTACATCAAGCTGAAGTGGAATGCTCAAGGCAAAGGTATAATCTTGATAGGTTTTCCCTTTTGCTGGTCTCATATTTTTAGTGGAAGACCGGGTTTAGGATAGATAACCGTACTATCAAGAGGGGCCCTCAAATGAGTAACTCGATCACATCGTTTGGAGAGAGCTCAAACCTTTGCATACTTGCATCATCGTATTTGGTTGTTATTTGGTCTTATACATGTGAGGATATAGAGCTTGTGGTAATCTCCATAACAAGCTCTTGTTCATCAAAATCGGATCTCTCTTTTATATCTTATTGCGGTTTTGATCTATGCGGTTTTTCGGTTTCTCACCAAGTAAGGTATCTCACATTATTATACTTGATACATTCTCACTTTGTGATAACCAATATTTTTACCTTTTATAGGGAAGCTCATGTCGTCCTCTTTCCAACACAATTGGAATCGGGTTGATCGGAGTTACCAATCAAAAGTTATAGCCGTTTGAATATCTGCTGGTCTTATTTCCTATATACCAAAATGCGGTAGTACCGCATTTTAGTACCTAGCGCGGCAGAAGGTTTTGGAAAGTTTCCAAAATACACTGCCGGGCTAGGTACCAAAAAGCGGTAGCACCGCATTTTAGTACCTAGCACGGCAGAAGGTTTTTGACAAGTTGCCAAAAGCCACTGCCGGGCTAGGTACCAAAAAGCGGTAGTACCACATTTTAGTACCTAGCACGGCAGAAGGTTTTTGACTTCCTCATTTCGATCTATCCTCCCTTCCTGGACTATGATGTTTCTTTTCATGATCTTGTAGAGGTTGTTGTCCTCTTCAAAACGAGCCCAAGATCATCGAAATCGGAGTCCAGATGCAAAAGTTATGGCTGTTTTCGTTCTGTGGTGACCAGTAGTACCGGACTAGGATCCGGTAGTACCGCATTTTGGTACCTGGAAGCACAGAGAAAAATGTGTTTGGCGCCCCCAAGAACCCCAGGGAATGTCCGGTAGTGCCGGGAAAGTCCGGTAGCATCGGGAAAAAGTCCGGTAGTACCGGGAATCACGTTTTTGGGCTGCAACAGTTGGATTTTGGAGGGACCTATTTAAGGGGCCTTCTTCCCCAATGGTTCCTCAACTATTCTTGCAAGTTTTTTCCTCCATTGTTGACCTTCTTGAGCTTGCTTCCCCTCAATCCCTCCTATGATTCTTGCATATTCTTGAGGGATTTGAAAGAGGAGATCTAGATCTACGATCCCACCAATCAATCTCTCCTCTAAGTGAGGGGAACATATTATGATCTAGATCTTGGAGTCTTTTGTGGATTTCCTCCATTGTTCTTCCTCTCTTATTCCCCCATAATCTTTTGTAGCTTTGGTGTAATTTGGGAGATAAGGATTTGAGCACTTCTTGTGTTCTTCCCACTGCATTTGGTGCATCGGTTTGAGTTCTCGGTGAGGATTTGGTGAGTGAAAGTCGAGAAGCTTTTTACTCTTGGGTTCTTGGAACCCTATACGGTTTGTTGGTGTTGCAGGTTGTGACCTTGGTGGTGTTTGTTGGGAGCCTCCGATTAAGTTTTGGAGAAGTGCCCCAACCTTGTGGCCTTTGTGGCGTTGTTGGGAGCCGCCAATTAAGTTGTGGAGAAGTTCCCCAACCTTGTGAGAGGTTCCGGTTTGCCACCGACAAGTGCACCCATAGTGGAAGTGTGGATCGATCCCGTTGGGGTGTGATTCACCAGAGAATAAGGGAGGCTTTTTGTGGCGTTGGTGGTTTGATACCACCCTCTCTCCAAACGAGACGTACTCCATGTTGGGAGGAACTCGGTAAAATATCGTCGTCCCCGTGTGCCTCGATTATCTTTATACCCGAGCTCTTATTTATGCACTTTACTTTGTGATAGCCTTCGTGCTTGAAGTATATATCTTGCTATCACATAGTTGTTTGTCTTGCTTAGCATAAGTTGTTGGTGCACATAGGTGAACCCTAGATTGTCCTAGGTTTTGTGCTTAACAAAGTAAACGCTAGTTTAATTCCGCCTTTGTTGAGCCACTCTCGGAAAAGTTTTAATCGCCTATTCACCCCCCTCTAGGCGACATATGTATCCTGTCAACCGCCAACAGGGTTCCCCTTGCACATGGTACAGGAGCTATCCCATAACCAAATTGACAAGGCAAGCAGATAATGAGCATCTCAGCGATCTTTTTATTTACTATATACATAGCTTTTTATTAAGGATGCTTCAAAGATAGCTCACTATGGTGATGCTGCAAGTTTCCACCATGATTAGGCATGGCTTAGGCTAGCGGCCCAGGCGTTTATCTAACACAAAATACAGACTCCATGGACTTACAAGTTCCCTCTTTATTTCACACTATTGACATCCATAGACAAAAGAGAACGATATCAACTGAGTACAAAGTACATGTGCAATGTTGAAAACGTTCCCCGTGACAGAACGGTTCTGCTAATTCCAACGTATACATGCAAGCATATACAACTTTGATGACACAATGGTTCAAGTCTATTAGGGGCAAGAAAATAAGGTGTGCCATCAAATTTGTGAGAGCTTTACTAACTAGTTTTCACATAACAAAATAATTTTTAATTCGAAAGGTAGATGAAGCTTGAGAATTTGCTTGGAATAGCAAAAGCTACTAGGTAGATGTGGTGGACATAAGTGGCGAAGGTTTTGGTTCAAAGGGATTGGAAAGATGAGAAGTATGCCTTCTCAAAACAGGTTTTTGGCTATCAAGGATGGCTAGCAAGCAAGAGAGTTGAAAGAAACAAGCAAACATACAATTAATAAAGCCAAACATGCAATCTTCCTTGAAGACACAAAAGATCTTAAATAGAGAATACTAAGCTTATGAGCCAACAAGAAAGAAAACAAATGATACAACATACCTATAAGCTTTTTTCTCTTTTTCTTTCAAACTTCAAAAAGTACTGCTAGTGACCAGAACTCGGTTTGCCAAAACAAATTTAGATCCACTTGATGATCCCAAAGTGATGCCAATACTGATCAACAAGATCCATCATATAATAGAGATTGCAAACTAAAATAAGAAGTGCAAAAAGTAAAAGATGAGACTTCTCATTAATATTCCATAAAGGCACTCACACCAAAGGATACATAGATAATCAACTAAAGGAGAGATACTTCCACATGCAAACCAAACTATAAGATAACCTCTCTACCAAAGATATGAATCCACTAAAAAGGTAAAAGATAATGGTGGTGATACCGCGACACTCCCCCAAGCTTGGAACAAGCCAAGGGGATGCCAAACCTGATGATGAATTACTCCTTAGGTGGTGTTGGTGCTCTCTTGATAAGCTCCTCAATCAGCTTCCTTAACTCCTCAATCTCAAAGGTTAGAGTATGAATCAACTCCGAGTTTTGCTCAATGCAGTTCATGATCATATCGGACCGAGAGTTCCAGTCCTTATTATTCTTTCCCCACTCTTCCTTCTTAGTGTGTTCCTCCCCTGCATAGTTAGAATGAGGCATATCCCACATCGAGGGCAAGTTCCCTTTGGGCACATGTTGAAATTAACGCTCATGTATAAGAGTGTGGAAGGGTTTCTTGGTACTTGGAGGATGTGACAGTGGAGAGAGGGTATGACGTCGAGATTTCCCTCCTGTGGGCATCCGTGATGTCCTCTTAAGCTTGATAGGGGTTGCCACCACTCCAATGCTTGCGACGGTAGCACAGGTGTCCAGTTGCTTGTCCTCCTCCATGTCTCCTTCATATCCTACCAAAATCTCCTCCTCCTTGGGTTTGTGAGGATCGTCTTCCTCGGGCTTCTTGCCTTTGTCGTTGGCGGAAACCATGGTGCTCTAAACTTGAGAAGATTTCCTGACAGAAACAGATCAAAACGAAAACATGACGATAACACGATGCACGAACCTCGGGGGACCCGGGGGTTATATATTACGAAGTTTCAAAGCATAAGGAAGGTTCTGACACGGAAACAAGGCAGAGTCGGATTTCGGGGGTGGCACACCCCCTCCAGGTGCAGCCAGGCAGGGGCCCGCGCCTGGGGTGGGTTTATCCACCCCGGAATCCGTTTCCTATTCTGTTTCGTCTCGTAACTTCCCTTATGTATTAAAAACATCAAAAATATAAAAAGATTGGGGTTTCATGAACCTTCTAGTTTCACCACTTTTACCTTTTCAAAGATGAACTCTGCAGACTCCTTTTCTCCTTCTCCTGGAATTTCCTTTCCTACAAGGTCTCACACAAAACTCAATGGCAACAGTAGTGTAAGCAAAAACAATTAACCTTTAGGTTCACACTTCAATTGAAATCCATCGAAACAAAGACTTCTATAAGAGGCAAATTCAAATGATGTCAGAAATCTGTCAAAACAGACCAGCAGGTAAAGATTGATTTTTTCGAAAACCTTATGTTGCTCAAATCAAAAGGTGCAGAACTAATGAAAGTTGGGTAACAAATTGGAGAACAAGCTCAGAAAAATACAGCTCGATCCTATGTACTGAGATCCCTCACGAATTTTTACGGTACAGCACAAAAATTTGTCCCAGGACAACCACTTTTCACAACTCCTCTACTTCACAAAAGTAGTTGAACTTGACACAAAAACCAAAGAAAAAAAGATAAGGAGCGGTTATTACAGAGGTAATAACTTCCAAGACTCAACCAAACTCTTGGGTTATCTCCCAACAAATACTTTTCTTTATTGCCTTTAAGTTAGGCTCAAAACTTTCAAAGATGCTCACAAAGGAGATATAAATCTGGAGTGGAAAAGAGCATCAAGAAGAAAATAACCAACACATTTGAGTCTAACCCATTTCCTATGCATGGGGGTATCATGAGAAAACGAATTGTTGAAACAAAAAGCCACTAACATAGGAAGACAAAACGAATGCAACTTCAAAGCTTTCAACATAAAACGGGGAAACTTAACATTATTGAGATGCATAAAACCGTGTTTACCTCTCTCATAATAACTTTCAGTAGCACTTTGAATAAAGTTGACAATATAATTGTCACTGGCAACAACTTTATCATCTGAATGAGCATACTTACAGTCACCAAAAAGAGGTCCAAGGTCATAAACCGGATCAATAGAAGCAAGTTGTTCCATCCTGAAATCTTTATTAGGCAAGCTGTTTTCACAAGGAGCTTTAGCAAATTTGGAAAAGTTAAACTCATTAGAATCTCCATCAAACTTATTTAAAACTTTATCCTTCTTACAATCTATAATAGCTCCACAAGTGTTCAAGAAAAGTCTGCCAAAAAATGATAGGACAAGTTTTGCTAACTGCTGAATTAAGCACTAGAAAATCAGTAGGATACTTAATCTTACCACAAAGAACCTCCACATCTCTTACAATACCAATAGGGCATATGGTTTCCTTATTTTCAAGGTGAATAACCACATCAATGTCCTCAAGCTCACAAGGACCAATCTCATGCATAATTTCCATGTAAAGCTCATAAGGAATAACACTAGAACTAGCACCAATATCACACAAACCATAGTAGCAATGATCACCAATTTTAACAGAAAGCACAGGAACACTAGCTTTTCTAGCCTTACTAGGATGAGAGATAATATTAGAAGCGTCTTCACAGAAGACAATATGCTCATCCTCTATATTTCTAGCGTCGAGATCTTTCACAATAGTTACCACAGGTTCAATATTCAATTGCTCATCAGGCTCCACAGTTTTCATTGTAACTTTATTATTTGCACTAATAATCATAGAATACTCCTTTGCCTTAGCTGGGAAAGGCATTTTCTCAACATAAGATTCAGGCACAATATGATTAGTAGTACAAACTTCAGCACTTCTAACAGGAACATGACTAACAACATCTTTATAAGGAGCATGGTACTTATTCCACTTCTTTTGGGGAATTTCTATGTAAGAGGAAAATGCCTTAAAACGGTTGCCAATACTTTGGGAATCAAGACCAAACTCATTTCTAATATCACGGAAGTCATCAGTTCCCATAAAAGATTTAATGCATTCATAATCATAGTTTATACCTGACTTTCTTCCTTTGTCATTTTCCAAAGCTTCAGTGTTTTCTTGAATACGGTATAAGAGATCCCATTTAGCTTCTTCCTTCATACGTGTG
Source organism: Avena sativa (assembly GCA_916181665.1). Lineage (NCBI taxonomy): Eukaryota > Viridiplantae > Streptophyta > Magnoliopsida > Poales > Poaceae > Avena > Avena sativa. Next base: position 195,399,036 of record OV702282.1, read on the forward strand.
AATGATCCAGCACAAGAAGCATCTATTAAATCTTTATCATGAAGAGAAAGCCTAGCATAAAAGTTATTGATAGTAATATTGTTAGGGAGTTCATGAATAGGACATTTAAGCATTAGTAACTTTAGTCTCCCCCAATCTTGAGCTGTACTCTCTCCATCACGAGGCCAAAATTTATATATCAGATTTCTATCCTTATGAATCTCACTGGGAGGATAAAATTTAGAATAAAAGAGAGATGCCATTTCCTCCCATTCCATGGATTGTCCATTCTTCAGCAGCTTATAGCATTCTTCAGCTCTTCCTTTCAAGGATATGGAGAGTAACTTCTTATTCACCTGTTCAGTTGTGATACCTGCACACTTAAACAACCCGCATAATTCATGGATAAAAAGAAAATGATCACCAGGATGGACAGTTCCATTCCCTAAATAATAATTATCCATAACACGATCAACAATACTTGTAGGTATCTTAAAAGGATCTATCTCAACAGGTGGTGGTTCATATACTACCCTAGCAGTGGTAGTAGTTTTCCCAAACAGAAAACCAAGTGGGTTATCCATATTGGAAACAAAGTAACAAGCAGTAACAAAAGAAATACTCACAATAGAGGTTTCCTTTACCAGTTTCACTCTTTAATAGCACTTCACCCCCGACAACGGTGCTAGAAAATAGTCTTGATGACCCACAAGTATAGGGGGTGTATCGTAGTACTTTTGATAAATAGGAGGTCGATCCCAACGAGGAGCAGAAGGTTTTGACTAGTGGTATGGAGCAGGAACTCTTTGCAAATACTTAGCAAACAGATTTTTAGTGGTTTTCTGATAAAGCAACAAAACAAAGTGCAAGTAACAAAGAACAAATGCAGCAAGTGGCCCAATCCTTTCTTAGCAAAGGACAAGCCGGTGGAAATACTTATAAGGACCAAACGTTCTCGAGGACACATGGGATTCTGTCAAGTGCTTTTGCTTCATATAGCTGAGTACTCTTCTTTGGTGTTGTAAGTGTTGTGTGGGTGAACCTATGCTAATGTACCGACCTTATTTGTACTAATACATACTTGTGATTAAACCCCCTGCAAACATCCGTAACTACAGGAAAGTAATTAAGATATAAACCTAACCATAGCCTTAAACTCTGAGATCCTACACTCCCTTGTGCAAAGGTGTCCTAACGGGGGTTCAGGTTTCTGTCACTCCGGCAACCCCACAATTAGTAGCCAAATACACAATACATTCCCCTAGGCCCATAAATGGTGAAGTATCATGTAGTCGACGTTCACATGACACCACTAGAAGAATAGCACCACAACTTAAATACTAAACCATTGAATAATAACTCAACACAAATCCACTAATAACAACATGACTTCTCCCATGTCCTCAAGAACTAAACGAACTACTCACGAGACATCATATGGATCAATATCAAAGATGATATGATAATGGATAACAATCTGAACATAAACAATAATCCAATGGTTCCACTCACAAGCATCAAGTACAATAGTAATTAACACCGGAAAAGTTTCCCCTAAGAACTAAAGCAATATCCAACACAATTGTTACAGTGGGACGGAGTGGTGATGATGGTGTTGGTGGAGATGATGGTGTGGATGATGATGATGATGATCCCGATGAAGCCTAGCTTGACGATGGTGTTGATGGCGACGATCTCCCCTCTCCGGGAAGGAATTGCCCCGTCAGAAATCTGTCTGCCGGAGAGATCTTTCTCTCTTGGTGTTTTCCGCCCCGCAGAGGCGGCGGAAATCTATCTGTGGTCGCCCCCTAGCCTTAGGGTTCCGTAGGGAAGATACAGGCGAAGGGGCGGAGTCAGGAGCCGGGCAGGTGGGCCACACCTACCCTAGGCGCGGCCCAGGGTGGGCCCGCGCCTAGGGGTGTGGGACCCCTGCGGCCCTTCTTCGTCCCTCCTTCTGGCTTCCTCTGTCTTCTGGAAAAATATAATTTTCCCATATTTTTCTGGTATTTTTCTGATCTTCACGAAATTGCATCAAAACGCCTTATTTTCCATCAGAATCCAGACTCCGGTAGTCCATCCTCCAAGAATCATCCAACATGCATAAACAGATGAAAAGCCATAAGTAATACCTCATAATAAGACAAATATCAATGAATAGAGGTAGATTATGATATAGAATGGTGATGCAAATTGGGTGTATCATTCGCAAGGTACTGTTATTCATTTCACTTGTTCATAACGTTGCACTGACCCACTGCCATCTCAATCTCAGGCTTGATCGAAGCACCCTGAGTTGTTGAAAAGCTCATACCAAACTATGCTTAGATGAAGACCATCTACATGCCTGAATTTGTTGATAAACGACAACTCTGGGATCAGAAGCTGCTGATCAGGGCTATCGACTTCTTTACGAACAACAGTGATGAGCGTAGAGCCAATGCTAAGATGGCAGTGCTTGCAGGAGGGCCTGGCTTAGGACGTGGCTACGTTGGCGCTTTGATTAGTGCTACTTATTTGACATTCATCTGCAGTCGATGGTGGTCATGATCTGATGCTTGAGGGCATATATATTTTGGGAGGTGGTCTGGTATCCCTCAATTGGCTAGCTTACTGATAAAAATTGATCCATGGTATGTAATATTGTGGAATAATGTGAGGTGATATATATTAACCCCTTTGATGGCGAACTTCTGAAGCATCAGTAGATAGTGGTGTATCACTCCAAGGAGTAACTGCTACTTCTCAGACGCTTTATATTTTGGAATAGAGGGAGTAGTTTGGAAGATGCTGCTACTACTACCCTCTTATGATGAACCGACTAATTGAACTACTTTCTATATTGTCTGATGAGTGCTAGATAATATCACAACTCTAAAGAAAGAGGTTACCACAACGGCTAGCATCTTGCAACCAAACAGTCAGCACCCACATATGCATATGTCTTGGTTGATCTGGAGAAATATAGTCAACCAAACACCGGTGTGTCGTTTCTCTCTTCATTTGAAAAAAGATCTTATAGGCAACCAAAAATATGGAGAACATGGTCTAGTCATAAATTCAACGGAAATTACCACCTGGAACCATGTGCCAGGGAGCTCCAAAATAGCGATTTCCTATAGAAACTGCTCGTTGACGCCCGAGCGTTTTCTAGTACCGTTTCGCTAAGAAAATCCGTAGGGCTTGGTCCTTTTATGTTTCTTCTCCACAGAGCAGTTTCGCTAAAGGAGCTTACGCTTCCTTTTCGTTTATATGGAACATACGAAATGATCGTATCTTCAAGAAAGTCAAAACTAGTTCTTTTATGCAGGTTATCCCGCATGCTACTCACTGTATCCGTAGTGGTCCTTCCTCTAACCCATGGAGAAGCACAAGGCTTTGGGTACTGGGTGCAGCCGGTTGGAGTCGGTGGCACGGTATTTAAACGGCTAGTGTAACTGGTGTTTTGATTATAGAATAACACGTTGATGTAGAGCCATTTTGTGTTTTTTTTAGATGATTGATACATGTCTACATGTCTCAACCCTATGATATAATCTGTTATGAACGAATGACTTTAATAATAAATCAATAAAAAGGTGGTATACATCTACGAGACGCAGAAATCGGAGCCACGTCTCTATTTCGGGAAAGAAAAGTAGCACTGCAAGGAAAAAATTAGTACTGCAACTAATACAAGACAAGACGACGCATAGAATAGAGCGGAGGCACTATTGCACACTACTAAAATCACTTCACATTTTGGAACGTTGATCAAATTCGTTCTGAATATTCAGGTCTCTGTCCGGACTCTAAAAATCTATCCAAAGTTACACCATGTTTTCTGATGCTTTCTTCCATGGCAGTTAGTTCACCGGTAGAGTAGCGGCACCGTTGCGCAGTACTAAAACCATTTTGCATTTTGGAACGTAGTACCAGATCAAATTTACTCTGAATATTCAGGTCTTTGTCTTGGCTCCAAAAATCTGCCCAAAATTTACACAGGTTTAATTTCTGACGCCTAGTACAAGCTACGAGTAGCTTACTACTCAATAAAATGGCTCGCCACGCCGCCAACTCCATCTTTCTGTCGTCTCAAAAGTAGCGCGAAGAAGAGCTAGTAGAATAACAGCGTCAGGTTTGAATAGCGTGAGACGACCGTTTCCCACGTGTCACTTTCCAACCCCAACCTCCACACGCACGCGCTCTCTAGTCGTCTACCTATACTACCTGGACCAAGCAAGCAGCTCATCTCACACTCTCTGCTCCCCTACATCTCCTCGACCTCGAGCTCACAGCGACCCAGCTCGGCAGCTCCCGACTCCGGCGCTCAATGGCGGACCGCGTCCACCCCGCGCCGCTGCTTCCACTCTCCACCCCACCCGCCCCTCTACCGGACGACAGCCCCGACGCGTCCGCCGAGACCGCGCCGCTCCGGCGCCCAACGACGACATCGACACCTCCGCCGCCGCCACCGGGCGCGTCGTACATCGTGCACGTGCCCAAGGACCAGGTGCTCCGGGTCCCGCCCCCGGACCGCGCGCGCAGGTACCGCAAGCTCGCCGCGCGCCCGGCGCGGCGCCGCCTCCTCCGCCGCGCGTGCTGCGGCGCGTGCTGCGCCTTCTTCCTGCTGCTCGTCCTCGCCGCGGCGTTCGTCGGCGTGGTCTACCTCGTCTTCCGCCCCAGGGCGCCCTCCTTCTCCGTCGCCTCCCTCTCCATCGACGCCCGCGGCCTCCTCCTCGGCGACGCCTCTCTGCCCGTGCGGATCGACGCCGACGTGCGCGCGGACAACGGCGCGAACCGTAAGACGGGCGTCGACTACCGCGGCGGCGGGCAGGTCACCGTATCCTACTCCAGCGTCCAGCTCGCCACGGGCCGGTGGCCGGCCTTCTACCAGGAGCCGCGGAACGTGACGGTGGTGTCTATGCCACTGACGGGCCAGGAGAACGACGGCGTGGCGATGCTCACGGAGGAGCAGAGGGGCAGTCTGGCGACGGAGGCCGCGGCGGGCGCCGTGCCGCTGACGGTGGAGGCGCGGGTGCCGGTGCGGGTGAGGCTCGGGAAGGTGCTGCGGACATGGACGGTGGACGTGTGGGCGCGCTGCGAGGTGACGGTTGACAAGCTGGCCGGCCAGGCTGCGGCGGCCAACAAGGGGTGCACGGTCAAGGTCAAGCCGCTCTGGTGGTGGTGGTGATATATACTGGCTCCATGGCTGGCGACCGATCGATTAATCGCCGGCACGGCATCGCTTGTCCTGCCGGGTAAGATGCGTGTAAATATAATTGGAATTGTTCAGAAGACAATTAGCTATCCCAGCAGAGTATTCTGATCAGTTGTAGATGTATGTGACCTGTGAAATTTTGCATTGCAGACTTGCAGAGTACGTCTCTGCTCTGCATAAAACATTATACTCCCTCCGTCTAAGAACAGATGTCTTAGATTTTTTAAATTTTAGATAAATCTATATACTAAATAGCCTCTAGATTCATCTAAATTTGAAATTTGAGACATCTATTTTAAGACGAAGAGAGTACTAAAATAAAACCTGATCGTATGTTGCTGTGTCAGGAACTCAGGGCTTCTTGTAATTGGGGTAGCTGAAACTTCTATAAATACATTAGTACTGCATGACAAAACCTCACCAACGACGCGGAAAACTGATTATATATTGTCGCGTTGATGGAAAATACTCTCTCCGTTTTAAAATATAAGATGTTTTAGGTTCGTGAAGAAGATGAATCTAGACTTCTTTTAGTATGTAGATTCGTCCCAAAGTTGAGTGAACCTAGATACTAAAACAAGTCTAGATTCATTTTCATCACAAACCTAAAACATCCTATATTTTAAAACGAAGGGAGTAGTAGTGAAGCCCGGCCAAGTTTGATGATATGCAAAAAAAAAGTAAAGAAAACGTTGCTGTTAACCATGGCCCGCGTATGTATCACTTGACATCACCCATCCACTGGTTTCTCAAGTCCAAATAAACTCAACGCGCGTGAGGTTGCAGCTGTAAACATGCCAATTCAAAATTTGTGGCCAATGGAACAGCCCTTATGTTAATGATAGAAGAAAAGTACACGTTCGATTGATCTCACTATAAAACGATACGCTTATACTAGTCAATAATAACCAAACTTAAGAATTTTTAAATTTTGCGTAGAAAATGCCAAGCTAGCTAGTTAAGCGCTGTCACCTTCATTTATAACAGAGATTAAATATTTATCACATTGGTAAGTCCTTAGTCCTTTGGCATATTGGAGTATTTACTTACCAACTTAACCAATTTTATCGGGGTCAGCTCAGCCCAATGTCAAATTGTCAAATGCTGCCTCTGTCCCTCGTCGTCGGCAGGTAGATACTAACGACATGAGGCTCCTGTTGGTGTTCCTAGTTGAGAGAGAAAACTAGATGTTGAGATTCTTTTTAGACCATAAGAAGACCCAAATTTTCTTTTAGAACCAAAGTGTACGTGATTCGTAGATCGGCCAAAGTTAGACAAGCCCTGAGGAGCGAAAAAAAAGGGTTGATTGGATTCCTAGGTGATGCTAGACGTGCGCCTCAAAACAATACAATGTCAAGCCCACTGAAATTGCCGATTCGGTCGTTTTCAGCAAGACACTCTCTCCGTGTCTAAACTGAGAACACCGCTTACTTGTTGATGCAGTCGAGGGATACGGCGTGAGCTCGCGCTCTCGGGTGAAATTGCAGTGGGAGGATTTTTGTCACCGCCGACAAAAAATCAACCCCCCATTTAGGAGCTTCACCATCACCTCCACAGCTAAATTGAAACCCACCATCCCCCCTTCAAGCTCCTCCACACTTCGAAATGAATGGCCATGGAGGGAGCTTTTGGATATGAGGTTATATGTAGGTGCGCGACTGCGGCGGTCAGCGCTGACCTAACGGCGTCACCCTTTTCCCCAACCTCTACGGTGGTTGTTGTGTCGCGGGTGGTCTTGTCGGGTTATCCACCCAACACTACGACGCTTGTCCTGCCGGGTTCTCCCTCCAGCATGACGACTGTTGTTGGCGGTGCTCTGCCAGCGTCAACCCCTTCCCCGACCTCAGTTTTGAATCCTAAGGATGTAAGATACATCTAACCCTTGATGGTGTATCTTAGATCCGTAAGCACATTCATGATTCCTTGGCCATAGGTTGTTTGTATGATATGTGCAACCGATTCATGCTTAGGGTTGTAGGATTTTAGATCCATGTTGGGGCTTAGCAATGTAGGATTTCAGTATAATGTGTATGGTGTTAGAGGTGTATGATTTCATTTTCGTTCTATGTTCTTAATGTACTATAAAAAACATGCTGACATGGTTATAGCCCACGGGTACACAACATTAGCAATACCTAGTCCAGACCAAGGGAAGGCCCACTACGAACCCTAATCTATAACCGACTCGATCTATGCCCGGGACCTGCCTATCTATATAAAGGCTAGGAGGGCACGGCGAGGAGGGCACCTCTCACTGCATACACACCTCCATGTCAGATTTCATCTGCGCACCCCTGTAACTTTTGGTTCCGCCGTAATCAAGAGCAGACAAGCAGGAGTAGGGTTTTCCCTCAAGGGGGCTGAACCTGGGTAAACTTCGTGTCCCCGCGTTTCTTGTTTGCTAACTATTCCGTGATCTCCAGCATCCCCATCTTCTCCAAAACCCAAGTCCATAACAATGGGCATTGACGAGATCGAACCTCGTCAATTGGCGCCGTCTGTGGGAATCGGGGGCGTTGATTGTGCGATCGTGACGGTCCAATCCGAAGCGATCTATAACTCATCGGCCACGGAGAGCCACCTCCTCTTCGGCGCTTTCGACTTCACCGCCCACTCGCCAACCACCATGAAGGATTTCGAGCCCATACGCGACGGGCTCGAGATTCTGTTTGGGAGCTTCTGCTTCCAGGTGGGGTAGACTGGCACCCTCCGCCTCCCAGATCGGGTGCCGCCACCATCCATCAGGCCCGCTTCGTGGGTCCCACCCATCGGCGTGCTACGCACGGCGACACTGACAGATGAGTCCTATGACAGCAGCAGCTGCAACTCAGATCTGTGCGGCCCTCCATCAGACGAAGGAACATATGGTTCCAGATCCAAAAGCTGCGGCAGCAGCGATCCAATCCGCAGGCGCTACCAATGCGCCATGGTTATCCATGGTGAATCGGAAGTGCCACCAGGTTCGAGCATACCCAACCCACCACCAAATCCACCGCCCAACCCGCATGCTGGGAATGGAGGAAACGAAGGAAACCCTAATCTCCAACCCAACGAAGGCGATGCTGCCGCCTACCATAGGATCAACCTCAACAAGGACGAATGGCGCCAGGCACGCGAAGCCGTGGCGGGCAACAAGATCCTACCTGTGAATGCTTCACAGGATCTGCTGATGGCATACCACCTGCTCCTCATTGGCGAGCATAACCGGCAGGTGAAGATGCAGGAGGAACTCGACAAACGCAAGCAGGCATCTTCGGAGTCTAGCACGCGGCGAGCTGCAATCTCCGCCACTGGTGGCTCCAGCTCGCACGGTAATCACGCCAACAAGCATCGCTCTCGCACAGACAACATGGACCCCGCCGCGCGACGTGAGGTCACCAAAACCCTCAACACGTCCTTCATGGAGATGGACTTCAACGGCAACGTCATACCGAAGATGCCGCATGCTGCGATCATGGTAGCCACCACGTACCTCGCGCCCCATCCACCTCCGGTGGGGGACCCGAAGAGTGCCATGCACAAGTCCGCACTAGCCGGACTCGGACTCGTCGGAGCTGCGCTCCACGAGGAAGCACCCGCAGAGCCGAAGAACAAGGCTGCGGTCAGATTCAATCGCAGCCCCACACCCTCATCCGACGAGGACGAGCACGATCTACCTCGACGTCGCAAGAGCCCAAGACGTCACAGCCGCGACTACGACGCTCGAAACAACCTCGCCCAGTGCAAGGTCGACAAGGCACACGCCAAACGTGTGTGTTCAACCGAATCCGGAGAGGATGACGACAGAGAACTGTGCGGAGCTCGATGCTTCAGCAGATCTGTTCGACGCACACGGATGCCGAAAAATTTCAAGCTTCCTTTGGACACCCCGAAGTTCGACGGCACACAGGACCCGAAGGCCTGGCTTAGCGATCACCTCTCGTCCGTCAAGCTGCACGGCGGTAGCAGGAACACCGCCCTGCAATGCCTTCAACTGCAGCTGACAGGTGCAGCTCGGATATGGCTCAGTATCCTGTCCTCTGGCTCCATCCGAAGCTGGGAGGAGTTGGCGTACAGTTTCATCTGAAACTTCAAGGGCACCAGCAAGAGGCTAGCCTCAATCGAGGAATTGCGGGCCTGCACTCAATGTACGGGCGAATCCATTCGCTCGTACATCTTGTGCTAGTCCAACATTAAGAACTCCACGGCACACATCTTCGAGGACGGTGTCAAACGCCTGGACTTGAAAGAAGAACTTGGGTGCGTCAAGCCCAAAACACTCGACCACCTAATGGACATCACCAACAGGTGCGCAGATGGCGAGGATCCCTCCACCGAGCACATTCGGATGACGAGGATGACTACGGCCGTAGGCGCGAACGCCGTAGCAAACAAAGATCGTGCGTATATGACGATCGCGATAGACCCGACATGGTTGCGGCTGGCTATGCCGACCGCTGCAACGACAACAACCGCAACAACGGAGGATACCGCGGAGGCAACTTCCGCGACGGAGGATGCCCCACACAAACATGGCAGCGTCGCGGCCGTGATGAAGAACCCTCGGCATACGACAAGTTGTCGGGTCCATGCACCATCCATTTCTACATCGACAAGCAGGACGGCAAAAAGAAGGCCAGCCACATGCTCAAGGACTGTCGCGAGTTCCAGAAACTCAGCGAGGGTCTCACCCAAATGCGACGCCAGATCGTGAACCCTGGGTTCTGACCCGCACCTACACCAGGTGACATCGCCCACGGAGCTCCTCCACCACCCGTGGGACCATCGAATCCAGCAATCGCACCTGCCCCAAACAACGGCACATGCGGATACCCGCCGCCAAAAGGGTCCCTGATGATCCAGAAAGGACGCCCTACCAATAGGGTGCAAAATAAGATCACTCGACAGGTCAGCCTCGCTGTAACCGCTCCGCCTGCCATCCCTGAGTACCTCAGTGGCTCGGAGTCCTGCATCACGCTCGATCATTCGGATCACCCCCGCCAGATCTCTCGCCCAGGTCATGTTGCCCTGGTGCTCGAGGCGCAGATCGGAGGATTCGAGATGAGCCGCGTCTTCATGGACGGCGGCAGCGGCATCAACCTGATGTTCGCCAGCACCCTCGCAGCGATGCGGATCCCGCTATGCAGCCTGGAACAATCCGATACAACGTTCCACGACATAGTCCCAGGGAAGGGCATATACCCCCTGGGAAATATATGGCTCGACGTCATCTTCGGCAAGCCCGAAATTTTTTGATGCGAGCGGCTCGAGTTTGAAGTGGTGGATTGGCCATCACAGTACCACGCCATCCTTGGGCGCATAGCGTTCGCAAGTTTCCTAGCAGTACTGCACTACGCGTACCTGCTGCTCAAGATGCCAGGGCCCAAGGGCGTCATCACAGTCCAGGGGAGCTTCACCCGATCGGACCACTGCGATAGAGATTTCAACAGAATCTCCCAGTTGTTCGGCATGCAAGAGGAGCTCACGAGGCTCCGAGAAGTGACGGACAACGGGGCACCCCCAGTCGCCAGGCAAAACTCACCTGACATGTCGTTCGACTCCACAGTCAACATGAAAAAGGTGCAGGTCCACCCAACCGATGCCTCCAAGACGGCGCTGATTGCCAATGACCTCAGCCCCACATAGGAAAGTGTGCTCGTCGAATTTCTCCGTGAGCACTCGGAAATCTTCGCCAGGAGTTCCCACGGAATTCACCGAGCACGCACTCAATGTGTTCCCCGATGCAAGGCCGGTCAAGCAGTCGATCCGGCGACTGTCTGAACCACGAGCAGAAGCAGTTGGAATCAAAGTCAACAGACTCCTCTACGCCAACTTCATCCGAGAAATCAAGGAGAGCGAGTAGCTGGCCAACACTGTGATGGTCCCCAAAAAAGACAAGGACATCCTGCGGATGTGCGTGGACTTCACGTCACTCAACAAGCACTGCCCCAAGGACCACTTCCCTCTTCCTCAGATCGATCAGATCATTGATTCGACTGCAGAATGCGAGAAACTCTCCTTCCTTGACGCCTATTCAGGCTACAATCAGATTTGGCTGAAGTTCGAAGATCAAGAGAAAACAACGTTCATCACGCCGTTCAGAGTGTTCTGCTACAACACCATGCCTTTTGGGCTGAAGAACGCATGCACCACATACCAGAGGTGCATGCAGGCATGTCTGAAAAACCAGATTGGTCGCAACATCCAAGTCTATGTCGACGACATAGTCATCAAGACTAGGGAAGCCAAGACACTGATTAACGATCTCCGCGAGACGTTCGATAACCTTAATCACTACAAGATCAAGTGTAATCCAGAAAACTGCGCCTTCGGCGTCCCATCTAGCCAACTACTCGGCTACTTCATCTCCCAGTGAGGGATCGAGGAGAACCCGAAGAAAATTCGGGCCATACTGACTATGGAGAAGCCGAAGAACCTCAAAGGTGTCCAGCAACTAGCTGGACGCATCGTGGCGCTGAGCAGATTCATCAGCCGCATGGATGATAAGGCCCTGCCCTTTTACCAACTGCTACGCAAGACGGACAAGTTTGAGTGGACACTCGAAGCAGACGACGCATTTGAAGCACTCAAGAGGCTGCTCTCCACCTTGCCTGTCCTGGTCATGCCCAAGGAGCAAGAACCTCTGCTTCTATACATTCCATGCACCAGGTGGTAAGCACCGTACTCGTGGTCGAACGACCAGAAGATGGCAAGACCCATGGGGTCCAATGCCCAATCTACTACCTCAGCGAGGTATTGACGCCAACAAAGCAGAGGTACCCTCACTACCAGAAGCTCTCCTACGGCGTGTTCATGACGGCTCGTCGGCTGAGCCACTACTTCCAGGAGCATCAGATAATGGTCGCCAACGAGGCGCCACTGTCCAACATCCTGAACAACCCCGAAGCCACGGGACGCGTAGCCCTGTGGGGCATCGAGCTATCCCCTCTAGACATAGTCTATGAGCAGCGCAAGGCCATCAAATCTTAGGTCCTCCCGGACTTCCTCGTCCACTGGATGGAACTCCAGCTGCCGAACACTCCGGACATGACGCAATCATGGTTGATGCACTTCGACGGCTCCAAGCGTGAGGCTGGAGAAGGAGCTGGCGTCATACTGACGTCCCCGCAAGGCGATAAGATGAAATACGTCCTTCGGATGAAATTTCGCGCCTCCAACAACGAGGCCGAATACGAGGCCCTCATCCATGGCATGAGGATGGCAAAGATCTGCGGTGCAACATGCCTAGTCATCTACGGTGAGTCGAACCTCGTCGTCCAGCAGACGATGAACGAATGTGACGCCCACGCCGCCAACATGATCGCGTATCGCATGCTCTACAACTCACTCGAAGGAGACTTCGACGGCTGCGAGCTTCGGCACGTTGGAAGGTAAAGCAACGAGGAGGCCGATAGACTCGCCAACATCGGCTCCACCTGTGCACGGGTGCCACCAGGTGTGTTCCTCGAACAAATCTGCATACCCTCTATCAAAAGGAAATTCCCCAAGGGATCACCCGAAGAAGCAGAGCACTCGTGGGTTGTGCCACCCGAAGGACACGAAGGGCCCGAAAAGCTCGACACAGAGGCCAAGCTTGTCAGCTTGATGAAGGTCATGGCAATCGAGGAGACATGGACGCAGCCGTGCCTTAGGTACCTGCTAAACAAGGAACTGCCCGACGACCCAACAGATGCCCGACACATATCTCGCCGGTCCAAAGCATTCACCATCCACAATGGCGAGTTGTACAAGCGCAGCATTTCGGGTGTACTCTAACGGTGCGTCACCATCGGTGATGGCAAAACCATCCTCCAAGACATCCACGTAGGCATCTGCGTTCATCATGTAGGCAGCCACGCCCTCGTCGCCAAAACTTTACGAGCTAGATTCTACTGGCCAACGGCCATGAACGATGCTAAGGACATCGTCCGAAGATGCAATGGCTTCCAAAGGTTCGCGGACAAGCCACACGCACCAGGATTGGAGCTTAGGCCCATACCGCTGGCCTGGCCCTTCGCCCAATGGGGCCTCAACATGATCGACAAACTGCCCAAATCTTCGAAAGGTGGCCATGTCTACCTCCTGGTCACAGTCGACAAGTTCACCAAGTGGATCGAGGCCATGCCCGTCACCAACCAAAGCGGAAAAATGGCCTTCAAGTTCTTCATGTCCATAGTCTATAGGTTCGGTGTGCCGCACAACACCATCACGGACAATGGCTCGAACTTCATCTCGAAAGAATTCCAGGACTTCTGCGAGGGCCTTTGTATTAACATATCATACGCCTCAGTGGCGCACCCGTAGACCAGCGGGCAGGTCGAAAAGGCCAACGGCCTCATAGGCGGCGGCATCAAGAAACGCCTGCTCAGCCCACTCGAACGGCTGGCGGGAGCCTTGGTAGAGGAGCTACCCTCCGTACTCTGGAGCCTATGGACAACGATGAACATCGCAACTGGCTTCACACCTTTCTTCATGGGGCACGGAGCCGAAGTCGTACTACCCGCCAAGGTACACCACAAGGCCCCACGGGTCATCGCCTACAGCGAAGCCGAATCAACGGCCGCAATCGAAGACGCCGTCGACACACTCGACGAAGCACGCGACATCGCCGCGGCTCGCTCAGCGGTCTACCAGCAGAGCCTCCGCAACTACCACAGCCGATGGCTACGGCCAAGGTCCTTCGTCGAAGGAGACCTCGTCATGCGACTCAAGCAAGAGCTGCCGAAAAATCTCGAGTCACCTTGGGAAGGACCCTGTATTGTCACAGAAGTCATCCCAGGCGGTGCCTACCGCCTCATGGACATCGCGTCAGGAGTCGAATACTCCAACCCCTGGAACGTCGTGCGTCTGCGACGCTTCTATCCCTAGTTATCCCTTTACTTTCAATAAGGCTACTCATCCAAGGCTATTCAGCCGAACAATGTACCTCTTCGATTACGCTATGAATAAAAGCTAAGTTACTTGGCCAAAATTTCTTTTTCTCTGCATTACTTTTCGCTATAACACGCTCGGGGGCTATGCCTCACCTCACGACTCCGTCGACTGAGAATAACGCATGTAACCTGAGTAGCTGACCACGTCAGGCTAACGAAAAGGACATGCATACAACAAAAGCACCACGTGCTAGCACAAATAAACTTTACAAAAAAGGGCATAACAAGCCCACTCGAATATATACAAGTTCTACATCTATATTTTATAGGATCTATCTATTCTGAAGAATTACATGTGCCCGATGCTCGAAGAGATCCACGATCTCTTCGGCATATTGCCTAACAGCCGCATAATGCGGGCGCATGTCCTAGAGGCTACCGTCTGGCGAAGAGGCGGCCCAGCCGCCACCACCGCGAGATCGACATCAAGGCAATGCAGCCGAACAAGCAAAAGGTCAACTTTCACCCCTGCTACCAGCTGGTGCCGCACCAACTCCCTCACGTGACCCACGTCTCGAAACTTCGACAACAAACCCCAAAGAGTGTAAGGTGCCTCGTCTAGGGGGAACATGACATACAAAATCGATGCCAGAGAAGTTTTCACCTGCTTCGGCACCCGCGACACCTAATGAACACGATCCTACACCGTCGCAAGGACGGTGGCCCAGTCACGGTCCATCTAGAAGAAGCTGCCAGCTTCCAAGTCCTGTTGGGTCAAACAATTGATCCGAACCACAACGCGTCCTTCTCCTCCCTAGTAACAAGGTTGGCAGTTGCAAAAAACTATAAATAAGGTGACACACAAACAAGGCGCATCCGAAAACATGCAGCATCTCAAGAAAACTCACATTGCAGTTGCTCGCTCAAATTCTGCAACTCCCCCATCAGATACTCCTCCCTGGCGATAGCTCGCTCAGCCTTCAACTTCCACACGTCCGCGTGGCATCAAACGCCAAGGATCTCCTTCTCCAAACTACGGACGTGGTCGCGAAGAAAAACATGTTGCGACGCATCATCCAACGATGGTCGCGGATCTGGAGCAGCCGAAGTACCAACGGGTGCCCCACCCAAAGGACCCTAAAGACAAACAAGTAAGGAAGTTGAACATCACACACATCTCTAGCGATAGCTCAAAAAATACTTTATATACATTAAAGGCCACCCCGTGGCATGAGTCAAGATTTGTTCATCAATAAAAGCATACATTACAAAAGGAAGAGGATATACTATCCTATACTACAACAACAAAGCCTAGGCACCCGCATCTGGAGTGGCCTTAGAGCCAAACTGCCTGCTCTTGGCCTTTTCCTGCTGCTTCACTGCGTACTTCGCCAGCAGGTCAATGAGCTTCCGCCCATACCACTTACAACGGGAAGCGAAGGGAGCGAAGACTACCTCTGAGCCGTCTGGAGCCGCTGGCATCTGGGAGGTGACGTGCAGCAGATCCAGCTCCGCTCTGGATACCATAGCCATGTCCAGACCCATGGAGGCGCCGATGCCTTTGTGCTTGTGCTTGTAGGTCGCAGGAGCATCCTCTGACAGCGCATCCGCCAGAGCATCGACATCCTCAAGAGCAGCGCCCTTGGGAACGATCTCCTTGCAGAAGCGCTAGAGAACCTCATTGGCCTTCGCCAGAGAACTAGCAGCAGTGCCGCAACGATCTTCGACCGCCGCGACGGCATCATCCAGAACGCTCCCATGCTCCATGGCACTGCGATCAAATGCGATGCCTGAAGCATCTGAGGCAAGAAGATAAAACAAGAGCCGCATAAAAACGAGATAAGGAGCAGCCGAAAAAGCAAGGACGAATCAAATAAACTAACCGGAGAAAGCCTTGGCTGCAGCCATCAGCTTGTCGGCCATCTCCTTCCCACGAGCGGCAGCCGCAGCAGCAAGCTCCCTCTTGCGATCTGCATACTCCTTCCGCAGGCGCTCCTGAGCCTCGGTGGCAGCAGCCACCTCCTTCTCCAGGCGCTCCTTCACTTCAGCAGCATCTGCAGCCTTCTTCTCTGCTCGACCGATGCTCTTGTCGAGAGCGTCCGGCCAACGAAGGGCCGCATTATTCTCATCTGCAAAACAACAAGAACACACATGAACAACACAAGTATTGTTCAGGCGACAGACGCAACAAAAACAGAAACGAGCAAGACAAGTACCTCGAAGCTGCTGCATATTGGCCTCCAGCGCCAGATGCTGCTGGATGAGAAGGTTCGCATTGTGCACAAAGGGATACGAAAAGAAATAGAAGCAAAAAATCAAGAGAGCATCAGAAAAAAAGGCTCGGGGGCTGCGCCCCGAAAAGAGCAAAACATTCAACAAAGCAACCCGAAAAGGTCTTGGGGGATCCCCCCAGGACGATAAAATAAAACAACTTACGTGCTCAGATGGAGACTCCGAAGGTCCACAAGGGGTCTTCTGAGTAACGACCACCCGAGCCTCTTGTGGAGAGGGATTTGGGGCGTCATCCTCATAGTCGGCCACCATCTGAAAAGGAGGGGCCATCGGCTTCGATTCCCCCATGGCCTCCTGAGTACCCTCATCAAGAGAACCCTTCGAGGAGTGGATGTAAGGAAAGTATTGACCAAAAACAAGAGAAAAATTTGCACACAGAATAAAGCGCAACCGAAATTACTTACGAGTCAATATCGGAAAGGTTGAAGATTGGCGGTGCTTTCTCCTTCTTCTTCTTCTTGTCTGGCGGCTGCGACGCCATCGTTCGAAGGGGCACAGCCGGATACGGTGCGGAATAAGCACCATCATCCTCGACATGATGTTCAAGGAAGGACGGATCCCTCGGAGTTGGCGGGGTATACGCGTCCGACGATTCGCTACGCGATCGCTTTTGGGTCTAACCCTCGCTCGCCTCAGGAGCATCCGCAGTCGGCGATTGAGCGGGAGGAATCTCAGACTCGGAGTCCACCTCCTCATTGTCTGGTGCCTCTCTATATTTCTCAGGCAGAGGGGGCATAGACCCGTAACCTGGAGGCGTTGCAAGCAAAAATGACAACAGACATGAGAAACCGCAGCAAACAAAAAACGCACAGAAAAGCGCAACGCGCACGAACAAACTTCACCTTCGAAGCCCCTTTACTGGCGCTAAGAGGGGGAGTCAACGACTCCCCTGGAAGGTCCTCACCAGCCTTGAACTTCAGCAGAGGACGGAGGGCCCTATCAAGATCACCCGAAGATAACTCTTCGGATGACACTCTGGTGGGATCACTGGGGCCAGCGTAGAGAACCATAGGGTGTGCCCTGGCCTAGAGCGACTACACACGACGTTTGAGGAAGGTACGGATGATGTCGAATCCGTTGACCTCCTTGCGTGGCACCAGCTGGAGAGCCTCCACTCGCTTGTAGAGCCTCTCCACCTCCACAACTTCGCTCTCCAAGATGTGGTTTTTCCACGATCTCTTCGGAACAATCTTCTGCTCGGAGTCGAAGGGGGCAAGGCCAAATTGCTGACAGTCCAGCTTGACATCGCGGATGTAAAACCACTTACGACACCAATACTGAACGGACTCGCAAATGGAGAAGGAGAAAAATTGGACAAAGGGACGAAGGAAGATGATGCAGCCGCCAAGCGGATAGACTCCGCCAGTGCCGGACTGCCTCTTCATGGAATATAGCTTTCTAAAGAGACCAAAGTGTGGCTCGATGCCGAGCCAGCACTCACAAAGCATGATGAAGCACGCGGTGTTAAGAAGAGAATTGGGAGACAGATGATGAATCTGAATCCCATAGAAGAAAAGGAGCCCACGAAGGAACTTGTGGGCAGGAAGCGAAAAACCGCAAAGAATGAAGGCAACAAAGATCACCCGAAACCCTACGGGTGGGCGAGGGATTACCTCATCGCCAGGGATCTTGACGTCCTCCTTGTTTTGCGGAATTAATCCTGCATCACGCAGCTTGAGTAGATCGGTGTCACGCACATCGGAGCGCCTCCACTTCCCGCCAGTATTGCACACAGGCGCGACAACCTTCTTGCCGCCGGTAGCGGCGCTCGAACCCGCTCTGGCAGAGGCCTTCTTCGACTTGACCATGGTGGAGCGTCAACGACGGCGATGCGCGCACAGGAAAGAAGAGGGAAAGGATCAGAGAACGTCCAGTGCGCGCGAGGAAGAGCTCGTGAAAATGGAGGTAGTGAAGAAAGCAAATGGCAAAGGGTGAAAACAAATCACTGTTTTCCCCACAGTTATAAGGATGAAGACGATGAACACGAACCGTTCATCCAGAAGCCCTAACGCGCAAGTCAAATCCAGCCCTACACGTGTTAACTCCAGAGCGAATCGTCGCCCGCACGCCGTCCACTATGCACGGAAATCAAGGAGACGCCGTAATTCTCGCCACGTCGCGCATGACCAGTCAACTCCAAGTCAGGAAGTGGGACCCACGTTTGTCCTGTCACGTCACCTCTGGCGCTACGGACGGTTGAGGTTATCAATCGTCAGCACTGACGTCATCAAAACCAATCTAGCAACGGTTGGAAATATTCGACTGATAACTAAAGTACTCGCTCGAATCTACGATTCGAGCAATTACTCGGGGGCTACTCCTATCAGGAGCGCTGGCCGCGCACCTGAGAAATGATTGAAGAACTATAACTCTCAGCTATCTTCGAGTCCCACGTAGAGTCTACGACTCCACTACAGACTCAGGGGGCTACTCCCATAGGAAGGATTGATCAAGCATCTAAAAATATTGTCCTATGGACCCGAGGCTAAAAAAAAAGTGAATTAAAAGTCTCTGCTCGAGTCTACGACTCGAACAGACACTCGGGGGCTACTCCCATAGGGAGCGCTAGTCGCGCACCCTATGAATTCTTCGACTGCAATCTTTCGGAATAAAATGCAAAAAACTTTCTGGCAACTTTGACCAAACAAACGCTAAGTGGGAAACATTTTCCTTAGCCACCCGAAACACCTCCGCGGTGATAACATTTCGGATGATGTGTCTACGACACAAAGATAAGACCTACAGATATCATCTGATGGCATGGTAACGCACCTGACTGCGCTCTGCCAGTAAAATACTGTGTCAACCGACGCGATGAAAACCCTAACGGACGCGTTGGATACATCACTCAAAAACTACCGGGATTAGATTCATGTAAGATCTCAGTGGCCTAAGTCGAATTACACCAGCATCCGTTCCAGATTCGAGTCTAGGGACTCGAGTCTGAAGAAGATCGTGTTGTTTTGTCCTATGACAGTTAACTGACCCTGATCCGTCAGGAGAGTCAGGCACACGCATCAACAATCCCTACAAACTAAAATCATTCTCTTATAAACAGGCATAAAACTACACCCGAAAGACTAAGGCGTCCTCAGCCGAATCTACGATTCAACTGAGCACTCGGGGGCTACTGACATGGTTATACCCCACGGGTACACAACATTAGCATATCTAGTCCAGCCAAAGGGAAGGCCCACTGCAAGATACGCGGCCTGCGGAGGTTTCGGGTGGCCCATGCCCATGATGCCTTCGGATGCTTGGAGAACAAGACTAGAGTAGATAGAATTTCAAAGGGGCGAACCCTAATCTATAACCGACTTGACCTATGCCCGGGACCTGCCTATCTATATAAAGGCTAGGAGGGCACGGCGAGGAGGGCACCTCTCACCGCATACACATCTCCACGCCAAATTGCATCTGTGCACACTTGTAACTTTCGGTTCCGCCGTAATCAAGAGCAGACAAGCAGGAGTAGGATTTTCCCTCAGGGGGCCTGAACCTGGGTAAACTCCGTGTCCCCATATTGCTTGTTTGCTAACTATTTCGCGATCTCCAGCATCCCCATCTTCTCCAAAACCCAAGTCCATAATAATGGGTATTGACAAGATCTAACCTCGTCACATGCCTTCTGGATCCCCTGAATTGTCTACTATCTCAAAGACTAAAATTGACTTAAGATGAATGGAGCCTAACAATATTGTCAACGATCCAACTATGCATGTCCACTGACCATTGATATAGGAACCTTCTCTCTCATAGTTTGTCTTAAATAGGATTATTGTGTCCATGATAAAGGGGCTAAGTTGTAACATCAGTTTCAAAGAAGCAGCGATGAATAAATTTATTAATGATGTTCTTGATTTTACTAGGATAATAGTGACCAGTTTTTAGTTGCACAGCCACCTCAAGAAGTGAAGAATAAAGTGAAACTAGATACTTCAACTTAGAACACTTCAAGGCATCAAATGGTGTCCGGTAAACATGTCCTTCACGTTCAATGATGAGAACATGCTCATGCACAATCTCATGATAAGTTAGCAACGTACTGATATTTGTTTCACATGTTCGTACCACTGTACTTACCCATTGTCATCTCAATCTCAGGCTTGCCTGAAACACGCTAAGTTGTTGAAAATCTCATACCAAACTATGCTTAGATGAAGACCATATTCACACCCGAATTGTTGATAAACGCCATCTCTGGAATCTGAAGCTGATGATCGGGACTATCGACTTCTTTGCGGACAACAGTGATAAATAGCTTAGGACGTGGCTACGCTGGCGCTTTGATTAGTGCTATTGATTTGACATTCATATGCAGTGGTCATGATATATTGCTTGAGCGCATATATATTTTAGGAGGTGGTCTGATATCCCTTCAGGGGCTATCTTGCTGATAAAAATTGGGAAGAATGTTACTTGCAAATTTACCGAAACACTTCGTCAAGAAATTCTTTATTGCAGTACCCATCTCTCCCTTCCGTTATGGCAAAATTGCTCATGGAGATTTTGTTAGACTGTATATATACATAAACTTCTGTACTCCGTATTGTAAATTGTATTGTACACATACATACACAATATATAAAGACAACCACACCCCACGTTTAGGGTGTTGAGTAGTTGTCCAATTCTATTATTTTACATGGTATCACGCTAGGTTACGATCATGACTTCCGCTGCCTCCGCCTCCGTCGCCGCCGCCACGGACTCCCGTGCCGCGGCCTTGATCATGGCGCCGGTCGACGCTCCTGCTCTTCCACCGACGCTGCTCCGTCTCATCAACGGCGGCACGGCCCCTGGCACCGCGCATCTCGGCCCTCTCTCTACATTGAGTGCCGGTGCGATGTTCTCGGGCCAGATCGCCTCCCCATCGGGGTTCTCGCCGCCGCCTCCATTCCCGGTCGTGGCGCCCTCGCTGTCTGCTCCTCTGCCTATGGCGCTGCCATCTGCCTCTTCCCTGATCGCCCCACCTTCCCTGGTGGCAGATAGGTCCACAGCGCCCGTCTCTCCCACCGCGCTTGTCGCCCCGGTCCTGGTGGCTACGCCCTCTGCGGATACGCCATACTGGCACGGGGTCTATGTCCCCTCACTCGTGCCCTACCAGGCGACTGTTGTGACGGCCGTTCGTCCCCGTACCATGCACCCTTGGCGGTTGCGCCATCGTCGGGCTCTGCCCACCATCCAGGATACTACGGCATGCCTGCTCCGGCGCCTGCACCCTACGTCGCGCCTACGCCACTGCCACCGCCGTTGGTCCATGCCGAGGCTGCCGCAGATGCTTCCTCTCATGGTGGTGCTCCGCCAACGTTTTATTTCGCCCACCTCATCCCGGTGAATTAACGATGGACAACTATCTATAGTGGCGTGCCCAAGTGTTGCCTCTTCTTCGCAGCCGCTATCTTGATGGCTTCGTTGATGGAACGCTTCCGTGTCCTCCGCCCTCTCACCCGGCGCATCATGCATGGGTGGCGCAAGATAAGGCTATCCTCTCCGCCATTCAGTCGTCCCTTACCGAGGGGGTCGCCTCCCTCGTCATCTTCGCCATGACCTCTCGCGATGCTTGGGCTGCTCTCGAGACCAGCTTCTCCTCTCAGTCTACGGCGCGGGCACATGCTATACGTACTCAGCTTGGCGAAGAAAAACTCAATGATCTCACCATCACCAAGTACTTCAACAATTTTACTGGTCTGGCGGACAAACTCGCCTTTATCGGGCAACCTCTCCGCCCTGAGGAGTTCACCTCGTACGTCGTCAATGGTCTGGACGGCAAGTATGACTCTCTGGTGGAGAACATCAATGGTCGCGGCACCCATATTCTGCCGCGCGAGCTGTACGCTCGTCTTCTTGCGTCGGAACAACGTTACAAGGCGCGTCGCTCAAACCCCAGCTTCACCTCCGCTAATGTTCCTTTTCGTGGGGGAGGAAAATTTTCCAGGCCACCTACTACTGATGCCGGTGCTGCCAAGCCGGCGCCCGCCCCGTTGTGTGGCTGTGGCCTCCAGCAACCCTGCCAGTTGTGTGGCCTCGATGGCCATATCGCCTCCAAATGCCATCATCGCTTGAAGCAAGACTTCATGGGCGTCGGCAACAATGGCAAGGGAAACGAGAAGCAGGCTGCTATTGCAACTCAGGAGTCTTACATGGGCTACACGCCGTCCTAATCCATCGACCCTTCATGGGCGATGGACATTGGAGCTACCACTCATCTAACCAATGAGATGGGAAAACTCTCAACCCAGGAGCCTTATCGCGGGCATGATCAGGTCTGCACCGCCAATGGAGCACGTATGTACATCTCACATATTAGTCAGGCATCTCTTTTTACAAACACCTCTCAAACATTTCATCTTCTTAATGTCCTTCGGGTTTCTTCGGTTGCACGTAGTCTGTTGCCGGTTCCACAGCTTACTCGTGACAATGATGTCTTTGTTGAATTTCACCGTTTCCATTTTTTGTTAAGGACATGTACACCCGGGACGTTTTGCTTAGAGGTCGCCTTCGCCATGGGCTTTATGTGCTTGATGTGCCGCCGCCAGTTCCTCGAGCTTTCAGTAGTGTTCGTTTTTCACCGTCTCATTGGCACTCGCGTCTTGGCCATCCGGCGACTCCTATAGTTTGCCATGTGCTACATCGCCATGAGCTTCCAGTTGTTTCTAATAAACAAGTTGATACAATTTGTGATGCCTGTCAGCAAGGCAAGAGTCATCAACTTCTGTTTTTAGAGTCGATTCGTGTAATAAAAACTCCACTTGAGCTTGTGTTTTCCGATGTTTGGGGTCCAGCCCAAACTTCTGTTACTGGTCACAACTATTATGTCGGTATTATTGATGCTTACAGTCGCTTTACTTGGCTTTACCTTCTTAAGCGCAAATCTGATGTGTTTGATGTTTTCTTACAATTTTAAGAACATGTTGAGCGTCTTCTCAAGCATAAGATTATTCATGTTCAGTCCAATTGGGGGGTGAGTATCACAACCTCAACACCTTCTTTAACAAGCTTGGGATCTTGCACCGTGTGTCCTGTCCTCATACACACCAACAGAACGGCGCCGTTGAACGTAAGCATCGTCATCTCGTAGAAACTGGCATAACTTTATTAGCTCATGCCTTCGTTCTTTTTCGGTTTTGGAGTGACGCTTTTTCTACCGCCTATTATCTCATTAATAGGCTCCCTACACGACTTCTTCATATGAAAACACCTCTTGAGCTATTGCTTAATGAGACTCCAGACAATACGTTTCTCAAGGTGTTTGGTTGTGCATGTTGGCCCCATTTGTGTTCATATAATCATTGTAAACTCGAGTTCTGGTCTAAACAGTGCGTTTTTCTTGGGTATAGTTCCCTTCACAACGGGTACAAGTGCCTTCATATTCCGTCTAACCGCGTCTATATTTCCCGTGATGTGGTGTTTGATGAGAGTGTGTTCCTTTTTTCTGCATTGCCGGCTCCTGTTAATACACTGTCACCACATGTGCATTCTCCTCCACCATTGCCTGATCAATTTGTAGATGTTGCATATTTCTCCTGTTTTTCTCCCTAATCATGGTGCAAGCATTGGTCGCGAAGCTCGACTGGAGTTACTGAACGTTGCGGATACGTCCCTAGCACTGGACGTCGATCGTGTGCATGTCCCATGCACCGTCGCACGCGTTGGTGATCCAGCTCCAACGTTTTCCGTCCCAAACCCGGCTGGGTCACCATCCCCTGGCCCAGCAACGCCTAGCTCCTCTGCCCCGCCTGGCGGCCCTTCCTCGTGAGCGCCTGCGTCGCCCAACGCAACGCGTACTGCCCCATCGCCCACTGTTGCGTTGCCTTGCAGTGGGCCTTCTCCACCCACTGTCGCATCGCCTCGTGGTGGTCCACCCTAGCCAGACTCCTCCTCTCCCGTTCGTGATTAGGACGAGTCTGCCACTTCGTCGCCTCCTGCCACTACTATGGAGCCGACTGTTTCACTACCTGTGGCACCATGTGCGAGCACTCGCGGTCAAAATGAACAGCAACAGCGCACCGATGGCACAGTTGCGTGGATTGCGGCTTGTATGGCACATTCTCAGGATGATCCCACTGCTGAACCTCGACACTATCACGCTGCTCTAGGGGTCCACACTGGCGCACTACAATGGAGCAGGAGTATCATGCGCTCCTTAAGAATGACACTTGGCGGCTCGTTTCTCCCCCTCTAGTGTTAATGTTATTGACTCCAAGTGGGTGTTCAAGGTCAAGAAACATTCTGACGGCTCTATTGAACGGTACAAGGCACGGTTGGTGGCCAAAGGATTCAAACATAGGTATGATCTTGACTATGAAGACACCTTCAGTCCTATTGTCAAACCTACTACTATCCATCTCCTTCTCTCGTTGGATGTTACAAGAGGGTGGTCTCTGTGCCAACTGGATGTCCAAAATGCTTTCCTCCATGGTGTCCTGGAGGAAGAGGTCTATATGCGTCAGCCCCTAGATTCGTTGATCCTGCACGTCCGCATCACTTGTGTCGCTTGGTGAAGGCCCTCTACGGGCTTAAGCAGGCCCCACGTGCCTGGCATGCTCGTCTTGGTTCTGCTCTTCGTGCTCATGGGTTTGTGCCTTCTACTACTGATACGTCATTGATTATGCTTCAGCGACCTACGGTGACTATGTAACTGCTGGTCTATGTTGATGATATTATCCTTATCAGTTCCTCAGTCACCGTTGTTTATCGCTTGGTTTCTGCTATGAGTGGTGATTTTGCAGTCAAGGATCTGGGTACTCTGCATTACTTCCTTGGTTTGGAAGTGTCTCATTCTGCTGGTGGTTTGACTCTTACTCAGCAGAAGTATTCTCGGGACTTGTTGCGCCGTGCTGGCATGTTGCAGTGCAAGACTGCCACTACTCCTATGTCATCTACTGATCGGTTGTCAGCTCTTGATGGTTCTCCTCTATCAGCTGATGATGCTACTGAGTACCATAATGTTCTTGGTGGTCTTCAGTACGTGACGATTACACAACCTGATATATCCTATGCAGTCAACCATGTGTGTCGGTTTCTTCATGCTCCTTGCGACACTCATTGGACCGTTGTCAAACGCATTATTCGATATGTTCGCTCCACGGATTCCTATGGTTTGCATCTTCGGACGGCACCATCTTGTGTTCTCTCAGTTTTTTCTGATGCCGACTGGGCTGGTAATCCTGATGACAGACGATCCACGAGGGATATGATGTGTTCTTTGGTCCAAATTTAATCGCCTGGAGTACTCGCAAGCAAGCTACAATGTCTCGCAGTAGTACTGAAGCTGAATACAAAGCAGTTGCTAATGTCTCGGCTGAACTCATCTGGATATAGTCTCTTTTGAGAGAGTTGGGGATTTCTCAGAACCAGCCTCCAGTTCTTTGGTGTGACAATATTGGTGCCACATATCTTTTATCTAATCCAGTATTTCATGCTCGAACTAAACACATTGGAGTTGACCATCATTTTGTGAGGGAACAAGTTGCATAGAAGCTACTGCAAATCAAGTTTGTCTTTTCTAAAGACCAGCTTACTGACATCTTCACGAAGCCACTGTCTCAGTCTCAGCTGAGAGTTATAGACGTAATCTTAACTTGCTTTGTATTTCTAGACACAGTTAAGATTAAGGGATAATGTTAGTATATATACATAGTCTTCTATATTTTAACTTATATTGTACACATGTGTACACAATATATAAAGACAACCACACCCAACGTTTAGGGTGTTGAGCAGTTCTATTGTTTTACAGCCTTATCTCGTACAACTTGTTTGATCCTTGATGTGTACTACTATCTTCATTCCAAAATAATTGATGTTTTAATTTTACTTTAAGTTAAACTATTTTAACTTTGATCAAATTTATAAAAAAATATTAATATATACATAGAGATGCAAGTGGGATCCCGTCAAAATACCATGTAGTTCATTTTGTTGTTTCTAGTTGAAAATTTTGGTCCAAATTCTGAACTAGAAATGACAGAATGAACAAAATATATTTAACAATACCAATTTAGTTTATTTGATTCATCAATGTATTTTCATACCATATAGTTTTGATGTTGTCAACAATAATTATTTTAAAAATCCGGTTAAACCTGATGAAGTTTGACAAGATGAGGACTTCAATTATTTTGGAACACGACAAATTTGATCATTAGGTCTTTGTAGAAGAAGAAATAGGTGAACATGCGCAGCAGTTCGATCGTCCAGCTAGCCCTCCTTTTTTTTGCGGGAAACTTCGGAGAGCTTTATTTATCTATTACACTATCCGACCAGTCAGCCTGAATACTTATGGTCAGGAAATTCGGAATACAATCAAGCCAGCTATCAGTCTACATCATGTTGCAAACAAGCTTTGCACACAAATGAGCCGAGCGGTTTGCTGATCTTGAGACATGAGAAATAAGAAACAAGGAAAAAACAACTAGACAACTCGCCTATCTCATGAAGAATTGGTGTTACAACTGAACGAGAACCATGACGAAAGAGCTCTAAAGATCCACGAATTCCAGGCAGTCGGTCTCCACCACCAACTTAGGGAATCCTCTTAATTTCGCAAAGATGATACCGTCGTGGACCGCCAAGCCTTCAGCAATCAGGGAATCACTTATTCCTTCATGAGGTTTGCTCTAGGCACCCAGATATACGGAATGTGATCTGGCCACATCGCCCGCACCGCCCCTCTCAGCATTGAAATAAAGCCCGCCATCGGTGTTTATCTTTACTGTACCCTCTTTCGGCGGCCTCCATCCATGGCAAAATAATTTCTTATCTCTTGGAACCTCAATAACAGCTAGAGCCTCTTTCGCCATTTTGATAGCTTGGGCCGGGTCATAGCTAGCACTCCTTACCGATCGTTAGTACAAGGACAAAACAGTAGGAAGTACTACCGTACAAACGTTCCATGACAAGTTGGACACATAGAGTAGAGTACAGGCACCGTTGCACACTACTAAAATCACTTGGAACATTGATCGAATTCCCTCCGAATTTTCAGGTCTTTGTCCAGCCTCCAAGAATATACCCATGATTTAGCTTTTTTTTACAACTCCGGACGCTGTCTTCCATGACAATTTATTAGTGAACTAGTGGGGTTAGAAGAAACCATAAAACCGTCGGACCCATATAATTTTGGCGGGTTTACAGACCGAGCCGTGTTTTTTTAGTCCGAGCAGACATCACAAACGGAGTCCGACCCAAAAAAATTTAATGGGGCCGACAAATCCACCCCCTCGAACTATATAATTCTAGTTTCGAGTGTGTTTTGTGGATCTCGACCTCTCTTTCCGCCACCGCCCCCTCGACGCCTCCGTTGGGCATTTGCTCACACCGCCGCTCAAATCGCCGAGCTCTAACGAGAAATTCCTCGGTCCCCGCACTAGATCCGCCACCGGTAGTCGCCGATGGACCGTTGTGGACTCCGTCGCGGCCGTACGCCGCCTTCCTCCTCGCGCTATCGTGGCCTTACCCCCGCCCAGGAGGAGGAGTGTCGTCGGTGCGTCCGCGCGGACATGGCGCGTGCCGCCCACCACTACAAGAAGCACCGCGCGCCTGCGCTGGTCACGCTTCTCCGCCACGAGAAGGAGGATTTCGACCGCCGCATGTGAGAGGAGGGGATCTCCTCGCGTGCACCGCGAACTCCTCTGCCGCCGGTGAAGAAGGAGGAAGAGAAGGAGCAGCTCCCGGAGGGCCGCGTCTTCACCAGAGCAGACTATGCCACCGACGAGGCCTCCTTCAAGCGTTTGATGGAGGTCATCCAGCAGCGGAGCGTCGCTGAGGCCGAGGTCAACGCCGCTCGAGCTCGCCGCGACGAGGACATCGACAACATCTTGCTCGAGCAGGGGCTCACCTGCGACCGTGAAGACCGCACGAAGAAGCTCCAGGGTGACCTCCTGCGGGCGACGCAAGACGACAAGTACGTCGACCTCGGCTCCGACACCACCTCCGGCCTCTCCGACCTCGGCCTCTCCGACGACGAGCTCTGAATCTGCAGACGGAAGCGTCGCCGCCGCTCCATGAGGCTCCGATGATCCTGATTTTGCATGCGGGTTAGGGTTTAGCGGCGGCGTCAGCAAATCCCCCTTTAATTCAAGTGCCTTTTGTACCTACAATCACGGTTATGTACGAATGAACATCTGAAATCTCCCGCGAATGTTCAAAATTCAAGTTTTTATGGTTTAGATTTGTGGTTTCTATTCTGGCCAAGAGCAAACCCAAGTAAAACCGAGCAAAAACACGACGCTTAAACGCCTTTTTATGGTTCGACGGATACGATATATGGTGTCTGCTAGAGTTGCTCTTACAAGAAGCAAAATATCACATGGCACAAGTTAAACAAGATGAAGCATAGAGTTACCAACTTACCGTTGCGCACTAAAAACCACTCTGCTTTTAGAACCTTGTCAGTTTCCTCTGTATATCCGATTTTTTACAAATATGACTCTCTGTAATTCGCCATGGCCAATAAAATCCCCCTCGCGCTGCAAAAGCCAAAAATACCCTAGCGGAAGAAACATCCCGCCAATCCCTATGACGGAAGGCACATCACGTCACCCCCCGTGACGGGAGCTGACACGTGTCGTCTTTTCAAACAAAAATGCCCTGGTGGAAGGGACATCCTGCCACCCCCCATGGTGGAAGGAACATTCCGCCACCCCGTGGCGGGAGGTGACACGTGTCGTCTTTTTAGCCTCCTGCCAAGGCATTTTTAGCTTCTGCGGCGTGAAGGGTATTTTTGACGATGACGAACTGCAGAGGGTCATATTTATAAAAAAATCTGGACTCCAAAATTTACCCATGTTTGCGGACCCTTTCTTCTACAATGATCAAATGGCGCGGGTTAAAAAGGCCAAGTTCTTTTCTGAAACGCGCGCCAGAAAAAAGAAAACGAAATCCTGCAGCCTCTCTCAAAAGTAGCACGAAGAAATTAGAATAACAGCGTCAGGTTTGAAGAGCGTGAGGCGACCGTTTCCCACGTGTCACTTTCCACCCTCCCAACCCCCCACACGCTCTCTCTCTCTCTCTGGTCGTCTACCTATACATACATACCTGGACCAAGCAAGCAGCTCAGCTCACACTCTCTGCTCCCCGTACATCTCCTCCAGCTCGACAGCTCCCGACTCCTGCAGCCAATGGCAGACCGCGTCCACCCCGCGCCGCTGCTTCCACTCTCCACCCCACCCGCCCCTCTACCGGACGACAGCCCCGACGCGTCCGCCGAGACCGCGCCGCTCCGGCGCCCAACGACGACATCGACACCTCCGCCGCCGCCACCGGGCGCGTCGTACATCGTGCACGTGCCCAAGGACCAGGTGCTCCGGGTCCCGCCCCCGGACCGCGCGCGCAGGTACCGCAAGCTCGCCGCGCGCCCGGCGCGGCGCCGCCTCCTCCGCCGCGCGTGCTGCGGCGCGTGCTGCGCCTTCTTCCTGCTGCTCGTCCTCGCCGCGGCGTTCGTCGGCGTGGTCTACCTCGTCTTCCGCCCCAGGGCGCCCTCCTTCTCCGTCGCCTCCCTCTCCATCGACGCCCGCGGCCTCCTCCTCGGCGACGCCTCTCTGCCCGTGCGGATCGACGCCGACGTGCGCGCGGACAACGGCGCGAACCGTAAGACGGGCGTCGACTACCGCGGCGGCGGGCAGGTCACCGTATCCTACTCCAGCGTCCAGCTCGCCACGGGCCGGTGGCCGGCCTTCTACCAGGAGCCGCGGAACGTGACGGTGGTGTCTATGCCACTGACGGGCCAGGAGAACGACGGCGTGGGGATGCTCACGGAGGAGCAGAGGGGCAGTCTGGCGGCAGAGGCCGCGGCGGGCGCCGTGCCGCTGACGGTGGAGGTGTTACAATTGCGACAAGAAGATAACGAAGAACGAAAACAAAAACACAGCAAGGGGGACACAGATTTAACGTGGAAAAACCTCTCCAACAAAGAGAGGAAAAAACCACGGGCGCCAGCCAGCGAAACTTCACTATATCGAGGAGTGTTTACAAACGCCGGGGATTTCACAGATACAACTCTCCCAACCGGCGGCTTACAAGGGGTTTATATATCGGTGGAAACCTAGGTCTTCGACGATCCGGCCCAAGCCTCCCGGCGACGGGCCTCGCTCCACTCGTCAGAAGTTGGCCTATACTTTATAGAATTTGGATCAACATATAACAGGAGGCACGGGTGCCGGTGCGGGTGAGGCTCGGGAAGGTGCTGCGGACGTGGACGGTGGACGTCTGGGCACGGTGCGATGTGACGGTCGACAAGCTGGCCGGACAGGCGGCGGCGGCCAACAAGGGGTGCACGGTCAAGGTCAAGCCGCTCTGGTGGTGGTGGTGATATACACTGGCTCCATGGCTGGCGATCGATCGCCTATTCGCCGGCGCGGCATAACGCCATGCGGAGAGGTTGATTGATCGATCATTTCCTACGTACTCGTAAAGGTAAAGTGAATTAGTTCGTGTGATCTGGAGACACTTTTTGGGGGAGATGCGTGTAAATATAATTGGAATTATTCAGGACAATTAGCTATCTCAGAAGAGCATTCTGATCAGCTGCAGATGTTGGTGACCTCTGAAATTTTGCAGTCTTGCAGAGCACGATCTCTGCTCGGCATAGAAAAATACACTACGGTGCTAGAATAAAATCTGCAATAAAATGGCTGTGTGCATCTATTAATGCAGAGGCCGGTGCTTCGTTTCCCATTACGAAAAGAAACTAGAATAAAATCTGACCATATGGTGCTGTGACAGGAACTCAGGGCTTTTTGAAACTTTTAATACTTCCTCCGTCCTAAAAATGATGTTTTATATTTATTAAATTTAAATATATCTAGATACTATTTAATATATAAATTTATTTAAATTTTAACAAACTTGCGATATCCTTTTTAAAACGCAGAGAGTACTTTATTAGTAGTGTATGACAAAAGCCTCTTTCTGACGGCTAAAACCTCAGCAACGACACGGAAAACTGATTACTCTATACATATTGTCGCGCTGGTGGAAAATAGTGAAGCCCGGCCAAGTTTGATGGTATGCGAAAAGTAATCAAAACGTTGCTGTTAACCATGGCGTATATTTCTTTCCTTTTAAAATATAAGATGTTTTAGATTTATAAATAAAATATATCTAGATTTCTTTTAGTGGGTAGATTTAATCTAAACCTAAGTAAACCTATTTTCTAAAAAAATCTAAATACATTTGCTTCATAAAGTTAAAACATCTTAGATTTTAAAACGGAAGAACTATAAGTATCATTGTCATTGTTAGAAATAGACAAGTTATATTACTCTGAGGGCCAGGTATAAATATGCAGGAAGCCCCCTAACATATGGGGAAAATATAATATACAAATATATACATCTAACACCCCCTCCTGAAACTCATGGTGGGTCCACAACACTGAGTTTGGAGAGTAAGAAATCATGCTGCGCTCTGATCTGTGCCTTCGTAAAGAAATTCGCCAATTGTAAATTTGAAGGCGCATACTGAAGCGCAACAACTTGATCCTGCACCTGAGCACGTGTATAGAAAGCATCAACACCAATATGCTTGATAAGCTCATGCTTGACCGGATCACGTACAACACTAATAGCACCTGTATTGTCAGACAAAACCAGAGTATGTGTGGTAATAGAGACCCCAAAATCCGCAAGTAACCACCGTAACCAGGTCACCTCAGCAGTCAGCAAGGCCATAGCACGCAACTCAGCCTCAACACTCGAACGGGAAACCGCTGTCTGTTTCTTCGTCTTCCAAGCAATGAGCGAACCACCAAGAAACACACAGTAAGCAGAGAGTGAACGGCGATCCGAAGGATCACTCGCCCACATAGCGTCTGAATAGCACTGGAGCTGGAGGGAGCTGGAATGAGGAAAGAAAAGGCGAAGAGTGATCGTACCACGAAGATAACGAAGAACACGGAGAAGATGACCATAGTGAACAGTGGTAGGAGCAGAAACAAACCGACTCAGAATATGAACAGGATAAGAGATGTCAAGACGAGTGACAACAAGATAAAGAAGACTCCCAACAAGATGAGGATAACGCGTCGGATCAGGAAGAGGATCACCATTAGTAGGTTGAAGCTTAACATTAAGCTCCATAGGGGTCTCAACAGTGCGCTCATCTCCAAGAGCAGCACGAGCAAGAAGATCCTGAATATACTTTTCCTGAGAGATGTAAAAGCCATAAGAAGTGGAGGAAACCTCAATCCCAAGAAAGTATCAAAAAGGATCAAGATCAATCATAAGAAACTGATCACGAAGACGAGCCTTAACAAAGGCGATATACTCAGAATCATCACCAGTAATGATCATATCATCAACAAAGAGAAGAAGAAGAGTGCGTCTACGAGGAGAAGTGTGAACAAACAGCGCTGGATCATGAGCACTAGGGGAGAAACCAGCAGCAGTCACTACAGAAGCAAAGCGCTCAAACCAGGCACGAGGGGCCTGTTGAGGCCATAAAGAGAACGTCAAAGACGACAAACCATCCCCTCGGGAACAGAATACCCAGGAGGAGGCTGCATATAAACCTCCTCACTCAACTTACCATTGAGAAATGCGTTCTGAACATCAAGCTGGGACACAGACCAGTGACGAACAGAAGCAACAGCAAGAAGAGTACGCACAGTGGTCATATGAGCCACAGGAGCAAAGGTCTCATCATAGTCACGACCATGCTCCTGCTGAAAACCACGAGCCACAAGACGCGCTTTATAGCGCTCAAGAGATCCATCAGAGCGGGTCTTAATCTTATAGACCCACTTACACGTGATAGGACGAACACCGGGAGGGGGAGAAACAAGATCCTAGGTGCCAGTGCGCTCAAGCGCAGCAATCTCCTCAGCCATAACCAGTTGCCATTCAGGATGATGCTCAACATCCCGATAATAAGTCGGCTCAGAGGCAACAGAAAGACCATACTGACTAGGGGAATAACGGTTGGGGGCACGACGCTGACGAACAGGACGAGTAGAGGGAAGCTCATCAGAGGAAGATGGCTCAGGAGACGACGATGAAGAAGAAGTAATAGCAGAGGAAGACTCCGGAGAACGAGGAGAACTAGGATAACTAG
Organism: Avena sativa; assembly: GCA_916181665.1. NCBI lineage: Eukaryota > Viridiplantae > Streptophyta > Magnoliopsida > Poales > Poaceae > Avena > Avena sativa. The sequence goes on from OV702282.1 coordinate 195,432,411, forward strand.
ACGGAGTAGGGGTGGACAGGCAGCTTGAGGCTCGAGGCTTGGCTCGGGCTCGACAAGGCTCGACTCGGGCTCGACTCGGCTTGGAGGATGGTCAAGCCAAGCCTAAACCTTGCTACTCAGGCTCGAGGCTCGATAAGCCAGCTCGAAAGCTCGATGAAATAAAAAAAATCTCCATGACCTTTGCTAAAATTGTAAAAATTCATAGTTTTATACAAGATTTGATCATGATTTCACAAATACATCAACAAAATAGTCTAACAAGTTAAATAAAGTACCAATAACCATAATAGTACCATTACAAAACAATAATGGTACTGACTAGACAATCTCAACCATACTAAAAGAACAAGATTAATCAAAAATTATACACAGAGCCGCTGCAGCCTAATCATACAAACTTTTTTTTTTGAAGAAGTCGGCAGTAGTACAATACAGTATAAAGAACATCTAGATTAAGACCACTTGATAAATTTAGCTCAAAAAGTACACCCCTAATCTCAATTTCACAACCAGTAGTACACCCCTAATCTACTGACCCGAGTACAGACTAACAGACCTGAGTGTTCAGACTTCAAAAATCAGAATAGGGGCCGAGTACCTGGAGTGACCTGCAGCTGGAGTAGGGCCTAAGCTGGAGACGTTGGTGGAGCGAGGTGGCGTGAGGCCAGTGTGGCGGCCGGAGGGCTGGCGGCCTGGCGGGCGGACCGGCGGAGCCGGCGAGCCGCGAAAAACCCTAACCCTAGCTGGACGAGGTTGAGGGCGCGGCCGCGCGGGTAGGACTAGGTGCGGGGACTAAGCACTGGGAAGAGGGAAGGAGGAGGCAGCCGACGGCGAACCTTGGTGGTGGGTGACGGGGCGGAACGAGGAGGACGACGGGGACGGGGTGGTGTCGCTGTCTCAGGGCGGAATCCTATCGAGAGACAAGAGAGAGGCTCAGACGGGGCGGGGCCACGGGGACGGGATATTTTCGGGATAGGTGGCCGGCTCGACGAGCCGCTCGAACGAGTCGCGAGCCTGTTTTACAGTGTTTTTTCAGTACCAAGCCGAGCCTAGGCTCGGCTCGATTTTTTCAAGCTTTGACTAGCCGAGCCACGAGCCGGCTCGGCTCGGCTCGATTCCACCCCTAAGACGGAGCAGAGGAGGACGGTGTCGAAGAAGAGACATCAGTGGGAGGAGATCCTAAAGAAGACACAATAGGAGTAAAAGGAGGTGTGTCAGGAAAGAGAAGAAAGGAGATATCTTCCACCGGGTAGGTACCAGCGGTGGGACGAGAATAGAAAGGACGCGTCTCATCAAAAGTAACATCACGAGAGATACGCATCCGACGACCAACGGGGTCCCAACAGCGATAGCCTTTATGCTCATCACTGTTTCCAAGGAAGACACACTCAACAGACTGAGCGGTCAGTTTGGTGCGTTCGCGAGGAGCAAGGAGAACATAGCAAACACAACCAAACAAGCGAAGCATGGAGTAGTCTGGAGACTATCCTGATGGGCGCTCAAGAGGGATACCACCCTGCAGAGCGGCGGAAGGCTGAATATTGATGACGTAAGCCGACGTAGCGACAGCCTCAGCCCAGAAATGCGGCGTAAGAGAAGAAGCAATCATCATGGCACGAGTGGTCTCAAGAAGATGGCGATGCTTAAGCTCAGCAACACCATTCTAGGCATATGCACCAGGACAGGAGAACTGGGCAAGTGTGCCCTGCTCAGAAAGAACACCTCGCAATATCTGGGAGATATACTCACTAGCAGAATCAGCACGAAACACACGAATGGGTGTAGAATATTGAGTACGGACCATGGCCGCAAAACGCTGATATATTGAGAGCAATTCACTGCGAGAGCGCATAAAATACAACCAAGTGTACCGAGAAAAATCATCAATGAATAAAATATAGTAGCAATGGCCCCATTTCGAAGTGAAAGGAGCCGGACCCCAAACATCGGAATGAACTAAATCAAAAGGTCGTTGAGATACAGACGCGCTAGTAGGATAGGGAAGCTGAATCTGTTTACCCAACCTACAGCCCTGACAATGTAAAGACCCATCTCCTGAGACAGACCCCAGAAGACCACGATGAACTAATAACGACAGGCGAGAGTCACAAAGGTGACCAAGACGATGATGCCACTACTTAAATAAGCTGGTAGCAAAAGCGACGACCGGAGAAGAACTGGCAGATGAAGTGGCAGCGGAAGGAACACGAAACCAGTCTAACTCCCAAGTCCTAAAGAGTCATGGCTACGAGGGCCAGCTCCAACAAGGGCCTGTGTGCGACAGTCCTGGACAACACAAGAATCAACATCAAGAATGACGCGGCAACCAGAGTCAGTAAGATGGCTAGCAGAGAATAGATTCATCTTAAGAAGAGGAACATGAGAAATATCAGGAATAGAAAAGGAAGAAGTAGAAAGGGTGCCCCGACTAGAAACGGGAAGAGAGGTACCATCAGCCATGAAAACACGAACAGGAGAAGGGAGAGAACGAAGAGCAGACAGAAAAGAAGACTCAGAGGTCATATGAAAGGAAGCTCCAGAATCCAGATACCACGGGAACGTACCTGACTGTGTAGAAGGCGGTGGTCGCGCAGTGCCTGAAGAATCAGTCACAGAACCAGCAGTGTCTATCGAAGAAGAGCCTGTAGCAGCAAGCAGACCGTGAAGACTCTTGATAATGTCCTAATCGGAGAGAGCAACTGCTGAAGATCCGGAAGGGTCCGACTGCCTACGAGCCTGGTGCCGCTGACGTAAGCTGGGATACCGTGTATAACAGGTGTCCCAAGTGTGGCCATCCTTGTTACATTAAGAGCAGTGACGAAGAGAACCACGGCGATCCTGACCACGAGCCTGCTGGTGCTGACCCTGGCCATGAGACTGCTGGTGCTGACTCTGACACTGACCTGGAGGAGTGGATAGTATCGGCGGCGGCACAGAGGACCGTGGCTGAGTCGAGGGAGCAGACGACATAGGAGGACCACGAGTAGCAAGCACAGAGGGAACCACAAGAAGACCAGCACCACAGAGACGGGTCTCCTCAACCCGAAGCTCAGACAACACCTCAGAGAGAGGAACACGACCACGAGCATTCAGTTGAGCACGCCGGGGCTCAAACTCCTGGCGGAGCCGAGACAAAAACTCATAGATGCGGTGAAACTCCAAGTCCGAGTGCACAATCTGGCAGCACGAGCATGTGCCACAAACAGCAGTACGGAGAGAATAAATTTGACGTCAGATAGCAGCACTCTGAGTATAGAACTCATCAATAGTGGAATCACCCCGCTGAAGAGCATGCTCCTGGCGAACCACAGACAGATAAAGAGCATCCCCAGATGGCTGATAGCGCTGACGAAGATGTGCCCACTGAGCGGCAACAGTAGGAAGACTCATGAACTCAGCAGCATACTGGGGCAGAACACTGGAGGTGGGAACAGTAGCAGCACGAGCATCCTCATCGACCCACTGAGTGTAGACAGTCAGAGCGTGGCGGTAGGCCTCGAGATCAGCAGAGTATTATTTGAACTTCAGGTCATAAGCAGCAACAACACTATCATCGGCACTCTGAGCAGCATCCTTGGCCTCCTGAGAAGCATCAGCGCCGAGAACAATCGGCGTCGGCGGAAGAGGAGCCACAGGAGCAGGGGCACGGCGGACAGGAGACCTCGCCGGAGAGCACACCCCAAAGACGAAGACCGCGCATGTGAACACGCATAAAGGCAGCGAAATCAGGATAATTCGCGCCATGGAAGATCACCGGGCAGCGAGGAATCGCAACATAGCCCGATGCAGAAGACATCTCTATCTTTCTCAATTTTTTTTAACTTTTTTTTCAACGCTCAAATAGATCTAGGCAGAGCAGTTGGCGTCGAAGCAGAGAAGGGCCGGCGTCCAGCAGCAGGGCCAGACGGGAGCAGACGGAGCTGGGGCGGGCCAGACGGGAGCAGGCAGACGACGGGCGACGAATCCAGCGGGTGGAGGTGGACCCAAGAGAGGCAGCAGTTCCAGGCGGGGGTTCGATCCCGTCGGGGCTGGGTGCGTCGTTCATCACGTGTGAGGAGGAGAGCAGGCGTACGTCGCCTGATACCAGCTGCAGATCAGCAGGTCTAAACGGATCCGATTCGAGATCCGATCCGAGAGATCAATCGATCTGATGAAAATTTGATGAGCAGAACGGAAATTCCACGTATGCGGCCAGAACGGGAACCGGCGGTGGCCAGGGCGAGCTGACGGCAGCGGCGGTCACAAGCAGAGGACCGATGGGCACGGAAACCCTAAAACCGGCTCTGATACCATGTTAGAAATAGATAAGTTATATTCCTCTGAGGACCAATGACCACAATATATAGCACAGGTACATGTGCAAATATGCAGAAAGACCCTAACATATGGAGAAAATATAATATACAAATATATACATCTAACAGTCATCATCCATCCGCTGGTTTCAAGTCCGAAATAAACTTAACGCGCGTAGGGTTGCAGCTGTATAGGTACTCCCTCCGTTTCAAAATATAAGATGTTTTAGGTTTGTGAAGAAAACGAATCTAGACTTTATTTAGTGTATAGATTCATCCCAAAGTTAAGTGAACCTATATACTAAAATAAGTCTAGATTCATTTTCTTCACAAACCTAAAACATCTTATATTTTGAAACGGAGGGAGTATATGCCAATCCAGAATTTGTGACCAATGCAGCAGCTCTTATTAATGATTGAAGAAAAATACGCGCTCGATCGACCTCAATATAAAACGATGCGTTAGTCAATAATAACCGAAGTTAAGACTTTTTAAAATTTGCAGCCGCGTCTGACACGTACGAGCACGTTGAAAAGACCAAGCTAGCTAGTCGAGTGCGGTCACCTTCGCTTACAACACACGTGCAATTGATTCAGGCGAGGAAGATGGCACGAGCTCTCGCGGTCAAAATGCAGCGGAAGGATTTTGGTCTCCGTTCACGAAAAATCCCCCCCCCCCCCTCTCCCCCCCGCCCTATTCAGGAGCGTTAGTGTCATCATAAAATTGAAATCCACCATCTCCCACCCCCCACAACACCCCCCTCCCCCCACCCACCCTCTTCCTCGACCTCTATGCTAAATCCTAAGATTGTAAGATACCTCTAACACTTGATGATGTACCTTAGATTTGTAAGCATGTTCGTGATTCCCTGGCCATAGGTTGTTCGTAGGACATGTGCAATTGATTCATGCTTAGTGTTGTAGGATTTCATATCCAGGTTGATGCTTAGCAATGTAGGATTTTAGTACAACGTGTATTGAAGTATTATTGTCGAGCGCGGTCACCTTCATTTACAACATAAGTTTAACATTTATCAATTATCATATTGGTAGCTACATAGTCCAGTGGCATATTGGAATATTTACTTAACAATTTATCCAATCTCATCGGGATTAGCTCATCCCAATGTCAATTTGTCAAGTTACTGCCTCTGTCCCTCGCTGTCGTCGAGAAGGTAGATAATGACGACGATGGCTCGCTAGGAGTTGCCATTTGGATCATTTTGTTGGAGATATGCCCAAGAGGCAATAATAAAGTGGTTATTATCATGTCTTCACACTTATGATAAATGTTTACATACCATGCTATAATTGTATTAACCGGAAACATTAATACTTGTGTGATTTGTAAACTAAAATAAGAGTCCCTAGTAAAGCCTCTTGTTAAACTAGCTTGTTGGTTAATATATGATCATTGTTTCCTGATCATGAACATAGAGATGTTATTAACAACAGGATCATATCATTAGGAGAATGATGTGATGGACATACTCCTATAGATAAGCGTAGCATAAAGATCAAGTCATTTCAATAGTTCAATTGCTATATGCTTTCTGATACATAGTAACCTAATTCCTTCGACCATGAGATCATGCATATCACCTTTACTGGATGGATGCTTTGATGTCATCAAACACCACACCGTAACAGGGTGGCTATAAAAGTGGCATTGAGTGTTCGGAAAGTATTGGTTGAAACACATGGATCAAGAGTGGGATTTGTCCATCCACATGACGGATAGATATTCTCTGGGCCCTCTCGGTGAAATGTCATCCAATTAGCTTGCAAGCATGTGACTTGGTCACAAGGGATCACATATCACGGGAACGAGAAAAGAGTACTTATCAGTAACGAGGTTGAACTAGGTATGCAGAGATACCGACGATCATAACCTTGGATAAGTAACATATCGTGAGACAAAGGGAAATTGGTATCGTATGTAAGTGGTTCATTCGATCGCAAAGTAATCGTAGAAATATGTGGGAGCCATATGAATTTCCAGATTCCTCTATTGGTTATTGTTCGGAGAAGTGTCTCGATCATGTCCGCATAATTCACGAACCGTAGGGAGACACACTTAAGGATTCGACGTTGTTTGAGTAGTTATGGTATTATGAGAAAGAGACCGAATGTTGTTCGGAGTCTCGGATGGGATCCGGGATATCACGAGGTGATCCGGAATGGTCCGGAGAATAAGATTCATATAAGGAAAGTCCCGTTTCGGAGTTGGGGAATGGTTCCGGTGTTTTCATCGGGAACATTCTAGAAGGTTCCGGATTGTCCGGCACTCCGGGGGGGAAGGGGTACATGAATGTGTCATTACATTTTGGAATGATTGCATCATGTACTAAGTGTTCTTGCTGTCCCAAATATAGGATTAAATTGAATCCTAAAACAGAAAAGTCAAATGTCCAGTTTGAAAGTCAAACTGCCAAAACAAGAAACTGTGGGAAACAAGCAAGAGGAGTTGGAACCAACCTGGAGGAGGAGTTGGACTCCTCCAGGCCGGCGCCCAGCCCAAGGCCGAGTTGGGGAGGGACTCCCTCCCTCCCCTGGCGCGCCCACACCCTCCCACCTATATAAGGAGGGGCAGGGCTCCCCTCCTAGACACACAAGTTTCCTATCCTCTAAACTAAACCCTAGATCTAGACCCCGGTTTAGAGCTATTCGGTTTAGAGCCTTCTAATTGGTTTAGAGCCTTCTAATTGGTGTGTCTAATTACTAGACCACTAATAGCCTCTCTCATAAGCTCCACCATACTCGCACCGGCTTAAGGCGAAGCCCTGCGGGATCTCCCCTCTACTTCCGGTACCACGCCGTTGTGCTGCCGGAATCGCGAGGAGAGTGCTACAACCTCCGCTGCCTGCTGGAACAAGGGAGAGGAAGGTCTTCGTCGAGTACCGAACGTGTGACCGACTGCGGGAGCGCTGCGGGAACGCGGCGCCGGAAGGATCGTCTACGCGATCTTGAGATCGGAAAGAGTACGACTACATCACCCACGAGAATCTGCTCTCGTTAAACACTTTGGAATCTTCGAGGGTGAGTTATTCCATCGACTCGTTGCTACAATCTAGTAGATAGATCTTGGCTTGTTTGTTTGTATGCGATAGAAAATTTTTGTTTTCCATGCTACGAACCCCTACAGTGGTATCAGAGCCGTGTCTATATGTAGATCTGTTGCACGAGTAGAACACAATGGTCATTGTGGGCGTTGATGCTTTTATTGTAGATTGCCTTTTGTGTACTTTGCATCTTGCGGTATGTTGGGATGAAGCGGCCCGGGCTAACCTTACATGACATCGTTCATGAGACTTGCTCCACGTTTGACATGCAACTTGTATTGCATAAGTGGCTTTGCGGGTGCCTGTTTCTCCTAGCATAGTTAAGATCCGATTTACAACGGGTAATCAACAATGCTAGTATCAATGTTGTGGTTATTGTTCGTAAGTTAGAACGACACTTATGGAAAACCCCAAACCACGTAAAATATGCAAAGAAAGTAGAAGCGTCTAACTTTGTTTTGCAGGGGTGTGCAGTGATGTGATATGGCCATGATTGTGATTATATTTGATGTATGCAATGTTCCTTATTGTAAGTTGGCAACCGGCAGGAGCCATATGGTTGTCTTTAATTTCTGTTAAGACCTGCGTGTCTATTCAAAATAGTTGTAATAGTTGAAGCTGGTGGACGACAACCATGGAGAAGCGTCATTGACCTTGATGCTATGCCGGTGATGATGGAGATCATATTCGTGCTAGAAGATGGAGATCGGAAGCACAAAGAAGAAAGGCCATATCATATCACATATTATGAATTGCATGTGATGTTAATCCTTTATGCATCTTGTATTGCTTAGTAGACGACGGTAGCATTATAAGATGATCCCTCAAGCACACAATTTCAAGTTCTTAAGTGTTCACCCTTAGTATGCACCGTTGCCAAAGCTTGTTGCTTCGAAGCACCACGTGATGATCGGGTGTCTTTGATTCCGCGGGTGAATACAACGTAAGCAAGCCAGATTTGCTTATGCGGTAGCTAAGGTTTGATCTTGACGAGCCTAGCATGTACAGACATGGCCTCAGGAACACGGATCGCCGAAAGGTAAAGCATGAATCATATAGCAGATATGATGAACATGTCGATTGTTCGCCATTGAAGCTATATCAACTCTCGTGATGATCGGTTTTGATATGGGGGATTTGGTTCGTGTGATCACTAAAACAATGTGAGGGATATTGTTTTGAGTGGAAGTTCACATAGATTAATTTAATTAGAACTCAATTTATCATAAATTAAATCAAAGTGAATTTGCATAGTTGTTGTAGTCATTGGCATCCGTTTACCACCTTGCGCTTAGTTATAATTGAGATGATAGAACTATAGAATTCTGGTTAGTTACTTTACGAACTGGTATCGTATTGTTTTGAAGTGTTAATCTAAAGTTTAAAAGTCCTATTGCAAACTTTCAGTAAGTTCCGGTTACTCCATGAAGTTTAATAATTGGTATTAAATGAAGAGTGACAATTCCAAGTCTTAGTGTATAAGTATCGTGTTTGTCTCCATGATTCTTGATATTCAAAGGATTGTCTTAATATCAAGGTTATCTAGGATCTGAGAGAGTTGTTTCAGAAACCATGATGTGTGGAAGATATTGTGATATCTAAAACGAAGTTTTGGTTGCAACATGATAGAGTATAATATGGCAAAAGTCATGTTCTCATATTTGATGAGAATTTGCAAAAGGTTGAAGACACTAGTTGTCTTAATCCTCCAAAAGGTTTTGGAGAGCAACATTATACTCGCGATTCACCGTTATAAGCTAAAAGTAGCTTGATCATGAATAATTCCATGATAAGGGTGAATATTTGATGTAGGTAAAATGTTTACTACACCAAGAGATTACTAAAGAAAGGAATTTGAAGGCACACCAAACATTTGATGATGGTGATCTACTTCAAAGTGCAAGTCCAAAGACATTGGTATTTTATTATACACGCTTTGGACTATGTGTCATATGTATGACTCCACTATTGATGTTGATAGATTCTTTCAAACGGAAAAGGAAATACTGAAAGAGAATCTCATAAGTATATGGCAGAAAACGAAAGACTAGAATTGTTCAGCTTAAGTATATAGATGATATACATGTTATGGCTATATTCTTTGCTTCTTAAACAATGTGGTTCTTAAGTATTTGATACTGAATTTGTTGGTATGAATCGTCATACGAAACAACAGAATTCATGAACTACAGTGGCCTAAGTAATTAGCAAAAGAATATGTGATGATGTTCATCGAGAACAAATAAAGGGTTATTGTGTTGCTCATTAAACATCAAAGCTTGCCTTCAAGATTTGTTTTATCAGGTGTTATGAGAACAAAAGGGTTGTTCAAATAATTGCCGTAATCCATAAAAGATGGATGATCTACAAATCTCGTTGGAGAAATCACATCCATAAAACTAGTGCTAAAATTGAGTGAAAGATCACTTAGGAAGTGACATCGCCGTTTAAATTATATTGGAAAGAAAACATGAAGAAACTCCATGTGGATGGAATTTTGGAGTCTTTTGATTTTTGATCAAATGACGTTTGTGAAACTTTCCTAGAGATAATTGAAACTTCGTTCATAGGCCAAAAGGGAACGAAAGACTAGCTTATTGGAACTTGTGCATATTGTTGTACGAACTCCATTATGTGTAGTCAAGAGCGATGGATTTCAACTTCATATGCTTTCTCCAAAAATTTGAGTGAATATTTGAATATTTACTTAATAAGGATGAAGTATGAAACATTTGAAAAGTTCAAAGTCTTCCAAGATGAAGTGCAAAATCATTGTAATAAGAATATAAATAGTTTATGATAAAGATCATAAAGGAAGATATTTGAGTTACAAGTTTAGCATAATACCTAAGATTTAAGGAATCGTTCCGTGGATTTGCATTTCCCGAAACACCATAAGAATATGGAGTGTTCGAGATATGTAATTAAAACCTTGTTTGACATGGTAAGATCAAAGGTGTAATATATAGAACTGCCATTATATTTTAAAGATTAAAAGCTTTAGAGACTACCGCTTTTTCACTAAAAAGAGCTCCATCATAATCCGCTGAAATGACACCATATAAGGTTATGGTTTGGGATAAAACCCAAGTAGTCCTTTCTTAAAAAAAAATGGTATGCTATGCATAAGAAAGATGTTTGCAACCAAAGTCGGATAAATCTGTCTTTGTATTACTGTTAAGTATTCCTCCATAAACACCGGAGACAAAAGTGTTTGTCGCTTAGAACGTCAAGTTTCTTTGAGAAGGAATTTTTCGTGAAAAGTTAAGTGGGAGGACAATAGAACTTTGATAAGGTTAAAAGAACCTTAGCTATATGTGCAGAGTTGCGCAGCGCTGAAAAGTGTTTCGGAGGCAGCAACAATGCTCATGGTTCACGTACCTCAAAAAGGTTGTGGTCACGGAGATCCAAGTTCCTATTGAAACAAGTAGGTCGGATGAACAATCAAATACCAAGATTTGAGGGTTGAATCATTATTTGAGAATAATGAACCGACTACATGCAGAGAAGCGATGATGGGCCCTGACTCCGTAAAATGGCTTGACGCCATAAAATCCATGATAGTTCCATACACGAGAAATCAAGTTTTGAACTTGAAGGACCCTCGAGAAAGGTGTAAGACCTTACAGTTGTGTCTGGATCTATAAAGAAATAGACATGGATGTTTTACATCTATGAAATAGTCGACATGTTGGGAAAGAATTCACAACAATGTTCAAAGGTTGACTATGACAAGATTTGATCTGTCATAGTGATATTTAGTCTAGACGGATTAATGTAGCAATCACTACATATAATTTTGTTATATGATAGTTGAATAAACAAAACAAGTTCTTCTAATAGAATCGTTACCTAGGCCATGTGCATAACATGGTCCATAGGTTTTTGTTAATTCAAAGGATGCTAAAAAGCATATGCAAATTTCAATGGTTGAAGTAAGCATAGCGGAGTTGGAATCTTCACTATGATGAAACTGTTAAAAGGGTTTAATTTCATCAGAGACAATGAAGATGCTTGCATTTGCAAGAAATTAAGTGGGAGCGCTAAGACATGTTTCTAATACATTATGTGGAAGACATATTGTTGATTGGAAATAATGTATCTTTTATTAACACATATTAAGAATTTCATCCCGATGAAAGACTTAGGCAAGACCCAAATATTTGGCATCAATAGACGCTAAAATGGTTGTGCCAGAAGTACATAGACAAGATATTGAATGAGTTCAATATAGAAACTACAAAGAGAAGGTTCTTGTTGCACAGAAAGGATTGAAAGAGTTCAATGTTGATGATATATTCAAGTGTATTAGCACTTGGTAAGTGAAACAAAGATTCAAGTATAGATTGATACTTGATGTATGAAATCACAAAGAATATTTATATCAATCATACTGTGATATGTACAAATCCAGATATGTCCTATGCTCTAAATGTTGTGAGCATATACCAGAATGATTTGTAAGATGATCATTGGACAATAGTAAGGATATTCTTATGATCTTTTGGAAGAACTAAGAGTATATTATTTGTAGAAGTGACAAATAGATGGTTAGTTCATTGTAAAAGTACTACATTGATACTAGCTTTGTCACAAAGTACAAATTAAGTTATCTCAAACTAAACTAAGGGTGGCACAATATAATGGAAAGTGAGTTCCATAATGGATTTGGATGATTTCCAAAGTTAAGACATTGTGATAGATACTACAACAAAAGGCTAAGTATATGACTGCTATTATAGCAGCAAAAGAGGGCATTTGTGTCAAGAAGTTTGTTATCAAACTAGGTGTAGTTCACAGTGGGATAATACTATGAAGATATATTGTGCGACAATATTATCAACATGTTTTAACCCCAAAGAGCTAAAGGTCACACCGAAAGACCAAATTTATACAAAGCCATCTCATTAGAGAATGAGTGATGCGTAGAGACGCAAAGACATGCAATTACACACGGACCTGGAAGTGTCAGATCCGGAGATCAGTTGACCACTAGCAATCGTGTACATACAACACCGGAAAGCCATAGGTGTTATATACACAAAGGTTCGAAACTAGATTATTGACTCTAGTGCAAGTGGGAGACTGTTGGAGATATGCCCAAGAGGCAATAATAAAGTGGTTATTATCATGTCTTCACACTTATGATAAATGTTTACATACCATGCTATAATTGTATTAACCGGAAACATTAATACTTGTGTGATTTGTAAACTAAAATAAGAGTCCCTAGTAAAGCCTCTTGTTAAACTAGCTTGTTGGTTAATATATGATCATTGTTTCCTGATCATGAACATAGAGATGTTATTAACAACAGGATCATATCATTAGGAGAATGATGTGATGGACATACTCCTATAGATAAGCGTAGCATAAAGATCAAGTCATTTCAATAGTTCAATTGCTATATGCTTTCTGATACATAGTAACCTAATTCCTTCGACCATGAGATCATGCATATCACCTTTACTGGATGGATGCTTTGATGTCATCAAACACCACACCGTAACAGGGTGGCTATAAAAGTGGCATTGAGTGTTCGGAAAGTATTGGTTGAAACACATGGATCAAGAGTGGGATTTGTCCATCCACATGACGGATAGATATTCTCTGGGCCCTCTCGGTGAAATGTCATCCAATTAGCTTGCAAGCATGTGACTTGGTCACAAGGGATCACATATCACGGGAACGAGAAAAGAGTACTTATCAGTAACGAGGTTGAACTAGGTATGCAGAGATACCGACGATCATAACCTTGGATAAGTAACATATCGTGAGACAAAGGGAAATTGGTATCGTATGTAAGTGGTTCATTCGATCGCAAAGTAATCGTAGAAATATGTGGGAGCCATATGAATTTCCAGATTCCTCTATTGGTTATTGTTCGGAGAAGTGTCTCGATCATGTCCGCATAATTCACGAACCGTAGGGAGACACACTTAAGGATTCGACGTTGTTTGAGTAGTTATGGTATTATGAGAAAGAGACCGAATGTTGTTCGGAGTCTCGGATGGGATCCGGGATATCACGAGGTGATCCGGAATGGTCCGGAGAATAAGATTCATATAAGGAAAGTCCCGTTTCGGAGTTGGGGAATGGTTCCGGTGTTTTCATCGGGAACATTCTAGAAGGTTCCGGATTGTCCGGCACTCCGGGGGGGAAGGGGTACATGAATGTGTCATTACATTTTGGAATGATTGCATCATGTACTAAGTGTTCTTGCTGTCCCAAATATAGGATTAAATTGAATCCTAAAACAGAAAAGTCAAATGTCCAGTTTGAAAGTCAAACTGCCAAAACAAGAAACTGTGGGAAACAAGCAAGAGGAGTTGGAACCAACCTGGAGGAGGAGTTGGACTCCTCCAGGCCGGCGCCCAGCCCAAGGCCGAGTTGGGGAGGGACTCCCTCCCTCCCCTGGCGCGCCCACACCCTCCCACCTATATAAGGAGGGGCAGGGCTCCCCTCCTAGACACACAAGTTTCCTATCCTCTAAACTAAACCCTAGATCTAGACCCCGGTTTAGAGCTATTCGGTTTAGAGCCTTCTAATTGGTTTAGAGCCTTCTAATTGGTGTGTCTAATTACTAGACCACTAATAGCCTCTCTCATAAGCTCCACCATACTCGCACCGGCTTAAGGCGAAGCCCTGCGGGATCTCCCCTCTACTTCCGGTACCACGCCGTTGTGCTGCCGGAATCGCGAGGAGAGTGCTACAACCTCCGCTGCCTGCTGGAACAAGGGAGAGGAAGGTCTTCGTCGAGTACCGAACGTGTGACCGACTGCGGGAGCGCTGCGGGAACGCGGCGCCGGAAGGATCGTCTACGCGATCTTGAGATCGGAAAGAGTACGACTACATCACCCACGAGAATCTGCTCTCGTTAAACACTTTGGAATCTTCGAGGGTGAGTTATTCCATCGACTCGTTGCTACAATCTAGTAGATAGATCTTGGCTTGTTTGTTTGTATGCGATAGAAAATTTTTGTTTTCCATGCTACGAACCCCTACACATTTTTAGCAATCCATCGTCACCACAGCCAAAATCAAGAACGCCGCTTCCTCGTAGATGCAGTAGAGGGAGATAGCGCGAGCTCGCGTGCTGCGACGACAATGCAGCGAGAGGATTTTGGTCATGACCCGTGAAAAAGGTCCCCCTATTTACGAGTGCCATCGTCACCGTCAAATCAAAATCCACCCCCTCAAGCTCCCCCGCACTTCGAAATCAATGGCCATGGTGAGAGCTTTTAGATATGAGGTTGCACCTATGTGCACGACTGTCGGCGCTTGACCTGCCGACGCCACCCGTCCCAACCTCTGTGGTGGCTGATGTGTCGCTAGTGGTCCTCCTAGGTTCTCCATCCAACATAAATATGGTGGTCCTATTGGGTTATCTCTCTGGCACGGCAACACTTTTCTTGTCGGGTTCTCGCTCCAGCATGGCAATCGTTGTCGGCACCTTTCTACCGGCGTCACCCCCAATCGTTGTTGGCACGTTTCTACCGGCGTCACACCTTTCCTGACCACTGTGCTAAATCCTAAGGTTGTAAGATACCTCTAACCTTTGACGTTGTAGCTTAGGTCTATAACATGTTCATGATTCCATGGACATAGGTTGTTTGTATGACATGTGCAATTGACTCATGCTTAGCATTGTAGGATTTCATATTACAGTCTTAATGCACTATAGGAAATCATGACATTTGGCTCTCCCGACCTGTCTTCTTCTTCGAAGAATAAAATAAAATTAATCCTGTCGGGGATATAACCCAGGTACCCAGAGCTGGGCTATAAAGTGATCTCTGTAGAGTAATGGTTGTTTCTATAAAATAATAAAAGGAAATAGAGAATAAATATCAAAGGATACAATACATGAAAAGAGAAACCTAAAAGGAAAAGAAGAAAAGGACTGCTGGGCCGAGTAGTGGCGAAGTCGGCCCAGCCAGTATACATCCTAGTCGAATTATTTACTGAAGGATACCAATGCCACTCAATTCGGCCCACCAGTCGAATTAACAACGACAGCTTCCCCGGGTGGGCCGAACTCACTCAATTCGGCCCACCACGGGCCGACATATGCGTGACAGCATCCTCCCACCGAACCTGGCACGCCTCGACGACGAGCTCCCGCGTCCTTCCCGACTCCCACGCTATGTCGCCGCTTCACCTCGTGTAACCAACGCGTTGTCACTAGGGAACCCCGGGTGGGCCGGTCGGAGGGGATCTCGGCCCACCCCGGGCCTTCTCCAACCAGAGCGCCTCACCACGTGATCGTTATGACCCGGGTGAGCCGGCACCAGCTCCACATCGGCCCACCACGGGTCCACGCCCACCAAGCCTGCTTCCAGCGTCCCAGGCCGACTAGGGGAGTAACCCGGCTGGGCCTCTTGGGCTACCCTTCTGACTGGGCCAAATCACATTGACCCCAGGCCAAATAAGCAGCATCCTGGCTGGGTTACCCTCCAATATTTCTCCCTGGGCCGAATCACCACTTCACCTAGGTGTTTTGGGACGAGTCATAGTAACCCGGACAACCCCTTATTCATCCTCGGATGCTACATCGACCCCTACATCGTCATACCATCAAGACCGGCCCACTTTTTCAGCCTTGTGTCAGTCTTGGGATGCCCATGGCTCAGACTGGCACATGGCATATGGAATATGCCCTAGGCATCTAATAAGATGCTAGAGAATATGCCTGGCATCTCCAAATATGCCAAGGCATATGCTGAGGATCTCCAGAAGATGCCAAGGCATATGCTATCTAGATGCCAATCGTAGGGAACAAGATTTGTCCCCTAGGCTCCCATTTATAAGGAGCACCAGGGGGATCGTTCTGAGGGAGGCCCCGAAGGGCTCTTCCCTTCTCTGCTCGATAGGAGTTCTCATTCTTCTTCCTCCTCCACTCTCACAGAGAGATCTAGATAGAGGCATAGGAGATACAGATCAAGGAGCATGATTGTAGCCACAAGTATGGCAAGATTATAAGAGATTAGATATAAAGAAAGAGGTGTTATCTCCACATGAGAGCCTCAATCCTAGATACATTGTATTTCTCTTTGTTCATACGAGTGCGGTCTTCACTGCATCATACCTCCCCGGATTCCTCCACGTCCATCGGCCCCAACTTTAGCCTACCCATGACATATATCGTGATACCACCACGACATTTGGCGCCCACCGTGGGGCCTTTTAGTGGCGTTGGTTGGGTTTCCATCTGGACGGGAGAATCTTCATCAAATTCTTCTTCATGGAACTCCTTCAGCTCCTCCAGGCAAACATAGAACATAGAGTAAGCACAAGAGTCTCCAAGTCTAACTCAACAATCCAGGTATGACAGCGAGAATGACTCAAACTCTTCTGCAAGCATACTGTAAGTACCAAATAACTCAGCCACCAGCACTCGATCCTTCACCCCGGGGAGAAAATAACTCAACCCGGGGACTATCCAACGTACCCATAGAGTCACCTTTAGATGGAGAAAACATTATGTTGATTTGGGTAAGTATTTACCAGCTTATTCATGATTTGGATAGAATTTGAGTCAGTTTATTTATGCTTCGAATTAATCTTTAACTCAGCTTACCAACTTATTGATGATTCGGATAAAATTTGAGTCAGTTTATTTATGCTTCGGATTAACCTTTAACTCTGCTTTCTAGCTTATTGATGATTCATATAGAATTTGAGTCAGTTTATTTATGCTTCGAATTAACCCTTAACTCAGCTTACCAACTTATTAACGATTTGGATAGAATTTGAGTCAGTTTATTTATGCTTCGGATTAACCTTTAACTCAGCTTTCCAGCTTATTGATGATTCGGATACAATTTAAGTAAGTTTATTTATGCTTCGGATTAACCTTTAACTCGGCTTACCAGCTTATTTATGATTCGGATAGAATTTGAGTCAGTTTATTTATGATTCAGATTAACCTTTAACTCAACTTGCTAGCTTATTTATGATTTGGATAGAATTTGAGTCAGTTTATTTATGATTCAGATTAGAATTTGAGTCAGTTTATTTATGATTTGGACTAACATTGTTGGAATTATGCCCTAGAGGCAATAATAAAGCTGTTATTATTATAATTCTTGTTCATGATAATTTTTATATTCCATGCTAGAATTGTATTAAGCGGAAACTTTAATACTTGTGTGGTTTGTGAACAACACCGTGTCTCTAGTACGCCTCTATGGACTAGCTCATTGATCAATGATGGTTAAGGTTTCCTAACCATAGACATGAGTTGTCAATTGATAATGAGATCATATCATTGGGAGAATGATATGATGGACAGACCCAAACTAAGCGAAGCAATTAGATCGTGTCATCGTGTTCGTCTTTGCGAAGCTTTTCTTATGTCAAATATTGTATTCCTTAGACCATGAGATAATGCAACTCCCTAGTATCGGAAGAAAGCTTTGAGGTCATCAAACGTCATCCTATGAGAGGGTGATCATAAAGGTGTCTCTCAGGTGATCGGAAAGTATCTGTTTGGTTGTATGTATCGAGATGGGATTTGTCCCTCCCAAGTCGGAGAGATATACTTCGGGTCCACTCGGTAATCGATATCAACACCGCTTGCAAGCATGTGGTTAAGGAGTTAATCACAAAGTGATATCAGATTACGAAACGAGTAAAGTACTTGCTGTGAACGAGATTGAACTAGGTATGATGGTACCGACGATCGAATCTCGGGCAAGTAAAAAATCGCGAGACGAAGGGAATATATATATGGGATTGATTGAATCCTGGCATCGTGGTTCATCCGATATGATCATCGATGAATGTGTGGGAGTCAATATGGGTTTCCAGACCCCGCTGTTGATTATTGATAGAAGATCATGTCTGCATATTCTCGAACCCGCAGGGTCACACACTTAACGTGTCTCGACGCTAGGATAGATTGGATAATTGGTTTATGAGTTTTTGTTCGGAGTCTCGGATGGGATCCAGGACATCACGAGAGGTTCCGGAGTGGTCCGGAGAATAAGATTCATATAAGGCAGTGCAGTTTTCGCAGTTCGGAATTGTTCCGGGTTAATCGGTATTGTACCGGAAGCTTCTAGAACCTTCCGGAAGGGGACCAACGTGGCCACACCTTCCGGGAGGCGGCATGGGCCTATGAGGGAGTGCCCTGGCCGCATTGGGCCAGGGGCACAAGGCCCCATAGGGCCCAGCCGGCCAAGAGAGGTTTAAACTCGAGATAGACCTTCTAGAAGGGGGGGTTTCCTTGCCCCCCACTCCTTATCCTCTGGGGCCGCCGGTTTGGGCTTGGGGGAGGGGCTAGGGCTGCGCCCCCCCTCTATATAAATAGGGGTGGGGGCGCACCAACCACCCACACCTTCCCCTCTAACCCTAGCCGCCCTGCTGCCCTCCTCTCTCCCTCCCGACTGCTTGTAGGCGAAGCCCTGCTGCAGAAATTCTCCACCAATTGCACCGCGCCGTCGCGTTGTAGATCCAACCCATCTCTCCACCATACTTGCTGGACCAGGGAAGGAGGAGACGTCGAGGTGCTGCACGTGTGCATCTCACGGAGGCACCGCCACTTGTGGTGCTAGATCGGATCGGATCGCGAGGAGGAGAAGCGAGTACGACTACATCACCCACGTTCCGACGAACGTTCCGCTGTGCGAATCTTCAAGGGTATGAAGATCTACTCCAATCTCTCTCGTTGTTTGCATCTCCTAGATTAGATCTTGGCTTTCCCTCTGTTCGCATCCGTAGAAATTTTGATTTACTATGCCGCGAAACCCTTCAGTGGTATCAGAGCTAGATCTATGCGTAGATGTGTTTCACGAGTAGAACGCAACATGGTTGTTGCGGGCGTTGATGTTTTTTGTTGCAAGCCTCTTGTTTGTGTTCTTCTTATGACGCGGGATAGTGAGATTGAAGCGGTCAAGGCCAACCTTACGCGACGTCGTTCGCGAGACCGGCTCCGCACTTAACGTGTGGCTTGTTCCACACATGCGGCTGGTGGATGTCAGTTTCTCTCACTATAGTTGTCATGGGATTAACACCAGAGTTTGGCAACCATAATATCACCGTTGTGGCTTTCCGTAGGTAAGAATCGTTCTTAGCATCTACTCCCATAAGCCACGTAAAACATGCAACAACAAAGTAGAGGCGTCTAACTTGTTTTTGCAGGGAGTGTTTTTCTGTGATATGGTATGGCCCAAGATGTGATGTGTATATTGTATGCGATGATCATGTTTTGTAATGTTTCACGACTTGCATGTCGATGAGTACACAACCGGCAGGAGCCATATGGTTGTCTTTATAATTGTGTATGACCTGCGAGTCAACTTCTTATACGCCATGTAATAGCTTTACTTTATCGCTAAGTAGTTAGCAATAGTTGTAGTTGCTATTCGTGGTGGAGGCAATCATGGTGGAGTGATGGAGATCATGACGGAACGCACAAGATGGAGATCATTGCGCGAAGATTGGCTATACCATGTCACATAAGGTTATATGCATGTGATGTTTATCCTTTTATGTATCTTATTATGCTTAGATCGTGACGGTAGCATTAGACGATGATTCCTCACTTAAAGATCAAGATAAAAACTGTGTTCTCCCCAAGTATGCACCGTTGCGAAAGTTCGTCGTGTCCAAGCATCACGTGATGATCGGGTGCTATAGACTCTACGCTCACATACAACGGGTGCAAGCCAGTTTTGCACACGCGGAAATACTTGGGTCTAACTTGACGAGCCTAGCATGTACAGACATGGCCTCGGAACACAAGAACCGAAAGGTTAAGCATGAGTCATATGAATGATATGATCGACACTTCGTTGTCCACCATTGAAACTACATCTCTTCTCGTGATGATCGGATTAGGTGTGGTGAATTTGGATCATGTTCACTAAACAACTTGAGGGATGTTGAATTTAGTGGGAGTTCATCTAGTAATTTGATTAAGTTGAACTATTTATCATGAACATAGTCTAAAGTTGTACTTGCAAATACTGTAGATCACATGGCCAAGTCCAACTTCAACTTCAACGTTTTTGCTGAGAAGGAAAAGCTTAGAAACAATGGGTCTAACTTCACCAATTGGTTCCGCAATCTAAGAATCATTCTCTCTGGCGGTCAAAAGGACTATGTCCTTGGGAAAGCGTTAGGTGACCCCCCTGCTGTAACTGCGTCGGCTGATGAGAAAGCTGTCTATCAGTCGCGCAAAGATGATTATGGTGTGATTAAGAGCACCATGTTGTTTGCTATGGAACCGGAACTTCAAAATCGTTTTGAAGACTATCCCGGGCCCTTTGAGATTCTCGAAGAGCTGACAACCATGTTTCAGACTCAGGCCCGTTCTGAGAGATATGAGATCTCTGAGAAGTTCTTTAACTGCAAGATGGAGGAAGGGAGTTCCGTTAGTGAGCACGCCATTAAGATGACGGGCTACACTCAACGCCTTGAGCAACTGGAATGCACGATTCCAGAGGAGCTCAAGATTGACAGGGTTCTGCAATCACTCCCTCCCAGCTACAAAAGTTTTGTAGTGACTCATAATCAGATTGGTTCCACTGATACGATCACCGAGCTCTTCGCAAAGCTGAAGGCCGCGGAAGTGGACATAAAAAAGGATAATCATGTGTTGATGGTAAACAAGCCCACCTTCAAGAAAGGTAAGGGTGCAAAGAAGCCCTTCAAGAAGGGCGGCGGCAAGTGCAATGCCCCTGCTGAGAAGAAGCTCAGGTCTGGTCCCAAGCCGGACACTGAGTGCTTCTATTGCAAGGACAAGGGTCACTGGAAGCGCAACTGTCCGAAGTACTTAGCGGACAAGAAGGCTAGCACCATCAAAGGTATATTTGATATACATGTTATTGATGTTTTCCTTACTAGCCCTCGTTGTAGTGCCTGGGTATTTGATACCGGTTCAGTTGCTAATATTTGTAACTCGAAACAGGAGCTATGGAATAGACGGCGGCTTGCGAGGGATGAGGTGACGATGCGCGTTGGCAACGGATCAAGAGTTGATGTGATGGCCGTCGGCACGCTCTCCTTAGTTTTACCTTCGGGATTAGTTTTAAACCTTAATAAATGTTATTATGTGCCTGCGTTGAGCATGAACATTATTTCTAGATCGTGTTTATTGCAAGACGGTTATTCATTTAAATCGGAGAATAATGGTTGTTCTATTTATGTGAGTAACATCTTTTATGGTCATGCACCTCTTGTGAATGGTTTATTTCTTCTAAATCTCGAAAGGGATGAAACACACATCCATAACATTGAGGCTAAGAGATGCAAAGTAGATAGTGATAATACTACTTATTTGTGGCACTGTCGTCTAGGTCATATTGGTGTAAAGAGCATGAAGAAACTCCATTCTGATGGACTTTTGGAGTCTCTTGATTTTGAATCATTTGACACATGTGAACCATGCCTCATGGGCAAGATGATCAAAACCCCGTTCTCCGGTATGATGGAGCGAGCAAAGGACTTGTTGGAAATCATACATACCGATGTATGCGGACCGATGAGTGTTTCGACGCGCGGTGGATATCGCTATTTTCTCACTTTTACCGATGACTTAAGTAGATATGGGTATATCTATTTAATGAAACATAAATCTGAAACGTTTGAAAAGTTCAAAGAATTTCAGAATGAAGTGGAGAACCATCGTAACAGAAAGATTAAGTTTCTACGATCCGATCGTGGAGGTGAATATTTGAGTTATGATTTTCTCACGCATCTTAAAGCAAGTGGAATCGTTTCGCAACTCACGCCACCCGGAACACCACAGCGCAATGGTGTGTCTGAACGCCGGAATCGAACCCTATTAGATATGGTCCGATCAATGATGTCTCTTACTGATTTGCCGTTATCATTTTGGGGTTATGCATTAGAAACCGCTGCATTCACTTTAAATAGGGCTCCATCTAAATCCGTTGAGACGACACCGTATGAACTGTGGTTTGGTGCTAAACCTAAGTTGTCGTTTCTTAAAGTTTGGGGATGCGAAGCTTACGTCAAGAAGTTGATGCCGGACAAGCTCGAACCCAAAGCGGAGAAATGTGTCTTCATAGGATACCCTAAGGAAACTATTGGGTATACCTTCTATCACAGAACCGAAGGCAAAGTGTTTGTCGCAAAGAATGGTTCCTTTCTTGAGAAGGATTTTCTCTCGAAAGAAGTGAGTGGGAGGAAAGTAGAGCTAGACGAGGTTATTGAACCTTCTCTTGAATTGGAGAGTAGCGCAGCACCTGAAATTGTTCCAGTGCCGCCTGCACCAACAATAGAGGAAGCTAATGACAAGGATCATGAAGCTTCGGACGATGCTGCTACTGAACGTCGCAGGTCGACAAGGTCGCGTGCCCCTCCTGAGTGGTACGGCAACCCTGTCTTGACTGTCTTGTTGGTAGAATACAGTGAACCTACGAACTATGAGGAAGCGATGATGAGCCCAGACTCTGAGAAATGGCTAGAAGCCATGAAATCCGAATTGGGATCCATGAGCGAAAACCAAGTATGGACTTTGGTGGACCCTCCTAGCGACCGAAAGGCTGTTGAGTGCAAATGGATCTTCAAGAAGAAAACGGACACGGATGGTAATGTTACCATCTATAAAGCACGGCTTGTCGCGAAAGGTTTTCGACAAGTTCAAGGTGTTGACTACGATGAGACTTTCTCTCCCGTAGCGATGTTTAAGTCCATTCGGATTTTATTAGCAATTGCTGTGTTTCATGATTATGAAATATGGCAGATGGATGTCAAGACTTCTTTCCTCAATGGCAACATTGATGAAGAGTTGTATATGATGCAACCCGAAGGTTTTGTCGATCCTAAGGATGCTAGTAAAGTATGCAAACTTCAGCGTTCCATTTATGGACTGAAGCAAGCATCTCGGAGTTGGAACCTTCGTTTTGATCAAGTGATCAAGAGCTTTGGATTTGTTCCAAATTGCTATGAAGCTTGCATCTACAAGAAAGTGAGTGGGAGCTCGGTGACGTTTCTGGTACTATATGTGGATGACATATTGATTATTGGAAATGACATCAACATGCTTAACAATGTGAAGATTTATTTGAACAAGTGTTTTTCAATGAAAGACCTAGGTGAAGCTGCTTATATATTGGGCATCAAAATCTGTAGAGATAGACAAAGACGCCTGATAGCTTTAAGCCAGAGTACATACCTAGACAAAGTTCTGAAAAGGTTCAGAATGGATAAGGCAAAGAAAGGTTCAGTGCCTATGTTGTCAGGTAAGATATTGAGCAAGTCTCAGTGTCCAGCTACGGTAAATGATAGGGAAGCTATGAGCAAAGTGCCTTATGCCTCGGGCATAGGTTCGATCATGTATGCCATGCTGTGTACTAGACCGGATGTGTCCAATGCTCTTAGTTTGACGAGCAGATATCAGAGTGATCCAGGAGTGGAACACTGGACAGCCGTGAAGAACATCCTAAAGTAACTAAATAGGACTAAAGAAATGTTCTTAGTCTATGGGGGTGATGAACAGCTCGTTGTAAAAGGTTACGTCGACGCTAGTTTTGACACCGACAAGGATGATTCTAAATCTCAGACAGGATACGTGTATATTTTGAATGGAGGAGCTGTGAGCTGGAGAAGCTGCAAGCAAAGCGTGATCGCGGGATCTACAGTAGAAGCGGAATACATGGCTGCTGCAGAAGCGTCAAGTGAAGGAGTTTGGATCAGAAACTTCATCACTGAGCTTGGCGTGGTTCCAAGTGCATTGGACCCACTGGAGATATTGTGTGACAACACTGGCGCCATAGCACTCGCTAAGGAACCAAGATATCATCCAAAGACCAAGCATATCAACCGCAATTTTCATATAATCCGAGATTATATAGCAGATGGAGATCTGAAGATTAGCAAAGTACATACAGATCTGAATGCCGCAGATCCATTGACTAAACCTCTTCCACGTGTAAAACATGATCAGCACCTCAGTGCCATGGGTGTGAGATTGTTGCCTGATGTAAACTAGATTATTGACTCTAGTGCAAGTGGGAGACAGTTGGAATTATGCCCTAGAGGCAATAATAAAGCTGTTATTATTATAATTCTTGTTCATGATAATGTTTATATTCCATGCTAGAATTGTATTAAGCGGAAACTTTAATACTTGTGTGGTTTGTGAACAACACCGTGTCTCTAGTACGCCTCTATGGACTAGCTCATTGATCAATGATGGTTAAGGTTTCCTAACCATAGACATGAGTTGTCAATTGATAATGAGATCATATCATTGGGAGAATGATATGATGGACAGACCCAAACTAAGCGAAGCAATTAGATCGTGTCATCGTGTTCGTCTTTGCGAAGCTTTTCTTATGTCAAATATTGTATTCCTTAGACCATGAGATAATGCAACTCCCTGGTATCGGAAGAAAGCTTTGAGGTCATCAAACGTCATCCTATGAGAGGGTGATCATAAAGGTGTCTCTCAGGTGATCGGAAAGTATCTGTTGGGTTGTATGTATCGAGATGGGATTTGTCCCTCCCAAGTCGGAGAGATATACTTCGGGCCCACTCGGTAATCGATATCAACACCGCTTGCAAGCATGTGGTTAAGGAGTTAATCACAAAGTGATATCGGATTACGGAACGAGTAAAGTACTTGCTGTGAACGAGATTGAACTAGGTATGACGGTACCGACGATCGAATCTCGGGCAAGTAAAAAATCGCGAGACGAAGGGAATATATATATGGGATTGATTGAATCATGGCATCGTGGTTCATCCGATATGATCATCGATGAATGTGTGGGAGTCAATATGGGTTTCCAGACCCCGCTGTTGATTATTGATAGAAGATCATGTCTGCATATTCTCGAACCCGCAGGGTCACACACTTAACGTGTCTCGACGCTAGGATAGATTGGATAATTGGTTTATGAGTTTTTGTTCGGAGTCTTGGATGGGATCCAGGACATCACGAGAGGTTCCGGAGTGGTCCGGAGAATAAGATTCATATAAGGCAGTGCAGTTTTTGGAGTTCGGAATTGTTCCGGGTTAATCGG
Organism: Avena sativa; assembly: GCA_916181665.1. Lineage (NCBI taxonomy): Eukaryota > Viridiplantae > Streptophyta > Magnoliopsida > Poales > Poaceae > Avena > Avena sativa. The sequence goes on from OV702282.1 coordinate 195,457,767, forward strand.
TATTGTACCGGAAGCTTCTAGAACCTTCCGGAAGGGGACCAACATGGCCACACCTTCCGGGAGGGGGCATGGGCCTATGAGGGAGTGCCCTGGCCACATTGGGCCAGGGGAACAAGGCCCCATAGGGCCCAGCCGGCCAAGAGAGGTTTAAACTCGAGATAGACCTTCTAGAAGGGGGGTTTCCTTGCCCCCCACTCCTTATCCTCTGGGGCCGCCGGTTTGGGCTTGGGAGAGGGGCTAGGGCTGCGCCCCCCTCTATATAAAGAGGGGTGGGGTTGCGCCAACCACCCACACCTTCCCCTCCAACCCTAGCCGCCCTGCTGCCCTCCTCTCTCCCTCCCGACTGCTTGTAGGCGAAGCCCTGCTGCAGAAATTCTCCACCAATTGCACCGCGCCGTCGCGTTGTAGATCCAACCCATCTCTCCACCATACTTGCTGGACCAAGGAAGGAGGAGACGTAGAGGTGCTGCACGTGTGCATCTCACGGAGGCACCGCCACTTGTGGTGCTAGATCGGATCGGATCGCGAGGAGGAGAAGCGAGTACGACTACATCACCCACGTTCCGACGAACGTTCCGCTGTGCGAATCTTCAAGGGTATGAAGATCTAATCCAATCTCTCTCGTTGTTTGCATCTCCTAGATTAGATCTTGGCTTTCCCTCTGTTCGCATCCGTAGAAAGTTTTGATTTACTATGCCGCGAAACCCTTCAAACATTTGATTAAGCTTGCCAGGGTATATTATAACTCGGATTTGTATTCTGACTCAGCGTACTAGCTTATCTCTGATTCGGACTAAAGTTTGATTCAGCTCGCCAGATTGCCAGGTTATGTTATGACTCGGATTGATATTTAACTATCTTGCCAGATTATCTACTACCTCGGATGATTATTTGCCAGCTCATCATATCTCGAATCTATATCTCAGATCTACATCTCGAATCAGATCTCTCAGCGATTAGCCCTATTATCATATCCCAAAACTTAATCTCGGATCCATATCAAAGGCAAATTGCCATCATCTCATCGGATCAAGTTGTATCTTGGCAAATAGATGACTCGGATTTAAGTCATATACCTCGGATTTTGAGTAAGATGACTCAGATTTAAGACATAAGTCAATTATGAGTAAAGTAACTCGGATTTGTAAACAGATGACTCTGATTTGAGTCATATACCTCGGATTTTGAGTCAGATGACTCAGATTTGAGACATAAGTCAATTATGAGTAAAATAACTCGGGTTTGTATACAGATGACTCGGATTTAAGTCATATACCTTGGATTTTGAGTCAGATGACTCAGATTTGAGACATAAGTCAAATATGAGTAAAATAACTCGGATTCGTAAACAGCTGACTCGGATTTGAGTCATATACCTCGGATTTTGAGTCAGATGACTCAGATTTGAGACATAAGTCAATTATGAGTAAAATAACTTGGATTTGTAAACAGATGACTCGTATTTGAGTCATATACCTCGGATTTTGAGTAAGATGACTCAGATTTGAGACATAAGTCAATTATGAGTAAAATAACTCGGATTTGAGTCATATACCTCAAATTTGAGTCAGATGACTCAGATTTGAGACATAAGTCAAATATGAGTAAAATAACTCGGATTCGTAAACAGATGACTCGGATTTGAGTCATATACCTCGGATTTTGAGTAAGATGACTCAGATTTGAGACATAAGTCAATTTTGAATAAAATAACTCGGATTTTTAAACAGATGACTCGGATTTGAGTCATATATCTTGGATTTTGAGTTAGATGACTCAGACTTAAGACATAAGTCAATTTAGAGAATAAATAACTCAGATTTGGAAACAAATGGCCATAAGTCATAACTTACCCAAAGAGGTTAAAAGAGCAGTGCCCTAGAAGGCCAGAACTCATAACTTACCCAAAGAGGTTAAAAGAGCAATGCCCTAGAAGGCCAGAACTCATGACTTACCCAAAGAGGTTAAAAGAGCAGTGCCCTAGAAGGCCAGAACTCATAACTTATCCAAAGAGGTTAAAAAAGCAGTGCCCTAGAAGGCCAGAACTCATAACTTACCCAAAGAGGTTAAAAGAACGGTGCCCTAGAAGCCAAAACTCATAACTTACCCAAAAGGGTTAAAAGAGCAGTGCCCAAGAAGGCCAAAACTCGTACCTTACCCGAAGGGGTTAAAATAGGAGTGCAAAAAATGGCCAGAACTCATAACTTTCCCAAAAGGGTTAACAGAGCAAGTGACCAAGAAGGCCAGAACTCATAACTTTCGCAAAAGGGTTAAAAGAGCAGAGCCCAAGAAAGCCAAGAACCCTAACTTAACCAAAACGGTTGAAAGAACAGTACCCATAAAGGCAGGGTATCACTAAATTGCCTGAAAGGGTTATGCAACCAAGAGAAAAACGACAGAGAAATCTATGTCGGAAAGCACCTCTAGGAATAGTTTCTGAAGCCTATGAGCGACTTTATAAGTCCCACATAGCCTCGGGGACTAATGTCGGGGATATAACCCCAGGTACCCCAGAGCTGGGCTATAAAGTGATCTTTGTAGATTAATGGTTATTTCTATAAAAGAATAAAAGGAAATAGAGAATAAATATCAAAGGATACAATACATGAAAAGAGAAACCTAAAAGGAAAAAAAGAAAAGGACTGCTGGGCCGAGTAGTGGCGAAGTCGGCCCAGCCAGTATACACCCTAGTCGAATTATTTACTGAAGGAAACCAATGCCACTCAATTCGGCCCACCAGTCGAATTAACAACGACAGCTTCCCCGGGTGGGCCGAACTCACTCAATTCGGCCCACCATGGGACGGCATCTGCATGACCGCATCCTCCCACCGAACCTGGCACGCCCCAACGATGAGCTCCCGCGTCCTTCCCGACTCCCGCGCTATGTCGCCGCTTCACCTCGTGTAACCAACACGTCGTCACCAGGAAACCCCGGGTGGGCCGGCCAGAGGGGATCTCGGCCCACCCCGGGCCTTCTCCAACCAGAGCGCCTCACCACGTGATCGTTATGACCCGGGTGGGCCGACACCAGCTCCACATCGGCCCACCACGGGTCCGCGCCCACCAAGCCTGCCTCCAGCATCCCAGGCCGACTAGGGGAGTAACCCGGCTGGGCCTCTTGGGCTGCCCTTCTGACTGGGCCGAATCACATTGACCCTAGGCCAAATAAGCAGCATCCTGGTCGGGTTACCCTTCAATATTTCTCCCTGGGTTGAATCACCACTTCACCTGGCGTTTTGGGTCGAGTCATAGTAACCCGGACAGCCCCTTATTCATCCTCAGATGCTATATCGACCCCTACATCGGCATACCATCAAGACCGGCCCACTCTTTCAGCCTCGTGTCAGTCTTGGGACACCCATGGCTCAGACTGGCACATGGCATATGGAATATGCACTAGGCATCTAATAAGATGCTAGAGAATATGCATGGCATCTCCAAAGATGCCAAGGCATATGCTAAGGATCTCCAGAAGATGCCAAGGCATATGCTATCTAGATGCCAATCGTAGGGAACAAGATTTGTCCCCTGGGCTCCCCTTTATAAGGAGCACTAGGGGGATCATTCTGAGGGAGTCCCCGAAGGGCTCTTCCCCTCTCTGCTCGATAGGAGTTCTCATTCTTCTTCCTCCTCCACTCTCACAGAGAGATCTAGATAGATGCATAGGAGATACAGCTCAAGGAGCATGATTGTAGCCACAAGTATGGCAAGATTATAAGAGATTAGATGTAGAGAAAGAGGTGTTATCTTCACATGAGAGCCTCAATCCTAGATACATTGTATTTCTCTTTGTTCATACGAGTGCGGTCTTCACTGCATCAAACCTCCCCGGATTCCTGCACGTCCATCGGCCCCAACTTTAGCCTACCCATGGCATATGCCGTGATACCACCACGACAAAGTCGGATGGAGCATAACAATATTGCCAATGATCCAGCTATGTATGCCCGCGGACCTTCAATGTTATGGAAACCTGCATTGTCACAGTTCATCCTGAATATGATTGTCAAGCTCGTGATAAGCGGGGTAAGTTGTAGCGGGTTCAGAGAAGCCGACATAAAGAAAATTGGCAATGATGTTCTTGACTTCACTATGATCACAGTGAACGATTTTTACCTGTACAACCACCTCAGGAAGTGGAACCAGATACTTGAACTTAGAATGGTTCAAGGCATCAGATGGTGTCCGGAGATCACATGCTTCATGTTCAAATATGAGGACAAGTTGATGCACTATCTCGTGGTAAGTTAGCAAGGCACTGCTATTTGTTTCACTCGTTCCTAGCACTGCACTATCCCACTATCAACTCAATCTCAGGCTGCCCCAAGCACGCTGAGGTGTTGAACAAGCTCATATCGAACTATGCTCAGATTAAGACCATCTTCATGCCCAAGTTTGTTGATAAACACCAGTTCTAGGATCCAAAGCTGATGATCAGGGCTATGAACTTTCTTGTGAACAATAATGATGAAGGATAAGGCCTATACTAAGATGTTTGTGCTTGTCAGGAGGGCATGACTTAGGACATGGCTACGCTGAAACTTTGATTAGTGCTACCGATTTGACATTTATATATTGTCAATGGTGGTTATGATCTGTTGTTTGAGGTCACGTATATTTTATAAGGTGGCCCGATATCCATCCATTAGTTAGGTTGACTGATAAAAAATGATTCATGGTATATAATATTGTGGGAGCCTCTAAGATGGTACTATATATTAACATCTTTGCTGGTGAACTTGTGATGCATCACTCTAACGGGTAACTGTTAGTTCGAAAGATGCTGCTACTATGCTCTTCTTATAATGAATTGATTAACTTAACGATTTTCCATATTGTGTGATGAGTTATGGGTAAGCTCACGCTCTCATGGAAGAGTTTACCACAATAACTCACATAGAAGAGTTTACCACAATAGTTATCACCTTGCAATCAACAGTCACCATCTATATCTGTCTTGTCTTGGTTGTCATGGAAAAATACAGCCAACCAAACATCGGATATGTCTCATTTGAGAAAGGAGCTTTGCGTGCAAAAAAAAAAGAATATGGTCGAGTCGTAATTTCAACGGAGCATGCTCGACAGCCATGTTCCAGGAAGTTCCCCCGATTCACAGGGCCAGAGGAGCTGCTCGATTTAGTTGGGCCGGAAAAAATGTTTACACCTGGGCCGGAGGGTAGGCAGATATTTTTGCTATTTACACTCTGTTTTTTTTCAAACGAGCAGTCGATCATGTGTGGTTGAACAGCACCGATGGCGCCGTCCACACATGGCACGGCACCATTGCCGTGTGCCGTCACACGACGAACCTCTGTTTCTTTCTACTGCGGTGGCGGCCTCACGGCTCTCGCTTCGCCTTCACCATGTACGCACTGGCGCCGCCGCCTCGCGCCCCCACCGGATCGCCCGCCGCGGCGCCATCCCCTGTTCAACACGTCATCCACCGCCTCCACCGCGGGACCAGCCGCCGCCGAGGCGCCGACCTGCGCTGTCGCCGGCGCCTCCTCACCGCGCGGGGCGAGCAGCCGGCTCCGGATGATGACGAGGAGGAGGAGGAGGCGGAGCCGGCTGGGTTCGACGCGGCGGTGGCGCTGTTCAACGGCGGGGAGTACCACGCGTGCCACGACGTGGTGGAGGAGCTCTGGTACAGCGCCGAGGACCCCGCGCGGACGCTCCTCCACGGCGTCCTCCAGTGCGCCGTTGGCTTACACCATCTCTTCAACCAGAACCACCGCGGCGCCATGATGGAGCTCGGGGAAGGCCTCTGCAAGCTCCGCCGCCTGCGCCTCGAGGACGACGACGACGACGGCGACCTAGGCCCCTTCTCTCGATTCCGGGACGAGGTCGCCGCCGTGCTCAGCTTCCTGTACCGCACCCAGAAGGAGCTCGCCGCATGTACGCCACACCCATCCACACCATGAACTGAACTTAAGAGTTATTAATCCATTTCCACTTCTGATCGAAGCTATTGCATCCCCACGGGCGCCATGGCGCGTCCTGAATGTTTCCGCTTGTCTCAGGCACCGACGAGCTGTGCCTGGCCATGGACGGCTCCGCGACATCGTACCAGCTGCTGGGCGACTTCGCCGCCGGTCAGGAGCTGTACCGGCTGGGAGCCGACGCGGACGGCGTACCGAGCATAATGTTCTCCGGCCCGCGGGACGCCGCGGTGCTCGTTCCTCCGTCCACGGTGAAACTTCCGGCGCTGCGTGCCACGGAGCAGCATCTCGTGGCGCTGCAGAGCGCGCACGAATACTCGTAGCAAATTCACTCGACGACAACATGTAAACGAATCAGTCCGACGAAGATTTGTATGTAGACAAATTCGATTATGTCTACAAGTATTTTCTTCCGAATGGAATAGATAGCGCCACGTCACCTCAAAGAAAATAAGAGAGTCACCGTTTCTGCAATCCCGCCACGATCCATGCCAGTTTCCACCGAACTCTATATTCGAATATGATCTGAAAACTCCGCTGTGCCTCCATATTGAGTACCTCAAGTCCGGATATCATGTACAATGGCGCCATCGATTTGGTGCCTTGGCAAGTCAACTCGCTATCCCTAGATCGTTCTGTTAATAACCCGGTTTGGAAAATTCTTTGGAAATTACTGATTCCAAGCAAAGCCATGATATTTATATGGCGTGCCCTTCATCCCATTATCCCTGTTAAGTGTATTTTGGCTAATAGGCACATGGGTACATCTTCAGAATGTCCTATATGTCAGCGAGGCCCGAAGGACATCCAACATCTCCTATTCACGTGTCCTACGGCTCAAGATATGTGGACTGAGCTTGGTTTAAAAACTATGATTGATGAGGCTTTGTATGTTGATCGTGCTGATCAACCACACTGGAATTTCTTTTACAAAGGGAAGACAATAATTACCTGGGATTTGATAATGTGGGACTAAAAGAGACTATTTCTATAGCTTGTTGGTATTTGTGGTGGATCAGAAGAAGGCGAACCCATGGCGAGTCTGTTCCTACTTTATTCAAATGCAAGATGTCTATCTTAGTTATTGCTGCAAATTCATCTAAAGTGGGCAAATCTACCATTACGAAAACTAAGTGGACAAAACCTGAAGCTAGACAAGTAAAAATTAATGTGGATGCTACATTTTATGCAGATCTTTGTACTGGTGCGGTTGGTGCTGTGGCTAGAGATTACCAAGGCCACTTTGTCGCAGCTGCTACCAAATACCTTCCCCATGTAGCATCTGCTTCAATGGCGGAAGCGTTGACGATGAAAGAAGGGCTCCTTCTAGCGATTAGACTTGGCTGTAATTCGGTGGTGGCGGAGGCTAACTCAAGTGAGACCATTGATGCGTGCACCGGCGAAGATACATGGTGGATGGAATCAGCTGTGATTTATGCAGACTGCGTGGAAGTTGCAACTAATATTGGTAGTGTTATTTTTAAGCATTGTTTGAGGGAAGCAAACAAACCTGCTCATGAGCTAGCTAGGTTTTCTTTTCTTAATAAGGATTCTTGTATTTGGGACGATGATCCCCTAGTTTTTTTGCTTAATAGTCTCATAAACGATGTAACGATTGTCAATGATTAATAAAGCTCACAGCAGGACGGAGCCCGGTTGTTTCCCTTAAAAAAAAGAGTACCTCAAGTCCTCAAGCACCACGCGAATATTGTGTAACATCGGCGGTAGTCGGCGGCATGAGCACAACCAATTCATTTTACAAAAGAAAGGGTCCAATTTCAACCCTGAACTTTTGTAGAGGTTCGAACCCTTAAGTCAAAATCTCGGTTGTTTGCACCATGAATTGTTGAATCCCGATCTAAATCGAACCCGGAAACTTTTTGGCATGCCAGGAATGCAACCCGGCCGGATTATAGGCTACTCTCATTGCTAGTGGGACCCACATATCATATTCATCAGCTTTCACTAGTTCATTTCTCTCGTTCACACAGACACCAACTTTTGGATTTATTTGTAAAATGTTTAGAAACACTAGAGAGGAGAGAGACATGGTGTCGACCAGTGTTAACGCTCGGAGAAGAAATCAAGCAAAGCGATTCGACAATCGACAAGCTTCTGAACCCGCTAGCATGAGGAGCCTGCCCACCCCACTTTGAAGCATCAGAGCCACATTCGGACATGTGCGAACAATGGAAGAGAGGGGCAGGGGTTGGGCAGGGTAGGCCCTGTGAGGGAAAAGGGAATTCAACGGAGGACACAGAGGTGGCTCAGGGCAAGGAATCCTTCACAGGAACTCGTGGCACGATATGGGGGAGCCTTGCCGCGTTGTTGGGACATACGACAATGAAGAAGATCATAGGGCAATAACACTCCGAGGGCATGACACGTCCAGAGTAATAGAATGGGGCACGACGATGTATACTGATCAAGCCAAGTCGATGAGTTGCCTCTTGGGGCTGTACGTTGACCCAATCCACCGGAATTGTTCGTCGAAGGAATGGCGGAGGCGACGCTTGAAAAAAAAATCCTTGCTCTTGCCGGACGCAGCTAAGGACCGATGAGCGTACTAGGGAGGACGGGGGACTAGGGAGGCGGGTGACACTCAAGTGGAGTAGGAGTAGGGCGACAAAGGCTAAGAGAAGATCGATGGTGAGTCAGTCCCTGCGGTCGCCACAACCTACGAACGCAGGCTACTGGAGGAATAGATTATATATCTAGCGTTATGTTGTAAAAATTTGCCTACGTGGCATTAGTCAACTTATTCAAATAGGTCCAGGGTCCGATTTAGACTAGAATTTAATAATTTAGGGTATATAGACCAGGATTTCTCGACTTGACGGTTTATATCATCGAACCTCTACAAGTTCATAGTTGAGCATGGACTTTTTCCTTTTACAAATCTTCTGTGTATAACTGAATTTCCTACTCTATGAGAAGTTGGATACCATGGCCCCACCCTCCGGTTGATATGGTTTCACTGTTTCGTGGGTAGATGATTTCATTGCCTTTGGTCCGTGTTCAACTACTCATCCGTTGCTTGCTAAAAAAGCTACTCAGCCTTCGCGGGCCATATGTTTTAAAGTATAAGTTGTTTTAGGTTTGTAAAAATAATATATCTAGACTTGTTTTAGTGTGTAGATTCACCTCAAACCTGAGTGAACCTACATATTAAAAGAAGTCTAGATATATTTGTTTCACAAAACTAAACATTTTATATTTTAAAACGAAGGGAGTATATATGAGCAATTATGTGTAAGTAACGAGGCTACAAAAATAATACTCCCTCCATTTACTAATGTAAAATCTATTAAATAATTTAAAGTATATTAGTTTCAGATTAAAGCAGATGAATCTAAACAATAAAATATGTCTAGATGCATGTATTTGTAAAAGAACTAAAATATCTTATGAATGGAGCTAGGGACAAAGAAAGCTTCTCCCTATTTTTCTTATGCCATTGATTCATCTAGCGTGAATGACTATTTTAACTACCCTCTCTCTCCACATCATTGGACCAGAAGTTGTGTAACAATACCATCATTTTGCTGGTTGTTAAAAGGGTTCGCAGTCTATGCAGAGACAATATGTGGTCGCCATATTGTGACAATCATTTGTTGTGATTGTGGTTTACATCATGTGCTTTCCATCTGAAGATGGCCTTTTATGTATCTTCGCTTGCCTCTCCAACACCAAGATGGACCAGACTTCTCTACTCTGGCGCTATATGTTAGGCTTAGTATGGTGAGGTGTATTTTTTGTGTGCTGGGTGCATCTCACCTAGCTAATAGTTCTCCCTCCAGCTCCGCTCCATTCCCAATTTCCCACATTGGCTTCCTCCTTCACAGTGATGATTTGGAGTTGGTGGCATCATATGCTCGCCGATGTGGAGTCGCCGACGACGAAGACTCCATATCCTTTACTTTTGTTCCCATTGCTATGGAGCTATGTTGTTCTCTCCAATACCATGAAGGAGCAAGAGGCTCTGTTCGGGAGATGCATGGCAGATGCTACCCATTGTGGTGACATCATCGTATGGGCTGAGACGGCGGTCACGGAGCATGAGGGAAGCTTGCAAATGGTGGATTCGACGATTTCTCTTGGCAATTTTGATCAGAGGCTTTGTTATTGTATTTCTTTCGTTGGGTTCTATCTACTATGTTTCTAGACGATTGTGCTTGTACGTTATCTTAAGTACTAGTATTCTAAACGTGAGGTTCTGTAACCTTATTTTATCTTAGGCCCCGTTTGGAACACATGATCCCAAAAGTTAAGAATATGAAAAATGCAGGAATCGAGATGTCATGTAACCTGAATTCCTATAGAAACTATTATCGTAGGAAAACTTTTAAAGTGTCGTTTGGATGTCACAGACGAAAAACGTAGAAAGTGTAGACACAGAGATGAAAACATGAGGCGAGACCTCATGTTATTTTTCTCCAAAATTCTTATGAAATAGCCTATTTTCACAGAATTTTCAAAGGAATCTAGCATTCATATTCCTTTGATCCAAATGATACCATAGGAATTATTTTGTAGAAATCCTACCATCTAAAATGTCTACACTTTATCTATGTTCCAAATGAGGCCTTACTAAAAATTGCATGGTTACTAAAAATAATCTACTCAAGTCCAACAACGTGAATTCTGCCTCTTTCCGAGTAATATTTTACTCCTTTCATTTAGAAATATAAGATATTTTAGATTTGTGAATTGAATGTATTTAAACGTCTTTTAGTGTATAGGTTCGTAGAGGTTGGAAATGAATCCATACATTAAATGATGTTTAGATGTACTCGATTTTATAAAACTAAAATATCTTATATTTATGAATAGAAGGAGTATATATGTTACTCCGTAAAAAAATCCAACAACGTGACCAATACTGAATTTTGAACTCTCTCGAGGCCTGAATTCCAGCAAGACAGCAACCACAGCAAAAAAGAGTAAAACAAAAGGAACGCACAGAAAACCAACCCAAAAACCAGAGGAAACCCTCTCGTGTTCCCTCCGCCCTCTTCCCCATCCCCTCCTCGCCGGCGGCGAATTCAAGCTCAGGGGCTCGCAACTCGGGTATTCGCCTCTCCCCGTAATCTCTGAGCTCCAATATTCCACCGAAATCCCCCAAATTCCTGAATATATTTTCGAGATATCGTTCGTTCTTTCCGCTCCGAGATTGTTTGAACCGTAAATTTCTCTAGGGTTTCAGCGGGTCAGCGAAGGAGCGGGGTTAGGCGGAGCATTCGTGATGGCAGGCACGAAGGCGGATGCGAAGGCGGAGACCAGCGGCGGCGGCTCTTTCAGCGAGAAGGGGCTCGCAGAGAAGCTAAATAAACTCAACAGCTCAGCGGCGAGCATCCAGAGTATCCTTGTCTCCGTTGGTTTATTTCTTGCGCGCCTGCAAACTTGATAGCTTAGCCTGTTTTCGTTCCCTGGATTGATGTAGTATTGAACTGTGGCGAGGTAAAGCCCTAAATTGCAATGTGGATGAGTAGAACTGACCCAGGAGATCCGATTTGGGGTTGATGCGTTGTCTTGTCCGCCACTCGCCTTGTTTCTGCTTATCACGGTGCCTATCGTTCTTAGCCTGTTGGATTTGGTTCAGCCGAGTGGCCTGCTTCTTGTGGTTAATTTATTGATGCATAACTGTATTCGGACTCCTACGAGTATAACTGTATCCAGACTAGTATTTCTGCAGCTCGTGGATTGTTCTTTTGTTTGTACACCCTTCTTGCACTCTTATGAGGGATTTTTGTTTTGTTTTTAATGCATTGGGAATGTATAAAAATGAACATGGGGCAAGGTTTTGATTTTGAACTAGCTTTGTGGGGTATTCAAATTTGTTTTATGACTGCTGATGCTTGCTTTTCTCTCGTTTCTTCGAATTACAGCACAAAGTTGTTTTCATTATCTTTTGAGGGCATTCCCCTTAAAAGATAACAAACACGGCAGGAACTGTTAGGACTATATGTCACTGCGCAGTAGTATCCTATAGGCTGTCTATGTTTCTTGGTTGTCGGGATAGAATTATTCTAGTCCTCGATTCAGCAAATCTAGCAGTTTTATTTTTGAGGAAGAGTGAGCGGAATGAATCATATGCCACGTCCTTCTGTACGGAACTAAACTAAGACGTGTGGTTCTAGCTATCAAATTATTTCCTTCTAATTGTTGATGTTAGGGTATCGTTATGGTGGTATTCATATTTTTGAGACTTCATTGGTTGTTTAGATGATCTCTGTGGGGTTGCTATTCTGATGGTATTTATCTTGTTTGTTACCTAGTTGTATTCGCAAAGCAACTTAACTTTTGGACTTCGTGACCATATCCTCATGTTGAGCCACTTAACCAGCTAGGTAGACCATATGTCCATATCATACACTATCATCACTTAAGCTAGCCATAAGTGACAACTGAAATGTGCTAGAAGCGGACCTTAATTAGTTTTTTTTACAAGGACATAAACATTCATCATTCGGATGATTTCCTATATTTATCATGAAAAGGGCAGATTACATGTCTGTTTTCACGTCTTTGTGCTTTCATCTTATGTGAGGAATATACTACTCCCTCCGATCCAAAATAAGTGCCGGAGATGTAGTACAAACTTTGTACTAAAACAGTACTAAATCACCGACACTTATTATGGATCGGAGGGAGTACAACATTTCTATTTGTAAGGCTGTCTTGACATATCATTTGAAGCTATTTCTTTCACAGCTGATTAATGATAAACTGCTTAGATTTATTGGTTAATAATACATAACATTGATCTTTCATGAAAAATAGTTTCACTCTTACATGTTTAGATGTTCAATTGTTCATACAAAGGTTTACGTTCAAAGTTGCTTACTGAAGACTGCAAAGTGTCTAGTGTCATCTATTCTGGAACATAGCAGTTAATATACAAGAACATTAATTGTCAAAGTAGGCTGAGATGACTGGAAGTGTGGGCCATCTTCTAATGGGGATATCCATTGGTTTCTTTCTCTCTGGATTAAAATAGAGCATGTGTTAACTGGGGATAGTTTGACCAAGGATGAAAAAAATAAACAGATTGTAGCAAGGCTGGTAGTTGGTGACAAGCCAATTGCCGCCCTCTTTCAGTTTTCTATATTTCCATTATGTACGTGTACATTTTCCTAAAAGCATTGTGTTTTTTGGTGTTCCGTGAACATCATATCAAGATTACATTTAATTAGCTGAAAGTACGCCTCTTTCCCAACCAATATTCTTCGTACTGGTAACCTTGGTTTTTTAAATCGCTGAGTATGGCCCATTTCCCTTTGCTCTTCTTTTATCACACTGTACTTAGTCCTGTTCAATGGCAGCTATAGATATATATTTGGTTGTTTTTTTCATTTCTTTTGACCATGATACATATAATTTTACCAGCATACTTTTTCCCTTCCAATCCATATTGCAGTAGCTTATCTTTTGGTATTCCTGAACTCTTAAGTAGCACTTTCACATTGGTGTGTTTTTCACCGGAAGAGGGCCAGAAGAATCGTTGACACATGGGAGAAACAGTTTAATAATGCAACGAAGGATAAAAAAGTATCATTCCTGTATCTATCAAATGACATCTTGCAAAATAGCAAACGCAAGGGCGGAGAATTTGTGAATGAGTTCTGGAGGGTTCTTCCTGGATCACTGAAAGGTGTCTACGATAATGGGGGAGAACATGGAAAGAAAGTGGTTGCAAGATTAGTAAGTTGTCCCTATCTCATCATTACTTGCTTCTTTTAGAATTATAAGGCGAATTTTCAGTGGGCACGAGGATTAATCTGGTTATGAAACCAAGAATAAAGGTGGAGGAAATTACCATGCTATCCATATATAAGGCGAGCTGAGACGTCATATCTATGAACAACAAAGAGAAACATCAATGAGTTTGCATGCACGACTTGTATCTGAAAGAAATGGAACTTTTTATATACCTACCTTATAAAAAGAAACGAAGAGATTACATGTTTATTGGTTAAAATAATGGTCAGCAGTTGAGAAATACCTTTTTTCCACAGTGATGCTAGGGTTTTGTCCCTCCCGACAACTGGAGAGATCTCAATCTGTTGGTGCTATCATGGTACTATAGCACCATACAATTAAGGATCTATCATTCTTAATTAATCTAGCAAACTATTGGATGCAAATTCTGTTGATGTTTTAGGTTGTTCCGCTATCCAGCTCTTCCCCCAGTATATTATTCTCCAGATTGTTGCGCAAGGTGCATTTACATGACACAATAAAAGGTTTGACTAAAACTATTTCCAAAACTTCATCCTTTAAAAGGCTGGATGGACAAAGGAGTAAACACTATTGTATGGATCTTCTGAAAATTTGGTTGATTCATATTCATGATGTGCACTGTTAGGAACCACATTGCATTATGACCATTGATAGTCTAGGAATACACATAGTTAATTTAATGAGTTGCTTAACTATTTGATCTCAAGGGAAAAAAAGTTCAATCTTGTTTCTGTAAACTGTGCAGATAGGGATTTGGGACGAGCGCAAGGTTTTTGGAACCCGTATTGAGAGCCTAAAAGTTGAAATCCTTGGTGAGAATCCTCCTACATTGGATAACAACGACCATAGTTCAAATCCTAGCCCTAATCCCTCTTCAGATCTCAAAGCTGCTCGGAAGGATTCCGATACATTTATAAATGTATGTTCCAGTTCTTGTCTGTTGTTTTCTCTTTCTCTCTCTTACTGTTGTATTTGAGATGGATTCGTAAATCTGAATGAATTTGAGCGAGCTCTCCTTGTTGTTTGCCTTCCGCTGTAGGAACTGACTGTCAGCGGGATGCCTGAAAATATTGCGACTGCATATCAATCTGTAGTTGATCAATATTTTGATGAAGATACAGCTTTAAACAATTGTAAGACTACTGCTAACGTTTTGGAGAAGATGGACAAAGATGTTGATAATGCTTGTACCCATGGTAAGGATTTTACTTGCTTCATTAATTCTGAAAATGTTATGGATATCTGCTACTGCATTTGCAGAATGTTTCGCACTGTTCTTCCTTTTTGGCCTGTTTTGTTGTTATGGATATCTCCCACTGCATTTGAAGAATGTTTGGCACTATTCTTCGTTTTTGGCCTGTTTTCTGTCATGTTGGTTGCATCCAGTTCCATGATGCAGTGTTAATGAAATGAAAATGAAGAACCTGTCTGTTGATGAATCACATGTTTCTTCTTTAACACTTTACCTTACTGATATATACTATCTTCTCTACAACATATAAACTTTAAATCAAGCCAAACTACACTACCTGCTTTGTCCTTTTGAAATGGAAAAAAATATGATCTGCTAGGTCCCTCAGATCTCAAGAAACGGTACAAAACTAATTCAACTTACAAATGGTTTCTGCGTTCACTAGCTATGATTTGGTAGGTACATGCTGTGGGATTTACTGCATAGCTGCTTCTGATTCATAATTTTGTACTCTCTCTGTCCAGAAATAACTGACTTAGGTTTGTCTAGATTCAAATGTATCTAGACATGTTTTAGTTTATAGATACATTCATATCTAGACAAACTCAAGTCAGTTATTTCTGGACGGAGGGAGTATGACTGTTGACAGAATCGATTGATACTGAAGGATTTGATTGTGCCTTTTACTTTTTTCTAGAAAAATTGTAATGACGGGACTGTATCATGGTTTGGGCACAATGAATGGAAGAAAACATTTTCTGGCACGTATCATGCATCTATATTCTTTTTGGTATATTACATCCTTCTGCTTAGCATATATTTTACATGAGATAATTCTTCCGTGTCAACTGTGAGTCTGTGACACAATTTTGGTTTGTACACTATATCAAATTAGAATATATATATGTTCTTTTTCACGAGTTCTGGAGTTAATAGCATGTAGGTTTCCTATTTAAATGTTCCCTGTCTATGGAGTTCCCTGCTATAATATGAAACCTGTAATTACACCATCTGGATTTGTCAAGTAAAATGATGGTTGTATAATGCTGACATTGCAAGACTTCTTTTCATAGGTATTCCACAAGAATCGTCATTGATTACGGACCTCCAAGAACAGGAAGCAATCCTCAAGAAATGTATAGAGCAACTTGAAAGTGTTGACACGGCTAGGATAAACCTGATTAATCAACTAAAAGTAGCCATCAATGAACAGGTCTTCAGCACCTTTTTTCTATTATCTTCCAACTGTTTTACCTTGATGGTTTATTATCTTGCTTACAGTCAGAAAACCCTTTATAGAAGAGTGGGTGCTTCTACTATGTCAACCATTGAGTGCATGTTGCCATCTGTGTACATTCTCTCACCCATGTTACAATAACTATATGGTAGGCGAATGTACACAAATCTCAAGGCGCATCAATGGCTGCGACAGTGGAAGAGCCCACTTGTACAAGCATATAGTCCTCTTGCTTTCAATTTACAGATTTTCATATTTTTTTGTTTATTATACATTATAACAGGAAGCAAAGTCGGAGCTTCTTCGTACTCAGTTGCAAGTAAGTTTTTTTTTTCTCTTTTGTCCTGTATTCCTCTTACATGTTATTGTTATATCCATTACTTTGTTGATCTTCCTGCAAAATCATGTAGAAGACCATTTCTGGTACTTTTGGCTGTAACCCAATTAAAAGAGTCTTGTTCGGTCAAATTCCCCGATTGTGTTGTCTATTCTCTTGGATTCATTAACTTCCTCGTTATGAATTATGATGCCTGATTGTCTTTTACCAGCTGTTCTGTATTTGATATGTAGATGTGGGCACCATTCTTGAAAATTAATGCTGCTGAGATGCTCTATGAGAGGCGTAACTATAGTTTTGCTTTGTTATTGACACCCCTTGGTGAAGTTTTGTCAACGTGTTCAGGATGAATTATTTGATGAAAGAAAGAAAAGACCATATGAACACGTTCAGACACACATCACATGCACATATTGCTTAAGCTCTCTAGAAATAACTACTGTACCTGTGGTACAATTCAGCTTTGTGATGAAAGATTGAAAGACAGTAGGCCAACCATGGTCTGCTTGGCTGATGGGCACTCAGGTTCAGCGACTAATTTAGCATCCCACTTTAAGCACAGTTCTGTACCTCTGTCCCTGAACTACTCCCATTACATGCCAAACCACTTCCCAAGTGCTCTCTGGTTCCAACTTAGGACTATGATGTATCCTTCTCTACATCTGTTTCAAGAGAATGCCATTGTACAGCACCTTGTCTGCCTTCAGTATCACTATACAGGTTCTAGATCTTTATTTCGATCGAGGTGGCCTCTGCATTACCCTGTGTGATTGCATGTGCTGATACAGTAACTTGCCTGTGGTTGATGGGCCCATGCATGTGTTGTTACCTAGTGCAGATCCTTATGTAATCAGTTTGTATCAGGAAGTTCAGGGGTGGAGGTCAGTGATAGGTTTGGTAGATATATAGGGCAATGGGCCACACAGGTCTCAGTCCAAATTTATGTTATTTACCGACTTAAGTTGGAAGTTTTCAAACACATATGTACTCTTATGTAGTATATATGTTTCTGTTGCTGTTTTTCTTTTCTTTGGAGGCACATTTGACTTTATTAAACAGTTGCTATCATAGATAAGATTGTACTGTCTTTCTGCTGCTGTAGTGACGTTTTAGCAGTTATTGGCAGAAATAGAGGGCAATGAATGGGCTGCATAGGTGTCAGTCCTAACCTATGTTATTCTTTGAGTTAAGTTGAAAGCTTTGGAACACATATTTACTTATGTAGTATCTGTTTATATTAGTTTGCTAGATTTTTTCTGCGTAGGCACATTTGATTTTATTTGACATTGCTAGCTATCTTAGATAGGATTGTACTGTCTTTCTGTTTCTGTAGTGGCATTTTAGCAGTTATTCGCAAAACTACTTCTGATCTACAGCTAATCCTAAGTTATTTGTCAAATAGGTTGCTCGAGCTGAGGCTGAACATGCCATACAACTGAGACAACGACTTGATGGTGCTACTATCACAAATGGTGCAGGATCTAGTTCTAGTGCACCCATTATTACATTTCCCTTGGAGCAAACAACTGCTATGATGCAGAGTTCAACCGCAATACCAATATCCCCACAGTTTCAGACAGTGCAACCAGCAACCTCACTTCCCACCATGACCAATGCTACAAGCGATGAGGCTAAGACAACAGCAGCAGCTATGGCAGAAAAGCTTGCATCTTTGTCATCTCGGGAGCAAGTGCTGTCCTCCATTTTCTCATCCCTTGCTGCTGAACAAGCTGCTTCACTAAATGGTGGCTCGCCTTCTGGAGAACTCTCTGCAGGGCCTCCAGGCTTTGAGAGGCTAAAGAGGCCTAGACTTGAACAGCAGGCTGGGGATACGGGTGCTCCCCCTTTCTTTGCACAAGTAGCACAGGTGCAACAACAGATGGGAGCAGCACCTACTTCTCTTGGGAGCACACAGTCACCAGTACAGGCTAACCAAGCACCAGGTTCATTTCCATTTCCTCCACCTCCATTGCAACCTATGGTGCCGCCACTTATGCAGCAATTTAGTCAAAATACTGGAGGTCCTGGAGGAATGTTCGGGATGATACCTTTTGGGATGATGGCCGGCTCTTTGCCACCCCCACTTCCAATGTTGCCGGCAGGTTTTGCAATGCCAAGTGGACCACCCCTTCCACCTCCTCTGCCACCAGTTCAGAACCAGCAACAGCAGCAGCAGCAGCAGTCTCCACAGGCACCACAGCAATCTCCAACATCAACCGGATTCTTCCCAACGTCAGGCACTGGGTTCTTCCCTCCGGTGCAGGTGCAGCAATCTCCATCCGTCCAACGGCAATGATGTTCAGTTACAAATGTCGGGGTATAAAGACAGCACCTTGTGCTATCTTTGTACATTAACAATAATCCCCGAGTATTATGCGGTTAGTTTACAGGTCCTGTAGGCGAAACAGGACCTGATGCCTACGGAAAATAGGCGTATGGCTTGTGTGATGTATAACTGTTCCTTTTGGTCTGGGGAATTTGTTTGATACTTCCTGGCCATATGAAGTAGTTAGACTTTTTTTCTTTGGATAGTAGCTCATTAATTAGCGGAGAGGAAAACAAACGGGTGGCAGTTACATTGTTGCTTAATAGTTGTTTCCCAATATTATTACCTTTTTAGGCTACTCAAATGTAGAACTTACCAATAGATGGGATCTGAACTGTAACTATTTTCATATACTCTGTTCAAATTTATTTGTTATCATTTTTACTATGTTTGTTCTGCAACTTCTGATTCCTCCCTTGATCTGATTACCTTGGAGGCAATTGGGATTGTGTTTTTTTAACCTGTGTGACGGTGTTAGTTTAGAGCAAGAAATATTTGATTCAACCGTGACAGCCAATAGTTGGTGGGTTTTGGCAGAAATGTAGTGGGATGCTTTGATGTACCATTGAGAATAAATCGAATCATCAGTCCAAGTGAATCAGATTCACTGGTGATGGTTTTTGAGTAGAAAGGTGAGTGAAGAAAAATGGATGGCCTGTCCAAGGTCGACAGAAATGGAGCAAAAGTTGAGCTTGGTCTTTTCAACTGCAATGGATGACCTGTCCAAGGTCGACAGAAATGGAGCAAAGAATTGAGCCTGGTCTTCTCAATTGCATCTTGTCAGGACTAACTGATACTAGATTCACATTAAATTGTAGTGGAACTAGTACACATATCTTCACAAGATTGGTCAGTGTTTAATCTCTACTTACATGCGAGAGTGGGTATCTGCAAAAAGAGACTACAGCTGGAGAGAAGGAAAGGATGGGCTTCCATCGAATCAATTATGCCTGTGGTTCGCGTCTCTGTCCGGGATGCGCCTGCCGGCGTCGAACACCACCTCCCTGGTCAGCTTGCCGTCCGCCGGACGGCGAACGCGCCCGACGTGGAACTCGTTGGTGTCCTTGCCCGCCGTGTCCGGCTGCACCGCCAGCAGCAGCCTCCTCGCTCCATGACCAGCACGGCCCTGCCACCACAGCCACAACGACGACCATCGTCTTGACGCGGCACTGCCGTCGTCGAGAGACACGGCGGCCGTTGACGCCGCCGTGGCACCGGCGAGCGAGAGGAGCAAGAGCACGGCGACCGCGCCGGAGCACCGGCGGCCGCGGCGGGCTAGAGCCAGCTCGATCGGCATGTGGTTGCTGCTGCTGCTCGATCTGATCGTAAAGTGCTGCCTCGCTGGTGGCTGGATTGGAGTCCGTCGGAGCTGGAGATCACCTTCGACTTATATAACGCCATGTCTTCCACTGGCGGAGTACGTGGGAACATGGAGTGACCATGTTACTGCGTGCGTTTCCGCTTCTTCTTTTTTGGTTGTGGAAATTGGAATGGAATAGAATGGAAGGTGAGCCATGCCATGGCGTGGTTGCAAGCCCGTGACAAGGACACATGTTACCCTGAGATCTGGATCCCTTTTCTGTTTTAGTTTTTTCTTATCTTCAGGGAGCGAGATCAAGCTAAGCTTTATTGATTAACCATGAGAGTCAGCAGCCTTAAAAAATTTACCATCAAATGTAATGAGTTGAGGGTTGTACTGCCCTAGCCCCTAAGGCGACACCACGCATGGTACTAGGAGACCAGCATGTAAACACACTGTAGAGTGTACTCGGCCCGGCCGGTACCACATTGACAGTTTACACTTAGAGCATCTCCACTCGGGGCGAAATTTGGTCCGTTTTTCGGCCGGACTGAAATTGTTTTATGCCTGGGTACGCCCATTCTCCCACCCGCGTAGTCCCCAAGTCCGGCTAAAATTCATCAAATTTAGGCGATTTTCATTAATTTGGGCGAAATATAGGCGGATTACATCAAATTTAAACAAAACTAGTGCATAAATAAACTAAAAAGGCCGCCGCCGGTGCCTTCGCCGTCCTACATGCCGAAGTTGTCGTAGAACGACGTGTAGCGGGGGTCGGCTCGACCGTCATCCTCGCCGCCGTCGTCGTCGTCGCTCGGCGGCTGGTTC
Organism: Avena sativa; assembly: GCA_916181665.1. Classification (NCBI taxonomy): domain Eukaryota; kingdom Viridiplantae; phylum Streptophyta; class Magnoliopsida; order Poales; family Poaceae; genus Avena; species Avena sativa. Next base: position 195,478,671 of record OV702282.1, read on the forward strand.
TGGCGGGAGCTGCCCTGGCCAGGATCGCCGTACCTCCATGGCTGGTAGGACGGGCCTGCGTCCTCGTCGTCGTCCAGGACGTAGAGCGGGGCGCCTTGGTAGGCGAGCTCACGCCCAGACAGCGCCCGACGTCGTACGGCCTGCTCCTCGGCCTGCTGCTGCAGGCCGAGGATACGCTGATGCTCCGCCTTCTCCCAGTCCCTCCTGGACCATTCGAGGATGTCCGGCGAGGAGGGCTCGACCAGCGGCATCTTCGGCGTAAGCGGCGGCGCTTCGCGGAGCGACTGCTCCAGCGCCATCTTCAAGGCGGCCTCCTCGGCCGACGCCGAGCCTTCTGTCTTGGGACGGCGTAGGCGCAAGTGACCTCTTGGCGGCGTGGGCGCAGACGGCTCGGTGATGACGATACCGCGCGCGCGTGTGCGCGGCGGTGAGCGCGCCGGCGAGACAGCTTCGCGCTTCACGGCCGTCGGCGTGCGAAGCGGCGCGCTGCCGAAAGAGTGGGACGCCGAAGCGGAGGAGGACGAGCTCATGCTCGCCATCCTCCTTGGCGCCCAGTTCGACGGAGCACGCCGACCCGTCCTGGCCGCCGGCGTCGGGTTGCGCGGGAAGCCGAGCCGCGGAGTGTTCCCGCGGTTGATGTGCTCCAGCACGACGGCGAGCGTCCGCCCTGGTGCGCTCCACCAACGCCGGCGCCCCGCCGAGTTTTTGCGCGCCGGCGGGGACTCGTTCGACGGCCCCTCGTGGCGGGCGAGCTCCTGTTGGCGCCGCTCCTCGAAGAAGTGCGCCCAGTAGACGAGGTCGTCGGCGCTCACCGCTTCGGCGGGGTTGTCCATGCCGGCGATGTACTCCTGTACATCGTACGGCAGCTCCTCCGGTGTCGGCCCCGGCGGGATTGGGATACCGCTGGCGCTCAGCGTCCATCCCGGAGGCATCCGCGTGTCCGGCGGCGCCATGTACCCCGCCTCGTACAGCATGCGCGCCTCCCAAGTTTGGAGGGTGCGCCGGCCGAAGCCGTTCGCCGCGGCGCCGTCGCCGGGGTAGCGTTCGCCCATGGTGAGAGAAGGGGAAAGGGGAGAGCTCGCCGGAGTTGGGCTTGTAGGGGGGGGAGCTGTGAGAGAGTCTGAAGATCTCCGGCGAGGGTACGGCTTATAAAGGCCGAGGCGGGGGGAGGGGTGTAGCGTCGAGGGCGGGAAAAGTGGAAACGGCGGGAACTTAGTGACCGCCGGTCCGTCGCGGGAGCCGAGGCGGCGACGGTGGCGCCGTAAATCGGCGACGTGTGGTCGACGCGACGAGCAGTTATTGCCCGGCGGTCGCCGCGTGGTTCCGAGGATGACGACGACTCGGCTTTCGTCGCTGACTCGGCGGGTCCACGCGCCGCTTTATTTTTTTTCGCCGATATAGCTGAGTCCGGCGTCCCCAGGGCGTACCCGAAAACCTGGGTTCGGCCTGAGTAGTCCAGACCAAAAATGGGCGAAATCCGGCCAAAAACAAGTCCTTAAATACACGACTAGGCCGATTTTCGGCGTCCGGACCAAAATTCGACGTCCAAATCGGTCTGCTGGGCAGACGAGTGGAGATGCTCTTAGTCGTCAGATCGGGCGTAGCTAGCTATGGTGTGGATTAGCACCATGGTCTATGTGTATATTTTGGACTTGCGCGGACGCTCATCATGTGATCCTATCTTTGACTAATATTTGTTGCCGTCCGGCCGTAAGTACCCAACCTACTTCTCTTCCTTTTCTTTCGGCCGCGTGTCATGTGATCAGATCAGACATCCAGCACACATTTTGTTATAGCACGCCGTGCATAACCGAGAATTAATCTACGGTACTCCAAGATTCAGATCGGCTCGGCTGGCCGGGGTAGCCAGGCTAGCAGTTAGCAAAGTAAATTCGGTCGTGCAGAGGAACGGCCAACGGGTTAGTTACCAACGTATCATACACAGATACACTGTTCCTCGCGTCTGTAACCGCCGCAGCTGTCTGGTCTGGTCTAGACTGTGTATGGACTAAAATTGGCCAATTCCACATCATGTCCAGTCCTAGTTAATTTACTCTCATGCTGAGCATATGTACTACTCCCTCCAATTCATAATAAATGTAGTTCAAAACAACGACACTTATTATGAATCGGAAGTAGTAGGTGCATGGCCTGGATAGCAGTGTGTATCTATCATGTTGTTCAATCACAACTTTTCCATGTTGTATCCTGAAGTTCAAGTGTTTTGAGGACTCTAACCTCTGTTAGAAAGGCCGTGGCAAACAAGACCACTTCGATCCATCGAATATACCCTTCTTCTCCTTGATATAACCATAAAGTATGGTCCCTTGAAGTGATAGTAGATCTTGAGGTCATTTCCAAATTTGGGAAATTGCTCGAGGCAATCCACAAGCTTGTGCGCTTGCAAGGCAATGCAAGACGTCTAGGTTCCCCACAAACCCAAGAACCAAAGAGTAAAAGACACATATTAAGCTCGGAGAGGAGATCAACGCTTGGCTTGCTGGATTCACTGATATATATATTTCTTTTCTCTAACTTGGATACAACTTCAAGTGGAGGGATGGAGAGAAATAAAACTTTTTCGAGGTCAACGATGACAACAAACACATATTGAAGTCTTAAGAGAAGCATACACCCATATATAGGTGTGCCATCCATCCATCTTAAAGTTCCACGAAAATTCAAGAAAACTCGGAATACTCTGAGCCCCCTCCCCTTCCAATTTTTGGGGGATAATTCGGAGATGTCCATGAGCTTCCTCGATAGGCTCGAAATAGAACCCATTCAGGATCTATGCCTCTGAAACTAGGACTTTGTTAAACGCTGGTTTTTTTCATTTTAGGTATATGGGAGAGTTTCTAGGATGCTTATGTGTCACTAATCCCAATCCTTACAAACTTAGATGCCTCTTTATAATATGAATTACCTACGACTTTATATATGGTGGAAATCAAATATGAAATTAAATACACACAATCTTCTAATAAACCTTTTGTGTAGGGGCTACCAACCATCAAAATTATTAATTTTCGGAACTAATATCTGTTAATACACTTTATAGATCGCCACTCTCCTAAATCATTGGCCGTACCACAAAAGGTATGCATGGAGGCTAGATATGTCCTTTCAGTGGGGGTCGTGATCGCTGCATCATGTGATTTGCAGGTAGCTATTCTCATGTTTGATGACGGTTGTCCTCGATGGAGTTTAAGTGGAAAATATAGACAACCACATGGAAGGTTTAACCATGCTATACTGGAGACTATCTATCAGGGTAAAAAATTGCATGACTACAAGTAGCGTACAAACTTCACTCAGAAGTTCTTGTCGAAACAGAAGATGGTATGAAATTGATTTCCCTAGTGAGTCCTCCTTTCCACTAATCCAAAGGTACCAACTAACTGGTCTAGTGGTCTCAAGGATTCTTTTTTATGTAAAAATGATTAAGATCAGACACACCAATCAACATATTTCATGCTTTTTTTTTAGAAAAGAGTATATATTAATATCACAGGGATATCAATTACACCCAGCCTCTGCAATAACGCATGCTCTAGCGACTCTATGGATGCACACAGCCTAAAAAAAAGAAAAAAGAATTACAAAAAAGAGAAAAGTCCCGCTACAGAGAACTAATCCTCAAAGTAACGGCAGTGACACCATCAGAACAACACCAGTAGTCCTCCACTCCAATAACAACGCCTTCAAGAAGGAAATAGTGCCCAAGCGTCGTCGTTGCCCGATCAAAGATCATAGGTTTTCATCCTGGAGAAGGTCCTTGCTCACAAAACAATGCCTTCAACAAGGTCATTGCCAGACATAACCAGTTAAGGCCAGACCTTGGATTTTCACCCTGCAAGATAAGACTAGAAACTCCTCTATGTTGTCTTCCCGCACCAACAATCGCTACAACGAGTTCCAGATCATGCAGCCAGTTCTCCATCGCCAGAAGAACAAATATCACCATCGCTACCCTCTTATTTCCGCTTTCCTGACATTCTCCGCATCTGACTTCACCATGGCTCTAAGATGACACTTGGTGGGAACAAACAACATAGTTTCGCAACACTTCCGCTGAAACCAAACGGCCAGAAAAACAAGGTACGCACATCTTTCATGCCTAGCGGCTGATGATTTTATTTTAGGTATATATAGACACATCTTTACGTTTATGTGGATTTTTTTAGGGCGCTCTAAAACTTTGAAATATGTTTTTCTTTTTATCTATTTATTTTGAAATATCGAGCTCTTATATATCTAGACCCAAACCACCGCGTTTGCAGATGGATGACATCATATCAGAGGATAACATAAATGGAGCGGCGACTTGCTCTAACGGCAGTAGTGGTCGTTGGGTGGTCCAAGGATCTCGATATAATTTTTATCATGTTTGGTGTGGCTCGTACTTCTTGTGAACTCATGGAATAGATCCAGATCTTTCTCGTAAAAACAACAACATAAATGAAGCAAAAATTGAGCATACTCTTCTCAACTATACCTTTTCGGGAAAGCTAATAACTAGTATATAGGAGCAAACTACTTGATACAAATGAATTATTGTCTTGCTACTACAACACTACACATATCTTCCCCGCCAAAAACGAAAACTACTACGCATATCTTCCTAAGATTGGTGAGCCTTTAGTCTCTACAAGTGAGAGTGATCTCTGCAAAAGGAGATTATTTACATGCTACATCTACATCCAAGAGGTAATAAACCCAGGGAGTAGTTTCCCAACTAAATTAATTATGATTGCGGTTTGAGCCGCTGCCTGGGATGCGCCTGCCTTCGTCGAACCGCACCTCCCTGTCCGGCTTGCCGTTCGCCGGGCGTCGAACGCCCTCGACATGGAACTCGTTGGTGTCCTTGCCCTTGCCCACCGCCAGCAGCAGCCTCCTCGCTGCAGGACCATGACGGCCTTGCCGCGACAGCCACGACGACGACCCTCGTCTTGTCGCCGCAGAATTGCCGTCGTCGAGAGACGCGGCGGCCGTTGTCGATGGCGACGCCGCAGCACCAGTGAGCAAGAGAAGCAGCAGCACCGCGGCGACGAGGAAGTAGACTGTCACCGCTCCGGAGCTCCGGCGCCGGCAGCGTAGAGCCAGCTTGATCTCCATATGGTGGCGGCGCTAGCTAGCCCGAAGCAGCTTGATCGGATCGTAAAGTTTTGGTGGTGGTTGCAGCAGTACGTCGTCCGAGCTGGAGATCGCCGGCGAGCGAGTCTTATATATACCGTACGTGATGCGACGATGGCAAGTGAGAGCACGCAGCTTCCACGAGTGGAGTGCGTGGGAAGGCGGAGTGAGCATGTTACGCCATGCGCATCTCCACGTGTTCTTCTATTTGTTTTTCTCTCTCGGCCAGGAAATGGAGCAAAAGGCAGCCGAGTCATGCATGCAGCGGAATTCGCGCAAGCTGTGGGAAGAAGAACATGCATTCCCTAAGATCTAGATCCATTTCTTCCTATTTTTCGACCGGGGCCAGGGAGGACGATCGTGAGGGTTTACCAACAGTCGGTACATAGATATTCACTTTAACTAGTATACTCGTACTAATTTATTTGGTTGAAGATTTTCCAGATTTTAGTCTCACTTGAAACTGCAGAGATATATAGTTGGATTCCATCTAAAGATTTAAACAACTTCAGCTCAACTTATTAATAGATAATCCAGTGTCACTAGTGAAAACATGATCTTCGGTCCCGGACCGTAAGGGCCTCTAATTCCGGTTTTAAAACCGGTACTAACCAAGCGGGATTAGAGGCCCAACCACTAGTTTCGGCCCAGTCATCAGCCGGGACAAATGGTTGTCCACATGGCCGCCGCGACGCGTTCCGGGTGCATCCCTATTAGTCCCGGTTGGTATTAAGGACCTGTACTAGTGGTTCTCTGTCGCGGCAGCATTTTGTGCCCTTTCTCTGCCGCGGCAGAGCATTCATTTTGGATTGTTTTATTTATTTATTTTTTATTTCAACATAGTTTTTAAATATTTTTACGCCACCACACATCGTACACGTTCGTGCATATATAAGATAACTTGTATTATGATATCGAGCATACAAATATATACAATTATGATAGTTACATGGAGATCACAATTACCGTGACTAGAGCCCGTCTATTTGATTACATGGAGATCAGTAGCGCATATTCACACTAGAAGTATTGAAACTAGAGGTAAAGAGATACGCGGACATATCACGTGCTACTTACCAAGACTGCTTTAAACGTTAGCTTTTGACTAAATACACCCGTAACCTCGCGCTTGAACCGGATCCAAACCCTGCCCGACGAAGAAAATAAATGAATGAGTTGTTCATTACTTGATATTTCAGAAAATCAACGAAAGAGACCGATATGGCGTGAAACTTACTTCTGAAACATGTCCTGTATGCTGCGGAAATCTTCCAGATTTCTCCTTGATGGGTCCATGACTTCAACTCTTCCATTATCAAGTTGAATGTCTAGCAGAATCCAGTGGAAGCTGCAAAACATTTATATATACATCAGTAACTCATCAGTTACACTCAGCATCGAGTAATCAAAAGTAAATATGTACAACAGAGTAAAAACCTTACTTGAAATTGTAAGGAAACAGTATATGGTCACAGAAATTTTGCTCCCTTAGAAACCTTAAAATGTTTTCCTCTATTTCCTCGGGGTTTGACGTTAGCGTGTTTATATGTACTTTATCTGGGTCAATAAACCCAACATTATAGATTCTTCTTATTTTACATTCCTGGATCTTCATTCTGCATAATAATAGAGTATAAAAGGATATAATGAGGATAATTACATGTAATGAACTGAACAACTGGAAAACTGAACATGTAGCAATGAATTCAACAACTTATAGACAATAGCAGCTGAGGATGAATTTGTCCAGGGCGTCGAGATGGTATAACTGGAACAGTTCTGGAAACTCAATATGGACCTCTTTGGGTCTGAAGTAGTACTCACGTAGGACGTTGGATATGAGCATTACTTTCCCCTGCTTTATGACCGTCGAGTACCATTGATGGAGATTCCGCATTTGTGTTGGTAGTTCTTTCAGCCTCTCTTTGCTGACCAAATCCTCACCTTCGACATATCTACGGACTACAACAACCTTGGGTAGAAGGTCGTCTTGGGAGCCTAACAATATAGCAATATCTATGTACCAACAGTCGGTACATAGATATTCACTTTAACTAGTATACTCGTACTAATTTATTTGGTTGAAGATTTTCCAGATTTTAGTCTCACTTGAAACTGCAGAGATATATAGTTGGATTCCATCTAAAGATTTAAACAACTTCAGCTCAACTTATTAATAGATAATCCAGTGTCACTAGTGAAAACATGATCTTCGGTCCCGGACCGTAAGGGCCTCTAATTCCGGTTTTAAAACCGGTACTAACCAAGCGGGATTAGAGGCCCAACCACTAGTTTCGGCCCAGTCATCAGCCGGGACAAATGGTTGTCCACATGGCCGCCGCGACGCGTTCCGGGTGCATCCCTATTAGTCCCGGTTGGTATTAAGGACCTGTACTAGTGGTTCTCTGTCGCGGCAGCATTTTGTGCCCTTTCTCTGCCGCGGCAGAGCATTCATTTTGGATTGTTTTATTTATTTATTTTTTATTTCAACATAGTTTTTAAATATTTTTACGCCACCACACATCGTACACGTTCGTGCATATATAAGATAACTTGTATTATGATATCGAGCATACAAATATATACAATTATGATAGTTACATGGAGATCACAATTACCGTGACTAGAGCCCGTCTATTTGATTACATGGAGATCAGTAGCGCATATTCACACTAGAAGTATTGAAACTAGAGGTAAAGAGATACGCGGACATATCACGTGCTACTTACCAAGACTGCTTTAAACGTTAGCTTTTGACTAAATACACCCGTAACCTCGCGCTTGAACCGGATCCAAACCCTGCCCGACGAAGAAAATAAATGAATGAGTTGTTCATTACTTGATATTTCAGAAAATCAACGAAAGAGACCGATATGGCGTGAAACTTACTTCTGAAACATGTCCTGTATGCTGCGGAAATCTTCCAGATTTCTCCTTGATGGGTCCATGACTTCAACTCTTCCATTATCAAGTTGAATGTCTAGCAGAATCCAGTGGAAGCTGCAAAACATTTATATATACATCAGTAACTCATCAGTTACACTCAGCATCGAGTAATCAAAAGTAAATATGTACAACAGAGTAAAAACCTTACTTGAAATTGTAAGGAAACAGTATATGGTCACAGAAATTTTGCTCCCTTAGAAACCTTAAAATGTTTTCCTCTATTTCCTCGGGGTTTGACGTTAGCGTGTTTATATGTACTTTATCTGGGTCAATAAACCCAACATTATAGATTCTTCTTATTTTACATTCCTGGATCTTCATTCTGCATAATAATAGAGTATAAAAGGATATAATGAGGATAATTACATGTAATGAACTGAACAACTGGAAAACTGAACATGTAGCAATGAATTCAACAACTTATAGACAATAGCAGCTGAGGATGAATTTGTCCAGGGCGTCGAGATGGTATAACTGGAACAGTTCTGGAAACTCAATATGGACCTCTTTGGGTCTGAAGTAGTACTCACGTAGGACGTTGGATATGAGCATTACTTTCCCCTGCTTTATGACCGTCGAGTACCATTGATGGAGATTCCGCATTTGTGTTGGTAGTTCTTTCAGCCTCTCTTTGCTGACCAAATCCTCACCTTCGACATATCTACGGACTACAACAACCTTGGGTAGAAGGTCGTCTTGGGAGCCTAACAATATAGCAATACTAACTTTCATACTGGCCGACAACTCCGCAGCTGCTTCCATATCTAGTGGCTGGTGAACGTTTTCGGAAAACACCTTGAGAGGTGCGATCAATTGTTTGGCCTATTGTCCGAGAAGGGGAACGTTTGATCTTTTACTGCTTGCTATTTTGCTCCCACTTGCACCTGTACTTGCTGATTTTTCCCTCTTGCACTTTTACTTGATTTGCTCTTCGTCACTTCTTTCTGAAGTGTGCGTTTACGACATATCATACTTCTCCGAGTGTCCTCTCACCTTCAGGTCCAGGGATGTCAAGCTGCATTGACTCACACTCCATTACGATTTGATCCATCCCAACTTTAGCATAGCCAGGTGGAATCTCACGTCCATGCCAACGTGCGTCAGGTGGACAAGGTAAAGCAAATACGAGCGCCACCTTCACGGATATGTTTTTCAACTTCTGGCGGAGCTCATAAGGTATCTGCTCCTTGATTCCATCCACGGGGTAGCCAGGACTGCCATCTATCATCCTTGCATCGTCACACGGGACCTCCGATTCAGCCACGCTGCTTCTCCGCTGAGATGGGTTGGCGGTAATATCGAGTGTTGGATCTTCCGGTGATCAGCACCAGTACGGGGGTTAGGCTTCTTCCGGTGATCTGCCTCACCATCTAAATACTTGCCTTTTTTCCTTAAGGGATGTCTTGACGGAAGAAAATGACGATTGTACGGGTACACATTCTTTCTACATTTATCCATATATATAGTTTCAGTCTCATATAAATAGTGTGTGCATGCATTGTATTCCTTGTTCGTCTGTCCTAAGATGTTATTAAGAGTAGACTAATTATTGATGGTTACGAACAACAACGCTCGTAGGTCAAATGGCTCCTGTTTGTGCTCATCTCACACACGTAAACCTAGTTTGGCCCACAACTGTAAAAGTTTATCAACTAATGGCCTTAGGTACACATCACTGTCATTGCCGGGTTGTTTCGGGCCTTGGATGAGTACTGGCATCATAATGAACTTCCATTTTATGCACAACCAAGGAGGAAGGTTGTAGATACATATAGTCATGGGCCAGGTGTTGTGACTGCAGCTCTGCTCCCAAAAAGGATTCATGGCATCTGTACTTAGACCAAACCATAAGTTCCTTGGGTCACCAGCAAAGTCCAGGAAGTCTCTCTCGATTTTTCTCCACTGCCGACCATCAGCGGGGTGCCTCAACATCCCGTCTTTCTTACGGTCTTTCATGTGCCATCGCAATAATTTGGCATGCTCTTTGTTTCTGAACAAACGTTCAACCGTGGTATTATATGAGCATACCACATCGCCTTGGTAGGAACCCTCTTCCTGGGTGGCTCGTCATCACCAGGGCCATCTTTTCTGATCTTATACTGCAATGCAGTGCATACCGGGAATTTATCCATATTCTCGTACTTCTCACCGCGGTAGAGGATGCAGTCATTAGGGCACGCATGTATCTTCTGCACATCTAATCCTAGAGGGTAGACAAGATTCTTTGTTTCGTACATACTAGAGGGAAATTCGTTATTTCTTGGAAGCAACTTCTTCATTAGTACCAGCAACTTTTCGAATCCTGAGTCAGTCAAACCGTTCTTTGCCTTCCACTTCAGCATTTCCAGTGTGCTACCCAGCTTCTTCTGGCCGTCTTCACAAGTTTGTTACAACAATTTGTTGTGGTCCTGTAGCATCTGCTCGAACTGCAATCTCTCCTTTTTGTGTCGTAGTCTCGCTTTGCATCAGAAATAACCCGACCAAAATCATCAATGGGCTCATGTGGTTCCCGTTCTTCACCTCCTTCTTCTTCATTGTCTTCCATTGCGGTATCAGCGTATTCAGGAAACATAGATCAGTAGTTGTCATCATCGTTCTCTTCTTCATCGTCGTCTTCCATCGCAACTCCTCTTTCTCCGTGCTTGGTTCAAACATTATAACTGGACATAAAACCAGACCGGAGCAGGTGGTTCTGAATGACTCTTGTGGAAGTGTGGGACTTCTCATTCCTACAGTCAATACATGGACGACACATAAAACCATCCCGCCGCTTGTTCGCCTCGGCCACAAGACGAAAAGAACTCACGTCTTCTCTGAAAGCGTTAGAGCATCAGTCACCGTACATCCATGGATGGCTCATCTATATCATACAAATATATATCAAACGCAATCACGATGCTAAAATTAGTATCGCGCGGTCTAAACGAGAAAATAGTTGCTAACCTTTTAGCACACTTGAAAACATAGATGAGAAAACTTAAGTGTGGCTTGGACACCTCATTTCATGTTTGTCTTGTGTGACCTAAAGCCGCATTCGCTCTAACGGGTATTTCACCGAATACCTCTAGTGCATATGAACAAGAAAAAAAATAGCACAAACCCACCAGCTCCCACCAGAAAAAAAAGTAGTTGATAGGGGAGGAGCTGTGCCATATATATAGAGTCGAACCACATACATAAACTGGGACTAAAGGAAGTGCCCGCAGAGCGACAAGTCCGGGGCCCTTTAGTCTCGGTTTGTGTCTCAAACCGGGACTAGTGGCCCCAACCGGTCCGGGACTAGTTGTTTGGGGGTTCAGACCCGTCTAATGCGGGCCATTAGTCCTGGCCCCAGGCCTAATGGCCGGGACTAATGGCCGAAAGGGCCAATTTCTACTTGTGTGCATTGAGCTCATCAACACACTATCGGGGAGAAGATATTGTTCGATTGTGCACAAACAAAGCAAGCTTTATTTTTTTACCACATTGACTGTTTGTGTTGAGTTAGACTGGTGTATGTGTGGAGCAGCACCCCTTATGTCGCTTGTTCGCACTTGCGTGAACGCCGACCATGTGATGCTATCTTTGACTAGCATCTGCAACCGTCCAGCCGTAATACCGGCTACTTCTTTTTAGCCGCGGCATGCATGTGATCTACTACCAGGCACTCGTATAATATATGTAGTCAGTATATATTTTTCTTTTCCTATATAAGAGAGTGTGTGCACATTAAGGATACTCAACAACCTCCCCAGGACAAAAAAGCAAAAAGATTAGCAAGAACCACAATTTTTTGCTTCTTGATTTATTTACTCATTTCTCATCTTGGTTTGTGCCTTCAGATAAAGAAATGCTGACGATTCAGATCGGCCGGGAACAGCGAAGCCTGATCGTGGAGAGGTACGGCCAACAGGTCAGCTGCAGGCGTATCACACACAGAGGCACTGTTCCTTGCATTTTGAAACGGCAGCAGCTGTCAGCTGAAGCGATGGAGCAGTAGTAGTGACTGTCTCACGACGCCACTGATCTTTTTCTTTGTGTGCATCTACGGTCTCCACATGGAAGAGGAGTGGCCATGGACCATCTGTCTCTTTATCAGTCCACAGATTTGACCAGCTAATTAAGTTTGAGCTAATTGCCAAGCATTTTCTTACAAAATGCTCCCTCTTCAATGATTGCCACCTGCTTCGCCTCTTCTCTTGGAGACTTAAGTGGATCCATAATCAACTTGCGCCCACGCAAGCTACTAGATTAGATCATCATCTATATCTTAACTCTTCAGATTTGACCAGCCATTGGCCAGCGGCCCTGTTTTTCCACTTCATGGGGACATTTTCTTGGCACTTTCTCTTGGACCACAGTGAAAGACGGCATATGGAACATGGGTGCACTGGGAGGAGCATTATTGTCTGCATTTGTCAAGTGAACACAGTACCATATGTGCTCTGTCTTCAACTTGAGATTAAAACTCTTCTCGAACATTCTCCTGATAGAGAGAAAATGCAGTCACCCACCTCTGCCATCTTTCCATCGACCTGCAATTTCTGACTCTGCAGTTGCAGTTATTCCCGGTTTATGGTATTGGATTTCGAATCGTTGCAGAATCTAATTATGCCTTTGTCATGAGTTTGCCAAAAAAAAAGCATCTCAAGGTTTCTTTCTTCTGTTTGTAGTACTCCGTACTAAAAGGTTGTGAGACAATGGGTTTGTGCATCAGCAGATGCAGAAGTCTAGAAAGTACTATTACTTACAGATAGTACTACGTATGAGCTTCCTCTATCGATCACACCGATCAGTAAACAACTGAAGATTTATGTCATCGTTCTACGAGTAAAATGCGGCACAGCTGAGTCGAACATGCAGAGCAGAAAGGTTATTACTGTATAAATATTATTAATTACAATTGAAATCACACAAGGGGATGTAGCTCAAATGGTAGAGCGCCCGCTTTGCATGCGGGAGGCACGGGGTTCGATCCCCCGCATCTCCAATCTTTTTCACTTTTTTCTTTTTTCTTGCCATAATAAAATTATACTACAGTAGAACATTTTGTGCCGAACCCAGACCGCTGTAGTTTCACATCAACCCAGAAATTGAGGAATTTACAGGAAGACTACTTCGGAGCTACTATAACTTTACGTGAACACCATACAGCAGTCTGACACCGACAGATTTTGAAATTTGATGACTCTGCTATCTAGATCTATAGGGCTCTGCAGGAACACCATTATCCTTTGGCTTCCTCAACCGTCACGGTCTCATATCAGCGAAGACCATACGGGGCTACTAGGATCATACCATGATCTGAACTCTGAAGCTTGATACGATGTTCATGTTACTGTAGCCTTAAAGCTAACCTCCAAATCAGATACGGCAGGAACCTGTTCTTCGTTTAAATTCCAAGTAAATTGTCATTCTTAGAAGAGGTTTGAACTTTTAGGAACGACATATATCACATGTTTCAAAAGCAACACTCCTGCAAATTGCTTTTGTCACAGTAACACTTGCAACAAACCGGGTTACTGCCAAAAAAAAAAAAGAAGAGATTAATGTCAAAACCTGCCACAGGAATAATCCGATATGAAGTGGATTTTTTTTTGCGATAGGTAAACCTTACACAACCTTATATCTTCAACAACCAATGAAAGAATGAGCGCATACAAACAGGTAAAGGTCCTCCTTTGTTTTCTGTACAAGAGCAAACAGCGCTACCTATTTAACATCCATCCTGAATGATGGCAGGCTCCGAACACTCGAAATGCCTTCAGTCGTAAGCTCTTGCGCCAACTGAACTAGTGTGGACTTCAGAACTTCCTGATATGATGGAAATAGAGGCAGCCAGGTGAACAAGGTGATGGAACGATAAACCATTACCACACAGGAAATATATATTGCACCAAAAAGACTCACGTTGAATTCTTCTTATAGCCACTGAGCATCAAGCATCTGAAAAGCTATGCAGAAAAGGTTATCGAAAGCCATCTCAACATCTTCAAGTAGTTGGACAAAACAAACAGTTGCTTTCGAACTCCTATTTCCTGCAAGAAGTGAAAGATAATAGGCTGTAGTTTCCCCATGGATTGACATGCTTAAGAACCAGAATCCACAAGCAATCGGGCGAAAGTAAAGACTACTCATTTTACAAATTTTTGCATTCACTTCACCTGATTGCAAATCCAGCGTTTGAACTAACATATATGATCTGTTCAGACTAGCTACGGCGAAAGGATATTCCCATTTAGTACTCTCACCATCCGCCTTATGCAATAGCCTATGAAAAGAATCCTGTATGTCAAGCAGGCATTCAGAATTAAACCAGATTGGAAAAATAACTGATGGTGGTTTTAAAAGGAGTAAGTGTTCATGATGAATAGAAACATACTGGGTAATTTCTGGCAAAGTATATTAGATTTTCCAAGGACATGAACCCCCCTGCCCTGCAAGCATTGGATAGTTCATCAGAGCAGTCATCTCGAGTCAAGCACTGTTTACATAAACACACGATAGTTTCTTAAAATACGAATCGTTGGGAAAATGAACCTGAAATATGTTGCTGGGTCAGAGTTCTGCCAGCCCATCTCCTTCAACAGATCTGATTTCAGAGGAGGAAGCTGTCGATTAAGATAGGCCAGCCTCTAAAGTTCTTTCAGAGCATCCTGTAACGGAAGAAGTGTCATATTTTTCATGAATATCATCAGCATATTAAGACATGAATGATTTAAAATTATCATTCTTTAAAAGTAGAAAATTAGTATTGACCTGCTAAAAAACCAGAAAATTGGTGCATAAACTAGGTACAGGACGAACCTGGTGCTGGAGCCTGGATGGTTGAGCCATCAAATGGCACATTTAATCTTTGCCTGAAGAATTTTAATCTTTATTCCTATAGAGTAAATGTGAAACTGTCAAAACCATATTACCATATCAAACGAAGTTGACAGTGACAGATGTAAACACTAAACACCAATATGATAGGATAAAAAAGAAAGAACAAAGACTAGCAATGTAGGTGGCGTTACTTCCCTAAAGTGGAAGGGTAGAAATTAAGCACGCGACGCAATATCTAAAGAAAAAACGCATTAAGATAAATTCTTTTCTATTGCGTGCACACACACAAAAGACATTTAGATGAAGGGACAATTAAAGCGTGAGGTTTACAACGAACTAGGGAGGACCAGACATTCTATTGACGATTCAATAGAAGTATGAGAACATTTTGAAGAATGTGTGCCAAATTACAGATGATGCCTAACACACTCCTTGTTTCTCAATTGGCTCTTGCAGTGGAAATCTCTTTTTTTTTTAAGGATACACCCTGGGAGGTGTATCGGATTCATAGAAGAAGAGGCAAAGATGGCCGATACAACGCCAAAAGGCTACACGATATAAACACAACGCCACACGGCTACAACACAACCACACCAACCACACGACAAAGACCCTCCTTCAACCAAAAATGGCGAGGAGATGGCACACCGAGCTTCTAGGCCGCGCCACAATCGAAGAAAGAAACCACACAAGACCGATCCAACTCAAGGAATGCACAAGCCAATGCACCGTTCTCCCATAGCGCCTAAGAGTTGGCGAGCGAACGGCGGGACCGAGCCCGACTGGAGGAGGCGTCGATGAGGAAGTGCCATCGACGATGTACATAGCGCCCCGGAAGCCCAAGCTCTAGGAAGCAGCCAAGACCAAACTCCAACTAGCGCGCCGAGGACTCCAAGAACCACCAAGGCAACGCCCCCAAGGAGAGAACGACACAACTGTGCCGCCGCCGCCCGATCCTTAAGTCGGGTCTAGGGTTTCTCCCGGTGTTCGAGGCGGGGAAGCACGAGCAGCGCCATGACGACGCCTCCAAGAAGGTAACGGCACCCACGGGCGTCGCCATCGCTAGCATCACGCAGGGATTTCTCCCCGGCCCTGCCGCCAACCCCAACATCACCGGACACGCATCAAGGAGCCGCCTTGGACTCACCGTCCGCGAGAGGAGATCCACAAATGTCATCGGTGGAGAGGGGGGTTGATCGCCGCCTCACCACTGCTGAAAACGAGGACTGGGCGGAACCCAGCCGCCACAGCCTGGTTGGCCGCCGGCACCGCCAAGGGTGCTGGCCACCACCGGGCACGCCACCAGCCAACATGGGCTCATGGGAGGAGGCCCACCATTGCACTATACATATACGTCGGTCAATCTGGTGAACAGGGCCACAAATTGTCTCATTGCTTCTGCGGTCATGCTGCGTTTGAAATGACTGACCCATTTGTTGTACTTACTGCAAAGGAAAACGAGCCTTCAGAACATCAAAAGCCTACCCAGTAAGTTGCAAAAATAGAAAGCACACCATATTGTTGGGACAGGAATATCAATGTTACATACACAGAGATGATCTCGGCATAATCAAATCCCTCATTAGCTTACCAAGAACACACAATCCATGTTGTGAATGAAAGATCATGAGATAAGAATATCATTTTTTTCGAAACTAGGCAAGAGGCTTGCCATTCATTGATATATATAGTAGAAGAGAGATGGCCAGTTTATGAGGAAAACCAGCCGAAAATCAATACAACACAACACTATACGCCGGCCCCGAGGCCACGCACCACATGAGCTGACGGCCTAGCCATCCAAGTGGCCAAAGCCGACACCCAAAACACCTCAAAACGCAACAAGAGGAGGCAAAACTCGGAGCCACCGCTCCGACATCCACGCCGCCCCCCCGGGGCCACACACCACATAGCTAAAGACGGGCCGAGGACGAAACCAACAAGACAACAAACCAAGCACCAATCGTGTCTGCCTGACCGCCGAGTCGAGGAAGCCCAACAACTTGTCGACGCCAACAACCAACTCGCTCCACTGGTCCCTCTGGCTGACAGAACATCGAAGGTGAGGGCCTAGGAGGCCAAGCGTACGACACAAGAAAGTGCTGCCCTCGCCCGATCCCGCGAGGGATCAGGGTTTACCTCGGAGAACCCGGGCGGAGGCGCAAGAGAACCACCATGACTTTCGCCCGGAAGAGAGTCGCAACCTCGCACCCGTCCCTTGAGGGACAGCCAGACCACCATCCCGCCTGAAGACCGTCACGAACCGATCGTGATGTCTGCTGTCGAAGCCATCAGAATTGGGCAACTGGCTGCACACCGCCACACCTAGGCTCCCCGTCGCTGCGACGAAAGCCACCGTACAGATCATCACCACCGCCCGCGAGATAGCTGCCGAAGAAACCAGAGCGAACCTAGGCAGTTGTCATCACGGACATAATCGAAGACCACAACCACCACCATCCTCCATCTCGCGTGTTGACAGCGCCATCGCCGAACAGCATCCACCACCACCACCAAACCAGACCGGAGAGCTCCGCGAGCACGTCCGCCACCAACCGCACCTCACAGAGATGAGAGCTCAAGCCGCACTAGCATGCTGCCGACGGAGCACCGCCGAAGAACACTATGGGCACAGGCAGAACACCATATAGAGGGGGCGTCGACCAACACCGACGCGGGGCTCGAGAAGGAACACCGACGGCTGTAGACTTGAGCTCCATGATGGCTCAGATATGTAGAGCTCGTTGGGAACTCCAAGAGGAAGGTATGATGAGCACAATAGAAAGTTTCCCTCAGTTATGAAACCAATGTTATCGAACCAGTAGGAGTAAGAAAACAACTCCAAGGTGTTTCTAGCAACTTGGAACCTGCATAACACAACCCGCAATACTTTTCTCCAACTTACAGTGAGGTTGTCAATCTCACCGGTTTGCTGAAAACAAAGAATTAAACGAATAGTATGGAAGATAGTAATTGCTTGTAGTAAGTAAACGGTAAACATTAGATAGAATATCAATAATAAGGAATGGACCGGGGTCCACAGCTCACTAGAGGTGTTCTTCATAAGATGTCCTTGGGCTCTATGTTTTCCGGGGCCCTTGGGCGAAGTCGAAAAATGGGCCCCTACAGCCAATATATATGTACATAAAAATAGATATATAAACATATATATGCTTATTTTTAGTCATAAAAAGTACAAAGTTAATATCTAACCATGGGTTTATCAAGGATAAAAGCAATGCCACATTATGATAGAAAAAAATATAAATTGTAGCAAAATCTAACATGTATTTCCTCCTAGTTTGATTACCTCAAATAGGAACCATAATTCCAGTGAGTCCATCAACCATCATGCTTCAGTGCTTCAGAAAAAGCTTCTTCTTGCATTTCTCGATGTAAAATCATCAAGGACAATATCAAGATCAATGATGTCCAAGACATCCTTTTCAATACAACACGTAGCCAAGCCATTTAATCTGCCTTGTAACATAGTTGACCTCAAACAATTTTTTAGTAGCTTTAGTTTAGAGAAACGTCTTTCAGCTGAGGCTACCGTCACAGGTAGTCAAGAGGATCCGATAAGCAACCGAGACATTTGGATAGCAATCAATGGATGTAATAAATAGAAGAATCTCAGGCGCTGACATCAACTTATCTGACAAAGTTACTTGCAACACTTTTAACTCAGAGAAGAAATCATCAAGATCGACATCACACTTCTCCTTTTCTGCAAAAGTAGTTCAAGATTTCCGTAGCTTACTCTCATCCATGGACTTTAGATTGTTTGATTTGAATAAGAAACCAAAAAACTTTTCAAATGCATTAAACTTCTCAAATCGACCAGTCAACGAAGCAATTGCAGTGTCAACAATGACAAGAAAGTAGGTAACTCTAAATGATTCAATAGCTGTAAGTTGTAACTCTTCATCTTCATCATTGATTTCATCAAAATGCTTCTTCCTTTTGCTTTGATGTTTTTCATGGAACTTTGGCTCAATGTCCATAGAATATGCGAGGATTTTGGCACTCTCAATACTAGAATAGAAGCCTTCATCTCTGAACTTCTGAAAATATGAAATGTTCGTCTCAATGTGCTTAAGAGTAGCATCGATGCACACGATCTTTTCCTATAATTTTTTGCTCACCATATTTACAGAAAATAGAATCTCATGCCAAATAACCATACCAACTAAAGTCTTGTAACACCCTCAGAATCGACCCTATGCAAGTTTTAGCGATTCCCGCCAAACCCGCATAGAAACGATTCAAAGGTGCCCACCAGGCACTGTCGTGCGGGTGGAAAACGAAGTAATAACATTACACAACAGTCCTCGATGGGACCCACAGAACAGATATATACAACAGCGACTCAAAGAGTCAAGAATTCAGATATAATATACAAAGATTCAAATCACCTTGAAAAAGATAAAGCGTCCGACTACGGACAAGATGCAAATGGGGCTAAGAGCCCTGAAGAATAACCAATGGCGTCCATAACCCTGCCCAGGCCAAGCCGGAAGGGTAACCCTGCTAACGACGTCGATCTCAAAACCTGCTTAAACAAAAGGGGTGCCGACAAAGGGCAAAGGAAAAAGAGGAGCGTCAGTACTGAGGCCAGTACACGGCGAGTCTAGAATTCGGCGGTCCTCGCCTACATAGGTATGGTGGACTGAAGCGGCAGCAGCAGCATGCACTAAAACAACCTATAGAGACTCGATACAACTGGCGGTTATCAGATAGGGGTAAGAAAGACCTATTCGGAACCAACCTGATGCCACCATCAAACAAACCCATCCTGGTGTTTCCCCCTCGAGACCAAACGAGGAAGTCAACCGAGGAACTCACACAGTTGGCAGTTTTAATTATTCAGTTATCGTTGCAGCAATTACTAGTCAGGTGTAGATAATTATCCTGATAAATTAAGCAGTGGGCAGTTTTAGTTAACCATTCCGTTGTAGTTGCAGCACTTACTAGTCAGATACAAATAGCATGAGATAACCCGGAAACCCAGCAGTTGTTGGTACTTTTATTTAGCCATTCCGTTGTAGTTGCATTACTTACTAGTCAGGTACAATGGTCGCGAGCGACAACTCAAGCAAGCAATTGTTGGTAGTTTTATTTAGCCATTCCATTATAGTGAAGCTGATTACTAGTCATTATAAAGTCAAGTTTATAGCACTACTTTAGTTATAGTTGTCTATGATCGAGATACTGTGCTCCAAGTCGTCCATAACCGCGGACACGGCTTTCAGAAAGTTTTAACCCGGCCGGGGTGCACAAATAGCAACACACACACGATCAACCTCGGAAAAACCAAATCAAAACCCAACGAGGCTTTCACGACAAAGCAATCACAGGATTCAGAAATATTTCAGGGGGCCACCCCTTAAAATAGACCTACAACGAAGTCGGCCGGCTCCGAGACGGCCTCAAGGTTTGGGTGGACGGCTGTGAACGACTGGGAACCCAAAACTGAGCTTGTCGACACCGCGGAATCGTGTCCCGATCCTAAACAGTACAGTGTGCTCCTCGCACAATCGTAAATAAAGCAGTAAAGCATGGCATAAGTACAGGATCGTAAATAAAACCTCAAACTAGTTTGTGGCCCCAAGAAATAAGACTGAATCAAGCTCTGGCTAAGGGGGGGCCCATAATTCCCCGTATGTGGATAGCGCGAAAAATCAAGGAACAGGTATCAAGTACTCGGGGTCCTACGGGACACAAGTGGGCGGTCGGAAACCAAATGTTATCTATCACCCACCGATGCCTCTGCTTACTTACTTCAATTTTAGTTGTTAAACAGGAATTAAAGTGAACGATAAGTAAAACCATGATCATCTCTAACATTAAACAGGCGGCAATTCTCCAACAACTGTGGTACTTGACGACACGCAACAGCACTCGGACAAGCGACTACGACGCGCAAGTCCAACTATCTACCAAACAACAGGTAATAGGATGTGTCTAAGGCAATATAAGGCTGCAAGGGATAACACGGGTACGAAACTAGAGCATCGCAACAAAGATAGCAATAGATCAACAGGAGGGAATAAATACTATAAAAGTAAGATAGGTAGAAAGGGGGAGATGCTCGCCTGAAAACATTGTCGAAGGTTCAACCGAAGATCGGGTCGACACTCGCATCAACTCAACGGCCCAATCCGCGAAGAAGCAAAACACTAGAATAAACACCGGTGCAATATTTAATACAACGGCAGAAGATCGGCATGATGCATGTATGATGTATGCCATGGCAAAGATGCGATGCAAATAGATCATATTAAGCGGAACCGGGGTCCCGACAATTAGTTAGATGGTTCCAGTTGTTTATCTACCCCGCAAATTAAATGTGGTTTTAGCATGGCAAAAGATAGCACCGGTTCGCTACACAAATTTAAATGAGGCCAATATGAGACTAGATTTGCCCGCATATGGGCCCCATATTTAATTATGAGGTGAATCGGCATAAGGCCCCCAAACCACATGACAAGATGCATGCAAGTATGACAATTTTATATGCAACATTTAATATCATTTTAATATAGGGTTCGAGAAAAGGGTCACACATTAGGGTTCGACGATCTTGAGGTTCCGGGGTTCGGGGTCGGGTCTCGGGGTTCAGGGTTCGACGGGAGCGGTCTCAGCAGGAACATTCTCGATCCAAGGGCAGATCTTGTCGCATCCGGGTTCTTGGCGGAATTGGCGTCCGGAAAGGAGTACTTGGCTCGGTGTCGGGGGCGCATCGGGTGCTTCCGGGTCGGTGTCGATCTTGTCGTGGCGAAGATCTTGTCGGTCTTGGCGTTCTTCAGGTTCGGGTTTTGGCGTCCGAGGGAAGTACTTGGCGTTCCGGAGACGATCTTGTTGATTCCCTGTCGAAGGCCTTGGCGCTTCGGATCGGTCTTCGGATCGGGGCATCGGGGTACTCGAGTCCGTGTGGGCGATCTTGTCGTTCCGAGGGTTTTTCCGAGGTTCGGTCTTCGGATCTTCGGGATCGAGGTCTTCAACGTCTCGGCCATCGGGTTCACGACGGCATCATCGCCGTGTCGAAGGCATCGGGGTTTCCGTGACGAAGATCTGGTAGAGGGTTCGTCTAGAGCCACCGGGTACGGTACGATCTTCGGAGCACGCGGGTTCTTGACGCGGTTCATCGGGCTCGGAGATCTTGCGAAGACGGAGATCTTGCGAAGACGGCCTTGTGTGCCCCCATGAACCAGAGCAAAATTGAAGACTTCCTCTTCAACGGGCTTGAAACCGCTACAGGGACTGTCGAGCGACCCAGCAGGGTAGGTGACCGCACGGGCTCGCGGGGTCGGGGAAGCTGGCCGCGGTCGCGTGGCTTGAAGAGGCACGGCCCGCGCGGCGAGGAACCTGGTGCGGGGAGGAGCTCGATCCAGGGCTGGTGACAGGAGGCGGGGCGGTCGGCGGCCTGGCGACGGAGGGCGACGGCGAGGGGCGTCGAGCAGCCATGGCGGCGCTGCATCGAGCGGGGATGGAGAGGAGGCCGACAGGGGGCGCAGGTTATCGGGAAGGTAGGGACGGGGACGTCCAGGCGGGGCTCTGGCTGGCCGAGGAGGAGAAAACGAGGCGGCCGGTGGCGCTCGGGCTGGCCGGAGCGGACGGGCCGGAGAGGCGGGGCTCGGCGGGGCAAAGGGGTGGCCTGCGAGACGGCCGGAGGAGGAGGAGGACGGTTGCGGGCGGCGGAGAGAGGAGCTCGAGGGGGCGGTCCGGCGAGCAGGGCGGCGGGGAGGAGGAGCCGAGGCGGTTGTCGTGGTCGCCGGCGACGCGCGGGAGGCTCCGGCGGCGAGGGGCACAGCGGCGGGAAGGGGCGGCGGTCGCTGGAGGGCGCGGCTTGCAGAGGGGAAGGAGAGGCGGCTCGGCGGAGCGTCGCGGCTGCCGGAGCAGAGGCGGGGAGGAGGGCACCGGGCGGTGGCGGAGTGTTCGGGGCGGCGCGCTTGACGGGGCGGAGGAGCGGCCGGAGCGCGGGCCGCCGCCGAAGAGGGAGGCCTGGCGGCGAGACGGGGGACGGTGAGCTCGGGCGCGGTGCGGAGGGGAGGGAGGAGACCGCGGGGTGGGGGAGCGCGTGGGGTGGGGTGCTGCGGGCCAGGGGTGGGGTCAGGAAGAGGTGGGGGCCACGGGGTGGGGGTCTGAC
This sequence comes from Avena sativa, assembly GCA_916181665.1. Classification (NCBI taxonomy): domain Eukaryota; kingdom Viridiplantae; phylum Streptophyta; class Magnoliopsida; order Poales; family Poaceae; genus Avena; species Avena sativa. The sequence goes on from OV702282.1 coordinate 195,501,709, forward strand.
GCGGGTAGAGAGGGAGCGATTTGGCAGGTGGTGGGGCGCGGGCCCAGGGTGGCAGCGGGTATGGTGTGCTGAGTGTGTGAGGGAGAGGGGGTGGGTTTGGTCTAGGTGGCAGATTGGGATTGGTTGAGGGGGAGAGATGGGGTGAGGTGGCGAGCCGCGAGTGGCTGGGGTGAGGTGGAGGGGGTGTGGGTAGATTAGGTTGGGTAGCTTTAGGATTATGGGTGGACCGATTTTATTCCGGGGGTGGTCGTTCGGGTCGAATCAGCCCGTTCGACTGCCCCACTAAAAATAAATTAATATTTTATTTGTTTAACACGGGGCTTTTACAACCCGATAGCGGACAAAACAAAAATAATCCGGGGACCCGGGTTTTGCGTTTGACCAAAGACGGGGCGTTTAGAAAACAAAAACAGGTTTTTCCGCAATTAGTTTTATGCAAACAAATGCAAGATGATGACGATGCTCAAATGCAATGCGGCATGATGACATGAGCATGCGGTCATGATGATGCAATGCACAAAAACAACGCGATTTTCTAGTAGTGGTTTTGCGGGATGCCACAATTCGACACCACTAACAATGGATCTCGCCCTCGAGATCCGCCTCAAGGTACCGGGAAGAAGGTCGGCGATCTGAATCTTCTAGCTTCGTGTAGATCCTCGCGACACCACTAACAAGAGGTCGCTGTCCGTGATCGTCGAGAGAACACTCCGGGAACAAAAGGTCGAAGGTAGAGGTATCAACAAATAAAGCCACCTCTAGCTTCGATAGAAAAAGGGAACCGATGCATTCTCATCCACTTCAATGTACAAAAGCGAATAGAAGGGGTGGTCGGCATGGGGGCCAATCCATCACGCACCCAAACTATTACTCTGCACAATCAGTGGAAAAGCGCGCAACCATTCTCGGAAGCAGACTGAAGATCTCGACAAACGAGGTTCGGAAACAAAGGAGTGATGCAGACTCTGCATCGGATCTGGCGTAGATGATGTCGTCGCGTCGGAAAACACCGGAAAGCACAACAAGGGGCAAAGAATGGTACCACAGACGAAGGATTCCTCGGATAGCACGAAGACCAGATGTAGCAACACCGTTATCAAAGGAGGAAGCAAAATCCTGAAGGTGCGACGGAAACCCCACCACGAGAATTCCTGGACTCGAAGAAAAGATAAGAGAGCAGATTCAAAACACGTCGAGATAAGAGGAGAATAGCAGAGGGGTAAGGAGTAAAATCAGACCTAATCAGAATTATCCAACCGATTTTCAAAAATAGTTTTGACACTCTACTTCGGCCGTTAGCTAGGTTAACCTACAGGCTGGACTTGTGGGGTATCGCAACTGCTGAGCTCTGATACCACTCTGTAACACCCTCAGAATCGACCCTATGCAAGTTTTAGCGATTCCCGCCAAACCCGCATAGAAACGATTCAAAGGTGCCCACCAGGCACTTTCGTGCGGGTGGAAAACGAAGTAATAACATTACACAACAGTCCTCGATGGGACCCACAGAACAGATATATACAACAGCGACTCAAAGAGTCAAGAATTCAGATATAATATACAAAGATTCAAATCACCTTGAAAAAGATAAAGCGTCCGACTACGGACAAGATGCAAATGGGGCTAAGAGCCCTGAAGAATAACCAATGGCGTCCATAACCCTGCCCAGGCCAAGCCGGAAGGGTAACCCTGCTAACGACGTCGATCTCAAAACCTGCTTAAACAAAAGGGGTGCCGACAAAGGGCAAAGGAAAAAGAGGAGCGTCAGTACTGAGGCCAGTACACGGCGAGTCTAGAATTCGGCGGTCCTCGCCTACATAGGTATGGTGGACTGAAGCGGCAGCGGCAGCATGCACTAAAACAACCTATAGAGACTCGATACAACTGGCGGTTATCAGATAGGGGTAAGAAAGACCTATTCGGAACCAACCTGATGCCACCATCAAACAAACCCATCCTGGTGTTTCCCCCTCGAGACCAAACGAGGAAGTCAACCGAGGAACTCACACAGTTGGCAGTTTTAATTATTCAGTTATCGTTGCAGCAATTACTAGTCAGGTGTAGATAATTATCCTGATAAATTAAGCAGTGGGCAGTTTTAGTTAACCATTCCGTTGTAGTTGCGGCACTTACTAGTCAGATACAAATAGCATGAGATAACCCAGAAACCCAGCAGTTGTTGGTACTTTTATTTAGCCATTCCGTTATAGTTGCATTACTTACTAGTCAGGTACAATGGTCGCGAGCGACAACTCAAGCAAGCAATTGTTGGTAGTTTTATTTAGCCATTCCATTATAGTGAAGCTGATTACTAGTCATTATAAAGTCAAGTTTATAGCACTACTTTAGTTATAGTTGTCTATGATCGAGATACTGTGCTCCAAGTCGTCCATAACCGCGGACACGGCTTTCAGAAAGTTTTAACCCGGCCGGGGTGCACAAATAGCAACACACACACGATCAACCTCGGAAAAACCAAATCAAAACCCAACGAGGCTTTCACGACAAAGCAATCACAGGATTCAGAAATATTTCAGGGGGCCACCCCTTAAAGTAGACCCGCAACGAAGTCGGCCGGCTCCGAGACGGCCTCAAGGTTTGGGTGGACGGCTGTGAACGACTGGGAACCCAAAACTGAGCTTGTCGACACCGCGGAATCGTGTCCCGATCCTAAACAGTACAGTGTGCTCCTCGCACAATCGTAAATAAAGCAGTAAAGCATGGCATAAGTACAGGATCGTAAATAAAACCTCAAACTAGTTTGTGGCCCCAAGAAATAAGACTGAATCAAGCTCTGGCTAAGGGGGGCCCATAATTCCCCGTATGTGGATAGCGCGAAAAATCAAGGAACAGGTATCAAGTACTCGGGGTCCTACGGGACACAAGTGGGCGGTCGGAAACCAAATGTTATCTATCACCCACCGATGCCTCTGCTTACTTACTTCAATTTTAGTTGTTAAACAGGAATTAAAGTGAACGATAAGTAAAACCATGATCATCTCCAACATTAAACAGGCGGCAATTCTCCAACAACTGTGGTACTTGACGACACGCAACAGCACTCGGACAAGCGACTACGACGCGCAAGTCCAACTATCTACCAAACAACAGGTAATAGGATGTGTCCAAGGCAATATAAGGCTGCAAGGGATAACACGGGTACGAAACTAGAGCATCGCAACAAAGATAGCAATAGATCAACAGGAGGGAATAAATACTATAAAAGTAAGATAGGTAGAAAGGGGGAGATGCTCGCCTGAAAACATTGTCGAAGGTTCAACCGAAGATCGGGTCGACACTCGCATCAACTCAACGGCCCAATCCGCGAAGAAGCAAAACACTAGAATAAACACCGGTGCAATATTTAATACAACGGCAGAAGATCGGCATGATGCATGTATGATGTATGCCATGGCAAAGATGCGATGCAAATAGATCATATTAAGCGGAACCGGGGTCCCGACAATTAGTTAGATGGTTCCAGTTGTTTATCTACCCCGCAAATTAAATGTGGTTTTAGCATGGCAAAAGATAGCACCGGTTCGCTACACAAATTTAAATGAGGCCAATATGAGACTAGATTTGCCCGCATATGAGCCCCATATTTAATTATGAGGTGAATCGGCATAAGGCCCCCAAACCACATGACAAGATGCATGCAAGTATGACAATTTTATATGCAACATTTAATATCATTTTAATATAGGGTTCGAGAAAAGGGTCACACATTAGGGTTCGACGATCTTGAGGTTCCGGGGTTCGGGGTCGGGTCTCGGGGTTCAGGGTTCGACGGGAGCGGTCTCGGCAGGAACATTCTCGATCCAAGGGCAGATCTTGTCGCATCCGGGTTCTTGGCGGAATCGGCGTCCGGAAAGGAGTACTTGGCTCGGTGTCGGGGGCGCATCGGGTGCTTCCGGGTCGGTGTCGATCTTGTCATGGCGAAGATCTTGTCGGTCTTGGCGTTCTTCAGGTTCGGGTTTTGGCGTCCGAGGGAAGTACTTGGCGTTCCGGAGACGATCTTGTTGATTCCCTGTCGAAGGCCTTGGCGCTTCGGATCGGTCTTCGGATCGGGGCATCGGGGTACTCGAGTCCGTGTGGGCGATCTTGTCGTTCCGAGGGTTTTTCCGAGGTTCGGTCTTCGGATCTTCGGGATCGAGGTCTTCAACGTCTCGGCCATCGGGTTCACGACGGCATCATCGCCGTGTCGAAGGCATCGGGGTTTCCGTGACGAAGATCTGGTAGAGGGTTCGTCTAGAGCCACCGGGTACGGTACGGTCTTCGGAGCACGCGGGTTCTTGACGCGGTTCATCGGGCTCGGAGATCTTGCGAAGACGGAGATCTTGCGAAGACGGCCTTGTGTGCCCCCATGAACCAGAGCAAAATTGAAGACTTCCTCTTCAACGGGCTTGAAACCGCTACAGGGCCTGTCGAGCGACCCAGCAGGGTAGGTGACCGCACGGGCTCGCAGGGTCGGGGAAGCTGGCCGCGGTCGCGTGGCTTGCAGAGGCACGACCCGCGCGGCGAGGAACCTGGGGCGGGGAGGAGCTCGATCCAGGGCTGGTGACAGGAGGCGGGGCGGTCGGCGGCCTGGCGACGGAGGGCGACGGCGAGGGGCGTCGAGCAGCCATGGCGGCGCTGCATCGAGCGGGGATGGAGAGGAGGCCGACAGGGGGCGCAGGTTCTCGGGAAGGTAGGGACGGGGACGTCCAGGCGGGGCTCTGGCTGGCCGAGGAGGAGAAAGCGAGGCGGCCGGCGGCGCTCGGGCTGGCCGGAGCGGACGGGCCGGAGAGGCGGGGCTCGGCAGGGCAGAGGGGTGGCCTGCGAGACGGCCGGAGGAGGAGGAGGACGGTTGCGGGCGGCGGAGAGAGGAGCTCGAGGGGGCGGTCCGGCGAGCAGGGCGGCGGGGAGGAGGAGCCGAGGCGGTCGTCGTGGTCGCCGGCGACGCGCGGGAGGCTCCGGCGGCGAGGGGCACAGCGGCGGGAAGGGGCGGCGGTCGCTGGAGGGCGCGGCTTGCAGTCGGGAAGGAGAGGCGGCTCGGCGGAGCGTCGCGGCTGCCGGAGCAGAGGCGGGGAAGAGGGCACCGGGCGGTGGCGGAGTGTTCGGGGCGGCGCGCTTGACGGGGCGGAGGAGCGGCCGGAGCGCGGGCCGCCGCCGAAGAGGGAGGCCTGGCGGCGAGACGGGGGACGGTGAGCTCGGGCGCGGTGCGGAGGGGAGAGAGGAGACCACGGGGTGGGGGAGCGCGTGGGGTGGGGTGCTGCGGGCCAGGGGTGGGGTCAGGAAGAGGTGGGGGCCACGGGGTGGGGGTCTGACGCGGGTAGAGAGGGAGCGGTTTGGCAGGTGGTGGGGCGCGGGCCCAGGGTGGCAGCGGGTATGGTGTGATGAGTGTGTGAGGGAGAGGGGGTGGGTTTGGTCTAGGTGGCAGATTGGGATTGGTTGAGGGGGAGAGATGGGGTGAGGTGACGAGCCGCGAGTGGCTGGGGTGAGGTGGAGGGGGTGTGGGTAGATTAGGTTGGGTAGCTTTAGGATTATGGGTGGACCGATTTTATTCCGGGGGTGGTCGTTCGGGTCGAATCGGCCCGTTCGACTGCCCCACTAAAAATAATTTAATATTTTATTTGTTTAACACGGGGCTTTTACAACCCGATAGCGGACAAAACAAAAATAATCCGGGGACCCGGGTTTTGCGTTTGAACAAAGACGGGGCGTTTAGAAAACAAAAACAGGTTTTTCCGCAATTAGTTTTATGCAAACAAATGCAAGATGATGACGATGCTCAAATGCAATGCGGCATGATGACATGAGCATGCGGTCATGATGATGCAATGCACAAAAACAACGCGATTTTCTAGTAGTGGTTTTGCGGGATGCCACAAGTCTCAAACTTCCCAAGTGCATCGAACAAAGATTGAGCATCACTTATTGCAGCTGGATCATCAGTAGAAGCCTTCTCTACTTCCTTCAAAGCTAATTTTACTTGGGCATTTTGGAACCTTATAGGTTGCACACTCTTTATTCGACTCTCTCAACGAGTATTAGACAAAGGTTTGAGAGTCAGATTTGGAACATTATCAAGCAAAATCTTCCACCTTTTAGTAGAACATGCAAACGATGCATATATACGTTGGATAATACTAAAGAATGAAATAGCTTGTTTGCAAGATTTTTCCATGTCACAAAGAGTGAGATTCAGACTATGGCGAGCACATGGCATATATAATGCTTTCGGGTTTACCAGAAGCAAACGATTCTGAACGCCTTGATTTTTGCCCTTCATGTTAGAACCATTGTCATAACCTTGCCCTCTCACATTATCGATATTCAGATCAAGAGAATCCAATGTATCCAATAATACATTAAAAAGCCCCAATCCCGATGTGTCATCAACCTTTAAGAATTCTAGGAAAAACTCCTCCACTCTCGGAATGTTACTTGACATATTGACACAACGCACAATTAGCGTCATTTGTTCTTGATCTCACATCTGGGGTACAGTCCAAGATAACAGAGAAATACTTGGAATCTTTGATGACCTTTAAGATTACATTTTTCATGGCATCATCAAGTAGTGAGATCAACTCATTTTGAATATTGTGGCCAAGATAATGATGATGAATTTCATTGTTTTAAATGCGCCTAATATGCTCTTGCATCATATGATCAAATTCAACAATCATTTCAATTGTGGCTAGAAAATTACCATTATTGTCTTCATACAAATTCTCACTTGATCCTCGAAAGGCCAAATTACGTTTTGCAAGAAACTTCACAGCAAAAACTATTCTTTGCCAAACCTGTCTCCAACGCTCCTTTTCCTTTGCAATCCCCCGTTGGATACCATCATCTACTGTTTGTTTTTTGCTTAACCTCAACCTTGCTTCATTCCATGTATTCATGTTTGTCAAATGCTCAACACCTCTCTCATGGTCTTGGAGTCTTGAACTAAGACGCTTCCAATCTGCCAATCCATCAGAAGCTAGCAAAGAGTACTTGCTCTTATTTTTTTTGAACAATTTGCAACAAAAACAATAAACTTTGTCCACCTCCTTGGAGTAAACCAACCACTTTCTATCAACAACCTCACGATTAGCTAACTTTCTGGAGTAGTAAGCATAAGAAAAATGTATTCCACCGGCACCCTCGGGGAACTCCAAAACAAGTTCTCTCATAGGACCCTTTTCAATTAAAATATCCCTTTTACAATTGTCAAGATTATCCCATGTTCTAGGATCATAGATAGATAATAGAGACTCATCTTGTTCATCACCATTATGAGTATCAGATAAAGGTTGTAAATTTTCTTCCCCAGTACTGTTCTTGTTTGAATTAACATCAACATCTGCATCTAAAACAAAATTGTAGTTAGTTACTTACTTTACTTATGCTTGGAAAAATTGACGCTTGTTAGTTACTTACTATTATCCGAGGATTGCTCATTGGCCTCAAGATCTACATTAGAATTATGCTCATCATCTTGTTCCACATCACATTCTTGGCTTTGATTATTATTGTTTGGATCAACACTTATGGTTGTTGGAAAATATTTATTTAAAGCACCTCTCTGCGATGCAATCAGCTGATTCTCTCGTTTTCTTTTTTTCTTCTTCGCAGCACCAGAAAATTGCCTCGGCGGCATTGTAATACCTATAATAGATTAATGGTAAATTGATACTGAAATTTACAAATCTTAAAAGATAAAAGTAAAATCCTAATTAATGTAAAGAGAAGGTCAGAATTTAGAAAATAACTTATAGGGCAGAGCGACCGGACAAGCACGACACATCCAAGCAAGGCTAAACTGGCTTGAGGGCAGAGGAACCTGTCGGCTTCAATCGAGAAGAACAAGAGCGATGGCCGATGGGTGAGGGACAGAGCCGAGCCTCAGCCTGAGCGTTTCGGCGAAGAGGAACAGCCGCGATCCTCAATTGCCGCTGGGCGCTGGCCCGCTTTCGTGGCCGTCCCGATTCCCAATTCCGATCTGAACTCATGCTCCCTCTCGATTCGTACGTAGCTGAGTTATCGATCGATTTCCTTCACTGGTGTCCTCGTACGTAGCTGTGATATTTTAGCCCATTAGAAAAGTAAGAAGTCCAGCCGGTTGAGCATTGAGCTAAGTAATACATAGCTTATATTATAAAAGTTTGGGCCCGCCCGGTCATGGGCCCGCCCGGTCATGGGCCCTTGGGCGCCCCCAACCTGGCCTAGGGTCAGCGTCGGCCCTGCCAGGAACACACAGTCCATGTTGTGAATGAAATACCATGAGATAAGAATATTTTTTTATGAAACTAGGCAAGAGGCTTTCCATTCTTTCATTGATATAGTAGAAGAGAGATGGCCAGTTTATGAGGGAAACCAGCCGAAAACCGATATAACACAACACTACACGCCGACCCCGAGGCCACACACCACACGAGCCGACGGCCTAGACACCCAAGTGGCCACAGCCGACAACAAAAAACCTCAAAACGCAACAAGCGAAGGCAAAACTCGGAGCCACCACTCCGACATCCATGCCGACCCCCCGGGGCCACACACCACATAGCTAAAGACGGGCCGAGGACGAAACCGACAAGACAAAAAACCAAACACCAATTGTGTCCGCCTAACCGCCGAGTCGAGGAAGCCCAACAACTCGTCGACGCCAACAACCAACTCTCTCCATTGGTCCCTTTGGCTGACAGAGCATCGAAGGTGAGGGCCTAGGAGGAAAAATGTACGACACAAGAAAGTACTTCCCTCGCCCGATCCCGCGAGGGATCAGGGTTTACCTCGGAGAACCTGGGCGGAGGCGCAAGAGCACCACCATGACGACGCTTCCAAGGAGGGAAACAACGCCAAAAAAGGCGTCGCCGCCGTCGATTTTGGCCACAGCCAGAACAAGACTTTCGCCCGGCAGAGAGTCGCAACCTCGCACCCGCCCCTTGAGGGACAGCCAGAACACCATCCCGCCCACAGACCGTCACGAACCGATCGTGATGTCCGTTGTTGAAGCCATCAGACTGGGCAACTGGACCCATCATCCTGCACTCCGGCACACCTAGGATCCTTGTCGCTGCGACAAAAGCCACCGTACAGATCATCACCACCGCCCGCGAGATAGCTGCCGAAGAAACCAGCGCGAACCTGGGCAGTTGTCATCACGAACATAATCGAAGACCACAACCACCACCATCCTCCATCTCGCATGCTGATAGCGCCATCGCCAAACAACAGCCACCACCACCACCAAACCAGACCGGAGAGCTCCACGAGCACGTCCGCCACCAACCGCACCTCACAGAGATGAGAGCTCAGGCCGCACTAGCCTGCTGCCGACGAAGCACCGCCGAGGAACACCATGGGCGTAGGTAGAACACCATATAGAGGGGGCGCCGACCAACACCGATGCGGGGCTCGAGGACGAACGCCTACAACTGTAGACTTGAGCTCCATGATGCCTCAGATATGTAGAGCTTGTTGGGAACCCCAAGAGGAAGGTATGATGAGCAAAGTAGAAAGTTTCCCTCAGTTATGAAACCAATGTTATCGAACCAGTAGGAGTAAGGAAACAACTTCAAGGTGTTGCTAGCAACTTGGAACCTGCACAACACAACCCACAATACTTTGCCCCAACTTATAGTGAGGTAGTCAATCTCACCGGTTTGCTGAAAACAAAGAATTAAACGAATAGTGTGGAAGATAGTAATTGCTTGTAGTAAGTAAATGGTAAAAATTAGATAGAATATCAATGATAAGGAATGGACTGGGTCCACAGCTCACTAGAGGTGTTCTCCATAATATAGATAACATGCTGGGTGAACAAATTACAACGGGGCAATTGACAGATTGAGAATGCATACCAATGCATATACTAGACATCTTGATCTCTATGAGATTTGATTGGGCCTTACAACATAATACATAGACCGTAATCAAACTGCATCTATGACTAATAATCCACCTTCAGGTTATTATCCGAACGCCCTCTAGTATTAAGTTGCAAGCAACAGATAATTGTATTAAGCAAAGTGTGTAAAGTAAACAATACAATTGCCCTTGGGACAAGGATTGTTGTTTTCTTTCACTCTCCCAGAATACTAGAGGCATGAACACATCTACAACCTTAGAAGTTTCTGTCACTCTCCCAGATTACTAGAGGCATGAACCCACTATCGAGCATAAATATTCCCTCTTGGAATTACAAGCATCTACTTGGCCAAAGTATCTACTAGCAACGGAGAGCATGCAAGATCACAAATAACATAGAAATGATAGAATCAATAATCAATCTGACATAGTATCTCAATATCCATCGGATCCCCGCAAACACAACATGTATGATTACAAATAGATGATATTGATCATTAACGGAGCTCACAAAATCTAAACATGATAGCACAAAGGAGGAGAAACAACCATCTAGCTACTGTATGGACCCATAGTCCAAGGTTGAACAACTCACGCATCACTCCGGAGGCTGGCATGGTGATGAAGAAGGCCCCTGGGATGATCTCTCCCCTCCGGCGAGTGCCGGGAAGAGCTTCGGATCCCTCCCGATCTAGAGATGGAGATGGCGGTGGATATAGACTCTTTCATGGATTTCTGATCGGGTGTCTAGGGTTCCTGCATCGGGGTGTTTATATAGGCGAAGGGAGGCAAGGTCGATGGATGCCCGGGGGGCCCACACCACCTGGTGGCGCGCCCCCTGGCCACACCATCGTATGGTGTGGTCGCCTCGTGGCTCCACTTCGTCTCCCCTTCGGTCTCCATGTCGTGTTGGGTAAAATATTGACTTCGGATTTTGTTCCGTTCAATTCCGAGAATATTTCTTTACTAGATTTTCTGAAACCAAAAATAGCAGAAAATAGGCAACTGACACTGCGGCATCTTGTCAATAGGTTAGTTCCAGAAAATGTATAAAATGCCTCAAAGTGTAGATAAAATATAAGAAAGTCGATACAAAACAAGCATGGAGCATCAAAAATTATAGACACGTTTACGACGTATCACTCCACTTCTAGCACGGGGCCTCCATACCGAAGATGCGCCAGCGACCCGCGACACCCTGGCGCCAACGCCTCCAGCCGCCCCTGGAGCTCCATAGGCACCCTTGATCCGGCGACGCACCAAGCGGCACCGCCACTCCTCACCCACCGCCGCCCCGCGCAGCCCAAATCTGGCCCAACCGCACTCTGCCGCCTCTCCTAGCCCGTCGCACTGCCCCTCCTACCGTAGACCGCCACGCCACCGCGCGAAATGGATCGTATGGGCACCTAGAGGGGGGGAGGGGTGAATAGGTGCTACTCAATTTTTAGTACTTTTTCAATTTTAGGCTTGACACAAAGTAAATTCTCTAGATATGCAACTACAATAATTTTCCTATGTGCAAACCTAGCTACTAAGCAACCTAAAGAGAGGAGCGAGGAAACCGTAGTGAAGCACGCGGAGACACAGGGATTCGTTTTACAACAGTTCCTTCCTTGTTAAGGGAAGTACATCTATGTTGGAGGGATGGATGGTTCTAAGACCACCAAGCCACAATAGGCCTCACCCTATTCTCCGATGGATCTCGCCACGAAAGGCTTGATCCACCTTCTCAACTATTGGTACCCTTCGAGGCAGGAACCGGTGCCTTTACAACTCTAGCGGGGCACACACCCACAACCGAATTGGGGGCTCCCATAATGACAAAAAGCTGTCACAAGAACAAGGATTATCAATATAATCAAAACAAGGATCTAGATATTTGCAAGAAATACTAGATCGAAGATTCTCCAAATGAATGGAGAGGAGATGAAGCGCTTGATTACAGTTGGTGAAGATTGAGTCCTCCTCCTTCGATTCCCCAAAGAACGGGGCCTTTGGGTGGATGAAGGTGGAGCTCTCTTGGATGAAACATGAAGAACAGATCTTGTCTTTTCCGAATGAACCAAGAGTTGGAGGAAAGTCCGGGGGAAAATCCGCCCCCCCATAGAGTAGGTCATGCCGGTCTTGACTTGGTTAAAATCCTCGAGGGGGTGGACAATCCGCCCCTGAGGAAAAATCCGCCCCAGAGATGGAAGTCCGGGGGAAACTCCGCCCCCTCTCTGAGTGATGCGCTCTGGCAACCTTTGAGGCAGATCCTGGGGGGGGGGGGGGGGGCTATCCGCCCCCCTGGAGTGGCGGATTATCTGGCCTGGGCAAAAACTCCGGCCCTGGACAAAAAATCCGTGGGATATTCCGCCCCCCATTCTGAGGGTTGCGCCCCTTGCGCCCTTTTGAGTTTGGGGAGGGGCGGATTATTCGCCCCCCAAAATCAGTTTCAAACTCCTTTTCAAGGTGAAGATCTGCAACACTTCAACACACATTAAATGATCCTTGGTATTGTTATCTAACACACAAAACACTAGGGATCATGTAATGTTCTTTCAATCTCCCCCTTTTTGGTGTTAGATGACTATACTAGGGTTTGCAATGAAACCTACGAACAACACCTTAAGGAAATGAAAGAGGCTCCCCCTAAATGTGTGCATATTTATAATTTGGATTTGAATACAAATGCACACACTGAAGAGAAAGCCAATTTCATAACAATGACAACTATAACAAGGTGAGTTAGGAAACATAGTCATACCACCGGGATGTGAAAATAGCCAATGTGCACAATGAGAGTATGAGGCCTCAAACACATCCCACCATATTGGTGCAATCAATAGATAACTCCATAATTCCATATGCCATCAACATAATTCCATACTCCATAGATAAATCCAGAATTCCATACGAATAGTTCCATGAGATAATCTAGAATTCCAGAAATCCACACACGAGCACAAACCAAGAAAAAATAAGTTCAATGCTAAAAGGGTACAAGCAAGTAAATAAAACGAATGGTAAAGAGGCAAATGCTTGCGCCCGACCCATGAAAATCCGAGACCTAATAGAACTACTTCTCCCTCTTTGGCATCGAAACCTCAAAAAGGAAGAAGAGTGATGCTAGCGCCCCAAAAGATCACTCCTCCTCGTCCTCGAACTCGCCCTAGTCATCCCCGTCCCCTTCCTCGTCATCATACTCATCATCATCGTCAACCGGAGGAGTAGGCACCATCGGTGGAGGAGGAAACAGGTGACTCTCGAGCTCTCCATAGTTGATCCCTGAGGTGTTCCACTAAGCATATGGTTCCGAAGCTGTAGAAGGTGGTGGATTGCCAGTTGCTACAGACACATGGTGGAGAATGAGCTGCTGGGTGTGGGCCATCTCATGGCTCCTCCTGTACGCATCATACTGACCCTTGTGAGTATCAATGCCAATGGATAGGATATGCCTATGAAACCAGTTGAGCTGCTTGACCTCACGTGCCATTGGGGATACCGCGGGACGACGACCACTAGCCCTTGCATCACACATGAAGGACTCGGGGGCAGTGGAAGGGTGAGAGGTATTCTGAGCCTTGTTGTAGATCTTCTTGGGCTTGTGAACACCATCCAAACCAGTACCAAAATCCCCATGTGGCAACATGTGCGTGTTGGGTATCATAATAAAGGGATCATACAGGATGGAGAGCCGGTTGCACATAGCATCAGTCATCTCATGATAGATATAATCCATAACATCCAACTTGTAACCTATAGCTGAACCAGCATTGGTGGCACACTCATGTGCAAAAGCAAGCAAAGGAACCAGGTGACCACGGATCTGTAGGGTTCGCAGCATAGAAAACAAAAAAAATTCCTACAATGGGAACAACTAAGTACCAAGATCTATCTACTAGATACAAGCAACAGGTAGATATACATCCATAGAATACATACCCTCGAAGACCGAATCGCATTAACGAGGTTGTACTCGTGGATGATGTAGTCGAACGCTTGCCGATCTCAAGATCATGATGAAGTCCATCTTGTCTAGCCGGTCTAGCACCATCAAGTCCAGCACCGCAAAGCAATGGTGCATCCGTGATCGCACACACGTCCGGGTACCCCGACAACCTCCGCGCCCTCGCTCCAGCGAAGCAGCAGATGCAACAAATCCTTCCAGAAAAAGTCACAGGGAACATGTATCTCTTTGATCCGAGACCATGGGGAAATTCTAAAGGGGGAGAGAGATCCTTCACGAGGAGGTGTGAGTGAGAAGTGAGAGGAGGGGCTCCTTATATAGGGAAGGGGCAGCCAAGGGGGGATGGCCGCCGGCCATGGAGGGTGCACCCACCTCTCCCTCATTCATGTGGTGGAAGCTCCACTCACAAAATTGCCCCTTCATTTCTCCACTCAAAATCCCACTCAAAATTCCCATTAAATTTCCACCAAATTTAATTAAAAGTCTATCTTAAATAAAACTCCTTTTATTTATTCAGAATTTTGTCAATTACCTTAATGACAAACATTCACATATAACCCCTTGCTAGTATTTCATTTCACATCCAGAAACACTTTCTGCAATTTCACCTGAAAACAGTTTTGGTGTCCAGTGAAATAAATTTTTGCGCTTTGTTATTCTTTTTAGCATGAAACTATTTGCTCCAAATAGTGTCGATGTCTCTTAAATGTGTCACCCTACGGTTCGCAAATAATGCGGACATGATCGAGACCCCTCTCGTATCAATAATCAGAAGCGAGACCTGGAGATCCATACTGACTCCCACACATTCAACGATGACTTTCTTGTGATCGTGAGAACATTTTATGCTAGTAACTTAATCCCTTTGTCTCGCGATATATTAAATGTTCGAGATTCGATCATCGATATATCCATACATAGTTTGATCTCGTTACTGACATGTACTCTTTTCTCGTTCTCGTGATCAAATCACTTGCTTGCAAGCTAATCAATGTGATATCACCGAGAGGGCCTAGAGTATATCTATCCGTCATCGGAATGAACAAATTCCACTCTCGATCCATGGGCCTCAACATAACACCTTAGTAGTACTGAACCCATCTTTATAATCACCATGTTATGGTGTGATGTTTGATGTTATCAAGATACTCTTCAAGTGTTAGTGATGGACATGATCTCATGGTCTAAGGATTAGGATTACTCTGTATGATTTTATAGCAATATAAAATCAATGACTTTGAGCGTAATGCTATACTTCGGATGAATGTTCATCACACCATTCCAATAATGTTGTGACCTCGTTATTAACAACATCCAATGTCCATGATCAGGAAACATTGATCATCTTGTTAATCAATGAGCTAGTTCATAAGAGAGGCATAACTAGGAACTTTCTGTTTGTTTATTAAACACACATGTATTAATGTCTCCGTATTAATACAATTATAGCATGCAAAATAAACATCTATCATATACTTGGAATATACATAATAACCACTTTATTATTGCCTCTCAGGGCATATTCCCTTCAGTCTCCCACTTGCACTAGAGATAATAATCTAGTTACATAGTAATAAATCTAACACCCATGGAGTTGTGGTGTTGATCATGTTTTGCTCTAGGGAGAGTTTTAGTCAACGAATCTGCTACATTGAGATCCGTATGTACTTTACAAATCTTTATATCTCCATCCTTGACATGCTCGCGGATGGAGTGAAACCGGCGCTTAATATGTTTGGAATTCTTGTGAGACCTTGGTTATTTGGCATTGGCTATGGCACCATTGTTGTCACAATAGATCACCATTGGGTCTAACGCGCTTGCAACCACACCTAGTTCGGTTATGAACTCCTTCATCCAAACTGCTTCCTGAGCTGCTTCCGAAGCAGCAACATATTCGGCCTTCGTTGTTGATCCCACCACCACGGGTTGTTTGGAACTCCTCCAACTAACCGCTCCACCATTCATGAGAAATACGTATCCGGATTGAGACTTAGAGTCATCCGAATTAGTTTTAAAGCTAGCGTCGACAACACTTAGCGACGAGCTCTTCTTCACCTCTGTATACGAGAAACATATCCTTAGTTCTTCACAAGTACTTAAGGATATTATTGACTTCCAGTGTTCCGATCCTGGATCGGATTGGTATCTACTAGTTAAACTAATAGCATGTGCCATATCCGGTCTTGTACATAGCATGGCGTACATTATAGAGCATATGGCTGAAGCATAGGGGACTTTGTCCATTATCTCTCTTTCTTACGCCGTAGCCGGACTTTGAGTCCTACTCAATGTCTTGCCTTGCAACATAGGTAAGAACCCTTTCTTACTTCCGTCCATTTTAAATTTCTTTAAAGTATTATCAAGGTATGTACTTTGTGATAGCCCTATTAGGCGCCTAGATCTATCCCTATAGATCTTTATGCCTAATATGTAAGACACTTCACCTAGGTCCTTCATTGAAAATTTGTTGTTTAGATAACTTTTAACACTGTTTAAAATATCTATATCATTTTCGATCAATAATATGTCATCCACATATAATATCAGAAATTCCACATCACTCCCACTCACTTTCTTGTAAACACATGCCTCTCCATAAGTTTGAATAAATCAAAACTCTTTGATCACCTCATCAAAGCATAGATTCCAACTCCGGGATGCTCGTTTCAGTCCATAGATGGATCGCTGAAGCTTGCATACCTTGTCAGCATCCTTAGGATCGACAAAACCCTTTGGTTGTACCATATACAACTCTTTTTCAATGCTGCCATTGAGGAACACAATTTTGACATCCATCTTCCATATCTCATAGTCGAAATATGCAGCAATTGCTAACATAATCCTAACTGACTTTAGCATCGCTACGGGACAGAATGTCTCATCGTAGTCAACTCCTTGAATTTGTCAAAACCCCTTTGCGACAAGTCGAGCTTTATATACGGTTACATTACCATCAGCATCAGTTTTTCTTTTGAAAATCCATTTATTCTCCATAGCCTTTCAGTCGTGAGGTAAGTCCACCAAGGTCCAAACTTGGTTTTCGTACATGGATTCCATCTCGGATTTCATGGCATCTAGCCATTTGTTGGAATCCGGGCTCATCATCGCTTCTTCATATGTCGCAGGGTCATCAATTTCATCGACCATGAAATTCATAACAGGATTTCCGTACAGCTCGGGAGCTACACGCGTCCTGCTAGACCTGCGAGGTTTGGTAGTATTCTCTTTCGGAGCTTCATGATCGTTATTATTAGTTCCCTCTTCATTTGGTGAAGTCAACTCCGGAACGTCTTCCGGCACTGCGCTACTCTCCATACTATGAAGAGAAGGTTCTACAACCTCTTCGAGTTCTACCTTCCGACTACATACACCTTTCGCGAGAAACTCTTTCTCTAGAAAGGATCCATTCTTGGCAATGAAAACCTTTCCCTCGGATCTGTGATAGAAGGAATACCCAATATTTTCCTTAGGGTATCCTATGAAGACGCATTTTCCGCTTTGGGTTCGAGTTTATCCGGTTGAAGTTTCTTCACAAAAACATCGCATCCCCAAACTTTAAGAAATGACAGCTTAGGTTGGTTTCCAAACCACAATTCATACAGTGTCTTTTCAACAGATTTATATGGTGCCCGATTTAAAGTGAATGCGGCAGTTTCTAGTGCATAACCCCAAAATGACAGTGGCAAGTCCGTCAGAGACATCATAGATCGAACCATGTCTAGTAAAGTACGATTACGACATTTCGACACACCATTTTGCTATGGTGTTCCGGCAGGTGTGAGTTGTGAAACTATTCCACACTCTTTCATATGTGTGCTAAACTCATAACTTAGATACTCACCTCCACAGTCGGACCGTAGAAATTTGATCTTTCTATTATGATGATTTTCCACTTCACTCTGAAAATCCTTAAATTTCTCAAAGGTTTCAGACTTGTGTTTCATCAAGTAGATATAACCGTATCTACTCAAATCATCCGTGAATGTAACAAAATAACGATATCCACCTCGCGGCGACACACTCGTTGGACCACACACGTCAGAGTGTATGATTTCTAATAAATCTGTCACCCGTTTCATTGAACCGGAAAACGGCGTTCTAGTCATCTTGCCCATAAGGCATGGCTCACATGTATCAAATGATTCGAAATCAAGTGATTCCAAAAGTCCATCCGAGTGGAGCTTCTTCATGCGTTTAATGCCAATATGACCTAGACGGGGGTGCCACATATATGCGGATATATCATCATTAAGTTTAATCCTTTTAGCATCAACATTATGAATATGTGTAACACTATTATCGAGATCCAACAGAAATAAACCATTCATCTTCGGTGCATGACCATAAAATATATCATTCATATAAATCGAACAACCATTGTTTTTCAGATTTAAATGAATAACCACTGCGCATCAAACATGATCTGGATACAATGTTCATGCTCAGTGCTGGCACAAGATAAAAATTATTCAAGTTTATAACTAATCCCGATGGTAAGTGGAGAGGTAGCGTTCCAACGGTGATCACATCAGCGCTTGATCCATTGCCGACACGCATCTTGACCTCACCCCTTGCTAGTGGTCGCTTGTTTCGCAGCCCCTAATTCGAGTTACAAATATTAACAACTGAACCGGTATCAAATACCTAGGTGCTACTGCGAGTACTAGTCAAGTACACATCAATAACATGTATATCGAATATACCTTTGTTTGCCTTGCTGGCCTTCTTGTCTGCCAAATACTTGGGGCAGTTGTGCTTCTAGTGGCCAGTCCCCTTGCAATAATAGCACTCGGTATCAGACTTAGGGCCAACTCGGGATTTCTTTTCAGGTACGGCAACCGTCTTGCCGCCCTTCTTTCCCTTCTGTTTACCCTTTATGTCTTTCTTTAAACTGGTGGTCTTATTGATCATCAACACTTGATGTTCCTTCTTGATCTCCACTTCTGCAGTTTTAAGCATTGATAGAAGCTCGGGGAGAGACTTCTTCATGCCTTGCATGTTATAGTTCATCACGAAGCTCTTATAGCTAGGTGGCAGAGATTGGAGAACACGATGGATGCCTAAGTCAATGGGAATAATTATTCCCAAGGACACAAGCTTATCGGTGTAACCCGATATCTTGAGTACATGCTCACTAACAGAGTTGTTTCTTCCATCATGCAGCTAAAGAACTTTTCTGAAGCATTACAACTCTCTATAGCAGCATGGGTGTCGAAAATCATTTTTAACTCACCCATTATATCAAAGGCATTGCCATTTTCGAAACTCTTTCAAAGTTTTTTTTGACCGCTCTACCGTAGGGGAAGCCCCTACGGTGTGATTTTTTGGGCCGCTCTTTCAAAGTTCTGGCTCTAGCCCATACAATATGCAGCAATGAACTAAGTTGTGGTCCTCCTGACGAGTCAGATAGACGTTCTTTTCCTCGTCAGGGGCATCATCAAGTGGTGGGGGCCTAGTGGTGCTTCTAGCACCTATTGCTTTTGTGCAGCAGAGAGGTGAATCCTAAAATTCATGGCCTAGTCGGTAAAGTTGCAAACGTTCGTTGCAAGTTTCTCTTTCTCCATGAACACATTGAAATTAAAAGCAGGTGGTGCCATCTACAATAGAATTTGTAAAGTTTAGACTAAGTTTATGATAGATTGATTTCAACTAATCCAAAATTAGGAATGAACTCCCACTAAAAAACGACATCCCTCGTGCCTTTTTGGTGTTTACATGAACCAAATCCACTACACCAAATCCGATCATCACGTGAGTCGGTGTAGCTTCAAAGGCGAGCATCAAATGGGCATCATATCTTTCATATGACTCATGCTTAACCTTTTAGTCCGTGTTCCGAGGCCATGTCTGCACATGCTAGAATCGCCAAGTAAGAACCTTAGTATTCGTGTGTGTAAATTGTCATATACCCGAAATATGATCGTGGATCCAAGAACAACCGATCATCACGTGATGTCTTGGAGTCGCGAAACATAATCGGTGCATACTTAAGGGAGAACACATTTTTATCTTGATATATAAATGAGGGATCATCTTATTATGCTAGTAAAACGCCAAACAAGCAATATAAGATGCAACAAACATCTCATGTGAAAAGTGAAATGATATGGTTCTTGCACTTGATCTCCATCATGTGCATCATGGTATGATCGTCATCATTCCTCTATGTGTAAGGCCAAGGTCTATGGAACTTACATGTTATGTGTGTTGTAAGAGTATCGACTCATACTTTTACTTACAACATCACCATATCATAACACTAGCCTAGCAACAATCTAAACTAGACGCTTCTAATTTATCCATTGCAAGTTTTACATGGCTTAGGGCTTTCGAAGATAGAACCATTCTTACCTACGAACATGAACCACAACGAGGATAACCAAATTGTTGAAAACTCGATGCAAATTAGATATTGACTATAGTGGGAGAGATAGACACCCTCTAGCCACTTATGCAAAACTAGTTGCATGTCAAGCGTGGAACAGGTCTCATGTGCGAGGACATGTAAAGTTTGTCCGGGTCTCTTCATCCCACTATGCCACCAATATCCAAAGTACAAATAAGAAGCAATAGCATGATCATCATCACCCATATATACATATGTGTACTACCCGTGCAAAGCATATACACATAGATCTGGCTCTGATACCACTGTAGGGTTCACAACATAGAAAACAAAAAATTCCTACGATGGGAACAACCAAGTACCAAAATCTATCTACTAGATACAAGCAACGGGTGGATATACATCCATAGAATACATACCCTAGAAGACCGAATAGCGTTAACAAGGTTATACCCGTGGATGATGTATTCGAACGCTTGCCGATCTCAAGATCGTAATGAAGTCCATCTTGTCCAGCCGGTCCAGCACCATCAAGTCCAGCACCACAAAGCAGTGGTGCATCCGTGATCGCACACACGTCCGGGGGTACCCCGACAACCTCCGTGCCCTCGCTCCAGCGAAGCAGCGGAAGCAACAAATCCTTCCAGAAAAAGTCACCGGGAACATGTATCTCGCTAATCCGAGACCATGGGGAAATTCTGAAGGGGGATAGAGATCCTTCACGAGGAGGTGTGAGTGAGAAGTGAGAGGAGGGGCTCTTTATATAGGGAAGGGTCAGCCCAAGGGGGCATGGCCGCCGGCCATGGAGGGTTCCCCCACCTCTCCCTCATTCATGTGGTGGAAGCTCCACTCACAAAATTGCCCCTTCATTTGTCCACTCAAAATCCCACTCAAAATTCCCATTAAATTTCCACCAAATTTAATGCAAACTCTCTCTTAAATAAAACTCCTTTTATTTATTCAGAATTTTTTCAATTACCTTAATGACAAACATTCACACATTAACCCCTTGCTAGTATTTCATTTCACATTCAGAAACACTTTCTGCAATTTCACCTGAAAACAGTTTTGGTGTCTAGTGAAATAAATTTCCGCGCTTTGTTATTCTTTTCAGCATGAAACTATTTGCTCTAAAGGGTATCGGTTTCTCTTAAGTGTGTCACCCTACGGTTCGCGAATAATGCGGACATGATCGAGGCCCCTCTCGGATCAATAATCAGAAGTGGGACCTAGAGATCCATACTGACTCCCACACATTCAACGATGACTTTATTTTGATCGTGAGAACCCTTTATGCTAGTAACTTAATCCCTTTGTCTCGCGATATATTACATGTCCGAGATTCGATCATCGGTATCTCCATACCTAGTTTGATCTCGTTACTGACATGTACTCTTTTCTTGTTCCCGTGATATAACATTCTAGTGATCAAATCACTTGCTTGCAAGCTAATAAATGTGATATCACTGAGAGGGCCCAGAGTATATCTATCCGTCATCGAGATGAACAAATTCCACTCTCGATCCATGGGCCTCAACATAACACCTTAGTAGTACTGAACCCATCTTTATAATCACCCTGTTATGGTGTGACGTTTGATATTATCAAGATACTCTTCCAGTGTTAGTGATTGAAATGATCTCATGGTCTAAGGATTAGGATTACTTTGTATGATGTTATAGCAATATAAACTCAATGACTTTGATCGTAATGCTATACTTCGGATGAATGTTCATCACACCATTCCAATAATGTTGTGACCTCGTTATTAACAACATACAATGTCCATGATCAGGAAACCTTGATCATCTTGTTAATCAGTGAGCTAGTTCATAAGAGAGGCATAACTAGGAACTTTCTGTTTGTTTATTAAAAACACATGTATTAACATTTCCATATTAATACAATTATAGCATGCAAAATAAACATCTATCATATACTTGGAATATACATAATAACCACTTTATTATTGCCTCTTAGGGCATATTCCCTTCAGGATCTTATCATTGTTTCCCCCACTTGGAGAGATGTTGTCCTGAAAGAAACCAACAAGAGTGTCATACAAAGGAGAAAGTCCAGCAAAGGTACCAGCAATGCCATCAGACGTCAGGCACGGAGTAAGAACAGTGTCCTTGGATGGCTTGAGCGGAGAAATGATGCGGTGGCCAGAAGTTGTGTCACGCCCATGAAAGGCATACCCAAGGACCAGACCAAAGATACGAAAGTCAGACTGAATCATAGTTATCCCGGTCATCCACTTCATGGTGCGAAGCTCATCTCCGCGGATCACAAGGGTAGAGAAAAATTGCTTCACAACAGAGGAGTCATAGAGGCACTGAAGTGTCATAAGGTGATGCGGCCCCATCATATTAGTCACATCCAAGGCCTCACGAAGTCTTGCCTTTCTTTGATCCTCAGTCATATTCAAAGAATGCATGGGGCGAATCTTGAGAGTAGCATACACATCATCATGAATGGACCAAAAGTGGGAGCACCAAATATGGGATCCTCTGGAGGACCATCATTGTTAGCCTCGGCATAATAATCAATGTGGCGAATGGAGGAGTACTCAACGCTTTCCATGGCCCTGTAGTTGGGCCGGGACATCTTGCCCTTTCCATTGCCCTTGCCCTTGAGAGATGCAACCCTCTTGGCTTTCCTTGCTGCCTCGGCCATCCGTTCAGACTCTCTTGCCAACCTGCGGACTTCAGTTTTGTCAACAAACTTACCCTCTGCGTTGGGCCTGAGGATAATGGGCACGGGGATGATGCTTGTAGGTCTTAGGAGCACTTGAACCACCTGTGAAAAGCATGGGATAGGTAGCATGGGGATAAGCATACACACAAGTCCAAGAGGAATATTAGAAATAGTAGGAAAACAATCCACGGTCCAAAGATGTGCATTGTGGAAATCTGAGACAAACAAAACAGGCAGTGAACCTCCAGACCGGATTATCCGGCCCTGGCAGGGGCGGATAATCCTCCCCCCGCAAAAATTCTCTGGTTCGACCCAGATTCGCCAAGGCAACACAGATCGGGCACTAGGGTTGCAATACTACTGAATCTAACAGGCAAGTGAAACACATAGTAGCTTCTACAACGAGATTTCCACCAAAAACAATGACTTCCATACAAAGGAGATGGATGAGGGAGTTACCCTCACTCATTGGAGGAAAATCTTGGAGGATAAGGTACCCGGAGGCATGGATAAGAAGATTCGGGGAGAGCCTAGAGAATCCGGTGGTCGAATCGACTCCGGGGAGGGGCGGAGGCTCCGGCGGAGGCTTGGGCCAGGGCACGAGTTGGGGTAGGACTGACTGCTCTATTTGAGCCCTTCCTCCCCGAGCCCAGCCCTTAAAGGGCAGATTCGCCCAGGGGCGGATTATCCGGCCCCCACTTGGGGCAGATAGTCCGCCCCCCTCTGAATTTTCTGTTAGTACAGATTCAGGCCAGAGAAAACCCCTCGTAGGTATACAAAGGACTTGTGTGCAATAATATATGGTTCAAGGAGGGAAAAAGTCTTGGGTTTAGAGCAACAAACTGAGATGGTACTACACACCCAAAATTGCAAGAACAAATCAATTAAAAGCCAAAATTAGGTGTGTTTTCCATAAGAACAATAGATATGCAAGAAAATCCAAAGAGATCCAATAGAAACCAACTCTTATCAAGGAAGAGGGCGGTGGACGAGCCCCCCATGTTGGAACGCATGGCATGACACCGCGAAGATGTATCTTGAGTTCAAAACCAATGCTCATCGATGACCCACATATCACAAAATGATATTAAGGGAAATGATTTTTCTTGGTTTTGGCATTATGGGGGGAGGGTTAGCCCAATCAATTAGGACCACACTCCCCCTATGTATATGCCCTCATCTAAACCAAATACATGAAGAAGTGTAAGTGAGTATGCAAGGGTAGTCAAGCCAAGCTCCTTGAATCTATGATATTTAGCTCATTCCTCAAATAACAAAATCTTGCTTCATCAAGTGGCTTCATGAAGATATCAACAAGTTGGTTCTTCGTGCTCACAAAATATAGTGCAATATCACCACGAGCAACATGATCCCGAATGAAATGATTGCGAATCTCAATATGTTTTGTTCTTGTATGCTGCACCAGATTGTAAGCAATTTTAATAGCACTTTAATTGTCACATAAAAGAGGCACTTTGTCACAATTGACACCATATTCCTTTAAAGTTTGCCTCATCCATAATAATTGTGTACAAGCACTTGCAGCAGCAACATATTCAGCTTTGGCGGTTGAGAGTGATATGCAATTTTGTTTCTTCGAAGACCAACACACTAGATACCAGCCCAAGAATTGACATGCACCAGAATTTGATTTTCGATCATCCTTGTCACCAGCCCAATCTGAATCAGTGTAACCACAGAGATGGAAACTAGAGCCTTTGGGATACCATAAACCAAAATTTGGGGAATGAACCAAATATCCGAAAATTCTCTTGACCGCCACTAAGTGGCTTTCTTTAGGAGCGGCTTGGTACCTTGCACACACTCCTACACTCAACACGATATCGGGCCTAGATGCGCAAAGGTAAAGGAGAGAGTCGATCATGGATTGGTGTACCTTTTGTTCCACGTCTTTACCCTTTGGATTAAGCTCAAGATGACACTTAGTCTGCATTGGAGTAGCAACGCCATTGAGATCCGTCATCTTGAACCTCTTCAGCATGTCTTGTATGTACTTAGCTTGATTAATGAAGGTTCCCTCTCTAAGTTGTTTGATCTCAAATCCAAGAAAGAACCTTAATTCTTCCATCATAGACATCTCAAACCTGTCATTTATAAGCTTTGAAAATTCATCATTAAAAGCTTGGTTAGTAGAGCCAAAAATGATGTCGTCTACATATAGTTGGCATAAAAAAAGCTCCCCATTAACCTTCTTAGTAAAAAGAGTGGGATCGATTTGCCCAACTTCGAATCCACGGTCTAACAAAAGCTCTTTAAGGTGCTCATACCACACATGTGGGGCTTGTTTAAGGCCATAGAGCGCCTTATCAAGTTTGTAGACATGGTTCGGAAATTTGGGATCCTCAAATCCCCGGGGTTGCTTGATGTATACCAAATCATGTAGTGGACCATTAAGAAACACACTCTTAACATCCATTTGCTGTAATTTAAAATTATGATGAGCGACATAAGCAAGAAGGATATGGATGGACTCAAGATGATCCACGGGAGCATAAGTTTCGCCGAAATCAATGCCTTCCACTTGAGAGAACCCTTGAGCCACTAGCCTTGCTTTATTCCTTACAACAATGCCATTTTCATCTTGTTTGTTCTTGAAAATCCACTTGGTGCCGATAACATTGCGGCATTCTTTGGGTTTCTCAACGAGCTTCCAAACATTGTTGCGCTCAAAGTTATTTAGTTCTTCGTGCATTGTAACCACCCAATCAGGATCTTCAAGAGCATCAAAGACCTTCTTTGGTTCAACCATTGAAATGTGTGCTTGATGGTCACAAAAGCTTGCAAGTTCTCTTCTAGTAGACACTCTTCTTCTTAGATCACCGACAACCTTGTCAAGAGTGTGGCCCCTTAACTCAAGGTTCCGATCAGTGCGAGCTTTGCAACAAGCCTCAATTTCCTTATTGTTTCTAGAAGGAGGTGATTCAGCATTTGGATCCTTGTCTTGGGAACTACCTTGCCCTTGATTCCGATCTGAGCTTGAAACAGGTGACTATTGTTGTTCTGGTTCTTCAGGGCCGGACAATCCGCCCCTGGGTGGGGCCGGACTATCCGGCCTGGGAGATGTGGTCACGGTTTCTTCTTCCTAAACATCCGTGGTAGAACTTGGAGAGCCAGGGTCGGATAATCCACCCCTTGGGGCTGGAGAATCCGACCTAGGATTTTATTGACTTGTTTGCTCTTCATGATGTCCCCTGGAGCGAGTTGGAGTGCCAGGGGCGGACTGTCCGCCCCTTGGAGGGGGCGGATAGTCCGTCCTGGGACTACCATTTTGCCCAGAAGACAGGTGATCTTCAGCAGGTTATGGTGTTGGTGCAGAGGTTTCTCCAGCAGTAGGGGCTTGTTGATCTTGTGTAGATGAGGGCTCCACTTGAGTGGAGCATTGTCCTTACCGATCCGCCACAAGGGGTTCCTCAATGGGGCGGAAAAATCCCACTCCCATTCTTCTTATGGCATCTTGGGGTATTTCAACATCTGCATCACAAACATCAACTTCCCCACATGGGAGCCATCATTTTCATCGAACTCCACACTACAAGATTCCACAACAATTCTGGAGAGCTTGTTGTAGACTCTATAAGTGTGGGATTCGGCACCGTAACCAACAAAAATACCTTCTAAAGCTTTAGACTCAAATTTAGACAAGCGGAATCCTTTGATGAGAAAGAAACACTTACAACCGAATACCCGAAAGTAAGAAATGTTGGGATTGTTACCGGTAAGTATTTCATATGGAGTTTTGTCCAAGATCTTGCGAAGGTAGAGCCGATTTGATGAGTGACAAGCACTGGATATGGCTTTAGCCCAAAAGTTGTAAGGAGACTTGAATTCAGCCAACATTGATCTAGCCATATCCATCAAAGTGCGGTTCTTCCTCTCGGCTACACCATTTTGTTGAGGGGTGTACGCAGCGGAATATTGATGTCTTATCCCCTCTTCACTTAGAAATTCATTTAATGTGTAGTTCTTGAACTCAAAGCCGTTGTCACTTCTTATTGCCAAAATGGAAACATTGTGTTGATACTGAACCTCATTGGCAAAGTCGATGACAGTTTGTTGAGTCTTACTCTTTAGCTTGAAGAAATAGACCCATGTGTATCTTGAGTAATCATCGACTATCACCAAGCAATATTTCTTCCCACCGAGGCTAGCATGAGATGGAGGACCAAATAAGTCCACATGTAGTAATTCCAAGATCCTCTTTGAAGAAACAATAGTTTTCCTCTTGTGGGGAGAGTCATGCATCTTGCCTTCAACACAAGCCCTGCAAACACGATCTTTGGCAAAGGAAACATTGTCTTTTAGTCCAAGGATGTGGCCACCCTTATGAAGTGATCTCTACGCACTTCTATTCTTGTAGACAGTTGTTGGGCCTCCAAGTGCAGAGGTTTGTAGAACAGTAGCAAGTTTCCGTTAAGTGGATTACCCAAGGTTTATCGAACTTAGGGAGGAAGTGGTCAAAGGTATTCCCTCTCAAGCAACCCTGCAATCAAGATACAAGAAGTCTCTTGTGTCCCCAACACACCCAATACACTTGTCAGGTGTATAGGTGCACTAGTTCGGCGAAGAGATAGTGAAATACAAGTGGTAACGATGCCATAAAAGAGCTTCTGACTTGTTGTTGACATGGGGTAACGGTGCCAGAAAATAGCTGATGGCGTGGAGGAACAGACTAAAGGCAAACTGAAGGAAGCAAGCAACATGAAACAAATCTAGTAGCAAACGGTGTTTCAATGCTTAGAAACAAGGCCCGGGGATCATACATTCACTAGTGAACACTCTCTCATATAAATATCCTTTCTTCATGATACTACTCTTAACTACTCTCTGGTTGGACACTCTAATCCATGGTAGGGCTATAACAACACACCTCAAAGTCCGCATTCCCCAATCTAGATAACCCCACACTGTCACCTTGAGCGCTAGATGGTTCCAACAAACACCACAATTTCATAGAGACATATAACTCATAACAAATATTCAATCTAGCCAAAGTTCCACACACGGTATGCACGCTGTCACTTTCACACACGTGGGTAAAAGCATGGATCTATTAAAGCACAAAGAGTATTTATGTAGACTCTAGCCTAAGTGTCACCATGGCGTGCACGCTGTTACTTTCACACATATGGGGAGAGCAGAGATCTAATGAAGCACTTGAGTAGCAAGGTAGATCTACTTGATTACAAAGCTCATGAGCACAAGATCATGCATAGAGAGAGATGAACACATAGCTACCGGTAGGAGCCCTTAGCCTCGAGGGAGAACTACTCCCTCCTCATCATGGGAATCAACAACGGTGATGAAGATGGCGATGGAGATCGATGTAGATGGCTCTGGGGGCACTTCCCCGTCCCGGCAAGGTGCCGGAACAGAGACTTTCTGTCCCCTGGATCGCCCCTTCGGTGGCGGCGGCGTAGCAGAGGTTTTCGTGGATTTCTTCTGGATGCCCTAGGTTTTTTGGGTCGGAGGCTTCTTATAGGCGCAGGAATCAAGGTCGATGGGGGTCCATGGGGCCCACACCCCATGTGGGCACCTCCAGGGCTTGCCCGCGCCTAGGGGGTGCGACCACCCTGTGGCCCCCTCCGGCTCTACTTCGTGGTTCTGTGTTGCTCTGGGAAAAATAATGACTTTGGCTTTTGTCCCGTCCAATTCCGAGAATATTGATTTTCTGCCTTTCTGGAACCAAAAACAGAAGAAAACAGGCAACTGGCAATGTGGCATCTTGTTAATAGGTTAGTTCCAGAAAAGATATAAAAAACACCTCAAAATGTAGACAAAGCAAAGCAAAGTAGATACAAAACAAGCATGGAGCATCAAAAATTATATATACATTTCCGACGTATCAAGCATCCCCAAGCTTAACTCCTGCTCGTCCTCGAGTAGGTAAGTGATAAAAAGAATAATTTTTGAGGTGACATGCACCATCAAAACCAAGATCAAACCATTTGCAAGCATTGAAAGCTGGGATCAAAGAACTCTAAACATGTGCATGAAAGATGGAGTTCTAACAATATGATATAGTAACTATGCATGAAACATGAAAGGCTACAAACAAAGATCATAAATAACATGCATTGAAAAACGTTTGTTTGTTTCACATACAGAAAACATAGCATAGTGGCATTCAGCTTGTCCCTCATAGAGTAGCATATATATGCATAGGACACCTTCAAAGTTCACAAGGGTGACTAGAAATGTAGAGGTCCCAACCTTTAATAAGGTAGAGATCCCTGTGTTTGCAATGCTAGTCCCTGGATCAATAGCTAGCATCCACAGTTAAGATGTAATATCAAGAAACAAAGGTCATAATACAACTTTATAACCAGGATTAAAATAATTCATTACATCTTACATAGCTCAATTGGATATCTCATTACAATGCAACAAAAATAACTATATAGCATGGAGTCCTTCATCTTCAAAGTGCCACAGGCAATCATGTTGGTTGTAGACTTGTAATCCTAATCAACACACTTCACTAACATCAAACAAACCTGCAACATAATAAGTTACAGCCACAAGGGTCAATACATTTGAATTGTATTGGCAAGTGATACTATGGTAGAATAGTTGTATCTATCATCTATATGCATTTAGCTAAGTGGATCTTAGGCTTGCTTTGCTCAAAATAAATTTTCCTTATCATTTGAAAACACTAAGTTTTTTGTTTGTCAAAATCACCCAAGGCATCTACCAATCAAAGATTGAAGATCCTTTAACCCTTGTTCAACCACAAGTTTTTAACTTAGAAATTGGGATGAAGAGATCCTTGATAGCTTCCATGTCTTGATGCTCAAATTGTCCATTGCCGGGGACACGGCTAAGTACTTAGATTTTACTCTCTCGAGAGGTGGTGCACTTTCCCCACAAGACTCGACATGCATCGAGACAAGATCTTTCATAAGCCTTCCCTTAGACCAAGATGGACGCGTTCCCAAACCTATCAACCCCTACCACCAACTGTCCATTTGGCTAAGTTATTGCAACCTATATGATCCAGGCAGAGCCCATAATACCAAGTGGCTGCACTTGAAGCTTCTCAACATTTGACATCTCAAATCTCTTTGTTCCTGGGTGGCATTCCAAAAGTGAGATACACTAGGGTAGGCCATAAATATGGGCCATGTGTAACCACTCAACAAAAATCCATCCATGCAAGTCCCATTCCACCCAGGTGATTCATTCACATAGTTGTTTTATTAAACAAAACACAAGTCATTTGACTTAGAAATATTTCATAGCATGAATATAATCCACCCTTGTTTGCTACTATCTAGGCTAAGAATGATAGTAGTAGGAATCTTAACTTAGGGAAAGTTCTACTAAGGCATCATCTACTAGGATTTCCCATGGCATAACATACTTAGTAAAAATTCCATGCAAGTCCTACTTATAAATATCACTAATGCATAGTGAAAATAATGGGACAAAAGTATGAAGCACCACTGGCCTTTTTGGTAGAGAATATAAGTTCACTCCTTGATCTTGCAATAGTCACACTCTTCAAATTTCACTACAATTCAATCACGGCACAAATTCAATCTACCATTCAAGCAATTCATCACATAGAATAATAAAAACAAAGCAATGCATGCAAGCATGCCAAAGATTGTTTTATTTGGAAAAGTGGTTTCTAATAGGTTATAAACATTTTAAAACACCTATTGGTCATTTATAAAAGTGGCAAAACCATTTGATAACAAGTTAGTGAAAATGGCCACTTTAGCTCATTTTTTTGATTTTCTAGAATTGATTTAAATCAAAGTAACAATTTTCTAGGGTTCACCAAATATATTTTTAATTTCAAAACTTTGTGTTTAGGATCAGAGAGTTTAAATCAAATCATTTTCCAAAGGTTTTACTCAAAAAGCATTTTTAAAACATATTCAACATTTTTATTTAGCTGGAAATGCTTTTATTCAACGATTTATTTCTTAGCCTCACAAAATATGTTTTTAAATCCAAAAGTTGGTTTCTATAGTCAGTAGGTTCAAAACAATCCATTTATAAAAGATTTTACCCTAAAAACATTTTTAGAATAAATTTTATACACAAAATATGCCTACACAAGTTTCTGCAAAAACAACTAATTTTCCAGAAGCAATTCATTAAACAAATGGCATGGTTGGATAGAATTCTTTTTCTTGATTCCATTGATATAAAGTTTGTAAAATTTAGACGTGTAGATTAAAAGTTATGAATTTTGCAAGTTCAAACATCTAACAGAACATTTCGGTTTTTAAATTGAAACACAGGGCACGCGTCATGTTCTTACTGGCTGAAAACGGTTCGTGCGGATCGAGCTACGGGGTGCGTTGGATCTAATTAAAATCGTATGGCACAGATCAGAGCATACCCCTTTGGGTTAATTTTCTATCGTAGCCACGCGATCAAGATCTAACGGTTCCTAGCCACTTGACCATGGATGCGCGGCGCGGCGACGGTGGCTGGCGGCGGCGCGCTCAGACCAGGACGGTGCCGACGATACAGGAAGCTATAGGAGAAGTGGGGTGGCTCACCAGAATCGCCGTGTGTTGTTGATGCTCAACGTACTCGTGATTGGCGAAGGGGCGCTCGGGGACGACGTGGATTGCTCGCCGGAGTCATTCCTGGCGGCGGACACGTTCTGTCATTGTCAGAGATGAGGCTACACAGCAGGAGAAGGCCAGCAGAGGGTCGCATTAGATGCGTGAGGCGAAGGTGGATACACGAGCGTCATTCAGAGGGAAAGGAGAGGTCAGGGTTACCGGGGAGAGGTCGACGGAGTAATGGCAGACGATAGCGCGTGTTGTCGTTGAGGTTGCCGACAAAGGGGAGCGCACACGGGTGAGATGGTGTTACTGGGAGATGCGCAGGAGGCTGGGGGCGTGCTCGTGTGAACTGGGAGGCAAGGGGAGGCGAGGAGTGGCCGGAATCGGTCGGGGAGCTCGTCGGAACAGTGGTGCTTGCTGCGAGAAATTCTAGCAGCCGATGGGCGGTGAGTGCGTGGCGTCTGGGGGGAAAGGTAGAGGAGACGCGGGCGATTAAGAGTGCGTCGTTGTAGCGAGTAATGGACGAGGCATTTAGGCGAATTTATTCGGCAAAATCAAAGCAGAAACAACCGCGCTAAATGGGGAAGAAAGGGTCCGCGGGTGGGGAAGACGGTCTGGCAGGTGGGGTCGTGTCGTCAGCGAGAGAGAGGAAAGACGGTGGGGTCTGGTCGTCAGTGAGGGTGTGGGTGAGAATCTGCGTGAGAAAGAAACGGTTCGAGGGAGAGGAAGTGGGATGGCTGGGCTTAGTGGGCCAGGTTGGGCTGCTTCCAATTCATTTTTTATTCTGTTTCTTTTTCCTTTTTCCATTTTGATTTTCTGTTTTGAATTCAAACTACCATTTGAATTTAGATTCATTTTCAAATCTTTTCCAAATATTCAGTATGTTTTAATACTGTTTTAAACATGTATTTAAAGCCCAGTTTTAGAATAATTATTTCATTTACACATGGTTTGTTATTTATTAAAATAGACAATTATTTTTATTCAAACAAGATTTATTTATATTTTCAAACTCTTTATTTGAATTCTAATTTTCACTAAACCTTTTTCAGTAGGTTTTATTTATTCAATAGGATGTTAAATACTTCACTTTGAATTATTTGAACTATTTTTAATATGATTTATTAATCATTTAAATTGGGCAAATGTCTTTATTTAAATCAAATATGGTTTTAATCCCATTTAAATTTTATTTAAATGATCCTTTTATTCTATTTAAGTTAATTAAATAACTTTTATATTCACTTGGACAAATTCCAATTTATTATTTTCTCATGATTTAATTAATCATTTCTATTAGGGATTTTGTCTTTATTCAAATGGAATACAATTAGGTTAATGCCATATTATTTTATTTGAATATTCTTTATCCATTGATTTTATTTGGATTATCTTTATTTCATTTGCTTATGGACTTGGCCAAGATTTAATTTGGCTTTTTAAATATTCCTTATTTATTTATTTATTTATTTATTTGTCTTATAAAATCCATATCTTTTTATTCATAGATCCAAAATTGGTGATTCCAATTTGTATGATTTTATTTAATATTTTTTTATATTTTTAAATCCCTTTAGGATTATTTTGCTCACAATTTGGTATGGATTTTATATAGGAGCTTTTATTAGCTTTGGAAATATTTCCTTTTATCTTATTAAATTCATAAGTTCTTATCTATGGTTCCAAATTAAGTGAAACCAATTTCTATGGTTTTATAATATTTTTATTTGTCATTTTGACCACTTATAAATGCTTGTTGCTAAATTTTTATATGGATCACATCCTTAGTCTTTGTAAGATCTTGTAAATGATTTTCTTACATTAGGGTTTTGGTTTATTTTCTAAGTGTTTGAATTTCAAGATTCATTCATTGATGAATGCATTTCACTTGATTTGAATTTTGTTGGATTCCTTTTTATTCAAGGTTTGTTCAAGATGGGTTTTTAAGTTTCCATTATAAACAAATAGTTTATTTTCACCCTAAATTTCATCAATTATTTATTTTGTTTATTTATTTTTCACATTTCAAAATTTGGAAAATTTTGGGATGCGACAAGAAACAAGTAGCACAAGAACAAGTAATATCACAATATGCATCAATCAATAAGCTTTGGAACACTTCACACATAATGACAACTATGCTCTCTTAATGGTGCCTAAAGGTAGAAGGTGGAGACTCAATAATGGTGGAAGAAAAGCCTTTTATAAAGGAAGCAGGGATTTCAAGTTTCAAAAAGAGCTTCCAAAAATTATGGTACTTGTTAGCTTTCAGCCCTCATTTCCCCTATCATAAGCATCTTGAAGTGATTAAGGTTAAAGTGAACAAACTATGGAGTATATGCTTGAAAAAGTATAAGTTGGCAATCTCAAGTCCCTTGAATACGAGGGCCACACCTCATGCTACTCAACTTTAGTCACCTGTAAGTTCTTGTCACTGTAAGTATTTGCATATCATAGAGAACCGCCAATGGGGTACCCCTTGCACATGGTACAGGAGATTTCCCATAACCAAAATGACAAGGCAAGCAGACAATGAGCATCCTAACAATCTTCTTATTTACCATGGGAATATGGTGATTTTTTCTATCTTTGCTCTTTTCTCAATGTGTCTCTTTTTTTATAAGAATAATGCTTTATAGATGTCATTATGGTGATGCTGCAAGTTTCCACCATGATTAGGCATGGCTTAGGCTAGCGGCCCAGGCATTTCTCTAACACAGGATACAAACGCCATGGACTTACAAGTTCCCTCTTTATTTCACATCGGTGACAACCATAGACAAAAGAGCATGATATCAACTGAGTACAAAGTACAAGTGCAATGTTGAAAATGTTCCCCGTGGCAGCACGGTTCTGCTAATTCCATCGTATAAGTGCAAGAATATACAACATAGATGACACAATGGTTAAAATTTATTAGGGGCATAGAATATAAAGTGTGCCATCAAGTTTGTGAGGGCTTTAATCACTAAGTTTTCACATAACAAAATAGTTTTTAATTGGAAGATAGCTGAAAACAAGAATATGCTTGGAATGGTGTAACACACCATGCATAGGAGTTTATAGTGGACACTTTGGAATAACTTGGTTTCTTGGGAGTTGTAAGCATGAGTAGAACTTACTCATACAAGTGGAGGCTAGCAAAAGACTGGGAGCAACCAACTAAGAGAGCATAATGGCCATAATCATGCAGAGCAACAAAGCATTACTAATCAAAGCATAGAGTGGTACTACAAGTCAAGGACTAAATGATCATAGAGGATAATGGTGACTTGTCATAGTCATAACATGGTGTGAGCATGTGCCAAGTCAACCCAAGCAAAGCATCAAAGGAGAATACCGCAATACTATGCTTTTGTATGCTAAAACAACGCATGATTCCTCCAAGGCACATTAAGCAATCCTAATTGTTTGGAACAAGTCATTCTATAGCAATAATCATTAAGCATAAGGTCAAAGCAACACCTAGCATGACATGATGAAGTCTAGGCCACAGTCAAAACAAGCTCCCTTTTGTACCACTATAAGCATGAAACTTTCTACTCTTTTCCAACACCAAACAACTTATTTGAAACAACTCACAAAGATAATAATCAATAAAGATCAGTGAGCTTGTCTCACAAATCCACAAAGAAGAATTAAAAAGTTCTAAGCTGAAAGCATAAGAAAACTAAGGCTAAACGCAATGCTAGCAAAAGTGAACACTCACAAAACAATAAGAGTGAAAACTAGAGTGTTCTAGGCAACATAAATAGAGCGTGTCTCTCTCCAAAATAAGTGTGGTGTAACCAACAAACTTTATTCAAGAAAACTAAGAAAACAAAAACCAAAAACGAAAACTAAGACGCTCCAAGAACAACACAATTGTGCATGAAACAATAAAAACGAAGTGTCTAGAAAGACCTGAGATTTTTATTGATGAAGAAGGGGATTCCTTGGGCATCCCCAAGCTTTGACGCTTGCACCTCTTGAATATTTATTGGGGTGACACGGGGTGGCATCCCCAAGCTTGAGCTTTTGTCCATTATTCATCTCATTACATCATTCTTTCTCTATACCTGCAATTTTTCCTTCATGCAAAACTTCACACAATCTTCATTAACAACATTAGTGTATTCAAAAGATATTAGACCTCTGGAAAAGCTTTGAAACAGCAAGGCTTTTCACTAAAAACACAAGCTACTGTAGTAACTACTTTAAAAAGCTCAATTCACCTAAAGAGAACTCAAAAGGAATCAATAAGAAGCAAATGCAAATAATGGCAGAAATCTGTCAAAATAGACCAGCAGGTAGAAACCGATTTTTTCGAACATATTGTGTTGCTCAAATCAAAAAGTGTTGAACTAACTAAAGTTATCTAACATACTGGGGGATTTATTCGTAAATTTTCAGCTCAATACGAGTTATAGAGAATCCTCACGAATTTTTATGGTGGAGAACATAAATCTGTTTCAGGACAACAACTCCCCAAATCTTACTTTCCTATCATTAGAGGTCATTCTTGGCACAAAAAGCAAACAAAAAGGATAATAAGAGGTCATTAGTGAAGTAATAACTTCCAAGACTCAAGAAAACTCTTGGGTTATCTCCCAACAAGTACTTTTATTTAACGCCTTTAAGTTAGGTTTGATAGTTTGAGAAGATGCTCACATAAGAAATATGAATTGATTTAAAAGAGAGAATCAAGAATCAAATTCAAAGAACATTTAAGTCTAACCCACTTCCTATGCCTAGGAATCTTGAAAAGAAACAAGTCATGAAAGCACAAAGCAACAAGCATAGGAAAGCAAAACAAATGCAACTTCAAAATTTTCAACATAAAGAGGGGAAACTTAATATTCTTAAGATGCATAAAACCACGTTTCCCTCTCTCATAATAACTTTTAGTAGCAACATGAACAAAATTAACAATATAACTATCACATAAAACATTTTTTATCATGAGCCACATGCATAAAATGATTATTACTCTCCACATAAGCATAGTCATTCTTATTAATAGTAGTGGGAGCAAAGTCAACAAAATATCTATCATTGTTATTCTCATCACCATAATCATCAAATATAGGAGGCATATTGTAATCACAATTAATTTCCTCCTCGATAGTAGGTTTACTGAAAATATCATATTCATCATTTTAATCATCATACAATGGAGGTTTGTTATCATCATAAGCAATAGAATAGCTATCTTCCAAAGCTGGGAGACTAAAAAGATCATTTTCATCAAAACTAGCTTCCCTAAGCTTAGACTTTTCCATAGCATTAGGAACAATGGTGTTCAAAAAATTCATATAATAACATTGCTATTAGCATGCAAATAAAGCTCCATAGGTTTTTTAATTTTCTCTTCAAACACTTCATGTACTAACTCAAGATAGACACTATAAAGCTCTATAATTTTGTTGTTGTGTTCCATTAAGCCTAACTAGTGAAAACAAGAAAAAAAAGACAAAATTGCAGAATCTAAAGGAAATAACTTCGAGCACTCACACCAGAGGATGTGAGTACATTTTACCTTACCTCCTCGGCAACGGCGCCAGAAAAGAGCTTGATGTCTACGCACTTCTATTCTTATAGACAGTTGTTGGGCCTCCAAGTGCAGAGGTTTGTAGAACAACAACAAGTTTCCCTTAAGTGGATTACCCAAGGTTTATCGAACTCAGGGAGGAAGTGGTCAAAGGTATTCCCTCTCAAGCAACCCTGCAATCAAGATACAAGAAGTCTCTTGTGTCCCCAACACACCCAATACACTTGTCAGGTGTATAGGTGCACCAGTTCGGCGAAGAGATAGTGAAATACAAGTGGTAACGGTGCCAGAAAAGAGCTTCTGACTTGTTGTTGACGTGGGGTAACGATGCCAGAAAATAGCCAATGGCGTGGAGGAACAGACTAAAGGCAAACTGAAGGAAGCAAGCAACATGCAACAATCTAGTAGCAAACGGTATTTCAATGCTTAGAAACAAGGCCTAGGGATCATACTTTCACTAGTGAACACTCTCTCTTATAAATATCCTTTCTTCATGATACTACTCTTAACTACTCTCCGGTTGGACACTATAATCCATGGTAGGGCTATAACAGCACACCTCAAAGTCCACATTCCCCAACCTAGATAACCCAACACTGTCACCTTGAGCGCTAGATGGTTCCAACAAACACCACAATTTCATAGAGACATCCAACTCCAAATATAACTCATAACAAATATTCAATCTAGCCAAAGTGCCACACACGGTATGCACGCTGTCACTTTCACACACGTGGGGAAAAGCATAGATCTATTAAAGCACAAAGAGTATTTATGTATACTCTAGCATAGATCTATTAAAGCACAAAGAGTATTTATGTAGACTCTAGCATAGATCTATTAAAGCACAAAGAGTATTTATGTAGACTCTAGCCTAAGTGCCACCATGGCGTGCATGTTGTAACTTTCACACACATGGGGAGAGCAGAGATCTAATGAAGCACTTGAGTAGCAAGGTAGATCTACTTGATTACAAAGCTCATGACCACAAGATCATGCATAGAGAGAGATGAACACATAGCTACCGGTAGGAGCCCTTAGCCTCGAGGGAGAACTACTCCCTCCTCATCATGGGAATCAGCAACGATGATGAAGATGGCTATGGAGATCGATGGAGATGGCTCTGGGGGCACTTCCCCGTCCCGGCAAGGTGCCGGAACAGAGACTTTCTGTCCCCCGAATCTCCCCTTCGGTGGCGGCGACGCAGCAGAGGTTTTCGTGGATTTCTTCTGGATGCCCTAGGGTTTTTGGGTCGGAGGCTTCTTATAGGCACAGGAATCAAGGTCGATGGGGGTCCAGGGGGCCCACACCCCCTATGGGCGCCTCCAGGGCTTGCCCGCGCCTAGGGGGTGCAGCCACCCTGTGCCCCCCCCTCCGGCTCTGCTTCGTGGTTCTGTGTTGCTTCGGGAAAATAATGACTTTGTCCTTTGTCCCGTCCAATTCCGAGAATATTGATTTTCTGCCTTTCTGGAACCAAAAACAGAAGAAAAAAGGCAACTGACACTGTGGCATCTTGTTAATAGGTTAGTTCCAGAAAAGATATAAAAAACACCTCAAAATGTAGACAAAGCAAAGCAAAGTAGATACAAAACAAGCATGGAGCATAAAAAATTATAGATACGTTTCCGATGTATCATGAAGACTTTGCAAAGTTCTCATGTTGACATGGGCTAAACGGCGATGCCATAGCCAGCCCACGTCGGCCTTTCTGAATAAGCACATCAGACCCGAAGTGGTTTTCCCCGAAAAGTCCACCACATACAGGTCATTTTCAACGTATCCAATGAAAGCGACCTTTAGAGACTTGCTCCACATGAGTACCACTAAATCACCATCAATGAAAACAGCAAAGCCCATCTTACCAAGGGCATGAAAAGAAAGTAAATTGTAACCGAGGGTCTCAACAAGCATGAAGTCCACGAGAGAGATATCGTGGGTGACCACAATCTTGCCAAGACCCAATACCTCAGATTTAGACTTATCACCACAGAATGCTATAATATGATCATGATTGGGTCGCATCTCCATGATGATCTCCTTGCTTCTGGTCATATGACTAGTGCACCCACTATCCAGCATCCATTTAGACCCACTGGAAGCATAGCCCTACAAGATAATTACTTCTTGGTTTTAGGTACCCATTTTTCAATGGGTCCTCTCATGTTAGTAACAAGGGTATTTGGAACCCAAATAGACCAAGCAACATATTCATCAAAAGGACCAACATAATAAGCATAGACATCACCATAATAATCACAAAAAAGTTCATAATTTGGATTGTGCGACCCTGCAAAACAAATATGGTCAGTTTTGTCTTTTGTGACATTCTTCTCAACGGTGTTTGTCTTTGCTTGTTCACTCTTGGTCTTCTTCTTCTTCTTCTTGTTCTTCTTATTCTTGGAGTTGGTGACATATCCAAGTCCCTCTTTTCCAAGATTTGATCTTTTCTTGACAAGAATATCATCAAGTACACCCTTACCATTGGGAGTGGTGTCATTGACAAGCTCATCTTCCACCCTAGCATTTTCCTTGTGAATATATGTTGATTTAGATGTGCTAATAACATCATACTTGGTCAATCGAATTTGGAGCTGATCATGCGACTCATTGAGAATGGAGAATTCACTTTTCAAAGCCTTGTGAGCAATGTCAAGTTTCTCCAATTCCTCGGAGAGTCTAGCATGAGCAGCCCCAAAGTCAACATTTTCTTTCTTTAGCTTCTTGCTTTTGCTACTGCATTGTCACGTTCCTTAACAAGCTTTGTCATCATTTCTTCATGTGACTCCTCAATAGACTCAAGCCTCTCTTCAAGAGAAACCCGAGCCTCTTCTTCTTCTTCTAGAGCATTTTTAAGGATGCAATTTCCATCGCATCCTCCCTTTCAATCTTGCCCTTTTCTTCAAGAAGCACTTGATTTTGGGCCAGCTGGTCCATAAGGGCCTCAAAATGTATTTTGTGCTCACCTTGCAAGTTAGTGAATAAATAGTCCAAAGCAATAATCTCTTCTTTAACCTTAAGACTAGTAGGATCATCCATGTCAATCATAGCCTTAGGAAAAGAAGTGTTAGCCGTTGATACCTCGGAACCTCTTGCCATGAGACAAGTAGCGTTCTTGTTGATGACATTTTAGTTCGGAGAGTCGAAGAGAGATGTTGGTGTAGATGTGGTGACTATAGCAGCCACCTCTCGGGAGCTATCATCCTCGTCTTCATCTTCACTTCCCGAAGTATATTCTTCTTGAGCCACTAGAACAATCATTGGTTGCTTCTTGAAAGGAGCATTCTTCTTCACAAATTGTTTCTTTCATGGAGCCTTTGACTTTTCCTTGATAATGAGTCTTCCTCCATTATCTTCCCTAGTTTGATAAGGACACTCGGCTACAAAGTGCAGCCGGTCTCCACAGTTTAAACAAGTTCTTAGCTTGGGACCATTTTCCCTTCTTCCATATGCTCCACTCTTGCGTTCTAGTTCAGATTTGGCTTTGGCTGGATCCTTCCAAAAGTTTATAGCATAGAAGGCCATGTATTGTCCACGAGCTCTTTTTACATCCTTGGGACAGTCCATATCTTCTATGCCATCTTCATCATGATCAGCCACACTTGTCTTCAAGGCCATGTTGACCCCCTTTTGCATCCCAATGGATCGTGCACGAGGATCTTCGGCATTCTTGGTAGCCACTTTGAAAGTTTCCATCTCTAGCATTACCTCATTGGATGTCATTAGGTGGTAGTTATGCCTTCCTTGGAGACTCTTCAAATCTGTGGGCTCAAATGGCATAAGAGCACTGACATACTTGCGCTTGATCCAAGCATCATCAACATGAGAGGCACCATGATTTCTGAAAGTGGTGGCTATTGACTTGAGCCTCCTATACATATCCTCGTGGTCTTCTCCATCCAACATATAGAATCCTTCGGCTTCATTACTCAAAGCATCATATCTATTTCTTCTCATGCTTTCATTTCCAATGAAGAGCTCGATGAGGGCATCCCAAGCTTCCTTAGTTGTGTTGAGATGCTCAATGTGTGGCATGTCTTTTGTACCCACACCAAATCGAATCATGTGTAGAGCCGTTGCATTGAGTTGACTGTCCACAACCTCTCTTCTTGTTAGGTTGTTGGGATCTCCAACATGAAGACCATTCTCTATGATTTTCCACAACTCAATGGAGGAGCTGCACACATGAGACTTCATCAAAAATTTCCATTGATTAAAAGTAGATGCTGAAAGTTTGGGTGGATCACCCCTATTATGTATATGTGGGTGTGGGATAGGTGGATCAGGAGAATACACATGGGAAACCTCATTGTATCCTTCCTTACCACTATCCTTTTTCGAGGAGGAGCTCTTGCTAGTTCCATCACCAACCACTTCGTTATCTTTGGAATCGGTTTTACTCGTTTCCTTGGATTGCGGAGTGGTAGCCTCCGAGGCAGATGGAGGTGATGCTGCGGATGGAGAGAGACGCATTATCATTTGACGCATATCTTCCATATTAGACTCTATAGAACTAATCAAGGTTGTTTCCAACGTCTTGAGATCGTTCATGGTGACTACCTCCGGAGCATCACTCCCATCTCCCTTGGAACCCATACTTCTCTTAGGCGGTTAAGCCCAAATTAAAAGTCGGAGCTCTGATACCAATTGAAATGGATCG
Source organism: Avena sativa (assembly GCA_916181665.1). NCBI lineage: Eukaryota > Viridiplantae > Streptophyta > Magnoliopsida > Poales > Poaceae > Avena > Avena sativa. Next base: position 195,543,286 of record OV702282.1, read on the forward strand.
TATAGGCACCTAGAGGGGGGTGAATATGTACTACTCAATTTTTAGTACTTTTCAATTTTAGGCTTGACACAAAGTAAATTCTCTAGATATGCAACTACGAGAATTTTCCTATATGCAAACCTAGCTACTAAGCACGTAAAGAGAGGAGCGAGGAAACTGTAGTGAAGCACGCGGAGACACATGGATTTGTTTTACCGCAGTTCCTTCCTTGTTAAGGGAAGTACATCTGCGTTGGAGGGGTGAGCGGTTCTAAGACCACCACGCCACAATAGGCCTCACCCTATTCTCCGATGGATCTCGCCACGAAAGGCCCGATCCACCTTCTCCACTATTGGTACCCTTCGAAGTGGGAACCGGTGCCTTTACAACTCTAGCGGGGCACACACCACAACCGAATTGGGGGCTCCTATAATGACAACAAGCTGTCACAAGAACAAGGATTATCAATATAATCAAAACAAGGATCTAGATATTTGCAAGAAATACTAGACCGAAGATTCTCTAAATGAATGGAGAGGAGATGAAGCGCTTGATTGCAGTTGGTGGAGATCGAGTCCTCCTCCTTCGATTTCCCAAGGAACGGGGCCTTTGGGTGGATGAAGGCGGAGCTCTCTTGGATGAAACTTCAAGAACAAATCTTGTCTTTCTCGAATGAACCAAAAGTTCTGGCAGGAGGGGGAGGCTGGTTTAAATACCCCCTGCATAGATCTGGCCGTTGGTGAAGTTTGGGGGAGGATTATCCGCCCCCCACTAGGGGCGGACTATCCTCCCTGGGGGGAAAATCCGCCCCCTCGACAGAAAGTCCGGGGAAAATCTGCCCCCCACACATTAGGTCACGCCGGTCTTAACTTGGTGAAAATCCTCGAGGGGGCGGATTATCCCCCCCCCCCAAGGGGCGTACTATCCGCCCCTGAGGCGGAAAGTCCGAGGGAAACTCCGCCCCCTCTCTGAGTGATGGAGCGTGGCAACCTTTGAGGCAGATCCTGGGGGGCGGATTATCCGGCCTGGGCAAAAACTCCGGTCCTGGCCGGCAAATCCTTGGGATATTTCGCCCCCCATTCTGAGGGTTTCGCCCCTTGCGCCCTTTTGAGTTTGGGGAGGGGCAGATTATCCGCCCCCCAAAATCAGTTTCAAACTCCTTTTCAAGGTAAATATCTGCAGCACTTTAACACACATTAAATAATCCTTGGTATTGTTATCTAACACACAAAACACTAGGGATCATGAAATGTTCTTTCACCGCGCCCAACAACCAGCCACGAAGTAAACGCCCCACCGCCACCTTCCCACGGGCGCGCATGGTTTCATCGGCACCCCTCTAGCGCGGCGATGCGAGGGAGGGCACGAGAGGGGACCGCCGGCCGATGGCGGCTAGGGTTTCCCCCGTGTCGCCAGAGGAGGGCGACGCCGGGACATGTCGCTTAGATAAGAATATATTTTGAAGGAGGAAATTATCATTAGCACTAAAGTGACGTAGTTCATATGCACTACACAAAAATGATGATTTTTTCTCAAGTAATTAAGGATATGATGTAGCTTTTTTTTGAATCAATGGCTACAGTACTAGTGATAATTACCTATCTTTTGTGCAGACTGAGTAATAAAGTTCGATACAATGTGCCGTCCAATGCTAGTGATAATACAAATTTAAACATTTGTATGTTGAACTATGTTGGTCCTTTAGTTTAACTATTGTACGTTGACATATTTGTCTGTTCAATTGTGGCTAAAAGCTGTCAAATTTGGTCCTATTCAAGACCGAAAATTGTGAAAAATAGCATCTGGCCACATAATTCGAGGCCGATTTGGCGGAAGAAATGCTCCGCCCGTTGGGCGCACGGGCAGACATAGGAAGAACAACGTGTCCTCACCGCTCCCCAAATGGAAAAAATCGAACACAATCGATGTCCTAAATACTCCCCACCATTGGGAATGGCCTTACATGGATGAAACTATTTTTATAGACGACCACTGAGTAACAATATATACGAAATACTTTCAGGTCCTTCTATTCATGTTTTAGCATTCCCTTCATCAAGATTAATTGACAAAAAAATTATCTAGATTCGAACTTATATATTCACGTCTGTATTCACTAAACACAATTCCGACATATCTATTCACTAAATGGCAGTATGACACATTGTCTATGGATATTTCTAAGTATTTTATTATGTTTTTATACATTTAGTATTTATTATTATCTCCTATATCCCATTTGTATGTGTACAGTTGTATGTGAAATCTTTTCCCTGATATATTTCCATCTATTTATAAAACCCACAAAAAATAACTATTTTATCCGGTAAACAAAAGTGATACAAGTTCTTAAAGTCTTGTTCAAAGTAATCTTATGCCAAGTGTAATTTTCCCAAGGATTTGAGAAAGCTAGATCTTATAGGAATAAGTAAGCTATGCTATATCCATAATCCATAATGAATGTTAGCGAAGCATTTCCGTTACCCTTAATTAGTTTATTTTTTATTTAATTTATTTGATGCTATTAGTTTACCTTTTTAATTGTAAATCCAAAAATATAGTTTATCCTATTGCTCTTAGTTTATTTATTTTTATTTATTTGAAAACCTAAAAATATTGGCGCTAAGCCACGAAAGAAGTCTTAGGTGTGCTGCTACAGACTTGTGTTATTTTGTATTTAGTTGAAAAAGGATTTAAGCGAGCATTTATCATAGATTATGAGTATACTTTTAGTCATGTTGTTAAAACAACTACTATCATATTTGTATTATTTGTATCATTTTCCAGGGGCTAGAGCTTGCGACAGTTAACATCAAGAATGCATTCTTACATAGTGTTGTTAGCTAGAAGGCTATGTTGCAGGCTGTTGTTGCACAATCTACTACTGAAGCTGAATACATGGCTATTGCTGAAGCTTGCAAAGAATCTTTTTGGTTAAAAGGTTTGTTTGCTAAGCTTTGTGGAGATGATTCTTGCATTACTTTGTTTTATGACAGTCAAAATGCCATATACCTTACAAAAGACCAGATGTTTCATGAGAGAACTAAGCACAATGATGTCAAGTACCATTTTATTAGAGACATTGTTGCTCAAGGTAAGTTAAAGGTATGCAAGATCAACACTCATGATAATTCTGTTGATATGATGACTAAACCTATTCATGTTGCTCGAACTTAGTTGGTTTAACTGATTAGCCCAAGTGGCTATTGGTGCCAAAAGTATTTGCTTTGTTTGTTCAGGAAGATGGTTGCTACTGTTGATGCTACAAGAAGGAATTTGTCTCAAGGTGGAGTTTGTTATATGTTGATCCAAATTCTACAATGTATAGGACAAATTCTGACGAGTGGAGCGAGGCCCGTCGTCGGAGGCTTGGTACGGTACGGATCATCGAAGACCTAGGTTTTCACCAATATATAAACCTCTTGTAAGCCGCCGGTTGGGACGAGTTGCATCTGTGAAATCCCCGGCATTTGTAAATACTCCCCGATATAGTGAAGTTTCGCTGGCTGACGCCCGTGGTTTTTTCTCTCTTTGTTGGAGAGGTTTTTCCACGTTAAATCTGTATCCCCTTGCTGTGATTTCGTTTTTGTTTTTCGTTATTTACTTGTCGTAATTATAACAGACATCATTGTGACTAGCTCTTCCAATCAAGCCATATCTTCTTTGCTTAATGACTTGAGCAATTAGTCTGCTCTCAAAGATCTTGGCGACTTCCATTATTTTTTAGGTATTGAAGTCAAAAAAAATAAATCAAATGGGTTATTATTAACTCAAGAAAAATATGTCGTAGACTTGCTTACTTGTATTGGTATGACTACATATGTACATCTGCTCCGACACCTCTGTCCATAAATAATAAATTATTGTTTACTGAAAGTTCTCTTGGTCCTAAGAATAGTACCACTCTCAAAGTATTATTGCTGCACTTCCATATTTGACTTTGACACATCATGATTTTTTATTTTCTATGAACAAATTTTGCCAGTATCTTTATGCACCTACTACTGCTCATTGGACAGCGGCAAAAAAAAAATTATGATACATCAAAGCTAGGGCGGAGCCACGCCCCGGGCAACCAGGGCCATGGCCTGTGGCGCAGCTATCTGTCTAGTCTATTACCTATGAGTGTTTTCATTTTAGCTCCGAACACAGTAGCCCATTTTCTTCGGAACGGCCCTGCCTGGTATCAAGGGGGGCCATCTGGGTGTTGCGTATGCAGCGAGAGAGAAGTTTCCGCAGCAGTGCCATTGGAGTTAAATCTGAGCTTTTTGTCGTGTGTTTCATGGAGAAGAGGAAGGAGAAGCGCTGAAGCGTTACATGGCTCTAGTGGGATTGAATTTGGCTTTTCTTCTTCGGTTAGTTGGGGCCTTTTCTCCTTTGGTGGGTATGCTTCTACACACAAAAAAGGAGATGATCTGGTGGATAAACCATGGCCCAAGCACAAACCGACCAGGATTGCGCCACAACATTGATGTCCAAAACAGTCTATTATATCTTCCCCTAAAAATTATTTTGATTGCTCTAATTGTTGCTAAAGGCAGAATACAAGGTCTAATATTAACAAAATAAATATCAAAAATTTGGTTTCAGATAACAGTTCAGAGAAGAAATAGAAACTTCAGTGTCATATCATCATGGCTATGTATGAGTATAATTCTCCATCTTTTGTGTGTTGTGTGCCGCACCATTCGAGTATTCCTAGGGGCGCCCCATTCCCTGATGACTATTTGGGAAAAAGTACACCTGAGTTGAAATTACATATTCATCTATACAATTTTACCGAAACAATGCGCCATTTCATGAGAGTTTTTTTACAGTATTTCTAGAATTAGTTTTTTTTTCGCCCGGGTCTTTACTCCAATCCTAGCTCCGCCATTGCATCAAAGGTACACTTAATGTTAGCATCATTTTCAAAAGTCTTCATCTACTATGCTTAGTGCTTTTTCAGATGCATACTTGGCCGGTTGTCTTGATAATAGACGTTCTACATGAGGATTTGCTATCTTATTTACCCCAATCTGATCTCATGGAGTGCCACAAAACAGGCCATAGACTCTCGCTGCTCGAGCACTGAAGTTGAATACAAATCTCTTGCAAATGCAACAGCTGAATTGATATGGGTTGAAGTCTTACCGTGTGACCTAGATGTGAATCTAAGATAAAAGCTTTGTCTTTGGTGTGACAATCTTTAATCAACATATCTTTCTGCAAATCTAGTTTTTTTAGAACATAGTACAACACAGACGCTCACAAACACACACATACACTCACTCCTATAAATGCACGCACGCACACACTATCCCTATGAGCACCTTCGATGGACTGAGCCGACAGATCTTGAGGTTCACAAAGTCACCACAGGTGCCTGGTTGTTGAGGGCACGTCAAATACCACTGAAATAGAGCCGGATAATCCTATAATAAATCCAGGTAAATGCAAACATCCATGCCAAGTCTAGGACTTGAACCTGGATGGGTTGGTTTCACCATAGGGAACCCAACCATCAGAGCCTTTGCGCAAATCTAGTTTTCTATGACATGATAAAACTTATTGAGATTGATTACTATTTTGTTCGGAAAAGGGTTGCAAGCCAGCTTCTTGACATCAAGTTTATTTTAAGCAAGAATCAAATAGCTGATGGTTTTACCAAATTGAATGAGTTTAAACCTAATCTAAACCTTGATGTTTCACATCCAGATTAGATTAGGGGGGCTTTTAGATGTATTATATATGATAATGTACATATTGTATTCGGTATGGAGTAATACTCTATCCGAATACATACCCATGGTGAAGGCCTTTTTTCACCTATATTAACACGCAACCGTGAGCCGAGAGGGTACCGTTCACCTTCCGTTTGACAAAAATGCACTTGTAGAACATGAGTTCTGGCCGCTGGTGCTTGTCAAAAAGCTTTGGACGGACACGGACCGCTGCTAGATGGCATTTTTTGGCTGGTTCTCGGTGCACATCAGCACATGTATAATGATGTATATATCTGGCTAGGCTGCACCGATAATTGCTGCGCCCGGCCTTAGGGCGGCAGGGGTCATGGATGGCGCAGGCCATGGTTGGCCTCCTCTGCAGCGTCCGGCGGGGGAGGCGCCGTGGTGGTTGCTGCTGCTGGCGGATGCTGCGGCCAGAGGCGACGGGCCCCGTGCCCCTGGCTCTTGGGCGGTGGCGGTTGGCAGTAGGAGTGGCTGGGCGACGGCGGTTTCCGCGGAGACGGTGAGGGACGGGGACGACCGGGTGTCCTGGTGCGGGGACGGGGTGTAGCGGCGGACGACAGAAGGGTTGGAGGCGGCGGCGCCTTGTCGGCCAGATCTGGGCCAGGGCAGGCCCGATCTGGGCCTGACAGGCTGTGGCCGGCGTCCACCCTTTCCTGGCTGTAGGGTTGGGGTCAGTCTTGGGCCATGTGCCCAGTGCTGGTTGCTGTCAGGCAAACCCTGGCGGGTTCTGCAGGGCGCTACTCGTCGGCGGCATGGGGGTGCTGTGCCTGCTGTCGGAGTCCGTCTTTTGCTCATCTTTGTCGGCGTGTACCGTCCCCCGGTGTCCATGTCCTGGCTCGTCAAAGTGGTGGCTCAGGGTGTTGTCCCAGGTGGCGTTCCTCAGACCGACGGTGGTCCGGATGTTCCGGGTGAGCACGGTGGTGCTAGCGTGGCCTCTTGGCTGCGGGGATCTGCGGTGGCAGCGGATCCACTGGGGGACAGAGGAGTAGGGGCTAGGGCTAGGGTTGGTGGCGTCAGTGACACCCTTGCTGCAGTGTGGCGACGGGGCTTCACGTGCCCATTTGGGCTCGGCCAGGCCAACGAGGGCCCGGTTTGCCCTTGTTGCTACATCCGGTCGGCTATCGCCCCCCGGCGGTGGAGGCTGTTCCCTCCCGCGTGTTACTGTACCGCCGACCCCCGTCGAGGTCGCCTCTTCTCGGTTGTACCAGCCACACATCCTGGGTCACGGTGAGATGACGGGGATGATGACAAAACCGTGGGGGCGTTTGCTGGTGGGCGATGAGTTTGGTGGAGCGTTTCGAAGCGTCTGGGAGCGTGGTTTTTTGAGGGGTCGGGAGAAATCCTTGTCGTCTTGACATCGACGTGACGTCGCCTGCGGGTGTCGCCATCCTTCCTGAAGGGCGTCGAGTGTATCTCTTCCCTACCTCCCATAGCGTATCGGAGGAAACCCTAGGACCAGTCCGGGAAGCAGCGTCGTTGTCGTTGCTTCCTTCTTGGAGGTGCTGCTTGATACGTGACGCGTCGATGCGCTAGGAGCGTGGTGGGAATTCTTTGGAGGCCACAACGGTTGTTTCAGTTGTTCGAATAGAATTTTTGTTCGAATAGAATTTTTGTTGTTTCGGTTGCATACACCCATATAAGAACAATAATACTCACCCCGTCTCGAAATAAATAGATCTCACATAGTAGATTCGCATGTACCTATATTATTTTTTTTATTTTGAAAAACGAAGGGAGCACTAGTTGCGTAAGTTGCATGTTGTAAAGGAGATAATTTCTTTTTTCCTATTCGCTTCGTCTGAAAATAGATCTAGCAGAGTGCGTAGTATGGCAGTCATGGAGACAGTCTGCCTGGCAGGATCTCCCACGGTAGGACTTTTCAATGTGTAGCTGGGGGTAGCAGATCTCCCACGGTAGGACTTCTCAATGTGTAGTTGGGGGGTCGCAGTTAAAAAACGTACTGGCTTGAGACGAACAGTACCAAATTACATTTCAGGTGACCAAGATAGACAACAATAGCCATCGGTTTTGGGTATATAAATATATAATCACAGGCACAAGGGGGTAGCAAATCGGTAAAGTTTATCTATTAATTGTCCGGCCCATCCCCTGTAGTTTTTGTTTGCTTGCGACAGACTCGGACACAATGTTTAATACTTCCTCTGTTTAAGATTATAAGTCCCGCACGGATAACTAGGTTGCCAAGTTAAACAACAAAATACAAATAGTATAGCATAAAAATTATAGAAACTTTAGAGGTTATATTTTCTAATGATATAATTTTTGTAATATATAAGTTATATTTTGTTGGTCAAATTAACAACCTAGATATTGGCGTAAGACCTATAATCCCGAACAGAGAGAGTACACTCTATTTTTCTCCCAGGAGCAATTAATAGCAACACACAGTCTCACTGCAGTTTCTTATGTTGTCATGACGTTGGACCTAACCTTTTTACCGTTCTTCGACCAGAACAGCAAATAAAATTGTATAGGAACGAGCTGATGACCCGCAGGCACGGTAGTGTTAGCTCGGTGCTCACAATTGTTAGAAATAGACAAGTTGTATTTCTCTGAAAACCAAAGATCACAATATATAGTACAGGTATAGGGCAAAATATGCAGGAAGCCCCCTAACATATGGGGAAAATACAATATACAGATATATACATCTAACTTCCCTGCTCAAACTCATAGTGGATCCACAACACTGAGTTTGGAGGGTAAGAAATCATGCCGCGCTCTGGTCTGTGCCTTCGTAAAGAAATCCGCCAACTGTAAATCTGAAGGCACATACTGAAGCGCAACAACCTGAGTCTGCACCTAAACACGTGTATAGAAAGCATCAACACCAATATGCTTGGTAAGCTCATGCTTGACCGGATCACGTGCAACACTAATAGCACCTGTACTGTCAGACAAAACCAGACTGGGTGTGGTAATAGAGACCCCAAAATCCGCAAGTAACCACCGTAACCAGGTCACCTCAGCAGTCAACAAGGCCATATCACACAACTCAGCCTCAACACTCGAACGGGAAACCGCTGTCTGTTTCTTCGTCTTCCAAGCAATGAGCGAACCACCAAAAAGCACACAGTAAGCAGAAAGTGAACGGCGATCCGAAGGATCACTCGCCCATATAGCGTCCAAATAGCACTGGAGCTGGAGGGAGCTGGCCCTCGCAGCCGTGACTCTTCAGGACTTTGGGAGCATATTGTATTTTCCCCATATGTTAGGGGGCTTCCTGCATATTTGCCCTATACCTGTACTATATATTGTGGCCTTTGGCCCCTAGAGAAATACAACTTGTCTATTCCTAACATGGTATTAGAGCAGTGACGAAGAGAACCACGGCGACCCTGACCACGAGCCTGCTGGTGCTGACTCTGACCCTGAGGCTGCTGGTGCTGAAGCTGACTCTGACCTTGACCTGGAGGAGTGGGTAGTATCGACGGCGGCACAGAGGACCGCGACTGAGTCGAGGGAGCAGACGTCAGAGGAGGACCACGAGTAGCAAGCACAGATGGAACCACAAGAAGACCAACACCACGGAGACGGGTCTCCTCAGCCCGAAGTTGACAACACCTCAGAGAGCGGAACACGACCACGAGCATTTAGCTGAGAACGTCGGGGCTCAAACTCCTGGCGAAGCCGAGACAGAAACTCATAGGTGCGGTGAAACTCCAAATCCGAGCGCATAATCTGGCAGCACGAGCATGTGCCACAAACAGCAGTACATAGAGAATCAAGCTGACGCCAGATAGAAGCACTCTGAGTATAGAACTCATCAATAGTGGAATCACCCTGCTGAAGAGCATGCTCCTGGCGAACCACAGACAGGTAAAGAGCATCCCTAGACGGCTGATAGCGCTGACGAAGATGTGCCCACTGAGCGGCAACAGTAGGAAGACTCATGAACTCAGCAGCATACTGGGGCAGAACACTGGAGGTGAGGACAGCAGCAGCACGGGCATCCTCATCGACCTAATGAGTGTATGCAGGCAGATCGTGGCGATAGGCCTCGAGATCAGAAGAGTACTGCTGGAACTTCAGGTCATAAGCAGTAACAGCACTATCATCGGCACTCTGAGCATCATCCTTGGCCTCCTAAGAAGCATCAGCACCGAGGACAATCGACGTCGGCGGAAGAGGAGCCACAGGAGCAGGGGGCACGGCGGACAGGATACCTCGCCGGAGAGCACACCCCAAAGACGGAGACCGCGCATAAAGGCAGCGAAATCAGGGTAGTTCGCGCCATCGAAGATCACCGGGCAGCGAGGAATCGATATCGCAACATAGCCCGATGCAGAAGATATCTCTCTCATTTTTTTTTGAAGTAGATCTGGTCAACGGCACCTGCAGACAGATGCCGGCCAAATTCCGGCCAGCCGGGAGAAAGGGCGGCGGCTAAGTGGCGTGGAAGATCAATTCAACCCGCCGGGGATCGATTCCCGGCAGCGGTGACGACCGGCGGCGACGGAGGCCGGCGACCTGACAAGTGAGGCGGGGCAAAACTTGCAGGCGTGCGTGGAGTGCAGCTTGCGGGCGGGGCGGGCAGGGCAGCGTGGGCGGGCAGGCGCGCGTGCAGGTGCAGCTTGCGGGCATGCGCGCGTGCAGGTGCAGTGCAGCTTGCGGGAGGGAGGGACGGCGTGTAGGTGCAGGAAGGTGCAGAGGAGATCGGGCCCGGCAGGTGCAGCGAGGTGCAGAGGAGATCGGGGCCCGACAGGAGGTGCAGCGACGCACGCTGTAGGCGGCGTGCATGCCCGACGCCTGGTGGAGATCGACCCGTCGGTGAAGCACAGCAGGTGGCGGGCAGAACGAGAAGACTCCACACAAGCGGCCAGAACGGGAACCGGCGATGGCCGGGGCGAGCTGACGGCGGCGGCGGTCACAAGCAGAGGACCGGTGGGCACGGGAACCCTAAAAGCGGTTCTGATACCATGTTAGGAATAGACAAATTGTATTTCTCTGAGGGCCAAAGACCACAATATATAGTACAGTTATAGGACAAATATGCAGGAAGCCCTTAACATATGGAAAAAATATATACAAATATATACATCTAACAACAATAAGACCGATAAACATCCAGTTTGTGCGCACTGTCCACTGTGAACGCAGCTGGGCTCTCCTAAATTTCGGTCGGCACATGCATGCGGCATGCGCTGACATGCATGTAGCTGGTTTCATTTTATTATTTTTGGATTTAAGCTAGCAAATGAGCAATGAGTAGTAAGTGGAACTGACAGGCGGTTTCAGTTTTTGCATTTAGAGCGCGCGTGTCCATTATTAGGTGGCATTCAATTATGACCTGCAGGGAATATAGCAAGATGTTGTCGTATAGCTTGTTGCCCGCGCATGCAGACCAAGCTGCGTAGGGAGCAGGACACGTGTCATTGTTAAGACCTGCATCGCTGACACACCTTCATTTGTGGTTCCATGAGAAATTAGCTTCTACTCTACCTCTACGGCATATCTGTCGTTTCTAAGATTACTCGTGCTGAAAGTAACTTAGCTACGTACATCTTCATGCATTTAACATGCATTTTCATCCACTGCCATCCTACTGTCTCCTTCACGGTTTGCATGACGTCTAATCAAATTTAGGTTTTTTCAAAACTACAATGTTTCTAGGCGTATAAGAATTAATTGTTAATTAATGTGGCACCTTTTCTCCCAACTTTCTATGCATGCAACAGTCTCCCACCAATGCATGCGCCTTAACCGCTCACTAATAGGCCTAATTTTTAGCCAATACGTTCATGTCTAGGTCCGTGAGATTTTTGTAGAACGCCCTGCAAACCGTGAAGAAGGGAGTATCTAGTATGTACTTAGATAGAAGAGAAGTGATTGTAGTAACTTAGTTAAGTTAGACTAATAAATAAGACTTTATACACTACCACATATATATTACTATCCACTATAAAGATAGTAACATAAACTAATAACATATGCATATTACAAGTACTATCCACTATGACCAGCCTAACCACAATCTGCAAGACAATTAACACTCTCGGTATGAATCTCCAGCCCAAAATCAAATGGTAGCCAATGTGCTGGTGGTGGTGGGGGTTGACAAATTTACGACATGTATTTTGAAACAAAGGAAGTACTAGATAAAATGAGACTATAAAAGGCCCAGCCATTTTCGACGAAAAGTATTGGTGTTTTCAGCCGGTTACTTTCAATTGTTAAATAAAATAAGGCAATATATTCAAAAACGAAAGGCCCAGCACGCGTCCTCTTGCTGCACTAGATTTGCGTACCAGCACTCTACGACAATCTCAGGAAAACTAGCTCAGCAAAACAACAGTTTTAAAAAACTACGGCTCGGTTTGGCACCTCAGTATTTCTAAAACCATAGTATGTCTAAACTGTAGTATTCGCATGCCCGGCAGTGAAATACCGTAGTTTTGAAAAACCACATTTTTCTGCTGTTTTGCCAAAAAATCGGAGGTGTTTGGGAATGTGCATGCAGTTACTGTAGTATTTAGTTGCTGTCACGGAGCATCTAGTCTAGCTGGCCTATGCAATTGGCCGAAACAACATACCCACGTACATTTTTTCGATTGATTTCAGCTAGCAACGCTCTGCGAAGGAGGCATCAGGCTGGGACGTTGGGTTAGCTAGTGATCCAAGGAAGCGATGGATTGCACCTGGACAGATCGCGAAAAAGATGACGCAGTAGCCTGCAATACAGGGGAAGGAGTGCCGGGGAAAGAGATGGAAGAGGAAAGCATTTCTCAGTTTTAGTAAAAACAGGTCCGGGGCTCTTTTTTAGATACAGAGAAAATACCACAGTATTGCCAATAATGCAGTATTTAAAACTACAGTTTTCATTAAAGCCAAACACCTCAAAGTATTTAAAACTATGGTATTTCTAAAAACTGAAGTATCTACCAAATACTTTGAAAATACTTAGCTTCTTATGAAACGTGACCAACAAAATCTTCCCTACCCGGCCCCATCTTCAGGCTCTGGACTCAAACAATCAAAGATCCGTCACAATTACTTGCTGGACAGAAAGAATCATAGGGCAGGGCCTAAGAACATTTCTAGTCAGCACCCAAATGCCCCAAAACGGTCTCAGTCGTTCTTTAGGTTATCTTTATCGGGTTAATCCAAATTGCCGATCTAAATGGTCTGATTCTGTCCGCTTTGGGTCGAGTCGCGGTTACTTTTGGATCGTGATTCGACATGTCCGGCTAGCCGCGCGCAGCGGCGTGATCCATCTATTCGCCTGACGGTTGTTGGCGCTGTCGCTGATCAATTTGGTCAATCTTTTGTCAATCAGTTCAAACAGACGAACAAATAATACATAAGTTGACTAGCAAATAATATGACAGACGTGTGGCATTGTTCTTTGGGTATCGCCAACAAGTGGCCAGTAGATCTGAAATATGTAAAATAGACAATATCATACACAATGTCTAAAAATGGCAACTTCTGTCCCAAAAGTGGCATTAACCGTCGCCATTGCCTTCAAGCATCACGAGCCCGGATGGTCTGTTGCCTCTTCGTGACCCAAGGCCCCCGATTGGAGTCAGCGATGGTATCCAGGACGGTGAGCATGATGACATTCTCCTCGGCCATGATCTTGGCTTCGGTCTTCTTGGCCTTGGCCTCTGCCTCCAACACACTAGACCTGGCATCGGCCTCCTTAGCCTTGGCCTTTGCCTTGGTCTCAATCTCCATTAGCCTAGTATTGGCGTTGGCCTCCTCTACCTCAATAGACCTCGTCTGAATCTCGACAAAGGTCTTGGCGATGGCCTCTTTCTCTTTGCGCCGCCTCTCTTTCCTCTCGACGATGGCCTCTTCCGTCTTCTCCAGGATCTTTCTCAAGGTCTCCTAGAATGCCAAGGACCTATCCTGGCGGGCGATGTCGGCCTTCGTAGCCTCGTGGCCTCCAGGCCGACTGCCAATGCATTCTCCATTGCCGTCATCTAGGTTGACGACACCGCTCGTCGAAGCATTGTCCTTCTTCTTGTTGTCAAGTTCTTTCCAGAGGGCATAGCTAAGCTCTGATTTTTTGTAGTCCTTGGGACAACATGAAGGCCTTGTTGTCATTCACCTTCTTAAAGTACTCAATGGCCTTCATGACCTATACATATGGATGCCAACAATGAGTCAATGCATATGCAACACATAGACAAAGAGAGGAAGAGATTTTACCATATCAAACGGCAACATGCCACTTATTTTCCTTTTCGTCACCGTCTCGTACAAGTCTTGGAACTTGCTACGCTCGACATGGATGGTGTCCCATCGCTTGGGGAGGGAGAGATCATTTTGACCGGAGGGGCCCCCATCGCTCGCAGAAGTGGAGGCAGTTTTTCACTTGTCTTTAGTTAATATACTTCTTCTACAAGTCAACCATTGAGAACGTTTACTTTGAGACCTTTTCCCAACCATCCACATTTTCCTGTATGGAAATGTCACTTGCCTATTTATCAAGCTATATACATTGAATCTAATAAGGTTGCTCATGAGATTGCTAGGGCTTGTTATTCGGACAGAATTTCTTGTAATTGGACCGATGAACCCCTTAGTTTTCTTTTAGATAAACTCTTAAACGATGTAATCATTGTTGGTAATTAATAAAGCCTCACAACAGAGTCATGTTGTTTCCCTAAAAAAAAGCTATATACATTGAATCGACAGAAAATTTTCCAGACTTACAGGGCATGCACTTACCCCAATCATTGTTCTTGTTTAGAACTACATTATTTCAAAGAATATTTAAATATCTCCGCATATCCATTGGGTTGAATAGAATTTAGCTGTGTGAGTTGCAGGTTATAGACGGGAGGATGAGCCTTCACTATAAAAAATACTAACCATAGGCATACGTGTGTCGCAGATGGGCATGGCGAGTGCGTTGGAGACGTTGTGTGGGCAGTCCTACGGCGCCAAGCAGTACCACATGCTAGGAATCTACCTGCAACGCTCCTGGATCATCCTCTCTGCCTCCGCCATCGCCATGCTCCCCATTTACCTCTTCACCTCCCCACTCCTCGTCTTCCTCGGCCAGGACCTCGCCATCTGCGCCGTTGCCGGTACCATCGCCCTGTGGTACATCCCCATCATGCTCTCCAGCGTCTGGTCCTACACGCTCCAGATGTACCTCCAGGCGCAGAGCAAGAACGACATCATCACCTACCTAGCATTCCTCAACCTCGGCATCCACCTCCTCCTCTCCTGGTGGATCTGAAATGTGCAAAATGGGAAATATCATACACAATGTCCAAAAAATGACAACTTCTGTTCCAAAAGTGGCATTCACCATTGCTATTGCCCTTCAAGCATCGCGAGCCCAGATGGTCTACTGCCTCCTCGCGACCCAAGGCCAGCGATCGGGGGTCGGCGATGGTATCCAAATCGGTGAGCATGATGGCATTATTCTCGGTCATGATCTTGGCTTCGGCCTTCTAGGCCTTGGCCTCTGCCTCCAACATCCTAGACCTGGCGTCGGCCTTCTTGGCCTTGGCCTCGATCTTCATTAGCCTAGTCTTAGCGTTGGCCTCCTCCACCTCAATAGACCTCGTCTAAATCTCGACAAAGGTCTTGGCGATGGCCTCTTCCTTCTTCTTCAGGATCTTCCTCAAGGTCTCCTAGAATGCCAAGGACCCATCCTGGCGGGCGATGTCGGCCTTCGTAGCCTTGTGGCCTCCAGGCCGACTGCCAACGCATTCTCCATTGTCGTCGTCTAGGTTGACGACACCGCTCGTCGAAGCATTGTCCTTCTTCTTGTTGTCAAGTTCTTTTCAGAGGGCATAGCTAAGCTCCGATTTTTTGCAGTCCTTGATCAACGTCCAACAATGGGACAACATGAAGGCCTTGTTGTCATTCACCTTCTTAAAGTACTCAATGGCCTTCATGACCTATACATATGGATGCCAACAATGAGTCAATGCATATGCAACACATAGACAAAGAGAGGAAGAGATTTTACCATATCAAACGGCAACATGCCACTTGTTTTCCTTTTCGTCACCGTCTCGTACAAGGCTTGGAACTTGCTACACTTGACATGGATGGTGCCCCATCGCTTGGAGAGGGAGAGAAAATTTTGACTGGAGAGGGCCCCGTCACTCGGAGGAGGGGAGGCAGTTTTTCACTTGTCTTTAGTTAATATACTTCTTCTACAAGTCAACCACTGAGAACGTTTACTTTGAGACCTTTTCCCAACCATCCACATTTTCGTTTATGGAAATGACACTTGTCTATTTATCAAGCTATATACATTGAATCTAATAAGATCGCTCATGAGATTGCTAGGGCTTGTTATTTAGATTGGGTCGAACCCCTAGTTTTCTTTTAGATAAACTCTTAAACGATGTAATCATTGTTGGTAATTAATAAAGCCTCACAACGGAGTCATGTTGTTTCCCTAAAAAAATCTATATACATTGAATCGACAGAAAATTTTCCAGACTTAGGCATGCACTTACCCCAACCATTGTTCTCGGTCAGAACTACCACATTTTTTTTTCAAGAGCATGCACTTACACCAATCATTTTTCTCGCCTAGCACTGCATTATTTCAAAGAATGTTTAAATCTCTCCTCATATCCATTGGATTGAATATAATTTAGCTGTGTGGGTTGTAGGTTATAAACGGGAGGACGAGCCTTCCACTATAAAAAGATTACTAACCATAGGCATACGTGTGCAGATGGGCATGGCGAGTGCATTAGAGACGTTGTGCGGGCAGTCCTACGGCGCCAGGCAGTACCACATGCTAGGAATCTACCTGCAACGCTCCTGGATCATCCTCTCCGCCTCCGCCATCGCCATGCTCCCCATTTATGTAACTACCTCGGTGAATTACGCTCCTAGATACAAGCCTGGATGAACGGTAGTGGTTGAAATAGTACGGTGGGGCCCCAAAAGCCACTCACGGGTAGACCTTTCGGCCGTCCCAACCACTTCCAATTCATCGGGACCTGTACGGGCGGCGTAATCGGCAGGCGAAGGGATCAACTACATACACAAATGAGTATGTATGCAAGCCACCATACAAAAGTACATCAGAGCCATTCCATCTAGAAAGAAAGGAAATATAGCAACGCCATACGGCAAGATTCAAATGACCTAGATAGATATAATATTTTAGGATAATTCCTCATACATCACACATCAGAGTATCAAGCGGAAGCGGCAAAACAAAGTCCGAGTACGGATAAGAAGCAAATCGGCATAAGATGCCATAGAAATAAGCACATCCTGCCCACAGATCTCACGGATCCCCGTTCCCGGAATCTCTACACCGAACGATCGTTGCCCACATCATCAGCCTCTTCCACCCAGTATCCGTCCTGCGAGTGTACCTGTTCATCTGAACCAAATAATTTATCGTGTGAGACCCTAAGGGTACTCAGCAAGTCTTTATGCCTCTAAAGGGGACACAACCTGGGGTGACGCAATTGCAGCGAAAGATAAACCCTAACAGTTCTATAGATAAACGCTAACCATCCGCCTAACCAATGATAGACGGATGTCCGTGAGTTAATGACAACAGTTATAACAGTAATATCCACAGATCCATCCTCCTCCTCGCTTACCAACGAGGAAGCGGACGAACAACCCCCATCCGTTGGCAATTTTATTAACCATTCCATGAGTGTTGCACTATTTACTAGTCAATTACTTAGTCAGGTTAAAGCGGTACTTTAGTTATGCTTGTCTATGATCGAGAAACTGTGCTCCAAGTCGTCCATAACCGCGGACACGGCTTTCAGAAAGTTTTACCCTGCAGGGGTGCACAAATAGCAACACACACTTGATCAACCTCGGAAAAACCAAATCAAAACCCAACGAGGCCTTCACGACAAAGCAATCACAAGATTCAGAAATATTTCAGGGGGCCACCCCTTGGAGTACACCCGCAACGAAACTGGCCGGCTCCAAGACGGACTCAAGGTTTGTGGGGCCGTCTGTAAACGACTGGGAACCCGAAAACTCGGGGTGTCGATACCGCGAAAACAGGTCACCATCCTAAACAGTACAGGTGCTCCTCGCACAATCGTAATTAAGCAGTAAAGCATGGCATAAGTACAGGATAGTAAATAAAACCTCAAACTAGTTTGTGGCCCCAAGAAATAAGAATGAATCAAGCTCTGGCTCAGGGGGGTCCCATAAGCCTCCCGGATGTGGATAGCGCGAATAATCTTGGAACAGGAATCAAGTACTCGGGGTCTCACGGGACACAAGTGAGCAGGAAAAACCAAATAGCAGATATTGCTCACCGGTGCCACTTTCATTAGTTATCCCATTACTACTCAGGTTAAGTTGTTTAGGTACCTCGTTATCCAACAGACACTCACATACCCTACACATGCTGTTCTACGACTCGCATGGCTCAAACAACTCCTGTAGTAATGGCTCATGGGATGGAGGAACAAGCTTGGTGGGGTTTAAAAGTAAAGGCTATGCAATACTTGGGATTCAGTTTAATGCAATCGCGACTCAATGATGCAAGAATAAGATAGAGGCAATAGGTACTGTATGTATGCAAGCATGTGGTAGTGCTTGCCTGGCAACTCAGTTGAAGCGAGAGACGGATCTGGGTAGTGCTCCTGGTTCTCTTGATATATCCCCTGCTCAGAGTCTATCCGAAGAAGAACCAAACAAACAAGGGCCAACATAAATAAAGTGCACAAGCATAGAAATAAAATGCGTCAAGCAAACAATCATGCCATGATGAATGATGCACAAGTTGCATGGCAATAACGTAGCATGGCATGGGTGAGGTGTGGTATACAAGAATAAGTCATTTTATTAAGATTTGGCCACATTTTATTGTCATATTAGTTGCTGTATACTATATATTTATATGATGCATGCTACAATTGAAGTTATGGATAGCATAAACAGAAAGGTCTCGTCGAGCTGATCATTTTAGACATATCATTTGTTAAATTCGGAGTTATAAATCAAAAGTTATTAATTTATTAAGTTCCAGTGGCATTTGGTTGTAATTTTACTCAACTTGGAATTTTAAATGTGCAAAAGGTAATTTGAATAGCATATTTGAAATCCTCACATTTTCCTGATTCAAAAACATATATTATTTGTATTATTTGGAATTATGAATTTTAAATTTATTTTATAGTCAAATTAGTCAAATTAGGTCACAGTCAAAGGTTTGACTACATAAATTAGTTTTGACAATATTTTGAATAAAGATTTGAATTAACATTCAAAAACAAAACATTTTTCATATAAGGTTTGAATTCAAATTCCAAACCAGGAATAAGTTATGAATTTGTTTAACTTTAATCAGATTTGCAAATCTTGAATTTGAATTTGAATAATTTGCAAAGATGTGAACCAGACAGATTTCTGGACTTTTATTACTCAGGCCGATCTACCCACAGCCAGTGACAGGTGGGGACGAAGCTGACTGGGCTACCACGCGCGCACGAAAACCTCTTTGCACTTAGGTTGTCCTAGCCCGAGGCACTGACGTGCGGGTCCAGGGGTCTAACGGGGCCACGCGCGTGCGCAGCCATCCAGTGGCGACACGTGGGCGATCTAGGGGCTGCGGCCAGAAATCGACGGAAACGGAGGACTCTATTTGCAAAATTCTCGCAGGCGCTAGCAGGTGGGGTCGGTGGGCTGCGGTTTAGGCGGGAAAAAGAGGGAGGGTTTCTTTGCAAAACGCGCGGGGCTGTCACTGTCTGCTGCTGAACGCGGTGCCGCGGCGGTGGATCTGGCCGGACTTTCGGACGACGATGGCGAGCGAACCACGGCGTCTCCGGCCAAGCTGCAAAAACCAAAAAGGAAGAGGGCGCTACCGGCTACAATTCTCGTTCAGGGGGCTAGCTCGGAGGAGGGCTGCAGCGGGCGGGTTTCGTCGAGGATCAGAGGCAAAACGCACGCCACAGCTGCTGCTGACGCGCACGCAGGCGGTGACCACGGCGACGAGCGCGCACGCATGGTGTTCGACGGAGGCCGGCGGAGCTACAGCGCACGCGAGAGGGAGGGACCATGTCTGGAAGGAAGAGGGGCTCACCGGAGGCTCGTCGGTGTAGGAGGTTCGGCGCGAGGCGGACGCGATCGACGGCGAGGCTGACGCTCTGGCGGGCTAGGGTTTCGTCGGCGGCGCTGGTTCTTCTAGGCCTGGCGCCCTTCTCCTCCGTTGGCAGGGTCTCGGCGACGCAGGGGAGCCTCGGGGCCTTCCTCGACAACCTTAGCACCTCGCCCGCCTCCTGATGCGACGCCGACGAGGGGAAACTGGCGGTGGCCGTCGAAGGGGAAGATGGCGGTGGTGAGGGGGAAGGAAGGTGAGGTATGGCCTCTGGGGATCTGGGGATGCTAGAGGTTGGAAGGGGAAGATAAAGGCCGGGGTGAGGTGGGGATAACGTGGGGGAGGGGAAGATGGGAAAAAGGTGGCCTCGGTGCCACCTTTCTCTTCTCCTCCTCGTGCTCGGCATGGGACCAGGGGGTGGCGCAGGTAGACCTGGGGGAGAGGCTGCCAGGTGGGCCTGGGGGGTAAGGAGCTCGTGGTGGGGCAGGGCAGACAGAGGGAGAGCAAGAAAGGAGAGGGGGAGAAGAGAGGAGGTACTCGGGTGGGGCTAGGGTTGGAAGGAAGAGAGGTAGCTAGGGGGCATGGTGGGGGCCAGCTAGGAGGGAGAGGGAGGCCGAGAGAGAGGAGGGGGTTAGGCTTAAGCATGCAAACAACACACACATGGGTGGGGATGGTTTAGAGGGGGAGGGTAATTGGGACTAGATAGATGGGGTGATGAGGGTTTAGCTAGAGGGTGAGAAAGAGGGGGAGAGATAGAGGGTTTGGTGGGTTTATAGATCAAGCATGATCCACACAAGCTCACAAGATGGCCAAAAGAGGAAAAAGAAAAGGGGTGATCCATGCAAGCAAAACAATAAGATTCAAATGTCAAGTAAAAGGTGGTACTTGCATGTCCCATGCAAACAATAAATGCCATGTATTCATATTGTGAAAACAACATAAAATCATGTGGCATTATTCCATGCATTCCAAAAGGTGGAAAAGGCCAAGCATAAGATTATGAGTGGAATCCACCCAACCCACATGAGCTAGAGGTAAACTCAATTAAAATGCCAAGCTCATATTAGTTGGATGGTGGAATTATAAGGTGGTGAAGAAAAAGTGGTGGAGTCAATAAGAGATATGCCCCCAAATCAACTTGGGCATTTAACAATATATCGAGAACCAAATACAATATCAAGAGGCAAATACAAATATTAATGCATATGAGATAAGAACCAAAACAAAAGGGTTTTTGTATGATGCTCAAATGCAAGGTGGCATGATGACATGAACATGACATGATGATGATGCAACAATTATTTGTAGGAAGTGGCCCTTTTATTACTAGAACAAGTAGCATTACAGGCGTTAGACAACTGGGATGCTACAACTCTCCCCCACTAAACAGGAATCTCGCCCCGAGATTCTAGGAAGAAGAAGAAGACACGAAGAGGGTAGGATAGTTGACACGGAGTTCATCTTCACGCTCCCAAGTGGCTTCATCAACAGAATGGTGCGACCACTGCACCTTGCAGAACTTGATGGACTTGTTGCGAGTCCTTCTTTCTGCGACTTCCAGGATTTTGTGGGGTGTTCTTGATAAGACAGGTCTTCTTGGAGATTGATTAGCTCATGATCCACGGTCCTGCCGGGATCTTTGAAGCACTTCTTGAGCTGAGAGATGTGGAAAACATCATGAACCTTGAGTTTTTCCGGGAGCTCTAGGGCATAAGAAACTTCTCCTCTTCTTCCACGAATTTTGAAGGGACCGATGTATCTAGGAGCCAGCTTTCCTTTGATACCAAAACGGTGTGTGCCTTTCATGGGAGTGACACGAAGGTACACGAGATCACCAGGGGCATACACCATGTCCGTGTGCTTCCTGTCATAATTGCTCTTTTGGCGACTTTGAGCAATCTTCAGGTTCTCAAGAATGATATGCACCTTCTCCTCCGCTTGAGTTACAATGTCAGGGCCAAACCAGATTCTTTCTCCTGCACCTGACCAACCAATCGGAGTTCTGCACTTGCGACCATAGAGAGCCTCGAATGGTGCCATCTTCAGACTTTTCTGGAAGCTGTTGTTGTAAGAGAATTCAGCATAAGGAAGACATTCTTCCCACTTCATGCCAAAAGAGATGACGCAAGCACGTAGCATATCCTCCAGAATCTGATTGATTCTTTCAACTTGTCCTTGCGACTGAGGGTGGTAAGTTGTGCTGAAGTTCAACTTTGTTCCCAAAGCATTTTGGAAACTTTCCCAGAACTTGGAAGTGAAGATGCTTCCACGGTCTGAACTGATCTCAAGCGGAACCCCATACAGCGAGACAATTCTGTTGATATAGAGCTCAGCCAACTGAATTCCAGAAATTGTTTCCTTGACGGGAAAGAAATGAGCCACTTTAGAGAGCCTGTCAATGACAACAAAGATTGCATTGTTGCCCTTCTGCGACCTTGGAAAACCAGTGATGAAGTCCATCTCTACTTTCTCCCATTTCCATTCCGGAGGTTTCAATGGCTGTAGAAGACCGAAAGGTTTCTGATGGACAGCTTTCACTCTACGGCAGACATCATGAAGGGAATATGCCCGAGAGGCAATAATAAAGTGGTTATTATCGTATTCCTTATTTATGATAAATGTTTATTTTGCATGCTATAATTGTATTAATACGGAAACGTTAATACATGTGTGTTTAATAAACAAAAGGTAGTTCCTAGTTATGCCTCTCTTATAAACTAGCTCGTTGATTAACAATATGATCATAGGTTTCCTGATCATGGACATTGGATGTTGTTAATAACGAGGTCACAACATTAGTGTAATGGTGTGATGAACATTCATCCGAAGTATAGCATTACGATCAAAGTCATTGAGTTTATATTGCTATAACAACTTACGAAGTGATCCTAATCCTTAGACCATGAGATCATGTCAATCACTAACACCGGAAGAGTTTCTTGATAACATCAAACGTCACACCGTAACAGGTTGATTATAAAGATGGATTCAGAACTACTAAAGTGTTATGTTGAGGCCCATGGATCGAGAGTGGAATTTGTTCATCCCGATGACGGATAGATATACTCTGGGCCCTCTCGGTGATATCACATTGATTAGCTTGCAAGCAAGTGATTTGATCACTAGAATGTTATATCACGGGAACGAGAAAAGAGTGCATGTCAGTAACGAGATCAAACTAGGTATGGAGATACCGATGATCAAATCTCGGACATGTAATATATCGCGAAACAAAGGGATTAAGATACTAGCGTAAAAGGTTCCGACGATCACAAGAAAGTCATCGTTGAATGTGTGGGAGTCAGTATGGGTCTCCAGATCCCGCTTCTGATTATTGATCTGAGAGGGGTCTCGATCATGTCCGCATTATTCACGAACCGTAGGGTGACACACTTAAGAGACACCGACATCCAATTGGAGCAAAAGTTTCATGCCGAAAGAATGAACAAGCGCAGGAATTTATTTCACTAGATACCGAAACAGGTTTTCGGGTGAAATTGCATAAAGTGGTTATGCATGTGAAATAGAATTCTAGCAAGGGGTTATTTGTGAATGTTTGTCATTAAAGTAATTGACAAAATTCTGAATAAAATAAAAGAGTTTTATTTAATGAGAGTTTGCATTAAATTTGGTGGAAATTTAATGGGAATTTGAGTGGGTTTCTGAGTGGAGAAAATTGAAGGGCCATTTTGTGAGTGGAGTGTCCACCCACATGAATGAGGGAGAGGTGGGGGCACCCTCCATGGCCGGCGGCCATGCCCCCTTGGGCTGCCCCCCCTCCCCTATATAAGGAGCCCCTCCTCTCACTTCTCACTCACACCTCCTCGTGAAGGATCTCTCTCCCCCTCTAGAATTTATCCCCCATGGTCTCGGACTAGCGAGATACATGTTCCCGGTGGCTATTCGGCAAGAAAGAGTTGTGCTTCCGCTGCATCGCTGGAGCGAGGAGGCGGAGGTTGCTCGGTGCCTCGAACGTGTGTGCGAGCACGGATGCGCTGCTGTTTTGCGGCGCTAGGACTTCCTCTCGATCTTGAGATCGGCAAGAGATCTTCTACATCAACCACGAGTTTGGACTCGTTAAGCTTTGTCGGTCTTCAAGGGTATGTTCTCTACGGATATACATCCACCCGTTGTTTGTATCTAGTAGATAGATCTTGGTACATAGTTGTTCCCATCGTAGGAAATTTTTTGTTTTCTATGCTGCGAACCCTACAGTGGTATCAGAGCCGGATCTATGCATTGATACTTTGCACGGGTAGTACACATATGAGTATGTGGGCGATGATGATCATTTTATTGCTTCTTAGTTGTACTTTGGATATTGGTGGCATAGTGGGATGAAGCGGCCCGGACAAACTTTACATGTCCTCGCACATGAGACCTGTTCCACGCTTGACATGCAACTAGTTTTGCATAAGTGGCTAGCGGGTGTCTGTCTCTCCTACTATAGTCAATATCTAATTTGCAACGAGTTGTCAACAATTTGGTTATCCTCGTTGTGGTTCATGTTCGTAGGTAAGAACGGTTCTATCTTCGAAAGCCCTAAGCCACGTAAAATTTGCAATGGATAAATTAGAGGCGTCTAGTTTAGATTGTTGCTGGGCTAGTGTTATGATATGGTGATGTTGTAAGTAGAAGTATGAGATGATACTCTTACAACATACATAACGTGTAAACTCCATAGACCTTGGATTTACACATAAAGGTATGATAGTGATCATACCACGGTGCACATGATAGAGATCATATGCGAGAACCATATCATTCCACTAATAAACATGTGATGTTTGATAGCATCTTATATTGCTTATTTGGCATTTTATTAGCATAATAAGATGATCCCTCATTTAAATATCAAGATAAGAATGTGTTCTTCCTTAAGTATGCACCGACAATGTTTCGTCGCTTCAAGACATCACGTGATGATCGGGTGTACTTGAATCCACAAGCATATCTCGGGTGTAAGACAGTTACACACGCGAATACTAAGGTTCTTACTTGGCGAGCCTAGCATGTACAGACATGGCCTCGGAACACGGACCGAAAGGTTAAGCATGAGTCATATGTTTTGATATGATGACCATATGGATGCTCGCCTTTGAAGCTATACCGACTCACGTGATGATCGGACTTGGTGTAGTGGATTTGGTTCATGTAATCACCAAAAAGGCACGAGGGATGTCGTTTTTGAGTGGGAGTTCATTTCTAATTTGGATTAGTAGAACTCAATTTATCATAAATTAAATCAAAGTGAATTTGCATAATTTATTGTAGTCATTGGCATTCGTTTACCACCTTATGCATAGTTGTAATTGAGATAATAGAACTATAGAATTCTGGATATTTACTTTACGAACTGGTATCGTATTGTGTTGAGTGTCAATCAAAGTTTAAAGTCCTATTGCAAACTTTCAGCAAACTCTATTTACTCCGTGAAATTTAATAATTGGTATTAAATCGAGAGTAACAATTCCAGTGTTAGTATCTTAAGTATCATGTTTGCCTCCACGATTCTTGATTGTTTTAATATCAAGTTTATCTAGGAGCTGAAAGAATTGTTTCAGAAACCATCATGTGTGGCAGATATAACGATATCTGAAACAATGTTTTGGTTGCAATATGATAGAGTATAATATATGTTCTCATATTGGATGAGAATTTATGAAGGTTGGAGATGCTAGACATCCTAATCATCCAAAAGGGTTTTGGAAAGTAATGTTATACTCACGATTCGCCTTTATAAGCTAAAGTAGCTTGATCATGAAAGTCGTCATGATAAGGGTGAATAGAATATGTATGTAAAATGTTTACTACACTAAAAGATTACTAAAGAATGGATTTTGAAAGAATACCGATCATTTTGATGATGGTGATCTACTTCAAAGTGCAAGTCCAAAGGTATTATTATTTGAATATACACGCTTTGGACTATGTGTCATGTATATGGCGCCACTGTTGATGTTGATAGTTTCTTTTAAAAGGAAAAGGAAATGCTGAAAGAGAATCTATAAAATATATTTGGCAGAAAAGAAAAGATTGGAAATATCCAATTTAGGTATATGGATGATATACATGTTATGGTTGTATTATTTGCTTGTTAAACAATGTGGTTCTTGGGTATTGGATACCGAATTGGTTGGTATGAAATTTCATACGGAATGACGCAATTCATGAACCACAATGGCCTAAGTAACTAGCAAGAGAATATGTGATGATGTTCATCGAAAACAAACAAACCGTTGTTTGTATTTCTCGTTGACATCAAAGCTTGACTTCAAGATTTGTTTTAATAATTGTTATTTGAATCAAGTATTATAAGAACAAAGGTTGTTCAAATAATTACCGTATTCCATATAAGATGGATGATTTACAAATCTAGTTGAAGAAATCACATCCATAAAACCTAATGCTAAAATGTCGCAAGACAAATGATTGAAAGATCACTTATGAAGTGACATCGTTGTTTAAATTATATTGGAAAGAAAACATGAAGAATCTCCATTTTCATGGATTTTTGGAGTCTTTGATTTGATCAAGTGACACTTGTGAGACTTTCCTCGGGATAATTAAAACTTCGTTCAAAGGCCAAAGAAGAACGAACGACTAAAATATTGGAATTTATACATATCGATGTATGTAGTCCATTATGTGTAGTCGTAAGCGATGGGTTTCAACTTCATATACTTTCTCCGGAAATTGAGTGAATAATTCACTTAATGAGAAAGAAGTGTGAAATATTTGAAAATGTTCAAAGACTTTCAAGATGAAGTGAAAATCATTGTGACAAGAAAAATAAATGAATTATGATTTGATCATAAAGGGATTTATTTGAGTTACAAGTGTAACAAGAAAAATAAATGAATTATGATTTTATCATAAAAGGGATTTATTTGAGTTACAATTTTAGCAAAACACCTAGATTTACATCTCCTGAAACACCATAGGAATATGGAATGTTTTGAGATTTGTAAGGAAACCTTGTTTGACATGGTTGGATCGAAGGTGTTATTTATAAAACTGCCATTATGTTTTAAAATATTAAAGCTTTAGAGACTACCGCTTTTACAATGAAAAGAGCTCCATCTTGATCTGGTGAAATGACACCATGGAAGTTATGGTTTGGGGTAAAACCCAAGTTGTCATTTCTTAAATTTTGGTATGCTAAACATAAGTAAGATGTTTACAACCGAAGTCGGATGAGCATGTCTTTGTAGGTTATTTCGAATAACAATTGGTTATTCCTCCATAACACCAAAGACAAAAGGGTTTGTCGCTTGAAACGTGAAGTTTCTTGAAAAAGGAATTTTTTCGTAAAAGTTAAGTGGGAGGACAATAGAACTTTGATAAGGTTAACGAACCTTAACTAAATATGCTGAGTTGCGCAGCGCCGGAAGATGTTCTGGAGGCAGCCAGAATGCTCATGGATTATATGCCTCAAATGTTGCGGTCACAGAGATCTTAGTTCCTATTGAACCAAGTCGGTCGAATAAACAATCAAATACTAAGATTTGAGAGTAAATCATTATTGTTTGACAATGATGAACCGACTATATGCAAAGAAGAGATGATGGGCCCTGGCTCCGTCAAATGGCTTGAAGCCATAAAATCCGTGATAGTTCCATACACGAGAAATCAAGTTTTGAACTTGGAAGACCCTCCGGAAAGGTGTAAAAACCTATCGGTCGTATTTGGATCTATAAAGAAACAGACATGGATGTTTCACATCTATGAAATAGTCGACATGTCGTAAAGTATTTTACGACAATGTTCAAGGAGTTGACTATGATAATATTTGATCTTTCATAGCGATATTTAGTCTGGACGGATTAAAGTAGCAACCACTACATATAATCTGTTATATGGTAGATGAATAAACAAAACAAAGTTCTTCTAATAGAATGGTTACCTAGGACGTGTACATGACATGATCCAAAGGGTTTTGTTAATTCAAAGGATGCTAAAAAGGGCATGCAAACTTCAATTGTTGAAGTAAGCATCGCGGAGTTGGAATCTTCACCTTAATGAAAAGGAGTTTTCATCAGGAGACGATGAAGATGCTTGCATTTGCAAGAAATTAAGTGGGAGCGCTGAGACATATTTCTAATACATTATGTGGAGGACATCTTGTTGATTGGAAATGATGTATCTTTTATTGACAAAGGTTAAGAATTTCATTTTGATGAAAGACTTAGGCAAAACCCGAATATTTAGCGTGAATGTCTATAGTGGATAGACTGTGACGCTAATATGGTTGTGCCAAACGTACATATATGAGATATTGAAGGAGTTCAATATAGAAACGACTAGAAACGGTTCTTGTCGCATGGAAAAGAAATTGAATCAAGATTCAAGTGTATCGACACTTGATAAGTGAAACAAGATTCAAGTGCTTTGACACTTGATGAGTAAAATCACAAGAATGTCTTGATCAATCATACCATGATATGTACACATCCAGATATGTCCTATGCTCTAAGTGTTATGAGCATATACCAGAATGAATCATAAAATGATCATTGGACGATAGTGAGGATATTCTTATGATCTTTTGGAAGAACTAAGAATATATTTGTGTAGAGGTGACAAACAATTACAAATAGTTCATTGTAAAGCGTTACATTGATACTAGTTTTGTCACAAGATACAAATTAAGTTTATCTCAATTTAAACTATGGGTGGCACAATGTAATGGAAAGGAGATTCCATGATGGATTTGGAAGAGTTCCAAAGTTAAGACATTGTGACGAATACTACAACAAAAGGCTAAGTATATGACTGCTATAGTAGCAGCAAAGGAGGGAATTTGTGTCAAGTAGTTTGTTATCAAACTAAGGTGTGGTTCGCAATGGGCTAACACTAAAGATATATTGTACGACAATAGTATCGACATGTTTTAACCCCAAGGAACTAAAGGTCTCACCAAAAGACCAAATTTATATAACGCCATCTCATTGGAGAATGAGTGATGCGTGGAGACGCAAAGACATGCAAATACACACGGACCTGAAGCGTCAGCTCCGTAGATTATGTTAACCACTTGCAATTGCGTATTTGGAACACCAGAAAGCCATAGGTGTTCAATACACAAAGTTTTCAAACTAGATTATTGTCTCTAGTGCAAGTGGGAGACTGAAGGGAATATGCCCGAGAGGCAATAATAAAGTGGTTATTATCGTATTCCTTATTTATGATAAATGTTTATTTTGCATGCTATAATTGTATTAATACGGAAACGTTAATACATGTGTGTTTAATAAACAAAAGGTAGTTCCTAGTTATGCCTCTCTTATAAACTAGCTCGTTGATTAACAAGATGATCATAGGTTTCCTGATCATGGACATTGGATGTTGTTAATAACGAGGTCACAAAATTAGTGTAATGGTGTGATGAACATTCATCCGAAGTATAGCATTACGATCAAAGTCATTGAGTTTATATTGCTATAACAACTTACGAAGTGATCCTAATCCTTAGACCATGAGATCATGTCAATCACTAACACCGGAAGAGTTTCTTGATAACATCAAACGTCACACCGTAACAGGGTGATTATAAAGATGGATTCAGAACTACTAAAGTGTTATGTTGAGGCCCATGGATCGAGAGTGGAATTTGTTCATCCCGATGACGGATAGATATACTCTGGGCCCTCTCGGTGATATCACATTGATTAGCTTGCAAGCAAGTGATTTGATCACTAGAATGTTATATCACGGGAACGAGAAAAGAGTGCATGTCAGTAACGAGATCAAACTAGGTATGGAGATACCGATGATCGAATCTCGGACATGTAATATATCGCGAAACAAAGGGATTAAGATACTAGCGTAAAAGGTTCCGACGATCACAAGAAAGTCATCGTTGAATGTGTGGGAGTCAGTATGGGTCTCCAGATCCCGCTTCTGATTATTGATCTGAGAGGGGTCTCGATCATGTCCGCATTATTCACGAACCGTAGGGTGACACACTTAAGAGACACCGACATCCAATTGGAGCAAAAGTTTCATGCCGAAAGAATGAACAAGCGCAGGAATTTATTTCACTAGATACCGAAACAGGTTTTCGGGTGAAATTGCATAAAGTGGTTATGCATGTGAAATAGAATTCTAGCAAGGGGTTATTTGTGAATGTTTGTCATTAAAGTAATTGACAAAATTCTGAATAAAATAAAAGAGTTTTATTTAATGAGAGTTTGCATTAAATTTGGTGGAAATTTAATGGGAATTTGAGTGGGTTTTTGAGTGGAGAAAATTGAAGGGCCATTTTGTGAGTGGAGTGTCCACCCACATGAATGAGGGAGAGGTGGGGGCACCCTCCATGGCCGGCGGACATGCCCCCTTGGGCTGCCCCCCCTCCCCTATATAAGGAGCCCCTCCTCTCACTTCTCACTCACACCTCCTCGTGAAGGATCTCTCTCCCCCTCTAGAATTTATCCCCCATGGTCTCGGACTAGCGAGATACATGTTCCCGGTGGCTATTCGGCAAGAAAGAGTTGTGCTTCCGCTGCATCGCTGGAGCGAGGAGGCGGAGGTTGCTCGGTGCCTCGAACGTGTGTGCGAGCACGGATGCGCTGCTGTTTTGCGGCGCTAGGACTTCCTCTTGATCTTGAGATCGGCAAGAGATCGTCTACATCAACCACGAGTTTGGACTCGTTAAGCTTTGTCGGTCTTCAAGGGTATGTTCTCTACGGATATACATCCGCCCGTTGTTTGTATCTAGTAGATAGATCTTGGTACATAGTTGTTCCCATCGTAGGAAAATTTTTGTTTTCTATGCTGCGAACCCTACACATCACACTCCGAGACATACTTGGCACAATACCGTTTCAGACCAGGCCACCAATATTGTGTTTTCAAGTCCATGTACATCTTTGTGCTGCCAGGATGGATAGAGAGGACAGAATCATGCGCCTCCTTGAGAACTTGCTCTCTCAAACCCGGGTAGTTTGGAACAAACATCCGGTGTTCAAAGAAAAGCGTGCCTTGATCATCTACGTGGAAGGACTCATACTTCGGAAGCTGAAGCTGGGAGGTGATCTTTCTGGTGTGCGGATCACCACGCTGACGAAAACGAATCTTTTCTTCCAAGAGAGGAGTAGCCAAAAGGTTCGAGAGATGCCCTTGTTCCACAATTTCCAGGTTGAGCTGACGGAATTCCTCACACAAGAGAGGCTGCTGTTCTTCCATCATGAGGTTGTTGACATAAGCTTTGCGGCTGAGAGCATCGGCCATGACATTAGCTTTGCCCAGTGTGTAGTTGATGGTCAAATCAAAATCATTGATTTCTTCAATCCATCTCCTCTGCCGAAGGTTGAGATCAGGTTGAGTGAAGATATACTTCAAACTCTTGTGGTCAGAAAAGATCTCACATCGGTTGCCAAGCAAGTAGTGCCTCCATAGCTTCAAAGCAAAAACAACTGCTGCGAGCTCAAGGTCATGTGTGGGATAGTTGATCTCATGCGTCTTCAACTGTCGAGA
This sequence comes from Avena sativa, assembly GCA_916181665.1. Taxonomy (NCBI): domain Eukaryota; kingdom Viridiplantae; phylum Streptophyta; class Magnoliopsida; order Poales; family Poaceae; genus Avena; species Avena sativa. The sequence goes on from OV702282.1 coordinate 195,574,507, forward strand.
GGCATAAGCAACAACTTGTTTTTCTTGCATAAGGACCGCACCCAATCCTTGCAAAGAGGCGTCACAGAATATCTGGAAAGGCTTAGATGTATCCGGAGGAACCAAGACTGGTGTGGAAGTGAGCTTCTCTTTGAGTGTCTCAAAACTTGCTTGACATGCAGGAGTCCACAGGTATTTCTTGCCTTTCTTGAGGAGATCGGTAAGAGGCTTCGCTATCTTTGAAAAGTTCTGAACAAAGCGACGGCAATAACTAGCCAAACCAAGAAAACTCCGCACTTCTTTGCCATTAACAGGAGGAAGCCATTCAACAATTGTCTTCACAGTTTCCAGGTTGACTGCAATGCCCTTGGCAGAGATGACGTGACCCAGATAGGTTACTTGAGGCAGCCAGAACTCACACTTTGAGAACTTGGCATACAAGCGGTTCTCGCGCAGCTTGTTTAGGACACAACGAAGGTGTTCTTCATGCTCTTCCTTGGACTTAGAATAGACCAGGATGTCATCCAGATAGACCACAACGAACTTATCCAGGTACTCCATGAAGACCGAGTTCATAAGCCTCGAGAAGGTAGCAGGTGCTTTGGTGAGACCGAAAGACATCACCGTGTACTCATACAGGCCATAGCGGGTGGTGAAAGCTGTTTTAGGCACATCTTCCTTGCGAATCTTGATTTGGTGATAACCACTTCTCAAGTCCAGCTTAGAGAACACCACTGCTCCAGCTAGCTGATCGAAGAGATCATTAATCCGCGGAAGGGGATATTTGTTCTTGATGGTTTTAGCATTGAGAGCCCGATAGTCAACACAAAGTCTATCAGTCCTGTCACGCTTCTTCACAAAGATTGTTGGGCTACCCCAAGAAGAAGTACTGTGTTGAATGAAACCCAACTTCTCTTGTTCATCAAGCTGACGTTTGAGTTCAGCCAACTCAGCAGGACCCATTTTATAAGGCCGCTTGGAGATAGGAGCCGTTCCAGGTTCAAGCTCAATTACAAACTCAACCTCACGATCCGGAGGCATACCCGACAACTCTTCAGGAAAAACATCCGGAAACTCACAGACCACTAGGACTCTCTGAATAGCTTCCATAGCATCATCATTCAGAGCCGCCAAAGAGAAAAGCTGGACAGCAGGAGTCAGGCTTGGAGAAAAGACTATATGGCCTTCAGGAATCTTCAGAGAAACCGAGCGTTCAGCACAATCAATCACAGCTGCATTTGCCGTCAACCAATCCATGCCCAAGATGACATCAATGTCAGAATTGCCCAGGAGAATTAAGGACGCCGAGAACGAAGAGCCACCAATCTCAATTTGATTGCCATGGCTGATATGAGCAGCCCTCATGTTTGAACCAGGAGATAGAACCACCAGACGACGTGATAAAGGAACCCTATCCAGATCCTGCTCTTGTGCAAACTTATGCGAAACAAAAGAATGCGAAGCACCAGAATCAAACAAAACTCTTGCAGGGACTGAGTTTACGGGAAGCATACCCATCACAACTCCAGGTGTATGCTCAGCTTGAGCGGCGTTGACGCAATTGGCACGAGCAACAGTAGACCCGGGCTTGGTGTTGATGTTGAGAGCCCGAGGTGGTGGTGCACGAACCATAGGAGAGCTTGCCGCAGATCTTGGAGGGGGTGGAGGAAGAGCTTTGTTCTTCAACGGACAGTTCCAGTTGAGATGTCCAGGATCTCCACACGTGAAGCAGGCACCAGGTGGACGTGGAGCAACGTAGCCAGGGACTCCGCCAGGCGCTCCAGGGTAGTTGTGGGTGTAGCCCCTGGGAGCCGCAGTGATGGAGTTTAGTGGCCTTGACGCGTAGCTTGAAGGTCTTGGTGAAGCCGGGAGCGACGGTGGGGTGTTAGGAACCCAGACACGCCGCTTAGAAGGAGCTGCCATAACTGAAGAGCTTGATGCATCACGGTTGTGTTTCTTGGACTCCTCAAACACTTGCCTGCTTGCTTCCTCTTGCAGAGCTGTGTGCTGTAGTTCCAGAAAAGATGCCGGCCTTGCATGTGTGATTGCATATTTGATCGATGCATTGAGCCCTTGCCTGAACCTCTTTTGTTTCTTCTTGTCATCAGATACCTCATCGCCACCATAACGAGAAAGATTCATGAAGTTCCTGATGTAGGTGTTGACATTATCATTTCCCTGCTTGAGGTTGAGAAACGCTTCCTTCATCCTTTCCATGACAATCTCTGACAGAAACTGCTCTTTGAAAGCTGCAGTGAACCTTTCCCAAGTAGGCTGAAAACCAGTGCAGCTTGCCTTCAAGTAATTCTCCCACCAGAGAGCTGCATCTCCCTTTAGAAGGTGAGTAGCACACTTTACCCACTCCTGCTCAGGAACATCAGCAGTCTCGAGTAACCTTGACATCTCACGCAGCCAATCATCCGCGTCCAGTGGTCGATCAGAAACATCAAATTGGCGAGGGTTGAACTTCAGGAAGCTTTTGATGTCGCCCTGCTTGGGAGGTGGAGGGAGTGGAGCAAACTCATTCCTCCAAACACTCTCTTCCAAACGCTGCTGGTTCTGCTGCATTGCTGCCAAGGCATTGGCTATGTTTGACAACGCGGCTCCCAATTCCGGTGGTATGTCCTCATCTGAACGACGTGGTGGAGCCATCCTGAGATTGATATAAAACACAAGTCAGTACTATAATGGAGAATAATAATAATCCAAAATAGTACCAAGATGGAATTAACCAAGATTAAAGGATACAATTTACTAAGATGATATTAAAATATCAACAAAGTTCAAAACACCTAAAAGATATTAAGCATATCGCACACGACTGAAAAGGAGTGTGGTACACAAATATATCAAAGAAAAAATTTCCACAAATTTCGGCATTAAAATACCAATAGATGCGCAAAATTACTTAACGAATCAAGATTAGTGACTCTACCAATTCAATATACAAAAGCGAATGATAAGAGTAGTGGTATGGTCGCGACTCCATCCCGCACTCAAATCATTACTCCACACATGAACAAGTGGAACACATATCCTAACCCCTTCTTCTCACGTTGAACCTAAAGATTAGTAACTACGGAAACGAACACCCCAAACAAGATAACGTCGGATAACAAAGAGTAAGACAGATCGCGTCGGTTTGCAAAAGCCTATCGGTATGGAATGTACCAACAGTTGATAACCAAAAGGCTGATTAGACAACAACTTGGATGCAACAGATAGACAAAGAATTACACACACACACACACACACACAACCTATGGTACTACGGAAACCCAGAACACGTGAATCCTATTTTGAATTTTTAGAAGAGGATTGAAAACGTTACACTTCCTTACCAGAAAAGGGTGGGTGGGTGGGTAAGAAGAAAAATGGAAGCAGTCCTACTCTCACGTTTTGTTTTTCCCTAGTATACATAACTACCAAAAATATTTGCTAGACTGACAACGACCGTTTGGCTGAGACCCTGAAGGTCGGGATGGCTCTGATACCAATTGTAACTACCTCGATGAATTACGCTCCTAGATACAAGCCTGGATGAACGGTAGTGGTTGAAATAGTACGGTGGGGCCCCAAAAGCCACTCACGGGTAGACCTTTCGGCCGTCCCAACCACTTCCAATTCATCGGGACCTGTACGGGCGGCGTAATCGGCAGGCGAAGGGATCAACTACATACACAAATGAGTATGTATGCAAGCCACCATACAAAAGTACATCAGAGCCATTCCATCTAGAAAGAAAGGAAATATAGCAACGCCATACGGCAAGATTCAAATGACCTAGATAGATATAATATTTTAGGATAATTCCTCATACATCACACATCAGAGTATCAAGCGGAAGCGGCAAAACAAAGTCCGAGTACGGATAAGAAGCAAATCGGCATAAGATGCCATAGAAATAAGCACATCCTGCCCACAGATCTCACGGATCCCCGTTCCCAGAATCTCTACACCGAACGATCGTTGCCCACATCATCAGCCTCTTCCACCCAGTATCCGTCCTGCGAGTGTACCTGTTCATCTGAACCAAATAATTTATCGTGTGAGACCCTAAGGGTACTCAGCAAGTCTTTATGCCTCTAAAGGGGACACAACCTGGGGTGACGCAATTGCAGCGAAAGATAAACCCTAACAGTTCTATAGATAAACGCTAACCATCCGCCTAACCAATGATAGACGGATGTCCGTGAGTTAATGACAACAGTTATAACAGTAATATCCACAGATCCATCCTCCTCCTCGCTTACCAACGAGGAAGCGGACGAATAACCCCCCATCCGTTGGCAATTTTATTAACCATTCCATGAGTGTTGCACTATTTACTAGTCAATTACTTAGTCAGGTTAAAGCGGTACTTTAGTTATGCTTGTCTATGATCGAGAAACTGTGCTCCAAGTCGTCCATAACCGCGGACACGGCTTTCAGAAAGTTTTACCCTGCAGGGGTGCACAAATAGCAACACACACTTGATCAACCTCGGAAAAACCAAATCAAAACCCAACGAGGCCTTCACGACAAAGCAATCACAAGATTCAGAAATATTTCAGGGGGCCACCCCTTGGAGTACACCCGCAACGAAACTGGCCGGCTCCGAGACGGACTCAAGGTTTGTGGGGCCGGCTGTAAACGACTGGGAACCCGAAAACTCGGGGTGTCGATACCGCGAAAACGGGTCACCATCCTAAACAGTACAGGTGCTCCTCGCACAATCGTAATTAAGTAGTAAAGCATGGCATAAGTACAAGATAGTAAATAAAACCTCAAACTAGTTTGTGGCCCCAAGAAATAAGAATGAATCAAGCTCTGGCTCAGGGGGGTCCCATAAGCCTCCCGGATGTGGATAGCGCGAATAATCTTGGAACAGGAATCAAGTACTCGGGGTCTCACGGGACACAAGTGAGCAGGAAAAACCAAATAGCAGATATTGCTCACCGGTGCCACTTTCATTAGTTATCCCATTACTACTCAGGTTAAGTTGTTTAGGTACCTCGTTATCCAACAGACACTCACATACCCTACACATGCTGTTCTACGACTCGCATGGCTCAAACAACTCCTGTAGTAATGGCTCATGGGATGGAGGAACAAGCTTGGTGGGGTTTAAAAGTAAAGGCTATGCAATACTTGGGATTCAGTTTAATGCAATCGCGACTCAATGATGCAAGAATAAGATAGAGGCAATAGGTACTGTATGTATGCAAGCATGTGGTAGTGCTTGCCTGGCAACTCAGTTGAAGCGAGAGACGGATCTGGGTAGTGCTCCTGGTTCTCTTGATATATCCCCTGCTCAGAGTCTATCCGAAGAAGAACCAAACAAACAAGGGCCAACATAAATAAAGTGCACAAGCATAGAAATAAAATGCGTCAAGCAAACAATCATGCCATGATGAATGATGCACAAGTTGCATGGCAATAACGTAGCATGGCATGGGTGAGGTGTGGTATACAAGAATAAGTCATTTTATTAAGATTTGGCCACATTTTATTGTCATATTAGTTGCTGTATACTATATATTTATATGATGCATGCTACAATTGAAGTTATGGATAGCATAAACAGAAAGGTCTCGTCGAGCTGATCATTTTAGACATATCATTTGTTAAATTCGGAGTTATAAATCAAAAGTTATTAATTTATTAAGTTCCAGTGGCATTTGGTTGTAATTTTACTCAACTTGGAATTTTAAATGTGCAAAAGGTAATTTGAATAGCATATTTGAAATCCTCACATTTTCCTGATTCAAAAACATATATTATTTGTATTATTTGGAATTATGAATTTTAAATTTATTTTATAGTCAAATTAGTCAAATTAGGTCAAAGTCAAAGGTTTGACTACATAAATTAGTTTTGACAATATTTGAATAAAGATTTGAATTAACATTCAAAAACAAAACATTTTTCATATAAGGTTTGAATTCAAATTCCAAACCAGGAATAAGTTATGAATTTGTTTAACTTTAATCAGATTTGCAAATCTTGAATTTGAATTTGAATAATTTGCAAAGATGTGAACCAGACAGATTTCTGGACTTTTATTACTCAGGCCGATCTACCCACAGCCAGTGACAGGTGGGGACGAAGCTGACTGGGCTACCACGCGCGCACGAAAACCTCTTTGCACTTAGGTTGTCCTAGCCCGAGGCACTGACGTGCGGGTCCAGGGGTCTAACGGGGCCACGCGCGTGCGCAGCCATCCAGTGGCGACACGTGGGCGATCCAGGGGCTGCGGCCAGAAATCGACGGAAACGGAGGACTCTATTTGCAAAATTCTCGCAGGCGCTAGCAGGTGGGGTCGGTGGGCTGCGGTTTAGGCGGGAAAAAGGGGGAGGGTTTCTTTGCAAAACGCGCGGGGCTGTCGCTGTCTGCTGCTGAACGCGGTGCCGCGGCGGTGGATCTGGTCGGACTTTCGGACGACGATGGCGAGCGAACCACGGCGTCTACGGCCAAGCCGCAAAAACCAAAAAGGAAGAGGGCGCTACCGGCTACAATTCTCGTTCAGGGGGCTAGCTCGGAGGAGGGATGCAGCGGGCGGGTTTCGTCGAGGATCAGAGGCAAAACGCACGCCGCAGCTGCTGCTGATGCGCACGCAGGCGGTGACCGCGGCGACGAGCGCGCACGCATGGTGTTCGACGGAGGCCGGCGGAGCTACGGCGCACGCGAGAGGGAGGGACCATGTCTGGAAGGAAGAGGGGCTCACCGGAGGCTCGTCGGTGTAGGAGGTTCGGCGCGAGGCGGACGCGATCGACGGCGAGGCTGACGCTCTGGCGGGCTAGGGTTTCGTTGGCGGCGCTGGTGCTTCTAGGCCTGGCGCCCTTCTCCTCCGTTGGCAGGGTCTCGGCGACGCAGGGGAGCCTCGGGGCCTTCCTCGACAGCCTTAGCACCTCGCCCGCCTCCTGATGCGACGCCGACGAGGGGAAACTGGCGGTGGCCGTCGAAGGGGAAGATGGCGGTGGTGAGGGGGAAGGAAGGTGAGGTATGGCCTCTGGGGATCTGGGGATGCTAGAGGTTGGAAGGGGAAGATAAAGGCCGGGGTGAGGTGGGGATAACGTGGGGGAGGGGAAGATGGGAAAAAGGTGGCCTCGGTGCCACCTTTCTCTTCTCCTCCTCGTGCTCGGCATGGGACCAGGGGGTGGCGCAGGTAGACCTGGGGGATAGGCTGCCAGGTGGGCCTGGGGGGTAAGGAGCTCGTGGTGGGGCAGGGCAGACAGAGGGAGAGCAAGAAAGGAGAGGGGGAGAAGAGAGGAGGTACTCGGGTGGGGCTAGGGTTGGAAGGAAGAGAGGTAGCTAGGGGGCATGGTGGGGGCCAGCTAGGAAGGAGAGGGAGGCCGAGAGAGAGGAGGGGGTTAGGCTTAAGCATGCAAACAACACACACATGGGTGGGGATGGTTTAGAGGGGGAGGGTAATTGGGACTAGATAGATGGGGTGATGAGGGTTTAGCTAGAGGGTGAGAAAGAGGCAGAGAGATAGAGGGTTTGGTGGGTTTATAGATCAAGCATGATCCACACAAGCTCACAAGATGGCCAAAAGAGGAAAAAGAAAAGGGGTGATCCATGCAAGCAAAACAATAAGATTCAAATGTCAAGTAAAAGGTGGTACTTGCATGGCCCATGCAAACAATAAATGCCATGTATTCATATTGTGAAAACAACATAAAATCATGTGGCATTATTCCATGCATTCCAAAAGGTGGAAAAGGCCAAGCATAAGATTATGAGTGGAATCCACCCAACCCACATGAGCTAGAGGTAAACTCAATTAAAATGCCAAGCTCATATTAGTTGGATGGTGGAATTATAAGGTGGTGAAGAAAAAGTGGTGGAGTCAATAAGAGATATGCCCCCAAATCAACTTGGGCATTTAACAATATATCGAGAACCAAATACAATATCAAGAGGCAAATACAAATATTAATGCATATGAGATAAGAACCAAAACAAAAGGGTTTTTGTATGATGCTCAAATGCAAGGTGGCATGATGACATGAACATGACATGATGATGATGCAACAATTATTTGTAGGAAGTGGCCCTTTTATTACTAGAACAAGTAGCATTACAGGCGTTAGACAACTGGGATGCTACAATTTACCTCTTCACTTCCCCACTCCTCGTCTTCCTCGGCCAGGACCCCGCCATCTGCGCCGTCGCCGGTACCATCGCCCTGTGGTACATCCCCATCATGCTCTCCAGCGTCTGGTCCTACACGCTCCAGATGTACCTCCAGGCGCAGAGCAAGAACGCCATCATCACCTACCTAGCATTCCTCAACCTCGGCATCCACCTCCTCCTCTCCTGGTGGATCTGAAATGTGCAAAATGGGAAATATCATACACAATGTCCAAAAAATGACAACTTCTGTTCCAAAAGTGGCATTCACCATTGCCATTGCCCTTCAAGCATCGCGAGCCCAGATGGTCTACTGCCTCCTCGCAACCCAAGGCCAGCGATCGGGGGTCGGCGATGGTATCCAAATCGGTGAGCATGATGGCATTCTTCTCGGTCATGATCTTGGCTTCGGCCTTCTAGGCCTTGGCCTCTGCCTCCAACATCCTAGACCTGGCGTCGGCCTTCTTGGCCTTGGCCTCGATCTTCATTAGCCTAGTCTTAGCGTTGGCCTCCTCCACCTCAATAGACCTCGTCTAAATCTCGACAAAGGTCTTGGCGATGGCCTCTTCCTTCTTCTTCAGGATCTTCCTCAAGGTCTCCTAGAATGCCAAGGACCCATCCTGGCGGGCGATGTCGGCCTTCGTAGCCTTGTGGCCTCCAGGCCGACTGCCAACGCATTCTCCATTGTCGTCGTCTAGGTTGACGACATCGCTCGTCGAAGCATTGTCCTTCTTCTTGTTGTCAAGTTCTTTTCAGAGGGCATAGCTAAGCTCCGATTTTTTGCAGTCCTTGATCAACGTCCAACAATGGGACAACATGAAGGCCTTGTTGTCATTCACCTTCTTAAAGTACTCAATGGCCTTCATGACCTATACATATGGATGCCAACAATGAGTCAATGCATATGCAACACATAGACAAAGAGAGGAAGAGATTTTACCATATCAAACGGCAACATGCCACTTATTTTCCTTTTCGTCACTGTCTCGTACAAGGCTTGGAACTTGCTACACTTGACATGGATGGTGCCCCATCGCTTGGAGAGGGAGAGATCATTTTGACTGGAGAGGGCCCCGTCGCTCGGAGGAGGGGAGGCGGTTTTTCACTTGTCTTTAGTTAATATACTTCTTCTACAAGTCAACCATCGAGAACGTTTACTTTGAGACCTTTTCCCAACCATCCACATTTTCGTTTACGGAAATGACACTTGTCTATTTATCAAGCTATATACATTGAATCTAATAAGATCGCTCATGATATTGCTAGGGCTTGTTATTTAGATTGGGTCGAACCCCTAGTTTTCTTTTAGATAAACTCTTAAACGATGTAATCATTGTTGGTAATTAATAAAGCCTCACAACGGAGTCATGTTGTTTCCCTAAAAAAATCTATATACATTGAATCGACAGAAAATTTTCCAGACTTAGGCATGCACTTACCCCAACCATTGTTCTCGGTCAGAACTACCACATTTTTTTTTCAAGAGCATGCACTTACACCAATCATTTTTCTCGCCTAGCACTGCATTATTTCAAAGAATGTTTAAATCTCTCCTCATATCCATTGGATTGAATATAATTTAGCTGTGTGGGTTGTAGGTTATAAACGGGAGGACGAGCCTTCCACTATAAAAAGATTACTAACCATAGGCATACGTGTGCAGATGGGCATGGCGAGTGCATTGGAGACGTTGTGCGGGCAGTCCTACGGCGCCAGGCAGTACCACATGCTAGGAATCTACCTGCAACGCTCCTGGATCATCCTCTTCGCCTCCGCCATCGCCATGCTCCCCATTTACCTCTTCACTTCCCCACTCCTCGTCTTCCTCGGCCAGGACCCCGCCATCTGCGCCGTCGCCGGTACCATCGCCCTGTGGTACATCCCCATCATGCTCTCCAGCGTCTGGTCCTACACGCTCCAGATGTACCTCCAGGCGCAGAACAAGAACGCCATCATCACCTACCTAGCATTCCTCAACCTCGGCATCCACCTCCTCCTCTCCTGGTGGATCTGAAATGTGCAAAATGGGAAATATCATACACAATGTCCAAAAAATGACAACTTCTGTTCCAAAAGTGGCATTCACCATTGCCATTGCCCTTCAAGCATCGCGAGCCCAGATGGTCTACTGCCTCCTCGCGACCCAAGGCCAGCGATCGGGGGTCGGCGATGGTATCCAAATCGGTGAGCATGATGGCATTCTTCTCGGTCATGATCTTGGCTTCGGCCTTCTAGGCCTTGGCCTCTGCCTCCAACATCCTAGACCTGGCGTCGGCCTTCTTGGCCTTGGCCTCGATCTTCATTAGCCTAGTCTTAGCGTTGGCCTCCTCCACCTCAATAGACCTCGTCTAAATCTCGACAAAGGTCTTGGCGATGGCCTCTTCCTTCTTCTTCAGGATCTTCCTCAAGGTCTCCTAGAATGCCAAGGACCCATCCTGGCGGGCGATGTCGGCCTTCGTAGCCTTGTGGCCTCCAGGCCGACTGCCAACGCATTCTCCATTGTCGTCGTCTAGGTTGACGACACCGCTCGTCGAAGCATTGTCCTTCTTCTTGTTGTCAAGTTCTTTTCAGAGAGCATAGCTAAGCTCCGATTTTTTGCAGTCCTTGATCAACGTCCAACAATGGGACAACATGAAGGCCTTGTTGTCATTCACCTTCTTAAAGTACTCAATGGCCTTCATGACCTATACATATGGATGCCAACAATGAGTCAATGCATATGCAACACATAGACAAAGAGAGGAAGAGATTTTACCATATCAAACGGCAACATGCCACTTATTTTCCTTTTCGTCACTGTCTCGTACAAGGCTTGGAACTTGCTACACTTGACATGGATGGTGCCCCATCGCTTGGAGAGGGAGAGATCATTTTGACTGGAGAGGGCCCCGTCGCTCGGAGGAGGGGAGGCGGTTTTTCACTTGTCTTTAGTTAATATACTTCTTCTACAAGTCAACCACCGAGACCGTTTACTTTGAGACCTTTTCCCAACCATCCACATTTTCGTTTATGGAAATGACACTTGTCTATTTATCAAGCTATATACATTGAATCTAATAAGATCGCTCATGAGATTGCTAGGGCTTGTTATTTAGATTGGGTCGAACCCCTAGTTTTCTTTTAGATAAACTCTTAAACGATGTAATCATTGTTGGTAATTAATAAAGCCTCACAACGGAGTCATGTTGTTTCCCTAAAAAAATCTATATACATTGAATCGACAGAAAATTTTCCAGACTTAGGCATGCACTTACCCCAACCATTGTTCTCGGTCAGAACTACCACATTTTTTTTTCAAGAGCATGCACTTACACCAATCATTTTTCTCGCCTAGCACTGCATTATTTCAAAGAATGTTTAAATCTCTCCTCATATCCATTGGATTGAATATAATTTAGCTGTGTGGGTTGTAGGTTATAAACGGGAGGACGAGCCTTCCACTATAAAAAGATTACTAACCATAGGCATACGTGTGCAGATGGGCATGGCGAGTGCATTGGAGACGTTGTGCGGGCAGTCCTACGGCGCCAGGCAGTACCACATGCTAGGAATCTACCTGCAACGCTCCTGGATCATCCTCTCCGCCTCCGCCATCGCCATGCTCCCCATTTACCTCTTCACTTCCCCACTCCTCGTCTTCCTCGGCCAGGACCCCGCCATCTGCGCCGTCGCCGGTACCATCGCCCTGTGGTACATCCCCATCATGCTCTCCAGCGTCTGGTCCTACACGCTCCAGATGTACCTCCAGGCGCAGAGCAAGAACGCCATCATCACCTACCTCGCATTCCTCAACCTCGGCATCCATCTCCTCCTCTCCTGGTGGATCTGAAATGTGCAAAATGGGAAATATCATACACAATGTCCAAAAAATGACAACTTCTGTTCCAAAAGTGGCATTCACCATTGCCATTGCCCTTCAAGCATCGCGAGCCCAGATGGTCTACTGCCTCCTCGCGACCCAAGGCCAGCGATCGGGGGTCGGCGATGGTATCCAAATCGGTGAGCATGATGGCATTCTTCTCGGTCATGATCTTGGCTTCGGCCTTCTAGGCCTTGGCCTCTGCCTCCAACATCCTAGACCTGGCGTCGGCCTTCTTGGCCTTGGCCTCGATCTTCATTAGCCTAGTCTTAGCGTTGGCCTCCTCCACCTCAATAGACCTCGTCTAAATCTCGACAAAGGTCTTGGCGATGGCCTCTTCCTTCTTCTTCAGGATCTTCCTCAAGGTCTCCTAGAATGCCAAGGACCCATCCTGGCGGGCGATGTCGGCCTTCGTAGCCTTGTGGCCTCCAGGCCGACTGCCAACGCATTCTCCATTGTCGTCGTCTAGGTTGACGACACCGCTCGTCGAAGCATTGTCCTTCTTCTTGTTGTCAAGTTCTTTTCAGAGAGCATAGCTAAGCTCCGATTTTTTGCAGTCCTTGATCAACGTCCAACAATGGGACAACATGAAGGCCTTGTTGTCATTCACCTTCTTAAAGTACTCAATGGCCTTCATGACCTATACATATGGATGCCAACAATGAGTCAATGCATATGCAACACATAGACAAAGAGAGGAAGAGATTTTACCATATCAAACGGCAACATGCCACTTATTTTCCTTTTCGTCACTGTCTCGTACAAGGCTTGGAACTTGCTACACTTGACATGGATGGTGCCCCATCGCTTGGAGAGGGAGAGATCATTTTGACTGGAGAGGGCCCCGTCGCTCGGAGGAGGGGAGGCGGTTTTTCACTTGTCTTTAGTTAATATACTTCTTCTACAAGTCAACCACCGAGAACGTTTACTTTGAGACCTTTTCCCAACCATCCACATTTTCGTTTATGGAAATGACACTTGTCTATTTATCAAGCTATATACATTGAATCTAATAAGATCGCTCATGAGATTGCTAGGGCTTGTTATTTAGATTGGGTCGAACCCCTAGTTTTCTTTTAGATAAACTCTTAAACGATGTAATCATTGTTGGTAATTAATAAAGCCTCACAACGGAGTCATGTTGTTTCCCTAAAAAAATCTATATACATTGAATCGACAGAAAATTTTCCAGACTTAGGCATGCACTTACCCCAACCATTGTTCTCGGTTAGAACTACCACATTTTTTTTTTCAAGAGCATGCACTTACACCAATCATTTTTCTCGCCTAGCACTGCATTATTTCAAAGAATGTTTAAATCTCTCCTCATATCCATTGGATTGAATATAATTTAGCTGTGTGGGTTGTAGGTTATAAACGGGAGGACGAGCCTTCCACTATAAAAAGATTACTAACCATAGGCATACGTGTGCAGATGGGCATGGCGAGTGCATTGGAGACGTTGTGCGGGCAGTCCTACAGCGCCAGGCAGTACCACATGCTAGGAATCTACCTGCAACGCTCCTGGATCATCCTCTCCGCCTCCGCCATCGCCATGCTCCCCATTTACCTCTTCACTTCCCCACTCCTCGTCTTCCTCGGCCAGGACCTCGCCATCTGCGCCGTCGCCGGTACCATCGCCCTGTGGTACATCCCCATCATGCTCTCCAGCGTCTGGTCCTACACGCTCCAGATGTACCTCCAGGCGCAGAGCAAGAACGCCATCATCACCTACCTCGCATTCCTCAACCTCGGCATCCATCTCCTCCTCTCCTGGCTCGCGACGTCTAGGTACAACCTTGGCCTCGCCGGGGTCATGGCCTCCAATATTATCGCCGTGTGGATCCCTGTGTTTGGGCAGCTCGTATTTGTATTTTTCGGTGGATGCCCTCGGACGTGGACAGGGTTCTCATCAGCTGCATTCGCCGATCTTGGTGCAGTGTTCAAGCTCTCCATGTCCTCTGGTGTGATGCTTTGGTAAGTAAGAACCATTAACAACATTAATGCTTGAGTTTGAGCATATGTATCGAAGAGTTCACACAACCTAGTAGTGTTGATAACAAAGAAGGCAATCGATGCACCTTGGTTGTGTGATGCTTATTAGTTCTTGCAAAGGTCAAGAGTTAGAAAAGAAAAAATAGTGCACAGGCTGCTAACAAATTGCTCTTTAGTTTCTGGAAATTATTAAGTTTATCAAGATTAAATCTGAATGGACGTAATTATGTCAGTACATACACTAGATCGTAGGGCATATGAGACTTGGTAGGACCAACTGCCCGCTGCCCCTTTTTCCTTGTTGTTAACATACATCTTTTTTCCCTTTTTGTATTTTCAGTTTGGAAATGTGGTATAATACCATCTTGGTGCTCCTCACCGGGAATATGAAGAATGCACAGATTGCACTTGATGCTCTTTCGATATGGTAACATACATACCAACAATTCATTGATATGCATGGATACGATGGCGTGACATTATCATATTGTTGTTCCTCTTGTTGTCACATGCATATACATGAAGTAATTAAGCATTGCCCATGGTTTGCACTTGTGAAATGTGTAGCCTTAACATCAATGGATGGGAGCTGATGATTTCTGTTGGATTTCTGGGTGCAACAGGGTATAACTTTTTTATCTTCATCCTGTTGTTCATCAGTTAGCTGCTCATGTGGTTAAATCATGAGTGTTTCTCAAAAGAAATTTTTGATGAACGTCATTTACAGAGTGCGAGTGGCCAATGAACTTGGTGCTGGAAGTGCAAGGAGGGCCAAGTTCGCCATCGTCAACGTGGTCGTCACTTCCTTCTTCATCGGATCCGTGTTATTCGTGTTCTTCCTTTTCTTCAGAGGAAGCATCGCCTACATGTTTACGGAGAGCCGAGCGGTAGCTGACGCGGTCGCCGACCTTTCGCCTCTCCTGGCATTCTCTATCCTGCTGAACAGTGTTCAACCAGTGTTATCAGGTCAGCTTCAACAAAGTGGAAACATTGATACATGTGTCATATGAAACATAAGTCCCTAGTATCCTCTATTACTAGTTCGTTGGGCAACATGATGATCAAAGTTTCTTGATCATGAAGTGATAGCACTGGTTGATAACAAGGTCATATCATTGGTGAATGATGTGATGGACATTCCTCAAAGATTGCGACATGATCAAGTCACAAAGTTCATCATTGCAATTGTCAGAATAAGCCTCCTTCTCCTTAGACCATGAGACCATATAAATTCACTATCTCCCGAAGCTGCTACGACTGCATCAAACGTCACTCAGTGAAATGGTGATTATAAAGGTGTACGTTGGGTATCTAGAGGAACAGGTTGAGGATACTGCGTCAAGAGCGGGATTTGTTCACCCAGTGATGGGTAACATACAGTTAGGCCGACTTGGTGAGATTACATCCATAAATATTGCAACACGTGACTAGGTCATGGGGGTGTAAAATCACGGTAACAAGTAAATAATACTTGTCGGTAATGAGATTGAATGAGGTATGGAGATACCTTAACGATCGGATCTCGGACAAGTAGTATCGAAGTAAGGGAAATGGACTCGACGTTTATGGTTCGAACGACATCATCAATATGGAATGCACATGGATCATTGTGGGCATCACGGTCCCGATGTTGATTATTGACGCAAGAGAGTATAGGTCATGTCTATAGCATTCCCGAGCCGTGAGGGGATTCACTTAAGTGTGCGATGAGCTGGAGTTATCCTTAAGTTGGAATCATAGTAGAGAAAGAGAAAGTCAGAATTGATCTGAGGAGAAATATCCGAAGTTGTTCGGATAAAGAAAGGAAACTGGAAAAGTTCCGGTGAGAGGACCGGAATTGTTCCAAGATGTTCTGAAGCTGTTTGGAGGATATAGAAGGGGAACTGAAAGGTGTTTCAGGTCAAATCGGTTTGGTAATATGTATTTACATATTAATTAATATAATTAATATTAAATATAATATTAAAATCTACGCCCCTGATCCCTCCTCGCGCAAGCCCCTCCTTCCTGCAGTCTCCACCACCAGCTCCTAGCCCCGCCGTCTATGCGCCTGACAACGTCAACGTCCCTGAATGGACGCACATCGCTCCGCCCAGAGCTCCTCCATGCGTGCCAACCCACGCATCTCCGCCGCCTGCTCTACTACGGATGTAGTATAGCTTCCTTTTCCCTAGTAGACCTAGGTTTATCGAATCCTCGGGAAGCAGAAAGCAAAGTGAAGTTAATTTAACGGACCTTCGGGAGTTTTGGGATTCCTTTTGTGTTTTATCAGACCAAGAGTTTGCGATATTTTGTTGTTGTTGATGATGGAGAGAGGGCCTAGGGCTTTCGGTTTCACCTGTAGCTATGCAAAACATCTGATGGGAATAAAAGATAATACTAAAATATGCATGTAATTGTTAGAGCAAGATAATTATATGTGGGCAGTGCATCCCTAATTGCTATTGCCTCAGCAACCGCTTATAGCAATAACCTACTAGTCTCATCCATACAAGAAAGAGAACTAATGATATGCTTAGTGACGTCACCGTTAATCCCAAGTAAATCCCTCACATACAGTCGTACTACCCTTTCTGTCACTAGGGTTCCCATCCTACAGATTAGTCATTACTCACACTCCCTATATCTGGATCAATCCTCGGGGTCTTAGGTACCTAACAAGTCCTTAGATTGAGTCAAGAGAGGGTACACAATAATCATCATGTCATACAAACTAATACATGATCCCATCTATGATAAATAACATGCACATGCTACATGGCTAGGCCAAAGCCCTTAGCCCAAGGAGAATTACTCACACATAGAGATGAAATCAACAATAATAAACATTGTAATAGAGATCATAAGATTGATAGCAAATAGTCTTACAATGTTGCCAATTGGAGAAGAGATCTACAATTACAAGTGGTGGAATATGGCTATGGTGGTCGAGAAGGGTTTGGAGATTAGATCTAGATCTAATCCTCCGGCGGTGAGGTTTCTGATGGTTGGGTGTCGTCGGTGGCGAAGCGAGAGATCAAGAGAGAAAAGGTCGAGGAGGGTTTTCTCGGCCCAAGGCCTCTTTATATAGGGGTCCCTTCACAAAAGTTGTTCTGTTTGACCTAGCGGTGTCGTTGGCAACTATACAGCCGGAACTATACGGCGGGAATTTTATTCCCGTCGTATAGTTGGTCGTTAAAGCTTCTGGATCCACTTCACGGCTCCTGGTTTCTTTGATGTGTTGTAAATCTCGTATATTTGACTTTAATGTTGTGATTCCCATCATCAAACGTCATTATCTACGCACGGAAAAATAAAAAGAAAGGATTGCATACCCCTTTGATCATTAGGCATTAGTGGCAGGGTTTAGAGAGATATTTCATCAAATATATGAATAATATCCAGTTTAAATGTGAGTTTGTACGGACGCACATCCATCTACACCACCTAGTCCCCCAAGTGGACCAATGACTCGCGCCCGAGCCAAGCTCCTACAAGCTAAGGTTAACTCGCTCCTTTCCTCATGTGACTTTGATATGCCTTTGGATGGCTTGCTACTTCATGCAACTATGCTATGTATCCTCAGCTATGAAGCAACAGTACCTCACCAAGCCCCCAAGGAAGAAGAACCAGGAGAAGACACTGCTGGAGCACTACACACCGAAATCTCCGGACACCACCGGAGTCTCTGGTCCTGCACACCGGAGTCTCCGGACCGACCCCCGGTCCGGCCCCAGGAACCGACCCGAGGACAGTCAGAAGGCCCCTCCGGAGACGAGACCGGAGATGGACCGGAGTCTCCGGACCACCCCACCGGAGTCTTCGGCCTGCGCGACAACTGGCATGTAAATTCCTTTTGGGCCTGACCCATGTAACCCCCAGTTTCCCCCCAACTTCTAGTTTTAACCCCAAACTATCCCTATTTAAGTGGATGGCCTATAAATAGCCCCACCCTCTATTGTAAACCCTAGACTTGGATAATTGTAATTGAAGACACCCCTTGAGGATCTATCAATTCCTAGTCTCATGCTCCTTGACAATTAGCACCAATTATCCCCCGACTCTTGGATTTTGCCTCGTGCGTTCAAGTTGTAAAAGTCCTTGGAGTTTAGTGTCTCGTCTCCAATTAGTCAAGATCTCATCAAGCCTCTCACCCTCGTTGTTGGCCGTGGGAGAGTGTCTTGCCCAACGCCGATCCTAGGGATTGTGTTGGACCGGTTGCCACCGGCATGAGCTATCGTCTTTTATCGTGTTTTCGTGTGTGTGTGTGTGTGTGTTAATCGAGTTCTTCGTGTGTGAGTTAATGGATTTCATCCCCCTCACTCCCTCCTATATTTCCACGGGATTCGTGAAATATCGGGCCTCCCTAAGGGGTCACACCTAACATATTGGTATCAAGAGCAAGGTTGATCATGAATTTCCCCTCAATTTTTCTTCTATCCACCATAAATTCGAAAAAATCCCAAAAAAGAGCCCCAATTTGCCTTTGGATCGATCTCTCGTTTTGGAGTGTTATTTGTGGTTTTGATCCGACCAAATCTTGTCTAAGGTGTTGGTATAGCTTTTGCCTGTGTTTCCCAGCCCGATTTTGGCCAAATTTTTGCGGATTTGAGGACTCTCGATGTGGATTTCCGATCAAGAACACGAGTTGTTTCCCCGCACCGGAGTCTCTGGCCTACATCGGAGTCTCCAGCCCAGAACGGAGTCTTCGGCCCTGGACGCTAGTTTTGACTTCTGCCTCTTATTCCGCATTGGCTAATTTGTCCGCTTGTTATTTGTGTTTCGTGTGCATGTCACCAACTAACAGATAGCTTCCGCAACATCGCCTGCGCTCTTCGACACCACGGACCCCAAACTCCTCCCCGCTCCATCGACACAAGCTCATCATCATTAACTAAGGTATAACTTGTGTCAACCCTTGTAGCCATATCTTCCTTTGTGTGTACCTATCCTATGAGAGCAACTCCTTTTGTGTTTGCCTAAGCATTGTGCACTTGTCCTTGGAAAGTGAGTGTGTGGAAGCAAAGACAAGAGTTAACTTAGTAGTATAGAAAGGGGAGAAAAGGAATAAAAAAAGAGGAAAAAAATAAAAATATAAAGATACATAGTCTCCCAATACAAAGAGAGTATCAAGCTTGTAAGCAAAATGAGAGAAAAGAAAGAGCAACCAAGGCAAGTGCACAAATCCATTGCTTATCCTCTTTTGGCAAACGAGTTTTGGTATCTCCTTGTGTTAGCACGACAACCGAGCGTAGTCTTCGTTAGGACATTTTGTGCTCATTTTCATAGTCGTGCTAACCCCATTTTTCTCCACGAGTGTGTGTAGTCGTAGGTTCTCGTCACATTTCAAGTTGACCATCTCCTTTTGACTTGAGTTTTATTGGATCTTATCCACTTTTGACTATCCTTTTCGTTTGGTTGGTTCTTTGGCTGTCCACTATACCCACCTTCCACCAAAAGCATTTGAGAGTTGTAGTTGCCTTGAGTGTGAGTTTCTTTGCGATTTCACTTTGAAAGATCTTAGTTCTCTTGTGTGGCAATTGGTTTGATACAATCTCCAAGGTGAGTTCAAAGGCTAACTCTCCACGTATTCTCCTCCATATACAATCCTTGTTGGCTTTGCATCATGGACAGGAATGGCGAGTCGTCCCAACCAACGCGACCTCAAGAGGAATACACACAATACATGACAAGGTTGGATCATTGGAAGATCCGAGGAGAATTCAACTACCGTTGTGACGCCCTTGAGCAGCGCCAAGATGAACAATTTAGCGAAACCCGAGTGGAGTTCAAGAGCATCGAAAACCGCTTCGAGGAGGTCCGAGGAAAAATGTATGCCATGCACCACAAACTTGGCCATCAAAATGAAGCTCTTGGTTGCGCCCTTGCCGCAACGGATGAAAAGCTTCAACGTCTCATGGATGGGCTAGCAAGGCCGCGACCTCGCGACTCAAGCTTTTCATGGCACTCCTCACGTGAATCAAGCTCTTCACGCCATCGCGCTTCAAGGCACAATGACAGACCCATCCTTCACTCCATGAGCTCGTCGCAAGCTGTACCATCTCCGTGACATGCCGCAACGTCAAGCTATGATGGTGACCTCTCTGCAAGACCTTAAAGACGTGAAGCGCACCATCCACAACCAAGAACACTAGTGATCCAACAAGAGCAACCTCAAGTGGACCCCCAAGCACCTCATCACCGACACATTCCTTCAACAACAAGTGAAGCCTCCGAGTTGGACGAACAAGATCACCGTCGACGTGAAGCACTTGAAGATCTACCAAGGCGTCATCATCGACATGAACGTCAACGTCGACAACATGATCACCATGAAGAGCCCCCTCCACATCATGAGGAAAGGGAGCGGTCCATTGCACATGTGGCACGCCGTCCTCATCGCCACATGGCTCAATACAATGCTCGTCGTCATGATGGGCAAAGGCCGAACCAACCCCGTGAAGACCAAGCGCCTCCTCCTCGTCAACAACCACGCCATGAACAAGAGAAAACTCCCCAAGCTCGTCGTGAGGACCAACCTCCACCACCAAATGTGGCACCAAAACAACCGCAAGGGCAACACCACAATCACCAAGCAAGATGCGAGAGCTCGGATGATGAAGATTGCCACCAAAATAATGGCAACTGCCGATACCGGAACTGCAATGAAGAGGAAACTTTCGGCAAGCTCAAATTCACAATGACCAAGTTCACCGGTTCCAATGAACCCGAAGAATATCTCTCGTGGTAACTCAAGGTTGACAAGATATTCCGCATGAACAACTATAGCAATGAGAAGATGATGGCCATGGCGTCCCTCGAGTTTGATGATTATGCCAACCTTTGGTGGGAACAAGTCCAACTCGCTCGTGAAGAAAAAGAAGAGCCTCCAATTACAACTTGGCAAGATATGAAGGCTCATATGAGATCCCGCTTTGTTCCTTCGCACTACATGCGTGACCTCTTCAACAAGCTTCAAACGCTTAGTCAAGGGACAAAGACCGTGGAAGAGTACTTCAAGCAAATGGAGCTCAACATGATCCGTTCCAACATTGAAGAGCGTGATGAACAAACAATGGCACGTTTCCTCAATGGCTTGAACCACCCAATCAAGCGCATCACCGAGTTCCAAAAGTACAACAACATGGTTGAGCTTGTGCACATAGCAACAAAAGCCGAACGTCAAGTGCAAGAGGACATCAGGTACAACAATCCAAAGACGCACTTAACCTACAAGCAAGCGCCAACCACTACATCAACAACTCCAAATGGAAGCTCATCAAGTACCACCAAGCTTCCCTTCAAGCCAACACTTCCTCAAGGAAAACCGCCCCAAGTGGCAAATACACAAAGGATGATCAACCATTCAATGGTGAATGCTACAAGTGTGGAGGCAAAGGACACAAGTCAACCACATGTGGAAACAAGAAAGTTTTGTTCATCCACGACAATGGCGATGAAGAATACTTGAGTGAAGATGAGTTTGATGCAAGGGTCAAGGAAGCTTTGGAAAGGCAACATTTGGAAGATGACCAAGAATTACTTGTGTGTGAGCATGACACAAGTCCATCGCTTGTTGTCACAAGGGTCTTAACTAGTAAAGTCAATGAGAATGAAGACCAAAGATCAAACATCTTTCAAACTGGTGCCGGTATCAATGGGAAGTCCATAAAAGTTGTCATCGATGGAGGGAGTTGCCACAATCTTGCAAGCACGGAATTGTGTGAGAAGCTCAACCTCACCCTCCATCCACACAAGCATCCCTACCATATACAATGGCTAAGTGACCAAGGGTCCGTGAAGATCAAGCACACTATCTCGGTAACATTCTCAATTGGACCATACAAGGACACGGTGGAGTGTGATGTAGTTCCCATGACGGTTTGCCATATGTTGCTAGGTAGGACATGGCAATATGACAAGCGTGGTTTGCATGATGGTCACACAAACGCTTATACCTTCAAATGGCTTGACAAGACATGTGTTTTGCAACCAATGACTCCTATCGAAATAATTGCAGACAATGCAAAGGCTTTAGCGAGGGCGCAAAGCACAACACAATCTAGTGAGAAGAGCGGTGAGTGAGAGAACCACACTATAGTGAGTGAGAGCCACAAGCCAAACCCGAGTGAAAAAACTAAGAGTGTTCTTCTTGCCACTAAAAGTGACATGAGAGAAGTGCGGAACAACCCATCCATCTTGCACTATGTCCTTATATGTAAAGGACTAGCGCAAGGAACTAATGACTTGACAAATGTTCCTCCTTCTTTGATGACTATTTTGCAGGAATTCCAAGATGTATTCCCCGAATAGCTTCCTCATGGACTACCCCCTCTTCATGGAATCAAGCACCGCATCGATCTCATACCCGGCGCACCCCTTCCAAACTGTGCCGCATACCGCACAAACCTGGAAGAGACGTAAGAGATAGAACGACAAATCAACCAACTCGTCTCCAAAGGTTTGATCCAAGTAAGCACTAGCCCAAGCGTGGTACCCGTGATTCTTGTCCCAAAGATGGATGATACATTGTGGTTATGCATGGACTGTCGTCCAATCAATTCTATCACTGTGCGTTATCGACATCCTATACCGTGTCTTGATGACATGCTTGATGAGTAGTGTGGAGCCACTATATTTTCGAAAATTGGTCTTCGTAGTGGTTACCATCAAATACGCATGGCCGAGGGTGATGAGTGGAAAACCGCATTCAAGACCAAACTTGGTCTGGCTATATTTCACAGCCATCAACCTCCCCAAGATTAAACTTGATCGTCCTCAGGCAAGAAAACCAAAATCAAAAAGGAACTCGGCATTTAAACTGAAATAATGAGATGGTGATCTTACTCATGATTGGAAGTCTCATGTTTCCTCCACTTTATTAATCTAGAAAACTTTAGCATAAATAGAGTAATGGCAAGCATATCATAAGGGTTTTAATGAATCCTTATAGCGCAACAAAATATTTGTTAGCATGGATGATTAAAATGAGTAAACTCTATTCCATGTCATGTAATCAACTCATAAGATTTCCTTTGAACAATAAAATATAATCATATAAAATTTAGAGTGTGAGAGTTTGTCATGAAAAGCATATAAACTAAAGTATATCAATCCTCCCACATCAATAAGTCAAGACTTTGCAAGCACTACTTTTCTATTCATTGTCCTTCAAGAATTTCAGTTCTAAAGTAACTGAGAGCATGCCAAAAAAAATATTTAGTTTATCAGGTTGTGATGGACACTCGTGGCATCACTAAGGTTTTTGTTACTTTTGCATAATGATTGCTCATATCAGGCAGAGGAGTGATTCCATAATGTTTACAACTACCTGAGAGTGCCAAGAATATTACCCATTATAGCATTGCTGCTACAAATGTTTAATCAACTCATAACCGAAATCTAGGAGTTTCCTCCATGAAGATCGTTCATAGGCTAGCGGAGTTGTTGGCATCCCATAAGTTTGACACATATAAAGATATATCATTCTTATGATTCACAAGTCAAACTTTGGCATGCTCACTGTAGGGGTCCCAACCTTTAATAAGGTAGAGATCCCTGTGTTTACAATGCTAGTCCCTGGATCATTAGCTAGCATCCACAGTTAAGATGTAATATCAAGAAACAAAGGTCATAGTATAACTTTATAACCAGGAATAAAATAATTCATTACATCTTACATAGCTCATTTGGCTATCTCATTACAATGCAGCAGAAATAACTATAGCATGGAGTCCTTCATCTTCAAAGTGCCACAGGCAATCATGTTGGTTGTAGACTTGTAATCCTAATCAACACACTTCACTAACATCAAACAAACCTGCAACATAATTAGTTATAGCCACAAGGGTCAATACATTTGGTTTGTATTGGCAAGTGATACTATGGTATAGTAGTGGTATCTATCATCTATATGAATTTGGCTAAGTGGAGCTTAGGCTTGCTTTGCTCAAAATAGATTTTCCTTATCTTTTGAAAACACTAAGACTTTGTTTGTCAAAATCACCCAAGGCATCTCCCAATAGAAATTGGTGATCCTTCAACCCTTGTTCAACCACAAGTTTTTAACTTAGAAATTGGGATGAGGAGATTCTTGATAGCTTCCATGTCTTGATGCTCAAATTGTCCATTTCCGGGGACACGACTAAGTACTTAGATTTTACTCTCTGTAGAGGTGGTGCACTTTCCCCACAAGACTCGACATGCATCGAGACAAGATCTTTCAGAAGCCTTCCCTTAGACCAGAATGGACGCGCTCCAACCTATCATCCCCTACCACCAGCTGTCCATTTGGCTAAGTTATTGCAACCTATATGATCCAGGCAGAGCCCATAATGCCAAGTGGCTGCACTTGAAGCTTCTCAACATTTGACATCTCAAATCTCTTTGTTCCTGGGTGGCATTCCACAAGTGAGATACACAAGGTAAACCATAGAAATGGGCCTTGTGTAACCACTCAACAAAAATCCTTCCAAGCAATACCATTCCACCTAGGTGATTCATTCACTTAGTTGTTTTATTAAACAAAACACAAGTCCTTGACTTAGAAATATTCCATAGCATGAATATAATCCACCCTTGTTTTCTACTAGCTAAGCTAAGCATGATACTAGTAGGAATCTTAACTTAGGAAAAATTCTACTAAGGTTCCATCTACTAGGATTTCCCATGGCATAGTTTATACTTAGCAAAAATTCCATGCAAGTCCTACTTAGAAATATCACTAATGCATAGTGAAAATAATGGGACAAAAGTATGTAGCACCACTTTCCTTTTTGGTAGAGAATATAAGTTCACTTCTTGATCTTGCAATAGTCACACTCTTCAAAGTTCACTACAATTCAATCAAGCAAGGCACAATTCAATCTACCATTCAAGCAATTCATCACATAGAATAATAAAAACAAAGCAATGCATGCAAGCATGCCAAAGATTGTTTTATTTGGAAATGTGGTTTCTAATAGGTTATAAACACTTTAAAACACCTATTGGTCATTTATAAAAGTGGCAAAAACCATTTGATGTCAAGTTAGTGAAAATGGCCATTCAAATCATTTTTGTTTTGCCAGAATTGATTTAAATCAAAGAAATGATTTCTAGTGTTTGACAAATATATTTTTAAACACAAATGTTAGTGTTTTAAGGTCAAGTGTTTAATATTAAAACCATTTGCAAAAGGTTTTTCTTATAAACCATTTTTATACCAAAGCAATATTTTATGTTGTTGGAAATGCCTTTTAGCAAGGTAATAATTTATAGGGTTCATCAAATATATTTTTAAATCCTAAAACTTGGTGTTTATGGTCAGAGAGTTTAATTCAAATCATTTCCCAAAGGTTTTACTAAAAAAAGCATTTTTAAAACATAAACAATATTTTTATTTGACTAGAAATGTTCTAATTCAAAGATTTATTCTTTGGCTTCACCAAATATGTAAGGTCAGTAGGTTCAAAAAAATTCATTTACCAAAGATTTTACCTTAAAAATATATCTAGAATAATTTTTATATTCAAATTATGCCTACATAAGTTTCTGTAAAAACAACCAATTTAACAGAAGCAATTTACTAAACAAAGTATATGATTGGAAATTATTTGTTTTGCTGATTCCATTGATATAAAATTTGAAAAATTTGGACGTGTGGATCAAAAGTTATGCAATTTACAAATTTGAACATCTAATAGAATAAATTCTGTTTTTAAAACTAGAGTCTGGCCACGTGGAATATTTTCATTGGCTCGTACCATTTCATTCGGATCAGGAAACGTGGACCACAGGATCTACTTAACATCGCATGGCACAGATCTGTCTATACCCCTTCGTGTTAGTTTCTATCGCATCCGTCCGATTTAAATCGCATGGCCCTAATCTATTCGACCACAAAGTGGCGGCGCTAGCGGCGGCGAGTGGCGGAGGCACGGTCAGCCGTTGGTGTTCCCGGCGATTCAGGAAGCAAGAGAGGGAGAGAGAGGGCTCACCGAGGTCGCCGTGGCATGGGGATGTTTGACGTATGTTTGGTTGTCGAAGGGGCGCTCGGGGTTGATGCGAATCGCTCGCCGGAGTTCGCAAAGGCGTCGGGTGCTCTCAGTTGAAGACGATGGCGAGGCTACGGTGCATGCTAGAGAAAAAGGGAGTTACGGTTAGATGCGCAATGATGTGGCGAGTGCAGGAGCATCAATGAGAAGGGGAGGCGCGGTCGGATGTTACTAGTAGAGGTCGCCGAAGTTGGAGCAGACGGCGCGCTGCTCAGACGTGGTCGTTGCCGAGCCTATGGGGCGCGCTCGGGCAGACGGAGGGTGCTGGCAGACGTACACGGTGATGGTGAGCAAGCTCGTGGGGACTGGGAGGCAAGGGGCGGCGAGGAGAGGCCGGAATTGCTTGCGAAGCTCGTCGGAGCATAGAGAGGTCTTGGGCGAAATCGGAGCGGCCTGGTGGAGGAGAGGGTGGGGTGAGCGAGGGGAAAGAGAGAGGAGAGGCAGGCGCTTAAGATGGCATGGTCGAGGGACTGATTTACTGGGGCATTAACGCGTATTGATCCGAGGCTTAAACGGGTAGAAACCACCAGCGAGGTCAGCGCGCGGGTGAAGACGACGACTGTCGGGTGGGGTATGTTTGAAAGCGAGAGAGAGAGAGAGAGAGAGAGAGAGAGAGAGAGAGAGAGAGAGAGAGAAGATGGGGTCCAACGGTCAGGGACGGTGCGGGTGTGGTTTCTGGTGGAAAACGCTTCGCGAGAGGGGGAAAGAAATGGGCTTGCTGGGCCTGGACTGGGCTAGGTTAGCTGGATTGGGTCCTTTCCATTTTTTTTGTTCTGATTCATTTTTATTTTTATGTTTTGATTTTTTCCAAATGATTTCAAACCTTGTTTGAATTCAAACCTTTTCAAATGTTCAGTATATTTCTATACTGTTTTAAATAGTTTTTTAAGTCTATTTTTGAATAATTCCTTTATTCTTTTATGGTTTATATTTTATTTAAAATAGGCTCTTGCCCTTATTCAAATAATATTTTAAATAGAATTTCCATTCTTATTTAAATTCAAATTTTTATCAAAACCTTTTCCAGTAGGTTTTATTTACTCAAAAGGGTGTTGAATAATTCATTTTGATTTATTTGAAATATTTTCATATGATCTATTAATAATTTAAATTGGGTAAATGTCTTTATTCCAATGAAATCAAATATGGTTTTAATTCCATGAATTTTATTTAGATGATTTCTTTGATTCCATTTATATTAATTAACTTTTATTCCACTTGGATAAATTCCAATTATTATTTTTCCATGATTTAATTAATCATTTCTATTAGGGACTTTGTCTTTATTCAAAGGGAATATAATTTGGTTAATGCCATATAATTTTATTTGAATATTCTTTATCTATTCATTTGGATTATATTTATTCCATTTGCTTATGGACTTGGCCAAGTTTTATTTTGGCTTTGAATATTCCTTATTTATTATTTCTTTCTTTATCTTATAAAATCCATATCTTTTTATTTAAAGATCCCAAACTTGGTGATTCCAATTTGTAAAATCTTATTTAATATTTGTTTATCCTTTTATATCTCTTTAGGATTAATTTGATTACCATTTGGTATGGTATTTAAGATAGGAGCATTATTTAGCTTTGGAAATTAATTCCTTTTATCTTAATCAATTCATAAGTTTTTATCTATGGATCCAAATTGAATGAAATCAACTTCTATGGTTTCATAATACTTTTATTTACCAATCTTGATCATTTATAAATTTTGTTGATAAATTTTTATATGGATCAAATCCTTAGTCTTTGAGATAACTTGGAAATGTTTTTCTTCCATTAGGGTCTTAGGGATTTGGTTTATTTTCCAAGTGTTTGAATATCAAGATGCATTTATGAAGAATGCATTTCACTTGATTTGAATTTAGTTGGATTCAAATTTTATTCAAAGTTTGTTCAAGATGGGTTTTAATGTTTCCATTTAGAAACAAAAAGTTTCTTTTCACCCTAATTTCAACAATTATTTATTTTGTTTATTTATTTTTCACATTTCAAAATTTGGATTTTTTTTGGATGTGACACTCACAAGAACCGCTAAACATTAATTCAATTGAACAAATCCTTTCAAAGAGAACTATCGAGTCAATCATTATTTTAAGTGGTGTTAAGTGTCTTTAGGAATAAGCTTTCAAGACTATACACTACATCACACAAGTCTTCAATTGTGATACTTTTTCTTATTATAATTGTTTAGCAAGTTTTTAGGCAATACTTGGGTAACTACAAGAGCTGGAACAAAAATGTACTTAGCTAAATACCCATGCAAACAAAATTTTACTCCAATATAAAGACTCACTCCACCAATATAACATCTTAATATTTACCACTAACTAGCATGGGTTTCTCAAACTTCAAAAGTGGGGAGTCATAAGGAATACCTCTCATGTTTGGTTTCACTTTTATCTTCCCTTTTGATTTGTTTCTTGGAAACTCGAAGTCAATCACTCTCCTGCAAATATACGAGAACCTCGAGGAGAAAAGAAAAGAAAGAGGGAAAATAAAGATAAATGGAGAAATCTTTTTGTTGTTTTCGAGAAAGGGAATTAAAGAATAGGAAATTGGAGGCAATGCTCGGCTAGAAAATCTTGAAAACAAATAAAAAAACTAAATATAAAGTGTTGGGGAAACCAACATGAGTGCTTATAAACTCAAACTAAAAGCATAACCTCAAAAAATAAAAATGAATGAACGCCAAATAAATATAATGGGGAAACTTCCCCAAGCTTAGGCTTTTGCAAGCCCTTCAAATCATTGTGGTGGCTGGAAAAGTTGAAATTCCAGTTCGAAAATTGAGTTGATAAGTTAGTAGTGGTTTCTTGGAGGTTCAGGGATAGATTATGCATTCCTTCCACAGTTCGTCCAAGTTCTTGAAAATCTTGATATGTAGCGAACCGGTTTGGTGGATGCTCCTCTTGATAAGGAACTTCTTGCTCCTCTTCTTGGTCTTCATCCTCATCTGGAATCTCCTCCTCGGGTTGGTGTTTCTCAACCTGCAAGTCATATAGCATATGTCCTTCCTCGATAGAGAAAAGACCATTATGCAAAGGAGCGGGGTAGAGACGCCCAGCTCCAGAAATATGCAGGTAGTAAACACCACCTCTCCTAGTGAGCATTCAACAAGATTTTAAAGTAGATAAACCAACACGTCGCTCACCTAGCAATGGTTGCAACTCACCTAGGTCGATGCCCAAGGCATTGGCAAGAACGGTGGTGACACCTCCACATGTGATTGGTCCTTGGCTTTGGGAGGATTGGTACTCCAAGTAGCGCACACCAATTGCACCCAAGTGGAGTGACAAGTTGTTGTTATTAAAAGCAGCTTTTTAGAGGACCAAAATGTCCTCCTCATTGAGTCTTGTGAACTTATTTCATGCCTGCAAGGTGTTAGCAATGACATAGAAAAAATAATGAAGTGCGTGATGTTGAATATTTTCCCCTTGCTGACTCTAGAAGTGAAGCTCATTCTATTACAATAGAGTTCCGGGGAAGGGTCTATGCCAATATAATATGCACATAAAGCATTAGCATCATTGTTTGGTAAACCAAAACTCTATTTCAAAGTAAATTGAAGTCATCAAAAATACCGAGTTGCTTCAATATAATGGGGCAAGCCCAATTGGTTGCCTTCACTTCTCGGTTCTTGATCCTATCGGAACGATCACGGTGGGACTCATTCCTAAACCATATCCCCATGCATTCTTGAGTTGCAGCCTGAAAAGAACTAGCGGCGGCACGAGCACGAGTTTGGCTCCTTGTGTTCACCATCTAGAATAATAAGAAAATACAAAAATAAAAACTTTTGATCCAATAGTAATAAGCATAACATATTCCTCATCATAGCACACTAAAGAATCTCCTCAAAACAATAATCTATGCAAGAGAAACGTGGCAATTAGTTCATAGTAAGTCTCACCCTAGATTGATAATGACAATAGATCAGAGATGAATTTGCAAAAAGTAATTGGAGGATCGGAGGAGAAACATACCGTAGATCACTTGTGTGCGAGGAAATCGAACGAAATTGAGTAGATATGAAGATCTCTTGAGGTTTTCAGAGAGTTTGGAGGTATAAGAGATAAAAGGATTGAAGTTTTGGTGTTGGGGTGCCATCCCATGGTGTTTTTGTGGTCGGACGCAACTATACGACCAAACTATACAGCCAGAACATTTTGTTCCCGCTGTATAGTTGGTATGACATCAAATATTTAGGGTTTCTCACCTGGCGGCCGATGGCTGTGATAATATAACACTTTTTAGCTATATAAATTGTGTCATTTGCCTATCATATCATGCTCTATCTAACTATTTCTATGCCTGATATGCATGATTACTTGTTTTCATTAAATTCCATATGAGCTTTGCACATTTAGTATTTTAGGTAGAATTGTATCCCTCTTCCTTGTCTTTGATATGTGTGTAGGTGTTAATGATGATTATGGATAAAACAAAGGCAAAAGGAATAAAGATAGCATAGTATGGAGGAGCTGCAGGGACCAGACTTAGCCATTTGAGAGGTCAAAAAAGTGAATTTTCCAACTTCTCAAAATAAATATCCAAGACCACAGGGTTGTACCCGTCGTCGAGACGAATCCAACGATCCCAAGAATGCCCAAAACGGAGTTCGTATGAAGAAATGGAGACCAAAATATCCAAGATACCGAAGGTTTAACGATCAACTATACGGCGGGAGCCAAAATTTTGGCCGTATAGTTCCCCCGTATAGTTGGGAAAAAGGTCGAAAACAACGGGATTTCGCCCTCCCAGAAGCTCTAGAACCTTCCCTAAGTCATATGACGGTATTGGGGGACCCTAGGGCACCCCAAGGCCTATATAAAGGAGGGAGGAGTCAAGGGAGAGAGGAGGAAGCCACCACCAACCATATACAAGATCTAGATCCCATCTATCGCCTCTACGGCGGCGCCCTGCCGTCGTGCCTCCTCCATAGCCTGTACAACTCCACCAAGATCAAGATCTCCATAAAAAACATCAAGCCATCCAAGGAAGAATAGGAGGAGAAGAAAAACGCCACCATCACCACGCCGACATCACCATCATTGCATCATCATCACCATATCCATCGCCGCTACTCCTTCATCCTTCCCCATCATGGTCTCCGTGATGGATTGTAATATGGCTTGAACCCCCTTTTATTAATGTTATGATGATTTTAGTAATTAAAGTGTGGTGTGTTCTTGTTAATTAATATGTTTGTGCTTTCTCTTTACATTGTTCTATTCATGATATTATTCTAGTGATTGGAGACGTCCAATCCATTGTTGAGGA
This sequence comes from Avena sativa, assembly GCA_916181665.1. Lineage (NCBI taxonomy): Eukaryota > Viridiplantae > Streptophyta > Magnoliopsida > Poales > Poaceae > Avena > Avena sativa. The sequence goes on from OV702282.1 coordinate 195,605,757, forward strand.
ATTTACTAGGGATTCACGGAGTGTCACAAAACTTATTATTAGTCTCAGATCTTCCATGGGTAAAACTAATAGGCTATTTGCTATAAGTGATTTGCGGAGGCAATAGCAGCTTAGGATGCACCGCCCAGAGTTCCCCCAAGATCACTCACAATATAGATAGGTATAGTGTTCCGAATTGCTTGACCCCAAAGTGACAGACGAGATATCTTGTGACTAGCACACTTGCTTAGGAGTACGGTTGTCCATAGAACTTAATGCCTTTGCTCTGGTTTACCTTGATTGGTCTTGTTACCTTAATACAATATTCTCTTACGAGATGACTCATGTCCGAAGAGGGTGTGGACAATTGAGTTGTCTAGTTGCCACTTACCAATGGTGAGAGACAACAGTATTTGAGGGACCGCCACAAGTACAGTTTATAGCTATTCCATAAGAACTTATCATACACACCGGTATACACAACATTACTTGAGAAATCATAGCATTAATATTTCATCTCATTGCATTCGCCTCTTTCCAGTTTTACTTTCGTTCTAGTTTTCTTCCAGTCATAGTAGTAGTTGTTACAAATCATCTTAAATTCATTTATCCTAGTAACATATAGAATAAGCTATTTCCAAACCATGGGTTGGGTGCGAACATGGCCTCATTGACAAAGTGGCTGCGGGGTCGTGTTCGCCGAGCTCCCATCGGGACAAACTCTTTAAATATTTGCTGCTATAAGTACTGCAATAACCCTGTTATTGGTGCAGGAACCCAGTCATCAGCGGCGTAACTATACTGCCGGGATTTTTCATCCCCGCCGTATAGTTGGTCGCCAATCTTACTGTACCTTTTAAAAGAAAATCAAAAAAGGCCTCGATATCTATACGTCCGCAACTATACGGCCAGAATTTTTATTCCTGTCGTATAGTTGGTCGTTAAACCTTCTATACCTGGGAAGAAATTTTTATCGATGACATTGATAACTATATGACCGTAACTATACATATGGAATTTTTGTTCATGCCGTATAGTTTGTTGTTAAATCTTCTATACTTGCCAAAAAATTCTGTTTATTTGAGAATTCTTTCTTAAACTGAAACATAGATAAATACCATGTTTTTTACCGCAAAATGACAGTCTATATTGTTGACCAACAACAGCATGTATAAAACAGGATGTTTAGTACTACCGAACTTCTCCTCCTCAAGTGGATTTTTCTAGCACTCTTTATTCAACAAGAAACTTAAAATAAAACTTAAAAACTTTACTCAAACCTTATTTCACATGGGTTGCCTCCCATGCAGCGCTCTTTTATGGTCAATAGCTTGACCTTGATGTTGCTCACTTGGGATAGATGAGTGGAACACCCAGTCCAAAATAGTTGGCCTTCAAAGTGATGGCCTCCTTCTCATCATGCTTGGCTCTCTTCCTACTAGGAAAATGAATAACAAAAGGATCCTGTGAAGGCAATTGAAGCTTCATGTTCCCTTCATGTAGATTAATCAAAGACTTAACAGTTCTTAAAAATGGACGACCTAATATGATAGGAGCAGTAGCATCTTCACGCATGTCAACAATAACAAAATCAATGAGAACATGACATCCTTTAATGTATATTAAATTATTCTCCTTAATTCCTACAGCTTGTTTGTAGGTAGAATCTGCTCGATGTAATTTTAACTCAGTGATTTCAAATGAGCCAAGATTTAGGTTATTAAAAAGACTCTTTGGAATTGTTGAAACACTTGCACCTAGATCACAAAGTGCAGCTATCTCATTAGTCCCAATTTTAATCTTAATAATAGGCTCAAATATATCATCAAGCTTAATAGGTAATTTATCAGCAATTTTCTTATACTCTTCCTCAAGCTCACGTACCTTAATTGCTACCTGATTAACGAAGTGTTGATACAAGGCTTCCTCGTTTACTTCACTTACCGGAATCTTGATATTGATCCTTTTTACAAGATCTTCAACCGTGTAGTTTGGTGAAGGAGCATTGTTGTAGTCAAGTTCTTCAGGCTCCTCCCTTTGGATTCTTATCATCTTAAGTTCTTCAACCGGATTGGGCTTAGCTTTACCTACAAATTTAGCTAGAATGAGAGTTTGACTCTCGACTATCTTCCCTAGCTGTGCCTCAACAATCCTTATCCTTTCTTGGAGGGCTTGCGAATCATTCCTCAGACTAATAGCTTGGTTAGATAATTTACCAAGCATAGCATCATGGTTCTCCATTATTTTAACTAGGATATTGTTTTGCTCATTTTGTGAGTCCATAAAGGACTAAAGAGTTTCTTGGATACTACCATTACTTGATCCCATATTATTATTAGAGTTACCTGCAGGGCTGGAATAATGTTTCAGAAAATTTGGATTATAGTTCTTCTTACAAGCAGGGTTATAATCATTACGAGCTATAAAGTCTACTTCTTCAATATTTGGTTCTAGGATAGCTCTTACCGGGGTTTCCTTACCTTTGATGGCTAATATGAGCTCATCCAATTTAGCATTGAGTTCTTCATTTTACTGAGGAGTGATGGAGTTCACCTTCTTCGTGTTTGATCTTTCCACATGCCATTGGGCATGGTTGTCTTGCATGTTGTCTAGCAGATGTTTTGCTTCGGTAATTTGTTTACCAATAAATGTTCCTCCAGCTGCAGTATCAAGCATAGACTTAGACACATGGTTAAGAGTATTATAAAATAAATGGAGAATTAACTAATCTTCCATCCCATGACTAGGATAGTTCCTCATGCATTTTTCATTCTCTCCCATGCAAGAGCTAGTGGCTCATGCTCTTCCTGTCTAAAACCAGTAATATTAGATCTTAGTTGCGTAGTCTTTGCAGGTGGAAAAAATTTAGTCATAAGTAAAGAAGTACATTCCACCCATGATGCAATAGTATTTCTAGGCAAAGATAGCAACCATTCTTTTGCTCTTCCTCTAAGAGAGAAAGGAAATAAGCGCAACTTGACAGCATTGGGGTCAACATTTTTAATGCGCATCATATCACATATTTCAGTGAAAGTATTCAAGTGCATACCTGCGCCCTCAACAACAGAGCCTCCAAATTGATTTTGTTGAACCAAGCTGAAATAATGGGGCTTAATTTCATAATCATCAGCACTAGTTGCTGGCTGGATAATAGGAGTATGCAAATAATCATTGTTGGGAGTTGCATACTCCCCAAGCTTCTATTTAGACATATTTCCTATGTTTGGGGGTTTTTCTCAAACTAAAAACTTAGGATAGTACAAACAAGAATTTAAAGCCTAGATATTTTTTTGGTTTTTCAAATAAAGACTGAAATCAAACTAACAAAATTAAAAACAAGAATTAAAATTATCAAGGTTCCTAATAAACTCACCAGGGTAGCTATTGCTTCCGTGGCAACGACGCCAGAAAAAGGGTTGATACCTTCGATCCGGATTATGGATGTAGTATAGATTCTTTTTCCCTAGTACACCTAGGTTTATCGAATCCTCAGGAAGCAGAAAGCAAAGTGAAGTTGCTTTAACGGACATTCGGGAGTTTTGGAATTATTTTTGTGTTTTACTGGACCAAGAGTTTTCGATCTTTTGTTGTTGTTGATGATGGAGAGAGAGGGCCTAGGGCTTTTGGTTTCACCTGTAGTTGTGGAAAATATCTGATGGGAATAAATGATAATAATAAAGTACGCATGTAATTTTTAGAGCAAGATAATTATATGTGGGCAGTGCATCCATAATTTCTATTGCCTCAGCAACCGCTTATAGCAATAACCTACTAGTCTCATCCATAGAAGAAAGAGAACTAATGACATGCATAGTGACGTCACCATTAATCCCAAGTAAATCCCTCACATACAGCCGTACTACCCTTTCTGTCATCGTACTACCCTTTCTGTCACTAGGGTTCCCATCATATAGATTAGTTATTACTTACACTCCCTATACCTGGATCAATCCTCGGGGTCTTGGGTACCCGACAAGTCCTTAGATTGAGGCAAGAGAGGGTACAATAATCATCATGTCATACAAACTAATACATGATCCCATATATTATAAATAACATGCACATGCTACATGGCTAGGCCGAATCCCTTAGCCCAAGGAGAATTACTCACACATAGAGATGAAATCAACAATCATAAACATTGTAATAGAGATCATAAGATTTATAGAAAATAGTATTACAATTTCGCCAACTGGAGAAGAGATCTACAATTACAAGTGGTGTAATATGGCTATGGTGGTGGAGAAGGGTTTGGAGATTAGATCTAGATCTATTCCTCCTGCAGTGTGGTTTCTGATGGCTGGGTGTCGTTGGTGGCAAAGCGATAGATCGAGAGAGAAAAGATCGAGAAGGGTTTTCTCGATGCCCGAGGCCTCTTTATAGAGGGGTCCCTTCACGAAAGTTGTTCTGTTTGACCTAGCGGTGTAGATAGAAACTATGCGGTCGGAAATTTATTCCCGCTGTATAGTTGGTCGTTAAAGCTTCTAGATCAACTTCACGGCTCCTGGTTTATTTGACGTGTTGGAAATCTCGTATCTTTGACTTTAATGTTGTGATTCCCATCATCAAACGTCATTATCTACGCAGGTAAAAATAAAAAGAAAGGATTGCATACCACTTTGATCATTAGGCATTAGTGGCAGGGTTTAGAGAGATATTTCATCAAATATATGAATAATATCCAGTTTAAATGTGAGTGTGGATGGCTATATTTCACAATCATCACCTGTTGTCACCATGCTGTCACCGGCCTATGCCTCCTTCACCAGAGCTCATGTGTGGTGCTCTCTGCAGGTTCACCGCGAGCATGCCCAAGGTCGCTATAGACGTGGCCCCTTGAAGCCATGGTACATCAGGACATGCGCCTTGCATGTGCCATCCGTCATCGCCCTCGGCTGCGAGGCTCATCTGACTGCGCCCTGCCTCATCTGTGTCTACCTCGACGTTGGTGCTCTGGCAAGCTATCCGTGGTGCCCCTCCTCCGCCGTTAGTACCAAGCCTGACCCTTCCATCCTCAACCTCTATGTCACCGACCCTAGATCCTCTCCTTGATTTTTGTTCTAGTGTAGGGACGCCATCCTCGCACTAGTGCCTTCGACCTCATGTGATACCAAATCCGTCGATGTTTCTGCCATATTTCTGATTCGGTTACCATGTCATCTTTTTCTCTCACGCGTGGGACATGTGTGATTGTATGTGAATAACATGTGTGTTCCTGAGAACACTTCAACTGTCACAACCATCCGAGGATCCTTGTTGCATGGATCAGCTTCCAGATCACCTTATCGTTGCCAAGATCCTCTTATGCTCCGCTTGCCAAGTTCGTCGATGCACCATAATATTCCAGTCATCGACAAGATCTCCGTGTCGTGCCATAGATACCAAGATCAACCTCAACCCGATGACCACCGACACAAGTTCTCGACCGATGGTCCAAATGAAACCTGAAGGCCACTGACATTGAAAACCGAGTGAAGGCCGCCAACGCTAAAAATCGAGTTATCCGTCACGGACAACAAGATATTCGACATGGAACCCAAAGACCCCGATCCTAGAATCGAAGACCGAACCCCTCCAAATCCAAGATCTTCTACCCTAAATGTGTGACCCATATCTGAGACCCTATTTTAATATATACCATATATCTTGTTTGAAAGGATATAGATGCCGCCTAGAGGGGGTGAATAGGCGGTATAAAACTTTTCTGGGAGTGGCTCAACAAAGGCGGAATTAAACTAGCGTTTACTTTGTTAAGCACAAAATCTAGTACAACTAGGGTTCACCTATTTACACCAACAACTTATGCTAAGCAAGACAAGCAAATATGTGATAGAAATATATATACTTCAAGCACGAAGGCTATCACAAAGTAAGGTGCATAAGTTAGAGCTCAGATATAGAGATAACCAAGGCATGCAGAGACAAAAATATTTTACCAAGTTCCTCCCAACATGGAGTACGTCTCATTTGGAGAGGGGTGGTATCAAACCACCAACGCCACAAGAGGCCTCCCTTTTTCTCGCGTGAATCTCACCCCAACGGGATTGATCCACACTAAGACTATTGATGCACTTGTCGGTGGCAATCCGGAACCTCTCACAAGGTTGGGGCACTTCTCTACAACTCAATTGGAGACTCCCAACAAACAAGCTTGGGGAAATCTCCACAACTTAATTGGAGGCCCCAAGTAATACAAAATCCTACAAAACAACCAAACCATCTAGGGTTCCAAGAACCCAAGAGTAAAACGCTTATCACCTTTCACTCAATTGAATCCTCACCGAGAAATCAAACCTATGCACCAAATGCAATGGCAAGAAGACAAGAAGTTATCAAGTCCTTCTCTCCCATATTCCACCAAAGCTGCAAAATCTTGTGGGGGAATAAGAGAGGAAGAAAAAAGGAGGAAATCCACAAAAGACTCCAAGATCTAGATCCCAAGATGTTCCCCTCACTTAGAGGAGAGATTGATTGCTGGGATTGTAGATCTAGATCTCCTCTTTTAAATCCCTAAAGTATATGCAAGAATCATAGGAGGGATTGAAGGGAAGCAAGCATAAGAGGGTCAAGAATGGAGAAGACTTGCAAAACTAGAGTAGTCTCATTGGGGAAGAAGGGCCCCTGTTATAGGCCCACTGATTTCTGACCGTTTTCTGCCCGTCGGGGGGTTTCCGCACCAGAGACTCTGGTCTGCACATAACACACACACACACACGAGATTCCGGTCCATCTCTGGACCATCTCTATACCCCTATACAAAATCTCCTGGGGCAGGTCTTGATGCACCCTCCGGAGACTTGGCAGTAACTCCGGACCTGAGCACACCAGAGACTCCGGACTAGATTCCGGTCTACCAGTCTACATCGGAGATTCCGGCCAAATATCCGGTCTGAACCAAATAAGAGGCAAACTTCAAATGTCGATATCTAGAGTTTGAAAACTCCGATTGACCCGAAACCAATTTTTTTGGAAAGAGGACAACAAGAGCCCCTTGGTGAGAATATTTCATGTATTATAATGTGAGATACCTCGCTTGGTGAGAAACCGGAAAACCTCAAAGATCAAAAACGCAATAAGATATAAAAGGGAAATCCGTTTTTGATGAACTAGAGCTTGTTATGAATATTATCACAAGCTCTAGAAACTCACATGGATAAGATCCAAATAACAACCAAGAAAGGATGATGCTAAGTATGCAAAGGTTTGAACTCTCTCCTAAAGATATGATCGAGTTACTCACTTGAGAGCCCCTCTTGATAGTACGGTTATCTATCTTATAAACCTGTCTCCCCAACTAACACCATGAGACCAGTAAGAAGGAAACCCTATCAAGATCATACCTTTGCCTTGCGCATATTCCACTTGATCGTGATGCATATGATCTTGTCCTTCTCAAGATGGAACACCTTTCTTGATTGCTCTTGCATGCACTCGCTTGATGAAGACTTGTAAGTTGCTCCCCCATACAACATGGGGAAACCTTTACTTTGACCTTGTATTCATCGATCCATGATCACCGAGGATGGCACACTTCAAGCATGAGATCTTATAGATATGGCACATCTTTAGCTTGCACAACATTTCTAACACCATTTGGATGATGTCTTGAAGATACGCATGAGGAACTCTATCTTCTTCTTCAAGACACCCTTGATCTTATTTTCTTTGTTCTTCTTCATTTCTACTTTCTTTATTACGTTAGTGTCTTGAAGATACACACGAGGTATCACTCCATCTTATTCTTCAAGACACACTTGCTATAGGCCCAACACTCACTTGACCAATATCTGGGTCACTCTTGAAACCTTGGTCAACACTTGATCTTCTTCACTTTCTTCTTCTTCTTCTTCTTCTTCATTTCTTCTACCTTTAAGCCAACACATGCCCCAAGCAATGCCAATGGACAATTCCTACTAGTGTAACTCAATGCAAACATTAGTCCATAGAGATTGTCATTAATTACAAACCATACATGGGGGCCCCATATGCTCTTTCATTGTTGCATATTAAATAATCTATGCTTGCATATATATCATGCGTTTTGGGGGCATTTTGTCGATTCACCTAATAATTAAATATGGGATATTTATGTCTCATCTCGACTCCATTTAAAATTGTGTAGCTCATCGATGACATGTTTTGTCTTGTTTAGTCAACATTTAAATTGTGGGGGTATCTAAACAACTTGAACCTTCTAATTAACTGTCGGGATTCCGATTCTGGTTAATATTGCTAAGCTAGTGCGTATATTTCCATGACATGCATCATATCATGACCATGCCTGATCTCTTTCCGCGTCATTAAACATTGCATATTTTGCCTCTTCTAGTACTTTGCTTCTTCACCAGATAGGACGATGAGTCGATGTGAGATACAACAAGCCTTTGGTCACCGAATTTGTCTCCCAGACGAGTATTCTCCCCTTCTACCTATTTTACATGTATAGTCTTTACTTTCTTCTTTTTTCTACCGCTATCCTTTATTGTCGATGATTTAGTATTGTCCCTTTATTTACTTGATCTACCATATTGCCTTGGTTATCCTATTGCCTTGTTTGATTAGCTAGCTTTGTCCTTGCAAGTCATAGACATGCTTCATGTCGCTCTCGTATAGGTGAACCATGATATCTGGATATGGTTGATACTATGATAATTAAATTGGTGATGTTGGTTATGGTTATGGTTATGATTTCAAGTAATTATAAGGCATGGCAGGGATCACCTTTGGGAACTACTTGAGTCAACCTAGGAATCGTTCGTTCTACGTTACCAGTTTTGAGTTGATCATGTTAACCAAACGTGGGGCCTCTGGGAACCCACCCCCCTCAACTACCGGCTCTATTCGTATATCCAGAGGGTTACAAAATTGGTTTTCCATTTGGTGCATACGCATAATAAGTCCTCAGACATGGGTTGAGTTGTGATATGATTTTGGCGTACTGTCATGGCTTGCACTACATAAAATCGGGATACCGTGTCGGAGGTGGGATGGAGATCTACAAGCTATCTTCCGATCATCCCCTGGCCATAGAATCAAATGTTGTGCCACCTAGAGAATCAGCTGTATCTCTTGTTTGTGTTAAACACAGTAGATGATGCCTCTGGATATGCGCGTAGTTATGGGACAATTCTTGTTGTGAGATTACGCGTAATATGTTGCATGAAGGGTTGAACATGCATTTGGGTACATTAGTGCACCCCTGCAGGGGTAAATATTTTTGAGAAGCCATGTGTCCACGGTTATGGACGCCTCAGGAGTACAATGTCATGATCATAGACAACGGCACTAATGCTTTACCAACTAAAGAATTGGATAATTAAAATTGCAACGTGTGTGTGTTCCACAAGAGGACTTTCTCGACTGGTCTTCGAGGGGGAAATCTTCATATGGGTTATGCTTGGTGTTATATTATTATTACCATATAGCACTCTCTTATCTCGCTCTAATAGCCGAAGTTGAAGCGCATCTCTATAAGTTATATAGTGCAAACTTTGTTGTCGCTGAGACCACCATACCCATGTAGGCAAGAGCCGCCAAATTCTACGACTCGCCATGTACTGGCCTCGGTACTGACCGCTCTCTTTTTTACTTTGCCCTTTGCCGACACCCTTTGGATTGGAAAAGTATGTGATTGACGATGTTAGCAAAGTTACCCTTCCATCTTGGCATAGGCAGGGTTATGGACGTTGCTTTTTTATTCCTCGGGACTCTTAGTCTCGTTTGGATATTATTCGTACTCGAATACTATTTGTCTTTCTTTATGATTTGTATCTTAATATTATAACATTTGTATTCTTGAATCATTGATTTGTTGTTGTATATATATGTTTCTTGTGGATTCTGTTGTAAACTATTGTGATGTAACTACTTGTAATAAAATCCACCCACACGAAAGTGTCTGGTGGGCGTCTTCGAATCGCTTCTATGCGTATTTTTCCGGAAATGCTAAGATCTACATAGACCCGATTTTGGGGCGTTACACGGAACCAATCAAGCAAATCCATCACCATTGCCATCCACGTCAGCGGCCGGCAACATCTACGACACTCATGCTGATAAGGTGATCTACCACGAGACCCTTGCCGAGCCGGTGACCATTGCCCATATCCGAAATGTCACGCAACTTGATGAGAAGAGCCAGGAAATCCTCGCGGAGGCCAAGTACATCGCGGAGCCAGGTGCAAAGTTGGACAAATATCTCGCCAAGGAGAAAGACTCTCTCAAGGCGGCAAAAGAAATGGAAGCAGAGTACAAGAAGCTGCTCACGCAGAAGAAAGCACGGCAAGTTCCCGCTCACATCATCGGCATTGCTACGAGGCATCGACCTTGCTACAAGCGGGCAACTGCATTTCTATGAGGTCCGCTGCTGCTACAGGCGGCCATTAGCATTGCTGTGAGTGACCATGCTAGCATACTCTTTAGCAACAATAAGGGTGCTGCCATGGGAGGTGGCAATCCTGCGAGCAAGGGGATTCCTAGGTGAGGAAGGTGATTCCACTAGGGAAGGATGGTGGTGTTGTGACTGAGGTGCTTCCTTGAGGTTGTGGACGCCACCCTTTCCGGAGCTAGAGGCAGGTCCGGGGCCAAGCTGACTGCCCATGGCGACGGGTTGGGTCCACCTGTGTACGCCGAGCGAGGATGAGGATGATGCTTTCTTTCTTTGGTAGCAGGATTATTTTATTGTGTGTGTGAGTGGTCCTAGTAGACACTTGTTGAGCGTTGGAGGAGGGGATCGGGGGCTTCCAATCCCCCGGGGGACGCTTAGCACGATCCAAAATTGATGTAGAAATTAACGAGTGGGTTTGAGGAACCGAAAATAGGAATATTTAAGTTTTATGAAGTTGAATAAGCAACCACGCCACTATGTAACCCTACTCTTCGAGCGTGATATGCAAGATACCTTGTCAAAGCAGCCTTGCTGGGAGCATGATACACAAGACATGCAAACGATATATTATAGGATCCAAAACTCCACACACACCCGGGGGACCCTATGAAGGAGTGCGTCGCCTATGGATTGCCCTAGGTCAACATAATTACATCGTGTCCTCGGTATTTGTAGCTTTGCAACATGAAGAACGACCAATAGCAAGTAGCCATAAACTAGGGCAAGAGAAAATCATAGATGAAAATGTACTATGTGTTTGTTCAGTTGTATATTGTTATTCAATCAGCCATCAACTCTCACCTATATATGAGGTGGCTCGACTTTCCATAAAAGACAAGGATTCAGATTTTCGTCTAAAGCACTAAACGAGACATAACTCGAATAGGTATTCTCAGAAAAAAATGTCGGGTAATGTATATGAAAATAGCCATCTTTCTCCGTGTTCAAACCTTGTTTTTAGTCAAGAAATTGACAAGAATGTCTCTAGCTTTGCCATTAATAACTAATTATTTCAAATATGTGAAATCCATTACTTTGAATTATGTTGTGTAGGAAATCATGCTTTTAAGGCGAAATCAGGAGCCATAAATGACGATTTTGAGAAAGTCTACACGACTAAGCAATCCTGGAGTCAACACCAGGCTCTAGAGGCCATAACAACCACTGGTACGGGCAAGGCCCGCCCGTACGGCTCGCCCGTACCAGGTGGCAGTGGATTTGTCTGGTCAAACCCTACGACTTTCGTGAACACGTCTATATATTTTAAGGTCCCAGTTGTCGCACAGGAGGTCGTCATTCTCATATTTCATCACAACACCACCAAAGGAGATCCACCTCCATAGTTCATCCTCTCCATCCTCCATCCTCTCCATAGCCATTATCTTGTACTTACGATCTCCTTGTGATTTGGCGATCATTGTAAGAATATTTTGTTTCAGTCTAAGTATTTTGCATAATATTTTCTATCCTTGATCTTATTGTTATGAGTGAGTAGTCCTCACGAGCTACAGGTTGGGGTGAAACCTCGTAGCGATTATGTTCATCTAATCCATGGGAGCATTGTGTATTGTTTGAATAGATATTTGTATCTTTGTTTCTTTGTCGCTTATCTTGATCTTTGTACTTGTAGGTACCCAAGACTTGTACCTTTGTTTCTTTGTCTCTTGTCTTGATCTTTGGACTTGTAGGTACCCAAGGCCTCCGAGATTAATAAAGGCTTGAGGTGAGATACTTGATTAGCAGCAATCTCATAGGAAACCCTGTGACGGAAAGGGGTGTATGATCTTCGCTTAGAGATTCATTCGGGAACAAGAACAACATCATTTCTTAAGGCTTTGATCTGTGTTTTCACTTAATATTTTTTTAGCCCAATACTTTATGGTGGAAACGGTTGGATCAAAAGACTATTCCTATGCCTATGACTCTAAGGGGCTCTCGTATATTGGTATGTGCTGCCCACAAATTTTATCTCTATTAAAACATTACACATAAATATTCTTATCATTATATTTATCCCATATGATGTGCAGCTGTAGGTGAATCTCCAACCCTGGCATATCTCCATCCATTGAAACAACCCACAATAAAAAGTAAACTTGAAAGGTCCGGTAAACGAAGGTAAAATAGACAAACAAAGTCTTGTAGACGTCTCCTTATTTAATTCCTTTTAGCATTGTTTCCCAAGGTTTGATTAAACCAAGGTCTACTGGGGAAAATGCTACTATACTGCATCCGTGAATCCGGACCGAAGGTATCATCGGGCCGATAGTATGGCTAGGAGGATCCACACACCTCAATCCATAAAGAGTGATGTCAAAATCTAGCTAAATAGCGGTCAAACAAATCCGGGGCATGTCTAGGACCTCTTGGAACCAGTCGATAGGTTTGGACAAACATGTATGGGAATCCTCAAGTTTCCTCGAGTTTGGTCTTACATGTCGGAGAATATTTGACAATCAAAACATGCATGTGGTCCATGCCCCAACATGAGGCCACCACTCCACATCGGGTGAGAAACGTCACCACGTCGGGTTAGCTCTCCTAGATAGTTTACCTAGTCGCGCGTTTGGTTGTGTCGGGTTGCGTGTGAGCATGTGATCCCTACCCTCTCATCCTTAGGTCATACATGAGACCTTGCCATCATGTTGTTTGGGGTGGGGAAGGGGCGTTGCGCGAGGTTATGTCTCCTCCTACCCCCCCCCCCTTACGCATGTACGTACCCCTGCACAATGATTTCCTGTGGGAGAGGTCGTGCACCGAACGACTTTGTACCACCTGCGTTGACTCTCTTCGAAGAGCAACCACGCGTTGCACAACTTTGTGACATGGTTCACCCATCTCTCCTGCCACTCGAGTGCTAGAACGCCCAGCTCACCTATAAATCCTCCACCCCCGCTCTTCACTCTCCTATATTTCTAGGCTTATCTCTTCCTTACCATGCTCGTTCGGGTTTAGATGCACCTTTTTTAGATAAAAAGCATCATTGCCCGACTTTAAATTAATAAAGCCAACTAGGTTCACCAACATTACATCGCATAAGTCAGCGATACAACACGCATGGGAGCAGATTACAGCTAACACACAAAGCTAGAGGGTTCGACCACACTAGTCAGAGCACATAAAGCAAACAGACGCTCCAAAAACAAGTGTTTAAACTCATGCAGCAGCTGAAACATGGTGGTCTTGAAAAGTTTGCTTTAGTAGCTCCATCACCAGGTCCATTGCTTGACAGTCTTAAGGTTTGAATAGAGGGCGCCACTTCTGCAAATACAGATTAGTTTTGAAGAGGCAATCAGCATGTTGTCTAGGGAAAATCCCCTCAATGGAAAATTTATTCCGAATCTAGCAGAGAGCCCAAGACTGAGCGGCAAAGGAAATCCAGATCCAACGACCGGCTTTCCAAGTCAAGGCGTCTACCAAGGAGAGGAAATGCGAGAAATAAGTGGGATTCCACTGAACACCAAACATCTCACGAAACACACTCCACAAAAATCTTGATAAGAAGCAATCAAAGAAAATATGCGTGGCCATTTCACTCGCCCCACAGAGAGCACACTTGCCATCTGAGGGTCCTCTTCTATGGTTTATTTGTTTCCTTGAGGGTAGGTGATCTCTAGCTAGTTACCAGAGAAAGATTTCAATTTTTAGAGGTACAAGGGTTTTTCAAATTCTCTTGGCTGCCAGAGCAAAGGGGGCCTGGGGTTGTTGGGCTAGCTTCCGATAAAGGGATGCGACTGAGAACTTGTCGTTGGGTTCGAGGGCCCAGGAAACCATATCCACCGCCCCCACTAGGTGCTACAGGTTCTAATTCCTAGAGGAAAGACGTCCACAAGGCAGTTTCCAGGGGTACAAAGGCTCGACGAAAAGCTAGGTTCCAGCCATCCTGCCCAAAGGCCTGAGAGGTTGAGATGTCCGGTTCAGTACAACAAGCAAATAGACGCGGGAAGCGGCTAGCGAGGGGGCCATCTACTGTCCAACAGTCCTTCCAGAAGAGGATTTTACTACCATTCCCTAGAGAGAACTTCGCCCCAACTTGAACACCTCCTTTATCTTATTCAGGATTTTCTAGAACTGTGAGCCACCCTAGCCATCTCCAACGAAGATGTTCGGTACAGAGCCATACTTGGCTCAAAGTGAAGGAATACGGGTAGGCTACACTAGCGCAAATCAAAAATTTCTATCGCGTAAACCAGGAATATTGTTGTCATAGATCACAAGATTACCACTAGAAGCATAGTTGCGGAACTTGATAAAGCGCGCCGAGGCAGTGTAGACGTTCCATGTCTCCTCCTTATCCTCGTCCCACGAGCAGCTCCCCTTGCGTGGCTCGTCCAAGTGCTATAGATGTAACACCTCCAAGGTATCCACACGTGCGGGATGGAAGCGTCAGAAGCCAGACTGCTAGGTCCGCACGTGCAACATAGGCGTGAGAAGAGATGGCTAGGTGGAATGGTCTAACCCTGATCAGCTCGCCCCACCCTCTCTTATATAGGCGTCCCTAGTGGGCTTCTACATTAGCAGCCCATTAGTAGCCTAAGCCTGGTCTAATTCGGATCCAATCCTTATTAGGCTTCCATCCCCTTAAGTGTGTGACCCTATTGATTCATATATGTATAGACATGACACGAATACACTTATTCTGTCAATAGTTGGTAGCGGCCTCTAGCAAGACGTTCCAACTCCTAAACGCATACAAAGATCATATCAGACGAACCATCACAAGGTTTAGTACATGTATTTCCCTTTGCCTCACGATATTTGGTCTAGCTCCAAGCTGACCTCCCTTTCTTGATACTATGATTCGGAATCCCTTTACTAGGTTAAATCTTAACCTAATGTAGCACGGCCATGCATTTCTGGATCCGATCACTCGAGGGGCCCAGAGATATCTCTCTCAAGTAGAGAGGGGCAAATCTCATCTTGATTGACCATGCCTTACAGCATTGCTTCAGGACAAACCCGAAAGCTACCTTTATAACTACCCAGTTACGGAGCAACGTCTGATAGCCCCAAAGTAGGTCGATCCACATCTCAAGTACAGGTGACAATCTCAGGTCTAAGGACAAAACGTACACGATGTGTAGAGAGAGAGCTGCAACTAATTGCTAGTCTTAAGTTGGGTCAGTCCAACCCCATGTTCATAACATGTGTCCATATTATTGGTTTGACATCTCCATGTCTATGACTTGCGAAGCATAGTCATCAACCAATCGATGTGCTAGTATAATATTCACGTGTGTCCTCACATGAACTCCGACTAGGGACAACTATTAAATAACCATACAAGTAAAGAGTTTCACAAACAATTCACATAATTGCCAATCAATACAAGTTGCCTGATATGGATATTCATGGAACATTACAATAACTCATGGATACATAAGAAATATAATCATCTCTATGATTGCCTCTAGGGCATATTTCCTTCACTAAGGATATGGGCACAAAGATTCTGATCATCAGGTTGTGTGAAAAGTCTCCAAATCCATTTGGTGAGAAGTGCAATATTGAGGAATCTAGAGTTTATAATGCCTAGACCTCCCTAGTCTTCCGGTCGGCAAACATCCTGCCAGTTAATCCAATGATATTTCTGTTTGTCCCCCATCCTCTCCCAGAAGAATTGCGAGAGATGTTTGGCAAAACCTGCATCCTTGCTCTCTGCCAGCACGAACATGCCCATACAGAAGGTGAGAAGACTAGACAGGGAGGAATTCGTCAGGATTAGGCGCGCTGCCTACGAGGTGAATCTCCCCTGCCAAGGGTCCAATCTGTGGCCAACCGTGTTAACAAGGCCTTCCAATCGGACACTAAGAGTTTACGGTTAGCCATAGGGAAGCCAAGGTATGTAAAAGGAAAGCTCCCTAGCTTACAGTTAAGCACATTGGACACCCGTTGATGTTCCTGATGGGGCACTATCATCACCAACACCTTGCTTTTAGCAATTGATTTTCAGCCCGGAGAGAATTTCAAAGAAAATTAGGATAAATTTAAGGTTGGCTAGGGATCTATCATCCAGCTGCAACTGAAGGATTGTGTCATCGACATATTCTAAATGAGTTACGCCCCCAGGGATAAGGTGCAAGATTACACCCATGATGTGGCCCGCGCCTTTCGCGGCATCTAGTAATACCGCAAGCGCGTCTGCCATAAAATCAAACGGGATTGGCAAGATTAGATCACCCTCACGCACCCCTCTTCTATTCCTGAAGAATGGGCCAATCACCCCATTAATTGATATGGCAGTTTGGCCTCCCGTTACCAGCTGCATAAGACGATGGATTAACCCAGACGAAAATCCATTTTTAGTTAGCACCTCATGGAATGGATTAACTCGTGTCATTCCTTTTCGGTTCATGAATAATCTCGTGAAGAGCAAAAGCATCATTGTGAATCAAGCAACCTTTGATGAAAGCGGTTTGGGGTAGAGCTGTCGTCTGATGCACTATCGGTGATAATCTCATCACGTAGGCTTTGGAAATGAGTTTGAAGATGACATTAATCAGGGAAATCGGTCTAAAAAGTTTGATAGAATATGCCCCTCTCTCTCGCTCTCCCATCATGATCTTTTGTCTCTCGGTGTAAAGGAGCAGTTAATCCTCATCAAGGACCGCCTTCACATAATAAAAACATTCTGTTGGATGATGATTACTCCTATTTCCTGGGCCATGCAAAGCTGGTTAGCTACACATATGGGGAACCCGATGGTCATATATTAAGACGTGGTATCAAGGTTTTCTTTGCTGGCATGGAAAAAACAATCATATTTCATAGAGATACTTTGATGTTTGATAGGTCGATAAGATACATGTTGTTGTTATATAAACAACGCGATAATGAGGGTATCTTCTCGTACATAGTAACAATGCAATATGAGTGGAGGGTCTGTATGAGGGCCTTATGGAGAAAGCCATCGTATACTAACAAGTTAAACAACACGAAGATTTTTGGATCGGTTGCCTCATTGGAGCACAACTTAGAAAGGCGTCAAGGGAGGCTTAATAGAAGGCTCAAGCTATAGGTGACTTCTCGAGTCTAAATCCAAGTCACTCTTCCTCTAAATCGACCTGAGTCGTTCCGCCTTATTGGATTCAAACTTAGACCAGCTCCCTGAACGCGTCTTGGAGCACTAGTACCCTCTCCTTGTTTTTATTCAAGTGAGAGTGAAGTGGCTATATTCGCATTGGGGCTATTATTGCCTATGAGACCTTGACAATGATCAACACTACCCTTGATACAGTAGGACATATATATCTAACTAAAGGTCTTATTTGGTTGTGACTTCATGTCCTAACTTTTAGTTTTTGTCTCCTTTCTTTGACTTATTACCATGACTTGTTGCTTGGACTATCTTTGAGTTGTATTGACTTTATAAAAATAGTAGTGTAGGATATGAGTGGGAATTTATGTAGGATCATTTATTCCCACAATAGTACATATGATTTTTTTAAAGATGATTCCATTGATACTAATATTCTTTATTGGTTATTTTCACTAAATTACATTTAATTAACTTTAGAAGACATCAAACCCTTTTGTTATCTTTTTTTCTAGGAAACTTCAGGTTCTTGAAAAATCCGAATACTTCTGAACCGGCATATGATGTGTGACGAATACAAAAACAAAATGAGGTGACTGAGGTGATGTACACAGGAACACTTGCCATGTCATTGCATTTACATGCCTCTAGTGCGTGGGTCTGATGCATGAGAATCTAGAAGGTTTATCCTTTGGTGGAAAGTCGGGTCTTGATATGACTGCCATAATTTTTGGGATTTTTTAGAGTTACATAATAAGGTCCAACCTCTGATGAGGGACCCGATATTCACGGATTAACGAGCAAGGGGCAATAGGGCACGATGAACACTCATGATGGAAGGCAAAACACAGACATGATGCAAAAGTGGTTGGCTCTCGCTGGCCCGAAACCACCAACCCAATGGAATCACGAGGGAGACCATGCTAGAGATGGTTAATAAATTTATAGAATCTATATATGGGAGAGAACTCATGAAAGAATCTCTTTAAGGGAATGTAAAACTCTAGTAGATAACATGGAGAGGTCTTGAATCCCACTTGGGAGGAGAGCACATGCTCAATTATGTTTTTAGTATTGTCAAATATCATATCTAAGCCTTATGGTGCTACTAATATTGGTAGGATCAAAAGGATAAGGTTAGGGATACAATTACATGGACAAAGGACAAATCAGCTCGTAGGCAATGTTGTGGGTTTACGTTAGTTCGACAGGGCTATGGACCGGGTGATTACTGGGGGAGATCTTGTAAGTTGGTTCGTTAACGGTCGGTTTTGGTTCGATAAGTATCGGCCGGTCGGTTGGTTCCAACACCGGTCGGATCGACCTAGAACCGGGCTGGTCGGTGCTAGGGTTAGTTGATCGGTTCTTAAACAGGCAATCATGTTTTAGCTCCTCTTCTTTTTCTTTTTGGTATTCGCTCTCGATTCTTTGGCTCTTGGGGTTCGTAACTGATCACGTATGTCGCATAGGAATTAGGTAGAAATCACGCGTAGATAAGAGCGAGTTCACCTTATCATGTATTGCTTTAGAACTTGCTCCATTCATTGGTACACTTGGGGGACTTGGAGGTGTTGGAGTAGAGACATCTATCAGGTGGATTGTATCATTATGTAACTCAATCGTCTTATTAAATGGTGTCGGTGGTCAGAATTGGAAACAGAAAAGGGATTCACGTGAGAGGCTAGATCCAATCTAAGGGGGAGGTTTTTGGTTCTCTAGCACCAAGACCATAAAGAACATATGGGAAACATATTTCCCTCCTTCCTTGAGGGAGAAGTCTAAGTAAGGACATGAATAGGAGCCTTTCCCTTACTTTCGGGGCATTAGAGTGTCGCCTGGGGCATCGTCTTCACTGCCATCTCCTTCTGTTGTCTAGAGGTGCCTGCATCACCAACCCTCTTTAATATATTGACAAACATGATGTGTGATGCTATATTATTTTCCCATGGTTTATTTCATCTTTATATCTTGGTTTCAATAGTAATTTTTTATGGTGTTGGTGAAACAGTTTGATTGCAGGATGCATACATGTGTTACTGTCGTAGGAGCACAATTCATTTACTAAGTACTAAGTAATCATAGTACAATGATGATACCAAGATTTTGTTAATTAGTTTGGTGAACTCGCCTACTCTGTGCGACATGGTTACAGGGGATCCACCCCTCTGACACCACAACTAGTGGCCACCCTAGCACCATCACATGTCGACGGTTCCCATGCGTGCTTGTTGCTATCAAGTTATCATAGGTTACATTATGTGGGATCCTCACATTATGTAGGAGGACTAGGCTACTAGTATTTGACTCCAACACTACTTATATCCTATCCACACCTAATAAAATTGCAAGCCCAAACATAACCCAACATGTTGTACATAATATTCACCACAAACACAACAACATGTATGTTAACTACTTCAATGCAAAAAGTTTGTGCTAGTGTACCGAGTCTACGCATACTTTAGAAGGTCACATAAGGGTTGCACCACAGTGAGTTGAAATCGTGAGAGGGGGCAAGAGATGACAGAAAGTGTGCCCCTTTATTGGACTACAAGAATGGTTCTCGACAAGGTCTTATAGAAGGGAAACAACATGCAATCATTGACATTCACAAAATCCAACCAGTGAAGACCAGATCATGAGTTTTAGTAAACTCCAAACAATTCCTTTAAAGTGGAAACAACATGAAACATCATTGTTGCTAAGTATAACCAACTAAGGTTAGACCTCGAGTTCTGACACCAGGCTCGAGACCGGGTACTCGAAACCAGCAAATTGAAGTTATCATATATTGTTGCCACTCGCTTGCCAACGCATAATGGTGATACCTACTAGACAAATCCCAAAAGTTTGATTCTCCCATCGGTGCATCTCTAGGATATCATGTCTAGTGCCCACAATGTAGTCGCCAAATAGGTGATCTATCTAGCCGTGAGCATTAACACACGATGAATAACCATGCCCGCACAAGCAGGGCGCAACGACAATATTTTCTCTGGGAGCCAAGTATGCCCTCCTTTGTAGACGTGAAGCAGTCCGTTGACAAGAGGGAAAGATCATCTAACCTCTAAAAGCCCACATTAAGTACGCAAACCTTGTACCCTCCTTGCGAGTGGTGGCCAGTTGTATACATTACCGCCACACAACTCTATCAAAGCTCCTTATGTCAACAACTCGACATATCCTCGCCAACCGGAGCCACCGGTAGCCGAAGAACATTGCATGAGTCTAACCAGAGCCCATTGTGACAACATTTGGACTTCAAATGTACGAACTGGATAGGCACACCACCACTCCACCGATGGCTTCCTCCCAGATGCAACTAATTCCACCGCGCTACATCATTGTCGTTGAATCGGCAGCCTTCGCCACTGTCGCACCACCACCGTATCTCATGCCCGCCACGGCTCCCATGTTGTAGCAACATAGAGAGCGCCGCACTCCAAGGCCCCGCCACTACCATTGGCTACATGGCTTTGTCCGACGATGTCATCGTGGACAAGGGTAGCGAGGGAAATCAGCTGAGAAGAGGGGTGAGAGATCTGATCGAGGGCGACTCGCTCATGAGTGGACACAAGAACTAGCTAATCTGTCTACTCCCTCTATTTCAATGAGTAAGGCCTATATTTTTTAAAAAAAATCATACTATGAAAAGTTTGATCAAACATTTTTAGAATAAACTATCAACAACTTTAATACTATATATAAATACCATACTTCATGATGTATCTAATCGTATCATGTTAATAATTTATCAGTATAAAAAACTTAGTCAAACTTTAAATAATTTGACTTTTCTAAAAAATTATTAGCAGAGGTAGTTTTTACTTTCAGATAGTTTTCTGTGAACTACTTTACATACATTTAGTTCAGACTTCAGAGGTGCAGGATTAGAGCCGAGTGATTTGGTTTCAACATTTGGTGTCAGAAGAGCGATTTAGCTGTAACATTTGGCGTCAGAACTGATCAATTCTTGAAAGCGCAACAGAAGAACAGCAGTGCACGCACGGATCAGTACGCCGCGAGCTATCTCCTAAATTATCAGTGGCGTCTGCGGAACGGGTGCTTCTTTCTCGGCACCAGCCTGAGCAGATCAATGGCGGATGCACGCTCAGGTTGCTCGCGCGCTCGTGCTGCTAGCTATGATTGCCGGGGCAGGAGGAGCTCCTCCGCTCCGACCTTCATGCTGGCCGTCGAGGCGACGAGCTTGACCATCTTGGCGGCACCGTCGAGGACGGCGACCTCGACGATGAACGCGCCGCACACGGGGCGGTGGTCGGAGAACTTGGACTCCCCGCGGAGGTACGCCACCTGAACGATCCCCTCCCCGCGCCACAGGATCCGGTCGCACCACGCCGGCGTCCTCCGTTTCGGCTTCTTCTTCGAAGCGGGGCCGCCGACGCCGCCATCGTCTTCGCCGGCGTAGTAGTTGTCGGAGTTCCATGAGTACTTGTACGTCGGCGCGAAGGAGATGACGCTCTCGCTCCATCCCCGGAAAACGCCGCCCTCCCTCTCCGTCTTGAGCTGGTCCTTCTCGAACAGCGCCGCCCAGTCGCGGGCCTCGACCAGCTTCTTCGCCTCCGCGTAGCTCAGCCCGATTCTGTAATTCAGGTCGCCTAGCCAGATCACACGGCTGCAAAAAAAATGCAAAGAATTTCTCGAGATTAATTAATGGCGGAACCCGGTTCAGCAAACCAGTGGTTGTCAGACAGTGACGTACTCGTGGTCGAGGATCCGCTCCGGGATGCGGCGTCCGGAGCGCTTGCAGACGCGTCGGAACTGCGTGCTCCTGAGGATCTCGACGACGTCGGAGTTGCGGCGGAGCTCGTCGCCGTCCTTCTCTCCGGAGGCGAGGTGGCTGCACACGAAGCAGAGGGACGTCTGGTGCAGCGACATGCTGACGGAGATGCACCCTTTGTTGCCCAGGCGGCCCATGATGCCGCAGCCGACGCAGCTGAGCCGGACGTGGCTGATGTGCGCCACCAGCTCCCGCCGAGCCCACACCGTCGTGAAGAGACCCACCATCTGCTTGCACGCCACCAGGCAGTACCTCCCCTGCAGGCTCGCCGCCGCCGGACGCAGCAGCATCGTGGCATCGGACGCCATGGACGATAACGACGCCGCCTCCTCGTCGACGACGACGTCGGCGTCCTCCTCGTCTGACGTCGTCGTGTCGCCCTCGGCAGCGTACCGGCGCTGGTTTTTGCTGCTGCCGCAGCGCATCATCAGGCACGATGAAGGCGATCTGTAGTTCGGCCGGCGCCGGGGCGGCTTCTCCGCGGGGCAAGTGCATGACTTGAGCCGGCGGCCGCGAGTGATTGCAGCGCGGCGAACCTCTCTCGGGGAGGACCCGTTCTTGTGGAACAGGGACGGGTCGAGCGGGCTGGAGCTCGCCTTGTGCAGTGCGCAGATGGGGGAGGCGGACTGACTGAAGGAGCAGCTCGTCAACGGCGACGATGACGAAGGCTTGTTGAGCGCCTGGTTTATGAGTGACAGCCATCTCGCCGCCGGCTCGTTGTCTTCGATGACAAGCACGTTCCCGGCATTCAGAGGGACCACCTCCTGGAATCTGCATCAAACATTACAGAGGAAATAAATATATTTTTCGAAACAAAATCTCCTAAAATATTTCACATTTTGCCATGTTACACTATAAGGTGTACTTGTTATCTGAAGCAAGAATTCAGAGTTGGCAGCTAGCGTGTTAGTTGAAACATAGTTTTCACAAAAATAGGATCTTTCAAGCAAAAGTACCCCACAAGAAACAACAGGAGATGTGATGAAATTATTTGTAGTTCAGAGGGAACTGACAATGGCAATGCTTTTCTTTTCATGTGTGTTAATGCATTCGCAGTGATGTAGCCACAAATCAAGCACTATCCAAGTCCAATGTTGTTCCCCATCTGATAGGAGATGTAGAAGATTATGCAAAGTTATGCTATTTGATGTTGTAACATACCCTAGAACATAAATGTCTGAGTGGTCATCAGAAGGCAGGAAATCATTCAGATCCAACTCCATGTCTGGTGTTTTTCCGGCGACGTTCCATGTTGCTGCAAATACCCTGTGAGACGCAGAACACCCAAGGAGAAAATATATCTGAATTTGAGCTTCACAGAGAAATACGAAGTTATCTGAAGTGTGCCAAGTGCCTAAGATTTAGTTTGAAAACTAGTGAGTGTACCTAAAGGCCTCTATATGCGTACTGGCGGTTGAAGAAGGTGAACTGAAACTGCTGAATTTCAGACTTGTACTTTTGAAGAAGGATGATGATGATGCTGACGGCAAAGCCACCTCTAACTCCTCTTGACTCTCTTTGAAATCAACTGCAAACATGCCAACATTCACAAGATTAGCGCTTGCACACACTATTAGCATTTTGGATAAATTTTAGTCTTCACCAAAGATGAACTTCGCATGATAGCCATGTCCCAGAACATCAGGGTCAAGCTTCAACTTTCCACATCACACATGGAAAAGGTTTGCTCTTATCACGTATTACAAAAAGAAAAACATTTTGACTTTGCTTTGTCAAAAAAATGTATTCTGAACTTCAGAACCTACCTGTGTTGTTGATAGAGCCCTCAGGACGGTGCGTCGATGAAGAATTCGTACCCCTAATACCAGATATCCTTCCAAAGGGAGACTGCAGAAAGGCAAAAATATATACTGAGTAATAATTATCTAGATTAATGGGACTTGCCTCAAGGGATGAGAAAAGATGTTACCTTCCTCCTGTTGGTTTTCTGGTCCATTTTCTGAGCTCAGCTGCTTCTTCCAGCATCAAATGAATGGCTCTTGTGCCAAAGCTTTTAGCTAGCAGCTAGCAGAGGTAATCTAGTGCCTGAAAAAGGTGTTCCAAGAACAAGTCAGGCAGACGGAAGTTTCGTTGTTTCCATGGCGAAGACAATACAAGACCGATTCTTCTGAAACACAGCTATCAAAAGTTATCTAAGACTGTATAAGAAACGAGAAAGGAACCAGCTGTCCATCTAGAAACAGGAGTACTACTTAAATAGGACCAACCTATCAGAAAATAAAAGGACAAGCAAGAACTGACTTATAAAGGGAAAAAGAGCATTCCCTCAAAATACAAATAAGTTGGTAATTACATGAGCATTCATAGACAAAACACCAAATGGAACAAGTATACAAAGCTGGTGTCGCGGTCAAGCAGACGATAGCAAAGCATGCGTGACCCACCTCATAAGAAGGAACAATCTATACCTTGAAAGAAAGAAAGAAAGAAAGAAATGTCCTAGTCTTTTGATGCAATTAATTCAATGGAATAGTAGAAGTTGACCTGAAGAAGCTTAAAACAGCTATTGGAGGTTCCAAATGGGGCGATGCAACTGCTGATGCCGCGGTCAGGCTACCAAAATAAGAACTTTCAGAAACAATCAACAAACCGATGATAACGAAACAAAACCACAGAATCCTCAAAGCAATGGGGGATGGACACGACTACATTACGATTGTCAACACATTAGCTTACATATTTATCTAGCATTCTAACCTGCTGTTTCTACGCAAGACCGAAATTGCTGTTTCAAAGGAAGTCCCATCTTATATTTGCAATAGTTACCAGACCGTATGCGGGCAAAATCCCTAGCTACTAATGGAAATAGATTATTACCCTGAGACAAAATACCACCTTTCCTCGTCGAAGAAAACAGGAAAGTGTGTATGCGTGTTGGGTGGTGTTCTAGTCTAGAATCTAGATTTATGTTGGGAAGCTCAAGGTATGTAGTTTGACCAGCCGTTTTCACGCAAACCAAATAAAGAAACCAGCACAAAACCAAAGCTGTCATGATACAACAACATAGAGCTGTGCTTAACAGCTCTTTGGAAGCATCCAACAAGTGGTAAGGCACGGGAGGCTCTAGGAACTGTAAAAAAAGCAAGGCAATCAAACCTTTTTGAGAAAACAAATGCTTGGTACAAGTGTACAACAAGAAGCAGCAAAACCATCAAACATATTTTATCCAGAAGAAAGTTCCAGATTGGTATAATTGTTTGTCCAGTTAGTAAGACACCAAAACCAAGAAGGCAGGGAGGAGACCACACTGATTCCCCGAGGCAGCCGTATTGGCATTGGAAGCATCCAAAACAGCGGCTGATGCTCCCAAGGAAATACGGAAGTAAATTACGGCCTGATTTTGGGCGTGCAGGAAGTGTTCAAAATGACAACAGCACAGTATTGTGCGACAAGATAGGAGTAGGAATTAAGCTATCCTACATCAATTGTTAAGTATACCTCAATACTTGGAAGAAATAATTCAACCTTTTGTGCAAAGACACGCGTTTAGCCAATGATGAAAAGTAGTAGAGACTCCATGAAGCACAGCAGAGAACGTAGAGAAACACCAAACTAATGATCAAGTCCAAGTACTACAGATGGGAACCGCGATCAAGATCACTAGGTAACCATGTACCAAAATAAAAATTAATACTACTGCAAAAGAGGAAAAGCCAAGGAAGGAGAAGAAAGAATCTCTTCTCTCACCTTGTTGAATGGCGATGATTCTCGCTCTATGGAACGGAAGCGGGAGGAAAGATGCCAAATAGAACTTGATTCAGAGGAGGAAGATATAGCAAGAGAGGACATACTGTTTTAGCGCGGTGGCAGGCTGGGAAACCGCCGGCCGGCTGTCTGGCTGTAGAACTCCGGTGCGGCGTTGTCGTGGTTGCCTGACGCTGCCGGCGGAGATGAGCGGTTGACGAGGAATGGAATGGGATGGAATGGAGGAGGAATGGGCGACGTGGGAGGGGCGGCGGTTGGTCAGGTCAAACCGAAACGGGCCAGTGGGATTGGAGGAGGGAGAAGGGGACGGAGAGGGAGGAGCATGTCCTGTTACCCGTTGGCTTTTCCCTATGTTTTGGAGAAGCAAGTAACTTGGGACTCCAAGGGATTTGTCGCGTACTCTATTCTACCATGGAGCGGGGAGAGGGGAGTGCCCTCCTTCCATCCTGATGAAATGACACATTGTGACTTTGATGATTGATGATGATGCGTGTAGGAGAAATTAGATTTGTCATCGAGTTACCTCTCCTCCAATTTATGTTTCTCGATGACTTTTGTGCTGGCAAGTAATTATCGTTATGCACCCCAAAATGAAATTAGCCATAGATATGATGGATTGGAAAGTGTTTCTTGTTCCTGAGTTCCGGTGATCTCTTCATTTCAAAATAGAAGCGTCTAGCGCTCGATCGACCGAGATTTTCTTAATTCTCATTCGATCTGTGTCATTTTATCATTTCTGGGTTTTTTTTCATGCCTAACTAGAAAGCCTAATAACAACCTAAATAATAAACATCTAGTACAAGCACAATTACAAATTAACATGGGAACATAAAATAAAAATGACTATATATAAAATTAAAAATTCCGCACACATATGCGCAATTGCAAATCTATGTGGAGTTGCATATGGAAAAAAGTTCATACATGCAAGAAATATAAGCAAACACACGTCTACCTGCAATTCCAAATGGAAAAATTCAACCACCGACCACTTCCAACTTAGGTACAAAATCGCCACGATCCACTGGGAGACATCATGTGATACACAGAAACAACAATTAACATGATTCTTCTTGTTTAAAAAACAATTAGTGTAATTATAGTGACATACGACGGCAAGAATATTGACTGAGCTCCAGGATATATAAATTAAAAAAAATGAAAATCAAGTATAAAAATCTTATAGAAGTAAACAAAAAAGGTAAATATACTACAACATACACTCTGGTCCTTCGAGCGTGGCATGATGGCTCCCAGGCTCCAGGGAGCCTGGTTTTTGAAGTTTAAAATTTTGAATTCAAAGTTCCAGCTGAATAAGTAGTGATGTAGCCGATTATGTGTTCTAGTAGATTGTAAAATTTTAGCTCAAAAACTTTATATTGTAGGCTCAGCAAACATGACAAATAGAGTTGTTTTTATCGGTAAACAGTGTTAAACAATACACAAAAATGGAGATTATTTCATTTTGTGGGATTTTGTATTTTTTTATTGAGCCCAACATATGTAAAATTTTGAGCTGGAAATCTACATACCGGTTAATTTTGTGGTTGGCTACATCTAGGTATTTTTTCAGAATTTTTTCTGCTAAAAAATATTAGAAATAGCCAAACACCCACACCATCTATCCTACACGACAAAGCAATCTACCGAAATAAGAAACCATCAAAGTCTACAATAAGCCTTATATTAAAAGGATCAACGTTTTGATAAAGGGTAAAAGTAGCACACCCATCCAAGCATTGTCTTGAGATGATCAATACCTTACACTCTTATAAATCTATTGTATTAATATTCCTATGGTGATATACCAATATTTTATCTATTATTCTAACATTAAATTCTAGTGTTATTGTTATGTTGAGACGGCTAAGACTCAATATATAGGTGAAGTAAACCTAAATTCAACAAAGCCATTTCCCTAATGATATTTTGGACCTTCTCTTTTTGTTCTAGGATTCTAGCCAAAGCCTAACTCTAATAATACATGGTAGAATTGTAACTTCTAAAACTACTCAAAATAGAAGACCTCAAATGCCTATAGATTATCTTGACTCTATCATGGAAATTATCATTCATCCCATAAAAGATTTATTTTAAATACAAAGAAGGATACTTTTAAGATTTATCTCAATTACGAAAACCTAATTATTATTTGTACTTTATCTAAAAACCTAATGGACAAATAAGATGTAAATCTATTAAAATATATACGAGTATTTCTAAAATGACCATATATTGTTCTCTAAGGATTTCAAATAATAAAACTCTCCAGAAAAATTCAAATTCAAACAAAAAGGTCAAACATGAATTCAAACAAAAAGGTCCAACATGAATTCAAATAGAAATACAAAAAAACATAAATAGAAAAGGAAATAAGAAAAAGAATCAGACGAGACCGGAGGTGGGTTGCAACCTATTCCCTCGGTATGCACCGCAGCACAATCGGACAAACCCACACTAGCCCAACACAACTTACCCCTTCGCCACTAATGTGCAGGACCTACTCGAGGAGGCGGTCTTTGTCTTCCTCTCCTCCATGTGAAACCGACCTCACCAACGGAATCATCCACATCGGACCCTAGTGACAAACTCAGAGCCACGTCGAAGAACCCTGGCGTCCACCGCCACTTTTAGCATCACGATTAGTGCCCTAGGTCTCAACCGCCATGACTGATGCATCTTGGGTGTTCCTGTAGTCGTGTCATCATGGCCGACTTCACCTGTGTCTATAAAAACCCCGAGAGCTTCATCGGGAACCCTAGAACCTCGATGCCACCTCTCATACTCCTAACCTCTCGAATCCATCCTCAATATGCATCGTAGCACAGCTGGACCATCCCACACTAGCCCAACCCAACATATAGTTCCCATCCATCCCACTAACATGTGGTAGCCACTCGAGGATGCCATCTTTGTCTTCCTCTTCCCACTATGAAACCAACCTCAACCGACAGAACCCACCACGCCGGACTCTAGCGACAAGCTCAGAGCCGCATTGAAGAACCCTAGCGTCCACCACCACTCGTAGCATCACAATTAGTGTCCTAGGTTTCCATCACCATCACTGATGAATCTCGGATATTCCTCTATCATGGCGACTTTTCCTCTATCTATAAAAATGTTGAGAGATTTGCTGGAAAACCCTAGAATCTCGGTGTAACCTCTCAAACTCCCAACCTATCTAATCCATCCTCAAAACCACCAATGTCGGTGCCGGGTAATTTCTCGGATAGCCATCGATTGGAGAAGCTATGGAGCTCGACGGTATGTACGCATCAGATTAGAGGAAGGAATTGAGTCGGGGAGTTCTATATCACCGAAATCGATGATTTTCCCTCCGATGTTTTCCGTCGGATTTCTCAACTATGATCCCATTTTCGTCGACCACCGTCCTCATCGATCTTCATACCATCATCAGGGTGATCTTATGAATTTTTAGAACCTCTTATCGCATCACATCACTATCCCTAGCCAGTTGTAGCTATTGTCCGTAGGGAACCACCATATATGCGCTCGTCGACATCGCGTCCAGTGATCATTTGGTCACAAATGTCGCCCATTTGGTGTGGAACATCTGTAACACCCCAATTTTAGATAAATGGTAAGTAGGGTTTTAATTGTCCATTCATGAGCATCATCTACTTTTCTAAATAAATAATGCAACCAAGAACAAAGCAAAACCCTAACTCTATCTATGAGTGCTACCTATTTTTGAATCCCTCGAAAACATTTCAAATGATCCTTGTGGTCTTTCCAAATTGGCTAACGAAAGACATAAATTATTTCCCTAAAGTTTTGTGCAAGTTTGGTGTACTTTGGGATCACCAAATTATTGAAAACCAAAATGGTGAAAAGAATTTAGAATAAAATGAATTTAGTGCTCTTCTAATAGTTTCTCTCTGAAAGGAAATTTACTGTCCTAATCTGTTTTGTTGTTCGTTAACAACTCGTAGATCATTTTACAGTATGATAGTGTCTACAAGTTGATATAATGAAAATTGAAAAGGACTTTGGCATGTGGAAGTATCCTTGCAAAATATACAGGTTTTTGGGAACTCCAGACCGGAGTCTCTGGTCTGACTGGACCGTAGTCTCATGTGTGGTCTGGAGTTTCCCCAAGAATCTCCGGAGGGGGCTCCAAAAATCATCCCATCACCTTTTGTATGGGGGTCCGGAGATCAACCGGAGACATTCCAGAGTCTCCGGTACAAGCACTCAGACCGGAGTCTCCGGTGTGGCTAGACCGGAGTATCCTGTGTACAGGGGTCCGGAGACTTTGAAGAGTTTCCAGAGGATATGTTCCCAGGGCCACTGGGTCATTCTAGATGGTTGTCCGGAGCTCAGTCTGGAGATTGGCCGGAGTCTCCGGTGTAGACCGGAGTCTCCGGTCTGACAAGTCACCCAATGGTCATAAAACGGTTCAATGAGTGGAGGCCTATAAAATAGGGGACCTCATCCCCTTCCTCTAGGAGCTCGGCTCACTCAAGAACACCACCTCCATTTGAGACACCAAATCACCAAGATCTCTTCATCCAACCATCCAAAGTCATTGATCTTTGGAGAATAAAGAGGAGGACTTGATCTATAGCTTCACCAAGAGAGATATTCATTTCCCCCTCATTCACTTGAGGGCCCCTTGCTCTAGTGTTTCTTTGGAAACCCTAGCTTTTGATTTGGTTCTTACAACCTTGTCTTTGATTGTTTGACAGCTTGCTTGTATTCGGGAGCCTCCAATTAAGTTGTGGATGTGTGCCTCGAACTTGTTGTAAAGGTGCAGGCTTCCACCTCGAAGGTTGCCGATATAGTGGAAGAGGTGAATCGAACCCTTTGGGGTGAGGTTCATCAAAGAACAAGGGAGGCCTCTCGTGGCTTTGGTGGTTTGAAACCACCCCCTATCCAAATGTAGACGTACTTCCCCTCAAGAGGAAGGAACTACGGGAAATAAACCCTTGTGTCTCCGCATGCTCCACTTTGGTTATTTATATGCTTTACTGCACTTTACATTTCTTTCTTAGTGTTTGTGCTAGATTGACATAAGGTAAATTCACCATAGTTGCATAATCTAGAGAATTTACCTTTTGTGTCAAACCCTAATTTGAAAAAGATTAAAATTTGAAGTAGCACCTATTCACCCCCCCTCTAGGTGCCCATACGATCCTTTCAATTGGTATCAGAGCCTCGGCTCTTTATTTGGGATTTACCGCCTAAGAGTATATGGGTAGCCACGTTGGAGGAGGGAGTGAGGCTAGTACCATGGTGTCCATGGAGGATCTCAAGAAATTGGAATCAAGCTTGATCTCCTCCCCTGGGCAATGAAATCAAACAGTTGCGTGACTTGGTTGCGCAACCTGTTAAGGAGAAATTGGCCTCACCTCCTCCTCCTCGTCCTTTAGAGAAAGCTCCATCATTACCAAAGGTGGATGCCTTGGCATCACCCACGGTTGTGGTGGTGGGGGATAACCAAGACAACACTAATCCCTCCACGAAAAAGGATAATGGGAAGGGAGAGCACCATGAGGTTCCCAATTGGTACTCCCCCGAACCACCTATCACTCACCCACATATCAACAATATAGGTGACCCACCTAAGCTAGCTGAAACTTCATTTGCTCAATGGCAATATTAATGAAATCTCATGTGCGCGGCCCTTGCATTGAATTGTGGAGAATCATTGAAGAAGGACTCCGAATTGTTGATCCAACCAACTTAACAAGAAGAGAAGTTTTCAATAGCCAACTCAATGCCACCGCTTTGCACATGATTCAACAAGGTTTGGGTACAAAAGATTACCCACACATTGAACACCTTAACCCCGCCAAGGAGGCTTGAGATGCTCTCACCGGGCTATATGTTGGTAATGAGAGCATGAGAATAAACCGGTATGATGCACTGAGCAATGAAGCCGGAGGCTTCTATATGAAGGATGGTGAAGATCATGAAGAGATGTATCAAAGGCTCAAGTCCACTGCCACAGCTTTTAGGAATGTGGGTGTCTCACATGTGGATGATTCTTGGATAAAAAGTAAATATGTGAGTGCACTCATGCCCTTTGAGCCCACTGACTTGAAGATTCTCCAAAGAAGACACAACTACCATCTCATGACCTCCAATGAAGTTATGCAAGAGATGGCCGCTTTAAAAGTTGCTGCCAAAGATTCTCGTGCTATTGGAATGAGCAATGGGGGCAACCTTGCCTTAAAAGCCAAATTTTTGGAGTATGTGGATGAATAAGAAGGTGATGAAATCTTGTCTATGAGCTACCCCGATGATGTCAAGGTTGCTCATGGTGAGTATATGGCCTTCTATGCAAGAAACTTTTGGAAAGATCCCGCCAAGGCCAAGATGGAAATGCAACGAAGAAGCAACCCAAATGGGAGAAGAGATAATGGTTCTAAATTGAGAACTTGCTTTAATTGTGGTGACCGCTATCACTTTGTTGCTGGTTGTCCCTATGAGAAAAGAGAATATCATGGGGTAAACTTGTGTTGAAGAAAAACTCCAAGGCTCCCTTGAAGAAACCCTTCATCAAGAAGAATCCCACCAACAAGAAGTCGGGTGAAATTGTCTTAATCACTCATGAAGAATTCTCCTCCAATAATGAAGATGATGAAGAGGAAACATCACGTGGTGCGGCTGCTCTTACCACTACTTCTACACCCACATTCTCCCTCTTCGACTCTCCGAATGAGAATATCTCCAAAAAGAATGTCACTTGCCTTATGGCAATAGGAACAGAGGTATTATCATCGTCACACCCCTCCTCCTTGGTTGATGATGAGATATCTCTTGAGGTCAAAAAGTAATTAGTTTCTTTTCATGTGTTCATGAATAACTTGCAAGGGTAGCACAAGAGATATTTTGTGGACCTCCTAGATCAACTTTCTCACACATAAGAGCTTCCTGATGAGAGATGTAAACTAGGGAGAGAGAACATGATTGAGGTAGAAGCTCTAAAAAATGCTCTAGAAGAAGAACAAGAGACTAGGATGTCTCTTGAACTAAAACTTGAAGGGCTTGATGGGGAAAATGAACTAATTGTTAATAAACTCGTCAAGGAACATGACCATGCTATTGCTAAATAAAAAAAGGTTAAAAATGACAAGATTGAGTTTGGTGTTGTTCATGAAAAACTTGTCGAGGACTTTAGGATGCTTGACAAGGCTCACAAGGACTTGGAGAGTGAACTCTTGTTACTCACAAAGTCTCGTGAAAAGCTTCAAACTCAATTGACCAATATTGCTTCACCTAGAACTTTCATTCCTTCTAGTTGTACAAATATACTTGAAGAAAATGCTAGGTTGAAGGGGGAGCTAGCTAAGACCACCTTTCCCAAAGGAAACAGGTCCATTGATGACCTCTTGAGTAAGCAAAGGCCAAATGGTGAGAAAAGGGGCATTGGTTTTGTCTCCAAAGCCAAGAAGAAGAAGAACAATAAGAAGAAGAAGGCCAATTTGGCACAAGAAAAATACAAGGCCATTGTGGGTAGTAAGACCACAAGTGGAAAAACTATGTCTCATGATGACTTTGTGGGAAGTGCTAACCCTCGCTATGTTTTAATGTGTGATTCTTATGGTGGTGTGTATGCACAATATGTTGGCCCATTTGATGGTTATATTGCTTGGTCTATTTGGGTTCCTAAGACCCTTGTTGCTAATAAAAGCGGACCCATTAAAAAATGAGTGCCTAAAAACTAGTTGATATTTTGTAGACCTATGCTTTCGGAGGGTCAAAGTGTGTGCTTGATAGTGGATGCACAAGTCATATGACCGGAAGCACATCTATCGTCAAGGAGTTGATACCAAATGATGATCAAATATCCATGACATATGCCGACAAGTCAAAGTCTAAGGTAACGGGTTTCGGCAAGGTTGTGGTTGCCCATGATATTACACTCGTGGACGTCATGCTTGTTGAGACCCTTGGCTATAATTTACTTTCAGTCCGTGCTCTTGTAAATATGGGCTTTGCCGTCTTTATTGATAATGATATTGTGGTCCTCATGTTAAGCAAGTCTCTAAAGGTCGCTTTCGTTGGGTACGTCAAAAATAACTTGTATGTGGTGGACTTTTTGGGGAAAACCACTACAAGTGCGATGTGCTTATTCATAAAGGCCGACATAGGTTGGTTATGGCATCGTCGTCTAGCCCATGTCAACATGAGAACTTTGCAAAGTCTCAAAAAGGATGGCCATGATACGTCGTAAACGTATCTATAATTTTTTATGTTCCATGCTTGTTTAGTATCTACTTTGCTATGCTTTGTCTATACTTTGAGGTATTTTTATACATTTTCTGGAACTAACCTATTAATAATATTCCACAGTGCCAGTTGCCTATTTTCTGATGTTTTTGGTTTCAGAAAAGCTAGTAAGCAAATATTATCGGAATTGGACGGGACAAAAGCCAAAGTCAATATTTTACCGAAACAAACACAGAGACCGAAGGGCAGCCGAAGGGGCGACATAGGACGACCACACCCTAGGGCCGCGCAGGCCCACCCTAGGGCGCGCCGCCCTATGGTGTGCGCCCCCTGGCCGCCCTCCTGCCTTGCCTCTTCGCCTATAAAATCCCCCCGATGCCAAAACCCTAATGACCCGATCAGATCTCCATGAAATGGTCTGTAGCCGCCGCCACCATCGTCCCTAGATCGGGGGATCTGGAACTCTTCTCAACACCCTGCCGGAGGGGATAGATCATCCCGGAGGCCTTCTTCACCACCATGCCAGCCTCAGGTATGATGCGTGAGTAGTTCACCCTTGGACTATGGGTCCATACAGTAGCTAAATGGTTGTTTCTCCTCCTTTGTGCTATCATGTTTAGATCTTGTGAGCTCCATTCATGATCAAGATCATCTATTTCTAATCATACATGTTGTGTTTGCGGGGATCCGATGGATATTGAGATACTATGTTAGATTGATTATTGATTCTATCATGTCTTATTGATTCTATCATGTCTGTGTTGTTTGAGATCTTGCATGCTCTCCATTTCTAGTAGCTATCTTGGCCAAGTAGATGCTAGTGACTCCAAGAGGGAGTATTTATGCTCGATACTGGGTTCATGCCTCTACTGAATCTGGGGAAGTGACAGAAATATCTAAGGTTGTAGATTTGCTATTGCTACTAGGGAGAAAACAACAATCTTTTGTTCATGGAACAATTGTATTGTTTACTTTACACACATTGCTTAATGCAATGATCTGTTGCTTGCAACTTAATACTGGAGGGGCTTTGGATGATAACCTGAAGGTGGATTATTAGTCATAGATGCAGTTGGATGGCGGTCTATTTATATTGTTGTAATGCCCAATCAAATATCATAGGAATCATGAATGTCTAGTATTTGCATTGTTATGCCTTGCTCAGTTCCTGTCAATTGCCTCGATCTAATTTGTTCACCCGGCATTCATCTACTGTTACCGTTTACTTTCTGCAAGCAATCATTACCTTCCATACTATACGGTTAATCCTTTGTTTTCACCAAACCAGTGAGATTGACAACCTCACTATAAGTTGGGGCAAAGTATTGAGTTTGTTTTGTGCAGGATTCCAAGTTGCTAGCAACACCTTGTAGTTGTTTCCTTGCTCCTACTGGTTCGATAACCTTGGTTTCATAACTGAGGGAAAATTTGTCGTTGTGCTCATCATACCTTCCTCTTGGGGTCTCCCAACGAAGCTCTATAACTGAGCCGTATCAAGATATTTTCTGGCGCCGTTGCCGGGGAGTTAAGGACATCTTCACAAGGGGAGTCCTTCACAACCATTATCTTTACTTTGTTTTTGTTTTGCTTGGTTTCTTTTGCTTTGTTTTGCTTGCTTATTTTTACAAAAATTTACAAAAAAAAATAGTTTCGTTTGTTTTGTTTTTTCCTATCAAAAACACACAAAAATTAGTTCTTCCTATAGTTGTCACCTTGCTCTAGCTCACCATGTTGATCACTAAGTTCGCCCTTAAAGACCTTTCAATAGGTAGTGGCTCTATAGTTGGGAAAGAAAACATTGAAGAATTCTTTAATCATATTAGCAAACATGAGGATATTGAGGATAGATCCTTAGCAGAACTTGCTCGTAATTATGAAATTGCTGCAGCCTCTTTAGTTCACATGTTGGAGGCTAGGTTTGTTAACCTTAACCCCATAATGCAAATAATGTTTCTTAAACTTAAAGAAGTTGAGGATACTGAAAAGAGAGATTTTATTCTGGAAACTTTGCTAAAGGAGTTCAATGATGTATCTAAGGAGGCTAAAAAGGTCTTTGATCGTTTTAATATGCTAGGCTCATGTGTAGATGTTATGGGTACATTATAAAAGTTGGATAAAACTAAACCCAATGGAGAGGAAATTAAAATACCCATACCTTTTAAACTTATAGGAATGCATGAAGCCTTAGAAAAGAATTTTGATTGGATTGTTCCTGAAAATCCATTTGATGAAAGTAGTGAAACCAAGAGTGCTGAGAGAGGATCCTCAAATACTCATTTGTATGAGATACCTTTCCTTGTTGAAGAAATTTCGAGTATTGATCTTAATGCTTCTTCATTTGAAAATACTTGATTCTTGCTTCTTGTGCCTAAGTTAAAGGCGTTAAAGAAAAGTACTTCTTGGGAGGTAACCCAATAGTTTTCTTGAGTCTTGGAAGTTATTACTTCTATAATAACCTCTCCTTATCCTTTTTGTTTGATTTTTGTGCCAATAATAACCTCTAATGAGAGGGAAGTAAGATTTGGGAAGTTGCTGTCCCGAAACAGATTTTTGTGCTCCACTGTAAAAATTCTTGAAAAATCTCTATACATCGTATGGAGCTCTAATTTTCTGCGTAAATCCCCCAGGTTGTTATATAACTTTCGTTAGTTCAACACTTTTCGATTTGAGCAACAAAAGGTCTTCGAAGAAATCGGTGTTTACCTGCTGGTCTGTTTTGACATATTTCTGCCACTATTTGCATTTGTCTCTTTATCGATTTATTTTTGGGTTATCATTGGGAAATTGAGCTTTTTGAAGGAATTGATACAGTAACTTGTGTTTTAAATTAAATTTTTGCTATTTTTAAACTAAACCCAAAGATTTATTATTTTGAATGCACTAATGTTGCTAATGAAGATTGTGTGAAGTTTTGTATGAAGGAAATTTTCAAGTGTAGGGGAAGAATGATGTAATGAAATGAAGAATGGACAAAAGCTCAAGCTTGGATATTCCACCCCGTGTGACCCCAAGAAATATTCAAGAGGTTCAAGCGTCAAATCTTGGGGATGCCTTGGACATCCCCTTCTTCATCAATAAAAATCTCAGGTCTCTTTCTAGACACTTCGTTTTTATTGTTTCATGCACTGTTGTGTTGTTCTTGGAGCGTCTTAGTTTTTGTTTTTGGTTTTTGTTTTCTTAGTTTTCTTGAATAAAGTAGTTGGGCCCCTGCTTTCGCTATGATGTTTCAAATAAGTTGATTGGTGTTGGAGAAGAGTAGAAAGTTTCATGCTTATAGTGGTACAAAAGGGAGCTTGTTTTGACTGTGGCTTAGACTTTATCATGTCATGCTTGATGTTGTTTTGACCTTATGCTTAATGATTATTGTTTTATCATGACTTGTTCCAAACAATTGAGATTGCTTAGTGTTCCTTGAAAGAATCATGCGTTGTTTTAGCATACAAAAGCATAATATTGTGGTATTCTCCTTTGATGCTTTGTTTAGGTTGACTTGGCACATGCTCACATCATGTTATGACTATGAACTAGTCACCTTAGCCTCTATGATAATTTAGTTTTTGACTTGTGGTACCACTTTATGCTTTGATTGATAATGTTTTGTCGCTCTGCATGATTATGGCCATTATTGCATGGTGTGTCACACCATTCCAAGTATGTTCTTGTTTTATCTATCTTCCAAATTAAACTTGTTGTGTGAAAATTAGTGATTAAATCTCTCACAAACTTGATGGAACACTTTATTTTTCTTGCCCCTAATAAACTTGAACCATTGTGTCATCTATGTTGTATATGCTTGCACTTATAAGTTGGGAATTAGCAGAACCGTGCTATCATGGGGAACGCTTTCAACACCTGTAAATATCAACCCAGTTGATATCATGCTCTTTTGTTTATGGATGTCGGAGGTGTGAAATAAAAGGGGAGATTGTAAGTTCATGGATTTATGTATGTGTGTTATAGAAACGTCTGGGTCGCTAGCCTAAGCCATGCCTAATTATGGTGGAAACTTGCAGCATAACCATAGTGAGCAATCTATGAAGCATTCTTCTTATAAAAAAAGAGATATAGAAAAAAATAGGAAAGAAGAGAAAAGAGCACCATTTTCCCATGGTAAATAAGAAGATTGTTGAGATGCCCATTGTCTGTTGCCTTGTCATTTTGATATGGGATAGCTCCTGTGTCATGGGGCAAGGGGTACCTCGTTGGCGGTTCTCTATGATACACATATACTTACAATGACAAGAACTTACCGGTAACTAAAGTTGAGTAGCATGAGGAACAACCCTCGTACTCAAGGGACATGAGATTGCCAACTTATACTTTTTCAAGCATATACTCCATACTTTTTTCACTTTAACCTTAATCACTTCAAGATGCTTATGATAAGGGCAATGAGAACTGAAAGCTGACAAGTACCATAATTTTTGGAATCTCTTTATGAAACTTGAAATCCCTTCTTACCCTTATGAAGGGCCCTTCTTCCACTTTTATATTGAGTCTCCACCTTCTATCTTTATGCACCAACTAGGAGAGCGTAGTTGTCATTCTTAGTTATATGTGCATTGTCCCAAAACTTACTGATTGATTCATGATGTTGATATTGCTTGTTCTTGAACTATTTGTATCTAGTCACCCTTATGAACTTTGAAGGTCCTATGCATTTATGTTTTGCTACTCCATGAGGGACAAGCTGAATACCACTATGCTATGTTTTCTATATGTGAAACAAACAAACGTCTTTCAATGCATTGTTATTCATGATCTTTGTTTGTATCCTTTCATGTTGCAGCATAGTTACTTTGTATTATTGTTAGAACTTCATCTTTCATGCTCATGTTTAGAGTACTTAGATCCTAGCTTTCAATGCTTGCAAATGGTTTGATCAAGATTGTGATGGTGCATGTCACCTCAAAAATTATTCTTTTTATCACCTACCTACTCGAGGACGAGCAGGAGTTAAGCTTGTGGATGCTTGATACGTCGTAAACGTATCTATAATTTTTGATGTCCCATGCTTGTTTAGTATCTACTTTGCTATGCTTTGTCTACACTTTGAGGTATTTCTGGAACTAACCTATTAACAAGATGCTGTAGTGCCAGTTGCCTGTTTTCTGTTGTTTTTGGTTTCAGAAAATCTAGTAAGGAAATATTACCGGAATTGGACGGGACAAAAGCCAAAGTCAATATTTTACCGAGACGAACACAGAGACCGAAGGGCAGCCGAAGGGGCTCCACAGGGAGGCCACACCCTAGGGCGCGCCGCCCTATGGTGTGCGCCCCCTGGCCGCCATCCTGCCTCGCCTCTTCGCCTATAAAAGCCCCCTGATGCCAAAACCCTAATGACCCGATCAGATCTCCACAAAACAGTCTTTAGCCGCCGCCACCATCGTCCCTAGATAGAGGGGTCTGAAGCTCTTTCCGGCACCCTGCTGGAGGGGAGAGATCATCCCGGAGTCCTTCTTCATCACCATGCCAGCCTCCGGTATGCGTGAGTAGTTGACCCTTGGACTATGGGTCCATAGAGTAGCTAGATGGTTGTTTCTCCTCCTTTGTGCTATCATGTTTAGATCTTGTGAGCTCCGTTCATGATCAAGATCATCTATTTGTAATCATAAATGTTGTGTTTGCGGGGATCCGATGGATATTGAGATAATATGTCAGATTGATTATTGATTCTATCATGTCTTATTGATTCTATCATGTCTGTGTTGTTTGAGATCTTGCATGCTCTCTGTTTCTAGTAGCTATCTTAGCCAAGTAGATGCTAGTGACTCCAAGAGGGAGTATTTATGCTCGATAGTGGGTTCATGCCTCGATTGAATCTGGGGAAGTGACAGAAATCTCTAAGGTTGTAGATGTGCTGTTGCTACTAGGGAGAATACAATAATCTTTTGTTCATGGAACAATTGTATTGTTTACTTTACACACATTGTTTAATGCAATAATCTGTTGCTTGCAACTTAATACTGGAGGGTTTTTGGATGATAACCTAAAGGTGGATTATTAGTCATAGATGCAGTTGGATGGAAGTCTATGTATATTGTTGTAATGCCCAATCAAATCTCATAGGAATCATGAATGTCTAGTATTTGCATTGTTATGCCTTGCTCAGTTCCTGTCAATTGCCTCGCTGTAATTTGTTCACCCAGCATGTTATGTTATTTATCTTTAGGAGAACACCTCTAGTGAACTGTGGAACCCAGTCCAATCATTGCCATTGTTACATCATCTACTGTTACCGTTTACTTTCTGCAAGCAATATTACCTTCCATACTATATGGTTAATCCTTTGTTTTCAGCAAACCAGTGAGATTGACAACCTCACTATAAGTTGGGGCAAAGTCTTGAGTTTGTTTTATGTAGGTTTTCAAGTTGCTAGCAACACCTTGGAGTTGTTTCCTTGCTCCTACTGGTTCGATAACCTTGGTTTCATAACTGAGGGAAAATTTTCCGATGGGCTCATCATACCTTCCTCTTGGGGTCTCCCAAAGAAGCTCTATAACTGAGCCGCGTCAGGCCATATTGTTGGACTAAAATAAAATGTTTGTTTTGCCAAAGATCGTGTATGAAGGCATGCGTTGAAGGAAAGATGCATGATTCTCCCCACAAGCCGAAGAACTACATCAAGTCCAAAAGGATCTTGGAGCTCCTTCATGTGGATCTCTTTGGTCCTCCATCTCATGCAAGTCTTGGTGGGAAGAAATATTGTTTGGTGATTTTTGATGACTACTCAAGATATACATGGGTATATTTCTTCAAGCTGAAAAGTGAGACTCAAGAAAACTTCATCGACTTCATCAACATGGCACAACAACAACACAATGTCCCGGTGTTGATAATAAGGAGTGACAATGACACCGAGTTCAAGAACTACACTTTGAATGGATTTCTTAGTGATGAGGGGATAAAACATCAATACTCCGTTGCATATACCCCTCAAAAAATGGTGTAGCTGAGAGGAAGAACCGAACTCTTATTGGTATGGCTAGGACCATGTTGGCGGAGTTTAAATCTCCATACAATTTTTGGGCCGAAGCAATGTCCACTGCATGCCATGCATCAAACCGGCTCTACCTCCGCAAAGAATTGATGAAGACTCCATATGAAATTCTTACCGGTAACAAGCCCAACGTTTCATACTTTCAGGTGTTCGGTTGTAAGTGTTTCTATCGCATAAAGGGTGTTCGTTTATCCAAATTTGATTCCAAAGTATTAGAGGGTATTTTTGTTGGTTATGGTCTCGAATCCCACACTTATAGAATCTATGACAAGCTCTCTGGAAGTGTTAGAGAATCTTGTAGTGTGGTTTTTGAAGAATATGATGGTTCCCAAGGGGGCGTGTTGATGTTTGTGATGTAGATGATGAAATTCCTCGGGATGCCATAGGAACAATGGGTGTGGGATTCATCTGCCCCGTTGAGGAACCCCTTATGGCGGATCGAGAAGAACTATGCTCTACTAAAGTGGAGCCCTCATCTTCACAACATCAACAAGCTCCTATCGAGGAGGACAATGACCCAAGCCAAAGACAAGCTGTGGACCCTCAACAAGTTGATTAGGGAGAAACCTCTATCCAGGAGGAGCTTGAGTCTCCATTTTTCGAAATTTCCAGCGCTGCTCAGTATATTGCACTAGGAAGATCTGTACAATCTGCCATAGATCATCCCAAACGACTGTGTAGAAGTGTGCCTGATCAAGACAAAGGTCAATCTTTGCCTCTTGATGAAGAGAATGATTCTGATGATGATCAAGGTCAAGTTAATGGTCAAGGCGAGGACCAAAATGATGAAGAGATCCCCACAAGAAACAACAAGGAGATCGAAACTCGTCGACAATCTAGAGTGGAAAGAATATTGGAATTAAGAGACCACACTCTAGAGAATGTGGTAGGGGGTCTAAGAAGAGGAATGTCCACTCGAGCTCAATTGAAGATTTTTGGTGAACACCAAGCACACATTTCCATGGTGGAACCAAAGAAAGTATGGGAAGCTCTTGAAGATTCGGATTGGTTGGAAGCAATGCACAAAGAGTTCAACAACTTTGATAGAAACAAAGTATGGAAGTTAGTTGAAAAGCCAAAAGATTGCCGCAATGTTATATGCACCAAGTGGATATTAAAGAACAAGCAATATGAGCATGTAATTGTTGTGAGGAACAAGGAAAGATTGGTTGCATAAGGGTTCTCTCAAATTGAAGGCATTGATTATGGAGATACATATGCACCCATGGCTCGCCTTGAGTCCATCTGTATCCTTCTTGCTTATGCGGCACATCATAACTTTAAATTACAACAAATGGATGTAGAAAGTGCATTCCTGAATGGTCCATTTCATGAGTTGGTATATGTAAAGCAACCCCCGGGGTTCGAGGATCCCAACTTTGCAAACCACATCTACAAACTTGATAAGGCGCTCTATGGGCTCAAACAAGCCCCACACACGTTGTATGAGCACCTTAAAGAGTTGTTGTTAGACCGTGGGTTTGAGGTTGGGAAAATCGATCCCACTCTTTTTACTAAGAAGGTCAATGGGAAGCTTTTTGTATGCCAAATATATGTTGATGATATTATCTTTGTCTCATCGAACAAAGCTTTTAATGATGAATTCTCAAATCTTATGACTAATAGGTTCTGGATGTCTATGATGGGAGAATTGAGAGTATTTCTTGGTTTTGAGATCAAGCAAG
This sequence comes from Avena sativa, assembly GCA_916181665.1. Classification (NCBI taxonomy): domain Eukaryota; kingdom Viridiplantae; phylum Streptophyta; class Magnoliopsida; order Poales; family Poaceae; genus Avena; species Avena sativa. The sequence continues at coordinate 195,648,567 of OV702282.1, forward strand.
TAAGAGGAGGAACATTCTTCAACCAAGCCAAGTATACTCAAGATATGCTCAAGAGATTCAGCATGAAAGATCTAAATGGAGATCCTACTCCCATGCCAACAAAGACTCATCTTGAACTAAACCCGAATTGTAAAGATGTGGATCAAAAGGTATACCGGTCTATGATTGGTTCTTTGCTTTACCTTTGTGCATCCAGACTCGATATTGTGTTGAGTGTAGGAGTGTATGCAAGATATCAAGCGGCTCCTAAAGAAAGCCATTTGATGGCGGTCAAGAGAATCTTTCGATATTTGGTTCATACCCCAAACTATGGTATTTAGTATCCTAGGGGCTCAACTTTATCTCTTTGTGGATACACGGATTCGGATTGGGCTGGTGATAAGGATGATAGAAAATCAACCTCCATGGCTTGCCAATTTCTTGGAAGGTCCTTGGTGTGTTGGTCTTCTAAGAAGCAAAATTGTATATCTCTCTCCACCACCGAAGCCGAGCATGTGGCAGCTACTAGTGCTTGTACTCAATTGCTATGGATGAGGCAAACTTTAAAGGAATACGGTGTCCATTGTGACAAAGTGCCTCTTCTATGTGACAATGAAAGTGCTATCAAGATTGCCTAGAACCCAGTGGATCATACAAGGACAAAGCATATTGAGATTCGTCACCATTTCATTAGAGACCATGTTGCTCGAGGTGATATTGAGCTATCTTATGTGTCAACCAAAGACCAACTTGCCGACATTTTCACGAAGCCACTTGATGAAGCAAGGTTTTGTTATTTGAGGAATGAAATAAATAGCACATATACAAGGAGCTTGACTTGATCACCTTGCATACTCACCTATGTCTTGACTCTTATTTGGTTTAGGTGTAGGCATGGAGATGGGGGAGTGAGGTCCTAATGCATTGGGCTATCCCTCCCCCATGATGCCAACATTAAGAAATTCAATTCTCTTAATATCATTTTGTGATATGTGAGCTTCTTTGATGAGTAGTGGCTATGAACCCAAGGATAATTCTTCGCGGTGTGATGCCACAAACTGGTACATGGTGGCCTTGGCCACCGCCCTCTTCTTATTGAAGAGTTGGTTCTCGGTTCGTGTTTATTTGGAGATCTATTGATCATTTTAGTGGATTTCTATGGTTTTTTCTTGATTCTTCACAGTGTGACATCTTAACCAAGCCTATCCCTTGTCTTAAACCTGCTATCTCTCATATATGTCCCAGAGGTTTCGATGTAGGCCGGAGTCTCCGGTGTAGACCGGAGTCTCCAGTCCGGACGGTTCTCGGGTTTCACTTAAGGGAGGCCGGGGTGAACTAAAACAAACAGTTTCATTCTTCCACCCCGACCTCTCCTCTCACACCCGTCGCCTCCTACTCCATATCGCCGCCCCGGAGGTCACGAAGACGCCGGGATCCGCTGTGCCGCTTAAAAATCTCTTCCCCTCCACCCTTAGGCCCTTCCCACTGGTGGAATCGATCCAATGGACAGATCTGGTACCTCTCCTCCTATTTTTGCACTTAGGGTACATCTTGTAGTACATTTTGAGGATTTGTATTGATCTTGCCCACTTGAATCACTTGTTTGCGTGCACACTATCACATTAGCCTCGTTTCCTTGCTCGATTTGTTAGACTCACTGCCCCCGAAGCCTCCATGTGCATGCCTGACTCTCCTGACCGGAGACTCCAGACCTCCAGGCCGGAGACTCCAGTGTGCACTACGGAGACCTCGGTGTGGAGTGACTCTAACACATCCAGCAAAGACTCGAGTCTCTTGTTTTGCATTTCTGGGACATATATGCTTACCTCCATGCTATCTCCCCTTTCTCTTCACATGTGGCTCTGGTTCTCGTCGTCCCTCTAGCACCAAGGCCAAGTCCAAGTGGGCAGATCTGCAATATGATGAGACGAAGGGTCGGTTTATTGTGTCCCTATCCAACCGGAGGCAGCAGGCCCGTGATTCACCATACATGAGGAGGGAGCATGACCGCATTGAGGAAGATACTCGAGCCAAGAGGGAAAAGTACGAAAATCTACAATCTTTGGCTCTCATGTTGAAGAAGGGGTACCGTGAGCTACGCAAGACACAGTTCTATGACTTGCCATGGACCAGCGATGACCCGTGTTATTGGAGGAAGTAGCAAGCAGTGTTGATGAAAGACATTTACAGTAAGCTCACCAAGTCCCAGGTTTGTTCCCAGAAGTACTTGAGCATTGAGTAGATGAGGAACAGTTCTTACTTCACTGACGCACTGTGGATATCTAAGAAGCTAGGGATGCACGGACTGATGGATCTCCGTTAGGACTACAACATCACTCTAGTGCAGCAGTTCTATGTCACAGTGGTGTTTGGGACTGACCAAGCTAGGACGATGACATGGATGACAGGAGATCACCACTGCACTGCTACCTTCCATGAATTTGTTGATGCCATTCATGAGACATTTCAGGGTGTGTCCACTCATGTTAGACACCGTATGCACTCTGCAGCTTTTGGGGAGAACAAGGACAAGCTTGCACCACTATATGGCAGCACGGGAGTTGTGGGCAGGTCCAAGGGCCTCAAGCCCCTCTATAACCTGATGTTGAGGATCTTCCGCCAGACCATCTCCCCCAGTGCTGGCAATGATGATGCCATCAGATGTGGCTTGGTCAACCTACTGTACCATACTCACAAGGTCTACATTGCTGGCCCATAGGCTGAGGATGCTGCTATTGACCTCATGGACTTCATATTTGAGGAGATGTATCATGCTATATTATACAAGAAGTCCCCTCCCTATGCATCAGATGTCATGAGGCTCATCAACAACCAGGCTCATGGTTCACCGCTTGCTATTCCTCCCAACCTTATGGAGCATGCTCTTATGTCCTTCCAGCAAAAAGGACACATGGGGCCACCCCCTAGACGCTCACTGGCTCAGGAAGAGGAGGATGAGATTTCTAAGGCCGAGAGGGCCCCCTAGCCTCCTAGGGCTCTGAGGAAGAATGCCTACAATTCACCCATGCCTCCCATGACATGCGAGTATGTACATGAGAAGGTCTAGAAGGCATCATTCTAGGAGAGGACCCTCTATTGCATGAATGTGGACATACGCAAGCAACAACATGCCTCCTACAAGAGAAACTGTCGCATGGAGAAACTACTCAAGGAAATCAAGGCTCAGGGAGAAGCGGAGGATGAGGAAGGAGAGGATGAGTACACAGATGAGAATGGCTCTCACCCTTCCACAGAGTCTGACTATACACTCTCTTTTGGGGCATGGAATGCCCAACATGACAGCTTGGTGGATTGAAAAACCTTTTCTGAGGTCACTTCAGGTTTTGGGTACCAGGGTACGTCATCTTCTCGCCCTCACGGCAAAGGGCCTGCAGCTATAGATGGTGATGATGACTATGAGGAGGAGGAGGAGGATGACGAGGATCAGGACATGGATGAGGATGAGGATGAGGATGATGATGACAATGACTCTGAGTGATCCTTTGGGTGCTAGCTTAGGTATTTTCCCTTTTTCGGCATTTCGATGCCAAAGGGGGAGAAGACATTGTCATCGGGATTTGCATGGGCTTGGATTTGGCTTCTTATATATGCTTGTTTGAATTTCGAACTTTTATTTGCCTTGTTTTGCGAGATACTATTTGTGTGAGGACATGTTTGCTCCTATGATATTGTAACTTGTGTGAGAACTATGTTTAGAATCTATTACCTATCGTGCATGATTTACTTGTTTATGTTAGTGCACATAGTCAGGGGGAGTGTTGTTATACATTGTTATATCTCATTGCAAATATTTCCATGCAAAATCACTTGTTGTCATCAAACACCAAAAAGTGGGAGATTGGAAGGACATTTACTGTCCTAATATGTTTTGGTGTTCGTCAACAACTCCGGTCTGAAGGAGATGTTCCCAGGGCCGCTGGGTCATTATGGATGGTGGTACGGAGCTCAGTCCGGAGATTGGCCGGAGTCTCCGGTCTGACAAGTCACCCAGCGGTCATAAAACGGTTTAGTGAGTGGAGGCCTATAAATAGGGGACATCATCCCCTTCCTCTAGGAGCTCGACCCACTCAAGAACACCACCTCCATTTGAGCCACCAAATCACCAAGATCTCTTCATTCAACCATCCAAAGTCATTGATATTTGGAGAATCGAAGGAGGAGTCCTTGATCTATAGTTTCACCAAGAGAGATCTTCATTTCACCCTCATCCACTTGAGGGACCCTTGCTCTAGTGTTTCTTTGGAAACCTAGCTTTTGATTTGGTTCTTACAAGCTTGTATTTGATTATTTAACAGCTTGCTTGTATTCGGGAGCCTCCAATTAAGTTGTGGATTTGTGCGTAGAACTTGTTGTAAAGGTGCATGCCACCTCGAAGGTTGCTGATATAGTGGAAGAGGTGAATCGAACCCTTTTGGGGTGAGGTTCATCGGAGAACAAGGGAGGCCTCTCGTGGTATTGGTGATTTGAAACCACCCCCTCTCCAAACATAGACATACTTGCCCTCAAAATTAAGGAACTACGGTAAACAAACCCTTGTGTCTCCGCATGCTCCACTTTGGTTACTTATATTCTTTACCGCACTTTACATATATTGTTCTTCCTTAGTGTTTGTGCTAGATTGACATATAGGTAAATTCACCATAGTTGTATAATCTAGAGAATTTACCTTTTGTGTCAAACCCTAATTTGAAAAAGAGTAAAATTTGAAGTAGCACCTATTCACCCCCCTCTAGGTGCCCATACGATCCTTTCACTCTCTATTTTAAAAAAGCCGAGGGAGTTTTTAACAAAACCTTTAGCAGAGATGTACCCTATGCCACTTTATTCTTTTCCTAAGGGGGTTTTTTGCAAAAATTGTCGTCATCTTCCCCATATGGAAGTTGCTGCATGCCCGCGCCGCCACCGTCGGGCCATGCGCCACGATTCCTGTCCTCCTACCAGTTTTAGAGAGGGATAAGGGTGCCTCGATCCGTAGCTCTCTTCCCCTCGACCTCTGACTCCCCCCAGTGCCTATCCCTCGCCTCTCCTACTCAGGCGCCAGAACCCTAGCCTACTAGTTGTCAATGCGCCCCGCCATTCCTGACCTCGTCAAGATCCGCTAAGACACCTAGGAGGTCCAAATCGATCGCATCCAAGTCGTCATCCCCGCTACTGACAAGCTCCGCCATCGCTATTGTTGTTGACCCCAACCTCCTCCGACCTCGCCGAGGCTACTCGCGCATCAAGGGTAGGATGTGCGTCCTCCAATACCCCTCCAATCCCTCCCTCTCGCTCTGGCCTGATCTGATGTCGTGTTCTGTCATTCGCCGCCACAGGCCACCGTGGAGGAGCAAGCTCTGATGACCATAGAGCAACGGTGTCGCCCTCTTATATTCACATCGAAGCCCTAGTTCGAATGCGCTGCTTGCATCCAATTTTGTATGGGCAATAAAATTGATAGATTGACATATTTGGGATTGGTGGATCATATGCATGATTTTGTATAGTCCCAAATAAATGCACTCATATCAACTTATACACATTTACAATAGAGAGTTCTCTTAAAACCAAGGCTAGAACCACACAAATACAACTACAACAATTCATGCCAAGATGCAACCTACAAAATGTTGGAAGCAAGATAAATATGCATGAGAAAGAGATACTTGTTACCGAGATATAATTGGTAGGATGTAGAGGATATGAATTCATTGATCATCCTATAGCTTGCCTCCAATTTTCATTAACGCACCACTTCTTCAATATTGAGAGACAATCATCCAATATATCTCCAATATACCTATAACATATTTAAGTACAAAAATGGTCCCCAAACTTATTGGGTCCAAAGTAGTTAGTGCAACTACAATACATAGGTGAGACTCCACATAATTATGTGCATATTGATATGAATTTGAATTTCATGCACAACTTAGCCGATCGGATTTGGTGGAGTTTCCCCTATATATTGGATCAAAGAAAGCAAGCATGCCATGATATAAACATAGTAAATATGCATGCATAAAGCTTTCAAGAACCAAAGAGAAGATACAATTTGAACAAAAACACCAAGTAAATCGAGATTGCACACACAAGAGTGTGACACGAAAAACGATGTCCAAATTATATCAAAGAACCAATTCAACACATGACAGATCACAAATTCAACAAATGAACTAGGCAAAATCCAAAGAGCAAAAGATATATAAAAACACAAATACTCAAGGATTTATATCATTCTAAAATTGGACAAAACATGACACAAGGAATGAGACAAAACCAACTCCCAAAAAGAGCAAGGTTCCAACAAGAAACCAAACTCCCCAAATTTTTCATGATGGCACAAAATACCAAAACAAAAAGATTGAGCATCCAAGCACATAAAACTCGATATGGATCAAACAAAGAAGCATAAAAGGATTGTTCTAGATAATATAGGAGAGCTCACCCATAAGTAGTACATTATATAGAATTTTTGCTTTTGAATGCAAAATGCACACAAATGAGATCATCACTACTATCTACATTAAATAAAACACAAGAGGATACCAATAAAAATAAAAGGGTCCAAAAGTAGCAAGGAATACATGGGAGCACACAAAACATTTACTTGGCCAAAGATAGGACAATATTAAGCAAAGGCCAAAGTGAATATGATCAATAAAGTCTACCATAAATTTGGTACTAATTGTCCAAGGACAAGAAGAATTGAGAACAATCTTCCCTAGGTAGTTCATACGGATATCCAAGATCATATTCACACAAAGAAGCATGTAACAAAGTATACAAATTAAGTTTGATGCTTCGAAAGAGATTCTTGGTAGCTTCCAATAGTCACACAATCATAGTGATTAGAGTGACTTAAAGCAAATGGTTTCCATGAGATTATAGAGATCTAAATATGAGGAAACACATACCAAGAAACACTCTCATATACAAGATCCAAAATATGATCAACAACAACATTCAAGCAAATTGGAACTTGTATGAGAAAATGTGTCACATAGGTGCTAGATAATTATCAATATCAATTCTAAGTGACATAACCTCGAATATTCACATTTTCTAGGATTGTAATATGCACTAAGCATATGACTCCCCCAAAATGTGATACTACCATAAAACCAACACGAGACGAAATGATACAAATAGAGATAATTAATGGACATTATAAAATTAAATTTCTCATGAGAATTATACCACACGGAGACTAGACAATAATCCTCATGTACACACAATTTTTAGGATTATGGAATGCCCAAGCATAACACTCCCCCAAAGTGGTATAATCAATTAATCTCTCAAAAGAGCCAAATAAGATACCAAATATAACCAAGTAAGGCTCAAACACAAGAAACACACATACATGGTGTGCCACCTAATCATACACAAATATGCTTGATACATCAAGATAGTTAAGTGGAAAGCACAACATGTACAAAAGCATGGAAGATACAAAACCAACATGTGCACAAGGGGGCGTGTAACTTTTAATGTAAAGAGTTTAGCATATGTTACCGCAAGGAGGAACATTGTAAATATAATATAATCATGATAATCCAAATGGCTTGGCTTGACAATATTAATTGATGAAGATCCCTCAATTCTTTATAATGTAACCAAGTCTCGAATGCCCTCCAACACACACCTATTGATCAAGTTTTGGCTTGTTGGTCCCCAAACAAGTTGGGTCCTAAGAAGTTAGTCACAATAGGCTTGGCAACCCAAATGGTTCTTTTCTTGAACCCACATTGAGCACCAACAAATTTGGCAAACACATTGCCAACCTCATCCTTACAAAGAGAATAAAAGTCATCAATAATGATAGGGTTGGATGAGGAGATACCAATAGTGCATGAGGAAGAAATGTGCCCCTTCTCACGGCATATGTAGCAAGTTCTAATCTTGCCATATTTCTTCTTAGGTGAAGCCACGACTCGAGGAAGAGCTCGAGTAGTCCTCTTAGGAAGAGGCCCGTCGATGACTTGAGGTGGAGCTTGAGGCCGCTTCCCTTGTTGCTTCACACTAAGAGGCTTTTTCTTCAATGGGCAAGATCTAACATGGTGCCCTTGTTCCTTGCACTTGAAGCAAACAATGTTGGATGGATTCTTGACTTGATATTGGCCATTATTCTTGTTCTCCTTATGCTTCAACTTCATAGTGGACTTGTTCTTGACATTGGAGTTGAATCCAAGCCCACTCTTGTCATTGGGGGATTTTTGCACACTCAAGATTTTGTTGAGTGTGGCCTTCCCTTGATGACCCCTTTTCAAGTCATTCTTCAAAGAAGTGACTTGAGCCTTGAGCTCTTTGATTTCCTCTACATGGTTAGTTTCAACAAAAGTACTAAAGGAAGTAGATGCTACATTGTTAGAGCAACAAGGCACAGAATGTAATTCATCACGAGATATATCATGGTTGTGAGAGGATGAATTACAAGGACTAGCACATGGCAATATAACATTTGGAGTAGATGTAGTGCTAATGTCCACATGAGGCCCACTAGATGTTACCTTTGACACGATGGCCTCATGAGCTAACTTTAGCCTACCATGGGAGACTAGAAGATCCTCATGCGAGCTTGAGAGCTTAACATGACTTTCTTCTAATTTCCCGTAGTTGCTAGTTAGCAACGCAAGTTGAGCCTTTAGCTCAACATTCTCCTCCAAAATAGATGCTTCACAAGAAATAGAGTTAGTAGCACAAGAATCATTATTATTAGCAAGAGGTGAGGGCAACTTGTCAAGCTCTTTTGAATATGAAGCTTTAAGTTTCTCATGCGACTCGGTGAGTTTGATGAGCTCCCTCTTAACGACCCGAGAGCCATTTTTGAGGTGCTCAAAATCCTCAAGGAGTTTAGAATAAGCAACTTGAGTCTCATCATTTTTACTTTTGAGATCACTTACCACCTCAAGATCTCTATCATGAGATTCCTTTACTCTAGATAGCTCTAAAGCAAAGGTCTCCTCAAGAGATTCCTTAGTGGTTTGTTCCTCTTCAAGAGATTTATTTAGGTTTGCAATTATATTATCATAGTCATGCTCAAGACTACACATTTTATCAATGTTGTTATCATGCACCTCAATTTGTGTTTCTAACTTATCAATATGTTCTTTGCTCTTAATAGCAAAGTCCAAGACTTCAACAAAGTTAGAGAAAGCAATATCCTTTTTAACAAGGGCACGATAAACAATCTCACCCTTTTCATATAAATCATCAATATCAAGCTATTCTTCCACATTATCCACATCCTCCTCATCACAAGAGGTAATGGGTTCCAAAATAGGGGTTACCTTATAATCCCTAGCCATAAGGCATAGGTGGGTACCAGAAGAAGGTGAAGATGAGATTGCATTTGTGGCTTCATTCAAAACCATGTCTTGGCCCATGGAATCTTTGGGTTCCTCTACATGGTTAGCAACACAAGCACTAGAGGAAATGGAAGCATTTTTATCATGGCAACAAGACAACACAAGCATATCATCATGAGATTTATCCAAGTCATTTCTACATGATATGCAAGGACTATTAACACAAGCATGTAAGAAGTTTGTAGTTCTATAAGTGTTAAAGTCCAAAGATAGATCATTGCTACTAGATAGAGATGAGGGACTACAAATAGTAAGCACACTATCCAAATTGCAATTTCTATCACCACTCACCATATCATTACCTAGTGAAAGTCACATGTTGGTGAAGTGGTAGAGGATGAGAACTCATCTCGACCGGAAGTGGAAGCAACACAATCATCCACAATAATGTTGGACACGACATATTTATCTTGAAGTTTTGTCCATAACTCATAGCGCTCCAAAAAGGAATGATTGAAGAGGTAACTACATAGCTCAAAGCATTAACAAGCACATTATAAGATTGAGCATCGAGATATAAGTTTTTCTCATCCTCACAAGATAGATTTTTGAAATCCATAGGAGGAGAAAAACCTATATCTACAATACGCTCCAAATTTGGGTCCATGTCCCGAAAATGAATGAGCATGCGATTTTTTCATATATCATAATTTGTGCCATCGAATGTGAACATGTCATTGTGCACTAATCCTCTAGCCGACATCTTTACTCTCAAGGCGGTGAAGCCTAAAATGAGAGACCGGGCTCTGATACCAATTTAAAGGATATGGATGTCGCATAGAGGGGGGGGGGGGTGAATAGGCGATTAAAACTTTTCCTAGAGTGGCTCAACAAAGGCGGAATAAAACTAGTGTTTACTTTGTTAAGCACAACCTAGAACAACTAAGGTTCACCTATGTGCACCAACAACTTATGCTAAGCAATACAAGCAACAAAGTGATAGCAAGATATATATTACTTCAAGCAAGAAGGCTATCACAATGTAAAGTGCATAAGTAAAGAGCTCGGGTATAGAGATAACCGAGGCACGCGGGTACAATGATATTTGACCGAGTTCCTCCCAACATGGAGTACGTCTCGTTTGGAGAGGGGGTGGTATCAAACCACCAACGCCACAAAAGGCCTCCCTTATTCTCCGGTGAATCTCACCCCAACGGGATCGATCCACACTTCCACTATCGGTGCACTTGTCGGTGGCAACCAGAACCTCTCACAAGGTTGGGGCACTTCTCCACAACTTAATTGGAGGCTCCCAACAAATGCCACCAAGTACACAATGCCACCAAAGCCACAAAACCATCTAGGGTTCCAAAACCCAAGAGGGACAAATAACTCAAACCAAATCCTCAGAGGAGAACACAAACCGATGCACCAAATGCAAATGGCAAGAACACCACAAAGTTGTTCAAATCCTTCTCTCCCAAATTCCACCAAAATTACAAAAGATTATGGGGGAATAAGAGAGGAAGAACAATGGAGGAAATCCACAAAATACTCCAAGATCTAGATCCCAATATGTTCCCCTCACTTAGAGGAGATATTGATTGGTGGGATTGTAGATCTAGATCTCCTCTTTCAAATCCCTCAAGAATATGCAAGAATCATCGGAGGGATTGAGAGAAATCAAGCTCAAGAAGGTCAACAATGGAGAGGAAAACTTGCAAGAATGGTTGAGGAACCATTGGGGAAGAAGGCCCCTTAAATAGGTCCCTCCGAAATCCAACCGTTGCAGCCCAAAAATGCGATTCCCGGTACTACCGGACTTTTTCCCGGCACTACCGGACATTCCTTGGGGTTCCTATGACGCCAAACGCATTTTTCTCTGTGCTCCCCGGTACCAAAATGCGGTACTACCGGATCTCGGTACTACCGGATCCTGGTCCGGTACTATCGGTCATCACAGAACGAAAACAACCATAACTTTTGCATCTGAACTCCGATTTCGATGATCTTGGGCTTGTTTCGAAGAGGACAACAACCTCTACAAGATCATGCAAAGAAACATCATAGTACAGCAAGGGAGTATAGATCCAAATGATGAAGTAAAAAACGTTCTGCCGCGCTAGGTACTAAAATGCGGTACTACCGCTTTTTGGTACCTAGCCCGGCAGTGGATTTTGGAAACTTGTCAAAAACCTTCTGTCGTGCTAGGTACTAAAATGCGGTACTACCGCATTTTGGTAACTAGGAGGGCAGTGGCAGTTTGCAACTTGCCAAAACCTACTGCCGCGCTAGGTACTAAAATGCGGTACTACCGCATTTTGGTACCTAGGAAAATTCAAACCTCTATAACTTTTGATTGGTAACTCCGATCGACCCGATTCCAATTGCGTTGGAAAAAGGACGACATGAGCTACCCTATAAAAGGTGAAAATATTGGTTATCACCAAGTGAGAATGTATCATGTATAATAATGTGAGATACCTCACTTGGTGAGAAACTGAAAAGCCGCCAAGATCAAAATCGCAACAAGATACAAACGGAAGATCCGATTTTGATGAACAAGAGCTTGTTATGGAGATTACCACAATCTCTATATACTCACATGGATAAGACCAAATGACAAACAAATATGATAATGCAAATATGCAAAGGTTTGAGCTCTCTCCGAACGAAGTGAACGAGTTACTCATTCGAGAGCCCCTCTTGATAGTACGGCTATCTATCCTAAACCTGGTCTCCTACTAACAATATGAGACCGGCAAAAGGGAAAACCTATCAAGATTATACCATTGCCTTGAGCATTCCACTTGAGCTTGATGTATACAATCTTGCCCTTCTCAAGATGTAACGCCTTTCTTAATTCCTCATCATCGATCCATGATCACCGGGAATGGCAAGCATCAAACATGAGATCTTTTATAGATGGCGTATTTTGAGCTTGCACAACACATCTTCTTCTCGTTTCATCGACCTTGAAGCCAACACATGCTCCAAGCGATGCCAATGGACAAATCCTACAAGTATAACTTAATACACATATTAGTCCATAAAGATTGTCATTAATTACCAAAACCACACATGGGGGCCCAACATGTTCTTTCAGTACTCTTTACTCATTCCGTGATATGACATCCCTTGTGACCTAGTCACATGACTGCAAGCCAATTGGATGACATTCCACCGAGAGGGCCCAGAGTATATCTATCCGTCATATGGATGGACAAATCCCACTCTTGATCCATGCGCTTCAATACATACTTTCAGAATACCCAATGCCACCTTTATAACCACGTAGTTACGGAAGTGGCGTTTGATGTCATCAAAGTACTCATCCAGTGATAGTGATTAATATGATCTCATGGTCAAAGGATTAGGTTACTATGTATCTGAAAGCTTGTAGCAAAACAAACTTAATGACTTGATCTAATGCTATGCTTACTATGGGTGTGTGTCCATCACATCATTCTCCAAATGATTTTTTTTGGAAAGGAGCATATATTAATATCAAGAGATACCAATTACACCCAGCCTCTGCAACAATTCAATACCCTATTGGCATTAAGGATGCACACAACCAAGAAAAGATAAAGAAAACTAAGAAAATAAAAGACCTGCTACACTGTTCCGGTCCTAGAAGCAACAGTACAACCACCACCAATACAACACCTGAACTCCAGGCTCTTCAAAAGCGACGCCTCCAAGAAGGGAACAGTGCACAAGCGTTGTCGTCGCCCAATCAAAGATCTAGATTTTCACCCTGAAGATAATCCCCACTCTCAAAACAATGCCTTCAACAAGGCCATTGCCAGGCACAACCAGCTAAGGCCAGACCTTGGATTTTCACCCTGAAAGGTAGGATTCTGAAATTCACCTATGTTGTCTCCCCCACTTACATACGGCTGCTGAGAAGCCCATAACACCAAGAAAGTCCCTCAACAGTATGTCAACTCGAACCTCCATATATATATATCTCCAAACCTGGTCTTCATGAATTCTCCACCTCTGACTTCACTATGGATCAAAAGTCGCCTAGTGGCAACAAAGGACAGAGCTTCGTGTCGCTCCCTCCTGAACCAAACGGTCGGAATAAAACATCGGTGCACACGACTGAATACCACCGGATCTAGAGAATTGCAAGCATAGTAGCGCTGGTACATTCGCCGGCGGAGCCTTCCAGAACTCCCCACTCCGGCCAGATCAAGAACCATCCTCAGGAAGGTAATCATCTACACACAAGAGGAACCCTAGGTCGAACCACCTTTATTCGACCGGCCGACCAACTCCGACGGGGGAGAAGTCCACCACCACCATGCCCGGGCTTGCATCCCTAGGTGACCTCGTGAAGCCGGACGAACCCAGAAGCCATCACATTGCCAGTGGCAACATATCCGATAGGAAACGGTCGAGATCGGGCTTGACTTGCTCCTGCCATTTTCATCTGGAGGATGAGGCCAACAGGACAGTGTCGCCCTGCCAAGAACCTCCCATCGCCGGCCGTCTAGGCCGCTGGCCACCATCGTCCACCGTCATTGTCCTTGACAAGGGCGAGGGGGTGCCGCCTCCGCCATCCATCTCTCGAACGTGAGGACCATCCGCCACCGCCGCGCCGCCGAGTCTTTGCCTGGCAATAGAGCCGGCGGCGGTGGGTTGGGGGAGGGGCGGGGTGGAGTAGTTTGCCGGCCGGCAGCTACACACCGTTGCAACGCGGGCACCACCGCACGGGGTTCGGGAGGGGTTAGGTCAAGGGTTCTCGTTAGAGAAGATTAGACGACATCCGATTTCAAAAAAGAAATCCAATGTCCATGATATGACCTTGTAATTAATAACATCCAATGTCCATGATCAGGAAACCATGATCATCTATTAATCAATAATCTAGCTTAACAAGAGTCTTACTAGGGACTATTTTATATTTAGAAAACACACAAGTATTAATGTTTCCTGTTAATACAATTATAGCATGGGATGTAAACATTTATCATAAACACAAAGATATAATAATAACCACATTATTATTGCCTCTTGGGCATATCTCCAACAGACTTGGGGTTACATTTCAATACTATGTAACTTGTCATATCATCATTCTTGCTTGAGCATTGCATCGATGCCATGTGTTGATTGTTTCCCTTTCTTTCTGGTGTTTTGCTTCTTCTCGGTAGAATATGATGAGATCGAGTCCGAGATCACAGCCACAGATCAACACCATTGAAGATCGAGGATAAATATTTGACCAACTGTAACCAAGTCAAGTATAAGGCTTATGGAGATTTGTTTATCTGTTATCAACGGGCAAAGGCATGCATAGCCCCACCATTATACAAACCCATGCTTTCAAAGTATTTCTTGCCATGATGCATACAATGCTCCTGTGGTCTTTTATCGATAGATAGAGTATCCTATCTATTGCATTACTTCCTTTGAGATTATATTAACTGATCCACTTCTCCTAGCATAACTAGGTTTCGCTTGTGTGCACTGCTAGAGCTTATATATCTTTCCTACTTAGCCATGCATAGCTTTTAGTGCTGGTTCATCCGGACAATGTATCAAATGCAGAGAATCTAGTATGAAAGGAGAACATGATGACATGAGATCAGTGGAGAGGTTAATCATGCTAAGGCTTGTATGGGAGGCCAAAATGAAATGTTGTTTTTGCAGTCCCATGATCGCCACCACTAGGACCTGAGTTCTTTCCTTTGGAACCGAGACGAGCGTACAGCCACACGAGGCCTGGACAACCCCTCGAATAACTAACTTGCCTAGTACATTCCATGATTCACATAGTTCGGGCATTCCATTCGGCATATGCATTTTGGTTTTTCTTGAAGGCGGTGAAGGAGGTGCATCATAACAGGTAGGGAAGCGTGGACCTGATTGCTTAGGGTCGATAGAGCCCCCGGTGAACCAACCTTGCATCACATCTCTAGGGACCCGATTCAGGATTTGACCCATTACGGCAGAACCCTCATTGTGGTGTTACTCATGGTCTCGGCGAAAGCAAGGTAAAGGTCATGGTCAACCATCCTCTATCGGCCTTCCAAGGAATAGGGCTAATCATTGTGGCATTAAAAGAAGGTTGGTACGTGTGGGTAAAATTGTACACCCTTGCAGGGTTAAATCTTTTTGAAAAGCCATGTTCACGGTTATGAATGCTTGGTAACTCGATTCAAAGATCATAGAGAACTTTAACCTGGTTGTAAAAATTGAAGGTTCAAAGTATGCTTAAGGATGCTCCCTCAGGATACGAGGGGTGATCCTAGTTGAGAGGTTCTGATGATGATTTGGTGGATATCAAAAGGATACGATTTATAGTTGGAGATGTCTCTCTCTTATGCCCTTTTAAAATATTTGGATTAGACGAGCTTCTTATCTCTCTTATTTTACAAACAAAGACAACTTTATGCAAAATAACTCCACCAGTCATAAGTCTTGCGGAGTACACCATGTACTCACCCTTGCTTCATTGATACTTTTGTAGCAGAGTAAATGTCCCCCTGAAGATGAGTTTGGTGCGACATCGACATAGACGAGTAGCTTGGGGTTCCAGGCCGGCGGCCTAGAATCTATGTGCTGGGACGTCATCATTATGTTTTAGGCCTCTTAGGTCATTTGTTAAGCTTGTTATACCTAATAGCATAAATTGCCTTCTGTTGTTTGATGTTTGTGGTTAGTGACATCTGCTTGTAATATTTTGGTTGTCTGCTCAGTTATGAGCTTACTATAATAACTTTTATGTCATAGGGTCACTGTTGTGTTACCGATTCTTTACCGAATATCCTCGAACTCTAGGTTAGACTTATGCCAGACTAAGGTATGGGATTTGTTTAACCCTGGTCCTAGGGATGTCACAACATCATTGCACATCTCGCGCCATCGTCCATAGTCCCTAGTCGTTGGTGTCGTATATAGGGACAGCCCTGGGGTTGGGAGGGAGGGTCATCCTCTCCGGGCCCAAATATATTAGGGGCCCCGCGTAGATATGCCATATGTACATGAGGCCTTGTTCCAAGTGCAGCAAAAAAAGTAACAAGTAAAAAGTTCCCGTGGTAGTAGTTAGCACCTATTGCCTTTTTTATTTCCTGTATGGGCATGGAATGTAGGGGTTCGTAGCATGGAAAACAAAAAATTTCTATCGCATACAAACAAACAAGCCAAGATCTACCTACTAGATTGTAGCAACGAGTCGATGGAATAACTTACCCTCGAAGATTCCAAAGCGGTTAACGAGAGCAGATTCTCGTGGGTGATGTAGTCGTACTCTTTCCGATCTCAAGATCGCGTAGACGATCCTTCCGGCGCCACGTTCCGGCAGCGCTCCCGCAGTCGGTCACACGTTCGGTACTCGACGAAGACCTTCCTCTCCCTTGTTCCAGCAGGCAGCGGAGGTTGTAGCACTCTCCTCGTGATTCCGGCAGCACAACGGCGTGGTACCGGAAGTAGAGGGGAGATCCCGCAGGGCTTCGCCTTAAGCCGGACCGAGTATGGTGGAGTATGAGAGAGAGCTATTAGTGGTCTAGGGTTTAGACACACCAATAAGAAGACTCTAAACCGAAGGCTAGAGCAATTAGAAGCTCTAAACCAAAACGGCTCTAAACCGGAGATTAGAGGATAGGAACTTGTGTGTCTAGAGGAGGAGGCCCTGCCCCTCCTTTTATAGGTGGCAGGGGCGGCCAAGGGGAGGGGAGTCCCTCGCCAAGTCGGCCTTGGTTGGCGCGCCGGCTTGGAGGGACTCCTCCCCCAAGTCGGTTCCAACCACCTCTTGCTTGTTTCCCACAGTTTCCTGTTTTAGCCGTTTGACTTTTAAACTGGCCATTTGACTTTTCTGTTTTAGGATTCAATTTAATCCTTTATTTGGAACAGCAAGAACACTTAGTACATGATGCAATCATTCAATATGTAATGACACATTCATGTACCCTCCCCCCCGGAGTGTCGGACAATCCGGAACCTTCTAGAACATTCCCGATGAAAACACCGAAATCATTCCCGAACTCCGAAACGGGACTTTCCTTATATGAATCTTATTCTCCGGACCATTCCGGATCACCTCGTGATATCCCGGATCCCATCCGAGACTCCGAACAACATTCGGTCTCTTTCTCATAATACCATAACTACTTAAAACAACGTCGAATCCTTAAGTGTGTCTCCCTACGGTTCGTGAATTATGCGGACATGATCGAGACACTTCTCCGAACAATAACCAATAGAGGAATCTGGAAATTCATATGGCTCCCACATATTTCTACGATTACTTTGCGATCGAATGAACCACTTACATACGATACCAATTTCCCTTTGTCTCACGATAGTTTACTTATCCGAGGTTATGATCGTCGGTATCTCTGCATACCTAGTTCAACCTCGTTACCGATAAGTACTCTTTTCTCGTTCCCGTGATATGTGATCCCTTGTGAGACAGTCACATGCTTGCAAGCCAATTGGATGACATTCCACCGAGAGGGCCCAGAGTATATCTATCCGTCATATGGATGGACAAATCCCACTCTTGATCCATGTGTTTCAACCAATACTTTCCGAACACTCAATGCCACCTTTATAGCCACCCAGTTACGGTGTGGTGTTTGATGTCATCAAAGCATCCATCCGGTAAAGGTGATATGCATGATCTCATGGTCGAAGGAATTAGGTTACTATGTATCAGAAAGCATATAGAAATTGAACTATTGAAATGACTTGATCTTTATGC
Source organism: Avena sativa (assembly GCA_916181665.1). Classification (NCBI taxonomy): domain Eukaryota; kingdom Viridiplantae; phylum Streptophyta; class Magnoliopsida; order Poales; family Poaceae; genus Avena; species Avena sativa. The sequence goes on from OV702282.1 coordinate 195,666,573, forward strand.
TACGCTTATCTATAGGAGTATGTCCACCATATCATTCTCCTAACGATATGATCCTGTTGTTAATAACATCTCTATGTTCATGATCAGGAAACCATGATCATATATTAACCAACAAGCTAGTTTAACAAGAGGCTTTACTAGGGACTCTTATTTTAGTTTACAAATCACACAAGTATTAATGTTTCCGGTTAATACAATTATAGCATGGTATGTAAACATTTATCATAAGTGTGAAGATATGATAATAACCACTTTATTATTGCCTCTTGGGCATATCTCCAACAGTCTCCCACTTGCACTAGAGTCAATAATCTAGTTTCAAACCTTTGTGTATTCAACACCTATGGCTTTCCAGTGTTGTATGTACACGATTGCTAGTGGTCAACTGATCTCCGGATCTGACACTTCCAGGTCCGTGTGTAATTGCATGTCTTTGCGTCTTTACGCATCACTCATTCTCTAATGAGATGGCTTTGTATAAATTCGGTCTTTCGGTGTGACCTTTAGCTCTTTGGGGTTAAAACATGTTGATAATATTGTCGCACAATATATCTTCATAGTATTATCCCACTGTGAACTACACCTAGTTTGATAACAAACTACTTGACACAAATGCCCTCTTTTGCTGCTAAAATAGCAGTCATATACTTAGCCTTTTGTTGTAGTATCTGTCACAATGTCTTAACTTTGGAACTCATCCAAATCCATTATGGAACTCACTTTCCATTATATTGTGCCACCCTTAGTTTAGATTGAGATAAACTTAATTTGTACTTTGTGACAAAACTAGTATCAATGTAGTACTTTTACAATGAACTAACCATCTATTTGTCACTTCTACAAATATTATACTCTTAGTTCTTCCAAAAGATCATAAGAATATCCTTACTATTGTCCAATGATCATCTTACGAATCATTCTGGTATATGCTCACAACATTTAGAGCATAGGACATATCTGGATTTGTACATATCACAGCATGATTGATATAAATACTCTTTGTGATTTTATACATCAAGTATCAATCTATACTTGATTATTTGTTTCACTTTACCAAATGTCAATACACTTGAATATATCATCAACATTGAACTCATTCAATCCTTTCTGTGCGACAAGAACCTCTCTTGTAGTTTCTATATTGAACTCATTCAATATCTTGTCTATGTACTTCTGGCACAACCATATTAGCGTCTATTGATGCCAAATATTTGGGTTTTGCCTAAGTCTTTCATCGGGATGAAATTCTTAATATGTGTTAATAAAAGATACATTATTTCCAATCAACAATATGTCTTCCACATAATGTATTAGAAAATATGTCTTAGCGCTCCCACTTAATTTCTTGCAAATGCAAGCATCTTCATCATCTCCGACGAATTTAAACTCCTTTAACAGTTTCATCATAGTGAAGATTCCAACTCCGCAATGCTTACTTCAACCATTGAAGTTTGCATATGCATTTAGCATCCTTTGATTTAACAAAACCCTATGGACCGTGTCATGCACACGTCCTAGGTAACAATTCTATTAGAAGAACTTGTTTTGTTTATTCAACTACCATATAACAGAATTATATGTAGTGGCTGCTACATTAATCCGTCTAGACTAAATATCGCTATGAAAGATCAAATCTTGTCATATACAACCTTTGAACATTGTTGTAAACTCTTTCCCGACATGTCGACTATTTCATAGATGTGAAACATCCATGTCTATTTCTTTATAGATCCAAACACAACTGTAAGGTCTTACACCTTTCTCGAGGGTCCTTCAAGTTCAAAACTTGATTTCTCGTGTATGGAACTATCACGGATTTTATGGCTTCAAGCCATTTTACGGAGTCAGGGCCCATCATCGCTTCTTTGCATGTAGTACGTTCATTATTCTCAAATAATGATTCAACCCTCAAATCTTGGTATTTGATTGTTTACTCGACCTACTTGGTTCAATAGAAACTTTGACCTCTGTAACCACAACCTTTGAGGCACGTGAGCCATGAGCATTGTTGCTGCCTCCGGAACACTTTTCGGTGCTGCGCAACTTTGCACATATAGCTAAGGTTCTTTTAACCTTATCAAAGTTATATTGTCCTCCCACTTATCTCTTCATGAAAAATTCCTTCTCAAAGAAACTTGACGTTCTAAGTGACAAACACTTTTGTCTCCGGTGTTATGGAGGAATACTTAACAGTTATACAAAGACAGGTTCATCCGACTTTGGTTGCACACATCTTTCTTATGCATAGCATACCAATGTTTAAGAAAGGACAACTTGGGTTTTATCCCAAACCATAACTTTATATGGTGTCAATTCAACGGATTATGATGAAGCTCTTTTCAGTGGAAAAACGGTAATCTCTAAAGCTTTTAATCTTTAAAATATAATGGCAGTTTTATGAATTACACCTTCGATCTTACCATGTCAAACAAGGTTTAATTACATATCTCGAACGCTCCATACTCTTATGGTGTTTTCGGAAAAATGCAAATCCACAGAACGATTCCTTAAATCTTAGGTATTATGCTAAACTTGTAACTCAAATATCTTTCTTTATGATCTTATCATAAACTATTTATATTCTTGTTACAATGATTTTGCACTTCATCTTGAAAGTCTTTGAACTTTTCAAGTGTTTCATACTTTATCCTTATTAAATAAATATTCATATATTCACTCAAATTTTCGGAGAAAGCATATGAAGTTGAAATCCATCGCTTTTGACTACACATAATGGATTTCGTACAACAATATGTACAAGTTCCAATAAGCTAGTCATTCGTTCCCTTTTGGCCTATGAACGAAGTTTTAATTATCTCTAGGAAAGTTTCACAAGCGTCATTTGATCAAAAATCAAAAACTCCAAAATTCCATCCACATGGAGTTTCTTCATGTTTTCTTTCCAATATAATTTAAACGGCGATGTCACTTCCTAATTGATCTTTCAATCAATTTGTCCTTCGACATTTTTAGCACTAGTTTTATGGATGTGATTTCTCCAACAAGATTTTGTGAATCATCCATCTTTTATGGATTACGGCAATTAATTGAACAACCCTTTTGTTCTCATAATACCTGATAAAACAAATCTTGAAGGCAAGCTTTGATGTTTAACGAGCAACACAATAACCTTTTATTTGTTCTCGATGAACATCATCACATATTCTTTTGCTAGTTACTTAGGCCATTGTAGTTCATGAATTGTGTTGTTTCGTATGACGATTCACACCAACAAATTCAGTATCAAATACTTAAGAACCACATTGTTTAATAAGCAAAGAATATAGCCATAACATGTATATCATCTATATACTTAAACTGAACAATTCTAGTCTTTTCTTTTCTGCCATATATTTATGAGATTCTCTTTCAGTATTTCCTTTTCTGTTTGAAAGAATCTATCAACATCAATAGTGGAGTCAAACATATGACACATAATCCAAAGCATGTATAATTAAATACCAATGTCTTTGGACTTGCACTTTGAAGTAGATCACCTATCATCAAATGTTTGGTGTTCTTTCAAATTCCTTTCTTTAGTAATCTCTTGGTGTAGTAAACATCTTACCTACATCAAATATTCACCCTTATCATGGATTTATCCATGATCAAGCTACTTTTAGCTTGTAACGGTGAATCGCAAGTATAATGTTGCTCTCCAAAACCTTTTGGAGGATTAGGACAACTAGTGTCTCCAACCTTTTGCAAATTCTCATCAAATATGAGAACATGACTTTTGCCATATTATACTCTATCATGTTGTAACCAATACTTCGTTTCAGATATCACAATATCTTCCACATATCACGGTTTCTGAAATAACTCTTTCAGATCCTAGATAACCTTGATATTAAGAGAATCCTTTGAATATCAAGAATCATGGATACAAACATGATACTTATATACTAACACTTGGAATTGTTACTCTTGATTTAATACTAATTATTAAACTTCATGGAGTAACCGGAACTTACTGAAAGTTTGCAATAGGACTTTTAAACTTTAGATTAACACTTAAAACAATACGATACCAGTTCGTAAAGTATCTAACCAGAATTCTATAGTTCTATCATCTCAATTATAACTAAGCGCAAGGTGGTAAACGGATGCCAATGACTACAACAACTATGCAAATTCACTTTGATTTAGTTTATGATAAATTGAGTTCTAATTAATAATTAAATTAATCTTGGTGAACTCCCACTCAAAACAATATCCCTCACATTGTTTTAGTGATCACACGAACCAAATCCACCACATCAAAACCGATCATCACGAGAGTTGATATAGCTTCAATGGCGAACAATCAACATGTTCATCATATCTACTATATGACTCATGCTCTACCTTTCGGTAATCCGTGTTCCTGAGGCCATGTTTGTACATGCTAGGCTCGTCAAGATCAAACCTTAGTTTCTGCATGAGAAAATCTGGCTTGCTCACGTTGTATGCACTTGCAGAATCTAACACACCCGATCATCACGTGGTGCTTCGAAACAACAAGCTTTAGAAACGGTGCTAACTAAGGGTGAACACTTTATGACTTGAAATTCATGTGCATGAGGGATCATCTTATAATGCTACCGTCGTCTACTAAGCAATACAAGATGTATAAAGGATTAAGATCACATGCAATTCAATAATATGTGATATGATATGTCCTTTCTTCTTTGTGCTTCCGATCTCCATCTTCAAGCACGAACATGATCTCCATCATCATCGGCATTACATCAAGGTCAATGACGCTTCTCCATGGTTGTCGTCCACCGGCTTCAACTATTACAACTAATTTGAATAGACACGCGGGTCTTAACATAAATTAAAGACAACCATATGGCTCCTGTCGGTTGCCAACTTACAATAAGGAACATTGCATACATCATATAAAATCACAATCATGGCCATATCACATCACAGCACACCCCTGCAAAACAAAGTTAGACGCCTCTACTTTCTTTGCATATTTTACGTGGTTTGGGGCTTTCAATAAGTGTCGTTCTAACTTACGAACAAGAACCACAACATTGATACTAGTATTGTTAATCACCCGTTGTAAATTGGATCTTAACTATGCTAGGAGAAACAGGCACCCGCAAAGCCACTTATGCAATACAAGTTGCATGTCAAGCGTGGAGCAAGTCTCATGAACGATGTCATGTAAGGTTAGCCCGGGCCGCTTCATCCCAACATACCGCAAGATGCAAAGTACACAAGAAGCAATCGACAATAAAAGCATCAACGCCCACAATGACCATTGTGTTCTACTCGTGCAACAGATCTACATATAGACACGGCTCTGATACCACTGTAGGGGTTCGTAGCATGGAAAAACAAAAATTTTCTATCGCATACAAACAAACAAGCTAAGATCTATCTACTAGATTGTAGCAACGAGTCGATGGAATAACTTACCCTCGAACATTCCAAAGCGGTTAACGAGAGCAGATTCTCGTGGGTGATGTAGTCGTACTCTTTCCGATCTCAAGATCGCGTAGACGATCCTTCCGGCGCCACGTTCCGGCAGCGCTCCCGCAGTCGGTCACACGTTCGGTACTCGACGAAGACCTTCCTCTCCCTTGTTCCAGCAGGCAGCGGAGGTTGTAGCACTCTCCTTGCGATTCCGGCAGCACAACGGCGTGGTACCGGAAGTAGAGGGGAGATCCCGCAGGGCTTCGCCTTAAGCCGGAGCGAGTATGGTGGAGTATGAGAGAGAGCTATTAGTGGTCTAGGGTTTAGACACACCAATTAGAAGGCTCTAAAACTGAAGGCTAGAGCAATTAGAAGCTCTAAACCAAAACGGCTCTAAACCGGAGATTAGAGGATAGGAACTTGTGTGTCTAGAGGAGGAGGCCCTGCCCCTCCTTTTATAGGTGGGAGGGGCGGCCAAGGGGAGGGGAGTCCCTCCCCAAGTCGGCCTTGGTTGGCGCGCCGGCTTGGAGGGACTCCTCCCCTAAGTCGGTTCCAACCACCTCTTGCTTGTTTCCCATAGTTTCCTGTTTTAGCCGTTTGACTTTTAAACTGGCCATTTGACTTTTCTGTTTTAGGATTCAATTTAATCCTTTATTTGGAATAGCAAGAACACTTAGTACATGATGCAATCATTCAATATGTAATGACACATTCATGTACCCTCCCCCCCGGAGTGCCGGACAATCCGGAACCTTCTAGAACATTCCCGATGAAAACACCGGAATCATTCCCGAACTCCGAAACGGGACTTTCCTTATATGAATCTTATTCTCCGGACCATTCCGGATCACCTCGTGATATCCCAGATCCCATCCGAGACTCCGAACAACATTCGGTCTATTTCTCATAATACCATAACTACTTAAAACAACGTCGAATCCTTAAGTGTGTCTCCCTACGGTTCGTGAATTATGCGGACATGATCGAGACACTTCTCCGAACAATAACCAATAGAGGAATCTGGAAATTCATATGGCTCCCACATATTTCTACGATTACTTTGCGATCGAATGAACCACTTACATACGATACCAATTTCCCTTTGTCTCACGATAGTTTACTTATCCGAGGTTATGATCGTCGGTATCTCTGCATACCTAGTTCAACCTCGTTACCGATAAGTACTCTTTTCTAGTTCCCGTGATATGTGATTCCTTGTGAGCCAGTCACATGCTTGCAAGCCAATTGGATGACATTCCACCGAGAGGGCCCAGAGTATATCTATCCGTCATATGGATGGACAAATCCCACTCTTGATCCATGTGTTTCAACCAATACTTTCCGAACACTCAATGCCACCTTTATAGCCACCCAGTTACGGTGTGGTGTTTGATGTCATCAAAGCATCCATCCGGTAAAGGTGATATGCATGATCTCATGGTCGAAGGAATTAGGTTACTATGTATCAGAAAGCATATAGAAATTGAACTATTGAAATGACTTGATCTTTATGCTACGCTTATCTATAGGAGTATGTCCACCATATCATTCTCCTAACGATATGATCCTGTTGTTAATAACATCTCTATGTTCATGATTAGGAAACCATGATCATATATTAACCAACAAGCTAGTTTAACAAGAGGCTTTACTAGGGACTCTTATTTTAGTTTACAAATCACACAAGTATTTGTAGGGGTTCGTAGCATGGAAAACAAAATTTTTCTATCGCATACAAACAAACAAGCCAAGATCTATCTACTAGATTGTAGCAACGAGTCGATAGAGGAACTCACCCTCGAAGATTCCAAAGCGGTTAACGAGAGCAGATTCTCGTGGATGATGTAGTCGTACTCTTTCCGATCTCAAGATCGTGTAGACGATCCTTCCAGCGCCACGTTCCAGCAGCGCTCCCGCAGTCGGTCACACGTTCGGTACTCGACGAAGACCTTCCTCTCCCTTGTTCCAGCAGGCAGCGGAGGTTGTAGCACTCTCCTCGCGATTCCGGCAGCACAACGGCGTGGTACCGGAAGTAGAGGGGAGATCCCGCAGGGCTTCGCCTTAAGCCGGTGCGAGTATGGTGGAGCTTATGAGAGAGGCTATTAGTGGTCTAGTAATTAGACACACCAATTAGAAGGCTCTAAACCAATTAGAAGGCTCTAAACCGAATAGCTCTAAACCGGGGTCTAGATCTAGGGTTTAGTTTAGAGGATAGGAAACTTGTGTGTGTGTCTAGGAGGAGCCCTGCCCCTCCTTTTATGGGAGGGGGGTCTTGGCGCGCCAGGGGAGGGAGGGAGTCCCTCCCCAACTCAGCCTAGGGCTGGCCGCCGGCCTGGAGGAGTCCAACTCCTCCTCCAAGTTGATTCCAACTCCTCTTGCTTGTTTCCCACAGTTTCTTGTTTTAGCCGTTTGACTTTCAAACTGGACATTTGACTTTTCTGTTTTAGGATTCAATTTAATCCTATATTTGGGACAGCAAGAACACTTAGTACATGATGCAATCATTCCAATATGTAATGACACATTCATGTACCCCTTCCCCCCCGGAGTGCCGGACAATCCGGAACCTTCTAGAACATTCCCGATGAAAACACCGGAATCATTCCCGAACTCCGAAACGGGACTTTCCTTATATGAATCTTATTCTCCGGACCATTCCGGATCACCTCGTGATATCCCGGATCCCATCCGAGACTCCGAACAACATTCGGTCTCTTTCTCATAATACCATAACTACTCAAACAACGTCGAATCCTTAAGTGTGTCTCCCTACGGTTCGTGAATTATGCGGACATGATCGAGACACTTCTCCGAACAATAACCAATAGAGGAATCTGGAAATTCATATGGCTCCCACATATTTCTACGATTACTTTGCGATCGAATGAACCACTTACATACGATACCAATTTCCCTTTGTCTCACGATATGTTACTTATCCGAGGTTATGATCGTCGGTATCTCTGCATACCTAGTTCAACCTCGATACTGATAAGTACTCTTTTCTCGTTCCCGTGATATGTGATCCCTTGTGACCAAGTCACATGCTTGCAAGCTAATTGGATGACATTTCACCGAGAGGGCCCAGAGTATATCTATCCGTCATGCGGATGGACAAATCCCACTCTTGATCCATGTGTTTCAACCAATACTTTCCGAACACTCAATGCCACCTTTATAGCCACCCTGTTACGGTGTGGTGTTTGATGACATCAAAGCATCCATCCAGAAAAGGTGATATGCATGATCTCATGGTCGAAGGAATTAGGTTACTATGTATCAGAAAGCATATAGCAATTGAACTATTGAAATGACTTGATCTTTATGCTACGCTTATCTATAGGAGTATGTCCATCACATCATTCTCCTAATGATATGATCCTGTTGTTAATAACATCTCTATGTTCATGATCAGGAAACCATGACCATATATTAACCAACAAGCTAGTTTAACAAGAGGCTTTACTAGGGACTCTTATTTTAGTTTACAAATCACACAAGTATTAATGTTTCCGGTTAATACAATTATAGCATGGTATGTAAACATTTATCATAAGTGTGAAGACATGATAATAACCACTTTATTATTGCCTCTTGGGCATATCTCCAACAGTCTCCCACTTGCACTAGAGTCAATAATCTAGTTTCAAACCTTTGTGTATTCAACACCTATGGCTTTACGGTGTTGTATGTACACGATTGCTAGTGGTCAACTGATCTCCGGATCTGACACTTCCAGGTCCGTGTGTAATTGCATGTCTTTGCGTCTCTACGCATCACTCATTCTCTAATGAGATGGCTTTGCATAAATTTGGTCTTTCGGTGTGACCTTTAGCTCTTTGGGGTTAAAACATGTTGATAATATTGTCGTACAATATATCTTCATAGTATTATCCCACTGTGAACTACACCTAGTTTGATAACAAACTACTTGACACAAATGCCCTCTTTTGCTGCTATAATAGCAGTCATATACTTAGCCTTTTGTTGTAGTATCTGTCACAATGTCTTAACTTTGGAACTCATCCAAATCCATTATGGAACTCACTTTCCATTATATTGTGCCACCCTTAGTTTAGTTTGAGATAAACTTAATTTGTACTTCGTGACAAAACTAGTATCAATGTAGTACTTTTACAATGAACTAACCATCTACTTGTCACTTCTACAAATAATATACTCTTAGTTCTTCCAAAAGATCATAAGAATATCCTTACTATTGTCCAATGATCATCTTACAAATCATTCTGGTATATGCTCACAACATTTAGAGCATAGGACATATCTGGATTTGTACATATCACAGTATGATTGATATAAATACTCTTTGTGATTTCATACATCAAGTATCAATCTATACTTGAATCTTTGTTTCACTTACCAAGTGCTAATACACTTGAATATATCATCAACATTGAACTCTTCCAATCCTTTCTGTGCAACAAGAACCTCTCTTGTAGTTTCTATATTGAACTCATTCAATATCTTGTCTATGTACTTCTGGCACAACCATATTAGCGTCTATTGATGCCAAATATTTGGGTTTTGCCTAAGTCTTTCATCAGGATGAAATTCTTAATATGTGTTAATAAAAGATACATCTTTTCCAATCAACAATATGTCCTCCACATAATGTATTAGAAATATGTCTTAGCGCTCCCACTTAATTTCTTGCAAATGCAAGCATCTTCATTGTCTCCGATGAAATTAAACTCTTTTAACAGTTTCATCATAGTGAAGATTCCAACTCCGCTATGCTTACTTCAACCATTGAAGTTTGCATATGTTTTTAGCATCCTTTGAATTAACAAAACCCTTTGGACCGTGTCATGCACACGTCCTAGGTAACCATTCTATTAGAAGAACTTGTTTTGTTTATTCTACTACCACATAACAAATTATATGTATTGGTTGCTACATTAATCCGTCTAGACTAAAAATCGTTATGAAAGATCAAATCTTGTCATATACAACTTGTTGTGAACTCTTTCCCAACATGTCGACTATTTCATAGATGTAAAACATCCATGTCTATTTTTTCATAGATCCAGACACAACTGTAAGGTCTTACACCTTTCTCGAGGGTCCTTCAAGTTCAAAACTCGATTTCTCGTGTATGGAACTATCACGGATTTTATGGCTTCAAGCCATTTTACGGAGTCAGGGCCCATCATCGCTTCTCTGCATGTAGTCGGTTCATTATTCTCAAATAATGTTTCAACCCTCAAATCTTGGTATTTGATTGTTCATCCGACCTACTTGTTTCAATAGGAACTTAGATCTCTGTGACCACAACATTTGAGGTACGTGAGCCATGAGCATTGTTGCTGTCTCCGGAACACTTTTCGGCGCTGCGCAACTCTGCACATATAGCTAAGGTTCTTTTAACCTTATCAAAGTTTCTATTGTCCTCCCACTTAACTTTTCACGAAAAATTTCTTCTCAAAGAAACTTGACGTTCTAAGCAACAAACACTTTTGTCTCCGGTGTTTTATGGAGGAACAGTTTATACAAAGACAGGTTCATCCGACTTTGGTTGCACACATCTTTCTTATGCATAGCATACCAATGTTTAAGAAAGGACAACTTGGGTTTTATCCCAAACCATAACCTTATATGGTGTCATTTCAGCGGTTTATGATGGAGCTCTTTTCAGTGGAAAAACGGTAATCTCTAAAGCTTTTAATCTTTAAAATACAATGGCAGTTTTATGAATTATACCTTTGATCTTACCATGTCAAACAAGGTTTAATTACATATCTCGAACGCTCCATACTCTTATGGTGTTTCGGGAAATGCAAATCTACGGAACGATTCCTTAAATCTTAGGTATTATGCTAAACTTGTAACTCAAATATCTTCCTTTATGATCTTTATCATAAACTGTTTATATTCTTGTTACAATGATTTTGCACTTCATCTTGAAAGTCTTTGAACTTTTCAAGTGTTTCATACTTTATCCTTATTAAGTAAATATTCATATATTCACTCAAATTTTTGGAGAAAGCATATGAAGTTGAAATCCATCGCTCTTGACTACACATAATGGATTTCGTACAACAATATGTACAAGTTCCAAAAAGCTAGTCATTCATTCCCTTTTGGCCTATGAACGAAGTTTTAATTATCTCTAGGAAAGTTTCACAAGCGTCATTTGATCAAAAATCAGAAGACTCCAAAATTCCATCCACATGGAGTTTCTTCATGTTATCTTTCCCATATAATTCAAACAGCGATGTCACTTCCTAAGTGATCTTTCAATCAATTTGTCTTTCGACATTTTAGCACTAGTTTTATGGATGTGATTTCTCCAACGAGATTTGTGAATCATCCATCTTTTATGGATTACGGCAATTATTTGAACAACCCTTTTGTTCTCATAATACCTGATAAAACAAATCTTGAAGGCAAGCTTTGATGTTTTAACGAGCAACATAATAACCCTTTATTTGTTCTCGATGAACATCATCACATATTCTTTTGCTAGTTACTAAGGCCATTGTAGTTCATGAATTCTGTTGTTTCGTATGACGATTCATACCAACAAATTCAGTATCAAATACTTAAGAACCACATTGTTTAATAAGCAAAGAATATAGCCACAACATGTATATCATCTATATACTTAAACTGAACAATTCTAGTCTTTTCTTTTCTGCCATATATTTATGAGATTCTCTTTCAATATTTCCTTTTCTATTTGAAAGAATCTATCAATATCAATAGTGAAGTCATACATATGACATATAGTCCAAAGCGTGTATAATTAAATACCAATGTCTTTGGACTTGCACTTTGAAGTAGATCACCATCATCAAATATTTGGTGCTCTTTCAAATTCCTTTCTTTAGTAATCTCTTGGTGTAGTAAACATTTTACCTACATCAAATATTCACCCTTATCATGGAATTGTCCATGATCAAGCTACTTTTAGCTTATAACAATGAATTATGAGTATAATGTTGCTATCCAAAACCTTTTGGAGGATTAAGACAACAAGTGTCTCCAACCTTTTTGCAAATTTTCATCAAATATGAGAACATGACTTTTGCCATATTATACTCTATCATGTTGCAACCAAAACTTCGTTTCAGATATCACAATATCTTCCACACATCATGGTTTCTGAAACAACTCTTTCAGATCCTAGATAACCTTGATATTAAGGGAATCCTTTGAATATCAAGAATCATGGATACAAACATGATACTTATATACTAACACTTGGAATTGTTACTCTTGATTTAATACTAATTATTAAACTTCATGGAGTAACCGGAACTTACTGAAAGTTTGCAATAGGACTTTTAAACTTTAGATTAACACTTCAAAACAATACGATACCAGTTCGTAAAGTAACTAACCAGAATTCTATAGTTCTATCATCTCAATTATAACTAAGCGCAAGGTGGTAAACGGATGCCAATGACTACAACAACTATGCAATTTCACTTTGATTTAGTTTATGATAAATTGAGTTCTAATTAATAATTAAATTAATCTAGGTGAACTCCCACTCAAAACAATATCCCTCACATTGTTTTAGTGATCACACGAACCAAATTCACCACATCAAAACCGATCATCACGAGAATTGATATAGCTTCAATGGCGAACAATCAACATGTTCATCATATCTACTATATGACTCATGCTCTACCTTTCGGTAATCCGTGTTCCTGAGGCCATGTCTGTACATGCTAGGCTCGTCAAGATCAAACCTTAGCTACCGCATAAGCAAATCTGGCTTGCTTACGTTGTATTCACCCGCGGAATCAAAGACACCCGATCATCACGTGGTGCTTCGAAGCAGCAAGCTTTGGCAACGGTGCATACTAAGGGTGAACACTTTAGAACTTGAAATTTATGTGCATGAGGGATCATCTTATAATGCTACCGTCGTCTACTAAGCAATACAAGATGCATAAAGGATTAACATCACAGGCAATTCATAATATGTGATATGATATGGCCTTTCTTCTTTGTGCTTTCGATCTCCATCTTCAAGCACGAACATGATCTCCATCATCACCGGCATAGCATCAAGGTCAATGATGCTTCTTCATGGTTGTCGTCCACCAGCATCAACTATTACAACTATTTTGAATAGACACGCAGGTCTTAACAGAAATTAAAGACAACCATATGGCTCCTGCCGGTTGCCAACTTACAATAAGGAACATTGCATACATCAAATATAATCACAATCATGGCCATATCACATCACTGCACACCCCTGCAAAACAAAGTTAGACGCTTCTACTTTCTTTGCATATTTTACGTGGTTTGGGGCTTTCCATAAGTGTCGTTCTAACTTACGAACAAGAACCACAACATTGATACTAGCATTGTTGCTTACCCGTTGTAAATTGGATCTTAACTATGCTAGGAGAGACAGGCACCCGCAAAGCCACTTATGCAATACAAGTTGCATGTCAAACGTGGAGCAAGTCTCATGAACGATGTCATGTAAGGTTAGCCCGGGCCGCTTCATCCCAACATACCGCAAGATGCAAAGTACACAAAAAGCAATCTACAATAAAAGCATCAACGCCCACAATGACCATTGTGTTCTACTCGTGCAACAGATCTACATATAGACACGGCTCTGATACCACTGTAGGGGTTCGTAGCATGGAAAACAAAATTTTTCTATCGCATACAAACAAACAAGCCAAGATCTATCTACTAGATTGTAGCAACGAGTCGATAGAGGAACTCACCCTCGAAGATTCCAAAGCGGTTAACGAGAGCAGATTCTCGTGGATGATGTAGTCGTACTCTTTCCGATCTCAAGATCGTGTAGACGATCCTTCCAGCGCCACGTTCCAGCAGCGCTCCCGCAGTCGGTCACACGTTCGGTACTCGACGAAGACCTTCCTCTCCCTTGTTCCAGCAGGCAGCGGAGGTTGTAGCACTCTCCTCGCGATTCCGGCAGCACAACGGCGTGGTACCGGAAGTAGAGGGGAGATCCCGCAGGGCTTCGCCTTAAGCCGGTGCGAGTATGGTGGAGCTTATGAGAGAGGCTATTAGTGGTCTAGTAATTAGACACACCAATTAGAAGGCTCTAAACCAATTAGAAGGCTCTAAACCGAATAGCTCTAAACCGGGGTCTAGATCTAGGGTTTAGTTTAGAGGATAGGAAACTTGTGTGTGTGTCTAGGAGGAGCCCTGCCCCTCCTTTTATGGGAGGGGGGTCTTGGCGCGCCAGGGGAGGGAGGGAGTCCCTCCCCAACTCGGCCTAGGGCTGGCCGCCGGCCTGGAGGAGTCCAACTCCTCCTCCAAGTTGATTCCAACTCCTCTTGCTTGTTTCCCACAGTTTCTTGTTTTAGCCGTTTGACTTTCAAACTGGACATTTGACTTTTCTGTTTTAGGATTCAATTTAATCCTATATTTGGGACAGCAAGAACACTTAGTACATGATGCAATCATTCCAATATGTAATGACACATTCATGTACCCCTTCCCCCCCGGAGTGCCGGACAATCCGGAACCTTCTAGAACATTCCCGATGAAAACACCGGAATCATTCCCGAACTCCGAAACGGGACTTTCCTTATATGAATCTTATTCTCCGGACCATTCCGGATCACCTCGTGATATCCCGGATCCCATCCGAGACTCCGAACAACATTCGGTCTCTTTCTCATAATACCATAACTACTCAAACAACGTCGAATCCTTAAGTGTGTCTCCCTACGGTTCGTGAATTATGCGGACATGATCGAGACACTTCTCCGAACAATAACCAATAGAGGAATCTGGAAATTCATATGGCTCCCACATATTTCTACGATTACTTTGCGATCGAATGAACCACTTACATACGATACCAATTTCCCTTTGTCTCACGATATGTTACTTATCCGAGGTTATGATCGTCGGTATCTCTGCATACCTAGTTCAACCTCGATACTGATAAGTACTCTTTTCTCGTTCCCGTGATATGTGATCCCTTGTGACCAAGTCACATGCTTGCAAGCTAATTGGATGACATTTCACCGAGAGGGCCCAGAGTATATCTATCCGTCATGCGGATGGACAAATCCCACTCTTGATCCATGTGTTTCAACCAATACTTTCCGAACACTCAATGCCACCTTTATAGCCACCCTGTTACGGTGTGGTGTTTGATGACATCAAAGCATCCATCCAGAAAAGGTGATATGCATGATCTCATGGTCGAAGGAATTAGGTTACTATGTATCAGAAAGCATATAGCAATTGAACTATTGAAATGACTTGATCTTTATGCTACGCTTATCTATAGGAGTATGTCCATCACATCATTCTCCTAATGATATGATCCTGTTGTTAATAACATCTCTATGTTCATGATCAGGAAACCATGACCATATATTAACCAACAAGCTAGTTTAACAAGAGGCTTTACTAGGGACTCTTATTTTAGTTTACAAATCACACAAGTATTAATGTTTCCGGTTAATACAATTATAGCATGGTATGTAAACATTTATCATAAGTGTGAAGACATGATAATAACCACTTTATTATTGCCTCTTGGGCATATCTCCAACAGTATTAATGTTTCCGGTTAATACAATTATAGCATGGTATGTAAACATTTATCATAAGTGTGAAGATATGATAATAACCACTTTATTATTGCCTCTTGGGCATATCTCCAACATGGAAAAGAGTAGATTAGTAGGCCCCCTTCGTGATTCCTTTTTGACTTAGGCCCACTGCAGGAATCTGTCGAGGCGCCGGTGACCAGATGCCATCGGCACAACCCCATTTGCTGTCGGCACAGCCTATGCCGACGGTTATAGTCGGCCCATCAGGTCCTATGCCGATGGCTTATCTGAGCCGACGGCCTGGTTGCTGGGATGCCCATCTCATGCCCTACACTGACGGTCGCGACTAAAAGTCGTCGGAGTAGGATTTGGCTGTTGGCACCTTGATGTTTTTCTGTATTGGCCATGACAACTCCGGAAACTTATCTGTAAAAATCTTGAGATCGGCCCAATTGAATCATCAGAAATGCAGTGTCACTGCCTTGCCTCTCGCAGTCTCGCTCACCTCATCGGCTGATAACTTTGTTTAATCATCTTCCAATTCAACTGCCCTAGACGGCCACGTGTAGGCCATTCGGGAGTATGGAATGGTGATCAAAATCGATCGATGAATATTGTTGTTCTCTAATTCTCATATACATGAGTTATGTTAGTCTACTACAGTAGAAAATAATGACTATGGCAATTCAAAACATTTCCGTTTGGTATGCTCATTACTCCAGAAATATGAGCAATGGGGAGGTGCGCAATCGAAAATGTTTAGTTATTTAGGCCAAGTTGATAATTGTTTTGTTTCTCATCTAAATTGCTCAATCTATACACTACAAGGGTTCTCTGGGGCATAATGGGTGAAGTACTCAAGGAACATGAAGATAGTGCCAAGCAAGTCATCTCACTAGGAAGATCTCTTGGAACTAACTGAGAACTAGAGTGAGCAAACATATCACATTACAAAGGACAAGGAGCTCATAGCAAGTTTTACTAAAAAATGTTGCTATTGTGTAAACCTTAAGACTTTACTAGCATAATACCCATGTGTTGCAACGGGTCAACAAGTCAACTTATTTTATGCTCTACTGCAACCTTTGCTTCGTTTCCGCCCAAAGTTGTGCCGCCTAGCCCCAGTCCATCCTTGCCGGCAGACGTGTCTCCTTGATACACTAGTAGGAAAATGCCTATAGGAGTCATTTTGCCAGTGGCATGCCATAGAAAGAACACGTCGTTGCTAAGAGACAACATAGTAGTGGCGTCTCGAATACATTGAATGCCACTACTAGATCTTAACTATGGACTTCAGTGTACACCGGACGCCACTACTAAAGCAGAACCCCATGGGTGGAACCGGGCCAAATTTAGGGGTGACGTTTGGAGGTTGCAAACGCCACCAATGCCTACAGTTCTACTGGCATTCGCAGGAAAGGAACTTCGATGCTATCCTAGCTATAGAGTCGAAAACTTCCCCGTGCCGCCCCGGCCCGCATCTTCCCTCTAGTCACTCCCTCTCCCTCTTTCTCAACCTCCCCTCCCTCTTCCCAACCGCGTCGGCCGCCTCTGCACCCCGTGTACATCGCATCGGCCACCGCCGCCCGCCTCCACTGGATTGGCCATCGCTACCTCGCCTCCATAGAATCCGCTTCTCTACCCGTCACCTCTTCCCCGTCGCCGCCTCATCCCCATCTCCCCGCCGCCGCCTCATCCCCGTCTCCCCGTCGCCGCATCGTCCCTATCTCGATGCATCCGCTCCTCCACCTACCGCCCCGTGCACGTCGCCTCCTTGTACTCCATGTCCCCCCATCGCCGCCTCGTCCCCGTACCTATGACCTCCCGCGTTCACCGCCCCTCACAACCGCCTCGAGCCACCGCCAGTGAGCCCCTTCTCTCCCTCTTTTTATTTGTTTTAGAGTAGATGGTTTTAGATGGTTTAGTGTAGATGATTTTGGATGGTTTAGTGTAGATTTAATATAGATTTAGTATATAGTAGTAAATGTACATGATTTTAGGGGTAGAACATTAAGTAGGGGTACACAACCTAGATGATTCTTGTGTATATAGACAATAGGTTGATTTTAGGCTCTACTTTTAGGTTGATTTTGGTTTTGTACTTCTATATGGCTGATGATTATAATATGAGGATGCAATGTCAAGGGTGGTGTGAGTGAGCCTTGTGATACTCACAAATAAATAATTTTCCTACTTGGCTCACTTACGTCATCCCTGTAATTATGTTGCGTCCAATGCAAATATGAGGTCCTACTTTTAGGTCGATCTTGGTTTTGTACTTCCATATGGCCGATGATTACAATGTGAGGACGCAATATCGAGGGTGGTATGAGTGAGTCTTGTGATATGCATAAATAAATAATTTTTGCATCCTACTTGGCTCACTCACTCATTGCAAATATAAGGCCCTTTTTTATCTTAGCAAGCCTTGTGATTAATTAACGAGTGCTTTATATTAGATACGGCAACGTGTGAGACATGCATGTATAAAATAACTATATTTTCCTTGTAGAGGACATGGTGTTGTGTCAAGTTTGTTTCACGGAATGTAGCAATGATACTAAGGCAGACTTGCTATTCAGTGTCCGTCTCATACGGGGTCGATTTGAGCGTACATTGGTATGTATAATTTTTCCTATTTAAATTAATTGAATTTTCTTATTATACTATTATAATTTATTTACTTTAAAAAATATGTTTAGACTATCCCATACAATTTAAGGAGGGACTTCAATAAAATAATTGGACAAAGCGTGGAGTTTGAAGCTATTGAACGAACATATATTGTTGGCATACGCAAAGAGCGAGCAATGACTCGCCTTGCAGGTTCGTTCATTTCCAAAAATCAAATCACTTCTGGTGTGTGTCTGTTTTTTGCAATGGGGGCCTCTTGGTCCAAAAATCACTATCGCATATATGAACGAGGAGGATAAGGGTGATGCGTATGAGGGAGATGAGGATATGGGCGATGAGGATGAGGGTGACGACAGGGATGAGGGTGATGATGAAGAGGACGAGGATGAGAGCGATGAGGAGCAAGCATGACCATTTAATTATATAATTGTCGCTCAGAGATGAAAGCTTACCCATAGTAAAGAGGGCTATCTCGTCGACAATATTCCTCCAAAAAATTCTTACATCGGCCTAGTACTTGTCACTCGTTATGTTTTTTCACTTATCATTCTCTCTTTAGCTCCTATTGTATTTGTATTGTATGATAGTTATAAGATTTCTAACTTCTGCATCTCAATTAGAAACTACCATCGATAATGGTTTTTTTTCTTCAAATTTCCGAAGAAGACTTGGCTGGAATACGCGTTGGAGCAATAGGTGCCGTAAGCGCCATTTCATACAAGACAGTGAGTGATGGCCATATCATCTTCAACATCTAGGAGTGGAAGAACTTTGTTGAATCTCATGATTATCTACAAGTTGGACAAACCATTCTCCTTATCGGTAGGACCACTTCATGCCGTAACATTCGAATAATATTTGTCATTAACATCATTTTTTGTGGTGACTAGCTAGTTTCTTGTGATGGTTTGTTAGTGTAGATGCAACTTGTGATGTTTTAAATCGCTTATTAATAATTTGTGGTGACCAAATCGTTATTTTCCTGCTTATGTCAATATGCATTTCATGATGTTACATGTTGTTATATTGCGCAATTTCTATGAATATATCTTGTTGTGCTGTGAATATTCAATTGGATGCACCAGATATTTATTTAATTTTCAAAAATAACTCGTGGTGTTCAAAATAAAATGAACGCCACTAATAGGATCTATAATGGTGGAGCTTATAGCAAACGTCACTATTAGGATATGTAATGGTGACGCTTATAGTACACGCTTTATCCAATCATTTTCCTATATGTAGATCAGAGGACGAATATGTTCTTATACATATATATCATTCGTTTGTAATCTTGCTTCATCAAATACCATACAACGATGAAGAAAATATAAAATGCAGTGGATCAGCATACATGCATCATTCCAAAGCGTTTTAATCTAAACAACCATCGGTGCATATATTACTTTTATCATCAGCAACTTTAGGGAACAAATATAGAAGGAAGGAAGAGATGGACCATATCCATATCCTAAACTCAATTTTCAGATTGGTACAAAATTGTATCAATTCAACATTGCAATATACATAATTCGCAAAAAAAACATTGCAATATACATGGATATAAAGAAGGAATATACAACTCGATTTTTATGCAACGTCCAAGGAAGAGAAGTAAAATCAATGATTTACCAACTTGTTTCCGGATTTTCAAGGGGAAAGTGGATCCACCAGCGGGGCCGTGGCATAGGGACTCGTCCCTGCTCATGGGGGTACCAGAGAGAACCCAAGCATCTCCAACCCGTCACCCTTAATCCGGTGTCGTCGCCACAATTTCAGTGTGAAGGGGCACGGGAGGGGATAAACGGACGCGTGAAAGGAAGGCACATGAGCTGGAGCTAGGGCGAGATGCCAAACGACCTAACTTAGGAAAGAACTACGAGTTGATTGGAAAATTCTCGAGGGGCCAAAACACAAATGTAGACGACGTATGAAAATCTGGGCGTGTGATGAAAACCAGCGTAAGCAAAACAATACTCCCTCAGTCCAAGAATAGATGTCTTGGGTTTTTCAAATTTTGGATGAATCTATATATTAAATAGTGTCTAGATTCATCCAAATTTTGACAAATTTGAGACATCTATTTCAGGACGAAGGGAGTAGTATAGATTTGTATAATTTTATATATATAAAAGGTTTGGGGCCTAACTATGGAGTCCTGGATTCTAGTTTTGTCTCCGGTCCTTGAAATCTCAGTATCATGCCTGGTCGTAAATTGCTATCTCCATCATCGTTGGCGTCCTAACGTCACGTCACCATTGTGCTGATGTCATCCCCTGGCCTGGCTGAAATTCACAAGAAAGATTTGCATCCTAATTCCTTGTCAACATACATCAAATCTAAAAGAGAAATATCTCTAAATTGTGGCTCCCGTAAACAACCATCAACTCCAGTGGAGAGGGGGCTCGAGAGATGGGACGACGCCCTGAGCACGACTACATTTTTCCTGACAAGCTGAAATGATGTAATTTGTTGATCCGTAGCTAGGCATGTGTACTTAGCTAGTCTTTGGTGAAATCTCGTCGTGGTTCAGCTAGTTGATGCTCTTGGACCACTTTGACCTCCTGTTTTTCGGGCGATTAGTTAAAATACGTGAGCTTTCTATGCGTTGTCGATTTGAAAACACGCTCCGTAGTAGTTTTGTATCCACATGACCTTTTTATTTAGAGTTTGTATCCACATGACCTTTTTATTTGAGCTAGGTGAGCTCAACAAATCTCGCAAACTGTATTCACCTAGATGTCTACTAGTATACTCCATTAGTTTCTAAGTGTAAAACTTCTAATTTGAGCTGCCAAAACATTTTATATTTAGAAACATTGGCAAGTAGCATTTACTTTCTAGAGGGTATATCGCAGTGGGTGGTGCTATGAGGTTTATGTGCAGCTAGTGTGGGAAATTTCAGCTAATAGGCAAGTACATCGAATCTGGCAGCATACCACACCACATATTGCGCATCCAGTTGCATATGGTACTTGCATGTTGATCGGCGGACCACTTTGACTTGTTTGGGAATTGGGATGGATCATGGACCGCATCTCGCGTTCCTACTACCCAAACGTGCAGCCGTGTCCGGCCCGGCACGGATCAGATCATATCAGATCGATCATGTCACCGTCTCCATCATGTCCTCTAGATGCCGTGCATGATCTATTCCCTCCGATTATACACTGATAATAATTAACTAAGTCGTTGCCTAAATTGTTGGACAACATATATTCCTTTCACTACTAAACTCCATTAACCAAAGACTCGAAGTAGGTAGAGGTACATGCATGAAGCAGGCCATGCAATGGCAAAAAGAAAGAAGAGGATAAAGAGCTTTGACCAATTGTCTTCGACTAATCAAAGCATTGCGACCTGCATCAGTGAGCTTAGATGCTTAGGTTTACTAATGATAAGGAGCTAATCATGGATTAGGTTGAAACATATAATATAGTATTAAAAAAATCCATGAGCACAGGTCAGACTCCCAAAGTACGCCTACTAGGTCATGTCATTAGGCATGTGTGAGTCTCGCCGTCTCGTCTACATGATATGCTCTCTCCCTATGAAAAAGAATGTCATAGATCGTCTAGATTTACATGTTTTAGTTATAGATATATGTAAATCTAAATAAATCGGTGATATTCTTTTTCGAACGGAGAGAGTAGGATTCTCTCTAGACGGCATTCTAATTTGTAGTGCCGATCAAAGTACGTTGCAACATTGCCAAGCTGATAATAAATGGTTTTGGAACACCTCCGTGTAAGCTTTTTAAATTTTGGACAGCCAGAAATGACGGGAAAGAGTCTTCGACTCCCAAGGCTTTTGTGTTCTCCTTTCATTTAAAAAATTAAAAACTATATTTAAAGTTTCAAAAAAATAAAAGTAAATTCCGGAAACAATCAATATGTATCTTACAAGCATGAAAAATTGTGACCCAAATTCTTTATGATACGGCTATCCAAAAATGAAAAAATCTGATAAAATTTGAAGATTTGAAAATATGTATACCCAGATCAACACTTTTATAATTTTTTTCAAAACAGGTTTTTCTCCCGCTTTATAAATAAAGCCAACACGACAGCGATACAAGGTAGTAAGATTGCCCTCTTATAAAGCAGATCTCGGAATAACTGGCGAAAAAACAACACAACTACAATGCCAAGCATGCACTTTTATCATTTTTGTGTAACTCAGTAATACAAGTATTTGAAACTAATATGTCACACATCATTGACGACATCTAGATGTTTTTCAGATTTTTTTTTTTGAAACTCAAAAATATAATTCTCGTTTTTTAGAGGGATCATTGTAACTATGCAAACAAATCTCAACTCGAAGTGACTGTTTAATTAGTTTTTCTAGTGGGACTGTTTGATTAGCTGACAGAAAAGCTAACAAATCCTGGGGACTGTTTTCAGGACAGGAAAGTGTATGTGCCCTTCGTATCGGCCCCAAATGATCTACTGACTGTTCTCTGAGCAAAATCCAACAGCATCTGCTTCTTTGGGCTTCAGCCTTTTGGACTTAGGCCTGAGTCCAGCCAATTACGAGACAGTACCGTTGCCACTTCGAATCCCAAAGACCCATTGCATATTATCACTTCTCTCCACGCCGTCCGCTATTTTTTTTTCTGTGTGGAAACAACCAGAATTGGGAGGGAAAGATTTGTACCACTTCACCTTCCCAAGTTTTCGAATAATGTGAAAAAATCATGAACTTGGTTATGTTATCTTGCATATCTATAAAATGTCCCAAAGCATGCCTATATGTGGCATGTGCAAAAAGGGAAAAACATATGTGAATAGTACGATCTGCTATTCACGCTTTATTTTTAGGCCAAACATTGTTACTTCCTCCATCTTAAAATAGATATTAATTTTTTTCTTCTAAATTTTGGATGTATCTAGACAGTATTTAGTACTAGATACACCTAACTTAGACAAATTTGTGCCATCTATTTCGAGACAGAGGAAGTAGTATTTTTATAAAATTTTGTGGATGCACAATTTCTAAAGAAAAATAGAAGTGCAGCATGCGACGAACGCCCTTCTTGCACGCCACTTGGCATGCATGTGAGCACCCAACTCTTTCTTTAGTCTTTTTATTGACTTTAGTGTGTCATTTTTTTAGTTTAGAATTTTAAGATACAACCATAAGGCAGTGCAACTGAAGATTGGACAGCCGAACGAAGTGCAAAATCACTAGGGGCTGGACAGAAGCATGACTAACTAGGACGGAACATAAATCGTAGTCTAAAACAACATTCATCAAAGGAAAAAAAAAAGCAAATCTAAATGCAGAAGCATGGCAAACCATGCAGTAAGGAAAGAACAAAACATGCACTTAAGACAGGACATCCAATGCAGTCAGCCAAATGCAGTGCAAAACAAGCGCTTAGGAATGGACATATCAAAGCGCAATGAAGCTAAAGGCACGATAACAGGACATCAAGCATGTGCTGTTAGCCAATGCAGTACAGCCAGTACAACTGAAACCTCTTGCAGCGCATAGGACAGGACATCAAAATGCGGTGGAGCGAAAAAACATGCGCTCAGGAAAAGTCATCCAAAAAAGTGCAGTCAAAAGCAACGCAAAACAGAGGATGAAGGTAGGACATTGATTTGGAAGGCAATGAACCTTGAAAATAGTGCAAACCATGCACTCAAGGTAGGAACGGAAATTTATGCTAGGAATATATTAACCTGGGATCTAGTTTTAAAAAAGTTCGACATGAGGAACACATCTGAAAAGTACATCACCCTCACGAAGACAAAGACGCAGCCAAGAAAAACTACAAATTATCTTCTTTTATTATATATCTTCTCGTTTCTATAGCTACCAGATGAAGCTATGTCGTGAATATATGTATACATATGACGTACTCCCTCCGTCCCAAAATAGATGTTTCAAGTTTTCTAAAATTTAGATGAATCTATATACTAAATAGTGTCTTAATTCATCTAAATTTTGATAAATCTGAGACATCTATTTTGGGACTGAGGGAGTATTAGACATGCAATCAAATGATTTTGAGATTGGTACTGCATTTGCATTAACTGTCCAACTAGATGTACATTTTCTCGTATCATGGTACAACCAGACGGTTTAGAGTAAAAAACGTTTGCAATAAGAGCAACTAGCTTATGTCTGGTTCAAATTAATCGTGTGCAAAATAAGCTGAACACATTTGATGAAATAACAGAACTTGGTTGCGATCATCTAAAAAGCACATGCTCGAGCAAGAATAATCCTTGGCGAATGGTCAGCCTATCACACACGGCTAAATAAACCTTGTGTACAGTTGAGACTCATCGGACACTTTTAGGTAGTAAAAGTGTGATAAACTATGTGCGATGGACGACTTCAAGCGTGCATAAAGGTGTGTTTTTATACTAATGAATGTTTAATAATAAACTGAAAAAATGTGTAACAAATGAATTATGGCTGCACACAAAAGGAAACTCCTAGAACAAGAATCTGAAGATCCCGCCGTTCTTATTCCAAGCGTTGGAGTAAAATTCTCACTAGTAAAAATGTGGTAGTCTGGTTGAAAGAATCACATGAATACAGTTGGCATATCATCGATGATGTGTTTTGGAGTAGTTTGGGAGGCAGCATCACCGTCTCCGTGCGGCACATGCCAGAGAGTCGTGATGGTGTATAATGTGGTCTGTACGAGTGGATCCATGTGGTCCAAAACTCCTAGCTAAGCAGCTTAAGTAGGAATCGCCAATGAAGAAGAAAATATGCTGCAAGGTAGGAAAGCAATCAAGACGGCATACAAATTTGCAGGCATACATGACAATGGACAAAACACCAGCCATAAGAACCATAACCTGTTGAATAAAACTTGTCTAAACTTGATGCCATGCTCTGTAAATCTCTGTCAATATTGTACTCCCTTCATTTCAAATTAAATGTCGCAGCTTTGGTCAGATTTGGTTAGATACACATGTTTCTGGACAACTTTTAGTGTATAGTTTTGCTCATTTGGAAAAAGTACTAATACTAGGAAAAACCTAGATTTAACTAATTTATAGCCTTACAGATATCTTTGTCGAAGGACGCAATGAGTTACACTTGGCGGCACCAAACTCTAAAACGCCTGGCCATCTTGGCATTAAAATAAATACTTCCTTTGTTCTAAATTGGACGTCACATATTTATCTAGATTTACATGTATCTAAACATGTTTTAATATATAGATACAGATAAATCTAGACAAATCTGCGACGTCTAGGTTAGGAGGAGAGAGTAATAAACATATCGACGCATCTTGGTTATGGAAAATGCTAGTTAAAGTCACCTGTTCGGTTTGCCGATTCTGACAATTCCAACAAGTGTGATATGAGTACAGAACTTTCTCTAAATTTTATTTCCATTCAGGGTGTAACAACTGATAGGCGTAACTTCCCAATCTAGCTATGTGTGCACGTGGACACCAGGCCAACTGTGCCGCCATGAGAGAAGAGACAATATAGAAATGAGCCTCAACTATTTTCATTAGCTTTCAAAAGGTACGAAACAACCTTTTAAAAATTTGACTAGTGAAACAACTTTCAGTAAAGTTAAGAAACCTACACAGATCGATCACACAAAAATAGATGAAGAAATACCGGATATTCATTTTGGCTCGCAGGTGCAAATACACCCATTGTAAGAAAACATTTTTTTAAATGTCAAAAAATAAAAATAAAAAAAAATTTACATATACATTCGAATATTTTATGTCAGTTTACAAGTTTTTGGGATGAAAGAACATAATATGTGTCATATATAAAAAAGAGAAAAAATGTCACGTGAATTTTTTTCTCTTTTTATACACCACACATAAAATGTTATTTCGTCCCGAAAACTTGGAACCAGCATAACATGTTCGAATATATATGTACAATTTTTTTTAAAAAAAAATTTAACATTTTAAAATAATTTTTTTCATAATGGGTGTATTTGCACCTATGAGCCGAATTGCCGCCTCCAAGAAATAAGCAAAAAAATCTTTAGCCAAGCACATGTCTCGTATCCTAAAATTTTCACACAGTATTACAAGGCCCTGACCATGGATTGCCAATAGGGTTACAAGGCCCTGACCATGGATTGCCAATAGGGTTGCAAGCGGATCCAGAAAATCCCGCTTCTAGTTTATTTGATAATTTTTTTAGTATAATTTTTTAAACTAAAAGCAAAACTTTTGCGAGATAAATTATACAAAAAAATCTTCAAATAAACTAAAGACGGGATCCTCGCTCGCAACTCTAATGGGTACGTATAGCGAGCGCCAGGCGTCAGATTGAAGTTTTGGGACGCGTCACAATACTCGCACGCGTGTACAGACATGAAAAAAAAGGTACAATTGTCCTTCCTAATCAAATTTGTAATCAAAATCTTGCCAACTTTGACAAGCATGTCCCTCCATCTACCGATGCGGCAGATAGCTGCCCTGAGCGCACTAACAAAAAAGAAGTTTCATGCATTAATTTCCTTTTTCTAGAAATTGAAAAATACTATAACATTTGAACCATATGTCGGAATTAAGATCCGTTTTTTACTTTCGGAACCCTCGCAACGAACTCTTTAAAACTAGATCTCATTTGTATATGTTTCAGCAACAAAACTTAACAGGCAACTTTTATGTGCGACCGGCCAACTTTGATTCATGACAAAGCAACTTTTGTACGCTACGGGAAAACTATATCAGAGCCTGATAAGGCAACTTTAGTGCTAGTCTGAGCAATTTTGGTGCCCATCTGAGCAATATTTATATCTTGACAAATTTGAGTCTCCTAATGAGCCTGGCGAGACAACTTTTGTGCCCCGGTAAGCAAAGTTGCCTCGCCGTGCACCGAAGTTGCCTTGCCGGGCTCCAAAGTTGCCTTACCAGGCACCGAAAGTTTCCTCGCCGGGCAAAAGTTGCCTCTCCGGGCTTCAAAGTTGCCTTGCCGGGAAAATTTTGCCTCGCCAGGCTCCAAAATTGCCTCGCCGGGCACCGAACTTGTCTCGCCGGGCAAAAGTTGCCTCATCTGGCTTCAAAGTTGCCTCACCGGGCACCAAAGTTGCCTCGCCGAGAAAAGGTTGCCTCGTCGGGATCCAACTTTGCCACGCCGGGCATCAAAGTTGTCTCGCCGGGCACCGAAGTTGCCTTGCCGGGCTCCAAAGTTGCCTCACCAGGCACCGAAAGTTTCCTCGCCGGGCAAAAATTGCCTCTCCGGGCTTCAAAGTGAAGGGAATATGCCCTGAGAGGCAATAATAAAGTGTTTATTATGTGTATTCCAAGTATATGATAGATGTTTATTTTGCATGCTATAATTGTATTAATACGGAAACATTAATACATGTGTGTTTAATAAACAAACAGAAAGTTCCTAGTTATGCCTCTCTCATAAACTAGCTCGTTGATTAACAAGATGATCAAGGTTTCCTGATCATGGACATTGGATGTTGTTAATAACGGGATCACAACATTAGTGTAATGGTGTGATGAACATTCATCCGAAGTATAGCATTACGATCAAAGTCATTGAGTTTATATTGCTATAACAACTTACGAAGTGATCCTAATCCTTAGACCATGAGATCATGTCAATCACTAACACCGGAAGAGTTTCTTGATAACATCAAACGTCACACCGTAACAGGGTGATTATAAAGATGGATTCAGAACTAATAAAGTGTTATGTTGAGGCTCATGGATCGAGAGTGGAATTTGTTCATCCCGATGACGGATATATATACTCTGGGCCCTCTCGGTGATATCACATTGATTAGCTTGCAAGCAAGTGATTTGATCACTAGAATGTTATATCACGAGAACGAGAAAAGAGTGCATGTCAGTAACAAGATCAAACTAGGTATGGAGATACCGATGATCGAATCTCGGACATGTAATATATCGTGAAACAAAGGGATTAAGATACTAGCATAAAAGGTTCCGGCGATCACAAGAAAGTCATCGTTGAATGTGTGGGAGTCAGTATGGGTCTCCAGATCCCGCTTCTGATTATTGATCCGAGAGGGGTCTCGATCATTTCTGCATTATTCACGAACCGTAGGGTGACACACTTAAGATACACCGACATCCAATTGGAGCAAAAGTTTCATGCCGAAAGAATGAACAAGCGCAGTAATTTATTTCACTAGATACCGAAACAGGTTTTCGGGTGAAATTGCATAAAGTGGTTATGCATGTGAAATAGAATTCTAGCAAGGGGTTATTTGTGAATGTTTGTCATTAAAGTAATTGACAAAATTCTGAATAAAATAAAAGAGTTTTATTTAATGAGAGTTTGCATTAAATTTGGTGGAAATTTAATGGCAAGTTTGAGTGGATTTTGAGTGGAGGCATATGAATGGTTTTTTGTGAGTGGAGTGTCCACCCACATGAAGAGGGGAGGGCAAGGGGCAGCCCCCATGCGTCGGCCACCCCCTTGGGGTTCCCCCCCTCCTCCTATAAAAGGAGCCCCTCCTCTTGTAGGGGTTCGTAGCATGGAAAACAAAAAATTTCTATCGCATACAAACAAACAAGCCAAGATCTATCTACTAGATTGTAGCAACGAGTTGATAGGGGAACTTACCCTCGAAGATTCCAAAGCGGTTAACGAGAGCAGATTCTCGTGGGTGATGTAGTCGTACTCTTTCCGATCTCAAGGTCGCGTAGACGATCCTTCCGGCGCCACGTTCCGGTAGCGCTCCCGCAGTCGGTCACACGTTCGGTACTCGACGAAGACCTTCCTCTCCCTTGTTCCAGCAGGCAGCGGAGGTTGTAGCACTCTCCTCGTGATTCCGGCAGCACAACGGCGTGGTACCGGAAGTAGAGGGGAGATCCCGCAGGGCTTCGCCTTAAGCCGGAGCGAGTATGGTGGAGTATGAGAGAGAGCTATTAGTGGTCTAGGGATTAGACACACCAATTAGAAGGCTCTAAACCGAAGGCTAGGGCAATTAGAAGCTCTAAACCAAAACGGCTCTAAACCGGAGATTAGAGGATAGGAACTTGTGTGTCTAGAGGAGGAGGCCCTGCCCCTCCTCTTATAGGTGGGAGGTGCGGCCAAGGGGAGGGGAGTCCCTCCCCAAGTCGGCCTTGGGTGGCGCGCCGGCTTGGAGAGGAGACTCTTCCCCCAAGTCGGTTTCAACCACCTCTTGCTTGTTTCCCACAGTTTCTTGTTTTAGCCGTTTGACTTTCAAACTGGCCATTTGACTTTTCTGTTTTAGGATTCAATTTAATCCTTTATTTGGAACAGCAAGAACACTTAGTACATGATGCAATCATTCCAATATGTAATGACACATTCATGTACCCCTCCCCTTTCCCGGAGTGCCGGACATTCCGGAACCTTCTAGAACATTCCCGATGAAAACACCGGAATCATTTCCGAACTCCGAAACGGGACTTTCCTTATATGAATCTTATTCTCCGGACCATTCCGGATCACCTCGTGATATCCCGGATCCCATCCGAGACTCCGAACAACATTCGGTCTCTTTCTCATAATACCATAACTACTCAAACAACGTCGAATCCTTAAGTGTGTCTCCCTACGGTTCGTGAATTATGCGGACATGATCGAGACACTTCTCTGAACAAAACCAATAGAGGAATCTGTAAATTCATATGGCTCCCACATATTTCTACGATTACTTTGTGATCGAATGAACCACTTACATACGATACCAATTTCCCTTTGTCTCACGATAGTTTACTTATCCGAGGTTATGATCGTCGGTATCTCTGCATACCTAGTTCAACCTCGTTACTGATAAGTACTCTTTTCTCGTTCCTGTGATATGTGATCCATTGTGATCCAGTCACATGCTTTCAAGCTAATTGGATGACATTCCACCGAGAGGGCCCAGAGTATATCTATCCGTCATATGGATGGACAAATCCCACTCTTGATCCATGTGTCTCAACCAATACTTTCCGAACACTCAATGCCACCTTTATAGCCACCCAGTTACGGTGTGGTGTTTGATGTCATCAAAGCATCCATCCGGTAAAGGTGATATGCATGATCTCATGGTCGAAGGAATTAGGTTACTATGTATCAGAAAGCATATAGCAATTGAACTATTGAAATGACTTGATCTTTATGCTACGCTTATCTATAGGAGTATGTCCATCACATCATTCTCCTAATGATATGATCCTGTTGTTAATAACATCTCTATGTTCATGATCAGGAAACCATGATCATATATTAACCAACAAGCTAGTTTAACAAGAGGCTTTACTAGGGACTCTTATTTTAGTTTACAAATCACACAAGTATTAATGTTTCCGGTTAATACAATTATAGCATGGTATGTAAACATTTATCATAAGTGTGAAGATATGATAATAACCACTTTATTATTGCCTCTTGGGCATATCTCCAACACCTCTCACTTCTCACTCACACCTCCTCGTGAAGGATGTCTCTCCCCCTCTAGAATTTATCCCCCATGGTCTCGGACTAGCGAGATACATGTTCCCGGTGGCTATTCGGCAAGAAAGAGTTGTGCTTCCGCTGCATCGCTGGAGCGAGGAGGCGGAGGTTGCTCGGTGCCTCGAACGTGTGTGCGAGCACGGATGCGCTGCTGATTTGCGGCGCTAGGACTTCCTCTCGATCTTGAGATCGGCAAGAGATCGTCTACATCAACCACGAGTTGAACTCGTTAAACTTTGTCGGTCTTCAAGGGTATGTTCTCGACGGATATACATCCGCCTGTTGTTTGTATCTAATAGATAGATCTTGGTACATAGTTCACATCGTAGGAAATTTTTTGTTTTCTATGCTGCGAACCCTACAGTAGTATCATAGCCGGATCTATGCATAGATGCTTTACACGGGTAGTACACATATGATTATGTGGGCGATGATGATCATGGTGTTGCTCCTTTGTTGTAATTTTGGATATTGGTGGCATAGTGGGATGAAGCGGCCCGGACAAACTTTACATGTCCTCGCACATGAGACCTGTTCCACGCTTGACATGCAACTAGTTTGCATAAGTGGCTAGTGGGTGTCTGTCTCTCCTACTATAGTCAATATCTATTTTGCAACGAGTTGTCAACAATTTGGTTATCCTCGTTGTGGTTCATGTTCGTAGGTAAGAACGGTTCTATCTCGAAAGCCCTAAGCCACGTAAAACTTGCAATGGATAAATTAGAGGCGTCTAGTTTAGATTGTTGCTGGGCTAGTGTTATGATATGGTGATGTTGTAAGTAGAAGTATGAGATGATACTCTTACAACACACATAGCGTGTAAACTCCATAGACCTTGGATTTACACATATAGGTATGATAGTGATCATACCACGATGCACATGATAGAGATCATCTGCGGGAACCATAACATTTCACTAATAAACATGTGATGTTTGATAGCATCTTATATTGCTTGTTTAGCGCTTTGTTAGCATAATAAGATGATCCCTCATTTAAATATCAAGATAAGAATGTGTTCTTCCTTTAGTATGCACCGATTATGTTTCGTCGCTCCAAGACATCACGTGATGATCGGGTGTTCTTGGATCCACGACCATATTTCGGGTGTAAAACAGTTACACACGCGAATACTAAGGTTCTAACTTGGCGAGCCTAGCATGTACAGACATGGCCTCGGAACACGGACCGAAAGGTTAAGCATGAGTCATATAGTTGATATGATGCCCATTTGATGCTCGCCTTTGAAGCTATACCGACTCACGTGATGATCGGACTTGGTATAGTGGATTTGGTTCATGTAATCACCAAAAAGGCACGAGGGATGTCGTTTTTGAGTGGGAGTTCATTCGTAATATGGATTAGTTGAACTCAATCTATCATACACTTAGTCTAAACTTTACAAATTCTGTTGTAGATGGCACCACCTGCTTTTAATTTCAATGTGTTCATGGAAAAAGAGAAACTAGCAACGAACGGTAGCAACTTTACCGAATGGGCCATGAATTTGAGGATGCTCCTCTCTGCTGCACAAAAGCAATACGTGCTAGAAGCACCACTAGGCCCCCACCTTTTGAGGATGCCCTGACGAGGAGAAGAATGTCTATCAGACTCGTCAGGAGGACCACAACTTAGTTCATTGCGGCATATTGTATGGGCTAGAGCTGGAACTTCGAAAGCGTTTCGAAAACGGCAATGCATTTGATACAATGGGTGAGTTGAAAATGATTTTAGACACACATGCTGCTGTAGAGAGCTACAACGCTTCAAAAAAGTTCTTTAGCTGCACGATGGAAGAGCACAGCTCCGTTAGTGAGCATGTACTCAAGATGTCGGGTTATGCCGATAAGCTTGTGTCCTTGGGAATAATTATTCCCATTGACTTAGGCATCCATCGTGTTCTGCAGTCTCTGCCACCTAGCTATAAGAGCTTTGTAATGAACTATAATATGCAAGGCATGAAGAAGTCTCTCCCCGAGCTTCTGTCAATGCTTAAAACTGCAGAAGTGGAGATCAAAAAGGAACATCAAGTGTTGATGATCAATAGGAACACTGGTTTCAAGAAAGACAAGAAGGGAAAACAGAAGGGAAGTAAGGGCGGCAAGCCTGTTGCCGTGCCTGAAAAGAAACCCCGAGTTGGACCTAAGTCTGATACCGAGTGCTACTATTGTAAGGGGACTGGCCACTGGAAGCGCAACTGCCCCAAGTATTTGGCTGACAAGAAGGCCGGCAAGGCAAACAAAGGTATATATGATATACATGTTATTGATGTGTACTTTACTAGTGCTCGCAGTAGCACCTGGGTATTTGATACCGGTTCAGTTGCTAATATTTGTAACTCGAATCAGGGGATGCGGAACAAGCGACCGCTAGCAAGGGGTGAGGTCAAGATGTGTGTCGGCAATGGATCAAGCGTTGATGTGATCGCCGTCGGAACGCTGCCTCTCCATTTGCCGTCGGGATTAGTTATAAACTTGAATAATTATTATCTGGTGCTTGCACTGAGCATGAACATTGTATCTGGATCGTGTTTGATGCGAAGTGGTTATTCATTTAAATCCGAGAACAATGGTTGTTCCATTTATATGAATGAAATCTTTTATGGTCATGCACCGATGATGAATGGTTTATTTCTATTAGATCTCGATGATAATGTTACACATATTCATAATGTTGATGCTAAAAGGATTAAACTTAATGATGATATATCCGCATATATGTGGCACTACCGTCTAGGTCATATTGGCGTTAAACGCATGAAGAAGCTCCATTCGGATGGACTTTTGGAATCACTTGATTTTGAATCATTTAATACATGTGAGCCATGCCTTATGGGCAAGATGACTATAACGCCGTTTTCCGGTTCAATGGAACGGGCGACAGATTTATTGGAAATCATACATTCTGATGTATGTGGTCCAATGAGTGTGTCGGCGCGAGGTGGATATCGTTATTTTGTTACTTTCACGGATGATTTGAGTAGGTATGGTTATATCTACTTGATGAAACACAAGTCTGAAACCTTTGAAAAGTTCAAGGAATTTCAGAATAAAGTGGAAAATCGTCGTAATAGAAAAATCAAATTTCTACGGTCCGACCGTGGAGGCGAGTATCTAAGTTACGAGTTTAGCACTCACATGAAAGAGTGTGGAATTGTTTCGCAACTCACGCCTGCCGGAACACCACAGCGAAATGGTGTGTCGGAACGTCGTAATCGTACTTTATTAGATATGGTTCGATCTATGATGTCTCTGATGGACTTGCCGTTGTCATTTTGGGGTTATGCACTAGAAACTGCTGCATTCACTTTAAATCGGGCACCATCTAAATCCGTTGAAAAGACACTGTATGAATTGTGGTTTGGAAACAAACCTAAGCTGTCATTTCTTAAAGTTAGGGGATGCGATGTTTATGTGAAGAAACTTCAACCGGATAAACTCGAACCCAAAGCGGAAAAATGCGTCTTCATAGGATACCCTAAGGAAACTATTGAGTATTCCTTCTATCACAGATCCGAGGGCAAGGTTTTTGTTGCCAAGAATGGATCCTTTCTAGAGAAAGAGTTTCTCGCGAAAGGTGTGAGTAGTCGGAAGGTAGAACTCGAAGAGGTTATTAAACCTTCTCTTCAAAGTATGGCGAGTAGTGCAGCGCCGGAAGTTGTTCCGGAGTTGGCTCCACCTGTTGAAGAGGGAACTAATAATAATGATCATGAAACTCCGAAAGAGAGTACTACCGAACCTCGCAGGTCAAGCAGGACGCGTGCAGCTCCCGAGCTGTATGGAAATCCTGACATGAATTTCATGGTTGATGAAAATGATGACCCTGCGACGTATGAAGAAGCGATGATGAGCCCGGATTCCAACAAATGGTTAGAAGCCATGAAATCCGAGATGGAATCCATGTATGAAAATCAAGTTTGGAACTTGGTGGAATTACCTCACGACCGAAAGGCCGTGGAGAACAAATGGATTTTCAAAAGGAAAACTGATGTTGATGGTAATGTGACCGTCTATAAAGCTCGACTTGTCGCAAAGGGGTTTCGACAAATTCAAGGAGTTGACTACGATGAGACATTCTCTCCCGTAGCAATGCTAAAGTCAGTTAGGATTATGTTAGCAATTGCTGCATATTTCGATTATGAGATATGGCAGATGGATGTCAAAACCGCGTTTCTCAATGGTAATATTGAAGAATAGTTGTATATGATACAACCAAAGGGTTTTGTCGATCCTCAGGATGCTAACAAGGTGTGCAAGCTTCAGCGATCCATCTATGGATTGAAGCAAGCATCACGAAGTTGGAATCTCCGCTTTTATGAGGTGATCAAAGAGTTTGGATTTGTCCAAACTTATGGAGAAGCTTGTATTTACAAGAAAGTGAGTGGGAGCAATGTGGCTTTTCTGATATTATATGTGGATGACATATTATTGATCGGAAATGATATAGATCTTTTAAACAGTGTTAAAAGTTATCTAAACAACAAATTTTCAATAAAGGACCTAGGTGAAGCGTCATACATATTAGGCATAAAGATCTATAGAGATAGATCTAGACGCCTAATAGGGCTATCGCAAAGTACATACCTTGATAAGATTTTAAAGAAGTTTAAAATGGACGGAAGTAAGAAGGGGTTCTTACCTATGTTGCAAGGCAAGACATTGAGTAAGACTCAAAGTCCGGCTTCGGCGGAAGAAAGAGAGATAATGGACAAAGTCCCCTATGCTTCAGCCATAGGCTCTATAATATACGCCATGCTATGTACAAGACCGGATGTGGCACATGCTATTAGTTTGACTAGTAGGTACCAATCGGATCCAGGTTCGGAACACTGGATAGCGGTCAAGAATATCCTTATGTACTTACGAAGAACTAAGGATATGTTTCTTGTATACGGAGGTGAAGAAGATCTCGTCGCTAAGTGTTATGTTGACGCTAGTTTTGACACCGATCCGGATGACTCTAAGTCCCAATCCGGATCCGGATGACTCTAAGTCCCAATCCGGATACGTATTTCTCATGAAAAAAAGGGACAATTGTCCTTCCTAATCAAATTTCCAATCAAAATCTTGCCAACTTTGACAAGCATGTCCCTCCATCTACTGCTGCGGCAGATAGCAGCCCTGAGCGCACTAACAAAAAAGAAGTTTCGTGCATTAATTTCATTTTTCTAGAAATTGAAAAATACTATAACATTTGAACCATATGTCGGAATTAAGATCCGTTTTTTACTTTTGGAACCCTCGCAAAGAACTCTTTAAAACTAGATCACATTTGTATATATTTTAGCAACAAAACTTAACAGGCAACTTTTATGTGCGACCGGCCAACTTTGATTCATGACAAAGAAACTTTTGTACGCTACGGGAAAACTACATCAGAGCCTGATAAGGCAACTTTAGTGCTAGTCTGAGCAATTTTGGTGCCCGTCTAAGCAATATTTATATCTTGACAAATTTGAGTCTCCTAATGAGCCTGGCGAGACAACTTTTGTGCCCCAGTAAGCAAAGTTTCCTCGCCGTGCACCGAAGTTGCCTTGCCGGGATCCAAAGTTGCCTCACCAGGCACCGAAAGTTTCCTCGCCGGGCAAAAGTTGCCTCTCCGGGCTTCAAAGTTGCCTCGCCGGGAAAATTTTGCCTCGCCAGGCTCCAAAATTGCCTCGCCGGGCACCGAAGTTGTCTCGCCGGGAAAAAGTTGCCTCATCTGGCTTCAAAGTTGCCTCACCGGGCACCAAAGTTGCCTCTCCGAGAAAAGGTTGCCTCGTCGGTATCCAACTTTGCCTCGCCGGGCACCAAAGTTGTCTCGCCGGGCACCGAAGTTGCCTTGCCGGGCTCCAAAGTTGCCTCACCAGGCACCGAAAGTTTCCTCGCCGGGAAAAAGTTGCCTCTCCGGGCTTCAAAGTGAAGGGAATATGCCCTGAGAGGCAATAATAAAGTGTTTATTATGTGTATTCCAAATATATGATAGATGTTTATTTTGCATGCTATAATTGTATTAATACGGAAACATTAATACATGTGTGTTTAATAAACAAACAGAAAGTTCCTAGTTATGCCTCTCTCATAAACTAGCTCATTGATTAACAAGATGATCAAGGTTTCCTGATCATGGACATTGGATGTTGTTAATAACGGGATCACAACATTAGTGTAATGGTGTGATGAACATTCATCCAAAGTATAGCATTACGATCAAAGTCATTGAGTTTATATTGCTATAACAACTTACGAAGTGATCCTAATCCTTAGACCATGAGATCATGTTAATCGTTAACACCGGAAGAGTTTCTTGATAACATCAAACGTCACACCGTAACAGGGTGATTATAAAGATGGATTCAGAACTAATAAAGTGTTATGTTGAGGCTCATGGATCGAGAGTGGAATTTGTTCATCCCGATGACGGATATATATACTCTGGGCCCTCTCGGTGATATCACATTGATTAGCTTGCAAGCAAGTGATTTGATCACTAGAATGTTATATCACGAGAACGAGAAAAGAGTGCATGTCAGTAACAAGATCAAACTAGGTATGGAGATACCTATGATCGAATCTCGGACATGTAATATATCGTGAAACAAAGGGATTAAGATACTAGCATAAAAGGTTCCGGCGATCACAAGAAAGTCATCGTTGAATGTGTGGGAGTCAGTATGGGTCTCCAGATCCCGCTTCTGATTATTGATCCGAGAGGGGTCTCGATCATGTCCGCATTATTCACGAACCGTAGGGTGACACACTTAAGAGACACCGACATCCAATTGGAGCAAAAGTTTCATGCCGAAAGAATGAACAAGCGCAGGAATTTATTTCACTAGATACCGAAACAGGTTTTCGGGTGAAATTGCATAAAGTGGTTATGCATGTGAAATAGAATTCTAGCAAGGGGTTATTTGTGAATGTTTTTCATTAAAGTAATTGACAAAATTCTGAATAAAATAAAAGAGTTTTATTTAATGAGAGCTTGCATTAAATTTGGTGGAAATTTAATGGCAAGTTTGAGTGGGATTTTGAGTGGAGGCATATGAATGGTTTTTTGTGAGTGGAGTGTCCACCCACATGAAGAGGGGAGAGCAAGGGGGCAGCCCCCATGCGCCGGCCACCCCCTTGGGGTTCCCCCTCCTCCTATAAAAGGAGCCCCTCCTCTCACTTCTCACTCACACCTCCTCGTGAAGGATCTCTCTCCCCCTCTAGAATTTATCCCCCATGGTCTCGGACTAGCGAGATACATGTTCCCGGTGGCTATTCGGCAAGAAAGAGTTGTGCTTCCGCTGCATCATTGGAGCGAGGAGGCGGAGGTTGCTCGGTGCCTCGAACGTGTGTGCGAGCACGGATGCGCTGCTGATTTGCGGCGCTAGGACTTCCTCTTGATCTTGAGATCGGCAAGAGATCGTCTACATCAACCACGAGTTGAACTCGTTAAGCTTTGTCGGTCTTCAAAGGTATGTTCTCTACGGATATACATCCGCCCGTTATTTGTATCTAATAGATAGATATTGGTATATAGTTCACATAGTAGGAAAATTTTTGTTTTCTATGCTGCGAACCCTACACAAAGTTGCCTCGCCGGGCTCCAAAATTGCCTCGCCGGGCACCAAAGTTGTCTCGCCGGGAAAAAGTTGCCTCATCTGGTTTCAAAGTTGCCTCGCCGAGAAAAATTTGCCCCATCGGGATCCAACGTTGCCTCGCAGGGCACCGGAATTGTCTCGCCGGGAAAAATTTGCCTCGCCGCGGGCTTCAAAGTGGCCTCACCGGTCACCAAAGTTGCATCGCCGGGCACCAAAGTTGCATCGCCAGGCAAAAGTTGCCTCGCCGGGAAAATTTT
This sequence comes from Avena sativa, assembly GCA_916181665.1. Classification (NCBI taxonomy): domain Eukaryota; kingdom Viridiplantae; phylum Streptophyta; class Magnoliopsida; order Poales; family Poaceae; genus Avena; species Avena sativa. Next base: position 195,705,385 of record OV702282.1, read on the forward strand.
GCCTTGCCGGGCACCGAAGTTGTCTCGCTAGGCAAAAGTTGCCTCATCTTGCTTTAAAGTTGCCTCGCCAGGAACCAAAGTTGCCTCGCCAAGAAAAAGTTGCCTCGCCAGGCTCCAACGTTGCCTCGCCGGCGCCGGAAAAAATTGCCTCGCCAGTCTTCAAAGTTGCCTCTTTAGGCATCGAACTTGCCTCGACGGGCTTCAAAGTTGCCTCACCGGACACCAAAGATGTCTCATCGGACTTCAAATTTGCCTCGCCGGGCACCAAAGTTCCCTCATCGCAAGGGTATCAATTTTGTCAAGATACGAATATTGCTCAGACGGACACTAAAGTTGCTTAGAAGGGCACTAAAGTTGCCTTATCAGACTCTAATATAGTTTTCCCTCATTGCACAAAAGTTGCTTTGTCATGAATCAAAGTTGGTCGGTCGCACACAAAAGTTGTCTGTTAAGTTTTTTCCCCGAAACATATACAAATGGGATCTAGTTTTGAAGAGTTTATTGCGAGGGTTCCGAAAGTGAAACCGGATCTTAATTCCGACATGTGGTTTAAACGTTATAGTATTTCCAATTTCTTAAAAAAAATTAATGCACGGAACTTTTTTTTTGTTGGTATGCTCAGGACTATAATCTGACGCAGCGTTAAATGGATGATACGGTAATTGTATAGAGTCATTTTCTTTTTTATTCCGTATAAGACAGGAACAACAAAGACTTATTTTTTTAGAGGTGCGCTCAGCCCGTGCAAGTTTTCAGGAACCCTAATTACAACATACAAGCCAACATGAACACTAGTACTAAACCTACCCTAATTACAACATACAAGCCGACATGAACACTAGTACTAAACTTACACGGACAAGAGAACCCTAGTTCAAACCGACACTCACATCAGGCCCTAACACGACTAGCAGTACTAGCTAACATGGACATGCATCCGTATGCAAACAACACTAGTAAATTGACTAGGACTTGTACACTAACTCCTCACACGTACGCAACTGCATATGGAAACTAGACACTTTGCAAAACTAACTCAAGATTATTTCTAACAAAGGACGGACTTTTTTTTTACAAAAAGCAACAGTGGTGCATAGTATCATTTATGAAGAACATGAGAACATATTGCAAAGCTCGCAAGGAGCACAACATCAGCTCAACTTCTCCAAGAAAGAATATGAGACGACAACAACACACACCGAACAACAGAACACAACAGCGCTAAAGCCTAAAGAACAAATAAAAACGACAAGTGCTCGCCTCCAGAGATCTTAACGAAAACGAAGGTCTTCAACCTCGATTGTCATCTAATAAAAAGGGGCAAGCACCTTGAGCATTGGCCGTATGGTTTCCACCCGAGACAACGTCCCTCAAAGAGAGGGCGGTTGTCGTACGAGAACAAGCTGATCCAAGGAGGATCACGTTCGCTAAACTGGCTTCACGAAAACATTAGGCATATTTTCAACTTGATTGAATAGAGATCATGTATGCTAAGCACCACCTCCGATGACGGCCACCTACAACGGGTCCCTCCAACCGATGCCAGCTCCAAGAACGATGCCCTAAGAGGTGACACTCGACGGAGGAGCGAGCATTCCGCTACAATAGAGCCTTAGAAGGGAGTGTTGTCGTCATATGCATCGGTCGGTGGCCTGATGCAGGGCTTTAACCCATTTTGTGGCGCAACCTATGCTCAAGCATAGACCAGCTAGATAGCTGACACATTTACGCTCCTGACGACCGCAATGTACCTACGTGTCTGATGTCATGCCGCAACTACCCGCAGATCTTGGTATTGGGCTAGAACCGTTGCATGCAGTGGTGCTTCATAGCCCATCGTGTACCCAACCAACCTTTTTTCAAGTTGAGGAGAGTCTTCACCAGAACCACCGCTTGTGGCCGCCTCCCTAGCTTCATGGTGCCATGTCAGAACTGCGCTCACGACATCCTTCTCCTGCATCGTCGTCGACTAACAGACTATACTATACTATACGTCATATGGGGCATGATCCAAGGGTTATACCATACTATACAGATTTTTATAGGGTATAAGTTTTATCTTTTCTTTTGAAGTAAAACATTATATATTAAACATGCAATCCGCCTCGTTAAAACCTCGAAATAGGCATACGCCCAGCTTTATAAATAAAGCAACATACATACAACATCCATAGTACACGAACAAACGAGCCACGCCACACAAGCTAGAGTTCACCCACACAGCACAACACACACCCAACACACACATATACACACGCGCCCAGAGGACACGCTCAATGACCGGGGGGAGAAGCAAGTTGGCACGCCGCCACAAGCAGGTGCTCTATCATCCCATCCAGTCGCGCCCTGTCCCGCTGCCTACTCAACGGGTACCACTGCTGCAAAAAAACCAAGAATTTGAAGATCGAGTCAGAGGCACGGCGAAGAAAGACACGCTCGATAACCATCTTGTTACGGATGTTCCATAAAGTCCAGGTCATCCTTGCAAACACAAAATAAATAGACCTCCTTCGCCTTTATTGCCGCGATCTGCTCTAAGCGAGGGCCGCGTTGCCCGCGGAACACAATCCCGCTATCCCTGGCCAAAATATCTAACCGCTCCTCTAGAATATCTGCCAAGACTGAGAACCTAGACCTAGAAGGTGGAGAAGAAACAATAGTAGGTGAGGAAGGGGGACAAGACGTACCAGGGTCAAGGTTGCGGGATGCCGCCAGCGCCTCCGCCTGCTCAAGGATGGTCGGCTCTCTCCCCTCCGCCGGTCCTGGCTCTCGCCGTAGCAATCCTGGCACTAGCGCGAGAAGGCGGTGGAGGGGGGGCGAGGACGACGCGAGGGGTGAGCCTTGACCGTCGCCTCGGGAGTGTCAGGGAAGACCAAGAACGACACAGCTGGTGGGGGAGCCGGGGTCGCCGAGGCTCCGGCCAACAGCTTCGCTGGTGAAACCATCGGAGAGCCCGGGGAGAGGGTATAGCACACCGCCTCGGGGGAGCGAGGGGAATATGGCGGCACCACCACCATGACCTCACTAGAAGAACCCCGAGCCGTCATGGGACTGAACCACGCACCAGACCGCGACTCTGTCCAGCCAGAGAACCCAGGGCCTCCAGTCCCTCTCCCAGGTTCGACCCATAGGGCCCATGCCCAACTCCTCCGAGATCAGAAGATCGGTACGGTGGCACCTAGGGATGTCCACTGGAGGTAGGGCAAGAGTGAGGACCGGCCCCCGTTCTAGAGTAGCCGTAGAGGGGCCCATCCCCCCGGTCGCCGTCGGTGGATCCGCCGCCCCTTGGGAGGCAGGGGCAGGCGCAGGGGGCCCCCGGTCATCCTCCGAATCCTCCTCACTAGACAGGTCCGCTCCCCCATCCCCAGGGTCACAGCAGTGTAGGATTCGCAACATAGAAAATAAAAAATTCCTACGATGGGAACAACTATGTACCAAGATCTATCTACTAGATACAAGCAACAGGTGGATATACATCCATAGAATACATACCCTCGAAGACCGAATAGCGTTAGCGAGGTTGTACTCGTGGATGATGTAGACGAACGCTTGCCGATCTCAAGATCGTGATGAAGTCCATCTGGTCTAGCCGGTCCAGCACCATCAAGTCCAGCACCGCAAAGCAGTGGTGCATCCGTGATCGCACACACGTCCGGGTACCCCGACAACCTCCGCGCCCTCGCTCCAATGAAGCAGTGGAAGCAACAAATCCTTCCAGAAAAAGCCACCGGGAACATGTATCTCGCTGATCCGAGACCAATTCTAAAGGGGGGAGAGAGATCCTTCGCGAGGAGGTGTGCTTTGAGAGGAGGAGAGGGGGCCTTTTATAGGGAGAGGGGGGCACCCCAAGGGGCACGGCGCCAGCCATGGTGGCTGCCCCCACCTCTTCCACATTCATGTGGGTGGAGCTCCCACTCAAAATGAAAAGCCTCCACTCCCATTAAAAAGCCTCCACTCAAAAATCCACTCACATGCATTAAATTTCCACCAAATTTAATGCAAGCTCTCATTTAAATAAAACTCTTTTATTTATTTATTCAGAATTTTTTTAATTACTTTAATTAAAAAACATTCACATAAAACTCCTTACAACAATTCAATTTCACATGCAGAACCAGTTTCAGCAATTTCAACCGAAACAGTTTCGGTGTCTAGTGAAATAAATTCCTGCGCTTTCCTTTTTCTTTCTCTGGCATATTATTTGCTTCGAATGGTGTCGGTATCCCTTAAGTGTGTCACCCTACGGTTCACGAATAATGTAGACATGATCGAGACCCCTCTCCGATCAATAATCAGCAGCGGGACCTGGAGATCCATACTGACTCCCACATATTCAACGATGACTTCTGTGATCGTGTGAACCTTATACGCATGTAACTCAATCCCTTTGTCTCGCGATATATTACATGTCCGAGATTCGATCATCGGTATCCCCATACCTAGTTTGATCTTGTTACCAACATGTACTCTTTTCTTGTTCCCGTGATATAACTTTCTAGTGATCAAATCATCTTCGTATGGGGATGGACAAATTCCACTCTTGATCCATGAGCCTCAACATAACACCTTCGTAGCACTGAACCCATATTTATAGTCACCCTGTTACGATGTGACGTTTGATGTTATCAATATACTCTTCCGGTATTAGTGATTGACATGATCTCATGGTCCAAGGACTAAGATTACTTCCTATGATGTTATAGCAATATAAACACAATGAACTTGATCGTAATGCTATACTTTGGATGAATGTTCATCACACCATTACACTAATGTTGTGACCTCGTTATTAACAACATCCAATGTCCATGATCAGGAAAACTTTGATCATCTTGTTAATCAACGAGCTAGTTTATAAGAGAGGCATAACTAGGAACTTCCTTTTTTTTTATTAAACACACATGTATTAATTTTTCCGTATTAATACAATTATAGCATGTAAAATAAACATTTATTATAAATAAGGAATACGATAATAACCACTTTATTATTGCCTCTCGGGCATATTCCCTTCAGTTTCCCACTTGCACTAGAGAAAATAATCTAGTTTAAAAACTTTGCGTATCGAACACTTATGGCTTTCTGGTGTTCCATATATGCAATTGCAAGTGGTTAACATAATCTAAGGATCTGACACTTTCAGGTCCGTTGTATTTGCATGTCTTTGCATCTTCACGCATCACTCATTCTCCAATGAGATGGCATTGTATAAATTTGGTTTTTTGGTGAGACCTTTAGTTCCTTGGGGTTAAATCCTGTCGATACTATTGTCATACAATATATATTTAGTGTTAGACCGCTGCGAACCACACCTTAGTTTGATAACAAACTACTTGACACAAATTCCCTTCTTTGCTGCTACTATAGCAGTCATATACTTAGCCTTTTTGTTGTAGTATCCGTCACAATGTCTTAACTTTGGAATTCATCCAAATCCCTCATGGAAACTTTCTTTCCATTTCATTGTGACACCCATAGTTTAAATTGAGATAAACTTAATTTGTATCTTGTGACAAAACTAGTATCAATGTAATGCTTTACAATGAACTATTTGTAATTGTTTGTCACCTCTACATGAATATATTCTTAGTTCTTCCAAAAGATCATAAGAATATCCTCACTATCGTCCAATGATCATTTTATGATTTATTCTGGTATATGCTCATAACACTTAGAGCATAGGACATATCTGGATGTGTACATATCATGGTATGATTGATCAAAACATCCTTGTGATTGCACTCATCAAGTGTCAAAGCACTTGAATCTTGTTTCACTTATCAAGTGTCGATACACTTGAATCTTAATTCAATTTCTTTCCATGCGAAAAGAACCGTTTCTTGTCTTTTCTATATTGAACTCCTTCAATATCTCATATATGTATGTTTGGCACAACCATATTAGCATCTCAGTCTACCACTATAGACATTCATGCTAAATATTCGGGTTTTGCCTAAGTCTTTCATCAAAATGAAATTCTTAACCTTTGTCAATAAAAATTACATCATTTCTAATCAACAAGATGTCCTCCACATAATGTATTAGAAATATGTCTCAGCGCTCCCACTTAATTTCTTGCAAATGCAAGCATCTTCATCGTCTCCTGATGAAAACTCCTTTTCATCACGGTGAAGATTCCAACTCCGCGATGATTACTTCAACCATTGAAGTTTGCATGCCCTTTTAGCATCCTTTGAATTTAACAAAACCCTTTGGATCGTGTCATGCACACGTCCTAGGTAACCATTCTTTTAGAAGAATTTTGTTTTGTTTATTCATCTACCATATACCAAATTATATGTGGTGGTTGCTACTTTAATCCGTCCAGACTAAATATCTCTATGAAAGATCAAATCTTGTCATAGTCAACTCCTTGAACATTGTCGTAAAATACTTTACCAACATGTCGACTATTTCATAGATGTAAAACATCCATGTCTGTTTCTTTATAGATCCAAATACGACCGATAGGTTTTCACACCTTTCCGGAGGGTCTTCCAAGTTCAAAACTTGATTTTTCGTGTATGGAACTATCACGGATTTTATGGCTTCAAGCTATTTGACGGAGTCAGGGCCCATCATTGCTTCTTTGCATGTAGTCGGTTCATCATTGTAAAACAATAATGATTTACTCTCAAATCTTAGCATTTGATTGTTTATCTGACCAACTTGGTTCAATAAGAACTTAGATCTCCGTCACCACAACCTTTGAGGCACATAAGCTATGAGCATTATGGCAACCTCCAGAATGATTTCCGGCGCTGCACAACTCAGCACATTTAGCTAAGGTTCGTTAACCTTATCAAAGTTCTATTGTCCTCCCACTTAACTTTTGCGAAAAATTCCTTTTTCAAGAAACTTCACATTTCAAGCGACAAACCCTTTTGTCCTTGGTGTTATGGAGGAATATCCAATGGTTATTCGAAATAACCTACAAAGACATGCTCATCCGACTTTAGTTGTAAACATCTTACTTATGCCTAGCATACCAAAATTTAAGAAATGACAATTTGGGTTTTACCCCAAACCATAACTTCCATGGTGTCATTTCAATGGATCAAGATGGAGCTTTTTTCAGTGTAAAAGTGGTAGTCTCTAAATCTTTTTTTTTAAAACATAATGGCAGTTTTATAAATAACACCTTTGATCCAACCATGTCACACAAGGTTTCATTACAAATCTCAAACACTCCATACTCCTATGGTGTTTCGGGAGATGTAAATCTAGGTGTTTGCTAAACTTGCAACTCAAAGAAATCCCTTTATGATAAATCATAATTCATTTATTTTCTTGTTACACTTGTAACTCAAATAAATCCCTTATGATAAAATCATAAACCATTTATTTTCTTGTTACAATGATTTTCCACTTCATCTTGAAAGTCTTTGAACGTTTTCAAATATTTCATACTTCTTTCTCATTAAGTGAACATTCACTCAAATTTCCGGAGAAAGCATATGAAGTTGAAATCCATCGCTTACGACTATACATAATGGACTACATACATCAATATGTATAAATTCCAATATTTTAGTCGTTCGTTCTTCTTTGGCCTTTGAACGAAGTTTTAATTATCCCGAGGAAAGTCTCACAAGCGTCACTTGATCAAATCAAAGACTCCAAAAATCCATGAATATGGATATTCTTCATGTTTTCTTTCCAATATAATTTAAACGGCGATGTCACTTCGTAAGTGAACTTTCAATCATTTGTCTTGCGACATTTTAGCATTAGGTTTTATGGATGTGATTTTCCAACTAGATTTGTAAATCATCCATCTTATATGGAATATGGTAATTATTTGAACAAAATTTGTTCTCATAATACCTAATTTAAATAACAATTATTAAAACAAATCTTGAAGTCAAGCTTTGATGTCAACGAGAAATACAAACAACGGTTTGTTTGTTATCGATGAACATCATCACATATTCTCTTGCTAGTTACTTAGGCCATTGTGGTTCATGAATTGCATCGTTCCTATGAAATTTCATACCAACCAATTTGGTATCCAATACCCAAGAACCACATTGTTTAACAAGCAAAGAATACAACCATAACATGTATATCATCCATATACCTAAATTGGATATTTCCAATCTTTTCAGCATTTCCTTTTCCTTTTTAAATTGTATATCATCCATATATTTTACAATATAGATTGTATATCATCCATATATTTTACAAATTCTCTTTCAGCATTTCCTTTTCCTTTTTAAAAGAATCTATCAACATCAAAAGTGGCACCATATACATGACACATAGTCCAAAGCGTGTATATTCAAATAATAATACCTTTGGACTTGCACTTTGAAGTAGATCACCATCATCAAAATGATCGGCATTCTTTCAAAACCCATTCTTTAGTAATATTTTAGTGTAGTAAACACTTTACATACATCTTCTATTCACCCTTATCATGGCGACTTTCATGATCAAACTACTGTAGCTTATAAAGGCGAATCGTGAGTATAACATTACTTTCCAAGACCTTTTTGGATGATTAGGATGTCTAGCATATCCAACCTTCGCAAATTCTCATCCAATATGAGAATATATATTATACTCTATCATATTGCAACCAAAATATTGTTTCAGATATCGTTATATCTGCCACACATGATGGTTTCTGAAACAATTCTTTCAGCTCCTAGATAAACTTGATATTAAAACAATCAAGAATCATGGAGGCAAACATGATACTTAAGATACTAACACTGGAATTGTTACTCTTGATTTAATACCAATTATTAAAGTTCACGGAGTAAACAGAGTTTGCTAAAATTTTGCAATAAGACTTTAAACTTTAGATTGACACTCAACACAATACGATACCAGTTCGTAAAGTAAATATCCAGAATTCTATAATTCTATTATCTCAATTACAACTAAGCATAAGGTGGTGAACGAATGCCAATGACTACAACAAATTATGCAAATTCACTTCGATTTAATTTATGATAAATTGAGTTCTACTACTCCCACTCAAAAACGACATCCCTCGTGCCTTTTTGGTGATTACATGAACCAAATCCACTACACCAAGTCCGATCATCAAGTGAGTCGGTATAGCTTCAAAGGCGAGCATCAAATGGGCATCATATCTACTATATGACTTATGCTTAACCTTTCGGTCCGTGGTCCCAGGCCATGTCTGTACATGCTAGGCTTGCCAAGTTAGAACCTTAGTATTCGTGTGTGTAACTGTCTTACACCCGAGATATGCTCGTGGATTCAAGTACACCCGATCATCACGTGATGTCTTGAAGCGACAAAACATTGTCGGTGCATACTTAAGGAAGAACACACTTTTATCTTGATATCTAAATGAGGGATCATCTTATTATGCTAATAAAACGCCAAACAACCAATATAAGATGCAATCAAACATCACATGTTAATAAGTGAAATGATATGGTTCTTGCACTTGATCTCCATCATGTGCATCATGGTATGATCGCGATCATACCTCTATGTGTAAGGCCAAGGTCTATGGAACTTACACGTTATGTGTGTTGTAAGAGTATCGACTTATACTTCTACTTATAACATCACCATATCATGACACTATCCTAGCAACAATCTAAACTAGACGCCTCTAATTTATCCATTGCAAGTTTTACGTGGCTTAGGGCTTTCGAAGAAAGAACCGTTCTTACCTACGAACATGAACCACAATGAGGATAACCAAATTGTTGGCAACTCGTTGCAAATTAGATATTGACTATAGTAGGAGAGACAGACACCCGCTAGCCACTTATGCAAAACTAGTTGCATGTCAAGCGTGGAACATGTCTCATGTGCGAGTACATGTAAAGTTTGCCCGGGCCGCTTCATCCCACTATGCCACCAATATCCAAAGTACAACTAAGAAGCAATAAAATGATCACCATCGCCCACATACTCATATGTGTACTACGCATGCAAAGCATCTACGCATAAACCTGGCTCTGATATCACTGTAGGGTTCGCAGCATAGAAAACAAAAAGATTCCTACGATGGGAACAACTATATACCAAGATCTATCTACTAGATACAAGCAACGGGTGGATATACATCCATAGAATACATACCCTCGAAGACCGAATAGCGTTAACGAGGTTGTACTCGTCGATGATGTAGACGAACGCTTGCCGATCTCAAGATCGTGATGAAGTCCATCTGGTCCAGCCGGTCCAGCACCATCAAGTCCAGCACCGCAAAGCAGTGGTGCATCCGTGATTGCACACACGTCCGGTTACCCCGACAACCTCCGCGCCCTCGCTCCAGCGAAGCAGCGGAAGCAACAAATCCTTCCAGAAAAACCACCGGGAACATGTATCTCGCTGATCCGAGACCATGAGGAAATTCTAAAGGGGGGACAGAGATCCTTCGCGATAAGGTGTGTGTAACATCCCAAAAATAATAAACTTGGATCATCAAACTCTAATCATCAAATTTAGGGTTAACAAAAACTTTTCTAAATAAAAATATGAATGCATGCATGAGAGTATGCATTTCATTTTGAATTCTTTTGAACCACCTTGTTTGTGTGTTTCTTTGCTTGTAAAATGTTTCTTAGGTGAAATAAACATCATCTAAACAATTCCCAAACTTTTCTCAAAGACAAGTAAATCAAAACAAATAAAATAAGGGAATGGTCATTTTGACCAATTTAACTCCCATGCCTACTTTGGTTGTCTCAAACTTTTAAAACCTAGCAGAAACTTTTCTGGATCTTCGCACCCCTTGATTGTACTCATAACAAAGTATCAAGGCCCACCTTGTGATCATCCAAAAACTTTCAAATGCATAGTTTAAATGACAATTCAAAATTGAATCTTTATCATATGGGAAGATCCCACTTTTTCAAAAACCACTCAAACAAGCTCAAATTTCAAAACCCAAGCTTCTGCAGACTCACCAGCATTAACCTAGCACACACACCAAAAATCTTTTCAAAATTCAAAACTTGAATTCATGCGGCCATTTCATCAAACACTTGGCAGACACAAATCAAACAAAATCAAAACACTATAGTGTGTAGTGTTTTGAGCCTAACTGGTTCCCTATCTAGCTCACAACCAGCTCAGTAGATCATCTAGCAAGATTAACCAAGCACTAGCACCACTGTGAGCTTGCCAAAACCATCAATGTTGAACAGCCGAAGCCATCCTTGCCACCCACATGTCGACAGCAAGCTAGGGAGGAAACTAGCTGTGCCAACCTTGTCTGGGAGATCACCCATTCTTCACCGCCCCCTCTCGACCAGCCCTGCCTCGAAGACGTCGAACACAGCACCCAGGAACGCCGCGCCCGTGCCTCTGCCAACCGTGCCGAGCATGCGCCAGAGCGCCACGCTTGACCGAAGCCCACGGACCGCGCGCCGCCCTCGCCGCGTGCATACACGATCTCCACCATCCCAGCAACACGCCAGACATGCCCATTGCACCGCCCGTGCCCCGTAGCCACCGCTCGCCGTCGAAGACGTCGCCTCTGCCACGCAGAGCGTCGCGTGTTCCAGACAAAACCGCACCGCCCCTACACGCAGAGCGTCGCGTGTTCCAGACAAACCACTACTTGTTACTATGCCCACTATATGCCTTAAGCATATGTGATCATATCCACTTGATAAACCAATCCTATTTTTACTTACAAGCTTGATTACTTTACTTCTTTATCAAAGCTAGTACTTAGAGATTTCTTAAGTAAATGGTAGATTTAGAAAGATAATTAAAGGTTGCATAAAGAGCATAAAACTTGGCCAAGCTAGATAATCTTGATGTCATCCTAAGGCATAAGATTAAACTTAGTTAAACTCCACTAGTGTACCACCCCTCATTAGTGCTTACCCCCACTTGTAGATGCTAGTGCTAAGCATAAAACTTGATCAACTTTAGATGGGAATACTTGGTGGAAAAATGGTTATGAAAACCTTGGAATGATGGATCATTCTATTGAAATGTTTTGGACATGTGTTTACGAACACTTGATGATTTTGGTGATGAAAATGATGATGCATGAGCCTTAGCCCTTTATAAAACTGATGGTTGTCTGGATGCGATACCATTCCAATTTTATCGTACAACCACAATACCCGAAGATTGGGTAGGGCTTGACTGGAAACTTATATACCTTAGTATTAGTTCCCTCATGGCCAAGGTCTGAGCTGAGGCTACCTTGTGAAGATTGTCCACCTGTGCAGTACCCAAGATGACAGTTGGTCACGGTTGGGAGGCCAAACTCACAGGAGAGGTGCTTATACTAGGGCATGTAATTGAAAGGTTAGGATTGATTATCCGCATACTGAGTATGGTGAATTCAGGATTTGTTCCTGGCGGATGTATCGAATGTTGTGGTGAAAGTGTACAATCTCTGCAGAGTGTCAAACTATTCGAATAGCCGCGTCCGCGGTTATGGACAGTTGGAGTGGCCATACTGTTCCCCCGTCAGATGTTTTCAAAAGACTTGTGAAATAAACTGAGACTTTGACTTGACCACAACAGGATTGTGGCATGAGATACAAGTTCCCACTTAGGTATTATAAACTTCAATTAGCTCTCTTACTTCTGAACTTAGTAGAGATAAATCTGGATTTTTGCAAAACAACCCTAGAGCTTAGTGTCCTATTACAAAAAAACCCTTTCACTTGTTAGTATTAGTTTGCGAGTACTTAAAGAGTACTCATGGCTTTGTCCCTGGCTATTCCCGTGGCCAGACTATGAAGAGGAGTACCTAGAGGATGGACCCCAGGAAGGTTACGACAACTAGGATCATCTCCCATCGTCAGCATTGCCTGTGAACCCCGAATATGGAGCTTCGCCTACGCTACCGTTATTATTACGTATTCCGCTGCTTGAAGTTGTATTAAGAACTGGATCATGAGATCCCTATTGGTGTAAGAACTTATGTACGGTTTGTAATGGATGATGTACTGTGGTATCCAATTCTGTTATGTCTCACAAAAATGGTAATCCTGGGATTGCGATGTATGGCATAACAGACATCTGGGATTAAAAGGCCGGGTGTTGACAAGTTGGTATCAGAGCCATCCTGACCATAGGAGACCCTAGTTAGATTGGACGTTGAATCAAAAACTTAGTTTCAAAACCAAAGAAAACAAATATTTACCAAAAACTTATTCTTATTCTTATCCCTTTGATTCTTTCATGAAAATTCATGTTCCTCAAAAACTCTTGCAATATACATAAAATATTGACACACTTAATCACTCTACTAACTTACTCATCCTATATTCTTATAGATGGACGTGAAGTACAGCAAGTTTTATCAGTTGGGGAATGGAGGAGACCTTATCTTTGAGAGGGATTTGAACCAGCTTTCGGAACTTCTGGAGCGTCTGCACCCCGAGTTCTTCGGAGCTCAGCTCAATGATCAAGGAGGAGAAGATCTGCAGTGGCTAATTGTTGCAAGTCTCCGAGGAAAGATTGAACCTCCCACTGCGGAAGGAATTCAGTTTACCTTAAGAGAGAACAACTGGCTCGATGGACTTGCCAGGGCCATGCAGGAAGCTCTTTCCCGTCTGTGTGGGCAGAGCATCAATCAGATCAAGGGTACTCGCTTTGAGTTTTGCCCGAGGCGTGATGCAAATGGACAACCACTGGAAGCACCATACCACCCCGAACTGAAGACTCAATTGGACCACCTTAGCTTCATGATGTACGATCATCAGCAGGAGTTGGATAACTGCCGTGACTGCTCCAACCACAAGTCTGCCATCATCAAGACGAAGGATCAGACCATCGCCATGTTAGCAAAGGATCGCAAGTCTCGCCGTCGTCAGCTCGACAAGAAGGAGCATATAATTGTCCGTCTTCGCCATCGTATCTCATCTTTGGAGGAGACCATCCACGAGAGAGACATGCAGTTAGAGGAAAGGGAGAATGCCGGAGAGGATCTTCGTGGAGACCCCTACTCCTATCTCAGTGATGATGATGATTTTCTGGAGGATCGGGCTATGGACTTCTTCACCGATGAGGATGATTTCGCCTTCATCGATGATGATGAGGATGATGAAGCCACAGATTTCGGGGAGTAGTAGCACTTGAGCACTAGCGTAGTGAGTAGTATTCAGTCCCACTGTATCGTAGTTTTCAGAATGGTTCTTAAAACCATCTGTTTTTCTTTGTTGTGGTGTGTGTTGTATCGGGTGCTATGAATGAATGAATGAAAAAGCAAGTTGCTAGAAAAATCTAAGTCAAACTTTAAAAACTTTTCAAAGCCCCAAAACCTTAGAAATTTCCCTCTTTTCTCATGATCTATCTCAACCTTCAGATGCCACGCGGAGGAAGTGGTTCATCCCCGGACCCGATGTTGCAGATTCTGCAAATGTTGACTTCTGACCGTGAAGCTGAAAGAGCCGAACGTCAAGCCAACCTAGCCACCCTGCAGCAGATAGCCCAGCTAGCCCACAACAACCAAGGCCACGGAAATCAAGACAACCATGGATCTAAACTCAAGAATTTCCAGAATACCAACCCACTTGTTTTCACTAAGTCGGAAGAACCCCTAGACGCCGATGATTGGTTGCAAACCATGGAAAATAACCTAGAAGTCGCTGGAGTGGAAGCCAATGAGAAAGTTCTGTTCACCACCCACTATCTAGCCGGAGATGCCAGGGCATGGTGGAACAGTGTTCGCGCAATGATCGGAGGCCAGATGATGACCTGGGAGGAATTCAAGGTCAAGTTTAGCAGAACCCATGTGCCACCGGGTTTGATCAAGAGAATGAGAGATGAGTTCAGAGAACTGAAGCAAGGATGGATGACCATAGTGGAATACCGTGAAAAATTCTTGACATTACCTAGGTATGCCCCGGATGAGATCGACACCGAAGCCAAGAAGAAAGAAAGATTCCTGAATGGTCTGCACGATGAGATGCAGACAGTGTTAGTCAATATCCCCTTTGCGGATATTGAAGCCCTTGTCGACTCTGCTATCCAGATGGAAGGAAAGATCAACCAATCCAATGAGAACCGCAAGCGTCGTATGATGCATCAGCCAGGAACCCATCAGACCCCAAAGTATCGCCCTAACCCATCTCCAGGATTTGCCCCAAGAACCAATAGACCCCCGATGAACCGTCCGACCTATCCCAACCGTGGAAACCCTAGACCCGGAGGAAATCACAACAACCCCGGCAACTCTAGCAATTTCAACCGTGCCCCACCCAAGTTCAACAACAACAATGCTACCGCCAACACCAACACTGCCCCGAGGACTGGAAGCAATGTTGTGCCTGTAGCAGCAAAGGACAAGTCGCAAGTGACTTGTTATGACTATGGAAATAAAGGCCACTATTCCAACGAGTGCCCCAAAAAGAAGAATGTCGCAGCACCCAATGCCAACGCCCCAGCTCAGCAGCGTCGTGTTCATCCAGGAAGGAGATTTGCCCCAGGTAATTCACTCAGCCGCAATGGCCGTCTTTTTCTCATGCATGCTGAAGAAGCTCAGGAAGCGCCAGACGTCGTGCTGGGTATGTTTTCTGTTAATTCAGTACTTGCACGAGTGTTGTTTGATTCTGGTGCATCGCACTCATTTGTCACCGAAGAATTTGCATGCACTAGTAAAATTCAACCAACAAAACTGAAGCATGTTATGATCGTTCAAATTCCCGGATCAACCACCAAGGCTAGGCAAATTTGCAAAGCCGTCCCTATCCGAATCCATGGCATAGATTTTTATGCTAATCTGATAGTACTCGGAACTAAAGGTTTGGAAGTAGTACTAGGAATAGATTGGATGTCCAAACATAAAGGATTGATTGACTGTGCCAAGAAAGCCATAACCATGACCAGTACAGCCGGAATATCAGTCGAGCATATATCTGAAACCTTACCTCGCCAATTCAAGTGTAACAAGAGTATAGCCCAACCTACCATTGACCAAGTCCGGATAGTCTGTGAATACCCCGATGTATTTCCAGATGTTTTGCCCGAAATTCCCCCAGATCGGGATATCGAGTTTATCATTGAACTAATCCCCGGAACCGGACCCATAGCCCAGAGACCCTATAGTATGAACCCGTCAGAGCTAGCAGAACTAAAGAAGCAACTGGATGCCATGTTGGAAATAGGATTGATTCAACCAAGTGCGTCACCGTGGAGATCACCTGTCTTGTTTATCGACAAGAAGGATGGAGGTAACCGTTTATGTACGGATTATAGGAAGTTGAATGACGTCACCATCAAGAACAAGTACCCCTTGCCCAAGATAGAAGATTTGTTTGATCAGTTGACCGGTGCCAAAGTGTTTTCTAAGATTGATCTTAGGACTGGCTATCATCAACTCAAAATTCGGGCAGAGGATATTCCCAAGACTGCCTTTACCACCAGATATGGATTATACGAGTATACCTTTATGTCCTTTGGATTAACCAATGCCCCCGCTTATTTCATGAATCTCATGAATAATATTTTTATGGACTTCCTGGATAAGTTTGTCATTGTTTTCATCGATGACATTTTGATTTATTCCAAATTGGAAGACGAACATGAGCTACACCTAAGGACCATTCTTGGAACCCTTAGAGAGCATCAGGTGTATGCAAAGTTTAGCAAATGTGAATTCTGGTTACAGGAGGTAGGATTCCTCGGTCACATTGTATCAGCCGGAGGAATTGCCGTTGACCCTGCCAAAGTGAAAGATATAGAAGATTGGCAAGCCCCAACCACTCAAACCCAAGTTCGTGCATTTCTCGGATTGGCAGGATATTACCGAAAATTCGTAGAAGGATTCTCGAGTATCGCCAGACCCATGACCCAATTGCTGAACAAAGACAAGAAGTTTGAATGGACCGACAAATGTGAAGCGAGTTTTCAAGAACTCAATAGAAGATTGATTTAGGCCCCAATCTTGATCATGCCAGATATCACGAAGCCCTTCGATGTGTATTGTGATGCACCCAAGATCGGTCTCGGATGTGTGCTAATGCAAGAAGGCAAAGTTATATCTTATCTATCTCGACAACTAAAGCAACATGAGCAAAATTACCCAACCCATGACCTCGAACTCGCAGCCGTAGTTCTAGCCCTGAAGACATGGAGGCATTACCTGTTGGGAAACCGTTGTGAGACCTATACGGATCACAAGAGTCTGAAATATATATTCACTCAGAAGGAGCTGAATATGAGACAGAGAAGATGGATTGAGCTAATCAAGGATTACGATCTGGACATTCACTATCACCCTGGTAAAGCCAATGTGGTAGTCGATGCCCTTAGCAGATTGCCGTGCCGCTTGAACTCCATGATTTTGAAGGAGCAACCAAGTTTGCACAAAGAGATGGAAGATTTTCGAATGGAATTAGTAAGTGAAGGATTTTTGGCTAGCATAGAACTCCAGCCCACTTTGATCAGTCAGATCAAAGAGGCACGGAAAGGAAATGTTAGTATCGACGGAATCAAGCGTCGTATCGGTACATGCAAAGTACCTGGATTCACCGAAGACGAAGAAGGAGTTCTGTGGTACAAAGGACGCCTTTGTGTACTAGCAGATTCTGAGTTGAAAGAAGTTATTCTGAAGGAGGCTCATGATACTCTTTATTCTATCCATCCCGGAGGAACTAAGATGTATCAAGATTTAAAAGAGAAATTTTGGTGGCATAAGATGAAGAGAGAAATCGGAAGCTATATCGCCAAGTGTGATATTTGTCAGCGAGTCAAGGCAGGACATCAAAGACCCGCTGGATTGTTGCAACCCTTGCAGATTCCGGAATGGAAATGGGATTCCGTTGGAATGGACTTCATCACTGGACTGCCTACTTCTAGTAGGGGAAATGACTCTATCTGGGTCATAGTGGACATATTGTCCAAAGTCGCCCATTTCTTGCCCGTTAAGACTACATATCAGAGTTCGAAGCTAGCGGAGTTGTACACTGCTAGAATAGTTAGTTTGCACGGAATCCCCAAGAACATCGTATCGGATCGAGGAACTCAGTTTACCTCGAGATTCTGGAAGAAAGTCCAAGAAGGTTTAGGAACCCGCCTAGATTTCAGCACCGCGTATCACCCTCAGATAGATGGACAAACGGAGCGAGTAAATCAAATACTCGAAGATATGCTGAGAGCATGTGTGTTAGAATATGGATCCAAGTGGGAAGACTGTCTGCCGTTTGCAGAATTTTCCTACAATAACAGTTATCAAGCTAGTTTGCAAATGGCCCCATTTGAGTTCATGTACGGAAGTAAGTGTCGCACCCCTTTGAACTGGTCGGAAGTAGGAGAGAGTCAGATTTTTGGACCCGATATCCTACGAGAAGCAGAAAAGAAGGTTCACACGATTCATGAGCACCTCAAGACCGCCCAGTCCAGACAGAAGAGTTACGCCGACAAGAGACGTAGAGACCTCGCCTTCAACATAGGAGATTTTGTTTATCTGAAAATGTCGCCATTGAAGGGAATGCAGCGTTCCCAACTCAAAGGAAAGTTAGCCCCCAGATATATCAGACCTTTCAAGATTTTGAACCGTCGAGGAGAACTGTCATATCAATTGGAACTAACCGAAGAGATGTCATATGTGCACAATGTGTTCCATATCTCGTTACTTCGCAAGTGTCTCGAAGTCCCCGAGAAGACCGAAGTGTTCAAAAATATTGACCACCGGACCATAGAGATAAACGATGACCTGACCTATCCCGAAGTACCCATCCGTATTTTGGAAGAAGCTTTCAAGACTACCCGAAGCATCAAGTTTCTCAAGATTCAGTGGAGCAACCACACAGAAGAGGAAGCTACCTGGGAGCGCGAAGATCACATCAAGACAGAGTTTCCCGATCTCTTCAAATCCTAGGTAATCTTTTTCGTCCTTTTTCAAATCTCGGGACGAGATTTTGTTTAAGGGGGGAAGATTTGTAACATCCCAAAAATACTAAACTTGGATCATCAAACTCTAATCATCAAATTTAGGGTTAACAAAAACTTTTCTAAAAAAAAATATGAATGCATGCATGAGAGTATGCATTTCATTTTGAATTCTTTTGAACCACCTTGTTTGTGTGTTTCTTTGCTTGTAAAATGTTTCTTAGGTGAAATAAACATCATCTAAACAATTCCCAAACTTTTCTCAAAGACAAGTAAATCAAAACAAATAAAATAAGGGAATGGTTATTTTGACCAATTTAACTCCCATGCCTACTTTGGTTGTCTCAAACTTTCAAAACCTAACAGAAACTTTTCTGGATCTTTGCACCCCTTGATTGTACTCATAACAAAGTATCAAGTCCCACCTTGTGATCATCCAAAAACTTTCAAATGCATAGTTTAAATGACAATTCAAATTGAATCTTTATCATATGGGAAGATCCCACTTTTTCAAAAACCACTCAAACAAGCTCAACTTTCAAAACCCAAGCTTCTGCAGACTCGCCAGCATTAACCTAGCACACACACCAAAAATCTTTTCAAAATTCAAAACTTGAATTCATGCGGCCATTTCATCAAACACTTGGCAGACACAAATCAAACAAAATCAAAACACTATTGTGTGTAGTGTTTTGAGCCTAACTAGTTCCCTATCTAGCTCACAACCAGCTCAGTAGATCATCTAGCAAGATTAACCAAGCACTAGCACCACTGTGAGCTTGCCAAAACCATCAATGGTGAACAGCCGAAGCCACCCTTGCCACCCACATGTCGACAGCAAGCTAGGGAGGAAACTAGCTGTGCCAACCTTGTCTGGGAGATCACCCATGCTTCACCGCCCCCTCTCGACCAGCCCTGCCTCAAAGACGTCGAACACAGCACCCAGGAACGCCGTGCCCGTGCCTCTGCCAACCGTGCCGAGCATGCGCCAGAGCGCCACGCTTGACCGAAGCCCACAGACCGCGCGCCGCCCTCGCCGCGTGCATACACGATCGAAACCATCCCAGGAACACGCCAAACATGCCCATTGCACCGCCCGTGCCCCGTAGCCACCGCTCGCTGTCGAAGATGCCGCCTCTACCGCGCAGAGCGTCGCGTGTTCCAGATCAAACCGCACCGCCCCTACACGCGCATTAAAGCCATAGAGAATCGCCAGGAGACCACCAAGCGATAGCCACCGCCGGCCATGCCTCTAGCAGCCCGTAGCCATGTCGCCACCGTCGCCCGCCCATGCCGTTCGGTCTCACCGTCGCGACTATAAATAGAGGCCTCTCCCGCTCGAATTCTTCACACCATTCCACTCCTCTCTCTCCCAGAACCATCCCACCTCAGTCCCGGAGCAAGGCGAGCAGCGCATCACCGGAATTGCACCAAAGCAGGCCGCCTCTGGAGAAGAAGGGCGCCGTCGATTTCGTGTACCCCAGGAGCTGTCGCGACCACCCCTGAGTTCGCCGTCGTTGACTTCGTCGTTCGCCCGCCTCACCGACCCTCGCCCGAACCCCGGTGAGCCCCCAGCAACCCCCACTAGCCGCGCTAGGTTTCTGTCTTGCCGGTGTTGCTCAACGTCGACGATGACTCTCAGCCGTTGGATTAGAACCAGATCGAACGTCCCATAGTGCCCTGTACCGCTTCGCGTTTAAAGAGCCACTGACTGGTGGAACCCCCTGTCAGCTGAGCCCCGCGCCACGGAGTGTCACTGGGCCGGCCCGTTAACCTTTCCCGTGCAGCCCAGTTATTTGAATTTAACATTTTCCATTTTATTTCAAACACACTTCTGTACCCAATTTCAAAAATCAACCCAGGTCGATTCACTGAACCAAATTTAATGAAACCAATTTTGTTAGAAAGGTCTGGGAATGCTGAATCCAAGCCCGTTGGATTCAAGTCATTTGGATCTATAGATCATCCATGGTAAAAATAACAAGGCAGAAGCTTTTCTGCATTCAAACATTTTTAAAATTAAAACCATGATAGCTTTTGAGTTGATTCCAACTCTCAAAAATCACATTTAACCATACCTTTCAGAATATATAAAAATATATAGGTTTACTTACAGAAAGAATGTTGAAGTAATAAAAGAATGCCTCATAGGCATTTCTAGCCACTTTAATTAATTAAAATAAAAGGGTAAAACCTTATTAAATTGTGACACCACTTCAAATCACATTCCCATGGACTAAAATATGTGGTGATGACATGTGTCAACATGATCCCATGTTTTGGTTTGGAGAATATTAAATCTTAAGTAGTCTTTAAATGAGTAGAAATTACTTTTCTAAAAATAAAAGGAATTAAACCAAACTTAATCTTGTAATATTATTAATGATGTTAGGTCATCTATAGGACCCTTTTGTGTGATGATTGCAAGTAGTTAAGTATTGTTTGGTGATTGTGTACCTCGTATTTATTTATAGACGCTAGTACCGACCAAGGATACGAGGAGGAAGGAGGATACTACGAAGAAGAAGCCGAGGAGAACTTCAACCACTGCTCTGCACAAGGCAAGCTTTATTAACTAAGTCGACCAATGCAAGCTAACCCTTGCAAGATACCCGACTGATGCCACAAACCACTACTTGTTACTATGCCCACTATATGCCTTAAGCATATGTGATCATATCCACTTGATAAACCAATCCTATTTTTACTTACAAGCTTGATTACTTTACTTCTTTATCAAAGCTAGTACTTAGAGATTTCTTAAGTAAATGGTAGATTTAGAAAGATAATTAAAGGTTGCATAAAGAGCATAAAACTTGGCCAAGCTAGATAATCTTGATGTCATCCTAAGGCATAAGATTAAACTTAGTTAAACTCCACTAGTGTACCACCCCTCATTAGTGCTTACCCCCACTTGTAGATGCTAGTGCTAAGCATAAAACTTGATCAACTTTAGATGGGAATACTTGGTGGAAAAATGGTTATGAAAACCTTGGAATGATGGATCATTCTATTGAAATATTTTGGACATGTGTTTACGAACACTTGATGATTTTGGTGATGAAAATGATGAGGCATGAGCCTTAGCCCTTTATAAAACTGATGGTTGTCTGGATGCGATACCACTCCAATTTTATCGTACAACCACAATACCCAAAGATTGGGTAGGGCTTGACTGGAAACTTATATACCTTAGTATTAGTTCCCTCACGGCCAAGGTTTGAGCTGAGGCTACCTGTGAAGATTGTCCACCTGTGCAGTACCCAAGATGACAGTTGGTCATGGTTGGGAGGCCAAACTCACAGGAGAGGTGCTTATACTAGGGAGTGTAATTGAAAGGTTAGGATTGATTATCCGCATACTGAGTATGGTGAATTCAGGAATTGTTCCTGACGGATGTATCGAATGTTGTGGTGAAAGTGTACAATCTCTGCAGAGTGTCAAACTATTCGAATAGCCGCGTCCGCGGTTATGGACAGTTGGAGTGGCCATACTATTCCCCCGGCATATGTTTTCAAAAGACTTGTGAAATAAACTGAGACTTTGACTTGACCACAACAGTGTTGTGGCATGAGATACAAGTTCCCACTTAGGTGTTATAAACTTCAATTAGCTCTCTTACTTCTGAACTTAGTAGAGATAAATCTGGTTTTTTGCAAAACAACCCTAGAGCTTAGTGTCTTATTACAAAAACCCCCCTTTCACTTGTTAGTATTAGTTTGTGAGTACTTAAAGAGTACTCATGGCTTTGTCCCTGGCTATTCCCGTGGCCAGACTATGAAGAGGAGTACCTGGAGGATGGACCCCAGGAAGGTTACGACAACTAGGATCATCTCCCATCGTCAGCATTGCCTGTGAACCCCGAAGATGGAGCTTCGCCTACGCTACCGTTATTATTACGTATTCCGCTGCTTGAAGTTGTATTAAGAACTGGATCATGAGATCCCTATTGGTGTAAGAACTTATGTACGGTTTGTAATGGATGATGTACTGTGGTATCCAATTCTGTTATGTCTCGCAAAAATGGTAATCCTGGAATTGCGATGTATGGCATAACAGGCATCTGGGATTAAAAATCCGGGTGTTGACAGTGTGCTTTGAGAGGAGGAGAGGGGGGCCTTTTATAGGGAGAGGGGGCACCCCAAGGGGCATGGCGCCAGCCATGGTGGATGCCCCCACCTCTTCCACATTCATGTGGGTGGAGCTCCCACTCAAAATGAAAAGCATCCACTCCCATTAAAAAGCCTCCACTCAAAAATCCACTCACATGCATTAAATTTCCACCAAATTTAATGCAAGCTCTCATTTAAATAAAAATCTTTTATTTATTTATTCAGAATTTTGTTAATTACTTTAATTAACAAAAATTCACATAAAACCCCTTACAACATTTCAATTTCACATGCAGAACCAGTTTCAACAATTTCAACTGAAACAGTTTCGGTGTCTAGTGCAATAAATTCCTGCGCTTTACTTTTTCTTTCTCTGGCATATTATTTGCTCTGAATGGTGTCGGTATCCCTTAAGTGTGTCACCCTACGGTTCGCGAATAATGTAGACATGATCGAGACCCCTCTCCGATCAATAATCAGCAGCGGGACCTGGAGATCCGTACTGACTCCCACATATTCAACGATGACTTCTGTGATCGTGTGAACCTTATATGCATGTAACTCAATCTCTTTGTCTCGCGATATATTACATGTCCGAGATTCGATCATCGGTATTCCCATACCTAGTTTGATCTTGTTACCGACATGTACTCTTTTCTTGTTCCCGTGATATAACATTCTAGTGATCAAATCACTTGCTTGCAAGTTAACTAATGTGATATCACCGAGAGGGCCCAGAGTATATTCTTCGTCATCGGGATGGACAAATTCCACTCTTGATCCATGAGCCTCAACATAACACCTTCGTAGCACTGAACCCATCTTTATAGTCACCCTGTTACAGTGTGACGTTTGATGTTATCAAGATACTCTTCCGGTATTAGTGATTGACATGATCTCATGGTCTAAGGACTAAGATTACTTTGTATGATGTTATAGCAATATAAACACAATGACCTTGATCGTAATGCTATACTTCGGATGAATGTTCATCACACC
The DNA here is from genome assembly GCA_916181665.1 of Avena sativa. Lineage (NCBI taxonomy): Eukaryota > Viridiplantae > Streptophyta > Magnoliopsida > Poales > Poaceae > Avena > Avena sativa. The sequence goes on from OV702282.1 coordinate 195,729,297, forward strand.
ATTACACTAATGTTGTGATCTCGTTATTAACAACATCCAATGTCCATGATCAGGAAACCTTTGATCATCTTGTTAATAAACGAGCTAGTTTATAAGAGATACATAACTAGGAACTTCCTTTTTGTTTATTAAACACACATGTATTAACGTTTCCGTATTAATACAATTATAGCATGTAAAATAAACATTTATCATAAATAAGGAATATGATAATAACCACTTTATTATTGGCTCTCGGGCATATTCCCTTCAGGCGGTGCTCAGAAAGGTCCGGCGATGGGGACCGAGATCCCACCTCCTCCCGCTCCAGCTCCATAGTAAGGGTCCTGCCCGGCTTGCCGAAGTAGAAGGGCGGGAGGGTGCAGTCCAGTTTGGTCGGATCCGGGTGTCTGACCTGGACCCACACCGGACCCTGGCCACGGAGAGAGTCCATGTCGAAGCTCAGGAACTTGCCAATGGTCTGGGTGATGAGTCTGATATACTTCTCCTGTCTTGCTTCATCAGGGATTCCATGGATCCGAACCACACTGTCGAGAGTGCCGCAGTGGTATCGGGATGGACACAGGACTCACGTATTGACACCTTGATGTTGTGGATGGGGAGGAACGTCGACTGACTCCAGGAGAGAGCACACAGTGCCACTCTAGACGGGAAGATCACCGAGAACACCATGGGGGCAGTCTCCCTCACATTCCACACGAAGTCAAAGTCATACGACCTCAAATCCGCGCGGATGATGTCCTCGGTCACCTCCACCGATAGGGGAGCGTCCTGGTCTGGCAACACATGAATCTCGGCCAGGTTCTGCGGGACCGACAACGCCACCTTCCCCAGATCAATGTAGTAGAAGCCCGGGTCAATCTCGTGGCCCAGCAACTCCAGGGTACTGCGCTCACGATGAGGAGAACAGGTGGTGCAATCAAGAACCCGATGCAACGGGTCACCACAGAACAGGTAGTGCTCAGGCTCCTTGCAGTCGAACCGAAAGTGGCCGACCTCCTCACAGTTGAAGCACTTGTTGCGTGTGGGGGACTTCGGGCGAGGAGCGGCCCCGACAACCGCGGATGTCACGCCCGTGGGTGCGGCATGGTCGGGTGCCCAAGCTGGCCCCCTCCCGTGCCTGCACCACCCCGCGGAATACCGGTGCCCATGCTTTGGATCTTCTTGCGCTTCTTGTTCTTCTTCTTTTTAGGTGCGGACGGCGCCGCCGGGGCCGGCACGGTCGGCACCACAATCTGTCGACCACCCTGTGTGCGTGCAGCCTCAACGTCTCTCCCAAAACGCCCTCCATAGCTACTGCCTTCACTTCCATGCTCAGTCGCTCGCTGCTCAAGGTCACGGCGGAGGTCACGCTCGCGGCGCACAGCTTCCGGCGAAGGCTCCCTGCGAAGAGGCGACCGGACGCGCGCCGACGACCGGCCCCATGAAGACCGCGTTAGGGGAGAGCGCGGGCGGTACAGAGGGGCACGGGCAGGCTCCCGGGGCTCTGCCGCCCGGCTTGCCCGACCCTCCCGGCAAAGATCCTCCTCTCCACGGCACGGGGTGAACGCCTGGCCGGCGAGCGACGATCCGGCGGACGGTAAGGCTCCCCTGGCGGTGGGCGAGGAGCAGGGGAGGTGGGGCGGGTGCGATGGTGGTTTCGGGGTGAAGGTGACACACTGGGGTAGGACTCCGCGCGATGGCGCTTCATGAGGGCGGCGGCGAACGAGGCAGTCAGCGGCGGCGGCGGTGGGTGCTGGCGCACTGTGCAGGCTCCCGAAGCGTGGTGGCAGATGCTCTCATGAGAGGCAGGAGATGCTAGGGTTAGGCATGGTGCACCCCTGTGTACCCATAGCCAGGACCCCACCGGCCATGTCCGGCCCACCGCACTCGTCCCAACCCTATGGGCCTCCAAGCCCTGGGCTCTGACATCCTGGCTGCGCCAGGCCGGGAGCGGCCCGTCAAGGACACAGAGCCCCGTCGTGGGCTCCACGTGGACCGGCCTAGCAGGCCGAGCGCCAGGCTGAGAGTGGGAGAGGTCACCCCCCCCATGGCGAGCACAGGCGGCGGCGGCGGCGAGCACGGCGAGGGCGTTCCGAACGCAGGGGAGGGGCATCTAGGGTGGATCCGGTCGCCGGGGCAGCTCCCCGTGGCCAAATCCCCGCCCGCAAAGATCCGCTGCGTTGCGTTTAGAAAGCGTCGCCGCGCGTCTTGACCACCGCACACCATGTGCGCCGGCGCCGAGCCTCCTGTTGGCGGAAACGCCGAGCTCCGCTGAGGCGCCTTCCGTCCTGAGCCACGACCGCGACGCGCGAGGTCAAGGAATTCCCCCAGCGTCGGCAGTCCCGGAGGCGAGGAGCGCCGCGTCTCCTCCTCCCGCGCCGCCTCCTCCTCGTCGACCTCATCGTCCACGTCCGCCCAACGACGGCCGCAAAGGGACTCGGAAGGGGCGCAGGTGGGGAACGGGAGCTCCATGACCGGCGGGAGAGCAACCAGGGGAGGAGAACGCCAGCGGGAGAGACCGGGGGACGCTACCGGCGCGGGGTCACCACGGTCGCCTCGGACATCGCCAAGAACCCAATTACACCATCATAACCAGGTATGCTTTAATCTCAACCATCGACGAAACTAGGAAGAGTAAAGCAGGCCTCATCCAGTACAGAAGCTCACATCCATGAAAGTGTGCTCTTTTAACACACGCCCATACCATACGCAACTAACAAAATTGGGATTAAATCAGCTGCTCGGTTAGGCATATGGGCGGGCACGTTTTCTCCATTTCTGACATAATTGTGTGGAGTCGGCAGTAGTACGATTATCTGGTGTGGGGGCGTAGGAAGCTCTTTTTCGTCCCTTTAATTCTCTGCTCCCCCACACGCACACGGTGGTCCTTAATTAATTTAATTCCACGATGTGTTATATGGACGGGGTTGGATGGATGGACGGATCACAAACATATTTAGGGTGATTTCTTTTGGGCGTATGTGTTTATAGATTCCGGTGGGAAGAAACTGTGGTGGGCAAAAACTTGTAAAAACTCCTAAAATCATCCTAACAGGTCTCTAGCAGATAAAAGAGCAGAACAAAAAAAATAATTGTTACTATTCGGTTTCACGTGTTAAAAGTGGCTAGTACAAACGTCCTAAAATCATCCGAACCAAAAAGAATTTAAGGCCCCTGAGAAAACACCCCCACGAAACCCTAAATCCCCATTTTTCGAGTCTGACCCGTAGCCGACCTAAGAACCACGGGATGCTTGGCGAGAGGGAAGTTTCAGCATGTTCCCTTCCCTTTCGCGTCCGCCGGGCGCCCGCCGTCGATCCAGGCCCCGTCAGACAAATTCCGCCCGCCAACAAGGCCTCCGCCACTCGACGATCATGTTCCCAACCCTCATTGTGACAGAAATTGATCCGGGACGGAGATCTAAATCGAGGTGAAAATATAATTGCATTTCATTGATTCAATCATGAATTCTTCCTAAACAAAGCTATGATTTCACATCCTACAATAATTGATTCAACCACTAGTCAACAATTTCACTTCCGCTGCCGCTGTCCTCCGTGTCGTCCTCTTCCCCCTCCGAGTCGCCGGCTTCCTCCTCCGAGTCGGACGGAACCTCCACGATTTCCGCATTGTTCGCGAGACGGAGCACCTCTTCGCAGCGAGCGGCGGCGATGACGGTGTACTTGGTCCGTCCAGGGACGGATCAGAACCTCTCCCGCCCTTCTCGGTTGCGGAGATCCCGATGCACCACGCACCCATAAACGATGTGGTTGCCAATCTTGGCCTTCCCCCGCTTCTTCTTGAACAGCGCCGACCAGAACGGGCTAGCCGTCGCGTACCGGGGCAGCGCCCTCTTCCACGCGGGCATATGGCGGCGGCACGCCGCAATGTTGCTCTCCATCTCAGCTCAGCCCAGGAGCGGAGCCACCGGCACCCCCGCATAGCTGATGCGCATCCGTGGGGCACCATCGTGACCAGTGGCGCGACGATGTCGAAATGCACGAACATCACCGCCTCATAGAAGTTCAGCGCTGGCACCTCCATGGCGGCGAGGTGGGAGATTGGAGAGGGAGGGGATGGATAAGGATGAACGTGCGGTGGTGCCTCCTATTTGTACACGAGGACGACGAAGCGACGGGCGGAATCTAAATCGAATATTCTCTTTTCCGATTAGGGTTTCTGATTTCTATTCCACCCCCGTTCGCGATCTAAAAAAACCACGGGACCTGAAAACACGTTTTTCGGTTCCGCTTTTTACATTGTGCGCTATAGATGCTCTTAGCCGCGACTTCCTCCTCTTATTTGCAGCGGATCGATCTATGCAAACTGTGTGTACATATAAATAAAGCTCGAATAGTGTTTCGTACCGCCGGCACGTGGGATTGTAAACCGGGAGAACAGCGACCGCACCGTGTATTCATAGTGGTCTCAACTGAACGGCGACCGCGAGTGTCGTGGAACCATTAGTGCCCACAAGACGCAGGAACAAGGCAGCGTGCGTCTACACATGATATACTGTGCTCTTTTGGGTTACAAGAAAAAATATGTCTAGCTTGGATATCGACATATACGATCAAACTTTCAAGAGATTCGCTAGTTGTGTATTCTTAAGTATTTAGGTGCTTCAATTTTCTTCATTTTGTGCTCAAAGTTAAGTGTTTGTCCAAATTTTACATTAATGTTTTTTATCGGTATGTATTTTTAAGTATTTTTACATTGTACATGTTAGGAATAGACAAGTTGTATTCCTCTGGGGCTAAAGGCCACAATATATAGTACAGGTACAGGGCAAATATGCAGGAAACCCCCTAACATATGGGGGAAATACAATATACAGATATATACATCTAACATTCCCCTCAGACTTATGGTGGATCCACAACACTGAGTTTGGAGAGTAAAAAATCATGCTGCGCTCGGGTCCGTGCCTTCGTAAAGAAATCCGCCAACTGTAAATCTGAAGGCACATACTGAAGCGCAACAACCTGAGCCTGCACCTAAGCACGTGTATAGAAAACATCAACACCAATATGCTTGGTAAGCTCATGCTTGACCGGATCACGTGCAACACTAATAGCACCTGTACTGTCAGACAAAACCAGAGTGGGTGTGGTAATAGAGACCCCAAAATCCGCAAGTAACCACCGTAACCAGGTCACCTCAGCAGTCAACAAGGCCATAGCACGCAACTCAGCCTCAACACTCGAACGGGAAACCGCTGTCTGTTTCTTCGTCTTCCAAGCAATGAGCGAACCACCAAGAAACACACAGTAAGCAGAAAGTGAACGACGATCCGAAGGATCACTCGCCCACGTAGCGTCCGAATAACACTGGAGCTGGAGAGAGCTGGAACGAGGAAAGAAAAGACGACGAGTGATCGTACCACGAAGATAACGAAGAACACGGAGAAGATGACTATAGTGAACAGTGGTAGGAGCAGAGACAAACTGACTCAGAATATGAACAGAATAAGAGATGTCAGGACGAGTGACAGCAAGATAAACTAGACTCCCAACAAGATGACGATAACGCGTCGGATCGGAAAGAGGATCACCATCAGTAGGTTGAAGCTTAACATTAAGCTCCATAGGGGTCTCAACAGTGCGCTCATCCCCAAAAGCAGCACGAGCAAGAAGATCCTGAATATACTTTTCCTGAGAGATGTAAAAGCCAGCAGAAGTGGAGGAAACCTCAATCCCAAGAAAGTATCGAAGAGGACCAAGATCAGTCATAAGAAACTGATCACGAAGACGAGCCTTAACAAAGGCGATATACGCAGGATCATCACCAGTAATGATCATATCATCAACATAGAGAAGAAGAAGAGTGCGTCCACGAGGAGAAGTGTGAACAAACAGCGCTGGATCATGAGCACTAGGGGAGAAACCAGCAGCAGTCACTACAGAAGCAAAGCGCTCAAACCAGGCACGAGGGGCCTGTTTGAGGCCATAAAGAGACCGTCGAAGACGACAAACCATCCCCTCGGGAACAGAATACCCAGGAGGAGGCTGCATATAAACCTCCTCACTCAACTCACCATTGAGAAAGGCGTTCTGAACATCAAGCTGAGACACAGACCAGTGACGAACAGAAGCAACAGCAAGAAGAGTATGCACAGTGGTCATATGAGCCACAGGAGCAAAGGTCTCATCATAATCACGACCATGCTCCTGCTGAAAACCACGAGCCACAAGACGCGCTTTATAGCGCTCAAGAGATCCATTAGAGCGGGTCTTAATCTTAAAGACCCACTTACACGTGATAGGACGAACACCGGGAGGGGGAGAAACAAGATCCCAGGTGCCAGTGCGCTCAAGCGCAGCAATATCCTCAGCCATGGCCAGCTGCCATTCAGGATGATGCTCAGCATCCCGATAAGAAGTAGGCTCGGAGGCAACAGAAAGACCATACTGACTAGGAGAGTAACGATCGGGGGCACGACGCTGACGAACAGGACGAGTAGAGGGAAGCTCGTCAGAGGAAGACGAACCAGGAGACGACGGTGAAGAAGAAGAAATAGCAGAGGAATACTCCGGAGAACAAGGAGAACTAGAAGAACTAGACGGAACAGAGGAGGACGGTGTAGAAGAAGAGACATCAGGGGTAGGAGATCCTGAAGAAGACACAACAGGAGTAGAAGGAGTAGACAAAGGGGGTGTCTCAGGAAAGAGAAGAAACGAGATATCTTCCACCGGGTAGGTACCAGCGGTGGGACGAGGATAGAAAGAACGCGTCTCATCAAAAGTAACATCACGAGAGATACGCATCCGACGACCAACGGGATCCCAACAGCGATAGCCCTTATGCTCATCACTGTATCCAAGGAAAACACACTCAACAGACTGAGCGGTCAGTTTGGTGCGTTCGCGAGGAGCAAGGAGAACATAGCAAACACAACCAAACAAGCGAAGCATGAAATAGTCTGGAGACTGTCCAGATAGGCGCTCAAGAGGGATGCCACCCTGTAGAGCAGCAGAAGGCTGAATATTGATGAGGTAAGCCGACGTAGCGACAGTCTCAGCCCAGAAATGCGGCGGAAGAGAAGAAGCAATCATCATGGCACGAGTGGTCTCAAGAAGATGGCGATGCTTACGCTCAGCAACGCCATTCTGGGCATGGGCGCCAGGACATGAGAACTGAGCAAGAGTGCCCTGCTCAGCAAGAACACCTCGCAACATCTGGGAGATATACTCACCAGCAGAATCAGCACGAAACACACGAATGGGGGTAGAATAATGAGTACGGACCATGGCCGCAAAACGCTGATATATGGAAAGCACCTCACTACGAGAGCGCATAAAATACAACCAAGTGTACCGAGAAAAATCTAGCGATGGCCCCCTTTCAAAGCGAAAGGAGCCGGACCCCAAACATCGGAATGAGCTAAATCAAACGGTCGCTGAGATACAGACGCGCTAGTAGGATAGGGAAGATGAATCTGTTTACCCAACCTACAGCCCTGACAATGTAAAGACCCATCTCCTGAGACAGACCCCAGAAGACCACGATGAACTAATGACGACAGGCGAGAGTCACAAAGGTGACCAAGACGATGATGCCACTGCTGAAAGGAGCTGGTAGCAGAGGCGACGACCGGAGAAAAACTGGAAGATGAAGGAGCAGCGGAAGGAACACGAAGCCAGTCTAACTCCCAAAGTCCTGAAGAGTCACGGCTGCGAGGGCCAGCTCCAACCAGGGCCTGCGTGCGACGGTCCTGAACAACACAAGAATCAGGATCAAGAATGACGCGACAACCAGAGTCAGTAAGCTGGCTAGTAGAGAACAAATTCATCTTAAGAAGAGGAACATGAGAAATATCAGGAACAAAAAAAGAAGAAGTAGAGAGGGTGCCCCGACTAGAAACAGGGAGAGAGGTACCATCAGCTGTGAAAACACGGACAGGAGAAGAGAGAGAACGAAGAGCGGACAGAAAAGAAGACTCAGAGGTCATATGAAAAGAAGCTCCAGAATCCAGATACCATGGGGACGTACCTGACTGTGTAGAAGGTGGTGGTCGCACAGGGCCTGAAGAATCAGTCACAGAACCAGCAGTGCCTATCGAAGAAGAGCCTGTAGCAGCAAGAAGACCGCGAAGACTACTGATAATGTCCTGATCGGAGAGAGTAACGGCTGAAGATCCAGAAGGAGCTGACTGCCCACGAGCCTGGTGCTGCTGACTTAAACTGGGATCCCGTGTATAACAGGTGGCCCAAGTGTGGCCATCCTTGTTACAGTAAGAGCAGTGACGAAGAGGACCACGTCGACCCTGACCACGAGCCTGCTGATGCTGACTCTGGCCCTAAAACTGCTGGTGCGGACTCTGACCCTGAAACTGCTGGTGCTGACTCTGACCCTGAACTGGAGGAGTGGGTAGTATCGGCGGTGGCACAGAGGACCGCGGCGGAGGCGAGGGAACAGACGGCATAGGAGGACCACGGGTAGCAAGCACATATGGAACCGCAAGAAGGCCAGCACCACGGAGACGGGTCTCCTCTGCCCGAAGCTCAGACAACACCTCAGAGAGCGGAACACGACCACGGGCATTCAGCTGAGCACGCCGGGGTTCAAACTCCTGGCGGAGCCGAGACATAAACTCATAGATGCGGTGAAACTCCAAATCTGAGCGCACAATCTGGCAACACGATCATGTGCCACAAACAGTAGTACGAAGAGAGTCAAGCTGACGCCAGATAGCAGCACTCTGAGTATAGAACTCATCAATAGTAGAATCACCCTGCTGGAGAGCATGCTCCTGGCGAACCACAGACAGGTAAAGAGCATCCCCAGACGGCTGATAGCGCTGACGAAGATGAGCCCACTGAGCGGCAACAGTAGGGAGACTCATGAACTCAGCAGCATACTGGGGCAGAACACTGGAGGTGAGAACAGCAGCAGCACGAGCATCCTCATCAACCCACTGAGTGTAAGCAGTCAGAGCGTGTCGATAGGACTCGAGATCAGAAGAGACTGCTTGAACTTCAGATCATAAGCAGCAACAGCGCTGTCATCAGCACTCTGAGCAGCGTCCTTGGCCTCCTGAGAAGCATCAGCACCGAGAACAATCGGCGTCGGCGGAATAGGAGCCACAGGAGCAGGGGGCACGGCGGACAGGAGACCTCGCCGGAGAGCACACCCCAAAGACGGAGACCGCGCATGTGAACGCGCATAAATGCAGCGAAATCAGGGTAATTCGCGCCATCAAAGACCACCGGGCAGCGAGGAATCGCAACATAACCCGATGAAGAAGACATCTCTCTCTCTCTCTCTCTCTCTCTCTCTCTCTCTCTCTCTCTCTCTCTCTCTCTTTACACAGATCTAGATCTAATTGATCCTGACGCAAATCTGACGAAATCCGACGAGATTGAACGAGGTCGGTGGCGGGCGTCGAGAGAGCAGCACTGCAGAGGCGTCACGCGACTGGCACGATCTGGAGCAGCAGAGGGTGTCAAGGAAGCAGCAGGCACCGGCACGCGTTGAGGCCGAGAAGAGCAGGCGTCCGGGAGCACGTGTCGGCACGCGTCAAGCACGCGTCGGTGGGCCACGCGGGACGGGCCACAGCGGGACGCAGAATCGACCCGTGCGCTGTCCTGCGGAGGCGGGCGTCGACGCAGAATCCCGCGCGCTGTCCTGCGTGGAGGCGGGCGTCGAGCAGTACCGCGGAGGCGGGCGTCGGGTCCCGCGCGCTGTCCTGCCTAGCAGTACCAGGTGAGATTGATTCCAAGCAGTCCCGCGAGCAGTACCTATCGATCCCGAGTAGCAGGTGAGAACGGGCGACAGCCAGCCGGCGAGGCTTCAAGGTGAGATCGATCCCAAGTAGCAGAACCAGACGGATCCGAGAACTTCCGCGTACGCGGCCAGAACGGGAACCGGCGATGGCCGGGGCGAGCTGACGGCGGCGGCGGTCACAAGCAGAGGACCGGTGGGCACAGAAACCCTAAAACCGGCTCTGATACCATGTTAGGAATAGACAAGTTGTATTCCTCTGGGGCCAAAGGCCACAATATATAGTACAGGTACAGGGCAAATATGCAGGAAGCCCTCTAACATATGGGGGAAATACAATATACAGATATATACATCTAACAGTACAATCAAAATCAGCTACTTGGCACCGCCATTTAGGGATGAAAGTGAAGCGGAAAGTTTCCGACTTTTTCATGGAAAAACGAAAATAGAGTGAAAATACGGAAATGGAAACAGAATTTTACAAAACAAAAATAAAAATAGAATTAGTTTGGCGGAAAAGGAAACAAAAATAGAACAACGTTTTCCGACGGAATAGACGCGGAAATGAAATCTCCGTTTCCATCTAATATGGAATTTCTGTTTTAGAATTGATGTGTATGGACAAATCTAATAGACCCATCACATGACTTTATCAAACCAAATTTGCAAAGTTGCTAACCCTACAACCGACGACCATGTAATCCTTTCACGCATTCGAGTATGCTTCCATGATTTGATCTTTTTATTATTCTCTTGTAAACCTATCACCATGCTATCATTAGGGAATAATTTTGTTGGTTTTCTTAAACGCTTGAGATTTGTTGCATCATTTTAGAGTTCTATTGGTTCCGGGTAAAATCTGCATTGTTTCGGGTCTACACCGTATTCGGTCTGTATCTGTTTCTGACAATATCTGCTTCTATTTTTGTTTTCGGGGTTTTTTTATTCGTTTGTGCTTCCACAAAAAAATATAAAAATAAATGTGGCACCACTCAGTTTCGTTCGTTTTCGATCCGTTTTCATCCGCCCTCCACCCTCGGCCTCTCCAATGAGGGACGTACTAGCCTCCCTTACGTTGGCGTGATCCACCGAGCGGGGATAAAAAAAGGGAAAATGTGCTTTTGTAGGTGATGGATGAGTCGCATGTCGTGTCTATTAGACAAAAGGTTGGGAAAATGAGGACTACCACAAAAGCACCGAGACATATTCTAGGTTCAACCATTAAGGACCTCTTTGATTTAGAGGATAGGGAAATCAAAGGAATTAGGGAGACATAGGAATAGAAAAGGATGGCAGGTGCATTCCTTGCCTCATTCTTTGTGCAAAGGAATCCTCTATGTTTTTGCCTTGAAACTGAGACCTGTAGAGAAATTTTCTCTGGTTTTTTATTTGAGAATAATTTCCTCCGGTTTTCCCATCTACCATTCCTTTGAATCAAACATGTGAAGAATATCATCTTAGGAAAAATTTCTAACCCTTTACAATTCCTCTATATTTCTTTCATATCAAAGGAGCCCTAAGGGGGATTCCTAAAACTGGAGTTGCTCTCATACTAGTAGTTTCAAAAGTTTTAGACCAAGACATGATTGTCCAAAACAACATTAGTAGCAGAGATTCGTAAGCAAGAGGGAATAGCTAGTCTCCATTTACTTAATTTGACGTGGCCTACAGCACCCCAACTTCCCAAGTAATCAATGTTGAATGCATTGACCAGCTAGCTAGCGCCGTAGGCTTTTCACAATCTTGCAACAGTACCGAAAGGATCAAGATCTATAGCTTATAAGTATTATTATTAAACTAACTGGACAGAGGAGATCGACTTTGGTTGTGACCCACATAAAAACTCAATGGTGAATGCGTAGGTAGGTGTAGCATCAGATTTTGTTTCTTCGTTTACATTTTTTTAATAGGAGAGATGTGGCTCAAGTGTTGGCACATAGCTGCCGGTGTTGTCTCACACTGTACCATGGCTACGCAGATCGTGCATGGCCCTTGCAAATAGTATGGACAAGGTAGACCCACCTGCGCGCAAAAGTGTATAGAGTGACCATAATTATGGGTTGTGGTTTATTTATTGACCAGAAAGATAAGATCGTCTACAGTGCTACCATGTCGCTCTTCTTTTCCACTTGGCACGCTCGCTCTAATTCTTTTCTTTTCCTTGTTTGATGAAAAAAAAAAAGACAGAAAGATCCGGAAAATTGATTCAGAGTATGGGCTCACTAGAGTCTTTTTTTGAATTTTTCAAAAAGCACCATCAAAAAAATACCTACATGTACCAAACATTATGAAATACAAGTCTGCAAATTTTTAATAAGAAATACATTGTATTTTGGGATAAAAAATATAAATATGATAAATTTTGGAAAAATGGAGGCCCATTCAAAATTGTACTCTTCATACTCGGATCTAAGAATTTTTATTTTTTTGCTAAGAACAGTATACAAATTATTCGCACATAAATTTTTGCAAAAGCGTATTTCCTCCATTTCAAGGAATAAGGTGTCCTCGCATGTGTGTTTTTCCTTTGTACCCATACCTGATACCCATCTACTCGTCTAAATTTGACAAGTGGAGCCTTCGTAAATATTCGAATCTAAGACCATGCCAAGACAGGAGATTTTGATAGAATTCTTTCACGGATACGACGCAATATCTAATCATGCTAATTTTTCCTAATTATGCATTGACACTAGAAATGTCGTCTCGCTCTTTCTAGTCCCACGATTGTTGTAGGTTAGTTAGTATAGACCTTGGTTCCATAGGAGCAAGTCAGAAAGGTTGAGAAATAGAACCATCTCTTTTGGTCCGTTCCCAATAGCCATGAGATGATCATCTTAGGGTGTTCCTTTTGTCAACAGATGCTCTTATTACACTTGTAGTCTTTAACGGATGAGAATCCACTATGTAGCATCTATATTGATAATTTAAGCATTGTATATGTCATTAGTCCGATTCTTTGTAGGAACTGTCCGTAATAACGAACTTGCAAAATGAATCTGTTTATCATAAAGAGATTCGTCGTGGCTACCATGGTCAATATCTTTTTTATGTGATTACATCTTGATTCTCAAGCGATTAGTATCGATGTTGTATTTCTCCTATCCATCGAAACTCCATGAGTCGTTCCCACGGTAACCGCCAAATTGTCGGTGCCTCTATCCCTAGTTTTGAAGGGTTTCGCAGCATAGTAAATCAAAAAAATTCTACGGATGCGAACGGGAAAGCCAAGATCTAATCTAGGAGATGCAAACAACGAGGGGGAATAGATGAGATCTTCATACCATTGAATACTCGCACAGCGGAACGTTCAACGGAACGTGGTTGATGTAGTCGTACTAGCTTCTCCTCCTCGAGATCCGATCCGATCCAACACCGCAAGTGGCGATGCCTCCGAGAGATGCACACGTACGGCACCTCGACGTCTCCTCCTTCCTCGGTCCAGCAAGTGGGGTGGAGAGATAGATTGGATCTACAACACGACGGCGTGGTGCAAAGGTGGAGAGTTTCTGCGGCAGGGCTTCGCCTACGCGCAGTCGGGAGAGAGAGAGAGATCTGGAGGGCAGCAGGTAGGCGGCTAGGGTTCAAGGAGGTGTGTGGGGGAGGGTGCGTCCCTGCCCTATTTATATAGAGGGCTGGCCGGCTGCCCCCTCGCCCCTCCTCCAAGCCTAGGGCCGGCGGCCACATAGGAGGAGTGGGGGGCAAGTTTCCTCCCCCCCCCTTCTAGAAGCTCTCCCTAGGGTTTCCCCTAGGGCTTGGCCGGCTCGGCCTATGGGGCCTTGTGCCCCTGGCCCAATGCGGCCAGGGCACTCCCTCGTAGGACCACGCCCCCTCTCGACAAGTGGGGCCACGTTGGTCCCACTCCGGAAGGTTCTAGAAGCTTCCGGTACAATACCGAACAATCCGAAACAATTCCGAAATTCAAAAACTGCTTTCCCTTATATGAATCTTATTCTCCGGACCATTCCGGAACCTCTTGTGATGTCCTGGATCTCATCCGAGACTCCGAACAAAAACTCATAAACCAATTATCCATTCTATCCTAGCGTCAAGACACGTTAAGTGTGTGATCCTACAGGTTCGAGAATATGCAGACATGATCTTCTATCAATAATCAACAGCGGGGTCCGGAAACCCATATTGACTCCCACACATTCATCGATGATCATATCGGATGAACCACGATGTCAGGATTCAATTAATCCCATATATATATTCCCTTCGTCACACGATATTTTACTTGCCCGAGATTCGATCGTCGGTATCGGCATACCTAGTTCAATCTCGTTCACAGCAAGTACTTTACTCGTTCCGTAATCTGATATCACTTTGTGATTAAATCCTTAACCACGTGCTTGCAAGCGGTGTTGATATCGATTACCGAGTGGGCCCAAAGTATATCTCTCCAACTTGGGAGGGACAAATCCCATCTCGATACATACAACCCAACAAGTACTTTCCGATCACCTGAGAGACACCTTTATGATCACCCTCTCATAGGATGACGTTTGATGACCTCAAAGCTTTCTTCCGATACCAGGGAGTTGCATTATCTCATGGTCTAAGGAATACAATATTTGACATAGAAAAAGCTTCGCAAAGATGAACACGATGACACGGTCTAATTGCTCTGCTTGATTTGGGTCTGTCCATCATATCATTCTCCCAATGACATGATCTCATTATTAATCGACAACTCATGTCTATGGTTAGGAAACCTTAACCATCATTAATCAATGAGCTAGTCCATAGAGGCGTACTAGGGACACGGTGTTGTTCATAAACCACACAAGTATCAAAGTTTCCGCTTAATACAATTCTAGCATGGAATATAAACTTTATCATGAACAATAATTATAATAATAACATCTTTATTATTGCCTCTAGGGCATAATTCCAACAGTCTCCCACTTGCACTAGAGTCAATAATCTAGTTTACATGTGGCAACAATCTAACACCCATGGCACTAAGGTGCTGATCATGTTTTGCTCGTGGAAGAGGTTTGGTCAATGGATCTGCGACATTCAGATCCGTATGTACTTTGCTAATCTTTAGATCTCCATCTGTTATATAATCTCGAATTATATGAAACTTGCGGTTGATATGCTTGGTCTTTGGATTATATCTTGGTTCCTTAGCCAGTGCTATGGCGCCAGTGTTGTCACACAATATCTCCAGTGGGTCCAAGGCACTTGGAACCACACCAAGCACAGTGATGAAGTTCCTGATCCAAACTCTTTCACTTGACGCTTCTGCAGCAGCCATGTATTCCGTTTCTACTGTAGATCCCGCGATCACGCTTTGCTTGCAGCTTCTCCAGCTCACAGCTCCTCCATTCAAAATATAAACGTATCCTGTCTGAGATTGAGAATCATCTTTGTCGGTGTCGAAACTAGCATCGACGTAACCTTTTACGACGAGTTGTTCATCACCTCCATAGACTAAGAACATTTCTTTAGTTCTATTTAAATACTTCAGGATGTTCTTCATGGCTGTCCAGTGTTCCACTCCTGGATCACTTTGGTATCTGCTCGTCAAACTAAGAGCATTGGACACATCCGGTCTAGTACATAGCATGGCATACATGATAGATCCTATGGCCGAGGCATAAGGCACTTTGCTCATAGCTTCTCTATCGTTTACCGTAGCTGGACACTGAGCCCTGCTCAATATCTTACCTGACAACATAGGCACTGAACCTTTCTTTGCCTTATCCATTCTAAACCTTTTCAGAACTTTGTCTAGATATGTACTTTGGCTTAAAGCTATTAAGCGTCTTTGTCTATCTCTATAGATTTTGATGCCTAATATATAAGCAGCTTCTCCTAGGTCTTTCATTGAAAAACATTTATTCAAATAACTCTTCACATCGTTAAGCATACCAATGTCATTTCCAATAATCAATATGTCATCCACATATAGTACTAGAAATTCACTGAGCTCCCACTCACTTTCTTGTATATACAAGCTTCGTAGCAATTTGGAATAAATCCAAAGCTCTTGATCACTTGATCAAAACGAAGGTTCCAACTCCGAGATGCTTGCTTCAGTCCATAAATAGAACGCTGAAGTTTGCACACCTTATCAGCATCCTTAGGATCGACAAAACCTTCGGGTTGCATCATATACAACTCTTCATCAATGTTGCCATTAAGGAACGCATTCTTGACATCCATCTGCCATATTTCATAATCATGAAACGCAGCAATTGCTAATAAAATCCGAATGGACTTAAACATCGCTACGGGATAGAAAGTCTCATCGTAGTCAACACCTTGAACTTGTCGAAAACCTTTCGCGACAAGTCGTGCTTTATAGACAGTGACATTACCATCTGCGTCCGTTTTCTTCTTGAAAATCCATTTGCACTCAACGGCCTTTCTGTCGCTAGGAGGGTCCACCAAAGTCCATACTTGGTTTTCGCTCATGGATCCTAATTCGGATTTCATGGCCTCTAGCCATTTCTCAGAGTCTGGGCTCATCATTGCTTCCTCATAGTTCGCAGGTTCACTGTTGTCTACCAACAAGACAGTTAAGACAGGGTTACCGTACCACTCAGGAGGGGCACGTGACCTTGTCGACCTGCGACGTTCAGTAGTAGCATCGTCCGAAGCTTCATGATCCTTGTTATTAGCTTCCTCTATTGTTGGTGCAGACGGCACTGGAACAATTTCAGGTGCTGCGCTACTCTCCAACTCAAGAGAAGGTTCAATAACCTCGTCTAGCTCTACTTTCCTCCCACTCACTTATTTCGAGAGAAACTCCTTCTCAAGAAAGGATCCGTTCTTTGCGACAAACACTTTGCCTTCGGATCTGTGATAGAAGGTATACCCAATAGTTTCCTTAGGGTATCCTATGAAGACGCATTTCTCCGCTTTGGGTTCGAGCTTGTCCGGCATCAACTTCTTGACGTAAGCTTCACATCCCCAAACTTTAAGAAACGACAACTTAGGTTTCGCACCAAACCACAGTTCATACAGTGTCGTCTCAACGGATTTATATGGTGCCCTATTTAAAGTGAATGCAGCGGTTTCTAATGCATAACCCCAAAATTGTAGGGTTTCGTAGCATGGAAAAAAAATTCTACCGCATACAAACAAACAAGCCAAGATCTATCTACTAGATTGTAGCAACGAGTTGATAGAATAACTCACCCTCGAAGATTCCAAAGTGTTTAACGAGAGCGGATTCTCGTGGGTGATGTAGTCGTACTCTTCCCGATATCAAGATCGCGTAGACGATCCTTCCGGCGCTGCGTTCCGGCAGCGCTCCCGCAGTCGGTCACACGTTCGGTACTCGACAAAGACCTTCCTCTCCCTTGTTCCAGCAGGCAGCGGAGGTTGTAGTACTCTCCTCGCGATTCCGGCAGCACAACGGCGTGGTACCGGAAGTAGAGGGGAGATCTCGCAGGGCTTCGCCTTAAGCCGGAGCGAGTATGGTGGAGTATGAGAGAGTCCCTCGACGATCTAGGGTTTAGACACGTCGAGGAGGAGGCTAGGCCAGCGGCGGCGGTTTGCCCTAGGGCAGCGGCGGCGGCGGCAGGTGGCGGCGCCGGCGGCTTAGGGTTTGGAGGAGAGGATCTTGTGTGTCTAGGAGGGGAGCCCTGCCCCTCCTTTTATAGGTGGAGGGGGCCGGCCAAGGGGAGGGGAGTCCCTCCCCTACTCGGCTTGGTGGTGCGCCGGCGGTGGGGAGGAGTGACTCCTCCCCAACTCGGTTTCCTCCTTCTTTTTCACTTCCCAAAAATAGTCGTTTGACTTTTCAAACTAGGATTTGAATAAACCCTCTATTTTGTTCAGCGATGACACCGAGTACATGATGCAATCATACCAACTTGATATAACACATTCATGTACCCTTCCCCTCCGGAGCTCCGGACATTCCGAAACCTTCTAGAACATTCCCGATGAAAACACCGGAACCATTCTCCAACTCCGAAACGGGACTTTCCTTATATGAATCTTATTCTCCAGACCATTCCGGATCTCCTCGTGATATCCCGAATCCCATTCAAGACTCTGAAAAACATTCGGACTCTTTCTCATCATTCCATAATTTCTCAAACAACGTCGAATCCTTAAGTGTGTCTCCCTACGGTTCGTGAATTATGCGGACATGATCGAGACACTTCTCCGATCAATAACCAATAGAGGAATCTGGAAATTCATATGGCTCCCACATATTTCTACGATTACTTTGCGATCGAATGAACCACTTACATACGATATCAATTTCCCTTTGTCTCACGATAGTTTACTTATCCGAGGTTATGATCGTCGGTATCTCTGCATACCTAGTTCAACCTCGTTACTGATAAGTACTCTTTTCTCGTTCCCGTGATATGTGATCCCTTGTGAGCCAGTCACATGCTTGCAAGCTAATTGGATGACATTTCACCGAGAGGGCCCAGAGTATATCTATCCGTCATATGGATGGATAAATCCCACTCTTGATCCATGTGTTTCAACCAATACTTTCCGAACACTCAATGCCACCTTTATAGCCACCCAGTTACGGTGTGGTGTTTGATGTCATCAAAGCATCCATCCGGTAAAGGTGATATGCATGATCTCATGGTCGAAGGAATTAGATTACTATGTATTAGAAAGCATATAGCAATTGAACTATTAAAATGACTTGATCTTTATGCTACGCTTATCTATAGGAGTATCCACCATATCATTCTCCTAATGATATGATCTTGTTGTTAATAACATCTCAATGTTCATGATAGGGAAACCACAATCATCTATTAACCAACAAGCTAGTATTATATAGAGGCTTTACTAGGGACTCTTATTTTAGTCTACAAATCACACAAGTATTAATGTTTCCTTGTTAATACTATTATAGCATGAATGTAAACATTTATCATAAACACAAAGATATAATAATAACTATATTTATTATTGCCTCTAGGGCATATCTCCAACAGTCTCCCACTTGCACTAGAGTCATCTAATATAGATTACATGGTAATATACCGAACACCCATGGCAGTTTGGTGTTGGTCATGTTTTGCCCTCGGGAGAGGTTTAGTCAACGGATCCGCCACATTCAGATCTGTGTTTACTTTGCAAATCTTTATATCCCCATCTTGGATATGTTCTCGAATAGCGTGAAAACGCAGCTTGATGTGCTTCAGCTTCTTGTGTGACCTTGGTTCTTGCGCATTGGCTATGGCGCCCATGTTATCACAGTAGATAGACATTGGGTCCAGCGCACTAGGAACCACACCCAGCTCTGTAATGAACTCTTTCATCCATATCGCTTCTTGTGAAGCCTCCGAAGCAGCCATGTATTCCGATTCAGTTGAAGATCTCGCCACAACGCTTTGCTTTGCACTCCTCCAGCTAACTGCTGCACCATTCAAAATAAATACGTATCCAGATTGTGATTTAGAATCATCCGGATCGGTGTTCCAACTAGCATCGGTGTAACCATTTACAACGAGCTTTTCATCACCTCCATAAGAAAGAACCATATCCTTAGTTCTTCTCAAGTACTTAAGGATGTTTTTGACCGTTGTCCAATGATCCACTCCTGGATCACTTTGATATCTGCTAGTTAAACTAACAACATATGCAATGTCGGGTCTAGTACATAGCATGGCATACATTAGAGATCCTATGGCTGAGGCATAGGGAGTCTTACTCATCCTTTCTCTATCTTCTGCCGATGTCGGACTTTGAGTTTTACTCAAGGTCGTATTGGGCAACATGGGCAAGAACCCTTTCTTGCTATCTTCCATTCCAAACCTCTTTAGAACTTTGTCCAAATATGTACTTTGTGACAATGATATTTGGCGTCTCGATCTATCTCTATAAATCTTTATGCCTAATATGTAAGCTGCTTCGCCAAGATCCTTCATTGAAAAACTATTATTCAAATATTCCTTGACACTATTAAGAAGGTCTACATCATTCCCAATCAACAATATGTCATCTACATATAGTATTAAGAATGCTACAGAGCTCCCACTCACTTTCTTGTAAATACAAGCTTCTCCATAAGTTTGTATAAAACCAAAACTTTTGATCACCTTATCAAAACGTTGATTCCAACTTCGGGATGCTTGCTTCAATCCATAGATGGACCGTTGAAGTTTGCATACCTTGTTAGCATCTTTAGGATCGACAAAACCTTTGGGTTGCATCATATACAACTCTTCATCAATGTCTCCATTGAGGAATGCTGTTTTGACATCCGTCTGCCATATCTCATAATCATAATATGCAGCGATTGCTAACATAATCCTCACAGACTTTAGCTTCGCTACTGGTGAGAAAGTCTCATCGTAGTCAACTCCTTGAATTTGTCGAAACCCCTTTGCGACAAGTCGAGCTTTATAGACAGTAACATTACCATCAGCATCTGTTTTCTTCTTGAAAATCCATTTGTTCTCGACAGCCTTCTGGCCATCTGGTAAGTCCACCAAAGTCCATACTTGGTTTTGGTACATGGATCCAATCTCGGATTTCATGGCTTCTTGCCATTTATTGGAATCTGGGCTCATCATCGCTTCCTCATATGTCGCAGGGTCATCGGTGTTGTCCACCAACATGATACTCATAACGGGATCATACCAATCTGGAGTGGTACGAGTTCTCGTTGACCTGCGAGGCTCTGTAGCAACTTCAACTGAAGTTTCATGATCATCATCATTAGCTTCCTCTCTAACTGGTGCAGGCACCACAGGAACTTCTTCCGGTGCTGCGCTACTCGCAATTTCGAGAGAAGGTTTGACAACCTCGTCGAGTTCTACTTTCCTTCCAGTCACTTCTTTCGAGAGAAATTCCTTCTCTAGAAAGGATCCATTCTTGGCAACGAAGATTTTGCCTTCGGATCTATCATAGAAGGTATACCCAATAGTTTCCTTCGGGTATCCTATGAAGACGCATTTTTCCGCTTTGGGTTCAAGCTTGTCCGGTTGTAACTTCTTTACATAGGCTTCGCAACCCCAAACTTTAAGGAACGACAATCTAGGTTTCTTCCCAAACCATAATTCATACGGTGTCGTTTTAACGGATTTAGATGGTGCCCTATTTAAAGTGAATGCGGCTGTTTCTAATGCATAACCCCAAAATGATAGCGGTAAATCTATAAGTGACATCATAGAACGAACCATATCTAAGAGAGTTCGATTACGACGTTCGGACACACCATTACGCTGTGGTGTTCCCGGCGCTGTCAATTGTGAAAGTATTCCGCATTTCTTCAAATGCTCGCCAAACTCGTAACTTAGATATTCACCTCCACGATCAGAACGTAGAAATTTAATCTTCTTGTTACGTTGATTCTCTACCTCACTTTGAAATTCCTTAAACTTCTCGAAAGTTTCGGACTTATGTTTCATGAAATAGATATACCCATATCTACTCAAATCATCCGTGAAGGTAAGAACATAACGATAACCACCGCACGATGCTACACTCATTGGACCACACACATCGGTATGTATGATTTCCAATAAGTCTGTAGCTCACTCCATCATACCAGAAAATGGAGTCTTAGTCATTTTACCCATCAGACATGCTTCGCATCTTTCAAGTGATTCGAAATCAAGTGATTCAAGAAGTCCATCGGAATGGAGTTTCTTCATACGCTTCACTCCAATGTGACCAAGACGACAGTGCCACATATAGGTCGAGTTATCGCTCGATTTCAAACGTTTAGCCTCAATGTTATTAATATGTGTATTTCCACTATCGAGATTCAATAAGAATAGACCATCTATCAAAGGTGCATGTGCATAAAACATATTAATCATATAAATCGAACAACCATTATTCTCGGACTTAAACAAGTAACCGTCTCGCAATAAACAAGATCCCGATATAATGCTCATGCTTAACGCAGGCACCAAATAACAATTATTTAAGTATAAAACTAATCCCGATGGTAGATGAAGGGGTAGCGTGCCGACCGCGATCACATCAACCTTTGATCCATTTCCCACGCGCATCGTCACCTCGTTCTTCGCTAGCTTCCGTTTATTCTGCAGCACCTGTTTCGAGTTACAAATATGAGCAACCGAACTAGTATCAAATACCCATGAACTACTACGAGTACTAGTGAGATACACATCAATAACATGTATATCAGATATACCTTTCTTCTTGATGTTGCCGTTCTTCAAATCCGCCAAGTACTTTGGGCAATTCCGCTTCCAGTGACCTTCTCCCTTGCAGTAAAAGCACTCAGTATCAGGCTTAGGTCCAGCCTTGGTCTTCTTCGTTGGCGTGGTAACTTTCTTACCACCCTTCTTGAAGTGTCCCTTCTGCTTAGACTTGCCTTTCTTGAATTTGGTGGTCTTATTGACCAACAACACTTGGTGCTCTTTCTTGATCTCCACTTCTGTAGATTTCAACATGGCAAAGAGTTCTGGCAACGTCTTGTTCATGTTTTGCATGTTGTAGTTCATCACAAAGTTCTTGTAACTTGGTGGTAGTGATTGGAGGACGCGGTAAATCCCCAAAGCATTAGGAATCACTATACCCAAGCTTTGAAGTTTGTTTGCGTGCCCAGACATCTTAAGCACATGCTCACTGACGGAGCTGCCCTCTTCCATCTTGCAGTTAAAGAACTTTTCAAAAGCCTCATAGCTTTCAATTGCCGCATGAGTCTCAAAGATCAATTTGAGATCCTCGACAATATCATATGGGTATGAATTCTCAAACCTTTTCTGAAGCTCCGATTCTAAACCATACAAGATAGCACACTGAACTGTGGAGTACTGAGTCTTCCGAGTGAGGTAAACATTCTTTACTTCATCGGCAGCATCAGCTGCAGGTGGGTCACCCAGCGGTGCATCCAGCACATAGGTCAAATTACCAGCTGTGAGGACAATCATCAAATTGCAGAACCAATCCGCGAAGTTGCTTCCATTGTTTTTCAACTTTTCTTTCTCTAGGAACGCATTAAAATTGATGGTAGGGGCTGCCATTGATCTACAACATATTTGCAATAGTTTAGACTAAGTTTATGACAAATTGAGTTCATACTAATAATAAAATTAATCTAGGTGAACTCCGACTCAAAACAATATCCCTCACATTGTTTTAGTGATCACACGAACCAAATCCACCACATCAACACCGATCATCACGAGAGTTGATATAGTTTCAATGGCGAACAATCGACATGTTCATCATATCTACTATATGATTCATGCTTTACCTTTCGGTGATCCGTGTTCCGAGACCATGTCTGTACATGATAGGATCGTCAAGATCAAACCTTAGTTTCCGCATGAGCAAATCTGGTTTTCTCACGTTGTATGCACTTGCGGAATCTAACACACCCGATCATCACGTGGTGCTTCGAAACAACAAGCTTTAGCAACGGTGCTAACTAAGGGTGAACACTTTATGACTTGAAATTCATGTGCATGAGGGATCATCTTATAATGCTACCGTCGTCTACTAAGCAATACAAGATGCATAAAGGATTAACATCACATGCAATTCATAATATGTGATATGATATGGCCTTTCTTCTTTGTGCTTCCGATCTCCATCTTCTAGCACGAACATGATCTCCATCATCACCGGCATTGCATCAAGGTCAATGACGCTTCTCAATGGTTGTCGTCCACCGGCTTCAACTATTACAACTACTTTGAATAGACACACGGGTCTTAACATAAATTAAAGACAACCATATGGCTCCTGCCGGTTGCCAACTTACAATAAGGAACATTGCATACATCAAATATAATCACAATCATGGCCATATCACATCACTGCACACCCCTGCAAAACAAAGTTAGACGCCTCTACTTTCTTTGCATATTTTATGTGGTTTGGGGCTTTCAATAAGTGTCGTTCTAACTTACGAACAAGAACCACAACATTGATACTAGCATTGTTAATCAACGTTGTAAATTGAATCTTAACTATGCTAGGAGAAACAGGCACCCGCAAAGCCACTTATGCAATACAAGTTGCATGTCAAGCGTGGAGCAAGTCTCATGAACGATGTCATGTAAGGTTAGCCCGGGCCGCTTCATCCCAACATACCGCAAGATGCAAAGTACACAAGAAGCAATCGACAATAAAAGCATCAACGCCCACAATGACCATTGTGTTCTACTCGTGCAACAGATCTACATATAGACACGGCTCTGATACCACTGTAGGGTTTCGTAGCATGGAAAACAAAAAATTTCTACCGCATACAAACAAACAAGCCAAGATCTATCTACTAGATTGTAGCAACGAGTTGATAGAATAACTCACCCTTGAAGATTCCAAAGTGTTTAACGAGAGCGGATTCTCGTGGGTGATGTAGTCGTACTCTTCCCGATCTCAAGATCGCGTAGACGATCCTTCCGACGCTGCGTTCCGGCAGCGCTCCCGCAGTCGGTCACACGTTCGGTACTCGACGAAGACCTTCCTCTCCCTTGTTCCAGCAGGCAGCGGAGGTTGTAGTACTCTCCTCGCGATTCCGGCAGCACAACGGCGTGGTACCGGAAGTAGAGGGGAGATCTCCCAGGGCTTCGCCTTAAGCCGGAGCGAGTATGGTGGAGTATGAGAGAGTCCCTCGATGATCTAGGGTTTAGACACGTCGAGGAGGAGGCTAGGCTGGCGGCTAGGGTTGCTAGGCAGCGGCGGCGGTTTGCCCTAGGGCGGCGGCGGCAGCAGCAGGTGGCGGCGGCGGCTTAGGGTTTGGAGGAGAGGATCTTGTGTGTCTAGGAGGGGAGCCCTGCCCCTCCTTTTATAGGTGGAGGGGGCCGTCCAAGGGGAGGGGAGTCCCTCCCCTACTCGGCTTGGTGGTGCGCCGGCGGTGGGGAGGAGGGACTCCTCCCCAACTCGGTTTCCTCCTTCTTTTCCACTTCCCAGAAATAGCCGTTTGACTTTCAAACTAGCCGTTTGACTTTTCAAACTAGGATTTGAATAAACCCTCTATTTTGTTCAGCGATGACACCGAGTACATGATGCAATCATACCAACTTGATATAACACATTCATGTACCCTTCCCCTCCGGAGCGCCGGACATTCCGGAACCTTCTAGAACATTCCCGATGAAAACACCGGAACCATTCTCCAACTCCGAAACGGGACTTTCCTTATATGAATCTTATTCTCCGGACCATTCCGGATATCCTCGTGATATCCCGAATCCCATTCGAGACTCCGAACAACATTCGGACTCTTTCTCATCATTCCATAACTACTCAAACAACGTCGAATCCTTAAGTGTGTCTCCCTACGGTTCGTGAATTATGCGGACATGATCGAGACACTTCTCCGATCAATAACCAATAGAGGAATCTGGAAATTCATATGGCTCCCACATATTTCTACGATTACTTTGCGATCGAATGAACCACTTACATACGATATCAGTTTCCCTTTGTCTCACGATAGTTTACTTATCCGAGGTTATGATCGTCGGTATCTCTGCATACCTAGTTCAACCTCGTTACTGATAAGTACTCTTTTCTCGTTCCCGTGATATGTGATCCCTTGTGAGCCAGTCACATGCTTGCAAGCTAATTGGATGACATTTCACCGAGAGGGCCCAGAGTATATCTATCCATCATATGGATGGATAAATCCCACTCTTGATCCATGTGTTTCAACCAATACTTTCCGAACACTCAATGCCACCTTTATAGCCACCCAGTTACGGTGTGGTGTTTGATGTCATCAAAGCATCCATCCGGTAAAGGTGATATGCATGATCTCATGGTCGAAGGAATTAGATTACTATGTATTAGAAAGCATATAGCAATTAAAATATTAAAATGACTTGATCTTTATGCTACGCTTATCTATAGGAGTATGTCCACCATATCATTCTCCTAACGATATGATCTTGTTGTTAATAACATCTCAATGTTCATGATAGGGAAACCACAATCATCTATTAACCAACAAGCTAGTATTATATAGAGGCTTTACTAGGGACTCTTATTTTAGTCTACAAATCACACAAGTATTAATGTTTCCTTGTTAATACTATTATAGCATGAATGTAAACATTTATCATAAACACAAAGATATAATAATAACTATATTTATTATTGCCTCTAGGGCATATCTCCAACAAAAATGATAACAGCAAATTTGTAAGAGACATCATTGATCGCACCATATCTAATAGAGTTCGATTCCGGCGTTCAGACACACCATTGCGCTGTGGTGTTCCGAGTGGCGTGACTTGCGAAACTATTCCGCTTGCTTTAAGATGCGTGAGAAAATCATAACTCAAATATTCACCTCCACGATCAGATCGTAGAAATTTAATTTTCCTATTACGATGGTTTTCCACTTCATTCTGAAATTCTTTGAACTTTTCAAATATTTCAGATTTATGTTTCATTAAATAGATATATCCATACCTACTTAAGTCATCAGTAAAAGTGAGAAAATAGCGATAACCACCGCGCATCGAAACACTCATTGGTCTGCATACATCGGTATGTATGATTTCCAACAAGTCCGTTGCTCGCTCCATTATTCCGGAGAACGGGGTTTTGATCATCTTGCCCATGAGGCATGACTCGCAAGTGTCAAATGATTCAAAATCAAGAGACTCCAAAAGTCCATCAGAATAGAGTTTCTTCATGCGTTTTGCACCAATATGACCTAGACGGCAGTGCCACAAATAAGTCGTATTATCACTATCTACCTTGCATCTCTTAGCCTCAATGTTATGGATGTGTGTTTCATTGCTTTCGAGATTCAGAAGAAATAAACCATTCATAGCAGGTGCATGACCATAAAAGATGTTACTTATATAAATAGAACAACCATTATTCTCCGATTTAAATGAATAACCGTCTTGCAATAAACACGATCCAGATATGATGTTCATGCTCAACGCAGGCACATAATAACATTTATTGAGGTTTAAAACTAATCCCGAAGGTAAAACTAAGGAGAGCGTGCCGACGGCCATCACATCAACTCTTGATCCGTTGCCAATGCGCATCGTCACCTCATCCCTTGCTAGCCGTCGTCTATTCCGTAGCTCCTGTTTCGAGTTACAAATATTAGCAACCGAACCAGTATCAAATACCCAGGCACTACAACGAGGGCTAGTAAGGAAAAAAATCAATAACATGTATATCAAATATACCTTTGATGGTGACAGCCTTCTTGTCCGCTAAGTACTTCGGACAGTTGCGCTTCCAGTGACCCTTGTCCTTGCAATAGAAGCACTCAGTGTCCGGCTTAGGTCCAGACTTGAGCTTCTTATCTGAAGGGGCAACGCGCTTGCCGCTGCCCTTCTTGAAGGGATTCTTTGCACCCTTACCTTTCTTAAAGCTGGGGGGCTTGTTGACCATCAACACATGATTATCTTTCTTGATGTCCACCTCCGCAGCTTTCAGCTTAGCGAAGAGCTCAGTGATCGTATCAGTGGAACCAATCTGATTATGAGTAACTACAAAACCTTTATAGCTAGGAGGGAGTGATTGCAGAACTCTGTCAATCTTGAGCTCCTCTGGAATCTTGCAGTACAGTTGCTCAAGGCGTGAGTGTAGCCCGACATCTTAATGGCGTGCTCACTAACGGAACTCCCTTCCTCCATCTTGCAGTTAAAGAATTTCTCAGAGATCTCATATCTCTCAGAACGGGCCTGAGTCTGAAACATAGTTTTCAGTTCCTCAAGAATCTCAAAGGGCCCGGGGAACTCCTCAAAACAATTTTGAAGGTCCGATTCCATAACAAACAACATGGTGCTCTTAATCACACCATAATCATCCTTGCGCGATTGATAAACAGCTTTCTCATCAGCTGGCGCATCTACAGCAGGGGCGTCACCTAGCGCTTTCTCAAGGACGTAGTCCTTTTGTCCGCCAGAGAGAATGATTCTCAGATTGCGGAACCAGTTGGTGAAGTTAGACCCATTGTTCTTAAGCTTTTCTTTCTCAGCAAAAACGTTGAAGTTGAAGTTGGACTTAGCCATTTGATCTACAAAATTTGCAAGTACAATTTAGACTATGTTCATGATAACTAGTTCAACTTAATCAAATTACTAGATGAACTCCCAATAAATTTAACATCCCTCAAGTTGTTTAGTAAACATGATCCAAATTCACCACACCTAATCCGATCTTTATGAGAAGAGATGTGGTTTCAATGGTGGACAACAAAGTGTCGATCATATCATTCATATGACTCATGCTTAACCTTTCGGTTCGTGTGTTCCGAGGCCATGTCTGTACATGCTAGGCTCGTCAAGTCAAACCCAAGTATTTCCGCGTGTGCAAAACTGGCTTGCACCCGTTGTATGTGAACGTAGAGTTTATAGCACCCGATCATCACGTGATGCTTGAACACGACGAACTTTCGCAACGGTGCATACATGGGGAGAACACAGTTTTACCTTTATCTTTAAGTGAGGAATCATCTTATAATGCTACCGTCGCGATCTAAGCATAATAAGATACATAAAAGGATAAACATCACATGCATATAATTTTATATGACATGGTATAGCCAATCTCCGCGCAATGATCTCCATCACTCCACCATGATTGCCTCCACCATGAATAACAACTACAACTATTGCTAACTACTTAGCAATAAGGTAAAGCTATTACATGACGTATAAGAAGTTGACACACAGGTCATACACAATTATAAAGACAACCATATGGCTCCTGCCGGTTGTGTACTCATCGACATGCAAGTCGTGAAATATTACAAAACATGATCATTGCATACAACATACACATCACATCTTGAGCCATACCATATCACAGAAGCACTCCATGCAAAAACAAGTTAGACGCCTCTACTTTGTTGTTGCATGTTTTACGTGGCTTATGGGAGTAACAAGCTAAGAACGATTCTTACCTACGAAAAGCCACAACGGTGATATTATGGTTGCCAACATCCGGTGTAAAACCCATGACAACTATAGTGAGAGAAACTGGCATCCACCAGCCGCATGTGTGGAACAAGCCACACGTCAAGTGCGGAGCCGGTCTCGCGAACGAGGTCGCGTAAAGTTGGCTTGGACCGCTTCGATCTCACTATCCCGCGTCATAAGAAGTACACAACAAGAGGCTTGCAATAGAAAACATCAACGCCCTCAACAAGCATGTTGCGTTCTACTCGTGAAACACATCTACGCATAGATCTAGCTCTGATACCACTGAAGGATTTCGTAGCATAGTAAATAAAAAAAATTCTACGGATGCGAACGGGAAAGCCAAGATCTAATCTAGGATATGCAAACAACGAGGGGGAATAGATGAGATCTTCATACCCTTGAAGATTCGCATAGCGGAACGTTCAACGGAACGTGGTTGATGTAGTCGTACTAGCTTCTCCTCCTCGAGATCCGATCTGATCCAACACCGCAAGTGGCGATGCCTCCGAGAGATGCACACGTACGGCACCTCGACATCTCCTCCTTCCTCGGTCCAGCAAGTGGGGTGGAGAGATAGATTGGATCTACAACACGACGGCGTGATGCAAACGTGGAGAGTTTCTGCGGCAGGGCTTCGCCTACGCGCAGTCGGGAGAGAGAGAGATCTGGAGGGCAGCAGGTAGGCGGCTAGGGTTCAAGGAGGCGTGTGGGGGAGGGTGCGCCCCTGCACTCTTTATATATAGGGCTGGCCGGCTGCCCCCTTGCCCCTCCTCAAAGCCTAGGGCCGTCGGCCACATAGGAGGAGTGGGGGGCAAGTCCCCCCCCCCCCTCTTCTAGAAGCTCTCCCTAGGGTTTCCCCTAGGGATTGGCCAGCTGTGCCTATGGGGCCTTGTGCCCCTGGCCCAATGCAGCCAGGGAACTCCCTCGTAGGCCCACGCCCCCTCCCGACAAGTGGGGCCACGTTGGTCCCACTCCGGAAGGTTCTAAAAGCTTCCGGTACAATACCGAACAATCCGAAACAATTCTGAAATCCAAAAACTGATTTCCCTTATATGGATCTTATTCTCCGGACCATTCCGGAACCTCTCGTGATGTCCTGGATCTCATCCGAGACTCCGAACAAAAAACTCATAAACCAATTATCCATTCTATCCTAGCATCGAGACACGTTAAGTGTGTGACCCTATGGGTTCGAGAATATGCAGACATGATCTTCTATCAATAATCAACAGGGGGTCTGGAAACTCATATTGACTCCCACACATTCATCGATGATCATATCGGATGAACCACGATGTCAGGATTCAATTAATCCCGTATATATATTCTCTTCGTCACACAATATTTTACTTGCCCGAGATTCGATCGTCGGTATCGGCATACCTAGTTCAATCTCGTTCACAGCAAGTACTTTACTCGTTCCGTAATCCGATATCACTTTGTGATTAACTCCTTAACCACATGCTTGCAAGCGGTGTTGATATCGATTACCGAGTGGGCCCGAAGTATATCTCTCCAACTTGGAAGGGACAAATCCCATCTCGATACATACAACCCAACAAGTACTTTCCGATCACCTGAGAGACACCTTTATGATCACCCTCTCATAGGATGACGTTTGTCCATCATATCATTCTCCCAATGACATGATCTCATTATTAATCGACAACTCATGTCTATGGTTAGGAAACCTTAACCATCATTAATCAATGAGCTAGTCCATAGAGGCGTACTAGGGACACGGTGTTGTTCATAAACCACACAAGTATCAAAGTTTCCGCTTAATACAATTCTAGCATGGATTATAAACTTTATCATGAATAAGAATTATAATAATAACATCTTTATTATTGCCTCTAGGGCATAATTCCAACAAGTTTGGTCATTGTTTATAATGTGTAAATGTTTATAATGTCTTGAATTTTTTCTTGATTTGATGTGTTGTAAACACGGGTATTTCTGCCTGTGGGTACCCATTTACCCTTTTGGGTGACGGGTATGTGAAAAACTTGTACACGTTGACAGGTATGGATACGAGTGACATGTAAGATCGAAGGGTACGGGTAAGGGTATACGGTGGCTCCACCCATATCCATACCTTGCGGGTGCCATCTCATGCGGCTTACCCTTCTTTCACATGTGTTAAGTAGGGCATAACCAATACTACATTTGATATATTGGTAGATTCATATATGTTTCTTTGTTTTAGGAGCAGCCTCTGTGTATTTCTAGCATCTTTGTGACATGAGTAGACGTCATGCAATTCCCTCATACACCCTAGCCAAAATTCGCTCAATGCCTAACCCACTTTTGGGGCAGGCCCACACATACATAGCACTTCACTTATACTTTTGTCCTTGTTCCATGTAAACAACTGATCTGAAAGTGCTATGTTTAAACACTAGGGTATATATGTTGGTTAAACTCTCTTTGAACTTTTGATGTGGGACCAAACCCACCACACAACTGAACTTGGGCCACATGGGCCTAGAATAATAGGTCGGGTATTACATTCACCCCACCCCTCCGAGGATTGATGCCCTCGATAGCATACTCATAAGTCCTAACCGGTAGATGTCCAGGATCACTCTTGTGCATGTCCTGTGTTGTGTACCCTCCAATCTCCATGGGCACACTCGCACACAGGACACGTGCATCGCACGGTTCACTCTAATACCACATGTAACACCAGACCCAAATTCGGTCAATGCATAGCCCAACTGTGGGGAGGGCCCATGTATAATAGCACCTCTCTTACACTTTTGACCCCCCCCCTCTTGTGTCTAAGAGTTAACCCGTGTATATATGTTGACCAAACTCTCTCTAAACTTCCCATACAGGAGACAAACCACCAGACTACTGAACTTGTGCCTCTTCTCACCTTTTCATATCCCCTCAATGGCTTACCAATGTCCTCCATGGTAACCTACACGACATATAACTAGCTTCATGTCGTCTATGGGGAAGTATGAAGCATGAGTTAGCTTTCAACTACTCATGCACCCTACCCAACAATATAAATGAACATATCAAAAGATAAATATGA
This sequence comes from Avena sativa, assembly GCA_916181665.1. NCBI lineage: Eukaryota > Viridiplantae > Streptophyta > Magnoliopsida > Poales > Poaceae > Avena > Avena sativa. The sequence continues at coordinate 195,760,881 of OV702282.1, forward strand.
TAATGAATAAAACAAAGATGTAGCTTTCAAGGTTTATAATATCCATTAAAAATGAAAAAAAAATGAAAATGTGATTATTCCTAACAAACATAAAGTCATTTAGCACTTATGAGGTATAATTTTTTTTATCATTTTAGGCCTTAGCACTAAGCATTCAAAAAGAACATCTTATCCCTAGCAACATCGAAATCACCTAGCACTTAGGAGATATAGGTAATTTTAGGACTTTGCTCACCAATTGGTTTTTGATCCGCTGCAAACATGATTTGTTAGAAGCAAACATGACATATCACTGGTAATTTCATTGTCTTCCTTGGAAATGTCCAAGCTGTGCTATGGGTCCTCATCACTGTACATGATTTCTACTACTACATATTATCACATAATGAAATGCCTTGACAATTCTAGTTGGATGAGCCATCGGCCTCCCTGTGTGCGGATGCAAAAGGCCGCGGAGCCTTTAAACATGACACAGTACACACAGTAGGCACCTCTGGCTCTCTATGTAGCTAGCTAGTCCTTCCTTTAAGGCGTGGGCCAGGTGGATCCATCGGTTCGTATATCATTCATGTGATGTTGTTGATGGAAAGAGAAAGCATAGGGAGCATACAGATCGATCGGCAGCAAGAAAGTGAAAATAAACCCATGACAGGTGTGCATAGACGACAGCAAGTGAAAAGGGAGCTCAGTCACTCACTCCCATTCAGGATTCAGCTAGCGAGCTAGCTCGCTCCTATATATACACACACGGCACGCCTGAGACAGTGCACGGCCAGAAAAAGACGAGATCAAATCAAATCAAGCAGAGAGAAGCAGAGTGTGATCGAACAGTCGTCGACCGGTCGGTCGGTCATGGGTAGGCCGCCGTGCTGCGACAAGGTGGGCGTGAAGAAGGGTCCGTGGACGCCGGAGGAGGACATCATCCTGGTGTCCTACATCCAGGAGCACGGCCCCGGCAACTGGCGGTCGGTGCCGGTGAGCACCGGCCTGATGCGCTGCAGCAAGAGCTGCCGCCTCCGCTGGACCAACTACCTCCGCCCCGGCATCAAGCGCGGCAACTTCACGCCCCACGAGGAGGGAGTCATCGTCCACCTCCAGTCACTACTCGGCAACAGGTAGGTACCTTCTTCATTCAGCAATCTTGGTGTGAGTGAAATCATGATCTCCATGGCCATGATCAATATTCATTCAATTGCTTTGGGTGTGTAGATGGGCGGCGATCGCGTCATACCTGCCGCGGAGGACGGACAACGACATCAAGAACTACTGGAACACGCACCTCAAGAAGAAGCTCAGGAAGCAGCAAGCCATGGGCGCCATCTTCGCCCCACCGCCGGGGTCCTCCTCCGCCACGGCAGCAAGCAGCAATTTCGACCACCATGACATGATCTCCAAGGTCGACGACCACAGCTACGGCGCCCACGCCGCGTGCAGCAACACGGAGCTGATCGCCAGGCATCATCGTCCCTCGCCGTTCGCGGCCGACGCCACAACCGACGTCTGCTCCTCCTCGTCCTACGCCTCCAGCGTGGACAACATATCCAAGCTGCTAGACGGCTTCATGAAGAGCTCCACGCTGCCGCCGCTGCAGAACTACTCGGACTGCGACGACGTCAAGCCCGTCGTCAACCCTCTCATGTCCTTCGACCGTATGTCCGGGTCCGGCAGCAGCGCCGATGCGAGCTTCACTGCCAGCGTGCACCAGCAGCCGGCCTCGATGGTTGGCTGCGGCGGCTACAACGACGGGACCAAGCAGCAGCAGCAGGCGCCGCTGTGTTCGATCGAGCAGTGGCTGTTCGATGAGGCCGCGGAGCTGGAGCTGTCCGACGAATGCTACTCCGTCCCAATGTTGTTCTAGCTCGAGAAAAAATGTCACAGTCTACGCAACACATCAATACATTTCACATCGAGGTTAAATTACGTTGGTTAGCAAGCTATGGATGCTACATAAGTTAATTAATAAGAGTCAAACCCGCTCGAAGTCTTGGAGCCTCTCATGATTTCCTGGCGTGTGTAGTGGACGCGCGTAAGCGTGTCTGCCTTGAGCGTCCTCCCTTTACTGTGAAAATAAATAAAGTTAGGAAAACGTTACTGAATTTAGCATGTATCTGAAAGTAGCATCGAGACGTTGAAGCATACTATGAGATAGCAACCGGGGTTTAATTGGAGTGACGATGATATATATGTCATCTGTATACTCTAGGCATGATGTAACCAAGGTTATGTATGTTTCAAAAGGAAAAAAGAGAAAATGTTTGCATATGTTGATGCCATTTAGTTTGAACACTTTTGGCTCAGATGGTGAAAAGTTCTGGCCATGTCTGTACTCTCTCCTGTAATAATAATCTATTATGTACAGCATGACACTTCTGGTTCTACTATTAGTTAGAAGAAGTGAACCATAAATGCAGCAGTTGCTTGTAGTTTACAGGAACCAGGCCGAAGAAGCCCGGTTTTAAAAGAAAAGACAGATGACTGCTATGCTAACCAAGTCTGTTAGTAGGTAAGCTCTGCATAGAGGACTGCACTGAGTCACTAATTTAAGCAAGTGCCAGGTTCAGTTAGAAGATAGACCCACCTATTTCTATGTAGAAATTTTGCATTAATGGCGCCTAAATATATATAGTCATCAGCATGTACTCTCTCCATCCAAAAATAACTGATTTGGCTTTGTCTAAATTCGTGTATCTAGACACATTTTAGTGTATAGATACATTCAAATCTAAACAAATCCAAGTCAGTTATTTCTGGACGGAGGTAGTACTAGAAATGTATTTTTAGCGTGTTATCGTACGCCAAAATTAAGCCAGGCCAGTACTACGAGCGGAATAGGCATTCATACCCAGGAAAATGCTTAGTAATTGCACGATTGAGACATACCTGTCACGTCCTTCTCTGTTACACGTCCCTTTTGCATCATGTACAGAACCCTCCGGTGTAAACTAAACCTCTGCAAAAACTCTGCTGTAAATTCAGACTACCAAAGCGAAATACCATCTGGATGCAAGTAAAATTCATCTATATACATTAATTCTCAGGAGTCATGTAGTAACAGTTATACTAGTATGTTATAGTGCTTAATAAGGCAAAAAAAAGTTATAGATGATTATCAGACTTGAGAACATGATTATGGAGTAGAGGCTTACATCTCGATCTTGATGTAGCCATCATTCACAGCACAGGATGGGTTCTAAGTCCAGTAGCATATGGTGCACGTGTAGCTTAGGAAACCAGCCAACCAGCAGCTAGCTAGCAGCAATTAAGTACGAAAGATGGATTTATGTTACCTCAGTGGAGCACATGAAGAAGCTACATTGACCCTTCCAGGAAACCTTTTTAGCTGCACAGTAAGGGACTGTTTCGAGCAGGACTTCCACAGGAATCACTCCATTCCCTGAAGGGACATGAAAAGTATGTGTTGTAGTAGCAGTGGAACTGATGGTCAAATCAGGAAATGGGAGTAATCGGAAATTCTGAACCTGATCCTCCCTACAAAAATCTAAGCACTTGACAATGGAGTGATGGATACAAAATTTAATCATTCACCAACCCACATAACAATCATTTTTTATTTCATTACTTTCTGCCATTTGAAATAACACCTGAGGTGTGTGTGCTAAGCTGTACCTTAAGTAGTACGCTAACAGGCTCCAAAGTAGTCGATCTTCACGTGTTCGCATACAATCATCAATTCACAGACATCAGTTGCCATCTCCTTCTCCAGGAATGAAGGCATAGATCGACTCCAAGTTGAACCCTGATATCACCAATCTTGGGGAGGGGACCCCTAAGAGATATCCTCAGGAGCAAGTATACAACTGGGCATTAAAGTGAGGCATATAGTAGTGTAAGGATAATGTCATCATCAAGTATTTAATTGCTCTTTAATAGACAGGTGATGTTTGAACTAAGGGGAGATCTAATGACCACACAATGTCATGCATCGGTCTTTGAACTGAGAGAATTTCCGTTGACTCGAGGAAACTTCCCAGTTCAGTTTTATCTAAGTTCTATTTAATCAGTTTTCTCAGAAAAAACCATCAGTAACATAGTTTGGTTTAAGATGTCAACTCAAGTTTAGACAGAAAGTAGAACTGGTAGACTTATATGAAAACTAAGCTCTTGTTTGACAAGTCCTGGAACCTGCTATGCTACAAAATCAAGGAATTTGCAAAAAAAAAACTGATAACCACGGAGCTCGTGGCAACTTCTTATGATTGCATAAAAAACCTGGTGAGTTATTGTTCAAGATTGTACAATTTAATCACTGACAGCATAAACGTAACCTGCCTGGTTATTTGACAAATTACATTCACCTGCTTAATCACTCAAGAAACTATTTTTCTGTTCAGAGTAGCATGTGGTCTAGAATTCCAGTTTTCAAATATCTCTGTCAGCATAATAATCACCCATTAGTGCAATAGGTACTCATTGGTCCCAATTTTTCCTTGGATTAAAGGTGATATATAAATAAGAAACATTACAGGGCACATGACAATAGATGACTTGATTATATGCTACTAAACGACAGACAGATGTAACAATATCAGCCATTCATTCCGTGAAAATAGTTAAAACTAGTGAGTGTCAACACTTAAATGCTTAAAGAATACTACAGATTTATTCAATCCGCAACCAAAGAACTAATTACTTGGATAGAAATGTATTTTCAGAGAGGAATAAAATACTTCAACTATTCAAAAGCAAGTCTGGAACAAGCTACATGAACGATATAGAGCTGCTGATGCAAAATTAAAAAGTGTGGAACACCGATTGCTGGTTCAAAAGGTCGTCACAGAAAGGAGACCCTCAGACAGAGCTTTAACTTATTCGCAGCTCGGTTCACCTGAAAGTACTAGTGTGTACATGATCATCACATAGGGTTAGCTGCTTACCTCCCAACTACTAACCAAATCAGCACCACAAGGACCACCTCAGCCAGCCAACTCTTTTGTAGTTGAGGACTTGACCCCAAAGCACCACAGGCAATGTCCTCAGTCCTCAGTCTAATAATGGATATGATTATCCAACAAATGTTATCAAACTCAGAACATTAGTCTAAATGTGTACAAAAAGCAACAAGCTGCAGCGTAACAGTGCACACAGATATTAAATAGACCATACAGGGGAAGCAAAATAAAGGGTACAACATTTCTACCAGAATTTTTTTCGAGTTGTTGGATCTCATATACAACCTCCATCTACAATTATAAGATGTTTTAAATATTTTAATTCGTACTATAATACAAACCAAAATAAGGGAACCTACAAAGTAAAACACGTCTAGATACATGTGTTTCAGGAAAAAAAACTAAAAATCTTATAATTGTAAATGGAGGGAGTATATCAGTAGTTCTGTACGAGTGATAGTTTGTTCCCTCCCCCAAAATCAAACTTTATTTCAGCCCAATCAACCCGGAGCACTTTACCGCTCGGCCAGTTTTTGAAAGGACAAAACAGTAAAAGGTTCATACATGTAGGTTGTGTGGGGTGAAGTATACATGTGTAAATTTGATTCAAAATATTACCATTCACGACATGTGCAAAAAAAAGTAACATGGTTACTTTTGTTTTTGCAGAGACCAGAAAGTCACATTTTTAACCAAAAGTAACATGTATATACTTCCCCTCTCAATTTATGTGTATGATTTCTTTGGATTTTTTTAATCAAAAGCTGCACTAGTTATGATATGCATGACCATTTTGTACAGAAACTCGATACGACTATAACCTAGAATTAGAAGCAAACCAATAGCTTTTCAGCTACCTAGTTTGCACCACTGTATCATCAGTGACATACCATTGTTTGTTGCAAATCTTTCACTTACATATCATGTCCAGTGTAGGATACTTCTGTTTGAGAAATGAGAAACATCATTAGGCAACTCAGTAATGTACACTTATACAGCATACAAAAATACAACATAATCCTCATAATCTTATTTTATATGTCACATCATAGGCATGTCTATATTTAATGTCAAAAAAGAATTGTAACCAATTATTCAATGAACATTTTCCCCACCAGTGTGCTATCACTAGGCCCGCTTGATATGGTGGCCAAGAGGCTAGGCAACATGTCACGTTACCTGCCCTATGTTCCTGCTAATGTGTCGATGCCCTATGCTATATCAAAGGACTTGATTAAGATGCCAATTCATTTGGCACAATTTAGGGTGTATATTCAAACTAAGAAAGGTACCACTATCTGCCTGCTGGGAAAATTGATATGAACTCGTTGTTCCCAGTCCATTATTTTCTGAATGATAGCTGCGGGTCCATCAGCGATAATCTGGGGCAAATGATGCCAATTGCCAGTTATGATAGCAGTCTCAAAAGCTGTAAGTTGCCAGGGAACATCAATTCCAGATTTCCCTCTGAGGTTATGAAAGACAAAGACAATATCTATTCACTTCACAATGAAATGTGGTAAATCCGTAATTCAAACTGGTATGCCTGTCTTCGAATCATTCCTAAAAAACACTACTGCCTTTCTCTGAAACAGTGAATACAAAGTCAAACTTTGAGATTTTTGAATAAGAAATTCATAACATGCCAACTCACTCAGTTTTCTAACATAACCTAAGCTTGAATCTCAGGTTAGTTCAAAATGATAAGCTTTAACTTGGAATGCAGGAGCTGAACTGTTCATGGAGAAATTCAATCAAAGTACCTAAGGATTTCTTATTTCTAAACATGCCCTTAAGAGAGCAAATCCTAAAGGGTGGACTAAGGGTAAGATTAATTTTGCAACTCAAGATCAAAGGGAATCAGAAGAACCAATGCGAAGAAAGAGAGCTGAGAAGTTAATAACTTATGAGTTGATCAAATTTAGTGCCATGAAGGATTGACCTTATTGATTGCTTCATTTAGCAAGAGTGAAAGTTGACTTCTGTTGAGCATAAAGTCACTAGACAAACTTCTTACATACTCCCTCCGTACTGAAAAAGATGTCGTAAAATTGTCTAAATTTAGATGTATCTATATACTAAATACTGTCTAGATGCATCCAAATTTAGACAAATCTGTGACATGCTTCTTAGGATGGAGGGAGTACTTTTCATGCAACCACAATAAAAAAATCTGAGTATGAGTGGCTTTATGCTCAGATTAGGTGCTCTTGGAACCATTTTTGATACTTCTTTGCATGATGAGTTGCATCTTCATTCGGAAAATGAAGCATGGTCACAATAGCGATTCATAGCAGTGACTGTTTTAGTAGCCTTCTGTTGTTGACTATTTTAGTAGCCTTCATCAGAAATAAAAGAGCTTCATCGCGCTAACTATACCAGTGCAAGGCTTGGCATGGGTCCACCAGTTGGTTGCAATTCCTACAGGAATAAACGCATAAAATTGGACAATCATTTTGTCGTTTGGTAATTGAGAGCGCCAGCCTCGACCTAGAGAAGAACAGCATATCAGGCAACACAAGCAAACCCTAGGCAACATGTTACATGTCAATATATTAGTCAGGTACTCTGAAGTGGCATCTTTGATAGGTGCAAACTTTTTGAACGAAAGAGAGGTGCAAACTGAACAGTGACAGTACAAGCTCTCTTCAAGATGTGATCAGAAACGGTTCACCATTTCAAATCAATACAATCTGAAAGCAACAGCAATCAATATCATTTTTATTTGGATGTTTTCCTTTAGAAAATACTAGAAAGAGGTATTAAAGGAGTAATAGTGCTGTAGTACAAAATACATCGTTTGATGTCAATGTCAAAAATATAATGGTCCATATTGCCCATCTGAATGCATCAAATTTGGCAGGCAATGCAGTCATATGGAAGAATGCATCAAAACTTTTTTAAACGCTCATTCAGCAGGGTCAACCTTTGTCAACAGATGATACACCATTCAGAGAAGACGTAAGTACAGGAAAATATTGTTGAACGTGAGGAAAACTAGGCATGTCATGTTGGGAACCACATGGCCTGTTTGGGTGAGCCGGTAACATGGACGAAAAAACGAAGTATTTTTTTCATTCTCTGGCAGCCTTGGCTTTCCAATGAACCAGAGTAAAAGGGAAGAAAAAACTCACCTGAGAATACAATATTACAGTTTGACTATACTGTAAATTTTGTAGTACCGACATACAATTATACTGGAGTAGTACAAATGAAGAGCTATTGTGTTTTCTAATAACCCAAAATCAAGCAGATGGTGATACAACTGAAGAGCTATTTGTTTCTATGATTCTATCAGCCCAGAACCAAGCAGGTATATGGAAAGAAGAGAAGCTTACAAGTAGGATGTTCAACATGGGTACAGGCGACATCGGGCAAGGCAGAAATGGCTTCATACACTCATAGCTGGCCTGAGACACCTCCAGGGAAGAGTCGAATTAAAATGAAGTATGGATTCAGACGACACAAATTACATACAGGCATGGTGTATTGCAAATTCCACATTAGCACTTTGGACAAGAAAAAACTCTAGGAGAAGAGCAGGAAACCAAGGTTCGCACTTAATCGTGATTCAGAACTCGCAGTCCTGCTGGAGTGTTGGCCTGTCAACATTTCTTTTTATAAGCAAATGTCAATAGAAGGATGCAAGAGTCTTCATACAAAAGATCAGCTAGTTATTTATCAAGTCATAAAGCAGTTGGCTTCGACAAGATTATATTAAGATGATCCACACGGATGATAGATATATAACAGACACTACATGTGCATTTTTGAGCATACTCATGCACCTAAGGATTTGCGATAACGGATTTAGCATGCCTAGATTTCCATACTACAGCATATGGAACTTGGTCAGCTCACTGCAACTGGCATATCCACCAACATTGTCTTAATCAATCAGTTGCATGCTAGGTAAAAAAAAACTAAAGTCTATTGTTCTTTCAGACTATCACAGTTCACAACAGTAACATAATTGAGTGAGAGTAATCAAGAAATTGATTGTATCTTTGTGGAACAACACAAAAAAAATATTTTCTGCAAAGCTTTGTTTCTTATAGCAGCATGCCTGCACTGCAAGAACTAAGAAAAGTACAGGAGAAATAATGGTTGGGTAAATGAAGTTCATTCTTAGTGAACAAGGGTTGGGTAAATGAAGTCCTTTGTTAGTGAAAGAACTGTTGTGTAAATGAACTATGATTAAGAAATTAGCAAATGAACAAGGGTTGGGTAAATGAAGTCCTTTATTAGCAGTGTACAATCAATCACCAGACTTATTATACATTTGTCGCCATTTGTCCTGACCAAGAAACTACCAAATGCATCCAAATATGATTGTAAAGCTGTAATAAGAACAAATTTGAGATAGCTTGTGCAAATAACGCCACATACTCAAGAAAGGCTTGTTACTCTACACACTTCAAGTAACTCTAGTGATACAAAAAGAGTATACAACAGAGGCACACGCTTATGCAAGTACACATACAACACACTATGAGGTCTGCATACCAGTAAGTGGTTATACCTTGTTCATCACCATGTTGTAATAAGGTTTGCATCTGAATTTATTGATCTATCATTTGCTAATTGGAGTGACTAAACAGTGGAGGAAATCTCCTTTCTCACTAAAAACATGATCATGAAAAATACCAGGTGGATAGGGAAGAAAATACATGTCATGTACCACCAGAGCTCAAGCTTCCATATATTTAGACTCAGAATCAAGACTCAGTTCCCTTGGACTGAAAAGGATCACTAGGATTCAGGCCCTGCTAGGATTATACAAGTGCATGCCGTTACAGCTTCTCTGTTAACCGAATCATGAAAGAACTGACTGCAACAACATCAAGAACAATCCATGATGACTCAAACATGTCATGGAAATAGTCCGCACCAATCTCCTCTGCCGCTGACCTAAATGCGTTGCCGAAAGCATTCCCCTGAATGGCTCCGAGCCTGGGCTTCCCACATACCCCCACTACCAGCACCTTCACAGGGTCCCTAGCTAAGCAAGCACAGACTAGTGGCTTCATCCTTGCACCCCGTTCCTTCAGTGCATCCATTAGAAAGAAGCAGAACTTGGTTAGCGCCTGTGGGTGGCACAGCTTGCCTGTGTCCACTGGGTCATCAAGCTTCACCCACCGAAACTTCTTTGCACTCCGTATGAAACCACTCTTGGTGATTGCAGAGCTTCCTTGCCTCAGTATCGCCCTCTGTATCTCAATTGCAGATTGCATCCCTTTTTGCAGCTGATCCACATTGCTGACCGACAATGCAGAGTATGCAACCCAGAATTGCTCAGCAGCAGAACATTCCTTTGACTCAGCATTCATAGATTCAAGCAAAGCTGTGAGGCCATAGACCACATCCGCAGCAGAGACCTTGGACTTGTACCCATGCACCCTCAGGAAGCTCCGGTAGTAGAAGTCTGTGAGCCCATACTCCGGCAGGAGGCGATCAAACTCATCGCGCATCTTCCGCTTGACCTCCATGCTCATGTACTGGAACCTCTTCTGGCAGTCAGCAAGCGGGAAGCCCATCCTGGCGAGAAGAAGCTTCAGCTTCTTGAGCCCGTTGTCACTCCACGTCTTGAGCCTCGTGGCGACATAGGTGGAGCAGACCATGGAGTCGAACAAGGTCCACTCCCGGAGCAGCATCAGCCTTGGCTCGTCCTCGTAGGCGATGCGAGAGGTCTCTGGCGCCCGGATCCTGGTCCCGTCCTTGAGCGTCACCACCGAGCCGAGCCCGGAAGGATCGAGGTTGCCGGATCCGTTGATGTGCTGCTCGAGCTCCATGACGGCGGCCTGGTAGCGCTCGTTGGTGATGCGGTCGTGGACGAACTGGTCGGTGAGAGAGACGCAGGCGAGCCAGAGGAGGTCGTTGGTGTTCCTGCGCAGCGCGTGGGCGAGGTCGTACATGAGGCACCCCGACGGCTTCCCGTGGAAGGTGCCGAGCCGGTAGTACTCCCTGCGCAGCCTGGCGAACAGCCTCACCGGGTCGCCGCCGTCAGCCTCCGCGTCACCGAACGGCCGCCGCCTCTTCCTCCTCCCGCCCTCGGCGTCGGAATCGTAGTCCGAAGCATCGGACTCGTCGTCGTCTGAGTCGCGGAGGTGGTCGTCGTCCGCGTCCCCCTCGGCCGTGAGATCGGAGGCGTCGGCGAGGGAGGACACGTCGAAGTCGTACGATAGGTCCGCGGCGCGCTCGTCGTCGGCGGTGAAGAGAACGACGACGCGGTCGTTCCCCGCGGCGAGGTTGCGGAGGTGCACGGGGCGGTGCGAGTCCACGACGAAGGCGGTGGAGCCGCGCGGCAGGACGCCGCGGAGGAGGTCGCAGCGCGCGCCCCAGTTGATGAGCACCACGCAGAGCGGCGGCGGCGGATGGGAGGAGGTGGCAGAGGGGGAGAAGGAGGCGAGGAGCTCCGCGGCGGTGGCGGTGGAGACGACGGGGTAGACGGAGAAGCGGATGGAGTCGGCGGAGAGGACGTGGGTAAGGACCCTCAGCGCGCAGAGCGAGTCGGCATCGGCCGCGGACGGGAGGATCAGGAGCGGGGATGAGGAGGCCGAGGAAGCCGCTGCGGCGGCGACGGCGGCGGCCCGGAGTCGCGCATAGAAGGAGTCGGCGCGGAGCTCACGCACCATTGCAGCATCAAAATCGAAATGGAAAATCTGGGGAACGGCGGGGTGGGGATTGGATTTGGGTGTTTTGTGGTGTGGGAGAGCGGAGAGGGCGGGAGGGGTTCGGAAATTTTCGGATTTCGGAGGGAACTGAAGGCTTTCGCGTTTGGAATTTGGGGATCGATTCGATTCGACCTCGTCAATGGAGACTCTGGATCTGGACTCTCTGGGTCTCTACTCTTTCTCGTTTCGTTTGAGTAGGAATGTCACTGTAGTAGAGTGAATGGGCCGCACATGACTGCTAACTTTTGGTAGCCATGGAAGGAGTTCAGGTAGTGGGCTAGACCGTGCTAGCTATCAGGTTGCCAAATAATGGTACCGGCGGGTGAACAGTGAGCCAAAGAAAACACCGGCCCAAAAGAACAGCTAAATCTGGAGCTGGATCAATACAGTCCAATGGGCTTTGGACTTCAAATTTATTAGATATGTTTGGATCGGATCTAAATTGGATATGGATACCAATGGACAGTAGATCCAATTATATTGGATGGACTTTGGACCTAGAAGTTGGATAGTCCAATATCCAAAGGACACATGTTCCGTGCATACACGTGCCATGCATCGGTCGTCGTCGCAATCTCATATCTGCCAAGACTTTATTATTCCCGTGAATGCATGTAGTCTCGTGTCTCGAGAACGAGGAGGGCCACCAGGCCTCACCGCTGCACATCTAGGGGTGGAATCGAGCCGAGCCGAGCCGGCTCGTGGCTCGGCAAAACTCGAGCCAAGCCAGGCTCGGCTCGGTGCTAGAAAAAAACTGAAAAGAGGGCTCGTGGCTCGGCTCGTGGCTTGGCTCGGTGGGCTCGTGGCTCGGCTCGGTGGGCTCGTGGCTCGGCTCGAAGGGCTTATCGAGCCGGACGACCTGAAGCGGGCATTGACTATCCCCTGCTCCGTGAAGAATCCCCAATGGCAATTCCTTGCACGTCGCTCTCCGTGTCTTCATTTGTCCCTTCCTCATCTCGCTAGGGCCGGTGCTGTTCGCCACCGACGTCGGCAGCCACCGATCGGACCTCATCTCCTCCTCCTGCCATGGCTCCCCTTCCCTATCACCCGCCTCCTCTCAGAATAAATCCCCTCCCGTCGCTCGTCTAAAGTTAGCGGAGATCGCCCCTTCCAGCCCTCCGCCTGTCGGCGCTCCGCCGCCCACCACCGACGGCTGGTCCTCACCTCCACCTCTCACCACCGATGGCTGCAGATGCAGCGAACTCTCAAGTCTCAACAGGGCAAGGGCAGTACCTATTTTCTTCCATTTTATTTCTTTGCTAGTAGTGGATAGGAGATTAGGAGTTTATACATCGAGCTAGTGGAGCTGTATGGCTGAGCAAAAAGATCCGGCCTGACCTGAGCTACATATTCTGATTACCATGCATAATTTGGTTGCCATCTAGAGTGTGTCACCCGACAGTTACGAGAACACAAGGTTTGCTCATGTAATTAACATACTGCAGCATAAGCTCTGGTCGCATGTGAACTTGAGCTTCTTTGTTGCTACTACTAATATGTTTAGATGAGAAGATTTAGCACATGGCCGGTATGATCAGGAGGAATCGTTCAAGATATTACTAATATAATATGTAAGAATTAGAAGATCAAATTCAGGAGAGGAAGAGATGATAACGCTCTGCTGGACGGGGAAGAAGAATAGTACTTCTCTTTTGCTCTTGTTATTTTTCCTACTGTGCAGAAAATACTTAGAAATACATCGCATGTACTGGACTACTTGTATGCAAAGTTGCAATTCGCCATCGACATGGATGGTGTATACTAATGGATATGGCCTGCAAGCTTTTACGAGTTTGCACTGTGATTTGGCATGTGTTTAACCTGATACTGTGGTCATTAGCTCTTATGGAATTCTTGCATGGCTGCTAACTTGTCTTCTCTTGTTCATGTTGCAAAGTACTTTCTAAACTTGTCTGTACTCTCTATTTTTTTCTATTACAGAATAAGTGCAACATTGCATTATCTGAATTTGGAAGAACTAAGTGCATGTATTTGCGATGTACGACACTCTTTGTTGGACTAATTAAGTCCATGCATTTGTGTTGTTAACTTGTGATGTATACCACTGTTATGATTATTGATACTTTGTGAGATTTATTAGACTATGTTATGGATCTATTCATGATCAATTGTTGATTATAACTGCGGATTATTACATGTCTAGAAAAGATTATGTCATTGTTATATTTTATACCGAGCCTTCGAGCCGGCTTGCGAGCTTCACCGAGCTGGCTTGTCGAGCCTCGAGCCTAAGTAACAAGGTTTAGGCTTGCCTTGTCCGTCTTTCGAGCCGAGCCTTGTCCAGCTCGAGCCGAACCTCGAGCCTCGAGATTTGTGTCCACCCCTATGCACGTCTTCCACACCACACCTTGCTCCAGCACAAGAAGCACCGAACGCGCCGGCGTTGCCAAAATAGTTGGCACCAGCCGGTCAGCTCCCGGAGTGGGCGGCCAGAGGTCCCGGAGATGGCGAGTGTGTCGTGCTCGGCCATGTAGCTGCGGAGGTCGTGGTTAAACCGGGGGGATGGGATGGGATTGTGTTCGACCGCTGTACGACAAGGCAGGAATCTAGACCTCGCGTGTTGGGGGAGTTCGCCGGGTAGTTAGTATGCGCGGGACTCCGAGAGGGCGGGAACCGAGGCTACGCGTGAGGGAAGGTGCGGGGGTAGGAGGCGGGGAGGTGGGGAGGGGAATTTTTTCTTTTTTGCATGGGGATAAGGAGGTTGACGAAGGAGAACCTGAGGCGGGTGCGGTCGGACCGTCGGAAGCCTGTGCTATGCGGTCGCGATGGTGCAGCTGCGTAGGCAAGTAATCGTGATTCTTAAGGTCCATTTGAATCTTGGATATCCAGAATTACAACTGGTTGGACTTGGATGGATTTGGATATTGGGAAGCAAAGGGTGGACTGGATATGGACTACACCACATGAGATTGGACGCGAGATTGGACATCTGCGTTTTGGATCTGGACCTTGATCCAGTTCCAGGTTTACGGCCCTTACTAGTGGGACCGTGCTGAAATTGCACTACTAATGTATTGCAGATTTAATAGATCTTCTACTCTATTCATTTCAAAATAGATTCGAAGTTTAGATTTTACATGTATATATACAGTAAAACTTGTCTAGATATTTAAAAATTTATACAAATCTTAACATCTATTTTGAGATGAGAGAGTTATTTTATATAAGAGATTATCCGTATCTATTATAAAGGTATACACACTAAAAAGTCACATTGAGATCTCTAGGTTGCCGAACGACCACTATGGCATATAGAATGAATCGCTAACTTGTTATTGGTGTCGCTCCCCTACTGAAGCGAGACTGAATTTGGAAGTCTCCGTGCACGTGTCTCTAAGAACCAACACCACATAGATGAAGTCGTCTCTATTGAATCCTTTATTCGAGTCGGAGAACCTAACACCAAATATTACAGTCTTTCAAGCATGGGGCGAACACATCAACCTTCACGCACCTCTCAGTGATGCCAAGAGGCAACACTTGAATAAGGCCAAGGTGCGGAGGACTTATTCCATGTTGATGTTGACACCATCATCTCACCATCAGCAACCGGAGACAAAAACATAACCTAGAAATAAACCCTAACAAGAGAAATGATGGGTCCCATGGTAGATTGAATCCTCTCAATTCTCATGCATCTGCCATGTCGGTGGAGACGGCAGGGGCAGTGATCCACCAGAGGAATAGGAGGGTTGGAGGCAAACGCATGGAGGCAACCGGAAGGGTTCTCTAGTTATCCTATTTCATTTAATGTCCCTATTCGTACCCTTAGAGCAGCCCCTATGTTGAAATAAGGCTACACATAATGCCCTTGAGGTCAATCTTAAGCTGGTTTAAACTAAACATTGTCTAGGTTAAGCGGCGCATAGGTCATGGAAAGAGGGGTTTCACTTGTTACGTCGCATGCAAGTTTGGACATGGCAGGACAACCACCACCTAAGAGGAAGTAAGGACACCGAGGATGTAAAGTGGTGGAGAATAAACCACCACTCATGATTTGGCATCAATTTAGGGAATAATTCCACCCTTGCGTATTTTGTTGTTGTTGTAGAGCTCAAGCACTTGTAGCATAAGGCAAAGGCGCCCTAGTGGTGGAGCTTGTAGTTGATGAGGAAGTACTCGAGCTACCATTCCAGTGAACTGATCTTGATGTTGTCATGTCAGCATGCAAGGGATAAGGAACTATCTAACATAGATCCTAAATAATATTTAGGAGGAGTGATCCTAAAAAATCTATAGCAATGATAGCTAACCCTATAATCTGCAAAAGGGTGAAATAGAATAAATAATTAAAAGAGACACCAAAAGGATGTCTCCAAAAGCATGGATAAGATATATATTATGTTCTAGATTTTGATATAGCCAAGTAATATAAGTAAAGAAAAACTAACAATGATTACTTGAGCACCTCGTGTGACTTCGAAATGGACCGATTTTTTTTCTTTCTACTTGCCCCACAGGCAATGGAGAAAACCCTAGCTTGTCCCCTCCACCTCTTATCCCCTGCCTTCGCTGCCTGACAAAGCCCATGTAGTGCCAGCGGCGGTGGGCATGTCTTTACCCGTGCATTGAGAGGGAGGCACGAGAGTTCCCGGCTTGGCGGAAGTGTGTTGCGCATGGAAGCTTAGCTCAATGGCGGCGACTAGGCATGATAGTGGTGGTGCTTGGCGACGCAAGGGACGGTGAGGCTCAAGAGCAAGCATCGAGGAGGCCTCATACAGTGGTAGGGAGAAGGAGGCTAGGCTAGCGAGCCAAATCTAGGCCCGATTTTGGCTTGGATAGCACGACCGATCAGCGTTAGATATGGCATTTGCGATGAAGAAATCCATGGAAGCGCACCTCTCTGGTTGTGATGTGGATAGGGCACCTAATATAGGTCGATCAGGCCCAGAACTTTGATCGCTTGGTAGGCCGGCGTGGGATCTGTGAGGTGTGACTTTGGACACACATATAAGCCATGTATGTGGACTTGTCACACTTGCACTACCCATAAGTTGGCATGTCGGCCTCCGAGGTCTATGCAATCAAGCTTGTGTTGCTCGTGTCAGTCGCCTCCCACGTGTGAGACAGAAGTCGGGGTGACAACTCTAGAAGGTGGGATGCATGTTTGGCTCTCCAGCAAGCAATGTTGTGGTGGTGATTGTTCTCTCATTGGTTGTATGGATGGTGAGGAGCGGGAAGTGGGGGGCCTTGGTGTTGGCAGCGCTTCGGCAAAAGGAGACTCCCAAATCGTTGATGAATGCATTTTGCATCATGTTTTACCTTATGTTTTTTGCATTATTGATAATAGGATCTTAGTATTTTACCGCACCCGCACACACCTCTTATGCTTGTTTCATCGGGATCTCAAATTTAAAGAGGTTTATGGACAAATCAATTGGAGTTATCTTTTTCTCATAGATATGTTAATTGGAATCCTAAGCCTTCCATGTGAATATCCATGCACCTAGGAGACAAGCCAAGAAGAAAAACAAAACGAGATTTACTAACACTATAACGAGAACTGTACCATGTGCCCATGATATCGCCTCGTAAAATCTGTGTGATTGGATCGCAGATAATATGTACAGAGATGTTATAAACCACCGTAACCTTATATCCATAAGGGATCTTGTTGGAGAACTTGCAGAAGGACATCCATCTCCATTGTTACTCAGATCTTGGAGGCTAGGACATCGATCTTCATCACCAACTGTTGCATCTCTATCTCTATCATCATCAACGACATCTCCATCAACATTTACCCATTCATCTCATTGTAATTCCAACCGCTATTGTGGATTTGCATGTGTATTCATTCGTACCTTCATTATTTCTATATTATCACGATTATGTCGATTGCTTCCATGAGTAAAATTTCCTTTGTTCTTGGGGAGATGGAGAAAAACTAACACTATTATGAAATAAAATAAATATTTTTTCTTTATTTATATAAGTGTGTATTCAATTGTATTTTTTTGGTATTATGTGAATATTGACTACATAGTATTTGTCCTTTGGGGACTTGAAAGGAGATTTTTGTAGATGTATGTATGGCTGATGTTATTAATGTTAAGTAAGATATTGCATGCTTTCAAAGGTCATGCATCAATGGATGATAACGGAGATCCATGAGCCTATATCCATAACCATGGATTAACCCTTAAACGCTAGTGAAATTAGGCGAACTTGTTTTTTATGACCAATTGTAGTCATGAGGGGTGAGATGAGCGAGACTTCTAGGGTCACCTTTATTTGGTACTTCGCTCATGCACACGAATACAAAATAAGACACATATATTCTAATCGTGTTCTATTCAAATGGTAGAGGTGGATTCAAAACTTCCTGGGAATGCTTGCAGTTTTATTAATTGCAATGATTACTCTCTGTTGGCAACCTCTAGTTGTCCAATTTTTTTAATATTATATTTTGTTCTCATTCACAAACACTTTCGATACATTGTTGCTTGAAATTAAAGATGTAGGGATTCGTAGCATGGAAAACAAAAAATTTCTATCGCATACAAACAAACAAGCCAAGATCTATCTACTAGATTGTAGCAACGAGTCGATGGAATAACTCACCCTCGAAGATTCCAAAGTGTTTAACGAGAGCGGATTCTCGTGGGTGATGTAGTCGTACTCTTCCCGATCTCAAGATCGCGTAGACGATCCTTCCGGTGCTGCGTTCCGGCAGCGCTCCCGCAGTCGGTCACACGTTCGGTACTCGACGAAGACCTTCCTCTCCTTGTTTCAGCAGGCAGCGGAGGTTGTAGCACTCTCCTCGCGATTCCGGCAGCACAACGGCATGGTACCGGAAGTAGAGGGGAGATCTCGCAGGGCTTCGCCTTAAGCCGGAGCGAGTATGGTGGAGTATGAGAGAGTCCCTCGACGATCTAGGGTTTAGACACGCCGAGGAGGGGGCTAGGCCGGCGGCTAGGGTTTCACCTAGGCGGCGGCGGCGAGTGCCCTAGGGCCGACGGCGGCTATGGAAGCGGCGGCGACTTGGTACTAGGGTTTAGAGGTGGGGATCTTGTGTGTCTAGGAGGGGAGCCCTGCCCCTCCTTATATAGGTGGAGGGGCCGGCCAGCCAAGGGGAGGGGAGTCCCTCCCCAACTCGGCTTGGTGGTGCGCCGGCGGTGAGAAGGAGGGACTCCTCCCCAACTCGGTTTCCTCCTCCTTTTCCACTTCCAAAAAATAGTCGTTTGACTTTCAAACTTGGTGTTTGACTTTTCAAACAAGGATTTGATTTAATCCTGTATTTTGTTCAGCGATGACACTTAGTACATGATGCAATCATACCAACTTGATATAACACATTCATGTACCCTTCCCCTCCGGAGTGCCGGACATTCCGAAACCTTCTAGAACATTCCCGATGAAAACACCGGAATCATTCTCCAACTCCGAAACGGGACTTTCCTTATATGAATCTTATTCTCCGGACCATTCCGGATCTCCTCGTGATATCCCGAATCCTATTCGAGACTCCGAACAACATTCAGACTCTTTCTCATCATTCCATAACTACTCAAACAACATCGAATCCTTAAGTGTGTCTCCCTACGGTTCGTGAATTATGCGGACATGATCGAGACACTTCTCCGAACAATAACCAATAGAGGAATCTGGAAATTCATATGGCTCCCACATATTTCTACGATTAATTTGCGATCAAATGAACCACTTACATACGATATCAATTTCCCTTTGTCTCACGATAGTTTACTTATCTGAGGTTATGATCGTCGGTATCTCTGCATACCTAGTTCAACCTCGTTACCGATAAGTACTCTTTTCTCGTTCCCGTGATATGTTATCCCTTGTGAGCCAGTCACATGCTTGCAAGCTAATTGGATGACATTTCACCGAGAGGGCCCAGAGTATATCTATCCGTCATATGGATGGACAAATCCCACTCTTGATCCATGTGTTTCAACCAATACTTTCCGAACACTCAATGCCACCTTTATAGCCACCCAGTTATGGTGTGGTGTTTGATGTCATCAAAGCATCCATCCGGTAAGGGTGATATGCATGATCTCATGGTCGAAGGAATTAGATTACTATGTATCAGAAAGCATATAGCAATTGAACTATTAAAATGACTTGATATTTATGCTACGCTTATCTATAGGAGTATGTCCACCATATCATTCTCCTAACGATATGATCTTGTTGTTAATAACATCTCAATGTTCATGATAGGGAAACCACAATCATCTATTAACCAACAAGCTAGTATTATATAGAGGCTTTACTAGGGACTCTTATTTTTAGTCTACAAATCACACAAGTATTAATGTTTCCTTGTTAATACTATTATAGCATGAAATGTAAACATTTATCATAAACACAAAGATATAATAATAACTATATTTATTATTGCCTCTAGGGCATATCTCCAACAGTCTCCCACTTGCACTAGAGTCATCTAATATAGATTACATGGTAATATACCGAACACCCATGGCAGTTTGGTGTTGGTCATGTTTTGCCCTCGGGAGAGGTTTAGTCAACGGATCCGCCACATTCAGATCTGTGTTTACTTTGCAAATCTTTATATCCCCATCTTGGATATGTTCTCGAATAGCGTGAAAACGCAGCTTGATGTGCTTCAGCTTCTTGTGTGACCTTGGTTCTTGCGCATTGGCTATGGCGCCCATGTTATCACAGTAGATAGACATTGGGTCCAGCGCACTAGGAACCACACCCAGCTCTGTAATGAACTCTTTCATCCATATCGTTTCTTGTGAAGCCTCCGAAGCAGCCATGTATTCCGATTCAGTTGAAGATCTCGCCACAACGCTTTGCTTTGCACTCCTCCAGCTAACTGCTGCACCATTCAAAATAAATACGTATCCAGATTGTGATTTAGAATCATCCGGATCGGTGTTCCAACTAGCATCGGTGTAACCATTTACAACGAGCTTTTCATCACCTCCATAAGAAAGAACCATATCCTTAGTTCTTCTCAAGTACTTAAGGATGTTTTTGACCGCTGTCCAATGATCCACTCCTGGATCACTTTGATATCTGCTAGTTAAACTAACAACATATGCAATGTCGGGTCTAGTACATAGCATGGCATACATTAGAGATCCTATGGCTGAGGCATAGGGAGTCTTACTCATCCTTTCTCTATCTTCTGCCGATGTCGGACTTTGAGTTTTACTCAAGGTCGTATTGGGCAACATGGGCAAGAACCCTTTCTTGATATCTTCCATTCCAAACCTCTTTAGAACTTTGTCCAAATATGTACTTTGTGACAATGATATTTGGCGTCTCGATCTATCTCTATAAATCTTTATGCCTAATATGTAAGCTGCTTCGCCAAGATCCTTCATTGAAAAACTATTATTCAAATATTCCTTGACACTATTAAGAAGGTCTACATCATTCCCAATCAACAATATGTCATCTACATATAGTATTAAGAATGCTACAGAGCTCCCACTCACTTTCTTGTAAATACAAGCTTCTCCATAAGTTTGTATAAAACCAAAACTTTTGATCACCTTATCAAAACGTTGATTCCAACTTCGGGATGCTTGCTTCAATCCATAGATGGACCGTTGAAGTTTGCATACCTTGTTAGCATCTTTAGGATCGACAAAACCTTTGGGTTGCATCATATACAACTCTTCATCAATGTCTCCATTGAGGAATGCTGTTTTGACATCCGTCTGCCATATCTCATAATCATAATATGCAGCGATTGCTAACATAATCCTCACAGACTTTAGCTTTGCTACTGGTGAGAAAGTCTCATCGTAGTCAACTCCTTGAATTTGTCGAAACCCCTTTGCGACAAGTCGAGCTTTATAGACAGTAACATTACCATCAGCGTCTGTTTTCTTCTTGAAAATCCATTTGTTCTCGACAGCCTTCCGGCCATCTAGTAAGTCCACCAAAGTCGTTACTTGGTTTTCGTACATGGATCCAATCTCGGATTTCATGGCTTCTTGCCATTTATTGGAATCTGGGCTCATCATCGCTTCCTCATATGTCGCAGGGTCATCGGTGTTGTCCACCAACATGATACTCATAACGGGATCATACCAATCTGGAGTGGTACGAGTTCTCGTTGACCTGCGAGGCTCTGTAGCAACTTCAACCGAAGTTTCATGATCATCATCATTAGCTTCCTCTCTAACTGGTGCAGGCACCACAGGAACTTCTTCCGGTGCTGCGCTACTTGCAATTTCGAGAGAAGGTTCGACAACCTCGTCGAGTTCTAATTTCCTTCCAGTCACTTCTTTCGAGAGAAATTCCTTCTCTAGAAAGGATCCATTCTTGGCAACGAAGATTTTGCCTTCGGATCTATGATAGAAGGTATACCCAATAGTTTTCTTCGGGTATCCTATGAAGACGCATTTTTCCGCTTTGGGTTCAAGCTTGTCCGGTTGTAACTTCTTTACATAGGCTTCGCAACCCCAAACTTTAAGGAACGACAATCTAGGTTTCTTCCCAAACCATAATTCATACGGTGTCGTTTTAACGGATTTAGATGGTGCCCTATTTAAAGTGAATGTGGCTGTTTCTAATGCATAACCTCAAAATGATAGCGGTAAATCTGTAAGTGACATCATAGAACGAACCATATCTAAGAGAGTTCGATTACGATGTTCGGACACACCATTACGCTGTGGTGTTCCCGGCGGTGTCAATTGTGAAAGTATTCCGCATTTCTTCAAATGCTCGCCAAACTCGTAACTTAGATATTCACCTCCACGATCAGAACGTAGAAATTTAATCTTCTTGTTACGTTGATTCTCTACCTCACTTTGAAATTCCTTAAACTTCTCGAAAGTTTCGGACTTATGTTTCATGAAATAGATATACACATGTCTACTCAAATCATCCGTGAAGGTAAGAGCATAACGATAACCACCGCGCGATGCTACACTCATTGGACCACACACATCGGTATGTATGATTTCCAATAAGTCCGTAGCTCGCTCCATCATACCAGAAAATGGAGTCTTAGTCATTTTACCCATCAGACATGCTTCGCATCTTTCAAGTGATTCGAAATCAAGTGATTCAAGAAGTCCATCGGAATGGAGTTTCTTCATACGCTTCACTCCAATGTGACCAAGACGACAGTGCCACATATAGGTCGAGTTATCGCTCGATTTCAAGCGTTTAGCCTCAATGTTATTAATATGTGTATTTCCACTATCGAGATTCAATAAGAATAGACCATCTATCAAAGGTGCATGTGCATAAAACATATTACTCATATAAATCGAACAACCATTATTCTCGGACTTAAACAAGTAACCGTCTCGCAATAAACAAGATCCCGATTTAATGTTCATGCTTGACGCAGGCACCAAATAACAATTATTTAAGTATAAAACTAATCCCGATGGTAGATGAAGGGGTAGTGTGCCGACCGCGATCACATCAACCTTTGATCCGTTTCCCACGCGCATCGTCACCTCGTTCTTCGCTAGCTTCCGTTTATTCTGAAGCACCTGTTTCGAGTTACAAATATGAGCAACCGACCCAATATCAAATACCCAGGCACTACTACGAGTACTAGTGAGATACACATCAATAACATGTATATCAGATATACCTTTCTTCTTGATGTTGCCGTTCTTCAGATCCGCCAAGTACTTTGGGCAATTCCGCTTCCAGTGACCTTCTCCCTTGCAGTAAAAGCACTCAGTATCAGGCTTAGGTCCAGCCTTGGTCTTCTTCGTTGGCGTGGTAACTTTCTTACCACCCTTCTTGAAGTTTCCCTTCTGCTTAGACTTGCCTTTCTTGAATTTGGTGGTCTTATTGACCAACGACACTTGGTGCTCTTTCTTGATCTCCACTTCTGCAGATTTCAGCATGGCAAAGAGTTCTGGCAATGTCTTGTTCATGTTTTGCATGTTGTAGTTCATCACAAAGTTCTTGTAACTTGGTGGTAGTGATTGGAGGACGCGGTAAATCCCCAAAGCATTAGGAATCACTATACCCAAGCTTTGAAGTTTGTTTGCGTGCCTAGACATCTTAAGCACATGCTTACTGACGGAGTTGCCCTCTTCCATCTTGCAGTTAAAGAACTTTTCAGAAGCCTCATAGCTTTCAATTGCCGCATGAGTCTCAAAGATCAATTTGAGATCCTCGACAATATCATATGGGTCTGAATTCTCAAACCTTTTCTGAAGCTCCGATTCTAAACCATACAAGATAGCACACTGAACTGTGGAGTACTGAGTCTTCCGAGTGAGGTAAACATTCTTTACTTCATCGGCAGCATCAGCTACAGGTGGGTCACCCAGCGGTGCATCCAGCACACAGGTCAAATTACCAGCTGTGAGGACAATCCTCAAATTGCGGAACCAATCCGCGAAGTTGCTTCCATTGTTTTTCAACTTTTCTTTCTCTAGGAACGCATTAAAATTGATGGTAGGGGCTGCCATTGATCTACAACATATTTGCAATAGTTTAGACTAAGTTTATGACAAATTGAGTTCAAATTAATAATAAAATTAATCTAGGTGAACTCCCACTCAAAACAATATCCCTCACATTGTTTTAGTGATCACACGAACCAAATCCACCACATCAACACCGATCATCATGAGAGTTGATATAGTTTCAATGGCGAACAATCGACATGTTCATCATATCTACTATATGATTCATGCTTTACCTTTCGGTGATCCGTGTTCCGAGACCATGTCTGTACATGCTAGGCTCATCAAGATCAAACCTTAGTTTCCGCATGAGCAAATCTGGCTTGCTCACGTTGTATACACTTGCGGAATCTAACACACCCGATCATCACGTGGTGCTTCGAAACAACAAGCTTTAGCAACGGTGCTAACTAAGGGTGAACACTTTATGATTTGAAATTCATGTGCATGAGGGATCATCTTATAATGCTATCGTCGTCTACTAAGCAATACAAGATGCATAAAGGATTAACATTACATGCAATTCATAATATGTGACATGATATGGCCTTTCTTCTTTGTGCTTCCGATCTCCATCTTCTAGCACGAACATGATCTCCATCATCACCGGCATTGCATCAAGGTCAATGACGCTTCTCCATGGTTATCGTCCACCGGCTTCAACTATTACAACTACTTTGAATAGACACGCGGGTCTTAACATAAATTAAATACAACCATATGGCTCCTGCCGGTTGCCAACTTACAATAAGGAACATTGCATACATCAAATATAATCACAATCATGGCCATATCACATCACAGCACACCCCTGCAAAACAAAGTTAGACGCCTCTACTTTCTTTGCATGTTTTACGTGGTTTGGGGCTTTCAATAAGTGTCGTTCTAACTTACAAACATGAACCACAACATTGATACTAGTATTGTTAATCACCCGTTGTAAATTGGATCTTAACTATGCTAGGAGAAACAGGCACCCGCAAAGCCACTTATGCAATACAAGTTGCATGTCAAGCGTGGAGCAAGTCTCATGAATGATGTCATGTAAGTTTAGCCCGGGCCGCTTCATCCCAACATCCCGCAAGATGCAAAGTACACAAGAAGAAATCGACAATAAAAGCATCAACGCCCATAATGACCATTGTGTTCTACTCGTGCAACAGATCTACATATAGACACGGCTCTGATACCACTGTAGGGATTCGTAGCATGGAAAACAAAAATTTTCTATCGCATACAAACAAACAAGCCAAGATCTATCTACTAGATTGTAGCAACGAGTCGATGGAATAAATCACCCTCGAAGATTCCAAAGTGTTTAACGAGAGCAGATTCTCGTGGGTGATGTAGTCGTACTCTTCCCGATCTCAAGATCGCGTAGACGATCCTTCCGGCGCTGCGTTCCGGCAGCGCTCTCGCAGTCGGTCACACATTTGGTACTCGACGAAGACCTTCCTATCCTTGTTCCAGCAGGCAGCGGAGGTTGTAGCACTCTCCTCGCGATTCCGGCAGCACAACGGCGTGGTACCGGAAGTAGAGGGGAGATCTCGCAGGGCTTCGCCTTAAGCCGGAGCGAGTATGGTGGAGTATGAGAGAGTCCCTCGACGATCTAGGGTTTAGAAACGCCAAGGAGGGGTCTAGGCCGGCGGCTAGGGTTTCACCTAGGCGGCGGCGGCGAGTGCCCTAGGGCCGACGGCGGCTATGGAGGCGGCGGCGACTTGGTACTAGGGTTTAGAGGTGGGGATCTTGTGTGTCTAGGAGGGGAGCCCTGCCCCTCCTTATATAGGTGGAGGGGCCAGCCGGCCAAGGGGAGGGGAGTCCCTCCCCAACTCGGCTTGGTGGTGCGCCGGCGGTGAGAAGGAGGGACTCCTCCCCAACTCGGTTTCCTCCTCCTTTTCCACTTCCAAAAAATAGCCGTTTGACTTTCAAACTTGGCGTTTGACTTTTCAAACAAGGATTTGATTTAATCCTGTATTTTGTTCAGCGATGACACTTAGTACATGATGAAATAATACCAACTTGATATAACACATTCATGTACCCTTCCCCTCCGGAGTGCCGGACATTCCGAAACCTTCTAGAACATTCCCGATGAAAACACCGGAATCATTCTCCAACTCCGAAACGGGACTTTCCTTATATGAATCTTATTCTCCGGACCATTCCGGATCTCCTCGTGATATCCCGAATCCTATTAGAGACTCCGAACAACTTTCAGACTCTTTCTCATCATTCCATAACTACTCAAACAACATCGAATCCTTAAGTGTGTCTCCCTACGGTTCGTGAATTATGCGGACATGATCGAGACACTTCTCCGAACAATAACCAATAGAGGAATCTGGAAATTCATATGGCTCCCACATATTTCTACGATTAATTTGCGATCAAATGAACCACTTACATACGATATCAATTTCCCTTTGTCTCACGATAGTTTACTTATCTAAGGTTATGATCGTCAGTATCTCTGCATACCTAGTTCAACCTCGTTACCGATAAGTACTCTTTTCTCGTTCCCGTGATATGTGATCCCTTGTGAGCCAGTCACATGCTTGCAAGCTAATTGGATGACATTTCACCGAGAGGGCCCAGAGTATATCTATCCGTCATATGGATGGACAAATCCCACTCTTGATCCATGTGTTTCAACCAATACTTTCCGAACACTCAATGCCACCTTTATAGCCACCCAGTTACGGTGTGGTGTTTGATGTCATCAAAGCATCCATCCGGTAAGGGTGATATGCATGATCTCATGGTCGAAGGAATTAGATTACTATGTATCAGAAAGCATATAGCAATTGAACTATTAAAATGACTTGATCTTTATGCTACGCTTATCTATAGGAGTATGTCCACCATATCATTCTCCTAACGATATGATCTTGTTGTTAATAGCATCTCAATGTTCATGATAGGGAAACCACAATCATCTATTAACCAACAAGCTAGTATTATATAGAGGCTTTACTAGGGACTCTTATTTTTAGTCTACAAATCACACAAGTATTAATGTTTCCTTGTTAATACTATTATAGCATGAAATGTAAACATTTATCATAAACACAAAGATATAATAATAACTATATTTATTATTGCCTCTAGGGCATATCTCCAACAAAAGACAACTTGCATATACACTTGGATAAAGGCATAAAAACCATTGCCAACAACTATTTGTGGTTCAATATTGTTACTTCGAAATTAGCTACATACGACTTGTGCACTTATAGTCATCGATCATATCTTGGAGACTTGGCTTGATGATGGCCGAAGGTCTGAAGTACCATGTCGTGGTGCGGAAGGTTTTTCCAAGTGAAAGTTGGGGTGTCAAAACCCTCTTGGAGGCATCCTTGTGGTTACCTTCTCTGCGTCCAACTGCCTGCGTCAGGGCTCCAGGTGAAAACCCGTGACCATCCTACTCTCGACAAAGACTGTGTGATATGTCCTCACCCTCTTGAGGGCACCGTCATGGAGCTTGTACCTCTTGGTTTCGGTTTGGTGTCATTGGTGGACAAATTTGGATCCTATCTCGAGACACACGTCTGGTGGTTTCACACAGAGGTGTGGTGGCATATCTATTTAGTAGTCTCGGATCCTTCGTTAGGGTGTGGCTACTCCTGTATTTTTTCTTATCTTTGTTCTGCATTGTCATAGAGTTTTCTCATCACTTTGTATCAGTTTGACCGCGTTGTGACTTTATTTATAAAGCAGAGAGAAAACCTGTTTTGAGAAGGCGTTGTTGGAGATATGCCCTAGAGGCAATAATAAATGTAGTTATTATTATATCTTTGTGTTTATGATAAATGTTTACATTCATGCTATAATAGTATTAACAAGGAAACATTGATACTTGTGTGATTTGTAGACTTAATTTGAAGTCCCTAGTATAGCCTCTATACTCCACTAGCTTGTTGGTTGATAAATGATTGTGGTTTCCCTATCATGAACATTGAGATGTTATCAACAACAAGATCATATCGTTAGGAGAATGATATGATGTACATACTCCTATAGATAAGCGTAGCATAAAGATCAAGTCATTTCAATAGTTCAATTGCTATATGCTTTCTGATACATAGTAACCTAATTCCTTCGACCATGAGATCATGCATATCACCTTTACCGGATGGATGCTTTGATGACATCAAACACCACACCGTAACTGGGTGGCTATAAAGGTGGCATTGAGTGTTCGGAAAGCATTGGTTGAAACACATGGATCAAGAGTGGGATTTGTCTATCCATATGACGGATAGATATACTCTGGGCCCTCTCGGTGGAATGTCATCCAATTAGCTTGCAAGCATGTGACTGGATCACAAGGGATCACATATCACGGGAACGAGAAAAGAGTACTTATCGGTAACGAGGTTGAACTAGGTATGCAGAGATACCGACGATCATAACCTCGGATAAGTAAACTATCGTGAGACAAAGGGAAATTGGTATCGTATGTAAGTGGTTCATTCGATCACAAAGTAATCGTAGAAATATGTGGGAGCCATATGAATTTCCAGATTCCTCTATTGGTTATTGTTCGGAGAAGTGTCTCGATCATGTCCGCATAATTCACGAACCGTAGGGAGACACACTTAAGGATTCGACGTTGTTTGAGTAGTTATGGTATTATGAGAAAGAGACCGAATGTTGTTCGGAGTCTCGGATGGGATCCGGGATATCACGAGGTGATCCGGAATGGTCCGGAGAATAAGATTCATATAAGGAAAGTCCCGTTTCGGAGTTCGGGAATGATTCCGGTGTTTTCATCGGGAATGTTCTAGAAGGTTCCGGAATGTCCGGCACTCCGGAGGGGAAGGGGTACATGAATGTGTCATTGCATATTGGAATGATTGCATCATGTACTGAGTGTTCTCGCTGTTCCAAATAAAGGATTAAATTGAATCTTAAATTGAAAAGTCAAATAGCAAGTTTGAAAAGTCAAACGGCTAAAATTGGAAAGAGGGAAAGAGGAAAGAGAGGGAAACCGAGTTGGGGAGGGAGACCCTCCTCCAACCGGCGCGCCTCCTCCAAGCCGAGTTGGGGAGGGACTCCCCTCCCTCCCCATGGCGCGGCCGGCCCCTCCACCTATAAAAGGAGGGGCAGGGCCCCCTCCTCTTGACACACAAGTTCCTATCCTCTAAATCTAAACCCTAGCCCTAGATCCCGGTTTAGAGCCGCTTTGGTTTAGAGCTTCTAATTGCACTAGCCTTCGGATTAGAGCCTTCTAATTGGTGTGTCTAAACCCTAGACCACTAAAGCTCTCTCATACTCCACCATACTCGCTCCGGCTTAAGGCGAAGCCCTGCGGGATCTCCCCTCTACTTCCGGTACCACGCCGTTGTGCTGCCGGAATCGCGAGGAGAGTGCTACAACCTCCGCTGCCTGCTGGAACAAGGGAGAGGAAGGTCTTCGTCGAGTACCGAACGTGTGACCGACTGCGGGAGCGCTGCCGGAACGCAGCGCCGGAAGGATCGTCTACACGATCTTGAGATCGGAAAAAGTACGACTACATCACCCACGAGAATCTGCTCTCGTTAACCGCTTTGGAATCTTCGAGGGTAAGTTATTCCATCGACTCGTTGCTACAATCTAGTAGATAGATCTTGGCTTGTTTGTTTGTATGCGATAGAAATTTTTTGTTTTCCATGCTACGAACCCCTACAGGCGTGACTTGGAAACAAAGAATGACCAACAAATAATATTTATTTACAAAGGCTGGCCAAATCGAGAATTTAAGTAGTTTTCGTTAGGCCCTACAACATCCATTCGGTGGAAATAAAAAAATAAGTTTGAAAGCGAAAGGACATACGAAAACCGTAGGCGCCATTATGATTTGGAACAAGAAGCTCGTTCATAGCAAGCAAAGGCACATGTACTTGGCCTAGATGCAAACGTAGGGGAGCAATCTCACTTTCAACGAGCCAATGTGCATGCCATGATTTTGTAACGAGAGAAACCGTTAGAAACAAACAGCCGTGCTAGCTAAGAGGGGAAAATGAGCACATATAGATAAATAAAGGAACTAAAACGACCAAAAGTGGCGGTGGTGATTTCCCCGTTTTCCATGTACGATGATGATGCAATAGTAAGGTGCGGCCAGCCAGGGGGTGTGCCCACCAGGGGCAGGGGACAAGATGATGCGTGTTGGGTAGCTGGCCACCTACACACACACTTGTTGTCACGCGTCACTGGACTGGACGCAGCTAGCACTTCCACCATCCGACCTCACTCGTCCGTCTGATGATACGGATGACAGGTAGTTTAGCCATCTATACTTACTTTGGTCCTGCACACAGCACATATAGGTACGTACGCCGTCGGACACGGCTAGCAAACCTCGATCGCTGGCGTTGTATTGTATCCCCGTGCTGCAACTGCAATGCAACCTCCTCGTCTCATCATACGAGGATGCCTTAAACCACACCGGAAATGACGGTGTAGAGGCGGTGCCATATTTTTTTAACAAAACAGGAAATTTTGCCCCCTTTTTTTTTTAAACCCGAAAAAAAATTGACCGGTTCATTTGCAGGGAACCGGCCTCGTCCCTCGCGTCACCCCTCCTGGGCAACTCGGGGAAAGCACCGCTGCCGGCCCGCCACACTAGCCCCCATCTCCCACTCCCTTGCCGTCGTTGTCGCTGGCCTCTCCGCGGTGGCCCCCGTCCCCCAAGGGGGTGTGGGAGAGCGGCGGTGGACGCAACGCCCTGGTTTCGGTGTTGAGGCGTGGTGGCCGGGTGGCGGCGCCAGCGGGGCACTGGCGCCGATGCTGGAGGCGATGGAGGGTGGTGGAAGGCGACAAGGAAGGTGCGGTGCGGCGGTGCTCCCAGGCCCCTGCGGCGGTTGCACGAGCCCCATCTGGGCCCGATCTGGGCTCCTAGAGCCACGGTGTGGCTTGCGTGTTGGCTTCGTTGGGCGTGGCGCGGGGTGCTGAGGACAACACGATGCTGCCCTACGGGATCGATGGGGGAGGTGGTTGTTGTTGGCCCGTTTGGGCTTGACAACCACTACTAGTAAAACGGCTACAGGTAATCCACGCATCCGTGACGCACGTGCTAGTGGTGCCTCACGGGTAAAATAGGTGTGGCGCACTGTCCACAGGTGCCCTACAACTAACTGTCGTAAACGTGACGCACATGGGGGTGGTAAGCCACGGTTATGTGTGGGCCAGGACACAGGTGGCCGCATCACACATACCCGTAGCGCACTAGGTATAGATGTGAAACTTAGCCATAGCGCACCTTGACCTAGTGCGCTACGGGTATGTGTGCTGCAGCAGCTGGGTCAACTTAGCCGTAAGGCACTCTGCCCTAATGCCTACGACTAAGTGGCATGCACCAACTTCACACCCCCATGGATCGCCTTTTTAGATTTGCAAAAAATAAAAGAAAACGAAAAACACTTCAAAAAATAAATTACTTTCATATTTAGGTAGATAATGTGGTCTAGTTTCTAGGAAAATTAACAAACATGAATTTCGATTTTTTTTGAAAAAAAAGTCATGCCACAGTAAAACGGCCGTATCTTTTGCATACGATATCGAAAAAAACGTTTAATATACCAAAATGATCAGAACGATATTCCACATCCGCTTGCAACCCCTTTATGTCGTTTAGCGATTTTTTAGAATCTTAAAATTCGAAAAGAGTAAAAATTTATGGCAAAAACAAGATTTTTTCCTGTAGAAAAAAAATTGAGGCAACTTACCCGTAGTGCACCACCACCTAGTGCGCCACGAGTAAGTTGGGCGGGATTCGAAATTCGAATCACCACCCCGCCCACCTATCCCTCTACTTTTCTCTCCCCCTTTTCCTTTTCCTTCTCCCTTTTCCTTCTCCTTCTCCTTTTCCTTCTCCTCTCTCCGGCCACCTTGCTCCGGCGTCCTTGCTCCGGCCTCCTCCTCTCCTTGAAGTGATGGCGGCGCGACGGAGTCCTTCTCCTCCTCCTCCTCCTCGCAGCGACGACGGGTGACGGCGGCCTCCTTCTCCTCACCTACCTCCCTTCCTCTCTCTTCTTCTCTTCCTTCCTCCCTTTCTCCAATCACCTACCGCCTCGATGCCGGCGAGGACTAGCGCGGCCACGGCCTCCCGCACCTCCTTGCGGTGGTAGGTCGTGGCCCTGGCCATGCTCCGGCGAGGAGACACGACGGCGGCGCACGGACCCGATTGCTTTTGCAATTCAAAACGAGGGTGCTTTTTGCATTTTTTTTCGGTTTTCAAAAAATATAGTCGTGGCGCACATGGACCCCTTCTTGTGGCGCACTAGGTGGTGCGCCACGGGTAACTTTTTACACGTAACGCACCAGGTTGTGCGCTACGGCTAAAACTTAGCCGTATCGCGCGGCTAGTGGCGCACTACCAATGCGCTACGGATGTTCTTTAGGTGCGCCACAAATGTGCCTTTTCCTGGTAGTGAGCGGGGTGGTGGGCAGTTTGTGTGGAGGCCAGCGGGCTTCAACGAGCACAGTGATGGCTGGCGGGCAGTCAATTCATGTTGCAGGTTATTGAGCATCTCTGGGAGAAATCCTTGCTCTGGTTTTGGCCGGAGCTGGCGATGCTGACGCATGCGGGTGTCGTACACTTCTCCGGAATCACTATCGCGAGTTGTGCTCTCTCCTCCTCCAGCGGCCTTGGCTTTGGTGGGAAACCATATCTTGGATCGTGTAATAGAGGCAATGTTTTGTCTCTTTTCTTCTTGGGGGCATCGTCTCGGAGTCACCTGCGGCCAGGGGTTCGGGGAAGAGGCTTGTTGCTAGGCAGTTGTGCAATGTCCAAGTGTGCAATTTGGAAAAGATGGTGTGTCGTGCCGAGGTTGGGTTGCGGCAAAAAATCGATAGTCGGTTTTCCCGGCGTGTCTGATGGGTCTCTTCTGCCTCGCTGTGGAGTCGGAGACGCGGTGGAGCGTGTCCAGGCGTCGACAATGACCGGCCGCCGGTGGCTCCGCAGAGTACTCAGCTAGCGCAAGCCCAACATATTTTCCTCATGAAGCTCGTTTTCTAAAGTCGGAGCTGAGCGTATGGCCAATTGTTGGCATAGACCGACATGTGTTCTGGCGCCGTCTGCTGTGAAGCTTTGTTTGGGTCGTCGATGGTGAAGTCGTAGTCGCTGGCTCTTGAAGGATTGATGACGATGACGCTTCTTTGCAACCTCGACGTTTCTTCCTTGCAGCGTGTGTGTCCTCGCGTGGATAACCAGGTTGGCTATTGTGGTGTGTCTAATGTAGTCATCTTTCATAACGATATTGATGCATTGAGAGACGGTGGCATTAGCTCGCAAGTGCAAAAGGGATGATGGTGGTGCCCAGTAAAGTAGTGGCATTACCCGCGGAAGGTGGAAAATTTCAAGTGCGCAGAGAAGTGGAAATTAACAAGCCAGCACGTGGGCCTGATTTGTGGCCCGAGCCCGCCGGCCCTGGCCCTTTGGGATCTGATACTACCTGGCCTAGCCAACGATGGAGGAGAGATGTCCCGGTCGATGAGGCTGGATTGTACTCGCTAGACGCTACAACAGTGATCAAGCCTCCCGTGCATGCGCAATACGGTACCTACCTACGTCCAGCTTAATCGGGACAACGACGTGCAAGTCGCTTGGAGAAAACACCGCCCCGTGAGAACGATCGATCGATCGATCTGACAAGAACATCAGGTCGTCGTCGTCGTCGTTCATGGATGCAGTGATGATGATGTGGTGACGCCGCTACAGGACAACGGCCGGAATCACTTAATAATTTGATGAACTGCTGGGAGTGAAAATCTAATCAAATCTGAAAGCAACTTAATAAGATCGATGTTCATCACAACGATCTATGTATGCGCACGGAAATACTATGTTACAACGACACGCGCAAATTATTAATAAAAAAAAACACAAGGCGAAGAAAAGAGGAAGGAAAAAACACACGATCGACAAATACTACTAGTTGGGTCCATGCATATGATCCAGCTACAGATCCAAATTCACGCTCCGATAGAGAAGCTAGCAGCAGCAGCAAGCTTGATTGATTGATTGCTTCAGCGGCGATCGCCGGCCGCCGGAGGCGTCGGGGGAGCAGGGAAGTCGCAGTCGGCGGAGGCCTCGCCGACGACGCGCCTGTGGAAGCTGCGGTGGCATTCGCACGCGGCGCAGACGAGCGCGGCGGCGCCCTCGGGCCCGGACGCCATGAACTCGCGGCAGCCGTCCACGGCGTGCCCGCCGGTCCTGGCGGCGTGGTTGCGCTGGCACTGCATGTACCGCACCACGGCCTTGCTCTCCTGCTCCTTCCTCGTCGCCTCCGCCGCCCCGGACGCCCCGCCGTTCGCGTTCGCCGTCGGCCGGTCTTGCTGGGGCCCCATGCGGCGCGGGTGTGAAAAAAGATGTGCCTTTGCCGGCACGGCGCCGTCAAATGTTAGGCG
This sequence comes from Avena sativa, assembly GCA_916181665.1. Lineage (NCBI taxonomy): Eukaryota > Viridiplantae > Streptophyta > Magnoliopsida > Poales > Poaceae > Avena > Avena sativa. The sequence goes on from OV702282.1 coordinate 195,795,276, forward strand.
CGGAGGAGGGAGAGCAAGGTTTCCAAGGAAAGACAGGTGAAGATGGGAAAGGCTTTGCTGTCACGACTGGGATGGAGGGATGGTGGCCTACTTATATGGCTGATAGGGACTACATAGGCGCCTACTAGCCAGGTCAGGGTTTTGTGAACCCATGGTAACATCTCTACCATGGTTAAAAACTTGGCACTTGTCGCGTTTGCCACGTGTCGGGGCATATGCACCGTAGGGCTCTTTTGGCGCGGAGTTATCTTCGCCGAGAAAGCACGGTGAATTTTTTGGTCATGTCCGGTCACTTATATGGACGGTAGGCACACTCTTCAGATTATTTAGGATTCACGCAATCCGCCAACAAAAACCATGGGCTAACAAGAACTAACCATCAAAGCATGGTTTTAGAGTCACCCCGTTTTCGAACACCGTTTTGATCTTTTCGGTGTTGCTATGTTACAAGCCAACTCACGCACAAATATCATGCCGAGATCGCCCACCGCACCTTAGGGCTCTCTTGGAGTGGAGTTATCTTCGCGGAGAAAGCGGAACAATTTTTTTTGGCCATGTTCGGTTATTTATATGGACAGTAGGTACGCTCTCCATATTAATTAGGATTCACGCAATCCGCCAACACAAACCATGGGCTAACAAGAACTCACCATTGAAGTGGTTTTAGAGTCAAGCGCACAGTTTCACTATTTTCGGTGTTGCTATGTTACAAGCAAACTCATGCACAAGTACGTATCACGACGAGATCATGCACCATATGTTAGGGCCTTAGGACCACCTTGGCGCGGGGTATGTTTCGATGGAAATGCAAAACAAACACTTTTGGTTTGTATATATAGCTTTCGTTACTTATATGGATGGTAGATAGGCTGACATGCTAGCGTTCATGCATCCACCAACACCAAACCATGGGATAATAATAGCTAACCACTGGCATGGTTTTGGGTGATGTGTTTTTGGGCGCCCTTGTTCCGTTTTGGTACTTTGGCTGCCATGTTATGAGCAAACCCATGCATAGAAACTAACACGACATCAGGTTCTCAGCTTGTCGATGAATGAAACTTAGGTCCTTCTTGGCATGTGGATATGTTCTATGGAAAAGCAAAACAAACACATTTGGTTTGTATAGTTTCAGTGACTTGTCTAGATGATTGATCTGCTCGCCGGATTATTCACACAATCCACAGTCACAATCCATGGGCTAATAAGAACCATATAAAAGGTTTTCTCATGATTTCTTTGTGTCCTTGGTTTGCTTTGATCTTCTCGATTTTGTTATGGTACAAGAAAACTTTCCTATAGAAATTAACACGGCATTGGTTTTGTGCAGCGGACAATTGGAACACCTTTGCTTATCTTGGCTCATGATTATTTCCCAAAAACACCACTTTTATTTGTTTGCATATGGGTTTTATTTACATTACAAATATGTTAGTAACATTTCATTCTTTTGTGTGTTTCACACAAAATTGGTGGTTTTCACTACAACATGACATACCTTTGAGGCCTTATGTTCCAAACATTTCTAATGTGTGGACCTTTTTCTTGTGTAATGTTCAGTGTCTCTAATACCGGTAATGATCATAGACTCTTGCAAATTTACCTCACTACTTTCGGGGGAAACAATTCATATCTCCTCTGATAGAAATGATCCTGGAGTTGAGCATTATTTTTGGCAACAGGCTCATATTCAAATGCCAGAACATAAGAAAGTCCAATTTAAACACAAATAATGTTGTTACCATGGAGGTTGCTCTATCCCATTGTTTGATCATTGTCGTAGGTTGCATCATGCTCTTGAGGAGATATATGCGCTATTTATCATGAGCTTATTCCACAGCGGGTTGATTAAGGAAATAATTGACACGAAAACCTGATTTAATGAGACAAGAGGATAGAGCATAAATATATTTGCACTTGAGGAAGATATGTATCTTATCATGCGCTATTCTGACCATATATAAGGCAACTCCAACCGCGCGCGGTGGCAGTTTGGTGATACATGATAATGTTGCTAATGGCCAACAAACGAGCATTTTAAGCATCACCATCACTACCCAAGACCAGATCAAGAATTGACCTGACAAACCGTCTTACGTTGATTAATCGAAGCATGTTTACATCGTGCCAGGATATTTCGACGCCGACGTCTTGACGAGAAAGTAAATCGAAGAGAGAAAAGTAGGCATGCTCAACTTAGTCAAGATTCAGACAACAACATCAAAGGCTTTGTCGATTCAGAGAAAGAAGCAAGAGATTTAGGCGTGACAGGAAGCTTCTTGGATCCACAATCCACAGCGGAGAGGTTGGATTGAGAAGCACTCCTTCCCAATTGACTCTTCAGGGTCTTGTACCACTTGCCTGTGGGGCAACTTTCATCTACTAGTATTTCTTAGAGATATGACTCTGGACAATTGCTCATGTGCTACATTTCATCTGGTCACAGTGAACTTGTACAGCTGTGTGATACGGTAGCTTGTTATAATTTCAGTGCTCCAAGTAATACACATACGGACATGACGTATCCATTTGGTCACGTTTTATGTGGAGTAGTAGCATGATTCAGTACAAAGCGATATTCTTCCATAATTGGTTAGATGTGAAACATGCAATGGTATCTGACCAAGTGACCAATCAAACTTTTGTGGGAGATATCTTCAGGGAAAGAAGGTGTAGGACTAAACGGCTAGAGAAAGTTATAGAAATGTCACATTCAGCGGCCACAATTGTCTTCCGTAGTGGAACTGAGAATCGAATAGTTTGTCTGCTCTCTTAAAAAGAAGAAAAATTATCAGGATATCTGGATGTCACCGGCCGGTGCTCGCAAGAATGGTATATGTTCTTTGCTTTGTTTAACTGAATTTCTGGTGAAAAGGGAGCAATGTCTTATGCAGATTCCTCAGCCGACAGTCCTCGCAAGAACCACTATCATCATCGTCATAATTTCGGTTCCCTCTGAACTGAATTTAGATAAGGCAACAAGGGGTACGTGCACATGAATTGCAGAGGAGGTGTACGGTGGGAGCTCTTTGAAGACCCTTCAACTTGACTCTTTATATAGTTATAATAAAAGAGAATAAACTGTTCATTGACATAGTTTTGTGTGTGTGCAAGGAATCCGCTGCATAGGAAGTACCTCCATCTGCCGTACTGTTATGTGCTACTGTTATGTTAAGACTAAGAGGAACTCAACTCCATCTTTCCTGGGACTGCACCTTGGCTCAAGATTGCTGATAGGAATCTCCTCACGAGCTTAGATGAACCTCCAGTTTTGATGAATTGGACAACTTAAAGCACTTCAGCAACCATTTCTGATGGGCTTCATCATCAGCTCCTGCTGGGCCATATTGGATCTCGTAAATGCTTAGTTTTGCAAAGATGAAACCCTGTGATTTTGAGAACGGAAAAGAAACCTCGAACAAGATCTTTCCGTGGTTGCCAGGGCAAAGAGAGAACACTCTTAACATCTCAGTGATTGGTAAAAACACAACTTGTAATCTCCTGTGTTTTTTAACATGTACACAAATCTCTTTAATATGTTCAGTAGGACAATCTTCTACTAGTTTAGTTATAAGAAAAATATATTGTATTTTATAAGCAGAGGCCATTGGCCAGACACGTTTTCCAAGGAGCAACATTATCCTTTGACTGAATTCCACTTTTTATCCTCTATTTGTGCATTTGTGACACTAATTACCCTATATAGTGAAAAATCATCTAAATTACCATGTTCGGAAACTTTAAACCCTCATTTTCTGATGCATATCTATTAAGTAAGGTGTGAGGTGACGATTGAATCTCGAATTTATCGAGATGACAACAAAGAATAGAACATTTGGTATAGAGAAGGGTACATATGATCAACGACGACGTCCTCCGATCTTAACATAATTTTGTGGCGGCACATCGTTCTAACATGTCGGCCTTATTTAAGAACACGTGTTGAATGCTAAAACTGGGCAAAATCATGCTTAGAATTTTCTTAAATAGGACATTCGGGTACAATTTCTACTAAATGGGATAATTAGTGTCTCAAATGCACAAATAGAGAGTAAAAAGTGGAATTCACTCTTATCCTTTCTTTTTCTTCAAAGAAAATTATCCTTTCTTTTGCTCTTGCTAGAAGGATGTTCCACTTCGCCAGGTTGTCTCTTGCCTCACCGAGTAGATTCTCGTCGCTGTGTCGTGATCACGGTTTATGGATTTATGCATTGAAAAGGTCCATATCAGCTTCGTCAATGGTTTTTTTTTTTTGAGAAACATAATACAAACGCAGACACTCACAATGATCAAGCCATGATCACACAATAGTGGATCTAAGATGATCCTTACATTTGTCTATTTTTGTGTATATCATGGATGATAATATACTCTGATGAAACTTGTTCGTACATACAAGATATATGTGGACATATCTGTATAGTTTTTTCTGAATTTTTTGAGATTTGAAAATGTGATTTTCGAATTTTTTTTAAAACAAGGTCCCCAGGGAGCTTTTGACCTAATAGCACTTTTCAGAATAGCATGCTACCTGTCAAATCATATCATAGAACAGATGGTTCCTAGCTCGGGGCAAACACTTAATCCAAGCTTCATCATCTCGATCTGGTCGGTAGAAGGTTCCTTCCAAAGTCACCGGCTCACTCCATGCATCCTAGATTGGACGTACATACGCTGTTCCAGTCGCCATGAACACCCGAATCGAATAATTCAGCTGATGAAAACATTTCCTCTTTCTCGCCTCAATCAGCAGCAAGCAAACTACACACCATTCTTTTTGGAGTATGTTTTTTGTGGGAGAGAATAGTAGTGGACCTATAGGCAGATAAACTTAGCCTCACAGTGAAGCAAACAATTATAACACAACGCTGACTCCTGCAAGAATATGAAATATAGCAAGGATTGGTTCGGGGCAGTATATACCTGTTGAGAGTTCAGTAGAACCTGAGCGCTGCTGATTCCGAGCGAACTCTTCCTTAAAAGCAAAGTTGTGACTTGTTGTAACGGCGTTCATCTGGTTTTCCGTCAATTGACTGCACAATTCTTTTCTTGTTAATTAATTGATGAGACAAAACTTTTGCATCTATTTTAAAAATAAATAAATGGGCAGCAAACTACCAGAAATGATTGATCAGCAACCATCACCAAACTGTAGAAGATAATTAACTTCATGGGTGCACGGGACTAAACAAAATTTCAATTAATTGGAAGGGGCCTCAACTAATATGTCATACCCTCTCTAATCCGAAACATTTCTTCGGAAGATTTGATAGGGGCAAAAAAACGTAAAATGGTAAGGGACCAAAAAATTAATTTTAGAGATTTGGCAGGGTTCACGTGAACACACCACAAAATTTTGAGGTTCTTCTTTAGTTAGACTGTCTTGGCTTTGAAACCGTGACCGACATGAGGGGCGCACAGCGACGCCTCACCCTGGCGCCTGGCGGCCTCTCGTCGCCGTCGACCTCGCCAGGGGCGTCTGGGTCGAGGTTTCTCTGCCTCGGTTCTGATTCCGACGCGGATGAGTCCATTCAACCAGCAGGGACAATGCGTGAGGCCCTGGAGGCGCTGGAAGATGAATCTGGGAGCTTGGATGGAAGACGGTGACGCGACGACGGCGGAAGACCGATGATCAACTCAAGCAGGATTTCTGGGAGGAGATTGGATTCCCTACCCCAGCGTCAAGGTTCTGGGAGAGAAGATCGTCGTCGCCGGCGAGCGACGTTCCATCGCCGGAGTCCGACGTTCTACGACGCAGGTCGTCTTCGCCTGGGGGCCAGGGTGGGCTTGTTTCTTCGTCGGGAATGAGATTGTCCAGGGGAAAGGTCAAGCCTTGGCGAGGTCCTTTGCCTCCTCGATGATGTTCGGCTCCACCGATTTTCGCTCAGTTCGCGGCGGCGGCGGCGTTCGCTCGGGGGCGGCGTGACTCGGTTGTCGATCCGGTTTCCAAGCCGGGGCCCTGTGATCGCGGGAAGTTGGATGTGGCCAGCAGGGTGGGTCCGGACCCAATCGGACCGGTGCTGTTTTTCTCCTGGACTCGGACCGGGAGTCGGTTTCGGTCCTGGTATCGCTCCCAGGTATTTCCCCCGACGCCAGAATACTCCCAGATAGCTCCCCCGACGCCCAAGTCTTCCGCCAAGTCGCCGCCTTCATCGCCCCAGCCCACTCCGCCGTCGACGTCCTCGGTCCCTGCGCCGCCCCAGAACATCTCCGAGAGGTCGTTTGCCTCTGTTCTCTCGACTCCAGTGATGGCGGGTCGAGGCAATGGGGTAATCCCTAGGGGGCCGCCCCCTGTGCCAGCGAATCACGCTGCTCCTGTGCCGGTCGCTGGGGCAGCTCCTGCTGCTGTGTTGAAGCCTCCGACGCCGGTATCGGCTACTCCGTTGCAGCATGCCGCGCCTGGGCAGGGAACTATGCAAGCTTCTGTCGGGACGTACCAGCCTAACTCAGGTCATCCGCAGTTCCCTCCGGGAGTTCAGTTCAGGCCTCCGATGGCTTATTTCAATGCGATTCAAGCTGTCCCGCATCAGCCTTTGCAGCGCCCTTATCGTGGGTCGTCGACCCCGTTTGTCGGTGTAATGCCCCGGAAAAATATTCCGAACTAAAATTGATTATTATTTGATTTTGTGCATCATCATGACATCATCACGCATATTTTGTTCGCCTATTTAACTGTAAACTATTTTGGTAAAAACCTATTTTTGTCTTACTAAAATATTCCTACGGTTTTATTAAATCCTTTTCTCCTTTCTTATTTTCAAATTAAAACAAAATAATATCTTCGGTCTGATACGTGACCGTAAATGATTTTTCTTATTTAACTAAAAAATAAAACTAGGCTAAAGGCCCGTCTAACTTTTAGCCCAAAACTAGATCCATCTAGTCTACTTTGGACTAGATAATTAATCCATTCCCTTTCTTTCTCCCTAAACCCTAGCCTCCAAATCTGAACCAAATTCCCCGACTCTTTCCTTTTTCCTCCGCCGCCGCCGTCTCTTCTATTTTCTCTGGTCGGAAGGAAGCAGGTCAACAGCAGCCTCGTGCAAGAATTCTCCAAGAGCTAGCTAGCTAAGAAGATCCCTTTTAATCCACACACACACACACACCATCACGCCTCCATACTCCAATCTCCATCTGCCGCCTCCACATCGCATCAAGCAGCAACAACAGCTGTGGCTCCACCCAGGTTCTGTGCCACGCCTCGAGAAGAGCTGCTCCACTTCTCCCATGCGCGCGCACGCGCCGCCCTCCAGCCCAGGCTCCCATGCCTACACAATTTTCTCTCGACGACCAAGTCTGCTCATCTTGTTCCTTGAACGCACGCAGCAGCCCAGCTCCACGCCACCATATCCCACCGACAGCCGGCTGGTCCTGTAGCTCCAACCGCCTTGGTTCTTTGCCCCTTCGAAGCAGCCAGGAGCCACCATGTGCAGCAGCCTGGCGCCACCCGCTTGATCCTCGTGCCGCATGTCAACAGCGGCGGCAGACCGTCTGCAGCACCCCGGTCTCCACAGCAGAGAGGCTCCGACCTCCACTGACCAGGTTTGTGCAGGTCGACCAGCACCAGTCCGCCAGGTCGTGTTCGGCTGATTGTCTTTTCTGATTCTCATCAACGCGCATGTACTACTCTGTGTGCTGAACTGCAACCTGTTCTGCCCTTCGTCTGTTTCAGGTTCGCGTAGTCCGCTATCTACAGCAGCGAGCACCCAACCCGTGTCCTGTCTCCGTATGTGCGCTAAGTGTTCGACAAAATGTTCCACGAGAGTTTTGTCTCGAATTTCTTCTATTTGGCGTGTTCAAGCCATTACCATTCTATATATCAAGATCGGCACCAATTTACCGCCCCATCGGATGGGACATCTGTCACTTCTCCGACAAGATCTATTTCATGGTAGCCACCGATTCGGCTACTTGGTCACTTCCACTACTTCAACTATAATTTGAGGACCTTCTCTTCGCCTCTCCAATCCAAACTGTGAGACCCCAAATCCTTGTCCTATTTTGATAAGTACATCATTTAACCTACATGCTTGCATACATATTCATTTGTTTGGGGCACTTTGTCGATTCACCTCATAATTAAATATTAAAATCATATGCGGGCAAATCTAGCCCTATATTGGCCCCATTTAAAATTGTGTAGCGAACCAATGCCATGCTTTGTCTCGTTAATTCAACATTTAATTTAAGGGGTAGATAAATAACTTGAACCTACTAATTAAATGTCAGGATCTCGATTCCGCTTAATATTGCTAAGTAGGACCGCATATTGCCATGTCATGCATCATATCATAAACATGCCGGATCTTCCGCCGTATTATTAAATATTGCATCGGTTGCTATTTTTAGTGTTTGCTTCTTCACCGGATAGAACGATGAGCCGATGTGAGAAACGACATGCCTCCGGTTTTCCCGACTTTGTCTCACAGGCGAGCATTTCTCCCCCTTCTACCTATTTCGCATTTATAGTCTTTACTTCCTTTGATCTATTGCTATCCTTATTGTCGATGCTATAGTACCGTTCCTTTATTTACCTGCTCCACTATATTGCCTTGGTTATCCCATTGCCTTGTTTGAGTAGCTAGTATGTCCTTGCGAGTCGTAGGCATGCTTAGTATTGCTCTCATACAGGTGAACGTGATACTTGGATATTGATGGTGATAACATAATTAAATTGGTGATGTTGGTTATGGTTATAGTTTCACCTAATGATAAGACCCCGGTAGGGACCACCTTTGGGAACTGCTTGAGCCGACCTAGGACCCGTTCGTTCTACGATACCAGTTCTGAGTTGATCGCGCTAACCAAACATGGGGCCTCTGAGATCCCCCCTCAACTACCGGCGCTATTCGTATATCCAGAGGGTTACAAAATTGGTTTTCCATTTGGTGCATACGCATAATATGTCCTCGGACATGGGTGAGTTGATATGTCTTCGGACTTGATATTTTGGTGGATTTCCATGGCTTGCATACATAAATCGCGGTACACGGTGGCGGCACCCACGGTGTGTACAGGTTACCCCGCAGGGCCCGATCCACCAGTAGGCGCAAACGCTGTGCCTTCCTTGAGAATCATCATACCTCTTGGTTGGTTCCCCACAGTAGGTGATGCCTCTGGATATGCGCGTAGTTATGGGACAGTTCTTGTTGTGATATCGGATGGCACGCGTGATATGTTGCCTGAAGGGTTGAGCATGCGTTTGGGTACAGTAGTGCACCCCTGCAGGGTAAATCTTTTCGAGAAGCCGTGTGTCCACGGTTATGGACGCCTCAGGAGTACAATGTCATGATCACAGACAACGCCACTAATGTTTTGCCTCTAATAATATGAGTAGTAATTAGCCTTATCAACTAAATATCTGCTTAACTAAAATTGCCACCGTGTGTGTTCCGCTAGAGGACTTCCTCGACTGGTCTTCGAGGGGGAAATCTTCGGATGGGTTATGTTTGGTGTTATAATATTGTTACCGCATAGCACTCTCTTATCTCGCTCTAATAGCCGAAGTTGTAGCGTGTCTCTATAAGTTAGATAGTGCAAGCTTTGCTGCCGCTGAGCCCACCATACCTATGTAGGCGAGGACCGCCGAATTCTAGTCTCGCCGTGTACTGGCTTCAGTACTGACCGCTCTCTTTCTGTTTTTCTTTGCCCTTTGTCGGCACCCTTTTGGCTTGACAGGTATGTGATTGACGACGTTAGCAAGGTTACCCTTCCGACTTGGCCTGGGCAGGGTTGGACACCGCTTGGTTATTCTTCAGGACTCTTAGTCCCATTTGGATCTTGTCCGTACCCGGAAACTATCTTGCTTTCTTCTTGAGTTGTATCTTCGTATTTTACCTTTTTTATTCTTGACTCGTTGAGTCGTTGTTGTATATATAAGTTCTTGTGGACTCTGTTGTAAACTACTGTGATGTAACTACTTGTATTCATATCCCACCCACACGAAAGTGTCTGGTGGGCGTCTTTGAATCGCTTCTATGCGGATTTTGGCGAGAAATGCTGAGATCTGCATAGACCCGATTCGGGGGCGTTACAAGTGGTATCAGAGCAAAGGTTTACGATACCCCACCGATCCATCCTGTAGGTTAACCTTGGCAACGGTCGATGTCTAGTGTCAAAACTATTTTACTACAAATGCGTTGGATAGGTATGATTAGCTCTGCTTTTACTCCTTATCTTTAATCTTTCCCTCTTATCTTTGTGTGTTTTGATCTGATCTCTTATATTCTTCAAGTCTAGGATTTTATCGTGGTTGGGCTTCCGTCGTACCTTTAGGGTTTCTCTTTTCCTCCTTTTGTAATGGTGAACCTACATCTGGATTTCATTCTACTTGATCCCTCTTCAAATGTTTCCCAGTGTCCTGCAACTCCTACGAGGACATCATCTACTTGAATCTTTTGTTAACACTGAATGTCAAGATCTTCAGCCTAAATTCTGAGAGTTGGTTGCATGATCCTTCTATTCATGTATAGAGTAATTCTTCGAGTGCGGGATGGAGTCATGACCATACCACTACTCTTATCATTCGCTCTTGTACATTGATTAGTGGAACCATGCAATTTTAGTCCTTCCACGGAAGTTAAAGGTGGCCTTATCTTTGATACCTCTACTCTCGCCTTTGCCTCTCCGGAGTGATCTCCCGAAGAACGTGAGCAACAACCCCTTGTTGGTGGTGTCAACGAATTCAAGACGGAGCAAGAATCCTTGTTAGTGGTGTCGTGACCAATAACCCAACGCAAGAAGATCCGATCATCAAATCCCTCCCCGGTGTCTTTGCTTGGATCTCGGGACGAGATCCCTTGTTAGTGGTGTCGAGTTGTAATGCCCCGGAAAATATTCCGAACTAAAATTGATTGTTATTTGATTTTGTGCATCATCATGACATCATCATGCATATTTTGTTCGCCTATTTGACTGTAAACTATTGTGGTAAAAACCTATTTTTGTTTTACTAAAATATTCCTACGGTTTTATTAAATCCGTTTCTCCTTTCTTATTTTCAAACTAAAACAAAATAATATCTTCGGTCCGATACGTGACCATAAATGATTTTTCTTATTTGACTAAAAAATAAAACTAGGCTAAAGGCCCGTCTAACTTTTAGCCCAAAACTAGATCCATCTAGTCTACTTTGGACTAGATAATTAATCCATTCCCCTTCTTTCTCCCTAAACCCTAGCCTCCAAATCTGAACCAAATTCCCCACCTCTTTCCTTTTTCCTCCGCCGCCGCCGTCTCTTCTATTTTCTCTGGTCGGAAGGAAGCAGGTCAACAGCAGCCTCGTGCAAGCATTCTCCAAGAGCTAGCTAGCTAAGAAGATCCCTTTTAATCCACACACACACACCATCACGCCTCCATACTCCAATGTTGAGGGGTAACCCTTGGGTTGGCCCAATCTTTCACGAATTCCACGAGAAACGAGGGGAAAGCGGTGGTCGAGGGATGAAATCGAGGAAGGCGATGAAAAACCACAAACACACACACACCAAAACACGATACACGCCTACTCCTCACGCCGGTGGCAACCGGTCCAACATAATCTCTAGGATCGGTGTTGGGCGAAGCTCGCTCTCCACGCCAACAACAGGGGATGAGGTGCTTGGTGAGTTCTTGACGACTTGGGGGCGAGAAACCGAGAACCCAAGGCCTGGTACAACTTGAACGCACTAGGCAAGATCCAAGAGGGGGGTGGATAATCCGGTGCTCCTTGGTAGGAGCATGAGACCAATAGATATAAGTCCTCAAAGGGTTTCCTTAATATCTATTATTATCCAAGTCTAGGGTTTACAATAGAGGGTGGGGGCTATATATAGACCAACCACAAAAACAGGGGTAGTTTGGGAACAAATAGCGAAATATAGAGGGGGTTACAAGGCGCTGGGCCGAATTAACACGTTCAGGCCTTTCCAGGTCCGGTAGTACCGGTCCAGCTCGACCGGTAGTACCGGTCATGCGGTAGTACCGCTTCCGGGCCGGTAGTACCGCTTGTCGTCCTGGGACTTGCGCTGGGGTCTTCTGTTGGTGGCGGTAGCAGGGGGCGGTAGTACCGGGGCCCGGTAGTACCGGATCCGGGGCCGGTAGTACCGCCAGTGACAGAGAGCATTTGGGCAGCTCCGGAGCCTTCTGTTGTCGGCGGTAGCATTGGGCGGTAGTGCCGCTCAGCGGTAGTACCGGTCGCCAGGTCCGGTAGTACCGCTGGCGACAGAGAGCATTTGGTCTCTTCTTCGGGTGCTCCTCCGTCCTGTGGGTTCTTCTCTTCGTACCTGATGATGCACAAGGTATGGGTATGAAGTAGCAGGCCATTCAAGGGTGTATCGAAGTCACACAAGGAGAGGAGTGAGTTCACCTTAGCTTGAAGGAGTTTGGCTCGGGCGCGAGTCATGGGTCCACTTGGGGAGCTTGTGGGAGTAGATGTAGTAGCGGTCGTAGGACGGGCTGCATCAGCTCCCCCCCCTTGGGAAAGAGTCGTCCTCGACTCTTCAACCGTCTCAACTTCCTCTTCTCCATGGTAGGGTGAGATGTCCTTGACATTGAATGTCGAGCTCACAAGATACTTGGATGTTGGGATATCGATGACATAAGCGTTGTTGTTGATTCGCTTGAGCACTTTGAATGGTCCATCACCTCTAGGCTTTAGCTTGGAGTCGCGTTCCTTGGGGAAGCGGTCTTTACTTAAGTGTATCCACACAAGGTCGCCCTCTTCGAAGATTATCTCTTTCTTGTTCTTGTTTAGCCTTGATGCTTGGCGAAGGACTTGTTGCTCGATAGTAGCTCGTGTGTCCTCATGGAGTTTCTTCATTGTGTGGGCGCGCTTGACAACGTCCATATTGGCACGTTCATGAAGTGGTAGTGGAAGGATATCGAGCGCGGTTAGAGGCTCGAAGCCATAAACGATCATGAACGGGCTCCTCATGGTGGTGGAGTGCTTGGCGCGGTTGTAGGCGAACTCGGCATGAGGGATGCATTCCTCCCAGTCTTTAAGGTTCTTCTTTATCAACACCCGGAGGAGTGTGCCAAGACTTCGATTGACGCCTTCGGTTTGTCCATCGGTTTGAGGATGCGAGGCAGACGAGAAGAGGAGCTTGATGCCGAGCTTGGCCATGAGGGTCTTCCAGAAGTAGCTCATGAATTTTACGTCGTGGTCGGAGACGATTGTTCTTGGCACACCGTGTAGCCGAATTATTTCCCTGAAAAACAAATTTGCTACATGTGAAGCATCATCGGTCTTATGGCACGGAATGAAATGTGCCATTTTGGAAAAGCGATCCACTACTACAAATATGGAATCGTGACCATGTTTAGATCTAGGCAAGCCTAACACAAAGTCCATGCTAATGTCTGACCAAGGTGCATGAGGAATAGGCAATGGCATATAAAGACCAAAGGGGTTGGACTTAGACTTAGCTTGGATACATGTAGTGCATCGTTGAACGTGGCGCTCCACGTCGCGCTTCATCTTTGGCCAATATTAGTGAGTGGAGAGCATGTCATATGTCTTGTCACGGCCAAAGTGGCCCATAAGGCCTCCACCATGGGACTCTTGAAGAAGCAAAATTTGGAGAGACGATTTCGGAATGCAAAGCTTGTTTTGTTTGAAAAGAAAACCCTTATGCAAATAGAAATCATCAATCCCTTTGTCTACGGAACATTGTGCAAATATTGGTCCAAAGAAAGGGTCGGACGCGTACAAAGATTTGATGTCATCAAGACCCAAGACATTGACTTCGAGTCGTGTAAGAAGGCTTGTGTTTTTGCGAGACAAGGCGTTCGCTACCACATTTTCTTTGCCCTTCTTGTATTTGACAATGTAAGGAAAAGACTCCATAAACTCAACCCATTTTGCGTGCCTTTTACTCAAGTTGGCTTGGCCTTTAAGATACTTCAACGACTCATGGTCGGAATGGATGATAAATTCTTTGGGCCAAAGATAGTGTTGCCACACTTGAAGAACTCGAACCAAGGCAAAAAGTTCTTTGTCATAAATGGGATAATTGAGGCGTGCGCCATCAAGTTTCTCACTATGGTAAGCAATAGGACGCCCATTTTGCATAAGGACGCCACCAATGCCAATACCACTAGCGTCACATTCAATCTCAAAGGTTTTTGTGAAATCTGGTAATGCAAGAAGTGGTGCTTCGGTGAGCCTCTTTTTGAGCTCATCAAAAGCCTTTTGTTGTGCTTTTCCCCAAACGAACGTGACATTTTTCTTGGTCAATTCGTTGAGGGGGCAAGCAATGGTAGAAAAATCTTTCACAAAGCGACGGTAAAAGCCAGCCAACCCATGAAAACTACGAAGTTCACTAACATTTGTTGGGATGGGCCAATCTCGTATGTCCTTGACTTTCGAGACATCCACTTCTATGCCATTAGAAGACACAACAAAACCAAGAAAAATCAGCTTGTCTTTTGCAAAAGTGCACTTTGGGAGATTAGCATAAAGCTTTTCATGACGAAGGATTTGAAGGACCTCCTTAACATGAGTAACATGCTCCTCTAGTGACTTGCTATAGACAAGGATGTCATCAAAGTAAACAACTACACTCTTTCCAATGAGAGATCGCAAAATATGGTTCATGAGGCGCATGAAGGTAGATGGGGCATTGGATAAGCCAAAGGGCATAACCAACCATTCATAGAGACCAAGCTTGGTCTTGAAGGCGGTTTTCCACTCATCACCTTCAGCCATGCGAATTTGATGGTAACCACTACGAAGATCAATTTTCGAAAATATAGTGGCTCCACATAACTCATCAAACATGTAATCAAGACGCGGTATAGGATGTCGATAACGCACGGTGATAGCATTGATTGGACGGCAGTCCATGCATAACCGCAACGTATCATCCGTTTTTGGGACTAGGATCACGGGGACCGCGCTTGGGCTAGTGCTTACTTGGATCAAACCTTTGGAGACGAGTTGGTTGATTTGACGTTCGATCTCCTTCGTCTCTTCCGGGTTCGTGCGATACGCGGCGCGGTTTGGGAGTGGTGCGCCGGGTATGAGGTCGATGCGGTGCTCGATTCCACGAAGAGGAGGAAGGCCATGAGGAAGCTCTTCGGGAAATACATCTTGGAATTCCTGCAAAATATCCATCAAAGAAGGAGGAACATTTGTCAAGTCGTTAGTTCCTTGCGCTAGTCCCTTGCATACAAGGACATAGTGCAAGATGGATGGGTTGTTCCGCACTTCTCTCATCTCACTTTTGGTGGCAAGAAGAACACTCTTAGTTTTTCCACTCGAGTTTGGCTTGTAGCTCTCACTCACTATGGTGTGGTTCTCTCGCTCACCACTCTTCTCACAAGGTGTTTTTGCGTATTGCGCCCTCGCTAAAGCCTTTGCATGTCCGCAATTATTTGGCTAGGAGTCATTGGTTGCAACACACAAGTTTTATCAAGCCATTTGAAGGTGTAAGTATTTGAGTGACCATTATGCAAAGCACGCTTGTCATATTGCCACAGCCTTCCGAGCAACATATGGCAAACCGTCATTGGGACCACGTCACACTCGACCGTGTCCTTGTAGTGCCCAATTGAGAACGTCACCGAGACGGTGTGCTTGATCTTGACAGATCCTTGGTCACTTAGCCATTGGATATGGTAGGGGTGTTTATGCGGATTAAGGGTGAGATTGAGTTTCTCACACAATTCCGTGCTTGCAAGGTTGTGGCAACTCCCACCATCGATGACAACTTTGATGGACTTCCCATTGATGCCGGCCCGAGTTTGGAAGATGTTCGAGCGTTGGTCTTCATTTTCATAGGCTTGGGTAGTCAAGACCCTTGTGACCACAAGCGATGGACTTGCGTCATGCTCACACACAAGAAGTTCTTGGTCCTCTTCCAAATGTTGCCTTGCCATGGCTTCCTTGACCCTTGCATCAAACTCATTGCCGTTGTCATGGATGAACAAAACTTTCTTGTTTCCACATGCATTCGACTTGTGCCCTTTGCCTCCACACTTGTAGCATTCACCGGTGAATGGTTGATCATCCCTTGTGTGTTTGCCACTTGGGGCTGTTTTCCTTGAGGGAGAGTTGGCTTGAAGGGAAGCTTGGTGGTACTTGAGGAGCTTCCACTTGGTGTTGTTGGAATAGTGGTTGATGCTTGCTTGTAGGTGAAGTACGTCTTTGGCTTGTTGTACTTGATGTCCTCTTGCACTTGGCGCTCGGCCTTTGATGCGATGTGCACAAGCTCAACCATGTTGTTGTACTTTTGGAACTCGGTGATGCGCTTGATTGGATGGTTCAAGACATTAAGGAAGCGTGCCATTGTTTGCTCATCTCGCTCTTCAATGTTGGCACGGATCATGTTGAGCTCCATTTGCTTGAAGTACTATTCCACGGTCTTTGTCCCTTGACTAAGCGTTTGAAGCTTGTTGAAGAGGTCACGCGTGTAGTGTGAAGGAACAAAGCGGGATCTCATATGAGCCTTCATATCTTGCCAAGTTGCGATTGGAGGCTCTTCTTTTGCTTCGCGAGCGAGTTGGACTTGTTCCCACCAAAGGTTGGCATACTCATCAAACTCGAGGGATGCCATGGCCATCATATTCTCATTGCTATAGTTGTGCATGCGGAAGATCTTGTCGACCTTGAGTTCCCAAGAGAGATATTCCTCGGGCTCATTGGAACCGGTGAACTTTGGCATGGTGAACTTGAGCTTGCCGAAAGTTTCTTCTCCATTGCGGTTCCAGTTGCGGCGGTTGCCATGATTTGGGCGGTCATCATCATCATCCGAGCTCTCATGTCTTGCTTGGTGATTGTTGCGTTGCTCTTGCGGTTGTTGAGGTGCCGCGTTTGGTGGTTGAACTTGTTGTTGACGACGAGCTTGGGGAGCTTGCTCGTTTTGTTGACGCGGTTGAGGACGAGGAGGAGGTTGATGGTCCTCACGACGAGCTTGGGGAGCTTGCTCTTGTTCTTGTCGTGGTTGATGCCGAGGAGCATTGGCTTGTGCCATGTGGAGAGGGGGACGTCGAGCCGCATGCGCAATGGGCTGCTCTTCTTCTTCTTGGTGTAGGGGAGGTTCGTCATGACCATCATGTTGCCGACGTTGACGATCATGTCGATGATGACGCCTTGGAGGGTCTTCGAGTGCTTCATGTCGACGGTGATCTTGTGCGTCCTCTTCGGATGCTTCACTTGTTGAAGGAGTGTGTCGACGTCGATGGCCTTGGTGGTCCATGCGAGATTGCTCTTGTTGAATCACAAGTGCCCTTGGTTGTGGCCAGTTCGCTTCGCGCCTTGGAGGTCTTGCGGAGAGGTCACCATCATAGCTTGACGTTGCGGCGTGACGCGGAGATGGTAACGCTTGCGAAGAGCTCATGGATTGAAGAATGGTTCCATCCCGGTGCCTTGAAGCGTGACGGCGAGGTGCACTTGATTCACTTGAGGAGTGCCGAGATGAACGTGATGCGCGCGAACGTGGCCTTGCTAGCCCATCGATGAGGTGTTGAAGCTTCTCATCCGTTGAGGCGAGTGCACGACCAAGAGCTTCATTTTGATGACCGAGGTTGTGTTGCATGGCATGCATTTGGCCACGGACTTCTTCGAAGCGGTTGTCGATGTTCTTGAATTCCACATGGGCCTCGCTAAATTGTTCATCTTGGCGTCTCTCGAGAGCTTCACAACGATAGTTGAATTCTCCTCGGACCTTCCAATGGTCCCATCTTGTCATGAATTGTGTGTCATCCTCCGGAGGTTGTGGCGGATGGGATGGCTCTCCATGCCTGGCCATGATGAAAAGCCAACAAGGGTTGTATATGGAGAGAAAGGGTGCGGAGAGTTAGCCTTTTACCTCACCTTGGAGATTATATCAAACCAATTGCCACACAAATGAGCGAAAAGCGTGCAAAGTGAAATGGGCAAGGAACTCACACACAAAGATGCTACAACTCTCAAAAGCTTTTGGTGGAAGGTTAGGATTGTGGAAAACCAAACGAAACGATCAAAGCAAAAGGTTATTGTTCTACGTGGTAAAGAAACAAATATCAAAAGCAAAAGGATACGATCTACAAAAACACGAAAAACACACACGTGGAGAAAAACGGGGTTAGCACGACTATGAAAATGAGCACAAAAGGTCCTAACGAAGACTATGCTCGGTTGTCGTGCCAACTCAAGGAGAGACCACAACTCGTTTGCCAAAAGAGGATAAGCAATAGATTTGTGCACTTGCCTCGGTGCGCTCTTTGTTCTCTCTTTCTTGGCTTACAAGCTTGGTATTCTCTTTGTATTGGGAGACTATGTATCTTTTTCTCTTTTTCTTTTGTTCCTTTTTTTTGATTCTTTTTCCTTTTTCTCCCTTGCTATGCTACTAAGTTAGCTTTTGTATTTGGCCTCACACTCTCACTTTCCGAAGGCAAGTGCACAATGCTTAGACAAACACAAAATGAGTTGCTCTCATAGGATAGATACACACAAAGGAAGATGTGGGGGTTGACAAGGTGGTGCAAGTTATACCTTTGGTATTGTTGACGACTTGCAACCGTTGGTGGGGGATGATGTTCGAGTGTCGCGGTGTCGAAGAGCGCGGGTGACCTTGATGCGGAAGCTTGTGTTAAGATGGCGACAAACACGCGAAACACGAACAAGCTAAAGGGAAAAAGTCAGCAAACGAAAATGAGGCGTCAAGAGGAAGGAAAAACCTTCTGTTGCTGGCGGTAGTACCGCTTGTTACGGGCGGTAGTACCGCTGGTGACAGAACACGAACGAAAACGAGATCCACTTGACACAAACCTCAAATCCGTGGGAAATCTGACCGAAAGGCTGGCTAGGAACAACAGGGGCTATAGATCGACTCCCAAAGCAACAGATCTATGGACCAAAACCACGAAAAACGCACCAAATCCAGCGATCGATCCGAAGGCAAATTGGCGCTCTTTTTGGTGGGATTTTCGATTTTAAGGTGGATAAAAGAAAAATTGGGGGGAAATTCGTGATCAACCGTGCTCTTGATACCAATATGTTGAGGGGTAACCCTTGGGTTGGCCCAATCTTTCAAGAATTCCACGAGAAACGAGGGGGAAGCGGTGGTCGAGGGATGAAATCGAGGAAGGCGATGAAAAACCACGAACACACACACACCAAAACACGATACACGCCTACTCCTCACGCCGGTGGCAACCGGTCCAACATAATCTCTAGGATCGGTGTTGGGCGAAGCTCGCTCTCCACGCCAACAATGGGGGATGAGGTGCTTGGTGAGTTCTTGACGACTTGGGGGCGAGAAACCGAGAACCCAAGGCCTGGTACAACTTGAACGCACTAGGCAAGATCCAAGAGGGGGGTGGATAATCCGGTGCTCCTTGGTAGGAGCATGAGACCAATAGATATAAGTCCTCAAAGGGTTTCCTTAATATCTATTATTATCCAAGTCTAGGGTTTACAATAGAGGGTGGGGGCTATATATAGACCAACCACAAAAACAGGGGTAGTTTGGGAACAAATAGCGAAATATAGAGGGGGTTACAAGGCGCTGGGCCGAATTAACACGTTCAGGCCTTTCCAGGTCCGGTAGTACCGGTCCAGCTCGACCGGTAGTACCGGTCATGCGGTAGTACCGCTTCCGGGCCGGTAGTACCGCTTGTCGTCCTGGGACTTGCGCTGGGGTCTTCTGTTGGTGGCGGTAGCAGGGGGCGGTAGTACCGGGGCCCGGTAGTACCGGATCCGGGGCCGGTAGTACCGCCAGTGACAGAGAGCATTTGGGCAGCTCCGGAGCGTTCTGTTGTCGGCGGTAGCATTGGGCGGTAGTGCCGCTCAGCGGTAGTACCGGTCGCCAGGTCCGGTAGTACCGCTGGCGACAGAGAGCATTTGGTCTCTTCTTCGGGTGCTCCTCCGTCCTGTGGGTTCTTATCTTCGTACCTGATGATGCACAAGGTATGGGTATGAAGTAGCAGGCCATCCAAGGGTGTATCGAAGTCACACAAGGAGAGGAGCGAGTTCACCTTAGCTTGAAGGAGTTTGGCTCGGGCGCGAGTCATGGGTCCACTTGGGGAGCTTGTGGGAGTAGATGTAGTAGCGGTCGTAGGATGGACTGCATCATCCAATCTCCATCTGCCGCCTCCACATCGCATCAAGCAGCAACAACAGCTGTGGCTCCACCCAGGTTCTGTGCCACGCCTCGAGAAGAGCTGCTCCACTTCTCCCATGCGCGCGCACGCGCCGCCCTCCAGCCCAGGCTCCCATGCCTACACAATTTTCTCTCGACGACCAAGTCTGCTC
The DNA here is from genome assembly GCA_916181665.1 of Avena sativa. Taxonomy (NCBI): domain Eukaryota; kingdom Viridiplantae; phylum Streptophyta; class Magnoliopsida; order Poales; family Poaceae; genus Avena; species Avena sativa. The sequence goes on from OV702282.1 coordinate 195,815,491, forward strand.
ATCTTGTTCCTTGAACGCACGCAGCAGCCCAGCTCCACGCCACCATATCCCACCGACAGCCGGCTGGTCCTATAGCTCCAACCGCCTTGGTTCTTTGCCCCTTTGAAGCAGCCAGGAGCCACCATGTGCAGCAGCCTGGCGCCACCCGCTTGATCCTCGTGCCGCATGTCAACAGCGGCGGCAGACCGTCTGCAGCACCCCGGTCTCCACAGCAGAGAGGCTCCGACCTCCACTGACCAGGTTTGTGCAGGTCGACCAGCACCAGTCCGCCAGGTCGTGTTCGGCTGATTGTCTTTTCTGATTCTCATCAACGCGCATGTACTACTCTGTGTGTGCTGAACTGCAACCTGTTCTGCCCTTCGTCTGTTTCAGGTTCGCGTAGTCCGCTATCTACAACAGCGAGCACCCAACCCGTGTCCTTTCTCCGTATGTGCGCTAAGTGTTCGACAAAATGTTCCACGAGAGTTTTGTCTCGAATTTCTTCTATTTGGCGTGTTCAAGCCATTACCATTCTATATATCAAGATCGACACCAAGTTATCGCCCCATCGGATGGGACATCTGTCGCTCCTCCGACAAGATCTATTTCATGGTAGCCACCGATTCGGCTACTTGGTCACTTCCACTACTTCAACTATAATTTGAGGACCTTCTCTTCGCCTCTCCAATCCAAACTGTGAGACCCCAAATCCTTGTCCTATTTTGATAAGTACATCATTTAACCTGTTGCATTAAATCTTACATGCTTGCATACATATTCATTTGTTTGGGGCACTTTGTCGATTCACCTCATAATTAAATATTAAAATCATATGCGGGCAAATCTAGCCCTATATTGGCCCCATTTAAAATTGTGTAGCGAACCAATGCCATGCTTTGCCTCGTTAATTCAACATTTAATTTAAGGGGTAGATAAATAACTTGAACCTACTAATTAAATGTCAGGATCTCGATTCCGCTTAATATTGCTAAGTAGGACATCATATTGCCATGTCATGCATCATATCATAAACATGCCGGATCTTCCGCCGTATTATTAAATATTGCATCGGTTGCTATTTTTAGTGTTTGCTTCTTCACCGGATAGAACGATGAGCCGATGTGAGAAACGACATGCCTCCGGTTTTCCCGACTTTGTCTCACAGGCGAGCATTTCTCCCCCTTCTACCTATTTCGCATTTATAGTCTTTAATTCCTTTGATCTATTGCTATCCTTATTGTCGATGCTATAGTACCGTTCCTTTATTTACCTGCTCCACTATATTGCCTTAGTTATCCCATTGCCTTGTCTGAGTAGCTAGTCTGTCCTTGCGATTCGTAGGCATGCTTAGTATTGCTCTCATACAGGTGAACATGATACTTGGATATTGATGGTGATAACATAATTAAATTGGTGATGTTGGTTATGGTTATAGTTTCACCTAATGATAAGGCCCCGGCAGGGACCACCTTTGGGAACTGCTTGAGCCGACCTAGGACCCGTTCGTTCTACGATACCAGTTCTGAGTTGATCGTGCTAACCAAACGTGGGGCCTCTGGGACCCCCCCTCAACTACCGGCGCTATTCGTATATCCAGAGGGTTACAAAATTGGTTTTCCATTTGGTGCATACGCATAATATGTCCTCGGACATGGGTGAGTTGATATGTCTTCGGACTTGATATTTTGGTGGATTTCCATGGCTTGCATACATAAATCGCGGTACACGGTGGCGGCACCCACGGTGTGTACAGGTTACCCCGCAGGGCCTGATCCACCAGTAGGCGCAAACGCTGTGCCTTCCTTGAGAATCGTCGTACCTCTTGGTTGGTTCCCCACAGTAGGTGATGCCTCTGGATATGCGCGTAGTTATGGGACAGTTCTTGGTGTGAGATTCGGATGGCACGCGTGATATGTTGCCTGAAGGGTTGAGCATGCGTTTGGGTACAGTAGTGCACCCCTGCAGGGTAAATCTTTTCGAGAAGCCGTGTGTCCACGGTTATGGACGCCTCAGGAGTACAGTGTCATGATCATAGACAACGCCACTAATGTTTTGCCTCTAATAATATGAGTAGTAATTAGCCTTATCAACTAAATATCTGCTTAACTAAAATTGCCACCGTGTGTGTTCCGCTAGAGGACTTCCTCGACTGGTCTTCGAGGGGGAAATCTTCGGATAGGTTATGTTTGGTGTTATAATATTGTTACCGCATAGCACTCTCTTATCTCGCTCTAATAGCCGAAGTTGTAGCGTGTCTCTATAAGTTAGATAGTGCAAGCTTTGCTGCCGCTGAGCCCACCATACCTATGTAGGCGAGGACCGCCGAATTCTAGTCTCGCCGTGTACTGGCCTCAGTACTGACCTCAGTACTGACCGCTCTCTTTCTGTTTTCCTTTGCCCTTTGTCGGCACCCTTTTGGCTTGACAGGTATGTGATTGACGACGTTAGCAAGGTTACCCTTCCGGCTTGGCCTGGGCAGGGTTGGACACCACTTGGTTATTTTTCAGGACTCTTAGTCCCATTTGGATCTTGTCCGTACCCGGAAACTATCTTGCTTTCTTCTTGAGTTGTATCTTCTTATTTTACCTTTTGTATTCTTGACTCGTCGAGTCGTTGTTGTATATATAAGTTCTTGTGGACTCTGTTGTAAACTACTGTGATGTAACTACTTGTATTCATATCCCACCCACACGAAAGTGTCTGGTGGGCGTCTTTGAATCGCTTCTATGCGGATTTTGGCGAGAAATGCTGAGATCTGCATAGACTCGATTCGGGGGCGTTACAGTCGGTCAGCCGACAGCCGCTTTTTTCCAGGGGACTCCTTCTGCTCCTCCGCTCCATGGGGGCCACAATGGTAATCAGGCGGCGGTGGTTCCGTCGCAACCCCCGCAACAGTTTTCTGTGGGAGCGGGCGTTGCGGCTTCTACTGTTCCTAAGAGAAAGAAGAATAAAAAGCAGTCACAGCAGCCACAAGCTAGTGGGATTCAGCAACAGGTTATGCATGCACAGTCGGATCAGCAGCTTCATCTTCAGCAACAGGGTTTCCAGCAGTATGGGGTTCCACAGATGCAGGTGCCTGGGTGTTTTGTACCTCCTTTTCCGCAGCAGTTCAACCCGCAGGAGCATCAGCTGAGTCAGCCACCGGTTGTCACTGCACCAGTTTCTGAGGGTACGGCAGTGGCTGATGTCGGTAAGAAGAATAAAAAATTTGTTCGTTGTTGGAAGTGTGCGGTTAATACTCATGCGACCAAGGATTGTAAGGTGATTCATTATTGCTATATTTGTGATTCCGTTGCACATCCCACATTGAGGTGCCCGGTGCTGAAGCAGCCGCGCTTGACTCCGTATATGGCGGGTATTGGCAGTGACCAGACCTTGTTCACCCAGATTCCGGATGCAGTGACTCGGGATCATCTTGGCCCCGATTGCTCTGGTACGTGTTTCTGGACCGATGGTTTCAGCAGAGGTTGTTCAGAGGCAGATCGCCAGGCGATGTCAGGTGCATGTTCAGTGGAAGTGGGAGGCGGTGCCTCATGGTGATTCTGCCTTCTTAGTGAGCTTTCCGACGTTTGAGGATTTGGACAGGGTGGATGGAATCTTGATGACCGTTCCACTTAGTACCGCTCAGCTGACCTTCTCGGTATACAGGATGGAGGAGGTGCCGCATAAGCTTGAGATGCAGCAGGTTTGGTTACATGTGGAGGGGGTACCCCATATTCTGTGATCCTTTCAGGGCTTGTGGGCAGTTGGAGGACTCATGGGGAACACTCTTGATGTCGATTTATTCAGTCTGCGGAAGCGGGGGGTAGTCCGTATACTCATGGAGATGTTTGATACGAAGATCTTTCTCAAGGAGAAGGACGCCCTTGGTCACTTTATTGTGTCAGATGCTGTGGTTAAACACAAGGTATTTGAGTTTCGTTTCCGGATTGAACCTGAGGGTTATCTTCCGGAACCAGAGTTTGTTCCTTTCTTGTGGAGAAAAGGAGATGATGACACGGATGATGATGCCAATGGGAAGCAGTTTGAGGATGCTATGGATACTTCAGAGGCTTCTACTGCCACTCAAGGAGGGGGGGAGGTACTGGATCTTCCTCGGATGTGCAGGGTACTTCCGTGCCTGCATCTTCCAGTCAGGGGGTGCAGAGGGCATTTGCTGTCACCCCCTTTAATGCTAATCCGGTGACTCCGCGGGGACGACAACTACTGGATGCTCTTCCTTTGGATTCCCCTCTTCGTGGGAAGGGTTCTACTTCAGCACCTCGCGTTTCACCGACTCAGTTACAGGAGGCTCTTCGTTTTGCTTCCATCCCGGTCTTGCGAGCTTGCTCAGCACCTGCGAGGTCCAGAACGCATATTTTGGGCAGATCTATTCCTGTTTCCACTCCTGTACTTGAGGAGGTTGTTCCTTCGGTGTGTTTGCGGAAGCTGGCCCAGGAGGGGTCGGCTGACCGCGACGCTCGTCACCAGCTTCAGGATATGGCTTCGCTTGGTCCGACCCAGGTGGGGTTGGACCCTCGGGACGTCTCGCCTCCGTTGGTGGGGCAGGTGACCTCGATGGTCGATGGGGACGACCGGACCCAGGAGGGGTCTGGGGTGCCTCGGTCTCCAGGTGACGCTTCGCTTGTGCAGGGGAGTGGTACTACATTCAGGCGGAGCATGCGTCATGGAGTCGATGCCTCTGGGGCGTCCATGACTGATGAGGACTCCATGCTCAAGGCCATGCGGCGTAAGGCGGAGAGGAACTTGGATTCGCCAGGTATAAAGAGTAATTCGAAGTCTTTTTTGTCATTTTCTACTCCTGTTATTTCTTCTAAACTAGCCAACGTTGGCATTAGTTTGGGTAGCTCTGTACAGGATGTATCTTTTTCTTCTAATGTTTTGAGACACATGGAGGTTGACCGTCTAACAGTTACTCCTAAGGTCAGTGCTTTTCCTGATGCTTCGCTAACTGAGGAGGAGGAGGAGTTGCATGGCACAGTAGATGGTCAACTCCTTTCTCACTTAGTCGGTGAAGTGTCGGAAGTGGACTTTGATGAGACTGGGCTTGCTTCTATGTATGAGCTGAAAGCTTCTGGTCGAAAATCGAAGAGCCAGCGGCTGCGTAAGAGATCCCGTGTATCCAAATCTCCTATAGTTTCTCAATGAATGGAATGTTTTCAAACAGCAGAGGTCTTCGGGACTTGGCTAAACATTTATTCTTTGCTGACTGTGTGAGAGATTATAATTTGGATTTTCTGGGTATTTCTGAGACTGGTAGACGGGATTTTTCGCAAGCTCTACTCAATCGCCTTTCTGGTGGAGTGGACTTTACGTGGATATCACGTCCGCCGCATGGTCGATCCGGGGGGATCCTGTTAGGCGTGCGAGATGAGACTATGGAAGTTTTAGCTAGTTCGGTGGGAGATTTTTTTATAAAAATCCATATCCGTAACAAGGCTGACAACTTTACATGGTCTTTAGTCGCTGTATACGGGGCCGCTCAGGATGTTTATAAGGCTGACTTTTTACGTGAGCTTGTGAATTTGTCAAAGGACAATCCTTATCCTATTCTTATAGGAGGGGATTTTAATTTGCTCAGATTTCCTCATGAGAAAAGTCGGGGCCGGTTCGATGAACATTGGCCTTTTCTGTTCAATGCTGTCATTGACAGTCTGGATTTGAGAGAGGTTACAATGTTAGGAAGGCAATTCACATGGGCTAATAGTCTTCCGGAGCCAACATACGAAAAACTAGATAGAGTGCTTATGGATACTGATTGGGAACAAAAGTTCCCAATGGTAATTGTTCGTGCTCTAGAGCGTATTGAGGCTTTGTCGGATCATGCCCCTTACTTTTTTCTTTTGGATTACCGCCACGGAAGTCTACGAATGAGTTTAAATTTGAACTCGGTTGGATGATCCGTGATGGTTTTTATGAGATGGTTAAGGCTATTTGGGAGAAATCGGTACATGGCCTAACGCCTATCCTATGATGGAATAACAAAATGCGTACTTTACGCAAGTTCCTTCGGGGTTGGGCCAGGCATACAGCGGGTATCCTAAAAAAAGAAAAATTACGCCTAACACTTATAATAGATGAATTAGAGGCTTCCGCGGAGGTAAGGCCATTAACTGCACAAGAAATTGAGCTTAAAAGCCAATCGAATGCAGAGATAGCCCGACTTCTTCGCGAAGAGGAACTCAAATGGTACCAACGCTCTAAAGCTAAATTCATTCTGGAAGGAGATGCGAATACTAGATACTTCCATGCAGTTGCCAATGGCAGGCATAAGAAGAAACTTATTCACTCTCTGATTCAGGACGAAGGTATGATTGAGGGACAAGAACATCTGAAGTCATATATTACTACGTATTATAAATCCTTGTTTGGGGCCCCAGTGGAGAATTCTTTCTCTCTGGATGAGTCCCAAACGTCAGATATTCCCAAGGTTTCGGATGAAGAAAATAGTTTTCTATCTGCCTCATATACCGAGGAAGAGGTCAAGAAAGCGGTTTTCCAAATGGAACATAACAAAGCACCAGGTCCTGATGGATTCCCAGCGGAATTTTACCAAAAATTCTGGGACGTTATCAAGGAGGACCTGATGAATTTGTTTGGGTTTTTACAGGTTGGACAATTGGATCTCTTTAGACTCAACTTTGGTAACATAATTTTACTGCCTAAGGTTAATAATGCAGAACGTATACAACAGTACCGTCCAATCTGCTTGCTTAACGTTAGCTTTAAAATTTTCACTAAAGTTGCTACAATTAGACTAAATTCGGTTGCTGACAATGTTGTTAGCCCGTCTCAAACTGCGTTCATGCAAGGAAGAAATATCCTAGATGGGGTTGTGATTCTGCATGAAATAATCCATGAACTACACTCAAAAAAATTAAATGGTGTACTGTTCAAGATTGACTTTGAGAAGGCTTATGACAAAGTTAACTGGTCTTTCCTCCAGCAAACACTCCGTATGAAAGGTTTTTCTGAGGAGTGGCGTGCTCTGATTCAGTCTTTTGTGTCTGGGGGTAGTGTTGCCATTAAAGTAAATGATGATACTGGCAAATACTTTCAGACCAAGAAAGGACTGAGACAAGGGGATCCATTATCGCCTTTACTATTTAACATAGTGGCTGATATGTTGGCTATCCTTATTGAGAGAGCAAAGGCTGACGGCCAAATTGAAGGTGTAGTTCCACATCTCGTTGATGGTGGACTTTCTATTCTTTAGTACGCTGATGATACAATTCTTTTTATGGAACATGATCTGGAGAAAGCTAAGAATCTGAAATTAATATTATCAGCATTCGAGCTGCTATCTGGGCTTAAAATAAATTTCCATAAAAGCGATTTGTATTGTTTTGGCGAGGCCCAAAACGAGGCCCACCTATATGCTGAACTTTTCGGCTGTGGTCTGGATCAGTTTCCAATCAATTATTTGGGAATACCGATTCATTATCGGCGTCTCACAATTGCTGAATGGAAGCTTGTTGAGGAAAGGATACAAAAACGTCTTAATAGTTGGAAAGGAAAATTGTTATCCCTTGGGGGAAGACTAGTACTTTTAAATTCAGTTCTTAATAATATGGTACTGTATATGATCTCGTTTTTCCAAATGCCAAAAGGGGTTTTGAACAAAGTGGATTATTTCCGTTCAAGATTCTTTTGGCAAGGGGATAGTGAGAAAAAGAAATATCGACTGGCCATATGGAATGTGGTTTGCCGGCCGAAGGAGTTTGGTGGACTAGGCATACACGATTTGCAAGTCAAAAACACCGCGCTTCTGGGCAAATGGCTTTTTAAACTACTTACTGAGGAAGGCGTTTGGCAAACCATGTTATGGAGGAAATATGTGGGCTCCAAAGCTGTGTCTCAAGTGGTTTGGAAACCCGGAGATTCACATTTTTGGGCAGGTCTTATGGCCACCAAGAAACATTTCTTTCGTTTTGGTGCTTTCGAGATTAAGGATGGATCACAAATTAGGTTTTGGGAAGATAAATGGCTAGGCCAAACTACTCTTCGCGAACAGTACCCAGCTCTATATTCAATTGTTAGACAAAAAGGGGATACAATCTCCACAGTGATGGAGGACTATCCTCCTAATGTGTCTTTCAGGAGAAGTCTTATCGGTCCTAGACTATTATCTTGGAACAATCTACTATTACGGTTATCCAGGATACAATTGTCGGACGGTGTTGAGGTGTTCAAATGGAAAATTACTGGAAAGTGGTAAATTTTCTGTTGGCTCACTATATAAAGCTTTGCTCCAACCTGATTTCCTAGTCGATGATAATAGTAAAATTTGGAAAATGAAAATACCCCTTAAGACGAAGATATTTGCATGGTATCTACGGAAAGGGGTAATTCTAACAAAGGATAATCTTGTAAAGAGGAATTGGCATGGAAGTACATAATGTGTTTTTTGTCATCAAGATGAGACAATTCGACATTTATTCTTTCACTGCTTGCTCGTTCTATAGGTCATTCATCCAAATATCTTCTGGCTTATCTCTCCCACGTTCAGTAACCAATGTTTTTGGTAATTGGTTGCATGGAATTGTTGATAAGTACAGAACCTTGTTTAGGGTGGGAGCGCTAGCCATTATATGGTCGCTATGTCTTTGTAGAAATGACAAGATTTTTAATAACATTGTGTCTTCCCCTCTGCAGGTTATTTATCGAGCCACGGCTATCCTTCGATCATGGAATATTCTCCAACGCATGGAGTTTCGCGACTTATTTCTGGACGGATGTACGCGATTGGAGGACACGGTGAGGAATATTTTCTCACGACATGGATGACTGCGTGATCTGAGGATTGATCTATCTTAGTTTCCAGACTTTAATTTAGTGCCTTTTTGTAATGCTTATTTAATTTTTGTCTTAGTCTGTCATTCGTGCGGCTGTGTGCATCTTAGTTATGCAGAGGCCGGGTGTAAGAATTAAACATTTGGTTAATAAATGCGCCCATTTCCAAAAAAAAACCACAAAATTATGACATCCACTCTCCCACTTGGGGAGATGGTAGACCATTGCGTCAACTAAGCACAATGTGGGCCATTGATCTAGGCCACGGAAATTTTCTTATAGTCCTCAACACCGTCTAGATAATTATATGTTACAATGGGGGAAGCGGAGCTGGTCATGTAGTCTTATCGTCCTTTGAAAGCTTCCTCACCTGATAAGATCGGAATAAAGGTATCTCCAACAAGGCTAAGCAAACTAGACGTGAAATCAGTCGGATTGTTTGCGTCGTATGTGTGTGTGTGGGGGGGCATGAACTATTATGCCATGAACGGCAGTGTGCTCAATGGAGTGACATAATTTTAAATTTTATTAAAATATTATACATAGGTGGCCTAAAAAGGAAAAAGTACATAAAATATAGAAAAAACCCGAATCTGGAGTATGCACCGAGGGAAAAAAGTCCACGTCGCTAGGCAAGGCTAGGCGAACACCATCATCAGGCTGCTCACATGGGAAAGGCTAAAGCTATATACCAAATGTGGCCCCTCCCGACCCCTCCTCTTCCAGCACCCGCGCGGCGGCGCCGCGCCGCGCCGGGCAGCCTCCCCTCCCCGCCAAGCCCTCTCCCGTGGTCTCTTCTCCCTGCCGCCGCCACCCGGAGCGTCGCCAGGCAAAGACCTGGGGCGTGGCGACGTCCCTGATCGCGATATGGCGGGAAGGCGGCGACGTTCGTCCCGGCTAGTTTGCGGTGGTGTTGCGGCGAGCGGCGGTCGGTGATCCTTGGCCCAGATGGCGGCAGGCGGCGGTGGAGATCTGGGCCTAGCCGCGATCTGTCCCGTACGTTGGCCTCGACGCCGGCGTCCAAGCGACCCGGGCCTTGTCCATGACACTAGGGCGCTTCGGGCATCTGCCCCCGGCATGGTGGTGGTGGCCCCCTTCTCCGTCGGAATGGTCGGCCGGGTGGTCTTGCCGTCTTGCGGCGGATCCTACTAGTTTCCGGAGGAGGTGGTCCTGGATCCCTCTCAAGTCAAGACGATGATCTGCCGGATGTTGGTCTCCATTGATCTGGTTTCTGTGTCGTGTTCCGGAAGGCTCTGTCGGCGAACTTCATAAGTGCTATCATGTCGTGAGTTTGCTGAAAGGATTGAATTCAGTCATATGTTTTACCCTGACCGTTTGGTTTTAGAGGGTGTGCTTTGAAGCTTTGTTGGCTGTTATTATCATGGGGCATGTTCTCGTTCCATGGTGCTGACGGAGAAAGTCATGAAGACCAAGATCTGAGGACGAACAATGGTGGTTCGAGTCTGGGTGGTGATGAGGAATTGGCTAGGTGACTTGTGAATTGGAGCAGTGGCATGCAAGTGGGGGTGACTGCATAGGAGACGTTCATGGTCCTACCTCTCAGGGTGAAAACCCAGGGTCTGGCCTTAATTGGTTGTGCCTGGCAATGGCCTTATTGAAGGTATTGTTTTGAGAGCGCAGACTTTCTTCAGGGTGAAAACCTAGATCTTTGAACGGGCGATGACGGTGTTTGTGCACTGTTCTCTTTTTGGAGGCGTCGTTTTTTGAGAAGTTGGACTTCTGGTGTTGTATTGGTGGTGGTAGTACTGTTGTTTCAATGAATGAGTCACTGTAGCGGGACTTTTCTTTTTTGTAATTCTTCTTTATTTTTTTGGCTATGTGCATCCATGTGGCCGCTAGGGCAATGCGTTGTTGCAGAGGCTGTGTGTAATTGGTATCATCTGATATTAATATATGCTCCTTTCCAAAAAAATATATATATACCAAATGTGGCCACCATCAGGATGATATCGTGGAGGCCCTTGAAGAGCATGTAGTTTTAATAGAGGTGGCCAACCGACCAGTCTTGTGACGATACCTTTGATGTTAATGATAACAAATGATATTTTCAACCGATATGTCATGGGAATGCTGATGCATGGTGCAATGTTTTTTCTCTTGGTAATGTTGTTCGATGCACCTGTGTAAGGCATGACTACTAGGGGCCGATGGTTGTACAATACCATCATTTCTTTCTATGTTTAAACCTCATATTTGTCAAATACTTGATAAAATATCTCTCTAGCATTGCCAAATGACTAATTATTGCATAGATGTGCAAATCTACAACTTGGTCTTTCTCCTTGTAGAAATAGGCAATTTTATGGCAAAATCTAAAGCAATTAAAGAAGAATCACGAGTTGCCAACAATCCCAAGTCAAAGAGGCTACGAAGGGGTCGCACAAACACTTTAATGAGCATAGATGTGGGCATGTCCCGCCTGTACCGCATGCTCATATGACATGCCATCTCCTTCGTCTGGTCAACACAAGCAACTTTCGTGAAAACGCCTATATTAGAAACATATCAGAGCCACCAGAAACCCCAACACAAGTATGTAGAACATATCTGAAGCCATTTGCATCTGAGAGAGGAGATCCACGTCGCCATAGCCATCCCTCTTCTTCCCCTCCATCTCCACACCATAGCCATGGCCTTCTACTTATAATCTTGATCTCATCACAATTGGCGATATTGTAAGACTATTGCTATTTGTCTTAAAATTTTATATATAATGTTTATGTTTGTTAATCCAATCATGTGTGAGAAGTTCTCACGAGCCACGGGTTAAGGTAAAACCTCACAGTGTTATGTGTATCTCCTAACTCCATGATATGTCGTATTGTGATTGAATTGTTAGATTTATCCGTTGTATTCTTATTTATTGCCTCAGACTTGTTAGGTATCCAAGACCCCTAGGATCGATACAGGTAAAAAGGTGAGGTGAGTGGTGATCAACTTTGGAAGATCGCGGATGTCGCCTAGAGGGGGGTGAATAGGCGGTTTAAAACTTTTTCGAGAGTGGCTCAACAAAGGCGGAATTAAACTAGCGTTTACTTTGTCAAGCACAAAACCTAGAACAACTAGGGTTCACCTATGTGCACCAACAACTTATGCTAAGAAAGGCAAGTAACTATGTGATAGCAAGATATAGACTACAAGCACGAAGGCTATCACAAAGTAATATGCATAAGCAAGAGATAGGATATAGAGATAACTGAGGCACACTGAGACAATGATGTTTTACCGAGTTCCTACCAACATGGAGTATGTATCGTTTGGAGAGGGGGTGATTTCAAACCACCAACGCCACAAAAGGCCTCTCTTGTTCTCCTGTTCGATTAGGGTCGTATTCTATGGTTACGATTCTACATGATATGTCTTTTTGATTCCGTCTAAAATAGATTTTACGGTATAGGCGCTTATGACCTCCCCCTCTATGCCTAATCTCACCCCAATGGGATCGATCCACACTTCCACTATCAGTGCACTTGCCGGTGGAGATCCGGAACTCTCACAAGGTTGGGGCACTTATCCATAACTCAATTGGAGGCTCCCAACAAACAAGCTTGGGAAAAGCTCCATGACTTAATTGGACGCCCCAAGTAATCCACAAACCTGCAAAACAACTAAACCGTCTTGGGTTCCAAGAACCCAAGAGTAAAAAGCTTCTCAACGTTCACCCAATCAAATCCTCATAGAGAACTCAAACCAATGCACCAAATGTAATGGCAAGAACACAACAAGTCCTCAAGTCCTTCTCTCCCAAATTCCACCAAAACTACAAAATCTTATGGGGGAATAAGAGAGGAAGAACAATGGAGGAAATCCACAAAAGACTCCAAGATCTAGATCCCAAGATGTTCCCTTCACTTAGAGGGGAGATTGATTGGCGGGGTTGTAGATCTAGATCTCCTCTCTCAAATCCCTCAAGAATATGCAAGAATCATAGGATATATTGAGGGATAGAAAGATCAAGAAGGTCAACAATGGAGGGGAAAACTTGCAAGAATGGTTAGATATCCATTGGGGAAGAAGGGCCCCTTATATAGGTCCTCCAAAATCGAACCGCTATAGCTCTAGAGTGCATGGACTAGACATTCTGGCAAGATTTCGTTTGGTTTATGATATGGACCACAGAATGACAACCACACGACTGAAATCTGAGATTTCTGCGCGACACCGGAGTGTACGGAGTGTTCACTTCGGACATTCCTCCCAAGGCAAAACTGACAGAAACAAAAAACTGAAACGACCATAACTTTTGCATCTGGAATCTGATTTTATGATCTTGGGCTCGTTTCGAAGATAGTAACGAGCTCTAAAATATCATGCAGAGAACCATCATAGTCTAGCAAGGGAGGATTGATACGTCATAAACGTATCTATAATTCTTGATGTTCCATGCTTGTTTAGTATCTACTTTGCTTTTCTTTGTCTTCTCTTTGAGGTATTTTTATATGTTTTCTGGGACTAACCTATTAACAAGATGCCACAGTTCCAGTTGCCTGTTTTCTGTTGTTTTTTGTTCCAGAAAAGTCAAAAAATGAATATTTTCGGAATTGGACGGGCAAAAGCCAAAGTCAATATTTTACTGTGGGGAACACAGAGCCAAAATACGAGACAGAGGAGGGCCTCGAGGGGGCCACGCCCCTGGACGGGCGGCCTAGCCTGGCCCGCTCCTGGGGGGGTGCAGCCGCCTAGGGCACCCCCTCGGCCTTCCTCTTCGCCTATAAGAAGCCCCGATACCTAAATCCTAAGGACCCGATCAATCTTCCACGAAACAGTCCGTAGCCTCCGCCACCATTGTGCCTAGATCGAGGGGATATGAAGCTCTTCCTGGAACCGTGCCGGAGGGGATAGATCATCCCAGAGGCCTTCTTCATCACCATGCCAGCCTCTGGTATGATGCGTGAGTAGTTCCACCTTGGACTACGAGTCCATGTAGTAGCTAGATGGTTGTTTCTACTCCTTTGTGCTACCATGTTTAGATCTTGTGAGCTCCGTTCATGATCAAGATCATCTATTTGTAATCATGCATGTTGTGTTTGCAGGGATCCGATGGATATTGAGATTACTATGTCAGATTGGTTAATGATTCTATCTTATTGATTCTATCATGTCTATGTTGTTTGTGATCTTGCATGCTCTCCGTTTCTAGTAGCTATCTGGGCCAAGTAGGTGACAGTGACTCCAAGAGGGAGTATTTATGCTCGATAGTGGGTTCAAGCCTCTATTTAATCTGGGGAAGTGACAGAAATCTCTAAGATTGTAGATGTGTTGTTGCTACTAGGGAGAAAACAACGATCTCTTGTTCATGGAACAAGTGTATTGTTTATTTTGCACGCATTGCTTAAAGCAGTTATCCGTTGCTTGCAACTTAATACTGGAGGGGGTTTGGGTGATAACCTGAAGGTGGATTACTAGTCATAGATGCAGTTGGATGACGGTCTATGTATCTTGCTATAATGCTCAATCAAATCTCATAGGATCATGAATGTCTAGTATTGCATTGTTATGCCTTGCTCTGTCCTGTCAATTGTCTCGCTGTAATTTGTTTACCCAGCATGCCATGTTGTTTATCTTAAGGATAACACCTATAGTGAACTATGGACTCCGGTCCAATCTTTACCATTGATACATCTTCCACTGTTACTGCTTACTTTCTGAAAGCCACCATTACCTTCCACACCATACAGTTAATCCTTTGTTTTCAGCAAACCGGTGAGATTGACAACCTCACTGTTCATTGGGGCAAAGTCTTGAGTTTGTGTTGTGCAGGTTTCCAAGTTGCTAGCAACACCTTTGGGTCATTTCCTTCCTCCTACTGGTTCGATAACCTTGGTTTCTGCGGTGACCCAGCATACCATTGCATGTGTAGTATACTATAGTCGTTGACATGACATCCACGGAACACCGTTCCGTAAATATCACATCCCTCAGAGTGGTACAATAGAAACATTGCGGGTCCATATTACAAAAGTACACACATTATTATTATTACAATACCGGAAGTTCAAGACTTCCAAAAGATCCAACTTACAAACCAAAATATAAGATGTTCAGCGGAATTTAAAAGTAACAACTCCGACTAGGAGTGGGGCTCAACAGCTTATTCTACAGGGTTCATGCTGCTCGGCTCCGTTAGTTACTACTAACTAGATACTTAAGTGGACTCGTTCTCATCAACACCGTAACGGATCTCGTAGTCCACGCCTTCAACTCCTCCGGATAGATCAGGTTCCTCGTAGAACACGTCTTCTTGGCATTCGGCTGAATACATTGGCACGTCTTCCGGATCCTCGGAGTCTAAGCAAGGGATCATTGGAAAGGATGAGTAACAGCGTTACCCAACAAGTTCATTATATGCAAGGTGGGAAGTTTGATGCTCTAACTACCACCTCGGATTATAGATCCTTGGCACTATGCAGTTTTTTTGTAAATCTTTCTTCAAAGGTTGATTTTATTCCGAAAAACTATGACAATCAGCCTTCACAGGTCGACCAGAACTTTCATGGAGTTCCTTTCCTGCCGCGTTCGTATCTCCTTCCCGGAACAGGGAGTAACAAGTTACAGTTCTTACACTCTACAGAGGTGCGTTACTTTACCCATGAGAGATCAACTCCTTGTTGCACAACCGAGCATACTTTCCCGTCCACAATTCCATGATGTGGGGCCCAGTAGTTGGTCCAAGCCAATCACTGCCCCCTTCGCGACCCCGCATGCCTCCTTGGTGTACACCATGCCCACATAATGAATTACGACAATGGTTTGTACAAACCGTTAGATGTCAGAACTATCGTGGGACGTTGAGGGTTCCCACCCATATGCTGCATATCCTCTATGAATTACCAATTAATATGCACGCTACGAGGATAACAGCCACGACCTGCACATCCGGCTTCATGCGAGAGGAAGAAGATACAGCTGACTTCTCTGTCCCATTCCAAATCTCATGGCTAACGCGTAATATACGGCGCTAGAATCACTGATGTCAGGGGTTGTTAAGTCCCTATTTGATCGTCATTGTTGCAATTAGAACTCTAAGTTCTATTGCTCCATTATATTACCACTTAGGATGATATCTATGATTTCTTTGTTTATGAAAATAATATTTTATTTCTTTTATATCATATATGATAACACACAATTTGCAAATACTTTGATAAAGACTCTTCAAAGGACATGAGCAAGTGATGAACTTGCCTTGTGATGGCAAGGTAGTGAAGTCTGATGCTTGCACTGTACCTTGAGCTTCTAGTTTTATAAAAACATCATTATGCTCGGTAAGGACAATATTTAAAGAAGCAAAATGATTATGCAAATAATGTAATGCATTATTTAAATTTATATGCATTTACCCCAAAAAGTTCCTTTTTGAGTAATAAAGGATTTATAAATATTTCTTTTTAATATTTATAACATGTATTGATTTATTTTATTTTATTTCCCTTTATTTGACTTTTATTGATTTAATAGTTCCTTTAGGAATTATTAATTATACCTTAAATTTATTACTAAATATTTATTTAGTATTTTTCAAAAATACTATAATATTAATAAATAATGAAAGTGATTTTTATTTATTTTTATCACGTTTCAATAATTTTGTAAAATTTTATAAAAAATATATAAATTACAAAATTCTTATAAAATTTTAAATGTCCAAAATTTTATATTCTATTTTATTTGGATACAGTGTATTATTGTGAATCCAAAAATATTTTATTTATAATTTTTGGACTTTTATTCTATTTTCTAGAATTTTATTAAAATCAGGGGTATTTTGGTCTTTTCCAATTGATCAAAAGTTTTATTAAATACTTTGTGCTGGCCCCTTGGGCTTTTTGGGCCAGGGTGGCCCAATAGGGCCGGGTCAAATGACCACCCTGAAGGGTTTTGGCCCACCCAGCCCACTCTGCCTCCCTTCTCTCCCTCGACATTATCTCCTCCTCCTCTGTCTCACCCCTGTGGCCGGTGATGCCGCCACCGTCGATTCTCGCCGTCGTCGGCCGTTCTGGCCGCCGCCGTGGTGCGAGTTGGGGTTGTCGACTATGCTCGTTCATTCTATCCATGTGGATTTGACTCTAGGGCTTCCCCGTGGCCAGTTCCACCCCATTCCTGAACCCTAGGGTTCGGAAAAGATGCTGTCGCCGCCGCCGCGATCCCGCCCGCGGTGGTGTGCTCGTCTCGTGCGCTGCTGCGGCCGCCACCGTGGCAGGTGCAGGTTGCAGCGCCCCTCTAGGTGCTCCTTGTGCCTCCGCGGTTCGTCGGCCCCTCTGCTTCCTCTTCGATTCATCAGCGAGGACCTCGGGTAAGTTGTTTTTGTGGTGCTAGTCCATGCTACTGCCATGATTCTCTCTATGTATCTAGTGGCTTTCATGCCGAGTGATTATGTGCTGATTGGGTTAATCTCTGGATTAGGGTTCTTGCTCTGATTAGGGTTCATCACCCCCTGTGCATCATATCTATGATGTGTTAGATCTAGTGTTGATCATATCTGATCATGGAAAAAGATTGTTTGCTGTGATTGATGATTAATAGTATCTTTGTTGCTGCTAGTTGCCTGTCAGATTAATTCTAGTGGTAATCCACCATGATCCATGCTAGTGTATCAATGAAATCCTTGATTGGATTATGTTGTTGATCTAAGAGTTTACTCTACTATCAGATTGCTTATACTGATAGTAGTTGCTTATTGCAATTATACTATTGGCTTGTTTGAGATTATACTAATTGAATCAAATCATTGCTTGCAATGATTTTTGTAGATGTATAAATGAATTTAAGGTTGATTCCTGGCACTTGGCTTCAGGAAAATGATATGTAGTGGTTGTCCCTTTTATCTAAGGAATCTAAGTAAAGATTGGTTTTAGCTCATTAAGAACTTGTCCTTGTGATACCACTGTATTTTGGCACACAAGTGATTGGGTTTTTATTTCTGGGCTTAGCTTGATTATGCTTGTGATTTAAAAATGATAAGATGATATGGAAGCTTTTATTATCTTACCTGCCTATGATGTTGGTCTGAGGCCCTAGGATGTAATTCCTAGTTAGTTGAGCAATAGTTTGTTTGAAACTTATAGATTTATAGGTGCTACTCTCTCTTCTGAGAGATGTGCCCTGATCTGATAAGATCAAATGAAAATGATCTAAGTTGCAAAATAATACTGAACCTAGTGATGCTGGTCTGAGGGTTTAGTGTTTGTGGTTGATCTTGATTCCTTATCCTTATACTTGAAATCTCTAGGATAGATTCACCCCTCTTGGGTGCATATTGAGAGATCATTACATAAAGCAACACATGCTTTTGTTTAGATATTCTGATGAAAGCATGTGATGGTTTTATGAGAATCACCACAAGATTTGATATTGGTGTAGTAGTTTGATGATGATCTTGATCTTGATCTGGATCTTGATCTGCTTTTTCTGGTCTCCTGAGCTTGCTATTGAGCTTGCCTGCTCCTCCTAGCTCCTGGGATTGACCTTGCTGTCCACCAGATCCATCCCCCTCCTTATGTCACTATCCTGGTGGTGTTTGGGTTGATCTGGGTGGTTGGTTTGGCTGCTGTTCTTGGTTTGCTTGCTGTTCACCTTGGCTGTGCTGTGGTGTGGTGTAGTGGAGTGATGCACTAAGGTGCTTCTCCACGGCTGTGCTGTGGTTTTGTGATCCTGGTTGTGCTTGTGTGGTCGACAGCACACCATCTACATGCTTGTGTGTGTGCAGCATGTGTGCCTGCTATGCACATATGGATAGGTTCAGAATATTTGAACTTACTATTACCAATCTACTTTTACCTTGGCTGGTGAATTGGTTCCTTTTGGCTGTCATTTGCATTGTGGCTTGAATTTATGAAAGTTGAAATCTTTCATATTGGTGAAACTTGCCCCTTTTTAACATTTCTCAATGATGAGATTGTCAAGTGCACCTCACTGACATATCTGAGAGAAATATATACTAACACTAATCTTGTTTTATTTTCTATTTGATCTTTGTTTTGCAGGTACAAGGATAAAGATGAAGATTTAGTGTAGTTTTAGATATAGGATAGTTAGTAGAGATATAAATGTAATTTTCTTAATCTTTTGTAATTTTTCTTTTATAATACTTGTAATCTTTATTTGGTTCATTTGTAATAAAGATTATATATTTATTAATAAAGATTATTTTATTCTTTACTCTGGTGTGAATTTTGAGGTTTGGAATAACTTCAGTAAGTTATTCTTTGTAAATTATTTATGTATATAAAATGAATTTCATATACAATATTGTTTTTAGATAAGATTTAAGTTATAATACCTTTTTCTTAATTAATTTAAGATTCAAATCTTAAATCAAAATCATTTAAATTATAAAACACTTAAGTTTTACAAATCCAAATTCATTTCAAAACACACATAATTCCTTTAAGATCATATCAAAGTTTATAACAATCCTCCTTTAAGACTAAACCTACTCTCAAAGTAAGAAAGACACATTTATCACTCAAGGTTTTTGTTTGGCGAAAATTTTACCCACATTTTCTCAAATGAATGCATACAAAAATACATATTCCTAATTCTACCCTTCGTTAGGTCCTATATGCTGGGATGTTACAGACTCCCCCCCTTAATTTAAACTTTGTCCCGAAGTTTGTGGAGATGTACCTGAATAGTTCTGGATAAGCTTTTCTTAAATCCTCTTCCTTCTCCCATGTGGCTTCTCTCTCAGGGTGATGTTCCCATTGTACCTTGCAATATTTGATTGCTCTGTTCCTCAATCTTTTCTAGTTTTCTTCCATAATCTTGCAAGGCTTTTCAATATAGGTCAGGTCTGCTTGTAGTTCTATCTCTTGATGTGTTATTGCATCATCAGGAACTTTCAAACATTTGAGAAGTTGTGACACATGGAAAACATTATGCACTTGAGCCAATCTTGATGGTAACTCTAAAGCATAAGCTATAGTTCTGTTTTGACTCAGTATCTTGAATGGTCCAATATATCTTGGACTCAATTTCCCTTTAATTCCGAATCTTTTTACTCCTTTCATTGGACTTACCTTCAAATAGACCATGTCTCTCACTTCTGGATGCCATGATCTTCGGCTTTGATCCGCATAATTTTTCTGCCTGCTCTGGGCTATTTTCAGTCTATCCCTGATCTTATCAATGATGTCTTGTCTCTCCTTGATATAATCTGGTGTAAATTCTTTGCTGCTTCTAGGTTCATACCAACATATTGGTGATCTACACTTCCTTCCATACAGAATCTCATATGGAGCTGCCTTCAGACTACTCTGATAGCTATTGTTATAAGAAAATTCTGCCAAAGGTAGATGATCTTCCCATGTTCCTCCAAAATCTAGTGCACAATCTCTCAACATGTCTTCTAGTATTTGATTACTTCTTTCAGTTTGACCTCCTGTCTCAGGATGATATGCCGTGCTGAAATCTAACTTTGAACCAAGTGCTTCATGCAA
Source organism: Avena sativa (assembly GCA_916181665.1). NCBI lineage: Eukaryota > Viridiplantae > Streptophyta > Magnoliopsida > Poales > Poaceae > Avena > Avena sativa. The sequence goes on from OV702282.1 coordinate 195,835,722, forward strand.
TTGCTTCCAAAATGCTGAAGTAAACACTGATCCCCTATCAGTTATGATCTTTTTGGGTACTCCATGCTTACTTACTATCTCTTTGACATATACTTCGACTAACTTCTCAGCATTATCCTTTTGATTCACGGGAATAAAATGTGCACTCTTAGTAAGTCTGTCCACTATTACCCATATCATATCCTTCCTTTTTGTTGTCATAGGTAATCCTCTGATAAAATCCATGCCTATTTCCTCCCATTTCCATTCAGGAATGTCTAAGGGTTGTAATGGTCCTGCTGGATTTTGGTGTTCAGCTTTCACCCTTTGACAAGTATGGCATTCATATACATATTTAGCAATATCCCTCTTCATGTTATTCCACCAGAATAGTTCTTTCAAATCCATATACATCTTAGTACTCCCTGGATGTATAGAATATGGGGTATCATGTGCTTCTTTGAGTATGACATTTCTGATCTCAGTCACATCTAGAATGCATAGACGATCTTGGAACCATAAAGATCCATAATCTCCAAGGCGAAAAACTGATTTTTTTGCCCTTGAGATATCCTCTGAATTTCCTCAGCAATAAAAGGATCTTATAGTCGTCTAAAAATTTCTTGCTTAAGATCACTGTCCTGCTCTGCAACTACCTGCATAGTCGCTAATCCTCCAATAACCTCTGTCTGATGAATTGAAGTTCTAACCTTTCCAAGTCCATTTGTAATTCTTTTGGTAACTCTCTATTGCTTGGCTGACTATCTGCACTCTTTCTGCTTAAAGCATCTGCTACAACATTTGCTTTCCCTGGGGTGTAATTGATTGTTAAATCATAATCCTTGATTAATTCCAACCAACATTTCTGCCTCATGTTCAATTCCTTTTGAGTGAAGAAGTACTTGAAACTTTTATGATCAGTGCATAACTCACATCTGGCTCCATAAAGAAAATGCCTCCATCCTTTCAGCGCAACGACTACTGCTGCTAACTCTAAATCATGAGTTGGGTAGTTGACTTCATGTGGTTTCAATTGTCTTGAACCATAAGCAATCACCTTCTGATCTTGCATTAATACACAACCCAAACCTTCTTTAGATGCATCACAATATACAGTGAAATCCTTCCCTGTTTCAGGAACTACTAAGATTGGAGCTGTGGTTAATCTAGTCTTCAACTCTTGGAAACTTGCTTCACACTTCTCATCCCACTTGAATGGTGTATTTTTCCTTAATATAATTTGGTCATTGGTCCGGCTATTTTGGAGAACCCTTCAACGAATCTCCGATAATAACCAGCCATTCCTAAGAAACCTCGAATTTGCTTCACATTGGTCGGTGCCGTCCACTCTAGTACCGACTGAACTTTAGATGGATTCACAGCAATCCCATCCTTACTGATCACATGACCGAGGAATTCTACCTCATCTAACCAGAACTCACACTTACTGAACTTAGCATAAAGCTTATGTTCTCTTAAAGTCTGCAATGCTATTCTCAAATGGTCAACATGCTCTTCCTTATCCTTGGAATATATCAGAATATCATCAATAAAGACGATGACAAACTTATCCAAATATGGCATGAAAATCTTTTTCATCAGATTCATGAATATTGCCGGTGCATTGGTCAAACCAAATGGTACTACCAGATACTCATGGTGTCCATACCTTGAGACAAATGCTGTTTTTGGAACATCTTCCGGCTTGATTTTGATTTGATGGTATCCAAATCTTAAATCGATCTTTGAAAATACTCCAGCTCCTTTCACTTGATCAAATAAATCTTGAATTCTTGGTAAAGGATACTTATTCTTGATCGTCACATTGTTCAGGTTTTTATAATCACCACACATCCGTCTTCCACCATCTCTCTTATCCACAAAGATTACTGGTGTTCCCCATGGAGATACACTTTCCTGTATAAATCCTTTTCTTGCTAACTCATCAATTTGCTCCTTGAGTTCTTTCAACTCCTTGGGTCCCATTTTATATGGTGCCTGAGCTATTGGTGTTGTACCAGGTATTAGGTCAATTGTAAACTCTATCTCCCGGTCTGGTGGCATTCCTGGTAACTCTATTGGAAAAACATCTTGGAATTCATTAACTATAGGGATCTCTTCTAATTTAACTTCTTTCATTGAATTCAACTGCAGATCCACCATGATATGACTGTGTTTATCTGCCTGGTAAACTATCCTTGCTCCACTTGGAGTTTTGATTGAGACAGTTTTCTCCTCACAATTAATCTGAGCTCCGTGTTCCATCATCCAATCCATCCCCAGCACTACTGCAATTCCCTTCAAAGGAATCACATAAAGGTCTGCAAAATATGTACAACCATAGATCGAGATAACCTGATCTTGTTTTATGTGGCGTACAGTCATATTTCCTCCTGCCGTAACTACGGTCATAGGACGTTCTAATGTTGTCCTTCTAATCCCGAACTTATCACAAAATTCTTCAGAAATGAATGAAGTAGTTGCACCAATATCAAATAGAACTTCTCCGAGATTGGTAAGGATATTGAGCGTACCTATCACTGCATGCTCCGAATTATCCACCTCCTTGAGGGTTGCACAGTTCAGTTTTCCGGTTGGTCGTTTTCTCTTGCCATTGTTGTTCTTGCCATTGTTTCCTCTTTATTGGGCTGTCCATTTCCTCCACTGGCTTGTCCTCCTCCCTTGCTAGGCCATCCTCCCGGTGGTTTGCTCGGACAATCAGGCTTGATATGCCCCTTCTGGCCACAATCGTAACAGATCACTACAGGCTTTTTGCACTCCCTCTGGAAATGTTTTGGAATTTCACAGTTGTTGCAGATAACATTTCTTCTCGGATTAGATTGATTTCCACTACTGCCCTTGTTATTGTTATTGTTGTTGTTGTTGCCATAATTTCTATTCTGAGGTTTAAACTCCAGGTTAGGTTTAGGTTTGCTTGCCTGAATTCTCTTGGTTTCCTTTTTGGCTCTCTTCCTCCGATCCTCTTGGACATTCTTGTAGTCATCTTCAAAAGTAATGGCTGCATCCAACAACTGCTGATAAGTTTGCTTATTGGCTAGCCTTAGCTGCATCTTCACAAATGGATTTAATCCATGCAAGAAACGCTTCTTCTGCTTCTCTTCAGTGTTAACATCCTCCTCAGCATAACAAGACAGTTGGCTGAACTCCCGGATGTACTTAATGGCACTAGTATATCCTTGCTGAAGCTCCTCAAATTCTCTCCGCTTCAACTCCATAACACTTTCCGGAACATGGTATTCACGGAATCTTTGCTTAAACTCCTCCCAGGTAATCTCCCTTCCTGGTTGTTGCATGGCTAACTGATTTTCCCACCAAGATGTTGCAGGTCCAGTCAGCAGATGAGTTGCATACCTCAATTTTTCCTCATCATTGCAACCTACAGTTTTCATCTTCCTTTCAGTATCTGCAAGCCAATCTTCTGCATCCATTCGTTCAGGATCTGATGCAAAAGGTAATGGTCTTGCATTCTGGAAATCAAATAGACTCACTCCTCCACCTTCAGGTGCCCTCTGATTTGCTCGCCCCAGCAACTCTTCCATGAACTTTTTCTGGGTCTCTTGCATCATTTGCATGCATTGCATAAAGTTTTGCTCCATTAACAGCCTCATTGGTGGTGGTGGTAATGTGCCTTGATTTGCTATATCAACATCGGCCTTTTCCTTGGCCTCACGCTCCATCCGCTGCTGCTCAGTTTCTATTTCTACACCCGTATCCATGACCCCTAGTCCTGCAACATAAAGCAAATACTCATAATTACATCATGCACATGTGTTCTGAGCTCGACTTTACACGCAGAACTAGTCACACAGTGAAGATCCAAAAAATCCAAATATGCATTTCACACATTATACATAATATCATAATGATACAAAGTTCTTACAACATATACCATATAGGTATATTCACAAAACTACCATATTCGTCTCGCTACCTTATTCCTTGGAGTACAATACACAGTACTTGATAGTACTAATTAGTTGTCTCCTTCTAGTAGTAATTATGCTCATCATACATGCCTGATGTCCAACCGTGATGACGTGTTGTCCGTCGCATATTTTGTGGAACAAATGGCCTTCTAGAAGGAACATACTCTGTATCTGAAGTGTCAGGACTTGAGTCATTACTCAACCTGAGCGCATCGACTCCCTCCATCTCAGTTGAAAAGTCTTCAGAAACATATTCAACATTATCTCCAGCCTGCATCCCCTGAGCTTCATCTCTAGAGTTGTCAACAGGATATGCAGATCCTACTGCTCCCCAGGTGCTCTCGTGGACAAGATAATTGAATACTGGATAATGTATATTCCCTGGGCTTTGAGAAGATGTTGATGATTCAAACACTCTCTCCTCGAGATCTTCTTCATCATCCTGATCATCTATTGACATGGTATTTCTACTTCTGTTATTATGATTCATCCTTGCACCCATCCAACTAGATTGTCCAACATTTCTGTCAGAACCATCTGTGGACATCTGGTGTTCATGAGATCCATTATATGATCCCATTCTCCATCCATCCGAGTTCTCAATAGGAAGTTCCGAGTCAGAACCGTCCTCTGAGCCCTGTGGTACTGCATACCACATATCGATAGTAGGATCATGTGTAGGTTCAGGTCTTGGTGAATAAGGATATGGTATAAAATATCCTGGATCTATAGGTATATCCTTAAAGATAGGTGTTGCACTACTACCTGCTTCTTTCTCCAGCTGGAATGCTAACTGCTTCCTCCTTTCCGGATCAGTTAGATCCTCTAACATGGCATTTTTGTCTTCAACAATCACTTGATGGGTCTTATAAAAAGACGCAATGAGTGTTCGGTATCTATCCATAAACTTGGAAGCTAACTTAGGATGCTTCTTAACCACAGAGAATGTGCTACCTTCCAACTCCTTAGTTTTCTGCTCCCGGATATTAGCTATCGCCTCCACAGCAACAACATGATAGGCTGCTAAATGACTCCTAACTTCTCCTATGGGTAGATCGTGATATAATCCAAGCTTTTCTAGAAGTTGGATACTCACACGATACTTGGATAACATCTGTCCATCAAGGTAAGTGATAGTGTTCACTGGAATTCTAGTTGGACAATTAAAGAGCTTTAAAAGTTGACGGAGTTGGTCTGTAAATGATCCTTGATAATCATCAAGAGTCTCCTCTTTCCTTACCAAAGTCTGTTTTGGAAACTTTGGTGCCATATCTCTGTATATCATACAAATAATTTTGATTAGTATCCAATGATATATTGCATCATAACAAATAATTATCGTACTAAAATATACAATGGAATATTCTCATTTGAATACCCATTATATTACTTTTAGAGAATTCTTTATCGTTGCTAATTCTCCTACAGGTAATACCCTTTACTAGGTTTCCAACCTAAGGTCAAAGCAATTTGCTCTGATACCAACTGCGGTGACCCAGCATACCACTGCATGTGTAGTATACTATAGTCGTTGACATGACATCCACAGAACACCGTTCCGTAAATATCACATCCCTCAGAGTGGTACAACAGAAACATTGCGGGTCCATATTACAAAAGTACACACATTATTATTATTACAATACCGGAAGTTCAAGACTTCCAAAAGATCCAACTTACAAACCAAAATATAAGATGTTCAGCGGAATTTAAAAGTAACAACTCCGACTAGGAGTGGGGCTCAATAGCTTATTCTATAGGGTTCATGCTGCTCGGCTCCGTTAGTTACTACTAACTAGATACTTAAGTGGACTCGTTCTCATCAACACCGTAACGGATCTCGTAGTCCACGCCTTCAACTCCTCCGGATAGATCAGGTTCCTCGTAGAACACGTCTTCTTGGCATTCGACTGCATACATTGGCACGTCTTCGGGATCCTTAGAGTCTAAGCAAGGGATCAAAGGAAAGGATGAGTAACAGCTTTACCCAACAAGTTCATTATATGCAAGGTGGGAAGTTTGATGCTCTAACTACCACCCCGATTATAGATCCTTGGCACTATGCAGTTTTTTTTGTAAATCTTTCTTCAAAGGTTGATTTTATTCCGAAAAACTATGACAATTAGCCTTCACAGGTTGACCAGAACTTTCATGGAGTTCCTTTCCTGCCGCGTTCGTAGCTCCTTCCCGGAACAGGGAGTAACAAGTTACAGTTCTTACACTCTACAGAGGTGCGTTACTTTACCCATGAGAGATCAACTCCTTGTTGCACAACCGGGCGTACTTTCCCGTCCACAATTCCATGATGTGGGGCCCAGTAGTTGGTCCAAGCCAATCACTGCACCCTTCGTGACCCCGCATGCCTCCTTGGTGTACACAATGCCCACATAATGAATTACGGCAATGGTTTGTACAAACCATTAGATGCCAGAACTATCGTGGGACGTTGAGGGTTCCTACCCATATGCTGCATATCCTCTACGAATTACCAATTAATATGCATGCTACGAGGATAACAGCCACGACCTGCACATCCGGTTTCATGCGAGAGGAAGAAGATACAGCTGACTTCTCTGTCCCATTCCAAATCTCATGGCTAACGCGTAATATACGACGCTAGAATCACTGATGTCAGGGGTTGTTAAGTCCCTATTTGATCATCATTGTTGCAATTAGAACTCTAAGTTCTATTGCTCCATTATATCACCACTTAGGATGATATCTATGATTTCTTTGTTTATGAAAATAATATTTTATTTATTTTATGTCATATATGATAACACACAATTTGCAAATACTTTGATAAAGACTCTTCAAAGGACATGAGCAAGTGATGAACTTGCCTTGTGATGGCAAGGTAGTGAAGTCTGATGCTTGCACTGGACCTTGAGCTTCTAGTTCTATAAAAACATCATTATTGCCCGGTAAGGACAATATTTAAAGAAGCAAAATGATTATGCAAATAATGTAATGCATTATTTAAATTTATATGCATTTAACCCAAAAAGTTCCTTTTTGAGTAATAAAGGATTTATAAATATTTCTTTTTAATATTTATAACATGTATTGATTTATTTTATTTTATTTCCCTTTATTTGACTTAATTATACCTTAAGTTTATTACTAAATATTTATTTAGTATTTTTCAAAAATACTGTAATATTAATAAATAATTAAAGTGATTTTTATTTATTTTTATCACCTTTAATAATTTTGTAAAATTTTATAAAAAATATATAAATTACAAAATTCTTATAAAATTTTAAATGTCCAAAATTTTATATTCTATTTTATTTGGATACAGTGTATTATTGTGAATCCAAAAATATTTTATTTATAATTTTTGGACTTTTATTCTATTTTCTAGAATTTTATTAAAATCAGGGGTATTTTGGTCTTTTCCAATTGATCAAAAGTTTTATTAAATACTCTGGGCTGGCCCCTTGGGCTTATTGGGCCAGGGTGGCCGAATAGGGCAGGGTCAAATGACTACCCTGAAGGGTTTTGGCCCACCCAGCCCACTCTGCCTCCCTTCTCTCCCTCGACCTTATCTCCTCCTCCTCTGTCTCACCCCCGTGGCCGGCGATGCCGCCACCGTCGATTCTCGCCGTCGTCGGCCGTTCTGGCCGCCGCCGTGGTGCGAGTTGGGGTTGTCGACTATGCTCGTTCATTCTATCCATGTGGATTTGACTCTAGGGCTTCCCCGTGGCCAGTTCCACCCCATTCCTGAACCCTAGGGTTCGGAAAAGATGCTGTCGCCGCCGCCGCGATCCCGCCCGCGGTGGTGTGCTCGTCTCGTGCGCTGCTACGGCCGCCACCGTGGCAGGTGCAGGTTGCAGCGCCCCTCTGGGTGCTCCTTGTGCCTCCGCGGTTCGTCGGCCCCTCTGCTTCCTCTTCGATTCATCAGCGAGGACCTCGGGTAAGTTGTTTTTGTGGTGCTAGTCCATGCTACTGCCATGATTCTCTCTATGTATCTAGTGGCTTTCATGCCGAGTGATTATGTGCTAATTGGGTTAATCTCTGGATTAGGGTTCTTGCTCTGATTAGGGTTCATCACCCCCTGGGCATCATATCTATGATGTGTTAGATCTAGTGTTGATCATATCTGATCATGGAAAAAGATTGTTTGCTGTGATTGATGATTAATAGTATCTTTGTTGCTGCTAGTTGCCTGTCAGATTAATTCTAGTGGTAATCCACCATGATCCATGCTAGTGTATCAATGAAATCCTTGATTGGATTATGTTGTTGATCTAAGAGTTTACTCTACTATCAGATTGCTTATACTGATAGTAGTTGCTTATTGCAATTATACTATTGGCTTGTCTGAGATTATACTCATTGAATCAAATCATTGCTTGCAATGATTTCTGTAGATGTATAAATGAATTTAAAGTTGATTCCTAGCACTTGGCTTCAGGAAAATGATATGTAGTGGTTGTCCCTTTTATCTAAGGAATCTAAGTAAAGATTGGTTTTAGCTCATTAAGAACTTTTCCTTGTGATACCACTGTATTTTGGCACACAAGTGATTGGGTTTTTATTTCTGGGCTTAGATTGATTATGCTTGTGATTAAAACTGACAAGATGATATGGAAGCTTTTATTATCTTAACTACCTATGATGTTGGTCTGAGGCTCTAGGATGTAATTCCTAGTTAGTTGAGCAATAGCTTGTTTGAAACTTATATATTTATGGGTGCTACTCTCTCTTCTGAGAGATGTGCCCTGATCTGATAAGATCAAATGAAAATGATCTAAGTTGCAAAATAATACTGAACCTAGTGATACTGGTCTGAGGGTTTAGTGTTTGTGGTTGAGCTTGATTCCTTATCCTTATACTTGAAATCTCTAGGATAGATTCACCCCTCTTGGGTGCATATTGAGAGATCATTACATAAAGCAACACATGCTTTTGTTTAGATATTCTGATGAAAGCATGTGATGGTTTTATGAGACTCACCACAAGATTTGATATTGGTGTAGTAGTTTGATGTTGATCTTGATCTTGATCTGGATCTTGATCTGCTTTTTCTAGGCTCCTGAGCTTGCTCTTGAGCTTGCCTGCTCCTCCTAGCTCCTGGGCTTGACCTTGCTGTCCACCAGATCCATCCCCCTCCTTATGTCACCATCCTGGTGGTGTTTGGGTTGATCTGGGTGGTTGGTTTGGCTGCTGTTCTTGGTTTGCTTGCTGTTCACCTTGGCTGTGTTGTGGTGTGGTGTAGTGGAGTGATGCACTGAGGTGCTTCTCCACGGATGTGCTGTGGTTTTGTGATCCTGGCTGTGCTTGTGTGGTCGACAACACACCATCTGCATGCTTGTGTGTGTAGCCTGTGTGCCTGCTATGCACATATGGATAGGTTCAGAATATTTGAACTTACTATTACCAATCTACTTTTATCTTGGCTGGTGAATTGGTTCCTTTTGGCTGTCATTTGCATTATGGATTGAATTTATGAAAGTTGAAATCTTTCATATTGGTGAAACTTGCCCCTTTTTAACATTTCTCAATAATGAGATTGTCAAGTGCACCTCACTGACATATCTGAGAGAAATATATACTAACACTAATCTTGTTTTATTTTCTATTTGATCTTTGTTTTGTAGGTATAAGGATAAAGATGAAGATTTATTGTAGTTTTAGATATAGGATAGTTAGTAGAGATATAAATGTAATTTTCTTAATCTTTTGTAATTTTTGTTTTATAATACTTGTAAGCTTTATTTGGTTCATTTGTAATAAAGATTATATATTTATTAATAAAGAATATTTTATTCTTTACTCTGGTGTGAATTGTGAGGTTTGGAATAACTTCAGTAAGTTATTCTTTGTAAATTATTTATGTATATAAAATGAATTTCATATACAATATTGTTTTTAGATAAGATTTAAGTTATAATACCTTTTTCTTAATTAATTTAAATTCAAATCTTAAATCAAAATCAATTAAATTATAAAACACTTAAGTTTTACAAATCCAAATTCATTTCAAAACACACATAATTCCTTTAAGATCATATCAAAGTTTATAACAATCCTCCTTTAAGACTAAACCTACTCTCAAAGTAAGAAAGAAACATTGATCACTCAAGGTTTTTGTTTGGCGAAAATTTTACCCACATTTTCTCAAATGAATGCATACAACAATACATATTCCTAAATCTATCCTTCGTTAGGTCCTATATGCTGGGATGTTACAGTTTCTACTGAGGGAAAACTTGCTGCTATGCTCATCATACCTTCCTCTTGGGGTTTCCCAACGAAGCTCTACAGTGATCTGAGCTACACATCATCAAGGATAGAAACAACTGTTGAAATGTTTAACCTATCTATAAAATACATACCGGAAAACCTCCAATATCGAAAACACAATAGAGAATGCATATGAAATCCGTTTTCGATAAACTTGAGATTGTCGTGGAGATTGGCACAAGCTGTAAATTATCTCATGGAAAAGAACCAACTAAGGACCAAAAAATATGATGCCAAGTATGCAAAGGTTTGATATCTCTCTGAAGGATATGATCAAGTTACTTACTCGAGAGCCCCTTTTGATAGTACGATTATCTATCCTATAAACCGGTCTCCCCAACTAACACCACGAGAACCGGTAAGAAATAAAACCTATCAAGTTCATACCTTTGCCTTGTGCATTTTCCACTTGATCTTGATGATGGCGATCTTCTACACCTTAATATGGAACACCTTTCTTGATTGCGCTAGCTTGGTGAGGACTTAGAATTTTCTCTCCCATACTCCACTATGGAATATCCTCTCTTTTATGAATATCCTCACATATCCATAATCACCATAAGGATGGAAAGCTTCAAGCATATGATCTCTTCGAGATGGCACATCTTGAACTTGCACTTCATTTCTTCTTTCTTTATTATGTTGGTGTCTTGAATGTACAGATGATATATCATACTATCTTGTTATTCAATACACACTTGCCATAAGCTCAACTTCTACTTGACCAATCTTCGGATCATTCCTTGAAACCTTGATCAACACTTGATCTTCTTCACTTTATCTTCTTCCAACCTTGAAGCCAACATATGGTTCAAGCATTGCCTATAGACAAATCCTACAAGTAAAACTCAATGCAAACATAAGTCCATAAACATTGTCATTAATTACCAAAACCACATATGGGGGCACACATGTTCTTTCAAACTTATACATGTGAAACCCAGTGACATCGAGGATAGTACGATAGTTGTTTTAGAGATCTATTTGGGGGGGGGGGGTAACGGTAACATCAATGATCATAAATATTTGGTATGTTTTACTTAATAATTGCGCAACCCCACGTGATGGTGGTGTAGAAGTTGGACTAAAGTCTATAGTAGATCTGGCTGGCAAATACTATAGTATCTACGGACGTACCACCTGCATTTTTTATCAACATGAATCGCAACCCATAAACGAGATTATCTATATTATATTTATCCCTAATATATATGTGCAACCACATGTGAATCCTTAGCCTTGGACTATCTCCATCCGTTGATACAAACCACAAAGAGTAAACATGAAAGGTCTGGTAAACAAAGATATTATGAGTTTTAAAGGTCTTGTTCAACATAATCTTACACCAGAGCAAATTCTTCCCAAGGTTCAATAAACCTAGGTCTTCTAGGAAAAAAAGCAAGCTATACTACATCTGTAATACGGATAGAAGGTATCATGTGTCGATGTCAGACTTACCGTGGATGAAACATGTTCTTAGTTCGTGTTTGTCGAGTTGTCCATGGTGCGACGGTTGGTTTGGACAACGTTGTTTCTCGATTGTCGCCATGTAGGTCGTGCAAGGATTGCAAGGGCTGCTGGTTCGATGACGTGTTCCTATTGGTGTGTTGGCAAGTTGCAATAGCCTTTGTTTTCTTGCTCTTGTGTGGTGCGTTTGGACATCATCCTCTGTGCACGTGGAAACACACAGATACCACGTATACATGCGTAGCACCATCGCCTATGCCTACCGATATAAACGTCCCATTTCACTAAACAATATGACCGACAATACCCAACATCTAAGTAAGGCCAAAAGGTGGGATCCATTTGCCCACAAAGGCCGATGTCCGAATGCACCACACAAGCGCAAGGCAGCAAGGGCTATCGCAATCTTCCAACACACCGACATAAACATGACATAGACCCAACAACACTTGCAAACCTTGCACAACCTACATGGGTGAATATAGGTAAACAACACTAGCCAAACCAACCTGGCGCACCGCCGACAACTCGACAAATATAGAACTAAGCACACATTTCATCAAAAACAAGTCTAACATTGGCACCAAATAGCCATGCCTTACACAGCCGCATTGAACAACATTACTAAGAGAACAAATGTTGCACCATGCATCAATATTACGACGACACAATGGTTTACTGTATCCTTTGTTATCATCAACATCAAAGGTACCGACACAAGACTAGTCGGTTGGCCTCCTCTGTTAAAACTACATGCTCTTCGAGGGACTCCACGGTATTATCCTGATGGTGGCCGCATTTGGTATGTAGCTTCATCCTTTCCCACGTGAGCTTCCCGACGATGGGGTTCTATCAACCTTGCCTAGTAACATACTTGTGGAAATGCTTCTTCAACCTTTTGCACTCTGCGTCTAGCCTCCTGAAAGGATAGAGATGTCGCCTAGAGGGGGGTGAATAGGCAATTTCAAAACTATTACGGTTTTTGCTTGATAGAATATGGAATTAAACTAAATTTTATTTTACAAGCACAAAAGCTAAATACACTAGGCTCAACTAAGTTCACCAACAACAAGTCAAGATAAGCAATAACACAAGATAAATATACCACAAGTGATAGGCAAGATATCATTACTTCAAGCTCGATGGCTATCACAAGGAAAGTAAGCTCGAGTATAGAGATAACCGAGGCATGTAGAGACGAAGATGTATTCTCGTGTTCCCTTACAAGTAAGGAACGTCATGTTGGAGAGGTGTGGGATTCCACGAAGGATTTCCCAATGCTACGAAGGCTCACCTTCTTCTCTAAGTCTATCCCACGAAGGAATATGCCCTTTCTTTATGGCTAGCTTTTCCTCCACTCCGGAGATGGCAAGCTCCACAACCACTTCACAAGATCCACGAAGGAGAGGCCCGGGTCTCTTCACAATATTCCAGGAAGAGGACACCGTGGCACCAACCGCCAAGCCAACTAGGAGGTCACCCTCCAAGAGTAACAAGCTCAAGGTCTCTCACTCGAAAAAATCGTAATGCAGAGCTCAACACTTATGCAAGAATGCAAAGCAAGACCACCAAGGGTTCTCAAATCCTTCACTCTCAAATCCCACAAAAGCAACAGGTGCTATGGAGGAATTAGAGAGGAAGAACAATGGTGGAAGTCAACCAATGACTCCAAGATCTAGATCCAATGGGTTCCACTCACTTAGAGGAGGAATTGATTGGTGGGGATTGTAGATCTAGATCTCCTCTTCCAAAGCCCTCAAAAATATGCAAGAATCATATCAGGGAAGGGGCAGGAAGCAAGCTCAAGAGGTTCAACAATGGAGGTCAATTTCGTGGTCAAGAACGCTAAAAATTGTTGGGGGAAGAACCCCCTTTTATAGGGAAAGCAAATATGACCGTTGGAAGAAATCTGTGAGAAGTCGGTCGAAAGTTTGGTTGGACTGGCCCTCACACCGGACGGTCCGGTTCCTGGACCAGAAAACCGAACTTAAAACCAGGATTAGGTACTGACCACAGTCTCAGATAGACTCGGTATAGCAAAACCGAAAATCCTGGTTTAAGATCCGGTTTTCCAGTCCTGGCACCGGACCAACCGGTCTGGGAGCCGGTTGAACCGAATCCACAACCGGGATGAAACAGGCTTCACAAAAAACTCAATAACTTTTGCATCCAGACTCCGATTTCGATGATCTTGGGCTCACCAAAATATTCAAGAAGGCATACAAGATGTGACAAAACACATTTGTTGTCCAAACTATATTAAAGAATCAAATCAACACACGATTTGGTCAACAAAGTTCAACAAATGAACCAAGCAAAAACTACTGATCATAAAATATGAAATAAAAACACAAATGCTCAAAGATTTATCTCATTCAAGAAAATAAAACATAGAATAAAGAATGAGATAACAAACTCCCAAAAGAGCAAGGTTTCAACAAATAAACCAAACCCTTAACACTTTTCACAATGGCACAAGGTTCCAAGAAAGAAAAGGTTTGTCTTCCACTAAAACACATTTGACAATAATCAAAAAACATCATCAAAGAGATGTTCAAAATCCAAGGAAGACCATGGGAGCCACACCAAAATTTTGGAAATAAAATAAGGCAATAAGAGGTGAACTCCAAAGTGAAGATGATCCACAAATGCCACCACACACAAGTATATCAATTGTCGAAGACAATGAGTGTATTGGAATACATTTCTGGTGGTATATTGCACGAATATTAAAGATAAATCTTCACAATAAAAAGCATAGGATAGAAGTAAAAAAGATTAAGCACTATGTAAAGATAGAGATTATTTATAGCTTCAACTAGTCACACAATCATGCAAAGAAATTATTAGAATAACTTGAAGCAAATGGCCTCCCAAATAAGATATAGAGATATGTATTTGAGTAAGACTGCACCAAGAATTTCTTACTCAAACAAAGACAAAAAATATGAGCAATAAAAGCTTCTAACAAAAATAGGACCTTTTTTTAGTCAACATGCCACCTAGAAATAAGAGAATCAATAATATCATCTCTAAGTGGAACTACGTCATATGTTCACATTTCCTAGGATTGTGATATGGAAAAGAAGCATATTACTCCCCCATAATGTGATATTCAATATTTCTTAATTAGAGGAAAAACAACCTCAACTAGAGATAATTAATGGACATTTAAATTTTGAATTTCTCATGAGTATGACACACCACATAGTGACTATATAAGCTTGCAATATCAATACTAAGTGGTAGTACTCATGTACACACATTTTAAGGTTTGAGAGATGCGCGAGGCATATCACTCCCCCAAAATGGGATGTTCCATTAACCACTCGAAAAGAGCCAAATAAGATATCATCAAGATGCATTAGAGGCTAAAAAACACGAGTAAATGATGTGCCAAACACCTAGACATACTTGAATACACAAAATAATCAAGCATGAGGCACACCAAATACAAACACATACTTGGTACAAAACCAAAACATGTAAAGGGGCAAGTAACTTACAATATAAATGAGTTTAGTACAAGTTACCGCGAAGAGGCGCATTAGATATAATATAGGGATATGATAATCCTAATGACTTGGCTTGATTAAATATAATATATGAAGATCCCTTAATTCTTCATGAGTTATCCAAGTCTCCAATGCCCTCCACAAACACCTATTGATCAAGTTTGAGCTTGTTGGTCCCCAACCAAGTTGGGTCCTAAGAGGTTAGTCACAATAGGCTTGGCAACCCAAATGGTTCTTTTCTTGACACCACTTTGAGTTCCAACAAACTTGGCAAACACATTGCCATCCTTATCCTTCCTAAGAGAATAATCATCATCAACAATGATAGGGTTAGATAAGGTACCGTTTGAACATGAAGAGGCAAAGTGCCCCTTCACACGACATATGTAGCAACAAGTGCTACCCTTTCTCTTCTTCATTGATTTCTTGGCTTGGGTAGCATTATCTTGATTCTTCTTCGGAAGTGGCCTAACTTCAACTTGGGCTTGAACATGAATTTGTGGCCACTTCCCTTGTTGCTTCTCACTCAAGTGCTTTTTCTTCAATGGACAAGATCTTACATGATGTCCTTCAACCTTGCACTTGAAGCAAATAATCTTGGCTGAATTCTTGACTTGGTTTTGGCCCTTCTTCTTGTTTCTATTGGAATTATTCTTGTTATTGGAGTTGAATCCAAGTCCACTTTTATCATTAGGGGATTTTTGCACACTCAAGATATTATCGAGTGTGGATTTCCCTTCATGACTCTTTTGCAAGTCATTCCTCAAAGAAGTGACTTCGGCTCTTTGATTTCCTCTACATGGTTAGTAGAAATACAAGTACTAGAGGAAGTAGAAGCTTCATTGTTAGAGTAACAAGGCAAATCAAGTAATCCAACACAAGGTTTATCAATAGTATGGCTAGATGGATTACTAGGACTAGCATATGCCAAAATAGCATTTTGAGTAGAAGTTGTGCTAATGTCCAAAAGAGGCTCACAAGATGTTACCTTGGTAATACTTGCCTCACGAGCTAACTTTAGCCCATCATGGGAGATTAGAAGATCATTATGAGAGCTCGAGAGCTTTTCATGACTTTCTTCCAATTTCCTATACTTGCTAGTTAGCAACTCAAGTTGAGCCCTTAGCTTTACGTTCTCCTTTAGGGTAGATGCTTCACAATAAGTAGAGTTAGTAGCACAAGCATCGTTAATGGAATTTTCCTTTTCAAGCTCATAAGATTCAATTTTTTGTGTGAGGAGATAATTAGTGTGCTTCCCCTCGGCAAGCTCTTGCTTAAGGAGATTGAATCTCCGACTCCCATCATCAAGTTGGAAATCCAACTCCTCTATGGTTCACGTTTGTTTTGTTATGGTGTCCATAACGTGTTTGAGACAAGTAACGACCTTATTATTACCACGATTAGAGGCACACAAAAAAGTAAACTCAAGGAAGAGAGCACTAGTATCCTCATCAATGTCATCATCACTATCATCATTATCATTGCCATTATCTTTACAAGATATATTGGGATTCAAAGTAGGAGATACCTTTGATCCTCTGGTCATAAGGCACATGTGAGGACGGGAGGATGAAGATGAGGATATTCTTGAATATTTAAATGATCATGTCTTGATCCATAGAATTTTTTATTTCCTCTACATTGTTAGATAAACAAGGCAAATCAAGCATATCATCTACACTAGTACTGAAATAATTTCTTGATGATATGCAAGTACTAGCAACACAAGGGGATATAGCATCATTGTTGCAAGAAGTGTTTAAGTCCAAACAAGAAGCATTGCAATGGGATAGAGATGAAGGGTCATTAGCGAGCACAATATCAACATTGCAATTCCCAACAGCACTCACCATATCTTTACCTTGTGTCTTGCCACACATTGGTGAAGTGGATGAATATGAGAACTCATCGCGGCCAGAGGTGTAAGCAACTTGGAGCTCTTAATGATGTGAGGGAGAATAGAGCTCCTTGGTGATACCACCGACCCTATGAGAAATGGACCCACCAAATATTTCTTTAAGCTTGGTTCACATATCATGAGACGACTTGCGCTTTACAATCGTCAAGAACGAATTAACTATGGGGATCAAGGAGAAAATAATATCATTGGATACTTGAGCTTCGAGATGTAAATTTTTCTCATCCTCTAAAGATAGATTTTGAGGATCCATAGGAGGAGAAAAACCTACATCTAGAAATCGCTCAATATTTGTACACAAGGTCCAAAGATTACAAAGCAAGCAATTTCTCCACAAAGCATAATTTGTGCCATCAAAGATAATTGTGTCATTGTGCACTATACTACTAGCCGACATCTTTAAACTCTAGGGTGTGAAGCCTAAACAAGGAGAGACCTTGCTGTGATACCAATTGAAAGGATAGAGATGTCTCCTAGAGGGGGGGGGGGTGAATAAGCAATTTCAAAACTATTACGATTTTGGCTGGATAGAATGCGGAATTAAACTAACGTTTATTTTACAAGCACAAAACCTAAATACACTAGTGTCACATCCCAAGATTTTCCAAATCTTGTAATGTGAAAAATAAATAAACAAAATAAATAATTGTTGAAATTTAGGGTGAGAAGAAACTTTTTGAGTCCAATTGGAAACATCAAAACCTAATTTGATCAAATAAAATTCTAAAGGGATTTAAAAAGATAAACAATTAATAAATAAAGTTATAATAGTTGGAATCACTATTTTTGGATCTTTTAATAAAAAGATATGGTTTTCAAAAGCAAAGGTAGAAATATAAATAAGGATTTATTAATATCCAATTTTATTTAAGTAAAGGCTTTTTCCCTTTTAAAATAAACACTAAAACTTGTTAAAATATTTTGAATAAGATTTCCAAAGTGTTTTGTTTTTCAAATGAAACCTACTGAAAAGGTTTGGTATTATTTTAGTTTTCAAATAGAGTTTAAAAATAAATTAAAACCTATTTGAATTAAAGACTAAGGTCTATTTATTTAATTATTAATAGATCCTAAAAGAATAAAAATTATTTTATTTTGGACTTGGGAATGTGTTGGTAAACAGAATTAAAATCAACACAAAGTTTGGTGGTGGTTTGATTTGATTTGGTGTTTGAATTGTTTGAAATGAAATCAAAACAGAAATTCAAAACAGAAAAAGAAAAAGCTTTCAGTAAAAAAAACTGAAACAAAGCAGACCCAACCCATCTGGCCCAACTAAGCCCAGACCAGCCAAACTAACTCACCCTGCAGTGAAACGTTTTCCACTTAGAAAAGAACCCACTGAGTCACAGACAAGTGGACCCCACTCTTTCTCTCCCTCTCTCGCAGACAACTAGGCCCCACGCCACCTCATCGTCGTCTTCAACCCCGCGACCACGTCCCCTCGCCGTTGCTTCTCTTGATTACGGCGATCAATTCGCGTTATTGCATCCATCACTCCCCCTGCAACCACGCATACTTAATCGCCCCTGTCTCCTCTACCTTTCCCCTCGCTTGCCTCTCCCTCTCTGCCCCCAGGCTGAGTGAATTGCGAGCTCAAACCTCACTGACCCGACGACCTTCACCGGCCAATTGCGGTGAACCGCAGCCACCCCTCGCCTCCCATTTCACGCAAGCTTATTCGCCAGCACTAGGCGCATCCACCAGTACCCCCAACTCGGCCGCGCTCGTTCCAGAACGTCGGCAACCTTGAACATCTGAGCACCGTCGCGTCTGCTTTTGCTCCGGCGAACTTCCCTGGTAAGCACCGACCGCCCTGAGCCTTCCTGTTGATGCTCCTAAGATCCCTAGGACAGTACGCGTCTATCCATGTGCTCCGTTTGCCTTAGGGAAACCTGCAGCTCCGTCCCCGTCGGCATCCAGACGAGCCCGACGCCACTGCAAGCTCCGGCGAGCAATCCACGCAGTTCCAGCGCGCCCCTCGACTATCAGACCACACCTTGAGCATCAGAGCACCTCTGCGAGAACGGTGAGCTACTTCCGTCCTTCCCTTGCTTCCTGTAGTCGCCGCGATGCCGCCACCAGAGCGCACCGCCGCCGCCAGCGTCGCCAGTGGATGGTCAACGCCTGAGAGCCGTTGGATCGTCATCCTGTGGACACACTAGAAACTGGACGAAGGAGTATCACTCGATCTGCGCCGTGTGATTTAAGTGAAATCCTATGGCCAGTATTGCCTGATCCGCATGAAGCGGTACCGTCCAATAGAATCACGCCACGTGGATTGAGTTTCGATTTAAAATAGAAATATTGGTTATGCAAACTTGTAAAATTCATAACTTTAGTTCTACACGTCCAAATTTTGCAAATTTTATATCAATGGATTCAGAAGAACAAGTACTTTGCAACCATGCACTTTGTTTAATGTTTTGCTTCTGGAAAACTGGTTGAATTTGTAGAAACATGTGTAGGCTTATTTTGAATATAAAAATTGTTCTAGATATATTTTTGAGGTGAAATCTTTGCAAAATGGTTTGTTTTGAACCTACTGACCATAGGAACCAACTTATGGATTTAAAAATGTATTTTGTGAAGTTAAGGAGTAAATATTTAAATTAGCACATTTCTAGTCAAATAAAAATATTGTTTTTGGTTTAGAATTGAATTTTGAGTAAAACCTTTGGGAAATGTTTTGATTCAAACTCTCTGACCCAAAACACCAAGTTTTGAGAATTAAAAATATATTTTATGAACCATATAAAGTCATTACTTTGCTAAAAGATATTTTCAACTACATAAAATATCACCTTAGCATATTATTTGATTTATGAGATAAAACCTTTTGCAAATGGTTTTACCACTTTAGTAAATGACCACTTTGAGCTACTAAAAAGGCAAGTGACACTATCATCCAAGTCCTACTATTTTCATTACACTTAGTGGATTTTTGTAACATGCATGGAAAGGACTACTATATTTTATGCTATGCTAAATCCTAATAGGATACCCTTATATCTTCATTAGTGAAAACATTGTAGTTGTAGTAAGCTTAGCCCTGCTATATATTTGGGATGGGATACATGATATGATTATATAAAGTGTTGGAAAGATATATGTTTTATATAATAAAACAAGTACTCAATGAACCACCTGGGTGGACAAGGATACTCAAGTTTTGGACAAGGTGGCAACAAAGGGAACCATGTTTATATGGCTATCTTTTTGTGTGTGCACTAGAAGAAAACCACCCAGGGACTTAGAGATTGAACATGTTTCTCGTATAGTGGCTTCCGTGTACAGCCACATGCTAAATGGGCTCAGTCTTAGTCAACTACATAGTGGAAGACCCATGCATTGGCATCTTCAGGTTAACTAGAATTGTGTAAGGGAAATATATCCCTACATTGGTGCCTGGTAGACAAGCTAGCATTGTGTATTGGGAGGACTTCTATTGAAAGACTTTGTCACATTCTCGATCTGCCAGTACTCCATTTTGGTGAGTACTTATCCAGCGGCCACTGGTGGCGTCAAGACGAGATTGTGTCATGTGTGTAAAGTGTACAACTTCTGCAGAATACCAAAATTCTAAGTACTTAGCCGTGTCCCCGGTTATGGACAATTCTGAGCAACTAAGGCCTGAAGCTATGGAAGATCTCGACATTCCAATTTCTCAAAGTAAAACTTGATGGTGTCAACAAGGGATTAGAAGCACTTGGAGTTTTCCAAGGAGTTCAGAAATAATTTCAAAAGATCAAAACTATTTTGAAAAGATAGGATAAAACTATATTGCTTTTTGCAAATGAACCTAAACCCTATTTAGCCAAATATGCATATATTGATAGGATCCACTTATTTCTACATAGTAGTGAAACTTGCCAATACAATTCAAATGTATTGACCCTTGTGGCTGCAACTTTTATGTTGCAGGTTTGTTTGATGTTAGTGAAGTGTGTTGAATAGGATTACAAGTCTACAACCAACATGATTGCCTGTGGCACTTTGAAGATGAAGGACCCTATGCTATAGTTATTTCTGCTACATTGTAATGACATAGCCAAATGAGCTATGTAAGATGTAGTGAATTATTTTATTCCTGGTTATAAAGTTGTATTATGACCTTTGTTTCTTGATATTACATCTTAACTGTGGATGCTAGCTATTGATCCAGGGACTAGCATTGTAAACACATGGATCTCTACCTTATTAAAGGTTGGGACCTCTACAGATGGTATCAGAGCATTGTGTTGCCTGTAGCATTGTAAACCTAGGATTGGACAAAACCCCTTAGAAAAATAGGAGTTGTATTTTTTCCGAAAACTTATTTACAAATAATCTTGTAAACTCTTTCCTCAACCTTTTTGGTTTTGATTCTACATCTCTTCCTTTTCAACTTGATGGAAAAAGCCTTCACCATGACCATTGACTTCAATTTTAGTCTCACCAAAGATTTCAACCTAGACATCACTAAGGACTACAAGTGAGAACCAAGAGACATTAGACTGCCTACCAAAGACATTGATATCATGTTAGTGTATGGATCATATTGACCTATGAGGTATGACTATACTAAGTTAATTATTTCCAAGAAAACTTGTTGTTTCCTTCAACTCATGAGTTAAGATCATAAGTTGTTAAGTGGATAGTTGCTTGTTGATTGCTTGATTGTTTAATTGAACTTGGTTGTTTGAGTTGTGTGTTAGAACTTCCTTATACCTATATGTCATTACTCATCCCTATCAAACCAACAGATGCCTCCCCGTCGTGCCAACCCCAACCAAAACAACAACAACATCACTCCCGAGATGCAACAGTTGATGACAAGCCAAACTCAACTGATGCAGATGATGACCACGCTCATACAGAATCAGAACAACAACAACAACAACAACAACAGCAACAACAACAACAATCAGAATAATCCTCCAGCTCATGACATGCTCACCAGGTTTCTGAAACTTAGGCCTGCAAGGTTCTCTGGAACAACTGATCCAATGGAAGCCAATGATTGGTTATGTTCGGTGAATAAAGACTTAGTGACTGTTGGCTGCACCGATGAAGAAAAAGTTAGGTTTGCAGCATTTCTGCTTGAAGGACCAGCAGCAACTTGGTGGGACAACTTTCAGATCACCACTCCCCTTGAGGATGTGACTTGGGCTATTTTTGAGGATGGTTTCCGTACAGCTCACATCTCACCTGGAGTGATGCACTTGAAAAAAAGGAGTTTCACAATCTGAAACAGCGTCACCTCAGTGTGGCTGAGTATATTGAAGAATTCAACAATCTGGCACGCTATGCACCGGATGAAGTTGATACAGATGCTAAGAGAAAGGAGAAATTTCTTGAAGGACTTAATGATGAGTTGAACCTGCAGCTAGCTGTTGCCTATGTCCCAACTTATCAATCACTCTGTGACAAAGCCACTATATTGGAAAACAAGATGAATCAAGTTGAGAACAGAAAGAGGAAGCATAAACTCAAGCATCACTCAGGATCATCACAAAAGAAGCGTTCATTCAAAAAGAGCAATGAAGATTTTGAACCACATCAGTATCACCACAACAACAATGGAAGTGATAATAATGGAAATGATACTGACAATGGAGATGACCTTGGTCAGAACCAACATGACACTTTCGGGAAGAATGACATTAGCCAGTTGCAGTGCTATAATTGTAAGGAACTTGGACACTATGCATCAAACTGTCCTGACAAGAAAAAGAAGAAGGATGCTAGAAGAGCCAATGGAAATGACTCCAATGTGACCTAGAAAGGACATGTGAACCACATTGACATGGATGGAAACTTTGAAGAGATAGAAGAAGTGGATGTCAGAAACTAGTTAACTCAGAAGAGTCAAATAAGGATTCCTTGTCTGGATATCAAGTGTTGAACCCATAGTCAAGTGAACCATCAATGTAACCCTATGAGACTTTCTTTTAAGGGTGGTAGTACCCTAGTTGCTTTAAAGCCAACTTGTAACCCTAGCCTTCCCAAATCTCGGGACGAGATTTCTTTTAAGGGTGGTAGCCTGAAAAATAAATAAACAAAATAAATAATTGTTGAAATTTAGGGTGAGAAGAAACTTTTTGATTCCAATTGGAAACATCAAAACCTAATTTGATCAAATAAAATCCTAAAGGGATTTAAAAAGATAAACAATTAATAAATAAAGTTATAATAGTTGGAATCACTATTTTTGGATCTTTTAATAAAAAGATATGGTTCAAAAGCAAAGGTAGAAATATAAATAAGGATTTATTAATATCCAATTTTATTTAAGTAAAGGCTTTTTCCCTTTTAAAATAAACACTAAAACTTGTTAAAATATTTTGAATAAGATTTCCAAAGTGTTTTGTTTTTCAAATGAAACCTACTGAAAAGGTTTGGTATTATTTTAGATTTCAAATAGAGTTTAAAAATAAATTAAAACCTATTTGAATTAAAGACTAAGGTCTATTTATTTAATTATTAATAGATCCTAAAAGAATAAAAATTATTTTATTTTGGACTTTGGAATGTGTTGGTAACCAGAATTAAAATCAACACAAAGTTTGGTGGTGGTTTGATTTGATTTGGTGTTTGAATTGTTTGAAATGAAATCAAAACAGAAATTCAAAACAGAAAAAGAAAAAGCTTTCAGTAAAAAAAACTGAAACAAAGCAGACCCAACCCATCTGGCCCAACTAAGCCCAGACCAGCCCAACTAACTCACCCCGTAGTGAAACGTTTTCCACTTAGAAAAGAACCCACTGAGTCACAGACAAGTGGACCCCACTCTTTCTCTCCCTCTCTCGCAGACAACTAGGCCCCACGCCACCTCATCGTCGTCTTCAACCCCGCGACCACGTCCCCCTCGCCGTTGCTGATCTTGATTGCGGCGATCAATTTGCGTTATTGCATCCATCACTCCCCCTGCAACCACGCATATTTAATCGCCCCTGTCTCCTCTACCTTTCCCCTCGCTTGCCTCTCCCTCTCTGCCCCCAGGCTGAGTGAATTGCGAGCTCAAACCTCACTGACCCGACGACCTTCACCGGCCAATTCCGGTGAACCGCAGCCACCCCTCGCCTCCCATTTCACGCAAGCTTATTCGCCAGCACTAGGCGCATCCACCAGTACCCCCAACTCGGCCGCGCTTGTTCCAGAACGTCGGCAACCTCGAACATCTGAGCACCGTTGCGTCTGCTTTTGCTTCGGCGAACTTCCCTGGTAAGCACCGACCGCCCCGAGCCTTCCTGTTGATGCTCCTAAGATCCCTAGGACAGTACGCGTCTATCCATGTGCTCTGTTTGCCTTAGGGAAACCTGCAGCTCCGTCCCCGTCGGCATCCAGACGAGCCCGACGCCGCTGCAAGCTCCGGCGAGCAATCCACGCAGTTCCAGCGCGCCCCTCGACTATCAGACCGCACCTTGAGCATCAGAGCACCTCTGCGAGCACTGTGAGCTACTTCCGTCCTTCCCTTGCTTCCTATAGTCGCCGCGATGCCGCCACCAGAGCGCACCGCCGCTTGTCGCCGCCGCCAGCGTCGCCAGTGGATGGTCAACGCCTGAGAGCCGTTGGATCGTCATCCTGTGGATACACTAGAAACTGGACGAAGGGGTATCACTCGATCTGCGCCGTGTGATTTAAGTGAAATCCTACGGCCAGTATTGCCTGATCCGCACGAAGCGGTACCGTCCAATAGAATCACGCCACGTGGATTGAGTTTCGATTTAAAATAGAAATTTGAATCTATTGGTTATGCAAACTTGTAAAATTCATAACTTTAGTTCTACACGTCCAAATTTTGCAAATTCTATATCAATGGATTCAGAAGAACAAGTACTTTGCAACCATGCACTTTGTTTAATGTTTTGCTTCTGGAAAACTGGTTGAATTTGCAGAAACATGTGTAGGCTTATTTTGAATATAAAAATTGTTCTAGATATATTTTTGAGGTGAAATCTTGTCAAAATGGTTTGTTTTGAACCTACTGACCATAGGAACCAACTTATGGATTTAAAAATGTATTTTGTGAAGTTAAGGAGTAAATATTTAAATTAGCACATTTTTAGTCAAATAAAAATATTGTTTTTGGTTTAGAATTGAATTTTGAGTAAAACCTTTGGGAAATGTTTTGATTCAAACTCTCTGACCCAAAACACCAAGTTTTGAGAATTAAAAATATATTTTATGAACCATATAAAGTCATTACTTTGCTAAAAGATATTTTCAACTACATAAAATATCACCTTAGCATATTATTTGATTTATGAGATAAAACCTTTTGCAAATGGTTTTACCACTTTAGTAAATGACCACTTTGAGCTTTAAAATGTTTAGAGCCTAGTAGGAACCACTTTTGCAAATAAAACTATCTTTTGCATGCTTGCATGCATGACCTTGTTCTTGTTATTTTATGTGTGGTAAATTGTTTGAATGCTAGTTGAATCTGTGTTTGCTTGATTGAATTGTAGTGAAGTTAGAAGAGTGTTATATTTGCAAGATCAAGAAGTGAACCATCATTCTCTACTAAAAAGGCAAGTGACACTATCATCCAAGTCCTACTATTTTCATTACACTTAGTGGATTTTTGTAACATGCATGGAAAGGACTAATATTTTATGCTATGCTAAATCCTAATAGGATACCCTTATATCTTCATTAGTGAAAACATTGTAGTTGTAGTAATCTTAGCCCTGCTATATATTTGGGATGGGATACATGATATGATTATATAAAGTGTTGGAAAGATATATGTTTTATATAATAAAACAAGTACTCAATGAACCACCTGGGTGGACAAGGATACTCAAGTTTTGGACAAGGTGGCAACAAAGGGAACCATGTTTATATGGCTATCTTTTTGTGTGTGCACTAGAATAAAACCACCCAGTGACTTAAAGATTGAACATGTTTCTCGTGCAGTGGCTTCCATGTACAGCCACATGCTAAATGGGCTCTGGCTTAGTCAACTACATAGTGGAAGACCCATGCATTGGCATCTTCAGGTTAACTAGAATTGTGTAAGGGAAATATATCCCTACATTGGTGCCTGGTAGACAAGCTAGCATTGTGTATTGGGAGGACTTCTATGGAAACACTTTGTCACATTCTCGATGTGCCAGTACTCCATTTTGGTGAGTACTTATCCAACGGCCACTGGTGGCGTCAAGACGAGATTGTGTCATGTGGGTAAAGTGAGTACTTAGCCGTGTCCCTGGTTATGGACAATTCTGAGCAACTAAGGCCTGAAGCTATGGAAGATCTCGACATTCCAATTTCTCAAAGTAAAACTTGATGGTGTCAACAAGGGATTAGAAGCACTTGGAGTTTTCCAAGGAGTTCAGAAAGAATTTCAAAAGATCAAAACGATTTTGAAAAGATAGGATAAAACTATATTGCTTTTTGCAAATGAACCTAAACCCTACTTAGCCAAATATGCATATATTGATAGGATCCACTTATTTCTACATAGTAGTGAAACTTGCCAATACAATTCAAATGTATTGACCCTTGTGGATGCAACTTATTATGTTGTATGTTTGTTTGATGTTAGTGAAGTGTGTTGAATAGGATTACAAGTCTACAACCAACATGATTGCCTGTGGCACTTTGAAGATGAAGGACCCCATGCTATAGTTATTTCTGCTACATTGTAATGAGATATCCAAATGAGCTATGTAAGATGTAGTGAATTATTTTATTCCTGGTATAAAGTTGTATTATGACCTTTGTTTCTTGATATTACATCTTAACTGTGGATGCTAGCTATTGATCCAGGGACTAGCATTGTAAACACAGGGATCTCTACCTTATTAAAGGTTGGGACCTCTACAACTAGGCTCAACTAAGTGCACCAACAACAATTCAAGCTAAGCAATAGCACAAGATAAATTTACCACAAGTGATAGGCAAGATATCATTACTTCAAGCTCGATGGCTATCACAAGGAAAGTAAGCTCGGGTATAGAGATACCGAGGCACGCGGAGACGAAGATGTATTCCCGTGTTCCCTTACAAGTAAGGTACGTCACGTTGGAGAGGTGTGGGATTCCACGAAGGATTTCCCAACTCCACGAAGGCTCACCTTCTTCTCCTAGTCTATCCCAAGAAGGAATGGGCCCTTTCCTTATGGATAGCTTTTCCTCCACTCCGGATATGGCAAGCTCCACAACCACTTCACAAACTCCACGAAGGAGAGGCCCGGGTCTCTTCACAATCTTCCACGAAGAGGACACCGTGGCACCAACCACCAAGCCAACTAGGAGGTCACCCTCCAAGAGTAACAAGCTCACGGTCTCTCACTCGAACAATTCGTAATGCAGAGCTCAACACTTATGCAAGAATGCAAAGCAAGACCACCAAGGGTGCTCAAATCCTTCACTATCAAATCCCACCAAAGAAACAAGTGCTAGGGAGTAATTAGAGAGGAAGAACAATGGTGGAAGTCAACCAATGACTCCAAGATCTAGATCCAATGGGTTCCCCTCACTGAGAGGAGGAATTGATTGGTGGGGATTGTAGATCTAGATCTCCTCTTCCAAAGCCCGCAAAAGATAGAATCATAGGAGGGAAGGGGAGGAAGCAAGCTCAAGAGGTTCAACAATGGAGGTCAATTTCATGGTCAAGAACTCTCAAAAACATTGGTGGAAGAACCCCCTTTTATAGGGGAAAGCAAATATAACCGTTGGCAGAAATCTGTGCAAAGTCGGTTGAAAGTTCGGTTGGACCGACCCTCACACCGGACGGTCCGGTTCCTGGACTGGAAAACCAAACTTAAAACCGGTATTAGGTACTGACCTGTCGGAGATATAACCCCAGGTACCCCAGAGTTAAGGTATAAAGAGACCTCAAGAGAGTATTGGGCATTTCTATAAAGGAATACAGAGGTACAAAAAGATATATCGAAACACAAGAGAGATTTAGAAAGAAATATAAAGGAGAAAAAGGAGAAAGAAGACCTGGGCCGACATAGGCAAAACTCGGCCTGGTCAACCTCTCTCCAGGCCGAATTAGGCCTTACCGCCGTCACTCAGGCCTTCCTGGACGAACTACACAAAACCCGGCTCGGCCGAGGTACACCCAGCCGGCCCACCCCGCCGACCTGACTCCCTCCAAGCTCCCTCGACGCCAACCTGCCTCCCGCCAAACGACGCTGCCTCCCCAACCGCAGCATTCACCGCACACCCCAGCATCGCCCGGGTGGGCCGGCGAGGAGCCAGCTCGGCCCACCGCGGGACCTCTCCACTCTGCCTCGAGCCAACGACAAGCACCCGGGTGGGCCGGCTGATACCGAATTCGGCCCACCACGGACCAGCACTCTGCCACTGCCACTTGGACACGCGCAGGGACGTCCCCCACCATCTCTTCCTTGCTGTCCCGCCTAGGCCGAGTAAAGAAGGCCTGGCTGGGCTACCTCTGCTCCGGACGGGCCCCTTCACAGGCCGAGTGAGGTTGAACCCGGCTAGGCCTTGAGCATTGACTCGGCTGGGAGAAGCTTTGACCAGGTTTGGGCCTAGATTCTCACAGGCCGGGTTTACCATAATCCAGGCCGAATTACCAATGGCCCAAGGGCGCCTGGGCCGAGTTATAAAGCTCCTAACACCCTCTTATTTATTCCAGAATGCAGCCTCAACAACTACGTCAGCATACGATCAAGTAAAGTCAAGATCTTCGTGTCCGGAGCCGGTCTTGGGACCCATCGCTCAGACTAGCACATGGCACAGGGAATATGCCCATGGCATCAAGAACATGCTAGAGGATATGCCCTGGCATCTCCAAAGATGCCAAGGCATATGCTGGGCATCTCTAGAAGATCCCAGGAATATGCTACAGAGATGCCAAACGTGGAGAACAAGACTTGTCCCCTGGGCTCCCCTTTATAAGGAGCACCAGGGGGATCGTTCTCAGAGAGGCCCCCGAAGGGCTCCTCCCCTCTCTGCTCACTAGGAGCTCTCCTTCTTCCTCTTCCTCCACTCTCATGGAGAGATCTAGATAGAAGCATAGGAGACACAGCTCAAGGAGCATGATTGTAGCCACAAGTATGGCAAGATTATAAGAGATTATATGTATAGAATGAGGTGTTATCTCCACTTGAGAGCTTCAATCCAATATACATTGTATTTCTCTTTGTTCATACGAGTGCGGTCTTCACTGCATCATCCCTCCCCGGATTCCTCCACGTCCATCGACCCCAACTTTAGCCTACCCATGGCATATGCCGTGATACCACCACGACATTTGGCGCCCACTGTGGGGCCTTCTAGCGGCGTTGGTTGGGTTTCCATCCGGACGGGAACATCTTCATCAACTTCTTCCCCATAGGGCTCATTCAGCTCCACCAAGCCAACCGAGAACAAAGAGGTAAGCGCAGAGGCTCTCCAAGTCTAACTCATCAAAGCAGGTAAGACTCAGCAAGAAGGACTCAAGCACTACTCCAAGCTTACTGTAAGTACCAGGTAACTCAGCAGGGCAGGTATGACCTAGCAAGACTCACTCAAACACTTCTCCAAGTATACTGTAAGTGCCAGATAACTCAGCCACCTACACTCAATCCTTCACCCCGGGGAGAAAATAACTTAACCCGGGGACTAGTCAACTTATCCGTAGAGTCACCTTTGGATTAAGAGAACATTATGTTGATTTAGATCTGTATTTGAGCCAGCTTATTTATAACTCGGATAGAAGTTGAATCAGCGTATTTCTGATTCAGATAGATTTTGAGTCAGTTTATTTATGCTTCGGATTGACCTTTAACTCAGCGCACCAGCCAGCTTTTTTATAACTCGGATAGAAGTTGAATCAGCTTATGGATGATTCAGATAGAATTTGAGTTAGTTTATTTACACTTTGGACCGACCTTTAACTCAGCCCACCAGCCAGCTTATTGCTGATTCGGACAGAATTTGAGTCAGCATATTTATGATTCAGATAAGATTTGAGTCAGCCTATTTATAATTCAGATAGAATTTGAGTCAACTTATTTATGATTCAGACAGAATTTGAGTCAGTTTATTTATGCTTTGGATTATCCTTTAACTCAGCTTACCAGCCAGCTTATTGATGATTCGGATATAATTTGAGTCAATTTATTTATGCTTCGGATTAACCTTTAACTCAGCTCAGTAGATTGTCTCTTATTCGGATTAACATTTGATTCGGCTTGCCAGGGTATACTATAATTCGGATTTGTATTCAGACTCGGCGTACTAATCATATCACTAATTCGGGCCGAAGCTTTATTCAGTTCGCCAAATTTCCAGGTTATGTTATGACTCAGATTGAAATTTCACCATCTTGCCAGGTTATCCCATATCTCGGATGACTACTGGCCAGCTTATCATATCTCGAATCTATATCTCATATCTACATCTCGAATCAGATCTCTCAGCGGTTAGCCCTATTATCATATCCCAAAACTTAATCTCGGATCAATATCTCGAATCCATATCAAAGGCAAAATAACGTTATCACGCCAAATCAAGTTATATCGTGGCAAACAGATGATTCGGATTTGAGTCATATACCTCGGATTTGAGTCAGATGACTCAGATTTGAGATGTAAGTCAAAATTGAGTAAAGTAACTCGGATTAGGAATGAGATAACTCGGATTTGAGTCATATACCTCGGATTTGAGTCAGATGACTCAGATTTGAGATGTAAGTCAAAATTGAGTAAAGTAACTCGGATTTGGAATGAGATAACTCGGATTTGAGTCATATACCTCGGATTTGAGTCAGATGACTCAGATTTGAGATGTAAGTCAAAATTGAGTAAAGTAACTCGGATTAGGAATGAGATAACTCGGATTTGAGTCATATACCTCGGATTTGAGTCAGATGACTCAGATTTGAGATGTAAGTCAAAATTGAGTAAAGTAACTCGGATTAGGAATGAGATAACTCGGATTTGAGTCATATACCTCGGATTTGAGTCAGATGACTCAGATTTGAGATGTAAGTCAAAATTGAGTAAAGTAACTCGGATTTGGAATGAGATAACTCGGATTTGAGTCATATACCTCGGATTTGAGTCAGATGACTCAGATTTGAGATGTAAGTCGAAATTGAGTAAAGTAACTCGGATTAGGAATGAGATAACTCGAATTTGGGTCATATACCTCGGATTTGAGTCAGATGACTCGGATTTGAGATATAAGTCAAAATTGAGTAAAGTAACTCGGATTTGGAATGAGATAACTCGGATTTGAGTCGTATAACTCGGATTTGAGTCAGAGGACTCAGACTTAAGACATAAAGTCAATTTTGAGTAAAGTAACTCGGATTTGGAATCAGATGACTCGGATTTGAGTCATATAACTCGGATTTGAGTCAGAGGACTCAAACTTAAGACATAAGTCAATTTTGAGTAAAATAACTCGGATTTGGAAACAGATGACTCGGATTATAACTTACCCAAAGGGGTTAAAAGAGCAGTGCCCAAGAAGGCCAGAACTCATAACTTGCCCAAAGGGGTTAAAAGAGCAATGCCCAAGAAGGCCAGAACTCATAACTTGCCCAAAGGGGTTAAAAGAGCAGTGCCCAAGAAGGCCAGAACTCATAACTTACCCAAAGGGGTTAAAAGAGCAGTGCCAAAGAAGGTCAGAACTCATAACTTACCCAAAGGGGTTATGACCAGTGCCCATGAAGGCCAGAATTCCAGAAACTTACCCAAAGGGGTTATGACTAGTGCCCACGAAGGCCAGAAGTCCAGAAACTTACCCAAAGGGGTTATGACCAGTGCCCACAAAGGACAGAAGTCCAGAAACTTACCCAAAGGGGTTAAAAGAGCAGTGCCCAAGAAGGCCAGAACTCATAACTTACCCAAAGGGGTTAAAAGAGCAGTGCCAAAGAAGGACAGAACTCATAACTTACCCAAAGGGGTTATGACCAGTGCCCATGAAGGCCAGAAGTCCAGAAACTTACCCAAAGGGGTTATGACCAGTGCCCACGAAGGCCAGACGTCCAGAAACTTACCCAAAGGGGTTATGACCAGTGCCCACAAAGGCCAGAAGTCCAGAAACTTACCCAAAGGGGTTATGACCAGTGCCCATGAAGGCCAGAAGTCCAGAAACTTACCCAAAGGGGTTAAAAGAGCAGTGCCAAAGAAGGCCAGAACTCATAACTTACCCAAAGGGGTTATGACCAGTGCCCGTGAAGGCCAGAAGTCCAGAAACTTACCCAAACGGGTTATGACCAATGCCCATGAAGTCCAGAAGTCCAGAAACTTACCCAAAGGGGTTATGACCAGTGCTCGAGAAGGCCAGGAACCAAAAAACTTGCCCAGAAGGGTTATGAGCAGAGCCCAAGAAGGACAAAGTCACAAACTTACCCAAGAGGTGTAGGGTTCGCAGCATAGAAAAAAAAAAAATTCCTACGATGTGAACTAAATACCAAGATCTATCTACTAGATACAAACAACGGGCGGATGTATATCCGTAGAGAACATACCCTTGAAGACCGACAAAGCTTAACGAGTTCAACTCGTGGTTGATGTAGACGATCTCTTGCCGATCTCAAGATCGAGAGGAAGTCCTAGTGCCGCAAATCAGCAGCGCATCCGTGCTCGCACACACGTTTGAGGCACCGAGAAACCTCCGCCTCCTCGCTCTAGCGATGCAGCGGAAGCACAACTCTTTCTTGCCGAATAGCCACCGGGAACATGTATCTCGCTAGTCCGAGACCATGGGGGATAAATTCTAGAGGGGGAGAGAGATCCTTCACGAGGAGGTGTGTGAGACAAGTGAGGAGGGGGGCTCCTTTTATAGGAGGAGGGGGGAACCCCAAGGGGGTGGCCGGCGCATGGGGGCTGCCCCCTTGCCCTCCCCTCTTCATGTGGGTGGACACTCCACTCACAAATCTCCTTTAAATTCCCTCCACTCAAAAGTCCACTCAAATTCCCATTAAATTTCCACCAAATTTAATGCAAACTCTCATTAAATAAAACTCTTTTATTTTATTCAGAATTTTGTCAATTACTTTAATGACAAACATTCACAAATAACCCCTTGCTAGAATTCTATTTCACATGCATAACCACTTTATGCAATTTCACCCGAAAACCTGTTTCGGTATCTAGTGAAATAAATTCCTGCGCTTGTTCATTCTTTCGGCATGAAACATTTGCTCCAATTGGATGTCGGTGTCTCTTAAGTGTGTCACCCTACGGTTCGTGAATAATGCGGACATGATCGAGACCCCTCTCGGATCAATAATCAGAAGCGGGATCTGGAGACCCATACTGACTCCCACACATTCAACGATGACTTTCTTCTGATCGTCGGAACCTTTTACGCTAGTATCTTAATCCCTTTGTTTCACGATATATTACATGTCCGAGATTCGATCATCGGTATCTCCATACCTAGTTTGATCTCGTTACCGACATGCACTCTTTTCTCGTTCCTGTGATATAACATTCTAGTGATCAAATCACTTGCTTGCAAGCTAATCAATGTGATATCACCGAGAGGGCCCAGAGTATATCTATCCGTCATCGGGATGAACAAATTCCACTCTCGATCCATGAGCCTCAACATAACACTTTATCAGTTCTGAATCCATCTTTATAATCACCCTGTTACGGTGTGACGTTTGATGTTATCAAGAAACTCTTCCGGTGTTAGTGATTGACATGATCTTATGGTCTAAGGATTAGGATCACTTCATAAGTTGTTATAGCAATATAAACTCAATGACTTTGATCGTAATGCTATACTTCGGATGAATGTTCATCACACCATTACACTAATGTTGTGATCCCGTTATTAACAACATCCAATGTCCATGATCAGGAAACCTTGATCATCTTGTTAATCAACGAGCTAGTTTATGAGAGAGGCATAACTAGGAACTTTCTGTTTGTTTATTAAACACACATGTATTAACGTTTCCGTATTAATACAATTATAGCATGCAAAATAAACATCTATCATATACTTGGAATACACATAATAAACACTTTATTATTGCCTCTCAAGGCATATTCCCTTCAAGAGGATCATGCGACCAAGAAATATATAACAAAGTTATATGTCGGAAAACAACTCTCGGGGCATTTAGATATAAAGCCCATGAGCGATTCTACGAATCCCAGATGGCCTCGGGGACTAATGTCGGGGATATAACCCCAGGTACCCC
Organism: Avena sativa; assembly: GCA_916181665.1. NCBI lineage: Eukaryota > Viridiplantae > Streptophyta > Magnoliopsida > Poales > Poaceae > Avena > Avena sativa. The sequence goes on from OV702282.1 coordinate 195,869,918, forward strand.
AGAGTTAAGGTATAAAGAGACCTCAAGAGAGTATTGGGCATTTCTATAAAGGAATACAGAGGTACAAAAAGATATATCGAAACACAAGAGAGATTAAGAAAGAAATATAAAGGACAAAAAGGAGAAAGAAGACCTAGGCCGACATAGGCAAAACTCGGCCTGGTCAACCTCTCTCCAAGCCGAATTAGGCCTTACCGCCGTCACTCAGGCCTTCCTGGCCGAACTACACGAAACCCGGCTGGGCCGAGGTACACCCAGCCGACCTGACTCCCTCCAAGCTCCCTCGATGCCAACCTGCCTCCCGCCAAACGACGCTGCCTCCCCAACCGCAGCATTCACCGCACACCCCAGCATCGCCCGGGTGGGCCGGCGAGGAGCCAGCTCGGCCCACCGCGGGACCTCTCCACTCCGCCTCGAGCCAACGACAAGCACCCGGGTGGGCCGGCTGATACCGAATTCGGCCCACCACGGACCAGCACTCCGCCACTGCCACCTGGACACGTGCAGGGACGTCCCCCACCATCTCTTCCTTGCTGCCCCGCCTAGGCCGAGTAAGGAGGGCCTGGCTGGGCTGCCTCTGCTCCGGACGGGCCCCTTCACAGGCCGAGTGAGGTTGAACCCGGCTGGGCCTTGAGCATTGACTCAGCTGGGAGAAGCTTTGACCAGGTTTGGGCCTAGATTCTCACAGGCCAGGTTTACCATAATCCAGGCCGAATTACCAATGTCCCAAGGGCGTCTGGGCCGAGTTATAAAGCTCCAGACACCCTCTTATTTATTCCAGAATGCAGCCTCAACAACTACGTCAGCATACGATCAAGTAAAGTCAAGATCTTCGTGTCCGGAGCCGGTCTTGGGACCCATCGCTCAGACTAGCACATGGCACAGGGAATATGCCCATGGCATCAAGAAGATGCTAGAGGATATGCCCTGGCATCTCCAAAGATGCCAAGGCATATGCTGGGCATCTCTAGAAGATCCCAGGAATATGCTACAGAGATGCCAAACGTGGAGAGCAAGACTTGTCCCCTGGGCTCCCCTTTATAAGGAGCACCTGGGGGATCGTTCTCAGAGAGTCCCTCGAAGGGCTCCTCCCCTCTCTGCTCACTCGGAGCTCTCCTTCTTCCTCTTCCTCCACTCTCACGGAGAGATCTAGATAGAAGCATAGGATACACAGCTCAAGGAGCATGATTGTAGCCACAAGTATGGCAAGATTATAAGAGATTAGATGTATAGAATGAGGTGTTATCTCCACTTGAGAGCTTAATCCAAGGAGCATGATTGTATTTCTCTTTGTTCATACGAGTGCGGTCTTCACTGCATCATCCCTCCCCGGATTCCTCCACGTCCATCGGCCCCAACTTTAGCCTACCCATGGCATATGCCGTGATACCACCACGACATGACCGCAGTCTCGGATAGACTCGTTATAGCAAAACCGAAAATCCCGGTTTAAGATCCGGTTTTCCAGTCCTGGCAACGGACCACCGGGTCTGGGAGCCGGTTGAACCGAATCCACAACCGGGATGAAACCGGCTTCATGAAAACGCAATAGCTTTTGCATCTGGACTCTGATTTCAATGATCTTGGGCTTGTTTTGACGAGGACAACAAGCTCTACAAGATTGTGCAGATAAACATCGTAGCCCAACAAAGGAGGACAAAACCAAATGAAGAAAGGTAAGAAGCCTCCTTAAATAAGAACCGATAAAACCTTCAAACTCGAAAATGCCATAGAAGATGCATACGAATTCCGTTTTCGATGAAATTGGGCTTGTTGAAGAGCTAGCAACAAGATAAAGAACCTCACATGGATAAACACCAAGAAGCAACAAAATAGGAAGATGCAAAGTATGCAAAGTATTGAGCTCCCTATGACAATGTTATCAAGGTACCCAACCGAAAGCCCCTCTTGATAGTGCGGCTATCTATCCTATAACTCGGTCTCCCAACAACCACCTTGAGACCGGTAAAAGGAAAACCTATCAAGGCCATACCTTTGCCTTGCCTATCCCGCTTGATCTTGATGACAATGCTTCAAGCTCCACCCAAGCCGGAATGCAACACTTGATCATTGTTGCTTCATGAAGACTCCTAATTTGCTCCCATATACACCACTATGGGATAGCTTCATTAATACATGTCTTCACATGTTCATTATCACCAATATGGACGGCAAGTATCAAGCAAATGATCTTCTTGAGATGCTTATCTTGAACTTGCCCTTCTCAACCTTGATGACGATCACAACTTGCTGTCATCCTCTCATGGGCTATATAATATCTTCACTTTTGAAGCATGCCCATGGAAAGATACCTATCCCATATAGAATGGGTTAGGTCATGATGCATAATTGACAAGGCTTACCATACCACAAGACCATGTGGTACATTCTTTATGATTCATGTGTTGACCAACTTGAAATCACTCTTCACTCTTTGTATTGGTCAACCAACTATCTTATCGTGATCCATCTCAATATCTTGAGGTACATAAAGAACTCTTCATTTGATTACATGCTCTAAATCTTAGTCAGCCATAGCTCAACTAATGAGGCTATCATGACACCGACTTAGAGTCATATCTTGAATTCTTCTATTGGGATCACACTCTCTAGATCTTGATCATATCATCATCTTCTCTTCAACTCGATGATTTTGATGCCAATACTCAAGGTATATTTTCATCTTCATGGCATCCATACTTGAATCCAACACATGACTACAAGCATGACCTATGGAATATTCCTTCATATAAATCTCAGTGAAAACATTAGTTCATAGGGATTGTCATTGATCACGAAAACCACACATATGGGCAATTACCCTTTCACCTCCTAACCTAGGGTTTTGCATTGGAATAGCATAGTGGACTTTTGGGATAGGTGTTTTATCGGTGGCTATGGAGGCGGTGGTGGAGGAGAACTTCTAGATTGGGTTGTCCTCCTGCTAGGCCTATTGCCAAAGTTCCGTCTGCATCACTAGTTGGAGCCTCTTGTCTCCTAACACCATTTGTTGATGTGGCTTCTCTGGCCGCCCATACTTCTCTTTTTGTTGGGGCGAACAAACTATTTTCGTGCAAGCTATCGGTACGAGCTCTGCAAGGTTTCCTCTGGAACTCCGAGACGGACAACATGGCATCCTATCGACTCTCAATTAGCTCCTTGATAGCTCCAAATATTGGTACTTCTTATTGATGTTTTTTCCATTGGTTTTCACCGGGTTTTATTGGTTTTGTGATCTTTCAACTAATGTTAACATCACAAATTAGGGAAAGCTTGTTTTCTTGTGTTGGTTTTCAGGCATTAAATACTTTTGGAAGATATGAGAGCATTCATGGGCTAATTACAACTGATTGAACAAATCCCCAATTGAAGCCCCTTTCATTAAAGACGTCTAGGGACCATAACGATCACCGATATGGTTAGAGGCCGCACGTATGGACCGCCCTTACCACTTTCATTTGCCTCTGTTATATCAATACAAGCAACTTTTGTGACGGAGGCGAGATAGAAATATGAACACAACCGCCATAAACAGTCCTAGAAGATAGGAGATCAGATCTGAAGAAGGAGAAGAACACCATCTCATCCTTCGACTATACCTAAGCTCTCAACCATATACTCCACCATCATCCCAACTTGTACCGAGAGAGATAGAGATATATAGAGAGAGATTCACACTTGTAAGTTTAGGGTTTGAACCTTTGATCTACCTTGGTTTGTATTTTATTTGATCTTCAAATGATATTATGGCTTGCTACGGTAAAAGTTGAGATGATTTCCTTTGTAATATTATTATACCTTTGATCTGTCTTTCTCTCATGTCTGAGTAAATTCCCATAGGCGTGGGAGATGTAGGGGATTGGTAAGATGTGTTGTGCCTCCTTTGATTTCATCCACCTGTAATTGTTGTCGCGATTATTATATTATAAGAATGACTATCTATGTTTGCCTAATGCTTATTGTCCAATTTAAGGGCCCGGATAACATGATCCCGAGATCTCATACGTATGAACTTGTTTACTAGCGAATCGGCAACCACCGAGTGACACTCCCACTATCAAAGAGGAGCTGGTATTACTCGAGGATAACAAGGAACCACCAATCCTAAAGACTTGATCTAGTCAAAAGACCTTAATTAATGTCCTAACCATTATTGTGGTTATAGACAGATGGATCATTGGGATTGGGAAGAATCTACCAAGAGGACTCCTAGTCAGTATATGGGTTGCTTGCCTACTCACGTATGAATAAGAAGTATCACAATCATTTATCCCATTTCATCCATGAATCATTTCTCTCCACACCTAACTTCTCATCTACAGGAATCCCAAAAACCTTTCTCGCTTTTTTACTTTTATGTTATTTACTTCTAGCATCTTTCTTTACTTAAGTTTTCTACATTATTCACTCATCCACATCCACTCTCAACAGTTGCAATTAATTCACCCAAGACAATGTGACACCTTGGGTGCGACAGAAACGCCTCAGAAAACACTTTCCTAAGCTCCTTATTAGGATCGATATAAAAACTGGAATTAATACTTTTACAAAAACATGCTCTGACGAACATGTGCTCTTGCAGGCTATCAAGCTATTTTCTGGCTTCATTGTCGGGGAGCTAAGTGTTATGTGTTTGTTTATTGACATTCGTAAGTGTTGACACCATCCATGATATTTGTTGAAGATAGAGGTACTACGCATTCATGTAGAGCTTATTTACCTCCATATATTGACCGTATTCCAATTAAAAGACGCCTAGAATTTATTGAAAGATTTTTCACTCACGTACTATAGACATGAACAATTTGATTCCTATGATGGCAGATTTGACCATCACCCACGGGACAAAGATCATGCGCAACCATTGGGAGAATATGGGATATCTAGGTACCTGAGAAAAATGCTTATTCTCTATCCTGATCTTGAAATCTTGGAATTTGAAATATATCCTGAGCTAATCTATATGATAAAATAAATTGCTTTTGCAGGAAGAGAATATGAAGATCCAAGTGATCATTTAATGAAGGTTCATGACTTTTGCGCTACTCTTAAACTAGCTGGGCTATTAAAGGAGTTTGTACTCCTTAAACTTTTCCTTTGGTCTTTAAAAGATAAAGCTTTTACTTGGTTACAAACCTTGACCAATCACACTATAAAAATCTAGGAAGATTGAATTCGATAGTTTATACATAAATATTGCTCTTTTACTAAAATCACGCAGATCAAATGCGATATTACAATTTTTTCAAAGAATTAAATAAAACTTTAATCAAGCATAAAATAGATTTTATGGGATGATAATAAAAGTCCCAAATCATGGCTTTAAGGAGCATTTAATTATTTAATACTTTTACAATGGATTTAATGATGATTCGAAACATATGATTGACTTAACTACAACACGGACACCCGCAGCATGTTCGGAAAAATGTTGGGCGACTCCTACATGGACAAGATGATTGTGTTCGGCTCCACCGCTTTCGGGAGATTGTTCTTCATGCATGAGCAGTCCTGCATCGACGCTAAGCACGGCCTCGAGTCGCAGGATCTCGCTGTCAGCCAGACGGACGCCAATGATGACCAGACATAAGGTGAGGAGGAGGAAGCCGAAGAGGAAACCCCGGCAATGATCAAGGGTAAGGGGAAGAGGAAGCCAAGGACGGCACCACTGGCGGAGCCCCACGCCAAGTGGATCGCCCTTGAGGACGAGTGCCTTGCCAAAGCGTGGAAGTCAGTGAGCCTTGACGGGATCACCGACGCGGACCAAAACTCGGAGAACTACTCGAGGCGTGTCAAGTATGTGTTCGATGAGTGCAACCTAGTGGATCCAGTGTTCAACAAGGTGCACATGGATTGCGGCGATAAGTCCATGACGAATCATTGAGGGGTTGTGCAACAAGCGTGTAGCAAATGACATGTGATCCAAGAGGAAATCGAGCATTGCCCAATAAGCGGCGCTAGCATGGATAGTAAGGTAATGCAATTCACCAAGCTATGCCGTTTTTGACTAACACTTTGCCTTGCAGCTATCCAATGAACTTGCCATGTAACGACGACACCAAGAGCGAGTTCACGTTTTACCATGTGTTAGAAGTTCCAGAAGTGGCTGGACACTCGCATGTCACTCGCCAAGGCCAGCAACGACGTCTACAACCCCGAGGCACCACCGCCGGCTGCCGGAGATGGTAGGTCAGAGCTCATCCACAAGAAGTCCAAGGCTCTGAAGGCAACGGGACCACCTGCCGAATGACTTCATGGATTGATCAAGAAGTGCATCGACAATTTGAAGGACCATGGCGACAAGAGGGAGGAGAAGGCCAAAGAGAGGTGGAGCCAGCTGCTGCAGAACCAAGGCAGGAAACTCAACCTACTCAAGGCCAACTTTACCGCGAATAAGAGGAACACGGACCTGTCATTCCTCATGGGCGGCGATGACACATCGGCGATGAGCCCTCCAGGTCAAGGCGTGGTACATGGCGCGCCGCAACGCCATTCTGGATGAGGACCTCCCTGCCAAGGGCACGCTGACGGTCACGTCGAGCTCTGCGCCAACGCTCTCTGCCGCTGCCGCGTCGCCGAGCTCGGCCTCCATGTCTTCGAACCCATCGCTGAGCTCTGCCACAACTGCTACAGCGGAGGCTTCGCCTGCCTCGGAGGAGCCTATCCCTGTCGGTGACTCATCGCCGGATTCCATATTTTTGTAATGATCTAATGGTAGAACCTGGATTGCTTGCCATCGTTGAACTGTTTTGGGAGAGTTTCTATCGAACTCGTGTTTTTATTGCCGACCGAAAGAAAAACTTTTAAATATTTCTCTGAATTCTAGATTTGTCGCTATTCAAAGGCCGAAAGTTTTATCCATCCAGCGTAGAATAACGCCGGATTTTGGTCCGAAAACACCCAACTAGTGGAGATGCCTCGCCCCATGGTGGATGCCAAATGTCGCGGAAAAAACAATGATAGGTACCATCGCGAGAGGCAGGATTGTCTCCCTACCCCTTGTATGGGGATTTTTTTACAAATATGACCCCATGTAGTTTCCATCGCTAAAACTGTCCCCATTCTATATCTATTGGCAAAAATACCCTGACGGAAGCTAGAAATAGTAGCGCGTGGCACATACCGCCACCGCCAGAGGCGGGTCACACGTCCCGCCACTGAGGAAGACCAAACGTCCTTCCCGCCACGTGGTTATTACCGCCACACGACTTGGCGAGATGAGCGAGAAGCCCACATCGCGTCACGTCGATCGTCAGGATGTGTATTCTACGTATGCGGCTGATTCTCTGCTTGTATAAGTCGCATGCTCGGCTAATTGATTTCTGCCGTTATCTGCCTAAGCCTCGTGGATGATCCCTAAGCCCTCATTTTATCAATTTGGATTGCAGTTGCGTACTACAAATTGTAGACCAAGTTGAGATATTTATTAGTTTTGGGTTAGGCCAACTCTATCGTGTCCGCATTTTGGACACTGGATCTGATCGATTCGGTTTTGTTTGCAGGGTAGCTAACAGGCCATCCGATTCGATCCGTTTGCGGTGGACCGTGCCCCCAACAGCTACTTGATGTGGCTCGGTTGACGTAGAGCCTGTTAGGAGATCCCAAGATCAAGGTGTGATGAGCACAACATCAAGTTTCCGCTCGATTATGAAACCAAGGTTAGCGAATCAGTAGAGGTAAGGAAATAACTCCAAGGTGTTGCTAACAACTCGGAACCTGCACAACATAAACTCAAAACTTTGCCCCAACCTACAGTGAGGTTGTCAATCTCACCGGTTTGCTAAAAACAAAGGATGAAACGTATAGTGTGGAAGATAGTGATTGCTTGTAGAAAGCAAACAGTAACAGTAGATGTTGTATTAATGATAAAGATTGGATCGGGGTCCATAGTTCACTAGGGGTGTCCTCCTTAAGATAGATAGCATGTTGGTTAAACAAATTACAGTGGGGAAATTGACAGATTGAGAAAGCATAACAATGCATATACTAGACATCTTGACTCCTACGAGATTTGATTGGGCATTACAACATAATACATAGACCGTAATCCAACTGCATTTATGACTACTAATCCACCTTCAGGTTATCATCTGAACCCTTCCAGTATTAAGTTGCAAGCAACATATAATTGCATTAAGCAATGTGTATAAAGTAAATAATACAATTGCCCCATAGACAAAGGATTGTTGTTTTCTCCCTAGTAGCAACATCACATCTACAACCTTAGACATTCATGTCACTTCTCCAGATTACTAGAGGCATGAACCTACTATCGAGCATAAATACTCACTCTTAGAGTTGCAAGCATCTACTTGGCCAAGATAGCTACTAACAACGGAGAGCATGCAAGATCACAAATAACATAGACATGATAGAATCAATAAGATAGAATCATTAACCAATCTGACATAGTAATCTCAATATCCATCGGATCCCAGCAAACACAACATGCATGATTACAAATAGATGATCTTGATCATGAACGAAGCTCACAAGATCTAAACATGTGTAACCGGGAGATCGTTCTTCACGCAAGAGCAGTCCTGCGTCGACGCTAAGCACGACCTTGACTCGCAGGATCTCGCTGACAGCCAGACGGACACCAATGATGACTAGACGCAAGGTGAGTAGGAGGAAGCCGAAGAGGAAACCCCGATGATGATCAAGGGTAAGGGGAAGAGGAAGCCAATGACGGCTAACTAGCGGAGCCCCACGCCAAGTGGACCGCCCTTGAGGACGAGTGCCTTGCCGAAGCGTGGAAGTTAGTGAGCCTCGACGTGATCACCGGCGCAGACCAAAAATCAGAGAACTACTCGAGACGTGTAAAGTATGTGTTCGATGAGTGCAGCCTAGTGGATCCAGTGATCAACAAGGTGCACATGGATTGCGGCAAGAAGTCCATGACGAATCATTGAGGGGTCGTGCAACAAGCGTGTAGAAAATGGCATGTGATCCAAGAGGAAATCGAGCATCGCCCAAAAAGTGGTGCTAGCATGGATAGTAAGGTAATGCAATTCACCTAGCTACGCCGTTTTTGACTATACTTTGCCTTGCAGCTATCCAATGCACTTGCCATGTAACTGCGATACCAAGAGTGAGTTCACGTTTTACCATGTGTTCCAAATTATCGAGAAGTGCCAGAAGTGGCTGGACACTCGCATGTCACTCGCCAAGGCAAGTAATGACGTCTACAACCCCGAGGTACCACCCCCAGCTGCCGGAGATGGTAGGTCAGAGCTCGGCCAGAAGAAGTCCAAGGCGCCGAAGGCAATGGGACCTCCTGCTGAACGACTTCATGGATTGATCAAGAAGTGCATCGACGATTTGAAGGACCATGGCGACAAGAGGGAGGAGAAGGCCGAAGAGAGGTGGAGCCAGCTGCTGCAGAACCAAGGCAAGAAACTCGACCTACTCAAGGCTAACTTTGCCATGAATAAGAGGAACATGGACCTGTCATTCCTCATGGGCGGCAAGGACACCTCGGTGATGAGCCCTCCAGGTCAAGGCGTGGTATATGGCGCGCCGCAACGCCATTCTGGATGAGGACCTCCCTGCCACACGCATGCTGATGGTCACGCCGAGCTCTGCGCCAACGCTCTCTGCCACTGCCGCGTCGTCGAGCTCGTCCTCCACGTCTTCGAACCCGTCGCTGAGCTCTGCCACAACAGCTACGGCGGAGGCTTCGCCTGCCTCAAAGGATCCTGTCCCTGTCGATGACTCATCGCCGGATTCCATATTTTTTGTAATGATCTGACGGCAGAACATGGATTGCTTGCGATCGTTGAACTGTTTTGGGTGAATTTCTATCGAACTCGTGTTTTTATTGCCGACCGAAAGAAAAACTTTTAAATATTTCTCTGAATTCTGTATTTGTCGCTATTCGAAGGCCGAAAGTTTTATCCATCCAGCGTAGAATAACACCAGATTTTGGTCCGAAAACACCCAACTAGTGGAGATGCCTCGCCCCATGGTGGATGCCAAATGTCGCGGAAAAAACAACGATAGGTACCATCGGGAGAGGCGGGATTGTCTCCCTACCCCTTGTATGGGGATTTTTTACAAATATGACCCCATGTAGTTTCCCATCGCTAAAATTGTCCCCATGTTATATATATTGGCAAAAATTCCCTGACGGAAGGTGTAAATAGTGGCGCATGGCACATCCCGCCACCGCTAGAGGTGGGTCACACGTCCCGCCACTGAGGAAGACCAAACGTCCTTCCCGCCATGTGGTTATTACCGCCACGCGGTGTAGCACCCTGGGTAAAACCACTACTAGACATCGCCTGTCTGTATCTCTGTGCATCATCATGACATCATCATGCATACTATTTTTCCTAAAACTATTTCGCAGAAGATTGTTGTTTTCCAAATTAGCCCTCATTTAATTTCAAATCAAAACTCTCGGTCCGTCCGGATCTTGTATTTGTCTTAAAACTATTTACAAAATCTTTTTAAACTAAAATAATTAAATTAAAACTATTTTGTATCGGGGAGGCAGACATCGGTCAGGTGCAATCGGCCCAACCAGAGTCCACCTACTACCCCATATAAAACCTAAACCTAGACCTACCCTTCTCAAACCCTAACCCCACCCCTCACTCCCTCCACCGACGCCGCGCGAGCACACACGCAGCAAGCACGCAACACATGCATGCCTTCCACCCTGTTGCCAATCCCTAGCCCCACCTCGCAAACCCACCGCACCCACACGTCGAACACACCCCACGAACGCACCCCTGGCCCCGATACCCACTTGTTCCCCACGACCTGTCGCCCCGTCCCGACCGACACGCGGACTCCACCCACCCGTCGCCCCGCACTCTCCCATCTTTCCCCGCTTGATCTCCCAGCGCCCGCCGCCGCCAATCTCTCTCTCCCGTTCACTCGCCAGCGCCAGCGCCCTCCTCCCTCTACGGGCTTCCCTTCCGCCGCCGCATCGTCTGGACGTCGGGCCCATCTCTGTCGCCGGTGCTCCGGGCCTTCCTATCCTCGTCCCCGAGCTCGTCGCCGCCGTTCGACGACCAACCTCCCACGTGACCTCGTCCTCTGGCAGTCATCCTCCGCAGGCCACCATCGCCTTTCGCTTGCTCTCGTTCGCAAGTCGTGCCGTCCTCCTTCACCCGGAGTACCACCGTCGCCTCTGCTCGCCGCCACCAGCAGTGACGCCAGCCTCCCAAGCGTCGCATCATGGGCACCTCCTCACCTATCGCGCCCCCTCTGCTTGTGGTCCGCGTGCCCGCCGCCAGAGCATGGCCTTCTCGCTGCCTCGCTAATGGCGCGTGGTAGAGCTTCGTTGGGAGACCCCAAGAGCAAGGTGTGATGAGCACAACAGCGAATCTTCCCTCAATAAGAAACTGAGGTTATCGAACTAGTAGGAGGAAGTAAATGACTCAAATGTGTTCCTAGCAACTTGGAAACCTGCACAACACAAACTCAAGACTTTGCCCCAACGAACAGTGAGGTTGTCAATCTCACCGGTTGCTATAACAAAGGATTAACTGTATGGTGTGGAAGGTAATAGTGGTTTGCAGAAAGTAAACAATAACTGTGGAAGATGTATCAATGGTAAAGATTGGACCGGGGTCCATAGTTCACTAGAGGTGTTCTCTTTAAGATAAACAAAGATGGCATGCTGGGTAAACAAATTACAGCAGGGCAATTGACAGGACTGAGGAAAGCATAACAATGCAATACTAGACATTCATGATCCAATGAGATTCGATTGGGCAATACAACAAGATACATAGACAGCCATCCAACTGCATCTATGACTAGAAATCCACCTTCAGGTTATCATCTGAACACCCTCCAGTATTAATTTGCAGGCAATAGATAACTTCTGTAAGCAAAGTGTGTAAGGTAAACAATCCACTTGTTCCATGAACAAGAGACCGTTGTTTTCTCCCTAGTGGCAACAACACATCTACAACCTTAGAGATTTCTGTCACTTCCCTTAGATTAAATAGAGGCATGAACACACAATGAGCATAAATAGCCCCTCTTGGAGTCACTAGCATCTACTTGGCCAAGATAGCTACTAGAAACAGAGAGCATGCAAGATCACAAACAACACAGACATGATAGAATCAATAATACAAAACCATTAATCAATCTGACATAGTAATCTCAATATCCATCGGATCCCCGCAAACACAACATGCATGATTACAAATAGATGATCTTGATCATGAACGGAGCTCACAAGATATAAACAACAAAGGAGGAGATACAACCATCTAGATACTACATGGACCCGTAGTCAAAGGTGGAACTACTCTCACTTCATATCGAAGGCTGGCATGATGAAGAAGAAGGCCTCCGGGATGATCTCCCCTCTGGCAGGGTGCCAGGAAGAACTTCAGACCCCTGATCTAGGGATGATGGTGGCGGAGGCTACAGACGGTATCATGGAATATTGATCGGGTACTTAGGGTTTCTGCATCGGGGGGTCTTTATAGGCAAAGAGGCGAGGCAGGGGGCGGCCAGGGTGGTCACACCCCCCAGGCGTGGCTAGGGCTAGCCCGCGCCGCCAGGGGGTGTGGCCCCCTGGTGCCTCCCCTCCGTCTCGTACTCTGGCTTCGTGTTCCCCACGGTAAAACATTGACTTTGGCTTTTGTCCTGTCCAATTCCGAGAATATTGATTTTCTGCCTTTCTGGAACCAAAAACAAAAGAAAACAGGCAACTAGCACTGTGGCATCTTGTTAATATGTTAGTACCAGAAAACATATAAAAACACCTCAAAGTGTAGACAAAGCAAAGCAAATTAGATACTAAACAAGCATGGAACATAAAAAATTATAGATACGTTTCCGACATATCAAGCATCCCCAAGATTAAATCCTGCTCGTCCTCGAGTAGGTAAGTGATAAAAAGAAAAAAAATTAGGTGACATGCACCATAAAAATCAAGATCAAACCAGTTGCAAGCATTGAAATCTAGGATCAAAGAACTCTAAACATGAGCATGAAATATGGAGTTCTAATAGTAATACAAAGTAACTATGCATGCAACATGAAAGTTTACAAACAAAGATCATGAATAACATGCATTGAAAAACGTTTGTTTGTTTCACATACAGAAAACATAGCATAGTGGCATTCAGCTTGTCCCTCATGGGGTAGCAAATAGATGCATAGGACACCTTCAAAGTTCATAAGAGTGACTAGATACAAATAGCACAAGAACAAGTAATATCAACAATATGCATCAATCAATAAGTGTGGGACAATGCACATAGAACTAAGAATGGAAACTATGCTCTCTTAACTGGTGCCTAAGTATAGACGATGGAGACTCAATATAGTGGAAGAAAGGCCCTTCATAAGGGAAGCAGGGATTTCAAGTCTCAAAAAGAGCTTCCAAAAATTATGGTACTTGTTAGCTTTTAGCTCTCATTGCCCCTATCATAAGCATCTTAAAGTGATTAAGGTTAAAGTGAACAAACTATGGAGTATATGCTTGACAAAGTATAAGTTGACAATCTCATATCCCTTGAATACGAGGGCCGCTCCTCATGCTACTCAAGTTTAGTTACTTGCAAGTTCTTGTCATAGTAAGTACATGTGTATCATAGAGAACCGCCAACGGGGTACCCCTTGCACATGATACATGAGCTTTCCCATAATCAAAATGACAAGGCAAGCAGACAATGAGCATCTCAGCAATCTTCTTATTTACCATGGGAATATGGTGCTTTTTTCTCTCTTTCCTCTTTTTCTCATATTTTTTTCTTTTTCTCAATCTCTTTTTTCTATCTCTTTTTTTATAAGAAGAATACTTCATAGATGTCATTATGGTGATGCTGCAAGTTTCCACCATGATTAGGCATGGCTTAGGCTAGCGGTTCAGGCGTTTCTATAACACACATACATAACTCCATGGACTTACAAGCTCCCCTTTCATTTCAAACCGACGACATCCATAGAAAAAAGAGCATGATATCAACTGTGTACAAATTACAAGTGTAATGTTGAAAGCGTTCCCCGTTATAGCACGGTTCTACTAATTCTAACGTATACGTGCAAGCATATACAACATAGATGACACAATGGTTCAAGTTTATTAGGGGCAAGAAAAATAAAATGTGCCATCAAATTCGCGAGAGCTTTAATCACTAAGTTTTCACATAACAAAATACTTTTTAATTGGAAGATAGATGAAAACAAGAATATACTTGGAATGGTGGTACACACCATGCATAGGAATTTATAGTGGATACTTTGGAATAACTTGGTTTCTTGGGAGTTGGATGCATGAGTAGAGCTTACTCATACAAGTGGAGGCTAGCAAAAGACTAGGAGCGACCAACTAAGAGAGCAATAATGGCCATAATCATGCATAGCGACAAAACATTACTAATCAAAGCATAAAGTGGTACTACAAGTCAAGGACTAAATGATCATAGAGGCTATGGTGACTTGTTATAGTCATAGCATGGTGTGAGCATGTGCCAAGTGAACCCAAACAAAGCATCAAAGGAGAATACCACAATACTATGATTTTGTATGCTAAAACAACGCATGATTCCTTCAAGGCACACTAAGCAATCCCAATTGTTTGGAACAAGTCATGCTACAGCAATAATCACTAAGCATAAGGTCAAAACAACACCTAGCATGACATGATAAAGTCTAAGTCACAGTCAAAGCAAGCTCCTCTTGTACTACTCAAGCAAGAACTTTCTACTCCTCTCCAACACCAATCAACTTATTTGAAACAACACAGCGAGAACGGGGGTCCAAACTACTTTATTCAAGCAAACTAAGCAAACTAAACGAAAACTAATACGCTCCAAGAACAACACAATAGTGCATGAAACAATAAAAACGAAGTGTCTAGAAAGACCTGAGATTTTTATTGATAAAGAAGGGGATGCCTTGGGCATCCCCAAGCTTTGACGCTTGTATCTCTTGAATATTTCTTGAGGTGACACGGGGTGGCATCCCCAAGCTTTATCTTTTATCCATTCTTCATCTCATTACATCATTCTTTCTCTACACCTGAAAAATTTCCTTCATACAAAACTTTACACAATCTTTATTAGCAACATTAGTGTATTCAAAAGATAATAGACCCTTGGATTTGCTTTAGAACAGCAAAAATTTCACTAAAAACACAAGATATTGTAGCAATTCCTTCAAAAAGCTCAATTTCCCAAAAATAACCCAAAAAGGAATCAATAAGAAGCAAATGCAAATAATGACAGAAATATGTCAAAACAGATCAGCAGGTAGAAACCGATTTGTTCGAAGATGTTCTGTTGCTCAAATCAAAAAGCGTTGAACTAACGAAAGTTAGCTAACATACTGGGGGATTTATTCAGAAAGTATCAGCTCAATCCGACTTATAGATATTCCTCACGAATTTTTATGGTGGAGCACAAAAATCTGTTTCGAGACAGCAACTCCCCAAATCTTACTTCCCTCTAATCAGAGGTTATTATTGGCACAAAAAGCAAACAAAAAGGATAAGGAGAGGTCATTACTGAAGTAATAACTTCCAAGACTCAAGAATTTTTTGGGGTTATCTCCCAATAAGTACTTTGCTTTAACGCCTTTAAGTAAGGCACAGGAAGCAAGAATCAAGTATTTATAAATGAAGAAGCATTAAGATCAATACTCGAAATCTCTTCAACTAGGAAAGGTATCTCATCCAAATGAGTTATAGAGGATCCTTTCTCATATCTCTTAGGTTCATTACTTTCATCAAATGGATTTTCAGGAACAATCCAATCAAAATTCTTTTCTAAGGCTTCATGCATTCCTACAAATTTAAAAGGTATGGGTATCTTAATTTCCTCTCTGGGTTTGATTTTATCTAAAGTACCCATAACATCTACACATGAGCCTAGCATATTAAAACGTTCAAAGTCCTTTTTGTCTTCCTTAGCAACATCATTGAACTCCTTTAGTAAGTTTCTAGGATAAATTCTCTCTCGTCAAGTTCTGTTATAGATCTATCCTCAATATCCTCATGTTTGCTAATATGATTAAAGAATTCTTCAATATTTTCTTTCCCAATTATAGAGCCACTACCTATTGAAAGGTCTTTCAGGGTGAACTTGGGAATCAACATGGTGAGCTAGAGTAAGTTGACAACTAGAGTAGGAACTAATTTTTTTGTGTTTTTGATAAGAGAAAGCAAACCAAACTAAACTATTTTTTTTGGAGTTTTTGATAAAAAGAGGCAAACAAAACCAAGCAAAAGAAACTAAGCAAAACAAAAACAAAGTAAAGAGAAAGGTTGTGAAGGACTCCCCTTGTGAAGACGTCCTTAGCGTCCCCGACAACGGCGCCAGAAAACTTGTTGATGGCGCATGGTAGCGCTTCGTTGGGAGACCCCAAGAGCAAGGTGTGATGAGCACAGCAGAAAGTCTTCCCTTAGTAAGAAGCCGAGGTTATCGAACCAGTAGGAGGAAGGAAACGACTCAAAGGTGTTGCTAGAAACTTGGATACCTGCGCAACACAAACTCAAGAATTTGCCCCAATGAACAGTGAGGTTGTCAATCTCACCGGTTGCTGTAACAAAGGATTAACTATATGGTGTGGAAGGTAATAGTGGTTTGCAGAAAGTAAACAGTAACAATGGAAGATGTATCAATGGTAAAGATTGGACCAGGGTCCATAGTTCACTAGAGGTGTTCTCCTTAAGATAAACAAACATGGCATGATGGGTAAACAAATTACATCAGGGCAATTGACAGGACTGAGCAAGGCATAACAATGCAATACTAGACATTCATGATTCTATGAGATTCGATTGGGCAATACAACAAGATACATAGACCGCCATCCAACTGCATCTATGACTAGAAATCCACCTTCAGGTTATCATCCGATCCCCCTCCAGTATTAAGTTGCAAGCAACAGATAACTTCTTTAAGCAAAGTGTGTAAGGTAAACAATCCACTTGTTCCATGAACAAGAGACCGTTGTTTTCTCCCTAGTGGCAACAACACATCTAAAACCTTAGAGATTTATATTACTTCCCTTAGATTAAATAGAGGCATGAACCCACTATCGAGCATAAATATCCCTCTTGGATTCACTAGCATCTACTTGGCCAAGATAGCTACTAGAAACGAAGAGCATGCAAGATCACAAACAACACAGACATGATAGAATCAATAAGACAAAACCATTAATCCATCTGACATAGTAATCTCAATATCCATCGGATCCCTGCAAACACAACATGCATGATTACAAATAGATGATCTTGATCATGAACGGAGCTCACATGATCTAAACATGGTAGTACAACAGAGGAGATACAACCATCTAGCTACTACATGGACCCATAGTCCAAGGTGGAACTACTCACACTTCATACCGGAGGCTGGCATGATGAAGAAGAAGGCCTCTAGGATGATCTATCCCCTTCGGCAGGGTGCCGGGAAGATCTTCATATCCCCCCGATCTAGGGACGATGGTGGTGGCGTCTACAGACGGTTTTGTGGAATATTGATCGGGTATTTAGGGTTTCTGCATCGGGGGGTCTTTATAGGCAAAGAGGCGAGGCAGGGGCAGCCAGGGTGGTCACACCCCCCAGGCGTGGCTAGGGCTAGCCCGCGCCGCCAGGGTGTGTGGACCCCTAGTGCCTCCCCTCTGTCTCGTACTCTGGCTCTGTGTTCCCCACGGTAAATATTGACTTTGGCTTTTGTCCCGTCCAATTCCGAGAATATTGATTTTCTGCCTTTCTGGAACCAAAAATAGAAGAAAAGAGGCAACTGGCATTGTGGCATCTTGTTAATATGTTAGTACCAGAAAATATATAAAAACACCTCAAAGTGTAGACAAAGCAAAGCAAAGTAGATACTAAACAAGCATGGAACATCAAAAATTATAGATACGTTTCAGATGTATCACTCGCTTCTCAACATCGGGCCCCTGCTGCCTCTGTCCCTGGCCTGGTGCACTAGAGGCTTTCAGATGCGTCAAGGACACACGCATGTTCCTTGTATCATGTTGTGTGCATGTTGATGTTGTACTTTCTACTACAGTGGATCCTTGTCCTGGTGCAATTCGATGTAACGACTGTTGGTGAGGTGAATTGATGCTTTTGTGGTGTTTGAGGATGATGCATAAACGATGCGGATGAGGTGATGTCCGTGAGAAAAATGTGTGGCTTCGCTCGAGAATCCCGAAACCCGAACCCAAGTTTGCCATCAACACCAAATCCGGAACCCCAAGGCATTCGAGGTGAAACCGACAAGATTGTCTCCACGGAACGCCGAGCTCTTCCTCCCGGAACCCGAGGACTGAACCTTGGCGCTTCTCTTCCTCCTCGCGGATTCGGATCCGATGGCCGAGACACCAAAGACCGAACACGAGCCCTCGGAACCCAAGATCGTCGAACGCCTATGTGTGATCTTTCTTCCCAGACCCCTATTTTTATAATATGATATATAACTTGTTGCATGTAAATCTATTCATGCTTGCATACATATTGTGGTTTGGGGGCATTATGCCGATTCACCTTATAATTGAATATGGAGACCATATATGGGCTTTTAGAGTCTTATATTGGCCCCATTTAATTTTGTGTAGCGAACCGGTGCTATATTTTGCCTTATTAAGACAACATTTAAAATGCGGGGTATCTAAACAACATGAACTTATTAATTAAATGTTGGGACTCCGGTTCCACTTAATATTGCCTAATTGCATCACATCTTTGCCATGTCATACATCATACATGCAGCATGCCTGATCTTCTGCCATAGTATTAAATAGTGCATTCGAGGTTTCTTCTAGTGCTTTGCTTCTTCATGGATTAGGCCGATGAGTTGATGCGAGAGTCGACTCGATCTTTGGAAGAACCTTCGGCAGTGTTTCCAGGCGAGCATTCTCCCTTTTCTACCTATCTTATTTTTATAGTCTTTATTTCCTCCTATTGATCTATTGCTATCTGTGTTGCGATGCTCTAGTTTTTGTAACCGTGATATCCCTTGCGGCCATTATATTTCCTTGGACACCTCCTATTACATGTTGTTTGATAGATAGTCGGCCTTGCGAGTCGTAGTTGCTGGATTTGGTGTTGTTTCGTGTCGTCGATGTTCCACCGTTGTTGGGTGGTTGGCACATGCTTAATGGTGGAGATGATCATGGCTTTAATTACCGTTTAATAACTAATATTGAAAGTAGGTAAATAATGCAGAGGCACTGGTGGGTAATAAACAATATTTGGTTTTTAACCGCTCACTGGTGTCCCGTAGGACCCCGAGTTCTTGACACCTGTTCCGAGATCGAGCGCGCTAACCACAGGTGGGGTGTGTGGGCACCCCCATCGATTTAGTACCTGATTTCAAAGTATTGTACCGGGGGCCACAAACTAGTTTGGGGATTTATTACTATCCTGTACTTATGCCATGCTTTACTGCTTTATTTACTATTGCGCGTGGAGCGCCTGTACTGTTTAGGAACCCCGTGATATGTTTTCGCTGTATCGACAATCCCAGTCACAATTTCGGGTTCCCAGTCGTTTACAGCCATCGACACAAACCCTGGGTCCGTCTCGGAGACCGGCCGACTTTGTTACGGGTATCTTAGTGGGGTGGCCCCCATGTGCTTGCTTTGGGTCTAGGAAACGTCGTGTCCGAAACCCCGTCGACATACCGTTGGGTGTATGTTTTGTGATCTTGTACCTACCTGATCTGACAACAAGGGTGTAGGTGCGTGTAGGGGTTCATAGAATGGAAAACAAAAAAATTCTACCTCATGCACACAAACAAGCCAAGATATATCTACTATATTGTAGCAACTAGTCGCTTAGAGTACTCACACTCAAAGATTCCAAAGCAGTTAACGAGAGCAGATTTTCGTGGGTGATGTAGTCGTACACTTGTCGATCTAAAGATCGCGTAGACGATCCTTGATGGTGCTCGACGTGGCACTTTGTTGGTAACCCCAAGCGCAGGGTGTGGAGAGCACAGCAGC
This sequence comes from Avena sativa, assembly GCA_916181665.1. Lineage (NCBI taxonomy): Eukaryota > Viridiplantae > Streptophyta > Magnoliopsida > Poales > Poaceae > Avena > Avena sativa. The sequence continues at coordinate 195,889,859 of OV702282.1, forward strand.
AAGTTTTCCCTCAGTTGATACCAAGGTTATCGAACCAGTAGGAGGAAGGAAACGTCACACAGGTGTTGCAAACAACGTGGAGACATGCACAACACAAACTCAAGACTTTGTCCCAACGAATCAGTGAGGTTGTCAAGCTCACCGGTTTGCTGTAACAAAGGATTAAACTTATGGTGTGGAAGGTAATGGTTTGCATCAAGTAAACAAGTAACAGTGGAAGATGTATCAATGTTAAAGATTGGACCGGGGTCCACAGTTCACTAGACGTGCTCTCCTTAGATAAACAACATGACATGAAGGGTAAACAAATTACAGCAGGACAACTGATAGGAACTGAGCAATGCATAACAATGCAATTACTAGTCAAAAAGATCCTATGAGATTCGATTGGGCAATACAATAAGATACATAGACCGCCATCCAACTGCATCTATGACTAGAAGTCCACCTTCAGGTTATCATTCGAACCCCCTCCAGTATTAAGTTGCAAGCAACAGACAACTTCTTTAAGCAAAGTGTGTAAGGTAAACAGTCCACATTTTCCATAAACAAGATACCGTTGTTTTCTCCCTAGTAGCAACAACACATCTACAACCAAAGAGATTTCTGTCACTTCCCTTGGAAACTAGAGGCATGAACCCACTATCGAGCATAAATACCCCCTCTTGGAGTCACTAGCAACTACTCGGCCAAGATAGCTACTAACAACGGAGAACATGCAAGATCACAAACAACACACACATGATAGAATCATAAAGACAAAACCATTAATCAAACCAACATAATAATCTCAATATCCATCGGATCCCAGCAAACACAACATGCATGATTACAAATAGATTAGATCTTGATCATGAACGGAGCTCACAAGATCTATAAACGAAAGCACAAGGAGGAGATACAACCATCTAGCTACTACATGGACCCATAGTCCAAGGTGGAACTACTCACGCATCATACCGGAGAGAAGGCCTCCAAGATGATCACCCCTCCGGCAGGGTGCCGGGAAGAACTTCAGATCCCCCCTGATCTAGGGACGATGGTGGCAACGGCTACAAACGGTTTAGTGGAGATTTGGTCGGGTGCTTAGGGTTTCTGCATCGGGGGCTTCTTATAGGCGAAGGGGGAGGCCGAGGAGGCGGCCAGGGGCCCCACACCCTACCTAGGCACGGGGCAGGGCCCACCGGCGCCTAGGGGGGTCTGGGCGCCCTAGCCCGCTTCTCCGTCTCCCCTCTGGACTTCTTGTTACCCATGGAAAGTTATTGACTTTGACGTTTGTCCCGTCCAATTCCGAGAATATTTCCTTACTAGCTTTTCTGGAAACAAAAACAGCAGAAAACAGGCATCTGGCACTGTGGCAACTTGTTAATAGGTTAGTACCAAAAAACATGTAAAAAGCACCTCAAAGTGTAGACAAAGCAAAGCAAAGTAGATACTAAACAAGCATGGAGCATCAAAAATTATAGATACATTTCCGATGTATCAAGCATCCCCAAGCTTATTTCCTGCTTGTCCTCGAGTAGGTAAGTGATAAAAATAATAATTTTTGAGGTGACATGCACCTTCACAATAAAGATCAAACCATTTGCAAGCATTGAAAGCTGGGATCAAAGAACTCTAAACATGTGCATGAAAGATGGAGTTCTAACAGTAGGACATAGTAACTATTCATGCAACATGAAAGGATACAAACAAAGATCATGATTAACATGCATTGAAAAACGTTTGTTTGTTTGTTTCACATACAGAAAACAAAGCATAGTGGCAATCAGCTTGTCCCTCATAGGGTAGCAAATAGATGCATAGGACACCTTCAAAGTTCACAAGGGTGACTAGAAACAAATAGTATAAGAACACGTAATATCACAATATGCATCAATCAATAAGCTTTGGGACACTGCAGACAGAATGATAACTATGCTCTCTTAATGGTGCCTAAAGGTAGAAGGTGGAGAGTCAATATAGTGGAAGAAAGGCCTTTTATAAAGAAAGCAGGGATTCAAGTTTCAAAAAGAGCTTCCAAAAATTATGGTACTTGTTAGCTTTCAGCCCTCATTGCCCCTATCATAAGCATCTTGAAGTGATTAAGGTTAAAGTGAACAAACTATGGAGTATATGCTTGACAAAGTATATGTTAGCAATCTCAAGTCCCTTGAATACGAGGGCCACACCTCATGCTACTCAACTTCAGTCACCTATAAGTTCTTGTCATTGTAAGTATTTGCATATCATAGAGAACCGCCAACGGGGTACCCCTTGCACATGGTACAAGAGCTATCCCATAACCAAAATGACAAGGCAAGCAGACAATGAGCATCTTAGCGATCTTTTTATTTACTATATGCATAGCTTTTTATTGAGGATGCTTCATAGATAGCTCACTATGGTGATGCTGCAAGTTTCCACCATGATTAGGCATGGCTTAGGCTAGCGACCCAAACGTTTCTCTAACACAGAATACAAACTCCATGGACTTACAAGTTTCCTCTTTATTTCACACCGATGACATCCATAGACAAAAGAGCATGATATCAACTGAGTATAAAGTACAAGTGCAATGTTGAAAACGTTCCCCATGACAGCATGGTTCTGCTGATTCCAACGTATAAGTGCAAGAATATACAACATAGACGACACAATGGTTCAAGTTTATTAGGGGCAAAGAATATAAAATGTTCCATCAAGTTCATGAGGGATTTAGTCACTAAGTTTTCACATAACAAAATAGTTTTTAATTGGAAGATAGCTGAAAACAAGAATATACTTGGAATGGTGTAACGAACCATGCATAGGAGTTTATAGTGGACACTTTGGAATAACTTGGTTTCTTGGGAGTTGGAAGCATGAGTAGATATTACTCATACAAGTGGAGGCTAGCAAAAGACTATGAGCAACCAAATAAGAGAGCAATAGTGGCCATAATCATGCAGAGCGACAAAACAGTACTAATCAAATCATAGAGTGCTACTACAAGTCAAGGACTAAATGATCATAGAGGCTATGGTGACTCGTCATAATCATAACATGGTGTGAGCATGTGCCAAGTCAACCCAAACAAAGCATCAAAGGAGAATACCACAATACTATACTTTTGTATGCTAAAACAACGCATAATTTCTTCAAGGCACACTAAGCAATCCCAATTGTTTGGAACAAGACATGCTATAGCAGTAATCACTAAGCATAAGGTCAACACAACACCTATCATGTCATGCTAAAGTCTAAGTCACAGTCAATGCAAGCTCCTCTTGCACTTACAAGCAAGAACTTTCTACTCCTTTCCAACACCAAGCAAACTTATTTGCAAAACAACACAGCGAGAATGGGGATCCAAACTAATTTATTCAAGAAAAACTAAACAACCTAAGAAAATCAAACAAAAACTAAGACGCTCCAAGAACAACACAACTGTGAATGAAACAATAAAATCGAAGTGTCTAAACAGACATGCGCTTTTTATTGATGAAGAAGGGGATACCTTGGGCATCCCCAAGCTTTGACGCTTGTACCTCTTGGTTATTTCTTGGGGTGACATCGTGGTGGCATCCCCAAGCTTAATCTTTTGTCCATTCTTCATATCATTACATCATTCTCTCTCTGCACCTGAAATTTTTCCTTCATACAAAACTTCACACAATCTTCATTAGCAACATTAGTTTATTCAAAAGATATTAGACCTCTGGCAAAGCTTTGGAACAACAAGACTTTTCACTAAAAACACAATCTACTGTAGTAACTCCTTCAAAAAGCTCAATTCCCCAAAAGAGAACTCACAAAGGAATCAATAAGAAGCAAATGCAAATAATGGCAGAAATTTGTCAAAACAGACGAGCAGGTAGAAACCGATTTTTTCGAACATCTTATGTTGCTCAACTCAAAAAGTGTTGAACTAACAAAAGTTATCTAACATACTGGGGGATTTATTCATAAATTTTGAGCTCAATCCAATTTACAGAGACCCCTCACCAATTTTTATGGTGGATGACATAAATCTGTTTCGGGACGGCAACTCCCCAAATCTTACTTCCCTCTCATTAGAGGTCATTATTGGAACAAAAAGCAAACAAAAAGGATAAGGATAGGTCATTACTGAAGTAATAACTTCCAAGACTCAAGGAAACTCTTGGATTATCTCCCAACAAGTACTTTTCTTTAACGCCTTTAAGTTAGGCACAAGAAGCAAGAAGAATCAAGTATTTTCAAATGAGGAAGCATTAATATCAATACTTGCAAAGTCTTCAACTACTAAAGGTATCTCATCCAAATGGGGTTTGGAGGATCCCTTCTCATCTCTCTTCGGTCTACTACTTTCATCAAAAAGATTTTCAGGAGCAATCCAATCAAAATTCTTTTCAAAGGCTTCATGCATTCCAACAAGCTTAAAGGGTATGGGTATCTTAAATTCTTCTCTAGGATTAGTTTTATAAGAAATACCCACAACATCTACACTTGAGCCTATAATATTGAAATGCTCAAAGACCTTTTTGGCTTCCCTAGCAACATCATGCAATTCATTTAATAAAGTTTCAAGGATGAATTCCCTCTTTTCAGCATTCTTTTATTCTTTTAGTTTTAGGAACAAGAATTGTATGAAGGGGTTAAGGCTCACAAACCTAGCCTCCAACATATGAACTAAAGAAGCTGCAGCATTCTCATAATTAGGAGCAAGCTCTGCTATAGATTTATCCTCAATATCTTCATGCTTGCTAACATGATTAAAGAATTCTTCAATATTATATTTCCCAATTATGGATCCACTACCTATTGCAAGATCTTTCAGGGCGAATTTGGGGAGTAACATGGTGGGCTAGAGCAGGAGCTAATTTTTTTGTGTTTTTGAATAAAGAAAGCAAACCAAACTAGAGTAATTTTTTAGTTTTTTTTGGAAAGAGGCAAACAAAACCAAACAAAAGAAACAAAGCAAACTAAAAACAAAGTAAAGAGAAAGGAAGTGGATGACTCCCCTAGTGAAGACATCCTTAGCCTCCCCAGCAACGGCGCTAGAAAGACTTGATGGTGCTCGACGTGGCACTTTGTTGGTAACCCCAAGCGCAGGGTGTTAAGAGCACAGTAGCAAGTTTTCCCTCAGTTGATACCGAGGTTATCGAACCAGTAGGAGGAAGGAAACGTCACACAGGTGTTGCAAACAACGTGGAGACCTGCACAACACAAACTCAAGACTTTGTCCCAACGAATCAGTGAGGTTGTCAAGCTCACCGGTTTGCTGTAACAAAGGATTAAACGTATCGTGTGGAAGGTAATGGTTTGCAGCAAGTAAACAAGTAACAGTGGAAGATGTATCAATGGTAAAGATTGGACCGGGCTCCATAGTTCACTAGAGGTGCTCTCCTTAGATAAACAACATGGCATGAAGGGTAAACAAATTACACCAGGGCAATTGACAGGAACTGAGCAAGGCATAACAATGTAATTACTAGTCAGAAAGATACTATGAGATTCGATTTTGATTGGGCAATACAACAAGATACATAGACCGCCATCCAACTGCATCTATGACTAGAAGTCCACCTTCAGGTTATCATCTGAACCCCCTCCAGTATTAAGTTGCAAGCAACAAACAACTGCTTTAAGCAAAGTGTGTAAGGTAAACAGTCCACATGTTCCATGAACAAGAGACCGTTGTTTTCACCTAGTAGCAACAACACATCTACAACTGAAGAGATTTCGGTCACTTCCCTTGGAAACTAGAGGCATGAACCCACTATCGAGCATAAATACCCCCTCTTGGAGTCACTAGCAACTACTCAGCCAAGATAGATACTAACAACAGAGAGCATGCAAGATCACAAACAACATAGACATGATAGAATCATAAAGACAAAACCATTAATCAAACCAACATAATAATCTCAATATCCATCGGATCCCCTTAAACACAACATACATGATTACAAATAGATTAGATCTTGATCATGAACGGAGATCACAAAATCTATACATGTAAGCACAAGGAGGAGATACAACCATCTAGCTACTACATGGACCCATAGTCCAAGGTGGAACTACTCACGCATCATACCGGAGAGAAGGCCTCCGGGATGATATCCCCTCCGGCAGGGTGCCAGGAAGAACTTCAGATCCCCCGATCTAGGCACGATGGTGGTGGCGGATACAGACAATTTCGTGGAGATTTGATCAGGTGCTTAGGTTTTCTACATCGGGAGCCTCTTATAGGCGAAGGGGGAGGCCGGGGAGGCGGCCAGGGGCCCCACACCCTGCCTAGGCGCGGGGCAGGGCCCACCCACGCCTAGTGGGGGTCTGGGCGCCTTGTACCGCTTCTCCGTCTCCCCTCTGGACTTCTTGTTCCCCACGGAAAGTTATTGACTTTGACGTTTGTACCGTCCAATTCCGAGAATATTTCCTTACTAGCTTTTCTGGAAACAAAAATAGCAGAAAACAGGCAACTGGAACTGTGGCAACTTCTTACTAGGTTAGTACCATAAAACATGTAAAAAGCACCTCAAAGTGTAGATAAAGCAAAACAAAGTAGATACTAAACAAGCATGGAGCATCAAAAATTATAGATACGTTTCCGATGTATCAATCCTTCCGGCGCTACGTTTCGGCGGCGCTTCCGCAGTCGGTCACACGTTCGGCACTCGATGAATACCTTCCTCTCCCTTGTTCCAGCAGGCCGCGGAGGTTGTAGTTCTCCCCTCGCGATTTCGGCAGCATGACGGCGTGGTGTCGGAAGTAGAGGGAAAATCCTGCAGGGCTTCGCCTAAGCCGGAGCAGGTTATGGTGGATCTAGGATTTCCAGCGATCTAGATTTAGAGGGCCAGAGAGGAGAAGGTGTAGCCATCGGCGACTAGGGTAGCAACGATGATCCGTTAGCGGCACGAGGCAGCGGCGCGGCGACGGCTGGAGGCGACGGTAAGTGGCGGCGCGACTTGGTGGGGAGGGCTGGTTGTGTTGTGTTGTGGTCTTGGGGCAGACCCTCCCCTCTATTTATGAGAGGGAGGGCAGCTTGGGAGAGGGGAGTTTGAATCCTTCCCCAACTCCCTCTTCTTGTTGGAGGGAAAGAATGATTCTTTCCTTCTTCCACTAGGAAACCATAGTTCTAGTTTGACTTTTCAAACCTGCCTTTTGACTTGCAATTTGGAGCTTAATTCCTCTCTTGCAAATGCCCAACCAAGTGACCTAGGACATGATCAAATCATTCCACTTTACCGCATGCACACAAACAAGCCAAGATATATCTACTAGATTGTAGCAACGAGTCGATCAGAGTACTCACCCTCAAAGATTCCAAAGCGGTTAACAAGAGCAGATTTTCGTGGGTGATGTAGTCATACACTTGCCAATCTCAAGATCGTGTAGACGATCATTCCGGCGCTGCATTCTGGCAGTGCTTACATAGTCGGTCACACGTTCGGTACTCAATGAAGACCTTCCTCTCCCTTGTTCCAGCGGGCAGCAGAGGTTGTAGTTCTCCCCTCACGATTCTAGCAGCACGACGGCGTGGTGTTAGAAGTAGAGGGAAAATCCTGCAGGGCTTCGCCTAAGCCGGAGCAGGTTATGGTGGATCTAGGGTTCCGGCGATCTAGATTTATAGGGTCGGAGAGGAGAAGGTGCGGACATCGGCGACTAGGGCGACGATGGCGTGGCGGTGGCGGCGCTGGGAGGCGGCGGAGGCGGCGCAACTTGGTGGGGAGGGCTGGTTGTGTTGTGTTGTGGTCTTGGGGAAGCCCCTCCCCTCTATTTATGAGAGGGAGGGCAGCTTGGGAGAGGGGAGTTTGAATCCTTCCCCAACTCCCTCTTCTTGTTGGAGGGAAAGAAGGATTCTTTCCTTCTTCCACTAGGAAACCATAGTTCAAGTTTGACTTTTCCTTCTTCCACTAGGGAAAGAAGGATTCTTTCTCTGGACCATTCCGGATCTCCTCGTGATATCCCGGATCACATCTGAGACTCCGAACAACATTTGGTCTCCCTACTTACATTCCATATCTACTAAACAACATTGAATCCTTAAGTGTGTCTCCCTACGGTTCGTGAATTACGCAGACATGACCGAGACACTTCTCCGATCAATAACCAATAGAGGAATCTATAAATTCATATGGATCCCACATATTTCAAGGATTACTTTGCGATCGAATGAACCACTTACATACAATACCAATTTCCCTTTGTCTCGTGATAGTTTACTTATCCAAGGTTTGATCGTCGGTATCTCTACATACCTAGTTCAACCTCGTTACCGATAAGTACTCTTTTCTCGTTCCCGTGATATGTGATCCCTTGTGAGCCAGTCACATGATTGCAAGCTAATTGGATGACATTCCACCGAGAGGTCCCAGAGTATATCCATCCGTCATATGGATGGACAAATCCCACTCTTGATCCATGTTCCTCAACTCACACTTTCCGAACACTCAATGCCACTTTTATAGCCACCTAGTTACGGTGTGGTGTTTGATGTCATCAATGCATCCTTCCGGTGATGGTGATTAGCATGACCTCATGGTCGAAGGAATTAGGTTACTATGTATCAGAAAGCTTATAGCAAACAAACTATTGAAATGACTTGATCTTTATGCTACGCTTATCTATAGGAGTATGTCCATCATACCATTCTCCTAATGATATGATCTCGTTGTTAATAACATCTCAATGTTCATGATCGGGAAACCACGATCATCTATTGACCAACAAGCTAGCATTACAAAGAGGCTTTACCAGGGACTCTAATTTAGTTTACAAATCACACAAGTATTAATGTTTCCGGTTAATACTATTATAGCATGAATGTAAACATTTATCATAAACACAAAGATATAATAATAACCACTTTTATTATTGCCTCTAGAGCATACCTCCAATAGTATCCCACTTGCACTAGAGTCAACTAATCTAGATTACATGGTAATATACCGAACACCCATGGCGGTTTGGTGCTGGTCATGTTTTGCCCTCGGGAGAGGTTTAGTCAACGGATGCGACACATTCAGATTTGTGTGTACTTTGCAAATCTTTATGTCACCATCTTGGACATGCTCTCGAATAGCGTGAAAACGCAGCTTGATATGCTTCAGCTTCTTGTGTGACCTTGGTTCTTGCGCATTGGCTATGGCGCCCATGTTATCACAGTAGATAGACATTGGGTCCAGCGCACTGGGAACCACACCGAGCTTTGTAATGAACTCTTTCATCCATATCGCCTCTTGTGAGGCCTCCGAAGCAGCTATGTATTCCGATTCAGTTGAAGATCTTGCCACAAAGCTTTGCTTTGCACTCCTCCAGCTAACTGCTGCACCAGTCAAAGTAAATACATTTCTAGATTGAGATTTAGAATCATCCGGATCGGTGTTCCAATTAGCATCGGCGTAACCATTAACAACGAGCTGTTCATCACCTCCATAAGAAAGAACCATATCCTTAGTTCTTCTCAAGTACTTAAGGATGTTTTTGACCGTTGTCCAATGATCCACTCCTGGATCACTTTGATATCTGCTAGTCAAACTAACAGCATATGCAATGTCGGGTCTAGTACATAGCATGGCATACATAAGAGATCCTATGGCTGAGGCATAGGGAGTCTTATTCATCCTTTCTCTATCTTCTGCCATCGCAGGACTTTGAGTTTTACTCAAGTTCGTATTGGGCAACATGGGCAAGAACCCTTTCTTGCTATCTTCCATTCCAAACCTCTCTAGAACTTTGTCCAAATATGTAGTCTATGACAATGATATTAGGTGTCTCGATCTATCTCTATAAATCTTTATGCCTAATACGTAAGCTGCTTCGCCAAGATCTTTCATTGAAAAACTATTATTCAAATAATCCTTGACACTATTAAGAAGGTCTACATCATTCCCAATCAACAATATGTCATCTACATATAGTATTAGGAATGCTACATAGCTCCCACTCACTTTCTTGTAAATACAAGCTTCTCCATAAGTTTGTATAAAACCAAAACTTTTGATTACCTTATCAAAACGTTGATTCCAACTCCGGGATGCTTGCTTCAATCCATAAATTGACCGTTAAAGTTTGCATACCTTGTTAGCATCTTTAGGATCAACAAAACCTTTGGGTTGTACCATATACAACTCTTCATCAATGTATCCATTGAGGAACGCCATTTTGACATCCATCTGCCATTCTCATAATCATAATTGCAGCGATTGCTAACAAAATCCTCACAGACTTTAGCTTCGCTACCGGTGAGAAAGTCTCATGATAGTCAACTCCTTGAATTTGTTGAAACCCTTTTGCGACAAGTCGAGCTTTATAGACAGTAACATTACCATCAGCATTTGTTTTCTTCTTAAAAATCCATTTGTTCTCGACAACCTTCCGGCCATCCGGTAAGTCCACCAAAGTCCATACTTGGTTTTCGTACATGGATCCAATCTCGGATTTCATGGCTTCTTGCCATTTATTGGAATCTGGGCTCATCATTGCTTCCTCATATGTCGTAGGGTCATCGGTGTTGTCCACCAACATGACACTCATAACCAGATCATACCAATCAGGATTGGTACGAATTCTCGTTGAGCTACAAGGTTCCATAGTAACTTCAACCTAAGTTTCATGATCAACATCATTAGCTTCCTCTCTTATTGGTGTATGCGCCATAGGAACCACTTCCGGTGCTGCACTACTCTCAAGTCCGAGAGAAGGTTCAACAACCTCGTCGAGTTCTACTTTCCTTCCAGTCACTTCTTTCGAGAGAAACTCCTTCTCTAGAAAGGATCCGTTCTTAGCAACGAAGATTTTGCCCTCGGATCTATGATAGAAGGTATACCCAATAGTTTCCTTCGGGTATCCTATGAATATGCATTTTTCCGCTTTGGGTTTAAGCTTGTCTAGCTGTAACATCTTTACATAAGCTTCGCAACCCCAAACTTTAAGGAACGACAATTTAGGTTTATTCCCAAACCATAATTCATACGGTGTCGTTTCAACGGATTTAGATGGTGCCCTATTTAAAGCGAATGTGTCTGTTTCTAATGCATAACCCCAAAATGATAGCGGTAAATCTGTAAGTGACATCATATAACAAACCATATCTAAGAGAGTTTGATTACGACGTTCGGACACACCATTACGTTGTGGTGTTCCAAGCGGTGTCAATTGTGAAAGTATTTCGCATTTATTCAAATGCTCGCCAAACTCATAACTTAGATATTCACCTCCACGATCAGATCGTAGAAATTTAATCTTCTTGTTACGTTGATTCTCTATTTCACTTTGAAATTCCTTAAACTTCTCAAAAGTTTCGGACTTATGTTTCATGAAATAGATATACCATATCTATTTAAGTCATCCGTGAAAGTAAGAACATAACGATAACCACCACGCGATGCTACACTCATTGGGCCACACACATCGGTATGTATGATTTCCAATAAGTATGTAGCTCGCTCCATCATACCAGAAAATGGAGTCTTAGTCATTTTACCCATCAGACATGCTTCGCATCTTTCAAGTGATTCGAAATTAAGTGATTCAAGAAGTCCATCGGAATGGAGTTTCTTCATACGCTTCTCTCCAATATGACCAAGACGACAGTGCCACATATAGGTCGAGTTATTGCTCAATTTCAATCATTTAGCTTCAATGTTATTAATATGTGTATTACTACAATCGAGATTCAACAAGAATAGACCATCTATCAAAGGTGCATGTGCATAAAACATATTACTCATATAAATCGAACAACCATTATTCTCGGACTTAAACAAGTAACTGTAGGGTTCGCAGCATAGAAAACAAAAAATTTCCTACGATGTGAACTAAATACCAAGATCTATCTACTAGATACAAACAACGGGCGGATGAATATCCGTAGAGAACATACCCTTGAAGACCGACAAAGCTTAACGAGTTCAACTCGTGGTTGATGTAGACGATCTCTTGCCGATCTCAAGATCGAGAGGAAGTCCTAGCGCCGCAAATCAGCAGCGCATCCGTGCTCACACACACGTTCGAGGCACCGAGCAACCTCCGCCTCCTCGCTCCAGCGATGCAGCGGAAGCACAACTCTTTCTTGCCGAATAGCCACCGGGAACATGTATCTCGCTAGTCCGAGACCATGGGGGATAAATTCTAGAGGGGGAGAGAGATCCTTCACGAGGAGGTGTAAGAGACAAGTGAGGAGGGGGGCTCCTTTTATAGGAGGAGGGGGGAACCCCAAGGGGGTGGCCGGCGCATGGGGGCTGCCCCCTTGCCCTCCCCTCTTCATGTGGGTGGACACTCCACTCACAAATCTCCTTTAAATTCCCTCCACTCAAAAGTCCACTCAAATTCCCATTAAATTTCCACCAAATTTAATGCAAACTCTCATTAAATAAAACTCTTTTATTTTATTCAGAATTTTGTCAATTACTTTAATGACAAACATTCACAAATAACCCCTTGCTAGAATTCTATTTCACATGCATAACCACTTTATGCAATTTCACCCGAAAACCTGTTTCGGTATCTAGTGAAATAAATTTCTGCGCTTGTTCATTCTTTCGGCATGAAACATTTGCTCCAATTGGATGTCGGTGTCTCTTAAGTGTGTCACCCTACGGTTCGTGAATAATGCGGACATGATCGAGACCCCTCTCGTATCAATAATCAGAAGCGGGATCTGGAGACCCATACTGACTCCCACACATTCAACGATGACTTTCTTCTGATCGTCGGAACCTTTTACGCTAGTATCTTAATCCCTTTGTTTCACGATATATTACATGTCCGAGATTCGATCATCGGTATCTCCATACCTAGTTTGATCTCGTTACCGACATGCCCTCTTTTCTCGTTCCTGTGATATAACATTCTAGTGATCAAATCACTTGCTTGCAAGCTAATCAATGTGATATCACCGAGAGGGCCCAGAGTATATCTATCCGTCATCGGGATGAACAAATTCCACTCTCGATCCATGAGCCTCAACATAACACTTTATTAGTTCTGAATACATCTTTATAATACGGTGTGACGTTTGATGTTATTAAGAAACTCTTCCGGTGTTAGTGATTGACATGATCTCATGGTCTAAGGATTAGGATCACTCCGTAAGTTGTTATAGCAATGTAAACTCAATGACTTTGATCGTAATGCTATACTTCGGATGAATGTTCATCACACCATTACACTAATGTTGTGATCCTGTTATTAACAACATCCAATGTCCATGATCAGGAAACCTTGATCATCTTGTTAATCAACGAGCTAGTTTATGAGAGAGGCATAACTAGGAACTTTCTGTTTGTTTATTAAACACACATGTATTAACGTTTCCGTATTAATACAATTATAGCATGCAAAATAAACACCTATCATATACTTGGAATACACATAATAAACACTTTATTATTGCCTCTCAGGGCATATTCCCTTCAGTCTCCCACTTGCACTAGAGACAATAATCTAGTTACATAGTGATAAATCTAACACCCATTGAGTTCTGGTGTTGATCATGTTTTGCTCTAGGGAGAGTTTTAGTCAACGGATCTGCTACATTGAGATCTGTATGTACTTTACAAATCTTTATATCTCCATCCTTGACATGCTCGCGGATGGAGTGAAACCGGCGCTTAATATGCTTGGAATTCTTGTGAGACCTTGGCTCTTTGGCATTGGCAATGGCACCATTGTTGTCACAATAGATCACCATTGGGTCCAACGCGTTTTCCACCACTCCTAGTTCGGATATGAACTCCTTCATCCAAACTGCTTCCTGAGACGCTTCTGAAGCAGCAACATATTCGGCCTCCGTTGTTGATCCCACTACCACAGGTTGTTTGGAGCTCCTCCAACTAACCGCTCCGCCATTCATGAGAAATACGTATCCGGATTGAGACTTAGAGTCATCCGGATCGGTGTCAAAGCTAGCGTCGACATAACACTTAGCGACGAGCTCTTCTTCACCTCCGTATACAAGAAACATATCCTTAGTTCTTCGTAAGTACTTAAGGATATTCTTGACCGCTATCCAGTGTTCCGAACCTGGATCCGATTGGTACGTACTAGTCAAACTAATAGCATGTGCCACATCCGGTCTTGTACATAGCATGGCGTACATTATAGAGCCTATGGCTGAAGCATAGGGGACTTTGTCCATTATCTCTCTTTCTTCCGCCGAAGCCGGACTTTGAGTCTTACTCAATGTCTTGCCTTGCAACATAGGTAAGAACCCCTTCTTACTTCCGTCCATTTTAAACTTCTTTAAAATCTTATCAAGGTATGTACTTTGTGATAGCCCTATTAGGTGCCTAGATCTATATCTATATATCTTTATGCCTAATATGTATGACGCTTCACCTAGGTCCTTCATTGAAAATTTGCTGTTTAGATAACTTTTAACACTGTTTAAAAGATCTATATCATTTCCGATCAATAATATGTCATCCACATATAATATCAGAAATGCCACATTGCTCCCACTCACTTTCTTGTAAATACAAGCTTCTCCATAAGTTTGGACAAATCCAAACTCTTTGATCACCTCATCAAAGCGGAGATTCCAACTTTGTGATGCTTGCTTCAATCCATAGATGGATCGCTGAAGCTTGCACACCTTGTTAGCATCCTTAGGATCGACAAAACCCTTTGGTTGTATCATATACAACTCTTCTTCAATATTACCATTGAGAAACGCGGTTTTGACATCCATCTGCCATATCTCATAATCGAAATATGCAGCAATTGCTAACATAATCCTAACTGACTTTAGCATCTCTACGGGAGAGAAAGTCTCATCGTAGTCAACTCCTTGAATTTGTCGAAACCCCTTTGGGACAAGTCGAGCTTTATAGACGGTCACATTACCATCAGCATCAGTTTTCCGTTTGAAAATCCATTTGTTCTCCACGGCCTTTCGGTCGTGAGGTAATTCCACCAAGTTCCAAACTTGATTTTCATACATGGATTCCATCTCAGATTTCATGGCTTCTAACCATTTGTTGAATCCGGGCTCATCATCGCTTCTTCATACGTCGCAGGGTCATCATTTTCATCAACCATGAAATTCATGACAGGATTTCCGTACAGCTCGGGAGCTGCACGCATCCTGTTTGACCTGCGAGGTTCGGTAGTACTCTCTTTCGGAGTTTCATGATCATTATCATTAGTTCCCTCTTCAACAGGTGGAGCCAACTCCAGAACAACTTCCGGCGCTGCGCTACTCGCCATACTTTGAAGAGAAGGTTCCACAACCTCTTCGAGTTCTACCTTCCGACTACTCACACCTTTCGCGAGAAACTCTTTCTCTAGAAAGGATCCATTCTTGGCAACAAAAACCTTGCCCTCGGATCTGTGATAGAAGGAATACCCAATAGTTTCTTTAGGGTATCCTATGAAGACGCATTTTTCCGCTTTGGGTTCGAGTTTATCCGGTTGAAGTTTCTTCACATAAACATCGCATCCCCAAACTTTAAGAAATGACAGCTTAGGTTTGTTTCCAAACCACAATTCATACGGTGTCTTTTCAACGGATTTAGATGGTGCCCGATTTAAAGTTAATGCAGCAGTTTCTAGTGCATAACCCCAAAATGACAACGACAAGTCCGTCAGAGACATCATAGATCGAACCATATCTAATAAAGTACGATTACGACGTTCCGACACACCATTTCGCTGTGGTGTTCCGGCAGGTGTGAGTTGTGAAACAATTC
The DNA here is from genome assembly GCA_916181665.1 of Avena sativa. Classification (NCBI taxonomy): domain Eukaryota; kingdom Viridiplantae; phylum Streptophyta; class Magnoliopsida; order Poales; family Poaceae; genus Avena; species Avena sativa. The sequence continues at coordinate 195,905,497 of OV702282.1, forward strand.
CACACTCTTTCATGTGAGTGCTAAACTCGTAACTTAGATACTCACCTCCACGGTCGGACCGTAGAAATTTCATCTTTCTATTACGATGATTTTCCACTTCATTCTGAAATTCCTTGAACTTTTCAAAGGTTTCAGACTTGTGTTTCATTAAGTAGATATAACCGTATCTACTCAAATCATCCGTGAAAGTAACAAAATAACGATATCCACCTCGCGCCGACACACTCATTGGACCACATACATCAGAATGTATGATTTCCAATAAATCTGCCGCCCGTTCCATTGAACCGGAAAACGGCGTTCTAGTCATCTTTCCCATAAGGCATGGCTCACATGTATCAAATGATTCATAATCAAGTGATTCCAAAAGTCCATCCGAATGGAGCTTCTTCATGCGTTTAACGCCAATATGACCTAGACGGCAGTGCCACATATATGCGGATATATCATCATTAAGTTTAATCCTTTTAGCATCAACATTATGAATATGTGTAACATTATCATCGAGATCTAATAGAAATAAACCATTCATCATCGGTGCATGACCATAAAAGATTACATTCATATAAATGGAACAACCATTGTTCTCGGATTTAAATGAATAACCACTTCGCATCAAACACGATCCAGATACAATGTTCATGCTCAGTGCAGGCACCAGATAACATTTATTCAAGTTTATAACTAATCCCGACGGTAAGTGGAGAGGCAGCGTTCCGACGGCAATCACATCAACGCTTGATCCATTGCCGACACGCATCTAGACCTCACCCCTTGCTAGCGGTCGCTTGTTCCGCAGCCCCTGATTCGAGTTACAAATATTAGCAACTGAACCGGTATGAAATACCCAGGTGCTACTGCGAGCACTAGTCAAGTACACATCAATAACATGTATATCATATATACCTTTGTTTGCCTTGCCGGCCTTCTTGTCTACCAGATACTTGGGGCAGTTGCGCTTCCAGTGGCCAGTCCCCTTACAATAGTAGCACTCGGAATCAGACTTAGGTCCAACTCGGGGTTTCTTTTCAGGCGCGGCAACAGGCTTGCCGCCCTTACTTCCCTTCCGTTTTCCCTTCTTGTCTTTCTTGAAACCAGTGTTCCTATTGATCATCAACACTTGATGTTCCTTTTTGATCTCCACTTCTGCAGTTTTAAGTATTGACAGAAGCTCGGGGAGAGACTTCTTCATGCCTTGCATATTATAGTTCATCACGAAGCTCTTATAGCTAGGTGGCAGAGACTGCAGAACACGATGGATGCCTAAGTCAATGGGAATCGATATTCCCAAGGACACAAGCTTATCGGCGTAACCCGACATCTTGAGTACATGCTCACTAACGGAGTTGTGCTCTTCCATCATGCAGCTAAAGAACTTTTCCGAAGCGTTGTAGCTCTCTACAGCAGCATGTGTGTCGAAAATCATTTTCAACTCACCCATTGTATCAAATGCATTGCCGTTTTCGAAACGCTTTCGAAGTTACGGCTCTAGCCCATACAATATGCCGCAATGAACTAAGTTGTGGTCCTCCTGACGAGTCTGATAGACATTCTTCTCCTCGTCAGGGGCATCATCAAAAGGTGAGGGGCCTAACGGCGCTTCTAGCACATATTGCTTTTGTGCAGCAGAGAGGAGAATCCTCAAATTCATGGCCCATTCGGTAAAGTTGCTACCGTTCGTTGCTAGTTTCTCTTTCTCCATGAACACATTGAAATTAAAAGCAGGTGGTGCCATCTACAACAGAATTTGTAAAGTTTAGACTAAGTGTATGATAGATTGAGTTCAACTAATCGAATGAACTCCCACTCAAAAACGACATCCCTCGTGCCTTTTTGGTGATTACATGAACCAAATCCACTACACCAAGTCCGATCATCACGTGAGTCGGTATAGCTTCAAAGGCGAGCATCAAATGGGCATCATATCAACTATATGACTCATGCTTAACCTTTCGGTCCGTGTTCCGAGGCCATGTCTGTACATGCTAGGCTCGCCAAGTTAGAACCTTAGTATTCGCGTGTGTAACTGTTTTACACCCGAAATATGGTCGTGGATCCAAGAACACCCGATCATCACGTGATGTCTTGGAGCGACGAAAACATAATCGGTGCATACTAAAGGAAGAACACATTCTTATCTTGATATTTAAATGAGGGATCATCTTATTATGCTAACAAAGCGCTAAACAAGCAATATAAGATGCTATCAAACATCATATGTTTATTAGTGAAATTATATGGTTCCCGCAGATGATCTCTATCATGTGCATCGTGGTATGATCACTATCATACCTATATGTGTAAATCCAAGGTCTATGGATTTCACACGCTATGTGTGTTGTAAGAGTATCATCTCATACTTCTACTTACAACACTACCATATCATAACACTAGCCCAGCAACAATCTAAACTAGACACCTCTAATTTATCCATTGCAAGTTTTACGTGGCTTAGGGCTTTCGAGATAGAACCGTTCTTACCTACGAACATGAACCACAACGAGGATAATCAAATTGTTGACAACTCTCTTGCAAAATAGATATTGACTATAGTAGGAGAGACAGACACCCGCTAGCCACTTATGCAAACTAGTTGCATGTCAAGCGTGGAACAGGTCTCATGTGCGAGGACATGTAAAGTTTGTCCGGGCCGCTTCATCCCACTATGCCACCAATATCCAAAATTACAACAAAGGAGCAACAACATGATCATCATCGCCCACATACTCATATGTGTACTACCCGTGTAAAGTATCTACGCATAGATCCGGCTCTGATACCACTGTAGGGTTCGCAGCATAGAAAACAAAAAATTTCCTACGATGTGAACTAAATACCAAGATCTATCTACTAGATACAAACAATGGGCGGATGTATATCCGTAGAGAACATACCCTTGAAGAACGACAAAGCTTAACGAGTTCAACTCGTGGTTGATGTAGACGATCTCTTGCCGATCTCAAGATCGAGAGGAAGTCCTAGCGCCGCAAATCAGCAGCGCATCCGTGCTCGCACACACGTTCGAGGCACCGAGAAACCTCCGCCTCCTCGCTCTAGCGATGCAGCGGAAGCACAACTCTTTCTTGCCGAATAGCCACCGGGAACATGTATCTCGCTAGTCCGAGACCATGGGGGATAAATTCTAGAGGAGGAGAGAGATCCTTCACGAGGAGGTGTGTGAGACAAGTGAGGAGGGGGGCTCCTTTTATAGGAGGAGGGGGGGAACCCCAAGGGGGTGGCCGGCGCATGGGGGCTGCCCCCTTGCCCTCCCCTCTTCATGTGGGTGGACACTCCACTCACAAATCTCCTTTAAATTCCCTCCACTCAAAAGTCCACTCAAATTCCCATTAAATTTCCACCAAATTTAATGCAAACTCTCATTAAATAAAACTCTTTTATTTTATTAAGAATTTTGTCAATTACTTTAATGACAAACATTCACAAATAACCCCTTGCTAGAATTCTATTTCACATGCATAACCACTTTATGCAATTTCACCCGAAAACCTGTTTCGGTATCTAGTGAAATAAATTCCTGCGCTTGTTCATTCTTTCGGCATGAAACATTTGCTCCAATTGGATGTCGGTGTCTCTTAAGTGTGTCACCCTACGGTTCATGAATAATGCGGACATGATCGAGACCCCTCTCGGATCAATAATCAGAAGCGGGATCTGGAGACCCATACTGACTCCCACACATTCAACGATGACTTTGTTCTGATCGTCGGAACCTTTTACACTAGTATCTTAATCCCTTTGTTTCACGATATATTACATGTCCGAGATTCGATCATCGGTATCTCCATACCTAGTTTGATCTCGTTACCGACATGCACTCTTTTCTCGTTCCTGTGATATAACATTCTAGTGATCAAATCACTTTCTTGCAAGCTAATCAATGTGATATCACCGAGAGGGCCCAGAGTATATCTATCCGTCATCGGGATGAACAAATTCCACTCTCGATCCATGAGCCTCAACATAACACTTTATTAGTTCTGAATCCATCTTTATAATCACCCTGTTACGGTGTGACGTTTGATGTTATCAAGAAACTCTTCCGGTGTTAGTGATTGACATGATCTCATGGTCTAAGGATTAGGATCACTTCGTAAGTTGTTATAGCAATGTAAACTCAATGACTTTGATCGTAATGCTATACTTCGGATGAATGTTCATCACACCATTACACTAATGTTGTGATCCCGTTATTAACAACATCCAATGTCCATGATCAGGAAACCTTGATCATCTTGTTAATCAACGAGCTAGTTTATGAGAGAGGCATAACTAGGAACTTTCTGTTTGTTTATTAAACACACATGTATTAACGTTTCCGTATTAATACAATTATAGCATGCAAAATAAACATCTATCATATACTTGGAATACACATAATAAACACTTTATTATTGCCTCTTAGGGCATATTCCCTTCAGTAACCGTCTCACAGTAAACATGATCCGGATATAATGTTCATGCTCAACGCAGGCACCAAATAACAATTATTTAAGTATAAAACTAATCCCGATGGTAGATGAAGAGGTAGCGTGCCGACCGTGATCACATCAACCTTTGATCCATTTCCAACGCGCATCGTCACCTTGTTCTTCGCTAGTTTCCATCTATTCTGCAGCACCTATTTCGGGTTACAAATATGAGCAACCGAACCAGTATCAAATACCCAGGCACTACTATGACTACTAGTGAGATACACATCAATAGAATGTATATCAGATATACCTTTCTTCTTGATGTTGTCGTTCTTCAAATCCGCCAAGTACTTAGGGCAATTCCGCTTCCAGTGACCTTCTCCCTTGCAGTAAAAGCACTCAGTATCAGGCTTAGGCCCAGCCTTGGTCTTCTTCGCCAGCGCGGTAACTTTCTTACCACCCTTCTTGAAGTTTCCTTTTTTCTTAAACTTGCCTTGCTTCTTGAATTTGGTGGTCTTATTGACCATCAACACTTGGTGCTCTTTCTTGATCTCCACTTCCATAAACTTTAACATGGAGAAGAGTTCGGGCAACGACTTGTCCATGTTTTGCATATTGTAGTTCATCACAAAGTTCTTGTAACTTGGTGGTAGTGATTGGAGGACACGGTGAATCCCCAAAGCATTAGGAATCACTATACCCAAGCTTTGGAGCTTACTTGCGCGCCCAGACATCTTAAGCACATGCTCACTGACAGAGCTGCCCTCTTCCATCTTGCAGTTAAAGAACTTTTTAGATGCCTCATAACTCTCAACTACCGCGTGAGCCTCAAATATCATTTTGAGTTCACGGACAATATCATGTGGGTCATGGTTCACAAACCTTTTCTGAAGCTCCGGTTCCAAACCATACAAGATAGCACACTGAACTGTGGAGTACTGATTCTTCCAAGTGAGGAAAACATTCTTCACCTCATCGGTAGCATCAGCTGCAGGTGGGTCACCCAGCGGTGCATCCAGCACATAGGTCAAATTACCATCATTAAGGACAATCCTCAAGTTGCGGATCCAATCCGTGAAGTTGCTTCCATTTTTTTTCAACTTTTCTTTCTCTAGTAATGCATTAAAATTGATGGTAGGGGCCGCCATTGATCTACAACATATTTGCAATAGTTTAGACTAAGTTTATGACAAATTGAGTTCTAATTAATAGTTAAATTAATCTAGGTGAACTCCCACTCAAAACAATATCCCTCACATTGTTTTAGTGATCACACGAACCAAATCCACCACATCAAAACTGATCATCACGAGAGATGATGTAGCTTCAATGGCGAACAATCAACATGTTCATCATATCTACTATATGACTCATGCTTTACCTTTTGGTGGTCCATGTTTCGAGACCATGTCTGTACATGCTAGGCTCGTCAAGATCAAACCTTAGCAACGGTGCTTACTAAGGATGAACACTTTATAACTTGATATTTTGTGAGAGAGATCATCTTATAATGCTACCGTCGCGAACTAAGCAATACAATATGCATAAAAGGATTAACATCACATGCAATTCATAATATGTGATATGATATGGCCTTTATTCTTGTGCTTCTGATCACCATCTTCAAGAACGGACATGATCTCCATCATCACCGGCATTGCGTCAAGGTCAATGGCGCCGCTCCATGGTTGTTGTCCACCAGCATCAACTATTACAACTACTTTGAATAATAGACACGCAGGTCTTTAACGAAATTTAAAAGACAACCATATGGCTCATGTCGGTTGCTGACTTACAATAAGGAACATTGCATACATCAAATATAATCACAGTCATGGCCATATCACATCATAGCACACCCCTGCAAAACAAAGTTAGATGCCTCTAATTTTCTTTGCATGTTTTACGTGGTTTGGGGCTTTCAATAAGTGTCGTTCTAACTTACGAACAGGAACCACAACGTTGATGCTTGAACTATCAAATGCCCATTGTAAATTGAATCTATACTATGATGGGAGAGACAGACACCCGTAAAGCCACTTATGCAATACAAGTTGCATGTTAAGCATGGAGAAAGTCTCATGAACGATGTCATGTAAGGTTAGCCCGGGCCGCTTCATCCCATCATACCGCAAGATGCAAAGTACAAAAAAAGCAATTGATAATAAAAGCACCACCGCCCACAATGACCATTGTGTTCTACTCGTGCAACAGATCTACATATAGACACGGCTCTGATACCACTGTAGGGGTTTGTAGCATGGAAAACAAAAAAATTCTACCGCATGCACACAAACAAGACAAGATATATCTACTAGATTGTAGCAACGAGTCGATCAGAGTACTCACCCTCAAAGATTCCAAAGCGGTTAACAAGAGCAGATTTTCGTGGGTGATGTAGTCATACACTTGTCGATCTCAAGATCGCGTAGACGATCCTTCCGGCGCTGCATTCTGGCAGTGCTTACATAGTCGGTCACACGTTCGGTACTCAATGAAGACCTTCCTCTCCCTTGTTCCAGCAGGCAGCGGAGGTTGTAGTTCTCCCCTCACGATTCCAGCAGCACGACGGCGTGGTGTTAGAAGTAGAGGGAAAATCCTGCAGGGCTTCGCCTAAGCCGGAGCAGGTTATGGTGGATCTAGGGTTCCGGCGATCTAGATTTAGAGGGTCGGAGAGGAGAAGGTGCGGCCATCGGCAACTAGGGCGACGACGGCATGGCGGTGGCGGCGCTGGGGGGCGGTGGAGGCGGCGCAGCTTGGTGGGGAGGGCTGGTTGTGTTGTGTTGTGGTCTTGGGGAAGCCCCTCCCCTCTATTTATGAGAGGGAGGGTAGCTTGGGAGAGGGGAGTTTGAATCCTTCCCCAACTCCCTCTTCTTGTTGGAGGGAAAGAAGGATTCTTTCCTTCTTCCACTAGGAAACCATAGTTCAAGTTTGACTTTTCAAACCTGCCTTTTGACTTGCAATTTGGAGCTTAATTCCTCTCTTGCAAATGCCCAACCAAGTGACCTAGGACATGATCCAATCATTCCACTTTACCATGACACATTCATGAACCATTCCCCTTCCGGTCCGGTGAACCTTCTAGATCCTTCTAGAACCTCTCCGACGAAAACATCGAAATCATTCCTGAACTCCGGAATCGGACTTTCCTTATATGAATCTTATTCTCTGGACCATTCCGGATCTCCTCGTGATATCCCGGATCACATCCGAGACTCCGAACAACATTTGGTCTCCCTACTTACATTCCATATCTACTAAACAACATTGAATCCTTAAGTGTGTCTCCCTACGGTTCGTGAATTACGCGGACATGACCGAGACACTTCTCCGATCAATAACCAATAGAGGAATCTAGAAATTCATATGGATCCCACATATTTCAAGGATTACTTTGCGATCGAATGAACCACTTACATGCGATACCAATTTCCCTTTGTCTCGTGATAGTTTACTTATCCAAGGTTTGATCGTCGGTATCTCTACATACCTAGTTCAACCTCGTTACCGATAAGTACTCTTTTCTTGTTCCCGTTATATGTGATCCCTTGTGATCCAGTCACATGATTGCAAGCTAATTGGATGACATTCCACCGAGAGGTCCCAGAGTATATCCATCCGTCATATGGATGGACAAATCCCACTCTTGATCCATGTTCCTCAACTCACACTTTCCGAACACTCAATGCCACTTTTATAGCCACCTAGTTACGGTGTGGTGTTTGATGTCATCAATGCATCCTTCCGGTGATGGTGATTAGCATGAACTCATGGTCGAAGGAATTAGGTTACTATGTATCAGAAAGCTTATAGCAAACAAACTATTGAAATGACTTGATCTTTATGCTACGCTTATCTATAGGAGTATGTCCATCATACCATTCTCCTAATGATATGATCTCGTTGTTAATAACATCTCAATGTTCATGATCGGGAAACCACGATCATCTATTGACCAACAAGCTAGCATTACAAAGAGGCTTTACCAGGGACTCTAATTTAGTTTACAAATCACACAAGTATTAATGTTTCTGGTTAATACTATTATAGCATGAATGTAAACATTTATCATAAACACAAAGATATAATAATAACCACTTTTATTATTGCCTCTAGGGCATATCTCCAATAGTGCTGAGTCCAAGTCCGAAACCAAGTCCGCCGTCGACACCAAAGTCAGAACCCCAAGGCCTTCGAGGTGAAACCGACAAGATCGTCTCCATGGAACGCCGACCTCTTCCTCCCGGAACCTAAGGACCAAACCTTAGTGTTCCTCTTCCTCCTCGCGGATTCGGATCCGATGTCTGAGACACCGAAGACCAAACCCGAGCCCTCGAAACCCAAGATCGTCGAACCCCTATGTGTGATCTTTCTTCCCAGACTCCTATTTTTATAATATGATATATAACTTGTTGCATATAAATCTATTCATGCTTGCATACATATTGTGGTTTGGGGGCTGATACGCCCAATTTGCATCACCATTCTATATCAGAATTTATCTCTATTCATTGATATTTGTCTTATTATGAGGTATTACTTATGGCTTTTCATTTGTTTATGCATGTTGGATGATTCTTGGAGGATGGACTGCCGGAGTCTGGATTCTGATGGAAAAGAAGGCGTTTCAGTGCAATTTCGCAAAGATCAGAAAAATACCAGAAAAATATGGAAACATATTATTTTACCAAAAGACGAAGGAAGCCCGAAGGAGGGACGAAGAAGGGCCTCAGGGGGCCCACATCCCCTAGGCGCAGGCCCACCTGACCCCGCGCATAGGGCAGGTGTGGCCCACCTGCCCGTTCTCCGACTCCGCCCCTTCGCCTATATCTTCCCTTTGAAACCCTAAGGCTCGGGGAGCGACCACAGATAGATTTCCGCCGCTTCTAGGGGCGGAAAACACCGAGAGAGAAAGATCTCTCCGGCAGACAGATTTCTGCCGGGGGAATTCCTTCCCGGAGAGGGGAGACCGTCGCCATCAACACCATCATCAAGCTAGGCTTCATCGGGATCATCGCCATCATCATCCACACCATCATCTCTACCAGCACCATTACCACCACTCTGTTCCACTATAACAATTGTGTTGGATATTGCTTTAGTTCTTAGGGGAAACTTTCCCGGTGTTAATTACTATTGTAGTTGATGCTTGTGAGTGGAACCATTGGATTATTGTTTATGTTCGATTTTTATCCATTATCATATCATCTTTGATCTTGATCCATATGATGTCTTGTGAGTAGTTCATTGTGTTCTTGAGGACATGGGAGAAGTCATGTTGTTAGTAGTCAATCTGTGTTGAGTTATTATTCAATGGTTTAGTATTTAAGTTGTGGTGCTATTCTTCTAGTGGTGTCATGTAAACGTCGACTACATGACACTTCACCATTTATGGGCCTAGGGGAATGCACTGTGTATTTGGCTACTAATTGTGGGGTTGTCAGAGTGACAGAAACCTGAACCCCTGTTAGGACACCTTTGCACAAGGGAGCATAGGATCTCAAAGTTTAAGGCTGTGGTTAGATTTATATCTTAATTACTTTCCTGTAGTTACGGATGTTTGCAGATTGTTTAATCACAAGTATGTATGTCCTAGGAAGGGCGGTATGTTAGCACAGGTTCACCCACACAACACTTACAAACACCAGAGAAGAGTACTCAGCTATTTGAAGCGAAAGCACTTGACAGAATTCCCATGTGTCCTCGAGAATGTTTGGTCCTTATAAGTATTTCCACCGGCTTGTCCTTTGCTAAGATAGGATTGGGACACTTGCTCTGTTTGTTCGTTACTTCTGTTACTTTCTCTTTGTTTTGTTGCCTTGTCAGAAAACCACTAAATATCCGTTTTCTAAGTATTTATAGGGATTTCCTGCTCCATACCACTGTTCAGCACCTTCTGATCCTCGTTGGGATCGACACTCCTATTTATCAAAAGTACTACGATACACCCCCCCCTATACTTGTGGGTCATCCAGACTATTTTCTGGTGCCGTTGTCGGGGAGTGAAGCACTATTGAAGAGTGGAACTGGTAAGGGAAACTTTCACTATGAGTATTGCTCTTGTTACTGCTTGTTACTTTGTTTCCAATTTGGATAACCCACTTGGTTTTATCTTTGGGAAAACTACTACCACTACTAGGGTAGTAGATGAACCACCTCCTGTTGAGATAGATCCTTTTAAGATACCTACATGTATTGTTAATCGTGTTATGGATAATTATTATTTTGGGGATGGAACTGTCCATCCTGGTGATCACTTGATTTTTATCCATGAATTATGCGGGTTGTTTAAGTGTGCAGGTATCACAACTGAACAAGTGAATAAGAAGTTACTCTCCATATCCTTGAAAGGGAGAGTTGGAGAATGGACAATCCATGGAATGGGAGGAGATGGCATCTCTCTTTTACTCTAAATTTTATCCTCCCGATGAGATTCATAAGGATAGAAATCTTATATATAACTTTTGGCCTCTTGATGGATAAAGTACAGCTCAAGCTTGTGGGAGATTGAGGTTACTAATGCTTAAATGTCCTATTCATGAACTCCCTAACAATATTATTCTCAATAACTTTTATGCTAGGCTTCCTCTTCATGATAAAGAATTACTAGATGCTTCTTGTGCTGGATCATTCACACGTATGAAGGAATAAGCTAAATGGGATCTTCTAGACCGTATTCAAGAGAACACTGAAGCTTGGGAGAATTACAAATGAAGAAAGTCAGGTATAAACTATGATTATGATTGCATTAAATCTTTTATGGGAACTGATGACTTCTGTGATATTAGTAATGAGTTTGGTCTTGATTCCCAAAGTATTGCCAACTGTTTTAAGGCCTTTGCCTCTGACATTGAAATTCCCCAAAAGAAGTGGAATAAGTACCATGCTCCGTATAAAGATGTTGTTAGTCATATTCCTATTAGAAGTACTCAAGTTTGTACTACTAATCATATTGTGCCTGAACCTCATGTTGAGAAAATGCCTTTCCCAGTTAAGGTAAAGGAGTATTCTATGATTATTAGTGCAAATAGAAAAGGTACAATGAAAACTGTGGAGCCTGGTAAGCATTTGAGTGATGAACATGTGGTAGCTATTGTGAAAGACACTGCCACTAGAAATATAGAGGATGAGCATATTGTCTTCTGTGAAGACGCTTCTAATATTATCTCTCATCCTAGTAAGGCTAGAAAAGCTAGTGTTCCTGTGCTTTCTGTTAAAATTGGTGATCATTGCTACTATGGTTTATGTGATATTGGTGCTAGTTCTAGTGCTATTCCTTATGAGATTTACAGGGAAATTATGCATGAGATTGGTCCTTGTGAGCTTGAGGATATTGATGTGGTTATTCACCTTGCTAATAAGGAAACCATTTGCCCCATTGGCATTGTAAGAGATGTGGAGGTCCTTTGTGGTAATATTAAGTATCCTGCTAATTTTCTAGTGCTTAATTCAGCAACTAGCAAAACTTGTCCCATAATTTTTGGTAGACCTTTCTTGAACACTTGTGGATATATTATTGATTGTAAGAAGGAAAAAGTTTTAACTAAGTTTGATGGAGATTCTTATGAGTTTAACTTTTCCAAATTTGCTAAAGCTCCTTGTGAAAATAGCTTGCCTAATAAAGATTTCAGGATGGAACAACTTGCTTCTATCGATCCAGTCTATGACCTTGGGCCTCTTTTTGGTGACTGTAAGTATGCTTATTCTAATGATAAAGTTGTTTCCAGTGACAGTTATATTGTCAACTTTATTCAAAGTGCTACTGAAAGTTATTTTGACGGAAACATGGTTTTATGCATCTCAATGATGTTAAATTTCCCCGTTTTATGTTGAAATCTTTAAAGTTGCATCTGTTTTGTCTTCCTATGCTTGTGGCCTTTTGTTTCAAAAATTCGTTTTCTCATGATACCCCCATGCATAGGAAGTGGGTTAGACTCAAGTGTGTTGGTTATTTGCTTCTTGATGCTCTCTTTCACTTCAGATATATATATCCTATGTGGGCATCTTTGGATGTTTCAAGCCAAACTTAAAGGCATTAAAGAAAAGTACTTGTTGGGAGATAACCCAAGATTTTTGTCGAGTCTTGGAAGTTATTACCTCAGTAATAACCGCGCCTTATACTTTTTGTTTTGGTTTTTGTGTCAAGTTCAACTACTTTTGTGAAGTAGAGGAGTTGTGAAAAGGGGTTGTCCTGGGATAGATTTTTGTGTTGCATTGTAAAAATTCGTGAGGAAGCTCAGTACTTCGGACGGAGATGCATTTTTCTGAGATTGTTCTCCAAGTTGTTACCCAACTTTCATCAGTTCTGCACTTTTTGATTTGAGCAGCAGAAGGTCTTCGGAAAAATCAATCTTTACCTGCTAGTCTGTTTTGACAGATTTCTGCCATCATTTGCATTTGCCTCTTACAGAAGCTTCTATTTTGATGGGTTTTCAGTTGAAGTGCTTACCAAAGGTTTATTGTTTTTTCTTACACTAATGTTTTCATTGAGTTTGTGCAAAAGTTTTGTATGAAGGAAATTCTCAGGAGAAATAAAGAAGGAATCTGCAGAGTTCGTCTTTGAATAGGTAAAAGTGGTGAAAACAGAAGGTTCGTGAAACTCCAATCTTTTTATATTTTTGATGTTTTTAATACATAAGGGAAGTTACGAGATTAAACTGAAGAGGAATGGACAAACCCACCTAGGAGAGGGCCCAGACTGGCCGTGCCTGAGGGGGGTGTTCCCCCCTCGAACTCCGTCTCCGCCTCGTTTCCGTGTCAAAACCTTCCTTATGCATTGAAACTTCGTAATATATAACCCCCCCGGATCCCCCGAGGTTCGTGCATCGTGTTCTCGTCGTGTTTTAGTTTCGATCTATTTCTGTCAGGAAATCTTCTCAAGTTTAGAGCACCATGGTCTCTGCCAATGACAAAGGCAAGAATCCCGAGAAAGAAGAACCTCAAGTCCCCAAGGAGGAGGAGATTTCGGAAGGGTATGAAAGTGACATGGAGGAGGACAAGCAATCAGACACTCGCGCTACCGTCGCAAGCATTGGTTTGGTGGAACGACCTACCAAGCTTAAGAGGACAGCACAGATGTCTACAGGAGAAAGAACTCTGTGTCATATCCTCGCTCCACTCACACTTCCTCCTAGTACCCCTTGTTCTAACCGTGCAGGAAAGAAACACTCTAATTTGGAAGAATGAATAATAACAAGGACTGAGATCCTCGGTCCGAGTTGATCATGGGCTGCATTGAGCATAATTCGGAGTTAATTCGTACTCTGACCTTCGATATGGAGGATTTGAAAAAAACTTATTGAGGAGCTTATCAAGAGAACACCACCACCACCGAAGGAGTAATTCATCATCAGGTTTGGCATCCTTGGGGGAGTGTCGCGGTATCACCACCATTATCTTTTATCTATTACCTTTTTAGTGGATTCATATATGTGGTAGAGAGGTTATTTTATAGTTTGGTTTGCATGTGTAAGTATCTCTCCTTTAGTTGATTATCTATGTATCCGTTGGTGTGAGTGCCTTTATTGGAATATTAATGAGAAGTCTCATCTTTTACCTTTTGCACTTCTTATTTTAGTTTGCAATCTCTATTATATGATGGATATTGTTGATCAGTATTGGCATCACTTTGGGATCATCAAGTGGATCTAAATTGGTTTTGGCAAACAGAGTTCTGGTCAGTAGCAACAATTTTTTGAGGTTTGAAAGAGAAAAAGAGAAAGAAAAAGCTTACAGATATTTGGTATTATTTGTTTTATTTCTTGTTGGATCATAAGCTTAGTATTCTTTATTTAAGATCTTTTGTGTCTTCAAGGAAGGTTGCATGTTTGGCTTTATTACTTGTATGTTTGCTTGTTTCTTTCAACTCTCTTGCTTTCTACCCAGCCTTGCTAACCAAAAACCTGTTTTTAGAAGGCATACTTCTCATGTTTCGAAAATCCCTTTGAACCAAAACTTTTGGCACTTGTGTCCACCATATCTACCTAGTAGCTTTTGCTATTCCAAGGAAATTCTCAAGCTTCATGTACCTTTCGAATTAAAAATTATTTTGTTATGCGGAAACTAGTTAGTAAAGCTCTCACGAACTTGATGGCACACCTTATTTTCTTGCCCCTAATAGACTTGAACCATTGTGAACATCGAAGTTTTATATGATTGCATCTATACGTTGGAATTAGCAGAACCGTGCTGTCACGGGGAACGTTTTCAACATTGCACTTGTACCCTGTACATAGTTGATATCGTGCTCTTTTGTCTATGGATGTTAGCGGTGTGAAATAAAGAGGGAACTTGTAAGTCCATGAAGTCTGTATTTTGTGTTAGAGAAACGCTTGGGCCGCTAGCATAAGCCATGCCTAATCATGGTGGAAACTTGCAGCATCACCATCGTGAGTCATCTATGAAGCATCCTCAATAAAAATCTATGCACATAGTAAATAAAAAGATCGCCGAGATGCTCATTGTCTGCTTGCCTTGTCATTTTGGTTATGGGAAAGCTCTTGTACCATGTTCAAGGGGTACCCCGTTGGCGGTTCTCAATGATATGCAAATACTTACAATGAAAAGAACTTACCTAGGCCCAAAGTTGAGTATGCATGAGGAGTGGCCCTCATATTCAAGGGACATGAGATTGCCAACTTATATTTTGTCAAGCATATACTCCATCTTTGTTCACTTTAACCTTAATCATCTCAAGATGCTTATGATAGGGGCAATGAGGGCTCAAAGCTAATTAGTACCATAATCTTTTGAAAGCTCTTTATGACTTGTAATCCCTGCTACCCTCTAAGAAGGGACCTTTCTCCTAGCTACCAGTTGAGTCAGTAAACCTACTTCCTCTCTATCTCCAGCAAGCATTTGAGTTGTTGTGTTTCAAGCATTCATATGGTGATTTATTCAATCATGTTCTTTATCTTCCTTGTTTGCACAAAACTCTTATCTATTGAGTATTACTTTTAAAGCCTTCACCTGTGAAAAACCTTTTTGATCAAAGAGTGCTCCTGTTTTGAAACTTCTACAAAAAGCTTTTGTAAAACTATTTGCCAGTTGTTCTCTGACCAAGAACAAGTTTGCCAATTCCAATTGTGATTTATCTTTATGCATCTCTATTGTGACTGTTGTACTTATTTGCAAGCTAAGTTATATAATGGTGAGTTGCTTTCTTCTATGAGTTGTGTAATGGTAAGTGTGATGCTTCTTGTTCGTATTCTTTTATCGACACTTCACTCCATAAACATGTGGACATGTTTACTGAGCTCAATTTTCGCTTGGGGACAAGCGAAGTCTAAGCTTGGGGGAGTTGATACACCCAATTTGCATCACCATTTTATATCATAATTTACCTCTATTCATTGATATTTGTCTTATTATGAGGTATTACTTATGGCTTTTCATCTGTTTATGCATGTTGGATGGTTCTTGGAGGATGGACTGCCGGAGTCTGGATTCTGATGGAAAAGAAGGCGTTTCGGTGCAATTTCGCAAAGATTAGAAAAATACCAGAAAAATATGGAAACATATTATTTTACCAGAATAAGAAGGAAGCCAGAAGGAGGGACGAAGAAGGGCCTCAGGGGGACCACACCCCCTAGGCGCGGGCCCACCTAACTCTGCGCCTAGGGCAGGTGTGGCCCACCTGCCCGGCCTCCAACTCCGCCCCTTC
This sequence comes from Avena sativa, assembly GCA_916181665.1. NCBI lineage: Eukaryota > Viridiplantae > Streptophyta > Magnoliopsida > Poales > Poaceae > Avena > Avena sativa. The sequence goes on from OV702282.1 coordinate 195,921,592, forward strand.
GCCTATATCTTCCCTTCGAAACCCTAAGGCTCGGGGAGTGACCAAATATAGATTTACGCCGCCTCTAGGGGCGGAAAACACCGAGAGAAAGATCTCTCCGGTAGACAGATTTCTGCCGGGGGAATTCCTTCCCGGAGAGGGGAGACCGTCGCCATCAACACCGTCATCAAGCTAGGCTTCATCGGGATCATCACCATCATCATCCACACCATCATCTCCACCAACACCATCACCACCACTCCGTCCCGCTATAACAATTGTGTTGGATATTGCTTTAGTTCTTAGGGGAAGCTTTCACGGTGTTAATTACTATTGTAGTTGATGCTTGTGAGTGGAACCATTGGATTATTGTTTATGTTTAGATTGTTAGTTCGTTGTGTTCTTGGGGACATGGGAGAAGTCATGTTGTTAGTAGTGAATCTGTGTTGAGTTATTATTCAATGGTTTAGTATTTAAGTTGTGGTGCTATTCTTTTAGTGGTGTCATGTGAACATCGACTACATGACACTTCACCATTTATGGGCCTAGGGGAATGCATTGTGTATTTGGCTACTAATTGTGGGGTTGCCGGAGTGACAGAAACATGAACCCCCGTTAGGACACCTTTGCACAAGGGAGCGTGGGATCTCAGAGTTTAAGGCTGTGGTTAGATTTATATCTTAATTACTTTCCTGTAGTTACGGATGTTTGCAGGGGGTTTAATCACAAGTATGTATTAGTCCTAGGAAGGGCGGTATGTTAGCACAGGTTCACCCACAACACTTACAAACACCAGAGAAGAGTACTCAGCTATTTTAAGCGAAAGCACTTGACAGAATTCCCATGTGTCCTCGAGAACATTTGGTCCTTATAAGTATTTCCACCGGCTTGTCCTTTGCTAAGAAAGGATTGGGCCACTTGCTCTGTTTGTTCTTTACTTCTGTTACTTGCTCTTTGTTTTGTTGCCTTGTCATAAAACCACTAAAAATTTGTTTGCTAAGTATTCACAGGGATTTCCTGCTCCATACCACTATTCATCACCTTCTGCTCCTCGTTGGGATCGACACTCCTATTTATCGAAAGTACTATGATACACCCCCTATACTTGTGGGTCACTAGGGGCATTATGCCGATTCACCTTATAATTAAATATGGAGACCATATATGGGATTTTCGAGTCTTATATTGGCCCCATTTAAATTTGTGTAGCGAACCGGTGCTATATTTTGCCTTGTTAAGACAACATTTAAAATGTGGGGTATCTAAACAACATGAACTTATTAATTAAATGTTGGAACTCCGGTTCCACTTAATATTGCCTAATTGCATCGCATCTTTGCCATGTCATACATCATACATGCATCATGCCCGATCTTCTGCCATGGTATTAAATAGTGCATTCGGTGTTTCTTCTATTGCTTTGCTTCTTCACGGATTAGGATGATGAGTTGATGCGAGAGTCAACCCGATCTTCGTAAGAACCTTCGGCAGTGTTTCTAGGCGAGCATTCTCCCTCTTTCTACCTATCTTATTTTTATAGTCTTTATTTTCTCCTATTGATCTATTGCTATCTCTGTTGCGATGCTCTAGTTTTCGTACCTGTAATATCCCTTGCAGCCATTATATTGCCTTGGACACCTCCTATTACCTGTTGTTTGATAGACAGTCGACCTTGCGAGTCGTAGTTGCTTGCTTAGGTGCTGTTTCGCATTGTCGATGTTCCACTTTTGTTGGGTGGTTGGCACATGTTTAATGGTGGATATGATCATGTATTTAATTACCGTTTAATAACTAATATTGAAAGTAGGTAAATAATGCAGAGGCACTAGTGGGTAATAGATATTTGGTTTTTAACCGCTCACTGGTGTCCGTAGGACCCCGAGTTCTTGATACATGTTCCGAGATCGAGCGCGCTAACCATAGGTGGGGTGTGTGGGCACCCCTATCAATTTAGTACCTGATTTCAAAGTACTGTACCGGGGGCCACAAACTAGTTTGGGGCTTTATTACTATTCTGTACTTATGACATGCTTTACTGCTTTATTTACTATTGCGCGTGGAATGCTTGTATTGTTTAGGAACCCGTGATACGTTTTTGCTGTATCGACAAACCCAGTCACTCTTTCGGGTTCCTAGTCGTTTACAACATCGACACAAACCCTAGGTCCGTCTTAGAGACCGGCCGACTTCGTTACGGGTAGCTTAGTGGGGTGGCCCCCATGTGCTTGCTTTGGGTTTAGGAAACGTCGTGTCCGAAACCCCGTCGACGTACCATTGGGTGTATGTTTTGTGATCTTTTACCTACCTGATCTGACAACAAGGGTGTAGGTGCGTGTGGAAACTTTGGTGCACCCCTATAGGGTTTAATCTTCTCAAAAAGCCGTGTCCGCGGTTATGGAAGACTTGGAGCACAATTCTCGATCGTAGACAATTATAACTAAAGTTTACTGTTATACTTTGACTTGTATCTGACATGACTAGTAAGTTGGATAACCACCACGGAAAGAATGAATAAATCTGCCAATTGTGTGAGTTTCCTCGGATTGACTTCCTCGTTTGGTCTCGAGAGGGAAATATCAGGATGGGTATGTTTGGTGGTAGTATCAGGTTGGTTTCAAATATGTCTTTCTCATCTCTTTATGATAGCCAACAATTCCCTCGAGTCTCTATAGGATGTTTAGTGCATGTTGTGCTGCCGCTTCAGTCCACCATAGCTATGTAGGCGAGGACCGCCGAATTCTAAGACTCGCCGTGTACTGGCCTCAGTACTGACCGCTCTCTTTTTTCCTTTGCCCTTGTCGGCACCCCTTTTGTTTTAGCAGGTTTTGAGATCGACGTCGTTAGTAGGGTTACCCTTCCGGCTTGGCCTGGGCAGGGTTATGGACGCCATTGGTTATTCTTCAGGGCTCTTAGCCCCATTTGCATCTTGTCCGTAGTCGGATGTTATATCTTTTCAAGGTGATTTGGATATTTGTACTGTATATCTATATTCTTGACTCATGGAGTCATTGTTGTATATATATGTTTTGTGAGTTCCATCGTGGACTATTGTGTAACAATATTACTTCGTTTTCCACCTGCACGCAAGTGCCTGGTGGGCACCTTTGAATCATTTCTATGCGGGTTTGGCGGGAATCGCTAAAACTTGCATAGGACCGATCCGAGGGTGTTACACACGGCTTGGTGGGATGACCAAGAAGCCCACGTCGCGTCACGTCGGTCTCCAAGATGTGTATTCTACGTATGCGGCTGATTCTGTGCACGTATAAGTCGCATGCTTAGCTGATTGATTTCTGCCATTATCTGCCTAAGCCTCGTCGCTGATCCCTAAGCCCTCGTTTTATAAATTTGTATTGCAATTGAGTATTATAAATTGTAGATCAAGTTGAGATATTTCTTAGTTTTGGGTTAGGCCAACTTTACCGCGTCCGCATTTTGGACACCGAATCGGACCGATTCGGTTTTGTTTGCGGGGTAGGTGACAGACCATCCGATTCGGTCCATTTGTGGTGGCCCGTGCCCCCAACAACTACTTGATGTGGCTCAGTTGACGTAGAGCCTGTTGGGAGATCCTAAGAGCAAGGTGTGATGAGCATAACATCAAGTTTTCCCTCGGTTATGAAACCAAGGTTATCGAACCAGTAGGAGTAAGGAAGCAACTCCAAGGTGTTCCTAACAACTTGGAACCTACACAACACAAACTCAAAACTTTCCCCAACTTACAGTGAGGTTGTCAATCTCACCGGTTTGCTGAAAACAAAGGATTAAACGTATAGTGTGAAAGATAGTAATTGCTTGCAGAAAGTAAACAGTAACAGTAGATGATATATCAATGATAAATATTGGACCGGGGTCCATAGTGCACTAGATGTGTTCTTCTTAAGATATATAGCATGTTGGGTGAACAAATTACAGCGGGCAATTGACAGATTGAGAAAGCATAACAATGCATATACTAGGCATCTTGACTCCTACGAGATTTGATTGGGCATTACAACATCATACATAGACCGTAATCCAACTGCAGCTATGACTAATAATCCATCTTTAGGTTATCATCCGAACCCCTTCCAGTATTAAGTTGCAAGCAACATATAATTGCATTAAGCAATGTGTGTAAAGTAAATAATACAATTGCCCCATGGACAAAGGATTATTGTTTTCTCCCTAATAGCAACATCACATCTACAACCTTAGACATTTCCGTCACTTCCCCAGATTACTAGAGGCATGAACCTACTATCGAGCATAAATACTCCCTCTTGGAGTTGCAAGCATCTACTTGGCCAAGATAGCTACTAACAACGGAGAGCATACAAGATCACAAATAACATAGACATGATAAAATCAATAGTTAATATGACACAGTATCTCAATATCAATCGAATCCCCGCAAACACAACATGTATGATTACAAATAGATGATCTTGATCATGAACAGACCTCACAATATCTAAACATGATAGCACAAAGGAAGAGTAACAACCATCTAGCTACTGTATGAACCCATAGTCCAAGGGTGAACTACTCACACATCATTCCGGAGGCTGGTATGGTGATGAAGAAGGCCTTCGGGATGATCTCTCCCCTCCGGCAGGGTGTCGGGAAGATCTTCAGATCCCCCCGATCTAGGGACGATGGTGGCGGCTACGGACTATCTCGTGGAGATTTGATCGGGTGCTTAGGGTTTCTGCATCGGGGTTCTTTTATAGGCGAAGGGGCAAGGTCGGTGGGCGCCCGAGGGGCCCACACCTAGGGCTTGCGCGCCCTCCTAGGCCACGCCGCCCTAGGGTGTGGCCGTCTTGAGTCCCCCCTTTGGCTGCCCTTCGGACTCCGTATTCCTTCTCATGAAATATTGACTTTGGCTTTTGTCCCGTCCAATTTCAAGAATATTTCTTTACTAGCTTTTTTGGAACCAAAAACAACAGAAAACAAGAAACTAGCACTGCGACATCTTGTTAATAGGTTAGTCCGAGAAAATGTATAAAAATACCTCAAAGTGTAGACAAGACATAACAAAGTTGATACTAAACAAGCATGGAACATTAAAAATTATAGATACATTTACAACGTAACACTACTCCTGTAAAAAAAAGTGCAGAAAAAAGATGGCAAAAAATAATAATTATATAAATTTATGTCCCAAGGTAGTCAAAATATCAACAGAAAAAACCAATATTTTGGGAGGTAGTAGCATGGAGGGGACCGACGGTGCTGTTGGCCGGCCCTTGCCCTACCACTTCCTATCCCATCGAGCCGCAAGGCGAGGATGGCGGCCTTGATCTCCTCCTCTGTCATCTGTCGGAGCTTCAGCGCCTTTGGCTCCAGCTCCTCCACCTTGACGACCACCTGGCGGGCTGAAGTAGTCGAGGTCGACGTCGCGGCCATCCTCGACCTCGTCCTCCATGCCGGAGTCCTCGTGGGACACCTCCCAGTAGTCCTGTCGGTGTCGTCGAGGTTTTTGAGGTGGGCCTCGATGGCCTCGCGCCATGCCGCATGCTCCGCCTCGAACCACTGGTCCCAGACTAGGGAATGGATGGCGTAGGTTGGGTCCCACCGCAGATATGGTGGTAGGAAAGGTCCGTCTGCGACAGATCTCACAGCGGTGAGCAGGGCCCATGACTGGGGTGGCCGGCATGGACCGCTCCGTGGTGTCCTCCCCGTTTGCGGGTGCGCGTTGGGCTGTGGGGTGTGTCCGACCAGACCGGTTCGGACTCACGTGAATCAGTCTAGACAATACATTTATACTTCAATATTCCCCCTCCGTTTATGGGGTCATTAGAATATTTATCTTTGTTTCGAAATGCAACAAGTAATTTTGGTCTTGAATAGAACGTAATATATATAGCATTCAATTAGCAACGAAGTTAGCAGAAAAATAAGGTACCAAGAAGAGTAATTATTTTTATCAGGAAATCTGCATGCGAGGGTGTCCAAGCAGGGAATTATTTTCGTTCATTCAGTCAACCGACACGACGTCAAGCAGGCCCCATGTACATCCAGCCATTGCCTGCGGCGGGTAGCCTTTCCGCCAGTGGAAACGTGTCCTACCATCAACGCAAACGTGTTCAAGCCTTGACGGGTAGTTGCAAGAGGACATATTTCTATAAACATCTTATATCGGTTGCTTTTTTGAGCGATGTCTCGAGGAAGTTAAAAAAAGGAAAAAGTCCATTCTAAACCTTAAACTCATAGTGGTCTGCCGATTTAAACCCCAAGTCTAATTCCATGTTGTTCGATCCCTGAAAACAGAAATCCTATTCTAAAATGAACCCTGAGACGGTTTTCCAAACGGGGATTGGTGACGTGCCAAAGCAAGGTCGGCATCGCTCGCAAAGCTAGCGCGCGTGAGTGTAGAAAAGGCTGGGCCGGCCCAACGAGTCCCGACAGTTCCACCTCGTCTCCTCTGTTTCCACTAGCTTTCCACCTTCTCTGGCAGCAACAATGGCGACCGGGGGTTGACCGGCGGTGGTCGGACGATTCTAACAACGCGGGTAAGATTCCACACCCTCGTTGCCATGGATTGTTGTATTTTCCCTCTATTTACGCGGTTGGGGTTAGGGTTTCCTTGTGCGCACATATTTGGAGGCGATTGTGGTCATAGTACGATTTTTGTCACAGTAAAGATAGGTTTTTTCTTGTGATTTTTGTGTTGATCGTGTTCTAGAAATCTAGGTTTCCTTATGCTAGTGCACATTGCGTGTTTTTGCAGTGAAAATCATGGATCCATCTAAGATACTGAATGTCAGATTTCACTACGGTGGAGTGTTCATCCGAATAGGTCCTAATCTGGATTATGTAGGAGGGGATGAAGCAATGTTAGAGATTGCGAGGGACAAGCTTTGTCTCTAGGAAGTAAAAGGATTTGATAAAGATAATTTACCTCTGAAGGAATCTATAAAGTTCTATTTTCTTATTCCTAGAAAAGAATTAGTGGATGGCTTAGTCTGTATGGTTGATGACATTTGGTGTGTTAGAATGGCTGATTACATATCTGTTGGTAGAGTTGCCGATGTGTATATGGAGTACCATGGGGAGGAAGACACTGCTGAGAGCAGTGGTGGCAGTGATTTTGAGAATGAAATCTTTGAGTTGAGCGATGATGATCCACCAGATGTTGTCATCGAAGCTGCTGAACCTGCTGAATCAGATACAGATGTTCTAGTTCCTGATGATGGAGTGATCACCCAAATCATTAAGAGCCCAGTGAAGAAAGGGCAGTTAATGTTTATTCAGATGTTCTAGCATTGCAAGGGAAAGATAAAGGGCAGTTAATGTTTATTCAGATGAAGCTGATATTGCAGATGATGAAGGTGTCCAATTTCAGGAAATGCCAACTCAAGAAGATGGAGTAGCTGACAGCTTAGGGTATGATTCAGGGACTGATGTTGAGTATGTTGCACACGGTGAAGACGGTGGAGAAGATTCAGAGGTGGTGGAGATCAGGACGCATGCTAGGAAGTTCAAGAAAAGGATGAGACAGTCCAATAGCTGGATTGGAAAGGAAGCAACTGGAACAGTACCAATTGAACTCATTGCAAACATGGAGGACCAGCTAGGTGAAGAAGAGAAAGGCTGGAACTATGAATCATTAGATGAGGACTACAACTATGGAGAAGATTCTGATGGAGAGTTAGTGAAGATGAAGAGTAGATATCCAAGATTCAAGACAGATTCAGAGGTGCCTAAACTTGCATTAAGCATGGTTTTCAGAAGCAAGAACCAGTTGTGCAAGGCATTGGAGAGGTATGGGATAGTGACTAAGAGAAGCATCAAATTTGTTAAGTCAAAAAGTGACAGAGTGAGGGCCAAGTGTGGGTGGGAAAATTTCCCATGGCTTCTATATGCAACAAAAAGATCTAGGACAAGTATATTTCAGATAATTACACTGAATGATGAACATCACTATGCTTAGAACAGATGTAATAAGCTTGTAACTACAAAATTCATTGCTAAAAGGTATGAGCACTTCATCCTAGCAAACCCAATGTGGAAGATAGAGAGCATGAAGGCCACCGTTGTGCAGGACATGTTTGTAGATGTTTCCACTTCAAAGTGCAACCATGCTAAAGAATTGATGGACAGATTGATGTGTGGCATGAGAAGTGAATATACCATGGTTTTTTATTACTAGTTAGAGCTGCTGAGGACTAACCCTGGAAGCACAGTTGTTGTCTGTTTGGATCCAACGGAGAGGGAACAACACATTTTTTCAAAGCTTCTATGTTTTCTTCAATGCAATGAAAGAAGGTGAAAGTATAGAGATGTCGCCTAGAGGGGGGGTGAATAGGCAATTTCAAAACTATTACGGTTTTGGCTTGATAGAATGCGGAATTAAACTAACATTTATTTTACAAGCACAAAACCTAAATACACTAGGCTCAACTAAGTGCACCAACAACAAATTAAGCTAAGCAAGATAGCACAAGATAAATATAACACAAGTGATAAGCAAGATATAAGTACTTCAAGCTCGATGGCTATCACAAGGAAAGTAAGCTCGGATATAGAGATAACCGAGGCACGCGGAGACGAAGGTGTATTCCCGTGTTCACCACCTTTGGGAAGGGGGCTACATCACGTTGGAGAGGTGTGAGGTTCCACGAAGGATTCCTCACGCGCCACAAAGGCTCACCTTCTTCTCCGAGTCTATCCCACGAAGGAATATACCCTTTCCTTATGGCTAGCTTTTCCTCCACTCTGGAGATGGCAAGCTCCACAACCACTTCACAAGCTCCACGAAGGAGAATCCCGGGTCTCTTCACAATCTTCCACGAAGAGAACACCGCGGCACCAACCGCCAAGCCAACTAGGAGGTCACCCTCCAAGAGTAACAAGCTCACGGTCTCTCACTCGAACAAATCGTAATGGAGAGCTCAACACTTATGCAAGAACGCAAAGCAAGAACACCAAGGGTGCTCAAATCCTTCACTCTCAAATACCACCAAAGCAACAAGTGCTAGGGAGTAATTAGAGAGGAAGAAAAATGGTGGAAGTCAACAAATGACTCCAAGATCTAGATCCAATGGGTTTCCCTCACTTAGAGGAGGAATTGGTTGGTGGGGATTGTAGATCTAGATCTCCTCTTCCAAAGCCCTCAAAAAGATGCAAGAATCATAGGAGAGAAGGGGAGGAAGCAAGCTCAAGAGGTTCAACAATGGAGGTCAATTTCGTGGTCAAGAACACCCTAAAACGTTGGGGGAAGAACCCCCTTTTATAGTGGAAAGTAAATATGGCTGTTGGAAGAAATATGTGCGAACTCGGTTTAAAGTTCGGTTGGACCGGCTCCAGAACCGGACGGTCTGGTTCCTGGACCGGAAAATCGAACTTAAAACCAGAATTAGGGTCAGTACACAGTCTCGGATAGACTCGGTATAGCAAAACCAAAAATCCCGGTTTCAGATCCGGTTTTCCGGTCCTGGCACTGGACCACCCGGTCTGGGAGCCGGTTGAACCGAATCCACAACCGGGATGAAACAGGCTTCACAAAAAACGCAATAACTTTTGCATCCAGACTCCGATTTTGATGATATTGGGCTTGTTTTGACGATGACAACAAGCTCTACAAGATTGTGCAGAGAAACATCATAGCCCAACAAAGGAGGATAAAACCAAATGAATAAAGGTAAGAAGCCTCCCTAAATAAGAACCAATAAAACCTTCAAACTCGAAAACGCCATAGAAGATGCATACAAATTCCGTTTTCGATGAACTTGGGCTTGTTGAAGAGCTAGCAACAATCTCAAGAACCTCACATGGAGAAACACCAAGAAGCAACAAAATAGTAAGATGCAAAGTATGCAAAGGGTTGAGCTCCCTATGACGATGTGATCAAGTTACACAACCGAAAGCCCCTCTTGTGAGTGCGGCTATCTATCCTATAACCCGGTATCCCAACAACCACCTTGAGACCGGTAAAAGGAAAACCTAGCAAGGCCATACCTTTTCCTTGCGCATACCGCTTGATCTTGATGACAACGCTTCAAGCTCCACCCAAGCCGGAATGCAACACTTGATCATTGTTGCTTCGTGAAGACTCCTAATTTGCTCCCCCATACACCACTATGGGATAGCTTCATTAATACATGTCTTCACATGTCCATTATCACCAATATGGACGACAAGATTCATGCAAATGATCTTCTCGAGATGCTTATCTTGAACTTGCCCTTCTCAACCTTGATGACGATCACCACTTGATGTCATCCTCTCATGGTCTATATAATATATTCATTTTGAAGCATGCCCAAGGAAAGATACTTGTCCCATATAGAAAACACAAAGGCAAATATATAATGGGTTAGTTCATGATGAATAATTTACAAGGCTTACCATACCACAAGACCATGTGGTACATTCTTTATGCTTCATGTGTTGACCAACTTGAAATCACTCTTCACTCTTTGCTATTGGTCAACCAAGTATATTCTCGTGCTCCATCTTAATATCTTGAGGTACATAAGGAACTCTTCATTTGATTACATGCTCTAAATATTAGTCAACCATAGCTCAACTAATGAGGCTATCATGACACCGACTTAGAGCCATATCTTGAATTCTTCTATTGAGATCACACTCTCAAGATCTTGATCATATCATATTCTTCTCTTCAACACGATGATTTTGATGCCAATACTTTAGGTATATTTTTATCTTCATGGAATCCATACTTGAATCCAACACATGGACTATAAGCATGACCTATGGAATATTTCTTCATATAAAACTCAATGAAAACATTAGTCCATAGGGATTGTCATTAATCACCAAAACCACACATAGGGGCAATTACCCTTACAATATCCCCCATTTTAGTAATTGATGACAATCACAACAAGAGGGTTTATATAATGAATATTAGAAACAAGTACGCAACTTATCCAAGAATAAGTTGTATACAAGAGGTTGTATTTGATATGGTTAAGTAACACAAAGATACTATCCCATATCAAAACCGATTCTACTCACATAAACTACAACTAATGCAGGAGATGTGAGTAGAACCAACATATATAGAGCAAATGTAGGGTTCGCAGCATAGAAAACAAAAAATTTCCTACGATGTGAATTAAATACCAAGATCTATCTACTAGATACAAACAACGGGCGGATGAATATCCGTAGAGAACATACCCTTGAAGACTGACAAAGCTTAACGAGTTCAACTCGTGGTTGATGTAGACGATCTCTTGCCGATCTCAAGATCGAGAGGAAGTCCTAGCGCCGCAAATCAGCAGCGCATCCGTGCTCGCACACACGTTCGAGGCACCGAGCAACCTCCGCCTCCTCGCTCCAGCGATGCAGCGGAAGCACAACTCTTTCTTGCCGAATAGCCACCGGGAACATGTATCTCGCTAGTCCGAGACCATGGGGGATAAATTCTAGAGGGGGAGAGAGGTCCTTCACGAGGAGGTGTGAGAGACAAGTGAGGAGGGGGGCTCCTTTTATAGGAGGAGGGGGGAACCCCAAGGGGGTGGCCGGCGCATGGGGGCTGCCCCCTTGCCCTCCCCTCTTCATGCGGGTGGACACTCCACTCACAAATCTCCTTTAAATTCCCTCCACTCAAAAGTCCACTCAAATTCCCATTAAATTTCCACCAAATTTAATGCAAACTCTCATTAAATAAAACTCTTTTATTTTATTCAGAATTTTGTCAATTACTTTAATGACAAACATTCACAAATAAACCCTTGCTAGAATTCTATTTCACATGCATAACCACTTTATGCAATTTCACCCGAAAACCTGTTTCGGTATCTAGTGAAATAAATTCCTGCGCTTGTTCATTCTTTCGGCATGAAACATTTGCTCCAATTGGATGTCGGTGTCACTTAAGTGTGTCACCCTACGGTTCGTGAATAATGCGGACATGATCGAGACCCCTCTCGGATCAATAATCAGAAGCGGGATCTGGAGACCCATACTGACTCCCACACATTCAACGATGACTTTCTTGTGATCGTCGGAACCTTTTACGCTAGTATCTTAATCCCTTTGTTTCACGATATATTACATGTCCGAGATTCGATCATCGGTATCTCCATACCTAGTTTGATCTCGTTACCGACATGCACTCTTTTCTCGTTCCTGTGATATAACATTCTAGTGATCAAATCACTTGCTTGCAAGCTAATCAATGTGATATCACCGAGAGGGCCCAGAGTATATCTATCCGTCATCGGGATGAACAAATTCCACTCTCGATCCATGAGCCTCAACATAACACTTTATTAGTTCTGAATCCATCTTTATAATACGGTGTGAGGTTTGATGTTATCAAGAAACTCTTCCGGTGTTAGTGATTGACATGATCTCATGGTCTAAGGATTAGGATCACTTCGTAAGTTGTTATAGCAATGTAAACTCAATGACTTTGATCGTAATGCTATACTTCGGATGAATGTTCATCACACCATTACACTAATGTTGTGATCCCGTTATTAACAACATCCAATGTCCATGATCAGGAAACCTTGATCATCTTGTTAATCAACGAGCTAGTTTATGAGAGAGGCATAACTAGGAACTTTCTGTTTGTTTATTAAACACACATGTATTAACGTTTCCGTATTAATACAATTATAGCATGCAAAATAAACATCTATCATATACTTGGAATACACATAATAAACACTTTATTATTGCCTCTCAGGGCATATTCCCTTCAGTCTCCCACTTGCACTAGAGACAATAATCTAGTTACATAGTGATAAATCTAACACCCATTGAGTTCTGGTGTTGATCATGTTTTGCTCTAGGGAGAGTTTTAGTCAATGGATCTGCTACATTGAGATCCGTATGTACTTTACAAATCTTTATATCTCCATCCTTGACATGCTCGCGGATGGAGTGAAACCGGCGCTTAATATGCTTGGAATGCTTGTGAGACCTTGGCTCTTTGGCATTGGCAATGGCACCATTGTTGTAACAATAGATCACCATTGGGTCCAACGCGTTTGCCACCGCTCCTAGTTCGGATATGAACTCCTTCATCCAAACTGCTTCCTGAGTCGCTTCTGAAGCAGCAACATATTCGGCCACCGTTGTTGATCCCGCTACCACAGGTTGTTTGGAGCTCCTCCAACTAACCGCTCCGCCATTCATGAGAAATACGTATCCGGATTGAGACTTAGAGTCATCCGGATCGGTGTCAAAGCTAGCGTCGACATAACACTTAGCGACGAGCTCTTCTTCACCTCCGTATACAAGAAACATATCCTTAGTTCTTCGTAAGTACTTAAGGATATTCTTGACCGCTATCCAGTGTTCCGAACCTGGATCCGATTGGTACCTACTAGTCAAACTAATAGCATGTGCCACATCCGGTCTTGTACATAGCATGGCGTACATTATAGAGCCTATGGCTGAAGCATAGGGGACTTTGTCCATTATCTCTCTTTCTTCCGCCGAAGCCGGACTTTGAGTCTTACTCAATGTCTTGCCTTGCAACATAGGTAAGAACCCCTTCTTACTTCCGTCCATTTTAAACTTCTTTAAAATCTTATCAAGGTATGTACTTTGTGATAGCCCTATTAGGCGCCTAGATCTATCTCTATATATCTTTATGCCTAATATGTATGACGCTTCACCTAGGTCCTTCATTGAAAATTTGCTGTTTAGATAACTTTTAACACTGTTTAAAAGATCTATATCATTTCCGATCAATAATATGTCATCCACATATAATATCAGAAATGCCACATTGCTCCCACTCACTTTCTTGTAAATACAAGCTTCTCCATAAGTTTGGACAAATCCAAACTCTTTGATCACCTCATCAAAGCGGAGATTCCAACTTCGTGATGCTTGCTTCAATCCATAGATGGATCGCTGAAGCTTGCACACCTTGTTAGCATCCTTAGGATCGACAAAACCCTTTGGTTGTATCATATACAACTCTTCTTCAATATTACCATTGAGAAACGCGGTTTTGACATCCATCTGCCATATCTCATAATCGAAATATGCAGCAATTGCTAACATAATCCTAACTGACTTTAACATCGCTACGGGAGAGAAAGTCTCATCGTAGTCAACTCCTTGAATTTGTCGAAACCCCTTTGCGACAAGTCGAGATTTATAGACGGTCACATTACCATCAGCATCAGTTTTCCTTTTGAAAATCCATTTGTTCTCCACGGCCTTTCGGTCGTGAGGTAATTCCACCAAGTTCCAAACTTGATTTTCATACATGGATTCCATCTCGGATTTCATGGCTTCTAACCATTTGTTGGAATCCGGGCTCATCATCGCTTCTTCATACGTCGCAGGGTCATCATTTTCATCAACCATGAAATTCATGACAGGATTTCCGTACAGCTCGGGAGCTGCTCGCGTCCTGTTTGACCTGCGAGGTTCGGTAGTACTCTCTTTCGGAGTTTCATGATCATTATCATTAGTTCCCTCTTCAACAGGTGGAGCCAACTCCGGAACAACTTCCGGCGCTGCGCTACTCGCCATACTTTGAAGAGAAGGTTCCACAACCTCTTCGAGTTCTACCTTCCGACTACTCACACCTTTCGCGAGAAACTCTTTCTCTAGAAAGGATCCATTCTTGGCAACAAAAACCTTGCCCTCGGATCTGTGATAGAAGGAATACCCAATAGTTTCTTTAGGGTATCCTATGAAGACGCATTTTTCCGCTTTGGGTTCGAGTTTATCTGGTTGAAGTTTCTTCACATAAACATCGCATCCCCAAACTTTAAGAAATGACAGCTTAGGTTTGTTTCCAAACCACAATTCATACGGTGTCTTTTCAACGGATTTAGATGGTGCCCGATTTAAAGTGAATGTAGCAGTTTCTAGTGCATAACCCCAAAATGACAACGGCAAGTCCATCAGAGACATCATAGATCGAACCATATCTAATAAAGTATGATTACGACGTTCCGACACACCATTTCGCTGTGGTGTTCCGGCAGGTGTGAGTTGTGAAACAATTCCACACTCTTTCATGTGAGTGCTAAACTCGTAACTTAGATACTCACCTCCACGGTCGGACCATAGAAATTTGATCTTTCTATTACGATGATTTTCCACTTCATTCTGAAATTCCTTGAACTTTTCAAAAGTTTCAGACTTCTGTTTCATCAAGTAGATATAACCGTATCTACTCAAATCATCCGTGAAAGTAACAAAATAACGATATCCACCTCGCGCCGACACACTCATTGGACCACATACATCAGAATGTATGATTTCCAATAAATCTGTCGCCCGTTCCATTGAACCGAAAAACGACGTTCTAGTCATCTTGCCCATAAGGCATGGCTCACATGTATCAAATGATTCATAATCAAGTGATTCCAAAAGTCCATCCGAATGGAGCTTCTTCATGCGTTTAACGCCAATATGACCTAGACGGCAGTGCCACATATATGCGGATATATCATCATTAAGTTTAATCCTTTTAGCATCAACATTATGAATATGTGTAACATTATCATCGAGATCTAATAGAAATAAACCATTCATCATCGGTGCATGACCATAAAAGATTTCATTCATATAAATGGAACAACCATTGTTCTCGGATTTAAATGAATAACCACTTCGCATCAAACACGATCTAGATACAATGTTCATGCTCAGTGCAGGCACCAGATAACATTTATTCAAGTTTATAACTAATCCCGACGGTAAGTGGAGAGGCAGCGTTCCGACGGCAATCACATCAACGCTTGATCCATTGCCGACACGCATCTTGACCTCAACCCTTGCTAGTGGTCGCTTGTTCCGCAGCCCCTGATTCGAGTTACAAATATTAGCAACTGAACCGGTATCAAATACCCAGGTGCTACTGCGAGCACTAGTCAAGTACACATCAATAACATGTATATCATATATACCTTTGTTTGCCTTGCCGGCCTTCTTGTCTGCCAGATACTTGGGGCAGTTGCGCTTCCAGTGGCCAGTCCCCTTACAATAGCAGCACTAGGAATCAGACTTAGGTCCAACTCGGGGTTTCTTTTCAGGCGCGGCAACAGGCTTGCCGCCCTTACTTCCCTTCCGTTTTCCCTTCTTGTCTTTCTTGAAACCAGTGTTCCTATTGATCATCAACACTTGATGTTCCTTTTTGATCTCCACTTCTGCAGTTTTAAGCATTGACAGAAGCTCGGGAAGAGACTTCTTCATGCCTTGCATATTATAGTTCATCACGAAGCTCTTATAGCTAGGTGGCAGAGACTGCAGAACACGATGGATGCCTAAGTCAATGGGAATCGATATTCCCAAGGACACAAGCTTATCGGCGTAACCCGACATCTTGAGTACATGCTCACTAACGGAGTTGTGCTCTTCCATCATGCAGCTAAAGAACTTTTCTGAAGCGTTGTAGCTCTCTACAGCAGCATGTGTGTCGAAAATCATTTTCAACTCACCCATTGTATCAAATGCATTGCCGTTTTCGAAACGCTTTCGAAGTTCCGGCTCTAGACCATACAATATGCCGCAATGAACTAAGTTGTGGTCCTCCTGACGAGTCTGATAGACATTCTTCTCCTCGTCAGGGGCATCATCAAAAGGTGGGGGGCCTAACGGCGCTTCTAGCACATATTGCTTTTGTGCAGCAGAGAGGAGAATCCTCAAATTCATGGCCCATTCGGTAAAGTTGCTACCGTTCGTTGCTAGTTTCTCTTTCTCCATGAACACATTGAAATTAAAAGCAGGTGGTGCCATCTACAACAGAATTTGTAAAGTTTAGACTAAGTGTATGATAGATTGAGTTCAACTAATCGAATGAACTCCCACTCAAAAACGACATCCCTCGTGCCTTTTTGGTGATTACATGAACCAAATCCACTACACCAAGTCCGATCATCACGTGAGTCGGTATAGCTTCAAAGGCGAGCATCAAATGGGCATCATATCAACTATATGACTCATGCTTAACCTTTCGGTCCGTGTTCCGAGGCCATGTCTGTACATGCTAGGCTCGCCAAGTTAGAACCTTAGTATTCGCGTGTGTAACTGTTTTACACCCGAAATATGGTCGTGGATCCAAGAACACCCGATCATCACGTGATGTCTTGGAGCGATGAAAACATAATCGGTGCATACTAAAGGAAGAACACATTCTTATCTTGATATTTAAATGAGGGATCATCTTATTATGCTAACAAAGCGCTAAACAAGCAATATAAGATGCTATCAAACATCATATGTTTATTAGTGAAATTATATGGTTCCCGCAGATGATCTCTATCATGTGCATCGTGGTATGATCACTATCATACCTATATGTGTAAATCCAAGGTCTATGGATTTCACACGCTATGTGTGTTGTAAGAGTATCATCTCATACTTCTACTTACAACACTACCATATCATAACACTAGCCCAGCAACAATCTAAACTAGACGCCTCTAATTTATCCATTGCAAGTTTTACGTGGCTTAGGGCTTTCGAGATAGAACCGTTCTTACCTACGAACATGAACCACAACGAGGATAATCAAATTGTTGACAACTCGCTTGCAAAATAGATATTGACTATAGTAGGAGAGACAGACACCCGCTAGCCACTTATGCAAACTAGTTGCATGTCAAGCGTGGAACAGGTCTCATGTGCGAGGACATGTAAAGTTTGTCCGGGCCGCTTCATCCCACTATGCCACCAATATCCAAAATTACAACAAAGGAGCAACAACATGATCATCATCGCCCACATACTCATATGTGTACTACCCGTGTAAAGTATCTACGCATAGATCCGGCTCTGATACCACTGTAGGGTTCACAGCATAGAAAACAAAATTTTTCCTACGATGTGAACTAAATACCAAGATCTATCTACTAGATACAAACAACGGGCGGATGTATATCCGTAGAGAACATACCCTTGAAGACCGACAAAGCTTAACGAGTTCAACTCGTGGTTGATGTAGACGATCTCTTGCCGATCTCAAGATCGAGAGGAAGTCCTAGCGCCGCAAATCAGCAGCGCATCCGTGCTCGCACACACGTTCGAGGCACCGAGCAACCTCCGCCTCCTCGCTCCAGCGATGCAGCGGAAGCACAACTCTTTCTTGCCGAATAGCCACCGGGAACATGTATCTCGCTAGTCCGAGACCATGGGGGATAAATTCTAGAGGGGGAGAGAGGTCCTTCACGAGGAGGTGTGAGAGACAAGTGAGGAGGGGGGCTCCTTTTATAGGAGGAGGGGGGAACCCCAAGGGGGTGGCCGGAGCATGGGGGCTGCCCCCTTGCCCTCCCCTCTTCATGTGGGTGGACACTCCACTCACAAATCTCCTTTAAATTCCCTCCACTCAAAAGTCCACTCAAATTCCCATTAAATTTCCACCAAATTTAATGCAAACTCTCATTAAATAAAACTCTTTTATTTTATTCAGAATTTTGTCAATTACTTTAATGACAAACATTCACAAATAACCCCTTGCTAGAATTCTATTTCACATGCATAACCACTTTATGCAATTTCACCCAAAAACCTGTTTCGGTATCTAGTGAAATAAATTCCTGCGCTTGTTCATTCTTTCGGCATGAAACATTTGCTCCAATTGGATGTCGGTGTCTCTTAAGTGTGTCACCCTACGGTTCGTGAATAATGCGGACATGATCGAGACCCCTCTCGGATCAATAATCAGAAGCGGGATCTAGAGACCCATACTGACTCCCACACATTCAACGATGACTTTCTTGTGATCGTCGGAACCTTTTATGCTAGTATCTTAATCCCTTTGTTTCACGATATATTACATGTCCGAGATTCGATCATCGGTATCTCCATACCTAGTTTGATCTCGTTACCGACATGCACTCTTTTCTCGTTCCTGTGATATAACATTCTAGTGATCAAATCACTTGCTTGCAAGCTAATCAATGTGATATCACCGAGAGGGCCCAGAGTATATCTATCCGTCATCGGGATGAACAAATTCCACTCTCGATCCATGAGCCTCAACAGAACACTTTATTAGTTCTGAATCCATCTTTATAATACGGTGTGACGTTTGATGTTATCAAGAAACTCTTCCGGTGTTAGTGATTGACATGATCTCATGGTCTAAGGATTAGGATCACTTCGTAAGTTGTTATAGCAATGTAAACTCAATGACTTTGATCGTAATGCTATACTTCGGATGAATGTTCATCACACCATTACACTAATGTTGTGATCCCGTTATTAACAACATCCAATGTCCATGATCAGGAAACCTTGATCATCTTGTTAATCAACGAGCTAGTTTATGAGAGAGGCATAACTAGGAACTTTCTGTTTGTTTATTAAACACACGTGTATTAACGTTTCCGTATTAATACAATTATAGCATGCAAAATAAACATCTATCATATACTTGGAATACACATAATAAACACTTTATTATTGCCTCTCAGGGCATATTCCCTTCAGCAAATTCCCCCACAATATATGCACGTGTGATGATCTTGAATTTCATTGCATACATTGTCAAGCATAACCTTTGGGAGAGTTTCCACTATATATACAACCATGCAAAACATAATAAAGATGAGATGCATGAAAGGCAAACACTTAAGAACAAACCAATCTTAAGTAGAAAACCATTTCCCTTAAAACCCTCTATACTTCTCCCCCATTGACAATAAGTGCCAAAATGGATAACAAGGTTAGAAGGAAAATATAGTATGAGTTCCTACACAAGGTGTGCATTACTCATAATATGAGTGAAATCACATGCGCATATCCAATGACGAACACTTGGAGGAAATCAAACTATATTGAGGATCAAGGATTGCTAAAAGGATAACAAGGTGAAGGAACTTCAACGGATGAAGCATGCAATCAAAAGATCCAAATAATCAAATGGACAAATAGTGCTCTAAGTGAAATAAGGAAGCTCCCCAAGGTTCGTGCATAAATTAGTTGTTTCATTTGAATACAATATGCACAAACATGGAATCCTCACTCCCTCTATATTATTTAGAACACAACCAAGATACAGGGATTAGATATAAATCAATACACTTGTCAAGACAAGCTTAAGTCCAAGAGAAACCAAATATGAGATATGAGTGCATGAAGATGAAATAAAAGTAAACCAAGCACTCATAAATCAAGACCATACCAAAACCATTAAAAATCAAGAGGATAAGAGTGATGGTCAGAAAAGAGCGAGCATATCAAGGGGAGAGATTAACACTCTCGTGTATATAAGTTTCTAAGGGGAAAACATGAGAATAATCCACACATAAGAGGTTAATAAAAATAATACATGATATCCAAGCGGAAGTCATGAGATATACCAAAAAGTATACTTTGCTTAAGTGCATATATAGTCCATGGCTCTATTTTATCTTATGGTATATCAATGAACTTCACCAAAGAATAAACAAAAAATCTCAAAACCATCACAACTA
Source organism: Avena sativa (assembly GCA_916181665.1). Lineage (NCBI taxonomy): Eukaryota > Viridiplantae > Streptophyta > Magnoliopsida > Poales > Poaceae > Avena > Avena sativa. The sequence continues at coordinate 195,941,928 of OV702282.1, forward strand.
ACACTAAGGGAACTAATGCTAGTTGGGATACTTTGAGAAAGGCAACAAGTATCAAAAGGAATGATTCAATGCAATTTCAACAATATTGCACATGAGAGTACCTTGAGGAGTTGATATGCAATAAATTGCTAGAAGGCATATTTGGAATTGGTGAATCATGAACATGATTTCATATACTCCCCATTATATGCATCATCTCAAATTACTCACATAAGCAATAAGGATACATAAGTCTTTCAAAGATAATTGCAAGAATCGAACATTTACAACCAAATAAATTCATGCCAAGATGCAACCTACAAGAGATTGGATGGAAGAATAGTATGCATGAATAAGATACTTGTTACCAAGATAGCAATGGTATGATGTAGTAGATAAGAATTTTTAGATCATCCTAGCTTGGTTCCAATTATCATGTGGTGACAACTTTCTTTATAGACGAGACAAGCATCCATTGCATCTTCAATGTACCTAAAACAACGTTCAAGTACATCTTGGTCCCCCAACTTATTAGATCCAACGTGGTTAGAATAACCACAACACATAGGATGCACTCCATAACAATATGTGCATATTTAGAGATGAAATTTGAATTTCATGCACATCTTAGCCGTTTAAGGATTTTATGGAGTATACCCTATATATTGGATCAAAGAAATAAAACATGACATAAGATATACATTTATTAAACATGCATGCGCGAGAATTTCAAGATCCAACGAAGATATACTTTGGACAAATCACCAAAAATATTCAAGAAGGCATACAAGGTGTGACAAAACACATTTGTTGTCCAAACTATATCAAAGAATCAAATCAACACAGGATTTGTTCAACAAAGTTCAACAAATGAACCGAGAAAAAACTATTAAGCATGAAAGATGAAATAAGAACACAAATGCTCAAAGATTTATCTCATTCAAGAAAATAAAATAGAGAATAAAGAATGAGATAACAAACTCCCAAAAGAGCAAGGTTTCAACAAATAAACCAAACCCTTAACACTTTTCACAATGGCACAAGGTTCCGAGAAGAAAAGGTTTGTCTTCCACTAAAACACATTTGATAATAATCAAAAACATCATCAAAGATATGTTCAAAAGCCAAGGAAGACAATGGGAGCCACACCAAAGTTTTGGAAATAAAATAAGGCAATAAGAGGTTAACTCCAAAGTGAAGATGATCCACAAATGTTACCACACACAATTATATCAATTGTCAAAGAAAATGAGTGTATTGGAATAGATTTCCGATGGTATATTGCACGAATATTAAAGATAAATCTTCACAATAAAAAGCATAGGATAGAAATAAAAAGATTAAGCACTATGCAAAGATAGAGATTCTTGATAGCTTCAACTAGTCACAAATCATGCAAAGCAATGATTAGAATAACTTGAAGCAAATGGTATCCCAAATAAGATATAGAGTTATGTATTTGAGAAAGACCGCATCAAGAATTTCTTACTCAAACAAAGACCAAAATACGAGCAATAAAAGCTTCTAACAAAAATAGGACCTTGTTTGAGCCAACATGCCACCTAGAAACAAGATAATCAACAATATCAACTCTAAGTGGCACTACCTCATATGTTCACATTTCCTAGGATTGTGATATGCAAAAGAAGCATATTACTCCCCCATAATGTAATATTTCAATTTTTATTAATAAGAGGCAAAGCAACCTCAACTAGAGAGAATTAATGGACATTTAGAATTTGAATTTCTCATAAGTATGACACACCACATAGTGACTAGATAAGCTTGCAATATCAATACTAAGTGGTAGTACTCACATACACACATTTTAAGGTTTGAGAGATGCGCAAGGCATATTAATCCCCCAAAATGGGATGTTCCATTAACCACTCAAAAAGAGCCAAATAAGATATCATCAAGGTGCATTAGAGGCTCAAAACGAGACAAACGGGTAAATGATGTGCCAAACACCTAGACATACTTGAATACACAAAATAATCAAGCATGAGGCACACCAAATACAAACACATACTTGGTACAAAACCAAAACATGTAAAGGGGCAAGTAACTTACAATATAAATGAGTTAAGTACAAGTTACCGCGAAGAGGCACATTGGATATAAGATAGGGAAATGATAATCCTTAAAACTTGGCTTGATCAAATATAATATAATAAGATCCCTTATTTCTTCAAGAGTTAGCCAAGTCTCCAATGCCCCCCATAAACACCTATTGATCAAGTTTGAGCTTGTTGGTCCCCAACCAAGTTGGGTCCTAAGAGGTTAGTCACAATAGGCTTGGCAACCCAAATGGTTCTTTTCTTGACACCACTTTGAGTTCCAACAAACATGTTAAACACATTGCCATCCTTATCCTTCCTAAGAGAATAACCATTATCAATAATGATAGGGTTAGATAAGGTACCGTTTGAACATGAAGAGGCAAAGTGCCCCTTCACACGACATATGTAGCAACAATTGCTCCCCTTTCTCTTCTTCCTTGATTTCTTGGCTTGGGGAGCATTATCTTGATTCTTCTTCGGAAGTGGCCTAACTTAAATTGGCCTTGACCTTGTACTTGTGGCCGCTTCCCTTGTTGCTTCTCACTCAAGTGCTTTTTCTTCAATGGACAAGATCTTACATGATGTCCTTCAACCTTGCACTTGAAGCAAATAATCTTGGCCAAATTCTTGACTTGGTTTTGGCCCTTCTTATTGTTTCTATTGGACTTGTTCTTGTTATTGGATTTGAATCCAAGTCCACATTTATCATTAGGAGATTTTTGCACACTCAAAATATTATCGAGTGTGGATTTCCCTTCATGACTCTTTTCCAAGTCATTCCTCAAGGAAGTGAATTGGGCCTTGAGCTCTTTGATTTCCTCTACATTGTTAGTAGAAATACAAGTACTAGAGGAAATAGAAGCTTCATTGTTAGAGCAACAAGGCAAAGAAAGTAATCCAACACAAGGTTTATCAATAGTATGGCTAGATGGATTACTAGGACTAGCACATGGCAAAATAGCATTTCGAGTAGAAGTTGTGCTAATGTCCAAAAGAGGCTCACAAGATGTTACCTTGGTAATACTTGCCTCACGAGCTAACATTAGCCCATCATGGGAGATTAGAAGATCATTATGAGAGCCCGAGAGCTTTTCATGACTTTCTTCCAATTTCCTATACTTGCTAGTTAGCAACTCAAGTTGAGCCCTCAGCTCAACGTTCTCCTTTAGGGTAGATGCTTCACAAGAAGTAGAGTTATTAGCACAAGCATCATTAATGGAATTTTTCTTTTCAAGCTCATAAGATTCAATTTTTTGTGTGAGGAGACAATTAGTGTGCTTATCATCGGCAAGCTCTTGCTTAAGGAGATTGAATCTCCGACTCACATCATCAAGTTCGAAATCCAACTCCTCTATGGTTCCCGTTTGTTTAGTTATGGTGTCCATAACGTGTTTGAGACAAGTAACGGCCTTATTATTACCACGAAGAGAGGTACACAAAAAGTCAACTCAAGCAAGAGAACACTAGTATCCTCATCAATGTCATCATCACTATCATCATTATCATTGCTATTATCTTTACAAGATATATTGGGATCCAAAGTAGGAGATACCTTTGATCCTCTTGCCATAAGGCACATGTGAGCATGGGAGAATGAAGATGAGGATATTCTTGAATCTTCATTCATGATCATGTCTTGCTCCATAAAATGTTTGATTTCCTCTACATTGTTAGATAAACAACTAGAGGAAATAGAAGCATTTTGTTCATGGTAACAAGGCAAATCAAGCATATAATCTACACTAGTACTCAGATAATTTCTAGATGATATACAAGGACTAGAAACACAAGGGGATATAGCATTATTGTTGCAAGAAGTGCTTAAGTCCAAAGAAGAAACATTGCAATGGGATAGAGATGAAGGATCATCATTAGCGAGCACAATATCAACATTGCAATTCCCAACACCACTCACCATATCTTTACCTTGTGTCTTGCCACACATTGGTGAAGTGGGTGAAGATGAGAACTCATTGCGGCCGGAGGTGGAAGCAACTTGGAGATCTTCATGATGTGAAGGAAAAGAGATCTCCTCGGAGAAACCACCGACAATATTAGAAATGGAACCACCAAATATTTCTTTAAGCTTGGTCCACTTCTCATGAGATGACTTGCGCTTTACAATCGTCAAGAACAAATTAACTGTGGGGCTCAAAGAGAAAATAAGCTCATTAGATACTTGAGCTTCGAGATGTAAATTTTTCTCATCCTCTAAAGATAGATTTTAAGGATCCATAGGAGGAGAAAAACCTACATATAGAAATCGCTCAATATTTGGACACAAGGTCTGAAGATTACAAAGCAAGCAATTTCTCCACAAAGCATAATTTGTGCCATCAAAGATAATTGTGTCATTGTGCACTATGCTACTAACCGACATCTTTACACTCTAGGCGGTGAAGCCTAAACAATGAGATACCTTGCTCTGATACCAATTTAAAGGATAGAGATGTCGCCTAGAGGGGGGTGAATAGGCAATTTCAAAACTATTACGGTTTTGGCTTGATAGAATGCGGAATTAAACCAACGTTTATTTTACAAGCACAAAACCTAAATACACTAGGCTCAACTAAGTGCACCAACAACAAATTAAGCTAAGCAAGATAGCACAAGATAAATATACCACAAGTGATAAGCAAGATATAAGTACTTCAAGCTCGATGGCTATCACAAGGAAAGTAAGCTCGGATATAGAGATAACCGAGGCACGCGGAGACGAAGATGTATTCCCGTTCACCACCTTTGGGAAGGGGGCTACGTCACGTTGGAGAGGTGTGAGGTTCCACGAAGGATTCCTCACGCGCCACAAAGGCTCACCTTCTTCTCCGAGTCTATCCCACGAAGGAATATGCCCTTTCCTTATGGCTAGCTTTTCCTCCACTCCGGAGATGGCAAGCTCCACAACCACTTCACAAGCTCCACGAAGGAGAATCCCGGGTCTCTTCACAATCTTCCACGAAGAGAACACCGCGGCACCAACCGCCAATCCAACTAGGAGGTCACCCTCCAAGAGTAACAAGCTCACGGTCTCTCACTCGAACAAATCGTAATGGAGAGCTCAACACTTATGCAAGAATGTAAAGCAAGAACACCAAGGGTGCTCAAATCCTTCACTCTCAAATACCACCAAAGCAACAAGTGCTAGGGAGTAATTAGAGAGGAAGAAAAATGGTGGAAGTCAACAAATGACTCCAAGATCTAGATCCAATGGGTTCCCCTCACTTAGAGGAGGAATTGGTTGGTAGGGATTGTAGATCTAGATCTCCTCTTCCAAAGCCCTCAAAAAGATGCAAGAATCATAGGAGGGAAGGGGAGGAAGCAAGATCAAGAGGTTCAACAATGGAGGTCAATTTCGTGGTCAAGAACACCCTAAAACGTTGGGGGAAGAACCCCCTTTTATAGTGGAAAGCAAATATGGCCGTTGGAAGAAATCTGTGCGAACTCGGTTGAAAGTTCGGTTGGACCGGCTCCAGAACCGGACGGTCCGGTTCCTGGACCGGAAAACCGAACTTAAAACCGGAATTAGGGTCAGTACATAGTCTCGGATAGACTCGGTATAGCAAAACCGAAAATCCCGGTTTCAGATCCGGTTTTCCGGTCCTGGCACCGGACCACCCCGTCTGGGAGCCGGTTGAACCGAACCCACAACCGGGATGAAACAGGCTTCACGAAAAACGCAATAACTTTTGCATCCGGACTCCGATTTCGATGATCTTGGGCTTGTTTTGACGAGGACAACAAGCTCTACAATATTGTGCGGAGAAACATCATAGCCCAACAAAGGAGGATAAAACCAAATGAATAAATGTAAGAAGCCTCCCTAAATAAGAATCGATAAAACCTTCAAACTCGAAAACGCCATAGAAGATGCATACAAATTATGTTTTCGATGAACTTGGGCTTGTTGAAGATCTAGCAACAATCTCAAGAACCTCACATGGAGAAACACCAAGAAGCAACAAAATAGGAAGATGCAAAGTATGCAAAGGACTGAGCTCCCTATGACGATGTGATCAAGTTACACAACCGAAAGCCCCTCTTGATAGTGCGGATATCTATCCTATAACCCGGTCTCCCAACAACCACCTTGAGACCGGTAAAAGGAAAACCTAGCAAGGCCATACCTTTGCCTTGCGCATACCGCTTGATCTTGCTTCAAGCTCCACCCAAGCCGGAATGCAACACTTGATCATTGTTGCTTCGTGAAGACTCCTAATTTGCTCCCCATACACCACTATGGGATAGCTTCATTAATACATGTCTTCACATGTCCATTATCACCAATATGGATGGAAAGCTTCATGCAAATGATCTTCTCGAGATGCTTATCTTGAACTTGCCCTTCTCAACCTTGATGACGATCACCACTTGATGTCATCCTCTCATGGTCTATATAATATCTTCATTTTGAAGCATGCCCATGGAAAGATACCTGACCCATATAGAAAATACAAAGGCAAATATATAATGGGTTAGTTCATGATGCATAATTGACAAGGCTTACCATACCACAAGACCATGTGGTACATTCTTTATGCTTCATGTGTTGACCAACTTTAAATCACTCTTCACTCTTTGCTATTGGTCAACCAAGTATCTTCTCGTGCTCCATCTTAATATCTTGAGGTACATAAGGAACTCTTCATTTGATTACATGCTCTAAATCTTAGTCAACCATAGATCAACTAATGAGGCTATCATGACACCAACTTAGAGCCATATCTTGAATTCTTCTATTGAGATCACACTCTCAAGATCTTGATCATATCATATTCTTCTCTTCAACACGATGATTTTGATGCCAATATTTAAGGTATATTTTTATCTTCATGGCTTCCATACTTGAATCCAACACATGGACTATAAGCATGACCTATGGAATATTTCTTCATATAAAACTCAATGAAAACATTAGTCCATAGGGATTCTCATTAATCACCAAAACCACACATAGGGGCAATTACCCTTTCAGAAGGATTCAAGTCAGGCTTAAGGAAAGTGATAGGATTGGCAGTTGTATAACAAGAAACAAATGTTACTTGGAAGTGGTTCATTGGTCTGTTAATAAAGGATTTGAACATTAACAACAATGGAGCTGGCTGGGTTTTTATCTATGGTCAGAAAAAAAGGACTCATAATGCTATGAAGGACTATCTTCTATCTGCTGAGCATAGGATGTGTGCCAGACACATCTATGCAAACTAGAGGAAGAAGCACAAAGATCATGAGTGGCAAAAGAAATTTTGGGCAGTTGCAAAAGCATCAAACAATCAAGATTTCAATTACTGCATGGCCAAGCTTGCACAGGAGACACCTGATGGGGTCAAGGATATGATGAAGACAGAGCCTATACATTGGGCCAGAGCATTTTTTCCAGAAGGGAATAATTGTGAATCTGTTGACAATAACCTCTGTGAGTCATTCAACCATGCCATAGTTGATGCAAGGTTTTATCCAATTATCACCATGATGGAGAAAATTAGGAAGAAAAACTTTATGAGAATCCAAGAGCAAAGAGAAAAAGGGGAGAAGATGATAGGAAAAATATGCCCTGGTATATTTAATAAGCTCAAGAAATTCATTGCAAGGACACAATGGCTGGAGGTCATGTGGAATGGAGAACATGGATTTGAAGTAAAGCACATAAATATGGCAGAGGAAAGTAGTACGCTGCCAATCTTTATAATAAGACATGCTCTTGTGGATATTTCTAGCTGGCAGGTCTTCCATGCCATCATGCCATAAGTACAATTTACAAGTGCAAAAAGCAAATAGATGATTACATTCATCCATGCTACTCAGTTGAGGTTTTCAACAAGATTTATGCCCATTGTTTACAACCAGTGGAAGGTGAGGAAATGTGGCCTATCTCTACAAATCCTAGGCCTCAAGCACCTGATTATGTGAGAATGCCAGGAAGGCCAAAGAAAAATGACAAAAAAGGGAGGACCATGAGAAGCCCAAGGGGAAGAATATGATCAAACATGAAACTGTTATCAAATGTTCACTATGTGGCAAACCAGGACATAACAAGTCTGGCTGCAAAGCTAATCCAAAAAAGGCAAGAAAAATAACTAAGACAAGCAAAAAGAAAACTCTTAAGGTAAATATTGCATCTCTGTGTCCTTCTCCGCGACTTTACATTATTGTACCGTTTTTAATCTTTCTGTTATTCTCAAATATTGCAGCAACCTAGCAGTAGTGCTCAACCACCTACTACTAATGCATCATATGCCCAAGCATCATCTGCTCAAGCACTAGTTGGTAGAGACAGATGAACTGCTTCTAGTTTCAAACCACCTAGGAAAATATGTGCACGACATGGAGCATCTGCAGATGTTGGACCATCAACTCAAGATGGTACAAGTGGAATAAATAGAGCAAAAATGGGGAAAAGGGCAGCTGCTTCTACTTTTCCAAGTTACTCCTTCACTTGCTCAGAAAACTACTAGTTTGATCCAGAAGAGAAGTTACTAGTTTCTACTTTTGTTCATATTGCAATGCTGCTAACTATGGCCTGTAATATTGCAAACATTACTTCAGTTTCATCCAGAATTATGTGAACTTGTTGTGGATGATACTCCTTTTGGGTATGTACCAGATGTTGTCGTGGATGATATAATACCAGTTCTATCATGTGCATGTTGTTTCACTGCTATTATCTGAATGTATATATTTCTATCAGCCTTTGTATCACCGCTAAAAGATTACAGAAACAAGCATGAAGCAGAAAACATTCCTTTTCATTACATAAACCATTTTCATTACATAGATAATTAGCATTGCCAGACACATACATTTGCACTAATTTTACTACATTAACACCTTCCCTGCCACTAAACCGAACACAAGTGCAAACAAAACAAAGATGACATTTTCATATTTAGCCTTCATTCGTGCTATCTCTGCATCTTTCTCCTTCAGTTCAATCTGCATGGCCTTGATAGTAGCTTATGCTATTGAATCAACTACATATGTCCTAGTTTCTGAATCTTCTTCAGACGAGTTGAATTTCCTAACGCTCGCAGCCTCCACACTTTATCTCTCAAATATCCTAGCAGATCACTCCAGAACCGTGGCAGCGGATCATCATGCCACTCCACATACCCACATCCATACAGAGCAATTCTTACTCACCATTGCATCCACGCACGCGTAATACCTCCTGCCAGGATTTTGAGCACTCCATGAAATCCATCTTGGCGCCTTCCTGCGAGGATTGCAAACACAGAGCCTAGGCGGCTCGTACGCCATCGGGTTCTCCCGATAAGGCACTGGTGCCCTACCCTCTGTCGCACCTCTCCTCCGACCGGCGAAAGAAGCAGAAGACCAACTCATGGTCGTGTGCCCGCTGCTAGCCCCGCGCTCCGCCACCCCGCAGCCAATCCCCTTCCGCCGCCAGGGTGAACCCTAATTCCCCCTTCCCCAATTGTTTCTTCCTCTATCGCGCGCATGCTCTGTAGAGACGATGTTGAGTTTCCGCACCTACCCGGCCCAATACTGACACAAAAAACCCGGCCACGTCAGCGTTTTCCTTGGCAAACCGTATTAGGGTTCGTTTTAGAATGAAATTTATGTTTTCAGGGTTCAAACGACAGGAATTAGACTTGGGGGTTTAAATCGGCGGACATATACAAGTTTAAAGTTTAGAATGGAATTTTTCCTTAAAAGAAAGGAAAAGAAGAACCCGAGTTAGCTACTCCTCGAGAGAGAGTCCAGTAGTCCAGTAGCACAAGGTCACGTCGCATTCATGGGCCAGTCCAGAAAGCACACGCCTCGCTCCAGCTCACCCACCCAGAACCAACCAAAATCCCAACCTTTGCTTGCTTCCCCCTTCCGCTTCCCCTCCCCTCCCCTCCCAATCCAGCCTCAGATCGACGATCCGCCATGCTCCCCCGTGCGTCACCCCGGCCATGAACCCCGCGCTCCATGGCGCCTCCCCGCGCCCGCGCCCTCCTCCTTCCGCTGGCCGCGGCCACCGTGCTCGTCGCCTCCACCATCTTCCTCTTCGCCGCCGCCGCCGCCAGCCGCTGGCGCCCCGCCGACACCGGCCTCCCCGTCCCGGCAACCTCCGCCGACATCTCGGACGTACCTGTGATTTCCGGTGTGGCCTCCGCCTCAAAAGGCCAGGAGCTCTCCTTCCTTGACGAGAACGGCCAACCCGACGATCCCAGCTCCGGCTCCAGCTCCAGCTCGGCGTCTGGAACTGGAACTGGGAGATGCGCCCCCCGCGAAGCCGCCGTCAGGGTGTTCGTGTACGACATGCCGCCCGAGTTCCACTTCGGGATGCTCGGCTGGACGCCGCCCTCCGGGGACGCTCGCGGCGTCTGGCCCGACGTCAGGGGCGGCGCCGCCCCGCGCTACCCCGGTGGGCTCAACCAGCAGCATAGCGTGGAGTACTGGCTCACGCTGGATCTCCTGGCATCCTCGTCGGCGGCGCAGTGCGGTGCCGCGGTCAGGGTCGCCGACTCCCGCGACGCCGACGTGGTGTTCGTCCCCTTCTTCGCGTCCCTCAGCTACAACCGCCACTCCAAGGCCGTGCCGCCGGAGAAGGTCAGCAGGGACATGTCCCTGCAGGAGAAGCTCGTCAGATATCTGGTGGCGCAGCCGGAGTGGAAGAGGTCCGGGGGTGCCGACCATGTCATCGTCGCGCACCACCCCAACAGCTTGCTCCACGCCCGGTTGGCGCTGTTCCCCGCGATGTTCGTGCTGTCTGACTTCGGGAGGTACCATCCCAGGGTTGCCAGCTTGGAGAAGGATCTCATTGCGCCGTACCGGCATATGGCGAAGACGTTTGTGAATGACACGGCCGGGTTTGATGACCGGCCAACGCTGTTATACTTTCGGGGGGCCATTTACAGGAAGGAGGTGAGAACTTTGCTTACTGATCTGGTTATGCACACAATGATCTTATATTCTGTATAACCTATGACTATGCGATGTCAATCATAACTTAGTAATCTGGTACTGCTTAAATGTCCAGAGGCATATTCATATTCATCCAAGTAGGTTCAGCTGATGAAAGAAGAGTTACTCTGATAAATTGTGAGCTTTATATTGTGAGATGTAATTTAGAATTTGGTGAAATGTGATAACTGCACATTAGTTAAGACTTAGTAACATATAAGTTAGGAACGATAATTAGGTAAGAGCCTTTTTTTCATTTCATTGCATTAGTAGATGATTTCAGGAATAAAAAGCCTCCATAGAGTCCATTAGGTAAGAGCGTAAGACTTCAGGATTCGAGCTTTGATGCGTTTAAGTTTTAAATGCACAAGATACTGCAATAGTGCTACTACAGATTGACATAATTTGAGTTGAGGTTGATGGCAACACTTACTACTAAACCACATACGTTATCCACCAGATGTTGCTCCTGAACACACAAATACAAATTTGATATCTTGGTGCAGTCTAAAATTTAGCTACCATCAAAGTGGCTCCTCGAATTGGATTGTGCTCTTTCATAATTAATCGACAGCCAGCACCGTGGTTGAGATGAATTACATAAAGCCTTGTGCATGTATCAAAACTTACTTTGTGCACGTTCTTTGGTAGATAGGTGTAAATTCTTAAAAAAAAGGCCGTGTAGGTACATCACACATGTAGAACTATGATATATCATGTTGCAGATTTTACTCGCATTCTGTATACAATGACAAAACCAGTGATTCATGAGATGATTGCATCATACTTTTGCAGGGAGGAAACATACGGCAGGAACTATATAATATGCTCAAAGATGAGAAGGATGTTTTATTTTCCTTCGGAAGCGTCCAGGACCATGGTGTCAGCAAAGCCAGCCAGGGAATGCACTCATCGAAGTTCTGCCTAAACATTGCCGGGGACACCCCTTCTTCCAATCGTCTGTTTGACGCCATAGTAAGCCACTGTGTCCCTGTTATCATAAGCGACGACATTGAGCTCCCTTACGAGGATGTCCTAGATTATTCCAAGTTCTCCATCTTTGTTCGTTCGTCTGACGCCGTCAAAAAGGGTTACTTGATGAGGCTGATAAAAGGCGTAGACAAGCGTCGATGGACAAGGATGTGGAAGAGGCTCAAAGAAGTGGATAAACATTTTGAGTACCAGTTCCCATCTAAGAAGGATGATGCAGTCCAGATGATCTGGCAAGCATTGGCTAGGAAGGTGCCTTCGATCCGGTTGAAGGCACATAGGTTTAGAAGATCTTCAAGATCTGAAAGAGCAAACAAATAAACAGGAAGGAGGTGTATGTATCTTATTTCTAGGCTAACACAGCATTTCACTGACACTTATAGATCAGTTGCATATGTCATTGAATATTGGTATGAAGGAAGATTGTAATCTAGAAGATTCAGGTCGAGTGTTTGGTTATACCGATTCAGGCCGAGTGTTTGGTTATACCTTGGAAGATGGACTGATAGCTTAGGATTTGTCAGTCCAGTTGAATGCCTGATAGCAAGGCACATGTTTATTGCTTCTGTAACATGTATTTTGAGGTAAACTATAAAAAAGGGAGTGATGTTATGCTGTTTTTTTTTATCATACTATGACCAAAATAATTGACTTCATGACAATCTCTGCTGTGTTTTTCGTATCCAAAGAATAATCCAGGATGAAAAATGGCAAATCATTACCATGATTTTACTTCTGGCATCAGTACACGCCAGGTATAAACTTTAATAAGACAAACTTTTTAGTATACCACTCCAAAACTGTGTACTGATCCATTGACAATGTCATCTTGAAATGAGGTCAGAAGCCAATGCAAACAGATTCCATGCTTCTGAACATAGAACTGGAAGCCCTTTACCCTCAGATTTTACAACTATGAAAGTGACCTCTTGGAAACACATAGCAGCACAACATCTCTTAAATGGAATTATTAGAGAATGAAGGAAAGAGCGATGTTAAGCTGTTTCTGATCATACTGTGACCAAAATAAATGGCTTCATATCATTCTGTGCTGTGCACTTGGTTAATCCAGAATGAAAATGGCAAATCAAAATGTTTACCTTGATTTTACTAAGCAGTTAAGAGACAGATTCCATGATTCAGCACACAGAACTGTAAACACTTTACTCGTCAATTTTAAGAATCAGCCGAGAAGAAATCTTGATATTACATAGTAGCACTTGATACAATATTAACAAGGACAACTTATCATATAAACTTGATATTACAACAGCTGCTTTCCGTGCAGCAACTTGATCCACCATATTACCAAAGTTATTACAAGACAGCACTGGAATACTAAGCCTACATACACTAGTTCAGAATCCACTATATCCATGTTTCCATGTCGAAGGCACGCTGCTTATCAAGAAATCTAGACAACTGTGAAGTGATTCTATATTTTCTAACTCCAGCCTCTAGGCCTTGCATCCAACTAACACCCACGCAGACTGGACCACCACCATCTTCTGCTTCCCACAGTGCAATCAAAGGATCAACCTGCAGCATAACAAACACTTCTGTCTTTTCCTTTTCAAATTTTGGCAAAACGTTAAACATCCGATTCAGATTACTTGCTAAGAGAGTTAAACAACAAGAAACATGCATACGACATAATCTATGAACATAAATGAACTAGCGGTGGCACTAAAATAGTTCCAACTTGCTCGTAAACAGATTAGTTGAACAACAAAACAAGCGTGTATGGTTTAAGAAAAATCCAGGTCAGAAATCAAGAAACCGTTTACAATATCCTCATGAAAACAGTAGCGATCCCACGCAATATTGTTTTAGAACAGAAGAAGGGAACCGAAGAAATAGAAATCGATCCAGAGACGAAAAACAGAAATTTAAAACGCAATGCTGTGGAAAGCAAAAAATAAAATAAAGGAAGATGGAAATTGTTTTGTTGGTTGGGCGAGCCCGCGCGGCCATCATCGCGTTCGCGCTCCGAACGCGGGCAGTCGTCATCGCTCGCCGCCGGTGACTGCCACGGAGGTCAGCGCCGCCACTCTCAGAGCGCGCCACCTTCTCGCAAGCCCTTGGCGGACTGCGGGGGCGGCGCGACAGAGGAGAGAAGCGACTCCGGCCGCCGCGGCGCCGCCAGACGGCTCGCTCGGATAAGATCAAGTAGTGTTCGGGTCGAAACCCTAAGCTCACACCGCCTCCCACCACGTCCTCTTATGAGCAGAAGACTTCGAAAATCCACAAGCCACAGCAAGCCCGGTACTTCAAAGCCCATATGTGGCCCAATTGTTACGTTTCAGCCCATACGGCCCAAATACCGGCTAGGCCCCACATGTCATGCTAAGCGTGCCGCGTGAGCCAGGCCAAAACCCTAACGCCTCTTCGCTATATAATCGCTCGCTCGTCATCGGCATCCCCTCTTCGCCGCCTCCACAAAACCCTAACCCCCGCCGCTGCGCCGCCGCGCTCCCCGCAATCAAGTGCGCCGCCATGTCCACCGTTCTCTCCCGCCCGGCTGCGGGCACCGTCCAGTGCTTCGGCCGGAAGAAGACCGCCGTCGCCGTGGCCTACTGCAAGCCCGGCCGTGGCCTGATCAAGGTGAACGGCGTGCCCATCGAGCTGATCCGCCCCGAGATGCTCCGGCTCAAGGCCTTCGAGCCGATCCTGCTCGCCGGTAGGTCCCGCTTCAAGGACATCGACATGAGGATCCGCGTCCGGGGCGGCGGGAAGACGAGCCAGATCTACTCCATCCGCCAGGCCATCGCCAAGTCGCTCGTCGCCTACTTCCAGAAGTTCGTCGACGAGGCCGCCAAGAAGGAGGTGAAGGACATCTTCGGCCGATACGACCGGACCCTCCTCGTCGCTGACCCGCGCCGCTGCGAGCCCAAGAAGTTCGGAGGACGTGGAGCTCGCGCGCGTTTCCAGAAGTCTTACCGTTGATTTGGGTATGGTGGCGTCGTTGGCGCACTCCTTGACTACCTATCTATCCAGCAGTTTATGCCAAGTAGTTTCGCATCTTTTTGGACAATGAATTCGATATGATGTTCTGTAAGACTAAGTTATCTATGCAATATCCTTTTGCTTCGTGCCTAGTTGGAGAGATTATGTTATCTTGAGTTAATGATCAGACTGTTTTGTTAAGATACGTCTTTATTCCTAAATTATAGTTGAATGGAAAATTGTTAATTTTTGGATGTAATTATTCGAATTTTAGTTTTCATGTTGTGGTCTGATAGATCTCTCTTGCTGCTTCAACTGGCGTTTGAAATTGAGATAGCGCCACTTGTGTCTGTAATTCACCCTTTGATTGGATCCAAATGGCACTTTGCAAATCCAAATATTTTAACAATCGGACCTATGGCCAATCTTTTAACCAAACATAGCATGTCAGAGTAAACTTCCGTATTTGAGTTGTCATTTCTGTCCTGTCGGATGGTTATACTTCTGCTGCTTATATGGTATAGTGGCCTCAAAATTTGGTGTCTGTTCTGTCCAATATTTTCTGTCCACTGGTGATCATTAGGTTCCTGCATGTTGCTATGATCCATCTACTGATGGTTTGTTGATGATTATCATGATGAAGTGCTGCCTTCACCTGTTTTGGTGGCTCATTGCAATAGTTATGCAGCCTTTTCTATTTGTGTTGTTTCCAGAGAAGCTGTCTTACCTGTATTAGCTTAGTTGACCAGCATTCCCTTGTCATTTGGTCTCTTGGTTTATACTGGTGATGTGGTACACTAGTTTCTGGGACAAACTGTTAGGTGTCCACCATAGTCTTATTTAGCAGCTGAGAGCAACCATAGGAAAAATATATGCTTCTAAGGGCGCGTACAACCGGGGGCGATAGCAGTTGCGCTAGGATTGAATTCCCGGCCAAATCGGCATTTAGTCTTCCGAATCCCAGAATCAGACCTCGTGGACTCTTGCGAGTGTGGCGCTTACATAATTTCCTGATTTGATCGTATTTAATTTTTTCAATCTAAGCGTCTATTTGAGCACCCAGCATTAAACATGCCCTAATACTTTTAAGGTTTATTAGTCAAGTGTTTTTTCTGTTGTTATGTTTATTGCCTTAAGGGTATCGTTGTCCTGGTGGAAAGATTAGGGTTGTAGTTTCATTTCTTGGCCTGAGTAGTGTTCACTTGCTGCTTCAGTTTGGTGTGTGAGCTTCAGTTATATTATCCACGTTGCATGATTAGAGTCATGGTTTTCTGTAATTCACTATGTGATTGAGTCCAAATGGGACCTTGTCAATTCTCGACTCGAGTGGTGTTCACTTGCTGCTTCAGTTTAGCGTTTTTGCTTCAGTTACTATCCACAATGTGAGATTAGAGCCATGGTTTCTGAATTTAACCATTTGATAAGAGTCCAAATGGGACCTTACTAAGCCAAATGTTTGTCATGAACCGAGTAATGGGGTATCCTTTTGTTGTCATATGGCCGCATCTTTGAGTCGTATCTTGTTGTATGCTTGGTTGTCCATCTGTTTAGATGGCAATCATATGAGAGCTGCAAGTTGCTGTTTATCAGTTTACACATTTCCTTCGGTCTCTTTGGCAACTGGTTGGTATGAGGTTGTGTACTCCCTCTGGAAACTTTTGTGTTTGATTCTCTTTGTTCATATATGATGATGCTATTCAGCTTGTCAGTGGACACGTCCACGGCTGTCCATCAATTTGCGCCTGAGACCGCTTAGTCAAATGGTACTAGGATTTTGCCTGCTTTATTCCTGACTATTTCTGTGGCCACCCGCAAAAAAACCCGCCAAAAACAATGTTAAGCAGTAGATCACGTTCATTCACACAGATTATTGCGTCCTCCTGACAAACCTGTCCCTTAGGCCTCGTTTGTTTTTGAAAGGAACGAATAATAATCCACGCATGTATTTGGTGCATCCCGGCTCTTCACCCAATCCCCACCTAATGAAAAAAATACCTTGCCATGGATTTGATGAAGCTTGAAAGGACTCCCCTTATTCGAAACCAAAGATAAGAAGCATACGGGGTGACAACCCCACCCCAATCCTTGTATATCAATCCAATTACCGGAGGGACGAAGAACTAAGTTTCCCTAACGCGTGGAAGAGGAAGAAATAGAGAAAGATCGCCGCTTTTTATACACTAATTCGTGATTCAATGTAGAGCTTGGTTAATCCAGTTCTAGGCCACACAAACAACAGTGCTAACCCTTCTTTCATGCTATCTCTCGCCCTGGAAAATTTTCCGCATGCTGATTGGGGGCAATATTTTTCCAGGGCCAATATTCCCGTCTTGGGATAAACGAAGACTAACTTTTGCTGGGCTGGAAAAAAATACATGCTAGGACTGGAAAACCGGAAAAAGCCCTTTAGGCCTTGTTCGGTTAGTCCTGCCCCGGCCGGGATTTAGACTCAATCCCCGCGGGTCAGCCGGGATCGGTCAAGTCGGGAACCAATCCCAGACCACGCTAGAAAACGCATTCGGTTAGACCCGGTCCAGATCCCACCCCGGTCTAAACCACCCCAATCCCGTCCAAATCACCGGGGAAAAAAACATCTAGTCCCAACCCGTGGAAGCGTTCCCTGCATGGTCGGCAACGGAAGGACAACGCGAGGAACCGAGGATGGAGTGGGTGCCGGCCACACAATGTTAGCGCCCACTTGGCTAGCCCAGTACTCGGCCCACGTTCTGGACGTTCATGCGCTCACAGCCCAACAATAAGAAGAGAGCCCACTCCATCCCAAAAGCCCGGACTGATGGGAGGAAGGAATCTCTCCCTTATAAGCTGGGTGTGGCCTCCTCCCGTAGGCGAGGTGGGACTAAACTTCGTGTAGCCTCACCAGTCAACAGCAGCCTAACATCCCATCCCCCTGAGAAGCCCCTCAGGAAGGCATGGCGATCGCTAGCTCTGATACCAGATGTTAGCGCCCACTTGGCTAGCCCAGTACTCGGCCCACGTTCTGGACGTTCATGCGCTCACATCCCAACAATAAGAAGAGAGCCCACTCCATCCCAAAAGCCCGGACTGATGGGAGGAAGGAATCTCTCCCTTATAAGCTGGGTGTGGCCTCCTCCCGTAGGCGAGGTGGGACTAAACTTCGTGTAGCCTCACCAGTCAACAGCAGCCTAACACACAACTGGCCGGAGGAGCCGGGCGCTCCCTAGCCCCTCACAGAGCTTGGCGCTCCTCTGCCCATCCACGCCGGAGCGCCGGCGACAGAAGGACGGCGACGAGGATGGAATTGGAGCCGGATGCACGACTGACCGGAGGAGCCAGACGCTCCCTAGCGTTGAACAGAGCCGGGCGTTCCTCTCCACGCTGGAGAAGAAGAAGCAGCGCTCCGTCAGTTTGGTTTCGCTCTATCAGATCAGAGGAACTGTAGATTGTACGGCGGTGTTATTGGCTGCAGTGACAAACCGAACAGGCAAAGCTGCTGCAGGGATTATTGTTGGTTTAGAGGAGGGATTAGTGGGGGTCTTGGTGACATGAGGGGATCACCCAATTCCTCGGGTGGTTTTGTTCCACGTGAACCGAACAAGGCCTTAAGGAATTGGACGACATGGAGCTGAACACGCTGAGTGTCCTAGGTACCTAACCGAAATTAGGCAAACCGATCTCAGCCATCCATTGTGCAGCTAGTGGCCGGACCCCTGGCGGCTTGGTCCTGCTGTGGTAGCCTTGCCATGGGCATCTCCACTGTCCACCTTGCCTTCTCCACCGCTACCCTGCTGCACCAGCAAGGCCCACTTCAGCGACCAAAACGATGACCATGATCATGGCTGTCCTGACCATGCCATATCCTTGGTGGAGCACGGCTGGGAACCAAACAACATCACTTGGTCACATCAATCTCCTTCGGTGCCATAATCGTCAGCTTGCCGCCGTCGTTTGCCACGGTGGGCGTGTAGCGTATCTCCGTAAACTTCTTGCCATTGACGACGGTGGCATCGAGGATGGCCACGACGTGCGGGTTGCTGCTACCCTCCTGCTACGGCTGGGCATGACACAGTCCGTTGGTGGCAAGCATCTGGTGAAAGCTTTCTCCTGCGTCTCCTTTGTTCATGTGAGGCGGAGCTGAATGTAGCCGCGTATTTGTTAGCTAAATCTTGTGTCAATGCACTCTCTAGTCAGGTTTTCTATTCTGTTCCGGATTGTATCCAGCAAACTCTTTGTATTGATGTTATTTAATCAATAAAGCGCTGCGTTCTGTAAAAAAAACCAGCGCACAGGGAAGTTCATGCCAGGCCCACACCTTCGTGTTCTGGGCTGACAGCCGTGAGCTAGATGCCCATCAAGCACCGACATGCTGGGTCTGTACGGCGCCATGGACATGCTTCCCACCGTCGGGCCGAGCAGCGACGCGGAGGACAACGTTGTTTTCAGCTTGTCGGCGTAGATGGGCTCCATGTCAATGCTCTTGGCCAACTCGAGGTCGGCGAAGGCGAGCTTGTCGAAGCTGCTGCTAGCATGACAAGATATTGAAAGCTAGATGCAATAAATTTTTTTGATGATGTGAGCCCATCGGATCCTCAGGATTGCTGGATGGTTTGGCCGACTGAACCCCAAGTGCTAAGTGTTTGATACAAATTTGCAGATTGTATTGTGCTAGCGGCATAGCGGACAGGCCACGGCTTCCCGCCAGTTTACTGTCCTTCTCCTCTGACGCCGTGGGCAACCGTGCCCACTTGCACCCTGAGATGCTATACCTCTACAGGCTACAGGTACAGTTTTGCAATGCCCCTGTTACCTGTTTGTTTGGGACATCAAGCTAGAGACTAGAGATATACTCGGTACATCTTTCACTCGCTCATTTGGGATGTAGGGTACGGAAACCAGGATTTTCTCTAGCTTGTTTCTTACAGCTACGCTTGCTAGTACCTCATTGTTGACTTCCTGCTCGTCATCTTCACCTGCCTCTTCCTCTCCACTGGTCTCGGCCGCAGCAGGCGCTTGGAAGATCGCCTTACTCGCACGGAACATTGCCAGGTGAATATCGCCTGTGAGACGCAACAAAGCATTTGATCAAAACGACTTCTCTGTAGTTAATAAGCATCAACTCCGTGCTCCCACTTATAAGCGGCAGCTCTGCTCCCAATGGTGAAGAAGTCGAAGAATGGCAGTACATGATCGAGAGGGATACATGAAGAGAGAGTGTAGTACCGAAGATTACGAGGCTCCCGGAGTTGACAGGAACTGGGAACCCCGGCACCAGCTTCCTCTCGTTGATGTAGGTGCCATTGGTGCTGTCCATGTCCGTCACCACCAGGCTCCCGTCCTGCTTCTTCTCCAGCCGAGCGTGCACGCCGGAAACTGTCGCGACGGGGATGACGATGTCGGCCTTCTCCGGGACCCTTCCCACGGTAACCGCCTCCTGGAGAGCGATCACATTGTCAGTGGTACTGGTACATGGACAGCAAGGATCGCTCCTTCTGCGCAGATTTTGAACGGCGTTCTGCGAGCACGTACAGAGGTGGTTATCTCGATGGGACCGCGGCGCTGGACGCGGTAGCCGATGTGCTTCCAGTCGCCGTCACCTGAAAAATTCATTGAAGCCAATTTCTGGCCGGATGAACAATGAACAAGAAAGAAACTGGGAGGCTGGGCTGACAAACCTGCGGGCTCGAGAAGCCATCCTTCTGTCGACGGGCTGCCGGCGGAGCATCTCAGGGACAAGGCCCTGCCGCTTCTGCTGCATGGCACAGAACGGTACGCCAGCTGCCGCCCTGCGATGGGGGAGTGGCTGCTGCATCTGCAGGGAGGAGGAATTGGAAGCTGGGCTGACGCCGCCGGGGAGCAGCGGAGAAAGGTCGGCGACCTCCTTGCGCCAGAGAGCGACAGCAAGGGGGAGGAGGTAGCAGCCGCCGCTTCCATTTGCGACGAGCAGCAGTCAGGGATGGATAAAATTCGTGTGTTGCGAGTGGACCGATCATCACTGGAGGAGATAGGAAGAATCCTGATTGTGATGGATGGGCAGGTGCGTCCTGCCCGAACGTCCTCGCTCTTCTCTGTGGCTGTCGTTAACTTTGTTTTGTTTTCTTCGGTCTCTTCCTGGCGGCAGAAAATCCTATTCGCCGTAAATCTCTGTATATACTAGTCCAAGAGACATGATGCAACCGAAACGTCGAAAAAGCAACTAAAAAAACATTTTTTTCAATTAACTATACATTTTTTCATGGCGTTGAACAACACAATTCTTCCATCAAGTTGGGGAACTTGGTTGTTGTCCATCCTCTCCTACGGTATCAAGTTGGGAAACTTTCATCCCTCGATCAGGCATCCCTCCATGGCTCCATGGAGCTTTTGTTTTGAAACTCCAAAAGTATATTTTATAACTTTTGTAAAAAAAAAAATAGTGCGTGCAATTCATAAAGCTCAAAAAGTCCACTGGTTTTCAGGGAAAATTATGTCCATGCGAGGCTAGATAAGGAAAAACAATTATGATGATCTAAATAGCAAGCATTAGTAGGACTATTCATACATCATCACATTTTCTGTGAGCATCAAGAAAATACCATTTTACCATGAAATTATGCTGGACCGTACTAGACGTCCCCCGACGATGCTAATTCCATCGTCATGCTTTCCTAGCCACGTGCCCTTAAAACTGTACTCAATACGATTTTTGCTACTCCATCCAATTCATATTAATTGACTTAAATTTATAAATACGAGTGTATCTAGCATTAAAACTTGACTAGATACAGAATAATTTAAGTCAACTAATATGGGTTGATGGGAGTATAAAAAGCACAGTTTTTGCTACAAAATATCTCGCTTTGCTACATGTAACAAGAACTGTTCACCCCAAAAAATACAATAAAAAGTCTTCTAGCCGAAAAGATTGTATCAAAAAAGTTATACTATTGTAGCAAACCTGACTTCGCCGGAGACTCGCCGAAGACCTCCCGAAGACCTCGTAGCAAACATGTTGCGCAAATGTAGCAAAACCAAAGAACAATTATAGCAAAAAAATTGTATTAGTTTAGCAAAAAATAACTTCGCATGAGACATCGCCTGAGGTAGTAACACCATACTCCCATGGTAGCAAAAGCAAGTAGCAACATAATAAACCCAATGTAGCAAAGCCGTGTGCCATCAGTAGCAACGACGTACACCCATGGTAGGGCCGGTCCTGAGATTTCGGGGTCCGGGGCGAAACTAAAATTTTGGGCCCTTTAATATAATTTTTATGCATATATGAGATAGATGATGAAAAATAAATATTTTAAGTACACTTTGAATTATAATATTCATATAAAATAATAATGTTTACATGATACTTTAAAATTTTCTCTGAAAATTCTTAAAAGCAAAGTCTGTGACGATGGAATCAATATCAATCTCGTTCGGTAACTCTTCTCGATGCATAGACTTGCCAAACCATTTATCCTCTTGTGAGACATTAAAGATCTCCAATAGTTTTTCAATAATTTCAACTCTGAAAAGGTTCTTTACGCTGATAAACAAGAAATTAAGAACAACAATTAGTCAATTACTAACTAGAATTAAGAAGTAAGAATTAGGGTTGGGCAGGGCCGCGGGGCAGATCAGCAGGCAGATTTGAAGATCGCCATTGGCCTTCCTGCGTGCGGCGTGCCTGGTGTAAGATCGTAGAGGGCGATCCGGTCCAGGAGAGGCGATCAGGCGATGAGATGACTTGGGAAGTAGGGACGGACAGCCGATACCTTGGAAGCCGAAGCGAATAAGCGATGCCTAGCTGGGAGTCGTCGACTCGAGGCGTCGAGCGCAGGGCCTGGTCGTGATCGAGGCGTCGAGCGATACGCCGATGCCTAGGAGTCGTCTAGTGAGTCGAGGTCGAGCGATCCCTCAATCCCTGGCCTAGGAGTCCTTTGCGTGACTCGAGGAGTCGATCGTCGAGGCTGGCAGGCGCCAAGCGAGCGATCGATGCATGAGAGAGATCGATGCCTCATGCCTGGGAGCGATGCGCCTATCCTTTCGGTTGGTCACCAGCCTGTAATTTTTTTATTTTCTACAATATATACTAGGTTTATATTTTTTTTGGGCCCCTAACTTTTTTGGGCCCAGGGCGGCTGCCCCTTTGGTCCCCCCTCAGGACCGGCCCTAGCAAAAGCCACCCGTCGTTGGTAGCAACGCCGTGCGACTAAGGTAGCAAAGCCATGCGTCGTTTGTAGCAACACCGGTGGCAAACTCGGCCAGAGCGAGGCCATGTTCGGAGGTAAGCCCCAATGTCCTTGACACCGGCCTGCACCGATGGGCGCCAGCAAAGGATGTGAGTCGGACCCCGCCGGTGACCTCCCATGCATATCGCATGGAGATGGAGGGAACAAGAGATGCCAGCCTGCAGCGACGGGCGTCGATGATCGCCAGCAAGGAGGGGAGATGGAGCCCGCCGGTGACCTCACTGGCTCTCGCATGGAGGGCAGTGGGGATGAACATGGCTACGGGGGGTAATGATGTATGGGCGGTGTTGCCAACAACTATGGATGATGTGGGCGGAGATGGGAGGGTCGGCGGCGTGCAAAGAAGTGGGCGGCGGTAGGGACTAGCTCAGGTGGCGGCGCCCCTGGTTCCATCTGTTGCTCTTGGAGAAGACAATGAAGGTCTGGGAAGAGAAATTGCAAGGAATATGGCAGAGATAGGTGGTGGGCCTGGATACAACACACACACGCAATGCGAGGACCTATATGATGGAACGTATTTTATTTTCTGGGGGATGTGGATTATTTTTCTAGTATGTTTACTAGCAGTGTATTCCCACACCTGCACATGAGATTTGGCCTCCTACGTCGTTGTTTCTATGAACATGAAAGGCATATTCTAGACATTAAAGAACCAAGAAATGCAACGATTGAATGTGAATCTAAATATCTTGTATATTTTAGATTTATATACTTAGTACACATCATTATTATATCTTCTATTTGCTTACACCTAGAATAGACACGTATGCACTCTAGAAATCTCTTTCAACTTTAGAGCTCTCCTTAATGTATTTAAGGGAGCTAAAATAGACACAATCAACTACATATATTTGTAATTCAAATAAGTGGCACAAATCAACCAACAAAGAGCCGTGATTTTGCTCTTTCTTATTTCGCTCTAATATAGATAAAATTTTGTAACAAAAAATTCTTCAGAGGTAGTCAGGGTTGTTTCCGAAAAGAGTCAGATGTAATTTTTCTTGCAATATGTCTTGAATTGAGTATGAGTGTGTTGAATGGTTGATATTTAAATTTGATGATGTACCGGTCACATTGCAAACAAGATTAATTCCTCTCACTAACAGGCAAGTGTAATAGAGAAATATAATCAACTCAGTTCAAATATCAATGTTTCAACAGATCCTTGAAGTGTATGGCCAAAATAAATAACTTAATAATTGATGAAGTAATCATTCTCCCAACATTACTACACTGGTAGGAGTTTCTGCAGACTATCTTTTGGTTTTGGCGTGATCTAAAATGCCAAAACTCTTATGCAATTTGAATACAGTCTCGTCTGCATACAGTGGGTTATTTATGTGCCTTGTTAGACAATCGTCTTTCGACTCTGATGCCAGTATTCTTAGGTTTATTCTGTAACAACAGTCGTCCAAGTTAGCATGCCGAATGATTTATTACATTTACGTGTTGTGATCTATTTTTGTCATCTCAAGGGAACTTGGAATAGGATTTGACATGTGAAATCGATCAAAATGGTGGGATCAATGAGTGGATGGCATAAGACATGCATGTATACCGTGTGGTTTCATGGTCACGTTCTCTCTCTCTCTGGACTATCACATCTATTGCAAGTAAAAAAAGGTTAATTCTGAATAAATCATTCTTTTGCGTCCATCTAATAATAGACACTTTTGCAATAAGTAATTTATCTATTGTATAGAAATACCAAAGTTCAAATCACATATGCGTTGCACTTGAATAGGCAATAGTCTTATATGATTACAAACTCGGAACCTACGCATACGTGACAAAGGCATGGTTTGCATTGTAAAAAAGGGTACTTACGAATGTGTTTGTGTGTTATTTAACACATAGGTGATGCACGCCTTCGTCATGCCACTTTTTACCGGTGGTATCTAGTGTAATAGTATCAGTGGAGTGCTTATGCCACTTTTTTGGAGGACTTAGTGAATAGACATTGCAATGAAATCAAAACAAGTCCAAGTATTTATTGCATACTAGAATAAGTTTGAGGACTAAACCAAGAAATAAGCGGATGTATACATCAATAAAATAAAATAGAAGGAGAAAACGCATAAAAACATGGCGAGGACTGAGGGTGTAGGAACCGGGCCCATGAATTATTCGTCATTTAGATGTTGTAGTGATTCACACCTTATGATGGGTGCATATATGGTCACACGGTCACACTCAGTGGGGTGAAGTACTATCAATTTGATGGTACACCACTTCCATATTTGCTGATTTTTTAAACCGGGCTTCTGGGACGTGACCACACAACTCTAGTTTTTCTCGACATGCCATACCAATCAGGTATGTTGTCTCCCACTAAGACGTTATTAGCATTAACAAGAGATGCACTATTATCATATTAAAAAAAGAGTTGAAGTATCAGATTCAATGATGAGTGGTTGCTGAAGCCACTGACTAGCATAACGCAACCACTGTAACATGCAAGCATTGAAGATCTTCAATACTTGTACGAACACTACAATACTTGGATACAAAAGGGTAAACTTGTCATGTGACAATACTAATTCTCTCTCTAGTGGAGAGGCAATCAGAATAGTCATCGATATTAACCTCGTTGATTCAGGCATCCAAAGACGAACATCATTGTATACAAGTGGTATCTTAGGTTTGCAATTATATCTGACATCGCCACTGTCTTCCTATTTGTCTGTCCATGCCTTCTTCCAAACATTGTTTGAGTGTCAAAGAATACTAGTTCGATGAGAAATGAAAATACACAAATATAGGCATAATTTTAATATGAAAAATCACATCATTACAATTCTACAATATATCTGGAGAATCATCATCCTTGTCTACTAAAACTAGTGATGATTCTTTTTAACATTGAGGAATCACTTCTAAAAATACTAGATAATACCCCGCGCGTTGCTGCGGAATTTTGCTAACAAAATCGGTAGATAAATCAATGTTGCATAAAGATGCTTCAAGCGGCAACTAAAAATCTACAATTAAATAAGAGTACCAAGGATTAGTTTTACAAAAGTCTCATGAATAGTTGGACCCGGAAAAGTCATGTCTAGTGGGAAAATTAATACTTTGGACTATAGTCATAAGAGATTGATGGGAAATCTTTGAATCCTTGTTTCATTGCAAGAAGAAACGCCATTCTCACGAGTTATCACTATCAATGAAAACAAATACTCCCTCTGTCCCAGAATAGATGTATTAGGTTTTTTAAATTTTGGATGAGTCTATATACTAACTAGTGTCTAGATTTATTCAAATTTTGACAAATTTGAGACATCTATTTTAGGACAGAGGGAGTATATTCATAGTCACAACAGGTTGGCGGCAAATCTTTGAATATCTGTTTCACTGCAAGAAGAAGCTCCATTCTCACAAGTTGTCACTATCAATGAAATGAAATACATTCAGAAATGATTGTGTGTATGGATACAATGAATCAACCGTTGTATATATGTTTTGTCCATGTACATTGCGATGCATAATGTCTGAGCGATAGGTTAGTACTCACGGGTAACCTCCTTAATGTTACATGGTGTGCCAAAGGTCGATGTCTCCTACAGCGAGAGAATAAAATTCTTATGGTATCGAAGACATAAAAGAATAAAAAATACATATGGATGGAAATGAGGTTATTTAGACTGAAAATAAAATTCAGAATTCGGAAACTATAAGGGTTCGTACTTACCAAATATTGCCAGATGCTTGTATCACAATTCGATCAGTAGGAATGATGTAGAAAAGTGATGCAAGAAGTTATTGTTAGAGCTTCATCTGTCCAACGAATGAGAAATCAGGATCATGGTGGATTCAAACAAAACAGAACTTGAATATGAGAGAAAACTTGAAGAACGTTGAGAAAAGGAATGGGGAGTGAAAACTTGAAGAAGGTATGAGGCTGCTGCGGTGAGGCTGATCTGCACGCCCCAATTGTGGTGGAAGACGATGTGAATGCATCAAGGTGTTTTTAAAGGCAAGGCGACCGCTTCGCCTGCCTCCATCAGTTTTTTCGACGTTGATGCGGCTTTCTTTAGTTTCTTTAAGGATGCTTTCGGTTTTTTTTTTGAGGGATAGTATGCTTTCATTCTTTTTTTTGAACAGGTATGCTTTCATTCTTGTTCACTGCTTGAGGAAGAGATGGAAAGGTAACAGACATTTTATGGAAGGCATGCACCACATACGTCTGTTTGTCAAGCCCACATACAGAAGTGGCAGACGGTGACAAAAATGTGGAAACTGACATGAGCCATGCAGATGGCAGTGGCAAAAACTGATGACATACGTGGTCATGCAAGGCAGTTTTTGTGAGGTGGCATGTTGCTGATGTGGACACCTTGCATGTTGAGAGAAATCAAGTAGTGGGGGACTTCTATTTAGATATAAAAGATTCTACTGTATAGGTATCGAAACAACCTATAGCATACAAATTTAAGTAAGAAACTAAATAGACGTGGAAACACTCCATTTTAACATAATTTAGTATTTTTGGGCAATCTTGCTAAACTTTATAGTTTAGACCAATACTCTTTTTGCACGATACATATTAATACTTTGACTCCTCACTTGGTAGAACACCGTCTACAATATCTTAGAATGAATATAGTAGACTCTAACATTATAGTATATTTTGAGACAAATTTAGTATAGTCATAGGATAGTTTTAGATTTAGTCACTAACAATAATGTAAGAATTACATAATCCTTCATACCTTCTCAAACCTAATAAGAATCTCCATTGTGTTTATGCAAGGTAGAAGTATCCTTGAAGGTGTTTTAATCCTACATGAAACCGTTCACGAGCTCCATAAAAAAAGATGGGAGACCTAATTTTTATATTGGTTTGAGATGATATATGATGAAATTAGTGGCCTTTTCTTACTAGTTGTCTCCCTTAGTGTCCTAACATGTTTTCCTATTTAGCTTCACCTAGACCGTTGGAGACAATGTTGCAGTAAGAGGTATCTCTAGCGATTTGTATATGGTGATGGATGGTGCCCATGGTGGTTGCCTAGTTGGGAAGATGAAATGTATGTATTGAAGGATGCTACTGAATTGAAATAATAAAATAGGAGAAAGGAAAGAGATGGTGTTAGAATTAAGGAATCCACCAGAAAAGAGGAATAATCATAAAATTAAGAGCGCACTCAACTAGAGTTGCACTAGAGGAGAGTATGGAGCAAGACAATGCAAGGTGAATCGTTTGAGATACCCAAGTGTTTGGAAGACATAGTAATTCAACTGATTTGTACAGGCTGCATAGCATGAAAAATTTACTTAGTGCGATGCCCAAATTGGTGATGTGGCTTTAACAAATGATGTGAAAGGCTGCTGATGTGGCATAGCTGCATGTTGAGAGTAATAACCTTAATGGGTTGCTCCCGTTTAATTACTCCATTTGTTTTATTTAGTTCGTGTTCTAGGTTTTAGTCAAGGTCAATCTTTTAAGTTCGACCAATGATATAAGATAAAATATAAACATCCATACTACAAAATGTATATAATATGAAAATATAATTCATAACTATTCATGTATAATATAATTTTTATTATAGATGTTGATAAGTTTTCTACATATTTAATACTAAAACTTTACAAAGTTTGACTTTGACCAAAATCAGAACGCGAAGTGAATAAAACAAAGGGAGTATTATAGATTTGTAGTTTCTTTGTATAGTTGTTAGTTTGTGTCATTTTCATTTGCACAATAAAGCTTCAATTTAGGGAAAAAGTTCCACCCAACAGAGAAAACATTTCTGTTTTCATACTAGAGAAAGAAATACTAGTAAGCAATAAAATTAGTACTCCTCCAATCCAAACTAGTTGACTTAAATTTGTTTAGATACATCCAAATTTAGGAAAATAACGAATGAACTAATTTGGATTGGATTGAATATCACCGGACTAGTGTAGATTGTTGATGTACTTCTCCCACGACTCTGACACGTGGCAATAGAAGCTATTATCTCTGGCGGGCCTACCAGTCAGCCAGTTTCCCTTAGCACGTGGCAACGAACGCCTTACCTCCTTCCTGTGTTCATCATCTTCTCTTCGAATCGAGATCACGATGGTGAGAGGACATTGAGGCGACGCGAATCCCGAACCCAGGATTTGCCCCCCCCCCCCCCCCCCCCCGCCCCTCCCCCGCTCTCTTCCGAAGGTAACATTCCCTGCCCTGAGATCTCCATTGTAGGCACTTCAGATCGGTTTCTTCTCTCCTTTTCGGGGGGTGATTTTTCGTAATTTTTCTTATGCTTTTCTGACTTGGATTCGATTCTGTCAGATGGCGGCGAAGGTGGCCTGCGCGGCGGTGGCATTCATGATGCTGGCTACGGCGCACTTGGCGGCTGCAGCGGCGGCTCCGGCCTTCCTCTGGGCGCCAGAGAACTACGGGTATGATTGCTTCGGCTTCCCCTGCTCTCCTAACCGTCTCACCGTGTAGATAGATCTCTAGTGATCAGTGTGACATATTGAGACTTGAGAGTTGCACCCAGGTTAGAGATGATTAGGAACCTGTATTCTAGCATCGGCGTGAGGAGTTTGTGTCGTCTCATTATTTAATTAGGATTTTAATGCCTGAATTTGAGTTCAGATTTATTGTAAAGCAAGAGGGCCGTCCTTCGGGATAGATTTTCATCATTAGATATTTTAGCAAACTGTATGTTCCTTTATGACTTTCCATAGAACAAATTGATTTCTGCAACCTAGCTCAAGCATAGGAGAATATAAGCATAGGCATCAGTTAGGGACTTAGGTTCAAAGTAGCATTTGATGTGACCAATTAGCACTGCAAAAGCATCAGTTACTTTATTTTAAATGAGCCATCTGTGACCTGTCCATTACAATAAACATTTAGTCATGAGTTCCATAGAATGGAACAATGCCCATGTTTCCGCTGCAGATGATGGATGTTATTGCAGTTTTCCTGGTCAATCTAACTGATGTGGATACAGTTACTTTACTACATCCAAATGTGGTCATTACATTTTGGATTTACAGCTTCACCTTTTGATCGCAACTTCTTATATGACGCGTTATTGTGACCTATGAGCTGTTACAACACCTCAAGTGTTGCACACATACTACTTTTTTTTGTTTCACTACCATGTCTGTCCTTATTGCCAACAACTAGTAGTAGGTCTTATCATGTTGTGTTCTTTTATGGAATGCATTTTTGTTAATAAGGTTGTAGTATTACATGCCCCCTGTCTGGGTTTAGATCACATCCCGTGCTCATGTCCTCCATATTCAGTTCAGATGAGGCTAAAGTAGTACACTATCAGACAATCTCACCAGCAAGTTTAGCTAAATCTGTTCTTGATGAAGGTGGCTGGTCAAACTTGGTGGTGAGTTTTCCTCCATATCATCATTTGCAAAAATTGAGTTCATTCATGTGCCGTCCCTTGTTTTTACACAGTTAAATAATTCCCAACATTGTGTCTTTTTTGTTGGTAGTGTTCCAGGGAGGGCTCTCATAAGAATGTTGACATTGCCGTTGTTTTTCTTGGCTCAAAGGTATAATCCTCTGGAAACTCATATCTGTTACTGACTTACTGTATAGATTGTGTACCCGCTGTACGTGCAGATTTCATTGAAGCAATGCTCGTATGTACCTGAAAGTCGAAATATATTTTTTCTTTATATATCTGATCATCAGTATTGATCAATTCTAAGGGACCATAATGTTTCCTTGTTCTTCATGTTTTAATATGTTTGGAAAAATTATAATTGAGCGTAGTATTTGGTGCGGAAGATGCTCATTGCTTATATTGACACTGATCTACTTATGTTGTTCCCTTAGCTACAATCGTCAGACATCTCTAAAGATAAGCAAGTTGATCCATCTTTGGCAGACACATTAAAGGTAAACACCATAATCTGGTATTTTTTCCCTTTTAGTTATCGTATTACTAAGGCTTAAAGAAATCAAACGCTGCTATTCTGTCTGCTTCTTCTACCAGCTCTCCTTCACAGGGTCAGAGTTTTCCATGGCATTCCCCTATGTTGCCATGGCAGATGATGACAAACTGGAGAGCTCATTGCTTTCTGGGTTTGCTGACAATTGTGACAGTGATTTTCAAGGAAACCACATCACGTACACAGACACGTGTACTGTAAGGGGTGAAGATCTGAAGAAACATCAGAGCATGGATTCTATTCATGTACGTCATAGTTGTTCTTTTTTCTAGAAACTTCTATCTTTCTGTCTATATTCATTTCAGATTGATAATATATACATTCCAGGACTTGGTGATGTCACGGATGGGAAGCAACCCAAGTGGAAAGACTGATGTAATTGTCTTCTGTAGTGGTGGTTTCAAGGATTTAGATAATGCAAAACCAGAAGGTTAGGTTAAGTGAGGTGGCTTTTGTTCATCCATCTTGTGTATAACTTTAATCTGACATTCTGCTATCCTACTTCAGGGGAGTTGCTTTCCGAGCTGGTTTCTGTGCTGAAAAAGTCTGGAGCTAAATATACAGTTCTTTATGCCTCCCAACCCCGTGGCTTAGTGGAGAATGCCTCCAACTTGCCATTAGCCAGGTATCTTGCAGAGAAGACCAACACTAGTACTAAACCTGGCCTAGGCGAATGTGATGGAGAGTGCCTAGTAAAATCAAGTCTTCTAGAGGGAGTTTTTGTTGTAAGTTGGTCACCTGAACTCTGTTTTGTTACAGGCAACCTTTCTAGTCCGACTGTTTATTATCCAAGGAAAACTTTTACTATAACTGCCAACTATGTTCTTGCGACCCTCACCTTTAAAATACTTGCCATATGTACTGCTACATGTATTCCTTGGATATATCTTTCTCACAGTTGTCTGCAACCTGCAGGGACTAGTGCTGCT
This sequence comes from Avena sativa, assembly GCA_916181665.1. NCBI lineage: Eukaryota > Viridiplantae > Streptophyta > Magnoliopsida > Poales > Poaceae > Avena > Avena sativa. The sequence continues at coordinate 195,973,860 of OV702282.1, forward strand.
GATCATTTTGATATCAGGACTGTGCTGTATGATGGGAATCGACACCCCCTTGAGGTTTGAGACTTCCCAGGATTAGGAATCTTGATCCGATCTGTAAGCCCGTTAGATAGGAAAGCTCATGGCAGCCGTGAGATACATGAATCGCCAATGTTCGTTAGTCTGCAGTGTGGATATAGTTGCCTCATGTATTCTTTTTACCAAAACAAGTGATCAAAATTCTGTGTATAATATTCTTACATCTACGACCGACCACAAATATATAGCTGAACTCAAAACATAATCATGTGCAAGGATTTGTGTTGTATACCAAAGGTAGCATTATTTGCTTCAGGCGTTTTTCTGTGAATAACCTGTAAAATTCAGGTAGCCAATACCATGGCATTGTCCATGAATAAAAGATTTTCATTTACTTTATTTACTTGTTTGATGAATTGAGATAGTGATGCCATCTCATCAGTCATGGAAGGTTTTTTTTTCCTCGATGCATAGTACGTACGTGATTCACGGGTGATGAAGACAACGACGGACCAACTGACAGGAAAATGATTTAGGCTGAGATCCCTGTAACACATTCAAGACCACACACACAAGCAGATAGGGTCGTCCATCGTGAGACACGAGGAGATCAATAATTCGAGAGCCATAATATCAGCCTCTGCGTTTGGACATCTATAAATAGCTTCTTCCTTCCATCTACCCATGGCAAAGAAAAAAGACACATAAGTACTATAAACACTATAGCCAGTATGTCGCATCAGCCTTTCACTTTGGCCACCACCACAACGCCTGCTGCTGCTGCTGCTGCCGATGCTGCTGCTGCTAAGCCCAATCCAACCTACTTCCAATCTGCTCCGGTCAGCCAAGACACGATCCAGCAAAAGGAGGTTCTTCTCCACCTGTACGCGTACCAGCACCTCCAAGGGAAACCAAATGGTAACCAGAAAGTCATAGTGGATCCCAACCTTCCCCATTGTTTTGGTACCCTTGCTACCAACGACTGGACCATATACGATTCCCCGGCTGATGGCCCCGACGCCAACATTGTTGCGCGTGCTCAAGGCCTGCATCTTGGGACCGACATGGCGAAAGAGAACTGGTTCATCTGCTTCAACATGGTCTTCGTCGACCAAAGGTTCAACTTTCTCTACCAATCAAGTAGACTTAAACATAGTATTAATTACTACACTTGGAAAGCCCGTCTCGGTTTTGGGGGTTTAATTTTGTCATGTCTGTATGCTTGGAACAGGTTTACGGGTTCCAGTTTCAAGGTGATGGGGGATTTTCAAGCAGACGAAGGTGAGTGGGCAATCGTTGGTGGCACCGGGGAGTTTGCGTATGCACAAGGAGTCATCACCTATAAGAAGACCCAGCTGGCATCAGGAAATCAAAGAGAGCTTCATGTCCGTGCTCTGTGCCTCTCCTTGTCAAAACCAGCACCACAACCTGAACCAATAGTGAGTCTCTTTGACCCGATTTTCCAGCTTGCTTATGAAAACACGAATCTAGCCCTCTTCCATGCATATGACGACCGTGCTTCTTGCAACATGAACCGCCTTGCTCGGACTTGAAGAAACCTGTGCAGATCCCTGTCACCATGATCGGCCCATGGGGTGGTAAAAGCGGGGACATCCTCGACGTCCCCGCGAGGCCGCGACGTCTAGAAAGCGTGACGATTTGCCATGGTACTTACGTCGAGTCGCTTGCGTTTTCCTTCATCGACCAGACCGGTAAAAAGCATACTGCTGGTCCATGGGGTGCCAAATACGGGCAACAAAAGGAAACGGTGAGTTGTTGACCCTTTTTTTTTGTTTGCATATTTTTTACATCGTACGGTAGCACACGTAATTGCACAGGTTATTTACCGATTTCCCGAATGCAGATCGAGTTTGCTCCTTCGGAGTTCGTGACACAGGTCTACGGGACAATGCGTTATGGAGAAAACACAGAGAAGAATGTCATAGCATCACTCAAAATCGTTACCAATGTCAAAACATACGGGCCTTTCGGGATACCGAACACGACAACTTTCAATGTTCCTGTGTATGGCGATGACAGCATAGTAGGTTTCTTCGCACGTGCTGGGAGCTACGTGGAGGCACTTGGTGTTTATGTGAGTCCATCTCGTTCACACTAGTCCCCGAGCGAGTGGTGTTTCCTATTCGATCGGGAGGTGCCTCCTGTTTCCATGTCTGTCACAACAATAAGGAGAGATATGTTCTCCATTACTGGTGCAATGTTTTTTTTTTCTGTAACCGTCTCCTTGTTATCATCGCCTAGTTTCTCAACATGCAAAATACATGTGTGCCTCATTGTGGAGAATATGATTGTGGTTAATTACCATACTAGTGAAAAATAAATGATGATGTATTATTATTATTTTTGGCGAAAAGACTGGCATTCCGCAACATTCATTTGGACGTAAAATTTGAGTCAAAGTCTTCCTCCCCTACCCCACTCCCCCCCACCCCTTCAAAAAAAGAAACATGGCGGTCGCCATGGCTCTCCGCGATAAATTCTTCGTCATCCTATAGGCGAGTACCAAAAACATTATGAACATTTCCTGCAATATACGGCGTCTTCTCTTTAAAATAACTACTAGTTTATAAACATTTTCTTACGGAAGCCAATTAAGTCATTAAGCTTTGTTGCTTGTCTATGCTTCTTTGTATTCTCCGTAGTTCCTAATATATGATGTTCCTAATATTGTTTTTGTTTCTTGTCCTTCATCTTTATCATCATCATCATCATCATCATCATCATCATCTTCTACTTCTTCTTCACATAGTAATAAAATAATAATACCAATAATAATGATTATAATAATAACAATAATATGCGAAGACTCCAAAGTGTCCCCGTGGTCTTGTTGCAAACTCATCGTGGACCCAAACATAACCCAACTAACTCCATGGTCTCTAATAAGTGAGGATCCAATGAAGGAATAATGTTTCGCCCAACAAACTCTGTTATCTCCAAACCATTAAATCATATCATGATAGAAACACACGAACAATTTGCAATGGAGGATAAGCAAGGATATTCGACTAAAAATGAGGCCAAAAATTAAGTTAGCGATGTTAGAATACATGCACAATTGAGATTAGGAGATAGGATTAATTCAAACGACGACCTTCTTGTACTCCAAGTCTCTCCCCTCATTGTACTCCTATATATAACCCACGAGGGCCAGATCAATAAACACAATAAAATATTAGGGATCATTATTTTCTACATGGTACTATAGCGCTTAGTCTCATTACGTCGATCCTAGGACTTCAACCACTTTCGCATCGCGCACCGCCCTCGGGGAGATCAATCTCTTCTCCTCGGGGGTGCGACACCCGATCAAAGATCAAATCGGTTCTTTAGAGTAGATTAGATATAATTCCAATTCTATTTTTTTAGATTAGATCCAATTAGCCAAAATAAAAACTCTATTGTCACGATCCTCAAATCCTAAATTCCGGCGAGCAACTAGTGCGGTCAATATCCTCAAGGCGTCGACGCACTCACGGTGAAACTAGTACCAAGATCACGCAGATCGAGCAGATCAAGTCCAAGGCAGCTCCAAGGGGGGGGGGGGGAGGGGTCAAGAGCCGCTCTCCTCTTCTCCCTTCCCCCGTCCTTATACTCTTGCTTTTGAGAGTCGCCCGCCGGCCACCGGCGCTCTCCACCGCCTCCACCGGAATAGCCGGTCGGAGTGGGATTTGGAGGGGCGCCGAAGTTAGATGTAGGCTTGGTAGGAGTAGTTGGCGGCCTGTTGCCGCAGTTTGGCGTTTTGGCGGGAGAGGGAGGAAGTTGTTTTGGGCGGAGCTTATTCCCTGCGTGCTGGCCCTTCTCCTTGTGCTCTGGCGGTCGGAGCTGCGGGCGGAGGCTATCTACGGCGGATCCATGAATAAAGCATGGGCTCCTCATGCTCATGGTGTACCCCCTCTACTTATTCTCCCCTTTCGGCTGGCCGTGGCGGCGAGGGGCTCGGGGATGGAAGCGGGGAGGCGCACAGGCGGAGTGGAGGCGGCATCAGGGGCCTTTCCTCGCCGGTGGCGCGTGCTACTGCGAGGGCGTTAGCGGGTGTGCTTGGGTGGCTTCCATGGCAGAAGCCGCCAGCGTGCTCGGGTTCAGGCCCCCTGAATAAGCCCGTGCCCCGGCGGATCTGCAGTGCTCCTGCTCTGATCTCCCTCCTGGACGGGCGCGATGGCCAGGAGGAGTGGGGTCTCGGCGGTGTGTTGTTCGACTCCGGCGGGGTGAAGGTCAGTTGTTTCTGCCTGTTCGAGCATATCACATGGTGCCCAGAGTTGCCACCATGATCTATGGCCGACAAGGCGGCCTTCTTCAACCTCCGTTCTGGAGGCCTTCTATGGAGCTCTGCATCGGAGCTCGAGCTCGTCCTTGCCAAGTGGTTCATCCCGAAGAAGGTGAGATGGCCGGCGGCAGTGCTTCATCTCCGGCTTTGAGAGTGTCATGAGCAAGAATCCTCTCCGATCTTAACTTGTTCATCGCCTTGAGGTCACGGGCGATTGGTGGCAGAGATGCCCAAGGACTTGATTACTTTCCTTGTTTTTGTTCTGAAGTGCTTTTTTTTAAATCGGAAGCCCTTTTATTTAAATACTAGGTTTCTTAGTACAAGTGCCGTAAAGATCTTCTTTGTAAACTTGTACCTATCACGTGGTCTCTAATGCAGCAGCTGAGGTCTTCTAGACCCTTCTCTCGTTAAAAAACGAGAGATCAAGCAGAGGCAACTCCACGCCATGCAGGACCCATGCGTGCAGATGATGCAGGTTCGTGCACATGCCGTGGGTTTGGCCTTGAAGGATCAACAAGGCCAGCTAGCTTCAGGATCTTCCAAGACTTCAGACCCGTGCGCGTGCCGACCCGGCCCAGTGTCTACGCGCACAGACACGATCTACTCCAAGAAACTACCCGAGCCGAACAACATCATCATGCTGCACGACTACGTCGACCTACCAAGCGAGATCTTGGTCGGTTTCTAAATCGCCAACACAAATTATCGCCAAGGTCTACATCCACGTGGTATTTTGCCGTCATTGATCTAAAACCTGTCATCGTCGCTGATCTTGTGCGATCCGCCACCACCATAAAATCCTTGCCGGCGCCGCTTGTTTTGTGCCCGGCCGCTGCCACTTGTCTTGTGTTTGGTCGCCGCCTTCAAAACCCTACAACTAAAAACTTCCCGCCGCCGCTGCTACACAAAAACCCACCGCCGCCGCAGATTCCTGCCACCACCGCACTATCAAGATAATTGCTACTGCTGTCGCACAAATACCTAAAACCCTACAACATAAATCGCGCAATTTTTTGCGTCTCCGGCGTTATCGGCTACAATGACCACTGCAATCTCGACCACGGCTGCCTCGACATCGACATCAAGAACAATGTCTACAGCAACTCAAGAACTCTAGTCAACAACGTTCGCTTAATCACCTGCATCCATGACGCTTCCGCTATAACTGCGGAAGGAAAGAGAGACACCAGAAAGGGTCGTAGTCATTGCCCCTAGGTGTTGGCCATAATCATCAGAGACGCAGTTGATAATGACAAGAAGGAAAAGACGATAGACTTCAAATCCAGTCACAAACGTCCGCTTCTCTCCCACTACGACTGAGGGGATGTTAAAATACATGTACGATTGAGATTAGGAGATATGATTAGTTCAAACGATAACCTTCTTATACTCAAAGTCTCTCCCCTAATTGTAATCATATATATATCCCACGAAGGTCAGATCAATAAACACAACAAAATATTAGGGATCATTATTTTCTAGAAGCAAAATTTCCAAGTGAAGTCAGGGATTAATTATTTTGGCTACAAAATATTCTGACTAAAGAGAGACCAGAAGATAGATAATGATTTATAATACGCGTATACAAAAAAGTCATATGAAAATATTTTGTATTTTGTCCATGGTAAAAAAGTGAAAAATGTCATATTTGAATGTAAACAGTGTAATTTTAAATGGGCATCGGTTTTTCCAAATTTTGTCATATTTTTCTTTTTTGCTACACTTGAAATACAATGTATTTTTTGTTGAAAAATTGCATACATGTATTTCGTTTTAGTGGCTACACGAGTAGCTATTTTTTCGAAAACATTTAATGCTTTTTGAATTTTTTTTTGAAAAGACTTCAGTGAGCCCATGCTCTAAAATGATTTTCCGGCAATGGGCTACCTTAGAGCATCTCTAGTGGCTCGTCTATATGCCCGTCTAAAGCGATTTGGACGACCGTGGATAAAAAAAACCTTTCCAGTGGCTCTTCTAAACGAAGGTCTAAATTTAGATGTCCTTCCAAACCTGCTACCCATCGTCTATATATGGACGACGGTGTCACGGCCATCCAAAGCAACTTCTCTCCCGGGAGCTCACTCCCGCGCCAGCAGTTGGAGACGTAGGACGCAGATGGCACTCTCGCGAGGTCGTCGTCCCTCTGCTCGTCGGCTCCATGTGCTCTCCTTTTCCATGTAGATTTGGCGAGAGGGAGAGATAAATTGGACGGGAACAAGAGGGTGCTCAACCATGGTGCCTAGGCGCACGCTAGATCCATCCGCCGGTAGCCAATTTTTGTCGGATCCGAATGCAAATCAGTGTAGCCGGGTACGGTCTCGTCTGGTCCTGTTGGGGACAGACTCGGGCGTGGAGGGGGGCATGGGGTCGCGCGAGGCGTCGGGCCTAGCGGCGGACATGGAGGAGAATGGGAAGGGACATGGCGGCGGTTTGGGAGGAGCAACGGCAGGGGCATGGTGGAGGGCTGCAGCTACTCCGACGGTGTTGAAGAGAGGAGGCTTGTCTAGTACTGAACTGGCTGCTTGTGCATCAATACAAAATATAGAGATGAGGTGATGTACTACTGAATGTTGCTGACATTACTTGTATCGCTGCATAATATACAAATATTTGCTTGTATTAATAATCATGCTGTTGTCATGTTTGCTACTGAATATTGCTTCTAAATTTTGACGGTAGTTATAAAAAAATATTAAAATATTGGAGAGAGGATGTAGACGTCCTACGTATACACGTTCCGCTGAAAAACTAAAATCATCTATATTCTCTCTCCTTTTAGACGATCGTCTATACAGATATATAGACGTTTAGATTTAGACGTTCTTATTGAGCTTGCTCCCACGATTCGTGAACACGGGACGACATGCATTGATTGATGGCACGATTCATCGATGCATACCATCGGCACTGGCACATGGCCAGCCACGTGCTCCTGCAGAAATGGTTAGTACTCCTACACTCATGCATACGGACGAGTATAGCATGATCGAGACACGACCTGGCCGGTATGAAATAGTAGTATGAACGAAGGACCATTTTACAGCACTAGTAGCTATGCACGCGCACGCGCACGCGCGTCTCAACTAATCAATCGTATGCTCTGTCAAGTCAAAAAAAAATTGTATGCTATGTCCAAGGATCACATAATATGTCCAAGATTTTTCTGGAATACCAAAATCACACGACTTTCAGCCATTGCTCTTCAATGGCAACAATCTCATATGATCTATGTGCTCTTGCTGGTGCTGCTGCAGGTGCTGATTTGAGGCTGTCCTATCCAAATTTCTGAAAACATAATGTAGAAGCCAAAATTTATTTTGTATATCACACATATTAAATTCTTAAAACAAAACCAAGATGAATATTGAAGCTTAGAAATCAAAAATCACATAACAAGGAAGGGCCCTATCCAAAAATAACACATATACAATTACACAAGATATCCTTCGGACCGGTTGTCAAGAATAGCTCAGAATCCTTAAATCAAGAATCCCACATATGCATTCAACTTGGTTTTTTTTTTGTCGAGTTTCAGTAAGCTAGAAACAAGGATATGGTACTATATACTTCAGAGAGATAATACCCTTTACAAATGAAATATGCTAGCCAATGATCCTATGCCATAAGCCTAGAAAAACAGGAAAAGATAAGCAATTACATGTCCCGAAGAAAGTTGTTATGTTGTTAAATTAAGCGATGCTCATATCCTGGAAAAAGTCATGTGTAGGCAAAAAGAAGGATAGAAAATCAGCATTTTTATATAAAGGCCTGAAAGTTTTGAGCAAAAAGATATAACTGAAATCAAAAGTGTTCGCTCATGCTGACCTCCATCCAAAGTTTACTGCGATATCCGAGAAGCCACATGTAGCTCTTTGATGGTATCCCTTTATGGGGTGAACTAATTATCTCAACTCAACAACATAGCCAACACAAGTTTTTCAAACTTTAATGGTGGCAAAGACACCGTGCCTCGGCTTATAATACAATTGAAAAACATCCTGCAACCTATATCATTATAGCAAATTAGAGAAACCGGCAAAAGACCATAAAAATTATCAAGTTCATACCTACAAAGTGAAGAAGGATATGTATTGTGTGCTTTACCCGATTGGTTTGCCTTGTGCTTCTATAGGTTAATCTAGTATGCTGCTACATGTATCGCTAGAGCTAAGATGAACTGCAAGAAGGCGATGGGTGAAAAAAAAAGGGAAACGATCACCATGCAATATGTCATAGGGCCTCAGCGGCGACTTCTATGCTAGGCCCTCAGCGGCGGTGTGTCCTGATGGGGCCTCAACAGCAGTAGTTGTGCAGCCGCGTGCCTCATGGTCGTTGTCATGCATTTGGCTGGGACCTCCGTGACGGCATACTCTTGGCGCCGAGATAGAGGATGGCAGCGCATCTGGATCAAACTTTGGTGGAGGCCACGACTCGTATCCGTGTCAGCTGAGATGCCATGCCATCCCATGGTCTTGGTGGCAGCACCGTATTAGTCCTCGACGACACTCGTCAAAGCAAAATAGACATAGAGATCATGGCACAGGAGGTTGGGCTGACGCTATGGCAGCGACAGGAGCGGCGAGTGATGTAGGCGAGCGCCTCACCCTTGGCGCATCAGTTCCTTCTTAAAGTACGTCAAGGGCAGTAATTCTCACCAGCAGCGGGGGTGCCCATCCTGGATATTCATACTGCTAACATATGCTATTTGGGAATTTATAATTTAGAGCATGACTTATTGGCACGAAGTTCAAAAATTCGTAGATAAGTTTATTTAGTATTTTCAACGACTTATTTGACATTAAATATGAAAATCTTATTACAGAATATTAAAAAACGAACCATGAGGGGAGATAGAGCAAATCTCTACTGTAGAATTCAGCAAGTCAGCCATGGGGAAGCCATTGTATCATGTTAAGCCATTGCATCAACATGATCTACTAACCTGCACATTTAGAAAATAATGTCAAAAGGAAATAGCAAAAAGGAAACTTCTAAAAATCTATTTAGATAGAGAGCACCGACTATGAATCAAAATATCAAATACTAAAGAACTACGAATATACTCGTTGATATCTTAAAGGCATTTCCTCAAACATCTTTTGAGCCACATACATCCATCCTTTAGGCCACACGAAGCAAACATCTTGAAATGAATGGCATAAGCATATCCAACCCCAGTCATTTAAATCAAGAGAATATACTAAGGGAATGGGTTTGGGGGGAGGAATTGATTGGTTACCTTTGTTGATGTTGATTGATTGCCTGGACAAGTACACAACCCGGCTGCGGCGACCAGATCCCATATGCAACTCGCTGTTGCTGCAGGACATCTGCAATCACCTCATAGGAGCCCCATTTCATCTCCCTCTAGCACACAAATCAGTCGGAGAAAACAAGATGCAGAGGCACCATCCCCGGAACATGGTCATTACCTCCAAGGCATCATCCTATACTCAGCCCGCGGGGATCCAATTGCCCTCGATTGGCCTGATGACCCCGCGTGGCCGCGTCCCCACACATCTACCATCCATCTGCCGTCCTCACCATCTCGCCGGCCCGATCTAGTCTTCATGCGGAGAGGAAGAGTTGCGGGTCGAGGGATTTGCGTACGTTGGGCCGATGCGATGAAGTCGGATTGGGTGATGGATGGTGTCCTACAGGCTACAGGTGAAAACATTAGGCCATGAGAGGGTGATGTTGGTCGGTGTTCCACGGGATGAATTGACGCATGGGGATGTGTGAGGGAGGAATCGCCTTGTGCAAGGTGAGGGAGGCGACGACATTGTTTGCGGTCGTGTGAGCTTGGATGCGGCAGAGACGTGCGGGGCGAGGCGGAAGGAAGATAGAGAGGCGAGGGCGGCGTCGGTGGAGACCGGAGGCGGCGCACGTGGGTCGAGATCGAAGGTGAAGGTGTTTAGGCGGAGGACCGCACGATGGAGGTGCCTCGTCGCTGCAAGGCAAGCCATGAAGATCACCGTAATTTGGGGACACAAAATTTAACGTACGGGGGTTCATTTTTTCCTCTGCTGGTGGAGTGCGTTCAGTCTAAGTTAAATTACTAAGTGCACACCAAATTATTGCTAGCCATTAGATTTAGTTTAGTAGGCCTAATCATGTGGTGACAATAGTCTTGTGTACATTTTATGGGGTGCATTTAGGAAAAATAATGTTTGCTCTTTTATTAGTAATAGTACGGATGGGCAGTGTGGGAAATAATTTTGCACCACGCACACAGGGATATGGGATACTTCATGAAACACGCTGGCGAGCAATAATTTTGAGATCAGCCACGTATCCAATATCTTTTGTGTTTCGACACGGTCTATAATTCCTCAGCGTTTCACTCTAGCCACCACCAACGACACGTCTGCTTCCAAGCTAAATCCTTCCTATTTCCAATCTGCTCCGGTCGGCCAAGACACGATCCAACAAATGAACAAAAGGAGGTTCTTCTCCACTCGTACGTGTACCAGCACCTCTAAGGAACTCCAAATGGTAACCACAAAGTCATAGTGGATCATCTACGGTGCCTCGGCTGGCTGATGGCCCTAACGCAAACGTTGTTGCGCGTGCTCAAGGTCTGCATATTGGAGCCTAGATGGCTAAGGAATGCTGGTGCATCTCCTTCAGCATAGTGTTAGTTGATCCGAGGTTTGTTCTTTTTTGTCGAAATAAAGTGGACTTAAACTTAATCTCACGAGTGAATTCCACTTTTTACAAGCAGAAACAATTTAATTGGCAATTTTTGGCGGGACCAGAGAGTTAGCTTATGCACAGAGCACGGGGTGTCATCACCAACAAGAAGACCTATTTGGCAAATGGAAATCTGATAGAACTTCTCGTGTCCGTGCTCTATGCCTTTCCTCAAACCAGACGTTAGAAATAATGGGCCAATTCATTTAGCCTCATGTGCATTTTAGATTTTTCCTAAATCTTAAAGCTCAAATTTGTGACAGCCCATATGTGTTTGGGCCCATGTTTATGGCACCTCATATGGAAGTGGAGTGAGAGCTCAAGTTTAGTCCCACATGAAAAGTTGGAGGAGAGTTGCACCACCTTATAAGGTGGAGCGTTGCACCACTTTGTAAGTGAGTAGCAATAAGACAGATACACGCGCGCGCTCCTCCTCCGACGCCGCTCGCCCGCCCGCCCGCCCGCGGGTTGCGGGAATCTCGCCGAGCTCAGGAAAACTATTGACAGAACTGTCAAACAGTTAGCTTATTCGGGTTGCTCCCGGATCATGGGCTACTGTAACCGACCCGAACGTGCGCAACGTGGACTCGGCCCACGCGCCATCATCGTAGTCTACTCTATCCCGCTTGCCGGCGTGCATCGGCGGACGGGAGAGCAGGTCTTCGGAATCACTCGCCCTTGTGATCCTGTACGGGAGAGGGCGAATAAGGTTTTTGGAAAGCGCTCCGCGCGACTTCTCGAGTTCTCCATCACGGGTCGTCTTCCATCCAAGTCAGGCGGTGCTGCCTACCGCCGTCTTCGTCGTCATCTGCTTCGATCAGTTTTCCCCAAAGTTTCTACTACAACAACCGAACAGTATGCGCTACGTGCTTCTGTTTGGTTATTCATCATATTCTGCGAGTACATGTTAAGCTGCTGTTTGTTTCCGATCATCCTATTGTTTAGTACATCTAGTATGTTCGAGTTACATGAGCTAGTAGCTTGTTTTGTCATGATTTATATTTTTGAATTAATCGTCGAAATTATGCCTAATATTTTAACATGAGATCCTTGTGATATTTTTGTCTGTTCTCGCTCTCTTTTGGTACGGTTTTCCATCTTAGGTTTTAACGACACATATTTATTAGCTTAGACCATGCGCGCATGGACATGTGATTTTTACAACAGGAAACACTTTGCTCGAACTCAAGTACACATGTCACCAAATATGGGCCATGGAGTTAAAATAATTGGGGAATTGCTCGATGTCCTGGCGACACCGCAAAGTCTAGAAAGCGTGACGATTTTTCATGGCATTGTCGTCGACTCATTTGCATTTTCGTTCACTGACCAAGAAGGTGGAAAACATACGGTTGGTTCATGGGGTTGCCAACGCGGGGACAAGGGGATACGGTCAGCTAGTTTTAAGGCAACTTCTCTTTTAAACATACTTATTTTCTGGCGATTTTTATTTTTATGTCCTTGGTTTTTTAGTTTTATTTTTCCTCAGCACTTTAACTTTTTTATCATTTTTTACCATCTCCATCTACGAAACTCTCACATGGTCTGAAACTCGCTATCTGTAAGTCTTGCCGTTACATGCTGACAAGTGAGACCATATTCAGTTGGGTCCTGTAGTGGATTTTCGCTGTTACGTGTTGACTAGTGGGACCGCGGTCAGTCGGGTCCCGTAGTGAACCCTTAGCGTTACATGCTGACAAGTGAGACCACATTAAGTTGGTTCCTATAGTAGACACCTCTCTTCACTTATCCAGATTAGCATGAGACCCACAGTTTATTCATGTGAGCATCGTATCCACGTGAGCCAGTCCCGCGCCTACGTCCGTGCCGGTGTCTCCCCTTTCTTCTTTTTTTTCGGCCAAATGGTAACCATAAAGTCATAGTGGATCTGAAGCTTCCGTGGTGCTTGGGTACACTCACTGCTAGTGATGGACCATCTAGGATGCCCCGGCTGGCTGATGGCCCTAACGCAAACGTTGTTGCCCGTGCTCAAGGTCTGTATATTGGAGCCGAGATGGCTAAGGAAAGCTGGTGCATCTCCTTCAACGTAGTGTGCATCGATCCGAGATTTGTTCTTTTTCTCAAAATAAAGTGGACTTAAACTTAATCTCACATATAGTAATTAAACTTGAAAATATGGCTCGATGTCTGGGCTGGTAGGATTATGGTAGTTAACTAGTTATAGTTAGCTGTAGATAAGCATGAGTTGTTGTAACAATATTGTAATCTCTGGACTTGTACCGCACGATGTGCGTGCGCCCCGCATGCCATCGCTATGGCCGTGGCCTATATAAATACATGAGCGTCCGAGGTCTAAACCAATCTATTCTCCTCTAAACCAATCTATTCTTTCTTCTTGTATTTTCACATGGTATCATAGCCAATTTGACCAATGTCGAGTTCTTCTTCTTCCTCGATCCTTGCTGCTCCTCTATAGTCACCGTCCGCCTCACCACCTAAAAACCACCTCATGTGGAAAGCCCAGCTGCTCGCCTACCTCCGCACACACCAACTCCTCGGCACCGTCAATGGCCAGGAGGCTGCTCCCGCAAAAACCATCGACACGACCACTGGCACTGGAGATGATGCGGTCACCACCAAGGTGGCCAACACGGCCTACACCACCTGGTACACCAAGGAACAGGCTATCCTCAGCGGTATCCTTGCCACTGTCTCGGAGGATCTTCTCCCTCACGTCATGGCTGCAGCATCCACCGCCGAAGCATGGGGCAACTGGAGCGCATGTTTGCATCGCGCTCCCGTGCGCGCCTGAACCAGATTCGCGCGCAACGGGCGACCCCGAAGAGGCCCGACATGTTCGGCCAAAGCTACTTCAAGTTGAAGAAAACGCTGGCGGACACCCTCGCCGCGATTGGTCATCCTCTCCACGCTGACGAAGTGATCTCCTACATCGTCTTCGGCCTCGGCGCGGACTATGAGTCCCTCGTCTCCTCGCTCAACGTCATGGCCGATCTGACACTCGACGACCTATACTCCTACCTCGTCGGGTTCGAGCACCGCCAAGCCATCTACAACCCGCCTGATCTGCAGATTGGGTCGAACTCCTCCGCCAACTATGTTAGTTCCGGCCGGCAGCAGGGACGCGGCGAAGGCGGAGGCTACCAAGGCGGGCAGGGAGGCGGCTACCAAGGCAGGCAAGGAGGCGGCCAGGGCCGCAATGGAGGTGGCTATGAGCGTCATGGCAGAGGCAACAACAGCGGCCAAGGTGGCGGTCAAGGCCGCAATGGTGGTGGCGGTAGTCGCGGTGGCTGCAGCAACGACAATGGGCCCCGGCCTGTCTGTCAGCTCTGCGGCAAGACTGGCCATATGGCCCTCAGGTTCTTTCAAGCGTTTTGATGCCACGTTCCATGGAGAGGAGAGCATCCATCGGCCAATGTATTTGGCACTAGTTCCGGCTATCAGGTGGACCCGAACTGGTACTCGAACAAGGGAGCAACGGATCACATTACAAGTGATCTAGATCGCCTCTCCTTCCACGAGCGCTACAACGGCAACGACAACGTCCAAGTTGGAAACGGAGCAGGTTTGCACATCGAACATATTGGTCAAAGTTCTATTAATATTACCGCTAAAACCCTTGCCCTTCGCAATGTTCTTCATGTCCCACAAATTACAAAAAAATCTTGTTTCCATCCATCGCTTGGCCAATGACAATGATGTGTTCGTTGAATTTCACCCTTCCGTTTTTGTTGTTAAGAACCTATCAATGAACAAAAGCCTGCTCTAGGAACATATAGGGCCGGTCTCTACCCTTTCTCGCCGTCCACGCTCCATCACATCAAGGCCGCCATGCTTACGTTAGTCAATAAAAAGCAATGACATCACCGTCTTGGCCATCCGTCTTCACAAGTAGTTCGGTCTATCATTAGTTTGAATAAACTCTCATGTAGTGAATTACATGACGCATCGGTTTGTGATGCGTGCCAACAGGCAAAGAGTCACCAACTTCCTTATGGTCCATCTAATTTTGTTGCCAAATTTCCTCTAGAGCTTGTCTACTCCGATGTATGGAGCCCAGCCACTGTTTCGGTTGGTGGTTACAAGTATTATATTTTCTTTATTGATGACTTTAGAAAATTCACATGTATTTACCTCTTGCGTGCATAATCTGAAGTTGAACAAATTTTTGTTCATTTTCAAACCCATGTTGAGTGCCTACTTAATTATAAAATTCTATGTATTCAATCTGATTGGGGAGGAGAATACCAACATCTTCTTAATATCTCTAAACGAATGGCATTGCACACCATATGTCTTGTCCATACACTCACCAACAAAATGATACGGCCGAACGCAAGCATAGGCATATAGTCAAAACTGGGCTAGCTCTCTTAGCACACTCTTGCATGCCCATTCGTTTTTCGGATGAGGCTTTTCTCATAGCGATGTTTCTTATAAACCGTCTTCCGACTCGTGTCATAGATAATGCCTCTCCCATTGAACGACTTTTTCAAGCCAAACCCGACTACAATATGCTCAAATCCTTTGGTTATGCATGTTGACCTCATATTCATTCCATGAATAATCGGAAACTCGCCTTTTGCTCAAAATAATGTGTATTTGTTGGCTATAGCTTGCATCACCAAGGATATAAGTGTTTAGAACCTTCTAATGGACGAATTTATATTTCCAGAGATGTTGTGTTTGATTAATCAATTTTTCTTTTTTCTCGCAAGTTTCAGGTGTCACTTGCTCCATAAGATTCCCCACCATCCTCCCCCGTCCAGCTCCTACCACCACCCGCCTCTTCATCTGTTCCTAGCAGCAGTATTGATAGGACTAATGATCTAATTAGCGATGAGCATTTTCTGTCCTTTGATCCGTCTACAAGAACCATGTCTAGCTCAGAGGAGAGATCGCCAGGAACGTCTCCATGCATGGATCATGCACATGGCACGGGATCCTAGGACGATGCATTGTCTTCACCAGCCGGGCACTGATGGTTGTGAAATATAGTCATCCATGTCCGCATTTAAACTAGATATTATTCATATATTTGATGAAATATCTTTCTATTTCCTGTCACTAATGCCTAATGATCAGAGGGGTATGCAATCTTTTCTTGCTATTTTTGCCTGCACAGATAATGACGTATTATGAAGGAAATCACTTACATAAATTCCAAAGATACAAGATTTCCAACATGCCAAAGAAACCAGGAGCCGTGAGGAGGAGTCTGCGAGTTTAATGACCAACTATATGGCCCGCTGCCGTATAGTTGCGTCCGGCACCGACCTCCTTAGGTCAAACGGAACAACTTTCATGAAGGGACCCCCTATATAAAGAGTCTTCAGGTGACGAGAAACAAACCGTCCCCCAACTCCATAACATCGTTCTTTCATCCTCAACTCTCTCTAGCACCACGCCAGAGGAATAGATCTAGATCTAAACTTCTAAACCCTTCTGCACCATATCCATCTTCCACCACTTATAATAGTAGATCTCATCTCTAATTGGCGACATTGTAAGACTATTTGTTATCAACTCTATGATCTCTATTACAATGTTTATGATTGTCGATTTCATCTCTCTGTGTGAGTAATTCTCCTTAGGCTAAGGGCTTCGTCCTAGCCATGTAGCTTTTGTGCATGTTATTTATCATGGATGGGATCATGTACTAGTTTGTATGACTTGATGATTGTAGTACCCTCTATTGCCTCAATCTAAGGACTTGTCAGGTACCCAAGACCCCAAGGATTGATCCAGGTAAAGGGAGTGTGAGTAACTGATCTGCAGGATAGGAACCCTAGTGACAGAAAGGATAGTACGGCTGTATGTGAGGAACTTATTTGGGATTAACGGTGACATCACTATGCATATCATTAGTTCTCTTTCTTTCATGGAAGAGACTAGTAGGTTATTGCCATAAGAGGTTATGGAGGCGATAACATTTATGGATGCACTGCCCACATATAATTATCTTGATCTAACAATTACATGAGTACTTTATTACTATCTATTATTCCCATCAGATGTTTTGCACAGCTACTGGTGAAAACCGAAGACCCTAGGCCCTCTCTCTCTCCATCGTCAACAACAACAAGAAGATCGCAAACTCTTGGTCTGGTGAAAACGCAATAGGAATTATAAAACTCTCGAAGGTTCGTTAAGGTAATCTCACTTTGTTTTCTGCTTCCCTAGGATTCGATAAACCTAGGTCTACTAGGGAAAAAGAGCTATACTACATCTGTAATCCGGATCAAAGGTATCAACCCTTTTTCTGGCGCCGTTGCTGGGGAAGCAATAGCTACCCTGGTGAGGTTAGTAGGAACCTTGCTAGTTTTATTTCTCGTTTTTAATTTTGTTAGTTTACTTTAAGTTTTTATTTGAAAAACCAAAAAAAATAGTTAGTCTTTTTAATTCTTACTTTATCATCATTAGTACTTGTTTAAGAAAATACAAAAACATAGGAAGTATGGCTGAAGAGAAGCTTGAGGAGTTTGCGACTCCTAACAATGATTATTTGTGTACTCCTATTACTCAGCCAGTAATTACTGCTGAAGATTATGAAATTAAGCCCCATTATTTAATTTTGGTTCAATAGAATCAATTTGGAGGCTCTGGTGTAGAAGATGCAGGTATGCACTTGAATACTTTCACTGAAATATGTGATATGATGCGCATTAAAGATGTTGACCCCAATGCAGTCAAATTGCGCTTATTTCCTTTCTCTCTTAGAGGAAGAGCAAAAGAATGGTTGCTATCTTTGCCTAGAAATACTATTGCATCATGAGTGGAATGTACTTCTTTATTTATGACTAAATTCTTTCCACCTGCAAAGACTATGCATCTCAGATCTAATATTATAGGAATATTTATAGGTAAGCAAATTACCGAAGCAAAGCAGCTGCTAAACAATATGCAAGACAACCATGCCCAATGGCATGTGGAAATATCAAACACTAAGAAGGTGAACTCCGTCACATCTCAATAGAATGAAGAACTCAATGCTAAGTTGGATGAGCTTATATTAGCCGTTAAAGGTAAGTAAACCCCGGTAAGAACTACTCTAGAACCAACTATTGAAGAAGTAGACTTTGTAGCTCGTAATGACTATAACCCTGCTTGGAAGAAGAATTATAATCCAAACTTTCAAAAACATTACTCTAGTCCAGCAGGTAGCTCTAATAATAATATGGCATCAAGTAATACTAGTCTCCAAGAAAATATTAAATCCTTTATGGACTCACAAAATGAGAAAAACAATATTCTAGTCAAAATTACGAAGAATTATGATGCTATGCTTGGTAAATTATCTAACCAAGCTATTAGTTTAAGAAATGATTTGCAGGCCCTCCAAGAAAAAACAAGGATCGTTGAGGCATGGCTAGGTAAGATAACCGAGAGTCAAACTCTCATTCTAGAAAAATTTGTAGGTAAGATGGGCCCAATCCAGTTGAAGAGCCCAAGATGATAAGAATCCAAAGGGAGAAGCCTGAAGAACTTGATTATAGCAATGCTCCTTCACCAAACTACACTGTTGAAGATCTCGTAAAAAGGATCAATATCAAGATTCTGGTAAGTGAAGCAAATGAGGAAGCCATGTATCAACACTTCGTTAATCAGGTAGCAATAAAGGTACGTGAGGTTGAAGAAGAATATAAGAAAATTGTTGAAAAATTTCCTGTTAAGCTAGATAATATATTTGAGCCTACCATTAAGATTAAAATTGGGACCAATGAAATAGCTGCACTATGTGATCTGGGTGCAAGTGTTTTAACAATTCTAAAGAGTCTTTTTAACAAGTTAAATTGGCTCTTTTGAAATCATCGAACTGAAATTACATGTAGCAGATTCTACTTATAAACAAGCAGTAGGCATAAAGAAAAATACTTTAGTTTATATTAAAGGTTGTCTTGCTCTTATTGATTTTATTATTATTAACATGCCTGAGGATGCTACTGCCCCTATCATATTAGGCCATTCTTTTTAAGAACTACTAAGGCTTTGATTAATTTGCATGAAGGGAACGTGAAGCTTCAATTGCCTTCGCAGGATCCTTTTGTTTTCATTTCCCCAGGAAGAAGAAAGCCAAGAAAGATGATAAGGAGGCCATCACTTTGAAGGCCGATTACTTTGGAGTGGGTGTTCCACTCATATGGCCTAAGTGAACGATATCAAGGTCAAGCTATTGACCATAAAAGAGCGCCGCATGGGAGGCAACCCATATGAAATAAAGGTTTGAGTCAAGTTTTTTAGTTTTAGTTTAAGTTTTGTATAAATAAAGAGTGCTAGAAAACTCTAGTGTGAGAAAGAGATTCAGCGGTACTAACAATTCCTGTTTTATATATGCCATAGTTGGTCGAAATTTTAGTCTATCATTTTTCTGTAAAAACTAGGTGTTTCGCCAAGTTTCAGTCTAAAAATTAATTCTCGAAGAATTAGAATTTTTTTGATGAATACAGAAAGGTTAACGACCAACTATACGACGGGAATAAAAAATTCCCGCCATATAGTTATGTTACCCATCGACAATTTTTCATCCCAGAGTACTAAAGGTTTGACGACCAACTATACGACGAGAACTAAAGTTCCGGCCGTATAGTTGCAGCCACCAGACAAAAACCCTAGGAAACCCTAAAATTTTGGCACCATACCAACTATACAGCCGGAATGCCCTGTTCCCGTCGTATAGTTGTCGCCGTATAGTTGCGTCCGACCACTTAAACGCTCGGGGAGGTACCCAAAACATCAAAAACTCAATCCTTTTTTCTCTCTTCTACCTTCAAACTCTCTCAAAATCTCAAGGCATCTTCACCCTTGCTCGATTTTGTTCAAATTCCTTGCACACAAGTGATCTACGGTATGTTTCTCCTCTGACCCTCCAATTACTTTTTGCAAATTCGTCTCTGATCTGTTATCATTATCAATCTAATGTGAGACTTATATTTGAACAATTTCTATGATTATCTTGCCTAGATTAATATGTTGAGGAAATTCTTTAGTGTGCTATGATGAGGATTATGCTATGACTATTACTATTGGATCAAAAAGTTTTATATTTGTCTCTTTTATTATTTTTAGAAGATGAACACGAGGAGCTAGACACGTGCTTTTGCCGCATCTAGTTCTTCTCGGGCTGTAGCCCAGGAACACATGGGGATTTGATTCAGGAACGAAGCCCACCGTGATCGTTTTGACAGGATCAAAAACCGAGAAGTCAAGGCAACCAAGTGGGCTTGCCCCGTCAGTTTGAACCAACTTGGTATTTCTAATGATTTTAATTTACTTTGCAATAGAGTTGTCCTACAAACCTTTGTATTCCATGATGCACCAACCTATCGCCGGTTAACCATTGAATTTCTTAGCTCTTTGGAAAGCACTGTTAAGGCATGACATGGGGAGGATAAGATTTCTTTCCGACTCATGAACAACAATTATTCTCTAACACTAGATAAATGGTGCAATTGTTTTGGTTTACCCAACAATGATTCTAATGCTCTACGCATAGCTTTTTACAACATGGAACCTTTCCTTGAACTCTGTTATAATAGAATGAGCCTTACTTCTAGAGTTAGCAGAGGGAAGAATATTCATCATCCTGCTATTCGTTATTTGTTCTATGTTATTGCTAACACCTTGCAGGCGCACAATGAGTTTACAAGACTCAACGAGGAGGACATATTAGTCCTCGCAAAAGCTGCTTTCAACTATGACAACTTGTCACTTCACTTGGGCGCAATACTTGTGCGCCACTTAGAGTACCAATCCCACCAAATCCAAGGACCAACCACTTGTGGAGGCGTCATCACCGTGCTTGCCAATGCATTGGGCATCGACCTAGGTGAGTTACAACCAGTTCTAGGTGACCGATTGCTTAGTGTGGCTTGATCCAAGTCATTGGGATTGCTTAATGTGCCTTGACGAAATTATGCGTTGTTTTAGCATGCAAAAGCATAGTATTGTGGTATTCTCCTTTAATGCTTTGTTTGGGTTGACTTGGCACATGCTCACACCATGTTGTGACTCTCACAAGTTACCATTAGCCTCTATGATCATTTAGTCCTTGACTTGTAGTACCAATCTATGCTTTGATTAGTAATGCTTTGTTGCTCTGCATGATTATAGCCATTATGCTCTCTTAGTTGGTTGCTCCCAGTCTTTTGCTAGCCTCCACTTGTATGAGTAAGCTCTACTCATGCTTCCAACTCCCAAGAAACCAAGTTATTCTAAAGTGTCCACTATAAACTCCTATGCATGGTGTGTTACACCATTCCAAGTATATTCTTGTTTTCATCTATCTTCCAATTAAAAACTATTTTGTTATGTGAAATCTTAGTGATTAAAGCCCTCACGAACTTGATGGCACACTTTATATTCTTTGCCCCTAATAAACTAGAACCATTGTGTCATATATGTTGTATATACTTGCACTTATACGTTGGAATTAGCAGAACCGTGCTGTCACGGGGAACATTTTCAACATTGCACTTGTACTTTGTACTCAGTTGATATCATGCTCTTTTGTCTATGGATGTCACCGGTGTGAAATAAAGAGGGAGCTTGTAAGCCCATGGAGTTTGTATTTTTTGTTAGAGAAACGCCTGGGCCGCTAGCCTAAGCCATGCCTAATCATGGTGGAAACTTGCAGCATCACCATAGTGAGCTATCTATGAAGCATCCTCAATAAAAAGCTATGCATATGGTAAATAAAAAGATTGCTGAGATGCTCATTGTCTGCTTGCCTTGTCATTTTGGTTATGGGAAAGCTCCTGTACCATGTGCAAGGGGTACCCCATTGGCGGTTCTCTATGATATGCAAATACTTACAGTGACAATAACTTACAGGTGACTGAAGTTGAGTAGCATGAGGTGTGGCCCTCGTATTCAAGGGATTTGAGATTGCCAACTTATACTCCGTCAAGCATATACTCCATCTTTGTTCACTTTAACCTTAAACACTTCAAGATGCTTATGATAGGGGCAATGAGGGCTGGATGCTAACAAGTACAATAATTTTTGGAAGCTCTTTTTGAAACTTGAAATCCCTGCTTCCTTTATAAAAGGCCTTTCTTCCACCATTATTGGGTCACCACCTTCTACCTTTAGGCACCATTAAGAGAGCATAGTTGCCATTCTGTGTGCAGTGTTCCAAAGCTTATTGATTGATGCATATTGTGACATTACTTGTTCTTGTGATATTTGTGTCTAGTCACCCTTGTGAACTTTGAAGGTGTCCAATGCATCTATTTGCAACTCTATGAGGGACAAGCTGATTGCCACTATGCTATGTTTTATGTATGTCAAACAAACAAACGTTTTTCAATGCATGTTATTTATGATCTTTGTTTGTAGCCTTTCATGTTGCATGCATAGTTACTATGTCCTATTGTTAGAACTCCATCTTTCATGCGCATGTTTAGAGTTCTTTGATCCCAGCTTTCCATGCTTGCAAATGGTTTGATCTTTATTGTGAAGGTGCATGTCACCACAAAAATTATTCTTTTATCACTTACCTACTCGAGGACGAGCAGGAGTTAAGCTTGGGGCTGCTTGATACGTCAGAAACGTATCTATAATTTTTGATGCTCCATGCTTCTTTAGTATCTACTTTGCTTTGCTTTGTCTACACTTTGAGATGCTTTTTACATGTTTTATGGTACTAACCTATTAACAAGTTGCCACAGTGTCAGTTGCCTGTTTTCTGCTGTTTTTGGTTTCAGAAAAGCTAGTAAGGAAATATTCTCGGAATTGGACAGGACAAACGTCAAAGTCAATAACTTTCTGTGGGGAACAAGAAGTCTAGAGGGGAGACGGAGAAGAGGGCCAGGGCGCCCAGACCCCCCTAGGCGTGAGTGGTCCCTTCCCCGCGCCTAGGCAGGGTGTGGGGCCCCTGGCCGCCTCCTCAGCCTCCCCCTTCTCCTATAAGAAGCCCCCGATGCAGAAACCCTAAGCAGCCAATCAATATTCCACGAAACCTTATGTAGCCGCCACCATCATCCCTAGATCAGCGGGGGAGATATGAAGTTCTTCCTGGCACCCTGCCGGAGGTGATGGGGATATGCCTACCGGGGTATACCCAGCAGGACGTTTCCGACCGGCCCAGGAACTGGCGAGTGGGCCTGCAAGACGGCGACTGGATCAAGACCTGGCGTAGATTCAAGCGACTGGAAGCTGAAGGCCCAGGAGAGTAGATAGGCCCAGTCGGATTAGATTAAACGATTGCCGAAACCTTAACTGATTCGGTTGAGATATGTAAACCCTAGGGAGGTGAGTCTATATAAACCTCCCTACAGGGCGTGTAGAGGATACGTTCCATCATGCACCCAAGCGACTCGCCGCCTAGCCGTCGAGCTCGCCCCATTGTACTTCCATCATAATACAATCTAGCAGGAGTAGGTCTTTACCCTCCGGGGGGCCGAACTTGGGTAAAACCCCGTGTCTCCGCCCTCATCTCGCACCGCAGATGGCTGGCCGCCCTTGCCCTATGTTCTACTACTCGCTGCCGATTGCAGCATCTGCCGTGGTCATTCCCACGACAGTGGTGCCCACCGTGGGGCCTGGCCGGTCTGGCCGGTGTTCTGCGGCGAGATCCAATCTGCCCATCAACGAGTCGGTCGCCACCGGCCGCATGATAGCGATCGGCGAGATGCTCCAGATCTTGCCGAGCAGCTACGTCCCGGCGGCGCGACCCGTCACGCATAGCATGATCTTTCCAGTCGGCACGATCAGCCTCTTCGTCGGCCTCACCGACATCATCGTCTCGGAGGACTCGGCTCGCATCCGCGAGTCGCCGCCACGCGACCGGCTCTCCGAGATCCAGGTCCGCACGATCCACTGCCTCGCCTCCGAGTACAACTCGGCCCACATCGACGTGGCCGAAACCACCGCAGCCGCGAAAGACGCGGCCCTCAATGACGACGCCGACTCGGCGACCCCGGCGTCACTCGCCGGATCCATCATCGCGGCTTCACCCGTGGGCTCCATCACCTAGGTCTCCAACGTTGGAGACTTCGAGGATCCCTCCATCCTTGGGATCTTCGACTTCGACTCCGGATCGGAAAACTCCGCCGATCTCCGCGACGGGACCGGTCGCCACACCGCGACCTACATGGCGACTGGCACCGACCCGCCGGAGGATCCCTTCTCCACCCCGATCCCTCCCAACGCAACGACAACGAAGGTCGAGGAACTCCGCCTGAAGCTGGCGGAAGCAGTCCGCAAGGAGCAAACCGAGCGCGAAAAATTTCGCCTCGAGCAGGTGACGGCGCAGGAGCTGTCACGTTACCACCAGCAGCGAATCAGGTCGCGCTTGAACCCCACCGTCCAGGCGCCCTGAATTTCGACGACGAGAACGACCCGGCCCGCGTGGCCGAGCGTGCGATCTGCGAGAACGCGCCACCAGGAGGAAGCGCCCGGCCCCCACCAGGGTCGACGACGAATGGCGCCCCACCTCCACCCAACCGCGCACCCCCCAGGGACCAGCCGCGGATCGTGGTCTCCTCACGGGAGCGAGACGCGAATGGCCTACCACTGTTCTCCACCCCGATGGACAACCTCGTGGCGGGCCGAGCAGCGGCCGACAACATCACGTCCACCGGTGACGGCGCCCTACAGATCCAGTACGTTAAGGCCCTGCTCGCAAAGGCGGCCGAGCAACAAAACGCAGGCGTCGACTCACAGGGCCGGATGTACTCGCGTTCATCGGGCAGCAGAGCGGCCTCAAGCGGCCGTCCATTGGCGGCAAACACCCTCAACTGCCCGCCACCCGAACCACTGCAGCTCCAACACCGACCCGCGAACGCGGCATTCTCCACCAACGACCCCAGGCCAGCGAACAACTTCGTCGCCGCCAACGGCCAGCCCGTCGACACCCGCACCCACATCATCAACAACCAGAGCTGGCGCGCACGCCAGCCCGACGACCTGCGACACACCCTAACCAATCGCCACGACGGCGAGCCGATGGGGTCGCTAAGCCGACTCGGGCCCCGATGCTTCGGACCGATGATCTGAGGCGAAAAATACCCGGCGAACTTCAAAGCGCCGAAGGAAATAGAGAAGTACGACCCTTCGTACGACCCCTCCGTGTGGCTAGACACCTACCTCATGGCGATGGGGATCGCCGGCCACACCGACCTGCTAGCCGCCCGCTACCTCCCCCTGATGATGGAGGGAGCGTGCAGGCAGTGGATCAACACTCTCCCCCGGATAGCATCGACTCCTGGGAAGAGATGCGCGATGCCTTCTTCAGGCACTTCGAGGGTTCATACACCCGCGCCACCACCATCGAGGACCTGGAACGATGCGTCCAGGGACCCCGCGAGTCGACCCGCAGCTGGGTCCAACAGTGGCAAGAACTATGGTACAACGCGGTTGGCATCCACCCGGACACCGCGATCCACTGCTTCAAGACCTCGTGCCGCTACGAGCCCTTGGTCGCCAAGCTCAAACGAGCATACCGCACACTCGACAACATACCGGACCTCCTCGAGATCGCCAAAAGATACGCGGAGGAAGACCCAAACCAGGAAACCGACGACGAGTTGGGAGGTCAACGCCACACGAACGGCAACGACAACGGACGTTGGTCCGACCTACACTACAGCAACACTCGCCTCACCGGCAAGCGTCACAGTGACGGGCGAGTCGACTTTGTCGCCAACGCTGGGCACGCGCAGCGCGAGCCCAAGAGCTTCCGCCGCAACGGGGGGCAACGCCGCGACGGCGGCAACTACAAGGTGAAACCAAGGTTCGACCCTGCGGCCCTCCTTAACCAACCTTGTGCGTTTCACAGCAGGGAAGGGAAGCCCGCCATGCACACGACTGCCGACTGCCACTCTCTCAAGGAGATCGAGAAGGCACGGCGAGCGCGGGAGGACCCCGACAACAACCCGCCAAACGGCGGAAAATTCGGCAGCGTGGCCGGCTCGCTCCACACCTTCACAGGCTTCAACACGAAGCGCGAGAAGAAGGTCATCGCCTGCACCGTCGCCATCAACGCGGTGGCCCAGGTGGACGTTCCCCAGTTCCTCAACTGGTCGGAGCAACCAATCACTTGGAGCCGCCAGGACCACTCGCCGCGCATTGAGTACCCAGGTCGAGTCGCCCTGGTAGTCAAGCCCAAGGTGGGAGACTACTGGCTCCCCAAGACATTGATGGATGGAGGCAGCTCCATCAACATCCTGTACCTAGACACCTTCAGGCGACTGCGGCTCCCGCAGTCGATGGTCGAGACGACCTACACCATGTTCCATGGCATCGTCCCCGGTCGGAAGGCGTACCCGATCGGCAAGGTCACGCTTCCAGTCACCTTCGGCACACCGGCAAACTTCCGCACCGAGCGGATCGTCTTCGAGCTGGTGCCCTTCGACAGCCCCTACCACTGCGTCTTGGGGCGCCAGGCGTTCGCTAAGTTCATCGCAGCGCCCCACTACGCGTACAACGCTATGAAGCTCCCCGGGCCTCGCGGCGTCATCGCCATCCACGGCGACCCCGACATGGCCGCCGAGTGCGAGGCCAAAGGAGCCGAACTCGCCGACGCCGTCATCGCGGCAGAGGCCAACCACGTCGACGAGCTCGCCAAGTACGCGAGCGGGGTCAACAACGACGACCCCACCATACTCAAGAATCCCAACTCGGAGGGCGGCAACACCTCAGCCTTCGAGGCAACGACGCACACCCACACCGTCGAGCTGGTTCCAGGCGACTCCAGCCAGACGGTGACGATCGGGACGGGCATGAGCCCAGCATAGGAAGGCGCGCTCATCGAGTTCCTCTGTGAGAACAGGGACATCTTCGCATGGAAGCCCTCTGACATGCCTGGTGTCCCTAGGGAACTCGCTGAGCACGAACTCAACGCCGACCCCAAAGTGCAACCTGTCAAGCAGTCGTTGCGGCCCTTCAATGAAGAGAACCGCCGAGCCATCGCCGAGGAGGTGCAGCGTCTACTCGCTGCAGGCTTCATCCGGCCAATAAAATAGTCCAAGTGGCTGGCAAACCCAGTCCTGGTCGAGAAGAAAAATGGGACCTGGAGGATGTGTATCGATTACACAAATTTAAACAGCGCCTGCCCGAAGGAGCAATTCGTCCTCCCGCGGATCGACCAAATAATCGATTCCACCGCGGGCTCGGAGTCGCTGTGTTTCCTCGACGCCTACTATGGGTACAACCAGTTCAAAATGGCTGTCGAGGACGAAGAAAAGACGGCGTTCATCACGCCATTCGGAGCCTTCTGCTACACCGCCATGACCTTCGGCCTCAAGAACGCCGGGACAACCTACCGGTGGTGCATGCAGGAGTGCCTTGCGAGCCAAATTGGCCGCAATATCCACGTCTACATCGACGACGTGGTAGTGAAGTCCGCTCGCCAGAGCGACCTACTCGCCGACCTGGCGGAAACATTCGCCAACCTACGGAAATACAAGATAAAGCTAAACCCAGGCAAATGCACCTTCGGTGTACCAGCAGGGCAACTACTGGGATACGTCGTCTCCAAGCGCGGGATCGAGGCGGACCCCTCCAAGATCGACATGATCGCTCGACTCGGCAAACCCGAGTGCCTGCGCGACGTCCAGAAGCTGGCCGGGCGAGTCGCGGCTCTCAGTCGCTTCATCCCCCGATTAGGCGAAAAGGCGATGCCCCTATGCCGCCTGATGCGCAAGAACCCCACCTTCTAGTGGGACAAGGAGGCGGACGACGCGCTCCGCGACCTCAAGAAGGTGCTACTCGCAGCACCGCTACTCGCCGCCCCCGTCGACAAAGAACCCATGCTGGTCTACGTCGCGGCTTCCGAGCGCGTCGTCAGCGCCGTCATGGTCGTCAAGCGGCCAGAGGAAGGAAAGGAGCGCCCAGTACAGCGACCGGTGTACTATATCAGCTAGGTCCTCACCGAGTCGCGCCAGCGAAACCCGCAATACCAGAAACTGGTATACGCGGTCTTCAGAGCACAGCGGCGACTGCCGCACTACTTCCAGGAGCACCCGACCACGGTCGTCTCCTCAGCACCGTTGCAGGACATAATCCGCAACCGCGAGGCGACCGGGCGAGTCGCCAAGTGGGCCGTCGAAATCGGCGTCCACAACATCAAGTATGAGCCACACAAAGCGATCAAGTCGCAGGCTCTCGCGGACTTCATCGCCGACTGGGAAGAGGCCCAGCAGTCGGAAAAGCTGCCGTACCTCCACTATTGGAGCCTGCACTTCGATGGCTCCAAAAATGCAGACGGCGCAGGAGCAGGGATCGTGCTGACTTCCCCGAAGGGCGACAAGCTCCGCTACGTCCTCTGCCTCGACTTCACCCCCTGCACCAACAACATGGCCGAGTACGAGGCACTACTCCATGGCATGCGAGCCGCCAAGGAGATGAATGTCAACCGCCTACGCTGCTACGGAGACTCCGACCTCGTCGCTGGGCAGGTCGCTGGTACCTGCGACGCCGTCTCCCCCACCATGGCGGCATACCGCCAAGCATTGGACAAGTTGGGCGGACACTTCGCAGGCTATTCCGTCGAGTGGATCGATAGGCGGAAAAACGAAGAGGCCGACGCACTCTCTCGTATCGGCTCGGCTCGACTCGCACCACCCGCCGGCGTCTTCCTCGACACCATCACCAAGCCTTCCGTCTCTCCCCCAAGGGAGATCGACATCGGAGTCCCGCTGCAACCAGAGGCAGCCCTGGTCGCACTCATCGCCGAGCCAAAAGGATGGACTACACCGTACATCGCCTACCTGGAGGGAGGCACCTTACCAGCAGACGAAACAGACGCCCGGATGATAGCGCGTCGCTGCAAATCCTTCGTCATCATCGACGGCGAGCTCCACAATCGCAGCGTGACCGGCGTGTTCCAGCGCTGCGTCCAACCCGCTGAAGGACGCAAAATCCTCCACGACATCCACTCCGGCGAATGCGGCCACCACGCCGGCGCCCGCTCTCTGGTTGCAAAGGCTATGCGACACGGTTTCTACTGGCCCACCGCACACGCAGACGCTATCGACATCGTCCAGCGGTGCGCCGGGTGCCAGAACTACGCCAACCAGACCCACGTGCCGAGCTCGGTGCTCAAGACAATCCCCATCACCTGGCCGTTCGCCGTGTGGGTATGGACATGGTAGTCCCTTTCAAAAAGGCCCCCTCCGGCTCCACTCACCTCCTGGTCGCGGTCGACAAATTCACAAAGTGGGTGGAGGCCAAGCCACTCCGGAAATGCGACGGGAAGACCGCCACCAAGTTCCTACGCGAGCTCATATATCGCTACGGGTTCCCAAATAGCATCATCACGAACAACGGCACCAACTTCGCCAAAGGAGCCATGGCCGAGTTCTGCGAAGAGCACCACATCCGACTCGACCTTGCCTCAGTCGCCCACCCGGAGTCCAACGGCCAGGCGGAACGGGCCAACCAGAGCA
Organism: Avena sativa; assembly: GCA_916181665.1. Lineage (NCBI taxonomy): Eukaryota > Viridiplantae > Streptophyta > Magnoliopsida > Poales > Poaceae > Avena > Avena sativa. Next base: position 196,003,224 of record OV702282.1, read on the forward strand.
TCCTTCATGGCCTGAAGCCACGGCTCCAAGTACCACTCGAGCGCACCGCCGGGTGCTGGGTCAAGGAGCTACCCTCCGTCATCTGGGGCATCCGCACCTCTGTCAACAGGTCGACAGGGTTCACCCCCTTCTTCATGGTATACGGTGCCGAGGCAGTCATGCCCACCGACCTAGAGCACGACTCGCCAAGGATTGTCCACTACACGGAGGCTGCAAACGAACTCGCATGCCAGGACGGAGTCGATCAACTCGACGAGGCACGCGACCTAGCTCGCTCCCGCACTGCCATCTACCATAGCCGGCGAGTGAGGACTCGAACTTTCCAGGAAGGCGACCTGGTGCTTCGCCTCATCCAGGACAAGAAGGGCATGCACAAGCTCTCCCCCCCCTTGGGAGGGACCATTCGCCATCGGGCGAGTACTCGGCAACGACGCCTACTACCTCACCGACGTCCGCGGAGACGGGAAACTCGACGTCAAGCGACCGTGGAATGTAAACCTCCTACGGAAGTTCTACTCTTAGAACTCCACACATGTACCCTCCACTAGCTATGAAATAAAACATATTGGTTACCGCAAATTGCGTCTACTCTCCGTGTCTTGTGCCACTCGCACTCGTAATAACAGCGTCAAGCTAACTGCAGAAGTCAACCTCTTGTACAGCGACCGGCACGGCCAAGTAGTGTGTTACGGGGGCACTGGGTTACCCCAGGACTCATAACGTCCATGAAAAACGCCTACCCGGAGCCCCATTGGAGTCGCCTAGCTCGACTGGCTTAACGAGCCAAGACAACTGCCTTCGCTCCTTACAGCGACCATGATCCTCCGCATCCTCGACACAGCGACTCGAACGACCAAGTACCACGCTCGGGGACTGGCGACCAGTTAAGCACGAGCGACTAGGGAAAAACGCCAAGTACGAGGGCATGCCCAGGACTCGCCATGCGACTGACCCGACGGGTCAGGCAGGAGTGATGCGCTCACTCTAACGCGCCCAGTCCTCACCCACCCTAGAGCAGCTCCTAGAACCACCAAGTACCACGCTCGGGGACTCGTCTACCCGACCTCGTTCGCGCAAGGGAAAAAGGTCAAGTAAAGAGCACTCATGGGAGTCGCCCTGCGACTGGCTTTCCAAGCTCGGGCGAGTCGACCTCAATAACAAAACAACCGACAAAACGTTCAAAACCACAAACACATAACAAACGAGGTAAAACCCATAAAAAGGGCGGACGCGCTCGGGGACTCGTCCAATCAGCAATCGAAATCGCAAGACAATTCACAAAATAACGCGAAATTCCATTACAGCAGAACAAAGTCGTTACAAAATACAAGTTCATCCCAATGGCCAAGTTACTACTAACGCCCCAGGGCACAATGTTTCTATTCCGCAGGCTTCGACGTCGACTCGTCGCCACCCTTGCGGTTGCGAATGAAGGGAGTGTACGGGTTCGACGGGTACATCGTCAACTCACCCGCCATCGCCGCACGGAAGGGTTGCTCGACCTTGAAGTCCCGGTGTGGCGGCTCGGGATCATTGGGCGCGACAGTCGTCTCCTGATAAGGGAGGAGGTCGCCCATCGCCCAGACGCGATCGGAGTATACCGCGGCCCGGTCCGTCAGCTTCAGCACCTCGGCAATCTTCACCGAGCCCGTCGACGAGGGGTAGCCACTCGTCACATCCTCAAGGTCAAAGTCCTCCGGGAAGTGGGCAAGCCCAAGGCTAAGCGCCGTTGCCGCCCCGCACCGGAATGCTGACCGCGTCATGAACTCGACGACTGACGACGCCTTCTCCAGATACCGCCATACTTCGACGAGATCGCTAGGAATCACTTCCGTGGGCGACATCTCTTGAAGATACGCTCGAATGCAAGCCGCAGACAACGTGGCCGAGTCGACCAAAGTGGCCACACACTGTCGCGCGTCATACGACTACGCCTCCTCCGAACTGTCGATAATCCGACCTGCGGACAGGGGTCGGCAGTAAGTACAATGATGATTTCACAAAGTAGCTACTACAGGCAGAGGCAGGCAAACTTACCAATCAAAGGACGGCAGAGGCCCGTGATGAAGCTTTGAAGAGAGGAGAAGTCGTCTTGTAGCCCAGCAACGAGGGCGTTAGAGACCTTACGCTCTTCAGCGGCAGCCGTAACAGCAGCCCTGGCTCGCCCATCCGCTGAACTCGCCTCCGCCTTCGCTTCCTTAAGCTCGCGCTCAAGGTCGGCGATCCGCTTCTCAGCCGAACTCAATGCAGATTGAGCCGCCCTCAGTTCACTCGCCGGGACAAGGCCCTGGCGGACTTCTTCTGCCTTCGCAGCAATCGCCTAGAGTCCCTTGTTCGCCTCTTGGACGGCAACAAGTTCCTTCTCCACGCGACACTTCGCAGCAAGCCGGTCGGCTGATTCACGCTGCAAGCCCTGTGCACAAATCAAACAGTTAACAACAACGAAATCCTAAGTGACCACCCGCTGAAATTCAGCGACTGGACACTCGGGGACTGGAGATCAAAAATCCTAAAGTGCCCACCCGCTGAAGTTCAGCGACTAGACACTCGAGGACTGGAGATCAAAAATCCTAAGTGCCCACCCGCTGAAATTCAGCGACTGGACACTCGGGACTGGGTGCTACAAATAAAAACAAACACCAAAAGAATATGACCACTGAAATTCAGTGGCCCGATCCTCGGGGACTGGACATACCTAGATGGCTGCGCCCAGCATGTCATGGAGCTATAGCGCGTCCACAGATGCGAGAAGAGCCGGAGTGTGCCCGCGACGCTGCTCGACCTCCGTTTCGGCGACCCCAGGTACGCGGCTCAATGGCGTTGTACCACTCGCTGTATCCTCTTTGGCCATGAAGCGGGGGAAGGTCGCGGTGGATGCTCCAGCACCAAGAGAAGCCGGCTCGGCCATCCCAGGCGAGGAAACATCCTCCTTGGTCTTCAAGGCCGCCTCCGTCGCAGCACCACTCGGAGCAACCGTCGTGTCGTCAGACACCGTGACGACATCATCGCCCTTGGCCTTCTTGGCACTATCTGCGGGGGTAGCGACCTCATCAGCTTTCCTCTTCCGTGAGGGGTCCTCCTCGGCGGCGACTGGCGGCACCTTGGCCACAGACGGGTGGCCTATCTTTTTAACTCCAGTCCTGCGAACTGATTACATGAGCAAAATGATCCGAGTACAACGAAAGGCAAGGCAGGTGAACAAAACTTACTTGGCGACTGGGATGAACCGCAGCCCCGTGCGGATGCTGGCCGGCTTCTCCAGTTCGGGGCCCAGTTTCCGACTAAGGCCCATCTCCAAAACGTCATGCGCCCAAGACACGGAAGGCCTCTTCGACGACGAGGCCGCGACAGGAGCCTCCGAAACGACTTCGGCAGAAGCTCTCCTGGGAGGCGAAGCTGCTGCGGCTGGAGCAACCCCCAACCCAGAGACTAGGGCGAATAAGGGGGGAAGCGAGGCCAGAGGTACCTCACTCAGGGCGGCAGTGGCATCCGGTGCTGCTGTCGTCTGCGGCGCTTCATCCCTGGCCAAGATGGTGGCATCGGAACTACTCGCCGAACGAGGCGGAGATGCCTGTTTCGCCGGCTTCGTCTTCCTCCTTGGTGGAGCCTTTACTTCCTTCTTCTTCTTTTTCGACGGTGTAGCTTCACGACGCGAGGCGTGCTCGAGAAGCTCGTCATCGTCGTCATCGTGACGTTCACGGCTTCTGCTTGCCTCGAGCTCGCGCTGATGTTGCCCGCGAGTCTTGCAAATCATCGGGGCGGCCTCTTCCCTGGGCTCGTCATCATCGTCGTTGTCATCACTCGCGTCGCTCTCGACGCCGCCCTTGGCAGGAGGCGACTCACCCTCGTCCTGGACGGACGAGCTCGAGTTGTCGTCGTCCGCGGGTGGGAGCCACCCTTCCACCACTTGAAATAACTGCAGTGGGCACGAGACAATATCAATATAACCGCGACAGCATCAACTACAACTACGAATGATAGTGAAAACAGCGACTTACCGTCGGAGCTGGATGCTTCGCGGTGTAGGGGGCGACCCCAGCCTTCGCATCCAAGTATGCTGCCTGGGTGATCTTCTTCAACGCCAGAACATAGTCTTCGAGTTTCCACTCGGCAAGGCAGGACTTCGCCGAGTCTTCCCTGCCCGTGTACTCGTACATGTAATGGTCGCGGCAGGCCAGGGTAACAAGTCGCCGCCCGAGCCAACAGTTGTACAAGTTGATGGTTTGAAGGCCCTTCTTCTTCAGGCCGCGGATGGTTTGAAGCATCTCGTCCACGACCATCCGCTGTTCTACTGGGAGCTTACCGACCTGGAGTCGGCGCGGTTCAGGCCGGTCGGTGGAGTACCTTGGGATCGCTACCTCGTCGTCTGGAGTCGCCTCGGTGACGTAGAACCAGGACTTCTTCCACTCGCTTGCCGCCTTGGCAGGCAGCATCAGGTCGAAGAAGGAGGCCTTCGACTTCAACTGGAACGTCAGGCCACCCGCCGCCAGCATTGGGTCGCCTGATTCTTCACGACTGATCCTCCCGTGGAACAGATCTTGCCACAGGGGGAAGTAGGGCCTGCAGCCCAGGTAGCACTCGCAGAATGCCACGAAAATGGCGAGCTGCTCGATGCTGTGCGGGCCCAGGTCCGACGGCTGGATCCCGTAGAAGGCGTAGAAGCGCCGGAAGAAGAGAGACGTGGGGAACCCCTGCCCCCGTTCCAGATGGCTGGTGAAGCAAACAAACTCTCCCTCGCGCGGATCCGAAGTCACCTCTCCGGCCGCGGGGATGCGCCACCTGCCGGTGCGCAGGATCCCGGCCTCCTCGAAGGATGCCAGTAGCGCCCTGGTGCACTTGGACCTGCCCCATGGTTCGATGGAGGGGGCCATTGGCTGAAACATTCGCGGAGGTCGAAGGTTTCTGGATCGATTGGATAGCGACGCGGGGGAAAACGGAGGTGGGCGAAATTGGAGGAAAGACGAAGGAGTGTCTTCCCGATCGCCTGCCATTTCCCTTATATAGTGGTTGTTACCCGCCAATTTCGGGAGCCGTTACTACGCGGTGATTACGCCGAAAGTTACCATTGGATTACCACAACGGCTAGTTTGACCTCATCTAACGGTACAACTTCGTCCATTCGACTCGCCGACCCGATCACTACGACATTGACTGAGCATTTTGCCGACCCGTTCGCCGAGCTGCGACCCGACTGACCGTTGTCATTGCGACTAGAATAACTGGTTTTTCCTTTATTCAGGAGTCCGTCGCCGATTCGACTGGGCGTCCGCATTGGACCCGTACACTCCGACTACCAACGAACACCTGCGACCAATCAACGACGGCCTCGGGGACTACTGATGGGGATATGCCTACCGGGGTATACCCAGCAGGACGTTTCCGACCGGCCCAGGAACTGGCGAGTGGGCCTGCAGGACGGCGACTGGATCAAGACCTGGCGTAGATTCAAGCGACTGGAAGCTGAAGGCCCAGGAGAGTAGATAGGCCCAGTCGGATTAGGTTAAACGATTGCCGAAACCTTAACTAATTCGGTTGAGATATGTAAACCCTAGGGGGGTGAGTCTATATAAACCTCCCTACAGGGCGTGTAGAGGATACGTTCCATCATCCACCCAAGCGACTCGCCGCCTAGCCGTCGAGCTCGCCCCATTGTACTTCCATCATAATACAATCTAGCAGGAGTAGGTCTTTACCCTCCGGGGGGACGAACCTGGGTAAAACCCTGTGTCTCCGCCCTCATCTCGCACCGCAGATGGCTGGCCGCCCTTGCCCTATGTTCTACTACTCGCTGCCGATTGCAGCATCTGCTGTGGTCATTCCCACGACAGGAGGTCTTCTCTCCGGTATGATGCGTGAGTAGTTCCACCTTGGACTATGGGTCCACGTAGTAGCTAGATGGTTGTATCTCCTCCTTGTGCTTTCATGTATAGATCTTGTGAGCTCCGTTCATGATCAAGATCTAATCTATTTGTAATCATGCATGTTGTGTTTGCGGGGATCCGATGGATATTGAGATTATTATGTTGGTTTGATTAATGGTTTTGTCTTTATTATTCTATCATGTATATATTCTTTGTGATCTTGCATGCTCTCCGTTGTTAGTAGCTATCTTGGCCAAGTAGTTGCTAGTGACTCCAAGAGGGGGTATTTATGCTCGATAGTGGGTTCATGCCTCTAGTTTCCAAGGGAAATGACAGAAATATCTTCAGTTGTAGATGTGTTGTTGCTACTAGGGAGAAAACAACGGTCTCTTGCGCATGGAACATGTGGACTGTTTACCTTACACACTTTGCTTAAAGCAGTTGTCTGTTGCTTGTAACTTAATACTGGAGGGGGTTCGGATGATAACCTAAAGGTGGACTTCTAGTCATAGATGCAGTTGGATGGCGGTCTATGTATCTTGTTGTATTGCCCAATCGAATCTCATAGGATCTTTCTGACTAGTAATTACATTGTTATGCCTTGCTCAGTTCCTGTCAATTGCCCTGCTGTAATTTGTTTACCCTTCATGGCATGTTGTTTATCTAAGGAGAGCACCTCTAGTGAACTATGGACCCCGGTCCAATATTTACCATTGATACATCTTCCACTGTTACTTGTTTACTTGCTGCAAACCATTACCTTCCACACCATACGTTTAATCCTTTGTTACAGCAACCGGTGAGATTGACAACCTCACTTTTAGTTGGGGCAAAGTCTTGAGTTTGTGTTGTGCAGGTCTCCACGTTTCTTGCAACGCCTGTGTGAAATTTCCTTCCTCCTCCTGGTTTGATAATGTCGGTTACTTACTGAGGAAAGACTTGCTGCTGTGCTTCTTAACACCTTGCTCTTGGGGTTCCCAATAGGCTCCACATCAATTGAGCCATCACTAGTCGTATCTACCCTGCTCCTTTGCTTAATTATCTTTTCTCTATCAAGGAAGGACGTGTGCTTTATGACTTGGAGGTTGAGAAACACCAACCCGAGGAGGAGATTTTGGAGGAGGATGAGAACCAAGAGGAGGAGCAAAAAGTCCCTCATCAGGAGCAACAGCCACCAAACTGGTTCACAGCATATCAAGATTTTCATAAACTTAGAGGAACTATGGAGGGAATGCACAATCTCACCATGAACCACCGAGAAACAACAAGTAACCTTTCAACTCAATTTGCGGACTACAGTTACAACTTCCCCCCCACACACCATAGTTATTTGAAGGTCTTGCAAAATCCTAAGCTTGGGGAGGTTTTCTATCTATTTTATATTTTTATTTTCTTTATCTTAATTTCGTAGTTATGCTTTTATTTGAGTTTATAAGCACTCATGTTTGGGTCCCCAACACTTTATCTTAGTTGTTTTATTTTTTTGAGATTTTCAAGCCAAGCTTTGCCGCCATTTTTTCTATTCTTTAATTCCCCTTCTCAAAAACCACAAAAAGATTTCTCCGTTTATCTTTATTTTCCCTCTCTCTTTTTCTGTCTGCCTCAAAGTTCTTGTTGATTTGCAGGAGAGTGATTGTATTCGAGTTTCCAAGAAACAAATAAAAAGGGAAGAGATAAGTGGAACCAAACATGAGAGGTATGCCTTATGACTCGCCACTTTTGAAGTTTGAGAAACCATGCTAGTTAGTAGTGATGTTGAGATGTTATATCGGTGGAGTGAGTCTCTATATTGTAGTAAAAGTTTGTTTGCATGGGTATTTAACTGGGTATGTTTCATTCCAGCTCTTGTAGTTAACCAAGTAACTTGCTAAACAATTAAAATAAGAAAAATTCTCACAAATTGAAGACTTGGGTGTTGCAGTGCTTATCTTGAAAGCTTATTCCTAGAGACACTCGACACCATAGAAAATAATGATTGACATGATAGATCTCTATAAAAGGATTTGTTCAATTGAATTAATGTTTAGCCATTTTTGTGAGCATGCCAAAGTTTGATTTGTAAATCATAAGAATGATATAGCTTCATGCGTATCAAACTTCATGGGATGCCAACAACTCCGTTGTCCTACGAACGATCTTCATGGAGGAAACTCCTAGATTTCGGCTATGAGTTGATTAAACATTTGTAGCAGCAATGCTATAATGGGTAAGATTCTTGGCACTCCCGGGTAGCTGTAACATGATGGAATCACTCCTCTGGCTGATATGAGTAATAATTATGCAAAAGGAACAAAAACCTTAGTGATGCCACGAGTGTCCATCTCAGCCCGATAAACTAATGAATTTTTTTGGCATGCTCTCAATTACTTAAAAATTGAAATTCTTGAAGACAATGAATAGAAAAGTAGTGCTTGAAAAGTCTTGATTTGTTGATGTGGGAGAATTGAGATACTCTAGTATATATGCTTTTTCATGACAAACTCTCACACTCTTAATTTTTCATGATTACACTTTATTGTTCAAAGGCAAGCCTATGAGTTAATTACATGACATGGAATAAAGTTTACTCTTTTGAATTATCCATGCTTATAATAATTTTGTTGCGCTATAAGGATTCATGAAACCCGTATGATATGCTTGTCATTACTTTATCTATGCTAAAGTTTTTCAGATTAATAAAGTGGAGGAAACATGAAACTACCAATCATGAGTAAGATCATCTCGTTATTTCAGTTTAAATGCTGAGTTCCCTTTTGATTTTGGTTTTCTTGCTCGAGGACGATCAAGTTTAAGCTTGGGGAGGTTGATGATTGTGAAATATAGCCATCCATGTCCGCATTTAAACTAGATATTATTCATATATTTAATAAAATATCTCTCTATTTCCTGCCACTAATGCCTAATGATTAGAGGGGTATGCAATCCTTTATTGCTATTTTTGCCTTCATAGATAATGACTTATTATGAAGGGAATCACTACATAAATGCCAAAGATATGAGATTTCCAACACGTCAAAGAAACCAGGAGCCGTGAGGAGGCTTCTGCGAGTTTAACGACCAACTATAAGGCCCACCGCCATATAGTTGCGGCCGTATAGTTGGCACCGACCTCCTTAGGTCAAACGGAACAACTTTCGTGAAGGGACCCCTATATAAAGAGTCTTCAAGCAACGAGAAACAAGCCGACCTCCAACTTCACAACATCGTTTCTTTCATCCTCAACTCTCCCTGCCACCACGCTGGAGGAATCGATCTAGATCTAAACCTCTAAACCCTTCTCCATCATATCCATCTTCCACCACTTGTAAAAGTAGATTGGCTGTATGTGAGGAAATTACTTGGGATTAACGATGACATCACTATGCATATCATTAGTTCTCTTTCTTCCGATACTAGTAGGTTATTCCCATAAGCGGTTGCGGAGACGATAACATATATGGATGCGCTGCCCACATATAATTATCTTGCTCTAATAATTACATGTGTACTTTATTACTACCTATTATTCCTATTAGATGTTTTGCACAGCTAGGTGAAAACCGAAGACCCTAGGCCCTCTCTCTCTCTTCATCTTCAACAACAAAAACAACAAGAAGAAGAAGAACGCAAACTCTTGGTCCGGTGAAAACGCAATAGGTATTCTAAAACTCTCGAAGGTCCGTTAAGGTAATCTTACTTTGCTTTCTGCTTCCCGAGGATTCGATAAATCTAGGTCTACTAGGGAAAAGAGCTATACTACATCCATAATCCGGATCAAAGATATTAGGCACATGCGCATGTCTGGGCCGCATCCTTCCTCACCCCAGCGGATGGATCCTTCTGCGACTTCTGGGACAGTTGACTCGCCGCTGTGCAGCTCGTCTCGGCCGCCTGCGGCTCCGCCTCGCGGGCCGACACCCGTCTCTGATCCTGGCGTCCCATCTGCTCCAACGGATGCTTCGGGTGCTATTGCTCGCTCGCACACTCGCTCTCGCTCTGGGATCATCAAGAAATTGGAACGTACCGATGGGACTATCACGTACGCGTGCCATACGGTTTCTCCTATTCCTGCTGAGCCTTCTAGTTATACTGATGCGTCTCAGTTTCCTCCCTGGAAAGCAGCTATGGAGGATGAGATGGCTGCCTTGCACCGCAAGGGAACCTGGAGTTTGGTCCCTTCTCGTCCCGGTATGAATGTAGTTGACAACATATGGGTGTTTAAACTGAAGTACAAGCCTGACAGTACTGTTGATCGCTACAAGGAAAGTCTTGTTGCCAAGGGCTTCAAGCAACATGAAGGCATTGATTATGATGAAACATTTTCTCCCGTCGTCAAGCACACTACTATCCGTGTTCTTCTCTCTTTGGCGGTCTCCAGGCAATGGTGTTTGCGTCAACTGGATGTGCAAAATGCTTTCTTGCATGGAATTCTTGAAGAAGACGTCTACATGTACCAGCCTCCTGGGTATGCTGATTCCCCCTATCCTCATCATATATGCAAGCTTCAGAAGTCTCTATATGGTCTAAAACAAGCTCCTCGTGCATGGTTTTCTCGCCTGAGTTCTCGGTTGCTTGATCTTGGATTTACTGCTTCAGCCACTAATGTGTCTCTCTTTTTCTTTCGGAAAGGGGGAATATGTATGTATTTCCTCATTTATGTCGATGACATCATTGTTATTAGTTCGTCTTCTGCAGCTATTGATCGATTGCTTACTCAGCTTTGTCAAGATTTTGCTCTCAAAGACATTGGCAACGTCAGCTATTTTCTAGGTATTGAGGTACATGCTACTGATGATGGTTTGACTCTTTGTTAGAGGAAGTACATACTTGATTTGCTGAAAAATATTAATATGGTTTCGGCTAAGGCGTGTACCACTCCCATGGCTGTTTGGAAGAGGCTCTCCAAAGAGTCGGGTTGTCTATTATCTCCTACGGATGCTACTCAGTACTGGAGTGTAGTAGGAGCTCTACAGTATGTCACCTTGACACAGCCTGATATATCTTACAGTGTCAATAAAATATGTCAGTTTTTGCATTCACCAACTGATCTGCATTGTACAACGGTGAAGCGCATTCTCCGGTATCTTCAGTGTACAACCACACATGGTCTAGTTTTTCGTCGATCCTCCTCGATGGATCTTAGTGCATTTTCAGATGCTGACTGGGCTGGATGTCCAGATGATCGGCGATCTACAGGAGGGCAAGCGGTATTCTTTGGAGGTAACCTTGTTGCTTGCAATTCTAGGAAGCAACCTACGGTCTCTAGGTCTAGTACAGAGGATGAATACAAGCCTATTGCTAATGCCACTACAGAGCTTATGTGGATTCAGGCGCTACTACGTGAGCTTGGACTTGGTCTTCAGCGTCCACCTTCTTTATGGTGTGACAATATAGGCGCAACCTATCTCTCTGTTAATCCGGTGTTTCATGCCCGTACGAAGCATATTGAGATTGATTATCACTTTGTGCATGAGCAGGTGGCAAAAAGGGCGCTCGAGATTCGACATATCTCAACTCATGACCAGCTAGCAGATGTTCTTACCAAGCCACTAATGGTTCAGCAGTTTCAGCCTTTCCGAAGCGATCTCAATATGCTCCCTATGTTTAGATCGAGGGGGATGTTAACGTACAAGATTTAGCATGTACCAGATAGGCTTCAGGGCTGATAGGATTATGGTAGTTATAGCTAGCTGTATATAAACATGAGCTGTTGTAACAATATTATAATCTCTGGACTTGTACCATAGGCTGTGTGTGCCGCCCGCATCGCTATGGCCGTGGCCTATATAAGTAAAGCACCCGATGAGTTTTGCATCGAGGTCTAAATCAATCTACTCCTTCTTCTTGTATTTTCGCGGGGGGCAGAGAGTTAGCTTATGCACAGGATGTCATCACCTACAATAAGACCTATTTGGCAACTGGAAATGTGATAGAACTTCATGCCACTGCTCTATGCCTCTCCTCAAACCACTCGTGATATTCTTAATATATTTTGCATGTTCTCGCTCTCTTTTGGTACGGTTTTTCGTCTTGGTTTTAATTGACACACATTTAGCTTAGACCGTGCACATGAATGTGATTTTTACAAAAGAAAACACTTTGCTCGAACTCGCGTACACATGTCATCAAGATCGGCCCATGGGGTAAAATAAAGGAAAATGATACGATTCACCCGGGGGATCGCGTGACTCGTGTACCCCGGCTCCTCGCGCTAACGTTGTGGGTCCACAGCCAACCTTATCTCCACACAGATGAAGTTTCCCTTCACTTGTTCTCGCAAGTCAAAAACAATGACGCCCGGCAAAATCCATGGCGCGCTGCTCCTCCCCCGCGCGCTGCTCCTGCTTCTTCCTCGACTTGCCACCCTGCTCCTCCCCTACCACCCGCCCTTCAAGCTGCCCAAAATCTGCTGCTGCCTCTTTGTACGACCATCAATCTGCTCCTCCCCCACCACCTGACCGTCAATCTGTTGTGTTCCAAGACGGCAGCAGCTTATACAGGTGGCGGCGTCCTCAGCTATACAGATGCCGACGTGGGCTTCTACAAGATGCGGCTGCGAACGACAACTGCTACAGGTAGTCTCCTCTATTACAGATGGCGATGACGGCTGCTACACATGGTGGTTGTGGCTGCTACACGCGGACACGCGACGGCGGTGGCTGCTACGCGAGGCGGCGGCGTCCTCTGATACACACGGCGACGGCGGCTGCTACACGCGGTGGTTGTGGCTGCTACACGCGGACACGCGGCGGCGGTGAGGAGGCGCCGTCCTATGCTACACACAGTGACGACGGCTGCTACATGCGGTGGTTGTGGCTGCTACACACGGACACGCGGCGGCGGTGGCTGCTACACGAGGCGGCGGTGTCCTCTGCTACACACGGCGACGGCGGCTGCTACACGTGGTGGTTGTGGCTGCTATACGCGGACACCCGGCGACGGCGACAGCTACACGAGGCGGCGACGTCCTCTGCTACACGCGGCAGTTGCGGCTGCTACACACGGACATGCGGCAGCGACGATGGCTACACGAGGAGGCGGCGTCCTCTGCTACACACGGCGACGACGGCTGCTACACGCGGCAGCTGCGGCTGATACACGTGGACACGCGGCGGCGACGGCTATATGAGGAGGCGGCGTCCTGTGCTACACATGGCGACGACGACTGCTACACGCGCCAGCGCCGGCTGCTACACGCAGCGGCGACTGTTGCTTGTCACGAATATGCAACTTGTATTCCTGTGGGGGCCAAAGGCCACAATATATAGTACAGATACAGGTGCAAATATGCAGAAAGCCCCCTAACATATGGGGAAAATACAATATACAAATATATACATCTAAACCCCCCCCTCAAACTCATGGTGGATCCACAATATTGAGTTTGGAGAGTAAGAAATCATGCTGCGCTCTAGTTTGTGACTCCGTAAAGAAATCCGCCAACTGTAAATCTGAAGGCACATACTGAAGCGCAACAACCCGAGCCTGCACCTGAGCACGTGTATAGAAAGCATCAACACCAATATGCTTAGTAAGCTCATGCTTGATCGGATCACGTGCAACACTAATAGCACCTGTATTGTCAGACAAAACCAGAGTGGGTGTGGTAATAGAGACCCCAAAATCCGCAAGTAACCACCGTAACCAGGTCACCTCAGCAGTCAACAAGGCCATAGCACGCAACTCAGCCTCAACACTCGAACGGGAAACCGTTGTCTGTTTCTTCGTCTTCCAAGCAATGAGCGAACCACCAAGAAACACACAGTAAGCAGAAAGTGAACGGCGATCCGAAGGATCACTCGCCCATGTAGCGTCCGAATAGCACTGGAGCTGGAGGGAGCTGGAACGAGGAAAGAAAAGGCGACGAGTGATCGTACCCCGAAGATAACGAAGAACACGGAGAAGATGACTATAGTGAACGGTGGTGGGAGCAGAAACAAACTGACTCAGAATATGAACAGGATAAGAGATATCAGGACGAGTGACAGCAAGATAAACAAGACTCCCAACAAGATGACGATAACGCGTCGGATCAGGATGAGGATCACCATCAGTAGGTTGAAGCTTAACATTAAGCTCCATAGGGGTCTCAATAGTGCGCTCATCCCCAAGCGCAGCACGAGCAAGAAGATCCTGAATATACTTTTCCTGGGAGATGTAAAAGCCATCAGAAGTGGAGGAGACCTCAATCCCAAGAAAGTATCGAAGAGGACCAAGATCTGTCATAAGAAACTGATCACGAAGATGAGCCTTAACGAAGGCGATATACTCAGAATCATCACCAGTAATGATCATATCATCAACATAGAGAAGAAGAAGAGTGCGTCCACGAGGAGAAGTGTGAACAAACAACGCTGGATCATGAGCACTAGGGGAGAAACCAGCAGCAGTCACTATAGAAGCGAAGCACTCAAACCAGGCACAGGGGGCCTGTTTGAGGCCATAAAGGGAACGTCGAAGACGACAAACCATCCCGTCGGGAATAGAATACCTAGGAGGAGGCTGCATATAAACCTCCTCACTCAACTCACCATTGAGAAAGGCGTTCTGAACATCAAGCTGGGACACAGACCAGTGACGAACAGAAGCAACAGCAAGAAGAGTACGCACAGTGGTCATATGAGCCACAGGAGCAAAGGTCTCATCATAGTCACGACCATGCTCCTGCTGAAAACCACGAGCCACAAGACGCGCTTTATAGCGCTCAAGAGATCCATCAGAGCGGGTCTTAATCTTATAGACCCACTTACACGTGATAGGACGAACACCGGGAGGGGGAGAAACAAGATCCCAGGTGCCAGTGCGCTCAAGCGCAGCAATCTCCTCAGCCATGGCCAGCTGCCATTCAGGATGATGCTCAGCATCCCGATAAGAAGTCGGCTCGGAGGCAACAGAAAGACCATACTGACTAGGAGAGTAACGGTTGGGGGCACGACGCTGACGAACAGGACGAGTAGAGGGAAGCTCATCAGAGGAAGACGACGCAGGAGATGACGATGAAGAAGAAGGAAGAGCAGAGGAATACTCTGGAGAACAAGGAGAACTAGACGGAGCAGAGGAGGACGGTGTCGAAGAAGATACATCAGGGGGAGGAGATCCGGAGGAAGACACAATGGGAGTAGAAGGAGGTGTGTCAGGAAAGAGAAGAAAAGAGATATCTTCCACCGGGTAGGTACCAGCGGTGGGACGAGGATAGAAAGGACGCGTCTCATCAAAAGTAACATCACGAGAGATACGCATCCGACGACCAACGGGGTCCCAATAGCGATAGCCCTTATGCTCATCACTGTATCCAAGGAAGACACACTCAACAGACTGAGCGGTCAGTTTGGTGCGTTCGCGAGGAGCAAGGAGAACATAGCAAACACAACCAAACAAGCGAAGCATGGAGTAGTCTGGAGGCTGTCCAGATAGGCGCTCAAGAGGGATACCACCCTGCAGAGCAACAGAAGGCTGAATATTGATGAGGTAAGCCGACGTAGCGACATCCTCAGCCCAGAAATGCGGCGGAAGAGAAGAAGCAATTATCATGGCACGAGTGGTCTCAAGAAGATGGCGATGCTTACGCTCAGCGACGCCATTTTGGGCATGTGCACCAGGACAGGAGAACTGAGCAAGAGTGCCCTGCTCAGCAAGAACACCACGCAATATCTGGGAGATATACTCACCAGCAGAATCAGCACGAAACACACGAATGGGGGTAGAATATTGAGTACGGACCATGGCCGTAAAACACTGATAGATGGAGTGCACTTCACTGCGAGAGCGCATAAAATACAACCAAGTGTACCGAGAAAAATCATTTACGAATAAAATATAGTAGCGATGGCCCCCTTTCGAGTCGAAAGGAGCCAGACCCCAAACATCGGAATGAACTAAATCAAAAGGTCGCTGAGATACAGACGCGCTAGTAGGATAGGGAAGCTGAATCTGTTTACCCAACCTACAGCCTTGACAATGTAAAGACCCATCTCCTGAGATAGGCCCCAGAAGACCACGATGAACTAATGACGACAGGCGGGAGTCACAAAGGTGACCAAGACGATGATGCCACTGCTGAAAGGAGCTGGTAGCAGAGGCGGCGACCGGAGAAGAACTAGCGGATGAAGTGGCGGCGGAAGGAACACGAAGCCAGTCTAACTCCCAAAGTCCTGAAGAGTCACGGCTGCGAGGGCCAGCTCCAACCAGGGCCTGTGTGCGACGGTCCTGGACAACACAAGAATCAGCATCAAGAATGACGCGACAACCAGAGTCAGTAAGCTGGCTAGCAGAGAACAGATTCATCTTAAGAAGAGGGACATGAGAAATATCAGGAACAAAAAAAGAAGAAGTAGAAAGGGTGCCCCGACTAGAAACAGGAAGAGAGGTACCATCAGCCGTAAAAACATGAACAGGAGAAGGGAGAGAACGAAGAGCGGACAGAAAAGAAGACTCAGAGGTCATATGAAAGGAAGCTCCGGAATACAGATACCACGGAGACGTACCTGACTGTGTAGAAGGTGGTGGTCGCGCAGTGCCTGAAGAATCAGTCACAGAACCAGCAGTGCCCGTCGAAGAAGAGCCTGTAGCAGCAAGCAGACCGCGAAGACTCCTGATAATGTCCTGGTCAGAGAGAGCAACTGCTGAAGACCCGGAAGGAGCTGATGGCCCACGAGCCTGGTGCTGCTGACGTAAACTGGGGTCCCGTGTATAACAGGTGGCCCAAGTGTGTCCATCCCTATTGTAGTAAGAGCAGTGACGAAGAGAACCACAGCGACCCTGACCACGAGCCTGCTGGTGCTGACTCTGACCCTGAGGCGGCTGGTGCTGAAGCTGACCCTAACCCTGACCTGGAGGAGTGGGTAGTATCGGCGACGGCGGCACAGGGGACCACGGCTAGGTCGAGGGAGCAGACGGCAAAGGAGCACCACGAGTAGCAAGCACAAACGGAACCACAAGAAGACCAGCACCACGGAGACGGGTCTCCTCAGCCCGAAGCTCAGACAACACCTCCGAGAGCGGAACACGACCACGAGCATTCAGCTGAGCACGCCGGGGCTCAAACTCCTGGCGAAGCCGAGATAGAAACTCATAGATGCGGTGAAACTCCAAATCCGAGCACACAATCTGGCAGAACGAGCATGTGCCACAAACAGCAGTACGGAGAGAATCAAGCTGACGCCAGATAGCAGCACTCTGAGTATAGAACTCATCAATAGTGCAATCACCCTGCTGAAGAGCATGCTGTTGGCGAACCACGGACAGGTAAAGAGCATCACCAGACGGCTGATAGCGCTGACGAAGATGTGCCCACTGAGCGGCAACAGTGGGGAGACGCATGAACTCAGCAGCATACTAGGACAGAACACTGGAGGTGAGAACAGCAGCAGCACGAGCATCCTCATCGACCCACTGAGTGTAGGCAGTCAGAGCATGGCGATAGGTCTCGAGATTAGCAGAGTATTGTTTGAACTTCAGGTCATAGGCAGCAACAGCATTATCGTCGGCACTCTGAGCAGCATCCTTGGCCTCCTGAGAAGCATCAGCACCAAGAACAATCGGCGTCGATGGAAGAGGAGCCACAGGAGCAGGGGGCACGGCGGACAGGAGACCTCGCCGGAGAGCACACCCCAAAGACGGAGACCGCGCATGTGAACGCGCATGAAGGCAGCGAAATCAGGATAATTCGCGCCATCGAAGATCACCGGGCAGCGAGGAATCGCAACATAGCCCGATGCAGAAGACATCTCTCTCTCAATTTTTTTTACTCTCAGATCTAATCTGGAACTAACGAAAACGTGAGCTGGAATCAGATGGAGCAGACAGGGCGGCGGCGGGGCAGGCGGGGCCGGGACGCAGGCGGACGGACAGGGTGCAGCAGTGCCAGGCCTGGGCGGGAGTTCGTCTGGTAGCAGGTCCCGCGCGTGGGAACCGAGGCCTGGTGCGAGGTGACGTCGCGCGCGTGGGAACCGACGAAAACGGGACGTCGCACGTCACGCGCGGGCGTCGTCAGGCGCTTGTCTCCTGCGGTCGTCAGGCGCTCGTCTCGCTAGGGGAAAACGCTCCACGCGCGCGGACGGACAGGGTGTATGGCACGTAGCAGGTGGCGCGTAGCAGGTGTGCGCATGGGCGCGCGCTGGAATCGAGGCAGACCAGGCGGGGTGCGCGATCCAGGCTGGATCTGAAGAAATCGCTCTGATTGCGATCCAGGCGGGAGTTGAAGAAATCGATCTGATCGGTGACCGAAGAAATCGAGATTGATCTGATCTGGAGAATCAAGATTAAATCGATCTGGAACGGGAGAGGACGGCCAGGACGGCCACGAACGAAGCGGCAACCGGCGGCGGCGCCGACGGCAAGAACGTCGGCGACATGGACGGTGGCGGCGACGAAGTTGCAAGTATAAGGAGGCTAACCTAGCTCTGATACCATGTCAGAAATATGCAACTTGTATTCCTCTGGGGGCCAAAGGCCACAATATATAGTACAGATACATGTGCAAATATGCAGGAAGCCCCCTAACATATGGGGAAAATACAATATACAAATATATACATCTAACATTGCTATGTGCGGCGACTGCTACCAAGAGCCTAATCCGCTGCCTATGACGGGCATCGCCAACACGGGCGCAGTTTTCTTCCTGTGGTGTGCGGATGAGCTGCCACAGAAGTGCGGAGGTTCTACCAAGGAACGGCGGTGGTGCTACTAGGGAGTTAACCACAATTGGAGGCTATGCCACCAGAGCTACAGGTGAAGAGAATGGAATTGCGAGCACACCGTCGACATCATCGCTGCTACAAGCCACATTCTCTGTCTATTTCTAAACAAAAATTAACCAAAATACCAATTCTAGTATCAAATTGGAAAGCAGCTAGAATTAGCAGTCAAATACTAGCAGGGACTGATTACCAAGAATAGCAGTCTTTTTATTCTCTCCCTCGAAATATGGCCTAAGCGACAGTGCCATAATTTCGACGAGCCATGAGTTCTCTTTCTTTTCTTTTGATCTTTATCCGACGCGGAAACATGCTCATTCACATTACACATATAATATACTTTTTCATGAATGGATAACAAATAAAGCTCATTGTGAAGGAAAGCAAACACCCACCCAATCTTTATTACACCAAATGGCACACTGGCCATGTCCAAAATAACATTCATAATTAACTTTTTCCAAACGTGATACACTTATTAAGTTTTTATGTAATAAAGGAACATATAAGACATTTGTAAGGAGGATCGTTGATCCATCAGCAAGCTCCAAGGAGATGTCGCCAACAGCTTAAGTGTTCGCTTAGACTCCATTTGCGACTTCAACGCATCTTTCGTTTCTTTTTGTAGTCCACGTCGAATGGAATCCGTGTAAAGAATTTATAAAATGAACAGCTGCATCTGAGTCAATCCACCAAGTAGATTTTAAAAACTATATCTATACATGGATTCATTTACAAAAGAAACAATGTTGTTACCTTTCCTTTCCATTAGTTCCTTTATCCAAACAGGACAATCTTTCTTAAAATGCCCTTTCTTGCCATAGTGGAGACAATCATCTTTGTCCACTGGAAGAGGCCGGTGCTGATGATGATAGTGCATGGGAGCTTTACCATGTGGCTTTGAAGGGGACCTTGGTTGCTTTGATGGTAGGTCCTCTTCTTATTGTCCTTGACATAGTTCAAGGAACCACCATTGAAGGTTTTAAGCCTCTCCTCTTCTTGGGCACACATGACTATAGTATTTTCTATGTCCCACTTTTATGGCACATATTGTAATTGACAACAAAAGTGTCAAACTATTGAGGCAGTGAAGCCATGACCATGTGGAAAAGAAGAGAAGGCTTTAGCTCCAGATCAGCATCCATGGGCTTCAACTTGGCAGCCCTGTTGCTCATCCGGAGGATGTGCTCCCTTATGCCATGTCCACCTCATGTGTACTTTTCTGTCACCAACTGCTTTAGCAGCTTGGTAGAATATGTCTTTGCAGATCTGGTGAACTGACTCTTTTCTTTTCTAAGTACTCGGCAACAGAAGCAGACTCTATGATTGAACCGACAATGTCCTTTTCAATCGTGTTCTTTATAAATGTCATACATTTTTTATTGCCGGTTTGCCACTTTTTGTTCTCTAAAGTGTAGAACATCTCTAGTGGAGCATTGTCCCTTTTCTTTTTCTCTCATGCATCATCATCATCTGCATCGACTCGGAGCGGCTCTGTCGGTTTGGTGGGTTGCTTGGTCTCAAGGACCCAATCCACATCAGCATAGATAAACGCCAAGTCCACTTTTTTTCTCTAGTCGGAGTAGTTATCACCTCTGAGTATGGGGACGTCCTTGATGCAGCTCATCAAGTAGTCAGGGCCGGCCGCCCCGGGCCCCCGAAACCAAGGGGCCCCGGATACCAACTAGCTAAGGCATACGCGGCTGATGTAGAACTAATTTGGCAGCGCCATTAGAGCTGCTCGGGAATTCCTCTTTTGTACGATTCAGGGAGACGAAAAAACAGTTGTGCTGCGTGCGTTTTATTGGACTGAAACTTGGGCCCTTTCTCCGTCTGAGTTGGGCTTTATTATAGTTACTAGTTATCTTGGGCTTTCTTCCTGTATTTAATTTGGTGTACGAAGGGACTAAGTGGAGGCCGGTTGATTAAACACCCGGGGCAAAGCTGGCGGTCTAAACCAGGGCAGGAAGACCAAGTAAGGAATGCAGCTACTTATTTTGTTGTTTTCTTTCACTAAAACTAAAATAATCGATTCAGTTCATTTTTATTCCACTAAAAAAGATCAACTTAATTTCCTTTACCCTACGAGTTGATTTATCTGATCGTGGCCATGTCAAGGTAATAGTCTCGATCCCTACCAGATATGCATGGTTCACAACGTTTCGACCGTTTTCTCGACATGATATTAAGATTACCCATTGTCCACCTAAACCGGCCGTCGCGAGAAGAGAAGTCAAGTCGCCAAGAGTAGGCTGCATTTCGCCATGCCCTCCTTGGCGACCACGATTCTAGTCACAGTCAACGTTATGATCAATAGGATTGGTATCGACATGCCATCATCAGCAACTTTGCATATAGAAATGTTAAAAGAAAACTCAAATACGATATATACACATCATTGGTATCAATATTGTTTCTATAAGCACTATAGGAGTTCTTTTAGATGCACTTTAGTGGTTCTCACATATGCGTATTAAGGTGTCAAGGAAATCCCACAAATATTGACACCAAATTTTGACACTAAACTTTGAATAAGAAATCTCAAAATAAACTAGAAACGAGGTATTGGTTGGATCCCACTTGGATCAATAATACATATATAAGTTCTCATTTTGATACATATAGGGGCCAGGATTTTAGTTCCGCCCCGGGCCCCCGAAATCTCAGGACCGGCCCTGCAAGTAGTACCCTCCTGAAAACCACAAAGAAGTGAGAACACAACAATAATTGCATGTATTAATCCAACGCTGGTCAAAACTTACACATACAACTATTTGTGCGATTTATAACTACATCACGATTGGGCGGAAAGAATATAGAAATAAAACATAGGTAACCATTTTAATCAAAAGACTAATCGTGAACATGCTATTAACAACGTTGGTTAGAAAAATAACATGAACATAATTAGAATAAATACTTTAATATGCTTTCAAAAAATTAATTCTCACTTTTGTCTTTATTAAATGCAAAGAGCACTTTTTAACTTATCGCAGCGGAAGAAATGAATACAAATTCATTAAACTTTATACTTTTTAGAAGCATTACTTTGTAATTTTTATATTTCCTAATTCAAACATCACGCTGGTTAAGTTTGAATAGGAAAAGTAGATAAAAAACCTCCAAAACTGAATAGAAAATTGCCTAAAATGCTTAAAATAAAACTATCACTGTGCCGCATTGGGCGGTGAAAAAAACTCGGCCCACAGCCTATTTGCGGCCTCGTGCACGGCCGCACGCTCAACACTACGCGTAGCCCAAAAAGCCCACGGCATGCATGGCTCACACGCGGCCACAGTGCGCCCGCCCGCTCGCTGTAACTCTTGCGCGCTCGCGGCCCAACAAAGGCCCACGGCCTGCGCAGCGGGAGCCAGTGGCGCCCTGCTCCATCTCGATCGTACGATCTAGCACACGGCATCCGACGGCTGTCCGCGCTGGTCGCTAGGTAAAAACCAACTGCTCCCGGACCTGTCTAAAACCCTAGCCCCATTCACTCGCCCACTTCCTCGCGTCTGTCTCTGTCCCACTCATAGTGGCGGCGACGTGTTGCCCCGCGCGCGGTGAGGTGGCGAGGAGGCGGTGCCGCCCAACGCTCGGACGGTGACGAGCCCCTCCCCCTCTACTTTATGACTCTCCCCGTCCACCTCCACTACACCCCGAACCACAGCGGCGCAGGTGGAGGACTGTGCCCCTCTCTGCCTCCTTAGCTTCGCGCGCATCCACCGGATGGTGGGTGTGTCGCTGTCAAGCGGCACAGGAGGCGGCCTCCTTTGTCGGCGGTGTGCCGGTGGATACTATTCTTCCTTTTGTCTTTCTGTTTGATAATTTGCAAGGAGATTGTATATTTTCCCTCTAGATGGGGATTGGCTTTTATGTTTGACTCGGATTCAGGGTGGTGCTTTATTTCACCGATGGGGTGGTGTTTCGGTGTTCTTTTCCCTATGGGGTTTGTTCTTCTCAATGCCTTGGGATCGAGAGGAACGGCACGACCTCGTGGTGAAGCACTGTGCATTTTAGGGTTAGGGTTTTACTTTACTTTTTCTCTGTCAAAATTCTACCCGAAAATATCTACAGAGCTTAGGCTCTGATACCATTGTTAGCTTGGCTAGATCGACTAGGTATAGGACTTTCGGTAGAACCTTTGCCATTTACCAAATATTGGTACTAGATCTTGACTGAGAGAGAGAGATCAGAGAGTAGGCACATACCTTCTCCTTGGCTAGAGGAGGGTGTCGATGTGGCCATGGTGATCGACGGCGATAGCGAGTGCGGGGGGCCTAGACGGCGGCGGTAGCGGTGCTTCCCGTCACTACTGCGCGACCTAGATCGGTAGGGTATGTATGAGGGGAGTAAGGCTCGTGAAGAACCTCGTGTTCCGAGCCTCCGCCCCCACCTCTTTATATATATAGTGTGACAGGGACCCGCCAACCATATTGGGTTGGGCGCCCCCCATGAGGGCGCGAGTCAAAGGGGAGATCAATCTAACAGCCTAGAGGTGTTTCTTACTCTCGAGAAGCCTCCGAGGTTGCTATGTCCCAATAATAAGGGGGATATATGTCCCCATGTTTTCTCCCTGTATGGAAAACAACTTTGTGTGATCATCACCTTGTTTCTCTACTCATCGTATGCAAAACTAGGTTGTGCCTTTTTTTTCAAATCAGGATTTCGCTCCTCTATATTAATATTGAAAACACACGGTACAACATCGAGTTCATTGCTGGGGCAAACAACACAAGCATGCCCAAAAGGAAAACAAGAGAAATAAAGATAACTAAATGCCAACAACACCAAATCAACAAAGCAATGATGATCCTTAACCGCTGCGTCCTCTGGAGAATTCCCACCACGTTACTTACTCGGAATCGTCGTGTACCAACTACCAAGCAATACCTTCAGTAAGGAATGCAATGATGAGGTTGCTGCCGAACTGGTCCTAGGATTTCTCCCGGTACACGGAGGGAAGCAGGGAAGGGGTACATCCGACACCCTTCAGAAAGGAAGGACGGATTCCGCAAGCGTCACTGCGTCGGTGTCGAGCTAGCTGACATGGATTTCTCCTGACCTCCAAAACTCCACAATGCTCGACAATCCTAAGAAGTCCACCAACTTGCCACCCACCAACATGCGCCAACATGGTCTTGCAATATCCATCGCCGTCTCACCAAGCCAAACACTGCGAGGCCGACCAGATCAAAAAGAAACAACCCTAGATAAGGGAGGGCAGTATCACCATCACACGGGAGGGAATTGCCTCCACCGCTATAGGCGGTAGCCGACTGGACTCAGCAGCAAGAGCACACCAGGCCACTTGTAGCCAGAGGGCGGCAACCGCTTAGCCCCTGGAGGACATCCTCCACCGTCGCGTGTGCTGACCGGACACGGGAGCAGGGATAAACCAAGCTGAGGAGGCCCGGTTGGGCCCGTAAAGTCCCCGCCACCACGTTATTACATGTAGGAAATGCCGCCGCTACCCTCTTGATTGGCACCATAGGCCCGGCCGAGACGGGATGGGCTCGTGAAGCTCCCGCCGCCAAACTACAGCAGGCGCGGAGATGACACCGCCACCCTCATCACGATCCCCTTGTTAATCCAATCAAAGGCAGAGGCCACGCCCATCCCGGCTTGCCCTCCCCCAGATCGGGCCTAAAGGGCCTAGGTGTAGGCCAGCAGGGCCACTCTGGTCAACTGCAATGCCGCCATCGCTACCGACTGGTAGCCCGTTGTCGCACCTGCCAACCAGCCCAGCACCTGGATGCCTCAATGCCTCGCCGAAGATCCGCCTGGAAGCACCACTTAGCCTTGCGCCGACCTGTAGGGTTTCGTAGCATGGAAAACAAAAAATTTCTACCGCATACAAACAAACAAGCCAAGATCTATATACTAGATTGTAGCAACGAGTCGATAGAATAACTCACCCTCGAAGATTCCAAAGTGTTTAACGAGAGCGGATTCTCGTGGGTGATGTAGTCGTACTCTTCCCGATCTCAAGATCGCGTAGACGATCCTTCCGGCGCTGCGTTCCGGCAGCGCTCCGGCAGTCGGTCACACGTTCGGTACTCGACGAAGACCTTCCTCTCCCTTGTTCCAGCAGGCAGCGGAAGTTGTAGCACTCTCCTCGCGATTCCGGCAGCACAACGGCGTGGTACCGGAAGTAGAGGGGAGATCTCGCAGGGCTTCGCCTTAAGCCGGAGCGAGTATGGTGGAGTATGAGAGAGTCCCCCGACGATCTACGGTTTAGACACGCCAAGGAAGAGGTGCTAGAGCCGGCGGATAGGGTTTGGAGGTGCCCAAGTCGGCGGCTAGGGAGAAACCCTAGGGGGCGGCGGCGGCTATGGTGGGCAGCAGCTGCTAGGGTTTGAGGCGTGGAAGTTGTGTGTCAAGGAGGGGAGCCCTGCCCCTCCTTATATAGGTGGAGGGGGCCGGCCGGCCAAGGGGAGGGAGAGGAGTCCCTCCCCAACTCGTCTTGGGTGGGTGCCGCCGGTTGGAGGAGGGAACTCCTCCCCAACTCGGTTTCCCACTCCTCCTCCTCTTTCCAAAAACTGCCGTTTGACTTTCAAACTAGCCGTTTGACTTTTCAAACTAGGATTTGAATAATCCCTCTATTTTGAACAGCGATGACACCGAGTACATGATGCAATCATATCAACTTGATATAACACATTCATGTACCCTTCCCCCCCGGAGTGCCGGACATTCCGGAACCTTCTAGAACATTCCCGATGAAAACACCGGAACCATTCCCCAACTCCAAAACGGGACTTTCCTTATATGAATCTTATTCTCCGGACCATTCCGGATCTCCTCGTGATATCCCGAATCCCATTCGAGACTCCGAACAACATTCGGTCTCTTTCTCATCATTCCATAACTACTCAAACAACGTCGAATCCTTAAGTGTGTCTCCCTACGGTTCGTGAATTATGCGGACATGATCGAGACACTTCTCCGATCAATAACCAATAGAGGAATCTGGAAATTCATATGGCTCCCACATATTTCTATGATTACTTTGCGATTGAATGAACCACTTACATACGATACCAATTTCCCTTTGTCTCACGATAGTTTACTTATCCGAGGGATCGTCGGTATCTCTACATACCTAGTTCAACCTCGTTACCGATAAGTACTCTTTTCTCGTTCCTGTGATATGTGATCCCTTGTGAGCCAGTCACATGCTTGCAAGCTAATTGGATGACATTTCATCGAGAGGGCCCAGAGTATATCTATCCGTCATATGGATGGACAAATCCCACTCTTGATCCATGTGTTTCAACTAATACTTTCCGAACACTCAATGCCACCTTTATAGCCACCCAGTTACGGTGTGGTGTTTGATGTCATCAAAGCATCCATCCGGTAAAGGTGATATGCATGATCTCATGGTCGAAGGAATTAGGTTACTATGTATCAGAAAGCATATAGCAATTGAACTATTAAAATGACTTGATCTTTATGCTACGCTTATCTATAGGAGTATGTCCACTATATCATTCTCCTAACGATATGATCTTGTTGTTAATAACATCTCAATGTTCATGATAGGAAAACCATAATCATCTATTAACCAACAAGCTAGTATTATATAGAGGCTTTACTAGGGACTTCAAATTAAGTTTACAAATCACACAAGTATTAATGTTTCCTTGTTAATACTATTATAGCATGAATGTAAACATTTATCATAAACACAAAGATATAATAATAACTACATTTATTATTGCCTCTAGGGCATATCTCCAACACGACCTGCACAGGAGCTCGATCGAGGGGGGAAAGGCCAAGGGTCGGTGTTGTCTGGGCCAAGCCCTGCGGCGCACACCGACGACAGCGAGGGAGAGGGGGCGGGGGGAAGCACAGGGAGAGGGAGGAGGTGGTGTTGCTTGGTCGTGAGACGACCCAAACTCTGTTAGCAATAATCTTGCCCTAGTGAGTTTGAGTTTAATTAGGTTTCCTAATTAGGTATTTTCTAGTCTAGTTCTAGTCGGTCTGGTGTTGTTGTGTGCGTGTATCCGTGTTAGCTTAGAGTAGTTTTATCTAGCTAGGTGAGTTCTAATTTCTATCGTTCTATGTAGTACCAGTACGATACCGTGTTTCTTGTAAGACTCTCGAGAAAGAAACCACTAGGACCCTCTCGATAACCCTCCCACGTCGCTCCCACGAGCGACCGGGGGGACCCTAGCGCCGCCTCCCCTCCCTCCTCCTCGTCGCTGCCGGGACGCGCCGGCGGCAAAGCCGCTCGGCGTCGGTGGTGATGGGGCCCCTCTTCTCCCCCTGGTTCGCTAGATCTAGGCGCGGGCCAAGATCGACGACCGGAGGCGGCGTCCGGCTTGGTGGCGCGGCTTGGCGCGGTGGCGACACCATGCTGTGGCGAGGAGGGCTACGTGGAGCGGTGGTTTTGTGCTCGGGGCCGACGGCTGCTGGACCGGGGCGGCGAGGGCCATGGGCGGCTTTGGCCGAGATCTGGGGGTAGCGGCGGACGTGGTGCTGTAGGATGGAGGCGAAGGCGCGCCCTTAACAGCGGTGCTAAGCCTACGTGCTCATCGACACCGATGGTCGGCTTGCTCGATCCGTTCTCCGGAAATCGGCCGGTGGTGTGGGGATAACTATATCGGATCTAATAATGGAGGCGGTCCTTTGGTTTCTTCCGCACGAAGACGAAGATATGCTTGATGTTTGCCCTCGTTGATCTAGACTGGAGAGGCGGGTTCCGAAAGACTCCTCAGGAGAACTTCCATGGACGTATCATGCCTGGAGATTGCTGGATCGGAAGGTATTCGATCGTGCGCATTGTTTTTCTAGCCGTTTGGTTTCAGTGGGAGCGTTGCGAAGCTCTGTTATTTGTTCCCACCAAGTGCCATTCTTAGAGCCATGGTGAAGTCAGATGCGGAGAATGTCAGGAAAGCAGAAATATGAGGGTAGCGATGGTGATTTTAGTTCTTGTGGCGACGGAGATCTGGCTGCGTGATCTGAGACTCGTTGCAGCGACTGTTGGTGCGGAAAGACAACACAGGGGAGTTTCCAGTCTTACCTTGCATGGTAAAAATCCAAGGTCTGGCCTTAACTGGTTGTGCCTGGCAAAGATCTTGTTGAAGACATTATTTTGTGAGCGAGGACTTTCTCCAGGGTGAAAACCTATGATATTTGATCGGACAACGACGACGCTTGGACATTGTTTCCTTCTTAAAGGCGTTGTTATTGGAGTGGAGGACTACTGGTGTTGTTCTGATGGTGTCAGTGTCGTTGCTTTGAGGTTAGTTCTCTGTAGCGGGACTTTTCATTTTTATAATTCTTTTTTTTCTGGGTTGTGTGCATCCGTATAGCCGCTAGAGCAGGCGTTGTTGCAGAGGCTGGGTGTAATTGGTATCCCTGTGATATTAATATATACTCTTTTAAAAAAATTTATAGTACCAGTACGTGTAGGTCTAGATCATGGTTGGTGGCTTGTGCCTGTGCGTGTATATATACACAGCCTTGGGCGTTGAGTTTTGTACCGTGAGTTAAAAAGAAAATAAAGAAAAAGAACAGATACGATACGTGCCCTTGGCCATAAGATTTTTTCGAACGTGCTTGTTTGTCTAGTTTGATGTAGTCGATCTGTGGACAAATTCCAACAAACTCAACTATACTAAGGTTGTGCCTTTGTTGTGGAGAATATTATCTCACTTAATTACAGATAAATAAATAATGAGTGTGATTCCTTGTTGTAGCGAAAAGACGGGCATCCAACCCCCTTCATCTCGACACGGAAAAATATACATAATCTAGGCACATGAAAAACAAAGAAACAAGCAACATGTGATAATGTTGCAACATGTAATAAACAAGCCGCATGACTGACTATTATTTCAATTTTTTTACTTTGATAACTTGAATAGTTATGATCCAACCACTGATGAACTCCAAACAAAATTGGTCATGAAGGATGTGTCGAATGTACCTCAAATGGCCAATTTTGCAGCAAAAATATCTAGTTTCTCATCTTTCATCACATGAACGATAAGCTAACACTGTTCATGATTCTTTAACACTTGCAGTTCTTGTTCCATACGTACACAATCATAGCGTTTGCATTGGGGACTTCGAAAGTTCTTCCTCCACAATCGTTCAATCATGAAAAAATAAAACGTGGTGACGCTGACGCCTCCACCAATTTAGCCAAGTGACGAGCACATTTAAGGCGCCAGGGTCCCGGCGTCGCCGTCTCGCCTGTCGGCGCCCGAGACGTGGGGTCCAAGCCCAAGCATTAGGCGGGCAAGGTAGGGAGGAGCGTCTTCTACCTCCCAACGAAGCACTGTACAGCGCCCGGTCCTGGTTGCAGGCGGCAATGGCTGGCATCGCCTTCTTCTTCTTCTTCTCCCTCCTGCTCCTCCTGCTTCTCGTCCCTGCTCTTGGCTTCACAAGGAGCGACTTCCCGCAGGACTTCGTCTTCGGCGCCGCCACCTCCGCGTACCAGGTGCGTAATTCCAGGTTTCGTTTCGGGTTCGGCTGTGCTTGATTTGATTTGTCTCTGTAATCCATTTGGTTTTCTTGCAGTACGAGGGCGCTGTCGCTGAGGATGGCAGGAGCCCAAGCATCTGGGACAACTTCACTCACTCGGGTATATAACTAACTTCACGCTCCCACTTCGCTGTATATCGTTTTGGGACTGAGGCAACGGCTGGACTCGCTAACCGTCATGGTAAACTCTTTTCTTTGGCGATACCTTCTTGTTTCTGTCACATCACAGGGAAAATGGTGGATGGAAGCACCGGTGATGTCGCTGCCGACGGGTACCACAAGTACAAGGTACCATGTACTTCTAGTTTTACTTCTGTATCTGTTTTCGTTTCTGGTAAGTAGTATATAGGAGCAAAATTCATATGTGTTTTTCAATCCTACAAATCAAACAAGAACTATAGGAAAAATTGCTAGGGATTTGAATCCTCCCAAAATTATATGTAATTCCTTTGAATCAAAGAGACCCTCGTAGGATTGAATCCTTAGGAATTTTTCCTAAGGGGGGCACAGAAGGTTGCTGCCTAGTATGGCTGACACGGGACTAAGGCTGTGAACCAAGTTTTACCGAGAAATCAAGAATTATCTCCCTTATCTAATACTCCCTCCGTTTCAAAATATAAGATGTTTTAGCTTTGTGAAGCAAATATATCTAGACTATTTTTAATATATAGGTTCACTCATGTTTGGAATGAATCTATAAACTAAAACAAGTCTAGATACATTTTCTTTACTAATAATCTAAAACATCTTATATTTTGAAACGGAGGGAGTAACATGTTAACCATACATCATTTGTTGTTTCAGGATGATGTCAAGCTCATGGCTGACACGAACCTAGAAGCATATAGATTCTCCATCTCTTGGTCAAGGCTTATTCCAAGTATAATTTTTCCATATATTTCCATTGCAGTATGGTACAAAGTCACCTCAAGACCAAAATTCTGATTGCTCGTCTTCAAACTGAGATTTTGCAGGTGGGAGGGGAGCTGTCAATCCAAAAGGGCTAGAGTACTACAACAACGTTATAGATGAGCTAGTGAAACATGGTACGTTTATTTCATATTAATCTGTGATCCAAGTCTCTAACACGCATCTACATGCTTGTAGTTCTGCATTAGAAAGTATTGTACTGGCAAAATGTCTGCATAATACAATTGTCTATTAGAGAGAAAGTTCTGCTATATTCTGTTTTCTTCTCCTCGATTTAAACTTTTCTGGCTGTCGTGCTTCTTCAGGGATTCAAGTCCATGTTATGCTTTACCATCTCGATTTCCCACAAGTTCTTGATGATGAGTACGGAGGATGGTTAAGCCCTAGAATGGTGTAAGATCCTCTATTTGTTTTTTTGTAGTGATGAAATTGCTAAATGCTCAAAATTATCAGATGTTGTACGGAGTAGTGATGATATTACAATTGTTGTAATATTTCTTCACCAGTGGCACTGCAAAATGCAGGGATGATTTCACAGCATTTGCAGATGTGTGCTTCGAGGAGTTTGGGGACAGGGTCTCTTACTGGACTACGATAGATGAACCTAATGTTGCTGCAATTTCGTCTTATGATACTGGACAAAGCGCGCCTGGACGTTGCTCTGATCCCTTTGGATTCAGAAAATGCACTGTAGGGGACTCAACCGTGGAACCATATGTAGCAGCTCACAACATGATACTGGCACATGCTTCAGTTACTAGACTTTACAAAGCAAAATACCAAGTGAGTTGACATTTTCCAAAGACAAGCAGTCCCCCTCTTTGCTTTTTCCATAAACCAGTTATCCTTCATATGATTATATCTTCTCATTTCTCAACAAAAAAAAAATGATTAATGTTGGATTCATTGTTGCTGAATGCATAGGAATTTTGTCTAACTACACAGAGCATTCCTTGTTTCTCGCGATATATATGATTCATGTGCCCATAAAAAGTGTTTTTTTACGTTTAGGCCATACAAAAGGGAGTCATTGGCATAAACGTTTACACATTTTGGGCTTATCCTTTGACGAACTCTACCGCTGATATAGAAGCAACTGAAAGATGTCAGGACTTCATGTTCAACTGGTATGATATACTGGCTCTTCTATATGCTTCCAGAATGTGCAAGTTAATTACATGGAACTGATTAACGAAATTGTTGTGCTTAACTCATAGGATATTAGAGCCATTGGTGTTTGGAGACTACCCGAAAGTGATGAAGAAGATTGTTGGTTCTCGCCTTCCATCCTTCACAAGATCCCAATCTGACGCTCTCATGGGTGCGCTAGATTTCATAGGAATAAATCACTACTATTCTCTCTATGTGAATGATCGCCCTTTAGAAAAAGGTGCTCGCGACTATGCGGGTGACTTGTCTACTTACATGAGAGGTGAGCACATTAATATCTGTATAGGCATTATTGCCACAATTGTTCATAACTCTAGTGACAGCGTAACGAGGCAAACAAATATTTGTTGGCGTTTCTGAAACATAATCTACAATTTGGAGCCTAACCGAATACCTGTTTCTCTCACGCAGCCTCCAAAACAGACCCGCCAGTTGGCAAGGTAAAGTTTGCCATTATTGGTTGTTAGCTCTGTTCAGATCTTTTCGCCATGAAGCTACTGAATTAGGGACTCCGATGTGATGCAAGATACTACTGTAGTTAAAAAACTAAAATAAGAAGTTGAAGATTATTGACAAACTTGAACAAGGTAAGGGAAATTTGTTCATTCTGTTAGCTCTGATAAATGAATCTTTTTCTATGTATCACAGCATGCCCCGACATCAGTAATAAACGATCCGGAAGGATTGCAATTCATGCTGCGGTACCTGAAAGAAAGATACGGGGACATTCCCATTTATGTCCAAGAGACTGGCAAGTCGATCTAATTTTCGACTAGAATGATCTCCAAGTTTTTGGTTCCATCACTCCAAGAGATAGATAGAGAAACCATGCCACTGCTAACGGCAGACATCATGGCCTGTAGTACATGATATTTTGGTGATATCTTGGGCCTTCTTTTTGTTCTTTTCAGGTTATGCATCTAGCAATGACACTGTCCATGATACCGACAGAGCCGAATACTTGAAAACCTACATTGCAAGCGCACTGGCTGCTATAAGGTCAGTTATCCCAAAACAAACAAAAAAATCCAACAATGCAATTTGATGTAATCGCGGCGCCTTGTCGCAAAATCTTCCAGAGTTTAGACATTTCTTAGAAGATGAAGTTTTGCTCTGCAGGGATGGAGCCAACCTGAAAGGCTACTTCGTGTGGGCCTTCATGGACGTCTTCGAGTTCCTGTCAGGGAACCAGCCAAGGTACGGCCTGTACCGTGTCGATTTCGACGACGAGGCGCGGCCGCGGCAAGCAAAGCTCTCTGCTCGCTGGTACGCTGGCTTCCTGAAGAAAAATGGCATACACGGTCAGAGTGAACTGAACGATGCAGGATCTCATGCCGAACAATGAGTATGTTTCATCAGATGCACTGGGTTAAGCCTTAAGTTGAACTGTGTGCAAGTACACATAGTTTTTTGTCTTGTTCTTCGTCTTCCCAGAAGACAGGAGAAAGCTGCATCCTGATTCCTGAAGATGTACTAAGACTATAAGATTGGTTAAAAAAATACAGTACTATAAAAGAGCAGAACATGAATCATATTACATCTATGCTGTTGTAGCAGTTTGTAGCAACACGCGTGGCTGACGGGCAATGCCATGAGTCCATGAATAAGAATTCTTGAAGAAGAAGATAAGGCCAAAATTCAGTTTTCCAGCACACACGCGCCTCCCACGGGCATGTGCGTTGGCTCAGTCGGCTGCATGCTACCTCCACGTCACTACAAAGAAAACTGAAGACACACTCCACAATAAGCCGTCCATTAGAGCATTTTCACTCGTTGGACGAATCCAGGCCAAAATCTGAATTTTTTTGGTCAGACGAAACTTATTTTCGGCCTGGGAACACTGAGTTTTCCACTCGTGTTCCCAGACCGAGTTTCCACGCGAACAGAAAACGAAGACATATTTGAATTTTTATCGGTTCCGCTGGCGAGAGCTCGGTCAAAAGGTGTTCGACGGAATTAACGCCCACAAGTTCCGTGTTCCAGGCCAAAACGGAGACATATGTACCAGGCCAAAACAGAGACATATGTACCAGGCCTTGACCGGCGAACTCATCTTCGACGTGTTCTCGCTGCCCATCAGGAACTTGAGATCCGTGTTCCTCTTCTTGGCAGCGTAGTTGGCCTTGAGGAGGGCCACCTTTTCCCCTTGGGTCTCGATCAGCTGCTTCCACCGCTCGTCGCTCTTCTCGGCCCTCTTCTCGGCGTGAGCCCTCGTGTCGGCGATGCATTTCTCAATCGAAGCCTGGAGAGGCTCGGCGGGAGGTCCGGCGGCTTTGAGCATCTTCGCCTTCTTCTGGCTGATCTCTGGCCTTCCTTCGCCGGCAGCAGCGGGAGGGGCCTCCGGGTTGTACACTCCGACCTCGTCGCTGCCGCCTGTTTCTCCCTCACGATCGCCTACTCTTCCGCCGCCTCTTGTTCTTGCCGGAGCTTCGTCCTCTCCTTTCTACCCTTCTGGTCGTCCGACGCGATCTTCTTGGCGTGCTCCTTGGCCGCCCACTCGACAGAGGACATTCCCTCCGGCTTCTTCGCCGGCACTCTCGGCTTCCTCGCCTTCTTCTCCGCCGGAGCCTCGCCGAGGATCGATCTGGGTTGGACAAAACTCTTGGGCAGCATGGTCGGCGAGAGCTCGACGGAGCGGCGGGAGTGGGGGGAATGGGAAAGAAATGCGGGGGGGGGGGAGGGGGGGAGAAAAGGAAGGGAGCTCGGCGAAGTGGCGGAAGTTCAGCCTCCTCTCGCTGACAGAGCTGGCTCACGTCCGTTTTCGCTGTGTCCGGCGTTCCCAGGGCGTTCCCGGGATCCTGGGTACGGCCTGGAAAGCCCGGACCAAATTTCGCCCAAATCCAAACGAAAACAGGTTCCTCGGTACGCGACTGGGCGATTTTCGGCGTCCAGACCTAAACTCGGCGTCTAAATCGGCGTCCTGGATAGCCGAGTGGAGATGCTCTTAGCCTATCTGTAAGCACCGGAAAAGGCACATTAGTACATATCGGAGTAATACGGTGGAGCTAGCTCCTCGGTGCTATGCACCCTGATATTTAAAAGATTTAAAAAATGGTATTAAAATGTTTCAGAAAAATTGAAATAATTCAAGCCAAATGGTATTAAAATGTTTCAGAAAAATTGAAATAATTCAAGCACATACATGTCACCTTGATACTTACCCCTACATATAAAAGAGAAATTGGAACTTTGTTATATTGTGAATAGTGTACATAAACTTCTTATATTGTGAACGGTATAATTTGTCATTTTTTACTTAGGCTATATACTTTAATATTTTAGAATGAAATTTGACATACACATATTATCTACATGCATGATTTATGCCATATTTTCTAATTATGTTTAGTATCATTTTTGGTTAAATCATTTAAACAGGTCCCTAGGCATCTAGTAGCCAAAAATTCACATATGCTGGGCCTATTAAGTTGGCTGTTGCACACGGAAGTCATTTTCATGTGTGATGTGGTAAATCGTTGATGCCGTAAAATCTCTGCCATCTACCCACAGCCTGTCATGCTCCTTCCTAGGGACATCATACACAGAAAGTTTTCTAAGATGTAACAAACAAATAATTATTGATAATTTGCTCGTCTATTACTAAGTTCTTTTCACACAATTCATTTCATCCAACTTATATGTGATATGTTCATGCTTCTTTCTCCTTTGCCCTCTTTATTTTCCGGTCGTTTAGCCACCTTCCCGCCGCCGCCGCCGCCTCCCCCTGCTCGTCTAAATGAAGAGTGCCACCTATAGCTCATACTTACAAAGAAAGCTTGAAAAAAATTCAGGAACGATGCCTCGCCGCCACAAATATGAGATGGCACAGGAAGCACTAGCAGCGCACGGAGCGCGGATGAATGCGGAGCTAAGGGCCTCCTCGTCCGCAGCGCCTGCCTGGCAGATTACGGGCTCGTGGGGTCCCCTGTTTCTCGGTGAAACCACGACTCCCTCCTCCGCTCTACCGCGGAGTCGTCGATAGAGGTGCCTGATTCGTTGGAGTTCTACATCAAGGCATGGCATCGTCATGCATTCAAGAAGCCTCTAAAAGTAAATCAGGGAGAGGGAATTGGGGAGGCAACCCCATAGCTCTCATCCCGCCGGCTGCATGTCTCTTTATATTGATAAGTTAGTTTACAATGTGTACTACAATATTAATGTGCAACAAACTCTAACTCTATATCTATCTTAATTCTATCTCTACCTTGAACTAGATACTAACAAATTTAGGTACTACTGATATTATCTAATACCCTCCCTCAATCTCAACTGCCTCGCAGATTGAGATTAAAATTACACCGTTGAAAAGCAGGATCTAGAAGGGGATTGGTGAAGATATATGCCACTTGAGCATTGGAGGAGATGAACTTGATCTCTAGCTGCTTCCGAGAAAATCTCTTGCACACAAAGTGAAAATCAACCTCAATATGTTTAGTGCGAGCGTGGAAAACTGGATTGGCAGAGAGATAAGTGGCTCCAAGGTTATCACACCATAAAATTGGAGTACGAGATTGTTGAATACCCAGCTCACTGAGAAGAGATTGTACCCATATAAGTTTAGTCGTGGAATTAGCCAATGCCTTATACTCAGACTCAGTGTTGAACCATGACATTGTAGCCTGTTTTCGAGCACTCCTGGTGATCAGATTCCCACCAAAGAAGATAGCATATGCCCCGGTTGATCACCGATCATCAACATTCCCAACCCAATCAACATCAAAAAATGCAGACAACAAATCAGTAGAGGCATGCCGAAGAGAAAGACCAGTTGACGAAGTGAAACGAATGTATCAAAGAGTCCTCTTGACAGCAGACCAATGACCATCTTGAGGAGCATGCATGTACTAGTACACACGGTTGACAACATATGAGAAATCAGGTCGTGTAACTGTGAGGTACTGAAGAACTCCTACAATGTTGCGGTGTAAAGTCGCATCATCGAGAGCAAGGAGCTCACCATCAAGAATATAAAACTTATCTGAAGCTGACATGGGAGTGTGAACGGGCTTGCACTTGATCATACCAGATCACCAAAGTAGTTCGGAAGCATATTTCCACTAAGAGAGCAGCAAGCCACCAGTAGCAGGACTTATAACCTC
The DNA here is from genome assembly GCA_916181665.1 of Avena sativa. Lineage (NCBI taxonomy): Eukaryota > Viridiplantae > Streptophyta > Magnoliopsida > Poales > Poaceae > Avena > Avena sativa. Next base: position 196,039,461 of record OV702282.1, read on the forward strand.
AATCCCAAGTAAAAATGGAGCTAACCAAGATCCTTAAAAGAAATTATGTCTGAATATCCTTAACAAGCTTATCTGGGGGACAAGCAGAGGAGCTAATGACAATTATGTCATCAATGTATACCAAAAGAAATATGATCATTTGATAACACTAAAGTATGAAGGGTGAAGAACCAGCAGTAGATGCAACAAACCCAAGTGTGTGAAGTACTGAGCTGAGGCGTGCATGCCATGCACGTGGTTCCTGTTTCAGACCATAGATGTCCTTGTGAAGGAGACAAAGATGATGAGGATATGCTAAATCTTCTTAGCCCGGTAGTTGATGCATGTAGACCTCTTCTTCAAGAACGCCATTAATAAAAGCGTTTTGAATGTCAAGTTGCCGAAGATGCCATCCACGAGAGACTACCAAGGACAAAAGGAGCCGAATTTGTTGTTGGCTTCACCACTAGGCTAAAAGTATCATCATAGTCCATCCCTTGCCACTATTTGAAACCTTTAGCCACAAGGCAGGATTTGTACCTCTCAATTGATCCATCCGCATGGTGCTTTACTTTAAACACCCACTTTGAGTCAATCATGATGACACCAGGGGTCGAGGCATGAGACGCCAGGTCCTATTATGAAGCAATGTGTTGAACTCTGAACCATAGTTGCTCGCCAGTGCGGGATCCGTAGTGCAACGTGATGATCTCGTAGTTCAACACTGTCAAAGGAGACTGCATGCGCTATGCAGTTCGTGAGCCAAGAGACAGTGCCATCCTTGCGCTGGAGCGGTCGTAAAATGTTGTTCTGGAGCCATGTAACGGGACCAGTTGGTGGGGCGGGTGTCCCGTTCATGGAGGAGACCCCAGATGGCAATCCAAGATACGACATAGAGGATGCGGGCGAGGTTGGCCCAACGCTAGGGGATTCAAGCCCATCCGGGGAAGATAACGCAGTTGCCGATCCTGAGTTTGGGACGCGCTCGGGATCATGCGTAGCACCATATGGATCACGCATCGACGTGGTTTGCATGGGCGATGCCGATCCTGAGGAAGAGTCATGCACAAACTCCTGTCAGCGTGTAGCTGCATACCTCGTCCTATACCTACACTATGGTTAGGGAGAAGCAGTGGGGTATACACAAAGGAAAGTTGGACTCATCAAAAACCACATCATATTTATATCCTTTATGAAGAGAGTTTTTTTAGAAATAATGGGCCAATTCCTTTAGGCCCATGTGCATTTCAGATTTTTCCTAAATCTCAAAGCCCAAATTTGTGGCAGCCCATATGTGTTTGGGCCCATGTTTGTGGCAGCTCACATGAAAGTGGAGTGGGAGCTCAAGTTTAGTCTCACGTGGAAAGTTGAAGGAGAGTTGCACCACCTTATAAGGTGGAGTGTTGCACCACTTCGAAGTGAGTGGCAATAAGAGAGATACACGCGCGCGCTCCTCCTCCGACGCTGCACGCACGCCCTCCCGCCCGCCCGCCCGCGGGCCGAGATTTATTTTGCTGCTCAGAAAAACTGTGAGGTTTTGATAGACGTGTCAAACAGTTAGCTTATTCGGGTCGCTCCCGGATCGTGGGCTACTGTAACCGACCCTAACGTGCGCTACTCTATATAAAGTCTTGCGCGGCTACCGCCACAACGCCACCGAAAAACCAATCTAGGGTTTTGCCATCCTCTCTACTTGCACCGTCATCGTAGTCTACTCTATCCCGCTTGCTGGCGTGCACCTATGGACGGGAGAGCAGGTCTCCGGAACCACTCGCCCTTGTGATCCTGTACGGGAGAGGGCGAATAAGGTTTTTGGGAAGCGCTCTGCGCGATTGCTCGAGTTCTCCATCACGGGTCGTCTTCCATCCCAGTCAGGCGGTGCTTCCTACCGCCGTCTTCGTCGTCATCTGCTTCGATCAGTCTTCCCCAAAGTTTCTACTACGACAACCGAACGGTACGTGCTACGTGTTTCTGTTTGGTTATTCATCATGTTCTGCGAGTACATGTTAAACTGCTGTTTGTTTCCGATCATTCTGTTGTTTAGTACATCTGGTATATTCGAGTTACATGAGCTAGTAGCTGGTTTTGTCATGACTTATATTCTGGAATTAATCGTGGAAATTATGCCTAATAATTCAACAAGTTTTACCCAAGAAACACACACTTCTTGGATCTAAACTCGATCTTGCGATTGTTATAAAGATGGAGATGGGACCAGCATGCACATCCAAAGACTTTGGAAAAACTATAATCAGGAATTTCACCCAAGAGGCGTTCTAGCGGTGTTTGCATGTTGATAACATGAGTGGGTAGATGATTAACGAGAAAACACGCGGTGGTAAAGGCATCACTCCAAAATAAAATAGAACTAAGGCATGAGCAAGGAGTGTAAGACTTGTTTCAACTATATGATAGTGTTTGCTTCCACGGTGCCATTTTGTTGGTGAGTGTGGGGGCATGAAACTCTATGAATAATGCCAAGATCATCAAAGAATTTATTGAGTTTAATATATTCACCTCTCCAATCAGTTTGAACATGCAAATTTTTGTGATTCAAGAGATGCTCAACATGACGTTGGAATTATAGAAACACACTAAACACACATTAGATTTATTTTTCAGTAAATAAAGCCAAGTGAGTCGAGTATATGAATCAATGAAACTGACATAATAAGTATGACCACTTATAGAGGTTTGGGCCGGACCTCGTTCATCTGAGTGAATGAGCTCTAAAGGATCTTTTATTACATGACTTGAAATTGAAAAAGGAAGTTGATGATTTTTGCCTTGTTGTCATGCATCACATAGTGCATTATTTTTGCTAGACTCAGAAGGGAGATCACTATGATGAAGGACATGTTGGGCCACATGTGAATAAGGGTGACCAAGGTGACATTGACATTGCTCACGAGACATGTGAAGACTCCCACGCTTGTTTGATAAGCGGCGGCTCTAAGGGATAAAGTCGAGCACGAAACCGTCATCTCAGAAGAGTTTCCCTCGTGCCCTGATCCTTCACAAAAGCATCATTTGGATGAAATTCCACAATACCAGGATTATCATGTGTAAGCTTTTTAACAGAAAGAAGGCTACGGGTAACAGAGGGAACATGCAAAACATCTTTGAGACGTAAGAGTGTGACGTACTGGGAAGAATGCCTTGGCCGATATGATGTATACGCGTACCTGCACCGTTGGCGGTGTGGAATTGATCGATACCGCGGTAGACGTCCTTTGTTGGAGTTAATCTTGTTGTATAGGTCTAGTTTCATATTTATTTTTTGTTGCATGCTTTTAGTTTTAGTGGTCGGCTTAGTTCTGGCTAGGTGTATGCAAGGTGTTGTGGCACAGAGATCAAATCGGTAGAGATCCTAACATAGAGAGATAGCGTTGTGTTGAGAAGCGGTCCGATCACACTAGTGGAAACGAGGCTTTTTGTTGATCCTGAAAAAGGGCTTTAACACCGGTTCTTCTACGAACCGGTGTTAAAGGGGGGGCCGTACCAGCGTGGCCCGTGTGGCAAAAAAGGAGCCCCCCTTTAACACCGATTCGTGCCACGAACCGGTGTTAAAGGACCCTGCAACAGTGGCCCGCGCAGCCCCCCCTTTAACACCGGTTTGTGGCTTGAACCGGTGTTAAAGGGGGGGCTATATAAGACACCGCAGCCCACACCCCACTCTTACATTTTTTCACTATCTCATTTTGGAGCCTAGCAAGAGGGTGTGAAGAGTGCTAGTTTGTGTTTTTTTATATGCACAAGAGGTGTTTGGTGAAATGCCCGAGAGCTCAAAATAAGTTTTCTCATTGCTCTTTCCTTCTCGGTCGAGGTCGGCAACTATCCTTTCATGTGTCATTGATGTACTATATATATAAATGGTCATCTCCCTATTAATTTTTGATATATACTACATATTAATGCAGATGAACCGGCAATGGATGTACGGTGACCGCCGCACTTCCGAGTACATTACGGGCCTCCAAAATTTCATCGTTGTGGCTAATGCAAACCGTGGTCACAATGGTTTTATGTGCTGTCCGTGTGTTCACTGTCAGAACAAGAAAGAATACTCAAATACCAGAACCATTCACGCCCACCTGCTTCGATCCGGTTTCATGCCCAGCTATAATTGTTGGACCAAGCATGGAGAAAAAGGGGTTGTGATGGAAGACAACGAAGAAGAAGAGGATGATGACAACTATCATAATATGTATCCTGAATATGATGATACTGCAACGGGGGTAGATAATGAAGATCAAGAGGCAGCAGATGGGCCCGCTGATGACGATCTTGGTCGGGCCATTACTGATGCAAAGGAAGAATGTGAAACTGAAAAGGAGAAGGATAAGCTGGAGCAGATGTTAAAGGATCACAAAACATTGTTGTATCCAACTTGCGAAGATGGTCACAAAAAGCTAGGTACCACACTGGATTTGCTGCAATGGAAGGCAGAGAACGGTGTGACTGACAGCACATTTTCAAAGTTGTTGGTAAAAATGAAGAATCTTCTTCCAAGAAATAATGAGTTGCCCGACAGTACATACCAAGCAAAGAAGGTTGTCTGCCCTCTAGGATTAGACGTGCAGAAGATACATGTTTGCATTAATGACTGCATCCTCTACCGCGGTGAGAAGTACGAGAATTTAGATGCATGTCCGGTATGCACTGCACTGCGGTATAAGATTAGACGAGACGATCCTGGCGATGTTGAGGGCGAGGCCCCTAGGAAGAAGGTTCCTGCCAAGGTTATGTGGTATGCTCCTATAATACCACGGTTAAAACGTCTCTTCAGAAAGAAAGAGCATGCCAAGTTGTTACGATGGCACATAGAAGACCGTAAGAAAGACGCGATGTTGAGACACCCCGCTGATGGGTCACACTGGAGAAAAGTCGAGCGAGAGTACCCGGACTTCGCACGTGACGCAAGGAACTTAAGATTTGGTCTAAGTACAGACGACATGAATCCTTTTGGTGAGCAGATCTGCAGTCACAACACCTGGCCTGTGACTCTATGTATCTATAACCTTCCTCCTTGGTTGTGTATGAAGAGGAAGTTCATTATGATGCCAGTGCTCATCCAAGGCCCGAGGCAACCCGGCAACGACATTGATGTTTACCTAAGGCCATTAGTTGAAGAACTTTTACAGCTGTGGGCCAAACCAGGTGTACGTATGTGGGATGAGCACAAAGGGGAGCCATTTGACCTACGAGCATTGCTTTTCGTAACCATCAATGATTGGCCTGCTCTTAGTAACATTTCAGGGCAGACAAACAAGGGATGCACACACTGTTTAGATGAGACTGAAAGTGTATATTTGGATAAATGTAAGAAGGTTGTGTACCTAGGGTATCGCCGATTTCTTCCGAACTTGCATCCAGTAAGAAAGAAAGGCAAGCATTTCAAACGTCTGGCAGAACCCCGGAGGAAGCCTGTCCTCCGTACCGGTGAGGAGGTATTTGGTATGGTCAAGGACCTAGAACTAATCTTTAAAAAAGGTCCTGGCAGTCTATCTGTTCCGAATGACGATGCTGGACACGCGCCCATGTGGAAGAAGCAATCTATATTTTGGGACCTACCCTATTGGAAAGTCTTAGAGGTCCGCTCTTCAATCGACTTGATGCACGTGACGAAGAATGTTTGCGTGAACCTGCTAGGCTTTCTAGGAGCGTATGGGAAGACAAAAGATACACCGGAAGCACGGCAGGACCAGCAACGTCTGAAAGCCCCTGAAGAGCCTATGCATCCTAAGAACGAGAAGGGTAAACGATGCCACTTAACTCCTGCCAGCTACGCTCTTACCAAAGCAGAGAAGGAAATCTTTTTTGAATGTCTGAGCAGTATCAAGGTCCCGTCTGGCTTCTCTTCGAATATAAAGGGAATAATAAATATGGCAGAGAAAAAATTCCAAAACCTGAAGTCTCATGACTGCCACGTGATTATGACACAATTGCTTTCGATTGCATTGAGGGGGCTTCTACCTGAAAATGTTCGAGTACCCATTGTGAAGCTATGTGCATTCCTCAATGCAATATCTCAGAAGGTAATCGATCCAGAAAGCCTACCAGGGTTACAAACAGATGTGGCCCAATGTCTTGTTAGCTTTGAGTTGGTGTTCCCACCATCCTTCTTCAATATTATGACGCATCTCCTGGTTCACCTAGTAGAAGAGATTGCCATTCTCGGTCCTGTATTTCTACACAATATGTTCCCCTTTGAGAGGTACATGGGAGTCTTAAAGAAATATGTTCATAACCGTGCTAGGACAGAAGGAAGCATCTCCAAGGGCTATATAACAGAGGAGGTCATTGAGTTCTGTGTTGATTTTATTCCTGACCTTAAGGCGATTGGTGTTCCAGAATCACGACATGAGGGGAGACTGCATGGAAAAGGCACCCTAGGATGTAAAGCAATGATATGTAGGGACGGTCATTCTCTCAATCAAGCACACTACACGGTTTTACAAAGATCTATCTTGGTTGCCCCGTATATCAATAAACACAAGAATTTAATACGCCTCAAACACCCGGGGCAGTCTGATGAATGGATTATAAGTGAACACATGGCGAGTTTTGGCGGCTGGCTGCAAAGACTTCTCACGAATAACACCACTGTTGGGGATCAGTTGTACTTGTTGGCCAGGACACCATCTTCGACTGTATGTACTTTCCAAGGGTACGAGATAAATGGGAATACATTTTACACGATAGGCCAAGATAAAAAGAGCACCAACCAAAATAGTGGTGTCCGCTTCGATGCAGCAGAAGACAATGGGCAGAAGACCACGTATTATCGGTTCATAGAGGAGATATGGGAACTTGACTATGGACCTAATTTTAAGGTCCCCTTGTTTCGATGCAAATGGGTCAAGCTAACAGAGGAGGGGTTGAGGTAGACAAGAAGTACGGAATGACAACGGTGGATCTCAACAATCTTATGAAGGTAGACAAGAACTTAGACGAACCATTCGTCCTAGCCAATGATGTGGCTCAGGTTTTCTATGTGAAGGACATGTCCTCTAGACCAAAAAAAAAAGAAAAAATATGCAAACGAATACATCATATGATGAGCCAAAGCGTCACATAGTTCTTTCAGGGAAAAGAAACATCGTGGGAATCGAGGACAAGACAGACATGTCAGAAGATTATAATAAGTTTGATGAAATTCCGCCCTTCACAGTGAAAACTGACCCAAGCATTCCGTTAAGTAAAGAAGATGCTCCATGGTTACGTCTGAAGCGATCATAAGGAAGGACATATGCCAAGAAGTTCATGCTCATATTATGTAACTCTAGTTCATGTCTTTCGCGGTTTGTGGCTTGACCGAAGGATATCTTTCGCGGTTTGTGGATTGACCGGGACTATATATAGGGGGGACCAGTTTTGTAGTCTCAGTTTTTAATATTAATAAATGTCTTGAGTGTTAGTCTTGTTTTGTGGATGGACCGGGACTATGAGAAGAAGTTGTCCCGATTTGTACTTACCATTAAGATCTGATCTCCAAACCCGCGTGGTCACATATTAGGGAGTGCCTCTATGACCAGTTTCTTGGAGATGCCGGAGGACTAGGCTCCGTCGGCATCTCCCTGAAACTGGCCGTAGTGGTGTCCCTGCTCTCGAAAACCATCTTGCAGCTTGTAACTTCTCTAACTAGATCAATACACCTGGGAGCTAACTAATTTCACATATTAGGGAGTGCCTCTATGACCAGTTTCTCGGAGATGCCGGAGGACTGGGATCCGTCGGCATCTCCCTGAAACTGGCCGTAGTGGTGTCCCTGCTCTCGAAAACCATCTTGGAGATGCCTCAAACTGGCTGGAGGACTGGACTCACAAGGATGCCTATTTATAGTACAAGCAGCTCGGCATAGTGTCGACACTTACGAAATAATGTCGACACTCACCCCTATTATTAGTGTTGACTCGTGTTTTGTCCCGGTTGGTGTCTCCAACCGGGACTAAAGGTTCATATTTAGTCCCGGTTGGTGTCTCCAACCAGGACTAAAGGTTCATCTTTAGTCCCGGTTGGTGACACCATCCGGGACAAGGTACACGCCACACGACATAATGTTGACACTCACCCCTATCATTAGTGCTGCCTGGCCCAGCCTGAAATCCCTCCAACCGTCCCATTTTTAGAACAATGTCATATTTCTTCTGTTAACAGTATATGTATTAAATGAGCCATTTTTATTCCTTCTATTTCTTCCCTCCATTTTTCTTCCCGCCATTTTTTCCCGCCATTTTTCTTCCAGCCATTTTTCTTCCCGCCATTTTTCTTCCCGCCATTTTTTCCCGCCAGTTCTTCCTGCCATTTCTTCCCTCCAGTTCTTCCCGCCAGTTCACTATATATATATATATGTAGGGTTGGCCTCCATTGTCATTGCACATCTCTAGACTCATATCTGCAACCTCATCACTCTTTCCCATGACTTCCATCGTAGCACTAACCCCTAGGGAGGCGGAGGCGCTTTGCGCCTCGAACTACCCCTGCCCACCGGGCTACTGTGTCCCCGTCGACTGGATGCTGAGTGCAGGAGGCGTGCCGGTTCCTCCTGTCCCTCTAGGTCTGGTGCGCCGGATGGCCATCAAGAACCACTACTACTTCGAGCTCACGCCGGAGCAGCGGAGGAATCCCAGATGGCATCCCGACTATTTTCCTACTTGGGAAGCCTTCTTCGTGGATCGGCGTGAGAGGGCGCTCGCCAGGCACGAGGAGGACGGCCCACCTCCTCCTAACTTCAACGAGGCCGGCCGTCGGCTATGGTGGCACGGTCGGACTCTCCAGAGCGTCATGGCCTATGACACTGCCGCCGACTCTAACCCCCGTCTACGCTACCCTCAAGTCCAGCCCACGCGTACTCAGCCTTCAAGGTTCAATTACGGCGACCCCGACGATGACAGCGATGACGGAGGCAGCGAGTACGACGACTACAGTGGCGAGTATTACAGGTGTAGGCAGGAGCATGACTGAATCACTCCAACATTCTGAAACAAGTTCGGCCGATTGTTACTTAATCTGGCCATGTATCTTAATTTTCAGTTCTTTTATGTATCTTAATTTTCAGTCGTGCTTTATGTAACTTACTATTAGTTGCATTCTGTATTTTAATTCCAGTTCTATCTCCTTCACAAAATGACCTATCTCATTCGAGATTTCTTGGCTTTCGGGTCAAATGACCAATGTTATGGCTAGAATGAAGGCATAGTTTGTGATAATATGGCCATATTGTGCATACATGTGCATCATGGCATGGCAAACAATGTTGCAAGAGGAAGTTTTCCTTTTTATCGCAACAAAAAGGCATTTTCCATTTTCCGAGCATAAAAACGGACGGTTTTGTGAAGCAACCACCAAATGGCTAATTCAAAAAACCACCAACACATTTTACAAAAATACTAGACCACCTTATATGGACAATGTACCAACAGGGGGATCTGAAACCTTTCCGTCCACCTCTGGTGAAAAAGACAAATTCCTGCCGAATCGGTAGGAAGTGGGTCAGATATGAACTACAGGTACATGATACGATGCTCATGATTTTTTACAAAAATCATTTTTAGGTTCACAATATGCTATTTTATCAAAAATCCAATGCAAGTTGAGCGAGGCTTGGCCCCGAGCTAAGAATCTTCATGCCCGTTGTTCGACAAAGTTTGACGATAGTTTAAAACGGGGATAAAAAAATAAAAAAAGATCGAAACAGTGCGAAACCTTCGCGTGGTGTTATATTATGTGACATAGTTAGAAGGAAAAATCTCAAACTTGGTATATTCATTATGTCTCAAAAAACCTTCACAAAATGATCTATCTCATTCGAGGTTTCTTGGCTTTCGGGTCAAATGACCAATGTTATGGCTAGAATCAAGGCATAGTTTGTGATAATATGGCCATAGTGTGCATACATGTGCATCATGGCATGGCAAACAATGTTGCAAGAGGAAGTTTTCCTTTTTATCGCACCAAAAAGGCATTTTCCATTTTCCGAGCATAAAAAACGGACGGTTTTGTGAAGCAACCACCAAATGGATAATTCAAAAAACCGCCAACACATTTTACAAAAATACTAGACCACCTTATATGGACAATGTACCAACAGGGGGATCTGAAACCTTTCCGTCCACCTCTGGTGAAAAAGACAAATTCCTGCCGAATCGGTAGGAAGTGGGTCAGATATGAACTACAGGTACATGATACGATGCTCATAATTTTTTACAAAAATCATTTTTAGGTTCACAATATGCTATTTTATCAAAAATCCAATGCAAGTTGAGCGAGGCTTGGCCCCGAGCTAAGAATCTTCATGCCCGTTGTTCGATAAAGTTTGACGATAGTTTAAAACGGGGATAAAAAATAAAAAAAGATCGAAACAGTGCGAAACCTTCGCGTGGTGTTATATTATGTGACATAGTTAGAAGGAAAAATCTCAAACTTGGTATATTGATTATGTCCCAAAAAAACCTTCACAAAATGACCTATCTCATTCGAGGTTTCTTGGCTTTCGGGTCAAATGACCAATGTTATGGCTAGAATCAAGGCATAGTTTGTGATAACATGGCCATATTGTGCATACATGTGCATCATGGCATGGCAAACAATGTTGCAAGAGGAAGTTTTCCTTTTTATCGCACCAAAAAGGAATTTTCCATTTTCCGAGCATAAAAAACGGACGGTTTTGTGAAGCAACCACCAAATGGCTAATTCAAAAAACCACCAACACATTTAAAAAAAATACTAGACCACCTTATATGCACAATGTACCAACGGGGGGATCTGAAACCTTTCCGTCCACCTCTGGTGAAAAAGACAAATTCCTGCCGAATCGGAAGGAAGTGGGTCAGATATGAACTACAGGTACATGATACGATGCTCATGATTTTTTACAAAAATCATTTTTAGGTTCACAATATTCTATTTTATCAAAAATCCAATGCAAGTTGAGCGAGGCTTGGCCCCAAGCTAAGAATCTTCATGCCCGTTGTTCGACAAAGTTTGACAATAGTTTAAAACGGGGATAAAAAATAAAAAAAGATCGAAACAGTGCGAAACCTTCGCGTGGTGTTAGATTATGTGACATACTTAGAAGGAAAAATCTCAAACTTGGTATATTGATTATGTCTCAAAAAAACCTTCACAAAATGACCTATCTCATTCGAGGTTTCTTGGCTTTCAGGTCAAATGACCAATGTTATGGCTAGAATCAAGGCATAGTTTGTGATAATATGGCCATATTGTGCATACATGTGCATCATAGCATGGAAAACAATGTTGCAAGAGGAAGTTTTCCTTTTTATCGCAGCAAAAAGGCATTTTCCATTTTCCGAGCATAAAAAACGGACGGTTTTGTGAAGCAACCACCAAATGGCTAATTCAAAAAACCACCAACACATTTTACAAAAATACTAGACCACCTTATATGGACAATGTACCAACAGGGGGATCTGAAACCTTTCCGTCCACCTCTGGTGAAAAAGACAAATTCCTGCCGAATCGGTAGGAAGTGGGTCAGATATGAACTACAGGTACATGATACGATGCTCATTATTTTTTACAAAAATCATTTTTAGGTTCACAATATGATATTTTATCACAAATCCAATGCAAGTTGAGCGAGGCTTGGCCCCGAGCTAAGAATCTTCAAGCCCGTTGTTCGACAAAGTTTGACGATAGTTTAAAATGGGGATAAAAAAATAAAAAAAAGATCGAAACAGTGCGAAACCTTCGCGTGGTGTTATATTATGTGACATAGTTAGAAGGAAAAATCTCAAACTTGGTATATTGATTATGTCTCAAAAAAACCTTCACAAAATGACCTATCTCATTCGAGGTGTCTTGGCTTTCAGGTCAAATGACCAATGTTATGGCTAGAATCAAGGCATAGTTTGTGATAATATGGCCATATTGTACATACATGTGCATCATGGCATGGCAAACAATGTTGCAATAGGAAGTTTTCCTTTTTATCGCAAAAAAAATGCATTTTCCATTTTCCGAGCATAAAAACGGACGGTTTTGTGAAGCAACCACCAAATGGCTAATTCAAAAAACCACCAACACATTTTACAAAAATACTAGACCACCTTATATGGACAATGTACCAACAGGGGGATCTGAAACCTTTCCGTCCCCCTCTGGTGAAAAAGATAAATTCCTGCCGAATCGGTAGGAAGTGGGTCAGATATGAACTACAGGTACATGATACGATGCTCATGATTTTTTACAAAAATCATTTTTAGGTTCACAATATGCTATTTTATCAAAAATCCAATGCAAGTTGAGCAAGGCTTGGCCCCGAGCTAAGAATCTTCATGTCCGTTGTTCGACAAAGTTTGACGATAGTTTAAAACGGGGATAAAAAAATAAAAAAGATCGAAACAGTGCGAAACCTTCGCGTGGTGTTATATTATGTGACATAGTTAGAAGGAAAAATCTCAAACTTGGTATATTCATTATGTCTCAAAAAACCTTCACAAAATGATCTATCTCATTCGAGGTTTATTGGCTTTCGGGTCAAATGACCAATGTTATGGCTAGAATCAAGGCATAGTTTGTGATAATATGGCCATAGTGTGCATACATGTGAATCATGGCATGGCAAACAATGTTGCAAGAGGAAGTTTTCCTTTTTATCGCACCAAAAAGGCATTTTCCATTTTCCGAGCATAAAAAACGGACGGTTTTGTGAAGCAACCACCAAATGGATAATTCAAAAAACCGCCAACACATTTTACAAAAATACTAGACCACCTTATATGGACAATGTACCAACAGGGGGATCTGAAACCTTTCCGTCCACCTCTGGTGAAAAAGACAAATTCCTGCCGAATCGGTAGGAAGTGGGTCAGATATGAACTACAGGTACATGATACGATGCTCATGATTTTTTACAAAAATCATTTTTAAGTTCACAATATGCTATTTTATCAAAAATCCAATGCAAGTTGAGCGAGGCTTGGCCCCGAGCTAAGAATCTTCATGCCCGTTGTTCGACAAAGTTTGACGATAGTTTAAAACGGGGATAAAAAATAAAAAAAGATCGAAACAGTGCGAAACCTTCGTGTGGTGTTATATTATGTGACATAGTTAGAAGGAAAAATCTCAAACTTGGTATATTGATTATGTCCCAAAAAAACCTTCACAAAATGACCTATCTCATTCGAGGTTTCTTGGCTTTCGGGTCAAATGACCAATGTTATGGCAAGAATCAAGGCATAGTTTGTGATAATATGGCCATATTGTGCATACATGTGCATCATGGCATGGCAAACAATGTTGCAAGAGGAAGTTTTCCTTTTTATCGCACCAAAAAGGAATTTTCCATTTTCCGAGCATAAAAAACGGACGGTTTTGTGAAGCAACCACCAAATGGCTAATTCAAAAAACCACCAACACATTTAAAAAAAATACTAGACCACCTTATATGCACAATGTACCAACAGGGGGATCTGAAACCTTTCCGTCCACCTCTGGTGAAAAAGACAAATTCCTGCCGAATCGGAAGGAAGTGGGTCAGATATGAACTACAGGTACATGATACGATGCTCATGATTTTTTACAAAAATCATTTTTAGGTTCACAATATTCTATTTTATCAAAAATCCAATGCAAGTTGAGCGAGGCTTGGCCCCAAGCTAAGAATCTTCATGCCCGTTGTTCGACAAAGTTTGACAATAGTTTAAAACGGGGATAAAAAATAAAAAATGATCGAAACAGTGCGAAACCTTCGCGTGGTGTTATATTATGTGACATACTTAGAAGGAAAAATCTCAAACTTGGTATATTGATTATGTCTCAAAAAAACCTTCACAAAATGACCTATCTCATTCGAGGTTTCTTGGCTTTCAGGTCAAATGACCAATGTTATGGCTAGAATCAAGGCATAGTTTGTGATAATATGGACATATTGTGCATACATGTGCATCATAGCATGGAAAACAATGTTGCAAGAGAAAGTTTTCCTTTTTATCACAGCAAAAAGGCATTTTCCATTTTTCGAGCATAAAAAACGGACGGTTTTGTGAAGCAACCACCAAATGGCTAATTCAAAAAACCACCAACACATTTTGCAAAAATACTAGACCACCTTATATGGACAATGTACCAACAGGGGGATCTGAAACCTTTCCGTCCACCTCTGGTGAAAAAGACAAATTCCTGCCGAATCGGTAGGAAGTGGGTCAGATATGAACTACATGTACATGATACGATGCTCATTATTTTTTACAAAAATCATTTTTAGGTTCACAATATGATATTTTATCACAAATCCAATGCAAGTTGAGCGAGGCTTGGCCCCGAGCTAAGAATCTTCATGCCCGTTGTTCGACAAAGTTTGACGATAGTTTAAAACGGGGATAAAAAAAATAAAAAAAGATCGAAACAGTGCGAAACCTTCGCGTGGTGTTATATTATGTGACATAGTTAGAAGGAAAAATCTCAAACTTGGTATATTGATTATGTCTCAAAAAAACCTTCACAAAATGACCTATCTCATTCGAGGTTTCTTGGCTTTCGGGTCAAATGACCAATGTTATGGCTAGAATCAAGGCATAGTTTGTGATAATATGGCCATATTGTGCATACATGTGCATCATGGCATGGCAAACAATGTTGCAAGAGGAAGTTTTCCTTTTTATCGCACCAAAAAGACATTTTCCATTTTCCGAGCATAAAAAAACGGACGGTTTTGTGAAGCAACCACCAAATGACTAATTTAAAAAACCACCAAAACATTTTACAAAAATACTAGACCACCTTATATGGACAATGTACCATCAGGGGGATCTGAAACCTTTTCGTCCACCTCTGGTGAAAAAGACAAATTCCTGCCGAATCGGTAGGAAGTGGGTCAGATATGAACTACAGGTAGATGATACGATGCTCATGAATTTTTACAAAACTCATTTTTAGGTTCACAATATGCTATTTTATCAAAAATCCAATGTAATTTGAGCGAGGCTTGGCCCCGAGCTAAGAATCTTCATGCCCGTTGTTCGACAAAGTTTGACGATAGTTTAAAACGGGGATAAAAAAATAAAAAAAAGATCGAAACAGTGTGAAACCTTCGCGTGGTGTTATATTATGTGACATAAGTTAGAATTAAAAATCTCAAACTTGGTATATTGATTATGTCTCAAAAAAACCTTCACAAAATGACCTATCTCATTCGAGGTTTCTTGGCTTTCGGGTCAAATGACCAATGTTATTGCTAGAATCAAGGCATAGTTTGTGATAATATGGCCATATTATGCATACATGTGCATCATGACATGGCAAACAATGTTGTAAGAGGAAGTTTTCCTTTTTATCGCACCAAAAAGGCATTTTCCATTTTCCGAGCATAAAAAACGGACGGTTTTGTGAAGCAACCACAAAATGGCTAATTCAAAAAACCACCAACACATTTAAAAAAAAATACTAGACCACCTTATATGGACAATGTACCAACAGGGGGATCTGAAACCTTTCCGTCCACCTCTGGTGAAAAAGACAAATTCCTGCCGAATCGGCAGGAAGTGGGTCAGATATGAACTACAGGTACATGATACGATGCTCATGATTTTTTACAAAAATCATTTTTAGGTTCACAATATGCTATTTTATCAAAAATCCAATGAAAGTTGAGCGAGGCTTGGCCCCGAGCTAAGAATCTTCATGCCCGTTGTGCGACAAAGTTTGACGATAGTTTAAAACGGGGATAAAAAAATAAAAAAAGATCGAAACAGTGCGAAATCTTCGCGTGGTGTTATATTATGTGACATAGTTAGAAGGAAAAATCTCAAACTTGGTATATTGATTATGTCTCAAAAAAACCTTCACAAAATGACCTATCTCATTCGAGGTTTCTTGGCTTTCAGGTCAAATGAACAATGTTATTGTTAGAATCAAGGCATAGTTTGTGATAATATGGCCATATTGTGCATACATGTGCATCATGGCATGGAAAACAATGTTGCAAGAGGAAGTTTTCCTTTTTATCGCACCAAAAAGGCATTTTCCATTTTCCGAGCATAAAAAACGGACGGTTTTGTGAAGCAACCACCAAATGGCTAATTCAAAAAACCACCAGCACATTTTACAAAAATACTAGACCACCTTATATGGACAATGTACCAACAGGGGGATCTGAAACATTTTCGTCCACCTCTGGTGAAAAAGACAAAGTTTTAGGATTTGTGATAAAAATGATTAAATTTTCAAAGTTATATGGACAAAGTTTTAGGATTTGTAGACAAATTTTCAAAATGATTAAAACACTTACATATAAATTTTGATTATTCAATTCAAACAAAAATAAATTGTCAAATTCTAAAACTTTGCCTCGCTCAACTTGCATTGGATTTGTGATAAAATAGCATATTCGTGGCTGGAACCGGTGTTAAAGGGGGGTGCACGCGCTAAACGAATTCCCCCCTTTAACACCGGTTCCAGCCCCGAACCGATGTTAAAGGAGGGGTATTAAATGCGCGCCTTCCCCTTCCTCTCTTCCCCCAGCCAGATCGATCGAACAGGAACGAAAGCAGAGGAGCTCGCCGTCGCCGTCCACGCATGTCGCCATCGCCGCCCTGCTGTCCGCCGCCGCGTCCGCCATCGCCTCCGTCCTGTCGTCCGTCGCCGTCTTCCACGCCTGTCGCCACCATCACCGTCCGTCGTCCTCGCGCAGCCCCGACGTCGCTCATCGC
The DNA here is from genome assembly GCA_916181665.1 of Avena sativa. Lineage (NCBI taxonomy): Eukaryota > Viridiplantae > Streptophyta > Magnoliopsida > Poales > Poaceae > Avena > Avena sativa. The sequence continues at coordinate 196,056,116 of OV702282.1, forward strand.
CGCCACCGCCCGCGTCAGCCGCCGCCTGTTTGCCGCACGCCGCCGTCCCCCGCACCCGTTCTGCGCGCCGCCCGCGCCCCGCGCCTCCACCGTACCGGCGCCCCGCCACCCGCGCTGCCAGCCGGCCTGTTAGTATTAGTTTAGTATTTTATTTAGTTAGTTTTTGGGTTAGTTTAGTGTTAATTAGTTAGTATTAGTTAATTATTAGCAGTTTAGTGTATTAGTTAGTATCTTTTTTAGTAGTTAATTATTAGTAGTTAATTAGTTAGTATTAGTTTAGTATCTTTTTTTTGGGTTAGTTTAGTGTTAATTATTAGTAGTTAGTTAGTATTTTATTTAGTTAATTAGTTAGTATTAGTTTAGGGTTATTTAGTGTAGTTTAGTGTACGGGGACGGCCTCCCCTCTCGGCTGCAGGGGCGGCCTAGGTGGTGCGAGCTCCGGTGGTGGCCATGGCGGTATAGTATGCCAGCGATGTCGGGGTATGCATGGTCCTTCTCGGGTTGTAGTTGTGTCCGCTGGCAACGACGGCACGACGTCCCACTCTTCGGCGATGCGATGTGTCGTTGGTCGTCGGAGTGGTGGCTAGAGTTCGCGAATGTCGGTGGCGGCCTTAGAAGAAGGTGGACTGCGCGGGCAGCTCTTTGGCGAGCGTCGTGGCTTCTCCCCTCGTTCTGGGGCCTATCTTGGGGACAACGGGCGGGGCAGAAGACGGGGAAAACCCTTTACCATAGGTCTCTGGGGCCGACGATGCTGCTACCTTCTTCGTCACAGGGCTCCGGGTGAAAACCCTTTACCATAGGTCTCGTTGGTCGTTACCCTCTTGGGGGTGTCGTTGTGGAGCTCTGACTCATCCTGATCTTGGCTCATTGACTTCGGTGGCAAGTTTAGGTTCTCCGCGGTTTTTCTTGCTTATTTTGATCTGCTTTATAAAAGGGATATTCCCTCCACATTGTATCTGTTCTGCCAAGTTGTTTGCCGTCGCTGCCGTCGCTCCGGTGACCATACTGAGGCGGCGCCGCCACTATAATGCTTGCCTCGGCCTCCTCTTTCAAACAACGCCCGTTTTAGGTAGGCCGCATCACGCTACCTCGCGCGCCCTAGGTCGCTCTCCAACGCCGCCAGCCTCCGGTCAGCCACTGTATCTAGCCCCTCTCATATGCATCCGGGATTTCTCCGAATTAGGGTTTGGACCCCTCGAAACTCGTTTAAAATGATCAAGCATCCTTAGGATTTTAATTTCATTTGTGTATTTATTTGTGTATTTTTGTATGAATAATATGTATATTTGTGTATGAATCCAAGTCCACTTGAATGTTTACTCTCTTACTCTAGATAATATTATTGTTTTAGAAACTATGGATCCACTTAGTAGAAACCTTGAAGAAGAAGAAATAATGGAGAACATTATTGATGAGGACACCTCACAATATGTGAACTTGGAGGGACATGATGACAGCTCAAGTAGTCATGGAGAAGGTGAAGACTCCAGTGAACGCAATTTAGTGATTACAAAGTCCGGCGAGGTATATGCATTGATTAAGCATCTGCTGACTTCCACCAACAATCTTCTTCTACATGTATTAATTAACGCTTCTTTCTTCTTTTAGCCCTCTGGATCGACCAGCCAGCAACCATCTTGTTCTATGAAAAAGAGCAAGCGAGGCGCGAGCCATCATTTGAAAGATCGTGCAAAGTTCACGATCGAAGCAGTCTGTGTTGATGGCAGGCCGATGGAGCCCAAGAAGGCCGCAGACAAATTTGTACGTCAGGCTGGAGTTCTTGTTAGGGACCAAATCCCAATCATAATTGAATATTGGAATAAGCCAAAGAAGGGCGACGATACCTTTGTCGATAAAAGATCCAAAGAAACGCTTTAGAATTCGTTGTTGGTAAATTTCACCCTTCCGCCAGAGGAGGATAAAAACAACCCGGTTATAAAGGAAAAGGTCAAAGAGTGGACTCTAAAGAAGATGGCTGACGCTTTCCGCAACTGGAAGACAAAATTGAACAAATTTGTCAAAGCTCGCAAGACTCCAAATTTCGAAGACGCATATTATGCGAAGATAAGACCTCACTGGCCCGAATTGGTGGCATATAAGGAAGGTGCTATAGCTAAAAAGAGGTCAGAAACCAATACGCTAAATGCCCAGAAGAAGCAATATCACCAGAGGACGGGGTCAGGTGGCTACATATCTCAGAGGCCTAAGTGGGAGGAAGTTGAGAAGGCCCTGCGCGCTAGAGGGATCACACCCCAGACAGATGGGTGGGACCTACGTACAAAGACTTGGTTCTACGGAATCGGGGCAAGGTTGGACCCAGAAACAGGATTGTGTATCTTCCCAACCCTCCTTGCCAAACCCGTCACTGAACTCAGCACGACATACGAGGAAACAGCCGCCAGGACCTTCCATCCCGACAGAGAGAATGACCAGCTCACACGCGCCATCGGTAAAAAAGAACACCCTGGACATGCACGAGGCACAGGGGGTATGACGTGGAAGGATGGGTTTGCAGAGTGGAGCGACTCTTACAGATGGCACGGCAGAAAAGAAAAAGAGCGTACAGAGCGGATGATACAGATAGAACATGCACTTGTGGCGCTGCAGGCGCAAGTGAATGCACAACAGAGCCATCAAGCTACCGACCCATCTCAGCGGCACGAAGAGCCTGCATTGGAAACTGCCGACGGCCCAGACTCTGCGCGGAAAAGCAGCGTGGCTTCCACGGAGAACGTGCAGCCCACACTTGAAATGGCGGGTCCTCGATACCCCATGGATGAGATCACGGAGAGCGAACACGTTGAGCTGCATGTGAGATTAATGGGCTTATCCATTAAGGTGGCTGTCGGCTATGCCTTACCTCCTGTAGCTGGTGGAACTTACCACTGCCGACCGATTCCAGATGGCTATGCTATTGTCGGGGTGGATGAGGTTGTGAAGGAATATGAGGAAGCACAACTTGACCATGCTACAGGTGAAGGGGAAACTCAACTCAAATTTGCAGTGAAAACAACCATTCTTTGGAAGAAGGAACACATCGTGCTTCCAAATTGGAGGCCACTGGCACCCCCCGCCGTCTCCGCAGCGTCAGCATTCTGAGCCGCTTCAGCTATCTCCTGCGCGGCAGCCATCTCCTGCCCGTCAGCCATCTCCGGTGCTTCAGCCATCTCCTCGGCGTAAGCGGAAGAGCACTGCCACGAAGAGCATCACTAGCACTGCCACAAAGAAATCCGCAGGAAAGCGTACGCCAAAGAGTTCAAAAAATTACGTCCCGCAGCCTTCCGCCAAGCCATTGCCGGTTTTACCGTGGAATCGCAGCGACGAGGAGACCAATAGGATCTCGGAAGAAGAGGTCAAGAAATTCTTTGCACCTAGACGGGCCGAGCCAAAGGAGAAAATAGATCCGGCGGTGGTGGAGAAGTTTTACAAAAATCTTTTGAAACCTGAAACCCCACTTGTGCCGGACTACGAGTGCCAGATTTTGAAGGGGGATGCAAGGCGCCGTAGGGAGACTGAAAGTAGCAGTCGTGCGGCACCCCAGAAAACAGTTCCCATGCTCGGAGAGCAGGAAAACCAATCATGCGTCCCGCTCCAAGTGTTCGACACACGGGACGCTCCTCCCGTAAATGATTACGAGGCAGAGCTACAAAGAAAGGCCAATGAGATGGGGATGACTTACATTGCATACTTGAACATCATGGGAGTCAACTTGCCCAAATGCGATGCCAACCCCATACAACCATGGAAGTATGGGAAGAATCTCGTCAAGAAAGAGGAGCTCAAGAATCTACCAACAAAGATGCGAAGATTGCACAAGTGGTACCTTGATTTCTGCAAGACGAGAAAGGAAGAATGGATCACGGCGCATATAAGAGATCAGATTTTCTTGTGCGGAGGCGACGAGATCGACTTCAACATTCAATACTTGCATTTTCTATTCAATCAGAAGGAACTCGACAAAGCCGCCATCAGCCTTTATTGTGTGTAAGTACTATTTCTGTAATTTATATCTCATCTCATTTACTTCATTAATTGCATGTATATATATGCTCACCATATATGTATATACTATTATGCAGGAAAAAGGTTATGGAATGCATGAAAGGAGGCCCTTTTGACATTGGGTTCGTTGACCCAAATAGAGTTCATGAAGAAGTGGTAAGAACCAAACCCGGGCAAACAGAAGATTACTTGCTAAGGTCTTTACTGAGACAACAAACCAAAAGGGAAATACTATTGCCTTACAACTTTTCGTGAGTACTGTTACCCTCTCTTGTACACATTCTGTTTCGGCTTACTCGATGTTAATGTAACTGATGATGAGTTATGCGTGCGTAGGTTCCACTTTATTCTGCTAGTCATTCAACCCGACTCAGGAAAAGTCCTTGTCATGGACTCGTTACGAAAATAAAAAGAGCTATGAGCAGACTTTAGAGAGATGCTCCAGAGATAATTTCAATCATATTATCGCACTAGATCGGCAACTTTCGTGACAACAAGTAATTAATTACTCCTTTATCCATTTTCTTTGCCGGACAGGGTTTGGAAAAGGTTCATGGGCAGGGCCGTGGGTGAATGGTCAGAAGAACTAAAATTTGTAGACCAAAATATAAGTAATATACTAGCTAGCTAGGTCTGCGTATCTCTTTGATTCGGCTTCCAATTCCATTATATCATGCTTTATTGATTATTATTTTGATTGAACTCTCTATTCTCGTAAAGTGTGCGCATCAGGGACCCGACAATAACTTATGTGGATACTATGTTTGCGAGTTTATTCGCAACACGATATGTGCGACGGGCCAAGCCGCACTAGAACAACTTAGAGTAAGTAAACAAAGTTCACAACATTATTTTATTACCATCAATTGTATTGAGTTTTATTCTTATATATATATATATATATATATATATATATATATATATATATATATATATATATTGACCCCATTCTTCATATATATTCAGATCGAACGGATGCGGGACCAACTCCTACCATTTGACCGCATACGAGCCATTCAAGAGGAATTGGCGGGGTTCATACTTGATGAGGTCGTCACGACTGGCGGAGAACTCTTTAGATATCCACGAAAATGAACGTTGTATATATGCTTGAACGTGTTTGTCTTGTACTTGATGCTTCAACGTTTACGGAGAATACCACACAATGACGATGTTTGTGTATAATAATAGTAGCGTAATTATTCATGTACTCGTATGTACCGATGACGATGTATGTGTATACCGTTCACGATCGATTCCCCCTCCCCCCTCCCGCAGAAATACGCCCAGAACGGGACAGAGACAGAACTCTGTCGCGGCAGAGATTTAGGCCGTTTTCCTGCCGCGGCAGAACTCTGCCGCGGTAGAGAACCTTTAACACCGGTTCATGTACGAACCGGTGTTAAAGGGGGGGGGGACTGAGCCCTGCGGCAGCCCCACGTGCGCCACCCTTTAACACCGGTTCGTATAAGAACCGGTGTTAAAGAAGGCCCCCTCTAACACCGAACCTTCAACAGCGGTTCTACAACCGTTGTTAGAGGGCCCTCCAAACCGGTGTTAGAGGTGGGGGTCTGCACTAGTGTCAGCAGCCATAAGTTGAGTGCGTGCATGCATACTTTGCTATGAATTAGTCTAGAGAATTAGTGGTTTGCATGCACGTGTGATGTGGAGTAGCAAAGCCAAATCAATGAGCAAATGCAGTGTGGAGCTAGAAATGCGGATGTACGTTGTCGACTAACTCCTTATCTGCTAACTTGTTGCGACTCAAAGTGTGTGTATGTAGTCGAGCGTGAGGCTTAACCGTGACTGCTCTTTTCCCTTTTTTGAGTTAAGCGAGAACAAAAGAAAGGAAGACTTGTGTTGCCAGAAAAGCTCTCCCACAACCAGCTGATCCATATACGAGCTGGTCGGATGTAGCCCGTGAGGAAAATATGGAGGAGGCAGCATCTGATGTAGAGGAAGAGGAGCTGGTCGCCATTGGAAACGAGCGTGGATTAGATCTGTCTCCCTATACCATGAAAGTGAAACATGGAGAGGGAATTGGGGAGGCCGGCTGCATGTCTCTTTATATTGATGAGTTAGTTTACAACGTGTACTACAAGATTAATGTAGTACAACAAACTCTAACTTTATCTCTATCTTTTTTTTAGCGCAACCGGCAGAAGCTCTGCCTATTCTATTAGAAGGGGGAATAAAAAGTCACGATACAGAGGGACACGTTTTAGATTAAGGTGTAAACATGTCAAAACCACCGGCAACCTCCAGCCCCAAAGGAAAGGAACTAATCAGGTTCAGCTGGGATGGCCTGCCCCCCCCCCCCCCCCCCCCCGACGCATAGGCTGCCAAACGTTGGTGGATGTCGTCTCTAGCAATCGAAGCCACCTCGACGTAGGTCATTCGCCGACCCGTGAAGATTCGTCTATTGCGCTCTTTCCATGCATTCCACATCACATACATCATGCGACCGCTAAGTCGGTTTTGCTCGGATTTAGGTTTCCCCTCGATCAGGTCGTCCCACCACTCGGAGAAGGAGGGGAGGGATTGTCCGTGACTTCCTGTGGCATCATTATCCCACGATTGAGTTGTAGTCCACACCGCAGTCGTGAAGGGGCAATCTTTGCAGAGATGTAGAGCCGTTTCAGGGGCCGAGCCACAGAGCTTGCAGGTAGGGTCATTGGGCCATCCTCTGATGGTCAACATGTCGGTAGTTAGGAGCTTCCCGTGGAGGGCCAGCCAGGAGAAGAGCTTGCATTTCGGCTCAGCGTGGGCAGACTAAATTTTTTGCGCCTTGAATTTGGGGAAGCATCCATTGAACTGAGCGTGGTAGGCCGAGCTGGCAGTGTAAACCCCGTCGGTGGTCAGGGTCCACCTGATGGAATCTTGAAGGAGAGGTTCAAGCTGAATGTTCTGGACAGTGTCCCAGACTTCGAAGTATTGAGACAGCTGGATGGGGGTGTGAATCCTAGCAACCGATCGGATCCAGTTACCCAGGGAGAGCTCCTTTGCCACCGATCTCGATTTCCTAGAGGCGATGTTGTAGAGGTCGGGAGCCCACTGCTTTATTGGCCCCCGTCCGCACCAGTTGTCGTGCCAGAAGGAGGCCCTTTCTCCGTTCCCAAGGGATATCTTCGTGCAAGCCCGTAAAAGGTCCATATCAGCCGGGCTACAGGGCAGCTTCGATCCAGCCCAAGTGCGCGAAGGGTCGGTCCATTGTAGCCAAGGCCAACGGAGTCTCAGCGCTCTCCCAGAGCAACCAAGATCCGTCATTCCAAGGCCACCCAAGGCTTTTGGCCTGCAGACAGTCTTCCAATTGACAAGCGCTTTTCCTTGCGCGGCATGCTCCCCTTCATCTCCTGCCCAGACAAAGTTCCTTGCAATCTTGGTGATCTGGTTGCGTGCCCATTTAGTTAGCGGAATGGCCGTGGAGTGATAGACCGCCGTGGCCATCAGGACCGATTTGGCCAGAGCGATTCTCCCAGGACGCGCGATGTTCTTGCCGTACCATCCAGGAAGCTTCCCAACGATCTTGTCGAAAAGAGGCTGGAAGTCAACTTTGCGTAGGCGACGAAAGTGAAGAGGTAGACCTAAATACTTTCCAGGGAAACTTGCCAGCTTTGCAGGAAAAGCAGTGAGCACGTCGTCGAGGTCTATTTCCCCACATTGAACCGGGAAGATCTCCGATTTATCCACATTTGTTACGAGGCCGCTTGCCTTGCCGAAGCAGTCCAGAATGGCTTTTACGGCAGCCAACTCTTCTTTGTTTGGCGTGACGAAGACTCCAGCGTCATCGACATACAACGAAATTCTGCATCTAACCGTGCGGGAGCGAATAGGCGTAAGAATTCCGCTGAGGGCAGCCTTTGCAAAGATGCGCTGCAAGGGATCGATGGCTAGGATGAAGAGCATGGGAGAAAGGGGGTCGCCTTGTCTAAACCCCCTCTTGTGCCAAAAGGCCGTGCCAGGGTCCCCATTTAGGAGGACGCGCGAGGAAGAGGAAGCCAGGGTGAGGCAGATCCAGTCACGCCACATGGTACCGAAGCCGATGGCCGTCAACACCTCAATAAGGTAAGCCCACCTCACAGAGTCAAAGGCTGTGGAGATGTCCAGATTGAGGAAAAGGCCCGCGTTTTTTGAGGAGTGTAGCTCTTTGATGAGATTTTGCACGTGCATGAAATTGTCATGAATACTCCTTTTCTTGACAAAAGCACTCTGACAATTGGAGACGATGTCAGGGAGGATAGGGGCCAACCGATTAGCAAGAATCTTGAAGAAAATCTTCAAAAGACTGTGGATGAGGCTAATCGGTCTGTAGTCGCCCACCGTTGTCGCCTCATTTTTCTTAGGAATGAGGATGATGTTGGCCGAGTGCAGGCGTCGCTGATGGAAGGTTGCTGAAGATCACCTCTCACCGAGTGCACAACTGAGTGGTGGCATTGACTTTACTCATGGTGAAAAGACCATCTGCGATGCTGTTACTCTTGGCCCTCACCACCGATTTGTCGCCCACTTTATCTCTATCTTGAATTAGATACTCCCTCCATTCTAAAAATAATGTTTTGGATGAATATATATATATATATATATATATATATATATATATATATATATATATATATATATATATATATATTTAGACAAATCTACGATATCTTTTGAGGAGAGAGGGAGTACTAACAAAGTGTGTTAGGTAAGATATTATCTAATTTTTAGGATATAGGGAGTACTAACAATGTACTAACCACATTATCTAACAGCCTCATCGCGTGTATGGCTACGACGAGGCTATGTCCCACTACCACTGGCGGGCATACATGCTATACGGAGTGTTTAAAAGTTGCAGTGCCAAAGAAAACAAAATACGGAGGGCCAAGAAGAACCCTGCCAGCGCGTTGGCCTCCACTTGGTATTTCTGCCGTGACGGTGGTGAGGGCCCGCCACAAACGGTGGTGAGGGCCAAGAGTAACAGCATCGCAGACGGTCTTTTCACCATGAGTAAAGTCAATGCCAACACTCAGTTGTGCACTCGGTGAGAGGTGATCTTCAGCAACCTTCCATCAGCGACGCCTGCACTCGGACATTAGTCAACCTGTTAGTAGTGTACAAGACAGCAACTTAGGGTGACGCCACATTGTGACAGCAACTTAGGGACCAATATAATGTTCAGTAAAACAATTCACAAAAGTGTAACTTAGTCGGATATTCATGGTAGAGTTAAACTTTTTCAATCATGTGTCCATATTAACTGACACAAGCATCAACCAAAAACGATGTAGCTCGCAACATACCGCTCAACACTGAGAAACGACTATTTCCACCACAAAACATACCAAACTATTTAGTTATAAAATAGGAACTTCAAGCATCTTGTAAAGGATCTTATGAAATTCTTGAGATGTGAAATACACTGAACAAGTTTTCTGCAGACCACATGTTGTGGTTGTTGCATTTAATGGAAATAAGTTGTATATTGAAAATTACCATCACACCACAGAATATAAGTACCAATATTTGAGCATCTTACCAGAATTGACCGTTGCCTTTTTGGATTAAGGGCTTGCCCAACAGTCGTTGTCAGTTCCATCCTTGGATTCTTCCTTGGACAGAAACTCTGGCAAGCATTCTCAGTGTAGCAATGTTCTCGACTCAAATGCTTATGTGTACCTGCCCAAGAATTAATATCCTCAAGGTTTACTGGATAACGTATTATCACGACAAAATATCCCTTAAGACTCCAGTTACATGCCTAATGATTACTAACATTGATCATTTCAAGTACGAAAGTGATAAAAGATACGTCTGCACATTTCCAGTACGCTAAACTAGCTTAATACAGCTGCAGGATGAAAATGCAATCCTGACAGTACATGAACATAACTCAAGCACACACACAAAAAGTGCAGGACTCAGGACGATCAGCATTCTGTATGTTAGTGAGATAATGCTACATTAAATATCGTCGCTAAGAAAAGCTTTAGAACTTTCTTTTAAACCTTTTTGCACCTCCCTGATTTAATTCTCGTGTGCACAAATGCACCATACCATCCCTTGACCAAATATATATAGTACTTCTATTACATTACTTGATAATTTTGGGCCAATCACTAGTAGTCCATAGCAGCTGAGCTTATCAAGTTAAAAAATCGTACCTTCTTCGTGTTTTCATTCACTACTACCTAGAAGTGCATGCAACATCAAGGGCAATTGTTCCACTTCAGACATTCCACTCTAGTACTACTCTATACTTATCTTCCTTTACAAGTTTCTCCACTCTTATTCTGTTCAAGGAGTTTTGGCGTGTGAATCGATCCGTCAAAGTGCCTACGGTGATACATAAGACCTTGGTTGGGTTGTACCTCGAAAGCAAAAACAGCGAAAAATCGCACTATGGGGCATAATTTCATCCTAGGGCAGTGCATATTCACATGCCTCTCCAGGAATTCTCTCTTTTTTATATTTACTCTTTGACTTCTTAATTGAACTAATACCATGATACAGCTCGTCTAACAATTTAATACATTCTATATTCATTGTTTTTTCTGGGACCTAAGTTGCATGTCATTTTCTACTGAGAGCGCGCCAAAATGTTCCAAGTTTTACAATGACAAAAAAAAGCAAATATAACTTATACAGGCGACCCAATAAAGTATAGTCTAACAATATATTATTCCATGTTCGAAAGAAACGTGTAATTTACCTGTATTTGTCACTGTTGAGATCAGAGAGTTTTCAGAAAAAGATGCCCAGGTAGCAGGCATGACCTCTGAGGGTAGAGCACCTGCAATGAGTTGGGCAGTTTGAAATGATGGCAGATGGAAGTTCGTCCATGTTCGGAAGAACGTACGATTTATCTATCGCAAAGATGCATAATCGCCGGAAAAGAAAAAAACATAGGGACTACAGACTCAACTGGAATAAACTACGTGCATAATGCAAACATGTATTAAATGCATACTGGTGAAGCTACATTCGTGGGAATGATGTATGATGAAACCATAACAGTTGAAGAAAGGCATAAAACAAAGACTAAGGGATCAGAATGGCTGGTTATAAACCAAATTCATGAAACTGAAGCGTGGAAAATGAAATATCATTATCAGTGATGCATATAACCTGTTTAGCTAATACATACAGTGTCTTGTAAATAGTATACACAATTGCGGGATCAATTTTGATATGGGGTTTCCACCTGGTTTGAATAATGTGAGGGCATCCAACTAATTTACCTGCTTTTGTGAATGATGAAATTGTAGAACTTTTAGCAGACCTCGTCAAAGTATCGGGGATAGTCAGCGAGACTTGGAAAACTGGAAAACCGGCAGTTAGAATTCAGAAATGGCGGCAGGTAGCCACAGGTCTGATGAAGCGCAAATAAAAATCAAGCCTAATGCGACTGTGCATCGAGGCACAAGCTTCTGCATTTTTCTTGAAAAAAGAACAGGTACAGAATGTGATGCAGCCCACAAAAGAATGACAGAATGGTAAATCTTCACAAATCACAGGAAAATAGAAACAGTGGCATAGGAAACAAACGGTGATGATGCACGATGGCAGGTGTTAAGTGTGCACATATCACAGGAATACATAAAGCTAGCAGACTCCAAATGCAAGAATAACAAAAGTAGGTGCAGTAAGAACAGTGTGCATAGGAATCAGGCAGCAATGGTGCAAGAGAATTCATATAATGGCAAGGTATCATGTGTGCACTGTGCACAGGCCACACCACAGCAATACCCTAAGCATAAACCTAGCATAGCACTTCAAAAGCAGCAGCAACAGAATTGGTGCGGTGAGAGCAATGCACTGTAAAGAAGATACAAGGGAACGTAGAACACAATAGTACGTAATAATATTTCAGTCCAATTTGTAGAGAATTATCCTACAGTTCTATGGTCTCTGCAAACCCCATGTGAAAAATGAGATTAAATTGAAGGGAAGGGAAGTGAGAAGTGGCCTGAAATAAATATCATGCTGATTGCGAAGTGGCTGCAGAGGATCTAATAATTTGTGACAGCCAGTACAGATCCCGGATAGGAAGGGGAGGAAACAACAAGCAACTAAGCTAAATGTTTTAGGAACAAGATATCTGGTGGACGAAATAGTGTGAAGTTACCATCTTTGTGGACAGATCGACGAATAGGTGGATACCCTTGACTCAGGTCCGGCCAGGCTTCCAACCGATCATCTGAACATGGTAATTTCATTAGTTGCTATTGTGTAATCAAGCTACAAAATATTATTACTTAACAGAAGGTTAAACACAAAGGTCAATGCATCGTGTATGTATGAACAAGAATGTAAACAAATGAAAGACACGGAGAATGGTCTAGTTTTACCTGAAAGATAAATCGCCCATTCCCTTGCCATGAGGTCTAATAAGTGCCATTGCAAAAAGAAAAAAATATTGACAGTGAGTGTACATACACAAAAATTACAGGGCACACAGTAAGATATCAATGAGACATATAGCCTCTTGATTTATACATTTGGTGTTCTTTAGCAAGGAACAATTGCAGGAATTAATTGTGCGGATAAAGGTTAGCCCTTGTTGGGAATCGATTGATGATGTTCAAGTAATTTACCAAGATTGGTGTCCCATGACATGTCAGAATGTGTAGCTGGACTCTTGAATGTACCAAGATTAGTCTGCGAGACTGGACCAATAGGAGCACCTGTGACGAGTTCGGTAATAAGAAATAGTAGGTGGTAGGCAGGCTAAATGCAAAAAAACACCACAAAGAAATGACACGGCTACTGCACAGGGAGAAGAACGCGTAATGGAACTAAACAATAAGAGGTGTGGCAGAACATAGCATAGTGATGTACTGCACTACTGCAAGTGTATATATTGCCACATCACAGAAATACCCTAAGCATAAACTTAATGTAGAAATCTGGAAGGACATTAAACTAGGATTTCATCAAATCATACTAAATGAAAAGAAAAAATGAAGCAGGACAAAATTAAATGTTTGGTGGACTGAAGGAATGTGAAGCTACCTTTGTTAGAGACAGGTTTAAGTGCACAACCTAGATTTCGCTTACCAGCTTTCAAACTTGTATCTGAAAAAGACCACAAAAGTTTATTAGTAGTTGCTATTTTGTGATGAAGTTACCAACACCTTTTCCCTGAAATTACCAACACCTAAAGAAAGAGAAAGTTTTACCAACAAGATCCACCATCCATCCTTTTGCCTTAATTAAAGATGCTGACATGGAGAGAGGATTATTATTGACAAGCAAGCAGTGACCATGTATAAAGCTTCTTTGCATAAAGAGCAACTATAAAATATTTTTGATTAGGATAATGTACCAGAACTTAACTCTTCACAGTGACATGAAGTTGAAGAAGGAAGCCTGCACAAAAGATGCAGGTGTGCCATCACACATCAGATATCGTTGGAAACAAGAAGGAGGAGGAGAAGGAGATGAAGAAGAAGAAGAACAGGAGATAGTTATGCTGTACTGTATGTACATACATCCTTCTCTTACGAAGATAGTGGTTGACAAGAACAGAGGCTGGGACGGGGCCTCGCTTCACGTGGCGCCTTGCACGGAAACTAGCAATGATTGCATATGAGGAGGCGATCAAATCAAACTGAATGCCAAGACATGATTGAAATTGCTACTGATGATTATGATTACGATTACTAGTAGCGTACCCGAAGCCGACGGGAAGTACATTGTGTGGTTTCATTGGGCCGCGGGCGTATGTCCTATATTCTTTCAACTCCGGAGTTTCAAAAATCAAGTCCTCGATGATCGTCGCAGCCTTGTCTCTCACGCGCCCCAGGTCCAGGGAGTCTCTGCATATATGAAATGAATGAATACAGTTTTTCTTTTTTTGTTGAGAAAACTGATTGAATACAGTATTTGGCCATGAATCAATCTTTAGGGTGTTGATGAAGTTTCGTTTATAGTACTACTACTAATTCTTTGAAAAGTTATCAGGCATGAAATCGATGACCTGACATCAACAAACAGACGGTTATACTCCCTCTGTTTCAAATTACTCCGCCGGCGCGCTTATGTAGGTGAACTAGTATTTCCTTATTTTTCATTCAAAAAAATCCTCGAATTTTTGAAATAGATAGTATGAAATATGTACTACGTATACCAAAAATTCTAAGAATTTTTTGATAAAAAATAAGAGAATAGTAGGCCACCTAGGTAAGCGTGCGCGCGGAGTAATTTGAAACAGAGGGAGTATTATCCCAGAGAGAATAAATGCACAACATTTAAGAGACTGTGGTTCTGAAGAAATCAGACAGTTGGCAGTGTGAACCTTATACTGGTAAACAGATAAAGAAGAAGAAGGTGGGCAAACTACAGTACTATAGTGTGAATCTTATACTACTGGTAAACGATGCACGTACCTGGCTCCTCTGTAGCAGATGAGGGACCAGAGCATTGCGCGGAGCTTGGTCATTCCCTCGCTGTGTACAAATCCCATGCTGAAGCACATGTTCAGAGCCGCGTTCACGGCTTGGGTCTCGGGCGCTCCGTCGACGATGGCGTGGATGGCCTTGTGCACGCGGAGGAAGTGGAGGAGGGCGCGGCCGTGGACGGACAGCAGACGGTCGGACGGCAGGAAGCGGGAGAGGTACGCGATGGCCTCCTCCCACCGGCCAGCCTTCACGAGCTCGGTCAGATGCTCCGGGTACATGAACGCGTCCGACTCGCCGACAAGCCTGCACGCAAGCATGTCAGGATCATCAGATCCGCCGCGCCGCGCCGCGCTTTAGCTAGTACTAGAAGAAATCGAGTGAGTGCGTACGCGTCGAAGGTGTTGTACAGTTCCTGCCGCATCAGCAAGGAGAGGAGTCGCCGCTGCCGAAGGCGCGACACGCAGGGGAACTCCGGCGAGCGCTTGCGGCTGCCCAGCCCGACGGAGAACTTCATAGTGCCGCCGACGCGCGGGCAGAGGTGGGGATCTTTTTTTTCTTCTTTGGATTTGGAGGGGAGGGAGCAGGAGGTGAGGATCTCTTCTGTATTGGAGATTTGGAGGACGAAGAGGGAATTGGGGGAACTCTTTATATAGCCGGCCCGTGATATGCCGGACCCACGACGCGCGAAGCAGCGGGCAAGAAAAAGGTGCCCGCGTTGCGCTGACTGATAAGCGGGTACTTCTAACAAGGTCAATGACGCGTGGGCCTCGATAATACAGAAGCCCCACAGGTCAGGGACGAAGCGGAGGCGCCACAGTCCGGGCCATGCATACCCTTTCGGGGGCCTTCGGTCGCGCTACCGGACGAAAGCCACGCGGGACCCACGAGAGCGGAGCAGCGGGCAGAAAAGGCAATACAGGCTAGCTTCCGACCACGGTCAATGACGGGTGGGCCAGAGAGCACATAGGCCCAAACACTAAACGTACTACCGCAGTCCGCATCATACCCATGCGGGGCTTCGGCGCGCTCCCGAACGGCCAAACGTGAATGACGGGTGGGCCCAGAGTGCACATAGGGCCCAACAGTAAACATACCACCGCAGGCCCTATAGACTCCCCGGTACAGAACGTAGAGGAGAGAGAACGAGAAACTGACCTCCAGCAATGCTTCTACAGGATCCCTATAGGTCGAGGTCCCCGACCAAACCCTCCTCTCTCCCCTTAACATCGGGACAGTGGCCGTCTTCCCTATATCGGCCCAGTCAGCAGGAGAGATGGGTAGTCTCCTCTCGTGGCGGCCGCCAAGATCTGGAGGAGGAGTTGTAGCGAGGGTGCGGTCATCGGAATCGACGGCCGGTGGCTAGAATCGATGGCCGGTGGCAGGAATTGATGGCCAGCAGCAGGAATCAACGACTGGTGGCAGGAATCGATGGCCTACTGCAGGAATCGACGACCTGGTGGCAGCGCTGTATGGAGCGGGTGCTTGCGGCGGATTTTCTAGTGGGCTAATTCTAGGTGTGCTTTTCTTTCGAGTGGGCTATATTACTTAAATATTGCTGATATAGGGGAGAAAATATTAGGGAGCTGCTGGAAATACAAAAGTTGTAGGAGAGAAATATATTTAGGGGAATCCCCTATATGGTATTGTAGGGGAGAAAATGTTGGGATCTGCTGGACTTGCTCTTAGCCACGCTCCCGAACGGCCAAACATGGACGCAATCTGGCGGCGAAATTGCTCAAGGCATAATAGAAAGCGATTTTTTTTAAGTAATGCATTTTTTTAATTTTTCCATATCTATTAAACTTTTTTGAAATTTATCCTTTATCGGCTTAGGATAAGCCGAATGGCCTCCAGTCGGCCTAGACCAAGCCGATTGCGCGTTTGGCCAGGGACCACCATCCAGTCAGCCTGGCCCAGGCCAAATGAACCAGTCGGTCAGGCCAAGACGATTGAAGCAGTTGGTCTGCTTCTGGCCGAATAGACCATTCGGTCAGGCCCTGGACGACCCTACTCGTTTTACCGCTGGCTAAATCATGCATGATCAATGTAGCCGTACGTGGTTAGCTAAACCTAGCTAACGCTAGTCCTAGCACGTCTTCTTTTTCCGCCAAATTTCTCCCGCCACTGATTCCCGCCAGTTTTCTCCCGCCACCGCTTTCCGCCATTTTCTCCAGCCTATTCTTCGTAGTGCCTTTATAAATGAATGTACCGAGTAACTTTTCCCATACCCGGCGGCGTGTCCAAACTGGACCGAAAGTAGGTAAGTCGAAGCGCTCTGCGTTGAACATGCCGGTCTGAGGGTCGCCTAAATCAGCCGAAGGGTAAGCCTTATCAACCCAAACGTCTGGTTGGCCGATAGGAAACCGCTCCCAGGACCAAAGCGGCAACAGTAGTGGGCGTCCAAGCAGGCCTGACTTGGGCGCCCTACGCTGGCAACCGCTGCACATACCTCGGTACGTGGCCGCTAAGACCGCAGAACCCCAACTCCTTTATATAATTCTGCCAGCGCTAGTTGCATTGGCAATCTCCAATGCAATAGGGATGTAGCGAGCGATGATAGTGGTGACATGGTTCTTGGTGAACATCACCTTTCCGAGAATCCAAAATATGTATGCTCCAAGCACCGAGTGATTTGTACCTCTGTCAACTGGGTCTCTGGATAGCCTAGCCTTTGGGTCTCATTGATTGAATATGGTACAATAAGTAAAAGATATGATGGCAGGGTGTATTGTCTTACATAATGAAGAGAAGTTAGAGAACGCACTTGATATCCTAGTAACTAGTCAAACTTGTGTCCGTGTTCTTCGTGCTCGAAGGGACCACTAATACCCTGAAAACATTGTGCCATATCTTGTTGCCAACTTGTCGGTGCCTGCAGAGGTCCAATGGGTTGTCCTGCCAAAGTAAATCCCAACAAGTATGACACATCCTAAAGAGTAGGAGCCATCTCTCCCAGCGAAAATGAAAAGCATGGGTCTCGGGCCTCCAGCGGTCGACCAAGCAGGTGAGCAACGACTGGTCATATAATAGGCGTGTAGAGTCTACAGTGTCCTTAACCAGACGAACAAAGGGCAAAAGCCTAGCCCATTTCAACCTGCGTAACCAAAAAGCATGACCAAATCAATTACCGCATCCCAAAAATACTCATGTAATGCATGATTAAATCGTACCTAGGAACCCAAGCGGGGTGTATCCTCTAGTTAACATTCGGTGTGCGAGTGACCAATGGCTCGGGGGAGTTAGGCTCATCCTCCAAAATTCTAGCACGATGCTTCTTTTTAATGTCTGCATTGAGCAACTTGTATCTTCTCTCCATTACTGGACAATTTACAAATTAAAACATAGTCATGCATACAATACAAATTAAAACATAGTTCGTCACATATTACAACTTAAAACATAGTTTGTAACATATTATAAATACTAACATAGTTCTTCATATATTACAAATACTAACATAGTTCGTCACATATTACATGTACTAACATAGTCCGACACATATCGGGTCACCATCTAGTTTCGCTTGCATCCTCTACCTCTTCGACCCCGTGCGCCTCGTCCGCGCGCAGGTGCTACGCCTGTACCGGAAGTGGTACAATGAGTATCTCTGTGACCAAATGTATTGCATAGAAAACATTGCCGAGTTGGGCCTCTAGCTTCTGCTTCATCCATATCATTCTAGATGCGCCTACACTGGCATCTGCCTCTGCCTGTTCGCATTAGAGCAGGGTGGGGGATGTACTGCCTTTCACTAGGGTTCATGATGTTGAAATTACCCACGACTCGAAAACCTGACATCTCACCGGTCCAGGTATTGACCACGACTTCTTTCAGGTAGTAGGGAGACACGAACGATATGGCGTCCATTCCTAGCTATTTGCCCGCAAGCAGCAAGCACATGCGAGCAAGGCCGGTGAAGCAACTTTGGTTTGTTGCAGGTGCACTCATAGGTTGGCCATTGCTCGTTTCCAATCTTCACCTCATGCGTACTTAGCTCATTACCACACCCACACTTATCGGTGGCTAGCATCACCTTAAGCCTTCTTTCCTCGTTACCTATGGACACAATAATATGTGTCCTATCTTTTTTCATCTTTTTTCCATGTACTTCATAATCTTTTCACAAAAGCATGTGTTCGGATTGTTAAAGATATGCATCTAAGCACACTATCGTCTGTCTCTGAAATATCTAATCGTGCCATAAATAATACCCTCGACTGTGGTTGTAAGTGGAAGTGCCCTGTTACCTCTGAGAACAAAGTTATATGACTCAGCTAGGTTTGTAGTCATGACGTTGTACCTAGGTCCATGTGTGTCGTGTAGCAAAGACCATCTCTCTAAAGGCTCATGCTCTATCCACTGTTGGAAGTTTTTGATCGATCTGCCGAGCCTTCTCCTAATACCAGGCAGATCAAATCTAGGCAAGTCACAAAGCCCTACAAGGTCTTCCTCCACAGGCGCAACTCCAGTAGCTACATGTGCAGCTACTGCTGCTTGATGTGCAGCTACGGCTGCGTTTTGTGCAGCTTTCCTCGCCCTGATATGTTTCTGAGTGAATTCATCGAGCTTTCCATGTATGTAATGATACTGCCATTCCTGGTTCTGCTTGCACGTTTTTTTGAATAGATTCATCAGGTTCTTATTCCTGAACCGTGAGAAGAAATTAGCTCCCAAATGGTGCATGCACCAACAACTTTGCATGTCGAGCCAAGGCATTTGCTATTTAGGACCTATATATGTCAGCCGCTTTACGGTATTGAGTGTACATGCATGCCTATCGTGAATGATGCACACATTGGGCTTGTCTTTCACAACTGCTATTTTGAGATGCCTGAAGAACCATGTCCAACTTTCAGTGTTTTTGCTCTCCATGAAAGCAAATGCGAGTGGGACAATTTTATTGTTGTCGTCTTGACCAATGGCGGTAAGGATCTGACCCTTATACTTGCCAGTGAGAAAAATACCGTCTACACATATCACTGGTCGGCAATAAGTGAAATCTTAGATGCATACAGCAAAAGAGAAGAACACTCGATGAAGCACCTTCAGGGATGGATCCTCTGGTATCACATAGTATTGGATGTCAACATAGGTGTGTGGGTTTCTATCCCGTAGTGTCTGGAGTTATCAAACTATAGAGTCATACGAGTCTCTGAACGGACCAAACCTATCCTCAAGAGCTCTTTGCTTTTCCTCCAAGCCTTGCCATAATAAATGCCTTCGTAGGAAGAGACTAGACGACTAATCTAAAATAAGCACAATTCCTCTGATATGAGCTATCTATTGTACCTTGTGTTGTCATCAGAGTTTGCTGCTTTGATGAGTCGTGGACAAGGTATGCATTCGTGCACGGGGGTGGCATACATGAAGGCTTTCTCCCTTACTGTCCCCATATGTCTGACAAAGCAATGCATAAAAACGCATTTTTCGGGGACTCAGCATACGTCTGCTAAAGTGGCCATCTCTATGGGGCACCAAGGTCGAGTCCAGAGATGGCTGTGCCACGATAATACTTGTCTCCTGTCAGGTTTTTACCCTATGCCAGTAGGGTGGCCTCCCCGTCACTCCCCTTTCCCGGTCGAATTTGTGTCTCCTGAAGCGACCGTCTTCTCATCGGGACAGGTCGACGTGAGCATGCCGCTCCATCCACCGCCGCGACCGACATAGGTGGATCTTCTACACCGCCATATTCATTAGCTGACTACCAAGAAATAAGGCCATCTACTGCTCTAACTCAGGTAAGTTTTTTTATCGACATAAATTTCATAGATTTATAATTTCTAGCATAACCTTTATATGAATGATTGCACTACTTGCTTGTTTGATTGGCATGCATCGTGAATCCTTGACATGCATGTCAACAATGGTCAGTATTTCAATCTGCATCTATGATCTACATATCTCAATGTTGAGCGCATGTTTTGGTAACCATTGTTTGCCTTGACATGTCACTGGTCAATGTCGATCACTACTGCAAAATCATTAATAGTTACCTCATGAGTAATTGCTTTGGTTTTTCCATTGCTTGTCTATGATATACAAATATCAATGTTGCATACTTGTTTTGGTTGTAATTGTTTGCCTAGACATGTCACTGGTCAATGTTGATCAGTATTGCAAAATCGTTGTAGTTTCCATGTGAGTATGTGCTTTGCTTTGTCAATTGCTTCTTTATTCTCTACATATATCAATGTTGAGTACTTATTTTGGTTTCCATTGTTTGCCTACACATGTCACTAATCAATGTTGATTAGTACTGCAAAATCATTGTAGTTTCCTTGTGAGTAATTGTTTTGCTTTGTCAATTGTTTTTGTATTTTTGCATTGATCAGCACCTTATCTTAATCACCGTGTTACTATCAACATTTTTCTCTCGACTAATACGTTGTCCATGGAAAGATACCCAAGACGGATCGGGAAACCCTCTACAAGAACACAATCCTTCCAATGTAAGGGTACGAGGACCTCCTCCCAAATATGGTCGTTGCGCAGGCGAGGCCCAACCTATTTCGGTTATTTGATGTTGTCGCTGCCAAGAAAAAGGAGTCAGTGCAAGGTCGTCGTCCCCGGATTTGGCACCACCCATCAATGATCTCCATCACCGTTTTATACGTACATATCAAAGCTATGGACAGTGGCGGATCCAAGGGGGCGAGCGGTGGCCTACCCCCCATGGTTTTACGCCCTCAACAGAAAACAACAAGGACTGGTACAATTAGTGATGGTTTTGTGGTCTAATAGTCCAGCCATTAGCCCTGGATGAACGGGAAAAGGCCAAAATAATTAGCTAGGAAGGGTTGAGATTGATACACACAAAGCGTACGTATGTTGAATACGTATGTTGAAGGAGGCCAAACAATTAATTGATCCGCGATATACATAATACATTCTCAGTCTCTACCGCTTCCCAGCCACCAAGGGTTTCTTTGCTTCAAGGTCAACGCCGGCCGTCGGAAATCTATACTTGGTCGTCAGTCTGTTGACATTGTTGTCGCTAACTACCGAGTGTTGAAATTGTGGTTGTCGGACGTCGGCCGATTTGCCGGTTGCCAAACTCCTCAGTCTCTCCGGTCTCAATACATGGCTACCGCTCTATCTAACCTAAGCCTTAACGTATCAATTTACATAAACCTTTTATTTGATCAATTGCATATTATATGCCTATTTTGTACATCAAAGAATATCAAAAGGCATGAATATAAGGACATCACAACCTTTAACCATTTCAAAAAATTTGTTGGAACTTCCAACTATACCCCTAAAAATGCAAAATATGTTAGGAAGGAATTGTAGCAAAGTTCAATGTTGTGACCGCTGCTACGTTATATTTAGGTTCACATGAGTAGAAACTTAGCTTAAATAGAAATATATTGTTGCGGTTTGATATTGGTTATATAGATTCGCTACATTTTCATATTATTTCGGTGAATAAACATTGTCTTCTTTGTCCCCCTCTTCTTAAATCCTAGATCTGCTCTTGATATGGACATGTTTACTCTACAACTCCGCGTCATGAAGCTGGTGGTGTTGAATATGCTATAGATTAAGCAGCATGTCTGCACTATGTCGTTAAATACTTTCACCTTCCGCGAATATGGTGTCTAGATAGAGATATACGATTGAGAGGTCTACTTCCTAAAAGGATGGATAGAGTTCGTCAAGAAGATCAAGCTCTAGGTAGGTGACATCTTGGCCTTCAAGTTCAACAACAAGCAGAGGGGATTCGGGGTCACTCTGTTCAAGGATTTCAGCAACATGCATGAGTTGATAACATGCGACATGTTGGTGTAGCGATCTTCCTCTGCTGCCAGGTGAGGAGGACATAGATGGATTTGTTGTGCATGGTTGCTATCAGTTTTCACTGCATGTAGTATATGAAGCAGTCCTTTTGGGCCAGGGTGTGTACCCCTAACGTGAAGCACCGATCAAGTGGCACATGATGCACTTGTTTAAGAACTAATCCCTCTACCCATGAACTTGTGTTAAAAATATAGCTACATGTTATGTCCATGTGTGTTCATGTGATGTGTGGTAAGCTCACCGTATTTGAAAGTTGTGATTGTATCTTGTTTGTGTGTGCAATGAGAGGGAGCAGGAGACAACCAAATAGATGTTGGTTGCTTCTACTGAAAAAACATACAATAAAACAGGCTGCAAATTCAGTCCAGAGCATATGACCTAGGTTATCAAACGGGCTACGTATGTTGACCCAATCCGTGTTGTTGGTTGAGCCAAGCCCACCTCGAAATTCCAAGCCAGGACAAAAATCCGACGTAGGCTATAAAAGATCACTCAACGAGCCGCTTTGATCAGCTTGCTCAATATTTGCTATCTGGCTCGCTTGTCGTTGGAAGCTGATTGAAGCTCAGATCACTGTAGAGCTTCGTTGGGAAACCCCAATAGGAAGGTATGATGAGTAAAGCAGCAAGTTTTTCCCTCGGTAAGAAACCAAGGTTATCAAACCAGTAGGAGGAAGAAAATGACTCAAAGGTATTGCTAGCAACTTGGAAACCTGCACAACACAAACTCAAGACTTTGCCCCAATGAACAGTGAGATTGTCAATCTCACCGGTTTGCTGAAAACAAAGGATTAACTGTATGGTGTGGAAGGTAATGGTGCTTGCAGAAAGTAAACAGTAACAGTAGAAGATGTATCAATGGTAAAGATTGGACCGGGGTCCACAGTTCACTAGAGGTGTTCTCCTTAAGAAACAACATAACATGTTGGGTAAACAAATTACAATGGGACAATTGACAGGACAGAGCAAAGCATAACAATGCAATACTAGACATTCATGATCCTATGAGATTTGATTGGGCATTACAACAATATACATAGACCGCCATCCAACTACATCTATGACTAGTGATCCACCTTCAGGTTATCATCCGACCCCCCTCCAGTATTAAGTTGCAAGCAATGGATAACTGATTTAAGCAAGGTGTGTAAAGTAAACAATACAATTGTTTCATGAACAAGAGATTGTTGTTTTCTCCCTAGTAGCAACAACAGATAGTAAGGAAATCGGTAAACGTTAACTGCTCGGTTGGCTTGGGAGTAGGGACTAATCGGAATTCGAACGATTAACTGATTTAATTGGTCGGATATTAATCGGTGCAGCCTACAAAAATTAGCACCTAAAACACATGTGAATCCTCTTGCACCTCAACCATCTATCCTATTAAAGGCAGCCTTAAGCTCCTGGCTGAGATCCTAAAGCGCTCGAGCTCTTGCATCTGAGGTCTGGTCGGCAACTACGAGGAACTGGTCAACAACGACAAGGAACTAGTTCGTGATGGCGAATCGAGCTCCTAGAGGCAGATATCAAGCGGGAGCTTCGCAAAAGGTACTTAATTAGGACAGGCTAGTGGATGGATGGGCGATATGTGTTGATAATTTTGCAACTTTTTAGACCAAGTGTAGTGGTTAATCGGGAACATACCTAGTAATCGGAGTGTCAGACCTATTAATCAGTATAAATGATTAACACAAATGATTAGTGGTAATTGACACGGCCAGGTCCCTAGTAGCGATTAATCGGCCTATTAATCGCTGATTCGGCCTATTTTTTGAATAGTGACAATAGCACATCTACAAACTTAGAGATTTATGTCACTTCCCCAGATTCAATAGAGGCATGAACCCAATATCGAGCATAAATGCCCCCTCTTGGAGTCACTAGCATCTACTTGGCCAAGATAGCTACTATAAACGGAGAGCATGCAAGATCACAAACAACACAGACATGATAGAATCAATAAGATAGAATCATTAATCAATTTGACATAGTAATCTCAATATTCATCGGATTCCCGCAAACACAACATGCATGATTACAAATAGATGATCTTGATCATGAACGGAGCTCACAAGATCTAAACATGGTAGCACAAAGGAGGAGAAACAACCATCTAGCTACTACATGGACCCATAGTCCAAGGTGGAACTACTCACGCATCATACCGGAGGCTGGCATGGTGATGAAGAAGGCCTCCGAGATGATCTCTCCCCTCTGGCAGGGTGCCAGGAAGAGCTTCAGACCCCCCCCCGATCTAGGGACGATGGTGGCAGCGGCTATGGACTGTTTCATGGAAGATTGATCGGGTACTTAGGGTTTAGGTATCGGGGGATTCTTATAGGTGAAGAGGGAGGCCGAAGGGGTGCCCGAGGCGGTTGCACCCCCCAGGCGCGGGCCAGGCCTGGCCATGCGGCCAGGGGGTGTGGCCCCCCTGAGGCCCTTATCCATCTCGTCTTCTGGCTCCGTGTTCCCCTTGATGAAATATTGACTTTGGCTTTTGTCCCGTCCAATTCCGAGAATATTCATTTTCTGTCTTTTCTAGAACCAAAAACAGAAGAAAACAGGCAACTGGCACTGTGGCATCTCGTTAATAGGTTAGTCCTAGAAAACATATAAAAATACCTCAAAGTGTAGACAAAGCAAAGCAAAGTAGATACTGAACAAGCATGGAACATCAAAAATTATAGATACGTTTACGACGTATCAAGCATCCCCAAGCTTAACTCCTGCTCGTCCTCGAGTAGATAAGTGATAAAAATAATAATTTTTGAGGTGACATGCACCATCATAATCAAGATCAAACCATTT
This sequence comes from Avena sativa, assembly GCA_916181665.1. Taxonomy (NCBI): domain Eukaryota; kingdom Viridiplantae; phylum Streptophyta; class Magnoliopsida; order Poales; family Poaceae; genus Avena; species Avena sativa. Next base: position 196,081,110 of record OV702282.1, read on the forward strand.
GCAAGCATTGAAAGCTGGGATCAAAGAACTCTAAACATGAGAATGAAAGATGAAGTTCTAACAATAAGACAAAACAACTATGCTACAACATGAAAGGATACAAACAAAGATTCATGAATAATAATGCATTAAAAGACGTTTGTTTGTTTCACGTATAGAAAACATAGCATAGTGGCATTCATCTTGTCCCTCATAGAGTAGCAATACATAAATTCATAGGACCCCTTCAAAGTTCATAAGGGTGACTAGATACAAATAGTTCAAGAACAAGCAATATCAACAATATTAATCAATCAATAAGTTTTGGGACAATGCACATAGAACTAAGAATGACAACTATGATCTCTTAATTGGTGCCTAAGGATAGAAGGTGGAGACTCAATATAATAGTGGAAGAAAGACCCTTCATAAAGGGAAGCAGGGATTTCAAGTCTCATAAAGAGCTTCCAAAAATTATGGTACTTGTTACCTTTTAGCTCTCATTGCCTCTATCATAAGCGTCTTAAAGTGATTAAGGTTAAAGTGAACAAACTATGGAGTGTATGCTTGACAAAGTATAAGTTGGAAATCTTATGTCCCTTGAGTATGAGGGCCGCTCCTCATGCTACTCAACATTAGTCACCGGTAAGTTCTTTTCATAGTAAGTACATGTGTATCATAGAGAACCGCCAACGGGGTACCCCTTGCACATGATACAGGAGCTATCCATATCAAAATGACAAGGCAAGCAGACAATGAGCATCTCAGCAATCTTCTTATTTACCATGGGGAAATGGTGCTTTTTCTCTTTCCTCTTTTCAATATGTCTCCTTTTTTATAAGAACAAAGCTTCATAGATTGCTCACTATGGTGATGCTGCAAGTTTCCACCATGATTAGGCATGTCTTAGGCTAGTGTCCTGGGCGTTTCTCTAACACACATACATAACTCCATGGACTTACAAGCTCCCCTTTTATTTCACACCGACGACATCAATAAACAAAAGAGCATGATATCAACTGGGTACAATGTACAGGTGCAATGTTGAAAGCGTTCCCCATGACAACATGGTTCTGCTAATTCCAACGTATAAGTGTAAGCATATACAACATAGATGACACAATGGTTCAAGTTTATGAGGGGCAAGAAAAAATAAAGTGTGCCATCAAGTTTGTGAGAGCTTTAATCACTAATTTTTCACATAACAAAGTGACTTTTTAATTGGAAGATAGATAAAACAAGAATATACTTGGATTGGTGTAACACACCATGCATAGGAATGTATAGTGGACACTTTGGAATAACTTGGTTTCTTGGGAGTTGAATGCATGAGTAGATCTTACTCATACAATTGGTGGCTAGCAAAAGACTAGGAGCGACCAACTAAGAGAGCAATAATGGCCATAATCATGCAGAGCAACAAAACATTACTAATAAAAGCATAACGTGGTATCACAAGTCAAAAACTAAATGATCATGGTACTAATCAAAGCATAACGAGGGCCGCTCCTCATGCTACTCAACTTTAGTTACTGGTAAGTTCTTGTCATAGTAAGTACATGTGTATCATAGAGAACCGCAAAAAGGGGTACCCCTTGCACATGACACAGGAGCTATCCCATATCAAAATTACAAGGCAAGCAAATAATGAGCATCTCAGCAATCTTCTTATTTACCATGGGAAAATGGTGCTTTTTCTCTCTTTCCTCTTTTCTCATCTTTTTTTTCTTTTTCTCAATCTCTATCTCTTTTTTTATAAGAAGAATGCTTCATAGATTGCTCACTATGGTGATGTTGCAAGTTTCCACCATGATTAGGCATGGCTTAGGCTAGCGGCCCAGGCGTTTCTCTAACACACATACATAACTACATGGACTTATAAGCTCCCCTTTTATTTCACACCGATGACATCCGCAAACAAAAGAGCATGATATCAACTGGGTAACATGTACCAGGTGCAATGTTGAAAGCGTTCCCCATGACAGCATGGTTCTGCTAATTCCAACGTATAAGTGCAAGCATATACAACATAGATGACACAATGGTTCAAGTTTATTAGGGGCAAGAAAAATAAAGTGTGCCATCAAGTTTGTGAGAGCTTTAATCACTAAGTTTCACATAACAAGTTTAATTTGGAAGATAGATAAAACAAGAATATACTTGGAATGGTGTAACACCGTGCATAGGAATATTATAGTGGACACTTTGGAATAACTTGGTTTCTTGGGAGTTGGATGCATGAGTAGAGCTTACTCATACAAGTGGAGGCTAGCAAAAGACTGGGAGCGACCAAGTAAGAGAGGAATAATGGACATAATCACGCAGAGCGACAAAACACTACTAATCAAAGCATAAAGTGGTACCACAAGTCAAAAACTAAATGATCATAGAGGCTAAGGTGACTTTTTCATATTCATAACATGGTGTGAGCATGTTCCAAGTCAACCCAAACAAAGCATCAAAGGAGAATAGCACAATACTATGCTTTTGTATGCAAAAACAACGCATGATTCTTCCAAGGCACATTGAGAAATCCTAATTGTTTGGAACAAGTCATGCTACAGCAATAATCACTAAGCATAAGGTCAAAACAACATCTATCATGGCATGATAAAGTCTAAGTCACAGTCAAAGCAAGCTCCTCTTGTACTACTAAAGCAAGAACTTCCTACTCCTTTACAACACCAATCAACTTATTTGAAACAACACGGCGAAAACGGGGTCCAAGTACTTTACTCAAGCAAACTAAGCAAACTGAAAAACCAAAAACGAAAACTAAGACGCTCCAAGAACAACACAACTGTGCATCAAACAATAAAAAATGAAGTGTCTAGAAAGACCTGACATTTTTATTGATGAAGAAGGGGATACCTTGGGCATCCCCAAGCTTTGACGCTTGTACCACTTGAATATTTCTTGGGGTGACACGGGGTGGCATCCCAAATCTTGAGCTTTTGTCCATTCTTCTTCTCATTACATCATTCTTTCCTTACACCTGAAAATTTTCCTTCATACAAAACTTCACACAATCTTCATTAGCAACATTAGTGCATTCGAAAGATAATAGACCTTTGGGTTTAGTTTCAAAATAGCAAAACGTTCATGAAAAACACAAGCTACTGTAGCAATTCCTTCAAAAAGTTCAATTTCCCCAAAAGAACCCAAAAATAAATCAATAAGAAGCAAATGCAAATAATGGCAAAATCTATCAAAATAGACCAGCAGGTAGAAAGCTATTTTTGCGAAGACCTTATATTCCTCAAATCAAAAAGTGTTGAACTAAAGAAAGTTACTAACAACCTGGGGGATTTATTCAGAAAATTCTAGCTCAACCCGACTTATAGAGATTTTACACGAATTTTTACAATGGAGCACAAAAATCTGTTTCGGGACAACAACTCCCCAAATCTTACTTCCCTCTCATTAGAGGTTATTCTTGACACAAAAATCAAATAAAAAGTATAAGGAGAGTTTATTACAGAAGTAATAACTTCCAAGACTCAACTAAGACTTTTGGGTTATATCCCAATAAGTACTTTTCTTTAACGCCTTTAAGTTAGGCTAAGAAGCAAGAATCAAGTATTTTCAAATGAAGAAGCATTAATATCAAGCCTTGCTTTCAAAGGAGTAGCAAAAAGAAACTTCTCTCTCCTCATATGGAAGTGTTCAATACCTTTCTTGAATGCAAATTGATATTTAATGGTGCCTTCTTTCATATAAATGATGGCACCAACAGTTATAAGAAAAGGTCTTCCCAAAGTAATAGGACAAGAAGCATTGTATTCAACATCCAAAACATAGAAAACAACAGGGACATAGGCATTGTTAACCATAATAATAACATCATTAACACTCCCCATGAGTTTCTTTTTAGCATTATCATCAAGTGAGACATCTAAATAGCAATCTTCCTGATGACCCACAAGTATAGGGGATGTATCGTAGTACTTCCGATAAATAGGAGCGTCGATCCCAACGAGGAGCAGAAGGTGATGACTAGTGGTACTGGCTCAAGAGTTCTCTGTAAATACTTAGCAAACAGATTTTTAGGTTTTTTTGATAAAGCAATGTAATAAAGTGCAAGTAAATAAAGACATCAAATAATTGCAGCAAGTGGCCGAATCCTTTCTTAGCAAAGGACAAGTCGGAGGAAATACCAATGAGGACCAAATGTTCTCGAGGACACATGGGAATACTATCAAGTGCTTTCGTTTCATATAGCTGATTAATATTCTTTGGTTTTATAAGTGTTGTGTAGGTGAACATGTGCTAATGTACCGACCTTACTTGTACTAATACATACTTGTGATTAAACCCTTTTCAAGCATCCCCAACTCCAAGAAAGTAATTAAGATAAAACCTAACCACGGCCTTAAACTCTGAGATCCTACACTCCCTTGTACAACATGAATTCTCCCTTGTTCAGGTTTCTGTCACTCCGGCAACCCCACAATTAGTAGCCAAATAAACAATGCATTCCCCTAGGCCCATAAATGGTGAAGTATAATGTAGTCGACATTCACATGACACCACTATAATAATAGCACCACAACTTAAATATTAAACCATTGAATAATACCTCAACATAATTCCACTACTAACAACATGACTTCTCCCATGTCCTCAAGAACTAAACGAACTACTCACGATACATCATATGGATCAAGATCAGAGATGATATAATGATGGATAACAATCTGAACATAAACAATAATTCAATGGTTCCACTCACAAGCATCAACTACAAAAGTAATTAACACCAGGAAAGTTTCCCCTAAGAACTATGCAAGATTCAACACGATTGTTACAACAGGATGGAGTGGTGATGATGGTGCTGGTGGAGATGGTGGTGTGGATGATGATGATCCCGGTGAAGTCTAGCTTGATGATGGTGTTGATGGCGACGATCTCCCCTCTCCAGGAAGGAATTTCCCTAGCAGAAATATGTCTGTCGGAGAGCTCTTTCTCTCTCTATAGTTTCCACCCCACGGAGGTGGCAGAATCTTTCTGTGGTCGCTCCCCTGACTTTAGGGTTTCGAGGAGAAGATATAGGCGAGAGAGCGGAGCTAGAGGTGGGCCAGGGTGGCCATACCCTCTGTAGGCGCGACCCAGGGTGGCCCGCACCTAGGGGGTATGGGCCCCCTGTGGCCCAACTCCGCCTCCCCTTCTGGCATCCTTCGTCTTCTAGGAAAATATAATTTTCTGTAGTTTTTCTGGTATTTTTCTGATCTTCGCGAAATTGCATCAAAACACCACTTTTTCCATCAGAATCCTGACTCCGGCTGTTCATCCTCCAAGAATCATCCAATATGAAAAAATAGATGAAAACACATAAGTATCACCTCTTAATATGAAATATATCAATGAATAGAAGCAAATTATGATATAGAATGGTGATGCAAATTGGACGTATAAACTCCCCCCTCCCCAAGAGAAAACTGAGCTTAGTAAACATGTCCAAAGGTTTATGGAGTGAAGTGTCGATAAAAAGAATACAGACAAGAAGCATCACACTTACCAATACACAACTCATAGTAGAAAGCAACTCAACATTAAATTATCTTAGCTTGCAACAAGTATGGGAGTCACGATAAATATGCATAAAGATAAATCATAATTGGGATTGGCAAACTTTGGTCTTGGTCAGAGAACAGTTGGTAAATAGTTTTCAAGCAAAGTTTTTGTAAGGAAGTTTATAACAGGAGTCCTTTTTGCTCAAACATAAAAGGATTTTCACAATGATGGCTTTCAAAGTAATACTCATTCAGATACGAGTCTTGTGCAAACAAGGAAGATAAAGAACATGATTGAATAAATCATCATATGAATGCTTGAAACACAACTCAAATGCTTGCTGGAGATAGAGAGGAATAGGTTTATTGGCTCAACTTAGAAGTAGAAGAAAGGCCCTTCATAGAGGGAAGCAGGGATTTCAAGTTCATAAAGAGCTTTCAAAATATTATGGTACTTACTAGCTTTGAGATCTCATTGCCCCTATCATAAGCATATTGAGGTGAATAAGGTTAAAGTGAACAAAGATGGAGTATATGCTTGACAAAATATAAGTTGGCAATATCATGTCCCTTGAGTACGAGGGCCACTCCTCATTAGGGATGTAAAAGGATCGAATCGGATATTGCTATTACCATATCCTTTACCATGTTTTTTTGGCAAATTCGGATCGGAGAGGATAATAGCCGGATGCAGATTATATCGGATTGCATATATGGAGTGGATTCAGAGCGGACTCGTATCAGAAGAGGATAATCAAAAAAATACACGTAGAAAAATAAAAATTTATTTAGTTTATAGAAAAGAAATGACAAGAAAGCATGCAAGACTAAATAGCAGTAGTATAAAAGTGCAAGATTGATAATAGCATAGTATAACATGCATATGTATCATGCATAACTAGCCGATACACTAACTAGATTGTCCTGATATTGGGGTTGTGCTAATTTTATCGGATTATCCTATTTGAGTACCTCGGATAATCCGCATAAAATGTCGGATTATCCTTATCCGTCAGATATCATCAATACCATATCCGCTACCATATCCGTCGGATATCCACTCGACAAATATCCGCATTCGCATCCATATCTGTCGGATATCTAAAAATGCATAAAATATCCTTAAAAACGGACGCGGATGCGGATTCGGAGCGGAAATTATTCGTACTATTTACATCCCTACTCCTCATGCTACTCAACTTTAGTTACCGGTAAGTTCTTGTCATAGTAAGTACATGTGTATCATAGAGAAACGCCAACGAGGTATCCCTTGCACATGATACAGGAGTTATCCCATATCATAATGACAAGGCAAGCATACTATGAGCATTTCAGCAATCTTCTTGTTTACCATGGGAAAATGGTGCTTTTTTCTCTCTTTCCTCTTTTCAATGTCTCTCTTTTTTTATATAAGAAGAAAGCTTCATAGATTGCTCATTATGGTGATGCCGCAAGTTTCCACCATGATTAGGCATGACTTAGGCTAGCGAACCAGGCGCTTCTCTAACACACATACATAACTCCATGACTTACAAGCCCCCCTTTTATTTCACACCGACGACATACATAAACAAAAGAGCATGATATCAACGGGGTAGATATTTACAGGTGTTGAAAGCGTTCCCCGTGATAGCACGGTTCTGCTAATCCCAACATATAGATGCAAGCATATACAACTTCGATGACACAATGGTTCAAGTTTATTAGGGGCAAGAAAATAAGGTGTGCCATCAAGTTTGTGGGAGATTTACTAACTAGTTTTCACATAACCAAATAATTTTTAATTTGAAAGATAGATGAAGCTTGAGAATTTACTTGGAATAGCATTGATGCTAATAGGTAGATATGGTGGACACAAATGGCACAGGTTTTGGTTTAAAGGATTGGATGCATGAGAAGTGTTCCCTCTCAGCACAGGTTTTTGGCTAGCAAGGCTGGGTAGCAAGCAAAAGAGTTGAAGGAAACAAGCAAACATACAAGTGATAAAGTCAAACATGCAATCTTCCTTGAAGACACAAAAGATCTTAAATAAAGAATACTAAGCTTATGAGCCAATCAATCAAGAAAGAAAGCAATATAAAATACTAGTAAGTGCTTTTATCTTTTCCTTTCAAACCTCAAAAAGTGTTACTACTGACCAGAGCTCGGTTTGCCAAAACCAATTTAGATCTACTTGATGCTCCCAAAGTGATACCAATACTGATCAACAATATCAATCATATCATAGAGATTTCAAACTAAAATAAGAAGTGCAAAAAGTAAAAGATGAAACTTCTCATTAGTATTCCATAAAGGCACTCACACCAAGAGATACATAGATAACCACCTAAAGGAGAGATACTTCCACAATGAAAACCAACCTATATGATAACTTCTCTATCCAAGATATGAATCTACTAAAAAGGTAAAACGATAAAAGATAATAATGTGATACCGCTGTACTCCCCCAGGCTTGGAACAAGCCAAGTGGATGCCAAAACCTGATGACGAATTACTCCTTCGGTGGTGGTGGTGTTCCCTTGATGAACTTTTCAACCAGCTTCCTCAAGTCCTCAATCTCAAAGGTTAGATTATGAATCAACTCCGAATTATGCTCAATACAGTTCATGATCATGTTGGACCGAGAATCCCAATCCTTGTTATTATTTCCCCACTCTTCCTTCTTAGAGTGTTCCTTCCCTGCATGGTTAGAACGAGGCATATCCCAACTAAAGGGCAACTTACCTTTGGGCACGTTTTGGAATTGTTGCTCATGTATAAGAGTATGGAAGGGGTTCTTGGTGCATGGAGGAAGTGACCATGGAGCGAGGCAATGAAACGGAGGTTTCCCTCCTGTAGACATTCGTGCTGTCCTCCTAAGCTTGATAGGGTTTACCACTGAGACGTCGGAAATGTATCTATAATTTTTTATGTTCCATGCTTGTTTAGTATCCCCTTTTCTATGTTTTGTCTACACTTTGAGGTATTTTTATACACTTTTTGGTACTAACCTATTAACAAGATGCCACAGTGCCAGTTGCTTGTTTTCTTCTGTTTTTGGTTCCAGAAAGGCAGAAAATCAATATTCTCGGAATTGGACGGGACAAAAGCCAAAGTCATTATTTTCCTGGACCAACATGGAACCACGAAGTAGAGATGGAGTAGGGCACTAGCGTGGCCACACTCCCCAGGCGTGGGCAAGCCCTGGTGGAGCCTACAGGGGGTTTCGGCCCCCTGGCCCTTCATCGACCTTGCCTCTTGTGCCTATAAGAAGCCCCCGAGGAGAAAACCTTAAATAATCCATCATACTTCCAGAAAAACCTCCGTAGCGCCACCGCCACCCAAAGGGAGATTCGTGGGACAGAAAGTCTGTAACATCCCAAAAATATGAAATAATGATCATCAAACTCTAATCACTAAAATTAGGGTTAACAAAAACTTTGATTAAATAAAAACCAAATGAATGCATGTGTGTATGTGATGATTTGATGAATGCATGAATGGACTTGTGTGATTCAACTAAATAGTAAGGAATGGTTCAAAGATGAATAAAACATCATCTAAAATATTTCCAAGCAGAAACAAATCAAGAAAAAAAATCAAAAAACAAATCAAATAAGGCAAATGGTCATTTTTGCCAATCTTGCTCACTAGGCCACTTTGGGTGTTTCTAGTCCAAGATTTCAAACAGAAACTTTTCCAATTCTTTTCACCCCTTGCTACACCAAGTAAAAGTGAATCAAAGCCCACCTTTCAAACTTGCAGAAACATTTGGCAACCCCATTCAAAGGACAATTCAAAATTGAATCTTTAACATATGTGAAGATCACACCTTTTTAAAACCCAACCAAACGAGTTCCCGTTGACCAATCCAACTAACCAGATACTCCCTAGTATGTGCCTAGCAAACCCACCAAGTTTGAATCCAAAATTCAAATTTGAATTTCTTGCGGCCATTTCATCAAACATCCTGTAATCAGCAAACAAACAAACACAAAACACTATAGTGAGCAGTGATTAGTGCCTAACTTGCTCCCTCTATAGCTCACTATACACTCTCAGTAGATGATCAAAGTAATCTAACTAGCTTTAGCACCACTGTGGGCAAGCCTAGCCATTAATGGTGACCATGCCGAGAGCACCATTGTCACCCCATGTCGCCAGCGAGCTAGAGGCAGCACTATCCTCGCCAACCTTGTCTCAGACACGCAGAACCGTACACCGCCACTCCATGTCCAAGCCCCAAGCGTAGCCAGCCATTGGACCACCCGCCAAGCACGCGTCCAGTCTCTCTGCGTGCGAGCCGAGAGCGCGCTAGTGCGCCATCAGTGACATCAACCCACAGACCATGCACCGCCCTCGCCGCTTGCAGACGTGCTCGCCAGCATCCCAGCACCCCGCCAGACAACCCCGTTCGTCGCCACGCGGACCATGCACGCAGTGCGCTATTAATATTGCCGTTGGACCCGCCCAGAGTGCCGCGACGTTCCGATAGTTCAGCACCGCCCCACGCCGCAAGACCACGCCGTTGAGCTTCGCCAGGGAGCACAGCACCGCCCCCTATCTTCACCCATGCCAGTAGCACTCTGTGCCGTCGACACCGACAAGCTCCACCCGCGCCATTCGGTCCCCTTCAGCCACTATAAAAGGAGGCCTCCCCCGCTCGTTTTCTTCACACCAGTTCACTCCCCACCTCTCACTGATCACACCTACTCGCTCCCGGAGCTAGGCGAGCACCAGGTGGTCAGAATTTCACCACAGTTCGTCGTTGCAGAGGGGGAGAGGCGCCGTCGATTGGATCCGCCCCAGGAGAAGCTGCCGGTACTAGGAGGATTGCCATCGTCGACTTCGTCATTCGCCCCCGTCGCCGACCATCGCCTGAGCCCCGGTGAGCCTCCCACGACCCCCACTAGCCACGCTAGGGTTCTGTCTCGCTGGCGTTGCCCGACGTGGACGATGAACCAGAGCCGTTCGATTAGAGTTAGATCCTACGATCCTAATCGCCCCATACCGCTTCGCCCCTCGTTGTCTCACTGACGAGTGGGGTCGCTCACTTAACTAGCCCGCGCGCTAGATTCAAATTTAGATTTATTCATTTAATTTCAAACTCAGTTCTGTACCTAGATTCAAAAATCAACCCAACTTGATTCACTAAACCAAAATGCATGAAACCAATTTTGTTAGAAAGGTACAGGAATGCTTAATCCAAATCCGTTGGATTCAAACCATTTAGATTTGTAGATCACCCATGGTAAAAATAACAAGGCAGAAGCTTTTCTGCATTCAAACATTTTTTAAAATTCAACCATAAGAGCTTTTGAGTTGATTCCAACTCTCAAAAATCACATTTAACCATAGCTTTCAGAATATATAAAAATATATAGGTTTACTTACAAAAATAATAATCAAGTAATAAAAGAATGCCACATAGGCATTTCTAGTCACTTTAATTAATTAAAATAAAAAAGGTTAAACCTTATTAAATTGTGACACCACTTTAAATCACATTCCCATATACTGAAATATGTGGTGATGACATGTGTCAACATGATCCCATGTTTTAGTTGGACAATATTAATCTTAAGTAGTTTTTCAATGATTAGAAATTACTTTTCTAAAATAAAATAAATGAGACAAGTGCTTTAATCTTGTAATGTTAGTGATGATGCTAGATCATCTAGTGTGAACTTTGTGTGATGATTAGAAATAGTTAAGTATTGTTTGGTAATTGTGTACCTTGTATTTATTTATAGACGCTAGTACCGACCAACGATACGACGAGGAAGGAGGATACTACGAGGAAGAAGCCGAGGATAACTTCAACCACTGCTCTGCACAAGTGATGACCCACAAGTTTAGGGGATCGCAACAGTCTTCGCGGGTAGTATTACCCAATTTATTGATTCGACACAAGGGGAGCCAAAGAATACTTGCAAGCCTTAACAACTGAGTTGTCAGTTCAGCTGCACCTGGAAATAGTTCTTGCTCACAGAAGTTTATCAGTAGCAATAGTTTGTAGTAGCAACAGCAAAGCAACAGCAACAACAACAACAACAACAGTGAAACCGTAGCAATAGTAACAGTAACGGTAACAGTAGGATTCAAGTGCGGTAAGCATAGGGATGGATGGACGGGCATTGCTTCAAGGTCTAGGGCATTGTAGATAAATAATAATAAGCATCCAAGTACTAAACAATGATAGGCATGTGCTCCAAATATAGTCATACATGCTCGCAATGAGAACTTGCACAACATCTTCTGTCGAGCCAGCCCGTGGTAGCAGGGCCTCTAGGGAACTACTGGCAATTAAGGTGCTCCTTTTAATAGAGCACCAGAGCAAAGTGTTAACACTCCATGAACACATGTGATCCTCACACCACAGCCATCCCCTCCGGTTGTCCCAATTATTGTCACTTTGGGGCCTTTGGATCCAGACAATGATATGTGTACACAACTTGCAGATAAAATCATAAATAGTACTATCATAATGATTCAACAATAAGTTCAGATCTGAGATCATGGCACTCAGGCCCTAGTGACAATAATTAAGCACAATAAGTTGCAACAAAGTCAAATAGCACCAATAGAGATACTAGGAACTATGCCCCTAGCAGATCTTATTCGATTACATGATAGAACTCATCCAATCCCTACCATCCCCAAGCCTACAGTGGGGGATTACTCACTCATGGATGAAGGAAACATTGGTGGTTTATGGAGATGCGCTGGTGATGATGATGGCGATGATCCTCTCCAAATTCCCTGTCCCGGCAGGGTGCCAGAACAGAGTTTCTGGATCAGAATCTTGGTTTCTAGTGGCGGCGGCGGAGCGGAACTCTTTCTGGAAAACTATCGAACCCCCCTCTGTTTTTAGGTCAGACGGCAACTTATAGGCGCGGAGGGAGGCCGAGGAGCTGCCTGGGGTGGCCAAACCTCCCCCAGGTACGGGGTCAGTGGGCCCGCGCTTGGGGTGGGTCTGGCCCCCTAGGCCTCCCCTCTGTCTCCCCTTCTGGCTCCATGGATCTTCTGGTGAGATATAGTTTTTGGCATATTTTCCGGGATTTTCCTGATAGTTGATTTTCTGCACAAAAACAAGACACCAAGGTAATTCTGCTGAAAACAGCGTCAGTCCGTGTTAGTTGTATCCAAATCACACGAGTTTAGAGAACAAACAATAGCAAAGTGTTCGAGAAAGTAGATACGTTTTGGACGTATCAACACCCCCCAAGCTTAGCTTATTGCTTGTCCTCAAGCAATTCAGTTGAAAACTGAGTACGATAAAAGAACTTTCACAAACACTTTGCTTCATATGATGTATATATTCTCAGCACAGGAGTAGATGCTTAGACAATTCATAATAAAGAGTATGCAATTAAGTCTACTCAATAGTTATTGCAAGCTAAGACGAGAAACCAACTCAATAATAATAAGTAGCATGAAACATAAACATAAGAAACATTGCAATGCTCATAATAAGGTATGATAGAGTGGTATCTCACTTGCCTTTGTTTGAAGAGCACAATATAAATGCCAAGGCACCTCTGAAGTTCACATGAAGACTAGAGATAAAGATATCAGAGATACAAGCATCAAAGTCATGACATAATTAACCAAGTTTTGGAACAAACACAAGAATGACAACTATGCTCTCAAGAAAGTGCTCATAGAATAAGTGGTGACTCAACAAAGTTGTGAAAACGGTTTTGTGAAGGTTTGAAAGGCTTCCCAATGCTGAAAGGAAGGTACTCATTAGCTTGAGCTCTCATTGCCCCTATCATAGGCATCTTCATGTCTTTAAGGTGAAAGTGAGGTCCACTCTGAATCATATGCTTGATAGACCATAGACTGGAAATTCCAAGTCCCTTGAGTACGAGGGCCGCTACGCATGCTACTCAAATTTGGTCACCTGAAAGTTCTTGTCATTGTAAATACATGCATATCATCGAGAACCTCGAACGGGGTACCCCTTGCACATGGTACAGGAGCTTTCCCATAACCAAAATGACAAGGCAAGCAGACAATGAGCATCTCAGCAATCTTTTTATTTACCATGTGCATAGCTTTTTATTGAGGACGCTTCATAGATGCTCATTATAGTGTTGCTGCAAGTTTCCACCATGATTAAGCATGGCTTAGGCTAGCGGCTTAGGAATTTCTCTAACACAATGTATAAACTCCATGAACTAACAACTTCCCCTTTTATTTCACATCATCGACATCCATAAACAAAAGAGCAAAGAATCAACTGGATGAGATATCCAACAGGTGTTGAAAGAGTTCCCCGTGACAGCACGGTTCTGCTGACTCCCAGTATATAATAAGCAAGCGTATAACTTTCATGGACTAGTCACAATGGTTCAAGATTATTAAGCGCAAGGAATAAAGTGTGTAGGGTTTCGTAGCATGGAAAACAAAAAATTTCTATCAAATACAAACAAACAAGCCAAGATCTATCTACTAGATAGTAGCAACGAGTCGATGGAATAACTCACCCTCGAAGATTCCAAAGTGTTTAACGAGAGCGGATTCTCGTGGATGATGTAGTCGTACTCTTCCCGATCTCAAGATCGCGTAGACGATCCTACCGACGCGGCGTTCCGGCAGCGCTTCCGCAGTCGGTCACACGTTCGGTACTCGACGAAGATCTTCCTCTCCCTTGTTCCAGCAGGCAGCGGAGGTTGTAGCACTCTCCTCGCGATTCCGGCAGCACAACGGCGTGGTACCGGAAGTAGAGGGGAGATCTCGCAGGGCTTCACCTTAAGCCTGAGCGAGTATGGTGGACTATGAGAGAGCTCCTCGGCGATCTAGGGTTTAGACACACCAAGGAGGAGGTGCTAGGGCCGGAGGCTAGGGCATGGGGCTTGCCCAAGTCGGCGGCTAGGGGAGCCCTAGGCGGCGGCAACAGGAGGTGGCGGCGCCGGGCTAGGGTTTTGGGGTGGAGAACTTGTGTGCTAGGAGGGGCAGCCCTGTCCCTCCCTTTATAGGTGGGAGGCGCCGGCCAAGGGGAGGGAGTCCCTCCCCAACTCGGATCCCTAGTGGGCCGGCGGTGGAGGAGGAACTCCTCCCCAACTCGGTTTCCCACTTCCCTCCACTTTCCAAAATAGCCGTTTGACTTTTCAAATTGGCGTTTGACTTTTCAAACTAGGATTTGATTAAACCCTTTATTTTGTTCAGCGATAACACCTAGTACATGATGGAATCATTCCAACTTGGTATGACACATTCATGTACCCTTCCCCTCCGGAGTTCCGGACATTCCGGAACCTTCTAGAACATTCCCGATGAAAACACCGGAACCATTCTCCAACTCCGAAACAGGACTTTCCTTATATGAATCTTATTCTCCGGACCATTCCATATCTCCTCGTGATATCCCGGATCCCATCCGAGACTCCGAACAACATTCGGTCTCTTTCTCATTATTCCATAACTACTCAAACAACGTCGAATCCTTAAGTGTGTCTCCCTACGGTTCGTGAATTATGCGGACATGATCGAGACTCTTCTCCGAACAATAACCAATAGAGGAATCTGGAAATTCATATGGCTCCCACATATTTCTACGATTACTTTGCGATCGAATGAACCACTTACATACGATACCAATTTCCCTTTGTCTCACGATAGTTTACTTATCCGAGGTTATGATCGTCGGTATCTCTGCATACCTAGTTCAACCTTGTTACTGATAAGTACTCTTTTCTCGTTCCCGTGATATGTGATCCCTTATGAGCCAGTCACATGCTTGCAAGCTAATTGGATGACATTTCACCGAGAGGGCCCATAGTATATCTATCCGTCATATGGATGGACAAATCCCACTCTTGATCCATGTGTCTCCACCAATACTTTCCGAACACTCAATGCCACCTTTATAGCCACCCAGTTACGGTGTGGTGTTTGATGTCATCAAAGCATCCATCCAGTAAAGGTGATATGCATGATCTCATGGTCGAAGGAATTATGTTACTATGTATCAGAAAGCATATAGCAATTGAACTATTAAAATGACTTGATCTTTATGCTACGCTTATCTATAGGAGTATGTCCACCATATCATTCTCCTAACGATATGATCTTGTTGTTAATAACATCTCAATGTTCATGATAGGGAAACCACAATCATTTATTAACCAATAATCTAGCAATGTATAGAGGCTTTACTAGGAACTTGAATTTAAGTTTATAAATCACACAAGTATTAATGTTTCCTTGTTAATAATATTATAGCATGAATATAAACATTTATCATAAACACAAAGATATAATAATAACTACATTTATTATTGCCTCTAGGGCATATCTCCAACAGTCTCCCACTTGCACTACAGTCATCTAATCTAGATTACATGGTAATATACCGAACACCCATGGCAGTTTGGTGCTGGTCATGTTTTGCCCTCGGGAGAGGTTTAGTCAACGGATCCACCACATTCAGATCTGTGTGTACTTTGCAAATCTTTATGTCCCCATCTTGGACATGTTCTCGAATAGCATGAAAACGTAGCTTGATGTGCTTCAGCTTCTTGTGTGACCTTGGTTCTTGCGCATTGGCTATGGCGCCCATGTTATCACAGTAGATAGACATTGGGTCCAGCGCACTAGGAACCACACCCAGCTCTGTAATGAACTCTTTCATCCATATCGCTTCTTGTGAAGCCTCCGAAGCAGCCATGTATTCCGATTCAGTTGAAGATCTCGCCACAACGCTTTGCTTTGCACTCCTCCAGCTAACTGCTGCACCATTCAAAGTAAATACGTATCCAGATTGTGATTTAGAATCATCCGGATCGGTGTTCCAACTAGCATCGGTGTAACCATTAACAACGATATGTTCATCACCTCCATAAGAAAGAACCATATCCTTAGTTCTTCTCAAGTACTTAAGGATGTTTTTGACCGCTGTTCAATGATCCACTCCTGGATCACTTTGATATCTGCTAGTTAAACTAACAGCATATGCAATGTCGGGTCTAGTACATAGCATGGCATACATTAGAGATCCTATGGCTGAGGCATAGGGAGTCTTACTCATCCTTTCTCTATCTTCTGCCGTTGTCGGACTTTGAGTTTTACTCAAGGTCGTATTGGGCAACATGGGCAAGAACCCTTTCTTGCTATCTTCCATTCCAAACCTCTTTAGAACTTTGTCCAAATATGTACTTTGTGACAATGATATTAGGCGTCTCGATCTATCTCTATAAATCTTTATTCCTAATATGTAAGCTGCTTCGCCAATATCCTTCATTGAAAAACTATTATTCAAATATTCCTTGACACTATTAAGAAGGTCTACATCATTCCCAATCAACAATATGTCATCTACATATAGTATTAAGAATGCTACAGAGCTCCCACTCACTTTCTTGTAAATACAAGCTTCTCCATAAGTTTGTATAAAACCAAAACTTTTGATCACCTTATCAAAACGTTGATTCCAACTTCGGGATGCTTGCTTCAATCCATAGATGGACCGTTGAAGTTTGCATACCTTGTTAGCATATTTAGGATCGACAAAACCTTTGGGTTGCATCATATACAACTCTTCATCAATGTCTCCATTGAGGAATGTTGTTTTGACATCCATCTGCCATATCTCATAATCATAATATGCAACGATTGCTAACATAATCCTCACAGACTTTAGCTTCGCTACAGGTGAGAATGTCTCATTGTAGTCAACTCCTTGAATTTTTCGAAACCCTTTTCCGACAAGTCGAGCTTTATAGACAGTAACATTACCATCAACATCTGTTTTCTTCTTGAAAATCCATTTGTTCTCGACAGCCTTCCGGCCATCCGGTAAGTCCACCAAAGTCCATACTTGGTTTTCGTACATGGATCCAATCTCGGATTTCATGGCTTCTTGCCATTTATTGGAATCTGGGGTCATCATCGCTTCCTCATATGTCATAGGGTCATCGGTGTTGTCCACCAACATGACACTCATAACGGGATCATACCAATCTGGAGAGGTACGAGTTCTCGTTGACCTGCGAGGCTTTGTAGCAACTACAAACGAAGTTTCATGATCATCATCATTAGCTTCCTCTCTTATTGGTGCAGGCACCACTGGAACTTCTTCCAATGCTGCGCTACTCGCAATTTCAAGAGGAGGTTCGACAACCTCGTCGAGTTCTACTTTCCTTCCAGTCACTTCTTTCGAGAGAAATTCCTTCTCTAGAAAGGATCCATTCTTGGCAACGAAGATTTTGCCCTCGGATCTATGATAGAAGGTGTACCCAATAGTTTCCTTCGGGTATCCTATGAAGACGCATTTTTCCGCTTTGGGTTCAAGATTGTCCGGCTGTAACTTATTTACATAGGCTTCGCAACCCCAAACTTTAAGGAACGACAATTTAGGTTTCTTCCCAAACCATAATTCATACGGTGTCGTTTCAACGGATTTAGATGGTGCCCTATTTAAAGTGAATGCGGCTATTTCTAATGCATAACCCCAAAATGATAGCGGTAAATCTGTAAGTGACATCATAGAACGAACCATATCTAAGAGAGTTCGATTACGACGTTCGGACACACCATTACGCTGTGGTGTTCCCGGCGGTGTCAATTGTGAAAGTATTCCGCATTTCTTCAAATGCTCGCCAAACTCGTAACTTAGATATTCACCTCCACGATCAGAACATAGAAATTTAATCTTCTTGTTACGTTGATTCTCAACCTCACTTTGAAATTCCTTAAACTTCTCGAAAGTTTCGGACTTATGTTTCATGAAATAGATATACCCATATCTACTCAAGTCATCCGTGAAGGTAAGAACATAACGATAACCACCGCGTGATGCTACACTCATTGGACCACACACATCGGTATGTATGATTTCCAATAAGTCCGTGGCTCGCTCCATCATACCAGAAAATGGAGTCTTAGTCATTTTACCCATCAGACATGCTTCGCATATTTCAAGTGATTCGAAATCAAGTGATTCAAGAAGTCCATCGAAATGGAGTTTCTTCATACGCTTCACTCCAATGTGACCAAGACGACAGTGCCACATATAGGTCGACTTATCGCTCGATTTCAAACGTTTAGCCTCAATGTTAATATGTGTATTTCCACTATCGAGATTCAATAAGAATAGACCATCTATCAAAGGTGCATGTGCATAAAACATATTACTCGTATAAATCGAACAACCATTATTCTCGGACTTAAACAAGTAACCGTCTCGCAATAAACAAGATCCCGATATAATGTTCATGCTCAACGCAGGCACCAAATAACAATTATTTAAGTATAAAACTAATCCCGATGGTAGATGAAGGGGTAGCGTGCCGACCGCGATCACATCAACCTTTGATCCGTTTCCCACGCGCATCGTCACCTCGTTCTTCGCTAGCTTCCGTTTATTCTGCAGCACCTGATTCGAGTTACAAATATGAGCAACCGAACCAGTATCAAATACCCAGGCACTACTACGAGTACTAGTGAGATACACATCAATAACATGTATATCAGATATACCTTTCTTCTTGATGTTGCTGTTCTTCAAATCCGCCAAGTACTTTGGGCAATTCCGCTTCCAGTGACCTTCTCCCTTGCAGTAAAAGCACTCAGTATCAGGCTTAGGTCCAGCCTTGGTCTTCTTCATCGGCGCGGTAACTTTCTTACCACCCTTCTTGAAGTGTCCCTTTTGCTTAGACTTGCCTTTCTTGAATTTGGTGGTCTTATTGACCATCAACACTTGGTGCTCTTTCTTGATCTCCACTTCTGCAGATTTCAACATGGCAAAGAGTTCTGGCAACT
Source organism: Avena sativa (assembly GCA_916181665.1). NCBI lineage: Eukaryota > Viridiplantae > Streptophyta > Magnoliopsida > Poales > Poaceae > Avena > Avena sativa. The sequence continues at coordinate 196,100,348 of OV702282.1, forward strand.
GCTTGTTCATGTTTTGCATATTGTAGTTCATCACAAAGTTCTTGTAACTTGGTGGTAGTGATTGGAGGACACGGTAAATCCCCAAAGCATTAGGAATCACTATACCCAAGCTTTGAAGCTTATTTGCGTGCCCAGACATCTTAAGCACATGCTCACTGGCGGAGCTGCCCTCTTCCATCTTGCAGCTAAAGAACTTTTCAGAAGCCTCATAGCTCTCAATTGCCGCGTGAGTCTCAAAGATCAATTTGAGATCACGGACAATATCATGTGGGTCTGAATTCTCAAACCTTTTCTGAAGCTCCGATTCTAAACCATACAAGATAGCACACTGAACTGTGGAGTACTGAGTCTTCCGAACGAGGTAAACATTCTTTACTTCATTGGCAGCATCAGCTGCAGGCGGGTCACCCAGCAGTGCATCCAGCACATAGGTCAAATTACCAGCTGTGAGGACAATCCTTAAATTGCGGAACCAATCCGCGAAGTTGCTTCCATTGTTTTTCAACTTTTGTTTCTCTAGGAACGCATTAAAATTGATGGTAGGGGCCGCCATTGATCAACAACATATTTGCAATAGTTTAGACTAAGTTTATGACAAATTGAGTTCTAATTAATAGTTTAAATTAATCTAGGTGAACTCCCACTCAAAACAATATCCCTCACATTGTTTTAGTGATCACACGAACCAAATCCACCACATCAACACCGATCATCACGAGAGTTGATATAGTTTCAATGGCGAACAATCGACATGTTCATCATATCTACTATATGATTCATGCTTTACCTTTCGGTGATCCGTGTTCCGAGACCATGTCTGTACATGCTAGGCTCATCAAGATCAAACCTTAGCTTCCGCATGAGCAAATCTGGCTTGCTCACGTTGTATACACTTGCGGAATCTAACACACCCGATCATCACGTGGTGCTTAGAAACAACAAGCTTTAGCAACGGTGCTAACTAAGGGTGAACACTTTATGACTTGAAATTCATGTGCATGAGGGATCATCTTATAATGCTACCGTTGTTAACTAAGCAATACAAGATGCATAAAGGATTAACATCACATGCAATTCATAATATGTGATATGATATGGCCTTTCTTCTTTGTGCTTCCGATCTCCATCTTCAAGCACGAACATGATCTCCATCATCACCGGCATTGCATCAAGGTCAATGATGCTTCTCCATGGTTGTCGTCCACCGGCTTCAACTATTACAACTACTTTGAATAGACACGCGGGTCTTAACAAAATTAAAGATAACCATATGGCTCCTGCCGGTTGCCAACTTACAATAAGGAACATTGCATACATCAAATATAATCACAATCATGGCCATATCACATCACAGCACACCCCTGCAAAACAAAGTTAGACTCTTGTACTTTCTTTGCATGTTTTACGTGGTTTGGGCTTTCAATAAGTGTCGTTCTAACTTACGAACAAGAACCACAACATTGATACTAGTATTGTCAATCACCCGTTGTAAATTGGATCTTAACTATGCTAGGAGAAACAGGCACCTGCAAAGCCACTTATGCAATACAAGTTGCATGTCAAGCGTGGAGCAAGTCTCATGAACGATGTCATGTAAGGTTAGCCCGGGCCGCTTCATCCCAACATCCCGCAAGATGCAAAGTACACAAGAAGAAATCGACAATAAAAGCATCAACGCCCACAATGACCATTGTGTTCTACTCGTGCAACAGATCTACATATAGACACGGCTCTGATACCACTGTAGGGTTTCGTAGCATGGAAAAAAATTCTATCGCATACAAACAAACAAGCCAAGATCTATCTACTAGATAGTAGCAACGAGTCGATGGAATAACTCACCCTCGAAGATTCCAAAGTGTTTAACGAGAGCGGATTCTCGTGGGTGATGTAGTCGTACTCTTCCCGATCTCAAGATCGCGTAGACGATCCTACCGGCGTTGCGTTCCGGCAGCGCTTCCGCAGTCGGTCACACGTTCGGTACTCGACAAAGACCTTCCTCTCCCTTGTTCCAGCAGGCAGCGGAGGTTGTAGCACTCTCCTCACGATTCCGGCAGCACAACGGCGTGGTACCGGAAGTAGAGGGGAGATCTCGCAGGGCTTCGTCTTAAGCCGGAGCGAGTATGGTGGATTATGAGAGAGCTCCTCGGCGATCTAGGGTTTAGACACACCAAGGAGGAGGTGCTAGGGCCGGCGGCTAGGGCTTGGGGCTTGACCAAGTCGGCGGCTAGGGGAGCCCTAGGCGGCGGCAACTGGAGGTGGCGGCGCCGGGCTACGGTTTTGGGGTGGAGAACTTGTGTGCTAGGAGGGGCAGCCCTGACCCTCCCTTTATAGGTGGGAGGCGCCGGCCAAGGGGAGGGAGTCCCTCCCCAACTCGGATCCCTAGTGGGCCGGCGGTGGAGGAGGAACTCCTCCCCAACTCGGTTTCCCACTTCCCTCCACTTTCCAAGATAGCCGTTTGACTTTTCAAATTGGCGTTTGACTTTTCAAACTAGGATTTGATTAAACCCTTTATTTTGTTCAGCGATAACACCTAGTACATGATGGAATCATTCCAACTTGGTATGACACATTCATGTACCCTTCCCCTCCGGAGTGCCGGACATTCCGGAACCTTCTAGAACATTCCCGATGAAAACACCGGAACCATTCTCCAACTCCGAAACAGGACTTTCCTTATATGAATCTTATTCTCCGGACCATTCCGGATCTCCTCGTGATATCCCGGATCCCATCCGAGACTCCGAACAACATTCGGTCTCTTTCTCATTATTCCATAACTACTCAAACAACGTCGAATCCTTAAGTGTGTCTCCCTACGGTTCGTGAATTATGCGGACATGATCGAGACACTTCTCCGAACAATAACCAATAGAGGAATCTGGAAATTCAAATGGCTCCCACATATTTCTACGATTACTTTGCGATCGAATGAACCACTTACATACGATACCAATTTCCCTTTGTCTCACGATAGTTTACTTATCCGAGGTTATGATCGTCGGTATCTCTGCATACCTAGTTCAACCTCGTTACTGATAAGTACTCTTTTCTCGTTCCCGTGATATGTGATCCCTTGTGAGCCAGTCACATGCTTGCAAGCTAATTGGATGACATTTCACCGAGAGGGCCCAGAGTATATCTATCCGTCATATGGATGGACAAATCCCACTCTTGATCCATGTGTCTCAACCAATACTTTCCGAACACTCAATGCCACCTTTATAGCCACCCAGTTACGGTGTGGTGTTTGATGTCATCAAAGCATCCATCCAGTAAAGGTGATATGCATGATCTCATGGTCGAAGGAATGAGGTTACTATGTATCAGAAAGCATATAGCAATTGAACTATTAAAATGACTTGATCTTTATGCTACGCTTATCTATAGGAGTATGTCCACCATATCATTCTCCTAACGATATGATCTTGTTGTTAATAACATCTCAATGTTCATGATAGGGAAACCACAATAATTTATTAACCAACAAGCTAGCAATGTATAGAGGCTTTACTAGGGACTTCAATTTAAGTTTATAAATCACACAAGTATTAATGTTTCCTTGTTAATACTATTATAGCATGAATATAAACATTTATCATAAACACAAAGATATAATAATAACTACATTTATTATTGCTTCTAGGGCATATCTCCAACAGTGCCATCAAGTTCGTGATAGCTTTACTAACTAACTTTCTCAAAATAGACAAACATCTTATTTTGGAAGAAAACACGGCATATATAATATGCACTAAAATAGCAAATGATGCTAATAGGTAGGTATGTGGACACAGCTGGAAATATTGGTTTTAGGGAGTTGGAAGCACAGGTAGAGCACATAGAGAGGGAGCGATAAACGAGAGAGCAATAGCTGTCATAATCATGCTTGCAACAAAACATGACTAATTATGGCATGAAAGTGATACAAGAACTCTGAGGCAAAATAAATCATCGAGGATTACTGACTATTGATTAGTCATATGCATGTGTGAGCATGTGCCAAGTCGATTCACATGAACAGTCAGAGGAGGATACAATATCATACCAAAGTATGAATAAAACAATGCAAGCAAACATTCACATGACATGCTACAAACTAGCAAGCTGGAGCTAATCATAGACATGCAATAACTACTAAGCATCCATAATGACATACGCCTTACACAAACAGGCTAAGCATGCTCACAATGATGAGTATATGTACAAAAATGAAACAAATAGAGTTCGTTACCAGCCTCTTATCACACCTCGAGTTGTCTTAATCTTCATTATTGCCCTTCACTTGTGTGACTTGAATAATTAATGTGAAAACCAATATCCACTGAGGATGGCTGAATCCTGCGAAGAACTCACAAAACCAAACAAGAACAACAATTTTTTTTGGTGTTTTCGATTTTTTAGAAACAATCAAACAAACAAAAACCAAACAAAAACAAAGCAAAATCTTTTTGGATTTTTCTTTTAAGGCAAACTAAAGCAAGGAAACAAAGAAAAAAACCAAGATAAACAACGAAAATATTTTTGGTATTTTTGGGTTTTTAGAAAGAAGCAAAAAAAAACCAAAAACAAAGCGAAAACAATGGATATACAAAGAACCGACCGAACATGATGGCTGGAAGTTGAATGTTCTTTATCTTCCCTCGTTGAGATCTGCGGTCATCATCATTGGTTATTCATCGGTATAGTTCCAACAAATCAGCGGGAAGAGATGTAATCTTCTTTGATGACCCATTTGTACCAAGTTCCAGGGCCTTGCAAAATTTCTTCAAGGACATAGAAGGAGCCCTGCCATAAAGTCTGAAAGACACAGAAGGATTGAACAAACTATGGTGAAGGAGAAACTCTCCACAAATGTTTTAGTAAGTGAAGCATATTGTGCACTGTCATCCTGCATGAAACTTGTTAGACCAGCCCTCTCAATCAAAGCCATGAAATCATTAAGAATCCCAACAGCTCGCAAGAAAGTTTGACAAGGAAAGGTGGAGGGGTTAGCATCCCCTTCATCTCCCTCGTCATCAAACCGTGGCGTGATGAGATCCTCATTGTATGAGGGTCTAGAACTGGTAGATGACCTTGGAAGCCTTGCCCTTATAGGTGCATCACTCTAAAAAATGTCACCAAACGTGTGGTGGTCCATGACTTCCCTTTGCTGAAATTTTTAGACAACCATCAAACCAAGTGATTTCTAAGTTGATAAATGATGAGCAACTACTATAGGAACTTGCAATAGGACTACACATGCATCAAAACAAAGTTTCTAAACATAGAACAAGCATGCAAGCTCAAACAACCTGTCACCTATAGTAGCAAAATACTCAAGATACAATCTACCAATCACAAATCTAATTGGACAAGTGGAGGAGGCACATACCAAGGAACAATCCCTCCAAAAATCATCACTTGATATGCGGTGAACAAGGAGATCAAAAATCGGGAGCGAGAATAGCAAGAACTCTAGCTTGAGTAAGTTTTCCGGTGTTTTTCGGAGAGAGGAAGAAGGTGTCTTTGAGGAGGTAGCCTGGAGGGGCCCAGGTGGGCCAGACCCCCCTAGGCGCCACCACTAGGTAGGACGCGCCTACCATGGGTGTGGGGCCTAGGGGTGGCCCCCTGGGTCATCTCAAGTTCCACTCTGCCCCTTTTTTCGAGGAAAAAATTATTTTGAATTTTCTGGGATTTTTCGGGAAACTTTATTTTTTGTCAATTTTCAGGGTATGAAAATTGATTTTCTCGTAGAAACAGTTTTTCAGAAGAAGAAAAGGCAAACTGTCAACACCCGGATTTTTCAATCCTAGATGCCTGTTATGCCATACATCGCAATCCCAGGATTACCATTTTTGCGAGACATAACAGAATTGGATACCATAGTACTTCATCCATTACAAACGATACATAAGTTCTTACACAAATGGGGATCTCATGATCCAGTTCTTAATACAACATCAAGCAGCGGAATACGTAATAATAACGGTACCGTGGGCGAAGCTCCATCTTCGGGGTCACAGGCAATGCTGACGATGGGAGATGATCCTAGTTGTCGTAACCTTCCTGGGGTCCATCTTCCAGGTACTCCTCTTCATAGTCTGGCCATGGGAATAGCCAGGGACAAAGCCATGAGTACTCTTTAAGTACTCGCAAACTAATACTAACAGGTAAGGGGTTTTTGGATAATAGGACACTAGGCTCTAGGGTTGTTTTGCAAAAAGCCAGGTTTATCTCTACTCAGTTCCAAAGCTAGTCACAATTTTATAACTCCTAAGTGGGATCTTATGATTCAGGTCACAACTCTGTTGTGGTCAAGTCAAAGTCTCAATTCATTTCACAAGTCATTTTTCAAAGTCTGACGGGGGAACAGTATGACCACTCCAACTGTCCATAACCGCGGACGCGCCTATTCGAATAGTTTGACACTCTGCAGAGATTGTACAATTTCACCACAACATTCGATACATACGTCAGGAACAAATCCTGAATTTACCATATCAGTATGCGGATAATCAATCCTAACCTTTCAATTACACGCCCTAGTATAAGCACCTCTCCTGTGAGTTTGGCCTCCCAACCATGACCAGCTGTCATCTTGGGTACTGCACAGGTGGACAATCTTCACAAGGTAGCCTCAGCTCAGACCTTGGCCGTGAGGGAACTAATACTAAGGTATATAAGTTTTCAGTCAAGCCCTACCCAATATTCGGGTATTGTGGTTGTACGCTAAAATTGGAATGGTATCGCATCCAGACAACCATCAGTTTTATAAAGGGCTAAGGCTCATGCCTCAACATTTTCATCACCAAAATCATCAAGTGTTTAGAAACACATGTCCAAAACATTTCAATAGAATGATCCATCATTCCAAGGTTTTCATAACCATTTTTCCACCAAGTATTCCCATCTAAAAGTTGATCCAGTTTTATGCTTAGCACTAGCATCTACAGGTGGGGGTAGTACTAATGAGGGGTGGTAACTAGTGGAGTTTCACTAAGTCCAACCTTATATCTTAGGCTGATATCAAGGTTTCTAGCTTAGGCCAAATTTTATGCTCTTTATGCAACCTTCAGCACAACTGTCTAGTATCTACCAAACTCTTAGGTAGACTCTAAGTACGCTTTGATAAAGAAATAAAGTAAGAAGCTTGCACATAAAACTAGGATTTGGTTTATCAAGTGGGTATGATCACATATGCTTAAGGCATATAGTAGTCATATCACAAGTATGGGTTTGTGGCATCAGTAGGGTATCTGGCAAGGGTTAGCTTGCATCAATATCAGTATAAGCTTGCATAGGTATAGTATCTTGCAAGTGTTAGTTTGCCTTGTGCAGAGCAGTGGTTGAAGTTCTCCTCGGCTTCCTCTTCGTAGTATCCTCCTTCCTCCTCATATCCTTGGTCGGTACTAGCGTCTATGAATAAATACGAGGTACACAATCACCAAACAATACTTAACTACTTGCAATCATCACACACAAGGGTCCTATAGATGATCTAGCATCATCTCTAACATTACAAGGTTAAGGCTTGGTTTAAATATTTTTATTTTTAGAAAAGTAATTTCTACTCATTGAAAAATTACTTAAGATTTAATATTCTCCAAACTAAACATGGGATCATGTTGACACATGTCATCACCACATATTGTAGTCCATGGGAATGTGATTTAAAGTGGTGTCACAATTTAATAAGGTTTTACCCTTTTATTTTAATTAATTAAAGTGGCTAGAAATGCTTATGAAGCATTATTTTATTACTTTAATAGTATTTATGCAAGTAAACCTATATATTTTTTTATATATTCTGAAAGGTATGGTTAAATGTGATTTTTGAGAGTTGGAATCAACTCAAAATCTTTTATGGTTTAAATTTGAAAAATGTTTGAATGCAGAAAAGCTTCTGCCTTGTTATTTTTACCAGGGGTGATCTATAGATCCAAATGACTTGAATCCAACGGGCTTGGATTTAGCATTCCCAGACCTTTCCAACAAAATTGGTTTCATTCAAATTGATGCACTGAATCGATCTGGGTTGATTTTTGAAGTTGAGTGATGAAGTGTGTTTGAATTGAAATAGAAAAAGATTTAATTTGAATCGCTGGGCTGCGCGGGAAATTCTAACGGGCCGGCCTGCTAAGCGCAGTGCTCCCGCGGGCTGCTTAAGTGGGTGTCCCCACTCGTCAGTGACACGGGGCTAGGCGAAGCGGTATGGGGCAACGTGGATCGTTCGATCTAGTTCTAATCCAACGGCTAGGGGTTATAGTCGACGCGAGATAACTCCGGCGAGAACGAAACCTAGCGCGGCCAGTGAGGGGTGCTGGGGGCTCACCGGGGTACGGGCGAGGGTCGGCGAGGCGGGCGAACGACGAAGTCGACGACGGCGAACCTCCTGGTACCGGTGGCTTCTCCTGGGGCGGCTCCAATCGTTGGCTCCCTTCTTCTCCAGAGGCAGCGGGCTCCGGTGAAATTCCGGCGAGGTGGTGCTCGCCTTGCTCTGAGGACGGTGTGGCACGGTCAGTGAGGAGAGGGGAGTGAGATGGTGTGAAGAAATCGTGCGGGGGTGGCCTCTATTTATAGTCGAGCGAGGGGACCGTCGGGGCGCACGGTGAGCTCGTCGGGGGCGACGTTACAGGCGGCTAATGGCATGGGAAAGGGTAGGGGACGGTGGTGTGTCTCCTGGCGATGCTCAAAGACATGGTCGCGAGGCATGGGGCGGTGTGGTTTGGTCTGGAACGGCCGGTGCTCTGCGCTGCAGAGGCGGCGTCTTCGACGGCGGGCGGTGGCTGTATGGCACGGGGCGGCAAACGGGGATGTCTGGCGGTCTCCTGGGTTGATGGCGATCGTGTGTGCATGCGGTGAGGGCGGCGCGCGGTCTGTTGATGCTGGTCGAGGGTGGCGCTCTAGCGCATGCTCGGCATGGTCTGGGCACGGCTGGTGCGCGTGGTCCAGGGCTTGACAACGCTCGCGGCTGGGACAGGGAGTGGCGGTGGACGGTGGGCTGCCTCCCAGACAAGGTTGGCACGGCTAGTTCTTCCTCTAGCCTGCTGTCCACAATGGGGTGACATTGGGGTGCTCGGATGTTCACCATTGATGACAATGGAAAGCTCACAGTGGTGCTAGTGCCTGGCTAATCTTCCTAGATGATCTACTGAGTTGTGTGTGAGCTAACTAGGGAACAAGTTAGGCAAGAATCACTGCACACTATAGTGTTTGATGTTTTGTTTGATTTGTGTCTGCAACCTGTTTGATGAAATGGCCGCATGAAATCAAGTTTTGAATTTTGAAATGAATTTTGGTGGGTTTGCTAGATTGGTGCTGGTGAGTCTGCAGATGCTTGGGTTTTGAAAGTTGAGCTTGTTTGAGTGGGTTTTGGAAAAGTGGGATCTTCCCATATGATAAAGATTCAATTTTGAATTGTCATTTAAACTATGCATTTGAAAGTTTCTGGATGATCACAAAGTGGGCCTTGATACCTTGTTATGAGTACATTCAAGGGGTGCAAAGATCCAGAAAAGTTTCTGTTAGGTTTTGAAAGTTTGAGACAGCCAAAGTAGGCATGGGAGTTAAATTGGTCAAAATGACCATTCACTTAATATATTTGTTTTGATTTACTTGTCTTTAGGAAAAGTGGGGAAAATGTTTTAGATGATGTTCATTTCACCTAAGAAACATTTTACAAGCAATGGATCACACAAACAAGGTGGTTTTTAAAGAAATTCAAAATCCATGCATACACATATACATGCATTCATGAGTTTATTTAGAAAAGTTTTTGTTAACCCTAATCTCTATGATTAGTGTTTGATGATCTAATTTGGTATTTTTGGGATGTTACAAACTTTCCCCCCTTAAACAAAATCTCGTCCCGAGATTTGAAAAAGGACGAAAATATTACCTAGGATTTGAAGAGATCGGGAAACTCCGTCCTGATGTGATCTTCGCGTTCCCAGGTAGCTTCCTCTTCTGTGTGGTTGCTCCACTGAATCTTGAGAAACTTGATGCTTCGGGTTCTGGTAGTTCGAAAGGATTCTTCCAATATACGTATGGGTACTTCGAGATAGGTTAGGTCATCGTTGATCTCTATGGTCCGGTGATCGATATTCTTGAACACTTCGGTCTTCTCGGGGACTTCGAGACACTTGCGAAGTAACGAGATATGGAACACATTGTGCACAGCTGACATCTCTTTCTGTAGTTCCTGTTGATACGATACTTCTCATCGACGGTTCAGAATTTTGAAAGGTCCGATATATCTGGGGGCTAACTTTCCCTTGAGTTGGAAACGCTGCATTCCCTTCAATGGCGACACTTTCAGATAAACAAAATCTCTTATGTTGAAGGCGAGGTCTCGACGTCTCTTGTCAGCGTAACTCTTCTGTCGGGATTGGGCTGTCTTGAGGTGCTCACGAATCCTGTGAACCTTCTCTTCTGCTTCTCGTAGGATGTCGGGTCCGAAAATCTGACTCTCTCCTACTTACGACCAGTTCAAAGGGGTGCGGCACTTTCTTCCGTACATGAATTCAAATGGGGCCATTTGCAAACTGGCTTGGTAACTGTTGTTGTATGAAAATTCTGCAAACGGCAGACAGTCTTCCCACTTGGATCCATATTCTAGCACACATGCTCTAAGCATATCTTCGAGTATTTGATTTACTCGCTCCGTTTGTCCATCGGTCTGAGGGTGATACGCGGTACTGAAATAATAGGCGGGTTCCTAAACCTTCTTGGACTTTCTTCCAGAATCTCGAGGTAAACTGAGTTCCTCGATCCGATACTATGTTCTTGGGGACTCCGTGCAAACTAACGATTCTAGCGATGTACAACTCTGCTAGCTTCGAACTCTGATAGGTGGTTTTGACGGGCAAGAAATGGGCGACTTTGGACAATCTGTCCACTATGACACAAATAGAGTCATTTCCCCTACTAGAAGTAGGTAGTCCAGTGATAAAGTCCATTCCTACAGAATCCCATTTCCATTCCGGAATTTGCAAAGGTTGCAACAATCCAGTGGGTCTTTGATGTCCGTCCTTGACTCGCTGACATATATCACACTAGGCGATATAGCTTCCGATTTATCTCTTCATCTTATGCCACCAAAATTGCTCTTTCAAATCTTGATACATCTTCATTCCTCCGGGATGGATAGAATAAAGAGTATCATGAGCCTCCTTCAAGATAACTTCTTTTAACTCAGAATCTGATGGTACACAAAGGCGTACTTTGTACCACAAGACTCCTTCTTCGTCCTCGGTGAATCCGGGTACTTTGCCTGTACCGATACGACGCTTGATTCCGTCGATACTGGCATTTCCTTTCCGCGCCTCTTTAATCTAACTGATCAAAGTGGGCTGAAGTTCTATGCTAGCCAAAAATCCTTCACTTACTAATTCCATTCAAAAATCTTCCATCTCTTTGTGCAAACTTGGTTGCTCCTTCAAAATCATGGAGTTCAAGCGGCACGGCAATCTGCTAAGGGCATCGGCTACCACGTTGGCTTTACCAGGGTGATAGTGAATGTCCAAGTCGTAATCCTTGATTAGCTCAATCCATCTTCTCTGCCTCATATTCAGCTCCTTCTGAGTGAATATATACTTTAGGCTCTTGTGATCTGAATAAATCTCATACCGGTTTCCCATCAGGTAATGTCTCCATGTCTTCAAGGCTAGAACTACGGCTGCGAGTTCGAGGTCATGGGTTGGGTAGTTTTGCTCATGTTGCTTCAATTGTCGAGATAGATAAGATATAACTTTGCCTTCTTGCATTAGCACACATCCGAGACCAATCTTGGATGCGTCACAATACACATCGAAGGGCTTCGTGATATCCGGCATGATCAAGATTGGGGCTGAAATCAATCTCCTTTTGAGTTCTTGAAAACTCGCTTCACATTTGTCGGTCCATTCAAACTTCTTGTCCTTGTTCAGCAATTGGGTCATGGGTCTGGCGATACTAGAGAATCCTTCTACAAATTTGCGGTAATATCCCGCCAATCCGAGAAAAGCACGAACTTGGGTTTGAGTGGTTGGGGCTTGCCAATCTTCTACATCTTTCACTTTGGCAGGGTCAACGGCAATTCCTCCGGCTGATACAATGTGACCGAGGAATCCTACTTCCTGTAACCAGAATTCACATTTGCTAAATTTGGCATACAGCTGATGCTCTCTAAGGGTTCCAAGAATGGTCCTTAGGTGTAGCTCATGTTCTTCTTCTGATTTGGAATAAATCAGAATGTCATCGATGAAAACAACGACAAACTTATCCAGGAAGTCCATAAAAATCTTATTCATGAGGTTCATGAAATAAGCGGGGGCATTGGTTAATCCAAAAGACATGACTGTATACTCATACAATCCATATCTGGTGGTAAAGGCAGTCTTTGGGATATCCTCTGCACGAATTTTGAGTTGATGATAGACAGTCCTAAGATCAATCTTAGAAAACACTTTGGCACCGGTCAACTGATCAAACAAATCTTCTATCTTAGGCAAGGGGTACTTGTTCTTGATGGTGACATCATTCAACTTCCGATAATCCGTACACAAACGGTTACCTCCATCCTTCTTGTCCACAATCAAGACAGGTGATCTCCATGGGGACGCACTTGGTTGAATCAATCTGATTTCCAACATGGAATCCAGTTGCTTCTTCAGTTCTTCTAGTTCTGACGGGTTCATACTATAGGGTCTCTGGGCTATGGGTCCTGTTCCGGGGATTAATTCGATGATAAACTCGATATCCCGATCTGGGGGCATACCGGGCAAAACATCTGGAAATACATCGGGGTATTCGCAGACTATCCGGACTTGGTCAATTGTAGGTTGGGCTATACTCTTGTTACACTTGAATTGGCGAGGTAAGGTTTCAGATATATGATCGACTGATATTTCGGCGGTACTGGTCATGGTGACGGCTTTCTTGGCAGAGTCAATCAATCCTTTATGTTTGGACATCCAATCCATTCCTAGTACTACTTCCAAACCTTTAGTTCCGAGTACTATTAGGTTAGCATAAAAATCTATGCCATGGATTTGGATAGGGACGGCCTTGCAAATTTGCCTAGCCTTGGTGGTTGATCCGGGAATTTGTACAATCATCACATGCTTCAATTTGGTTGGTTGAATTTTACTAGTGCAGGCAAATTCTTCAGTGACAAATGAATGCGATGCACCAGAATCAAACAACACTCTTGCAAGTACTGAATTAACAGAAAACATACCCAGCACGACGTCTGGCGCTTCCTGAGCTTCTTCAGCATGCATGAGAAAAAGACGGCCATTGCGGTTGAGTGAATTCCCTGGGGAAAATCTTCTCCCTGGCTGGACACGATGCTGCTGCTGAGCTGGGACATTGGCATTGGGGGCTGTAGCATTCTTCTTGTTGGGGCACTCGTTGGAATAGTGGCCTTTATTTCCACAGTCATAACAGGTCACTTGTGACTTGTCCTTGGCTGCGACAGGCACAACATTGCTTCCAGTCCTCGGGGCAGTGTTGGGGTTGGCGGTAGCATTGTTGGTGTTGAACTTGGGTGGGGCATGGGTGAAATTGCTAGAGTTGTCGGGGTTGTTGTGATTTCCTCCGGGTCTAGGGTTTCCACGGTTGGGATAGGTTGGACGGGTCATAGGGGGTCTCTTGGTTCTTGGGGCAAATCCTAGAGATGGGTTGGGGCGATACTTTGGGGTCTGATGGGTTCCTGGTTGATGCATCATGCGACGCTTGCGGTTCTCATTGGCCTGGTTGATCTTTCCTTCCATCTGGATAGCAGAGTCGACAATGGCTTCAATATCAACAAAGGGGATATTGACTAACACTGTCTGCATCTCGTCATGCAGACCATTCAGGAATCTTTCTTTCTTCTTGGCTTCGGTGTCTTTCTCATCCGGGGCATACCTAGCTAATGACAAAAATTTGTCACGGTATTCCACTACAGTCATCCTTCCTTGCTTCAATTCTCTGAACTCGTCTCTCATTCTCTTGATCAAACCTGGTGGCACATGGGTTCTGCTAAACTTGACCTTGAATTCCTCCCAGGTCATCATCTGGCCTCCGGTCATTGCACGAACACTGTTCCACCATGCCCTGGCATCTCCGGCTAGATAATGGGTGGCGAACAGGACTTTCTCGTTGGCTTCCACTCCGGCGACTTCTAGGTTGTTTTCCATGGTTTGCAGCCAATCATCAGCATCTAGGGGTTCATCTGACTTGGTGAAAACGGGTGGGTTGGTATTCTGGAAATTCTTGAGCTTAGATCCGTGGTTGTCCTGATTTCCGTGGCCTTGGTTGTTGTGGGCTAGCTGGGCTATCTGTTGCAGAGTGGCTAGGTTGGCTTGACGTTCCGCTCTTTCAGCTTCGCGGTCAGAAGTCAACATTTGCAGGATCTGCAACATCGGGTCCGGGGCTGAACCACTTCCTCCACGTGGCATCTGAAGATTGATATAGATCATGAGAAAAGAGGGAAATTTCTAAGGTTTTGGGTTTTTGAAAAGTTTTTAGAGTTTGACTCAGGTTTTTCTAGCAACTTGCTTTTTCATTCATTCATTCACTCGATACAACGCACACCACAGCAAGGAAAAACAGATGGTTTTAAGAACCATTCTGGAAACTACGATACAGTGGGACCGACTACTACTCACTACGCTAGTGCTCAGTGCTACTAGTCCTCGGAGTCTGTGGCTTCATCATCTTCAGCATCATCGATGAAGGCGAAATCATCCTCATCGGTGAAGAAGTCCATGGCCTGATCCTCCAGAAAATCATCGTCATCGCTGAGATAGGAGTAAGGGTCTCCACGAAGATCCTCTCCGGCATTCTCCCTTTTCCTCTAACTGCATGTCTCTCTCATGGATGGTCTCTTTCAGAGATGAGATGCGATGGCGAAGACGGGCAATAATGCGCTCCTTCTTGTCGAGATGACGGCGGCGAGACTTGCGATCCTTTGCTAGCATGGCGATGGTCTAGTCCTTCGTCTTGATGATGGCAGACTTGTGGTTGCAATAGTCACGGCAGTTGTCCAATTCCTGCTGACGATCATACATCATGAAGCTAAGGTGGTCCAATTGAGTCTTCAGCTCGGGGTGGTATGGGGCTTCCAATGGTTGGCCATTGGCATCACGCCTTGGGCAAAACTCAAAGCGAGTACCCTTGATCTGATTGATGCTCTGCCACACAGACGGGAAAGAGCTTCCTGCATTGCTCTGGCAAGTCCATCGAGCCAGTTGTTTTCCCTCAAGGTAAACTGAATTCCCTCCGCAGTGGGAGGTTCAATCTTTCCTCGGAGACTTGCAACAATTAGCCACTGCAGATCTTCTCCTCCTTGATCATTGAGCTAAGCTCCGAAGAACTCGGGATGCGGATGCTCTAGAAGTTCCGAAAGCTGATCCAGATCCCTCTCAAAGATAAGGTCTCCTCCATTCCCAAGTTGGTAAAACTTGCTGTAGTTCACGTCCATCTATAAAAATAGAGGATGAGTAGATTAGCAGAGTGATCAAGTGTGTCAAAATTTTATCTATTTTGCAAGAGTTTTTGAGGAACATGAAGTTTTATTAAAGAATTAAAGAGGTAAGAATGAGAATAAGTTTTCGTAAATATTTTTGTTCTTTGGTTTTGAAACTAAGTTTTTGGTTCAACGTCCAATCTAACTAGGGTCTCCTATGGTCAGGATGGTTCTGATACCAACTTGTCAACACCCGGATTTTTCAATCCTAGATGCCTGTTATGCCATACATCGCAATCCCAGGATTACCATTTTTGCGAGACATAACAGAATTGGATACCATAGTACTTCATCCATTACAAACGATACATAAGTTCTTACACAAATGGGGATCTCATGATCTAGTTCTTAATACAACATCAAGCAGCGGAATACGTAATAATAACGGTAGCGTAGGCGAAGCTCCATCTTCGGGGTCACAGGCAATGCTGACGATGGGAGATGATCCTAGTTGTCGTAACCTTCCTGGGGTCCATCTTCCAGGTACTCCTCTTCATATTCTGGCCATGGGAATAGCCAGGGACAAAGCCATGAGTACTCTTTAAGTACTTGCAAACTAATACTAACAGGTAAGGGGGTTTTGGATAATAGGACACTAGGCTCTAGGGTTGTTTTGCAAAAAGCCAGGTTTATCTCTACTCAGTTCCAAAGCTAGTCACAATTTTATAACTCCTAAGTGGGATCTTATGATTCAGGTCACAACTCTGTTGTAGTCAAGTCAAAGTCTCAATTCATTTCACAAGTCATTTTGAAAAGTCTGACGGGGGAACAGTATGGCCACTCCAACTGTCCATAACCGCGGACGCGGCTATTCGAATAGTTTGACACTCTGCAGAGATTGTACACTTTCACCACAACATTCGATACATCCGTCAGGAACAAATCCTGAATTTACCATACTCAGTATGCAGATAATCAATCCTAACCTTTCAATTACACGCCCTAGTATAAGCACCTCTCCTGTGAGTTTGGCCTCCCAACCATGACCAGCTGTCATCTTGGGTACTGCACAGGTGGACAATCTTCACAAGGTAGCCTCAGCTCAGACCTTGGCCGTGAGGGAACTAATAGTAAGGTATATAAGTTTCCAGTCAAGCCCTACCCAATATTCGGGTATTGTGGTTGTACGCTAAAATTGGAATGGTATCGCATCCAGACAACCATCTGTTTTTATAAAGGGCTAAGGCTCATGCCTCAACATTTTCATCACCAAAATCATCAAGTGTTTGGAAACACATGTCCAAAACATTTCAATAGAATGATCCATCATTCCAAGGTTTTCATAACCATTTTTCCACCAAGTATTCCCATCTAAAAGTTGATCCAGTTTTATGCTTAGCACTAGCATCTACAGGTGGGGGTATTACTAATGAGGGGTGGTAACTAGTGGAGTTTCACTAAGTCCAACCTTATATCTTAGGCTGATATCAAGGTTTCTAGCTTAGGCCAAATTTTATGCTCTTTATGCAACCTTCAGCACAACTGTCTAGTATCTACCAAACTCTTAGGTAGACTCTAAGTACGCTTTGATAAAGAAATAAAGTAAGAAGCTTGCACATAAAACTAGGATTTGGTTTATCAAGTGGGTATGATCACATATGCTTAAGGCATATAGTAGTCATATCACAAGTATTGGTTTGTGGCATCAGTAGGGTATCTGGCAAGGGTTAGCTTGCATCAATATCAGTATAAGCTTGCATAGGTATAGTATCTTGCAAGTGTTAGCTTGCCTTGTGCAGAGCAGTGGTTGAAGTTCTCCTCGGCTTCCTCTTCGTAGTATCCTCCTTCCTCCTCGTATCCTTGGTCGATACTAGCGTCTATGAATAAATACGAGGTACACAATCACCAAACAATACTTAACTACTTGCAATCATCACACACAAGGGTCCTATAGATGATCTAGCATCATCTCTAACATTACAAGGTTAAGGCTTGGTTTAAATCTTTTTATTTTTAGAAAAGTAATTTCTACTCATTGAAAAATTACTTAAGATTTAATATTCTCCAAACTAAACATGGGATCATGTTGACACATGTCATCACCACATATTGTAGTCCATGTGAATGTGATTTAAAGTGGTGTCACAATTTAATAAGGTTTTACCCTTTTATTTTAATTAATTAAAGTGGCTAGAAATGCTTATGAAGCATTATTTTATTACTTTAATAGTATTTCTGCAAGTAAACCTATATATTTTTTTATATATTCTGAAAGGTATGGTTAAATGTGATTTTTGAGAGTTGGAATCAACTCAAAAGCTTTTATGGTTTAAATTTAAAAAATGTTTGAATGCAGAAAAGCTTCTGCCTTGTTATTTTTACCAGGGGTGATCTATAGATCCAAATGACTTGAATCCCAGACCTTTCCAACAAAATTCCCAGACCTTGGATTCAGCATTCCCAGACCTTTCCAACAAAATTGGTTTCATTCAAATTGATGCACTGAATCGATCTGGGTTGATTTTTGAAGTTGAGTGCTGAAGTGTGTTTGAATTGAAATAGAAAAAGATTTAATTTGAATCGCTGGGCTGCGCGGGAAATTCTTACGGGCCGGCCTGCTAAGCGCAGTGCTCCCGCGGGCTTCTTAAGTGGGTGTCCCCACTCATCAGTGACACGGGGCTGGGCGAAGCGGTATGGGGCAACATGGATCGTTCGATCTAGTTCTAATCCAACGGCTGGGGGTTATAGTCGACGCGAGACAACTCCGGCGAGAACGAAACCTAGCGCGGCCAGTGAGGGGTGATGGGGGCTCACCGGGGTATGGGCGAGGGTCGGCGAGGCGGGCGAACGACGAAGTCGACGACGGCGAACCTCCTGGTACCGGTGGCTTTTCCTGGGGCGGCTCCAATCGCTGGCTCCCTTCTTCTCCAGAGGCGGCGGGCTCCGGTGAAATTCCGGCGAGGTGGTGCTCGCCTTGCTCTGAGGACGGCGTGGCACGGTCAGTGAGGAGAGGGGAGTGAGATGGTGTGAAGAAATCGTGCGGGGGTGGCCTCTATTTATAGTCGAGCGAGGGGACCGTCGGGGCGCACGGTGAGATCGTCGGGGGCGACGTTACAGGCGGCTAATGGCATGGGCAATGGTAGGGGACGGTGTTGTGTCTCCTGGCAATGCTCAACGACATGGTCGTGAGGCATGGGGCGGTGTGGTTTGGTCTGGAACGGCCGGTGCTCTGCGCGGCAGAGGCGGCGTCTTCGACGGCGGGCGGTGGCTGTATCGCACGGGGCGGCAAACGGGGATGTCTGGCGGTCTCCTGGGTTGATGGCGATCGTGTGTGCACGCGGTGAGGGCGGCGCGCGGTCTGTGGACGCTGGTCGAGGGTGGCGCTCTGGCGCATGCTCGGCATGGTCTGGGCGCGGCTGGTGCGCGTGGTCCAGGGCTTGGCAACGCTCGCGGCTGGGACAGGGAGTGGCGGTGGACGGTGGGCTGCCTCCCAGACAAGGTTGGCACTGCTAGTTCTTCCTCTAGCCTGCTGTCCACAATGGGGTGACATTGGGGTGCTCGGGTGTTCACCATTGATGACAATGGCAAGCTGACATTGGTGCTAGTGCCTGGCTAATCTTCCTAGATGATCTACTGAGTTGTGTGTGAGCTAACTAGGTAACAAGTTAGGCAAGAATCACTGCACACTATAGTGTTTGATGTTTTGTTTGATTTGTGTCTGCAACCTGTTTGATGAAATGGCCGCATGAAATCAAGTTTTGAATTTTGAAATGAATTTTGGTGGGTTTGCTAGATTGGTGCTGGTGAGTCTGCAGATGCTTGGGTTTTGAAAGTTGAGCTTGTTTGAGTGGGTTTTGGAAAAGTGGGATCTTCCCATATGATAAAGATTCAATTTTGAATTGTCATTTAAACTATGCATTTGAAAGTTTCTGGATGATCACAAAGTGGGCCTTGATACCTTGTTATGAGTACATTCAAGGTGTGCAAAGATCCAGAAAAGTTTCTGTTAGGTTTTGAAAGTTTGAGACAGCCAAAGTAGGCATGGGAGTTAAATTGGTCAAAATGACCATTCACTTAATATATTTGTTTTGATTTACTTGTCTTTAGGAAAAGTGGGGAAAATGTTTTAGATGATGTTCATTTCACCTAAGAAACATTTTACAAGCAATGGATCACACAAACAAGGTGGTTTTTAAAGAAATTCAAAATCCATGCATACACATATACATGCATTCATGAGTTTATTTAATAAAGTTTTTGTTAACCCTAATCTTGATGATTAGTGTTTGATGATCTAAGTTTGGTATTTTTGGGATGTTACACAAACCAAAACCCAAACTACAGGAGCTCTAAGAAACTCAAACAAGCAAACAACTGGAAAAACTAAAGCTAAAGCAAAGACTAGGAAGGAGAAAGGAAAAAAGAAAGGAAGTATAACCAAAGTGGAAACATTGTTTTGTTCATTAAAATCTTTTTGTTAACAAGGTTGATCAAGTCTTGTTACAAAAACAATCTTATATGAAACAAAACTTTGCATTCCACAAGGTGATTATGTTACCTCATACGTGATAGCAATAGTCCCAATCATAATAGTTTCAAAAATTTCTTGTGGAATGGGACAATATATTTCTCCAACCTTGATGCTCTCAATATTTTCAATGGAATTCAGGCAATAGCTCTTAACAACCTTCTTGGGGAAATATACAGTGTTCTCTTTGTCATTAATATTGAATGTTACTTTTCCTTGATTGCAATTGATGACAGCACCTGCAGTATTAATAAAAGGTCTCCCAAGAATAATAGACATATTATCATCTTCAGGCATTTCAAGGACAACAAAATCAGTTAGGACCATGCAATTATAAGCAACTTGAATAGGAACATCCTCACATATACCAACAAGGACAGTAGTTGACTTATCATCCATTTGCAAAGATATATCAGTTGTTATCAACTTTTCTAGCTGTAGTCTCTTATAGAGAGAAAAAGGCATAACACTAACTCTAGCTCCCAAATCACATAAAGCAGTTCTAACATAATTATTCTTAATGGAGCAAGGAATAGTTGGTATATCTGGATCACCAAGTTTCTTTGGAACCTTACCATTGAAGGAGTAATTAGCAAGTAGAGTAGAAATCTCCTCATTAGGAACCTTCCTTTTATTAGAGACAATATCCTTCATATACTTTGAATAAGGAGGCAACTTAATAGCATCAGTCAAAGGAATTTGCAGAAATAAAGGCTTCATCCACTCACAAAACTTGTTGTAGTGTTCTTCCTCCTTTGACTTGTGTTTCTTACCTGGAAAAGGCATAGGTTTCTGCACCCAAGGTTCTCTCTCTTTACCATGTTTATTAGCAATAAAATCTTCCTTGTGTACCTAGTGTTCTTAGTGTGTTTCTCAGGTTCTTCCTCAACTTCCTCCTTATTAGGAGACTCATTATTATTACCACTCTCAGTTTCAGCATCAGAGACAGATATACTATTAGGATCTACAGCAGGTTCAAGTGGCTCCTCAACTTTCTTATGTTTCTTTTTCTTCCTCTTACGAGGACTACCACTATCCTCACCTTGTTGGGAATCCTGCTCTATTCTTTTAGGGTGTCCTTCAGGATATAAAGGATCTTGAGTAGCTGCACCACTCCTAGTTCTAATTCCATAAGCATGTTTATTTCATGAGGCATTAACTAGCATATCCTTTTGTATCTTAGCAAGTTGATCAAGTTGGGTTTGAACCATTTGAAAGTGTTTACAAAGAATTTTAATATCATTAGAAGTTCTTTCCACAATATCTTTCAACTCATGGATAGCTCTAGAGTTTTGCAATAAATGATTCTAAACTTGTTTATTAAAATTACATTGTTTAACAACAAATGTGTCAAGTTCCTCTAAGCATTGATCAGGAGGCTTACCATAAGGAATATCACCTTCATTAAATTGGAGAGAGTGTACCTGAATAGTAGATGAGTGGGGATTTGGCTTACATAATTCTTCTATAGGAGGTATATTCTTCACATCTTTAGCTCTAATACCTTTCTCCTTTAGACACTTTTTAGCTTCCTTCATCACTTCAACATTTAATGCAATAACTCCCCTCTTCTTTGTTGTTTGTGGTGGAACTGGTTCGGTAACAACTAGTTCAGGAGTAATAGGCTCAGGTGTATTCAGCTCAGTTGAAGTCCAATCATCATTACTCTTGCTTATCTTGTTCCTTAATTCTTCAGCATCTGTAAGAGTCCTTTTCCTAAAAATACAATCAGCAAAGCTATCTAGGTAGGTCCTAGAATCATCAGTTAGTCCATTATAATAAACATCAAGAATCTCATTCTGAGGTAATGGACATCCAGGATATGCATGAATCAAGGAACATAATATTTTCCATGACTCAGGCAATTTCTCTTCTTCTCCCTGTTTAAAATCAAAAAGTCTCTGCAAAGCAACATGTCTAGAACCAGGAGGAAAATATTTATGGAAGAAAGAAGCAATCAAGCAATCAGGGCTATCAATGGAACCAGGAGGTAATCTATTAAACCAAGACCTAGCTTCTCCTTTTAGTGAAAAAGGGAAGATCTTAGTAACAAAGTACTTGCGCATTTTAAAATCATTAGAGAGCAAAGCACTCATAATAGAAAGCTCATTCATATGAGCCACAACACTCTCATTTTTAGTACCACAAAAAGGTTCTTTCCCAACAATATCTAAATAAGATAAATCAAGAAAGAAATCATAATCTTTATCTTTAATATATATGGGAGATGTGGCAAACTTAGGATCATAGGACTTCTTGGGCATAATAGTATGTCGAGCAAGGAGACTCTTAATAGCACTAGCACCATGTATGTTTCGGCACTCTTCAACAAATTCATCAGTGAGCTCAATGTAACCATCACTAATATCATAACTCTCACTAGCAGGTGAGCTAACAGGTGTAACAGTGTCTTCACTAGGAGTTTCGGTATTTCCTATACTAGCCATAGTAGCATCTAGAAAAGGACCTAATGAACCACTCACATCAAGCACAGTAGAAGTAACATCATGAGTATCAAAAGCAGTTTCAGATTCAGCAGTAGTAGCAGTGTGTGTAGCATGAGCATGTGGTGGTGGTGTGACAAGCTTACTTATAACAGACAGTGAATCAAGAGCAATAGAGGTGTTTAGGATTGTACCTCTTCTTGTAGTGGATGGTAAAATAGGGAAATTTCCATCATGAGACTTCCCCATGATGAAAGGAGTAGCAGTGAACAATAATAGATCCAAGTGAACTTACAAATAAAGCTATGCACCCCGGCAACGGCGCCAGAAAATAGTCTTGATGACCCACAAGTGAAGGGATCACAACAGTCTTCGTGGGTAGTATTACCCAATTTATTGATTCGACACAAGGGGAGCCAAAGAATACTTGCAAGCCTTAACAACTGAGTTGTCAGTTTAGCTGCACCTGGAAATAGTTGTTGCTCACAGAAGTTTATCAGTTGCAACAGTTTGTAGTAGCAACATAAAAGCAACAGCAACAAGAACAGTGAAACAGTTGCAATAGTAACAGTAACGGTAACAGTAGGATTCGAGTGTGGTAAGCATAGGGATGGATGGACGGGCGTTGCATGGACGAGTCTAAACATGTAACTTCAAGGCCTAGGGCATTGCAGATAAATAATAATAAGCATCCAAGTACTAAAAAATCCTAGGCATGTGCTCCAAATATAGTCACACGTGCTCGCAATGAGAACTTGCACAACATCTTCTGTCCAGCCAGCCTGTGGCAGCGGGGCCTCTAGGGAACTACTGGCAATTAAGGTGCTCCTTTTAATAGAGCACCAGAGCAAAGCATTAACACTCTGTGAACACATGTGATCCTCACACCACAACCATCCCCTCCGGTTGTCTCAATTATTGTCACTTTGGGGCCTTTGGATCCGGACAATCATATGTGTACACAACTCGCAGATAAGATCATAAACAATACTATCATAATGATTCAATAATAAGTTCAGATCTGAGATCATGGCACTCGGGCCCTACTGACAAGCATTAAGCACAACAAGTTGCAACAAAGTCAAATAGCACTAATAGAGATACTAGGCACTATGCCCAAACAAATCTTATTCAATTACATGATAGAACTCATCCAATCCCTACCATCCCCAATCCTACAATGGGGGATTACTCACTCATGGATGAGGGAAACATTGGTGGTTGATGGAGATGCATTGGTGATGATGATGGCGATGATCCTCTCCAAATTCCCCGTCCCGGCGGGGTGCCAGAACGGAGTTTATGGATCCAAATCTTGGTTTCTGGTGGCGGCGGCGGAGCAGAACTCTTTCTGGAAAACTATCGAACCCCCCTCTATTTTTAGGTCAGAAGGCAACTTATAGGCGCGGAGGGAGGCCGAGGAGCTGCCTGGGGTGGCCAAACCTCCCCCAGGCGCGGGGTCAGTGGGCCCGCTCCTGGGGTGGGTCTGGGACCCCTAGGCCTCCCCTCTGTCTCCCCTTCTGGCTCCCTGGATTTTCTGGTGAGAAATAGTTTGTGGCATATTTTCCGGGATTTTTCCTGATAGTTGATTTTCTGCACAAAAACAAGACACCAAGGTAATTCTGCTGAAACAGCGTCAGTCCGTGTTAGTTGTATCCAAATCAAACGAGTTTAGAGAAGAAACAATAGCAAAGTGTTCGAGAAAGTAGATATGTTTTGGACGTATCAACAAGGCAAGCCTAATACTACTAGTTGAATTAGCAAGCTATTAACAAGGCAAGCTAACACTTGCAGCTTAGCAAGCTACTACTTGCTTGTTACTATGCCAACTATATGCCTTAAGCATATGTGATTATACCCACTTGACACACCATCCTAGTTTTACTTGCAAGCTTAGTATTTTATTCTATTTATTAAAGCTTTCTATCAAAAGTTTACTTAGTGACTTGTAGATTCTAGAAAGATAATTGAAGGTAGCATAAAGAGCGTAAAATTTGACCTAAGTTAGATAAGCTTGATGTCATCCTAAGGCATGAGATTGAACGTAGATAAGATACACTTGTTTACCACCCCTCACTAGTATTTACCCCCACATGTAGATGTTAGTGCTAAGCTTAAAACTTGAGGAACTTTAGTGGGAATACTTGGTGAAAATGGTTATGAAAACCTTAGAATGATGAGTCATTCTATTGAAATGTTTTGACATATGTTCTTGAACACCAGATGATTTTGATGATGAAAATGTTAAGGCATGAGCCTTAGCCCTTTATAAAACTGATGGTTGTCTGGATGCGATACCATTCCAATTTTACCGTACAACCACAATACCCGAAATTTGGGTAGGGCTTGACTGGAAATTTATTGTCACATCCCAAAATTTTCCAAATTTTGAAATGTGAAAAATAAATAATTGTTGAAATTTAGGGTGAAAAGAAACTTTTTGATTCCAAATGGAAACATCAAAACCCATCTTGAACAAACTTTGAATGAAAAGGGAATCAAACAAAATTTCAATCAAGTGAAATGCATTCATCAATAATGTATCTTGAAATTTAAACACTTGGAAAAGTTAAACCAAAACCCTAATAGAATAATTCATTTCCAAAATCTCTCTAAGACTATGGATTTGATCCATATAAAAAAAATTCAACAAACATTTATAAATGATCAAGAATGATAAAGGAAAATATTATAAAACCATAGAAATTGGTTTCACTCAATTAGGAGTCATAGATAAAAACTTATGAATTTATTAAGATAAAGGGAATTAATTTCCAAAGCTAATAAAGCCCTATATAAAATCCATGCCAAATCTTGAGCAAATAAATCCTAAAGGAATTTAAAAATATAAACAAATATTAAATAAAGTTGTGCAAATTGGAATCACCAATTTTGGATCTTCAAATAAAAAGATATGGATTTTATAAGGCAAAGGAAGAAATAAATAAATAAGGAATATTTAAAAGCCAAATTAAATCTTGGCCAAACAAATGATATGAAAGATTATTGATTAATAAAAGGAGTAAAGGATTATTTAAATAAAATCATAAGGATTGATTAATATACAATTTCGTTTAAATAAAGACAATTCCCAATGAACATTAAATCATATTAAAGTATTTTAAATAATAATTCAAAGTGAATTATTTGCACTAAAGAATAAATAAAACCTACTGAAAAAGGTTTGGTAAAAATTTGAATTCAAATGGAGTTTGAAAACATATTTAAATCTTATTTAAAATAAAGACAAATGTCTATTTTAAATAAATAATAGACCCTAAAAGAATATAAGAAATATTCTAAAATGGACTTTAGAAAATATTAATAAACAGAATGAAATACCTACTAAAAGTTGGGAAACATTTGAATTCAAACAATTGTTTGAACCATTTGAATAAATTCAAAACAGAATAAAGGAAACAGAAAAAGAAAAAGATTCAGAATAAAAAAAACCCAGCCCAGAAACATGCCCAGTCCAGCCCAGCAAGCCCACTAACTCCCCCTCCCCGCGAAGCGTTTTCTCACGCGCAAACACACCCCCTCAGACGCTGACGAGATGACCCCACGCGCACCTCCTCTCCTCGCTGACCGCTAGACCCCACTGCCAGCTCGTCTTCTTCTTCACCCGCGTCGACCGTTCCGCCTCGCACCTCGCCGTTTCTGCCGTGTTTAATCTTCGTAAATTATTATGAATGCACGATCAAATCTTTCCGGTGACCATTCCCTCTTAAACGCCCATGCCCCGACTCCATTTCCCCCTAGAGACCAATCCCTCTCGGCCGCCAGGCTGCTACAATTTCAACCTCGAACCCCCTCTTCTCCAACGAGCTCCTCCGTCAATTCCGGCGAGGACAGTCACCCCCACGGCCTCTGCTTCACACGAGTTTGATCCCCAGTCCATTGCGCATCTACCAGTGGTGCCAGCTATCCCGCGCGTGCTTCGGAACGTCAGCAAGGACCACCTCTGAATGCAGCCGTCATCTGTGCCCACTCCGGCGACCCCTCCCCCTAAGCACAAACTGCCCCCTCCTCTCTGGTTGCTAGTCATGTGCTCAGCATCCTTGCGTGCATCTAACAGCGTCATTAATTTTCCTTGGCATGGCCTGCAACCTCGCCACCGACAACGAACAGACGAGCTTGACGACGCCACGAACTCCGGTGAGCAATCACCGCTATTCCCGAGCGCCCCTAGACAAACAGCTACCACCTTGAGCTTCACTGCAACCACGCGAGCACGGTAAGCATCTCCGTTCCCTATCTTGCTTCCTAGTTCGCCGGCAATGTCACCGACAGAGCCACGTCGTTGCTCGTCGCCGGGTTGCGCCGCCAGACTTTTGTCAGCGCACTATAGACCGTTAGATCGTGATCACATGGTTAGGATAGATCATTTAATCGAAAGGGTACGTTTGATTCTTAGCCATGCGATGTGCTTTAGATCCAACAACCCACAGAGCGCGATCCGCGTGAACCGGTACACGCCAATAAGAAACAACCACATGGCCAATGATTGTTTTAAAAACAGAAATTTGATCTATTAGATGATAGGATTTGTAAAATTCATAACTTTAAATCTACAAGTCCAAATTTTGTAAACTTTATATCATTGGAATCAGGAAAAAGAATTCTACCTAACCATGCCCTTTGTTTAATGATCTGATTCTGTAATATTGGTTGTTTTTGCAGAAACTTGTTTAGGCCTAATTTGGTTATAAAATTTATTCTAAAAATGTTTTTAGAGTAAAATATTTTGTAAAAGGTTTGTTTTGAACCTACTGACCATAAAAACCAACTTGTAGATTTAAAAATACATTTTGTGATACTAAGGAATAAATCTTTGAATAAAAGCATTTCTAGTTAAATAAAAATGTGGATTATGGTTAAAAATCCTTTTTGAGTAAAACCTTTTGCAAATGGGTTGATTTATACTCCCTTACCCTAAACAACAAGTTTTAGGATTTAAAAATATATTTGATGAACCCTAGTAAACTATTACTTTGCCAAAGGCATTTCTAGCAAATAAAAACATTGTTTTGATTTAAAAATGGAATTTAGGTGAAACATTTTGCAAATGGATTAATATTAAACCCTTTAACCATAAACACTATCATTTGTGTTTAAAGAATATATTTGGATAAAACTACAAGATGTTACTTTGATTTAAATCATTCCTAGCAAAACAAAAATGATTTAAATGGACATTTTCACCATCTTGAATTTAAATGGTTTTACCACTTTTGTAAATGACCAATAGGAGTTTTAAAATGTTTATATCCTATTAGAAACCACTTTTCCAAATAAAACTATCGTTTGCATGCTTGCATGCATTGCTTGATTTTATTGTTTTATCTGGTGAATTGTTTGAATGCTAGTTTGAATATGTGCTTGCTTGATTGAATTGTGGTGAAACTTGAAGAGTGTGATATTTACAAGATCAAGGAGTGAACCAATATTCTCTACTAAAAAGGCAAGTGACACTATCATCCATATCCTACTATTTTCATTACACTTAGTGGAATTTTGTAGTATGCATGATAGGGATACTATGTTACTATACTAAACTATGTCCTATTAGGAAATCCTTTATATCTTCCTTAGTGAAAACATCATGGATGTAGTATGCTTAGCCCTGCTATAGACTTGGTATGGAATACATGATATGGTTATATGAAGTGTTGGAAAAATATATGTTTTATATAATAAAACAAGTACTCAATGAACCACCTGGGTGGAATGTGGAGACTCAATTATGGACAAGGTGGCAACAAAGGGAACCATGTTTATATGGCTATCTTTTTGTTTGTGCACTAGAATAAAACCACCCTGGGACTTAGAGATTGAACATGTTTCTCGTACAGTGGCTTCCGTGTACATCCACATGCTAAATGGGCTCTGGCTTAGTCAATTACATAGTGGAAGACCCTTGCATTGACACCTACTCAGGTTAACCAGATTCATGTATTGGAAATTTATCCTTACATTGGTGCCTGGTAGACAAGCTAGCATCATGTATTAGGAGGACTTCTATGGAAAGACTTTGTCACATTCTCGATCTGCCGGTACTCCATTTGGTGTGTACTTATCCAGCGGCCACTGGTGGCGTCAAGACGAGATTGTGTCATGTGGGTAAAGTGTACAACTTCTGCAGAAGATCAAAATTCTAAGTACTTAGCCATGTCCTCGGTTACGGACAACTCTGAGCGACTAAGGCCTGAAGATATGGAAAATCTCGACATTCCAATTTCTCAAAGTAAAACTTGATGGTGTCAACAAGGGATTAGAAGAACTTGGAGTTTTCCAAGGAGTTCAGAAAGATTGTCAAAAGATCAAAACTATTTTGAAAAGATAGGATAAAACTATATTGCTTTCTGCAAATGAGCCTAAACCCTACTTAGCCAATTATGCATATATTGATAGGCTCCACTTATTTCTACATAGTAGTGAAACTTGTCAATACAATTCAAATGTATTGACCCTTGTGGATGCAACTTATTATGTCGCAGGTTTGTTTGATGTTAGTAAAGTGTGTTGAATAGGATTACAAGTCTACAACCAACATGTTTGCCTATGGCACTTTGAAGATGAAGGAATCCATGCTATATAGTTATTTCTGCTGCATTGTAATGAGATAGCCCTATTTTATTCTTGGTTATAAAGTTGTATTATGACCTTTGTTTCTTGATATTACATCTTAAACTGTCGATGCTAGCTATTGATACAGGGACTAGCATTGTAAACACAGGGATCTCTACCTTGTTAAAGGTTGGGACCTCTACAGATGGTATCAGAGCACTGTGTTGCCTGTAGGATTGTAACGCTAGGATTGGACAAAACCCCTTAGAAAAATAATAATAATAATAGGGTTGTATTTGTTCCAAAACTTAATTACAAACAAATCTTGTAAACTCTTTCCTCAACCTTTTTGGTTTTAACTCTACATCTCTTCCTTTTTCAACTAGATGGACAAAGCCTCCACCATGACCAATGACTTCAACTTAGACATCACAAAGGACTACAAGTGAGAACCAAGAGACATTAGATTGCCTACCAACTACCTAGGACATTGATGACATGTTAGTGTATGTATCATACTGACCTATGAGGTATGACTATACTAGATTGATTGTTTCAAGAAAACTTGTTGTTTCCTTCAACTCATGAGTTAAGCTCATAAGTTGTTAAGTGAATAGTTGCTTGTTGATTGTTTGATTGAACTTGATTGTTTTGGGTTGTGTGTTAGAACTTCTTTAGATCTATCTATCATTACTTATCCCTATCAAACCAACAGATGCCTCCCTGTCGTGCCAACCCCAACCAAAACAACAACAACAACAACATCACTCCCGAGATGCAGCAGTTGATGACATCTCAAGCTCAACTGATGCAAATGATGATGCAGTTGGTGCAAAATCAGAATCAGAACAACAATAACAACAACAACAACAATAACAACAACAACAACAACAATAACAACAACAACAACAACAACAATCAAAATAATCCTCCAGCACTTGACATGCTCACCAGATTTCTGAAACTGAGGGTTGCAAGGTTCTCTGGAACAACTGATCCAATGGTAGCCAATGACTGGTTACGTTTGGTGAACAAGGACTTAGTGACTGTTGGCTGCACCGACGAGGAAAAAGTTAGGTTTCAACATATCTGCTTGAAGGGCCAACAGCAACATGGCGGGACAACTTTCAGATCACCACTCGCCTTGAGGATGTGACTTGGGATATTTTTCAGTATGGTTTCCATACAGCTCACATCTCATCCGGAGTGATGAACTTGAAGAAAAAGGAGTTCCACAACCTAAAACAACGTCACCTCAGTGTGGCTGAGTACATTGAGGAGTTCAACAATCTGGCACGCTATGCACCGGGTGAAGTTGATACAGATGCAAAGAGGAAAGATAAATTCCTCGAAGGACTTAATGATGAGTTGAACCTGCAGCTGTCTGTTGCCTATGTCCCAACTTATCAATCACTCTGTGACAAAGCCACCATCTTGGAAAACAAGATGAATCAAGTTGAGAAAATAAAGAGAAAGCATAACCTCAAGTATCACTCAGGATCATCACAAAAGAAGCGTTCATTCAAAAAGAGCAATGGAGATTCTGGACCATATCAGCATCACCACAACAACAATGGAAGTGATAATAATGGGAATGATACTGGCAATGGAGATGACCTTGGTCAGAACCAACATGGCAATCCCAGGAAGAAAGACATTAGCTAGTTGCAGTGCTATAATTGTAAGGAACTTGGACACTATGCATCAGACTGTCCTGAGAATAAAAAGATAAGGGATGCTAGAAACTCCAATGAAAGCAATTCCAATGAGGCCCAAAAAGGACATGTGAACCACATCGACATGTATGGAACCCTTGAAGAATTAGATGATCTAGATGGCAGGAATTAGTTAACTCAGTTGAGTCAAATAAAGGATTCCTTGTTTGGATATCAATTGTTGAACCCATAGTCAAGTGAACCATCAATGTAACCCTATAAGACTTTTTTAAGGGTGCTAGTACCCAAGTTGTCTTCAAGCCAACTTGTAACCTCTAGCTTTCCCAAATCTCGGGACGAGATTTATTTTAAGGGTGGTAGCCTGTCACATCCCAAAATTTTCCAAATTTTGAAATGTGAAAAATAAATAAACAAAATAAATAATTGTTGAAATTTAGGGTGAAAAGAAACTTTTTGATTCCAAATGGAAACATCAAAACCCATCTTGAACAAACTTTGAATGAAAAGGGAATCAAACAAAATTTCAATCAAGTGAAATGCATTCATCAATAATGTATCTTGAAATTTAAACACTTGGAAAAGTTAAACCAGAACCCTAAAACCCTAATAGAATAATTCATTTCCAAAATCTCTCTAAGACTATGGAGTTGATCCATATAAAAATTGTCAACAAACATTTATAAATGATCAAGAATGATAAAGGAAAATATTATAAAACCATAGAAATTAGTTTCATTCAATTTGGAGTCATAGATAAAAACTTATGAATTTATTAAGATAAAAGGAATTAATTTCCAAAGCTAATAAAGCCCTATATAAAATCCATGCCAAATCTTGAGCAAATAAATCCTAAAGGAATTTAAAAATATAAACAAATATTAAATAAAGTTATGCAAATTGGAATCACCAATTTTGGATCTTTAAATAAAAAGATATGGATTTTATAAGGCAAAGGAAGAAATAAATAAATAAGGAATATTTAAAAGCCAAATTAAATCTTGGCCAAAAAAATGATATGAAAGATTATTGATTAATAAAAGTAGTAAAGGATTATTTAAATAAAATCATAAGGATTGATTAATATCCAATTTCATTTAAATAAAGACAACTCCCAATGAACATTAAATCATATTAAAGTATTTTAAATAATAATTAAAAGTGAATTATTTGCACTAAAGAATAAATAAAACCTACTAAAAAAGGTTTGGTAAAAATTGGAATTCAAATGGAGTTTGAAACATATTTAAATCTTATTTAAAATAAAGACAAATGTCTATTTTAAATAAATAATAGACCCTAAAAGAATAAAAGAAATATTCTAAAATGGACTTTAGAAAATATTAATAAACATAATGAAATCCCTACTGAAAGTTGGGAAATATTTGAATTCAAACAAATGTTTGAACCATTTGAATAAATTCATAACAGAATAAAGGAAACAGAAAAAGAAAAAGATTCAAAAAAAAAGAAACAAACCCAACCCAGAAACAGGCCCAGTCCAGCCCAGCAAGCCCACTAATGAAATCCCCCTCCCCGCGAAGCGTTTTCTCACGCGCAAACACACCCACTCAGACGCTGACGAGATGAACCACGCGCACCTCCTCTCCTCGCTGACCGCTGGACTCCACTGCCAGCTCGTCTTCTTCTTCACCCGCGTCGACCGTTCCCCCTCGCACCTCCTTGTTTCTGTCGCGTTAAATCTTCATAAATTCGCATGAATGCGCGATCAAACCTCGCATGTGACCACTCCCTCTTAAATGCCCACACCCACTCCATTTCCCCCAGAGACCACTCCCTCTCAGCCGCTAGGCTGCTACAATTTCAACCTCGAACCCCCTCTGCTCCGACGAGATCCTCCGTCGATTCCGGTGAGGACAGTCACCCCCACGGCCCCTGCTTCACACGAGTTTGATCCCCAGCCCATTGCGCATCTACCAGTGGTGTCAGCTAGCCCACGCGCACTTCAGAATGTCGGCAAGGACCACCTCTGAACGCCGTCGTCGTCTGTGCCCATTCCGGCGACCCCTCCCCGTAAGCACAAACTGCCCCTCCTCTCTGGTTGCTAGTAACATGTTCAGCATCCTTGCGCGCATCTAACAGCGTCATTCATTTGCCTTGGCATGTCCTGCAACCTCGCCTCCTACAACGAACAGACGAGCCCGACGACGCCACGAACTCCGGTGAGCAATCACCGCTATTACTGAGTGCCCCTAGACGAACAGCCAACACCTTGATCTTCACTGCAACCAAGCGAGCACGGTAAGCATCTCCGTTCCCTCTCTTGCTTCCTAGTTCACCGGCAACGTCACTGACAAAGCCGCGCCGCCGCTCATCGCCGGGTTGTGGCGCCAGACTTTGGTCAGCGCACTGTAGACCGTTAGATCATGATCGCATGGTTAGGATATATCATTTAGTCGAAAGGGTACGTTTGATTCTGAGCCGTGCGATGCGCTTTAGATCCAACATCCCGTAGAGCGCGATCCACGTGAACCGGTACACGCTAATAAGAAACAGCCACGTGGCCAGTGATTGTTTTAAAAACAGAAATTTGATCTATTAGATGATAGGATTTGATCTATTAGAAATCTACACGTGCAAATTTTGAAAACTTTATATCATTGGAATCAGGAAAAATAATTATACCCAACCATGCCCTTTGTTTAATGATTTGATTCTGTAATATTGGTTGCTTTTGCAGAAACTTGTTTAGGCCTAATTTGGTTATAAAATTTATTCTAAAAATGTTTTTAGAGTAAAATCTTTTGTAAAAGGTTTGTTTTGAACCTACTGACCATAAAAACCAACTTGTAGATTTAAAAATACATTTTGTGATGCTAAGGAATAAATCTTTGAATAAAAGCACTTCTAGTTAAATAAAAATGTGGATTATGGTTTAAAAATGCTTTTTGAGTAAAACCTTTTGCAAATGGGTTGATTTATACTCCCTGGCCCTAAAAACAAGTTTTAGGATTTAAAAATATATTTGATGAACTCTAGTAAACTATTACTTTGCCAAAGGCTTTTCTAGCAAATAAAAACTTTGTTTTGATTTAAAACTGGGATTTAGGTGAAACCTTTTGCAAATGGATTAATATTAAACCCTTTAACCATAAACACTATCATTTGTGTTTAAAGAATATATTTGGCTAAAACTACAAAATATTACTTTGATTTAAATCATTCCTAGCAAAACAAAAATGATTTAAATGGCCATTTTCACCAACTTGAATTTAAATGGTTTTATCACTTTTGTAAATGACCAATAGGAGTTTTAAAATGTTTATAGCCTATTAGAAACCACTTTTCCAAATAAAAAAATCTTTTGCATGCTTGCATGCATTGCTTGATTTTATTGTTTTATGTGGTGAATTGTTTGAATGCTAGTTTGAATATGTGCTTGCTTGATTGAATTGTAGTGAAACTTGAATAGTGTGATATTTACAAGATCAAGGAGTGAACCAATATTCTCTACTAAAAAGGCAAGTGACACTATCATCCATATCCTACTATTTTCATTACACTTATTGGAATTTTATAGTATGCATGATAGGGCTACTATGTTACTATGCTATGCTATGTCCTATTAGGAAATCCTTTATATCTTCCTTAGTGAAACATCATGGATGTAGTATTCTTAGCCCTGCTGTAGACTTGGGATGGAATACATGATATGATTATATGAAGTGTTGGAGAAATATATGTTTTATATAATAAAACAAGTACTCAATGAACCACCTAGGTGGAATGTGGAGACTCAATTATGGACAAGGTGGCAACAAAGGGAACCATGTTTATATGGCTATCTTTTTGTTTGTGCACTAGAAGAAAACCACCCAGGGACTTAGAGATTGAACATGTTTCTCGTACAATGGCTTTCGTGTATAGCCACATGCTAAATGGGCTCTGGCTTAGTCAATTACATAGTGGAAGACCCTTACATTGGCACCTACTCAGGTTAACCAGATTCATGTATTGGAAATTTATCCTTACATTGGTGCCTAGTATACAAGCTATCATCATGTATTGGGAGGACTTCTATGGAAATACTTTGTCACATTCTCGATCTGCCGGTACTCCATTTGGTGTGTACTTATCCAGCGGCCACTGGCGTCAAGACGAGATTGTGTCATGTGGGTAAAGTGTACAACTTCTGCAGAAGATCAAAATTCTAAGTACTTAGTCGTGTCCCCGATTACGGACAACTCTGAGCAACTAAGGCCTGAAGCTATGGAAAATCTCGACATTCCAATTTCTCAAAGTAAAACTTGATGGTGTCAACAAGGGATTAGAAGCACTTGGAGTTTTCCAAGGAGTTCAGAAAGATTGTCAAAATATCAAAACTATTTTGAAAATATAGGATAAAACTATATTGCTTTCTGCAAATGAGCCTAAACCCTACTTAGCCAATTATGCATATATTGATAGGTTCCACTTATTTCTACATAGTAGTGAAACTTGCCAATACAATTCAAATGTATTGACCCTTATGGCTACAACTTATTATGTTGCAGGTTTGTTTGATGTTAGTAAAGTGTGTTGAATAGGATTACAAGTCTACAACCAACATGTTTGCCTGTGGCACTTTGAAGATGAAGGACTCCATGCTATATAGTTATTTCTGCTGCATTGTAATGAGATAGCCAAATGAGATATGTAAGACGTAATGAACTATTTTATTCCTGGTTATAAAGTTGTATTATGACCTTTGTTTCTTGATATTACATCTTAAACTGTGGATGCTACCTATTGATCCAGAGACTAGCATTGTAAACACAGGGATCTCTACCTTATTAAAGGTTGGGACCTCTACATTTATATACCTTAGTATGGGTTCCCTTGCGGCCAAGGTCTGAGCTGAGTCTACCTTGTGAAGATTGTCCACCTGTGTAGTACTCAAGATGACAGTTGGTCATGGTTGGGAGGCCAAACTCACAGGAGAGTTGCCTATACTAGGGCGTGTAATTGAAAGGTTAGGATTGATTATCCGCATACTGAGTATGGTGAATTCAGGATTGTTCCTGACGGATGTATCGAATGTTCTGGTGAAAGTGTACAATCTCTACAGAGTGTCAAACTATTCTAATAGCCGCGTCCGCGGTTATGGACAGTTGGAGTGGCCATACTGTTTCGTTGTCATATGTTTTCAAAAGGACTTGTGAAATGATTTGTGACTTTGACTTGACCACAACAGTGTTGTGACATGAAATTCAAGTTCCCACTTAGGTGTTATAAAACTTTCAACTAGCTTTCTTTGCTTCTGAACTTAGTAGAGGCAAATCTAGATTTTTGCAAAACAACCCTAGAGCTTAGTATCCTACTCAAAAACCCTTTTACTTGTTAGTATCAGTTTGCAAGTACTTAAAAAGTACTCATGGCTTTGTCCCTGGATATTCCCGTGGCCAGACTATGAAGAGGAGTATCAGGAAGAAGGACAACAGGAAGGTTACGACAACTAGGATCATCTCTCACCGTCAGCATTGCCTGTGACCCTGAAGATGGAGCTTCGCCTACTCTATCGTTACTATTACGTTTTTCCGCTGCTTGAATTGTATTAAGAACTGGATCATGAGATCCTTATTTGTGTAAGACCTTATGTATGGTTTGTAATGGATGATGTACTGTGATATCCAATCTGTTATGTCTCGCAAAAATGGTAATCCTGGGATTACGATGTATGGCATAAAAGGCATCTGTGATTAAAAATCTGGGTGTTGACAAAGTCTCTGTTCCGGCACCCTGTCGGGACGGGGAATTGACCCCGGAGCCATCTCCATCGCCATCTTCATCATCCTTGCTGATTCCCATGATGAGGAGGGAGTAGTTCTTCCTCAAGGCTAAGGGCTCTACCGGTAGTTATGTGTTCATCTCTCTCTCTCTCTATGCATGGTCATATTGTGATCATGAGCTTTGTAATCAAGTAGATCTACCTTGCTACTTAAGTGCTTTAATAGATGTCTGCTCTCCCCATGTGTGTGAAAGTGACAGCGTGCACGCCATGGTGGCACTTAGGTTTGAGTCTACATAAATAATCTTTGTGCTTTAATAGATCTATGCTTTTCCCCATGTGTGTGAAAGTGACAGCGTGCATACCGTGTGTGGCACTTTGGCTAGATTGAATATTTGTTATGAGTTATACTTGGAGTTGGATGTCTCTGTGAAATTGTGGTGTTTGTTGGAACCATCTAGCGCTCAAGGTGACAGTGTGGGGTTATCTAGATTAGGGAAGGCGAACTTTGAGGAGTGTTGTTATAGGCCCACCGATGATTAGAGTGTCCAACCAGAGAGTAGTTAAGAGTAGTATCATGAAGAGAGGATATTTATATGAGAGAGTGTTCACTAGTGAAAGTAAGATCCCTAGGCCTTGTTTATAAACATTGAAACACCATTTGCATCTAGATCTGTTGCATGTTTGCTTGCTTTAGTCTTTACCTCACCGTCGAGCTATTTTCTGGCACTGTTACCACTTGTATTTCACTACCTCTTCGCCGAACTAGTGCACCTATACACCTGAAAAGTGTATTGGGTGTGTAGGGGACACAAGAAACTTCTTGTATCTTGATTGCAGGATTGCTTGGGAGGGAATACCTTTGACCACTTCCTCCCTGAGTTCGATAAACCTTGGGTAATCCACTTAAGGGAAACTTGCTGCTGTTCTACAAACCTCTGCACTTGGAGGCCCAACAACTATCTACAAGAATAGAAGTGCATAGACATCAAGCTATTTTCTGGCGTCGTTGCCGGGGAGGTTTTGAGCCTTTTACCTTCCTCCACGTCAAGCTCCATCAAGACTATTTTCCGGCGCCGTTGCCGGGGAGGTAAGGTAAAAGGTACTTACATCCTCTAGTGTGAGTGCTCGAAGTTATTTCCTTTAGATTCTGCAATTTTGTCTTTTTGTTCTTTGTTTTCACTAGTTAGGCTTAATGGAAAACAACAACAAAATTAGAGAGCTCTATAGTATTTATCTTGAGTTAGGACATGAAGTGTTTGAAGAGAAAATTAAAAAACCTATGGAACTTTATTTGCATGCTAATAGCAATGTTATTAGTATGAAATCTTTGGACACCATTATTGTTAATGCTATGGAAATGTCTAAGCTTGGGGAAGCTAGTTTTTATGAAAATGATCTTTTTAGTTCCCCAACATTGGAAGATAGCTATTATATTGCTTATGATGATACCAAACCTCCAATATATGATGATTACAATGATGAGTATGATATTTTTAGTCGAGCTACTATTGAGGAGAAAATTAGTTGTCATTACAATATGCCTCCTATATTTGATGATTATGGTGATGAGAATAATAATGATACCTATTTTGTTGAATTTGCTCCCACTACAATTAATAAGAATGACTATTCTTATGTGGAGAGTAATAATTATTTTATGCATGTGGCTCATGATAAGAATGTTTTATGTGATAGTTATATTGTTAATTTTATTCATGATGCTACTGAAAGTTATTATGAGCGAGGGAAACATGGTTTTATGCATCTCAATAATATTAAGTTTCCCCTCTTTATGTTGAGAATTTTGAAGTTGCACTTGTTTTTCTTTCCTATGCTAGTTGCTTTGTGCTTTCATGACTTGATTCTTTACAAGATTCCTATGCATAGGAAGTGGGTTAGATTTAAATGTGTTTTGAATTTTCTTCTTGATTCTCTCTTTTACTTCAATTCATATTTCTTATGTGAGCATCTTCTCAAACTATCATGCCTAACTTAAAGGCGTTAAAGAAAAGTACTTTTTGGGAGATAACCCAAGAGTTTTCTTGAGTCTTGGAAGTTATTACTTATGTAATAACCTCTCCTTATCCTTTTTGTTTGCTTTTTTGTGCCAAGAATAACCTCTAATGAGAGGGAAGTAAGATTTGGGGAGTTGCTGTCCCGAAATAGATTTATGTCCTCCACCATAAAAATTTGTGAGGAGTCTCTGTAAGTAGGATTGAGCTAAAAATTTACGAATAAATACCCAAGTATGTTAGCTAACTTTCGTTAGTTCAAAACCTTTTGATTTGAGCAACAGAAGGTCTTCGAAAAAATCGGTTTCTACCTGTTGGTCTGTTTTGACAGATTTTTGCCATTATTTGCATTTGCTTCTTATTGATTCCTTTTTGGGTTCTTTTTGGGAAATTGTGCTTTTTGAAGTAGTTGGTACAGTATGTTGTGTATTTAGTGAAAGTTTTATGTTTTGAAACTAAACCCAAAGGTCTATTATCTTTTGAATACACTAATGTTGCTAATGAAGATTGTGTGAAGTTTTGTATGAAGAAAAAATTCCAGGTGTGGAGAGAGAATGATGTAATGAGATGAAGAATGGACAAAATCTCAAGCTTGGGGATGCCACCATGGTGTCACCCCAAGAAATATTCAAGAGGTACAAGCGTCAAAGCTTGGGGATGCCCAAGGCATCCCCTTCTTCATCAATAAAAATCTCAGGTCTTTCTAGACACTTCGTTTTTATTGTTTTATGCACAGTTGTGTTGTTCTTGGAGCGTCTTAGTTTTCGCTTTTAGTTTTAGTTTGCTTAGTTTTCTTGAATAATTTGGTTGGATCACAACACACTTCTTTTGGAGAGAGACACACTCTGTTTTCATTGCCTACAACACTCTAGTTTTCACTCTTATTGTTTCGTGAGTGTTCACTTTTGCTAGCACTTCGTTTAGCTTTAGTTTTCTTGTTCTTTTATCTTAGAAATTTTTAGTTCTTCTTTGTGAATTTGTGAGACAAGCTCATTGATCTTTATTTATTATTATCTTTGTGAGTTGTTTCAAATAAGTTGATTGGTGTTGGAAAGAGTAGAAAGTTTCATGCTTATATTGGTACAAAAGGAAGCTTGTTTTGACTGTGGATTAGGCTCTATCATGTCATGTTAGATATTTCTTTGACCATATGCTTAGTGATTATTGATGTAGCATGTCTTGTTCCAAACAATTGAGATTGCTTAGTGTGCCTTGAAAGAATTATGCGTTGTTTTAGCATGCAAAAGCATAGTATTGTGGTATTATCCTTTGATGCTTTGTTTGGGTTGACTTGGCACATGCTCACACCATGTTATGACTATGACAAGTCACCATATCCTCTATGATCATTTAGTCCTTGACTTGTAGTACCACTCTATGCTTTGATTAGTAATGTTTTCTTGCTCTGCATGATTATGGCCACTATTGCTCTCTTAGTTGGTTGCTCCCAGTCTTTTGCTAGCCTCCACTTGTATGAGTAAGCTCTACTCATGCCTCCAAATCCCAAGAAACCAAGTTATTACAAAGTGTCCACTATAAAATCCTATGCATGGTGTGTTACACCATTCCAAGTATATTCTTGTTTTCAACTATCTTTCAATTAAAAGGATTTTGTTATGTGAGAACTTAGTGATTAAAGCTCTCATGAACTTGATGGCACACTTTATATTCTTTGCCCCTAATAAACTTGAACCACTGTGTCGTCTATGTTGTATATGCTTGCACTTATACGTTGGAATTAGCAGAACCGTGCTGTCACGGGGAACGTTTTCAACATTGCACTTGTACTTTGTACTCAGTTGATATCATGCTCTTTTCTCTATGGATGTCACCGGTGTGAAATAAAGAGAGAACTTGTAAGTCCATGGAGTATGTATTTTGTGTTAGAGAAATGCCTGGGCCGCTAGCCTAAGCCATGCCTAATCATGGTGGAAACTTGCAGCATCACCATAGTGAGCTATCTATGAAGCATCCTCAATAAAAAGCTATGCATATAGTAAATAAAAAGATCGTTGATATGCTCATTGTCTGCTTGCCTTGTCATGTTGGTTATGGGATAGCTCCTGTACCATGTGCAAGGGGTACCCCGTTGGCGGTTCTCTATGATACGCATGTACTTACAATGACAAGAACTTACAGGTGACTGAAGTTGAGTAGCATGAGGTGTGGCCCTCGTATTCAAGAGACATGAGATTGCCAACTTATACTTTGTCAAGCATATACTCCATAGTTTGTTCACTTTAACCTTAACCACTTCAAGATGCTTATGATAGGGGCAATGAGGGTTGAAATCTAACAAGTACCATCATTTTTGGAAGCTCTTTTTGAAACTTGAAATCCCTGCTTTCCTTTATGAAGGGCCTTTATTCCACTATTATATTGAGTCTCCACCTTCTACCTTTAGGCACCATTAAGAGAGCATAGTTGCCATTCTGTGTGCAGTGTCCCAAAACTTATTGATTGATGCATATTGTGATATTACTTGTTCTTGTGCTACTTGTATCTAGTCACTCTTATGAACTTTGAAGGTGTGTTATGCATCTATTTGCTACTCCATGAGGGACAAGCAGAGTGACACTATGCCATGTTTTCTGTATGTGAAACAAACAAACGTTTCTCAATGCATGTTATTCATGATCTTTGTTTGTAGCCTTTCATGTTGCATGCATAGTTACTATGTCCTATTGTTAGAACTCTATCTTTCATGCTCATGTTTAGAGTTCTTTGATCCTAGATTTCAATGCTTGCAAATGGTTTGATCTTGGTGTTGATGGTGCATGTCACCTCTTTTATCAACTCGAGGACGAGCAGGAGTTAAGCTTGGGGATGCTTGATACGTCGGAAACGTATCTATAATTTTTGATGTTCCATGCTTGTTTAGTATCAACTTTGATATGTTTTGTCTACACTTTGAGTTATTTTTATAGACTTTCTAGTATTAACCTATTAACAAGATGCCACAGTGCCAGTTGACTGTTTTCTTCTGTTTTTCGTTCCAGAAAGGCAGAAAATCAATATTCTCGGAATTGGTTCCAGAAAGGTACAAAATCCAAAGTCATTCTTTTTCCCGGACCAACACGGAACCACGAAGCAGAGACGGAGTAGGGCACTAGGGTGGCCGCACCCCCCAGGCGTAGGCAAGCCCTGGTGGCACCTACAGGGGTTGTGGGCCCCCTGTCCCTCCATCGACCTTGCCTTCTGTGCCTATAAGAAGCCCCCGGGGAGAAAACCCTAAATAATCCATTACTTCCAGAAAAACCTATGTAGCGTCGCCGCCATCGAAAGGGAGATTCAGGGGACAGAAAGTCTCTGTTCCGGCACCCTGCCGGGACGGGGAAGTGCCCCCGGAGCCATCTCCATCGATCTCCATCGCCATCTTCATCACCGTTGTTGATTCCCATGATGAGGACGGAGTAGTTCTTCCTCGAGGCTAAGGGCTCTACCGGTAGCTATGTGTTCATCTCTCTCTCTATGCATGGTCATATTGTGATCATGAGCTTTGTAATCAAGTAGATCTACCTTGCTACTCAAGTGCTTTAATAGATCTCTGCTCTCCCCATGTGTGTGAAAGTGACAGCGTGCACGCCATGGTGGCACTTAGGTTTGAGTCTACATAAATAATCTTTGTGCTTTAATAGATCTATGTGTTTTCCCCACGTGTGTGAAAGTGACAGCGTGCATACCGTGTGTGGCACTTTGGCTAGATTGAATATTTTTTATGAGTTATATTTGGAGTTGGATGTCTCTATGAAATTGTGATGTTTGTTGGAACCATCTAGCGCTCAAGGTGATAGTATGGGGTTATCTAGATTGGGGAAGGCGAACTTTGAGGAGTGTTGTTATAGCCCTACCGATGATTAGAGTGTCCAACCGGAGAGTAGTATCATGAAGAGAGGATATTTATATGAGAGAGTGTTCACTAGTGAAAGTATGATCCCTAGGCCCTGTTTCTAAACATTGAAACACCGTTTGCATCTAGATCTGTTGCATGTTTGCTTGATTTAGTCTTTACCTCACCGTCGAGCTATTTTCTGGCACCGTTATCACTTGTATTTCACTATCTCTTCGCCAAACTAGTGCACCTATACACCTAACAAGTGTATTGGGTGTGTTGGGGACACAAGAGACTTCTTGTATCTTGATTGCAGGATTGCTTAAGAGGGAATACCATTGACCACTTCCTCCCTGAGTTCGATAAACCTTGGGTAATCCACTTAAGGGAAACTTGCTGCTGTTCTACAAACCTCTGCACTTGGAGGCCCAACAACTGTCTACAAGAATAGAAGTGCGTAGACATCAGCCACCACTCCAATGCTTGCGACGGTAGCGCGGGTGTCCGGATGCTCGTCCTCCTTCACGTCCTCTTCATCCCCAACCAAGATCTCCTCCTCCTTGGTGTTTTGAGGATCATCTTCCACGGGCTTCTTACCCTTGTCGTTGGCGAAAACCATGGTGCCTCTAAACTTGAGAGTATTTCCTCACAGAAATAGATCGAAACGAAAACAGGATGAGAACACGATATATTAACCTCGAGGGATCCGGGGGTTATATATTACAAAGTTTTACTGCATAAGGAAGGTACTGAGCGAAAACGAGGTGAAGACGGACTCCAGGGGGCTCACACCCCCTGGTGGCGCGGCCAGCTAGGGCCCGCGCCACTGGTGGGTGTGGCCCACCCGGGCCCCGTTTCCTCCTCTATTTCGTCTCGTAACCTTCCGTATGTAACAAAAACATCAAAAATATAAAGAGATAAGGTTTTAGCGAACCTTTGATTTCCAGCTCTTTTACCTATTCAAAGACGCACTCTGCAGATTCCTTCTCTCCATCACCTGAAAATTCCTTTCATGCAAAGTCTCACACAAACTTCATTGGCAACATTAGTGTATGTAAAAACAATAAACCTTTAGGTTCGAACTTCAACTAAAATCCATCAAAACAAAAGCTATTGTAGCAACTCCTTTCCAAAAGCCCAAAAAGAATCTGAAAGGGAATCAATATAAGAGGCAAATGCGAATGATAGCAGAAATCTTTCAAAACAGACCAGCAGGTAAAGATTGATCTTTTCGAAAAACTTCTGTTGCTCAAATCAACAAGTAAAAAACTGATGAAAGTTGTATAACAACTTGGGGAACAAGCACAAAAAATTACAGCTCCATCCGATGTACTGAGCTCCTTCATGAATTTTTACAATGCGGCACAAAAATCTGTCCCAGGACAGCAACTTTTCACAGCTCCTCTACTTCTCAAAAGAGGTTGATCTTGACTCAAAAACCAAAACAAAAAGGATAAGGGGGGTTATTACAAGTAATAAATTCCAAGTCTCAATAAAACTATTGGGTTATATCCCAAGAAGTACGTTTCTTTAATGCCTTTAAGTTAGGCTTGACAATTTCAATGATGCTCACATATGAGATGTGGATTTTAAGTAAAAGAGAGCATCAAGAAGCAAGTATCCAACACATTTGAGTATAACCCACTTCCTATGCAAGGGATTATCAAGAGAAAACAAATTATTGAAACAAAAGTCCACTAGCATAGGGAGACAAAACAAATGCAACTTCAAAGCTTTCAACATAAAGCGGGGAAACTTAATATTATTGAGATGCATAAAACCATGTTCCCCTCTCTCATAATAAATTTCAGTAGCACTTTGAATAAATTTGACAATATAAATGTCACAAAAAACAACTTTATCAAAATGAGCATACTTACAATCATCAAAATGAGGTATAAGGTCATAAACTGGATCAATAGGAGCAAGTTGTTCCATCCTGAAATCTTCATTAGGCAATTCATTTTCATAAGGAGCTTTGGATAGTTTGGAAAAATTAAACTCATAAGATTCTCCATCAAACTTAGTTAAAACATTCTCCTTTTTACAATCTATAATAGCTCCACAAGTGTTTATAAAGGGTCTACCAAAAATTATAGGACAAGTTTTACTAGCTGCTGAACCAAGCACTAGAAAATCAGCAAAATACTTAATCTTACCGCAAAGGACTTCCACATCTCTTACAATACCAATAGGGAAAATGGTTTCCTTATTAGCAAGGTGAATAACCACATCAATGTCCTAAAGTTCACAAGGATAAATATCATGCATAATTTCTCTGTAAAGCTCATAAGGAATAGCATTAGAACTAGCACCAATATCACATAAACCATAATAGCAATGATCACCAATTCTAACAGAAAGCACAGGGACACTATCTTTCCTAGCCTTACTAGGATGAGAGACAATATTAGAAGCATCTTCACA
The DNA here is from genome assembly GCA_916181665.1 of Avena sativa. Lineage (NCBI taxonomy): Eukaryota > Viridiplantae > Streptophyta > Magnoliopsida > Poales > Poaceae > Avena > Avena sativa. Next base: position 196,144,980 of record OV702282.1, read on the forward strand.
GATGATAATGTGCCCATCTTATACATTTTTAGTGACAAGATCTTTCACAATGGCTACTACAGGTTCAATGTTTATTTGCTCATCAGGTTCCGCAGTTTTCTTTGTAATTTTGCTAACCACATTAGCTAAAATAGAATGTTCACCTTTGCAGGAAAAGGGATTTTCTCAATATAAGGTTCAGGCAAAATATGATCAACAGTACAAACTTCAATGCTAGCAGGAACATGAGTAACAACATCTTTATAAGGTGCATGGTACTTGTCCCACTTCTTTTTAGGAATTTCAATATAAGAGGCAAAAGCCTTAGAAAAATTGGCAATACTTTGAGAATCAAGACCATACTCAGTACTAATATCATGAAAGTCATCAGTTCCCATAAAAGATTTAATGAATTCATAATCATAATTTATAGCTGACTTTCTTCCTTTGTCATTCTCCCATGCTTCAGTGTTCTCTTGAATACGGCATAGAAGATACCATTTAGCTTCTTCTTTCATACGTGTGAATGATCCAGCACAAGAAGCATCTAATAAATCTTTATCATGAAGAGAAAGCCTTGCATAAAAGTTATTAATAATAATATTGTTAGGGAGTTCATGAATAGGACATTTAAGCATTTGTAACTTCAATATCACCCAATCTTGGGTTGTACTCTCTCCATCACGAGTCCAAAAGTTATATATTTGATTCCTATATTATGAATCTCACTAGGAGGATAGAATTTAGAATAAAAGAGAGGTACTATTTCCTCCCATTCCATAGATTGTCCAATCTTCAGCTCTTACTTTCAATGATATAGAGAGTAACTTCTTATTCACCTGTTCAGTTGTGATACCTGCACACTTAAACAACCCGCATAATTCATGGATAAAAATCAAATGATCACCAGGATGGACAGATCCATCCCCAAGATAATAATTATCCATAACACGATCAACAATTCTTATAGGTATCTTAAAACGATCTATCTCAACAGGTGGTGATTCATCTACTACCCTATCTGTGGTAGTAGCTTTCCCAAACAGGAAACCAAGTGGGTTATCCATATTGGAAACAAAGTAATAAACAAAAATAAAAAAATAGTCATAGTAGAAGTTTCCTTTACCAATTCCACTCTTCAATAACGCTTCACTCCCCGGCAACGGAGCCAGAAAATAGTCTTGATGACCCACAAGTATAGGGGGTGTATCGTAGTACTTTTGATAAATAGGAGTGTCGATCACAACGAGGCACAGAAGGTGCTGACTAGTGGTACTGGCTCAAGAGTACTCTGTAAATACTTAGCAAACGGATTTTTAGGGTTTTTTGATAAACCAAGGAAATAAAGTGCAAGTAAATAAAGATAGCAAATAATTGCAGCAAGTGGCCCAATCCGTTCTTAGCAAAGTACAAGCTGGAGGAAATACTAATGAGGACCAAACGTTCTCGAGGACTGATACTTCATAAACGTATCTATAATTTTTTATGTTCCATGCTTGTTTAGTGTGTAGTTTGCTTTTATTTGTCTACACTTTAAGGTGTTTTTATATATTTTTCTGGACTAACCTATTAGCAAGATGACATAGTGCCAGTTGCCCGTTTTGTTCTGTTTTTGGTTCCATAAAAGGCAGAAAATCAATATTCTTGGAATTGGACGGGACAAAAGCCAAAGTCAATATTTTACCGTGGGGAACACGAAGCCAGAATACGAGACAGAGAAGAGCCACCAGGGGGCCAAACCCCCTAGCCGCGCGGCTAACCCTAGCTCGCACCTAGGGGGTGCGGCCGCCCTGGGTGCCCCTGCCTCGCCTCTTCGCCTATAAAGACCCCCTGATACCAAAACCCTAAGTACCCTAAGTAGCCACTACCACCGTCATCCCTAGATTGGGGGGATCTGAAGCTCTTCCTGGCACCCTGTCGAAGGGGAGATCATCCCGGAGGTCTTCTTCATCACCATGCCAGCCTCCGGTATGAAGCATGAGTAGTTCCACCTTGGACTACGGGTCCATGTAGTAGCTAGATGGTTGTATCTCCTCCTTTGTGCTACCATGTTTAGATCTTGTGAGCTCCGTTCATGATCAATATCATCTATTTGTAATCATGCATGTTGTTTTTGTGGGGATCTGATGGATATTACGATTACTATGTTAGATTGATTAATGGTTTTGTCTTATTGATTTTATCATGTCTGTGTTGTTTGTGATCTTGCATGCTCTCCGTTTCTAGTAGCTATCTTGGCCAAGTAGATGCTAGTGACTCCAAGAGGGAGTATTTATGCTCGATAGTGGGTTCATGCCTTTATTTAATCTAAGGCAAGTGACCGAAATCTCTAAGGTTGTAGATGTGTTGTTGCTACTAGGGGGAAAACAACGGTCTCTTGTTCATGGAACAAGTGGATTGTTTACCTTACACACTTTGCTTAAAGCAGTTATCCGTTGCTTGCAACTTAATACTGGAGGGGTTTCGGATGATAACCTGAAGGTGGATTACTAGTCATAGATGCATTTGGATGGCGGTCTATGTATCTTGTTGTATTGCCCAATCAAATCTCATAGGATCATGAATGTCTAGTATTGCATTGTTATGCCTTGCTCAATCCTGACAATTGCCCTACTGTAATTTGTTTAGCCAACATGCCATGTTTGTTTATCTTAAGGAGAACACCTCTAGTGAACTATGGACCCCGGTACAATCTTTTCCATTGATGCATCTTCCATTGTTACTAAAAGGACTATATTTTACCATGCTATTTTGGTGATAATGACAATCCCATTTGTGATCTAACCGTGTGCTTGAGTTTCAGGAAAAATGCTTTTGATGTTTCCTTAAACTGTGTGGATGCTCTCTTTGGGATCTCGTGAAGACGGCGGCCTGTAGTTTCCTTCTTGTTTCTCTCTTTTTATTGCTTTAGGTCGCTGTACTATTAAGAGGGGGTCCATCTCGGAAGGTTGTGGGAAATCACTTGTTCTTGCACAAACCCCATATGCACCGCCACAGCCATCCTACTCTTCCGTGAGAGAGCGAGTTTCTGATCCGCTGGAGCCCTTTTTGTCTGATCGGAACTTCTGGCCTAGCGCCAGAAGTTCCGCTCAGGACTTTTCTGCAGGAATATCTGGCCTTTGTTCCGATCCAACTTCCGCTGGAACTTCCGGTGAGCTCCCAGAACTCTCTGTTTTGGTATGCTCTTTTTGCCGAAAGTTTCACCGGAAGTTTTCCTGCCAGAAAGTTCCCGAGCGGAACTTCCGCCCAGGCACCGGAACTTCCGGTCAGACTTGCTTCGCGACCCATAAGTTCCGCCCTAGTTCCGCTCCAAGTTCCGCTGAAGGGTCAGTACCCTTCTGTATGAAGTGGTCTATTTGCCAGAACTTGCATCGGAAGTTCCACCGGAACTTCCGGTCAGTTTGACCGGAACTTCCTGTCGAGCTTTTGGAGCGGGCGTCAACGGGCTGATGACCGTTGGAGCCTTGTAGGGTGGAACTTCTGGCCCCTCACCGGAAGTTTCGGTGAGGTCGTGGTGGCTGTAACGGTTCAGCATGGAGGGGGCCTATTTAAGGCGCCCTCCTTCTTCCTCCCACATACTTTTTTTCTCTCTCCTCCATTAATGCTTGAGCTTGACCTTACTAGATCTCCTTCCCTAGCCACTCAAATCACTTGATCTTTTGAGATGTGAGGGAGGGGGCCTAGATCTACACTTCCACCAAAGAAATTTTGATTCCCCCTACCTATCCTTTGTGGATCTTGTTGCTCTTGGGTTTCTTGAAACCCTAGACGGTGTAGGGCATCCTCGGAGCTAAGGGTTGTGTTGTAAAGCTCCGCGGTGTCGTTGAGGGCCTCCAATTGAGTTGTGGAGCTTCCCCCCTCAACCTTGTTGTAAAGGTTTCGGTTGGCGCCTTCAAGGTCACCGGTTAGTGGATTGTGAGGACTCCTTTGTGGGGTAGCTCACCGGAGAAGAAGGTGAGGCCTTTGTGGCGCTCGGGTGACCTTGTGTGGCCCCGACACCTCTCCAACGTAGACGTAGGTCCTTGGGAGTGAACTATGGAAATTATATCTCCATGTCCCTGCTCCAGTTACTTTGTTCCCTTCATTTACTTCTTGTCCTTTACCATTCTTGTGGTTGTTGTAAGTTATCTTGCATTTAGGTTGTTCACCTAGTTGCACATCTAGATAACTTTCCTTCTTGTTAAGCCTAAAAGTGTGAAACAAATTAAAATTTGGTAGTCGCCTATTCACCCCCCTCTAGTCGTATAAAGTCAGTACTTTCAATTGGTATCAGAGCCAAGTCTCTTATTTCGGGCTTTACCCCCTAAGAGACAATGGCCGACAAAGGGGGTAGTGAAACCGAAAACCCCAAGAGCTTGGCCACTATGGATGACCTCAAGAAATTGGAGTCATCCATGATGTCCAAGTTCGAGGAAATGATGACTATCTTGCAGTATCTCAGCCAAACCCCATGGTTGCTCTTGACACACCCCAAACCACCGAGCTTCCTCCCACCGTTACGGTGACCGCCCCCGGGATGAATCCCGCGGCCATCACCACTCACTTGGGACTTGGTTTTGTTGCTCAAACATCTACCAAGGTTCCAAGTGAGAACATCGAGGAGCCCGAGAACTCAACTTCCAAAGAGGAAAATGGAGGAAAGGACTACTCGGCGGTACCCCCACCGCCAAAGTACACTCCGGATCCACCAATTCCCATGCCACACATCATTCCTCAAGGAGCACCACCTATGCTAGATACTTCAAATTTCGCCAATTGGCAATATCTAATGCACTCACATATTTCCAGCTCTTCTGTTGAGTTAATGAGGATTGTGGAGGATGGGTTCTCTCCATATGACCCAAAGAAATTGACACGAGGTGAAGTGGTGGACAAGCAACTCAATGCCACAGCTTTGGGGATGATTCAAAAGGCTTTGACTCCAAAGGACTTTGCTCACATTCGCCAATTCGACACTGCCAAGGGAGCATGTGATCAACTCACCGAGCTCTTTGTTGGGAATGCAAGCATCCAAAGCTCCAAGTTTGATGAAGTCAACAACGAGTGTGATGGTTTCGCTATGCAAGATGATGAGACCCCCGAAGACATGTATAGGCAGCTCAAGGTCCTTTGTTGCACTATGAGGGATCTTGGGGCCACCTATGTTGATGACAAGTTCATGAAGAGTAAGTTCATTCAAGCTCTCCTTCCGTTTGAAGAACAAAAGCTCAACTCTATCAAGGGAAAAACCAACTTTCACCTAATGACCTCACAAGAAGTCTTGAGTGAAGTAATTGCCATGACCATTTCCAAGAAGAATGCGGAGTCCGCCCGTGCTAGGGCCATTGGGTCAACCAAAGTGAATCTTTCTTTGAAGGCCAAGGCTATTGAAGTTGATGATGATGATACATCAAGTGAGTGGTCTCAAGAGGATCTCAAGTGTGCCTTCAATGAACATATTGCTCTCGCTTCAAGGGCCTTTTGGAACAAGTCCGGGCTCAAGTCAAGGTCAAGGGACAACTCAAGATTCAACTCACCCAACAAGTATCCCAAGGCAAGGTCATGCTACAATTGCAACGACAAGAGTCACTTCGTGGCCAAGTGTCCCTTTGAGAACCGTGAAGACAATTGCGGTCGTCTCATTTGCAAGATCAAGTCAAGACCTCCTCATCCTTTGAACAAGAAATACGCCGTCAAGAATGTCGCTAACAAGGAATAAGAAATAGTGGTCCATGAAGAATACCTTTCGGGCACGGATGAATATGATGATGAAGTCCATGGTGGAGAGATTGTGGAAGTTGCTGCTATTGCCACTACCTCTACTCCACAACTACCCCTCTTCGAGTCACCAAATGAAAACGTCATCTCCTTCAACCAAAAGTGTCTCATGGACAAGGCCACCGAGGTAACATCTAAACCCACTCCTCAACCCATCTCTAGTGAGCCTTCTTCTCTTGATCTTGTTGGTCTAGAGGTGAAGAAAGAGATGATTGACATGTGTGAATTTGTTGCTACCTTGGATGAAGAAACTAAAACTTGCTTTGAGTACTTGATTGCACAACTTGACAATGTTAGGGATGCTTTAGATGAAAAGGAAGAACTTCTTGACTTGCTAAGTAAAAATGAAAGAGATGCCGCCGATGAAATTTCTTATCTCACTCAAAGTCTTGAGGATGAAAAAATATGAGAATTAATCTTGAAGAAAGTGTGTCTAAGCTTGTAGATGATCATAACAACACCATGTGCTATCTAATTAAAGAACGTGATCATGCTCTTGCTTTGGTTAAGGTTCTTAAGAAAGAAAAAGTTGAGTTTGTGGTTGGTCATGATAGGACTCAAGAAGATCTTGAGAAACTCAAAGAGGAACACAAAGCCTTGGAGAGCAAATTCTCAAGTCTTTTCGAAGCCCATGAACAACTTCAAACTCAATTAACTTCTGAACATGCTAAGTCTTCCACTGTGCAAATTATAGACTTGTCTAGCACTCCTAACCCTTGTTGCAAGCATGAGCATCTCATTGAGGAGGTCAAGGTGTTGAAGGATCAACTTGCCAAGACTAAGAAGAAGAAGAGGAAGAAGAAGAAGAAGAAGAAGAATAAGAAGAAGAGGAAGAACAAGAAGAAGAAAAAGAACAAGGGCATGGCTCAAGGACCTGCTAATGGCCCAACCATCTTGCAAAGTGACAACTTTGTCGGAAAGAACAATCCCTCTTATATTCTTTGCAAATCATATGATGGTCATGTATATGCTAGATATGTAGGAACTTCTTACACGCACGATTATCATTGGGCAATTTGGGTGCCAAAGGCTGTTGTTACTAACAAAAGGGGACCCATTGCAAAATGGGTACCTAAAACCAAAGCTTGATTTTCTTGTAGGACTATGCTTCCAGTGGATCAACATGGGTGCTTGATAGTGATGCCACGAGTCATATGATCTGAATCAAGTCTATCATGACGGAGATGAGGCCAAATATTGCCAACACCATGGTCTCCTATGGTGATAAAACAAGTTCTCGGGTTTTGGGTTTTGGCAAAGTGGTGGTAACCCCGGATATATCCTTGGTTGATGTCATGCTTGTCAAAAATCTTGGTTACAATTTACTCTCAGTTTGTGCACTTGCTCTTATGGGTATTTCTTCTTTCTTTCATGTGCATTCCGTGGTCCTCATGTGGAGCAAGTCTCTCAAGGTGGCTTTCGTAGGGTATGTAGAGAATGACTTGTATGTGGTGGACTTTTCAGGGACCACTACTCCTCATGCTCTATGTCTCTATGCTAAAGCCAACAAGGGCTGGTTGTGGTATTGCCACCTAGCCCATGTTAACATGAGGACTTTGCAAAGACTTCACTCCGAGGTCCACATCCTTGGTCTTAACGATGTTTCTTTTGCCAAAGATCGTGTTTGCAGGGCTTGTATTAAAGGGAAGATGCATGAAACTCCTCATAAAGTGCTCAATCAAATCACCACGGAGAGATGTTTGGAGCTCTTACATATGGACCTTTTTGGTCCACCCTCTCATGATAGTCTTGGAGGCAAGAAGTATTGTTTGGTTATTGTGGATGATTTCTCAATATACACTTGGGTGTTCTTTTTCAAGTACAAGAGTGAGACTCAACAAACCGTCATTGATTTTCCCAATGAGGTTCAACGGAAGCACAATGCAACCATTCTCTCAATTCGAAGTGACAATGGCACCGAGTTCAAGAACTATACTTTTGATGAGTTTCTTAGTGATGAAGGAATCAAGCATCAATACTCCACTCCCTATACCCCTCAACAAAATGGAGTTGCCGAAAGGAAGAATCGCACTTTGATGGATGCGGCTCGATCTATGCTAGCTAAATTCAAGTCTCCATACAACTTTTGGGCCGAGGCCATCTCCACCGCTTGCCATGCAACCAACCGGCTCTATCTCCGCAAGAAAAAAGAACAAGACCCCCTATGAGCTCCTCGCCGGGAAAAAGCCAAATGTTAGCTACTTTTGGGTGTTTGGTTGCAAGTGCTACATTCTCAAGAAAGGAGTTCGTTTGTCCAAGTTTGAGTCCAAGGCTCAAGAAGGAATTTTCGTTGGTTACTCAAATCACTCCCATGCTTATAGAGTCTACAACAAAGCCAATGGAAGTGTTGAAGAGACGAGCAATGTGAAGTTTGATGAAAATCATGAGTCCCTTGTTAGGCAAGACGGTGTTTGTGATCCAAGTGATGAAATTCCTCCAAAGGCCATAAGAAGAATGGGTGTGGGTTTCCACCTCCCCATTGAGGATCCCCTTGTGGACGAAGGAGAAGGACCAAGCTCTACTCAAGTGGAGCCCTCACTCTGTCACATCCCAAAATTTTCCAAATTTTGAAATGTGAAAAATAAATAAACAAATAAAATTTTGTTGAAATTTAGGGTGAGAAGAAACTTTTTGATTCCAATTGGAAACATCAAAACCTATTTTGGTCAAATAAAAGCCTAAAGGGAATTACTATTATGATAGTTGGAATTACTATTTTTTAGATCTTTTAATAAAAAGATTTGATTTTCTAAAGCAAAGGTAGAATTATAAATAAGGATTATTTTATAGAGCCAAATTAAATCTTGGCCAAGCTTTGGAAATAAAATATTTCTATTTGATAAAAAGGATAAAGGTTTATTTAAATAAAATAATGAGGATTTATTAATATCCAATTTTATTAAAGTAAAGGCTTTTCCATTTTAAATAAACACTAAAACTTGTTAATTTATTTTAAATAAGTTTTCCAAGTGTTTTATATTTTCAAATAAAACCTACTGAAATGGTTTTGATATTATTTAGATTTCAAATAGAGTTTTTAAATAAATTAAATCCTATTTGAATTAAAGACTAAGGTCTATTTTTATTTAATTATTAATGGATCCTAAAAAGAGTAAAAATTATTTTGTTTTGGACTTTGATTTGTGTTGTTAAACAGAATTAAAATCTACACAAAGTTTGGCAAAGGTTTGAATTCATTTGGGTGTTTGAATTATTTGTTTGAAAATCAAAACAGAAATTCCAAATGGAAAAAGAAAAAGCTTCAGAATAAAAAAAGTGAAACGAACCAACCCAACCCAACAGGCCCAGCAGCCCAGCAGCGCAGCCCACCAGCTCTCACCCGCTGCGAAACGTTTTTCACCCAGAAAAGAACCCACCCAGTCACTGAGCGCTCGGTCCCACTCTTTCTCTCCCTCTCTCGCTGTCAGCACGGCCCCACTGCCACGCAATCATCTTCAACACCACGACCACGTCGCCCTGCCGTTGCTGCCGATTAACTCCGGCGTTGAATTCGCGTTGATGGCGTCCTTAAATCCTCCGGTGACCACGCGTGTATAAGCACCCCTCTCCGCTCTCTCTTTCCCCCCAAACAGCGCCTCCCCTCTGCCCCTAGGCTGCTCCGATTTTGAGCTCAACCACCACTGTCTCCGACGACGTCCTAGAGCAATTACGGCAAACCACAGCCACGCCTCTCCTTCCTCTGCACGCGAGCTTGCTCCCCACCTCCTGGCGCATCTGCACGTGTGCTCCATTCACTCGCGTGCGCTCCAAAACGTCGGCTTCGTCATCACCTGAGCACCACCGCGTCTGTCCCTTCTCCGGCGACCTCCCCCTGGTAAGCCAGACCGCCCGAGCCCTCTCGATCATGCTCACGTTAACGCCACACTCGCCCGCATCTTACCATGTCTTTGTTTTGCCTCGGCGCAACCTGCAACCTCGCCCCGACAACATCTAGAGGCACCTGACGCCGACGCCGTCTCCGACGAGAAATCACCACCGTTCCTGAGCGCCCCTCGCCAAGCCAACGCCACCTCGAGCTTCACCTCGACCACGCGAACACGGTGAGCCACTTATCTGTCTTCCTTGCTTCCTGGAATCGCCACGACGCCACCGCCAGAGCGTGCTCCGCCGCTCGCCGCTGCGCAGCGCCGCCAGTGTTTGACCACGCAACCGTGTTCGTTAGATCAGAATCCGTTGGCTGAGATTAGAACTAGACGAAGGGGTACAAGTTGATCAGCGCCGTGCGATTTAAATGAGATCCTGTGGTCCAGAGAGCTCGATCCACCCGAAGCGGTATCGGCCAATAAGAACAAGCCACGTGGACATGGTTTAGTTTAAAACAGAAAATAGAATCTGTTTGAATTGCAAACTTGTAAAATTCATAACTTTAATTCTACACGTTCAAATTTTAAAAAATTTATATCAATGGAATCAGTAGAACAAGTACTTTGCAACCATGCATTTTGTTTAATGATTTGCTTCTAGAAAATAGGTTGAATTTGCAGAAACATGTGTAGGATTAATTTGAATATAAAAATTGTTCTACATATATTTTTGAGTTGAAATCTTTGCAAAATGATTTTTTGTGAACCTACTGACCATAGGAACCAACTTATGGATTTAAAAATGTATTTTGTGAAGTTAAGGAGTAAATATTTGAGTTAGCACATTTCTAGTCAAATAAAAATATTGATTATGATATAGAAATGATTTTTGAGAGAAACCTTTGGGAAATGATTTGATTCAAACCTTCTGACCCTAAACACCAAGTTTTGAGAATTAAAATGTATTTGGTGAACCCTTTAAAGAATATTGCTTTGCTAGAAGCATTTTCAACCACATAAAATATTGATTTGATTTAAAAATGGTTTATAGATAAAACCTTTTACAAATGGTTTTACCACTTTAGTAAATGACCACTTTTGAACTTTATAATGTTTAGATCCTAGTAGAAACCACTTTTGCAAATAAAACTATCTTTTGCATGCTTGCATGCATGACCTTGTTTCTATCATTTTATGTGTGATAAATTGGTTGGAATGCTAGTTGAATCTATGTTTGCTTGATTGAATTGTAGTGGAATTAGAAGAGTGTGATATTTGCAAGATCAAGAAGTGAACCATCATTCTCTACTAAAAAGTCAAGTGACACTATCATCCATGTCCTACTATTTTCATTACACTTAGTGGATTTTTGTAACATGCATGGAAAGGTTTACTATATTTTATGATATGCTAAATCCTAATAGGATACCCTCATATATCCCTTAGTGGAAACAATGTAGTTGTAGTATGCTTAGCCCTGCTATATATTTGGGATGGGATACATGTTATGAATATATGAAGTGTTGAAAAGATATATGTTTTATATAATAAAACAAGTACTCAATGAACCACCTGGGTGGACAAGGATACTCAAGTTTTGGACAAGGTGGCAACAAAAGGAACCATGTTTATATGGCTATCTCTTTTTGTATGTGCACTAGAAGAAAACCACCCAGGGACTTAGAGATTGAACATGTTTCTCGTACAGTGGCTTCCGTGTACAGCCACATGCTAAATGGGCTCTGGCTTAGTCAACTACATAGTGGAAGACCCATGCATTGGCATCTTCAGGTTAACTAGAATTGTGTAAGGGAACTTGAAACCCTACATTGGTGCCTGGATGACAAGCTAGCATTGTGTATTGGGAGGACTTCTATGGAAAGACTTTGTCACATTCTCAATCTTCCAGTACTCCATTTTGGTGAGTACTTATCCAGCGGCCACTGGTGGCATCAAGATGATATTGTGTCATGTGGGTAAAGTGTACAACTTCTGTAGAAGATCAAAATTCTAAGTACTTAGTCGTGTCCCCGGTTATGGACAATACTGAGCAACTAAGGCCTGAAGCTATGGAAGATCTTGACATTCCAATTTCTCAAAGTAAAACTTGATGGTGACAACAAGGGATTTGAAGCACTTGGAGTTTTTCCAAGAAGATTAGAAAGATTTGACAAAAGATCAAAAACTATTTTGAAATGATAGGATAAAACTATATTGCTTTCTGCAAAAGAGCCTAAACCCTACTTAGCCAAATATGCATGTAAATGATAGGACCCACTTATTTCTACATAGTAGTGAAACTTGCCAATACAATTCAAATGTATTGACCCTTGTGGATGCAACTTATTATGTTGCAGGTTTGTTTGATGTTAGTGGAGTTTAATGATTAGGATTACAAGTCTACAACCAACATGACTGCCTGTGGCACTTTGAAGATGAAGGACCCCATGCTTATAGATATTATGCTGCAATGTAATGTGATAGCCAAATGAGCTATGTAAGATGTAATGAATTATTTTATTCCTGGTTATAAAGTTGTATTATGACCTTTGTTTCTTGATATTACATCTTAACTGTGGATGCTAGCTATTGATCCAGGGACTAGCATTGTAAACACAGGGATCTCTACCTTATTAAAGGTTGGGAACCTTACACACTCTCACAAGATCATCTTGCTTATCAAGGACCTACTATTTTTGCACAAGCTCCCTCAAGCTCTTCCGAAGCTTCCCATGCTCATGACTCTCCAAGCTCCAAAGATCAAGCTCTTCATCAACAACATCAACCTCCCCAAGATGGGGCTCCTTCTCAAGGCACCTCCCAAGGGCAAGCTCTTCATCAACTACATCAACCTCCCCAAGATGGGGCTCCTCCTCAAGGTCACGGCTCTCCTCAAGGTCAAGCTCGTCAAGATCAAGGGAAATCCAATGATACTCAAGGCTCTACTCCAAATGATGACTCCCCCAAAGTGGAGATTGATGAAGATGATCCTCGTGTTCGTGCTTATAGTCAAGGCGGGGGCTCCAATGGTGGCAATGACCAAGTGGTTGCTCAAGAATCTCGTGTTTAAGCACAAGCCTGCCGTCAAGCCTATCGTCTCGACAAGCTCGTTCGAGATGGCCATATCCTTGATAATGTTTATAGAGATTTCAATAAAGGTTCCACTACTAGGAGGCAACTAGCCTCCTTTAGGTCTCACCATGCTTTTATATCTCTTGTGGAACCACATAAAGTTTTCGAGGCTCTTGAAGATGATGATTGGCTTGATGCTATGAACGAAGAACTTCACAACTTCAAGAGGAACAATGTTTGGACATTGGTTGAGCGGCCCAAATATTGTCAAAATGTCATTGGAACCAAGTGGGTTTTCAAGAACAAGTGTGATGCGAATGGAATTGTCGTGCGCAACAAGGAAAGGTTAGTTGCCCAAGGATACTCACAAGTTGAGGGCATCGACTACAGTGAGACTTATGCCCCCGTTGCTCGCCTTGAATCCATTCGTATGCTTCTTGCCTTTGCTACTCATCATAACTTCAAGTTACATCAAATGGATGTTAAGAGTGCTTTTCTTAATGGTCCTTTGAAAGAGTTGGTATACGTCAAGCAACCTCCAGGCTTTGAGGATCCACTTTTCCCGAACCATGTCTACAAGCTCAATAAGGCACTCTATGGTCTCAAACAAGCCCCACGTGCATGGTATGATTGCCTTAGGGAGCTCTTGTTAGACTGTGGCTTCGAAGTGGGCCTCATTGATCCCACTCTTTTTACGAAGAAAGTTGGAGGCCACTTGTTCGTATGCCAAATCTATGTTGTCGTGGGAATGGTCACGGCAGATGCTGCAATCGGCAGCGAGTAGTAGAACGAGGGGCAAGGGCGGCCAGCCATCTGCGGTGCGAGATGAGGGCAAAGACACAGGGTTTTACCCAGGTTCGGCCCCCCGGAGGGTAAAGACCTACTCCTGCTAGATTGTATTATGGAGGTGTTTACAATGGGCGAGCTCGGCGGCTAGGCGGCGAGTCGCTTGGGTGTATGAGGGAACGTGTCTCTACTCACCCCATAGGGAGGTTTATATAGGCTCACCTCCCCTAGGGTTTACATATCTCAACCGATTCGGTTACAGCTTCGGTAATCGTTTAACCTAGTCCGACTGGGCCTATCTACTCGCCTGGGCCTTCAGCTTCCAGTCGCTTGGTACCTTGCTGGGCTTCGATCCACTCGCCGTTCTGCAGGCCCACTCGCCAGCCCTTGGGCCAGTCGGAAATGTCCTGCTGAGTATACCCCAGTAGGCGTATCCCCATCAGTAGTCCCCGAGGCCGTCGTTGATTAGGCGTAAGTGGCTGCTGGCAGTCGGAGTATACGGCTTCAAAGTAGGCATCCAGTCGAATCGTCGGCGGGCTCCTGTATGAAGGAGAAAATCCGGTGAACCGAGTCGCGTCTTGGGCGAATCGAGCCAACGGGACGCGGTCATGGCGAGTGACCTAGCGAGCCGAGTGGCTGGAGTTGGACCGTCAGGCGTGGTCAAACTAGCCGTTAAGGTAACTCAACGGTAACTTTTGGCGTAATCATCGCGCGGTAACGGCCCCCTGATTTGGCGGGTAACTCCCGCTATATAAGAGGAATGACAGGCAATCGTAGAGCCAACTGCCCACCACTTCTTCCGAGTGCGCGCATTCTCTTTCCTTTGCTCCTTGATCCAATCGACCCGAAATCCTCCGACCTCCAACTAACCCCTCGGCTATGGCCCTTCTCACCGAACCATGGGGCAGGTCCAAGTGCACGAGGGCGCAGCTGGCCTCTTTCGAGGAGGCCGGAATCCTGCGAGCCGGCTGTTGGCGTATCCCCGCAGCCGGAGAAACGACCCCAAACCCGCAAGAGAGGGAGTTCGTCTGTTTCACCAGTCATCTCGAGCGGGGGTTAGGGTTTCCCACGTCTTTGTTCTTCCGGCGTTTTTGCGCCTACTACGGGATCCAGCCCTCAGATCTGGGTCCCCACAACATCGAGCAGCTCGCCATCTTCGTGGCGTTCTGCGAGTGCTACTTGGGCTGCCGGCCCTACTTTCCCTTGTGGCAAGATCTGTTCCACGGACGGATCAGCCGCGAGGAGGCAGGCGGCCCAATGCTAGCCGCGGGCGGCCTGACGTTCCAGCTCAAGTCCAAAGCTTCCTTCTTTGATCTGATGCTGCCCGCCAAAGCAGCGAGCGACTGGAAGAAGTCATGGTTCTACGTGACCGAGGCGACTCCGGAGGACGAGGCGGCGATCCCGCGGTACTCGGCCAACCGTTCCGAGCCGCGCCATCTCCAGGTCGGCAAGCTCCCCGACGACCAGCGGATGGTCGTCGACGAGATGCTCCAGGCCATCCGTGGTCTGAAGAAGAAGGGGCTCCAGACGATAAACTTGTACAATTGTTGGCTTGGGCGGCGGCTCGTTCCGCTCGCCCAACGCGACCATTACATGTATCAGTACACGGGCCGGGGAGACTCGACGAAAGCCTGCCTCGACGAGTGGAAGCTGGAGGACTACCTCCCAGCGTTGAAGAAGATCACCCAGGCGGTGTACGTGGATGCACAGGCCGGGGTCCCCCCTACACCGCGAAGCGTCCGGCTGCGACGGTAATTTCTTTATCTTGTTCGCAGTCGCAGCGTATGCAGTCGCGGTAATTCTAACTCTGTTTCGTATTCATCGCAGCTATTCCAAGTGGTGGAAGGGTGGCTCCCACCTGCCGATGACGAGAGCCCGGGGCCATCCGCCCAGGATACAAGCGAATCGCCACCCGCGAAGGGCAACGAGGACGACGAGGACGAGTCCGAAGAGGAAATCGCCCCGCTGGTCCGAAAGACCCGTGGGCAACGTCAGCGCGAAATCGAAGCGAGCAGGAGCCTCGAGCATCATGATGATGACGACGAGCTCCCAGAAACCACCTCGCGCCGCCAGGCCACTCCTTCGAAGAAGAAGAAGAAGGAAAAGGAAGCGAGGGCCCCTCCGAGGAGGAAAACGAAGCCGCCAAAGATGGCCTCGCCGCCGCACTCGACGAGCAGCTCTGATGCTCACAGCTCGGCCGATGACGGTGCGGCCCCGGCGACAACCGCGCTAGATGCGCCGTCTGTGGAAGTACCGCTGGCCTCGATGCCCCCGCCATTCGCGCCAGTCTCTGGGCTAGGGAAGGCTCCAGCCGCGGCGACTTCGCCTCACAAGGAGGTTCCGATTGGGGCGGCTTCGCCCCGCAAGGAGGCTCCGGCCGTAGCGGCTTCAGTTCGTGAGGAAGCCCCTGCCGAAGGTATCCCAGAGGCGCCAGCCGCAGCCTCGACAACGAAGAAGTCGTCCGTGTCCTGGGCACGCGACGTCCTGGAACTAGGGCTCAGTCGCCAACTGGGCCCCGAGCTAGAAAAACCGGCCGGCCTTCGCACAGGGCTACGCTTCATCCCGGTCGCCAAGTGAGTGCATTCGGCCTTCTCTATTTTCCATAGCTGTTTCGATTGTCTTTACTGATTCGACTGATGTGCAGGACCGGAGTGAAAAGGATGGGCCACCCGACCGTGGCCCAGGTACCCTCCACCGCTAGCGGGGAGGATCCTTCCCATAAGAGGAAGGCGGACGAGGTCGTTGCCTCGGCGGATGGCAGTAAGAAGGCCAAGGGCGACGACATCGTCACTGTCTCTGACGACACGGCGGTCGCGCCGGCCGGCCCCGCGGTGGAGGCAGCCGCGTCTACGAAGGAGGGCGTTTCCTTGCCTGGAACGGCGGAGGCGACTTCCTTTGGAGCGGGTGCCTCTATCGCCACCTTCCCTCGCTTCGTGACCAAGGCGGCCGCGGCGAGCGGGGCTGCATCCCCGAGCCTCACTCCAGGGACCGTCGATGCTGAAGTTGACCAGCGTCGTGGGCACACGCCAGCGTTACTCGCATCCGTGGACGCGATGCAACTTCATGGCATGCTTGGCGCAGCCATCCAGGTATATCCAGTCCCCGAGGATCAGGTCGGTGTTTTGCAGCGGCTTGATTCTTATTATTTTCTCGTCTTTTACTTTCTTATCCAGTCCCCGAGTGCGCACGCGCTAAATTTTAGCGGGGTGGGCACTTGGGAATTTCTTGATTGCCAGTCCCCGAGTGCGCACTCGCTGAATTTCAGCGGGTGGGCACTTAGGAGGTTCGTTTTTACTGACTTTTTTGATGATATGCAGGGTCTGCAGCTCGAGTCGGCGGACCGACTGGCCGCGCAACAGCGTGCTGAGAAGGAGCTGACCACCATCCAGGAGGCGAACAAAGAGCTTCAGGCTGTTGCTGCGAAGGCAGAAGAAACTCGCCAGGAGCTTGTCCCTGCTGGTGAGTTGGAAGCGGCGCGATCTGCTCTGGGCGCTGCTGAACAGCGGGTCGCTGACCTCGAGCGCGAGCTGCGGGAGGCGAGGGAAGAAGCTAGCTCGGCGGACGGGCGGGCTAGGGCCGCCATTGCAGCCGCGGAGGAAGATCGCAAGGTGTCGGAAGTCCTTATTGCTGGGCTTCAGGACGACCACACGTCGCTTTAGTGCTTCATCACGGGGCTCGCCCGCCCGTTGCTTGGTGAGTGCATCTTCCATTTCCGTTAGTTGGGGTTTTTGTGGTGTCCGTCGCACTCATCATTGTCTCCTTCTCGCAGGTCGCGTTATTGGTAGCCAAGAAGAGGCGAGCTCACTCGACGCGAGGCAGTGCGTAAGCATGCTCGTCGACTCGGCTACGCTATCGGCGACGTGCATCCGCGCCTATCTTCAAGAAATGTCGCCCACGGAGGTTATTCCCAGCAACCTCGTTGAGGTGTGGGAGTATTTGGAGAAGGCGCCCGCGGTCGTTGAGTTCATGACGCGGTCGGCGTTTCGGCGTGGAGCGTCGACAGCGCTGAGCCTTGGGCTCGCCCACTTCCCCGAGGATTTCGACCTCGACGATGTGACGAGTGGGTATCCCTCGTCGACTGGCGCGGTGGACCTGTCCGAGGTTCTCAAGTTGCAAGAGCGTGCCGCCGCGTACTCGGAGCGTGTCTGGGCGATGGGCGACCTCCTTCCCTACCAGGAAACGGTCGTCGCGCCGAACGACCCCGAGCCGCCGCATCGTGACTTCAAGGTCGAGCAACCTTTTCGCTCGGCGATGGCGGGTGAGCTGACGACGTATCCGTCAAACCCGTACACCGCGTTCATCCGTAGGCGCCGGGATTCTGGCGAGTCGTCGTCGAAGCCTACAGAATAGGGTAGTTTGCCTGGATGTGTTAGCAGCAGTTCTGCCACGTGGGCATAATTTGTAATATAAGACAATGCAATATGCGATTGAATGGGACGTCGTGTCCATTTTGCTATTCGCTTGTGTGTTTTGGATTGATTTTGGATGAGTCCCCGAGCGCGTCCGCCCTTTTGTGGGGTTCACCTCGTATATGATGTTTGTTGTTATCATGTGTTTTGTTAGTTTAGTCGACTCGCCCGAGCTCGGAGAGCCAGTCGCAAGGCGACTCCCTCGAGTGCTCTGTACTTTGCCGTTTTCCCGTACGCGAACGGGGTCGGGTGGCCGAGTCCCCGAGCGTGGTACTTGGTAGTTCTAGGCGCGACTCGAGGGTGGTTGAGGACTTAGCGCGTTAGTGTGAGCGCGTCACTCCTGCCTGGCCCGGAGGGTCAGTCGCGTGGCGAGTCCCGGGCGTGCTCTCTTACTTGGCGTTTTCCCTGACCGATCGCGACGAACTGGTATTCAGTCCCCGAGCGTGGTACTTAGCCGTTCGAGTCGCTATGCCGAGGATGCGGAGGACCAAGGTCGCTGTGAGAAGCGAGGGCAGTTGTCTTGGTTCGTAAAACCAGTCGAGCTGGGCGACTCCAATGGGGCTCCGGATTGGCGTTTTTCGTGGACGACGCAAGACCTGAAATGATTCAGTGCTCTTGCATCGCACTACTTAGCCGTGCCGATCGCTGTACCAAAGGTTGACTTCTGCATTTTAGCATGACGCTGTTTTTACGAGTGCGAGTGGCACAAGGCATGGAGAGTAGACGCCATTGGCGGTAACCGTTTCTTTTATGTCATAGCGACTGGAGAGTACATGTGTGGGGTTCTAGGAGTAGAACTTCCGGAGGAGATTGACATTCCATGACTGCTTCGGCGCCGTAGACCATGAAGAAGGGAGTGAATCCCGTCGATCTGTTAACCGAGGTACGGATTCCCCAGATGACGGAGGGCAACTCTTCGACCCAGCATCCAGCGGTGCGCTCGAGTGGTACTTGGAGTCGCGGCTTCAGGCCGTGGAGGATGCTTTGGTTGGCGCGTTCCGCCTGGCCGTTGGATTCCGGGTGGGCGACTGACGCGAGGTCAAGCCGGATGTGGTGCTCTTCGCAAAATTCGGCCATTGCTCCCTTGGCGAAGTTTGTGCCGTTGTCCGTGATGATACTGTTTGGGAACCCGTAGCGATATATGAGCTCGCGTAGGAATTTAGTGGCGGTCTTCCCGTCGCATTTCCGGACTGGCTTGGCCTCCACCCACTTGGTGAATTTGTCGACGGCGACTAGCAGGTGGGTGTAGCCGGAGGGGGCTTTCTTGAAGGGGCCTACCATGTCCATGCCCCATACGGCGAATGGCTAAGTGATGGGAATCGTTTTGAGCGCTGAGCTCGGTACGCGCGTCTGATTGGCGTACTTCTGGCACCCGGCGCATCGCTGGACGATGTCGACGGCGTCGGCGTGTGCGGTGGGCCAGTAGAAGCCGTGTCGCATAGCCTTGGCGACCAGGGAGCGAGCGGCGGCGTGATGGCCGCAGTCGCCTGAGTGGATGTCGTGGAGGATTTTCCGTCCTTCAGCTGGCTGGACGCAACGTTGGAACACGCCGGTGACGCTGCGCTTGTGTAGTTCGCCGTCGATGATGGTGTAAGACTTGCATCGGCGGGCGATCATTCGAGCGTTTGTCTCGTCTGCTGGCAGGGTGCCGGTTTCCAGGTAGGCGATGTAGGGCTTGGTCCAGTCGTCTGGCTCGGTGATGAGTGCGACCAAGGCTGCCTCTGGTTGGAGCGGGACTCCGATGTCGATCTCCCTCGGGGGAGAGACTGATGGCTTGGAGATTGTGTCGAGGAACACGCCGGCGGGTGGTGCGAGTCGAGCCGACCCGATGCGAGAGAGGGCGTCGGCCTCCTCGTTTTTTCGCCTGTCGATCCACTCGACAGAGTAGCCGGTGAAGTGGCCGCCCAACTTATCCACCTCTTGGCGGTACGCCGCCCTGGTAGGGGAAATGGCGTCGCAGGTGCCGGCGACTTGTCCCGCAACGAGGTCGGAATCTCCGTAGCACCGGAGGCGGTTGACGCTCATCTCCTTGGCGGCTCGCATGCCGTGGAGTAGGGCCTCGTATTCAGCCATGTTGTTGGTGCAGGGCGTGAATTCGAGGCGGAGGATGTAGCGGAGCTTGTCGCCCTTTGGTGAAGTCAGCACTATCCCCGCTCCTGCACCGTCCGCGTTCTTGGACCCGTCGAAGTGCAGGCTCCAGTAATGGAGGTACGGCAGCTTCTCTGGCTGCTGGGCCTCCTCCCAGTCGGCGATGAAGTCTGCCAGTGCCTGTGACTTAATCGCCCTTCGTGGCTCGTATTTAATGTTGTGGACGCCGATCTCGACGGCCCACTTGGCGACTCGCCCGGTCGCCTCGCGATTGCGGATGATGTCTTGCAGTGGCGCTGAGGAGACGACCGTGATCGGGTGCTCCTGGAAGTAGTGCGGCAGGCGCCGCTGAGCCCTGAAGACCGCGTATACTAACTTTTGGTACTGTGGGTACCGCTGGCGCGATTCGGTGAGAACCTCGCTGATATAGTACACCGGCCGCTGAACCAGGCGCTCCTTTCCTTCCTCTGGTCGTTCGACAACCATTACAGCACTGACAACGCGCTCGGACGCCGCGACGTAAACCAGCATAGGTTCCTTGTCAGCGGGTGCGGCGAGTAGTGGTGCGGCGAGTAGCACCTTTTTGAGGTCGCGGAGCGCGTCGTCCGCCTCCTTGTCCCACTGGAAGGTGGGGTTCTTGCGCATCAGGCGGTATAGTGGCATTGCCTTTTCGCCTAGGCGGGGGATGAAGCGGCTGAGAGCCGCTACTCGCCCGGCCAGCTTCTGGACGTCACGCAGGCACTCGGGTTTGCCGAGCCGGGCGATCGTGTCGATCTTTGTTGGGTTCGCCTCGATCCCTCGTTTGGAGACGACGTACCCCAGTAGTTGTCCGGCGGGTACACCGAAGGTGCACTTGCCTGGGTTGAGCTTTATCTTGTACCTCCGCAGATTGGCGAAGGTCTCTGCCAGGTCGGCGAGTAGGTCGCCTTGGCGAGCGGATTTCACGACCACGTCGTCGATGTAGAAGTGGATGTTGCGGCCAATTTGGCTCGCGAGACATTCTTGCATGCACCGCTGGTAGGTTGCCCCGGCGTTCTTGAGGCCGAAGGTCATGGCGGTGTAGCAGAAGGCTCCGAATGGCGTGATGAACGCCGTCTTCTCCTCATCTTCGACAGCCATTTTGATCTGGTTGTACCCCGAGTAGGCATCGAGGAAACATAGCGACTCCGAGCCCGCGGTTGAATCGATTATTTGATCGATCCGCGGGAGGACGAACTGCTCCTTTGGGCAGGCGCTGTTCAGGTTTGTGTAGTCGATACACATTCTCCAGGTCCCGTTTTTCTTCTCGACCAGGACTGGGTTTGCCAGCCACTTGGAGTATTTGATTGGCCGGATGAAGCCGGCAGCGAGTAGGCGCTGCACTTCCTCGGTGATTGCTCGACGACGTTCTTCATTGAAGGGTCGTAGCGACTGCTTGACAGGTCGCACTTTGGGGTCGGCGTTTAATTTGTGCTCAGCGAGCTCCCTAGGGACACCGGGCATGTCGGAGGGTTTCCATGCGAAGATGTCCCTATTCTCACGAAGGAACTCGATGAGCGCGCCTTCCTATGCTGGGCTCATGCCTGTCCCGATCGTCACCGTCTGGCTGGGGTCGCCTGGGACCAGCTCGACGGTGCGGGTGTGCGTCGTGGCCTCAAAGGTTGAGGTGTTTGTGCCCTCTGAGTTGGGCTTCTTGAGTATTGTGGGATCGTCATTGTTGACCCCGCTCGCATATTTGGCGAGCTCG
Source organism: Avena sativa (assembly GCA_916181665.1). NCBI lineage: Eukaryota > Viridiplantae > Streptophyta > Magnoliopsida > Poales > Poaceae > Avena > Avena sativa. The sequence goes on from OV702282.1 coordinate 196,166,621, forward strand.
TCGGCGTGATTAGTCTCTGCCGCGATGACAGCGTCGGCGAGTTCGGCTCCTTTGGCCTCGCATTCGGCGGCCATGTCGGGGTCGCCGTTGATGGTGATGACGCCGCACGGCCCGGGGAGCTTCATCGCGTTGTACGCGTAGTGGGGCGCTGCCATGAATTTAGCAAACGCCTGGCGCCCCAGGACGCAGTGGTAAGGGTTGTCGAAGGGCACCAGCTCGAAGACGATCCGCTCGGTGCGGAAGTTTGCCGGACTACCGAAAGTGACTGGCAGCGTGACTTTGCCGATCGGATATGCCTTCCGACCGGGGACGATGCCGTGGAACGTGGTGTGGGTTGTCTCGATCATCGACTACGGGAGCCGCAGCCGCCTGAAGGTGTCGAGGTAGAGGATGTTGATGGAGCTGCCGCCGTCCATCAGTGTCTTGGGGAGCCAGTAGTCGCCAACCTTGGGCTTGACCACCAGGGCGACTCGTCCTGGGTACTCGATGCGTGGCGAGTGGTCTTGCCGACTCCAGGTGATGGGCTGTTCCGACCAGTTCAGGAACTGGGGGACGTCTGTTTGGGCCACCGCGTTGACGGCGACGGCGCGGGCGATGACCTTCTTCTCGCGCTTCGTATTGAAGCCTGTGAAGGTGTGGAGCGAGCCGGCTACTTTGCCGAATTTTCCGCCATTTGGCGGGTCGTTGTCGGTGTCCTCCCGCGCGTGCCGTGCCTTCTCGATTTCCCTGAGGGTGTGGCAGTCGGCGGTGGTGTGCGTTGCGGGCTTCCCTTCCCTGCTGTGGAACGCACATGGTTGGTTGAGGAGGGCCGTAGGATCGAATCTTGGCTTGTTCTTGTAATTGCCGTCGTCGCGCCGTTGCCCTCCGTCGCGGCGGTAGCTTTTGGGCTCGTGCTGTGCATGCCCAGCGTTGGCGACGAAGTCGACTCGCCCGTCGCTGCGGCGCTTGCCGGTGAGGCGGGTGCCGCTGTAGCGTAGGTCGGTTCGGCGTCCGCCGTCGTTGCCGCCCATGCGGCGTTGCCCCCCTGACTCGTCGTCAGTTTCCTGGTTTGGATCCTCCTCGGCGTACCGTTTGGCGATCTCGAGGAGGTCAGGGATGTTGTCGAGTGTGCGGGAGTGTCGCTTGAGCTTGGCGACTAGAGGCTCATAGCGGCACGAGGTCTTGAAGCAATGGATCGCGGTGTCCGGGTGGATGCCGACCGCGTTGTACCAGAGCTCTTGCCACCGTTGGACCCAGTTGCGGGTCGACTCGCGGGGTCCCTGGACGCATCGTTCCAGGTCCTCGATGGTGGTGGCGCGGGTGTAGGAGCACTCGAAGTGCCTGACGAAGGCGTCGCGCATTTCCTCCCAAGAGTCGATGCTGTCCTGGGGGAGCGTGTTGATCCACTGCCTGCACGTCCCCTCCATCATCAGTGGGAGGTAACGGGCGGCGAGTAGGTCAGTGTGACCCGCGATCCCCATTGCCATGAGGTATGTGTCGAGCCAGACTGCGGGGTCGTACGAGGAGTCGTATTTTTCTATCTCCTTTGGTGCCTTGAAGTTTGGCCCGAAGCACTTAGGCCCGAGTCGACTGAGCGACCCCATGGGCTCGCCATCGCGGCGATTAGTTAGGGTGTGCCGTAAGTCGTCGGGCTGGCGTGCGCGCCAGTTTTGGTTGTTGATGATGTGAGTGCGGGCGTCGATGGGTTGTCCGTTAGCGGCGACGAGGTTGGTCGCCGGCCTGGGATCGTTGGTGGAGAGCGCCGCGTTCGCAGGTCGGTGTTGGAGCTGCAGTGGCTCTGGTGGCGGGCAATTGAGGGTGTTTGCCGCTGCTGGGCGGCCGCTGGAGGCCGCTCTGCTTCCCGAGGAACGCGAGTATACTCGACCTTGCGAGTCGGCGCCCGCTCTCTGCTGCTCCACGGCCTTCGCGAGCAAGGCCTTGACGTATTCGATCTGTAGGGCGCCGTTGCCGGTCGCCGTGATGCTGTCGACTGCTGCTCGGCCTGCCACGAGGTTGTCCATCGGGGTGGAGAACAGTGGAAGGCCGTTTGTGTCTCGCTCTCGTGAAGAGACAACTATCCGCGGCTGGTCCCTGGGAGGGGTGCGGTTGGGTGGTGGTGGCGCACCCATCGCCGTCGATCCTGGCGGGGGCCGGGCGCTTCCTCCTGGGGGCGCGTTCTCGCAAATTGCGCGCTCGGCTATGCGGGCCAGGTCGTTTTCGTCGTCGAAGTTCAGGGCACGCCCTTGAACGGTGGGGTTCAGACGTGACCTGATCCGCTGCTGGTGGTAGCGCGACAGCTCCTGCGCCGTTACCTGCTCAAGGCGAAATTTTTCGCGCTCGGCCTGCTCTTTGCGTACCGCCTCCGCCAGTTTCAAGCGGAGTTCCTCGACCTCCGTTGTCGTGGCGTTAGGAGGGATTGGGGTGGAGAAAGGATCCTCCGGTGGATCGGTGCCGGTGGCCATGTAAGCCGCGGCGTGGCGATTGGCGCCATCGCGGAGGTCGGCGGAGTTCTCCGACCCGGAGTCGAATTCGAAGATTCCGAGGATGGAGGGGTCCTCGAAGTCTCCCGCGTTGGAGACCTGGGCGATGGAGCCCGCGGATGAGGCCGCGGTGATGGATCCGGCGAGTGACGCCGGGGTCGCCGAGTCGGCGTCATCGGTGAGGGCCGCATCTTCTGCGGCCGCTGAGTTCCCGGCCACGTTGCTATGGGCCGAGTTGTACTCGAAGGCAAGGCGGTGGATCGTGCGAACCTGGCTCTCGGAGAGCCGATCGCGTGGCGGCGACTCGCGGATGCGAGCCGAGTCCTCCGAGACGATGACGTCGGTGAGGCCGACGAAGAGGCTGATCGTGCCGATTGGCAGGATCACGCTGTGCGTGACGGGTCGCGCCGCCGGGACGTAGCTGCTCGGCAAGATCTGGAGCATCTCGCCGATCGCTATCATACGGCCGGTGGCGACCGTCTCGTTGATGGGCAGATTGTATCTCGCCGCAGAACACCGGCCAGACCGGCCAGGCCCCACGGTGGGCGCCACTGTCGTGGGAATGGTCACGGCAGATGCTGCAATCGGCAGCGAGTAGTAGAACGAGGGGCAAGGGCGGCCAGCCATCTGCGGTGCGAGATGAGGGCAAAGACACAGGGTTTTACCCAGGTTCGGCCCCCCGGAGGGTAAAGACCTACTCCTGCTAGATTGTATTATGGAGGTATTTACAATGGGCGAGCTCGGCGGCTAGGCGGCGAGTCGCTTGGGTGTATGAGGGAACGTGTCTCTACTCACCCCATAGGGAGGTTTATATAGGCTCACCTCCCCTAGGGTTTACATATCTCAACCGATTCGGTTACAGCTTCGGTAATCGTTTAACCTAGTCCGACTGGGCCTATCTACTCGCCTGGGCCTTCAGCTTCCAGTCGCTTGGTACCTTGCTGGGCTTCGATCCACTCGCCGTTCTGCATGCCCACTCGCTAGCCCTTGGGCCAGTCGGAAACGTCCTGCTGAGTATACCCCAGTAGGCGTATCCCCATCATATGTTGATGATATTATCTTTGGGTCCATTAACAAAACTTTTAATGAGGATTTTGCCAAGCTCATGATCGATCACTTCGAGATGTCCATGATGGGGGAGTTGAAGTTTTTCCTTGGGTTCGAAGTCAAGCAATTGAGGAAAGGGACTTTCATCAACCAAGCCAAATACATCGAAGACATGCTCAAGAAGTTCAAGTTTGATCAAGTCAAAGGTGCCAAGACTCCCATGCAAACTAAGGTTAATCTTGATCTCGATCCCAAGGGTAAGGATGTGGATCAAAAACTCTATCGCTCTATGATTGGTTCTTTGCTCTATCTTTGTGCATCCCGATCGGATATTATGTTGAGTGTGGGTATGTGTGCAAGATTACAAGCCGCACCAGAAGAAAGCCACATGGTGGCGGTCAAGAGAATCTTTCGATTTTTGGTTCATACCCCAAAATTTGGGTTGTGGTACCCCAAGGGAGCCAACTTTGACCTTATTGGATACACGGACTCGGATTGTGCTGGTGACAAAGTGGGAAGAAAGTCAACCTCTGGAGCCTGTCAATTTCTTGGAAGATCCTTGGTGTGTTGGTCCTCGAAGAAGCAAAACTATGTGTCTATGTCCACTGCCGAAGCTGAATACATCTCCACCGCAAGTTGTTCTGCTCAATTGCTATGGATGAATCAAACTTTGAAGGATCTCGGACTATCTTTTGACAAGGTGCCTCTTATTTGTGACAATGAGAGTGCCATTGCTATTGCTCACAATTCCGTGCAACACAACCGGACTAAGCACATTGAGATTCGTCATCATTTCATTCGGGACCATGTTGCTAGAGGAGACATTTCTTTGGAGTACGTTCCCACCAAGGCAAATCTTGTGGATCTATTCACGAAGCCTCTTCATGAAGCAAGGTTCCGAGAGTTAAGGCATGAGCTAAATATCATTGATTCGAGCAATGTTGCTTGAGTATCTTGCACACCTACCTGTGTCTCAATGTGTATCTTGTTTGGATGTATGCATGGATTTAGGGGGAGTGTAGTTCCTCTTATGAACGAACACTATCCCTATTATGCGCACATTAAAGTTTTCATACTCTATAGACTCTAAAGGAGACCATTTGAGCTTCATGTCATGGTGGTGGCACGGCAGATGCCATGGGTAGGATAAAGTATGGGGCCAATGGATGCTAGTGGGATCTGGGGAGGGAAGATGTAGTGATTTATACACTCAACAGTTCTACAAGTAAATCTCTATTCCCCTTCTCAATGAATACAAGTGTTCCTAGAGTTGTCTCATAGAGAGGAAGAATACTAATACACGAGCCTTGCAGCGTAGAGTGAATCGATCACCCCTCAGGAGCCCGCGTCCCCCCTTATAAAGGGGTGCTTCGGTTCCTTCTAGGGCTGACGTGGCAAGCATATCCTTGTAATATGCTTGTCCCAATATGGTAACTTGGCGGCCTCATTTCCGTGTCGCCCTTCTATTGGTGGCAATGTTCCAGAAACCCTCACATGCGCGCCTCGGGCTTCCTCACTGTCACCTCCGTGACGTTCGTCTGCCCTTCTGCTGCTCTGCTCCTTGTCCTTTGTGCTTGGCTCTGTCTAGATTCCTCTTAGCCAGTAACTAGGGTTTGACTATAGGTACCTCCTTGTCCTGCAAGCTTCATGTTATTCGGCCTTGTCTCGCATAACTCGGCTCGTCCTTCACCTGCATTCAATTTAGTCAGACTCATTCGGCCGACTTAATTCATATGTCGGCCGGATAAGGTGTTACTCATTCTACATTCATCGTGGCCCTGCTTATCTCGGCCGACTATTACATGATTCGGCCGACACAATCAGTAATTCGGCTCACGACGAGGGAGATTCCTTTCATCTTTCCCCTGTCTTGACCCTATATGGGGTCACCTCCCCAACATTAGTCCCCGAAGTTGGTGTGGTCCAGCCAGAAACCTCGGCCGGGCCATATCAGTTTCCCGACATACTTCTCTCTTTCTTTCCGGGTTACTTCTTTCTGTTCGAGGTATCCGTGCAGCTTCCTGAGCACGCCTCGTCCTACATGTACCACACATCATTGTTCTTCTAGTTTTTTGTTCCTCTACAATGTCCACTGACAAACTACCGTGGTTACTGCGCCCGTCGCGTCGACGCAGTGACGCCTAGAGTACCGAATCGGTCAGGAGGCCCGATCTCCTCCTGCGCTGTGTGGTCTTTGGTGTGGCTCCACTAGTTGCGAACGGTTCCGCCACGTGCGCGATTACGCGGTTATCGTGGCGCACCCACAATCCCACTACCGCTAATACTGCGCAGTTATAAAGAGGGGAGCGGGGCTAGACAATTTACTTTCCCCCTTCGTTTACCCTTCTTCTTCTTCCTCGTGCCGCCGCCTCTGTTCACGTGTTAGCGGCTGCGCCATCGTCGACCTCCTCGACGGTCACGCTGCAGTTCTCTGGCTCCAGCAACCTCACCGTCGTGCCCTCGCTCCGGCGCCTTCGTTGGTGAGTTTTCCTACGGCACCGCCGCTAGGTTTCCGCCCTAGGCATCCATTCTGCTTTCCTAGATTCCTCGCGGCAGTTCTTTTTCGTTTCGCCGTCGCGCTCGTTAGAATCATGATGGGGCCCTGCACCTCCAGGCCTCTCCCCGCCGCTAGTCTCTCCTCCGTTGATTCCTCCGACAAGCCCATGTCTAGTTCTACCAGTGGAGCCCTCGTTGAGGACGATGACTTTGCGTCCGGTCCTGAACGGGGTTCTTGGCAGGGTTCCACTGTCACTCGTCGTGAGGTAGAGTGGTTAATTAAGACGCGCCGGATTCCCGCCGAGGTAAGCTGTCGCTTGCCCGGCCTCCAGTGCTCAACGGGGGAGAGTATGTAGTTTTCATGTCCCACTTTGCTCGTGGGTTCGGCCTCCCCCTTAGCGATTTTGCTAGGGGTGTCCTTGATTACTTTGGCCTCCAGCCGCATCACCTGCCGGCCAATGCTATCGCCTCTTTGTCGGCTTTTATCTCGGCTTCAGAGGGGTATTTCGGCCTTTGGCCCTCCGTACCTGTTTGGTCCAAATTCTTTCAAATCCGATCTAATGTTGTGTCGGACAAATCTCTTCATCCTTCCGAGAAATCTCTTACCCAATGCGGGGTTGCGTCCATTACACCTTGGCGAAATTCTGAATTTCCCCGTGTCGCCGGCCTCGAGTCTTGTAAGAAATGGCATAGATCGTTTTTCTATGTCAAACATACTGGGAAGGAGGATTTGATTCGAATCCCCGCTTTCTCTATCGGACCCCCTTCCAAGAAGAATTGGAACTACAATCCTAGGAAGAGCCATGCTCTGGCCGAGGCATTTGAGATTCGGCTCAAAGAGCTGATCCGCGCCGGTCTCCGTGGTGAAGATCTGATGACCGCATTCGTCAGCAGCCGAATTTTCCTTTTTCAGCTTCGCTCTCACAAGCTTTGTTACATGAGTGGTCCTCTTGATCCCAACCGAGTTTCTACGGTTGAGCTCGACAATTATCACATTTATAAACGTGTCCGAGCTATCTTCAAGACTGATATGCCGGAGGAATGGAAATGGGGACTGAGGCCATTCACTCGCGGGAACCCCCTTCCTCAGATAAGTTTAAACACTAGCATTTTCTTCTGAGCCACTTTTGTGCTTGTTCCCTTACTAACTCTAATTTACTTCTCTCGCAGAGGTTCACCGAACAAAAGACGGAAGATGCCGAGGTTCTAGCTCTTCCGTGGACTACTGATCGCGAAACCTCGGACAACGGAGAGCCTGACTCAGAGGAGTTTGTCCCTAAGTCGGATGTCGCTCCCGTTCGTGCCCGGAGTAAGGCCTCGGCCCACGCGGATGAAGGTGACTCGGATGACGTCCAAATACTTGAGGTAGTTGCCACGGTGCCTATCTCTACGCATTTCCGGCTCCTTCTTTCCCAGCTAATCCGGCTGGTCAGGTGCACGACGCTGAACCTCTTGCTTCTAAGGCTCCTGCTACGTCGAAGAAGCGCACCGCTTCGACAAATCCCTCTGATGCTGCCCCCAAGAAATGAATGAATAAATCTTCACAGCATATCCCAAGGCATAAAACCATGCCTGGGGTTACTAGGTGAGTTTCTTTTCATTTATATTTCTTGTTTCTCTGTTTCTGTCTATTGACTCGACTTTTTTTTTCTTTCGCAGAGCTCCTCTCTCTGCAAAGCCTAGCGGTCCGAGTATGACGACCCATACTACTCGGTCGCCTTCTCCTCCTCCTCCAGAAGATACTCGGGTTCCTAGTCCCTCTCATGTTGATTCACCTCCCGAGCCGACCCACATATCGCCTCAACCAGATGTGCCTATTGCTCCCACCGTTATTGCCGACATAACGCCCCCATCAGATCACCTGGTTGAGCCTGTTGCCCCTCTCAAGACCACTGAGGTTTCCCCCAATGATCCTTTGATCACCACGATCCCAGATACTACTCCAACTCCAACCGAAGATATTACCACCTCGGCCCCCTTGGGAACTATAGTTCCTCCTTCCCCCAAGGGCGTGATTCTTAGTGCTGAGGTTGCTGCCCCTGCCGAAGCCTCTACTAAAAATAAGAAGGTTGTTGTTACTAAACCTTCTGCATCTCAGAAGGGGCCAGCTAGCTCTTCTCAGCCCAACATAGCTGATGTACTTCGCAAGGGAGCTTCCTCTGCAAGCCTGGCATCGCCCCTGGTGCCGACACTCAACTTCCTCTTCACAAGAGTCCGGCAGCGGCGGTAGTTACGCAACGGGCCCGAGGTAAAGTGTTGACCCGTACTGAGAGCGGGAACAGCCTCGGCTCTTTGGTGGAGTATGCCAATAACTGGAATGACGTCGATTAACTTGAGGGCAATCCGAGTAGCCAACCATTTCAGCTTTCCGACATTAGTAGTCATTTGCATATGGCTGCTAAGATTGTCCTTGATAGTGACAAGATGAACGAGGTAAGCGCTTCCATTGATACTCTGTCTATTATTCAAATGATAGTATATATACACTAGTCCCCGAAGCTTGCAACCGAATAATTTGTTGTTCGTTTGGAAGCTTTGTCAGGCTTCAAATGCATTATTTTGCTAAGTCAATTTCCTGCATGACTCGGATTGATCGTGGTCCATTCATATCTGAATCAAGTTTTGCCTGATCCGGATCTAATTTAGATCTGAATATCCAGCCACCTAGATTCGAGTTAAGTTTTACTTGGTTCGGATCTATTTTAGCTTTGAATATCTAGCCACCTAGATCCGAGTTAAGTTTTACTTGATTCGGATCTGTTTTAGTTTTGAATATCCAGCCACCTAGATCCGAGTTAAGTTCTACTTGATTCGGATCTGTTTTAGCTTTGAATATCCAGCCACCTAGATCCGAGTTAAGTTTTACTTGATTCGGATTTGTTTTAGCTTTGAATATCCAGCCACCTAGATCCGAGTTAAGTTTTACTTGATTCGGATCTGTTTTAGTTTTTAATATCCAACCACCTAGATCCGAGTTAAGTTCTACTTGATTCGGATCTGTTTTAGCTTTGAATATCCAGCCACCTAGATCCGAGTTAAGTTTTACTTGATTCGGATCTATTTTAGCTTTGAATATCCAGTTTTGTAACTCACTTTGGTATTTAGGTTGCCCATGATCGGCGGACAGCCAAATTTCAAAGGTTGCTCTTCGCACACAAGAAACTGCAAGAAAAATATGAGAAGGTTGTTCCTGTTGTGAAGAAAACAGGTAATTTAATAAATCTGTGTATTGTTCCTTAAGTTCGTAACATTTTCGGCTTGTCATGCTAATTCATTCTTTGCTGGTGTGCAGCTAGTATCAACAATCTGAATACCCGCCTTACCAAGAAGGTTGACGCTCTTGAAGGTTGGTTCCTCGTTTTTGGTTTTTAATTTGTTAATTCCTGTCCGAGATAAATATTGGGTTTCTTACAACCTTCGGCTTTGGTATAGCCGAGTTACAAACACTTGCAGCATCGCATCAAGAATGCATACCTATGCCTGACATGATGCTGCATTTTTTAGAGCAAGCTGCCACTCATTCGGCGCAACTCAAAGAAAAGGATGATTAGATAACTCGGCTACACGCCGAGGTTGAGTCTCTCAAGCTTTCCCAGAAGTCCAAATTGGAAAACGTTGATCAGGAATTCTCCAAAGAAAAGAATCGACTGGGCCTGCAGTTGCAGAAATATAAGGAACTCCTTGATGCTGCCGAGCTGAAGAATCGGGCGATAAGCGAGGAAAACACTCGCTTTGAGAAGAATAGGACCAACTGGTCCCAGGATCTTCATAAGATGCTGAATTATATTCACCGTAAGTCTTTATTCTTAGCCGACTTATGCTTTTCTTTTGCTCGTCTTATCTTATATGGTGCCTTCACTTGTAGATCATTTCCGCGAAGCTAAACCGGTGAGCTCCAAGGCAGTGGTAACTGCTCGCGCTCGCCGAGGTGTTCCTGTTACCTCGGATCAGGAATACTCTATTGAAGACTTTTTTATTGCGGTTGGCGCTGCTATTGGTCCAATGAATGTTATGGGAAAGGATTTGGTGCAAGCAGCTATCCGAGCCTATCATGTTCTTTGGCGGAATTCGCCGGATGTTAATGAGGTTGAAGTTCTTGTGGAGAGATTGATGTCATCTAAGACTCAACTCAACCTTTGGAGGGAATCCGCCGGAAGGGCTGGTGCTGATATGGCGCTTACAGCCGTTTTGTCTTGGTACAAGGATATTTCTCTCGACACCTTGATAAATCTGCGCACTGGATCTCCTTGGATCGAGGACCCAGCGTTCGTTGCTCGCCGTCAGGCCCGTGCCTTCCATCTAATCAAGTACGCTGACGTACATAACTGGATCGAGGGTCCGAGCTTTCTTTCCAACTCGACTGATGACGCCGAAGCTGAGGATCCATCTGGTGAGTCGGAGGATGCTTCGGCTAATTCCCATGATTCAAATGATAGCTCGGATGGGGGTGATGACACACGATCATCCTCTAAGGGAACCGAAACCTCTCGAGCCCAAGTTGATGCTCCCCAGCAACCGGGGATTGCCTCGGAAGGTACTGTGACTCCTGTTGAGGCCCAGGTAACGTCTGCTGAGGCGCCAGCAATCTCGGAGCTCCCAGTTCCTAAAGATACCCTCTAGAAGGAAGCCGAAGTCACTCCTCCTACGCCCGAGATGGCCGCGCACGATGCTCCTGACAATGCTACTGCCCCTGCTAAGGGTGATTTGGCCTCTGTCGATATCTAGGCCTAAAAACTCTTATTTATTTTAAGCCCCCGGTATGCCGGGTGTATGATGTGTTTGGAACAACCGACCGCCTTTTGGTACACGGTGAATCCTTTTGCCTTGTGCCTCTGAGGTACTGGCAATGGTAACTATTGTTAATTTATCTAAGTGAACCTATCTTAATCATATCTTTCCTTTGTTGAATATTTAACTTTGTAAAGCCGGATCGTATTCCCTCTGGCTTTTGTTCGGCATTTGTCTTTGCCTTATGTAAACTCGGTTGTATAATTGTCGTTTTCTCAACTTCTGCTTGAAGTACAATGCTCGAAGCCCATAGCCTTGTTTATTTATTCTTCCCGAGGTATCCTCTGGTAAATTGATATAAGTAGGTTGCATTCCTTATCATACTTCGACTTGCTAGGGTTGTTATTCTTGTTACCATTATCCTTAGAAATCATTATTTGTTTCATCCTTGTTGTTCCTTTGATGACCGAGGCAAGCTTATATCATATCTTGCAAGTTATGATCAATAGCTCAGGGGAGTCCTCGAGTCTCTATTTGAGCTACAGAACGTTTATGTGTTTGGAGAAAAACAGCGGGTAATATAAGTCAGTCCCCGAGTTATCACTCAGGTTACTGAGATCTTGAATGTGCTCGAAAAAATATCTAAAATCATGAAGCAGTCCCCGAGTTATTATTTGGGTTGTTAAAACATAATGCATAATTCAATGTAGGGAGCATCACGGGGGAGTCCCTGAGTTATTGCTCGTGGCTCCGAGGTTTTAATACGCAACTCAAAAAATAAGAAACAACATGGGGCAGTCCCCGAGTCACTGCTCGGGGTGCCGAGGTTCAATACATAACTTAAAATAAGAGACGACACGAGGCAGTCCCCGAGTTACTGCTCGGGGTGTCGAGGTTTAATACAGAATTCAAAATAAGAGACGACATGAGGCAGTCCCCGAGTTACTGCTCGGGGTGCCGAGGTTTAATACAGAATTCAAAATAAGATACAACATGAGGCAGTCCCCGAGTCGCTGCTCGGGGTGCCGAGGTCTAATACATGCTCGATACTCCGACTTGGTGTGTCACATCGTGACGTGCAATATATAGTTTCTAAGTGTAGAACGGGCGAAGTAAGGCTATGTTCCACGGTCTTTTTGATTCGTCCCCGTCTTTGTTCGCCTTGTTCTTTTCTGGTGACTGAGCGTCGATTAGGTAATATGCATCATTGTGCAATGCTTTACTTATGATAAATGGTCCTTCCCATGGGGGTGAGATGTTGTGCATGCCGGCTGTGCCTTGCACTAGCCGAAGAACCAAGTCTCCTTCTTTAAATAATCTTGGATTGACTTTCTTGCTGTGATATCGTCTGAGGTCTTGCTGATAAATAGCTGATCTTGATAATGCCAATTCACTTGCTTCTTCTAGCAGATCAACATCGTCTTGCCGAGGTACTTCATTTACCTCGGCAGTTGTGTACTGGATCACTCTTGGCGAGTCATGCATTATGTCGGTTGGAAGCACAGCTTCTGCCCCATATACTAGAAAGAATGGGGTATACCTTGTTGACCTGTTCGGGGTGGTCCTGAGGCTCCACAGTACTGCTGGAAGCTCCTCAATCCAGCATCCTGCCGACCTTTGTAGTGGTTCGATAAGCCGGGGTTTTATTCCTGACAACACCAGTCCATTTGATCTTTCTACTTGCCCATTCGATGTCGGGTGAGCTACCAAGGCGACATCTAGTCTTATGTTTTTCTCTTGGCATAACCTAGCAAAGGCTCCTTCAGCGAAGTTCATGCCATTATCCGTGATAACACTGTGTGGATATCCATATCTCAGGATAATATCTTTGAGGAATTTTACCGCTGTGGGTCCATCACATTTTCTTATTGGTTTCACTTTGATCCATTTTGTGAATTTGTCCACCATGACTAGAATGTGAGTCATTCCGCCTCGAGCCGGCTTGAATAGACCTACCATATCCAAGCACCACACAAAAAATGGCCAAGTGATTGGTATTGTCTTTAATTCGGACGAAGGCAGATGTATCTTGCTGGCATATCTCTGGCAACCATTACATTTTTCCACTAATTCCTTTGCCTCCTTCAACGCAGTCGGCCAATAAAATCCATGCCTAAACGCTTTGGCCACTAAGGCTCTGGATGAAGCGTGATGCCCGCATTCTCCCTGATGTATATCCAGGAGTATTTCCTGCCCTTCTGCCGAGTCAACACATCTTTGCAGTACGCTTGTGATGCTTCTCTTATACAACTCATTGTTTATGATTGTGTAAGCTTTTGCTCTTCTTACTATCTGTCTAGCCAGTACCTCATTACTTGGCAAGATTGCGTCCTTAAGGAATGAGAATATGGGTTGCGCCCATATCGGCGTGATTTTCTCTGGGATAGTTTCACTGTCGATTTCCATATTTTCCTCCGACATAACATCTTTGGACCTTTCTGTGTTTGCTCGTGCGACGGACGGGTTTACCTTTAGAAAACCCAGGTCACATTCTTTGTCGATTTCCATTGGCACACTTCCTTCTATCGGTTCTGCCGAGATACGAATTGACTCGGACTCTGGTGATGGTGTAATCGATGGTTTTATCAGGTGCTCTAGGGCGATGCCCGGGGGAATTGACTTCCTAATTGATCCGAGCTTTGACAATGTATCTGCAGCGTCATTTTCCGCCCGAGGTATATGGTGAAATTTCCATCCATCGAAATAACCACTGATTTTTTGCACATGAAATCTATATAGGGCCATATTCGCATCTAGTGCGTCCCAATTGCCTGATATTTGTTGTACTACCAGATTTGAATCCCTGTAGCATAGGATCTGACGTATACCAATCTCTTTTGCCATTTTTAACCCATGGACGAGTGCTTCATACTCGGCTACATTGTTTGACGCGGCGAAATGTATCTGCAGCACATACTTCAGCTGATCTTTTTTGGCGAAGTTAATACTATCCCTGCCCCCAAACCATTTCTCAGCTTGGATCCATCAAAATGCATTATCCAGTAATCCGGATCTGGTAATGGTGGTTCATATTGTACCTCGGCCCAATCCACAAAGAAGTCAGCCACTGCCTGAGATTTAATTGCGTCTTGCCTATCAAATTGCGGAGCATAAGGTGATAAATCGATTGCCCATTTTGCTATCCGGCCACTTGCATATTTGTTGCTCAATATCTCGGCTATGGGCGCTTCACAAATCACTTTTATCGGATGTTCTTCGAAGTAGTGTTTGAGTTTTTTCGCCGACATGTATACTCCATAAGCCATCTTCTAGTAGTGCGGGTAGTTTTGCTTTGAGGCCGATAATACCTCACTTAGGTAATATACCGGCCTTTATATTGACTTATCCCCTTCATTCCGCTCGACGACAGTCACGGCACTGACCACTCTGTTTGTGGCGGCAACATACAATAGCATAGGTTCTTTTGACAATGGAGAAGCCAAGATCGGTGTTGTGACCAACATCTTTTTCAATTCATGAAATGCATTATCATCCTGTGGTGTCTAGATGAATTTATCAGATTTTTTCATCAATTGATATAGAGGTAATGCCTTTCCCCTAGCCGACATACGAATCGACTCAGCGAGGCCAGGCATCCCGTGAATTTGTGTACATCGTTCAGACACCTCGGCAGTTCCATTCTTTCAACTACTCGAATTTTAGTTGGATTTGCCTCTATACCTCGGCTGGACACGAGGAAACCGAGTAATTTTCCAGCCGGCACACCGAAGGTACACTTTTCCGGGTTAAGCTTCATTCGGAATCTCCTTAAGTTTGCGAATGTCTTGCGAATATCATCAAGGAGCGTTTTGCTCTCTTTGGTTTTTATAACCACATCGTCTACATATACTTGTACATTTTTTCCTATTTGGTCATGTAGACACTTTTGCATGCATCTTTGGTATGTTGCTCCTGCATTACGCAGGCCGAATGGCATGGTTCGATAGCAATAATCCCCGTATGGGGTAATAAACGCAGTCTTTATTTGATCGGCCGTATTTAACGGTATCTGGTGGAAACCAGAATACGCATCTACAAATGACAATAGCTCACAACCAGCGGTCGAATCAATAACTTGGTCTATCCTAGGTAAAGGAAAAGGATCTTTGGGACACGCCTTGTTGAGGTTCGTGTAATCGATACACAATCGCCATACGACGGCTACATTTGGGTCATCCTTTTTATTTTCTACTAACACCGGATTTGATAGACAATCCGGATGAAGCACTTCCATGATGAACCCGACCGCAAGGAGCCGAGCTATCTCATCCCCTATTATTTTTCTCCTGTCTTCGGCGAAGCGGCAGAGAGGTTGCTTCACTGGACTTGCTCATGGCCTTACATGTAAAGAGTGCTCAGCCAACTCCCTCGGCACACCTTGCAGGTCTTGAGTCGACCATGCAAAGATATCCCGATTCTCACGGAGGAAGTTGGTGAGCTCGCCTTCCTATTTGGCATCTAGGCCGGCACCAATCGTGATGCTGCGCTCTGGGAACTGCTCATCTATCTGGATCTTTTTCGTCTCTTTAGTCGGCTGGAAAGAAACACTTCCATGGGGGTTAGCTAATGCCGGCATATTCAGCTGTGCCGACTGAGACAGAGCCGCTACTTCCTGAATCCTCATTTTTTCTCTTGCAATCACCAACGACTCGGCCAGGTTTGATCCCGCCGAAGCACGCTCCATTGATTTTCTATAATCTCTGGCTACTGTTATCACCCCATGTGGGCCGGGTAACTTCATTTTCAGGTAAGTAATGTGGCAGTTGCTCATGAATTTAGCCACCGCTGGCCGTTTGAGTAAAGCATGATAGCAACTTTCTAGGTTCACCACTTCAAACTCCAAATTCTCCGCTCTGCAATTCTCCCTTGTGCCGAATAACACATCTACTCGGACTTTCCCAATGGGTTCAAATGAGAGACCCGACACTATTCCATGGAACGTGGTTCTTGTGGATTGTAACATATTCTGTGTTATTCCAAGTTTGTGCATTGTGTCCTTGTACATAATGTTGATACTACTCCCATTATCAATGAGTACTTTTGAGAATTTCACATTAATGCTGGGTCCGACAAATGTCAGATCTAGTACCAGTGCAAACGACCCTGGATTCGGCATTATATTCGGGTGATCTTTTACGCTCTAGGTTATTTCCTGATCGGACCAAGGCACGTATCTTGGTACTGCCGGCATAACAGCATTCACTTCCATATGCCGGCGTTGTACGCTCTGCATGTCTTGCTGTTCTGTTGTGAACACACAATATGACTGATGATGCTCCCTGTAATCATTACGTCCGTTGTTTCCGAGGTTTGCCCTTCCATCTTGACCTTGATTTATCACTTGATGCATCGCATCCCTCCGGTCCGAGTTATCATACCTCGGAGGAGGTGGTGGTAACATTAACTGCTGCGCATTTGCTCCGGTTAGTTGTGGTTGCTGTTGCTGATGCGCTTGATGAGGAGGCGCTTGCATGCCCGCCGGGTTCCCCATTGCATTTTTCATCCAAGCACATTGACGAGTTGTATGATTAGCCGGCTTGGCCGGGTTTGGAGTGTGGAACTTACACGGTTCATCCAACATGGATTCAAATGTGTACTTTGGCCATTCCTGCCACTGCTTCTTCTCTTCTGGTGTCCACTGTCTTTTCCCTTTATTCCTCAGCGTCCACTACTGAGGACCATTCTTTTGCCGTTGACTGTTTCCATGACTCGGCTGGTCATGTACCACCGCTGCCACCTGATTGGAAGCATATCTGTAATCTGGCCTCTCCTCCCTTCTTCTACCTCGGAATTTGTTGCGCCTCGATGATCCGGCTGCATCTCCTGCATATTGATCTTGATGTTCCCGATGCTCTGCCGACATTAACTCTGGTTGTGTCGGATCCCCTAAAGCATACGAATCTGCTATCCTGATGGTCTCTGCCAACGTGGTCGGCTATCTCTTTGCAGCCTTTGTCATAATACACTGCCATATCGGCAGCCTTGATCAAACCAAGCTATAGCTTGGGACTCTATGACTCCTTCGCATGAGTTTCTAACGTTACACCACCGAGTCAAGAATTCTCTGTCTGTTTCATTCGGCCTCTTCTTGCACATAGCGAGCTGTTGTGGCCTGTTTGGTCTTTTATAGGTGCTGGTGAAGTTGCTGACAAACATTTCTTCAAAATCTAACCAACAGTTGATGCTGCCTGCTGGCAGATTGTTTAGCCATACTCTGGTTGGTCCTTCCAGCATCTGTGGGACGTATCTCACCACCCATCGTAGGTTTCCGCTAGCTATCTTCACCGCAGTGGCATAGTCAATTAACCAATCTTGTGGTTTTGTGCTCCCATTGTATGTTTTTGTGCCCCTTTCCAATTGAAAGTTTGGCACCGGTGGCTCGCCCATGATCCGAGGTCCGAAGCACGCCGGACCAGGTGGACCCTGTTCCTCCAATAACTCGGACCGATATAATCTTTCCAATTTTAGTCTTGCATCATTTGATGGTAAGTTTCTGTATATGATCCTCTCTTGTATTCCATAATAGTTATTCCCACCATGTTCTGCATGCTCCATACCCGAGTACCCATCATTGTACCTCTCATTTGCCTGATTATGGTGCGCTGGTCTCACTTCTCGCTCTTGCCGAGGATCATACCTCGGCTGAGGATCTGGTGGTGGGTTTCTCCTTCCCTCCATCGGGGTATTGTTCTCATGATTTCCTCTTCCGAGGTCCCCGTGCCCTTTGTTCGCACGGTCGGGGTTTCTTTCTCCACTGTTACCTCGGCTGCCATCGCCTCTGTTATCATTGACCTTTCCGGCTACTTCCGGGTCATACGGAACAATTTGCTTATTTCTTTTTCCTGAAGTCACCGCTCTATCTTTTCGCACGTTGTTTCCGGGTGAGGATGTTGCTGCCACAGACAGTGCGGGTGCTGCTCCGGCCGAATGAACCATACGCGAAGCTCCCGGTCTTGCCGGATCAGCCCTAAGCATTTCCTCATTCTGCTGGTTCGCAATGCGCACCAGCTCATTCACTCTTTCTTGATGTTTCTGCCGGGCCTCGCCGCTTAATCCTTCTAGCTCCAAAGCAGCGGCATTTGCCGCCCTTAGGTTCTTTGTCGGGGTACTATACCTCGACAAGCCTAGATCGGCTGAATCGCCTTCACGAGCTTCATGCTCTTTGTTGATATCATTCATGAGTTTTTTTCCTCTCAATCTCAATTCACCTACCCGCTCGGGGGCCACATCCAGTTTGTTTGCCTTAGCATACTCTCGCAGGGTCCTGTTCAAGGACTCCCGCAAGGCCGACACCTTTTTTGCCTCTACCAGTACTTTTTGTCTAGTTTCTTCTAACTCCGCCTAGGCGTTAGCCGGATAAAGTATCGGTGCTACAAGCGTGGTTAGATTATCTATAGTTGCCTCGAGAATATTCTCTGGTCTCTCCAGAGGTGGCCATCTTACCCTTGCCGCCTTTGGGGTCGTCTCCTGCACCTCGGCTGACTTGGCTGCTAGCGGATCTACCTCGGTGGGCTGCGGAGCTGTCTGCTTTGCGGCCATCTGTCCTCCTACCGATGGGCCCTTGCTTGGCCCGACGCCTTCCCCTGCCGCCGGTGCTGCAGCTGTCACCATCACCTCGACGCTGCCGACGGGGGGTGCGCCACGCAGACCGTTAGCAGCGTTGAGCGGAGGTTCTCCTACTTCAACGACTCGGCGAGGATAGACGCAGGACGTGTCGACGCCGACGTAGACCCTGTGCGCGCCCAGTTTTATGAAGACGCCGTTGCACGGAGGCGCTTTCCTCCTGAAGCTACCTGCGTTATCACTAACATAGTCCCATAGATCAAATCTCTAGACTGAGCCAGAGACAACTCGCTCGCCGGTGTGGATGAAGTTTCCCGTCTGGATCTTGACTCCAGCTAGCACCGCTGCTGGCCCCACGGTGGGCGCCAACTGTCATGGTGGTGGCACGGCAGATGACATGGGTAGGCTAAAGTATGGGGCCAATGGATGCTAGTGGGATCTGGGGAGGGAAGATGTAGTGATTTCTACACTCAACAGTTCTACAAGTAAATCTCTATTCCCCTTCTCAATGAATACAAGTGTTCCTAGAGCTGTCTCATAGAGAGGAAGAATACTAATACACGAGCCTTGCGGCGTAGAGTGAATTGATCCCCCCTCAGGAGCCCGCATCCCCCTTATAAAGGGGTTCCTCGGTTCCTTCTAGGGCTGACGTGGCAAGCATATCCTTGGAATATGCTTGTCCCAATATGGTAACTCGGCGGCCTCCTTTCCGTGTCGCCCTTCTATCGGCGGCAATGTTCCAGAAACCCTCACATGCGTGCCTCAGGCTTCCTCACTATCACCTCTGTGACGTTCGTCTGCCCTTCTGCTGCTCTGCTCCTTGTCCTTTGTGCTTGGCTCTGTCTAGATTCCTCTTAGCCAGTAACTAGGGTTTGACTATAGGTACCTCCTTCTCCTGCAAGCTTCATGTTATTCGGCCTTGTCTCGCATAACTCAGCTCGGCCTTCACCTGCATTCAAGTTACTCAGACTCATTCGGCCGACTTAATTCATATGTCGGCCGGATAAGGTGTTACTCATTCTACATTCGTCGTGTCCCTGCTTATCTCGGCCGACTCTTACATGATTCAGCCGACACAATCAGTAATTCGGCTCACGACAAGGGAGATTCCTTTCATCTTTCCCCCGTCTTGACCCTATCCGGGGTCACCTCCCCAACACTTCATGATGAGTGTTGGTAATGAACCCAAGATATATCTTCGCGGTGTCAAGCCATTTACTCTTATATAAGGTGGCCTCGGCCACCGACCCGTTTTTGTTTCTTGTCTTGTTTTTATTTGAGTGTTTGATATTTTTGTGTTTTTCTTGGTTTTTGTTGGCTTTGGTTCTTCACATTTTGAGCTCTCTATCCCAAGCCTTTCCTTTCCTCAAGCCCTCTCTATTCCCTGCACAAGTTCTTCCTTGTTTTCTTCCAAACCTGAGAAAGTTTTTATGGCGTCACCGGAACTTCCGGTCAGTTGCCGGAACTTCCGATCAGCTCGTTGTTCGTAGGAACCACCTGCTGACCTAGAATTTTTCAGCCTGTCGGTTCACCGGAACTTCCGGTGAGGCTCTCTGTCCTATATAAAGTGGGCCCTGGGGAAAACGGGATCTTCTTCCTTTTCCCCCAAGACCCATCTTCTATTTGGAGCAGCCACCGGCAAGGACTTCTCTGCGAAGGAGCTCCGGCCCCTTCGTCTCCGGCCACCCCTCCTCAGATCTTCTCCGTGGGAACCTTCCCCACCTCGATCCCCCGCCACGGACTCCAGTATTTGCCCTCAACTCCCTCCATTAATGGAGATCTAGATCTCTCACCATTGCTTGAGTTAGGGCTACCCTTGTCAAGGCTAGTTCTTTGGCGAGAACTTGTTGGGAGATCTTGGTAGGCCTAGGGTATCATGCTAGGGTAGATTGGTCCAATAAATTCTTGAAAATCTTGTACTTGTGGCTTGTAGATCTAGATATTTTGAACTTGCAGTTTGAACCACCAGTTCGTGGTCTCACCGGAACTTCTCGTGAGCCACGACCGGAACTTCCGACGAACCATTTTCATCGGAAGTTCCGGCGCTTCAGCGGAAGTTTCGGCGACAGTAAAAAAAATCTTGACTGTATTTTTCCAATCTCCTTTTGTCTTCCTTCTGAACTTGTGCACTTACCCCACCTTCCCTCCCTATTCTTTTGCTTTCTTCTCAGGGCAAGGTGGTTCTCGCAAAGGCAAGCATCTCCGTCGACCATCCTCCGATATTCCTCCTGAGATCGATGAAGATGACATTGAGGTGGTGCGTCCATCCACTTAGACCAGCCGTCAGAAGGCTGCTGCTGCTCGTCGTGCTGCTGCTGCTGAAGGGAAGAGGCTTGTTCTTGCCTCTCAGAAGGCCACTGCTGCTGAGCCTGACAAATCCAAGGCCAAGATTTCCAAATGGACTCAGAAGGCCTACTCTTTATTCAGGCGTATGGATCCCTACCTTATTCCTCGTGACCGTCTCTTCTTGGATCGCCTTTTCCACAACTATCGTCAGGAACGAATCATTGATGAAATCTATGCTACCAAGACTAGGTTTGTGGTTGCTTCTCAGAAGTACATCAATGTGGCTCACATGGAAGAGAAACATGCATACTTTGGCGAGGCTCTCGATATTTGCAGGAGGTTTGGGCTGATTCCCCTCATGGAGCACCGTTAGAACTTTGATGAAGGTGTAAATTTCTCAGTTTTACACAACTCTTCACCTGAACATGAGTTCCTCTACTGAAGGTGTGATGAAGTGGATGACTAATGGTGTGCTGCTTACTGCCAATTGGTCTGAGTTTGCTGAGCTCCTTGTCTATCCCATTCAGCCTGGCAAAGGGGCAAATGGTTGGCGTGTTCATACCGCCCAAGCTGCTGATCCTGAGGTCCTGGAGCCTCTCTACATTGAAGGATGGGGAACTGTTGGTTTTGTGAATCATCTGCTGCCATTTTATGACATCATGCGCAGGGTGTACTTGAACACCATCTCTCCCAAGGCTGGCAACTTTGATCAGTTTCATGCCTATCAGGTTGATCTCATGCATCAGACTTATCTTCGCCGTGATTCTGACAGGCCAATGGATGTCATGCACTTTATTTACACTGAGATGTGGCAGGCTATCATTGACAAGCGCTCTTGCCCCTATGCTCCCTATATTCAGGCTCTCATCAATCACAAGTGGCTTGAGGTGACTAGTACTCGTTTCCCTGAAGCCAACATCACCATTCATGAGGAGAAGAAGCTGCGTGTGAGCAAACACAACAAGCCTCGTTCTTAAGAAGAAAAGGAAGAATCTCTCTAGAAGGTTCGTGATGAAGCTGGTGGTCCCTCCTCTGCTCCTGGTGGCTCCAGTGCTGGTGGTCCTTCTCTCCAGAGGCAAACATCTTGGGCAAAGAAGCTGCTTGGAAAGGTGAAGAAGACTTTCTACTTTCTCCAGAACCGCGAGTATCAGTCTTATGTCGATCAGCGACACAGTGTTCAGCGTCAGAAGGCCATCATGACTGCTCTCAACATACCTTGCTCCATGTCACTAGCTCTGTCACTGCTCCCAAGGAGGATTGGATTCGCAACAACTGTCGCTGGTCTGAGGATGAATCTGCGGAATAAGTCACCGGTCCACCGCCTGCGTGGGATCCTTAGGTCCCTGAGCCCTCTCCTCCTCCCTATCATGGTTGGGACGCTTATAGTGTATTTTCTTCCTTTTTGGTGTCTCGATGCCAAAGGGGGAGAAAGATGTCTATTAGGTTGCCTACGGGATTTGCATGGGTTGAGTCGCGAGCTCGTTCTTGTCTTTGATCTTTTCTAGCTCGCGAACTCTTGTTTATCTATGTGCTTGTGGACCTCTTTATGCTTGTGAACTTATATGTGCTTGTGGACCATGTTATGTATGAGACTATGTGGTATGTTATGCAATGCCTAGTGTGTGGTATTCTTGTTGTCATCTTATGGGCATGTGCATATGATGGTGGAGTCTTATAGCTCTTATTGTTATTATTACTCTTATTGTCTCCACCACGTTTGGTTGGTACCTGGTATGATCTGTATCATTTCTTGTACCTTGCACTTGTGCTATCTTTGCAATTGGAAGGGGGAGCCTCCTTGTATGTGTGTCAGTCTTGTCCTTAGAGCCTTTTCTCTACCTTGCACACATATAGGGGGAGCTCGTTCCATCCATTGTAAAGATTGCTTCTATCTTATGCAAATCTTTGGGATTGTCATCAAACACCAAAAAGGGGGAGATTGAAAGGACTATATTTTCCCATGCTATTTTGGTGATAATGACAATCCCATTTATGATCTAACCGTGTGCTTGAGTTTCAGGAAAAATGCTTTTGATGTTTCCTTAAACTGTGTGGATGCTCTCTTTGGGATCTCGTGAAGACGGCGGCCTATAGTTTCCTTCTAGTTTCTCTCTTTTTATTGCTTTAGGTCGTCGTACTATTAAGAGGGGGTCCATCTCGGAAGGTTGTGGGAAATCACTTGTTCTTGCACAAACCCCATATGCACCGCCACAGCCATCCTACTCTTCCATGAGAGAGCGAGTTTTTGATCTATTGGAGCCCTTTTGGTATGATCGGAACTTCTGGCCTGGCGCCGGAAGTTCCGCTCAGGACTTTTATGCGGGAAGATCTGGCCTTTATTCTGATCCAACTTCCGCTGGAACTTCCGGTGAGCTCCCAGAACTCTCTGTTTTGGTATGCTCTATTTGTCGGAAGTTCCACCAGAAGTTGCACCGGAAGTTTTCCTGCCAGAAAGTTCCTGAGCGGAACTTCCTCCTAGGCACCAGAACTTCTGGTCAGACTTGCTTCACGACCCAGAAGTTCCGCCCCTAGTTCCGCTCCAAGTTCCGCTGAAGGTTTAGTACCCTTCTGTATGAAGTGCTCTATTTGCCGGAACTTGGGCCGGAACTTCCGGTTAGTTTGACCGGAACTTCTGGTCGATCTTTTGGAGCGGGCGTCAACGGGCTGATGACCGTTGGAGCCTTGCAGGGCGGAACTTCCGGCCCCTCACCGGAAGTTCCGGTGAGGTCGCGGTGGCTATAACGGTTCAGCACGGAGGGGGCCTATTTAAGGCGCCCTCCTTCTTCCTCCCACCTACTTTTTTTCTCTCTCCTCCATTAATGCTTGAGCTTGACCTTACTAGATCTCCTTCCCTAGCCACTCAAATCACTTGATCTTTTGAGAGGTGAGGGAGGGGGCCTAGATCTACACTTCCACCAAAGAAATTTTGATTTCCCCCACCTATCCTTTGTGGATCTTGTTGCTCTTGGGTTTCTTGAAACCCTAGACGGTGTAGGGCATCCTTGGAGCTAAGGCTTGTGTTGTAAAGATCTACGGTGTCGTTGAGGGCCTCCAATTGAGTTGTGGAGCTTCCCCCTCAACCTTGTTGTAAAGGTTTCGGTTGGCGCCTTCAAGGTCACCGGTTAGTGGATTGTGAGGCCTCCTTTGTGGGGGAGCTCACCGGAGAATAAGGTGAGGCCTTTGTGGCGCTCGGGTGACCTTGTGTGGCCTCGACACCTCTCCAACATAGATGTAGCTCCTTGGGAGTGAACTACGGGAATTATATCTCCGTGTCCCCGCTCCGGTTACTTCGTTCCCTTCCTTTACTTCTTGTCCTTTACCGTTCTTGTGGCTGTTGTAATTTATCTTGCATTTAGGTTGTTCACCTAGTTGCACATCTAGATAAGTTTCTTTCTCGTTAAGCCTAAAAGTGTGAAACAAATTAAAATTTGGTAGTCGCCTATTCAACCCCCGCCCTCTAGTCGTATCAAGTCGGTACTTTCAGTTTCTATTTACTTTCTGCAAACCACTATTACCTTCCACACCATACAGTTATTCCTTTGTTTTCAGCAAACAGGTGAGATTGATAACCTCACTGTTCATTAGGGCAAAGTCTTGAGTTTGTGTTGTGTAGGTTTCCAAGTTGCTAGCAACACCTTTGAGTCGTTTCCTTCCTCCTACTGGTTCGATAACCTTGGTTTTCTTACTGAGGGAAAACTTGCTGCTGTGCTCATCACACCTTCCTCTTGTGGATTACCAAGGAAGCTCAACAATCAATTGAGACACCATCAAGATTTTCCTAGCGCCGTTGCCGGGGAGGCTAAGGACGTCTTCACAAGGGGAGTCCTTCACAACCTTTCTCTTTACTTTGTTTTTGTTTTGTTTAGTTTCTTTTGCTTGTTTTTTTTTGCCTTTTTTATCAAAAACTGCAAAAAAATAGTTTGGTTTGGTTTGCTTTATCTTATCAAAAACACACAAAAAATAGTTCCTGCTCTAGTCGCTGCTGCTGTTTGCTTGCTTCACTTTTGCCAAAATGAACTCTGCTAACAACACCAAGTTGTATGACTTCACTAGCACAAACAACAATGATTTCCTAAGTACTCCTATTGCTCCACCTCCTCCCGATGCTACCTTTTATGAAATTAAGCCTGTTTTGTTGAATCTTGTGATGAGAGAGCAATTTTCTTGTGCTAGTTCTGATGATGATGCTACCCACCTTAATAACTTTGTTGAACTTTGTGAGATGCAAAAATACAAGTATGTAGATGGAGATATTATTAAGCTCAATTTGTTTCCTTTGTCCTTGAGAGGAAAAGCTAAAGAATGGTTGCTATCCTTGCCTAGAAATAGTATTGATTCTTGGATTAAGTGCAAAGATGCTTTTATTGGAAAATACAATCCTCCTGCTAAGATTATATCTATGAGAAGTGAAATAATGAAATTTGAATAACTTCATAATGAACATGTTGCTCAAGATTGGGAAAGAATGAAATCTTTGGTTAAGAATTGTCTCACTCATGAACTTACTGCTTGGATGATTATCCAAACTTTTTATGCAGGTTTAAACTTCTCCTCAAGAAACTTGTTGGATTCAGCTGCTGGAGGTACCTTTATGACCATTACCTTGGGTGCTGCAACAAAGCTCCTTGATAATATGATGGTTAATTATTCTGAATGGCACACTGAGAGAGCTCCACATAGTAAGAAGGTAAATTATGTTGAAGAAACCTCCTCTTTGAGTGATAAGATTGATGTTATCATGGCTATGCTTGTTAATGGAAAAGCTCCTATTGATCTAAATAATGTTCCCTTAGCCTCTTTGGTTGCTCAAGAAGAGCAAGTTGATGTGAACTTCATTAGAAACAACAATTTTAACAACAATTCCTATAGAAATAATTTTGGTAGTAACAACAATTATAGGCCTTATCCTCCTAATAATGGCAATACCTATGGAAACTCCTACAACAATACTAGAAGTACTCCCTCTGAACTTGAAGTCATGCTCAAATACTTTGTTAGAAAACAAACCACTTTCAACAAGACTATGGAGGAAAAGCTTTTGAATGTTGAGAAAAATATTTCCCCTTTGTCTGAAGCACAGTCCTCTTTGATTAATGAAATGGTTGCTAAACCTGAAACTTTGGAAAGTACCTTTGCTGCTACTCATGCCATACAAGTTACTATTGATGAAAATGTTAGACTGTTAGCCCAACTACATGCTAAGTGGGAAAGAGAAGCTGAAATTGCTAGAAACAATAGTGTGTGCACTATTACTACCACCAATATGGATGCCACTAAACCACAAGAAGTCCCTATTCCTCCTACCATAATGCCTAGACCCAATTAGTCTACTACCAGTGATGCTAAGTTTGATTTTAATCTTGATGGTTTCAATATATCTGAAGTGATTATGTTCCTACAAAAGCTTGCTAGAAATCCTGATGCTAGTGATATGAATGGAGCTTTCCCCAAACACATTACTGATGCTCTTATTAAAATTAAGGACGAAAAGTTGAAACACAAATCCTCTATTCCGAGGAAAGTAGAAGATAGTTGGGAACCCATCATTAATATGCAAGTGAATGACTTTGGTCTCAAAGATTCATGTGACATTGGTTCTAGTGTCTCTATTATGCCTAGAAATATCTAAAAAATGCTTCATTTGCCACCTTTGGAATATTGTTATTTGGATGTCCCACTTAAAGATAATGCTACAAAGAAACTCAAGGGAAGTGTTAATGATGTTATTATTATGGTTCACAACTCTTATGTCCCTGTTGATTTCTATGTTTTGGATGTTGAATACAATGCTTCTTGTCCTATTACTTTGGAAAGACCTTTTCTTAGAACTGTTGGTGCCATCATTGATATGAAAGAAGGCATCATTAAATATCAATTTCCATTCAAGAAAGGTATTGAACACTTCCCTATGAGGAGAGAGAAGTTGATTTTTTCTCCTCCTTTGAAATCAAGGTTTGATGTTAATGCTTCTTCATTTAAAAATACTTGATTCTTACTTCTTGTGCCTAACTTAAAGGCGTTAAAGAAAAGTACTAATTGGGAGATAACCCAAAAGTTTTATTGAGTCTTGAAAGTTATTACCTCTGTAATAACCGCTCCTTATCCTTTTTATTTGCTTTTTTGTGCGAAGAATAATCTCTAATGAGAGGAAAGTAAGATTTGGGGAGTTGCTGTCTGAAACAGATTTTTGTGCTTCACTGTAAAAATTTGTGTAAAATCTATGTAAGTCGGCTCGAGTTGTAATTTTCTGAATAAATCCCCTAGATTGTTAGCCAACTTTCCTTAGTTCAACACTTTTTTATTTGAGCAACAGAAGGTCTTTGAAAAAATCGGTTTCTACCTGGTAGTCTGTTTTGACAGATTTCTGTCATTATTTGCATTTGCTTCTTATTGATTCTTTTTTGGGTTCTTTTTGGAAAATTGAGCTTTTTGAGGGAATTGCTACAGTAGCTTATATTTTTAGTGGAAGTTTTGCTGTTTTAAAACTAAACCCCAAGGGTCTATTATCTTTTGAATACACTAATGTTGCTAATGAAGATTGTGTGATGTTTTGTATGAAGGAAAATTTTCAGGTCTAAGGAAAGAATGATGTAATGAGAAGAAGAATGGATAAGAGATTAAGATTGGGGATGCCACCCCGTGTCAACCCAAGAAATATTCAAGAGGTACAAGCGTCAAAGCTTGGGGATGCTCAAGGTATCCCCTTCTTCATCAATAAAAATCCCAGGTCTTTCTTGACACTTCGTTTTTTATTGTTTCATGCACAATTGTGTTGTTCTTGGAGCGTCTTAGTTTTCATTTTTGGTTTTTCGGTTTGCTTAGTTTGCTTGAATAAAGTACTTGGACCCCCGTTTTCGCCGTGTTGTTTCAAATAAGTTGATTGGTGTTGGAAAGGAGTAGGAAGTTCTTGCTTTAGTAGTACAAGAGGAGCTTACTTTGACTGTGACTTAGACTTTATCATGTCATGCTATATGTTGTTTTGACCTTATGCTTAGTGATTATTGTTGTTGCATGACTTGTTCCAAACAATTAGGATTGCTTAATGTGCCTTGAAGGAATCATGCGTTGTTTTAGCATACAAAAGCATAGTATTGTGGTATTCTCCTGTGATGCTTTGTTTGGATTGACTTGGCACATGCTCACACCATGTTATGACTATGAACCAGTCACCACAGCCTCTATGATCATTTAGTACTTAACTTGTAGTACCACTTTATGCTTTGATTAGTAATGTTTTGTCGCTCTATATGATTATGGCCATTATTGCTCTCTTAGTTGGTCGCTCCCAGTCTTTTGCTAGCCTCCACTTGTATGAGTAAGCTCTACTCATGCATACAACTCCCAAGAAACCAAGTTATTCCAAAGTGTCCACTATAAATTCCTATGCATGGTGTGCTACACCATTCCAAGTATATTCTTGTTTTCATCTATCTTCCAATTAAAAAGTCTTTTTGTTATGTGAAAATTTAGTGATTAAAGCTCTCACGAACTTGATGGCACACTTTATTTTTCTTTCCCCTAATAAATCTGAACCATTGTGTCGTCTATGTTGTATATGCTTGCACTTATACGTTGGGATTAGCAGAACCATGTTGTCATGGGGAACGCTTTCAACATTGCACTTGTACATTGTACACAGTTTATATCATGATCTTTTGTTTATGGATGTCGTCGGTGTGAAATGAAAGTGGTGCTTGTAAGTCCATGGAGTTATGTATGTGTGTTAGAGAAACGCTTGGGCCGCTAGCCTAAGCCATGCCTAATCATGGTGGAAACTTGCAGCATCACCATAATGAGCAATCGATGAAGTTTCTTCTTATATATAAAAAGAGACATATTGAAAATAGGAAAGAGAGAAAAAAGCACCCTTTTCCCATGGTAAACAAGAAGATTGCCGAGATGCCCATTGTGTGCTTGCATGGTCATTTTGATATGGGATAGCTCATGTATCATGTGCAAGGGGTACCCTGTTAGCGGTTCTCTATGATATACATGTACTTACTATGACAAGAACTTGCAAATAACTAAACTTGAGTAGCATGAGGAGCGACCCTCGTATTAAAGGGACATGAGATTACCAACTTATACTTTGTCAAGCATACACTCCATAGTTTGTTCACTTTAACCTTAATCACTTCAAGATGCTTATGATAGGGGCAATGAGAGTGTAGAGGTCCCAACATTTAATAAGGTAGAGATCCCTGTGTTTACAATGCTAGTCCCTAGATCAATAGCTAGCATCCACAGTTAAGATGTAATATCAAGAAACAAAGGTCATAATACAACTTTTATAACCAGGAATAAAATAATTCATTACATCTTACATAGCTCATTTAGCTATCTCATTACAATGCAACAGAAATAACTATATAGCATGGAGTCCTTCATCTTCAAAATTCCACAGGCAATCATGTTGGTTGTAGACTTGTAATCCTAATCAACACACTTCACTAACATCAAACAAACCTGCAACATAATAAGTTACAGCCACAAGGGTCAATACATTTGAATTCTATTGGCAAGTGATACTATGGTAGAATAGTGGTATCTATCATCTATATGCATTTGGCTAAGTGGAGCTTAGGATTGCTTTGCTCAAAATAGGTTTTCCTTATAAGTTGAAAACACTAAGTTTTTGTATGTCAAAATCACCCAAGGAATCTACCAATCAAATATTGAAGATCCTTTACCCTTGTTCATCCACAAGTTTTTAAGAAAGAAATTGGGATGAGGAGATCCTTGATAGCTTACATGTATTGATGCTCAAATTGTCCATTGTCGGGGACACAGCTAAGTACTTAGATTTTACTCTCTCGAGAGGTAGTGCACTTTCCCCACAAGACTTGACATGCATCGATACAAGATCTTTCAGAAGCCTTCCCTTAGACCAGAATGGACGCGCTCCAAACCTATCACCCCCTACCACCAACTGTCCATCTGGCTAAGTTATTTCAACCTATATGATCCAGGCAGAGCCCATAATGCCAAGTGGCTGCACTTGAAGCTTCTCAACATTTGACATCTCAAATCTCTTTGTTCCTGGGTGGCTTTCCACAAGTGAGATACCACGTTTTTCCCTAGTACACTGGACTTGGTGATGCCCAAGTTTTTCCCCAGTATACTGGACTTGTGTAACCACTCAACACAAACCTTTCTTTCCATTCCACCTTGGTGATTCATTCACATACTTGATTTATTAACAAAACACAAGTCATAGACTTAGAAATATTTCATAACATGAATATAATCCACCCTTATTTTCTACTAGATAAGCTAAGCATGATAGTAGTAGGGATCTTAACTTAGCAAAATTTTACTAAGGCATCATCTACTAGGATTTACCATGGCATAGCATACTTAGTAAACATTCCATGCAAGTCCTACTCAAAACATCACTAATGCATAGTGAAAATAATAGGACAAAAGTATGAAGCACCACCTGCCTTTTTTAGTAGAGAATATAAGTTCACTCCTTGATTTTTGCAATAGTCACACTCTTCAAAGTTCACTACAATTCAATCAAGCAAGCAAATATTCAAACTAGCATTCAAACAATTCTCCACAAAAAAATGAATAAACAAGGCAATGCATGCAAGCATACAAAATATTGTTTTATTTGAAAAAGTTGTTTATAATAGGTTATAAACATTTTAAAACACATATTGGTCTTTTATAAAAGTGGCAAAACCATTTGATATTAAGTTAGTGAAAATGGCCACTTTAAATCATTTTTCTTTTGCTAGAAATGATTTAAATCAAAGTAATAATTTCTAGTGTTTGACAAATATATTTTTAAACACAAATGTTAGTGTTTTAAGGTCAAGTGTTTAATATTAAAACCATTTGCAAAAGTTTTTACCTATAAACCATTTTTAAATCAAAGCAATATTTTATTTTGTTGGAAATGCCTTTAAACAAAGTAATGATTTTCTAGGGTTCACCAAATATATTTTTAAATCCCAAAACTTGGTGTTTAGGGTTAGAGAATTTAATTCAAACCATTTTCCAAAGGTTTTACTCAAAAAGAATTTTTAAAACATAATCAACATTTTTATTTAATTAGAAATGCTTTTATTCAAAGATTTATTCCTTAGCATCACAAAATATACTTTTAAATCTACAAGTTGGTTTTTATGGTCAGTAGGTTCAAAACAAACCTTTTACAAAAGATTTTACCATAAAAAAATTTTTGGAATAAATTCTATACTCAAAATATGCCTACAAATGTTTGTGCAAAAACAACCAATTTTACAGAAGCAATTCACTAAACAAAGGGCATGGTTGGAAAGGTTTCTTTTTGTTGATTCCATTGATATAAAATTTGCAAAATTTGGACGTGTAGATTAAAAGTTATGAATTTTGCAAGTTTAAACATCTAATAGACAAGTTTCTGTTTTTAAAACAAATCACTGGACACGCGTCACGTTCTTACTGGTCGATACCGTTTTTTCTGGATCGGCTAAACACAGCGCGTTGGATGTAAAGTAAATCGTGCGGCTCTGATCTAGTCATACCGGTTCGCTTAAGTCATCTATCGTGTCCTTACGATTAACATCTAACGGCTCAGATCTAGACGACCAAAGATGGGCGGTGCATCGACGGTGGACAGCGGTGGCGCGCTCAGGCGGTGATGTTGCCGGTGATTCAGGAAGCGAGAGAGAGAGGGGAATATCTCACCGAGTTCGCAGTGACGAGAGGATGCTAAACGTTGCTTTTGTTATCGACGGGGCACACGAGGACGACAGGAATTTCTCGCCGGAGTTCCTCACTGGCTCGGGCACGCACTGCCGTGGTCGAAGACGAGTGCCTGGAATGCAAGCGAACGAGGGAATGCATCAGGAGGATGCGCATGGTCTTGGGGGTTGTAGGGATACTCACCAGAACACGAGGGGCACACGGGGTTGGCGTCAGTAGCTCGCCGGAGTGGATGCGGTCATCGGTGGCGAGACGGTGTTGTCCTTGCCGACGATTCGGAGCACGCGCGAGCTAGCTAGGGATGCTGGTAGATGCGTATGGGGATGGGGAGCAGGCTTGTGGATTCTAGGGGCAGCGGTGAGGTCTGGCATCGCCGGAATTTGCCGTTGAGCTCGTCGGAGACAGAAGGTTTGAAGCGAGCAATTCGAGCAGCCCTGGGGCAGAGGGGGTGTGTGAAGGGAATATGCCCGAGAGGCAATAATAAAGTGATTATTATCGTATTCCTTGTTTATGATAAATGTTTATTTTACATGCTATAATTGTATTAATATGGAAACGTTAATACATGTGTGTTTAATAAACAAAAGGTAGTTCCTAGTTATGCCTCTCTTATAAACTAGCTCGTTGATTAACAAGATGATCATAGGTTTCCTGATCATGGACATTGGATGTTGTTAATAACGAGGTCACAACATTAGTGTAATGGTGTGATGAACATTCATCCGAAGTATAGCATTACGATCAAAGTCATTGAGTTTATATTGCTATAACAACTTACGAAGTGATCCTAATCCTTAGACCATGAGATCATGTCAATCACTAACACCGGAAGAGTTTCTTGATAACATCAAACATCACACCGTAATAGGGTGATTATAAAGATGGATTCAGAACTAATAAATTGTTATGTTGAGGCCCATGGATCGAGAGTGGAATTTGTTCATCCCGATGACGGATAGATATACTCTGGGCCCTCTCGGTGATATCACATTGATTAGCTTGCAAGCAAGTGATTTGATCACTAGAATGTTATATCACGGGAACGAGAAAAGAGTGCATGTCAGTAACGAGATCAAACTAGGTATGGAGATACCGATGATCGAATCTTGGACATGTAATATATCGCGAAACAAAGGGATTAAGATACTAGCGTAAAAGGTTCCGACGATCACAAGAAAGTCATCGTTGAATGTGTGGGAGTCAGTATGGGTCTCCAGATCCCGCTTCTGATTATTGATCTGAGAGGGGTCTCGATCATGTCCACATTATTCGCGAACCGTAGGGTGACACACTTAAGAGACACCGACATCTAATTGGAGCAAAAGTTTCATGCTGAAAGAATGAACAAGCGCAAGAATTTATTTCACTAGATACCGAAACAGGTTTTCGGGTGAAATTGCATAAAGTGGTTATGCATGTGAAATAGAATTCTAGCAAGGGGTTATTTGTGAATGTTTGTCATTAAAGTAATTGACAAAATTCTAAATAAAATAAAAGAGTTTTATTTAAGAGAGTTTGCATTAAATTTGGTGGAAATTTAATGGGAATTTGAGTGGGTTTTTTAGTGGAGAAAATTGAAGGGCCGTTTTGTGAGTGGAGTGTCCACCCACATGAATGAGGGAGAGGTGGGGGCACCGTCCATGGCCGGCGGCCATGCCCCCTTGGGCTTCCCCCCTCCCCTATATAAGGAGCCCCTCCTCTCACTTCTCACTCACACCTCCTCGTGAAGGATCTCTCTCCCCCTCTAGAATTTATCCCCCATGGTCTCGGACTAGCGAGATACATATTCCCGGTGGCTATTCGGCAAGAAAGAGTTGTGCTCCCGCTGCATCGCTGGAGCGAGGAGGAAGAGGTTGCTCAGTGCCTCGAACGTGTGTGCGAGCACGGATGCGCTGCTGATTTGCGGCGCTAGGACTTCCTCTCGATCTTGAGATCGGCAAGAGATCGTCTACATCAACCACGAGTTGAACTCGTTAAGCTTTGTCGGTCTTCAAGGGTATGTTCTCTACGGATATACATCCACCCGTTGTTTGTATCTAATAGATAGATCTTGGTACATAGTTCACATCGTAGGAAAAATTTTATTTTCTATGCTGCGAACCCTACAGTGGTATCAGAGCCGGATCTATGCGTAGATACTTTGAACGGGTAGTACACATATGAGTATGTGGGCGATGATGATCATTTTATTGCTTCTTAGTTGTACTTTGGATATTGGTGGCATAGTGGTATGAAGCGGCCCGGACAAACTTTACATGTCCTCGCACATGAGACCTGTTCCACGCTTGACATGCAACTAGTTTTGCATAAGTGGCTAGCGGGTGTCTGTCTCTCCTACTATAGTCAATATCTAATTTGCAACGAGTTGTCAACAATTTGGTTATCCTCGTTGTGGTTCATGTTCGTAGGTAAGAACGGTTCTATCTTCGAAAGCCCTAAGCCACGTAAAACTTGCAATCGATAAATTAGAGGCGTCTAGTTTAGATTGTTGCTGGGCTAGTGTTATGATATGGTGATGTTGTAAGTAGAAGTATGAGATGATACTCTTACAACACACATAGCGTGTAAGTTCCATAGACCTTGGCCTTACACATAAAGGTATGATAGAGATCATACCACGGTGCACATGATGGAGATCATATGCGGGAACCATATCATTTCACTAATAAACATGTGATGTTTGATTGCATCTTATATTGCTTGTTTGGCGTTTTATTAGCATAATAAGATGATCCCTCATTTAGATGTCAAGATAAAAATGTGTTCTTCCTTAAGTATGCACCGACAATGTTTCGTCGCTTCAAGACATCACATGATGATCGGGTGTACTTGAATCCACGAGCATATCTCGGGTGTAAGACAGTTACACACACGAATACTAAGGTTCTTACTTGGCGAGCCTAGCATGTACATACATGGCCTCGGAACACGGACTGAAAGGTTAAGCATGAGTCATATGTTTTGATATGATGACCATATGGATGCTCGCCTTTGAAGCTACACCGACTCACGTGATGATCAGACTTGGTGTAGTGGATTTGGTTCATGTAATCACCAAAAGGACATGAGGGATGTCGTTTTTGAGTGGGAGTTCATTTCTAATTTGGATTAGTAGAACTCAATTTATCATAAATTAAATCAAATTGAATTTGCATAATTTGTTGTAGTCATTGGCATTCGTTCACCACCTTATGCATAGTTGTAATTGAGATAATAGAACTATAGAATTCTGGATATATACTTTACGAACTGGTATCATATTGTGTTGAGTCTCAATCTAAAGTTTAAAGTCCTATTGCAAACTTTCAGCAAACTCTATTTACTCCGTGAAATTTAATAGTTGGTATTAAATCGAGAGTAACAATTCCAGTGTTAGTATCTTAAGTATCATGTTTGCCTCCATGATTCTTGATTGTTTTAATATCAAGTTTATCTAGGAGCTGAAAGAATTGTTTCAGAAACCATCATGTGTGGCGGATATAACGATATCTAAAACAATGTTTTGGTTGCAATATGATAGAGTATAATATATGTTCTCATATTGGATGAGAATTTACGAAGGTTGGAGATGCTAGACATCCTAATCATCCAAAAGGGTTTTGGAAAGTAATGTTATACTCACGATTCACCTTTATAAGCTACAGTAGCTTGATCATGAAAGTCGTCATGATAAGGATGAATAGAAGATGTATGTAAAGTGTTTACTACACTAAAAGATTACTAAAGAATGGATTTTGAAAGAATACCGATCATTTGATGATGGTGATCTACTTCAAAGTGCAAGTCCAAAGGTATTATTATTTGAGTATACACGCTTTGGACTATGTGTCATGTATATGGCGCCACTTTTTATGTTGATAGGTTCTTTTAAAAAGGAAAAGGAAATGCTGAAAGAGAATCTATAAAATATATTTGGCAGAAAAGAAAAGATTGGAAATATCCAATTTAGGTATATGGATGATATACATGTTATGGTTGTATTCTTTGCTTGTTAAACAATGTGATTCTTGGGTATTGGATACCGAATTGGTTGGTATGAAATTTCATACGGAACAACGCAATTCATGAATCACAATGGTCTAAGTAACTAGCAAGAGAATATGTGATGATGTTCATCGAAAACAAACAAACTGTTGTTTGTATTTCTCGTTGACATCAAAGCTTGACTTCAAGATTTGTTTTAATAATTGTTATTTAAATCAGGTATTATGAGAACAAAGGTTGTTCAAATAATTACCTTATTCCATATAAGATGGATGATTTACAAATCTAGTTGGAGAAATCACATCCATAAAACCTAATGCTAAAATGTCGCAAGACAAATGATTGAAAGATCGCTTACGAAGTGAAATCGCCGTTTAAATTATATTGGAAAGAAAACATGAAGAATCTCCATATTCATGGATTTTTGGAGTCTTTGATTTTATCAAGTGACGCTTGTGAGACTTTCCACGTGATAATTAAAACTTCGTTCGAAGGCCAAAGAAGAACGAACGACTAAATTATTGGAATTTATACATATCGATGTATGTAGTCCATTATGTGTAGTCGTAAGTGGTGGGTTTCAACTTCATATGCTTTCTCCGGAAATTTGAGTGAATATTCACTTAATGAGAAAGAAGTATGAAATATTTGAAAAACGTTTCAAAGACTTTCAAGATGAAGTGAAAATCATTGTGACAATAAAATAAATGGTTTATGATTTTATCATAAGGGATTTATTTGAGTTACAAGTGTAACAAGAAAAATAAATGAATTATGATTTTATCATAAAGGGATTTATTTGAGTTGCAAGTTTAGCAAAACACCTAGATTTACATCTCCCAAAACACCATAGGAGTATGGAGTGTTTGAGATTTGTAATAAAACCTTGTTTGACATGGTTGGATTAAATGTGTTATTTATAAAACTGCCATTATGTTTTAAAAGATTAAAGCTTTAGAGACTACCGCTTTTACACTGAAAAGAGCTCCATATTGATCCGTTGAAATGACACCATGGAAGTTATGGTTTGGGGTAAAACCCAAGTTGTCATTTCTTAAATTTTGGTATGCTAAACATAAGTAAGATGTTTACAACCGAAGTCGGATGAGCATGTCTTTGTAGGTTATTTCGAATAACAATTGGTTATTCCTCCATAACACCAAGGACAAAAGGGTTTGTCTCTTGAAACGTGAAGTTTCTTGAAGAAGGAATTTTTCATAAATGTTAAGTGGGAGACAATAGAACTTTGATAAGGTTAACGAACCTTAGCTACATGTGTTGAGTTGCGCAGCGCCGGAAAATGTTCCGGAGGCAGCCAAAATGCTCATGGATTTTGTGCCTCAAAGGTTATGGTCACGGAGATCTAAGTTCTTATTGAACCAAGTCGGTCGGATAAACAATCAAATGCTAAGATTTGAGAGTAAATCATTATTGTTTGACAATGATGAACCGACTACATGCAAAGAAGCGATGATGGGCCCTGACTCCGTCAAATGGCTTGAAGCCACAAAATCCGTGATAGTTCCAAACACGAGAAATCAAGTTTTGAACTTGGAAGACCCTTCGGAAATGTGTAAAAACCTATCGGTCGTATTTGGATCTATAAAGAAACAGACATGGATGTTTCACATCTATGAAATAGTCGACATGTCGTAAAGTATTTTACGACAATGTTCAAGGAGTTGACTATGACAAGATTTGATCTTTCATAGCGATATTTAGTCTGGACGGATTAAAGTAGCAACCACTACATATAATTTGGTATATGGTAGATGAATAAACAAAACAAAGTTCTTCTAATAGAATGGTTACCTAGGACGTTTACAAGACACGGTCCAAAGGGTTTTGTTAATTCAAAGGATGCTAAAAAGGGCATGCAAACTTCAATAGTTGAAGTAAGCATTGCGGAGTTGGAATCTTCACTATGATGAAAAGGAGTTTTCATCAAGAGACGATGAAGATGCTTGCATTTGCAAGAAATTAAGTGGGAGCGCTGAGACATATTTCTAATACATTATGTGGATGACATCTTGTTGATTAGAAACGATGTATATTTTATTGACAAAGGTTAAGAATTTCATTTCGATGAAATACTTAGGCAAAACCCGAATATTTAGCGTGAATATCTATAGTGGATAGACTGTGACGCTAATATGGTTGTGCCAAACGTACATATATCATATATTGAAGGAGTTCAATATAGAAACAACAAGAAACGATTCTTATCGCATGGAAAGGAATTGAATCAAGATTCAAGTGTATCGACAACTGATAAGTGAAACAAGATTCAAGTGCTTTGACACTTGATGAGTGAAATCACGAGAATGTTTTGATCAATCATACCATGATATGTACACATCCAGATATGTCCTATGCTCTAAGTGTTATGAGCATATACCAGAATGAATCATAAAATGATCATTGGACGATAGTGAGGATATTCTTATGATCTTTTGGAAGAACTAAGAATATATTTGTGTAGAGGTGACAAACAATTACAAATAGTTCATTGTAAAGCGTTACATTGATACTAGTTTTGTCACAAGATACAAATTAAGTTTATCTCAATTTAAACTATGGGTGGCACAATTAAATGGAAAGAAAGTTTCCATGATGGATTTGGATGTATTCCAAAGTTAAGACATTGTGACGGATACTACAACAAAAGGCTAAGTATATGACTCCTATAGTAGCAGCAAAGGAGGGAATTTGTGTCAAGTAGTTTGTTATCAAACTAAGGTGTGGTTCGCAACAGGCTAACACTAAAGATATATGTATGACAATAGTATCGACATGATTTAACCCCAAGGAACTAAAGGTCTCACCGAAAGACCAAATTTATACAATGCCATCTCATTGGAGAATGAGTGATGCGTGAAGACACAAAGACATGCAAATACACACGGACCTTAAGCGTCAGATCCGTAGATTATGTTAACCACTTGCAATCGCGTATATGGAACACCGGAAAGCCATAAGTGTTCAATACGCAAAGTTTTCAAACTAGATTATTGTCTCTAGTGCAAGTGGGAGACTGAAGGGAATATGCCCGAGAGGCAATAATAAAGTGGTTATTATCGTATTCCTTGTTTATGATAAATGTTTATTTTACATGCTATAATTGTATTAAGACGAAAACGTTAATACATGTGTGTTTAATAAACAAAAGGTAGTTCCTAGTTATGCCTCTCTTATAAACTAGCTCGTTGATTAACAAGATGATCATAGGTTTCCTGATCATGGACATTGGATGTTGTTAATAACGAGGTCACAACATTAGTGTAATGGTGTGATGAACATTCATCCGAAGTATAGAATTACGATCAAAGTCATTGAGTTTATATTGCTATAACAACTTACGAAGTGATCCTAATCCTTAGACCATGAGATCATGTCAATCACTAACACCGGAAGAGTTTCTTGATAACATCAAACGTCACACCGTAACAGGGTGATTATAAAGATGGATTTAGAACTAATAAAGTGTTATGTTGAGGCCCATGGATCGATAGTGGAATTTGTTCATCCCGATGACAGATAGATATACTCTGGGCCCTCTTGGTGATATCACATTGATTAGCTTGCAAGCAAGTGATTTGATCACTAGAATGTTATATCACGGGAACGAGAAAAGAGTGCATGTCAGTAACGAGATCAAACTAGGTATGGAGATACCGATGATCGAATCTCGGACATGTAATATATCGCGAAACAAAGGGATTAAGATACTAGCGTAAAAGGTTCCGACGATCACAAGAAAGTCATCGTTGAATGTGTGGGAGTCAGTATGGGTCTCCAGATCACGCTTCTGATTATTGATCTGAGAGGGGTCTCGATCATGTCCGCATTATTCGCGAACCGTAGGGTGACACACTTAAGAGACACCGACATCCAATTGGAGCAAAAGTTTCATGCCGAAAGAATGAACAAGCGCAGGAATTTATTTCACTAGATACCGAAACAGGTTTTCGGGTGAAATTGCATAAAGTGGTTATGCATGTGAAATAGAATTCTAGCAAGGGGTTATTTGTGAATGTTTGTCATTAAAGTAATTGACAAAATTCTGAATAAAATAAAAGAGTTTTATTTAATGAGAGTTTGCATTAAATTTGGTGGAAATTTAATGGGAATTTGAGTGGGTTTTTGAGTGGAGAATTGAAGGGCCATTTTGTGAGTGGAGTGTCCACCCACATGAATGAGGGAGAGGTGGGGGCACCCTCCATGGCCGGCGGCCATGCCTCCTTGGGCTGTCCCCCCTCCCCTATATAAGGAGCCCCTCCTCTCACTTCTCACTCACACCTCCTCGTGAAGGATCTCTCTCCCCCTCTAGAATTTATCCCCCATGGTCTCGGACTAGCGAGATACATGTTCCCGGTGGCTATTCGGCAAGAAAGAGTTGTGCTTCCGCTGCATCGCTGGAGCGAGGAGGCGGAGGTTGCTCGGTGCCTCGAACGTGTGTGCGAGCACGGATGCGCTGCTGATTTGCGGCGCTAGGACTTCCTCTCGATCTTGAGATCGGCAAGAGATCGTCTACATCAACCACGAGTTGAACTCGTTAAGCTTTGTCGGTCTTCAAGGGTATGTTCTCTACGGATATACATCCGCCTGTTGTTTGTATCTAATAGATAGATCTTGGTACGTAGTTCACATCGTAGGAAATTTTTTGTTTTCTATGCTGCGAACCCTACAGTGTGGCGTCTGGGGGGAAGTGGAGAGGAAAGGGGGAAGATTTAACGCGCGTGGTCTCCAGGCGGATTTAGTGTGGTGTTTACTCGAATTGAACCAATTGATTTGCGCCAGAAACGATAGAGAAATTAAGAGGAAAGGGGAACTGGTCACGCGCGGGTGGAAGGAATGATGACGAGGCAGTTGACGTGGCGTGGGGTTCGCGGGTCAGTGAGAGAGGAGGGTAGGTGCGTGAGTGAGAAAGTCCAGGGAGAGAGGGGAGCCAGGTGGGCTGTTGGGCTTAGCTGGGCTGGGTTCTGCTGGGCTGGTTCTTTCTCTTTTTTTATTCTGTTTCGTTTTTCTTTTTCTATTTTCATTTTCTGTTTTGAATTCATTCAAATGATTTCAAACCCTTTTTCATTTCAAATCTTTTCAAACTTTTCTGTAAGTTTCTATACTGTTTTAAACATGTATTTAAAGTCCATTTTAGAATAATTATTTTATTCATTTATGGTTTATTATTTATTTAAATTAGGCACTTGTCTTTATTCAAATAAGATTTTAAATATATTTTCAAACTCTTATTTGAATCGTAATTTTTACCAAACCTTTTTCAGTAGGTTTTATTTATTCAAAAGTGTGTTAAATAATTTACTTTGATTTATTTGAAATATTTTTAATATGATTTATTAATCATTTAAATTGGGCATTTGTCTTTATTCAAATAAAATCAAATATGGTTTTAATTTCTTATAAATTTTATTCAAATGATTATTTTATTCCATTTAATTTAATTAAATAACTTTTATATCCACCTTGGGAAATTTCTATTTATTATTTTCTCATGATTTAATTATCCATTTTCATTAGGGATTTTGTCTCCATTTAAATAGAATTCAATTTGGTTTAATCCCATGTAATTTATTTGGATATTCTTTATCCCTTTATTTTATTTGGATTATCTTTATTCCATTTGCTTATGGATTTTACCTCGAGTTTTAAATTTTCTTCTAAATAATTTTACTAGGATTTATTATTTAGGCAAAATGTCTTTATTTAAATAAAATTGAATATGGTTCAAAGCCCATATAGTTTTATTGAAATAATATTTTATTTCTTTTTATTATTTAATAACTTCCATTTGTTTATGGATTTGGCCAAAATCTAATTTGGCTTTTTAAATATTCCTTATTTATTTTCTTTCTTTCTTTCTTTTTCTCATAAAATCCATATATTTTTATTTATAGATCCAAAATTGGTGATTCCAATTTGTATAACTTTATTTAATATTTGTTTACCTTTTTAAATCCTTTTAAGATTATTTTGCTCACAATTTGGTATGGATTTTAGATAGGAGCTTTATTATCTTTGGAATTCATTTCTTTATCTTATTTTATTCATAAGTTTTTATCCATGGATCCAAATTAAATGAAACCAATTTCTATGGTTTTATAATATTTTTGTTTATCATTTTTGATCTTTTATAAATATTTGTTGACAAATTTTTATATG
Source organism: Avena sativa (assembly GCA_916181665.1). NCBI lineage: Eukaryota > Viridiplantae > Streptophyta > Magnoliopsida > Poales > Poaceae > Avena > Avena sativa. Next base: position 196,208,056 of record OV702282.1, read on the forward strand.
GAATAAATCCATAGTCTTAGAAAGATATCTTGAAAAATGATTTTCTTTCATTAGGATTTTAAGGTTTTGGTTTAACTTTTCCAAGTTTAAATTTCAAGATACATTCATTGATGAATGCATTTCACTTGATTGAAATTTGTTGGATTCCCTTTTATTCAAATTTTATTTAGGAAGGGTTTTGATGTTTCTATTTTGAAACAAAAAGTTTCTTTTCACCCTAAATTTCAACAATTATTTATTTTTTATTTATTTTTCACATTTCAAAATTTGGAAAATTTTGGGATGTGACAGGCTACCACCCTTAAAAGAAATCTCGTCCCGAGATTTGGGAAGGCTAGAGGTTACAAGTTGGCTTCAAGAAAACTAGGGTACTACCACCCTTAAAAAGGTTTTAGACTAGATTACATCTTGGCTTACTTGGGACCTTGATGTAACTTCTCTGGACAATTATTGGCATAATCTCCTTTGTCACCACACTTGAAACATGTAACAAGGCTGAGATCCTCATGTTCTAGACAGTTGTTTGCATAGTGTCCTTTGTTTCCACACTTGAAACATGTGACAAGGTTGATGTTTCTCATAGGTTTGCTTGTCTTGTCTTCCTTATTTTCAGGGCATTGTGATGCATAATGGCCTAGCTCTTTGCATTTGTGGCACATCACTTGGTTAATTCCCTTCTTCTTCTTCTTCTTCTTATTCTTGGGTTTCTCCAAAGCTAGGAGTTCCTCTAGTTCATGTTCTTCATACCTCACCTCAAATGTGGGAAAGCTTCCTCGGTTCCTTGAACGATTCCTAGGATAACGTCCATATTTCCTATTTTTTCCACCTTGGTGAGTTACAGTGTATGGAGGTGCATGATGTGATTTGCCTTGGTCTTCATCCTTGTTGGTAGAAGTTGTTCCCTTATGGAGGTTTCCAAACATGTGCTGCATTCCATCTCGTTTCATTTGTTGAATTATAGGATATATAGGGCATTGGATAGGGACATGATCATTTCATTCACATAGGAAACAAGTAACTTGAGATGTGGGCATTGTTTGGTTGTATGTTTCTCTTCACAATTAGGGCATTGATCCACATGCTCTTTAGAAGTGTATTCCATGTCTCCACAAATATTGCAAGCTTGAGTTCCTTCTATAATATCATCCTTGACATCATTGTTGTCACAATCTCCTTGGGAAAGGTTGTCTCTCATGTTGATCACTTGATTGGTAATCCCTTGCAACAATTGGGATTGGATTTCCAAAATATTTTGCAAGGTTGGGTCTAACTCATTGTTGTTGGCTAAAAACTGAGTTGTCATTTGACGCAATTGGGTTTGGTTTGCTAGTAGTTGTTCTCTCATGTGCATATCTTGGTTGTTGTTGTCACCATCCTTGATGTTGGAGTTTCTTGGAGAAATCATCTATTTGGGTTGGGTTGGGATTAGAACAAGCAAAAGATTTCTATGGTAAGAATTCTAATCACACACAACAAATCACACAAACAATGTGCAAGGAATCACAATCAAACATTCCACTCAAACAAAAAGGTCAAGCATATTTTTAGGAAACAATATATTTTTGCTACACCACATAAGTTGGTGTGATTGATTTAAACTAAGCACTAGTATTTCCAACTATGGTTATCACTTGAGATCATTCCATTCTTCTTGGTTGTTTCTTCATGAATGAGTTCATGGTTTCCTTGGAAAATATCTTGCATATTGGTCACAAAGCTTCAAAGGTGATGATGATTTCTTCTAGGTTGTGTTTCCTTAGTCTTCAAGTCTTGAGTAACATTCCTTGTCTCACTTGTAGTCCTTAGAGATGTCCAAGTTGAAGTACTTGGTGATGTTGAAGTCATTGGTTTTGGTGAAGTCTTTGCTCAAGTTGATGTCTTTGCACTTGTTGAAGTCTTTGATCATGTTGAGGTTTTGTCCATCAAGTTTGAAGAGGAAGAGATGTAGAATCAAAACCAAAAAGGTTGAGAAAAGAGTTTACAATATTGCTTGTAAATAAGTTTGAACAAATACAACTCCTATTTTTCTAAGGGGTTTTTTCCAAGTCCTAGGGTTACAATCCTACAGGCAACACAGTGCTCTGATACCATCTGTAGAGGTCCCAACCTTTAATAAGGTAGATATCCCTATGTTTACAATGCTAGTCCCTAGATCAATAGCTAGCATCCATAGTTAAGAGGTAATATCAAGAAACAAAGGTAATAATACAACTTTTATAACCAGGAATAAAATAATTCATTACATCTTACATAGCTCATTTGGCTATCTCATTACAATGCAGCATAAATAACTATATAGCATGGAGTCCTTCATCTTCAAAGTGCCACAGGCAATCATGTTGGTTGTAGACTTGTAATCCTAATCAACACACTTCACTAACATCAAACAAACCTGCAACATAATAAGTTACAGCCACAAGGGTCAATACATTTGAATTTTATTGGCAAGTGATACTATGGTAGAATAGTGGTATCTATCATCTATATGCATTTGGCTAAGTGGATCTTAGGCTTGCTTTGCTCAAAATAGGTTTTCCTTATAAGTTGAAAACACTAAGTTTTTGTTTGTCAAAATCACCCAAGGCATCTACCAATCAAATATTGAAGATCCTTTACCCTTGTTCATCCACAAGTTTTTAACTTAGAAATTGGGATGAGGAGATCCTTGATAGCTTCCATGTCTTGATGCTCAAATTGTCCATTGTCGAGGACACAACTAAGTACTTATATTTTACTCTCTCGAGAGGTGGTGCACTTTCCCCACAAGACTCGACATGCATCGAGACAAGATCTTTCAGAAGCCTTCCCTTAGACCAGAATGGACGCGCTCCAAACCTATCACCCCCTACCACCAACTGTCCATCTGGCTAAGTTATTGCAACCTATATGATCCAGGCAGAGCCCATAATGCCAAGTGGCTTCACTTGAAGCTTCTCAACATTTGACATCTCAAATCTCTTTGTTCCTGGGTGGCTTTCCACAAGTGAGATACCACGTTTTTCCCCAGTATACTGGACTTGGTGATGCCCAATTTTTCCCCAGTATACTGGACATGTGTAACCACTCAACACAAACCTTTCTTTCCATTCCACCTAGGTGATTCATTCACATAGTTGTTTTATTAACAAAACACAAGTCATAGACTTAGAAATATTTCATAACATGAATATAATCCACCCTTGTTTTCTACTAGCTAATCTAAGCATGATAGTAGTAGGGATCTTAACTTAGGAAAATTTTACTAAGGCATCATCTACCTGGATTTCCCATGGCATAGCATACTTAGTAAAAATTCCATGCAAGTCCTACTCAAAACATCACTAATGCATAGTGAAAATAATAGGACAAAAGTATGAAGCACCACTTGCCTTTTTAGTAGAGAATATAAGTTCACTCCTTGATCTTTGCAATAGTCACACTCTTCAAAGTTCACTACAATTCAATCAAGCAAGCAAATATTCAAACTAGCATTCAAACAATTCTCCACATAAAATGAATAAACAAGGAAATGCATGCAAGCATGAAAAATATTGTTTTATTTGAAAAAGTGGTTTCTAATAGGTTATAAACATTTTAAAACACATATTGGTCTTTTATAAAATTGGCAAAACTATTTGATATTAAGTTAGTGAAAATGGCCACTTTAAATCATTTTTCTTTTGCTAGAAATGATTTAAATCAAAGTAATAATTTCTAGTGTTTGACAAATATATTTTTAAACACAAATGTTAGTGTTTTAAGGTCAAGTGTTTAATATTAAAACCATTTGCAAAATGTTTTACCTATAAACCATGTTTAAATCAAAGCAATATTTTATTTTGTTGGAAATGCCTTTAAACAAAGTAATGATTTTCTAGGGTTCACCAAATATATTTTTAAATCCCAAAACTTGGTGTTTAAGGTTAGAGAGTTTAATTCAAACCATTTTCCAAAGGTTTTACTCAAAAAGAATTTTTAAAACATAATCAACATTTTTATTTAATTAGAAATGCTTTTATTCAAAGATTTATTCCTTAGCATCACAAAATATACTTTTAAATCTACAAGTTGGTTTTTATGGTCAGTAGGTTAAAAAAAACCATTTACAAAAGATTTTACCATAAAAAAAAATTTGGAATAAATTCTATACTCCAAATATGCCTACAAATGTTTCTGCAAAAACAACCAATTTTATAGAAGCAATTCACTAAACAAAGGGCATGGTTGGAAAGGTTTCTTCTTGCTGATTCCATTGATATAAAATTTGCAAAATTTGGACGTGTAGATTAAAAGTTATGAATTTTGCAAGTTTAAACATCTAATAGACAAGTTTCTGTTTTTAAAACAAATCACTGGACACGCGTCACGTTCTTACTGGTCGATACCGTTTCGTCTGGATCGGCTAACACAGCATGTTGGATGTAAAGTAAATCGTGCGGCTCTGATCTAGTCATACCGGTTCGCTTAAGTCGTCTATCGTGTCCTTACGATTAACATCTAACGGCTCAGATCTAGACGACCAAAGATGGACGACGCAACGACGGTGGACAGCGGCGGCGCGCTCAAGCGGTGACGTTGCCGGCGATTCAGGAAGCGAGAAAGAGAGAGAGAGAGAGAGAGAGAGAGAGAGAGAGAGAGAGAGAGAGAGAGAGAGAGAGAGAGAGAGAGAGAGAGAGAGAGAGAGAGAGAGAGGGTAATAGCTCACTAAGTTCGTAGTGATGAGAGGATTCTCAATGTTGCTTTTGTTGTCGACGGGGCACAGGAGGACGATAGGAATTTCTCGCCGGAGTTCCTCACTGGCTCGGGCACGCACTGCCGTGGTCGAAGACGAGTGTCTGGAATGCAAGCGAACGAGGGAATGCGTCAGGAGGATGCGCACAGTCTCGGGGGTTGTAGGGATACTCACCAGAACACGAGGGGCGCACGGGGTTGGCGTCAGTAGCTCGCCGGAGTGGATGCGGTCGTCGGTGGAGAGACAGTGTTGTCCTTGCCGATGATTCGGAGCACGTGCGAGCTAGCTAGGGATGCTGGTAGATGCGTATGGGGATGGGGAGCAGGCTCGTGGAGTCTAGGGGGCAGCGGTGAGGTCTAGCGTCGCCGGAATTTGCCGTTGAGCTCGTCGGAGACAGAAGGTTTGAAGCGAGCAATTCGAGCAGCCCTGGGGCATAGGGGGTGTGGCGTCTGGGGGAAAATGGAGAGGAAAGGGGGAAGATTTAACGCGCGTGGTCTCCGAGCGGATTCAGTGTGGTGTTTACTCGAATTGAACCAATTGATTTGCACCAGAAACGGTAGAGAAATTAAGAGGAAAGGGGAACTGGTCACGCGCGGGTGGAAGGGATGATGACGAGGCAGTTGACGTGGCGTGGGGTTCGCGGGTCAGTGAGAGAGGAGGGTAGGTGCGCGAGTGAGAAAGTCTAGGGAGATAGGGGAGCCGGGTGGGCTGTTGGGATTAGCTGGGCTGGGTTCTGCTGGGCTGGTTCTTTCTCTTTTTTTATTTTGTTTCCTTTTTCTTTTTCTATTTTCATTTTCTGTTTCGAATTTATTCAAATGATTTCAAACCCTTTTTCATTTCAAATCTTTTCAAAAATTTCAGTAAGTTTCTATAGTGTTTTAAACATGTATTTAAGGTCCATTTTAGAATAATTATTTTATTCATTTATGGTTTATTATTTATTTAAATTAGGCACTTGTCTTTATTGAAATAAGATTTTAAATATATTTTCAAACTCTTATTTGAATCCTAATTTTTACCAAACCTTTTTAAGTAGGTTTTATTTATTCAAAAGTGTGTTAAATAATTTACTTTGATTTATTTGAAATATTTTTAATATGATTTATTAATCATTTAAATTGGGCATTTGTATTTATTCAAATAAAATCAAATATGGTTTTAATTCCTTATAAATTTTATTCAAATGATTCTTTTATTCCATTTAAGTTAATTAAATAAGTTTTATATCCACCTTGGGAAATTTCTATTTATTATTTTCTCATGATTTAATTATTCATTTTCATTAGGGATTTTGTCTCCATTTAAATAGAATTTAATTTGGTTTAATCCCATGTAATTTATTTGGATATTCTTTATCCCTTTATTTTATTTGGATTATCTTTATTCCATTTGCTTATGGATTTTAACTCGAGTTTTAAATTTTCTTCTAAATAATTTTACTAGGATTTATTATTTAGGCAAAATGTCTTTATTTAAATAAAATTGAATATGGTTCAAAGCCCATATAGTTTTATTGAAATAATCTTTTATTTCTTTTTATTATTTAATAACTTCCATTTGTTTATGGATTTGGCCAAAATCTAATTTGGCTTTTTAAATATTCCTTATTTATTTTCTTTCTTTCTTTTTCTCATAAAATCCATATATTTTTATTTATAGATCCAAAATTGGTGATTCCAATTTGTATAACTTTATTTAATATTTGTTTACCTTTTTAAATCCTTTTATGATTATTTTGCTCACAATTTGGTATGGATTATATATAGGAGCTTTATTAGCTTTGGAATTCATTTCTTTATCTTATTTTATTCATAAGTTTTTATCCATGGCTCCAAATTAAATGAAACCAATTTCTATGGTTTTATAATATTTTTGTTTATAATTTTTGATCATTTATATATATTTATTGATAAATTTTTATATGGAATAAATCCATAGTCTTAGAAAGAGATCTTGAAAATGATTTTCTTTCATTAGGATTTTAAGGTTTTGGTTTATCTTTTCCAAGTTTAAATTTCAAGATACATTCATTGATGAATGCATTTCACTTGATTGAAATTTGTTGGATTCCCTTTTATTCAAATTTTAGGAAGGGTTTTGATGTTTCTATTTTGAAACAAAAAGTTTCTTTTCACCCTAAATTTCAACAATTATTTATTTTGTTTATTTATTTTTCACATTTCAAAATTTGAAAATTTTTGGGATGTGACAAAGAGCTGAAAGCTAACAAGTACTATAATTTTTGGAAGCTCCTTATGAGACTTGAAATCCCTATTTCCTTTTATGAAGGGCCTTTTTTCCACCATTATATCTAGTCTCCACCTTCTATCCTTAGGCACCAATTAAGAGAGCATAATTGCCATTCTTAGTTCTACGTGCACTGTCGCAAAACTTATTGATTGATTCATATTGTTGAAATTGCTTGCTCATGTACTATTTTTATCTAGTCACTCTTATGAACTTTGAAGGTGTCATATGCATCTATTTTCTACTCCATGAGGGACAAGCTGAATGCCACTATGCCATGTTTTCTATATGTGAAAAAACAAATGTTTTTCAATGCATGTTATTCATGAATCTTTGTTTATAACCTTTCATGTTGCATGCATATTTACTTTGTCTTACTCTTAGAACTCCATTTTTCCTGCTCATGTTTAGAGTTCTTTGATCCCAGCTTTCAATGCTTGCAAATGGTTTGATCTTGATTTTGATGGTGCATGTCACCTAAAAATTATTATTTTTATCACTAACCTACTCGAGGACGAGTAGGAGTTATGCTTGGGGATGCTTGATACTCGTAAATTTATCTATATTTTTTGATGTTCCATGCTTGTTTAGTATCTACTTTGCTTTGCTTTGTCTACACTTTGAGGTGTCTTTATATGTTTTTCTAGACTAACCTATTAACAAGATGCCACAGTGCCAGTTGCCTGTTTTCCTCTGTTTTTGGTTCCAGAAAAGGAAGAAAACCAATATTCTTGGAATTGGACGGGACAAAACCCAAAGTCAATATTTTATCGTGGGGAACACGGAGCCAGAATACGAGACGGAGGAGAGCCACCAGGGAGCCTGATACATCGGAAACATATCTATAAGTTTTGATGCTCCATGCTTGTTTACTATCTACTTTGCTTTGCTTTGTCTACACTTTGAGGTGTTTTTATATGTTTTCTGGAACTAACCTATTAACAAGTTGCCACAGTGTCAGTTGCCTGTTTTCTTCTGTTTTTGGTTCTAAAAAGGAAGAAAATCAATATTCTCGGAATTGTACGGGACAAAAAGCCAAAGTCAATATTTTATCATGGGCAACACGAAGCCCGAAGATGAGACGGAGAAGGCTCACCAGGGGGCCAAACCCCCTAGACGTTCGGGTGGGCCCACGCTGCGCCTGGGGGGTGCAGCCGCCCTGGTGGCCCCCTAGCTTGCCCCTTCGCCTATAAGAAGCCCCCGATGCAGAAACCCTAGGCACCTGATCAAAACTCCACGAAACCTTCTGTAGCTGCCGCCACCATCGTCCCTAGATCTGGGGGATCTGGAGTTCTTCCGAGCACCCTGTCGGAGGGGAGATCATCCCAGAGGCCTTCTTCTTCATCATGCCAGCCTCCGGTATGAAGCGTGAGTAGTTCCACCTTGGACTACGGGTCCATGTAGTAGCTAGATGGTTGTATCTCCTCCTTTATGCTTTCATGTATAGATCTTGTGAGCTTCGTTCATGATCAAGATCTAATCTATTTGTAATCATGCATGTTATGTTTGCGAGGATCCGATGGATATTGAGATTACTATGTCAGATTGATTAATGGTTTTGTCTATTTGATTCTATCATGTGTATGTTGTTTGTGATCTTGCATGCTCTCCGTTGTTAGTAGCTATCTTGGCCAAGTAGTTGCTAGTGACTCCAAGAGGGGTATTTATGCTCGATAGTGAGTTCATGCCTCTAATTTACAAGGGAAGTGACAGAATCTCTTCGGTTGTAGATGTGTTGTTGCCACTAGGGAGAAAACAACGGTCTCTTGTTCATAGAACAAGTGGATTGTTTACCTTACACACTTTGCTTAAAGCAGTTGTCTATTGATTGCAACTTAATACTGGAGGGGGTTCGGATGATAAACTGAAGGTGGACTTCTAGTCATAGATGCAATTGGATCGCGGTCTATGTATATTGTTGTATTGCCCAATCGAATCTCATAGGATCTTTTTCTCTAGTATTGCATTGTTATGCCTTGCTCGGTTCCTTTCAATTGCCCTGCTGTAATTTGTTTACCCTTCATGCCATGCTGTTTATCTAAGGAGAGCACCTCTAGTGAACTATGGACCCTGGTCCAATCTTTACCATTGATACATCTTCCACTGTTACTGTTTACTTGCTGCAAACCATCATCACCTTCCACACCATACAGTTAATCCTTTGTTACAGCAACCGGTGAGATTGAAAACCTCACTGTTAGTTGGGGCAAAGTCTTGAGTTTGTGTTGTGTAGGTCTCCACGTTGCTTGCAGCACCTTTGGGGCGTTTCCTTCCTCCTACTGGTTTGATAACCTCGGTTTCTTACTGAGGGAAACTTGCCTGCTGTATTGCATCATACCTTCTTCTTACGGTCTCCCAACGAAGTGCTGCTGCACTTATCAAGGCTTTTTTCTAGCGCCGTTGCCGGGGAAGCTAAGGACGTCTTCACAAGGGGAGTCCTCCTCGACCTTTCTCTTTACTTTGTTTTTAGTTTGCTTAGTTTCTTTTTCTTGTTTTTGTTTGCCTCTTTTTATCAAAAACTCAAAAAAATAGTCTAGTTTGGTTTGCTTTCTCTTATAAAAAAACACAAAAAAATATTAGTTCCTGCTCTAGCTGCTGCTGCTGTTTTTGGCTTGCTCCACTTTTTCCAAAATGAACTTTGTTGATAACACCAAGTTGTGTGACTTAACTAGCACAAACAACAATGATTTCCTTAGAACTCCTATTGCTCCACCTGCTCCTGATGCTACCTTTTATAAAATTAAGCCGGCTTTGTTGAATCTTGTGATGAGAGAGAAATTTTCTAGTGCTAGTTCCGATGATGATGCTGCCCATCTCAATAATTTTGTTGAACTTTGTGAGATGCAAAAGTATAAGGATGTATATGGAGTTATTATTAAGCTCAGGTTGTTTCCTTTCTCCTTGAGTGGAAAAGCTAAAGAATGGTTGCTATCCTTTCCTAGAAATAGTATTGATTCTTGGACTAAGTGTAAAGATGCTTTTATTGGAAAGTACTATCCTCCTGCTAAGATTTTATCTATGAGAAGTGACATTATGAAATTTAAACAACTTGATAATGAACATGTTGCTCAAGCTTGGGAAGGAATGAAATATTTGGTTAAGAATTGTCCCACTCATGAACTCACTGCTTGGATGATTATCCAGACTTTTTATGCAGGTTTGAACTTCTCTTCAAGAAACCTGTTGGATTCAGCTGCTGGAGGTACCTTTATGGGCATCATTTTTGGTGCTGCAACAAAAATCCTTGATAAAATGACGGTTAATTACTCTGAATGGCACACTGAGAGAGCTCCACATGGTAAGAAGGTAAATTATGTTGAAGAAACCTACTCTTTGAGTGATAAGATTAATGTTATTATGGCTATGCTTGTTAATGGGAAAGCTCCTTTAGATCCAAATAATGTCCCCTTAGCCTCTTTGGTTGCTCAACAAGAGCAAGTTGATGTGAACTTCATTAGAAACAACAATTTCAACAACAATGCCTATAGGAATAATTTTGGTGGTAACAACTATAGGCCTTATTGTAGAGGTCCCAACCTTTAATAAGGTAGAGATCCCTGTGTTTACAATGCTAGTCCCTGGATCATTAGCTAGCATCCACAGTTAAGATGTAATATCAAGAAACAAAGGTCATAATACAACTTTATAACCAGGAATAAAATATTGCATTACATCTTACATATCTCATTTGGCTATCTCATTACAATGCATCAGAAATAACTATATAGCATGGAGTCCATCATCTTCAAAGTGCCACAGGCAACCATGTTGGTTGTAGACTTGTAATCCTAATCAACACACTTCACTAACATGAAACAAACCTGCAACATAATAAGTTACACCCACAAGGGTGTAATGCCCGGAAAATATTAAAAAAATAGAAATTGATTGTTATTTTAATTTGTGCATCATCATGAAATCATCATGCATATTTTGTTCGTAATTTTGACTGCAAACTATTTTGCTAAAAAAACCTAATTTTGTTTTACTAAAATATCTTTATGGTTTTATTAAATCTATTTCCCTTTTCTTATTTTAAACTAAACAAAATAATATTCACTTGTAACTCCCTCGAATCGGGTCTATGCAGATCTTAGCATTTCCCGCCAAAACCCGCATAGAAGCGATTCAAAGACGCCCACCAGACACTTTCGTGTGGGTGGGATTTGAATACAAGTAGTTACATCACACTAGTTTACAACAGAGTCCACAAGAACTTATATATACAACAACGACTCAACGAGTCAAGAATACAAAAGGTACAATTCAAAGAGAAAGCAAAATAGTATCCGAGTGCGGACAAGATCCAAATGAGACTAAGAGTCCAGAAGAATAATCAAGCGATGTCCAACCCTGCCCAGGCCAAGCTGGAAGGGTAACCTTGCTAACGTCGTCGATCACATACCTATCAAGCCAAATGGTGTCATGAAAGGGCAAAGGAAAACAGAAAGAGAGCGGTCAGTACTGAGGCCAGTACACGGCGAGACTAGAATTCGGCGGTCCTCGCCTACATAGGTATGGTGGGCTCAGCGGCAGCAAAGCTTGCACTATCTAACTTATAGAGACACGCTACAACTTCGGCTATTAGAGCGAGATAAGAGAGCACTATACGATAGCATAATGTAACACCAAACATAACCCATCCGAAGATTTCTCCCTCGAAGACCAGTCGAGGAAGTCCCCTTGCGGAACACACACAGTGGCAATTTTAGTTAAGCAGGTGTTCAGTTGATAAGGCTAATTACTAGTCAAGTTATTAGAGGCAAAGCATTAGTGGCGTTGTCTATGATCATGACACTGTACTTCTGAGGCGTCCATAACCGTGGACACACGGCTTCTCGAAAATATTTACCCTGCAGGGGTGCACTACTGTACCCAAACGCATGCTCAACCCATCAGGCAACATATCACGCGTGCCATCCGAATCTCACAACAAGAACTATCCCATAACTACGCGCATATCCAGATGTAGGGATTCGTAGCATGGAAAACAAAAATTTTCTATCGCATACAAACAAACAAGCCAAGATCTATCTACTAGATTGTAGCAACGAGTCGATGGAATAACTTACCCTCGAAGATTCTAAAGTGTTTAACGAGAGCGGATTCTCGTGGGTGATGTAGTCGTACTCTTCCCGATCTCAAGATCGCGTAGACGATCCTTTCGGCTCTGTGTTCCGGCAGCGCTCCCGCAGTCGGTCACACGTTCGGTACTCGACGAAGACCTTCCTCTCCCTTGTTCCAGCAGGCAGCAGAGGTTGTAGCACTCTCCTCGAGATTCCGGCAGCATAACGGCGTGGTACCGGAAGTAGAGGGGAGATCTCGCAGGGCTTCGCCTTAAGCCGGAGCGAGTATGGTGGAGTATGAGAGAGCTCCTCGGTGATCTAGGGTTTAGACACACCAAGGAGGAGGGGCTAGAGCCGGCGGCTAGGGTTCCGGGGACCCCCAAGTCGGCGGCTAGGGCAAAACCCTAGGGGGTGGCGGCGGCTATGGAGGGCTGCAGCTTCTAGGGTTTAGAGGTGAGGGACTTGTTTTTAGAGGAGGGAGCCCTGCCCCTCCTTATATAGGTGGAGGGGCCGGCCGCGCCAAGGGGAGGGAGGGGAGTCCCTCCCCAACTCGGCTTGGAGGTGGGCCGCCGGTTGGAGGAGGGATTCCCTCCCCAACTCGGTTTCCCTCCTTCCTCCTCTTTTCCACTTTCCAAAACTTGCCGTTTGACTTTCAAACTAGCCGTTTGACTTTTCAATTTAGGATTTGAATAAACCCTTTATTTTGGACAGCGAATACACTTAGTACATGATGCAATCATTCCAACTTGCAATGACACACTCATGTACCCCTTCCCCTCCGGAGTGCCGGACATTCCGGAACCTTCTAGAACATTCCCGATGAAAACACCGGAATCATTCCCGAACTCCGAAACGGGACTTTCCTTATATGAATCTTATTCTCCGGACCATTCCGGATCACCTCATGATATCCCGGATCCCATCCGAAACTCCGAACAACATTCGGTCTCTTTCTCATATTACCATAACTACTCAAACAACGTCGAATCCTTAAGTGTGTCTCCCTACGGTTCGTGAATTATGCGGACATGATCAAGACACTTCTCCGAACAATAACCAATAGAGGAATCTGGAAATTCATATGGCTCCCACATATTTCTACGATTACTTTGCGATCGAATGAACCACTTACATACGATACCAATTTCCCTTTGTCTCACGATAGTTTACTTATCCAAGGTTATGATCGTCGGTATCTCTGCATACCTAGTTCAACCTTGTTACCGATAAGTACTCTTTTCTCGTTCCCGTGATATGTGATCCCTTGTGAACCAGTCACATGCTTGCAAGCTAATTGGATGACATTCCACCGAGAGGGCCCAGAGTATATCTATCCGTCATATGGATGGACAAATCCCACTCTTGATCCATGTGTCTCAACCAATACTTTCCGAACACTCAATGCCACCTTTATAGCCACCCAGTTACGGTGTGGTGTTTGATGTCATCAAAGCATCCATCCGATAAGGGTGATATGCATGATCTCATGGTCGAAGGAATTAGGTTACTATGTATCAGAAAGCATATAGCAATTAAACTATTGAAATGACTTGATCTTTATGCTACGCTTATCTATAGGAGTATGTCCACCATATCATTCTCCTAACGATATGATCTTGTTGTTGATAACATCTCAATGTTCATGATAGGGAAACCACAATCATTTATCAACCAACAAGCTAGTGATGTATAGAGGCTATACTAGGGACTTCAAATTAAGTTTACAAATCACACAAGTATCAATGTTTCCTTGTTAATACTATTATAGCATGAATGTAAACATTTATCATAAACACAAAGATATAATAATAACCACATTTATTATTGCCTCTAGGGCATATCTCCAACAGTCTCCCACTTGCACTAGAGTCATCTAATCTAGATTACATGGTAATATACCGAACACCCATGGCAGTTTGGTGCTGGTCATGTTTTGCCCTCGGGAGAGGTTTAGTCAACGGATCCGCCACATTCAGATCTATGTGTACTTTGCAAATCTTTATATCCCCATCTTGGATATGTTCTCGAATAGCGTGAAAATGTAGCTTGATGTGCTTCAGCTTCTTGTGTGACCTTGGTTCTTGCGCATTGGATATGGCGCCCATGTTATCACAGTAGATAGACATTGGGTCCAGCGCACTAGGAACCACACCCAGCTCTCTAATGAACTCTTTCATCCATATCGCTTCTTGTGAAGCCTCCGAAGCAGCCATGTATTCCGATTAAGTTGAAGATCTCGCCACAACGCTTTGCTTTGCACTCCTCCAGCTAACTGTTGCACCATTCAAAATAAATACGTATCCAGATTGTGATTTAGAATCATCCGGATCGGTGTTCCAACTAGCATCGGTGTAACCATTAACAACGAGTTGTTCATCACCTCCATAAGAAATAACCATATCCTTAGTTCTTCTCAAGTACTTAAGGATGTTTTTGACCGCTGTCCAATGATACACTCCTGGATCACTTTGATATCTGCTAGTTAAACTAACAGCATATGCAATGTCGGGTCTAGTACATAGCATGACATACATTAGAGATCCTATGGCTGAGGCATAGGGAGTCTTACTCATCCTTTCTCTATCTTCTGCCGATGTCGGACTTTGAGTTTTACTCAAGGTCGTATTGGGCAACATGGGCAAGAACCCTTTCTTGCTATCTTCCATTCCAAACCTCTTTAGAACTTTGTCCAAATATGTACTCTGTGACAATGATATTTGGCGTTTCGATCTATCTCTATAAATCTTTATGCCTAATATGTAAGCTGCTTCACCAAGATCCTTCATTGAAAAACTATTATTCAAATATTCCTTGACACTATTAAGAAGGTCTACATCATTCCCAATCAACAATATGTCATCCACATATAGTATTAAGAATGCTACAGAGCTCCCACTCACTTTCTTGTAAATACAAGCTTCTCCATAAGTTTGTATAAAACCAAAACTTTTGATTACCTTATCAAAACGTTGATTCCAACTTCGGGATGCTTGCTTCAATCCATAGATGGACCGTTGAAGTTTGCATACCTTGTTAGCATCTTTAGGATCGACAAAACCTTTGGGTTGCATCATATACAACTCTTCATCAATGTCTCCATTGAGGAATGCTGTTTTGACATCCATCTGCCATATCTCATAATCATAATATGCAGCGATTGCTAACATAATCCTCACAGACTTTAGCTTCGCTACTGGTGAGAAAGTCTCATCGTAGTCAACTCCTTGAATTTGTCGAAACCCTTTTGCGACAAGTCGAGCTTTATAGACAGTAACATTACCATCAGCATCTGTTTTCTTCTTGAAGATCCATTTGTTTTTGACAGCCTTCCGGCCATCCGGCAAGTCCACCAAAGTCCATACTTGGTTTTCGTACATGGATCCAATCTCGGATTTCATGGCTTCTTGCCATTTATTGGAATCTGGGCTCATCATTGCTTCCTCATATGTCTCGGGGTCATCGGTGTTGTCCACCAACATGACACTCATAACGGGATCATACCAATCTGGAGTGGTACGAGTTCTCGTTGACCTCCGAGGGTCTGTAGCAACTTCAACCGAAGTTTCATGATCACTATCATTAGCTTCCTCTCTTATTGGTGCAGGCACCACAGGAACTTCTTCCGGTGCTGCGCTACTCGCAACTTCGAGAGAAGGTTCGACAACCTCGTCAAGTTCTACTTTCCTTCCAGTCACTTCTTTCGAGAGAAATTCCTTCTCTAGAAAGGATCCATTCTTGGCAACAAAGATTTTGCCTTCGGATCTATGATAGAAGGTATACCCAATAGTTTCTTTCGGGTATCCTATGAAGACGCATTTTTCCGCTTTGGGTTCTAGCTTGTCCGGCTGTAACTTCTTTACATAGGCTTCGCATCCCCAAACTTTAAGGAACGACAATCTAGGTTTCTTCCCAAACCATAATTCATACGGTGTCGTTTCAACGGATTTAGACGGTGCCCTATTTAAAGTGAATGCGGCTGTTTCTAATGCATAACCCCAAAATGATAGCGGTAAATCTGTAAGTGACATCATAGAACGAACCATATCTAAGAGAGTTCGATTACGACGTTCGGACACACCATTACGCTGTGGTGTTCCCGACGGTGTCAACTGTGAAAGTATTCCGCATTTCTTCAAATGCTCGCCAAACTCGTAACTTAGATATTCACCTCCACGATCAGAACGTAGAAATTTAATCTTCTTGTTACGTTGATTCTCTACCTCACTTTGAAACTCCTTAAACTTCTCGAAAGTTTCAGACTTATGTTTCATGAAATAGATATACCCATATCTACTCAAGTCATCCGTGAAGGTAAGAACATAACGATAACCACCGCGCGATGCTACACTCATTGGACCACACACATCGGTATGTATGATTTCCAATAAGTCCGTAGCTCGCTCCATTATACCAGAAAATGGAGTCTTAGTCATTTTTCCCATCAGACATGCTTCGCATCTTTCAAGTGATTCAAGAAGTCCATCGGAATGGAGTTTCTTCATACGTTTCACTCCAATGTGACCAAGACGACAGTGCCACATATAGGTCGAATTATCGCTTGATTTCAAACGTTTAGCCTCAATGTTGTTGATATGTGTATTTCCACTATCGAGATTCAATAAGAATAGACCATCTAACAAAGGTGCATGTGCATAAAACATATTACTCATATAAATCGAACAACCATTATTCTCGGACTTAAACAAGTAACCGTCTCGCAATAAACAAGATCCTGATATAATGTTCATGCTCAACGCAGGCACCAAATAACAATTATTTAAGTATAAAACTAATCCCGATGGTAGATGAAGGGGTAGCGTGCCGACCGCGATCACATCAACCTTTGATCCATTTCCCACGCGCATCGTCACCTCGTTCTTCGCTAGCTTCCGTTTATTCTGCAGCACCTGTTTCGAGTTACAAATATGAGCAACCGAACCAGTATCAAATACCCAGGCACTACTACGAGTACTAGTGAGATACACATCAATAACATGTATATCAGATATACCTTTCTTCTTGATGTTGTCGTTCTTCAAATCCGCCAAGTACTTTGGGCAATTCCGCTTCCAGTGGCCTTCTCCCTTGTAGTAAAAGCACTCAGTATCAGGCTTAGGTCTAGCCTTGGTCTTCTTCGTCGGCGTGGTAACTTTCTTACCACCCTTCTTGAAGTGTCCCTTCTGCTTAGACTTGCCTTTCTTGAATTTGTTGGTCTTATTGACCAACAACACTTGGTGCTCTTTCTTGATCTCCACTTCTGCAGATTTCAACATGGCAAAGAGTTCTGGCAACGTCTTGTTCATGTTCTGCATGTTGTAGTTCATCACAAAGTTCTTGTAACTTGGTGGTAGTGATTGGAGGACACGGTAAATCCCCAAAGCATTAGGAATCACTATACCCAAGATTTGAAGTTTGTTTGCGTGCCCAGACATCTTAAGCACATGCTCACTGACGGAGCTGCCCTCTTCCATCTTGCAGTTAAAGAACTTTTCAGAAGCCTCATAGCTTTCAATTGCCGCATGAGTCTCAAAAATCAATTTGAGATCCTCGACAATATCATATGGGTCTGAATTCTCAAACCTTTTCTGAAGCTCCGATTCCAAACCATACAAGATAGCACACTGAACTATGGAGTACTGATTCTTCCGTGCGAGGTAAACATTCTTTACTTCATCGGAAGCATCGGCTGCAGGTGGGTCACCCAGCGGTGCATCCAGCACATAGGTCAAATTACCAGCTGTGAGGACAATCCTCAAATTGCGGAACCAATCCGTGAAGTTGCTTCCATTGTTTTTCAACTTTTCTTTCTCTAGGAACGCATTAAAATTGATGGTAGGGGCTGCCATTGATCTACAACATATTTGCAATAGTTTAGACTAAGTTTATGACAAATTGAGTTCATATTAATAAAATTAAACTAGGTGAACTCCCACTCAAAACAACATCCCTCGCATTGTTTTAGTGATCACACGAACCAAATCCACCACATCAACACCGATCATCACGAGAGTTGATATAGTTTCAATGGCGAACAATCGTCATGTTCATCATATCTACTATATGATTCATGCTTTACCTTTCGGTGATCCGTGTTCCAAGACCATGTCTGTACATGCTAGGCTCGTCAAGATCAAACCTTAGTTTCCGCATGAGCAAATCTGGCTTGCTCACGTTGTATACACTTGCAGAATCTAACACACCCGATCATCACGTGGTGCTTCGAAACAACAAGATTTAGCAACGGTGCTAACTAAGGGTGAACACTTTTGACTTGAAATTCATGTGCATGAGGGACCATCTTATAATGCTACCGTCGTCTACTAAGCAATACAAGATGCATAAAGGATTAACATCACATGCAATTCATAATATGTGATATGATATGGCCTTTCTTCTTTGTGCTTCCGATCTCCATCTTCAAGCACGAACATGATCTCCATCATCACCGGCATTGCATCAAGGTCAATGACGCTTCTCCATGGTTGTCGTCCACCGGCTTCAACCCTATTACAACTACTTTGAATAGACACGCGGGTCTTAACATAAATTAAAGACAACCATATGGCTCCTGCCGGTTGCCAACTTACAATAAGGAACATTGCATACATCAAATATAATCACAATCATGGCCATATCACATCACTGCACACCCCTGCAAAACAAAGTTAGACGCCTCTACTTTCTTTGCATATTTTACGTGGTTTGGGGCTTTCAATAAGTGTCGTTCTAACTTACGAACAAGAACCACAACATTGATACTAGTATTGTTGATCACCCGTTGTAAATTGGATCTTAACTATGCTAGGAGAAACAGGCACCCGCAAAGCCACTTATGCAATACAAGTTGCATGTCAAGCGTGGAGCAAGTCTCATGAACGATGTCATGTAAGGTTAGCCCGGGCCGCTTCATCCCAACATACCGCAAGATGCAAAGTACACAAGAAGAAATCGACAATAAAAGCATCAACGCCCACAATGACCATTGTGTTCTACTCGTGCAACAGATCTACATATAAACACGGCTCTGATACCACTGTAGGGATTCGTAGCATGGAAAACAAAAAATTTCTATCGCATACAAACAAACAAGCCAAGATCTATCTACTAGATTGTAGCAACGAGTCAATGGAATAACTTACCCTCGAAGATTCCAAAGTGTTTAACGAGAGCGGATTCTCGTGGGTGATGTAGTCGTACTCTTCCCGATCTCAAGATCGCGTAGACGATCCTTCCGGCGCTGCGTTCCGGCAGCGCTCCCGCAGTCGGTCACACGTTCGGTACTCGACGAAGACCTTCCTCTCCCTTGTTCCAGCAGGCAGCGGAGGTTGTAGCACTCTCCTCGAGATTCCGGCAGCACAACGGCGTGGTACCGGAAGTAGAGGGGAGATCTCGCAGGGCTTCGCCTTAAGCCGGAGCGAGTATGGTGGAGTATGAGAGAGCTCCTCGGTGATCTAGGGTTTAGACACACCAAGGAGGAGGGGCTAGAGCCGGCGGCTAGGGTTCCGGGGACCCCCAAGTCGGCGGCTAGGGCAAAACCCTAGGGGGTGGCGGCGGCTATGGAGGGCTGCAGCTTCTAGGGTTTAGAGGTGAGGGGCTTGTTTTTAGAGGAGGGAGCCCTGCCCCTCCTTATATAGGTGGAGGGGCCGGCCGCGCCAAGGGGAGGGAGGGGAGTCCCTCCCCAACTCGGCTTGGAGGTGGGCCGCCGGTTGGAGGAGGGATTCCCTCCCCAACTCGGTTTCCCTCCTTCCTCCTCTTTTCCACTTTCCAAAACTTGCCGTTTGACTTTCAAACTAGCCGTTTGACTTTTCAATTTAGGATTTGAATAAACCCTTTATTTTGGACAGCGAATACACTTAGTACATGATGCAATCATTCCAACTTGCAATGACACACTCATGTACCCCTTCCCCTCCGAAGTGCCGGACATTCCGGAACCTTCTAGAACATTCCCGATGAAAACACCGGAATCATTCCCGAACTCCGAAACGGGACTTTCCTTATATGAATCTTATTCTCCGGACCATTCCGGATCACCTCGTGATATCCCGGATCCCATCCGAAACTCCGAACAACATTCGGTCTCTTTCTCATATTACCATAACTACTCAAACAACGTCGAATCCTTAAGTGTGTCTCCCTACGGTTCGTGAATTATGCGGACATGATCAAGACACTTCCCCGAACAATAACCAATAGAGGAATCTGGAAATTCATATGGCTCCCACATATTTCTACGATTACTTTGCGATCGAATGAACCACTTACATACGATACCAATTTCCCTTTGTCTCACGATAGTTTACTTATCCAAGGTTATGATCGTCGGTATCTCTGCATACCTAGTTCAACCTTGTTACCGATAAGTACTCTTTTCTCGTTCCCGTGATATGTGATCCCTTGTGAACCAGTCACATGCTTGCAAGCTAATTGGATGACATTCCACCGAGAGGGCCCAGAGTATATCTATCCGTCATATGGATGGACAAATCCCACTCTTGATCCATGTGTCTCAACCAATACTTTCCGAACACTCAATGCCACCTTTATAGCCACCCAGTTACGGTGTGGTGTTTGATGTCATCAAAGCATCCATCCGGTAAAGGTGATATGCATGATCTCATGGTCGAAGGAATTAGGTTACTATGTATCAGAAAGCATATAGCAATTAAACTATTAAAATGACTTGATCTTTATGCTACGCTTATCTATAGGAGTATGTCCACCATATCATTCTCCTAACGATATGATCTTGTTGTTGATAACATCTCAATGTTCATGATAGGGAAACCACAATCATTTATCAACCAACAAGCTAGTGATGTATAGAGGCTATACTAGGGACTTCAAATTAAGTTTACAAATCACACAAGTATCAATGTTTCCTTGTTAATACTATTATAGCATGAATGTAAACATTTATCATAAACACAAAGATATAATAATAACCACATTTATTATTGCCTCTAGGGCATATCTCCAACACCAGAGGCATCACCTACTGTG
Organism: Avena sativa; assembly: GCA_916181665.1. NCBI lineage: Eukaryota > Viridiplantae > Streptophyta > Magnoliopsida > Poales > Poaceae > Avena > Avena sativa. The sequence goes on from OV702282.1 coordinate 196,229,083, forward strand.
GGGAACCAACCAAGAGGTACGACGATTCTCAAGGAAGGCACAGCGTTTGTGCCTACTGGTGGATCGGGCCCTGCGGGGTAACTTGTACACACCGTGGGTGCCGTCATCGTGTACCGCGATTTATGTATGCAAGCCATGGCAATCCACCAAAACATCAAGTCCGAAGACATATCAACTCACCCATGTCCGAGGACATATGCGTATGCACCAAATGGAAAACCAATTTTGTAACCCTCTGGATATACGAATAGCGCCGGTAGTTGAGGGGGGATCCCAGAGGCCCCACGTTTGGTTAGCGCGATCAACTCAGAACTGGTATCGTAGAACGATCGGGTCCTAGGTCGGCTCAAGTAGTTCCCAAAGGTGGTCCCTGCCGGGGCCTTATCATTAGGTGAGACCATAACTATAACCGACATCACCAATTTAATTATCTTATTACCAACCATATCTGAGTATCATGTTCCACCTGTATGAGAGCGGTACTAAGCATTCCTACGACTCGCAAGGACAAAGCTAGCTAATCAAACAAGGCAATAGGATAACCAAGGCAATATAGTGGAGCAGGTAATTAAAGGAACGGTACTATAGCATCGACAATAAGGATAGCAATAGATCAATTGGAAGAAGTAAAGATTATAAATGCAAAATAGGTAGAAGGGGAAGAATGCTCGCCTGTGAGACAAAGTCAGGAAACCAGAGGCTTGTCGCAACTCGCATCCACTCATCGTCCTATCCGATGAAGAAGCAAAACACTAGAAGAGGCGACGGATGCAATATTTAGAAATACAGCGAAAGATCCGGCATGTTTATGATATGATGCATGGCATGGCAATATGCGGTCTACTTAGCAATATTAAGCGGAATCAGGATCCCGACATTTAAATAAAAGGTTAAATTTATTTAACTACCCCGCATATTAAATGTTAAATTAATAAGGCAAAGCATGGCATCGGTTCGCTACACAAATTTAAATGAAGCTAATATTAGACTAGATTCGTCGGCATATAGGCTCCATATTTAATTATTAGGTGAACCGGCTAAAAAGCCCCCAAACCATATGATATGTGTGCAAACATGACAATTTGAATGCAACAAATATATATATATAATAGGAATAGGATCAAGGTCTCATGGTTCGGATCGAAGTGGCGGATTAGATCTTAGGGTTGCAGCTGAAGTAGAAACAGTAGCCAGTACATCGAAAATAGACCCACTAGTACCATCTTGGGGTTCATGAGTCGGGTAGATGAAACAGACGCTGGTCAAAACTCCTATAGGAATTTTGTCAAACATGTTACGGTTACCCCAGAATACAAGGAAATGTGAGCCACCGATGATATGAAAATCGAGACTACCTGCTACAATGCAAGCGAATGACGATCTGAACATATTCCTTTGATGTTGTTGGTCGCCAGGCGTTGCATCTGGAAGTTGACGCGGTGCTGAAAATCCAAGAACTGAAACGATCGGGAGCTGACGGAAACAAGAGAAAAGGAAATAGTAGAGCAGGCCACGGCGTGTCACCTGGGGCTCGAGACCTGGGACTGGGCGGCTCCTGCAACTGTCGAAGGGGCAAGACAGGCCTAGCTGCAAATGACTGTGGGATCAGATTTGAGTTTGGTGGCGTCTGGTGGGGAAAGTAGAGAAGCCTTGCGCAACCAGGAATCTGGCTGCCGTGACGCACGCGTGAAGGACCAAGGCGACTCTCTGCTGCCTGCAGCGATGCTGTGAAGTGAAAGGTTAAAATCAGAGGAGATGTGGCGTGTGGCTACCTAGCTAGCTCTTGAGGATTTGCATGCGGATGAACAGGAAAACAAGGGCATAGTGAACTGATCGATTGATTCAGCTAGCTAGCTTTGGAGAGGATCTCGCATGTGGTGGCGCCTGGAGCTGATTTGGACAACGAAAAGAAATATAATGGCGGCGGTTGGTTCAGAGGAGAATAGATCTGAGAGTTTGGGGAATTTGGTTCAGATTTGGAGGCTAGGGTTTAGGAGGCAAAAATGGAGAATGGACTATTTATCTAGTCCAAAGTAGGCTAGATGGGGCTAGTTTTGGACCAAAACTTTAGACGGACTTTTAGTCTAATTTTATTTTTAGTCAAATAAGAAAACCATTTATGGTCATGTAACGGACCGAAAAATATTACTTTGTTTAGTTTAAAATAAGAAAAGGAAAACAGATTTAATAAAACCATAAAGATATTTTAGTAAAACAAAATTAGGTTTTTTAGCAAAATAGTTTGCAGTCAAAATCACGAACAAAATATTCATGATGATTTCATGATTATGCACAAATTAAAATAACAATCAATTTCTATTTTTTAATATTTTCCGGACATTACAAAGGGTCAATACATTTGAATTGTATTGGCAAGTGATACTATGGTAGTATAGTGGAGTCTATCATCTATATGCATTTGGCTAAGTGGATCTTAGGCTTGCTTTGCTCAAAATAGATTTTTCCTTATCATTTGAAAACACTAAGTTTTTGTTTGTCAAAAACACCCAAGGCATCTACCAATCCTTGATTGAAGATCCTTTATCCTTGTTCCACCACAAGTTTTTAACTTAGAAATTGGGATGAGGAGATTCTTGATAGCTTCCATGTCTTGATGCTCAAATTGTCTATTGTCGGGGACACGGCTAAGTACTTAGATTTTACACTCTCAAGAGGTGGTGCACTTTCCCCACAAGACTCGACATGCATCGAGACAAGATCTTTCAGAAGCCTTCCCTTATACCAGAATGGATGCGCTCCAACCTATCAATCCCCTACCACCAACTGTCCATTTGGCTAAGTTATTGCAACCTATATGATCCAGGCAGAGCCCATAATGCCAAGTGGTTGCACTTGAAGCTTCTCAACATTTGGCATCTCAAATCTCTTCGTTCCTGGGTGGCATTCCACAAGTGTGATACACAAGGTAAACCATAGAAATGGGCCTTGTGTAACCACTCAACACAAACCAATCCACCATTCCACCCAGGTGTTTCATTCACTTAGTTGTTTTATTAAACAAAACACAAGTCCTTGACTTAAAAATATTCCATAGCATGAATATAATCCACCCTTGTTTTCTACTAGCTAAGCTAAGCATGATAGTAGTAGGAATCTTATCTTAGGGGAAAAATTCCACTAAGGTTTCATCTACTAGGATTTCCCATGGCATAGTTTATACTTAGCAAAATTTCCATGCAAGTCTTACACAAAACATCACTAATGCATAGTGAAAATAAGAGGACAAAAGTATGTAGCACCACTTGCCTTTTTGGTAGAGAATATAAGTTCACTCCTTGATCTTGCAATAGTCACACTCTTCAAATTCCACTACAATTCCATCAAGCAAGCAAATATTCAATCTACCATTCAAGCAATCATCACATAGAATAATAAAAACAAAGTAAAGCATGGAAGCATGCCAAATATTGTTTTATTTGGAAAAGTGGTTTCTATTAGGCTATAAACATTCTAAAACATCTTTTGGTCATTCTTAAAGGTGGCAAAACCATTTGATATTAAGTTAGTGAAAATGGCCATTTAAATCATTCTTGTTTTGCTAGAAATGATTTAAATCAAGTATTATTTTCTAGTGTTTGACAAATACATTTTTAAACACAAATGTTAGTGTTTTAAGGTGAAGTGTTTAATATTAAAACTATTTGCAAAAGGTTTTACTTATAAACCATTGTTATACCAAAGTAATATTTTATTTGTTAGAAATGCCTTTTAGCAAAGTAATAATTTTATAGGGTTCATCAAATATATTTTTAAATCTCAAAACTTGGTGTTTAGGGTCAGAGAGTTTAAATTAAATCATTTTCCAAATGTTTTACTCAAAAGCATTTTTAAAACATATTCACATTTTTATTTAGCTAGAAATGATTTTATTCAAAGATTTATTCTTTAGCTTCAGAAAATACACTTTTAAATCCATAAGTTGGTTTGTATGGTCAGTAGGTTCAAATCAAAGCATTTACCAAAGATTTTACCTTAAAAATATTTCTAGAGTAATTTTTATATTCAAAATATACCTACACATGTTTCTGCAAATACAACCAATTTTCCAGAAACAATTCATGAAACAAAGTGCATGGTTGGAAAGTACTTGTTTTGCTGATTCCATTGATATAAAATTTGTAAAATTTGGACTTGTAGTTTTGAAGTTATGAATTTTACAAGTTTGAACATCTATTAGAATAGTTTCTGTTTTTAAAACAAAAGGCTGACCACGTGGTGTGTTCTGATTGGGCCATACCGATTTTTTCGGATCAAGCAATGTGGACCACAGGATTTAAAGTGGATCGTGCGACACATAATCGGTCATACCCCTTCGATAAGTCGTTCTATCCTAACCAATGGATCAAGATCTAATGCTCCAAATCGATTTGACCACAAATGGGCGGCGCTAGGTCAACGGCGAGCGGCGGCGCGCTCGGACGATGGAGTTACCGGTGAAATAGGAAGCGCGGGAGAGGGAGAGAATGCTCACTAGGTTCGCCGCGTCGTGCTGAAGCTCGAGGTGGTCGTCATCGTCGAAGGGGCGCTCGGGCGTGGCTGCAATTCCTCGCCGGAGATGTCCCTGGCGTCGGGCACGCTCTAGCGTCATCGATGATGAAGCTACAAGGCACGAGAGAGTGAGGAAAAGGGCCCGTTAAACGTGTGTGAGAGAGGAGGTTGCAGGGGTACCATCCACAGAGGAAGGGGAGGTCGGGATTACCGGGGAGAGGTCGACGGAGTTGCTATCGACGGTGGCGGTGCTCTGTCGAGGTCGTCGTCAAGGCTACAGGGCACGCGCGAGTGAGAGGAAAGGTCTGGCAGATGCATCTGTCGATGGGGAACACACTGGGGTGAGTCAGGGGCAGTGGGGATGTCTGGTGTCACCAGAATCGTCGCGGATGCTCGTCGGAGACGACGGTGATGTAAGCGGAATTCAGGGCAGCCTGGGGGCTCTCTGGCAGAGGAGTTTGGGGGGAAAGAGAGGAGAGAGGGAAGGGTTTAATCATGCATGGTCGCAGTGAGTAATCGCCGCGGCATTTAGGTGAATTGAAGCCGCGATTGAATTGCAGAAACGGCCGGTGAGGTCAGCGCGCGGGTGAGGAAGAAGGTCTGGCAGGTGGGGCTCAGCGTTCAGCGAGAGAGAGGGGGGGAAGGTGGGGTCCAGATGTCAGGGACGGTGCGGGTGTGTTCTGCGGTGAGAAAACGCTTCGCGTTTGAGAGAGAGGGAGTGGGCTGGTTGGGCCAGTGGGCTGGGCTTGCTGGTTGGGCTGGCTTGTTTTCTTTTTTTCCTTCTCTGATTTCTTTTTATTTTTCCATTTTGATTTCCTGTTTTCAAATTCAAACTTTTATTTGAATCAGATTTATTTAACAAATCTTTTGAAAACTTTTCAGTAGTTTCTATATTGTTTAAACATGGATTTTAAAGATAATTTTGGGATATTTCTTTTATTATTTTATGGTTTATATTTTATTTAAAATGGCACTTTCCTTTATTAAATAAGATCTAATTAAATTCTCAAACCCTTATTTGAAATCAAAATTTCACCAAACCCTTTTCAGTAGGTTTTATTTATTTATTAGGGTGTTAAATAATTCACCTTGAATTATTTAAAGTATTTTAATATGATTATTAATCATTTAATTTGGGCAAATGTCTTTTATTCCAATGAAATCAAATATGGTCTTAATTCCATAAGTTTTATTTAGATGATTTCTTTGATTCCATTTAGGTTAATTAAATAACTTTTATATCCACCTTGGGGAATTCCACTTTAATATTTTCCCAATATTTAACTATTCATTTCTATTATTGATTTTGTCTTTATTTAATAGAATGGAATTTGGTTAATGCCATATAATTTTATTAGATTATTATTTATCCATTTATCTTATTTAGATTTGGATTATATTTATTTCATTTGCTTATGAACTTGGCCAAGATTTAATTTGGCTTTAAAATAATCCATATTTATTTATTTCTTTCTTTATCTTGTAATATCCATATTTTTTTATTTATATATCCAAAATTGGTCATTCCAATTTGTGGAATTTTATTTAATATTTGTTTATCCTTTTAAATCTATTTAGGATTATTTTACTCACAAATTGGTATGGATTTTAGATGGGTGTTTTATTAGCTTTGGGAATAAATTCCTTTTTAACTTATTAAATTCATAAGTTTCCATTTGAGGTTCCAAATTGAGTGAAACCAATTTCTATGGTTTTATAATATTTTTATTTATTCTTTTTGATCATTTATAAATGTTTGTTGATAAATCTTTATATGGATCAAATCCATAATCTTAGGGATATCTTGGAATTACTCTATTCCATTTAGGGTTTTAGAGTTTTGGTTTAACTTTCCAGGTGTTTAAATTTCAAGATGCATTTATGAAGAATGCATTTCACTTGATTTGAATTTAGTTGGATTCAAATTTTATTCAAAGTTTGTTCAAGATGGGTTTTGATGTTTCTAATTTAAAACAAAAGTTTCTTTTCACCCTAAATTTCAATAATTATTTATTTTTCACATTACAAAATTTGGAAAATTTTGGGATGTGACAGGCTACCACCCTTAAAAGAAATCTCGTCCCAAGATTTGGGAAAGCTAGAGGTTACAAATTGGCTTCAAAACAACTAGGGTACTACCACCCTTAAAAAGTTCTCAACTAGATTACATCCTGGCTTGCTTGGGATCTTGATGAAACTTCTCTGGGCAGACATCTGCATAGTGTCCTTTGTTTCCACACTTGAAACATGTGACAAGGCCGAGATCCTTCATAGGCTTGCTTGTCTTGTACCTCATCTTTTCTGGACAATTGCTTGCATAATGTCCTTGGTCACCAAAATTGTAACATGTGACAAGGTTGAGTTCTTCACGTATCTTCTGTAGACAAGTTGATACATAATGGCCTAGCTCTTTGCAGTTGTTGCACCACACTTGGCTAATTTCCTTCTTTTTCTTCTTCTATGGACATTCATTGGCATAATGTCCCATCTCTTTGCAATTGTGACATTGTACTTGGCTTTTGTCCTTTTTCTTCTTGGGTTTCTCCAAAGCTAGGAGTTCTTCTATTTCATGTTCTTCATATCTCACCTCAAAGGTGGGAAAGTCTCCTTATTTCCTTAATCGTTTCCTTGGATAATACATATGTTTCCTCTTTTGTCCATCAATGTGAGTCATAGTGCATGGAGGTGCAAGCTGAGATTTTCCTTTGTCTTCATCCTTCTTGGTAGAAGTTGTTTCCTCATGGGGGTTTCCAAACTTTTGATGCACTCCACCTTGTTTCCTTTGTTGAACTATAGAATAGATGGGGCATTGGATAGGGACATGATTATTTCCTTCACATAAGAAACAAGTAGCTTGTGATGTGGAGCATTGATTAGTTGGATGTTTCTCTTCACAATTAGGGCATTGATCTTCATGCTCTTTGGAAGTGTGATCCATGTCTCCATAAATATTGCAAGCTTGAGTTCCTTCTAAAATATCATCCTTGACATCATTGTTGTCACAAACTCCTTGAAAGGTTGTCTTTCATGTTGATCATTTGATTGTTCATCCTTTGCAACAATTGGGATTGGGTTTCCAATTTTTTTGCATGGTTGGGTCTAACTCATTGTTGTTGGCTAAAAACTGAGTTGTCACTTGAGTGAATTGGGTTTGGGTTGCTATGAGTTGTTCTCTCATGTGCATATCTTGGTTGTTGTTGTCACCATTCTTGATGTTGGGGTCTCTTGGGGAAGTCATCTGTTTTGGTTGGATGGGGATTAGAATAGGCAAAAGATTTATAAGGAAGAAGTCTAATCATACACAACAATTCACATAAGCAATGTGCAAACAATCACAAACAAACATTTCACTCAAACAACAGAGTTTCAAACACATTTTTAGGCAACAAAATTTTTTGCTACACCACATTAAGTTGGTGGGTTTAAACTAACCATTAGTATGGTGGTCCAACTTTATGGTTCACTTGATATCATTCCATTCTTCCTAGTTGATTCTTCATGAACAAGATCATTGTATCCTTGGAGAAATTCTTGTATCTTGGTCACAAAACTTCATAGGTGATGATGATTCCTTCTAAGTTGTGTTCCTTAGTCTTCAAGTCTTGAGTAATATTTATTGTCTCACTTGTAGTCCTTAGTGATGTCCAAGATGAAGTCCTTGATGAAACTAATGTTGAAGTCTTTGATGATGTTGAAGTTGAAGTCATTTGAGTTGGTGAAGTCCTTTGCTCATGGTTGAGGTCCTTGTCCATCAAGTTGACATAGAAGAGATGTAGAATCAAAACCAAAAGGCTGAGGAAAGAGTTTACAAGATTGTTTGTAAATAAGTTTTGGAACAAATACAACTCCTATTTTTCTAAGGGGTTTTATCCAATCCTAGGGTTACAATCCTATAGGCAACATAATGCTCTGATACCATCTGTAGAGGTCCCAACCTTTAATAAGGTAGAGATCTCTATGTTTACAATGCCAGTCCCTGGATCATTAGCTAGCATCCACAGTTAAGATGTAATATCAAGAAACAAAGGTCATAATACAACTTTATAACCAGGAATAAAATATTTCATTACATCTTACATAGATCATTTGGCTGTCTTATTACAATGCAGCAGAAATAAGTATATAACATGGATTCCATCATCTTCAAAGTGCCACAGGCAATCATGTTGGTTGTAGACTTGTAATCCTAATCAACACACTTCACTAACATCAAACAAACCTACAACATAATAAGTTACAGCCACAAGGGTCAATACATTTGAATTGTATTGGCAAGTGATACTATGGTAGTATAGTGGAGTCTATCATCTATATGCATTTGGCTAAGTGGATCTTAGGCTTGATTTGCTCAAAATAGATTTTTCCTTATCATTTGAAAACACTAAGTTTTTGTTTGTCAAAAACACCCAAGGCATCTACCAATCCTTGATTGAAGATCCTTTACCCTTGTTCCACCACAAGTTATGCTCAAAGATTTTATTAGTAATGAACTTTGCTGAGAACACCAAGTTGTGTGACTTCACTAGCACAAACAACAATGATTTCCTTAGCACTCCTATTGCTCCACCTGCTCTTGATGCTACCTTTTATGAAATTAAGCCGGCTTTGTTGGATCTTGTGACGAGAGAGAAATTTTCTAGTGCTAGTTCTGATGATGATGATGCCCATCTCAATAACTTTGTTGAACTTTGTGAGATGCAAAAGTATAAGGATGTAGATGGAGATATTATTAAGCTCAGGTTGTTTCCTTTTTCCTTGAGAGGAAAAGCAAAAGAATGGTTACTATCCTTGCCTATAAATAGTATTGATTCTTGGACTGAGTGTAAAGATGCTTTTATTGGAAAGTACTATCCTACTGCTAAGATTTTATCTATGTGAAGTGACATTATGAAATTTAAACAACTTAATAATGAACATATTGCTCAAGCTTGGGAAATAATGAAATCTTTGGTAAAGAATTGTCCCACTCATGGACTCACTACTTGGATGATTATCCAGACTTTTTATGCAGGTTTGAACTTATCTTCAAGAAACCTGTTGGATTTAGCAGCTGGAGGTACCTTTATGGGCATCACTTTGGGTGCTGCAACAAAAATCCTTGATAATATGATGGTTAATTACTTTGAATGGCACACTGAGAGAGCTCCACATGGTAAGAAGGTAAATTCTGTTGAAGAAACCTCCTCTTTGAGTGATAAGATTGATGTTATTATGGCTATGCTTGTTAATGGGAAATCTCCTTTAGTTCCAAATAATGTTCCCTTAGCCTCTTTGGTTTCTCAAGAAGAGCAAGTTGATGTGAACTTCATTAGAAACAACAATTTCAACAACAATGCCTATAATAATAATTTTGGTGGTAACAACTGTAGGCCTTATCCTCCTAATAATGGCAATACCTATGGAAACTCCTACAATAATTCTAGAAGTGCCCCCTCTGAACTTGAAGTTATGCTCAAAGATATTATTAGTAATGAACTCTATTGAGAACACCAAGTTGTGTGACTTCACTAGCACAAACAACAATGATTTCCTTAGCACTCCTATTGCTCCATCTGCTCCTGATGCTACCTTTTATGAAATTAAGCCAGCTTTGTTGAATCTTGTGATGAGAGAGCAATTTTCTAGTGCTAGTTCTGATGATGATGCTGCCCATCTCAATAACTTTGTTGAACTTTGTGAGATGCAACAGTATAAGGATGTAGATTGAGATATTATTAAGCTCGGGTTGTTTCCTTTCTCCTTGAGAGGAAAAGATAAAGAATGGTTGTTATCCTTTCCTAGAAATAGTATTGATTCTTGGACTAAGTGTAAAGATGCTTTTATTAAAGTACTATCCTCCTGCTAAGATTATATCTATGAGAAGTGACATTATGAAATTTAAAAAACTTGATAATGAACATGTTGCTCAAACTTGGGAAAGAATGAAATCTTTGGTTAAGAATTATCCCACTCATGGACTCACTGCTTGGATGATTATCCAGACTTTTTATGCAGGTTTGAACTTCTCTTTAATAAGCCTGTTGGATTCAGCTGCTGGAGGTACCTTTATGGGCATCACTTTGGGTGTTGCAACAAAAATCCTTAATAATATGATGGTTAATTACTCTGAATGGCACACTGAGAGAGCTCCACATGGTAAGAAGGTAAATTCTGTTGAAGAAACCTCCTCTTTGAGTGATAAGATTGATGTTATTATGGCTATGCTTGTTAATAGGAAAGCTCCTTTAGATCCAAATAATGTTCCCTTAGCCTCTTTGGTTGCTCAAGAAGAGCAAGTTGATGTGAACTTCATTAGAAAAAACAATTTCAACAACAATGCCTATAGGAATAATTTTGGTGGTAACAACTATAGGCCTTATCCTCCTAATAATGGCAATACCTGTGGAAACTCCTACAACAATGCTAGAAGTGCCCCCTCTGAACTTGAAGTTATGATCAAAGATTTTATTAGTAATGAACTCTGCTGAGAACACCAAGTTGTGTGAATTCACTGGCACAAACAACAATGATTTCCTTAGCACTCCTATTGCTCCACCTGCTCATGTTGCTACCTTTTATGAAATTAAGCCGGCTTTGTTGGATCTTGTGATGAGAGTGCAATTTTCTAGTGCTAGTTCTGATGATGATGCTGCCCATCTCAATAACTTTGTTGAACTTTGTGACATGCAAAAGTATAAGGATGTAGATGGAGATGTTATTAAGCTTAGGTTGTTTCCTTTCTCCTTGAGAGGAAAAGCTAAAGAATGGTTGCTATCCTTGCCTAGAAATAGTATTGATTCTTGGACTAAGTGTAAAGATGCTTTTATTGGAAAGTACTATCCTCCTACTAAGATTATATCTATGAGAAGTGACATTATGAAATTTAAACAACTTGATAATGAACATGTTGCTCAAGCTAGGAAAAGAATGAAATCTTTGGTTAAGAATTGTCCCACTCATGGACTCACTGTTTGGATGATTATCCAGACTTTTTATGCAGGCTCGAACTTCTCTTCAAGAAACCTGTTTGATTCAGCTGCTGGAGGTACCTTTATGGGCATCACTTTGGGTGCTGCAACAAAAATCCTTGATAATATGATGGTTAATTACTCTGAATGGCACACCGAGAGAGCTCCACATGGTAAGAAGGTAAATTCTGTTGAAGAAACCTCCTCTTTGAGTGATAAGATTGATGTTATTATGTCTATGCTTGTTAATGGGAAAGCTCCTTTAGATCCAAATAATGTTCCCTTAGCCTCTTTGGTTGCTCAAGAAGAGCAAGTCGATGTGAACTTCATTAGAAACACAATTTCAACAACAATGCATATAGGAATAATTTTGGTGGTAAAAACTATAGGCCTTATCCTCCTAATAATGGCAATACCTATGGAAACTCCTACAATAATGCTAGAAGTGACCCCTCTGAACTTGAAGTTATGCTCAAAGATTTTATTAGTAAACAAAACGCTTTCAACAAGACTGTGGGGGGAAAACTTTTAACTGTTGAGAAGAACATTTCCTCTTTGTTTGAAGCACAATCCTCCTTGATTAATAAAATGGCTGCTAAACTTGAAACCATGGAAAGTACCTTTGCTGCTACTCATGCCATACAAGTTACTATTGATGAAAATGTTAGACTGTTAGCTCAACTTCATGCTAAGTGGGAAAGGGAAGCTGAAATTGATAGAAACAATAGTGTGTGCACCATCACCACTAAACCACAAGAAGTCTCTATTCCTCCTCCTACAATGCCTAAGCCTGTTGAGTCTACTACTAGTGATCCTAAGTTTGATTTTGATATAGATGGTTGCAATATTTCTGAAGTGATTTTGTCCTTGCAAAAGCTTGCTAGAAGTCCTGATGCTAGTGATATGCATGTTGCTTTCACCAAACACATTACAGGTGCTCTTGTTAAGATTAAGGAAGAGAAGTTAAAACACAAAGCTTCTATTCCTAGGAAACTATAAGATAGTTGGGAACCCATTATTAATATGCAAGTGAATGACTTTGATCTCAAAGCTTCATGTGATCTTGGTTCTAGTGTCTCTATTATGCCTAGGAAGATTTATGAAATGCTTGATTTGCCACCTTTGGAAGATTGTTATTTGGATGTTCCACTTGATGATAATGCTAAGAAGAAACTCATGGGGAGTATTAATGATGTTATCATTATGGTTAACAATGCTTATGTCCCTGTTGATTTCTATGTTTTGGATGTTGAATACAATGCTTCTTGTCCTATGACTTTGGGAAGAACTTTTCTTAGAACTGTTGGTGCCATCATTGATATGAAAGAAGGCACCATTAAATATCATTTCACATTCAAGAAAGGTATTGAACACTTCCCTATGAGGAGAGAGAAGTTGCTTTTTGCTCCTCCTTTGAAAGCAAGGTTTGATGTTAATGCTTCCTCATTTGAAAATACTTGATTTCTTGCTTCTTGTGCCTAACTTAAAGGCGTCAAAGAAAAGTACTTGTTGGGAGATAACCCAAGAGTTTTCCTTGAGTCTTGGAAGTTATTACTTCGGTAATGACCTATTCTTATCCTTTTTTGTTTGCTTTTTGTGCCAAGAATGACCTCTAGTGAAAGGGAAGTAAGATTTGGGGAGTTGCTGTCCTGAAACAGATTTTTGTCCTCCACCATAAAAATTCGTGAGGAGTCTCTGTAAGTTGGATTGTGCTAAATATTTATGAATAAATCCCACATTATGTTTTCTAACTTTCGTTAGTTCAACAATTTTTTATTTGAGCAACAGAATATTTTCGAAAAAATCAGTTTCTACCCGCTGATCCGTTTTGACAGATTTCTGCCATTATTTGCATTTGCTTCTTATTGATTCCTTTTTGAGTTCTCTTTTGGGGAATTGAGCTTTTTGAAGGAGTTGCTACAGTAGCTTGTGTTTTTAGTGAAATGTTTTGTTGTTCGAAAGCTAAGCCAAAGGTCTATTATCTTTTGAATACACTAATGTTGCTAATGAAGATTGTGTGAAGTTTTATATGAAGGAAAATTTTCAAGTGTAGAGAGAGAATGATGTAATGAGATGAAGAATGGACAAAAGCTCAAGCTTGGGGATTCCACCGCGGTGTCACCCCAAGAAATATCCAAGAGGTACAAGAGTCAAAGCTTGGGGATGCCCAAGGCATCCCCTTCTTCATCAATAAAAAGCTCAGGTCTTTCTAGACACTTCGTTTTTATTGTTGCATGCACTGTTGTGTTATTCTTGGAGCATCTTAGTTTTCGTTTGCTTTGCTTGGTTTGTTTGGTTTGCTTGAATAAAGTAGTTTGGACCCCCGTTCTCGCTGTGTTGTTTCAAATAAGTCGATTGGTGTTGGAAAGGAGTAGAAAGTTCTTGCTTGAAAATGCAAGAGGATCTTGCATTGACTATGACTTAGACTCTAGCAGGACATGCTAGGTGTTGTTTTAACCTTATGCTTAGTGATTATTGCTGTAGCATGTCTTGTTCCAAACAATTGGGATTTCTTAGTGTGCCTTGAAAGAATTATGTATTGTTTTAGCATAAAAAAGCATAGTATTGTGGTATTCTCCTTTGATGCTTTGTTTGGGTTGACTTGGCACATGCTCACACCATGTTATGACTATTAACAAGTCACGATAGCCTCTATGATCATTTAGTCCTTGACTTGTAGTACCACTCTATGCTTTGATCAGTAATGTTTTGTCGCTCTGCATAATTATGGCCATTATTGCTCTTAGTTGGTTGCTCCCAGTCTTTTGCTAGCCTCCACTTGTATGAGTAAGTTCTACTCATGCTTCCAACCCCCAAGAAACCAAGTTATTCCAAAGTGTCCACTATAAACTTCTATGCATGGTGTGTTACACCATTCCAAGTATATTCTTGTTTTTAGCTATCTTCCAATTAAAAAGTATTTTGTAATGTGAAAACTTAGTGATTAAAGCCCCCACGAACTTGATGGCACACTTTATATTCTTTGCCCCTAATAAACTTGAACCATTGTGTCATCTATGTTGTATATGCTTGCACTTATACGTTGGAATTAGCAGAACCATGCTATCATGGGGAACGTTTTCAACATTGCACTTGTACTTTGTACACAGTTGATATCATGATCTTTTGTCTATGGATGTCACTATTGTGAAATAAAGAGGGAGCTTGTAAGTCCATGGAGTTATGTATTCTGTGTTAGAGAAATGCCTGGGCCGCTAGCCTAAGCCATGCCTAATCATGGTGGAAACTTGCAGCGTCACCATAATGCGCATTCTGTGAAGCATCCTCAATAAAAAGCTATGTACATAGTAAATAAAAAGATCGCTGAGATGCTCATTGTCTACTTGCCTTGTAATTTTGGTTATGGGATAGCTCCTATACCATGTGCAAGTGGTACCCTGTTGGCGGTTCTCTATGGTACGCATGTACTTACTATGACAAGAACTTACAGGTGACTGAACTTGAGTAGCATGAGGTGTGGCCCTCGTATTCAAGGGACATGAGATTGCCAACTTATACTCTGTCAAGCATATACTCCATAGTTTGTTCACTTTAACCCTAATCACTTCCAGATGCTTATGATAGGGGCAATGAGGGATGAAATCTAACAAGTACCATAATTTTTGGAAGCTCTTTTTGAAACATGAAATCCCTACTTCCCTTAATGAAGGGCCCTTTCTTCCTCTATTATATTGAGTCTCCATCGTCTACCTTTAGGCACCATTAAGAGAGCATAGTCGCCATTCTTAGTTCTATGTGCAGTGTCCCAAAACTTATTGATTGATGCATATTGTGATATTACTTGCTCTTGTGTTATTTGTATCTAGTCACTCTTATGAACTTTGAAGGTGTCCTATGCATCCATTTGCTACTCTATGAGGGATAGGCTGATTGCCACTATGCCATGTTTTCTATATGTGAAACAAACAAACGTTTTTCAATGCATGTTATTCATGATCTTTGTTTGTAGCCTTTCATGTTGCATGCATAGTTACGTTGTCATATTGTTAGAACTCCATCTTTCATGCACATGTTTAGAGTTCTTTGATCCCAGCTTTCAATGCTTGCAAATGGTTTGATCTTGGTTTTGATGGTGCATGTCACCTCAAAAATTATTCTTTTATCACTTACCTACTCGAGGACGAGCAGGAGTTAAGCTTGGGGATGCTTGATACGTCGGAAACGTATCTATAATTTTTGATGCTCCATGCTTGTTTACTATCTACTTTGCTTTGCTTTTGTCTACACTTTGAGGTGTTTTTATATGTTTTCTAGAACTAACCTATTAACAAGTTGACACAGTGCCAGTTGCTTGTTTTCTTCAGTTTTTGGTTCCAGAAAGGCAGAAAATCAATATTCTCGGAATTGTAAGGGACAAAATCCAAAGTCAATATTTTACCGTGGGCAACACGAAGCCAGAAGACGAGACAAAGAAGGCTCACCAGGGGGACACACCCCCTGGCCGCACTGGTGGGCCCACCCCGTGCCTGGGGGGTGCAGCCGCCCTAGAGGCCCCCTGGCTCGCCCCTTCGCCTATAAGAAGCCCCCGATGCAGAAACCCTAGGCACCCGATAAAAACTCCACGAAACCTTCTATAGCCGCCACCATCGGCCCTAGATCGGGGGGATCTGAAGTTTTTCCCGGCACCCTGCCAGAGGGGAGATCATCTCGGAGGCCTTCTTCTTCATCATGCCAGCCTCCAGTATGAAGCGTGAGTAGTTCCACCTTGGACTACGGGTCCATGTAGTAGATAGATGGTTGTATATCCTCCTTTGTGCTTTCATGTATAGATCTTGTGAGCTTCGTTCATGATCAAGATCTAATCTATTTGTAATCATGCATGTTGTGTTTGCGGGGATCCGATGGAATTGAGATTACTATGTTAGATTGATTAATGGTTTTGTCTATTTGATTCTATCATGTTTGTGTTGTTTGTGAGCTTGCATGCTCTCTGTTGTTAGTAGCTATCTTGGCCAAGTAGTTGCTAGTGACTCCAAGAGGGGGTATTTATGCTCGATAGTGGGTTCATGCCTCTAGTTTCCAAGGGAAGTGACATAAATCTCTTCGGTTGTAGATGTGTTTTTGCCACTAGGGAGAAAACAACGGTCTCTTGTACATGGAACAAGTGGATTATTTACCTTACACACTTTGCTTAAAGCAGTTGTCTATTGCTTGCAACTTAATACTGGAGGGGGGTCGGATGATAACCTGAAGGTGGACTTCTAGTCATAGATGCAGTTGGATGGCGGTCTATGTATATTGTTGTATTTCCCAATCAAATCTCATAGGATATTTTTGTCTAGTATTGCATTGTTATGCTTTACTCAGTTCATGTCAATTGCCCTGCTGTAATTTGTTTACCGTTCATGCCATGTTGTTTATATAAGGAGAGCACCTCTAGTGAACTATGGACCCTGGTCCAATCTTTACCATTGATACATCTTCCACTGTTACTGTTTACTTGCTGCAAACCATCATCACCTTCCACACCATACAGTTAATCCTTTGTTACAGCAACAGGTGAGATTGACAACCTCACTGTTAGTTGGGGCAAAGTCTCGAGTTTGTGTTGTGCAGGTCTCCACGTTGCTTGCAGCACCTTTGGGACGTTTCCTTCCTCCTACTGGTTCGATAACCTCGGTTTCTTACTGAGGGAAACTTGCCTGCTGTACTGCATCATACCTTCCACTTGGGGTCTCCCAACGAAGTGCTGCTACACTCATCAGGGCCACACCCCTTGGCCGCGCGGCTAACCCTAGCCCGTGCCTAGGGGAGTGTGGCCGCCCTGTGTGCCCATGCCTCTCCTCTTTGCCTACAAAGACCCCTTGATACCAAAACCCTAAGTACCCGATCAATCTTCCACGAAACAGTCTGTAGCCGCCGCCACTGTCGTCCCTAGATCAGGGGGGATCTGAAGCTCTTCTCGGCACCCTGCCGGAGGGTAAATCATCCCAGGGGCCTTCTTCATCACCATGCCATCCTTCGGTATGAAGCGTGAGTAGTTCCACCTTGGACTACGGGTCCATGTAGTAGCTAGATGGTTGTATCTCCTCCTTTGTGCTACCATGTTTAGATCTTGTGAGCTCCATTCATGATCAAGATCATCTATTTGTAATCATGCAAGTTATGTTTGCGGGGATCCGATGGATATTGAGATTACTATGTCAAATTGATTAATGGTTTTGTCTTATTGATTTTATCATGTCTGTGTTGTTTGTGATCTTGCATGCTCTCCGTTTCTAGTATCTATCTTGGCCAAGTAGATGCTAGTGACTCCAAGAGGGAGTATTTATGCTCGATAGTGGGTTCATGCCTCTATTTAATCTAAGGGAAGTGACAAAAATCTCTAATATTGTAGATGTGTTGTTGCTACTAGGGGGAAAACATCGGTCTCTTGTTCATGGAACAAGTGGATTATTTACCTTACACACTTTGCTTAAAGCAGTTATCTGTTTCTTGCAACTTAACACTGGAGGGGGGTCGGATGATAACCTGAAGGTGGATTACTAGTCATAGATGCAGTTGGATGGTGGTTGATGACCCACAAGTATAGGGGATCGCAACAGTCTTCGAGGGTAGTATTACCCGATTTATTGATTCGACACAAGGGGAGCCAAAGAATACTTTCAAGCCTTAACAACTGAGTTGTCAATTCAGATGCACCTGGAAATAGTTCTTGCTCACAGAAGTTTATCAGTAGAAATAGCAAAGCAACAACAACAACAACAAAACATGAGCAATAGTAATAGTAGTAGCAAACAGTAGGATATGAGCGCGGTAGGCATAGGGATGGATGGACGGGCGTTGCATGGACGAGTCTAAACATGTAACTTCAAGATCTAGGGCAATTATAGATAAAAAAGAATAATCATCCAAGTACTAAACAATCATAGGCATGTGCTCCATATATAGTCATGTGTGCTCGCAATGAGAACTTGCACAACATCTTTTCTCCTGCCAGCCCGTGGCAGCGGGGCCTCTAGGGAACTACTGGCAATTAAGATGCTCCTTTTAATAGAGCACCGGAGCAAAGCATTAACACTTCGTGAACACATGTGATCCTCACACCACAGCCATCTCCTTCGGTTGTCCCAATTTCTGTCACTTCGAGGACTTTGGATCCGGACAATGATATGTGTACACAACTTGCAGATAAGATCACAAACAATACTATCATAATGATTCAATAATAAGCTCAGATCTGAGATCATGGCACTCGGGCCCTAGAGACAAGAATTAAGCACAACAAGTTGCAACAAAGTCAAATATCACTAATAGAGATACTAGGCACTATGCCCTAACAATCTTAATCGATTACATGATAGAACTCATCCAATCCCTACCATCCCCACAGCCTACAGCGGGGGATTACTCACTCATGGATGAGGAAAACATTGATGGTTGATGGAGAGGTTTTGGTGATGACGATGGCGATGATCCTCCCCAAATTCCCCGTCCCGGCAGGGTGCCAGAACATAGTTTCTGGTTCTAAAGCGCGGCTTCTGGTGGTGGCGGCGCAGCGGAACTCTTTCTGGAAAAACGTCGCCCCCCCTCGGTTTTTAGGTCAAGAGTCTTCTTATAGGCGTAGAGGGAGCCCGGGGGGTGCCTGGGGTGGTCGCACCCCTCCTAGGCGCGGTGAGGCCTGGCCCGCGCCTGGCAGGGGTGTGGGCATACACTCCGTCTCGTACTCTGGCTCCGTGCATCTTCTGGTGAAATAGGATTTTTGGCATATTTTTTCGGATTTTTCCTGATAGTTGATTTTGTGCACAAAAACTAGATACCAAGGTAATTCTGCTGAAAATAGCGTCGGTCTGTGTTAGTTGTATCCAAATCACACAATTTTAGAGGAGAAACAATAGCAAAAGTGTTCAGGAAAGTAGATACGTTTTGGACGTATCAACTCCCCCCATGCTTAGCTTATTGCTTGCCCTCAAGCAATTCAGTTGAAAACTAAGTGCTGTAAAAGAACTTTCACGAACACATTTACTTCATATGATGTATATATTCTTAGCACAAGAGTAGATACTTAAACCATTCATAATAAGAAGTATGCAACTAAGTCTACTCAATAGTCATTGCAAGCTATGAAGAGAAACCAACTCAATAATAATAAGTATCATGGAACATAAACATAAGCAACATTGCAATGCTCATAAAAAGGTATGATAGAGTGGTATCTCGCTTGACTTTGTTTGTAGAGCACAATATAAATGTGAAGGCACCTCTGAAGTTCAAGTGAAGACTAGAAATAAAGATATCATAGATACAAGCATCAAAGTCATGACATAATTAACCATATTTTGGAACAAACACAAGAATGATAATTATGTTCTCAAGCAGGTGCTCATAGAATAAGTGCTGACTCGACAAAGAAGTTTGAAAGGCCTCCAAATGCTGAAAGTAAGGTACTCATTACCTTTGAGCTCCCATTGCCCCTTTCATAGACATCTTCATGTGGTTAAGGTGAAAGTGAGGTCCAATCTGAGTTATATGCTTGACAAAACATAAATTGGAAATCCCATGTCCCTTGAGTACGAGGCCGCTCCGCATGCTACTCAACTTTGGTTACCTATAAGTTCTTATCATTGTAAATACATGCATATCATAGAGAACCGCCAATCGGGTACCCCTTGCACATGATACAGGAGCTATCCCGTGATCAAAATGACAAGGCAAGCAGGCAATGATCATCTTAGCGATCTTTTTATTTACTATTTGCATAGTTTTTTATTGAGGATGCTTCACAGATGCTCACTATGGTAATGCTGCAAGTTTCCACCATGATTAGGCATGGCTTAGGCTAGCGGCCCGAGCGTTTCTCTAACACATATATATACTCCATGAACTCACAAGCTCCCATTTTATTTCACACCGACGACATCCGCACACAAAAGATCAAGGTAAGAACTGGATATGTATCCATAAGTGTTGAAAGCGTTCCCCGTGACAGCACGGTTCTGTGAACTCCCAGCCTATAATTTGCAAGCATATAACTTTCATGGACAGGTCACAATGGTTCAGGATTATTAAGTGCAAGAAATAAAGCGTGCCATCAAGTTCGTGAGAGCTTTACTAACTAACTTTCTCAAAGCCGTCAAACATTTTATTTGGAAGAAAACAAGGCATAATGAATATGCACTGAATAGCAAATGATGCTAATAGGTAGGTATGGTGGACACTGTTGGCAATATTGGTTTTGGGGAGTTGGAAGCACAAGTAGAGCTCATACTCAATGCAAGTGAAGGCTAACAATAGAGAGGGGGCGACAAACGAGAGAGCAATAATTGTCATAATCATGCTTGCCACAAAACATGACTAATTATGGCATGAAAGTGATACAAGAACTCTGAGGAAAATAAATCATCGAGGCTTACTGACTATTGTTTATTCATTTGCATGCGCGAGCATGTGCCAACATGAAACTTTCAGAGGAGGATACCACAATATCATACCAAAGTATGAATAAAACAATGCGAGCAAACATTCATATGACATGCTACAAACTATTAGCAAGCTGGAGCTAATCACAAACAAGCAAGAACTACTAAGCATCCATCAGTAACATACTCCTTACATGAATAGACTAAGCATGCTCACCATGATGAGTATATGTACAAAAATGAAAACAAATAGAGTTTGTTACCAGCCTCTTACCACACCTCGAGTTGTCTTAATATTCATTATTGCCCTTCACTTGTGTGACTTGAATAATAACATGAAACCAAACTCCACCTAGGACGGCTGAACCTTGCAAAGAACTCACAAAACCAAAGAAGAACAACAAATATTTTTGGTGTTTTTGATTTTTTAAAAGAAGCAAACAAAGCAAAAACAAACAAAGCAAAATCATTTTGTATTTTTCTTTAAGGCAAACCAAAGCTAAAAAGCAAAGAAACAAACCAAGAGAAACAACGAAAATATTTTTTGGTATTTTTGTGTTTTTGAGAAAGCAGTAGCAAGAACCAAAAAGAAAGCGAAACAATGGATATACAAAGAAACGACCAAACATGATATAAAAATGAGTTTGATGTCGGTATACCTCCCCCAAGCTTAGGCTTTTGGCCTAAGCAGGCTCAACTCCATGGTGACCAAGAAGGTGCACCTCCGTAGTATGTCGAGGAGGCCCCTTCGTCCTAGTACGAGCTCGAGGACTCCCTTGTGCAGTGCACAGAGGGGTCGTATGAGGGCGCGTCCCCCTGGTAGTGTCCATGAAACCCAAGGATGCACAGCTTATCATCCATCTCCTCCTTGGAGCGTGACAAAGGTACCTGGGAAATACTGAACAAAGTGGTTTGGGGAGAGGGATCTCTCTCTCTCTTCCCCGTCAGTAAACAACATTCTATAAACCAAGCTCTCAAGGGTAGAGCCAACAGTGACAAAGTGATGCGCTTTCATGGCAGCAAGATCAAGCCTCCGAGTATCCAAAACTGTATCATTTGGATCAACAACAAGGTCCAAGGCAGCAACAACACATGCAGCAATAAATCCCCCATAAATGGGCCCCTTAGCAGCTAAGTGACGAGCAATGAGAGAACCAAGATTGTACTTAGTTTCATTGTTGAGCGCAGCAGCTATGAAGGCCACATGATAGTTGGAAATATTACTAGTGTTCTCCTTACCAAGAACACTAGTGGCAAGATAATAAGCAAAGTACCTGATGGCTGGGAGTTGAATATTTCTTATCTTTATCCGTTGGGCTCTACGGTCATCATCATTAGTTATCCCGCGGTAGAGGCCAACAAATCAGTGGGTTGAGATGAAATCTTCTTTAACGACCCAGCTGTACCAAGGCCCAGGGCCTCACAAAATTTCTTCAATGTCATGGTGTAAGGCCTACCATAAATTTTGAAAGACACATCTGGTTTGAACATGCTGTTAGAAAAAGAAAAGCTCTCCACAAATGTTTTAGTGAGCGTAGCATATTGCACGCTCTCATCCTGCATATAGCTTGTTAGTCCAACCCTTCGAACCAATGTTAGAAAATCCTCAAGAATCCCAGCATCCCGCAAGAAGGTTGGGCAAGGAAAGGTGGAAGGGTGCGCATCCCCCTCATCTCCCTTGTCACCAAATCGCGGTGTAATGAGATCCTCATTGTATGAGGGCCTAGCTCGGGAGGATGACCTTGAAGGCCTTGCCCTTCTAGGCGCATCACTCTCAGATATTTCACCAAATGTGTGGTTGTCCATGACCTCTTTTTCTGAAATTTTTAGACAAACATCAAACCAAGTGATTTCCAAGTTGATAAATGATGAGCAACTACTATAGGAACTTGCTAGAGGGCCACACATGCATCAAAATGAAATCTCTAAGCATACAACAAGCATGCAAGCTCACACAACATGTCACCTATAGCAGCAAAATACTCAAGATACAATCTACCATGCACAAATTTAATTGGACAAGTGGAGGAGGCACATACCAAGGAGAAATCCCTCCAAAAATCAGCAACAAAGATGGGCTGAGTAAGGATATCGAAATTTGGGAGCAAGAACAGCAAGAAATCGAGCTTGAGAAAGTTTTCCGGTGTTTTTTGGGAGAGAGAAAGAAGATGGCTGGGAGGAGGCACCTTGGAGGGACCCAGGTGGGCCACACCCCAGCCAGGCGCCACCTAGGGACTGGCCGCGCCACCCAGGGGTGTGCTGGCCTGGGGTGTCCCCCTGGGTTACTCCAGGTGTCCCTCTGCCCCTTTTTCGAGGAAAAAAATATTTTGAATTTTCTGGGATTTTTTGGGGAACTTTATTTTTAGCCAATTTCCAGGGTATGAAAATTGATTTTCTCGCAGAAACAGTTTTTTTTAGAAGAAGCAAAAGCAAACCCAAAAACCAAACTACAGAAGTTCTAAGATACTCTAACAAGCAAACAACTAACAAAACCAAAGCTAGCAAAAGAAAAGGCAAAGACTAGGAAGGAGAAAAAGAAAGCAAGAATAATCACAGTGGAAACATTATTTTTTTCATTAAAATCCTTTTATTAACAAGGTTGATCAAGTCTTGTTACCAAACAATCTTATATGAAACAAAACTTTGCATTCCACAAGGTGATTATGTTACCTCAAACTTGATAGCAATGGTCCCAATCATAATAGTTTCAAAATTTTCTTGTGGAATGGGACAATATATTTCTCCAACCTTGATGCTCTCAATATTTTCAATGGAATTCAGGCAATAGCTCTTAGTAACCTTCTTGGGGAAAATAAACAGTATGCTCTTTGTCATTAATATTGAATTTTACTTTTCCTTGATTACAATTGATGACAGCACCTGCAGTATTAAGAAAAGGTCTCCCAAGAATAATAGACATATTATCATCTTCAGGCATCTCAAGCACAACAAAATCAATTAAAACCGAGCAATTATGAGCCATTTGAACAGGAACATCCTCACATATACCAACAGAAATAGTAGTTGACTTATCAGCCATTTGCAAAGATATATCAGTTGATATCAACTTTTCTAGCTGGAGTCTCTTGTAGAGATAAAAAGGCATAACACTAACTCCAGCTCCCAAATCACATAAATCAATTCTAACATAATTGTTCTTAATAGAGCAAGGAATAGTTGGTATACCTAGATCACCAAGTTTCTTTGGAACCTTACCATTGAAGGAATAATTAGTAAGCAGAGTAGAAATTTCCTCATTAGGAATCTTCCTTTTACTAGAGAAAATATCCTTCATATACTTTGAATAAGGAGGCAACTTAATAGCATCAGTCAAAGTAATTTGCAAAAATAAAGGTTTCATCTACTCACAGAACTTGTTGTAGTGTTCTTCCTCCTTTGACTTGTGTTTCTTACCTGGAAAAGGCATAGGTTTCTGCACCCAAGGTTCTCTCTCTTTACCATGTTTATTAGCAATAAAATCTTCCTTTGTGTACCTAGTGTTCTTAGTGTGTTTCTCAGGTTCTTCCTCAACTTCCTCCTTATTAGGAGACTCATTATTATTACCACTCTCAGTTTCAGCATCAGAGACAGATATACCATTAGGATCTATAGCAGGTTCAAGTGGTTCCTCAAGTATCTTATGTTTCTTTTTCTTTCACTTACGAGGACTACCACTACTTTCACCTTGTTGGGAATCCTGCTCAATTATTTTAGGGTGTCCTTCAAGATATAAAGGATCTTGAGTAGCTATACCACTCCTAGTTCTAATTCCATAAGCATGTTTATCTCCCGAGGCATTAACTAGCATATCCTTTTGTACCTTAGCAAGTTGATCAATTTGGGTTTGAACCATTTGAAAGTGTTTAAAAAGCATTTTAATATCATTAGAAGTTCTTTCCACAATATCTTTCAACTCTTTAATAGCTCTAGAGTTTTCCAATAAATGATTCTGAACTTGTTTATTAAAATTACCTTGTTTAACAATGAATGTGTCAAGTTCCTATAAGCATTGAACAGGAGGCTTACCATAGGGAATATCGCCTTCATCAAAGTGGAGAGTGTACCTCAATAGTAGATGAGTGGGGAATTGGCTTACATAATTCTTCTATAGGAGGTAGATTCTTCACATCTTCAGCTCTAATACCTTTATCCTTTAGACATTTCTTAGATTCTTTCATCACTTCATCATTTAATGCAATCATTCCCCTCATCTTTGGTGTTGGTGTTGGAACTGGTTCATGCACAACTAGTTCAGGGGTAATAGACTTAGGTGTATTTAGCTCAGTTGAAGTCCAATCATCATAATTCTTGCTTATTTTAGCCATTAATTCTTCAGCATCTATAGGAGTTCTTTTCCTGAAAACACAATCAACAAAGCTATCTAGGTATGTCCTAGAATCATCAGTTATTCCATTATAATAAATATCAAGAAGCTCATTTTTAGGTAATGGACATCCAGGATGTGCATGAATCAAGGCATAGAACCTTGTCCATGACTCAGGCAATTTCTCTTCTTCTCCCTGTTTAAAATCAAAAAATCTCTTCAAGGCAGCATGTCTAGCACTAGGAGGAAAATATTTTTGGAAGAAAAAGTAATCAAACAATTAGGGCTATCAATGGAACCAAGAGGTAATCTATTAAACCAAGCCCTAGCTTCTCCTTTTAGTGAAAAAGGGAAGATCTTAGTACTTGCGCATCTTAAAATCATCAGAGAATAAAGCACTCATAGTGGAAAGCTCATTCATATGAGCCACAACACTCTCATTTTCAGTCCCACAAAAAGGTTCTTTCTCAACAATGTCTAAATAGGATAAATCAATAGAGAAATCATAATCTTTATCTTTGATATCTATGGGAGAGGTGGCAAACTTGGGATCAGAGGACAGTTTAGGAATAATGGTACGTCTTTCAAGGAGACTCTTAATAGCACTAGTACCATGTGTGTTTCGGCACTCTTAAACAAATTCATTAGTGAACTCAATGTAACCATCATTAATATCATAACTCTCTCTAGACTCAGGTGAGATAATAGGTGTAACCGTGTCTTCACTAGGAGTTTCAGTATTTCCTAGACTAGCCATAGTAGCATCTAGGAAAGGAACTAATGAACCACTCGCATGAAGCACAGTAGAAGTAAAATCATGAGTATCAAAAGCAGTTTCAGACTCAGCAGTAGTAGCAGTGTGTGTAGCATGTGTATGTGGTGGTGGTGTAATAAGCTTACTTAAAACAGACGGTGAATCAAGAGCAACAAAGGTGTTTAGGATTGTACCTCTTCTTGTAGTGGATGGTAAAATAGGAAACTTTCCATCACGATACTTCCCCATGATGAAAGGAGTAGCAGTGAACAATAATAGATCCAAGTGAACTTATAAATAAAGCTATGCTCCCTGGCAATGGCGCCAGAAAATAGTCTTGATGACCCACAATTATAGGGGATCGCAACAGTCTTCGAGGGTAGTATTAGCCAATTTATTGATTCGACACAAGGGGAGACAAAGAATACTTGCAAGCCTTAACAACTGAGTTGTCAATTCAGCTGCACCTGGAAATAGTTCTTGCTCGCAGAAGTTTATCAGTAGCAACAGTTTGTAGTAGCAACAACAGCAACAAAGCAGGAGCAATAGTAACAATAGTAGCAAACAGTAGGATATGAGCGCAGTAGGCATAGGGATGGATGTACGGGCTTTGCATGGACGAGTCTAAACATGTAACTTCAAGATCTAGGGAAATTGCAGATAAATAAGAATAAGCATCCAAGTACTAAACAATCATAGGCATGTGCTCCATATATATCAATGCGTGCTCGCAATGAGAACTTGCACAACATCTTTTGTCCCGCCAGCCCGTGGCAGCGAGGCCTCTAGGGAACTACTGGCAATTAATATACTCCTTTCAATAGAGCACCGGAGCAAAGCATTAACACTTCGTGAACACATGTGATCCTCACACCATAGCCATCCCCTCCGGTTGTCCCAATTTCGGTCACTTCAGGGCCTTTGGATCCGGACAATGATATGTGTACACAACTTGCAGATAAGTTCACAAACAATACTATCATAATGATTCAATAATAAGCTCAGATCTGAGATCATGTCACTCGGGCCCTAGTGACAAGCATTAAGCACAAAAAGTTGCAACAAAGTCAAATAGCACTAATAGAGATACTAGGCACCATGCCCTAACAATCTTATTCGATTACATGATAGAACTCATCCAATCCCTACCATCCCCATAGCCTACAACGGGGGATTACTCACTCATGGATGAGGGAAACATTGATGGTTGATGGAGAGGCATTGGTGATGACGATGGCGATGATCCTCCCCAAATTCCCCGTCCCGGCAGGGTGCCAGAACGGAGTTTCTAGTTCCGAATATTGTTTTTTGGTGGTGGCGACACAACGGAACTCTTTCTAGAAAAACGTCGACCCCCCCCCTCGATTTTTAGGTCAAGAGGCTTCTTATAGGCGCAGAGGGAGGCCGAGGGGGTGCTTGGGGTGGCCGCACCCCCTAGGCGCGGCCAGGCCTGGCACGCGCCTGGCAGGGGAGTGCCCCCAGGCCTCCACTCTGTCTCGTACTCTCGCTCCGTGGATCTTCTGGTGAAATAGGATTTTTGGCATATTTTCCGGGATTTTCCTGATAGTTGATTTTCTGCACAAAAACAAGACACCAAGGTAATTCTGCCAAAACCAGCGTCAGTCCGTGTTAGTTGTATCCAAATCACACAAGTTTAGAGGAGAAACAATAACAAAAGTGTTCGGGAAAGTAGATACATTTTGGACGTATCAGCGGTCTATGTTTCTTGTTGTATTGCCAAATAAAATCTCATCGGATCATGAATGTCTAGTATTGCATTGTTATGCCTTGCTCAGTCCTGTCAATTGCCCTGCTGTAATTTGTTTACCCAGCATGCCATGTTTGTTTATCTTAAGGAGAACACCTCTAGTGAACTATGGACCCCGGTACAATCTTTACCATTGATACATATTCCACCGTTACTGTTTACTTTCTGCAAACCACTATTACCTTCCACACCGTACAGTTAATCCTTTGTTTTCAGCAAATTGGTGATATTGACAACCTCACTGTTCGTTGGGGCAAAGTCTTGAGTTTGTGTTGTGCAGGTTTCCAAGTTGCTAGCAACACCTTTGAGTCGTTTCCTTCCTCCTACTAGTTCGATAACCTTGGTTTGCTACTGAGGGAAAACTTGCCGCTGTGCTCATCACACCTTCCTCTTGGGGACTCCCAACGAAGCTCAACAATCAATTGAGCCACCATCAAGGACACATGGGAATATTGTCAAGTGCTTTCGTTTCATATAGATGATTAATCTTCTTTGGTTTTATAAGTGTTGTGTGGGTGAACCTGTGATAATGTACTGACCTTACTTGGACTAATACATACTTGTGATTAAAGCCCTTGCAAGCATCCGCAACTACAAGAAAGTAATTAAGATAAAAACCTAACCGCAGCCTTAAACTCTGAGATCCTACACTCCCTTGTGCAAATGTTTCCTAACGGGGGTTCAGGTTTCTGTCACGCCGGCAACCTCACAATTAGTAGCCAAATACACAATGCATTCCCCTAGGCCCATAATTGGTGAAGTATCATGTAGTCGACGTTCACATGACACCGCTAGAAGAATAAAACCAGAACTTAAATATTAAACCATTGAATAATACCTCAACACAATTCCACTACTAACAACATGACTTCTCCCATCTCCTCAAGAACTAAACAAACTACTCATGAGACATCATATGGATCAAGATCAGAGATGATATAATGATGGATAACAATCTGAACATAAACAATAATTCAATGGTTCCACTCACAAGCATCAACTAAAAGTAATTAACATCGTGAAAGTTTCCCCTAAGAACTATGCAAGATTCAACACGATTGTTACAAAGGGATGGAGTGGTGATGATGGTGCTGGTGGAGATGGTGGTGTGGATGATGATGATGATGATACCGATGAAGTCTAGCTTGATGATGGTGTTGATGGCGATGATCTCCCCTCTTCGGGAAGGAATTTCATCGGCAGAAATCTGTCTGCCGGGGAGCTCTTTCTCTCTCTGTAGTTTTCGTCCCACAGAGGCGGCAGAATCTTTCTATGGTCGCTCCCCTGACTTTAGGGTTACGAGAAGAAGATATAGGCGAGAGGGCGGAGCCAGAGGGTGGGCCAGGGTGGCCACACCCCCTGTAGGCGCGACCCAGGGTGGCCCGCGCCTGGGGGTCTGGGCCCCTGTGGCCCAACTCCGCCTCCCCTTCTGGCATCCTTCGTCTTCTGGGAAAATATATTTTTTATAGTTTTTCTGGTATTTTTCTGATCTTCGCGAAATTGCATCAAAACACCACCTTTTCCATCAGAATCCTGGTTCCGGCAGTTCATCCTCCAAGAATCATCCAATATGCAAAAACATATGAAAAGACATAAGTATCAGCTCTTAATATAAAATATATCAATGAATAGAAGCAAATTATGCTATAGAATGGCGATGCAAATTGGACGTATCACTTCCAAAGGTGGCAAATCAAGCATTTCATAAATCATTCTAGGCATTAGAGACACTAAAACCAAGGTCACATGAAGCTTTGAGATCAAAGTCATTCACTTGCATATTAATGATGGGTTCCCAACTATTTTCTACTTTCCTAGGAATAGAGGCTTTGTGTTTCAATTCTTCTTCCTTAATTTTAATGAGAGCATCTGTAATGTGTTTGGTGAAAGCTACATTCATATCACTAGCATTAGGACTTCTAGCAAGCTTTTGTAGGAACATAATCACTTCAGAAATATTGCAACCATCAAGATCAAAGTCAAACTTAGCATCACAGGTAGTAGACTTAGGAATTGTTGTAGGAGGAATAGGGACTTCTTGTGGTTTGGTAGCATCCATATTGGTGGTGGTGAGAGTGCAAATACTATTGTTTCTAGCAATTCCAGCTTCTCTTTCCCACTTAGCATGTAGTTGAGCTAACAGTCTATCATTTTCATCAATAGTAACTTGTATGGCATGAGTGGTAACAAAGGTACTTTCCAAGGTTTCAGGTTTAGCAGCCAATTTATTAATCACAAAGGACTGTGCTTCAGACAAAGAGGAAATATTTTTCCCAGCACTCAAAATTTGGGACTGTAAACTAGGAATTTCCCTATTCAAATTCTCAAGATGATGACTAATATTTTTCAAGATAGCAGATTGTTCTTCCATAGTTTTAGTGAATACATTGTTCTGATAATATTGCATTTGCATGAAGTTTTTAGTGGATCTTTCAACTTCTAGAATCCTATCTTCACTAGGCATTCCAGATCTACCATGATAAGTATTGCCATTATTAGGAGGATAAGGCCTATAGTTATTACCATAAGCATTGTTGACAAAATTATTATTTATAATGAAGTTCACATCAACTTGCTCTTGTTGAGTAACCAAAGAGGCTAAGGGAACATTATTTGGATCTATATGAGCTTTTCCATTAACAAGCATAGCCATGATAACATCAACTTTATCACTCAAAGAGGAGGTTTCTTTAATATAATTTACCTTCTTACCATGTGGAGCTCTCTCAGTGTGCCATTTAGAATAGTTGACCATCATATTATCAAGGAGATTTGTTGCAACACCCAAGGTAATAGTCATAAAGGTACCTCCAGCAGCAGAATCCAACAGATTTCTTGAAGAGAAGTTTAGTCCTGCATAAAAAGTCTGGATAATCATCCAAGCAGTAAGTCCATGAGTGGGAGAATTCTTAACCAAAGAGTTCAGTCTTTCCCAAGCTTGAGCAACATGTTCATTATCAAGTTGTTTAAATTTCATTATTTCACTTCTCATAGATATAATATTAGCAGGAGGATAGTATTTTCCAATAAAAGCATCTTTGCACTTAATCCAATAATCAATACCATTTCTAGACAAAGCAAGGCTGGGTAAACAAATTACGGCGAGGCAATTGATAAGACAAAGCAAGGCATAATAATGCAATACTAGACATTCATGATCCTATGAGATTTGATTGGGCATTACAACAATATACATAGACCGCCATCCAACTGCATCTATGACTAGTAATCCACCTTCAGGTTATCATCCGAACCCCCTCCAGTATTAAGTTGCAAGAAACGGATAACTGCTTTAAGCAAGGTGTGTAAAGTAAACAATACAATTGTTCCATGAACAAGAGATTGCTGTTTTCACCCTAGTAACAACAACATATCTACAACCTTAGAGATTTCTGTCACTTCCGTAGATTCAATAGAGGCATGAACCCACTATCGAGCATAAATACCCCCTCTTGTAGTCACTAGCATCTACTTGGCTAAGATAGCTACTAGAAACGGAGAGCATGCAAGATCTCAAACAACACAGACATGATAGAATCAATAAGATAGAATCATTAATCAATCTGACATAGTAATCTCAATATCCATCGGATCCCCACAAACACGACATGCATGATCACAAATAGATGATCTTGATCATGAACGGAGCTCACAAGATCTAAACATCATAGCACAAAGGAGGAGAAACAACCATCTAGCTACTATATGGACCCATAGCCCAAGGTGGAACTACTCATGCATCATACCGGAGGCTGGCATGGTGATGAAGAAAGCCTCCGGGATGATCTCTCTCCTCCGGCAACTTGCCGGGAAGAGCTTCATATCCCCTCGATCTAGGGACGATGGTGGCAGCGGCTACAGACTGTTTCGTGGAAGATTGATCGGGTACTTAGGGTTTAGGTATCGGGGGCTTATTATAGGCGAAGAGGGTGCCCGTGGCGGGGCTTCGGGCGCACTTCCCGAACCGCCAAACTTGAAAGGAAGGGCTCGTATTTATCCCCATGGTGCGGACTGAGCTAGCGCATCCACTTAGTCTCTGTCCGGTAGGGCTTATGTGTTAGCGCACCCCATGCGTCATACTCCTTGTTTCGATGTACTCCATATTAGTCAGCGCAACCCGGACACCTTTTGCTTGCTTCTCCATGTGTCATGGGTCCTACATATCACCGACCGGCTTATATAGATGCTCCCAAATTCTTTCTTTGTCCTCCAACTCCAATAAAAAAGAGATCCCCTCAAAATCACCTCCGCTTAAGTGTCGGCGGGGCTAGCTATGAAGTGCTCCGACGGTGGTGGGTTCGGGTTCTCTGTTGGGTTGGGCAACTCCAACCATTCGTTGGAGTACCCCTGCGTGTCGCGATTTTGGCAGCGACGACTCCTCTCCTTGCTCATGCGGCGGGAACTATACAACACCTTTGATGCGTACGTACACTGCCTATTACTCCATCCTTTTTCAAATATAAGATGTTTTAGCTTTGTAAAGCAAATGTATCTAGACTAATTTTAGTATGTAGGTTCACTCCAAATCAATTAATTATCATTTAGAATATTTGTGAATAGTTGTACATTGTATACGCACTATAAATAATTAATTGATTAGTTTGAATTTTTTGTATATCAGTAGAGATGACCAATTTAGTGAAGTTCGTGTTATGGTCGTGATAATATCCAAACAAATGAGTGTGGAGCAGATTTGAGAGAGTTTCTATATACAAAGATAGATTTGACTGCCCCCCAAACATGGAGTGTTAGTCAGTTGAAGAAATGGTTGACAAGATGTTTAGACTATAACCTCAAAACGTATACCGTCAGTGTACAAGCATTGTGGACAGAGTCAAGGAAAAATATTTTCTGGACTTTGAGGCGTGTAGATGATAACAAAGACTAGTTTAAGTGGTTAAAAGGCTGCAAAGATAGGCATGTAAACCCTGTCGTATTGGTGCTTTTTCTCTTGAAAGAGATCGATCCGCCTAGAGGCGAAGATGGACACGTTCCTGGCCATAATACTAAATCTAGTTACAGGATGTACTCAATGTTCGATGCTGGAGGCGGTGGTTATGAATCGGAATAGAGCAGTCAGATAGGAGGAGGGGTGGTGGTTATGAACCAGGGCAGATGATAGCTGTGACATTCGAAATATTTTTTATGATTTTTATTGATGGTTTTCATCGGAGTTTTTTAGCTTTACCTAACTCTAATACTTCAGTAGCAAAAAAACTTGGTTTTAATGTGTGTTTCAGGTTCTGAATATCAACAAAAGGTTTTTAACAACAAAAACACAATATTCAGACAAAAACAAGCAAGTCTCTTTTTGCAAGCAAACGAGAAAGACATCCCGTAGCTTTAACGAGCAACTATATGGCGGAAATATTTTCTCCGGTCATATAGTTCCCACTGTATAGTTATCACCGCCTTCATCTTGTCAAAAGGGATAACTTTCGTGAAGAGGTCGAGGACGAAAACAGAACACAACAACTGTCGTTCCATCCAGAAGGGAGAAAAAAGAGATCCGGAGAAGAAGGGGAAGACGTTCTTCATCTCGCTCCACGATCTTCAACCTCCTAGCCACCACACCCTCATAGCCATTACTTGTACTTGAGAGATAGATCTCCACCTGACAAGATTAGGGTTTGAGATTGTTTCTTCCTATCTTGAACTGTGTTGGATTGCTTTTCTATTTCTATTGTGGATCTCCACGGTAATATCGAGAAGAACTCTCTTTATTTAATTATATCGATGATGCTTTCTTATCTCATGTGTGAGTAAGTTCCCTTGGGCGTGGGATATGTAAGGGATTCGTGAGATGTGATATGCCTATATAATTTCTATTAGTTTTTAATTGATTTTAATTAATATATTATGTGTGTTTGACTATCTGTGAGATGCTTAATGCTTGTTGTCCAATTAAGGGCCTAGACAACATGATACTGTGTTCTATATAGATAAGATCTTGTTTGCTAGCGGACCGACGACACTCGAGTGACACGGGGATATCAATGAAAATCTAGTTTAACTCGACGAGCACGAGGAGCCACTGTTACTATTGCATTAGTCTGATCCAAGGAGCTTAATTGCTAAGCAACCTGAAGGATCTTAATCATCTAGTGACTGACCATGATTTTGGTAACAGACTAGTAGGATTACTAGAGTTGGGATGAAATCTACCAAGAGAATTTCCGGCTAATTATGGTTACTCGCCTACACATATATTTATAAGATTATAATTGTTACACTTATCACTCATCCACCTGGCACATTCACTATCACCATGAACTGTATTTCCCCACGCGTACCTTTTCATCTGCAGAAAATAACAAACAATCGAATCGTTCTTTACTTTATGATTTTTTCTGAAGTTTACATTTTATTTTTATTTAAATACATCTATTTAATCCAAACTTTATTCTTATTTAAACACTTGCAGTCAATTCACTCGAAGACCCGTGACAACTTTGAGTGTGACAGAGACTTCACCCATAAACACTTATCTTTGGGCTCCCTATGAGATCAATATCTTAACTTCGAAACTAGCTACAAACGATCTATGCACTTGCAGCCATCAAGCTATTTTCTGGCGCTGTTGTAGGGAGCTAAGTGCTAAGTGTTTATCTCTTGACATTTCAAATGTTACTATTATAAGATGGTCTCCCTAGGGGACAAAGGGTCTACACGCTCTGGTAGGACCTATCTACCAAATTATTTTGAACGCGTGCCTGTTCAAAGACGCGAAGAAATTATTGAAAAACTTTTGAGATCAAATAGAGTTGAAGTTGAAAACCTGAATGATTTCATGGAAATCATGTCCATTCACAGGACAACTCCCAAGAAACCTGAGAAAACTCTCAGACAATACAGTGCTCCAAATTGTGCTTTTCTTAAACAACCAATAGAATTTCCTAATCCTGGAGTTAGATAATATCAATTTGATGGTGAGTTTATTAAAATTTTGCAGGAAAAAGCTTCCAGTGGAAGGGAAGATGAAGACCTAGGAAGACATCTTAGAGAGTTCGACAATGTGATATCATCACTTGGACCAAAATTATTTCATTGGTCTCTTAAAGGTAAAGCTTTAGACTGGTTATATTCTCTCCCTCGTCATTACATCAAATGTTGGTAAAACTGTATTGTTAAATTCATAAATAGGTTTAATCCTTTTGAAAAGGTAACTGAAATCAGAAAGAATATAGGCAATTTCAGTCAGAACGTGGGATAAAATTACTCACAAGATTGGGATAGATTTTTTAGAATGATAAATAGTATTTCTAATCATGGCTATTCTGAATCAACTATTTGCCACTTATTTTACCATGGTCTTAATACACAATGCAGAGAATTACTTAATTTATCAGCAGAAGGATCGATGAATACCTTAACTATTAAAGCTTGTTTGGAATTGATGTCCACTAGAGCTACAAATGATTCTCTTTATAATCCTGATTTTGGTACTAAGCTAGAAAAAAGGGATACTCCGTATAACTCCTGATATTATGCCTGAAGTACGCAAACAATGAAAGAAAAAGGTATACCTTCTGAACTTGTTAAGGAAAATAAAGTAGATCTGTTACAAGTTTTAACTGAAGAAGATGAAACTAGAAAAGTTTTTCAAGAATTAAAACATCAACATGCCAAATCTTATAATAACTTGCATAAGTAATTTCAAAGACATAAGAAGATTTTGGCAGAACTCAAGGAAAATTATGATAAGATTGGCCAAGAAATAAAATTATTTCACAAGTACCTTAGTATGATTGAAACCCAATGTGAACAAATAGAATCTGGTTATCAAATTTTACTTCAAGGTGATATAAATATTCATGTTTTTACTAATGTTGTTACAAGAAGAGGTGTAGTTGTTACAGGACCATTAGGACCACCAGAATATGAAGCTGAAAAAGGTCGAAGGAAAAAAAAGCCTTGCTCAAAGCAACCCAAGAATATGATACACTGATGGATCCTCAAGATGAAACTGCCCAAGAAACACAAAATCAAACCTTGAAGGAGCAAAATGATGCACAAGATGACCGCTATGACTCTGATGCAGAGACTATTGATCCAAGAGAAGAAAAATAGATAATCAATGAAGATGAAGTTGTTGTAGTAGAAAAGAAGAAAAGCGATAAGCAGCCCCACAAAAGGTAAAAGACAAGAATAAGAAAGGCGAGCAGAAAATTCCATATCTAGATTGCAAAAAGAAAGCATCGGATCAGGTTATATACGATTCTTTCAAAAAGGCACTTGGTGACCTTCGTCTAGAAATTCAATAAAAGTTTCTACATATTCTAAATTTCTTCATGATATTTTAAATAGAAAGAAAGAAATAACTAAAACCGTTGCCATGGTGACTAGTTATCCTGCTAATGGGAAGTTATTGTCTAAATCAGGAGATCCCGGAATACCAACTATTTCATGCTCAATTGGCAAAACTGGTAGTCATAATGCCTTGTGTGATTTAGGTGCAGGAGTTAGTGTAATACCATATTCCCTCTAAAGATTGACTTTGAGAGGGCGTATGATAAAGTTAATTGGTCTTTCCTCTAGCAAACACTCCACATGAAAGGTTTTTTGAGAAGTGGCACATTCTCATACAGTCTTTTGTATCTGAGGGTTATGTTGCCATTAAAATAAATGACGATACTTGCAATTACTTCTAAACCAAGAAGGGACTGAGACAGGGGACCCACTATCACCTATGCTATTCAATATAGTGGCTGATATGTTGGCTATCCTTAACGAGAGAGACAAGGCTGATGGCCAAATTGAAGGACTAGTTTCACATCTTGTTGATGGCAGACTCTCTATTCTTTAGTACGCTAATGACAAAATATTATCTATGGAACGCGATCTGGAGAAATCTAAGAATCCGAAATTGATTTTATCAACATTCGAGCAGCTCTCTGGTCTAAAAATAAACTTATATAAGAGTGATTTGTATTGTTTTTTAAGGCTTAAAACGAGGCCCGCCTATATGTTAAACTTTTCGGCTGTAGTCAGGAGCAATTTTCAATCAACTATTTGGGCATACCGATTCACTATCGGTCTCTCACAATTAGTAAAAATGGAAACTCATTGAGCAAAGACTAAAAAACGTCTTAATAGTTCGAAAGGAAATTTATTATCCCTCAGAAAAAGACTTGTACTCATAAATTTAGTACTCACCAATATGGTACTGTGTATGATCTCGTTTTTCCAGCTACCAAAAGATGTCTTGAATATAGTATATTATTTCCAATCAAGATTCTTTTGGTAGGGTGATAGTGAAAAAAAATCGACTGGCCAGATGGAATGTGGTTTGCCGATCAAAAGAATATGGTGGACTTGGTATACATGATTTGTAAGTCAAAAATACCCGCGCTATTGGGTAAATGACTTTTCAAACTCCTAACCGAAGATGGTGTCTGCAAACCATTTTATGGAGGAAATATGTGGTCTCCAAAGTTGTGTCTCAAGTAGTTTGGAAACTCGGTGACTCACATTTTTTGGCCGGGACTAATGGCGTCTAAAAAACATTTCTTCTATTTTGGTGCTTTCAATATTAAGGATGGATCGCAGATTAGATTCTGGAATGATAAGTGGCTTGGCCAAACTTCTATTCGCGAACAATATCCAACTCTATATTCGATTGTTAGGCTTAAAGGGGACACATTTTCCACAATGATGAAATCTAATCCTCCTAATGTGTCTTTCAGAAGAAGTCTCATAGGTCCTCAACTAGCATCTTGGAACAATCTTTTATTACGATTATCCACAATACAGTTATCGGATAGTGTGGATGAGTTCAAATGGAAATTACTAAAAAATGGTAAATTTTCTGTTAATTCATTCTATAAAGTATTGATTCAACCTAATATTTCGGTCGATTTTAATAGTAAAATTTAGAAAATAAAAATAATCTTAAAGACGAAGATATTGGTTTGGTGTCTCCGTAAGAGAGTAATTCTTACAAAAGATAATCTTATAATGAGGAATTGACATGAAAGTACAGGATGTCACCATGACGAGACAATCTGAGATTTATTCTTCCATTGTAAATCTGCTTGCTCTATATGGTCATTCATCCAAATAGCCTCTGGTTTATTTCCTCCACATCCGGTCACCAATGTTTTTGGTAACTGGTTGCACGAGATAGAGGGTAAATACAAGACTTTGTTTAAGGTGAGAGCGCTTGTCAGCATTTAGTCGCTATGACTATATAGAAATGATAAGATTTTTAATAACATTGTGTCTTCTACCTTGCAGGTTATATATAAACAACGCTATCCTCCGATCATGAACTATTCTCCAACGTATTGAGTTTCACTACTTGTTCGTGGAGGGGTCTACAACGAGGGATATTTTTTCCTGACTTGGATGGCCGCGTGATTTGCTGATTGATCAGTCATAGTCTGTAGCCGCTGTTTTTATTCATGTTTTTAAAATTCTTCTAAATTTTTCAAGTTTTTTTTCTATGCGGTCTGTGTGCACTTTTGTATATAGTTATACAAAGACCAGGTGTAAATATTACTCAAAATAATAAATGAGCCAATTTCATTTTTTTTTAAACAAACCTCATTTTATCATGAGGGATGCAGCTCTTTTGACTAAATGGCGCGCACACACAATTATCCCCTCCAAAGTCTAGAGCCGAGGAAGAGACGGAGGGAAACCCAGCCGTTCAGTCCAAAATTTCCCGAAAATATTTGTGGAGGGAAACTGAAACGAGGTACTCGAACACCCCACTTTCCTTCTGCCCCACACTACTACACTCCAAGCCCCAGAAAACATTGCTGCTCACATTTAATTCACTGTGCCACTTACAGCTGTACCCCTCTCCGCACCTCGTCTGTAACTCCAGCCTTTTCATCTCCTCCCTCTCCATCGGTCATCCCCTCCCAGAAATCAAAGCGCACCGCGCCAAGAGAATACTAGGCGGCGGACAGACCAGCGGAGCGGCCATGGACGCCTACGAGGCCACCAAGGTGGTGTTCGCGCGGGTTCAGGAGCTCGTCGACCCGGACCTCGCCTCCAAGATCATGGGCGCGCTGCTCACCCAGGACAAGAGCGAGGAGGACATGATCCGTCTCGCCTTCGGCCCCGAGCACCTTCTCCACTCTGTCGTCGCCAGGGAGCGCGCCGACCTCGTCGCTCGCAGCAAACCCTCCTCCCCGCCCGCGCCCTGGGGTATGCCGCCCGGCGATGTAGACGGCGGCCTCCAGTTCTACCCCGAGGAGGGGTACGGGTGCTGGTCCCCGACCAGCGGTGGCCACCGCCGGAGCTTCTCGCTCAGCGACGCCGATGGCGGGTGGAAGCCCTGCCAGTACTTCGCGCGGGGGTTCTGCAAGAACGGCTCCGCCTGCCGATACCTGCACGGCCTCCCCGACGACGTCGCCGAGCAGGAGATGGCGGTCATGCGCGCCAAGGCCGAAGCTGTAGCCGCCGCGCGGTTGCAGATGATGCCACCCGCCTTCGCCTTCTCGCCTTCTCCTCCCAAAGGCCTCGGCTTCTTCCTGCAGCAGCAGCGGCAACAGCAACAGCAGAGCGAGTCGCAAAGGTGATGCCTTTCGACCCCCAACCAAAGATTCCATTTTCCCTCCCGTGCAGATTACTGATACTTGCTTCTTCAGGGCGGCGGCCATGCTTCTCGCCGCCGGCGACGACATGCACAGGTTCTCCCTCCGCTCGCCCCGGATGGACCGCGCCGACCTCTCCAACAACCACGGCGCGCGGCAGATCTACCTCACCTTCCCCGCCGACTCCAGCTTCACGGAGGAGGACGTGTCCAGCTACTTCAGGTGCGCACTCGCCGCCATTGATTCCTATGCGGGCTCTCTATTCTGGTTCTGTTCTAACGGCGATCGATCGGTCGGGCTCGGGCGAACAGCATGTACGGGCCGGTACAGGACGTGCGCATCCCGCACCAGCCCAAGCGCATGTTCGGCTTCGTTTCCTTCGTCTACCCGGAGACGGTGCAGCTGGTCCTCGCCAAGGGCAACCCGCACTTCGTCTGCGACGCGCGGGTCCTCGTCAAACCCTACAAGGAGAAGGGCAAGGTCCCCGACAGGTTCAGGTACAACGGCGGCCTCTCTCCTCATCACCGCGATTTTGGCGCCGCCGGAATGCTCGACTCCAGGGATCCCTTCGACATCCATCAGCCGCAGATCGGTGAGCATTTCAACCGTGCTTGCCAATCAATCATGCATACATGCGTTCTAGTCAGGTCTGTGTTTAACGAGCTGGTGCTGCCATTGCCAGGGCAGAGGATGCTATACGGGAGCATGTCTGGCCACGAGGAGGCGTTCCTGAGGAGGAAGCTGGAGGAGCAGCAAGAGGCGGCGGAGCT
Organism: Avena sativa; assembly: GCA_916181665.1. Classification (NCBI taxonomy): domain Eukaryota; kingdom Viridiplantae; phylum Streptophyta; class Magnoliopsida; order Poales; family Poaceae; genus Avena; species Avena sativa. Next base: position 196,269,081 of record OV702282.1, read on the forward strand.
GCAGCATGCCATCGAGCTTCAGAACCGCCGGTTCATGGGGCTGCAGCTGCTCGATCTCAAGAGCAGAGGCCACCACCTCGGCTCCCCTGTGGGCTCACCAGTTGACGGCAATGGTGTCTGCTTCAATGGGAACGGCAATGACGTCAACCATTTTGAGGACTCCATTCAAGGTCTAGTTCTTGAATCATCTCGATATGTTCTTGCAAATGTACATTGATTATTTGGGAGTTCAGATCTCATCATCATGATTTCCATGGCTGCAGATACCAGCAGTGGTCTTGTCATGTGTACATCTGCTGCTGCTTCTGCCATTGGTAAAGAAGGGAGGCAGGAGCAGCAGTATGAGGAGGAGCGTGGTGATGGCAATGGTGGCAGTCCCAAGCAGGCAGTCAACTCTGGGGAAGAGGGGAGGAGGGAATCTGGTCCTGGGGCAGCAACGGCAACCAATGTTTGTGGATACCAAGAAAGGTAATAATCCAGGATATCTGTAATCGTAAAAATATTTTACTCTCGTCGGTGGTCGGATGTCTTGCCCAAGGCGCGATATTCAAAATGCATATTTTCCTATTAAAAACATGTACAATTTTGTTGTACGTATCATAGTTGCACTTGGTATGAACTTATGCATTCTTCTCAATAACGACAGGATTTGTGCAACACTAACATAATCATATTTATGCATCAAATTTGGAGATTCACTATATAACATCCATATCTTTGCTAATCATACCATTCTCTTTATCCTAACAAAATGTGCTTCCAAAAGCCACTGCAAAAAGGAGTTAGTCATAGGCTTTTAGGGTGCTAATAATCAGTCTCTCTTGATTAGTTGTATCACTAGAAGGGGAGAAAGACTCAAAGAGGACCCCACCTAATGACTAGTATTAAGTCTTAAGCAGTTTCTTGTTCCTTTTTTGTGGGGGCTCAACCCTATCCGTGGTTGGTTGATTGATGTGTGTATGTGCGTCTCTTGTTTGAATTGTAGTGGCATGGAGCACAACCTGCCTGATAGCCCCTTTGCTTCCCCCACCAGTGCTGCTGCTGGGCAGCAGACAGCTCACACTGCTAGCCTCAGCAGCAGTAGCAGCCCCCACCCGGTGTTCCCCCCTGCTAAACCCCTCTACAGCTCTTGCTTCTCTAAAGTGCCCAGGTGATTAAAACAAACAAACCATCAAGCCATCACTTAAGTTAATTCAGTTCCATGCTAATAAAACTTTTGCTAGCTGCATCAGCAGGCGTTGTTGTTACAGTTGTTCTTTTTTTGTAGACTGATATAGTTATGTGAGATAGTAAATTGTTGTGTACTTGTGTTTCTTCTTCAGGTTCACTTCTGGGCATGGAGCCATTGGGCTGTGAATAGAGAAAAGAAAAAAAGGGGTTCATGATCTCAGCTAGGAGTAAGTGTCAACAGCAATCCTGCAACAATCAATCAATCAGTCAATCATGAGCAGCGATACAGATGAATAAAATAGCAAAGTTTTACCCTACCTGATGGCTGTCATGTGTTCTGTTACCATGCAGGGACTCATGTCATGACCCCATCATGTGGAAGTAGGAAACAAAGTGAAAAGCTTTAACAAAGTCTAGGTGTATCTTCAGGTTGAGAGGGACAGCAGCAGCAGCAACTCAACAACAACAGCAACAGATTAAGAAAGGAAACAAGTCAGTCCTAGGTTGTATTTAGCTCTAGGTCTTGCCTTTTAGTAATAGTAGTAGTATAAATAATACCAGTCGTTTTAATTAGTAGTTCTTGCAGAGTCAGGCAGAACAAGGGGAAAAGCGGTCATGCATTCTTATATAACTGCATGCTGTGTGCTCGACTCAGTTCCTTGGTTGTATGGATCTCAGTTTGGTGATAAAATACTAGTATACCGTAGCTGCTTATCTAGTCCTTGACACTTGGTTGCAGCCAGTTGTTGTGAAGTGACATTTGCATAGACATCCAGGGAGTGTGCTGTGAAACTAGCCTCCATGGTGTCCTTCCATTGTGTTCTGCCAGTGATTCTGTGGCTGTTTTGGTTCCCACTAATCTTAATGGTGAGGGTTGCAAGTTTGCGGCTGCCAGTTCGGAGGTTGCATGAGAAGGTGCCCTCATGTTGACGAGTTTTAGCCAAAAGTTACTTCCAACTTCTACTCTGCACTTGTCACAATCAGAATTTGAATGTTCCCACTTATTTTTTGAAATGGGGAGCTTAGCCCTGGACTCTATCAATAGATGTACACAGCCAAAAAGAAAATTATGTTCTCACCACTACTACATTATGTTCTTTATTCTCCAAATTCAAGATTCTTTTTTGACAAATTTTGCCAATAATCTATACTACTTTTGTGCCCTTCCCCATCCATGTATAGTGGTGACACAACACTAGGAAGAAAACGTTTCCCTCGTCTACGCTAGGGCTATACTCGCCGCCCCATCTCATTGCTCTCTCCTCAACCTCGCTGTTGCAGTATGACAACGACTAGCAAAGACCGCTTGGTGGATGGTGGCGATGGGCTCATCTCCTCGCCTAGCAATGGACCTCTTGGTGGTGGCCATGCTGCCGCCGTTGTAATGGCATCACAAAGCAAAACAAGCCGACCTCACACATAGAAATTATGTTTAAGAAAACACACACCAGGAGATAAGTGGGACATGCGCAACTAAAGGAGTGAGCTAAGGGCATCTCCACCGGACCGACCATCCGGTTGCACCAAACAGTCCGTTTATGTTCGTTTGGATTGGACCACGGTCGATTTGTGCCGGAATCCGGCCGACCGTGCCCAGCGGTGTGATCCATTTGTCCGTGCTTGCCAGAGATTTCATATGTTGCAAATTTTGTCACAAAATCAATTTTTGGGAAACAAATAAACTAGATTAGGTAATCAAATTGAAATAGTGTTTATATATAAATAGTCCAGGCTCGCATGGTTCGATACAAAACAACTAAACTATCATTCAAATTACACAAAACAAACAAAGGATTAAACATTGAGATTTTCCGCACGAGTCCATATATGTTCAACCAAATCCAGTTGAAGCCGTTTATGGGTTTGTCTGTGACGCAAATTTTCATGCACTTGCATGGAATCTTCCCAAGACGCTACACCTGGCTCTGGCTCAACTGATCCTGAAAGTCCTAGCCTTGGTCAAAGGTGTAGTCATTACGCTCGTCCTCGACGATCATGTTGTGCATGATGACACAAGCAGTCATCACATCCCACATCCTCATATCCCATCATCTGTGTAGCCGCCAGCAGAATCTCGGTCTCACCATCGGACTCCTCTCGGACGATGACTCCACGAAATTCTTGTATAAGAACTCCATTGCCTTTCGGCTGCTGCCCATCTGCAAAGTATGGAGCCGTCAATAGCGATGCCAACTCGTACAGCGGGCCGGATAAAACCTAGAAAGGACCAGCGAACGTATCTCAGGCAAATGATCGAGCAGGTTGTGTGCCACGCAGAGGGTGTCGGGTGTCCAGTCCACAGGTGGAGACCGAGGGCGGCGGGATTGCCTGCGACGCTTCTAGACAACTCTGGCAACGCGCATGGCCTGCGGTGGCGCTCGATATCGCGTGGGCGTCGACGGTAGCAAGCGGTGGCAGCGGCAAAGATTGCGCCTGCTCGAGGCGCGGGATATGGGGTGCGAGGGTTTTGGGGAGGAGAGCGTCTGTTGTGACACTGGCGAGAGGGCCCGGACGAATTATTGGGGACACCCACGCATCCGCGTGTCTGAGCCGACACAACCATTTCTTAGATTAGATGCACGGATGGGTCGAGACGGACGCGTTTGTCCGGCCCGCTGGGGCGTTGCGCACGTCCCGCATGTCCGCGCGGACGAGTTCAGACACGCTCAGACGGGATGCATTGGCCCGGTGAGATGCGCTAAAGAACCAAAGGGGATCTGGCAAAGACTATAAGTTCATGTCGCACAAGTATAAGAAGAGACGCTAGTTCTTTTATACATAATGGTGGTTTACAAAATTTACACAATAGGTACCACATCTACAAGTTTTTCATCGAGCTTGTGGTTCCATGCTATAAGGCACCTGTTTCTTTCTTTCCTTTTTTCCCTTTCTCTTTTTCTCACTCTTTTTCTTTCTTGTTTTTTCTTTCCTTTTCGAACAACTATAGAAGATAAACTATATAAACATGCACATACAGTTCTTGCTCGGAATACTACACTGTACCATTGTGCAAATACCAAGAAATCGTAGAAGAACTAGTCCCAATACGTGCTTGTTATAATGTAAATATAGTGTCTTACAAAGGAATGCAAGTGAACAAAATACGAACAATGTTTATACCTTTGAACGCTGATCTTGACCCTTTGTTGCCAATTTTGTCCTTGCTCGTGGAAATTGATTTAAAACATACGGGATGTACAGGTGATGATGGTGTAGAGTTACTCGGTAGCTACAAAACAAGCTAAAGAACGTCAAAATCCGAGTTTGTATGGAAAATTTATGGTGAAAACTGTTTGTAGAAAATTATGCGTGTACATGGCGGATAGTCCGGTCGTCCATGAGGGGCAAACAGTACGAGTCAAGCTCGAGAAGGGCCATACATAGCGCATACTTGTATGTGCTTCATCTGGGTGGTCCACGCAGTCCGGGTCCTTGCAGACCAGATAGCCTAGGTGTCCCGAAAACCTAATTTTTGCTCGAAAAACACGATTTGAGCGGAAGAACTTGATGAGAAAACACAAATCAAAGGGGAAAATGATGGAATTATGCTATGGGAACACGAAGGAATGTAGATCAAAAGTTTTACAACGGATATATGGATCAAAACATAACAAAATGCTTGAAATCTCAGATCGATCCAAAACACAGATTTGATCATCTCCTGTGGAAATTGTTGAATTTAGGCGAGAAAATCAAGGTGAATGATTATAAAACCAAAACAAACTCAAATCTGTAGCAATCAAAACCTTCTAATACCATATGATAAGGATCCAACCTCTAGGGTGGGATAATCTTCACGAATTCAGGGGGGATTTGAGTGAGGAGACGAATAAAATGAGGAACTCAATGTAGAACACTGAAAGAACATGTTGGGCCCCCATGTGTGGTTTTGGTAATTAATGACAATCTTTATGTACTAATGTGTGTATTAAGTTATACTTGTAGGATTGGTCCATTGGCATCGCTTGGAGCATGTGTTGGCTTCAAGGTCCATGAAATGAGAAGAAGATGTCTTGTGCAAGCTCAAAATGCGGCATCTATAGAAGATCTCATGTTTGATGCTTGCCATCCTCGGTGATCATGGATCGATGATGAAGAATCAAGAAAGACGTTCAATCTTGAGAAGGGCAAGATCGTCTACATCGAACTCAAGTAGAATGCTCAAGGCAAAAGTATAATCTTGATAGGTTTTCCCTTTTGCCGGTCTCATATTGTTAGTGGGAGACCGGGTTTAGGATAGATAGCCGTACTATCAAGAGGGGCTCTCGAATGAGTAACTCGATCACATAGTTCGGAGAGAGCTCAAACCTTTGCATACTTGCATCATCATATTTGGTTGTTATTTGGTCTTATCCATGTGAGGATATAGAGCTTGTGGTAATCTCCATAACAAACTCTAGGTCATCAAAAACGGATATTCCTTTTATATCTTATTGCGTTTTGATCTTAGAGGTTTTACCGGTTTGTATTTTAGAGATAGGTAAAACCTTCCATTATTTAGTTCTTACTCATGTGAGGATTTAGAGCTTGTGTTAATCTCCATGACAAGCTCTAGTTCATCGAAGACGGATTTCATATGCATTTTCTATTATGTTTTCGATGTGGGAGGTTTTATCGGTTCGTCTTTTTGAGAGAGGTTAAACCTTTCGTCATTTGGATCTATCCTCCCTTGCTGGACTATGATGTTTATTTTCATGATCTTTTAGATCTTGTTGTCCTCTTCGAAACGAGCCCAAGATCATCAAAATCGGAGTCCGGATGCAAAAGTTATGGCCGTTTTCGTTCAGGGATGACCGGTAGTAGCGGACCAGGGTCCGGTAATACCGGAGGTCCGGTAGTACCGCCCCTTAGTACCGGTTGGTACTGAATAAGGTGCATTTGGCGACCTGGGATCCCCAGGGAATGTCCGGTAGTACCGGGAATGTCCGCTAGTACCGGGATTCACATTTTTGGGCTTCAACGGTTGGATTTTTGGGGGACCTATTTAAGGGGCCTTCTTCCCCAATGGTTCCCCAACCATTCTTGCAAGTTTTCCCCTCCATTGTTGACCTTCTTGAGCTTTCTTTCTCTCAATCCCTCCAATTATTCTTGCATATTCTTGAGGGATTTGAAAGAGGAGATCTAGATCTACAATCCCACCAATCAATCTCTCCTCTAAGTGAGGGGAACATATTGGGATCTAGATCTTGGAGTCTTTGGTGGATTTCCTCCATTGTTCTTCCTCTCTTATTCCCCCATAAGCTTTTGTAGCTTTGGTGGAATTTGGGAGAGAGGAATTTGAGCACCTTTGTGGTGTTCTTGCCATTTGCATTTGGTGCATCGGTTTGAGTTATCCTCGGAGGATTTGGTTCGTGTGACTCATTGGAGCTTGTCCCTCTTGGGTTCTTGAAACCCTAGACGATTTTGTGGCCTTGGTGGCATTGTGGCCTTTTGTGGCATTTGTTGGGAGCCTCCAATTAAGTTGTGGAGAAGTGCCCCAACCTTGTGAGAGGTTCCGGTTGCCACCGACAAGTGCACCGATAGTGGAAGCGTGGATCGATCCCATTGGGGTGAGATTCACCAGAGAATAAGGGAGGCCTTTTGTGGCATAGGTGGTTAGATACCACCCCCTCTCCAAACGAGACGTACTCCATGTTGGGAGGAACTCGATAAAATATCGGTGTCCCCGCGTGCCTCGGTTATCTCTATACCCGAGCTCTTTACTTATGCACTTTACATTGTGATAGCCTTCGTGCTTGAAGTAATATATATCTTGCTATCACTTTGTTGCTTGTATTGCTTAGCATAAGTTGTTGGTGCACATAGGTGAACCTTAGCTGTTCTAGGTTGTGCTTAACAAAGTAAACACTAGTTTTATTCCGCCTTTGTTGAGCCACTCTAGGAAAAGTTTTAAATCGCCTATTCACCCCCCTCTAGGCGACATCCGTATCCTTTCAATTGGTATCAGAGCCCGGTCTCCCATTTTAGGCTTCACCGCCTTGAGAGTAAAGATGTTGGATAGAGGATTAGTGCACAAGGACACGCTCACATTCGATGGCACAAATTATGATGTTTGGAAAATTCGCATGCTTAATTTATTTCGGAAAATTCACCCAATTATCGAGGGATATCTATATGTGGGTCTCTCTTATCTTATGGATACCCAAAACGAATCTTTAGAGGAGAAGTTGAACTCTCATATAGATGCTCTAGCTACTAAAATTATTTTGCATGTTGTGAGCAATGTAGTTCTTTCTTCTATCATGCCTTATTCAAGCGCTCGTGAGATATGGACCAAGCTTCAAGATAAATATAGCAAGTCCAACATTATTGAGGATGATTGTGTTGCTTCCACTTCCGGTCGAGATGAGTTCTCATCGTCTACCACTTCATCAACATGTGATTTTTCACAAGGTAATGATATGGTGAGTGGTGATAGAAATTGCAATATGGATAGTGATATTACTATTTGTAATCCTTCATCCCTATCAAGTTGCAATGATCTATCTTTGGACCTTAACACTTCTAGCACTCAAAATTCCTCACATTCTTGTGTTAATAGTCCTTGTATATCATGTAGAAATGACTTGAATAAATCTCATGATGATATGCTCATGTTGTCTTGTTGCCATGATAAAAATGCTTCCATTTCCTCTAGTGCTTGTGTTGCTAACCATGTAGAGGAAAATGAAGATTCTATGGGCCAAGACAAGGTCTTGAAGAGAGCTACAAGTGCAATCTCATCATCACCTTCCTCCGGTTCTCACATGTGCCTTATGGCTAAGGGAACAAAGGTAACCTCTTTGAATCCCATTGTATCTCATGATGATGATGAGGTTGAGAATAATAATGATGATTATAGAAGTAAGTATGATATTACCTCTATTAAGAAAATGGGAGAGGTTGTCTATAGCGCTCTCTTCAAAAATAAAATTGCTTCCTCCAACTTTCTTGAAATCTTGAATTGTGCCATAGAAGACAATGATATTATTGAGGAGCAAGAAAACTTAATTGATGAAAAGTTTGCACTTGAGCGTGAGTATGCTAATGAAGTTGCACAACTAAAGGACTCCCTTGAAGAAGAACAAACCACCAAAGAATCTCTTGAGGAGACTTTTACTCTAGAATTATCTAGAGTAAAGGAATACCATGATAGAGAACTTGCGGTGGCTAACTCCTTCAAGATTAAAAATGATGAACTTGAAGTTTCTTATGCTAAACTTGTTGAGGATTTTAAGCACCTCGAAAATGGCTCTCGGGTTGTTAAGAGGGAGCTCATCAAACTCACCGAGTCACATGAGCAACTTAAAGCTTCATATTTAAAAGAGCTTGACAAGTTGCCCTCACCTCTTGCTAATAATGATGATGCTTGTGCTACCAAATCTATTTCTTGTGAAGCATCTATTTTGAAGGAGAATGTTGAGCTAAAGGCTCAACTTGCGTTGCTAACTAGCAACTATGGGAAATTAGAAGAAAGTCATGTTAAGCTCTCGAGCTTGCATGAGGATCTTCTAGTCTCCCATGGTAGGCTAAAGTTAGCTCATGAGGCCATCGTGTCAAAGGTAACATCTAGTGGGCCTCATGTGGACATTAGCACTATATCTACTCTAAATGTTATATTGCCATGTGCTAGTCCTTGTAATTCATCCTCTCATAACCATGATATAACTCGTGATGAATTACATTCCATGCCTTGTTGCTCTAACAATGTAGCATCTACTTCCTCTAGTACTTTTGTTGAAACTAACCATGTAGAGGAAATCAAAGAGCTCGAGGCTCAAGTCACTTCGTTGAAGAATGACTTGAAAAAGGGTCATCAAGGCCGCACTCAACAAAATCTTGAGTGTGCAAAAATCCCCCAATGACAAGAGTGGGCTTGGATTCAACTCCAATGTCAAGAACAAGTCCACTATCAAGTTGAAGCACAAGGACAACAAGAAGAATGGCCAAGATCAAGTCAAGAATCCAGCCAACATTATTTGCTTCAAGTGCAAGGAAGAAGGGCACCATGTTAGATCTTTCCATTGAAGAAAAAGCCTCTTAGTGTGAAGCATCAAGGGAAGCGGCCTCAAGTTCCACCTCAAGTCATCAATGGGCCTCTTCCTAAGATCACTACTCGAGCCCTTCCTCGAGGTGTGGCTTCACCTAAGAAGAAAGATAGAAAGATTAGAACTTGCTACATATGCCGTCAGAAGGGGCACATTTCTTCCGCATGCACTATTGGTAACTCCTCATCCCATCCTATCTTAATTGATGATGCTTATTCACTTCGTAAGGATGAGGTTGGCAATGTGTTTGCCAAATTTGTTGGTGCTCAATGTGGTGTCAAGAAAAGAACCATTTGGGTTGCCAAGCCTATTGTGACTAACCTCTTAGGACCCATCTTGGTTGGGGACCAACAAGCCAAAACTTGATCAATAGGTGTGTTTTGGAGGGCATTGGAGTCTTGGCTACAGTATGAAGAATTGAGGGATCTTCATCAATTATTATTGTCAAGCCAAGCTATTTGGATTATCATGATTATATTATATTTCCAATGTTCCTCCTTGCGGTAACATATGCTAAACTCTTTACATTGAAAGTTACTCGCCCCCTTATGCATGTGTTGGTTTTGTATCTTCCATGCTTTTGTACATGTTGTGCTATCCACTTAATTATCTTGAGGTATCAAGCATATTTGTGTATGATTAGGTGGCACACCATGTATGTGTGTTTCTTATGTTTGAGCCTTGCTTGGTTATATTTGGTATCTTATTTGGCTCTTGTGAGAAATTAATGGATTATCCCATTTTGGGGGAGTGTTATGCTTGGGCATTCCACAATCCTAAAATTGTGTGTACATGATGAATACAACCTAACATTTATATTGGGTATTCTCTAGTCTCTATGTGGTACAATTCTCATGAGAAATTTAAGTTTTTTAATGTCCATTAATTATCTCTATTTGTATCCTTTTGCCTCGTGTTGGTTTTGTGGTAGTATCACATTATGGGGGAGTCATATGCTTAGTGCACATTACAAATCCTAGAAAATGTGAATATTCGAGGTTGTGTCACTTAGAATTGATATTGATAATTATCTAGAACCTATGTGACACATTTGCTCATACAATTTCCAATTTGCTTGAATGGCTTTATTGATCTTATTTTGGATCTTGTATATGAGAGTGTTTCTTGGTATGTGTTTCCTCATATTTAGATATATATATATATATCCTCATGGAAACCATTTGCTTCAAGTTACTCTAATCACTAGTGATTGTGTGACTATTGGAAGCTACCAAGAATCTTGTTCGAAGTATCATGCTCAATTCTTATCTTTTGTTATATGCTTCTTGTTGTGACTATGATCTTGGATATCCATGCTAGCTGCCTTGGGAAAATTATTCCCAATATTTCTTGTCCTTGGACAATGAGTACTCAATTTATGGTAGAATTTATTGATCATATTCACTTTGGCTTTTGTTTAACTTTATCCTATATTTGGCCATGAAAATGTTTTGTGTTGTCTCCCAAGCCTTGCTTGCTTTTTGTGGATCTTATTATTTTATTGCTATCCTCTTGTGTTGTATTTATTGTAGGTACTAGTGATGATCCCATTTGTGTGCATTTTGCATTCAAAAGGAAAATCCTATATAATGCACTATCCATGGGGGAGCTCTCCTATATTAGTTAGAATACTCACATTTATGCTTCTTTGTTTGATCCATATCGGGTTTTATGTGCTTGGAACCTCAATCTTTTCGTTTTGGTATTTGTGCCATCATGAGAAGTTTGGGGAGTTTGGTTTCTTGTTGGAACCTTGCTCTTCTTGGGAGTTTGTTTTATCTCATTCCGTGTTTCACATTTTTACCATTTTAGAATGAGATAAATCCTTGAGCATTTTTATTTCTATCTATCTTTTGCTCTTTGGCTTTAGCCTACTTCATTTGTTGAAATTGTGATCCTTCATATGTTGAATTGTTTCTTTGATACAATTTGGACATCGTTTGTCATGTCACACTCTTGTGTGTGCAATCTCAATTTACTTGGTGTTTTTGTTCAAATTGTATCTCCTTTTTTGGTTCTTGAAAGCTTTATGCATGCATATTTACTATAAGTCTATATAATGGCATGCTTGCTTTCTTTGATCCAATATATAGGGGAAACTCCACCAAATCCCATCGGCTAAGTTGTGCATGAAATTAAATTTCACATCAATATGCACATATTTATGTGGAGTCTCTCCTATGTATTGTAGTTGCACTAACTACATTGGACCCAATAAGTTTGGGGACCATTTTGTACTTAATTGTGTTTTAGGTGCATTGGAGCTATATTGGATGCGTGTCTCTCAAGTTTGAAAAAGTGGTGCATACATGAAAATTTGAGGCAAGCTATAGGATGATCAATGAATTCATATCCTCTACATCCTACCAATTATATCTCGGTAACAAGTATCTCTTTCTCATGCTCATATATCTTGATTCCAACCGTTTGTCGGTTGCCTTCTGGCATGAATTCATGTATTTGTAATTGTTGTATCTCTAGCCATGGTATTAAGAGAACTCTCTATTGTATATGTGTATAAGTTGAGATGAGTATATATAATTGGGACTATACAAAATCATGCATATGATCCTCCAATCCCAAATATGTCAATCTAGCAATTTTATTGCCTATCTTTTCCTCAACTTCTCTCATGTGCAATAGTGAGATTTTGCTAATATATTGTTTCTCGTGATACTTGTTGCCTTTCTTCATATAATCCAACTTTCTCTTTTTCCCTTGGTGATAGTTGTTATATATGTAGTGTGTTGATGTTTGAAGTTCATTAATGTACAATAAGATATATTTGAGCCCTTGGCCGTGTTTTGAAGCAAAAATCTTATTGGTATATGTTATGACTTCATTTTTTCTTTTCATATGCCTTATTGTATATCTTCTTTGTGTGTGATTATTTCTTTATGGAATATGTCTTTGGGATGGTTTCCACTTAGAGACATAGAGATGATAATTTTAGTTGACTTCTAATCCTTGGAGGCCACCTTTCTAATCCATTTGATTCTTCGGTGGCTTCCAAATTTAATTGCCTATGAGTGCTTGTTCCTCTTGTTTGCATCTTTGGGCACTCATATTTGTTCTCTCATGCCTTTTATTGTTAAATGAACTTGGATGAGTGAGGATTCCATGATTATGCACTTTGTTCCCAAATGCAATTATCATAATTGGTGCATTATCTTTGGGGAGCTCATCTAATTCATTTAATAATGCTCATTTGTCTTCTTTCTCATTTATTGTGCCTTAAATATTTATGTAGGAGTTAGGATTCCATATTTGTGCAGTTTTGTATTGAAATACAACGATTCTTAAGTGTGCACAAATCTTGGGGAGCTTCTCCATTTTATTTAAGCATTTATTTGATCCTTCATTCGTTGTGTTTTAAATGCTTATGGGGGAGCGAGGATTCCATATTTGTGCAATATGTATTCTAATGCATTTATTTTGAATTATGCACAAATCTTGGGGAGCTTCTCTATTTGTTATTTAAAGCACTCTTTTGCTCATATCATAATATCTTGTTGTTTCCAGTTGGACTCATTTGTTGTTTTCAAATTGGTTTGTCGGATCTTGTGATTGCTTGCGTCATTAGTGATGCGTCATTTTATTTTATTCCTTTGGAAATCTTCGGGTCCTCAATATAGTTCTACTCACTCCCAAGTATTCATCATTGGATATGTGCGAATGCACATCTTTGGAGGAAATATTACTATATTTGCCTTCTAGAACTTGTCACTCATTTCGGCAATCGATGCCAATGGGGGAGAAGTTTTAGAGGGTTTAAGGGAAATGGTTTATGCTTTGAGTTTGTTCTTAAGAATTTTCCTTTCATGCTCTTGCATCTTTGTTATTGCTTAGCATGTGGTATATAAAGGAAACTCCACCAATGATAATGATTGGCAATATATGCAATGAAATTCAAGTTCATCACATATGCATAGATTGTGGGGGAGTTTGCTCTATATATGGTGGTGGTACCAATATCACATACTTTTGTAGTATTTGATGTTGGTATTACCATTTTTTCATTAATATTCCTTATATAAACCCTCTTAAAGGGATTGTCATCAATTACCAAAATGGGGGAGATTGAAAGAACATGTTGGGCCCCCATGTGTGGTCTTTATGGACTAATGTGTGTATTAAGTTATACTTGTAGGATTGGTCCATTGGCATCGCTTGGAGCATGTGTTGGCTTCAAGGTCGATGAAATGAGAAGAAGATGTCTTGTACAAGCTCAAAATGCGGCATCTATAGAAGATCTCATGTTTGATGCTTGCCATCCTCGGTGATCATGGATCGATGATGAAGAATCAAGAAAGGCGTTCAATCTTGAGAAGGGCAAGATCGTCTACATCGAACTCAAGTAGAATGCTCAAGGCAAAGGTATAATCTTGATAGGTTTTCCCTTTTGCCGGTCTCATATTGTTAGTGGGAGACCGGGTTTAGGATAGATAGCCATACTATCAAGAGGGGCTCTCGAATGAGTAACTCAATCACATCGTTCGGAGAGAGCTCAAACCTTTGCATACTTGCATCATCATATTTGGTTGTTATTTGGTCTTATCCATGTGAGGATATAGAGCTTGTGGTAATCTCCATAACAAGCTCTCGGTCATCAAAAACGGATTTCCCTTTTATATCTTATTGCATTTTGATCTTGGAGGTTTTACCGGTTTGTATTTTAGAGATAGGTAAAACCTTCCATTATTTAGTTCTTACTCATGTGAGGATTTATAGCTTGTGTTAATCTCCATGACAAGCTCTAGTTCAACGAAAACGGATTTCATATGCATTTTCTATTATGTTTTCGATGTGGGAGGTTTTATCGGTTCGTCTTTTTGAGAGAGATTAAACCTTTCGTCATTTGGATCTATCCTCCCTTGCTGTACTATGATGTTTATTTGCATTATCTTTTAGAGCTTGTTGTCCTCTTCGAAACGATCACAAGATGATCAAAATCGGAGTCCGGATGCAAAAGTTATGGCCGTTTTCGTTCAGGGATGACCGGTAGTAGCGGACCAGGGTCCGGTAATACCGGAGGTCCGGTAGTACCGCCCCTTAGTACCGGTTGGTACTGAATAAGGTGCGTTTGGCGACCTGGGATCCCCAGGGAATGTCCGGTAGTACCGGGAATGTCCGCTAGTACCGGGATTCACATTTTTGGGCTTCAACGGTTGGATTTTCGGGAGACCTATTTAAGGGGCCTTCTTCCCCAATGGTTCCCCAACCATTCTTGCAAGTTTTCCCCTCCATTGTTGACCTTCTTGAGCTTGCTTTCTCTCAATCCCTCTAATGATTCTTGCATATTCTTGAGGGATTTGAAAGAGGAGATCTAGATCTACAATCCCACCAATCAATCTCTCCTCTAAGTGAGGGGAACATATTGGGATCTAGATCTTGGAGTCTTTGGTGGATTTCCTCCATTTTTCTTCCTCTCTTATTCCCCCATAAGCTTTTGTAGCTTTGGTGGAATTTGGGAGAGAGGAATTTGAGCACCTTTGTGGTGTTCTTGCCATTTGCATTTGGTGCATCGGTTTGAGTTATCCTCGGAGGATTTGGTTCGTGTGACTCATTGGAGCTTGTCCCTCTTGGGTTCTTGGAACCCTAGACGGTTTTGTGGCCTTGGTGGCATTGTGGCCTTTTGTGGAATTTGTTGGGAGGCTCCAATTAAGTTGTGGAGAAGTGCCTCAACCTTGTGAGAGGCTCCGGTTGCCACCGACAAGTGCATCGATAGTGGAAGCGTGGATCGATCCTATTGGGGTGAGATTCACCGGAGAATAAGGGAGGCCTTTTGTGGCGTAGGTGGTTAGATACCACCCCCTCTCCAAACGAGACGTACTCCATGTTGGGAGGAACTTGGTAAAATATCGGTGTCCCCGCGTGCCTCGGTTATCTCTATACCCGAGCTCTTTACTTATGCACTTTACATTGTGATAGCCTTCGTGCTTGAAGTAATATATATCTTGCTATCACTTTGTTGCTTGTATTGCTTAGCATAAGTTGTTGGTGCACATAGGTGAACCTTAGCTGTTCTAGGTTGTGCTTAACAAAGTAAACACTAGTTTTATTCCGTCTTTGTTGAGCCACCCTAGGAAAAGTTTTAAATCGCCTATTCACCCCCCTCTAGGCGACATCCATATCCTTTCAAACACGATACAAATGCACATCACATATGATACAATTTGGTTTGATATCATTGGCTCGAACCACCAACCCCATAGAATCACAAGACAATGGCCAAGAGGTAGAATACCTTGTGGAAGATTGCAAAGGCCTTGATAGTATCTAGGGAGGGGAAGAGATTTCTCTAAATAGATTCCAAAGAAAAAGACTAGGTAGCAATAGAGATATAATCCATAGAAAGATCAAGTGCTTGAACATATCTTGTATAACTTCGAAGTATAACTAGGGAGGCCTTGGAATTCAAATGGAGATCTTCTCCACAAGGGGAGGGATGGGGAAAACTCCATCTTCTTATGTTAGCTTTGTCTCCCTTGCATATGAAGGAGTGGGAGCCTATTTATAGTCTAATCACGAAAGTGTAGATGGGAAAGGATAAGATAGAAGGCAATTGCCCTTTTACGCACATGCGGGTGGGAGATCGGACGTCCTGACTAGCAGGGGCTGGACAGTCCGACCTTGATGCCTACAGGCGGTTAACCGGGTGGTGAGTATTCATACACTGCTTGTACAGGGGTCATAAAGTTCATGCTTGGGGGACGGATGGTACAAATGCAATTCGTGGAACCGGACATGGGCGTCTAGATCCTGTATGGGTCCGCACGGGTCTAGTATGGACAATCCGGCTGTCGAGGCCTGACAGTGTGACTGGACTTCTTCAGACACATCTTTTTTGCTTCTTCTCGTCCATGCTTCACTGAGATCGGACTTGAGTCGTCCTGTGTTTGCGTCTTCCTCCCATGTTCATGTACTCCTCTTCATCAATCTAGCATATTTGTGGACGGGGTATAAAGTAGTATATCATTCAAGAGGATAGGAATTGGACTTAGATAGAGGCAGGAATTCATCTTTAAGGTCCATGATGGCCTGGAATATGTTGGGGCGCTTGATAACATAAGGTGATTGATGTGGTGATGACCGTAGGTCGGGCTACATCACATACGCCACCAGAACCACCCACCCTTGTCAGACAAAAAGAGACTTGCTTAGATCTATGAGACTCATTCAGAAGGTGATCCATCCATCTCCAAGCCACACGAGACATCAAGCTATGCTAGAGGCTCCCGATACTCGTCCAACACCAAAACCGAGGCTTTAGCAGCGCTGTCGGTCAGACTTGCGATACAAACACCACCGCCACCAAGCACCAGAGAACACGGGGAACACCACATGAGAGACTCCGGCCACCTTCGGATGCAGGCCCACCACCACCACCACGAGAGGTCGGCGACAATGATGGCGACAAGGCGTATGTGGTCGATATGTCGGAAAGGTGGCGGTGGGTTCTCCTGAGTCTCCTTAGATCGGGCGACATGGGAGTCATCAGGGCTTTTAAGACTGTGAGAAGACACATAATGTATTCCACTTTGGATTATTTTTTCGAACACAAAGAAAAATCTTTACGTATTTCATTAAATAGGAAGAAGATTGTTAGCGAGTTAATCATGTAAAACCTAGCGAAAACCAATACAACTAGGGAATGACCCACTCTCCTCGGCACCATGAAGATACAACAAAAAAATGCAAACCTGCACAAACACAAACCTACGAGAGAAAAGAAACCGTAACTGCTATGAGAGGAGGAGACTCAGAGAGAAGAAGCAAGCACTCTGCATCAATCTACGCTAACCGCTTTACCCGGAATACCAACAACGCCACAAGTTCAATGCCCTCAAAGCTGCGAAACTTCTGTGTTCGCCGCCAATACCTCCATCGCTGCGCATGACCAAGTTGCGTGTAGCTCGATTGCCGTCATTGGTGGTTGTTTGGGTCAAGTCGCTGCGAGTGGTCAATCACAACGACAAAGGTATTTTTTTTATCTTTCTGGCTTTGTGTGTCCTTGATATCTTCGCTACTAGTTCATAACATTGATGTTGGTGCGGATACTAAGTGTAACCGATATCTTTGATATTAATATATTTTCTTAAAAAACCCTTTGGACAACATGAATATAGAAAATGGAGGAATGTGGAAATAACGGACCGAGATATGGCGTACGGTGAAATGCTACATGACACGAAAACACGAGAATTTTGTAAGAGGTCCCCATAGATGATGCACATGCTTTAATTTTTTTTTTTGGAAATGGGCGCATTTATTAACCAAATGTTTAATTCTTACACCCGGCCTCTGCATAACTAAGATGCACACAGCCACACGAATGACAGACTAAGACAAAAATTAAATAAGCATTACAAAAAGGCACTAAATTAAAGTCTGGAAACTAAGATAGATCAATCCTCAGATCACGCGGCCATTCATGTCGTGAGAAAATATTCCTCGCCGTGTCCTCCAATCGCGTACATCCGTCCAGAAATAAGTCGCGAAACTCCATGCGTTGGAGAATATTCCATGATCGAAGGATAGCCGTGGCTCGATAAATAACCTGCAGAGGGGCAGACACAATGTTATTAAAAATCTTGTCATTTCTACAAAGCCATAGAGACCATATAATGGCAAACGCTCCCACCCTAAACAAGGTTCTGTACTTATCAACAATTTCATGCAACCAATTACCAAAAACATTGGTTACTGAAAGTGGGGGAGATAAGCCAGAAGATATTTGGATGAATGACCATATAGAACGAGCAAATTTGCAGTGAAAGAATAAATGTCGAATTGTCTCATCTTGATGACAAAAAACACATTGTGTACTTCCATGCCAATTCCTCTTTACAAGATTATCCTTTGTTAGAATTACCCCTTTCCATAGATACCATGCAAGGGTATTTTCATTTTCCAAATTTTACTATTATCATCGACTAGGAAATCAGGTTGGACCAAAGCTTTATATAGTGAGCCAACAGAAAATTTACCACTCTCCAGTAATTTCCATTTGAACACGTCAACACCGTCCGACAATTGTATCCTGGATAACCGTAATAGTAGATTGTTCCAAGATAATAGTCTAGGACCGATAAGACTTCTTCTGAAAGACACATTAGGAGGATAGTCCTCCATCACTGTGGAGATTGTATCCCCTTTATGTCTAACAATTGAATATAGAGCTGGGTACTGTTCGCGAAGAGTAGTTTGGCCTAGCCATTTATCTTCCCAAAACCTAATTTGTGATCCATCCTTATTCTCGAAAGCACCAAAACGAAAGAAATGTTTCTTGGTGGCCATAAGACCTGCCCAAAAATGTGAATCTCCGGGTTTCCAAACCACTTGAGACACAACTTTTTAGCCCACATATTTCCTCCATAACATGGTTTGCCAAACGCCTTCCTCAGTAAGTAGTTTAAAAAGTCATTTGTCCAGAAGCGCGGTGTTTTTGACTTGCAAATCGTGTATGCCTAGTCCACCAAACTCCTTCGGCCGGCAAACCACATTCCATCTGGCCAGTCGATATTTCTTTTTCTCACTATCCCCTTGCCAAAAGAATCTTGAACGGAAATAATCCACTTTGTTCAAAACCCCTTTTGGCATTTGGAAAAACGAGATCATATACAGTACCATATTAGTAAGAACTGAATTTAAAAGTACTAGTCTTCCCTCAAGGGATAACAATTTTCCTTTCCAACTATTAAGACATTTTTGTATCCTTTCCTCAACAAGCTTCCATTCAGCAATTATAAGACGCCGATAATGAATCGGTATTCCCAAATAATTGATTGGAAACTGACCCAGACCACAGCCGAAAAGTTCAGCATATAGGTGGGCCTCGTTTTGGGCCTCGCCAAAACAATACAAATCGCTTTTATGGAAATTTATTTTAAGCCCAGATAGCAGCTCGAATGCTGATAATATTAATTTCAGATCCTTAGCTTTCTCCAGATCATGTTCCATAAAAAGAATTGTATCATCAGCGTATTGAAGAATAGAAAGTCCACCATCAATGAGATGTGGAACTACACCTTCAATTTGGCCGTTAGCCTTTGCTCTCTCAATAAGGATAGCCAACATATCAGCCACTATGTTAAATAGTAAAGGCGATAATGGATCCTCTTGTCTCCGTCCTTTCTTGGTCTGAAAGTATTTGCCAGTATCATCATTTACTTTAATGGCAACACTACCCCCAGACACAAAAGACTGAATCAGAGCACGCCACTCCTCAGAAAAACCTTTCATACGGAGTGTTTACTGGAGGAAAGACCAGTTAACTTTGTCATAAGCCTTCTCAAAGTCAATCTTGAACAGTACACCATTTAATTTTTTTGAGTGTAGTTCATGGATTGTTTCATGCAGAATCACAACCCCATCTAGGATATTTCTTCCTTGCATGAACGCAGTTTGAGACGGGCTAACAACATTGTCAGCAACCGAATTTAGTCTAATTGTAGCAACTTTAGTGAAAATTTTAAAGCTAACGTTAAGCAAGCAGATTGGACGGTACTGTTGTATACGTTCTGCATTATTAACCTTAGGCAGTAAAATTATGTTACCAAAGTTGAGTCTAAAGAGATCCAATTGTCCAACCTGTAAAAACCCAAACAAATTCATCAGGTCCTCCTTGATAACGTCCCAGAATTTTTGGTAAAATTCCGCTGGGAATCCATCAGGACCTGGTGCTTTGTTATGTTCCATTTGGAAAACCGCTTTCTTGACCTCTTCCTCGGTATATGAGGCAGATAGAAAACTATTTTCTTCATCCGAAACCTGGGGAATATCGGACGTTTGGGACTCATCCAGAGAGAAAGAATTCTCCACTGGGGCCCCAAACAAGGATTTATAATACGTAGTAATATATGACTTCAGATGTTCTTGTCCCTCAATCATACCTTCGTCCTGAATCAGAGAGTGAATAAGTTTCTTCTTATGCCTGCCATTGGCAACTGCATGGAAGTATCTAGTATTCGCATCTCCTTCCAGAATGAATTTAGCTTTAGAGCGTTGGTACCATTTGAGTTCCTCTTCACGAAGAAGTCGGGCTATCTCTGCATTCGATTGGCTTTTAAGCTCAATTTCTTGTGCAGTTAATGGCCTTACCTCCGTGGAAGCCTCTAAGTCATCTATTATAAGTGTTAGGCGTAATTTTTCTTTTTTAAGGATACCCGCTGTATGCCTGGCCCAACCCCGAAGGAACTTGCGTAAAGTACGCATTTTGTTATTTCATCGTAGGATAGGCATTAGACCATGTACCGGTTTCTCCCAAATAGCCTTAACCATCTCATAAAAACCATCACGGATCATCCAACCGAGTTCAAATTTAAACTCATTCGTAGACTTCCGTGGCGGTAATCCAAAAGAAAGAAGTAAAGGGGCATGATCCGACAAAGCCTCAATACGCTCTAGAGCACGAACAGTTACCATAGGGAACTTTTGTTCCCAATCAGTATCCATAAGCACTCTATCTAGTTTTTCGTATGTTGGCTCCGGAAGACTATTAACCCATGTGAATTGCCTTCCTAACATTGTAACCTCTCTCAAATCCAGACTGTCAATGACAGCATTGAACAGAAAATGCCAATGTTCATCGAACCGGCCCCGACTTTTCTCATGAGGAAATCTGAGCAAATTAAAATCCCCTCCTATAAGAATAGGATAAGGATTGTCCTTTGACAAATTCACAAGCTCACGTAAAAAGTCAGCCTTATAAACATCCTGAGCGGCCCCGTATACGGCGACTAAAGACCATGTGAAGTTGTCAGCCTTGTTACGAATATGGATTTTTATAAAAAAACTCCCACCGAACTAGCTAAAACTTCCATAGTCTCATCTCGCACGCCTAACAGGATCCCCCCGGATCGACCACGCGGCGGACGTGATATCCACGTAAAGTCCACTCCACCAGAAAGGCGATTGAGTAGAGCTTGCGAAAAATCCCATCTACCAGTCTCAGAAATACCCAGAAAATCCAAATTATAATCTCTCACACAGTCAGCAAAGAATAAATGTTTAGCCAAGTCCCGAAGACCTCTGCTGTTTGAAAACATTCCATTCATTGAGAAACTATAGGAGATTTGGATACACGGGATCTCTTACGCAGCCGCTGGCTCTTCGATTTTCGACCAGAAGCTTTCAGCTCATACATAGAAGCAAGTCCAGTCTCATCAAAGCCCACTTCCGACACTTCACCGACTAAGTGAGAAAGGAGTTGACCATCTACTGTGGCATGCAACTCCTCCTCCTCCTCAGTTAGTGAAGCATCAGGAAAAGCACTGACCTTAGGAGTAACCGTTAGACGGTCAACCTCCATGTGTCTCAAAACATTAGAAGAAAAAGATACCTCCTGTACAGAGCTACCCAAACTAATGCCAACGTTGGCTAGTTTAGAAGAAATAACAGGAGTAGAAAATGACAAAAAAGACTTCGAATTACTCTTTATACCTGACGAATCCAAGTTCCTCTCCGCCTTACGCCGCATGACCTTGAGCATGGAGTCCTCGTCAGTCACGGACGCCCCAAATAGAGGAATCATATTTTAAGATTCAAAATAATCTAAAAATAAATCAGGATGTGGTCAAAGATGTAGTACACCATGGACATGCAATGCATCAATTCAAAATAATGTTTATTTTTAGGATGAAATAATGTTTATTTTTGAGTTCCCACAAAAATTACAAAATTGTAGATCTGAGCAAATAGTGATTTCAAATAAAAAAATAATGAGGCTTTGCCATTTTTGTGTAGCTCATAGTAATACAAAACATTTCGAACTGAGATTTTACGTGTTTGTTGGATACATCGTTAACTAATTTTAAGATTTTATTCCAAGACTTTTTAAGACCTGCAAATCCAGTTATGAATTTTTTTAATGCGCAGGGAGCGCTGGATCTCGGGAGATAAAAGCACTTTCCGGTAGCGGGTGCATTACAGACCTGTGAAATTTGAAGCTTTTGTTTACCTATATAGACCGGTGGGCGGATTGGGTATTGTCGTGGAGTAGTACAAGATATAGTCGAATATTCGCCCAATCTAGAGCTTGTCTGGTACGTATATTCTCGATAATACTAGCAGTCAAATCCGCACGATTATCGTACTACTGAAAAAACAAGCAAAAAATATTCCACCCGGTCTACGGGGAGAGAAAGAGGACAAGCGAAAAAGCCGCACATGCAGGCGCAGAGAGGGGAAAGCGTCGATGAGATGGGCGCTGCTGCTGCTTTTGGCGCTGGGGCCAGCCAGACCGGCCGGACTCCAGGGTCAGTCACGGGCGCCGATAGATAGCTCCTCTCTTGCCCATGCACCTGTCATCTCTCCCTGCGTCTTTTCGCCGTCCAGCATCGTGGACGCAGCAGACCAACAGTGCTACTACTAGGCAGCTAGTCCTGGTAGCGGGCTAGCGTAGTGTACAAAGAAGTAATAGTACTACTCCGTACTGGATTTACTGTTCCGTTTTACTACTGCAACATTATGACGGGGAACGGGAGTCTGCTGCTTCGCGACAAGCTCGGGTTTGCCCGTGGTGGAACCGTGGAAGAGCCGCTAGCTGTTGTGATGTGTACCCGTCAATGGAGACCTGACGGGGAAACGGGGGACACACGCACCTACAGTACGGCATGCGTGCCAGTCAGAGTGAGATGCGACGCGCGGCTTTAACTTCGTGCAACCCTTTCCCCATGCTTCTTTCCTTTCCTTTCTTCTGCACAGATTGTGGCAGCAGCGGTTCTCTAATTTTTTTAAATAATACATTTTTTATATCAATTTTATGAATAATACAAAAACTAGTAATTTCGAAAACTTGCGTGGCCACGGGGTTTGAGTCCCCCGACAAGGACATTTCGAACCCTGACCAGTCCAGTCGGGAGTTCAAACCCGGACCAATTGGTATGCATAACAGTGAAATGCTTGGCCTAGGCTCGAACCCGCAAAAAAACATAAAAATAGAAAAAAAAATACAACAACTGTCATGTTTTCTATGTTTTCTCTATCCTAAGCAGGCATTGGAAGCTAGAAGGGGCACACATGAGAATTTTAGAGAATATGATTCCTACAGGAAAAATATCCTATAATCATTCATCAAAGAAAGTGTGTATAAACCGAATCATAGGAATAAGTGTGTACGAAAGAAATTTTCGCAAACGATTCATCGAAATAATTTTCCAAAATTTCTATGTTTTCCTCCCTCCCTCTCTGTTTTTTTTTGTGTGTGCACTCTCCTCCCTTCTCATCGTATGTTGTCTAGTTAGAAATTTTTGTAGTGTGGATCAGTTGTACTCACCCTATCCTACCCTTATATTGCGCTCGTCCTCCTAATAAACGAAACAACCCCGTTGTCTTTCGCCAAAAAAGAATTTCTTACCAAAAGGTTTTACTATAATAACTATTGAACTCACATGTGCTTAATTCATAATATTTGGTTTCGCATGTTATGACATCTTATTTGACGTGGTTTTCTTATTTGTCCTTTTAAGTTGCTACAATCCAAATGCGATATCTTCACTTTTTTTTGCGAATCCTCGGATCCCCACTTCTTCCTCATCTAACATTTGCCATTCACAATCGCTTTCTTGATTCTCATCTCTTATAGGACAATATGAGGAAGTGCAACATAATGTGTTTGAACATTCTTAGTATTCCACGAGAATTTTAAAATGTATTGCTTGCAAGTGGCAACACCAAATCGTGTAGCGAGGCCAAGTCGAGTGTGGGAGGTGAATAAATCAGGATGCCATCACACACACCTCGAGCACGTGCTCCTGCACGCCATCAGCCTCAACCTTCTCTGGCAATTTAAATAAAAATAACCTAAAGCCCTAAGTAATTCAAAGAATAACCTTATCTGCAAAGAAATTCAAAGTCTGTAACCCTTTTCTGCCACTCCTGCCCGTGCGGCGCCGCACACACTCTTGCGGCGCCACCTCGGACGGCATCGCATGCCTGCCACGCTGTCTAGCTGGGCCCCGACGAAGCAGCGATGCCACACTGAGGCACAGGTGCAGCCCCGGCTAGCATGGCGCTGCAAACAAACCTGCCGCGTCGTTCGGGACGGCGTCGCACTCCCTGCCACGCTGGCACCGCGGGCCGAGGCAGCGCAAGTGCTACGCCACCCGGGCTGGCGCCGCACCCACCCCTGCCGCGCCGTCGCGCATGGCGTCGCACGCCTGAAGCACTTAATCTCACGGCGGGTCGGCCCAGCCCGACCCTCTTCTCCCTTTTCCTCTCCCCTCACCCCTAACCACTTAGCAAGAACGAACGGCGGCGGCAGCTGCTCATCCTCTCTTCCCTCCTCTAATCCTTCCCCATTGATCAAATCTGAAGAAAGGCTCCGTGGATCTTGTTGTTGACCACCTCCCCGAGGTATCCCTCCCCAATTTGTCCAATAAATCTCTTTATTTAGCCCTAATTTTGGTAGTTTCTAGGCAAACCCTAGTTCAACCCAAAATTAAGAAATATAGTTGATTTGTTGATTACTTAGAGGGAGAATACATAATGTGGTGGTATGATTAGTTATAGGATGACCTTGTAGTATGATTGAGTTTGGGAAAATTGTAGGAATATATAGAGCAATGGCATATATTTCTAATTTGTTAGTAATAGTAATTGTAGGTATAGTAATCCTCCGTATACATGTTAGTTATAATTTGTTGGTGTAGTAAACCTTAATACTAGAGTTTGTTGATATATTAATCCTTCATATACTTGGTAGGAATTCTCCATGTACTTGTTAGTTTTAATTTTTGTTCATAACTATTGGAACCTTGGTCACATAGAGATGCCCATATAGAAAGAATTGTTTATATATTTTGCTCTCATAGATTCTCACATATTTAGTTCTACTTTCTTTTTTTAATTAACTAGGATGTCGGAATCGAAATCAGAAGAAGCCCGTACACCATCCCATGTACAACCCGAGTTCATCGAAGGCATGACGCTTCTTGAGGCGTCGTATGATAAGGGTCACCGTGGATACATTATCGCCGAGGGGATCAAGGTAAGAAAAATAAACCCTCCAAATCATTATATGTTTCTCAAGTTGAATGGACATGTTATAATCGAGCTTGTATGTGTGCAACATCTTGTTCCCCTACGACTGAGGTATCATGGGTGACGAGGTTTAATCTCGTCAATGCCCATTGTTATGGACTTGGGTTTTGGAGAAGATGGGGATGCTGGAGATCGCGGAACGGTTAGCAAACAAGCAACACGGGACACGAGGTTTACCCAGGTTCAGGCCCCCGGAGGGAAAACCCTACTCCTGCTTGTCTGCTCTTGATTACGGCGGAACCGAAGGTTACAAGGGTGCGCAGATGTGATCTGGCGTGGTGGTGTCTACGTGAAAGTATGAGGTCAGAGATCTAGGTCGTGTCCTCCTAGCCTTTATATAGAGTTAGGCAGGTCCCAGGCACAGACCGAGTCGGTTACAGGTTTTAGGGTTTACCCCTTTGAATTTTCTATCTACTCTAGTCTTGCTCTCCAAGGATCCGAAGGCGTCATGGGCCTTGGTCACCCAAAAATCTTCGTGGGCCGACGTATACTTGTCATGGGCCTTTCTTGGACTGGACCAGGTATGTTGATGTTATGTACCCGCGGGGTATAACCATGTCAGTAGCCCCCGAGTGTTCAGTCGAATCGTAGATTCGGCTGAGGACTCTTCAGTCCTTCGGGTGCAACTCTGTCTTTCAAGAGAAAGTGTAGGGATTGTTGATGCGTGTGCCTGACTCTCCTGACGGATCAGGGTCAGTTAACTGTCTTAGGACAAAACAACACGATCTTCTTCAGGTTCGAGTCCCTCGACTCGAACCCGGAACATATGCTGGCGTAATTCGACTCAGGCCGCGGAGGACTTACATGAGTGGAATTCCAGTGAATTTAGTGATGTACCCAACGCGTCCGTCGGGATTTTTCATCGCGCCTGTTGGCATGGATTCTTACTAGCAAAGCGCAGTCAGGTGCGTTACCAGGCCATCAGATGATATCTGTAGGTCTTATCTTTATGTCGCAGACACAACATCCGAATGTTTATCACCGCGGAGGTGTTTCGGGTGGCCAAGGAGGGCGTTGCTCACTTAGCGTTAAATGGGGCAGAGTTGCCGAATTTTTTTGCACGCTGATCCAAAGGATCGCGGTTGAAGAATTCATAGGGTGCGTGACCAGCGCTCCCTATGGGAGTAGCCCCCGAGTGTCTGTTCGATTCGTAGACTCGAGCAGAGACTTTAATTCAGTCGTTGTCCAGCTTCAGGTCCGTAGGACACAAATTTTTCGGATGCTTGAATCCATGCTCCCTATGGGAGTAGCCTCCGTGTCCGTAGTGGAGTCGCAGACTCGACGTAGGACTCGAAGAAGTAGTTCAGTGCTGTAGTTTTTGTTTATTTTCGGGTGCACGGCCAGCGCTCCTGATAGGAGTAGCCCTGAGTAGTTAGTCGAATCGTAAATTCGAGTGAGTACTCTTAGCTTTGCAGCCGAAGAATTGTGGCTTTTGCTAGTATAGCTTTTGATGACGTCAGTGCTGACGATCGGTGACCTCAAGCGCCTGCTGCTCCAGAGATGACGCGACTGGACGAACATGGGTCCCATCTTCTGACTTTGAATTGACCGGTCACGCGCGGGGTGGAGATAATTACGGCGTCGCCTCGATTTCTGCGCGTAGTGGACGACATGTTAGCGACGGTTTGCTGCTATGCTGACACGTGTATGGTCAAATCTTGCCCTTGGTGTTAGGTATTCTTGATGGACGGTTGTCGTGCGTCGTCTTCGTCCTTATAATCATTGGGGGAAATTAGTCTGTTTTCACCGCAGCCATTCTTGCTTCACTGCTCCAATCTTCTCTGAGATTTCTTGCTGCGCGCTGGAATATCCCCGGACATTTCCTTCTTCGATCCTATGTTCTCGCCGCCGTCGCCGCCGCACCGCAATGGGGAAGCCTAAGAAGTCTTCTTCTGCGGTAGGCACCAGCGCTGCTGGGGGCAGAAAGAGTGCTGCCGCTACCCGTGTCACCGATGGTGGCTAGCGGCGATCGGAGATGCGGGAGAGCGATCTCCGCAAGCTTCATGAGCGGGGCTTAATCCCGCAAGATAGGGAGGCCGTCAAACTCCCTGGCAACAAGGTAATTCCCCGTCCCCCCGCTGGGTTTCGGGTTATGTTCCTCGCATTTGTCCTTCGGGGCTTTTCCTTCCCTGTCCACAATTTCCTTCGTGGACTGCTTTTTCTTCATGGCATCCAGTTGCTGTTGGAATTATGCCCTAGAGGCAATAATAAAGATGTTATTATTATAATTCTTGTTCATGATAAAGTTTATATTCCATGCTAGAATTGTATTAAGCGGAAACTTTAATACTTGTGTGGTTTGTGAACAACGCCGTGTCCCTAGTACGCCTCTATGGACTAGCTCATTGATCAATGATGGTTAAGGTTTCCTAACCATAGACATGAGTTGTCAATTGATAATGAGATCATATCATTGGAGAATGATATGATGAACAGACCCAAACTAAGCGAAGCAATTAGATCGTATCATCGTGTTCATCTTTGCGAAGCTTTTCCTATGTCAAATATTGTATTCCTTAGACCATGAGATAATACAACTCCCTGGTATCGGAAGAAAGCTTTGAGGTCATCAAACGTCATCCTATGAGAGGGTGATCATAAAGGTGTCTCTCAGGTGATCGGAAAGTATCTGTTGGGTTGTATGTATCGAGATGGAATTTGTCCCTCCCAAGTCGGAGAGATATACTTCGGGCCCACTCGGTAATCGATATCAACACCGCTTGCAAGCATGTGGTTAAGGAGTTAATCACAAAGTGATATCGGATTACGGAACGAGTAAAGTACTTGTTGTGAACGAGATTGAACTAGGTATGACGGTACCGACGATCGAATCTCGGGCAAGTAAAATATCGCGAGACGAAGGGAATATATATATGGGATTGTTTGAATCCTGACATCGTGGTTCATCCGATATGATCATCGATGAATGTGTGGGAGTCAATATGGGTGCCCAGACCCCGTTGTTGATTATTGATAGAAGATCATGTCTGCATATTCTCGAACCCGCAGGGTCACACACTTAACGTGTCTCGACGCTAGGATAGATTGGATAATTGGTTTATGAATTTTTGTTCGGAGTCTCGGATGGGATCCGGGATATCACGAGAGGTTCCGGAATGGTCCGGAGAATAATATTCATATAAGGCAATGCAGTTTTTGGAGTTCGGAATTGTTCCGGGTTAATCGGTATTGTACCGGAAGCTTCTAGAACTTTCCGGAAGGGGACCAACGTGGCCCCACCTTACGGGAGGGGGCATGGGCCTATGAGGGAGTGTCCTGGCCGCATTGGGACAGGGGCACAAGGCCCCATAGGGCCCAGCCGATCCTAGAGAGTTTAAACTCGTTTAAACTAGAGATAGGGTTTCTAGAAGGGGGAGAGTCCTTGCCCCCCACTTCTCCCTCCCTTGGCCGCCGGCCCAAGGCTTGGAGGAGGGGCAAGGGCTGGCCGCCCCCCCTCTATATATAGAGGGCTGGTGCGCCCCCTCCCCCCTACACCTTGCCTCCAAACCCTAGTTGCCCTGCTGCCCTTCCTCTCTCCCTCCCGAATGTTTGTAGGCGAAGCCCTGCTGCAGAAATTCTCCACCATATACACCACGCCGTCGTGTTGTAGATCCAATCTATCTCTCCACCATACTTGCTGGTCCGAGGAAGGAGGAGACGTCGAGGTGCTGCACGTGTGCATCTCACGGAGGCACCGCCACTTGTGGTGCTAGATCGGATCGGATCGCGAGGAGGAGAAGCGAGTACGACTACATCACCCACGTTCCGACGAACGTTCCGCTGTGCGAATCTTCAAGGGTATGAAGATCTAATCCAATCTCTCTCGTTGATTGCATCTCCTAGATTAGATCTTGGCTTTCCCTCTGTTTGCATCCGTAGAAAATTTTGATTTACTATGCCGCGAATCCCTTCAGTGGTATCAGAGCTAGATCTATGCGTAGATGTGTTTCACGAGTAGAACGCAACATGGTTGTTGCGGGCGTTGATGTTTTCTGTTGCAAGCCTCTTGTTTGTGTTCTTCTTATGACGCGGGATAGTGAGATTGAAGCGGTCCAGGCCAACCTTACGCGACGTCGTTCGCGAGACCGGCTCCGCACTTGACGTGTGGCTTGTTCCACACATGCGGCTGGTGGATGTCAGTTTCTCTCACTATAGTTGTCATGGGATTAACACCGGAGTTTGGCAACCATAATATCACCGTTGTGGCTTTCCGTAGGTAAGAATCGTTCTTAGCATCTACTCCCATAAGCCACGTAAAACATGCAACAACAAAGTAGAGGCGTCTAACTTGTTTTTGCAGGGAGTGTTTTCTGTGATATGGTATGGCCCAAGATGTGATGTGTATAATGTATGCGATGATCATGTTTTGTAATGTTTCACGACTTGCATGTCGATGAGTACACAACCGGCAGGAGCCATATGGTTGTCTTTATAATTGTGTATGACCTGTGTGTCAACTTCTTATACGCCATGTAATAGTTTCACTTTATCGCTAAGTAGTTAGCAATAGTTGTAGTTGCTATTCGTGGTGGAGGCAATCATGATGGAGTGATGGAGATCATGCCGGCACGCACAAGATGGAGATCATTGCGCGAAGATTGGCTATACCATGTCACATAAAGTTATATGCATGTGATGTTTATCCTTTTATGTATCTTATTATGCTTAGATCACGACGGTAGCATTATAAGATGATTCCTCACTTAAAGATCAAGATAAAAACTGTGTTCTCCCCAAGTATGCACCGTTGCGAAAGTTCGTCGTGTCCAAGCATCACGTGATGATCGGGTGCTATAGACTCTACGCTCACATACAACGGGTGCAAGCCAGTTTTGCACACACGGAAATAATTGGGTCTAACTTGACGAGCCTAGCATGTACAGACATGGCCTCGGAACACAAGAACCGAAGGGTTAAGCATGAGTCATATGAATGATATGATCGACATTTTGTTGCCCACCATTAAAACCACATCTCTTCTCGTGATGATCGGATTAGGTGTGGTGAATTTGGATCATGTTCACTAAACAACTTGAGGGATGTTGAATTTAGTGGGAGTTCATCTAGTAATTTGATTAAGTTGAACTATTTATCATGAACATAGTCTAAATTGTACTTGCAAATACTGTAGATCACATGGCCAAGTCCAACTTCAACTTCAACGTTTTTGCTGAGAAGGAAAAGCTTAGAAACAATGGGTCTAATTTCACCAATTGGTTCCGCAATCTAAGAATCATTCTGTCTGGCGGACAAAAGGACTATGTCCTTGGGAAAGCGTTAGGTGACCCCCCTGCTGCAACTGCGCCGGCTGATGAGAAAGCTGTCTATCAGTCGCGCAAGGATGATTATGGTGTGATTAAGAGCACCATGTTGTTTGCTATGGAACCAGAACTTCAAAATCGTTTTGAAGAGTATCCCGGGCCCTTTGAGATTCTCGAGGAGCTGAAAACAATGTTTCAAACTCAGGCCCGTTCTGAGAGATATGAGATCTCCGAGAAGTTCTTTAACTGCAAGATGGAGGAAGGGAGTTCCGTTAGTGAGCACGCCATTAAGATGACGGGCTACACTCAACGGCTTGAGCAACTGGAATGCGCGATTCCAGAGGAGCTCAAGATTGACAGGGTTCTGCAATCACTCCCTCCCAGCTACAAAAGTTTTGTAGTGACTCATAATCAGATTGGTTCCACTGATACGATCACCGAGCTCTTCGCAAAGCTGAAGGCTGCGGAGGTGGACATCAAGAAGGATAATCATGTGTTAATGGTCAACAAGCCCTCCTTTAAGAAAGGTAAGGGAGCAAAGAAACCCTTCAAGAAGGGCGGCGGCAAGCGCAATGCCCCTGCTGAGAAGAAGCTCAAGTCTGGTCCTAAGCTGGACACTAAGTGCTTCTATTGCAAGGACAAAGGTCACTGGAAGCGCAACTGTCCGAAGTACTTAGCGGACAAGAAGGCTGGCACCATCAAAGGTATATTTGATATACATGTTATTGATGTTTTCCTTACTAGCCCTCGTTGTAGTGCCTGGGTATTTGATACCGGTTCAGTTGCTAATATTTGTAACTCGAAACAGGAGCTACAGAATAGACGGCGGCTGGCGAGGGATGAGGTGACGATGCGCGTTGGCAACGGATCAAGAGTTGATGTGATGGCCGTCGGCACGCTCTCCTTAGTTTTACCTTCGGGATTAGTTTTAAACCTTAATAAGTGTTATTATGTGCCTGCGTTGAGCATGAACATTATTTCTGGATCGTGTTTATTGCAAGACGGTTATTCATTTAAATCGGAGAATAATGGTTGTTCTATTTATATGAGTAACATCTTTTATGGTCATGCACCTCTTGTAAATGGTTTATTTCTTCTAAATCTCGAAAGGGATGAAACACACATCCATAACATTGAGGCTAAAAGATGCAAAGTAGATAGTGATAATACTACTTATTTGTGGCACTGTCGTCTAGGTCATATTGGTGTAAAGCGCATGAAGAAACTCCATTCTGATGGACTTTTGGAGTCTCTTGATTTTGAATCATTTGACACATGCGAACCATGCCTCATGGGCAAGATGATCAAAACCCCGTTCTCCGGTATGATGGAGCGAGCAACGGACTTGTTGGAAATCATACATACCGATGTATGCGGACCGATGAGTGTTTCGACGCGCGGTGGATATCGCTATTTCCTCACTTTTACCGATGACTTAAGTAGATATGGGTATATCTATTTAATGAAACATAAATCTGAAACATTTGAAAAGTTCAAGGAATTTCAGAATGAAGTGGAGAACCATCGTAACAGAAAGATTAAGTTTCTACGATCCGATCGTGGAGGTGAATATTTGAGTTATGATTTTCTCACGCATCTTAAAGCAAGTGGAATCGTTTCACAACTCACGCCACCCGGAACACCACAGCGCAATGGTGTGTCTGAACGCCGGAATCAAACCCTATTAGATATGGTCTGATCAATGATGTCTCTTACTGATTTGCCGTTATCATTTTGGGGTTATGCATTAGAAACCGCTGCATTCACTTTAAATAGGGCTCCATCTAAATCCGTTGAGACGACACCGTATAAACTGTGGTTTGGTGCTAAACCTAAGTTGTCGTTTCTTAAAGTTTGGGGATGCGAAGCTTACGTCAAGAAGTTGATGCCGGACAAGCTCGAACCCAAAGCGGAGAAATGCGTCTTCATAGGATACCCTAAGGAAACTATTGGGTATACCTTCTATCACAGAACCGAAGGCAAAGTGTTTGTCGCAAAGAATGGTTCCTTTCTTGAGAAGGAGTTTCTCTCGAAAGAAGTGAGTGGGAGGAAAGTAGAGTTTGACGAGGTTATTGAACCTTCTCTTGAATTGGAGAGTGGCGCAGCACATGAAATTGTTCCAGTGCCGCCTGCACCAACAATAGAGGAAGCTAATGACAAGGATCATGAAGCTTCGGACGATGCTGCTACTGAACGTCGCAGGTCGACAAGGTCGCGTGCCCCTCCTGAGTGGTACGGCAACCCTGTCTTGACTGTCTTGTTAGTAGAAGACAGTGAACCTATGAACTATGAGGAAGCGATGATGAGCCCAGACTCTGAGAAATGGCTAGAAGCCATGAAATCCGAAATGGGATCCATGAGCGAAAACCAAGTATGGACTTTGGTGGACCCTCCTAGCGACCGAAAGGCTGTTGAGTGCAAATGGATCTTCAAGAAGAAAACAGACACGGATGGTAATGTTACCGTCTATAAAGCACGGCTTGTCGCGAAAGGTTTTCGACAAGTTCAAGGTGTTGACTACGATGAGACTTTCTCTCCCGTAGTGATGTTTAAGTCCATTCGGATTTTATTAGCAATTGCTGGGTTTCATGATTATGAAATATGGCAGATGGATGTCAAGACTGCGTTCCTCAATGGCAACATTGATAAAGAGTTGTATATGATGCAACCCGAAGGTTTTGTCGATCCTAAGGATGCTAGTAAAGTATGCAAACTTCAGCGTTCCATTTATGGACTGAAGCAAGCATCTCGGAGTTGGAACCTTCGTTTTGATCAAGTAATCAAGAGCTTTGGATTTGTTCCAAATTGCTACGAAGCTTGTATCTACAAGAAAGTGAGTGGGAGCTCGGTGACGTTTCTGGTACTATATGTGGATGACATATTGATTATCGGAAATGACATCAACATGCTTAACGATGTGAAGAGTTATTTGAACAAGTGTTTTTCAATGAAAGACCTAGGTGAAGCTGCTTATATATTGGGCATCAAAATCTATAGAGATAGACAAAGACGCCTGATAGCTTTAAGCCAGAGTACATACCTAGACAAAGTTCTGAAAAGGTTCAAAATGGATAAGGCAAAGAAAGGTTCAGTGCTTATGTTGTCAGGTAATATATTGAGCAAGGCTCAGTGTCCAGCTACGGTAAATGATAGGGAAGCTATGATCAAAGTGCCTTATGCCTCGGCCATAGGTTCCATCATGTATGCCATGCTGTGTACTAGACCGGATGTGTCCAATGCTCTTAGTTTGACGAGCAGATATCAAAGTGATCCAGGAGTGGAACACTGGACAGCCGTGAAGAACATCCTAAAGTACCTAAATAGGACTAAAGAAATGTTCTTAGTCTATGGGGGTGATGAACAGCTTGTCGTAAAAGGTTACGTCGACGCTAGTTTTGACACCGACAAGGATGATTCCAAATCTCAGACAGGATACGTTTATATTTTGAATGGAGGAGCTGTGAGCTGGAGAAGCTGCAAGCAAAGCGTGATCGCGGGATCTACAGTGGAAGCGGAATACATGGCTGCTGCAGAAGCGTCAAGTGAAGGAGTTTGGATCAGAAACTTCATCACTGAGCTTGGCGTGGTTCCAAGTGCATTGGACCCAATGGAGATATTGTGTGACAACACTGGCGCCATAGCACTCGCTAAGGAACCAAGATATCATCCAAAGACCAAGCATATCAACCGCAAGTTTCATATAATCCGAGATTATATAGCAGATGGAGATCTGAAGATTAGCAAAGTACATACAGATCTGAATGTCGCAGATCCATTGACTAAACCTCTTCCACGTGTAAAACATGATCAACACCTCAGTGCCATGGGTGTGAGATTGTTGCCAGATGTAAAATAGATTATTGACTCTAGTGCAAGTGGGAGACTGTTGGAATTATGCCCTAGAGGCAATAATAAAGATGTTATTATTATAATTCTTGTTCATGATAAAGTTTATATTCCATGCTAGAATTGTATTAAGCGGAAACTTTAATACTTGTGTGGTTTGTGAACAACGCCGTGTCCCTAGTACGCCTCTATGGACTAGCTCATTGATCAATGATGGTTAAGGTTTCCTAACCATAGACATGAGTTGTCAATTGATAATGGGATCATATCATTGGAGAATGATATGATGGACAGACCCAAACTAAGCGAAGAAATTAGATCGTATCATCGTGTTCATCTTTGCGAAGCTTTTCCTATGTCAAATATTGTATTCCTTAGACCATGAGATAATACAACTCCCTGGTATCGGAAGAAATCTTTGAGGTCATCAAACGTCATCCTATGAGAGGGTGATCATAAAGGTGTCTCTCAGGTGATCGGAAAGTATCTGTTGGGTTGTATGTATCGAGATGGAATTTGTCCCTCCCAAGTCGGAGAGATATACTTCGGGCCCACTCGGTAATCGATATCAACACCGCTTGCAAGCATGTGGTTAAGGAGTTAATCACAAAGTGATATCGGATTACGGAACGAGTAAAGTACTTGCTGTGAACGAGATTGAACTAGGTATGACAGTACCGACGATCGAATCTCGGGCAAGTAAAATATCGCGAGACGAAGGGAATATATATATGGGATTGTTTGAATCCTGACATCGTGGTTCATCCGATATGATCATCGATGAATGTGTGGGAGTCAATATGGGTGCCCAGACCCCACTGTTGATTATTGATAGAAGATCATGTCTGCATATTCTCGAACCCGCAGGGTCACACACTTAACGTGTCTCGACGCTAGGATAGATTGGATAATTGGTTTATGAATTTTTGTTCGGAGTCTCGGATGGGATCCGGGATATCACGAGAGGTTCCGGAATGGTCCGGAGAATAAGATTCATATAAGGCAATGCAGTTTTTGGAGTTCGGAATTGTTCTGGGTTAATCGGTATTGTACCGGAAGCTTCTAGAACCTTCCGGAAGGGGACCAACGTGGCCCCACCTTCCGGGAGGGGGAATGGGCCTATGAGGGAGTTTCCTGGCCGCATTGGGCCAGGGGCACAAGGCCCCATAGGGCCCAGACGATCCTAGAGAGTTTAAACTCGTTTAAACTAGAGATAGGGTTTCTAGAAGGGGGAGAGTCCTTGCCCCCCACTTCTCCCTCCCTTGGCCGCCGGCCCAAGGCTTGGAGGAGGGGCAAGGGCTGGCCGCCCCCCCTCTATATATAGAGGGCTGGTGCGCCCCCTCCCCCCTACACCTTGCCTCCAAACCCTAGTTGCCCTGCTGCCCTTCCTCTCTCCCTCCCGACTGTTTGTAGGCGCAGCCCTGCTGCAGAAATTCTCCACCATATACACCACGCCGTCGTGTTGTAGATCCAATCTATCTCTCCACCATACTTGCTGGTCCGAGGAAGGAGGAGACGTCGAGGTGCTGCACGTGTGCATCTCACGGAGGCATCGCCACTTGTGGTGCTAGATCGGATCGGATCGCGAGGAGGAGAAGCGAGTACGACTACATCACCCACGTTCCGACAAACGTTCCGCTGTGCGAATATTCAAGGGTATGAAGATCTAATCCAATCTCTCTCGTTGATTGCATCTCCTAGATTAGATCTTGGCTTTCCCTCTGTTCGCATCCGTAGAAAATTTTGATTTACTATGCCGCGAATCCCTTCAGTTGCACCATCTGTCCCCCAACTCTCTTCTTCACATTGCTTGTTTTATTACTTTCTGCGAGTGCTGGCTCGGTATCGAGCCGCACTTTGGCCTCTTCCGGAAACTCTATTCCGTGAAGAGGAAATCTGGTTCTGATGGTGTTTATCCCATTGGGGGTTGCATCATCTCCCTTCGATCCAATCTTTTTGTCTTCTCCTTTTCCATGTGCGAATCTGTCTAGTACTGGCGGAGGCGATGGTTTTACATCCGCGACTCCACGGTGGCTGGGCAGGATTTTGGCCTTGCTCCTTTCGACCCCTCCCAGAAAATCGAGCCGAAAAGGTCTTGGAAAAACCAGATCTTGGATGGCGAGGTAGCGGAAATAGAGGGGCTCTATCGTCGGGTGGAGGATCTCCAGTTGACTCCGGAGAAGGAGGTGAATGGTGTGGATATCATCCGCACCTTTCTCAAACGTCGGGTGCAGCCACTCCAGGCTAGGGCGCACCCGATGTTCCTTTATGCTGGTCGTCGTGATCCGACTAGGGTTTCGGCTGAGGAATTCTCCAAGGGAGATCTCGACGGGGTCCTTCGCCCGCTGCTGAAGTTCAAGGCTGGAGAGGATATCCCGGGGAAGTCGCTGACTTCTCCGTTCTCCGCTTCTTGTCCGGTTCCACAGGTGTATATCTGGGACGTGCGCGTTGCGCTATTTTCGACTGCATTGTACTTGCATTTGTTTGCTAACAAATTTTCTTCTTTTGTGCAGGAGTTCATGGTGCCGGGCACGTCGCCTCCATTGCCCGAAGTATTCCCGTATGCTCCAGATAATGAGGTGGTGGACTCCATGTCCGAGCTGCCATCGGCATGGTCTCCGGCCGAAGGGGCCAACGAGTCGAGCGAGTATCACACTCGCAAGCGGACGAGGAGCTCCAGCTAATCGTCGGATGCCTCGACTCCGCCGACGCCTAGGAACCCGCTATGCCTGGAGCGTCATAGTGATGTGCAGGGGGGTTCTTCTTCTCGATTCCTGCCATTCCTGTGCGTGCCGTGTCACCGCACCCACCGGCGAAGCGGAAGAAGGAAGAGAAGAAGGAAGAAAAGAAGGAAGAGAAGAAGGGCAAGAAGACCCCTCCTGTCTTCGATCTTAGCGACCTCGACTCGTAAGTTTCCTCGGTTTCTTTGTGCCATTACTCGATTTCGCTTTATTGTCCTTGGTTGACGTTTTTCTTGTGCAGCCACTCTTCTGACGGCTCCTCCAGCGATGGCGCTCGAGAGATGGTGGGGGAGTCGAAGGTTTCTTCTCCTCCTCCTCAGACGGTGGCCACCTCTGAAGGCGCTGCTCTGAGGTCTTCTCCGCAGGAGGCTTTGGTGGTGGTCCCTCAGAAGACTGCAGGCGAACCTTCGGAGTCGCCGTCTATTCATGTAAGTAATTTCCGTTTTCGGCCACAGGGGGAGACCCCGAGCATTTTCGGATGATCTGTTGATCATTGATTCTTTGCTCCTCGAGGGGAGCCCCCGAGCGTCTGTTGTTGCTTCGAGTCTCGGGGGGAGACCCCGAGCGTTTTACTCGTTCTTTTTGGGCATAGCCCCCGAGCCGTTATTTTGACTAGTAGTTCTTTTTTGCAGCCATTTGTGCAAGGCGCCAATCAGCTGGTGCAGCAGCACCTGGCGTTGGAGGCCAATTTCAAACAACTGCAAGGTATGTTTACAATTTTGGCTTTCTGCTTCTCCTTGTGTTTTGTTCTTCGATCTGATAGGTGTGTTGCTGACTGCAGAGGACCACAACACTTCTCTCCGTGAGCTCGATGCTCTCAAAAAGAGTCTTGGGCAGGCGGATAAAAAGGCCGAAACCGCCGTTAGTGCGAAAGAGAGCCTCGAGCTGGAGCTAGCCAACGCGACCGAGGCTAGGGAGCGTCTACAGCAGGAGGCTACTGACCGCGAGGAGCAGATCGCCACTGCTACGGCTTCTCGCACGAGAGAGGTAGCCGGCAGGCTGATGGCGGCTGCCAAGGCTGTTTCGGGTGAGTATCTCTGTCTTTTTTTTCTTTTTTCAGATTCCTTGCCTTTCCTTGTAGTGCTTTTATTTATGCTTCTTCCTTTGCTTATTGTAGATGCTGCGGGCATCGAGTTTGATCGCGGTGCTCTGGAGCACGGTAGTGCTCTGGATGATGCTGCTGCGACGGTCGAAGACCGCTGTGGTATCGTGGTCGGCTCGCTTGCCAAAGCCAAGGAGGTCCTCGGGCGCTTCTACAAGGAGCTCGTCCCCAAGGGCGTGGCCCTTGAAGATGTCGATGCCTTGGCGGAGGCGCTGTCGGCCGAAGCGCCTGCGGCGTACAAGCGCAAGCAGAAAGGCATCGGCGCGTCCGTTGGGCTGGCGATGGCCTTGGCGGCTGGAGCGGAACTGGACCTTCCTTAGATCACCTCCCGGATGCCGACGGCTGCTGACGGGTCCGAGGTAGCCTTTGGCATCTAATCTGCTCGCTGTAAGCGTTACGGGCCGAAGTTGATTGATCTGCTGGCCGAGTACGCACTAAGGCGGCAGGGAGAAGCCAAGGCGAGGCAGTCCGGCTCCGAGGCTACTCAGGGTGCCGCTTCGTAGGCGTTGTAGTTGTAGGATAGTTTTTGCTTCAGCTTTTGTAATTGCATCTGTGAACAATCCTTGCGCCACGTAGTGGCTTTTTGCTGTACATAATGAGTTTCCGAGCTATGTCTTCATTTTTCTGCTTGTTCATATCATTGTCTTCTTCTACTCTAGGATCCTTCGGGTGCTGATCCCGTTGACACTACGCCTGTAGCGCAGCTGCGGCCATCCCTGGATGATGCGTCGCAGCTTGCGTTTCTTCGAGACCGTGTCCGTAGCCTCGAGAAAGAGTTGCTTGGGGTGCGTGGCCATGCTGGCATTTGGAAATCCAAGGCGGATCGAAGTGCTGCCAGAGAGGAGTACTTGATGGCGGAGTTGCTTCGCTTGTCCGAACAGCTTCAATGTGAGTTTTTTGAGCTGTTGCTCGTTACTTAGGATGTGCATGCTGACCTTGCATCTTACTTTTTTGCAAGTATTGCAGGTGCTAACATTGCTCCAAGGGAGGAGAAGGAGCGTGTTGCTGTTCGGATCAACTGCTTGACCCAGCAGGACATGGAGGCCGACGGGTTCTTCTGGATGGACCGTGATCATGCCATGGTCCTTGCGACGGTTCAGGATCATGTTCATCAGGTACCGCGGGTGTTTCGTCAAGTGAAGTCTTCACTCGCGTCGGTTCTGCATGTGATGTTTCCGCTGAAGGATGCACCGTCGACTCTCTCTGGTTTGCTGTCGAAGTTTCAGAACGTGCATCATGTCAAGGAATTGGTGCGGCATCAGCTCGTCGCGGGGGTGAAGGCTGCGCTCTCCCTTGTGCATTTGCATCGTCCTGATTTAGATTTATCTGTTGTGGCGGCTGGGCCGCCTCTACGGCCAGATGGTGGCGAGTGGGATATGCCTCCGCATTACGCGGCTGTAAGGCAGTATGCCGAACAGATCGTAGATCTGTTTGAGCAGCGTGCTCAGGTTATTCTTCAGAGTAGGTAGTGCTTGTAAAAAAGATAGATGTAAAATTTGTATACATTTGACAGGGCGTGTTTTGCCCTTTGTTATAAAGGTTTGGTTGTTGTTTTAGCACGTAGTGCTTTGTTCGTATGCGTGCCCTTTTCGTTAGCCTGACATGGTCAGCTACTCAGGTGTACACGCGTTATCCTCAGTCGACGGAGTTGTGAGGCGGGGGGAGCCCCCGAGTGCGTTTGTAGCATGGAGTAAAAAATGCGAGTAGTAAATAAAATTTTGGGGCGAGAAGCTTTATTCATATCGTAATGGAGGAGGTACATTGTTCGGCTAAGTAGCCTTGGCTGAATAGCCTTATTGAAAGTAAAAGAGGGAGGTAGCTAGGGGTAGAACCATCGCAGTTGTGCGACTTTCCATGGATTGGAGTATGCGACTCCAGACTCCATGTGTTTGAGGCGATAGGCGCCACCTGGGATGACTTCAGTGACGATGTAGGGTCCTTCCCACGGTGACTCGAATTTCTTCGGTCGTTCTTGCTTGAGTCGCAAGACTAGGTCTCCTTCGACGAAGGACCTTGGGCGCAGCCGTCGGTTGTGGTAGTTGCGGAGACTCTGTTGGTACGCCGCTGATCGAGCTGCTGCTATGTCTCGTGCTTCGTCGAGTGTGTCGACGGCGTCTTCGAGTGCAGCCGTGGATTCGGCTTTGCTGTAGGCGATGACCCGTGGGGCCTTGTGGCGTACCTATGCTGGCAGTACGGCTTCGGCTCCGTGCACCATGAAGAAAGGCGTGTAGCCGGTTGAGCTGTTTGGCGTTGTGCGCGGGCTCCACAGGACCGAAGGTAGCTCTTGTGTCCAGGCACCCGCGAGTCGTTCGAGTGGGCTCATTAAGCGCTTCTTGATGCCGGCGCCGACGAGGCCGTTGGCCTTTTCGACTTGCCATTTTGTTTGCGGGTGCGCCACGGAGGCGTATGTGATGTTGATTCCGAGGTCTTCGCAGAAGTCCTGGAATTCTTTAGAGATGAAGCTCGACCCATTGTCGGTGATGATTCTGTGCGGCACGCCGAACCTGTAGATAATGGATTCAAAGAACTTAACGGCGGTTTTGCCCTTTTGGTTAGTCACAGGCATGGCCTCAATCCACTTGGTGAATTTGTCGACTGTGACCAGGAGGTAGACATGTCCCCCTTTCGAGGACTTTGGCAGTTTGCCGATCATGTCAAGGCCCCATTGGGCGAAAGGCCAGGCCAAAGGTATAGGCCTGAGCTCTGACCCGGGTGCGTGCGGTTTGTCAGCGAACCTTTGGCATCCGTTGCATCTTCGGACGATGTCCTTGGCGTCGTTCATGGTCGTTGGCCAGTAGAATCCAGCTCGTAGAGCTTTGGCGACAAGGGAGCAGCTGCCCGCATGATGGCCGCAGATGCCTTCGTGGATGTCTTGGAGGATGGTTTTTCCGTCATCGATGATTACGCACCTTTGTTGTACACCCGAAATGCTGCACTTGTAAAGCTCGCCATTGATGATGGTGAAGGCTTTGGACCGACGAGATATGCGCCGGGCATCCGTCGGGCTATCAGGCAGTTCTCCGTCTATCAAGTACCGGAGGTATGGTCGTGTCCAAGTTTCTTTGACTGCCATGACCTGCATCAGGTTGACCACGGCGACCTCTGTGTCCAGTTTTTCGGGTCCTTCCTGATCGTCGGGTAGCGCAGCTGCCGAGTGCTCCGCCTCTTCAGGTGATCCCTTGGGGAACTTTCTCTTGATGGATGGCACGCAGATCTGTTCGAGGAACACACCTGGTGGTACTCGTGCACAGGTGGAGCCAATGTTGGCAAGTATGTCGGCCTCCTCGTTGCTTTCTCTCCCGACGTGCCGAAGCTCGCAGCCGTCGAATTCTCCCTCGAGTGAGTTGTAGAGTGCGTGGTATGCGATCATGTTTTCGGCGTGTGCGCCACACTCATTCATCGTCTGTTGGACGACGAGGTTGGACTCACCGTAGATGACTAGGTGCGTTGCGCCGCAGATCTTTGCCATCCTCATGCCGTGGATGAGGGCTTCGTATTCTGCTTCGTTGTTGGAAGATCGGAACTTCATCCGGAGGACGTACTTCATCTTATCGCCCTGCGGGGAGGTCAGTATGACTCCAGCTCCCGCTCCGGCTTCGCGCTTGGAGCCGTCGAAATGCATCGTCCATGACTGGGACATGTCTGGGGTGTCTGGCAGTTGCAGCTCCATCCAGTGTACAAGGAAGTCCGGGAGGACTTGAGACTTGATCGCGTGGAGTTTCTCATAGATGATGTCGAGAGGTGACAGCTCTATGCCCCACAGGGCCACGCGTCCTGTGGCCTCTGGGTTATTCAGGATGTTGTTCAGGGGTGCCTCGTTGACGACCATCACCTGGTGCTCCTGGAAGTAGTGGCTCAACCGACGAGCCGTCATGAACACGCCGTAGGCGAGCTTTTGATAGTGAGGGTACCTCTGCTTTGTTGGCGTCAATACCTCGCTGAGGTAGTAGATTGGGCGTTGGACCCCATGGGTCTTACCCTCTTCGGGTCGCTCGACCACTAGTACGGTGCTCACCACCTGGTGTGTAGCTGCTATGTACAGCAGTAGGGGCTCGCGCTCCTTTGGCGTGACCAAGACGGGCGAAGTAGAAAGCAGCCGCTTTAGATCTTCGAACGCGTCATCTGCCTCAGGCGTCCACTCGAATTTGTCGGCCTTGCGCAGCAGCTGGTAGAATGGCAGTGCCTTCTCGCCCATGCGGCTGATGAATCTACTTAATGCCGCTATTCGTCCTGCAAGTTGCTAGACACCTTTGAGGTTTTTCGGCTTCTCCATGGCCATGATGGCCCGTATTTTCTTCGGTTCACCTCGATCCCTCGCTGGGAGATAAGTAACCAAGCAGCTGACCCGATGGGACGCCGAAGGCGCACTTTTCGGGGTTAAGATTGATCCTGTAGCGGTCGAGATTATCGAACGTCTCGCGGAGATCGTCGGTGAGCGTTCTCGCCTCCCTGGTTTTAATGACTATGTCATCGACATAGACTTGGACGTTGCGACCGATCTGGTCCTTTAGGCATGCCTGCATGCACCGCTGGTACGTGGCACCTGCGTTCTTTAGCCCGAAGGGCATTGTGTTGTAGCAGAACACCCCGAACGGCGTGATGAACACCGTTTTCTCCTGATCTTCGACTTTGAGTCGAATCTGGTTGTAGCCTGAGTAGGTGTCGAGGAAGGAGAGATTCTCGCATCCTGTAGTCAAATCGATGATCTGGTCGATCCGAGGGAGAGGGAAGTGGTCCTTTGGGCAGTGCTTGTTCAGCGACGTGAAGTCTACGCACATCCGCAGGATGTCCGTGTCCTTTTTGGGGACCATCACAGTATTGGCGAGCCATTCGCTTTCCTTGATCTCCCTGATGAAGTTTGCAGCGAGTAGTCTGTTGACTTCAATCCCTATGGCTTCGGCCCGGGGCTCGGACCTTCTCCGTATGGACTGCTTGACGGGCTTGGTGTCTGGAAAGACGTTGAGTGCGTGCTCGGCGAATTCCCTGGGAACTCCTGGCATGTCCGCAGGACACCAGGCGAAGATTTCCCAGTGCTCACAGAGGAATTTGACGAGCGCGCTTTCCTATGCGGGGCTAAGATCGTTGGCGATCAGCGCCGTCTTGGAGGCATCCGTCGGGTGGACCTGCACCTTATTTGTGTTGACGGTGGAGTCGAAGGACATATCAGGTGCGTTTTGCCGTGCGACTGGGGGTGCCCCATTGTCTGTCACCTCGCGGAGCCTTACGAGCTCATCTTGCATGCCGAATGACTGGGAGATTCTGTTGAAGTCCCTGTCGCAGTGGTCCGATCGGGTGAAGCTCCCGTGGACTGTGATGACGCCTTTGGGTACTGGCATCTTGAGTAGTAGGTACGCGTA
Source organism: Avena sativa (assembly GCA_916181665.1). Lineage (NCBI taxonomy): Eukaryota > Viridiplantae > Streptophyta > Magnoliopsida > Poales > Poaceae > Avena > Avena sativa. The sequence goes on from OV702282.1 coordinate 196,312,629, forward strand.
GTGTGGTACTGCCAAGAACCTTGCGAATGCTACACGCCCGAGGATGGCGTGGTATTGTGATGGCTAGTCCACCACTTCGAACTCGAGCCGTTCGCATCGTAAGTTATCCGACTTGCCGAAAATGACGTCGAGCCATATCTTTCCCAAGGGGAATATGCCCTTTCCTGGAACGATGCCATGGAACGTTGTGTCTAACTGTTCCAGGCTGCACATCGGGATCCGCATTGCTGCTAGGGTGCTTGCGAACATCAGGTTGATGCCGCTACCACCGTCCATGAAGACGCGGCTCATCTCGAAACCTCCGATCTGCGCCTCAAGCACCAGGGCAGCATGACCTGGGCGAGGGACCTGGCAAGGGTGATCCGAACGGCTGAACGTGATGCGGGACTCCGATCCGCTGAGGTACTCAGGGATGGCGGGTGGAGCTGTCATGGCCAGGTTGATCTGACGGGTGATTTTCTTCTGCACCCTATTCGTTGGGCGCCCTTTTTGGATCATCAGCGCTCCTTTCGGCGGGGGATACCCGTGCCCACCGTTATTCTGTGCGGGTGCGACTGGGTGGTTCGGGCCGCCTACAGGTGGCGGTGGAGGAGCTCCATGCGCTATCTCGCCTGGTGCAGGTGCGTTCCCGAATCCAGGGTTTGGGGCTTGCTGCCTCATCTGAGCCATGCTTTCGCTGAGTTTCTGGAACTCGCGGCAGTCCTTGAGCATGTGGCTTGCCTTCTTCTTGCCATCCTGCTTGTCAATGTAGAAGTGGATGGTGCATGGACCCGACAGTCTTTCGTATGCTGAGGGTCCATCGTCGTGACCGCGGAGCTTCCACGACTGTGGTGGTCATCCTCCATCGTGGAAATTACCTCCACGGTATCCGCCGCTGTTGCAGTTGGCATCGCTGCGGCAGTCGGCATAGCCAGCCGCGACCATGTCGGGTCCATCGCGATCGTCGTAGACGCACGGTCTCCTCTTGCTACGGCGTTCTCGCCGTCGGCCATAGTCATCCTCTTCCTCCGAGTGAGCTCGGTGGACGGAGTCCTCACCGTCAGCCCACCTGTTGGCGATGTCCATGAGGTGGTCGAGTGTCTTGGGCTTGACGCGCCCAAGTTCTTCCTTGAAGTCCTAGCGCTTGACACCGTCCTTGAAGGCGTCGATAGCTCTCTCCTCGGAGATATGCGCCGCGGAGTTCTTGGTGTTGGACCAGCGTAGTATGTACGAGCGAATGGATTCGCCCGTTCGTTGAGTGCATGATCGCAACTCTTCGATCGAGGCAGGCCTCTTGCTGGTGCCTTTGAAGTTTCGGACGAAACTGTACGCCAGCTCCTCCCAACTTCGGATGGACCCTGAGGATAGGCTGCTTAGCCAGATCCGAGCTGCGCCTGTCAGCTGCAGCTGAAGGCATTGTATGGCGATTTCCCTGCTTCCGCCGTGCAGCTTGACGGATGACAAGTGGCCACTGAGCCACGCCTTGGGGTCCTGTGTGCCGTTGAATTTCGGAGTGTCCGAAGGGAGTTTGAAGTTTCACGGCATCTTTGTCCGTCGGACAGATCTGCTGAAGCATCGAGCTCCGCAGAGTTCTCCTTCGTCTTCGTCCATCTCGGATTCAAACGAGCATACGCGCTTGGCGCGTGCCTTGTCGATCTTGCGCTGCGTTAGCTCGTTTCGAGCGTCGTAGTCGCGTCTACGATGGCGTGAGATCTTATGCCTTCGGGGAAGGTCATGCTCTTCGTCCTCGGATGAGGGTGTGGGACTGCGGTTGAATCTGACCGCAGCCTTCTTTTTCGGCTCCGTAGGAGCTTCTCCGTGGAGCGCAGCTCCGACGAGTCCGAGCCCGGTAAGCGCGGACTTGTGCATGGCCCTCTTCGGGTCCCCCTCCGGAGGTGGGTGGCACGCCAGGTACGCGGTGGCTGCCATGATCGCAGCTTGCGGCGTTTTTGGGATGACGTTGCCATCGGCGTCCATCTCCATGAAGGACGCCTTGAGGGCTCGGGTCACCTCGCGACGCTCTTTAGGGTCCATGTTCTCCATCCGAGAACGGTGCTTGTTCCTGTTGTTGCCGTGTGAGCTGGAGCCGATGCCCATGGCGGAGAGCGCAGCTCGCCACGCACTAGACTCCGAAGTTGTCTAATTGCGCTTGTCCAGCACTTCCTGCATCTTGATATGCTTCTTCTGCTCCTCGATGAGGAGCATGTGGTATGCCATCAGTAGATCTCGTGAGGCATCAGCAGGCAGGATCTTATTGCCTGCTATGGCCTCGCGTGCTTGAGCCCATCCCTCCTCGTTGAGGTGGATGACCCGATTGTTGTTTTCCCTGTTGGGTGGGGGGGACTGGCTTCTTCTGTTTCCACCGTTTTTACCCTGCTGGTTGGGTGGCGGATTGTGTTCTTGATCCTGGATGACCGCGGCGCACTAGTAGCGCTCGTAGATCGGTCTGCTGCTGCCGCAGCTTTATGAACCGTAGGTCCCTTCGTCCGATGGCGGGTCCCACAGATCGGAGTTGCAGCTGCTGCTGTCATAGGACTCGTCTGTTGACGATGTGGTGCGTAGCACAGGGTGTGGAGCCCATGAAGCGGGCCTGATCGATGGTAGAGGCACCCGCTCTGGGAGACGGAGAGTGCCAGTCTGCCCCACCTAGAAGCAGAAGCTCTCGAATAGGATCTCGAGCCCGTCGCCAACGGGCTCGAAGTCCTTCATGGTGGCCGGTGAGTGGGCGGTGAAGTCGAAAGTGCCGAAGAGGAGATGACTCTCCATCGCCGCGGAGTTGTAGATCGCTCGGGTTGGGACCGTCACGATCGCACAATTAGCGTCCCCAGTTCCCACAGATGGCGCCAATTGACGAGGTTTAATCTCGTCAATGCCCATTGTTATGGACTTGGGTTTTGGAGAAGATGGGGATGCTGGAGATCACGGAACGGTTAGCACACAAGCAACACGGGGACACGAGGTTTACCCAGGTTTAGGGCCCCGGAGGGAAAATCCTACTCCTGCTTGTCTGCTCTTGATTACGGCGGAACCGAAGGTTACAGGGGTGCGCAGATGTGATCTGGCGTGGTGGTGTCTATGCGAAAGTATGAGGTCAGAGATCTAGGTCGTGCCCTCCTAGCCTTTATATAGAGTTAGGCATGTCCCAGGTACAGACTGAGTCGGTTACAGGTTTTAGGGTTTACCCCTTTGAATTTTCTATCTACTCTAGTCTTGCTCTCCAAGGATTCGAAGGCGTCATGGGCCTTGGTCACCCGAAATCTTCGTGGGCCGGCGTATACTTGTCGTGGGCCTTCCTTGGACTGGACCAGGTATGCTGATGTCATGTTCCCGCGGGGTATAACCATGTCAATGGGCATTTCCAAGAGATGATGTTGTATGATGATCGGTACACGGTGCACATCCGAGCGCTAGGATTGCTCTGTTCATCCATATGGTCAATCTTGATTCACCGCACATGAACCCTGCTACCATCACCGCGCTTGTCGACCGGTGGAGGCCGGAGACGCATAGTTTTCACCTCCGTACCGGTGAGATGACTGTTACTCTGCAAGACATGTTCATGATCCTTGCACTCCCTATCTAGGGGAATCCTCTCTGCATTAACACAGCCTCCCATAACTGGCGTGACCGGATGTCTGACCTTACCGGTGGTAAGTGTCCTGGTGACACTATAGACTCAAAGGGGGAGAAATTGAGAGCCATAGTCGGGACTACTTTCAAGTGGATAGCACAAAACTTTAGTACTTGTCGTGAGAATGCTAGTGAGGATGAGATTATTATATATGCCATGTGTATGTGTGGTATGTCATCACGAAGACTATATTTGCTGATGGTAAGGGCAACATGGCTCACTGGCACTGGCTGAAGGCCTTGACTGTGATGCATAAAATATGGAGCTGGGGTTTGGCAGCATTGGCCTTCTTGTACCGGGAGGTAATGGGGTGTTTCTATTGTTCCCCTCTTTACATGTGTTGTTCGAACTTCTGCATGACTAAATTTGTTTGCTTTCTTGCGTAGCTGGACGAGGCTTGTCAAAGGAATTGGGCTGAGGCTTATATCGGTGGTCCGTTGATACTCCTCTCGCTGTGGATGTGGGAACGCTTTCCAGTTGGTAGGCCAAAACATATGCCTTCCCAACCTTATAGCAATGGAGGGGAGATGTTGAAGTGGCCCACATGGGCTTACAATTGGGACGTGGTCTTAGAGACTCCAACCGACCTTGAAAACGCGTACCTGAGGTACACCAATGAGTTTGACAGCCTTCTCCCAGAGCAAGTAAGAATATCTGACCATATACCGTTTAGCATTCCTTTCAAGTGCTCTTCTCATTGAACTATCTTGTGTGCGATTAAAGTTGTATGGGAGGTATATGATCCTAGGGACAATTTTGGTTGCGAGGAGTTCCGTCTTAACCCGCAGTGCGACGCGAAATGCAATCTATGGTATATGCATTGCCCCATGATATGCATGTGGGTTGTTGAGCATTATATGCCGCAGCGGGTTATGAGACAGTTTGGTCTCTATTAGCTACCCCTCCGGATTGGCAGGACACCGACAACGCTATTCACCGGTAAGAATTGGTTCTATACATGTTTTTGAAGACAATGTATGATAGTTGTGTGTGCTTAAAAAGTTGCGCTTTGTTCATATACAGGTTGGACAAGCTCAAGAGAAAGAAGACGGTCTGGGACAAGATTCACCAGAAACACGTGGCTAGGTTTCTGATTTGTGTGAGAGAAGCTAAGAAATAAAAAAGAATGCTCACAAAACCCCATTGTGAGGACGCTTTCAGCGAGTACCTCTGTTGGTTTCTAGAGAATACTCGTGTCAAGATCCTACTGAATGCATATCCGGAAGATATATTGGAAGAGCCGCTGCCTGGGTTCGACGAGCTGAGGAACCTTGAGTATAACCAGTATGTTAGAGAAGGGCGGCAAACCTCCTTTGCTCCCGTGATGAACTCTGTGGTAAGCCGGTAGTTCTTGTTCCCGTTACTACCTTTGTTGGATATGTGATGTGCCAAATTGTGTAATATGTGTCATTTATTTGCTTGCAATGCAGCGCACGGAGATCTAGAAGCAGGCGAATGAGTTGGAGGGTGCTTTGGAGTTACCAAGGGACGAGGAGGGAAATAATAAGTTAAGGGATTCTGTTAGGAGGCAGGCACAAAAGCTACGATGCTTCGCTAACTTGCTTGGTTGCCGGGATCCTGAGGTTGTTGCGACGTTGTCCAAGCTACCGACAAAGTCCACTTCAGGAGAGGAAAGCAACCCCGATGTTGAGCAATCTTCCATGGTAAGACATAAACTTCACCGATGACATCTTTCTTGAATTACCATGTATCACTCTAATGAGATCATTTCTCTTATTGTAAAGGCCGAAGGCGAAGACGAGGCCGTGACGGATGACATTCCATTGGAGAAGTACCAACGAAAGGTACAATCCACAATCAAGCTAAGGCCAAGAAAACCTCTGTTGTCGAGTCCGATCCCGACGAGGAGCCACGCCAGAAGAAGATTGCTCCGAGGAGAGGAGGCAAGAGCAAGCGTGCGGGAAAGTAGGGAAGGTTGTAGCGTGCGAGACTATTGTTGTTGCAGACTATGTTTATGTTGGAGCTTGTTTGAGACTATGTTTATGATGGAGCTTGTTTGGGACTATGTTTATGATGGAGCTTGTTTGAGACTATGTTTATGATGGAACTTGTTAGTGATGTTGGAGAAGTTATGTATGTTTATGATGTTGGAGAAGTTATTAGTGATGTTGCTTGTTAGTGATGTTGGAGAAGTTATGTTTGTTTATGCTGTTGGAGAAGTTATTGATGTTGTTTGTTATGTTGGAGCTCCGTGGATGTTGTTAGTGATGTTGCTTGTTATGTAAGCTGCGACAGGAAGTCTCCAGGTCTGCGGCGCCGTGGGGGGTGGTACTGCACCCTCCAGGCATGCGGCGCCATAGGCGGTGGCGCCGCACGCTCCCAGATTAGCTGCGCGAGGCGCTACTATAGTCTCCAGGTCTGCGGAGCCGTGGGGGGGTGGGGTGGCGCCGCACCCTCCAGGTATGCGGTTCCATGGCTGGTGGCGCGACACGCTCCTAGATTAGCTGCGCCGAGCGCTGCTCTAGTCTCTAGGCCTGCGACACAGTGTGGGATGGCTCTGCACCCTCCAGGCCTGTGGCGCCGTGGATGGTGGCGCGGCACGATGCTCACCGAAAACGGCTAAGGGAATTCCTCCCAGGTGTGCAGCGCCCTTGGCGGTGGCGCCGCACCTGTAGCGCCTTGCTTTATGGCACCGTTGCGAGCTGGCTCCGCGCGCCAGTTTCTTTACACCCCCCGATTCTAGGAGGTTTCCCTGCCGCGCCTAGCGCTTTAGTGTGCATATGCAGCACCAGTCAGCACGGCGCCGCACCCTTGGGACTACAACGCCATCCTACCTGGCGCCATGCTTCTGCCTGCAGCGTCGTGCGCAGTGGCGCCGCGTGCTAGTTTACTTCCACCCCATGATTCCAGGAGGTTCCCTGCCGCCCCTGCCACTGCAGTGCGATATGTAGCGCCATTCAGCACGGCGCCACATCCCCTACCTGACCATGCAGCTCCTGTACACCATCACATCCTTCCCTGCGCCACAGATCCTTTACGGCGTCTTTTGCCCTGCCTCTTCTACCCCACACATGTTAATGGGTTTGGGTATGATCACACACATAGTTTACACAAAATAATAATCAAACCCATCACACATAGTTCGCACAAAATAATGATCACATCCATCACACATAGTTCGCACATCACACATAGTTCACACCCATCATACATAGTTCGCACATCACACTTAGTTCAAACCCATCACACATAGTTCACACATCACACATAGTTCACACCCATCACACATAGTTCACACATCACACTTAAAACAGAGGCCCTTTTCCCTTCTTCCTCTCTTCATCGTCCTCCATGGAGCGCCATGCCGTTCGACGTAGCCTTTCCCTCTCCGTGACACGAGCCTCCTTAGCGAGGCGCTCCTCTTCCTCCTCTTTCTTGCGACGCTCGTCCTCACATTGTTTGCGTTTATTTGCTATCTCCTCGTTACGCAGTGCTTCTTGGTAGCACCTTCTTATTATTGCACGATCGATCTCTTGGATATTCTTCATGGATTGAGGTTGCTAGATATCTATCCAAGTGTAGTACCTGCATACCCAAGGGGGAGAGTACAAGACAATAACGCATGTTAGTATGATATGGTATAGTTGGGACACATGAAAAACTAAATAGCTTTGTGCATACCGGTGGAGTCTCGTATGGGTTGCGGCTACACACGGGTGAGCGAGAGTAGTTGGCACACATGAAGAATTTCCTTCCCCAAGTATCATAATTGTATTCTTGGGACTCCTTAACAATGCAATCGGTTTCGCACCAACAAATAGGAACCTCCTTTCCATGGACACCGCCAGTACGATACGCCTTCCGTGGTCTTTCCTCTTAGTCGGCACAAGATGGCCTAGCATTGGCCCTCCTCTTCCTCTCTTCATCTTCCTTCTCCTTTTGCCTCTTCCTCTCTTCCTCTTCCTTCTCTTTTTTCCTCTTCCTCTCCTCCTCTTCATTCTTCCTCTTCACCTCGTCCTCTTCATCCTTCTTTTTGGCCGAGTCACGGGCAAGTTGAACAACCGAATCGAATGCATTCCTCTTCCTCTCTTCCTTAACTTCCTTCCTCTTCCTTCCTCTTCCTCAGATTCCTTCCTCTTCCTCACAACCTCCATAGCGTTCGCCCAGTACTTTGATTAGTTCACACCTTCCCCATCATTCTCCTTGTTGGGTTGAGTCGTCATACCTACAATAAGAATGAAAGGTAAAAGTTAGTAAAGTAAGCATGAAGGTGATTTGTTGGCTTGGACCACTTTGTTGGCTACTTCTTGGTTGGCTAGGAATTTGTTAGCTTGGACCACTTTGTTGGCTACTTCTTGGTTGGCTAGGAATTTGTTGGCTTTGACCACTTTGTTGGCTACTTCTTGGTTGGATAGGAATTTGTTGGCTTTGACCACTTTATTGGCTTGGACCATTTTTGTGGCTTAGACCACTTGTGATTGCTTCATTTCCTTTTGCCCTCTTCCTTTGTGTTGTACAACTCTGTGCATTATGCCCTTCACCACTACACTTCCCACAACGAGATCTCTCACGAGTCTCTTGAAATTGGTCGTTTCCCGATTCCTGCGCACCAACACATCCCCATCCGTCCATGTCACTTCTAAAACGCTTTGTCTTGCGTCTACCAAGTTTAATGACCTTCCATCCAGATGTGGCCATAGTTGGAGTCCATGGTACTCCGGCCATTATGATTGGTCAAGGTATGGATGAAATCTAGGAGCCCATGTATCTTTTGTCTTCATGATAGAGAACTCGGACTCTCTAACGGTGCGCTCATCACTATAATCCACATGGCATTTTCGAGACCCACATAGCAAGTGAGAACAAGCGAGATGAAACAACAATGGCCTTCCGCATGTGCAATCACAATCCCTTAGGGAGACCTTAAAGGCTCGGCCTCCGTGTTGGACACCATCCGAAGTGGTTCCTCCAGGCTTGACCACTTGGTAAATGAGCTTGTCGTTATAAAAACCGTGGCAACTTAGGAGTCCACTTTCCATGACTGAAATGTCCTCCAATCGTCAACCCTGGGTGGGAACTCGTACTTGTACTCTTTCTTGTTTTGTCCCGCAATTTTCTTATCCGTTTCAAGTGAGTAGTTCAAAAAATACCCATTCAACTTGTCGAATGTGTATCGAACTATTGCAGTGATGGGCAATGCACGGATACCCTTAAGAACCTTGTTGAAGGACTCTGCCATGTTGCTTGTCACTTGACCATACCTCCGAACATCCTCATCATAAGCCTGTGCCTACTTGTCCCGGAGTTGAATGTGCCTATTTAGAAACTCTTGACCCTTGGAATCAAGTTTTTTGTTGTTCAGCAATCTGAGATATAAATTTGTGAAACGTTGGTCCGTGAAAGCAAGACAACAATCTTGAAGATCATTAGCCAAATCCTTGCTCTTACATTCCCTATAGAAGTTGGAACAAAAATGTCTCATGCACCATCGGTGGTCTAAAAGAGGATGCTCGGGAATGTCAATTGTCACCGCATTGAGAATTCCTTGATGGCGATCCGAGATGACACATATTTCCCTATCAAGAGGTAATACCTTCATTCTAAAAATACGAAAGTACCATTCCCAATTAACATTGTTCTCCTCCTCTACCAAAGAAAAAGCTAAGGGAAGCAACCGATTATTTGCATCATTTGCTATTGTGATGTGTACACACTTCTATTCTTGTAGAAAGTTGTTGGGCCTCCAAGTGTAAAGGTTTGTGAATAGCAAAAAGTTTCCTTTAAATGGATTACCCAAGGTTTATCGAACTCAGGGAGGAAGTGGTCAAGTATCCCTCTCAAGCAACCCTGCAATCAAGATACAAGAAGTCTCTTGTGTCCCCAACACACCCAATACACTTGTCAGGTGTATAGGCGCACTAGTTTGACGAAGAGATAGTGAAATTCAAGTGGTAACGGTGCCAGAAAATAAGAAGCCAAAAAGGAATCAATAAGAAGCAAATGCAAATAATGGCAGAAATCTGTCAAAACAGACCAGCGGGTAGAAACCAATTTTTAAAAATACCTTGTGTTGCTCAAATAAAAAAGTGTTAGATAACATACTGGGGGATTTATTCGTAAAGTTTCAGCTTAATCCGACTTAAAGAGACTCCTCACGATTTTTTATGGTGGAGGACATAAATCTGTTTCGGGACAGCAACTCCCCAAATCTTACTTCCCTCTCATCAGAGGTCGTTCTTGGCCCAAAAACAAACAAAAATGATAAGGAGAGGTCATTACTGAAGTAATAACTTCCAAGACTCAAGAAAACTCTTGGGTTATCTCCCAACAAGTACTTTTCTTTAACGCCTTTAAGTTAGGCTTGATAGTTTGAGAAGATGCCCACATAAGAAATATGAATTGAACTAAAAGAGAGCATCAAGCAACAAAATACATTTAAGTCTAACCCACTTCCTATGCGTAGGAATCTTGTAAAGAAACAAGACATGAAAGCACAAAGCAACAATCATAGGAAAGGAGAACAAGTGCAACTCCAAAATTTTCAACATAAAGAGGGGAAACTTAATATTGTTGAGATACATAAGACCATGTTTCCCTCTCTTATAATAACTTTCAGTAGCATCATGAATAAAATTAACAATATAACTATCACATAAAACATTCTTATCATGAGACACATGCATAAAATAATTATTACTCTCCACATAAGCATAGTCATTCTTATTAATTTTAGTGGGAGCAAACTCAACAAAATAGCTATCACTATTATTCTCATCACCATAATCATCAAATATAGGAGGCATACTGTAATCATAATTAACTTTATCCTCAATAGTAGGTGGACTGAAAATATCATATTTATCATTGTAATCATCATATATTGGAGGTTTGGTATCATCATAAGCAATAGAATAGCTATCTTCTAAAGCTAGGGAACTAAAAAGATTATTTTCATAAAAACTAGCTTCCCCAAGCTTAGAATTTTCCATAGCATTAGCAACAATGGTGTCCAAAGAAGTCATAGTAATAACATTGCTATTAGCATGCAAATAAAGTTCCATAGGTTTTTTAATTTTCTCTTCAAATACTTCATGTCCTAACTCAAGATAAACACTATAAAGATCTCTAATTTTGTTGTTGTTTTCCATTAAGTCTAACTAGTGAAAACAAGAAACAAAAAGACAAAACTGCAGAATCTAAAGGAAATAACTTCGAGCACTCACACCAGAGGATGTGAGTACCTTTTACCTTACCTCTCCGACAACGGCGCTAGAAAACAGCTTGATGTCTACGCACTTCAATTGTTGGGCCTCCAAGTACAGGGGTTTCTAGCACATTAGCAAGTTTCCCTTTAAGTGGATTACCCAAGGTTTATCAAACTCAGGGAGGGAGTGGTTAAAGGTATTCCCTCTCAAGCAACCCTGCAATCAAGATACATGAAGTCTCTTGTGTCCCCAACACACCCAATACACTTGTCAGGTATATAGGTGCACTAGTTCGGTGAAGAGATAGTGAAATACAAGTGGTAAGGGTGCCAGAAATAGCTTCTGACTTGTTGTTGATGTGGGAGAATGTGTATGAGTGCAAACTAAAATAAAGATGGAAGCAAGCAAACATGCAACAGATCTAGATGCAAACAGTGTTTCAATGTTTAGAAACAAGGCCTAGGGATCATACTTTCACTAGTGAACACTCTCTCATATAAATATCCTCTCTTCATGATACTACTCTTAACTACTCTCCGGTTGGACACTCTAATCCACGGTAGGGCCTTCCCCAATCTAGATAACCCCACATTGTCACCTTGAGCGCTAGATGGTTCCAACAAACACCACAATTTTATAGAGAGATCCAACTCCAAATATAAATCATAACAAATATTCAATCTAGGCAAAGTGCCACACACGGTATGCACGTTGTCACTTAATTTCACACAAGCGGGGAAAAGAATAGATCTATTAAAGCACAATGAGTATTTATGTAGACTCTAGCCTAAGTGCCACCATGGCGTGCATGTTGTCACTTCCACACACATGGGGAGAGCAGAGATCCACTGAAGCACTTGAGTAACAAGGTAGATCTACTTGATTACAAAGCTCAAGACCACAACAATATCATGCATAGAGAGAGAGAGAGATGAACACATAGCTACCGGGAGCCCTTAGCCCCGAGGAAGAACTACTCACTCCTCATCATGGGAATCAGCAACGGTGATGAAGATGGCGATGGAGATCGATGTATATGGCTCCGGGGCACTTCCCCATCTCGGCAGGGTGCCGGAACAGAGACTTTCTGTCCCCCGAATCTCCCCTTCGGTGGCGGCGGCACTGTGGAACTTTTTCTGGAAGTATGATGGATGATTTAGGGTTTTTGGGTCAGAGGCTGCGAAGGAGGCAAGGTCAGTGGAGGGACAGGGGGCCCACACCCCCTGTAGGCGCCACCAGGGTTGGCCCGTGCCTAGGGGTGCGGCCACCCTGGTGTCCTCCTCCACCTCTGCTTCATGGTTCCGTGTTGCTCCGGGAAAAATAGGAATATTGGCTTTTGTCCCGTCCAACTCCGAGAATATTGATTTTCTGCCTTTTCTAGAACCAAAAACAGAAGAAAACAGGCAACTGGCACTATGGCATCTTGTTAATAGGTTAGTCCATAAAAACATATAAAAACACCTCAAAGTGTAGACAAAGCATAAGATAAATGATACAAAACAAACATGGAGCATCAAAAATTATAGATATGTTTACGACGTCTCATATTGCAATCAAGAGAGTGCCACGGAACTGCCCAGTCAAGAAGGTGCCATCCACGGAGATGACCGACCTACAATGTTCAAAGCCCCTCACACATTGCTCGAATGCCCAAAAAGCACGCCCAAATATTCAAACATTTCTTTCATTACGAACCGTCATTTCGGTGCCATATGGCTCAACCACATGAGTAGCATCAGCCATTGCTAACAACAACCTAGGGATTCAGCTATATGATTCTTCCTAACCACCGTACAACATCTTGAATGCGGCTTGCTTCGCCTTCCATGCCTTCCCATACTTCACCTCATAGTGAAAGAGAGCTTCCACGATCTCCATGACCATCTTGATGGTCATTCACTACTAGGAAAACGGCCTTTAGTGGCGCACCTGAAACCATCATCTGTGGCGCACCTGCAGTGCGCCATGGGCCTTGCGCTACGGCTATCTCTCAGCCGTGGCGCACTGCCTAGTGCGCCATGGTTGTGTAGAGATAGGCGTAGCGCACCTCCTAGTGCGCCACAGAAGTTTGGCATGGTGCGCTACCCCTTGGATCTTCTGTGGCGCACTACCTAGTGCGCCACTAAACTTCCATGGTGCGCTTTAGGTGTAGTGCGCCACAGAAGGTAGACCATGTGCGCCACAAATGTATTTTTTGTTTTTTTTTAATTTCCAAGCCATATTATATGCAATACAGATTATATACAATATTACAGCAGATATACACACACAGATACAAGATATACAATTATATATATAAATACTCAATATGAAAAACAAGATTGAAACAAATACATATAGATAAGTCTCATACATGAATACATAGTCTAAGTTACATTGTTTTGATCATGTTACAAAGTAGTAGTTGGTGACATGCGAATACATGTGTCGATCGAACAAGTTAGAGCTCGGAAGCTCGCCTAGACATCTAAACTAGCTAGCTAGACACAAACGCGGGATAAATAACCAAAGAAGATAAGCATGATCACCGCCGCGACGAAGGTGTAGGTCTTCATCCGGTTCCTTGTCCTAACTACCGCTAGATAGCGCGTGTATCTAGCTTCCGCCTCCGCCATAGTGTTGTACCCTTTGTAGCTATTGCCGCTGAAACGGTGCACCTGTCTCCGGCAGTCTTCCCAATCATCGTAGACTCCGGGAACCTGTCCCTTGTACACGACGTACCACGTCATCTACAAGTTGACAATAATAACTAACCGGTGATTGAAAAAACATGTATAATTAAAGTCGCATATGAAGATACACTTATAGAAAGTACTCTTAAATCAAAAAGAGCAGACTCAAAAAGCATGCCTCATATATACTAACTAGGTTGTTGGACACAGGAATATGCTTATGACGGGACTGTTAGCCAAGTAGGATGCACAATTCCTGGACTTGTGCATATCACAAGGCTAACAATCCCGTCATAGCACATTCACATATATATTGTGCCACGACATTTCAATCATCGGCATATTCTCGAAAAAGACAAAAATAACTCGAAAAGCATGCCTCATATATAACTAGGTTGTTGGACACAGGAATATGCTTATGACGGAACTGTTAGCCAAGTAGGATGCACAATTCCTGGACTTGTGCATATCACAAGGCTAACAATCCCGTCATAGCACATTCACATATATATTGTGCCACGACATTTCAATCATCGGCATATTCTCGAAAAAGACAAAAATAACTCGAAAAGCATGCCTCATATATAACTAGCTAGGTCGTTGGACACAAGAATATGCTTATGACGGGACTGTTAGCCAAGTAGGATGCACAATTCCTGGACTTGTGCATATCACAAGGCTAACAATCCCGTCATAGCACATTCACATATATATTGTGCCACGACATTTCAATCATCAGCATATTCTCGAAAAAGACAAAAATAACTCGAAAAGAATGCCTCATATATAACTAGCTAGGTCGTTGGACACAGGAATATGCTATGACGGGACTGTTAGCCAAGTAGGATGCACAATTCCTGGACTTGTGCATATCACAAGGCTAACAATCCCGTCATAGCACATTCACATATATATTGTGCCACGACATTTCAATCATCGGCATATTCTCGAAAAACACAAAAATAACTCACACTTGTCGTCCGAGAACCAAAGAGTAAGCAAAAAAACCAAGCATTGATTGATATATAATAATAATAAGCAAAATAAGTAAGCGGTGATTCATAAACCTAATAAGATAAGTACACTTGTCGTCCACACACACACACACAAAGGTCATCTATAGTTTGCAACTACAACTAGGCCAACATCAAGCCTTCTGGCTCGGCTTAGGGAATGGGAGGACGCCCTGTCTCGTCATGAACTTCCTATAGTCACCCTGCATCTCTAGGCGATCTTGGAGCTCCGGTGCTTGGAGCTCCAGTGCCGCCGCGACGATGGCAGGGGGGGCACCAACATGTACTCCGGCGCCGCGGTGATGGCAGGGGGAGTCACCAACACTTGCGGCGCCGCGGTGCTAGCGGGCGGAGTCACGAACATGTAGTTCGCCTGATTCATCGGCGCCGCGTTGTTCGAGTGGCTGCTGACCATGCTTGGAATCGGGCAGGGCCCTACTCGACCACCCGCACTCTAGTTCGCTATTGACTCCACCAAGGTAGGCAGGAAGGACGTAAGGGTGATTGCCAGGTTGTCTTGGACGATCTGCGGGATCCGCGCCACTTGTGCCTTAAGTTCTTGAACCTCTCTGTTTTCCTCCTCGCTCCTTCCCGACGGCGCCACATGCGTCCTCGGCGGTGGACCAAAATGATCCACCCAATTCTTACCCCCGAGGCCGGCCAGACGGCCAGCCGACGACGGCTTCTTCGTAACCGGCTCTATTTTCTTGGCCCGGTTCATCGCCCTGTTAAAAGGGTTATCCCACCGGGTGGCCGCCGTCGACCCCTGGGATGAGGAACCCTGGGATCCATGACTAGCAACAATTTCCTCCTCCTGCAGAAGAAGTAACAGTGAATCATTTAGATCATCGATTAGATTGCAATCGTGTTGATCCGCGGTAATTAGATTATACTTACCACAATTTCCTCGAATTCCTTCACCGCAGGATCCGCGGTGAGTTGTTTGGTTTTTGGGTCCACATGGTAACGGGCCCTGATGAAGTTTCGAACCTGCCCGGGTTCGAATTTAGCAAAGGGGTTTTCTATCCCCTTGGATCTATACTCTTCGTCCTCCTTATTCCATTTGGCCTCCGCGGTTCTGTATCCACCAGATCCGAGATGGTGATGACCTATATTCATCGCCTGCAGCACCTTTCCCCGATTACTATTGGCCAGGGCTCTTTCGGATTCACACCTCTCCTTGAACTCCCGGAATTGATCTTCGGTGATCTGCGGGTCAATATTCTGGATCTCCTCGAGACTTTTGCCTTCTTTATAGATCTTCTTCTTTATCCGGGTTCTCCAGCTGGCCAGGGCGGTGCTCATCTTTGTGAGGGCGGATTTGTTTACTTCGTTCCCATGATAATTTGTGTTCTGATACTTAGCGGGGAACTTGTATCTGGCGTGCAGCTTCTCGAAGAGGAGTGTGCGCAAGTGGCCATTATCTTTATGCCGGAGATTCTCGGTGTTGATCGAGATGGTTGTCCGGGTGATCGCCGCCACTTGCCCACCGTACCCTTTGACGACAAGGGCGGGCTCCAAAGGAACCCCTGATGGGCTCACTTCGGTAATTTCCTCCCTGACCGTGCCGACCGTGTTCGGGCGCCGGTCCTTCGGCTTCTTCTTCTTCTTAGGAGGGTTGCTACCACTCCCTATGCCCTCGCCGCCATCTGTGGTTTCATCGTCCGCCGTTCCTTCGGCTTCTTCCTCCGCGTCTTCCATCTCATCATCCTTGCTCTCCGAAGGATGGTATTCTTCATCGTCTTCTAGACGCTGGGCCGCCTCCCAGAATGTCAATTGTTTATTCGGAGGTCCGAGTTCTCCTTCAGCGCTGATGCGCTTAGAACATCCAGCCTCGTCGTTGTCACACATCTTTGCACTAATAAAAAACAAATAATTGGTTAAATGCACGGAAAAATCCGGCATGACCTTTGCTAATTTTCTTAAACTAGGAGTGCCCGATTTCTGCCAAAACGGAAGTTAATCAACATTCCGGCAAAAATCGGGACTCATTTCATACAAGAACCTGCATATATATGGCCAGCATAGCTAGCACACAATAAATGGCCATCATAGCCAGCACAACCAGAAAACAATAAATGGCCAACACAGCCAGCACATAATCTGGTCACATAGGATAATCTGGCCAACAAAGCCAGCACATAAACATCTAGGTAGAAAACACATTGGTTAAGAATGCATCAACATGCCCAGCCACATCAAGCAATGGGCATTTACAGTTATCATCTGGATTCACCAGGCACCAAGCATATGATGGAAAGAAAATAACTAAAGCCTGCTAGGTCTCTTGAAAAAAGAAAATAACACATATGAGCATACACAGCAGCAACTAAAACCCAAGCATACATGTTCTACAACCCAACTGATGTTCTACCAGAGGCATGCCTCCCTTCTGCATAGTTGTAGCTGTGTGTGCTGACAATAGAAGGCTATTTGCAAGATCTGGACTTCTGGAGCCTATGCAATGGTTTGATTAATTCAGTTCTGAAGGCCCTAGCTACTAACTCTGGTTATAATTGCATATGATCTATTCTTAAAATTTGGACTGAGAAGTTATAACTGCGGGTCCTGCAGTATGGTTTTTCTTGCTAGGATAATGGAATCACTAAGTTGATAATCCTAATATCATAGCACCTAGTCATAAGCATGCGTATCTATCACTCAAAACAGTAAATCAATAAGCTTAGCCTGATGGTTCCCTGGAAACTAAGTTCTGTTGCCAAAACTGAATATATGCTATGGTAGTGTTGTTAATTTTCTGAACTGAATGGCCAAGTAATATAGTAGTAAGATCTTTTCTACTGAAAAACAGTTCCTTTTTTTGATTTCAAGCTGCAATGGCTCTGAGGCTGTGGGCAAGCTCAGCTGCCAATGCCCTCAAGATTTCAAGCAATGGAGCTAGGGCTGCTGCCCCTGCCTACTCTATCTCCAGATACTTCTCCACTGGTACAGTCTTTCTATGCGTAGCTAAAGTAGAATTCTGCAGTATAGGTTGCTATATCACTTTTTGGGTAGAGAGCACATGCTGTGTGCAATGTTCTTGCTCTGGATAGGATACCGGAAAAAGGAAAGGTATAAACAAAAAAATCTTCACTACGAATAGAAAGAGGAATACATTTATAGATAATGCCTGTTTAAAAGTGTAAATCAAGCTACAGTCATGTTTAAACTGTTATGATGCGTGTTGCAGTTCTAAATTTTGTCAACAGCAAGCTTTTGTCAACAAGTCATGTTTGTCAACAGCAAGCTTTTGTAAATCAAGCTACAGTCATGTTTGACCATGCCCAGGTGAACCAACAACAAGCTTTTGTCAACAATATGCCAATTCGAGCTGATATGCCAATTCGTTGTCAACAATAATGTTCTTTTGACTTGTATATAAGAGCAAGCTTCACGATTGCTAGACTAATAGACACTTGGCTGCATAATACTAGAGCTGAGTATCGCATAGAGAGTTCTTTTTCAGACCATGAAGCAGAACCCTAACCATGGCCTGCAGAGAGAGGGGAGAGAGGGAGAGAGAGGGAGAGAGGGAGAGAGAGGGAGAGAGGGAGAGAGGGCGAGAGGGCGAGAGGGGAGAGGCGACGCTCACCTCTGACGGGCGGACGACGGGCGGACGACGACGGGCGGACGACGGCGGCCTCCACCTCCTGAGACGCGGCGACTGCTCCTCCTCGGACACGGGCCTCCTCCTGAGACGCGGGCGGACCTCCTCCTCGGACACGGGCGGACCTCCTCCTCCTCGGGCGCGGGCAGGCCTCCTCCTCCTCAGACGTAGCGGCGGCGGATCGAGAGCGGCGGCGGCGGCGGATCGTACTCGGGCTGAGAGATGGAGAGATGGGGAATGAGAGAGGGGGTCGGGCGCCACGTGTGGATAAAGCCACTTAGGCGTAGCGCACTGAGCCATAGTGCGCTACGGATATCTGTAGCGCACTATGGGCTAGTGCGCTACGCCTATCGGCTTCTAACTACTGCATAAGAGAACTACAGCCCCACTAGCTAACAATTATACTAGCCTATCCCACTGGTTCTGCCCACTACTCTATTCTAAACCTGAGAGCACCCAGGTTCGAATCCTGGTGCCTGAATTTTTTGTTTTGATTTTAAAAATACTTTTAAATATTCCAAAAAATGCCCAAAAGTGGTGATATATGCCATAGAAGTTTTATTTTGATTTTAAAATACTTTTAAATATTCCAAAAATGCCCAAAAGTAATAATATTCCAAAAATGCCCAAAAATATGATTCAAAGTATAACTAAATTTCATAATACTTTGTCCATGAATATTACAATCTTTTTCGACCACGCGTTTTACAATATTTTTTGAGCTAGCGTTTTACAATCTTTTTTCCCTTCTTTGTCGCGATTGAATAATTTAGCCCCGGCACTTTAATGTTTCTTCTTTCGAACGGGCTACCTTTTTTGGGTAGGGTTGTCCTTTTTCTCCTTGTGATGTATGTTGCTGCATCGTAGTCGTCGTCATCTTCAATCTTTGGATCGCCGTACTGGTCGAAGTCTTGCTCGTTGGCGACTCCATCCATTCCGATGATGTTTCTTTTTCCTCTCCTCACGACAACACGGCTAGGCTTTGTCGGGTCGGTAATGAAAAAACATTGGTCCACTTTGGTAGCCAGTACCCATGGTTCATTTTTCGCGGCCACATTTGCACCGGCGGCCTTGGATTTGGCTGCTTCGGGTATAACCATGGTTGTGAAATACCGGTCTTCTCTTTCGACGCTCTTTGCCCATCTGACACGGAACATCGGCACCTTTTCTCCACAGTAGTCGAGCTCCCAGATCTCCTCGATTCTTCCGTAGAATCTTTCCTTCACGTTGTCATCGGTGTAGAATTCCGACGTTACGCCTGAGTTCTGATAATCACACTTGTTGTCCTTTTCCTCCGTGTAGAATGTGTAGCCGTTAATATCATACGCCTGATAGGTCACCAGGTTTTGCATCGGTCCCTGCGACAAGGTGAATATGATCTTTTCCGTGTCAGAAGAATGCGAGCGCGGGGGATTATCAAGGAGCGTCTGCCTAAACCAACGCGTGAAATCTGAGTTGTGCTCTTTGATTATTTCTCCCTGCGTCCTCTGTATGCCCCGGTCACTGTACTTCTTCTCGATTAACCTTTTGTGCTTCTGTACCCAAGGATCGACCAGTTCTAAATGCTGTAGCGCGACGAGGTTTGCTCGATCAAAGTCTGCGCGTCGAAAATCGAAGTCTGCATGCAGTATGCGACGACCCTCTCGGTGACCAGATCCGTCGAGCTTGCCAAGGTGTCTGTTGACGGGAAGACCGACAGGGTTCTCGATGTCTAGATAATTCGTGCAGAAAGAGATGCACTCTTCGGCCAGAAAGCCCTTGGCTATGCTTCCATCTGGATGGGACCTGTTGCGAACGTATCCTTTGATGTGTCCATTCATCCTTTCGAACGCCATCATGCTGCGAAGGAACATCGGCCCGAGTTGTACGATGTCCTCCACGACATGGACCAGCAGATGCACCATAATGTCGAAGAATGCCGGTGGGAAGTAGACCTCAAGCTCACATAGTATCACCACGATCTCCTCCTGTAGCCTTCCGAGCTGATTCAAGCCAATCGACTTCCTAGAGATGACGTCAAAAAACTTGCATAGGCCAAATAACTTTTCACGGACGTGCTCGTCCATTATCCCTCTTAGTGCGACCGGAAGTACCTGCGTCATTAGCACGGCACAGTCGTGAGACTTCATGCCACTGAACCTATGCTTCGCCTCGTCTAGGTATCTGCTTATCTTGCCCGCGTAGCCGTAAGGAAATTTGACTCCTAGAAGGCACTTGAAAAACTGTTTGATCTCATCCTGGCTTAGAGTGAAGCAAGAAGGAGGGCAGTAATATTCGTTCTTCTTGAACTTTTTACCCTTCCGACGACCTTGTGTCGTCTCCGACTCATGATCATCGTCATCTTCCTGATCATCAGGAGTAGTGCGTCCTCCGTGAAGCTCCTTCCGGATACCCAAGCATATCAGGTCGTGCCTTGCTTTCGGACCATCTTTCGTCCTATCTGGCATGTTGATTATGGTGGCGACCAGACTCTCGCACACGTTTTTCGTGATATGCATGATGTCGAGGCTATGAGGCGTGCGGAGAAACTTCCAGTATGGCAACTCCCAGAAAACAGACCTTGTTTTCCATACCTTCATCAGCGGCTTGTCTTGTTGCTGCCTCTTTCGCTTCTTTCCAGGCTTAGGACAATCTTTCCAGTTTTTCAGCAACTCTTCCACTTCTTCGCTGCTCCTACGCTCTGGGATTCCTCGGGTCTCTGATTTGCCATCGAACAGGTCTCCACGTTTTCTCCATGGATCATTCTTGCCGAGCCACCTCCGGTGCGCCATGAACACGGTTTTCGATGACCCTGGATCTTTCTCTAGTTGGAGATAGCTTGTGTTATCCATGCACCTAACGCATGCGCAGAATCCTTGGATAACCTGCCCCGAGATATACCCGCAACCTGGATAGTCTTGCACCGTAGTGACCAACGCGGCTCTCATAGTGAAATAATCTTGTGCGACGGCGTCGTAAGTATTGGCTCCAGATTCCCATAACGTGGCTAGCTCCTCTTTCAACAGCCCGAGATACAGATTGATGTCGGTACCAGGTTGTTTCGGCCCTTGAATTAGCATACTCATTTGTATGTACTTCTTCTTCATGCACAACCATGGAGGGAGGTTGTACATCCATACAAACACGGGCCAAGTGCTGTGCGTGCTGCTCTGGCTACCGAACGGATTGAGTCCATCGGTGCTCGCACCAAGCCTGATGTTCCTCGAATCTCCACCGAATTCTGGGAATTCGAGGTCCAATGCTTTCCACTGGCTAGCATCTGAAGGGTGCGTCAGCAGCTCATCCTTTTCGGGGTCATCATCATCTCCTGGCTTCTTCCTTTCCGCATGCCATCGCATGAGCTTCGCTTCCTTAGGGTCCGCGAAATAGCGCTGCAGACGAGGGGTGATAGGAAAGTACCATACCACTTTTCGAGGTGCTTTCTTCCCTTTCTTGTATCGACTCACGCCGCACACCGGACATGTGGTTTTCTCCGCGTCCTCGCCCCGATAAATGATGCAATCGTTTATGCATACGTGATATCTAATGTGCGGTAGATCGAGAGGACAGACGATTTTCTTGGCATCCTCGATACTAGTTGGACATGTGTTCCCCTCCGGGAGACGATCGTGCCAGAATGCCATCATATCGTTGAAGCTTGCATCGCTCAATTTGTGCTTTGCCTTCATCTCCATAGCCTTGAGCGTTACATTCAACCGGGTATCATCGGGCCTGCATCCTTCATACAATGGAGTAACCGCGTCTTTCTCAAGTTGCGCAATCTTGGCTTTCTCTCTAGCGGCAGCCCTGGCGTTACTCGTCTGCTTGAGAAGCAGCTCTTGCACATAAGGGTCCCGCACCCAGCCTGACGTTGTTCCATCGTCGTCTGCTCCTCCGGCATCTAGATCATCATCATCCCGGTCTGCTTCCGCACCTTCACCATCTCCAGGAGACTCTTCATCATCTCGCCCGTTCTCGCCGTGATGATGATCATCGTCATGTTGGCCACCTTCTTCACCGTCTCCATCATCTACGCCATCGCTTATCCAACGAGTGTATCCATCCATGAAACCATGACGGAGCAGGTGCGCCTGCAGATTCCCGGAATCTGGGTCGATCACCCAGTTGAGTTTGCATCTTCTGCACGGACATCTTATATCTGTCTTGTTATTTCGTATCATGTCGGCCGTCGCACATTTCAAAAATCTAGCCACAATGCCTTCGCTCATTATGCGGACCATTTTTGCCTGCACGATGTACACGGTACAATTTTGAAGTCTATTAGAACCACATAATGAATGCATGCATGCATGCAATGGTCGATAGAAAATTTCGGCATGACCTATCCTAAAATTAGGACCTTTGCGAAATGCCAAAGTCTTGCCAAAATGGAAATGAATCAACATTTTGGCAAAACAAATGGCAACTTGTTCACATACAAACACAAGAGAGAGAGAGACAGATCCATACACACATGAACATATCATTATCCTCTCCATACACACATGCATGAGCATCATCGATACTCTCCATATACACACACATATGACCATCGATCCTCTCCACACATACACACATCATGAGCATCGATCATCTACATACATATGAGCACATGCATCATCCATATACACATGAACACATCCTTACATGGACAACTTACCGAGATGAGAGACCGATCGCGAGAAAGATGGAAAGGAGAGGTGCGCGCGTCGACCGGAGACGGATAGATGAGAGACTGGAGACCTCCTCTATTACTTATGTAACATCCAAAGCAAGTTTTACATGCTAAAAATGGTGAATGTGTGGAGAAATTGAGGTGGGAAGGAGAAGATCCCGACTAGATCTAAGGAGGAAGAAGAAGGGGAAAGTGAAGTGTGGGGTGGTGGATGTGTGGGCACACATGTGCACATAAAGTGCTGTCCTAAAAGAATCGACACATCCGTGGCGCACACGGCCCTAGTGCGCCACAGGGAGTACAAACTTCTGTGGTGCACTAGGCCGAGTGCGCCACAGATGCTCCTAGTCCCTGTGGCGCACTAGGCGGAGTGCGCCACAGAAGTTTGTGGCCGTTTCAGAGCAGAGGGGGGCATGCGCTTAGGCGTAGCGCACCAGGCACACGTGCGCCACAGATGACCCTAACAACCATGGCGCACATGACTGTAGTGCGCTACAGATGTTTGGCGTGTGGCCAACAGGGCCCTGGCCCACACACATCTGTGGCGCACTATAGTCATGTGCGCCACGGTTGTTCTAGTTATTAGTAGGGCACTGCCCACAGGTGAGCCACGCCTGTTTTAGCCGTGGGGCACTTCAACCATGTGAGCCACGGATGTGCTGATTACCTATAGCCGTTTTCCTAGTAGTGATTGTTGGACGTAAAGAAATTTGGTTTGAAAGCCTAAAGGCGAGGAACTCAGAGGCCAGCTGTCGGTGCTCGTGCTTCACATCTTTGCCATCCACCCTTTTGCCATGGCACATGTGTGTTGACACACAGCTTGAAATGCGCCAATCGCCCCCCTTGTATGGTCTTGCCCACACAATCCAAGGACAACCATCATCCTCGCATTTAACCGTATAACGCTTCTTCACGTCCGAGTGAACCATCATGAAAGGACGATGATACCTAATAGAGAAGTCCTTGATCCATTGCTTAAGTTCCAACAATGTGGCAAACCTCTGTCCTTTTGAAATCCCATTCTTCTCATAACTAACATCCCGGTAGGAAGTTGGCCTTGGTCCAAGCACTACACCCTTGCCGCCGTCAACCGTGGCTTCATCCGCTAGGCTAAGATCATGAAACAATAGTACCCGAGGATCCCCGCCCAATACCTTCTCATGCACTTCGACCTCATCCTTAGTGAACCCCTCATCATCAACTTCTTGACTGGGACCATCCTCATCCGAGTATGATGCATACATTCGAGAATACGGGATGTCATGATCCATGTTCTCTTGTGTATGATATAAGTCCAAATTTCCAACAGTGTTGTCATAGATCTCAACCTCACTCTCACTATCCTCATACTCATCATTCTGTTGGAGATATGCCCAAGAGGCAATAATAAAGTGGTTATTATCATATCTTCATACTTATGATAAATGTTTACATACCATGCTATAATTGTATTAACAGGAAACATTAATACTTGTGTGATTTGTAAACATAAAAGAGTCCCTAGTAAAGCCTCTTGTTAAACTAGCTTGTTGGTTAATGTATGATCATGGTTTCCTGATCATGAACATAGGGATGTTATTAACAACAGGGTCATATCATTGGGAGAATGATATGATGGACATACTCCTATAGTTAAGCGTAGCATAAAAGATCAAGTCATTTAATATAGTTCATTTGCTATAAGCTTTCTGATACATAGTAACCTAATTCCTTCGACCATGAGATCATGCTTATCACCATCACCGGAAGGATGCTTTGATGACATCAAACACCACACCGTAACTGGGTGGCTATAAATATGGCATTGAGTGTTCGGAAAGTATGGGTTGAGACACATGGATCAAGAGTGGGATTTGTCCATCCATATGACGGATAGATATACTCTGGGCCCTCTGGGTGGAATGTCATCCAATTAGCTTGCAAGCATGTGACTGGCTCACAAGGGATCACATACCACGGCAACGAGAAAAGAGTACTTATCGGTAACGAGGTTGAACTAGGTATGCACAGATACCGACGATCAAAACCTCAGATAAGTAAACTATCGTGAGACAAAGGGAAATTGGTATCGTATGTAAGTGGTTCATTCGATCGCAAAGTAATCGTAGAAATATGTGGGAGCCATATGAATTTCCAGATTCCTCTATTGGTTATTGATCGGAGAAGTGTCTCGATCATGTCCGCATAATTCACGAACCGTAGGGAGACACACTTAAGGATTCGATGTTGTTGAGTAGTTATGGAATGATGAGTAAGAGACCGAATGTTGTTCGGAGTCTCGGATGAGATCCGGGATATCACGAGGAGATCCGGAATGGTCCGAAGAATAAGATTCATATAAGGAAAGTCCTGTTTCAGAGTTGGGGAATGGTTCCGGTGTTTTCATCGGGAATGTTCTAGAAGGTTCCGGAATGTCCGGCACTCCGGAGGGGAAGGGTACATGAATGTGTCATACCAAGTTGGAATGATTGCATCATGTACTACGTGTCATCGCTGAACAAAATAGAGGGTTTAATCAAATCCTAGTTTGAAAAGTCAAACGCCAATTTGAAAAGTCAAACGGCTATTTTGGAAAGTGGAGGGGAAGTGGAAACCGATTTGGGGAGGAGTCCCTCCTCCACCGCCGGCCCACTTGGGATCCGAGTTGGGGAGAGATTCCCCTCCCCTTGGCCGGCGCCTCCCTCCTATAAGAGGAGGGGCAAGGCTCCCCTCCTAGCACACAAGATTGCCCCCTCTAAACCTAACCCTAGCCGCCGCCCACCATAGCCGCCGCCGTCTAGGGTTTCTCCCCTAGCCGCCGACTTGGGCACCTCCAAGCCCTAGCCGCCGGCCCTAGCACCTCTTCCTCGGTGTGTCTAAACCCTCGCCGAGGGATCTCTCATAGTCCACCATACTCGCTCCGGCTTAAGGCGAAGCCCTGCGAGATCTCCCCTCTACTTCCGGTACCACGCCGTCGTGCTGCCGGAATCGCGAGGAGAGTGCTACAACCTCCGCTGCCTGCTGGAACAAGGGAGAGGAAGGTCTTCATCGAGTACCAAACGTGTGACCGACTGCGGAAGCGCTGCCGGAACGCAGCGCCAGAAGGATCGTCTATGCGATCTTGAGATCGGCAAGTGTACGACTACATCACCCACGAGAATCTGCTCTCGTTAACCGCTTTGGAATCTTCGAGGGTGAGTTCCTCTATCGACTCATTGCTACAATCTAGTAGATAGATCTTGGCTTGTTTGTTTGTATGCGGTAGAAATTTTTTGTTTTCCATGCTACGAACCCCTACACATTCTCCTCTTCCAATGCTTCATCTTGGTTATTTGAAATGGGGCTCAGATATGTCCTCAATTCATCTTGTTGGATCAAAGGAGGTTCAGTCAATTCCACTTGGTTCATGGGTATATGACTCCAAGTTTAATATGGGGAGGCAACCGGTATGATACTCTTTTTCAAATTAGCATCAACCTTTTTCGTGGCAAATAACGCAAGAGCTTTGTCTTGTGATTCGGCCACCACTTCCTTGTATGCAAAACAATGTTGCTCCGAGCTAATATGCATTGTCTTCCAACGGTTGTGCAACCCAAATCCCACATTGTGCCTACCCTCCAACTCAACAACATCACTAGGATCCATTGATGACCCACAATTATAGGGGATCGCAACAGTCTTCGAGGTTAGTAAAGCCCAATTTATTGATCCGACACAAGAGGAGCCAAAAAATATTTATAAGCCTTAACAACCGAGTTGTCAATTTAGCTGCACCTAGAAATAGTCTTGCTCATAGTAGTTTATCAGTAGCAACAGTTTTATAGTAGCAATGGCAAAGTAACAGCAGTAGTAAAATAAAGGTAGTACTAACAATTGTAGTAAACAACAAGATTAAAGTGCGGTAGGCATAATGATGGATGGACGGGCATTGCATGGACAAGACAATTCATGTAATATCAAGATCAAGGGCATTTGCATATAAATAAGGTAAAGCATCCAAGTACTAATTAATCATAGGCGTGTGTTCCATATATAGTCATACGTGCTCGCAATGAGAACTTGCATAACATATTTTGTCCTACCAGCCCGTTGCAGCGGGGCCTCAAGAGAATCTACTGGCAATTAAGGTGCTCCTTATAATAGATCACTGGAGCAAAGCATTAACACTCCGTGAACACACGTGATCCTCACATCACAACCATCCCCTCCGGTTATCCCGATTTCTGTCACTTCAGGGCCTCGGATTCCGGACAATAATATGTGTAAACAACTTGCAAGTAATATCACAAACAATAATATCATCATGAATCAATAACATGTTCAGATCCGAGATCATGGCACTCAGGCCCTAGTGTGATGCATTAAGCATAACAAGTTGCAACAATGTCAAAAAACACTAACAATAGATACTAGGCACCATGCCCTAATAATCTTATGCAATTACACGAGAGATCTCATCCAATCCCTACCATCCCCATAGCCTATTGCGGGGGATTACTCACTCATGGATGGGGGAATCATGGATGGTTGATGGAGAGGCGTTGGTGATGATGATGGCGATGATCTCCTCCAATTCCTCGTCCTAGCAGGGTGCCAGAACGGAGTTTCTGGTTTCCAATCGGAGTTTCTAGGGTGGCGGTGCAGCGGAACTCTATCTGGAAAAATGTCGAACCCCACGGTGTTTTTAGGTCAGAGGGCTTATGTAGGAGAAAGGAGAGGTCGACGCAGAGACCGAGGCGGCCACACCATGCCCTGGCGCGGCCATCGCGCTAGGGGGTGGTGTGGGCCCCTCAGGCCTCTTCTCCCCTCTGTCTTCTGGCTCTGTGAGTCTTCTGGGAAAATAGGATTTTCGGCATATTTTCTGGGATTTTTCCTGAAAGTTGATTTCCTGCACAAAAACTAGACATGAAAGCAATTCTGCTAAAAAAACGTCAGTCCGTGTTAGTTATATCCAAATCACACAAATTAGAGGAGAAAAAATGGCAAAAGTGTCCGGGAAAGTAGATACGTTTGGATGTATCAGCTCCCCCAAGCTTAGCTTATTGCTTGTCCTCAAGCAATTCAGTTGAAAACTGAGTGCGATAAAAGAAACTTTCACGAACATATTTGCTTCATAAGATGTATATATTCTGAGCATATGGTCAAATACTTAGGCAATTCATAATAATGAGTATGCAACTAAGTCTACCCAATAGTCATGCAAGCTATGAAGAGATTCCAACGCAATAATAAGCAACATTGTAATACTCATAAGAAGG
Source organism: Avena sativa (assembly GCA_916181665.1). Lineage (NCBI taxonomy): Eukaryota > Viridiplantae > Streptophyta > Magnoliopsida > Poales > Poaceae > Avena > Avena sativa. The sequence continues at coordinate 196,340,588 of OV702282.1, forward strand.
TATGATAAAGTGGTATCTCGCTTGCCTTTGATTGTGGAGCAAAACATAAATGCCAAGGCACCTCTAAAGTTCAAGTAAAAACTAGAAGTAAAAATGTCAAAGATACAAGAATCAAAGTTATGTCACAATTAACCATGTTTTGGGACAAGCACATTACACTAAGAATGAAAGGTATGCTCTCGGGAAGGTGTTCATAGAATAAATGGTGACTCAACATTAAAGTGAAAGCAAAGATTAAAAAGTTTGAAATGCTTCCAAATGTTGAAAGTATGGTACTCATTAGCTTTGAGCTCTCATTTCCCCTATCATAAGCATCTTTAAAGTGGTTAAGGTTAAAGTGTGGTCAAATATGAGTTATATGCTTGATAGATCATAAGATGAAAATCTCATGTCCCTTGAGTACGAGGGCCGTTCCTCATGCTACTCAACTTTAGTCACAGGTAAGTTCTTATCATTGTAAGTATATGTGTATCAGAGAGAACCGCCAACGGGGTACCCCTTGCTCCATAACACAGGATCTATCCCATATCAAAATGACAAGGCAACAGACAATGACCATCTCAGCGATCCTTTTATTTACCATGAGCATGGTGGATTTTTTCTCTTCTATTTTTTTCTGTATATTTTTTCTGAGCATGCTTCATAGATTACTCACTATGATTATGCTGCAAGTTTCCACCATGATTAGGCATGGCTTAGGCTAACTGCTCAAGCGTTTCTCTAACACATATAATACTCCATGGACTTCACACCGCCGACATCCATAAACAAAATAGCATGATATCAACTGGATAGATATGTATAACTGTTGAAAGCGTTCCCCATGACAGCATGGTTCTACTAACTCCTAACTTATAATTTGCAAGCATATAACTACATAGATCGTCACAATGGTTCAGGTTTATTAAGTGCAAGAAAATAATGTGTGCCATCAAGTTCGTGAGAGCTTTACTAACTAATTTTCTCATAACAAGCAAACATTTTTATTCGGAAGAAAACAAGGCATAATAAATATGCACGGAATAGCAATGATGCTAATAGGTAGATATGGTGGACACTTTTTTGACAATTTTGGTTTTGGGGAGTTGGATGCACGAGTAGAGCTCATACTCAGTGCAAGTGAAGGCTAGCAATAGCAGGGAGCGATAATCGAGAGAGCAGTAACTTTCATAATCATGCTTGCGACAAAACAAAATTAATTATGACATAAAAGTGACACGAGAACTATGAGGCAAAATAAATCATCGAGGCTTAACTGACTTTTTGTTTAGTCATGTGCATGCCTGAGCATGTGCCAAGTCGATTCAAATAATACATTCAGAGGAGGATACCACAATGTCATACCAAGTTATGAATAGAACAATGCAAATAAACAATTATATGACATGCTACAAACTATTAGCAAGTTGGAACTAATCATAAGAGAGCAAGAACTACTAAGCATCCATTAAATAACATATACCTTACATGAACAGACTAAGCATGCCCACAATGATGAGTATATCTACAAAAATGAAAATAAATAGAGTTCATACCAGCCTCTTACCACACCTCAAGTTGTCATAAATCATCATTATTGCCTTTCACTTGTGTGACTTGAATAATAATATGAAACCAAACTCCAAAGGAGTCACTGAGGACCGCTGAACCCTGCAACGAACTTTACAAAACTAGAGAAGAACAACACATATTTTTGGGTTTTCGATTTTTTTAAAGCAAGAACTAAAGGCAAAAACAAACAAAGCATTTTTTTTGGATTTTTCTTATAACAAACCAAAGCTAAAAAAGGGTGGAACAAACCAAAGCTAAAAGATAAAGAAGCGACAAAGAGAAATAACGAAAATATTTTTGTTTTTTTTGTGTTTTGGAAAGCAGAAACAAAGCAAGAACAAAAACTAAAAAGAAAGCAAAACATGGATATGCAAAATACCGACGGAACATGATATGTAGATGAGTGTGATGTCGGTATACCTTCCCCCAAGCTTAGGCTTTTGGCCTAAGTGGAGATCAATCCCATCCTGGCCAAGAAGGAGCACCTCCATAATATGACGAAGAAGTGCCTTCGTCTTGGTACGAACTCGAGGAAGCCCCGTCGTAGTGCGCAGAGTAGTCATAAGAGGGCGCATCCCCTGGTGTCGCCCGTGGAAACCAAGCAAGCGGATCTGCTCGTCCATCTCCTCCTTAGAGCGCGACCATGGCCTCCTAAAAATACTGAACAAAGTAGACTGTGGCAAGGGAATTTCCCTCTCCTCTCCGTCAGTAAACAACATCCTGTAAACTAAACTCTCAATGCTAGAGTTAGCAGTAACAAAGTGATGTGCTTTCATGGCAGCTAGATCAAGCCTCTGTGGGGCCAGCACTGTATCATTCGGATCAACAAAAAGGTCCAAGGCAGCAACTACGCGTGCAGCAATAATGCCCCCATAAATGAGTCCTCTAGCAGCTAGGCAGCGAGCAATGAGAAAACCAAGATTATAGATGGTTTCATTATTAAGTGCAGTAGCGAGAAAAGCTAAATGATAATTAGAAATATTACTGGTGGTCTCCCTACCAAGAATGCTAGTGGCAAGATAGTAAGCAAAATATCTAAGAGCTAGGAGTTGAATGTTTCTTATCTTTCCACGCTGGGCTGCGCGGTGATCATCATTTGTTACACCTCGGTAGAGCTCCAGCAAATCAGCGGGTCGCCCCTGAATCTTCTTCGCTGTCCCAGTCATGCCAATACCTATAATGCTCCAAAACCTTTCCAATGGCATGGTGATAGGTTTATCATATATTTTAAATGAAACAGTCGACCTCTAAGGAGTGTTAGTGAAAGTGAAACTCTAACAAAAGTTTTGGTGAGAAAAACATACTGCTCACTCTCAATCTTCATGTAGGTGTTTAGACCAACCCTTTGAAAAAGAAGTAAGAAATCATCAAGGATCCTTGCATCTTGCAAAAAGGCAAAACAAGGGAAGGTAGATGGGTGCGCATCTCCATCATCTCCCTCATTGCCAAAGCGTGGCGCAATACGATCTTCATTATATGATGTCCTAAATTGAGAGGCTGTTCTCGAAGGCCTTGCCTCCTAGGTGTATCTCTTTCAAACACTTCTCCAAAAGTATGGTTGTCCATCTCTCTTTTTCTGAAATTTTAGACAAACATCAAACCAAGTGATTTCAAAGCTAATAAGTGAAGGGGAACTACTATAGGGACTTATAAGAGGGCTAAACATGCATCAAAATGATTTCTGTAAGCATAGAACAAGCATGCAAACTCACATAACCTGTCACCTACAGTAGCAAAATACTCAAGATATAATCCACCAATCAAAAATATACTTGGACAAGCGGAGGAGTCACATACCGGAGAACAAACCCTCCAAAAATCAGCAGCTAAGGTGGGCTGAGCAAGGAGATCGAAAATCACGAGCAAGAACAACAAGAACACTGGTTTGAGTCGATGAAATGGTGTTTTCTTGGGAGAGAGAAAGAAGTGGCAGGGGGAGAGTAAGTGGTGGGCCAGGGGTGGCCCACACCATGGCCAGGCGCGCCCCTAGTCTGGCCACGCCACCAGGTGGTGTGCCTACTTGGTGGTCCCCCCTGGATCACTCCAGGTGCCTCTCTGCCCCTTATTTGGCGTAAAAAATTTAATATGAATTTTTTGGAATTTTTCGAGAAACTTTATTTTTGAGCAATTTTCAGGTATTGATAAATGATTTTCTTATAGAAAAATGATTTTGGAAATATGCAAAAACAAACCAAAACTAAAACTACAGAAGTTCTAAGACACTTTAATATGCAAGCAACTAGCAATACTAAGATGAACAAGGTGAAGAGCAAAGATTGGAATAGAGAAAGTAAAAGTGAGCAAGGATAATCATGGTGAAAACATTGTTTTGTTCATCCAAAATCCCTTTGTTAACAAGGTTGATCAGGTATTATTACAAAAACAATTTTATATGAAACAAAACTTTGCATTTCACTAAATGATTATGTTACCTCAATCTTGATAGCAATAGTCCCAATCATAATATTTTCATAATTTTCTTGTGGTATGGGACAATATATTTCTCCAACTTTGATGCCCTCAATATTTTCAATTGAAATTAAGCCATAAGTCTTATCAATTTTCTTGGATAAATAAACAATATGCTCCTTGTCATTAACATTAAAAGTTATCTTTCCTCGATTACAATTAATAACAACACCTGCAGTATTAAGAAAAGGTCTCCCAAGAATAATAGACATATTATCATCTTCAGGCATTTCAAGCACAACAAAGTCAGTTAGTATCAAACAATTATGAGCCACTTGAACAGGAACATCCTCACATATACCAACAGGAATAGTAGTAGTCTTATCAGCCATTTGCAAAGATATATCAGCTGGTATCAATTTTTCCAGTTGGAGTCTCTTGTAGAGAGAAAATGGCATAACACTAACTCCTGCTCCCAAATCACACGAAGAAGTTCTAACATAATTATTTTTAATAGAGCAACGAATAGTTGGAATCCCTGGATCCCCAAGTTTCTTTGGAACCTTACCATTGAAGGAAAACTTAGCAAGCAAAGTGGAAATTTCCTCATTAGGAATCTTCCTTTTATTAGAGACAATATCCTTCATATACTTTGAATAAGGAGGCAATTTGATAACATCAGTCAGAGGAATTTGCAAAAAATAAAGGTTTTATCCACTCACAAAACTTGTTATAGTGTTCTTCTTCCTTTGACTTGTGCTTCTTATCAAGGAAAAGGCATTGGTTTTTGAAGCCAAGGCTACCTTTCACTACCATGTTAATTAGCAACAAAATCTTCCTTAGTTTACTTAGTATTCTTAGTGTGCCTTTCAGGTTCCCCTTCAATTTCTTCCTTATCAGGAACATCATTTTTACCATTACCATTTTTAGTTTCAGCATTAGAGACAGATATACTATTAGGATCTATATCAGGTTTAGAAGATTCTACAACTGTTTTATGTTTCTTTTTCTTTCTCTTAGAAGAAGTACCAATATTTTCAGCTTGTTGAGAATCCTGCTCAATTCTTTTTGGATGTCCCTCAGGATATAAAGGATCCTGAGTGGAAGCACCACTCCTAGTTCTAATTTTATAAGCATGTTTTTCTCCAGAAGCATTAACTAGCAAATCTTTTTGTACTTTAGTAAGCTGATCAATTTGAGTTTGAAACATTTGGAAATGTTTAACAAGCATTTTAATATCATTGGAGGTTCTTTCCACAATATCTTTCAACTCATTAATAGCTCTAGAGTTTTCTATTAAATGATTTTGCACTCTCTTATTTAAATTATCTTGCTTAACAATAAAAATATAAAATTCTTCTAAGCATTGATCACGAGGTTTAGAATAAGGAATATCACCTTCATCAACATGTTGGAGAGAGTGTACCTCAATAGTGGATGAGTGGGAGATTGGCTTACATAATTCTTCTATAGGAGGTAAATTCTTCACATCTTTAGATTTAATACCCTTATCCTTAAGACATTTCTTAGCTTCCTTCATCACTTCATCATTTAGTTCAATAACTCCCCTCTTCTTGGGTGTTGGTGTTGGGGTTGGCTCAGGCACAATTGGTTTAGGTGTAGTTTGCTCACGTGTAGTCCAATCATCATAATTCTTTATTTTAGCCATTAATTCCTCAACTTCTTCAGGAGTTCTTTTCCTGAAAACACAATCAGCACAACTATCCAGGTATGTCCTAGATTCATTAGTTAGTCCATTGTAGTATATATCAAGAAGCTCATTTTTAGGTATAGCACATTCAGGCTGTGCATGAATTAAAGCACAAAACCTTGCCCAAGATTCAGGCAATTTCTCCTCTTCTCCCTGTTTAAAATCAAAAAATTCCTGCAAAATGGCATGTCTAGCACTAGGAGGGAAATATTTCCGAAAGAACGTATTAATCAAGCAATCAGGGATATCAATAGATCCAGGAGGTAAATTATTAAGCCAAGCTTTATCTTCTCCTTTTAAATAAAAAGGGAAAATTTTAGCAACAAAGTGGGTGCGCATCTTAATATCATCAGAAAATAAGCCACTCATGGTAGAAAGCTTAGTCATATGTGCTACAACACTTTCATTTTCAGTCCTATAAAAAGGTTCTTTCTCAACAATGGTTATGTAAGATAATTCAAGAGATAAATCATAATCCTTATCTTTAATGTTTATGGGAGATGTGGCAAACTTAGCATCAAGAAATAGTTTAGGTCTAATAGTATGTCTCTCAAGAAGACTTTTAATAGCACTTGCACCATGAGTGTTTTGACATTCTTCAATAAATTCACCAGTCATTTCAATATAACCGTCATTAATATCATAGCTCTCTCTTAACTCAGCTGAACTAATAGGTGTAGCATTATCTTCATTAGGAGTTTTATTGTTTCCCATTATAGTTCTAGCAATTGTAGCATACAGGAAAGGACCTAATGAACCACTCTCATCAAGCATAGTAGAAGTAACATCATGAGTGTCAGAAGAAATTTCAGATTCAATAGAAGTAGCAGTATGTGTAACATGTGTATGTGGTGGTGGTGTAAGGATCTTACTCATAACAGATGGTGAATCAAGAGCAGCAAAGGTGTTCAGAACTGTATCTCTTCTTTTAGTGGATGGTAATATAGGAACTTTTCCATCATGAGTTTTACCCATGATAAATGGATAGCAGTGAACAATAATAATTCCAAGTGAACTTTATAACTAAAGCTATGCTCCCCGGCAACGGCGCCAGAAAATAGTCTTGATGACCCACAAATATAGGGGATCACAACAGTCTTCGAGGGAAGTAAAGCCCAATTTACTGATTCGACACAAGGGGAGCCAAAGAATGTTTAAAATCCTTAACAACTGAGTTATCAATTCAGGTGCACCTGGAAATAGTATTGCTCACAGTAGTTTATCTGTAGCAACAATTTTATAGTAGCAATGGCAAAGTAACAGTAGTAGTAAAATAAAGACAATAGTAACAATTGTAGTAAACAGCAGGATTAAAGTGCGGTAGGCATAGGGATGGATGGACGGGCGTTGCATGGACAAGACAATTCATGTAATATCAAGATCAAGGGCATTTGCAGATAAATAAGGTAAAGCATCCAAGTACTAAGTAATCATAGGCGTGTTTTCCATATATAGTCATACATGCTCGCAATGAGAACTTGCACAACATCTTTTGTCATGCCAGCCCATTGCAGTGGGGCCTCAAGGGAATCTACTGGCAATTAAGGTGCTCCTTTTAATAGAGCATCAGAGCAAAACATTAACACTCCATGAACACACGTGATCCTCACATCACAGCCATCCCCTCCGGTTATCCCGATTTCTAATACTCCGGGGCCTCGGGTTCCGGACAATAATATGTGTAAACAACTTGCAGGTAAGATCACAAACAATAATATCATCATGAATCAATAACATGTTCAGATCTGATATCATGGCACTCGGTCCCTAGTGTTAGGCATTAAGCATAACAAGTTTCAACAAAGTCAAAAAGCACTAATAATAGATACTAGGCACCATGCCCTAACAACGTTATGTAATTACATGAGAGATCTCATCCAATCCCTACCATCCCCATAGCCTACTATGGGGTATTACTCACTCATGTATGCGGGAATCATGGATGGTTGATGGAGAGGCGTTGGTGATGATGATGGCGATGATCTCCTCCAATTCCTCGTCCCTGCAGGGTGCTAGAACGGAGTTTCTGGTTCTGAATTGCGGTTTCTGGTGGTGGCGATGCAGCGGAACTCTATCTAGAAAAACGTCGCCCCCGGTGTTTTTAGGTCAGAGGGCTTATGTAGGTGAAAGAAGAGGTCGAGGCGGCCACACCATGCCCTGGCGCGGCCAGGCCTGGCCCACGCCAGGGGGTGGTGTGGGCCCCTCAGGCCTCTTTTCCCTTTCGTCTTCTAGATTCGTGAGTCTTCTGGGAAAATAGGATTTTCGGCATATTTTCTAGGATTTTGCCTGAAAGTTGATTTCCTACACAAAAACTAGACACCAAAACAATTCTGCTGAATACAACGTCAGTCTATGTTAGTTATATCCAAATCACACAAATTAGAGGAGAAATAATAGTAAAAGTATTCGAAAAAGTAGATACGTTTTGGACGCATCATCCATCCAATTCAAATCTACCCGAACTTGTTAGAACACCTCGGGATAGTTTGGACTACGAACGAAAACCAAGTCAATCTCATCCGGGTCTGGCTTAATATTGCCTCTCAAGAAAGCTTCCTTGTCCATATGATGAACATGGACAATTCTTTTTTTTTGAACGGAACGGCCTCGAAGGTCCCAGGAGATTCATTCAGCGGTGGGTGTACAAATACAAAGAGGTACAAACAGAAAGAAAATTACAAACTGACCCCTACATTTTACAAAGAACACCCTAGCAGAGATTGCAAAAACGCAATCAAGTCCGATGCAACCGCCGGCGACTGACAACGACGAAGAAGCGCCACCTCTGCTCCGACCGGGGACGAGACCACTTGGCTGGGCGAGGGACTTCAGTGCAGCTCCGCCGCTGAGGAAGATCCTCCCAGAGAGGATAGAGAAGCTCGAGCAAACCATGTTGCTGAGGACGGCGCGGCCACCCCTCTGGCCCTGGATAGCAGCGACAGTCCATCGCCGTCGCTTGGAGAACGCCGCGGGGAGAGGAATCTCTAGAAGCTCCCCAGAGCTCCGCGTAGCAGCAGCACCCCGCACACTCAGGTCAACCTCCTCGCCACCACGCCAGGCCAGGTTTTCTCGAGTAGCAGGAGGGCCGCTGATAGCAGCACGACAGCCGCGCAAGATGCAGAGGGAGATGGCCGTCCGCCTCTGCGCATCCTTCTTGATCTCCTCGCCGCCACGACCGACTGGAAGAAGAAGAGAAGCAGCAGAAGACCGGAGCAGCCGTACGTCGGCGTTAAGCGCATACGCCAGCACAAGGACTCCCTTGTCGCCTCCAGCGCCGAGCACCACCAAACTCCACTTCTTCCACTCCACATCACCACAAGCGGACAACGGAAGAAGCCGGAGCCAAATAACATCCCAGTCCAAGAGGCAACAGGCCCTAGCTTTATTTAACGATGTGGTGGCCTCCGTCGCCATCCAAAGCTCCGACCAGAGGAGCTTTAGCACACCGACAAAGAACCCTAGAGCTAAGATCCGGGCGAGATCTAGAGATACGCATCCGGGCAAGGAGCCCACTACCGGCACAAGGCCAACTACCAAACCTACTCTACAACCTAGGCCTACTCCGACGACTCCCCGCCGCCACCTCCCACCGGCTACTCCGGCGAGAAGGGCACAGGAGAGCCCCGACCTCTCACACACGACTCTCAAAGCAGCTAGGGAGGAGAGGGGAGGGGAATGGAAACCCCCGAACATGGACAATTCTAGCCATCCCTAAAATAAGTATCAGAACAGATCGGTAGATAAAGTCAATAAGCATCTATGCCAAAATTTACACTAACAACATGCTCATACAACCATAACCCTAACCCTAACCCTAACAATCTTATATATACACATGAAGGTTTACTATACCAATCATAACTCTATATATCACCCAAATACCTCATTGCTCCATACAATTTACATATCCAATTGGTTATTAGATTTGGACGAATTTAACAATCTAGGGAAAAATAACTAGAAATTTTCGGACGAAATTGAGGGAGGTAGAGGATAATACCTTGGTGAAGCGATTGGGGAAGAAATTCCCTAAGTTTTCCTTCAAATCTTGGGCTTCTGGGTGGAGATTAGACTAGGGGAGAGAGATGAGCCGCTGCCACCGTCTTGTTGTGATGATAATGGGGGAAGAAGCAAGGTTGGGTCAGGCTTGGGAAGGGCGAGCGCGTCTAAGTGAGGCAGCTTGTGCAGCGGCATGCGCGACAGGGGTGGGTACGACGCCAACCCGGGTGGTGTAACACCCTCAGAATCGACCCTATGCAAGTTTTAGTGCTTCCTGCCAAACCCGCATAGAAACGATTCAAAGGTGCCCACCAGGCACTTGCGTGCGGGTGGAAAACGAAGTAATATCATTACACAATAGTCCTCGATGGAACCCACAAAACATATATATACAACAGCGACTCAATGAGTTAAGAATACAGATATACAATACAAAGATCCAAATCACCTGGAAAACGATACAGCGTCCGAGTACGGACAAGATGCAAATTGAGCTAAGAGCCCTGAAGAATAACCAATGGCGTCCATAACCCTGCCCAGGCCAAGCCGGAAGGGTAACCCTGCTAACGACGTCGATCTCAAAACCTGCTAAAAACAAAAGGGGTGCCGACAAAGGGCAAAGGAAAAAGAGAGCGGTCAGTACTGAGGCCAGTACACGGCGAGACTAGAATTCGGCGGTCCTCGCCTACATAGGTATGATGGACTGAAGCGGCAGCGCGGCATGCACTAAACAACCTATAGAGACTCGATACAAATAGCGGCTATCAGAGAGGGGTAAGAAAGACCTATTCGGAACCAACCTGATACTACCACCAAACATACCCATCCTAGTGTTTCCCCCTCGAGACCAAACGAGGAAGTCAACCGAGGAACTCACACCGTTGGCAGTTTTATTTATTCAGTTATTATTGCAGCAATTACTAGTCAGGTATAGATAGTCATCCTGATATAATAAGCAGTGAGCACTTTTAGTTAACCATTCCTTTGTAGTTGCAACACTTACTAGTCAGATACAATTAGCATGAGATATCCCAAACCCAGCAGTTGTTGGTACTTTTATTTAGCCATTCCGTTGCAGTGAAGCTGATTACTAGTCATATCGGATACAAGTCAAATTATAACAGTAAACTTTAGTTATAGTTGTCTATGATCGAGAACTGTGCTCCAAGTCCATAACCGCGGACACGGCTTCTCGAAAATATTTAACCCTGCAGGGGTGCACCAAAGTTTCCACACGCACCTACACCCTTGTTGTCAGATCAGGTAGGTACAAAATCACAAAACATACACCCAACAGTATGTCGACGGGGTTTCGGACACGACGTTTCCCAGACCCAAAGCAAGCACGGGGGGGCCACCCCACTAAGCTACCCGTAACGAAGTCGGCCGGTCTCCGAGACGGACCCAGGGTTTGTGTCGACGGCTGTAAACGACTGGGAACCCGAAAGTGTGACTGGGCTTGTCGATACAGCAAAAACGTATCACGGGGTTCCTAAACAGTACAGGCGCTCCACGCGCAATCGTAAATAAAGCAGTAAAGCATGGCATAAGTACAGGATAGTAATAAAGCTCTAAACTACTTTGTGGCCCCCAGCACAGTACTTTGAAATCAGGTACTAAATCGATGGGGCTGCCCACACACCCCACCTGTGGTTAGCGCGCTCGATCTCGGAACAGGTGTCAAGAACTCGGGGTCCTACGGGACACCAGTGAGCGGTTAAAAACCAAATATTGTCTATTACCCACCGGTGCCTCTGCATTTACCTATTTTCACTTTTAGTTATTAAGCAATAATTAAAGCCATGATCATCTCCAACATAAAGCATATGGTAGCCTTCCAACAACCGTGGTACTGGACGACACGCAACAACACTTGAGCAGGCGACTACTACGTGCAAGTCCAACTATCTACCAAACAACAGGTAATAGGATGTGTCCAAGGCAATATGAGGCTGCAATGGATATCACGGGTACGAAAACTAGAGCATCGCAATACAGATAGCAATAGATCAACAGGAGGGAATAAATACTATAAAAGTAAGATAGGTAGAAAGGGGGAGATGCTCGCCTGAAAACATTGCCGAAGTTTCATAACCGAAGAACTTGCCAAAGCTCACAACATCTCATCGTCCTATCCGGGAAGAAGCAAAACACTAAAAGGAACAAGCGATGCAACAATTACAACCAATACAGAAGAATCGGCATGATCATGATATGATGCATGACATGGCAAGTTAATGATGCAAACTATGTCGATAAGGTATTAGGGGCCTCGCACATTGATGATACAGCATTAGGGAGGCATTACCAACGAGAATAATAGTTTCCCAATTTTAATCATCATGTTTTTCTTACATAAACAGTTCTGATTTTTCAAGTTATCTATGATGCATGATGCAATTACAAGTATGGAATACACAGTTGGAAAGGGCTCGTCGCGCTGATCAATTTAGACATACCATTTGTCGAATTCGGAGTTACGGATTTAAAGTTATGCAATATTTAAGAAAAGGCATGTATTAGCATTTAAATAATTTCGAACTTCTAAGTTGTTCAAGTGATATTATAAATAGCATAACCAGATTCTTCACATTTTTCTGATTCAAAAACATATATTATTTGTATTATTTGAATTTATAAATTTAAAACAATATTAAATGCAAAATTTGTCAAATGTGGTCAAAGTCAAAGGTTTGACTAGCTAGAGTCAAATCTGGTTAAATTGAAAAATATGGTTAAATTCGTATTTGAAAAACATTCATATTTCATTTTGGGAGTTTCTTCAAATTCAAAATATTTAAATAGATATGAATTTATTTGTTATTAATCATCTACTCAAATTTTACTTGATTTAAGAAATAGCTGAAGACTTTTCTTACTCGGTCTAGAGCTACCCAAAGCCGCTGACCAGTGGGGTCACAGGTGGCATGGCCCACTGCGCGAGTGGACGCAACGGGGGTGTGCCACGTGGGCAACAGCGGGGCTGTGGGTTGGAAGCCAAAAAGGAGGAGGGGCTTTTTGCAAAAATCTCTTGGACCCGACAGAACCTGACGAACTGAAGTTTGGATCGCAAAAAAAAAAGAATTGGTAGCTCGTGCCGATGTTGCGACGAAGATGGCGAGCGCTAGGATTGGAATTTGGTGACGCCGTAAAAACGAGAATTGTAGAGGGCACGAAGGTCTTCGATATTTGTTCAGGAATCCTCGGCTAAAAAGGACCGGTGTGATCGGTAACTCGCCGGGAACAGAGACGGAACTGCTGCTCGTGCTGTTCTACTGCAGAGCTAGGCGCACGCGGATGTTGCTGCTGCTGCACGCGTGGCGGAGGTTACCGAAGACGGCGACGATGATTCAGGGCGGCATGATGCGGAAAGGTGGGGGAAAGAGAGGGAGAACGAGGTTGGCACTCACCTCGACCAATTCCCGCCAGAATCAGGATCGGGGAAGGAGGAAGGTGGACAGGGCGGTGGCAACGGGGCGGGGCTGCTTGGTCACGACCAAAACAGAGGCGAGGAGGAAGTCACCGGCAGCTCCGGCTCCTCCTCCTGCTGCGATTCCGAAGAGGCGGAAGTGGCGGTTCTGTTCCTTGGCTCAATCGCTTCCGCTGGCGGCCATGGTAGCTCCACCTCTATGCTCCCCTCACTGAAATTTTCGGCAGGAGGGAGGCGGGGTACGGAGGAGAGGAAGAGGGGGGAATGGCGGCGCGGGGGAGGGAGAATGCTAGGGTTCGGAGGCCGCTCGGGGGGATAAGAAGGAGGCGGTCACGCCTTGCTCCTGGGTGCTGACGAGGAAAACGGCAGCGGACGGCACCCTGTTACTTGCAGAGACGAAGAAAGGGGAAGGAGACGGTGAACAGGGACGGCGTCGGGGTGAAGGGGTACTGGGCCAAGAAGAGGGAGAGAAGGACCCCGAGTGGGCCTTGCTTCTGCTGGATGCCGCCTGGGCTTGGTGGCTGCTGCTGCTCCTCTCTCACTATTTTTTTATGCTCTTACATTTTCCTTTATTTGTTGTTGTTTGTTTGTTTGTTTCAAAACCAAACAAGTTACTAATTCAAAACCTTTTGAACTTTGTAGGAGCATTTGAATAGGGGATTGTGGTATGCAAATAGAAACAAAGAGGGAATATCACAAAGGGGAGGAGATGCCCACAACAATATTAGTCTTGGGCATTTTACAAGATATGGGATTTAGGGTTTTAACAAATGAATAAAACCATTTGGGAAAATATGGAACCCTAGCAAGTGGGTGCTCTCTTGTAGAAAACAAAATAGAGATATACAAAATAGGTAGAGAGTGATGCGATAGCAAGCATCAACAAACAATACAAAATGCAGGCAAGGTTTAATATGATTCTCAAATGCAATGTGGTATGATGATATGAGCATGGTATCATGATGATGCACAAAACAAAATACTAAGCGATTTTATAGTAGTGGTTTTCCCGGGGTGCTACAGGTGGCGCAGCACTTGCGCTTCCTGGGCCCGTGGTGCCAGCATGCCAGGGCGTGCGGCGCCATCCCGAATGCGCGACGGGTTTGTTTGCAGCGCCATGCTAGCCGGCGCTGCACCTGTGCGCCGAGGCCCAGCTAGACATCGTGGCAGGCATGCAGCATCGTCCGAGGTGGCGCCACAAGAGTGTGTGTGGCGCCGCGTGGATGGGAGTGGCAAAAAAGGGTTACCGACTTTGAATTTCTTTACAAACAGGGTTATTCTTTAAATTACTTAGGGCTTTAGGTTATTTTTATTTAAATTGCCGCCTCCTCTAGGCCTTTGACGCTGCAAGGGGCTAGCAGAACTCCATCCATTTCATATTACCGTACAAGTAAAACTTGAATAAATTTAATAAATTATATTTGAAATATATTAAGATCTACTCCCTCCATTTCAAAATATAAGATGTTTTAGCTTTGTGAAGCAAATGTATCTAGACTAGTTTTAGTATATAAGTTCACTCATGTTTGGAGTAAATCTACACACTAAAACAAGTCTAGATACATATTTTTCACAAACCTAAAACATCTTGTATTTTAAAACGGAGTAGAATGTCCAATCACTCCAACGCCTTCTGCATTTTGGACATAAAAAAATGTCCATTGTGGGTCAGAGAGGACAAACCCGAGGCCTTTGTGTTGGAAATATAAGCAATAATCCATATGATTTAATCCGAATAATAAATTGATAAAACATGATCATACAAATGGTACTAAAACCAATTATGCAGATCAACAAAGTAGATGAACAGATTACATCTATAGGAGATAAACCTATTACATCTACACCAAACGCTAGAACAAAGAACTCTAGCATAATCCGAAAAAGACAATTGAGAATCACGTACAGTGTAGGCTGAATAGCAGCCGCATCGATCGCAGCAGCGTCGCCCATGTTGAGGTTGTCGAAGAGGTCGCTGACGTCCGGCAAGAAGTCGTCGTTCGGGAACTCATCGTCGGACGACGTTGTGGTTGCCAGTAGTCGCGCTTGAGCGCTCCCTAAAAACCTGATCGTCCCTCACCCGTACAGGTTCACGAGAGACGGGGTTCCGGAGGCCTACTGTCCCGATCTGGCGGTGCACGCCGCAAGTCGGGATGGGGAAGACGAAAGCGGCAGCGCAAAGTTCTGGAGGTAGGCACGTGTGTGGATTGATACGGTACCAATTAGGTTTAGCCCGGGCGCTTATATAGTGCAGGTTAGAAAGATTGTGGGCTCAACCCACGTCCGTAACAGCCACGTCCATAAAAACTAGAAACGGCTGTAATTAACGCGTCCGTTAATGACTCATAATCAGTTTTCCCAACCAACAAAATAAAGCTCGGCTCGGCGAGATTCCCACAACCCGCGGCGCGCGCGCGTCGTGACGAGGCGTGGCGTGGCGTGGCGTGGCGTGGCGTGGCGAGGCGAGGCGGGCGGCGTCGGAGGAGGAGTGCGCGAGGGCTACTCTTCTTGTCACACCTTAGTGAGTGGTGCAACACTCTACTATATAAGGTGGTCCAACTCCCCTTCAACTAGCAATGTGGGACTAAATGTAACACCCTCATAATCGACCCTATGCAAGTTTTAGCGAAACCCGCCAAACCCGCATAGAAACGATTCAAAGGTGCCCACCAGACACTTTCGTGCGGGTGGAAAACGAAGTAATAACATTACACAACAGTCCTCGATGGGACCCACAGAACAGATATATACAACAGCGACTCAACGAGTCAAGAATACAGATATAATATTCAAGATTCAAATCACCTTGAAAACGATAGTGCGTCCAGCTACGGACAAGATGCAAATGGGGCTAAGAGCCCTGAAGAATAACCAATGGCGTCCATAACCC
Organism: Avena sativa; assembly: GCA_916181665.1. Lineage (NCBI taxonomy): Eukaryota > Viridiplantae > Streptophyta > Magnoliopsida > Poales > Poaceae > Avena > Avena sativa. The sequence goes on from OV702282.1 coordinate 196,356,578, forward strand.
TGCCCAGGCCAAGCCGGAAGGGTAACCCTGCTAACGACGTCGATCTCAAAACCTGCTTAAACAAAAGGGGTGCCGACAAAGGGCAAAGGAAAAAGAGGAGCGTCAGTACTGAGGCCAGTACACGGCGAGGCTAGAATTCGGCGGTCCTCGCCTACATAGGTATGGTGGACTGAGCGGCAGCGGCAGCATACACTAAACAACCTATAGAGACTCGATACAACTGGCGGTTATCAGAGGGGGGTAAGAATGACCTATCCGGATCCAATCTGAAGCTAACACCAAACAAACCCATCCTGGTGTTTCCCCCTCGAGACCAAACGAGGAAGTCAACCGAGGAACTCACACAGTTGGCAGTTTTGTTTATTCAGTTATCGTTGCAGCAATTACTAGTCAGGTATAGATAATCATCCTGATAAAATAAACAGTGGGCACTTTTAGTCAACCATTCCGTTATAGTTGCAACAATTACTAATCAGATACAGATAGCGTGAGATAAACCCAAAACCCAGCAGTTGTTGGTACTTTTATTCAGCCATTCCGTTATAGTTGCAATACTTACTAGTCAGGTACAATGGTCGCAAGCGACAATCCAAACAAGCAGTTGTGGGCAGTATTATTTAGCCATTCCATTATAGTGGAGCTGATTACTAGTCATTATAAAGTCAAATTTATAGCAATAAACTTTAGTTATGCTTGTCTATGGTCGAGATACTGTGCTCCAAGTCGTCCATAACCGCGGACACGGCTTTCAGAAAGTTTTACCCGGCCGGGGTGCACCAATAGCAACACACACTCGATCAACCTCGGAAAAACCAAATCAAAACCCAACGAGGCCTTCATGACAAAGCAATCACAGGATTCAGAAATATTTCAGGGGGCCACCCCATTGAGTAGACCCACAACGAAGTAAGCTAGCTCCGAGACGGACTCAAGGTCTGCGACAATGGCTGTAAACGACTGGGAACCCCAAACGGGGCTTGTCGATACCGCGAAAACATTCCGCTTACCTAAACAGTACAGTGTGCTATCCATCGCACAATCGTAAATAAAGCAGTAAAGCATGGCATAAGTACAGGATCGTAAATAAAACCTCAAACTAGTTTGTGGCCCCAAGAAATAAGACTGAATCAAGCTCTGGCTCAGGGGGGTCCCATATACCTCCCGGATGTGGATAGCGCGATAATTCAAGGAACAGGTATCAAGTACTCGGGGTCCTACGGGACACAAGTGGGCGTTCGGAAACCAAATATTTTCTATCACCCACCGATGCCTCTGCTTATTTCAATTTTAGTTGTTAAACAGGAATTAAAGTGAACGATAAGTAAAACCATGATCATATCCAACATCAACATGCGGCAATACATCAACAACTGTGGCACTTGACGACACGCAACAGCACTTGAGCAAGCGACTACGACGCGCAAGTCCAGCTATCTACCAAACAACAGGTAATAGGAGGTGTTCATGGCAATATAAGGCTGCAAGGGATATCAAGGGTACGGAAACTAGAGCATCGCATCACAGATAGCAAAAGATCAACAGGAGGGAATAAATACTATAAAAGTAAGATAGGTAGAAAGGGGGAGATGCTTGCCTGAAAACATTGTCGAAGGTTCATCCGAAGATCGGGGCGAAGCTCACATCAACTCAACGGCCTTATCCGCGAAGAACCAAAACACTAGAATAAACACCGGATGCAATATTTAATACAACGGCAGAAGATCGGCATGATGCATGTATGATGCATGACATGGCAAAGGTGCGGTGCAATTAGGTCAGGTTAAGCGGAACCAGGGTCCCGACAATTAATTATATGGTTCGAGTTATTTAGAAACCCCCGCAATTAGATGTTGTTTAACAAGGCAAGAATATATCACCGGTTCGCTACACAATTTAAATGAGGCCAATATAAGGCTAGATTTGCCCGCATATGGGCCCCATATTTAATTATTAGGTGAATCGGCATAAGGCCCCCAAACCACAGATATGCATGCGAGATGACAATTATATATGCAACAATTTGTTATTATGTTATAAAATAGGGTTTTCGGGAAGGGGTTCACACATTAGGGGTCTCGACGATCTTGGGTTCCGGGGTTCGGGGTCGGTCTCAGGGTTCGGGGTTCGACGGGTTCGTTCTCGGACTCCGGGATCGTTCTCGGGTATCGGGGTAGTTCTTGTCGCGTTCGCGGTGGTCGGTCATGTTGTCGGTCTTGGCGTTCGGGATGAAGCACTTGTCGCCTCCGGGGAGCAGGACTTGGTTCGGCGTCGGGGCGCGTCGGATTCTTCCGGGTCGGTGCCGGTTTTGTCGTCGCGTGGGTCTTGTCGGGTCCTCGAGTCGGGACGGTCTTGGCGTTCGGGGTGCAGTGCTTGTCGTATCCGGGAAGAAGATCTTGCCGGTCCGCGGGGATCGACGAGGGTTCGGGGTCTTCGGATTCCGGAAGTAGACCTTGGAGTTTTCCTGTTGGAATGTTCAGAACCCCTGTCGATGATCTTGGAAGGTGGCGATCTTGTCGTCCGGGTTCGGTCTTCGAGGTCGGGGTCTTGACGTCCAGTGTCCGGGTATCTTCGGCTCCCTATCGACACACTTGAGGTTCCGGCTTGGTCGTCGATGGGGAACTTGGGGCTTCGGGGCTTGATTGTCGGTAGGCCTTGGTGTCGCCGGTTCTTAGGAACCGGGCACTTCATTTCCATCTCCGATTTCCTGAGCGGAAGGAGTTGACGTGGTACTGCCGGTAGGATGTAGGCAACTCGCGGTAGCACTTGGCGCAGGCAGGTCCAACATCAAAACAACATCAAGGTGGATGCAGGGGCGACCGCGAACGGCAGGAGGTGGCGGCGGCTTGTGCGGGCCCGGGCAGAGGCCGGCGGCAGAGCACGCCCAGGAGGAGGCCGACAGCGGGAGGAGGGGAGGCGCGGGCCGGAGCTGATGGAGGGGACGGACGCGGTGGCGGTCAGGGGCAGACGGAGGCGGCGGTGCGGAGAGGATGAGGCCGACGGGGAGGGGCCACGCGGGGCCGGCGGGCCGCGGCCGGAGGCAGGGCCTGCCTCAGACGGAGGGTGGCGCGGGCGACGAGGCGACTGGCGGAGGAGGGTCTCAGGCGCGGGTGGAGGCGGCCGAACGGGAGTGAGCGAGCGGGGGAGGACGGGGCGGCAGGGTCGGCGAGGGGGAGGAGGGGCGTGGCGGCGCTCTGGCCGGGACCGAGGCCGGAGAGGGGCAAAGAGGGGTCGCGCCGGCGGGCGGAGAACGGCGCCGAGAGGGAGGAGGAGAGGCGGGACCCGCAGGGGGAAGGGAAGCGAGGCGGGAGGGGCGAGCGGCAGGGCGAGCTGCAGGCGGCGACGCCATGGGAGGAGGTGGCGTCGGGGCTGAGAGAGAAGGGGTGGGCGAGCGCGCGTGGGGAAGGAGGTGGGGGACGCGTCGGTCACGCGTGGGGCGGGGCACAGGGACCGAGCGGGTGGGGCCGGAAGGCAGGTGTGGTGTGCGGTTACTGTGTGCGTTGGGTGTGTGTGGCCCAGGGTGGAGAGAGGGAGTGGGGTAGGTGGCAGATTCTGGTTGGTTGGGGAGAGAGGGGAGCCGAGGTGGCGAGCTGCTACTGGGTGGGGTGAGGTGGCGGGTTGGGCTGGGTAGGTAGTTTGGTAGCTGTAGGAAAAAGGGGTGGACTGATTTAATTTTTCTGGGGTGGTCGTTCGGGTCGATTCGGCCCGTTCGACTGCCCCACTAAAAATAATTTAATATTTTTATTTAATTTTGAATGCGCCGTTTGCAAGCCGATATCGGACAAACAAAATATCCCGGCGACCCGGGGTTTTGCGTTTGAATTAAGACGGGGCGTTTAGAAAACAAAACTGACTTTGCGAAAAATAGTTTTAAGCAAACAATGCATGATGATGACGATGCAATGCACAAATTCAACGCGATTTTCTAGTAGTGGTTTTGCGGGATGCCACACTAAACTTTAGCACCACTAGCACAACCATATGCTTCCATATACAAGTGGGCCAAAGAGAATTTCAGAATTTGTTTAATGGGCCAACAGCCCAATATACACCAAATTTCAACAATCCCCCACAAAGTCTCATTGGCACATCACATCACTTTTCTTTTAGAATATTGTTTTATATACCGGTGTGTAGTGGAGACTGTTAAGTTGAACTTCCACGTTAAACTTCATGCTACACTTGCTTGCAACTTGAATAATGGACTATGCCTTGAACTACAAGTTTTCTGCGCGCTAGTTTCACATAAAATCTAGACCGGTACAGGGCTACCGTCAGCTTCCCCGCGGTTTGGAGCTTATGCGTCATACTCCAGGGCCTTTCATGAATTTATTAGAGAGCACCCAACTCTCACGGACTGCGACGTTTGACAGTCAGACTCATATAGGTGTGTTCCTCAAGAGATGTTCTGCAGGACAACATCTCCGCTTATAAAAGCCACTTGGAACACATTAAGATAAATATCAACCTGCCATGCAGATTAAGAGAATATTGCATCTTTATGGAGATGTAAATATAATATGGGGATACTCTCCTCTCAGCTGATCAACAGCTTGTCTCCCAGCTCTAATTCATGGGATCTCCGATCACATAGAGTGGGTTGTCCTTGGGATCAACTCATAGCGTGGGTCTCAAACCCATCTCCCTCGATGCATTATCTATCACATTGCATGATAAACCCTTTGTGAAGGGATCTGCTAGGTTTTTAGATGTTTGGATATAATCCAACGCGATAACTCCGGAGTTTCTTAGTTTCCTGACAGATTTCAATCTCCTCTTCACATGCCTTGATGACTTCATATTATCCTTAGAACTTTTTACTTTGACGATCACAGTTTGATTATCACAGTTCATCGGGATGGTGGGTATTGGTTTTTCAACCACAGGTAAGTCCATCAAGAGCTCATGAAGCCACTCTGCTTCAACAGTGGTTGTGTCTAATGCCGTGAGTTCTGCTTCCATTGTTGACCTCGTTAAGATGGTCTGCTTGCAAGACTTCCAGGAAACAGCGCCACCACCAAGTGTAAACAAATAACCACTTGTGGCCTTAATCTCATCAGCATCAGATATCCAATTTGAATCACTATAACCCTCAAGTACCCGTGGATACCCACTATAGTGAATACCATAACTCGCGGGGCCTTTCAAATAGCGCAGAACTCTTTCAAGAGCATGCCAATGATCATCTCTAGGATTTGACACAAATCGACTCAGTTTGCTTACAGCAAAGGAGATGTCAGGTATAGTAGCGCTGGCTAAATACATGAGCGAGCCAATAATTTGAGAATATCTCAATTGATCTTTAGCATTCCTTCGATTCTTTCGAAGTAGCACACTCGGATCATAAGGCATTGGAGAAGAATTGCAGTCACTATACCCGAAGCGACTCAATATCTTTTCCACATAGTGAGACTGAAGCAATGTAATCCCACCATTGTCATCCTTTAGTAGCTTTATGTTTAAGATTACATCAGCCACTCCCAAGTCCTTCATCTCAAAGCAGCGAGATAGGAACTCTTTGACCTCCTCAATAACAGCGAGGTTGGTCCCAAATATCAATATGTCATCAACATAGAGACACATAATAACTCCCTCGCCCCCACCATGGCGATAGTACACACATTTGTCAGCTTCATTTACAACAAAGCCTTCAGCAGTTAAAGTTCTTTTAAACTTCTCGTGCCACTGCTTAGGAGCTTGCTTAAGACCATACAAAGACTTCACTAACTTACACACCTTTCCTTCTTGACCATCTACCACAAATCCGTCAGGCTGCTCCATATAAATTTCCTCATCTAGCTCTCCATTTAGAAAAGCTGTCTTAACGTCCATTTGATGAACGAGAAGACCGTGTGAGACAGTCAAGGAAAGTAGTACTCGAATAGTGGTTAATCTGGCTACAGGTGAGTAGGTATCGAAGAAGTCTTCACCTTCCTTTTGGGTATAACCCTTAGCCACAAGACGTGCCTTGTACTTTTCAATAGTACCATCAGGTCTAAGCTTTTTCTTGAACACCCACTTACATCCTATAGGTTTGCACCCATAAGGACGATCAGTGATTTCCCAAGTACCATTAGCTAAGATGGAGTCCATCTCGCTTCGGACAGCTTCCTTCCAGTAGTCAGCATCTTGAGATGCATAGGCTTCTGAAATAGAAGTGGGAGTATCATCCACAAGGTACACAATGAAATCATCACCAAATTACTTTGCAGTCCTTTGTCTCTTGCTCCTATTGGGAGCTTCATTGTCATCCTCCACAGGATCATCAGAGTGTTCTATCGGCATAGTGGGTTCAGGAATTATAGAAAATTCCTAACTAGATGAACTAATCATCTTCTGATTTGATGAGCTAGACATGCCTTTCATAGGAAAGATGTCCTCAAAGAAAGTCGCATCATTCGACTCCATAATTGTACCAACATGCATGTCGGATATCTCAGATTTTACTATCAAAAATCTATAGCCAATGCTATGAAAAGCATATCCCAGATAAACACAATCAACGGTTTTTGGTCCAAGCTTTCGCTTCTTGGGTATTGGAATATTTACTTTCGCCAAACAACCCCAAGTTCGTAAGTAAGAGAGTTTAAGCCTTTTCTTTTCCCATTCCTCAAATGGAGTCATGGTTTTATCCTTTACATGAACACGGTTTAGGACATGGCACGTAGTCATTAGCGCCTCCCCCCACCATTCCTTGGAAAGACCCGATGTATCTAACATGGCGTTAACCAAATCAGTTAGAGTGCGGTTCTTCCTTTCGGCCACCCCATTTGACTGAGGTGAGTAGGGAGGCGTCCTCTCATGTATACTACCGTGTTCCATACAGAATAAATCAAATTCATTTGAAAAATACTCTCCACCACGATCCGACCTTAGCTGCTTGATTTTAAGATCAAGTTGGTTTTCTGCCTCAGCTTTATAGATTTTGAAGTAGTTCAAAGCTTCATCTTTAGATTTCAGGAGATAAACATAGCAGTATCTAGTGGAGTCATCAATCAACGTCATAAAGTATCTTTTTCCACCTTTTGTCAACACACCATTCATCTCACAAAGATATGAATGTATAAGTTCTAGCGGTGCTAAGTTTCTCGGTTCCGCAGCCGTATGAGACTTGCGGGGTTGCTTTGCTTGCACACAAACTTGGCACTTAGAACTTTTGACAGTGGTAAATTTCGGAATTAAACTCATATTGGCTAGCCGCGTCATGCAACCAAAGTTAATATGACAGAGTCGTGAATGCCAAACATGGACTCATTATCATTGCAAACATGATTAATAACTTTAGTACATGAGTCTGATAGAGACAAGCGGAATAGACCTCTGCACTCATAACCTTTTTCAACAAATTGTACATACTTAGAAATTACAACTTTATTGGACTCAAAAACCAACTTAAAGCCATCTCGACATAAAAGCGATCCGCTGACGAGATTCTTATTGATGGAGGGAACGTGCTGCACATTCTTAAGCTATACGGTCTTCCCCGAAGTAAACTTCACATTTACCGCACCAACACCATGAACAGAAGCACGTGAGCCGTTTTCCATCAGCACGGAAGAGGTCCTTGAGACCTGATAAGAGGAAAACATGGAGATATCAGAACACACATGTGTATTAGCACCCGTGTCTATCCACCAATCAGGAGAATGACATACTGAAAGGATAGTAGGTAAAATACCGTACCCAGCATCCTTCATCTCAGTACCGCTAATAACAACATTAGCGGACTTGCCGTTGTTCCCATGTTGACGCTTGTCAAAGCGATTAGGGCAGCTAGGAGCCCAATGATCAGGGTCACCATAGACGTGGCAAGAGCCTTTCCTCTTATCATTTTTCTTCTTGAAGTTGGTTGAGTACGTGGCCTTGTTCTTGCCATCGAACTTTCCCTTTTCTTCAGTTTTGTTCTTATTCTTAAACTTGTGGGATTGGAAGTTTTTCCTCTGCACTAAATTGGCAGTAGAACCTCCCTCAAGTCCTCGAGCAGTTTTGTCCTTTGCTCTCGCCTTCTCTTCCACATAAAGAGACCCAATGAGACCCGTAACGGAAAACTCTTGTCTCTTATATTTCAGAGAAGTAGAAAAGTTCCTCCACGAAGGAGGAAGCTTGGCAATAATGCCACCAGCCACAAATTTGTCCGGTAAGGAACACTTGAACTGCTCAAGTTCTTTGGCAAGTGATTGTATCTCATGAGCTTGCTCAACGACGGAGCGCTCATCAACCATCCTGTAGTCATAGAATTGCTCCATGACATACAACTCAGTGCCAGCGTCCGAGACACCCAAACTTGGCCTCGAGCGCTTCCCACGCGTCCTTCCCATTATAAAATGACATATAAGGGTCAACAATGTTGTCCCCAAGAACACTGAACAAAGCCGCCATAAACATGGTATCGGCTTTCTTAAAGTTCGCTTCCTGCTTAGCAGAAAGATCTCCTTCAGGCTTGCCAAGAGTGACTCTATAGCAGTTTAGGTTTTCAAACCAGAGAACTGCTCTCTTGCGCCATCTCTTATAGTGCATGCCATCAAAAGGAGGCGGCCTAGTAGCCGCGGCTACACCAGTGGAATTCAGCTGCCTATAATCAGGTTTTTAGATTGTTGGAAATATAAGCAATAATCCATATGATTTAATTCGAATAATAAATTGATAAAACATGATCATACAAACGGTACTAAAACCAATTATGCAGATCAACAAAGTAGATGAACATATTACATCTATAGGAGATAAACCGTATCATTCCACACACGCGCCTACCTCCAGAACCTTGCGCCGCCGCTTTCGTCTTCCCCATCCCGGCTTGCGGCGTGCACCGCCAGATCGGGACAGTAGGCCTCCGAAACCCTGCCTCTCGTGAACCTGTACGGGTGAGGGGCGATCAGGTTTTTAGCGAGCGCTCAAGCGCGACTACTGGCAACCACAACGTCGTCCGACGACGAGTTCCCGAACGACGACTTCTTCCCGGACGTCAGCGACCTCTTCGACAACCTCAACATGGGCGACGCTGCTGCGACCGCTGCGGCTGCTATTTAGCCTACACTGTACGTGATTCCCAATTGTCTTTTTTGGATTATGCTAGAGTTCTTTGTTCTAGCGTTTGGTGTAAATGTGATAGGTTTATCTCCTATAGATGTAATCTGTTTATCTACTTTGTTGATCTGCATAATTGGTTTTAATACCGTTTGTATGATCATGTTTTATCAATTTATTATTCAGATTAAATCATATGAATTATTGCTTATATTTCCAACACTTTGTTCATCCAGGGGGTGCCGGTGCACAATTTCCGACCCTAAGCTTGACGAGGGTGGCTAAAAAATTAGGCATCACTAAGTGTGGCGTAAGTTGGCAAAATATTTTCTCTATAACAAGTGAACCCTAAGAACAATAAAGCGTAGCAGCGATTTAGTGTGACAAGAACCAAGACATAATACTCCCTCCATCTCAAGATGTAGGAAATTTGTTAAAATTTAGATGTACTTATATATTAAATAGTGTTTAAATTTAGATAAATTTGAAAGCGGAGGGAGTACTAAATTGTAAACTTTGGTTTGATAAACTGTGGTGTGAAACAAACACCCCTAACTTTAACCGGACAGAATACGGGAGTAATTTAAAACAGAGAGGGCATTATCGCCGCCATTTCCCCTCTGTTTACCTTAACAAAACCAGAACAGCCAACGCTGTGTGTGCATCCGACATGGTCTGCGACTATGGGAGAACCTTGGGGGAGGACTGAGGAGGTCGAAGAAAGCGACGTGACTTATTATTTTTGGTGTTGCTATTTCGGAGGCAGAGAAAGGAAAGCAACTCCACGACGGGGCTGCATGTGCATGTACGCAACTAGCTTATCTTGCCAAATTCATCTTGCATCTCGGGCAACGAAAGGCATGGTTTTCAAACCGCATGTTGGCTTGTTATATCCAGCCATCTACCTAAATTGCGGTTCCGACCTATCATGACCACTGTCGCTGATTTAGTATAATTTTAAAGTAGGTCAGCGATACTTATTATAGATAAAAAGACATTTTTATGATTTTTTTTGGATGAGATATAGTCAAAAAAAATTCCATGATTTTCATCTCTCTCTCCTGCGACCAGGGTTCCTCCCGCGGTGCCGCCGCTCGTCTCCCTTCTCCCATTGTCCCTTGCTTGGCCCCGTGTCGTCCCTCGGGCCAGGACGAAGGGGCAAATTCAAAGCACCCAAGGAGTTCAAGGCAGGAGCATTGGGCCGCCGACTTTGACCGTGGTAGTAGCGAGGACCCTCGGGTTGCTTGCAATACATACGACGGAGAATGCACATGGGACGATGGTCCCAGGCCGGCAGTACACGACGACGGCATTCAAACTAGCGATGCAATTGTTGATCCGACGTCAGCTGCAGGCGGTTGTCGACTTCTTCGACCGTGAGTGCAGTGATGGGGCCGGTGGAGGCCGAGAGTCTTCGCTGCTGCGTATCGTGTAGCGGACCAATGAGATCTAAGTGTTGCTGCTTGCTCCCCTGGCGAGGTTGGTTTGAAGGCAGACAGGGGCGGTGCCTCGATAGGGGTGGTCGCTGGGAGGCTTGGCCCTGTTGGTGATTTACATGGGAGGTTGGTGAGGCTTGTGATCGACCGGTACGGGCCAGGTGGGGGGGGGGGTCGCCTCTTTTGAAGAAATTCTCGATTCTGATCTCTGTCAGAACCAAGGACGGTGATGCCCGTGGGTGTCATGAATCTTGCCGAAGGCGTTTTCATGGAGTTGTCCTCCTCTTCCTCATTGGTCTTGGCTCCGGAGGGAAACCTCATATCCTTGGGATCAGGCGATGGAAGCGTTGCTTGCGTCTTTCTCCTCCTTGGGGCATTGTCTCGAGGCCGACTTCAACCAAGGAAAGAGTGATGGAAGGCTTGATGTCGTGGCTGCTGTCGGAGGGTGTTGCATGCAACTTGGCATTGATAATGCATCGAGCAACAAAGCCTGGGTTGAAGTTCAGGCTTTCGTAACAGACTTCCTATCCAACTGCTTCTTCCGTGTTTTGCTGTGTTTTGTGGAGTCGAAGCTGCGGTGGAGCATGTCTAGGTGGTGATAATGACGAGCAACCAGTGGTCTTTCATGACGAACGTGACCGATGCAAGCTTAACACATTCTTGTAGTGCTCAATGTTGAAGTCGAAGTTGTCTATTGTTGTCTCATGTGGTTGACTGTAGGCATGCGTCTGCATGGGTTCTAGCGCCGTTTGCGACAAGCGCTTCGTCAATGGTCGCCGAAGGTGAAGTCGGAGTCACTTGTTCAAGGAGAGGTGACGACAGTGACGTTTGTTGGCAATCAGGATAGTGGTCTTTCGGATCGATGATGCATGTTTGCTTTGTGTGGGTGGCCAGGTTGTTCAGTGGTGGCCAGTATGGCCGTGATCCCCGATAACATTTATATAACTTGTCATCTTTCAGTATGGCCGTGATCCACGACCGTCATCTTCTTATACTTTATCAATGAAAATGGTTTATCTCATTCATAAGAATGATCAAATGCAATTATATTATTTTGGAAATCATGCCAAAAATGGAAAGCTATCAAATGAGAGTTGCCCAACAAACTAAGGCTAGTGATAGTGGGAGTAACTTGAGTAGTAACATAATCCTACGTGTATTGCCAACTAGGCATTTAGATGACATGACAGACAATTAAATGATGAGAGAAGGGCTTGTGGTACTCACACATTTCAATACAAAATGGATCTATGTTGCAATAAATAAGCCTTTGCATGACGTCACATATATATTATTTTTTACTATAAAGGTAATAACTTAGACTAGTAACATACGCATGTTACTACTCTAAGTTACTTACTACTATGACCAGGCTAAAGCAGACCCTTTCTCGGTTACGGTAGTAGCGTATATTACTACTACTACTACAGAAATTTGGGCGTTCTTCGGTCCGTGTTAGTACGTGTGACAAGGCTTTGTGTGGAGGCTTTGACTTTGCAAAGATGCTTTTCGTGTCCTGTCCTTTGTCCAGTCCAGCAGGATGGTCTTGGATCTTGATCAAGAACAAACATCCCGGTGGCCATTGACGATGCATCGATCAGCAAGTACTCCAACTGACTTACTATTGCCTTTACTCCGTCTGGATCCATGAATGTGAAGTTGAGGCAGTACATACTACATGTTGGGCATTTGTCACGTAACGTAGTACGTCGAGGACGTATCGGTCCCGTTGCCATGAATGTTTTTTTATAGCTGCGTAGTACTGTAACTGCGTTGCCGTGAATGCTAGCGGGCAGGTCGGATGCTAGCCGCAAACCGCCCCACCTGCAACCTGATCCACATCTTTGTAATCTACTCCGTCAAATAAATGTACATCTAGAAAATACTAATAGACAAATTAGTTTCTCTCTTCTTTTATGAGGTTCTATCAATTATCAAAAAAAGAGGAGAATGGGGATTGGTGAATGAAATGGAGAAGAAGAATAGAGATTGGAAAATAAGGTGGGGGAGTGATTACGAGAAGCTAATTGTATTTATTTGGTATCTTGGTATTGTAGATGTATACACTTTTTAAGACAAATTTTGAGTGTTAAATGTACACTTATTTACGGACAGAGGGAGTATGTTGAGATTGGTGTTTGCTCGATCGCTCTCCCGCCGCCGCCGCCTCTTTATGGTCAAAGTAGTTGCCGGAGTCCAGGTAGGAGCAGACGACGAAGCAGAGCAAATGCCGGTGGCGCTGAACATAAGGCTGAGCATGCAGAACAACAGTACCCCCTCTGTTCGGGATTATAGATCCTACGTGCATACTTAGATTGTTAATTTGACTAACAAAACAGAACTTATATATCACAAAAATTATAGCATTAGAGAATATAACCTCTAAAGTTTCTAATGGTATAATTTTTATACTATACTATTTATGTTTTGTTGTCCAAATTGGCAACCTAGTTATCCGCGCAGGACTTATAATCCCAAACGGAGGGAGTACTCCCGTTCTTTTTTGGGTTTTTCTATTTTAGGTTGCGTGTTGAGCGAAATTAGCGCTGACCTTCCGGCGACGACACGCTCCTCTTAATTCTCCTCCCCTTCATTTTTTTTGAACAACTGATGCTGCCATTACTTCTTGAAGCGGTGGGTATATGATACATATAGGACCTCTAGTAAAACAAAATTACACAACAGTCCTAGAATTAAACAAGAACCCTGAAATAAAAAAAAGAAATCAATCAAGTCCTTCATTGACTCCACCGTTGTAGAAACCCAAAACGCCGGCCACCGTCTTACCGTCGGGGACGAACCACTTGGCGAGAAGCAGGAGAGAAGCACCAACGCTGGATTCCAAGAGGCCTCCATCAGGGAGGTTGAGAGCACGCCATTCCTGCGCGCAAGCAGGCTGCCTCTGCATCCAAAGATGTTGGTGGCCATCCAGGCCACCGAGCGATGAGCTCGTCGATTTGGCAGCCGGCCGCTGCAAGAATGGAGCTCACATCCGCCCACGTCAACTTTCCCCTCGCCACCTCGGCCGGCCAAGTTGAAGAAAAGAGCAGCAGAGCCATCGAAGAGCAGCCGAATACGCTTATTCTGGAGAGTTGCCATCGGAACACCGGTCTGCTTCCGCCATGGAAGATAGAAACCGAACGCCGACAACGGCCAGCTCGTGTCGTGCCATAGCAGCAAGCTGGCCAATCCTCTCCACCAACCTCCAGATCCAGCCATCCCGACGCCATGCCTCGCCTCCTCCTCGCCGCCACGGCCAACCAGGATGAAAAGCAACAACATCAGCATGCCATGGATGAAGAAGCGGAAGACAACGGTCTTATTGCGGAGATCCTGATGATCCGCAACTGCATGGCTCGCCTTGACCACCAGGGCCTCGCCAACGAAGCTCCATCTCGAGATGTTCGGGATCCGATCGGAGGAATCCCCAACCCTACTCCAAACTATCGGCAAGCAGCCTAAACACCTAAACCTAATCCTAGGATATACTCCGGCACCTCCCCCTCGCCCTCTCCGACCGGCATCACCGGCGAAGAGATGTCCGGGAAGGCCCGGTATTTCTTCGGGGACTGTCAAGCGGGGAGAGGGGAGCGAGAGCATGGAAGAAGTAAAAGTGTAAGAGATTCATGTATGTGCCTTTCTTCCATAAACCAGTCTCCCGTTCACTTAACTTTTCTACAGAATCTCTCTCCCGCGATCTCTTTTTTTTTTTGAGAACTCTCTGGTGAGCCTTGTGGCGCGCGTGTGTGGGCCGGCTTCCGGCAGGTGTGCTTCCAGTGAGCATTGTGGCGTGCGTGTGTGGGCTGGCTTCCAACATGTGTAACTTTCTTTAAAAAAAAGATGAACATATGCTGAGTTGATAAATGTACATATTACCAGTTTCACAATCACGAGAAATATTATTTTCAAAACCATAAATAAATGATCTTGTATTTTTTTAGAAAATCTTCATGTTTTGGAAAAAGATGATAATAGGTTTATAAAATGTTCATCTTTTGAAGAATATTCACAAGATCGAAAATATTGTCACACATCGAAACACATGTTTGCGGGTTCAATAAAAATCATGCATTACTCAAAAAGAAAGAGGAAAATACTGAAAAAGAAAACGTGAAAAAACGAAATAGGGGAAAATGAAACATGGAAATAGATAGGACATGAGAGCATAAAAAAAAATTAGGACAATGCACGGGACATGCTGTGCGGGGGATTGGATCGCTTTGACAAAGCCCGTGTACGGATTCGCTTTCGCAAATGGCGATATATAGTGAGGGCTAGCTCGAAGGAAGGTGGACTCCCATGCTTCAATAATTTGGCCCAACATATTACATAGATGCCTCTTTGAGCACTATTTTTTTTTTTAAGGAACCACATATATTCCATTAATCGAAAATCGAGTTACATGAACATACACAAGTGAAAACTAAAAGACTGACCGGAATAAAGAGATTATCCTAGAAACTTTGCGAATAAAATCCTAAAAAATAAAGAAATTTAAAATAATCCATAAGGTTTTCTGCAACCACCGAAGCCAGCAGCCGCCGAGGCACATGTTGGAAGAGATGGAGAGCATCCAAAGAAGCACCATCGCCAACGAGGCTTTATAGGTCGATGAAAAGACCTACTGCAAGTAGCAAGTCACATGTTGTGGCACCTCGACCGCGGACGTCCCCGTGTTTGTCTTGGACCAAGATCCACTGCCTCCCATCGATGAAGTCGAAGAAAACAGTCGATCCATCACCTTTGGACCAACATCCTTGCTCCAGAGGAACCACCTCACCCCGGTCGCCAGCCCCGTCGCGAATAATGATGACCACCAGCGACACAACGAGAAACATATCTCGTCTGATCTAAAAAAAAGGCGAGAAGACCAAGTTGTCGATCTCAAGGACTGAGCAGCACACCTTACCATCAACTCGGAGACACCGTCACCAGTGTGGGAGTAGAGTTGAGATAGATTTATTGGCCCGGGCGTCGCTCCCGCCACCCCCAACGACGAACCACAACAGACAAGACCCAACCATAACAACTAGACCAAAACGAGGGAACGGGAACCCCCTCCCTCTTTGAGCACTTGGGCAAAGACCAACGCAAGAGTCCTCCCAGCCTCCGCCCTCCGCCCTCTCTCCCCCTCCCGTCCCCCGATAGACGACAATGACCTGAAATATCCTGAGTTTGCTTCGTCATTCTAGGTATAAAGCCAACAAAATTTAAGAAATTCCTGATCATGGCAGAAGTGAGGTTGAAGATCTTGGACACCTTGACGTCCGACATAGCCAGGAGAAGAGTAGCGCCATTCTATAGACATTCTAAATTTAGATGATTGTTACTTTCTGGATGATGAACAATGCCATTTTCGGATGATAAATATTATAGTTAGTGTAATAAATGGTAAATTTGTGCTAGTTTTAGTTTGATGAACAATATTCCTCTTTGGACGATGATCTGTGTTACGTTGGTCAAACAATAATGGAATACCTTTTCATGCTATAAATATAAGGTTTTTTATTGTGCAAACGCCGACCATCATAATTAAGTTGATCAACAAACATGAAATTAGTTCTTATTCACATACTTATAGGAGAGAGGATTTACCACACTCGTGTTGGGCCCCACACACCATTATAGCCATCAATTTATTAAGATTCGTGCAAGGTCCACTAGTCAAAACTTCCAACAATTTTGCATTTTAACCCTTACAAAAATATAAAATATCTACACCACACTTGGACAAGATAAAAAAGGCAAGCCAACCCTAACCTAACCTAGTCCCAGACCCTGCCCGGCTCCCTACCTCCCAGGACCGCCAACACGACCCCTTCTCCATCTTCCGCACCGCCCACCCCTCCTCCACGCCTTCTCCACCTCGTCGCGCCACCCACCCCTCCTCCAGCTCCAGCACACGCGGCCGCTGGCCCTCTCCCTAGCTCCGGTGCGTGCGACCGCTGCCCCCTCCCCAGCTCCGGCATGCGCGCCGCCATGGGGCTCCGCGTCGCTGACACGCGCGACCACTGGCCCCTTCCCCAGCTCTGGCACGGGGCGAGCGCTGCCCCCCTCCCCAGATCCGGCACGTGCGTCGCCATGGGGCTCCACATTGTCAACCGCAAGGACGGGCCGATGTGCCATCTGCCGGCCGCCCCACCGCCCTGATGCACCCTCTACTACGGCCGTCCTATCGACGAGGGCCAAGCGCATCAACTAGCACTATTTTTTCTTTTTTTTTATCCGTGGGCTACACCAAATTAGATCCTTGCAGATCTGCACGATTGGTCAGGATGCTAGTTTCTGTTGATTCTTGGCCAGGATGGGATTTTTCTTCACTTTTTCTTATATAGATCTACACGATTTTTTTATGAATCCTCTCTAGATCTTTTATGGATCTTCGAATTTAGATGAATCGTTTATGGATTTGGAGTCAAACTTTAGTGAAACATGTATATAAATTGTATAAATATTCTGTAAAAAAATTGCATGGATATCTGTTGATACCACTATTAATCCTTAACTTTATGTCAAATTTATCTCATGTTCCATGCAAGTTTCTTTCCCAGAAATCGTGTATGGATTATGTTTCTTTCCCCAAATCTTGTTCATCTATTTGTTCTACGAATATATGTTATTTCTTATTTTCTGGATCGAGTAGTGTATGAAACCCCTCTGAATCTTTTATGGATTGTCGAATTTATGATGGATTGTGTATGGTTTTTGTGAGAATCTTGATTCACTTGAAAAAATGCTAAGAATCTGTAATGAAACTTTTTTGGATCTAATATGAATCTTGTATGTGTCAAGATTTTTTAGTTACACTCAAGTTCCCAGTAAATTTTTTTATATGTTTTTTGTGAATCTGAGATGAATCTGTAGTTAATCTAAGATGAATTTGTGGTCAAGTTTTAATTTTTAGTTACACTTGAAACTTAAATGTACCTAATGTGAATATATGGTTAATCTGAGATGAAACAAAGTAAGCCGTGTCTGAAAATTGTTAAATAAATAGTATCAAAATAAATATTATCAAGTGAGTTTGTTGAAAAGATTTTATCGTGTCCCATTTGAAGAAACGTCTGTGAATTCAAAACGAGAATGTGAATTGTGTAAAATTTAATTGGACTTGAAGGAGGTGAAAGAAACAAGCTGTGAAACTGTTAACACGAATCACCAACAAATCAACTGCAAAGATGATATCGGGAGCCCAACTTAGCGGGGAAATGCATTTCCGCATATATAGCTTCATCGGCAATGTGGGTAGTTTTGTGTATCACATCACTGGAGTTATAGAATTTGATCGATCGGATATAACGGAGACACGAGACCCATGCCACACAGGTGGTAAGTTTGACAATAAGAAACGGGTATATGGGGAGCCACGCCCACGCGCACGCGCTTAGCAATCGGGGGCGGCGTTGAAGACGCGGAAGTTCACCGGCACCTCGCAGGAGTAGTTGAAGACGACGGGGGAGCCCCTGGCGACGGGCTGCTTGAGGACGCACATCCCTTCGTCCACCTCCACCTTGCCGGCGTCCAGCGGCACGGCGCTGTCCTCGAGGCCGCCGCACCACACGCGCACGTCCTTCATCGGGCACGAGCACGACGTCTCGATCGCCACCACGTACTCCGGCTGACTTCCAACCACGTTCCCCGTCTTGCGCACCAGGAATGTTATGTCGGACTTGCCGCAGAATCGTCGCTGGGCGTCACCTGCGGATACATACATACAGTAGATAGATGAGATATCTACTCAGATCGATCTCGGAGTGTACGATTGTGACGATCAAGTAGTAGATCGAGACGAACCTGTATGCATGAGGCAAAGAAGGGCTGCGACGAGGAAGAGGAGAGCGGCGGCGTTGCCCATTTTCCTGATTCCAATGGTACGGTGGAATTTAATTGAGTTTTCTTTGCTCTCCTTGTATGCTGCTGTCATCGAAACAGCACAGGAGTATTTATAGAAGGGCGCTGATTTAATGCATTGTTGCCGTTTATTTTTCCTTCTTAATATATGGCGCTGATATTTGGAACTTAATCACTACTAAATTCTAAATTAAGACCGTATATATGGAAATAAAAACGTGTCTAGTATATAGCGGTGAATCTCTCCGAACCTACAAATTAAGACCGTATATAATGTATCTAGACAACTTTTAGGCTGTAGATTCGAAGTGAATCTCTCCGAACCTACAAACTAAAAGGCGTCTAGATACATTATCTTCATAAAACTAAAACATTTTATATTATGAAACGAAGGGAGCACATACTAGTAACTTCTTTCGGTAACTTATATGGAATCTAATCTAGGCGGAAACCAAGAGCATCTCCGATTGCATAAACCAAACCCATCATGTATGTCTGAAACGAAACGGGCCAGGCGGACACGCTTGGCCAAAAACGATCCCCTAACGGCGTCCCCAAGCGGACAAATTGTTCATCGGACACGCCACTCTTTTCCAAACCGTCCCCAAACCTGGGAACGATTTTGGGGGAGGGGGAGTGGACATTCGCCCGTGTCCATCCTAGGCCCAGTCGCCAGCCACAAAAACCCCACTTCCCCTCTCACCTTTCTCCCACGCGGTGGCTGCCTACACTCCAGCGCTCGTCCGCCACTGCCTTCCCTCATCATATCCTCCCCGGAAGCAAGAGAACCATAAAAGGCACTCTTGCTGTTGTCGTTCCCCTTTTCCGGCCACCTACGAAGTTAAGCGCTAGTATACCAGAAGCCGCGCCATCCCTCTCGCCGTCAATCTCGTCGTTGATCTATGATGCCAACTCTCCTCACTGGCCCTCGTGCTCCACAACTTCGACCTCATCTTTGTTGGCGAATTTGGACGCCAGACGACTCTTCCACCACACATTGTCACGAACAAATTATTTAAAATGCAAACCATCTGCAATGATTCCCTTGAGCATATTTCAATTTGGTCATGTTTCTTGCACGGTTTTACTTTGTAGATCATTTCACACAATCTTGTTGTATTTTTTCTTTAATGAATTCATCGATATGTTCCATGGTGACCAAGCATACCGCTGCATGTTGTAGTAACCAAGTCGTTGACATAACACTAATAAAACATCATCCATGAATATTTTATTCAACAAAGTAGTATAATAGAAATACTGTAGGTCTAAGACCTGACTATAACATTAATTTATAACTTTCATGACATAATGGTACGCCAGGTAACTTTCCTTTTCAATCAAAATCAAGAAAGAGTGATTCGTAGGATACTTAATGACTAGATCTATCTCTAATACTACTTAGCTTGCGATTTGCTGCAACAATGCTTGGTGGAGATTAAGAACAGTATAACTTGTCTAGCTAGAAGCTTCCACGGTGTTTTGGGTGTCCATTTGTACGATCTGACCATCCAAAGGTCTATAGCAATTAACTTTCTCCTGAAATGTTGTTAGCAGCGATTGTTTTCTTTGTTATCATCTGGAGGAGTCCAATTTTGTTACTGGGCTGCTGCTCCACGAAATGAGTCGGGCCTGCCCAGGTTTGTCGGGCCGTATTACTTATGGACTTCCAATCGTTCAAGAGAACAGAAAAACGCGAGCATACACCATTCCTCTCGGTCAATGGCTGCGCCGCCAGTACTCCTACGCCAGCGCCGCATCGCATTAGATTCCTCTTTATATGGCGTGGTGCTCCATCTATTCAAAATCCATGGATTTTGCCTAGGGTTGATTTTGCGGTGGTGGTACTTGATTTGGCGTGAGGCCCCCATGGTTATGCGGCATCTCGATCCCCCTTCTGCCATTTCCCACATCTAAACTATCTCCAGAGTCTGGTCTTACATCATTCCTGTTTTGTTTTCTCTTGGATGTAGATGCAAGATGAGGGGGCGGGGCGTAGATACCTCCGGTCAGATGGCGCTCCATGCCTCCATGGAAAGTTGGTGCAGACGAAGCGCAAAATCCAATCTGCGCACCTGGTCCAGATGAAGGTAAACCACCGATCTTAAACTCTAATAATTGTTGCGAATTGTGGGTTTACTCAGTTCGGTAGTGTTTTGGTTATTTAGTTATGTAGTGGATTGGTTTGAGAGGAGACGGTGGCAACACAAACATGCAGGTGCTGTAAAATCGCACATGCGAGATGTTCGATGTGACTGGCCCTTCAACGACAGCAGCATGGAGGGCAGTGGATGGCGTCAACAAACAGTCGAGCAACTCGGCGGAGGTTGTGCATGTTGAGGAGGAAAACCTTCCAGCCGCCAGGATGCTCATGCTATTGAGCTCCTAAAAATCTTGCCTTCCTTTTTGTCTTTTTATTTACTCCTTTGAAAACATCACCACTGCAAAAACTACAAGATGACAGGTGATCCATAAAAAATGTTGGCCATAGAAGACTTTACTATGGCTATATGTTATAATTTTTTACTTAGGTTTTCTCTTGTTTTGTGCTAATCCCTTGTTAGATTTTAGAACTAACCAAAGTTATGTTATTATTGCTAGAGCTATGTGACCAAGAGTCGCTAATGCTACCGTTTTACAGAAAGTGCATGGTTCACTGTTCCAATAGTAGAGTGCTAGTTTCCCTTTCATCATCGATGATTTGTCATTCGGTTGACACTAGTAGTGGATGTCACAGTTGGCAAATCAATCCCCTATTCTTGTGAAGTCTCACACAATTTGCAGCAAGTGCTAATTGCAAGAAGTAACATACTACAGCAGCTGTTCTGTTCTTCATTTTTACTGCTCAGGTATAGTATTGATCCATCAATATTTTCCCCTTTTTTGTGATGTGAGAAATAGCATTAGTATCTAGATTGTTAAAAGATTAGCGTGCACATGCTGTGATTCTTTTAAATTAAGAGTAGGTTTGATCTGATGCGCCTACTAAATTCTAAGCCAATACTCCAGCTATGTTTCTCATCCTTCTGGTGTGTTGTACACAAGGATAAATAGAAGGATGTAACTTTTTATCTCAAGAAAGATACACACGATGCAATTTTAATTGTCAGCATTAGAATGATTGTAGTGAAAATGTTATTATTTGAGCTCAAGGAATCAAAGGATTTGAAATATATTAAGTCACTGCTTTCTCGCATTGCATGTCAAGTCAGTGGTTACTTTTTAGCCTTTGTTCTCAATAACTAACGAAATACTAAAATTAGAACACTTCAGCGCATATATTTAAGTGTTAATTTGTGATACTAATACTTTGGCATGCCCCACATATACTAGCCATGATTCTGCAAAGAGAAGTAGTATAACCATTTTTTGCAACTCTGTTAGGTTGTTCACAACATCTTGTTTCTATGTTCAGGTGCCATCTAGGCTTTTCTGGCAACAATAAGTAGAGACTTGTGTTTGTGTAGAGGTGATAGATAGTTTGTGCTGATGATGAGTAGCTGTTTGGACCGTCAATTGAGATTTGAAAACTTAAAATAAATAAATTTGAGGCTGTTATAGAGCAATAATATTAGTACTGCAAACCATTGATTAATTGTGTATGAGCATATTCAAAGTCACCAATAACCAGCGGAGGCTGTTTTATTTGTTATGTTCTGAAAAGTGATTCCCTCTTTCAAGGGCTAACGGAATATATGCTAGCTCTCCTCACTATATGCGTCATTACGCATGCATGCCAGGTTCCATTAGTGGTAGGGAAAATTACACACATGTAAAAGAGTGGTGATGTTTTCCTTGTGTTTTTTGTTAGGTTTCATATCTACTGCAACTTGCTTGGCAAAAAGATTTTGATGTTGTTTTAAAAAAGTGGCAAAGCTTTTTGTATCGTAGTAAATATCATGGCGGATATTTTTTTGGCTTTCCCATAAGATGGACGGGCACGGCAACACGTGCCTTTATGGTCTAGTTTGTTCTAATATGTGAGGGTTGGTACAACTTGTTCCAACGAGCTGGCTTTCCCTTAAGATGGACGGGCGCGGCAACGCGTGCCTTTATGGTCTAGTTTGTTGAGGGTTGGTCCTTATATACGCTTCATCTTTGTTTTCACTATCTTTACTACACTTTATTGACTACTTTCCTCCTATCGAATGATCAAGGCTCCTCGTAGTGGTCCTCCCTTATCATCTTATTGGTTTTGGATGACGTCTTTGGCTTACCAAGTCTATCAAAGGGTAAGAAGATAGTTTGAGTATAACATACTCAACAAATTCTAGATAAGGTTGATGTTTGATGCACTATCTACCGCCATGGACCAAAGGTTCGAGGATAATGCAAGTTTTCTTAAATTGTTTTTTTGAAAAGGTAAGTTGTATTTAGAAACCTATGTTTGTCAGCCCTCACATATAATAGGGGACTTTATGGAGCCCCTTCTCAAGTTGCAATCGTTGTTCTTTCATAGAACAGAGAGTAACATGTCACATGTTTACACTCGGCAGAGTTGCACTACTTTACACACAAACGTCTTTAGCTTTGTTGTACATCTGGATAATTTTCCCATTTACACTTCTTTGTGGGGAATATTTTGACCATAAGTTGGTTAGTGGACAATGTTAGATTGTTGGTTGATACCATTGTTTTACTACAGGAAATGTGCGAGGCGCCGAGGGCCGTTTTCTACTGTGAGATCCTGGCGCATTGCTTAATAGGATTGATAGAATAGTCATATAAACAAGTTGCAACTTCTTCCGAAAGCTTATCTGAAAAGAACTCTGAGGTTAAGCATGCTTGGCCTAGAGCAATCCGAGGATGGGTGAATGGTCGGGAAGTGGGTACCGGGTGCGTACGAGTGAGACTAAAGTGCGCAGGAAAGACAAGTGTTGGTCTGTGGGACATGTCTAGAATCTTAGTAAGCTGCCAAGGGTAATAGCCCGGACACGAAGAGTACGGGGTGTTACACCTATGTCGATGACTTTTAGTAGGGGACAACGTCAGCCTAGGCCCCAAGCTGGGCAACCTAGCAAAGAGGCCATCGACCTAGCTTAGCCGTCGGTGTTGGACATGATGGGCTGATGGGAGCCGTCGGCGTGGGTTTAGCCGTTGGCACAGCATCGGGCATAAAGGATGACACGTAGCCCCGATCTGACCGTGACGGCGAAGCGATGGCGTCAGACCTACCGCTGGTGTTGAACACCTCTTTGAAGACATGGCTAAAGTTACTCCCAACGCCAATACCAACAGCAGTGCGGCTGGTTCCTCCGTTGCACCATATGCAATCTTCCTTCACCTTGTTTTGAACAAGTTATGTCCTTTAAATTAACAATTTAGTTGAGTTATTTAGACAATTTTGGATTCTCCTAAGTTTTCTTGCGCCTCGATAGTGCCTGCTGCTGGCAAACTGGCTCATACGATCATTCAGTAAAATCTGATGTCTAAACTATTATCTCTCAATTGATGATTACCAACGAATGGTTGTTTGTGTTCCAGAATCATCTCGGTATTTCAATTCCAAGCGAAAATAGATACGCAGATGCATATGAAAATGGTGAGGGCTTAACGTGCATTTGATTTATCGATTGTAGAAACACTAGACTGATCAAGCGTTGAGACGACAAACTAGGATGGAGACTGACTTATTTTCTCCAGGATTTGGATTGAAGCTCATGAATAGGCTCAGTTCCGTTGGGAGCACTCCTCGGCTCATGTCTGTTTTATTAAAACCACTACGTCGCAACGCACGGACACTTTTCCTAGTCCAGGATCAATCACCACCTCGCTGCCACTGCCTCTTTCCTCTCCCTTGATGGGAGAATCATGGTGACTAAGGCCATTCCTAGTTTCCTACGCACCTCCTACCTCTGTGCTCTTAAACTTGCTGATAGAGCCATTGATATCGTGGACCAATATAGAAGAATTGGTGTGTAGGGTAAATTAGACAATTCCAACAAGAAGCTTGGGAGCTTGTTTGCAGGCCAAGATCCAAAGGTGGTTTGGGCATCACTAATCTTGTTGTTCACAATGAAGCCCTACTTATCAAGCTCCAGCATAAAATTTGGAAAATGATACCGTTCACCCGGGGGATCACGCGACTCGCGTCCCCCGGTTCCCGGTGTTGACACGCGTCTAGCCTCTCGCGTAACACAGATGTTCATGGGGTCCACCACTGCAATCTTATCCCCACGACGGAGTCCCTCTTTCTTGTGTTTCTAATCCAAAATCCATGGCACTCGCGCTGCTTCTCCCCCTGCGTGATGCCCTCCGCTCCTCCCTCGCTGCCCCGCCTTGCTCCTCCCTCTGCACGCCAACCCGCCCCGCCCTGCTTCTTCCTCGGCACGCCGCCCTCCAAGATGCCTGAAATCCCCCGCTGTCCTTTCAAACTCCCGTTACTGCTGCAAGGCGGCGCCGGCTCGTACATGCGGCGGCCTGCTACATGTGGCGGTGGAGGCTGCTATACGTGGCGGCAGGGGCTGCTACACGACGGGGCAACGGCCGGGTACACGTGGCGGCGGAGCCTGCTACATGCGGCGACTGCGACGGCGACCGATGCTACATGCGCTATGGCGGCTGCTACGTGCGGTGGCAGCTGCTACACTCCGTGATGCGTCTCTGCTACATGGACGAGGTCGCACTGCTACACCGGCGAGACGCCTCTGCTACATGGCCACTACAATGGGTGCGGCACCGGCGTAGCTACATCGGCGAGGCGTCTCTGCTACATGGGTGAGGCCATGCAGCTACACCGGCGAGGCGCCTCTGCTACATGGCAACACCACGCTGCTACATGGGCGAGGCACCAGCGCATCGACTTTGCTACATGCGGGCGTCGTCGCTGCTACAACGGCGAGGTGCCGCTGCTACACCGGCGAGGCGCCTCTGCTACATGGGCAAGGCCGTGCTGCTACATGGGCGAGGCACCGCCGCACCGGCTTTGCTACATGCGGGCGCCACCGCTGCTACATCGGCGAGGTGCCGCTGCTACAAGGGGGGCAACAATGTTGTTGTGAGGCCACCGCCTCCGACCACCGGCGTTGCAGCGAGCGACCACCCTGGCTTATTCTCCGGCGACGATGACATTTGCCGTCATGGGAGGCGCGCAGGGTGCTGCCAAGGGAAGGGAGGCGGTGCTGCCATAGAAAGGTGGAGGTGCTGCTAGCGACGTGCTTCCTAGGGGGCCGCGGACGTCGCTGAGCTGGACGCCGCCGCTTGCCGGAGCTGGACGGGCTCGCCGGCGATGGATGTCGGTCAGAGCCCCACAGCGACATGGACATCATGTAATCGAGCGAGGACGCGGGATGTTGGCTGCATTATTTACTAGCGTGGTTTTTTATTTGCGCGAATGGTTGGTCCAGGTGGACACGTGTCGAACGGGGGAGAGCCCCCGATCCCCGGGAGACGCGTAGCACTCGCCATAAAATTTTTAGTTGACTTGACGTGGCACCGTCAGATCAACTACGGGGCCATGGACAACCCCATGTTAAGGTTATACAACCTAAATGAGAGATGAGATGGGAATCTTACATAAGCCTAAATGATCACCGTTGCATTGGATGCATAAGGTTCCATCGGACGACCAAAGGCTAGTCTAAATATTTTTTTTACAGATCACAATACTGAGTCTGATCTCACGACATTCTGAACCTATAAAATCATGCTTTTTGAAGCAAGTGCAGTCGATTAGCAGTTACCTTGTTCAGCGGGAGCAAGCCGGAGAGGAGCAGATCCACCAGCGAGTTCGTTCGGGCGGGGGGAGCAGATTGCAGCTCCATGTGGGCAACGTACGAGGGCTTGAGGCTTGAGCTGCTACCACACGACGACGAAGGCCAGGAAGCCGACCCACGCGCGCCCGGCGCTGATCCCGCCAAGATAGAGACGACGCGATACAGGTCCGGCGAGTCCGCGACGACGTGGTCGCCGGCGTCTGTGGCGATGGCGAACGCCCATTCCAGCAGCTCCCTCCCAGTAGCTTCAGGGCGAATCTTCCACGCCTCATCTCCGGCAGCTCCCGCCGCTTCCGAATCTCCAACCCCCGCTCCCACAGCCCCACGGCCGCCGGCTCCCCAAGTCCTTGAGGAGGCCCAGATCCATCGCGAGCGGCGTCGTGTGAGCGGTACGGAAAGCGAGATGATGGGTGCGACGTGCGAGTCGTCCACGGCGGCGCAGGGGCCGACGGCGGCGAGGGAACCCCGGAGGAGAGGGGAGCACGAGGACGGGGACAAGAGTTGGGGAATTAGTATCGCGGGTTGATTTCCCAACAGT
Organism: Avena sativa; assembly: GCA_916181665.1. Classification (NCBI taxonomy): domain Eukaryota; kingdom Viridiplantae; phylum Streptophyta; class Magnoliopsida; order Poales; family Poaceae; genus Avena; species Avena sativa. The sequence goes on from OV702282.1 coordinate 196,383,142, forward strand.
TGAGGGGCTTAACTAAAAAATTACCGATTTAATTTGTCGTTACCGTTCGCGGATGGGCCGGCGTAACTTAACTTTTACTAGCACAAATGACCGTGCGTTGCACCGGGATAAAAACTTCTTTGCATGGTGTATACATGAGATCCTGGCGTTGCTACGGGACGACTCTCATTCGTCTAACTTTTGAGCGTCTAAACATTGTTCGATAGGTTCGGCTGTTGGTTTTTATCAACACCATAGGAAACGTACTTTATGAAAAATGTTTTTCTTAGATGTGGAAAAAAGAATACTCATGTAACCCGACGTTGTTAAAGGATCAATTTTCTGATTAACTTCCGAACCGAATTTAAAAAAAAACACAAAATGGAATAGACGGGAGAGAATAAATTAGTCTTGGTACATGGAACCCCATTCATGTAAAAAAAAAGAACCCCGTTCATGTCATAGCAGAGGTAGCTTTCCATAGATATGTGCAAACATTTGCCTCCCGAGGAATGAAAGAAAGTAAAAGAAAGAAATCCTTGACTAAGATTTTGTAAACAACGAACATGCCATCTGAATCACCTCATGCACCCAATTTTACATTAGCTGTTTCCATGCTCGCACAAATCGGAAGGTGAGACGAAGAGGATTTTCCTACGGGCGCAGATTCACTTAGGGCAGGATTCACTACCCAAGTGAAGCCACGTAATGAAAACATGATGGAGCATTAGTTTAGTATAGAAACCACCGTTGTACTGGGACTCTTTCTTCTTCCATCCATTCCTTGGTTGCTTCCTCCCCAAATCATTCCCGGCTAATCTTCTTCCCTCAAAATCGCTAGCAGGCCTGCAATTCCAAAGCCCACCGGCTGTAGTCTCTCTCTATGAAAATCTGCAATTGCTTCTAAAGCCCTGCAGCCGCCGGTCCTGCATGCTCTACAGCTTCGTGCAGAGGCAGAACCTGGCTGAGAGACGGCAGAGAAAGAAGAGACGTCGTGGCCTCACCTATTCTGGACTCCCCCAAATGTGTCGCCGCCCTCAGCCTTGAAGTTCCCGCCGACCGAGAGAACGAGAAGGAGAAGAGACGCCATGGGAGCATCTACTCCTGCCACCAGATGTGCCGCCGCCGTCAACATTGAAGCTCCCGCCCTCAACATTGTTCGCGGACCCGCGTGGCTGCGCATCGATGCATGAACGAAAAGGCGCATCGGAGCCGCTGCGACCACGCCGGAGCCGAGCCCTCTGCACCTGGCCTCGACTTGGAGGACGCACGCCCGTCCGCGATCTGGCCACCGGAGCCGCTGCGGCCTGCCTGAACGAAGAGGCGGAGGGCTGGTAGATGCGCAGCGCAGGGCGTGGCGGATGTAGAAGCACAGGGCCGCACGGCGCGGGGCGCTCGGGCGGATCCGTCAGGGATGAGGGATGGCCGAAGAAGCCGCAGATGCGGCAGTGAGCGGAGGGAGAAGGGCCGCATGACGCGAGGCGGTCGGCTCGGGACGGAGAAGGATCCGGTCCAGGGATGATTTCGTTTTTATTCCGTTGACTTACCAGATCAACTTGGCGGTGGCATGTCAAGTAAATACCCACAATTGCCAGGGGCAAATCCGTCCAATAAAAAATCGGAACCAAAACTACGTGGACGAACCTACCTCAACGTAAATTAGTAGATAGATAGATTAGTCCCACATCGCTAGTCTAATGACGAGATTACCTGCTTAAATAGGCGAAAGTACCATTACCATCGGCTTCGGCCAAAACAATTCAATCAATAAATTCTTCTAAGCTTTGCTAACGACCTTTCCATGCGAGTGTGTGCTGTGTTGATGCAGGTTCATCCCATGGAGACTCCAAAGAGACGGCGAGAAGACAAAGGGGTGCTTCCCCGGCTGGCGCAGTGGTCCGAGAAGAAGACTCGTTGGGGGTTCTCGCGCCACCTCGGCAGCGGGGACGCCCACAAGCTCCGGTTCGGCACCTCCAGTTTCTCCGGAGACCAGGACGGGACCAAGAGGAAGCTGGAGCTCGAAGACGAAGAAGATGATGACGAAGATGCTTTCGCTGGGCCGACATACATCGTGTCGTCGCCCGATCCTAGCAAGCTGCCGTCGCCGATACTGCTGCAGCTCCCAGCCTGCGCGTGTGTGCTACTGGAGCTGCCTACCTGTGTCTGTAACACCAAGCTGGTGTATGTCGTATAGGGTTAGTTGTGTCAGTCCAGTGTCCGCTAAGGGTGTCGTAAGACGCGTCTCTGTAGGTGTAGGGTAGTTGAGTCCGTAGACGCATCTCTGTAGGTAGCGGGGTTACATTAGTCCGTTTAGATTAGTTTCTTTTATAGAACCGAATTTAAGTTGACTCAACTTTGTCTAGATTTATATGTATCTAGACTAGATGCACTACAGGAATGACGCTATGTGCCGACGGCCTGCCGCTATGCCGACGGTGTAGGACCGAGCCTGGCTAGCCCAGCTGACTAGCCGTCAAAGCCAGGACGTGACGACGTTTTCATGGTGTTAGACATACGCCGAGGGACACCGTCGGCATAGCCTCCACCCACGTATGCCGACGGCCACCCTCGGCATACCACCATCCATTTTTTTTCTTTTTTGCCACCTAATTATGAACTTATTTTATATTTATATTTATTTATTAGTATCAATTATTCAAACATGGTTCTATTTTTATCAATTGAATCTTCTCTCTCACATCTACAGGTCGAGAAATTGCATGTGTGTAAGTGTTATCACATGTGTATGAAGTTTATATATCACACATTTTGGATAAGTTGTTCGAAGATTCCAAAACAAATAGAAAGTCCATCGAGCAACCCTCCTACGGAGAGAGCTATAGGTGTAGACCTGCGGGGGGCCCAGTCTAGGGTTTCGTCGGAGGAAAGACCACCGAAGTGTCGGAATCATATGAAAACTTGCATGTGTCCCTAACATATGTGTGTAAGTGTGGTGCAAGGTTAGTAGGTGGCATATGTAGGTCCCAAGTGTGACCGCTTTCGCAGACATGCGTTAACATTTAGTAAAATCCTGGATATTTACGTGGAAACTTCCTGTCTCGGTGAAACCGGATAGGATACTGCCACACATTGTGAACCAACATGGTTTTACATCATCCTATGACCTAAACAAACACAAAACAAGAGAGAGATACGCCGGGCTACCCCTATCAGAAGAACGTCTAGGGGGTAGACGATCTGAGATCCATAGATCAGTGTTCCACAGCAAACCGCGCTCCGGGGCATCGAAATACCTCAAGAACTTGCATGTGGCTCTAGAACATGCACGGAAGTGTGGTGTTATGTTGAAACATACAAAATCTAGTCCCGGGTGCATGTGTACCCCTTCGCATTGTAACCTAAAAGTGAAGGTTCTGGACTTATATAAAGGGGAAACTCCCCGTTCCGGTGAAACCGGGTAGGATACCGCCGCACATTGTGAACCAACATGGTTTTACATCATCCTATTACCTTAACAAACACAAGAAAAGAGAGAGCTATGGCGGGCTACCCCTATCATAAGAACTCCTAGGGGTAGACGATCAGAGGCCCACAGATCAGGGTTCCACAGCAAACTGCGCTCCAAGGCATCGAAATACCTCAAGAACTTGCATGTGGCCCTAGCACACGCATGAAAGTGTGGTGTTATGTTGAAACATATAAAACCTAGTCCTCGGGTGCATGTGTCCCCCTTCACATGCATGTGCTGTAACCTAAAAGCGAAGGTTCTAGACTTATATAAGGGGGAAACTCCCCATTCCGGTGAAACCGGGTAGGATACTGCCACACATTTTGAACCAACATGGTTTTACATCATCCTATGACCTAAACAAACACAAAACAAGAGAGAGCTACACCGGTCTACCCCTGTCATAAGAGCGTCTAGGGGGGTAGACAATCCGAGGCCCAAAGATAAGGGTTCCGTAGCAAACCGCGCTTCGGGGTATCGGAATACCTCAAGAACTTGCATGTTGCCCTAGAACATGCATGAAAGTGTGGTGTTATGTTGAAACATACAAAACCTAGCCCCCGGGTGCATGTGTCCCCCTTCGCATGCATGCGTTGTAACCTAAAAGCGAAGGTTCTGGACTTATATAAGGGGGACCTCCCCGTTCCTGTGAAATTGGGGTAGGATACTGCCGCACCTTATGAACCAACATGGTTTTACATCATCCTATGACCTAAACAAACATAAAACAAGAGAGAGATATGTAGGGCTACCCCTATCAGAAGAACGTCTAGGGGGTAGACGATCTGAGGCCCACAGATCAGGGTTCCGCAGCAAACCGCGCTCCGAGGCATCGGAATACCTCAAGAACTTGCATGTGGCCCTAGCACATGCATGAAAGTGTGGTGTTATGTTAAAACATACAAAACCTAGTCCCTGGGGGCATGTGTACCCCTTTGCATTCATGCGTTGTAACCTAAAATCGAAGGTTCTTGACTTATATAAGGGGTAAACTCTCCGTTCCGATGAAACGGGTAGGATATTGTCGCACCTTGTGAACCAACGTGGTTTTACATCATCCTATGACCTAAACAAACACAAAAAAAGAGAGAGCTATGCTAGGCTACCCCTATCAGAAGAACGTCTAGGGGGGGTAGACGATCTAGGGCCCCCGGTCTAGGATTTCGCCGGAGGAAGACCACTGGAGCGTCGGAATCACATGAAAACTTGCATGTGTCCCTAGAATATATGTGTGAGTGTGGTGCAAGGTTGGTAGGTAGAATATGTAGGTCCCAAGTGTGACCCCCTTCGCGGACATGCGTTCACACTTTGTAAAATCCTGGATATATACGTGGAAACTCCTGCCACGGGGCAACTGATGCAGCGCTGAGTTGATGTAGAAGCGCTTGTTGGGAACCCCAAGAGAAAGGTGTGAAGTAGCACATCAGCAAGTTTTCCCTCAGTAAGAAACCGAGGTTATCGAACCAGTAGGAGGAAGGAAATGTCACACAGGTGTTGCAAGCAACACGGAGACCTGTACAACAAAAAACTCAAGACTTTGCCCTAACTAACAGTGAGGTTGTCAATCTCACCGGTTGCTGTAACAAAGGATTAAACGTATTATGTGGAAGGTAATGGTTTGCAGCAAGTAAACAAGTAACAGTGGAAGATGGATCAATGGTAAAGATTGGACCGGGGTCCATAGTTCACTAGAGGTGCTCTCCTTAGATAAACAACATGGCATGAAGGGTAAACAAATTACAGCAGGGAAATTGACAGGAACTGAGCAAGGCATAACAATGCAATTACTAGTCAGAAAGATCCTATGAGATTCGATTGGGCAATATAACAAGATACATAGACCGCCATACAACTACATCTATGAACCTTCAGGTTATCATCCGAACCCCCTCCAGTATTAAGTTGCAAGCAACAGAAAACTGCTTTAAGCAAAGTGTGTAAGGTAAACAGTCCACATGTTCCATGAACAAGAGACCGTTGTTTTCTCCCTAGTAGCAACAACACATCTACAACCGAAGAGATTTTTGTCACTTCCCTTGAAAACTAGAGGCATGAACCCACTATCGAGCATAAATACCCCCTCTTCGAGTCACTAGCAACTACTTGGCCAAGATAGCTACTAACAACGGAGAGCATGCAAGATCACAAACAACACAGAAATGATAGAATCATAAAGACAAAACCATTAATCAAACCAACATAATAATCTCAATATCCATCGGATCTCCGAAAACACAACATACATGATTACAAATAGATTAGATCTTGATCATGAACGGAGCTCACAAGATCTAAACATGAAAGCACAAGGAGGAGATACAACCATCTAGCTACTACATGGACCCATAGTCCAAGGTGGAACTACTCACACATCATATCAGAGAGAAGGCCTCCAGGATGATCTCCCCTTTGGCAGGGTACCCCGAAGAACTTCATATCCCCCCGATCTAGGGACAACGGTGGTGGCGGCTACAGAAGGTTTCGTGGAATATTTATCGGGTACTTAGGGTTTCTGCATCGGGGGCTTCTTATAGGCGAAGGGGGAGGCCGAGGCGGTGGCCAGGAGCCCCACACCCTGCCTAGGCGCGGGGCAGGGCCCACCCGCGCCTAGGGTGGTGTGGCTGCCCTGACACGCCTCTCCGTCTCCCATTTGGACTTCTTTTTCCCCAATTGACTTTGACGTTTGTCCCGTCCAATTCCGAGAATATTTCCTTACTAGCTTTTCTGGAACCAAAAACAGCAAAAAACATGCAACTGGCACTGTGGCAACTTGTTAATAGGTTAGTACTAGAAAACATGTAAAAACACCTCAAAGTGGTAGAAAAAGCAAAGCAAAGTAGATACTAAACAAGCATGGAGCATCAAAAATTATAGATACGTTTCTGACGTATCAAGCATCCCCAAGCTTAACTCCTGCTCGTCTTCGAGTAGGTAAGTGATAAAAATAATAATTTTTGAGGTGACATGCACCCTCACAATAAAGATCTAACCATTTGCAAGCATTGAAAGCTGGGATCAAAGAACTCTAAACATGTGCATGAAAGATGGAGTTCTAACAATAGGAAATAGTAACTATGCATGCAACATGAAAGGCTACAAACAAAGATCATGAATAACATGCATTGAAAAACGTTTGTTTGTTTCACATACAGAAAACATAGCATGGTGCCAACCAGCTTGTTCCTCATAGAGTACCAAATAGATGCATAGGACACCTTCAAAGTTCACAAAGGTGACTAGAAACAAGTAGCACAAGAACAAGTAATATCACAATATGCATCAATCAATAAGCTTTGGAACACTGCACACATAATGACAACTGTGCTCTCTTAATGGTGCCTAAAGGTAGAAGGTGGAGACTCAAATAAAGGTGGAAGAAAGGCCTTTTATAAAGGAATCAGGGATTTCAAGTTTCAAAAAGAGCTTCAAAAATTATGGTACTTGTTAGCTTTCAGCCCTCATTGCCCCTATCATAAGCATCTTGAAGTGATTAAGGTTAAAGTGAACAAAGATGGAGTATATGCTTGACGAAGTATAAGTTGGCAATCTCAAGTCCCTTGAATATGAGGGCCATACCTCATGCAACTCAACTTTAGTCACATGTAAGTTCTTGTAATTATAAGTGTTTGCATATCATAGAGAACCGCCAATGGGGTACCCCTTGCACATGGTACAGGAGCTTTCCCATAACCAAAATGACAAGGCAAGCAGACAATGAGCATCTCATTAATCTTTTTATTTACCATATGCATATCTTTTTATTGAGGATTCTTCATAGATAGCTCACTATGGTGATGCTGCAAGTTTCCACCATGATTAGGCATGGCTTAGGCTAGCGGCCTAGGTATTTCTCTAACACAAAATACAAACTCCATGGACTTACAAGTTCCCTCTTTATTTCAGGGGCGGAGCCAGAAAGACACAAAAGGGTGGTGCTAATCCTTGCTAAATGAAGCTAGTTACTCAGAATTTTTATATATAAAGCCTTGAAATTAAGACATGCACAAGGTAGTGCAGCTGCTAGACCGGTGCTAGAGCACCGGCAGCACCGGGCCTGGCTCCGCCCCTGCTTTATTTCACACCAGTGACATCCATAGAAAAAATAGCATGATATCAACTGAGTACAAAGTACAAGTGCAATGTTGAAAATGTTCCCCGTGATAGCACGGTTCTGCTAATTCCAACGTATAAGTGCAAGCATATACAACATAGATGACACAATGGTTCAAGTTTATTAGGGGCAAAGAATATAAATTGTGCCATCAAGTTCGTGAGGGATTTAATCACTAAGTTTTCTCATAACAAAATAGTTTTTAATTGGAAGATAGATGAAAACAAGAATATACTTGGAATGGTGTAACACACCATGCATAGGAGTTTATAGTGGACACTTTGGAATAACTTGGTTTCTTGGGAGTTGGAAGCATGAGTAGAACTTACTCATACAAGTGGAGGCTAGCAAAAGACTGGGAGCAACCAAATAAGAGAGCAATAATGGCCATAATCATGCAGTGCAACAAAGCATTACTAATCAAAGCATAGATTGGTACTACAAGTCAAGGAATAAATGATCATAGAGGCTATGGTGACTTGTTCATAGTCATAACATGGTGTGAGCATGTGCCAAGTCAACCCAAGCAAAGCATCAAAGGAGAATAACACAATACTATGCTTTTGCATGCTAAAACAACGCATAATTTCTTCAAGGCACACTAAGCAATCCCAATTGTTTGAACAAGACATGCTACAGAAATAATCACTAAGCATAAGGTCAAAACAACACCTATCATGTCATGCTAAAGTCTAAGTCACATTCAATGCAAGCTCCTCTTGCACTTTCAAGCAAGAACTTACTACTCCTTTCCAACACCAAGCAACTTATTTGCAAAACAACACAGTGAGAACGGGGGTCCAAACTACTTTATTCAAGCAAACTAAACAACCTAAGAAAAGCAAACGAAAACTAAGACGCTCCAAGAACAACACAACTTGTGCATGAAACAATAAAAACGAAGTGTCTAGATAGACCTGAGCTTTTTATTGATGAAGAAGGGGATTCCTTGGACATACCCAAGCTTTGACGCTTGTACCTCTTGGATATTTCTTGGGGTGACACCGGGGTGGCATACCCAAGCTTGAGATTTTGTCCATTATTCATCTCATTACATCATTCTCTCTCTACACCTGAAAATTTTCCTTCATACAAAACTTCACACAATCTTCATTAGCAACATTAGTTTATTCAAAAGATATTAGACCTCTGGCAAAGCTTTGGAACAGCAAGGATTTTCACTAAAAACACAAGATACTGTAGCAACTCCTTCAAAAAGCTCAATTCACCTAAAGAGAACTCAAAAAAGGAATCAATAAGAAGCAAATACAAATAATGGCAGAAATCTGTCAAAACAGACCAGCAGGAAGAAACCAATTTTTTTGAACATCTTCTGTTGCTCAAATCAAAAAGTGTTGAACTAATGAAAGTTAGCTAACATACTGGGGGATGTATTCATAAATTGTGAGCTCAATACGAGTTACATAGACTCCTCACGATTTTTTTGGTGGAGGACACAAATCTGTTTCGGGGCAGCAACTCCCCAAATCTTACTTCCCTCTTATTAGAGGTCATTCTTGGCACAAAAAGCAAACAAAAAGGATAAGGAGAGGTCATTACAGAAGTAATAACTTCCAAGACTTAAGGAAACTCTTGGGTTATCTCCCAACAAGTACTTTTCTTTAACGCCTTTAAGTTAGGCACAAGAAGCAAGAAGAATCAAGTATTTTCAAATGAAGAAGCATTAACATCAAACTTTGCTTTCAAAGGAGGAGGAAAAAGCAACTTCTCTCTCCTTGTAGGAAAGTGTTCAATACCTTTCTTGAATGGAAAATGATATTTAATGGTGCCTTCTTTCATATCAATGATGGCACCAACTGTTTTAAGAAAAGGTCTTCCCAAAGTAATAGAACAAGAAGCATTGCATTCAACATCCAAAACATAGAAATCAACAGGGACATAAGCATTGTTAACCATAATGAGAACATCATTAATACTCCCCACGAGTTTCTTCTTAGTATTATCATTGAGTGGGACATCCAAATAACAATCTTCCAACGGTGTCAAATCAAGCATTTCATAAATCTTCTGTAACATCCCAGCATTAGAGCTTAGAAATAAGTTGAACCCAGATGTTTGCATTGCATTCATGCATAGAAAATCCGAATAATTTTCGCACTTTTAAATAAAAACTTGTCAAAGAGATTGAAGCTTCTCTCAACTTGATGGAATTGAAGTAGATCATCGAGTTGACTGCAATAAGTTGCAATATGACCTTTGCTAAAAACATTATTTTGGGTAATGGTAATTTGATCTAAGGGTAGATCAAATGTAATAAAACTAAACCATCAACACATTGCTTAATAACTAATAGTTGATCCTTAATAAAGCATATCATAGTATTCATTACACACTCATGAATACCAAGTTATAAACATAACTTAAGTAATCGGAATGGAACAACTATATCCTAATCTCATTTGCTTATACCATGAGTATCATGGTAATACCTAACCTTAACTCTTTAGTGAGTTTGAGTAGGAAAGAAACCAATTCAAGATCATTCACCATATATCTTTATTTCATATCAATCTTTATCATCTCTAATGAACCCTATCTTTATATCCGTTGTTCATCAATGTTGAGTAATCACCTATTGATTCACCAATTCTTAAACCTATCGATTCTTCAACTATCAACTTTTGACTTTATCATAACAATCACTCTAAGTCCTTAGAGAATGAAGTAAGAAGAGGTAGATGGTAATGCTAGTATTAGATATCATCTATAGGATGGGAGTGATTGAAGGAAATCAAATCATATTGGTAACAAAGAAGATTACAAGGATGAATCCTAAAGATAGATACCAAGGAGTAATCCTATTGGATTAAGTAAGCATAGTTCATGAATAACATAACTTAATCCAATAGAGATACTAAGAAGATAATTTCAATACAACTGTAAGGTTGTATTGATAAATGCCTTGATTAGCCAACTGGAAACCTAAGCCATGTATGATTAAAGGATTGTAATGATCATGCCTTACTCACCAAGATTGAATGCTTATATCAGGTATAAGTGACATTGGTGAATAGAACATGATTGAAACCTATTATAGTAATGTTATTCTAGGTCATCCATGACAAGCCATATTAATATAATGTGAGGTTGGAGTATAAGATACTAGAGTGTAGTAAATATAAGATAGTATGATTATGATGATGTTAGAGTAACATTGGATTAAAGAAGTAGTATTCTCCTCTTTGGAAATACTAAGCACTTGAGGTGAAGTAGGATTTGATGTATACATCTATTGAAATGATATTAGTGAAGGATGATAAGGAAAGAGCATGAATGGAAGTAACTGTAAAACAATTGTTAGATTGGAGGTTATCAGTAGTAGAGTAGTTGTTACAACCAAGTATAGATATGAGAAGATTATGAAAAGCTTTAGTGTCAAGCTCATTAGAATTATAAATGGATTTATAAGAATAAAAAGTGGATAAGAATATTTTGTGAAGTAAAGCTCATCATGTTAACACATGATGATAGATGTGAAGAAGTAGTATATCTAGGAAAGGAATTCCTTAATTAGAAGTCCAGGATTGTGAATTATGGAAGATATGAATTCTGGGTAAACATTAAACCCTAAATTTATAATCAAGCTTAACATCCATCCCATCTGTTGGATAAATCATTTTATAGGAATATTTTCCTATAGCAAATCACTTAAGCACATCTCTGTCATTTTCAGCCATCATTCTCATAGGAACTTAGGAACTATCTTTATTAATTCTTTCTCATAAGTTAGCCTAGAAAACAATCCCACTATTTTAATTTAAATGGTGATATCATTCAAGATCACAAACATAAAAACAATCTGTCTTAGCCATTAATCTTTATTCACATCAACAGAAGAATATAAGTATATTAAGAACCCTAAACCCTAGGGTAAGTATTTGCAATTCAAACCCTAACTTCTATGTTAGACATAATAAAATATATACATTGCTATTTATTAAACTTATGAGAATAATATTAACCATATTAATTACTCCAAACTTCATGTACCAAATATTAGAAGGATCTATATCAACAGAATAAAGAAATAAAACTCTATATAATAAAAGTTCACAAATTGATTTATAATAACTTTATTGTTGCTGTAAGTATTCAGAAAATAAATTCCTTAAAGAAAAGTTCAAATCAAATATGAAAATACAAACCTGAAAATAAAACAGAAAACAGAAAAGAATAAAAAAATGGACTCAGACCAGAAACTGGCCCATGGCCCATTACCTCTCCCAGTTACTCGTTGCTCGCATGCACCACACTACAGCCCACTTCGGCCCGCGACCAGCCCACCAGCAGCCCGTACCGCTTCGGCCTTCTGTTTCTCGTCGTCTTCCTCGCCGACAGAAGCAGCTGCGTGGCATCGCGGCGGTCGTCGATCTCCGACGCGCTACGATGCGCGTCGCCGCCGGTGAGGAGGGGGATAAGAACGCCCACGTCCTCCTCTCTCCATCCATACCCATATCAATCCCTCTTGTTCTCTCTATCTCTCTCGCACACAGGCACCGAACCCTAGCTCGCCGGGGGCTATCATCCTCGTCGTTTTGGGTCGCCCTAAGCTCCGCCGAGGCCACTAGCATGACCGTCATGGTCTCCTCATTCCTTCCAGCTGAGCCACGCTTGTCCTCAAGCCTCCAATCGTCCGAATCGAAACCTCCATCTCCGACTCCGGCGACCGTTGTTGCCATTGATTCCGGTCGAGTCTCGACTCACCAACACCTCCTCGAGCTTCCTGGTAAGATTCAAAGCACGATAGTACTCTCCGTTTACTCGATTGCTTCCAGTATTATGCGTCCCACATTTACCTGCCACCGCCGCCATCGGCCACCTGTCGTGCACCGTGCTCCGGCGACCATTTTCGAGCGGCGCAGCCACTAGGTGACTACGCATGTCGCACTGAATCGAACAACACCACTCTCGTGCGCGCGCGTGCTCTCGATCAACAGATTAATCAACGATCTGTGAGATCATCAGCGGATTATGTCAGCATGACATCATGCCGACGTCACCCCAGCCCTGTCCAACCCTTTGACTTGGTCCACTGCTCACGTGGCATCTGATGTGGTGTTAGTGACCAGAGTAGAGTTAGGTTGGGTGTAAAAAGTAAAATGGTTATATATAAAATAATTTAGAAAATGATTAAATCTTAGAAATTGTAACATCCCAAAAATACTAAGCTTGGATCATCAAATTCTAATCATCAGAATTAGGGTTAACAAAAACTTTTCTAATTAAAATTAGGAATGCATGCATATGTGTATGCATTGATTTTTGAAATTCTTTTAAACCACCTTGTTTGTTTGTTTCATTAATTGTAAAATGTTTCTTAGGTGAAATAAACATCATCTAAAACATTTCCCACACTTTTCTTAAAGACAAGTAAATCAAAACACATATATTAAATGAATGGTCACTTTGACCAATTTAACTCTCATGCCTACTTTGGCTGTCTCAAACTTTCAGAACCTAACAGAAACTTTTCTGGATCTTTGCACCCATTGAATGTACTCATAACAAGGTATCAAGGCCCACTTTGTGATCATCCAGAAACTTTCAAATGCATAGTTTAAATGACAATTCAAAATTGAATCTTTATCATATGGGAAGATCCCACTTTTTCAAAAACCCCTCAAACAAGCTCAACTTTCAAAACCCAAGCATCTGCAGATTCACCAGCACCAATCTAGCAAACCCACCAAAAATATTTTCAAAATTCAAAACTTGAGTTCATGCGGCCATTTCATCAAACAGGCTGCAGACACAAATCAAACAAACATCAAACACTATAGTGTGCAGTAAAATTGGCCTAACTTGTTCCCTAGTTAGCTCACACCCAGCTCAGTAGATCACCTAGGAAGTTTAACTAAGGACTAGCACCCCTGTGAGCTTGCCATTGCCATCAATGGTGAACAGCCGAGCACCCCCTTGTCACCCCATTGTGGAGAGCAGGCTAGAGCAAGAACTACCCGTGCCAACCTTGTCTGGGAGGCAGCCCACCGTCCACCGCCACTCCCTGTCCTAGCCGCGAGCGTTGCCAAGCCCTGGACCACGCGCACAAGCCGTGCCCAGACCGCCAGAGACCATGCCGAGTATGCGCCAGAGCACGACCCTCGACCAGCGCCCACAGACCGCGCGCCGCCCTCAGCGCGTGCAGACACGATCACCATCAACCCAGAAGACCACCAGACATCCCCGTTTGCCGCCCCGTGCCACACAGCCACCGCCCGCCGTCGAAGACGCCGCCTCTGCCACGCAGAGCACCGCCCGTTCCAGACCAAACCACACCGCCCCATGCCTCGAGACCATGTCGTTGAGCATCGCCAGGAGACACCGCACCGTCCCCTACCCTTGCCCATGCCATTAGCCGCCTGTAATCTCGCTCTCGACGAGCTCACCGTGCGCCCCGACGGTCCCCTCGCTCGACTATAAATAGAGGCCACCCCCGCTCGATTTATTCACACCATCTCACTCCCCTCTCCTCACTGATCGTGCCACACCATTCTCAGAGCAAGGAGAGCACCACCCCGCCGAAATTTCACCGGATCCCGCCGCCTCTGGAGAAGAAGGGAGCCAGCAATTGGAGCCGCCCCAGGAGAAGCCACCGGTACCAGGAGATTTGCCGTCGTCGACTTCGTCGTTCGCCCGCCTCGCCGACCCTCGCCGGTACCCCGATGAGCCCCCAGCAACCCTCACTGGCCGCGCTAGGTTTCGTTCTCGCCGGAGTTGTCTCGCATCGACGATGACTCCCAGCCGTTGGATTAGAACTAGATCGAACGATCCACGTTGCCCCATACCGCTTCGCCCAGCCCCGTGTCACTGACGAGTGGGGACACCCACTTAAGCAGCCCGCGGGAGCACTGCGCTTAGCAGGCCGGCCCGTTAACTTTACCCGCGCAGCCCAGTTATTCAAATTAAACTTTTTCTATTTCAATTCAAACACACTTCTGTACCCAACTTCAAAAATCCACCCAGATCGATTCAATGCACCAAATTGAATGAAACCAATTTTGTTAGAAATGTCTGTGAATGCTGAATCCAAGCCCGTTGGATTCAAGTCATTTGGATCTATAGATCACCCTTGGTAAAAATAACAAGGCATAAGCTTTTCTGCATTCAAACATTTTTCAAATTCAAACCATAATAGCTTTTGAGTTGATTCCAACTCTCAAAAATCACATTTAACCATACCTTTCAGAATATATAAAAATATATAGGTTTACTTGCAGAAATAATGTTCAAGTAATAAAAGAATGCTACATAAGCATTTCTAGCCACATTAATTAATTAAAATAAAAGGGTAAAACCTTATTAAATTGTGACACCACTTTAAATCACATTACCTTGGACTACAATATGTGGTGATGACATGTGTCAACATGATCCCATGTTTGGTTTGGAGAATATTAAATCTTAAGTAGTTTTTCAATGAGTAGAAATTACTTTTCTAAAAATAAAAGGAATTAAATCAAGCCTTAACCTTGTAATGTTAGGGATGATGCTGGATCATCTATAGGACCCTTGTGTGTGATGATTGCAAGTAGTTAAGTATTGTTTGGTGATTGTGTACCTCGTATTTATTCATAGACACTAGTACCGACCAAGGATACGAGGAGGAAGGAGGATACTACGAAGAAGAAGCCGAGGAGAACTTCAACCACTGCTCTGCACAAGGCAAGCTGATACTATACTAATGCAAGCTAAAACTTGCAAGACACTCTACTTTAGCAAGCCTTACTAATCAAGTTGACCTATGCAAGCTAACACTTGCAAGATACCCTACTGAGGCAACAAACCCCTACTTGTTACTATGCCTACTATATGCTTTAAGCATATGTGATCATACCCACTTGATAAACCAATCATAGTTTTATTTGCAAGCTTCTTACTTTATTTCTTTATCAAAGCTTACTTAGAGTTTACTTAAGTAACTGGTAGATACTGGAAAGATTCTGAAGGTTGCATAAAGAGCATTAAATTTGACCTAAGCCAGGAACCTTGATATCATCCTAAGATATAAGGTTGTACTTAGTTAAAACTCCACTAGATACTACCCCATCATTAGTACTACCCCCACCTGTAGATGCTATTGCTAAGCATAAAACTTGATCAACTTTAGATGGGAATACTTGGTGGAAAAATGGTTATGAAAACCTTGTAATGATGGATCATTCTATTGAAATGTTTTGGACATGTGTTTCCGAACACTTGATGATTTTGGTGATGAAAACATGGAGGCATGAGCCTTAGCCCCTTATAAAACTGATGGTTGTCTGGATGCGATACCATTCCAATTTTATCGTACAACCACAATACCCGAATATTGGGTAGGGCTTGACTGGAAACTTATATTCCTTAGTATTAGTTCCCTCACGGCCAAGGTCTGAGCTGAGGCTACCTTGTGAAGATTGTCCACCTGTGCAGTACCCAAGATGACAGTTGGTCATGGTTGGGAGGCCAAACTCACAGGAGAGGTGCTTATACTAGGGCGTGTAATTGAAAGGTTAGGATTGATTATCCGCATACTGAGTATGGTGAATTCAGGATTTGTTCCTGACGGATGTATCGAATGTTGTGGTGAAAGTGTACAATCTCTGCAGAGTGTCAAACTATTCGAATAGCCGCGTCCGCGGTTATGGACAGTTGGAGTGGCCATACTGTTCCCCCGTCAGACTTTTCAAAATGACTTGTGAAATGGATTAAGACTTTGACTTAACCACAACAGAGTTGTGACATGAGTTACAAGATCCCAGTTAGGAGTTATAAAATTGTGACTAGCTTCAGAACTTAGTAGAGATAAATCTGGCTTTTGCAAAACAACCCTAGAGCCTAGTGTCCTATTATCCAAAAAACCCCTTTATCTGTTAGTATTGGTTTGCGAGTACTTAAAGAGTACTCATGGCTTTGTCCCTGGCTATTCCCATGGCCAGACTATGAAGAGGAGTACCTGTAAGATGGACCCTAGGAAGGTTACGACAACTAGGATCATCTCCCATCGTCAGCATTGCCTGTGACCCCAAAGATGGAGCTTCGCCTACGCTACCGTTATTATTTCGTATTCCGCTGCTTGATGTTGTAGTAAGAACTGGATCATGAGATCCCTATTTGTGTAAGAACTTATGTATCGTTTGTAATGGATGATGTACTATGGTATCCAATTCTGTTATGTCTCGCAAAAATGGTAATCCTGGGATTGCGATGTATGGCATAACAGGCATCTAGGATTGAAAAATCCGGGTGTTGACAAGTTGGTATCAGAGCCATCCTGACCATAGGAGACCCTAGTTAGACTGGACGTTTGAACCAAAAACTTAGTTTCAAAACCAAAGAAAACCACTATTTAAAAAAACTTATTTTCATTCTTATCTCTTTGATTCTTTCATAAAAATTCATGTTCCTCAAAAACTCTTGCAAAATACATAAAATTTTGACACACTTGATCACTCTGCTAATCTACTCATCCTCTTTTTTTATAGATGGACGTGAAGTACAACAAGTTTTACCAACTTGGGAATGGAGGAGACCTTATCTTTGAGAGGGATCTGGATCATCTTTCGGAACTTCTGGAGCGTCCGCACCCCGAGTTCTTCGGAGCTCAGCTCAATGATCAAGGAGGAGAAGATCTGCAGTGGCTAATTGTTGCAAGTCTCCGAGGAAAGATTGAACCTCCCACTGCGGAGGGAATTTAGTTTACCTTGATGGAAAAAAATTGGCTCGATGGACTTGCCAGAGCAATGCAGGAAGCTCTTTCCCGTTTATGTGGGCAGAGCATCAATCAGATCAAGGGTACTCGCTTTGAGTTTTGCCCAAGGCGTGATGCAAATGGACAACCACTGGAAGCCCCATACCACCCCGAGCTGAAGACTCAATTGGACCACCTCAGCTTCATGATGTATGATCGTCAGCAGGAGTTGGACAACTGCCGTGACTATTGCAACCACAAGTCTGCCATCATCAAGACGAAGGATCAGACCATATCCATGCTAGCAAAGGATCGCAAGTCTCGCCGCCGTCAGCTCGACAAGAAAGAGCGCATTATTGCCCATCTTCGCCACCGCATCTCATCTTTGGAGGAAACCATCCACGAGAGAGACATGCAGTTGGAGGAAAGGGAGAATGCCGGGGAGGATCTTCGTGGAGACCCTTACTCCTATCTCAGCGATGACGATGATTTTCTGTAGGATCAGGCCATGGACTTCTTCACCGATGAGGATGATTTCGCCTTCATCGATGATGACGAAGATGATGAAGCCACAGACTCCAAGGAGTAGTAGCACTGAGCACTAGCGTAGTGAGTAGTATTCGGTCCCACTGTATCGTAGATTCCAGAATGGTTCTTAAAACCATCTGTTTTTCCTTGCTGTGGTGTGCGTTGTATCGTGTGAATGAATGAATGAAAAAGCAAGTTGCTAAAAAAAATCTGAGTCAAACCTTTAAAACTTTTCAAAGACCCAAAACCTTAGAAATTTCCCTCTTTTCTCATGATCTATCTCAATCTTCAGATGCCACGTGGAGGAAGTGGTTCAGCCCCGGACCCGATGTTGCAGATCCTGCAAATGTTGACTTCTGACCGCGAAGCTGAAAGAGCGGAACGTCAAGCCAATCTAGCCACTCTGCAACAGATAGCCCAGCTAGCCCACAACAACCAAGGCCACGGAAATCAGGATAACCATGGATCTAAGCTCAAAAATTTCCAGAATACCAACCCACCCGTTTTCACCAAGTCAGAAGAACCCCTATATGCCGATGATTGACTGCAAACCATGAAAAATAACTTAGAAGTCGCCGGAGTGGAAGCCAATGAGAAAGTCCTGTTCGCCACCCATTATCTAGCCGGAGATGCCAGGGCATGGTGGAACAGTGTTCGCGCAATGACCGGAGGCCAGATGATGACCTGGGAGGAATTGAAGGTCAAGTTTAGCAGAACCCATGTGCCACCAGGTTTTATCAAGAGAATGAGAGACGAGTTCAGAGAGCTGAAGCAAGGAAGGATGACTGTAGTGGAATACCGTGACAAATTTTTGTCATTATCTAGGTATGCCCCGGACGAGATAGACACCGAAGCCAAGAAGAAAGAAAGATTCCTGAATGGTCTGCATGACGAGATGCAAACAGTGTTAGTCAATATCCCCTTTGCTGATATTGAAGCCCTTGTCGACTCAGCTATCCAGATGGAAGGAAAGATCAACCAAGCCAATGAGAACCGCAAGCGTCGCATGATGCATCAACTAGGAACCCATCAGACCCCAAAGTATCGCCCCAACCCATCTCCAGGATTTGCCCCAAGAACCAACAGACCCCCTATGACCTGTCCGACCTACCCCAACCGTGGAAACCCTAGACCCGGAGGAAATCACAACAACCCCGGCAACTCTAGCAATTTAACCCGTGCCCCACCCAAGTTCAACACCAACCATGCTACCGCCAACACCAACACTGCCCCGAGGACTGGAAGCAATGTTGTGCCTGTCGCAGCCAAGGACAAGTCACAAGTGACCTATTATGACTGTGGAAATAAAGGCCACTATTCCAATGAGTGCCCCAAGAAGAAGAATGCTACAGCCCCTAATGCCAATGCCCCAGCTCAGCAGCAGCGTCGTGTTCAGCCAGGGAGAAGATTTGCCCCAGGGAATTCGCTCAACCGCAACGGCCGTCTTTTTCTCATGCATGCTGAAGAAGCTCAGGAAGCGCTAGACGTCGTGCTGGGTATGTTTTCTGTTAATTCAGTACTTGCAAGAGTGTTTTTTGACTCTGGTGCATCGCATTCATTTGTCACCGAAGAATTTGCCTGCACTAGTAAAATTCAACCAACCAAACTGAAGCATGTTATGATTGTGCAAATTCCCGGATCAACCACCAAGGCTAGGCAAATTTGCAAAGCCGTCCCTATCCGAATCCATGGCATAGATTTTTATGCAAATCTGATAGTACTCGGAACTGGGTTTGGAAGTAGTACTAGGAATGGATTGGATGTCCAAACATAAGGGATTGATTGACTGTGCCAAGAAAGCCATCACCATGACCAGTACCGCCGGAATATCAGTCGAGCATATATCTGAAACCTTACCTCGCCAATTCAAGTGTAACAAGAGTATAGCCCAACCTACCATTGACCAAGTCCGGATAGTCTGTGAATACCCCGATGTATTTCCAGATGTTTTGCCCGGTATGCCCCCAGATCGGGATATCGAGTTTATCATTGAACAAATCCCCGGAACTGGACCCATAGCCCAGAGACCCTATAGTATGAACCCGTCAGAACTAGAAGAACTGAAGAAGCAACTGGATTCCATGTTAGAAATTGGATTGATTGAACCAAGTGCGTCACCATGGAGATCACCTGTCTTATTTGTGGACAAGAAGGATGGAGGTAACCGTTTGTGTACGGATTATCGGAAGTTAAATGATGTCACCATCAAGAACAAGTACCCCTTTCCCAAGATAGAAGATTTGTTTGATAAGTTGACCGGTGCCCAGGTGTTTTCTAAGATTGATCTTAGAACTGGCTATCATCAACTCAAAATTCGTGCAGAGGATATTCCAAAGACTGCCTTTACCACCAGATACGGATTATACGAGTATATAGTCATGTCTTTTGGATTAACCAATGCCCCCGCTTATTTCAGGAACCTCATGAATAATATTTTTATGGACTTCCTGGATAAGTTTGTCGTTGTTTTCATCGATGACATTCTGATTTATTCCAAATCAGAAGAAGAACATGAGCTACACCTAAGGACCATTCTTGGAACCCTTAGAGAGCATCAGCTGTATGCAAAGTTTAGCAAATGTGAATTCTGGTTACATGAGGTAGGATTCCTCGGTCACATTGTATCAGCCGGAGGAATTGCCGTTGACCCTGCCAAAGTGAAAGATGTAGAAGATTGGCAAGCCCCAACCACTCAAACCCAAGTTCGTGCCTTTCTCGGATTGGCGGGATATTACCGCAAATTCGTAGAAGGATTCTCGAGTATCGCCAGACCCATGACCCAATTTCCGAAGGAGGACAAGAAGTTTGAATGGACCGACAAATGTGAAGCGAGTTTTCAAGAACTCAAGAGGAGATTGATTTCAGCCCCAATCTTGATCATGCCGGATATCACGAAGCCCTTCGATGTGTATTGTGACGCATCCAAGATCGGTCTCGGATGTGTGCTAATGCAAGAAGGCAAAGTTATATCTTATCTATCCCGACAATTGAAGCAACATGAGCAAAACTACCCAACCCATGACCTTGAACTCGCAGCCATAGTTCTAGCCCTGAAGACATGGAGACATTACCTGATGGGAAACCGTTGTGAGATTTATTCGGATCATAAGAGCCTAAAGTATATATTCACTCAGAAGGAGTTGAATATGAGGCAGAGAAGATGGATTGAGCTAATCAAGGATTATGACCTGGACATTCACTATCACCCTGGTAAAGCCAACGTGGTAGCCGATGCCCTTAGCAGATTGCCGTGCCGCTTGAACTCCATGATTTTGAAGGAGCAACCAAGTTTGCACAAGGAGATGGAAGATTTTCGAATGGAATTAGTAAGTGAAGGATTTTTGGCTAGCATAGAACTTCAGCCCACTTTGATCAGTCAGATTAAAGAGGCATAGAAGGGAAATGCCAGTATCGACGGAATCAAGCGTCGTATCGGTACAGGCAAAGTACCCGGATTCACCGAGGACGAAGAAGGAGTTCCGTGGTACAAAGGACGCCTTTGTGTACCAGCAGATTCTGAGTTGAAAGAAGTTATCTTGAAGGAGGCTCATGATACTCTTTATTCTATCCATCCCGGAGGAACTAAGATGTATCAAGATTTAAAAGAGCAATTTTGGTGGCATAAGATGAAGAGAGAAATAGGAAGCTATATCGCCAAGTGTGATATATGTCAGCGAGTCAAGGCAGGACATCAAAGACCCGCTGGATTGTTGCAACCTTTGCAAATTCCGGAATGGAAATGGGATTCTGTAGGAATGGACTTTATCACTGGACTACCTACTTCTAGTAGGGGAAATGACTCTATCTGGGTCATAGTGGACAGATTGTCCAAAGTCGCCCATTTCTTGCCTGTCAAAACCACATATCAGAGTTCGAAGCTAGCGGAGTTGTACATCGCTAGAATCGTCAGTTTGCACGGAGTCCCCAAGAACATAGTATCGGATCGAGGAACTCAGTTTACCTCGAGATTCTGGAAGAAAGTCCAAGAAGGTTTAGGAACCCGCCTAGATTTCAGTACCGCGTATCACCCTCAGACCGATGGACAAACGGAGCGAGTAAATCAAATACTCGAAGATATGCTGAGAGCATGCATGTTAGAGTATGGATCCAAGTGGGAAGATTGTCTACCGTTTGCAGAATTTTCATACAACAACAGTTACCAAGCCAGTTTGCAAATGGCCCCCTTTGAATTCATGTACGGAAGAAAGTGTCGCACCCCTTTGAACTGGTCGGAAGTAGGAGAGAGTCAGATTTTGGGACCCGACATCCTACGAGAAGCAGAAGAGAAGGTTCACAAGATTCGTGAGCACCTCAAGACCGCCCAATCCCGACAGAAGAGTTATGCCGACAAGATACGTCGAGACCTCGCCTTCAATATAGGAGATTTTGTTTATCTGAAAGTGTCGCCATTGAAGGGAATGCAGCGTTTCCAACTCAAAGGAAAGTTAGCCCCCAGATATATTGGACCTTTGAAAGTTCTGAACCGTCGAGGAGAAGTATCATATCAATTGGAACTACCTGAAGAGATGTCAGCTGTGCACAATGTGTTCCATATCTCGTTACTTCGCAAGTGTCTCGAAGTCCCCGAGAAGACCGAAGTGTTCAAGAATATCGATCATCAAACCATAGAGATCAACGATGACCTGACCTATCCCGAAGTACC
Source organism: Avena sativa (assembly GCA_916181665.1). NCBI lineage: Eukaryota > Viridiplantae > Streptophyta > Magnoliopsida > Poales > Poaceae > Avena > Avena sativa. The sequence continues at coordinate 196,405,583 of OV702282.1, forward strand.
CATCCTCATTTTGGAATAAGCTTTCCAAACCACCCGAACCCGAAGCATCAAGTTTCTCAAGATTCAGTGGAGCAACCACACAGAAGAGGAAGCTACCTGGGAGCGCGAAGATCACATCAGGACGGAGTTTCCAGATCTCTTCAAATCCTAGGTAATCTTTTTGTCCTTTTTCAAATCTCGGGACGAGATTTTGTTTAAGGGGGGAAGGTTTGTAACATCCCAAAAATACTAAGCTTGGATCATCAAATTCTAATCATCAAAATTATGGTTAACAAAATCTTTTCTAATTAAAATTAAGAATGCATGCATATGTGTATGCATTGATTTTGAAATTCTTTTAAACCACCTTGTTTGTTTGTTTCATTGCTTGTAAAATGTTTCTTAGGTGAAATAAACATCATCTAAAACATTTCCCACACTTTTCTTAAAGACAAGTAAATCAAAACACATATATTAAATGAATGGTCACTTTGACCAATTTAACTCTCATGCCTACTTTGGCTGTCTCAAACTTTTAGAACCTAACAGAAACTTTTCTGGATCTTTGCACCCCTTGAATGTACTCATAACAAGGTATCAAGCCCACTTTGTGATCATCTAGAAACTTTCAAATGCATAGTTTAAATGACAATTCAAAATTGAATCTTTATCATATGGGAAGATCCCACTTTTTCAAAAATTCCTCAAACAAGCTCAACTTTCAAAACCCAAGCATCTGCAGATTCACCAGCACCAATCTAGCAAACCCACCAAAAATCTTTTCAAAATTCAAAACTTGAGTTCATGCGGCCATTTCATCAAACAGGTTGCAGACACAAATCAAACAAACATTAAACACTATAGTGTGTAGTAAAATTGGCCTAACTTGTTCCCTAGTTAGCTCACACCCAGCTCAGTAGATCACCTAGGAAGTTTAACTAAGGACTAGCACCCCTGTGAGCTTGCCATTGTAATCAATGGTGAACAACCGAGCACCCCCATGTCACCCCATTGTGGACAGCAGGCTAGAGGAAGAACTAGCCATGCCAACCTTGTCTCGGAGGCAGCCCACCGTCCACCGCCACTCCCTGTCCTAGCCGTGAGCGTTGCCAAGCCCTGGACCACGCGCACAAGCCGCGCCTAGACCGCCAGAGACCAGGCCGAGCATGCGCCAGAGCACGACCCTCGACCAGCGCCCACAGACCGCGCGCCGCCCTCACCGCGTGCACACACGATCACCATCAACCCAGGAGACCACCAGACATCCCCGTTTGCCGCCCCGTGCCGCACAGCCACCGCCCGCCGTCGAAGACGCCGCCTCTGCTGCGCAGAGCACCGCCCGTTCCAGACCAAACCACACCGCCCCATGCCTCGAGACCATGTCGTTGAGCATCTCCAGGAGACACCGCACCGTCCCCTACCCTTGCCCATGCCATTAGCCGCCTGTAACCTCGCCCCCGACGAGCTCACCGTGCGCCCCGTCGGTCCCCTCGCTCGACTATAAATAGAGGCCACCCCCGCTTGATTTCTTCACACCATCTCACTCCCCTCTCCTCACTGATCGTGCCACACCGTTCTCAGAGCAAGGCGAGCACCACCCCGCCGGAATTTCACCAGAGCCCACCGCCTCTGGAGAAGAAGGGAGCCAGCGATTGGAGCCGCCCCAGGAGAAGCCACCGGTACCAGGAGATTCACCGTCGTCGACTTCGTCATTCACCCGCCTTGTCGACCCTCGCCAGTACCCGGTGAGCCCCCAGCAACCCTCACTGGCCGCGCTAGGTTTCGTTCTCGCCGGAATTGTCCCGCGTCGACGATGACTCCCAGCCGTTGGATTAGAACTAGATCGAACGATCCACGTTGCCCCATACCGCTTCGCCCAGCCCCGTGTCACTGACGAGTGGGGACACCCACTTAAGCAGCCCGCGGGAGCACTGCGCTTAGCAGGCCGGCCCGTTAACTTTTCCCGCGCAGCCCAGTTATTCAAATTAAACTTTTTCTATTTCAATTCAAACACACTTCTGTACCCAACTTCAAAAATCCACCCAGATCGATACAGTGCACCAAATTGAATGAAACCAATTTTGTTGGAAAGGTCTGTGAATGCTGAATCCAAGCCCGTTGGATTCAAGTCATTTGGATCTATAGATCACCCTTGGTAAAAATAACAAGGCATAAGCTTTTCTGCATTCAAACATTTTTCAAATTCAAACCATAATAGCTTTTGAGTTGATTCCAACTCTCAAAAATCACATTTAACCATACCTTTCAGAATATATAAAAATATATAGGTTTACTTGCAGAAATAATGTTCAAGTAATAAAAGAATGCTACATAAGCATTTCTAGCCACATTAATTAATTAAAATAAAAGGGTAAAACCTTATTAAATTGTGACACCACTTTAAATCACATTCCCTTGGAATACAATATGTGGTGATGACATGTGTCAACATGATCCCATGTTTGGTTTGGAGAATATTAAATCTTAAGTAGTTTTTCAATGAGTAGAAATTACTTTTCTAAAAATAAAAGGAATTAAATCAAGCCTTAACCTTGTAATGTTAGGGATGATGCTAGATCATCTATAGGACCCTTGTGTGTGATGATTGCAAGTAGTTAAGTATTGTTTGGTGATTGTGTACCTCGTATTTATTCATAGACACTAGTACCGACCAAGGATACGAGGAGGAAGGAGGATACTACGAAGAAGAAGCTGAGGAGAACTTCAACCACTGCTCTGCACAAGGCAAGCTGATACTATACTAATGCAAGCTAAAACTTGCAAGACACTCTACTTTAGCAAGCCTTACTAATCAAGTTGACCTATGCAAGCTAACACTTGCAAGATACCCTACTGAGGCAACAAACCCCTACTTGTTACTATACCTACTATATGCCTTAAGCATATGTGATCATACCCACTTGATAAACCAATCCTAGTTATATTTGCAAGCTTCTTACTTTATTTCTTTATCAAAGCTTACTTAGAGTTTACTTAAGTAACTGGTAGATACTGGAAAGATTCTGAAGGTTGCATAAAGAGCATTAAATTTGACCTAAGCCAGGAACCTTGATATCATCCTAAGATATAAGGTTGTACTTAGTTAAAACTCCACTAGATACTACCCACACCTGTAGATGCTAGTGCTAAGCATAAAACTTGATCAACTTTAGATGGGAATACTTGGTGGAAAAATGGTTATGAAAACCTTGGAATGATGGATCATTATATTGAAATGTTTTGGACATCTGTTTCCGAACACTTGATGATTTTGGTGATGAAAACGTGGAGGCATGAGCCTTAGCCCCTTATAAAACTGATGGTTGTCTGGATGCGATACCATTCCAATTTTATTGTACAACCACAATACCCGAATATTGGGTAGGGCTTGACTGGAAACTTATATTCCTTAGTATTAGTTCCCTCATGGCCAAGGTCTGAGCTGAGGCTACCTTGTGAAGATTGTCCACCTGTGCAGTACCCAAGATGACAGTTGGTCATGGTTGGGAGGCCAAACTCACAGGAGAGGTGCTTATACTAGGGCGTGTAATTGAAAGGTTAGGATTGATTATCCGCATACTAAGTATGGTGAATTTAGGATTTGTTCCTGACGGATGTATCGAATGTTGTGGTGAAAGTGTACAATCTCTGCAGAGTGTCAAACTATTCGAATAGCCGCGTCCGCGGTTATGGATAGTTGGAGTGGCCATACTGTTCCCCCGTCAGACTTTTCAAAATGACTTGTGAAATGGATTAAGACTTTGTCTTAACCACAACAGAGTTGTGACATGAGTTACAAGATCCCAGTTAGGAGTTATAAAATTGTGACTAGCTTTAGAACTTAGTAGAGATAAATCTGGCTTTTGCAAAACAACCCTAGAGCCTAGTGTCCTTTTATCTAAAAAACCCCTTTATCTGTTAGTATTGGTTTGCGAGTACTTAAAGAGTACTCATGGCTTTGTCCCTGGCTATTCCCATGGCCAGACTATGAAGAGGAGTACCTGGAAGATGGACCCCAGGAAGGTTATGACAACTAGGATCATCTCCCATTGTCAGCATTGCCTGTGACCCCGAAGATGGAGCTTCGCCTACGCTACCATTATTATTTCGTATTCCGCTGCTTGATGTTGTATTAAGAACTGGATCATGAGATCCCTATTTGTGTAAGAACTTATGTATCGTTTGTAATGGATGATGTACTATGGTATCCAATTCTGTTATGTCTCGCAAAAATGGTAATCCTGGGATTGCGATGTATGGCATAACAGGCATCTAGGATTGAAAAATCCGGGTGTTGACAGAAATTCAATAACTTTAGTTTTGTAATTCAGAAAAATATGCATAATATATAATTTTTTTTATAAAAATAAAATCTATAACATTAACCTATTATCAAAAATTATTATGATAATTATTTAAATAAATATTATTTAATAAAGGTTTTATAAGTAATAAAATTTAGATAATCCATATTTAAATATTGATAAAGATTAAAAATATAAATAAAATACCAAAAATCTTAGAAAAATAAAAACAATACTTTAAAAGTATAATCATACATTATTATTTCACTTAATTAAATATTTGTTATTTATTAATTATTTATAAAGTAATAAATATTATAAAAATCATATCTTATTATTCATAAATAACAAAAATAAATGTAATATATCAAAATGATCACAAAAATAATATCTACATGTTAAAAATATAATATTCCACTTTTGAGTTAAATAAAAAGTTAAACACTTTAATAACTTGAATTTAAACCTATTTATTTAGTTAATAATTCATATAAGGGTGAATAAAATTTGCTAATATTCTAAAATTAACTAATTAAAGTATAATAAATAGTATTAATCTTAAATATTGATAATAGGAAGTCAAAATGATTTAACACACTTTAATTACAATTTTATTAAATTATCTCTCAACCATTAATGTAGATTATTTTATAAAAGAATCCTTATCCATTATAAAATCCCCAAGAATAACCTTGTAGTGAAATAAAACCTACTCTAATATTGCAAGTACAAGGTATAAACAAACCAAAACACTATATTGAATCCATAAGTAGTTAAGTAATATTATTTCCTTGTTTACAAACTATAACCACTAATCCATAAAAAGGAAAATGATTCTATTCCACTAAACAATTAGGAAACCACTACTCAAATAAAAGTAATGCCATGCTTAAATAACTTTAAGGAAACATTATTAAGTGAACAAAATACAAATACCATAAGCATTACAACCTAAATTCATCTATGCTTTTAAAGTTAACTTTAGTCTGCAAAGCTTTAAGTATAATGTTAAAGACCTTATTATGTGTTTATACTTAAGTCTGCAAAACTTTAGTCTGCAAAGCTTTGGTCTATTATAATTAAGTCGTAAAGCACCTCAAGTCCAAACTATTCAAGCAAGCACAAACAACATCGACCACATTTGATTAACCACAAAGATTACTTAGACCTTAGAAAATAAATCTTTTCTTCAAATGTTATTATTTTGCCACTTCAAACATCAAATGGCAATTAATAATAATCACATTACATTAAGCTTTACTTATATACCTAGGATTGTTAACACTTAATTTCCTTATAAATGTCATTACTTGCAAAGTAAAACTTGAAAATAAGATAACTCTCATATAAGCAGTCCTTGAGTAGCACATCTCATTAGTATATCCTATTGTTGTATGCCATTATGTTTACATGTTGTTTCACACATACTCACCAGCCTTAATAAGAAGCACAAGTATTAAACTTATCTAAAAGGACAACACTTTCTAAAGTAACCATTTCCAGTATCCAAACCCTAGAACAACATTATCCCGGGATTCGAGTTTACGAAATTGCATTACATTACTTATGCATAATAGCATCTTGCTTCTTTAAACATTAGTCTTTACCACACCAATGATGCTGATTTCAGATATTGGATCTTTTATATTGTCTTGAAGACTGTGAGTGCATAATCTTGCAATCACAAAAGGCAAGTTCACACTTGCTCATGTCCTTTGATTATTTTCTGTAAAGTATTTTGCAAATCCAGTGTTGTCATAACCTACATTTGAAAAAGTTCAGAAAACACTATTTTCATAATAATATGATTATAGGTTATTTACCATGAGGTAATAACCTACTATAAGAGTTCCGGTGGTAAAGGAACATATTATCTAGGACTTAACAACCAATGTCGCCAGTGATTCTTGTGCCGTATATCACGCGTTAACCATGAGATTTGGAATGGGACGAAGAAGTCAGCTGTATCTTTTCCCTCTCGCATGTGCGGGTCGTGGCTGTTATCACTCGTAGCGTGCATATTATATGGTAATTCATAGAGGATATGCAACATATGGGTGGGAACCCTTAACGTCCCACGATAGTTCCAACATCTGAACGGTCTGTACTGCCAATTGCCGTAATTCAATATGTGGGCTGGCGTACACCAAGGAGACATGCGGGGTCGCAGAGAAGGCAGTGATTGGCTTGGGTCTTAGTCTGGGCCTCACACCAAGGAAGTGTGAACGGGTTCGCGGCCCAGATGTGCAACAAATCTAAGATCTCTCATGGGTAAAGTGGTGCACCTCTGTAGAGTGTAAGAACTATAACTTGTTACTCCCTGTTCCGGTAAGGAGCTACGAACGCGGCGGGAAAGGAACTCCCTGAAAGTTCTGGTAAACCCATGAAGGCTGATGGACATAGCTTTTCAGAATAAAAGCAACCTTGAAGAAATGTTTACGAAAACTTGCATTGCCTATGACCTATGGTCTGTGGCTATAGATGTAGTGCATCAAACACTCATTTTCTAGTGAACTTGCTGAGTACACTCGTACTCAACGTATCTTCTTAACCCTTGCTAGTTTCTGAAGCCAGCAAGCCGACGTCTACATCAAGTTATCCTCCAGGAATCATCATCAAAAGCTAAAGCTCTTCAATGAAGTTAAGAAAGTCAACATATACATCAACTTATGTGAAGACGAAGTTACTGATTAGATAGAGACATAATCTCTAGCCATAGAACCTATTTCTGTAGTGTATTGCAATAGCAGCAATGCCAAACCAATAGTTCAGATACTAGTCTTATTAGTATGATAGTTTTTGATTTGTTTATTTCTGATTCTTCTTTGTAAGAAGTTTCTTTCTCTCCCTTTAACCTAGAGTGTTCTCTGGATCTTGTGTAAAGAGTTGAGTTGTAACCTATAGTCATGTCTTGGACCTGCTGTGTTTCTGTTGTACCACTCTTAGGGATGTAATACTAGTGAACGGTGTTCCATTGGTGTTATGTCAACGACTATAGTGTACTACATCATGTAGTGGTATGCTGGGTCACCGCAGTTGGTATCAGAGCATATGCTTTGACCTTAGGATTAAAACTCTTTTAGGAAGATCTATAGGTTGGATAGTGACTATAGGAGCCATCTTATCTAAACCAAATATTCTATGATCTGTGATGAGTATCCACTTGAGGAGAAACCTTGTCACAAAATGCTTAAGTCACAATTCTTAGGAGTAGTTATCTATCTTTTCTCAGTATAGTGCTATTTAGTGTCTTCCAAGGGAGACATAAACCACCAAGATACAGTAAGAAAGTGTAAGACATCAATTGAAGTAGTCTTAATGGTGTAGCCTAACCCTAGAATTTAAGTAAGAGAAGTGGAATCTTATGGTTAGTTAATAACCAAAGATAACATGATGAATACCATTAGGATAAATATTGAGGTAATAAGTAGTAATCATGTGGAATTCACTTGGGAATTCTACGTGATGAAGTGATATTATGCTAAGAATTAATAATAGAGTAATGTGAAACAAAGTCATCATGACTAGATTAACTCTTAAATCATGATGAATAAGTAAAACATAACAAGATCATGGTGAGATTAGCTCCGAAACCATGATATAAGTATAAATATGACAAAAACTTAGTAAATTATCTTGAAGTAGAGTGAGGAAATAGCGTAGTAGAACTATGATAGAATTCATAGGTATTAGAAAATTCAAATAAGCTTTGGTTTAAGATAGTAATAAAACCTAGTTAGTCATTTGGAGAGATCATGTGAGATTAAATTACTAATAAAGAAAGGTTGGTCATAGTTAATCATTGCAAAAGGTGAGACAAAAGGTTAGTCAGAGACCAAACTGAGACCACTTTGCTTAAGATTATCCCGTTGCACTTGAGAAATTTGGGTAAATATTGAGACAAAGTATAGTTTGACCCTATGTGCTAAGTATCACGATATAAACCTATATGAGGAGGTGTCATATACTACACAACTAAGCCTGAATTCTAGAGATAATATACTCAACTATTATATTTTGGGCTTAGAATATTGTGTGTTATATGTACCACATTTGGATTTGTTTGTTTTTATTGGATCTTCTTGATTGACTAGATCTGTACATGAAGTTTGACTTGGTGTGCAAATGCATGTTGCAACATCCAGTTACTACTTGATGTTATAGACCTAGATAGGAATGGGAATTCGTGTAAGAGAGTGATGAGTTCCAAAGACGAAGATGAAGACCTACATTAAGGGTAAACTCAAGTATGAGGAGTATAAATCCAATTTGAAGAATGGATCAAGTTCAGATCATTGCTAAATAGTAATAAGAAGGAAGATTATTGTAGAAAATATATGGATCAATAAGAAGTGATGAATTTAAATTCACCCAAAGTAGGTAATATTGCTAAGAAGTTAATGGATTAATTGTACTAGTTCATGGAAGTATCATGAATAAGTGCAAATAAGAAGTTTAGGAACTAAAATGGTATTCACGCTCTAACAATTCAGAGAGAATGCCAATAGTACGTCGAAGAACCGTAGGGTAATACATACACCCTAGGATGATCCGCAGCTGGTATTTGATCCACAATTGATATCTTGTCCGCAGCTGGTGTTGGTTGACATAGTTAACCATATAATCTTAATGGTTGCATAAAGAGAATAAAACTTGGCCTAAGCTAAGTAAGACCTAAAGGAGTATAAAACATTAAGCGACAGTTTTCTAAAATGCTTCACAAAGTTGACCTATCAAAGAGAGAATGTCCAAATAATAAGTAAGACAAATAATGCTGAAAGATTCGCTTTGGAGATCCACAATTGTGTGGATACACCGTACAATCTTTCATAAGACCCTAACTAGGTAGAATATAAGCTGAACTATCAACACCCGAATTTTTAATCCCAGATGCCTGTTATGCCATACATCGCAATCCCAGGATTACCATTTTGCGACACATAACAGATTTCGATATCACAGTACATCATCCATTACAAACCATACATAAGGTCTTACAAAAATAAGGATCTCATGATCTAGTTCTTAATACAACTCAAGCAGCAAAATAACGTAATAATAAAGATAGCGTAGGCGAAGCTCCATCTTTGGGGTCACAGGCAATGCTGACGATGGGAGATGATCCTAGTTGTCGTAACCCTCCTGTGGTCCATCATCCTGACACTCCTCTTCATAGTCTGGCCACGAGAATAGCCAGGGACAAAGCCATGAGTACTCTTTAAGTACTCGCAAACTAATACTAACAAGTTAATGGGTTTTGTAGTAGGACACTAAGCTCTAGGGTTGTTTTGCAAAAAGCCAGATTTACCTCTACTAAGTTCAGAAGCAAAGAAAACTAGTTGAAGTTTTATAACACCTAAGTGGGAACTTGAATTTTCATATCACAACCCTGTTGTGATCAAGTCAAAGTCATAATTCATTTCACAAGTCATTTTGAAAACATCTGACGGGGGAACAGTATGGCCACTCCAACTGTCCATAACTACGGACGCGGCTATTCGAATAGTTTGACACTGCAGAGATTGTACACTTTCACCACAACATTCGATACATCCGTCAGGAACAAATCCCGAATTCACCATACTCAGTATGCGGATAATCAATCCTAACCTTTCAATTACACGCCCTAGTATAGGCACCTCTCCTGTGAGTTTGGCCTCCCAACCATGACCAACTGTCATCTTGGGTACTGCACAGGTGGACAATCTTCACAAGGTAGCCTCAGCTTAGACCTTGGCCGTGAGGGAACTCATACTAAGGTATATAAATTTCCAGTCAAGCCCTACCCAAATTTCGGGTATTGTGGTTACACGGTAAAATTTGGAATGGTATCGCATCTAGACAACCATCAGTTTTATAAGGGTTTAAGGCTCATGCCTCAACATTTTCATCATCAAAATCATCTGGTGTTTGGAAACACATGTCAAAACATTTCAGTAGAATGACTCATCATTCTAAGGTCTTCATAACCATTTTCACCAAGTATTCCCATCTAAAGTTGATCAAGTTTTATGCTTAGCACTAGCATCTACAAGGGGTGGTAACTACTAATGAGGGGTGGTAAATAAGTGGGGATTTGCTAAGTTCAATTCTCATGCCTTAGGATGATATCAAGATTATCTAACTTAGGCTAAGTTTTATGCTCTTTATGCTACCTTTAGTTATCTTTCTAGAATCTACAATTCAACTATGTACACTTGAAGAGAAAGCTTTGATAAAGAAATAAAGTATAAAGCTTGCAAGTAAAACTAGGATTGGGTTATCAAGGGGGTATGATCACATATGCTTAAGGCATATAATTATCATGGGGACAAGCAGGTAGTAGTTGGCATAGTTGCAAGTATAAGCTTGCTAAAGTAGGGTATCTTGCAAGTGTTAGATTGCCTTGAGAAGAGCAGTGGTTGAAGTTCTCCTCGTCTTCTTCCTCGTAGTATCCTCCTTCCTCCTCGTATCCTTGGTCGGTACTAGCGTGTATAAATAAATACGAGGTACACAATCACCAAACAATACTTACCTATTTTCAATCATCACACAAAGGAGTACTATAGATGATCTAACATCATCTCCTATCATTACAAGATTGAAGCATTTGTCTTATTTATTTTAATGTGAGAAAAGTAATTTCTACTCATTGAAAAACTATTTAAGATTTAATATTCTCCAACTCAAACATGGGATCATGTTGACACATGTAATCACCACATATTTCAGTACATGGGAATGTGATTTAAAGTGGTGTCACAATTTAATAAGGTTTAACCTTTTTATTTTAAATAAATCAAGTGACTAGAAATGCCTATGTGGCATTCTTTTGTTATTTGAACATTATTTATGTAAGTAAACCCATATGTTTTTATATATTCTGAAAGGTATGATCGAATGTGATTTTTGAGAGTTGAAATCAACTCAAAAGCTTTTATGGTTGAATTTTGAAAAATGTTTGATTGTAGAAAATCTTCTGACTTGTTATTTTTACCAAGGTTGATCTACAGATCCAAATGATTTGAATCCAACGGGCTTGGATTAAGCATTTCAGTACCTTTCTAACAAAATTGGTTTCATGCAATTTGGTTAAGTGGATCGAACTGGGTTGCTTTTTGAATCCATGTACAAAACTGTGTTTGAATTAAAATAGAAAAATCTAAATTCAAACGGTTGGGTCGCGCGGGAGAGGTTAATGGGCCGGCCTAGTGTCAATCCGCAACGCGGGGCTCAGCTGATAGGGGGGGGGGTCTACCAGTCAGCGGCTCATAACGCGCGAAGCGGTACGGGGCTACGTGTGTCGTTGGATTAGAAGGGAGATCGACGGCTGGGGATCGTCGTCGACGACGAACCTGTCACCGGCGAGCTTGAACCCTAGCGGCTCAGTGGGGGTGTGTAGGGGGCATACCAGGGATCCAGCGACGACGGCGAGGCGGGCAAACGAACGAGTGGTCGACGACGAGCTCAGGGACGATCGAGGCAGCTCCGGGGGTGGTCGCAATCAGCGGCCCCCTTCTCCTCTAGAGGCGGCCTGCTCCGGTGCAATTCTGGCGAGCTGCTGCTCTCGGTGCTCCGGCTAGAGGGTGGAACGATTAGTGAGGCGAGGGGAGTGGAATTGTGTGCTTCAAACAGCTAGGGGTGGCTTCCTTTTATAGGCTCGACGGTGAGACCGAGAGGGATGGGCAGGCGACGGTGGCGACATGGCTACGGGCTGCTAGCGGCATGGCTGAGGATGGCGATCGACGCGTGATCTCCTGGCGATGCTCTAGAACTTAAATGCGGGCTTAGGGGCGGTGGTAAACGATCGGGAATGTGCGGTGCTCTGAGTGGCAGAGGCGGCGTCTTCGACGGCGAGCAGTGGCTGTGAGGCATTGGGCGGCAAACGGGGATGTTTGGTGTGTTCCTTGGATCATGGCGAAGCGGTGGGCATGGGCTGCGGTCGAGGGGAGGCGTGTGCGTGCGTGCCAGATGCGGCGCTCTGGCGCGTGCTAGGCATGTCGCAGTGGCACTGGGCATGGGGCGTGCTCGGTGATCCACAGCTTGCCTTGGCTCAGGGAGGGGACAGTGGGTGGCGGTGAAGTGCTGGATAGCTCCCAGACATGGCTAGAGAGGGGGAGGTGGTCTACTGCAAGTTGGCCGGCGAGGTATGCTCGGCTTGTTCACCATTGATGGCGAAGGCAAGATTACAGTGAGGCTAGGGTTTTCCAATTAAGCTAGATGATCTACTAAATGGTTGCTGTGAGATAGAGAGGGAACAAGTTAGGCCAAAACACTATTAAAACAGTGAATTTGATTTGGTTTAAATTTGCCTGCCAAGTGTTTGATGAAATGGCCGCAAGAAACTTCTTTTTGAATTTTGAAAAGATTTTTTGTGGGTGTGCTAGGCATGTGCTGGAGACTCTGTGGGTGCTTGGGTTTTGAAAATTGAGCTTGTTTGACTGGTTTTTGAAATAGTGGGATCTTCCCATATGAGATAGATTCAATTTTAAACTGTCATTTAAACTTAGCATTTGAATGTTTTTGGAAGATCACAAAGTGGGCCTTGGTACCTCATTATGAGTACTAACAAGGGGTGCAAAGATCCACCAATGTTTCTGTTAAGTTTTGAGTGCTTGGAATAGCCAAAGTAGGCATGAGAGTTAATTTGGCCAAAGTGACCATTCACTTCATTTGTTCATTTTGAGTTGTTCGTCTTTGGGAAAAGTTTGAGAATGATTTAAATGATGTTTATTTCACCTAAGAATCATTTTGCAAGCAATAAAACACAGAACCATGGCAATTCAAAGAATCCTAATTTTAAATACACATACATATGAATGCTCTCATATTTTTAGATAGGAAAGTTTTTGTTAACCCTAAATTTGATGATTAGAATTTTATGATTCATGTTTAATATTTTTGGGATGCTACAAACCTTCCCCCTTAAACAAAATCTCGTCCCGAGATTTGAAAAAGGACGGAAATATTACCTAGGATTTGAAGAGATCTGGGAACTCCGTCCTGATGTGATCTTCGCGCTCCTAGGTAGCTTCCTCTTTCGTGTGGTTGCTCCACTGAATCTTGAGGAACTTGATGCTTTGGGTCCTGGTAGTTCAGAAAGCTTCTTCCAAAATACGGATGGGTACTTCAGGATAGGTTAGGTCATCGTTGATCTCTGTGGTCCGATGGTTAATGTTCTTGAACACTTCAGTCTTCTCCGAAACTTCGAGGCACTTGCGAAGTAATGAGATATGGAACACATTGTGCACGGCTAACATCTCTTCTGGCAGTTCCAATTGATATGACACTTCTCCTCGATGGTACAGAATCTTGAAGGGTCCGATATATCTGGGAGCTAACTTTCCCTTTAGTTGGAAACGCCGCATTCCCTTCAATGGCGACACATTCAGATACACGAACTCTCCGATATTGAAAGCGAGGTCTCGATGTCTCTTGTCGGTGTAACTCTTCTGTCTTGACTGGGCGGTCTTGAGGTGCTCACGAATCTTGTGAACTTTCTCTTCTGCTTCTCGTAGGATGTCGGGTCCGAAAATCTGACTCTCTCCTACTTCCGACCAGTTCAAAGGGGTGCGGCACTTCCGTCCATACATGTATTGAAATGGGGCCATTTGCAAACTAGCTTGATAACTGTTGTTGTAAGAAAATTCTGCGAAAGGCAGGCAGTCTTCCAATTTAGATCCATACTCTAACACACATGCTCTCAACATGTCTTCGAGTATTTGATTTACTCGCTCCATTTGTCCATCGGTCTGAGGGTGATATGCTGTGCTGAAATCTAGTCGGGTTCCTAAACCTTCTTGGACTTTCTTCCAGAATCTGTAGGTAAACTGAGTTCCTCGATCAGATACGATGTTCTTGGGAACTCCGTACAAACTGACGATTCTAGCGATGTATAACTCGGCTTTTCGTGGTATTGCACGGCAGATGCTACTGGGGGTAGCTTACGTAGAGGGAACAAGGCGACGTAGGAGAATCCGGGAGCGAGATTGGCACACGATGTACCCAGGTTCACGTCCCCTCGGTGGAGGATCGCTACGTCCTGCTATCAATCTAGTATATGATCATAGATTGGTTTACATGGAAGCCGCTGTCGGCGGAGGGAGAGACTAGATCTAATCTAATGTGGAAGAAGATGTAATATGATGTACCCCTTGGGGGTTCCCCTGGTGGCTTTATATATGCAGCCAGTTAGGGTTTACAAGTGTTTTGGTGGGCTTTGTATTAAAGTCGCCGTCTTGGGCCTCCAGTCGGCGCTAGTCGCCTGGGTGCAGCATGCGCCAGTCGCCGTATTGGGCGAGTCGACCCGCTCTGGGATTGGTTTCAGTCGGCTCAATCCAGCTGGCGAATCCGCTTCGTGGGTATACCCCGATTGGTATTCCCCCATCAGTAGTCCCCGAGCGCGTTGTCGATTCAACGCGGGCTTGAGGCAGGGCGCAGAGAGTCTTGACGATGGGTCGCAGCGAATCGGCGACGAGCTCCAGTTACACGAGTATCCGAGCATGGAGCGTGCCGAGGCCCCGAGCGCGGCGAGTCCCCGACCGGCGACCGGCTAGGGTTTAGGGTCGAGCGACCGACGAGTTCCGAGTGCCCTACCGGCGAGTGGCGCTATTTGTAGCGCGTTGAGTACGCGAGGGCAAGTCCGTGGAGGTGAGTCCCTGAGCGTGGAGAGTACGCGAGGGCGAGTTCGCGGTGGCGAGTCCCCGAGCGCGTTGAGTACGCGAGGGCGAGTCCGCGGTGGCGAGTCCCCGAGCGTGGAGAGTACGCGAGGGCGAGTCCGCGGTGGCGAGTCCCCGAGCGCGTTGAGTACACGAGGGCGAGTCCGCGGTGGTGAGTCCCCGAGCGCGTTGAGTACACGAGGGCGAGTCCGCTATGGAGAGTCCCCGAGTGTGTTGAATACGCGAGGGCGAGTCCGCGGTGGCGAGTCCCCGAGCGCGGAGAGTACGCGAGGGCGAGTCCGCGGTGGCGAGTCCCCGATCGTGTTGAGTACGCGGGGGCGAATCCGCGGTGGCGAGTCCCCGAGCGCGTTGAGTACGCGAGAGCGAGTGTCCGCAGAGGCGAGTCCCCGAGCGTGGAGGGTACGCGAGGGCGAGTCCGCAGTGGTGAATCGACGAGGGCGAGCCGCGGTCGCGGAACCACGCGTACACGCAACATGCCTAGGTGTAGTCTCCGAGGCTCGAGTTGGCTTGTAGAGGCGACTTGAGGCTCTTTAGAGATGCATATTCTGAAAATAGTAGTGGTTGGTGTCGAGCATGGCGAGTGGCGAGGTCGAGCGACCGGCGAGCGTCGAGACCCCGAGTGCGACGAGTGGCGAGGTCGAGCGACCGGCGAGCGCCGAGTCCCCGAGCGCGGCGAGGGGCGAGGTCGAGCGACCGACGAGCGCTGAGCCCCCGAGTGCGGCGAGTGGCGAGGTCGAGCGACCGACGAGCGCTGAGCCCCCGAGTGCGGCGAGTGGCGAGGTCGAGCGACCGGCTAGCGCCGAGTCCCCGAGCGTGGCGAGCGGCGAGGCCGAGCGAGCGCCGAGTTCCCGAGCGTGGCGAGCGGCGAGGCCGAGCGACCGGCGAGCGCCGAGTCCCTAAGCGTGGCGAGCGGCGAGGCCGAGCGACCGGCGAGCGCCGAGTCCCCGAGCACGGCAAGTGGCGAGAAAGACACCATTTTGTTGAGAAGAAGGAAAAAGTACGACTGCAATAAGGTGTATTTATGAAATATATTGAA
The DNA here is from genome assembly GCA_916181665.1 of Avena sativa. Classification (NCBI taxonomy): domain Eukaryota; kingdom Viridiplantae; phylum Streptophyta; class Magnoliopsida; order Poales; family Poaceae; genus Avena; species Avena sativa. The sequence continues at coordinate 196,421,560 of OV702282.1, forward strand.
CATTTGTAAGACGTGCAAATTGTAGATGTCAAAGAAAATACACTTTTGTTATGTGGATCGATCGGCAGTATGTAAGGTTTATGCGTGTCTTTTCATGAGTAGGCAGTCCTCCAGCATCAAATGCTTGCCGGGTAATAGGGACGCGATGCCAGACTGTTGAACCCGGAGACAAGGTCGGCCTTTTAGTACCCAGACACACTACTTCGACGGACGCGAATAAACAACATACAAAACTAAAACCGATCCCAAGTATGATTTTGGTCCCTGGAAGGGTCATATGCGACTGCATGGTCGGCTTTGGAGAATAAATGAAGATGCATATATATTTTGGACTCATAGCATGTACGAGTGTAAAGAAACTTAGCTGTTTAATGCGACAGAGTCGACGCGGCGGGGGAGTCTCCAAGCGCGACGAATATAAGGCGGGTGAGTCGTCGAGCACGAGGAATAGGCGGCGGGTGAGTCGCCGAGCCTAGCGAGTCCGTGTTTAAGCATGTCCGCGTTTAGGCGAGTTGTGGAGCATGGCGAGTCCGCGAGGGGAAGTCTCCGAGTATGGCGAGTCTGCGCTGAGCGAGTCCCCGAGTGTGGTGAGTCGGTGACGGCGAATCCACGATGAAGATTGCGAGTCACCAAAGGACGAACCCATGACCGATTGGCACAACGCTTGGCGAACGGGCGTTAAGACTTGGTTTTTCCCGTACTTGCAGAGACAAGAGACAAGACGATTAATATACATGATTAAAATATAAAAATTAAGATAATCTTAAGTCAGGATTGTTTTATGCTCATCCGATGAACGTGAACCGCCGCACGTCCTAGCTTCTTCGATTCAGGATAATTTCCCTGCCTTTGGGTCTTGGTTTGGCGACATGACATGACGCTTCAGATTATTCAGTGAGCCATGCAGTCCTGCACTCATCATAGGCAGATGGGACAGATCTCATGCGTGCGCACGGCTCGCTTCTCAAATTCCGAGCCGACAGCTTGCGCATGTTCCTGTTCTTTATCGCACATGGAGGACTTAATTCTCCAACGAATCCGTGCATGTTAATGCAGGCATAACATTAGATCCAAATAAATTAATCAGACGATAAAGTAACCAATTAGAAAAAGGATAAACTGATTGGATAGAAAACTTAGCAGCTGCACACAACCGATCGTGGAGGTTCTTGTAGCCGACTGGTTTATCAAATCGGCATCTGCGTGCGGCTGTTCTGCCTCGGCCGAGTTAGCTGCGGCTGGACCAGCTTGATCAGTTTTCAACGCCGAGTCCTCGGATGGCAGTTCTTGGACATCGCACCAGATGCGATCCGGCCGCCGGTGATGGTAAGGGATCTCGCCCGGATTATCACCCTCCAAGCACCGCTTGCCCCACGGTGGGCGCCAACTGTCGTGGTATTGCACGGCAGATGCTACTGGGGGTAGCTTACGTAGAGGGAACAAGGCGACGTAGGAGAATCCGGGAGCGAGATTGGCACACGATGTACCCAGGTTCACGTCCCCTCGGTGGAGGATCGCTACGTCCTGCTATCAATCTAGTATATGATCATAGATTGGTTTACATGGAAGCCGCCGTCGGCGGAGGGAGAGACTAGATCTAATCTAATGTGGAAGAAGATGTAATATGATGTACCCCTTGGGGGTTCCCCTGGTGGCTTTATATATGCAGCCAGTTAGGGTTTACAAGTGTTTTGGTGGGCTTTGTATTAAAGTCGCCGTCTTGGGCCTCTAGTTGGCGCCAGTCGCCTGGGTGCAGCATGCGCCAATCGCCGTATTGGACGAGTCGACCCGCTCTAGGCTTGGCTTCAGTCGGCTCGATCCAGCTGGCGAACCCGCTTCGTGGGTATACCCCGATTGGTATTCCCCCATCACTGCTAGCTTCGAACTCTGGTATGTGGTCTTGACTAGTAAGAAATGGGCAACTTTGGACAATCTGTCAACTATGACCCAAATAGAATCATTTCCCCTACTAGAAGTAGGTAATCCAGTGATAAAGTCCATTCCAACTGAATCCCATTTCGATTCCAGAATCTGCAATGGTTGCAAAAATCCTGCGGGTCTTTGATGTCTCGCCTTGACTCTCTGACATATATCACACTTGGCGATATAGCTTCTGATTTCTCTCTTAATCTTATGCCACCAAAATTGTTCCTTCAAATCCTGATACATCTTCGTTCCTCCGGGGTGGATAGAATAAAGAGTATCATGGGCCTCCTTTAAAATAACTTCTTTCAACTCTGAATCTGCTGGTACACAAAGACGTCCTTTGTACCACAGAACTCCTTCTTCATCTTCGGTGAATTCGGGTACTTTGCCTGTACCGATACGACACTTGATTCTGTCGATACTTGCATTTCCTTTCTGTGCCTCCTTGATCTGTCTGATCAAAGTGGGTTGAAGCTCTATGCTAGCCAAAAATCCTTCACTCGTTAATTCTATTCGTAAATCCTCCAACTCTTTGTGCAAACTTGGGTGCTCCTTCAAAATCATGGAGTTCAAGCGGCACGGCAATCTGCTAAGGGCATCTGCTACCACGTTGGCTTTACCGGGGTGATAGTGAATGTCCAGGTCGTAATCCTTGATTAGCTCAATCCATCTTCTCTGTCTCATATTTAGCTCCTTCTGAGTGAATATATACTTCAAGTTCTTGTGATCTGAATAAATCTCACAATGGTTTCCCATCAGATATTGCCTCCGTGTTTTCAGGGCTAGAACTACGGCTGCGAGCTCGAGGTCATGGGTTGGGTAATTCTGTTCATGCTGTTTCAGTTGTCGAGATAGATAGGATATAACTTTTTCTTCTTGCATTAGCACACATACGAGACCGATCTTGGATGCATCACAATACACATCGAAGGGCTTCGTGATATCCGGCATGATTAAGATTGGGGCTGAAATCAATCTTCTCTTGAGTCCTTGAAAACTTGCCTCACATTTGTCCGTCCATTCAAACTTCTTGTCCTTCTTTAGCAATTGGGTCATGGGTCTGGCGATACTCGAGAATCCTTCTACGAACTTGCGGTAGTATTCCGCCAATCCGAGAAATGCACGAACTTGGGTTTGGGTGGTTGGGGCTTGCCAATCTTCGACATCTTTCACGTTTGCAAGGTCGACGGCAATTCCTCCGGCTGATACAATGTGTCTGAGGAATCCTACCTCCTGTAACCAGAATTCACATTTGCTAAACTTGGCATACAACTGATGCTCTCTAAGGGTTCCAAGAATGGTCCTTAGGTGTAGCTCATGTTCTTCTTCTAATTTGGAATAAATCAGAATGTCATCGATGAAAACAACGACAAACTTATCCAGGAAGTCCATAAAAATCTTATTCATGAGATTCATGAAATAAGCGGGGGCATTGGTTAATCCAAAAGACATGACAGTATACTCGTATAATCCATATCCGGTGGTAAAGACAGTCTTTGGAATATCCTCTACGCGAATCTTGAGTTGATGATAGCTAGTTCTAAGATCAATCTTAGAAAACACCTTGGCACCGGTCAACTGGTCAAACAGATCTTCTATCTTGGGAAATGGGTACTTGTTCTTAAAAGTGACATCATTCAACTTCCGATAATCCGTACACAAATGGTTACCTCCATCTTTCTTGTCCACGAACAAGACAGGTGATCTCCATGGTGACACACTTGGTTGAATCAATCCAATTTCCAACATGGCATCCAGTTGCTTCTTTAGTTCTGCTGGTTCAGACGGGTTCATACTATATGGTCTCTGGGCTATGGGTCCTGTTCCAGGGATTAGTTCAATGATAAACTCGATATACCGATCTAGGGGCATACCGGGCAAAACATCTGGAAATACATCGGGGTATTCACAGACTATCCGGACTTGTTCAATGGTAGGTTGGGCTATACTCTTGTTGCACTTGAATTGACGAGGTAAGGTTTCAGATACATGCTCGACGGATATTCCGGATGTACTGGTCATGGTTATGGATTTCTTGGCATAGTCAATTAATCCTTTATGTTTGGACATCCAATCCATTCCTAGTACTACTTCCAAACCTTTAGTTTCGAGTACTATCAGATTAGCATAAAAATCTATGCCATGGATTCAGATAGGGACGGCTTTGCAAATTTGCCTAGCTTTGGTGGTCGAACCGGGGATTTGAACAATCATAACATGCTTCAGTTTGGTTGGTTGAATCTTACTAGTGCATGCAAATTCTTCGGTGACAAATGAGTGCGATGCACCAGAATGGAACAACACTCTAGCAAGTACTGAATTAACAGAAAACATACCCAGCACGACGTCTGGCGCTTCCTGGGCTTCTTCAGCATGCATGCGAAAAAGATGGCCGTTGCGGTTGAGCGAGTTCCCTGGGGCAAACCTTCTTCCAGGTTGAACACGACGCTGATGCTGAGCTGGGGTATTTGCATTGGGGGCTGCGGCATTCTTCTCGGGGCACTCATTGGAGTAGTGACCCTTATTTCCATAGTCATAACAAGTCACTTGTGACTTGTCCTTTGCTGCAACAAGCACAACATTGCTTCCAGTCCTTGGGGCAGTGTTGGTGTTGGTGGCGACATTGTTGTTGTTGAACTTGGGTGGTGCACGGTTGAAATTGCTAGAGTTGCCGGGGTTGTTGTGATTTCCTTCGGGCCTCGGGTTTCCACGGTTGGGATAGGTCGCACGGTTCATAGGGGGTCTGTTGGTTCTCGGGGCAAATCCTGGAGATGGGCTGGGGCAATACTTTGGGGTATGATGGGTTCCTGGCTGATGCATCATGCGGCGCTTGCGGTTCTCATTGGCTTGGTTGATCTTTCCTTCCATCTGAATGGCAGAGTCAACGAGGGCTTCAATATCAGCAAAGGGGATATTTACCAACACCGTCTGCATATCATCGTGCAGACCATTCAAGAATCTCTCTTTTTTCTTGGCTTCAGTGTCGATTTCATCCGGGGCATACCTAGCTAATGACAAGAATTTTTCATGGTATTCCACTACGGTCATCCTTCCTTGCTTCAGTTCTCTGAATTACACTCTCTCATCCTTTTGATCAAACCCGGTGACACATAGGTTCTTCTTAATTTGACCTTGAATTCATCCCAGGTCATCATCTGTCCTCCGGTCATTGCACGAACGCTGTTCCACCATGCTCTTGCATCTCCGGCTAGATAGTGGGTGGTGAACAAAACTTTCTCGTTAGCTTCCACTCCGGCGACTTCCAGATTGTTCTCCATGGTCTGTAGCCAATCATCTGCATCTAGGGGCTCCTCTGACTTAGTGAAAACAGGTGGGTTGGTGTTCTGGAAATTCTTGAGCTTAGATCCATGGTTGTCCTGATTTCCTTGGCCTTGATTGTTATTGGACATCTCAGCTATGTGCTGATGGGTGGCTAAGTTGGCTTGACGTTCTGCTCTTTCAGCTTCGTGGTCAGAAACCAACATTTGCAGGATCTGCAACATCGGGTCCGGGGATGAACCACTTCCTCCGCGAGGCATCTGAAGATTGAGATAGATCATGAGAAAAGAGGGAAATTTCTAAGGTTTAGGGACTTTGAAAAGTTTTTAAAGTTTGACTCAGATTTTCTAGCAACTTGATTTTCATTCATTCATTCATAGCACACGATACAACACACACCACAACAAAGGAAAATAGATGGTTTTAAGAACCATTCTGGAAACTAAGATATAGTGGGACCGAATACAGCTCACTAACGCTAGTGCTCAGGTGCTACTACTCCTCGGAGTCGGTGTAATCATCATCCTCATCATCATCGTCGTCATCGATGAAGGAGAAATCCTCCTCATTGGTGAAGAAGTCCATGACTTGATCCTCCAGAAAGTCATCATCATCTCTGAGATAGGAGTAGGGGTCTCCAGGAAGATCTTCTCCGACATTCTCCCTTTCCTCCAACTGCATGTCTCTCTCGTGGATGGTCTCCTCCAAATCCGTGATACGGTGGCGAATACGGGCAATGATGCGCTCCTTCTTGTTGAGCTGACGACGACGAGACTTGTGATCCTTCACTAGCATGGCGAAGGTCTAATCCTTCTTCTTGGCGATGGTGGACTTGTGGTTGGCGTAGGCACGGGCATTGTCCAACTCCTGCTGACGATCGTACATCATGAAGCTAAGGTGGTCCAACTGAGTCTTCAGCTCGGGGTGATATTGGGCTTCCAGTGGCTGTCCCATAGCATCACGCCTTGGATAAAACTCAAAGCGGGTACCCTTGATCTGATTGATACTCTGCCCACATAGACGGGCAAGAGCTTCCTACATGGCCCTGGCAAGTCCATCGAGCCAGTTGTTCTCTCTTAAGGTGAACTGAATTCCCTCTGCAGTGGGAGGTTCAATCTTTCCTCGGAGACTTGCAACAACTAGCCACTTCAGATCTTCTCCTCCTTGATCATTGAGCTGAGCTTCGAAGAACTCGGGGTGCGGACGCTGCAGAAGTTCCGAAAGCTGGTCCAAGTCACGCTCAAAGATAAGTTCTCCTCCATTCCCCAACTGATAAAACTTGATGTACTTCACGTCCATCTATAAGAATATAGGATGAGTAAGTTAGTAGAGTGATCAAGTGTGTCAAATTTTATGTATTTTGCAAGAGTTTTGAGAAACATGAATTTTCATGAAAGAATCAAAGTGATAAGAATGGAAATAAGTTTTTGTAAATACTCACTTCCTTGGGTTTTGAAACTAAGTTTTTGATTCAATGTCCAGTCTAACTAGGGTCTCCTATGGTTAGGATGGCTCTGATACCAACTTGTCAACACCCGGATTTTTAATCCCAGATGCCTGTTATGCCCTACATCGCAATCCCAGGATTACCATTTTTGTGAGACATAACAGATTTGGATATCACAGTACATCATCCATTACAAACCATACATAAGATCTTACACAAATAAGGATCTCATGATGCAGTTCTTAATACAACTCAAGCAGCAGAATAATGTAATAATAAAGATAGCGTAGGAGAAGCTCCATCTTCGGGGTCACAGAAAATGCTGACGATGGGAGATGATCCTAGTTGTCGTAACCCTCCTGTGGTCCATCATCCTAATACTCCTCTTCATAGTCTGGCCACGAGAATAGCCAGGGACAAAGCCATGAGTACTCTTTAATTACTCGCAAACTAATACTAACAAGTTAATGGGTTTTTTAGTAGGACACTAAGCTCTAGGGTTGTTTTGCAAAAAGCCATATTTACCTTTACTAAGTTCAGAAGCAAAGAAAACTAGTTGAAGTTTTATAACAATAGTTTGACACTCTGCAGAGATTGTACACTTTCACCACAGCATTCAATACATCCGTCAGGAACAAATCCCGAATTCACCATACTCAGTATGCGGATAATCAATCCTAACCTTTCAATTACACGCACTAGTATAGGCACCTCTCCTGTGAGTTTGGCCTCCCAACCATGACCAAATTTCATCTTGGGTACTGCACATGTGGACAATCTTCACAAGGTAGCCTCAGCTCAGACCTTGGCCGTGAGGGAACCCATACTAAGGTATATAAATTTCCAGTCAAGCCCTACCCAAATTTCGGGCATTGTGGTTGTATGGTAAAATTTGGAATGGTATCGCATCCAGACAACCATCAGTTTTATAAGGGTTTAAGGCTCATGCCTCAACATTTTCATCATCAAAATCATCTGGTGTTCGGAAACACATGTCAAAACATTTCAGTAGAATGACTCATCATTCTAAGGTTTTCATAACCATTTCACCAAGTATTCCCATCTAAAGTTGATCAAGTTTTATGCTTAGCACTAGCATCTACAAGGAGTGGTAACTACTAATGAGGGGTGATAAATAAGTGGGGATTTGCTAAGTTCAATTCTCATGCCTTAGGATGATATCAAGATTATCTAACTTAGGCTAAGTTTTATGCTCTTTATGCTACCTTTAGTTATCTTTCTAGAATCTACAATTCAACTATGTACACTTGAAGAGAAAGCTTTGATAAAGAAATAAAGTATAAAGCTTGCAAGTAAAACTAGGATTGGGTTATCAAGGGGGTATGATCACATATGCTTAAGGCATATAATTATCATGGGGACAAGCAGGTAGTAGTTGACATAGTTGCAAGTATAAGCTTGCTAAAGTAGGGTATCTTGCAAGTGTTAGCTTGCCTTGAGCAGAGGAGTGGTTGAAGTTCTCCTCGGCTTCTTCCTCGTAGTATCCTCCTTCCTCCTCGTATCCTTGGTCGGTACTAGCGTGTATAAATAAATATGAGGTACAGAATCACCAAACAATACTTACCTATTTTTAATCATCACACAAAGGTGTACTATAGATGATCTAACATCATCCCCTATCATTACAAGATTAAAGCATTTGTCTTATTTATTTTAATGTGAGAAAAGTAATTTCTACTCATTGAAAAACTACTTAAGATTTAATATTATCCAACTCAAACATGGGATCATGTTGACACATGTAATCACCACATATTTCAGTACATGGGAATGTGATTTAAAGTGGTGTCACAATTTAATAAGGTTTAACCTTTTTATTTTAAATAAATCAAGTGACTAGAAATGCCTATGTGGCATTCTTTTGTTATTTGAACATTATTTATGTAAGTAAACCCATATGTTTTTATATATTCTGAAAGGTATGATCGAATGTGATTTTTGAGAGTTGAAATCAACTCAAAAGCTTTTATGGTTGAATTTTGAAAAATGTTTGAATGTAGAAAATCTTCTGACTTGTTATTTTTACCAAGGTTGATCTACAGATCCAAATGATTTGAATCCAACGGGCTTGGATTAAGCATTTTAGTACCTTTCTAACAAAATTGGTTTCATGCAATTTGGTTAAGTGGATCGAACTGGGTTGCTTTTTGAATCCATGTACAGAACTGTGTTTGAATTAAAATAGAAAAATCTAAATTCAAACGGTTGGGTCGCGCGGGAGAGGTTAATGGGCCGGCCTAGTGTCAATCTGCAACGCGGGGCTCAGCTGATAGGGGGGTCTACCAGTCAGCGGCTCATAATGCGCAAAGCGGTACGGGGCTACGTGGGTCGTTGGATTAGAAGAGAGAACGACGACTGGGGATCATCGTCGACCAGGAACCTGTCACCGACGATCTCGAACCCTAGCGGCTTAGTGGGGGTGCGTAGGGGGCATACCAGGGCTCCAGCGACGACGGCGAGGCGAGCAAACGAACGAGTGGTCGACGACGAGCTCATGGACGATCGAGGAAGCTCCCGGGGTGGTCGCAATCAGCGGCCCCCTTCTCCTCCAGAGGCGGCCTGCTCCGGTGCAATTCTGGCAAGCTGCTGCTCCCCGTGCTCCGGCTGGAGGGTGGAACGATCAGTGAGGTGAGGGGAGTGGAATGGTGTGCTTCAAACGGCTGGGGGTAGCTTTCTTTTATAGGCTCGACTGCGAGACCGAGAGGGATGGGCAGGTGACATGGCTACGGGCTGCTAGCGGCATGGCTGAGGATGGCGATCGACGCGCGGTCTCCTGGTGATGCTCTAGAACTTAAATGAGGGCTTAGGGGCGGTGGTAAACGGTCGGGAACATGCGGTGCTCTAAGCGGCAGGCGGTGTCTTCGACGGTGAGCGGTGGCTGTGAGGCATTGGGCGGCGAACGGGGATGTCTGGCGTGTTGCTTGGATCATGGCGAAGCGGTGGGCACGGGCTGCGGTCGAGGGGCGGCGTGTGCGTGCGTGCCGGGTGCGGCGCTCTGGCGCGTTCTCGGTATGTCATAGTGGCACTGGGCGCGGGGTGTGCTCAGTGGTCCACGGCTTTCCTTGGCTCGGGGAGGGGACAGTGGGTGGCGGTGAAGTGCTGGCTAGCTCCCAGACATGGCTAGAGAGGGGGAGGTGGTCTGTTGCGGCGGCGACCAAGTTGGCCGGCGAGGTGTGCTCGGCTTGTTCACCATTGATGGCGAAGGCAAGCTTGTTTCCAATTAAGCTAGATGATCTACTAAATGGTTGCTGTGAGATAGAGAGGGAACAAGTTAGGCCAAAACACTATTAAAAACAGTGAATTTGATTTGGTTTAAATTTGCCTACCAAGTGTTTGATGAAATGGCCGCAAGAAACTTCTTTTTGAATTTTGAAAAGATTTTTGATGGGTGTGCTAGGCATGTGCTGGAGACTCTGTGGGTGCTTGGGTTTTGAAAATTGAGCTTGTTTGACTGGTTTTTGAAATAGTGGGATCTTCCCATATGAGATAGATTCAATTTTAAACTATCATTTAAACTTAGCATTTGAATGTTTTTGGAAGATCACAAAGTGGGCCTTGGTACCTCATTATGCATACTAACAAGGGGTGCAAAGATCCACCAATGTTTATGTTAAGTTTTGAGTGCTTGGAATAGCCAAAGTAGGCATGAGAGTTAATTTGGCCAAAGTGACCATTCACTTCATTTGTTCATTTTGAGTTGTTTGTCTTTGGGAAAAGTTTGAGAATGATTTAAATGATGTTTATTTCACCTAAGAATCATTTTACAAGCAATAAAACACAAAACCATGGAAATTCAAAGAATCCTAATTTTAAATACACATACATATGAATGCTCTCATATTTTTAGATAGGAAAGTTTTTGTTAACCCTAAATTTGATGATTAGAAATTTATGATTCATGTTTAATATTTTTGGGATGTTACATGAACAAAGACCAACAATCTAATTATAAAGCCAATGGTTACTATATATGCAGTTTAGAGGCCATTAGTAAACCCTAAGGGGGAGAGTAAACAATAAATAGAAGTACTATTCTCTGGATTCCAGAGGAAAGGTTGGAGAAGAAATACTAACCTATTCCAACATTCAACCTTATTTTCATAAGGTTAAAAGAAAGTCATCATCAGAAAAGTACTCTCTGAAGTATGTCTAGATGAATGATCGAAGTTTACTTCAAGGAAGTAGTACTCAAACCTGAAGGCAATTATTAAATGGTAGTTGAAGAAGTACTTAAGGTGATAATGAAATCATTATCTAAAGATTGCTAAAACAAAAGCTTAAGGGTGATAAAATAGATTAAACCTAATAGAATAATTCCAAGGGAAACAATTCTTAAGTAATTCTTAAGAAGTAATAACACACATCCAATTAGATATGTATAGTGAAATAAGAAATTCCGATGGGTGTGGACTAAATGAGTTCAAAGCCAATCTTCAGAAGGACTACCAATACAGCTCATATAATGACAAAACAAAGATTAGTCGTTTGACTATAACTATTGGCTAATAGAAATTTAAAACCTGTTTTAGTGAGACTTCCTAGACATTATATAGTATAGCAAGGAAGTTCGACAATCAAGTAAAGGAGTTGGAATAGAATACCTACTTAGGAAAATGAACTAAAGAAAAGACCACTAATTAAGGAGTTTATAGTAAAGACATATCCCTACAGTAGAATAGTAGGAGAACTTTGGAGTATTGGAGACACCTAGTAAAGAGTGTTGAGTATGATGAGGATTCAAGGAAAAGATTTGGATATGGGATATTACAATTATTCCCATTGAGGTTACCATAGAGTTGAGATATATCATAATCAATGTAAGACAATTCCTTACTCTGAAACGTGAGAGTATACGAACTTCGAGGACGAAGTTTATTTTAAGGGGGAGAGTCTGTAACATCCCAGCATTAGAGATTAGAAATAAGCTAAACCTAGATGTGTGCATTGCATTCATGCATAGAAAATCCAAATAATTTTCGCGCTTTTAAATAAAAACTTGTCAAATAGATTGAAGCTTCTCTCAACTTGATGGAATTGAAGTAGATCATCAAGTTGACTGCGATAAGTTGCAATATGACCTTTGCTAAAAACATTATTATGGGTAATGGTAATTTGATCTAAGGGTATATCAAATGTAATAAAACTAAGCCATCAACACATTGCTTAATAACTAATAGTTGATCCTTAATAAAGCATATCATAGTATTCATTACACACTCATGAATACCAAGTTATAAACATAACTTAAGTAATAGGAATGGAACAACTATATCCTAATCTCATCTGCTTATACCATGAGTATCATGGTAATACCTAACCTTAACTCTTTAGTGAGTTTGAGTAGGAAAGAAACCAATTCAAGATCATTCACCATATATCTTTCTTTCCATATCAATCTTTATCATCTCTAATGAACCCTATCTTTATATCTGTTGTTCATCAATGTTGAGTAATCACCTACTGATTCACCAATTCTTAAACCTATCAATTCTTCAACTATCAACAATCACTCTAAGTCCTTAGAGAATGAAGTAAGAAGAGGTAGATGGTAATGCTAGTATTAGATATCATCTATAGGATGGGAATGATTGAAGGCAATCAAATCATATTGGTAACAAAGAAGATTACAAGGATGAATCCTGAAGATAGATACCAAGGAGCAATCCTATCGGATTAAGTAAGCATAGTCCATGAATAACATCTCTTAATCCAATAGAGATACTAAGAAGATAATTTCAATACAACTGTACGGTTGTATTGATAAAGGCCTGATTAGCCAACTGGAAACCTAAGCCATGTATGATTAAAGGATTGTAATGATCATGCCTTACTCACCAAGATTGAATGCTTATATCAGGTGTAAGTGACATTGGTGAATAGAACATGATTGAACCATAGTATAGTAATTTTATTCTAGGTCAGCCATGACAAGCCATATTAATATAATGTGAGGTTAGAGTATAAGATACTAGAGTGTAGTAAATATAAGATAGTATGATTATGATGATGTTAGAGTAACATTGGATTAAAGAAGTAGTATTCTCATCTTTGGAAATACTAAGCACTTGAGGTGAAGTAGGATTTGATGTATACATCTATTGAAATGATATTAGTGAAGGATGATAAGGGAAGAGCATGAATGGAAGTAACTGTAAAACAATTGTTAGATTGGAGGTTATCAGCAGTAGAGTAGTTGTTATAACCAAGTATAGATATGAGAAGATTATGAAAAGCTTTAGTGTCAAGCTCATTAGAATTATAAATGGATTTAGAAGAATAAAAAGTGGATAAGAATATTTTGTGAAGTAAAGCTCACATGTTAACACATGATGATATATGTGAAGAAGTAGTATATCTAGGAAAGTAATTTCTTAATTAGAAGTCCAGGATTGTGAATTGTGGAAGATAGGAATTGTGGGTAAACATTAAACCCTAAATTTATAATCAAGCTTAACATCCATCCCATCTGTTGGATAAATCATTTTATAGGAATATTTTCCTATAGCAAATCACTTAAGCACATCTCTGTCATTTTCAACCATCATTCTCATACGAACTTAGGAACTATCTTTATTAATTCTTTCTGATAAGTTAGCCTAGAAAAAAATCCCACTATTTTAATTTAAATGGTGATATCATTCAAGATCACAAACATAAAAACAATATGTCTTAGCCATTAATCTTTATTCACATCAACAGAAGAATATAAGTATATTAAGAACTCTAAACCCTAGGGTAAGTATTTGAAATTCAAACCCTAACTTCTATGTTAGATATAATAAAATATATACATTGCTATTTCTTAAATTTATGAGTGTAGAGGTCCCAACCTTTAATAAGGTAGAGATCCCTGTGTTTACAATGCTAGTCCCTGGATCAATATCTAGCATCCACAGTTTAAGATGTAATATCAATAAAAAAAGGTCATAATACAACTTTATAACCAGGAATAAAATAATTCATTACATCTTACATAGCTCATTTGGCTATCTCATTACAATGCAGCAGAAATAACTATATAGCATGGAGTCCTTCATGTTTAAAGTGCCACAGGCAATCATGTTGGTTGTAGACTTGTAATCCTATTTAACATACTTCACTAACATCAAACAAACCTGCAACATAATAAGTTACAGCCACAAGGGTCAATACATTTGAATTGTATTGGCAAGTTTCACTACTATGTGGAAATAAGTTGAAGTCTATCAATACATGCATATTTGGCTAAGTAGGGTTTAGGCTCATTTGCAGAAAGCAATATGGTTTTATCCTATCTTTTCAAAAATAGTTTTGATCTTTTAACAATCTTTCTAAACTTCTTGGAAAACTCCAAGTGCTTCTAATCCCTTTTTGACACCATCAAGTTTTACTTTGAGAAATTGGAATGTCGAGATCTTCCATAGCTTCAGTCCTTAGTTTCTCAGAGTTGTCCGTAACCGGGGACACAGCTAAGTACTTAGAATTTTATCTTATGCAGAAGTTGTACACTTTACCCACATGACACAATCTCGTCTTGACGCCACCAGTTGCCGCTGGATAAGTACACACCAAATGGAGTACCGGCAGATCGAGAATGTGACAAAGTCTTTCCATAGAAGTCCTCCCAATACATGATGCTAGCACGTCTACCAGGCACCAATATAAGGATATATTTCCAATACATGAATCCAGTTAACCTGAGTAGGTGCCAATGCAAGGGTCTTCCACTATGTAATTGACTAAGCCAGAGCCCATTTAGCATGTGGCTGTACACGGAAGACACTGTACGAGAAACATGTTCAATCTCTAAGTCCCTGGGTGGTTTTCTTCTAGTGCACATATAAAAAGATAGCCATATAAACATGGTTCCCTTTGTTGCCACCTTATCCACAATTGAGTATCCATATTCCACCCAGGTGATTCATTGAGTACTTGTTTTATTATATAAAACATATATTTTTCCAACACTTCATATAATCATAACATGTATTCCACCCCAAGTCTATAGCAGGGCTAAGCATACTACAACTATGATGTTTTTACTAAGAAAGATATAAAGGATATCCTAATAGGACATAGCATAGCATAGTAATATAGTAGCCCTATCATGCATACTACAAAAAATCTACTAAGTGTATGAAAATAGTAGGACATGGATGATAGTGCCACTTGCCTTTTTTAGTAGAGAATATTGGTTCACTCCTTGATCTTGCAATAATCACACTCTTCAAATTTCACTACAATTCAATCAAGCAAGCACATATTCAAACTAGCATTCAAACAATTCACCACATAAAACAATAAAAAAAGCAATGCATGCAAGCATACAAAAGATTGTTTTATTTGGAAAAGTGGTTTCTAATAGGCTATAAACATTTTAAAACACCTAGAGGTCATTTGTATATGTGGCAAAGTCATTTGAAACCAAGTTAGTGAAAATGGGCCATTTAAATCATTTTGTTTTGCTAGAAATGATTTAAATCAAAGTAATATTTTGTAGTGTTAGCCAAATATATTTTTAAACACAAATGTTAGTGTTTATGGACAAAGTATTTAATATTAATCCATTTGCAAAAGGTTTCACTTAAATTCCATTTTTAAATCAAAACAATATTTTTTTAATTGCTAGAAATGCCTTTAACAAAGTAATAATTTACTAGGGCTCATCAAAAATATTTTTAAATCCTAAAACTTGTGTTTAGGGCCAGAGAGATTAAATAAAATCATTTTCCAAAGGTTTTACTAAAAAAGCATTTTTAAACCGTAATAAACATTTTTATTTAACTAGAAATGCTTTTATTCAAAGATTTATTCTTTAATATCATAAATTTGCAAAATTTGGCCAAGCAGAACAATAGTTATGAATTTTACAAGTTTAAAAAATCTAAAATCATTTCGGGAATTTTAATCAAACAGGACAGTCACGTGTCTTAATCTCATTGGACGATACCGCTTCGCTGGGATCAACTGATGCGGTGTGTTGGATCTACTTAAATCGCACGACACACAGCGCCTGATACCGGTTCGATTAAATCTAATCTGAGCCACGCGATTAAGATCTAACGGCTGGAGCATAGCGACCAGAAAATGGCGGCGCTAGACGGCGGCGTGCGGCGGTGATGCTCTGTCAACGATGTCCCGGCGTTTACAGGAAGCAAGGAAGGTAGCGAAGGGCATTACCAGACTCGCCGGAGTGTGGCGATGCTCAACGTGGTCGTGGTTGGCGAAGGGGTGCACGGGGACGATGGGAATTCCTCACCGGAGTTCTTGCTGCCGTCGGACACGCACGGGCTTTGTCAGTGGCGTCGCTACGAAGCACAAGAGAGCAAGCAAACAGTGGGGTTAGATGCGCGAGGGTAAGGCGAGTGCGGGAGCATCATCCAGAGAGATAGGGGAGGACGGAGCTTACGGGGAAAGTTCGCCGGAGTAGTGGCCGTCATCGGTCGTTCACAGTTGGAGACGGAGGCGAGCCTCTGGGTCATGATAAAGCAAGCGGTTGGGGTCAGAAGATGCGCACGGAGATGCCAATCATCAAGGAGCAGAGCAGAGTGAGAGGGGCGGTTGATTCTCACCGGAATTGATGCTAGAGTGCGCCGGAGCAGAGGGGGTTCGAGGTTGAAATTGCAGCAGCCTGACGGCTCTCTGGCAATGGGGTGTGAGGGGAAATGGAGAGGGGACATAGGCGCTTAAATGGGCGAGAACGTTGGCGAGAATTAGTCCCGTTATCAAACGAATTGAAGCTGCGATTTCAATGGCCGAAATGGTCGGAGGAAAGAGGAGGGCGGGTTTCGCGCGGGGAAGACGATGCCAGCGTGGCGCGGGACCGGCGTGTCAGTGAGATGAGAGGGTAGGGCTGTTGGTGAGAAAAACGATTCGCGAGAGGGGGAGGAGTGGGCGCACTGCTGGGCCTGGTTGGCTGGGCTGGGTCCAATTCTATATTTTTTCCTTCCATGTTTTCTTTTCTTTTTCTATTTTGAATTTCTGTCTTCAAATTCAACATTCATTTGAATTCAGATTTATTTCTCAAACCCTTTTCAAACTTTCAGTAGGTTTTATTCTGTTTATTAATGTATTTAAATTTCCATTTTTTAGAATACTTCAAACATTCCTTTTATGGTTTATTATATATTTAAAATAGACACTTATCATTATTTAAATAGGATTTTAAATATATTTTCAAACTTCTATTTGAATTCCAATTTTTTTACCAAACCTTTTTCAGTAGATTTTATTTACTCAATAGTGCAAACAATTCACTTTGAATTATTATTTAAAATATTTTAATATGATTTAATGTTCATTTAAATTGGAAATTTGTCTTTATTTAAATAAAATTGGATATTAATTTATCCTTATGATTCTAATTAAATATTCCTTTACTTCTTTTATTAATCAATAATCTTTCATTTCATTTGTTTGGCCAAGATTTAATTTGGCTTTTAAATATTCCTTATATTTTTCTTTTCCTTATAAAATCCATATCTTTTTATTTAAAGATCCAAAGTTGGTGATTCCAATTTGTTTAGTTTTATTTAATATTTGTTTATCTTTTGAAATCCTTTTTGGATCACTTTGCTCAAGATTTGGTATTGATTTAGATAGGAGCTCTATTAGCCTTGGAAATTATTTCCTTTTAACTTATTAAATTCATAAGTTTTTATCCATGGTTCCAAATTGAATGAAACCAATTTATATGCTTTTATAATATTTTTATTTATCATTCTTCATCATTTTTAAAATGATTGTTGCTGAATTCTTGTATGGATCAAATCCATAGTCTTAGAGAGATCTTGGAAATGGTTTTTTTCATTAGGCTTTTAAGGGTTTTGGTTTATTTTCCCAAGTTTAATTTCAAGATACATTCATTGATGAATGAATTTCACTTGATTGAAATTTTGTTTGATTCCCTTTTCATTCAAAGTTTGTTCAAGATGGGTTTTGATGTTTTCATTTAGAATCAAAAAGTTTCTTTTCACCCTAAATTTCAAAAATTATTTATTCTGTTTATTTATTTTTCACATTTCAAAATTTGGAAAATTTTGGGATGTGACAATGAGAACAATATTAACCATATTAATTACTCCAAACTTCATGTACCAAATATTAGAAGGATCTATATCAACAGAATAAAGAAATAAAACTATATATAATAAAAGTTCACAAATTGATTTATAATAACTTTATTGTTGCTGTAAGTATTCAGCAAATAAATTCCTTAAAGAAAAGTTCAAATCAAATATGAAAATACAAACCTAAAAATAAAACAAAAAATAGAAAAGAATAAAAAAAGGACTTACACCAGAAACTGGCCCATGGCCTATTACCTCTCTTAGTTACTCGTCGCTCGCGTGCACCACACTACAGCCCACTTCGGCCCACGACTAGCCCACCAGCAGCACGTACCGCTTCGGCCTTCTATTTCTCGTCGTCTTCCTCGCCGGTAGAAGCAGCTGCGTGGCGTCGTGGCGGTCGTCAATCTCTGACGCGCTACGATGCGCGCCGCCGTCGGTGAGGAGGGGGATAAGAATGCCCACATCCTCCTCTCTCCATCCATACCCATATCAATCCCTCTCGTTCTCTCTATCTCTCTTGCGCACGGGACACCGAACCCTAGTTCGTCGGGGGCTGTCGTCCTCGTCGTTTCGGGTCGCCCTAAGCTCCGCCGAGGCCGACATGACCGTCACGGTCTCCTCATTCCTTCCATCTGAGCCACACTTGTCCTCAAGCCTCCAATCATCCGAATCGAAACCTCCATATCCGACGCCGGCGACCGTTGTTGCCATTGATTCTGGTCGAGTCTCGATCACCAACACCTCCTCGATCTTCCTGGTAAGATTCTAAACACGATAGTACTCTCCGTTTCCCTGATTGCTTCCAGTATTATGCGTCCCATGTTTACCTGCCACCGCCGCCATCGGCCACCGTCGTGCACCATGTTCCGCGACCATTTTCAAGCGGCACAACCACTAGGTTACTCCGCATGTTGCACTGAATCGAACGTCACCACTCTTGTGCGCGCGCGTGCTCTCGATCAACAGATAAATCAACGATGTGTGAGATCATTAGCGGATGATGTCAGCATGACATCATGCCGATGTCACCTAGCCCTGTCCAACCCTTTGACTTGGTCCACTGCTCACATGCCATCTGACGTGGTCTTGACCCCATGGGTCAGTGACCAGAGTAAAGTTAGGCTGGGTGTAAAAAGTAAAATGGTTATATAGAAAATAATTTAGAAAATGATTAAATCTTAGAAATTCAATAACTTTAGTTTTCTAATTCAGAAAAATATGCATAATATATAATAAAATTTAGAAAAGTAAAATCCATATCATTAACCTCTTATCAAACATTATTATGATAATTATTTAAATAATATTATTTAATAAAGGTTTTATAAGTAATAAAATTTAGATAATCCATATTTAAATATTGATAAAGATTAAAAATATAAATAAAATACCAAAAATCTTAGAAAAATAAAAAAATACTTTAAAACTATAATCATACATTATTATTTCACTTAATTAAATATTTGTTATTTATTAAGTATTTATAAAGTAATAAATCTTATACAAATCATATCTTATTATTCATAAATCACAAAAATAAATTTAATATATCAAAATGATCACAAAAATAATTTCTACATGTTAAAAATATAATATTACACTTTTGAGTTAAATAAAAAGTTAAACACTTTAATAACTTGAATTTAAACCTATTTCTTTAGTTAATAATTCATATAAGGGTGAATAGAATTTGCTAATATTATAAAATTAACTAATTAAAGTCTAATAAATATTATTAATCTTAAATATTGATAATAGGAAGTCAAAATGATTTAACACACTTTAAATACAATTTTATTAAATTATCTCTCAACCATTAATGTAGATTATTTTATAAAAGAATCCTTATCCATTATAAAATCTCCAAGAATAAACTTGTAGTGAAATAAAACCTACTCCAGTATTCCAACTACAAGTTATAAACAAACCAAAACACTATATTGAATCCATAAGTAGTTATGTAATATTATTTCCTTGTTTACAAACTATAACCACTAATCCATAAAAAGGAAAATGATTCTATTCCACTAAACAATTAGGAAACCACTACTCAAATAAATGTAATGCCATGCTTAAATAACTTTAAGGAAACATTATGAAGTGAACAAAATACAAATACCATAAGCATTACAACCTAAATTCATCTATGTTTTTAAAGTTAACTTTAGTCTACAAAGCTTTAAGTATAATGTAAAGACCTTATTATGTGTTTATACTTAACTTTGGTCTATTATAATTAAGTCGTAAAGCACCTCAAGTCCAAACTATTCAAGCAAGCACAAACAACATCGACCACATTTGATTAACAACAAAGATTGCTTAGACCTTAGAAAATAAATCTTTTCTTCACATGTTATTCTTTTTGCCACTTCAAACATCAAATGGCAATTAATAATAATCACATTACATTAAGCTTTACTTATATACCTAGGATTGTTAACACTGAAGTCCCTTATAAATGTCATTACTTGCAAAGTAAAACTTGAAAATAAGATAACTCTCATATAAGCAGTCCTTGAGTAGCACATCTCATTAGTATATATTATTGTTGTATGCCATTATGTTTACATGTTGTTTCACACATACTCACCAGCCTTAATAAGAAGCACAAGTATTAAATGTATCTAAA
The DNA here is from genome assembly GCA_916181665.1 of Avena sativa. Lineage (NCBI taxonomy): Eukaryota > Viridiplantae > Streptophyta > Magnoliopsida > Poales > Poaceae > Avena > Avena sativa. Next base: position 196,441,913 of record OV702282.1, read on the forward strand.
AGGACAACACATTCTAAAGTAACCATTTCCAGTATCCAAACCCTAGAACAGCATTATCCCGGGATTCGAGTTTACGAAATTGCATTACATTACTTATGCATAATAGCATCTTGCTTCTTTAAACATTAGTCTTTACCGGACCAATGATGCTGATTTCAGATATTGGATCTTTTATATTGTCTTGAAGACTGTGAGTGCATAATCTTGCAATCACAAAAGACAAGTTCACACTTGCTCATGTCCTTTGATTATTTTCTGTAAGTATTTTGCAAATCTAGTGTTGTCATAACCTGCATTTGAAAATGGTCAGAAAACACTATTTTCATAATAATATGATTATAGGTTATTTACCATGAGGTAATAACCTACTATAATATTTCCGGTGGTAAAGGAACATATTATCTAGGACTTAACAACCAATGTCGTCAGTGATTCTTGCGCCGTATATCACGCGTTAACCATGAGATTTGGAATGGGACGAAGAAGTCAGCTATATCTTTTCCCTCTCGCATGGAGCCGGATGTGCGGGTCGTGGCTGTTATCACTCGTAGCATGCATATTATATGGTAATTCGTAGAGGATATGCAGCATATGGGTGGGAACCCTCAACGTCCCACGATAGTTCCGGCATTTGAACGATGTGTACTGCCAATTGCCGTAATTCAATAGGTGGGCTGGCGTACACCAAGGAGACATGCGGGGTCGCGGAGAAGGCAGTGATTGGCTTGGGTATTAGTCTGTGCCTCACACCAAGGAAGTGTGAACGGGTTCGCGGCCCGAATGTGCAACAAAGCTAAGATCTCTCATGGGTAAAGTGACGCACCTCTGTAGAGTGTAAGAACTGTAATTTGTTACTCCCTATTCCGGGAAGGATCTACGAACGTGGCGGGAAAGGAACTCCATGAAAGTTCTGGTAAACCCGTGAAGGCTGATGGACATAGCTTTTCAGAATAAAAGCAACCTTTGAAGAAATGTTTACGAAAACTTGCATTGCCTACGACCTATGGTCTGTGGCTATAGATGTAGTGCATCAAACACTCCTTTTCTATTGAACTTGCTGAGTACGCTCGTACTCAACGTATCTTCTTAACCCTTGCTAGATTCTAAAGCCAGCAAGCCGACGTCTACATCAAGTTATGCTCTAGGAATCATCATCAAAAGCTAAAGCTCTTCAATGAAGTCAAGAAAGTCAATATATACATCAACTTACGTGAAGATGAAGTTACTGATTAGATAGAAACATAATCTCTAGCCATAGAACCTATTTCTGTAGTGTATTGCAATAGGAGCAATGCCAAACCAATAGTTCCGATACTAGTCTTATTAGTATGATAGTTTTTGAGTTGTTTATTTCTGATTCTTCTTTGTAAGAAGTTTCTTTCTCTCTCTTTAACCTAGAGTATTCTCTAGATCTTGTGTAAAGAGTTGAGTTGTAACCTATAGTCATGTCTTGGACCTGCTGTGTTTCTGTTGTACCACTCTTAGGGATGTAATACTAGTGAACGGTGTTTCATTGGTGTTATGTCAACGACTATAGTGTACTACATAATGCAGTGGTATGCTGGGTCAGCGCATCTTCCTAGGCATAATAGAGACACTAGAACCAAGATCACATGAAGCTTTGAGATCGAAGTCATTCACTTGCACATTAATAATGGGCTCCCAACTATCTTCTACCTTCCTAGGAATAGAAGCTTTGTGTTTTAGCTTCTCTTCCTTAATCTTAACAAGAGCATCTATAATGTGTTTAGTGAAAGCAACATGTATATCACTAGCATCAGGACTTCTAGCAAGATTTTGTAGGAACATAATCACTTCAGAAATATTGCAACCATCAATATCAAAGTCAAAGTTAGCATCACTAGTAGTAGGCTCAATAGTCTTAGGCATAGTAGGAGGATGAATAGGGACTACTTGTGGTTTAGTGGTGATGGTGCACACACAATTATTTCTATCAATTTTATCTTCCCTTTCCCACCTAGCATGAAGTTGAGCTAACAGTCTAACATTTTCATCAATAGTAACTTGTATGGCATGAGTGGCAGCAAAGGTACTTTCCATAGTTTCAGGTTTAGCAGCCATTTTATTAACCAAGGAAGTTTGAGCTTTAGACAAAGAGGATATATTTTTCTCAACATTTAAAAGCTTTTCCTCTATAGCCTTATTGAAAGTGGTTTGTTTACCAATAAAGTCTTTGAGCATGACCTCAAGCTCAGAGGGGGCACTCCTACCATTATTGTAAGAGTTTCCATAGGAATTGCCATTATTAGGAGGATAAGGCCTATAATTGTTACCACCAAAATTACTCCTATAAGCATTGTTGTTGAAATTTTTGTTTTTAATGAAGTTCACATCAACTTGCTCTTCTTGAGCAACCAAGGAGGCTAAGTGAACACTATTAGGATCTAAAGGAGCTTTCCCATTAACAAGCATAGCCATAATAACATCAATCTTTTCACTCAAAGAGGAAGTTTCCTCAACGGAATTTACCTTCTTACCATGTGGAGATCTCTCAAAATGCCATTCCGAGTAGTTAACCATCATATTATCAAGGAGCCTTGTTGCAGCACCCAAAGTGAGGCCCATGAAGGTACCTCCATCAGCTGAATCCAACAGATTTCTTGAGGAGAAGTTGAAACCTGCATAAAAAGTCTGGATAATCATCCAACCAGTGAGTCCATGAGTGGGGAAATTCTTAACCAAAGATTTCATTCTTTCCCAAGCTGGAGCAACATGTTCACTATCAAGTTGTTTAAATTTCATAATGTCACTTCTCATAGATATAATCTTAGCATGAGGATAGTACTTTCCAATAAAAGCATCTTTACACCTAGTCCAAGAATCAATACTATTTTTAGGCAAGGATAGCAACCATTCTTTAGCTTTTCCTCTCAAGGAGAAAGGAAAAAGCTTGAGCTTAATAATATCTCCATCTACATCCTTATACTTTTGCATCTCACAAAGTTCAACAAAGCTATTGAGATGGGCAGCAGGATCATCAGAACTAGCACCAGAAAATTTCTCTCTCATCTCAAGATTCAACAAAGTAGGCTTAATTTCAAAAAAGGTAGCATCAGGAGCAGGTGGAGCAATAGGTGTGCTGAGGAAATCATTGTTGTTGGTGCTAGTGAAGTCACACAACTTGGTGTTCTCAGCAGAGTTCATTTTGGCAAAGGTGGGCAAGCCAAAAACAACAGAAGCAGCTAGGGCAGTAACTAATTTTTGTGTTTTTTTAATTAAAGAAAGCAAACTAGGCTAAACTATTTTTTTGGAGTTTTTTGAAAAGAGGTAAACAAAACCAAGCAAAAGAAACAAAGCAAACAAAAAACAAAGTAAAGAGAGAGGAAGTGGAGGACTCCCCTAGTGAAGAAGTCCTTAGCCTCCCCGACAACGGTGCCATAAAGCTTGATGCAATGCTGAGTTGATGTAGGAGCGCTTTGTTGGGAACCCCAAGAGCAAGGTGTGAAGCAACATAGCAGCAAGTTTTCCCTCAGTAAGAAACCGAGGTTATCGAACCAGTAGGAGGAAGGAAACGCCACACAGGTGCTGCAAGAAACGCGGAGACCTGCACAACACAAACTCAAGACTTTGCCCCAACTAATAGTGTGGTTGTCAATCTTACCAGTTGCTGTAACAAAGGATTAAACATATTGTATGGAAGGTAATGGTTTGCAGCAAGTAAACAAGTAACAGTGGAAGATGGATCAATGGTAAAGATTGGACCGGGGTCCATAGTTCACTAGAGGTGCTCTCCTTAGATAAACAACATGGCATGAAGGGTAAACAAATTACAGCAGGGCAATTGACACGAACTGAGCAAGGCATAACAATGCAATTACTAGTCAGAAAGATCCTATGAGATTAGATTGGGCAATACAACAAGATACATAGACCCCCATCCAACTGCATCTATGACTAGAAGTCCACCTTCAGGTTATCATCCGAACCCCCTCCAATATTAAGTTGCAAGCAACAGAAAACTGCTTTAAGCAAAGTGTGTAAGGTAAACAGTCCACATGTTCCATGAACAAGAGACCGTTCTTTTCTCCCTAGTAGCAACATCACATCTACAACCGAAGAGATTTCTGTCACTTCCCTTGGAAACTAGAGGCATGAACCCACTATCGAGCATAAATACCCCCTCTTGGAGTCACTAGTAACTACTTGACCAAGATAGCTACTAACAATGGAGAGCATGCAAGATCACAAACAACACATACATGATAGAATCATAAAGACAAAACCATTAATCAAACCAACATAATAATCTCAATATCCATCGGATCCCCGTAAACACAACATGCATGATTACAAATAGATTAGATCTTGATCATGAACGGAGCTAACAAGATCTATACATGAAAGCACAAGGAGGAGATACAACCATCTAGCTACTACATGGACCCATAGTCCAAGGTGGAACTACTCACGCATCATACCGGAGAGAAGGCCTCCGAGATGATCTCCCCTCCGGCAGGGTGCCGGGAAGTACTTTAGATTCCCCCAATCTAGGGACGACAGTGGCAGCGGCTACAAAAGGTTTAGTGGAATCTGATCGGGTACTTGGGGTTTCTGCATCGGGGGCTTCTTATAGGCGAAGGGGGAGGTCGAGGCGGTGGCCAGGGTTCCCACACCCTGCCTAGGTGCGGGGCAGGGCCCACCCGCGCCTAGGGGGGTGTGGCTGCCCTGGCACGCCTCTCCGTCTCCCCTCTGGACTTCTTGTTCCCCACGGAAAGTTATTGAATTTGACGTTTGTCCCGTCCAATTCCGAGAATATTTCCTTACTAGCTTTTCTGGAACCAAAAACAGCAGAAAACAGGCAACTGGCACTGTGGCAACTTGTTAATAGGTTAGTACTAGAAAACATGTAAAAATCACCTCAAAGTGTAGACAAAGCAAAGCAAAGTAGATACTAAACAAGCATGGAGCATCAAAAATTATAGATACGTTTCCGACGTATCAGCAACCGGAGCCTATTTTATGGCAAACTTAGCCCAACCTTTTCTTTGCATATAAATATGTCCTTAAAAACCAAAACAAATATAAAAGTCCGTCTGGCTACCCTTGTACGGAGAGAGCTATAGGGGTAGACCTGCGGGGCCCCGGTCTAGGGTTTCGCCGGAGGAAAGACCACCAGAGCATCGGGATCACATGAAAACTTGCATGTGTCCCTAACATATGTGTGTAAGTGTGGTGCAAGGTTGGTAGGTGGAATATGTAGGTCCCAAGTGTGAGCCCCTTTGCAAACATACGGGGCCCCCGGTCTAGGGTTTTGTCGGAGGAAGATCCCCCGGTCTAGGGTTTTGTCAAAGTCAAAATATTTAAAAAAACATTAAATATATTTAATGAAATAGATTGAAAACTGATATAATTTTTTTTTAAAAATGGCGGGCATACACTGAGGGTGCCTGTCGGCATAGGTGAACCCTAGATCTAGTCAATAGGGTTGGACGGATCAACCCCGTGATCAACTCCACGCGCGCACGCGCGCACCTCTTCCTCCCGCGATCCCTGCCGCCATCTTGCCCGCATCCCTCATCCCTGACGCTGCCTTCCTCGTCCCCGAGCTCTCGCGCCTCCGCGCGCCTCCTCCCCGAGATCGCATCGTCTTTGCCCGCCTCCCTCGTCACCGGCGCTGCCTCCCTTGTCCCCGCGCTTGCGCCGCCTCCGCCTGCCTCCCTCGTCCCCGAGCTCGCGCCACCTACCTCGTCCTCGAGCCCACTCGCCGCCTCCTCCCTCGTCCTCGAGACCGCTTGCCACCTCCTCCCTCGTCCCCGAGCTCGCCCTCCGATGTCAGTGGATCTCCCGAGCCACTACAAGGCGCTGTTCGGAAGGGACTCCCTCTAGGGCCGTCTCCCACCAGTGCCGCCTCTCTCGACCGCCAGGTATGCCTCCCTCCTCCGCCGCCATGGCTGCCTCCCGAGCCCCTGCAACCCGTGGAGGTGAGTGTAGAAAATCGGAGTAGAAATAGTTTTAGAATTAGAACGTCTAAACTAGTTTGTAGAAATAGGAGTTTATAGTATGTGAGTAGAAATAGGAGTTTGCTAGTAGTTTGTAGAAATAGTAGTTTTTAGTATCTGAGTAGAAATAGGAGTATAATTAGAATTGCTAGAAATATGAGTAGAATTAGAAATGCTAGAAATAGGAGTAGAAATAGAAATAGAAATATTATTAGAAAGCGAAATATACATAGAATGTAGTAAAATATAAGTAAAAAGAATTTACTAGAATAGATGAAATTTGTTAAATAGATGTTGCATATTTAACCATTTGTTCATGTTTTTGCAGTTATCGAAGGGTAAGCGGGGGAAGTGTTTTGACAGCAGGGTCTACAGGGGTTCGTAGCATAGAAAACAAAAAATTTCTATCGCATGAACACACACAAGACAAGATCTAATCTATTATATCGGTGCAACAAGTTCATAGAGTACTAACCCTCGAAGATCCAAAGCGGTTAACAAGATTGGATTCTCGTGGTTGATTTAGTCGTTCACTTGCCGATCTCAAGATCGTGAAGACGATCCTTCCTACGCCGCATTCCAGCAGCGCTTCCGCAGTCGGTCACACATTTGGTACTCGAAGAAGACCTTCCTCTCCCTTGTTCCAGCAGGCAGCGGAGGTTGTAGATCTCTCCTCACGATTCCAGTAGCAACGACGACGTGGTGGTGGAAGTAGAGGGGAAATCCCGTAGGGCTTCGCCTAAGCTGGAGTGGGTATGGTGGAGTAGAGAGGGCTCTTGGCAATCTAGGGTTTAGAGGCCAAGAAGAGGGAGGTGGTCAGCGGCTAGGAGGTGCTAAGCGGCAGCGACTTTAGAGGAGCTCTAGGTGGCAGTGACTTGGGGGCGCAACCAAGCTAGGGTTTCAAGTTGTGGGGCATGTGGGCGCCCCTCCCCTCCTTTTATGGGAGGGAGAGGCGGCAAGGGAGAGGGGAGTTCTACCCCAACTCCTCTTCCAAGGCCGGCGACAAGGGGAGGGAGGAAACCTTCCCTAAGTGGGTTTCCTCTCCTCCCTCCACTAGGCAACCATGTTGGGATTTGAATTTCAAACTAGCATTTGACTTTCAAACTAGAGTTTGATTTCTCTCTTCCCATTGCCTAGCCAAGTGACCTAGGATATGATGCAACCATTCCACTTTTATATGACACATCCATGTACCCTTACCACTCCGGATCGGTGGACCTTCTAGACCCTTCTAGAACATTCCAGTGAAAACACCGAAAACATTTTTGAACTCCGGAATTGGACTTTCCTTATATGAATCTTATTCTCCGGACCATTCCGGATCTCCTCGTGATGTCATGGATCCAATTCGAGACTTCGAACAACATTCAGTCTCTTACTCACATTCCATATCTACTAAAAAACATCGAATCCTTAAGTGTGTCTCCCTATGGTTCGTGAATTATGCAGACATGATCGAGACTCTTCTCCGATCAATAACCAATAGAGGAATCTAGAAGTTATATGGCTCCCACATATTTCTACGAGTACTTCGTGATAGAATGAACCATTTACATATGATACCAATTTCCCTTTGTCTCGCGATACTTTACTTATCCGAGGTTTGATTGTCGGTATTTCTGCATACCTAGTTCAACCTCGTTACCGATAAGTACTCTTTACTCATTCCTATGATATGTGATCCCTTGTGAGCCAGTCACATGCTTGCAAGCCAATTGGATGACATTCCACCGAGAGGGCCCAGAGTATATATATCCATCATATGGATGGACAAATCCCACTTTTGATCTATGTGGTTCAACACATACTTTGATAATACTCAATGCCACCTTTATAACCTCCTTGTTACGAAGTGGTCTTTGATGTCATCAAAGCATCCATCCGGTGTTGGTGATTAACATGATCTCATGGTTGAAGGATTTAGGTTACTATGTATTTGAAAGCTTATAGCAAACGAACTAGTGAATGACTTGATCTTATGCTATGCTCAACTATAGGAGTATGTCCATCACATCATTCTCCTAATGATATGACCTTGTTATTAATAACATCCAATGTTCATTATTAGGAAACCATGATCATGAATTAATCAACAATCTAGTTTAGCAAGAGGCTTTTCTAGGGACTCTTTTATGTTTACAAATCACATAAGTATTAATGTTTCCGGTTAATACAATTATAGCATGGGATGTAAACATTTATCATAAACATAAAGATATGATAATAACCACTTTATTATTGCCTCTTGGGCATATCTCCAACAGTCTCCCACTTGCACTAGAGTCAATAATCTAGTTTCAAAACTTTGTGCATTCAACACCTACGGCTTTCCGGTGTTCTATATACACGATTTCTAGTGGTCAACTGATCTTCGGATCCGACACTTTCAGGTCCGTGTGTAATTGCATGTCTTTGCGTCTCTACGCATCTCATTCTCTAATGAGATGGCATTGTATAAATTTGGTCCTTTGGTGAGACCTTTAGTTCCTTTAGGATCAAACCATGTCGATACAATTGTTGTACAATATATCTTCATAGTACTATCCCTCTATGAACCGCACATAGTTTGATAACAAACTACTTGACACAAATGCCCTCTTTTGTTGCTAAAAAAATAGTCATATACTTAGCCTTTTCTTATAGTATCTGTCACAATGTCTTAACTTTGGAACTCATCCAAATCCGTTATGGAATCTCCTTTCCATTACATTGTGCCACCCATAGTTTAAATTGAGATAAACTTAATTTGTACTTTGTGACAAAACTAGTATCAATGTAATACTTCACAGTGACTATCTATCTATTTGTCACCTCTACACAAATAACATATTCTTAGTTCTTCCAAGAGATCATAAGAATATCCTTACTATTGTCCAATGATCATCTTTATGAATCATTCTGGTATATGCTCATAACATTTAGATTATAGGACATATCTGGATGTGTACATATCACAGTATGATTGAAAAATACTCTTTGTGATTTCATTCATCAAGTATAAAAAATACTTGAATCTTTATTTCACTTACCAAATGTCGATACACTTGTATTTTGATTTAATCCTTTCTGTGTGGCAAGAACCTTTATTGTCATTTCCATATTGAACTCATCCAATATCTCATCTATGTACATTTGGCACAAACATATTAGTGTCTCAATCTATCCATATAAATATTGATCCCAAACATTCAGGTTTTGCTTAAGTCTTTTGTCGAGATGAAATTCTTAACTTGTGTCAATAAAATATACATCATCTCCAATCAATAATATGTCTTTCACATAATGTATTAGATCACTATAGAGCTTTGTTGGGAAACCCCAAGAGGAAGGTATGATGAGTACAACAATAAGTCTTCCCTCAGTAAGAAACCAAGGTTATCGAACCAGTAGGAGGAAGGAAACGACCCCAAGGTGTTGCTAACAACTTGGAAACCTGCACAACACAAACTCAAGACTTTTCCCCAACGAACAGTGAGGTTGTCAATCTCACCGATTTGCTGAAAACAAAGGATTAAACATATGGTGTGGAAGGTGAAGGTAGATTGCAGAAAGTAAACAGTAACATTGGAAGATGTATCAATGGTAAAGATTGGACCGGGGTCCACAGTTCACTAGAGGTGTTCTCATTAAGATAAACAACATAACATGCTGGGTAAACAAATTACAGTGGGGCAATTGACAGGACAGAGCAAGGCATAACAATGCAATACTAGACATTCATGCTCCTATGAGATTCGATTGGGTATTACAACAATATACATATACCACCATACAACTGCATCTATGACTAGTAATCCACCTTCAGGTTATGATCCGAACCCCCTCCAATATTAAGTTGCAAGCAACGGATAACTGCTTTAAGCAATGTGTGTAAAGTAAACAATACAATTGTTCCATGAACAAAAGATCATTGTTTTCTCCCTAGTAGAAACAACACATCTATAACCTTAGAGATTTCTGCCACTTCCCCAGATTCAACAGAGGCATGAACCCACTATCGAGCATAAATACCTCCTCTTGGAGTCACTAGTATCTACTTGGCCAAGATAGATACTAGAAACGGAGAGCATTCAAGATCTCAAACAACACATACATGATAGAATCAATAAGATAAATCAGTTAATCAATTCGACATAGTAATCTCAATATTCATTGATACGCCCAATTTGCATCACCCTTCTATATCATAATTTACCTCTATTCATTGATATTTGTATTATTATGAGGTATGACTTATGGCTTTTTATCTGTTTATGCATGTTGGATGATTCCTGGAGGATGGACTGCCGGAGTCTGGATTCTGATGGAAAAGAAGGCGTTTTGGTGCAATTTCACGAAGATCAGAAAAATACCAAAAAAATATGGAAACCTATTATTTTGCCAGAAGATGAAGGAAGACGGAAGGAGGGATAGAGATGGGCGTCAGGGGGCCCACGCCCCCTAGGCGTGGGCCCACCTGACCCCGCGCCTAGGGCAGGTGTGGCCCACCTACCGGGCCTCCGACTACGCCCCTTCGACTATATCTTCCCTACGAAACCCTAATCCTAGGGGAGAGACCACAGATAGATTCCTGTCGCCTCTGGGGGCGGAAAACACCGAGAGAGAAAGATCTCTCCGGCAGACAGATTCTACCAGGGGAATTCCTTCCCGGAGAGGGGAGACCATCACCATCAACACCGTCATCAAGCTAGGCTTCATCGGTATCATCATCATCATCATCATCCGCACCATCATCACCACTCCGTCCCACTGTAACAATTGTGGTGGATATCGCTTTAGTTCTTAGGGGAAACTTTCCTGGTGTTGATTACTATTGTAGTTGATGCTTGTGAGTGGAGCCATTGGATTATTGTTTATGTTCAGATTGTTATCCATTACCATATCATCTTTGATCTTGAACCATATGATATCTTGTGAGTAGTTTGTTTAGTTCTTGAGGACATGGGAGAAGTCATGTTGTTAGTGGTGAATCTGTGATGAGTTATTATTCAATGGTTTAGTATTTAAGTTGTGGTGCTATTCTTCTAGTGGTGTCATGTGAACGTCGACTAGATGACACTTCACCATTTATGGGCCTAGGGGAATGCATTGTGTATTTGGATACTAATCGTGGGGTTCCCGGAGTGACAGAAACCTGAACCCCCATTAGGACACCTTTGCACAAGGGAGCGTAGGATCTCAGAGTTTAAGGCTATGGTTAGATTTATATCTTAATTACTTTTCTGTAGTTACGGATGTTTGCAGGGGGGTTTAATCACAAGTATTTATTAGTCCTAGGAAGGGCGATATGTTAGCACAGGTTCACCCACACAACACTTACAAACACTAGAGAAGAGTACTCAGCTATTTGAAGCGAAAGCACTTGACATAATTCCCATGTATCCTCGAGAACGTTTGGTCCTTATAATTATTTACACTGGCTTGTCCTTTGCTAAGAAAGGATTGGACCACTTGCTCCGTATGTTCGTTACTTCTGTTACTTGCTCTTTGTTTTGTTGCCTTGTTAGAAAACCACTAAAAATCGGTTTGCTAAGTATTCATAGGGATTTCCTGCTCCATACCACTGTTCAGCACCTTCTGCTCCTCGTTGGGATCGACACTCCTATTTATCGAAAGTACTACGATACACCCCCTATACTTGTGGTTCATCAAGACTATTTTCCGGCGCCGTTGACGGGGAGTGAAGAGCTATTGAAGAGTGGAACTGGTAAGGGAAACTTTTATTGTGAGTATTGCTTTTGTTACTGCTTGTTACTTTGTTTCCAATATGGATAACCCACTTGGTTTTCTGTTTGGGAAAACTACTACCATTTCTAGGGTAGTAGATGAACCACCTCCTGTTGAGATAGATCCTTTTAAGATACCTACACGTACTGTTAATCGTGTTATGGATAATTATTATTTTGGGGATGGAACTGTCCATCCTGGTGATCACTTGCTTTTTATCCATGAATTATGCGGGTTGTTTAAGTGTGCAGGTATCACAACTGAACAGGTGAAGAAGAAGTTACTCTCCATATCCTTGAAAGGGAGAGCCGAAGAATGGTATAAGCTAATGAAGAATGGACAATCCATGGAATGGGAAGAGATGTCATCTCTCTTTTACTCTAAATTTTATCCTCCCAGTGAGATTCATAAGGATAGAAATCTTATATATAACTTTTAGCCTCTTGATGGAGAGAGTATAGCTCAAGCTTGGGGGAGATTGAAGTTACTAATGCTTAAATGCCCTATTCATGAACTCCCTAACAATATTATTCTCAATAACTTTTATGCTACGCTTTCTCTTCATGATAAAGATTTACTAGATGCTTCTTGTGCTAGATCATTCACACGTATGAAGGAAGAAGCTAAATGGGATCTTCTAGACCGTATTCAAGAGAACACCGAGGCTTGGGAGAATGACAAAGGAAGAAAGTCAGGTATAAATTATGATTATGAATGCATTAAATCTTTTATGGGAACTGACAACTTCTGTGATATTAGTAATGAGTTTGGTCTTGATTCGCAAAGTATTGCCAACTGTTTTAAGGCCTTTGCCTCTTACATAGAAATTTCCAAGAAGAAGTGGAATAAGTACCATGCTCCTTATAAAGATGTTGTTAGCCATGTTCCAGTTAGAAGCACTCAAGTTTGTACCACTAATCATATTGTGCCTGAACCTCATGTTGAAAAAATGCCTTTTCCAGCTAAGGTAAAGGAGTATTATATGATTATTAGTGCAAATAACAAGGGTACAAAGAAAACTGTGGAGCCTGGTAAGCAATTGAATGTTGAACCTGTGGTAGCTATTATGAAAGACACTGTCACTAGAAATATAGAGGATGAGCACATTGTCTTCTGCCAAGACGCTTCTAATATTATCTCTCATCCTAGTCAGGCTAGAAAAGCTAGTGTTCCCGTGCTTTCTGTTAAAATTGGTGATCATTGCTACTATGGTTTATGTGATATTGGTGCTAGTTCTAGTGCTATTCCTTATGAGCTTTACATGGAAATTATGAATGAGATTGGTCCTTGTAAGCTTGAGGACATTGATGTGGTTATTCATGTTGCTAACAAGGAGACCATTTGCCCCATTGGCATTGTAAGAGATGTGGAGGTTCTTTGTGGTAAGATTAAGTATCCTGCTGATTTTTTAGTGCTTAATTCAGCAGCTAGCAAAACTTGTCCAATCATTTTTGGTAGACCTTTCTTGAACACTTGTGGAGCTATTATTGACTGTAAGAAGGAAAAAGTTTTAACTAAGTTTAATGGAGAGTCTTATGTGTTTAAGTTTTCCAAATTTGCTAAAGCTCCTTGTGAAAATAGCTTGCCTAATAAAGATTACAGGATGGAACAACTTGCTTATATTGATCCAGTCTATGACCTTGGACCTCTTTTTGGTGACTGTAAGTATGCTTATTCTGATCATAAAGTTGTTGCCAGTGATAGTTATATTGTCAACTTTATTCAAAGTGCTACTGAAAGTTATTTTGAGAGAGGGAAACATGGTTTTATGCATCTCAATGATGTTAAGTTTCCCTGTTTTATGTTGAAAGCTTTGAAGTTGCATCTGTTTTGTCTTCCTATGCTAGTGGCTTTTTGCTTCAACAATTTGTTTTCTCATGATACCCCCATGCATAGTAAGTGGGTTAGACTCAAGTGTGTTGGTTATTTGCTTCTTGATGCTCTCTTTCATTTCAGATATATATATCCTATGTGAGCATCTTTGGAAGTTTCAAGCCTAGCTTAAAGGCATTAAAGAAAAGTACTTGTTGGGAGATAACCCAAGAGTTTTGTCAAGTCTTTGAAGTTATTACCTATGTAATAACTGCTCCTTATCCTTTTTGTTTTGGTTTTTGTGTCAAGTTCAACTACTTTTGTGAAGTAGAGGAGTTGTGAAAAGTGTTTGTCCTGGGACAGATTTTTGTGATGCATTGTAAAAATTCGTGAGGAAGCCCAGTACTTCGTATGGAGCTGCATTTCTCTGAGCTTGTTCTCTAGGTTGTTGCCCAACTTTCATTATTTCTGTACTTTTTGATTTGAGCAACAGAAGGTCTTCTAAAAAATCAATCTTTACCTCCTGGTCTGTTTTGACAGATTTCTACCATCATTTGCATTTACCTCTTTCAGAAGCTTTTGTTTTGATGGGTTTTCAGTTGAAGCGTTTACCAAAGGTTTATTGTTTTTGATTACACTAATGTTGTCATTGAGTTTGTGCAAGGGTTTTGTATGAAGGAAATTCTCAGGAGATAGAGAGAAAGAATCTGCAGAGTTCGTCTTTAAATAGGTAAAAGTGGTGAAAACAGAAGGTTCGTGAAACTCCAATCTTTTCATATTTTTGATGTTTTTAATACATAAGGGAAGTTACAAGGAGAAACTGAATAGGAAACGAAGCCCGGGGTGGACAAACCCACCCCAGGTGCGGGCCCAGCCTGGCCGCGCCTGAGGGGGTGTCTCCCCCTCGAACTCCGTCTCTGCTTCGTTTCTGTGTTAGTACTTTCCTTTTGCATTGAAACTTCGTAATATATAACCCCCGGATCCCCCGAGGTTCATGCATCGTTTTCTCGTCGTGTTTTCGTTTCAATTTGTTTCTGTCTGGAAATCTTCTCAAGTTTAGAGCACCATGGCCTCCGCCAACGACAAAGGCAAGAAGCCCGTGGAGATAGAATTGGAAGAACAAACCGCCGCAGGAACAAGGGGAAGGAAACCCACTTTTGTAGGAGCAATTAACACTGCGGATGCTTTTTCTCGTCACATGCAGCGAATCGTAGCCTTCGGTCTAGAACTCATATACTGCCCTGAGGCAGCGGAATCCCTTTGAACCACCAACGAGTTTTGTGATAAGTAACGTGCTTTGAGGATGAAGGTGGATTTGCTTCAAGAGGAGAATAACAGGCTTCGTAAGATGCTGGAAGATTTCCTGACTCATGACAAGAGAACACCACCACCACCGAAGGAGTAATTCGTCATCAGGTTTGGCATCCCCTTGGCTTGTTCCAAGCTTGGGGGCATGCCGCGGTATCACCACCATTATATTTTATCTTTTACCTTTTTAGTGGATTCATATCTGTGGTAGAGAGGTTATCTTATAGTTTGGTTTGCATGTGGAAGTATCTCTCCTTTAGTTGATTATCTATCTATCCCTTGGTGTGAGTGCCTTTATTGGAATATTAATGAGAAGTCTCATCCTTTACTTTTTGCACTTCTTATTTTAGTTTGCAATCTCTATTATATGATGGATCTTATTGATCAGTATTGGCACCACTTTGGGATCATCAAGTGGATCTAAATTGGTTTTGACAAACCGAGTTCTGGTCAGTGGCATTAGTTTGAAGGAAAAAGAAAGAAAGAAAAAGCTTACAGGTATTTGGTATCATTTGTTTTCTTTCTTGTTGGCTCATAAGCTTAGTATTCTTTATTTAAGATTCTTTTGTGTCTTCAAGTAAGATTGCATGTTTGGCTTTATTACTTGTATGTTTTCTTGTTTCTTTCAACTCTCTTGCTTGCTACCCAGCCTTGCTAGCCAAAAACCTGTTTTGAGAAGACATACTTCTCATGTTTCCAAAATCCTTTGAACCCAAAACCTTTTGCCACTTGTGTCCACCATATCTACCTAGTAGCTTTTGCTATTCCAAGAAAATTCTCAAGCTTCATCTACCTTTCGAATTAAAAGTATTTTGTTTTGTGAAAATTAGTTAGTAAAGCTCTCACGAACTTGATGGCACACTTTATTTACTTGCCCCTAATAAACTTGAACCATTGTGAACATCGAAGTTGTTTATGCTTGCATCTATACGTTGGAATTAGCAGAACCATGCTGTCACGGGGAACGTTTTCAACATTGGACTTGTACTCTGTACACAGTTGATATCGTGCTCTTTTGTCTATGGATGTCAATGGTGTGAAATAAAGAGGGAACTTGTATTCCATGGAGTTTGTATCCTATATTAGAGAACGTTTGGGCCGCTAGCCTAAGCCATGCTTAATCATTCTAGAAACTTGCAGGATCACCATAGTGAGTCATCTATGAAGCATCCTCAATAAAAATCTATGCATATGGTAAATAAAAAGATTACTGAGATGCTCATTGTCTGCTTGCCTTGTCATTTTGGTTATGGGAAAGCTCCTGTACCATGTACAAGGGGTACCCCGTTGGCGGTTCTCAATGATATGCAAATACTTACAATGACAAGAAATTACCTCGACCCAAAGTTGAGTATGCATGAGGAGTGGCCCTCATATTCAAGGGACATGATATTGCCAACTTATATTTCGTCAAGCATATACTCCATCTTTGTTCACTTTAACTTTAATCATCTCAAGATGCTTATGATAAGGGCAATGAGGGCTCAAAGCTAGTAAGTACCATAATATTTTGGAAGCTCTTTATGACTTGTAATCCCTGCTACCCTCTAAGAATGGACCTTTCTCCTAGTTACCAGTTGAGTCAGTAAACCTACGTCCTCTCTATCTCCAGCAAGCTTTTGAGTTGTTGTGTTTCAAGCATTCATATGGTGATTTATTCAATCATGTTCTTTATCTTCCTTGTTTGCACAAAACTCTTATCTATTGATTATTACTTTGAAAGCCTTCACTTGTGAAAAACCTTTTTGAGCAAAGAGTGTTCCTGTTTTGAAACTTCTACAAAAAAATCTTCTGTGAAACTATTTGCCAGGTGTTCTCTAACCAAGAACAAGTTTGCCAATTCCACTTATGATTTATCTTTATGTATCTCTATTGTGACTGCTGTACTTGGTTGCAAGCTAAGTTATATAATTGTGAGTTGCTTTCTTCTATGAGTTGTGCAATGGTAAGTGTGATGCTTCTTGTTCGTATTCTTTTATCGACACTTCACTCCATAAACCCGTGGACATGTTTACTGAGCTCAGTATTCGCTTGGGGACAAGCGAAGTATAAGCTTGGGGGAGTTGATACGCCCAATTTGCATCACCCTTCTATATCATAATTTACCTGTATTCATTGATATTTGTCTTATTATGAGGTATCACTTATGGCATTTTCATATGTTTATGCATGTTGGATAATTCTTGGAGGATGGACTGTCGGAGTCTGGATTCTGATGGAAAGGAAGGTTCGGTTGTAGGGTTCGCAGCATAGAAAACAAAAAATTTCCTACGATGTGAACTATGTATCAAGATCTATCTATTAGATACAAACAACGGGCAGATGTATATCCGTAGAGGACATACCCTTGAAGACCGACAAAGCTTAACGAGTTCAACTCGTGGTTGATGTAGACGATCTCTTGCCGATCTCAAGATCGAGAGGAAGTCCTAGCGCCGCAAATCAGCAGCGCATCCGTGCTCGCACACACGTTCGAGGCACCGAGCAACCTCCGCCTCCTCGCTCCAGCGATGCAGTGGAAGCACAACTCTTTCTTGCTAAATAGCCACCGGGAACATGTATCTCGCTAGTCCGAGACCATGGGGGATAAATTCTAGAGGGGGAGAGAGATCCTTCACGAGGAGGTGTGAGTGAGAAGTGAGAGGAGAGTCTCCTTTTATAGGAGGAGGGGGGGACCCCAAGGGGGTGGCCGGCGCATGGGGGCTTCCCCCTTGCCCTCCCCTCTTCATGTCGGTGGACACTCCACTCACAAAAATCCATTCATATGCCTACACTCAAAATCCCACTCAAACTTGCCATTAAATTTCCACCAAATTTAATGCAAACTCTCATTAAATAAAAATCTTTTATTTTATTCAGAATTTTGTCAATTACTTTAATGACAAACATTCACAAATAACCCCTTGCTAGAATTCTATTTCACATGCATAACCACTTTATGCAATTTCACCCGAAAACCTGTTTCGGTATCTAGTGAAATAAATTCCTGCGCTTGTTCATTCTTTTGGCATGAAACTTTTGCTCCAATTGGATGTCGGTGTCTCTTAAGTGTGTCACCCTACGGTTCGTGAATAATGCGGACATGATCGAGACCCCTCTTGGATCAATAATCAGAAGCGGGATCTGGAGACCCATACTGACTCCCACACATTCAACGATGACTTTCTTGTGATCGTCGGAACCTTTCACGCTAGTATCTTAATCCCTTTGTTTCACGATATATTACATGTCCGAGATTCGATCATCGGTATCTCCATACCTAGTTTGATCTCGTTACTGACATGCACTCTTTTCTCGTTCCCGTGATATAACATTCTAGTGATCAAATCACTTGCTTGCAAGCTAATCAATGTGATATCACCGAGAGGGCCCAGAGTATATCTATCCGTCATCGGGATGGCAAATTCCACTCTCGATCCATGAGCCTCAACATAACACTTTATTAGTTCTGAATCCATCTTTATAATCACCCTGTTACGGTGTGAAGTTTGATGTTATCAAGAAACTCTTCCGGTGTTAGTGATTGACATGATCTCATGGTCTAAGGATTAGGATCACTTCGTAAGTTGTTATAGCAATATAAACTCAATGACTTTGATCGTAATGCTATACTTTGGATGAATGTTCATCACACCATTACACTAATGTTGTGATCCCGTTATTAACAACATCCAATGTCCATGCTCAGGAAACCTTGATCATCTTGTTAATCAACGAGCTAGTTTATGAGAGAGGCATAACTAGGAACTTTCTGTTTGTTTATTAAACACACATGTATTAATGTTTTCGTATTAATACAATTATAGCATGAAAAATAAACATCTATCATATACTTGGAATACACATAATAAACACTTTATTATTGCCTCTCAGGGCATATTCCCTTCAGTCTCCCACTTGCACTAGAGACAATAATCTAGTTACATAGTAATAAATCTAACACCCATTGAGTTCTGGTGTTGATCATGTTTTGCTCTAGGGAGAGTTTTAGTCAACGGATCTGCTACATTGAGATCCGTATGTACTTTACAAATCTTTATATCTCCATCCTTGACATGCTCGCGGATGGAGTGAAACCGGCGCTTAATATGCTTGGAATGCTTGTGAGACCTTGGCTCTTTGGCATTGGCAATGGCACCATTGTTGTCACAATATATCACCATTGGGTCCAACGCGTTTGCAACCACTCCTAGTTCGGATATGAACTCCTTCATCCAAACTGCTTCCCGAGCCGCTTCTGAAGCAGCAACATATTCGGCCTCCGTTGTTGATCCCGCTACCACAGGTTGTTTGGAGCTCCTCCAACTAACCGCTCCGCCATTCATGAGAAATACGTATCCGGATTGAGACTTAGAGTCATCCGGATCGGTGTCAAAGCTAGTGTCAATATAACACTTAGCGACAAGCTCTTCTTCACCTCCGTATACAAGAAACATATCCTTAGTTCTTCGTAAGTACTTAAGGATATTCTTGACCGCTATCCAGTGTTCCGAACCTGGATCCGATTGGTACCTACTAGTCAAACTAATAGCATGTGCCACATCCGGTCTTGTACATAGCATGGCGTACATTATAGAGCCTATGGCTGAAGCATAGGGGACTTTGTCCATTATCTCTCTTTCTTCCGCCGAAGCCGGACTTTGAGTCTTACTCAATGTCTTGCCTTGCAACATAGGTAAGAACCAATTCTTACTTCCGTCCATTTTAAACTTCTTTAAAATCTTATCAAGGTATGTACTTTGCGATAGCCCTATTAGGCGCCTAGATCTATCTCTATAGATCTTTATGCCTAATATGTATGACGCTTCACCTAGGTCCTTCATTGAAAATTTTCTGTTTAGATAACTTTTAACACTGTTTAAAAGATCTATATCATTTCCGATCAATAATATGTCATCCACATATAATATCAGAAATGCCACATTGCTCCCACTCACTTTCTTGTAAATACAAGCTTCTCCATAAGTTTGGACAAATCCAAACACTTTGATCACCTCATCAAAGCGGATATTCCAACTTCGTGATGCTTGCTTTAATCCATAGATGGATCACTAAAGCTTGCACACCTTGTTAGCATCCTTAGGATCGATAAAACCCTTTGGTTGTATCATATACAACTCTTCTTCAATATTACCATTGAGAAACACGGTTTTGACATCCATCTGCCATATCTCATAATCGAAATATGCAGCAATTGCTAACATAATCCTAACTGACTTTAGCATCGCTACGGGAGAGAATGTCTCATTGTAGTCAACTCCTTGAATTTGTCGAAACCCCTTTGCGACAAGTCGAGCTTTATAGACGGTCACATTACCATCAGCATCAGTTTTCCTTTTGAAAATCCATTTGTTCTCCACGGCCTTTCGGTCGTGAGGTAATTCCACCAAGTTCCAAACTTGATTTTCATACATGGATTCCATCTCGGATTTCATGGCTTCTAACCATTTGTTGGAATGTGGGCTCATCATCGCTTCTTCATACGTCGCAGGGTCATCATTTTCATCAATCATGAAATTCATGACAGGATTTCCGTACAGCTCGTGAGCTGCACGCGTCCTGCTTGACCTGCGAGGTTCGGTAGTACTCTCTTTCGGAGTTTCATGATCATTATCATTAGTTCCCTCTTCAACAGGTGGAGCCAACTCCGGAACAACTTCCGGCGCTGCGCTACTCGCCATACTTTGAAGAGAAGGTTCAATAACCTCTTCGAGTTCTACCTTCCGACTACTCACACCTTTCGCGAGAAAGTCTTTCTCTAGAAAGGATCCATTCTTGGCAACAAAAACCTTGCCCTCGGATCTGTGATAGAAGGAATACCCAATAGTTTCCTTAGGGTATCCTATGAAGACGCATTTTTCCGCTTTGGGTTCGAGTTTATCCGGTTGAAGTTTCTTCACATAAACATCGCATCCCCAAACTTTAAGATATGACAGCTTAGGTTTGTTTCCAAACCACAATTCATACGGTGTCTTTTCAACGGATTTAGATGGTGCCCGATTTAAAGTGAATGCAGCAGTTTCTAGTGCATAACCCAAAAATGACAACGGCAAGTCCGTCAGAGACATCATAGATCGAACCATATCTAATAAAGTACGATTACGACGTTCCGATACACCATTTCGCTGTGGTGTTCCGGCAGGCGTGAGTTGTGAAACAATTCCACACTCTTTCATGTGAGTGCTAAACTCGTAACTTAGATACTCACCTCCACGGTCGGACCGTAGAAATTTGATCTTTCTATTACGATGATTTTCCACTTCATTCTGAAATTCCTTGAACTTTTCAAAGGTTTCAGACTTGTGTTTCATCAAGTAGATATAACCATACCTACTCAAATCATCTGTGAAAGTAACAAAATAACGATATCCACCTCGCGCCGACACACTCATTGGACCACATACATCAGAATGTATGATTTCCAATAAATCTGTCGCCCGTTCCATTGAACCGGAAAACGGCGTTCTAGTCATCTTCCCCATAAGGCATGGCTCACATGTATCAAATGATTCAAAATCAAGTGATTCCAAAAGTCCATCCGAATGGAGCTTCTTCATGCGTTTAACTCCAATATGACCTAGACGGCAGTGCCACATATATGCAGATATATCATCATTAAGTTTAATCCTTTTAGCATCAACATTATGAATATGTGTAACATTATCATAGAGATCTAATAGAAATAAACCATTCATCATCGGTGCATGACCATAAAAGATTTGATTCATATAAATGGAATAACCATTGTTCTCGGATTTAAATGAATAACCACTTCGCATCAAACACGATCCAGATACAATGTTCATGCTCAGTGCAGGCAGCAGATAACAATTATTCAAGTTTATAACTAATCCCGACGGCAAATGGAGAGGCAGCGTTCCGACGGCGATCACATCAACGCTTGATCCATTGCCGACACGCATGTTGACCTCACCCCTTGCTAGCGGTCGCTTGTTCCGCAGCCCCTGATTCGAGTTACAAATATTAGCAACTGAACCGGTATCAAATACCTAGGTGCTACTGCGAGCACTAGTAAAGTACACACCAATAACATGTATATCATTTATACCTTTGTTTGCCTTGCCGGCCTTCTTGTCTGCCAAATACTTGGGGCAGTTGCGCTTCCAGTGGCCAGTCCCCTTACAATAGTAGCACTCGGTATCAGACTTAGGTCCAACTCGGGGTTTCTTTTCAGGCACGGCAACAGGCTTGCCGCCCTTACTTCCCTTCCGTTTTCCCTTCTTGTCTTTCTTGAAACCAGTGTTCCTATTGATCATCAACACTTGATGTTCCTTTTTGATCTCCACTTCTGCAGTTTTAAGCATTGACAGAAGCTCGGGGAGAGACTTCTTCATGCCTTGCATATTATAGTTCATCACAAAGCTCTTATAGCTAGGTGGCAGAGACTGTAGAACACGATGGATGCCTAAGTCAATGGGAATCGTTATTCCCAAGGACACAAGCTTATCGGCGTAACCCGACATCTTGAGTACATGCTCACTAACGGAGCTGTGCTCTTCCATCATGCAGCTAAAGAACTTTTCTGAAGCGTTGTAGCTCTCTACAGCAGCATGTGTGTCGAAAACCATTTTCAACTCACCCATTGTATCAAATGCATTGCCGTTTTCGAAACGCTTTCGAAGTTCCGGCTCTAGCCCATACAATATGCCGCAATGAACTAAGTTGTGGTCCTCCTGACGAGTCGGATAGACATTCTTCTCCTCGTCAGGGGCATCCTCAAAAGGTGGGGGGGCTAGTGGCGCTTCTATCACATATTTCTTTTGTGCAGCAGAGAGGAGAATCCTCAAATTCATGGCCCATTCGGTAAAGTTTCTACCGTTCATTGCAAGTTTCTCTTTCTCCATGAACACATTGAAATTAAAAGCAGGTGGTGCCATCTACAACAGAATTTGTAAAGTTTAGACTAAGTGTATGATAGATTGAGTTCAACTAATCCATATTATGAATGAACTCCCACTCAAAAACGACACCCCTCGTGCCTTTTTGGTGATTACATGAACCAAATCCACTATACCAAGTCCGATCATCCCGTGAGTCGGTATAGCTTCAAAGGCGAGCATCAAATGGGAATCATATCAACTATATGACTTATGCTTAACCTTTCGGTCCGTGTTCCGAGGCCATGTCTGTACATGCTAGGCTCGCCAAGTTAGAACCTTAGTATTCGCGTGTGTAACTGTTTTACACCCGAAATATGGTCGTGGATCCAAGAACACCCGATCATCACGTGATGTCTTGGAGCGACGAAACATAATCGATGCATACTAAAGGAAGAACACATTCTTATCTTGATATTTAAATGAGGGATCATCTTATTATGCTAACAAAGCGCTAAACAAGCAATATAAGATGCTATCAAACATCACATGATTATTAGTGAAATGTTATGGTTCCCGCATATGATCTCTATCATGTGCATCGTGGTATGATCACTATCATACCTATATGTGTAAATCCAAGGTCTATGGAGTTTACACACTATGTGTGTTGTAAGAGTATCATCTCATACTTCTACTTACAACATCACCATATCAAAACACTAGCCCAGCAATAATCTAAACTAGACTCCTCTAATTTATCCATTGCAAGTTTTACGTGGCTTAGGGCTTTCGAGATAGAACTGTTCTTACCTACGAACATGAACCACAACGAGGATAATGTCACATCCCAAGATTTTCCAAATCTTGTAATGTGAAAATAAATGAATAAAATAAAACTTTATTTGAATTTCAGGGCCAGAAGAAACTTTTTGAATTTAAATGGAAACTTTAAATCTATTTGGATTAAATAAAATCCTAAAAGGATTTAAAAAGTTAAACATTTAGTAAAGAAAATTAAAATACTTTGGAATTACTATTTTGATCTCTTAAATAAAAGATTTGGTTTTACAAAAGGAAAAGATGAGTTTATAAATAAAGATTATTTTATAAAGCCAAATTAAACCTTGGCCAAGATTTGGAAATAAAATGTTTTGTTTTGTTTAAAAATAGTAAAGGTCTATTTAAATAAAATAATAAGGAATTAATATCCAAATTTTATTTAAATAAAAGGTTTTACCATTTTAATAAAAACATCAAAACTTATTAAGTTATTTTAAATAAGATTTCCAAATATTCTTTATTTTCAAATAAAACCTACTGATTTGATTTTGAAAATATTTGGATTTCAAATGGAGATTTTTTTCAAACCCTATTTTGTTTAACTAAAGAACCATTTTATTTAATTAAAGAATGGATCTTAAAAAGAATAAAAATTATCATTTTATTTTGGATTTTGATTTATGTTTCTGAACAGAACCAAATTCATAGTTGCAAAGTTTGTTGATTATTTGAATGGATTTGAATGTTGTTTAGTTGATTGAAATTCAAAACAGAAATCAAAAATAGAAAAAGAAAAAGTTACAGAATAAAAAAAATGGATTTGGACCCAGCCCAGCCGGCCAAGCCCAGGAAGCCCACCAACCAGCCCAACTCCCCTCCCGAAAGAAAACGTTTCGCACTCCTTTTTGAACCCGCGGAGCAACTGACTAGTGGACCCTTCGCTCGTTTCTTTCCCCCACTGACGACTGGACCCATTTTCCCTGTTCACCTCCTTCTTCCTCGCGGTGACAGCGCCCCCCCTCTCCTCGACCGTTTCTGGTGACAATTGCGAGCATCAATTGACGTTAACGCGACAGTTAATCGCTCCTGCGACCGCGCATTCTTAAGCACCTCTGCCTCCTCGACATTTTTCCCCAGACCACTCTTCCTCTCTGCCCCTAGGCTGTCGCCAATCTCTTCTGCACCGCCGCTGTCTCCGACGAGCTTATTCCTCGATTCCGGCCAACACTCACCACCTCCTGCCTCCCCGAGCACACTAGCAGACTCCCCACTCCCAGACAATCCTCCCTGTGCTCTTCGTTCGACCGCGGGCGCCCCAGAACACCGTCCTCGACAAACTCCGAGCACCGCCGCGTCTGTCTCCAACTCCGGTGCGTTCCCCAGGTGAAATCCGACCGCCCCTCTGCTTCTCGATCACGCGAGCATCTTCGCCTTGGTTTTACGCACCTGACCATACTCCTGTCTTGCCTCCGCGTGACCTCCAGCGATGTCCTCGACCGCAGACAGAACCACCCGACGCCGACGAAGTCTCCGGCGAGCAATCGCCACCGTCCCCGTGCGACCCTTGCCCCGTCGACCACACGCCGAGCTTCACCACAACCTCGCGACCTCGGTAAGCCTACTCTCTTCCTCTCTCGATTCCTAGAACCACCGTAGCATCACTGCCTGGCCGTGCGCTGTCGCAAGCCACCGCCAGCGCCGCCGATCCTTGGCAAGCGTGCTAGCAGCCGTAGGATTCAGATCCGGCGCTCACAATTAGATCGCCTAAGCCGCGAAGAGGTACGCGCCCTGTGCCGTGCGATCAAACTAGATCCTGCGGTCCACGTTGTCGATCTGACCGAACCGGTACCGTCCAACCAGAGTGTGCCGCGTGTCCCCTGGTTTGTTTAAAAACAGATTTGAATCAGATTTATTTGCAAACTTCAAACCCTTGTAACTTTCAAACCACACGTCCAAAAATTACAAATTTTATATCAATGGATTCAGGAGAGCAAGCCCTAGCAAACCATGGCCTTAGTTTAGAAAATAGTATCTGTTAGCTTGCTTGATTTTGCAGATTCTTTTGTGAGCTTGTTTAGAGTAGAAAAATTGTTTAAAAATTGATTTTAGGATTAAATATTTTGCAAAATGGTTTGTAGTGACCCTACTGACCCTAGGAACCAACCCATGGTTTTGGAAATGAAATTGGGAAAATTTGGAATGGATTAATTGAATTAGTCTAATTCTAGCTAAATAATGATAATGGTTTTATTTTGAAAAAGAATTTTGGAATAAAAACTATAGAGAAAATATTATAATTCAAAGCTACTGACCTAAAACACCAAGTCTTGAGAGTTAGAAACTTTTGGTGAGAAACTTAAAGATATTGATTTGATAAAACCTTTCCACCACATAAAATGTTGAATGGATTTCTAAAATAATTTTTGGGCGAAACCCTCTAACTAATGACTTTGCCATTTTGGTAAATGACCAATTTGGACCTTACAAAGTTTATAAACCTAGTAGAGACCAACCTTGCAATAGAACCATCCTTTGCATACTTATGCATGACTTAGATTCCATTGCTTTATGTGTGTTAGATTGTTTGTTTGACTTGGTTTGGAATGTTAGTTGATTTTGTGTTTGCTTGATTGACTTGTAGTGAGATTAGCAAAGTGTGAGACTAGCAAGATCAAGGAGAGAACCACCATTCCCTACCAAAAAAGGCAAGTTACACACTCATACAAAAGTCCTACTATTTTCATTATACTTAGTGGATTTTGAAAACATGCATGAAAATGATTTATACTTATGCTATGCTAAATCCTAATAGGATTCCCTATACACTCCTTAGTGAAAATATTGAAGTTGTACATGCTTAGCCATGCTATGTTTTGAAAAGAGATACATGTTGAGATTTTACAAAGGTTGAGAAAAGGACTTGTGTTTTACATAATAAAACAAGGACTCAATGAACCACCTAGGTGGAAGATACTTGAAGTTTTGGAGAGGGTGGCAACAAAAGGAACCATGTCTATGGCAATCACTTTGTGTTGTGCTCCAATTGAAAACCACCTAGGAAACTTAGAGATTGAACATGTTTCTCCAATTGTGGCTTTCGTGTGCAACCACATGCTATTATGGCTCTGGCTTAGTCAACTACATTAGGAAGACCCATACATTGTCTTTAGTTACCGGACATGGGGATCTGGAATGCTTCATGGGGGCTGAAGACAAGCTAGCAATGATGTATGGGAGGACCTTTTGGAAAGACTTCGTCACATTCTCAATCTGCCAGTACTCCATCTTGGTGAGCACTAATCCAGTAGGCCACTGGTGGCAACAAGATGGGATTGTGACATGTGGGTAAAGTGTACTCCTTCTGCAGAAGTTAATAAAATCTAAGTACTTAGCCGTGTCCCCGATTATGGACAATACTGAGCAACTAAAGTTTGAACTATGGGAGATCTCGACATTCCAACTTCTAAAATAAAACTTGATGCACTTGGGGGTACCAAGGAATTCAAAGAGATTTTGTTAAGCTTGATGCACTTGGGGTTACCAAGGTGCTCAAGAGATTTTGCTTAACACTTGATGTACTTGGGGTTACCAAGGAACTCATGAGATTTTGATAAAACTTGTTGCAATTGGGGTTACCAAGGTGCTCAAGGAATTTTGACAAGGACTTGAACACTTAAGTTTCTACCAAGGAGTTCAAGGAACTTGGAAAAGAGATTTGACAAAGGACCAAAACCATTTTGAAAAGATAGGATAAACTTTGCTTTATGCAAATGAGCCTAAAACTCTACTTAGCCAAATATACATGTAATGTTAGGATCCACTTATATTCCACACAGTAGTGAAACTTGCCAATACAATTCAAATGTATTGACCCTTGTGGCTGTAACTTGTAATGTTGCAGGTTTGATTGATTTTAGTGAAGATTGATTGATTAGGATTACAAAGTCTGCAACCAACATGTCTGCCTGTGGCACTTTGAAGATGAAGGACCCATACTTCTAGTTATTCCGCTGCAATGTGACGTAATAGCCAAATGAGCTATGCAATGATGTAATAAAATTATGTTATTCCTGGTTATAAAGTTATATTATGACCTTTGTTTCTTGATATTACATCTTAACTGTGGATGCTAGCTATTGATCCAGGGACTAGCATTGTAAAACACAGGAGGAATCTACCTTATTAGGTTGAGACCTCTACAGATGGTATCAGAGCATTGTGTTGCCTGTAGGATTTGTAAACCTAGGATTGGACAAAAACCCTTAGAAAAATAGGAGTTGTATTTGTTCCAAAACTTATTTACAAAAACACTTGTAAACTCTTTCCTCAACCATTTTTGTTTCAACTCTACATCTCTTCTATTTCAAACTTGATGGAAAAACCTACCCCATGGCCAAAGACTACACATGAGCAAAGGATGACTTCAACTTCTTCAACTCTAATGACTTCAACATCTTCAGCATATTCACCAAGGACTCCCAACTTGGATATCACTAAGGACTACAAGAGAGACAAGGAAATCTTGCTCAAGATTTAGAGACTGAGGGAATGCAAAATAAGAAGGAGCCATCAACAACTTTGAAGTATTGTAACCAAGAGTTTTTCCAAGGAAACCATGATCTCATATAAGAAGAATCAACCAAGAAGGATGGAAAGATCACAAGTAAACCATATAGATGGACCACCATTTTATAGATAATTCAAACACACCAACTTATGTGGTGTAACAAAAATATTTTGTTGCCTAGGTATGTGCTTGAACTTTGTTGTTTGAGTGAGATGTTTGGATTGTGATTGTGTGCACATTGCTTGTGTGAGATGTGATGTGTGTGATTAGAATTGAGTACTTAGAAATATCTTGCCTATTCTAATCTCCCTTCAACCCAAACAGATGACTACTCCAAAGGACTCCAACATCAAAGTGGATGACACCAACATCAACCAAGCTGACAGCATGAAAGAGCTCATAGCAACCCAACACCAGTTAAACCAACTGACAGCTCAGTTCATAGTCAACAATAGTTTTAAAGATCCAGCACTGCAAAAGTTTTTGGAAGAACAATCCCAACTGATGCTCAAGGTGACTAATCAAATGATCAGCATGGAAGAAAACTATCCCAAAGGAGTGTATGATAACAAGGATGACAAGAATGTTATTCTAGATGGAGCCCCAGCTTGCATTATTTGTGGAGACAAGGATCATACTTCCAAGGAGCATGAAGGACAATGCCCCAATTGTGAAGAAGAACATCCTATTGGACTATGCCCTACCTCTCAAGCTACTTGCTACCTATGTGAAGGAAGTGATCATACTCCTAACCAATGTCCTATCTACTCCATGGTGGAACAAAGGAAACAAGAAGGATCCAAGTCTACCAAAGGAAAAGGACCACTTATACCTCCAAACAAGACAACCCAATTCAAAGGACTAAAGAAACTTAAGAAACAAAAGCAAGACATGAGCCTTGCACAATGTCGTAAATGTAAGGAAATAGGACACTACTCCAGTGGATGCCCAGAGAACAAGAAAAGTAAAGAGATTGACCAAGTATGGTGCAACAACTGCAAAGAGCTAGGCCACTATGTAGCAACTTGTCCACAAGAGCCACGTAAGGAACTCAAGGACATCCATTGTTTCAACTGCAAGAATCCAGGACATTATGCGAGCAACTGTCCAGAAAAGATGAAGAACAAATTGAACAAGCCTATGGAGAAACTCAACCTTGGCCCATGAGTCAAGAATGGAAACCAAGGACAATGCAAAAGTTACTTAGAGAAATTTTCTCCAGGACCCAAGAAGGCCAATATGTAATTTTTGTTTGAAAATTTTTAAGGGTGGTAGTACCCTAGTTGTTTTGAACTTGCTTGTAACCCTAGCCTCCCCAAATCTCGGGACGAGATTTATTTTAAGGGTGGTAGCCTGTCACATCCCAAGATTTTCCAAATCTTGTAATGTGAAAATAAATGAATAAAATAAAACTTTATTTGAATTTCAGGGCCAGAAGAAACTTTTTGAATTTAAATGGAAACTTTAAATCTATTTGGATTAAATAAAATCCTAAAAGGATTTAAAAAGTTAAACATTTAGTAAAGAAAATTAAAATACTTTGGAATTACTATTTTGATCTCTTAAATAAAAGATTTGGTTTTACAAAAGGAAAATATGAGTTTATAAATAAAGATTATTTTATAAAGCCAAATTAAACCTTGGCCAAGATTTGGAAATAAAATGTTTTGTTTTGTTTAAAAATAGTAAAGGTCTATTTAAATAAAATAATAAGGAATTAATATCCCAAATTTTATTTAAATAAAAGGTTTTACCATTTTAATAAAAACATCAAAACTTATTAAGTTATTTTAAATAAGATTTCCAAATATTCTTTATTTTCAAATAAAACCTACTGATTTGATTTTGAAAATATTTGGATTTCAAATGGAGATTTTTTTTCAAACCCTATTTTGTTTAACTAAAGAACCATTTTATTTAATTAAAGAATGGATCTTAAAAAGAATAACAATTATCATTTTATTTTGGATTTTGATTTATGTTTCTGAACAAAACCAAATTCATAGTTGCAAAGTTTGTTGATTATTTGAATGGATTTGAATGTTGTTTAGTTGATTGAAATTCAAAACAGAAATCAGAAATAGAAAAAGAAAAAGTTACAGAATAAAAAAAAATGGATTTGGACCCAGCCCAGCCGGCCAAGCCCAGGAAGCCCACCAACCAGCCCAACTCCCCTCCCGAAAGAAAACGTTTCGCACTCCTTTTTGAACCCGCGGAGCAACTGACTAGTGGACCCTTTGCTCGTTTCTTTCCCCCACTGACGACTGGACCCATTTTCCCTGTTCACCTCCTTCTTCCTCGCGGTGACAGCGCCCCCCCTCTCCTCGACCGTTTCTGGCGACAATTGCGAGCATCAATTGACGTTAACGCGACAGTTAATCGCTCCTGCGACCGCGCATTCTTAAGCACCTCTCCCTCCTCGACATTTTTCCCCAGACCACTCCTCCTCTCTGCCCCTAGGCTGTCGCCAATCTCTTCTGCACCGCCGCCGTCTCCGACGAGCTTATTCCTCGATTCCGGCCAACACTCACCACCTCCTGCCTCCCCGAGCACACTAGCAGACTCCCCACTCCCAGACAATCCTCCCTGTGCTCTTCGTTCGACCGCGGGCGCCCCAGAACACCGTCCTCGACAAACTCCGAGCACCGCCGCGTCTGTCTCCAACTCCGATGCGTTCCCCAGGTGAAATCCGACCGCCCCTCTGCTTCTCGATCACGCGAGCATCTTCGCCTTGGTTTTACGCACCTGAACATACTCCTGTCTTGCCTCCACGTGACCTCCAGCGACGTCCTCGACCGCGGACAGAACCACCCGACGCCGACGAAGTCTCCGGCGAGCAATCGCCACCGTCCCCGTGCGACCCTTGCCCCGTCGACCACACGCCGAGCTTCACCACAACCTCGCGACCTCGGTAAGCCTACTCTCTTCCTATCTCGATTCCTAGAACCACCGTAGCATCACTGCCTGGCCGTGCGCCGCCGCAAGCCACCGCCAGCGCCGCCGATCCTTGGCAAGCGTGCTAGTAGCCGTAGGATTCAGATCCGGCGCTCACGATTAGATCGCCTAAGCCGCGAAGAGGTACGCGCCCTGTGCCGTGCGATCAAACTAGATCCTGCGGTCCACGTTGTCGATCCGACCGAACCGGTACCGTCCAACCAGAGTGTGCCGCGTGTCCCCTGGTTTGTTTAAAAACAGATTTGAATCAGATTTATTTGCAAACTTCAAACCCTTGTAACTTTCAAACCACACGTCCAAAAATTACAAATTTTATATCAATGGATTCAGGAGAGCAAGCCCTAGCCAACCATGGCCTTAGTTTAGAAAATAGTATCTGTTAGCTTGCTTGATTTTGCAGATTCTTTTGTGAGCTTGTTTAGAGTAGAAAAATTGTTTAAAAATTGATTTTAGGATTAAATCTTTTGCAAAATGGTTTGTAGTGACCCTACTGACCCTAGGAACCAACCCATGGTTTTGGAAATGAAATTGGAAAAATTTGGAATGGATTAATTGAATTAGTCTAATTCTAGCTAAATAATGATAATGGTTTTATTTAGAAAAAGAATTTTGGAATAAAAACTATAGAGAAAATATTATAATTCAAAGCTACTGACCTAAAACACCAAGTCTTGAGAGTTAGAAACTTTTGGTGAGAAACTTAAAGATTTTGATTTGATAAAACCATTTTCCACCACATAAAATGTTGAATGGATTTCTAAAATAATTTTTGGGCGAAACCCTCTAACTAATGACTTTGCCATTTTGGTAAATGACCAATTTGGACCTTACAAAGTTTATAAACCTAGTAGAGACCAACCTTGCAATAGAACCATCCTTTGCATACTTATGCATGACTTAGATTCCATTGCTTTATGTGTGTTAGATTGTTTGTTTGACTTGGTTTGGAATGTTAGTTGATTTTGTGTTTGCTTGATTGACTTGTAGTGAGATTAGAAAAGTGTGAGACTAGCAAGATCAAGGAGAGAACCACCATTCCCTACCAAAAAAGGCAAGTTACACACTCATACAAAAGTCCTACTATTTTCATTATACTTAGTGGATTTTGAAAACATGCATGAAAATGATTTATACTTATGCTATGCTAAATCCTAATAGGATTCCCTATACACTCCTTAGTGAAAATATTGAAGTTGTACATGCTTAGCCATGCTATGTTTTGAAAAGAGATACATGTTGAGATTTTACAAAGGTTGAGAAAAGGACTTGTGTTTTACATAATAAAACAAGGACTCAATGAACCACCTAGGTGGAGGATACTTGAAGTTTTGGAGAGGGTGGCAACAAAAGGAACCATTTCTATGGCAATCACTTTGTGTTGTGCTCCAATTGAAAACCACCTAGGAAACTTAGAGATTGAACATGTTTCTCCAATTGTGGCTTTCGTGTGCAACCACATGCTATTATGGCTCTGGCTTAGTCAACTTCATTAGGAAGACCCATACATTGTCTTTAGTTACCGGACATGGGGATCTGGAATGCTTCATGGGGGCTGAAGACAAGCTAGCAATGATGTATGGGAGGACCTTTTGGAAAGACTTCGTCACATTCTCAATCTGCCAGTACTCCATCTTGGTGAGCACTAATCCAGTAGGCCACTGGTGGCAACAAGATGGGATTGTGACATGTGGGTAAAGTGTACTCCTTCTACAGAAGTTAATAAAATCTAAGTACTTAGCTGTGTCCCCGATTATGGACAATACTGAGCAACTAAAGTTTGAACTATGGGAGATCTCGACATTCCAACTTCTAAAATAAAACTTGATGCACTTGGGGGTACCAAGGAATTCAAAGAGATTTTGTTAAGCTTGATGCACTTGGGGTTACCAAGGTGCTCAAGAGATTTTGCTTAACACTTGATGTACTTGGGGTTACCAAGGAACTCATGAGATTTTGATAAAACTTGTTGCAATTGGGGTTACCAAGGTGCTCAAGGAATTTTGACAAGGACTTGAACACTTAAGTTTCTACCAAGGAGTTCAAGGAACTTGGAAAAGAGATTTGACAAAGGACCAAAACCATTTTGAAAAGATAGGATAAACTTTGCTTTATGCAAATGAGCCTAAAACTCTACTTAGCCAAATATACATGTAATGTTAGGATCCACTTATATTCCACACAGTAGTGAAACTTGCCAATACAATTCAAATGTATTGACCCTTGTGGCTGTAACTTGTAATGTTGCAGGTTTGATTGATTTTAGTGAAGATTGAATTATTAGGATTACAAAGTCTGCAACCAACATGTCTGCCTGTGGCACTTTGAAGATGAAGGACCCATACTTCTAGTTATTCCGCTGCAATGTGACGTAATAGCCAAATGAGCTATGCAATGATGTAATAAAATTATGTTATTCCTGGTTATAAAGTTATATTATGACCTTTGTTTCTTGATATTACATCTTAACTGTGGATGCTAGCTATTGATCCAGGGACTAGCATTGTAAAACACAGGAGGAATCTACCTTATTAGGTTGAGACCTCTACAGATAACCAAATTGTTGACAACTCATTGCAAAATAGATATTGTCTATAGTAGGAGAGACAGACACCCGCTAGCCACTTATGCAAACTAGTTGCATGTCAAGCGTGGAACATGTCTCATGTGCGAGGACATGTAAAGTTTGTCCGGGCCGCTTCATCCCACGATGCCACCAATATCCAAAATTACAACAAAGGAGCAACAACATGATCATCATCGCCCACATACTCATATGTGTACTACCCATGTAAAGCATCTACGCATAGATCCGGCTCTGATACCACTGTAGGGTTCGCAGCATAGAAAACAAAAATTTTCCTACGATGTGAACTATGTACCAAGATCTATCTATTAGATACAAAAAACGGGCGGATGTATATCCGTAGAGTACATACCCTTGAAGACCGACAAAGCTTAACGAGTTCAACTCGTGGTTGATGTAGACGATCTCTTGCTGATCTCAAGATCGAGAGGAAGTCCTAGCGCCGCAAATCAGCAGCGCATCCGTGCTCGCACACACGTTCGAGGCACCGAGCAACCTCCGCCTCCTCGCTCCAGCGATGCAGCGGAAGCACAACTCTTTCTTGCCGAATAGCCACCGGGAACATGTATCTCGCTAGTCCGAGACCATGGGGGATAAATTCTAGAGGGGGAGAGAGATCCTTCACGAGGAGGTGTGAGTGAGAAGTGAGAGGAGGGGCTCCTTTTATAGGAGGAGGGGGGAACCCCAAGGGGGTGGCCGGCGCATGGGGGCTTCCCCTTTGCCCTCCCCTCTTCATGTGGGTGGACACTCCACTCACAAAAATCCATTCATATGCCTCCACTCAAAATCCCACTCAAACTTGCCATTAAATTTCCACCAAATTTAATGCAAACTCTCATTAAATAAAACTCTTTTATTTTATTCAGAATTTTGTAAATTACTTTAATGACAAACATTCACAAATAACCCCTTTCTAGAATTCTATTTCACATGCATAACCACTTTATGCAATTTCACCCAAAAACCTATTTCGGTATCGAGTGAAATAAATTCCTGCGCTTGTTCATTCTTTCGGCATGAAACTTTTATTCCAATTGGATGTCGGTGTCTCTTAAGTGTGTCACCCTACGGTTCGTGAATAATGCGGACATGATCGAGACCCCTCTCGGATCAATAATCAGAAGCGGGATCTGGAGACCCATACTGACTCCCACACATTCAACGATGACTTTCTTGTGATCG
Organism: Avena sativa; assembly: GCA_916181665.1. Lineage (NCBI taxonomy): Eukaryota > Viridiplantae > Streptophyta > Magnoliopsida > Poales > Poaceae > Avena > Avena sativa. Next base: position 196,476,629 of record OV702282.1, read on the forward strand.
TCGGAACCTTTTACGCTAGTATCTTAATCCCTTTGTTTCACGATATATTACATGTCCGAGATTCGATCATCGGTATCTCCATAACTAGTTTGATCTCGTTACTGACATGCACTCTTTTCTCGTTCCCGTGATATAACATTCTAGTGATCAAATCACTTGATTGCAAGCTAATCAATGTGATATCACCGAGAGGGCCCAGAGTATATCTATCCGTCATCAGGATGAACAAATTCCACTCTCGATCCATGAGCCTCAACATAACACTTTATTAGTTCTGAATCCATCTTTATAATCACCCTGTTACGGTGTGACGTTTGATGTTATCAAGAAACTCTTCCGGTGTTAGTGATTGACATGATCTCATGGTCTAAGGATTAGGATCACTTCGTAAGTTGTTATAGCAATATAAACTCAATGATGTTGATCGTAATGCTATACTTCTGATGAATGTTCATCACACCATTACACTAATGTTGTGATCCCGTTATTAACAACATCCAATGTCCATGATCAGGAAACCTTGATCATCTTGTTAATCAACGAGCTAGTTTATGAGAGAGGCATAACTAGGAACTTTCTGTTTGTTTATTAAACACACATTTATTAATGTTTCCGTATTAATACAATTATAGCATGCAAAATAAACATCTATCATATACTTGGAATACACATAATAAACACTTTATTATTGCGTCTCAGGGCATATTCCCTTCATCGGTGCAATTTCGCGAAGATCAGAAAAATACCAGAAAAATATGGAAACATATTATTTTGCCTGAAGACGAAGGAAGCCAGAAGGAGGGACAGAGATGGGCCTCAGGGGGCCCACACCCCCTAGGCGTGGGCCCACCTGACCCGCGCCTAAGGCAGGTGTGGCTCACCTGCCCGGCCTCTAACTCCGCCCCTTCGCCTATATCTTCCCTACGGAACCCTAATCCTATGGGAGCGACCACATATAGATTTCTGCCACCTCTGGGGGGCGGAAAACACCGAGATAGAAAGATCTCTCCGGCAGACAGATTCTGCCAGGGGAATTCCTTCCCAGAGAGGGGAGACCGTTGCCATCAACACCATCATCAAGCTAGGCTTCATCAGGATCATCATCGTCATCATCATCATCATCATCTGCACCATCATCACCACTCCATCCCGCTGTAACAATTGTGTTGGATATCGCTTTAGTTCTTACGGGAAACTTTCCCGGTGTTGATTACTATTGTAGTTGATGCTTGTGAGTGGAACCATTGGATTATTGTTTATGTTCAGATTGTTATCCATTATCATATCATATTTGATCTTGATCCATATGATGTCTTGTGAGTAGTTCATTTAGTTCTTGAGGACATGGGAGAATTCATGTTGTTAGTAGTGAATCTGTGATGAGTTATTATTCAATGGTTTAGTATTTAAGTTGTGGTGCTATTCTTCTAGTGGTGTCATGTGAACGTCGACTAGATGACACTTCACCATTTATGGGCCTAGGGGAATGCATTGTGTATTTGGCTACTAATCGTGGGGTTGCCGGAGTGACAAAAAACTGACCCCCGTTAGGACACCTTTGCACAAGGGAGCGTAGGATCTCAGAGTTTAAGACTATGGTTAGATTTATATCTTAATTACTTTCCTGTAGTTACAGATGTTTGCAGGGGGTTTAATTACAAGTATGTATTAGTCCTAGGAAGGGCGGTATGCTAGCACAGGTTCACCCACACAACACTTGCAAACACCAAAGAAGAGTACTCAGCTATTTGAAGCGAAAGCACTTGACATAATTCCCATGTTTCCTCGAGAACGTTTGGTCCTTATAAGTATTCCCACCGGCTTGTCCTTTGCTATGAAAGGATTGGGCCACTTGCTCCATTTGTTTGTTACTCCTGTTACTTGCTCTTTGTTTTGTTGCCTTGTCAGAAAACCACTAAAAATCCGTTTGCTAAGTATTCACAGGGATTTCCTGCTCCATACCACTGTTCAGCACCTTCTGCTCCTCATTGGGATCGACACTCCTATTTATAGAAAGTACTACGATACACCCCCTATACTTGTGGGTCATCATCCATCGGATCCCCGCAAACACAACATGCATGATTACAAATAGATGTTCTTGATCATGAACATAGCACACAAGATCTAGACATGGTAGCACAAAGGAGGATAAACAACCATCTAGCTACTGTATGGACCCATAGTCCAAGGTGGAATTACTCACACATCATACCGGAGGCTGGCATGGTGATGAAGAAGGCCTCCAGAATGATCTCTCCCCTCCAGCAGGGTGCCGGGAAGAGCTTCAGACCCCCCGATCTAGGGACGATGGTGGAGGTGGCTACAGACTATTTCGTTGAGATATGATCGGGTACTTAGGGTTTTGGCATTAGGGGCTTCTTATACGCAAAGGGGGAGACCGAGGGGGTGCCCGAGGTGGCCGCACCCCCTAGGCGCGGGCCAGGCCTAGCCGTGCGGCCAGGGGGTGTGGGACCCTCGTGGCCCTCCTACGTCTCGTCTTATGGCCCCGTGTTCTCCTTGGTGAAATATTGACTTTGGATTTCGTCTCGTCCAATTCCGAGAATATTTATTTTCTGGCTTTTCTGGAACCAAAAATAGCAGAAAACAGGAATTGTCACTGTGGCAACTTGTTAATAGGTAGTCCCAGAAAGTGTATAAAAATACCTCAAAGTGTAGACAAAGAAAAGCAAAGTGGATACTAAACAAGCATGGAACATAAAAAATTATAGATACATTTACGACGTATCAAGCATCCCCAAGCTTAACTCTTGCTCGTCCTCGAGTAGGTAAGTTATAAAAAGAATAATTTTTGAGGTGACATGCACCAACACAATCAAGATCAAACCATTTGAAAGAATTGAAAGCTGGGATCAAAGTACTCTAAACATGAGCATGAAATATGAAGTTCTAACAGTAAGACATAGCAACTATGTTGCAACATGAAAGGGTACAAACAAATATCATGAATAATAATGCATTGAAATACGTTTGTTTGTTTCACATATAGAAAACATAGCATAGTGTCATTCATCTTGTCCCTCATGGAGTATCAATAAATGCATAGGACACCTTCAAAGTTCATAAGGGTGACTAGATACAAATAGTTCAAGAGCAAGCAATATCATCAATATGAATAAATCAATAAGTTTTGGGACAATTCACATAGAACTAAGAATGGAAACTATGCTCTCTTAATTGGTTCCTAAGGATAAAAGGTGGAGACTCAATATAAAAGTGGAAGAGAGGCCCTTCAAAGGGAAGCAGGGATTTCAAGTTTCATAAAGAGCTTCCAAAAATTATGGTACTTGTTAGCTTTCAGCTCTCATTGCCCCTATCATAAGCATCTTCAAGTGATTAAGGTTGAAGTGAACAAAATATGGATTATATGCTTGACAACGTATAAGTTGGCAATCTCATGTCCCTTGAGTATGAGGGCCGCTCCTCATGCTACTCAAATTTATTTACCATTAAGTTCTTGTCATAGTAAGTACATATGTATCATAGATAACCACCAATGGGGTACCCCTTTCCCCATGACACAGGAGCTATCCCATATCAAAATGAAAAGGCAAGCAGACAATGAACATCTCAGCAATCTTCTTATTTACCATGAGAAAATGGTGATTTTTCTCTCTTTCCTCTTTTCTCATCTCTTTTTTTCTCAATCTCTTTTTTCTATCTCTCTTTTTATAAGAATAATGCTTCATAGATTGATCACTATGGTGATGCTGCAAGTTTCCACCATGATAAGGCATGGCTTAGGCTAGCGGCCCAAGCATTTATCTAACACACATGCATAACTCCATGGACTTACAAGCTCCCCTTTTATTTCACACCGACGACATCCAGAAACAAAAGATCATGATATCAACTGGGTACAATGTACAGGTGCAATGTTGAAAGCGTTCCCCATGCTAATTCCCAACTTATAAGTGCAAGCATATACAACATAGATGACACAATGGTTCAAGTTTATTAGGGTCAAGAAAAATAAAGTGTGCAATCAAGTTTGTGAGAGATTTAATCACTAATTTTCACATAACAAGTTTAATTTGGAAGATAGATAAAACAAGAATATACTTGGAATGGTGTAACACACCATGCATAGGAATTTATAGTAGACACTTTGGAATAGCTTGGTTTCCTGGGAGTTGTATGCATGAGTAGAGCTTACTCAATACAAGTGGAGGCTAGCAAAAGACTGGGAGCGACCAACTAAGAGAGCAATAATGTCCATAATCATGCAGAGTGACAAAACATTACTAATCAAAGCATAAAGTGGTACCACAAGTCAAAAACTAAATGATCATAGAGGCTAAGGTGACTGGTTCATAGTCATAAGGTGTGAGCATGTGCCAAGTCAACCCAAACAAATCATCAAAGGAGAATACCACAATACTATGCTTTTGTATGCTAAAACAACGCATGATTCTTGCAAGGCATATTAAGCAATCTCAATTGTTTGGAACAAGTCATGCTATAGAAATAATCACTAAGCATAAGGTCAACAAACATCTAGCATGACATGATAAAGTCTAAGTCACAGTCAAAGCAAGCTCCTTCTTATACTACCAAAACAAAACTTCCTACTCCTTTCCAACACCAATCAACTTATTTGAAACAACACCTCGAAAGCGGGGGTACAACTACTTTATTCAAGCAAACTAAGCGAACAAAAACCAAAAATGAAAACTAAGACGCTCCAAGAACAACACAACAATGCATGAAACAATAAAAACAAAGTGTCTAGAAAGATCTGAGATTTTTATTGATGAAGAAGGGCATGCCATGGGCATCCCTAAGCTTTGACGCTTGTACCTCTTGAATATTTCTTGGGGTGACACGGGGTGGCATCCCCAAGCTTGAGCTTTTGTCCATTCTTCATCTCATTACATCATTCTTCCCTTACACCTGAAAATTTTCCTTCATACAAAACTTCACACAATCTTCATTAGCAACATTAGTGCATTCAAAAGATAATAACTGTCGTGGTATTGCACGGCAGATGATACTGGGGGTAGCTTATGTAGAGGGAGCAAGGTGACGTAGGAGAATCCGGGAGCGAGATTGGCACACGATGTACCCAGGTTCACGTCCCCTCGGTGGAGGATCGCTACGTCCTGCTATCAATCCAGTATATGATCATAGATTGGTTTACAATGGAGCCGCCGTAGGCGGAGGGAGAGACTAGATATAATCTAATGTGGGAGAACATGCCCCGTGGGGGTGCCCCTGGTGGCTTTATATATGCAGCCAGTTAGGGTTTACAAGTATTTGGTGGGCTTTGTATTGGAGTCGCCATCTTGGGCCTTCAGTCGGCGCCAGTCGCCTGGGTCCAGTATGCACCAGTCGTCGTATCCGGCGAGTCGACCCGCTCTGGGATTAGCGATTCCTCTTCATGGGTGTACCCCGATTGGTATTCCCCCATCAGTAGTCCCCGAGCGCGTTGTCGATTTGACGCGGGATTGAGGCAGGGCGCAGAGAGTCTTGACGATGGGTCGTGGCGAATCTGCGACGAGCTCCTGAACAGAGAAATGAACCGTGAAGCAGGAGGCGGTCGGCGTGAGCCAGTCGGCGATGGCCAGTTGGCGAAAGACGCAGGGTGTCGGTGAAGCCGCCAGTTGCAGCGAGTTCCCGAACGTGGAGCGTGCCGAGTCCCGGAGCGCGGCGAGTGGCAAGGTCGAGCGACCGGCGAGTGCCGAGTCCCCGAGCATGTTGAGTACGCGAGGGTGAGTCCGTGGTGGCGAGTCCCCGAGCGTGTTGAGTACGCGCCAGCAAGTCCGCGGTGGCGAGTCCTCGAGCGTGTTGAGTACGCGAGGGTGAGTCCATGGTGGCGAGTCCCCGAGCGTGTTGAGTACGCGAGGGCGAGTCCACGGTGATGAGTCGATGAGGGCGAGCCGCGGTCGTGGAACCACGCGTACACGCAGCATGCCTAGGAGTAGTCCCCGAGGCTCGAGTTGGCTTGTAGAGGCGACTCGAGGCTCTTTAGAGATGCATATTCTAAAAAATAGGTAGTGGTTATTGTCGATCATGGCGAGTGACGAGGTCGGGCGACTGGCGAGTGCCGCTGTCTAGAGCACGCCGAGTCCCCGAGCGCGCCGAGTGGAAACGTCGAGCGAGTCCGTGAGGGGAGAGTCCCCGAGCGTGGCGAGTCCGTGATGATTGCGAGTCCGCGAGGGGAGAGTCCCCGAGTGTGGCGAGTCCGCGATGATGTTGATTGCGCTGTTTTGTTAGCGAGTCTCTCGTCTTGGCCCGGGGGGCCAGTCGCATGGCGACTCCAAAGATGGCTCGGTTTGCGAGTCCTCGTCCGCAGTACTTGGCCATGCGAGTCGCACTATCTAAGGTTGAGGAGGACATGGTGCTGTTTGTGTAGCACTGCCATTTGTCTTGGCCTGGAAGGCCAGTCGAGCAAGGCGACTCCAATGATGGCTCTCGGTTAGCGTTTTTCGTGGATGAACCGAGGCTCGGTTTGCGAGTCCTCATCCGCACTACTTGGCCATTTTCACATCCCAAAATATTCCAAATTTTGTAATGTGAAAAATAAATAAACAAAATAAAATAATTGTTGAAATTCAGGGTGAAAAGAAACTTTTTGATTCTAAATGGAAACTTAAAATCCCATCTTGAACAAACTTGAGTAATGTTTGAATCCAACTAGATTCAAATCAAGTGAAATGCACTCTTCATAAATGCATCTTGAAATTTAAACATTTGGAAATTAAACCAAAACCCTAAAACCCTAATGGAAGAAAAACATTTCCAAATCTTCTCAAAGACTAAGGATTTGACCCATATAAAAATTTGTCAAACAAACATTTGTAAATGATCAAGAATGACAAATAGAAATATTATAAAACCATATAAATTGGTTTCACTTAATTTGGAGCCATAAATAAAATCTTATGAATTTAATAAGATAAAGAAATTGAAATTTCCAAAGCTAATAAAGCACCTATCTAGAAATCCATACCAAATGGTGAGCAAATAATCCTAAAGGTATTTAAAAGGATAAATAAATATTAAATAAGATTTTACAAATTGGAATCACCAACTTTGGATCTATAAATAAAAAGATATGGATTTTATAAGATAAAGAAAGAAATATTAAATGAGGAATATTTAAAGGCCAAATTAAATCTTAGCCTAATCCATAAGCAAATGGAATAGTTATAATCCAAGTCCAAATAAAAGGATAGAGAATTTTTAAATAAAATAAAATGTCATTAAACAAATTCTATTCCTATTTTGATGAAGACAAAATCCCTAATAAGAATGATTAATTAAATCAGTGGAAAATAATTGGAATTTACCCAAGTGGAATAAAAGTTATTTAATTAACTCAAATGAAATAAAAGAATCATTTAAATAAAATTTATGAATTAAAACCATATTTGATTTCATTGGAATAAATACAAATACCTAATTTATATGATTAATAAATCATATTAAAAATATTCCAAATAATTCAAAGTGAATTATCTGACACCCTAATAAATAAATGAACCTTACTGAAAGGATTTGGAAAGATTTAGATTTCAAATGGAATTTGAAAACATTATTGAATCTTATTTGAATTAATACAAGGGCCAAATTTTAAATAATTAATATACCCTAAAAAGAATAAATATATTATTCTAAATTTGACTTCAGAATTAATTATTAATCAGTATTTGAATATACACAAAGTTTGGTTGAAGTTTGAATTCAAATAGTTGTTTGAAATGATTAAACAAAATCAAAACAGAAAAATAGAAATCGAAAAAGAAAAATGAATCTGTATAAAAAAATGAAACTAACCAGCCCAGCCCAGCATAGCCCAACTGGCCCGGCAGCCCACTCCCTCTCTCCGACGAGAAAAACGATTCACACCAGAAAATTAACCCGCATAGTGGATGACATCTGGACCCCACCTTTCCTCCCCCCTCACTGACTAACCAGGCCCACGTGTTAGTCGTCGTTTCCACCCTAGCGACCAGTTCCTCCCCCTCATTCCTCCGGCCGTTTCCTGTGTAATTTTGCAGCTTCAATTCCCGTTGATTGCACGAGTAAATCCTGCCCACGTCCACGCGTACTTAATCGCCATGCTCCCCTCTCCCTTTTCCCCCAATCATCACCCCACTGGAGCCACCAGGCTACTTCGATTTTGCTCGGAACCACCACTGCCTCCGACGTCTTCCGGTGAGAATTCCGGCCAGCCGCCGTCGCCCCTCGCCCCCTCGACCACACGAGCACACCCCCTGGCCTCTGGCGCATCTCCTAGTGGTCCGAGCTCAGCCGCGCAAGCTCCCTAGCGTCGGCAACCTCAACGCCGCTCGCCACCATCTTCGGCTTGTACTCCAGCGAACTCCCGAGGTATCCTTCGTCCGCCCCTATTTCCCCTGTTGATGCTCCTATGATCTATGCTCTCGCCCGCGTCTAACGACACCTCTCTCTTGCCTTCGGGTGGCCTGTAGCCTCGCCAACAACGACGACCAGAGCGTGCCTGACGCCGTGTGGACTCCGGTGAGCAATCCACGGCAACCACGAGCGCCCCTTCGCCAACCAAGGATACGTTGAGCATCAGCAAGCTCTTGCGGTTCTGGTAAGATCCTCCCCTTCTTCCCTCGCTTCCTGTAGTCTCCGCGACACCGTAGACAGAGCGTGCGCCGCCACTTTCCGCCGCCAGCGCCGCCACTAGATGGCCAGTGATTGTGCGCTGCCACTTGCCGTCGCTAGCGCCGCCACTAGATGGCCAGTGATTGTGCGCCGTAGGATTTAGATCCAATGCACGCGATAGAACCTTAGTCGAAGAGGTATGTTTTGATCAGAACTGTGCGATGCAAATTAAATCCAACGCTTCACAGCAGCCGATCCGAGCGAAACGGTATGGACGAATCAGAACTCACCACGTGGCCCGTCTATTTTAATAAAAACCAGAAATGATCTATTAGATGTTCAAGTTTGTAAAATTCATAACTTTTGATCCACACGTCCAAATTTTTAAAATTTTATATCAATGGAATCAGTAAGTCAAGTACTTTCCAACCATGCACTTTGTTTAGTAAATTGCTTCTCTTAAATTGGTTGTTTTTGCAGAAACTTGTGTAGGCATAATTTGAATATAAAATTCATTCTAAAATTATTTTTGTGATAAAATCTTTGGAAAATGGATTGTTTTGAACCTACTAACCATAGAAACCAACTTATGGATTTAAAATGGTATTTTTAAGAAGTTAAAGAATTAATCCTTAAATTAGAACATTTCTAGTCAAGTAAAAATAATGTTATTATGTTAAAAATGCTTTTGGAGAAAAATCTTTGGGAAATGCTTTGGATTAAATTCTCTAACCCCAAACACCAAGTTTTGGAATTAAAAATGTATTTGGAGAACCCTATAAAGATTATTGCTTTTCTAAAGGCATTTTCAACTACATAAAATATTGATTTGGTTTGAAAATGATTTATAAGTAAAATCTTTTGCAAATGATTTTGCCACTTATATAAAATGACCAATAGGTGTTTTAGAATGTTTATAACCTATTAGAAACCACTTTTCCAAATAAAAAAATCTTTTGCATGCTTGCATGCATTGCTTTGTTACTATTTTTTTATGTGATGTTTGCTTGACTGGTGGATTGAATATTGCTTGCTTGGTTGAATTGTAGTGGAATTTGAAGAGTGTGAATATTGCAAGATCAATGAGTGAGCTTATAATTACCTACCAAAAAGGCAAGTGATGCTCCATACTTTTGTCCCATTATTTTCACTATGCATTAGTGATATTTCTAAGTAGGACTTGCATGGAATTTTTGCTAAGGGTAAACTATGCCATGGGAAATCCTAGTAGATGAAACCTTAGTAGAATTTTCCCAAGTTAATATTCCTACTACCATTATGCTTATCTTAGCTAGTAGAAAACAAGGGTGGATTACATTCATACTATAGAATATTTCTAAGTCAAGGACTTGTGTTTTGTTTAATAAAACAACTAAGTGAATGAATCACCTGGGTGTAATGGAAGGAATGGTTTTTGTTGAGTGGTTATACAAGGCCCATTTCTATGGTTTACCTTGTGTATCTCAGTTGTGGAATGCCACCCAGGAACAAAGAGATTTGAGATGTCAAATGTTGAGAAGCTTCAAGTGCAGCCACTTGGCATTATGGGCTCTGCCTGGATCATATAAGTTGCAATAACTTAGCCAAATGGACAGTTGGTGGTAGGGGATTGATAGGTTGGAGCGCGTCCATTCTGGTCTAAGGGAAGGCTTCTGAAAGATCTTGTCTTGGTGAAACCAAGTCTTGTGGGGAAAGTGCACCACCTCTGCAGAGTGTAAAATCTAAGTACTTAGCCATGTCCCTGGTAAAGGACAATTTGAGAATTAAGACATGGAAGCTATCAAGAATCTCCTCATCCCAATTTCTAAGTTAAAATTTTGTGGTTGAACATGTAGGGTTTCCAATCTTTAATAAGATAGAGCCCCCTGTGTTTACAATGCTAGTCCCTGGATCAATACCTAGCATCCACAGTTAAGATGTAATATCAAGAAACAAAGGTCATATTATAACTTTATAACCAGGAATAATATAAGTTTATTACATCAACATAACTCATTTGGCTATTACATTACATTGCAGCGGAATAACTATAAGTATGGGTCCTTCATATTCAAAGTGCCACAGGCAGATGTTGGTTGTAGACTTTGTAATCCTAATCAATCAATCTTCACTAAAAACAATCAAACCTGCAACATACAAGTTACAGCCACAAAGGTCAATACATTTGAATTGTATTGGCAAGTGATACTATATTAGTAAAGTGGAGTCTATCATCTATATGCATTGGGCTAAGTGGAGTTGAGGCTTGCATTGCTCAAAATAGATTTTTCCTTAACATTTTAAAATACTAAGTTTTTGCTTTGACAAAAATCATTCTTCTCAATCAAGGATTGAAGATCCTTTTAACCAAGGCATCTCTCAATCAAAGATTGAAGACTTCAAACAACCCTTGTTCAATCCACAAGTTTTAACTTAGAAATTGGAATGATGAGATTCTTGATTGCTTCCATGTCTTGATGCTCAAATTGTCCTTTACCAGGGACATGGCTAAGTACTTAGATTTTTCACTCTGCAGAGGTGGTGCACTTTCCCCACAAGACTTGGTTTCCCAAGACAAGATCTTTCAGAAGCCTTCCCTTAGACCAAAATGGACGCGCTCCAACCTATCAAACACTACCACCCTCTGTCCATATGGCTAAGTTCTTGCAACCTATATGATCATGGCAGAGCCCATATTGCCAAGTGGTTGCACTTGAAGCTTCTCAACATTTGACATCTCAAATCTCTTTGTTCCTGGGTGGCATACCACAAGTGAGATACACAAGCCAAGTCCATGGCCTTGTGTAACCACTCAACATAAACCAATCCTTCCATTCCACCCAGGGGATTCATTGACTTAGTGGTTTTATTAAACAAAAACATAAGTCCTCAGACTTAGAGATTTTTCCATAGTGTGAATATATTTTCCACCCATGTTTTCTATTAGCTAGGCTAAGCTTGATAGTAGTAGGAATCTTAACTTAGGAAAATCCTACTAAGAATTCATCTACTAGGTTTTCTTATAGCAAGGTCTATACTTAGCAAAATCCATGCAAGTTTTACTTAGAGAAAAATCACTAATGCATAGTGAAAGTAATGGGACAAAAGTATGAAGCATCACTTGCCTTTTTGGTAGAGTATGGGTTCACTCCTTGTCCTTGCAACAATCACACTCTTCAAGTCACTACAAATCAATCAAGCAAGGCACAAACTCAATCTACCAATCAAGCAAAACAACACATAAAATGACAAAGTCAAAGTAATGCATGCAAGCATGCCAAGCTTTGTTTTGTTTGAAAGAGTGGTTCCTAATGGGTCATAAACATTTGAAAACACCTATTGGTCATTTTGTAAAGTGGCAAAGTCATTTGCAAATGGGTTTTATCCATAAACCATTTTCAAAACCTTTCATCATTTTATGTGGTGAAAAGCATTTTTCTCAATACCACAACCTTAAGTGGTTTCACCAATTAAGTTGTTGTTTCTTAAAACTTGGTGTTTTTGGTCAGTAGGTTTGGTCCAAAACATTTTCTCCAAAGTTTTTACTCAAAACCATTTTTATAAACAAAACAATAGTTTTATTTAGCTAGAAATGGACTAAACCAAGTAATCCATTCTAAACTTTTCCAAATCCATTTTCCAAACCATGGGTTAGTTCCTAGGGTCAGTAAGGTCACAACAAACCATTTTGCAAAAGTTTTAACCTTAAAAACATTTTTAAACAATTTTTACATCCTTAACAAGCATACCAATGTTTCTGCAAAAACCAACAAGCTAACAGATACTATTTACTAAACCAAGGGTATGGTTGGCTAGGGTTTGTTCTACTGATTCCAATGACATAAAATTTGTAATTTTTGGACGTGTGGTTTGAAAGTTACAGCAATTACAAATTTGCATTCTAATCAGGTTCAAATTCTATTTTCCAAACTTCTGGTGACACGCGGCACGTTCTAATTCGCTGAAAACGGTTCGCGCGGATCGACTGATAGCAGCCGTTAGATCTAAAGTGGATCGTGCGGTATAGGGGCAAGCGTACCTCTTCACTCAGTCAATCTATCGTGGCCACGCGATTAAGATCCTACGGCTACCAGGCGCTTGCCAGGAACTGGCGGCGCTGACGGCGGCTGCGCGGCGGCGCGGCTCTGGCAATGACCTTGCCAGCTATACCAGAAGCTAGGGAGAGAGGGTAAGGGCTCACCGAGTTCGCCAAAACTTTCTGATGCTCGACGTGCTCTTTGTTGGCCAAGGGGCGCACGGGGTCGATGAGAATTGCTCGTCGGAGTTGAGCCCTGCCTCGGGTGCGGTCAGTCGTCGACAGGGCGAGGTTGCAGGCCACGCGCGAGTGATTGGCGAGCACCTGGAGATGTAGAAGACACAGACTAATCAAACGACATGATTCACTGATCAAGGCGCGCACGGAGTCGAGTGCTAGAGCTCACCGGAGTTTGGGCTTATCGTCGGTGGCGCTCAGACATGGTCAGAGTTGAGGCTGCAGGTCACCCGCGGGCGAGCTGAGGCCACAGAGCGGTGCTCCAGAGTCTGGCGAACTTGCCTGCTTGCTCGGGGAGTCAAGGGGCGATGCAGTGCTGCCGGAATTTGCCGAGAACCTCGTCGGAGACGGCGGCGGTGCAGAAGAGATTACGGAACAGCCTGGTGGCTCCGGGGAAGCGGGGTTTGAGGGAAGTGAAAGAGGAGAGGGAGGTGATTTAACTGGCGTGGTCACGGGGATTAATCGTCGAGCATTTACCGGTAATTTACTCCGAGGAGTTAACGGCAGGAAACGACCGGGGGAGGGTACGGTCCTCGCGTGGGTGGAGAAGATGGTGAGGTGGCAGTGGGGGCCGGCGTCAGCGAGTGAGCGAGAGTGGGAATAGGGTCCACCAGTCAGTGAGGGTGCGGGTTTCTTCTGTGGTGAAGAAAAACGGTTCGGGGGCGAGGGTGAGGTGGGCTAGGTGGGCAGTTGGGCTAGTCTGTTTCCATATTTTTTTCCTTTTGAATTCTTTTTCCTTTTCTATTTCTATTTTTCTATTTTGAATTTGAATCAATTATTCATTCACTCAAACCATTCAAACAATTCAAACTTATAATGAGTTTTTGGTTCTGTTTATCAACATAAACCAAATCCCAAAAAAAAAATATTTTTATTCTTTTTAGGATCATTCATTTATTAAATAAAATGGTTCATTAGTTATTTAATAAAATAGGGTTTGATTTAATTAATAGAATCTCCATTTGAAATCCAAATATTTTCAAAACCAAATTAGTAGGTTTTATTTGGAAATAAAGAATATTTGGAAAACTTGTTTAAAATAAAATAACATCTTTATTTTTGGTCCATTAACAATTAAATAAAATGAGCCTTATTCATTTACTTCAAATAAGATTTGTTTTATTAGAATATTTATTTTGAAATCTAAAATAAAACCAAAACACTTCAGTAAGTTTTATTTGAGAATATAAAATATTTGGAAAAACTTATTTAAAAATAAGTTTTAGTGTTTTCTTAAAATGGGAAAAGCTTTTATTTAAATAAAATTTGGATATCAAATCCTTTTTATTAAACAAACTTTTACTCTCTTAATCAAAGCAAACCCTTTTGTTTCAAATTCTTGGCCAAGGTTTAATTTGGTTTTATAAAGTATTATTTATTTAAAATATTTCTTTTCCCTTTGAAAAACCAAAAACCTTTATAAAAGATTTCAAAGTAGTAGTAAAATATTTTTTTATTTTTCCTTTAATAAATATTTATCTTTTTAATCCCTTTGGGATTTATTTAATCCAAATTGGTTTGAAGGTTTCCAATTGGATTTCAAAGTTTCTTCTGGCTCTTAAAATCAAACAAAGTTTTATTTTATTCATTTATTTTTCACATTACAAGATTTGGAAAATCTTGGGATGTGACAGAACAAGGGTTGAAGGATCACCAATTTCTATTGGGAGATGCCTTGGGTGATTTTTGATAAGCAAAAGCATAGTGTTTTCGAATGATAAGGAAAAACTATTTTGAGCAAGCAAGCCTAAGCTCCACTTAGCCAAATGCATATAGTTGATAGACTCCACTATACTACCATAGTATCACTTGCCAATACAATTCAAATGTATTGACCCTTGTGGCTGTAACTTATTATATTGCAGGTTTATTTGATGTTAGTGAAGTGTGTTGATTAGGATTACAAGTCTACAACCAACATGTTTGCCTGTGGCACTTTGAAGATGAAGGACCCCATGCTATAGTTATTTCTGTTGCATTGTAATGAGATAGCCAAATGAGCTATGTAAGATGTAATGAATTATTTTATTCCTGGTTATACAGTTGTATTATGACCTTTGTTTCTTGATATTACATCTTAACTGTGGATGCTAGCTATTGATCCAGGGACTAGCATTGTAAACACAGGGATCTCTACCTTATTAAAGGTTGGGAACTCTACAGCCATTGTGAGTCTCTCTTTCAAAGGTTGACAAAGGCGAATTGATTTTTTCCGAGGGTAAGAGACGCCCAGTGGTGAGTCCATGCAGCGTGGAAAGCGACCCTCTCTGGCGACTCGGACGATGAAGGTCCCTTAGCAGGCGCGGCGTACGCATTTGTCGTAGCGGACAGGGCCGCACGGCGTTTAGCCGGAAAAAGTCGACGCGGCGGACATGGAGTCAACGTGGCGGACAGAGGTCGCGCTATGGCAAAGTCAACGCAACAGACACGGGGTCAACGCAGCGCACGAAGGTCGCGCTATGGCGAAGTCGGCGCGGCGGACACGGGGTCGACGCGGCGGACGGAGGTCGCGCTATGGCAAAGTCGACGCGGCGGACACGGGGTCGACGCGGCGGACAGAGGTCGCACTATGGCGAAATCGACACGGCGGACACGGGCGGCAGACAGAGGTCGCGCTATGGCAAAATCGACGCGGTGGACACGGGCGGCAGACAGAGGTCGCGCTATGGCAAAGTCGACGCGGCGGACACGGGGTCGACGCGGCGGACGAAGGTCGCACTTATGGCGATGTCGACGCGGCAGGCAAACCCACGCTGGGCGAGTCCCCGAGCCTAGCGAGTCCGTGTTTAAGCATGTTCGAGGTTTAGGCGAGGTCCGGAGCATGATGAATCCGTGATGGATGAGTTGCCGGACGTGGCAAGTCCGTGGCGGGAGGATCCACGAGCTCCATGACTGGCACGGCGATTTTGTGATGGGTGATTTCCCGGGCTTGGCGAGTCCGCGGCGGCCGAGCGACTTGAGTTGGATCCTTCCCGACTCCATCGTTTCAAACAGGATATCATGCGTACACAAGTAAACAGCATATACGATTGATGATTAGATCAAATAATAATCACGTGAGAGAGAATAATCGGTAAGAGAGGAAAATGTATGTGATTGTTACATCAGTCCTGGCAGTATGCCCTCGACGCGTGTTCGTTTACACTAAAGCTTCTGAGAAAGAATGCGTATCTGATCGTACAGCTTTCATGCCCTTCGATATTTTTCGAGCCGATATCTGCAACAGGTGTGTCTTCACCGCATTGGATAACAGTCGAGATTGGCTCACAACCCTGTGCCCCCGGGTCGTGAGGAAGCATGCAGATGCATGGAGGTGTCTCCCAGGGAGCCGAGTCGCTTGGCGCTGCCGAGTTGCCCTGTAATCTTGACATAAGAAAATACCTTATTTTGATTCACGTGCTAGCAATATTTCCTTGGGGAGGTCGTGATGTTCACGATTATTCATAGCAACAAGATTTTAGTGCAATCTCCGGTTGGCGCCGCCATGCTACCCAAACGGATCGTACCGCCGCCGCATGAATTGATTCTCCTAATGTGCGTATCAGGAACATGCAGACAAGTCGTTAGATCAAATAGATAGTCAATTGACTAAATAATTAATTAGAAGGAGAAAAGATTAGATCAAATAGAAAACTGATCGTACCGCCGCCATGAATTGATTCTCCCAATGTGCGTATCAGGAACATGCAGACAAGTCGTTAGATCAAATAGATAATCAATTGACTAAATAATTAATTAGAATGAGAAAAGATTAGATCGAATAGAAAACTGATCAAACGCATAGACCCGATCCTTTACTGAGCCTACGAACAAGCTCTGATGAAGCGATCGCCATTGATGAGTGAGGGATCCCGCCCAGATTATCACCTCCAAGCACCGCTTGCCCCATGGTGGGCGCCAACTGTTGTGGTATTGCATGGCAGATGCTACCGAGGGTAGCTTATGTAGAGGGATCAAGGTGACATAGGAGAATTCGGGAGCGAGATTGGCACACGATGTACCCAGGTTCACGTCCCCTCGGTGGAGGATCGCTACGTCCTGCTGTCAATCTAGTATATGGTCATAGATTGGCTTACAATGGAGCCGCCGTAGGCGGAGGGAGAGACTAGATCTAATCTAATGTGGGAGAGCATGCCCCGTGGGGGTGCCCCTGGTGGCTTTATATATGCAGCCAGTTAGGGTTTACAAGTATTTGGTGGGCTTTGTATTGGAGTCGCCATCTTGGGCCTTCAGTCGGCGCCAGTCGCCTGAGTCCAGTATGCGCCAGTCGTCGTATCCGGTGAGTCGACCCGCTCTGGGATTGGCGATTCCTCTTCATGGGTGTATCCCGATTTGTATTCCCCCATCAATAAACTTTTGGGATTAGTTTTAAAATAGCAAAACTTTCATTAAAGACACAAGATACTGTAGCAATTCCCTCAAAAATTTCAATTTTCCCAAGAGAACTCAAAAGGAAATCAATAAAGAGGCAAATGCAAATAATGGCAGAAATCTATCAAAACAGACCAACAGGTAGAAACCGATTTTTTCGAAGACCTTCTGTTGCTCAAATAAAAAAGTGTTGAACTAACGAAAGTTAGCTAACAACCTGGGGGATTTAGTCAGAAAATTACAGCTAAATTTGTCTTACAGAGATTTTTCAATAAGTTTTATAGTGGAGCAAAAAAATCTGTTTCGGGATAACACTTCCCCAAATCTTACTTCCCTCTCATTAGAGGTTATTCTTGGCACAAAAATTAAACAAAAAGGATAAGGAGAGGTTATTATAGAATTAATAAGTTCCAAGACTCAAGAAAACTATTGGGTTATCTTCCAAGAAGTACTTTTCCTTAACGCCTTTAAGTTAGGCATAGAAAGATGCTCACATAAGAAATATGAATTGAAGTAAAATAGAGCATCAAGAAGAAAATTCAAAACACATTTAAGTCTAACCCACTCCCTATGCATAGGAATCTTGTAAGAAAATAAATCAAAGAAGCACATAGTATCAAGAATGGGTAGATAAAACAAGAGCAACTTCAAAACTTTTAGCACATAGAGAGGTGTTTCAGTACCATGAAAACTTCTACAGCCATATTTTTCTCTCTCATAATAATTTTCAGTAGCCTCGTAAATAAACTCAACAATATAACTATCAGATAAAGTATGCTTTTCATGATCTACAAACACATAATTTCTATCAAGCTCAAAAATAGTGGGATTAGAACCTTCAAACCCACTTTTAACAATTTCATAACAAGGTGACTGATCATTCAATATAGGACCATCATATAGAGCTTTATCATAAACATTTTCTAAGCAAAACTCTTTAGTACCATGCATTTCGAAGTTAGGCACAAATAAATGATCATCATAGATAACAGGAGCATAATTATTATCACAAGTTTTACCCATAGTAGATATTTCAACAAAATCCATAGGAACATAACATTCATCCTCCTTTTGTTCATCACTCTCCTCCTCTTTTTCATCTAATGAGCTTCCAGTTTCAGCAATTTCTTCTTCCATAGGCTCCTGCAAGGCATTAGTCTCTTCCATTTGTGGAAAGCATCTATTAAAATATTCAAGAATATAGCCATTTTCTTCCTTGTAATTATCAAAGCAAAATTTAAGTATATCATAAACCTCATATTTATAAGGTGCATCATCAATATTTTCAAGCAAACTAGCAAGTCCGAATGCACCCTTCCAAGCAATAAATTCTTCAATTTTCTCCACATCATAAAAGTCATAATTTCCCTTAACATAAGAAGATACGGTAACATTATCATTATACTCACATTGAAAAGGGAGGTGTTTATACCTCCTATAGAAACAAGATTTATCAAAGCAATAAGTAACATTATAAGTAGAGCACACGTTTCTAGCAATGGTATTTAATTTATCAATTTGTTCGCATAAGTGTTTCCGTTTTTGTGACAAACGGTGTTTCTTATAATAATACTTTTGTTCTTTCGTGAACCCATGCGGTGACCCAGCATACCACTGCATGATGTAGTACACTGTAGTCGTTGACATAACACCAATGAAACACCGTTCACTAGTATTGTAGGGGTTCGTAGCATGGAAAACAAAAAATTTCTATCGCATACAAACAAACAAGCCAAGATCTATCTACTAGATTGTAGCAACGAGTCGATGGAATAACTTACCCTCGAAGATTCCAAAGCGGTTAACGAGAGCAGATTCTCGTGGGTGATGTAGTCGTACACTTCCGATCTCAAGATCGTGTAGACGATCCTTCCGGCGCTGCGTTCCGGCAGCGCTTCCGCAGTCGGTCACACGTTCGGTACTCGACGAAGACCTTCCTCTCCCTTGTTCCAGCAGGCAGCGGAGGTTGTAGCACTCTCCTCGCGATTCCGGCAGCACAACGGCGTGGTACCGGAAGTAGAGGGGAGATCCCGCAGGGCTTCGCCTTAAGCCGGAGCGAGTATGGTGGAGTATGAGAGAGGGCTATTAGTGGTATAGAGATTTATACACACCAATTAGAAGGCTCTAAACCGCAGGCTAAAGCAATTAGAAGCTCTAAACCAGAACGGCTCTAAACCGGAGATTAGAGGTAGAAACTTGTGTGTCTCAAGGAGGAGCCCTGCCCCTCCTTTTATAGGTGGAGGGGCTAGGCGCGCCAGGGAGGTAGGGAGTCCCTCCCCAACTCGTCCTAGGGCTGGGCGCCGGCTTGGAGGAGAGGAACTCCTCCTCCAAGTTGGTTTCAACCTCCTCTTGCTTGTTTCCCACAGTTTCCTGTTTTCCACAGTTTCCTGTTTTAGCCGTTTGACTTTCAAACTGGCAATTTGACTTTCATGTTTTTGGAACAGCAAGAACACTTAGTACATGATGCAATCATTCAATGACACATTCATGTACCCTCCCCCCCCCGGAGTGCCGGACAATCCGGAACCTTCTAGAACATTCCCGATGAAAACACCGGAAACATTCCCGAACTCCGAAACGGGACTTTCCTTATATGAATCTTATTCTCCGGACCATTCCGGATCACCTCGTGATATCCCGGATCCCATCCGAGACTCCGAACAACATTCGGTTTCTTTCTCACAATACCATAACTACTCAAAACAACGTCGAATCCTTAAGTGTGTCTCCCTACGGTTCGTGAATTATGCGGACATGATCGAGACACTTCTCCGAACAATAACCATTAGAGGAATCTCGAAATTCATATGGCTCCCACATATTTCTACGATTACTTTGCGATCGAATGAACCACTTACATACGATACCAATTTCCCTTTGTCTCACGATAGTTTACTTATCCGAGGTTATGATCGTCGGTATCTCTGCATACCTAGTTCAACCTCGTTACCGATAAGTACTCTTTTCTCGTTCCCGTGATATGTGATCCCTTGTGACCCAGTCACATGCTTGCAAGCTAATTGGATGACATTCCACCGAGAGGGCCCAGAGTATATCTATCCGTCATATGGATGGACAAATCCCACTCTTGATCCATGTGTTTCAACCAATACTTTCCGAACACTCAGTGCCACCTTTATAGCCACCCAGTTACGGTGTGGTGTTTGATGTCATCAAAGCATCCATCCGGTAAAGGTGATATGCATGATCTCATGGTCGAAGGAATTAGGTTACTATGTATCAGAAAGCATATAGCAATTGAACTATTTAAATGACTTGATCTTTATGCTACGCTTATCTATAGGAGGATGTCCATCACATCATTCTCCTAATGATATGATCTTGTTGTTAATAACATCTCTATGTTCATGATCAGGAAACCATGATCATATATTAACCAACAAGCTAGTTTAACAAGAGGCTTTTACTAGGGACTTTTATTTTAGTTTACAAATCACACAAGTATTAATGTTTCCGGTTAATACAATTATAGCATGGTATGTAAACATTTATCATAAGTGTGAAGATATTATAATAACCACTTTATTATTGCCTCTTGGGCATATCTCCAACAGTCTCCCACTTGCACTAGAGTCAATAATCTAGTTTCAAACCTTTGTGTATTCAACACCTATGGCTTTCCGGTGTTGTATGTACACTATTGCTAGTGGTCAACTGATCTCCGGATCTGACACTTCCAGGTCCGTGTGTAATTGCATGTCTTTGCGTCTCTACGCATCACTCATTCTCTAATGAGATGGCTTTGTATAATTTTGGTCCTTTGGTGACACCTTTAGTTCTTTGGGGTTAAAACATGTTGATAATATTGTTGTACAATATATCTTCATAGTATTATCCCACTGTGAACTACACCTAGTTTGATAACAAACTTCTTGACACAAATGCCCTCTTTTGCTGCTATAATAGCAGTCATATACTTAGCCTTTTGTTGTAGTATCTGTCACAATGTATTAACTTTGGAACTCATCCAAATCCATTATGGAACTCACTTTCCATTATATTGTGCCACCCTTAGTTTAGATTGAGATTAAACTTAATTTGTACTTTGTGACAAAACTAGTATCAATGTAGTACTTTTACAATGAACTAACTATCTATTTGTCACTTCTACAAATATTATACTCTTAGTTCTTCCAAAAGATCATAAGAATATCCTTACTATTGTCCAATGATCATCTTACGAATCATTCTGGTATATGCTCACAACATTTAGAGCATAGGACATATCTGGATTTGTACATATCACAGTATGATTGATATAAATACTCTTTATGATTTCATACATCAAGTATCAATCTATACTTGATTATTTGTTTCACTTTACCAAATGTCAATACACTTGAATATATCATCAACATTGAACTCATTCAATCCTTTCTGTGCGACAAGAACCTTTCTTGTAGTTTCTATATTGAACTCATTCAATATCTCGTCTATGTACTTCTGGCACAACCATATTAGCATCTATTGATGCCAAATATTTAGGTTTTGCCTAAGTCTTTCATCGAGATGAAATTCTTAATATGTGTTAATAAAAGATACATCATTTCCAATCAACAATATGTCTTCCACATAATGTATTAGAAACATGTCTTAGCGCTCCCACTTAATTTCTTGCAAACGCAAGCATCTTCATTGTCTCTGATGAATTAAAACTCTTTTAACAATTTCATCATAGTGAAGATTCCAACTCCGCTATGCTTACTTTAACCATTGAAGTTTGCATATACTTTTAGCATCCTTTTGAATTAACAAAACCCTATGGACCGTGTTATGCACATGTCCTAGGTAACGATTCTATTAGAAGAATTTGTTTTGTTTATTCAACTACCATATAACAAAATTATATGTAGTGGTTGCTATACTAATCCGTCTAGACTAAATATCACTATGAAAGATCAAATCTTGTCATAGTCAACCTTTGAACATTTTGTGAACTTTTTCCCAACATGTCGACTATTTCATAGATGTAAAACATCCATGTCTATTTCTTTAAAGATCCAGACACAATTGTAAGGTCTTACACCTTTCTCGAGGGTCCTTCAAGTTCAAAACTTGATTTCTCGTGTATGGAACTATCACGGATTTTATGGCTTCAAGCAATTTGACGGAGTTAGGGCCCATCATCGCTTCTTTGCATGTACTCGGTTCATTATTCTCAAATAATGATTCAACCCTCAAATCTTGGTATTTGATTGTTCATCCGACCTACTTGGTTCAATAGAAACTTTGACCTCCGTGACCACAACCTTTGAAGTACGTGAGCCATGAGCATTGTTTGCTAACTCCGGAACACTTTTCGGCGCTGCGCAACTTTGCACATATAGCTAAGGTTCTTTTAACCTTATCAAAGTTCTATTGTCCTCCCACTTTACTTTTCACGAAAAATTCCTTCTAAAAGAAACTTGACGTTCTAAGTGACAAACACTTTTGTCTCCGGTGTTATGGAGGAATACTTAACAAAGACAGGTTCATCCGACTTTGGTTGCAAAACATCTTTCTTATGCATAGCATACCAATGTTTAAGAAAGGACAACTTGGGTTTTATCCCAAACCATAACATATGGTGTCATTTAAACGGATTATGATGGAGCTCTTTTCAGTGGAAAACGGTAATCTCTAAAGCTTTTAATCTTTAAAATATAATGGCAGTTTTATGAATTATACCTTTGATCTTACCATGTCAAACAAGGTTTAATTACATATCTCGAATCCTCCATACTCTTATGGTGTTTCGGGAAATGCAAATCCACGGAACGATTCCTTAAATCTTAGGTATTATGCTAAACTTGTAACTCAAATATCGTACTTTATGATCTTATCATAAACTATTTATATTCTTGTTACAATGATTTTGCACTTCATCTTAAAATCTTTGAACTTTTCAAATATTTCACACTTCATCCTTATTAAGTAAATATTCATATATTCACTCAAATTTTCGGAGAAAGCATATGAAGTTGAAATCCATCGCTCTTGACTACACATAATGGACTTCGTACAACAATATGTACAAGTTCCAATAAGCTAGTCATTCGTTCCCTTTTGGCCTATGAACAAAGTTTTAATTATCTCTAGGAAAGTTTCACAAGCGTCATTTGATCAAAAATCAAAAGACTCCAAAATTCCATCCACATGGAGTTTCTTCATGTTTTCTTTCCAATATAATTTAAACGGCGATATCACTTCCTAAGTGATATTTCAATCAATTTGTCTTTCGACATTTTTAGCACTAGTTTTATGGATGTGATTTCTCCAACGAGATTTGTGAATCATCCATCTTTTATGGATTACAGCAATTATTTGAACAACCCTTTTGTTCTCATAATACCTGATAAAACAAATCTTGAAGGCAAGCTTTGATGTTTAACGAGCAACACAATAACCCTTTATTTTGTTCTCGATGAACATCATCACATATTCTTTTGCTAGTTACTTAGGCCATTGTAGTTCATGAATTGTGTTGTTTCGTATGACGATTCACACCAACAAATTCAGTATCAAATACTTAAGAACCACATTGTTTAATAAGCAAAGAATATATCCATAACATGTATATCATCCATATACTTAAACTGAACAATTCTAGTCTTTTCTTTTCTGCCATATATTTATGAGATTCTCTTTCAGTATTTCCTTTTCTGTTTGAAAGAATCTATCAACATCAATAGTGGAGTCATACATATGACACATAGTCCAAAGCGTGTATAGTTAAATACCAATGTCTTTGGACTTGCACTTTTGAAGTAGATCACCATCATCAAATGTTTGGTGTTCTTTCAAATTCCTTTCTTTAGTAATCTCTTGGTGTAGTAAACATTTTACCTACATCAAATATTCACCCTTATCATGGAATTGTCCATGATCAAGCTACTGTTAGCTTGTAACGATGAATTATGAGTATAATGTTGCTATCCAAAAAACTTTTTGGAGGATTAGGACAACAAGTGTCTCCAACCTTTTTGCAAATTCTCATAAAAATATGAGAACATAAACTTTGCCATATTATACTCTATCATGTTGTAACCAAAACTTCGTTTCAGATATCACAATATCTTCCACACATCATGGTTTCTGAAACAACTCTTTCAGATCCTAGATAACCTTGATATTAAGAGAATCCTTTGAATATCAAGAATCATGGAGACAAACATGATACTTATATACTAACACTTGGAATTGTTACTCTTGATTTAATACTAATTATTAAACTTCATGGAGTAACCGGAACTTACTGAAAGTTTGCAATAGGACTTTTAAACTTTAGATTAACACTTCAAAACAATACGATACCAGTTCGTAAAGTAACTAACCAGAATTCTATAGTTCTATCATCTCAATTATAACTAAGCGCAAGGTGGTAAACGGATGCCAATGACTACAACAACTATGCAAATTCACTTTGATTTAGTTTATGATAAATTGAGTTCTAATTAATAATTAAATTAATCTAGGTGAACTCCCACTCAAAACAATATCCCTCACATTGTTTTAGTGATTACACGAACCAAATCCACCATATCAAAACCGATCATCACGAGAGTTGATATAGCTTCAATGGCGAACAATCAACATGTTCATCATATCTACTATATGACTCATGTTCTACCTTTCGGTAATCCGTGTTCCTGAGGCCATGTCTGTACATGCTAGGCTCGTCAAGATCAAACCTTAGTTTCTGCATGAGCAAATCTGGCTTGCTCACGTTGTATACACTTGCAGAATCTAGCACACCCGATCATCACGTGGTGTTTCGAAACAACAAGCTTTAGCAACGGTGCTAACTAAGGGTGAACACTTTATGATTTGAAATTCATGTGCATGAGGGATCATCTTATAATGCTACCGTCGTCTACTAAGCAATACAAGATGCATAAAGGATTAACATCACATGCAATTCATAATATGTGATATGATATGGCCTTTCTTCTTTGTGCTTCCGATCTCCATCTTCCAGCACGAACATGATCTCCATCATCACCGTCATTGCATCAAGGTCAATGACGCTTCTCCATGGTTGTCGTCCACCGGCTTCAACTATTACAACTACTTTGAATAGACACGCGGGTCTTAACATAAATTAAAGACAACCATATGGCTCCTGCCGGTTGCCAACTTACAATAAGGAACATTGCATACATCATATATAATCACAATCATGGCCATATCACATCACTGCACACCCCTGCAAAACAAAGTTAGACGCCTCTACTTTCTTTGCATATTTTACGTGGTTTGGGGCTTTCAATAAGTGTCGTTCTAACTTACGAACAAGAACCACAACATTGATACTAGTATTGTTAATCACCCGTTGTAAATTGGATCTTAACTATGCTAGGAGAAACAGGCACCCGCAAAGCCACTTATGCAATACAAGTTGCATGTCAAGCGTGGAGCAAGTCTCATGAACGATGTCATGTAAGGTTAGCCCGGGCCGCTTCATCCCAACATACCGCAAGATACAAAGTACACAAGAAGCAATCGACAATAAAAGCATCAACGCCCACAATGACCATTGTGTTCTACTCATGCAACAGATCTACATATAGACACGGCTCTGATACCACTGTAGGGGTTCGTAGCATGGAAAACAAAAAATTTCTATCGCATACAAACAAACAAGCCAAGATCTATCTACTAGATTGTAGCAACGAGTCGATGGAATAACTTACCCTCGAAGATTCCAAAGCGGTTAACGAGAGCAGATTCTCGTGGGTGATGTAGTCGTACACTTCCGATCTCAAGATCGTGTAGACGATCCTTCCGGCGCTGCGTTCCGGCAGCGCTTCCGCAGTCGGTCACACGTTCGGTACTCGACGAAGACCTTCCTCTCCCTTGTTCCAGCAGGCAGCGGAGGTTGTAGCACTCTCCTCGCGATTCCAGCAGCACAACGGCGTGGTACCGGAAGTAGAGGGGAGATCCCGCAGGGCTTCGCCTTAAGCCGGAGCGAGTATGGTGGAGTATGAGAGAGGGCTATTAGTGGTCTAGAGATTTAGACACACCAATTAGAAGGCTCTAAACCGCAGGCTAAAGCAATTAGAAGCTCTAAACCAGAACGGCTCTAAACCGGAGATTAGAGGTAGAAACTTGTGTGTCTCAAGGAGGAGCCCTGCCCCTCCTTTTATAGGTGGAGGGGCTAGGCGCGCCAGGGAGGGAGGGAGTCCCTCCCCAACTCGGCCTAGGGCTGGGCGCCGGCTTGGAGGAGAGGAACTCCTCCTCCAAGTTGGTTTCAACCTCCTCTTGCTTGTTTCCCACAGTTTCCTGTTTCCCACAGTTTCCTGTTTTCCACAGTTTCCTGTTTTAGCCGTTTGACTTTCAAACTGGCAATTTGACTTTCATGTTTTTGGAACAGCAAGAACACTTAGTACATGATGCAATCATTCAATGACACATTCATGTACCCTCCCCCCCCCCCGGAGTGCCGGACAATCCGGAACCTTCTAGAACATTCCCGATGAAAACACCGGAAACATTCCCGAACTCCGAAACGGGACTTTCCTTATATGAATCTTATTCTCCGGACCATTCCGGATCACCTCGTGATATCCCGGATCCCATCCGAGACTCCGAACAACATTCGGTTTCTTTCTCACAATACCATAACTACTCAAAACAACGTCGAATCCTTAAGTGTGTCTCCCTACGGTTCGTGAATTATGCGGACATGATCGAGACACTTCTCCGAACAATAACCAATAGAGGAATCTGGAAATTCATATGGCTCCCACCTATTTCTACGATTACTTTGCGATCGAATGAACCACTTACATACGATACCAATTTCCCTTTGTCTCACGATAGTTTACTTATCCGAGGTTATGATCATCGGTATCTCTGCATACCTAGTTCAACCTCGTTACCGATAAGTACTCTTTTCTCGTTCCCGTGATATGTGATCCCTTGTGACCCAGTCACATGCTTGCAAGCTAATTGGATGACATTCCACCGAGAGGGCCCAGAGTATATCTATCCGTCATATGGATGGACAAATCCCACTCTTGATCCATGTGTTTCAACCAATACTTTCCGAACACTCAATGCCACCTTTATAGCCACCCAGTTACGGTGTGGTGTTTAATGTCATCAAAGCATCCATCCGGTAAAGGTGATATGCATGATCTCATGGTCGAAGGAATTAGGTTACTATGTATCAGAAAGCATATAGCAATTGAACTATTTAAATGACTTGATCTTTATGCTACGCTTATCTATAGGAGTATGTCCATCACATCATTCTCCTAATGATATGATCTTGTTGTTAATAACATCTCTATGTTCATGATCAGGAAACCATGATCATATATTAACCAACAAGCTAGTTTAACAAGAGGCTTTTACTAGGGACTTTTATTTTAGTTTACAAATCACACAAGTATTAATGTTTCCGGTTAATACAATTATAGCATGGTATGTAAACATTTATCATAAGTGTGAAGATATGATAATAACCACTTTATTATTGCCTCTTGGGCATATCTCCAACAAGTATTACATCCCTTAGAGTGGTACAACAGAAACACAACAGGTCCAAGACATGACTATAGGTTACAACTCAACTCTTTATACAAGATCCAGAGAACACTCTAGGTTAAAGAGAGAGAAAGAAACTTCTTACAAAGAAGAATCAGAAATAAACAACTCAAAAACTATCATATTATTATGGCTAGTATTTTAACTAATGGTTTGGCATTGCTGCTATTGCAATACACTACAGAAATAGGTTCTATGGCTAGAGATTATATTCCTATCTAATCAGTAACTTCATCTTCACTTGAGTTGATGTATATATTGACTTTCTTGGCTTCATTGAAGAGCTCGAGCTTTTGATGATGAATACTGAAGCATAACTTGATGTAGACATCGTCTGTACTGGCTTTATAACCAAGCAAGGGTTAAGAAGATACTTTGAGTACGAGCGTACTCAGCAAGTTCAGTAGAAAAGGAGTGTTTGACGCACTATATCTACGGCCATAGACCATAGGTCGTAGGCAATGCAGGTTTTTATAAACATTTCTTCCAAGGTTGCATTTATTCTGAAAAACTATGTCCGTCAGCCTTCACGGGTTTACCAGAACCTTCATGGGGTTTCTTTCCCGCCGCGTTCGTAGCTTCTTCCCGGAACAGGGAGTAACAAGTTACAGTTTTTACACTCTACAGAGGTGCGTTACTTTACCCATGAGAGATCTTAGCTTTGTTGCACATCTGAATTGCAGGTTCGTTCACACTTCCTTGGTGTGAGGCCCAGACTAAGATCCAAGGCAATCACTGCCTTCTCCGTGACCACACATGTCTCCTTGGTGTACGCCAGCCCACCTATTGAATTACGGCAATTGGCAGTACAGACCATTCAGATGCCGGAACTATCGTGGGACATTGAGGGCTCCCACCCATCTGCTGCATATCCTCTACGAATTACCATATAATATGCATGCTACGAGTGATAACAGCCACGACCCGCACATCCGGATCCATGCGAGAGGGAAAAGATACAGCTGACTTCTCCGTCAGGTTCCAAATCTCATGGTCAATGCGTGATATACGGTGCAAGAATCACTGGCGACATTGGTTGTTAAGTCCTAGATAATATGTTCCTTTACCACCGAAACTCTTATAGTAGATTATTACCTCCTGGTAAATAACCTATAATCACATTAGTATGAAAATAGTGTTTTCTGACCTTTTTCAAATGCAGGTGATGACAACCCTGGATTTGTAAAATACTTTACAGGAAACAATCAAAGGACATGAGCAAGTGTGAACTTGCCTTTTGTGATTGCAAGATTATGCACTCACGGTCTTCAAGACAATATAAGATCCAATATCTGAAATCAGCATCATTGGTCCGGTAAGGACTAATGTTTAAAGAAGCAAGATGCTTTTATGCATAAGTAATGTAATGCAAGTTGATAAACGTGAATCCTGAGAATAACTTTATTCTAGGGTTTGGATACTGGAAAGGTTTTTCTTGGAATGTGTTACCATTTTAGATTAAGTTTCACACATGTGCTTCTTATTAAGGCTTGTGAGTGTGTGTGAAACAACATGTAATTATAATATCATAAAACAATGAGATACATATTTGTGGGATGCTACTCAAAGACTACTTATATAATAATTGTTTATCTTCAAATTCACTTTACAAGTAGTGTCACTTATAAAGAACTTTAAGTGTTATTAATCCTAAATATATAAGTAAAGTATAAAGTAAGGTGTTTACTATTAATTGTCATATGTTGATTAAAGTGGCGAAACGAACAACTTTTGAAGAAAAGATTCCTTTATTAAGGTTTAAACAATCTTTGTGGTTAATCAGATGTGGTCGATGTTGTTTGTGCTTGCTTGAATAGTTTGGATTTGAGATGCTTTACAATTTAATTATAACAGACCAAAGTTAACTATAAAGTATATAATAAAGTTTTAGCATTATTCTTAAAGTCTGGTAGACTAAAGTTAATTTTAAAACATAGATGGACTTTAGGTGTAATGCTTATTATACTTATACCTTGTCTACTTCATAATGTTTCTTTAAAGTTACTTAAGAAGGGTATTACTTTTACTTGGTAGTGGTTTCTTTACATTATAAATTTATGAAGGGATTTACCTCCCTATAAGGGTGTGGTTAAGGTTTGTGAATAAGTAGACAATATTATTTACTACTTATGAACTCACTTATAGTGTTTTGATTTGTTTAGAAACTTGTGGTTAATATAAAGGAATAGGTTTTATTTCACTATGTAGAGGGAGTGTCCCAACCTTTACACAATATAAGGTGGAGTCTCCTGTGTTTACAATGCTAGTCCCTGGATCAATAGCTAGCATCCACAGTTAAGATGTAATATCAAGAAACAAAGGTCATAATATAACTTTATAACCAGGAATAAAGTAATTTTATTACATCTTACATAGCTCATTTGGCTATTACATTACATTGCAGCGGAATAACTATAGTATGGGGTCCTTCATCTTCAAAGTGCCACAGGCAGATGTTGGTTGTAGACTTTGTAATCCTATTCAATCAATCTTCACTAAAATCAAATCAAACCTGCAACATTACAAGTTACAGCCACAAGGGTCAATACATTTGAATTGTATTGGCAAGTTTCACTACTATGTGGAATATAAGTGGATCCTATCATTACATGCTTGTTTGGCTAAGTAGAGTTTTGGGCTCATTTGCATAAAGCAATAATTTATCCTATCTTTTCAAAATGGTTTTGGTCCTTTGTCAAATCTCCTTTTCAAAATCCCTTGAACTTCTTGGTAATTTCCCAAGTGTTCAAGTCCTTGTCAAAAATCCCTTGAGCACCTTGGTAACCCCAAGTGCATCAAGTTTTATCAAAATCCCTTGAGTTCCTTGGTACCCCCAAGTGCATCAAGTTTTTATCAAAATCTCTTGAGCTCCTTGGTACCCCCAAATGCATCAAGTTTTTATCAAAATCTCTTGAGCTCCTTGGTACCCCCAAGTGCATCAAGTCTTTAAAAGTTTTCTTTTAGAAATTAGAATGTCGAGATTTCCCATAGCTTCAAACTTTAGTTGCTCAGTATTGTCCATAACCGGGGACACGGCTAAGTACTTAGATTTTATTATCTTCTGCAGAAGTTGTACACTTTACCCACATGTCACAATCCCATCTTGTTGCCACCAGTGGCCACTGGATTAGTGCTCACCAAGATGGAGTACTGGCAGATTGAGAATGTGACGAAGTCTTTCCAGAGGGTCCTCCCATACACCATTGCTAGCTTGTCTTCAAGTACCCATGTAGGATTCCAGGTCCTCATGTCCAGTAGCCTGAAGACAATGCATGGGTCTTCCCAATGTAGTTGACTAAGCCAGAGCCATAAATAGCATGTGGTTGCACACGAAAGCCACAATTGGAGAAACATGTTCAATCTCTAAGTTTCCTGGGTGGTTTCCTTTGGATCACAACACAAAGTGATTGCCATAGACATGGTTCCTTTTTTGCCACCTTCTCCAAAACTCAAAGTATCCTTGGCCACCCAGGTGGTTCATTGAGTCCTTGTTTTATTATATAAAAACACAAGTCTTTTCTCAACTTCATAAAATCTCAACATGTATCTCTTTTCAAAATATAGCATGGCTAAGCATGTAACAACTACATTGTTTTCACTAAGGAATGTATAGGGCATCCTATTAGGATTTAGCATAGCATAAGTATAGAAATTCTTTTCATGCATGTTTTCAAAATCCACTAAGTATAATGAAAATAGTAGGACTTTAGATGATAGTGTCACTTGCCTTTCTTTTGGTAGGGAATGTTGGTTTACTCCTTGATCTTGCTAGTCTCACACTTTTCTAACTTCACTACAATCAATCAAGCAAACACAATATCAACTAGCATTCCAAACCAATAGTCAATCAAACAATTCACACACAAAAACAATGGGATCTAAGTCATGCATGTAGGCATGCAAGAGATAGGTTTATTTGCAAAGATGGTCTCCACTAGGCTTCAAGGTGGTCATTTCCTAAAGTGGCAAAGTCATTTGCAAAAGAGTTTTGTCTAAAAAATCAATCATCATTTTATGTGGTGAAAAATGTTTTTATCAAATCAAAACTTTTAAGTCTTTCACCAAATGAGTTGCTAATTCTCAAAACTTGGTGTTTTAGGGTCAGTAGGTTTGTTTCAAATCATTTTCCCAAAGTTTTTCACTCCAAAACATTTTCATAACAAAACCATTATTTTTATTTGACTAGAAATGGGCTAAACCAATTAATCTATCCTAAACTTCACCAAATCCATTTTCAAAACCATGGGTTGGTTCCTAGGGTCAGTAAGTTCACCACAAACTAATTTGCAAAGGTTTTAACCCTAAAAACATTTTTGAACAATTTTTCTAATCTAAACAAGCATACAAATGTTTCTGCAAAAAAAAGAAATCTAACAGATACTATTTACTAAACCAATTGCATGGTTGGCTAGGGCTTGTTCCACTGATTCCAACGATATAAAGTTTGTAATTTTTGGACGTGTGGATCAAAAGTTATAGGGTTTTCAAATTGCAATTCAAATCTGTTTTCAATCTGTTTTTAAATCGAAAACCTGGCCACGCGTGATGTTCCTATTGGGCCGTACCGCTTCGTGCGGATCACGCGCTGTAGGCCGTTGGATTAAGTTCCATCGCACGGTGCTGAGACGTTACTTACCGCTTCTCCTAGCTTCTATCGCGTGCGTCCGATCCAGATCCTATGGATGCTACTGCCTGGTCAACGATGGGCGGCGCTGCGCGGCGGTAGATGGCGGCGACGGTCAGGCGAGGGGCTAGCGGTGGTTCTAGGAAGCAAAGAACGAAGTGGGGATGCTCACCGTGATCTTGAGGACGTGGTGATGCTCGTCGTGTGGTCGGCGTGGCAAGGGGCGTTCTGGAACAGCAGCGATTGCTCGCCGGAGTAGAGAACGGCGTAGGGTGGTTCTGTTCGTGGTCGGAGGCGACGCTGTAGATCACGCGGAGGCAAACAGAGGGCGTAGTTAGGTGCAGGAGAGTAAGGAGCGTGCGGGAGCATCAACGCGAGGGAAAGGGGCGGTCGGATACTACCTGGGAATATCGTCAGAGTTGCAGCGGACGGCGGAGTCGTTCTGTTGAAGACGATGTCGATGCTGCAGAGCACGCGCGGATGTGTGGTTGGTGCGAGGAGATGCAGGAGACGATGGGGATCACACCCGTGTGCTCTGGGGGCAGTGGGGCGGTTCGTGCTCGCCGGAATCGTCACCGGAGTTTCGTCGGACAGAGGGTGGTGCGGCGAGGAATTAGGCAGCCTGGGGGCGTGCTAGGTGTGGCGACTGGGGAAAATTTAAGAGGGAATGCTGGCGCTTAAGAAGGCGAGATTGCTGAGCGGAATCACTACAGCATTACTGCGAATTTACGCGCGGATTGAATGACAGAGAACGGCAGCGAGGTTTGGGGAGAAGGGGTCGTGGCGGGTGGAAACGATGACCGTGCTGTGGGTCCTGGCTGTCAGCGAGGGAGTCAGAGGGCGAAGAGGGGCCACCAGTCAGTCACTCTGCGGGTCAATGAGCAAGTGTGAAGCGTTTTCTGCGGGTGGGAGAGAGTGGGCTGGATTGGCTCTTGTTGGGCTTGGCCGGTTAGGCTGAGTCCAATTCTATTTTTTTTCTTTCAAATGCCTTTTCCTTTTTCTGTTTCTAAATTCTGTTTTGAAAATCAAACAACAATTCAAACAATCAAAACAATTCAAACAATCACCAAACAAAGTATTTGAATTTGGTTCTGTTTAGCAACATAAACCAAAGTCCAAAATAAAATAGTAATTTTATTTTAGGGTCCATTATTAATTAAATAAATAGACCATTGTTATTAAATTAAATAGGATTTGTTTTATTTAAACACTCCTTTTGAAATCTAAATATTTTTTTAAATCAAATCAGTAGGTTTTATTTGATAATATAAAATACTTGGAAAACCTATTTTAAATAAATAAATAAGTTTTGATGTTTTGGAAATAGAAAAACATTTATTAATAAAACTTGGATATTAAATCCTTATTAATTTATTTTAAATAAACTTTTATTTTTTTTATCATATAGAAATATTTTATTTCAAAGGCTTGGCCAAGTTTTAATTTGGCTTACAAAATAATCCTTATTTGTAAAACTTTTATTTCCTTTGAAAATCAAATCTTTTATTTTAAAGATCCAAAATAGAAGTTCCAAATATTTTTATTTTCCTTTTATCAAATGTTTTATCGTTTTAAATCCCTTTAGGTTTTGTTTGATCCAAATTGGTTTGAAGATTTCCAATTGAATTCAAAAGGTTTCTTCTCACTCTGAAAAACAAAGAAAGTTTTATTTTATTCATTTATTTTTCACATTACAAGATTTGGAAAATCTTGGGATGTGACACACTACAAATTATCCTTGGAGATTTTATATTGGATAATGATCCTTTTATAAAATAATCTACACTTATGGTTGAATGATAATTCAATAAAATTGCATTTTAAAATGTGTTGAACCATTTTGACTTCATAATATTAGTATTTAAGACTAATACTATTTATTAGATTTAATTGGTTAATTTAAGAAATATTAACAAATTTTATTTTACATTTTATGAATTACTAACTAAAGAAATAGGTTTAAATTCAAATTATTAAAGTGTTTAACTTTTCATTTAACTTAAAAGTGGAATATTATATTTTTAACATATAGGTATTATTTTTTTGATCATCTTGGTATAGTACATTTATTTTTGTGATTTATAAATAATTAGTTATGATTTTTATAATACTTGTTACTTTATAAAGACTTAATAAATAACAAATATTTAATTAAGTGGAGTAATAATGCATGTTTATAGTTTTAAATTATAATTCTTATTTTTCTAAGATTTTTAGTATTTTATTTATATTTTTAACATTTACCATTATTAAAATTATGAATTATCAAAGTTTTATTACTTATAAAACCTTTATTAAATAAACATCATAATCAAATTTGATAATAGTTTTAAGTTGTAGATTTTATTTTTCTGAAAATTTTCATACATTAAACATATTTTTCTGAATGACCAAACATAAGTTATTGATGAAACAAGATTTAATCATTTTATTATATTGGAATTAATATTGTTTTCTCTAATTCTTAAACAGAAAAGACATTTTGAACCTAAGCCAAACCTACCCACGGTCACTGACCAGTGGGCCAGTAGCCACATCACCTGCCCACGTGGAATGTTTGACTAGCAATGACCCTGCGTTGACAGGCCTGCTGAAATCAGGGTGATGTCACGCTGACATCAGCAATGGAGCTCTTCTTAGGTGATGTTCGAGACCAGCGTTAGGGTGCGCGCGTGCTTGTGATTTGGGGGGGGGGGGGGTTAGACGCAGAAGACAAGGGTGACTCGAATGGTGGCCGCGCCGCCCAAAAATGGTCACCGGAGAAGGGTTGGCGGTGAGCTCACACGATGGCGTTTGCGGGCGACCATGCATGCGACAATACAAGAAGCAATTGAAATATTGGGACACACGAGGAGACTCAGGAACTCACCAGGAGCGCGACAGTGTTGTCGGCGATGTGATTTATTGCTGGAATCGATGGGGATTGATGATGACCGGCGGTGTTAGTGAGGTCTCGATTGATCCGATAGGGGTTCCTCGAGGACAACATGGCGAGTCTGACGGTGCTCTCAGAAGGTTGAAGGTGGCTCGGGAACGATGGCGACGGTCGTCTCCGACGAGCTGGGGTTCGGCAGAAGGGGAATTTGAGAGGATGAAGGGAATTAGGGTTCTTCGGCGGCAGCGTTGGGGTTAAATAGACAGCTTAGAGCGGTGGCGCTCATCTTGGCGCGTGGCACGCATCGCATCGTCGGCGAACAGCGGACGACGTGCTATGCAGCAGCTTGCGTTGGCGTTGCTTTCTGTCGGGAGGAAGAAGAAAGGGAAAAAGAGATCGAAGGGGTACGGGCCGGAGTTGGGCCATGCAGGCTGCTGTTGGACTTCAGTGGAACGCGCGTGAGCGATAGTTAGTTCCGTGAGGAAGTGGGCCGTGGGCCAGATTTGATGCTTCTTCTATTCTACCCCTTTTCTATTATTCTATTTTGTTTTTAGCTTTGAATTTGCACAATTGATTTGAGTTTTCTTTGTAGAATTAATTTGTTAAACCATTGCAGCAATGATGAATGTATTTAAAGTCATTTTGTGAACTTTTATTATATATTGTTCAGGGTTTCTTTATTTTCTTTATATAGATACCTTTCCTATTATTATTTGTGAGGGCCTTTAATATGAATTTAATTGGGCAAAAATTCATAAACTTATTATAGAATGTATTACTACTAACTAATGAGATTTTATTCTCATTAATACATAATATTAAGGCAACTTTTATATTTAGTGATCCTTCATAAGTATTTGATACATAAACTTCTAAGTACTAATAGGGTTAATATTATTCTTATGAATTTAGGAAATAACAATATAAATATTTTATTATTACTAACTTAAGAGTTAAAGGTTTGAGATTATAAATGTCAACCATGAATTATGGGAGTTTTAATATTTTTATATCCTTTGGTAATTGTGAATAAAGGTGAATGGTTAAGATATATTATCTTTATGTTAAAGATCTTGAATGATATCACTATTTAGAATAAAATAGTGGGATTGTTTTCTAGGCTAACTTATGAGGCAGAATTGATAAAGATAGCTCCTAAGCACATGTGATCAAGATAGTTGGAAATGACAAATATGTGCTTAAGTGATTTGTTATAGGAAAATATTCCTATAGAATGATTTATCCATTAGATGAGATGGATGTTAAGCTTGATTATATATTTAGGGTTTAGGGTTTACCAAGGATTCCTATCTTCCATACTTCATAATTCTGGACTTCTAATTAAGGAATTCCTTTCCTAGATATTCTACTTCTTCCTATCCATCATCATGTGTTAACATGATGAGCTTTACTTCACAAGAATATTCTTATCCACCTTTATTCTTTTAAATCCATTTATAAATCCAATGACCTTGACAGTAAAGCTTTTCATAATCTTTTCATATCCATACTTGGTTATATCAACTACTCTGCTGTTGATAATCCCCAATCCAACAAGTGGTTACTTCTAACTCCAATCATACTCTTCCTTAATCATCCATCACTAATACTACTTCAGTATATGTATATATCAAATTCTACTCTCCTTAAGCATTTAGTATTTCCCAAGAGGAAGATACTACTTCTCTAATTCAATGTGCTCTAGCATCATCTTAATCATACTATCATATCTCTACTTGATTACAGTATCTTATAATCCAACCTCACATTATATTAATATGACTTGTCATGTCTAATCTAGAATAATATATCTATACTATGGTTCAATCATGTTTTATCCACCAATGTCACTTATACATGGTATAAGCATTCAATATTGGTGAGTAAGGCATGATCATTATAATCCTTTGATCCTTTATGGTTCAGGTTTCCAGTTGGCTAAACAAGGCTTCCATCCATACAACATTACAGTTGTATTATAATTATCTTCCGTTTAGCTTTATTGGATTAAGAGATATAATTCATTGACTATACCTACTTGATCCAATAGGACTACTCCTATTAACTTATCTTCAGACTTCATCCTTGTAATCTTCTTTGTTACCATATTGATTTGATTTCCTCCAATTACTCCCATCCTATAGATGACATCTAAAACTAGCATCACTATTTACCTCTTCTTACTTCTTTATTTATAAGCCTTAAGTGAATGCTATAATAAGGACACGAGTTGATAGGTCAAGAATTAATAGGTTAAGAATTGGTGAATCAATAGTTGATTACTCAATATTGATGAACAAAAAATATAAGGATAGGATTCAATAGAGATGATAAGGATTGATATGGAAAGAAAGATATATGGTGAATGATCTTGACTTTGGTTTCTTTCCTACTCAATCTCACTAGAGAGTTAAAGTTAGGTATTTCCATGATACTCATGGTATAAGTAGATGAGATTAAGATATAGTTGTTACATTCTTATTATTTGTGTTATATTTATAATTTGGTATTCATGAGTGATTATAATGAATACTATGATATGATCACCTAAGGAACAAATATAAATCATTAAGTAATGTATTAGGGTTTAATTTTATAACATTTGATCTACCCTTAGATCAAATCAAGTTTACCCAAAATAAGGTTTTAGCAAAGGTCATATTGAAACTTATCGCAGTCAACTTGATGATCTACTTCAATTCCATCAAGTTAAGAGAAGCTTCAGTCACTTTGACAAGTTTTTATTTAAAAGCATTTCATCAAGTCAAGAGAGGCTTCAGTCACTTTGACAAGTTTTTATTTAAAAGCACGAAAATTATTCAGATTTTCTATGTATGAATGCAATGCACACATCTGTGTTCAGCTTAGTTCTAAGCTCTAATGCTGGGATGTTACAGACTCTCCCCCTTAAAATGAAATTCGTCCTCGAAGTTCGCACACTCTTTCGTTTCGGAATGAGGAATTGTCTTGTTTTGGTTACGACATTTCTCAACTCCATGGTAACCTTAAATGGAAATAATTATATTATTCCATATCCAGATCCTTTCCCTTGAATTCTCACTGTACTTGGCAATCTCCAACTGGTTATCTCCAATATTCCAAAGTTCCTTTTACTTTACTCCCTTAGGGATATGTCCTTATTATGAATTTCTTAAATTGGGATCTCTTCTTTAGTTTATTATTCTTATTAGATATCCTAATCCAACTCCTTAACTTGATCATCAATCTTCCTTATTATACTATGTAAGGTTTAGGAAGTCTCACTAAAACAGGTTTTAAATTATTATTTTTAGTAAATAATGTGGTCAAAAGACTAATCTTTGATTTGTCATTGTATGAGTTGTACTGGTAATTCTTCCAAATATTGGTTTGAACATATTTAGTCCATACCCATTGGAATTTCTTGTTCCTCTACACATGTCCAATTGGGTATGTTTTATTCCCTTTTTAAAGGGTCACTTAAAAGTTGTTTCCTCTAGACTTAGTCTATTATGATTAATCTATTTTATCACCCCTGATATTTTGTCTTAGCAAGATTTAGATAATGTTTTCATTATGACCTTAAGTACTTCTTCAACTTCCATTTATTAGCTACGTCAAGGTTTGAGTACTACTACCTTGAAATAAACTCCGATCTTTAATCCAGGCATACTTCTGAAAGTACTCTTATATTAGTGGCTTCTTTTAACCTTATGAAAATAAGCTTAATGTTATCAAAAGTTAGTACTTCTTCTTCAACCTTTACTTGGAATTCGGATAACAGTACTTCCGTTTACTGTTTACTATCCCCCTTAGGGTTTACTAATGGTCTCTAAACTACCTATAGAGTAACCATTGACTTTATAACTAGAATGTATGGCTTTGACTAGGTTATTCTCTACCTAGTTAGGGTCTCATGAAAGATTGTACGGTGTATCCACACAATTGTGGATCTCCGAAGTGAATCTTTCAGCATTATTTGGCTAACTTACTATTTGGACACTTTCGCTTTGATAGGTCTGACTTCGCGAAGCGTTTTAGAAATTTGTCGCTTAGTATTTTATACTCCTTTAGGTCTTACTTAGCTTAGGCCATGTTTTATGCTCTTTATGCAACCATTAAGATGATCTGGTTAACTATGTCAACCAATTACCAGCTGTGGACAAGATACCAACTGTGGATTAATTACCACTATGGATCAAATACCAGCTGCGGATCATTCTAAGTGGTAGGTATTACCCTACGGCTTCCAACATCCTTATGACATTCTCTCTGAATTGTTAGAGCTTGAATATCATTTTGGTTCCAAAACTTCTTCTTTGCACTTATTCATGATACTTCCATGATATTGGTACAACTACTTCATTAATTTCTTAACAACATTTCCTATTTTGGGTGATATTAATTTCATCACTTCTTGTTTCTCCATACATCTTCCACACTAATCTTCCTTCACATAGTTGGCTAATAATGATCTGAGCTTGATCCATCCTCCAAATTGGATTGATACTCCTCATATTTGGTTTTACCCTTCAAGTAAGTCTTCATATTGGTCTTCGGAACTCGTCACTCCCTTACATGAATTCCCATTCCTATCTAGGTCTATAACATCAAGTAGTAACTGGATGTTGCAACATGCATTTGCACATCAAGTCAAACTTCATGTATAGATCTAGTCAATCAAGAAGATCCAAGAAAAAACAAATAAATCAAAATGTGGTACATATAACACACAATATTCTAAGCCCGGAATATAGTAGTTGAGTATAGTATCTCTAGAATTCAGGCTTAGTTGTGTAGTATATGACACCTCCTCATATAGGTTTTCATTGTGATACTTAGCACATAGGGTTAAACTATTGTTTGTTTCTTAATTTACCCAAATTTCTCAATTGCAATAGGATATTCTTAAGCAAAGTGGTCTCAAATTTGGTTTTGACTAAACTTTTGTCTCACCTTTGGAATGACTAGCTATAACCATCCTTTCTTTATTGGTAAACTAACCTCTCATGATTACTCCAAAAGAATAATCGGATTCTATTTGCTACTTAAACCAAAGATTATTGGAAATTTCTAGCACCTACGACTTCTATCATAGTTCTTCCATGTTATTTTCTTACTTCTACCTCATGATAATTTACTAATTACCTTTTATATTATACTCTCATCATGGTTTCAGAGATAATATCACCATGCTCTTATTATATTTTACCTAATAATTATGATTTAAGGGATAATCTAACCATGATAACTTTGTTTCTCATTGTACTATCATTGATTCTTATCATAATTTTACTCCATCACGGGAATTCTCAAGTGAATCCCACATGATTACTACCCATTACATCAACATTAACCCTAATGATATTCCTCATGTTGTCTTTGGTTACCAATTAACAATAAGATTCTACTGTGCTACTTGAATTCTAGGGTTAGGCT
Source organism: Avena sativa (assembly GCA_916181665.1). Lineage (NCBI taxonomy): Eukaryota > Viridiplantae > Streptophyta > Magnoliopsida > Poales > Poaceae > Avena > Avena sativa. The sequence continues at coordinate 196,517,318 of OV702282.1, forward strand.
ATACCATTAGGACTACTTCAATTGATGTCTTACACTTGATCCTAATCTACGGTGACCAATTGACTTTCATACAATATCTTGGTGGGTTATGTCTCCTTCGGAAGACACTAAATAGCACCATACTGAGAAAATATGGATAACGACTTTTTAGAAAGATGACCAAAGCATCAAACTTAAGTGTGACAAGGTTATCCTCAAGTGGATACTCGTCACAAGTCATATGAATATTTAATTTAGATAAGATGGCTCCTATAGTCACTATACAACCTACAGATCTTCCAAAAAGGGTTTTAATCCTAAGGTCAAAGCATATGCTCTGATATCAACTGCGATGACCCAGCATACCACTGCATGATGTAGTACACTATAGTCGTTGACATAACACCAATGAAACACCATTCACTAGTATTACATCCCTCAGAGTGGTAGAACAGAAACACAACAGGTCCAAGACATGACTATAGGTTACAACTCAACTCTTTATACAAGATCCAGAGAACACTCTAGGTTAAAGAGAGAGAAAGAAACTTCTTACAAAGAAGAATCAGAAATAAACAAATCAAAAACTATCATATTATTAAGACTAGTATTTTAACTAATGGTCTGGCATTGCTGCTATTGCAGTACACTACAGAAATAGGTTCTATGGCTAGAGATTATATTCCTATCTAATCAGTAACTTCGTCTTCACTTGAGTTGATTTATATGTTGACTTTCTTGGCTTCATTGAAGAGATCGAGATTTTGATGATGAATACTGAAGCATAACTTGATGTAGACATCGTCTATACTGGCTTTAGAACCTAGCAAGGGTTAATAAGATACTTTGAGTACGAGCGTACTCAGCAAGTTCACTAGAAAGGGAGTGTTTGATGCACTATATCTATGGCCACAGACCATAGGTCGTAGGAAATGCAGGTTTTCGTAAACATTTCTTCAAAGGTTGATTTTATTCTGAAAAACTATGTCCGTCAGCCTTCACGGGTTTACCAGAACCTTCATGGGGTTCCTTTCCCGCTGCGTTCGCAGCTCCTTCCCGGAACAGGGAGTAACAAGTTACAGTTTTTACACTCTGCAGAGGTGCGTTACTTTACCCATGAGAGATCTTAGCTTTGTTGCACATCCGAATTGCAGGTTCGTTCACACTTCCTTAGTGTGAGGCCCAGACTAAGATCCAAGCCAATCACTGCCTAATCCGCGACCTCGCATGTCTCCTTGGTGTACGCCAGCCCACCTATTGAATTACGACAATTGGCAGTACAGACCGTTCAGATGCCAGAACTATCGTGGGACGTTGAGGACTCCCACCCATATGCTGCATATCCTCTACGAATTACCATATAATATGCACGCTACGAGTGATAACAGCCACGGCCCGCACATCCGGATCCATGCGAGAGAGAAAAGATACAGCTGACTTCTCCGTCCCATTCCAAATCTCATGGTCAACGCGTGATATATGGCACAAGAATCACTGGCGACATTAGTTGTTAAGTCCTAGATAATATGTTATTTACCACCGGAACTCTTATAGTAGGTTATTACCTCATGGTAAATAACCTATAATCACATTATTATGAAAATAGTGTTTTCTGACCTTTTTCAAATGCAGGTGATGACAACCCTGGATTTGTAAAATACTTTAGAGAAAATAATCAAAGGACATGAGCAAGTGTGAACTTGCCTTTTGTGATTGCAAGATTATGCACTCACGGTCTTCAAGACAATATAATATCCAATATCTGAAATCAGCATCATTGGTCCGGTAAGGACTAATGTTTAAAGAAGCAAGATGCTTTTATGCATAAGTAATGTAATGCAAGTTGATAAACGCAAATCCCGAGAATAACGTTGTTCTAGGGTTTGGATACTGGAAAGGTTTTTCTTGGAATGTGTTGCCCTTTTAGTTTAAGTTTCACACATGTGCTTCTTATTAAGGCTTGTGAGTGTGTGTGAAACAACATGTAATTATAATATCATAAAACAATGAGACACATATTTGTGGGATGCTACTCAAAGACTACTTATATAATAATTGTTTATCTTCAAATTCACTTTACAAGTAGTGTCACTTATAAAGAACTTTAAGTGTTATTAACCCTAAATATATAAGTAAAGTATAAAGTAAGGTGTTTACTATTAATTGTCATATGTTGATTGAAGTGGCAAAACGAATAACTTTTGAAGAAAAGATTCCTTTATTAAGGTTTAAACAATCTTTGTGGTTAATCAGATGTGGTCGATGTTGTTTGTTCTTTCTTGAATAGTTTGGATTTGAGATGCTTTACAATTTGATTATAACAGACCAAAGCTTACTATAAAGTATATAATAAAGTTTTTAGCATTATAATTAAAGTCTGGTAGACTAAAGTTAATTTTAAAACATAGATGGACTTTAGGTGTAATGCTTATTATACTTATACCTTTTCTACTTCATAATGTTTCTTTAAAGTTACTTAAGAAGGGTATTACTTTTACTTGGTAGTGGTTTCTTTACATTATAAATGTATGAAGGGATTTACCTCCCTATAAGGGTGTGGTTAAGGTTTGTGAATAAGTAGACAATATTATATACTACCTATGAACTCACTTATAGTGTTTTGATTTGTTTAGAAACTTGTGGTTAATATAAAGGAATAGGTTTTATTTCACTACAAATTATCCTTGGAGATTTTATATTGGATAATGATCCTTTTATAAAATAATCTACACTTATGGTTGAATGATAATTCAATAAAATTGCTTTTTAAAATGTGTTGAACCATTTTGACTTCATAATATTAGTATTTAAGACTAATACTATTTATTAGATTTAATTGGTTAATTTAAGAAATATTAACAAATTTTATTTGACATTTTATGAATTACTAACTAAAGAAATAGATTTAATTTCAAATTATTAAAGTGTTAACTTTTCATTTAACTTAAAAGTGGAATATTATATTTTTAACATATAGGTATTATTTTTTTGATCATCTTGGTATAGTACATTTATTTTTGTGATTTATAAATAATTAGTTATGATTTTTATAATACTTGTTACTTTATAAAGACTTAATAAATAACAAATATTTAATTAAGTGGAGTAATAATGCATGTTTATAGTTTTAAATTATAATTCTTATTTTTCTAAGATTTTTAGTATTTTATTTATATTTTTAACATTTACCATTATTAAATTATGAATTATCAAAGTTTTATTACTTATAAAACCTTTATTAAATAATATTTATTAAATAAACATCATAATAAAATTTGATAATAGTTTTAAGTTGTAGATTTTATTTTTTCTGAAAATTTTCATACATTAAACATATTTTTTGAATTACCAAACATAAGTTATTGATGAAACAAGATTTAATCATTTTATTATATTGGATTTAATATTGTTTTCTCTAATTCTTAAACAGAAAAGACATTTTGAACCTAAGCCAAACCTACCCACGGTCACTGACCAGTGGGCCAGTAGCCACATCACCTGCCCACGTGGAATGTTTGACTAGCAATGACCCTGCGTTGACAGGCCTGCTGAAATCAGGGTGATGTCACGCTGACATCAGCAATGGAGCTCTTCTTAGGTGATGTTCGAGACCAGCGTTAGGGTGGGCGCGTGCTTGTGATTTGGGGGGGGGTTAGACGCAGAAGACAAGGGTGACTCGAATGGTGGCCGCGCCGCCCAAAAATGGTCACCGGAGAAGGGTTGGCGGTGAGCTCACACGACGGCGTTTGCGGGCGACCATGCAGGCGACAATACAGGAACCAATTGAAATATTGGGACACACGAGGAGACTCAGGAACTCACCAGGAGCGCGGCAGTGTTGTCGGCGATGTGAGTTATTGCCGGAATCGATGGGGATCGATGATGACCGGCGGTGTTAGTGAGGTCTCGATTGATCCGATAGGGGGTTCCTCGACTTCCATGGCTTGGATTGGGAGAACGAGGACAACATGGCGAGTCAGTATATGTATATATCAAATTCTACTCTCGTTAAGCGTTTAGTATTTCCCAAGAGGAAGATACTACTTCTCTAATTCAATGTGCTCTAGCATCATATTAATCATACTATCATATCTCTACTTGATTCTAGTATCTTATACTCCAACCTCACATTATATTAATATGACTTGTCATGGCTAATCTAGGATAATATATCTATACTATGGTTCAATCATGTTTTATCCACCAATGTCACTTATACATGGTATAAGCATTCAATATTGGTGAGTAAGGCATGATCATTATAATCCTTTGATCCTTTATGGTTCAGGTTTCCAGTTGGCTAAACAAGGCTTCCATCCATACAACATTACAGTTGTATTATAATTATCTTCCGTTTAGCTTTATTGGATTAAGAGATATAATTCATTGACTATACCTACTTGATCCAATAGGACTACTCCTATTAACTTATCTTCAGACTTCATCCTTGTAATCTTCTTTGTTACCATATTGATTTGATTTCCTCCAATTACTCCCATCCTATAGATGACATCTAAAACTAGCATCACTATTTACCTCTTATTACTTCTTTCTTTATATGCCTTAAGTGAATGCTATAATAAGGACAAGAGTTTTGATAGGTCAAGAATTAATAGGTTAAGAATTGGTGAATCAATAGTTGATTACTCAATATTGATGAACAACAAATATAAGGATAGGATTCAATAGAGATGATAAGGATTGATATGGAAAGAAAGATATATGGTGAATGATCTTGACTTTGGTTTCTTTCCTACTCAATCTCACTAGAGAGTTAAAGTTAGGTATTTCCATGATACTCATGGTATAAGTAGATGAGATTAAGATATAGTTGTTACATTCTTATTATTTGTGTTATATTTATAATTTGGTATTCATGAGTGATTATAATGAATACTATGATATGATCACCTAAGGATCAAATATAAATCATTAGGTAATGTATTAGGGTTTAATTTTATAACATTTGATCTACCCTTAGATCAAATCATGTTTACCCAAAATAAGGTTTTAACAAAGGTCATATTGAAACTTATCGGAGTGAACTTGATGATCTACTTCAATTCCATCAAGTTAAGAGAAGCTTCAATCACTTTGACAAGTTTTTATTTAAAAGCGCGAAAATTATTCAGATTTTCTATGTATGAATGCAATGCACACATCTTTGTTCAGCTTAGTTCTAAGCTCTAATGTTGGGATGTTACAACCCACCTTACCAATAAGAACTAGTTTCAAAGAAACCAACCATTGATAGAAAGCATGACAAAGCAAGGCAACAACAGACCAATAACTAGAGTAGGAATTAATTTTTGTGTGTTTTTGGTAATAAAAGGCAAACCAAATGAAACTTTTTTTTAATTTTTGATAAAAAATAAGCAAGCAAAATTAAGCAAAACAAAAAAAAAGTAGAGAGAAAGGTTGTGAAGGACTCCCCTTGTGAAGCCGTCCTTAACTCCCTGGCAATAGCGCCAGAAAACGTCTTGATGCGGCTCAGATCACTGTAGAGCTTCGTTGGGAAACTCCAAGAGGAAGATATGATGAGTACAACAATAAGTCTTCCCTCAGTAAGAAACCAAGGTTATCGAACCAGTAGGAGGAAGGAAACGACCCCAAGGTGTTTCTAACAACTTGGAAACCTGCACAACACAGACTCAAGACTTTGCCCCAACGAACAGTGAGGTTATCAATCTCACCGGTTTGCTGAAAACAAAGGATTAAACGTATGGTGTGGAAGGTGATGGTAGCTGGCAGAAAGTAAACAGTAACATTGGAAGATGTATCAATGGTAAAGATTGGACCGGGGTCCACAGTTCACTAGAGGTGTTCTCCTTAAGATAAACAGCATAACATGTTGGGTAGACAAATTACAGCGGGGCAATTGACAGGACAGAGCAAGGCATAACAATGCAATACTAGATATTCATGATCCTATGAGATTCGATTGGGCATTACAAAAATATACATATACCGCCATCCAACTGCATCTATGACTAGTAATCCACCTTCAGGTTATCATCCGAAACCCCTCCAGTATTAAGTTGCAAGCAACAGATAACTGCTTTAAGCAATGTGTGTAAAGTAAACAATACAATTGTTCCATGAACAAAAGATCGTTGTTTTCTCCCTAGTAGCAACATCACATCTACAACCTTAGAGATTTCTGTCACTTCCCCAGATTCAATAGAGGCATGAACCCACTATCGAGCATAAATACCCCCTCTTGGAGTCACTAGCATCTACTTGGCAAAGATAGCTACTAGAAACAAAGAGCAGGCAAGATGTCAAACAACATAGACATGATAGAATCAATAAGATAAAACCATTAATCAATCTGACATAGTAATCTCAATATTCATCGGATCCCTGCAAACATAACATGCATGATTACAAATAGATGATCTTGATTATGAATGGAGCTCACAAGATCTAGACATGGTAGCACAAAGGAGGAGAAATAGCCATCTAGCTACTGTATGGACCCATAGTCCAAGGTGGAACTACTCACGCATCATACCGGAGGCTGGCATGGTGAAAAAGAAGGCCTCCAGGACGATCTCTCCCCTCCGACAGGGTGCCAGGAAGAGCTTCAGATCCCCCAGATCTATGGATGATGGTGGTGGCAGCTACAGACTGTTTCGTGGAGATCCGATGGAGTACTTAGGGTTTTGGCATCGGGGGATTCTTATAGGAGAAGAGGGAGACCGAGGGGGTGCCCGAGATGGCCACACCCCCTCCCTAGGCATGGGACAGCCCTAGCCGCGCGGCCAAGGGGTGTGGGCCCCTCGTGGCCCTCCTGATGGGTTTCGCAGAATAGTAAATCAAAATTTTCTACGGATGCGAACGGGAAAAGCCAAGATCTAATCTAGGAGATGCAAACAACGAGAGGGATAGATGAGATCTTCATACCCTTGAAGAAATCACACAGCGGAATGTTCAACGGAACATGGTTGATGTAGTCGTACTAGCCTTCTCCTCATCGCGATCTGATCCGATCCAACGCCGCAAGTGGCGACGCCTCCGAGAGATGCACACGTACGGCACCTCGACGTCTCCTCCTTCCTCGGTCTAGCAAGTGGGGTGGAGAGATAGATTGGATCTACAACATGATGGTGTGGTGCAAAGGTGGAGAGTTTCTGCGGCAGGGCTTCTCCTACGCGCAGTCGGGAGAGAGAGAGAGAGAGAGAGAGAGAGAGAGAGAGAGAGAGAGAGAGAGAGAGAGAGAGAGAGAGAGAGAGAGAGAGAGAGAGAGAGAGAGAGAGAGAGAGAGAGGAGGGTAGCAACTAGGCGACTAGGGTTTTGAGGAGGTGTGTGGGGAGGGTGCACCCCTGCCATCTTTATATAGAGGGCTGTCCGGCTGCCCTTGCCCCTCCTCCAAACCCTAGGGCCGGCGGCCACATGGGGTGGAGTGGGGGGAAAGTTTCCCCTTCTAGAAGCTCTCCCTAGGGTTTCCCCTAGGCTTGGCCGGCTGGGCCTATGGGGCCTTGTGCCCCTGGCCCAATGTGGCCACGGCACTCCCTCGTAGGCCCACGCCCCCTCCTGACAAGTGGGGCCACGTTGGTCCCACTCCGGAAGCTTCTAGAACCTTCCGGTACAATACCGAACATTCCGAAACAATTCCAAAATCCAAAAACTGCTTTCCCTTATATGAATCTTATTCTCCGGACCATTCCGGAACCTCTCGTGATGTCCTGGATCTCATCCGAGACTCCGAACAAAAACTCATAAACCAATTATCCATTCTATCCTAGCGTCGAGACATGTTAAGTGTGTGACCCTACGGGTTCGAGAATATGTAGACATGATCTCCTATCAATATCAACAGCGGGGTCTGGAACCCCATATTGACTCCCACATATTCATCGATGATCATATCGGATGAACCAAGATGCCAGGATTCAATTAATCCCATATATATATATTCCCTTCATCACGCGATATTTTACTTGCCTGAGATTCGATCGTCGGTATCGCCATACCTAGTTCAATCTCGTTCACAGCAAGTACTTTACTCGTTCCGTAACCCGATATCACTTTGTGATTAACTCCTTAACCACTTGCTTGCAAGCGGTGTTGATATCGATTACCGAGTGGGCCCGAAGTATATCTCTCCGACTTGGGAGGGACAAATCCCATCTCGATACATACAACCCAACAAGTACTTTCCGATCACCTGAGAGACACCTTTATGATCACCCTCTCATAGGATGACGTTTGATGACCTCAAAGCTTTCTTCCGATAACATGGAGTTGCATTATCTCATGGTCTAAGGAATACAATATTTGACATAAGAAAAAGCTTCACAAGGATGAACACGATGACACGATCTAATTGCTCTGCTTGATTTGGGTCTGTCCATCATATCATTCTCCCAATGACATGATCTCATTATTAATTGACAACTCATGTCTATGGTTAGGAAACCTTAACCATCATTAATCAATGAGCTAGTCCATAGAGGCGTACTAGGGACACGGTGTTGTTCATAAACCACACAAGTATCAAAGTTTCCGCTTAATACAATTCTAGCATGGAATATAAACTTTATCATGAACAAGAATTATAATAATAACATCTTTATTATTTCCTCTAGGGAATAATTCCAACAGTCTCCCACTTGCACTAGAGTCAATAATGTAGTTTACATCTGGAAACAATCTAACACCCATGCCACTAAGGTGCTGATCATGTTTTGCTCGTGGAAGAGGTTTAGTCAACGGATCTGCGACATTCAGATCCGTATGTACTTTGCTAATCTTCAGATCTCCATCTGTTATATAATCTCGAATTATATGAAACTTGCGGTTGATCTGCTTGGTCTTTGGATGATATTTTGGTTCCTTAGCCAGTGCTATGGCGCCAGTGTTGTCACACAATATCTCCAGTGGGTCCAAGGCACTTGGAACCACACCAAGCTTAGTGATGAAGTTCCTGATCCAAACTCCTTCACTTGACGCTTCTGCAGCAGCCATGTATTCCGCTTCTACTGTAGATCCCGTGATCACGCTTTGCTTGCAGCTTCTCCAGCTCACAGCTCCTCCATCAAAAATATAAACGTATCCTGTCTGAGATTTAGAATCATCCTTGTCGGTGTCGAATCTAGCGTCGACGTAACCTTTTACGACGAGCTGTTCATCACCTCCAGAGACTAAGAACATTTCTTTAGTCCTATTTAAATACTTTAGGATGTTCACGGATGTCCAGTGTTCCACTCCTGGATCACTTTGGTATCTGCTCGTCAAACTAAGAGCATTGGACACATCCGGTCTAATACACATCATGTCATACATGATAGAACCTATGGCCGAGGCATAAGGCACTTTGCTCATAGTTCTCTATCATTTACCGTAGATGGACACTGAGCCTTGCTCAATATCTTACCTGAGAACATAGGCACTGAACCTTTCTTTGCCTTATCCATTCTGAAACTTTTCAGAACTTTGTCTAGGTATGTACTTTGGCTTAAAGCTATCAGGCATCTTTGTCTATCTCTATAGATTTTGATGCCCAATATATAAGCAGCTTCCCCTAGGTCTTTCATTTAAAAACATTTGTTCAAATAACTCTTCACATTGTTAAGCATATCAATGTCATTTCCAATAATCAATATGTCATCCACATATAGTACTAAAAATGTCACTGAGCTCCCACTCACTTTCTTGTAGATACAAGCTTCATAGCAATTTGGAACAAATCCAAAGCTCTTGATCACTTGATCAAAACGAAGGTTCCAACTCCGAGATGCTTGCTTCAGTCCATAAATGGAACGCTGAAGTTTGCACACCTTATCAGCATCCTTAGGATCGACAAAGCCTTCGGGTTGCATCATATACAACTCTGCATCAATGTTGCCATTGAGGAACGAAGTCTTGATATCCATCTTCCATATTTCATAATCATGAAACACAGCAATTGCTAATAAAATCTGAATGGACTTAAACATCGCTACGGGAGAGAAAGTCTCATCATAGTCAACACCTTGAACTTGTCGAAAACCTTTCGCGACAAGCCATGCTTTATAGACAGTAACATTACCATCCGCGTCCGTTTTCTTCTTGAAAATCCATTTGCACTCAACGGCCTTTCGGTCGCTAGGAGGGTCCACCAAAGTCCATACTTGGTTTTCGCTCATGGATCCTAATTCAGATTTCATGGCCTCTAGCCATTTCTCAGAGTCTGGGCTCATCATTGCTTCCTCATAGTTCGCAGGTTCACTGTTGTCTACTAACAAGACAGTTAAGACAGGGTTGCTGTACCACTCAGGAGGGGCACGTGACCTTGTCGACCTGCGACATTCAGTAGTAGCATCGTTCGAAGCTTCATGATCCTTGTCATTAGCTTCCTCTATTGTTGGTGCAGACGACACTGGAACAATTTTAGGTGCTACGCTACTTTCCGACTCAAGAGAAGGTTCAATAACCTCATCTAGCTCTACTTTCCTCCCACTCACTTCTTCCGAGAGAAACTCCTTCTCAAGAAAGGATCCGTTCTTTGCGACAAACACTTTGCCTTCGTATCTGTGATAGAAGGTATACCCAATAGTTTCCTTAGGGTATCCTATGAAGACGCATTTCTCCGCTTTGGGTTCGAGCTTGTCCGGCATCAACTTCTTGACATAAGCCTCGCATCCCCAAAGTTTAAGAAACGACAACTTAGGTTTAGCACCAAACCACAGTTCATACAGTGTCGTCTCAACGGATTTAGATGGTGCCCTATTTAAAGTGAATGCAGCGGTTTCTAATGCATAACCCCAAAATGATAACGGCAAATCTGTAAGAGACATCATTGATCGCACCATATCTAATAGAGTTCGATTCCGGCGTTCAGACACACCATTGCGCTGTGGTGTTCCGGGTGGCGTGAGTTGCGAAACGATTCCGCTTGCTTTAAGATGCGTGAGAAAATCATAACTCAAATACTCACCTCCACGATCGGATCGTAGAAATTTAATTTTCCTGTTACGATGGTTTTCCACTTCGTTCTGAAATTCTTTGAACTTTTCAAATGTTTCAGATTTATGTTTCATTAAATAGATATACCCATATCTACTTAAGTCATCAGTAAAAGTGAGAAAATAGCGATAACCACCGCGCGTCGAAACACTCATTGGTCCGCATACATCGGTATGTATGATTTCCAACAAGTCCGTTGCTCGCTCCATTATTCCGGAGAACGGGGTTTTGATCATCTTGCCCATGAGGCATGGCTCGCACGTGTCAAATGATTCAAAATCAAGAGACTCCAAAAGTCCATCAGAATGGAGTTTCTTCATGCGTTTTACACCAATATGACCTAGACGGCAGTGCCATAAATAAGTCGTATTATCACTATCTACCTTGCATCTCTTAGCCTCAATGTTATGGATGTGTGTTTTATTGCTTTCGAGATTCAGAAGAAATAAACCATTCATAGCAGGTGCATGACCATAAAAGATGTTACTCATATAAATAGAACAACCATTATTCTCCGATTTAAATGAATAACCGTCTTGCAATAAACATGATCCAGATATGATGTTCATGCTCAATGCAGGCACATAATAACACTTATTAAGGTTTAAAACTAATCCCGAAAGTAAAACTAAGGACAGCGTGCCGACGGCCATCACATCAACTCTTGATCCGTTGCCAACGCGCATCGTCACCTCATCCCTCGCAAGCCGCCGACTATTCCGTAGCTCCTATTTCAAGTTACAAATATTAGCAACTGAACCAGTATCAAATACCCAGGCACTACAACGAGCGCTAGTAAGGTAAACATCAATAACATGTATATCAAATATACCTTTGATGGTGCCAGCCTTCTTGTCCGCTAAGTACTTTGGACAGTTGCGCTTCTAGTGACCCTTGTCCTTGCAATAGAAGCACTCAGTGTCCGGCTTAGGTCCAGACTGGAGCTTCTTCTCAGCAGGGGCAACGCGCTTGCCGCTGCCTTTCTTGAAGGGCTTATTTGCACCCATACCTTTCTTAAAGCTGGGGGGCTTGTTGACCATCAACACATGATTATCTTTCTTGATGTACACCTCCGCAGCTTTCAGCTTAGCGAAGAGCTCAGTGATCGTATCAATGGAACCAATCTGATTATGAGTAACTACAAAACCTTTGTAGCTAGGAGGGAGTGATTGCAGAACTCTGTCAATCTTGAGCTCCTCTGGAATCTTGCAGTCCAGTTTCTCAAGGCGTTGAGTGTAGCCCGACATCTTAATGGCGTGCTCACTAACAGAACTCCCTTCCTCCATCTTGCAGTTAAAGTATTTCTCAGAGATCTCATATCTCTCAGAACGGGCCTGAGTCTGAAACATGGTTTTCAGTTCCTCAAGAATCTCAAAGGGCCCGGCGAACTCCTAACGATTTTGAAGGTCCGATTCCATAACAAACAACATGGTGCTCTTAATCACACCATAATCATCCTTGCACGACTGATAAACAACTTTCTCATCAGCCGGCGCATCTATAGCAGGGGCGTCACCTAGTGCTTTCTCAAGGACATAGTCCTTTTGTCCGCCAGCGAGAATGGTTCTCAGATTGCTGAACCAGTTGGTGAAGTTAGACCCATTGTTCTTAAGATTTTCTTTATCAGCAAAAACGTTGAAGTTGAAGTTGGACTTAGCCATTTGATCTACAAAATTTGCAAGTACAATTTAGACTATGTTCATGATAACTAGTTCAACTTAATCAAATTACTAGATGAACTCCCACTAAATTCAACATCCCTCAAGTTGTTTAGTGAACATGATCCAAATTCACCACACCTAATCCGATCTTCACGAGAAGAGATGTGGTTTCAATGGTGGACAACAAAGTGTCGATCATATCATTCATATGACTCATGCTTAACCTTTCGGTTCGTGTGTTCCGAGGCCATGTCTGTACATGCTAGGCTCGTCAAGTCAAACCCAAGTATTTCCGTGTGTGCAAAACTGTCTTGCACCCGTTGTATGTGAACACAATGAACTTTCGCAACGGTGCATACATGGGGAGAACACAGTTTTATCTTGATATTTAAGTGAGGAATCATCTTATAATGCTACCGTCGCGATCTAAGCATAATAAGATACATAAAGGATAAACATCACATGCATATAATTTTATGTGACATGGTATAGCCAATCTCCGCGCAATGATCTCCATCTTGTGCGTGCCAGCATGATCTCCATCACTCCACCATGATTGCCTCCACCACGAATAGCAACTACAACTATTGCTAACTACTTAGCGATAAAGTAAAGCTATTGCATGGAGCATAAGAAGTTGACACACAGGTCATACACAATTATAAAGACAACCATATGGCTCCTGCCGGTTGTGTACTCATCAACATGCAAGTCGTGAAATATTACAAAACATGATCATTGCATACAACATACACATCATATCTTGGGCCATACCATATCACAGAAACACTCCCTGCAAAAACAAGTTAGACGCCTCTACTTTGTTGTTGCATGTTTTACGTGGCTTATGGGAGTAACAAGCTAAGAACGTTTCTTACCTACGGAAAGCCACAACAATGATATTATGGTTGCAAACATCCGGTGTAAATCCCATGACAACTATAGTGAGAGAAACTGGCATCCACTAGCCGCATGTGTGGAACAAGCCACACGTCAAGTGCGGAGCCGGTCTCGCGAACGAGGTCGCATAAAGTTGGCCTGGACCGCTTCGATCTCACTATCCCGCGTCATAAGAAGTACACAACAAGACGCTTGCAACAGAAAACATCAACGCCCACAACAAGCATGTTGCGTTCTACTCGTGAAACACATCTACGCATAGATCTATCTCTGATACCACTGATGGGTTTCGCAGCATAGTAAATAAAAAATTTCTACGGATGCGAACGGGAAAAGCCAAGATCTAATCTAGGAGATGCAAACAACGAGAGGGATAGATGAGATCTTCATACCCTCGAAGAAATCGCACAGCGGAACGTTCAACGGAACGTGGTTGATGTAGTCGTACTAGCCTTCTCCTCCTCGCGATCCGATCCGATCCAACGCCGCAAGTGGCGACGCCTCCGAGAGATGCACACGTACGGCACCTCGACATCTCCTCCTTCCTCGGTCCAGCAAGTGGGGTGGAGAGATAGATTGGATCTACAACACGATGGCGTGGTGCAAAGGTGGAGAGTTTCTGCGGCAGGGCTTCGCCTACGCCCAGGAGAGAGAGAGAGAGAGAGAGAGAGAGAGAGAGAGAGAGAGGAGGGCAACAACTAGGCAGATAGGGTTTTGAGGAGGTGTGGGGGGAGGGTGCGCCCCTGCCCTCTTTATATAGAGGGCTGGCCGGCTGCCCTTTCCCCTCCTCCAAACCCTAGGGCCGGCGGCCACATGGGGTGGAGTGTGGGGCAAGTTCCCCCCTTCTAGAAGCTCTCCCTAGGGTTTCCCCTAGGGCCTGGCCGGCTGGGCCTATGGGGCCTTGTGTCCCTGGCCCAATGCGTCCAGGGCACTCCCTCGTAGGCCCACGCCCCCTCCCGACAAGTGGGGCCACGTTGGTCCCACTTCGGAAGCTTCTAGAACCTTTCGGTACAATACCGAACATTCCGAAACAATTCCGAAATCCAAAAACTGCTTTCCCTTATATGAATCTTATTCTCCGGACCATTCCGGAACCTCTCGTGATGTCCTGGATCTCATCCGAGACTCTGAACAAAAACTCATAAACCAATTATCCATTCTATCCTAGCGTCGAGACACGTTAAGTGTGTGACCCTACGGGTTCGAGAATATGCAGACATGATCTTCTATCAATAATCAACAGCGGGGTCTGGAAACCCATGTTGACTCCCACATATTCATAGATGATCATATCGGATGAACCATGATGCCAGGATTCAATAAATCCCATATATATATTCCCTTCGTCGCGCGATATTTTACTTGCCCGAGATTCGATCGTCGGTATCGGCATACCTAGTTCAATCTCGTTCACAGCAAGTACTTTACTCGTTCCGTAATCCGATATCACTTTGTGATTAACTCCTTAACCACTTGCTTCCAAGCGGTGTTGATATCGATTACCGAGTGGGCCCAAAGTATATCTCTCCGACTTGGGAGGGACAAATCCCATCTCGATACATACAACCCAACAAGTACTTTCCGATCACCTGAGAGACACCTGTATGATCACCCTCTCATAGGATGACGTTTGATGACCTCAAAGCTTTCTTCCGATACCAGGGAGTTGCATTATCTCATGGTCTAAGGAATACAATATTTGACATAAGAAAAAGCTTCACAAAGATGAACACGATGACACGATCTAATTGCTCTACTTGATTTGGGTCTATCCATCATATCATTCTCCCAATGACATGATCTCATTATTAATTGACAACTCATGTCTATGGTTAGGAAACCTTAACCATCATTAATAAATGAGCTAGTCCATAGAGGCGTACTAGGGACACGGTGTTGTTCATAAACCACACAAGTATCAAAGTTTCCGCTTAATACAATTCTAGCATGGAATATAAACTTTATCATGAACACGAATTATAATAATAACATCTTTATTATTTCCTCTAGGGCATAATTCCAACACCTCCTCCGTCTCGTCTTCTGGCTCCGTTTTCTCCTCGGTGAAATATTGACATTGGCTTTCATCCCGTCCAATTCCGAGAATATTTATTTTCTGGCTTTTCTGGAACCAAAAACAGTAGAAAACAGGCAATTGGCACTATGGCAACTTGTTAATAGGTTAGGCCCAGAAAGTGTATAATAATACCTCAAAGTGTAGACAAAGCAAAACAAAGTGGATACTAAACAATCATAAAACATCAAAAATTATAGATACGTTTACGACGTATCACTCTCCCACTTGATTTCTTGCAAATGCAAGCATCTTCATTGTCTCCAATGAAATTAAACCTTTTAATAGTTTCATCACAGTGAAAATTCCAACTCCGTGATGCTTACTTCAACCATTGAAGGTTGCATTTAGCATCCTTTTAATTAACAAAACCCTTTGGACCGTGTCATGTACATGTCTTAGGTAACCATTCTATTAGAAGAACTTGTTTTGTTTATTCAACTATCACATAACAAAATTATATGTAGTGGTTGCTACTTTAATCCGTCCAGACTAAATATCGCTATGAAAGATCAAATCTTGTCATAGTCAACTGCTTGAACATTGTCGTGAAATCTTTCTCGACATGTCGACTATTTGATAGATGTGAAACATCCATGTTTATTTCTTTATAGATCCGAATACGACTATAAGGTCTTACACCTTTCTTGAGGGTCTTCCAAGTTCAAAGCTTGATTTCTCGTGTATGGAACTATCACACATTTTATGACTTCAAGCCATTTGATGGAGTCAGGGCCCATCATTGCTTCTTTGCATGTAGTCGGTTCATCATTGTCAAATAATGATTTAACTCTCAAATCTTGGTATTTGATTTTTTACCCGGCCTACTTGGTTCAATAGGAACTTAGACCTCCGTGACCACAACCTTTGAGGCACATGAGCCATGAGCATTGTTGCTGCCTACGGAACACTTTTCAGCGCTACGTAACTTTGCACATATAGATAAAGTTAAATAACCTTATCAAACTTCTATTGTCCTCCCACTTAACTTTTCATGAAAAATTCCTTCTCAAGAAATTTGATGTTCTAAGAGACAAACACTTTTGTCTTCGGTGTTATGGATGAACACCCAATGGTTATTTGAAATAACTTACAAATACATGATCATCCGACTTTGGCTGTAAACATTTTACTTATGCATAGCATACCAATGTTTAAGAAAAGGCAACTTGGGTTTTATCCCAAACCATAACTTTATATGGTTTCATTTCAACGGATCACGATGGAGCTATTTTCAGTATAAAAGCGGTAGTCTCTAAAGCTTTAATCTTTAAAATATAATGGAAGTTTATAAATGGAACCTTTTATCTTACCATGTTTAAACAAGGTTTCATTACATATCTCAAACACTCCATACTACTATGGTGTTTTCGGGAAACATAAATCTATGGAATAATTCCTCAAATCTTAGGTGTTTTGCTAAACTTATAACTCAAAATCTTCCTTTATGATCTTATCACCAATTATTTATTTTCTTGTTACATTGATTTTCCACTTCATCTTGAATGTCTTCGAACATTTTCAAATGTTTCACTCTTCATCCTCATTAAGTAAATATACATATATTCACTCAAATTTTCGGAGAAAGCATATGAAGTTGAAATCCATCGCTCTCGACTACACATAATGGGCTTCATACATCTATATGTACAAGTTCCAATAAGCTAGTCATTCGTTCCCTTTTGGCCTATGAACGTAGTTTTAATTATCTCTAGGAAAGTTTCACAAGCATCATTTGATCAAAAATCAAAATACTCCAAAATTCCATCAATCATGGAGTTTCTTCATGTTTTCTTACCAATATAAATTAAACGGCGATGTCACTTCTTAAGTGATCTTTCAATCAATTGTCTTTCGACATTTTTAGCACTAGTTTTATGGATGTGATTTCTCCAACGAGATTTGTAAATCATCCATCTCTTATGGATTACGGCAATTATTTGAACAACCCTTTTGTTCTCATAATACCTGATAAATCAAATCTTGAAGGCAAGCTTTGATGTCAACGAGAAACATATATTTATCTGTTCTCAGCGAACATAATCACATATTCTCTTGATAGTTACTTAGGCCATTGTAGTTCATGAATTGTGTTGTTTCGTATGATAGTTCACACCAACAAATTCAGTATCCAATACTTAAGAACCACATTGTTTAACAAGCAAGGAATACATCCATAACATGTATATCATCTATATACCTAAGCTGAACAATTCTAGTCTTTTCTTTTCTGCCAAATATTTCTTAGATTTCTCTTTTAGCATTTCATTTTCCTTTCAAAAGAATCTATCAAGATCAACAGTGGGGCCATACACATGACACATAGTCCAAAGCGTGTATAGTCAAATACTAATATCTTTGGACTTGCACTTTGAAGTAGATCACCATCATCAAATGTTTGGCATTCTTTCGAATTTTATTATTTAGTAATATTTTAGTGTAGTACACATTTTCCCTACATCTGATATTCATCCTTATCATGGCAATTTCCATGATCAAGCTACTTTAGATTATAACGGTGAATCGCGAGTATAATGTTGCTCTCCAAAACCTTTAGAAGATTAGGACGACTAGCGTCTCCAACCTTTTGCAATTTCTCATCAAATATGAGAATATTAATTTTGCCATATTATACTCTATCATGTTGCAAACAAAACATTGTTTCAGATATCGCAATATATTCCGCACATGATGGTTTCCAAAACAATTCTTTCAGCTCCTAGATAACCTTGATATTAAAACAATCTTTCGAATATCAAGAATCATGGAGACAAACATGATACTTATATACTAACACTGGAATTGTTACTCTTGATTTAATACCACTTATTAAACTTCACGGAGTAATCAAAGTTTGCTAAAAGTTTGCAATAGGACTTTTAAACTTTAGATTGACACTCAAAACAATACGACACTAGTTCTTAAAGTAACTATCTAGAATTCTATAGTTCTATTATCTCAATTATAACTAAGAGTAAGGTGGTGAACGGATCCCAATGACTACAACAACTATGCAGATTCACTTTGATTTAATTTATGATAAATAGTGTTCAACTTTTAATCATATTACTGTTGAACTCCCACTCAAAACAATATCCCTCACATTATTTTAGTGATCACACGAACCAAATCCACTACACCAAGTCCGATTATCACAAGAGATGATATAGTTTTAAAGGCGAACAACGAACATGTTCATCATATCATCTATATGATTCATGCGTTACCTTTCGGTATTCCGTGTTCCAATATCATGTCTGTACATGCTAGGCTCGTCAAGGTTAACCTTGGTATCCGCATGTGCAAATCTGACTTACACCGTTGTATGCACACGTAGAATCTATCACACCCGATCATCATGTGATGCTTCGAAACGACGATTCTTAGCAACGGTGCCTACTAAGGATGAACACTTTATTACTTGATATTTAGTGAGAGGGATCATCTTATAATGCTGCTGTCACATCCCAAAATTTTCCAAAATTTGAAATGTGAAAAATAAACAAACAAAAGAAACAAATGTTGAAATTTAAGAGGAAAAGAAACTTTTTGTCTCTACTAGTTATATCCCGTGCGTTGCTACGGGATAATACTGACTATATTTTGCAAATGTTGGCAAACATAATCTCTCGACTGTTCTTTGACTTCTCCATTGTGTTCACTTAACGTTGATCCGCTGTCAAATGCAGCCTTGCATAGTTCCAGTTAATATTATCATGTCTTCCGGTTAATATTAACCTACATAGTACAATCTTAATCAAATTCATGCTCGGTGATAATATATTGCAACAGAAAGTAAAACTTCTATTTGAAGTGTAGCTAACCAACAATCAACTTTAAACTATAAAATATCTAATGAAGTCTCTTTGACGTTAACATGTAAGAACGATAGCTCTCTCGCCAAGATCCACCTATATCTATTATTTTTCTTCTCAATCATGTCAAGCAAAAACAACTAAAGTGCCGGGATATAGAAATACCGGCTAAGAGGGAATCAGCCTAGATCCAGGGTTCACTCCAAGGCAACAGACTGCTAAAAAGAAAATACTCAAATACCTCAACCGACATGGTCAAATGCCAGCCCCAAAACCGGGTCCGGTGACATACATCGATACATTTTCAGAACAAGAACCCATTTCCGTTAGAAAATATTTGTATTCAGAATTTTAGTTTATAGTCCTAATAATATGATTAATTACTTAGGTCCAGCGTCATGCAGCTTAAGAGGACAGTCAGTTGTGACAGCAGTAACACAACCAGTCTAAAATATTGACTTAGCTTCAACCACCTACCTGTGAAAATTGATTGAGTATATGAAAATGTTTCTCTTTGAGACAAGTGTCACTATAGGTCTACATATATTAGGACATATGAATCATATACATGCCATACATAAACTATTCTATCCACAATTTTTTCTTTCAAAAACATGTAAGAATTGCATGTCATGTTACTACGATTGAAGAGCGTATACGGGGTTCAGTTACAGTTGCCTTCTTCCGCCAGCTGCCTAGCTAGACTCTAATCCAAAGCTAAAACTCCTCCCTTATTTTTCTAATAATGGATGCGTCAATGTCTTGTTGCCTATTGAAGTTACGGTTGTCCCTCTCCAGCAAGAGTCATATACAGCAGCAAATGCTTAGCATTGCCAACTCCTTTCTTCTGTCTTCGGGCCAACATGCTGAAAAACTATGACACCAATCTCTGAAGTTTCCGCTGGCTGTATTTGTCTCAACCATAGATGATCCTTGAGTGTAATAATTTACATTCGTACTAGTACTCTCAAACTCTGCGATAAAACGGCTGTGTGCATCATTTGATGCAGAGGCCGGGG
This sequence comes from Avena sativa, assembly GCA_916181665.1. NCBI lineage: Eukaryota > Viridiplantae > Streptophyta > Magnoliopsida > Poales > Poaceae > Avena > Avena sativa. The sequence continues at coordinate 196,537,716 of OV702282.1, forward strand.
CTATGCTCCCCATTTTGAAAAGAAAAATCTCTGAAGCTAGTTTCCGGTTGTGGCACGAAGCTAATGAAGCTAGTATCTGCAAGGATCTGAAACCAAATGGATCTGGATGTGGGTCATTGGAGCATGAGATGGTCCATTATTTCTGCTTTTTGATCACATAGCAGGCATTTAGATGGACTAGGTAGCCCTTTTATACGCATTCTGTCTACTGTCCAACATAGGTTCCGGAGCGGCAACTACATGAACAACTTTTCTCCCAACCATGTCTAGTTGTTCCAAAGCAGATTAGCAAAATCCATCTGGATGGATCACATGAAGAAGGAATTATATGCTCCTTTTGCTGAATACCTTCCATTGGTTCCCTAAAAATTGTTCGGCTCTGCAGCTAGCTGGGGAGTGGTCTGCACGGCCTGCCAAAGTTGGATGAATTGCACTGTTGCTGGGACTGACAGAATACCCTGAATCCTGCTGACCCCAACACTATGAGGTCGAGCCTGGGAAACACTCATTCGTAGGGCACTTCTGGGCTTGATGAAAGGGAGGAGGTCCGGTGCAATCTCAGTTGCACTTTATCGATTGATCCATCAATCATGCCAGGAGGACGGTATGCTCACTGTTCTCAACTATATTTCTCTAGACAATAATTTGAGTTGAACCTCAATAAATGAAAAGTATTAGTGAGAACAGGCAACACATGATAACAATTCTCTGAACAGTAATTTGACTTCAACCTCAATAAATAAAAAAATTAATAAGAACAAACAGTAATTTCCTTTCTCCATGCATGAATAGTATGGTGGGATATATATTCTCTATATTTTAAAATTGTGCAAATTTTCAACGAGATTCAATTTTTTCAATGTACTTGAATGCCAGACCACAAATTAACCATGATACAAGATGCAAACACATGATAACATGACAGTTGGTATAGCTATGGATACCTAAGATAAAATACTACACGATAGTTAGATCATCATGCAGCCCAAGAGGACAACCACTTGTGACTGCCAGTAACACAACAGGTCAAAAACTTGACTTGCCTCTACCACCTATAGGTTTCTTTTGATACATGCATCACTATAGGTCTACATATATTAGAACACATAAACCATATTCATATTTATGCCTTCCTAGGCCCATACAGAGCAATTCTAACCACCAGGCTTGTGAAAGCTGATAGCAGTGCAATTAGAAAATAAATATCCTACCCTATTCAAAATATTAAAAAAAATCCAGAGCATCTGTATACGTAAATGCTCAAACCTGAATAATAGATATGAATAAGAAAGTGCGAATGGCACAAGGGAATCTGTTCTCGTTGAGCTATGGAATCTACTAACAATGTTGCCATCTCCTCCGGTGTGCAGCCTATCGAGCTATGGAATCCACTAACAATGCCATCTTCTCCGGTGTACAGCCTATCTAACAACATTGATATGAGAGCGTCTTGATGGGCACAAGCACACCATGGTTCTTAAATATCTTAACATGAGAAACTATGACTGGTATATTAGGAAAAATGTCCATATGTGGCTAGAGGTAAATAAGTTAGGGATGGACACTGAAGGTCCGAAGCTAATTCGATACTGACTATGTCAGTTGCAAACTCAGTATGCAAAATATATCCTATGGAAAGACACACTATCTTAAGGACATTAGTGGTAGCTGAATCTAATCCACTAACTATGGTGACGAAATTCAAAAGAGTAAAATTTCTGATCGGTGACCAGGGCCATAGTGCTCTACTGCTAGTAGGAACCACCGAGCAAAAACCGTCAATCTAAAAGCTACCAGCACTGAATAAATCAATATTATAGGCATATGCCAGATTCAGTCACTTTCAGTGGATTCTTGAGTGGTGATCTTGACGTTACCATCCTTGTAGCTTTCAGGTTATTGACATGGTTTAGCAAGAGGAGGGAAACCACTGCGCCGTTGCGGAGTAGAAGGTGTTGCCTTCACCTCCCTCAACACAGAGGGTGTTCTTTACATCCATGCCTTCACCTCCAACGCAGGATGCATAAACCACCATTATCAGTGATGAACATACAATCATCCAATTTCGCTCCTAGATCACGGTGACAAGAATATTAAAATCGACTTGGAATCTTTTCGACTGTTTCTTGCCTCACCACCTTCTTCACAGCCTCCGGGCAAACGTGGCAGTGCAGCCGCCAAGGACAGTCGTCTCATCAGATTGTTGTGCTTGGCGTCCCTGACGGAACACACAGGTCATAAAACAGGGTAGAACATCGAAAAAATGCAGGAAGGAGAGGTGAAGGAATTCAACCCGGGGTTGGTGAATGGTGACTCTGTGGCTGAGCTGTAGTATGGCGGACACTAAGCGCATTAGCTTGCCTAGTTCCAAGGAAGAAAATCGAGCGCATTCAGTGAATAAATAACAAGGGCATCTAAACCTTGGGCTGTGTGTTTGCCTGATGAAGTCCTTGTCTTTGGATGCCTACAATCTGCTAAGAATACTGTAACACCCTCAGAATCGGCCCTATGCAAGTTTTAGCGATTTCCGCCAAACTCGCATAGAAACGATTCAAATGTGCCCACCAGGCACTTGCGTGCGGGTGGAAAACGAAGAAATATCATTACACAATAGTCCTCGATGGAACCCACAAAACATATATATACAACAGCGACTCAATGAGTCAAGAGTACAGATATACAGTACAAACATCCAAATCACCTCGAAAACGATACATCATCCGAGTACGGACAAGATGCAAATTGAGCTGAGAGCCCTGAAGAATAACCAATGGCGTCCATAACCCTGCCCAGGCCAAGCCGGAAGGGTAACCTTGCTAACAACGTCGATCTCAAAACCTCCTTAAACAAAAGGTGTGCCGACAAAGGGCAAAGGAAAAAGAGATCGGTCAGTACTGAGGCCAGTACACGGCGAGACTAGAATTCGGCGGTCCTCGCCTACATAGGTATGGTGGACTGAAGCGGCAGCGCAGCATGCACTAAACAACCTATAGAGACTCGATACAACTGGCGGCTATCAGAGAGGGGTAAGAAAGAACTATTCGGATCCAACCTGATTCTAACACCAAACATACCCATCCTGGTGTTCCCCCTCGATACCAACCGAGAAAGTCATACCAAGGAAACTCACACAGTTGGCAGTTTTATTTATTCAGTTATCGTTGCAGCAATTACTAGTCAGGTATAGATAGTCATCCTGATATAATAAGCAGTGGGCAGTTTTAGTTAACCATTCCGTTGTAGTTGCAATACTTACTAGTCAGATACATATAGCATGAGGCATCCCAAAACCCAGCAGTTGTTGGTACTTTTATTTAGCCATTCCGTTGTAGTTGCAATACTTACTACTCAGATACAATGGTAACAGGTGACAACCCAAACCAGCAGTTGTTGGCACTTTTATTTAGCCATTCCATTATAGTGAAGCTGATTACTAGTCATTATAAAGTCAAATTTATAGCACTACTTTAGTTATAGTTGTCTATGATCGAGATACTGTGTTCCAAGTCGTTCATAACCGTGGACACGGATTTTAGAAAGTTTTACCCTGCAGGGGGGCACAAATAGCAACACACGCATGATCAACCTCGGGAAAAACCAAACGAAAACCCAACGAAGCATCACGACAGAGCAATTGCAAGATTCATATAAATTTCAGGGGGCCACCCCACCAAGCTACCTGCGACGAAGTTGGCCGGCTCCGAAACGGACCCAGAGGTTTGTGCCAATGGCTGTAAACGACTGGGAACCCGAAAGTGTGACTGGGCTTGTCGATACCGTGAAAACATTCCACATTTGTTCCTAAACAGTAAAGGCGCTCCACACGCAAGCGTAAATAAAGCAGTAAAACATGGCATAAGTACAGGATAGTAATAAAGCCCCAAACTACTTTGTGGCCCCAAGAAATAATATATGACTCAAGCTCTGGCTAGGGGGATTCATGGTCCCACATGCGGATAGTGCGAATATTCAAAGAAGAGGTATCAAGTACTCGGGGTCCTACGGGACACAACTGGACGGTTAAAAACCAAATAACATCTATTGCCCACCTGTGCCTCTGCATTATTTACCTACTTCAATTTTAGTTATTAAACGATAATTAAAGCCATTATCATCTCCAACATAAAGCATATGGAAGTCTTCCAACCATTGTGGTACTTGACGACACGCAACAACCCTTGAGCAAGCGACTACGACATGCAAGTCCAACTATCTACCAAACAACAGGTAATAGGATGTGTCCAAAGCAATATAAGGCTGCAAGGAATATCACGGGTACGAAAACTAGAGCATCGCAACACAGATAGCAATAGATCAATAGGAGGAAATAAAGGCTAGAAATATAAAATAGGTTGAAATGGGAAGAATGCTCGCCTGAAAACATTGCCGAAGGTTCATCCGAAGATCGGGTCGACACTCGCATCAACTCATCGGTCTAATCCGTGAAGAAGCAAAACACTAGCAGAAACACCGGATGCAATATTTAATACTACGGCAGAAGATCGGGCATGATGCATGTATGATGTATGACATGGCAAATGATGCGATGCAATTAGGCAATATTAAGCGAGACCGAGGGTCCCGATAATTAGTTAGATGGTTCATGTTGTTTAGATACCCCGCAATTTAAGCGTTGTCTTAACAAGGCAAAAACATGGCATCGTTTTGCTACACAAGTTTAAATAGGGCCAATATAAGGCTAGATTTGCCCGCATATGGCCTCCATATTTAATTATGAAGTGAATCGATAGAAAGCCCCCAACCACATGAATATGTATGCAAACATGACAGTTTATATGGAACAAGATGTATCATTTATAAAATAGGGGCCCGAGAGATATCACACATGGGTTCGACGATCTTGGGCTCGGGGGGTTCGGGGATCGGTGTTCGGAATCTCGACCATAGGATTTCCTGGAAGTCATGGCGTCCAAGAAGACGACCTTGTCCACTCGGTGTCGATCTTGTTTGTCATCGAGAAACTTTATTGTCGTCCCACCAACTGCGAACGGCCGCGGCCGTGGTATCGGAGATCTTGACACTGTTCGGTTCCTTGGGTCATCTTTAGTCTTGTTAGCATCAGAGCGAAGTTAGTCGATGTGGGCTCCAAAATCACCACCGAAAACACCGCGTGCACATGGGCTCTGAGTTGGGCAGCCAAAAAGTCACGAGAACAACATCAACACGACATGTTCCACTCAAAACGGCAGCGGGCAGAGCAAACTTGGGAAGGCAGAGGCCATCCCGGCGGCGGTGGTGACCAAAGGGTGGAGGAGACGAGGTCAGGGATCGGGGCGCGAGCTCGCAGGGAAGAGGAGGGGACCGGCCGGCGGAGCTGCGAGCGTGCAAAGGAAATCGCTTGCTGGCGAGCCTGTGCGGGGCTAGGCCAAGGTCGATGATGCAGGCTCGAAGGCGGGAGCACGGCCACGCGAGCGGTGGTGGTTGCAGGGAGCCAGGATCTGCAGAGGAGGGAGGACGACTGCGGACATAGGCGGTGCCTGGGCCGACGTCGAGGTCGGATGGTGGCGGCGGAGCTCCGGGAGGCCGCAGGGCTCGGTGAGGTAAAGGAGAGGCCGGCGGCGGTGCCATGCGGGCCAGCAAGGAGCGAATCCCACGGCAGCGGGGGCGCTCGATCTTGGGGACGAAGGGGATGGCCAGGCACTGGTGGCGGGCGATGCGGAAGGAGGTCGAGGGAAGGGGTCGCCAACATCGGGGAAGGCGAGGCAGGCCGTTCAGCGTGGCTGCGGCGAGGCGCGGCCGCGAGGAGAGGCTTGCGAGGTAGGTGGCGGCGCTCGAGCGGGGATTGGGGAAAGAGAGCGACGCGAGTGGGGGAGGGGGCTCGGTCTCGTGAGGAGAGCGGCGGGTTTTGCGGGGTCGCGTTGCAGGTGAGTGGGGCCAGGGGTTCGCGGGGTGGACGGGAAACGGGTAGGGGGAGCGGGGTTGCACGCGGGGAGTGGGTCATGCCTGGTGTGTGTTTAGCGGTGGGTTACGTGTGGGTTTGGTTCGGTCTGGTTTTGGTGGTCTTGGGTGCGTCGCTGTGGGTGTGTGGCGGCGGGGTGGGTAGGACTAGGTGGTCTAGAGTTTGGTGGCTGGGGTGTTAGCGTTAGGGTTCAGCCGGTTGGGTCTTTTGGGCCTCACCGGTTTAGGTCTAGATTTAGGTTCACTATTTGTTTATAAAAATATTCTATTTGTTTTGTTTTAAATCTTTTTAGCACATAGTTTTTAGGCAATTTAACAGATAACTATAAGACTTGTTTTGAAATAAGAGAAGAGGTATTGTTTCAGACAAAATAGTTTTTAGTTACAATATTCTGAGAGCCAAAGATGCATGATGCCATGATGATGCACAAAGTTTTATTTAACATGCGATTTTCTAGTAGTCAAATTTACCGGGGTGCTACAATTTGACACCACTAACAATGGATCTCACCCTCGAGATCCGCCTCATGGTACGGGGAAGAAGACCGACGGTCTGAATCTTCTCGCTTCGTGTAGATCTTTGCGACACCACTAACAATGACTCCTGCTCATTTTTGAAATCGGCGACACCACGAACAAGGGGTTGTGGCTCACGTTCGTCGAGAGAACACACTGGAGAAACAAAGGGCAAAGGTAGAGGTATCAAAAGGTACGGCCACCTCTAACTTCAATGGAAGGAGTATAATTACATAGATTCACCATTCAATATACAAGAGCGAATGATAAGAGTAGTCGGATGGTGATCATTCCATCGCGCACCCAAAGCATTGCTCTGCACATGAATAGGGGAAGTATGCAACCAACTCTCGGAATTCAGACTGAAGATCTCGACAAGCGAGGTTTGGAAACTAAGGAGGGATGGAGATTCTCATCAGGTCTGATGTGGATGTCTTCGTCATATTGGATAACACCGGAGGATACAAAGAAAAAATTAGTGAATTTCCGGTCCACTAAAAGGTACAATAGATAAAAGTTCCTCAGATAGCATGAAGACCAGATGTCAAAGCACCATTACCAGAGGATGGAAGCGAAACCCTGAAGGTACGACAGAAACCCAACAACGAGAATTCCTGGACTTGAAGAGAGGTAAGAGAGAAGATTCAAAACACGCAGAGGTAAGAGGAGAATAGCAGAGGGGTAAGGAGTAAAAGCAGACCTAATCCGATCTATCCAACCGATTTTTCAAATAGTTTTGACACACTACAACGACCATTAGCTAGGTTATCCTATAGGCTGGACCAGTGGGGTATCGTAACTGCTGAGCTCTGATACCACTCTGTAACACCCTCAAAATCGGACCTATGCAAGTTTTAGCGATTTCCGCCAAACTCGCATAGAAACGATTCAAAGGTGCCCACCAGGCACTTGCGTGCGGGTGGAAAACGAAGTAATATCATTACACAATAGTCCTTGATGGAACCCACAAAACATATATATACAACAGTGACTCAATGAGTCAAGAGTACAGATATACAGTACAAAGATCCAAATCACCTCGAAAACGATACAGCGTCCGAGTACGGACAAGATGCAAATTGAGCTGAGAGCCCTGAAGAATAACCAATGGCGTCCATAACCCTGCCCAGGCCAAGCCGGAAGGGTAACCCTGCTAATGACGTCGATCTCAAAACCTGCTTAAACAAAAGGTGTGCCGACAAAGGGCAAAGGAAAAAAGAGAGCGGTCACAATTGAGGCCAGTACACGGCGAGACTAGAATTCGGCGGTCCTCGGCTACATAGGTATGGTGGACTGAAGCGGCAGCGCAGCATGCACTAAACAACCTATAGAGACTCGATACAACTAGCGGCTATCAGAGAGTGGTAAGAAAGACCTATTCGGATCCAACCTGATTCTAACACCAAACATACCCATCCTGGTGTTCCCCCTCGATACCAATCGAGAAAGTCATACCAAGGAAACTCACACAGTTGGCAGTTTTATTTATTCAGTTATCGTTGCAGCAATTACTAGTCAGGTATAGATAGGCATCCTGATATAATAAGCAGTTGGCAGTTTTAGTTAACCATTCCGTTGTAGTTGCAATACTTACTAGTCAGATACATATAGCATGAGGCATCCCAAAACCCAGCAGTTGTTGGTACTTTTATTTAGCCATTCCGTTGTAGTTGCAATACTTACTACTCAGATACAATGGTAACAGGTGACAACCCAAACCAGCAGTTGTTGGCACTTTTATTTAGCCATTCCATTATAGTGAAGCTGATTACTAGTCATTATAAAGTCAAATTTATAGCACTACTTTAGTTATAGTTGTCTATGATCGAGATACTGTGCTCCAAGTCGTCCATAACCGCGGACACGGATTTTAGAAAGTTTTACCCTGCAGGGGGGCACAAATAGCAACACACGCACGATCAACCTCGGGAAAAACCAAATGAAAACCCAACGAAGCATCACGACAGAGCAATTGCAAGATTCATATAAATTTCAGGGGGCCACCCCACCAAGCTACCTGCGACGAAGTTGGCCGTCTCCGAAAAGGACCCAGAGGTTTGTGCCAATGGCTGTAAATGACTGGGAACCCGAAAGTGTGACTGGGCTTGTCGGTACAGCGAAAACATTCCACATTTGTTCCTAAACAGTACAGGCGCTCCACGCGCAAGCGTAAATAAAGCAGTAAAGCATGGCATAAGTACATGATAGTAATAAAGCCCCAAACTACTTTGTGGCCCCAAGAAATAATATATGACTCAAGATCTGGCTAGGGGGATTCATGGTCCCACATGCAGATAGTGCGAATATTCAAAGAACAGGTATCAAGTACTCGGGGTCCTACGGGACACAAGTGGACGGTTAAAAACCAAATAATATCTATTGCCCACCTGTGCCTCTGCATTATTTACCTACTTCAAGTTTAGTTATTAAACGATAATTAAAGCCATGATCATCTCCAACATAAAGCATATGGCAGTCTTCCAACCATTGTGGTACTTGACGACACGCAACAACCCTTGAGCAAGCGACTACGACACGCAAGTCCAACTATCTACCAAACAACAGGTAATAGGATGTGTCCAAAGCAATATAAGGCTGCAAGGAATATCACGGGTACGAAAACTAGAGCATCGCAACACAGATAGCAATAGATCAATAGGAGGAAATAAAGGCTAGAAATATAAAATAGGTAGAAAGGGGAAGAATGCTCGCCTGAAAACATTGCTGAAGGTTCATCCGAAGATCGGGTCGACACTCGCATCAACTCATCGGTCTAATCCGTGAAGAAGCAAAACACTAGCAGAAACACCGGATGCAATATTTAATACTACGACAGAAGATCGGGCATGATGCATGTATGATGTATGACATGGCAAATGATGCGATGCAATTAGGCAATATTAAGCGAGACCGAGGGTCCCGACAATTAGTTATATGGTTCATGTTGTTTAGATACCCCGCAATTTAAGTGTTGTCTTAACAAGGCAAAAACATGGCATCGGTTTGCTACACAAGTTTAAATAGGGCCTATATAAGGCCAGATTTTCCCGCATATGGCCTCCATATTTAATTATGAGGTGAATCTATAGAAAGCCCCCAACCACATGAATATGTATGCAAACATGATAATTTATATGCAAAAGATGTATCATTTATAAAATAGGGGCCCGGGAGATATCACACATGGGTTCGACGATCTTGGGCTCCGGGGGTTCGGGGATCGGTCTTCGGAGTCTCGGCCATAGGATTTCCTGGAAGTCATGGCGTCCAGGAAGACGACCTTGTCCACTCGATGTCGATCTTGTTTGTCATAGAGAAACTTTATTGTCGTCCCACCAACTGCGAACGGCCGCGGCCATGGTATCGGAGATCTTGACACTGTTCGGTTCCTCGGGTCATCTTCAGTCTTGTCAGCATCAGAGCGAAGTTAGTCGATGTGGGCTCCAAAATCACCACACCGAAAACACCGCGTGCACATGGGCTCTGACTTGGGCAGCCAAAAAGTCACGAGAACAGCATCAACACGACATATTCCACTCAAAACGGCAGCGGGCAGAGCAAACTTGGGAAGGCAGAGGCCATCCCGGCGGCGGTGGTGACCAAAGGGCGGAGGAGACGAGGTCAGGGATCGGGGCGAGAGCTCGCAGGGAATAGGAGGGGACCGGCCGACGGAGCAGCGAGCGTGCAGAGGAAGTCGTGCGCTGGCGAGCCTGTGCGGGGCTAGGCCGAGGTCGATGATGCAGGCTCGAAGGCGGGGAGCACGGCCACGCGAGCGGTGGTGGTTGCGGGGAGCCAGGATCTGCGGAGGAGGGAGGACGACTGCGGACATAGGCGGTGCCTGGGCGACGTCGAGGTCGGATGGTGGCGGCGGAGCTCCGGGAGGCCGCAGGGCTCGGTGAGGTAAAGGAGAGGCCGCCGGCGGTGCCATGCGGGCCAGCAAGGAGCGAATCCCGCGGCGGCGGGGGCGCTCGATCTTGGGGACGAAGGGGATGGCCAGGCACTGGAGACGGGCGATGCGGAAGGAGGTCGAGGGAGGGGGTCGCCGGCATCGGGGAAGGCGAGGCAGGCCGTTCAGCGTGGCTGCAGCGAGGCGCAGCCGCGAGGAGAGGCTTGCGAGGTAGGTGGCGGCGCTCGAGCGGGGATTGGGGAAAGAGAGCGACGCGAGCGGGGGGGAGGGGGCTCGGTCTCGTGAGGAGAGCGGCGGGTTTTGCGGGGTCGCGTTGCAGGTGAGTGGGGCCAGGGGTTCGCGGGGTGGAAGGGAAACGGGTAGGGGGGAGCGGGGTTGCACGCGGGGAGTGGGTCATGCCTGGTGTGTGTTCAGCGGTGGGTTACGTGTGGGTTTGGTTCGGTCGGGTTTTGGTGGTCTTGGGTGCGTCGCTGTGGGTGCCTGGATGCGGGGTGGGTAGGACTAGGTGGTCTAGGGTTTGGTGGCTGGGGTGTTAGGGTTAGGGTTCAGCCGGTTGGGCCTTTTGGGCCTGACCGGTTTAGGTCTAGATTTAGGTTCACTATTTGTTTATAAAAATATTCTATTTGTTTTGTTTTGTTTTAAATATTTTTAGCAGATAGTTTTTATGCAAATAGTTTAACAGATAACTATAAGACTTGTTTTGAAATAAGAGAAGAGGTATTGTTTCAGACAAAATAGTTTTTAGTTACAATATTCTGAGAGCCAAAGATGCATGATGCCATGATGATGCACAAAGTTTTATTTAACATGCGATTTTCTAGTAGTGAAATTTACCGGGGTGCTACAAATACCAACGAAGAAAATGTGAGACGAAGCCGTGATGAAATCAACAATGCTTCATGGAGAGGCTTAGCCTCATTCGCAAGATAATAGGGAAATCAATCCCAATCTGTTGATAGACTGGGGAGAGGTGATATTCTTGCCTGGCTTGGATGTCTCGCTACCATTGGAAAGGGGGCGTATCCCTGAGCCGTGGCCGCGGTTGTGCCCATTGGTCAGGCGCACCGCGAACCCTCGCCCTGAGCGTCAGCCACGGGAGCTGCTGGCGGTACATGAAGGCAGCGACCCCAACCATGTCGACGGCCGATAACGCGCCCACCTTCTGCCCATCGTTCATCTCGCCACGCCTCTTCTCTCTGTCCAGTGCTTGCTGTTGTTGGTCATCCTTGCCATCAGACGAAGGTGCGAGGGCCTCTTGGAGCAGGGAGCAAGTATGTGTTGCTCCTTTTCATGGAAGGGATTGTTGGATGCGTGAGGGCATCAACACCGGAGGGGACAGTGCCGCCCTTTCTCTGTCCCGGTCTACTACGGGGGCTATGTAAGGTAGAGTCATCCGTGGCGGAGGTGCACTCGGGGTTGAGGAGACGGGCTAGAGCAGCAGCAAGATGGAGATGGAGTAGCGGCGGCCGAACAGGTGACTGCAGTTGCGTTAGGAGATCTGAATTTCCAGGGTAGTCAATGATTCGCGAAGTTTGGAAACAGAGGACGGACGAAAGAACGACGAAGTGCTAGGAAACAAAACCATGATATTATTTTTAGATAGTAGAGAAATGTAAACATCAAAACCTCACTTGAATAAAATTTGAATGAAAAAATAACAAGCAAATTTTCAAACAAATCAAATGCATTCATGCATGGAATGTATCTTGATTTTAAAGCACTTGGAAAAGTTAAACCAAAAACCTAAACCCTAATGAAAGAAATCATCTACAAGATCACTCCAAGACTATGGCTTGGTTCCATATAAAATTTTAAAACAAACATTCCTAAATGATCATTAATGGTAAACAAAAATATTACAAAACCATGGGAATGGATTTCATTCAATTTGGAGCCATGGATAAAAACTTATGACTTTAATAAGATAAAAGAAAGTATTTCCAAGGCTAATAAAGCTCCTAGCTGAAATCAATACCAAATTGCGAACAAAATAATTCTAAAGGATTTAAAAAGATAAATAAATATTAAATAAAATTATAAAAATTGGAATCACTATTTTTGGAACTATAAATAAAAAATTATGGATTTTATAAGATAAAGAAAGAAATAAATAAATAAGAATTATTCAAAGACAATTTAAACCATGGTTAAAATCCATAAGTAAATGTAATAAAAGTTTATTAAATAATATAAAAGAATAAAATTTTATTTAAATAAAATTATATGGACTTATGAACCATATTCAATTTTATTTAAATAAAGACAAAATGCCTCACTTAATTTAAATGAATATTAAATCATAATAAAATATTTGGATTACTCCAAGTTGGACTAAATAGCATACTAATATTTTGTATAAAATCTACTGAAAAGATTTAGAGAAGATTTGAATTCAAATTGAGATTTGAATCAAATGATTTGAATAAAAACAAAAATAAGAAAAAGAAAAAGACAAAGGAAGAAAAAAATAGAAACTAACCTGCCCAAACCCCAGGCCCAACACCACAGCCCAACAAGCAGCCCACCCGTGCCACCTCTCTCTCTCCGTCCATAGATTTTCTTTTCTTACCCACTACTCCCCGCACCCACCCACTATCAGGACGACCCCACCTCCACGTCACCATTGTCATCAACCCCGTGACCACGCCGTGATCCCCTCCTTGCCGTTTCTTGTCAAATTCATTCGTGTTAATTCGCTTAACTACCGCAGTAATCTTCCCCCTCGACCATGCCCTCTTAACCACTCCTCCCTCCTCTCCGTTTCCCCTCAACCCTCGTGCCCCGAGAGCCCCAGGCTGCTCCAATTCTAGCCCACATCGCCACTATCTCCGATGATCTTCACAACGAATTCCGGTGAGCCTTGCCCTCCCCTTGCCCTCTCTTTCAAGCTAGTTTGGTCGCCATCCTCTGGCGCACACACTGCCACTTCCAGCATGCTTTCTCGTGCTCTGTAGGCTAGTCTACTACGACCTCTACAAGCCACCGACGGAGCGCGCAACTCCGACGAGTGATTCTCAACGACACCGTGTGATCCTTGACCTCCAGTCTACACTGCCACGTCCGCCATCTTCGTGTGCACACACTGACCCTCTCCGTTTGTCTTCTCGTAGCCCAGATGCTCGGTAACGTCAACACCCGCAAGCACCCGACGCCAGCGCAACTCCGACGAGAGATTCCTGTCGACCCTGTGCGCCCCTTCATCAATGGTGACCACCAGTGCGACCACCTCGACCACGCGAGCTAGGTAATTTCCTGCACCCCTTCCCTCACCCCTGGCACCGCCAGACCATCGTTGCCCAACGCGCCAGCGCCGCACTCACCAACAGCGCCGCTCGTTTCTGGCAAACCTGCCCAGATCCATTGTATATTCATCGTAGGGTTAGGATTAGATTAGTAATCAAAGAGGTACGCTCAGATCTGGTCCGTGCGATGTTAATTAGATCTAACGGCTCACATCGCTCGATCTACTCGAAACGGTACCAACCAATAGGAACAGGCCATGTGTCGGTGAGTTTGTTTTAAAATCTAGTTTTTGATCTATTAGATGTTTGAACTTGCAGAATTCATAACTTTTGTTCTGTAAATCCAAAATTTACAAATTAGGTGTCTATGGATTTAGAAAAATGAGACCTTTGCACCTATGGCCTTACTTTGGTCACTTGCGTCTGAAAAATTAGAGTTTTATGCAGAAGCATTAGTAGGACTATTTTGAGTATAAAAATTGTTCTAAAAATTATTTTTTGAGTGAAAAATTTTGCAAATGGTTTTGTTTTGAACCCTCTGACCATAAACACTAACATTTGGAACTAAAAATAATTTTTTTAGCACTAGAAAATATTCCTTTGAATAAAATCATTTCTAGTAAAACAAAAATGATTTAAATGACTTATTTTCACTAACTTGGTTTCAAATGAAATTCCACTTTTATAAAAGACCAGTAGGTGTTTTGAAATGTTTAGAGCCTTGCTAGAAACATCTTTTTCAATAAAATAACCTTTTGCATGCATTTCTTTATTTTCTTGTTTTGTTTTGTTATTTTGTGTGGTAGTTTTAAGTGTGTGCTTTTGCTTGATTGTGATGTAGTGAACTTTGAGGAGTGTGACATTTGAAAGATCAAGGAGAGTACCTAGATTTTATACTAAAAAGGCATGTGATACTTTGGTCATCAAAAGTCTTATCTTTTCAATATTGCATTAGTGATATTTTTGTAGTATGCATGATAGGGTTATTTGGTATAATGCTATGCTATAGTAGATCTTATAGAATATATCTTGGTAGAAACATTCCTAAGTTAAGAGACATGTTATGCTATTATGCTTAGCCTAGCTACTAGAATTCAAGGGTGGGAATTCATGTTGTGATATTATGGAAAAGCTATGCCTATGTGCTTTTGACTAAGAAAATAACTTGTTAATGAATCACCTAGGTGGAATGGGAAGATTTGTTTGTGTTGAGTGGTTACACAAGGCCCATGTATATGGTTTACCTTGTGTATCACACTTGTGGATGGCCACCCAGGAACAAAGAGATTTGATATGTTTAGTGTTGATAAGCTTCTAGTGCAACCACATGGCATATGGGCTCTGCCTTGACCAACTAGGTTGCATGAACTCAGCCATATGGACAGAAGGTGGTAGTGATGATAGGATGGAACGCGTCCATGGTGGTTTGAGGGATTACTTCTGAAAAGTCTCTTCTCGATGCATGTCGAGTCTTGTGGGGAAAAGGAACCACCTCTCGAGAGGGTATAAACTAAGTACTTAGACGTGTCCTCGGTAATGGACATTTTGAGCCTCAAAGACATTGGAATGATCAAAAATCTCCTCATCCCAATTTGTCTAAGTTAAAACTTATGGGTGAACAAGGGAAGCACCTGGTGTGTATCCAGTGTGCCATTGTTTGATAAAGTGATTTGAAAAAGAGAAAAACTATTTTGCAAAGGATAGGAAAAACTTATTTTATGCAAAGGCCAGTCAAAACTCCACTTAGCCATATATTCATGTAGATGTTAGATTCTCCATATAAATATTATATCACTTGCCAATAAAATTCAAATGCATTGACCCTTGTGGTTGTAACTTATTATGTTGCAGGTTGGTTTGATGTTAGTGTAGTGTGTTGAGTAGGGATTACAAGTCTAAAACCAACATGATTTCCTGTGGCATAGAAAGATGAAGGAATCCATGCTTTATAATTATATCTGCTGCATTGTAATAAGATAACCATATGATCTATGTAAGTTGTAATGAATTATTTTATTCCTGGTTATGAGTTGTAATATGACCTTTGTTTATTGATATTACATCTTAAACTGTGGGTGCTAGCTATTCGATTCAGGGACTAGCACTGTAAACACAGGGACTTGTACCTTATTATGTTCAGGCTTCTACAACTACCTTTGCGATCTAAGCAATACAAGATGCATAAAAAGGATTAACATCACATGCAATTCATAATATGTGATATGATATGACCCTTTCTTCTTGTGCCTTCGATCTCCATCTCCAAGCACGAATATGATCTCCATTATCACCGGCGTGGCGTCAATGTAACATCCCAAAAATCATGATTTCAAAGTTTGCATATCATTCATGCATTCATAATCATTTTAGGATCATTTCATCAAAAATAGAAACTTTGTGATCTATTATTTTATGTAAGCAAGGAAATAGCCTTAATGCTACTCTCTATTATGAGAATATTTTTTTTTGACCAAGAAAAGATTTGAGCACAAGATTGTTTGATATTTCCAAAGCTTGGACAAAGTTTTTCAAAACAAAATATGAATTTAAAACCATTCATATGTCTATATTAAATAAATGTTAAAGGCAATGTTTATGTTAAATTCCATTGGGCCAATATAAATCTGAGTGAACAGCAATAATTTATACACAAAAATGTACTTGTTTCACCTTACAAAAATCCATAAAGTGATTAAATTCAAACTCTTTTAAAATCATTTAAAAAGGATTCCTAGAAAATCAAATAGAAAAAGAAAAAGGCAAAAGAAATGGAAAAGGGCCGGCGCCACTCATTCGGCCCAGTAGCAGATGCATCCCACCCGGGTTTTCCCCTCTCCCCCTGTTTCTCACTCAACCCACGCACACCCCCTCACTGACACTCCGACCCCACCGCCACCTCAGCATCGTCGTCAATCACGCGCCGGAGGAACTGCTCCCCTCTGCCGTTTCCTCCCGAATCAAATCCGTTTGATTGCACTTGATTTCCGGAGTAATTCCTCCTCCTCGCTCGGCCACTTAATACCCACCCCTCAACGACCATTTCCCCTCACTCAGCACCACCACTCCGCCACCAGGCCGCCCCTATTTTGCTAAACACCGCCGCTGCTCCGACGATCCCCAATTCAAATTCCGGCCAGACACTGTCGCCCCTTGCCCTCCAGACACCACGAGCACGCTCCACTTCGCCTTGCACACCTCCCAGTACCACCAGCTCACTCGCGCGCGCCCAGAAACCTTGACTACATCTTCGACCAGAATAGCGCCATCGTCTGCCTCCTCTCCGACGAACTCCTCTGGTTAGTACTGACCGCGCCCCCCTCTCGTTGACACTCGCGTGACCAGCATCACTTTGCGCATCTGACGCACTGCTTCTTTTGCCCTGGCATGATCTGTACCCTCGCCAACGACGACAAGCAGCCGTGCCCGACGCCTTCGCGAACTCCGGCGAGGAATCCCTGACGTTTCCGAGCGCCCCTCCCCAACGAAGACCACCTTGAGCATCAGCGTCATCATGTGAACTCGGTGAGCTAACCCACTACCCTTCTCGCTTCATGTATCGCTGGCAGCATCACCGTCTGACCGCGCCGCCGCCAGCCACCGTCGCAGCGCCACTAGTTTTTGGTTCGATTGATTTAGGTCGTTAGATCTAGATCTGATGCGTAGGAATAGATCACTTAAGAGAAGCGGTACATGCAGATCTGGCCGTGCGCTGCCACTTAAATCCAACGGCCCACGTTGATCGATCTGGCCGAACCGGTACGGGCCAATCAGACACGCCCACGTGTCTAAGGTTTAGATTTAAAATCTGAATTTAGATCTATTAGATGTTCAAACTTGCAAAATTCATAACTTTTGATCCACACGTTCAAATTTTACAAATTTTATATCATTGGAATCTGGAGAAAGAATTCTATCCAACCATGCACTTTGTTTAATAAATTTCTTCTATAAAATTGGTTATTTTTTTAGAGACATTTGTAGGCCTATTTTGAGTATTAAAATTACTTGAAAAATGTTTGAAAGATCAAATTAAGTTTGATTGGTGTATAAATGTTTAGTTTAGTGTTCAGTATTGTTTTACTTGTGTTGTTTGAATTGGGAAAATCATCACATGGCATTTTCATGCATTCATATATTTTTGCTTGTTTATTTTGATATGTGAATTTGGTGCTATCATTTTATGTGTAGATTTTGGTGCTAGTGGTGATTGTGAGGATTGTTGCTACTCCCCCAACTACCAAGGCAAGTGGTGCTTCATATTTTTATCCCAATATTTTGACTATGCATTAGAAATATTTTGTATAGGGCTTGCATGAATATTTTGCTAAGTATCTATATGCTATGCTTGGGAAATCCTAGTAGTTGTAGAATTGTTAGAATTTTCTCTAAGTTAAGATACTTGCTATTGCCATGCTTAGCCTAGCTAGTAGCAACCAAGGGTGGAATATATACATGCTATGGAAAAATATTGCTAAGTCTTTGACTTATGTTTTTGCTTATAAAACAACTAAGTGAATGAAACACCTGGGTGGATTGGTAATTGCTTGGTGGTTTTTGGTTGAGTGGTTACCAGGGCCCATTTTCTAATGGTCTACCCTGTATATCTCACTTGTGGAATGCCACCCAGGAACAAAGGGATTTGAGATACCAAATGTTAAGAAGCTTCTAGTGCAGCCACATGGCATTATGGGCTCTGCCTGTATCATATAGGTTGCAATAACTTAGCCAAATGGACAGTTGGTGGTAGGGGATGATTGGTTTTGGAGCGCGTCCATTCTGGTCTAAGGGAAGGCTTCTAAAAGATCCTGTCTTGGTGAAAATCAAGTCTTGTGGGGAAAGTGCACCACCTCTGCAGAAGGAAGAAACTAAGTACTTAGCCGTGTCCCCGGTAATGGACAAATTGAGCATCAAGACATGGAAGCTATCAAGAATCTCCTCATCCCAATTTTATAAGTTAAAACTTGTGGTTGAACAAGGGTGAAGGTTCACCAATTTCTATTGGTGGTTCCTTGGGAGTTTTGCCAAACAAAAACTTAGTGTTTTCAACTAATAGGTAAAACCTATTTTGAGAAAAGCAAGCCCAAGCTACACTTAGCCAAATTCATGTAGTAACTAGATGCTAATATTCTACTAAGGTATCACTTGCCAATACTATTCCAATGTATTGACCCACTGTGGTTGTAACTTGTGATGTTGCAGGTTACTCTGATGATGATTAGGGGTTATGAGTCTACACTCAACATGATTGTCGGTGGCACATGAAGATGAAGACTTTTATTTATATTGTTATGATAAACTCTTGTACTAGCCTATGGCTATGGAGTTGTAAAATACTATGTTGTCTCTGGAATGACGATGTAATAATGACCTTTGTTTCTGTGTACTTCATCTTAAACTGTGGATGCTAGCAATTGATCCAGGGACTAGCATTGCAATCACAGGGATCTTTACCTTTATAAAGGTGGGATCTTATAGATGGTATCAGAGCACTATGTTGCCTGTAGGATTATGACCCTAGGATTGGATTAGAAACCACTAAGGAAAAACTTCCAACACTTTGAAAAATTTCCACACTTGTCTTTTTCTTCTCGTAAACTTTTCTAATCTTCTTTCTCATCTCTATTTGTAGATGAACTCCATCAACGAATCCGTAAGGAAGGGACCACTCATGACCATGACTTTGGAGTGTGAGACTGAATTTCCCAAGGCCCTCAAGAACCTTATGGTTACCATGGGGATACATGGTGCAGCTGTGTACAAAGGATTCCCTGTGATGGATGAAGGAGAGGAGTATTGGTGGGTGCAACTTCACTTGTACAAAAACAAGGAAGACAACCACAAGGAGTCAGGATTCTGCATGGTCACCAACTCAGAAATGCACACAACATTCTTTGACTCTGCAAGAAATGCAGCTTGGAATGCTATCAAGGAGCTTGGTGATAGACTCAAGTGCAGAATGCTCAACACACAAAATGACCTTAGAGAAGAAAAGAAGCATACCCAAGAGTTAGAGACTACCAACCAACAACTAAGGGGAGACATCATAGACTTAATTTGGGAGTCTTGTGAAAAAGATAGACAGATGGCTACTAAGGATGCCCTGATAGCTATTTTGTCTAGTGAGTGAGAGTTGTAACGTACTTCGTTAGTTGGACCACCACATTTATCGTCTTTACTTCCAAAAATTTGTCTAAGTTATGTTGAACCTTTGATGCTTGTAATGGATTTGTGTATCCATGACTTGTGTGATTGTTGCAAAAGATATGCTTGTGATTTTTTTGTCTTGTTATTTTTCTCTATAAATGTTGATTCTAACTTTTCTCTATCTTATAAAAATAGATGCCTAATGTTACTATCAACACGGCCGAGGAGTTCAAGGGAACTCATTTTTGGTACTCGTCTCATTGAGCTCACTAGTGTGCTCAACCTCCCGCTTCCTAGCATCATGACACTTCCACTCACCAAGTTTGAGAGGAAGGACCTTTGGGGCTTCAGAGTCACTCAGCCGGGACGCCAGACAGATCCAACCACAGAGGCCATCACTTTCAAGCTGATGCATGACGACAAGGAGAGAGGCTTAGATGTAGTCATGCAGGAGTTACTCGGGCGCCTGGTAGGGAGACACTCCACAGAGCTTAGAGGTCTTTACTTTCACCCCTTCGGGAGACGCAACGAGGAGGGTGAGGCTATAGAGTACGAGGATGCTGCTAGAGAGACGATGGAGCCGATTCGTCTGTACCTTCAGGACCTAGAGGGTCTTATTAGACACCTAGATACTGATAGGACCAACGTCATGCTTAGCAATGACGAGCTCCAGGTTCAGCTTTGTGAGAAGAACAAGCTCTTCACGGAGCAAGACGAGATAGTCAAGGAAATGGAGGCCAAGTTTGAAAGCCAGGACAAGAAGTTCAAGAGCCAGGAGAAAAGAGTCCAAGACAGGAACAAGAAGATCCGGGAGATGAAGGAAGAGCTAGAGGCCAAGGACTTTGAGCTCGAGCATCAGCAAGGAGTGATCGAGAGGCTTCGCTCACAGAAGAGGGCTCTTAGGGCCAAGATAGAGGCCTTGACTACTAATGTTGAGGAGTACAAGACCGCTATGGAGAATGCAGGTCTTACCCTTGTTGATGTGGAGATTGATTCAGAGGAGTAGTGTTGGCTACTCATTTATCTTTCATCTATCGTACTTTTGATTATTGAGTCGCAATGACCATCCAACATGTGGGTGGCTTGCTATGGTGTGTTTTGCATTTCCAAACTTGTTGTTTATGTCGTTCAAACTTTATGTTATTTTGATGCTTGGTTATTGTGTTTGAGTATGTGATGTATTGTGCATGTTAAGCATCTATGGGTATCTCATTCTTATCCTTATGAAAACCACATATGCCTCCTCGACGTGCCAACGCCAACCCAAATAACAACAATGTCACTCCCGAGATGCAGCAGTTGATGACAGCACAGACACAACTGATGCAGATGATGACCACTTTCATGCAGAACCATAATCAGAACAACAACAACAATAACAACAACAACCAGAATAATCCGCCAGGATTTGACATGCTCACCAGATTCCTAAGACTGAGGCCTACAAAGTTCTCAGGAACCACTGATCCAATGGTGGCCAATGATTGGCTATGTTCGGTGAACAAGGATTTGGTAACTGTCGGCTGCACCGACGAGGAGAAGGTCAGGTTTGCAGCACATCTGTTGGAAGGACCAGCAACAACCTGGTGGGATAACTTTCAGATAACCACTCCCATTGAGGATGTGACTTGGGATATCTTTGAGGATGGATTCCGTACAGCTCACATCTCATCCGGGGTGATGAATTTGAAGAAGGAGTTCCATAATCTGAAGCAGCGTCACCGCAGTGTGGTTGAATATATTGAGGAATTCAACAATCTGGCGCGTTATGCACCGGATGAAGTTGATACTAATGCCAAGAGGAAGGAGAAATTCCTCGAAGGACTGAATGATGAACTGAATCTGTAGCTATCTGTTGCCTATGTCCCAACCTACCAATCACTTTGTGACAAGGCTACCATCTTGGAGAACAAGATGAAACAGTTTGAGAGTAGGAAGAGGAATCACAACTTTGATAAGCACATCTCGGGATCATCTCACAAGCGTTCCCATCATGATGATAGTGGGAGTTCTGGATCCCACAAACATGGAAAGTACAACAACCACCACGGCCACAACCGCCATCATGAGAACAAGCATCACCGCAGTCATGATAATGACAAGTACAAGAACCACAAGAGTGGACACAAGAGTCACCACAGTGGAGGTGGAAGCAGAAGTGGTAGTCAGCCTGCAAAGAGAGATATTAGTCGGGTTGAATGTTTCAAGTGTAAGAAGATGGGGCATTATGCAAATGAGTTCCTAGAAAATAAAGTTTAAGGAACCACCAAGCCCAACCCTTTCTAGAATGGACAAGTAAACCACATCAATGTGGAAGAGATTTATGAGGAATCTGATGTTGTGGCTGGCAAGTTCAAACTCAATTCTATTCCAGCACTTGTTCTTTTTGATACTGGTGCATCACATTCATTCATATCAAAAAGCATTTGTTGATAGAAATGGTTTCCAACTGAAAACATTGGGTGTCCAATAAAAGTAAGTTCTCCCGGTGGAGATATGATAGTAATCCTTGGATGTCGTGATCTAGTGATAGAATTTGGAAAGCATAAGTTTCCAGTTAGTCTGATAATCCTAGATTCCCAAGGACTCGATGTAATTTTGGGAATGGATTGGATGACCAAGTATGATGGAGTACTAGATTGTGCCAACCGTACCGTCGCACTCACAGCCCCGGATAAGAAACGGATTAGATTCAAGTCTAACTTTGAATCAAAAGGGAGTAAGTTAAATTATCTTAAGGGGTTAGCATAGACAGTGTGCCAATTGTGAGGGAATATTCGGATGTGTTTCTGGAGGAATTGCCGGGAATGCCACCAGATAGGGATGTGGAATTTCTGATTGACTTGCTACTAGGATCAGGACCAATAGCAAAGGGACCTTACAAGATGTCAGTTGATGAGTTGAAGGAACTCAAGAAACAACTTGGAGAACAATTGCAGAAAGGATTTATTCAACCAAGTTCTTCATCTTGGGGAGCACCAGTTTTATTTGTGGAAAAGAAAGACAGAAGTCAAAGGTTATGCATAGATTATCGTTCACTCAATGAGGTGACTATCAAGAACAAATACCCTTTGCCCAGAATCAATGATTTGTTTGATCAGCTAGAAGGAGCCCGTGTGTTCTCAAAGATTGATCTTCGGTCAGGTTATTTTCAGCTTAAGATAAGGGAACAAGACATACCTAAGACAACTTTCACCACTAGGTATGGAATGTATGAGTACACCGTGATGCCATTTGGTTTGACCAATGCACCAGCTTACTTCATGAATATGATGAACAAGGTGTTCATGGAGTTTCTTGACAAGATTGTTGTCGTTTTTATCGATGACATTTTGATCTACTCCAAGAGCAATGAAGAGCATGAAGGACAATTGCGTTTGATACTTGAGAAGCTTAGAGAGAATAAGATGTATGCTAAATTCATCAAGTGTGAATTCTGGTTGAATGAAGTTGGATTTCTTGGACACGTTGTGTCAGGAGATGGTGTAGTAGTTGATCCCGCAAAAGTGTCAGTTGTAACTGAGTGGGAATCTCCTAAGTCAGTGAAAGAAGTTCGTAGTTTCCTTGGTTTGGCAGGATACTATATAATATTTATTGAGAATTTCTCCAAAGTAGCTAAACCAATGGCAGAGTTACTAAAGAAAGACAAGAAATTTGCTTGGACTGAAGGATGTGAACTCAGTTTTCAAGAATTGAAGAAGAGACTAGTGACAACACCAGTCCTATGTCTGCCAGATTTGGAGACTGATTTCCAAGTTTATTGTGATGCATCTCATCATGGATTAGGTGCAGTTATAATGAAGAAGGGAAAGTTGTGGCTTATGCCTCGAGACAACTCAAAACTCATGAGGTGAATTATCCTACTCATGATTTAGAGTTAGCCTCTGTTGTCCATGCACTCAAAACATGGAGACATTATCTTTTGGGAAAGCGATGTGAAGTGTTCACAGATCACAAAAGTTTGAAGTATATCTTCACTCAAAAAGAAATCAACATGAGACAAAGAAGATGGCTAGAACTCATCAAGGACTATGACTTGAGTTTGCAATACCACCCCGGTAAAGCAAATGTTGTAGCGGATGCACTAAGCCGTAAGGTATATGTGAATGGCCTTACTAAGGGAGAGTTGCTAGATGATCTGTGTGCCCAATTTAGAGATCTCAGATTGGAGATTGTGCTTGAAGGACATCTCATGTCATTGGATGTTCAACCCACCTTGTTGGACAAGATCAAGGAATCCCAAAAGACGGACAAGGAAATTGAAGAGATTAAGGAAAAGATTAGTAAAGGAAAAGCCAAAGGATTCCATGAAGACGAACAGGGTACTTTATGGTATGGAAAATGCATCTGCATTCCGCAAGATCCGGAGCTTCGGAAACTGATGTTACAAGAAGCACACAACTGACCATATTCCATTCATCCGGGTAACACCAAAATGTACATGGATGTAAAGGAAATATTTTGGTGGAAGAATCTCAAGAAGGATATCGCCGAACATATTGCTTTGTGTGATGTATGTAGTAGAGTGAAAGCGGAACATTAGAAACCAGCAGGATTGTTACAACCATTACCTATTCCTGATTGGAAGTGGGACAAGATTGGCATGGATTTCATCACCGGATTGCCAAGGACCAGGTCAGGTTATGAATCTATTTGAGTAGTAGTGGATCGCCTAACTAAAGTGGCTCATTTCATACCCGTGAAGACAACCTATACAAGTGTTAAGTTGGCCAAGATCTATATGAATAGGATTGTGTGTCTGCATGGAGTACCCAAGAGTATTGTGTCTGATAGGGGAACTCAATTCACTTCCCATTTTTGGAGGCAACTGCATGAGTCATTGGGAACTAGATTGGAATTCAGCACTGCTTTTCATCCCCAGAACGATGGACAGACAGAAAGGACCACACCCGATTCTAGAGGATATGTCGAGGGCATGTGCCCTAGACTATGGAGCTAGTTGGGATGAAATTCTGCCTTACGCAGAATTCTCTTATAACAACAGCTATCAAGCCAGTATTGAGATGGCACCGTTTGAGTTTCTCTATGGGAGAAAGTGTACTACCCCATTGCTATGGAATGGTGTTGGAGAAAGAAACTTGTTCGGGCCAGAGTTAATCCAGGAAGCTGAAGAGAAAGTCAAGTTGGTAAAGGACATATTGAAGATAGCACAGCCCCGACAAAAGAGCTACGCAGATCCAAAGCGTAGAGAAGTCACCTATGAGGTGGGTGATAGAGTATATCTTAGAGTATCACCACTTCATGGAGTGAAGAGATTTGGAGTCAAAGGAAAATTGGCCCCAAGATATGTTGGACCATTCAAGATTCTAAGCCGTAAAGGAGAAGTGGCATATGAGATTGAATTGCCTGAATCATTGTCTTCCGTTCACAATGTGTTTCATGTGATTCAGCTAAAGAAATGCCATCCAGAGATGGAAGAGACTTCTTTGAAGGATACTATACCTTTGGAGGAGGTCCAATTGAAAGTGATCTCACTTATGAGGAAAAACCTATCAAGATTCTTGAGACTGCAGAAAGAGTTACTTGGACAAAGACTATCAAATTCTGCAAAATTCAGTGGAACCATCATTCCAAAGAAGAAGCAACATGGGAAAGAGAAGATGACCTTCGGAAAGACCACCCTCACCTATTTGCTAGCCAATCTGAATCTCGAGGGCGAGATTCACCTTAAGGGGGTTAGATTTGTCACATCCAGAAAATCACGATTTCAAAGTTTGCATATCATTCATGCATTCATAATCATTTTAGGATCATTTCATCAAAAACAGAAACTTTGTGATCTATTATTTTATGTAAGCAAGGCAATAGCCTTAATGCTACTCTCTATTATGAGAATATTTGTTTTTACCAAGAAAAGATTTGAGCATAGGATTGTTTGATATTTCCAAAGCTTGGACAAAGTTTTTCAAAACAAAATATGAATTTAAAACCATTCATATGTCTATATTAAATAAATGATAAAGGCAATGTTTATTTTAAATTCCATTGGGCCAATATAAATTTGAGTGAACAGCAATACTTTATACACAAAAATGTACCTATTTCACCTTACAGAAATCCAGAAAGTGTATAAATTCAAACTCTTTTAAAATCATTTGAAAAGGATTCCTAGAAAATCAAACAAAAAAAGAAAAAGGAAAAAGAAATGGAAAAGGGCCGGCGCCACTCATTCGGCCTAGTAGCAGATGCAGCCCACCCGGGTTTTCCCCTCTCCCCCTGTTTCTCACTCAACCCGCGCACACCCCCTCACTGACGCTCCGACCCCACCGCCACCTCAACATCGTCGTCAATCACGCGCCGGAGGAACTGCTCCCCTCTTCCGTTTCCTCCCGAATCAAATCCGTTTGATTGCACTTGATTTCCGGAGTAATTCCTCCTCCTCTCTCGGTTACTTAATCCCCACCCTCAACGACCATTTCCCCTCACTCAGCACCACCACTCCGCCACCAGGCTGCCCCTATTTCGCTAAACACTGCCGCTGCTCCGACGAGTCCCAATTCAAATTCCGGCCAGACACGGTCGCCCCTTGCCCTCTAGACACCACGAGCACGCTCCACTTCGCCTTGCGCACCTCCCAGTACCACCAGCTCACTCGTGCCCTGAAACCTCGGCTACATCTTCGACCAGAACAGTGTTGGGAATATGCCCTAGAGGCAATCATGTATGATGAGATTTCCCATTGTATTCATAAAGATATTAAGTAGTCCTTGTATAAACATCTGATGTGTATCATTGAATATGTGATTTGGTTGTGGAACTATGCATTCATGTTGGTTGTACTAAATATCCTTGGTCATTGAGGTTGTGTTGGACACACAACTTAGACCAATGTGAAAGTTGGCTTGATGACTCGGTTCCACTTGTCATGGGCATGGAGATGCTATTCCAACTTACATAGACTAGGCTAAAGAGTTTAGTGAGTCGGATTGACCCATATTGAGGTACAACGAACAAGTTGTCATTTGTATATCTCAATCAATGTAATCCTTAGACCTGAGGTTGTTGCATAGTCCGAGTTGAGGATCACCGACTTAGGTTCTACCAAACGCTGATCCGTAACTAGGCAGTTATAAAGGCAGGGTTCGGGTCGACTGACAATCAAGCTGCGTGATGTGAATAACCAAGATGGGATTTTGCCCCCCACTCGGAGAGATATTCTCTGGGCCCTCTCATGAGATATGATTCGGAAAGCATGGCCATGCACGACTCGACTAAGTGTTAACCGAGGTGATCGACTAAGAGTTAGTCGGGTGAATCACTTATCTCGGATCGAGAAGAGAGTCAGACTATTTAAGGGATGACAAATATTCGCCTATAGTCTGACAAGGTATATCGTGAGGCAAAAGGGACTCGGACGTAAGTCGCATTGGAAAGGCAAGTCATCATGACTCTTTGGTACTTGGGAGTCGGCACGTTCTGCTAGGAGCCGCTACCGACTGATCGATTGAGAGTCGGACTCCAATCGTGTCCAAGTAGCCATGAGCCTGCGGGGTCACACACTTAAGAGCGGGAGCAAGTTCCGATTGGATCTGAACCTGTAATCTGGTTGGGTTGGACCTAAACCAGATTAGGACTGAGTTAGTGAGTTGGACTCACGGTGACTAGTGTTATATGGGCTTTAGTGAATGGGTCGCGTGAGCAGAGCCCACATTCACTCCCTATATATAGTGGAGCACCTTAACCCAGAAGGGTTAATCGTTGTTCGGTTAGGTCATTCCATGTGTTGGAAACCCTAGCTCCACAGCAGTCCTGCCGCCGTAACGAACCTAGCAGTTCTCCGCCGACGCTCCTCCTTGTACGTGTGGATACCAGCAGAGGTGCTGTGCAATCAGCACCAGGACGATCGGATCGTGAGGACTGCACTGCATCAACTGACGCGCTTCATCAGTAATCCGCAACCGCGCGTCTAATGGTAAACCTCGTGGCCTTCTACCTCAGCTAGTTCTTGGGATCACCACCTTAGAGGGAAAATTTTGTTTTATCTCCGCGTGGCCCAACAGTGGTATCAGAGCGATAGCTTCTGGTTTTAGGCTCGAGATCTCACATATGTGATATGCGGTAGGATGTAGATGAGATCTATGTGTTGTTTGGTGGTCGATCTATGAGATAGATCGGTTTTGTACGAGGTTGATTGGATCAACTGTACTCGGGGAATGGTAGATCTGATTTCCGTGATCATACTACTGTGGTCGTGGAACGACATACCCCTACTGGTCGGCTTCCGCCATCGGGGTAGACTGTGACACGTAAATCCAGAAGCGGTGATCCAAGATCAAAGAGTTTGATCGAATCGGAACGATGGTCAGAATCCATGTTCGAATCGGGACCGCCGGCTTCGCTGTGTCGTAGCTCCTTAGATGTCGTTGCGAGTTTCACAACGCCGGTAGATATTGTATCTATGCATAACTTGTTTTTGCAGGAAGTTGTGAATGGTATGGTTCATGTGCATGTGATGTATGTGTGGAATCCATACGTGATCTACGAATCACGGTTTTTGTCAGCTGGCTGGAGCCTAGGTGCTGTCATTTTATTGTATAACGACCTGCGTGTCGGATTCTCTACGTAATTTACTTTACTAAGCTAGTGTAGCTGTTTGGAGAACCCGGAAGGCATGCAAGGCGTTGTACATGTCGGCGACATGGTGTAAGACGACAAGTGACAAGAGTTGGCACGGGTCGGATTACAGGCTTTGTGGAGATGGAGATCGCCATGAAGAGAGCCATACCATTTCACATTATAATTGCTCTATTTTGTGTTATTGTTATGTCTCAGTTTTACCTCTATTAGATAGTCGGTAAAATTTAATCCCTCAAAGAAGGTCTAGTTGGTTTTCCCGCCAGTGTTTGCACCATCACAAGTCGGACATTTCTGGTAGTGGGCTCATAAAATTGAGGTGCTGCCAATTCTTTCCGACTAGGTGGGTTTGAGTCGGACTCTTACTGCGGAAACACTCGGTAAGCGAGACGGGTCTATCACAACGGTTGTGGGGCTCGGGGAAAAGTCGGATGGGAGCCGGGGCATGTGATGCCACCCGTCCAACAGGAGTCGCATGAGATGCGATTGACAAGGAGTTGTCTACCTAGATCACTTGGCGGCTAGCGATGATGCTAAATCTCACTAGCCGACTTGCTTATTTAGGATCCTGAATCACTAAGCAACCATCGAAGGGGTGTTGGTTCTAGTGGGAGCATAAAATATTAAAATGTTTAATATGCTTGCTCTTTTATGAATACATGTCTTAAGTGTTTTGCATATTTTCTGTTGTAGATCATGGCACCAAGTAGCAGTCACTCTCAGATATCCGGTTTTGCGTTGAGAACTATCCTTGAGAAAGATAAACTGAACGACGCTAATTTTACCAACTGGTATCGAAATCTGAGAATTGTTCTCAAACAAGAAAAAAGGACCATGTCCTAGACAACCCACTTTCAGATGAGCCGAATGATAGTGCGACTGTCGCAGCCACCTATGCCTACCGTCTGGCTAAGGATGAGTCCACGGATATTAGCTGTCTTATGCTTGCTCACATGGAACCGGACTTGCAAAAGCAGTTCGAGCATGTTGAGGCCTACGATATGCTCGAAAGCGTCAAAAGTATGTTCCAGGCTCAGGGGAAGACTGAGAGGTATCAAGTCTCTCAGGCTTTGCTGAGTTGCAAGCTTAAGGATGGTGATCCATTGAGTCCGCATGTGATCAAAATGGTTGGTTACGTCCAGTCTTTGGAGAGGCTTGGCTACCCCATTAGCGAAGAGTTCGCTACGGATATAATTCTGAACTCTCTTCCTAGTGCATATGGGCAGTTCATTTCGAACTACCACATGCATGGTATGGATAAGAAGCTCACTGAATTGCATGGGATGCTCAAGCAGGCAGAGGCGGATCTCAAGAAGGGCACCAGTCAAGTGTTGATGGTGCAGAATAAGGCTAAGTTCAAGAAGAGTTCTTGGACTAAGAAGAAGGCTAAGTCAGGAGGAAAGCAGGCTCCGGACCCGGTCCCAAGCGCTTCCTCAGGGACTAAGCCATCTCCTTCAGCCGGATCCACTTGCTTCTACTGCAAGGCGGATGGCCACTGGAAGAGGAACTGCAGCAAGTACTTGGCCGATAAAGCCAAGAGTGGAGGTATGACTTCCGACTCAGGTACACTTGTTTGCATTGTTATAGACATATATCTTGCTGATGCACCTAATAGTTCTTGGGTATATGATACCGGATCAGTTATTCACATCTGCAACTCGTTGCAGGGACTGGTAAGAACTAGGAGCGTAGAAAGAGGCGAGGTTGATATTCGAGTCGACAACAAAGCAAGAGTTGCTGCGTTGGAAGTCGGCACGATGCAACTTCATTTACCTTCCGGATTCATTATGGAACTGAATAATTGTTATTATGTTCCAGTGCTCAGTCGAAACATTATTTCTGCTTCATGTTTGATGAGGCAAGGCTATGAGTCGAATATCAAGAATAATGGTTGTTCTTTGTATTTGAATGATATGTTTCACGGCTTTGCACCCGTCCAGGACGGGTTATTTATTTTGAATCTTGATGGTGAGTCGGTTTATAACATAAATGTTAAAAGGTTGAAACCAAATGATCTGAATATGACTTACTTTTGGCACTGTCGGCTTGGTCATATAAGTTGGAAACGCATGAAAAGGCTCCATGATGATGGAATCCTAACTTTGTTCGACTTGGAGTCGTTCGAGACATGCGAATCTTGCCTACTTGGCAAAATGACCAAGAAACCTTTTGCAAAGAGTTGCGAAAGGGCGTCCGACTTGTTGGGTGTAACACCCTCAGAATCGGACCTATGCAAGTTTTAGCGAAATCCGCCAAACCTGCATAGAAACGATTCAAAGGTGCCCACCAGGCACTTTCATGCGGGTGGAAAACGAAGTAATAACATTACACAACAGTCCTCGATGGGACCCACAGAACAGATATATATATAACAGCGACTCCATGAGTCAAGAATACAGATATAAAGTACAAAGATCCAAATCACCTGTAAAACGATACAGCGTCCGACTACGGACAAGATGCAAATGGGGCTAAGAGCCCTGAAGAAATAACCAATGGCGTCCATAACCCTGCCCAGGCCAAGCCGGAAGGGTAACCCTGCTAACGACGTCGATCTCAAAACCTGCTTAAACAAAAGGGGTGCCGACAAAGGGCAAAGGAAAAAGAGGAGCGGTAGTACTGAGGCCAGTACACGGCGAGACTAGAATTCGGCGGTCCTCGCCTACATAGGTATGGTGGACTGAAGCGGCAGCGGCAGCCAACACTAAACAACCTATAGAGACTCGATACTACTGGCGGCTATCAGAGAGGGGTGAGGAAGACCTATTCGGATCGCACCTGATACTATCATCAAACAAACCCATCCTGGCGTTTCCCCCTCGAGACCAAACGAGGAAGTCAACCGAGGAACTCACACAGTTGGCAGTTTTACTTATTCGGTTATAGTTGCGGCACTTTACTAGTCAGGTTTAGATAATCGTCCTGGGAAAATAAGCAGTGGGCCATTTTAGTTAATCATTCCGTGGTAGTTGCATCAATTACTAATCAGATACAATTAGCATGAGATAACCCAAAAACCCAGCAGTTGTTGGCACCTTTATTTAGCCATTCCGTTGTAGTTGTCATACTTACTAGTCAGGTACAATGGTCGCAAGCGACACTCCAAACAAGCAATTGTGGGCAGTATTAATTAGCCATTCCATTATAGTGAGCTGATTACTAGTCATTATAAAGTCAAATTTATAGCAATAAACTTTAGTTATGCTTGTCTATGGTCGAGATACTGTGCTCCAAGTCGTCCATAACCGCGGACACGGCTTTCAGAAAGTTTTACCCGGCCGGGGTGCACCAATAGCAACACACACTCGATCAACCTCGGAAAAACCAAATCAAAACCCAACGAGGCCTTCACGACAAAGCAATCACAGGATTCAGAAATATTTCAGGGGGCCACCCCTTGGAGTACACCCGCAACGAAGTAAGCAAGCTCCGAGACGGACTCAAGGTTTGCGACAATGGCTGTAAACGACAGCAAATCCCCAAACGGGGACTGTCGATACCGCGAAAACATTCCGCTTCCAAAACAGTACAGCGTGCTCCTCACACAATCGTAAATAAAGCAGTAAAGCATGGCATAGGTACAGGATAGTAAATAAAACCTCAAACTAGTTGTGGCCCCAAGAAATAAGACTGAATCAAGCTCTGGCTAAGGGGGGGTCCCATATACCTCCCGGATGTGGATAGCGCGATAAATCAAGGAACAGGTATCAAGTACTCGGGGTCCTACGGGACACAAGTGGGCGTTCGGAAACCAAATATTATCTATCACCCACCGATGCCTCTGCTTACTTCAATTTTAGTTGTTAAACAGGAATTAAAGTGAACGATAAGTAAAACTATGATCATCTCCAACATCAACATGCGGCAAATACATCAACAACTGTGGCACTTGACAACACGCAACAACACTTAAGCAAGCGACTACGACGCGCAAGTCCAACTATCTCCCAAACAACAGGCAATAGGATGTGTCCAAGGCAATATAAGGCTGCAAGGGATATCACAGGTACGGAAACTAAAGCATCGCAACATAGATAGCAATAGATCAACAGGAGGGAATAAAGACTATAAAAGTAAGATAGGTAGAAAGGGGGAGATGCTCGCCTGAAAACATTGTCGAAGGTTCAACCGAAGATCGGGTCGGCACTCGCATCAACTCAACGGCCTTATCCGCGAAGAAGCAAAACACTAGAAGAAACACCGGGTGCAATATTTAATACTACGGCAAAAGATCGGCATGATGCATGTATGAGGTATGACATGGCAAAGATGCGATGTAATTAGGTCATATTAAGCGGAACCGGGGTCCCGACAATTAATTAAATGGTTCAAGTTATTTAGAACCCCCGCAATTTAAATGTTGTTTAACAAGGCAGAATATATCACTGGTTCACTACACAAATTTAAATGAGGTCAATATAAGACTAGATTTGCCCGCATATGGGCCCCATATTTAATTATGAGGTGAATCGGCCTAAGGCCCCCAAACCACACGACAACATGCATGCATGAACAATTAATATGCGACAAGTTGTATTTTATTATAAAATAGGGTTCGAGAAAAGGGGTCACACATTGAGGTCTCGACGAACTTGAGGTTCCGGGGTTCGGGGTTTGGCAGGGTCCAGGGTTCGACGGATCGGTCTCGGCGGGAACGTTCTCGGACTCCGGGATCGTTCTCGGATATCGGGGTAGTTCTTGTCGCGTCCGGGAAGCAGGACTTGGGTCGGTGTCGGGGCGCATCGGGTTCTTCCGGGTCGGTGTCGTTCTTATCGTCGCGAAGATCTTGTCGGGTCCGCGCTTCGGATTCCGTGAGGCGATCTTGCCGCTCCGTGCCGAAGTCCTTGAGGTTTCCTTTTTATTCACCGGTGGCGAACTTGGGAACGCGCCGGGGTCCGCGGGGTCCGGGGTGAAGTACTCGGCGTTCTCGAGGGAGTACTTGTTGTATCCGGGGAGATCTTGATGTTCCGAGGGGTCTTGCCGATCTTGATTCTGGGTCGACAGGGTTCGGTCTCGCCGGGGTCGGTCTTCGGGGATTTTTGGTAGATGGTTCCATGTAGTTGGTCATGGCGAGCTTGACGCGGCACCGGGTTCGGGGTCTATCTTCGGCTCCGGGGAACGGGCTTGCGATTCGCGCAGATCTTGGGGTTCCGACACCATCGCCTTCGGGTTCTGGCTTCGGGGTCGATGGTGACTTGCGCGGGGTCTTTGGTCATCACGGCAGGACTCCGGGATCGGGGCCTTTGATCCGACCTTCAGTTCTTGGGAGAAGATCTTGAGGGTCCCTGGCACAACATCGAACCGATGTAGATGTTGGTGACGAACTTGTCGGGCTCGAGTGGCTTGTAGCAATCCTTTGACGAGTACGCACGCTAGCAGATATACACCAAACGGGCGGAACCAAACGAGGGCGCCACGGCCAGCGCATGCCAGAGCCAGGAAGAGGCGCCTGCAGGCTCGCATGGCCGAAGCGAGCAAGGCGGACGCGGCCACGGACGGAGGCGGGACCAAGCTTGGCGGCGGGGACGCGGCACAGGGGAGACCGAGGAGGACGGGTGGCCGCGGAGGGAGGTGACCGGCGGCCGGCGCACGAGGGCGGAACGACCGGCGGCTGCTGGGCGGAGGCGGCCCGAAACGGGGCGCGGAGGGCGTCCGCGGCGAGAGGCGGTCGGCGCTCGAGGCAGAGGAGGGCAGAGAGAGGTGGCCGCCGATGCGGGGGGGGGGGGGGAGGCGCGGAGCGGCGGCGGCCGGAGTGGAAGAGAGCATGGCGGGCGCGGCGGAGCTCCGAGGCGGCGCGGTCTCGAGCGGGGACGCGGGCAGAGGAAGAAGGGGGAGGAACCGGCGGAGGGGAGCGGTGGAGGCGGGCCGGTGGCGTGCGGCGGGGCCGCGCCGGCAGCGGGATGGATGGGAGGTTGGCGGCGGGACGAGCGGAGGAGGGAAGCGCGGAGGCGGGCTTGGGTCGGCGGCGAGGGAGGTTGACGGGGGCGCGCCGGCGTCGGGGATGGCGGGTGGTGGCGGTGGCGAGCTCGCCGGCGCGGTGGAGGCGGACGCGCGGCGGCACCGACGGAGAGGGAAGAAGGCGGGTGGAGGCGAGCGGCAGAGGCCTGCGGGGAAGGAGGTGGGGGACGCGTCGGTCACGCGTGGGGCGGGGCACAGGGACCGAGCGGTGGGGCCGGAAGTCAGCCGGGGAGGGAGGAGGGTCGGTGGGGCGGGTCCCGCAGGTGGGCCAGGGTGGCAGGTGTGGTGAGTGGGTTTGACTGAGAGGTGGGTGGGGGAGAGAGGGGCTGCGGTTTGGGTGGGACCCAGGGGAAGTGGGCCAGGGATGTAAGTGGGAGAGGGTAGAAGGGACTAGGTGAGAAAAGAGAGAGAGGGGGAAAAAGGGAGGGATTGGTGAGGTGGCAGGGTGGGTAGGAAGTTTGGGGGAGGGTGAGGTGGCACGATTTGGTTGGTGGGTAGATTAGGTTTGGGTGGGGATAGGTTTTACAGGGGGCTGTTTTAATTTTTGTGTTTGTTTGGTTCTGTTCAATTTAAAACAAAACCACTTTGCAAAAAGTTTTTAGGTAAATAAAATCTCCGATGCGATCGGGGTTTTGTGTTTGAAAATAAGAGGGGTATTGTATAAATCAAAACTAGGCTTTTCAAAATAATGCAGTCAAACAATGCATGATGATGACGATGCAATGCACAAATTCAACGCGATTTTCTAGTAGTGGTTTTGCGGGATGCCACATTGGGACTAGTACATAGTGATGTATGTGGACCAATGAGCACGACAGCCAGGGGTGGTTATGAGTACTTCATTACCTTCACTGATGATTTGAGTAGGTATGGATATATCTACTTGATGAAACATAAGTCGGAAGCCTTTGAAAAGTTCAAAGAATTCCAGAATGAAGCACATAATCAACTCGGCAAGAAAATAAAGTTTCTTCGGTCGGACCGAGGAGGCGAGTACATGAGCCATGAGTTTGATGACCATCTGAAAAGTTGTGGAATAGTTCCTCAACTTACTCCGCCAGGAACGCCGCAAAGGAACGGTGTTTCGGAAAGGCGGAATCGGACCTTGTTGGACATGGTACGATCAATGATGAGTCGGACAGATCTGCCTTTATCATTTTGGGGTTATTGTCTAGAAACAGGGGCGTTCACACTAAACAGAGTACCATCAAAATCGGTAGAGAAGACACCGCATGAGATGTGGACAGGCAAAAAGCCGAGTTTGTATTTTCTTAAGATTTGGGGTTGTGAAGCATTTGTCAAGCGATTTCAGTCGGACAAGCTTACGGCCAAGTCGGATAAATGTATTTTCATGGGGTATCCGAGGGAAACCTTGGGTTACTACTTCTACAACCGAGAAGAGGGCAAAGTGTTTGTCGCTCGGAATGGTGTCTTCTTTGAGAAAGAGTTTCTCAGTCGGGGAGTAAGTGGGAGCTCGGTCCAGCTCAAAGAAATTCGAGAGGAACCGGCTAGTAGCGAGTCGGCAAAAACCTTGGAGGTTGAGCCGGTCATGGCAGCTGAGCCGGCAGGAGCACCTGTACTACGAAGATCGGCAAGATTACGAAGTGTTCGTGATGTGTTACTGTTAGACAGTGATGAGCCAGCAAATTATTCGGAAGCGATGGTGGGATCTGATTCCGAGTCATGGCTTGGAGCCATGAGATCCGAGTTAAAGTCCATGGATGAAAATCAAGTTTGGAACTTGGTTGATCTGCCAGACAGTGCAAGACCCGTCGAGTGCAAATGGGTCTTTAAGAAGAAAACTGATATGGATGGGAATGTTTCCGTCTATAAAGCACGCCTTGTCATGAAGGGGTTCCGACAAGTTCAAGGAGTTGATTACGACGAGACTTTCTCGCCCGTAGCGATGCTTAAATCAGTTCGGATCATGTTAGCTATAGCGGCCTATTTTGACTATGAGATATGGCAGATGGATGTCAAAACGGCTTTCCTTAACAGAAATTTCACCGAGGACGTGTATATGATACAACCCGAGGGTTTTGTCGATCCGGCTAATGCTGACAAGGTGTGCAAACTTCAAAAATCCATTTATGGGTTGAAGCAAGCATCTCGGAGTTGGAATATTCGCTTTGATGAGGTAGTCAAATCGTTTGGCTTCATCAAAAGTGATCATGATTCTTGTTTGTACAAGAAGTTCAGTGGGAACAAAGTAAATTTTCTAATCTTATATGTGGATGACATATTACTGATTGGAAATGATGTCCAGATGTTGCAAGAAACCAAGGAATCATTGGAAAGGAGTTTCTCAATGAAAGACTTGGGTGAGGCAACATACATCCTCGGAATCCGGATCTATAGAGATATATCAAGGAGGCTCATTGGATTGAGTCAGAGTACTTATTTGGACAAAGTGTTGAAGAAGTTCAACATGGAATCGTCTAACAAGGGGTTCTTACCGATGTCCCATGGTGTAAAACTTAGCAAGACTCAGTGTCCTTCGACAACTGATGAGCGAAGTCGGATGAGTGCGATTCCATATGCTTCTGCAGTCGGATCCATCATGTACGCCATGATTTGTACTAGGCCGGATGTTTCCTATGCTCTAAGTGTTGTGAGCAGATACCAGGCTGATCCTGGAGAGATCCACTGGACAACGGCTAAAAATATCCTGAAGTACTTGAGAAGGACTAAGGATATGTTCTTGGTTTATGGTGGTGAAGATGAACTCAGTGTAAAGGGTTACACGGATGCGAGTTATCTTACCGACTCTGATGATTCTCGTTCGCAATCCGGATACGTGTTTATTATAAACAGAGGTGCTGTGAGCTGGAAGAGTTCCAAGCAAGAGACTGTGTCTGCGTCTACAACAGAGGCTGAGTATATTGCCGCCTCGGAGGCAGCGAAGGAAGCTGTTTGGATGAGGAATTTCCTCATGGATCTTGGTGTGGTTCAGGGCTCGTCCAATCCGTTGGACGTGTATTGTGACAACAATGGTGCTATTGCACAAGCCAAGGAACCTAGACAGCACCAGAAGAACAAGCACATACTCATGCGGTACCACCTGATTCGCCAGTTCGTGGATCAGGGTGATATCAAGTTATCCAAGGTACACACGGATGCAAATATTGCCGTTACCCCAGCCGAAGCATGAGGCGCACCTGAGAGCCATGGGCATTAGATGCTTAGACATGTGATCTCGGAAGATTGACTCTAGTGCAAGTGGGAGACTGTTGGGAATATGCCCTAGAGGCAATCATGTATGATGAGATTTCCCATTGTATTCATAAAGATATTAAGTAGTCCTTGTATAAACATCTGATGTGTATCATTGAATATTTGATTCGGTTGTGGAACTATGCATTCATGTTGTTTGTACTAAATATCCTTGGTCATTGAGGTTGTGCTGGACACACAACTTAGACCAATGTGAAAGTTGGCTTGATGACTTGGTTCCACTTGTCATGGGCATGGAGATGCCATTCCAACTTACACAGACTCGGCTAAAGAGTTTAGCGAGTCGGATTGACCCATATTGAGGTACAACGAACAAGTTGTCATTTGTATATCTCAATCAATGTAATCCTTAGACCTGAGGTTATTGCATAGTCCGAGTTGAGGATCACCGACTTAGGTTCTGTCAAACGCTAATCCGTAACTGGGCAGTTATAAAGGCAGAGTTCGGGTCGACTGAGAATCAAGCTGTGTGATGTGAATAACCAAGATGGGATTTTTCCCCTCCACTCGAAGAGATATTCTCTGGGCCCTCTCGTGAGATATGATTCGGAAAGCATGGCCATGCACGACTCGGTTAAGTGTTAACCGAGGGGATCGACTAAGAGTTAGTCGGGTGAATCACTTATCTCGGATCGAGAAGAGAGTCGGACTATTTAAGGGATGACAAATATTCGCCTATAGTATGACAAGGTATATCGTGAGGCAAAAGGGACTCGGACGTAAGTCGCATTGGAAAGGCAAGTCGTCATGACTCTTTGGTACTTGGGAGTCGGCACGTTCTGCTAGGAGCCGCTACCGACTGATCGATTGAGAGTCGGACTCCAATCGTGTCCAAGTAGCCATGAGCCTGTGGGGTCACACACTTAAGAGCGGGAGCAAGTTCGGATTGGATCTGAACCTGTAATCTGGTTGGGTTGGACCTAAACCAGATTAGGACTGAGTTAGTGAGTTGGACTCACGGTGACTAACGTTATATGGGCTTTAGTGAATGGGTCGCGCGAGCAGAGCCCACGTTCACTCCCTATATATAGTGGAGCACCGTAACCCAGAAAGGTTAATCGTTGTTCGGTTAGGTCATTCCATGTGTTGGAAACCCTAGCTCCACAGCAGTCCTGCCGCCGTAACGAACCTAGCAGTTCGCCGCCGGCGCTCCTCCTTGTACGTGTGGATACCAGCAGAGGTGTTGTGCGATCAACACCAGGACGATCGGATCGTGAGGACTGCACTGCATCAACTGACGCGCTTCATCAGTAATCCGCAACCGCGCGTCTAGTGGTAAACCTCGTGGCCTTCTACCTCAGCTAGTTCTTGGGATCACCATGTTAGAGGGCAAATTTTGTTTTATCTCCGCGTGGCCCAACACCCTTCTCCATAACTGTCTTGTTTCTGACTTTGGTATCATGCTTATGTTGCTGCAGAGGGACATTCGGACGGGGTAGCGAAGGCTCGCGAGGATTTGGTCCCTACCAGCGTATTGACGGCTGATCAGTCGTCATTGATCACCGCAGAGAAGCGAGTGGCCGAGCTAGAACGAGAGCTCAAAGGCGGCAAAGGCGGGGGCGAGCTCGGCGGATGAGAAAGCGAAGGCGGCTATCGCTGCCGCGGTGGAAGACCGGAGGTATCGTATGCGCTTGTTGTGGGGTTGCAGACTGATTTGTCGGGTCTCCAAGACTTCATTACGGGGTGATGCCGTCCCCTGATTGGTGAGTTCCTTCGTCTTGTTTTTTATTGTACTAGCGAGTCCCCGAGCTTGCGGGTCGTCGTTGTCTTTGTGTCTCGACGATGTGGATTTGAGTCGTTCATACTTTTGACGTTGAGCTTCTTGTGCTTTCGCAGGGAAAATTCTTGATGACTAGCCCAAGACGCAGTCGTACAAAGCGCGACAGTCTGTCACGACGCTGGTGGACTCTGCCGCCCTTTAGGCAACCTGTATCCGCGTGTATCTTCAGGAGATCTCACTGACGAAGGTGATCCCCAGTGAACTCACTGAGGTCTAGCGCTACCTGGAGAGGGCTCCAACGGTTGTGGAGTTCATGTCGCGGTCGGCTTTCCGCTATGGGGCTGTGACTGCGCTGAGCCTTGGGCTTGTGCATTTCCTTGACGACTTCGACCTCGACGACGTCACCAGCGGGTATCCCTTGTCGACTGGCTCAGTCAAGATCTCGGACGTGCTGAAGTTGACCGACCGGGCCACGGTCTACTACGATCGGGTGTTGGCCATGGGCGATTTTCTGCCGTATCAAGAGACGGTCGTCGCCCCGAATGACCCCGAGCCGACACATAGCAACTTCAAGGCGGAGCAACCGTTCCGATCGGTGATGGCGGGTGCTTTGATGATGTATCCGTCGAACCCGTGGGTTCCCTTTATCCGTGTCAGCGGTAGTGGTGGCGCGTTGTCATCAAATCCTATAGAGTAGACGACTTTGCCGATTGGCGTCAGTTGTAAGAAATATATGCCTGCCCTTGTAAGCGAACAAAATTTGTTGCCATAAGGAATGCATGTATTCTTTTGTAAATTTTGAATTTGAGTTTGGACTATTTTGTTGTGCGAGTCCCCGAGCGTGTCCGCCCTTTATGGGGTTTACCTCGTGTCTTTGTGTCTATGTTTGTTTTTTGTACTGTTAGTTAGTTGAGGTCGACTCGCCGTGGCTTGGGAAGCCAGTCGGATGGCGACAACAAGGGGTGCTCTATACTTAATAGTTTTCCCGGACACGAACGGGGTCGGTTGGACGAGTCCCCGAGCGTGCTACTTAGCTGTTCTAGTCGCATGCCCAAGGTAGGTGAGGACGAAGCGCGTTGTATTTGGCGTGTCGCTCCACCTGGCTCGGAGAGCTAGTCGCATGGAGAGTTCAGGACGCGCTCTCATACTTGGTGTTTTACCTATCCGCGTGGGTTTGGACTGGCGTCAGTCCCTGAGCGTGGTACTTGACCGTTAGAATCGCTTTGTCAAGGGTGTGGAGGACTGGGTCGCTGTGAGAAGCGAATGCGGTTGTCTTGGCCAAGCGAGCCAGTCGAGCGAGGCAACTCCGATGGGGCTCCGGGTTGGCGTTTTCGTGGACGACACAAGGCCCAAATATTATCGATGCCCTTGTATCACACTACTTAGCCGTGCTGGTCGCGCGACCAAGGGTTGACTTCCGTGATTAGCGTAACGTTGTTTTTACGAGTGCGAGTGGCACAAGAATTACAGAGTAGACACAATTTGTGCGAATCGATCATCTTTATTTCATGGGGAGTACATGTTGGAGTTCTAGGTGTAGAACTTCCTTAGGAGGTTTACATTCCATGGCCGCTTGACATCAAGTTGTCCGTCGCCTCGGACGTCGATGAGGTAGTAGGCGTCGTTGCCCAGGACTCGCCTTATGGCGAATGGTCCCTCCCACGAGGGAGAGAGTTTGTGCATGCCCTTCTTGTCCTGGATCAGTCGTAGGACCAGGTCGCCTTCCTGGAAGGTGCGAGTCCAGACTCGGGGATTGTGGTAGCGGCAAAGTCCTTGCTGGTAGAAGGCGGTGCGGGAGCGAGCTAGGTCGCGTGCTTCGTCGAGCTGGTCGACCCCGTCCTAGCGTGCGAGCTCGTCGTCTGCCTACGCGTAGTTGACGACGTGAGGTGAGTCATGCTCGAGGTTAGTCGGCATGACGGCCTCAATGCCATACACCATGAAGAAGGGCGTGAACCCGGTCAACCTATTGACGGAGGTGCGGATGCCCCAGATGACGGAGGGTAGCTCCTCGACCCAGCACCCCGGAGTTTGCTCGAGGGGAACTTGTAGTCGTGGCTTCAGGCCGTGGAGGATGCTCTGGTTGGTGTGTTCCGCCTGGCCGTTAGACTCCGGGTGGGCGACTGAGGCGAGGTCGCGCCGTATGTTGTGCTCCTCGTAGTACTCGGCCATGGCGCCTTTGGCGAAGTTGGTTCCGTTGTCCGTGATAATGCTGTGCGGGAATCCGTAGCGGTAGATGAGCTCGCGTAGGAACTTGGGCGCAGTCTTCCTGTCACACTTGCGGACTGGCTTGGCCTCCACCCACTTGGTGAATTTGTCAACTATGACCAGGAGGTGGGTGTAGCAAGAGGGGGGCTTCTTGAAGGGGCCCACCATGTCCATGCCCCACACGGCGAATGACCAGGTGATGGGGATGGTCTTGAGCACCGAGCCTGGCACGTGCGTTTGATTGTCGTACTTCTAACACCCGACGCAGCGTTGGACGATGTCGACTGCGTCAACGTGTGCGGTGAGCCAGTAGAAGCCATGTCGCATGGCCTTGGCGACTAGGGACCGGGCGCCAGCATGGTGGTCGCAGTCGCCAGCGTGGATGTCTTGGAGGATTTCTTGAACTTCCGCGGGCTGGACGCAGTGTTGGAACACGCCGGCCACGTTGCGCTTGTGGAGCTCGTCGTTGATGAAGACTAAGGACTTGCAGCGGTGCACGATCATGCGAGCCTCCGTATCTTCTGCGGGTAGGGTCCCTCCCTCGAGGTAGGAGACGTATGGCGTGGTCCAGTCACTTGGCTCCGTGATCATGATGACTAGGGCTGGTTCTGATTGCAGCGGTATCCCGAGGTCAATCTCCCTCGGGGGAGAGACATATGGCTTGGTGATGGTGTCGAGGAAGACACCGGCGGGTGGCGCGTGGCGAGTTGACCCGATGCGAGAGAGGGCATCGGCCTCTTCATTCTTGCGCCGGTCGATCCACTCGGCGAAGTACCCGGCAAAGTGGCCCCCAGCTGGTCCACTGCTTGGCGGTATGCCGCCATGGTGGGGGAGACGGCGTCACAGGTGCTAGCAACTTGCGCGGCGACGAGGTTGGAGTCACCGTAGCATTGTAGGCGGTTGATGTTCATCTCCTTGGTGTCTCACATGCCGTGAAGGAGGGCCTCGTTCTCGGCCATGTTGTAGGTGCAGGGGTGAAGTCGAGGTACAGTACGTAGCGCAGCTTGTCACCCTTGGGGGAAGTGAGCACGATCCCTGCCCCTGTGCCGTCTGTGTTCTTGGACCCGTCGAAGTGGAGCGACCAGTAATGGAGGTACGGCAGCTTCTCCGGCTGCTGCGCCTCCTCCCAGTCGGCGAGGAAGTCAGCCAGGGCCTGCGACTTGATTGCCTTGCATGGCTCGTACTTGATGTTGTGGACGCCGATCTCGATGGCCCACTTGGCGACTCGCCCAATCGCTTCGCGGTTGCGGATGATGTCCTGCAACGGTGCTGAGGAAACGACCGTGATTGGGTGCTCCTGTAAGTAGTGTGGTAGTCGCCACTGGGCTCGAAAGACCGCATATACCAATTTCTGGTACTGCGGGTAGCGCCGTCGCGACTCGGTGAGGACTTTGCTGATGTAGTAGACAGGTCACTGCACGGGGGCGCTCCTTGCCCTCTTCTGGCCGTTCGATGACCATGACGGCGCTGACGACTTGCTTGGATGCCGCGACATAGACGAGCATTGGATCCTTATCGGTGGGGGCGGAGAGCAGCGGGGCCACGAGTAGCACTTCTTTGAGCACGTGGAGCGCGTCGTCCGCCTCCTTGTCCCACTAGAACATGGGGTTCTTGCGCATTAGGCGGTAGAGAGGCATTGCCTTCTCTCCTAGCCGGGGGATGAAGCGGCTGGGATCCGCGACTCGCCCGGCCAACTTCTGGACGTCGCGGAGGCACTCGGGTATACCGAGCCGGGCGATTGTGTTGATCTTTGTGGGGTTCGTCTTGATGCCTCGCTTAGAGACTACATACCCCAATAGCTGCCCTATAGGTACACCGAAGGTGCAGTTTCCTGGGTTAAGTTTTATCTTGTACCTCTGCAGGTTTGCGAAGGTTTCAGCTAGGTCGGCGAGCAGATCGCCCTGGCGAGTGGACTTCACCACCACGTCGTCAATGTAGACATGGATCTTGCGACCAATTTGTCTTGCAAGGCACTCCTGCATGCACCTCTGGTAGGTCACTCCAGCGTTCTTGAGGCTGAACGTCATGGCAGTGTAGCAGAATGCGCCG
The DNA here is from genome assembly GCA_916181665.1 of Avena sativa. NCBI lineage: Eukaryota > Viridiplantae > Streptophyta > Magnoliopsida > Poales > Poaceae > Avena > Avena sativa. The sequence goes on from OV702282.1 coordinate 196,581,205, forward strand.
AATGGCATGATGAACGCCGTCTTATCCTTGTCCTCGACTGCCATTTTGATCTGGTTATAGCTAGAGTAGGAGTCAAGTAAACACAGCAACTTCGAGCCCGCGGTCGAGTCGATGATTGATCGATTCGCGGGAGGATGAACTGCTCCTTTGGGAAGGCGTTGTTGAGGTTTGCATAGTCGATACACATTCTCCAGGTACCATTCTTGTTTTTGACCAGGACTGGGTTTGCCAGCCACTTGGAGTATTTGATAGGCCATATGAAGCCTGCAGCGAGTAGACGCTGCACTTCCTCGGCGATTTCTCGGTGGCGCTCTTCATTGAAGGGCCACAACAACTGCTTGACAGGTCGAGTTTTTTCTCAGCGAGATCCCTCGGGACACCTGGCATGCCGGATGGCTTCCATGCAAAGATGTCACGATTCTCATGGAGGAACTCGACGAGCGCACTTTCCTATGCGGGACTCATGCCCGTCCCGATTGTCACGTCAGGCTGGAGTCGCCCGGGACCAGCTCGACGGAGCGTGTGTGCGTGGTGTCCTCGAATGCGGTTGAGCCACCGTTCTCCGAGTTGGGCTTCTTTAGTATTGTGGCGTCGTCATTGTCGACCCCGCTCGCGTACCTGGCGAGCTCCTTGGCGTGGTTAGCCTCCACGGCGATGACAGCGTTGGCGAGCTCGACGCCCTTTGCCTCACACTCCGCGGCAATGGGACACAGTGGTATGGGCTACTGAAGGGCACCAGCTCGAAGGCGATCCGCTTGGTGCGGAAGTTTGCTGGTGTGTCGAAGGTGACTAGCGGCGTCACCTTCCCGATCGGGTACGCCTTCTGTCTGGGGACGATGCCGTGGAAGGTGGTGTAGGTCGTCTTGATCATTGACTGTGGGAGCCGCATCCGCCTGAACTTGTCTAGGTAAAGTATGTTGATGGAGCTCCCACCATCCATCAACGTGTTGGGGAGCCAGTAGTCTCCCACTTTGGGCTTGACCACCAGGGCGACTCGCCGCGGATAGTCAATCTGTGGCGTGTGGTCCTCGCGGCTCTAGGTGATGCGCTGTTCGAACCAGTTGAATATGCGGGGGACATCGACTTGGGACACCGCGTTGATGGCAACGGCGCGGGCGATGACCTTCTTCTCATGCTTGGTGTTGAGCGACCCGACGTCGTTGCCGAATGCCCTGCCATTTGGAGGGTGGTTGTTGGGGTCCTCCCGTGCACGCCGTGCCTTCTCGATCTCCTTCAGGGAGTGGCAGTCGGCAGTCGTGTGCGTGGCGGGCTTCCCTTCCCTGCTGTGGAACACACATGGCTGGTTAAGGAGAGCCGCGAGGTAGTTTCCGCTGTCGTGGTGTTGGCCTCCATCGCGGAGGAAGCTCTTGGAGTCGCATGGCGCATAGACAGCATTGGCGACGAAGTCGACTCGACCGTCACTGCGGTGCTTGCCGGTGAGCAGAGTGTTGTTGTAGCGTAGCTCGGGTCACCTCCCGTTGTCGTGGCCGCTTGGGCGGCGATTTCCACCCGACTTTTCGTCGGTTTCTTGGTTCGGGTCCTTCTCCGCGTACCACTTGGCGATATCGAGGAGGTCTGGGATGTTGTCGAGTGTTTTGTACACCCACTTGAGTTTGGAGATCAGTGGTTCATAGCGGCATGATGTCTTGAAGCAGTGGATCGCCGTCTCCGGGTGGATACCGGTCGCGTTGAACCCCAGGTCTTGCCACCTTTGGAGCCAGTTGTGAGTCGACTCGCGGGGCCCCTGGACGCATCGCTCCAGGTCCTCGATGCCGGTGGCACTGGTGTAGGAACCCTCTTAGTGCCTGACGAAGGCATCGCACATGTCCTCCTAGGAATCGATGCTATATGTTGGGAGGGTGTTGATCCATTGCCGAGTAGCTCCCTCCATCATCAGGGGGAGGTAGCGAGTGGAGAGTAGGTCGGTGTGGCCGGAGATTCCCATTGCCATGAGGTACGTGTCCAACCACACAGATGGGTTATACGAGGGATCGTACTTTTCGATCTCCTTTGGCGCTTTGAAGTTCGCCGGATTTTTTCGCCTCAGATCATTGGTCCGAAGAACTGGGGGGGGCGACTCGGATGAGCGAGCGCCTTGGCTCGCCATCACGATGGTTGGTGAGGGTGTACCTCAGGTCATCGGGCTAGCGTGCGCGCCAGCTTTCGTTGTTGATGATGTGGGTCCATGCATCGATGGGCTGCCCATTGGCAGCGACCATGTTGTTCGTTGGTCGTGGGTCGTTGGTGGAGAGTGCCGCGTGTGCGGGTCGTGGTTGGAGCTGCAGGGGCTCAGGTGGTGGGCAATTGAGAGTGTTTGCCATCGTTGGGTGGCCGATCGAGGCCGCCCTGCTTCATGAGGAGTGGGAGTGCATGCGCCCCCGCAAGTCGGCTCCTGCGGTTTGCTGCTCGACGGCCTTGGCGAGTAGGGCCTTGGAGTACTGGATCTGTAGTGCGCCTTCTCCCGTCACGTTGAGGTTGGCGACCGCGACTCGAATCGCGATGACGTTGTCCATCAGAGTGGAGAACAGCAGGAGGCCGTTTGCGTCCCACTCTTGCGGGGAGATCATGATACTTGGCTGGTCTGGAGGGGGCGTGCGACCGGGCAGTGGTGGGGGAGCGCTATTTGCCGTTGTGCCTGGCGGTGGCTGGGAACTTCCTCCTGGTGGCGCGTTCTCGCAGACCACGCGGTCGGCCATGAGGGCCTGGTCGTTCTCGTCGTCGAAGTTCAGGGCGCGGCCCTGAACGGTGGGGTTCAGGTGCGACATGATGCGGCGCTGGTGGTAGAGAAAGAGCTCCTGCGCCGTCATCTGCTCGAGGATAAAATTTTCACGCTCGTCTTGTTCCCTGTGAACTGCCTCCTCCAAGCGTAGGCGGAGTTCCTTAACCTCCATCGCCGTCACGGTCGGCGGGATCAGCGTAGAGAAGGGGTCTGGCGGGGCGCTCGTGTCGCTCGCCATGTAGGTCACGACGAAGAGACCGGATCCGCCATAGAGGTCGCCGGAGTTCTCCAATCCGGACTCGGAGTCGAAGATCCCGAGGATGGAAGGATCCTCGAAGTCCCCCATGTTGGAGAGTTGGGTGATGGAGCCGGCAGGTGACGCGACGACGATAGATCCTGCGATTGACGCCGGGGTCGCCAAGTCGGCATCGTCGTTGAGGGCCGCGTCGTCCGCGGCCACACTGGTCTCGGCCACCTTGCTGTTGGCCGAGCCATAATTGGAGGCGAAGCGATGGATGGTGCAGACCTGATTCTCAGAGAGCTGATCACGCGGTGGAGACTCGCGGATGCGAGCCGAGTCCTCCGAGACGATGACGTCGGTGAAGCCGAAAAAGAGGCTGATCATGCCGACTGGCATGATCACGCTGTGCGTGACCAGGCGCGCCGCCGGGACGTAGCTCCTTGGCAAGATCTGGAGGATCTAGTCGATAGTGATCATGCGGCCGGTGGCAATCGTCTGGTTGATTGGAAAGTAGGGTCTCGCCGCAGAACACAGGCCTGGCCGGCTAGGCCCCACGGTGGGCGCCACTGTCGTGGGAATGGCCACAGCAGATGCTGCGATTGGCAGCGAGTAGTTGAACGAGGGGCAAGGGCGGCCAGCCATCTATGGTGCGAGATGAGGGCAAAGACATAGGTTTTTACCCAGGTTCGCCCCCAGAGGGTAAAGACCTACTCCTGCTAGATTGTATTGATGAGAGAGTACACAAGGCGAGCTTGGCGGCTAGGCCGCGAGTCGAGGGGGTGTATGATGGAACGTAAGTTCTATGCGTGCCCTAGGGAGGTTTATATAGAGTCACCTCGCTAGGATTTACAGATCTACAACCGAGTTGGATAAGGACTCAGAGGGTTTTGACCTAATCCGACTGGGCCTAGCTACGCTTCTGGGCCTCTAGCTTCCAGTCGCATGGCTTCCTCTTGGGTCGTGATCCAGTCACCATCGTGCAGGCCCACTCGCTGGCAGTACGAGCCAGTAGGAAATGTCATGCTGGGTTACCCCACTCAGCATATCCCCATCACTTCATCTTCTGGAAAAATATGATTTTCCATATATTTTCTAGAATTTGCTGATCTTCGCGAATATTACATCTAGACACCGCTTTTTTACATCAGAATCCTAACTCCGGTAGTTCATCTTTCAAAAGTCACCCAACATGAAAAAATAGATGAAATAACATAAGTATAACCTCTTAATATGAAATATATCAGTGAATAACAGTAAATTATGATATAGAATAGTGATGCAAAATGGACGTATCAACTCCCCCCAAGCTTAGACCTCTCTTGTCCCCAAGCGAAAACTGAGCTTAGTAAACATGACCACAAGTTTATGGAGTGAAGTGTGGATAAAAAGAATACGGACAAGAAGCATCACATTCACCCATACACAAATCATAATAGAAACAACTCACTATTATATAACTTAACATGCAACGAGTATGGGAGTCACAATAAAGATGCATAAAGACAAATCATAATTGGTAGTGTCAAACTTTGTTCTTGGTCAGAGAACAGTTGATAAATCATACTTAATTTTCAAGAAAAGCTTTTGTAATGGATTTTATAACAGGAATCATTTTGCTCAAACATAAAGGGCTTTTCACATTGATAGATTTCAAAGTAATATTCATTCAGATAAGAGCAATGTGCAATACAAAGAAGATAAGAAACATGATTGAATAAATCATCATATGAATGATTGAATCACAACAACTCAAATGCTTGCTGGAGATAGAAGGGAATAGGTTTATTGACTCAACTTAGAAGTAAAAGATAGGCCCTTCGCAGAGGAAAGCAGGGATTTCAAGTTTCATAAAGAGCTTTCAAAATATTATGGTACTTACTAGCTTTGATCTCTCATTGCCCCTATCATAAGCATCTTGAGGTGATTAAGGTTAAAGTGAACAAATATGGAGTATATGCTTGAAAAATCATAAGTTGGAAATCTCATGTCCCTTGAGTACGAGGGCCGTTCCTCATGCTACTCAACTTTAGTTACCGGTAAGTTCTTGTCATTGTAAGTGTATGTGTATCATAAAGAACTGCCAACGGGGTACCCCTTGCCCCATGATACAGGAGCTATCCCATATCAAAATGACAAGTTAACAGACAGTGAGCATCTCAGCGATCTTTTTATTTGCTATTTGCATAGGTTTTTATTGAGGATGCTTCACAGATTGCTCACTATGGTTATATTGCAAGTGTCCACCATGATTAGACATGGCTTAGGCTAGCCGCCCAGGCATTTCTCTAACACATATACATAACTCGATGGACTTACAAACAAAAGATCATGATATCAACGGGATATATATTTACAGGTGTTGAAAGCATTCCCCGTGACAACACGATTCTGCTAATTCCCAACGTATAAGTGCAAGCATATACAACATAGATGACACAATGGTTCAAGTTTATTAAGGGCAGGAAAACAAGGTGTGCCATCAAGTTCGTGAGAGCTTTACTAACTAGTTTTCACATAACAAAAGACATTTTAATTTGAAAGGAAGATGGAACTCAAGAATTTAGGTAGAATAGCAATAATGCTAATAGGTAGATACGGTGGACACAAATGGCATAGGTTTTGGTTCAAGGATTGGATGCACAAGAAGAATTCCCTCTCAGTACAGGTTTTTGGCTAGCAAGGCTGGGTAGCAAGCATAAGGGTTGAAGGAAACAAAAAAACATACAAGTGATAGAAACAAACATACAATCTTCCTTGAAAACACAAAAGAACTTAAATAAAGAATACTAAGCTTATGAGATAATCAAGAAAAAAAATTAATTAAAATACCTATAAGTGCTTTTCTCTTTTCCCTTCGAACCTCAAAAAGTGTTGCTACTGACCAGAGCTAGGTTTGCCAAAACCAATTTAGATTTACTTGATGCTCCCAAAGTGATACCAATACTAATCAACAAGATCAATCATATAACAGAAGTTGCAAACTAAGATAAGATGTGCAAAAAGTAAATGATAAAACTTCTCATTAATATTCCATAAAGGCACTCACACCAAGGGATACATAGATAACCAACTAGAGGAGAGATACTTCCACAATGCAAACCATCCTATATGAGAACTTCTCTATTCATGATATGAATCTACTAAAAAGGTAAAAAGATGAAAGATAATGATGTGATACCGCGCCCCCCAAGCTTGGAACAAGCCAAGGGGATGCCAAAACCTGATGATGAATTACTCCTTCGATAATGGTGGTGTTCCCTTGTTCGTGGTGAGAAAATCTTCCAGCATCTTACGAAGCCTGTTATTCTCCTCATGAAGTATATCCACCTTTCTCCTTAGGACTCGGTACTTATCACAAAACTCATCAGTGGCTTGAAGGGCCTCCACTGCCTCAGGGCAGGAGCTGAGGTCTGGAACGGAGGTCATCATCCCCTGCATATTATGAGAAAAAGCACGTCCAATGTCAATTTCCCCTACAAAAGTAGGATTTCTTGCCCTTGATCCTGTGGCAGCTTGTCCCTTCATGCATGCTGACATGTTCTTTACTTCCTCCTTGACGCTCCGATCCATGTATTCGCACCTAGCTATGATCCCTTCTTCTTCCACTCATCCAATGAAAGTCACTTGCTCAAGATCGCCGGTGGAGCTCGCGCCGGCGTCACAGCTCATACTCCTCCAAGAGCGAACCCTGGAACGACATCTGAATAGAATAGATCGAAACGAAAACATGATGAGAACATGATATACGGACCTCGGGGGGTCCGGGTGATTATATATTATGAAGTTTTACGACATAAAGAAGGTACTGGGCGAAAACGGGATGGAGACGGGCTCCGGGGTGGTCACACCGCCTGGTGGCGCGGCCAGGTCGGGCCCACGCCACTGGGTGGTGTGGGACACTCGGGCTCCGTTTCCTTCCCTGTTTCGATATGGAATAAAAACTTCAAAAATATAAAAAGAAAAGTTTTTGCGGACCTTCTATTTTCAGCACTTTTACCTATTCAAAAACGGACTCTGCAGGTTCCTGAATTTGGTCTTTAATAAATTCTTCCAGAGTCACCATTTGAATAATATCAACATATTCATTATAAGAATCTCCAGAACTATAATGTTTGAGCCTTTGACCATTCTACTTCCATCATTTTCTCCCAACATTTGAAAATCTCTTTCATACAAAGCTCCACACAATCTTCATTAGCGACATTAGTGTATGCAAAGAAAATAAACCTTTTGGTTCAGTGAAATCCATCAAAACATAAGCTATTGTAGCAACTCCTTTAAAAATCCCAAAAATAATTTAAATGGAAAACGATTTAAGAGGCAAATGCAAACAATGGCAGAAATCTGTCAAAACAGACCAGCATGTAGAGATTGATTTTTTAGAAAATCTTCTGTTGCTCAAATCAAAAAGTACAAAACTAACAAAAGTTGTATAACAACATGGGGCACAAGCACATAAAATTACATCTCCATCCGAAGTACTGGGATTGTTCGCGAATGTTTACAATGAAGCACAAAAATCTGTTCCAGGACAGCAACTTCCCACAACTCACCTACTTCTCAAAAGAGGCAAATCTTGACACTAAAACCAAAGAAAAAGGATAAGGAGAGGTTATTATAGGGATAATAACTTTCAAGCCTCAAAGAAACAAAAACCTAAAGCAAACTAAAAAGGGTTGTCTCCTAGAAGCTTTTTCTTTATAGCCATTAAGATGGGCATGATAATTTCAATGAAGCTCTCATAGGAGATATGGACTTGAAATAAAAGAGAGCATCAAGAAGAAAATATCTATCACATTTAAGTCTAACCCACTTCCTATACCAAGGAATTTTGTGTAAGATCCCTCCTTTATAAAGAAAAAGGATCCCTGTGATTGCAATGCTAATCCCTGGATCATTGCTAGCATCCACAGTTTAAGATGAAGTACATAGATACAAAGGTCATTTATTACATCCATTCCAGAGATAAACATAGTTTTTACAACTCCAAGGCCACAGGCCTAATACAAGAGTTTGGATAAGTAAATAAACAAAAGTCTTCATCTTCATGTGCCACAAGCAAACATGTTGAGTGTAGACTCATGACACCTAATCCTCATCAGAGTAACCTGCAACATCACAAGTTACAGCCACAGTGGGTCTATACTTTGGAATAGTATTGGCAAGTGATACCTTAGTAAATTTTAAGTGGACTAGATACTATATGCAATTTGGCTAAGTGTAGCTTGGCTTGCTTTGCTCAAAATAGATTTTGCCTATTAGTTGAAATCACTAAGTTTTTCTTTGTTAAAACTTTCCCAAGGAACCACCAATAGACATTGAGGTCCTTCACCCTTGTTCACCCACAAATTTTTACTTAGAATTTGGGATGAGGAGATTCTTGATAGCTTCCATGTCTTGATGCTCAAGTTGTCCATTGCCATGGACTTGGCTAAGTACTTAGATTTTTCCATCTGTAGAGGTTGTGCACTTTCCCCACCAGACTTGGTTTCACCAAGACATTACCTTTCAGAAGCCTTCCCTTAGACCAAATGGACGCGTTCCAACCTATCATCCAACTACCACCAACTGTCCAAATGGCTAAGTTCTAGCAACCTATATGGTCCAGGCAGAGCCCATATTGCCAAGTGGCTGCACTAGAAGCTTCTTAACACTTGGCCTCTAAAATCTCTTTGTTCCTGGGTGGCTTACCACAAGTGTGATACACAAGGTAAGCCATAGAAATGGGCCTTGTGTAACCACTCAACATAAACCATTCTTTCCCTTCCACCCAGGTGTTTCATTAACTTAGTTGTTTTATTAGGCAAAACATAAGTCCAAAGACTTAGAAATATTTTCATCATAGCATGTATATTTTCACAAACCCTTGTTTGCTACTAGCTAGGCTAAGCATGGCATAGATAGTAACTTAACTTAGAAATTCCCTAGCATTTCTACAACTACTTAGGATTTCCCAACATGGCATATAAGCAAAATATAACATGCAAGTCTAACAAAATGTTTCTAATGCTTAGTAGAAAACATAGGATTGATAATATTCATGAAGTACCACTTGCCTTGGTAGTTGGGAGAGTAGCACTCCTCACAATCACAATCACTAGCACCAAAATCTACACAAAGATTGGTAGCAACAAATTACACACAAATCACATACAAACAAAAATATATGCATGCATGCAAAATGCTAAGTGATGATTTTTAAAGCTCAATCAAGCAAGTGCATGGTACTGAATCCTAGACAAGTCAAAAACTTGCCAAACCAAATTTATTTAACTCTAAAAACAAATTCTAAACAATGCATATACTCAAATAAGCCCTACACATGTTTCTACAAATAAAACCATTTTAACAGAGGCAAAACATTAAACACATTGCATATTTTAAAAGAGCTTGCTCTCCTGATTCCAACGGTATAAAATTTGTCAAAATCTAACGTGGAAATCAAAAGTTACAAACAAAACAAATTTGAACAATAATCTGATTCAAATTCTGTTTTTAAACCTAACTCACTGCCACACGTCTTAATCTTACTGGCGCATACCGGTTCGCGTCGGATCACACTTCTGAGCCGTTGGATCTCACTTAAACGCGCGGCTCAGATCTAATCTTACCGCTTCGCTCGTGTTCTATCCTATCCGCACGATCTGGATCTAACGATCCTGAGCAGCCTGACCATCTAGTGGCGGCGCTAGCGGCGGCGACTGGCGGCGGCGCCTCTGTCAGTAGCGGAGCTGGTGTTCTAGGTCGCGCGGGAGAGGGAGAAGGGGTTTACCAAAATCACAGGGAGCTGCTGATGCTCAAGGTGGCGATGGTTCGTCAAAGGGTGCGCGGACACGGCGGGGATTCCTTGTCGGAGTAGGGGCAGACGTCGGGCAGGCCTTGGCGTCGACGGAGGCGAGGTTTTGGGGCGAGCTAAGACAAACCAACGGTGCCGTTAGATGCGCAAGACGCTGGGGATCTTAGGCATATCAAACAGAGGGCAAGGGGCGGCTGGTACTTACGGGGAGAGGTCGCCGGAGTTCGAGCAGAAGGCGGCGACGCTCAGTCGTTGACGTTGCCGGGGCTACAGGCCATGCGCGAGCAAAAGTAAGGTGTCAGTAGATGCGCACGGAGCTGCAGAGCATGATAGCATGAACCATGGACAGAGGGGGGCGCGGTGCTCACCGGAATTCATCGTCGAGGTCGTCGGAACAGCGGCGGTGTCTGGCGAGTTGTGAGCAGCCTGGTGGCGTGGAGAGAAAATTGAGTGAGGGGAAATGGCCACGAGGGGGAGGGGTTTAAGTAGGCAGGGGCTCGACAAGAAACGCCTGGTGAATCAATGGCAATTACGCCGCGGAATCAACGCAGCAACGGCCAGCGGCGACGTGTTCATGCGCGGGATTTGGGGAAGACGACGGTGACGTGGACAGGGCCCACTTGTCAGCGAATAGAACAGAGAGGGAGTGGGGTCCTGGCGTCAGCGACTCCGTGGGTGCGTCTGTGAGTGAAAGAGAGAGAGGGAAAACCCGGGTGGGCTAGCTGGGCTAGATCTGCTGATGGGCTCAAACCCTGGCGCCGGCCTTTTTCTATTTCCTTTCTCTTTTTCTTTTTCTAAATTGATTTTCTAGAATGATTTTCAAATGAATTCAAACTCTATTTGAATTCAAATGTTTTCAGGATTTTTTGCAGTGTGCAATAGTCGCAAATCTGGGTATAAAACCAAATGGTCACTTTGAATTGGCTTGGTCATTTGAAATTAAATAGAATAAACAGTGACTTAGCACTTGTTTAATATTGGTTTTGAATTTGGTTTTCAAATTGTATTTGCTTTGAAAACTTGGGTTTAGGTCTTAGCAATCTAGCAACTCATTCTGAAAGCAATAAGGCACAAGGTTTGGTTTCATGAACAACAACCTCTCATAGAAAGAGTAGCACTTGTTTCAATGTTGATCACATAAAATAATGAGCTCATATGCTCCTATTTTTGAAGTGTTTTGTTTGAAATGAAACATATGATCATGGATGCATGAATGATATGCATAAGTTTGAAACATGATTTTTGGGATGTTACATTTTGTAAGAAAACAAATTATTGAAACAAGAGGCTACTACCATAGGAAGGCAAAACAAGTGCAACTTCAAAACTTTCAACATAAAGCGGGGAAACTTACTATTATTGAGATGCATAAAACCATGTTTCCCTCTCTCATAATAACTTTTAGTAGCATTATGAATAAAGTTAACAATATAGATGTCACAAGAAACATTCTTATCATCAGAATGAGCATACTTAAAATCATCAAACAGAGGTTTAAGGTCAAACACTGGATCAATAGAAGCAAGTTGTTCAACCCTAAAATCTTCATCAGGTAATTCATTTTTTATGAGGAGATTTTGCAAATTTGGAAAAATTAAACTCATAAGATTCTTCATCAAACTTAGTTAAAAATTTCTCCTTCCTGCAATCTATAATAGCTCCACAAGAGTTCAAGAAAGGTCTACCAAAAATGATATGACAAGTTTTACTAGCAGCTGAACCAAGCACTAGAAAATCTGCAGGATATTTAATCTTACCACAAAGAACTTCCACATCTCTTACAATACCAATTGGACAAATGGTTTCTTTATTAGCAAGGTGAATAACCACATCAATGTCCTCAAGTTCACAAGGACCAATTTTATGCATAATTTCTCTATAAAGCTCATAAGGAATATCACTAGAACTTGCACCAATATCACATAAACCATAATAGAAATGATCACCAATTCTAACAGAAAGCACAGGGACACTAACTATCCTAGTTTTACTAGGATATGAAACAATATTAGAAGCATCTTTAGAAAACATAATGTGCCCATCTTCTACATTTTTAGTGACAAGGTCTTTCACAATGGATACTACAGGTTCAATATTTATTTGTTCATCAGGTTCTACAGATTTCTTTGTACTTTTGATAACCACATTAGCTATAATAGAATGTTCCTTTACCTTAGAAGGAAAATGTATTTTATCAATATAAGGTTTAGGAAAAATGCGATCAACAGTACAAACTTCAGTGTTTCTAGCAGGAACATGATTAACAATATCTTCATAAGGAGCATGGTACTTGTTCCGTTCCTTTTTGGGAATTTCAATATAAGAGGCAAAATCCTTAAAACAATTGGCAATACTTTGATAATCAAGACCATACTCAGTACTAATATTATGAAAGCCATCAGTTATCATAAAAGATTTAATGCATTCATAATCACAATTTATACCTGACTTTCTTCCTTTGTCACTCTCCCATGCTTCGGTATTTTCTGGAATACGGTCTAGAAGATCCCATTTAGCTTCTTCTTTCATACATGTGAATGATCCAGCACAAGAAGCATCTAATAAATCTTTATCATGAAGAGAAAGCCTTGCATAAAAGTTATTAATAATAATATTTTTAGGGAGCTCGTGAATAGGACATTTAAGCATTAGTAACTTCAATCTCCCCCAATCTTGGGCTGTACTCTCTCCATCACGAGGCCAAAATTTACCTATCCTTATGAATCTCACTGGGAGGATAGAATTTAGAATAAAAGAGAGGTACTATTTCCTCCCATTCCATAGATTGTCCATTCTTCAGCAGCTTATACCATTCTTCGGCTCTTCCTTTCAATGATATAGAGAGTAATTTATCTTAACTTGTTCTGTTGTGATACCTGCACACTTAAACAACCCGCATAATTCATGTATAAAAAGCAAGTGATCACCAAGATGGAGAGTTCCATCCCCGAAATTATAGTTATCCATAACACGATCAATTTTTTTGTAGGTATCTTAAAAAGATCTATCTCAACAGGTGGTGGTTCATCTACTACCCTAGCAGTGGTAGTAGCTTTCCCAAATAGGAAACGAAGTGGGTTATCCATATTGGAAACAAAGTAACAAACAGAAATAAAAGTAATACTCACAGTAGAAATTTCCTTTACCAGTTCCACTCTTCAATAGTGCTTCACTCCCCGGCAACGACGCCAGAAAATAGTCTTGATGACCCACAAGTATATGGGGTGTATCATAGTACTTTCGATAAATAGAAGTGTCGATCCCAACGAGGAGAAGAAGGTGTTGACTAGTGGTTTGGATCAGGAATTCGCTACAAATACTTAGCAAATGGAATTTTAGGGGTTTTTGATAAAGAAAAGCAATAAAGTGCAAGTATATAGAAGGCAACAATAATAATTGCAGCAAGTGGCCCAATCCTTTCTTTAGAAAAGGAAAAGCCGATTGTATTACTTATGAGGACCAACCATTCTCAAGGACACTTGGGAATACTATCAAGTCCTTTCTCTTCATGTAGTTGATTAATCTTCTTTGGTTGGATAAGTGTTGTGTGGGTGAACCTATGCTAATGTACCGACCTTACTTGGACTAATACATACTTGTGATTATACCCCTTGAAAGCATCCGCAACTACGAGAAAGTAATTAAGATAAAAACCAAACCACAACATTAAACTCTGAGATCCTACACTCCCTTGTGCAAAGGTTTCCTAACGGGGGTTCAGGTTTCTGTCACTCCGGCAATCCCACGATTAGTAGCCAAATACACAATGCATTCCCCTAGGCCCATAAATGGTGAAGTATCATGTAGTCGATGTTCACATGACACCACTAGAAGAATAGCACCACAACTTAAATATCAAACCATTGAATATTACTCAACACAATTCCACTACTAACAACTTGACCTCTCCCATGTCCTCAAGAACTAAAATAACTACTCATGAGACATCATATGGATCAAAATCAGAGATGATATAATGATGGATAACAATCTTAACATAAACAATAATTCAATGGTTCCACTCAATAGCATCAACTACAAAAGTAATCAACACCGGGAAAGTTTCCCCTAAGAAATGCAAGATTCAACCCAATTGTTACAGCGGGATTGAGTGGTGATGATAGTGCTGGTGGAGATGGTGGTGAGGATGATGATGATGATCCCGTGAAGTCTAGCTTGATGATGGTGTTGATGGCGATGATCTCCCCTCTCCGGGAAGGATTTTCCCCGGCAGGAATCTGCCTACCGAAGAGCTCTTTTTCTCTTTGTAGTTTCCGCCTCGCAGAGGCGGGGGAATCTTTCTGTGGTCACCCTCCCCGGTATTAGGGTTTCGAGGAGAAGATATAGGCGAGAGGGAGAAGCAGGAGGTGGGCCAGGGTGGCCACACCACCTGTTGGCACGGCCTAGGGGGCGCACCAGGGGGTGGTGTGCCCTATGGCGCATCTCTGCCTCCCCTTCTGGCATCCTTCGTCTTCTAGGAAAATAGGATTTTCCATATATTTTTTGGAATTTTCTGATCTTCACGAATATTGCATCTGGATACCGCTTTTTTCCATCAGAATCCTGACTCCGACAGTTCATCCTCCAAAAGTCATACAACATGCAAAAATAGATGAAATAACATAAATATCACCTCTTAATATGAAATATATCAATGAATAACAGTAAATTATGATAACAGTAAATTATTATAGCGGTACGGAGTGGTGGTGATGGTGCTGGTGGAGATGATGGTGAAGAAGATGATGATGATCCCGATGAAGTTTAGCTTGATGAAAGTGTTGATGGCGATGATCTCCCCTCTCCGGGAAGGAATTTCCCTGGCAGATTTCTGCCTGCCGGAGAGCTCTTTCTCTGTCTGTAGTTTCTGCCCCGCAGAAGCGGCAGAATCTTTATGTGGTCGCTCCCCTAGTCTTAGGTTTTTGGGAGGAATAAATATGCGAAAGGGCGATGCCAGAGGTGGGACAGGGTGGCCACACCACCTGGTGGCACGACCCAAGGGGACCCACGCCAGGGGGTGGCGTGGGTCCCGTGTGTCCCATCTCCACTTCTTCTGGCTATCTTCGTCTTCTAGAAAAATAGGAATTTCCTTATATTTTCTGGGATTTTCTGATCTTCGGAAATATTGCATCTCGACAACGCTTTTTCCATCAGAATCCTGACTCCGGCGGTTCATCCTCCAAAAGTCATCAAACATGCAAAATAGATGGAATAACATAAGTATCATTCTCTTAATACGAAATATATCAATGAGTAATAGTAAATTATGATATAAAATAGTGATGCAAAATGGACGTATCAGTCCCTATAGTAGTTCCCTTCATTTAGTAGCTTTGAAATTATTTTTTGTGATGTTTGTCTAAAAATTTCAGAAACAAAGATGAATGAACACCAACTCAACCAACATGAATTGACGGTGCTTGAGGTCATGAAAGTCCACCGTGAGGAGGGTGTTTTCCTTTCTATTTATCCATGCCCCGAACTCATGAGAGCTACAGTGATTCTTCAAGATTTCCAGACTCTAATTTCTAATGCAGGATTGGAGCATTTTGTTGGTGATGAACCTTATCAATATGTGAAACTGACTATGTCTGTGGTGTAGGATTTTTGATTTAGTTGGTCCTTTTCTAACCCCATGGTTCATTACAAAATTTACAATGTAGCTGTCGATCTCCTTTTTGATGATTTTTGTGCTGCTATTAAAGTGCCACAGTGGGGTTCGCGTGAGAATATTAAGGAGCGGCCTAAGCCACTTATGGACTTGTATGCAGAGATTTTCCAAGGGAAGGAGAGTGGTAAAATTCAAAATATTCATCTCCCATCTATTTGATATTTTTCCTATTTTATAGCCAAGTGTGTTCTTGCTAGAAAGACTGCTAGTAAATTATCTTCTTATGATCTAGCTTTTATCTTGACTGCTTTGAGACAGGATAGGACTTATAACTTGGTTGCTTTGATAGCTTTCCGTCTCGCTTCTAACCGTGAGAAAGGTGGAATTTGTGGAGGCCTCATTGCCTCTTGTTTATTAGCTTTGCATGGTATAGTGCCTTGTCATTTAGACTTACAGTTCCCTATAGAGAGGCTTGATCTTAATTCCATGATACAGCATAAATTTGTTTCTCCTTGGGCTGACTTGAGCAATTTATCTTATGAAATAACCTTTCTCAAGAGTGGATGGAGAGGAGGTAAGTCTGAGCGAATAGTCCTTTTTCATGCGCCTGTTTTGTTTAACCTTGATACCAGGAAAGGATGGTCACTCACGGAGGATAAGCTCGACACGTACATGGAGGAGATCTCCCAGCAAGTGGAGAATGTTGGAAGGGAGGCCGATGATAATTCAGTCCAGCCTTCCAACATGGGAGAGTCCTCATACCAGCAGTCTGCTTATGATTGGGGCGCTTCTGCTTCTTGTTCACGAGGGCCTAATTACGATCATTATTACGATGACCCACCGGCTTGGAGTTCCTACCCGCGTTTGGATTGATATCCACTTAGGCCAAAAGCCTAATCTTGGGGGAGGTATACCGACATCACACTCCTCTACATATCATATTCTGTCGGTACTTTGTATATCCATGTTTCGCTCTCTTTCTTTTTCATTTTTCTTCTTGTTTTGTTTCTGCTTTCCAAAACACAAATAGACCAAAAATATTTTTTTTGTTTCTCTTTGTTTGCTTCTTTAGCTTTTAGCTTTATTTTGCTTGCCCTTTTTAGCTTTGGTTTGTTATTCGAAAAACCCAAAAATATTTTGCTTTGTTTGTTTTTTCCTTCAATTCTTGCTTTAAAAAATCGAAAACCCAAAAATATTTGTTGTTCTTCTCTGGTTTTGTAAAGTTCGTTGCAGGGTTCAGCAGTCCTCAGTGACTCCTTTGGAGTTTGGTTTTCATATTATTATTCAAGCCACACAAGTGAAAGGCAATAATGATGATTTATGAGAATTCGAGATGTGGTAAGAGGCTGGTATGAACTCTATTTGTTTTCATTTTTGTACATATACTCATCCATGAGGGCATGCTTAGTTTGTTCATGTAAGGTTTATCTTATTCAATGGATGCTTAGTAGTTCTTGGTCTCTTATGATTAGTTCCAACTTGCTAATAGTTTGTAGCATGTCATATAAATGTTTGCTTGCATTGTTCTATTCATAACATGGTATGACATTGTGGTATCCTCCTGTGAATGTTTTATTTGAATCGACTTGGCACATGCTCACACATGTATATGAGTAAACAAAAATCCAGTTAAGCCTCGATGATTTATTTTGCCTCAGACTTCTTGTGTCACTCTTATGCCACTATTAATTTTGTTTTGTCGCAAGCATGATTATGACAGTTACTGCTCTCTCGATTGTTGCTCCCTTTGTATTGCTAGCCTTCACTTGTACTGAGTATGATCTCTACTCGTGCATCCAACTCCCCAAAACCAAAGTTATCAAAAAGTGTCCACCATATCTACCTATTAGCATCATTGCTATTCCTTGCATACTTATTATGCTTTGTTTTCTTCCAAATAAAAATATTTGCTTGTTATGCGAAAATTAGTTAGTAAAGCTCTCACGAACTTGATGGCAAATTTTATTTCTTGCACTTAATAAACCTTAACCATTGTGACCTTCTATATAGTTATATGCTTGCAAATTATAAGTTGGGAGTTAGCAAAACCATGGTGTCATGGGGCACACTTTCAACATTGCACTTATTTATATTTAGTTGATATCATGTTCTTTTGTTTACGGATGCCATCGGTGTGAAATGAGATGGGAGCTTGTAAGTCCATGGAGTTTGTATATGTCTTACAGAAACGCCTGGGCAGCCAGCCTAAGCCATGCCTAATCATGGTGGAAACTTGCAGCAAAATCATAGTGGGCATTCTATGAAGCATCTCTAATAAAAAACTATGCAAATAGAAAATAAAAGGATCGCTGAGATGCCCATTGTCTATTGCCTTGTCATTGTGATATGGGATTGCTCCTGCGTCATGGGGCAAGGGGTACCCTGTTGGCAGTTCCCGATGATAAGCATATATTTACAATGACAAGAACTTACCTGGGACCAAAGCTGAGTAGCATGAGGCCTCGGTACTCGTACTTAAGGGGCATGAGATTTTCAAATTGTGATTTTTAAGCATATAACTCATATTTGCCCTCACTTTAACCTTAACCATTTAAAGATGCTTATGTTAGGGGCAATGAGATCTCAAAGCTAATGAGTACCATGCTTTCAAACATTTGGAATCCTTTCAAACTTTTGAATCTTTTCTTTCACTTTTATGTCGAGTCACCATCTTTTCTATGAGCACCTTTCCGAGAGCGTAGCTGTCATTCTTAGTGTAATGTGCTTGTCCTAGAATACGGTTAATTGTGACATAACTTTGACGCTTGTATCTTTGATATTTTTACTTCTAGTATTCACTTGAACTTCACAAGTGCCTTGGCATTTATGTTTTGCTCCAAAAAGAAAGGAAAGCGAGATACCACTTTATCATATCTTCTTATGATCATTACAATCTTGCATATGCTTATGTCTCATGTTGCTTATTATTATTGTGTTGGAATCTCTTAATAGCTTGCATGACTATTGGGTAGACTTATTTGCATACTCCTTATTATGAATTTCCTAAGTACTTGCTTATATGCTGAGAATATTTACATCTTATGAAGCAAATGTGTTCGTGAAAATTTCTTTTATCGCCTTAGTTTTCAACTGAATTGCTTGAGGAAAAGTAATAAGCTAAGCTTGGTGGGAGTTGATACGTCCAAAATGTATCTACTTTCCCGAACACTTTTGCTATTGTTTCCCCTCTAATTTGTGTGATTTGGATATAACTAACACGGACTAACGTTGTTTTCAGCAGAATTGCTCTGGTGTCTCGTTTTTGTGCAGAAAATCAACTTTCAGGAAAAATCCCAGAAAATATGCCAAAAATCCTATTTTTCCAGAAGACTCACGGAGCCAGAAGACGGAGGGAAAAAAGACACGAGGGGCTCACACCACCCCCAGGCGCGGGCCAGGCCTGGCTGCCTGGACATGGTGTGGCCATCCCGGACTTCGACTCAACCTCTGCTTTCGCCTACATATACCCTCTTACCTAAAAATATAGGGGGTTGCAATGTTTTTCCCGATAGAGTTCCGTTGCGCCGCCACCACCAAAAACCGCGATTCAAAACCAGAAACTCCATTGTGGCACCCCACCGGGACGGGGAATTGGAGGAGATCATTGCCATCATCATCACCGACGCCTCTCCATCAACCATCCATGATTCCCCCATCCATGTGTGAGTAATCCCCGCAGTAGGTTATGGGGATGGTAGGGATTGGATGAGATCACTCGTGTAATTGCATAAGATTGTTAAGGCATGGTGCCTAGTATGTATTGTTAGTGATTTTGACATTGTTGCAACCTGTTGTGCTTAATGCTTTTCACTAGGGCCCGAGTGCCATGATATCAGATCTGAACATGTTATTGATTCATGATGATATTATTGTTTGTGATCTTACCTGCAAGTTGTGTACACATATCGTTATCCGGAATCCGAGGCCCCAAAGTGATAGCAATTGGGATAACCGGAGGGGATGATTGTGATGTGAGGATCACGTGTGTTCATGGAGTGTTAATGCTTTGCTCTGGTGCTCTATTAAAAGGAGCACCTTAATTGCCAGTAGATTCCCTTGAGGCCGCGCTGCAAACGGGCTGGCAGGACAAAAGATGTTGTGCAAGTTTCTCATTGCGAGCATGCACGACTATATACGGAACACATGCCTATGGTTGTTTAGTACTTGGATGCTTTATCTTTTTATCTACAAATGCCTTTGTCTTGATTATTACATGAATTATCTTGTCCATGCAACGCCCGTCCATCCATCCCTATGCCTACCGCATTTTAATCCTGTTGTTCATTACAATTGCTACCGCTGTCGTTATTTTACTACTGTTATTATTTTGCTATTGCTATTACAAAACTGTTTCTACTGATAAACTATTGCGAGCAAGACTGTTTCCAGGTGCAGATGAATTGAAAACTCATCTGTTAAGGCTTATAAATATTCCGTGGATCCCCTTGTGTCGAATCAATAAATTTGGTCTTTACTTCCCTCGAAGACTGTTGTGATCCCCTATACTTGTGGGTCATCATGCCTGTTGTAAATTGAATCTTCACTATGGTGGGAGAGACAAACACCCGCAAAGCCACTTATGCAATACAAGTTGCATGTTGAGCGTGGAGCAAGTCTCATAAACGATATCATGTAAGGTTAGTCCGGGCCGCTTCATCTCACCATCCCGCAAGATGCAAAGTACACAAAAAGCATTCGACAACAAAAGCATCAACGCCCACAATAACCATTGTGTTCTACTCGTGTAACAGATTTACGCATAGACAGGGCTCTGATACCACTGCAGGGGTTCATAGCATGGAAAACAAAAAAATTCTATCGCATGAACACACACAATCCCAGATCTAATCTACTAGATCGGTGCAATGAGTTCATAGAGTACTAACCCTCGAAGATCCAAAGCAGTTAACAAGATCAGATTCTCGTGGTTGATGTAGTCGTTCACTTGCCGATCTCAAGATCGCGAAGACGATCCTTCCGGCGCCGCATTCTGGCAGCGCTTCCGCATTCGGTCACACGTTCAGTACTGGATGAAGACCTTCCTCTCCCTTGTTCCAACAAACAGCAGAGGTTGTAGATCTCTCCTTGCGATTCCAGCTGCACGACGACGTGGTGGTGGAAGTAGAGGGTAAATCCCACAGGGATTCGCCTAAGCCGGATCGGGTATGGTGGAGTAGAGAGGGCTCTTGGAAATCTAGGGTTTATAGGCCAAGAGGAGGGAGGTGGCCGGTGGCTAGGAGGTGCTAGGCGGCTACTTTAGAGGATCTCTAGGTGGCAACAACTTGGGGGGCACAACCAAGCTAGGGTTTCAAGTTGTGGGGCAAGGGGCGCCCCTCCGCTCCTTTTATGGGAGGGAGAGGCGGCAAGGGAGAGGGGAGTCCTCCCCCAACTCCTCTTCCAAGGCTGGCAGCAAGGTGAGGGAATAAACCTTCCCTAAGGCCTCGTTTGGTTCTAGAGTATTTGGTTGGTTTGGTGGGGATTATCCCGGCCATTATCGAATCCCCGATTTTCCCCAAAAGGCCGTTTTGAAGGGAATATGCCCTGAGAGGCAATAATAAAGTGTTTATTATGTGTATTCCAAGTATATGATAGATGTTTATTTTGCATGCTATAATTGTATTAATACGGAAACATTAATACATGTGTGTTTAATAAACAAATAGAAAGTTCCTAGTTATGCCTCTCTCATAAACTAGCTCGTTGATTAACAAGATGATCAAAGTTTCCTGATCATAGACATTGGATGTTGTTAATAACGAGGTCACAACATTAGTGTAATGGTGTGATGAACATTCATCTGAAGTATAGCATTACGATCAAAGTCATTGAGTTTATATTGCTATAACAACTTACGGAGTGATCCTAATCCTTAGACCATGAGATCATGTCAATCACTAACACCGGAAGAGTTTCTTGATAACATCAAACGTCACACCGTAACTGGGTGATTATAAAGATGGGTTCAGAACTACTAAAGTGTTATGTTGAGACGCATGGATTGAGAGTGGAATTTGTTCATCCCGATGACGGATAGATATACTCTGGGCCCTCTCGGTGATATCACATTGGTTAGCTTGCAAGCAAGTGATTTGATCACTATAATGTTATATCATGGGAACGAGAAAAGAGTGCATGTCAGTAACGAGATAAAACTAGGTATGGAGATACCGATGATCGAATCTCGGACATGTAATATATCGCGAAACAAAGGGATTAAGATACCAGCATAAAAGGTTCCGATGATCACAAGAAAGTCATCGTTGAATGTGTGGGAGTCAGTATGAGTCTCCAGATCCCGCTTCTGATTATTGATCATAGAAGGGTCTCGATCATGTACGCATTATTCGTGAACCGTAGGGTGGCACACTTAAGATACACTGACATCCAATTGGAGCAAAAGTTTCATGCCAGAAAGAATAACAAGCGCAGGAATTTATTTCACTAGATACCGAAACAGGTTTTCGGGTGAAATTGCAGAAAATGTTTTTGCATGTGAAATGAAATACTAACAAGGGTTTATATGTGAAGTTGTCATTAAAGTAATTGACAAAATTCTGAATAAATAAAAGGAGTTTTATTTAATGAGAGTTTGCATTAAATTTGGTGGAAATTTAATGGGAATTTGAGTGGGATTTTGAGTGGAGGGAATTGAAAGGATTTTTGTGAGTGGAGTGTCCACCCACATGAATGAGGGGAGGGAAAGGGGGCATCCCCCATGCGCCATCCACCCCCTTGGGGTACCCCTCTCCTATAAAAGGCACCCCTCCTCACTTCTCACTCATACCTCCTCGTGAAGGATCTCTCTCCCCCTCTAGGATTTATCCCCCTTGGTCTCGGACTAGCGAGATACATGTTCCCGGTGGCTATTCGGCAAGAAATAGTTGTGCTTCCGCTGCATCGCTGGAGAGAGGAGGCGGAGGTTGCTCGGTGCCTCGTACGTGTGTGCGAGCACGAATGCGCTGCTGATTTACGGCGCTAGGACTTCCTCCCGATCTTGAGATTGGCAAGAGATCGTCTACATCAACCACGAGTTTTACTCGCTAAGCTTTGTCGGTCTTAAAGGGTATGTTCTCTACGGATATACATCCGCCCATTGTTTGTATCTAATAGATAGATCTTGGTACATAGTTGTTCCCATCGTAGGATTTTTTTTGTTTTCTATGCTGCGAACCCTATAGTGGTATCAGAGCCGGATCTATGCGTAGATTCTTTACACGGGTATTACACATATGAGTATGTGGGTGATGATGATCATGTTATTTCTTCTTAATTGTATTTTGTATATTGGTGGCATAGTGGGATGAAGTGGCCCGGACAAACTTTACATGTCCTCGCACATGAGACCTGTTCCACGCTTGACATGCAACTAGTTTTGCATAAGTGGCTAGCGGGTGTCCGTCTCTCCTACTATAGTCAATATATAATTTGCAACGAGTTGTCAACAATTTGGTTATCCTCGTTGTGGTTCATGTTCGTAGGTATAAACGGTTCTATCTTCGAAAGCCCTAAGCCACGTAAAACTTGCAATGGATAAATTAGAGGCGTCTAGTTTAGATTGTTCCTAGGCTAGTGTTATGATATGGTGATGTTGTAAGTAGAAGTATGAGATGATACTCTTACAACACACATAATGTGTAAGTACCATATACCTTGGCCTTACACATAGAGGTATGATAGTGATCATACCAAGGAGCACATGATGGAGATCATATGCATGAACCATATCATTTCACTTACAAACATGAGATGTTTGATTGCTTCTTATGTTGCTTGTTTGGCGTTTTATTAGCATAATAAGATGATCCCTCATTTAAATATCAAGATAAGAATGTGTTCTTCCGTAAGTATGCGTCGATTATGTTTCGTCACTCCAAGACATCACGTGATGATCGGGTGTTCTTGGATCCACGACCATATTACGGGTGTAAGACAGTTACACACGCGAATACTAAGGTTCTTACTTGGCGAGCCTAGCATGTACAGACATGGCCTCGGAACATGGACCGAAAGGTTAAGCATGAGTCATATGGTAGATATGATGCCCATTTGATGCTCGCCTTTGAAGATACACCGACTCACGTGATGATCAGACTTGGTGTAGTGGATTTGGTTCATGTAATCACCAAAAAGGCACGAGGGATGTCGTTTTTGAGTGGGAGTTCATTCGTAATGTTAATTAGTTGAACTCAATCTATCATAAACTTAGTCTAAACTTTACAAATTCCGTTGTAGATGGCACCACCTGCTTTTAATTTCAATGTATTCATGGAAAGAGAAACTTGCAACGAACGGTAGAAACTTTACCAAATGGGCCATGAATTTGAGGATTCTCCTCTCTGCTGCACAAAAGCAATATGTGCTAGAAGCGCCGCTAGGCCCCCCACCGTTCGATGATGCCCCTGACAAGGAGAAGAATGTCTATCAGACTTGTCAGGAGGACCACAACTTAGTTCTATGTGGCATATTGTATGGGCTAGATCCAGAACTTCGAAAGCGTTTCGAAAACGGCAATGCATTTGATACAATGGGTGATTTGAAAATGATTTTCGACACACATGCTGTTATAGAGAGCTACAATGCTTCAGAAAAGTTCTTTAGCTACATGATGGAAGAGCATAGCTCCGTAAGTGAGCATGTACTCAAGATGTCGGGTTACGCCGATAAGCTTGTGTCCTTGGGAATATCGATTGCCATTGACTTAGGCATCCATCGTGTTCTGTAGTCTCTGCCACCTAGCTATAAGAGCTTCATGATGAACTATAATATGCAAGGCATGAAGAAATCTCTCCCCGATCTTCTGTCAACGCTTAAAACTACAGAAGTGGAGATCAAGAAGGAACATCAAGTGTTGATGATCAATAAGAACACTAGTTTCAAGAAAGACAAGAAGGGAAAACAGAAGGGAAGTAAGGGCGGAAAGCTGGTTGCCGTGCCTGAAAAGAAGCCCCGAGTTGGACCTAAGTCTGATACTGAGTGCTATTATTGTAAGGGGACTGGCCACTGGAAGATCATGTTGGGGATATGCTATATGGGTATCCTCATAGCATGTATCTTATCCGGATAACCCGAGTGGCCCACAGTTGGTAGCATGGCCCATGGCCTGCTGGGCGGCCCAGTTAGATGGATCCAGAAGGGACGCCCATGCCGGATAAAGGAAGGCTACGGTGGAGTCACCAGCGTACCCGGAGCCTTGGAGTATAAGACACGCTAGACTAGTAATAGATGGTGTAGGACTCTATAACCTGTCCGGCTAGAACTTTCCCTGTAACCCTAGGACCCAGCGACTATATGTCGGACCTATGGGAACCTTTAGGGAATGATAACTTAGACTCTCTAGTCACCTCGCACAACGAACCTATCTCTGTAACTCGACGTATTGCCATTATAGTGATTTATAGCAGGAGTAGGATTCCACCACCGTTGTGGGATCTGAACCTGGGTAAGCTGTGTTACCTCATACCCGTCAACTGTCTGCCTTCCCCCACGTCTCTAAACATGCACTGTGAGCACCCCTCCATGGCGTACTCGTCGGCAATACCACGACAGTTGGCGCCCACCGTGGGGCAAGAGGCGCTTTCAGCGGGCGAGGACCAAGATCTTCGCGGGAATCGGCAAAACCGTAGCCATCGGTCGCGTTCTCTTCTCCGGCAACGTTCCGATCATACCTCCCGCGAGTTCTGGATCCCGGCGAAGACGAACCCTACGCGGTGTTCAATCGTTCCTATCGGAGACATCCACCTCTTCATTGGCGAAACCAACTCGGGCACTAGTTCCCTGGGAGTCGGAGGAGCATCAAGACCCGCATGGACCGCCTACGAGAAGGATACGTTCGCGGAAGGATCGATGTAGGATCTCTCTTCGGAGTTTGCCGACAAAGATCGGAAAAATTCAAGGCCCACCCAAACCACCCCTGTGCAGGATATAACGGTGGAATATCACTACAAGTCCGCCGGCTTCGTCCGCGCGTGTGGACAGCAGAGATCCAAGTTCGTTGGCGTGGTTACCATCTTCAATTTGGCGCGTTGCGTTCAGAGAGAGGGCGAAAACCCCCGCAATTACCTTGCCAGGTGGCTCCGTATACGAGCCGATCTGGCCCACTACCCCAATGATGATGCTATGTATCACTTTGTGGAAGGACTGGACCAGGGAACGCTTCACCGACATTCTCTAAGGTGGCAGCAAGCTTCAGGACGCCTCACCTTCGAAAGCATGGTGAAAACCGTCAACAGCTACGCGGAGGCCGATGGGGCAGCTCAGGCGGATCTTGCGCTCATTGGTGGAGCGCCGCCGCCTCAGCAACCGCAGTTGCACCACCACCTCCAGTCATCGTCGCTGCTATCGCACCTCCACCCTCCGTCATCGAGGAAGTCCTGACACCCTCCGACTCTGTGATTGACGCGCTATACGCCGACTTCAGTGCAGATTCAGAGGAGATAGATTTCAGTCCAGAGGAACTAGACTCCGCCATGCAGGAGATGGAGGAAGAGTACATGTGCGATGAGCAAGCCAACAAAGCCGTCACGTCTCGAGAGGTGTTCGTCACCATTGGGACGACGATGGATGAAGATCAACCCGGACGAGCTCCGCCTACAGCTCTGGACGAAGGAAAGGGACCACCTGTTGCTACCAACAATGATCACGCAAAGGTCATGCCCCCTCCGCCTAACCCAGTGCAACAGCCGTAGGAACTCGGCATCGGTCCAAGCAATAACAGCACCGCAAATTTGCCACATCTGGCATCTACGTCTGCTGATGCCCAAGTTACTCCAGCTGATAGAGTGATGTAAGGCAATCTCCTCGTCGAGCCACTGACCGAAGCTCATATCCGGAATGTGACCCAGCTTGACGAGAAGCGCCAGCAGCTGTTGGAGGAAGCACAGGCCATCGCGGAGCAAGGCGCTAAGCTAGATCGAGATCTGGTCAACACGCAGAAATCCATAGAGAAAGCTAGAGCAATGGAGGCCGAGTACAAGACTCCGCTCCAGCAGCAGAAGGCCAAGAAAGCTCCGGCTCGCGTCATCCACGATCCTGGTGTACGGCGAAACCTAGGATGGGCTCCCCCGAAGCCGGCACAGACCAAGACATACATTGACAGTGAAGGCAGGCAGGTGATGCCCACTCCTCTCCTCAACCTCGCCATCACCAAGACCCTTCTGGAGCAGGATAGATCGCCCGAGGCGGTGGACCAGGTCTATGACCTAGTGGCCAAGGCGGTGAAGCAGCAGGAAAAGGCCACCTCTCAGAGGCTTAAGTCTGACCCAGCATTTTGCCAGTCTAACCAGCATAAGCCGCCAAGGGACAGATCTCCTCTTGATGTCGGGTCTCAGACGGGTTCATCAGAACGAAGACGGAGGGATGATCGCAATAGGAAGGATGCTATCCCCATATCCTTCGACCACGGAGAAAAGGCCTAACCTCGTCGCCCATCGCCACCGCCCTGGTCCCCCCGACATCGCGAAGACCCCAAGGCTCACCATCGTACGGATATGCCCCCACCAAGGCAGAGCGGCATCGTCATCCGCGACAACACGGAGCAGACCCGTCATGACGGTGAGCGCAACCAGGGACACAAGAGCAGGTCGTGCCATGACCCTCCGCGTCCGACAAGCAATCACGACAGGCGTGAGGCATCGCAGGAGGGTAATAGCAAGAAGGCTAACCCACCGCCACCTTCGCCTCCGTCACCACCTAGCAGTCACCATGGCGGAGGAGGCCCGCGTCATTCACGCAGCCCATCCCCTGTTGACAAGAAGAAAAGAAACCCGGAGCCATACGATGCATGTTCACAGATCGATAAGATCCATGAGGCCCGGGAAGGACCATACCTAGGACCACATTGCTTTGGACCTGTGATACGGTCCGCAACTTACCCCAAAGGTTTCCGGATTGACAAGACCATCAAGCCCTATGACGGCACCGCTAAGCCAGCTACATGGTTGCAGGAATACGGCAACACGGTAGAGATTGCTAGGGGTAACCCCAATGTTGCCGTCAAATACCTCCCATTGATGTTGGCGGGCATAGCCCGTCAATGGATTGATGACTTGACGGAGAAATCCATCTGCAATTGGTTGGACATGCAAGAAGCGTTCACCAAGAACTTCGAGGGTACATACAAACGTTCCTGCACTATTGGCGATCTACATCGGTGCGTGCAAGAGAAATACGAGACATCTCGCGCCTACCTCTCCCGCTGGCTGGATATGAAAAATTCATGCGCAGGAGTGCACACTCAGACCGCCATGGCCGCCTTCATCGATGGGTTAGAAAGGGGCACGTTCCTCCAACATAAGCTGAAGCGCTTGCAGGACAATCACCAGCTTGACTTGAACCACATGATTCAGTTGGCTAGTGAGTTCACAGCTGCCGACGACGATGCTCGCGGCTCTCTGCCGGCAACGGCTGTTCCAAATCAAGCTCGGAGGAACAACAGCACAAAGCGGAAAACCGCTCGAGAAGAAAAGCAAACTTCCGACATGGTCGCCATGACCTTTGCAGGACGAGTTGATGGCGGACAACATGGCCGAGGATGCGGAGCTGGTCGTGGGCAGCAGCGAGGAAGTGAAACTACCTCGGCAACGCTCCGCGTTCCCCAAACCTACAAAGAGTACCGCGATATGGCGTGCCTCGTACACCTCGATGTCAATGGAAAGGCCACCCATGCCAATCGACACTGCAAGTTCGTCAACGACCTCAAGGAGGACCCAGAGTCCTGCTACAAGCGAAGTCGGAAGAACAAACCGCGAGGCAAGGGCAAGGGGAAGAAGAAGGAGGAGGAGTCCAAGGATTCAAGTGACATGGACGAGGATGTTGACCCCAAGCACGCCGCCAAGAGCGACGGCAAAGGCAAGAACCCCATCGAGAAGAAGGCAGCAGTTTTCCACACTTTCCTTGGCACCCCCACCGTCCGACAACAGAAGACCTCTATGAGGATACTGATGGCTACTATACCCCCAGTTCCCCAGTACCTGCGTTGGTCGGAGGTTCCAATTACTTGGGACATGAAGGATCACCTAGACCTTATCCCTACGGCGAACCAATACGCCATGGTCATCAACCCCTTGATTGACGGCATTGAGTTCACCAAATGTATGGTGGATAGTGGAAGCAGCATCAACATCATGTACCTGGATACACTACAGAAGATGAACTTGACGGAGGCAAACCTAAGCCGGACCAACACCATCTTCCACGGCATAGTTCCTGGTCGGGAGGCTTGGTCCCTTGGGTGCATCACACTTCAGGTTTCCTTTGGCGATGTTAATAATTACCGCCAAGAGCGCATGAAATTTGAGGTGGTCCCCTTCAAGAGCGTGTACCACGTCATATTCGGCCGCGGCATATTCCACACCTTCATGGCCAAGTCATGCTTCGTCTACAACAAACTCAAAATATCCAGACCAAACAGTGTCATCACCGTATCCGAAAGCTTTGCCAAAGCTAGGGACTGCAAGATTAATGAAGCGGCCTACGTGGAAGCTGTCCTCTATAGCGAGGAATTCAAAGAGATCCAGAGCAAGGTCGATGCCTCGGACATGCCCGCATCGAAGAAACAGATTTCCGACTCAGCTCCAGCATTCAAGGCCGCCATCGAGACCAAGCCGGTGGAACTTGTGGTAGGCGATGCCTCCAAGACCACCAGCATTGGGACGAACCTGGATCCCAAATAGGAAAGCGCGCTCGTCGAGTTCCTCCGTGAGAACAGGGACATCTTTGCCTGGCAACCTGCCGACATGAAAGGTGTACCTAGGGAACTTGCCGAGCACAGCTTAAACATTCATCCAAAATGCAAACCAGTGAAGCAACCTCTACGACGCTTTGGAGATGAGAAGAGACGCGCCATAGGAAAAGAGATAGCTAGGTTACTTAAGTCTAGTTATATCCGAGAAGTCCTTCACACCCAATGGGTGGCCAATCCTGTACTTGTCCCCAAAAAGGGAACCAAAGAATTAAGAATGTGTGTTGATTACACCGGCTTGAACAAAGCATGTCCCAAAGATCCGTTTGCTTTGCCTCGCATTGACCAAGTCATTGACTCGACAGCTGGCTCAGAACTTTTGTGTTTTCTCGATGCATACTCAGGATACCACCAGATCAAGATGAGGAAGTCGGACTAATTGGCCACTTCGTTCACTACTCCATACGGCACGTTTTAATATGTTACGATGCCCTTTTGGCTGAAAAATGCAGGTGCTACGTACCAGCGGACAATGCATCGTTGCCTGCACGATCAAATTGGTCGGAACGTTCACGCCTATATGGACGATATAGCGGTGATGTCTAAAAAGTCAAATGACTTAATCTCTGACTTAAAAGAAACCTTTGATAATCTTTGGAAATACAACATGATACTTAACCCTAAGAAGTGCGTCTTCGGGGTTCCAGCCGGCAAATTGTTGGGCTTCATCGTTTCCCAGCGTGGAATCGAGGTCAACCCGGAGAAAATCAAAGCCATATTAAACATAAACCATCTAACATGCCTAAAGGACATTCAATGACTAACAGGTTGTGTTGCAGCAGTTAGCTGGTTCGTCAGCCGACTTGGAGAGAAGGATCTACCGCTATACAAGTTGCTGAAGAAGGCGGACAAATTCACGTGGACGGACAAGGCAGATGCAGCATTGAAGCAGCTCAAGGAGATTCTTTCCTCAACGCCCATCCTTGCAGCACCCGAGCCTGGAGAGCCCATGTTAATTTACATGGCGGCAACCAACCGGGTAATCAGCATCGTCGTCGTGGTAGATCGGAAGGACCCAGGCTATGAACATGGAGTTTAACGACCAGTTTACTATGTAAGCGAGGTCTTGACGGAGTCCAAGAAGCGTTACCCGCACTTCCAGAAGATAGCTTATGGAGTATTCCTTGCTTCTCGGAAGATGAGGCATTACTTTCAGGAGCACCCAATCATAGTGGTGAGCAAGACTCCACTGTCCGACATTATCAACAATAGCGACGCCACGGGAAGGGTCGTGAAGTGGGGCATTGAACTTGTCTCCTTCGAGATCACCTACAAGAGACACGACGCTATCAAGTCACAAGACTTGGCGGATTTTATTGCAGATTGGACGGAGATGCCAGATGCTACCCCATTGCCGGAACCAGAATACTAGGTGATGCACTTTGACGGATCAAATATGCTCAACGGCTCGGGGGCTGGTGTACTGCTACAGTCACAAACTAGGGACAAGCTACACTATGTTCTCCAGATCCACTTCGAGGCTACGAACAACATGGTGGAGTATGAAGCACTCATTCATGGATTACGCGTAGCCAAGGATATTGGCATCAAGCGCATAGTTTGCTGTGGAGATTCCGACTTGGTTACCCAGCAAGTGGCTGGCACCTGGAATGCACAGAACCCTATGATGGCGGCATATCGAGATGAAGTGTACGAGATAGCCAAGAGCTTCTTGGGATACGAGGTCAAATATGTACCTAGGGAGCAAAACGAGGCGGCTGATCTGCTGTCTAAGCTTGGAACAGGGCGCAAACGAATTCCGCCAGGAGTTTTCCTAGAGCATCTACGGACACCATCCGTGAAGGGATCAAACATCGACAACCCGGATAGAGTTGACTCTTTCATCTACATGGTGGCAAAGGTCTCTCCGACTTGGAAAAAACCGTTCATGGAATATCTCGAACATGGAACTTTGCCTGACGACGAGGTCGAAAGACGGCAAATAGTATGTCAAGCAAAGGGCTATACCATAATCAATGGACAACTATACAAAAGAAGCACTACTGGTGTATACCTTAAGTGTATTTACCAGTTAGAAGGTATTGAAATCCTACGCGAAATCCATCTCGGAGATTGTGGGCGTCACGCCGCTCCTCGATCGTTGGTCGCGAAAGCGTTCCGACAGGGATTCTACTGGCTGACCGTGAAGGAAGACGCTGACAAGCTAGTTGAGACATGCATGGGATGCCAGTATTATGCCTGACAACCACATGTTCCTGCTAAAGAATTGCGAACAATACCAATAACTTGGCCGTTTGAAGTCTGGGGGCTGGACATGGTTGGACCGTTACAGACGGCACCATGTGAGTTTACGCATCTGCTAGTAGCAGTTGATAAATTCACTAAATGGATAGAAGCTAAACCCATTAGAAATCTTGATGGGGCAACTGCCCTCAGATTTGTCCGGGATCTAGTGGTGAGATTTGGTCTCCCACATAGCATTATCACCGACAATGCTAGCAACTTGTCACTCAGAGAAGTGGAGACATATTGTTGGGAGAAGGGCATCCGACTTGACCTTGCATCTATGGCACATCCACAATCCAATGGTCAGGTTGAGCGAGCCAATGGATTAATTCTGCATGGAATAAAGCCATGTCTTGAGGCACCGCTACATAGAGCAGCTGGAGCCTGGGCGGAAGAATTGCCATCTGTGCTGTGGACTTTACGAACTACACCCAACACATCCACCGGCTACACCCCTTACTTCATGGTATATGGAGCAGAAGCCATCCTACCTTCTAACATACTTCATGATGCACCAAGGGTTGCCGCCTACGACGAAGATGACGCTGAAGAATCCAGACACCTAGATGTGGACCTTCTCGAGGAGGAGCGTGTTTTGGCATGCCAAATATCCGCCATCTACCAGCAGAAGCTACACAACTACCATAGTCGCCACGGTCGTCATCGCTCGTTTAAAGAGGGGGATCTGGTGCTCCGACTTAAGCAGAAGAAGTCACACAAATTATCCCCGCTATGGGAAGGACCGTTCATCATAAGCAAGGCGCTACTCAATGGGTCTTACTACCTCGTTGACAATCATGAACTGAAGGATAGACCCAACAAGGATCATAAGCGTAAGCGACGTGACCCGGATGATGACTATCCGGAGCTTGATCGGCCATGGAACATAGCACAACTACGTCCTTTCTACACTTAGAATTTTTATCTAATTGTGTACCTCTTATATGATCAATGAAATAAAGCTCTTTGGTTCACTCATGTTTCTGAGTCTTTTACCTCCTTTAGTGTTCATTTTTGGATCGTATAAAACCTTTATACAAAACCTTTGCAATTGCACTTGTGAAAATTCCGCCTACGGGAGTTAGCTTAAGTTTTCTGGTCTACACGTTCTTTGTCGTTTTTATGTGGATTCTGGAGTAGTGACTTTTGGCACTTATTGTCGGTGATTTTGTGCTTAGGTTATTGACGGTGCCATTGGGCATCATCACCTGAGCGCATGGTTCCGACAACGAGTTTTCCGACTCACGAAAAGTCAAGCATAAAAACCAAATTAATGGATAAGCCAGCACTTGCTTAAAAAATATATACATGCTGGAAATAGTTCTTAAGTAGCAGGACATACACCATTGTTTTCCGCCTTAAGTTAACACATAGTTTTTCCGCATAACATGTTACAGAGGAAACAAATATTACAAGTTGTTTTTATTCCTCTGGCGCAGACGACTTGGAAACAACATCATCGGCAGTAGGAGAGTCACCCTCGAAGTCGGCAGTATTGAGGGACTCGGAGGAGCTTTGGCCTTTGTCTTCAACGGTTTTCATGGGCACAAAGACGTTAACGTCGACCAACTCGGCGACTCTGGTGTCATAACCCGCGAGCGACGCCAAGATAAATTTGTGATTTATCTTTTGGCCTTCGTCTTCTACGTCGGGGATACCGGAGGTTACCGTGTCGATGTCGGCATTTTCGTAGTGTGTCTTCACCATTGACAATGCCATCCTGGCGCCGGCCCATGGACATGAAGCTTTCTAGCTTGAAATATGCGCGGGGACTCGGCGCAGGATCTCCGAGAATTTCGCTACTGAGTCTAATGCCTTGATGTTAATCTGGAGGGATTTGGCAATCTCTTTGGTCTGCGCGATGGCGGTGTTGATGAAGTTGCCGGCAAGAACCATGCATTCCTTTGGCGGAGGAGGTGACCGGGTTAAACCCATAGGAGCTACGAATTCCCGAAAAAGGAGCACATGAGATCAAAAATTCGGAGTATCTAGACTACAGAAATCCAAGACGGAGAATCACTTACTGAAGATGCTGGCCTCAGCTTGCCAGAGGGTATCCGCCATGGAGTCCCGTTCTTGTTGGAGGATCTTATACGCTTCATGATGGCGTTGATTTTGCTCATCGGCAGCTTTCTTCTGATCTTTTAAGATTGCGATTTCCTCCTTCAAGCAGTTCATCTCCTCGGTGGCGGAGTCATGCAGGGCTTTCATCGATTCTTCATGCATTTTCAGCATATCCAGTTGCTGAATGTGCTTGGATTGCTGAATGTGCAGGGCTTTCATCGATTCTTCATGCAGGGCTTTCATCGATTCTCCTTCTTAAGGATCTTGTTCTCGCTATCCAGTTGCTGAATGTGCTTGGATTGCTCGACAATATCCTTAGCCTTGGCAATGGTTTCTGCAAGTCGGAGAAAGGAAAGTACACAGTGAGTACTCGGAGAATACACAAGATCAAGTCGGAATACAAAAAAGAAAGGAAAAACAGACGCTTGCTCTTGATGATCTATTCCTTCAAGAAGGCAGGTTTACCCTTTTCAGCTTCCAAGTTCACGCGCATCTTCTGGTACTTGTCGTTGGCCATGCCCCTCCGAGCATTCTCATTCTATGGAAAAAAGAAAGTTAAACGTTGTTTGGTCTACTTGGAGCATCTAGCCGGAAAATTTCCACCTAGACGCTCGAGGGCTACAGCTGTAAGATCCCTCCTTTATAAAGGAAAAGGATCCCTGTGATTGCAATGCTAGTCCCTGGATCAATGCTAGCATCCACAGTTTAAGATGAAGTACACAGAAACAAAGGTCATTATTACAGTCATTCCAGAGACAAACATAGTCTTTTACAACTCCATGGCCACAGGCCTAGTACAAGAGTTTAAATGAGTAAATAGATAAATAAGTCTTCATCTTCATGTGCCACAGGCAAGCATGTTGAGTGTAGACTCATGACTCCTAATCATCATTAGAATAACCTGCAACATCACAAGTTACAGCCATAGTGGGTCAATACATTGGAATAGTATTGGCAAGTGATACCTTAGTAGAATATTGGTGGACTATATACTATATGAATTTTGGCTAAGTGGATCTTAGGCTTTCTTTGCTCAAAATAGGTTTTGCCTATTAGTTGAAAACACTAAGTTTTTCTTTGTCAAAACTTTTCCCAAGGAACCACCAATAGACATTTGGGGTCCTTCACCCTTGTTCAACCACAAGTTTTACTTAGAAATTGGGATGAGGAGGTTCTTGATAGCTTCCATGTCTTGATGCTCAAATTGTCCAATACCAGGGACATGGCTAAGTACTTAGATTCTTCCATCTGCAGAGGTTGTGCACTTTCCCCACAAGACTTGATTTTCACCAAGACAGGACCTTTCAGAAGCCTTCCCTTAGACCAAATGGACACGTTCCAACCTATCATCCCACTACCACCAACTGTCCAAATGGCTAAGTTATTGCAACCTATGTGATCCACGCAGAGCCCATATTGCCAAGTGGTTGCACTAGAAGCTTCTTAACATTTGGCCTCTCAAATCCCTTTGTTCCTAGGTGGCTTTCCACAAGTGAGATACACAAGGTAAACCATATAAATGGGCCTTGTGTAACCACTCAACATAACCCAATCACAACCATTCCACCCAGGTGATTCATTCACTTAGTTGTTTTATTAAGCAAAAACATAGTCCAAAGACATAGAAATATTTATTCCTAGCATGAAAATATAGCCACCCTTGGTTGCTACTAGCTAGGCTAAGCATGTCATAGATAAGCATCTTAACTTAGAAATTTCTAGCAATTCTACAACTACTAGGATTTCCCAAGCATAGCATATAAAGACCAAAATTTATCCATGCAAGTCTAGCAAAATATTTCTAATGCATATTTGAAAAGCATAGGAATATAACCATGAAGCACCACTAGCCTTGGTAGTTTGGAGAGTAGCTACAATCCTCATAATCACAATCACTATTTGCACCAAAATCTACACATAAAATCATAGCACCAAATCACATACAAAATAAATACAAGCAAAATATATATGGATGCATGCAATATGATATGTGATGATTTTCTAAACTCAACAAGACAAGTGCACAGTACTGGTTCATAAACAAGTCCAAAACTTGCCAAACAAACTTTATTTGGACATTAAAACATTTCCTAAATATTTGTTATATACAAAATAGGCCTACACATGTTTCTGTAAATAAAACCATTTTAACAGAAGCAAAACATTAAACACAATGAATATATGGAAAGGGCCTTCTCTCCTGATTCCATTGATATAAAATTCATCAAATTTGGACTTGGGAATCAAAAGTTATGATTAAAACAAGTTTAAACATCTAATAGATTCAAATTCTGATTTTAAATCTAAACCCTAGCCACGCGGCGTGTTCCTATTGGTTGGTACCGGTTCGGGTGGACCGATCAACGAGAGCCACACGATCTAAATGAATATGCACGGCCAGATCTAACGCATACCTCTTCGACACAGATCTAATCTTACTCGTTAGATCTAAATCCTACGGTCCTAATCTAATTTACCACAGACGGGCGGCGCTAGCGGCGGCGACTGGCGGTGGTGCCTCTGTCAGAGCTGCTACCGGCGTTCTAGGTCGCGCGGGAGAGGGAGAAGGGGCTTACCAAGGTCGCCGTATGTTGCTGATGCTCAAGGTGGGCTTCGTTGGTGAAGGGGCGCGCAGAGGTGGTCGCTGGAGCTCGTCGGAATCGTGCACGGCGTCGGATGCTCACTGATGGAGTCAAAGACGACGTTTTGGGGCACGAGGATCCAAACAAAAGGCGTTAGCAGGTGCGCTAGATGCAGGCGAACACGTTCGTGTGATTCAGAAACGGAGGGGGACACGAGGCTCACCGAATTTAGTCGCCGGAGTTGGAGACGGCGTCGGGAACTTGCGGTGTTCGATGGAGTCGACGACCTGGGGCAGTATAGGACGAACCAAAGATGTCAGAAGGAGCGCAAGGAAGTTGCGAAGCAGTTCGCCTGAACCAGAGAGGAAGGCGCGCATGGAGCTCACCGGGATTGGTCGCCGGAGTGGGTTCTGTCTGCGGCGGTGTAATGGCAAATACCGGCAGCCTGGTGGCGCTTTGTGCTTGGGGTCTGGGGGAAAATGGAGAGGGGGCAGAGGGGGTTTAAGTAGGTGAGATGGGGGCGTGAATCACTCCGGCATTGAATGGGAATTGACGACGCGAATTAAACAGGAAACGCTCAGCGTGATTTGGGGATGAACCAGTTGCTGGGTGGAGACGACGATTGTCGTGTGGACCGTGGCTGTCAGCGAGAGGAAAAGAGAGGGAGTGGGTTCAGACAGTCAGCAACTCGGTGGGTGCGGGTGTGCGTGAAAGAAAACGGTTCGCGGGAGAGGCTGCTGGGCTAGCTGGGCTGAGTTGGGCCAGATTGGCTTGCTGCTTATTTTTTTCCTCTTTATTCCTTTTCTTTTTCTGTTTGATTTTCTAAAATGATTTTCAAACTCTATTTCAAATCAGTTTGATTCCAAACTTTATTTGGACTTTTGTATAGTGAATTTTTTATTCAAATAAGTGTCAAACCTTCTGTTTACTCAAACACTCTTGGTCTTTTGAAGAATAAAATAAAACCAAGCCTTTTATGAGATATAAAATAGGCATAGTTTTGGTTTCAAATTTATACTTTGTCTTGAAACTTTGCTCAAGCTTTTGAAAGCATTTAAGTTTGAATACAAAACATTACTGAATACAATAAGTGCCCTTCTCATTAGAAAGTAGCACTATGGCTAGGGTACACTCACACATAAAATAATGAGCACATTTGCTCTTGTTTTTGGAATGGTTTAGAAAATGAAACTCTATATGATCATGGATGCATGGATGATATGCATGATTTTTAAAACATGATTTTAGGGGTGTTACAAATCTAACCCCCTTAAGGTGAATCCCGCCCTCGAGATTCGGATTGGCTAGCAAATAGGTGAGGGTGGTCTTTCCGAAGATCATCTTCTCTTTCCCATGTTGCTTCTTCTTTGGAATGATGATTCCATTGAACTTTGCAGAACTTGATAGTCTTATTCCGTGTAACTCTTTCTGCAGTCTCAAGAATCTTGATTGGTTTCTCCTCATAGGTGAGATCACTCTACAATTTAACCTCTTCCAAAGGTATAGTATCCTTCAAAGAAGTCTCTTCCATTTCTGGGTGACATTTCTTAAGCTGACTCACATGAAACACATTATGAACTGCTGACAAAGACTCTGGCAATTCAATCTCATAATCAACTTCTCCTTTACGACTCAGAATCGTGAATGGACCAACATATCTTGGGGCCAATTTACCTTTGACACCAAACCTCTTCACTCCACGAAGTGGTGACACTCTAAGATAAGCTCTATCACCTACTTCATAGGTGACTTCTCTACGCTTAGGATCTGCGTAGCTCTTTTGTCGGGACTGTGCTATCTTCAACCTATCCTTAACCAGTTTGACTTTCTCTTCAGCCTCTTTGATTAGTTCTGGTCCGAACAAACTTCTTTCTCCCACACCATTCCATAGTAATGGGGTGGTACACTTTCTCCCATAGAGAAACTCAAATGGTGCCATCTCAATACTGGCTTGATAGCTATTATTATAAGAGAATTCTGTGTAAGGCAGACTTTCATCCCAACTGGCTCCATAGTCTAGGGCACATACCCTCAACATATCTTCAAGAATTTGATTAGTCCTTTCAGTCTGTCCATCAGTCTGAGGATGAAAGGCGGTGCTGAATTCCAACCTCGTTCCCAATGACTCATGTAATTACCTCCAAAAATGAGAAGTGAATTGTGTTCCTCTATCAAACACAATACTCTTGGGTACTCCATGTAGACATACAATTCTGCTCATATAAATCTTGGCTAATTTAGCACTTGTATAAGTTGTCTTCACGAGTATGAAATGAGCCACTTTAGTTAGGCGATCCACTACTACCCAAATAGAATCATATCCTGACCTGGTCCTTGGTAATCCGGTAATGAAGTCCATACCTATCTTGTCCAACTTCCAATCAGGAATAGGTAGTGGTTGTAACAATCCTGCTGGTTTCTGATGTTCCGCTTTCACTCTACTACATACATCACACAAAGCAATATGTTCGGCGATGTCCTTCTTGAGATTATTCCACCAAAATCTTTCCTTCATATCCATGTACATTTTGGTGTTACCCGGATGAATGGAATATGGTGAGTTGTGTGCTTCTTGTAAAATCAGTTTCCCAAGCTCCGGATCTTGTGGAACACAGATACGTTTTCCATGCCATAAAGTACCCTTTTCGTCTTCATGGAATCCTTTGGCTTTTCCTTTGCCAATCTTTTCCTTAATCTCTTCAATTTCCTTATCTGTCTTCTGGGCTTCTTTGATCTTGTCCAACAAAGTGGGTTGAACATCCAAAGACATGAGATGTCCTTCAGGCACAATCTCCAATCTGAGATCTCTAAATTGGGTACATAGATCATCTGGCAATTCTCCTTTAGTAAGGCCATTCACAAAAACCTTACGGCTTAGAGCATCCGCTACAACATTTGCTTTACCGGGGTGGTATTGCAAACTTAAGTCATAGTCCTTGATAGTTCTAGCCATCTTCTTTGTCTCATGTTAATTTCCTTCTGGGTGAAGATATACTTCAAACTTTTGTGATCTGTGAACACTTCACATCGCTTTCCCAAAAGATAGTGTCTCCATGTTTTGAGTGCATGGACAACAGAGGCTAACTCCAAATCATGAGTAGGGTAGTTTACTTCATGAGTTTTGAGTTGTCTCGAGGCATAAGCCACAACTTTCCCTTCTTGCATAAGTACTGCACCTAATCCATGATGAGATGCATCACAATACACTTGGAAATCTTTCTCCAAATCTGGCAAACACAAGACTGGTGCTGTCACGAGTCTCTTCTTCAATTCCTGAAAGCTGAGGTCACAACCTTCAGACCAAGTAAATTTCTTGTCTTCCTTTAGCAATTCTGTCATAGGTTTTGCTACCTTGGAGAAATTCTCAATGAACCTTCTGTAGTAACCTGCTAAGCCAAGGAAACTACGAACCTCTTTCACTGACTTGGGAGATTCCCGTTCAGTTACAGCTGAAACTTTAGCAGGATCAACTGCTACACCATCACCTAACACAACGTGTCCAAGAAAACCAACTTCATTCAACCAAAATTCACACTTGCTGAATTTGGCATATAAGTTATGCTCTCTAAGTTTCTCAAGTATCAAACGTAGATGTCCTTCATGCTCTTCTTTGCTCTTGGAGTAGATTAGAATGTCGTCGATGAATACGACAACAAACTTATCAAGAAATTCCATGAACACCTTGTTCATCATATTCATGAAGTATGCTGGTGCATTGGTCAAACCAAATGGCATCACGGTATACTCATACAATCCATACCTTGTGGTGAAAGCTGTCTTAGGTATATCTTGTTCCCTTATCTTGAGCTGGAAATAACCTGACCGGAGATCAATCTTTGAGAACACACAAGCTCCTTCTAACTGATCAAACAAATCATTTATTCTAGGCAAAGGATACTTGTTCTTGATAGTCACCTCATTGAGTGAACGGTAATCTATGCATAACCTTTGACTTCTATCTTTCTTTTCCACAAACAAAACTGGTGCTCCCCAAGATGAAGAACTTGGTTGGATAAAACCTTTCTGCAACTGTTCCCCAAGCTGCTTCTTAAGTTCTTTCAACTCATCAACTGACATCTTGTACGGTCTCTTTGCTATTGGTCCAGATCCTGGTAGCAAATCAATGAGAAATTCCACATCTCTATCAGGTGGCATTCCCGGTAATTCTTCCGGAAACACATCTGGATATTCACTCACAATTGGCACACTGTCCATGCTAACCCCCTTAAGAGAATTTAGCTTACTCCTTTTTGATTCAAATTTGGTCTTGAATCTGATCCTTTTATGTTCTGGAGTTGTGAGTGAGACAGTATGGTTGGCACAATCTATCACTCCCTTGTGCTTAGTCATCCAGTCCATTCCCAAAATGACATCCAATCCTTGGGAGTTTAGGATTATCAAGTTAATGGGAAACTTATACTTCCCAAACTCTATGACTAGATCATGACATCCTGAATTCACTATCATTTCTCCGCCAGGAGAACTTACTTTTATGTACACCCAATAGTTTATACCGGTAGTTCATTTCTTTCAACAAATGATCTTGATATGAATGAATGAGATGCACCAGTATCAAAGAGAACAAATGCTGGAACAGAATTGAGTTTGAACTTACCAGCAACAGCATCAGGTTCCTCATAAATCTCCTCCACATTGATGTGGTTCACTTGTCCCTTTTGAAAAGGGTTGGGCTTTGTTGGGTCCTTCAAATTTTTTTCTGGGCATTCATTTGCATAATGCCCCATCTTCTTGCATTTAAAACACTTAACCTGACTAAGATCCTTCTTGACAGGCTGGCTTCCAGTGCCACTTCCACTACCACTGTTGTGGCTCTTATATCCACCCTTGTGATTCTTGTACTTGTCATTGTCATGACTACGGTGACTCTTGTTGTCATGATGACGGTTGTGGTTCTGGTGCTTGTTGAATTTCCCATGCTTGTGGGATCCTGAACTCCCACTATCATCATAATGGGAATGTTTGTGAGACGATCCCGAGTTGTGCTTGTCAGAGTGCTTTCTCTTCCTACTTTCAACTTGCTTCATTTTGTTCTCCAAAATAGCAGCCTTGTCACAAAGAGACTGGTATGTGGGAACATATGCCACAACTAACTGCAGGTTCAGTTCATCATTCAACCCTTCAAGGAATTTTTCCTTCCTCTTAGCATCCGTGTCAACTTCATCCGGTGCATAATGCGCCAGATTGTTGAACTCTTCAATATATTCAGCCACGCTGCGGTGGCACTGCTTTAGGTTATGGATCTCTTTCTTCTTCAAACTCATCACTCCGGATGAGATGTGAGCAGTACGGAAACCATCTTCAAAGATAGCCCATGTCACATCCTCAATGGGAGTGGTGATTTGGAAGTTATCCCACCAAGTAGCTGTCGGTCCTTCCAACAAGTGAGCTGCAAATCTGACTTTCTCTTCATCAGTACAGCCAACTGTTACCAAGTCCTTGTTCACAGAGCATAGCCAATCATTGGCCACCATAGGATCAGTTGTTCCTGAGAACTTTGCTGGCCTCAATCTCAAGAACCTGGTAAGCATGTCAAAACCCGGTGGGTTGTTCTGATTCTTGTTGTTGTTATTGTTGTTATTGTTGTTGTTCTGATTCTTGATGAACGTAGTCTCATCTGCATCAGCTGAGTCTGAGTTGTCATCATTTGCTGCATCTCAGGGGTGATGTTGTTGTTGGGGTTGGGATTGGCACGTCGGGGAGGCATCTATGGTTTGTTCAATAGAGATAAGAATGAGATACCCATAGATGCTAACATGCACAATACATCACATAAACAATCACCAAACATGCATCATAATGAAAATA
This sequence comes from Avena sativa, assembly GCA_916181665.1. Taxonomy (NCBI): domain Eukaryota; kingdom Viridiplantae; phylum Streptophyta; class Magnoliopsida; order Poales; family Poaceae; genus Avena; species Avena sativa. The sequence goes on from OV702282.1 coordinate 196,623,029, forward strand.
GTTCAACAACATAAACGACAAGTTTGCAAAGTAAACACACCAATAGCAAGCCATCCACATGTTGGATGGTCATTGCGACTCAATGAAAAGCATGATAAATAAATGATAAATGAGTAGTCATCACTACTCCTCGGCATCAACCTCCTCCTCAACAAAGGTAAGACCTGCATTCTCCATAGCGGTCTTGTATTCCTCGACATTGGTGGTCAAGGTCTCTACTTTGGCTTTGAGATCCCTCTTCTGAGAACGAAGCCTCTCAATCACAGTCTGCTGATGCTCGAGCTCGAAGTCCTTGGCCTCCAGTTCTGCAGTCATGTCTCGAATCCTCTTGTTCCTATCTTGGACTCACTTCTCTTGACTCTTGAACTTTCTGTCCTGACTCTCGAACTTGGCCTCCATCTCCTTAACTATCTCATCTTGCTCCGTGAAGAGCTTGTCCTTATCACGAAGCTGCACCTGGAGTTCGTCATTGCTGAGCATGACGTTGGTCCTATCAGTGTCCACGTGCCTAAGAAGAACCTCTAAGTCCTGGAGATATAGACGAATCGGCTCTGTTGTCTCCCTCGAAGTGTCTTCGAAGTCAATGGCCTCACCATCCTCATCACGTCTACCGAAGGCGTGGAAGTGAGTACCTCTAACCTGTCGAGAGTGTATCCCTAACAGACTTCCAATCAAGTCCTGCATGACTACCTCAAGGCCTCTCTCCTTGTCATCGTGCATGATCTTGAAGATGATTGCCTCCGTGGTAGGGTCAGTCTGGCGTCCGGGCTGATTGACCTTGAAGCCCCAAAGGTCTTTCCTCTCAAACTTGGTGAGGGGAAGTACCATGATGGTAGGAAGAGGGAGATTAAGCAAACTAGTGAGCTCAATAATACGAGGACCAAAACGAGTTCCTTGGAACTCTTCAACACTGCTGATGGTAACATTAGGCATCTATTTAATAAGATAGGAAAAGTTAGAATCAATCACAATTTTAAGACAATTCACAAGACAAGGAATCACATGCATAACTTTGGAAATCTAACACACAAGTCATGGTATACATGAAACCATTACAAACATTCCAAGGTTCAACTTATTTCAAGCAACATTTTGGAAAATAAATGGTTAAGTGGTGGTCCAACTAACGAATTACGTTACAATCCCAACTCACTTGCCAAGTTGGTTAACAGGATATTTCTAGAGGCAATCTGTCTATCTAGAGCACATGACTCTATTACTAAGTCTATAATGTCTCCTCTTAAGGTTTGGTTGGTAGCCTCCAACTCTTGGGTATGTTTCTTTTCTTCCCTAAGGTCATTCTGGGTGTTAAGCATTCTGCACTTGATTCTATCACCAAGTTCTTTGATGGCCCTCCAAGTTGCATCCCTTGCTGAATCAAAGAATGTGGTGTGCATCATTGTGTTGGTGACCATGCAGAATCCTGAGTCCTTGTGGTTGTCTTCCTTGTTTTTATACAAGTGAAGTTTCACCCACCAGTACTCAACTCCTTCATCCATCACAGGAAAACCTTTGTACACAACTGCACCATGTATTCCCATTGCAACCATGAGGTCCTTGAGAGCCTTGGGGAATTCTGTCTCACATTCCAAAGTCATTGTCATGAGTAGTCCCTTCCTTACGGCTTCGTTGATGGAGTTCATCTACAAATAGAGATGAGAAAGAAGTTTAGAAAAGTTTACGAGAAGAAAAGACAAGTGTGGAAGTTGTTGAAATTTTTTTCCTTAGTGGTTTCCAATCTTAGGGTCATAATCCTACAGGCAACACAGTGCTCTGATACCATCTGTAAGATCCCTCCTTTATAAAGGAAAAGGATCCCTGTGATTGCAATGCTAGTCCCTGGATCAATGCTAGCATCCATAGTTTAAGATGAAGTACACAAAAACAAAGGTCATTATTACAGTCATTCCAGAGACAAACATAGTCTTTTACAACTCCATGGCCACAGGCCTAGTACAAGAGTTTAAATGAGTAAATAGATAAATAAGTCTTCATCTTCATGTGCCACAGGCAAGCATGTTGAGTGTAGACTCATGACTCCTAATCATCATCAGAATAACCTGCAACATCACAAGTACAGCCACAGTGGGTCAATACATTGGAATAGTATTGGCAAGTGATACCTTAGTAGAATATTGGTGGACTATATACTATATGCATTTTGGCTAAGTGGAGCTTAGGCTTGCTTTGCTCAAAATAGGTTTTGCCTATCAGTTGAAAACACTAAGTTTTTCTTTGTTAAAACGTTTCCCAAGGAACCACCAATAGACATTTGGGGTCCTTCACCCTTGTTCAACCACAAGTTTTACTTAGAAATTGGGATGAGGAGATTCTTGATAGCTTCCATGTCTTGATGCTCAAATTGTCCAATACCAGGGACATGGCTAAGTACTTAGATTCTTCCATCTGCAAAGGTTGTGCACTTTCCCCACAAGACTTGATTTTCACCAAGACAGGACCTTTCAGAAGCCTTCCCTTAGACCAAATGGACGCGTTCCAACCTATCATCCCACTACCACCAACTGTCCAAATGGCTAAGTTATTGCAACCTATGTGATCTAGGCAGAGCCCATATTGTCAAGTGGTTGCACTAGAAGCTTCTTAACATTTGGCCTCTCAAATCCCTTTGTTCCTGGGTGGCTTTCCACAAGTGAGATACACAAGGTAAATCATAGAAATGGGCCTTGTGTAACCACTCAACATAACCCAATCACAACCATTCCACCCAGGTGATTCATTCACTTAGTTGTTTTATTAAGCAAAAACATAGTCCAAAGACTTAGAAATATTTATTCATAGCATGAACATATAGCCACCCTTGGTTTCTACTATCTAGGCTAAGCATGGCATAGATAAGCATCTTAACTTAGAAATTTCTAGCAATTCTACAACTACTAGGATTTCCCAAGCATAGCATATAAAGACCAAAATTTATCCATGCAAGTCTAGCAAAATATTTCTAATGCATATTTGAAAAGCATAGGAAATGAAGCACCACTTGCCTTGGTAGTTTGGAGAGTAGCTACAATCCTCACAATCACAATCACTATTTGCACCAAAATCTACACATAAAATCGTAGCACCAAATCACATACAAAATAAATACAAGCAAAATATATATGGATGCATGCAATATGATATGTGATGATTTTCTAAACTCAACAATACAAGTGCACAGTACTGGCTCATAAACAAGTTCAAAACTTGCCAAACAAACTTTATTTGGACATTAAAACATTTCCTAAATATTTGTTATATACAAAATAGTCCTACACATGTTTCTGTAAATAAAACCATTTTAACAGAAGCAAAACATTAAACACATTGCATATATGGAAAGGGCTTTCTCTCCTGATTCCATTGATATAAAATTCATCAAATTTGGACGTGGGAATCAAAAGTTATGATTAAAACAAGTTTAAACATCTAATAGATTCAAATTCTGATTTTAAATCTAAACCCTAGCCACGCGGCGTGTTCCTATTGGTTGGTACCGGTTCAGGCGGATCGATCAACGAGAGCCACATGATCTAAATGAAGATGCACGGCCAGATCTAACGCGTACCTCTTCGACACAGATCTAATCTTACTCGTTAGATCTAAATCCTACGGTCCTAATCTAATTTACCACAGACGGGCGGCGACTGGCGGCGGCGCCTCTGTCAGAGCTGCTACCGGCGTTCTAGGTCGCGCGGGAGAGGGAGAAGGGGCTTACCAAGCTCGCCGTGTGCTGCTGATGCTCAAGGTGGGCTTCGTTGGTGAAGGGGCGCAGAGGTGGTCGCTGGAGCTCGTCGGAATCGTGCACGGCGTCGGATGCTCACTGATGGAGTCGAAGATGATGTTCTGGGGCACGAGGATCCAAACAAAAGGTGTTAGCAGGTGCGCTAAATGTAGGCGAACACGTCCGTGTGATTCAGAAATGGAGGGGGACACGAGGCTCACCGAATTTAGTCGCCGGAGTTGGAGACGGCGTCGGGAACTTGCGGTGTTCGATGGAGTCGACGACCTGGGGCAGTACAGGACGAACCAAAGATGTCAGAAGGAGCGCAAGGAAGTTCCGAAGCAGTTCGCGTGAACCAGAGAGGAAGGCGCGTACGGAGCTCACCGGGATTGGTCGCCGGAGCGGGTTCTGTCTGCGGCGGTGTAATGGCAAATACCGGCAGCCTGGTGGCTCTTTGTGCTCGTTGTCTGGGGGAAAATGGAGAGGGGGCAGAGGGGGTTTAAGTAGGCGAGATGGGGGCGTGAATCACTCCAGCATTAAACGGGAATTAACGACGTGAATTAAACAGGAAACGCTCGGCGTGATTTGGGGATGAACCAGTCGCTGGGTGGAGACGACGATAGTCGTGTGGGCCGTGGCTGTCAGCGAGAGGAAAAGAGAGGGAGTGGGTCCAGACAGTCAGCGACTCGGTGGGTGCGGGTGTGCATGAAAGAAAATGGTTCGCGGGAGAGGCTGCTGGGCTAGCTGGGCTGAGTTGGGCCAGATTGGCTTGCTGCTTATTTTTTTCCTCTTTATTCCTTTTCTTTTTCTGTTTGATTTTCTAAAATGATTTTCAAACTCTATTTCAAATCAGTTTGATTCCAAACTTTATTTGGACTTTTGTATAGTGAATTTTGTATTCAAATAAGTGTCAAACCTTCTGTTTACTCAAACACTCTTGGTCCTTTGAAGAATAAAATAAAACCAAGCCTTTTATGAGATATAAAATAGGCATAGATTTGGTTTTAAATTTATACTTTGTCTTGAAACTTTGCTCAAGCTTTTGAAAGCATTTAAGTTTGAATACAAAACATTACTGAATACAATAAGTTCCCTTCTCATTAGAAAGTAGCACTATGGCTAGGGTATACTCACACATAAAATAATGAGCACATTTGCTCCGTTTTTTGGAATGGTTTAGAAAATGAAACTCTATATGATCATGGATGCATGGATGATATGCATGAGTTTTAAAACATGATTTTAGGGATGTTACAACAGCGAGAGTCTTTTAACTTAGCAATATGCTTAGTCTTTCTTTAAGCATCTAGTCGGAACTAATTCAGTTTTGGATTAGAAGCTTGGGGGCTACAGTATAAAGTTTTTAACTCGGATGTATGGTTAAGCTTCCCTTTAAGCATATAGTCAGAACTAATTCAGTTACAACTAGAAGCTTGGGGGATACAGTATCAAAATTTATAAACACTGCGTATGCTACTCTTAAAGCATCTAGTCGGAATAATTCATTCCACCTATATGCTTGGGGGCTACAGTGAGAAGTTTTCTAGCTTAGTCACTCTTAGATCATTTAGATTCAAGGACCTATGGTTTTCCGTCTAAATCCTCGGGGGCTACAGTGGGATATTCATATGAAATGCAAAAAGGCAAATATAACTTACAAGTGCAGTGATCTTGAGGTTGGTAGCACACTTAGCCAGCAGCTTGCCGAAGGATATACTGTTTCCTTGCAGGATTTCTGCTTGCCGGAGAAGCTCCTCGAGACCGCATGTTGGAGATGTCGGTGCCACACCAGGAACCAGAGAAGTGCTACCCGGCGTAAGTACCAGATAGACTATCTTCGGAAACTCTATAGTTTTCTTGGGCGCGGGGGCGCCGCCTTTGGCAGATGTACCACCTTTCACCACCGCCTTACCGCTACCCATGGCATCCTTAGCCGGAGCTTCAGCCATTTGGTGTGCGGCACTCTCCTGCGTCGCCTGTTCGCCGAAAACAACGAGCTCTATGGAGGCGCCTAAGTCCACTTCCATGGTGGAAGGGACAAATGCTTCCTTAGCTTGTGATCTTGTTGGGGCGGACTAGGGCTAGAAGATGGGAGTGACAGGGGCGATGGCGGGAGATACGTCGTGATGCAGCATATCCTTGATGGTTCTAGAAGCCCCCGAAGTTTTGGAGGTCTTCTTCAAGCTGGTCGTGGCTTTCTTCCTGAAACATGCAAAATGCATAAGTATGGGAACAAGACAGACAAATGGACAATGTCGGAGAGAAAGAAGCTTACACAAGAGGGGGTGCTTTAGCAAAAGGGATCCCAGTAACCTTTATTTTCTCCGCCTCCAGGGTGGCGGTAGTCTTCTTGGATGCTCCACCCTCCGTCTTCTTCTTCTTTCCTCCGTCGGCATCGTCAGAGGTGGAGCTCTTCCGCTTTCGCGCCAACGGAGCATCGTCGTCGGACACGACGGTGACTTCCTTCATCTTTGGATCATAGATTTGAGGATCCATGTTGTCCTCATCTATGTCGTTGAGCTGTTAAAGTGAAGAACCACCGTGTTAGATGAGATGGTAATGGCTAGATGGAAGAACTGGAGTATATGTCATACACGGAAAATAAACAGTTACCTTTGGGCACTTGCTCTCTACGATCGAACATGTCGTAGGTGATGGCGAAGCCACGCTTCTTGTCCTTCACCTTGACGATGTCCTTGAGGCAGATCTTGACGGAGTCGCTCGAGAAGTTATCCTCGGAGATACGGAGGCTATCCCTTCTATCGTTGGAATACTCGTGCATCAACTTCAAGCGGTGCTGTAGAGGCTGGATCCGCCTGATGAACCAGCACATGGCTAGGTCCAGTCCTGTCAAACCCGTCTCTACGAACCTCTCTATCCGCCTTATAGCGCGGGAAGCGTCGATGTCGGAGGGAAGGGAGGCCTGGTATCTCCATGTCGGGGCTTCAGCGGCTGCTCCATCGACAAAGTCCGGGTACGTGACTTCTCGGCCAGCCAGAGGGATATCTGGGCCATAGAAGTACGTCTGCTGCCAATTCTTGCAGGATTCATGGCCGACGATGTCGGGGAAGCGCCGGCCAGGCCGGATCTTAAAACTAATGGTTCCACAATTCCTAAGCTCGTCCTTGCCGGCTCCGGCTTCGCGCTTGACGGTAAAGAAGTATATGAAGATATCTAGCCTAGGCTTGATTCCTAAATAACCGTCGCATAGCGCCGCGTAATTGCTGAGCGCTAAGATGTTGTTGGGGGAGAGGTTCTGTGGCTGTACTCGGTAATGATTCATGACAGCAAGGAAAAGTTGGAGATGGGCAGGGAGACGCTGCATACCATCTGTGATTTGAGGTACACCTTTTCTCCGACTTGGGGAGAAGGTGTGACCTCGCCGGCCGGCGCCGCCCGCCAGGTGAGCCCCTCCGTCGCGGGGAGGTAGCCCTCATTGATCAGCTCTTTGATGTCATGGTCCGTGATGTCCGAACCGCGCCAGTCTCCCTTATGCGAGTCGTACTCCTCCTCCAGCAGCTCCAGCACTGCTGGATTATGGTCGCCGCCGGTAGCCTCAACAACCGCAGACCTGGGGATGACCAGGCCCTCTGGGGGCATGACGACAGAGCTCGCCGGCTTTTCCCGACGCCGCCATCGAATGGGAGGAGCTGCTACCGGCCATTGGATGTGTTCGACGGTGACTAGGAAAGATTGGAAAGCTAGGGTTTTTTGCAAGTTTGAGCGGAGAGCTCGAGGAGGCGCTCGCTGGGGGAAGAAGACGATGTAGGGGAGAATGAGGTGAAAAAGTAAATTTTCCACCGCAGTTACTATTTATGGTCTCCGGCATCAAAATTCGTGCAGCTTGATCGAATGGTTGCCGCGTATACGACGTGTGCAGAGACGTGCGTGGAAATTTCGCCACGTACCAACCGTCACCGCCAACGGTTCGTATCGCTCGCGCGGGAAAAGTGGACATGATTGCGTTCTCTGCATGTGTGAGTTACGAGGCGTTTCTGACCTATGTCTATGTCGCCCTAGCTGTCATAGGCAGATGAACCATCACATCAGAAGATTCCGGCATGGACGGATCCAGTCCAGCTACGGAAGAGTACGATGGAAGATTCAGTAATTCTCCGACTTACGAATTGAAAACGGAGAAAACCATGCAGGGTTCTTTGGGAGTACTACAGGATGTTGCTTGATGATTTGCCGACATCCATCTAGACGGAGCATTCAACATGAAGAAGCAAGACGACGCAAGATCTCGGAGTTCTCCGGGGGCTACTGTTGGGGATATGCTATATGGGTATCCTCATAGCATGTATCTTATCCGGATAACCCGGGTGGCCCACAGTTGGTAGCATGGCCCATGGCCTACTGGGTGGCCCAGTTAGATGGATCCAGAAGGGAGGCCCATGCCGGATAAAGGAAGGCTACGGTGGAGTCACCAGCGTACCCGGAGCCTTGGAGTACAAGACACACTAGACTAGTAATAGACGGTGTAGGACTCAGTAACCTGTTTGGCTAGGACTTTTACCTGTAACCCTAAGACCTGACGGCTATATAAGTCGGGCCTATGGGAGCCTTTAGGGCACGATAACTTAGACTCTCTAGTCACCTCGCACAGCGAACCTATCTCTGTAACTCAGAGTATTGCCATTATAGTGATTTATAGCAGGAGTACTATTCCGCCACCGTTGTGGGATCTGAACCTGGGTAAGTTGTGTTACCTCGTACCCGTCAACCGTCCGCCTTCCCCCACATATCTAAACACGCACTATGAGGACCCCTCCATGGCGTACTCGTCGGCAATACCATGACAGCGCAACTGCCCCAAGTATTTAGCAGACAAGAAGGCCGGCAAGGCAAACAAAGGTATATACGATATACATGTTACTGATGTGTACTTGACTAGTACTCGCAGTAGCACCTGGGTATTTGATACGGGTTCAATTGCTAATATTTGTAACTCGAATCAGGGGTTGCGGAACAAGCGACGACTAGCAAGGGGTGAGAAAAAGATGCGTGTCGGTAATGGATCAAGTGTTGATGTGATCGCAGTCGGAACGCTATCTCTCCATTTACCGTCGGGATTAGTAATAAACTTGAATAATTGTTATCTAGTGCCTGCACTAAGCATGAACATTGTATCAGGATCGTGTTTGATGCGAAGTGGTTATTCATTATAATCCGAGAACAATGGTTGTTCTATTTATATGAATGAAATATTTTATGGTCATGCACCAATGATGAATGGTTTATTTCTGTTGGATCTCGATAATAGTGTTACACATATTCATAATGTTGATGCCAAAAGAATTAAACTTAATGATGATATATTCGCATATATGTGGCACTGTCGTCTAGGTCATATTGGCGTTAAACGCATGAAGAAGCTCCATTCGGATGGACTTTTGGAATCTCTTGATTTTGAATCATTTGATACATGTGAGCCATGCCTCATGGGCAAGATGACTAGAACGCCGTTTTCCGGTTCAATGGAACGGGCGACAGATTTATTGGAAATCAAACATTCTGATGTATGTGGTCCAACGAGTGTGTCGGCGTGAGGTGGATATCGTTATTTTGTTACTTTCACAGATGATTTGAGTAGATACGGTTATATCTACTTGATGAAACACAAGTCTGAAACCTTTCAAAAGTTCAAGGAATTTCAGAATAAAGTGGAAAATCATCGTAATAGAAAGATCAAATTTCTACGGTCCGACCGTGGAGGAGAGTATCTAAGTTACGAGTTTAGCACTCATATGAAAGAGTGTGGAATTGTTTCACAACTCACACCTGCCGGAACACCACAGCGAAATGGTGTGTCAGAACGTCATAATCGTACTTTATTGGATATGGTTCGATCTATGATGTCTCTGACGGACTTGCCGTTGTCATTTTGGGGTTATGCACTAGAAACTGCTGCATTCACTTTAAATTGGGCACCATCTAAATCCGTTGAAAAGACACCGTATGAATTGTGGTTTGGAAACAAACCTAAGCTATCATTTCTTAAAGTTCGGGGATGCGATGTTTATGTGAAGAAACTTCAACCGGATAAACTAGAACCCAAAGAGGAAAAATGCGTCTTCATAGGATACCCTAAGGAAACTATTGGGTATTCCTTCTATCACAGATCCGAGGGCAAGGTTTTTGTTGCCAAGAATGGATCCTTTCTAGAGAAAGAGTTTCTCGTGAAAGGTGTGAGTAGTCGGAAGGTAGAACTCGAAGAGGTTATGGAATCTTCTCTTCAAAGTATGGCGAGTAGCGCAGCGCCGGAAGTCGTTCCGGAGTTGGCTTCACCAGTTTAAGAGGGAACTAATGATAATGGTCATGAAACTCCAAAAGAGAGTACTACCGAACCTCACAGGTCTAGCAGGACGCGTGCAGCTCCCGAGCTGTACAGAAACCATGTTATGAATTACATGGTTGATGAAAATGATGACCCTGCGACGTATGAAGAAGAAATGAGGAGCACGGCTACCAACAAATGGTTAGAAGCCATGAAAACCGAGATGGAATCCATGTATGAAAATCAAGTTTGGAACTTGGTGGACTTACCTCACGACCGAAAGGCCGTGGAGAATAAATGGATTTTCAAAAGGAAAACTGATGCTGATGGTAATGTGACCGTCTATAAAGCTCGACTTGTCGCAAAGGGGTTTCGACAAATTCAAGGAGTTGACTACGATGAGACATTCTCTCCCATAGCGATGCTAAAATCAGTTAGGATTATGTTAGCAATTGCTGCATATTTCGATTATGAGATATGGCAGATGGATGTCAAAACCGCGTTCCTTAATGGTAATATTGAAGAAGAGTTGTATATGATACAACCAAAGGGTTTGTCGATCCTAAGGATGCTAACAAGGTGTGCAAGCTTCAACGATCCATCTATGGACTGAAGCAATCATCACGAAGTTGGAATCTCCTCTTTGATGAGGTGATCAAAGAGTTTGGAGTTGTCCAAAATTATGGAGAAGCTTGTATTTACAAGAAAGTGAGTGGGAGCAATGTGGCATTTCTGATATTATGTGTGGATGACATATTATTGATCGAAAATGATATAGATCTTTTAAACAGTGTTAAAAGTTATCTAAACAGCAAATTTTCAATGAAGGACCTAGGTGAAGCGTCATACATATTAGGCATAAAGATCTATAGAGATAGATCTAGGCGCCTAATAGGGCTATCGCAAAGTACATACCTTGATAAGATTTTAAAGAAGTTTAAAATGGATGAAAGTAAGAAGGGGTTCTTACCTATGTTGCAAGGCAAGGCATTGAGTAAGACTCAAAGTCCGGCTACGGCGGAACAAAGAGAGATAATGGAGAAAGTCCCCTATGCTTCAACCATAGGCTCTATAATGTACGCCATGCTGTGTACAAGACCGTATGTGGCATATGCTATTAGTTTGACTAGTAGGTACCAATCGGATCCAGGTTCGGAATACTGGATAGCGGTCAAGAATATCCTTAAGTACTTGCGAAGAACTAAGGATATGTTTCTTGTATACGGAGGTGAAGAAGAGCTCATCGCTAAGTGTTATGTCGACGCTAGGTTTGACACTGATCCGGATGACTCTAAGTCTCAATCCGGATACTTATTTCTCATGAATGGTGGAGCGGTTGGTTGGAGGAGTTCCAAACAACCCGTGGTGGCGAGATCAACAACAGAGGCCGAATATGTTGCTGCTTCGGAAGCGGCTCAGGAAGCAGTTTGTATGAAGGTGTTCATATCCGAACTAGGCGTGGTTGCAAGCGCGTTGGACCCAATGGTGATCTATTGTGACAACAATGGTGCCATTGCCAATGCCAAAGAACCAAGGTCTCACAAGTATTCCAAGCATATTAAGCGCCAGTTTCACTCCATCCGTGAACATGTCAAGGATGGAGATATAAAGATTTGTAAAGTACATACAGATCTCAATGTAGAAGATCCGTTGACTAAAAATCTCCCTAGAGCAAAATATGATCAACACCAGAACTCCATGGGTGTTAGATTCATCACTATGTAACTACATTATTGTCTCTAGTGCAAGTGGGAGAATGAAGGGAATATATCCTGAGAGGCAATAATAAAGTGTTTATTATGTGTATTCCAAGTATATGATAGATGTTTATTTTTCATGCTATAATTGTATTAATACGGAAACATTAATACATGTGTGTTTAATAAACAAACAGAAAGTTCCTAGTTATGCCTCTCTCATAAACTAGCTCATTGATTAACAAGATGATCAAAGTTTCCTGATCATAGACATTGGATGTTGTTAATAACAAGGTCACAACATTAGTGTAATGGTGTGATGAACATTCATCCGAAGCATAGCATTACGATCAAAGCCATTGAGTTTATATTGCTATAACAACTTACGAAGTGATCCTAATCCTTATACCATGAGATCATGTCAATCACTAACACCGGAAGAGTTTCTTGATAACATCAAACGTCACACCATAACTGGGTGATTATAAAGATGGGTTCAGAACTACTAAAGTGTTATGTTGAGGCCCATGGATCAAGAGTGTAATTTGTTCATCCCGATGACGGATAGATATACTCTGGGCCCTCTCGGTGATATCACATTGGTTAGCTTGCAAGCAAGTGATTTGATCACTAGAATGTTATATCACGGGAACAAGAAAAGAGTGTATGTCAGTAACGAGATCAAACTAGGTATGGAGATACCGATGATCAAATCTCGGACATGTAATATATCGCGAAACAAAGGGATTAAGATACCAGCGTAAAAGGTTCTGACGATCACAAGAAAGTCATCGTTGAATGTGTGGGAGTCAATATGGGTCTCCAGATCCCGCTTCTGATTATTCATCGTACAAGGGTCTCGATCATGTCCACATTATTCACTAACCGTAGGATGGCACACTTAAGAGACACCGACATCCAATTGGAGCAAAAGTTTCATGCCGGAAAGAATAACAAGCGCATGAATTTATTTCACTAGATACCGAAACAGGTTTTCGGGTGAAATTGCAGAAAGTGTTTTTGCATGTGAAATGAAATACTAGCAAGGGGTTATTTTTGAATGTTTGTCACTAAAGTAATTGACAAAATTCTGAATAAATAAAAGGAGTTTTATTTAATGAGAGTTTGCATTAAATTTGGTGGAAATTTAATGGGAATTTAAGTGGGATTTTGAGTGGAGGGAATTGAAAGGCATTTGAGTGAGTGGAGTGTCCACCCACATGAATGAAGGAGGGGCTTGGGTGCCCCCTCCTCCTATAAAAGGAGCCCCCTCTCCTCTCTCTCACTTACACCTCCTCGTGAAGGATCTCTCTTCCCCTCTAGTATTTATCCCCCATGGTCTCGGACTAGCGAGATACAAGTTCTATGCTGCAAACCCTACATGTTTGGCACTAGAGTTTTGGGCCGAAACTATCCCTGATGATCCCTGGATATCCCCGCACCGAAGAGCTTTATTTCTATGACACAAACCACGACCCATCCCCAGGGTATTATCCCCGTCCCCAACCCAAAACCTAACCGCCGGACGGCAGGAGCAGCGTGAGGGGGCGGCGCGAGGGGGGCAACCGGCGAGAGGAGCAACCAGCAAGAGGAGCAGCGAGAGGGGAGGCACGAGCTGCAACAGAGGCGGAGGAAGTGGATCCTCGTTCTCTCCATCTTCGTGGTGAAGCTCCGCTTGGATCCCGTGGAGCTGCGCTACATCGCCACCGCCATTTTTGGCATCTGACCGGCGATGCCCCCTCACGCCATCCTCTACTTGGAAATGGCCTTCTCACCGGTAATCCCCCTCCCTTCCTCTATCTTTGTCTCTTGCATTGCTAGCTCGGTTCGATGAGGAGCGTGAATGAGATGTGGACATGGGCAGCGAACCTGAAGGCAGCGGCACGCCGGAGCATCGATCTGTATCTATGCCGGGAGGATTCTGGCTTGAGGGCTTTCATTATTCTAGGTACCGGAGTCATTGTCGCTCTTTTGAGGATGGGGATCGAGCTACATCGGGAGAACAATGGCACTGTCCCAGGCTACTACGCCTTCTACCTTGTTTATATCCCGATCGTAGCAATTGTCTACTTCATCAAGACCCGCACCCCTTGTATCAATTGAGACGCTCTAGGCTCGCTTCATGTGTAGGATTTCTGTCAGAACTTTTTCAAGATCGTGTCCGTGTCTTTGTATTACACTAGCTGAGAACGTCTCATGTAACACAACAGCAAAGAACGTATCAATTAAGAATCTTCCAAGCATTCATATAAGTAAAGTGGGAAGAGAAATAAGCAATTCTTACATTGGTAAAACCAGCAACAAACAACAGGACTATAAACAATGAGTCTGCACCTTGCCCTGCTAGAGTCATTCATGGCACCAACAATCATCCGTACTGGGATACAAACCAAATCATAATTCCCTTTAGAAGAAACCATATCCGCACTTTGCCCCATGGATCATCTAGCATACAAACAAAAAGAAAGCAACTAGTTTATAGTAATCCTTTTGGTCACATGTTATTCTTTAACCTTTCGAGATTGTCTCATGAATAAAAGAACAACTGTTGTCGTGTTTAAGGCATTATGTATCTTTAGCTATCAGGTAGTCTAGGTCTGCTCATAAGCAAATTTTATGTCTATACTATACTGGTACGTCGGTTGATTTGTAAATTGCTAGTGCTTGTTAAGATGGTAGCAAGTGCAGTTCATGGGCTGGATGACACTAGTGGAAACGAGGCCTTTTGTTGATCCTGGAAAAGGGATTTAACATCGGGTCTTCTACGAACCGGTGTTAAAGGGGGGGCCATACCAGCGTGGCCCATGCGGCAAAAAGGATCCCCCCTTTAACACCGGTTCGTGGCACAAACCGGTGTTAAAGGACCCTGCACCAGTGGCCCGCGCAGCCCCCCCTTTAACACCGGTTCGTGGCTTGAACCGGTGTTAAAGGGGGGGGCTATATAAGACACCGCAGCCCACACCCCACTCTTCCATTTTTTCACTATCTCATTTTGGATCCTAGCAAGAGGGTGTGAAGAGTGCTAGTTTGTGTTTTTTTCATATGCACAAGAGGTGTTCGGTGAAATGCCCGAGAGCTCAAAATAAGTTTTCTCGTTGCTCTTTCCTTCTCGGTCGAGGTCGGCAACTATCCTTTCATGTGTCATTGATGTACTATATATATAAATGGTCATCTCCCTATTAATTTTTGATATATACTATATATTAATGCAGATGAACCGGCAATGGATGTATGGTGACTGCCGCACTTCCGAGTACATTACGGGCCTCCAAAATTTCATCGTTGTGGCTAATGCAAACCGTGGTCACAATGGTTTTATGTGCTGTCCGTGTGTTCACTGTCAGAACAACAAAGACTACTCAAATACCAGAACCATTCACGCCCACCTGCTTCGATCCGGTTTCATGCCCAGCTATAATTGTTGGACCAAGCACGGAGAAAAAGGGGTTGTGATGGAAGACAACGAAGAAGAAGAGGATGATGACAACTATCATAATATGTATCCTGAATATGATGATGCTGCAACGGGGGTAGATAATAAAGATCAAGAGGCAGCAGATGGGCCCGCTGATGACGATCTTGGTCGGGCCATTACTGATGCAAAGGAAGAATGTGAAACTGAAAAGGAGAAGGAGAAGCTGGAGCAGATGTTAAAGGATCACAAAACATTGTTGTATCCAACTTGCGAAGATGGCCACAAAAAGCTAGGTACCACACTGGATTTGCTGCAATGGAAGGCAGAGAACGGTGTGACTGACAGCGCATTTTCAAAGTTGTTGGTAAAAATGAAGAATCTTCTTCCAAGAAATAATGAGTTGCCCGACAGTACATACCAAGCAAAGAAGGTTGTCTGCCCTCTAGGATTAGACGTGCAGAAGATACATGCCTGCATTAATGACTGCATCCTCTACCACGGTGAGAAGTACGAGAATTTGGATGCATGCCTGGTATGCACTGCACTGCGGTATAAGATCAGACGAGACGATCCTGGCGATGTTGAGGGCGAGGCACTACGGTGTATGCTTTAGGTTTTTTTGCTCGAGCATTTCAATAGATGTATTATTGATATTTGTGTGATAATATTATTGTTTTAGAAACTATGGATCCACTCAGTAGAAACCTTGAAGAGGAAGAAATAATGGAGAACATGATCCACGAGGACACCTCACAATATCTGAACTTCGAGGGACATGATGACAGCTCAAGTAGTCATGGAGAAGATGACGACTCCGGTGAACGCACTTTAGTGATTGCAAAGTCCGTCGAGGTATATGCATGGATTAAGCCTCTGCTGACTTGCACCGATTGATTTATATATATATATATATGTATATGTATTAATTAAAGCTTCTTTCTTCTTTTAGCCCTCTGGATCGACCAGCCAGCAACAATCTTCTTCTTCAACGCAAAAAAAAGCAACAATCTTCTTCTACGAAAAAGAGCAAGCGAGGCGCGAGCCATCGGTTGAAAGATCGTGCAAAGTTCACGATCGAAGCAGTCCGTGTTGATGGCAGGCCGATGGAGCCCAAGAAGGCCGCAGACAAATTTGTACGTCAGGTTGGAGTTCTTGTTAGGGACCAAATCCCAATCATAATTGAATATTGGAATAAGCCAAAGAAGGGCGACGGTACCTTTGTCGATGAAAGATCCAAAGAAATGCTTTGGAATTCGTTGTTGGTAAATTTCACCCTTCCGCTAGAGGAGGATGAAAACAAACCGGTTATAAAGGAAAAGGTCAAAGAGTGGACTCTAAAGAAGATGGCTGACGCTTTCCGCAACTGGAAGACAAAATTGAACAAATTTGTCAAAGCTCGCGAGACTCCAGATTTTGAAGACGCATATTATGCGAAGATAAGACCTCACTGGCCCGAATTTGTGGCATATAAGGAAGGTGCTATAGCTAAAAAGAGGTCAGAAACCAATACGCTAAATGCCCAGAAGAAGGAATATCACCAGAGGACGGGGTCAGGTGGCTACATATCTCAGAGGCCTAAGTGGGAGGAAGCTGAGAAGGCCCTGCGCGCTAGAGGGATCACACCCCAGACAGATGGGTGGGACCTACGTGCAAAGACTTGGTTCTACGGAATCGGGGAAAGGTTGGACCCAGAAACAGGATTGTGTATCTTCCCAACACTCCTTGCCAAACCCGTCACTGAACTCATCACAGAGAGAATGACCAGCTCACACGCGCCATTAGTAAAAAAGAACACCCTGGACATGCACGAGGCACAGGGGGTATGACGTGGAAGGATGGGTTTGCGGAGTGGAGCGACTCTTACAGATGGCGTGGCAGAAAAGAAAAAGAGCATACAGAGCGGATGACACAGATAGAACATGCACTTGTGGCGCTGCAGGCGCAAGTGAATGCACAACAGAGCCATCAAGCTACCGGCCCATCTCAGCGGCACGAAGAGCCTGCATTGGAAGCTGTCGGCGGCCCAGACTCTGCGCGGAAAAGCAGCGTGGCTTCCACGGAGAACGTGCAGCCCACGCTTGAAATGGCGGGTCCTCGATACCCCGTGGATGAGATCACGAAGAGCGAACACGTTGAGCTGCATGTGAGATTAATGGGCTTATCCATTAAGGTGGTTGTCGGCTATGCCTTACCTCCTGTAGCTGGTGGAATTTACCACTGCCGACCGATTCCAGATGGCTATGCTATTGTCGGGGTGGATGAGGTTGTGAAGGAATATGAGGAAGCACAACTTGACCATGCTACAGGTGAAGGGGAAACTCAACTCAAATTTGCAGTGAAAACAACCATTCTTTGGAAGAAGGAACACATCGTGCTTCCAAATTGGAGGCCACTGGCACCCCCGCCGTCTCCGCAGCGTCAGCAGTCTGAGCCGCTTCAGCCATCTCCTGCGCGGCAGCCATCTCCGGCGCTTCAGCCATCTCCTGCGCGGCAGCCATCTCCGGCGCGCCAGCCATCTCCGGCACGCCAGCCATCTCCTGCCCGTCAGCCATCTCCTCAGCGTAAGCGGAAGAGCACTGCCACGAAGAGCATCACTAGCACTGCCACAAAGAAATCCGTAGGAAACCGTACGGCAAAGAGTTCAAAAAACTACGTCCCGCAGCCTTCCGCCAAGCCATTGCCGGTTTTACCGTGGAATCGCAGCGACGAGGAGACCAATAGGATCTCGGCAGAAGAGGTCAAGAATTTCTTTGCACCTAGACGGGCCGAGCCAAAGGAGAAAATAGATCCGGCGGTGGTGGAGAAGTTTTACAATAATCTTTTGAAACCTGAAACCCCACTTGTGCCGAACTACGAGCGCCAGATTTTGAAGGGGGATGCAAGGCGTCGTAGGGAGACTGAAAGTAGCAGTCGTGCGGCACCCCAGAAAACAGTTCCCATGCTCGGAGAGCAGGAAAACCAATCATGCGCCTCGCTCCAAGTGTTTGACACACGGGACGCTCCTCCCGTAAATGATTACGAGGCAGAGCTACAAAGAAAGGCCAATGATATGGGGATGACTTACATTGCATACGTGAACATCATGGGAGACAACTTGCCCAAATGCGATGCCAACCCCATACAGCCATGGAAGTATGGGAAGAATCTCGTCAAGAAAGAGGAGCTCAAGAATCTACCAACAAAGATGCAAAGATTGCACAAGTGGTACCTTGATTTCTGCAAGACGAGAAAGGAAGAATGGATCACAACGCATATAAGAGATGAGATTTTCTTGTGCGGAGACGACGAGATTGACTTCAACATTCAAGACTTGCATTTTCTATTCAATCAGAAGGAACTCGACAAAGCTGCCATTAGCCTTTATTGTGTGTAAGTACTATTTCTGTAATTTCTATCTCATCTCATTCACTTCATTAATTGCATGTATATATATATGCTCACCATATATGTATATACTATTATGCAGGAAAAAGGTTATGGAATGCATGAAAGGAGGCCCTTTTGACATTGGGTTCGTTGACCCAAATAAAGTTCACGAAGAAGTGGTAAGAACCAAACCCGGCAAACAGAAGATTACTTGCTAAGGTCTTTACTGAGACAACAAACCAAAAGGGAAATACTATTGCCTTACAACTTCTCGTGAGTACTGTTACCCTCTCTTGTACACATTCTGTTTCGGCTTACTCGATGTTAAGTGTAACTGATGATGAGTTATGTGTGCATAGGTTCCACTTTATTCTGCTAGTCATTCAACCCGACTCAGGAAAAGTACTTGTCATGGAATCGTTACGAAAAGAAAAAGAGATATGGGTAGACTTTAGAGAGATGCTCCAGAGGTAATTTCAATCATATTATCGCACTAGATCGGCAACTTTCGTGACAACAAGTAATTAATTACTCCTTTATCCATTTTCTTTGCCGGACAGGGTTTGGAAAAGGTTCATGGGCAGGGCCGTGGGTGAATGGTCAGAAGAACTAAAATTTGTAGACCAAAATGTAAGTAATACTAGCTAGCTAGGTCTGCGTATCTGTTTGATTCTACTTCCAATTCCATTATATCATGCTTTATTGATTATTATTTTGATTGAACTCTCTATTCTCGTAAAGTGCGCGCATCAGGGACACGGCAATAACTTATGTGGGTACTATGTTTGCGAGTTCATTCGCAACACGATATGTGCGACGGGCCAAGCCGCACTAGAACAACTTAGAGTAAGTAAACAAAGTACACAACATTATTTTATTACCATCAATTGTGTTGAGTTTTATTCTTATATATATATTGACCCCATTCTTCATATATATCCAGATCGAACGGATGCGGGACCAACTCCTACCATTTTAACGCATACGAGCCATTCAAGAGGAATTGGCGGGGTTCATACTTGATGAGGTCGTCACGCCTGGAGGAGAACTCTTTAGATATCCACCAAAATAAACGTTGTATATATGCTTGAACGTGTTTGTCTTGTACTTGATGCTTCAACGTTTACGGAGAATACCACACAATGACGATGTTGTGTATAATAATAGTTGCTTAACTATTCATGTACTCGTATGTACCGATGACGATGTATGTGTATACCGCTCCCGATCGATTCCCCCTCGCCCCCTCCCCGCCGCGCCGCAGAAATACGCCCAGAACGGGGCAGGGGCAGAACTCTACCGCCGCAGAGATTTAGGCCGTTTTCCTGCCACGGCAGAAAACCTTTAACACCGGTTCGTGTTACGAACCGGTGTTAAAGGGGGGGTCCCTGAGCGCTGCTCCAGCCCCACGTGCACCACCCTTTAACACCGGTTCATATAAGAACCGGTGTTAAAGGGGGGGCCCCTCTAACACCGAACCCTCAACAACGGTTCTACAACCTCTGTTAGAGGGCCCTCCAAACCGGTGTTAGAGGGGGTGGGGGTGTGCACTAGTGTGAATAGATTGGCTGGTACTGTGTAGCTGTTTGATTTGTGTAAGGTTCCCAACCTTTAATAAGGTAGAGATCCATGTGTTTACAATGCTAGTCCCTGGATCAATAGCTAGCATCCATAGTTAAGATGTAATATCAATATACAAAGGTCATAATACAACTTTATAACCAGGAATAAAATAAATTATTACATCTTACATAGCTCATTTGGCTATCTCATTACAATGCAGCAGAAAATAACAATAGCATGGGGTCCTTCATCTTCAAATTGCCACAGGCAGACATGTTGGTTGTAGACTTGTAATCCTAATCATTACACTTCACTAATATCAAACAAACCTGCAACATAACAAGTTACAGCCACAAGGGTCAATACATTTTAATTGTATTGGCAAGTGATACTATGGTAGTATAGTGGAGTCTATCATCTATATGCATTTGGCTAAGTGGAGCTTAGGCTTGCTTTGCTCAAAATAGTTTTCCCTTATCATTTGAAAACACTAAGTTTTTGCTTGACAAAAATCACCCAAGGAACCACCAATAGAAATTGGTGAACCTTAAACCCTTGTTCAACCACAAGTTTTTAACTTAGAAATTTGGATGATGAGATTCTTGATAGCTTCCATGTCTTGATGCTCAAATTGTCCTTTGCCAGGGACATGGCTAAGTACTTAGATTTTACACTCTGCAGAGGTGGTGCACTTTCCCCACAAGACTTGGTTTCACCAAGACAAGATCTTTCAGAAGCCTTCCCTTAGACCAGAATGGACGCGTTCCAACCTATCAAACCGCTACCACCAACTGTCCATTTGACTAAGTTCTTGCAACCTATATGATCCAGGCAGAGCCCATATTTCCAAGTGGCTGCACTAGAAGCTTCTCAACACTTGGCCTCTAAAATCTCTTTGTTCCTGGGTGGCATTCCACAAGTGAGATACACAAGGTTCACCAGTCCCCTGGCCTTGTGTAACCACTCAACACAAACCATTCCTTCCATTCCACCCAGGTGATTCATTCACTTAGTTGTTTTATTAAACAAAACTCAAGTCCTCAGACTTAGAAATTTTCCATAGCATGAATATATATTCCACCCTTGTTTTCTACTAGCTAAGCTAAGCAATGATAGTAGTAGGAATCTTAACTTAGGAAATTTTACTAAGGTTTCATCTACTAGGATTTGCCATGGCATAGTTTACACTTAGCAAAATTCCATGCAAGTCCTACTTAGAAATATCACTAATGCATAGTGAAAATAATGGGACAAAAGTATGAAGCATCACTTGCCTTTTTGGTAGAGAGTACAAGTTCACTTCCTTGTTCTTTGCAATGTTCACACACTTCAAATCACTACAATTCAATCAAGCAAACAATATTTCAATCCACCATTCAAGCAATTCATCACATAAAATCATAGTAACAAAACAATGCATGCAAGCATACTAAAGATTGTTTTATTTGTAAAAGTGGTTTCTAATGGTTCATAAACATTTGAAAACACCTAATGGTCATTTTATAAAGTGGCAAAATCATTTGTATAAGATTTCACTTCATAAACCATTTTTAGACTAAGTCATTATTTTATGTGGTGTAGAAATGCTTTTAATAAGACAAAATTCTATAGGTTTCACAAAATATGTTTTCAAACCATATAACCTTGTGTTTAGGGTCACAGAGTTTATTTCCAAAACATTTCTCTAAGGTTTTCTTCAAAAACCATTTTTAGTAATTAAACCATATTTTTTTTGACTAGTATTGGTTTAAATCAAATATTTATTCTTTTGTTTCACCAAATACATTTTTGAAACCACAATTTGTTTCCTATGGTCAGTAGGTTCAAAACACACCATTTGCCAAAGATTTTATCCTCAAAACATTTTGGAAAAAAATTTATATCCTAATCATGCATACACAAGTTTCTGCAAAAACAAGCATTTTAACAGAAGCTTTTTACTAAACAAAGTGCATGGTTGGCTAGGGCTTGTTTTTCTGAATCCATTGATATAAAGTTTGCAAAATTTTGACATGTAGATTTAAAGTTATGGAATTTACAAAATCACATATCTAATAGATTCAAATCTGTTTTTAAAACCAGAGTCTGGCCACGTGGAATGTTTTCATTGGCTCATACCATTTCGTTCGGATCAGGCAACGTGGACCTCAGGATTTAAAGGGCATCGTACGGATCAGATCAGCCCATAACGCTTCGTTTAATGATTCTATCGTGGCCGTGGGATCAAGATCTAACGGGCAGCCTTGCCTGGACCAAAGACTGGCGGCGCTAGGTCAACGGCGAGCGGCGGCGCGCTCGGACGAGGGTGGTGCTGGCGATGCAGGGAGCTAGAGGACGAGTGGGGTATCTCCCCGAGTTCGTGGGGCGTTGCTGATGCTCAACGTCGTCGTGGGGAGGCCAGGGGCGCACGAGGTCACCGTGGATTGCTCACTAGAGTTCACAACTGCGTCGGGCATGCTCTGTTTGTATTTGCTGGCGAGGATACAGGAAACTCCAAGGCACAAAAATGGTTGCGTTAGCTGCGCACAGAAGCGGCGAGTACGGGTGCATCCAGAAGAGGGGTAGGCGCGGTCGAACTTTACCTGGGAGCGTCGCCGGAGCGGATGCAGACGACGTCGTCATGCTGCCGTCGAGGTTGCCGATGTTACAGGGCACGCGTGGCTAACGAGCGGCACTGGGAGATGCGCAGGAGGCTGGAGAGTGATATCGAGGGGTCGAGGGAACAAGGGGAGGCGAGACTTGGTCGGAATTGTCGCCGGAGGGCGTCGGAGACAGCGACGGTGTAAGCAGAAATGGGGACGGCCTGGGGGCTCTCTTGTAGCGGTGTTTGAGGGGAAAGGAAGGGGAGAGGGAGGTGGTTAAACGAGCGTGCTCGCGGGGGATTTTAATTCGTAGAATAACTCGTATTGATTCAAATTAAAAAACGGAAGAAACAGTCAGAGGGAAGGCGAGTTCATCGCGGGGTGAAGACGATGATGACCTGGCTGTGGGGCCCGGCGTCAGTGAGAGAGAGATGTTTCAGGTGGGGTCCAACGGTCAGTGAGGGTGCGGGTGAGTTCACTGGTGCGAAGCGTTTTCTCGCGGGGAGAGAGGGAGTGGGCTGGTTGTTGGGCCTGCTGGGCTGCCGAGCTGGGCTGCTACCTTTTCACTTTTTTTTGTTCAGTTTGTTTTTCTTTTTCTCTTTTGATTTTTCTGTTTTGATTTTGAATAAGCAATTCAAACATTCATTTGAATTCAAACCTTTGCCAAAATTTGTGTAGGTTTAAATATTGATTAGTAAAACATTCTGGAATCATTTTAGAATAATTTATTTATTCTTTTTAAGGTCTTTTAATTATTCCAAATAGGGTCTAGTTTTTAATTAAATAGGATTTAATAATGTTTTTAAATATCCATTTAAATTCTTAAAACTTTCCAAATCCTTCCAGTAAGTTTTTATTTGTTTATTTGGGTTAAAATAATTCATCTTGAATTATTTGGAGGATATCTAATATGATTTATTAATCATTTAAGATTGGGTATTTGTTTTAATTCCAATGGAATTTAAATATAGTTTTATTTCCATAATTTTATTTGGAAGTTTTCTTTATTCTTATTTAAGTTGAATGAAACAACTTTTATTTCATTTGGGTAATTTCCAAAATACTATTTTCTCATGGATTATATCATTATTCTTATTAGATATTTGTCTTTATTAAAATAGGGATAGAATGGTTATTGCCATTTTATTTTATTTTGGAAATTCTTTATCCTTTTATTTTATTTGATTTGGATTATATTCATTCCATTGATGGATTAGGTCAAGATTTATTTTGGTCTTTAAATAATCCTTATTTAATCTTTCTTTCTTCACCTTATAAAATCCATATCTTTTTATTTAGAGATCCAAACTTGGTGATTCCAATTTATAAAATCTTGTTTAATATTTGTTTATCCTTTTAATTCCCTTTAAGATTATTTGCTCACCATTTGGTATGGATTAATGGTTAGGTTCTTCATTAGCTTTGGAATTTAATTTATCTTATTAAATTCATAATATTTTATCCATGGTTCTAAATTAAGTGAAACCAATTTATATGGTTTTAAAATATTTCTATTTGTCATTCTTGATCATTTATAAATGTTTGTTGACAAGATTTTATATGGATCAAATCCATAGGCTTGGAGATAACTTGGAATTGATTTTTATTCCATTAGGGTTTTAGGGTTTGGTTTTATTTTCCAAGTGTTTAAATTTCATGATACATTCATTGAGGAATGCAATTCACTTGATTTGGATTTTGTTGAATTCAAACTTTAATTAAAGTTTGTTCAAGATGGGATTTTAAGTTTCCATTTAGAAACAAAAAGTTTCTTTTTACCCTAAAATTCAACAATAATTTATTTTGTTTATTCATTTTTCACATTACAAGATTTGGAAAATCTTGGGATGTGACAATTTGTAGTTTTTTCTAGCGTATGAACAAACAAGAAAAGGGAAGAAAGCTATGGGGAAATTAAGAAATAACTTGGTCCTATCTAGTTGATTACCTGGAGCATAACCGTGAGTCATATATGCATGTTTTGCTCTAGAAAGTTGTTACTATTATTAGTAAGCTGGAAGTAATTAAGTTGATCGTTATTTGCAGGAACAGTCTGGCATTCTCTCTGGTAAATTCATTTAGTGACTAGCTCCCACCTTTTTGGGATCGTGTAACAACACCAATATTCGGTATGTACATGCTAACTAGTATCCCACTATTATTTGCATGCTTCATTATTAATTGGATGCTCCATTATTTTCACTAGTGCTGAAATGAGCTTGCGGAGTGTAGAACGTATTAGGAAGAGGAAAAATGAAGATGAAGAAATTATGTTTGTCCTTTTACCTACATTGCACATGTATTTGACATTCCAGGGAAAGAGTAAAATGACACAAATCCTTTTTATATGGCAAAGAGCGTGTTAGGGAATTGCTTGGTGGGCACCTGAAGAATTGCCCCGTTGCCTTTAGGATGGAGCCACACATATTCATGTGGTTGGAATCATATCTTAGAGATCAAGGCCTAATTTCAGATTCAAGAATCAAGGTGGAAGAGAAGTTGGTGATATTTATGTACATGTTGTCACATAATGCTTCCTATAAAAAACTGAAATTGGAGTTTCAGCACAGTGGGTGGTCCTTCAGCAAGTATTCAGAAATTTCTTTGACATCATTCCAATCTTAGCAACCAGAATCGTGAAGCCTCTCAGCCACTATGAAACTCATCCAAAAATAGCTACCAACACTCGATTCTTCCCTTATTTTTGTTCTACACTTTAAAACTTCTTTTCTCATCTGATTTTTTCCAAATTGTTTTCTCCTCTACTTCTTATTTATCCTCGAATTCCCTATATGAAGAACTGTATTGGTGCCATTGATGACTCTCATATTCCAGTCACAAGAATACCAAACCGTGCGGCACCATGGAGGAATAGAAAAGGCACACTAAGTCAGAATGTGATGTTTGCTTGTGATTTTGACCTCAACATAACTTTTATCTCATGTGGCTGGGAGGGATCTGCAAGCGATGATAGGGTCCTTAATTCAGCCATCCAGAGAGGTTTCAAAGTACCTAATGGAAAATTCTATTTGGTTGATGGTGGCTATGCTAACACACAATTCTTTCTTGCCCCGTACCGAGGTGTTCGGTATCATTTGAAAGAGTTTGGACATGGTCGTCGCCATCCACAAAACTACAAAGAGTGGTTCAACCATTGTCATGATGTCCTTAGAAACCACGTGGAGAGGCTTTGGGGAATTTTCAAAAAGCGATTTCCTATTCTTAAACTTGGCACCTTCCACAAAATAAGAAATCAAGTGAAGATCCCGGCAGCGGCAGCAATATTTCATAATATTATCAAATAGCATAATGGAGATGAGGAATGGATTGATAACCAAGAACATAACATAGACAAAAATGAATTTTTGAATCTTCCTAATGACGTTGATAACTTCCAAGGGCTCCCGGGGAACAATGTGGAAGGCAATAATTTGAGGGATCATATTGCACTCCAGATGTGGAATGATTACCAAAATGAGTAGTAGTATCTTAATGTGTTCTTTGTGTTCTTTCATCCTGTAGTGTTACACTCTTTGTTCTATTTTGTAATAATAATGAACTTGATTTACAATGTGTACTC
The DNA here is from genome assembly GCA_916181665.1 of Avena sativa. NCBI lineage: Eukaryota > Viridiplantae > Streptophyta > Magnoliopsida > Poales > Poaceae > Avena > Avena sativa. The sequence goes on from OV702282.1 coordinate 196,649,233, forward strand.
TTTTTTGATAAGGTATTGTGTATTCATTTTATGTGTTAATTACTTTATCTCAACCAGATATGTATCCCAAAGGTTCTCCTAAACACCACATAAGTCAGTTAAGCACAATGGGCAAGAAATGGTTGTCTCCTAAGTACACCAAAAGGCCTTCTCCAAAGTATCGCAAGAAGAGTTCTCCAAAAGGTACTCAAAATGTCTATACAGCTCTTTTCATTCATAACTTCCAGAACAATAATCCTTGTGTATGCTTGTGCAGGTAGAAAAGAACGGGAAATATGGAGCGCCATGCTTGAAAATTCACTTGTTGAGAATCTTCATGAGCATGATAATCCTTATCACAGAGGGCAGAATGGCTGGAGTGGTTAAACCTGGAGTGCAATGGTGGACATTTTCCACAATAGGAATCAACATGTGAAGTTTCCCAAGACCCAAGTACATGACAAAGAAAAAGAGTTGAAAATGGACTATAAAATGCTGAATGAAGCCCGTAAGCAAAGTGGAGTTGGTTGGAACGAGAGCGATTTCAAGTTAGAAGCTGAGCCACATCTTTGGGAAAATCTCGCAATTGTTAGTTATCTACTGATCTTCTTGTCTAGACTAGTAATTTTTTGTCACAAGTTCTATCTTGTTGACAATCATTGGTTCCACTCTTGTAGTCTTTTGGACCAAAAATCCTGAAGTTCAAGAACAAGCGCTTTCCTATGTATAATACACTTGGAGATCTCTACCAAGTTATATTCGCTAAATACTTGTTGCTTCCTCTACTTCTGTACAAGTATAGTGTTTGTTTGGTTTACTAACATGTTTATTTGCAGGACACTTAGCTGAGGGATAATTTAACTTCACCTCTACTGCTAAGCAATCACTGTAACCTCATGTTACGGATATCAAAAGAGTGGTGATGATGAGAGTGAGGAGCAGGATTTGCAAATTCTAGATAGGTCCGAGGTGGAGCATGAACAAGTCAATCACAGAAACATCGACATGGAGCATGAACAAGTCAACCAAAGAAACGCCAAGGTGGAGCATGAACAAGTGTCACATCCCAAAATATTCCAAATTTTGAAATGTGAAAAATAAATAAACAAAAGAAATAAATGTTGAAATTTAGGGTGAAAAGAAACCTTTTGCTTCTAAATGGAAACATCAAAACCCTTCTTGAACAAATTTGAACGAAAAGGGAATTCAACAAAATTTCAAACAAGTGAAATGCATTCATCAATGAATGTATCTTGAAATTTAAACACTTGGAAGAGTTAAATCAAAACCCTAAAACCCTAATGGAAGAAAATCATTTTCAAGATATCTCTAAGACTATGGATTTGTTCCATATAAAAATTCAGCAACAAACATTTTTAAATGGTCAAAAATGATAAACAAAAATATTATAAAACCATAGAAATTGGTTTCATTCAATTTGAAGCCATGGATAAAAACTTATGAATTTAATAAGGTAAAAGGAATTAATTTCCAAGGCTAATAAAGTTCCTAACTAAAATCAATACCAAATTTTGAGAAAATTAATCTTAAAAGGTTTTAAAAAGATAAAAAATATTAAATAAAATTATACAAATTGGAATCACCAATTTTGGACCAATAAATAAAAAGATATGGATTTTAAGAGACAAAGAAAGAAAGAAAGAAATAAGGAATATTTAAAAGCCAAATTAAATCTTGACCAAATCCATAAACAAATGAAAGTTTATTGAATAATAAAAAGGAGTAAAAGATTATTTAAATAAGATCATAAGGATTGAACAACATCCAATTTTATTTAAATATAGACAAATTGCCTAAACTAAATAATAAATCCCAAGAAAATTATTTAGAAGACAATTTAAAACTTGAATTAAATCCATAAGAAAATGGAATAAAGTTAATCCAAATTAAATAAAGGAATAAAGATTATTTGAATAAAAACTTATATGGACTTGAACCATATTTGTTTTGAATAAAGACAAAATCCCTAATATAAATGATTAACCAAATATTGAGAAAATAATAAATAGGAAATTGCCCAAGTGGAATAAAAGTTATCTAATTAACTTAAAATGAATAAAAGAATTATGAGAATAAAATTTACATGGGTTTAAAACCATATTTGATTTTCTTTGAATAAAGACAAATGCCCAATTTAAATAAATATTAAATCATATTAAAATATTTTAAATAATTCAAAGTGAATTATTTAATACACTAACGAATAAATAAAACCTAATGAAAAATGCTTGGTAAAGAATTTGGAAATTCAAATAGAAGTTTTAAAACATATTTAAACCCTTATTTAAATAAAGAAAAATGTCTAATTTAAATAAATAATAAACCATATAAGAATATTTGAAATATTCTAAAAATGGAATTTCAAACACAACAATAAACAGTATTAAACTACTGAAAAGGATTGAGAAGAATTTGAATTCAAATGGGTGTTTAAATCATTTGAACAAAATGAAAACAGAAAATAAAATAGAAAAGGAAAAAGAAAAAGAAAGAAAAAGAAAAAATAAGAAAAGAAACAGCCCACTAACCCTACCCCAGACCAGACCTTACCGCCACCAGGCTGCTCAAATTTCCCCTCGCAACCCCACTATTCCGACGACACTCCGACCATGATTCCAGTGAAACCAGAACACCTTCTTGCCCCTGGTTTCCACGAGCTACCTCCCCAGCATTAGGCGCACCTGCCAGTAGCTCCAGCTCACCCGCACGTGCCCCAGAGCATCAGCAACGACTTCGCGCGAGCACCACCGCCATCTGCGTCAACTCCGACGACCTCCCCCGATATACCTTGACCACGCCTCTCCCCCTCAAACACACTCTTGCACTCTCCTTCGTCTTGCGCATCTAACTCCACCATTTTCGTGTCCTGGCGCACCTTGTAGCTTCATCATCGACGACGCCAGAGCACGCCCATCTCCAGCAGCCACTCCGGCGAGAAATTGTTGTCACGTCCGAGCACCCCTCGACCAACTACGACCTCCTCAAGCATCCCCTCGCCACAGCGAACCCGGTAATCCTCTTCCCCCTCTCCGTCGCTTCCTGTAGTCACCGAAACACCATGAGTAGAGCGCCGCCGTCGCGCGTCAGTCGCCAGCGCCGCCAGATCTTGGCTGTTTTGTTGTGAGGCGTTAGGTGCATATTGTAGAGCCACGATAGATCATTTAAATCGAAGGGGTATGTTGCTTCTGTGCCGTGCGATTCAATTTAGATCCAACGTCCCACACTGCGCGATCCGTGCAAACCGGTATGCTCCAATAGAAACAAGACACGTGGCCTGAATCTGTCTATTTAAATTCTAGAAAATGAATTAGATTGATTAAACTTGTAAAATCTATAACTTTTAATCTACACGTCTAAATTTTACAAATTTTATATCACTCTATTCAGAAAAATGCAAAATTTGCAACCATGCCCTTAGTTCAGTATTTTGCTTCTAGAAAATTGGTTGTTTTTGCAGAAACATTTCTTGGTTTATTTTGAGTATAAAAATTATTTAAAAATGATTTTTGAGTGAAACCTTTTGTAAATGGATTTGTTTTAAACACTTTGACCATAAACACTAACATTTGTGTTTAAAAAACATATTTGGCAAAACACTAGAATTTATTACTTTGATTTAAATCATATCTAGCAAAAAAAATGATTTAAATGGCCCATTTTCACTAACTTGATTTTAAATGGTTTTGCCACTTTTATAAATGACCAATAGGTGTTATTAAATGTTTATAGCCTTAGTATAAACCACTTTTCCAATAAAAAATCTTTTGCATGCTTGTATGCATTGCTTTGTTTTTATTAATTTATGTGGTGAATTGTTTGAATGCTAGCTTGAATATATGATTGCTTGATTGAATTGTAGTGAACTTTGAAGAGTGTGACCATTTCAAGATCAAGGAGTTAATCTATACTCTCTACTAAAAAGTCAAGTGGTGCTTCATACATTTTGTCCTATTATTTTCACTATGCGTTAGCGATATTTTGAGTAGGACTTGCATGGAAGTTTTACTAAGTATGCTATGCCTTGGGAAATCCTAGTAGATGATGCCTTAGTATATTTTCCATAAGTTAAGATTCTTGCTAATATTATGCTTAGCCTAGCTAGTAGTAAACAAGGGTGGATTATAATCATGCTATGAAATATTTCTAAGTCTATGACTTGTGTTTTCTTTAATAAAACAACTATGTGAATGAATCACCTAGGTGGAATGGAAAGACTGGATTGTGTTGAGTGGTTACACAGGGCCCCATATTTATGGCCTACCCTAGTGTATCTCACTTGTGGAAAGCCACCCAGGAACAAAGAGATTTGAGATGTCAAATGTTGAGAAGCTTCAAGTGCAACCACATGGCATTATGGGCTCTGCCTGGATCATATAGGTTGCAATAACTTAGACAGATGGACAGTAGGTGGTAGAGGGTGATAGGATGGAGCGCGTCCATTTGGTTTAAGGTAAGGCTTCTGAAAGATCTTGTCTCGATGCATGTCGAGTCTTGTGGGGAAAGTGCACCACCTCTCGAGAGAGTAAAATCTAAGTACTTAGTTGTGCCCCTAGCAATGGAAAATTTGAGCATCAAGACATGGAAGCTATCAAGGATCTCCTCATCCCAATTTATAAGTTAAAAACTTGTGGTTGAACAAGGGTTAAATGATCACCAATATCTATTGGTAGATTCCTTGGGTGATTTTGACAAACAAAAACTTAGTGTTTTCAACTTATAAGGAAAACCTTATTTTGAGAAAAGCAAGCCTAAGCTCCACTTAGCCAAATGCATATAGATGATAGATACCACTATTCTACCATAGTATAACTTGCCAAACAATTCAAATGTATTGACCCTTGTGGCTGTAACTTATTATGTTGTAGGTTTGTTTAATATTAGTGAAGTGTGTTGAATAGGATTACAAGTCTACAACCAACATGATTGCTTGTGGCACTTTGAAGATGAAGGACTCCTTGCTATATAGATATTTCTGCTGCATTGAAATGAGATAGCCAAATGAGCTATGTAAGATGTAATGTATTATTTTATTCCTGATTATAAAGTTGTATTATGACCTTTGTTTCTTGATATTACATCTTAAACTGTGGATGCTAGCTATTGATCCAGGGACTAGCATTGTAAACACAGGGATCTCTACCTTATCAGGTTGGGACCTCTACAGATGGTATCAGAGCACTATGTTACATGTAGGATTGTAACCCTAGGATTGGACAAAACCCCTTAGAAAAATAGGAGTTGTATTTTGTTCAAAACTTATTTACAAACAATCTTGTAAACTCTTTCCTCAAACTTTTTGGTTTTGATTCTACATCTCTCCCTTTTCAACTTGATGGACAAAGACTTCACCATGAGCAAGGACTTCAACATCACCAATGACTTCAACTTTAGTTTCACCAAGGACATCACTAAGGACTACAAGTGAGACAAGAATGCTACTCAAGACTTGAAGACTAAGGAAACACAACTTAAGAGAAACCATCATCACCTTGAAGCTTTGTGACCAAGATGCAAGAATTTTTCCAAGGAAACCATGATCTCATTCATGAAGACACAACTAAGAAGACTGGAATGATCTCAAGTGATAACCATAGTTGGACCACCATACTAGTGTTTAGTTTAGATCATATATTGATCACACCAACTTATGTGGTGTAGCAAAAATATTTTATAGCCTAAAAATATGCTTGAACCTTGTTGGTTGAGTGGAATGCATGATTGTGATTGCTTGCACATTGCTTGTGTGAATTTTTGTGTGTGAGTAGAACTCTTTCTCTAGGAATCTTTTGCCTAATCTAATCCCAACCCAACCCAAACAGATGCCTTCTCCAAGATACTCCAATATCAAGGATGGTAATAACAACAACCAAGAGATGCACATGAAAGAACAACTTCTAGCAACCCAAGCCCAGTTGAATCAAGTGACAACTCAGTTTTTAGCCAACAACAATGAGTTAGACCCAACCATGCAAAAGTTTATGGAAACCCAATCCCAATTGTTGCAAAGGATGACCAACCAAATGGTCAACATGAGAAGCAACCGTTCCCAAGGAGATTGTGACAACAATGATATCAAGGATGATATTATAGAAGGAATTCAATCTTGCAATATTTGTGGAGACATGGAACACACTTACAAAGAGCATGTGGACCAACGCCCTAATTGTGAAGACAAACATCCAACTAAACAATGCCCCACATCTCAAGTTACTTGTTTCCTTTGTGAAGGAAATGACCATGTCCCTATCCAATGCTCCATATATCCTATAGTTCAACAAATGAAACAAGATGGAATGCATCAAATGTTTGGAAACCTCCATAAGGGAACAACTTCTACCAAGAAGGATAAAGACAAAATCAGAACCATGCCTCATAAAGCCACACCCAAAGTGACCACAAAGTGTTGCTACTCATGTGGAGAAGAAGGACACATATTGTCAACACCCGGATTTTTAATCCCAAATGCCTGTTATGCCATACATCACAATCTCAGGATTACCATTTTTGCGAGACATAACAGAATTGGATACCACAGTACATCATCCGTTACAAACCATACATAAGGTCTTACACAAATAGGGATCTCATGATCCAGTTCTTAATACAACTTCAAGTAGCGGAATACGTAATAATAACGGTAGCGTAGGTGAAGCGCCATCTTCGGGGTCACAGGCAATGCTAACGATGGGAGATGATCCTAGTTGTCGTAACCTTCCTGGGGTCCATCCTCCAGGTACTCCTCTTCATAGTCTGGCCACGGGAATAGCCAGGGACAAAGCCATGAGTACTCTTTAAGTACTCGCAAACTAATACTAACAAGTAAAAGGGGTTTTTGGAAATAGGACACTAGGCTCTAGGGTTGTTTTGCAAGAAGCCAGATTTACATCTACTAAGTTTAGAAGCAACGAATGCTAGTTGAAGTTTTATAACACCTAAGTAGGAACTTGTATCTCATGTCACAACTCTGTTGTGGTCAAGTAAAAGTCTCACTTCCTTTCACAAATCATTTTGAAAAGTCTGACGGGGGAACAGTATGGCCACTCCAACTGTCCATAACCGCGGACGCGGCTATCCGAATAGTTTGACACTCTGCAGAGATTGTACACTTTCACCACAACATTCGATACATCTGTCAGGAACAAATCCTGAATTCACCGTACTCAGTATGCGGATAATCAATCCTAACCTTTCAATTACACGCCCTCGTATAAGCACCTTTCCTGTGAGTTTGGCCTCCCAACCATGACCAACTGTCATCTTGGGTACTGCACAGGTGGACAATCTTCACAAGGTAGCCTCAGCTCAGACCTTGGCCATGAGGGAACTAATACTAAGGTATATAAGTTTCCAGTCAAGCCCTACCCAATCTTCGGGTATTGTGGTTGTACAATAAAACTGGAATGGTATCGCATCCATATAACCATCAGTTTTAAAAAGGGCTAAGGCTCATGCCTCAACATTTTCATCACCAAAATCATCAGGTGTTCGGAAACACATGTCCAAAACATTTCAATAGAATGATCCATCATTCCAAGGTTTTCATAACCATTTTCACCAAGTATTCCCATCTAAAGTGGTCAAGTTTTATTCTTAGCACTAGCATCTACAAGTGGGGGTAAGTACTAATGAGGGGTGGTACACTAGTGGAGTTTAACTAAGTTCAATCTCATGCCTTAGGATGACATAAAGATTATCTAGATTAGGCCAAATTTACGCTCTTGATGCAACCTTCAATTATCTTTCTAGTATCTACAATTTACTTAAGTAAACTCTAAGTAATAGATTTGATAAAGAAATAAAGTAATAATCTTGTAAGTAAAACTAGGATTGGGTATCATCAAATGTATCTAACCAAGCATGCTTAGTGCATTGCATAGGTTATTTAACTCTCATAATTGCAAGTGTTAACTTGCATAGGTATAGTATCATCTTGCATTGGTCCACTTGGTTAGTAAAGTTTGCCTTGTGCAGAGCAGTGGTTGAAGTTCTCCTCGGCTTCTTCTTCGTAGAATCCTCCTTCCTCCTCGTATCCTTGGTCGGTACTAGCGTCTATAAATAAATACGATGTACACAATCACCAAATAATACTTAACTACTTGCAATCATCACACAAAAGGGTCCTATAGATGATCTAGCATCATCACTAACATTACAATATTAAAGCTTGGTTTAATTCCTTTTATTTTTTTAGAAAAGTAATTTCTACTCATTGAAAAACTACTTAAGATTTAATATTCTCCAAACCAAACATGGGATCATGTTGACATATGTCATCACCACATATGTTAGTCCATGGGAATGTGATTTAAAGGGGTGCCACAATTTAATAAGGTGTTTCTCTTTTATTTTAATTAATTAAAGTGGCTAGAAATGCCTATGTAGCATTCTTTTATTACTTGAACATTATTTCTGCAAGTAAACCTATATATTTTTGTATATTCTGAAAGGTATGGTTAAATGTGATTTTTGAAACTGGGTACAGAAGTGTGTTTGAAATAAAATGAAAAAGGTTAAATTCAAATAACTGGGCTGCGCGGGAAGCGATACTGGGCCGGCCTGCTAAGCACAGCGCTTACGCCGGCTGGTTAAGTGGTTGTCCCCACGCGTCAGTGAGACAAGGGGGTGCGAAGCGGTATGGGGCGATGTGGTGCGTTCGATCTGGTTCTAATCCAACGGCTGAGGGTCATCATCGACGTTGGGCAACGCCGGCGAGACAGAAACCTAGCGCGGCCAGTGGGGGTCGTTGGGGGCTCACCGGGGTTCAGGCGAGGGTCGGCGAGGCGGGCGAACGACGAAGTCGACGACGGCGAACCTCCTGGTACCGGCAGCTTCTCCTGGGGCGGCTCCAATCGCTGGCCCCCTTCTTCTCCAGCAGCGGCAGACTCCGATGAAATTTCGGCGAAGTGTTGCTCGCCTTGCTCTAGAAACGGGGTGGCACGATCAGTGAGGAGAGGGGAGTGAGATGGTGTGCTCAATTCGGCTGGGGGTGGCCTCTATTTATAGTCGCGTCGATGAGACTGAACGGGATGGGCAGGCGACGGTGGCGACATGGCTACGGGCGGCTAGAGGCATGGCCGGCGGTGGCGATCGCTTGGTGGTCTCCTGGCGATGCTCTACAGCTTTAATGCGCGCGTAGGGGTGGTGCGGTTTGGTCTGGAACGCGCGATGCTCTATGCGGCAGAGGCGGCGTCTTCGACAACGAGCGGTGGTTGTGCGGCATGGGGCGGTGAATGGGGATGTCTGGCGGTCTCCTGGGTCGGTGGTGATTATGTATGCACGCGGCGAGGGCGGCGCGCGGTCTGTGGGCGTCGGTCGAGTGTGGCGCTCTGGCACATGCTCGACATGGTTGCTAGCGAGCTGGGCGCGGTTCGTGCGTGTGGTCCAGGGTTTGGCAACGCTCGCGGCTGGGATAGGGAGTGGCGGTGGACGGTGGGCTGCCTCCTAGACAAGGTTGGCACGACTAAATCTCCTCCTAGCTTGATGTCTCCACTGGGGTGGCATGGTGAGCTTCGGCTGTTCACCATTGATGTCATTGCCCAGCTTACAGTGAGGCTAGTGCTTGGTTTAACTTGCTAGATGATCTACTGAGATGGTTGTGAGCTAGAGAGGGAACAAGTTAGGCTTCAATCACTGCTCACAATAGTGTTTAAGATTTTGATGATTTGTGTCTGCAATGTGTTTGATGAAATGGCCGCAAGAATTCAAGTTTTGAATTTTGAAAAGATTTTTGGTGGGTGTGCTAGGTTGGTGCTGGTGAGTCTGCAGATGCTGGGGTTTTGAAAGTTGAGCTTGTTTGAGTGGTTTTTGAAAAAGTAGGATCTTCTCATATGATAAAGATTCAATTTTGAATTGCCATTTAAACTATGCATTTGAAAGTTTCTGGATGATCACAAAGTGGGCCTTGATACTTTGTTATGAGTACAATCAAGGGGTGGAAAGATCCAGAAAAGTTTCTGTTAAGTTCTGAAAGTTTGAGACAGCCAAAGTAGGCATGGGAGTTAAATTGGTCAAAATGACCATTCACTCATTTAGCTTTGTTTTGATTTATTTGTCTTTGAGAAAAGTTTGGGAATTGTTTAGATGATGTTTATTTCACCTAAGCATCCATTTACAAGCAAAGGAACACACACAAACAAGTTGGTTCAAAAGAATTCCAAATGAAGTGCATACACCATGCATGCTTTCATAATTTTATTTAGCAAAGTTTTTGTTAACCCTAAGTTTGATGGTTAGAGTTTGATGATCCAAGTTTAGTAATTTTGGGATGTTACACATATCTAGTGAGTGCCCCAAGAAGAGAGAAAGGTTTCCCACATTTGTGGTGAAGTATGAAGAACATGAACTAGAAGAACTCCTAGCTTTGGAGAAACCCAAGAAGAAGAAGAAGAAGAAGAAGAAGAAGCAGAAGAAGAGCCAAGAAAACAAACAAGAGATAGTGATACCCAAGAAGAAGAAGGACAAAGCCAGGTGCAATGTTATAATTGCAAAGAGATGGGATACTATGCCAATGAATGTCCAGAAAATAAGAAGAAGATATCACAAGACGTCAACCTTGTCACATGTTTCAAGTATGGGAAACAAAGGACATTATGCAAACAACTGTCCAGAGAAGTTTCATCAAGACCCCAAGTAAGCCAAGATGTACTATAGTTGAAAATATTTTAAGGGTGGTAGTACCCTAGTTGCTTTGAAGCCAACTTGTAACCTCTAGCCTTCCCAAATCTCGGGACGAGATTTATTTTAAGGGTGGTAGCCTGTCACATCCCAAAATTTTCCAAATTTTGAAATCTGAAAAATAAATAAACAAAAGAAATAAATGTTGAAATTTAGGGTGAAAAGAAACCTTTTGCTTCTAAATGGAAACATCAAAACCCTTCTTGAACAAATTTGAACGAAAAGGGAATTCAACAAAATTTCAAACAAGTGAAATGCATTCATTAATGAATGTATCTTGAAATTTAAACACTTGGATGAGTTAAACCAAAACCCTAAAACCCTATCGGAAGAAAATCATTTCAAGATCTCTCTAAGACTATGGATTTGTTCCATATAAAAATTCAGCAAAAGCATTTTAAATGATCAAAAATGATAAAAAAAATATTATAAAACCATATAAATTGGTTTCATTCAATTTGAAGCCATGGATAAAAACCATAGAAAAAGGTAAAAGGAATTAATTACCAAGGCTAATAAAGTTCCTAACTAAAATAAATACCAAATTTTGAGCAAATTAATCTTAAAAGGTTTTAAAAAGATAAACAAATATTAAATAAAATTATACAAATTGTAATCACCAATTTTGGACCTATAAATAAAAAGATATGGATTTTAAGAGACAAAGAAATAAATAAATAAATAAATAAATAAGGAATATTTAAAAGCCAAATTAAATCTTGACCAAATCCATAAACAAATGAAAGTTTATTGAATAAGAAAAAGGAATAAAATATTATTTAAATAAAATCATAAGGATTGAACAACATCAAATTTTATTTAAATATAGACAAATTGCCTAAACTAAATAATAAATCCCAAGAAAATTATTTAGAAGACAATTTAAAAATTGAATTAAATCCATAAGCAAATGGAATAAAGAAAATCCAAATTAAATAAAGTAATAAAGATTATTTGAATAAAAACTTATATGGACTTGAACCATATTTGTTTTGAATAAAGACAAAATCCCTAATATAAATGATTAACCAAATCTTGAGAAAATAATAAATTGGAAATTGCCCAAGTGGAATAAAAGTTATCTAATTAACTTAAAAGGAATAAAAGAATTATGTGAATAAAATTTATATGGGTTTAAAACCATATTTGATTTTATTTGAATAAAGACAAATGCCCAATTTAAATAAATATTAAATCATATTAAAATATTTTAAATAATTCAAAGTGAATTATTTAACACACTAATGAATAAATAAAACCTAATGAAAAAGGTTTGGTAAAAAAATTGGAAATTCAAATAGAAGTTTTAAAACATATTTAAACCCTTATTCAAATAAAGACAAAATGTCTAATTTAAATAAATACTAAACCATAAAAGAATATTTGAAATATTCTAAAAATGGAATTTCAAACGCAACAATAAACATTATTAAACTACTAAAAAGTATTTAGAAGAATTTGAATTCAAATGGGTGTTTAAATCATTTGAACAAAATGAAAATAGAAAATAAAATAGAAAAGGAAAAAGAAACAGAAAGAAAAAAATAAGAAAAGAAACAACCCACTAACCCTACCCTAGACCAGGCCCAACTTGGCCTAACGCACCCCACCTCTCTTCCTCGAACCGTTACTTTTATCACCGTGCCCCATACCCCTCTCTGTCAGTGACGACCAGACCCCATGCCACGTAGGTGTCACATCGCAAAATTTTCCAAATTTTGAAATGTGAAAAATAAATAAACAAAATAAACAATTGTTGAAATTTAGGGTGAGAAGAAACTTTTTGATTCCAATAGGAAACATCAAAACCTATTTTGATCCAATAGAATCCTAAAGGGATTTAAAAAGTTCAACAAAAAGTAAATAAAGTTATAATAGTTGGAATTACCATTTTTGGATCTTTAAATAAAAAGATATGGTTTTTATAAGCAAAGATAGAAATATTAATTGAGGACTATTTTAAAGATCCAAATTAAATCTTGGCCAAGCAAATAAAATAAAATATTTCTATTTGTTAAAAAGAGTAAAGGTTTATTTAAAATAAAATAATAAGGATTTATTAATATCCAAATTCTATTTAAGTAAAGTTTTTTCCATTTTAAATAAACACTAAACCTTGTTAAAGTATTTTAAATAAAAATTCCAAGTGTTTTATATTTTCAAATACAACCTAGTGAAAAGGTTTTGGTATTATTTAGATTTCAAATAGAGTTTTAAAAATAAATTAAATCCTATTTGAAATAAAGACTAAGGTCTATTTATTTAATTATTAATAGATCCTAAAAGAATAAAAGAATTGTTTTATTTTGGACCTTGGAGTATGTTGTTAAACAGAATTAAAATATACCCAAAGTTTGGTGGTGGTTTGATTTGATTTGGAGTTTGAATTATTTGAATGAAAATCAAATCAGGAAATTCAAAACAGAAAAGGAAAAACATTTTGTATAAAAAAAATGAAACAAAGCAGCCCAGCCAACAGGCCCAACCCAGCCCAGCAAACTAGCCCACCTGCTCACCCCGCGGTGAAAAGTTTTTCACTCAGGAAAGAACCCACCCCGTCACAGACCAGCAGGCCCCACTCCCACTTCCTCCACCTCGCTGACAGACGGACCCCACTGGCCACCTCATCATCGTCTCCACCGCGACCACGTCCTCCTCGCCGTTTCTGCCATTGCGGAGATCAATTCGCGTTGATGTCTGCGTTAATCTCGCCAGTGACCACACGCCTTTAAACGCCACGCTCTCCTCTACCTTTTCCCCCACTCTCCACACCCTCTCTGCCCTAGGGCTGTTCTGATTTTGAACCACACCGCGCTGCCTCTGACAAGCTTCTCCGACGAAATCCCGGCGACTCCGACCACCACTCCACTCCTAGAGCATACAAGCTTGCTCTCCAGTCCCGTGCGCGCCTACCCGTGTGCTCCACTCGCCCGCGCGAGCACCGTAGCGTCGGCAAGGACCACCATCTGAGCACCGCCGCGTCTGCCATTCGCTCCAGCAAGCACCCCGGTGAGTACAGACAACCCCAGCACCTCCTGATGATTCTCCCATGATCCCCAGAACAGTACGCGTCTAACGCTCCCTCCTGTTAGCCTTAGGGTGACCTGTAGCCCCGTCCCCGACGATGAACCGAAGCATCTAGCGCCGCCACTGACTCCGGCGAGCAATCCACGCAGCTCCGGTGCGCCCCTCGATAAGCCGACCTCACCTCGAGCTTCACCACACCCCTACGAGCACGGTGAGATACTCCTCCCTCTCCCTCGCTTCCTGAATCATCGCCAACGCCACCGCCCGAGCGTGTGCCGCCGCCAGCCGCCACTAGCGCCGCCCAGATATGGTCTGGACGCTATGAGCCGTAGGATGCGAATCGTCTGGTTAGGATTAGATCCAATCGAAAGGGTACGCATCCATCTGTGCCGCACGATCTTATTTAGATCCAACAACTCGCGGAGAGCGATCCGCGCGAATCTTTACCGGCCAATAGAATCGAGCCACGTGGACAGGTTTGATTTAAAACATAAATTAGAATCTATTAGATTTGCAAACTTGTAAAATTCATAACTTTAATTCTACACGTCCAAATTTTGCAAATTTTATATAAATGGAATCAGCAAGAAAAGTACTTTGCAACCATGCACTTTGTTTAATGTTTTGCTTCTGGAAAATTGGTTGAAATTGCAGAAACTTGTGTAGGCATAATTTGAATATAAAAATTGTTCTAGATATATTTTTAAGGTGAAATCTTTGCAAAATGGATTGTTTTGAACCTACTGACCATAGGAACCAACTTATGGATTTAAAAATGTATTTTGTGAAGTTAAGGAATAAATATTTGAGTTAGCCCATTTCTAGTGAAATAAAAATATTGTTTATGTGTTAAAAATGAATTTTTGAGTAAAACCTTTGGGAAATGATGTGATTCAAACTTTCTGACCCTAAACACCAAGTTTTGAGATTAAGAACATATTTGATGAACCATATAAAGTTATTGCTTTGCTAAAAGATATTTTCAACAACATAAAATATCACCTTAGCATAATATTTGGTTTATGAGATAAATGTAGGGGTTCGTAGCATGGAAAACAAAAAATTTCTACCGCATGCAAACAAACAAGCCAAGATCTATCTACTAGATTGTAGCAACGAGTCGATAGAGGAACTTACCCTCGAAGATTCCAAAGCGGTTAACGAGAGCAGATTCTCGTGGGTGATGTAGTCGTACTCTTGCCGATCTCAAGATCGCGTAGACGATCCTTCCGGCGCTGCGTTTCGGCAGCGCTCCCGCAGTCGGTCACACGTTCGGTATTCGACGAAGACCTTCCTCTCCCTTGTTCCAGCAGGCAGCGGAGGTTGTAGCACTCTCCTCGCGATTCCGGCAACACGACGGCGTGGTACCGGAAGTAGAGGGGAGATCTCGCAGGGCTTCGCCTTAAGCCGGAGCGAGTATGGCGGACTATGAGAGAGCCCTCGACGATCTAGGGTTTAGACACACCGAGGAAGAGGTTCTAGGGCGGCGGCTAGGGTTTGGGGCTTGCCCAAGTCGGCGCCAAGGGGAGCCCTAGGAGGTGGCGGCAACTGCAGGAGGTGGCGGCACCAAATTAGGGTTTAGAGGAGAGGATCTTGTGTGTCATGGAGGGGCAGCCCTGCCCCTCCCTTTATAGGTGGGAGGTGCGGCCAAGGGGAGGGGAGTCCCTCCCAAACTCGGCTTGTAAGTGGGCCGCCGGTTGTAGGAGGGAACTCCTCCCCAACTCGGTTTCAAACTTCCTCCTCCTCTTTTCCACTTTCCAAATTTAGCCGTTTGACTTTTCAATTTAGCTATTTGACTTTTCAAACTAGGATTCGATTAATACTTTATTTGGAACAGCGATGACACTTAGTACATGATGAAATCATTCCAACTTGCAATGACACATTCATGTACCCCTTCCCCTCCGGAGTGCCGGACATTCCGGAACCTTCTAGAACATTCCCGATGAAAACACCGGAATCATTTCCGAACTCCGAAACGGGACTTTCCTTATATGAATCTTATTCTCCGGACCATTCCGGATCTCCTCGTGATATCCCGGATCCTATCCGAGACTCCGAACAACATTCGGTCTCTTTCTCATCATACCATAACTACTCAAACAACGTCGAATCCTTAAGTGTGTCTCCCTACGGTTCGTGAATTATGCGGACATGATCGAGACACTTCTCCGATCAATAACCAATAGAGGAATCTGGAAATTCATATGGCTCCCACATATTTCTACGATTACTTTGCGATCGAATGAACCACTTACATACGATACCAATTTCCCTTTGTCTCACGATAGTTTACTTATCCGAGGTTATGATCGTCGGTATCTCTGCATACCTAGTTCAACCTCGTTACTGATAAGTACTCTTTTCTCGTTCCCGTGGTATGTGATCCCTTGTGAGCCAGTCACATGCTTGCAAGCTAATTGGATGAAATTCCACCGAGAGGGCCCAGAGTATATCTATCCGTCATATGGATGGACAAATCCCACTCTTGATCCATGTGTCTCAACCAATACTTTATGAACACTCAATGCCACCTTTACAGCCATCCAGTTACGGTGTGGTGTTTGATGTCATCAAAGCATCCTTCCGGTGATGGTGATTAGCATGATCTCATGGTCGAAGGAATTAGGTTACTATGTATCAGAAAGCTTATAGCAAATGAACTATATTAAATGACTTGATCTTTATGCTACGCTTAACTATAGGAGTATGTCCATCACATCATTCTCCTAATGATATGACCTTGTTGTTAATAACATCTCTATGTTCATGATCAGGAAACCATGATCATATATTAACCAAACAAGCTAGTTTAACAAGAGGCTTTACTAGGGACTCTTTTATGTTTACAAATCACACAAGAATTAATGTTTCCGGTTAATACAATTATAGCATGGTATGTAAACATTTATCATAAGTATGAAGATATGATAATAACCTACTTTATTATTGCCTCTTGGGCATATCTCCAACAGTCTCCCACTTGCACTAGAGTCAATAATCTAGTTTCAAACCTTTGTGTATTCAACACCTATGGCTTTCCGGTGTTGTAAGTACACGTTCGCTAGTGGTCAACTAATCTCCGGATCTGACACTTCCAGGTCCGTGTGTAATTGCATGTATTTGCGTCTCTACGCATCACTCGTTCTCTAATGAGATGGCTTTGTATAAAGTTGGTCATTTGGTGAGACCTTTAGTTCTTTGGGGTTAAAACATGTTGATAATATTGTCGTACAATATATCTTCATAGTATTATCCCGCTATGAACTACACCTAGTTTGATAACAAACTACTTGACCCAAATGCCCTCTTTAGCTGCTATAATAGCAGTCATATACTTAGCCTTTTGTTGTAGTATCTGTCACAATGTCTTAACTTTGGAACTCATCCAAATCCATTATGGAACTTACTTTCCATTATATTGTGCCACCCTTAGTTTAGATTGAGATAAACTTAATTTGTACTTTGTGACAAAACTAGTATCAATGTAGTACTTTTACAATGAACTAACCATCTATTTGTCACTTCTACAAACAATATATTCTTAGTTCTTCCAAAAAATCATAAGAATATCCTTACTATTGTCCAATGATCATCTTATGAATCATTCTGGTATATGCTCACATCATTTTAGAGCATAGGACATATCTGGATTTATACATATCACAGCATAATTGATATAAATACTCTTTGTGATTTCATACATCAAGTATCAATCTATACTTGAATCTTTGTTTCACTTACCAAGCATCAATACACTTGAATATATCATTAATATTGAACTCATTCAATCCTTTCTGTGCGACAAGAACCTTTCTTGTAGTTTCTATATTGAACTCATTCAATACATCATCTATGTACTTTCGGCACAACCATATTAGCGTATGATGCTAAATATTTGGGTTTTGCCTAAGCCTTTCATCGAGATGAAATTCTTATCTTGTGTTAATAAAAGATACATCATTTCCAATCAACAATATGTCTTCCACATAATGTATTAGAAACATGTCTTAGCGCTCCCACTTAATTTCTTGCAAATGCAAGCATCTTCATTATCTCCGACGAATTTAAACTCCTTTAACAGTTTCATCATAGTGAAGATTCCAACTCCGTAATTCTTACTTCAACAATTGAAGTTTGCATATGCATTTGGCATCCTTTGAACTAACAAAACCCTTTGGACTGTGTCATGCACACATCCTAGGTAACCCTTCTATTAGAAGAATTTGTTTTGTTTATCCAACACATAACAAAATTATATGTCGTGGTTGCTACATTAATCCGTCTAGACTAAATATCGCTATGAAAGATCAGATCTTGTCATAGTCAACCTTTGAACATTGTTGTGAACTCTTTCCCAACATGTCGACTATTTCATAGATGTGCAACATCCATGTCTATTTATTTATAGATCCAAACACAACTGTAAGGTCTTACACCTTTCTTGAGGGTCCTTCAAGTTCAAAACTTGATTTTTCGTGTATGGAACTATCACGGATTTTATGGCTTCAGGCCATTAGACGGAGTCAGGGCCCATCATCGCTTCTTTGCATGTAGTCGGATCATTATTGTCAAATAATGATTTAACTCTCAAATCTTGGTATTTGATTGTTTACCCGACCTACTTGTTTCAATAGGAACTTAGATCTCCGTGACCACAACCTTTGAGGCACGTGAGCCATGAGCATTGTTGCTGCCTCCGGAACACTTTTCGGCACTGCGCAACTTTGCACATATAGCTAAGGTTCTTTTAACCTTATCAAAGTTCTTTTGTCCTCCCACTTAACTTTTCATGAAAAATTCCTTCTCTAAGAAACTTGACGTTCTAAGCGACAAACATTTTTTGTCTCCGATGTTATGGAGGAACATTTATTCAAAATAACATACAAAGACAGGTTCATCCGACTTTGGTTGCAAACATCTTTCTTATGCATAGCATACCAATGTTTAAGAAAGGACAACTTGGGTTTTATCCCAAACCATAACTTTATATGGTGTCATTTCAACGGATTATGATGGAGCTCTTTTCAGTGGAAAACGGTAATCTCTAAAGCTTTTAATCTTTAAAATACAATGGCAGTTTTATGAATTACACCTTTGATCTTACCATGTCAAACAAGGTTTAATTACATATCTCGAACGCTCCATACTCTTATGGTGTTTCGGGAAAATGCAAATCCACGGAACGATTCCTTAAATCTTAGGTATTATGCTAAACTTGTAACTCAAATATCTTCCTTTATGATCTTATCATAAACTATTTATATTCTTGTTACAATGATTTTGCACTTCATCTTGAAAAATCTTTGAACTTTTCAAATGTTTCACACTTCATCCTTATCAAGTAAATATTCATATATTCACTCAAATTTTTGGAGAAAGCATATGAAGTTGAAATCCATCGCTCTTGACTACACATAATGTACTTCGTACAACAATATGTACAAGTTCCAATAAGCTAGTCATTCGTTCCTTTTTGGCCTATGAACGAAGTTTTAATTATCTCTAGGAAAGTTTCACAAGCGTCATGTGATCAAAAATCAAAGACTCCAAAATTCCATCCACATGGAGTTTCTTCATGTTTTCTTTCCATTATAATTTAAACTGCGATGTCACTTCCTAAGCGATCTTTCAATCAATTTGTCTTTCGACATTTTTAGCACTAGTTTTATGGATGTGATTTCTCCAACATGATTTGTGAATCATCCATCTTTTAGGGATTACGGCAATTATTTGAACAACCCTTTTGTTCTACCTGATATAACAAATCTTGGAGGCAAGCTTTGATGTTTTACGATCAACACAATAACCCTTTATTTGTTCTCGATGAACATCATCACATATTCTTTTGCTAGTTAATTAGGCCATTGTAGTTCATGAATTGTGTTGTTTCGTATGACGATTCACACCAACAAATTCAGTATCAAATACTTAAGAACCACATTGTTTAATAAGCGAAGAATATAGCCATAACATGTATATCATCTATATACTTAAACTGAACAATTCTAGTCTTTTCTTTTCTGCCATATATTTATGAGATTCTCTTTCAATATTTCCTTTCTGTTTGAAAGAATCTATCAACATCAATAGTGGAGTCATACATATGACACATAGTCCAAAGCGTGTATAGTTAAATACCAATGTCTTTGGACTTGCACTTTGAAGTAGATCACCATCATCAAATGTTTGGTGTTCTTTCAAATTCCTTTCTTTAGTAATCTCTTGGTGTAGTAAACATTTTACCTACATCAAATATTCACCCTTATCATGGAATCGTCCATGATCAAGCTACTTTTAGCTTATAACGATGAATTACGAGTATAATGTTGCTATCAAAAACCTTTTGGAGGATTAGGACAACAAGTGTCTCCAACCCTTTGCAAATTCTCATCAAATATGAGAACATGACTTTAGCCATATTATACTCTATCATGTTGCAACCAAAACTTCGTTTCAGATATCACAATATCTTCCAAACATCATGGTTTCTGAAACAACTCTTTCAGATCCTAGATAACCTTGATATTAAGACAATCCTTTGAATATCAAGAATCATGGAGACAAACATGATACTCGTACACTAACTCTTGGAATTGTCACTCTTGTTTTAATACCAATTATTAAACTTCATGGAGTGACCGGAACTTACTGAAAGTTTGCAATAGGACTTTTAAACTTTAGATTAACACTTCAAAACAATACGATACCAGTTCGTAAAGTAACTAACCAGAATTCTATAGTTCTATCATCTCAATTATGACTAAGCGCAAGGTGGTAAACGGATGCCAATGACTACAACAACTATGCAAATTCACTTTGATTTAATTTATGATAAATAGTGTTCAACTTTTAATCATATTGCCGTTGAACTCCCACTCAAAACAATATCCCTCACATTGTTTTAGTGATCACACGAACCAAATCCACCACATCAAAACCGATCATCACGAGAGTTGATGCAACTTCAATGGCGAACAATCAACATGTTCATCATATCTACTATATGACTCATGCTTTACCTTTCGGTGATCCGTGTTCCGAGACCATTCTGTACATGCTAGGCTCGTCAAGATCAAACCTTAGCTTCCGCATGAGCAAATCTGGCTTGCTCACGTTGTATACACTCGCATAATCTAACACACCCGATCATCACGTGGTGCTTCGAAACAACAAGCTTTAGCAACGGTGCTAACTAAGGGTGAACACTTTATGACTTGAAATTCATGTGCATGAGGGATCATCTTATAATGCTACCGTCGTAAACTAAGCAATACAAGATGCATAAAAGGATTAAAATCACATGCAATTCATAATATGTGATATGATATGGCCTTTCTTCTTGTGCTTCCGATCTCCATCTTCAAGCACGAACATGATCTCCATCATCACCGGCATTCCATCAAGGTCAATGACGCTGCTCCATGGTTGTCGTCCACCAGCTTCAACTATTACAACTACTTTGAATAGACACGCGGGTCTTAACAGAAATTAAAGACAACCATATGGCTCCTGCCGGTTGCCGACTTACAATAAGGAACATTGCATACATCATATATAATCACAATCATGGCCATATCACATCACTGCACACCCCTGCAAAACAAAGTTAGACGCCTCTAATTTTCTTTGCATATTTTACGTGGTTTGGGGCTTTCAATAAGTGTCGCTCTAACTTACGAACAAGAACCACAACATTGATACTAGTATTGTCAATCACCCGTTGTAAATTGAATCTTAACTATGTTGGGAGAAACAGGCACCCGCAAAGCCACTTATGCAATACAAGTTGCATGTCAAGCGTGGAGCAAGTCTCATGAACGATGTCATGTAAGGTTAGCCCGGGCCGCTTCATCCCACCATACCGCAAGATGCAAAGTACACAAGAAGCAATCGACAACAAAAACATCAACGCCCACAATGACCATTGTGTTCTACTCGTGCAACAGATCTACATATAGACACGGCTCTGATACCACTGTAGGGGTTCGTAGCATGGAAAACAAAAAATTTCTACCGCATACAAACAAACAAGCCAAGATCTATCTACTAGATTGTAGCAACGAGTCGATAGAGGAACTTACCCTTGAAGATTCCAAAGCGGTTAACGAGAGCAGATTCTCGTGGGTGATGTAGTCGTACTCTTGCCGATCTCAAGATCGCGTAGACGATCCTTCCGGCGCTGCGTTCCGGCAGTGCTCCCGCCGTCGGTCACACGTTCGGTATTCGACGAAGACCTTCCTCTCCCTTGTTCCAGCAGGCAGCGGAGGTTGTAGCACTCTCCTCGCGATTCCGGCAGCACGACGGCGTGGTACCGGAAGTAGAGGGGAGATCTCGCAGGGCTTCGCCTTAAGCCGGAGCGAGTATGGCGGACTATGAGAGAGCCCTCGATGATCTAGGGTTTAGACACACCGAGGAAGAGGTTCTAGGGCGGCGGCTAGGGTTTGGGGCTTGCCCAAGTCGGCGCCAAGGGGAGCCCTAGGAGGTGGCGGCAACTGCAGGAGGTGGCGGCACCAAATTAGGGTTTAGAGGAGAGGATCTTGTGTGTCATGGAGGGGCAGCCCTGCCCCTCCCTTTATAGGTGGGAGGTGTGACCAAGGGGAGGGGAGTCCCTCCCCAACTCGGCTTGGAAGTGGGCCGCCGGTTGTAGGAGGGAACTCCTCCCCAACTCGGTTTCAAACTTCCTCCTCTTTTCCACTTTCCAAATTTAGCCGTTTGACTTTTCAATTTAGCTATTTGACTTTTCAAACTAGGATTCGATTAATCCTTTATTTGGAACAGCGATGACACTTAGTACATGATGCAATCATTCCAACTTGCAATGACACATTCATGTACCCCTTCCCCTCCGGAGTGCCGGACATTCCGGAACCTTCTAGAACATTCCCGATGAAAACACCGGAATCATTTCCGAACTCCGAAACGGGACTTTCCTTATATGAATCTTATTCTCCGGACCATTCTGGATCTCCTCGTGATATCCCGGATCCTATCCGAGACTCCGAACAACATTCGGTCTCTTTCTCATCATACCATAACTACTCAAACAACGTCGAATCCTTAAGTGTGTCTCCCTATGGTTCGTGAATTATGCGGACATGATCGAGACACTTCTCCGATCAATAACCAATAGAGGAATCTAGAAATTCATATGGCTCCCACATATTTCTACGATTACTTTGCGATCGAATGAACCACTTACATACGATACCAATTTCCCTTTGTCTCACGATAGTTTACTTATCCGAGGTTATGATCGTCGGTATCTCTGCATACCTAGTTCAACCTCGTTACTGATAAGTACTCTTTTCTCGTTCCCGTGGTATGTGATCCCTTGTGAGCCAGTCACATGCTTGCAAGCTAATTGGATGACATTCCACCGAGAGGGCCCAGAGTATATCTATCCGTCATATGGATGGACAAATCCCACTCTTGATCCATGTGTCTCAACCAATACTTTATGAACACTCAATGCCACCTTTATAGCCACCCAGTTACGGTGTGGTGTTTGATGTCATCAAAGCATCCTTCCGGTGATGGTGATTAGCATGATCTCATGGTCGAAGGAATTAGGTTACTATGTATCAGAAAGCTTATAGCAAATGAACTATATTAAATGACTTGATCTTTATGCTACGCTTAACTATAGGAGTATGTCCATCACATCATTCTCCTAATGATATGACCTTGTTGTTAATAACATATCTATGTTCATGATCAGGAAACCATGATCATATATTAACCAAACAAGCTAGTTTAACAAGAGGCTTTACTAGGGACTCTTTTATGTTTACAAATCACACAAGTATTAATGTTTCCGGTTAATACAATTATAGCATGGTATGTAAACATTTATCATAAGTATGAAGATATGATAATAACCTACATTATTATTGCCTCTTGGGCATATCTCCAACAATAAAACCTTTTGCAAATGGTTTTACCACTTTAGTAAATGACCACCTTGAGCTTTAAAATGTTTAGAGCCTAATAGAAACCACTTTTCTAAATAAAACCATCTTTTGCATGCTTGCATGCATTACCTTATTTCTATTATTTTATGTGTGATAAATTGTTTGAATGTTGGTTTGAAAATGTGTTTGCTTGATTAAATTGTAGTGAAGTTAGAAGAGTGTGATATTTGCAAGATCAAGAAGTGAATCAACATTCTCTACTAAAAAGGCAAGTGACACTATCATCCATGTCCTACTATTTTCATTACACTTAGTGGATTTTTGTAACATGCATGGAAAGGACTACTATATTTTATGCTATACTAAATCCTAATAGGATACCCTTATATATTCCTTAGTGAAAACATTGTAGTTGTAGTATGCTTAGCCCTGTTATATATTTGGGATGGGATACATGATATGATTATATGAAGTGTTGAAAAGATATATGTTTTATATAATAAAACAAGTACTCAATGAACCACCTGGGTGGACAAGGATACTCAAGATTGGACAAGGTGGAAACAAAGGGAACCATGTTTATATGGCTATCTTTTTGTGTGTGCACTAGAAGAAAACCACCCAGGGACTTAGAGATTGAACATGTTTCTCGTACAGTGGCTTCCGTGTACAGCCACATGCTAAATGGGCTCTGGCTTAGTCAACTACATAGTGGAAGACCCTTGCATTGGCATCTTCAGTTAACTAGAATTGTGTATTGGAAATATATCCTTACATTGGTGCCTGGTAGACAAGCTAGCATTGTGTATTGGGAGGACTTCTATGGAAAGACTTTGTCACATTCTCGATCTGCCAGTACTCCATTTTGGTGAGTACTTATCCAGCGGCCACTGGTGGCGTCAAGACGAGATTGTGTCATGTGGGTAAAGTGTACAACTTCTGTAGAAGATCAAATTCTAAGTACTTAGCCGTGTCCCCGGTTATGGACAATACTGAGCAACTAAGGCCTGAAGCTATGGAAGATCTCAACATTCCAATTTCTCAAAGTAAAACTTGATGGTGACAACAAGGGATTTGAAGCACTTGGAGTTTTCCAAGGAGTTCAGAAAGATTTGACAAAAGATAAAAACTATTTTGAAAAGATAGGACAAAACTATATTGCTTTCTGCAAAAGAGCCTAAACCCTACTTAGCCAAATATGCATGTAATGATAGGATCCACTTATTTCTACACATTAGTGAAACTTGCCAATACAATTCAAATGTATTGACCCTTGTGGCTGCAACTTATTATGTTGCAGGTTTGTTGATGTTAGTGAAGTGTGTTGAATAGGATTACAAGTCTACAACCAACATGATTGCCTGTGGCACTTTGAAGATGAAGGACCCCATGCTATTGTTATATTCTGCTGCATTGTAATGAGATAGCCAAATGAGCTATGTAAGATGTAATAATTTATTTTATTCCTGGTTATAAAGTTGTATTATGACCTTTGTATCTTGATATTACATCTTAACTGTGGATGCTAGCTATTGATCCAGGGACTAGCATTGTAAACACAGGGGATCTCTACCTTATTAAAGGCTGGGACCCTTACAGTAGGCATCGTCTCCCTCACCCGCCCGCTGACCACGCTCCTCTCCCCTCACTACCGTTTCTAGCTATCGTTAAAACTTTATTCAATTCGTGTTACTGGCCGAGTAACTCCCGCCCGCGAACTCTCCATCTTAATCACCTCGCCCTCCTCCTCATTTCCCCTCAGATGCCACACCCTCACCGCCACCAGGCTGCTCCAATTTCCCCTCGCAACCCCACTGTTCCGATGACACTTCGGCCATGATTCCGGTGAAACCAGACCACCTTCTTGCCCCTGGTTTCCACGAGCCTGCTCCCTAGCATCAGGCGCACCTGCCAGTAGCTCCATCTCGCCCGTGCGTTCCATAGAGCGTCGGCAACGACCTCGCCCGAGCACCACCGCCGTCTGCGTCAATTCCGACAACCTTCCCCGGTAAACCTTGACCGTGCCTCTCCCCTCAAAGACACTCTCGCACTCTCCTTCGTCTTGCGCATCTAACTCCACCATTTTTGGGTCCTAGCGTGCCTTGTAGCCTCGTCATCGATGATGCCAGAGCATGCCCATCGCTAGCAGCCACTCCGGCGAGAAATTGTTGTCACGTCCGAGCACCCCTCGACCAACTACGACCTCCTCGAGCATCCCCTCGCCACGGCGAACCCGGTAAGCCTCTTCCCCTCTCCCTCGCTTCCTGTAGTCGCCGGAACACCGCGAGCAGAGCGCCACCACCGCGCGTTATCGCCAGCGCCGCCAGATCTTGGTTGTTTTGTTGTGAGCCATTAGATGCAGATCGTAGAGCCACGATATATCATTTAAATCGAAGGGGTATATTGATTCTATGCCGTGCAATTAACTTTAGATCCAACGTCCCACACTGCGCGATCTGTGCGAACCGGTATGCTCCAATAGAAACAAGACACGTGTCCTGAATCAGTCTATTTAAAATCCAGAAAATGAATTAGATTGATTAAATTTGTAAAATCTATAACTTTTAATCTACATGTCCAAAATTTACAAATTTTATATCAACGGATTCATAAAAATGCAAACTTTGCAACAATGCCCTAAGTTTAGTATTTTGCTTCTGGAAAATTGGTTGTTTTTGCAGAAACATTTCTAGGCCTATTTTGAGTATAAAAATTATTTAAAAATGATTTTTGAGTGAAAACATTTGTAAATGGATTTGTTTTAAACACTTTGAACATAAACACTAACATTTGTGTTTAAAAAACTTATTTGGCAAAACACTAGAATTTTATTACTTTGATTTAAATCATTTCTAGCAAAACAAAAATGATTTAAATGGCCCATTTTCACTAACTTGATTTTAAATGGTTTTGCACTTTTATAAATGACCAATAGGTGTTATGAAATGTTTATAGCCTTAGTAGAAACCACTTTTCCAATAAAACAATCTTTTGCATGCATTTCTTTGTTTTTATTATTTTATGTGGTGAATTGTTTGAATGCTAGTTTGAATATATGCTTGCTTGATTGAATTGTAGTGAATTTTGAAGAGTGTGGACATTTCAAGATCAAGGAGTGAATCTATATTATCTACTAAAAAGGGAAGTGGTTCTTCATACATTTTGTCCTATTATTTTCACTGTGCATTAGTGATATTTTGAGTAGGACTTGCATGGAATTTTTACTAAGTATGCTATGCCTTGGGAAATCCTAGTAGATGATGCCTTAGTAGATTTTCCCTAAGTTAAGATTCTTGCTACTATTATTCTTAGCCTAGCTAGTAGAAAACAAGGGTGGATTATAATCATGCTATGAAATATTTCTAAGTCTAAGACTTGTGTTTTGTTTAATAAAACAACTATGTGAATGAATCACCTGGGTGGAATGGAAAGAATGGATTGCGTTGAGTGGTTACACAGGGCCCCATATTTATGGCCTACCCTAGTGTATCTCACTTGTGGAAAGCCACCCAGGAACAAAGAGATTTGAGATGTCAAATGTTGAGAAGCTTCAAGTGCAACCACATGGCATTATGGGCTCGGACTGGATCATATAGGTTGCAATAACTTAGCTAGATGGACAGTAGGTGGTAGGGGGTGATATGATGGAGCGCGTCCATTTGATCTAAGGGAAGGCTTATGAAAGATCTTGTCTCGATGCATGTCGAGTCTTGTGGGGAAAGTGCACCACCTCTCGGGAGAGTAAAATCTAAGTACTTAGCCATGTCCCCGGCAATGGACAATTTGAGCATCAAGACATGGAAGCTATCAAGGATCTCCTCATCCCAATTTCTAAGTTAAAAACTTGTGGTTGAACAAGGGTTAAAGGATCACCAATATCTATTAGTAGATGCCTTAGGTGATTTTGACAAACAAAAACTTAGTGTTTTCAACTTATAAGGAAAACCTTATTTTGAGAAAAGCAAGCCTAAGCTCAACTTAGCCAAATGCATATAGATGATAGATACCACTATTCTACCATAGTATCACTTGCCAATACAATTCAAATGTATTGACCCTTGTGGCTGTAAATTATTATGTTGATGGTTTGTTTGATATTAATGAAGTGTTTTGAATAGGATTACAAGTCTAAAACCAACATGATTGCCTGTGGCACTTTGAAGATGAAGGACTCCATACTATATAGATATTTCTGCTGCATTGAAATGAGATAGCCAAATGAGCTATGTAAGATGTAATGTATTATTTTATTCCTGATTATTAAGTTGTATTATGACCTTTGTTTCTTGATATTACATCTTAAACTGTGGATGCTAGCTATTGATCCAGGGACTAGCATTGTAAACACAGGGATCTCTACCTTATCAGGTTGGGACCTCTACAACAAGTCAACCAAAGAAACGTCGAGGTGGAGCATGTACAAGTCAATCAAAGAAAGGTTGCTGGTCCTTACACAAACAAGTATAACAAGCCAAAAATAAGCCCAAAGAAGAGTAGTGCAGATGGTTTAGTTGGTGTGATGGAGAGATTCTTTAAGATGAAAGAAAAATAACCAAACCATGAAGCTTTGCAAGATTTATCAATAACCAAATGCACTACTAAATTGAGAAACTTAGAAGGGTTTGATCCTACTAAAAAATCAAGAGCATTTGTGGTCTTCAAAAGTGTCGAGAACCGTGAGATATTCCTCAATGTCATGAATGAAAAAGATGGTACTGCTCTGATTTGGCTACAGATTGAGATGGATAAGTTAACCTGAGGTAAGTTCTAACTAATTTTCTATTTTCTGTTTCTATAAGCTATGTCCTCTATCCATCTAGAATTATGCATGTTGCTCTGATGCTTTCTTTCACTAGGCCATACTTGAAACTAGTTGTACACTCTTCTTCATTATAGGATCTGATGCTGAGTTACTATGTGCAAGGTGTAGTGCCAACTGTTAAATTTATGAATAAGATGATGCTAGACCGAGCTGCCGCCAGTCATGTGAGTCTTATTATTGCAAGATTATTTTTGGGTAGGGTTGGAAGTCACATGCTCTTCAATTTGGCTTCCGTCTTCCTGATGCAGCCTGTAATAATTCAAAATTTGTTTTGGACCTGTACCTTTCTCTAGTTTTCTGAACTTTGTTAAATCCTGAAGTTCTCAAAATGTTGAATGTTGTATGATTTCGTTTCCTATGAAATGGAGCCAGGGAGCTATCCCTGTTTATTGGAAAAAATCAGAGAATACATGCATCATATACTCTGCTTCTTGAAGGAACCACCATGATCTTAGTTGTGTACGATCCCAAGTTTGTACATACAACAAACCTACCACCTGTATGTTTGGTTGTAATCCTGTAGTAGATATGGTTAATTGTATGTTTAGAACTTTAGTACATCTATATGCTTTCAGTTATCCATCACCTAAACATGATTATGCATCAATCTCTAACATCTTTGCATATGATTACAAGCAATCGTAAGGACCAAATTGTGTTTCTTGAAGATCACATGAACAAAGTTTCAAAGAGTCGTTCTTTGTCACAGAAAAAACATTGTTGGATTAGTTGTTTGGAATGTATAATTTATGTTGAACTGTTGCAAATTATCTGACTGAAACTTCTGTGTTTTGGATACAAATAACTGTTGGATGTTGACGTTACAGACATGTATTCGTCTTTTGCCATAAAAATTTAATATTTTGTAGTTGATGCTGAATTGTATTCATTCGTATTTCCTATTGGTGTTATCCCCACTAAACCCTGTCTACCAAATGCTTTGGTTTGAAAGCAGGGGACTGGGGATTGGCAGGGGCGAGTTTTGTGGGGATCGGGTGATGGGAGGGGATTCACCCAATCCCTGTTGGGATTATACCCACCAATCCCCACTAAAACCCCAGTACCAAACAAGTCCTAAGTGGGTTTCCTCTCCTCCCTCCACTAGGCAACCATGTTGGGATTTGACTTTTCAAACTGGCGTTGGACTTTCAAACTAGAGTTTGATTTCTCTCTTCCCATTGCCCAGCCAAGTGGCCTAGGACATGATGCAACGATTCCACTTTAGTATGACACATCCATGTACCCTTCCCACTCCGGATCGGTCGACCTTCTAGACCCTTCTAAAACATTCCGGTGAAAACACCGAAAACATTTCCGAACTTCATAATTGGACTTCCCTTATATGAATCGTATTCTCCGGACCATTCCAGATCTCCTCGTGATGTCCTGGATCCAATCCGAGACTCCGAACAACATTCAGTCGCTTACTCACATTCCATATTGTAGAGGTCCCCAACCTTTAATAAGGTAGAGATCCCTGTGTTTACAATGCTAGTCCCTGGATCAATAGCTAGCATCCACAGTTAAGATGTAATATGAAGAAACAAAGGTCATAATACAACTTTATAACCAGGAATAAAATAATTCATTACATCTTACATAGATCATTTGGATATCACATTACATTGCAGCAGAATATCTATAAAGCATGGAGTCCTTCATCTTCAAAGTGCCAAAGACAAACATGTTGGTTGTAGACTTGTAATACTATTCAACAAACTTCACTAACATCAAACAAACCTGCAAGATAATAAGTTGCAGCCACAAGGGTCAATACATTTGAATTGTATTGGCAAGTTTCACTACTATGTAGAAATAAGTGGATCCTATCATGACATGCATATTTGGCTAGGTAGGGTTTAGGCTCATTTGCAGAAAGC
Organism: Avena sativa; assembly: GCA_916181665.1. Classification (NCBI taxonomy): domain Eukaryota; kingdom Viridiplantae; phylum Streptophyta; class Magnoliopsida; order Poales; family Poaceae; genus Avena; species Avena sativa. The sequence goes on from OV702282.1 coordinate 196,679,550, forward strand.
AATATAGTTTTGTCCTATCTTTTCAAAATAGTTTTGATCTTTTGTCAAATCTTTCTGAACTCCTTGGAAAACTCCAAGTGCTTCTAATCCCTTGTTGTCACCATCAAGTTTTACTTTGAGAAATTGGAATGTCGAGATCTTCCATAGCTCCAGGCCTTAGTTTCTCAGTATTTTCCATAACCGGGGACACGGCTAAGTACTTTGAATTTGATCTTCTGCAGAAGTTGTACACTTTACCCACATGACACAATCTCATCTTTATGCCACCAGTGGCCGCTGGATAAGTACTCACCAAGATGGAGTACTGGCAGATTGAGAATGTGACAAAGTCTTTCCATAGGAGTCCTCCCAATACACAATGCTAGCTTGTCAACCAGGCACCAATGTAGGGTTAAATTTCCCTTACACAATTCTAGTTAACCTGGAGATGCTAATGCATGGGTCTTCCACTATGTAGTTGACTAAGCCAGAGCCCATTTAGCATGTGGCTGTACACGGAAGCCACTGTACGAGAAACATGTTCAATCTCTAAGTCCCTGGGTAATTTTCTTCTAGTGCACATACAAAAAAGATAGCCATATAAACATGGTTCCTTTTGTTGCCACCTTGTCCAATCTTGAGTATCCTTGTCCACCCAGGTGGTTCATTGAATACTTGTTTTATTATATAAAACATATATCTTTTCAACACTTCATATAATCATAACATGTATCCCATCCCAAATATATAGCAGGGCTAAGCTTACTACATCTACATTGTTTCCACTAAGGGAGATATAATGATATCCTATTAGGATTTAGCATAGCATAAAATATAGTAGTCCTTTCCATGCATGTTACAAAATCCACTAAGTATAATGAAAATAGTAGGACATGGATGATAGTGTCACTTGCCTTTTTAGTAGAGAATGATGGTTCACTTCTTGATCTTGCAAATATCACACTCTTCTAATTACACTACAATTCAATCAAGCAAACATAGATTCAACTAGCATTCCAACCAATTTATCACACATAAAATAATAGAAACAAGGTCATGCATGCAAGCATGCAAATGATAGTTTTACTTGAAAAAGTTGTTTCTACTAGGCTCTAAACATTATAAAGTTCAAAAAGTGGTCATGTACTAAAGTGGTAAAACCATTTGCAAAAGGTTTTATCTATAAACCATTTTTAAATCAAATCAATATTTTATGTGGTTGAAAATGCTTTTAGCAAAGCAATATTCTTTAAAGGGTTCACCAAATATATTTTAATTCTCAAAACTTGGTGTTTAGGGTCAGAAGGTTTGAATCAAATCATTTCCCAAAGGTTTCACTCCAAAAATCATTTCTAAACCATAAACAATATTTTTATTTGACTAGAAATGAGTTAATTCAAGTATTTATTCCTTATCTTCACAAAATATATTTTTAAATCCATAAGTTGGTTCCTATGGTCAGTAGGTTCACAACAAACCATTTTTCAAAGATTTCATATTAAAAATATATCTAGAACAATTTTTATATTCAAAATAAGCCTACACAAGTTTCTGCAAATTCAACCAATTTTCCAGAAGCAATTCATTAAACAAAGTGCATGGTTGCAAATTAATTGTTCTGCTGATTCCATTGATATAAAATTTGCAAAATTTGGACATGTAGAATTAAAGTTATGAATTTTACAAGTTTGCAATTCTATTAGAACATTTTCTGGTTTTTATTCAAACAGTCTGGTAACATGGCGCAATCTAACTGGATGGTACCGCTTCATGCGGATCAGCCTCTGTGAGTCGTTGGATCTAATTAAGATTGTGCGGTTCTGGTTCAACTTATACCCCTTCGCTTAAATCTATTCTCAGCCAACGGATCAAGATCTAACGAACGAGGTTACTTGGTCAAAGACTGGCGGCGCTGCGCGGCGGCGAGCGGCGGAGCACACTCTAGCGGTGGCGTCGCGGCGATTACAGGAAGCAAGGGAAGAAGGGAAACAGCTCACCGTGCTCGCAGGGAGATGCTGAAGCTCAATGCATGGTCGGCTTGGCGAGGGGCGCTCAGGAACGGAGAGGATTGCTCGTCGGAGACGGCGTCGGCGTCGGGCGGTTCTGTTTGACGACGGGGGCGAGGCTGCAGGTCGCCCTAAGGTAAGCGGAGCATACGGTTAGATGCGGGCGAGCGCGTAGATGATAGGGGCATCAACAGGAAATCTCGGGGCGGTCGGAGTTTACCGGGGAAGCTCGACGGAGTTGAGACAGACGGCGGTGACGCTCAGGTGATGACGAAGCCGAGGCTGCGGGGCACGCGCGGGCTAACTAGATGCACTGGAAGATGCGCCAGGAGGTGGGGAGCAAGTTTGTATGCAGTGGGAGGCGAGGGGCGAGTGAGGGGAAAGAGGGAGGAGACGTGGGCGCTTATGTACGCGTGGTCGAGGGCGAGAATAACGCAGGCAGTAACTCGAATTGATCACCGGAGTTAAAGGCAGAAACGGCGAGGCGACGTGGTCGTGGTGGAGACGATAATGAGGTGTCCTAGTGGGGTCCGTCTGTCAGTGAGAGTGAGGGAGGGAAAGATGGGGCCAGCAGTCAGTGACTCAGCGGGTGCGCACGTGGGTGAAAAACGTTTCGCTGAGGGGGGGGAGTTGGGCTGCGAGTGGGATTGCTGGGCTTGCTTAGTGGGTTGAGTTTGTTTCATTTTTTTATACTGAAAGCTTTTTCTTTTTACAATTTGAATTTCTGTTTTGATTTTTAATCAAATAATTCAAACAACAAATCAAATCAAATCACCTCCAAACTTTGTATTGATTTTAATTCTGTTTAACAACATAATCCAAAGTCCAAAACAAAATAATTTTTATTATTTTTAGGATCCATTAAAAATTAAATAAATAGACCTTAGTCATTAATTCAAATAAGATTTTATTTATTTAAAAACTCTATTTGAAATCTAAATAATACCAAAATCATTTGAGTAGGTTTTATTTGAAAATATAAAACACTTGGAAATCTTATTTAAAATAAATTAACAAGTTTTAGTGTTTATTTAAAATGGAAAAGCCTTTACTCTATTTTATCAAATAGAAATATTTTTTTTCAAAAGCTTGGCCAAGATTTAATTTGGCTCTATAAAATAACCCTTATTTATAATTCTACCTTTTCTTTTGAAAACCAAATCTTTTTATTAAAAAAAACAAAAATAGTGATTCCAACTATTTTAACTTTATTTATTAATTGTTTATCCTTTTAAATCCCTTTAGGATTTTATTTGATCAAAATAGTTTTTGATGTTTCCAATTGGAATCAAAAAGTTTCTTCTCACCCTAAATTTCAACAAAATTTTATTTTGTTTATTTATTTTTCACATTTCAAAATTTGGAAAATTTTGGGATGTGACAGGCTACCATCCTTAAAAGAAATCTCGTCCCGAGATTTGGGAAGGCTAGGGTTACAAGTTGGCTTGAAGACAACTAGGGTACTACCACCTTTAAAATAAAATCTCATAGTGTTACATTGATGGTTCACTTGACTATGGGTTCAACACTTGATATCCAGACAAGGAATCCTTATTTGACTCTTCTGAGTTAATTAGTTCCTGACATCCACTTCTTCTATCTCTTCAAAGTTTCCATCCATGTCAATGTGGTTCACATGTCCTTTTTGGGTCACATTGGAGTCATTTCCATTGGCTCTTCTAGCATCCTTTTTCTTTTTCTTCTCAGGACAGTCTGATGCATAGTGTCCAAGCTCCTTACAATTATAGCACTGCAACTGGCTAATGTCTTTCTTCCTGAAAGTGTCATGTTGGTTCTGACCAAGGTCATCTCCATTGCCAGTATCATTTCCATTATTCTCACTTCCATTGTTTTTATGGTGATACTGATGTGGTTTAGAATCTTCATTGCTCTTTTTGAACGAATGCTTCTTTTTTGATGATCCTGAGTGATTCTTGAGTTTATGTTTCCTCTTTCTATTCTCAACTTGATTCATCTTGTTTTCCAAAATGGTGTCTTTGTCATAGAGTGATTGATAAGTTGGGACATAGGCAACAGCTAGTTGTAGGTTCAACTCATCATTAAGTCCTTCAAGAAATTTCTCCTTTCTCTTAGCATCTGTATCAACTTCATCCGGTGCATAGCGTGCCAGATTGTTGAATTCTTCAATATACTCAGCCACACTAAGGTGACGTTGTTTCAGGTTGTGGAATTCCTTTTTCTTCAAGTACATCACTCCAGGTGAGATGTGAGCTGTACGGAAACCATCCTCAAAAATAGCCCAAGTCACATCTTCAAGGGGAGTGGTGATCTGAAAGTTGTCCCACCATGTTGCTGCTGGTCCTTCAAGCAGAAATGCTGCAAACCTAACTTTTTCCTCGTCGATGCAGCAAACAGTCACTAAGTCCTTATTCACTGAACGTTACCTGTCATTGGCTTCCATTGGATCAGTTTTTCCAGAGAACCTTGCAGGCCTAAGTTTCAGAAACTTGGTGAGCATGTCAAGTGCTGGAGGATTATTCTGATTGTTGTTGTTGTTGTTGTTGTTCTGATTCTGTATGAATATGGTCATCTCCTGCATCAGTTGTGTCTGAGTTGTCATCATCTGCTGCATCTCAGGAGTGATGTTGTTGTTTTGGTTGGGGTTGGCACGACAGGGAGGCATCTGTTGGTTTGATAGGGATGAGTATTGATGGATGGTTTTAAGAAGTTCTAACACACAACTCAAAACAACCAAGTTCAATCAAACAATCAAACAATCAACAAGCAACCATTCACTTAACAACTTATGAGCTTAACTCATGAGTTGAAGGAGACAACAATTTTTCTTGAAATAAATAACTTAGTATAATCATACCTCATAGGTCAATATGATCCATACTCTAACTTGACTTCAATGTCTTTGGTAGGCAATCTAATGTCTCTTGGTTCTCACTTGTAGTCCTTAGTGATGTCTAGGTTGAAATCTTTTGGTGAGACTAAAGTTGATGTCAATGGTCATGGTGAAGGCTTTGTCCATCAAGTTGAAAAGGAAGAGATGTAGAATCAAAACCAAAATGGTTGAGGAAAGAGTTTACAAGATTGTTTGTAAATAAGTTTTGGAACAAATACAATTCCTATTTTTCTAAGGGGTTTTGTCCAATACTAGGGTTACAATCCTACAGGCAACACAGTGCTCTGATACCATCTGTAGAGGTCCCCAACCTTTAATAAGGTAGAGATCCATGTGTTTACAATGCTAGTCCCTGGATCAATAGCTAGCATCCACAGTTAAGATGTAATATCAAGAAACAAAGGTCATAATACAACTTTATAACCAAGAATAAAATAATTCATTACATCTTACAAAGCTCATTTGGCTATCACATTACATTGCAGCAGAATATCTATAAAGCATGGAGTCCTTCATCTTCAAAGTGCCACAGGCAAACATGTTGGTTGTAGACTTGTAATCCTATTCAACAAACTTCACTAACATCAAACAAACCTGTAACATAATAAGTTACAGCCACAAGGGTCAATACATTTGAATTTTATTGGCAAGTTTCACTACTATGTAGAAATAAGTGGATCCTATCATTACATGCATATTTGGCTAGGTAGGGTTTAGGCTCATTTGCAGAAAGCAATATAGTTTTGTCCTATCTTTTCAAAATAGTTTTGATCTTTTGTCAAATCTTTCTGAACTCCTTGGAAAACTCCAAGTGCTTCTAATCCCTTGTTGTCACCATCAAGTTTTACTTTGAGAAATTGGAATGTCGAGATCTTCCATAGCTTCAGGCCTTAGTTGCTCAGTATTGTCCATAACCGGGGACACGGATAAGTACTTAGAATTTGATCTTCTGCAGAAGTTGTACACTTTACCCACATGACACAATCTCATCTTGATGCCACCAGTGGCCGCTGGATAAGTACTCACCAAGATGGAGTACTGGCAGATTGAGAATGTGACAAAGTCTTTCCATAGGAGTCCTCCCAATACACAATGCTAGCTTGTCAACCAGGCACCAATGTAGGGTTAAATTTCCCTTACACAATTCTAGTTAACCTGGAGATGCTAATGCATGGGTTTTCCACTATGTGGTTGACTAAACCAGAGCCCATTAAGCATGTGGCTGTACACGGAAGCCACTGTACGAGAAACATGTTCAATCTCTAAGTCCCTGGGTGGTTTTCTTCTAGTGCACATACAAAAATAGATAGCCATATAAACATGGTTCCTTTTGTTGCCACCTTGTCCAATCTTGAGTATCCTTGTCCACCCAGGTGGTTCATTGAATACTTGTTTTATTATATAAAACATATATCTTTTCAACACTTCATATAATCATAACATGTATCCCATCCCAAATATATAGCAGGGCTAAGCTTACTACATCTACATTGTTTCCACTAAGGGAGATATAATGATATCCTATTAGGATTTAGCATAGCATAAAATATAGTAGTCCTTTCCATGCATGTTACAAAATCCACTAAGTATAATGAAAATAGTAGGACATGGATGATAGTGTCACTTGCCTTTTTAGTAGAGAATGATGGTTCACTTCTTGATCTTGCAAATATCACACTCTTCTAATTACACTACAATTCAATCAAGCAAACATAGATTCAACTAGCATTCCAACCAATTTATCACACATAAAATAATAGAAACAAGGTCATGCATGCAAGCATGCAAAAGATAGTTTTACTTGCAAAAGTGGTTTCTACTAGGCTCTAAACATTATAAAGTTCAAAAAGTGGTCATTTACTAAAGTGGTAAAACCATTTGCAAAAGGTTTTATCTATAAACCATTTTTAAATCAAATCAATATTTTATGTGGTTGAAAATGCTTTTAGCAAAGCAATATTCTTTAAAGGGTTCACAAAATATATTTTAATTCTCAAAACTTGGTGTTTAGGGTCAGAAGGTTTGAATCAAATCATTTCCCAAAGGTTTCACTCCAAAAATCATTTCTAAACCATAAACAATATTTTTATTTGACTAGAAATGAGTTAATTCAAGTATTTATTCCTTATCTTCACAAAATATATTTTTAAATCCATAAGTTGGTTCCTATGGTCAGTAGGTTCACAACAAACCATTTTGCAAAGATTTCATATTCAAAATATATCTAGAACAATTTTTATATTCAAAATAAGCCTACACAAGTTTCTACAAATTCAACCAATTTTCTAGAAGCAATTCATTAAAAAAGTGCATGGTTGCAAATTACTTGTTCTGCTGATTCCATTGATATAAAATTTGCAAAATTTGGATGTGTAGAATTAAAGTTATGAATTTTACAAGTTTGCAATTCTATTAGAACATTTTCTGGTTTTTATTCAAACAGTCTGGCCACATGGCGCAATCTAACTGGACGGTACCGCTTCGTGCGGATCAGCCTCTATGAGTCGTTGGATCTAATTAAGATCGTGCGGTTCTGGTTCAACTCATATCCCTTCGCTTAAATCTATTCTCAGCCAACGGATCAAGATCTAACGGACGAGGTTACTTGGTCAAAGACTGGCGGCGCTGCGCGGCGGCGAGCGGCGGAGCACACTCTGGCGGTTGCGTCGCGGCGATTACAGGAAGCAAGGGAAGAAGGGAAACAGCTCACCGTGCTCGCAGGGAGATGCTGAAGCTCAACGCGTGGTCGGCTTGGTGAGGGGCGCTCAGGAACGGAGAGGATTGCTCGTCGAAGACGGCGTCGGTGTCGGGCGGTTCTGTTTGACGACGGGGGCGAGGCTGCAGGTCGCCCTAAGGTAAGCGGAGCATACGGTTAGATGCGGGCGAGCGCGTAGATGATAGGGGAATCAACAGGAAAGCTCGGGGCGGTCGGAGTTTACTGGAGAAGCTCGACGGAGTTGAGACAGACGGAGGTGGCGCTCAGGTGATGATGAAGCCGAGGCTGCGGGGCACGCGCGGGCTAACTAGCTACACTGGAAGATGCGCCAGGAGGTGGGGGCGCAAGTTTGTATGTAGTGGGAGGCGAGGGGCGAGCGAGGGGAAAGAGGGAGGAGACGTGGGCGCTTATGTACGCCTGGTCGAGGGCGAGAATAACACAGGCAGTAACTCGAATTGATCGCCGGAGTTAAAGGCAGAAACGGCGAGGCGACGTGGTCGTGGTGGAGACGATGATGAGGTGGCCTAGTGGGGTCCGTCTGTCAGCGAGAGTGGGGGAGGGAAAGATGGGGCCAGTAGTCAGTGACTCAGCGGGTGCGCGCGTGGGTGAAAACGTTTCGCTGAGGGGGAGGGGGAAGTTGGGCTGCGAGTGGGCTTGCTGGGCCTGCTTAGTGGTTGAGTTGGTTTCATTTTTTTATACTGAAAGCTTTTTCTTTTTCCAATTTGAATTTCTGTTTTGATTTTCAATCAAATAATTCAAACAAAAAATCAAATCAAATCACCTCCAAACTTTGTATTGATTTTAATTCTGTTTAACAACATAATCCAAAGTCCAAAACAAAATAATTTTTATTCTTTTTAGGATCCATTAAAAATTAAATAAATAGACCTTAGTCATTAATTCAAATAAGATTTTATTTATTTAAAAACTCTATTTGAAATCGAAATAATACCAAAATCAGTTCAGTAGGTTTTATTTGAAAATATAAAACACTTGGAAATCTTATTTAAAATAAATTAACAAGTTTAGTGTTTATTTAAAATGGAAAAGCCTTTACTCTATTTTATCAAATAGAAATATTTTTTTTCAAAAGCTTGGCCAAGATTTAATTTGGCTCTATAAAATAACCCTTATTTATAATTCTACCTTTTCTTTTGAAAACCAAATCTTTTTATTAAAAAAACCCAAAAATAGTGATTCCAACTATTTTAACTTTATTTATTAATTGTTTATCCTTTTAAACCCCTTTAGGATTTTATTTGATCAAAATAGTTTTTGATGTTTCCAATTGGAATCAAAAAGTTTCTTCTCACCCTAAATTTCAACAAAATTTTATTTTGTTTATTTATTTTTCACATTTCAAAATTTGGAAAATTTTGGGATGTGACACATATCTACTAAACAACATCAAATCCTTAAGTGTGTCTCCATATGGTTCGTGAATTATGCAGACATGATCGAGACTCTTCTCCGATCAATAACCAATAGAGGAATCTGGAAATTATATGGCTCCCACATATTTCTATGATTACTTCGTGATAGAATGAACCATTTACATATGATACCAATTTCTCTTTGTCTCGTGATACTTTACTTATCCGAGGTTTGATCGTCGGTATCTCTGCATACCTAGTTCAACCTCGTTACCGATAAGTACTCTTTACTCGTTCCTATGATATGTGATCCCTTGTGAGCCAGTCACATGCTTGCAAGCCAATTGGATGACATTCCACCAAGAGGGCCCAGAGTATATATATCCATCATATGGATGGACAAATCCCACTCTTGATCTATGTGCCTCAACACATACTTTGATAATACTCAATGCCACCTTTATAACCACCTAGTTATGAAGTTGTCTTTGATGTCATCAAAGCATCCATCCGGTGATGGTGATTAACATGATCTCATGGTCGAAGGATTTAGGTTACTGTGTATTTGAAAGCTTATAGCAAATGAACTAGTGAATGACTTGATCTTATGCTATGCTCAACTATAGGAGTATGTCCATCACATCATTCTCCTAATGATATGACCTTGTTATTAATAACATCCAATGTTCATGATTAGGAAACCATGATCATAAATTAATCAACAAGCTAGTTTAACAAGAGTCTTTACTAGGGATTCTTTCATGTTTACAAATCATACAAGTATTAATGTTTTCGGTTAATACAATTATAGCATGGGATGTAAAAATTTATCATAAACATAAAGATATGATAATAACCACTTTATTATTGCCTATTGGGCATATCTCCAACAGGGTCCTAGATCATCTTCGATGATTTAATCATGCTTTTAGGGTGAGAATCCGTTTGCCTCTCTTTTACCTAGGTTTATTTTCGTGTCTAGGTCACCAAGTCTGTCGCATCACTTAGGTGTCATTCCGACCGTAAGCGTTACGTGAATTAATATGCATTAGTGGTCTTGCATATTTTGAACCATAATGCTTACGACTTTTATCGGGCAGTCGGTGGATTCATAGTTGGGTATGGTTCTCCCTGGCTCTACCTCGATCTGAGACAGGATTACGGTGGCGCCTCCTTGTTGTTCTCCGGATGCACATCCTCTCGCCTTTTTGTCGATACATGTATCAAGACAGTAGTGGGGAGGTGCAACCGAAATTCTAGTCAGATCGGGGTAGAGCCATGGAGAACTTACCCAATCTATGGATCTGGCGGTTGATTAGGACCCTCTTTTCCTATTAGAAATGTAGGTTGATGCATGCGTAAAAATATGAAGAATTTAATCGCCTGTTTGATACAAAATGCTATATTTGTTGTTTGGCTCCCAACAAAGCAGAAGAGGATGGCTGATAAGGGGTGGATGTACAGTGGCAGTATTAGTGCGACTAATAAAACAGAAGATTGGATATGGAACACTCATTTGTTAGTGAATGAGTTAGCACGTGGTTCAAAGGCAATGGTTCATGCACTTTGTCCCTACGCTCGTTCCAATAAGTGTAACATCCCAGGATTAGCACCTCGAAATAGACAGGACACATGTTTGTGCATTGGATTCATGCATAACAAAATACGGGGAATTTTCACTCAAAACTAAGGAAGTTGTAGAGGGATTGAGATCTCTCTAGTTCTGATGAAAGCATCCGAGCAAGTGCGACAGATTTCAGCATGACCTCTACTGCATCTTTGTATTTGAGGGAAAGCAATCCAAATTTGAATATTTAATTGATAAAATTGAATCTAAAAAAAAATTGAAATTGAATTATAAATGAAAATGAATTACAACAATAAATTAGAATTGAATTCATATTTATAAACAATATATAAATATTAAAAGATTCAAGTTACAGAAAGACAGAAAATTTAATTTTATCAATATTATTACCTTATTACATTGTCAATTACATTATTCAAAGTAAAAAAGAATTACAAGAATAATAAAAGAAACCCTAAACTAAAACTTCATGTCTTGAATATTTCCTTCTTGATATTGATTCCTCCATGATAAATAAATAAAATTAAATAAAAGGATAAAAGAAAGGGTTAGTGTATTAGTTTACTCTCATATTTAGCATACTAATGATATGCTTAAGCTCATCCTAGAGTGCTTAGAAATGGAACAAGTGTAGAATTTGTTCTTATTATACCAAATGACCTCAGAGCATCATCATTGGACATGGGAATTTTTTACCAAAGTCAAATAAAGGGGAAAATGGTAAAACATCACGTTTTCACCCGATCTCATCCACAATAGATAAGTTACATATCTTGTAACTTGAACCAGAGAAGGGCCACAAGTAAGTAGCTCACACACTGCATGAAGCAGCTGTGTTGTCGACATAGCAGGACAACCCCAAAGGAAAGAAAAAGGGAAGAGCAGCCATAACACCACCCAAGCACCTCACCAGTTTCATCTCATCCACATCATCACTTTAGGACACCACCATATACTACTTAGTTCATCACAAGTTTATTCCACCACACAGCCAAGAACCATAAGTTTATCACTGATCTATCCACACAAATCACCAACCAATACCACATGAATTTCTAGATCAAGATTTAGCACAAGAAGCACCAAGAAGATCAGGACAGGATCTGCAGCAGCTTAAGGAAGAGCATGCTATCAATGGCTGAGAAAGGGTAAACACACAGGAAGATTAGGATCAAGGGTAATGGATCAAGATCTACAATAGTCCATAAGCCACTCACAACCAGCGGGTAAAATCACCAGAGCTACCCATTAGATCACGCAGTATATGTTCTCATATTTTGCATACAGATCTAGGAATACAAGGAAGATAATACACATCAACTAGTTCCATCTATCCATAAACTAGATTTGCATCTAGAAGTATTGAATGGAGTGGTACTCTTAGAATGGAAAAGAGTTGCTTTCAAAATCATCATAGAGTAATATAAAGCCATATAATAACATATGTTCTTATTCTCTTCCAATCAGGACCTCGGAGTGTGCATCACTAGCCATATCTCCATATCATCCACTACTATGAAAATAGGATTGCAACCAAACTTTGAGCAGCAAGATATGCTAAGCCTAGCCACCTACTGTGCACACTCCAGAATCTGGAGGTACCATAGTGGCAGCTTAACTAACAACGGGAACTTAACTAGTATTACTTTTAATTCCTTTAGTTTTAAATACAAAAGAGGATTTAGAGGGACATTGTAAGACCCCACCTTTTAAAGGTAAAGGCCCCTGTGATTGCAATGCTAATCCCTAGATCAAATGCTAGCATCCATAGTTTAAGATGAAGTACACAGATACAAATGTCACTATTACATCATAATTCCAGAGATAACATAGTCTTTTACAACTCAATAGCCCAAGGCTAATACATAGAGTTCATAACATAAAGTAAACAACTATAAGTCTTCATCTTCATGTGCCACAGGCAAGCATGTTGAGTATAGACTCACAACCCTAATCTCCATCAAAGTAACCTGCAACATCATAAGTTACAGCCATAGGGGGTCAATACATTTGGAATTGTATTGGCAAGTGATACCATAGTAGAATAGTAGTATCTAACGTCTATATGAATTTGGCTAAGTTTAGCTTAGGCTTGCTTTACTCAAAATAGGTTTTTCTTATCATTTGAAAACACTAAGTTTTTGTTTGTCAAAACACCCCAGGAACCACCAATAGACGTTGGTGAACCTTTACCCTTGTTCAACCACAAGTTTTTAACTTAGAAATTGGGATGATGAGATCCTTGATGGCTTCAACGTGTTTGATGCTCAAATTGTCCGTTGTCGGGGACACAGCTAAGTACTTAGGTTTTACCCTCTCGAGAGGTGGTGCACTTTCCCCACAAGACTCGACATGCACCGAGATGAGACTTTTCAGAAGCATTCCCTTAGACCAACATGGACGTGTTCCATCCTATCACCCTACCACCAACTATCCATCTGGCTAAGTTCTTGCAACCTATTTGATCAAGGCAGAGCCCATATGCCATGTGGTCTTATACTCCTCCACATTAGTGGTCAAGGCCTCAATCTTTGCACGAAGGGATCTCTTCTACGAGCGCAGCCTCTCTATCACCCCCTGCCTAGTCTCTAGCTCAATATCCTTGAGGTCTATCTCGATCCTCATGTCCTTGATCTTCTTGTTTCTATCATGTACTCTCTTCTCTTGATTCTTGAACTTCTTATCTTGGCTCTCGAATCTGGCCTCCAACTCCTTGATGATCTCGTCCTGCTCCGCGAAGAGCTTGTCCTTCTCCCTCAACTAAACCTAAAGCTCATCATTGCTAAGCATGACGTTGGTCCTATCTGTGTCGAGGTGTCTAACGAGGCTCTCTAGGTCTTGGAGATACAGAAGTACAAGCTCAATCGTCTCTCTAGTAGCGTCATCACACACTACAGCCTCACCCTACTTGTCACGTCTCCCGAATGGGTGGAAGTAGAGGCCCCTGAGCTTGGTGGAGTGATGTCTGCAGAGACGTCCAAGTAGCTCCTGCATGACTACGTCAAGTCCCTCTCCTTGTAATCATGCATCAGCTTGAAGGTAATCTCCTCGGTGAGTGGCTCCGTTTGGTGTCCAGGCTGCGAGACTCTAAAGCCCCAAAGATCCTTCCTCTAGAACTTGGTGAGTTGAAGTGCCTTACTACTAGGGAGTGGGAGGTTGAGCACACTAGTGAGCTCCACAAGACGAGAACCGAAACGAGCTCCCTTGATCTCCTCGGCAGTGCTGACAACAAAACTAGACATCTATTGCATAAGATAGAGAAAATTAGAAACATTACAAGTAGAGAGAAAAACACAAGATAGTGAAACAAAAGCTAAAATCATACATTCAACAATAAAACATACAAGTCATTGCATACAAAAACCTACCACAAGCACTAAGGTTCAAACATAACTTAGAAATTTTTTGCCATACCACATAGGTTGGTATGATCAAATTATTAATGCGAGAAAACGACAAGTGTGGTGGTTCAACTATCGAAGTACGTCACAATTCTCACTCATATGCTAAGTCTATGATATCTTCCCTTAGACGTTTTATGACGGTCTCTAAGTCTTGGGTATACTTCTTCTCCTCTCTAAGGTCATTTTGACTGTTGAGCATTCTACACTTGAGTCTTTCGCCAAGCTCCTTGATAGCATTCCAAGCTGCATTTCTTGCAGAGTCAAAGAATGACATATACATTTGTGAGTTTGTGACCATGCAGAATCCCGACTCCTTGTGGTTGTCTCCCTTGTTTTTGTACAAGTGGAGTTGTACCCACCAATATTCGTCTCCTTCATCCATTATTGGAAATCCCTTGTACATGGCCTCACCATGTATTCCCAAGCTAACCATGAGGTTTTTTAGTGCCTTGGGAAACTCCTTCTCACATTCTAAGGTCATGGTCATGAGTGGTCCCTTCTTGACAGATTCGTTGATGGCGGCCATCTACAAATAGAGATGAGAAAGAAGATTAGAAGAAGTTTACAAGAATAAAAAGACTAGTGTGGAATTTGCAAAGAGTTGCATTTTCCTAGTGGTTTCCTTAGTCTAATCCATCTTAGGGTCATAATCCTACAGGCAACACAATGCTCTGATACCATCTGTAAGATACCACCTTTTAAAGGTAAAGGCCCCTTGATTGCAATACTAGTCCCTAGATCAAATGCTAGCATCCACAGTTTAAGATGAAGTACACAGATATAAAGGTCATTATTACATCGTCATTCCAGAGATAATATAGTCTTTTACAACTCAATAGCCCAAGGCTAATACATAGAGTTCATAACATAAAGTAAACAACTATAAGTCTTCATCTTCATGTGCCTCAGGCAAGCATGTTAAGTGTAGACTCACAACCCTAATCTCCATCAGAGTAACCTGCAACATCATAAGTTACAACCATAGTGGATCAATACATTTGGAATTGTATTGGCAAGTGATACCATAGTAGAATAGTAGTATCTAACATCTATATTAATTTGGCTAAGTGTAGCTTAGGCTTGCTTTTCTCAAAATAGGTTTTTCTTATCAGTTGAAAACACTAAGTTTTTTGTCAAAACACCCAAGGAACCACCAATAGACGTTGGTGAACCTTTACCCTTGTTCAACGACAAGTTTTTAACTTAGAAATTGGGATGAGGAGATCCTTGATGGCTTCAATGTCTTTGATGCTCGAATTGTCTGTTGTCGGGGACACGGATAAGTACTTAGGTTTTACCCTCTCGAGATGTGGTGCAATTTCTCCACAAGACTCGACATGCATCGAGACGAGACTTTTCAGAAGCATTCCCTTAGACCACCATGGACGCTGAAAGGATACGGATGTCGCCTAGAGGGGGGTGAAAATAGGCGCCTAAAACTTTTCCTAGAGTGGCTCAACAAAGGCGGAATAAAACTAGTGTTTACTTTGTAAATCACAACCTAGAAACAACTAAGGTTTACCTATGTGCACCAACAACTTATGCTAAGCAATACAAGCAACAAAGTGATCGCAAGATATATAGTACTTCAAGCACGAAGGCTATCACAATGTAAAGTGCATAAGTAAAGAGATCGGGTATAGAGATAACCGAAGCACACCGGGACACCGATATTTTACCGAGTTCCTCCCAACATGGAGTACGTCTCGTTTGGAGAGGGGGTGGTATCAAACCACCAACGCCACAAAAGGCCTCCCTTATTCTCCGGTGAATCTCACCCCAATGGGATCGATCCACGCTTCCACTATCGGTGCACTTGTCGGTGGCAACCGGAACCTCTCACAAGGTTGGGGCACTTCTCCACAACTTAATTGGAGGCTCCCAACAAATGCCACAAAAGGCCACAATGCCACCAAGGCCACAAACCGTCTAGGGTTCCAAGAACCCAAGAGGGACAAGCTCCAATCAGCAACTCAAATCAAATCCTCCGAGGAGAACTCAAACCGATGCACCAAATGCAAATGGCAAGAACACCACAAAGGTGCTCAAATCCCTCACTCTCAAGTTCCAACAAAGCTACTAAAGCTATTGGGGGAACAAGAGAGGAGGAATCAAAGAGAGACACAAAATCCCCCAAAATCTAGATCCCCAAAGATACACTCATAAAGAAATGTTTTGGTTTGGTCAAAACGTAGATCTAGATCCCCTCAATCTTCCTCTCAAATGTGTGCAAGAATCATTGGATGGGGAGGAAGAAATCAAGCAAGAGATATCTCAAAAGTAATAGGGCAAAGCTTGAAGAAAGAAGGGAAAGAAGCAACCCTAAATGAAAAAGGGGCAAAGCTATTTAAAGGGACGGGCTGATTCTGCCTGTTGGGGCAATTTTTTTGGACGGAACGGTAGTACCGGATTTGTCCGGTACTATCGGACCCAATACATCAAAACGCCAGGAAACAACAAATTCAGTAGCAGCTGACGCAGGCGCACGCGCAGCGAGCCGCAGCAGCAGCGAGCAGCGCCAGTGGGTGGGGCCAAGCCTACGCGTAGCAGCAGCATCGCATGCAGCTTGGCAGCGCATGCGGCAGCAGCGGGGGCCCGCGCAGGGCCAGGAGTGCGCGTGCATGTGAGCACTGGCCAGCGGGCGTGCAGCAGGCAGCGCGGCAGCAGCGCATGCAGCAACGCAGTGGCAGGTCAACGCGCGCGCGCACAGCAGCAGCGCAGCGTGGCTATGCTGGGCGAGCGGGCCCAGCATGCAGAGAGGCGCAGGTGTGCGGGTAGGCGCGCGCGAGTAGGAAAAAGCAGCAGCAACGGCGCAGTGAGCGATGCGCACAGATCTAGATCTGGGAAAATAACTGGGCCGAACGGTACTACCGGCCCACCCGGGCGGTACTACCGGGCCGGACGGTAGTACCGGATTTAGGTACCTAGCGAGGCAGAAAGAAAACGGGTTGTTTTTAGGCCCGGGCGGTACTACCGCTCGGCCCAAAAAAACAGACTGACAGGCAAATATTCAAACGGCAATAACTTTTGACTGGAAGCTCCGATTGACCCGATTCAAATTGCGTTGGATAGAGGACGACAAGGGATTCCCAATAAAAAATGGAAATATTGATTATCACCAAGTGAGAAAGTATCAAGTAGAATAATGTGATATAAATGGGAGATCCCAATAAAAAAATGGAAATATTGATTATCACTTGGTGAGAAACCGAAAAGCCGCATAAATCAAAATCGCAACAAGATACAAATGGGAGATCCGATTTTGATGAACAAGATCTTGTTATGGAGATTACCACAAGCTCTATATCCTCACATGGATAAGACCAAATAACAACCAAATACGATGATGCAAGTATGCAAAGTTTTGAGCTCTCTCTGAACGATGTGACCGAATTACTCATACGAGAGCCCCTCTTGATAGTACGGTTATCTATCCTAAACCCGGTCTCCCACACACACAATGTGAGACCGGCAAAAGGTAAAACCTATCAATATTATACCTTTTCCTTGAGCATTCCACTTGAGCTCGATGTAGACGATCTTGACCTTCTCAAGATGGAACTCCTTTCTTAATTCCTCATCATCGACCTCGCATATTGAGCTTTCCCAACATATCTTCTTTGCATTTCATCAACCTTGAAGCCAACACATGCCCCAAGCGATGCCAATGGACAAATCCTACAAGTATAACTTAATACACACATTAGTCCATAAAGATTGTCATTAATTACCAAAACCACACATGGGGGCCCAACATGTTCTTACAGATGCGTTCCATCCTATCACCCTACCACCAACTATCCATCTGGCTAAGTTCTTGCAACCTATTTGGTCAAGGCAGAGCCCATATGCCATGTGGTCTTGTACTCTTCCACATTAGTCAAGGCCTCAATCTTCGCACGAAGGGATCTCTTCTGCGAGCGCGGCCTCTCTATCACTCCCTGCTGAGTCTCTAGCTCAAGGTCCTTGAGCTCTATCTCGGTCCTCATATCCTTGATCTTCTTGTTTCTATCTTGTACTCTCTTCTCTTGATTCTTGAACTTCTTATCTTGGCTCTCGAATCTGGCCTCCATCTCCTTGATGATCTCGTCCTGCTCCGCGAAGAGCTTGTCCTTCTCCCTCAACTGAACCTGAAGCTCGTCATTGCTAAGGATGACGTTGGTCCTATCTGTGTCGAGGTGTCTAACGAGGCTCTCTAGGTCCTGGAGATACAGACATACAGGCTCAATCTTCTCTCTAGTAGCGTCATCATACACTACAGCCTCACCCTGCTCGTCACGTCTCCCGAACGGGTGGAGGTAGAGGCCCCTGAGCTCGGTGGAGTGACTTCCGCATAGACGTCCAAGTAGCTCCTGCATGACTACGTCAAGTCCCTCTCCTTGTCATCATGCATCAACTTGAAGGTAATATCCTCAGTGAGTGGCTCCGTATGGCGTCTAGGCTGCGCGACTCTAAAGCCCCAAAGATCCTTCCTCTCGAACTTGGTGAGAAGTTCCTTAATACTAGGGAGTGGGAGGTTGAGCACACAAGTGAGCTCCACAAGACGAGAACCGAAACGAGCTCCCTTGAACTCCTCGGCAGTGCTGACAGCAAAGCTAGGCATCTATTGCATAAGATAGAGAAAATTAGAAACATTACAAGTATAGAGAAAAACACAAGATAGTGAAACAAAAGCTAAAAGCATACATTCAACAATAAAACATACAAGTCATGGCATACAAAAACCTACCACAAGCACTAAGGTTCAAACATAACTTAGAAAAAATTTGCCATACCACATAGGTTGGTATGGTCAAATTATTAATGCGATAAAACGACAAGTGTGGTGGTCCAACTATCGGAGTACGTCACAATTCTCACTCATATGCTAAGTCTATGATATCTTCCCTTAGACGTTTTATGGCGGTCTCTAAGTCTTGGGTATACTTCTTCGCCTCTCTAAGGTCATTTTGAGTGTTGAGCATTCTACACTTGAGTCTTTCACCAAGCTCCTTGATAGCATTCCAAACCGCATTTCTTGCAGAGTCAAAGAATGATATATACATTTCTGAGTTGGTGACCATCCAGAATCCTGACTCCTTGTGGTTGTCTCCCTTGTTTTTGTACAAGTGGAGTTGTACCCACCAATATTTTTCTCCTTCATCCATTACTGGAAATCCCTTGTACACGGCCTCACCATGTATTCCCAAGCTAACCATGGGGTTTTTGAGTGCCTTGGGAAACTCCGTCTCACATTCTAAGGTCATGGTGATGAGTGGTCCCTTCTTGACATCTTCTTTGATGGCGGCCATCTACAAATAGAGATGAGAAAGAAGATTAGAAGAGGTTTACGAGAAGAAAAAGACAAGTGTGGAATTTTCAAAGAGTTGCATTTTCCTAGTGGTTTCCTTAGTCTAATCCATCTTAGGGTCATAATCCTATAGGCAACACAGTGCTCTGATACCATCTGTAAGACACCACCTTTTAAAGGTAAAGGCCCCTGTGATTGCAATGCTAGTCCCTGGATCAAATGCTAGCATCCACAGTTTAAGATGAAGTACACAGATACAAAGGTCATTATTACATCACCATTCCAGAGATAACATAGTCTTTTACAACTCAATAGCCCAAGTCTAATACATAGAGTTCATAACATAAAGTAAACAACTATAACTCTTCATCTTCATGTGCCACAGGCAAGCATGTTGACTGTAGACTCACAACCCTAATCTCCATTAGAGTAACCTGCAACATCATAAGTTACAGCCATAGTGGGTCATTACATTTGGAATTGTATTTGCAAGTGATACCATAGTAGAATAGTAGTATCTAACATCTATATGAATTTGGCTAAGTGTAGCTTAGGCTTGCTTTGCTCAATATAGGTTTTTATTATCAGTTGAAAACACTAAGTTTTTGTTTTTCAAAACACCCAAGGAACCACCAATAGACGTTGGTGAACCTTTACCCTTGTTCAACCACAAAATTTAGAAATTGGGATGAGGATATCCTTGATGGCTTCAATGTCTGTGATGCTCAAATTGCCCGTTGCCGGGGACACGGCTAAGTACTTAGGTTTTACCCTCTCGAGAGGTGGTGCACTTTCCCCACAAGACTCGACATGCATCGAGACGAGACTTTTTAGAAGCATTCCCTTAGACCACCATGGAAACATTGCATCCTATCACCGTACCACCAACTGTCCATCTGGCTAAGTTCTTGGAACCTATTTGGTCAAGGCAGAGCCCATAAGCCATGTGGTTGCACTAGAAGCTTCTCAAAACTAAACATCTCAAATCCCTTTGTTCCTGAGTGGCTTTCCACAAGTGTGATACACATGGTAAACCATAGACATGGGCCTTGTGTAACCACTCAACATAAACCAACATACCATTCCACCCAGGTGGTTCATTCACATAGTTGTTTTATTAATCAAAAACACAAGTCATAGACCGTAACATCCCAGCATTAGAGCCTAGAAATAAGTTGAACCCAGACGTGTGCATTGCATTCATGCATAGAAAATCCGAATAATTTTCTCGCTTTTAAACAAAACTTGTCAAAGTGATTGAAGCTTCTCTTAGCTTGATGGAATTGAAGTAGATCATCAAGTTGACTGCGATAAGTTTCAATAAGACCTTTGTTAAAATCTCATTTTTGGGTAAGAAAGATTTGATCTAAGGGTAGATCAAAGGTACTACAAGTTAAACCTTAATACAATGTGAATTATATTTGATCACTAAGTGATCATGTTATAATGTTCATTATAATCACTCATAAATACCAAGTTAAGGATATAAAACAAATAATAAGAATGTAACCACTACTCCCTCCGTTCCAAAATATAAAACGTTTTAGATTTGTGAAGAAAATGAATCTAGACTTCTTTTAGTGTGTAGATTCATCCTAAAGTTGAATGAACCTACATACTAAAACAAGTCTAGATTCATTTTCTTTACAAACCTAAAACATCTTATATTTTGGAACGGAGGGAGTATATCTTAATCTCATATGTATATACCTAAGAATCATGGAAAGGTCTAACCCTACTCCTTAAGCAATATTGAGTAGGAAAGAAATTGAGTGTAGATCATTCACCTGTATCTTTCTTTCCATATCAATCCTCATCATCCCTATTGAGTTATATTTCAATATTTGTTGTTAATCAATGTTGAGAAATCAACTATTGATTCATCCATTCCCAACATATCGAGTATTTGAGCATAACACAACTTACAAATAAGTGTCTACAAAGAAACAACTAAGAAGAGGTAAATAGTGATGCTAGTTTATGATGTCATTTATTTGATAAGAATGATTGAAAAGAATCCAATCAATAAGATATTTGATGGAGCTAAATCCTTCCTTGATTCAAAGGAAGATTGCAAGGATGAAGTCTGGAGATAGTTACTAGGACTAGTCCTATTGTATCAAGTAGGTATAGTTAATGAATTATATCTATTAATCCAATAGAGCTAAACAAAAGATTATTTCAATACAACTACAAGGTTGTATTGATAATGGCCTTGATTAGCCAACTGGAAACCTAAGCCATAATGATCAAAGGATTTTAATGATCATGTTTTTGCCACCAAGATGGAATATGCTTCTACTCTGTATAAGGGACATTGGTGGATAAAACATAATTAAACTCTAGTCTAGATAATTATTCTAGATTAGCCATGACAAGTCATACTAACATAATGTGGGTTTGGAGTATGGGATATTGGAGTTAAGTAGAGACAAGGTAGTATGATTAACATAATGCCATAGAATTATAGAAGTAGTGTATTCATCTTAAAAGATAGTCAACCTTAGAGAAAGATCAGTGATGGAATATTAAGGAAGATTGTGAGTGAGGTTGAAGGAACTACTGGTTGGATGGAAGTGTATCAACAGTTGAATAGTAAATACAACCAAGCCAGGATATGAGAAAATTATGAAATATCCTTGTATCAAACTCATTGGATTCATTCATGAGTTTAGAATAATGATATATGAATAAGAAGATTTAAATGAGTAAAGCTCATCATGTTAATCATAATGATGGATGGGAAGAAGTACTATATCTAGGAAAGGAATTCCTTAATTAGAGATCTAAGATTGTGAAATATAGTTATATGTTATAAAGCATTTTCCAATTTAATCTTGATAAGCAATCAACTCTAAATCTCAAATCAAACATAATATCCATCTCATACTATTGATCCATCATCTCATGTCTATAACACTTTATAGAAATATTTTCCTATAGCAAAACACATAAGCACATCTGTGTTAATTCCAACCATCATAACCATATATGCTTAAGTAGATCCTTATCCATTCCTTTCTATAAAAAATTCTAATTATAGCTTACCATTATAAAAGGTGATGTCATCAAATATCCCAAACAGAAAACAATATGTTTGGTGATTGAACCTTTAACCACATCTATAAAGGATTCTAAGTATTTCAAGACAAAAATCCTAAAACCAAAGGTAAGTAATCATAATTTGAAATCCTAAACCTCTTTATTTATCATAATAAAATAGATACATTGACATTTTCTAAATTAACGGGGGTAGTAATAAATATATCAATGTCTTTTATATTTCATGCATTAAATATAGATATAGGATCATTACACATATACAAGTCTCTATTTCAAACTATGAATCAACTAGAATGAAAATTAGAAATTAATAAGAATATATCATTCAAGAAATCCCTAATTAAAAACAGAAGAGAAAAATAATAAGAAGAAGTTTCTTCCAATTATTAAGAAAGGAGTTCTTATTGAGTAAATAAAAGAAATATAAAAAGAAGACATAATAAAAGTACACAAAGGTTACCAAATATATTTTAATATTACTACAAATATCCAGCAAATAAATCATACGAAGAAAGGTTCAATATAAATCAAGTTCAAATCTGAATAAGAAAATAGAAAATAGAAAAAGGATAAAACAACTAAAAACCAAACCTGGCCGCAGCCCAACAACGCTACACCTATATGATGCTCTGTGCAGCCCACAACAGCCCAGTAACCAGCCCAGGTTCTTTTCTATCGGTGACTGACAAGTGGGGTCAAGAGAGGACCGCGGGTTGAGTTGAAATATTTTCTAGGGGGTTATCCGCAAAACGACCATCATCGTCATCGCAACGCACACGGACAGCTCGCTGGCGGAGCTCGCCGCCGCCCGATGCCGTCATTGTCGTCGTTGCGCCAAGATACTCGCCTCCGCTGCCAGGAGGGGATAAGAAGGCCACCGCGATGCATTGCCTCAATCCCTATATCCAATCCCTCCTTATCCTCTCAGATACGAACAAGACCGAAACCCTAGCTCACCAGAGCCACCTCTCGCCGTCGAACCACGTCTCCCCACACCATTCTGAGCCGTCATGGAAAGTGCCTTCCTCCATAGATCCTCTGGGTAGAAGCTTGCATCAAGGGGAGCACTAGAGCGGGTGAATTTGGTCGTTTCCCTTCGCAGCAGTTCGTCGGAATCCTCGTCGGGAAGCTCGATTCCGACCGCGCCCGTCCTCACCGACCACTCAATCATCATCAGGGTGAGTTCCTGAACCTTCCATCATCCTTGAATCGTTTGATCTCATTGTAAATCGCCGTTTCACCGTAAGCCACCGTCGGAACTCATCGGAGCTGAGGCTCCGATGACCATTTCCAAGTGGCGCTGCCACTATTAGGTTCCGTAGGTCGCGCTGATTCGAACTAGATCCATTTCGTTTGCTAGGACGCCGTAGATCGTCGCCGGTGACCACTCACCGACGGCGGTGGTGGTGCTGACGTCATGCTTACCTCATGATCGAGCCACGTCAGCTAGTTTGACTGGTCTTTGCTAACGTGGCTAATGACCTGGCCTAGGGCCCGTATGTCATTGACTGGGGGTAAGTGAGAGGCCAGTAACTAATGCATTTCTTTCATCTGAGAGTTGAGGTGGACAATGGCCCATAGGCCAGTGACTGGGGCTAGCTCTAGACGTGGTATAGAAAGTATTTTTATGTTAAGAAATAAATAAAATGTCATAATTCAATTAATAATATTCCAGAAATCAAATAAATGATTAAATCTTGTTTAATTAATAACTTTTGGTTTATAATTCAGAAAAATGTGTATAATATATGAAAATTTGTAGAAAAATAAAATCAACAACTTAAACTTATTATCACATATTATTATGATTATTTAAATAAATATTATTTAATAAAAGTTTTATAAGTAATAAAACTTTAATAATTCATATTCCTATAATGATAAATGTTTATAATATAAGTATAATACCAACAATCTTATAAAAATAATTCTAATTTAAAACTATAATCATGCATTATTATTTCACTTAATTAAATATTTATTATTTATTAGGTAATTATAAAGTAATAAGAATTATAAAAATCATATCTTATTATTTATAAATCACAAAAATAAATATGATATACCAAAATGATCACAAAAATATTGGTTACATGTTAAAAATTTAATAATCTCCTTTTGAGGTAAATAAAAAAATTAAATATTTTAATAACTCAAATTTAAACTTAATTACTTCATTAATAATTTATATAAAGATAAATAAAATTTATTAATATTCGTAAAATGATTCAAATAAGTCTAATAAATAGTATTAGTCTTAAATATTAATAATCCAATGCCATAATGGTTTAAAACATTATAAATGTTCTTATTTTAGAAGGATCTATAACCTTAAATGAAGATTATCTCTAAAAAGAATTCCACTAATAATAAAATCCTTAAAGAACAACTTGTGAACAATCAAATCTTTTCTAAACTATATTAACTACCAAATTGCAAAAACTACCACAACATTATATAAACCCATAAGTAGTTAAGTCATAGTATGTTTTAGATTATAAACTATACTCACTTATCTATAAAAGATAAATGATATTACTCCATACTCAAATCAAGAAACCATTACTCAAGTAACAGAATAAACATTCTTAAGTAACTTAAAGAACACATTTCAGATATACAAGATACCAATGTATAAGTACGATACTTTCAAAATCATCTTTGTTTTAAAGTTAACTTTAGTCTACAGAATCTTAATATAACACTATAAGCATTATTATATGTTTTATAGTTAACTTTGGTCTGAAGTAGTTAAACTATAAAGCAACTCAAGACAAACCATTTGAGCAAACAAATAATATCAACCACCACAAACTAACCACAAAGTTTGTTTAGACCTTAGAAGGGAAACCTTTTCTTCGAAGGTTATCCTTTTGCCACTTTAAATAAGAAATCTTGTATAAGCAATTCTAACTAGTATGTCATAAATATGTATACTTTACTCCTACATATGTGTTGTTTACAACCACTCGTAAACTCTAATAAAAGTACAACTACAAAATTTATCCAAAAGGACCACACATTCCAAAGTAACCACTTTCGGAATCTAAACCCTAGGACGACGCTATTCCCAGGATTTGCGCTTAGAACGTGCATCACATTACTTATGCATAAAAGCATATTGCTTATTTAAACATTAGTCCTTACCGGACCAATGATGTTGATTTCAGATTTTGGATCTTATACTGACTCGAAGACCATGAGTGCATAATCTTGCAATCACAAAAGGCAAGTTCACACTTGCTCATGTCCTTTGTTTATTTTTTATAAAGTATTTTACAAATCCAGTGTTGTCATCACCTCCATTTGAAAAAAAATCAGAAAACACTATTTTCAATAATAATGAGAACTATTGATTACTGATCCAGGGTGATCAGCTAATCTATTAAATCTGACAGTTGGAATACCACTGCTCAGAACTATATCACCTAGGACTTAACAACCAATGTCGCCAGTGATTCTTGCACCGTATATTACGTGTTGACCATGAGATTTGGAATGGGACAGAGAAGTCAGCTGTATCTTCTTCCTCTCGCATGAAGCCGGATGTGCAGGTCGTGGCTGTTATCCTCGTAGCGTGCATATTAATTGGTAATTCGTAGAGGATATGCAGCATATGGGTGGGAACCCTCATCGTCCCACGATAGTTCTAGCATCTAACGGTTTGTACAAACCATTGCCGTAATTCTTTATGTGGGCATGGTGTACACCAAGGAGGCATGTGAGGTCACGAAGGGGGCAGTGATTGGCTTGGTTCATCTTCTGGGCCCCACATCATGGAATTGTGGACAGGAATAAGCTGCCCGGTTGTGCAACAAAGAGTTGATCTCTCATGGGTAAAGTAACGCACCTCTGCAGAGTGTAAGAACTATAACATGTTACTCCCTGTTCCGGGAAGGAGCTGCGAACGCGGCGGGAAAGGAACCCCATGAAGGTTCTGGTAAACCCGTGAAGGCTCACGGACATAGCCTTTTAGAATAAAAGCAACATTTGAAGAAATGTTTATGAAAACTTGCATTGCCTACGACCTATGGTCTATGGCTATAGTTATAGTGCATCAAACACTCCTTTTCTAGTGAACTTGCTGAGTACGTTCGTACTCAAAGTATCTTATTAACCCTTGCTAGATTCTGAAGCCAGTAAGAAGATGTCTACATCAAGTTATGCTCCAGGAATCGTCAAGAGCTAAAGCTTTTCAATAAAGACAAAGAAGACAACATATACTCAACTCAAGTGAAGACGAAGTTACTGATTAAATAGAAATAAAATCTCTAGCCAAAGAACCTATCTCTGTAGTGTGTTGCAATAGCAGCAATGCCAATTCCTTAATTAAATACTAGTTTTAATAGTATAATAGTTTTGCGTTATTTATCTTTGATTCTTCTTTGTAAAGAAGTTCTTTCTCTCTCTTAAACCTAGAGTGTTCTCTGGATCTTATGTAAAGAGTGAGTTGTAACCTTTAGCCATGTATTGGACCCTCTGTGTTTCTATTGTGCCATTCTGAGGGATGTAATACTAGTGAACGGTGTTTCATTGGTGTTATGTCAACGACTATAGTATACTACATCATGCAGTGGTATGCTGGGTCACCGCAGTTGGTATCAGAGCATATGCTTTGACCTTAGGCTGGAAACCTAGTAAATGGGTAGAACCTGTAGGACACATCCTAGCAATAATGAAGAGTTTTCTAGTGATATGAGGGATATTCACTTGAGAATAATCCTGTTATGTTACTAGTGCGATAACTCTTTTATATGATTGCAATTCCAATCATTACCCAAGAGTTTTAACTCTATGTGACTGATGATAATTTCTTATCCACAGTTCCACATGGCACCTCGATATCCACCCCGGAATGTTCAAGTGATGAACAGGACGTTGGATGACTATGGAGGGGATTGGACAGACAATCTACGACAACTTCTATGGAGTTTGGAATGTGAATCAAGACTTCTGGTCAAGATTTACAGTTACTATGATGGGAAGGTATTAGCTAAATACCGTGTCATGATCATGTTACCCAAGAAGTTAGGACTGAAGGGAGAAATGCCAGCAGGAGAGGCAAGGTGCATGGCATCTGCATATCAGATTGCCGTAGCAGCATCCATAACCATGATCCGAGAGCATAAATCCCAAGCTCTAGAAGGTAGTACTCACACCATTATACCACATGAAACCTCAAACTCAGAGCATGCGTTAGATCACTCTACCTTAGTCCAAGATGAACCTACTCTAGCTGTAGAATATATGGATCGTTATCGGTCTTTGCTAAACACTTATCATAACACTCACCAAGTCTTAGTTCAAGAGCTGGATAATTGAGGATTTTACTGATCCTGATAAAGCAATGGCTCGTAGGAAGAAGCTAGATAAATAATCTAGGCATCCCAAATATATACCTTCAGGAGAAGTGTTCGAGGAAACTGAGTTTGATGAACCAAACTCAGAAAATTATGCCTATTACCAGAATGACTTCAAGCCACCTAAAGACTTATGGACCAAGTACAATTCCGAACAACAAGAATTGAATAAAGTTATTCCAAATAAACCTGAGCCTAACAAGTATGGATGGGAACTAGAATCTCAAAACCATAGGGAATCCTATACCTTGTGATGCAGGTATTGAAGAAGAGACCAATTATAACCATAGAGAGCCTTATGGACCATATGGGGGTAATATGAATCCAATCAACTTAGAAGAGTACTCCAATAGATACTATACCAACATATATGACTGGATCCAAGAAAAAGCTAAGGAACCAACTTACTATGAGGAAGCGTTTCCAAAAAAACCGAACTATTCGGTGGAAGATTACGCCAACTCTAGTCATTTTTCAATGATTAATCTCAGTCTCGGTACTTCTAATCAAGATTACGCACCTCCTGGATGCTCCTATGCTCTAGAAGGAAGTCGTAGGACTTCACGTCATCATAGACGGAACTCCAGGAAGCACTAGAGGAAGTTGAAAGTGAGAGAGAAACAACATCCCAAGGGATGCGGGTTTGGATAATGTACATAGAGGGTAATGCGTATTGTACTTTGAAGGGTTTGCTGAAATAAGTGAGGATATATCCACAAGAACAACAAGTTCTTGTAATATAGTTGTGTAAATAGGTATGAAGCAAACCGTTGGAACATCTAGTGCATTTGTAAATTATTTAAAACCTATGTGTAATACAGGGTATATGCTTTGTTGATTATCGACTTTTGGATCTTATTGGATCTTCTTGATTGACTAGATCTGTACATGAAGTTTAATTATGTGTGCAAATGCATGATGTAACACCCAGTTATTACTTGATGATATAGACCTAGATAGGAATGGGAATTCGTGTAAGGGAGCGACGATTCCAAACATCAAAAAGGAAGACTTACTGGAAGGAAGAAGCAAGATATAAGGAGTGTTAACACCACTTGGTGAATAGGTAAAGCATAAATTATTCCTAGCCAGACCCAAGAAAGAAGTTAGGTATAGAAGATGTAGGGAGCCACAAGAAATAATAAACTTAAAGTTCAGTCAAAGTGTGTAATATTACTAAGAAGTAATGGAATAGTTGTACCAAGTTCATGGAAGTATCATGAATAAGTACAAATAGTTAGCTCTGGAACCAAAATGGTATTCAAACTCTGACAATTCCGAGAGAATGTGAGAGGTATGTGAGAAACCATAGGGTAATACACACACCCTAGGACGGTACGCAGATGGTAATAATCCGCAACTGGTATTTGATCCATAGCTAGTAACTAATCCACAGTTGGTGTTTTTTCCGCAGCTGGTATTTGGTTGAAATACTTAACCAAATCTTATTAAAAGTTGCATAAAGAGCATTAAATTTGGCCTAAGTTAAGTAAGACCTAAGAAAGTTTAACAGATTTGAAGATGATCGCTCGGCAAGATGCTTTGCAACGTCCAGTTCATTCAGCAAGAATGCCCCAATAGTAAGTATGACATTTAGTGCTGAAAGATTTGCTTCGGAGATCCACAACTATGTGGATGCACCGTATAATCTTTCATAGGACCTTAAACCAGTAAAATATAAACTGAACAGGAACCAACATTTTAGTTCAAGAATCAATGGCTTCTATGTATGGAGTTTCAAAACTATTAGTAAAACTTAAGGGGGAGAGTAAACATTAGGAATGAAAGTTGAAGAAAATACTATAGGTAATAAAGAAAAGTTATTTAAAAATCTTAAGAAGGTATAAACTTGAGGGTGATAAAGGATACATTTAACAATCAAATTTAAAAAGAAACAACTTTTAAGTAACCCTTAAGAAGTAATATAGAAACCTAATTAAACAAGTGTCGAGAATGAAAAATTACAATGGATATGGACAAATTAAGTTCAAATCCAATCTTGGAAGGAATACCGGTATCAACTATATAATGACAGGAATAGTAAGATAGTCTATTGACTATTAAAATGCGTATATAGAAACTTAAAAACTTATGGTAGTGAGAACCTCCAAACTGTACTTAAAATAGTAATGAAGTTTGATGATTCAAGAAAAGAATTGAGTGAGGATATCTAATCAGGTTATGGAATACTCCAATTAATTCCATTAAACATCATCATGGAGTGGAGAGTGTAGCAACCACTACAAAACAATTTCTTACTTCGAAACATGAGAGTTTGCGAACTTCGAGGACGGAGTTTATTTTAAGGGGGAGAGACTGTAACATCCCAGCATTAGAGCCTAGAAATAAGTTGAACCCAGATGTGTGCATTGCATTCATGCATAGAAAATCCGAATAATTTTCGTGCTTTTAAACAAAACTTGTCAAAGTGATTGAAGCTTCTCTTAGCTTGATGGAATTGAAGTAGATCATCAAGTTGACTGCGATAAGTTTCAATAAGACCTTTGTTAAAATCTCATTTTAGGGTAAGAAAGATTTGATCTAAGGGTAGATCAAAGGTACTACAAGTTAAACCTTAATACAATGTGAATTATATTTGATCATTAAGTGATCATGTTATAATATTCATTATAATCACTCATAAATACCAAGTTAAGGATATAAAACAAATAATAAGAATGTAACCACTATATCTTATTCTCATCTGCATATACCTGAGAATCATGGAAAGGTCTAACCCTACTCCTTAAGCAATATTGAGTAGGAAAGAAATGGAGTGTAGATCATTCACCTGTATTTTTCTTTCCATATCAATCCTCATCATCCCTATTGAGTTATATTTCAATATTTGTTGTTAATCAATGTTGAGAAATTAACTATTGATTCATCCATTCCCAACATATCAAGTATTTGAGCATAACACAACTTACAAATAAGTGTCTACAAAGAAACAACTAAGAAGAGGTAAATAGTGATGCTAGTTTTAGATGTCATTTATTTGATAAGAATGATTGAAAAGAATCCAATCAATAAGATATTGATGGAGCTAAATCCTTCCTTGATTGAAAGGAAGATTGCAAGGATGAAGTCTGGAGATAGTTACTAGGAGTAGTCCTATTGGATCAAGTAGGTATAGTTAATGAATTATATCCCTTAATCCAATAGAGCTAAACAAAAGATAATTTCAATACAACTACAAGGTTGTATTGATAATGGCCCTGATTAGCCAACTGGAAACCTAAGCCATAATGATCAAAGGATTTTAATGATCATGTTTTTGCCACCAAGATGGAATATGCTTATACTCTATATAAGGGACATTGGTGGATACAACATAATTAAACTCTAGTCTAGATAATTATTCTAGATTAGCCATGACAAGTCATACTAACATAATGTGGGTTTGGAGTATGGGATATTGGAGTTAAGTAGAGACAAGGTAGTATGATTAACATAATGCCATAGAATTATAGAAGTAGTGTATTCATATTAAAAAATAGTCAACCTTAGAGAAAGATCAGTGATGGAATATTAAGGAAGATTGTGAGTGAGGTTGAAGGAACTACTGGTTGGATGGAAGTGTATCAACAGTAGAATAGTAAATACAACCAAGCCAGGATATGAGAAAATTATGAAATATCCTTGTATCAAACTCATTGGATTCATTCATGAGTTTAGAAGAATGATATATGAATAAGAAGATTTAAATGAGTACAGCTCATCATGTTAATCATAATGATGGATGGGAAGAAGTACTATATCTAGGAAAGGAATTCCTTAATTAGAGATCCAAGATTGTGAAATATAGTTATATGTTATAAAGCATTTTCCAATTTAATCTTGATAAGCAATCAACTCTAAATCTCAAATCAAACATAATATCCATCTCATACTATTGATCCATCATCTGATGTCTATAACACTTTATAGAAATATTTTCCTATAGCAAAACACATAAGCACATCTCTGTTAATTCGAACCATCATAACCATATGTGCTTAAGTAGATCCTTATCCATTCCTTTATATAAAACATTATAATTATAACTTACCATTATAAAAGGTGATGTCATCAAATATCCCAAATAGAAAACAATATGTTTGGTGATTGAACCTTTAACCACATCTACAAAGGATTCTAAGTATTTCAAGACAAAAATCCTGAAACCAAAGGTAAGTAATCATAATTTGAAATCCTAAACCTCCTTATTTATCATAAGAAAATAGATACATTGACATTTTCTAAATTAATGGGGGTAGTAATAACTATATCAATGTCTTTTATATTTCATGCATTAAATAAAGATATAAGATCATTACACTTATAAAAGTCTCTATTTCAAACTATGAATCAACTAGAATGAAAATTAGAAATTAATAAGAATATATCATTCAAGAAATCCCTAATTAAAAATAGAAGAGAAAATAATAAGAAGAAGTTTCTAACAATTATTTAAAAAGGAGATCTTATTGAGTAAATAAAAGAAATATAAAAAGAAGACATAATAAAAGTTCAGAAAGGTTACCAAATATATTTTAATATTACTGCAAATATCCATCAAATAATTCATACAAAGAAAGGTTCAAAATATAAATCAAATTCAAATATGAATAAGAAAATAGAAAATATAAAAAGGATAAAAAAACTAAAAACCAAACCTGGCCGCAGCCCAACAACCCTACACCTATCTGACGCTTTGTGCAGCCCACAACGGCCCAGTAACCAGCCTAGGTTCTTTTCTATCGGTGACAGACAAGTGGGGTCAAGAGAGGACCACGGGTTGAGTTGAAATATTTGCCAGGGGGTTATCCGCAAAACGACCATCGTCGTTATAGCCACGCACATAGATAGCTCGCTGGCGGAGCTCGCCGCCGCCCGATGCTTTCATCGTCATCGTTGCGCCAAGATACTCGTCGCCGCTGCCAGGAGGGGATAAGAAGGCTACCGCGACGCATTGCCTCAATCCCTATCTCCAATCCCTCATTATCCTCTCAAATACGAACGAGACCGAAACCCTAGCTCACTGGAACCACCTCTCGCCGTCGAACCACGTCTCCCCACACCATTCCGAGCCGTCATGGAGAAGCGCCTTCCTCCGTAGATCCTTTGGGTAGAAGCTTGCATCAAGGGGAGCACTGGAGCGGGTGAATTGGTCGTTTCCCTTCGCAGCAGTTCGTCGGAATCCTCGTCGGGAAGCTCGATTCCGACTGCGCCTGTCCTCGTCGACCACTCAATCATCATCAGGGTGAGTTCCTGAACCTTCCAGCATCCTTGAATCGTTTGATCTCGTTGTAAATCGCCGTTTCTCCGTAAGCCACCGTCGGCCACCATCGGAGCTCGTCGGAGTTGAGGCTCCGATGACCATTTCCGAGCGGCGCTGCCACTATTAGGTTTCGTAGGTCGCGCTACTTCGAACTAGATCCATTTCGTTTGCTAGGACGCTGTAGATCGTCACCGGTGACCACTCACCGACGGCGGTGGTGGTGCTGACGTCATGCTTACCTCATGATCAAGCCACGTCAGCTAGTTTGACTGGTCTTTGCTAACGTGGTGATGACCTGGCCGAGGGCCCATATGTCATTGACTAGGGGTAAGTGCGAGGTCAGTAACTAATGCATTTCTTTCATCTGAGAGCTGAGGTGGACAATGGCCCACAAGTCAGTGACTGGGGCTAGCTCTGGACGTGGTATAGAAAGTATTTTTCTGTTAAGAAATAAATAAAATGTCATAATTCTATTAATAATATTCCAGAAATCAAATAAATGATTAAATCTTGTTTAATTAATAACTTTTGGTTTATAATTTAGAAAAATGTGTATAATATATGAAAATTTGTAGAAAAATAAAATCTACAACTTAAACTTATTATCACATATTATTATGAGGATTATTTAAATAAATATTATTTAATAAAAGTTTTATAAGTAATAAAACTTTAATAATTCATATTCCTATAATGATAAATGTTTATAATATAAGTAAAATACCAACAATCTTATAAAAATAAGAATTCTAATTTAAAACTATAATCATGTATTATTATTTCACTTAATTAAATATTTATTATTTATTAAGTAATTATAAAGTAATAAGAATTATAAAAATCATATCTGATTATTTATAAATCACAAAAATAAATATGATATACCAAAATGATCATAAAAATATTATTTACATGTTAAAAATTTAATAATCTCCTTTTCAGGAAAATAAAAAAATTAAATATTTTAATAACTCAAATTTAAACTTAATTACTTCATTAATAATTTATATAAAGATAAATAAAATTTATTAATATTCCTAAAATGAGTCAAATAAGTCTAATAAATAGTATTAGTCTTAAATATTAATAATCCAATGCCATAATGGTTTAAAACATTATAAATGTTCTTATTTTAGAAGGATCTA
The DNA here is from genome assembly GCA_916181665.1 of Avena sativa. Taxonomy (NCBI): domain Eukaryota; kingdom Viridiplantae; phylum Streptophyta; class Magnoliopsida; order Poales; family Poaceae; genus Avena; species Avena sativa. Next base: position 196,713,609 of record OV702282.1, read on the forward strand.
CAACCTTAACAGAAGATTATCTATAAAAAGAATTCCACTAATAATAAAATCCTTAAAGAACAACTTGTGAACAATCAAATCTTTTCTAAACTATATTAACTACCAAATTGCAAAAACTACCACAACATTATATAAACCCATAAGTAGTTAAGTCATAGTATGTTTTAGATTATAAACTATACTCACTTATCTATAAAAGATAAATGATATTACTCCATACTCAAATCAAGAAACCATTACTCAAGTAACAGAATAAACATTCTTAAGTAACTTAAAGAACACATTTCAGATATACAAGATACCAATGTATAAGTACTATACTTTCAAAATCATCTTTGTTTTAAAGTTAACTTTAGTCTACAGAATCTTAATATAACACTATAAGCATTATTATATGTTTTATAGTTAACTCTGGTCTGAAGTAGTTAAACTATAAAGCAACTCAAGCCAAACCATTTGAGCAAACAAATAATATCAACCACCACTAACTAACCAAAAAGTTTGTTTAGACCTTAGAAGGGAAACCTTTTCTTCGAAGGTTATCCTTTTTGCCACTTTAAATAAGAAATCTTGTATAAGCAATCCTAACTAGTATGTCATAAATATGTATACTTTACTCCTACATATGTGTTGTTTACAACCACTCATAAACACTAATAAAAGTACAACTACGAAATTTATCCAAAAGGACCACACATTCCAAAGTAACTACTTTCGGAATCTAAATCCTAGGACAACGTTATTCCCAGGATTTTGGCTTAGAACATGCATCACATTACTTATGCATAAAAGCATATTGCTTCTTTAAACATTTGTCCTTACCGGACCAATGATGCTGATTTCAGATTTTGGATATTATACTGACTCGAAGACCGTGAGTGCATAATCTTGCAATCACAAAAGGCAAGTTCACACTTTCTCATGTCCTTTGTTTATTTTCTGTAAAGTATTTTACAAATCCAGTGTTGTCATCACCTGCATTTGAAAACAAATCAGAAAACACTATTTTCAATAATAATGAGAACTATTGATTACTAATCCAGGGTGATCAGCTAATCTATTAAATCTGATAGTTGGAATACCATTGCTCAGAACTATATCACCTAGGACTTAACAACCAATGTCGCCAGTGATTCTTGCACCGTATATTACGCATTGACCATGATATTTGGAATGGGACAGATAAGTCAGCTGTATCTTCTTCCTCTCGCATGAAGCCGGATGTCAACACCCGGATTTTTAATCCCAGATGCCTGTTATGCCATACATCGCAATCCCAGGATTACCATTTTTGCGAGACATAACAGAATTGGATACCATAGTACATCATCCATTACAAACCGTACATAAGTTCTTACACAAATAGGGATCTCATGATCCAGTTCTTAATACAACATCAAGCAGCGGAATACGTAATAATAACGGTAGCGTAGGCGAAGCTCCATCTTCGGGGTCACAGGCAATGCTGACGATGGGAGATGATCCTAGTTGTCGTAACCTTCCTGGGGTCCATCCTCCAGGTACTCCTCTTCATAGTCTGTCCACGGGAATAGCCAGGGACAAAGCCATAAGTACTCTTTAAGTACTCGCAAACTAATACTAACAAGTGAAAGGGGGTTTTGATAATAGGACACTAGGCTCTAGGGTTATTTTGCAAAAGCCAGATTTATCTCTACTAAGTTCCAAAGCTAGTCACAATTTTATAACTCATAAGGGGGATCTTGTACTCATGTCACAACTCTGTTGTGGTCAAGTCAAAGTCTCAATTCATTTCACAAGTCATTTTTAAAAGTCTGACGGGGGAACAGTATGGTCACTCCAACTGTCTATAACCGCGGACGCGGCTATTCGAATAGTTTGACACTCTGTAGAGATTGTACACTGTCACCACAACATTCGATACATCCGTCAGGTACAAATCCTGAATTCACCATACTCAGTATGCGGATAATCAATCCTAACCTTTCAATTACACGCCCTAGTATAAGCACCTCTCCTGTGAGTTTGGCCTCCCAACCATGACCAACTGTCACCTTGGGTACTGCACAGGTGGACAATCTTCACAAGGTAGCCTCAGCTCAGACCTTGGCCGTGAGGGAACTAATACTAAGGTATATAAGTTTCCAGTCAAGCCCTACCCAATCTTCGGGTATTGTGGTTGTACGATAAAATTGGAATGGTATCGCATCCAGACAACCATCAGTTTTATAAAGGGCTAAGGCTCATGCCTCAACATTTTCATCACCAAAATCATCAGGTGTTCAAAAACACATGTCCAAAACATTTCAATAGAATGATCCATCATTCCAAGGTTTTCATAACCATTTTTCCACCAAGTATTCTCATCTAAAGTTGATCAAGTTTTATGCTTAGCACTAGCATCTACAGGTGGGGGTGAGCAATAATGAGGGGTGGTAAACTAGTGGAGTTCTAACTAAGTTCAATCTCATGCCTTAAGATGACATCAAGACTATCTAGCTTAGGACAAATTTTATGCTCTTTATGCAACCTTCACCTATCTTTCTAGTATCTACCATTCATTTAGGTAAAATCTAAGTAAGAGATTTGATAAAGAAATAAAGTATAAAGCTTGTAGGTAAAACTAGGAATGGTTTATCAAGTGGTTATGATCATATATGCTTAAGGCATATAGTTGGCATGGTAACAAGAAAGTATTAGCTTGCACATTCAACTAGTGGTATTAGGCTTGCAAGTATTGGCTTTCATAGGTATAGTATCAGCTTGCCTTGTGCAGAGCAGTGGTTGAAGTTCTCCTCGGCTTCTTCTTTGTAGAATCCTCCTTCCTCCTCGTATCCTTGGTCGATACTAGCGTCTATAAATAAATACGAGGTACACAATCACAAAACAATACTTAAATACTTGCAATCATCACACACAAGGGTCCTATAGATGATCTAGCATCATCTCTAACATTACAAGGTTAAGGCTTGGTTTAATTCCTTTTATTTTTAGAAAAGTAATTTCTACTCATTGAAAAACTACTTAAGATTTAATATTCTCCAAACCAAACATGGGATCATGTTGACACATGTCATCACCACATATTTTAGTCCATGGGAATATGATTTAAAGTGGTGTCACAATTTAATAAGGTTTTACCCTTTTATTTTAATTAATTAAAGTGGCTAGAAATGCCTATGTAGCATTCTTTTATTACTTGAACATTATTTCTGCAAGTAACCCTATATATTTTCATATATTCTGAAAGGTATGGTTAAATGTGATTTTTGAGAGTTGGAATCAACTCAAAAGCTATTATGGTTTAAATTTGAAAAATGTTTGAATGCAGAAAAGCTTCTTCCTTGTTATTTTTACCATGGGTGATCTATAGATCCAATTGACTTGAATCCAACGGGATTAGATTCAGCATTACTAGTCCTTTCTAACAAAATTGGTTTCATTCAATTTGGTGCACTGAATCGATCTGGGTTGATTTTTGAAGTTGGGTAAAGAAGTGAGTTTGAAATAAAATAGAAAAGGTTTAATTCAAATAACTGGGCTGCGCGGGAAAGGTTAACGGGCCGGCCTGCTAAGCGTAGCGCTTCCGCGGGCTGCTTAAGTGGGTGTCCCCATTCGTCAGTGAGACAGGGGGTGCGAAGCGGTACGGGGCAACGTGGGTCGTTCGATCTAATTCTAATCCAACGGCTGGGAGTCATCGTCGACGTTGGGCAACGCCGGCGAGAAAGAAACCTAGCGCGGCCAGTGGGGTTGCTGGGGGCTCACCGGGGTGCAGGCGAGGGTCGGCGAGGCGGGCGAATGACGAAGTCGACGACGGCGAACTCAGGGGTGGTCGCGGCAGCTCCTGGGGTGGACGAAATCGATGGCGCCCTTCTTCTCCAGAGGCGGCGGGCTCCGGTGAAATTCCAGCGAAGTGCTGCTCGCCTTGCTCCGGGAACGGTGTGGCACGATCAGTGATGAGAGGGGAGTAGAATGGTGTGAATAATTCGAGCGAGGGTGGCCTCTATTTATAGTCGAGCGAGGGGACCGTCGGGGCGCACGGTGAGCTCATCGGGGGCGATGGTACAGGCGGCTATTGGCATGGGCGAAGGTAGGGGACGGTGCGATGTTCCCTGGCGATGCTCAACGACATGGTTTCGAGGCGTGGGGCGGTGCGGCTTGGTCTGGAACACGCGACGCTCTGCGTGGCAGAGGCGGCGTCTTCGACGGTGAGCGGTGGCTGTGCAGCACGGGGCGGCGAACGAGGATGTCTGGCGGTCTCCTGGGTCGGTGGTGATCGTGTATGCATGCGGTGAGGGTGGCGCGCGGTCTGTGGGCTTCGGTCGAGGGTGGCGCTCTGGCGCACGCTCGGCATGGTCGCTGGCGGTCTGGGTGCGGTTCATGTGTGTGGTCCAGGGGTTGGAAAGGTTCGAGCGGTGGACAGGGAGTGGCGGTGGACGGTGGGATGCCTCCCAGACATGCTGGCTAGGCTTGTTTCTCCTCCTAGCTTGCTGTTGACATGGGGGTGACAATGTTGCATTCGGCCTGCTCACCATTGATGGCATTGCCAAGCTTACATTGGTGCTAGTGATTAGTTAAGGTTGTTAGATGATCTGCTAAGGCTAGTGCTGCCCAGAGAGGGAACAAGTTAGGCTCAAAACAGTGCACACTATAGTGTTTTGATTTTGTTTGATTTGTGTCTGCAATGTGTTTGATGAAATGGCCGCATGAAATCAAGTTTTGAATTTTGAAAATATTTTTGGTGGGTGTGCTAGATTGGTGCTGGTGAGTCTGCAGATGCTTGGGTTTTGAAAGTTGAGCTTGTTTGAGTGGTTTTTGAAAAAGTGGGATCTTCCCATATGATAAAGATTCAATTTTGAATTATCATTTAAACTATGCAATTGAAAGTTTCTGGATGATCACAAAGTGGGCCTTGATACTTTGTACTGAGTACATTCAAGGGGTGCAAAGATCCAGAAAAGTTTTTGTTAGGTTCTGAAAGTTTGAGACAGCCAAAGTAGGCATGGGAGTTAAATTGGTCAAGATGACCATTCCTTTATTTTATTTGTTTTGATTTACTTGTCTTTGGGAAATGTTTATATGATGTCTATTTCACCTAAGAAACATTTTACAAGCAAGGAAACATTCAAACAAGGTGGTTCAAAAGAATTTCAAATCCAATGCATACCCATATGCATGCATTCATAATTTATTTAGAAAAGTTTTTGTTAACCCTAATTTTGATGCTTAGAGTTTGATTATCCAAGTTCAATATTTTTGGGATGTTACACCGGATGTGCAGGTCGTGGCTGTTATCCTTGTAGCGTGCATATTAATTGGTAATTCATAGAGGATATGCGATATATGGGTGGGAACCCTCATCGTCCCACGATAGTTCTGGCATCTAATGGTTTGTACAAACCATTGCCGTAATTCTTTATGTGGGCATGGTGTACACCAAGGAGGCATGCGAGGTCGCGAAGGGGGCAGTTATTGGCTTGGGTCATCTTCTGGGCCCCACATCATGGAATTGTGGACGGGAATAAGCTTCCCTGTTGTGCAACAAAGAGTTGATCTCTCATGGGTAAAGTAACGCACCTCTGCAGAGTGTAAGAACTATAACATGTTACTCCCTGTTCCGGGAAGGAGCTGCGAACGCGGCGGGAAAGGAACCCCATGAAGGTTCTGGTAAACCCGTGAAGGCTGACGGACATAGCCTTTCAGAATAAAAGCAACCTTTGAAGAAATGTTTATGAAAACTCGCATTGCCTACGACCTATGGTCTATGGCTGTAGTTATAGTGCATCAAACACTCCTTTTCTAGTGAACTTGTTGAGTACGCTCGTACTCAAAGTATCTTCTTAACCCTTGCTAGATTCTGAAGCCAGTAAGAAGATGTCTACATCAAGTTATGCTCCAGGAATCGTCAAGAGCTAAAGCTTTTCAGTAAAGACAAAGAAGACAACATATACTCAACTCAAGTGAAGACGAAGTTACTGATTAAATAGAAATAAAATCTCTAGCCAAAGAACCTATCTCTGTAGTGTGTTGCAATAGCAGCAATGCCAATTCCTTAATTAAATACTAGTTTTAATAGTATAATAGTTTTGCGTTATTTATCTTTGATTCTTCTTCGTAAAGAAGTTCTCTCTCTCTCTTAAACCTAGAGTGTTCTCTGGATCTTATGTAAAGAGTGAGTTGTAACCTTTAGCCATGTATTGGACCCGCTGTGTTTCTATTGTGCCATTCTGAGGGATGTAATACTAGTGAACGGTGTTTCATTGGTGTTATGTCAACGACTATAGTATACTACATCATGCAGTGGTATGTTGGGTCATTGCATAGACTTAGAAAAATTACATAGTATGAATATTTCACCCTTGTTTTCTAGTAGCTAGGCTAAACATGATAACATAACAAGTTTTCTTAACTTAGGAAAATTTCTACTAAGACTACCACTACTAGGATTTCCCAAGGCATAGCACATATATACTTAGCAAAAATCTCTATGCAAGTTCTACTCAAAATATCACTAATGCATTATCAAAATAATAGGACAAAATATATGGATCATCACTTGCCTTGATAGTTGGGGGAGTAGCAATAATTCTCACAATAATCTACACATAAAATTATAGCACCAAATTCACATTCAAATATTCAAACAAAAATATATATGAATGCATGCAAATGCAATGGAATTATTTTCTACACTAAACAAGTCAAACCAAACAGTACTGAATACAAAGTAAACTTTATAAGGTTCAAATAAAACAAGTTTCACTCTAAAACAAGTTTCACTCTAAAACAATTTTTAAAACATTTTATATAGACAAAATAAGCGTATAATTGGTTCTACAAATAATCCTATTTTCTAGAAGCAAAATTCTAATTCAAGGTCAGATAATTGTAGGTCTTAATTTTCTGAATCCAATGATATATTATTTGTATTTTTTAGACAAACAGATCAAAAGATATGAATTTTACAAGTTTAAATTCCCTATAGATTCAAAAAAACAGATTTAAAATCTAAACTACAGACACGTGGATCGCATTTCCACGTCGTTGGATCAAGTCAGATACAACGCGCCAGATCAAAACTGTAGGGTCCCAACCTTAGATAATATTGATCCCTCCTGTGTTTTACAATGCTAGTCCCTGGATCAATAGCTAGCATCCACAGTTAAGATGTAATATCAAGATACAAAGGTCATAATATAAATTTATAACCAGGAATAACATAAGTTTATTACATCAAACATAGCTCATTTGGCTATTACATTACATTTGTAGCGGAATAACTATAAGTATGGGTCCATCATCTTCAAAGTGCCACAGGCAGATGTTGGTTGTAGACTTTGTAGTCCTAGTCAATCAAACAATCTTCATTTAAAACAATCAACCTACAACATTACAAGTTACAGCCACAAGGGTCAATACATTTTGATTTGTATTGGCAAGCTTCACTTCTATGTATTATAAGAGTGGATCCTATCATTATATGCATATTTGGCTAAGTAGAGTTTAAGGCTTCTTTGCATAAAGCAATATTTTATCCTATCTTTTCAAAAAGGGTTTTAAAGTCCTTTGTCAAATTTCTTTTCCAAGTTCCTTGAACTCCTTGGTAGAAACTCAAGTGTTCAAATCCTTGTCAAAAATCCCTTGAGCTACTTGGTAACCCCAAGTGCATCAAGTTTTATAAAATTTCATGAGTTCCTTGGTAAAACCCCAAGTACATCATGTTCTTGAGCACCTTGGTAACCCCAAGTGCAACAAGCTTTACAAAAATCTCTTTGAATTCCTTGGTAGACACACAAGGGCATCAAGTTTTTATATTAGAAGTTGGAATGTCGAGATCTCCCATAGTTCAAACTTTAGTTGCTCAGTATTGTCCATAACCGGGGACACGGCTAAGTACTTAGATTTTATTTACTTCTGCAGAAGGAGTACACTTTACCCACATGACACAATCCCATCCTTTTGCCACCAGTGGCCTACTGGATTAGTGCTCACCAAGATGGAGTACTGGCAGATTGAGAATGTGACGAAGTCTTTCCAAAAGGTCCTCCCATACATCATTGCTAGCTTTGTCTTCAGCCCCCATGAAGCATTCCAGATCCCCATGTCCAGTAACTAAAGACAATGTATGGGTCTTCCTAATGTAGTTGACTAAGCCAGAGCCATAATAGCATGTGGTTGCACACGAAAGCCACAATTGGAGAAGCATGTTTGATCTCTAAGTTTCCTAGGTGGTTTTCTTTTGGAGCACAACACAAAGTGATTGCCATAGACATGGTTCCCTTTTGTTGCCACCTTCTCCAAAACTTAAAGTATCCTCCACCTAGGTGGTTCATTGAGTCCTTGTTTTATTATTTAAAACACAAGTCCTTTTCTCAATCTTTGTAAAATCTCAACATGTATCTCTTTTTCAAATTACAGCATATAGCATGGCTAAGCATGTACAACTTCAATATTTTCACTAAGGAGTGTATAGGGAATCCTATTAGGACTGTAGCATAGCATAAGTACAGAAATATCTTTTCATGCATATTTTCAAAATCCACTAAGTATAATAAAATAGTAGGACTTTTGTATGATAGTGTAACTTGCCTTTTGGTAGGGAATGGGGTTCACTTCCTTGATCTTGCTAGTTTCACACTTTGTTAATTTCACTACAAGTCAATCAAGCAAATCACCAAATCAACTAACATCCCAAACCAAGGTTAAACAAATAATTTCACACACAAAGCAATGGAGTCTAAGTCATGCAAAGGTGGTTTCTTCTTGCAAGGTTGGTCTCTACTAGGTTTATAAACTTTGTATGGTCCAAATTGGTCATTTACCAAAATGGCAAAGTCATGTGTAATTGGGTTTTATCTTAAGACCATTTTAAAATTCATTCATCATTTTATGTGGTGAAAATTATTCTTATCAAAGCAAAACTTTAGGTTTTTCACCAAGTGAGTTGCCTTTGGCAAGGTTTGATGTTTTGGGTCAGTAAGTTTTGGTCCAAAACATTTTCCCAAAGTTTTCCTTGCAACAACATTTCTATGATAAAATCAAGGGGTTTATTTGGTTAGAAAATGGATAAGTTAAATAATTCAACTTATATTTTACCAAAATTATTTTTAACACCAAGGGTTGGTTCCTAGGGTCAGTATGGTCACTAAAAACCATTTTGCAAAAGTTTTAATCCTAAAATCAAATTTAAACAATTTTTATACTCTAAACAAGTACACAAAAGTTTCTGCAAATTTAATCAAGCTAACAGATACTATTTTCAAAACTAAGGCCAGGGTTAGCTAGGGCTTGTTCTCCTGATTTCATTGATATAAAATTTGCCAAATTTGGACTTGTGGTTTGATAGTTACAAGGGTTTGAAGTTTGCAAATAAATCTGTTTTGAAATTTCTTTTTAAACGAATTAGGTGACACGCGGCGTGTTCTTACTGGTTGATACCGGTTCGGCCGGATCGGGCGATGCTGTCTGTTGGATCAAGTTAGATCGCATGGTCCAGATCACGTACCCCTTCGCGGTTAAGTGATCTATCGGGAGCGTCGGATCGTGATCCTACGGTGCTAACGTGCTTGACCATTTGCGAGCGGCGCCGGCGGTGGCTAGCGGCGGCGACGGTCAGATAGTGGCGGCGCTGGCGAAACAGGAAACAAGGGAGAGGCTGGCAGGGCTTACCAGGCTCGCAGAGACCTGCTGATGCTCGTGGTGGGGTTGGCTACGCGAGGGGAGCAAGGGGTTGCTGCTAATTGCTCGTCGGAGAAGCTGCGAGTGGCGGTGCTCTCTGGTTGCTGTCGAGGACGATGCTGCAGATCACCAGGAGGTAAACAAAACCCATAGTCAGGAGCTCAAGGACACGGCGAAGGTGTGTGCGTGAACGAGAAGGCGCGGGGCGGTCTGGTTCACCTGGGAGACGTCGCCGGAGAAGAAGCAGACACGGCGGCGCTCTGTGCTTGACGATGGCGAGGATTGGGGCGCCCTAAGACAAACGGGAAGTGCCGTTAGGTTCGTATGAGCTTGGGGATCATCCTCGTGTTCTCGGGAAGAGGAAGGGTGACCGGAATCTACCTGCGGAGCTCGTCGGAGAAAGATGCAGACGGTGGTGACGGTGGTCGAGGTGGTTGCCAACGTTTGGGGTCGCTTGGGGGCAAGCTGGTGCTACGGGGATGATCGCCAGGAGGTGTGGATCACGAGAGCATGGTCGAGGAGGCAAGGGGCGGTGAGGCTTCGTCTGAATTGCTCGAGGAGGGTCGTCGGAGTAGCAGCGGTACAGAGGAAAATTGGGGCGGCCTGGAGGCAGAGGAGAGGCGGTGTCTGAGGGAAAACAGAGGAAAGAGCGGGGCGTTTAAAAGGGCGTGGTCGCGGCGAGGTTTAATGCACGGATTAACGCCGATTGATGGAGCTATCAACGGGCAGAAACTGCCGCGCGGTGAGGGGAGAAGGGGTCACGCGGGGAAGAAGAAGGAGGTGGCGGTGGGGTCCATCAGTCAGTGGAAAATGAAAAGAGAGGGGGGTCCACCGGTCATACTCAGTGTGGCTCAGGAATAGGGTGCGAATCGTTTTTCTCGCGGGGTGAGGAGCTGGGCTGTTTCCTGGGCTTGTTGGGCTGCCTGGGCTGGGTTGGTCAATCTCCATTTTTTTTATTCTGTAACTTTTTCCTTTTCTTTTTCTGATTTCTGTTTTGAATTTCCAACCAAACAAACATCAACCAAATCAATTCAAACAACACTCAAACATTGTAAATATTGAAATTTGTTCTGTTTAGTAATATGTTCAAAAGTCCAAAATAAAATAATAATAACTTTATTAATCCATTCTTTAGTTAAATAAAATGGAACTTTACTTATTTAACATGGTTTGATTTTATTAATAAAGATTTTCATTTCAAAACACTTTTCAAATCTAAATCAGTAGGTTTATTTGAAAATAAAGAATATTTGGAAGATTTGTTTTAAAACAAAATAACCTCTTATTTTAGGGTCCATTAGTAATTAAATAAAATGGGCCTTAGTTATTAAATAAAATAGAGTTTGATTCTATTAATAAAATCTTTATTTGAAACTAAAATATCTTCCAAACCAAATCAGTAGGTTTTATTTGGAAGTATTAAATACTTGGAAAACATTTTATTATAGAGTCCATTAATATTTAAAAAAAAATAGACTCTCATTATTAATTCAAACAAGTTTTATTTGATATATTTATTTTGAATCTAAGAATAAAGCCAGAACATTTTAGTAGATTTTATTTGTGATTTACAAATGTTTGGAAAACTTATTTAAATTAAACAAATAAGTTTTGATGGTTTCTAAATGACAGAACTTTTATTAATAAAACTTGGATATTAAATCCTTATTATTTTATTTAAGCAATCCTTTATTATTTTTAATTTTGCTATTTTATTTAAAATAAGAATGTTTTAATTCAAAAGCTTTGGTCAAGGTTTAATTTGGCTTTATAAAATATTCTTGATTTATAAATTCATTCTTCTCTTTTGAACACCCAAATCCTTTTATTAAAAGATCTAGAATAGCATTTCCAAAATATTTTATTTTCCTTTATTTAAAATGTTTATCTTTTTAAATCCTTTTAGGATTTTATTTATTTCAAATGTGTTTAGGTTCCAATTTGGTTTCAAAAAGTTTCTTCTGGCCTTGAAAATCAAACAAAGTTTTGTTTTATTAATTTATTTTCACATTACAAGATTTGGAAAATCTTGGGATGTGACAAAAACATACCGGTTCACTCATAATCTAATCTACAGTGCTCGATCTAGATCTAACGGCCTTAGATCAAACGACCGTACTCGAGCGGTGTTGATGGCTACTGGCGACGGAGGAGCTTCTGCCGGCGATGCTCCAGCGAATCCATAGGGGGATAGGGGTAGTGTGATGGCTTACCAGCATCGCACAGATGCGAGGAATCTCAAGGCAGAGTTGGCTTGGACAGGGGCGAGCTGCTGCGGCCGTGGGAGCTCGTCGGAGTAGCTGCTGGCGTCGGGCTTTCGCAAACGGCAACGGAGGCGATGACCTAGGTCACCCTAGAGCAAACAAAGGGTATCAGGACGTGCACAAGGACAAAGCACACAAGTTAGTTTGAATCAGGTGGAAAGGGGCGTGCAGACCTGGACGAAATTACTCGCCGGAGTCGGGACGGCGTCGGGTGTTTGCAGGGGTTGACGGGGGCGACATTCTGGGGCAAATTTGGACATCCAAATGGTATGATAAGGTGCGCAAGGAAGAAAGGATCAAGATTGCGTGAACAAGGGACAGAGGTGAGCATAGTACTCACCGGAATAGCTCGCCGGAGGCGCTCGGGTCTGCGGCGGTGCGAGTTCGATTGCGGGAAGCCTGGGGGCACTTGGGCGTTGGAGTTTGAGGGGAAATGGCCGTGGCGAGGTGGTGGCTATATAGCCAAAGCAGGGGCGGAAATCACATGGTAAATCAATGGGATTTCACCAAATTGATTTGCGACAGTGATGGGAGGAAACGGTCGGCGACGGCGTCGTCTGTGCAAGGTTTGGGGAAGAAGAGGTGAGCTGGCTTGGGCCCAGTGGCAGTGAGCGCGGGGTAGGGTTCGCGCGGGTGGGAGAAGATAGAGGGGAAGGGTGGCCTGGGTGGGCTGTTGGACCGTTTCTGGTGCTGGGCTAAAAAGGCAGCGCTTTGTTTTATTTTTTTCTTTCACCTTTTCTTTTTCCAATTTGATTTTCAGGAATGGTTTTAAACCCTAATTCAAACTTGTTTGAATTCAAACCTTTTCTAGATTTTTGTACTGTGAACCTTGCACTCAAAAGTGTGACAAATACATCTGTTCACTCAAAAACACCTTGGTCCTTTGAAATAAAAATAAAACCATGCCTCATAAGAATAATAAAATGGGCATAAATATGGTTTTATTTGGTTTCAAACTTTGAATTTTTTTGTGTAAGCTCTAGATGCTATTATGATAAGAATGCATTGCATGCTTTTACAATCATGAATTTTTGGGATGTTACAGACATGAAGCTCTTAGCTAAGCATATAAGGTATATGCTATGTTCATCCCAGAGCTTAAATCAAGCAGCCATATCATTTATTTACTTATCTCACAATAAGATATTCTCATCAAAGATTAAAGCCTCAAACTTTGCATCATAGGCTGAGGTGCAATCCAAATAACCAAGTAGATTTAGTAGTGTATATTCAAACTAACACTATGCATACTCCACAAGGGAGGTACCACAGTGGCAGTTTTCAATCACAAAGGCCACTCCAGAAATGGTCACACCATTTAAATACCAATCCAATTCAGCATAGGGAGTTTCCAGTTTCTTTTTCATAACAGATGTTCTAGGAATCAATTAGATAGATTGTTTCATTGTAAGAGAGTACAATAAGACAAATCCTTCTTGAAGAACTCAAATAAGAATCCATTTATAACTGCTTTTACAAATCTCAAGTTAAGTTATCATTGGCTAAGAAAGTCCCAACTTTTAACAAGAAATGATATAGCAAGATTATAATTATGAAATAGTCTTGTGCATCCTCAAAGGAGGTACCACAAGAACCATAATATTGCATAAATCCACAAGTATTGCATCCATACAGTAGCCAACAGATCAAGGGGAATTACTAGATGTCAGCAAGTTACTCACAGGAAGGGTTGCTGGGCACACTCTAAAAAGAGGCACTACAACAACAAGTTCCAGTCAATAAAAGCTACAGTATGGAACCAATAAAAGCTACTGTAAGAATCCAATAAAATCTACTATGACAACACAATTAATACATCATTTTCCTAGTGATACTGGGCAAGGGATCATTTTATGAAATTTAACAACATCTGTTGAGAAACAGGAGTCCTTACTGAATCATAAGCTCAGTTTACCATCATATAACAATCATAATAACTGAATCAAGTTATGATTACACAACATACAGTAAATACATCAGTCTAAGCCAACCAACAATTCCCATATCCTGGATAATCAGAAAAAATCAAGTATGCTATAAGTGGGCAGTATCACTGCATTTAGCAGCATAGAATCATTAATCACCTTAACCCAACAATATCTTGAGCAAGGTATACTTCAGAGTAGTTTTCGGTTCATCCTAGTGAATTATCCAGGTAACTTCCAAGCAAGTGATAGCATAGGAGTGAAGAACCCTAATTCGAGATTCAACACACTGAGAGAGGAGTAAGGAACAAAAAAGGAAAAAGGAAAAACTTACCAGACGTCCTCGCTCAGCAAGAAGAGGAAGAAGAGCTCAACGTTAAGGTCAGAAACACGGTGGCATGGGGATCACCCGAGGGCACTGCAACCCGCGTGAATCTGTGGACATGGCAGACACCAGAGGAGGCACGACACGAACAACAACACCGCAGCACCACCACATGAACACAACACCGAAGGGAGGCCCCAGAGCATCACACCGGGGCAAAGGGGTGAAACCCTAGACACCAGGGAGGTAGTAACACGGCCAGTAGAGGTCCTGAGTGTAACATCCCAAAAATATTAAACAAGATTATCAAGTTGTAATCACCCAAGTTTAGGGTTAACAAAAACTTTTATTATTAAAATTAATATGAATGCATGTGTGTGAGTGATTAATGCATGAATGATTTTAATTGCCATGTTTGATTGTTATGAATGATAAGGATTGGTTTAAATATGAAAACAATATCATCTAGATCATTTCCAAGTAGAACCAAATAAAGATAAATTCAAATATAAGCAAATGGTCATTTTGACCAAAGTTACCCACTAGACCACTTTGAGTGTTCCTAGCCCAAGTTTTCTAACACAAACAAATCCATTTCTTTTCACCCCTTGCTAGACCAAGTGACAATGAACCCAAGCCCACTTTACAAACCAACATAAACAAATTCCAAATCTATTTAAAGGACAATTCAAAATTGAATCAAGTGTATGTACTAAGATCACCAGTTCTCAAAAACCAACCAAACCAATTCACCTGGCCAAACCCAAGAAACCAGAGACTACCAAGCATGTGATCAGAGAACTCACCAAAATTCATCCAAAAATTTAAATCTAAATTTCATGCGGCCATTTCATCAAACACTTGGTGAACACAGTAACAATTGCCTAACTATCACTATTCTTGATCAATGCCTTGTCCAATTCTTGTACCCAATTCACTCCCCTTGTCACCCCCAGCACCCAGCAATGCACTGAAGCAACTCACCCCCTTTACTACTTGCACCAGTGCCGCGCCACCGAGCCACCATTGCCGGCCGACCATGGACAGCACGCAGGACGAAGCGTCGTGTCCGTCCATGATGTCTAGGAGGCAGGACATCGTCCATCGCCACTCCCTGTCCAACCCTCGAGCAGAGCCAAGCCATGGACCACCGAGAACAGTCACGCCCATTTTCTCTCTGTCATGTCGAGAGCGCGCCAGAGCACCGCAGCCGACACGCACGCACACGCCGCGCCTCGCCTTCACCACGTGCACCTGCACTCGCCATGCCCCTAGCTACCTCCCAGACACGACCGTTCACCACCACGCGACACGAAGCCCCTATACGTCGTCTAAAATGCCGTCGGTGCCGCACAGAGCGTCGACCTGTTCCGACCATACTCGACTGCCCCGTGTCGTGCCTTTAAGCCTGTGATGATTGTCAGGAGACACCGCACCATCCTACGCCCTTCGCCATGCATGTAGCTTGTTGTACTGACGTCGCCGGAGGAGCCTGACCATGCCGCACTGCCCCCTCTGACTCAATTATTCACACCATCTCACTCCCCTCTCTCTCAGAATGACCCCACACCCTTTCCTAGAGCAAGGCGAGCTCCAGCCTGCCGGAATTTCACCGGAGTCCGCCGCTGCAGAGGAGGGGAGGAGCCATTGATTGGAGCCACCCCAAGAGCCGCGACGACCACCGTTCAAACCACCTCATCGACAACGTTGTTCGCCGCCATCACCGACCCTAGCTGGAGCCCAAGTGAGCCACCGCGTACCCCCACCGTCATGTTAGGGTTCGATCTCGTCGGAGCTATTCGACAGAGACGACGAACCACAGTCGTAGATCCTAGTCTAATCGCACGGTTTAGATTGAAACGTACCTCTTCGGGTTAACTGAGCCACTGACGCATGGGACCCCCCTGTTAGCAGCCTGTTGCGAGCGCGTTGTGCAGCTGGGCCGGCCCAGTAACATTCCCGCGTGTAGCCCAGCAGTTCAAATAGATATTTTCCATTTTATTTCAAACCTAGTTCTGTTAGTAGATTAAAAATCAATTCAAGATAATTTACTAAACCAAATTGCATGATTCCAATTTTGTTAGAAAGGTATTGAAATTATAAATCCAAGCCCGTTGGATTCAAACCATTTGAAATTATAGATCACCTATACCAAAAATAACAAGACAGAGAATTTTTCACATTCAATTTTTTTTCAAAAATCAACCATAAATGGTTTTGAGTGGATTCCAACTCTCAAAAATCTCATTTGACAAAATCTATCTGAATATGTAAAAATATTTAGGTTTACATACAATGTTCTTGGACTAGTACTAAAAGAATGCTATATAGGCATTTCTAGTCACTTTAATTGTATTAAATAGTAAGTTTAAACTTTATTAAATATGAACACCACTTTAAATCACATTCCCAAATATTAGAATATGTGGTGATGACATGTGTCAACATGATCCCATATTTTAATTGGAGAATATTAAATCTTAAGTAGTTTTCAATGAGTAGAAATTACTTTTCTAAAATAAAATAAATAAGACTAGGTCTTTATTTCATGTGATGATTGTGATGATGCTAGATCATCTAGTGTGAACCTTTGTGTCCCAAATAGAGGTAGTTAAGTATTGTTTGGTGATTGTGTACCTCGTATTCATTTATAGACGCTAGTACCAACCAAGGCTACGAGGAGGAGTACTACGAAGAAGAAGAAGAAGAAGAAGAAGAAGAAGAAAACTTCAACCACTGCACACCAATCAAGTCAAGCTAAGCTAAACCATGCAAGATAACACTTGCAAGCTAGAACTTTGCATGTTAACTATGCAAGCCTAACACTACAAGTTAACTATGCAAGCTAACACTTGCAAGTTTCTTAACTGTGCAAGCTAGATGCATTAGGCATACTTAGTTATGCAACCTCGATTATACCAATTCCTAGTTTTACTTGCAAGCTTTATTCTTTCCTTTATCTTTACCAAAGTTCTTTACTTTTAGTTAGTGCTTTGTGAGTTTTGGAAAGATAGTATAGATAACATAAAGAGCATAAAAATTGGCCTAAGTACTTATACTTAGATGTCATACTAAGGCATGAAACTAGATTTGGATAGTCACACTTGTTTAGCACCCTTCATTAGTGAATACCCTCAACTTTAGTGGCTAGTGCTAAGCATAAAAGTTGATCACGTTAGATGGGAATACTTGGTGAAAAAGGATTATGAAAACCTTGGAATGAAGATTCATTCTATTGAAATGTTTTGACATGTGTTATGAACACAAGAGGATTTGATGATGAAAATGTTGAGGCATGAGCCTTAGCCCTTTTATTAAAAATTTATGGTTGGGTTCGGATGCGATACCATTCTAATTTTACCATACAACCACAATACCCAAATTTGGGTAGGGCTTGACTGAAAGTTTATATGTCTTAGTATGGGTTCCCTTGCGGAAGAGGTTGAGGTGAGGCTACCTCGTGATGAATGTCCACCTGTGCAGTTCCCAAGATGACAAATGGTCATGGTTGGGAGGCCAAACTCATAGGGGAGGTGCCTATACTAGGGTGTGTAATTGAAAGGTTAGGATTGATTATCCGCATACTAAGTATGATGATTCAAGGTTATCCCTGACGGATGTATTGAAAGTGTACAATCTCTGTAGAGTGTCAAACTATTCGAATAGCCGTGTTCGCGGTCATGGACAGTTGGAGTGGCCATACTGTTCCGTCATCAGATGTTTTCAAAATGACTTGTGAAATGAACTATGACTTTGACTTGACCACAACAGGGTTGTGAATATGAAAACTAAGTTCCCATTTAGGTGTTGTAGAAAATTAAACCATCTTTCTTTACTTCTGAACTCAGTTGAGATAAACCTGGCTTTTTGCAAATAAACCTAGAGCTTAGGATTCCTACTTGAACTACTTTACCTGTTAGTATTAGTTTGCGAGTACTTAAAGAGTACTCATGGATTTGTCCCTGGCTATTCCCATGGCCAGACTATGAAGAGGACTACCAGGATGATGGACAGCAGGATGTCTATGACAACTAGGATCATCTCCCATCGTCAGCATTGCCTGTAACCCTGAAGATGGAGCTTCGACCATGCTACCGATATTATATTATTCCGCTGTGTTGATTATATTAAGACTGGATCATGAGATCCTTTATTTGTAAGACATTTATTATGGTTTGTAATGGATGATGAACTATGGTACCAATCTGGTATGTCTCGCAAAAATGGTAATCCTGGGATTGTGATGTATGGCATAACAGGCATCTGGGATTGAAAATCGGGGTGTTGACAAGTTGGTATCAGAGCCATCCTGACCATAGGAGACCCTAGTTAGAATGGACGCTTGAATCAAAAAATTAGTGTCCAAAACAAAAGAAGTGAGTATTTATGAAAACCTATTCTCATTCTTCTCACTAATATTCTTTCAATAAACTTTATGTTCTTAAAAAATTCTTGCAATCCTACATCAAATTTTACACACTTGATCACCTCACTAACTTACTCATCCTACATTCTTATAGATGGAAGTCAAGTATAGCAAGTTATACCAGTTGGGAAATAGAGGAGAGCTCATCTTCAAGCGCGACTTAAACCAACTCTCGGAACTTCTTGAGAGCCCACACCCCAAGTTCTTCGGAGCACAGATCAATGATCAGCAAGGAGGATAACTACAATGGCTGATAGTGGCAAATCTCAGAGGCAAGATGGAGGCACCCACCTCAGAGGGGATCCACTTCAGCTTCAGGGAGAACAACTGGCTAGACGGACTCGCTAGGGCTATGCATGAGGCTCTTGACCGTCTGTGTGGGCAAAGCATAAACCATATCAAGGGCACTCGCTTTGAGTACTCCGCAAGGCATGATGCTATGGGACAGTCATTGAAGGTGCCAGGACAGTTGGAGCTGAAGCATCAGGTGGATCATCTTGACTTCATGCTATATGATAGGCAAAAGGAGTTGGACAACGCCCACGCATATGCCAACCACAACTATGCCACTGCAGTCAAGAAGGACCAGACCCTCGCCATCCTTGTGAAGGAGCGCAAGTCACTTCATCGTCTGCGTGACAAGAAGGATCGCATCATTGCCCGCCTTCGTCACAAAGTGTCAGACTTGGAGGAGACCATCCATGAGCGGGACATGCATCTTGAGGAGAGGGAGAAGGAAGGTGTATATATTCGTGGAGATCCCTACTCATACCTTAGTGATGATGACGTCTACCTGGAGGACCTCAAGATGGACTTCCACACTGATGATGATGATGATTCCGCCTTCATTGATGATGACGAAGCCACCGATTCTGATGAGTAGTAGAACTTGAGCACTATCATAGGTGTGAGTTGTATCCGGTCCCATTGTATCGTAGCTTCACAGAATGGTTCCTAAAACCATCTGCTACCCTAGTGTGGTGTCTGTTTGTATTGGGTGCTATGAATGAATGAATGAAAAGAAGGTGCTAGTTGGCAAAACCAGAGTCAAACTCAAAGTTTAAAAGCTTTTCAAAAACAAATCCATGAACCTTACAAATTTCCCTCTTGTCTCATGATCTATCTCAATCTTCAGATGCCTCGCGGAGGGAGCAATTCATCTCAGGATCCAATGCTACAAATCGTACAAATGTTGGTTGCTGACTGTAAAGCTGGAAGAGCTGAACGTCAAGCAAATTTAGCCACCCTTCAACAGATAGCTTGTAACATCCCAGCATTAGAGCTTAGAAATAAGCTGAACACAGTTGTGTGCATTGCATTCATGCATAGAAAATCCGGATAATTTTCGCGCTTTTAAATAAAAACTTGTCAAAGTGATTGAAGCTTCTCTTAACTTGATGGAATTGAAGTAGATCATCAAGTTGACTGCGATAAGTTTCTATATGACCTTTGTTAAAACCTTATTTTGGGTAAGGGAGATTTGATCTAAGGGTACATCAAATGTAATAAAAGTTAAACTCTAATACATTAGTTAATGATTTATATTTGATCCTTAGGTGATCATATCATAGTATTCATTACAACAACTCATGAATACCAAGTTATAAATATAACTTAAGTATAGGAATGTAACTACTTAATATTGACCTATCTGAATCTCATCTACTTATACCATGAGTATCATGGTAATACCTAACCTTAACTCTTTAGTGAGTTTGAGTAGGAAAGGAATCAAGTCAAGATCATTCACCATATATATTTCTTTCCATGTCATCCTTATGGAATCATATCTTAATATCTGTTGTTCATCAATGTTGAGTTATCAACTATTGATTCAATCATTCTTCATCTGTCAATTCTTGATCTATCAACTCTTGAACATATCATAGCTTTCACTTAAGGCCTATAAAGAAATAAGTAAGAAGGGGTAAATAGTAATGCTAAATTTGAATATCATCTATAGGATGCGAGAGTTGGAAAAGAATAAGATCAATGAGATAATTGATGGAGTTAATTCACTCCTGAATAGATAGAAGAGTTATGTAGAAGATATAATAATATGTTAATAAAGAAGATTACAAGGATGAAACCTGAAGATAGTTACCAGGAGTAGTCCTATTGGATCAAGTAGGTATAGTCAATGAATTATATCTCTTAATCCAATAGAGCTAAACAAAAGATAATTATAATACAACTGTAATGTTGTATGGATGGAAGCCTTGATTAGTCAACTGGAAACCTAAACCATAAAGGATCAAAGTATTATAATGATCATGCCTTACTCATCAAGATTGAATGCTTATATCATGTATAAGTGACATTGGTGGGTAGAACATGTTTATATCATGTATAAGTGACATTGGTGGGTAGAACATGATTAAACCCTAGTCTAGATATATTATCCTAGATTAGCCATGACAAGCCATATTAATATAATGTGAGGTTGAAGTATAAGATACTAGAGTGAAGTAAATATAAGATAGTATGATTATGATGATGTTAGAGCAACATTGGATTACAGAAGTAGTATTTTCCTCTTTGGAAATACTAAGCACTTGAGGTGAAGTAGGATTTGATGTATACATCTATTGAAATGATATTAGTGAAGGATGATAAGGGAAGAGCATGAATGGAAGTAACTGTAAAACAATTGTTAGATTGGAGGTTATCAGCAGTAGAGTAGTTGTTATAACCAAGTATGGATATAAGAAGATTATGAAAGCTTTAGTGTCAAGGTCATTGGATTTACATGTGGATTTAGAAGAATACAAGGTGGATAAGAATATTCTTGTGAAGTAAAGCTCATCATGTTAATACATGATGATGAATATGAAGGAGTAGTATATCTAGGAAAGGAATTTCTTAATCAGAAGTCTAGGATTATGAATTATGGAAGATAGGAATTCTAGGTAAACATTAAACCCTAAATCTATAATCAAGCTTAACATCCATCCCATCTGTTGGATCAATCATCTTGTTTCCAACAATGGTTGATAGGAATAATTTCCTACATCAAATCACTTCAGCACATCTTGGACATTCCCAACCATCATTATCCTAGGTGCTTAAGAACTATCTTTACAAATTCTGTCTCATAAGTTAGCCTAGTAAACAATCCCACTATTTTAATTTAAATGGTGATATCATTCAAGATCACAAACATAAAAACAATTTGTCTTAGCCATTAATCTTGATTCACATCAACAGAAGAACATAAGTATATTAAGAACCCTAAACCCTATGGATAGTATTTGGAATTCAAACCCTAAATTCTATGTTAGATATAATAAAATATCTACATTGCTATTTCTTAAATTTATGAGAATAATATTAACCATATTAATTACTCAAAACTTCATGTATCAAATATTAATGAAGGATCAATATATATAAAATTTTCTTTAATATTATAAATCAATAAGAATTAAAACTCATGCGTTTATAGTAATACATTCGTTAATAAGTTTATGGATATTAGATAAATTAAAATTCATATTTAAATCCTTTACAAATACTAAATGAAAAGGTATATATATAAATAAAATAAAGAAATAATCATTACACAATAAAAACTCACAAAATGACTTTGAGTACATTTTAGGATTTGTTGCAATTATCTAGCAGATAAAATTCTATAGAAAATTTCAAACAAATAAGTAAAATACAAATCTTAAAACAAAGGTGAAAATACAAAACAGAATATAGAAAAATAAATGGAACAAGGAAAAAACAAAGGGATTTGTTTCTGGCCCGTGGCCCATCTTCATTCTCCTTATCAGTCGCCCACAAGTAGCAGCAGTCAGCTTCCTCTTTCCCTCTACTACGACCCACCTAGCCCAGTTGCATCCCAAGACAAGCCATACCGGTTCATCGTCTTCCCCACGCCGTCGTCGACCTTCCGATGCTGCAACCCGCGCACGCATCCAATTCACGAATTCAATCATGATCTGGGGATGATCCAGGGATGATATCAGCGTGACATCACGCTGATGTCATAATTCTATTTTTCTTTTATCATTTTAGAAATTATGATAAGTTTGCTGTCATAAATAAAAAAACATTAGAGATGATGTGGCAACTGGCCCACTAGACAGTGACCTTGGGTAAGTTTAGTCTATGTGTAAAAAGTTCTGTATCTGTTTAGTAAATTGGTAAAACAATCTTAATTCAAATATAAATATTTCCTGAAATATAATAAAGTGATTAAATCTTGTTTAATTAATAACTTTTGATTTATAATTCAGAAAAATGTGTATAACATATGAAAATTTGTAGAAAAATAAAATCTACAACTTAAAACTATTATCAAATATTATTATGATGATTATTTAAATAAATATTATTTAATAAAAGTTTCGTAAGTAATAAAACTTTGATAATTCATATTTTAATAATGGTAAATGTTAAAAATATACATAAAATACCAAAAATCTTAGAAAAATAAGAATTATAATTTAAAACTATAATAATGCATTATTATTCCACTTAATTAAATATTTGTTATTTATTAAGTCTTTATAAAGTAATAAGTATTATAAAAATCATATCTTATTATTTTTGAATCACAAAAATAAGTGTAATAAACCAAAATGATCACAAAAATAATACCTATATGTTAAAAATATAATATTCCACTTTCAAGTTAAATAAAAAGTTAAACACTTTAATAAAATTTAAACCTATTTCTTTAGTTAATAATTCATATAATGTCAAATAAAATTTGTTAATATTTCTTAAATTAACCAATTAAATCTAATAAATAGTATTAGTCTTAAATACTAATATTATGAAGTCAAAATGGTTCAACGCATTTTAAAAATGCAATTTTATTGAATTATGATTCCACCATAAGTCTAGATTATTTTCTAAAAAGATTCTTATCCAATATAAAATCTCCAAGAATAATTTGTAATAAGATAAAACCTATTCCTTTACTTTAACCACAAGTTTATAAACAAATCAAAACCCTACAGTGAACCATAAGTATTTAAATAATGTCATTTCCTAATTACCAATTATAACCATTCATTTACAAAAAGGTAAATTATTCTATTCCATTATAAAATCAAGAAACCACTACACCAAATAAAAGTACAACCATTCTTAAGTGACTATAAGGAAGCATTATAAAATATACAAGGTACAAATAACATAAGCAATATACTATAAAGTCTATCTATGTTTTAAAGTTAACTTTAGTCTACAACACTTCAGGTATAATGCTAAAAAAATTATTATATACTTTATAGTTAACTTTGGTCTATTATAATTAAGTTATAAAGTATCTTAATACCAAACTAACCAAGTTAAAAACCAAGATAGATAAGTCTCAAATACTAATGATGTCATTATTCAAATGGAATAATTCTTTCTTACTTAAATACTATAACTAGAAAGAACACCTCATAAGGTTAACTTAAAAGTTTAAATGCTTCTGCTTAGTTAAGTAAGATTTTCTTCAAATGTTATTCTTTTTGCCACTTCAAACAAAAAATGACAATTAATAATAATCACATTACATTATGCTTTACTTGTATATTTAGGATTAATAACACTTAAAGTTCTTTATAAGTGACACTATTTGTAAAATAAAATTTGAAGTTAAACAAGTATTGTATAAGCAATCTTGAGTAGCATTTCACATTCGAGTGTATCTCATTGTTTTATGGTGTTATAATTACATGTTGTTTCACACACACTCATAAGCCTTAATAAGAAGCACAAGTGTGAAACTTATCTAAAAGGACAACACATTCTAAAGAAACCATTTCCAGTTTCCAAACCCTAGAACAACATTATTCCCGGGATTCGCATTTATAAAGTGCATTACATTACTTATGCATAAAAGCATCTTGCTTTAGTCCTTACCGGACCAATGATGCTGATTTCAGATATTGGATTTTACATTGTCTCGAAGACCGTGAGTGCATAATCTTGTTACTCCCTGTTCCGGTAAAAAAGCTAAGATCTCTCATGGGTAAAGTGACGCACCTCTGTAGAGTGTAAGAACTGTAACTTGTTACTCCCTGTTCCGGGAAGGAGCTGCGAACGCTGCGGGAAAGGAACTCCATGAAAGTTCTGGTAAACCCGTGAAGGCTGATGGACATAGCTTTTCAGAATAAAAGCAACCTTTGAAGAAATGTTTACGAAAACTTGCATTGCCTACGACCTACGTGAAAGAACATGTTGGGCCCCCATGTGTGGTTTTGGTAATTAATGACAATCTTTATGGACTAATGTGTGTATTAAGTTATACTTGTAGGATTTGTCCAGTGGCATCGCTTGGAGCATGTGTTGGCTTCAAGGTCGATGAAATGAAAAGAAGATTTGTCGTGCAAGCTCAATACGCGAGTTCGATGATGAGGAATTAAGAAAGACGTTCCATCTTGAGAAGGGCAAGACCGTCTACATCGAGCTCAAGTGGAATGCTCAAGGAAAAGGTATAATCTTGATAGGTTTTCCCTTTTGCCGGTCTCTTGTTTTGTGTAGGAGACCGGGTTTAGGATAGATAACCGTACTATCAAGAGGGGCTCTCGTATGAGTAATTCGGTCACATCGTTCGGAGAGAACTCAAACCTTTGCATACTTGCATCGTCGTATTTGGTTGTTATTTCGTCTCATCGAGCTTGTGTTAATCTCCATAACAAGCTCTTGTTCATCTAAATCGGATCTCCCATTTGTATCTTGTTGCGATTTTGATTTATGTGGCTTTTCGGTTTCTCACCAAGTGAGGTATATCACATTATTCTACTTGATACTTTATCACTTGGTGATAATCAATATTTCCAACGCAATTTGAATCGGGTCCTTGTCGCCCTCTATCCAACGCAATTTGAATCGGGTCAATCGGAGCTACCATTTAAAAGTTATGACCGTTTGAATATTTGTCGTTTTAATTGAAAAAGAAAAAGAAAAACTGGGCCGAGCAGTACTACCGCAGCCTAGTACCGCTCGTGCCTGGCGCGCGCAGCCCACTTCGGTCTGGCCCGGTACCAATTTCCGGTCCTACCGGACCGGCCCGGTAGTACCGCCTGGGTGGGCCGGTACTACCGGCCGGCCCAATTTATTTGCCCTGAAATCTCCAGCCCAGTCCCAGATCCCCTGCATCGCTCGCGTCGCTAGCCCTGCCCGCGCGTTGACCTGGCGCTCGCTCGCGGGCCGCGTTGGCCTTGCTGCTCCAGCGCGCGCCGCCTCGCTGCTCGATCCCGCGCGCCCCGCCTGCGTTGACCGGCTCCGCTCGCGCTTGCCCCGCTCCGCTTGCGCATCTGCTACCCCCATGTGCGTGCACTGCCGCCGCGTCATCCCGCTGGGCCCAGCTGCTTACTCGCGTGCGTTGCGCATGCTCTGCTGCTGCCGCGCACTGCTGCGCGCTCTACCTAACTGGCTGGCGCACTGCATGCTGGCTAGTTGCTCGTGCGCCTGCTGCCTGCCCGCGCTGGCACGCGCGCGTTGCTATGGCCTTGCTGCTCTACTGGCCCCGCACGCGGATCCTGCCCTGCCCACGTTGACTCGCTCGCTTGCTTGCTCGCCCAGGTGCGGTAGTACCGGCGATTCACGGTACTACCGGTTCATGCCTAAATCTAGACCCAAGGGGTATATTTTCTGGGGGCCTTTAAATATGCTTTGTCCGTTTGGAGTTTAGACTACTCCTCTATTATCTATGAGGCTAAACTTTATCCACACTTGCTCTAGATCTTGAAGCTTGCCTAATATTTTTCTTCTGATGATTCTTGCACATATTTGAGTGGAAGAGAGAGGAGATCTAGCCCCACGTTTTGACCTAACCGATTTATCTCTTTGTGAGTGCATCTTTGGGGATCTAGATATTGGGGGATTTTGTGTCTCTCTTTGATTCCTCCTCTCTTGTTCCCCCAATAGATTTAGTAGCTTTGTTGGAACTTGAGAGTGAGGGATTTGAGCATCTTTGTGGTGTTCCTGCCATTTGCATTTGGTGCATCGGTTTGAGTTCTCCTCGGAGGATTTGGTTTGAATTGCTCATGGGAGCTTGTCCCTCTTGGGTTCTTGGAACCCTAGACGGTTTTGTGGCCTTGGTGGCATTGTGGCCTTGGTGGCATTTGTTGAGGCCTTTTGTGGCGTTTGTTGGGAGCCTCCAATTAAGTTGTGGAGTTGTGCCCCAACCTTGTGAGAGGTTCCGGTTGCCACCGACAAGTGCACCGATAGTGCAAGCGTGGATCGATCCCGTTGGGGTGAGATTCACCAGAGAATAAGGGAGTCCTTTTGTGGCATTGGTGGTTTGATACCACCCCCTCTCCAAACGATACGTACTCCATGATGGGAGGAACTCGGTAAAATATCGGTGTCCCCGCATGCCTCGGTTATCTCTATACCCGAGCTCTTTACTTATGCACTTTACATTGTGATAGCCTTCGTGCTTGAAGTAATATATATCTTGCAATCACTTTGTTGCTTGTATTGCTTAGCATAAGTTGTTGGTGCACATAGGTAAACCTTAGTTGTTTCTAGGTTGTGCTTTACAAAGTAAACACTAGTTTTATTCCGCCTTTGTTGAGCCACTCTAGGAAAAGTTTTAATCTCCTATTCACCCCCCCCCCTCTAGGCGACATCCGTATCCTTTCACTACGGTCTGTGGCTGTAGATATAGTGCATCAAAAACTCCTTTTCTAGTGAACTTGCTGAGTACGCTCATACTCAAAGTATCTTCTTAAAGCTAGTACATACGACGTCTACATCAAGTCATACTCCAGGAATCATCATCAAAGGCTAAAGCTCTTCAATGAATTCAAGAAAGTCAACATATACCTCAACTCAAGCGAAGACGAAGTTACTGAATATATAGGAATATAATCTCTAGCCATAGAACCTAATTCTATAGTGTATTGACATAGCAGCAATGCCAAACCATTAGTTAAGATACTAGTCTTAATAGTATAATATTTTTTGAGTTGTTTATTTCTGATTCTTCTTTGTAAGAAGTTTCTTTCTCTCTCTTTAACCTAGAGTGTTCTCTGGATCTTATGTAAAGAATTGAGTTGTAACCTATAGTCATGTCTTGGACCTGATGTGTTTCTGTTGTACCACTCTGAGGGATGTAATACTAGTGAACGTTGTTTCGTTGGTGTTATGTCAACAACTATAGTGTACTACATCATGCAGTGGTACGTTGGGTCACCGCATATCTCATATGGCCAATAATAATCAAGGCCATGGAAACTAGGACAACCATGGATCCAAGCTCAAGAACTTTCAAAACACCAATCCCCCCATATTTAGTAAGTCTGAAGAGCCATTAGGTGCAGATGACTGGCTGCAGACCATGGAGAACAACTTACAAATCGCAGGAGTGGAGGTCAATGAGAAAGTACTGTTTTCCACCCATTATCTGGCAGGTGATGCAAGAGCTTGGTGGAATAGCATTCGTACCATGAATGGAGGACAGATAATGGCTTGGGATGAAGTTTAGCCGAACCCATGTGCCATCGGGTTTGATTCTGCAGATGAGGGATGAATTCAAGGAGCTGAAGCAGGGAAGGATGACTGTGGTAGAGTACCGTGACATATTTCTGTCTCTGTATAGGTATTCCCATGATGAGATTGGTACTGAAGCCAAGAAGGAGAGATTCTTGAACGGTCTACATGATGAGATGCAGACAGTGCTGGTCAACATTCCCTTCGCTGACCTTGAAGACTTAGTGGATTATGTAATCCAGATGGAAGGCAAGATCAACCAAGCCAACGAGAATCGCAAGCGTCGAATGATGCATCAACCAGGATCCCACCATACCCCTAAGTATCTCCCCAACCCGTCTGGAGGATATGCCCCCAGAAACAATAGACCCCCTATGTCCCATCCTAACTATCCTAACCGTGTGGAGGAGGAAACCCAAGGCCCGGAGGAAACCACAACAACAACCCCGGGAATCCCAACAATGTCAACCGTGCACCGCCCAGGTCCAACAACAACAACAACACCAACAACAACAACAATACTGCCCGAAGGACTAGAAGCAATGTTGTGCCTGTTGCAGGAAAAGACAAGTCTCTGATTACTTGTTTTGAATGCAGAGTCAAGGGTCACTACTCCAACGAGTGCCCCAAGAATCTTGCAGCAGCCACCAATGTGAATGCACCAGCTCAACAGCAACGTCGTGTTCAGCCTGGAAGAAGATTTGCCCCAGGAAACTCACTCAACCACAACGGCCATCTGTTTCACATGAATGCTGAAGAAGCTCAGGAAGCGCCAAATGTCGAGTTGGGTATGTTTTCTGTTAACCTAGTACTTGCAAGAGTGTTGTTTGATTTGGGAGCATCGCACTCGTTTGTTACAGAAGAATTTGCATGCACTAGTAAGATTCAACCAACAGAATTGAAGCATGTTATGATAGTTCAAATACCTTGTTCAACCACCAAAGCTAGACAAATTTCAACGTCGTACCTATCAGAATCCATGGAATAGATTTTATGCTAATCTAATAGTACTTGGAACCAAAGGTTTGGAAGTAGTACTAGGAATGGATTGGATGTCAAAACATAAAGGATTAATCGACTATGCCAAGAAATCCATAACCATGACTAGTACCACTGGAGTATCAGTAGAGCATGTATCTGAGACTTTGCCCCGTCAATTCAACTGCAACAAGAGTCTAGCCCAACCAACCATTGAGCAAGTCAGAGTAGTATGTGAACACCCCGACATATTCCCAGATGTATTGCCCGATATGCCCCCTGATTGGGATATCGAGTTTATCATTGAACTAATCCCTAGAACTGGACCCATAGCTCAGAGACCTTATAGTATGAACCCGTCTGAATTAGTGGAACTAAAGAAGCAACTGGATGCAATGCTGGAGACAGGCTTGATTCAACCAAGTGCGTTGCCATGGAGATCACCTGTTTTATTTGTGGATAAGAAAGATGGAGGTAACCATTTGTGCACGGATTATCGGAAGCTAAATGATGTCACCATTAAGAACAAGTACCCACTGCCGAAGATAGAAGATCTATTTGACCAGTTGACCGGTGCCAAAGTGTTTTCTAAGATTGATCTTAGAACTGGTTATCATCAACTCAAGATTCACGCAACGGATATTCCAAAGACTGCCTTCACCACCAGATATGGATTGTATGAGTACACTGTCATATCTTTTGGATTAACCAATGTCCCCGCTTATTTCATGAATCTCATGAATAAGATTTTTATGAACTTCCTAGATAAGTTTGTCGTTGTTTTTATCGACGATGTTCTGATCTATTCCAAATCATAAGAAGACCATGAGCTACACCTGAGGACCATTCTTGAAACCCTTAGAGAGCATCAGTTGTATGCCAAGTTTAGCAAATGTGAGTTCTGATAAAGGAAGTAGGATTCCTAGGACATATCGTGTCGGCAGAGGAATTGCTGTTGACCCCGCCAAGATTAAGGATGTTGAGGAATGGAGAGCACCAATCACTCAAACAGAAGTTCGCGCATTTCTCGGATTAGCGGGATATTACCGCAAGTTCGTAGAAGGATTATCAAGCATCGCAAGACCCATGACCCAATTGTTGAAGAAAGATAAGAAGTTTGAATGGACGGACAAATGTGAAGCAAGTTTTCAAGAGCTCAAGAAGAGGTTGATTTTAGCCCCAATCTTGATTATGCCGGATATCCAGAAGCCTTTTGATGTGTATTGTAACGCATCCAAGGTTCGTCTCCAATGTGTGTTAATGCAGGAAGGCAAGGTCATATCCAATCTGTCCTGGCAACTGAAGAAACATGAGCAGAATTACCCTACCCATGACCTTGAACTAGCAACCGTAGTTTTAGCCTTGAAGACATGGCGGCATTACCTCATGGGTAACCGCTATGAGATTTATTCGGATCACAAGAGTCTGAAGTATATTTTCACCTAGAAGGAGCTAAATATGAGGCAAAGGAGATGGATAGAGTTAATCAAGGACTATGATCTTGACATTCACTATCACCCCAGCAAAGCCAATGTGGTAGCGGATGCTCTTAGCAGATTGCCATGTCGATTGAACACCATGATTCTGAAAGAGCAACCAAGTTTGCATAAGGAGTTGGAAGATTTCAGAATGGAGCTAGTTAGTGAAGGATTTTTGGATAGCATAGAACTTCAACCCACCTTGATAGATCAGATCAAGGAGGCGCGGAAAGGAAATGCTAGTATCGACGAAATCAAACATCGTATCAGTACAGGGAAGGTACCCGGATTCACCGAAGATGAAGAAGGAGTTTTGTGGTACAAAGGACGAATCTGTGTACCAGCAAATTCAGAGTTGAAACAAGCTATTTTGCAAGAAGCCCATGATACTCTTTACTCCATCCACCCAGGAGGAACGAAGATGTATCAGGATTTGAAGGAGCAATTTTGGTGGCATAAGATGAAGAAAGAAATCGGAAGCTACATTCCCAAATGTGATATCTGTTAGAGAGTCAAGGCGGGACATCAGAGACCCGCAGGACTTTTGCAACCTTTGTAGATCCCAGAATGGAAATGGGATTCTGTAGGAATGGATTTTATCACCGGTTTGCCTACATCTAGTAGGGGAAATGACTCTATTTGGGTCATAGTGGATAGACTTTCTAAGGTAGCTCATTTCTTACTGGTCAAGACCACTTATCAGAGCTCGAAGCTAGCAGAGTTATACATTGCTAGGATAGTCAGTTTGCATGGAATCCCCAAGAACAATGTGTCGGATCGAGGAACCTAGTTTACCTCGAGATTTTTGAAGAAAGTCTAAGAAGGATTAGGAACCAAACTGGATTTCAGCATAGCTTATCACCCGCAGACTGATGGACAAACAGATCGAGTAAACCAGATACTCGAAGATATGTTGAGAGCTTGTGTGTTGGAATATGGATCTAAATGGGAGGACTGTCTGCCTTTCGCAGAATTCTCATACAACAACAGTTACCAAGCCAGTTTGCAAATGGCCCCATTTGAATTTATGTATGGAAGGAAGTGTCGTACCCCACTAAATTGGTCGGAAGTGTAGGGCCACGCAGAGATAAAACAAAACTTTTTCCTCTAACGTGGAGATCCCAAGATCTAGCTGAGGTAAAAGGACACGAGGTTTACCACTAGATGCGTAGTTGCGGATTATTGATGAAGCGCGTCAGTTGATGCAGTGCAGTCCTTTGCGATCCGATCATCCTGGTGCTGATCGTACAGCACCTCTGCTGGTATCCACACGTGTAAGGAGGAGCACCGGTGGCGAACTGCTAGATTCGATACGTGTAATGCCCGGAAAATATTAAAAATTAGAATTTGATTGTTATTTTATTTTATGCATCATCATGACATCATCATGCATATTTTATTCGCAATTTTTGACCGTAAACTATTTTTGCTAAAAACCTATTTTTGTTTTTCTAAAATATTCCCGTGGTTTTATTAAGCCCGTCCTTCTTCTCTTATTTTCAAAGTAAAACAATAATTTTGGTTTGTTATAAGACCGCAAAAGGTTTTTCTTGTTTTATAAATAAAACTAGACCCAAAAGCCTGTCTAAAGTTTTGGTCTAAAACTAGCCCCATCTAGTCTACTTTAGACTAGATAAATATCTATTTTCTCCTTTTCTCCCCAAACCCTAATCCAACCCTAGCCCCAGATCCGAACCAAATTCCACTTCTTTCCTTTTCGTACGCCACCGCCACCTGCTGGATCAACACGCCACACCCTGCCACGTTGCATCTCAAGCACCAAAGTCATGCAACGCCACACCACTCATGCACACAGCCGCACTCACCTTGACTCGTTCCACGCACACACAGCACGCAATACACGGGCACAACCTGGCTCCCAAACCCCACACACGCCCTGGATCCCGCACTCCCAGGGCCACCAGCACATCGCCTCCATCCCGCTCGCCTCCATCGCTCCTTGTCCTCGCCGCCATCGCGTCCTCACTCCAGGCGCGCGCCGCCACCTCTGGCCGCCACCGCTCCTGGACGCCCTCGTCGCTCCCCGGCCTGCTGGTGCCTCGCCATCCTCTTTGGCCATCGCTGTCAGGCTCGTCGCCACCGCCTCCTGCCTCGAGCGTTGCCGGCCTCACCCTCTCATGGCGCTGCCGTGGTGCTCCACCCCGGCCTCTCCCTCCTTGACGGCCGTCCTCCTGTCTCGTCGAGCCCCTCCGCCACCGTCTTCCTCGACGCCTTTTCTCCTTCCGCCAAGCTCCGTCCGGCCTCCAGGACGCCGCCGTTCGCCGAAGACCCTGCGTCCTCCCGGCAGCCCCGAGCGCCGCCCCGCCAGCGAGGCCCTGCATCCTCCGTCCTCTACCCGCCATGGCCACCATCAGTTGGAGCTCGACTCCATCGCCCCTCGTCGTCGCCGGCGTGCTTCTCGCGCCTCGTCCCCGAGCCCGTCGGCCAGAACCCGGGCGCCTCTGCCCCGTCACCTGTGCCGCCCGAGCCGCCCAGGTCTCCGTCAGGCTCCGCCGCTGCCGGTCTCGGCCTCCCTCGCGCCCGGCCGTCGTCTGTCTCCGTAGCCTCAATACAGCTCCGCTCGCCCTACCTCGCCAGCGTGCCCTCGAGCCTCTCGCCTATGACCCTGTCGGCCTCGCCCTTGTGCCCCTGTTTGTTATTGCTGTTTGAAGACAGCGTCAGCTCAGAGGCCTGTGGCTTCATGCGTGTGTCCACATTGAACAAGGCGTGCGGCTCCCATCTGTTGTTCTGCTTCGCCTTTTCGGTCAGACTAATGACCCATAAAACCATCACGATTTCTATGACAAATTAGACACATTGATCGAAGACCTTCCGCCAATCTCTCCTTCATGGAACGACAAGTGCTCCGTCATGTAACCCGAAGGCCGATCCCCGAAGACCGAACCAAACCCCTCGGAACCCCAAGCTCTTCGCTCCTATGTGTGACCCCTCTTCCCGAGATCCTTGTATTTTATAATATATGAATATACTTATTGCATATGAATTGGGCATCCTTGCATACATATTGCGGTTTGGGGGCATTATGCTAATCACCTCATAATTAAATATGGAGCCCATATGCGGGCGAATCTAGTCTAATATTGGCTCCATTTAAATTGGTGTAGCGAACCGCTATATTTTGTCTTGTTAAGTCAACATTTAAATTGCGGGGTAGTTAAATAACTCGAACCATAATAATTATTTGTCGGAATCCCGATTCCGCTTAATATTGCTAAGTGGGAGCGCATATCGCCATGCCATGTATCATATCATAAACATGCCGGATCTTCCGCCTAGTATTAAATATTGCATCGGGTGTTCTTTCTAGTGTTTTGCCTCTTCACCGGATAGGACGATGAGTGGATGCGAGTTGCGACAAGCCTCCGATTTTCCGACTTTGTCTCACAGGCGAGCATTCTCCCCCTTCTACCTATTTTGCATTTATAGTCTTTACTTCCTTCCTTTGATCTATTGCTATCCTTTTTGTCGATGCTATAGTACCGTTCCTTTTTTTTACCTGCTCCACTATATTGCCTTGGTTATCCTATTGTCTTGTTTGATTAGCTAGCTTTGCCCTTGCGAGTCGTAGGAATGCTTAGTACTGCTCTCATACAAGTGGAACAAGATACTCGAATATGGTTGGTGATAAGATAATTAATCTGATGTTGGTTATGGTTATGGTTTCACCTAATGATAAGGCCCCGGCAGGGACCACCTTTGGGAACTGCTTGAGCCGACCTAGGATCCGTTCGTTCTACGATACCAGTTCTGAGTTGATCGCGCTAACCAAACGTGGGGGCCTCTGGGATCCCCCCTCAACTACCGGCGCTATTCGTATATCCAGAGGGTTACAAAATTGGTTTTCCATTTGGTGCATACGCATAATATGTCCTCGGACATGGGTGAGTTGATATGTCTTCGGACTTGATGTTTTGGTGGACTGCCATGGCTTGCATTGCATAAAATCGGGATATCGTGCCGGAGGTGGGATGGAGCTCTACAAGTTATCTTCCGATCATCGCCCGGCCGTAGACTCAAACGCTGTGCCACCTAGAGAATCAGCCGTATCTCTTGTGTGGATAAAACACAGTAGGTGATGCCTCTGGATATGCGTGTAGTTAAGGTACAGTTCTTGTTGTGAGATTCGGAAGGCACGCGTGATATGTTGCCTGAAGGGTTGAGCATGCGTTTGGGTACAGTAGTGCACCCCTGCAGGGTAAATCTTTTCGAGAAGCCGTGTGTCCACGGTTATGGACGCCTTAGGAGTACAGTGTCATGATCATAGACAACGCCACTAATGCTTTGCCTCTAATAATTTTACTAGTAATTAGCCTTATCAACTAAACACCTTCTTAACTAAAATTGCTACCGTGTGTGTTCCGCAAGGGGACTTCCTCGACTGGTCTTCGAGGGGAAATCTTCGGATGGGTTATGTTTGGTGATATATATTGTTATCATATAGTGCTCTCTTATCTCGCTCTAATAGCCGAAGCTGTAGAGTGTCTCTATAAGTTAGATAGTGCAAGCTTTGCTGCCACTGAGCCCACCATACCTATGTAGGCGAGGACCGCCGAATTCTAGTCTCGCCGTGTACTGGACTCAGTACTGACCGCTCTCTTTCTGTTTTCCTTTGCCCCTTTGCCGGCACCCTTTTGGCTTGATAGGTATGTGATGAACGACGTTAGCAAGGTTACCCTTCAGGCTTGGCCTGGGCAGGGTTGGACACCGCTTGCTTATTCTTCAGGACTCTTAGTCCCATTTGGATCTTGTCCGTACTCGGATACTATTTTGCTTTCTTCTTGAGTTGTATCTTCGTAATGTACCTTTTGTATTCTCGACTCTTCAGTCGTTGTGGTATAAATAAGTTTTGTGGACTCTGTTGTAAACTACTGTGATGTAACTACTTGTATTCAGATCCCACCCACACGAAAGTGTCTGGTGGGCGTCTTTGAATCGCTTCTATGCGGATTTTGGCGGGAAATGCTGAGATCTGCATAGACCCGATTCGGGGGCGTTACAATACGATGGCTGGACTGCTGTGGAGCTAGGGTTTCCAACACATGGAATGACCTAACCGATCAACGATTAACCCTTCTGGGTTACCGTGCTCGATTATATATAGGGAGTGAAAGTGGGCTCCACTCTCGTGGCCCATTCACTAAAGCCCATATAACACTAGTCACCGCGAGTCCGACTCACTGACTCAGTCCTAATCCGGCTCGGGTCCAACCAGGCCATACTTCCGGTTCGGATCCAATCCGAACTTGCTCCCGCTCTTAAGTGTGTGACCCGGCAGGCTCTTGGTTACTCGGACACAATTGGAGTCTGACTCACAATCGATCAGTCGGCAGCGACTCCTAGCAGAACATGCCGACTCCCAAGTACCAATGAGTCATGACGACTTGCCTTTCCAATGTGACTTGTGTCCGAGTCCCTTTTGCCTCACGATATACCTTGTCATACTATGGGCGAATAATTGTCATCCCTTAAATAGTCTGACTCTCTTCTCGATCCGAGATAAGTGATTCAC
Source organism: Avena sativa (assembly GCA_916181665.1). NCBI lineage: Eukaryota > Viridiplantae > Streptophyta > Magnoliopsida > Poales > Poaceae > Avena > Avena sativa. The sequence continues at coordinate 196,749,639 of OV702282.1, forward strand.
CCGACTAACTCTTAGTCGATCGCCTCGGTTAACACTTAACCAAGTCATGCATGGCCATGCTTTCCGAATCATACTCACAAGAGGGCCCAGAGAATATCTCTCCGAGTGGAGGGGGAAAATCCCATATTGGTTATTCACATCACGCAGCTTGATTCTCAGCCGGCCCGAACCCTGCCTGTATAACTGCCCAGTTACGAATCAGCGTTTGACAGAACCTAAGTCGGTGATCCTCAACTTGGACTATGCAACAACCTCAGGTCTAAGGATTACATTGATTGAGATATACAAATGAAAACTTGTTCGTTATACCTCAATATGGGTCAATCCGACTCGCTAAACTCTTTAGCCGAATCTGTGTAAGTTGGAATAGCATCTCCATGCCCATGACAAGTGGAACCGAGTCATCAAGCCAACTTTCACATTGGTCTAAGTTGTATGTCCAGCACAACCTCAATGACCAAGGACATTTAGTACAAACAACATGAATGTATAGTTCCACAACCGAATCACATATTCAATGATACACATCAGATGTTTATACAAGGACAACTTAATATCTTTATGAATACAATGGGAAAACTCATCATACATGATTGCCTCTAGGGCATATTCCCAATAGTCTCCCACTTGCACTAGAGTCAATCTTCCGACATCACATGTCTAAGCATCTAATGCCCATGGCTCTCAGGTGCGCGTCATGCTTCGGCTGGGGTAACGGCTTTGTCAACGGATCCGCAATATTTGCATCCGTGTGTACCTTGCATAACTTGATATCACCCTGATCCACGAACTGGCGAATCAGATGGTACCGCATGAGTATGTTCTTGTTCTTCTGGTGTTGTCTAGGTTCCTTGGCTTGTGCAATAGCACCATTTTTGTCACAATACACTTCTAACGGATTGGACGAGCCCTGAACCACACCAAGATCCATGAGGAAATTCCTCATCCAAACAGCTTCCTTTGCTGCCTCCGAGGCGGCAATATACTCAGCCTCTGTTGTAGATGCAGACACGGTCTCTTGCTTGAAACTCTTCCAGCTCACAGCACCTCCGTTTATAATAAACACGTATCCGGATTGCGAACGAGAATCATCAGAGTCGGTAAGATAACTCGCATCCGTGTAACCCTTTACACTGAGTTCATCTTCACCACCATAAACCAAAAACATATCCTTAGTGCTTCTCAAGTACTTTAGGATATTTTTAGCCGTTGTCCAGTGGATTTCTCCAGGATCAACCTGGTATCTTCTCACAACACTTAGAGCATATGAAACATCCGGCCTATACAAATCATGACATACATGATGGATCCGACTGCAGAAGCATACGGAATCGCACTCATCCGACTTCGCTCATCAGTTGTCGAAGGACACTGAGTCTTGCTAAGTTTTACACCATGGGAGATCAGTAAGAACACCTTCTTAGACGATTCCATGTTGAATTTCTTCAACACTTTGTCCAAATAAATACTCTGACTCAATCCAATTAGCCTCCTTGATCTATCTCTATAGATCCGGATTCCGAGGATGTATGTTGCCTCACCCAAGTCTTTCATTGTAAAACTCCTTTCCAATGATTCCTTGGTTTCTTGCAACATCTGGACATCATTTCCAATCAGTAATATGTCATCCACATATAAGATTAGAAAGTTTACTTTGCTCCCACTAAACTTCTTGTATAAACAAGAATCATGATCACTCTTGATGAAGCTAAACGATTTGACTACCTCATCAAAGCGAATATTCCAACTCCGAGATGCTTGCTTCAACCCATAAATGGATTTCTGAAGTTTACATACCTTGTCAGCATTAGCCGGATCGACAAAACCCTCAGGTTGTATCATATACACCTCCTCGGTTAAATTTCCGTTAAGGAAAGCCGTTTTGACATCCATCTGCCATATCTCATAGTCGAAATAGGTCGCTATAGCTAACATGATCCGAACTGATTTGAGCATCGCTACGGGCGAGAAAGTCTCGTCGTAATCAACTCTTTTAACTTGTCGGAACCCCTTCGTGACAAGGCGTGCTTTATAGACGGAAACATTTCCATCCATATCAGTTTTCTTCTTAAAGACCCATTTGCACTCGACGGGTCTTGCACCGTCTGGCAGATCAACCAAGTTCCAAACTTGATTTTCATCCATGGACTTTAACTCGGATCTCATGGCTCCAAGCCATGACTCGGAATCAAATCCCACCATCGCTTCCGAATAATTCGCCGACTCATCACTATCTAACAGTAACACATCACGAACACTTCGTAATCTCGTCGATCTTCGTAGTACAGGTGCTGCTGCCGGCTCAGCTACCACGACTGGCTCAACCTCCAAGGTTTTTGCCAACTTGCTACTAGCCGGTTCCTCTCGAATTTCTTCGAGCTGCACCGTGCTCCCACTTACTCCCCGACTGAGAAACTCTTTCTCAAGGAAGACATCGTTCCGAGCGACAAACACTTTTCCCTCTTCTCGGTTGTAGAAGTAGTAACCCAAGGTTTCCCTCGGATACCCCACGAAAATACACTTATCCGACTTGGCTGTAAGCTTGTCCGATTGAAGTCGCTTGACAAATGCTTCACAACCCCAAATCTTAAGAAAAGACAAACTCGGCTTTTTGCCTGTCCACATCCCATGCGGTGTCTTCTCTACTGACTTTGATGGTACTCTGTTTAGTGTGAACACTGCTGTTTCTAGACAATAACCCCAAAATGATAAAGACAGATCTATCTGACTCATCATTGACCGTACCATGTCCAACAAGGTCTGATTCCGCCTTTCCGAAACACCATTCCTTTGTGGCGTTCCTGGCGGAGTAAGTTGAGGAACTATTCCACAACTTTTCAGATGGTCATCAAACTCATGGCTCATGTACTCACCTCCTCGGTCCGACCGAAGAAACTTTATTCTCTTGCTGAGTTGATTATGTGCTTCATTCTGGAATTCTTTGAACTTTTCAAAGGCTTCCGACTTATGTTTCATCAAGTAGATATATCCATACCTACTCAAATCATCAGTGAAGGTAATGAAGTACTCATAACCACCTCTGGCTGCCGTGCTCATTGGTCCACATACATCACTATGTACTAGTCCCAACAAGTCGGACGCCCTTTCGCAACTCTTTGCAAAAGGTGTCTTGGTCATTTTGCCGAGTAGGCAAGATTCGCATGTCCCGAACGACTCCAAGTCGAACGAAGTTAGGAGTCCATCATCATGGAGCTTCTTCATGCGTTTCCAACTTATATGACCAAGCCGACAGTAAAAAAAGTAAGTCATATTCAGATCATTTGGTTTCAACCTTTTAACAATTATGTTATAATCCGACTCACCATCAAGATTCAAAATAAATAAGCCGTCCTGGACGGGTGCAAAGCCATGAAACATATCATTCAAATATAAAGAACAACCATTATTCTTGATATTCGACTCATAGCCTTGCCTCATCAAACATGAAGCAGAAATAATGTTTCGACTAAGCACTGGAACATAATAACAATTATTCAGTTCCATAATGAATCCGGAAGGTAAATGAAGCTGCATCATGCCGACTTCCAACGCAGCAACTCTTGTTTTGTTGCCGACTCGAATATCAACCTCGCCTCTTGCTACGCTCCTAGTTCTTACCAGTCCCTGCAACGAGTTGCAGATGTGAATAACTGATCCGGTATCATATACCAAAGAACTATTAGGTGCATCAGCAAGATATATGTCTATAACATTTCAAACAAGTGTACCTGAGTCGGAAGTCATACCTCCACTCTTGGCTTTGTCGGCCAAGTACTTGCTGCAGTTCCTCTTCCAGTGGCCATCCACCTTGCAGTAGAAGCAAGTGGATCCGGCTAAAGGAGATGGCTTAGTCCCTCAGAAAGCGCTTGGGACCGGGTCCTGAGCCTGCTTTCCTCCTGACTTAGCCTTCTTCTTAGTCCAAGAATTCTTGAACTTAGCCATATTCTGCACCATCAACACTTGACTAGCGCCCTTCTTGAGATCCGCCTCCGCCTGCTTGAGCATCCCATGCAATTCAGTGAGCTTCTTATCCATACCATGCATGTGGTAGTTCGAAATGAACTGCCCATATGCACTAGGAAGAGAGTTCAGAATTATATCCGTAGCGAACTCTTCGCTAATGGGGTAGCCAAGCCTCTCCAAAGACTGCACATAACCAACCATTTTGATCACATGCGGACTCAGTGGATCACCATCCTTAAGCTTGCAACTCAGCAAAGCCTGAGAGACTTAATACCTCTCAGTCTTCGCCTGAGCCTGAAACATACTTTTGAGGCTTTTGATCATATCATAGGCCTCAACATTCTCGAACTGCTTTTGCAAGTCTGGTTCCATGTGAGCAAGCATAAGACAACTAATATCCGTGGACTCATCATTAGCCCGATGGTATGTATTGGTGGCAGTGATAGTCGCATTCTCATTCGGCTCATCTGAAAGTGGGTTGTCTAGAACATGGTTCTTCCTTTCTTGTTTGAGAACAATTCTCAGATTTCGATCCCAGTTGGTAAAATTAGTGTCGTTCAGTTTATCTTTCTTAAGAATGGTTATCAACGCAAAACCGGATATCTGAGAGTGACTGCTATTTGGTGCCATGATATACAACAGAAAATATGCAAAACACTTAAGACATGTATTCATAAAAGAGCAAGCATATTAAACATTTTAATATTTTATGCTCCCACTAGAACCAACACCCCTCCGATGATTACATAGTGATTCAGGATCCTAAATAAGCAAGTCGGATAGTGAGCTTATCATCACCGCTAGCCGTCAAGTGATTTAGGTAGACAACTCCTTGTCAATCGTATCTCATATGACTCCTGTTGGACGGGTGGCATCACATGCCCCGGCTCCCATCCGACTTTTCCCTGAGCCCCACAACCGTTGTGATAGACCCGTCTAGCTTACCGAGTGTTTCTGTAGTAAGAGTCCGACTCGAACACACCTAGTCGGAAATAATTGGTAGCACCTCAATTATATGAGCCCATTACCAAAAATGTCCGACTTGTGATGGTGCAAACACTGGCGGGAAAACCGACTAGACCTTCATTGAGGGATTAAATTTTACCGACTATCTAATAGAGGTAAAACAGAGACATAACAATAACACAAAATAAAGGAATTATAATGCGAAATGGTATGGCTCCCTTCATGGTGATCTCCATCTCCACAAAGCCTGTAATCCAACTCGTGCCAACTCTTGTCACTTGTTGTCTTACTCCATGTCGCCGACATGTACATCGCCTTGCATGCCATCCAGATTCTCCAAAATAGCTATACTGGCTAAGTAAAGTAAATTACATAGAGAATCCGACACGCAGGTCATTATACAATAAAGTGACAGCACCTAGGCTCCAGCCGGCTGACAAAAACCGTGATTCGCAGATCACGTATGGATTACAGACATACATCACACGCACATGAACTATACCATCCACAACTTCCTGCAAAAACAAGTTATGCATAGATACAATATCTACCGGCGTTGTGAAACTCGCAACGACGTCTAACGCGCTACGACAGGGCGATCCAGACATGGATTCCGACCATTATTCCGATTCGATCAAACTCTTTGATCTTCGATCACCGCCTCTGGATTTACGTGTCACAGTCTACCCCGATGGAAGAAGCCGACCGGTAGGGGTATGTCGTTCCACGACATTAGCAGTATGATCATGGAAATCAGATCTACCATTCCCCGAGTACAATTGATCCAATCAACCTCATACAAAACCGATCTATCTCATAGACCGACCACCAAAACAGCATATAGATCTCATCTACAGCCTACCGCATATCACATATGCGAGATCTCGAGCCTAAAACCGAAAGCTATCGCACTGATACCACTGTAGGGCCACGCAGAGATAAAACAAAACTTTTTCCTCTAACGTGGAGATCCCAAGATCTAGCTGAGGTAGAAGGCCACGAGGTTTACCACTAGACGCGTAGTTGCGGATTACTGATGAAGCGCGTCAGTTGATGCAGTGCAGTCCTTTGCGATCCGATCGTCCTGGTGTTGATCGTTTCCTCTGCTGGTATCCACACGTGCAAGGAGGAGCATCGGCGGCGAACTGCTAGGTTCGATACGACGGCTGGACTGCTGTGGAGCTAGGGTTTCCAACACATGGAATGACCTAACCGATCAACGACTAACCCTCCTGGGTTACTGTGCTCCACTATATATAGGGAGTGAACATGGGCTCCACTCTCGTGGCCCATTCACTAAAGCCCATATAACACTAGTCACCGCGAGTCTGACTCACTAACTCAGTCCTAATCCGGCTCGGGTCCAACCCGGCAAGATTTCTGGTTCGGATCCAATCCGAGCTTGCTCCCGCTCTTAAGTGTGTGACTCGGCAGGCTCTTGGTTACTCGGACATGATTGGAGTCCGACTCACAATCGATCAGTCGGCAGCGGCTCCTAGCAGAACGTGCCGACTCCCAAGTTCCAATGATTCATGACGACTTGCCTTTCCAATGCGACTTGCTTCCGAGTCCCTTTTGCCTCACGATATACCTTGTCAGACTATGGGCGAATAATTGCCATCCCTTAAATAGTCTGACTCTCTTCTCGATCCGAGATAAGTGATTCACCCGACTAACTCTTAGTCGACCGCCTCAGTTAACACTTAACCAAGTCGTGCATGGCCATGCTTTCCGAATCATATCTCACAAGAGGGCCCAGAGAATATATCTCCGAGTGGAGGGGCAAAATCCCATCTTGGTTATTCACATCACACAGCTTGATTCTCAGTCGACCCGAACCCTGCCTTTATAACTGCCCAGTTATGGATCAGCGTTTGACAGAACCTAAGTCGGTGATCCTCAACTCGGACTATGCAACAACCTCAGGTCTAAGGATTACATTGATTGAGATATACAAATGACAACTTGTTCGTTGTACCTCAATATGGGTCAATCCGACTCGCTAAAATCTTTAGCCGAATCTGTGTAAGTTGGAATAGCATCTCCATGCCCATGACAAGTGGAACCGAGTCATCAAGCCAACTTTCACATTGGTCTAAGTTGTATGTCCAGCACAACCTCGATGACCAAGGACATTTAGTACAAACAACATGAATGTATAGTTCCACAACCGAATCACATATTCAATGATACACATCAGATTTTTATACAAGGACAACTTAATATCTTTATGAATACAATGGGAAAACTCATCATACATGATAGCCTCTAGGGCATATTCCCAACAGGAAGTAGGAGAGAGTCAGATTTTTGGACCCGACATCCTAAGAGAAGCCAAAGAGAAAGTTCACAAGATCCGTGAGAACCTTAAGACTTCCCAATCCAGACAGAAGAATTATGCCTACAAGAGACATCGAGATCTAGCCTTCGCTATCAGAGATTTTATGTATCTGAAAGTATCACCCTTGAAAGGAATGCAATGTTTCCAACTCAAAGGAAAGCTTTTCCCCCGATATATTGGACCCTTCAAGATTTTGAATCACCGGGGATAAGTATCATATCAACTGGAACTGTCGGAGGAGATGTCAGCCGTGCATGATGTGTTCCATATCTCGTTACTTCGCAAATGCCTAGAAGTCCCGGAGAAGACCGAAGTTTTCAAGAATATTGATCACAGAACCATAGAGATCAACGAGGACCTAACTTATCCTGAAGTACCCATTCGTATTTTGGAAGAAGCCTTCAGAACCACCAGAACCCGGAGTATCAAGTTTCTCAAGATCCAGTGGAGTAACCATACTGAAGAAGAAGCTACCTAGGAGCGAGAATACTACATTAGGACTGAGTTTCCAGATCTCTTTAGTTCCTAGTTTTCTTTTTCTTAAATCTCGAGATGAGATTTCGTTTAAGGAGGGAAGGTTTGTAACATCCCAAAAATATTAAACAAGATTATCAAGTTCTAATCACCCAAGTTTAGGGTTAACAAAAACTTTTATTATTAAAATTAATATGAATGCATGAGTGTGTATGTGTGATTAATGCATGAATGATTGCAATTGCCATGTTTGATTGTTATGAATGATAAGGATTGGTTTAAAGATGAAAACAATATCATCTAGATCATTTCCAAGCAGAATCAAATAAAGAGAAATTCAAATATAACCAATATAAACAAATGGTCATTTTGACCAAAGTTAACCACTAGAACACTTTGAGTGTTCCTAGCCCAAGTTTTCTAACAGAAAAAAATCCAATTATTTTCACCCCTTGCTAGAACAAGTGACAATGAACCCAAGCCCACTTTACAAACCAACTGAAACAAATTACAAATCTATTTAAAGGACAATTCAAAATTGAATCAAGTGTATGTACTAAGATCACCATTTCTCAAAAATCAACCAAACCAATTCACCTTGCCAAACCCAAGCAACCAGAGACTACCAAGCATGTGATCAGAGCTCTCACCAAAATTCATCCAAAATTCAAGTCTAAATTTCATGCGGCCATTTCATCAAACACTTGGTGAACATAGTTACAATTGCCTAACTATCATTGTTCTTGATCAATGCCTTGTGCAATTATTGTCCCCAATTCACTCCCCTTGTCACCCCCAGCACCCAGCAATGCATTGAAGCAGCTCACCCCCTTCGCTTCTTGCACCAGTGCTGCGCCATTGAGCCACCATTGCCGGTCGACCATGGATAGTACGCTGGAGGAAGCGCCACTCCCGTCCACGATATCTAGGAGTCAGGCCACCGTCCACCGCAACTCCATGTCCAACCCTCGAGCTCTGCCAAGCCATGGACAAACAAGAACAACCGCGCCCATTTTCTCTATGCCATGCCGAGAGCGCACAAGAGCGCCGCAGCCGACACGCACGCACACGCCGCGCCTCGCCTTCACCGCTTGCACCTGCACTCGCCATGCCCCTAGCTACCTCCTAGACATGACCGTTCGCCGCCGCGCGACACGAAGCCCCTATATGTCGTCTAAAACGCCGACGGTTCCGCGCAGAGCGTCGACCCGTTCCAACCATTCTCAACTGCCCCGTGTCGTGCCTTTAAGTGTATGATGATCGCCAGGATACACCGCACCGTCCTACGCTCTTCGCCATGCTCGTAGATTGATGTACTAACGTTGCAGGAGGAGCCTGACCATGCCGCATTGCCCCTCTCGCCGGTGTATAAATAGAGGCCTCCTCTTCCTCACTTCTTCACACCATCTCACTCCCCTCTCTCTCAGAACCACCCCACGCCCTTTCCTAGAGCAAGGCGAGCTCCAGCCCGTCGGAATTACACCGAAGTCCTCCGCTGCAGAGGAGGAGAAGATCTGATGATTGGAGCCACCCCAGGAGCCACCGCGACCACCGTTCGAACCATCATCATCGACAACATTGTTTGCCCCCATCGCCGACCCTAGCTGGAGCTAGGGGTGGGCATAAAAACCCGAAGCCGAACACCGAAACCGAATTAACCGGAACCGAAACCGATTACACAGAACCCGAATTAGCCGAAACTAATTTCGGTTAGTAAATATAATTAATCGAATTTATAAATATTAATTCGGTTTTGACTCTCTGTTAACCGAAATAACCGTACAAACCAAAAAATATACGTGATAGAGGTAAATATATTTGTGATTCTGTCCTAGACGTCCATTACTGTACGTAGATACTAACTCATGCGACAAAAAAGACATGCATGCAAAAGCTGCCAGGCAACCCATGCATGTACGTCTGTCTCCAGCCACATGCACGTACATGTTTGTGGTTTAACTGTCAATTGTGTCTATAAATTTTGTTGGAAGTCTTTCAATTGTTTTCCTATTTTAGATATAATCATATATTTTAGCTGAACTCTTGTGGCATCCCGCAAAACCACTACTAGAAAATCGCGTTGTTTTTGTGCATTGCATCATCATGACCGCATGCTCATGTCATCATGCCACATTGCATTTGTGCATCGTCATGTCATCATGCATTTGTTTGTCGAAACCTATTTTCTAAAAGCCTAGTTTGGTTTTCTAAATATTCCCCCTCTCAATTTCAAATTAAAGCGCCGGGCTTTTCCGGGTCTTTTTATTTGTCTAAACACTATTTACAAAAGTTTATTTTAAATTAAACAAAAGTTTATATTACTTTAAGGGGCAGCCAAACCGGGCCGATCCGACCCAGTCGGCCACCCCCAGATCAAACCGGTCCGCCTAAACCCTTTTTCCTACCTAGTCCTAATCTACCCAGCCCCCCCTCCACCTCACCCCACCCAATAGTCTGCCGCCACTTCATCACCTCCCCTCCCCCTATCCTATCCCAGCCCGCCACCTCATCTAACCCCACCCTCACTCCCTCTCTCACACACTCACGCACACAGCAACACATGCTGACCACTCCCTCACCTCCTCTCACTTCCACCCCGGTCCCACCTGACCCCACTCTCCCCTGGCCACCTGTCCCCGCTCGCCCCTGGCCCCACCACGTGGCGTGCCCCGCTCCTCTCTCTCCCTCGCGACCCCGCTCCCTCTCTCGCATCCTCGCCCGCGACCCCCACCTACCCTCTCTCTCCCCCGCTCGCCTCCATCCCCGCGTGAGCGCCGTCGGCCTCCGATCCTCCCCGCCGCCAGGGCTCTTCCTTCCCCAACCAGCGCGCCGCCGCCCGCGCTCTCCCCGCGCTCGCCGTCCCTCTCCCGCGGTACCCCGACCTCCGCTGCCGCTGGGGGCCCATGCGCGACGCCGACCCGCCGCTCCTCTCCTGAGCTCCCTCCGCCGCCAGATGCTCGTCGGCCCGCTCCGCCGCCCCTGCGTCGACCTCCCCGCCGGGCACTCGACCGCCGCAAGGCTCCCCTCGCCGTCCCGCCGTCGGCCTCTGTCTGCGCCGCCCGCGCGCACGGCCACCTCGTCGCTCCGTCCGCCACCGTCACCACCGCAGGAGCCCCACCCCGGCAGCCATGGCCACCCCTGCGCCAAGCTAGCCCCGCCTCCGCCTCTGCGTCCCACGAGTCGCAGTCAGGGACGGGCCTTTGGACCCGTTGGCCCTCTAGCATGCTCTCTGTTGTGGTGTTTCTAGTAGTGGTGTTGTCCTGTTTTGCGTAATAAGGTCTGCTCCGTTCTGCCGTGTAATCGCTACCTTGCGTGGATCCATATGTAGGACATCGATAAGTTCTCCGTCGCAAGATGATGCCACCCGAAGACGGTGCCATGCCTGAAGAACCACGGGCGAGAACCGTCCCCATTACAAGATCTTCGTCTCGGAACGCCAAGCCCTCCTACACGATCGACTAGTTCCCCGATCCGGGATCTAGACGCCAAGACCGCCACACGAACTTGAAGACCCCAAGTCCTCCTTCGCGGCTTCGGTGATGCCGAAACACTAAGCTCTCCTCACGGACTCCGCAGAACGAACCCGGCGCCTTCCTCCCTCTCAGCCCCGAACCCTCGGAACCCCAAGTTCGTCGAGACCCTCTAATGTGTGACCCCTTTCTCGAGCCCTATTTTATAAATGTAATACCAAATTGTTGCATATTAAATTGTTCATGATTGCATTCATACCATGTGGTTTGGGGGCATTATGCCAATTCATCTCATAATTAAACACGGAGTCTATATGCGGGATATCTTTGTCTTATTCCGGACTCCATTTAAATTGGTGTAGCGAACCGATGCCATGTTTTGTCATGTTAAGACAACATTTAAATTGCAGGGTATCTAAATAACATGAACCGTTTAATTAATTGTCGGGACCCTGGTTCTGCTTAATATTGCCTAATTGCATTGCACCTTTGCCATGTCATACATCATACATGCATCATGCCCGATCTTTTGCCGTAGTATTAAATATTGCATCCGGTGTTTATTCTAGTGTTTTGGTTCTTCGCGGATAAGGCCGTTGAGTTGATGCGAGTGTCGACCCGATCTTCGGTTGAACCTTCGGCAATGTTTTCAGGCGAGCACCTCCCCCCTTTCTACCTATCTTACTTTTATAGTATTTATTCCCTCCTGTTGATCTATTGCTATCTGTGTGCGTTGCTCTAGTTTTCGTACCCGTGATATCCCTTGCAGCCTTATATTGCCTTGGACACCTCCTATTACCTGTTGTTTGGTAGATAGTTGGACCTGCGCGTCGTAGTCGCTTGCTCAAGTGCTGTTGCATGTCGTCAAGTACCACAGTTGTTGGAGTATTGCCGTGTGTTTATTGTTGGAGATGATCAAGACTTTAATTACTGTTTAACAACTAAAATTGAAGTAGGTAAATGCAGAGGCACAGGTGGGCAATAGATGTTATTTGGTTGTTAACCGTCCACTTGTGTCCCATAGGACCCCGAGTACTTGATACCTGTTCCTTGAATATTCGCGCTATCCACATCCGGGAGGATTATGGGACCCCCCTGAGCCAGAGCTTGATTCATTCTTATTTCTTGGGGCCACAAACTAGTTTGAGGTTTTATTTACTATCCTGTACTTATGCCATGCTTTACTGCTTTATTTACGATTGTGCGAGGAGCACCTGTACTGTTTAGGTAAGCGGAGTGTTTTCGCGGTATCGACAAGCCCAGTCACATTTTCGGGTTCCCAGTCCTTTACAGCCACTGACGCAAACCTTGAGTCCATCTCGGAGTCAGCTAACTTCGTTGCGGGTGTACTCAATGGGGTGGCCCCCTGAAATATTTCTGAATCCTGTGATTGCTTTGTCGTGAAGGCCTCGTTGGGTTTTTATTTGGTTTTTCCGAGGTTGATCGAGTGTGTGTTGCTATTTGTGCACCCCTGCAGGGTAAAGCTTTCTGAAAGCCGTGTCCGCGATTATGGACGACTTGGAGCACAGTATCTCGATCATAGACAACTATAACTAAAGTAGTGCTATAAATTTGACTTTATAATGACTAGTAATCAGCTTCACTATAATGGAATGGCTAAATAAAACTGCCAACAATTGCTTGTTTGGGTTGTCGCTTGCGACCATTGTATCTGACTAGTAAGTATTGCAACTATAACGGAATGGCTAAATAAAAGTACCAAAAAACTGCTGGGTTTTGGGATATCTCATGATAATTGTATTTGACTAGTAAGTGTCGCAACTACAACGGAATGGTTAACTAAAATTGCCCACTGCTTATTATATCAGGATGATTATCTATACCTGACTAGTAATTGCTGCCACGATAACTGTATAAATAAAACTGCCAACTGTGTGAGTTCCTTGGTTGACTTCCTCGTTTGGTCTCGAGGGGAAACACCAGGATGGGTATGTTTGGTGGTAGTATCAGGTTGGTTCCGAATAGGTCTTTCTTACCCCTCTCTGATAGCCGACAGTTTAATCGAGTCTCTATAGGTTGTTGAGTGCATGCTGCGCTGCCGCTTCAGTCCACCATACCTATGTAGGCGAGGACCGCCGAATTCTAGCCTCGCCGTGTACTGGCCTCAGTACTGACCGCTCTCTCTTTTTCCTTTGCCCTTCGTCGGCACCCCTTTTTGTTTAAGCATGTTTTGAGATCGACGTCGTTAGCAGGGTTACCCTTCCGGCTTGGCCTGGGCAGGGTTATGGACGCCATTGGTTATTCTTCAGGGCTCTTAGCCCCATTTGCATCTTGTCCGTAGTCGGACGCTCTATCATTTTCAAGGTGATTTGGATCTTCGTATATTATATCTGTATTCTTGACTCATTGAGTCGCTGTTGTATATATATCTGTTCTGTGGGTCCCATCGAGGACTGTTGTGTAATGTTATTACTTCGTTTTCCACCCGCACGAAAGTGCCTGGTGGGCACCTTTGAATCGTTTCTATGCGGGTTTGGCGGGAATCGCTGAAACTTGCATAGGGCCGATTCTGAGGGTGTTACAACTCTCAATACATACAATTTGTTAAATATATACGGCTTGGAAGATAGACATCATTTTTTTTAAATGAGCAAGATAGATATCATGCTTATTATGTTCTTTTTCTACACATGCGTTCAAAACATCAGCTAGCCATGTATTGCCTCATGTACTCGCCGACCTGGAGGTTGCTTCCGATGCGCCGATGAGTGGTTTAACTCGTATGGATCTGATATAAATTATGACACATTGTTGTTATTTTCAGAAGTTTGGTTAAAAACCTAAAACCGAACCAAATTGTCCACTAACCGAACTATCAATTAATTAAAAAACCGAAATAATTATGGTGCCTATTTTGTAGAAACCGAATTATAGAAAAACCCGAAAAACCGAACCGAAAAAACCGAATGCCCACCCCTAGCTGGAGCCCAGGAGAGCCACTACGTAACCCCACCATAGCGTTAGGGTTCGGTCTCGTCGGAGCTATTCGACGGAGACAACGAACCACAGCCGTAGATCCTAGTCTAATCGCACGGTTTAGATTTAAAAATACCTCTTCGGGTTAACTAAGCCACTGACGCATGGGACCCCCCTGTTAGCAGCCCTCTACGCGCACGCTGTGCAGCTGGGTCAGCCCAGTAACATTTCCGCGCGTAGCCCAGCAGTTCAAATAGATATTTTCCATTTTAGTTCAAACCTAGTTATGTCAGTAGATTCAAAAATTAATTCAAGAAGCTTTACTAAACCAAATTATATGATTCCAATTTTGTTAGAAAGGTATTGAAATTATAAATCCAAGCACGTTGGATTCAAACCATTTGAAATTATAGATCACCTATACCAAAAATAACAAGACAGAGACCTTTTCACATTCAAACATTTTTCAAAAATCAACCATAAATGCTTTTGAGTTGATTCTAACTCTCAAAAATCATATTTGACAAGATATATCTGAATATGTAAAAATATTTAGGTTTTCATTTAGTGATATTGGACTAGTATTAAAAGAATGCTATATAGGTATTTCTAGTCACTTTAATTGTATTAAATAGTAAGTTTAAACTTTATAAAATATGACCACCACTTTAAATCACATTCCCAAATATTAGAATATGTGGTGATGACATGTGTCAACATGATCCCATATTTTAATTGGAGAATATTAAATCTTAAGTAGTTTTCAATGAGTAGAAATTACTTTTCTAAAATAAAATAAATAGAGTAGGTCTTTATTTCATGTGATGATTGTGATGATGCTAGATCATCTAGTGTGAACCTTTGTGTGCCAAATAGAGGTAGTTAAGTATTGTTTGGTGATTGTGTACCTCGTATTCATTTATAGACGCTAGTACCGACCAAGGATACGAGGAGGACGAGGAGTACGAAGAAGAAGAAGAAGAAGAAGAAGAAGAAGAAGAAAACTTTAACCACTACACCAATCAAGGCAAGCTAAGCTAAACCATGCAAGCTAACACTTGCAAGCTAGAACTTTGCATGTTAACTATGTAAGCCTAACACTACAAGTTAACTATGCAAGCTAACACTTGCAAGTTTCTTAACTGTGCAAGCTAGATGCATTATGCATACTTAGTTATGCAACCTCGATTATACCAATTCCTAGTTTTGCTTGCAAGCTTTATTCTTTCCTTTATCTTTACCAAAGTTCTTTACTTTTAGTTAGTGCTATGTGAGTTTTTGAAAGATAGTATAGATAGCATAAAGAGCATAAAACTTGTCCTAAGTAGTTATACTTAGATGTCATACTAAGGCATGAGACTAGATTTAGATAGTCACACTTGTTTAGCACCCTTCATTAGTGCATACCCTCAACTTTAGTGGCTAGTGCTAAGCATAAAAGTTGATCACGTTAGATGGGAGTACTTGGTGAAAAAGGATTATGAGAACCTTGGAATGAAGATTCATTCTATTGAAATGTTTTGACATGTGTTATGAACACAAGAGGATTTGATGATGAAAATGTTGAGGCATGAGCCTTAGCCCTTTTATTAAAAATTGACGGTTGGGTTCGGATGCGATACCATTCCAATTTTACCATACAACCACAATACCCGAATTTGGGTAGGGCTTGACTGGAAGTTTATATGTCTTAGTATGGGTTCCCTTGCGGAAGAGGTTGAGTTGAGGCTACCTCGTGATGAATGTCCACCTATGCAGTTCCCAATATGACAGATGGTCATGGTTGGGAGGCCAAACTCATAGGGGAGATGCCTATACTAGGGTGTGTAATTGAAAGGTTAGGATTGATTATCCGCATACTAAGTATGATGATTCAGGGTTATCCCTAACGGATGTATCGAATGTTGTGGTGAAAGTGTACAACCTTTGTAGAGTGTCAAACTATTCGAATAGCCGCGTCCGCGGTCATGGACAGTTGGAGTGGCCATACTATTCTGTCATCAGATGTTTTCAAAATGACTTGTGAAATGAACTATGACCTTGACTTGACCACAACAGGGTTGTAAATATGAAAACTAAGTTCCCATTTAGGTGTTGTAGAACATTAAACCAGCTTTCTTTACTTCTGAACTCAGTTGAGATAAACCTGGCTTTTTGCAAATAAACCAAGATCTTAGGATTCCTACTTGAACTACTTTACCTATTAGTATTAGTTTGCGAGTACTTAAAGAGTACTCATGGCTTTGTTCCTGGCTATTCCCATGGCCAGACTATGAAGAGGACTACCAGGATGATGGACAGCAGGATGTCTATGACAACTAGGGTCATCTCCCATCGTCAGCATTGCATGTGACCCTGAAGATGGAGCTTCGACCATGCTACCATTATTATATTATTCCGCTGCGTTGATTGTATTAAGACTGTATCATGAGATCCTTTATTTGTAAGACCTTTTTATTATGGTTTGTAATGGATGATGAACTATGGTACCAATCTGTTATGTTTCGCAAAAATGGTAATCCTAGGATTGCGATGTATGGCATAATAGGCATCTGGGATTAAAAATCCGAGTGTTGACAAGTTGGTATCAGAGCCATCCTGACCAGAGGAGACCCTAGTTAGAATGGACGCTTGAATCAAAAACTTAGTTTCCAAAACAAAAGAAGTGAGTATTTATGAAAACCTATTCTCATTCTTATCACTAAGATTCTTTCAAGAAAATTTATGTTCTTCAAAAATTCTTGCAATCCTACATAAAATTTGACACACTTGATCACCTCACTAACTTACTCATCCTACATTCTTATAGATGGAAGTCAAGTATAGAAAGTTCTATCAGTTGGGCAACGGAGGAGAGCTCATCTTCGAGCGCGACTTAAGACAACTCTCGGAACTTCTTGAGCGCCTGCACCCCGAGTTTTTCGGAGAACAGCTCAATGATCAACAAGGAGGAGAACTACAATGGCTGATAGTGGCAAATCTCAGAGGCGAGATGGAGGCACCCACCTCAGAGGGGATCCAATTCAGCTTGAGGGATAACAAGTGGCTAGACGGACTCGTCAGGGCTATGCAGGAGGCTCTTGCCCGTCTATGTGGGCAAAGCATAAACCATATCAAGGGCACTCGCTTTGAGTACTATGCAAGGCGCAATGCTATGGGACAGCCATTAGCAGTGCCAGGACATCCGGAGCTGAAGCATCAGGTGGATCATCTCGACTTCATGCTGTATGATAGGCAGAAGGAGTTGGACAACGCCCGCGCCTACGCCAACCACAACTATGCCATTGCAGTCAAGAAGGACCAGAACCTCACCATCCTTGTGAAGGAGCGCAAGTCACTTCGTCGTATGCATGACAAGAAGGATCGCATCATTGCCCGCCTTCGTCACAAAGTGTCAGACTTGGAGGAGACCATCCATGAGCGGGACATGCAGCTTGAGGAGAGGGAGAACGAAGGTGAATATATCCGTGGAGATCCCTACTCCTACCTCAGTGATGATGACGACTACCTGGAGGACCTCAACATGGACTTCCACACTGATGATG
Source organism: Avena sativa (assembly GCA_916181665.1). Taxonomy (NCBI): domain Eukaryota; kingdom Viridiplantae; phylum Streptophyta; class Magnoliopsida; order Poales; family Poaceae; genus Avena; species Avena sativa. The sequence goes on from OV702282.1 coordinate 196,767,335, forward strand.
ATGATTCCGCCTTCATTGATGATGACGAAGCCACCGGTTCTGATGACTAGTAGCACTTTAGCACTATCGTAGGTGTGATTTATATCCGGTCGCACTGTATCATAGCTTCTCAGAATGGTTCCTAAAACCATCTGTTACCCTAGTGTGGTGTGTGTTTGTATTGGGTGCTATGAATGAATGAATGGAAACCAGGTGCTAGTTGCCAAAACCAGAGTCAAACTCAAAGTTTAAAAGCTTTTCAAAAACAAATCCATGAAACTTAGAAATTTCCCTCTTGTCTCATGATCTATCTCAATCTTCATATGCCTCGCGGAGGGAGCAATTCATCTTAGGATCCAATGCTGCAAATCCTACAAATGTTGGTTGCTGACCGTGAAGCTGGAAGAGCTGAACGTCAAGCAAATTTAGCCACCCTTCAACAGATAGCTCAGATGGCCAATGATAATCAAGGCCATGGAAACTATGAAAACCATGGATCCAAGCTCAAGAACTTTCAAAACACCAATCCCCTCATATTTAGTATGTCGGAAGATCCATTAGATGCAGATGACTGGCTGCAGACCATGGAGAAAAACTTAGAAGTCGCAGGAGTGGAGGCCAATGAGAAAGTAATGTTTGCCACCCATTATCTGGCAGGTGATGCAAGAGCTTGTTGGAATAGCATCCATTCCATGAATGGAGGACATATGATGGCTTGGGATGAATTCAAACTCAAGTTTAGCCAAACCCATGTGCCACCGGGTTTGATTCTGCAGATGAGGGATGAATTCAAGGAGCTAAATCAGGGAAGGATGACTATGGTAGAGTACCGCGATAGATTTATGTCTCTGTCTAGGTATGCCCCTGATGAGATTGGTACTGAAGCCAAAAATAAGGAGAGATTCTTGAACGGTCTGCATGATGAGATGCAGACTGTGCTGGTCAACATTCCCTTTGCTGACCTTGAAGCCTTAGTGGATTCTGCAATCCAGATGGAAGGAAATATCAACCAAGCCAACGATAATCGCAAGCGTCGAATGATGCATCAACCAGGATCCCACCATACCCCTAAGTATCGCCCCAACCCGTCTGCAGGATATGCCCCGAGAAACAATAGACCCTCTAAGTCTCGTCCGAACTATCCCAACCGTGGAGGAGGAAACCCAAGGCCTAGAGGAAACCACAAGAACAACCCCAGCAACCCCAACAATGTCAACCGTGCACCGCCCAGGCCCAACAACAAAAACACCAACAACAACAATACTGCCTCAAGGACTGGAAGCAATGGTGTGCCTGTTGCAGGAAAAGACAAGTCTCTGATTACTTGTTTTGAATGCGGAGTCAAGGGTGACTACTCCAACGAGTGCCCCAAGAAGCTTGTAGAAGCCACCAATGTGAATGCACCAGCTCAGCAGCAACGCCGTGTTCAGCCTAGAAGAAGATTTGCCCCAGGGAACTCACTCAACCGTAATGGTTGTCTGCACATGAATGCTGAAGAAGCTCAAGAAGCGCCAGATGTCGTGTTGGGTATGTTTTCTGTTAACTCAGTACTTGCAAGAGTGTTGTTTGATTCTGGAGCATCAAACTCGTTTGTTACAGAAGAATTTGCATGCACTAGTAAGATTCAACCAACAAAATTGAAGCATGCTTTGATAGTTCAAATACCTGGTTCAACCACCAAAGCTAGACAAATTTCAAGGTCGTACCTATCAGAATCCATGGAATAGATTTTTATGCTAATCTAATAGTACTTGTGTTCGCACACGAACACGTCACCGTGTACCCTCGGCGCCGAGCGCGATGCGCGGCAGCACGCGCCGAGGGAGGCTCGCCAGAAGCGCGATACGCAAGACAGTCCGGCGGGCGCTTTTGAGACCCGAAACCCCGCTCGCCCGGGAGGGACCCCGTCAGGGCATCGCGGCGGCTATGGGCTGCCCTAGGTCGGCCTGACCGCCCCTAGGACCTCGTGGATTCGCAGCCTCCAATCTTGAAGAACGATGAAGAACGAGAAGAAAGATACAAGGGAGAGGGATAAAGAGTAGATGAACACAGAAAAGTAGTAGATTTGTTTGTTCGATTGGTGTTGGTTCAATCGGCCGTCACCCCTCATGTATATAAGGAGCTGCTGGACTTTCCGTGCAAGAAAGAGGGTTGGATTCACGTCCAGAACCCTAGTTGGGGTCCAACTCGAACAAGCAAACCCGAAATTTGCGTAACTGTTCGGTCAAAAATTTGGCTGTACGTACTGGACCACTTTTGAGAGAGTAAACGAGCTCAGATAAAAATGTCGCAAAAATAAAAGTTGTTCGTCTAGAAAATACGAAGAACTTTTATGTTTTGCACTTTTTCATATGACCTGATATTTATGGACTTATCCCCTTGTTTTCGTATCAAACTCGGATTACGACCGAACGAATTTAACTCAATTCGGCCCTATTTTGAATGTGGAGGTCGTATACTTGCTCGGCTGAAGATGGTTCCAAAAACAAAGTTGTTCATCTCGAAAAACTGAACAACTATCATGTTTACTACTTTTTTATCTGAGTTGATATTGACCGCTCAATCTTGGTCGTAAACAGATAAATCAATCTAGCGATTTTCAGACGAATTTTGGACTTTCGTCCACGCCAAAGGTGAGACATGGTCTGTGGTCTGGCGACCACCCAGTTCCGTCCGTGCTAATTCAGTTTTGGCAGTATTTTGGCTTTAACTTTTACATACTAACTCGGATTAAGATGATTCAAAAACCAAAGTTGCCTGTTTCGACGAGACGCACAATTTTCATGTTCGGAACTTTTCCATTTGAGGTCATATTGAATAAGTCATAGTTGAAGCCTCCATATATCAGTCTCCGAATCTTCTCTGGACACTAGCATAATCGGCTATTAAGCCTGATCATGGATTGACTTGATATGGTGCCTCTTTGATGATGATTAATATTCCTCATAGTGGACTTTTTCGAGTGTGTGTCTCCCGCCATTTTTCTTGATTAGCTACAAGCCTAAAATGAGTGCCAACACATGCCCCCCTGTTTTCTGGCAGAGCTTGCGTGCCAGAAAATAACTTGTTTCACTTTTAGTCTAAGTACGATGTCAACACTCCATCGGCCAGTGGTTATATTAGGACGATAACTCTATATCGGCCATATGTGTTATGGACGATAAATATATATATCGGCCATTTTATGTCCAAGCTTGTTACCACTTGGGTATAACTTCTACAAATATTTGCCTTCGGTAAGAACCCCTTTCATCTTGATAATTGAGGGATACAATGAATGTCTTAATGAACAACTCCAACAATGATCCTTGCCTAGTCCTTTAGTTCAGATTTTCATGTAATAAACAATGGACTTCCTTTGTTGTTCTTCATTTTCACCTGCACTTGTCTCGGTCTCCAATAGAACTAAGGGCGATGTTATAAAACCACATCTGTCATGATTGGATAATGATCTCAGGGCGATAGAATAAATATCGGCCATATATCTTTTCCCCAATGGGCATGCATAATCCATCCACAAAAGTATGTATAGCCGAAGTAAACAAAACAACAAATCTGATTATGAACTTCAAATATTTGGCCTCTTGGATTAGCAATAAAAGTCCAACTAATCAAATGAATAATAATTTGGTAATACCCTTTCATGATGTATAAAATTATGATGCATCCAAGGATCAAAATAAAACCATGGTGGGTAACCAATCATACCTGGGGATGAATTCCATGGCATAGGAATTAATGGTGAAGGAGAATAATATGGATGATGTGTTGGCTGAAGGTTTTGATAGTGATACCGAATTCTTTGGCCTAATTGCTTATTTACTTTATTAGTTTTGCTCTTCGCTTTTGCTGCCCTTCTTACGATAGGATCTTGCACATCTTCCTTGCCTTGATGGTTTCCTTTGGGAACCCATGCCATGTTTAGTTTCTTCAGCTCCTCGGCCCTAAGCCAATATAGCTTCCTCTCTTGCCAATGTGATAAGCCGAGTGGGCATCTCGGCTATGGTTTTGTTTCACATAATAGCATGTCTTTATTAACCTTGGGCACTTTTGACTTGGCTTGTTTGGACTCAACAATTGGGACTTTGAAAGTTACTCGCTTCACTTCCTTTCCCTTAGTAGCCAATATCAATTCAGTTGGCTTATCATTATTTAGGGTCGAGTCTAAAACAGCACACTTGTGTCCATCCTTTTCGATTCGGTATACTTGCTTAACCACCTTTCTTTACCCATGAACTCCAGACCGATTCTTTTTTATTGAAACGGTCTTTGACATGTGACTGAGGATCAATTGACCTTCTCGGAGCTGCATAATTTGGGTGAGATGATCTAGAATTAGATGGATAACGTGCCCATGAATCATACCTTCCCCATGATGGATATGAATAAAAATTAGCATATGGTGGCCCAAAAGGAGGATATGAATTTTTCAGCAGTTCAAATAGATATTTTCCATTTTAGTTCAAACCTAGTTCTGTCGGTAGATTCAAAAATCAAATTCAAGAAGATTTACTAAACCAAATTGCATGATTCCAATTTTATTATTAAGGTATTGAAATTATAAAACCAAGCCCGTTGGATTCAAACCATTTGAAATTATAGATCACCTATACCAAAAATAACCAGACAGAGACTTTTTCACATTCAAACATTTTTTGAAAATCAACCATAAATGATTTTGAGTAGATTCCAACTCTCAAAAATCACATTTGACAAGATCTATCTGAATATGTAAAAATATTTCAATTAATATTCAGTGATCTTGGACTAGTATTAAAATAATGCTATATAGGCATTTCTAGTCACTTTAATTGTATTAAATAGTCAGTTTAAACTTTATTAAATATGACCACCACTTTAAATCACATTCCCAAATATTAGAATATGTGGTGATGACAAGTGTCAACATGATCCCATATTTTAATTGGAGAATATTAAATCTTAAGTAGTTTTCAATGAGTAGAAATTAGTTTTCTAAAAGAAAATAAGACTGGGTCTTTATTTCATGTAATGATTATGATGATGCTAGATCATCTAGTGTGAACCTTTGTGTCCCAAATAGAGGTAGTTAAGTATTGTTTGGTGATTGTGTACCTCGTATTCATTTATAAACGCTAGTACCGGCCAAGGCTACGAGGAGGAGGAGTACGAAGAAGAAGAAGAAGAAGAAGAAGAAGAAGAAGAAGAAGAAGAAGAAGAAGAAGAAGAAGAAGAAGAAGAAGAAGAAGAAGAAGAAGAAGAAGAAGAACAAGAAGAAGAAAACTTCAAACACTGCACACCAATCAAGGCAAGCTAAGCTAAACCATGCAAGATAACACTTGCAAGCTAGAACTTTGCATGTTAACTATGCAAGCCTAACACTATAATTTAACTATGCAAGCTAACACTTGCAAGTTTCTTAACTGTGCAAGCTAGATGCATTAGGCATACTTAGTTATGCAACCTCGATTATACCAATTCCCAGTTTTACTTGCAAGCTTTATTCTTTCCTTTATCTTTACCAAAGTTCTTTACTTTTAGTTAGTGCTTTGTGAGTTTTGGAAAGATAGTATAGATATCATAAAGAGCATAAAACTTGGCCTAAGTAGTTATACTTAGATGTCATACTAAGGCATGAAACTAGATTTGGATAGTCATACTTGTTTAGCACCCTTCATTAGTGAATACCCTCAACTTTAGTGGCTAGTGCTAAGCATAAAAGTTGATCATGTTAGATGGGAATACTTGGTTTAAAAGGATTATGAAAACCTTGGAATGAAGATTCATTCTATTGAAATGTTTTGACATGTGTTATGAACACAAGAGGATTTGATGATGAAAATGTTGAGGCATGAGCCTTAGCCCTTTTATTAAAAATTGATGGTTGGGTTCGGATGCGAATACCATTCCAATTTTACTGTACAACCACAATATCTGAATTTGGGTAGGGCTTGACTGGAAGTTTATATGTCTTAGTATGGGTTCCCTTGATGAAGAGGTTGAGCTGAGGCTACCTCGTGATGAATGTCCACCTGTGCAGTTCCCAAGATGACATATGGTCATGGTTGGGAGGCCAAACTCATAGGGGAGATGCCTATACTAGGGTGTGTAATTGAAAGGTTAGGATTGATTATCCGCATACTAAGTATGATGATTCAGGGTTATCCCTGACAGATGTATCGAACGTTTTGGTGAAAGTGTACAACCTCTGTACAGTGTTAAACTATTCGAATAGCCGCGTCCACGGTCATGGACAGTTGGAGTGGCCATATTGTTCTGTCATTAGATGTTTTTAAAATGACTTGTGAAATGAACTATGAATTTGACTTGACCACAACAGGGTTGTGAATATGAAAAATAAGTTCCCATTTTGGTGTTGTAGAACATTAAACCAGCTTTCTTTACTTTTGAACTCAGTTGAGATAAACCTGGCTTTTTGCAAATAAACCTAGAGCTTAGGATTCCTACTTGAACTACTTTAACTGTTAGTATTAGTTTGCGAGTACTTAAAGAGTACTCATGGCTTTGTCCCTGGCTATTCCCATGGCCAGACTATGAAGAGGACTACCAGGATGATGGACAGCAGGATGTCTATGACAACTAGGATCATCTCCCATCGTCAGCATTGCCTGTAACCCTGAAGATGGAGCTTCGACCATGCTAACATTATTATATTATTCTGCTGTGTTGATTTTATTAAGACTGGATCATGAGATCCTTTATTTGTAAGACCTTTATTATGGTTTGTAATGGATGATGAACTATGGTACCAATCTGTTATGTCTCGCAAAAATGGTAATCCTGGGATTGCGATGTATGGCAAAACAGGCATCTAGGATTAAAAATCGAGGTGTTGACACTCAGCGATGAATCGAACATGGGAGGTCGACGAAATGTCATCATTTGTGTCATCTCACATCATGGCGTCAGACGGGAAGACCGAAAACTATCGGAATCGGGCAGGCGATGGCGACGGTGCCTCCAGCAGCCAGAAGGGGAAACACGAGAGCGTGAGGTGTGAGAGGAAGTGAATGGGGAGTACTAGGCCGTGGTGGGGTTTGACCCGAGCCCAGTTGTCCTAAGATGGTCCAGTCGGTGAGCCTGGCCTAGTTCCAAAAGAAATTACAAAATAAACTGTTTAACCAATTATTAAATGACCAAATTACCCCTAAACATAATTTATGCCCTAGGAAAATATATAAAAATCCTGAAAATACATATGATATACCAAAATGATCACAAGAATAATATTTACCTAGGAAAAATATAATATTACTTGTTCAAGTTAGATAAAATACAAATAAATATTAACACTTATAAAACCTAATTAAAATTTCATAAAATAAGTAAAAGTCTTAAAAATCAACAAAAAATCATTTTTGTATATAAAAATAAGTCCACTATTCTATAAAATACTAACTTAAATTTTTACAAATAAAACTTGAAGCAAATAGTCAAGGACATTTGATCCTTTGTGGATTTATAAACATATGACTTATACTTAAAACCTTAATAAAAATCATTTTTAAGATTTTGAATAAATATTCTACTAGAAAAATATTAAATATATTATTAGTAAGGTTTTCAAGAATTAAAAGTAATAAATCCTTAGTTAATTTTATCAAATACCAATTTGATAAATTATTTAAAAAACATTTCTTAAGTAAGAAATAATCACAATTTTATATTAAACCTTAAATAATTTATATCTAAATACTAATTCCAAAACCATAACTTGGAATCATAACCAGGCTTAAATATAACCATTAAATTTATAATACATTTTAAAATTTTAAAATCAAATTAAAACCAAACACTTTTAAATTAATAATGTGTAGCACTCACATACAATATGGTCAATGATATTTATCTCCTGATCGTTAGTAACATGACTTCAATTCCTAATAATTATTAAGATCATCTAGTTATGCTCCCATTATTAATAAGTTGCATGTTATTAAACTCATCATTCATTAAAAGGAAATGATCCCATATCCATAATTATTCTTATCAAAACCCTAAAACTTGATGATGTTCTAAACTCACTACACCTTAAAATTCACTTCTAGTTTTATAGTTAACTTTGGTATAAACAATCATAAACACCTTATTGGAAGCTTATTCATGTTTTTATAGTTCACTTTGGTCACTTAGACAACCAATTAAAATATAATAACTCAACATCATTTATAAATATAGGAAACCATAAACTTTATACCATAATTAGTCAAAGTTAATGCACTTCTCACAAACAATATTGTCTTCAATGATTATTCTTGTTTCCACTTCAAACAACAACCCTAAAGTAAGTCCTTTAACTCTTAACAACCTAATACATAGAATTTTAGCAAGTCATCAGTGGCAATCAACCTCCATTTTAAATCATCATGATATTCTATTTTCATATCATGCATATAGAGATTTATGTTCCTTATAGATGTAATTTATTGTGAAATAAATTTAAAGATAAACCAAGTCTTAAAGAAAACACCTAAGATCAACTCATTTATAATGATGGGGGTTTCACTTTAGGAATGTTATAAAATGCATAGGATTTTTTATGCACAATGGCATCTTGCTTCTTTAAATATTAGTCCTCATCGGACCAATGATGTTGTTTTCAGATATTGGATCTTCTATTGTCTCGAAGAAGTTATAGCTTGTTTGTATGGCTATTCTATCAATCCTATTAAGCAATGTGTCAGGATCTCACAGTAGAAAACATCGTCGGCGCCTCGCACATTTCCTGTAGTAAAACCATGGTATCAACCAACTATCTAACATTGTCCACTAACCAACTTATGGTCAAAGTATTCCCCGCAAAGAAGTTTAAATGGGAAAATCATCCAGATGTACAACAAAGCTAAAGACGTTTGTGTGTAAAGTAGTGCAACTCTGCCGAGTGTAAACATGTGACATGTTACTCTCTGTTCTATGAAAGAACAACGATAACAACTTGGAAAGGGGCTCCATAAAGTCCCCTATGATCCGTGAGAGCTGACAGACATAGTTTTCTAAATACAACTTAACTTTTTAAGAAAACTTGCATTATCCTCGAACCTTTGGTCCATGGCAGTAGATAGTGCATCAAACACCCATCTTATCTAGAATTTGTTGAGTATGTTGTACTCAAACTATCTTCTTACCCCTTGCTAGACTTGGTAAGCCAAAGAAGTCATCCAAAACCAATAAGACGATAAGGGAGGACCACTATGAGGAGCCTTCACCATTCGACAGGAGGAAAGTAGTCGATAAACTGTAGTAAAGATAGTGAAAACAAAGATGAAGCATATATAAGGAACAACCCTCACATATTAGAACAAACTAGACCATAAAGGCAACCTCATACGGCTCCTCGGTCAATTCTTTCGAAGGGAAGGATTTTCCTCATTCGAGAGTCTCCGCCCTTCTTCCACTCCGTCCCGAAGACTAAATAAGACCAATTGAGTCACGTTTTCATGTTCTAATTGAACACTTTCCATTTATGATATGATTAAAGGAGAAGATTGTTATTTTACCAAACATATGCGGATCAAATCACGCCTTATAATAAGAAGAAATCTTTCTCGGACTGGTTAAGGGAACGGAACCCACCGGAGCCGTAGCAAAAGCGAGTCTGGGATCGGGTGAATTAGAGAATAGACAGAGGTCTTGCCGCACCCGTCCATCTTAAGGGAAAGCCAGCTTGTTGGAACAAGTTGTACAACCCTCACATATTAGAACAAACTAGACCATAAAGGCACGCGTTGCCGCGCCCGTCCATCTTAAAGGAAAGCCATCAATATTATCCACCATGATATTTACTACGATACAAAAAGCTTTGCCACTTTTTTAAAACAACATCAAAATCTTTTTCCCAAGCAAGTTACGGTAGTACTAATATTATTATAGTGAGGAAACCCAACAAAAAACACAAGGCAAATATCACCACTCTTTTACATGTGTGTAATTTTTCCTACCACTAATGGGACCTGGCATGCATGCATAATGACGCATATAGTGAGGAGAGGTAGCATTTATTCTGTTATTCCTTGAAAGAGAGAATCACTTCAGAACACAACAAATAAAACAGCCTCAGCTGGTTCTTGGTGACTTTGAATATGCTCGTACACAATTAATCAATGGTCTGTAGTACTAATATTATTGCTCTATAACAACCTCAAATTTATTTATTTTAAGTTCTCAAATCTCAATTCACGGTCCAAACAGCTACTCATCATCAGCACAAACTATCTATCACCTCTACACAAACATAAGCCTCTGCTTATTGTTGCCAGAAAAATCTAGATGGCACCTGAACATAGAAACAAGATGTTGTGAACAACTTAACAGAGCTGCAAAAAATGGTTATACTACTTCTCTCTGCAGAATCATGGCTAGTATATGTGGGGCATGCCAAAGTATTAATATCACAAATTAACACTTAAATATATGCGCTGAAGTATTCTAATTTTAGTATTTCTTTAGTTATTAAGAACAAAGGCTAAAAGGTAACCATTGACTTGACATGCAATGTGGGAAAGCAGTGACTTAATATATTTCAAATCCTTTGATTCCTTGAGCTCAAATAATAACATTTTCACTATAATCATTCTAATGCCGACAATTAAAATTTCAGCGTTGTGTATCTTTCTTGAGATAATAGTTACAGCCTTCTACTTATCCTTGTGTACAACACACCAGAAGGATGAGAAACATAGCTGGACTATTGACTTAGAATTTGGTAGGCACATCAGATCAAACCTACTCTTAATTTAAAAGAATCACAGCATGTGCATGCTAATCTTTTATCAATCTAGATACTAATGATATTTCTCACATCACAAAAAAGTAGAAAATGTTGATGGATCGATACTATACCTGAGTAGTAAAAATGAAGAACAGAACAGCTGTTGTAGTATGTTACTTCTTGCAATTAGCACTTGCTACAAATTGTGTGAGACTTCGCAAGAACAGGGGATGGATTTGCCAACTGTGACATCCACTACTAGTGTCAACCGAATGACAAATCATCGATATGAAAGGGAAACCAACACTCTACTGTTTGCTCAGGATCGGTACCAAGGATTCTACCTTCCTTCTAAATTTTCTTGGCCAAATTTAGTTAGAACAGTGAACCATGCACTTTTTGAAAAAAGGTAGCATTAGCGACTCTTGGTCACATAGCTCTAGCAATAATAACATAACTTTGGTTAGTTCTAAAATCTAACAAAGGATTATCACAAAACAAGAGAAAACCAAAATTATAGCATATAGCGATAGTAAAGTCTTTTCTGGCCAACATTTTTTATGGATCAATTGTCATTTTGTAGTTTCTACAATGGTGATGTTTTCAAAGGAGTAATTATCAAAGACAAAAAGGAAGGAAAGATTTCTCGGAGCTCAATAGCATGAGCATCCCGACGACTAGAAGGTTTTCCTACTGAACATGCACAACCTTTACCGAGTTGCTCGACTGTTTGTTGCCGCCATCCACTGCCCTCCATACTGTTGTCGTTGAAGGGGCAGTCACATCGAACATCTCACATGTGCGATTTTACATCACCCGCATGTTTGTGTTTCCACCATCTCCTCTCAAACCAATCTACTACATAACTAAATAACCAAAACACTACCGAACTGAGTAAACCCACAATTCACAACAATTATTAGAGTTTGAGATCGGTGGTTTACCTTCATTCGGACCAGGTGCGTGGATTGGATTTGGCGCTTCGTCTGCACCAACTTTCCATGGAGGAATGGAGCGCCATCTGACCGGAGGTATCTACACCCCGCCCCCTCATCCTGCATCTACATCCAAGAGAAAACAAAACAGGAACGATGTAAGACCAGACTCTGGAGACAGATTACATAGGAATCTAATGCGATGCGGCGCCGGCGTAGGAGTACTGGCGGCGCAGCCATTGACCGTAGGAATGGTGTATGCTCGCGTTTTTCTTTTCTCTTGAACGATTGTAAGCCTATAAGTCACGGCCCGACAAACCTGGGAAGGCCCGACTCGTTTCGTGGAGCAGCATCCTAGCAACGAAATTGGACTCCTCCAGACGATAACAAAGCAAACAATCGTTGCTAACGACGTTTCAGGAGAAAGTTAATTGCTGTAGACCCTTGGATGGTCAGATCGTACGGACAAGACACCCAAAACGCTGTGGAAGCTTTTAGCTAGACAAGTTATACTGTTTCTTAATGCAGCTGGTTCCTCTGTTGCACCGTATACAATCTTCCTCCACCTTGTTTTGAACAAGTTCTGTTTGTTCAGATCATATATCGAATACTTTGTCTTGGTATTTGTTTAGACTTGCTATTTACAATATCTGAAATTGCATGACTAGTTTTATTTCTATATTCTTGGTCATGTTTTACGTATTGTTTTTATGGATTAAATCATATGGTAAATTGCTCATATTTCTAATAGAAACTCGACCAAACACATAATGTTTTAGCATTAAACTCACTAGAAAACGTTTGAACTCAAATATCACCATGCCGTTACATTTCCACGAATCAAACGGGGCTACCAAGACCAAGCCATTGAAGCTCCAGTCCATGTTCTTACAATGTTTTCCATCCAAGTTTGGGTTGGTAGTGACACCCCCCCCCCCCCCCGGCGCAAATGTTAATCAGTGAGGCCCTTATTCTGTATTATTTTTGGATATTCTAGAGTATATAGATGGACTAAGGTCCCACATATGTCACACATATTGCTCCAGCCTCCGGGTATATAAAGCCTAAAACTAGATATGTTCATTTGATTTGTCACATATCCCCTGGAGTGTCGCAATCGGGATGTTTATGAATATATGCCTCGTTAACTTGGCACGTAGGCATGATGTAAACCCCGATGGCATCGAGGAGCCAGCCGGAGCGTCCCCACAAGCCCACGATACATGTGCCATTTGGGGTCGGGATGGAGAAGGGCGTCCCGGTCTCCTCGCCATACGGTCCATATGTTCTTCCCATATCTGTATGCAACGTCAGTGAGGTGACGACGACTTGTGTGAGGAGACTTGTGCAATGCCCGAACGCCCCCTCCACCGCGATGAGATGCTCATCCCATGAAAACTCCATCTGCTCGAACGCCAAATTAAGAGAGATGTGATATGACTTAGGAGAGGATTGTTTTCTGACTGTCGGTTCTACGCGATTAGAAATTCTCATGCGACTTTCTACCTTCGATTCCGTTGTTATTATTGGACCAAATCCTTTTGGAGCATAGTAATGTCTGTCAAGCGGCCCCGTCGTCCGTCTCACCCCAGCCAGAAGGTATTCGAAAGAGAAGCCGTGCACGGCGTCGGTGTGGTAGACACTGACGCTGAGGAGGCGAGGCGGGCTTGCGCGGCGGCCCAAGGTCAACCCATCTGGAAATTTAATTGTGAAATTGAACATTTTGAACCATTTCCCATAACTTGTAGAATTGCACATTGTGTTTGAAAGTTAGGCCTTCTTGAATGTTGATTTGGGAGACCTTCTCCATAGCTTTCATAACCGTGCACTTCCTTCTATTAGATATGTCATATATGAGCGGAGCAATATCCTTTTGATCTCATCCCCTTGAGCCACACCGCTTCCCAAAAAATCGCTTTTCTTCCATTTCCAATGGTGACTCTTGTCGCCGCCCTCAAAGAGATCTTTATCTTGTGAGTTGCAAGGATTTCCAAGATCAACCCATGGTTTGGGCTCGCCGTTTATTCCAAAGCCATCTGAACCCAAGAGCCAAGGCAAACCTTTTGAGGTTGAGGATACGAAGACCCCCACAATTTTTTGACTCGCAAAACAATTTCCAATTAACTTTGTATTTCCACCGGTGATTTTATTGCAAGCCGCTCAAAGAAAGGCTCTACGGATTCTATCAATCTTCATGAGAACCTCTAAAGGAAAGCACGATGATATAGTAGATGACAATGCTAGTAAGCACCGACTTTACTAGAGTTGCATCACCGGATACAGAAACGTGTTTTCCCTTGGAAACTTTAGTCAAAGAGGCCCTTATATCATACAATTTATGCTAATTCGATGGGCAAAATCTCCACACGTATGACACTTATTGCTCCAAGTGGCTAAACACGAGTAAATATAATCTGAGACGACGGGATGTTCTTCAGCTTGGAAATGCCATAATCGGCCCGGTTTTGCTTACGAAGTTGCTGCGTAAGCACTGCTGACCATAAAAGTTGGGTCGTTAACTTGGCACGTAGGCATGATGTAAACCCCGATGGCATCGAGGAGCCAGCCAGAGCGTCCCCAGAAGCCGACGATGCAGGCGCCATTTGCGGCCGGGATGGAGAAGGGCGTCCCGGTCTCCTCGCCGTACGGTCCATACGTTCTGCCCTTGTCTGTACGGAAGGTGAGCGAGGTGACGACGACCACCGGTACACTGCTGCAACGCCCATAGGTCCCCTCGACGGCGGTTAGACGCTCATCCGACGAGAAGTTGATCTGCTCACAGGCGGAAGAGAGATAGATATGTTAGGTAGCAAAGGCTTGATTTCTGGAAGTCGATCAAGATGTACCTACCGTTGCACGAAGTCCCTTTGAACCATGGGAACGGCCACCAGACGGCCCCGTCGTCCGTCTCACCCCAGCCACCCCAGCCACAATATACTCGAAAGAGAAGGCGTGCACGGCGTCGGCGTGGTACAGGGTGATGCTGAGGAGGCGAGGTACGCCTGCGCCGCCGCCGCCGCGCATGTGAAAAGCTTGCCCGCCTGCTCCTCCCCACGGCCCGACCTTAACCACTCCTCCTGCTCGTGGCCGCGACCCCTCCGTGATCTCGTCGGAGAAATTGCTGTGCCTCGACACCGGCCTCGCCGTTTGATGCTTCGTGGCCTCGACCACTACTCCTTCTTCACTCATTTCCCATGCGGCCAGCTTCTATCTGTTGGATCATGATCTGGCGCTGGCGGTCTCGTAATTCGGCTTGCGAGAGTGGGACGTTCGCGCGCGCGGCGGATGAAGGAATAGCTGCCGCCGATGCTCTGTCGCCGGGGCCGGCGTGAGCATGGCCGCCCGATCGTCCCTCTTCCCTGCGCTGACCGCCCCAGAACTCCTGAAATTAATCAACCGTGGATCGACATTAGTTCTTCTGTCACATACTGCGTGACTCTGAAGTCCAAACTCGATCGAGATGGCCACGTTCATGGTGATCACCTTCGCGACGTTCTCGGCGAGGCCTCTGAAACTGACGCTCACGCGGAGGGCGATGTCCCGCACCGGCGGCTGCCTGGTCGTCGTCGTCGTCGTGGAGCTGTCCAGCGTACGGCCGAGAGCGGCGCCGGCGAGGATGGCGCAGGTGTACACCGACACGGTGGCAACGAGGATGAGGAGCACGGTGGACCCGGAGAAGCGCGCCCGCGCCATTGCTAGCTAGCTCGACCCTGCAGAGATCGATAGGCTGCCCCCAAATCCATCGTGTGACGACCAGCTGGGCCAGATATATACGGGCAACGGTACAGGCCGGTCGCCGGCCGTGCCGTGGATTGGTATCATTCATCGAGCCATCTGATTGACTGGTTTGTCCCGCGTTTGTAGCCAAAACTGTCGCTGTACATCGGATCGGAGAGTATCTGTCAGTCCACCGGTTCAACGACGACGTTCATCGGGAAATCAAATAAATAATGTATGTCATCCTGTCAGTGTTACTACCAACTACGGAGTAGTAGAGAGTCTTTAACCTTACTAGTACTAGCAAACTCCGTTTGGATATGTACGGCGTGACTAAGTCTTCGATCGTATCGTTAGCTCGTACTCACTCCTTTTTAAAATATAAGATGTTTTAGGTTTGTGAAAAAAAATTATCTAGACTTTTTTTAGTGTGTAGAGAACCTACGTACTAAAACAAGTCTAGATTCATTTTTTTCACAAACCTAAAGCATCTTATATTTTAAAACGGAGGGAGTATGTGTGTTTTTGTCTGGTGCCGGCGCATGAGTACCTGTGTTTCCCCTTCACCGTGTTTAGGGCGTTACTCGTTTAGGTCCTCTATGGATTGTAGTTTTTTCATAGATATTTTTCTATTGTAGCATTACTCGTTTAGGGCCTCTTTGGATTGTAGGGTTTTCATAGATATTTTTAGAGTATTTGAATCTTAAGGATTTTTTTCTATGCAGGCCCTTTGGATCATAGGATTTGGCCTACCAAATTCGGATGAAATCCATTCATATGCCTCTATTCTATAGGAGGCTCAACATGAGCTCAAACTTCATTTTAACTAGACGGACACGCGAGCTTCGCTTCGCCGCCTGCAAGGCGTTGCCACCTTGTTTTGGTTCTAATGTGTTTTGCGACGGTAAACTTTTTTAAGTTTTGTCTTACATATTTTATGGTTGAATGATAGTGGTTAGATCATTGAAATTTTGGAATTTATATCGAGATAATATTCCTTCTTCTATGTCCCGGCGTGACAGGATGTGAGCTGCCAGTTTTTCTAAATGACGGCGAGATAGTAACTTCCACAAAATCTCGTGCCACATGGCAAGATGCCATTCCATCTCACCCTTAAATCGTCGTGCACGATTGGATGCCCAAAATTTGTAGGTGAACAATGGGTAGTGTTGGAGTAAAGCAAAGCATTTGGTTGTGGCTGGCTATCATTCCCTGGGCCGGTGAGCTCAGGAAAACACCCTCCATGGCGGACTGGGGATGCGGGAATCGGCCGGATCGGCTCGGGCGACAACAACACCGGGCGGTGAGCTCAGGACAACACCGTCCATGGCGACTGGGGATGCGAGAATTGGCTGGATATGCCCGGAACGCAACGACGCAGGAGGCGACGAATTGTGTTCATATGGAGGTAATCTAGGCGGGGTGGCGGCAGCTCACCTGTTGCAGCAGCGGGCTCTCAATGGGTGTGGAGGAAACAGGGGTAGAGAGAGATTGAGGTCTTGTGGTAGTTTCTTCCAGCGTATAGGGAATAAAGCAGCAACAAAAGAGATAAAACCAAACAAATATTTGAGAAGGCAAACACACAGCCGCCAGAAAATCTGCCATCTCACACAGCCGCTAGAAAACCCGCTACCACACACAACCGCCACCAGATATCCAAAGCACTAGGGAATGTGGCGAGGCGACACACGCCGTGCCCGTGGCAACAATTTTTTCATCCGAGGATTTTAAGTAGAAGCAAGACACTGAACAGTATGAAAAATGTAAAATTGTTGGTACATATATTTACAGTGGACTACAGGGCAGGTTATAACTAATTGACCACGCTACTACTTACTCTAACAGAGACACCGAGACTGCATTAGCTTACACAAAAGAAGGATGTTGTTCCTATTATACTCTTACGCTTCTGCTTCTTTAGTTGTTGTTGTCCTTGATCTTCAGCGGCACCACGAGTGTGAGGATTGCTCTGGTGATAAAAGGGACATCGGCATCGGGGTGCTTGCCCTCGTCATGGTCGGGAGCAATCTGTGGCTCGCTGGAGATGGCGGCGATGGGCAGGAGCGGGTTCGCTTCTTTGTTGATCGAGCCGTCGGAGGAGTCCTGGGGAGTCCTGGTTCATCGCCTTGATGCTGACATGCGAGTTGAGGTTGTCTTCTGGATCGGTCTTCTCTTCGGTTTGTTGTCAGCCATGGTGGGTTTCTGAAATCAGACTGCTTTGGCATAATACTTGAAAAAAAAGAACAATAAATACAGAACAAAGCTTTACCCAAAAAAGAAGACTGAGTAAGGATCTGTATGCAGAGACACTTACAAGATGCACTGCAGTGTGAGTAAATGTTTTTGCATAATTTGAAGCAGAGGTTCAACATTGTAATACTTTTGCGTTTTCATAGAAATGTTTCCTTCAGCTGGTTAACCTGCCGTTTGTCCCCGTAACTATGTCCCGTAACTATGATATATGATAGATAAAGCATAATGGAAGGACGTCTACGAATCCTAGGATAAGAATTTATAAATGTATAGTTAAGGAAGATCATGTACTCATAACATGACCTACGGGGTCCTGAATCTCCTGATACAATTGAGAATCACATTAAAATGATAGTACAAAAAAGAGTGGTTGTTAAATAGCGTTACAATCTATATAAATAATATCTTGGCTCACCTGCCTTATTTGGACACCAACACCTCTAATATACATAACCATGGCTTCCAACATTTGCATCACACGGTTAAGTAGCATTAGTTGTCAGCAAACTTCTAATAAGTACAGTAAGTTTAAAACGGCGCGTCATGTGAAACTGTGTAAACGGTAATATGAATGACTAATATCAGTTTACTTGCCTCACAGTTTGGACCTATCATGAGCTCATAATGCCAGATAAAATTAGAAGGCACTTAGAAAGAACATGCCATAGTATTGAAAATAGTACATTAAGAGTGATAGTAATTTAGTTTGATGCAAGACGGCAGTAATGTGTGATCAAACTATGGTATCAGGAGGCTGAGTTTTAAAATAAATTCTACCACCACCACATGGACAAATAGACATATATTGAATAAATTATTATTGAAGAAGATGACACATACATCAGCTGTGAAGGTACGAAAGAAAGAATAGCCGGGTCGAATGATCCACACAAAGTTCAAAAACAAATTTGCGACTTCCATTACTCGAAAATTATGATTTCCAATTGGTGAAAAAAGTTATGCTTCCAGGAACAGGAGGTGGTTCCATAACTCCATCCAATATACATTATAAATATCTAATACTGAGATCAGCCTTTCGTTAGAGTAGCAACCAATAAACCAAGTCCCATAGGTGACTTTGGTGAATATACATCATACAAATACTAAATCACCAAGCAAAAAGAGTTGAACCACCTAGGAAGAAATAAACCGACTTTGCAATCAACATGCTCCAGCAGTTCCTATGCAATTCTGAACTCCAAACCCAGTCCTAGGAGTGAACTACCTAGTTCGCTTAGCAAGTTTTTTTACAAAATCATCACACAAACATAAAACTCCTGCAACACTCGTAAGGATACACTATGTAGAACTAACATATCCGAAGTATATAAAACAAACCCCAGAACAGCGATATCATTTCGAACTGAACTAAAATGTCAAAAAAAATCACTACATATGGAATGCGATCAGAAACGATAAAATTGTGGATGTTGTGGCCATGTAAATCGACATTAATCTTTTTACTTGAATAATATGCAAAAGAACCTTGACTTTATCAATAATTCTAAGCACAGAACAGGAAACTATTGATGACCACAATGTATAGAATCCAAAACGTAGATGACAATCATATATCGTTGAATTCGCAAGATATTTTCTGCCAAAAGCTGAGTAGATTAAACTAAGCCCAAAACAGGAAACTATTCATGACCACAATGTATTGAATCCAATACGTAGGTGTATAGGATAAGAAATTGTACATCATTGAATTCTCATGATATTTTCTGCCAAAAGCTGGTCAGATTAAAATACACAGTAAGGCTAAGAGGCACACTCAAAACCGAATTACATGCTTAGAGACCCCACCTTTTCAGGCCCCCTTTGTTTCAAAGCCCCCTTTGTCTACAGCAAAGCATGCTGCCTTGCATCGTAGAGAAATGGACATGCTCCAGCTTACCTCTGCCAGATGTGGAAGAATCTCATGGCTCCGGGCCCATAGTATACTAAGATTTTGTATGAGTATTCATAATATAAAGGAGCAAATCAACTACCTATAGCATCATATAAAATACAAAAAATCCAAATAATGCAAATGAAATCAAGCTCTGAGTATGCTTATAGCAGAGTACATACCTGCTGAACACATAAATCTAAGTTTATCGTATGGGAAAAATAGTAAAATCAATGGAAGTTGTGGCTGAGGTTTTGTAGGAGTCTTCATGATATCCAGGAGTGTCAAAAATCTTCAGCATCATATAAAATCCATGTCTATAGACTTGCATAAGTGATTCAGCAAATTGAGCTGAAGTGAATCAAATGTAGGGACTTGAGCAATAATCTGCAAGTACAAAAGGACACCTCCTATGCACCGTGTTCTGCATTAATTCGGGAACAACAATATTGACTATTCATAACCGTAAGGTGCACAATTAGAACCTGAAGAAGGAAATAGCTTGTGCACAATCATTGAACGCACACCTTGACGACTCCAAAGCAGAAGGAAAGAAACTAGAAGCAAGCCCAAGGCACGGGATCCAGTCGAGGTCGTCGTCGCCTCTGTAGTGGTCGCCCAGCACCCGCGAACAAGAAGAAACCCGCAATCCTCTGCTAGGACGAACTGTTAGTCCACAGGATCCCCACGGCATGGAACAACGAAGCACGGCGCATGCAGACCACCGCCATCGGGACCCCTCCATCCGTGATAGCTCTGCTCACGGTCATGTCTCCCTGCTCCAGCTACCGGCTCCGGGCACTAACTGCAGCCACGATCCCCCACGGCCTGTGTTGCCGACGACATCGATGTAGCCCGGTGGCAGCAGAGCAGGCCGCACTCTGCACTTAGTGGCGCTGCTAGCCGCCAAGAAGGCACACGGCGGACCAGCAGGCGAGCTCGTGGGGTGCTGCAGCGGATAAGCCACGCCATGGCCACCGGCCAAGCTCAGTCCGCGTAGGCGTCACCATGATGGATACCTCAGTACACGGAGGTATTCCAGGGAGTGAGAGAAGGACGTCGGCGCCCGGGGTGGACGGCAACGATGGGGATTTCTATTTCCAACCTAAGCCATGGGCTTGTGCACCGAGAGAGCACTATGGGAGCGATGGGGATTGGGGGCCATGGGGAGGAAGAGGGGCCTGTATCCTTCGGGGCGTCCACCGCTTTGACCGCCTCTCGGTGAAAACAAAAGGCCACAGAACGAACCGCGTAACCAGTGACCTTCCGAGGTCCGGAGAAGACGCGGGTGACACTGGAGGAGGCATGCGGGTTCTGCTGTTCTGCGGGGGAGATGTGTGCCGGACCGATTGACCAGAGAGACACATCAGGAAGTTTTGGTTGCTCATGAAATCTCTAGAATGTCCAGGTCATCGCGCGCACAGATGGCCTGAGAGGGCTGAATTTTTCTCACGCTTAAGCTATAGAGTAATTTTCCTTTGAGAAGTCAGTTCACTCTCACTCTATCTTTCTCTACTCTACTCTCATCAATCCTCTAAGTTTGTGTGTGTGTTTGGTTCTTGTGCACTATCGAAAAACACTTATTATAGAATTTCTGTGTTTTGATGTTCAGTAGGAATCCACCGCATACATTTTTCCAATTCCGACATTTCATAAGCCCTTCAATCTAAAGGAGCCCTTAATAGGAGGGTTAGGGGCTGACTTTTCAAATTACTTTCCTTTAAGATCAAACTATAGTATAAGAACATATTTTGTAGGTGTGAAAGGATATTTTTCCTGAAATTAGTAAATATAACCTAATTAAGTAACATTTACAGTAGCACAACATCAACAAGTTGAGCTCGCTGCAAAAGAAGAAGAGTTTAGTTATTTTATCAGTTTTTTCATAAATAGAATATATTAATATCATATTGATATCAATTACACCCGACCTCTGCAACAACATAAGTTCGAGAGCTAGTCTAGACATTATTAAGGATGAACACAATCAAAAAGGAAAAAAAGCCCCGCGCTAACGTGATGACACACTCGGATAAGCAAGAACAAACCACCACCAATGGCGAAAACTAGATCGCGAAAAAGGTTCTCCAAGGCTATGCCTCCTAGAAAGTAACAGTGCTACTGGCATTGTCGTTGCTCTATCTAACCACCATACTCAGATCAAGGGTTTTCACCTTAGAGATGGAACAATCTCCATATAAGGCCTCTAATAACGACCAGAGAGACTCCATTGCTAGGTACAACAAATTAAGGCTAGACTAGTGTTTTCACCCGAGAAATTGAAATGTGGCACTCAAAGCGCACCACCAAGAACGAAGTCACCATGTGCTGCCGCTCCCACATGTTGAGACCACACTATAAATAAACTATCATCCAGCTTAGAGTCGTCCATGCACATAGTTTTATGTGGACATGGCCACACACCGAAATCATGTGAACACGAGAATAATGAAGCATCAACTTCTCCTCACCTCTACGTATGCTCCATGAACCTGATTCTGGTATGTCTCATCTCAAAATGAGCATGTGAGATGGTACTCTCGAGCCTAGCCTGTCTTATTTAAACACTATTGTGGTGGTGCCATGATCAACGTAACCATGATGCCGACAAAAGGTCACCAACGAATACTCGTGCACATATAGTGTTGAAAGTGTTTTTGTGTGATTGTACTTGAGAGCAAAACAATATTAAAAGAAAGTGAGTAAAGAGTAAACCAAGAATAAGAGATGCAAAATGATGAAACTCCAATAGGTCTATGATCATTCTCATGGAGTGTTAGATTCACCACTAGCATATAATAGAATTGTATATGATGCATCCTTTCTTATAATTATCCCATGTGTGGGCAAAGACAAAATAATGGCGTGCCAAAAATATTTGTCACACACACCGCACAACCACCACTAGCCCTCCAATTCTGCTTGATCTTTGTTATTCCCTCATTGATGGTCGAAATAGGAAAAGGGGGCACGTTTTTCACCGCTATGACCGCTAACTACTTCTTGCATAGTCGATAACATCCTTCATATCCATAAGGAAAATATTATGGAGCCTTCGTTCACACAATAAAATGAAGAGTATTACCACACTTAATACTAATCGCAATGAATTCATCCTTCTAGACAAATCAGTAATGCTAGGGTTCCTCCATCTATCCAAGAACTAATGAAAGTGCTCAACTGTAGATGCATAACACATCATTTTAATAATATTATGGATGACAGATGAATGGTCAAATAAGTACACATGCAAATCCACACTACAGTTCAAAATTAGAATGAGATGGATGAAGGAATCATCTGCGAAGGCATAGTTAATGGTGGTGATGATGGAGATCGATGGTGTGGCCTCCACGATTCGAGGTATGGTGGAGACGGATGTCCTATTGTTGATCGCCCTCTAGATCCCTTCTGAAGGTGACGATTCTGGTAGTATTTATGGTGTTATGATTCTATGTTCATCTAAACTCTTATTCATATCGCATGGGATGGAAGTATTTGGCAAGGTGGATCCCGGCCACATGGTATGACGAAGGCCGTCTGTACCACTGGTTGTTAGTCTCTCTCGTCTCATTTCTTGTCCTCTTTACTCTCATGCGTGTGTCTTTTTTATAAAGAATTTTATTGCTCCCAATCAACATATCTGTGTCAAAAAATGTCTATTTTTTAGTGTGACTTTTCTTCTCTTTATTTTTTGGATCATGGTAAAATAAAAAAAATAGGTTCGTGCCTGCATAGTAAAGTACTAAAAATTCCACATTTACAAATGCAAAACAATTAATAAATATGATGCAAAATGCAGTCATCAATATTCCTAAGCTTAGAATTCTGCTCGGCCTCAAGCATGAATGTAGCTGGAGGAACAGGGTTATCAAGTTCATGAAGCCCGAGTCGTTACAATAAATGAGAACATTACAACAAAGCAATAATCATAAAAGATACATAACCATACATGAGCACTATCATACTTCTAATAATTAAATGATTTAGGAACTTCCACACATTTAGCAACTAATTGTTTTGCAAAGGAAATTGAACATCATGATAAAAACCATTTAGTTGAACTGAACAAGCTGTGAAGACATCTCAAACATGTTTAAAACTTCACACAACTCCTTAGAATTCAAAACCTCGAACGATCGCTTTTATTTTCTTCTCATGATCTGACACAGACTTATTTAGTCATGGAACAACATTTTGACCCATCGTTTGAGGGTTGTGCCAAAGAACTAAGCATACCCTAATTTCACGGGAAGATTTAAAAGAGATCAAACAAATCGTCAATTGAAGGTGAGTATCATTGTTTCCTATTTGAGTATGTATCTTTGCACTCATTCTAAATTTTCAGTTAAAATGGTGGTACTATTTTTCTTATTTTAAATTTATTTAGGCTAAACAAACAAAATAGATTAACTCATGTCATAAAAAATCTTACACCTTTTCAATTAAAACCTGTGGTGTGGACGATCCTATAATCATCATAAAGTAACAAGTACGATAAAACTCAACCTAATCCATACATCTAATAGAATTACCGCAAACTAAACTAATTTCACTTACTATAAAGGCACAAAACCCATAGGATATAAATCAACCCCGCTGGGGAGAGTTAAATTGAAACTTATTACTAAACTGAAAAATGAACTAAACTTGATTTACGAGGAAATAAACATGCTAAAAACTGTACATATTATATTAACCTACTATAGGTCTTCCTAAATTTGAACTCAAACCAGATGGGATCAAATAATCCCTTGCAATTATTCGTTCGGCACGAGTGACAACACTATGAAGTAGCTTGTTGGTTGCCTCCCAGGACGTAATGCGGAGTTTATTCATGTCATAAGTCTTTTCAAGTTTGGTGATGGTGTGCAAGTAAACAACAAGATTTGCCTCCATGCCCTCTAGTGCTTTATTTTTATTTTTCATAATTAGCAAAGTCCTCTAGTCGTTCCTATTAGGACATTCCAAGTCACGTCCCGGCCAGCACCGCCTTGCCATGCCTCCTACCAGCCGGCCAGGACCGCCACCACGCGGTAGAATCAGCGCCGATTAACCAACAACGGCGTATGTACATATTACTCATACCTATATGTATGCCTACATATTCGTACAAGCTAGTTAGTTTAGCCATACTGGTTTTGTACATAACTATTTATACCAGTTTAGTATTTAAAAATCAGTATGTCCTTAATTACGAGGGGATATCACGCGATCTGAGTTGTCCTTATATTTGAGTTTGTCCAAGTTTGGGGTAGGGGTCGTAGTGAAGCAAACGACTTAGCAAAATCTTATGCCCCATGCTGATTGAAGATTGGTTTGCCAATAGTGTAGTCGAGGCTCGTGTGCTGATCTTCTTTTTCCAGTAGTAAAATTCTCCACAGCCAAAAAATACGTTAACTTAAATTCAATCCGTAGCAATCGTACGGATATATATTTTAGTTATATATATAAATCATAATTAGATGGACAAATTGTCCCATATGTCTCACACTCATATTTCTCCAAGTTACTAAAAAGAGTATATGAAGACTGAAATTTTCGATTGGTCCCATATTCCCTGGAGAATAAGAGCCCGCATAAATCCGTGAATAGGTGTTGTAAAGTTGATATAGTATAATTTTTATTTAAGATTAACACAATTTGATCTTTGATATATACTATATTATGCGGGTTTATGTCCGTTTCGCAACCCTAACTGAAGTATAGTAATCGGGTTGTTTAGGAACCTAACTCGTTAACTTGGCACGGCATGATGTAAACCCCGATGGCATGGAGGAGAAAGCGAGAGCGTCCCCAGAAGCCGACGATGCAGCCATTTACGGCCGGGACGGAGAAGGGCGTCCCGGTCTCCTCGCCGTACGGTCCATAGGTTGCTCCCTTGTCCGTACGGAACGTCAGTGAGGTGACGACGACTTGTGCTGGGAGGCTTGCGCAATGCCCGAACGTCCCCTCCACCGCGGTGAGATGCTCATCCCATGATAACTCCATCTGCTCGAACGTCAAATTAAGAGAGATGCATGTGTGTTAGGAAAAGATTGTTTTCTGACTGACGGTTCTACATGTGTGGACTTGCTACCTTCGATTCCGCTGTTATCACTGGACCAAATCCTTCTGGAGCATAGTAATGGCCGTCCGGCGGCCCCGTCGTCCGTCTCACCCCAGCCAAAAGATATTCGAAAGCGAAGCCGTGCACGGCGTCGGTGTGGTAGACGCTGACGCTGAGGAGGCGAGGCGCGCTTCTTGCGCCGCCACGGCCGCCGTTGCCGCCGCGCCGAAAGTAAAAAGCTTGCCCGCCCGGTCCACCCCACGGCCCCACCTTAACCACCCCCCCTCCTGGTTGCGTCCCCTCCGTGATCTCGCCGGAGAAGTTGCTGCGCCTCGAGAACGGCCTCGCTGTCGTCGCTGATGGGACGTCATCGCTGCTGCTGATTTCCCCGGGAGTAGCTGCTCTCTGTCCCAGCATGACCTGCCGCTGCCGGTAATCTAATTCGGCTTGTGAGATCGGGTGGCTCGCTCGCGCGGCGGACGATGACAGAGCTGCTGCTGCACTGTCACCGGCGCCGGCGCGAGCTCCGCCGCCTGGCCGTCCTTCCATGCGATTACCACCCCAGAGCTCCTGAAATCGACCACGGATCGACATTAGTTCATCCATCACCTGATGCGAAGTCCGCCA
This sequence comes from Avena sativa, assembly GCA_916181665.1. Taxonomy (NCBI): domain Eukaryota; kingdom Viridiplantae; phylum Streptophyta; class Magnoliopsida; order Poales; family Poaceae; genus Avena; species Avena sativa. Next base: position 196,793,494 of record OV702282.1, read on the forward strand.
AAGTCCAGACTCGGTCGATCAAGATGGCTAGGTTCATGGCCACCTTTGCGAAGTCCTCGGCGAGGACTCTGAAGCTAACGCTGACGCGGAGGGCGGTGTCCCGCGCCAATGGCTGCTTCGTCATCGTCCTCGTGGGGCTTCCCAGCGCCCGGCCGAGAGCGGCGCCGGCGAGGATGGCGCAGGTATACACGGATACAGTGGCGACCAGGATCAGGAGAAGGGTGGCACCGGAGAAGCGCGCCATTGCAAGCTAGCTGTGTCGACTCTCGATCTCGAGCCTGCGGACACTAGATCGATCAGCTGACTCTGCAATCAGTCGTGATCGACCAGCTGCGTGTAATATACGGGCACCGGTGCAGGCCGGTCGCCGGCCATGTCATGGTCTCATGGATATACTATGTGCGTTGGTTATCATCGATCGATACGACCGATTGATTTGTCTCATTTAAGTTAGCCAAATTTGTCACCATCGGGAGTATGTGTCGGCGTCTGCCGGTTCATCTGTAAATGAAGATAAATAATGTATGTCAGTTGTTACCGCTAGCTAACCAGTAGTTTTTTTTTCTAATAATAAAGATGTTTTATTACTCAAAACTAGCGTGGTGGCCCTCGCAAATGCGAGGGCATCATCTTTAATGAACCGAGAGCGTTGAAGAAATAGAGTTATAGTTTTTGGGCATCAAATTGTAGGATAAGACATAATATGGATCTAGAACTATAATAATGTTATGGTAAATGAAGTATCACATATGCCATTAATATATTTAGCCAAACTAAATTTGTGGGATCATGATTGTGTGTTTTTTTATGTAATATTAGCTACATAAACTATTGTGAAGTTAGATCAGTATGAGAGCTTAATTAACATGGATATTTTTTCTTCATTAAAATAAAAGAAAATTAATTTATGATCATTAGTATTTAGGTTAAAGTACAGTTCGTGTTTCTTCCACACTACTACTTATGAAACTTCAAAACCAAACTACTACTTATATAGCTTTAAAAGGAAAATTTAGAATTTCAAAAAGTGTCCATGGTAAAACTTTTACATTTCTTTGTATATGAATATAATCCTAAAAGGGACCAATACAAAATCGACACCACTTTTACATTTTTTATTTTCACTGTATCCATTAACATGTTTATAGGTTGGTAGTCAAAGTTACAGAAGTATGACTATAAGTTTATATAATGACGTCTATTTTTATGTAGTATTTTTATCTATATATTAAAATATATACATGTTATCTCGATCCTCAGTTCATTATTTATACACACTCTGCTTGTATTTGTGGTTCAGTGTAACTCTAATACTCGATTAGAAAGGTTTAGCCTCTTCATGAGTGTTCAGTTTTATTGAGAGACTGAATGATCTATGCTCTTATGTTGACTTCACTAAATCACCAAAAAGGCATAAAAATATTTTAAGGATGTCTAATCATATAAAAGAAAAAATCCATCAGAGAAATATCTAATAAATTAAATATAGACGTGTTAGGTTTTATTAAAATAAAGAATTAGTGCATGGATTTGTGACGTGGAGAACAAAGATGGAACACATCTATTAATTTACCGGACAAAAACATTAATCCATAAAGATAACTCGCCCAACCCTCTTGGTAATGTAGGGTGTATATATTTGCTCTCATAAGTATAAAATGTTGTGATTTTTTAATGAAAAGGAAAATAAGACCGTACTATGTAGTTACTTTTTGGTTGTAGGACTTTCCCGAAAGTTGTCTCGTCTCTTCATGGTAATGTTTTAGTTTTTTCCTATTTTGGCATTTGTAGTCATTGGAATTGGGAACTAAAGTCACTTAATTTTTTGTTCTCCCATGCAGATATCTCAATGTGTCAATCCAATTCAATGTTCTTTTAGTAAATTTTCAACTTTTTTTAACAGAAATTTTCAACTTTCTGAGTTATCTATTATTCGAAAGGGTACACCAAAGACTAAGAAATCATCAGGTTTGCCATCTAGTTTGAGGACATCAGAAGACCTATCATCAAGGTCGGTCAATAGTGAGACATATCTTCCAGGTCCCAAGCGAGTTTATAATATATATTTATCAACTATCGCTTAGTTATAATATATTTATATACAGTATGATAGTCTATCAATATAATTTTCTTAGTAGAGTTCCACGATAGTTGATACCTATCTCAAGACGATAGTCTATCAATATATTTTTCTTATATACACCGAATTTAAAAATATTTGGACCTCTTTAATTGATTTCCACTCAAATCTAATATGAGATATCTTTTGGCTATTTCTTTTTTTAGGGGTCTTTTGGCTATTTCTATATACACAAACATGCACTGGTATATATTTTGTACACTCAACTACGTCTTGATAATAATTTAAAATCATAGAAAATGTTTTCACACTAAAGCGTGCAATATCCTAGCTAGTTAGACTTTGCGTACATACTTTTTTTTCTTGAAAGCGACTCAGCCAGCTTGCTAGCTATCGCTATTGTGGTATTTTTTTCACGAACGGACCAGCTTGCTAGCTATCGCTATTGAAAGCGTACATACTTTTTTTTCTTATTGTAATTTTTTCATGAACGGACCCTGCCTGCTAGCTAGAAGTTTGTTTTGGAACGGACTCGTCTATTCCTGGCTACGTATTCCCTAATAATTGCTTTCCATGTTGAGTTAATTACCGGGGTCGATGCGTCAAATTCAGAACACGTACGTACCAAAACATATATAAGGCGTGTTAACCAGACCTATAGAGTTACGTAAAATATAATCGTTTATTAAATCAAAGCCATAGATTTTAAATCTAACCGTTGAAACAATTTTAGATGACGTGGATCAACCTAATACCCCGAAACACATCCTTATATTGCTTTTAATATATAATAGATGTTTAGTATTACATCCGGCATCTGCATAGGTAGGATGCACACAGCCGTTACAGTCCACAAATCTAAAACGACAAAAAAAAAGCGGACTACATATCAAAATAAGAAATTGTAAGACGCTTATGAAGTTGAAGGAGGGCTTATCTATAGATTATGTTGTCAACCATATCGGATAAACAAATCCCCGCGCTGTATTCTCCAGTCGCGTACACACCTCCATAAAAAGGTTGTGATAATTTGCACGATGCAGTGCCGACCAAGACCGTAGGATGTTGGTACATCTATAAATAACCTATATGAGAGAACAATTTTTATCATTAAAAACTTTATTATTTCTATATAAATCACAGCGACCATATAATGGCAATCGCTTCAACCCGAAGAATAACTTATACTTATGATCTATACCATATAACCAATTTCCAAATATATTGGCAATACTACGTGAAACTGCTTGGGTAACTGACCATATAGAACTAGTGAGATTGCATTGGAAAAACATGTGTATGATTGTCTTGTTATGATGAAAAAACACACACATGATTTTCATGCCAATTCCGTTTAATAAGATTATCTTTACTAAGGATAACCCCTCGACGAAGATACCAAGCAATTTTTTTGTTTTTTTGAGGTATCTTCATCTTACAGATCATCCTATTATCTAAATCTGGTGTGACTGGCTGGACGAAAGCATTGTATAAGGAACTAGCAAAGAAAGAACCATTCTCACTTAAGTTCCGACGAAATTCATCAACATGATCCAAGAGTCAAGTCTGGTATCAATCAAATATCTCCTAAAGGTAACATTATGAGGGAATGATTCCAATACTGTGGCAATCGTTTCCTCCTTATAATGGACGATGGAATACAACGCAGGATATTGTTCATAGAGTGTAGCAGTACCAAGACACTTATTCTCCTAAATTCGTATCTAAGATCCGTCCTTAATAGAAAATGTACCGAAGCAGAAAAAATATTTCTTCGTTGCCATCGGACGGCCCAAAAGTGAGAGTCACCAGATTTCCAAACCATTTGGGACAATGCTTTTGAACCAACATATTTTTTAGTAGAATTTGCCATATCCCCTCTTCAGTTAATTAATTAAAGAGCCACTTACTAAGTAGGGATGTATTCTTGATCTCCAGATCATGAAAACCCAGCTCCGCTGTTCTTTGGGTCGACAAAGCATACTCCATTTAGCCAGTCTATCTTATTTTTCTCACTATCTCCCTACCAAAAGAATCTTGATCGGAAATAATCCAACCTTTGTAAGCCTCCTTTTGAAGTTGAAAGAATGATATCATATACAGTACCAATCAAATATCTCCTAAAGGTAACATTATGAGGGAATGATTCCAATACTGTGGCAATTGTTTCCTCCTTATAATGGACGATGGAATACAACGCAGGATATTGTTCATAGAGTGTAGCAGTACCAAGACACTTATTCTCCTAAAATCGTATCTAAGATCCGTCCTTAATAGAAAATGTATCGAACCAGAAAAAAATTTCTTCGTTGCTATTGGACGGCCCAAAGTGAGAGTTACCAGATTTCCAAACCATTTGGGACAATGCTTTTGAACCAACATATTTTTTAGTAGAATTTGCCATATCCCCTCTTCAGTTAATTGATTGAAGAGCCACTTACTAAGTAGGGATGTATTCTTGATCTCCAGATCATGAAAACCCAGCCCCGCTGTTCTTTGGGTCGACAAAGCATACTCCATTTAGCCAGTCTATCTTATTTTTCTCACTATCTCCCTACCAAAAGAATCTTGATCGGAAATAATCCAACCTTTGTAAGCCTCCTTTTGAAGTTGAAAGAATGATATCATATATAGTATCATATTATTTAGTTCTGAATTAAAGAGTACCAATCTTCCCTCTATGGAGAGTAATTTACCTTTCCAGCTACTCAATCTCAACTGTACTTTTTGCTCAACGATTTTCCATTCAACATTTGTAAGCCTCCGATATTGAATCAGAATTCCCAAATACCAAATCGTAAATACGCCCAGACTACAGACGAAGAGCTCAGCATAAAGGTCGGCCGCTTCCTAAGCCTCAAAAAGGGGGAGAATTTCACTTCCTGAGCCTCTGCACCAACTAGGGATGCACACAGTCATTAAGCATAAGTACCATGATTTTTAATCTCGCTACAATACCAAGCATGGTCCTCAGGTTAAATTGCATGAGTATCAGGAGATCTTGTTCCTTAAGTATAAATAGGAGCCTAATTTCACATCTATGGGGATTTGAACTCATCGTTGGGTTTGTACATCCACTCCCCAACCAGTTGAGCTAGGCTATAGCCTTGTACCTTATTATCCCATATGATCCATGCGACCAGAAATAACTGAGATTCACATGTATTTAGACACGTTTTGGTGTGTGTAGAAACATTCAAATCTAGAAAAAATCAAGTCACTTATTTCATAACGGGAATAGTTTAAAACAACTCTAACCATCAATTTAGCTAACAAAATATGAATTATATTCTACGAAATTATGCCTTAGAAGCTTCCTTTAAATATGAATCCAATGGTATAGATTTTATGACATACATCTCATATTTTGTTAACTAAATTGGTTACCAAAGTTTCTTATAACGACCTCCTGATTACTCTCCTTGAGCAACTCTGGAGGCTATCCTCGTATGCGCCCCCATCCTACCCCCTCCAGCAGATCCTGGCAGCCCCCCTCTCGGGAAAGGAAAGAGGGGAGGAGTGGGTATCACGACGGTAGCTCCATGGGCGGTTGGTGCGGCAGCGACAACAATACTTGGTTGAAAGGATACAGATGTCGCCTAGAGGGGGGGTGAATAGGCGATTAAAACTTTTCCTAGAGTGGCTCAACAAAGGGGGAATAAAACTAGTGTTTACTTTGTTAAGCACAACCTAGAACAACTAAGGTTCACCTATGTGCACCAACAACTTATGCTAAGCAATACAAGCAACAAAGTGATAGCAAGATATATATTACTTCAAGCACAAAGGCTATCACAATGTAAAGTGCATAAGTAAAGAGCTCAGGTATAGAGATAACCGAGGCACACAGGGACGACGATATTTTACCGAGTTCCTCCCAACATGGAGTACGTCTCGTTTGGAGAGGGGGTGGTATCAAACCACCAACGCCACAAAAGGCCTCCCTTATTCTCCGGTGAATCTCACCCCAACGGGATCGATCCATGCTTCCACTATCGGTGCACTTGTCGGTGACAACCGGAACCTCTCACAAGGTTGGGGCACTTCTCCACAACTTAATTGGAGGCTCCCAACAAACGCCACAAAGGCCACAAGGTTGGGGCACTTCTCCACAACTTAATTGGAGGCTCCCAACAAACGCCACCAAGGCCACAACCGGCAACACAACAAACCGTCTAGGGTTCCAAGAACCCAAGAGCAAAAAGCTTCTCAACTTTCACTCACCAAATCCTCCAGAGAGAACTCAAACCGATGCACCAAATGCAAATGGCAAGAACACGAGTAGTGCTCAAATCCTTCTCTCCCAAATTCCAACAAAGCTACAAAAGCTTGTGGGGGAATAAGAGAGGAAGAACAATGGAGGAAATCCACAAAAGACTCCAAGATCTAGATCCCAAGATGTTCCCCTCACTTAGAGGAGAGATGGATTGGTGGGATTGTAGATCTAGATCTCCTCTTTCAAATCCCTAAAGTATATGCAAGAATCAAGGGAGGGATTGAAGGGGGAGCAAGCTCAAGAGGGTCAAGAATGGAGGAGAAAGCCTGTGAAACTCGAGCAGTTGCATTGGGGAAGAAGGGCCCCTTTTTATAGGCCCACAGATTTCTGACCGTTTTCTGCCCGTTGGGGAAAAGTCAGACCGGAGACTCCGGTCTATACCGGAGATTCCGGCCCAGCCTCCGGACAAGCCTTCGGACCGCCCATCTGAATGACCTAGACCAGCCACGACCCAACAAGACCGGAGACTCCGGACTGAGCCAACACCGGAGACTCCGGGTTAGCCTCCGGACCTGGCTCTGGACCCCCATACAGTATGTCCTAGCCCTGATTCTGAAGTCACCACCGGAGACAGTTCCGGAAACTCCGGACCACACAGGAGACTCCGGTCTGGACCAAATAAGAGGTAAACTTTAAATGGCGATATCTAGAGTTTGGAAACTCCGATTGATCCGAAACCAATTTTGTTGGAAAGAGGACAACAAGAGGTACCCAACAAAAAGTGAAAATATTGGATACCACCAAGAGAGAAGATTTCATGTATTATAAAGTGAGATACCTCTCTTGGTGAGAAACCGGAAAACCTCACGGATCAAAAACGCAATATGATATAAAAGGGAAATCCGTTTTTGATGAACTAGAGCTTGTTATGGATATTACCACAAGCTCTAGAACCTCACATGGATAAGATCCAAATAACAACCAAGAAAGGATGATGCTAAGTACGCAAAGGTTTGAGCTCTCTCTGAACGATATGATCGAGTTACTCACTTGGGAGCCCCTCTTGATAGTACGGTTGTCTATCCTATAAACCGGTCTCCCCAACTAACACCACGAGACCTGATGGATGGGTTAACCTCTTGGGTGCCCGATCTTCACGGATCTCGTGGTCAAATCGATGGGAAAGCGAGGGGAAAGGGAGAAGGTAGCGGAAGCGAACACACACCTTGCGAAGAACACGATGAACACACGCAAAACTCACACGATACAAGGCCGATTGCTCCCGAACGGCGGCCACCGGTCCGATAGAATCCTCGCAAGGAAAGATCGGTCAACGTGCTCCCTCAAATCCACATCGGAGAGGGAAGAACACCTTGGGGAGGGTCTTGACGACTTGGGGGCGAGAAACCGAGAACCCAAGGCCTTGTTCAACGATGGATGCGTGATGCAAAGTCCAATCGAGGTTGGTGACGATAGTCGGTCCCCTTGGTAAAGGGGATGAGGCAAAACTAGAGATTCCACAATGGGGGTTTTCTTTAGTCTATCATCTATGCCTAAGGGATACATGGGCTGTGGCCCAACTAGTGCGCGCAGGCACTGCCATGAGCGGTAGTACCGGCTGGGGACCGGTAGTACCGCTTGGTCCGGTAGTGCCGCTCCGGGACCGGTAGTACCGCTTGCGGTCCTGGGGCTTCTGTTGACGTCGTCTGTTGGGAGCGGTAGTCGGGGGCGGTAGTCGGGGGCGGTAATACCGCTGGCCGATAGTACCGGTCGCCGGATCTGGTAGTACCGCCGGAGACAGAGAGTATTTGGCTTCTGTTGGCGTCGTCTATTGGTGGCGGTAGTGCCGCCGGGCGGTAGTATCGGTCGCTAGGTCCGGTAGTACCGCTGGCGACAGAGAGCATTTGGCGATCTGTCTTCTTCCGCCTCCTCTTCCAAGCCTCCGTCTTGTCGGGCTTGATGCTCCGGGCTTCCTCCCTTGCCTCCGTACTTGTCAATGTGAACCTATCATGCATATGTGACGGAGTATGAAGTAGCATACCATTCAATAGGGTAGGAAGGGGGCTCGAATAGAGGAACGGATTCACCTTTGGAGTCCATGACGACTTGGCGTAAGTTGGAGACCAAGATGTAGTAACGACTGTAGGTCGGGCTACATCAGCTCCCCCCCTTCAAAAAGAGTCGTCCTCGACTCTACATGCTCATCACCAAGTAGAAGCGGTCGAGAGACCTTCTTGATCCTGGGGTTCACCATATAGTCGTCCTCGGGAAGATTGACTTGACAACACTTCAATGTTCCTTCACCTTCCTTGAAGCCTACAAAGCTCACAACAAAAGCAAAGCAACACTCAAAGCGTAGCCAATTCATGAAGATTATAGCATGAGTCCTCAAGTAGAAGGAAGTCACCTTAGCTTGTAGAGATAGCTCAAAGAAGGGTAGCCATAGGTAACTCTCTTCGGTTCTTCTTGTCAACATATAGTCCATAGAGGTTGATGTGTATGCATTTGTACCTTCATACAACAAAGACCAAGCAACATATGTTTGTGTGTGATAGAGGAGCATGTCATTTGTGGCATGTCCATTCTTTTTCACAACACGATTAGCACAACTCAAGTATAGCAAACGGGATGCATATGCAAGGTCAATGTGCATGGAAATCATTTGAACATCATCCAAATGTGGGAACTCAAAAACTCCATATAACGTAGTAGTGGGGCACTCAAAGCATTGGATCCAAATTTCAAACAACATCTTTGATGCAAGAATAGGAGAATTTGGCAAAAACACACAAGGAAGCATATCCAAAACAAAAGTATTATGTTTGCAAACAAACCAAATGAAAGAGCAAGTGGTCCTTATGTTTGTTGCAACAACAAGACGAGATTCTTGGAAGCTCTCATGACAATACATGTTCTTAAAGGAATTGTGGTTGCACACAAAACATTGGAAAGGTAAATTGTTCAACATTTTTGTTGCAACACACAAAACATCATTATCTAAAGGCGAAGAAACATGCATGTCACAAGGGAAGATAATACCATTAACATGCTTGCAAGCAAACCATAGGAAAGAACAATTTGTCAACATGAAAGATGCAAAGTATGCAAAAGGTATCAGAGCTGGGTTCGATCTTGAACTCACTTGTGGGATGCTCTCGAGAGCTCTTTTTGTCAACTCGTGCTCAACCGAGGTTGACATTCTCGTGCGGGTACCTACGCACATCATATGTAAAAGGAAGAACGTGTGTGCATCGTAGAGATACACATCATCCATCATGACGTATCTCTTCTTGTGCACATCACCATTAATGTCAATCAAGTACGACATCGATGCATGGTGAGTATGCGAGTGGGAAACATGCTTATCATGGCAATCATCAAAATCTCCAAAAATTGAGAAAGCTATGGGGGCCATCTCATTATAACGCATATGATCACTATTGTTGCAAGCAAAACAAGTGAAATAGCAAGCATTCATCTTATCGCAAGCAACGGGAGAAATTGAATGACTAGCATGACAAGACAAGTCCGAAGCAATTGGAGGATACACACAAGATGCATAGCATGACATGTTTATGGCAATGATATCGCAATCAAACAATTCCACATGATCAATAGTATGCAAAGGCAAATCATCACATGGGAATATGAGTGAAGCATATGTAATGTCACAAGTATCATCCATAATATGCATATCCTCACAATTCATCATGTCCACTAGTGGGATCATGGCATCATCAACACCCTTATTGTTACCTTGTTCATACCTCTCATATGAAGTGGGTGTTGTGGAAGTAGTGGCCTCCTTGTGGACGACTTCGTCTTCTTCATGTAGCCATGGCGTCGCATCATCTTCGTGCACCATGTACATCTTCTCCATTCGAGGCATCATTGCTTCATAGCTTCGGGCGTCTTCCTCCATGGAACCTAGCACAACACAAGAGAACACACTAGAGGTAGAGGGTAAGTTGTTAGAATTCGAAATGGTCTCACTTGACCTATCAACTACCACTCTCAACTCACTAGGAGTATCACTCATGCCCTCCAAGTGGAAGCACTCAATCTCACATAAGGTGGAGTCACTCATCTCACTCTTGTTCTCACTCAAGTGGGCTAAGTGGCTCTCATACTCACATGGGATTGGTACCACATCATCACTCAAGCATATGGGGGTAGGCTCGGTTTCCTCAACTCCATGCGCCTCCTTTGGTGAAGGGAAAATCCCATGCTCACCATTCTTGACCTTGTCGCCTCCAAGGTTGGATGCCATAAGATGGGCATCATTGCTCGCCTCCATGGTTGAAGGGAAAATCCCATGCTCGACCGTCTTGTGTCCATCTTGTAGTAGTGGTGGAGGTAGGCTCATGCTATCCAACTTGGCGAAGTAGAGGTCTTCATTTTCCTCGTTCATGAGGTCTTCGAATGCAAGCGTAGTCGTTGAAGCTTGATGGCGTGGACGAAGGCTTTCTCTTGGTGCCATTTTGGTGGTGGCACTAGAAGTTGAAGGTGCCTTGTGATGGTGTCGACGGAGGTCATTGGCGTGCCTTGCCGATGGTTGATGTAGGTGGCGCACTTGGTCATCCATATGACGCCCACGACGATGGCCCTTGACCTTGGCACTCTTCCTTGTAAGTTTTTCTAATGAGCGCAAAGCATCATTAGTCTTGGCGACCATCCTCGTGTTTTTGTCGAAGTCGTTGTCCATGTCCTTCTTGAAGTTGCGGAGGTCGCTTTGGAACTTGTCCATTTGATGATGGACCTTGGCGCTCTCGAGTTGGAGGCTCCGTCTTGGCCGGTGCGACTTGAGGAGCTTGTCGTTGTCGTTCTTGAAGTCGTCCATGCTTGGGGAGTCATTGTTGTTGTAGTACTCCATATCACCCAAGCATGTGGAGCCATTGTTGGTGTAGTGCTCCATCATGTTATCCATGCTTGTGGAGACATAGGCATGGTGGCTCATCGTGGATTCTTCATAGAAATAATCCTCGGTTCCGGAGTCCCTAGACATGATTCACAAGACCAAGCGGTGTATATGGAAGTGGTAGAGGGTGTTAGGGATACAACGTCAAACCTTACTTTACCTTGGAAGATCGTATCGTGCAAGTGGCCACACTTGAGAGCAATAAACCAAGCAAAGTGAAGTTCACGCGGAACACCAAAACCAACTACGAACCAAAAAATACACACACACAAGGCCTATGGTGGATAGGTATGGAAAGTGGCATGTCAAGAACCAATCCGAAATCAAGATGTTGTAATGGCAAGTAAAGAACCACAATGATCACAAAGCAAAACAAGTTAATCCACAAGATAGGAAATATGTACAAGGAAACACACACGGTGGGATAAATGGGACTTGTGTGACGGAGAAAGTGAGATAAGAACCAAATGATTACCTAGCGAAGACTATAAGCTCGTGTCACACAAGTACAAGGAGAGACGCTAGTTCGATTGCACAAAATTGGTGGGCTACAAGATATGCACAAAAGTACCACCTATATGATGTTCATCGAGCTTGCGCTTCCTATTCTATGAGGCACATGTGTATCTCTTTTTATTTCTTTTCTTTTTTCTATTTTTTTTCTTTTTGTATCACTCTTTTTCTTTTTATTTCTTTTTCACTTGCCTCTTCCTTGTGCCAACAACTATACAAGATTACTATATGAGATAGCGCCCACAAAGTTTGCTCGGAATCTACAAGGTATCAAATGTGCATAGCCCAAGCAATCATAAGAGGAACTAGTATCAATAGGTGTTTGTTGCTCGCAAAGATAGTGGGGTTCACAAAGGAATGCAAGTGGGGAGAAGTCGCGGAATGTTTATACCTTTCGTCGACGATCTTCACCCTTTATTGTTGGATTCCGCCTTGCTCACGGAATTTTGATGTATTAGATAGCATGAACAACGTGGATGATGATGTAGAGCTCCTTCTCCTCTTCGAAACGAGCTAAAGAACACCAAAATCCGAGTTCGAATGCAAAAGTTATGCTCAAAACGGTGAGAGGCTGAAATCTGGAATCTGCTGTTTTCTTTCTGTCTTGGGCGGTAGTACCGTATTTTGGGCCCGGTCGTACCGGTGGGCGGTAGTACCGTATTTTCGGAGCGGTAGTACCGCTCGAGACAGAGAAACCCAGATCCGACGCGTTTTCGCGATTTTGGGGTGATTTGGGCGGAAAATCTTCAAGAAAAACACCAAATCGATGGAGGAAATCAAGGAATTAGGCTATGGGAACGCAAAGGAAGGTAGATCAACAAGTTTAGCAAGTAATCCACGGATCAAAACCTACCAAAACTCACTCAAATCACAGATCGATCCAAAACACGAATTGGGGCTGTTTTTGGTGGAATTTTCGAATTTATGGGAAAAGACCAAATCGATGAGAAATCCGTGGCAACCAAAAGCTGCTGATACCAGATGATGGAGGGGTTAACCTCTTGGGTGCCCGATCTTCACGGATCTCGTGGTCAAATCGATGGGAAAGCGAGGGGAAAGGGAGAAGGTAGCGGAAGCGAACACACACCTCGCGAAGAACACGATGAACACACGCAAAACTCACACGATACAAGGCCGATTGCTCCCGAACGACGGCCACCGGTCCGATAGAATCCTCGCAAGGAAAGATCGGTCAACGTGCTCCCTCAAATACATATCGGAGAGGGAAGAACACCTTGAGGAGGGTCTTGACGACTTGGGGGCGAGAAACCGAGAACCCAAGGCCTTGTTCAACGATGGATGCGTGATGCAAAGTCCAATCGAGGTTGGTGACGATAGTCGGTCCCCTTGGTAAAGGGGATGAGGCAAAACTAGAGATTCCACAATGGGGGTTGTCTTTAGTCTATCATCTATGCCTAAGGGATACATGGGCTGTGGCCCAACTAGTGCGCGCAGGCACTGCCATGAGCGGTAGTACCGGCTGGGGACCGGTAGTACCGCTTGGTCCGGTAGTGCCGCTCCGGGACCGGTAGTACCGCTTGCGGTCCTGGGGCTTCTGTTGGCGTCATCTGTTGGGAGCGGTAGTCGGGGGCGGTAATACCGCTGGCCGGTAGTACCGGTCGCCGGATCCGGTAGTACCGCCGGAGACAGAGAGTATTTGGCTTCTGTTGGCGTCGTCTATTGGTGGCGGTAGTGCCGCCGGGCGGTAGTATCGGTCGCTAGGTCCGGTAGTACCGCTGGCGACAGAGAGCATTTGGCGATCTGTCTTCTTCCGCCTCCTCTTCCAAGCCTCCGTCTTGTCGGGCTTGATGCTCCGGGCTTCCTCCCTTGCCTCCGTACTTGTCAATGTGAACCTATCATGCATATGTGACGGAGTATGAAGTAGCATACCATTCAATAGGGTAGGAAGGGGGCTCGAATAGAGGAACGGATTCACCTTTGGAGTCCATGACGACTTGGCGTAAGTTGGAGACCAAGATGTAGTAACGACCGTAGGTCGGGCTACATCAAGACCGGTAAGAAAGAAACCCTATAAATATCATACCTTTGCCTTGCGCATATTCCACTTGATTATGATTTAGACGGTCTTGACCTTTTCAAGATGGAACACCTTTCTTGATTTCTCTTGTACGCATTTGCTTGATGAAGACTTGCAAGTTACTCCCCCATACAACATGGGGAAACATTTACTTTGACCTTGTCTTCATCGATCCATGATCACCGAGGATGGCAAGCTTTAAGCATGAGATCTTCATAGGTTTAACTCTCACATGACCAATCTGTGGATCACTCTTTGAACACCTTGGTCACCACTTGATCCTCTTCACTTTCTTCTTCTCCAAACCTTGAAGCCAACATATGGTTCAAGCATTGCCTATGGACAATTCCTACAAGTACAACTTGATACAAGCATTAGTCCATAGAGATTGTCATTAATTACCAAAACCACACATGGGGGACCACATGTTCTTTCATTGGTGGCGCTTCCTTGATAGCTGAGGCCTATAGCTGAGGTGGTGATTAGGCGGAGGACAACGCGAAGCTCTAGCCAGATCCTCTGCCGATGCGGCAGCGAGTCAACGATCTGGGATGGCCAGCTAGCATCGATGGATTTTATGGATGCTTATGTGGATGGCTCATCATCTGCTGCTTTGTCCGGCTGTGTGGGGATCTGCTGGTCTGCTCGAAAAAGGAGGGGTCCTATGGTTCTTATCGTGTCAAGACGGTGTTCTGCTTGAAACATTGTTGCCTACCAAAACCCACCGGCGAGCAGCGACGGGCAACACGGAGAGCCGGGAGGCTCCCAGGACTGCTGGTGGGCCCTGGTCCCTCGGGCAACGGCCCGCAAAACTCCGGCACACGTCCTGGCTGGTTCGAGGGCGTGCCACCTGACCTATACCTGGTCAGGAAGGTGAAGGATTGCTTCGATTGGTTTCCTGCATGGTAAATAAGTATACGTAAAATTCGAGCCGTGACCGGCTCCCAGGTTTCCCTGTGAATCGGCTCCTAGAGCCGATTAACCCATGGTTCTGCATTAGATCTATGATAACATGGGGTTTTGCTTCATCATTATAAGTTAAATCGATCTACGATAGTTTAACGTTTTCACTACATAATTGGAACGTCCTACACGTAATTGAGCCTGGTAGATACAAAAGATAATAGAAAACCAATCCTAGAGAAGGCCTAAAAACCAACGTAACGTTAATTCCCGGAATAACTCCTCTTGGATTGGTAAACCATATCTTCCATACTACTGGATCGTTCAACCCGTTTGCAAGGCCTGATCATGTAGATATCAAACTAAACCTTGGAGAACAAGGCACAACTATAACAGATCAAATCGACTTAAATAAAGATCAAGCAAAGTGCCACCCTTACACCCGGGAAAAGGTGCAAAGGCGGCGAGATAACTAGAGGCAGCATATCTAAACGATCATAGCAAAAAAGTACCGATGCTAGCCTAAACAAATCTATGATAATAGTGTTACTCGCCATCAACAAGGCTTCAGTACGAGTAACACCAAATAATCGCATAAGTAGATACTGCCTAGATCGCAAGATGCGATCTAGGCAGCATGGCACTTACCCGAGAAAAACCCTAGAAACAAGGGGTGGCGATGCGCCGAGATTGTGTTTGTTGTGAACGTGATTGTCCTCCTTTCCTCAATAACCTTAGGTACATATTTATAGTCTGGAGACTTTCTATCTTTGGAATAACTCTACAACTCTATCTCTTACCTAAACCGAAACGTAAACTACTACAATATAAGATACACGGGCAATTTAGCCCAAATCCACGCACAAGGCCGATTAAACAACACGTTGCATCTACGTATCTTCTAAGCCCATCTTGATTGCGGCCCAACTCCTCCTTTGGCCAAAATATGGCGATAACACATGCCCCCCTGGTTTTGGCAATAATAATTCCAAAACCACTATGTTTTTTCCTTCTCTTGCAGGCTTCCGTCGAAGACACCTCCCACGAGGACACACAACCTGATCAAGGAGAATCGAGCCCAACAGACTCTGAGAGGACTGCCACACCAAACCAGCCAGATGTGCCACCATCGGCTCCCAGGAAAAGGCCAGTTCCTGAACCTGCTGCCCCCCGAGCATCAGTCGAGGCGGGGCCAGCTGTGGGTCCCAAGAGAGCTCGCAAAGGACTGCAAGCTTCTTGTCGAGCCAGGAGGTTTCGAAAATCATCACCCTTCATGCTCTTACCACTTAATTCCTTCTTATCTGCCGATTCATCATCATTTACATCGGCTAAACACCTTCAATGCAGACGACTGACGTTTCTAGTGGGAAGGCTGGGGCAGTGCCGATGCCTCTAGCCGAGCCGGATTCAGCAATCCCCGAAGGTGCAGATGAAACGGCTACCCCTTTGGCCAAGCCTCCAGCAGCTACACACAAGCCGATTGCCTCGACATCTGCAATCCCCTCGATCTTGGGAGAGGTATGTTAGCTTCTTTCGGCTAATTCTTCTCTGTTGGACGCATACTGACGCTTTTTCGGGCTGCCAGGGTTGTGATATTTCAGGCTTGTTGACGTTCGACCCTGAATCCATCGAACCAACTGCCTCTGTCGCCACCGATGAACCACAAGCCAGGGCCGTTCTACCTCAATTCCAGCGTCTTCGAGCCTTGTTGTCCTCCCCGATCGAAGAGTTGATCGAGGGTTCTGAGGAGGTGAAGAGCGTTCTTGCTGAAATAAAAGACCAACTCCCAGTAGCATTGCAGGTGAAGCTTTGGCCCGTTATAACTCTGTCTTTCTACGGGTCAAGGGTGAAGCTAGCTCGTGAAAGGATCAACCTGCGTCGTGCCCAACTTCCGCTGAAGGCCAACATTGCAGACAGATGTCAGCATCTCAACGAGAAAAAGGCGTCTCTGGATGCCAAAACTGACACCTCCGTCAGTACCGCCGAGCTCGCATCCTTGAAAAGGGAGTTGGAAGATCTTGAAGAGAAAGTCCGGGCGACAAAACAGCTCATTCGCGACAAGGAAGAATCCATCGCCCGATCCCAAGACGAAGCAGAAAACCTCAAGGCTCAACTGAAGACCGATCTGGCAGAAATACGTGCCCTGAACAAGCAGCTAGTGACGGGCAAGGACGAAGATGACGAAGCCGAGATCGCCGAGGTGGACCGTGTCCGTGCTGACGCCCTCCACGCCTTCGAGACATTTCTTCAGTAGCTGGTTTATGTAAACTGGCTCCTGCTTGTAACAGTCTGAACCTCTAGAGTCGATGGCTGTGCATCGGCTGTATTTTTTTTTATTGGCCGATTTCATGTATCGGCCCCCATATCTCATTGTCCATCATCCCACATGCTTTGGTAAACATTGGCCGATTTCATGTATCGGCCCCCCATATCTCACTGTCCATCATCCCACATGCTTGGGAAATATTTCTTGAGATGCTGACCGTTGACAGCCACTGGGAATTTCACGCCATCCAGCTCCTCCAGCATGTACGCGTTCCCCCTCAAGACCTGATCAACTCTGTATGGCCCGTGCCAATTCGGAGACCATTTACCATATGCTGCATCCTTAGTTCCCAATGGCAATACAGCTTCCCATACCAAATCGCCAACGTGGAACTCCTTCGATCTCACCTTCTTGTTATATGCACGAGCTACCTTGGCCTTGTTTTCTTTGATTTTCTCAAGCGACCATAGCCTAAGCTCAGTCAGATCCTCAACACTGTCACTCATCAGGGCCGCATATTCTTCAGTCGTTAGATCGTTCTGAAAAGTGACACGTCTTGATCCAGCCGTAATTTCCCAGGGCAATACGGCTTCTTGTCCATAGACTAGATGGTATGGCGAGGTTTTTATCGCTCCATGACATGACATGCGGTAAGCCCATAAAGCCTCTGACAAAACCTCGTGCCAACGCCTAGGGTGCTCATTGATTTTCCTCTTGATCGGCTTGATAAGGCTCTGGTTGGACGCTTCAGCTTGCCCATTTGCTTGAGCATAGTATGGAGATGATCGAATCAGCTTAATCCCTGTGTCCTCACAGAACTTTCTGAACTCGTGAGAAGTGAAGACCGAACCTCCATCGGTCGTGATAGTCTGGGGAATCCCAAACCTATGAATGACGTGTTCTTTCACAAAATCGACAACATCCTTCGAGCTTACTGACTTCATAGGGACGGCTTCCACCCATTTAGTGAAATAATCCGTAATGGCCAAAATCCACATGTGGCCTTTGCTTGACGGAGGATTGATCTTGCCAATCATATCCATGCCCCAACCTCGGAATGGCCAAGGCTTGATGATGGGGTTCATCGCTGACGCGGGTACCATCTGAATTTTTCCAAATCTCTGACATGCTTGACACCCTTTGTAGTACTTAAAACAGTCCTCCAGCATGGTAGGCCAATAAAACCCTGATCGCCTGATCAACCACTTCATCTTGTGAGCCGATTGGTGAGTTCCACAGGCGCCTTCGTGTACCTCGTGTAGGAGCCGATTGGCCTCGGCTGTCCCCAGACATTTGAGCAATAACCCTTCCAGAGTCCTGTAAAACATGTCGTCCCCAATGAGCACATACTTCATGGCCTTGTACTTTATCCGTTTAGGTGCCCCCCCAGCCGAATCCTTCAAGTAATTGAAGATATCGGCTCTCCAGTCGTCTGCATCCAGGAACTGTACCTGAACATCGGCTCCCTCTGCTACGTCCTTGTAGCCTGAAGCCATTTGTGCAAGATCATTCGCCTCGGTATTCTGCGATCGCGGGATCCAGGTGAAGTTTATGTACCGGAACTGTGCCATCCTCTCACGGCATTGCAGCCATAATGGGAAGAGCGACTCGCTCTCACACTTGTATTCCTCCGTGAGCTGAGAAATCACCAACTTGGAGTCTCCAAAAATTTCCACTGCTTCTGCTCCAGCTTCGATGAGCAACTCCATTCCCTTGCGTATCGCCTCATACTCAGCGACGTTGTTGGTGCGAGGGGCAGATAACCTGATGGAGAAGGAGAATGTTGCCCCCCGGGGCGACACGAGTAGCACGCCAATGCCGCACCCATCGTCACAAACCGATCCATCAAAAAACATAGCCCACGCTCGTATAGATAGTGCTGCTATATTAGTGTTGATCCTTTCAGCGATAAGGTCGGCCAATGCCTGTCCCTTAACTGCTTTCGCGGGTTGATACCGGATGTCAAACTCTGATAATGCAAACATCCATTTGCCCAGTCGGCCTTTCAACATAGGAGCCGACAGCATGTGCTTTATGACATCTGATTTGCATATGATGACAATCTCTGCTGATAGCAAAATGTGGCGCAGCTTGGTGCAGGTAAAAAACAGGCAGAGGCACAACTTGTCGATCTCAGGATACCTTGTCTCTGCATCCAGCATCCTTCTGCTGATGTAAAATACAACTCGCTCCAGCCCATCATAAACTTGCACCACCACTGAGGCGATGGACGTGTCAGCTACTGATAAGTAAATGTAGAATGGCCTATCCGGCTGGGGCGGAACCAATACTGGCGGCTTCGTCAGATATTCTTTGATCTCGTCGAAGGCTCGTTGTTGTTCTGCCCCCCAGCTGAACTCCTCATCAGATTTAATCTTTACAAGTCCCATGAACGGCTCTATCCTTCCTGACAGATTGGAGATGAATCTTCTGACGAAGTTGATCTTGCCGATGAGAGACTGCAGTTCTTTCTTCGTGGTAGGTGGCTTCATTGTTCGCACTGCCTCCTGACTTTTCAGGCTGATCTCAATTCCTCGTTCATGGACCAAGAAACCCAAGAACTGACCGGCCGTCACACCGAAAGCACACTTCTTTGGATTCATCCGTAGCCCGAATTTCCTTGTTCGGTCCAGGACGCGTCGCAGGTCGTCCAGATGTCCTTGTACTGAAGCTGACTTGACCACCACGTCATCGATATAAATTTCCACCAGCTTGCCGATCAGATCGTGGAAAATGTAATTCATGGCTCTTTGGTACGTGGCGCCGGCATTCTTTAGTCCAAACGTCATGACTACGTATTCAAACAACCCCACCGAGCCTGGTACTCTGAATGCAGTTTTGTGTATATCTTCTGGAGCCATAAAAATTTGGTTGTAACCGGCATTGCCATCCATGAAGCTCAAGATTTTATGACCAGCCGCTGCGTTGATTAACGTTTCTGCCACCGGCATCGGATACTCATCCTTTGGAGTAGCCCTATTGAGATCCCGAAAATCTATGGCAACACGCCAGCGGCCATCCTTTTTCTCTACAGGTATGATACTAGAAATCCACTTAGCATACCTGCATGGCCTGATTAACTTGGCTGTCAACATTTTCTCGACCTCTTTCTTGACTTCTGCCAAAATTTCGGCCTTCATCTGTCGTGCTCGCTGCTGGAATGGCCGAAATCCTTTTTTAAGCGGGAGTCGATGCTCAATGATGCTCCTGTCTAATCCAGGCATCTCTGTATAGTCCCAGGCGAAGCAGTCTGGATATTCTTTCAACAGAGCTATCATCGGACCCCGCAGCCTCGGATCTAACTTCTTGCTGATAAATGTTGGTCGTGGCTTATCCCCAGGACCGATGTCGATTTCCTCTAGTTCATCAGCGGATGTAAACCCATACCCTAGCTTTCCGTCACCTGTTAAATCGATGCTAAACACAGGGTAAACAGTAGGTGAGGGTAACCAAAATAATTTGGGCCGATTGCCTGAATCGGCCCCCTTTTTGATTGCATTAGTCAAGGGCGGTTTACACCTTATTTGTGTTTCACAATGGCAGGGAATCTCCCTGCTACGACTACATGATCTGCTTGTCGTAAGATTGCTGCTTTTTGTTTTTTGTGGCCGATCGCAGGGATCGGCCTTACCACGTACGATCGTGGACTTTGCTACTCTGTCAGGCCAGTGGATAAGACCAGCCTCACCCCGTTTTTTGTAGCTTCAATGCGCTCACAGCCGTCTAGACTGATTCCAGAGATCGGCTCTTGGTCTTCTGCTTCCCAGATGTTCATGCCAGCTATGGAGATCTCGATAGAATCATCTGCATGAATGACCTCCACTTCATCTCCATCCCACTGTATTAGGCACTGGTGCATCGTGGATGGAATGCAGCAGTTGGCATGAATCCAATCTCTCCCTAGCAAGACAGCGTAGGTGCTTTTGCTGTCCACGACGAAGAATGACGTAGGGATGGTTTCTCTGCCCACGGTCAGATCCACGTTCAGCACGCCCTGTGTTTCTGAAGTTTGGCCGTTGAAGTCGCTTAACGTGACGTTGGTTTTGATCAGATCTGCAGTGGAGCGTCCCAAATGCCGTAGCATGGAGTATGGCATTATATTGGCTGCCGCTCCGGTGTCCACCAACATCTTGCTGACGGGCTGCCCATTGATGTAACCTCGTAGGTACAGGGCTTTCAGATGTTTGTAGCCCTTCTCACGTGGCTTCTCAAAGATAACCGGCCGTGGGCCGCAGTCAAACTGTGCCACTGGTAGCTCGTTGGTTCTTGGCGCGCAGAACTCTGACGGAAGTATGAACACCATGTTTGTGCCAGCCGATGTCTTTGCATCGGCTTTTACCGGTTTGGGGCGCCACTCTTTCCTTTTCGGGCGATCTTCCGTTTCCAAGGTCTGCCGAATCTTAACGGCCAAATCGGGCCGTGCTTTCTTTAAAGCGTAGAGATACTGCGCTTCGGCTTCCTCCAAGTTACGCAGCCGCTGCACTCTACGCTTTTGGGTGTGTCTGAGTCCGTCGGGACACCACCTTGGACGGTGATATCTGTCCTTTCCTTTGTCATCCATTGGCTCCTCGAGGTCTTTTGCTCGAGCGGACTCCCTGTATCGGCTCTGAGGTGGGAGAGGCCCCAGACGCTTGAACACTGACACTGGCCCCGTGTCCTCCTTCTGCTGGCCACATTCCGGGCAGTTATCGATTGTAGGCAATCGGCTCATTCCCGCATCCCAGCAATACTTGAAGAAAGGACAATCCCAATGTTTGTCTGCGCCTTCCTTTTCTTTTGACGGTCCCCTAGCGAGGTGCTCATATCCTTCATCGTCTCCATCGCGCCGGCGACGTCGGTCATACTGACGCTCATACTTGTTAAGGAGATGCGTGGAATGTGGCTTCTGATATCGCACGCTCCTCACCTGTTCCTCAGTTAAATACCGCCTGTCATCGTAGCTGGGCCGGTCGCGTGGACCAGCCTCCTCTCTTTCTTTGCCCCGAGAGCGACCGTCTTCCTCCTTATATGCGCCACGGTGGTACACAGGTCCTGCCATATTAACATCGAACGAGAAATCCAACTGACGCCTTGTGGACTGGCTGTGTTCTACCATGTTGACGCCGGGAAACGGGTTAGTGTCTACTTTCATGGCGAATTGCCCCAGGATCAGACGGCCCTGCTCTATCGCTGTTTGGATCTGGCGACGTAGCTCTTTACAGTCATTGGTGGTGTGGGTGAACGAGTGATGCCACTTGCAGTATGGTCTTCCGTTCATCTCTTGAGCCGTAGGGATTTTGTGGCCTTCGGGTAACTTCAGCTGCTTTTCTTTTAGCAGTAAATCGAATATCTGCTCAGCTTTGCTCACATCGAAGTCAAACCCTTTTGCAGGCCCTTGCTGTTTCACCCATTTGCAGGATACAGGATCTGCCCCCCGAGCCCATTCAGCCATGTCCACCTCCTGGTCTTGCGTAGGATCTTCTTCTTCTGTATCGACCAGGCCTATTGGACGTTTGAACTTGTCTTGGTACAACTCAGGGTGACGCTGTTCATATATCGTCAGCTTCTGGGCCATGTGCGCCAACGAGTTGTACTCTACTTGGAAAGCCAGATCCTTGATAGGTGCTGAGAGACCCAACGCTGCCAGTTCGACTGCTTCCTTTTCAGTTAACCGAGCTGAGTAACATCGGTTCTTGACAGTCCTGAAGCGCTGGATGTACTCGGCTACAGTTTCTCCCCGCTTTTGCCGCACCTGTGCCAGGTCTGCAATGCCAGCCTCGGTAGCCTCTGAATGATACTGAATGTGGAACTGCTCTTCCAGTTGCTTCCAGGTCTGGATCGAATCAGGTGGCAGCGAGGTGTACCACCCAAAAGCTGGTCCTGTCAGAGATTGCGCAAAGAACCTTACGCGCAACTGATCCGATGCTGAAATCATGCCTAACTGTGCCAGGTATCGGCTCACGTGCTCGATCGAGCTCGACCCTTCTGACCCGCTGAACCTCGAGAACTCAGGGAGCCGATACTTGGGTGGCAGCGGAATCAGGTCAAACTCGTTGGGGTACGGCTTTGAATAGCCGATTGTCCTTCTCTTCGGCACGAAGCCGAACTGGTCTCTCAAGATGGTACGGATTTGCTCCACTGTTTGGGCTGCAGGGGCTAGATTCTCATGACTCGTTCCAGTGGCATACTTGGCTAGCCATGCTTGTTTATCAGCGTCCATCCCAGAGATTCCTGTTCCAGAAACACCTGCTCCCGAAGCACCTGCTCCAGAAACTCCTGCCCCAGCGATCCCTGCGGTTGCAATCTGGTTCGTGCGCGTCAAGCTGTTGCAGTCCGGCACGTAGGTGCACACATATCCATGTGGGATTTCTTTAGGTGGTTCACACAGGAATTGGCAATCGCCAGGGTCACCTCCGATCTTGTAGACGACGTACGCCGGTGCCCCTGGTGGCTCCGGAGCTGCAAGCGTGAATGGCAGTTGTGGCCTGGTCTGGAGCGGTCTTTCTCCCTGGTGAGTCCCTAAAGTAGGTCCCGACGGAGAGTACTGATGTTTCATGATCTCCTGAACCACGCGAACTGCAATCCGCTCGAAAGCGTTCACCAGGCTCTCAGAATGGCGGTGAAGAGAATGAGCCACCATGTAGTTGACTTCCTGTCGCAGAGCTCTGGTGCGCTCCTCTGAAGGAACAGACAGATCCACCTCATCAAGAGCACCCTCGGGTGAGAACCCTTTCCACCTGATGCCATGCTTACGAGTCCTCTCAAAAGAGCCGATGAGATCGGCTTCGAAGAGAGCTTTGACGTCATCATACTTCGCCTTGTGCTCCTCAGGCAGCTCGTCGTACGTGACTGGTCTGTTCTCCATCGCAGCGTCGGATGTTGATGTAGACGTTGTTGAATGTCCCACCGGACGTGCCAGAATGTGTTGCCTACCAAAACCCACCGGCGAGCAGCGACGGGCAACACGGAGAGCCGGGAGGCTCCCAGGACTGCTGGTGGGCCCTGGTCCCTCGGGCAACGGCCCGCAAAACTCCGGCACACGTCCTGGCTGGTTCGAGGGCGTGCCACCTGACCTATACCTGGTCAGGAAGGTGAAGGATTGCTTCGATTGGTTTCCTGCATGGTAAATAAGTATACGTAAAATTCAAGCCGTGACCGGCTCCCAGGTTTCCCTGTGAATCGGCTCCTAGAGCCGATTAACCCATGGTTCTGCATTAGATCTATGATAACATGGGGTTTTGCTTCATCATTACAAGTTAAATCGATCTACGATAGTTTAACGTTTTCACTACATAATTGGGACGTCCTACACGTAATTGAGCCTGGTAGATACAAAAGATAATAGAAAACCAATTCTAGAGAAGGCCTAAAAACCAACGTAACGTTAATTCCCGGAACAACTCCTCTTGGATTGGTAAACCATATCTTCCATACTACTGGATCGTTCAACCCGTTTGCAAGGCCTGATCATGTAGATATCAAACTAAACCTTGGAGAACAAGGCACAACTATAACAGATCAAATCGACTTAAATAAAGATCAAGCAAAGTGCCACCCTTACACCCGGGAAAAGGTGCAAAGGCGGCGAGATAACTAGAGGCAGCATATCTAAACGATCATAGCAAAAAAGTACCGATGCTAGCCTAAACAAATCTATGATAATAGTGTTACTCTCCATCAACAAGGCTTCAGTACGAGTAACACCAAATAATCGCATAAGTAGATACTGCCTAGATCGCTGCGATCTAGGCAGCATGGCACTTACCCGAGAAAAACCCTAGAAACAAGGGGTGGCGATGCGCCGAGATTGTGTTTGTTGTGAACGTGATTGTCCTCCTTTCCTCAATAACCTTAGGTACATATTTATAGTCCGGAGACTTTCTATCTTTGGAATAACTCTACAACTCTATCTCTTACCTAAACCGAAACGTAAACTACTACAATATAAGATACACGGACAATTTAGCCCAAATCCACGCACAAGGCCGATTAAACAACACGTTGCATCTACGTATCTTCTAAGCCCATCTTGATTGCAGCCCAACTCCTCCTTTGGCCAAAATATGGCGATAACAAGCATGCCCTCATTGATGTGGACCGTGACGAGTTTCAGAAGGCTCCGTTAGCGATCTCCATTCGGCGCCTCATGCCTGGAGATTGCTGGATCGGATGAGATTTGGTCGTGCGAACTCTTGTTTTTTCTGACCGTTCGGTTTCAGGAGGGGCGATGCGAAGATTTGGTATCTATTAGATTGTTACCTTCATAGGATAGGTCTTTTGAGTTCCATGGTGAAGTCAAAGTCAGAGAATGCCATGGAGGCTACTATATGAAGACAAGTAATGGTGGTCCGAGTCTTAGATACGATGAGAAATTTGCTTGGTGATTCGTGACTCATAGCAGCTATAAGTGGGGGATGGCAGCACAGGAGAAGTACAAAGTCTTATCTTTCAGTGTGAAAATCTAAGGTCTGGCCTTAATTGGTTGTGCCTGACAATGGCCTTGTTAAAGGCATTGTTTTGAGTGCTAGAACTTTCTTCGGGGTGAAAATCTATGATCTATGATCGGACGATAATTGTCCTTTTGGACTGTTTTCTTCTTGGAGGCTTTGTCCTTGGAGAATTTGGATTTCGGGTGTTGTCTTTGTGGTGTTCGTACAACTGCTATAGGGAATAGATAACTATAGCAGGACTTTTATTTTCTTCTTTTTTTAGGATATGTGCATCCGTAATAGGCATTGCATTGTCCTTTGTCAAGAAAGTGCATGTCTTATAAACTGAACATGAGTAAGTAGCAAACTCCTATTCGATATAAACATAGGGTGACAAGGTTTCGATTGTATTGTTACCTCGTATGTTTTTCATTAGACAATCCATAGATTACATATATGGTCAACACCTAAGATAAACATGCTTGTTAAGAAACTTTGCACAAAGAACCTCTGAAGTAAAATTATAATTTCACCCTTGGCGAAACTTATGCCTCACCGAACTATCGTCCATCGTCCTCCGCCGCCACCATGGTAGCGCCGGAAAAAGAGGCGAACAATACCTAGATATGGGAAAGAACCATCACATACGGGGATGCTTTTCGAGCCGATGAACCGAGTCGTCACAAGCGATGAGCCCGTGGATTTGTGGCACGTCGGTCGGGGATGTTCCCCATGGTCACCAGATTCCGACACCATTGTCTGCATTCGACGCAGTCAAAGAAGATAAACACAGCCGCCTGCCGTATTCCACGCGCACAACCACCTGCGAAAGAGACGAGCGTCAACCACCAGACATGAATTTCACCGGATCCAGAGGCCGTCGTGAAGACCGGGCCACCTGTCCCTATCCCATGGTGCCACCGGTTGAAGTGACATCGAGATGGAGGAAGAACGAAAAATTATTATTATTCCGACGCGACACAGTCTCCTACATGAAAGCAACGTCTCAAGTAAGCACTAGGACAACTCTAACTACATGCCGGAGCCTGGGATCCCCACCCCTTCCGCCGCCTGAGCGGTGACAAAGGAGGTAGGGACGGGGGCTTGCCGTAGTTGGAGGCAGAGGTCGCCCAGATCTCTTTTTCCGCTGGTCGCAGCGCATGTGGGATGTAATTGAAGTATGTAAGGTGGCGTATGATTGTTTTGACAGCAGATGCACAATGTTTCTTTCGGTCAGTGCTAACTGGTACCCTTAAGTGGTAGTATAATTTATTATCATAGCACATTTTTCTTTTTTTGACGCGTACACTATAATTTGAGTTTGGTCATACGAAGTATAATCAGATAGACACAAGGCCCACAAGTCTTACATTTCTTCCAAAGTTACATAATATTACAACACACAACACAATTTTTTTTGGACTCTGCTAACACGATACGAATGTGCTGATTCTCGCGCGCGGGCGGTGATGCCCCTGCTCCGCATGATTAGCATCCGACGGTGTGGTGAAATTCAAAGAAAAATCTAGAAAAAACTAAAAAGAAAATAGTATGGCAACTTATGTTTATATGTGCTCCGAGGGACTAAAGAGGACACACGTTTTCTCTTTAGATTTTAGGGTTTTGTTTACAACTACTACACATATTAGTATACTCCGAAACCACGGGATATTCTTTGGTTTCGTCACATAGCCCTTGGAAATGTCATAATCGGCCGGTTTGCTAATGAAGTTTTTTTTAGGTAGAGGGAGGTTTGCTTATGAAGTTGCCTTGTAATTGTAAGCATTGGTGACAAAAGAAGTTGGGTCGTTAACTTGGCACGTAGGCATGATGTAAACCCCGATGGCATCGAGGAGCCAGCCAGAGCGTCCCCAGAAGCCGATGATGCAGCCATCTGCGGCCGGGACGGAGAAGGGCGTCCCGGTCTCCTCGCCGTACGGTCCATACGTTCTTCCCTTGTCCGTACGGAACGTCAGCGAGGTGACGACGACTTCTGCTGGGAGACTTGTGCAACGCCCGAACGTCCCCTCCACCGCGGTGAGATGCTCGTCCGGTGCAAAGTTGATCTGCATGCTCACACGAGTATATGTGTTAGCTAGGAAAGGCTTGATTTCTCAACATCGAGTTGACAAAAAAATGACACGATCTATAGATATACATACCGTCTCACGAAGTCCTCTTGAGCGGCCGCCGCCGGACGGCCCCATCGTCCGTCCCACCCCAACCCCGCCCAGAAGATACTCGAACGACAAGGCGTGCACGGCGTCGGCGTGGTAGAGGGTGATGCTGAGGAGGCGAGGCGCGCCCTCCTCGCCGGGGGGCATGTAGAAAGCTTGCCCGCCTGGTCCTCCCCACGGCCCGACCTTAACCACTCCTCCTCCTGCTCCTTCTCCCGGACGCGCCCAGTCCGTGATCGCGCCGGAGAAGTTGCTGAGCATCCCGCGCCTCCACATCTCAATGCGCATACGGTCTATCTGCCTCATCGCGCGCTGGCGATCGGCGGGCGAGAGCGAGGCGGCTGCTCCGGCGCCTGGTCGTCCCTCTTCCCTGCGCTGGCGCTGGCGGTCCTGTAATTCGGCTGGTGAGAGCGGGACGCTCGCGGATGATGGCAGAGCTTCTGCTGCTGCTCTGTCGCCGGCGCCGGCGTGAGCTCGGCCGCCTGATCGTCCCTCTTCCCTGTCATAACCACGCCAGAGCTCCTGAAATAATCAACCGTGCATGGAAATTAGTTACTTCTTCCATGCACCACATGTTGTTTGACTGCATGTGAAGTCCAAAGCCGATCGACAATCGACATGCATGGTTCGGTTCATGGTGAATATATATACAGACATACATACAGTTTCGCTGGACACCGGCACCGCTGTCGCTGCCGCTGCTCCTGCCTCGTAGACGCCATCATCGCTCCTGCTGCTTTCCCTGCGAGCACGAGTGGCTGCTCTCTGTTCCAGCATGCGATGGCACCGCTGGTATTCTATTGCAGCCGCTCTGTCCCCGGCGTGAGCTCGGCCGCCTGATCGTCCCTCTTCCCCGTGATAACCACCACCCCGGAGCTCCTGAAATCAACAATGCATGGATGGACATCAATTAGTTCTTCCATGTAACACATGCAGCTGTGTGACTGTCAAGTCCAAACTCGATCGCCATGTTATGTTCATGGTGAATATACATACGGCATCGCTGTCGCTGGACACCGGCATCGCTGTCGCTCCTCCCTCGTAGACACCGTCTTTCCTGCTGGTCTCCCTGATACTGCGAGTGGCTGCTCTCTGTGCCACCATGTGATGGCACCGCTGGTATTCTAATTCGGCTTGTATGACTCGCATGAGCTGGCGCTGCTGGTATTCTAATTTGGCCCGTGTGTGTCTTTGGCTCACGCGCGCGGCGTCTGGAGCCTCTACTAATCTGTAGGCGTGGCCAGGGCGAGCTCCGCCGCTTGATCGCCCCTCTTCTTCCCCGTGATTACCACCCCAGAGCTCCTGAAATCAACCATGGATCGACATTAGTCCTTCCATCAATCATGTACCGGTCGAGATGTCGAGTTTCACGCATGGTGATCACCTTTGCCAAGTCCTCGGCGAGGCCTCTGAAGCTGACGCGGAAGCGGAGGGCGACGTCCCGCGCCCACGGCTGCTTCGTCATCGTCGTCCTCCCGGGGCTGTCCAGCGCCCGGCCGAGAGCGGCGCCGGCAAGGATGGCGCAGGTGTAGACGGACACGGTGGCGACGAGGATGAGGAGAACGGTGGCACCGGAGAAGCGCGCCATTGCTAGCTAGCTAGTTCTACCCTGCAGAGATCGGTTAGCTGCCCCCTGCAACTGCAATCAACCGTGGTCGACCAGGTGGGTGTAATATACAGGGCACCGGCACAGGCCGGCCGCCGGCCGCGTCATGGGTGCATATGGATTGGTATTATCGACCCATCAATCCATTGCGTTTGTGCTAGCCAGCCAACTGTGTCGCTGTCGGAGAGTATCTCTCAGTCCGCCGGTTCAGCGACCGGAAGATAAATAATGTACTCCCCCCTGTCAGTGTTACCGCTAACCCAGTAGGCAGTAGCTAGCCTTGGAACTTATTAGCAAAACTCCAAACAGATACTCCTACATACGTACGGTGACAAGGTCTTCGATCGTATCGTCATCTAGTATGTGTGTTTTTGTCAGTCACCGGTGCAAAGATGCAATTAACAAATCTTCCTCATCTTCACTCTTTCATTATAAATCAGGATATTACTATTTTAAAATCATCTACTACGACAGAGAGCAACTACGATCTCTCTTACACTTGGTATTATCGCAAATTCATCCCAGCAATGCGACATTTTGGAACAATTCTCACATCAAGTTGGTGCTAGTGAAGAAAAAAAATTGTGGACTTTCCTCTAGAAATGGCACATATTCACGCGACATAATCTACAAGTAAAGGGGTGGCATATAAAGGTGAAACCGAACACCGAATTAACTGAGAAAACATACCACTTGTTTCAAGGGGTCACGATATTGGGCTATATGTAACCACAGGAATGGAATTATCTTTGAGGAAGAGGACTTGAATGCTTTCATGCAAATAGTACTCCATCCGTTTAGAAATACAAGATGTTTTAGATTTGTAAAGGAGATGTATCTAGACATCTTTTAGTGTTTAGGTTCAAATGAATCTAGACACTAAAAGATGTCTAGATATATTTCATTCACAAACCTAAAACATCTTATATTTTCAAACGGAGGGAGTATTTCTCTATAATTTTCATATGAGCATTGCTATGAGTATGACAAAATTCGTCAGATTTATGTACTATGTATTAGACCCAGCCAAGCAATCGTAGTGTTAATGGACGGGCCGCCTCGGCTGGCCCGTCAGACGAATATCGTATATAATTTTGTCGTATGTTGAGTAGTTTATTAAAATTATAAAAATGGTATGATAAGTGTCTTTCCTACAGTTCTCGCTAAAAACATTCATAGTTGTTCGACGAAGATTTTTTTCGGGACGAACGGAGTAATATATAAGTAGCCGATGCAAAATATAACAAAAAAATCATAGTCATATAATTTTTTTGATAAAAGGAAAATATTAATATCATACAAATATCAATTACGCCCAGACTGTGCACCAACAAAATGCCTAAAAATAATATAAACAGCCAAAAAAGAAAATAAAAGAGAAAAAAGACCCACACCAGGGGCGCTCTTACCACCACCAAAGACAAATATGTTCTCAAAAAACAACGTAGGCATATATGGTAGCACGACATTGGTACTCCATCGGTTTTCCAAGGATAATCTGATTGCCATATGTGACGAGTTAATTATGCACTGTTATTTTTTTAGAGTGCGTCGTTTTTTAAGGACCAAGACTTTTGGTGATGTCTTGATGATGATAGTACCGCTGTTTTAATAAACAGGTCATTGCAGTGAGACTTTTATTTTTTATATTTTTTCTTTTTTCTGGTTGTGTATCTGTATGGCCGCTAGGGCAATGCGTTATTGCAGATGCTAGGTAGGTATAATTGGTATCTTGTACTCCCTCTGTCTCGTAATAGATGTCTTAGATTTGTTAAAAATTGGATGAATCTAGACACTATTTAGTATATAGGTTCATTCAAATTTTGACAAATTTAAGACATTTATTTTGGGACGAAGGGAGTAATATTAATATATGCTTCTTTCAAAAAATGTGACAAGTTAATCTTTTTTATTGCATTGAATTAAATATTCTAAAGGAAAAAAGTGCAAAAACGTGATGTAAGAAATTGAGCGGGCAAGGGATCGCAAACATCTTTTCTTTTCAGAGAAAAGGTTTTCAAAAGATATCCCTACTGACAAGATCTCAAAAAAATGCTAACAAAATGTGCAACTTAAAAAAAACACGAAGCACCCATGTCCAACTGCCTTCACAGTTCCAAAATGCAGGTGATTTTCCTAGTGTAAACTGAAATCGTTGGTACCCCCAGATTGTACCCCTAGATTACAGTGCGTTGCATCCGCCGAGAAGAGAGAAATTACCCGCAACTGCCACTGTACCCCTTCTGTCTGCAGATAAGTGTACTTCTAGTTTTTTTAAAGTCAAATTTTATCAAAATTGATCAAATTTATAGATAAATATAATAATATGCATTACACTAAAATGACATATTATAAACTAAATTTTAAAATATATCTACCAGTGCCAATTTAGAGTCATAAATATTGCTATGTTTTTTTTATAAAAATAGTCAAATTTTACTAACTTTAACTTAGGACAATTCTAAAAGTATACTCCCTCGGTTAGGGATTACAAGGGCCAAGAGCTTTTTAAAAATGTTAGAAATTGTAAGTCCTTTCTCATTTATTAGTCTCTCTTCTCCAATGCATGTTCTCTTTTTTCTTAATCTTCTCTCATCCAAATACTGGGGGCTGGGATAAAGCTTTGATACGTGAGCATCTGCTACTTGTGGACGCAGAATAGATTTTGTGTATTCCTCTAAGTGGAAACATGACAGAAGATTTTATTGCTTGGCACCATACCAGAATTATAACTTTTCTGTCCGATCAACATACTATTTAGAATGGAATCATCAATTTGGAGCCAAGGTAAGGAGAGGTGATGGCCAGGGAATAACAAAGGCTAACCCGGTTTGGGATATGCTATGGAGATTAAATATCTCGAGTAAAGTGAAAAATTTCCTATGGAAGTCTTTGCAAGGTGCAGTCCCTGGTATGGCCGTTCTTGCAGCTAGACATATAAAGGTGCATGTTCAATGTCCAGTATGTCAACATGGGGCAGAGGACATAAGACATCTCTTATTTACTTGTGATAGAGCAAGGAAGATATGGACAGATTTGGGGCTGTGGAATTTTATCGAGCATGCTTTAGTCGCTGACCATTCTGGTTCAGTCACACTAGAGATCTTGCTATGTTGTAAGGAAAGGAAGGCGCCTGACCTAGTTCATATGGATATCAGGGAATTAATTGTTGTCGGATGCTGGTATATATGGTGGCAAAGAAGAGAAATTGTCAAGGGTGTCCAAGTGGCCAATCCAATGAGGTCGGCATTTGCAATCAGTGTACTGATGTCTAATTTCAGTGCAGCAAAACCAACATCAAAGACGAAGATCAATGCATGGGTTCAAACCCTTGGTAGGAACTTTTAAACTGAATACTGATGCATCTTTTCACTCGAATGGTATGGGTGCAGCCGGTGCTGTCTTGCGAAATAGCAAAGGTGAAGCGATTGCGGGGTGTTATTGTCCACTTCAGCATGTGCTTGATGCACCGACGGTGGAGGCTCTAGCTCTTTTGAAAGGTTTGGAACTTCTGGAGCAAGTGGGGTGCTCACATGCGATCATAGAATCTGATACTCAAGATCTTGTAAATTCATGCATGCAATGGAGCCATTGAGATTTGGAACCCATATTTGACGATTCTGGCTGATTGCTTTCTTAAGGCGAGTTACATGACCGAGATTTCCTTCCAATATTGCCCCAGGGATGCTAATAAGGTGGCTCATCAGTTGGCGAAAGTAGCTTTCAAAACACAAGATTGTTTTAGTTGAGATGGTGATCCTCCCAATTTTATTTTACCTTTTTGTCATTCATGATGTAACACTTCTATCAGTTAAATAAAAGCCGCAAGGCATCCCGTTCAAAAAAAATGGTGCATGAAGTAATTAAGAGAAGTAGTTATTAACTTTCTTAATCCTAGCAAAGTGTCCCGTAGACCCTGCAACCTCTAAGAGTACTTAGGGTGTGTTTGGTAGGTCGGGTCATCTTAACATGTGTTTCTCATCTCAGACATACTGACCTTAGATATGCTGCGTTGAGATATTGTGCCTTGTTTGGCAGCCTGTATTAGTTCAAAGATTCTCATTTCAGATGTTGTTTGGTGAGTTGTAGGAGTAGAGATGCTGCTGAGGCCAAAATTTTACACAAAGGTCCCTAAACAAAAAAAAAAGAAAAAGCAATCGGATCCTTAGTTCATCTGACCACCGCATCGTGGAGGTGCTCCAGCGACCATGGCGGCGCGTCCTGGTGGACGTCGGGGCGAGTCTTCGCGGGCACAGAGGCAAGTTCTGGTGGCCGTAGATGGGGTGTTGGCGGCGCAAGGAGGGGGCGCAAGGAGGAACTGCTTGGGTGACAACCATGGTGGCGCGAGGAGGCGGTGCTGCCTTGCTGCAGGTCGGGGATGGGGATGACAGAAGAGCTCGGGGCGGCGCTAGAAGGGCAATACGGGGGCGTTGGAGTGAGGATGGGGCGTCCAGGTCATGCACAGGGATGGGGATGACGAAGGAGCTCAGGGTGGGGAAGCTCAAATCGAGGATGTTGGCCTTCTTGTCCATGGCTCCATGCCGTGGGCGAAGGAGGAGGGTGGGATTGGGGACGGGAGTGGTTGCTCGGGGTGAGGAGTCGGGGGCCAGGGGAGGCGCGCGGGATAGTTTTTGGTACGAGCTCGGCAGTGCTGAACTGCGAAGCTCTATTTCAGCTTCACATGTGGACATGGCTGAGAGAACTTTTCTATACGAGGTGGGCAGTGTCTAAAGGACTGTTATCGCCATATTTTGGCCAAAGGAGGAGTTGGGCCGCAATCAAGATGGGCTTAGAAGATACGTAGATGCAACGTGTTGTTTAATCGGCCTTGTGCGTGGATTTGGGCTAAATTGCCCGTGTATCTTATATTGTAATAGGTTCCGTTTCGATTTAGGTAAGAGATAGAGTTGTAGAGTTATTCCAAAGATAGAAAGTCTCCGAACTATAAATATGTACCTAAGGTTATTGAGGAAAGGAGGACAATCACGTTCACAACAAACACAATCTCGGCGCATCGCCACCCCTTGTTTCTAGGGTTTTTCTCGGGTAAGTGCCATGCTGCCTAGATCGCATCTTGCGATCTAGGCAGTATCTACTTATGCGATTATTTGGTGTTACTCGTACTGAAGCCTTGTTGATGGCGAGTAACACTATTATCATAGATTTGTTTAGGCTAGCATCGGTACTTTTTTGCTATGATCGTTTAGATATGCTGCCTCTAGTTATCTCGCCGCCTTTGCACCTTTTCCCGGGTGTAAGGGTGGCACTTTGCTTGATCTTTATTTAAGTCGATTTGATCTGTTATAGTTGTGCCTTGTTCTCCAAGGTTTAGTTTGATATCTATATGATCAGGCCTTGCAAACGGGTTGAACGATCCAGTAGTATGGAAGATATGGTTTACCAATCCAAGAGGAGTTGTTCCGGGAATTAACGTTACGTTGGTTTTTAGGCCTTCTCTAGGATTGGTTTTCTATTATCTTTTGTATCTACCAGGCTCAATTACGTGTAGGACGTCCCAATTATGTAGTGAAAACGTTAAACTATCGTAGATCGATTTAACTTGTAATGATGAAGCAAAACCCCATGTTATCATAGATCTAATGCAGAACCATGGGTTAATCGGCTCTAGGAGCCGATTCACAGGGAAACCTGGGAGCCGGTCACGGCTTGAATTTTACGTATACTTATTTACCATGCAGGAAACCAATCGAAGGAATCCTTCACCTTCCTGACCAGGTATAGGTCAGGTGGCATGCCCTCGAACCAGCCAGGACGTGTGCCGGAGTTTTGCGGGCCGTTGCCCGAGGGACCAGGGCCCACCAGCAGTCCTGGGAGCCTCCCGGCTCTCCGTGTTGCCCGTCGCTGCTCGCCGGTGGGTTTTGGTAGGCAACACATTCTGGCACGCCCGGTGGGACCTTCAACAACGTCTACATCAACATCCGACGCTGCGATGGAGAACAGACCAATCACGTACGACGAGCTGCCTGAGGAGCACAAGGCGAAGTATGATGACGTCAAAGCTCTCTTCAAAGCCGATCTCATCGGCTCTTTTGAGAGGACTCGTAAGCATGGCATCAGGTGGAAAGGGTTCTCACCCGAGGGTGCTCTTGATGAGGTGGATCTGTCTGTTCCTTCAGAGGAGCGCACCAGAGCTCTGCGACAGGAAGTCAACTACATGGTGGCTCATTCTCTTCACCGCCATTCTGAGAGCCTGGTGAACGCTTTCGAGCGGATTGCAGTTCGCGTGGTTCAGGAGATCATGAAACATCAGTACTCTCCGTCGGGGCCTACTTTAGGGACTCACCAGGGAGAAAGACCGCTCCAGACCAGGCCACAACTGCCATTCACGCTTGCAGCTCCGGGGCCACCAGGGGCACCGGCGTACGTCGTCTACAAGATCAGAGGTGACCCTGGCGATTGCCAATTCCTGTGTGAACCACCTAAAGAAATCCCACATGGATATGTGTGCACCTACGTGCCGGACTGCAACAGCTTGACGCGCACGAACCAGATTGCAACCGCAGGGATCGCTGGGGCAGGAGTTTCTGGAGCAGGTGCTTCGGGAGCAGGTGTTTCTGGAACAGGAATCTCTGGGATGGACGCTGATAAACAGGCATGGCTAGCCAAGTATGCCACTGGAACGAGTCATGAGAATCTAGCCCCTGCAGCCCAAACAGTGGAGCAAATCCGTACCATCTTGAGAGACCAGTTCGGCTTCGTGCCGAAGAGAAGGACAATCAGCTATTCAAAGCCGTACCCCAACGAGTTTGACCTGATTCCGCTGCCACCCAAGTATCGGCTCCCTGAGTTCTCGAGGTTCAGCGGGTCAGAAGGGTCGAGCTCGATCGAGCACGTGAGCCGATACCTGGCACAGTTAGGCATGATTTCAGCATCGGATCAGTTGCGCGTAAGGTTCTTTGCGCAATCTCTGACAGGACCAGCTTTTGGGTGGTACACCTCGCTGCCACCTGATTCGATCCAGACCTGGAAGCAACTGGAAGAGCAGTTCCACATTCAGTATCATTCAGAGGCTACCAAGGCTGGCATTGCAGACCTGGCACAGGTGCGGCAAAAGCGGGGAGAAACTGTAGCCGAGTACATCCAGCGCTTCAGGACTGTCAAGAACCGATGTTACTCAGCTCGGTTAACTGAAAAGGAAGCAGTCGAACTGGCAGCGTTGGGTCTCTCAGCACCTATCAAGGATCTGGCTTTCCAAGTAGAGTACAACTCGTTGGCGCACATGGCCCAGAAGCTGACGATATATGAACAGCGTCACCCTGAGTTGTACCAAGACAAGTTCAAACGTCCGATAGGCCTGGTCGATACAGAAGAAGAAGATCCTACGCAAGACCAGGAGGTGGCCATGGCTGAATGGGCTCGGGGGGCAGATCCTGTATCCTGCAAATGGGTGAAACAGCAAGGGCCTGCAAAAGGGTTTGACTTCGATGTGAGCAAAGCTGAGCAGATATTCGATTTACTGCTGAAAGAAAAGCAGCTGAAGTTACCCGAAGGCCACAAAATCCCTACGGCTCAAGAGATGAACGGAAGACCATACTGCAAGTGGCATCACTCGTTCACCCACACCACCAATGACTGCAAAGAGCTACGTCGCCAGATCCAAACGGCGATAGAGCAGGGCCGTCTGATCCTGGGGCAATTCGCCATGAAAGTAGACACTAACCCGTTTCCCGGCGTCAACATGGTAGAACACAGCCAGTCCACAAGGCGTCAGTTGGATTTCTCGTTCGATGTTAATATGGCAGGACCTGTGTACCACCGTGGCGCATATAAGGAGGAAGACGGTCGCTCTCGGGGCAAAGAAAGAGAGGAGGCTGGTCCATGCGACCGGCCCAGCTACGATGACAGGCGGTATTTAACTGAGGAACAGGTGAGGAGCGTGCGATATCAGAAGCCACATTCCACGCATCTCCTTAACAAGTATGAGCGTCAGTATGACCGACGTCGCCGGCGCGATGGAGACGATGAAGGATATGAGCACCTCGCTAGGGGACCGTCAAAAGAAAAGGAAGGCGCAGACAAACATTGGGATTGTCCTTTCTTCAAGTATTGCTGGGATGCGGGAATGAGCCGATTGCCTACAATCGATAACTGCTCGGAATGTGGCCAGCAGAAGGAGGACACGGGGCCAGTGTCAGTGTTCAAGCGTCTGGGGCCTCTCCCACCTCAGAGCCGATACAGGGAGTCCGCTCGAGCAAAAGACCTCGAGGAGCCAATGGATGACAAAGGAAAGGACAGATATCACCGTCCAAGGTGGTGTCCCGACGGACTCAGACACACCCAAAAGCGTAGAGTGCAGCGGCTGCGTAACTTGGAGGAAGCCGAAGCGCAGTATCTCTACGCTTTAAAGAAAGCACGGCCCGATTTGGCCGTTAAGATTCGGCAGACCTTGGAAACGGAAGATCGCCCGAAAAGGAAAGAGTGGCGCCCCAAACCGGTAAAAGCCGATGCAAAGACATCGGCTGGCACAAACATGGTGTTCATACTTCCGTCAGAGTTCTGCGCGCCAAGAACCAACGAGCTACCAGTGGCACAGTTTGACTGCGGCCCACGGCCGGTTATCTTTGAGAAGCCACGTGAGAAGGGCTACAAACATCTGAAAGCCCTGTACCTACGAGGTTACATCAATGGGCAGCCCGTCAGCAAGATGTTGGTGGACACCGGAGCGGCAGTCAATATAATGCCATACTCCATGCTACGGCGTTTGGGACGCTCCACTTCAGATCTGATCAAAACCAACGTCACGTTAAGCGACTTCAACGGCCAAACTTCAGAAACGCAGGGCGTGCTGAACGTGGATCTGACCGTGGGCAGAAAAACCATCCCTACGTCATTCTTCGTCGTGGACAGCAAAAGCACCTACTCTGTCTTGCTAGGGAGAGATTGGATTCATGCCAACTGCTGCATTCCATCCACGATGCACCAGTGCCTAATACAGTGGGATGGAGATGAAGTGGAGGTCATTCATGCAGATGATTCTATCGAGATCTCCATAGCTGGCATGAACATCTAGGAAGCAGAAGACCAAGAGCCGATCTCTGGAATCAGTCTAGACGGCTGTGAGCGCATTGAAGCTACAAAAAACGGGGTGAGGCTGGTCTTATCCACTGGCCTGACAGAGTAGCAAAGTCCACGATCGTACGTGGTAAGGCCGATCCCTGCGATCGGCCACAAAAAACAAAAAGCAGCAATCTTACGACAAGCAGATCATGTAGTCGTAGCAGGGAGATTCCCTGCCATTGTGAAACACAAATAAGGTGTAAACCGCCCTTGACTAATGCAATCAAAAAGGGGGCCGATTCAGGCAATCGGCCCAAATTATTTTGGTTACCCTCACCTACTGTTTACCCTGTGTTTAGCATCGATTTAACAGGTGACGGAAAGCTAGGGTATGGGTTTACATCCGCTGATGAACTAGAGGAAATCGACATCGGTCCTGGGGATAAGCCACGACCAACATTTATCAGCAAGAAGTTAGATCCGAGGCTGCGGGGTCCGATGATAGCTCTGTTGAAAGAATATCCAGACTGCTTCGCCTGAGACTATACAGAGATGCCCGGGCTAGACAGGAGCATCATTGAGCATCGACTCCCGCTTAAAAAAGGATTTCGGCCATTCCAGCAGCGAGCACGACAGATGAAGGCCAAAATTTTGAAAGAAGTCAAGAAGGAGATCGAGAAAATGTTGACAGCCAATTTAATCAGGCCATGCAGGTATGCTGAGTGGATTTATAGTATCGTACCTGTAGAGAAAAAGGATGGCCGCTGGCGTGTTGCCATAGATTTTCGGGATCTCAATAGAGCTACTCCGAAGGATGAATATCCGATGCCAGTAGTAGAGACGTTAATCAACGCAACTGCTGGTCATAAAATCTTGAGCTTCATGGATGGCAATGCCGGTTACAACCAAATTTTTATGGCTCCAGAAGATATACACAAAACTGCATTCAGAGTACCAGGCTCGGTGGGGTTGTTTGAATACGTAGTCATGACGTTTGGACTGAAGAATGCCGGCGCCACGTACCAAAGAGCCATGAATTACATTTTCCACGATCTGATCGGCAAGCTGGTGGAAATTTATATCGATGACGTGGTGGTCAAGTCAGCTTCAGTACAAGGACATCTGGACGACCTGCGACGCATCCTAGACCGAACAAGGAAATTCTGGCTACGGATGAATCCAAAGAAGTGTGCTTTCGGTGTGACGGCCGGTCAGTTCTTGGGTTTCTTGGTCCATGAACGCGGAATTGAGATCGGCCTGAAAAGTCAGGAGGCAGTGCGAACAATGAAGCCACCTACCACGAAGAAAGAACTGCAGTCTCTCATCGGCAAGATCAACTTCGTCAGAAGATTCATCTCCAATCTGTCAGGAAGGATAGAGCCGTTCATGGGACTTGTAAAGATTAAATCTGATGAGGAGTTCAGCTGGGGGGCAGAACAACAACGAGCCTTCGACGAGATCAAAGAATATCTGACGAAGCCGCTAGTATTGGTTCCACCCCAGCCGGATAGGCCATTCTACATTTACTTATCAGTAGCTGACACGTCCATCGCCTCAGTGGTGGTGCAAGTTTATGATGGGCTGGAGCGAGTTGTATTTTACATCAGCAGAAGGATGCTGGATGCAGAGACAAGGTATCCTGAGATCGACAAGTTGTGCCTCTGCCTGTTTTTTACCTGCACCAAGCTGCGCCACATTTTGCTATCAGTAGAGATTGTCATCATATGCAAATCAGATGTCATAAAGCACATGCTGTCGGCTCCTATGTTGAAAGGCCGACTGGGCAAATGGATGTTTGCATTATCAGAGTTTGACATCCGGTATCAACCCGCGAAAGCAGTTAAGGGACAGGCATTGGCCGACCTTATCGCTGAAAGGATCAACACTAATATAGCAGCACTATCTATACGAGCGTGGGCTATGTTTTTCGATGGATCGGTTTGTGACGATGGGTGCGGCATCGGCGTGCTACTCGTGTCGCCCCGGGGGGCAACATTCTCCTTCTCCATCAGGTTATCTGCCCCTCGCACCAACAACGTCGCTGAGTGTGAGGCGATACGCAAGGGAATGGAGTTGCTCATCGAAGCTGGAGCAGAAGCAGTGGAAATTTTTGGAGACTCCAAGTTGGTGATTTCTCAGTTCATGGAGGAATACAAGTGTGAGAGCGAGTCGCTCTTCCCATTATGGCTGCAATGCCGTGAGATGATGGCACAGTTCCGGTACATAAACTTCACCTGGATCCCGCGATCGCAGAATACCGAGGCGAATGATCTTGCACAAATGGCTTCAGGCTACAAGGACGTAGCAGAGGGAGCCGATGTTCAGGTACAGTTCTTGGACGCAGACGACTGGAGAGCCGATATCTTCAATTACTTGAAGGATTCGGCTCGGGGGGCACCTAAACGGATAAGGTACAAGGACATGAAGTATGTGCTCATTGGGGACGACATGTTTTACAGGACTCTGGAAGGGTTATTGCTCAAATGTCTGGGGACAGCCGAGGCCAATCGGCTCCTACACGAGGTACACGAAGGCGCCTGTGGAACTCACCAATCGGCTCACAAGATGAAGTGGTTGATCAGGCGATCAGGGTTTTATTGGCCTACCATGCTGGAGGACTGTTTTAAGTACTACAAAGGGTGTCAAGCATGTCAGAGATTTGGAAAAATTCAGATGGTACCCGCGTCAGCGATGAACCCCATCATCAAGCCTTGGCCATTCCGAGGTTGGGGCATGGATATGATTGGCAAGATCAATCCTCCGTCAAGCAAAGGCCACATGTGGATTTTGGCCATTACGGATTATTTCACTAAATGGGTGGAAGCCGTCCCTATGAAGTCAGTAAGCTCGAAGGATGTTGTCGATTTTGTGAAAGAACACGTCATTCATAGGTTTGGGATTCCCCAGACTATCACGACCGATGGAGGTTCGGTCTTCACTTCTCACGAGTTCAGAAAGTTCTGTGAGGACACAGGGATTAAGCTGATTCGATCATCTCCATACTATGCTCAAGCAAATGGGCAAGCTGAAGCGTCCAACCAGAGCCTTATCAAGCTGATCAAGAGGAAAATCGATGAGCACCCTAGGCGTTGGCACGAGGTTTTGTCAGAGGCTTTATGGGCTTACCGCATGTCATGTCATGGAGCGATAAAAACCTCGCCATACCATCTAGTCTATGGACAAGAAGCCGTATTGCCCTGGGAAATTACGGCTGGATCGAGACGTGTCACTTTTCAGAACGATCTAACGACTGAAGAATATGCGGCCCTGATGAGTGACAGTGTTGAGGATCTGACTGAGCTTAGGCTATGGTCGCTTGAGAAAATCAAAGAAAACAAGGCCAAGGTAGCTCGTGCATATAACAAGAAGGTGAGATCGAAGGAGTTCCACGTTGGCGATTTGGTATGGGAAGCTGTATTGCCATTGGGAACTAAGGATGCAGCATATGGTAAATGGTCTCCGAATTGGCACGGGCCATACAGAGTTGATCAGGTCTTGAGGGGGAACGCGTACATGCTGGAGGAGCTGGATGGCGTGAAATTCCCAGTGGCTGTCAACGGTCAGCATCTCAAGAAATATTTCCCAAGCATGTGGGATGATGGACAGTGAGATACGGGGGCCGATACATGAAATCGGCCAATGTTTCCCAAAGCATGTGGGATGATGGACAGTGAGATATGGGGGCCGATACATGAAATCGGCCAATAAAAAAAATACAGCCGATGCACAGCCATCGACTCTAGAGGTTCAGACTGTTACAAGCAGGAGCCAGTTTACATAAACCAGCTACTGAAGAAACGCCTCGAAGGCGTGGAGGGCGTCAGCACGGACACGGTCCACCTCGGCGATCTCGGCTTCGTCATCTTCGTCCTTGCCCGTCACTAGCTGCTTGTTCAGGGCACGTATTTCTGCCAGATCGGTCTTCAGTTGAGCCTTGAGGTTTTCTGCTTCGTCTTGGGATCGGGCGATGGATTATTCCTTGTCGCGAATGAGCTGTTTTGTCGCCCGGACTTTCTCTTCAAGATCTTCCAACTCCCTTTTCAAGGATGCGAGCTCGGCGGTACTGACGGAGGTGTCAGTTTTGGCATCCAGAGACGCCTTTTTCTCGTTGAGCTGCTGACATCTGTCTGCAATGTTGGCCTTCAGCGGAAGTTGGGCACGACGCAGGTTGATCCTTTCACGAGCTAGCTTCACCCTTGACCCGTAGAAAGACAGAGTTATAACGGGCCAAAGCTTCACCTGCAATGCTACTGGGAGTTGGTCTTTTATTTCAGCAAGAACGCTCTTCACCTCCTCAGAACCCTCGATCAACTCTTCGATCGGGGAGGACAGCAAGGCTCGAAGACGCTGGAATTGAGGTAGAACAGCCCTGGCTTGTGGTTCATCGGTGGCGACAGAGGCAGTTGGTTCGATGGATTCAGGGTCGAACGTCAACAAGCCTGAAATATCACAACCCTGGCAGCCCGAAAAAGCGTCAGTATGCGTCCAACAGAGAAGAATTAGCCGAAAGAAGCTAACATACCTCTCCTAAGATCGAGGGGATTGCAGATGACGAGGCAATCGGCTTGTGTGTAGCTGCTGGAGGCTTGGCCAAAGGGGTAGCCGTTTCATCTGCACCTTCGGGGATTGCTGAATCCGGCTCGGCTAGAGGCATCGGCACTGCCCCAGCCTTCCCACTAGAAACGTCAGTCGTCTGCATTTGTAACACCCTCAGAATCGGACCTATGCAAGTTTTAGCGAAACCCGCCAAACCCGCATAGAAACGATTCAAAGGTGCCCACCAGGCACTTTCGTGCGGGTGGAATACGAAGTAATAACATTACACAACAGTCCTCGATGGGACCCACAGAACAGATTTATACAACAGCGACTCAAAGAGCCAAGAATACAGATATAATATACAAAGATCCAAATCACCTTGAAAATGATACGGCGTCCGACTACGGACAAGATGCAAATGGGGCTAAGAGCCCTGAAGAATAACCAATGGCGTCCATAACCCTGCCCAGGCCAAGCCGGAAGGGTAACCCTGCTAGCGACGTCGATCTCAAAACCTGCTAAAACAAAAGGGGTGCCGACAAAGGGCAAAGGAAAAAGAGGAGCGTCAGTACTGAGGCCAGTACACGGCGAGACTAGAATTCGGCGGTCCTCGCCTACATAGGTATGGTGGACTGAGCGGCAGCGGCAACATGCACTAAACAACCTATAGAGACTCGGTACAACTGGCGGTAATCAGTGAGGGGTAAGAGTGACCTATCCGGATCCAACCTGAAGCTAACACCAAACAAAACCCATCCTGGTGTTTCCCCCTCGACACCGATCGAGGAAGTCAACCGAGGAACTCACACAGTTGGCAGTTTTATTTATTCGGTTATCGTTGCAGCAATTACTAGTCAGGTTAAAGATAGTCGTCCTGATAAAATAAGCAGTGGGCACTTTTAGTTACCCATTCCGTTGTAGTTGCAACACTTACTAATCAGATAGAGATAGCATGAGATAACCCAAAACCCAGCAGTTGTTGGTACTTTTATTGAGCCATTCCGTTGTAGTTGCAATACTTACTAGTCAGGTACAATGGTCGCAAGCGACAATCCAAACAAGCAGTTGTGGGCAGTATTATTTAGCCATTCCGTTATAGTGGAGCTGATTACTAGTCATTATAAAGTCAAATTTATAGCATTAAAATTTAGTTATGCTTGTCTATGGTCGAGATACTGTGCTCCAAGTCGTCCATAACCGCGGACACGGCTTTCAGAAAGTTTTAACCCGGCCGGGGTGCACAAATAGCAACACACACACGATCAACCTCGTAAAAACCAAATCAAAACCCAACGAGGTCTTCACGACAGAGCAATCACAAGATTCAGAAATATTTCAGGGGGCCACCCCTTTGAGTAGATCCCGCAACGGAGTAAGCAAGCTCCGAGACGGACTCAAGGTTGCGCCAATGGCTGTAAGCGACTGGGAACCCGAAAGTGTGGCTGGGCTTGTCGATACCGCGTAATCACTCCGCATACCTAAACAGTACAGTGTGCTCCTCGCACAATTTTAAATACATAAGTAGCATGGCATAAGTACAGGATCGTAAATAAAACCTCAAACTAGTTGTGGCCCCAAGAAATAAGACGGAATCAAGCTCTGGCTAAGGGGGGCCCATACTCCCCATATGTGGATAGCGCGATAAAACAAGGAACAGGTATCAAGTACTCGGGGTCCTACGGGACACAAGTGGGCGTTCGGAAACCAAATGTTATCTATCACCCACCGATGCCTCTGCTTACTTCAATTTTAGTTGTTAAACAGGAATTGAAGTGGACGGTAAGTAAAGATATGATCATCTCCAACATTAACATGCGGCAATACATCAACAACTGTGGCACTTGACGACACGCAACAACACTAGAGCCAGCGACTACGA
The DNA here is from genome assembly GCA_916181665.1 of Avena sativa. Lineage (NCBI taxonomy): Eukaryota > Viridiplantae > Streptophyta > Magnoliopsida > Poales > Poaceae > Avena > Avena sativa. The sequence goes on from OV702282.1 coordinate 196,838,055, forward strand.
CGCGCAAGTCCAACTAGCTACCAAACAACAGGTAATAGGATGTGTCCAAAGCAATATAAGGCTGCAAGGGATATCACAGGTACGGAAACTAAAACATCGCAACACAGATAGCAATAGATCAACAGGAGGGAATAAAGACTATAAAAGTAAGATAGGTAGAAAGGGGGAGATGCTCGCCTGAAAACATTGTCGAAAGGTTCATCCGAGGATCGGGGCGAAGCTCACATCAACTCAACGGCCTTATCCGCGAAGAAGCAAAACACTAGAAGAAACACCGGATGCGCTATTTAATACAACGGCAGAAGATCGGCATGATGCATGTATGATGTATGGCATGGCAAAGGTGCGATGCAATTAGGTCAGATTAAGCGGAACCGGGGTCCCGATAATTAATTAGGTGGTTCAAGTTGTTTAGAACCCCGCAATTAAATGTTGTTTGAGCATGGCAAAATATAGCACCGGTTCGCTACACCAATTTAAATGAGGCCAATATGAGACTAGATTTGCCCGCATATGGGCCCCATATTTAGTTATTAGGTGAATCGGCATAAGGCCCCCAAACCACACGACAATATGCATGCATGAACATTTAATATGCGACAAGTTATATTATGTTATAAAATAGGGTTTCGGAAAAGGGTTCACACATTGAGGGGTCTCGACGAACTTGAGGTTCCGGGGTTCGGGGTTCGGTCTCGGGGGCGCATCGGATTCTCCCGGGTCGGTGGCGATCTTATCGGGCCCGCGTATCTGGTCGGTCTTGGCGATCCGCGATGAAGTACTTGACGTATCCGGGATGGAGAGCTTGCCGTTCCGTGGCGATCTTAGCGGTCTTCGGATCCGGGGGAGGTACTCGGCGTCCTCGAGGGAGTACTTGTCGCGGCCGTGAAGGAGATCGTGACGGTCCACGGGGTTCGGCTTCGGGATCCCTGAGGCGATCTTGGCGGTTCCGAGGGTCTTGGTTCCGAGGAGAAGCTCTTGAGTGGCATAGCCTTCGGGTTATCGGGTCCAGGGATCTTCTGGTGCCATGGTTCTCTCCGCTCCCGGGCTTCACGACGCAGAAGAACTTGGTTTGGCCCTTGATTAGCACTTGGTACTCCTTGCAAAGATGCGCGGGCCGCTAATGCACTCGCAACAGCAGCCGAGGATGCGAGCATGGTACCCATGGACGTCCAAAGCACAGAGACACGGGAGGTTGGCCACGGAGATGACTGGCGGCGGCGAGACGGGCCGGGCCGGACGCGGGCAGGAGGGAGGGCGCGGGGCGCGGAGGAGACGGCGGCAGAGAGGCGTCGCCGGAGCGGAGGTCTGGGCGGAGGGGCGCGGAACGGCGGTGGGCCGGAGGACGTGGCGGCTGCGGGCGGCTCGGGGGAAGCAGGCAGGGGCGCGGAGGCGGCCGGCGGCGAGGAGGCGACGGGGAGGGGCAGAGGCGTGGTCGCGGGCGGGGCGGCGAGGCTGAACGGAGGGGGCGGCGCCGGCGTGGAGGCGCGCTGGGGAGACTGCGCCGGCTCGGGGTCGGGGCGAGGCTGCGCAGCCGGGCGGCGGGGAAGCCGGAGGACGGGACCTGGCGGGGCTGCAGGGGTCGTCGGGGGCGCGGCCGGGCTCGACGGGGAAGCGGCGGCGGCGGGCTCGAGGAGGGGCGGCGCGGGCTCGCTGGAGATGAGGCAGACGCGGGCGCGGAGGCGGCTGCTTGGGGCGCGACGGAGGAGGCCGGAGGTGGCTTCTGGGCGGCGGCGAACGACGGCGGTGGGAGGAGCTTGGAGGAGGCCGGAGCCTGGGGGCGCGGAGAGGGGCACGGCTCGACGACGAGCCCTGGCCGGCGGACGGCGGAGGGAGGTTGGCGGCTTGGGGCGGCGCGCGGAGGCGGAAGCGATGGCCGGCGGAAGACGGGGCGGGCGGCGCGGCGAAGCGAGGTGGGGGGCGGAGGGAGGCTGGGCGTTGGCCGGCGAAGGGAGCGTGCGCGCGCGGGCAGAGGGCTAGAGGAGGAAGAAGACGGGGGTCGGGCGCGTGCGGGAGTTGGGGAGCGCGCGGGTGCGGGGTTCGTGGTGGGCCAGGGGCGACTGGGGGATGGGGAGGCGTGCGTGGGAGTGCGTGTGTGCCTGGGTGGGGCCACGCGGGCAGGGAGAGGGGCGCCGCGCGCGTGTGTGAGCGTGGGTGTGGGGTGGGTCTGGTGGGAGTTGTGTGGTGTGTGTGTTGGGTTGGGGAGAGAGAGGAAAGAGAGAGGGGGTGGAGGAGGTGTCAGGGTCTGGTTGGTGGGGAGTTTGGGGAGGGTGAGGTGGCAGCGTATGAGTGGCCAGGGTGATGTGGAGGCTGGGTTGGGGTAGATAGATGGGTAGGTTTAGGATTAGAGGTGGACCGATTTAAAATTCCTGGGGGTGGTCGTTCGGGTCAATCGGCCCGTTCGACTGCCCCCACTAAAACAATTAATTAAATTATTTATCTCAACCAGCGTTTTTGCAAACTGACAACGGACAAAACAAAATACTCCGGTGACCCGGGGTTTGCGTTTGAATTAAGACGGGGCGTTTTAGAAAACAAAACGGGCTTTGCGAAAATAGTTTTATGCAAACAATGCATGATGATGACGATGCAATGCACAAATTCAACCGATTTTCTAGTAGTGGTTTTTGCGGGATGCCACAACATTGAAGGTGTTTAGCCGATGTAAATGATGATGAATCGGCAGATAAGAAGGAATCAAGTGGTAAGAGCATGAAGGGTGATGATTTTCGAAACCTCTTGGCTCGACGAAGAAGCTTGCAGTCCTTTGCGAGCTCTCTTGGGACCCACAGTTGGCCCCGCCTCGACTGATGCTCGGGGGGCAGCAGGTTCAGGAACTGGTCTTTTCCTGGGAGCCGATGGTGGCACATCTGGCTGGTTTGGTGTGGCAGTCCTCTCAGAGTCTGTTGGGCTCGATTCTCCTTGATCAGGTTGTGTGTCCTCGTGGGAGGTGTCTTCGACGGAAGCCTGCAAGAGAAGGAAAGCTATTAAACACGAGCATGTCTGCAAGGATGAAAGAATGAGGAGGATCGACCAAGACATGGATCAGCCTACATGCGAGCTTTCTGGAGAAGGGCTCCGGCGTCTCAAGGTCTTCCTGGCAGCTACATTCCTCACCATCGTTCTTGTCTTAGTTGGAACTTGAGGGGCCGCTGACCTTGAGGTTACTTGCTTCTTAGAAGCCGATTGTGGTGTTATCGGCTGGTTCTGCATCATGACCCTTTTCAAAGGTGGCGAGTTTTTGCAGAAAAGAACCACAGGAGCTGGCGGAAAGAACTCAAAGGGGGAGCCATCACTGTGCGTAGGTTCAGGGCCATCTTGTTGCTGCAAAGAGAAAGAGTGGGTTAGTAGAAGAGTCATTTGTGAGCTGCATCAAGAAAATAGTGGTACCTGTTCCACGGGGATGTCATAGTCAGCGTCGAGCTGTTTCAGCAATGGTCCTAGAGCTCTCCTGAAGGCGTGAGTCTTCCACATCGACCACCAGTCTTCGAAGCCATCGGTGGATGAGGCGAAGGTGAGGTCGTTGGGAATTGGAATGGTCAGAGCATCAAAGAAGGAGTAACACCTTTGACTGGTGAGAGGATCAGGCAGGTCGGCTCTGCTCTCCGTAAGATGGTGGAGAAAGAGATGGGGAGGTACTTGCCCAAGGCCAAATTGCCGAGCCACTATGACCGGCTGGTAGAATTCATACCCAGGCTTGATGATTCTGTTGGATGTACTCATGCCAACTGGAAGGAAACAGGGACGGATCACAATGGAAAAGAGTTGCCGAGTGCTGGTGTCATCGGCAAAGCTGTCTAGCCTGAAGGAGATGGGATTCTCGAAATGTTCCGATTCTTCCATGTAAGGGAAGAAGGTAGGATTATCCAGGCCTTGGAAGAAAATACTGAACCACTTGGAAGCTTCCTGAGGGGATAGTTTACTACCTTGCAGCCTATACAAAGCTTGGCCATAACTGGTGCATCTGATCTGCCTTCCTTTGACATCTGGAAAGGTGCAACTCGCCAAAAGGGGGAAGTTTGGGATGTGGTTTTGAAAATACAGCTGAGCCCATAGCTGGATGAACCACCAAGGACCACCTGTTTTGACTGCTATGCCAGAGAACAGCTTGACAGACATCAACTGGAGATATCGGTAGACCTCTCCAAGGAACAGTTTGCCGATGCCAAGTTGAGTGCCTTTAGCAAGTTCATAGGCCAGGGAGAGATAATTCTTGGTTGGAGCAAGGGAAGGGCCACAGAATATGAAATGTTCTAGCCAGAGGTTGAGGAAAGCCGTGTGTTCTTTCTCGGTGACAGGACCTCTAGTTTTCATGTGGCTTTGAATATATGCGCCCCAGTTCGTGCATTCTGTTTTGGAAGACAGTTTGTAGGGGACTTTGGTCAGTTTAAAAGCAGAAGGGCTGGGTGATGTAACATCCAGACCAGTAATCATCACCACGTCTAACAGGGTTGGTGACATAGGGCCATGACCGAACATGAAGCAATTCAGAGCGTCAGACCAGAAGTAGCCGATGGTTTTGAGAAGATTCTCATGTTTCTCAAGAGGAGACAATGACAAATGCAAGGCATCGGCTATTCCCGTGGTTTCCCATTGGGATTGGTAAGCTCTAGCTACCCTGCTGAACCAAGTGACCCAATGTTCAGGAGGATTAGGCCAGGCTCGCAAGCAGTCGGCCCAAGAGTTTAAATCTAGGTCTTGGCTTACGAAGGGGATTCGGTTTGCTTCGCAAGAAATCAGATGGGCAGGACTAGATGCTGCACGAGGGCCAAGGCAGAGAGAATTTGGGAGAGAAGGATGTGGCAGCAGGATGTCTGAAACCTAGAAAATTTAATAATGGAATAAGGCATTAATTCAGGTGTTCGCCATTAATTCTAGCATCGCGTTCAGACTGCGGGGAGTAGGCGTACCTTCAGACCGGAGACCTCTGGGTTGGTGTTGGACGATTCCGCCATCTAGTTTGCTGGCGGAGATGGATCTGTGCAATTGGGGATCGAGGGGTCTTGTCGCTGTGAGCTCGATTTGGTCGATGAGCGATTGGAGATCTGGGTCGCCCTTTTTGAAGAGGGTCGCAGGTTACCGTTTGAAACTGGAAAGTGGCCGCTCAGATTTGTCTAAGTATGCGACCGAATTTGACCTTGTCAACGTTTTTGGGAAAGCCGATGTTGTACCATCGGCTCTTTGGGCTGTGACTTGGTTGACTGTATGAGCGCAACAGGGTAAAAGCCGATGCGTTGCTATCGGCTTCTGGAACATCGACCTATGTGACTATCGGCAATCTTCGAGTTGGAAAAGCAATCTTCGTTCATTCAAAAGACGATTGTTTTCAGTGGAGCTGATTGCTTACAAAAGGAGCTGATTGCTTACAAAAGGAAATCTACTACTACTACTACTACTACTAATTCCTAATCTAGAGGCCGAGGTCGTCGCCGCTATCTTCGCCGTCGTCTTGTTCGCTGTCATCAGCGCTGCTGCCGGCGTCGTCTTCGCTGCTGCTGATCCAGATGCCAGCGGGGGCCTCCTCGTCCTCGTCGTCGTCTTCGGTGTCCTCGCTGGACCCGGCGCGGAAGTACTTCACCGGCTGGTACTCGTCGGAGGAGGTGTCCTCCTCCGCTTCCTCCTCCTCGTCGGAGGAGTCGACGCCGTCCCAGGACATGGCGTCGTCGGTGCTGTCCGCCTCCAGTTCCCCATCGGCAAGGAACTGCAGGTCCTCCTCGCCATCGGTCAAGGACTCGTCGTCCTCCGACCAGGTGGCGAAATCCCAATCCCTCTCGTCCCACCATTGTGGGGCGAGAGCGTTGTACGCCGCCGTCGGCGGATGCTCTGGCGTCGGCTCCCGGTCGCTCATTGAATTGGAGGCTTGGGAGGACAGGCCAGATGAAGAAGAGGAGGCCATGGCGGAGGAAGAGGGTTTTTGGCTGCTGGAGGAAGATGGGGCTGCAAACTGCTCAGATGAATATAAATAAGGTGAATAGTATGAAGCGGTTCAATGCTATAGCGGTTTCCCAGAATGTGCTGCCGAAATTGTCAAATCATGCACTGCGGAGAAGTGGAGAAGACAGGGCATCATGATGAGGGGGTGGCGTGACGATTCTGTTCTGCAACGCATTCTGGCAACGCGTAACCCGATACAGAAAAAAAAGAGGAGAAGGAAAAAATAGAGTGGTTTTGGAATTATTATTGCCAAAACCAGGGGGGCATGTGTTATCGCCATATTTTGGCCAAAGGAGGAGTTGGGCCGCAATCAAGATGGGCTTAGAAGATACGTAGATGCAACGTGTTGTTTAATCGGCCTTGTGCGTGGATTTGGGCTAAATTGCCCGTGTATCTTATATTGTAATAGGTTCCGTTTCGATTTAGGTAAGAGATAAAGTTATTCCAAAGATAGAAAGTCTCCGGACTATAAATATGTACCTAAGGTTATTGAGGAAAGGAGGACAATCACGTTCACAACAAACACAATCTCGGCGCATCGCCACCCCTTGTTTCTAGGGTTTTTCTCGGGTAAGTGCCATGCTGCCTAGATCGCATCTTGCGATCTAGGCAGTATCTACTTATGCGATTATTTGGTGTTACTCGTACTGAAGACTTGTTGATGGCGAGTAACACTATTATCATAGATTTGTTTAGGCTAGCATCGGTACTTTTTTGCTATGATCGTTTAGATATGCTGCCTCTAGTTATCTCGCCGTCTTTGCACCTTTTCCCGGGTGTAAGGGTGGCACTTTGCTTGATCTTTATTTAAGTCGATTTGATCTGTTATAGTTGTGCCTTGTTCTCCAAGGTTTAGTTTGATATCTACATGATCAGGCCTTGCAAACGGGTTGAACGATCCAGTAGTATGGAAGATATGGTTTACCAATCCAAGAGGAGTTGTTCCGGGAATTAACGTTACGTTGGTTTTTAGGCCTTCTCTAGGATTGGTTTTCTATTATCTTTTGTATCTACCAGGCTCAATTACGTGTAGGACGTTCCAATTATGTAGTGAAAACGTTAAACTATCGTAGATCGATTTAGCTTGTAATGATAAAGCAAAACCCCATGTTATCATAGATCTAATGCAGAACCATGGGTTAATCGGCTCTAGGAGCCGATTCACAGGGAAACCTGGGAGCCGGTCACGGCTTGAATTTTACGTATACTTATTTACCATGCAGGAAACCAATCGAAGCAATCCTTCACCTTCCTGACCAGGTATAGGTCAGGTGGCATGCCCTCGAACCAGCCAGGACGTGTGCCGGAGTTTTGCGGGCCGTTGCCCGAGGGACCAGGGCCCACCAGCAGTCCTGGGAGCCTCCCGGCTCTCCGTGTTGCCCGTCGCTGCTCGCCGGTGGGTTTTGGTAGGCAACAAGGACATAACCGATCTAACAAACACCTAAAACTTGGACGAGACGAGAATTTCCAGCCGACCTACCAAACACACCCTTATTTAGAGAAAATAGCACATAACACCACATGTCGGTGCCTCTTTTGCACAGAACCACAGGTTGAACTTGTTTTTGCACCGAACACCACATTTGCTTGTAATTGTTTCAAGAAACACATAAACTGTAATTAGACTGGTTAATAGCAAAATTAGAGTAGACTAGGCCCACCAAAACCAGGTCCATCCCGGTCCAAGAGGTCCACGAATGGAAACAGCCATCCCAAACCGCATCGACTCCAAAAACTTTCCCGACGGCAGCGACCATCCCCAAATCGTACTGTAGACCGACGACCTCGATTCCGACGACCGGCGAGGGCGGCGTCCCAGCCGCGGGGATGGCGTAGACGGACGATCTAGGCGGCGAGGATGGAGCTGAGGGGGTGGAGTTAGGCGGCGGCAGGTATGGAGCGGTGGCGTCTGCCGAGAGGATACCACATAGCAAACCTGGACGGAAAAAGAAAAAGAGACGACCTAGTGCAGGAGAAGGGCCAGATGGAACTAGAAAATAACGACAATCACTTGCTCAAATTATAATCTTAAAGGGCATAGGTACACCACATGTACCGTGTCGCTGAAGCCTCATCTCGCAATTAGGAAGGCTGGACACAAGGTAATTAATTTATACTCATGTTTTTCCTATATTAATCTCCTCCATGTTGTTAACTTACTTAATTTATGCATGGACGAGGACGGATGCATTACACCGAGAGCTAGCTATATATAGTTACTTCACAACAAGTAATGGGAAGGGAGAACACGAGAAGGAAGACAATTAGTTAGGACTGAAATTTGGATGTAATGAAAAGAGTCTCTGATGACGTATCTTTTGGATGGAGGAGGAAGAAAATTATTTCCTTTGACTCTTTCTTTTGGATGGATATCTTGAACCTGGGATATGTGTATATGTTGATCGTACCAAGCTTTTGAATGAATCTTGTCATGTGTACATTTAAGTCTTGTCCTGTGTACGTTTATATTTTGTTTTGTGAATGATAGCTTCCAAAGGATTTGCATTTCCAAATGATTTTGTGCGTTCCAATTTGTTTGGGGATGGACCTGGTGTAGTGGACCGGTCTCCTAATTAGTTGTTAAATGAGCTAATGATAATTTATGTGTTGCTTGCAACAGTTACAGAGAAATATGATGTTTGGTGCAAAAACAAGTCTAACATGTGGTTCTGTGCAAAAGAGGCACCAACATGTGGTGTTATGTGCTATTTTCTCGCGGACCGAGGGAGCAAGCGAAAACTGGACGTTTCGCGAAATATTTTCAAATCGATACACCCTTCTCCACTGGTTCTCCTCTGCCCAACCCCGCATCGCACAGCAGAGAGGCTAGGGTTCCTCGCGCCGCCTCGCCGCAACGCCGGCCGCCGGCCAGCCCACTCCAGCGCCGCCTCCATCCGCAGTTTGCCCGCCCGTCCTGCAGCTCTCCCCCTGCCCGCAAGCTTCCTTATCCCGTCCGCCCGCCTGCGTCGCGTCCAACCTTCCACGCCGCGTGCAGATTCCCCGTCGCCACCTGGTCGATTGACCTCGCCGCCGTCAGGTATTCATCTTCCCCCTGTCTTCTCCCTTCTCTACTTCCTTCTCTTCTCTCCTCCCAGCTCTCCCCTTCCATGTCCTTATCCATCTATTTTTTCCTGATTTGTTATCTGAATAATTGTGGCAATTGGTATGTGTATGTGGTTCAGATAATTAAAGTTATTGTTGTATGTACACATTTCTATTGGTTGTAAAAATGTTTGTAGGAAATTGAATGCCACCTGTTTGTAAAAATGCTTGTAAGAATACTTTTGTGTTCTGCAATGTGTACAATCTTGTTTCGATTGGTTGTAGGAATACCTTGCATAATAACTAAAGCATCTATTTATTTGATTGAAGTATGGCTGAGAAGGCGGTATGGGATAAGACAAATGTGAAGCATTTTAACTAAAGCAAATTGAGAGATGAAGAGTTTGATAAGTGTGACGAAGATGAAGATTATATGCTCGAAGCGGCACAAGCAACGACACAACCTCAAGGGGATGACATTCTATAGGAGGAGAATGAGGTTACCATGAATGCCATTCGCGATAGGATAGAGAATGCTTTGTTTATTGTGCAAGCGACCTAGAATAGGCAAGTCCATGCAGAACCATGTCTCGTTTGTGGATGGAACCATGTCGTGAACCATATGTCTTTTCTGTAATTTATATGCCTTTTGTAGTAATCTCATGGCATCACTTTCTAAACTGAAAAATTCTGTTCCAAAATGGTCATTTGCGTGTCCGTCAGTGTACAAGTCACTGTTCTGCGATCAATTAGCATATAAATAATCTCAGGGGCATTCCGGACAATTCCTATCGAATCTACACAGTTGACAGTTGTCACAACCAAACAACTTTCAGCTTTCCCACAGTTGTCAGCTCACAGCAGCTTTCTCACAGCAGATTTCCCATAGCTGATTTTCAGGAATCTACAGCTCAACCAAACACACCCTCAGGTCTGCCAGCTGCATGGCGCCATTTTCGATTTCGAGTTCATGGGAGGGGATGGGCGGACGGGCCGTCGAGTTTGGCTGCCGCGCTGTGGATAGCAGAGGAAGGGGGAGGGGGCGCGCGCCTGGGAACCAGAGGGTGGGAGCGGGGCTCGGGGTCGAGGGGGTGGCCGGCGAGGGAGCTTTGGTGGGGCGTCACATGGGTGGAAGAGGAAGTGGGTACTGATGTTTCCAGAAATTGCATAGTCGTGTGCTCTGTCTACTGAATTTGGGTAGAGACAGATAGAGAAAAAAGAGACGGGAGAAGCAGTGTTGCTGCTGTTGTATGTATCGATTATTTGCTATGCCTAGTAATTTAGACAAAATATGTGGTGCTTGTGTCGATTATTTCTGATTGTTCAGGACCATTATTTGCAGACGGATGAAGACCAAAGCTATCTCGAGATGTTGAATTGGTAGTTATAAAATATTATTCAAATATAGGAGGGAGAATATAGACACCCTAAATATAGACAAGCTGCTGGAAAACTGAGAATGTCTGTCTAAAAGAGAATCTGTTTAGACAACCGTGGAAATGGAGATATAGACATCCAGTTTTCCAGATGCTGCTAGAGATGCTCTTACATCCGGGCAATAACGATTTGTCTTGGTACGTAGATTGGCCCGGCCTGATCACTGCAAGCTAACGGTTCTCTTCGACAGGTCCTGGAGTCCTCCTCCCGCTGCCGCCGCTGCCATGCTCGGCCATCTCAGACGATCCTCCGCCTTTCTTCGCCACCTACCTATCGCCAGATTCGCCGCCTCTGAACCTACTGCTGTTTACTCGTGAGTACCCTTCCCTTTACCCAATCCACTCTCCAAACGGTTCCTTTTTCGTGTTCCCTTCCCTGAGAATCATCTGCTCATTGTCTGTTATAGTTGGTCGCTTCATTTCCAGCGCAAGATTCCACTCTCCGCTTGCTTCACTGTTTCTAATTCCATTCGATGACAAGATAACTTTTTTACTTTTGATGAAACTAGAACTTTTGTCATCTCTGATATTTGCTTATTTTTCCAAATTATGTTGGCTGCATTATTCAGGGGGTGGAGTTCACATGCCGAGCCAATCTTCTTTGGTTCATGTAAGACCTCATTTCTTCCATTTTGCCGTATCGGGTCACAGTTTATTTTACTTCTGGATGATTGGCACCTTTGAACAAATCTGTTCAATCAATGGCAGGTTGGTGCAGCAAGCATAGTGCAAGAGGTTTCTCCACAGATGATAGGATTACCAATGGCCGTCGAGGGTATCGGCAAACGGAGTTGAAGCCTCGTACATCCGTGAAGGTATACCTTTCGACTGAATCATTGCCCCGTGCTTCACATGCAGCTTTATACTTTTGATGATGGTCACATTCTGTTCATCCCTAGAATTATGATAGACGACGGGCTGAAGAATTTTATTTTGCTGCACAGGATAATGATGCAGTCATTGATCGCATACAAAAGAGCACAAGGGGGTTGAAACAAGGGCCGGTTGGCCACACCCTTTCATCAGCAGAGAAAAGGAAATTTCTTATCAACACTGTATGAAACTACATAAAGATAGTTCTGATATTGCCTTTTTCTCGTTTGAGCTCACATGTTTACATAATTTAAAAGTTTGTATTAACACGAAATCACATTTGACAAAAAATTGTATCACAAGTGCAATTTCATTTGTTATTTATCAGATATCAACTGTAACAGGTTTTCTTGCATCCAAGGCATGTAGTGAGATTGCACTAAGTAATCAAGTAGCAGCATGTTGTCCCTAAGATATTTTAGAAGCTTATTCATTGCATCTCTTGGTTTCAAGGATGGAATGCTTTACTATATGCAGCTTAATATGCAGTAATAGCAACATAAAAACGGATGTAAAACAGCTTATGAATCGGTTTTGCTTATTGAAATTCCCCAACTAGAGATTTTTATTTATTGCTGCTTTTAGCTACTGCTGCCCAGAGGAACAAATTAATTAACTACGGCAATCTCTAAACTGCAGCTCCTTGATCTTGAAGACTCAAAGGAAGCTGTTTACAGCACCCTTGATGCATGGATTGCCTTTGAGCAGGACTTTCCACTGGCCTCACTAAAGCAAGCAATTGTAGCTCTTGAAAAGGAAGAACAATGGCATAGAATTGTTCAAGTAATTGCAGATTATAATTTACTTGATTTAATTTTATTTATCATTTCTGCAGTATATGAATTCAATTCCGGCTAACTATGCGCACCTAGGTAATTAAATGGATGTTGAGCAAAGGGCAAGGAAATACAATTAAAACATACGAGCAATTAGTGCGTGCACTTGAGAAGGACAACAGAGCTGAGGAAGCACATAAAATCTGGGAAAAGAAAATAGCCCATGACCTGCATTCAGTTCCTTGGTGTTTCTGCGGTCTTATGTTGGCTATTTACTACAGAAACAATATGTTTGATAGGCTTGTCAAGGTATGTACCTTGAATATCTTCCACTCTTAATAGAGTGCTGTCCTGTTCTTTTACTTGAAGCTTGTTAGCTTGTAATTTATAACACTATATTATATTTTACTTCAACTTATGTGGATTACCCTTGTCTTTTCTGATGGTTTAGCTCTTCCTCAATCTTGAAGCATGTGGTCGGAAATTTCCTAGTAAAGAATATATACGGAAAGTTGAAGTTGCATATGAAATGCTTGGTCTATTAGAGGAGAAAAACAGTTTGCTTGAGAAGTACAAGGATTTGTCTAACAAGCCATCGTATAGTGATAGGAAGAAAGCTCGACAATTCAAGAAGGCTGAGAAGAAATCTGGTTAGTCATTTGTCACCTGTACCCTTTTCTGTATTCCATAATACTGAATCATTTCTGACAGGTTAAAGTGGCATGTTTTTGTTAAATCCAGTTACGTACATATGTAACTTTCTGATGGGCTTACCTGCCCTATTTTAGCCAGATAAGACTTCAGAAGCTCGGAATGTACTGATTCTAGACAAATACTTGTGTTGATTTAGTTAGGACTTTGTCTCCCTTTCGTTATCTTCCGGCCCGGGTGGATGACCTGTGGGTGCTAAGTCGAAGATCTCGGTGTCGTCGTGAGTGGTAACAGCGATTGGAGTTCCCTCCGTTCCAAAATATATGTTGTTTTAGCCTCTTTTTTTTTGAAACACATGTATCTAGACGCCTTTTAGTGTGTAGGTTCGGAGCAAAATGAGTGAATCTACACACTAAAAGGCATCTAGATACATGTGTTTCAGAAAAAGGCTAAAACATCTTATATTTTGAAACGGAGGGATTACCTGATAACTTGCATCTTCTTTCCCATTGATTCCAAATCCGGTAGGTCCAGACTTTGTTGATTTAAAATCAAGATTTGATTATTCTCTAGAACTGGTTCCTATAAATGTTGGTGCATCCATAACCAGTTTGGTATCTACACATATGTGTTCCTCTTTATGTTCGTAAATAGATGCTAAAGGGCCATACGCAGTGTTGAAAGCTCCCACACATTGTGGGGGTCTGGGGAAGGGAATTTCTAGGTAGCATTTCCCTTTGTTTTTTTTTCAAAGAGGCTGATTTGACCCAGCACCTCCAGGACACAAGTGGAGGTGCTCTATCACTGCGCCAGGCCCACCCTTTTTTGTAAATAGACGCTGTTTTACGAATATGTTAATTAAATATTATAGAATTCTTATATTATAAAAATGTTTTCATGACAATTTTAGTGGTACCATTTCACCTAACCAATCTAAATAGATTTTTATATATTACTTATTTTTGAAAAAAGTAAGAGATTTGAATTGCTTTCTAAAATGCGTATCTATTTCTGAACGGTGCTAAGAGCTTTGTTTTCATGTCGTCGCCTAATCGACACCTAAACGCCGCCCAGGCGTCGGGGCGCTCTGGAGCAGACGACTAGGAAGGACGCCCAGGAATTTTGAGTTAGGCGCGCGCCCAGGAAAAAAAAAGCGTCGCCCCGCTCGTCTCGATCGCTCGCCTAGGTAAATTGGCGGCAATTTTAGGGGGAATCGGGGGGAATTGGCGCGTATAGGTGTGGGCTACGACAAATCGAGCGGGAGGGAGAGGGAATTGACCGCTCCAGAAGTGAATCGAGCGGGAGGGAGACAGAACCTGAGCCCCAGTCCGCCGCCGTCGCCAATCTGCCGCCGTCGCCAAGATTCTTCATCTGCTCCACCTCCTGTACGTCTCCTTCCTATGCTTATGTCCTCCTCCATCTCCATGTTCCTCTCGTGCTGCCCCTCTTCTCCCTATGCTCCGGCGCCCCCGCTGCTCTTCCTCCCGTGCGCTGCCCTCGCTCTGTTCCTCCCTCTCCCGACGCCCCCTCTGCAGCACTGCTCCTCCTTCTCCAGCCCTCTGCAGCTCTGCTCCTCCCTCTGCAGTTCTGCTCCTCCTTGTGTTGCTCTGCTCCTCCCTCTCCAGCGCCCCCTCTGCAGTTCTGCTTGCTGTGCTAAGCGCTATGCTGCTCAGCTGCTCCTTTGTTATATTATATTTGCCTCCAAAATCTCCTAATTTGCCTCCATAATTTCATTTTCCTGTTACATTATATATTATTTATTATTATTATGCCCAACGCCCAGTTGTTGCCTAAACGTCGACATGTCGACTCAACTCTTCGAGCTCGCCTCGACTCGACTCGTCGACTTCCGAACAAAGGCTAAGAGCATCTCTAGCAGACACTGTAAAAGTCTTCGAGCTCGACTCGACTCGACTCGTCGACTTCCGAACAAAGGCTAAGAGCATCTCTAGCAGACACTGTAAAAGGGCGAACCAGAAAACACGTTTTCAGGTTATGTTTCGCGGTTTTTTTCAGGTCGCGAACGGCGGGCGGAACAGAAACCAGAAACCTGAACCAGAAAAGGGAATATTCCCTTTTCCCAGTTTGGGTTCTGTTCCGCCACAACAAGGGTCGAACCCGTAGATTGAACTATTTTCTGTCAATTTCACCACATATCTCGCATTTTCAAACAGAAATATGATACCAACATAAAGTAAAAGCCCGAATTTATTAATTGTACATTACAACAATTATCCAATTACAACAATTGTCCAAACAAATTGAATAAACAATAATCCAATTACAACAAATGACCAAATCAAAAGAATAGTTCCGAATGCAAATAATGTTTCACACACATGAGTGATAAAATGTGGGTACCTCGGCGAAATAATCTCGCATGAGCATGTCGTTGCCCAACTTGCGGTTGCGAGGGATGCAAAGGCGGCCGACCGTGGAGCCTTGCCGCCTCTTCCTCCTCCTGTCGTCCTCCTCCTTGAGGGCGAGAACGGCCACCATCATGTGTTGACGGTGGTTCCCGAGCAGCGTCTCCACATCCGAGTCGTCGTCGGAGGATGAGTCGTCCAACAAAAATTGCTCGCAAGGGTCCAAGTCCATCTACAAATCACGGTCGATATATAGAGCTTGCGGAGAGGAGATCAACGAGCTCGAACTCGAGCGGCGGCGGATTTTACCTTTGACGGGCGGCGGGAGGATGGCGGCGGTGGGGCGCGGCCGGATCTGCGTCGGGAGGAGTTTTCCGACCCACACCGGCTGGGGAACGGGGTCGGCAGGCTCCGGTGGCCTTCTGCGTGCGAGGAATCGAGCGGGGGCGACCTAAGTCTACGGCGGCGGGCGGCGGCTGTGCGGGCGGAAGGGAGGGGAATGAGCTGAAACTTTCCTCCCGCCAACGGAAATGGAGGATATGGTTCGCGTCTAGGTCGGGCTCGAAACCTGGTTTTTTCTGGTTCCGCGGGGATGTTTTCTCGGGGGCCCTAAATTTTTTTCGGTTCGGTCCATTTTGGGGCGTCTGTTCTGGCCACTTTTATCACGCGAAACCGAAAAGTGGCGGTTATTTTTATGGTTTCGCCCTTTTACGGTGTCTGCTAGAAATGCTCTAACACCTGCACCTGGTATTCATCTTTCAATGTAGTAGTTTGGTACCCAAAAGGACCACTATTCATCACGCGGACAGACATGCTTGGTGCATTTAGGAGATGTGTGGTTTTCCCTGTGTCTAATTATATACTCCCTCCGTTCACTAATGTAAGACCTTTTAGATATTTTATAAAATGGACTAGATACATTCCAAAAAGACTGAACCTATACACTAACACATGTCTACATACATGTGTTTTTGAAAAATGCTAGAATGTCTTACATTAGGAGACATTTTTTACAATCTTTTTGTACCATGATCGTGAAATTTCCATTATTTTGTGATTTGCATTGGGACATTATCAGGCAAGCATTATTAGAATATTCTGCCAGCTACTAGAAGTCACTTCATTTGCTATGGTGCTGTAACTAACTTTTGATACTATTATTTTTCAGCTGCGGGCACCAAACAATGTGAGGAGGAAACATCTGAAGGTGTTTCCGTTAACACTTGCCCTTCAGATAAGGAACTGGCTGGCAGCAGTTAGTCAAGATACAAAGTAAACTAATGCAATTGCTGGCATATTTGAATACAAATATGCTTCTTATAGCTGCAACTCTGATATTTTATCAGGTTGTTCCCCTTTCAGATGCAATACTAATGGTGCCATCTGAATCAGACAAAAAAACTGATTCAACTAACACTTGTGTTGTACAACCGATGGTCCACTCCTGACTGGGAAACAACGTGTTGCAACACCTCCCTGTTTCTTAAATCTTTGATATGAGGTGCTAATTTACTTTCTGTTGCTTAGGACAAATATTTCTCATGTGCTGGAGGAATTGTTGGCGGAAAAGTATAATATATTGTAACGAGTGGGTGTTTAATAGTACAGTATCAAATCAAAGGGGATGGAAGGTAAAGTTAGTTACCCCAAGATCACAACCAACTCAAAAATCCATGG
Source organism: Avena sativa (assembly GCA_916181665.1). NCBI lineage: Eukaryota > Viridiplantae > Streptophyta > Magnoliopsida > Poales > Poaceae > Avena > Avena sativa. The sequence continues at coordinate 196,854,810 of OV702282.1, forward strand.
CACATGGGATGGAAGATTCCAAAGTTTCTCAAGCAAGCAGTAGCAACAGCACAACTCACCTTAACTAGACAGGCTCCCTTTTATTTTCTTTCTTTCTATCCATTGAATTATTCCTTGATATGAACATCCTGCTATCTTGGACGATCGATAAAATCCAATATCGTGCTGGCCTTTGATGGTTTGATCTGGCGATAGTTGCGATTCCTGGAGGACTAACATTTCTGATGACCAGGTGCTGTCAAATACAGTGGTTGATGCCGGAGCTTGTTGCTGTGTGTCGATGCTTACGACCAAATTTATGGACCTCTTTTTTTGGAACAGAGATATACTAGTAACTAATGGTATGAATTATAGCTTCCATAAGTAGGGATTCGATCAAAATGATATATATATATATATATATATATATATATATATATATATATATATATTGATAGTTTCGAGCATCTAAGTTGTGCATCTAATTTAACAACAACGTAATGTAGTATATGAGCATATCCAATCTAAAACGGTGTTCATTGCGTTGCATATCCCTATGTGATGATGTATATTTGATCTCGTGACCGGCCACTCCAAAACAAGCAATTAGATTAGAGCATCCAATGCACCCTAGTATTGCAACAAATTACAAGAAGGCCCACACCTAGACACCACATGCAATGGAAAAAAAAAGTGATGCCACCAAAATGTAAAACGGAAGCATGAAAAATGTAATTGGATAAACTGGATGATGCATTGTTCTCCCGGTAAACGAAGGTTTCATCGTGTTATGCGGTCCTATGTTCGAAGGTATGTTTCATCTCGTGATCGAGCGGTCTAAAATAAGCATGTCAATTTGAGCACCTAAATAGTGTCATTAAACTTTTCAAAACCATGCATTTAGGCATCAGAACACCATGGAAAAGGAAACAATGCCAAAAAAAATAAGGATGGATATGCATGTATGTAGAAGATGACACATTGTCCTCCTTATAAATGAGATTATATATGTTGCGCGACCCTATATGCGGGTATATGGTTCATCTTGTGATCAAGCACTCCGAAACACATATTTCCATGGAAGTGTCGAATGCACCAAGAAATAAAGCCAATAAACCACACTGTTGGGAATATGCCCTAGAGGCAATCATGTATGATGATATTTCCCATTGTATTCATAAAGATATTAAGTAGTCCTTGTATAAACATCTGATGTGTATCATTGAATATGTGATTCGGTTGTGGAACTATGCATTCATGTTGTTTGTACTAAATATCCTTGGTCATTGAGGTTGTGCTGGACACACAACTTAGACCAATGTGAAAGTTGGCTTGATGACTCGGTTCCACTTGTCATGGGCATGGAGATGCTATTCCAACTTACACAGATTCGACTAAAGAGTTTAGCGAGTCAGATTGACCCATATTGAGGTACAACGAACAAGTTGTCATTTGTATATCTCAATCAATGTAATCCTTAGACCTGAGGTTGTTGCATAGTCCGAGTTAAGGATCACCGACTTAGGTTCTATCAAACGCTGATCCGTTACTGGGCAGTTATAAAGGCAGGGTTCGGGCCGACTGAGAATCAAGCTGCGTGATGTGAATAACCAAGATGAGATTTTGCCCCTCCACTCGGAGAGATATTCTCTGGGCCCTCTCGTGAGATATGATTCGGAAAGCATGGCCATGCACGACTCGGTTAAGTGTTAACCGAGGCGATCGACTAAGAGTTATTCTGGTGAATCACTTATCTCGGATCGAGAAGAGAGTCAGACTATTTAAGGGATGACAAATATTCGCCTATAGTCTGACAAGGTATATCGTGAGGCAGAAGGGATTCGGACGCAAGTCACATTGGAAAGGCAAGTCGTCATGACTCTTTGGTACTTGGGAGTCGGCACGTTCTGCTAGGAGCCGCTACCGACTGATCGATTGAGAGTCAGACTCCAATCGTGTCCATGTAGCCATGAGCCTGCAGGGTCACACACTTAAGAGCGGAAGAAAGTTCGGATTGGATCTGAACCTGTAATCTGGTTGGGTTGGACTTAAACCGGATTAGGACATGACTAGTGTTATATGGGCTTTAGTGAATGGGTCGCGCAAGCATAGCCCACGTTCACTCCCTATATATAGTGGAGCACCGTAACCTAGAAAGGTTAATCGTTGTTCGGTTAGGTCATTCCATGTGTTGGAACCCTAGCTCCACAGTAGTCCTGCCGCCGTAACGAACCTAGCAGTTCGCCGCCGGCGCTCCTCCTTGTACGTGTGGATATCAGCAGAGGTGCTGTGCGATCAGCACCAGGACGATCGGATCGTGAGGACTGCACTGCATCAACTGACGCACTTCATCAGTAATCCGCAACTGCGCGTCTAGTGGTAAACCTCGTTGCCTTCTACCTCAGCTAGATCTTGGGATCACCATGTTAGAGGAAAAGTTTTGTTTTATCTCTGCGTGGCCCAACAGTGGTATCAGAGCGATAGCTTCTGGTTTTAGGCTCGAGATCTCGCATATGTGATATGCGGTTGGCTGTAGATGAGATCTATGTGCTGTTTGGTGGTCGATCTATGAGATAGATCGGTTTTGTACGAAGTTGATTGGATCAATTGTGCTCGGGGAATGGTAGATCTGATTTCCGTGATCATACTGCTGAGGTCGTGGAACGACATACCCCTACCGGTCGGCTTCCGCCATCGGGGTAGACTGTGACACGTAAATCCAGAAGTGGTGATCGAAGATCAAAGAGTTTGATCGAATCGGAACGATGGTCGGAATCCATGTTCGGATCGTAGATGAGATCTACGTTTTCGGAAAAATCGTCGGGCGCTGCCCGCACCCGCGAGGGACCGCCGGCTTCGCCCTGTCGTAGCGCCTTAGATGTCATTGCGAGTTTCACAACGCCGGTAGATATTGTATCTATGCATAACTTGTTTTTGCAGGAATTTGTAAATGGTATGGTTCATGTGCATATGATGTATGTGTGTAATCCATACGTGATCTGCGAATCACGGTTTATGTCAGCTGGCTGGAGCCTAGGTGCTGTCATTTTATTGTATAACGACCTGCGTGTCGGATTCTCTATGTAATTTACTTTACTAAGCTAGTGTAGCTGTTTGGAGAACCCCGAAGCCATGCAAGGCGTTGTACATGTCGGCGACATGGAGTAAGACGGCAAGTGACAAGAGTTGGCATGAGTCGGATTACAGGCTTTGTGGAGATGGAGATCGCCATGAAGAGAGCCATATCATTTCACATTATAAATGCTATATTTTGTGTTATTGTTATGTCTCAGTTTTACCTCTATTAGATAGTCGGTAAAATTTAATCCCTCAAAGAAGGTCTAGTCGGTTTTCCTGCCAGTGTTTGCACCATCACAAGTCGGACATTTTTGGTAGTGGGCTCATAAAATTGAGGTGCTGCCAATTCTTTCCGACTAGGTGGGTTCGAGTCGGACTCTTACCGCGAAAACACTCGGTAAGCTAGACGGGTCTATCACAACGGTTGTGGGACTCAGGGAAAAGTCGGATGGGAGCCGGGGCATGTGATGCCACCCGTCCAACAGGAGTCGCATGAGATGCGATTGATAAGGAGTTGTCTACCTAGATCACTTGGCGGCTAGCGGTGATGCTAAAGCTCACTAGCCAACTTGCTTATTTAGGATCCTGAATCACTAAGTAACCATCAGAGGGGTGTTGGTTCTAGTGGGAGCATAAAATATTAAAGTATTTAATATGCTTGCTCTTTTATGAATACATGTCTTAAGTGTTTTGCATATTTTCTGTTGTAGATCATGGCACCAAGTAGCAATCACTCTCAGATATCCGGTTTTGCGTTGAGAACCATTCTTGAGAAAGATAAACTGAACGACACTAATTTTACCAACTGGTATCGAAATCTGAGAATTGTTCTCAAACAAGAAAAGAAGGACCATGTCCTAGACAACCCACTTCCAGATAAGCCGAATGAGAATGCGACTGTCGCAGCCACCAGTGCCTACCGTCGGGCTAAGGATGAGTCCACGGATATTAGCTGTCTTATGCTTGCTCACATGGAACCGGACTTGCAAAAGCAGTTCGAGCATGTTGAGGCCTACGATATGATTGAAAGCCTCAAAAGTATGTTCCAGGCTCAGGCGAAGACTGAGAGGTATCAAGTCTCTCAGGCTTTGCTGAGTTGCAAGCTTAAGGATGGTGATCCACTGAGTCCGCATGTGATCAAAATGGTTGGTTACGTGCAGTCTCTGGAGAGGCTTGGCTACCCCATTAGCGAAGAGTTCGCTACGGATATAATTCTGAACTCTCTTCCTAGTGCATATGGGCAGTTCATTTCGAACTACCACATGCATGGTATGGATAAGAAACTCACTGAATTGCATGGGATGCTCAAGCAGGCAGAGGCGGATCTCAAGAAGGGCGCCAGTCAAGTGTTGATGGTGCAGAATAAGGCTAAGTTCAAGAAGAGTTCTTGGACTAAGAAGAAGGCTAAGTCAGGAGGAAAGCAGGCTCCGGACCCGGTCCCAAGCACTTCCTCAGGGACTAAGCCATCTCCTTCAGCCGGATCCACTTGCTTCTACTGCAAGGCGGATGGCCACTGGAAGAGGAACTGCAGCAAGTACTTGGCCCACAAAGCCAAGAGTGGAGGTATGACTTCCGACTCAGGTACACTTGTTTGCAATGTTATAGACATATATCTTGCTGATGCACCTAATAGTTCTTGGGTATATGATATCGGATCAGTTATTCACATCTGCAACTCGTTGCAGGGACTGATAAGAACTAGGAGCGTAGCAAGAGGCGAGGTTGATATTCGAGTCGGCAACAAAGCAAGAGTTGCTGCGTTGGAAGTCGGCACGATGCAACTTCATTTACCTTCCGGATTCATTATGGAACTGAATAATTGTTATTATGTTCCAGTGCTCAGTCGAAACATTATTTCTGCTTCATGTTTGATGAGGCAAAGCTATGAGTCGAATATCAAGAATAATGGTTGTTCTTTGTATTTGAATGATATGTTTCACGGCTTTGCACCCGTCTAGGACGGGTTATTTATTTTGAATCTTGATGGTGAGTCGGTTTATAACATAAATGTTAAAAGGTTGAAACCAAATGATCTGAATATGACTTACTTTTGGCACTGTCGGCTTGGTCATATAAGTTGGAAACGCATGAAGAAGCTCCATGATGATGGACTCCTAACTTCGTTCGACTTGGAGTCGTTCAAGACATGTGAATCTTGCCTACTCGGCAAAATGACCAAGACACCTTTTGCAAAGAGTTGCGAAAGGGCGTCTGACTTATTGGGACTAGTACATAGTGATGTATGTGGACCAATGAGCATGACAGCCAGGGGTGGTTATGAGTACTTCATTACCTTCACTGATGATTTGAGTAGGTATGGATATATCTACTTGATGAAACACAAGTCGGAAGCCTTTGAAATGTTCAAAGAATTCCAGAATGAAGCACATAATCAACTCGGCAAGAAAATAAAGTTTCTTCGGTCGGACCGAGGAGGCGAGTACATGAGCCATGAGTTTGATGACCATCTGAAAAGTTGTGGAATAGTTCCTCAACTTACTTCGCCAGGAACGCCACAAAGGAATGGTGTTTCAGAAAGGCGGAATCGAACCTTGTTAGACATGGTACGATCAATGATGAGTCAAACAGATCTGCCTTTATCATTTTGGGGTTATTGTCTAGAAACAGCGGCGTTCACACTAAACAGAGTACCATCAAAATCGGTAGAGAAGACACCGCATGAGATGTGGACAGGCAAAAAGCCGAGTTTGTCTTTTCTTAAGATTTGGGGTTGTGAAGCATTTGTCAAGCGACTTCAGTCGGACAAGCTTACAGCCAAGTCGGATAAGTGTATTTTCGTGGGGTATCCGAGGGAAACCTTAGGTTACTACTTCTACAACCGAGAAGAGGGCAAAGTGTTTGTCGCTCGAAACGGTGTCTTCCTTGAGAAAGAGTTTCTCAATCGGGGAGTAAGTGGGAGCACGGTGCAACTCGAAGAAATTCGAGAGGAACCGGCTAGTAGCGAGTCGGCAAAAACCTTGGAGGTTGAGCCGATCGTGGCAACTGAGCCGGCAGCAACACATGTACTACGAAGATCGGCAATATTACGAAGTGTTCGTGATGTGTTACTGTTAGACAGTGATGAGCCGGCAAATTATTCGGAAGCGATGGTGGGATCTGATTCCGAGTCATGGCTTGGAGCCATGAGATCCGAGATAAAGTCCATGGATGAAAATCAAGTTTGGAACTTGGTTGATCTGCCAGACGGTGCAAGACCCGTCGAGTGCAAATGGGTCTTTAAGAAGAAAACTGATATGGATGGAAATGTTTCAATCTATAAAGCACGCCTTGTCGCGAAGGGGTTCCTACAAGTTCAAGGAGTTGACTACGACGAGACTTTCTCGCCCGTAGCGATGCTTAAATCAGTTCGGATCATGTTAGCTATAGCGGCCTATTTCGACTACGAGATATGGCAGATGGATGTCAAAACGTCTTTCCTTAACGGAAATTTAACCGAGGACGTGTATATGTTACAGCCCGAGGGTTTTGTCGATCCGGCTAATGCTGACAAGGTGTGCAAACTTCAGAAATTCATTTATGGGTTGAAGCAAGCATCTCGGAGTTGGAATATTCGCTTTGATGAGGTAGTCAAATCGTTTGGCTTCATCAAGAGTGATCATGATTCTTGTTTGTACAAGAAGTTTAGTAGGAACAAAGTAAATTTGCTAATCTTATATGTGGATGACATATTACTGATTGGAAATGATGTCCAGATGTTGCAAGAAACCAAGGAATCATTGGAAAGGAGTTTCTCAATGAAAGACTTGGGTGAGGCAACATACATCCTCGGAATCCGGATCTATAGAGATAGATCAAGGAGGCTCATTGGATTGAGTCAGAGTACTTATTTGGACAAAGTGTTGAAGAAGTTCAACATGGAATCGTCTAAGAAGGGGTTCTGACCGATGTCCTATGGTGTAAAACTTAGCAAGACTCAGTGTCCTTCGACAAATGATGAGCGAAGTCGGATGAGTGCGATTCCATATGCTTCTGCAGTCGGATCCATCATGTACGCCATGATTTGTACTAGGCCGGATGTTTCATATGCTCTAAGTGTTGTGAGCAGATACCAGGCTGATCCTGGAGAAATCCACTGGACAGCGGCTAAAAATATCCTAAAGTACTTGAGAAGGACTAAGGATATGTTTTTGGTTTATGGTGGTGAAGATGAACTCAATGTAAAGGGTTACACGGATGCGAGTTATCTTACCGACTCTGATGATTCTCGCTCGCAATCCGGATACGTGTTTATTATAAACGGAGGTGCTGTGAGCTGGAAGAGTTCCAAGCAAGAGACTGTGTCTGCGTCTACAACAGAGGCTGAGTATATTGCCGCCTCGGGGGCAGCAAAGGAAGCTGTTTGGATGAGGAATTTCCTCATGGATCTTGGTGTGGTTCAGGGATCGTCCAATCCGTTGGACGTGTATTGTGACAACAATGGTGCTATTGCACAAGCCAAGGAACCTAGACAACACCAGAAGAACAAGCATATACTCATGCGGTACCACCTGATTCGCCAGTTCGTGGATCAGGGTGATATCAAGTTATGCAAGGTACACACGGATGCAAATATTGAGGATCCGTTGACAAAGCCGTTACCCCAGCCGAAGCATCAAGCATGAGGCGCACTTGAGAGCCATGGGCATTAGATGCTTAGACATGTGATGTCGAAAGATTGACTCTAGTGCAAGTGGGAGACTGTTGGGAATATGCCCTAGAGGCAATCATGTATGATGATATTTCCCATTGTATTCATAAAGATATTAAGTAGTCCTTGTATAAACATCTGATGTGTATCATTGAATATGTGATTCGGTTGTGGAACTATGCATTCATGTTGTTTGTACTAAATATCCTTGGTCATTGAGGTTGTGCTGGACACACAACTTAGACCAATGTGAAAGTTGGCTTGATGACTCGGTTCCACTTGTCATGGGCATGGAGATGCTATTCCAACTTACACAGATTCGACTAAAGAGTTTAGCGAGTCAGATTGACCCATATTGAGGTACAACGAACAAGTTGTCATTTGTATATCTCAATCAATGTAATCCTTAGACCTGAGGTTGTTGCATAGTCCGAGTTGAGGATCACCGACTTAGGTTCTGTCAAACGCTGATCCGTTACTGGGCAGTTATAAAGGCAGGGTTCGGGCCGACTGAGAATCAAGCTGCGTGATGTGAATAACTAAGATGGGATTTTGCCCCTCCACTCGGAGAGATATTCTCTGGGCCCTCTCGTGAGATATGATTCGGAAAGCATGGCCATGCACGACTCGGTTAAGTGTTAACCGAGGCGATCGACTAAGAGTTATTCTGGTGAATCACTTATCTCGGATCGAGAAGAGAGTCGGACTATTTAAGGGATGACAAATATTCGCCTATAGTCTGACAAGGTATATCGTGAGGCAAAAGGGACTCAGACGCAAGTCACATTGGAAAGGCAAGTCGTCATGACTCTTTGGTACTTGGGAGTCGGCACGTTTTGCTAGGAGCCTCTACCGACTGATCGATTGAGAGTTGGACTCCAATCGTGTCCAAGTAGCCATGAGCCTGCAGGGTCACACACTTAAGAGCGGGAGCAAGTTCGGATTGGATCTGAACCTGTAATCTGGTTGAGTTGGACCTAAACCGGATTAGGACGTGACTAGTGTTATATGGGCTTTAGTGAATGGGTCGCGCAAGCATAGCCCACGTTCATTCCCTATATATAGTGGAGCACCGTAACCCAAAAAGGTTAATCGTTGTTCGGTTAGGTCATTCCATGTGTTGGAAACCCTAGCTCCACAGCAGTCCTGCCGTCGTAACGAACCTAGCAGTTCGCCGCCGGCGCTCCTCCTTGTACGTGTGGATACCAGCAGAGGTGCTGTGCGATCAGCACCAGGACGATCGGATCATGAGGACTGTACTGCATCAACTGACGCGCTTTATCAGTAATCCGCAACTGCGCGTCTAGTGGTAAACCTCGTTGCCTTCTATCTCAGCTAGATCTTGGGATCACCACGTTAGAGGAAAAGTTTTGTTTTATCTCTGCGTGGCCCAACACACACATCTAGGCACATACACTACAAGAAAGGAAACAATGCCGCCAAAAGCTGTAATCGTGCTAGAGAACCCAAATGTTGCCGCTAGTCATTGCAAAACCACACATCATGGAATCATAGATGCCACCGAATCGTGTTATGCAATCATCTTCGCATAGGTACATTCTACCCTTGTGATCGAGCACTAGAGAACATTGGAGAACCTAACAACTACAATTGAATTTAGTGAAACAACATACTTATATACCGTGGGCACCATAAAAAAGGGGACATATGCACGGAAAGGTAAAACAGAAATAGGACACATATGCACGGGTAAGTCACTTATCACACGTCGAGTCATGTTGTCATCGCCCCTCACCCCTACAATTCAAGGGTCATCTTTTTGATTTTCGCCAAACAGATCACCCAACTACAAATTTAAGCAAAGAGAAGATCTTGAACGGTGGTGGTGGATATGGCGATGCCGATCCTCCTTTCTGGCATGCCAGTGGGTTACTGGCTCCACCCTATAGATCATGAGCCCATCAGAACTACCAGATGGCATCTGTAGCTGGTAAGCCTTGCTCAGTCCCCAACGACAAGGTCAACATCGACAAGTACCACCCAAGGGTGCTCATAGGTAAAGTAGTTCTCATCCATGCGCCAAGAACATAGATATGACATATGATGTAGATACACCACTAACTTTGGTACATGAAATTTTGGTTTTATAATGGTAACAATGTGAAACTTTAAAGGTCAACATACCTTTACTAATATCATGCTTATATTTATTATTAGAATTTTGTGTACATAAAAAATGTGTAATATAGGCGTGGATGTAGGTACACACCAACTTAGGAAAAACCGACTCTATACATATCTATGTGATCCATCCATATATGCATGAGATCTATGTGTAAATCTACATATGTCATCTGTGCATGAATTGTACATTGGACTTGAAGGCGTGGTTTTGATTCGTGACCACGAGTGGTACTTCTTCATGGTGAGGGGCGAAAAGGGCCAGGCGTCAGAGGTGTCGGGTTACTTGAAGGACACATGCTCTGACAAGCTGTTCTCTCTGAACAATGGAGATGTCAATATTTGTATGTATCCCATAGCCGTCAAAAAGATGCTCATATTCCACCTCGGTACCGGGAACAAGGCTCTTCAAAACACCCAAAAGTACCACCTTATCTATTCCCATGGCCATGGAAGCTCCTCCTCATCCTCCGTGAACACCAAGGTAATCAATTAACAAAACACCCTTTTCACGAAGGGAGAATCCTAGCCTTTTCATTCGGTCGATGCTTGGAACCATACTTCCATATATATGAAAAATTATCTTCATTTACTATCCATGATATATGCATCTGCATTTTCCATATGGAATATGCCGAGTGGTTTTTCTATAAGATTTATAGGAAGGAGAGCATCGTGCCACCGTCGTCGGTGTTGGTAGTGATCCTCAGGATCATGATGCCGCTGGGGTTGGTATGCTACATCCAGGAAAGCTGCTCGCCTCCCCAAAGTATGTTGTCGGTCTATCCGTGGATGGCCTCTACCAACCTGCGCGCAAGCGTTGCACATCGCACCGCCTCAGCCCGACACGTGACCCAACAGCCCACCTAACCTACGAAGTGGTACAAACGTACTCTGGTCGTCGGACGAGGATCGGACGCAGGACACATCCCTCCTCCTCTCTTTCACACTACCGACGGTCCCTACCCATCAGTTCCATCCCCCATCTCCTGCCGGCCACCCTCTTCTCCTGCCAACGGACCACCACACGCCCTGCATGCCCTCCTAGACCCCATGGCCTCCAAGTGCAGTGCCTCGCGCAAGGATAAGACCTAGGCTTGCTTATCCCCTCGGCGCCTTATCCCATCACTCTCTCTCTCCCGCAACCCCCTTTTCCGCCGCCCTATTCCTTCTGCTGCCGCCACCAAAATCGCCACCGGCCAAGCCTCCCACGGCTATAAAAGGAGGGGCAGGCCGCCTCCCTTGTCCACACCACCTCCCTATTCAACAACGATATAATATCTCATCAACCAAAAGGGTATCAAGCAAGGGTACTACTACTACTACTACTACTACTACTACTACTACTACTACTACTTCAAAGACGACTAATATCTCATCAACCAAAAGGCAAGTTGCATTATCATGTCTTTTTCCTATTTACTAAAAAAATGCTATATTAAAGTTTAGGGTTGCATGCGATAGATATATTTTGGTATCTTAAGTATTTTAGAAATTGGCGATGTTACTATTAGTTGCGTCCCATAGTAGAATAAGGCATAGGTTTTGTCATCCTCTTGGACAACCTAGGTAATTTTTTTGTATATTGTAGTTATTCTCAGTCATGCTATATGAAAATCCGCTTGGGGTTCAAATCAAGAAATTGTTTATGAAATAATAAGGTTTATGAAAGTGTTTATTAAATAAAATTTAAGCCGTTTTTTCCTGGCGGAATGGTATTGTTGAGTCATCACATGTGGAGTCTTGGAGTCTTGTACTCAAATTGGTGGATGGATCGCTGCCCAGGACCCCCCCCCCCCCCCCCCAAAATACAAGTCTACAATTACTTAGTTATTATAGTGAAACCATATGTCATATGACTTATGACTTGGTTGACTAGCTTGTGAAAACCTACTTATGGACCATCAATAGTATGAGACTTTGTGTCTATTTGGAACATGCGTGTCTCGAAATAAGTAGTTAACCATTAAGGAAAGATCTTGGCACGACCTTCGGGTTGTGCCATGTGGGTAAAGTGTATGCCCTCTGCAGAGTGGAAAAACTAATCGATTAGCCGTGTCGGACGCAACCGAGTAATCTTAACTTGAGTATGTCTCTTCTCAACTTTGTTTTCAAAATCAAACTTCTTTGACAAAATATGTCTATGTGTCATTTATAGGATGGCTTTTGGGAGAAGACTCTATTATTGTGTGTCGTTCATACTCGTCTTCAGCTAGGCTAATTTGAAATGTGTGAGCCCTAGCCCTATATTGTTTATAAAAATATTTATAAAACATAGGATGAGTTAGACTTTTGAAAAACTCAAATATGATATAAAACTACTAAACATTGCTTTGTGCAAAATATAAAACACATAAAGCCTCTTACACCTATAAGCATGTACTAATAGGCTTATTATTTCATTTGTGGTGTAACTTGCCAATATATACAATGTATTGTGAAGGGGATTGACGTCTAGGACATGATATTCCAGTCGATTTCCTGTGGCAGATTTACCAAAGCTGCCACTTCGTTTTATTTGTTCTTTCGATGTTGTAATAATGGTATGATAGTGGTATTTATCTCATAAATGTGCATACTAGCAAATCCTTAGAACTAGTACATTGGTTCACGAATGGACCAAAATAACCCGTAAAAAAATTTTCACGGAATGAACTCTGGCTAAAAAAAATTCACGAAACTAACCCTTTTTGCAACGCCATACGGGCTGGCGCCGCACCCTGAAGAGCGGCGCCGTTACGCCTAGCGCCGCGCACCTGCCAGCGTGGCGCCTCGTGGGCCCAGGTCCCGCTAGTGCGGCGCCTTGTAGTGTGGCGCCGCACTGTGTAGTGCAGCGCCGTTGCGCTTGGCGCCGCACTTTAGGTCTTATACTAGTGCGGCGCCAGCCCTCCCCAGCCCCATCCTCATTCCTCTCCCAGCCCGAACAGAAAAGCAAGCATGGTGGCGGCGGTGGCGCTCTCCACCTAATACACCCCCAACCAGGCCAGATTGGTGAATTTCTTCCAAGAATCGTGCTCCCAATCCCCTCCCCCAGGTATTCTCTCTAATCCCTCTCAATTGCATCCACAAATTTCTCCTTTTTTGTCCCTTATTTGCAATATTTGGTCTAACCCTAGAGTGTATGGTGAAACCATAGATTGTATGAACCATTGCCATGTTTACTTGATCTTTAGGTTTAGGAATGCTTGTAAGATGGATCTTGAAACCCTAGATTGCAATATTAGGAATGCATGTAAAACCCTAGTTATTTTGGGATAGTGAAACCCTAGAACTATAGGTAGAGAAATTGTATGCTAGAACTATAGGTAGAGTAGGATGAAATTTTTGTTCGTGTTAGAATTATAGGTAGAGTATGGTAGAACTAGATGCTAGATGCTAGAACTATATGTGTCAACTATAGTTGGAATACGATGGACATTTTGTAATTGTTCTTATTCTCTCTATTGTTTTGAATATGTAGGATGTCTCTAAACCCCCTTCTAAACAATGCTCACTATGATGTTCAACACCGTGCCTACAAGATGTCGGAGAAGAGACGGGTACTAAAAACTTCAATGCAAGTTGAACAAGATGCCATGTTTATTTAGATGGAAATCTAACATTTTGCCATTGTATGTTTGCAGGAGCTTCAACCCCTTCGACTTAGGTACCACGAGGTCTCGTCCGACAAGATGCCTTATGATGCACGGTACACTCCGTACATCCAGTAGCTAGGACTCCTCCCCTTTATCCACATGGTCACTGGTCCACACCGGCCTTCAACCCTGTTGCGATCACCGCGCTTGTGGACCGGTGGAGGCCGGAGACGCACACCTTTCACCTTAGGACCGGTGAGACTATGGTGACTTTGCAGGACATGAGCATGATACTGGCACTCCCAATCGAGGGAAACCCTGTGTGCATAAGCTCGGATTCAGACGGGTAGCGTGAGCAGATGGTCGACCTTATAGGGAAGGATCCACCCGAGGCTATAAACAAGAAGGGGGAAAGACTGAGGGTCACTGCCGGGGCTACTTTTACTTGGATCATCCAGAATTCCAAGATTTGCCCCAAGGATGCCGATGAGGAGACGATCAAGACATACACTCGTGTCTATGTGTGGTACATTATCACGAGGACTCTGTTTCCTGACAGCAGTGGGGATCGTGCTCAGCGGCATTGGCTCAAGTTGCTTGTTTTTTTTGACTCTACCTTCAGTTGGGGTTCTGCGGCGTTGTCCTGGTTGTACCGTCAGGTAATGAGTTATTTACAAATGTTGTTGTATATTTCTGCACTATCTCAAAAAAAATTGTTCTTACCAAATGGTTGTTCACTTCATCTGCAGCTGGATGATGCTTGCCTTAGGAGCGCCGCTGATTCAGGGATTGGTGGTTGTTTGCTCCTTCTTTCGGTGTGGAGCTGGGAACGCTTCCCCATTGGACGGCCGAGATTATTGACATTCAATCCTTACATTGATAACGGCAACGACTACCTTCTCCCCACGTAGGCTTACAAGTGGGATGTGGTATCCGAACCGCCAACGGACCCAATGGAGGCGTACAAGAGGTACACCAACGAGTTTGACACGATCACCATGGATCAGGTAATTTCCTTGGGTGCGGTCAATTATATGTGTTGAACTTGTAATCTTTGACCCTGACATGAGTGTGGTATGATGCAGGTGACGTGGGAGCCATACGGTCGAGGGGACCGCTCTGGTGTTCTGGAGGACTATCGCCTTAACCCTATTTGCCTCAGAGAATCTCGTCTGTGGCTAATGCGTTGCCCCATGGTGTGCATGTGGGTTGTTGAGTATCACCAGCCTCACCGTGTCATGACCCAGTTTGGGTTATTTCAGATTGTCCCGCCTGAGTGGAAGGACACGGACTTAGGGCTCCATAGGTAAGCTATTAACTGCCTTACCATGTGATGTGCTTATCATTCGTCAAATAACGCTTTTGACTTGTTGTGTGCAGCTTGGACAGGAAGAAGCAGAGGAAGGAGAAGGATTGGCCCAAGCTTCATAGGAAGAACCTTGAGAAATTCAGGAGGTGTGTGATCGAGGCTAAGAAAGCAAAAGGAGAACATGATGGGCCCTTCAATCGGGATGCTTTCAACAACTACATCGCATGGTTCGTTGACAACGCGCGGGTGGAGATATACCCACGTGCATTTCGGGATTCGATCTTGGAAAAGCCATTGGTGTTTGATGAGCTTTCAACCGAACAATACAACGTCATGGTCAGAGAAGGGCGACAAGCCAAGTTTGCTCCCTTGGTCAACTTTGTGGTAAAGTGTGCCGAATAATATTTTTTCCGTCTAGGCGCTTCTCACATCTTGCATGGATAACTTACTAGTTTCTTGTCTATGATAGCGCGATCGGGTAAGGAAGTCCGCCGATGCATGCGAGGACGCTTTCGACACATACCCTCGCGGAGAGAAGGGAGAGGGTCTGTTTCGTGAGTTTGTTAAGAAGCAGGGCCAACGATTAAGGAGGCTGTCGAACTTGCTAGGTTGTCGTGACCCCGAGGTGGAAACACCGTCCGCGTCACGGTCCAACACGCCCAAGGTGGCAATTCTGGCGATCATCACTCCACATCCGAGGACGAGTCGAACACACCCGAGGTAGTACAACCATTGCATCCCCCCACCCTCCCTTGCATTTCTCCTGAATTTGTCCTTACCAATCTTCTTTTGTTGACAGCCACAAGATGAGGAAAGCGTCTCCGACAAGATGACATTGGGCAACTACACTCGCTACAAGGTCCACGAGCGGTCCGACTACGTGCTCAAGCCAAGGCAACCCAAGAAGCCTTACACACCCAACCCTTCCACGACCAAGACAAAGAAGCCCAAGAATCCATATCGCTTAGAGGTGGAGGCTGGATGGCGCCGCACAGTGCGGCGCCACCGTGCTTGGCTCCACACTGTGAAGATGCTGCTATAGCCAGCTTTCAAGGGTAGTTTCGAGGGAAAATGATCACACATCGAACAAAAAAGCTTTGAGGAGGGAAATGTTTCTTGACACATATGAAATAACACGAGTTTATTGCCCTTAAGGGGTTCACGAAATAACACGAGGTTCACGAGCAAATCTTGACACATACAAGTCCATGACTCCCGGTTACATACTCAAAGTCTAGAACATAGGCCCTTTGCCCTTCCTCTTCTTCTCTTCCTCTTCCTCCATGGAACTCCACGCCGCTCGACGAAGCCTTTCCCTCTTCCTCTCTTCCTCTTCATTTTTCTTCTTCACCTCGTCCTCCTTTTCGTCAAGTCACGAGCAAGTTTAACTACCTCTTCGAATGCCTTCCTCTTCTTCTCTTTGCCAGCTTCCTTCCTCTTCCTCTCTTCCTCAGCTTCCTTCCTCTTCCTCTCTTCCTCGACCTCCTTCCTCTTCTCCACCACCTCCATAGCATTCGCCCAGACCTTCGAGTAGCTCACACCTTCCCCATCATTGGCCTTGTTGGGTTGAGTCGCCATACCTATTATAAGAATAAAAGGTACAAGTTAGTAAAGGATGCATTTAACCCAATAAGCATGAATGATAGTAAAATATGCATAAATGTGAACATACCTACGAGCATACGGATTTGGTCCGGCTAAGTAACCTATCATACTAGCAGGATTAAAACCACCACGAGCTCTTCCTCTTCTTAGCCCAAGTTGTCGACCTCTTTGTTGTCTAGGAGCTTGTTGTCTACCACTTGGTTGGCTACCACTTGGTTGGCTAGTCCTTGGTTGGCTAGTCCTTGGTTGGCTACCACTTGGTTGGCTAGTCCTTGGTTGGCTAGTCCTTGGTTGGCTACCACTTGGTTGGCTTGGAGCATGTTGGCTACCACTTGGTTGGCTACTAATTGGTTGGCTACCACTTGGTTGGCTACTGATTCCTTGATTTCCTTTTGCTCTTTTCCTTTGAGAACACTTTCTTGCATTGTGCCCTTCACCATTGCACGTTCCACACCGGGCTCTCTCATGAGGCTCCTGGAATTGGTCATTGCCCGTTTCCCGACCACCACCATGTCCCCATCCGTCCATGTTGCTCCTAAAGCGCTTTGTCTTGCATCTTCCACGTCCAACAACCTTCCATTTCGGATCGGGCCATAGTTGAATTCCATGGTACTCCGGCCATTGTGATTGGTCCAAGTATGGATGAAATCTAGGAGCCCATGTCTTCTTAGTAGTCTCAATAGAGAACTCAGCCTCTCGCACCGTGAGAGGATTATTGTAATCCAAATGTCGTCTGCGAGACGCCACGAGCAAGTGCGAGCATGCAAGATGAAGCAATGATGGCCTTCCACATGTGCACTCACAGGTCTTGAGCGAGACCTTGAAAGCTCGGCCTCCGTGTTGGACACCATCAGCCGTTGTACCTCTGGGCTCCGTAACTTGGTAAATTAGCTCGTCATTGTCATATTCCGTGACTGACGAGGTTTGATATCGTCAATGCCCATTGTTATGGGCTTGGGTTTTGGAGAAGATGGGGATGCTGGAGATCACGGAATGGTTATCAAACAAGCAACACGGGACACGAGGTTTACCCAGGTTCAGGCCCCCAGAGGGAAAACCCTACTCCTGCTTGTCTGCTCTTGATTACGGCGGAACCGGTGATTACAGGGGTGCGCAGATGCAATCTGGCGTGGAGGTGTGTATGCGAAAGTATGAGAGAGAGATCTAGGTCGTACCCTACTGGCCTTTATATAGACTTAGGCAGGTCTCGGACACAGATCTAGTCGGTTACAGGTTCTAGGGTTTACCCCTTTGAATTTCCTATCTACTCTAGTCTTGCTCTCCAAGGATCCGAAGGCGTCATGGGCCTTGTCCACCCGAAAATCTTCATGGGCCGGTGTATATTTGCCGTGGTCCTTCCTTGGGCCGGACCAGGTATGCTGAGATCGTGTACCCGCGGGGTATAACCATGTCAGTAGCCCCCGAGTGTTCAGTCGAATCGTAGATTCGGCTGAGGATTCTTCAATCCTTCGGGTGCAACTCTGTCTTTCAAGAGAATGTGTAGGGATTGTTGATGCGTGTGCCTGACTCTCCCGACGGATTAGGGTTAGTTAACTGTCTTAGGACAAAACAACACGATCTTCTTCAGATTCAAGTCCCTCGACTTGAACCCGGAACATATGCTGGCGTAATTCGACTCAGGCCGCGGAGGACTTACAGGAGTGGAATTCCAGTGAATTCAATTGATGTACCCAACGCGTCCGTCGGGATTTTTCATCGCGCCTGTTGGCACGGGTTTATACTAGCAGAGCGCAGTCATGTGCGTTACCAGGCCATCAGATGATATCTGTAGGTCTTATCTTTGCATCACAGACACAACATCCGAATTTGTCACCGCGGAGGTGTTTCGGGTGGCCAAGGAGAATGTTACTCACTTAGCGTTAATTGGGGCAGAGTTGCCGAAAAGTTTTTGCATACTGATCCGAAGGATCACAGTCGGAATTTTATAGGGTGCGCGACCAGCGCTCCCTATGGGAGTAGCCCCCGAGTGTCTGTTCGAGTCGTAGACTCGAGCAGAGACTTTAATTCAGCCGTGTTCAGTGTCAGGTCCGTAGGACACAAATTTTTTCGGATGCTTAAATCCATCCTCCCTATGGGAGTAGCCCCCGAGTCCGTAGTGGAGTCGTAGACTCAGCGTAGGACTCGAAGAAACAGTTCAGTGTTGTAACGTGTTATTCTTTTTGGGTGCGCGGCTAGCGCTCCTGATAGGAGTAGCCCCCGAGTAATTGGTCGAATCGTAGATTCGAGTGAGTACTCTTAGATTTGAAGCCGAAGAAATTGTAGCTGTTACTAGTGTAGCTTTTGATGACGTCAGTGCTGACGATCGATGACCTCAAGCGTCTGCTGCGCCAGAGATGACTTGACTGGACGAACATGGGTCCCACTTTCTGACCTTGAATTGACCGGTCATGCGCGGCGTGGAGATAATTACGGCGTCGCCTCGATTTCCGCGCGTAGTGGATGACGTGTTAGTGACGGTTCGTTGCGATGTTGGCACGTGTATGGCCAGATCCTGCCGTTGGCGTTAGGTCTTCTCGATGGACAATTTTTGTGCATCGTCTTCATCTTTATAATCATTGGGGAAAACTTTAGTTTGTTTTCACCGCAGCTATTCTCGTTTCACTGCTTCCTTGTTCTCTGAGAGTTCTTGCTGCGTGCTGGAATATCCTTTCACATTTCCTTCTTCCATCCTGCGCTCTCGCCGCCGGCGCCGCCGTACCGCGATGGGGAAGTCTAAGAAGTCTTCTTCTGTGGTTGGTACCAGCGCTACTGGAGGGAAGAAGAGTGCCGCCGCTACCCGTGTCACCGACGGTGGCTGGCGGCAATCAGAGATGCGGGAGAGTGATCTCCGCAAGCTTCGTGAGCGGGGCTTGATCCCGCAGAATAGGGAGGCCGTAAAACTCCCAGGCAACAAGGTAATCCCCCGTCCCCCCGCTGGGTTCGGGTTATGTTCCTTGCCTTTGTTATTCGCGGATTTTCCTTCCCAGTCCACGACTTCCTTTGTGGACTACTTTTTCTTTACGGTATCCAATTGCATCATCTTTCCCCCAATTCTCTTCTTCACATTGCTTGTTTCATCACTTTCTGCGAGTGCTGGCTCGGTATCGAGCCGCACTTTGGCCTCTTCCGGAAACTTTATTCCGTGAAGAGGCAATCTGGTTCGGATGGTGTTTATCCCATTGGGGGTTACATCATCTCCCTCAAACCCAATCTGCTTTTCTTTTCTTTTTCCATGTCCGAATCTGTCCAGTACTGGCGGAGGCGATGGTTTTATATACGCGAATCCACAGTGGCTGGGCAGCATTTTGGTCTTGCTCCTTTTGACCCCTCCCAAAAGATCGAGCCGAAGAGGTCCTGGAAAAACCAGATCTTGGATGGCGAGGTAGCAGAGATAGAGGCTCTCTATCGTCGAGTGGAGGATCTCCAGTTGATTTCGGAGAAGGAAGTGAACGGTGTGGATATTATCCGCACATTTCTTGAGCGTCGGGTGCAGCCGCTCCAGGCTAGGGTGCACCCGATGTTCCTTTATGCTGGGCGCCGTGATCCGACGAGGGTTCTGGCTGAGAAATTCTCTCAGGGAGATCTCGACAGGGCCCTTCGTTCGCTGCTGAAGTTAAAGGCTGGAGAGGATATCCCGGGGAAGTCGCTGACTTCTCCGTTTTGTTCTTCGCTTCCTGTTCCACAGGTGTAGATCTGTGCGCGTAGCGCTATTTTCGACTGCATTGTATTTGCATTTGTTTGCTAACAAATTTTCTTCTCTTTGTGCAGGGCTTCAAAGTTCCGTGCATTTCGCCTCCATTACCCAAAGTATTTTCGGATGCTCCAGATAATGATGTGGTGGATTCCATGTCCGAGCTACCGTCGGCGCGGTCTCCGGCTGAAGAGGCCAACGAGTCGAGCAAGGACCACACTCGCAAACGATCATGAAGCTCCAGCGAGTCTTCAGATGCTTCGACTCCTCCGACTCCTAGGAACCCGTTGTGTCTTGAACGTCACAGTGATGGGCATGGAGGCTCTTCCTCTCCGATTCCTGCTGTTCCCGTGCGGGCTGTAGTGCCACATCCGCCGGCAAAGCGGAAGAAGGAAGAAAAGAAGGAAGAGAAGAAGGAAGAGAAGAAATAGGAGAAGAAAGTCCGGAGGACCCCTCCTGTCTTCAACCTGAGCGAGCTTGACTCGTAAGTTCCCTTTGTCCTGCACTGCTTTTTCTTGCCTGTTTACTTTGTACTTGTGCTAATTTGTCGTTGTGCAGGCACTCTTCCAACGACTCATCCAACGATGGTGCTCGGGAGATGATGGGGGAGTCGAAAGTCGCGTCTCCTCCTCCTCAGACGGTGGCTACCTCTGAAGGTGCTACTCCAGACCCTTCTCCACGGGAGGTTCAGGTGGTTGCGCCTCAGAAGGCTGCAAGCGGACCTTCGGAGTCGCCATCGAATTATGTGAGTAGTTCTGCCTCCTGCCACAGGGGAAGCCCCCAAGCGTCTGTAAAGGAGTTTTTGTTGTGTGTTCTTCTTTCGAGTCTCGGGGGGGTGGGGGGGGGGAGCGCTTTCGTGTGTGTAACTTGTTTCTGCTCTTTCTTTTGGGCGTAGCCCCCGAGTCCTTCTCTTGACTAGTAGGTCTTTTTCCTGCAGCCTTTTGTGTAGGATGCCAAACGGCTGGTGCAGCAGCACCTGGTGCTGGAGGCCAGCCTCAAACAGCTTCAAGGTACTTTTATGCCTTGATGTTTGCTTCTTCTCGTATTCTTGTCTTGTTATCTGACGCTTGTATTATTTGAATGCAGAGAAGCACAACACCTCCCTTTGTGAGATTGATGCTCTTAAAAAGAGCCTCAGTCAAGCGGAGAAGAAGGCCGAGGTCGCCATTGGTGCGAAAGAGCGCCTCGAGCTGGAGCTGGCCACTGCGGCCGAGGCTAAGGAGCGCCTGCAGCTGGAGGCCACGGACCGCGAGGAGCAGCTTGCTACCGCCACGGCTTCGCGTGAGAGAGAGGTGGCCAGCAAGCTTATGGCGGCTGCCAAGGCTGTTTCGGGTGAGTATCTTCGCCGTCCTCTTTTTGATTTCCTTGTCTTTCTTGTGCGGTGCTGTCGTTCATTCTTCTTCCTTGTTGTTTTTAGATGCCGCAGACATCGAGTTTGATCGCGGTGCTCTGGAGCACGGGAGTGCTCTGGATGATGCTGCTGCGGCGGTTGAAGATCGCTGCAGCACCGTCGTCAGCTCGCTTTCCAAGGCCAAGGAGGTTCTTGGGCGCTTCTATAAGGAGCTTGTCCCCAAGGGTGCGGCCCTTGATGATGTTGATGCTCTGGCGGAGGCGCTGTCAGCCGAAGCACCTGCGGCGTACAAGCGCAAGCAGAAGGGCATCGGTGCATCCGTCGGGCTAGCAATGGCCTTGGCGGCTGGGGCGGAGCTGGAACTTCCCCAGGTCACTTCCCGGATGCCGACGACTGTTGATGGATCCGAGGTAACCTTCGCTACCTATTCTGCTCGCTGTAAGCGTGATGGGCCGAAGCTGATTGATCTGCTGGCCGAGTACGCACTACGGCAGCAGGGGGAAGCCAAGGCGAGGCAATCCGGCTCCGAGGCTACTCAGGGTGCCGCGTCTTAGGCGCTGTAGCTGTAGGATAGTTGTAGTCATTTTGTTGTAATTATTTTGATGAACAAATCCTTGTGCCATGTAGTGGCTTTTAATGCACTTAATGAATTTGTTGAGTTATGTGCTCCCTCGTCTGCGTGTTCATGTCTTTGCCTTTCTGTTGATCTAGGGTCCTTCGGGTGCTGATCCCGTTGACACCTAGCCTGCAGCGTGGCTGCGGCCATCCTTGGATGATTCGTCGCAACTTGCATTTCTTCGAGACCGTGTTCGTAGTCTCGAGAAAGAGTTGCTTGGGGTGCGTGTCCATGCCGACGTTTGGAAGTCCAAGGCGGATCGCGGTGCTGCCAGAGAGGAGTACTTGATGGCGGAATTGCTTCGATTATCCGAGCAGCTTCAGTGTAAGTTTTTCGAGCTGTTGCCCGTTTCTTCGGATGCGCCTGCTGGCATTGCATCTTACTTTTGTGCAAGTATTGCAGGTGCTAACCTTGCTCCAAGGGAGGAGAAGGAGCGTGTTGCTGTTCGGGTCAATTGTTTGACTCAACAGGACATGGAAGCCGGCGGGTTATTCTGGATGGATCGTGACCGTGCTATGGTCCTTGCGACAGTGCAGGATCGCGTTCACCAAGTATCGCGGGTGCTTCGTCAGGTGCAGACTTCACTCGCGTCGGTTCTGCATGTGATGTTTCCGCTGGATGCTGCGCCTTCAACCCTCTCTGGTCTTCTGTCGAAGTTTCGGAACGTGCATCATGTCAAGGAATTGGTGAGGCAGCAGCTCATCGCAGGGGTGAAGGTTGCACTGTCTCTTGTTAGGTTGCACCATCCTGATTTAGATCTGTCTGTTGTAGCGGCTGGGCCACCCCCTCGACCAGATGGTGGTGTGTGGGATATGCGTCCGCATTACGCGGCTGTAAGGCAGTATGCCAAAGAGATCGTAGATCTATTTGAGCAGCGCGCTCAGGTTTTTCTTTAGAATAGGTAGTACCTATAAAAGAGATAGATGTAAAATTTGTATATATTTGACTGGGCGTGTTTTGCCCTTTGTTATAAAGGTTTGGTTGTAGTTTGAGCACGTAGTGCTTTGTTTGCATACGTGTCCTTTTCGTTAGCCTGACGTGGTCAGCTACTCAGGTGTACACGTGTTATCCTCAGTCGATGAAATCGTGAGGTGGGGGGATCCCCCGAGTGCGTTTGTAGCATGAAGTAAAGGTGCGAATAACAAAACAAAATTTTGGGGCGAGACACTTAGCTTTATTTATATCGTAATGGAGGAAGTATATTGTTCGGCTGGGTAGCCTTGGCTGAATAGCCTTATTGAAAGTAAAGGGGTAGGTAGGGTAGAATCGTCGTAGCTGTGCAACGTTCCATGGTTTGGAGTATGCGACTCCAGACTCCACGTGCTTGAGGCGATAGGCGCCACCTGGGATGACTTCGGTGATGATGTAGGGTCCTTCCCATGGTGACTCGAATTTCTTCGATCTCTCTTGCTTGAGTCGCAAGACGAGATCTCCTTCGACGAAGGACCTTGGGTGCAGCCGTCGGCTGTGGTAGTTGCGGAGACTCTGCTGGTACATCACTGATCGAGCTGCTGCTATGTCTCGTGCCTCGTCGAGTGTGTAGACGGTGTCTTCAAGTGCAGCCGTGGATTCGGCTTCACTATAAGCGACGACCCGGGGGGCCTGGTGGCGTACTTCGGCTGGTAGCACGGCTTCGGCTCCGTGCACCATGAAGAACGACGTGTAGCCGGTGGAGCTGTTTGGCATGGTACGCAAGCTCCATAGGACGGATGGTAGCTCTTTCATCCAGGCTCCAACGAGTCGCTCGAGTGGGCTCATGAGGCGCTTCTTGATGCCAGCGCCGATTAGGCCGTTGGCCTTTTCCACCTGCCCGTTCGTTTGCGGGTGTGCCACAGAGGCGTATGTGATGTTGATTCTGAGGCCTTCGCAGAAGTCTTGAAAATCTTTAGAGATGAAGTTTGATCCATTGTCGGTGATGATACTATGCGGTACGCCGAACCTGTAGACAATGGATTCAAAGAACTTGATGGCAGTTTTGCCCTTTTGGTTAGTGACTGGCATTACTTCGATCCACTTGGTGAATTTGTCGACTGTGACCAGGAGGTAGACGTGCCCCCCTTTCGAGGACCTTGGCAGTTTGCCGATCATGTCGAGGCCCCATTGGGCGAAGGGCCAGGCCAAAGGTATGGGCCTGAGCTCTGACCCGGGTGCATGTGGTTTGTCAGCGAACCTTTGGTACCCTTTGCATCTTCGGATGATGTCCTTTGCATCGTTCATGGCCGTTGGCCAATAGAATCCATCTCGTAGAGATTTGGCGACAAGGGAGCGGCTGCCTGCGTGATGGCCGCAGATGCCCTCGTGGATGTCTTGGAGGATGGTTTTCCCGTCACCGATGGTGATGCACCTTTGTAGTACACCCGAAATGCTGCGCTTGTACAACTCGCCATTGATGATGGTGAAGGCTTTTGACCAGCGAGATATGCGCCGGGCATCTGTCGGGCTATCAGGTAGTTCTCCGTCTATCAAGTACTGGAGGTACGATCGTGTCCAGGTTTCTTCGACTGCCATTACCTGCAACAGGTTGACCGTGGCGACTTCTATGTCCAGCTTTTCGGGTCCTTCATGACCTTCGGGTAGCGTAGCCCCCGAGTGTTCTGCTTCTTCGGGTGATCCCTTGGGGAATTTCCGCTTGATGGATGACACGCAGATCTGTTCGAGGAACACACCTGGTGGCACCCTTGCGCAGGTGGAGCCGATGTTGGCGAGTCTGTCGGCCTCCTCGTTGCTTTCTCTTCCAACGTGCCGAAGCTCGCAGCCGTCGAATTCTCCTTCGAGTGTGTTGTAGAGTGCGCGGTACACGATCATGTTTTCGGCGTGTGTGTCGTACTCATTCATCGTCTGTTGGACGATGAGATTGGAGTCACCGTAGATGACCAGGCGCGTTGCGCCACAGATCTTTGCCATCCTCATGCCGTGGATGAGGGCTTCGTATTCGACCTCGTTATTGGAAGCTCGGAATTTCATCCGAAGGACGTACTTCATCTTGTCTCCCTGCGGGGAGGTTACTATGACCCCGGCTCCTGCTCCAGCTTCGCGCTTGGAGCCATCGAAATGCATCGTCCATGACTGCGACATGTCTGGGATGTCTGGCAGCTGTAGCTCCATCCAGTGTACAAGGAAGTCTGGGAGGACCTGACATTTGATTGCGAGTCGCTTCTCGTAGACGATGTCTAGGGGTGACAGCTCGATGCCCCACAGGGCCACGCGTCCTGTGGCCTCCGGGTTGTTTAGGATGCTGTTCAGGGGTGCCTCATTGACGACCATCACATGGTGCTCCTGGAAGTAATGGCTCAACCGACGAGCCGTCATGAACACGACGTAGGCGAGTTTTTGGTAGTGAGGGTACCTCTGTTTTGTTGGCGTCAATACCTCGCTGAGGTAGTAAATTGGGTGTTGGACCCCATGGGTCTTGCCTTTTTCGGGTCGCTCGACCACTAGCACGATGCTGACCACCTGGTGTGTGGCTGCTATGTACAGCAGCAGGGGCTCGTGCTCCTTTGGCGTGACCAAAACGGGTGAGGTGGAGAGCAGTCGCTTGAGATCTTCGAATGCGTCGTCCGCTTTGGGCGTCCACTCGAATTTATCTACCTTGCGTAGCAGCTGGTAGAATGGCAGGGCTTTCTCGCCCATGCGGCTGATGAACCTGCTCAATGCCGCTATTCGCCCTGCGAGCTGCTGGACACCCTTGAGATTCTTTGGCTTCTCCATTGCCATGATGGCCCGGATTTTCTTCGGGTTCGCCTCGATCCCCCGCTGGGAGATGAAGTAGCCAAGGAGCTGTCCTGATGGGACGCCGAAGGCGCACTTTTCGGGATTGAGCTTGATCCTGTAGCGGTCGAGATTATCGAACGTCTCGCGGAGATCGTCGATGAGCGTTATGGCCTCCCTGGTTTTGATGACTATGTCGTCAACATAGACTTGGACGTTGCGACCGATCTGGTCCTTCAGGCATGCCTGCATGCATCGCTGGTACGTGGCACCTGTGTTCTTTAGCCCGAAGGGCATTGTGTTGTAGCAGAACACTCCGAACGGTGTGATAAATGCCGTTTTCTCTTGATCTTCGACCTTGAGTCGAATCTGGTTGTGGCCTGAGTAGGCGTCAAGGAAGGAGAGTTTCTCGCATCCTACTGTCGAATCGATGATCTGGTCGATTCGAGGAAGAGGGAGTGGTCCTTTGGGCAGTGCTTGTTCAGCGACGTGAAGTCCAGGCACATCCGCAGGATGTCCGTGTCCTTCTTGGGGACCATCACTGTATTTGCGAGCCACTCGCTTTCTTTGATCTCCCTGATGAAGTCTGCAACGAGTAGTCTGTTGATTTCCATCCCGATGGCTTCGGCCCGTGGCTCGGACAGTCTCCGGATGGACTGCTTGACGGGCTTGGTGTCTAGAAAGACGTTGAGTGCGTGCTCGGCGAATTCCCTGGGAACTCCTGGCATGTCCGCAGGACACCAGGCGAAGATTTCCCAGCGCTCACGGAGGAATTCGACAAGCGTGCTTTCCTATGCAGGGCTAAGGTCGTTGGATATCAGCGCCGTCTTGGAGGCATCCGTCGGGTGGACCTGCACCTTTTTTGTGTTGACGATGGAGTCGAAGGACATGTCAGGTGCATTTTGTCGTGCGACTGGGGGTGCCCCATTGTCCGTCACCTCACGGAGCCTTACGAGCTCATCCTTCATGCCGAATGACTGGGAGATTCTGTTGAAATCCCTATCGCAGTGGTCCAATCGGGTGAATCTCCCGTGGACCGTGATGACGCCCCTGGGTCCTGGCATCTTGAGTAGCAGGTATGCGTAATGTGGGACAGCCAAGAACCTTGCGAATGCTACACGCTCGAGGATGGCGTGGTATTGTGATGGCTAGTCCACCAATTCGAATTCGAGCCGCTCGCATCGGAATTTGTCCGGCTTGCCGAAGATGACGTCGAGCCATATTTTGCCCAGGGGGAATATGCCCTTTCCTGGGACGATGCCGTGGAATGTTGTGTCTGACTGTTCCAGGCTGCATAGCGGGATCCGCATTGCTGCTAGAGTACTTGCGAACATCAGGTTGATGCCCTTGCCGCCGTCCATGAAGACGCGGCTCATCTCGAAACCTACGATCTGCACCTCCAGCACCAGGGCAGCATGACCTGGGCGAGGGATCTGGCAAGGATGATCCGAACGACTGAACATGATGCAGGACTCCGATCCGCTGAGGTACTCAGGGATGGCGGGTGGAGTTGTCACGGCCAGGTTGATCTGACGGGTGATTTTCTTCTGCACCCTATTCGTGGGGCGCCCCTTCTGGATCATCAGTGCTCCTTTCGGCGGGGGATACCCGTGCCCAGCATTGTTCTGTGCTGGTACGACTGGTTGGTTCGGGCCTCCTACAGGTGGTGGTGGAGGAGCTCCATGCGCTATCTCACCTGGTGCGGGTGCGTTCCCGAATCCAGAAGGTGGAGCTTGCTGCCTCATCTGGACCATGCTTTCGCTGAGCTTCTGGAACTCGCGGCAGTCCTTGAGCATGTAGCTTGCCTTCTTCTTGCCATCCTGCTTATCGATGTAGAAGTGGATGGTGCATGGACCCGAAAGTTTTTCGTATGCTGAGGGTCCGTTATCGCGATCGCGGTGCTGCCACGACTGTGCTGGGCGTCCTCCATCGCGGAAATTGCCTCCGCAGTATCCGCTACTATTGCGGTTGGCGTCGTTGCGGCGATCGGCGTAGCCGGCCGCGACCATATCGGGTCCATCGCGATCGTCGTAGACGCGCGATCTCCTCTTGCTACGGCGCTCTCGTCGTCGGCCGTAGTCGTCCTCTTCCTCTGAGTGCGCCCGGTGGACGGAATCTTCGCCGTCAGCCCACCTGTTGGCGTGCTCCATGAGGTGGTCGAGTGTCTTGGGCTTGACGCGCCCAAGTTCCTCCTTGAAGTCCTGGCGCTTGACACCGTCCTTGAAGGCGTCGATGGCCCTTTCTTCGGAGATGTGCGCCGTGGAGTTCTTGGTGTTGGACCAACGTAGTATGTACGAGCGAATAGATTCGCCCGTTCGTTGAGTGAAGGCTCGCAACTCCTCGATCGAGGCGGGCCTCTTGCTAGTGCCTTTGAAGTTTCGGATGAAACTGTAAGCCAGCTCCTCCCAGCTTCGGATGGACCCTGAAGATAGGCTGCTAAGCCAGATTCGAGATGCGCCTGTCAGCTGCAGTTGAAGGCATTGCATGGCGATTTCCTTGTTTCCGCCGTGCAGCTTGACGGACGACAGGTGGTCACTGAGCCATGCCTTTGGGTCTTGTGCGCCGTCAAACTTCGGAGTATCCAAAGGAAACTTGAAATTTTGTGGCATCCGTGTTTGTCGAACAGATCTGCTGAAGCATCGGGCTCCGCAGAGTTCTCCTTCGTCTTCGTCTATCTCGGATTCAGACGAGCATGCGCGCTTGGCTCGCGCTTTGTCGATTTTGCGCTGTGTGAGAGCGTCTCTGGCATCGTAATCGCGTTTGCGATGGCGCGAGATCTTGTGCCTTCGGGGAAGGTCATGGTCCTCTTCTTCGGATGAAGGAGTGGGGATGCGGTCGAACCTGACCGGGGGTTTCTTATTCGGCTCCGTAGGAGCTTCCTGATGGAGCGCTGCTCCGACGAGCCCGAGTCCGGTAAGTGCGGACTTGTGCATGGCTCTTTTCGGGTCCCCCTCCGGAGGTGGGTGGGACGCTAGATACGTGGTGGCTGCCATGATCGCAGCTGCGGCGTTTTCGGGATGACGTTGCCGTCGACATCCATCTCCATGAAGGATGCGTGGAGGGTTCGGGTCACCTCACGGCGCTCCTTGGGATCCATGTTCTCCATCCGAGAGCGGTGCTTGTTGCCTTGGTTGCCGTTCGAGCTAGAGCCGATGCCCATGGCGGAGAGCGCAACTCGTCGCGCGCTGGACTCTGAGGCTGCTTGCTTGCGTTTGTCAAGCACCTCTTGCATCTTGACCTGCTTCTTGTGCTCCTCGATCAGGAGCAAATGGTATGCCATCAGCAGGTCCCGTGAGGAGTCTGCAGGCAGGACCGTGCTGCCCGCCACGGCGGCGCGTGCCTGGGCCCATCCTTCTTTTCTAAGGCGGATGACATGGCCGGTGTTATTCCCTTCGGGTGGGGGGGGACTGACTTCTTCTATTCCCGCTGCTTCTGTCCTGCGGGTTAGGTGGCGGGTTGGGCGCTTGCTAATCCACGTCGCTCTGGATGACTACGGCGCATTGGTAGCGCTCGTATATTGGTCCGCTGCTGCCGCAGCTTTCGGATCTGGAACCATAGGTCCCTTCATCGGATGGCGGATCGCACAGATCAGAGTTGCAGCTGCTGCTGTCGTAGGACTCATCTGTTGATGATGATGTGCGTAGCACAGGGTGTGGGGCCCATGAAGCGGGCCTGATTGAGGGTAAGGGCACCCGCTCTGGGAGGTGGAGGGTGCTGGTTTGACCCACCTGGAAGCAGAAGCTCCCGAACAGGATCTCGGGTCCGTCGTCTACGGGCTCGAAGTCCTTCATGGTGGCCGGTGAGTGGGCGGTGAAGTCGAAAGCGCTGAAGAGGAGGTGACTCTCCGTCGCCGTAGAGTTGTAGATCGCTCGGGTTGGGACCGTCACGATCACACAATCAGCGTCCCCAGTTCCCACAGACGGCGCCAATTGACGAGGTTTGATCTCGTCAATGCCCATTGTTATGGGCTTGGGTTTTGGAGAAGATGGGGATGCTGGAGATCGCGGAACGGTTAGCAAACAAGCAACACGGGACACGAGGTTTACCCAGGTTCAGACCCCCGGAGGGAAAACCCTACTCCTGCTTGTCTGCTCTTGATTACGGCGGAACCGGTGATTACAGGGGTGCGCAGATGCAATCTGGCATGGAGGTGTGTATGCGAAAGTATGAGAGAGAGATCTAGGTCGTACCCTCCTGGCCTTTATATAGACTTAGGCAGGTCCCGGGCACAGATCTAGTCGGTTACAGGTTCTAGGGTTTACCCCTTTGAATTTCCTATCTACTTTAGTCTTGCTCTCCAAGGATCCGAAGGCGTCATGGGCCTTGGCCACCCGAAAATCTTCATGGGCCGGCGTATATTTGCCGTGGGCCTTCCTTGGGCTGGACCAGGTATGCTGAGATCGTGTACCCGCGGGGTATAACCATGTTAGTGACAACTTGGGAATCCGCTTTCCTTGTCTGAAATTGCATCCAATCGTCAACCTTCGGTGGGAACTTGTATTTGTACTTGTTCTTGTTGTCCCCCGCAATATGTCGGTCCGTTTCATGTGAGTATTTCAGAAAATACCCATTCATCATGTCGAATGTATATCGGACTATTGCCGTGACGGGCAATGCACGGACACCTTTTAGCAACTTGTTAAATGCCTCTGCCATGTTGCTTGTCATTTGGCCGTACCTCCGGCCACCGTCATCAAAAGCTCGTGCCCACTTTCCCATATGTTCAATGTTCCTATTGAGAAACTCGCGACCACCGGCATTGAGTTCTTTGTTGACTAGAAATTTGTTGTACAAATTAGAGAAACGACGTTCCGTGAAAGCGAGGCAACAATCTTGTAGATCATCGGACAAATCCTTGCTCTTGCATGCCCTATAGAAGTTTGAACAAAAGTGTCGCATGCACCAACGATGGTGCAATGGAGCATGGCCGGGAATATCAATCATCACCGCATTGAGAATTCCTTGATGACGGTCAGAGATGACACATATCTCCCTTTGAGGGGTTAATATCTTGGTTCTCAAAAGATAGAAGAACCACTCCCAATTATCATTGCTTTCCGCCTCCACCAAAGCAAACGCCAAAGGAATCAACCGGTTGTTCGCGTCATTAGCTATTGCAATCAAGATAGTGCCTTTGAATTGTCCGGTCATAAAGGTGCCATCAACAGAGATGATCGGTCTACAATGTTCAAAAGCCCAGACACATTGCTCAAAACCCCAAAATGCACGGCCAAAAACTCGCACGGTTTTCCCGTTTACAACCCTTGTCTTGTTCCCATAAGGTTCAACCACATGAACCATGCCGGGGTTAGCATTGGCCATCGCTAACAACCTTGGGATTCGTTTATAAGATTCCTCCCAATCACCGTACAACATCTTGAATGCGGCTTGCTTAGCCTTCCATGCCTTCCCGTACTTCACCTCGTAGTGAAAGAGGGATTTCACAAACTCCATGACCTGATTGATGGTCATTATTGGAAACGACGCGGTGTCATTGGAAAGCCTATAAGCGAGGAACTCGTAGGTGAGTTGCCGGTGCTCGTTCTTCGCATCCTTCCCATCCACCACCGGGCCTCGGCACATGTGAGTTGATACGCAACTAGATATGTGCCAATCGGGACCTCCCTTGAATGGTCTTGCACGCACTATCCAAGGACATCCTTCCTCCTCGCACTTCACCGTGTAACGCTTCTTGATGTCCGAGTGCACGACCGTGTAAGGACGATGTTGCTTCATCGAGAAGTCCTTTATCCATTGCTTAAATTCCAACAAGGTCCTGAACCTTGATCCTTTGCAAAAGCCACTATTCACTTCATTGCCATCCCGGTAAGAACTTGTCCTTGGTCCGAGCACAATGCCTTTGTGTAGGGTTTCGTAGCATGGAAAACAAAAAATTTCTATCGCATACAAACAAACAAGACAAGATCTATCTACTAGATTGTAGCAACGAGTCGATGGAATAACTCACCCTCGAAGATTCCAAAGTGTTTAACGAGAGCAGATTCTCGTGGGTGATGTAGTCGTACTCTTCCCGATCTCAAGATCGCGTAGACGATCCTTCTGGCGCTGCGTTCCGGCAGCGCTCCCGCAGTCGGTCACACGTTCGGTACTCGACGAAGACCTTCCTCTCCCTTGTTCCAACAGGCAGCGGAGGTTGTAGCACTCTCCTCGTGATTCCGGCAGCACAACAGCGTGGTACCGGAAGTAGAGGGGAGATCTCGCAGGGCTTCGCCTTAAGCCGGAGCGAGTATGGTGGATTATGAGAGAGCTCCTCGGCGATCTAGGGTTTAGACACACCAAGGAGGAGGTGCTAGAGCCGGCGGCTAGGGCTTGGGGTAGCCCAAGTCGGCGGCGGGCAACCCTAGGAGGCGGGGGCAGCTGCAGGAGGTGGTGGCGCCAAGCTAGGGTTTGGGGCAGGGAACTTGTGTGTCTAGGAGGGAGCCCTGCCCCTCCTTATATAGGTGGAGGGGCCGACCGGCCAAGGGGAGGGAGGGGAGTCCCTCCCCAACTCGGCTTGGGTGGTGCGCCGCCGGTTGGAGGAGGGAAACCCTCCCCAACTCGGTTTCCCACTCCTCCTCCTCTTTCCAAAACTTGCCGTTTGACTTTCAAACTAGCCGTTTGACTTTTCAAACTAGGATTTGAATAAACCCTTTATTTTGGACAGCGAAGACACTTAGTACATGATGCAATCATACCAACTTGATATAACACATTCATGTACCCTTCCCCCTCCAGAGTGCCGGACATTCCGGAACCTTCTAGAACATTCCCGATGAAAACACCGGAATCATTCCCCAACTCCGAAACGAGACTTTCCTTATATGAATATTATTCTCCGGACCATTCCGGATCTCCTCGTGATATCCCGGATCCCATCCGAGACTCCGAACAACATTCGGTCTCTTTCTCATCATACCATAACTACTCAAACAACGTCGAATCCTTAAGTGTGTCTCCCTACGGTTCATGAATTATGCGGACATGATCGAGACACTTCTCCGAACAATAACCAATAGAGGAATCTGGAAATTCATATGGCTCCCACATATTTCTACGATTACTTTGCGATCGAATGAACCACTTACATACGATACCAATTTCCCTTTGTCTCACGATAGTTTACTTATCCGAGGTTATGATCGTCGGTACCTCTGCATACCTAGTTCAACCTCGTTACCGATAAGTACTCTTTTCTCGTTCCCGTGATATGTGATCCCTTGTGAGCCAGTCACATGCTTGCAAGCTAATTGGATGACATTCCACCGAGAGGGCCCAGAGTATATCTATCCGTCATATGGATGGACAAATCCCACTCTTGATCCATGTGTCTCAACCAATACTTTCCGAACACTCAATGCCACCTTTATAGCCACCCAGTTACGGTGTGGTGTTTGATGTCATCAAAGCATCCATCCGGTAAAGGTGATATGCATGATCTCATGGTCGAAGGAATTAGGTTACTATGTATCAGAAAGCATATAGCAATTGAACTATTGAAATGACTTGATCTTTATACTACGCTTATCTATAGGAGTATGTCCATCATATCATTCTCCTAACGATATGATCTTGTTGTTAATAACATCTCAATGTTCATGATATGGAAACCACAATCATTCATTAACCAACAAGCTAGTGATGTATAGAGGCTTTACTAGGGACTTCAAATTAAGTTTACAAATCACACAAGTATTAATGTTTCCTTGTTAATACTATTATAGCATGAATGTAAACATTTATCATAAACACAAAGATATAATAATAACTATATTTATTATTGCCTCTAGGGCATATCTCCAACAGTCTCCCACTTGCACTAGAGTCATCTAATCTAGATTACATGGTAATATACCGAACACCCATGGCAGTTTGGTGTTGGTCATGTTTTGCCCTCGGGAGAGGTTTAGTCAACGGATCCGCCACATTTAGATCTGTGTGTACTTTGCAAATCTTTATATCCCCATCTTGGATATGTTCTCGAATAGCGTGAAAACGTAGCTTGATGTGCTTCAGCTTCTTGTGTGACCTTGGTTCTTGCGCATTGGCTATGGCGCCCATGTTATCACAGTAGATAGACATTGGGTCCAGCGCACTAGGAACCACACCCAGCTCTGTAATGAACTCTTTCATCCATATCGCTTCTTGTGAAGCCTCTGAAGCAGCCATGTATTCTGATTCAGTTGAAGATCTCGCCACAACGCTTTGCTTTGCACTCCTCCAGCTAACTGCTGCACCATTCAAAATAAATACGTATCCAGATTGTGATTTAGAATCATCCGGATCGGTGTTCCAACTAGCATCGGTGTAACCATTAACAACGAGCTGTTCATCACCTCCATAAGAAAGAACCATATCCTTAGTTCTTCTCAAGTACTTAAGGATGTTTTTGACCGCTGTCCAATGATCCACTCCTGGATCACTTTGATATCTGCTAGTTAAACTAACAACATATGCAATGTCGGGTCTAGTACATAGCATGGCATACATTAGAGATCCTATGGCTGAGGCATAGGGAGTCTTACTCATCCTTTCTCTATCTTCTGCCGATGTCGGACTTTGAGTTTTACTCAAGGTCGTATTGGGCAACATGGGCAAGAACCCTTTCTTGCTATCTTCCATTCCAAACCTCTTTAGAACTTTGTCCAAATATGTACTTTGTGACAATGATATTTGGCGTTTTGATCTATCTCTATAAATCTTTATGCCTAATATGTAAGCTGCTTCGCCAAGATCCTTCATTGAAAAACTATTATTCAAATATTCCTTGACACTATTAAGAAGGTCTACATCATTCCCAATCAACAATATGTCATCCACATATAGTATTAAGAATGCTACAGAGCTCCCACTCACTTTCTTGTAAATACAAGCTTCTCCATAAGTTTGTATAAAACCAAAACTTTTGATCACCTTATCAAAACGTTGATTCCAACTTCGGGATGCTTGCTTCAATCCATAGATGGACCGTTGAAGTTTGCATACCTTGTTAGCATCTTTAGGTTCGTCAAAACCTTTAGGTTGCATCATATACAACTCTTCATCAATGTCTCCATTGAGGAATGCTGTTTTGACATCCATCTGCCATATCTCATAATCATAATATGCAGCGATTGCTAACATAATCCTCACAGACTTTAGCTTCGCTACTGGTGAGAAAGTCTCATCGTAGTCAACTCCTTGAATTTGTCGAAACCCTTTTGCGACAAGTCGAGCTTTATAGATAGTAACATTACCATCAGCATCTGTTTTCTTCTTGAAAATCCATTTGTTCTCGACAGCCTTCCGGCCATCCGGTAAGTCCACCAAAGTCCACACTTGGTTTTCGTACATGGATCCAATCTCGGATTTCATGGCTTCTTGCCATTTATTGGAATCTAGGCTCATCATCGCTTCCTCATATGTCTCGGCGTCATCGGTGTTATCCACCAACATGACACTCATAACGGGATCATACCAATCTGGAGTGGTACGAGTTCTCGTTGACCTGCGAGGTTCTGTAGCAACTTCAACCGAAGTTTCATGATCATCATCATTAGCTTCCTCTCTAATTGGTGCAGGCACCACAGGAACTTCTTCCGGTGCTGCGCTACTCGCAATTTCAAGAGAAGGTTCGACAACCTCGTCAAGTTCTACTTTCCTTTCAGTCACTTCTTTCGAGAGAAATTCCTTCTCTAGAAAGGATCCATTCTTGGCAACGAAGATTTTGCCTTCGGATCTATGATAGAAGGTATACCCAATAGTTTCCTTCGGGTATCCTATGAAGACGCATTTTTCCGCTTTGGGTTCAAGCTTGTCCGGCTGTAACTTCTTTACATAGGCTTCGCATCCCCAAACTTTAAGGAACGACAATCTAGGTTTCTTCCCAAACCATAATTCATACGGTGTCATTTCAACGGATTTAGACGGTTCCCTATTTAAAGTGAATGCGGATGTTTCTAATGCATAACCCCAAAATGATAGCGGTAAATCTGTAAGTGACATCATAGAACGAACCATATCTAAGAGAGTTCGATTACGACGTTCGGACACACCATTACGCTGTGGTGTTCCCGGCGGTGTCAATTGTGAAAGTATTCCGCATTTCTTCAAATGCTCGCCAAACTCGTAACTTAGATATTCACCTCCACGATCAGAACGTAGAAATTTAATCTTCTTGTTACGTTGATTCTCTACCTCACTTTGAAATTCCTTAAACTTCTCGAAAGTTTCGGACTTATGTTTCATGAAATAGATATACCCATATCTACTCAAGTCATCCGTGAAGGTAAGAACATAACGATAACCACCGCGCGATGCTACACTCATTGGACCACACACATCGGTATGTATTATTTCCAATAAGTCCGTAGCTCGCTCCATCATACCAGAAAATGGAGTCTTAGTCATTTTACCCATCAGACATGCTTCGCATCTATCAAGTGATTCGAAATCAAGTGATTCAAGAAGCCCATCGGAATGGAGTTTCTTCATACGCTTCACTCCAATGTGACCAAGACGACAGTGCCACATATAGGTCGAGTTATCGCTCGATTTCAAACGTTTAGCCTCAATGTTATTAATATGTGTATTTCCACTATCGAGATTCAACAAGAATAGACCATCTATCAAAGGTGCATGTGCATAAAACATATTACTCATATAAATCGAACAACCATTATTCTCGGACTTAAACAAGTAACCGTCTCGCAATAAACAAGATCCCGATATAATGTTCATGCTCAACGCAGGCACCAAATAACAATTATTTAAGTATAAAACTAATCCCGATGGTAGATGAAGGGGTAGCGTGCCGACCGCGATCACATCAACCTTTGATCCGTTTCCCACGCGCATCGCCACCTCGTTCTTCGCTAGCTTCCGTTTATTCCGCAGCACCTGTTTCGAGTTACAAATATGAGCAACCGAACCAGTATCAAATACCCAGGCACTACTACGAGTACTAGTGAGATACACATCAATAACATGTATATCAGATATACCTTTCTTCTTGATGTTGCCGTTCTTCAAATCCGCCAAGTACTTTGGGCAATTCCGCTTCCAGTGACCTTCTCCCTTGCAGTAAAAGCACTCAGTATCAGGCTTAGGTCCAGCCTTGGTCTTCTTCGTCGGCGCGGTAACTTTCTTACCACCCTTCTTGAAGTGTCCCTTCTGCTTAGACTTGCCTTTCTTGAATTTTGTGGTCTTATTGACCAACAACGTGCTCTTTCTTGATCTCCACTTCTGCAGATTTTAACATAGCAAACAGTTCTGGCAACTGCTTGTTCATGTTCTGCATGTTGTAGTTCATCACAAAGTTCTTGTAACTTGGTGGTAGTGATTGGAGGACACGGTAAATCCCCAAAGCATTAGGAATCACTATACCCAAGCTTTGAAGTTTATTTGCGTGCCTAGACATCTTAAGCACATGCTCACTGACGGAGCTGCCCTCTTCCATCTTGCAGTTAAAGAACTTTTCAGAAGCCTCATAGCTTTCAATTGCCGCATGAGTCTCAAAAATCAATTTGAGATCCTCGACAATATCATATGGGCCTGAATTCTCAAACCTTTTCTGAAGCTCTGATTCTAAACCATACAAGATAGCACACTGAACTATGGAGTACTGATTCTTCCGAGCGAGGTAAACATTCTTTACTTCATCGGTAGCATCAGCTGCAGGTGGGTCACCCAGCGGTGCATCCAGCACATAGGTCAAATTACCAGCTGTGAGGACAATCCTCAAATTGCGGAACCAATCCGCGAAGTTGCTTCCATTGTTTTTCAACTTTTCTTTCTCTAGGAACGCATTAAAATTGATGGTAGGGGCTGCCATTGATCTACAACATATTTGCAATAGTTTAGACTAAGTTTATGACAAATTGAGTTCAAATTAATAATAAAATTAATCTAGGTGAACTCCCACTCAAAACAATATCCCTCACATTGTTTTAGTGATCACACGAACCAAATCCACTACATCAACACCGATCATCACGAGAGTTGATATAGTTTCAATGGCGAACAATCGACATGTTCATCATATCTTCTATATGATTCATGTTTTACCTTTCGGTGATCCGTGTTCCGAGACCATGTCTGTACATGCTAGGCTCGTCAAGATCAAACCTTAGTTTCCGCATGAGCAAATCTGGCTTGCTCACATTGTATACACTTGCAGAATCTAACACACCCGATCATCACGTGGTGCTTCGAAACAACAAGCTTTAGCAACGGTGCTAACTAAGGGTGAACACTATATGACTTGAAATTCATGTGCATGAGGGATCATCTTATAATGCTACCGTCGTCTACTAAGCAATACAAGATGCATAAAGGATTAACATCACATGCAATTCATAATATGTGATATGATATGGCCTTTCTTCTTCGTGCTTCCGATCTCCATCTTCAAGCACGAACATGATCTCCATCATCACCGGTATTGCATCAAGGTCAATGACGCTTCTCCATGGTTGTCGTCCACCAGCTTCAACTATTACAACTACTTTGAATAGACACGCGGGTCTTAACAGAAATTAAAGACAACCATATGGCTCCTGCCGGTTGCCAACTTACAATAAGGATCATTGCATACATCAAATATAATCACAATCATGGCCATATCACATCACTGCACACCCCTGCAAAACAAAGTTAGACGCCTCTACTTTCTTTGCATATTTTACGTGGTTTGGGGCTTTCAATAAGTGTCGTTCTAACTTACGAACAAGAACCACAACATTGATACTAGTATTGTTAATCACCCGTTGTAAATTGGATCTTAACTATGCTAGGAGAAACAGGCACCCGCAAAGCCACTTATGCAATACAAGTTGCATGTCAAGCGTGGAGCAAGTCTTATGAACGATGTCATGTAAGGTTAGCCCGGGCCGCTTCATCCCAACATACCGCAAGATGCAAAGTACACAAGAAGCAATCGACAATAAAAGCATCAACGCCCACAATGACCATTGTGTTCTACTCGTGCAACAGATCTACATATAGACACGGCTCTGATACCACTGGAGGGTTTCGTAGCATGGAAAACAAAAATTTTCTATCGCATACAAACAAACAAGCCAAGATCTATCTACTAGATTGTAGCAACGAGTCGATGGAATAACTCACCCTCGAAGATTCCAAAGTGTTTAACGAGAGCAGATTCTCGTGGGTGATGTAGTCGTACTCTTCCCGATCTCAAGATCGCGTAGACGATCCTTCCGGCGTTGCGTTCCGGCAGCTCCCGCAGTCGGTCACACGTTCGGTACTCGACGAAGACCTTCCTCTCCCTTGTTCCAGCAGGCAGCCCAAGTCGGCGGCTAGGGCTTGGGGCAGCCCAAGTCGGCGGCTAGGGCAACCCTAGGAGGCGGCGGTAGCTGCAGGAGGTGGTGGCGCCAAGCTAGGGTCTGGGGCAGGGAACTTGTGTGTCTAGGAGGGAGCCCTGCCCCTCCTTATATAGGTGGAGGGGCCGGCCGGCCAAGGGGAGGGAGGGGAGTCCCTCCCCAACTCGGCTTGGGTGGTGCGCCGCCGGTTGGAGGAGGGAAACCCTCCCCAACTCGGTTTCCCACTCCTCCTCCTCTTTCCAAAACTTGCCGTTTGACTTTCAAACTTGCCGTTTGACTTTCAAACTAGCCGTTTGACTTTTCAAACTAGGATTTGAATAAACCCTTTATTTTGGACAGCGAAGACACTTAGTACATTATGCAATCATACCAACTTGATATAACACATTCATGTACCCTTCCCCCTCCGGAGTGCCGGACATTCCGGAACCTTCTAGAACATTCCCGATGAAAACACCGGAATCATTCCCCAACTCCGAAACAAGACTTTCCTTATCTGAATCTTATTCTCCGGACCATTCCGGATCTCCTCGTGATATCCCGGATCCCATACGAGACTCCGAACAACATTCGGTATCTTTCTCATCATACCATAACTACTCAAACAACGTCGAATCCTTAAGTGTGTCTCCCTACGGTTCATGAATTATGCGGACATGATCGAGACACTTCTCCGAACAATAACCAATAGAGGAATCTGGAAATTCATATGGCTCCCACATATTTCTACGATTACTTTGCGATCGAATGAACCACTTACATACGATACCAATTTCCCTTTGTCTCACGATAATTTACTTATCCGAGGTTATGATCGTCGGTATCTCTGCATACCTAGTTCAACCTCGTTACCGATAAGTACTCTTTTCTCGTTCCTGTGATATGTGATCCCTTGTGAGCCAGTCACATGCTTGCAAGCTAATTGGATGATATTCCACCGAGAGGGCCCAGAGTATATCTATCCGTCATATGGATGGACAAATCCCACTCTTGATCCATGTGTCTCAACCAATACTTTCCGAACACTCAATGCCACCTTTATAGCCACCCAGTTACGGTGTGGTGTTTGATGTCATCAAAGCATCCATCCGGTAAAGGTGATATGCATGATCTCATGGTCGAAGGAATTAGGTTACTATGTATCAGAAAGCATATAGCAATTGAACTATTGAAATGACTTGATCTTTATGCTACGCTTATCTATAGGAGTATGTCCATCATATCATTCTCCTAACGATATGATCTTTTTGTTAATAACATCTCAATGTTCATGATATGGAAACCACAATCATTCATTAACCAACAAGCTAGTGATGTATAGAGGCTTTACTAGGGACTTCAAATTAAGTTTACAAATCACACAAGTATTAATGTTTCCTTGTTAATACTATTATAGCATGAATGTAAACATTTATCATAAACACAAAGATATAATAATAACTATATTTATTATTGCCTCTAGGGCATATCTCCAACACTTTGCCACCATCAACCGTGGCTTCATCCGCGAGACTAAGATCACGAAACAAAGGCACCCGATGGTCCCGACCCAATACTATATCGTGGATTTCGGCCTCTCTAGCCGTGAACCCCTCCTCGTCAACTTCTTCTTCGGGACCATCATCATCCGAGTCCGATGCACAGCCTCAAGAATACGGGAGGTCATGGTCCATGTCATATTGTGTGATATATTTCTCTAAATCTCCAATATTGTTGTCGTGAAGTTCAACATCATCATTGTCATCTTCATCTTCACCCCCACAATCATCATCTTGGTGTCTTGAAATCGGGCTCAATGTTTGGGTCAAGGGAGGTTCACGCCTTAGCTCTTGGTCTACGGGTGGAGGACTCATAGTACGCAATGGGGATGCCATACGGTTCAAGTCCAAAGACAATGAACTACCAACTTTCTTGGTGGCAAATAGCTCAAGAGCCTTGTCTAGTGATTCGGCCACCACCTCCTTGTATGCAAGCCAATGGGCCTCGGAGAAGATACGCATGGTCTTCCAACGGACATGCATTCCCAAGCCAACATTATGTCTTCCCTCCAACTAAATATCATCCTTTGGGTCCATCCATTTGAATTCAATCCTCAATTGCTCCAAGACCTCGGCATAGGTTGGAGTACGCTCAAACACCGAATCGAGCTTGTCCGGGTCCGGTTCTATGTTACCTCTCAAAAAAGAATCCTTGTCTACATGGTGAACATGAACAATTCTTGCCATGCCTAACATAATCACAACAACAATACCATGGTCAACACACTCAATAGATACCCATGCTAACATTAACACAATACCAACTCCTATACCAATACAACAACATTCTACCATGCATCTTACAAAACAAACTAGGGTTTGCAAGATATGGACCATTAATGGGTGAAATCAAAGAAGAAGGGGAAGAATACCTCAAGGCACTTGGGAGGGATCGAACTCCACGGAGAGAGGCTTCCGATTTGGGCACTAGGAGGGAGGAGGTGGAGAGGGGAGAAGAGCCGCCGCCGCTGCCGCTGCAGCTCCTGTGTGGGTGAGAAAGAATGGGATGGGGCTGAGAGGGCTGGCTCGCGCGCTGGTACAAGACTTAATGTGCGGCGCCACGCGCAACGGCGCTGCACTACACAGTGCGGC
This sequence comes from Avena sativa, assembly GCA_916181665.1. Classification (NCBI taxonomy): domain Eukaryota; kingdom Viridiplantae; phylum Streptophyta; class Magnoliopsida; order Poales; family Poaceae; genus Avena; species Avena sativa. Next base: position 196,896,461 of record OV702282.1, read on the forward strand.
GCCGCACTAGCGGGACCGGGGCCCACGAGGCTCCACGCTGGCAGGTGCGCGGCGCTAGGCTTAACGGCGCTGCTCTTCAGGGTGTGGCGCCAGATCGTATGGCGTTGCAAAAAGGGTTAGTTTCGTGAATTTCTTTTAGCCAGAGTTCATTCCGTAAAATTATTATTTTTATGAATTATTTTCGTCCATTCTGCCATTGGTTGCACATAGACTCTCGATCCTACCAGGTTTGGATCGTCACACCGATCCTGCTGGCTTTTCGGGGTCTGATTTCTTCTAGTTTTAAAACCTTCCGGTTCAGTTTTCCTTCGGTTTTGCCATTCTTTGTTTTTCTTTTTCTGTGATGTTTCTTTTCTTTTTTTGAAATTTGAACAATTTTAAAATTTGAACTTTTAAAATTTGAGTATTTTTAAATTTGAATAGTTTTTAAATTTGAACATTTTTTAGAAAACTGAATATTTTTTAATATAAACATTTTTCAAAGCTGAACAGTTTTCAAGTTTGATTTTTTTAAATCTGAACCTTTTTTAATCTCAACAACTTTCAGATTTGGACAAATTTCAAATCTAAACTATTTCTAAATTAAATTAAATCTGAAGTTTTTTCAAACCAGAAGTTTGCTCTGTACTCCAAACTGCCTGTTTCGTGAAGATGCTGAGAGGTTTGTTGGCATTAAGCGCGGTATAGAAGAAATATAATTTTAGCGCATGATATATCATGTGCATCGTATTAGACAATTTCATTGCGTATAAATTAAGAGTCCTGTTAGAAAGCGGGTGTCCGTTGAAAATCAGTTTCTAGCTGGCGTGCGGGTGGGCGTATTGGTTAGACTTCAGTTAGAACTAGATGGACACGCGTGCTTCGCCGCGTCGTCTGTATGACATTGTCACGTAATTAAGAAACAGTATAACTCTCCTACCTACACCCTCTCACAGCGATTTAGTGCTCTTCACCGTACGATCATGACCAGATCTTGCCAAACTACCGAAACGTCGCTTCAGGCAATGCCCCGTCAAAACCCACCATCGTCATCTTCCCGACCCTGTTTACCTGGTAGGGTTGGACCTCGCCTCCTGTCGCTCCTCCTCCCAGTCAAACCCTGCCTCTTGTCGCTCCCCTCCCCGTCTACTCAACAACCTCTTAAGCCCTATCCAGCAGTGACCTCAACAGCCTCTCCTGACACACGTGCTATCGCTTTCAGCGTACCATCTGTATAGTATTATATTGCTTTCAGCGCCGCCTTCGGCGCAACGACTTCCACGAAGCTGCTCGCGAGCTCCTCGTCCGTGATCTCGCCGTCGAGCAGGGTCTATCCTCTGCCGAACACGCCATGATAACTACCCCTCACATATTGTTGTTTGCTCCTCTCTTTCTTCCACTTGCTACATGGAATTTCATTTATATGATATTCAGGTTGGCCATGGGAACTGAATCCTCTGGGTTGTATTGGCCGCTTGTGATTAGTAAGTTGGCATTACATATACTGCTTCATTCTCTATTTTGTGTATGGGTGTGATAATTATGCGGTGGATGGAGCCAAAAAATTGGTCTACAGATGGACATGCCATTTCGTATTTTGATGGCAGATTTATTGAATTCATATGTCAGAGTTCTGTGGTTCGGCCTACTGGTAATTTTCATTGTGGCGTGATGCTTCCAGAATGCAAAACTTATATAGTAACATGCATTTTTTGAAAAAGAAAGAAAGTAGAGGTACATTCCGTCACTTCGGGTTAGTGTTTTCTGTTCAGTATAGGGTTCTAAAGTAGCTTGACCTTTCATCCTTGTGTAGGGTTGTGTTTTGTTAGGACAATAAACCGCATCCGTGAGAAATTAAATGACTAGCCAAGGAAGTGATGCAGGGGGAGATGAGACTTGTGCTGCTATTCTACATCCGATGTTGGCAGACCTATCAAGTTTCTGCTGAAAGGTTACAGTCAGATGATCTTTTCTAGCTATTCAAACTTTTATTGAGATGAATTTTGTGCAGGGTTGAAGTTAAGTTTGGTTGATTAAAATCAAAGTATAAGAGGTATGTTTTTTTACTGAGGAGAGCATGCTATCATTTACAGTTTCACAAACAATGTCTTTTTTAGTTTCACCATATTATAGAATGAACTGAATAAATTTATATGTGGCAGCTATCCATCTCAACCTTTTCTATTATGCACGCAAGGAAATTTAAGTAAATCAAAAGTGGGTTGTATGCCTCTGTTTTGTGTTCAATTTCTCATGTAGGAGATTATCCTAATATTCTCTACATGTTCATATAATCAAACTATCAGTTAAGTAGTTAGTAGACATCGAGGGTCTTTGTCTGTCACGATTATACTATGAAATCCTTGCTAGAATTTAGTGTTGGTTTCTATTTTCTTGAGAGGTGTTGGTGTAACTTGACATTCTTCTTGTATTTTCTACGTAGATTTATTTTAATTTTTTTAGGATAATCTTAATTGTAAAATACTTTGACTGGTTGTTCTGGAGGACTTGAGTTTTATTTCAAATGATCTAATTGACAAATAAGTGATGTTTTAAACCATTGGAGTATCCACTTTTTTGATGTTATAGCCTTACATGACTGCATGTTATTGCTCCCTGCTGTCAAATGTCAAATTGGGGATTATGGTACATGCTTTGTGACCTTTGTGTACATTATATATTAGGTGTAAACTTGGTAATGTACATTATACATTCTCTCCATCCCAAATTAATTGAATCAACTTTGTCTAGATATGCATGTAAGTTGAGTCAATTAATTTGGGACGGAAGGAGTAGTATTTTTACTGCACACATCTTGATTTCTTTGCCCCTGCAGCTATTTCTTGACCATCTTTTTCCGCATACCATCACATGTAGCCTCATTTGTTGTTGTTACATTATATTAATTGCTGGTTAATGTAAGCATGCTTATGGCTAGCAAATGAGTGGCATGGTTCTGGTGATTGTTAGCATGCCTCCATGCTTTCGAATAGTTTACGTCACATTTGTCTGCCATTTAGATTGGAATTGGGAAGGAGGGAATATTCCAAATGCAAGGAAAACATTGAAGGTTTTGTATTACTTCTGTTACATGTATGTAAGAATACTCCCAAGCTTGTGTAAGCACTCCTTTTGCCATGAATATTGCTGTCTGCCATGTCATTGCCATTTTCTTTGCTTGATGGTACAATCAATGGGCGTAAATAAAAGTATTTGTACACCCACATTTCTCCAGTGGCCAGAAGACATATTCACAATTAAGATGGTCAACTATTCATTATTTTTGCTATATCCTTATACATTTTCAGTCCCTCTCCTATATAACACATCTTATTTATTTGTATCATGAATTTTCTTAAATAATACTGTTTTTCTTTCCTTAAGGTTGGAAGGCGCTTTTTTCATTACCTGGCCTACTCATTTCATATAAGGACCAGCCACCAGTTCATGATAGGATGGCAGCACACCATCGCATTTTGGTGGCCAGGGATTCAACTCATGTTTATTGGCTGCATCGTCACAACTTTGAAGGCAGAGGATTTTAGCTAGCTATGTGGCTGCGTTTTCTCTAGCGTGGCGCCTAAATTTCAGCCTACTCTCCAAACAAGAGAGAAAAACCGGTTGTACCACCACTACAATTCTCATCCTTGTTTATTAATGTTTGTTTTAAATTGCTCCTGCTTTATGGTTTTCGTCCATTGGTGCGTGATTCGAGTTAGCCACATATAGTGATATTACTTGGAATATTAGGCACTAAAGGTAAATGGATGTTGGACAGAAGTCAAATACGAATTTCTGTTTGTACTGTTGCTTAGCCTACCTATTTGGTAGTCATCTAATTGACGTTGGTGTTTATTACGCACATTATCAAATTCTTGTTGCTCAGGTTATTGTTGGAGATATGCCCTAGAGGCAATAATAAATATAGTTATTATTATATCTTTGTGTTTATGATAAATGTTTACATTCATGCTATAATAGTATTAACAAGGAAACATTAATACTTGTGTGACTTGTAAACTTAATTTGAAGTCCCTAGTAAAGCCTCTATACATCACTAGCTTGTTGGTTAATGAATGATTATGGTTTCCATATCATGAACATTGAGATGTTATTAACAACAAGATCATATCGTTAGGAGAATGATATGATGAACATACTCCTATAGATAAGCGTAGCATAAAGATCAAGTCATTTCAATAGTTCAATTGATATATGCTTTCTGATACATAGTAACCTAATTCCTTCGACCATGAGATCATGCATATCACCTTTACCGGATGGATGCTTTGATGACATCAAACACCACACCGTAACTGGGTGGCTATAAAGGTGGCATTGAGTGTTCGGAAAGTATTGGTTGAGACACATGGATCAAGAGTGGGATTTGTCCATCCATATGACGGATAGATATACTCTGGGCCCTCTCGGTGGAATGTCATCCAATTAGCTTGCAAGCATGTGACTGGCTCACAAGGGATCACATATCACGGGAACGAGAAAAGAGTACTTATCGGTAACGAGGTTGAACTAGGTATGCAGAGATACCGACGATCATAACCTCGGATAAGTAAACTATCGTGAGACAAAGGGAAATTGGTATCGTATGTAAGTGGTTCATTCGATCGCAAAGTAATCGTAGAAATATGTGGGAGTCATATGAATTTCCAGATTCCTCTATTGGTTATTGTTCGGAGAAGTGTCTCGATCATGTCCGCATAATTCACGAACCGTAGGGAGACACACTTAAGGATTCGACGTTGTTTGAGTAGTTATGGTATGATGAGAAAGAGACCGAATGTTGTTCGGAGTCTCGGATGGGATCCGGGATATCAAGAGGAGATCCGGAATGGTCCGGAGAATAAGATTCATATAAGGAAAGTCTCATTTCGGAGTTGGGGAATGATTCCGGTGTTTTCATCGGGAATGTTCTAGAAGGTTCCGGAATGTCCGGCACTCCGGGGGGGGGGGGGGGGAGGGTACATGAATGTGTAATTGCAAGTTGGAATGATTGCATCATGTACTAGGTGTCATCGCTGTCCAAAATAAAGGGTTTATTCAAATCCTAGTTTGAAAAGTCAAACGGCTAGTTTGAAAGTCAAACGGCAAGTTTTGGAAAGAGGAGGAGGAGTGGGAAACCGAGTTGGGGAGGAGTTCCCTCCTCCAACCGGCGGCGCCCACCCAAGCCGAGTTGGGGAGGGACTCCTCTCCCTCCCCTTGGCCGGCCGGCCCCCTCCACCTATATAAGGAGGGGCAGGGCTCCCCTCCTTGACACACAACTCCTACTCCTCCAAACCCTAGCCCCAAGCCGCCGCCGCCTCCAAGCCGCCGCCGGCCCCTAGGGCATCAACTTGCCGCCGCCTAGCTAAACCCTAGCCGCCGGCTTGTCCCCTCCTTGGTGTGTCTAAACCCTAGAACACCGAGGACTCTCTCATACTCCACCATACTCGCTCCGGCTTAAGGCGAAGCCCTGCGAGATCTTTCCCTCTACTTCCGGTACCACGCCGTTGTGCTGCCGGAATCGCGAGGAGAGTGCTACAACATCCGCTGCCTGCTGGAACAAGGGAGAGGAAGGTCTTCGTCGAGTACCGAACGTGTGACCGACTGCAGGAGCGTTGCCGGAACGCAGCGCCGGAAGGATCGTCTACGCGATCTTGAGATCGGGAAGAGTACGACTACATCACCCACGAGAATCTGCTCTCGTTAAACACTTTGGAATCTTCGAGGGTGAGTTATTCCATCGAATCTTTGCTACAATCTAGTAGATAGATCTTGGCTTGTTTGTTTGTATGCGATAGAAATTTTTTGTTTTCCATGCTACGAAACCCTACAGTGGTATCAGAGCCGTGTCTATATGTAGATCTGTTGCACGAGTAGAACACAATGGTCATTGTGGGCGTTGATGTTTTTATTGTCGATTGCTTCTTGTGTACTTTGCATCTTGCGGTATGTTGGGATGAAGCGGCCCGGGCTAACCTTACATGACATCGTTCATGAGACTTGCTCCACGCTTGACATGCAACTTGTATTGCATAGGTGGCTTTGCGGGTGCCTGTTTCTCCTAGCATAGTTAAGATCCAATTTACAACGGGTGATTAACAATACTAGTATCAATGTTGTGGTTCTTGTTCGTAAGTTAGAACGACACTTATTGAAATCCCCAAACCACATAAAATATGCAAAGAAAGTAGAGGCGTCTAACTTTGTTTTGCAGGGGTGTGCTGTGATGTGATATGGCCATGATTGTGATTATATTTGACGTATGCAATGTTCCTTATTGTAAGTTGGCAACCGGCAGGAGCCATATGGTTGTCTTTAATTTATATTAAGACCCGCGTGTCTATTCAAAGTAGTTGTAATAGTTGAAGCCGGTGGACGACAACCATGGAGAAGCATCATTGACCTTGATGCAATGCCGGTGATGATGGAGATCATGTTCGTGCTAGAAGATGGAGATCGGAAGCACAAAGAAGAAAGGCCATATCATATCACATATTATGAATTGCATGTGATGTTAATCCTTTATGCATCTTGTATTGCTTAGTAGACGACGGTAGCATTATAAGATGATCCCTCATGCACATGAATTTCAAGTCATAAAGTGTTCACCCTTAGTTAGCACCGTTGCTAAAGCTTGTTGTTTCGAAGCACCACGTGATGATCGGGTGTGTTAGATTCCGCAAGTGTATACAACGTGAGCAAGCCAGATTTGCTCATGCAGAAACTAAGGTTTGATCTTGACGAGCCTAGCATGTACAGACATGGTCTCGGAACACGGATCACCGAAAGGTAAAGCATGAATCATATAGCAGATATGATGAACATGTCGATTGTTCGCCATTGAAACTATATCAACTCTCGTGATGATTGGATTTGGTTCGTGTGATCACTAAAACAATGTGAGGGATGTTGTTTTGAGTGGGAGTTCACCTAGTATAAATTTTATTAATTTGAACTCAATTTGTCATAAACTTAGTCTAAACTATTGCAAATATGTTGTAGATCAATGGCAGCCCCTACCATCAATTTTAATGCGTTCCTAGAGAAAGAAAAGTTGAAAAACAATGGAAGCAACTTCGCGGATTGGTTTCGCAATTTGAGGATTGTCCTCACAGCTGGTAATTTGACCTATGTGCTGGATGCACCGCTGGGTGACCCACCTGCAGCTGATGCTGCCGATGAAGTAAAGAACGTTTACCTCACCCGGAAGACTCAGTACTCCACAGTTCAGTGTGCTATCTTGTATGGTTTAGAATCGGAGCTTCAGAAAAGGTTTGAGAATTCAGACCCATATGATATTGTCGAGGATCTCAAATTGATTTTTGAGACTCATGCGGCAATTGAAAGCTATGAGGCTTCTGAAAAGTTCTTTAATTGCAAGATGGAAGAGGGCAGCTCCGTCAGTGAGCATGTGCTTAAGATGTCTGGGCACGCAAACAAACTTCAAAGCTTGGGTATAGTGATTCCTAATGCTTTGGGGATTTACCGTGTCCTCCAATCACTACCACCAAGTTACAAGAACTTTGTGATGAACTACAACATGCAAAACATGAACAAGATGTTGCCAGAACTCTTTGCCATGTTGAAATCTGCAGAAGTGGAGATCAATAAAGAGCACCAAGTGTTGTTGGTCAATAAGACCACCAAATTCAAGAAAGGCAAGTCTAAGCAGAAGGGACACTTCAAGAAGGGTGGTAAGAAAGTTACCACACCGACGAAGAAGACCAAGGCTGGACCTAAGCCTGATACTGAGTGCTTTTACTGCAAGGGAGAAGGTCACTGGAAGCGGAATTGCCCAAAGTACTTGGCGGATTTGAAGAACGGCAACATCAAGAAGAAAGGTATATCTGATATACATGTTATTGATGTGTATCTCACTAGTACTCATAGTAGTGCCTGGGTATTTGATACTAGTTCGGTTGCTCATATTTGTAACTCAAAACAGGTGCTGCAGAATAAACGGAAGCTAGCGAAGAACGAGGTGACGATGCGCGTTGGAAACAGATCAAAGGTTGATGTGATCGCGGTCGGCACGCTACCCCTTCATCTACCATCGGGATTAGTTTTATACTTAAATAATTGTTATTTGGTGCCTGCGTTGAGCATGAACATTATATCGGGATCTTGTTTATTGCGAGACGGTTACTTGTTTAAATCCGAGAATAATGGTTGTTAGATTTATAAGAGTAATATGTTTTATGCACATGCACCTTTGATAGATGGTCTATTCTTGTTGAATCTCGATAGTGGAAATACACATATTAATAACATTGAGGCTAAACGTTTGAAATCGAGCGATAACTCGACCTATATATGGCACTGTCGTCTTGGTCACATTGGAGTGAAGCGTATGAAGAAACTCCATTCCGATGGACTTCTTGAATCACTTGATTTCGAATCACTTGATAGATGCGAAGCATGTCTGATGGGTAAAATGACTAAGACTCCATTTTCGGGTATGATGGAGCGAGCTACGGACTTATTGGAAATAATACATACCGATGTGTGTGGTCCAATGAGTGTAGCATCGCGCGGTGGTTATCGTTATGTTCTTACCTTCACGGATGACTTGAGTAGATATGGGTATATCTATTTCATGAAACATAAGTCCGAAAATTTTGAGAAGTTTAAGGAAATTCCAAAGTGAGGTAGAGAATCAACGTAACAAGAAGATTAAATTTCTACGTTCTGATCGTGGAGGTGAATATCTAAGTTACGAGTTTGGCGAGCATTTGAAGAAATGCGGAATACTTTCGCAGTTGACACCGCCGGGAACACCACAGCGTAATGGTGTGTCCGAACGTCGTAATCGAACTCTCTTAGATATGGTTCGTTCTATGATGTCACTTACAGATTTACCGCTATCATTTTGGGGTTATGCATTAGAAACAGCCGCATTCACTTTAAATAGGGCACCGTCTAAATCCGTTGAAACGACACGGTATGAATTATGGTTTGGGAAGAAACCTAGATTGTCGTTCCTTAAAGTTTGGGGATGCGAAGCCTATGTAAAGAAGTTACAGCCGGACAAGCTTGAACCCAAAGCGGAAAATGTGTCTTCATAGGATACCCGAAGGAAACTAATGGGTATACCTTCTATCATAGATCCGAAGGCAAAATCTTCGTTGCCAAGAATGGATCCTTTCTAGAGAAGGAATTTCTCTCGAAAGAAAGTGACTGGAAGGAAAGTAGAACTTGGCGAGGTTGTCGAACCTTCTCTCGAAATTGCGAGTAGCGCAGCACCGGAAGAAGTTCCTGTGGTGCCTGCACCAATTAGAGAGGAAGCTAATGATGATGACCATGAAACTTCGGTTGAAGTTGCTACAGAGCCTCGCAGGTCAACGAGAACTCGTACCACTCCAGATTGGTATGATCCCGTTATGAGTGTCATGTTGGTGGATAACACCGATGACCCCGAGACATATGAGGAAGCGATGATGAGCCCAGATTCCAATAAATGGCAAGAAGCCATGAAATCCGAGATTGGATCCATGTACGAAAACCAAGTGTGGACTTTGGTGGACTTACCGGATGGCCGGAAGGCTGTCGAGAACAAATGGATTTTCAAGAAGAAAACAGATGCTGATGGTAATGTTACTGTCTATAAAGCTCGACTTATCGCAAAAGGGTTTCGACAAATTCAAGGAGTTGACTACGATGAGACTTTCTCACCAGTAGCGAAGCTAAAGTCTGTGAGGATTATGTTAGCAATCGCTGCATATTATGATTATGAGATATGGCAGATGGATGTCAAAACAGCATTCCTCAATGGAGACATTGATGAAGAGTTGTATATGATGCAACCCAAAGGTTTTGTCGATCCTAAAGATGCTAACAAGGTATGCAAACTTCAACGGTCCATCTATGGATTGAAGCAAGCATCCCGAAGTTGGAATCAACGTTTTGATAAGGTGATCAAAAGTTTTGGTTTTATACAAACTTATGGAGAAGCTTGTATTTACAATAAAGTTAGTGGGAGCTCTGTAGCATTCTTAATACTATATGTGGATGACATATTGTTGATTGGGAATGATGTAGACCTTCTTAATAGTGTCAAGGAATATTTGAATAATAGTTTTTCAATGAAGGATCTTGGCGAAGCAGCTTACATATTAGGCATAAAGATTTATAGAGATAGATCGAGACGCCAAATATCATTGTCACAAAGTACATATTTGGACAAAGTTCTAAAGAGTTTTGGAATGGAAGATAGCAAGAAAGGGTTCTTGCCCATGTTGCCCAATACGACCTTGAGTAAAACTCAAAGTCCGACATCGGCAGAAGATAGAGAAAGGATGAGTAAGACTCCCTATGCCTCAGCCATAGGATCTCTAATGTATTCCATGCTATGTACTAGACCCGACATTGCATATGTTGTTAGTTTAACTAGCAGATATCAAAGTGATCCAGGAGTGGATCATTGGACAGCGGTCAAAAACATCCTTAAGTACTTGAGAAGAACTAAGGATATGGTTCTTTCTTATGGAGGTGATGAACAGCTCGTTGTTAATGGTTACACCGATGCTAGTTGGAACACCGATCCGGATAATTCTAAATCACAATCTAGATACGTATTTATTTTGAATGGTGCAGCAGTTAGCTGGAGGAGTGCAAAGCAAAGCGTTGTGGCGAGATCTTCAACTGAATCGGAATACATGGCTGCTTCAGAGGCTTCACAAGAAGCGATATGGATGAAAGAGTTCATTACAGAGCTGGGTGTGGTTCCTAGTGCGCTGGATCCAATGTCTATCTACTGTGATAACATGGGCGCCATAGCCAATGCGCAAGAACCAAGGTCACACAAGAAGCTGAAGCATATCAAGCTACGTTTTCACGCTATTCGAGAACATATCCAAGATGGGGATATAAAGATTTGCAAAGTACACACAGATCTGAATGTGGCGGATCCGTTGACTAAACCTCTCCCGAGGGCAAAACATGACCAGCACCAAACTGCCATGGGTGTTCGGTATATTACCATGTAATCTAGATTAGATGACTCTAGTGCAAGTGGGAGACTGTTGGAGATATGCCCTAGAGGCAATAATAAATATATTTATTATTATATCTTTGTGTTTATGATAAATGTTTACATTCATGCTATAATAGTATTAACAAGGAAACATTAATACTTGTGTGATTTGTAAACTTAATTTGAAGTCCCTAGTAAAGCCTCTATACATCACTAGCTTGTTGGTTAATGAATGATTGTGGTTTCCATATCATGAACATTGAGATGTTATTAACAACAAGATCATATCATTAGGAGAATGATATGATGGACATACTCCTATAGATAAGCGTAGCATAAAGATCAAGTCATTTCAATAGATCAATTGCTATATGCTTTCTGATACATAGTAACCTAATTCCTTCGACCATGAGATCATGCATATCACCTTTACCGGATGGATGCTTTGATGACATCAAACACCACACCGTAACTGGGTGGCTATAAAAGTGGCATTGAGTGTTCGGAAAGTATTGGTTGAGACACATGGATCAAGAGTGGGATTTGTCCATCCATATGACGGATAGATATACTCTGGGCCCTCTCGGTGGAATGTCATCCAATTAGCTTGCAAGCATGTGACTGGCTCACAAGGGATCACATATCACGGGAACGAGAAAAGAGTACTTATCGGTAACGAGGTTGAACTAGGTATGCAGAGATACCGACGATCATAACCTCGGATAAGTAAACTATCGTGAGACAAAGGGAAATTGGTATCGTATGTAAGTGGTTCATTCGATCGCAAAGTAATCGTAGAAATATGTGGGAGCCATATGAATTTCCAGATTCCTCTATTGGTTATTGTTCGGAGAAGTGTCTCGATCATGTCCGCATAATTCACGAACCGTAGGGAGACACACTTAAGGATTTGACGTTGTTTGAGTAGTTATGGTATGATGAGAAAGAGACCGAATGTTGTTCGGAGTCTCGGATGGGATCCGGGATATCAAGAGGAGATCCGGAATGGTCCGGAGAATAAGATTCATATAAGGAAAGTCTCGTTTCGGAGTTGGGGAATGATTCCGGTGTTTTCATCGGGAATGTTCTAGAAGGTTCCGGAATGTCCGACACTCCGGGGGGGGGGAGGGTACATGAATGTGTCATTGCAAGTTGGAATGATTGCATCATGTACTAGGTGTCATCGCTGTCCAAAATAAAGGGTTTATTCAAATCCTAGTTTGAAAAGTCAAACGGCTAGTTTGAAAGTCAAACGGCAAGTTTTGGAAAGAGGAGGAGGAGTGGGAAACCGAGTTGGGGAGGAGTTCCCTCCTCCAACCGGCGGTGCCCACCCAAGCCGAGTTGGGGAGGGACTCCTCTCCCTCCCCTTGGCCGGCCGGCCCCCTCCACCTATATAAGGAGGGGCAGGGCTCCCCTCCTTGACACACAACTCCTACTCCTCCAAACCCTAGCCCCAAGCCGCCGCCGCCTCCAAGCCGCCGCCGGCCCCTAGGGCATCAACTCGCCGCCGCCTAGCTAAACCCTAGCCGCCGGCTTGTCCCCTCCTTGGTGTGTCTAAACCCTAGAACACCGAGGACTCTCTCATACTCCACCATACTCGCTCCGGCTTAAGGCGAAGCCCTGCGAGATCTTTCCCTCTACTTCCGGTACCACGCCGTTGTGCTGCCGGAATCGCGAGGAGAGTGCTACAACCTCCGCTGCCTGCTGGAATAAGGGAGAGGAAGGTCTTCGTCGAGTACCGAACGTGTGACCGACTGCGGGAGCGCTGCCGGAACGTAGCGCCGGAAGGATCGTCTACGCGATCTTGAGATCGGGAAGAGTACGACTACATCACCCACGAGAATCTGCTCTCGTTAAACACTTTGGAATCTTCGAGGGTGAGTTATTCCATCGACTCGTCCCTACAATCTAGTAGATAGATCTTGGCTTGTTTGTTTGTATGCGATAGAAAATTTTTGTTTTCCATGCTACGAAACCCTACAGTTATGTATGTTTACTTAGAATTATTGATTGAATAGCTCATTACAAATGTTTTAAAGTGGCAAAGCTATAAGAAGTGTGTTGTTTAAGAATCATGCTCTCTTCCGCTATAGCTTGCGATATTAGAAAATGCAAAAAGTACTTATGTCATTTGATCTGTTATAACTTCAAATAATTCCGCCCTATCAGTTGTTTAAATTTCATCGAATTTTACTCTTCAATTTCTCCTGACTATAATGTTGGTTTTTACATAACATGGTCGGGTGCGGCAATGCGCACCTTTCTGGTCTAGTGTGACTATTATGGTACACTAACCGACGCTTTATTTTAGGGCAGTACTACGCGTCCCCCCGGGGATATTTCCCCAAAATCCCCCAGGTCGTCCTGCTGACACGTGTCCTCTAAAAATCCTTAAAATCCCGTTTTTACAAATATACCCGCTTTTGCGACAAATAGTCCCACTTTTGCTACATGTAGCAAAAAACGGTTCAGCATACAAATAGAAAAACATACTAGATCTCGCCGGAGAGTTTGCCGGAGACCTCGCCAGCGACGGTGTAGCAAAACAAAATACTAATATAGCAAAACCGATTTCACCGGAGACTCGCAAAAGACTTTCGCCAGAGCATCTCGCCGGATAACGCATAGCAAAACAATCACGCTATTATAGCAAAACCACAAAACAATTGTAGCAATGTCAGTTCTGATGTATTTATCTATCTCATCGATGTAATTGGGATTAAAGTTCAAAGCTATTCTTGGGAAACTTAAGGATATAGTATTGTTTTACAAAACAACATATGCTCCTTTCTGTGGAAATGCGAGCATGCATATTGCTAGATTATATTTTGATCTTCGTGTTCCTCTTGCGAAACGGTTCTAAAGGAGAGCCATTCAAGGGGAGAAAGAGAAAGCTACTATAAAAGTATAAGTGACCGTGAGTTTTCCAGAACATTGATACAATATGCATATTACTCATTATTGTATATGAACCAATAGCTTTTATAGCGTATCTTTTGTGTACAATAATTATTATTGTAAGAGTCTTGAAGTTTTGCAAAGTTCACATATGTAACTGAACAATGTCGAACAACTACAAGCAATGATGTTGGTTTAACTTTGTAGTAGTACCAATTTTTAGCACTTTTGTAGGTTTTGATATTGGTTTGCCACAAGCAACAATATTGGTTTACCTAGGATCCAAGTCCGGCAAATCTTGGGAATGTGCATCGGTGGATGCTTTTTAGGTTTTGATCCTAGGTGGAATTTAAAGCTTTAAATAGCTAATGAATAAAATGCTTTATTTTCTCTACAAGGCTCTTTTTAATTGTAACGGTACATTTTATTGTTCTATTCGGTAGCAATGGTCACCAAACTTGACATTAAGATTATTAAATAGGTTGTTTCTTTCCAAGCATATGTTGTTAAATTATACCTTATTATCAAGTTACATTTTAAATAAAGTATAACTATATTTTTTCTAAAATATTATGTTTGAATTTGCTACACACGTGAAACTTTCAGGTGTATTATGTTTATTACATGTGCGGCAAAAACAAATTGTCCAGCCGTAGCAACGCACGGGTATTCAACTAGTCAAAAATGACATCGCCGAAGACATCACCGGAGACTCTTGCCGGAGATCTGGTAGCAAAACCATAGAGATTGATTGTAGCAAAAAAACTTGTGCCAAAGTAGCAAAAAATATATGCATACATAGAAAAATTAATACACTAAGGTAGCAAAACGCTCGTAGCAAAAGACAGATACAAAAGTAGCATCACCCGACCAACTAGAGTAGTAAGTGCTTTAAACTAAGATAGCAAAGCAGTTCGCCATCGGTAGCATCCCCGACATCCCCTAGCAGCAGCACTCAGATTGACAACCACATGTTAGTGGCAAGGCGCTGGCACATGGGAGGAGGTCGGAGGCGGAGCAAAGCGGCCACCACTAGAGGAAAAAGGGCTATCCATTCGCGACCCCTCGGAGCATTAGTCCCGGTTGCGCCACCAACCGGGACTAATGCTGGCACGCGTCCCGGTTGGAGCGGGCACGGGGCCAGGGGGCATGCGTCCCGGTTGGTAAGGGGGCATGCGTCCCGGTTGGAGCCACCAACCGGGACTAAAGGTTTGGCCACAGCCACGTGGCGTGGCACGCACCTTTAGTCCCGGTTGCTGGCTCCAACCGGGACTAAAGACCCCTGCCCTCTATAAATGCAACGCCCCAGCCCCCTCTGCCTCCACTCTGTTTTTTCGAATGGTGGAAGGTGTGAGGGGGTGTGTGCTAGTTTTTTCTCATGCATGCATTGAAGGTGTTTGATGAAATGTTTGAGTGAATAATTCCGTTGAATTTCTCATAGAACAAAAATATAGAAGGTGTCCGAGACGCACTTGAGCTTTCTCCTCTTTATTTTCCTCGATCGAGGTTAGCAATCTTATCTTTTCTAGGTCATTGATACAATTCATGTGTCGGTGTGAATTGGTTATTTCACTATTTATGATGTCCTGTTTTTTGATAAACTTACTTATATGATGCAGATGAACGGTCGGGAATGGATGTACGGTGACCGGCGCGTAGCCGGGTATATCAAAGGCGTGGATAAATTTATCGATGTGGCTACGGCAAACAAAGAGAATGGATTTATACGTTGTCCATGTGTTCAATGTCGGAACAACAAGGAGTACTCTTCCTCGAAAATCATTCGCGGCCACCTGATTATGAAAGGTTTCATGCCCAACTATAATTGCTGGACCAAGCACGGGGAAAGAGGGGTTATGATGGAAGATGGTGAAGAAGAAGATGATGATAACAACTATCATCATATGTTTCCTGAATACAGTGATACTGCAATGGAAGACAATTGAGAGGAAAGAGGTGAAGAACGGGCATCAGATGAGCCAGCTGATGAACTTGGTAGGGTCATTTCTGATGCAAAGCGAGACTGTGAAACAGAAAATGAGAAGTTGAAGTTAGAGGGCATGTTAGAAGATCACAAGAAATTGTTGTACCCAAATTGTGAAGATGGCAGCACAAAGCTCGATACCACACTGGAATTGTTGCGATGGAAGGCAGAGTGTGGTCTAGCTGACTCCTCATTTGAAAAGATGCTGAAAATAATGAAGCCGAAGTTTCCAAAACATAACGAACATCCCGAGAGTACCTACGAAGCAAAGAAGACTCTCTGTCCTCTGGGATTAGATGTGCAAAAGATACATGAATGCATTAATGACTGCATCCTCTACCGCGGTAAGGAGTATGAGAATTTAGATAAATGCCCGGTATGCAACACGTTGCGGTATAAGATCAGACGAGATGACCCTGGTGATGTTGAGGGAGAGCCCCTCCGGAAGAGGGTTCCTGCTAAGGTTATGTGGTATGCTCCTATAATACCAAGGTTGAAACGCATGTTCAGAAACAAAGAGCATGCCAGGTTGTTGCGATGGCACAAAGAAGACCGTAAGAAAGACGGGAAGTTGAGACACCCTGCTGATGGGTCACAGTGGAGAAAAATCGAGAGAGACTTCCCAGACTTTGCAGGTGACGCAAGGAACTTATGGTTTGGTCTAAGTACGGATGGCATGAATCCTTTTGGGGAGCAGAGCTGCAGTCATAGCACCTGGCCCGTGACTCTATGTATCTAGAACCTGCCTCCTTGGTTGTGCATGAAGCGTAAGTTCATTATGATGCCAGTGCTCATCCAAGGCCCGAAGCAACCGGGCAACGACATTGATGTGTACCTTAGGCCATTAGTTGAAGAACTCTTACAGTTGTGGGGCAAACCAGGTGTACGTGCGTGGGATGAGAACAAACAAGAGCCATTTAATCTACGAGGGTTGTTATTCGTAACCATCAATGATTGACCTGCTCTTAGTAACCTTTTAGGACAGACAAACAAAGGATATAAGGCATGCACCCACTGTTTAGATAAGACCGAAGGTACATATTTGTATAAATGCAAGAAGGTTGTGTACCTGGCGAATCGATGATTTCTTCCGACCAATCATCCCGTAAGAAAGAAAGGCAAGCATTTCAAAGGTGAGGCAGATCACCGAAAGAAGCCTGAACTCCCTGCTGGTGATGATGTATTTGGTATGGTCAAGGACATAGAAGTAATCTTTGGAAAGGGTCCCGGCGGTCAATCAGTTCCGAACGACGTCGCTACAGGACACGCACCCATGTGGAAGAAGAAATCTATATTTTGGGAGCTGCCATATTGGAAAGTCCTGCGTGTCCGCTCTTCAATCGACGTGATGCACGTGACGAAGAATCTCTGCGTGAACCTTCTAGGATTCCTAGGCGTGTATGGGAAGACAAAAGATACACCTGAAGCACGGGAGGACCAACAAATTATGAAAGACCCAAAGAACATGCATACAGATAACAAGACGGATAAAGGGCGTCACTTAAGTCGTGCCAGCTATGCTCTTACCAAAGCAGAGAAGGAAATCTTTTTTGAAGTCCTTTACAGTATCAAGGTGCCGTCGGGCTTCTCATCTAATATAAAGGGGATAATAAATATGGCAGAGAAAAAGTTCCAAAACCTGAAGTCTCATGACTGTCACGTGATTATGACGCAGTTGCTTCCGATTGCATTGAGGGGGCTTCTACCGGAAAATGTTCGAGTACCCATTGTGAAGCTGTGTGCATTCCTCAATGCAATATCTCAGAAGGTAATCAATCCAGATATTCTGCCAAGGTTACAGAAGGATGTGGTACAATGTCTTGTTAGTTTTGAATTGGTGTTCCCACCATCCTTCTTCAATATTATGACGCATCTCCTGGTTCATCTAGTGGAAGAGATTGCCATTCTCGGTCCGGTATTTCTGCACAATATGTTCCCCTTTGAGAGGTTCATGGGAGTCTTAAAGAAATATGTTCATAACCGTGCTAGACCAGAAGGAAGCATCTCCAAGGGATATGGAACAGAGGAGGTCATTGAGTTTTGTGTTGACTTTATTCCTGACCTTAAGCCGATTGGTGTTTCTGACTCGCGGCATGAGGGAAGACTAAGTGGAAAAGGCACGCTGGGAAAGAAAGCAACGATATGTAGGGACGGGGATTCTTTCACTAAAGCACACTACACAGTTCTACATAATTCCACCTTGGCAGCTCCGTATATCGAGGAACAGAAGAATATTGTACGCTCCAAAAACCCGGGGAAGCCTGAATCATGGATTACAGATGAACACATGAAGTCTTTCGGTGGTTGGATGCGGACACATCTCTTGAATGACACCATTGTTGGAGATCAGCTATACTTGTTGGCCGCGTCACCATCTTCTACTGTATTGAATTTCCAAGGGTACGAAATAAATGGGAATACATTCTACACGATCGCCCAAGATAAAAAGAGCACCAACCAAAATAGTGATGTCCGCTTTGATGCAATAGACGAGAATGGACAAAAGGACACATATTATGGTTACATAGAGGAGATATGGGAACTAGACTATGGAGTCTCTTTTAAGGTCCCTTTGTTTCGCTGCAAATGGGTCAACCTGAATGGGGAAGGGGTAAAGATAGACCAGTTGTACGGAATGACAACAGTGGATCTCAACAATCTTGGTTATAGAGATGAACCATTCGTCCTAGCCAATGATGTGTCTCAGGTTTTCTATGTGAAGGACATGTCCTCCAGACCAAAAAAAAGAAAAAAATGCAAACGAATACATCATATGATGAGCCAAAGCGTCACATAGTTCTTTCAGGGAAAAGAAACATCGTAGGAATCGAGGACAAGACAGACATGTCAGAAGATTATAATAAGTTTGATGAAATTCCGCCCTTCACAGTGAAAACTGACCCAAGCATTCCGTTAAGTAAAGAAGATGCTCCATGGTTACGTCTGAAGCGGTCATAAGGAATGACATATGCCAAGAAGTTCATGCTCATATTATGTAACTCTAGTTCATGTCTTTCGCGGTTTGTGGCTTGACCGAAGGATATCTTTCGCGGTTTGTGGCCTTTAGTCCCGGTTTTGTAGTCTCAGTTTTCAATATTAATAAATGTCTTGAGTGTTAGCCCCGTTTTGTGGCTGGACCGGGAGTGCCTCTATGACCAGTTTCTTGGAGATGCCGGAGGACTGGGCTCCGTCGGCATCTCCCTGAAACTGGTCGTAGTGGTGTCCGTGCTCTCGAAAACCATCTTGCAGCTTGTAACTTCACTAACTAGATCAATACGCCTCGGAGCTAACTAATTTCACATATTAGGGAGTGCCTCTATGACCAGTTTCTCGGAGATGCCAGAGGACTGGGCTCCGTCGGCATCTACCTGAAACTGGCCGCAGTGGTTTCCCTTCTCTCGAAAACCATCTTGCAGCTTGTAACTTCACTAACTAGATCAATACGCCTCGGAGCTAACTAATTTCACATATTAGGGAGTGCCTCTATGACCAGTTTCTCGGAGATGCCAGAGGACTGGGCTCCATCGGCATCTCCCTGAAACTGGCCGTAGTGGTGTCCCTGCTCTCTAAAACCATCTTGGAGATGCCTCAAACTGGCTGGAGGACTGGACTCACAAGGATGCATATTTATAGTACAAGCAGCTCGGCATAATGTCGACACTCACGACATAATGTCGACACTCACCCCTATTATTAGTGCTGACTCATCTTTAGTCCCGGTTGGTGTCTCCAACCGGGACTAAAGGTTCATCTTTAGTCCCGGTTGGTGACACCATCCAGGACAAGGTACAAGCCGCACGACATAATGTCGACACTCACCCCTATTATTAGTGTTGCCTAGCCCACTCTGCCGCAATCCCTTCAGTCGCGGTTGGTTTCTCCAACCGGGACTAAATATGAACCCTCTCTTTATATAGGCATTTCCCTCTATTTATTAGGTAACACTTAAGACATTTATTAATATTAAAAACCGGGACAAACCGGGACTAGCTAACACTCAGGACTAAAGCCGCCCCCTTTAGTCATAATCATGCCTAGTCCTATAGTACGCAGCTTCAGGGTCTTCATCGTCGTCGTCATCATCATCGTCATCGTCACCTGCCACTCCGGGGATCCTCAGCCCATCCATGGCATATACCAGGGGCCATTCCAGCCTCGGATTCAAGGCGGGTGGGAGAGGGGTCTCCTGGAAGACGATGCCGCTACCGCCGGGACAGTGTGGGGCCTGTGGCGAGTGGACTCGTGGGCACCGTAGGCGAGGATGGTCTCCCCCGGCGATGTAGCGCATCACTTTGATGATAGTACGGTTCGCCCACCACAGACGACGGCCGGCTTCGTTGTGGTTCACCGGTGGCAGGCCATCACCCTCGTACCTGGCGAGCTCCCTTTCCCGCCTATTAGCGAAGAAGGCATTCCAGGTGTCGTAGTTGTCGGGATCCCACTGGGGATCCATCCGCTGCTCCGGCGTGAGCTCGTGGTAGAAGTGTTTTGTGATGGCCGCCTGGCGTGCGGAACCTTGAGGGACAGGAGGGACAGGAACCCCTCCAGCGCTCAGCATCCAGCCGGCGGGCGGCCGGTAGCCCGGCGGACAAGGGTAGTTGGAGGCGCACAGCGCCTCGGTCTCCTCGAGGGTCAGAATGGCCCAGTAGGCGTTGTCCATTGTTCTAAGAGAGGAAGGTGTGGATGTGTGGATAGCCATGACACGATCACCCTAAATATAGAGGGAAAGGGCGGGAAAACTTGGCATGAAGCTTTGGGAAATGGCGGGAAATATCTTTAGTCCCGGTTAGTGACTACATCCGGAACTAAAAGCTCTAGTAGAAAGGAAAGGGCGGGAAAACTTGGCGGGAAGAGGTGGGAAATGGCGGAAAATATTTTTAGTCCCGGTTTGTGACTACATCCGGGACTAAATGTGTGCCGAACAATGATCATGTTTCGAAAAAACCGTCACAAAATGACCTATCATGTTCGAGGTTTCATGGCTTTTTCGGTCCAAATGACCGATGTTATGTGCTGAATCACGACATAGTTTGTGATGTTGTGCCCATATTATGCATGTGTGTGGACATTGGTATGGAGAACAATGTTGCAGGAGGAAGTTTTCCTTTTTGTCGCACGGAAAAGCCCTTTTCCATTTTCCGAGCGCAAAAAACGGGTCGTTTTGTGAAGTAACCACCAAAATGCCGTTTCACAATGCTACCATCCCATTTTCCTAAAATACTAGACCACCTTACATGGACTATCTCCCAACCGGTACATCTCAAACCTTTTCGTCCATCCCGGGTAAAAAGGACAAATGTCTGCCGAATCGGTAGGAAGTGGGTCCGGTTTGTACTACAGGTACATGATCTATCGCCCGTGATTTTTTGAAAAAATCATTTTTAGACTCGCAATATGTGGTTTCTTCAGAGATCCAATGCAAGTTCTAATGATGCTCGTCCCCTATCTTCATGCACACCGGTTCGACCATAGTTAGAAATTCAGATAATACAAAACGGGCATAATAAATTTAAAAAAAATCCGAACAATGAAAATCCTTCACGTGGTGTCATATTATGTTAAATAGTTGAAAGGAAAAATACCAGACTTGGTATATTGATCATGTTTCGAAAAAACCTTCACAAAATGACCTATCATGTTCGAGGTTTCATGGCTTTCGGTCCAAATGACCGATGTTATGTGCTGAATCACGGCATAGTTTGTGATGTTGTGCCCATATTATGCATGTGTGTGGACATTGGTATGGAGAACAATGTTGCAGGAGGAAGTTTTCCTTTTTGTCGCACGGAAAAGCCCTTTTCCATTTTCCGAGCGCAAAAAACGGGTCGTTTTGTGAAGTAACCACCAAAATGCCATTTCACAATGCTACCGTCCCATTTTCCTAAAATACTAGACCACCTTACATGGACTATCTCCCAACCGGTACATCTCAAACCTTTTCGTCCATCCCGGGTAAAAAGGACAAATGTCTGCCGAATCGGTAGGAAGTGGGTCCGGTTTGTACTACAGGTACATGATCTATCGCCCGTGATTTTTTGAAAAAATCATTTTTAGACTCACAATATGTGGTTTCTTTAGAGATCCAATGCGAGTTCTAACGATGCTCGTCCCCTATCTTCATCCACACCGGTTCAACCATAGTTAGAAATTCAGATAATTCAAAACGGGCATAATAAGTTTAAAAAAAATCCGAACAATGAAAATCCTTCGCGTGGTGTCATATTATGTTACATAGTTGAAAGGAAAAATACCAGACTTGGTATATTGATCATGTTTCGAAAAAACCTTCACAAAATGACCTATCATGTTCGAGGTTTCATGGCTTTCGGTCCAAATGACCGATGTTATGTGCTGAATCACGGCATAGTTTGTGATGTTGTGCCCATATTATGCATGTGTGTGGACATTGGTATGGATAACAATGTTGCAGGAGGAAGTTTTCCTTTTTGTCGCACGGAAAAGCCCTTTTCCATTTTCCGAGCGCAAAAAACGGGTCGTTTTGTGAAGTAACCACCAAAATGCCGTTTCACAATGCTACCGTCCCATTTTCCTAAAATACTAGACCACCTTACATGGACTATCTCCCAACTGTTACATCTCAAACCTTTTCGTCCATCCCGGGTAAAAAGGACAAATGTCTGCCGAATCGGCAGGAAGTGGGTCCGGTTTGTACTACAGGTACATGATCTATCGCCCGTGATTTTTTGAAAAAATCATTTTTAGACTCGCAATATGTGGTTTCTTCAGAGATCCAATGCAAGTTCTAATGATGCTCGTCCCCTATCTTCATGCACACCGGTTCAACCATAGTTAGAAATTCAGATAATTCAAAACGGGCATAATAAATTCAAAAAAAATCCGAACAATGAAAATCCTTCGCTTGGTGTCATATTTTGTTACATAGTTGAAAGGAAAAATACCAGACTTGGTATATTGATCATGTTTCGAAAAAACCTTCACAAAATGACCTATCATGTTCGAGGTTTCATGGCTTTCGGTCCAAATGACCGATGTTATGTGCTGAATCACGGCATAGTTTGTGATGTTGTGCCCATATTATGCATGTGTGTGGACATTGGTATGGAGAACAATGTTGCAGGAGGAAGTTTTCCTTTTTGTCGCACGGAAAAACCCTTTTCCATTTTCCGAGCGCAAAAAAGGGTCGTTTTGTGAAGTAACCACCAAAATGCCGTTTCACAATGCTACCGTCCCATTTTCCTAAAATACTAGACCACCTTACATGGACTATCTCCCAACCGGTACATCTCAAACCTTTTCGTCCATCCCGGGTAAAAAGGACAAATGTCTGCCGAATCGGCAGGAAGTGGGTCCGGTTTGTACTACAGGTACATGATCTATCGCCCGTGATTTTTTGAAAAAATCATTTTTAGACTCGCAATATGTGGTTTCTTCAGAGACCCAATGCAAGTTCTAACGATGCTCGTCCCCTATCTTCATGCACACCGGTTCGACCATAGTTAGAAATTCAGATAATTCAAAACGGACATAATAAGTTTAAAAAAAATCCGAACAATGAAAATCCTTCGCGTGGTGTCATATTATGTTACATAGTTGAAAGGAAAAATACCAGACTTGGTATATTGATCATGTTTCGAAAAAACCTTCACAAAATGACCTATCATGTTCGAGGTTTCATGGCTTTCGGTCCAAATGACCGATGTTATGTGCTGAATCACGGCATAGTTTGTGATGTTGTGCCCATATTATGCATGTGTGTGGACATTGGTATGGAGAACAATGTTGCAGGAGGAAGTTTTCCTTTTTGTCGCACGGAAAAGCCCTTTTCCATTTTCCGAGCGCAAAAAACGGGTCGTTTTGTGAAGTAACCACCAAAATGCCGTTTCACAATGCTACCGTCCCATTTTCCTAAAATACTAGACCACCTTACATGGACTATCTCCCAACCGGTACATCTCAAACCTTTTCGTCCATCCCGGGTAAAAAGGACAAATGTCTGCCGAATCGGCAGGAAGTGGGTCCGGTTTGTACTACAGGTACATGATCTATCGCCCGTGATTTTTTGAAAAAATCATTTTTAGACTCGCAATATGTGGTTTCTTCAGAGATCCAATGCAAGTTATAACGATGCTCGTCCCCTATCTTCATGCACACCGGTTCAACCATAGTTAGAAATTCAGATAATTCAAAACGGGCATAATAAGTTTAAAAAAAAATCTGAACAATGAAAATCCTTCGCTTGGTGTCATATTTTGTTACATAGTTTAAAGGAAAAATACCAGACTTGGTATATTGATCATGTTTCGAAAAAACCTTCACAAAATGACCTATCATGTTCGAGGTTTCATGGCTTTCGGTCCAAATGACCGATGTTATGTGCTGAATCACGGCATAGTTTGTGATGTTGTGCCCATATTATGCATGTGTGTGGACATTGGTATGGATAACAATGTTGCAGGAGGAAGTTTTCCTTTTTGTCGCACGGAAAAGCCCTTTTCCATTTTCCGAGCGCAAAAAACGGGTCGTTTTGTGAAGTAACCAC
Source organism: Avena sativa (assembly GCA_916181665.1). Taxonomy (NCBI): domain Eukaryota; kingdom Viridiplantae; phylum Streptophyta; class Magnoliopsida; order Poales; family Poaceae; genus Avena; species Avena sativa. Next base: position 196,920,815 of record OV702282.1, read on the forward strand.
CAAAATGCCGTTTCACAATGCTACCGTCCCATTTTCCTAAAATACTAGACCACCTTACATGGACTATCTCCCAACCGGTACATCTCAAACCTTTTCGTCCATCCCGGGTAAAAAGGACAAATGTCTGCCGAATCGGCAGGAAGTGGGTCCGATTTGTACTACAGGTACATGATCTATCGCCCGTGATTTTTTGAAAAAATCATTTTTAGACTCGCAATATGTGGTTTCTTCAGAGATCCAATGCAAGTTCTAACGATGCTCGTCCCCTATCTTCATGCACACCGGTTCAACCATAGTTAGAAATTCAGATAATTCAAAACGGGCATAATAAATTCAAAAAAAATCCGAACAATGAAAATCCTTCGCTTGGTGTCATATTTTGTTACATAGTTGAAAGGAAAAATACCAGACTTGGTATATTGATCATGTTTCGAAAAAACCTTCACAAAATGACCTATCATGTTCGAGGTTTCATGGCTTTCGGTCCAAATGACCGATGTTATGTGCTGAATCACGGCATAGTTTGTGATGTTGTGCCCATATTATGCATGTGTGTGGACATTGGTATGGAGAACAATGTTGCAGGAGGAAGTTTTCCTTTTTGTCGCACGGAAAAACCCTTTTCCATTTTCCGAGCGCAAAAAAGGGTCGTTTTGTGAAGTAACCACCAAAATGCCGTTTCACAATGCTACCGTCCCATTTTCCTAAAATACTAGACCACCTTACATGGACTATCTCCCAACCGGTACATCTCAAACCTTTTCGTCCATCCCGGGTAAAAAGGACAAATGTCTGCCGAATCGGCAGGAAGTGGGTCCGGTTTGTACTACAGGTACATGATCTATCGCCCGTGATTTTTTGAAAAAAATCATTTTTAGACTCGCAATATGTGGTTTCTTCAGAGACCCAATGCAAGTTCTAACGTTGCCCGTCCCCTATCTTCATGCACACCGGTTCGACCATAGTTAGAAATTCAGATAATTCAAAACGGACATGATAAGTTTAAAAAAAATCCGAACAATGAAAATCCTTCGCGTGGTGTCATATTATGTTACATAGTTGAAAGGAAAAATACCAGACTTGGTATATTGATCATGTTTCGAAAAAACCTTCACAAAATGACCTATCATGTTCGAGGTTTCATGGCTTTCGGTCCAAATGACCGATGTTATGTGCTGAATCACGGCATAGTTTGTGATGTTGTGCCCATATTCTGCATGTGTGTGGACATTGGTATGGAGAACAATGTTGCAGGAGGAAGTTTTCCTTTTTGTCGCACGGAAAAGCCCTTTTCCATTTTCCGAGCGCAAAAAACGGGTCGTTTTGTGAAGTAACCACCAAAATGCCGTTTCACAATGCTACCGTCCCATTTTCCTAAAATACTAGACCACCTTACATGGACTATCTCCCAACCGATACATCTCAAACCTTTTCGTCCATCCCGGGTAAAAAGGACAAATGTCTGCCGAATCGGCAGGAAGTGGGTCCGGTTTGTACTACAGGTACATGATCTATCGCCCGTGATTTTTTGAAAAAATCATTTTTAGACTCGCAATATGTGGTTTCTTCAGAGATCCAATGCAAGTTCTAACGATGCTCGTCCCCTATCTTCATGCACACCGGTTCAACCATAGTTAGAAATTCAGATAATTCAAAACGGGCATAATAAATTCAAAAAAAATCCGAACAATGAAAATCCTTCGCTTGGTGTCATATTTTGTTACATAGTTTAAAGGAAAAATACCAGACTTGGTATATTGATCATGTTTCGAAAAAACCTTCACAAAATGACCTATCATGTTCGAGGTTTCATGGCTTTCGGTCCAAATGACCGATGTTATGTGCTGAATCACGGCATAGTTTGTGATGTTGTGCCCATATTATGCATGTGTGTGGACATTGGTATGGATAACAATGTTGCAGGAGGAAGTTTTCCTTTTTGTCGCACGGAAAAGCCCTTTTCCATTTTCCGAGCGCAAAAAACGGGTCGTTTTGTGAAGTAACCACCAAAATGCCGTTTCACAATGCTACCGTCCCATTTTCCTAAAATACTAGACCACCTTACATGGACTATCTCCCAACCGGTACATCTCAAACCTTTTCGTCCATCCCGGGTAAAAAGGACAAATGTCTGCCGAATCGGCAGGAAGTGGGTCCGGTTTGTACTACAGGTACATGATCTATCGCCCGTGATTTTTTGAAAAAATCATTTTTAGACTCGCAATATGTGGTTTCTTCAGAGATCCAATGCAAGTTCTAACGATGCTCGTCCCCTATCTTCATGCACACCGGTTCAACCATAGTTAGAAATTCAGATAATTCAAAACGGGCATAATAAATTCAAAAAAAATCCGAACAATGAAAATCCTTCGCTTGGTGTCATATTTTGTTACATAGTTGAAAGGAAAAATACCAGACTTGGTATATTGATCATGTTTCGAAAAAACCTTCACAAAATGACCTATCATGTTCGAGGTTTCATGGCTTTCGGTCCAAATGACCGATGTTATGTGCTGAATCACGGCATAGTTTGTGATGTTGTGCCCATATTATGCATGTGTGTGGACATTGGTATGGAGAACAATGTTGCAGGAGGAAGTTTTCCTTTTTGTCGCACGGAAAAACCCTTTTCCATTTTCCGAGCGCAAAAAAGGGTCGTTTTGTGAAGTAACCACCAAAATGCCGTTTCACAATGCTACCGTCCCATTTTCCTAAAATACTAGACCACCTTACATGGACTATCTCCCAACCGGTACATCTCAAACCTTTTCGTCCATCCCGGGTAAAAAGGACAAATGTCTGCCGAATCGGCAGGAAGTGGGTCCGGTTTGTACTACAGGTACATGATCTATCGCCCGTGATTTTTTGAAAAAAATCATTTTTAGACTCGCAATATGTGGTTTCTTCAGAGATCCAATGCAAGTTCTAACGTTGCTCGTCCCCTATCTTCATGCACACCGGTTCGACCATAGTTAGAAATTCAGATAATTCAAAACGGACATAATAAGTTTAAAAAAAATCCGAACAATGAAAATCCTTCGCGTGGTGTCATATTATGTTACATAGTTGAAGGGAAAAATACCAGACTTGGTATATTGATCATGTTTCGAAAAAACCTTCACAAAATGACCTATCATGTTCGAGGTTTCATGGCTTTCGGTCCAAATGACCGATGTTATGTGCTGAATCACGGCATAGTTTGTGATGTTGTGCCCATATTCTGCATGTGTGTGGACATTGGTATGGAGAACAATGTTGCAGGAGGAAGTTTTCCTTTTTGTCGCACGGAAAAGCCCTTTTCCATTTTCCGAGCGCAAAAAACGGGTCGTTTTGTGAAGTAACCACCAAAATGCCGTTTCACAATGCTACCGTCCCATTTTCCTAAAATACTAGACCACCTTACATGGACTATCTCCCAACCGATACATCTCAAACCTTTTCGTCCATCCCGGGTAAAAAGGACAAATGTCTGCCGAATCGGCAGGAAGTGGGTCCGGTTTGTACTACAGGTACATGATCTATCGCCCGTGATTTTTTGAAAAAATCATTTTTAGACTCGCAATATGTGGTTTCTTCAGAGATCCAATGCAAGTTCTAACGATGCTCGTCCCCTATCTTCATGCACACCGGTTCAACCATAGTTAGAAATTCAGATAATTCAAAACGGGCATAATAAATTCAAAAAAAATCCGAACAATGAAAATCCTTCGCTTGGTGTCATATTTTGTTACATAGTTTAAAGGAAAAATACCAGACTTGGTATATTGATCATGTTTCAAAAAAACCTTCACAAAATGACCTATCATGTTCGAGGTTTCATGGCTTTCGGTCCAAATGACCGATGTTATGTGCTGAATCACGGCATAGTTTGTGATGTTGTGCCCATATTATGCATGTGTGTGGACATTGGTATGGATAACAATGTTGCAGGAGGAAGTTTTCCTTTTTGTCGCACGGAAAAGCCCTTTTCCATTTTCCGAGCGCAAAAAACGGGTCGTTTTGTGAAGTAACCACCAAAATGCCGTTTCACAATGCTACCGTCCCATTTTCCTAAAATACTAGACCACCTTACATGGACTATCTCCCAGCGGTACATCTCAAACCTTTTCGTCCATCCCGGGTAAAAAGGACAAATGTCTGCCGAATCGGCAGGAAGTGGGTCCGGTTTGTACTACAGGTACATGATCTATCGCCCGTGATTTTTTGAAAAAATCATTTTTAGACTCGCAATATGTGGTTTCTTCAGAGATCCAATGCAAGTTCTAACGATGCTCGTCCCCTATCTTCATGCACACCGGTTCGACCATAGTTAGAAATTCAGATAATTCAAAACGGGCATAATAAATTCAAAAAAAATCCGAACAATGAAAATCCTTCGCTTGGTGTCATATTTTGTTACATAGTTGAAAGGAAAAATACCAGACTTGGTATATTGATCATGTTTCGAAAAAACCTTCACAAAATGACCTATCATGTTCGAGGTTTCATGGCTTTCGGTCCAAATGACCGATGTTATGTGCTGAATCACGGCATAGTTTGTGATGTTGTGCCCATATTATGCATGTGTGTGGACATTGGTATGGAGAACAATGTTGCAGGAGGGAGTTTTCCTTTTTGTCGCACGGAAAAACCCTTTTCCATTTTCCGAGCGCAAAAAAGGGTCGTTTTGTGAAGTAACCACCAAAATGTCGTTTCACAATGCTACCGTCCCATTTTCCTAAAATACTAGACCACCTTACATGGACTATCTCCCAACCGGTACATCTCAAACCTTTTCGTCCATCCCGGGTAAAAAGGACAAATGTCTGCCGAATCGGCAGGAAGTGGGTCCGGTTTGTACTACAGGTACATGATCTATCGCCCGTGATTTTTTGAAAAAATCATTTTTAGACTCGCAATATGTGGTTTCTTCAGAGATCCAATGCAAGTTCTAACGATGCTCGTCCCCTATCTTCATGCACACCGGTTCGACCATAGTTTGAAATTCAGATAATTCAAAACGGACATAATAAGTTTAAAAAAAATCCGAACAATGAAAATCCTTCGCGTGGTGTCATATTATGTTACATAGTTGAAAGGAAAAATACCAGACTTGGTATATTGATCATGTTTCGAAAAAACCTTCACAAAATGACCTATCATGTTCGAGGTTTCATGGCTTTCGGTCCAAATGACCGATGTTATGTGCTGAATCACGGCATAGTTTGTGATGTTGTGCCCATATTATGCATGTGTGTGGATATTGGTATGGAGAACAATGTTACAGGAGGAAGTTTTCCTTTTTGTCGCACGGAAAAGCCCTTTTCCATTTTCCGAGCGCAAAAAATGGGTCGTTTTGTGAAGTAACCACCAAAATGCCGTTTCACAATGCTACCGTCCCATTTTCCTAAAATACTAGACCACCTTACATGGACTATCTCCCAACCGGTACATCTCAAACCTTTTCGTCCATCCCGGTTAAAAAGGACAAATGTCTGCCGAATCGGGAGGAAGTGGGTCCGGTTTGTACTACAGGTACATGATCTATCACCCGTGATTTTTTGAAAATCATTTTTAGACTCGCAATATGTGGTTTCTTGAGAGATCCAATGCAAGTTCTAACAATGCTCGTCCCCTATCTTCATGCACACCGGTTCGACCATAGTTAGAAATTCAGATAATTCAAAACGGGCATAATAAATTTTAAAAAAATCTAAACAATGAAAATCCTTCGCGTGGTGTCATATTATGTTACATAGTTGAAAGGAAAAATACCAGACTTGGTATATTGATCATGTTTCGAAAAAACCTTCACAAAATGACCTATCATGTTCGAGGTTTCATGGCTTTCGGTCCAAATGACCGATGTTATATGCTGAATCACGGCATAGTTTGTGATTTTGTGCCCATATTATGCATGTGTGTGGACATTGGTATGGAGAACAATGTTGCAGGAGGAAGTTTTCCTTTTTGTCGCACGGAAAAGCCCTTTTCCATTTTCCGAGCGCAAAAAACGGGTCGTTTTGTGAAGTAACCACCAAAATGCCGTTTCAGAATGCTACCGTCCTATTTTCCTAAAATACTAGACCACCTTAAATGGACTATCTCCCAACCGGTACATCTCAAACCTTTTCGTCTATCCCGGGTAAAAAGGACAAATGTCTGCCGAATCGGGAGGAAGTGGGTCCGGTTTGTACTACAGGTACATGATCTATCGCCCGTGATTTTTTGAAAAAATCATTTTTAGACTCGCAATATGTGGTTTCTTCAGAGATCCAATGCAAGTTCTAACGATGCTCGTCCCCTATCTTCATGCACACCGGTTCGACCATAGTTAGAAATTCAGATAATTCAAAACAGGCATAATAAATTCAAAAAAAATCCGAACAGTGAAAATCCTTCGCGTGGTGTCATATTATGTTACATAGTTGAAAGGAAAAATACCAGACTTGGTATATTGATCATGTTTCGAAAAAACCTTCACAAAATGACCTATCATGGCTTTTTCGGTCCAAATGACCGATGTTATGTGCTGAATCACGGCATAGTTTGTGATGTTGTGCCCATATTATGCATGTGTGTGGACATTGGTATGGAGAACAATGTTGCAGGAGAAAATGGTTTTGAATTATTTATTTAAATCCAAACACTTTTTATGTTTAAAGTTTTTCTAAATTCCAAATTAATATTTAAAAATATAAGTTAATTCATTTTAAAAGGTTACATTAATTATTTTTTAAAAATAGAAAATGGTTTTGGATTATTTATTCAAATCCATACACTTTTATGTTTAAAGTTTTTCTAAATTCCAAATTGATATTAAAAATATATAAGTTAATTCATTTTTAATTGTAAATGGTTCATATTTTAAATGGTTACATTAATTATTTTTTAAAACAGAAAATGTTTTTGAATTATTTATTTAAATCCAAACACTTTTTATGTTTAAATTTTTTCTAAATTCCAAATTAATATTCAAAAATATAAGTTAATTCATTTTAAAAGGTTACATTAATTATTTTTTAAAAATAGAATATGTTTTTGAATTATTTATTCAAATCCATACACTTCTTATGTTTAAAGTTTTTCTAAATTCCAAATTGATATTAAAAAAATATAAGTTAATTCATTTTTAATTGTAAATGGTTCATATTTTAAATGGTTATATTAATTATTTTTTAAAACAGGAAATGGTTTTGAATTATTTATTCAAATCCAAACACTTTTTATGTTTAAAGTTTTTCTAAATTCCAAATTAATTATCATTTAAAAAACAATACAAATTTAAACCCCAAAATAAAAAATAAGGCGGGAACAGAGAGAAAATACCTGAAATTTTTTGAAAACAGGGGAATATGTCCCGGTTGGAGCCACCAACCGGGACTAAAGACCCCCTGCGCGCCAACCCTTGGTCTGCTGAAAATTTTGGAGTATAGGTCCCGGTTGGTGGCTCCAACCGGGACGTATGACCCTTTAGTCCCGGTTGGAGCCACCAACCGGGACAAAAGGTCCTTTGGTTATAACTAGGTGCCCCTCCTCTTCTTCTTCCCCATCTCCCCTCCTCTTCTCTTCTCGCGCACGACGCCGTCAGGCTGCCCCGCCGCCGTGCACGCCCTACCGGCCGCCCCTCGCCCAGCCAAGCGTGCAGGAAGCTTCGCCTCGTCGCCCCGAGGCTTCTCCCTGAAGGAATCGGCCCCGCTCGCTCCCAATCGTCGCAAACGACCCTCGAGCCCGACGATCGCCGCCGTCGATTCGTCGGCTCCCGACCTTGCCTCGCCTCCCCGACACCACCACCGCACACCTGGTGAGCTGCTGGTCCTCGTGGACCCTCTCTCTCGCCCCTCTCGCTCTGGTTCATCCTCCCCGTCGACCACCTGCCACCACCGCCGCTCACCGTCGTCGTGCTCTCTCTCCGGTGACCTTTTGGAGGCGGCGCCGCTACTCTTTGGCTCGCCTCAACCTACTCTCTCTAACGCGCGCACGCACGCGCCCTAGATCGCCCCCTAACGCCGTTCCCCATCACCGTCCTGCAAGCCACCGCCGGCGTGACGTCACCCGTGCATCAGCGCGACCCAGCCAGGGAGCCACTTTGCCTGCATGGCTTTCCTATGTGGCCTCTGGCCCACAGGTCAGCATCTCTGGCTAGCCCCAGCCCGAGTGAAAAATGCCCCCCTGAACCACTTTTGCTTGTGTGGCTGCTGAGGTGGCTCCGGGCCCCTCTGTCAGTCATTGTGGCTAGATATGCCTGCGGTGTCAAAAGTTTAACCAGCTTTTAATAATTTTAGAAATAATTATAATCTTATAAATTCAATAACTTTTAATCTATAAGTCATAAAAATATGAATAATATATCAAAATGTTCAGAAAAATGAAACCTAGCTATCTAAGCTATAATCATGCATTGTTCAACAACTTAAACTACAAGTTTAATTAGAAGAACAAATCCACCCCTCTCATGTGTTCCGGAGTTTCTCCGAGTTAGGGTTTTCACCCCTCGGAACCCCGATTAAATCGTCGAGCATTTCTTAGGGTTACATTCCAATGCAAATTAACTTGTCATATCATCATACTTGCTTGAGCATTGCATCGATGCCATGTGTTGATTGTTTCCCTTTCTTTTTGGTGTTTGGATTATTAGGTTTTTTATTAGTTAGGTATTATTAGGTTTATTAATTAGTTTGGTATTATTAGTCTTCGGCCCCACTGGTCAGTCACTATGGGTAGCCCCAGACCCGATTCACATTTTCAAGCAACTTAGGTGCATGTGGGTTCAACGATGTGCCTATCTACTACACGGTTTCCCTTTCTCTTCATTTTTATTATTGTGTATGTATATATTAGGGTTTCTCTGAATTAGGGTTTATATCTCTCAACACCGTACTTAACTTTCTCCTTTAGCCGCTTTGACTTATTCGTTTTTCCACCTATGCAGAAAATATGGACCCACACGTCAGAGACGAAGAAAAGGAAGAGTTGATCCAAGGTGTGATCCGTGGGGAAGATAATTTAGACGTATCAACGTTTCTGAACAACTCCGGTGAGGGTGATCCTCTTTTTACCGGAGTAGACAACTTGTTTGAGGTTGAAGGTGTTGCCTTCCGCGAGGGAGAAGGCGATGCCTTGTGTAATCGAGAAGACGACCGCTCCGGCGAGGTGCATGTAATATAAATCAATTCATTAATTAATCATCTGCTATCTATATAGAAATAGTAACGACGATCTTTCTTCTTTTAGCCCTCCGGATCGAAGGAATCTACTGAAAAGAGCAGACGAGGCCCAACCAAAAAGTTGCAAGACCATGAGAGGTTCAGGATCGAAGATGTCGCTGAAGACGGCAGACCGACAGCTCCCGAAGTTGTCGCAACCAAATTTGTGGCACAATGCGGAGTAATCATTAGGGACTTAATCCCGATCACCATTAGAAATTGGAATAGGCCTGCTAATGCGGATGAAGAGGGAACATGTTTATTTGTCCCTAACCACACCAAAGATTTACTGTGGAAGAGGCTCATGGTTAATTTCAAACTACCGAAGATAGAGCTGGATCCAAATGCGGAGGATCCAGTTGAGGACGCCTTACAACATGGGAGAGCCATGGAGGCTAAGGTCAGGGAGTGGGCTTTGAAGAAGATGGCCCAGTGTTTCACCAACTGGAAGAAAAGATTGCACCTTGACTATGTCGTGAAAAAGAAGACTCCCGATTTCAAGAATATTCAGTTTGAGAAGATAAAACCATTCTGGGATGAGTTTGTGGAATACAAGAAATCAGAAAAAGCTAAGAAAATGTCTGAAACGAATAAGCTGAATGCTGCTAAGAAGAAGTATCACCATACTATGGGGCAAGGTGGCTACAGGGTTGGCATTCCTAAGTGGGAGAAACTTGAGCAGGAACTGCGTGATAAAAATATCACCCCAGAGACAGACGATTAGGTAGAACGTGCAAGGAATTGGTTTTACGGGCATGGGGGCACGTTGGACTCGGAAGGGAGGTGTATATATAACATACGACATAAAGAAGACCCCTTGCCAATCGAGAGGATCAGAAAAACAGTAAAGGCTGTTAAAGATGGGGACTTCATTCCCGATAGAGAGAATGATGAGCTCACACTCGCCCTTGGAAATAAGGAACATGATGGACGAACACGAGGCACAATAGGCTCCGAATCATGGAGGACTGGGTTTCCCGAAGAGAGGAAGAAATATACTAATAGAAGCCGTCAGAGGAGTAAGGACATGGCGGCAGTTGAAGCAGAAAGTCAAAAAGAGCGAATGCGTTTAATTGAAGAACGATTAAAGCAACAACAAGATGAAATTAACACACTTAAAGAGCAAAGTACTACCGGCCCATCTCAGCTGCACACTGCATTCGATGCTACTGGCCTATCGAATAATCGAAAAAGCAGTGTGGCTTCCACCGAGGTCCCGGGTGATGACAATGGCGATGCCGATGATGCACCGACGATGGCTCCTGTTGGCTACCCAGTGGATGATATCACAGAGATGACACACTGCGAGCTACATGTCAAAGTTTTGAACATATCAATGAAGGTGGCGGTCGGCTATGCCTTACCAATTGGACCCACACCAACTTACCACTGTCGTCCGGTTCCAGAGGGCTACGCTGTTGTCGGCGTGGATGAAATCATGCCCACCTTTGAGGTTTTGGATCTTCACTACCCTGCTGGTGAAGGGGATGTGACTGTGCTGGGTGATGCAAAAAACGTCACCATTCTATGGCCGAAGGATTGTATCGTGCTTCGAAATCACACGCCAAGGCCATCTTCGCCGCCGCCTCACCCGTCTCCAGCGAGGTCGTCGCCGCCGCGGCAGCCGTCTTCGTCGCCTCACCCGGCTCCGTTGCCTCACCAATCTCCGGTGCAGCCATCGCCGCGGGAGCCATCGCCGGCGCCTCAGGATAAAAAGCGTAAGCGTACCACTACTGTGCGTCATAAGCGATCGCCGAAACGTAAACAAGAGCCTCTTCCAAAAGTACCAACGGTTCCTCCCAAGAGAGCTTATGACTGTACTGAAGAGGAGACTGCGGCGATCATTGATGCGGAAACGACAGCGTTTTTCGCTAAGCTGAGGCGGCCGAAAGAGCCAGAGTTCCCCAGCACCAAAGAAGAAAAAGCCAAAGTGTTGAAAATGCTAAAGAATCTTCATCAACCCGAGCCAAAGCTGTCATCAGACTATGAGCGTTCTATTCTCAAGTCACATGCGGCACAAAAATCCTCGAAGAGCAGTACTGATGCAAGCGGGAAATCTGTTGCCCAGCTCGGAGAACAAGCAAAACAGACTTGCGCCCCTCTCAAGGTGATTTCTCAAACCAATGTGGGGTCGAGCAAATATTTGGCCGAAGAGCAGTATGATCCAGAGGTAGTTGCACAATACGGAGAAGATGCCGCTGCTCAAGGTATGAGTATTGCCCAGTACTTATCCCAGTTAGAGTTCTTCCCCTTGAGTGAAGTAGCATACAAATACCAGTACGGAAAACCTCTCGTCAAACCTGAGGAGGTAAACAATCTTCCAACAAAAATGCGAAGATTGCATAACTGGTACTTGCATGCCACAAAGGCCAGGGCTAACTGGATAGTGCTGAGGGTTACAAAAAAGCATCATGGGAAAGAAAGGGATGACATGATATCCATTGAATTTGATGAACTATTTCAATTATTCAATCAAGACGCCTTAGACAAATCGATCATCAGTGCCTATTGTCTGTAAGTACTAATTCTATAATTAATTTAGTCTCCAGCTATATTATTTTGTTTATTGCATGTATATAATCATACTGTAATATGCAGAATGAAGATTCTCGAATGCAGCAGAGGACAAATCTATGACATTGGCTTCATTGACCCATATTGGGTTCATGAAGCTAATCTCAAAATAAGCCCCCAGGATACGGAGGATAATATAGTACACGCGTTAAGGTTTCAAGAAACCAAAAGGGAAATACTATTTCCTTACAACTTCGAGTGAGTGTTATTGTCTTGTTTACACTTTCTATTTCGCTTACTCGATGTTAAGTATATAATTGATTAGTTATGCATTTGCAGCTTCCACTATATTCTGTTAATCATTCAACTTGACAAAGGGCGTGTACTAGTCATGGACTCGAAACATAAACCCCTTGAGGCGTGGAAGGACATGCAGATACTTCTCCAGCGGTAATTCTAATCATTACGACACTATATCGGCAACGTTCGTGAATTTTATGATATCAAGTACTTAATAACTTCTTTTATTCGTTTTCTTCGCCGGGAAGCGCTTGGAAACGGTTCACCAACAAGGCTAGGGGTGTTTGGAAAGAGGAGCTTACATTTCAACCATTAGATGTAAGCACCACTAGCTATATCCGCGCATCTCTTTGATTCTAGTTTTGATACAGTATTATCTTGCTTGATTATTATTTTGATTGAACTATGTTCTCGTAAAGTGCCTGACGCAGGGACCAGGTAACAATCTATGTGGATACTATGTATGCGAGTTCATCCGGCAGACGTGCGATGAGAAGGGCAGAAATTTAGAGAAACTCCACGTACGTAAACAATTTCTATAGTTTTTAATTTCAAACAAATTGTGTTTAGTTTCATTCATATAGGCTGACTGCTTTTTTAAATCAGATCGAACGTCTACGGGACGGTCTTCTGCCAAAGGATCGCGTTCGAGCAATTCAGGAGGAATTGGCGGGATTCTTGGATGCAGAAGTCCTAGACCCGAAAGGGGAATACTATTCTGCTGTGTATAGACAATAGGGATTGTAAAAATAGCAACTTTGAAGGAATTGGCCGGTAGCATCGAATAGCAACTTTTGTATGTAGTGCATGAACTCGATCCGTGTATTGAATGTAATATTGTCATGATGATCTTGTGTAATATACGGTTCCTTCATTGATAAGTGCAAAACACTAAATAAACAATAAAACAACCTAAATGAATTCTCTGCCGCGGCACAAAAAGTGGCGAAAATGCTGCCGCGGCAACAAAATGTGCCAAAATGAATTCTCTGCCGCGGCAGAGAAATGGGCCAAATCTCTGCCGCGGCAGCAGGTTATTAGTCCCGGTTCGTGTTACGAACCGGGACTAATACTCCACCCCCCCTCGCGCTCTGATGCCACCACGTGTGCCCCATTTGTCCCGGTTGGTGGGGCAACCGGGACTAATGGTTAGAGCTTTAGTCCCGATTGCCCCGTCCCGGTTGGGCAACCGGGACTAATGGCCCTTACCAACCGGGACGCATGGGCCCTTTTCTACCAGTGCACCCGTGGTTCTGGTGGCTGTTGAGGATGGCGAGGATGGCGACCCAACCCCGCGTTGATGAGGAAGTGATAAGGCAACATACAACGTCTCTCCAGCAGCGATGAGGCGAGACGAGGCCGCTGTAGCGCGGCAAGGCTGTGGCGAGGCGGGCGCGTATGGGGACGAGCTGAGGCGCGGCAAGGCTGCGGCGACGCGGGCGAGTATGGGGACGAGCGGCGGCACGGCGGGACGAGCAGCGACCATGGCTTCCTTGTCGAGGAGGATTCGTGAGGTTGGCAGAGGCGGCGCAGGGAGAGGGAGGCGAGCCAGGGAAGTTGCGCGGGGTGCATTTGAGGTGGAGGCGGCGTGAGATTGAGTCAGTGCAGTGGCGGCTCTTGGCTGCGATTTTGAGATGGACAGGAGTCACCGGGATCAAGGAGGATATAAGGTTGAGTTTTTTTACCTACGTGTGCTGGTGGAGCCAATGAACATGTACCTCACAATGGGCTTCCATCCAATAGACGCGCACCCGGGGGACGCGACGACGCGATCCCCCGAGAGAACAGTATCATTTTCCTTTATTTTATGATATCCCTGGGTAAAACGCATGTGTTTCTAGTGTCATTATCCATGAGACATTCAAACCCTGCTTTAGCCGTCAGGCCTTCTCGATCTCTTTCTGTTTTTCACCGGAGACGGTTGGCTAGCCGTCCAAAGAATAAAATATGACTTATTTAACACCGCTGCATTATTTACTAACGGATGTCAAACTATTTGAGTTCAGTGCAACACACAAGACATGATTTTTTTTGGGTACCGGCGGAATCATATCATGTTGGCCCTTACTTGAGGAGACATTCGATTTAACCGTGCTCAGGTCTTTAAGACTTCAAGAACTACATGAGATATTTAATAACTATTTTAGATTTTGGCACGAGACCTAAATTTTTTCCAACTTGACCGTGTGGTAGACCTTCTCTCCTACCTCCCGCATGGTTGGACGCCTGACGGTGTCTTCAATAGAGGTGACCGTGCGACACCTAGCACTCAGGTGTCTACATCCTTATGTCTATATCACTGGCTACGACACAGTGGTCGCCTAGGTCAATTCCATGGCGATTTCTAAAGGGAAACTCAACGCCTGCAAGAGGTGCGTCAACAACTAATATTATGAGCATATCCAACATTTGCAATGAAAGAGTGCATGAGTTTTTGGTTTTTGGGCGCCATTTTAGTTGTTTTACTGTTCGCGACAAGCTGTAGCATTTCCAGACACACTAAAATGCAATGCGCTGCAGGTAACAGTTTTCCAGGCACACTAAAATAAGCCGCGACTTACCGTCGCTTGCTAAGATCAAACACATCACAACTTGCCAAGATCAAACAAAAATGATGAACATATAAATCTAACTCCCAACACACACACATATAAATTCAAGATCATGACTTGATCATCATGGCATAATTCAAAAGCATGGCATAGTTCAAAAGCATATCATAATTCGAAACGACAAATTTCTTCATAATTGAAGTTCACACGAACACATCAAACATCAACATCAATGCTTACGATCATCATGCCTTGTCCTTTCCATGGCATCTCCATCTTGTGCTTAATCATCAATGGAGACTTGGATGATGTTGGTAGTATTCTAGGAGCACGTGCCATCACCCATGGAAGCTCCAAAACCACCACTCATGGGAGGCATGGGAGATACCATGGTATCCATAATCCACCCATTATAGCTCCCATGCCACCCATTATAGATTCCATGCCTTAATGCCACCCAAAGGTGATCCCATGCCGCCAATGCCACCCAAAGGTGATCCCATGCCGCCAATGCCACCCATTGTAGCTCCCATGGATGCGCCCATGCCTCCCATAGGTGCACCCATGCCTCCAACTCCACCCGTAGGTGCTCCCATGCCGCCAATGCCTCCAATAGGTGCACTCATTCCACCCATGCCTCCCATAGATGCACCCATTCCACCCATGCCTCCCATAGGTGCTCCATGTCATCCATGTATCCTCCCATGTTAGCACCTCACATGTATCTATTCACGCAACTTCTCATCATTCTATTTTGAGCCAAGACTTGATCACGACAAAGGTTGATTATGAAGAAGAGATTTTTCTCATGCTCCATGAGACAGATAGGTTCTTCGGTAGCAATTTTCTTATCCTCTACGGCAGCCCTCATCTCCTTGCCCGCAGTCTTCCTCTCCTCTCCCTCCGACCTCTCCTCTATTTCTTTGTTCCTCGAAAAACTTCCGCTCCTCAAAAGATTCCTTTATTGCACTCACAATAACGTCTAGTGACTTCTTTATGTTATCATCTCTGGTCTACTTTCCTTTTTATTTTGCTTGTTTCCTTCATGTGGATCTTCTTGTTATTTTTGCAACCAAGTTTGGAGCAGGGCTTCTCTTTCCAACCTCGCTCGATGCTTCATTTTCATCAATGATTGTTGCCTCCATAGTTGACTTTTTTGCTCTGTTTGGCACTTCCAAGACATCATGTTCTTCCATTTCTCTTCATTATCTAGCTCCTTATAATAATGGGCCAATATGAATGGCCTTCCTTGAACCATCTTGCCCTTCTTGGTCGTCTTTGGACACCCGTTGAATAAATTTTGGGAAATGTTGAGCTACATGAACCAAAAGAGAGAGAAAATTAGTCATGGACAATAATAAATTGAACAAAGTAGCCACACAGAAGATACAAAAAATCATAAAAAATACAACATACCCTATCTCTGTCATTTGTTCCACTTGGGTTCATTCGTTCAACATTTTCCAATGTCACCGCTCAATTCGATGAAATTGTAGACCAACGGGAATGAAGAGATATATCCATCCACCCAATTCCACGTTAGTTGTATGTACCGATGTACTCCTTCATCCTAACCCAATAGGTGTCTCTTGTTTGATCCGTGCTCATGGTCGAATCCATGCTCACATTACACCATGTGTTGCATAGTAAAATGTCTTACTCCATGGTGTAGTTGGCCACCCACCCCATTAGTGCATCAATGAAACCCTCCCCTCCACCCATTCTCCATGTCAACTTCATCACCATGTTGTTCAGTTTCATATTCTTGAGATCAATACTCATGTGAATGTGATGAACAAACATTCATAGTTGGCATAAACGTTTCATATTCCATACTACAATGCATGGAAGTTAACACACATCAAACTATATTAAATTTCATCATTTCTATTCATCTACACAATTCAAAACAACAAAAAAGCAATTACGTGCCTTGTTGTCATTGAGTCTAACACGATTGGGCGCAACAGACAACGCTACCTCCTCTGTAGTCGTTGGCGGTTGGGGTGGCTGGAATTGGGTGGCCGAAGGCCCTGCCGGAGGTTTTTCGTGTGGACCCCCGTGCCGATCTTTCCCTTCTTCTAGCCAGGCACCACCGTAGATGTCGGTCGCTTGGGCATGACATTCCTTGGCTTAAAGGCAGACAGTGTTCGATGGCATGCGCATTCGTCGGCCGTGGAGGAGCAAACATCTAGCCGCAGACGATGGTGGTGTTAGGGCTGGGTGCATCGGGGGGGGGGGGGGGTGTTGCGAGCGGTAGCAAAACTGCTCCATCGGCACACGTGGGAGCGAAGGAGAAGGTGGGTTGGGGGAGTGGAGGAATAGTCGTCCATGGGTGATTTTTCGCCGACGGCCATCGAGGCGGGATGCAGGAGGTCACGCACGAAAGTTTTAGTTTGACAGTTGGACAGCGCTGGCTGGCACACCAAATTTGCAGCACATGATTAGGCTTTTTGTGTACGTGCCCTAAATTGTTTTGTGCGCGACTTATTTTTACGGGTCTGCTGGAGCATGATTTTTGGCCCGCCGTGCTAAATAATAGAAGTTTTTTGTGCACCGATGAATTATTGTGTGCATATGCTAGAGATGCTTTAACTACGTTCGTTGGTTTTTTCCCATGTAGGCCTTGGACAATTCCTTATTTTCTTTGAGCTAGCCCATATTTAATATTTTGAGGTTTGTCGTGCGGACCCGTGCCGATCTTTCCCTTCTTCTAGCCAGACACCACCGTATATGTTAGCCGCTTGGGCATGGCATTACTTGTCTTAAAGCCGGGCGGTGGAAGATGGCATGCGCATTCGCCAGCCGTGGAGGAGCAAACATCTAGCCGCAGACGATGGTGACGTTAGGGTTGGGTGCATCGAAGGAGGGGATGGTGTTACGAGTGGCGACGAAACTGCTCCATCAGCAGACGTGGGGCGGAGGAGAAGGTGGGTTGGGGGAGTGGAGAAATAGTCATCCATGGGTTATTTTCGTCGGCGGCCGTCAAGGAAGGATGCAGGAGGTCACGCGTGGAAGTTTTAGTTTGGCGGTTGGGCAGCGCTGGCTGACATACTAAATTTGCAGCACAGGATTAGTTTTTTGTGTGCGTGTCTTAATATTTTTTTATACGCGACTTATTTTTGCGCGTCTGCTGGAGCATGATTTTTGCCCCGCCATGCTAAATAATAACATTTTTTTGTGCACGGACGGATTTTATTGTGCGTGTGCTAGAGTTGCTTTAACTACGTTCATTGGTTTTTTTCTATGTAGACCTTGGATAATTTCTTGTTTTCTTTGAGCTGGCCCATATTTGATATTTTTCTTCTTGGGTCCACAAGCCATAGACACATAGCCTTTGGGTTCACAAGCCATAGACACATACTCGCCCATAGCTTCAAAATGCTTCCTTTTCACCAAACTTAAGTCTATAGTATATTTGATATTTTTCTTCTTGGGTCCACAAGCCATAGACACATAGCCGTTGGGTCCACAAGTCATAGACATATACTTCCACATGGCCTCAAAATGCTTCCTTTCCACCAAGCTCTTTGAGCTGACCCATATTTGATATTTTTCTTCTTGGGTCCACAAGCCATAGACACATACTCTCACATAGCTTAAAAATGCTTCCTTTCCACCAAACTTAAGTCTATAGTATATTTGATATTTTTCTTCTTGGGTCCACAAGCCATAGACACATAGCCATTGGGTCCATAAGTCATAGACACATACTTCCACATGGCCTCAAAATGCTTCCTTTACACCAAGCTTAAGTCTATAGTATATTAAATACAAAATTCTAAACTTTAAAATGTTTTATAGGTCAAACGTTTTATTTGATTTTGAATGACTTTTGATTCAATAGGCCCCTGAAGGAAATGAAAAAAAGTTCAGGCGCGATCGAGGGCTGAGATGGGCGGATACCCCTTCGCGCCCGGGGGTAGGATTGGCATACAAAAAGGTTAGATCGCGCGCGTAGAGCCCTCCAAAGCCCGTACAGGCCCAAAGCGGATTAGTACACGCGTATTCTGCGACGCGACGTGGATTCCCGTCGTCCAACTCAGCTGTCTGACGTGGCAACACCCAAAAAAACACCCTTACATGGTTTGTTGGGCCTCATTTCTGTTCCCGCTGGTGGGCCGTTTGTGTTGCACGCGCGGATAAGAGCGGGGACTCGCGATACAGAAGGGAATGAAAAAAATAGCGATACATCGGGAAGGCGCACCCCCCTCACCTCCGACGCGGTGCACGTCTGACACCACCCGCAGGACTGTGTCATCATGACGCGTGCAGGGACGCGTGCACCGTTTTATCAACGCTGAAGTGAATTGTCAATCGACTTAATGGAGAATCCAATCGGTCGCATCGTTGCAGTTCTCTGCCTGCCACGTGTGAACAAAACTTCTTTGAGAAGGCAGGTCGCACAGTAGGGGAGAGTACGGTGGGGTAATAAGACTGGTCTGCCTAGCCTTTTTGACTATCTACCTCCACTAGTCACTAGCGCCCTCCTCCCTTTCTTCTTCCTCCTGCTCATCCCGCTCCTTCTCCCTCCCTCTGCGCAGCCATGGATCCCTCTCGGAAGCGTGCCACGGCGACAATGCGCGAGGAGAGAAAAGAGAGAGCTCGCCGCGCCGCTTTACGCACTGAAGAGTCACAACATATGCTCATGCCCGCAGGAGAGGGATCCTCCGGGTAGGTCATGTACTTCTTCTCCTTAATAGTGTTATCCAGCATTCTTCTTCTCCTTAATCATCACCTACTTCTCTTTCTTCAGAGCCATCGGTTCACCGGCAGACATGTCCCCCCCAGATCCCCGGAACAGCGAGGTAAATAATATACACTGGGGTTTTTGCGACTAGGATTTGGGGTTTTTGCGACTAGGATTTGGGGTTTTTTCTCCTGGATCTTTTCCACACCGCCCATTTCTACATAAAGCTCGTGTGCTATAATGACACGTTACTGTTGTTCCCGTTCCGTGATAGGACTGAAACCACGTATTCTTTGTCCTAGGAAAAGAAGCCAAAACTCAACAATAATGTGGATGCTTGGCTTAATGCACGAATAAGCAGCCACAGGGAGAAAATGCAAACACAAGAGCTGGAATTACAACATCTCAAATTAGCTGTGAATACCCTTACTAAGGAGCGCGACGAGCTGAAAAGGGACAACGCTGCCTGGAAGAAACTGAATAAGAAGATCCAAGCCTCGAACCCATTGAATACATCCATCAACCAGGGGCTCTCGAAGGATAATGCGAGGCTAAAAGATGATAATGTCAATCTCCGTGTCGAGAACAAGATCCTGCTTCGGAAGCTCCAGGCTTCGCTCAGTGAGCAGGTCAAGATCAGGCGGGACATGCTCGTACGTCGCCTACAACTTGAAGAGATTGAGGACATAAACCAACAGCTCCTCGCCAGGCTACGACTGTAATGTAGCAGACTTTCCTCGGTGCTGCTCTGCTGAATTGAACTATGCGTTTCTATTTTGCAACTGTAAACTGAACTATCCAAACAATGAGTTGAAACGGGAGACGCCTTTTGTGCAGTCCCATAACTATTTGCTTTCCTGTTGTTTCTATCTACTGTCGCCGCCATGTTGGACAAGTGCCAATTTTGTTGTAATAAAAACTTAAACTTAGATATTACACACACTCAACCGTGCATTAAAATTCAAATTAGATATTCCAAACTCAACTTCAAATAGTTGCAAAAGGAGGTAGCCACGATCGGAAAAGAGTGGCTGGGCCACTGGCGGGGGTCCGCAGAGAGAGAGAGAGAGAGTGAGTTTCATAAAAAAAAGAGAGAGATATTTTTTTTGACACAAAAGAGAGAGAGAGATTATTGGCAAATGGGGCCACCGGGCGCGTGAGAACCGTGCATGTACCATAGGCATGTCCGAGGCGCACCGTGCGCGTGTGAACTGTGTAATACCATACTAGCGCATGTCCGCGGTGCACTATGCGAGCAGGTGCGCATGCGTATGCGGCTGAACCGTACACGTGTGAACCGCGGGAGCACGAAATGCCGCAAGGGCTTTAATCACATCCGCAGCGGATGCGAAAGATGAAGCGGAGGCCATTGCTGAAGGCCGGCCGATCGGTCCCTCATCGGCTCCCGCCGCTATCAGTACTTGTGCGTACAATCTTGGGAAGCAGCCGCAGGATGACGACGAGGAGGTCGAGCTCATCATGTCGCCGCCACCGGCCTTTGACGAGAACATCATCGACGACAAGGAGGAGGTAAGGTCCAATTAATGGATTATCTGCTTGGGTCCTAGGGTTTTCAGTTAGCGTCAGATTCGTTTGTTATCTGTTAAGATTGGGGCCTAGGGTTTTCACTTAGCGTCAGATTCGTTTGTTATCTTTTACGATTGATGTGTAATTAATGGATCTGTGGATTATTGCTAGCTAGGCTTCGATTATGGACATAATCGATTAATATTTGTGGATCTGTGGATTATTGCTAGCTAGGGTTCGATTATGGACAGAATCGATTAATATTTGTGGATCTGTGGATTGTTGTTTTCATTTCTATGGATTAATGCTAGCTTATTGACCGACGGAAGTGGTTTATCTCCTTGATCCCTTGATTACTTTCTGTTATTGCTAGCTGGAGACTGTTATGCTTCCTTTGTTAAGCATTCAATTTTAGTTGCAATTTCTACATATTTGCTTCACATGTGTATTTTGTATATTTCACCTGGCTACTGATGATGTTGACAGCGATGTCGACTCGTGTCAAAGGAAGACCAGGGCCACTCTCAAAAATCTTAAAGCGGGGGGGGGGGGGTCGACCGGTTCTGGAGTGAACCCTGGACTGATGGCATGAATAGCTGCCCCTTCTGCAAAAGGAGCATAAAGATGGACTTCCAAAGCATCCTGCAGCATGCTGAAGGCTGTGGATCTGGCCGTGTCAAAGTTGGGGAAACTGTCAATGTCCACGGCTTCAGGGCCAATCACATGGCCTATGGAATCTTCCTCAGGAACAAACTGAACCGAGCTATTGAGGCCGGTCGTGTGCCTGCTCCCAAGCCCAAGCCACCGAAGGTTCAGGGTATGGGCAGCAGGAAGCAGAGGAAGCGGGACAGGGAGGACAGGGACAGGGAGGAGGCGGAGAGGAGGCTGTGATGTAATGATGTGCCTGTTTGTGTGTGTTGCTGCTGGTTTAAGCAGCATGCTTTTGTTTGAACTGTGTTTATGTTGGCTGCTTAGCAGCGTTTGTGTTGAACCTCTGCCTTATCAAGTTTGTGTTGAACCTTGCTTAATTAGTTGCTTGTTATGTTTCTGCATTTTAGATGCTTAATTAGTTTGTGTTGAACCTTGCTTAATTAGTTGCTTGTTATGTTTCTACATTCTAGATGCTTACTATCTACATTTGTTTCTGTACATGCTGGTGTGTGGCGGGATTTCCTATTTCGGAAAGGTTCAAGGGAAATCGTTAAGGAATTGAGAAATAGATGCTGGTATAGATTTGCTACCAAATTGGGAAAAAAGGAATGAATGAGGTGAGCCTGGCAGAGGTAGACAAAGGAAGAAAGGAGGGAGGGGGAGAGGGAGAGGGAGGATTCTTTGATTTGTTGCCAAATTGGGCTGGCTTGTTGCGTTGTCCTATTTTAGACTTATTTTGCTCTTCTTCCCTTTTTCATATAGTTGTTGATTTACAAACTAGCCTGTTTTGTCTCACCTGAACCTCTTTTTCCAAAAAATGACAAATCTACAAAAAGCCTGTTTTGTCTCACCTGACCCTCTTTCCTTCACGAAATAACCTCAAATTTTTTTACACATTCTAAAATACGCAGACTTAGCCCAGCCTAGCTCCTGTTCCTGTGCCCGTGTTATCGCTGCAGCGGATGCTTTCTTATTTGGGCCGGCCCAACCGCGCCCAGCAAACGCGCGCGGGTATGACGGCGTAGACGTGTTAGGTATTTACTATTTAGTCACTCCACAGTCGCCTCCGCCCACGACTCGCCTCCTATCCCTCCTCACACAAGCGCCTCCACATGACAACAACCTCAAAAATTCCATCGAGGACCGCCTCCAGTATTCAACGCCTGCGACGACACAGGTTCATGGATCAGAGATTCAAGGATCAGGTATGTTTTCGCCAACTCCTATATGAAAATCTAGAACGAGTGATGTACAGAAATTTCGTCAGATCTAGAGGAAATACGATCAAATTTTAAAAATGCATTACGATCATAATTGTGTAGATCGGATCTACATATAAACTAGTACAATAACACTCTATTATATGTTAGCACTGAAAGCATGTCGTGTCAGATCTATATGTACTATTAAGAAAATTGTACTTCCTCTGTTTCAAAATATAATATGTTTTAGTTTTGTGAACAAAATGTATCTAGATTTAATTTAGTGTTTAGATTCACTTCAAACTTGAGTGAACCTACATACTAAAAGAAGTCTACATACATTTGCTTTACAAAACTAAAACATCTTATATTTTAAAACGGAGGGAGTATTATCTAATGGACACTACTCGGTGCTTTGGAATATCACGCGTGTTTATAAACATGCAAACCGTGTTCAAGTATCTAAAATAAGAGGTGGTAGAATATAGATTACTTTATTCTAAAAAGTTTGTGTACATGGCACTTTCTGGTTAGGTGGAGGAGTATGCTCGCACTCGTCATGCTCGTGCCGCTCTTAAGTTGCATAAACCTCTGCATATAAGAGGTATGTAATATAAAATTTAAAAAATCAATGCAGTTATAATATTGCTGCTTATGTATGTATTTGTTACATGCAGGTCCCAGAATAAAGTTCGAGAAAGAATTTGAATGTTTGTGCCATTATGGCAACCGTGTGGCGATGGATGATGCCGAAATTAATGTACTAAAGTATGGAGTTGATAAGAACCTCCCAAAAAGACCATTTTATGTATGCACCATAAATAAATCAAACACCTTGAAAGGAAAAGCAAAAATGGTAAAACTTTTGAACTAGTAACAATTTTTCAAAATGTTACATTACTACTATTAGGTACTGACATTTGTATGTATATATTGGTGTAATCTATATGCAGTACTTTTCGAGGAGCTTCACCATGGAGCACATTGTTCCATATATTGAACTACCAGCAAACATTCAAGTATTTTGTAACAATATGGAAGTTGCAAAAGTTAAAATGGTGATGGCCAAGTCAAACACTAGAGGAAAACTGAAATGTGGAGGTCCCGTGATAACATCAAAGTGGATGGAGGTTGTGAACAAGTTTGATATGAGAGCTGGTGACATCTTTGTGTTTTGGTTCCGTGGTAGCTCGGCTGGCCTCAAGCTCCTTATTAATCATCTGTGAAATCAACATGCAGACCATGCAATGTTGTCATGTGTCCACAATTGCCACAAAGTGTTTCTAGCCAACTTAGTAATCACTAAGTTGATGAATTCAAAGTCCTTAGCCAAGCCTATAGATCTCTATAGGTTGGCTAGAAAGTCCTTCATCAACTTAGTGCTTATGTGATGATAGAATAGTACTGTAATTTATAAGTTAGAACTGTCACAAGCATCGTGGCTAGGTCAAATTTACGAGCATCATGGCTAGAAACACCATCATCAACTTAGTTCCACTATTTCTTGAATTTTTTTTAATTTCTGGTGCTTCTTTCAAACTAAGGCAAAAACCACGACAGGTGAGACTCTGAATCAGTAATCACAACTTGAGTTCTAAGAGTAAAGCTGAAAGATAGTAATTACACATAATTATGAAAGCCGCCACACAGAATTCTGAAAGCTACCACACTGAATTCTAAAAGTACTAAAAATAAATACATTGCAATTTATTACTTCGAAAAGATCTGAACACGCTAGCGATTGAGAAAATAACCTAGGCTATTCAGCCCTATATATTTCATCAGCGTCCGCTCCCGAGTCCTGCAGGAGAAATTCATTGAACTCCCCCCGTCTGCAATGTGCTGCCAGTATCTTGTCGAGACGGTAAGGCCTCGGTGAATGTTCCAGATCATGATGACCATAGCCATCTACAAGTCTTGGTACCCCATCCCAGGCCTTAAGATCATGATTGTACGCTCTGATATAAGAAAGATCCGCGTAGTAGATGCAACCGGCTAGGACTGTACTAGGGTGCACTCTAGTGTCGACGGAGATCGACCGGTTAAAATGAACGAAGAAGGCACGGCTGCCAATGTCACCTACAGCCTCGAGACAACGTTTCTCCGTGTCCACCCGGTAAAGCACCGGTTGACCTTCGGCGAAAACCCCACCCAACACAAGAAGCAGATCACCTTCTGACTCCACAAGGTAGAACTTGTAGGCTCCGCTTATCTTTTCAAAGACTGGACCTGAAATTATTCTGGCCATCTTGACTGTGCTCGCGCGCTGCTCCACCTGGTTGTTGGTCGACACGATGTATCCACCATCCTGTACTGCATACACTTCACCACGGAATGGGGTAATGCATCACAAGTCGGACGGATAAATTCCTTCTCCAAATACTCCATTGAAATCCCCTGTAGGGGTGGCCTCATCGGCCCAAGCAATAGAATTCTCATAATGTGTGGAAACAAACACCATCATGGGGGACTTCGTTACGGCTACAGATGCCACAAGATTTGATGGTATATGCGCCTGAAACTCAGTGTTGAACTTACGGGTGAGTGGGTTCAGAAGGCGAATCTTGTGCGGCTCTTCCCTCTGAGCAATAACGACGACGCCACGATAAACACCGATGAAGTAGAACCTTTTGATGAAGAGAACAGTTAGCCCTAAAATATATGTACAATGGAAAATACTCTCTTTGTTCACTAATATAAGACAGAGCTTCTAGATATTTCAAAATGTACTAGATATATATATATCCTAAATGAGTGAACCTATACAATTAAACTTTGCTTAAGAATGTTCAAGAACATGCATGTTTAAGAACCTACTCCCTCCGTCCGCAAATAAGTGTACATCTAGCTTTTGCCTAAGTCAAACATAACCAAATTTGACCAACTTTATAGAGAAATATAGGAACATATATTACATTAAAGTGACATATTATAAAATAAGATTTAAAAATAAATCTAAAGATATCAATTTAGTGTCATAAATATTAGTACACTGTTCTAAAAAGTTAGTCAAACATAGTAAAATTTGACTTAGGACAAGGCTAGAAGTACACTTATTTTTGGACGGAGGGGGTACACAATTAAACATGCATGTTTAAGAATAACTTTGTATCATAATAACAAATGAATGTTGATCGGATGAATTGTGAACCAGCGCTGAACTTCCATTAGATTCGTCGTGAAGCAACGACATGTGGCGAGGTTGAGGAACGTGAAGTCGCCGACGTCTGGAAGTGTGTGATATACCAGGATCCAGTTGTTGAGATGGAACTCGGGTTCTTTTAACGCGCGACACCAATCGCCGCAGACTCTCCGACAAGCAGCGTAGGCATCGACGTACTCCTCGTTCTCCAGGAAGGATTCGCCGATCTTGGCAAGTGGTCCGTCGGCCGGGAGATCGGACTAGTTCACCTTCAGTCTGCTGCTCGCCATGCCTTCCTATCGAGGAAAAAAGAAGACCGGGAGATGATGAGGAGAAGAACAAGGAGAAGAACAAGGATAGGAGGAGTCGAAGAGGGAAGCACTACGCCGGAACAAGGAGGCTAGGAGACGGCAGGAACTGCCACTATGCGGTCGAGGAACTGGCGATTTTCTTTTCTTGTAATATATAAGGACGTCGGCTAACCGCGCTGACAGGTCTGCAGGGCCGACCCTTGGGGGGGGACCGGAGGGGCAGCCGCCCCGGGCCCAAAATTTTGGGGGGCCCTCCCCAGATATGTGCTGCATATATAGGCTATAATAGATCTTAAAAAAGATAATTTTTTTAGCAATTTTGAGTTTTCTATTGGGCTAGATTGAGCGCTCTACTTTGCTGGACATACACATACGTTTCAAATTTGGAGTCCGTCACGGCATCACGTACCTAACCCGCGATTAGATCAGCTATCCTCTTTGATTGTATCGTATGAAGGCACGCTGCACCCCGATTCTTGCCTCAACCTCGACTCAACACTGGTAATTAAACTAACAGTGGTTAAGTAGTACATCAATGCTATTTATGCTGCATGCCATTAAATTACATGGATTATGCAATTCTGTTAGATGTACATAATTGCACCATAATTATGCAACCTTTGTTCTATCATACATATAATCAAATTTTCATATTACTACAACTTGCCAACATAACTGGTGCAATTCGACCATCTCACTATGACAACATCACTACTAGTTGATCCATAAAAGAAAGATTTCACAAAGGGAAACATCATTCAATATGATTAACTAAAATATCAAATATATTTATGCTAGATGACAATAAATAACAAGGATTATGCACTTATGTTACATAAAATTAAAATACAACAAATGCAAACTTTCTTCTATCAAATATATGACAAAATCTTCTATTACTTAAACATGGCAACAACACATCGACAATCCCAACATCACACCATGGAAAAATCACTACTACATGATCCATGAAAGAAATATTCCAAAACAGGAGACATCATTTAATAAAGAAACATTTAACTGCTGCAACATGTTTAAGGATTAGAACATTTAAAACTCTACAGACCTTTTCAGGATATAGCATTGTCTGCATCAACTAAATCTGATGCCCATACATGTTATTGCCTTAGATAGTCAGGAACCAATGTTTAAAACTTGCAAAATTGAAGAGGCAGCTGACATAAGTCTACAAGTATTCCAGCCACAGAAACAAGGTAACCTAAAAGGCTAAGATTATTCTATTAATTGTCATAGAGTAGAGGTATAAACAACACAAACCACCAGGTAGTTCAATAACAGATCATGAAGACGATCTGACTGAACTTTCAGGACAACTCTCCAGTTCAAGTGTCCAAAAACAGCCGCCAAGGTCTACTCAGTATGCTAATACAGTTTAGAGCATGCAGCCATTTACCATTAGATCACCATGCAAAAATCAAGGAAAAATGATAAACTGATATTGCACTATACTAACTACTTAAACTACACTGAATATCATATCTTAGGGACATCCCTCTCGGACCTAAGCATTCATTTAATAGAACTAGTCTAATATATGATCATACAAGTTCAGGAAAAAAACTACAACAAAAATATGCACGCAACATTGTGTAATTTCATAGTTAATCATCCTGAATAATCCTATGCACTGAACTATTTCTTAGGGCTAGATATATGCTGCAACAAATAACTTTCGTTGAAATATATAAATCCCAAAAAAAATCTACACTAGGAATCTACAGAACCAAGCTTCCATCCAAAGAATCCCTAACAGATGTCAATCCCTAATACTGATATAGCTAAATCTACAGAACCGAGATTCCATCCAAACAATCAAAAGAGGGAAAACGGAAGTTAGCTGAAAAAAACATCTTACCTGCATCGCAGCAACCTCTTGAGGCTGCACCGGCGACAGATCCTCCCCGGTGCCGATCACGACGTTCAGATCTAGCCGCTCTGCCTCGCCGACCTCCGCATCCAGCATCTCCTCCTCTCCCAGAGCCGCATAGGCCAAAGCGACCGTACCACCACAGCCACCGCCATGGCGCTCGACCTCGTCGACTGCATCTGGGCGGGTCACGGCTCCCATCCCCACCCTAGCAGAACCGCCCGCATCGGCTCCGGAGCCCATTCCCGCCATCGCTGGAGTCGAAATCGCGCGGAGGAGGACGACACCCAGACCGGAAGCGGAGGATACGACGACGTGAGGTAGGGTTTCTCACTCCTCACTCCTTTCAGTATCAGGTGAGACAAAAGGGAGGAGGGGGAAAATGGTGGGGATCTGGCGACGCGGAGCGGCCGAGAGGGCTCTTATACGTCCCGTCGATTCGTTTCCGCTGACGTCACCGGCGCACGTGACGTCCACCTCATACTACCAACATTGCATGGACTCTAGACCAAGTGTTCACTTTCATCAACTTGTGCTTGTATGTGTGAACACTTGGTCACCGGCGCACGTGACGTCCACCTCATACTACCAACATTGCATGGACTCTAACCAAGTGTTCACTTTCATCAACTTGTGCTTGTATGTGTGAACACTTGGTCAACATGATCCCACCTAGTACTCTCGGTCCCAATTTAGGTTGCAATATAAGATTTTATCAAAGTCAAACTGTATAATGTTTGACCAAATAGTTTGATACAAATATAAACTAATACGGTGCCAAAATAATATTATTAGAATTGTCTTGAATTATATTTTCATAGTATATACATTTTATATCACACATATTTATATTATTTTGTATATTCTTGGTCAAACTTTGCAAAGTTTGACTTGCACGCAAAATTATGCACAACATAATATGGGATGGAGGGAGTAGATCAAAGTTGATGAAGGTGTTTCCACACAGCTCAAATAGGTCTATATTGCATAATATGTTGGCATAGTCCAGATCGACAACAAGCGCAGGCTTCGCCAAGGCACACGCTCCTCGTTGCAAAGAAAGGCTTCACTAGCAAATTCAGAGCGAGTGTGATTGTGAGAGAACGAACAGAGGCAAGTACTTTGTGCTGCTAAAACTTCCTAGTCTAGGGTGACATTATAGACCTATATATATCTGAGTTAGTTAGAAACACCTTGATCACCTTCTAGTTGAATGAGTCAACGATTGGTCAACGTGTGATCCCAACTAGTTGTTAGATGTAACTATATCATTGCACTCTTATAGCTAGATCTATCAAGCAGGTGGGATCATGTTGGCCAGGTGTAGTGACTCACACAACCACTAAGTTGATGACGGTGGTTCTAGCCAGCCCAGAGAGGTCTAGACCCCATGCAATTTTGGTATGGCCCCACATTTGCCACAGGCTAGTGTGTGTCATGGCTTGGTAGACTCAAAATTATAGCTAGATCTAGCAAGTAGGTAGGATCATGTTGGTCAGGTGTGATGACACATACAACAACAAGTTGGTGAAGGTGTTTCTAGAGAGGTGTCTAGACCCCATGCATGCAATGTTGGAATGGCCCCACATTTTCCACAAGCTAGTATGTGTCATGCCTTGGCATAACACTTTTATAGCTAGATTATCAAGTGGGTGGGATAATGTTGCTAGGTGTAGTGACTCACACAACCACTAAGATGATGATGGTGGTTCTAGCCAGCCCAGACAGGTCTAGACCCCATGCACTGTTGGCATGGCCCCACATTTACCACAAGCTAGTGTGTGTCATGGCTTGGCATAGAAAAATTATAGCTAGATCTAGCAAGTAGGTAGGATCATGTTGGCCAGGTGCAGTGATTCACACAACCACTAAGTTGATGTTGGTGTTTCTAGCCAACCCAAATAGGTCTAGATACCATGCAATGTTGGAATGGACCCACATCTTCCACAAGCTAGTGTGTGTCATGGCCTGGCATTGCACTCTTATAGCTAGATCTATGAAGTGGGTGGGATCATGTTGGTCAGGTGTAGTGACTCACATAGCCACTAAGTTGATTAATGTGTTTCTAGCCAACCCAGAGAGGTCTAGATCCCATGCAATGTTTGCATGGGCCCACATTTACCACAAGCTAGTGTGTGTGTCATGGCTTGGCAAACTCAAATTTATAGCTAGATCTAGCAAGTAGGTAGGATCATGTTGGCCAGGTGTGATGACATATACAACAACAAGTTGGTGAAGGTGTTTCTATCCAGCCCAGAGAGGTGTCACATGCATGCAATGTTGGCATGGCCCCACATTTTCCACAAGCTAGTGTGTGTCATGCCTTGGCATAACACTTTTATAGCTAGATCTATCAAGTGGGTGAGATCATGTTGCTAGGTGTAGTGACTCACACAACCACTAAGTTGATGATGGTGGTTCTAGCCAGCCCAGATAGGTCTAGACCCCATGCACTATTGGCATGGCCCCACATTTGCCACAAGCTAGTGTGTGTCATGGCTTGGCATAGAAAAATTATAGCTAGATCTAGCAAGTAGGTAGGATCATGTTGGCCACGTGTGGTGACTCACACAGCCACTAAGTTGATGATGTTGTTTCTAGCCAACCCAAATAGGTCTAGATACCATGCAATGTTGGAATGGACCCACATCTTCCACAAGCTAGTGTGTGTCATGGCCTGGCATAGCACTCCTATAGCTAGATCTATGAAGTGGGTGGGATCATGTTGGTCAGGTGTAGTGACTCACACAGCCACTAAGTTGATGATGGTGTTTCTAGCTAACCCAGAGAGGTCTAGATCCCATGCAATGTTTGCATGGGACCACATTTGACACAAGCTAGTGTGTGTCATGGCTTGGCAAACTCAAATTTATAGCTAGATCTAGCAAGTAGGTAGGATCATGTTGGCCAGGTGTGATAACATATACAACAATAAGTTGGTGAAGGTGTTTCTATCCAGCCCAGAGAGGTGTCCCATTCATGCAATGTTGGCATGGCCCCACATTTTCCACAAGCTAGTGTGTGTCATGCCTTGGCATAACACTTTTATAGCTAGATCTATCAAGTGGGTGGGATCATGTTGCTAGGTGTAGTGACTCTCACAACCACTAAGTTGATGATGGTGGTTCTAGCCAGCCCAGATAGGTCTAGACCCCATGCACTATTGGCATGGCCCCACATTTGCCATAAGCTAGTGTGTGTCATGGCTTGGCATAGAAAAATTATAGCTAGATCTAGCAAGTAGGTAGGATCATGTTGGCCAGGTGTAGTGACTCACACAGCCACTAAGTTGATGATGGTGTTTCTAGCCAACCCAAATAGGTCTAGATACCATGCAATGTTGGAATGGACCCACATCTTCCACAAGCTAGTGTGTGTCATGGCCTGGCATAGCACTCTTATAGCTAGATCTATGAAGTGGGTGGGATCATGTTGGTCAGGTGTAGTGACTCACACAACCACTAAGTTGATGATGGTGTTTCTAGCCAACCCAGAGAGGTCTAGATCCCATGCAATGTTTGCATGGGACCACATTTGCCACAAGCTAGTGTGTGTCATGGCTTGGCAAACTCAAATTTATAGCTAGATCTAGCAAGTAGGTAGAATCATGTTGGCCAGGTGTGATGACATATACAACAACAAGTTGGTGAAGGTGTTTCTATCCAGCCAAGAGAGGTGTCCCATGCATGCAATGTTGGCATGGCCCCACATTTTCCACAAGCTAGTGTGTGTCATGTCTTGGCATAACACTTTTATAGCTAGATCTATCAAGTGGGTGGGATCATGTTGCTAGGTGTAGTGACTCACACAACCACTAAGTTGATGATGGTAGTTCTAGCCAGCCCAGATAGGTCTAGACCCCATGCACTGTTGGCATGGCCCCACATTTGCCACAAGCTAGTGTGTGTCATGGCTTGGCATAGAAAAATTATAGCTAGATCTAGCAAGTAGGTAGGATCATGTTGGCCTGGTGTAGTGACTCACACAACCACTAAGTTGATGATGGTGTTTCTAGCCAACCCAAATAGGTCTAGATACCATGCAATGTTGGAATGGACCCACATCTTCCACAAGCTAGTGTGTGTCATGGCCTGGCATAGCACTCTTATAGCTAGATCTATGAAGTGGGTGGGATCATGTTGGTCAAGTGTAGTGACTCACACAGCCTCTAAGTTGATGATGGTGTTTCTATCCAACCCAGAGAGGTCTAGATCCCATGCAATGTTTGCATGGGCCCACAGTTGCCACAAGTAGGATCATGTTGGCCAACTACTGAGTCACACAACCACAAGTTGATGCTGTTGTTTCTAGCCAACCAGAGAGGTCTATAGCCAATGCAATGTTGGCATGGGCCCACATCTACCACAAAGGGGCTCATCATGTCTTGGCATAGCAGTGTTATATTTATATCTATCAACTAGGTAGGATCATGTTGTCCAAAGTGATGACTCATACAACCACAAGTTGATGAAGGTATTTATAGACAGCTGAGATAGGTCTAGATCTGCCACAATTGTGCTATGCCTCTGGATGATGCACACCTGTAGCACGTATAGCACCATGCCAACATTGCATGGGTTCTTGACCTATGGGAGTTGTCTATGAACACCTTCATCATCTTTGTGGTTGTATGAGTCAACACTTGGTCAACATGATCCCACCTAGTTGTTACATCAAACTATACAACTACTATGCCAAATCATGACATTGATTCTAAGTATAAAAGTGGTATGCCCATGGCATGATGCACACTTGTGCCTCATATAGGCTCTCATATATCCCAAAATTGCATTGGGCTCCAGACCCATGTGAGTTGACTAGAAACACCATCATCAACTTGTTGTAGTATGAGTAAAAACTTGCTATGCCATGGTATGATGCACACTTGATGCTACACTTATATATATGTGTATGCCTATGCATAGTTGTTCATGTGTTTTCGGTGCTCAATTTTAATTTCATTAATTTACAAGGTAAGATGCATCGATAATTGGAAGTATGAAAAACCCGTGATGCATATTCCATATGACACTCCTATTGTTTGAATTTGAATTAAAGCGAACGAGACCTAAATGGTCAACTTATTGTAGTAAACTAATATACTTCTGCTGAAGATTTCAGGTAATTTATATTTGAAGTATGTTCAATCCCATACATGAAAAATTGTGTGATAGAAATTGGAAGCGGGCGCTAGATAACGGGCCGGCCTAGTAACCCTGTTGCTCTGGTCATGCTGTTTCACGCACCATATGCATACGCGACGTTTATGGCGTACGTGGTGGTGGAGGAGTGACGTGGGCAAAACCGAAATGGCAACACGTATAAAAGGGTTCGTCGGCTGATTCGTCTCCTTTTCCCCACCCATTTACCCCCAAATCGGGAAGAAGAAAACCCTCGTCTCACTCCATCGACTCCAGCCCCTCCCACTCGATTCTTCTCCCTCTCCCCGCACATTCGTCGACTCCGCCAGCGATGAAGGCGGGGAGCAGCGCAGCCGACGCGGCCGCTGCTACTGTGGACAAGAAGCGCGCCGTCACCGGCATAAATGCGGTGAAGGAGGTTGGCGGTTCCCACGTAAGTGCGGTTGGTGGTGCGGCCAAGTTGGCCGGTTTCGTCTCGGCGGCGCCGGATCAGGACGAGAAGGAGAATGTGGCGGTCGTTGAGGCGGACGTGCTAGATCTGGGCGCGAAGCACGGCTCCAACGAGAATCTGGTGGTGAAGGCCCAGCAGCTTGCGGTGGTGCATCTATGTGTTTTCTTTAACCTCCACTTCTCATTTTTTTAGTACTTATAACTAGTGTTTGATTTTTAGGGTTGATTCTTAGGATTTGAATGTTAGTACGAGGTTGGTGTAGTACTTCGTTCAGTGGTCAGCACCTTTTGGGGGGATTGAAGAGTAGATGGACACACTCTGTGCATCATTGATAGCACTTTGCAGAGAGGATCATAGATATTGAATGTTTATAGTTTGAAGAATTATGAGTATGATAAAATTTCTCTGGATTGAATGCTGGAATTCATTAGTGCATAATGACAATATACATCATCGGCAACTGATAAGTTATCATATTTATGTGCTATATAAAAAAATATAATTTATGATATCTAATCATTCAGAAAAAGTGTACACATGTTAATAAATTATTCATCTCTGGATATTACTAAAGATGTATATAAATGCATCATGTTTACACAGTCTAAGTGCACCACACAAAATTATATATGTTAGGAGCTTTAAATTTGTTCCTTTTACCCAGAGCTTAAACGTTTGAATTTGCATGAAATGATACTGCAAATTTATGTGTCTGAAATTAAGTATGTGTGTTCTTTGACAACTTTTATATGTATGGAATTATTATTTTCAGTCTTGTACTATTTGCCGAGGGAGCATGTGCTTCAGGGTGTAGTTTTGTTCATGCATTGTTTATATTCTAGTTGCTGATCGATCTACTATATAATTATTACTTGTGATCACCAACAAATAGACTGTAAGAGACCCTGACCACAAACAAATAGACTTATTTTTTATAATCTTGTGGCTCATCACCTATATAATGATTCTTGCCAACAATTATACATGCCAAGCTTTTATTTGTCATTTATTGAAACACTGGTATCTGTTGTGAACTATGCACTGGATTTTATCAAATTGCTCCCATTATTTATAGTATTGAGTTTGAACTTTGGCATCATTCAAATAGGTTGGCAGTTGCATCTTATATGTTGTCATATATCTTGTTCTCTCTTGGTCATTTGCCAAGTGGACCATAGTGAGTTCTATTTTAGTTTTTGTGTACCTTAAACTGTGCATGAATACTAATTTAATGGTTATGTATCATCTAAGTGTGTCTCATTTAGATGGAAAGTTGGTGTTGCATTTGCAGAAGGATAGGGCCCTTTTTTGCTTGTTTTTGCAATAGACATATGCAAATCTAAGACACCTTGTAATCAGTACATAGACGTGACAGTAGTATGTAATCTGTGAAGATTGCTCCCCTCTTTTGGGGTTCTTTATGTTCTTTAAAGTGTTTTACAACCTTTTGTAATTTGTCTGGCGTGTTAAAATTACAATACTGCGTTTTATTTGAATTACAAGGTTGTGTAGGTTTAAACTTGATAATCATACGGAGATAATTAGAAAACTTAATTTTGTTTTACAATACCCTATTATCCGGTAGAATCCTAATGATAACATCAGAACCTATTGTCATGTGCTATGGAATCTGAAGTCAAATTCCAATACTTTCAAAACATGGCTTTAAATTGAATTGTTGCTGGTCTAGTGGAACCTGACAATGCATTGAGAGATGAGGATTTCATTTCCTTTCATTGCCTTAATCCATAATTTCAGATAGTAATTGAACTTAGAAGTTTTTTTTCTCATTATTCTTTATATTATAACCTGCCAATTATTTTGCTTTCCATAATTACCTCTTTTCAAATTAGATCATGTGAGCTGAAGTGTTGTTTATTTATTCAAACAGGAAGGGGGGCCAGCAGAAGATGCACAGAAGAGGAAGTTGCACCTTGGGTACTCTTCCGGCAGAGACGAGTCGGTGAGTTTTATGACAGATGTATAGACTGAAAGAGGCCTTGATCAAAGTATAATCTTGCCAGCAATTATGCATGCCAAGCTTTTATTTTTCATTTATTGCCCAGATTTACATAGTCATTTATCCAAACACTGCATCTTTTGTGAATAAGGCACTGGATTTTATCAAATTAATTGAATGGTTACCTACTAGTTGTGTCTCATTTAGATGGAAAGCTGGTGTTCCATTTGCAATAGGATAGGCCCTTTGTTTTGCTTGTTTTTGCAATATACAATATGCAAATAAAAGATTGTCATCAGTACATAGATGTGACAATAATAATATGTGAAGATTGCTCCCCTCTTTTGCGGTTCTTTATGTTCTTGAAAGTGTTTTACAACCTTTTATAATATGTCTGATGTGTTAACATTACAAAACTGATTTTTATTTGAATTACAATATTGTGTAGGTCAAAAATTGATAAGCATACAGAGATGAGTAGTGTTTAGATATACATGACAGTTATAAATTGACAGTTCATTTTCATCATAGTAGATGATTTCATTTCCTTCCATTGCCTTAATCCATAATCAGTTATTTCTGGATGGAGGGAGTACCTCTTTTCAAACTTATTATACTCTTGCTCCTGTGAGCTAAAGAGTTGTTTATTTATTCAAACAGGAAGGGGAGCCAGCAGAAGGTGGGTACAAGAGGAAGGTGCACTTTGGGTACTCCTCCGACAGAGACGAGTCGGTAAGTTTTCTGAAAGATGTATAGACTAAAAGAGGCCTTGATATAAGTAGAATCTTGCCAGCAATTATACATGTCAAGATTTTATTTTTCATTTATTGTCCAGCTTTTATTTGTCATTTATTCAAACACTAGAATCTGTTCTGAAGAACACACTGCAATTTATCAAATATTACATGGTGTCTCATTTAGATGGAAAGTTGGTGTTCCATTTGTAGGAGGATAGGTCCCATTGGTATTTGTTGTGAATAAGGCACTGGAATTTATCAAATATTAAATGAATGTGAATGTACCACCTAAGTGGGTCTCATTTAGACGGAAAGTTGGTGTTGCAATTGCAAGAGGATAGGGCCCTTTGTTTTGCCTTTTTTTTTGCAACAGAGAATATGCAAATCAAAGATACCTTATCATCAGTATATAGATGTGACAGTAGTATGTAATATCTGTGATGATTGCTCCCCTCTTTGGGGTTCATTATCTTCTCGAAAGTGTTTTACAACCGTTTGTATTCTGTCTGATGTGTTAATATTAGAAGAACTGAATTTTATTTTAATTACATGATTGTGTAGATTGAAACTTGATAAGCATATAGGGAGAATTGAACTTGTTTTCATTATGATATAATTGCATTGCCAGCCATATTTTCTTTACTAATATGTAGTACACTTGGTGATTTTTTATTGATGAATTTGTTCTCCTCTGTTCAATGCATCTGGGTTGATTTTGTTAATGTATTATCCACCAGGGGGTGAAGGAAACGGGTTACATCTCCCAGCACAGGAAGCCACAGGTCACTCAGCATATTCTGGCCCGTCTAGGAGAAAGGACAGGTCCAGTCAATGGCTTATTCCTTTTCAGGTTATTGGGCAGTACGGACACAGAAGGAATTTTCACAGTTCTGCATATAGCAAAGACTCTTCTCAGAAGAGAGTTTGAGTTTGTGTTGAACGATGCCTATGAAGCACAAGTGTTTGTGAGGGCCACTTCCACTGCTGATAATGATGTTCTTGAGAGTGCGTCTGCAAAGGAGAAAGCATTTAGTTTAGCTCACGCGGTTGTCAAGATTTACAAGATTGTTGAGCTCAATCTTGTGCCAAGGAAGGAGGACAAGCTGTTGAACATGTCATTGTGTACATATCCACAGGAATATGACCACCTGTCGGTTGATCGCATGCGTCAACTAAGTTACCCTACGGGATTTTCATGCCAGGGAGACCCAATTGAGAAATGGAAGAATCCTCATCTGTCAGAAACAACCATGAACATTCTTGGTGTGTCTGAGGGTACTCCAGCAGGCCTAACTAGAGTTGTTGTGAAGTACATGTTCCGTACTGGTACTATTTGCTATCTACTCAGCGTTGTTCCATCAGACTTTAGGTTCAAACATGCTGTTGATCAAGATGGGAGCCTGTACATGAAATTTGTCGACCCTGTCAACGCTGAAGCAATGGCATGGAGGAATTACTTTGTTGATAGATTCATGATCAAGTTTTATCTTGTCAACAGTGTTACGAAGTGTAGCAAATACTTTGACAAGGCAAAGACAAACAAGGTGCATTACAGGAATCATCCCGATGACTCTTTCAAACCCATCCATACCTCGAACTGAAGAACAAGGATCATTTTCATGTTATCAAGATGTTTTAGTTTAAGAACTTATCTATTATGTTTGTTTATGGCCACGGAAGATTTCAAACCTCTATCATTATGTTCCAGCACCCTAGATCTGTACAATGTAATTTCGGGTCTCACCGGCTCTACAGAATATTTGTGTGTTCATTTGTGTTGGTCCTGGGAGAATACCTTTGGCATATGTGAGGCAATATGTGCTTAGCAGAATGTGATGTGCTGAAATTGTGTACTCCCTCTGGTCCATATTAATGGACTCAACTTTATCTAAAATCGTATGTATCTAGTTAAGTATTTAGACTAGATGCAATCGTATCTAGGCAAAGTTGAGGCGATTAATATAAACCCGATGGAGTATGTTTTTTGTCAGTCCTACAAGGTGATGGTGGGAGGTGCTCTGCCCAGCCGATGATTAATTCACATTCTGTGTCCAAGATCACAATTGGTTGCACGAAAGCATGCAATGTTCTTGGTTGTACAGATTCTTATCCCTGGTTTTCGTGTGGGCATCACATATGAGGCTACAACATGGTGTTATTAGATGGAATTAGATGCATCTCTAGTTTCTGGTTGCACCGGCTCATGATGAATCACAGTACACGCTAATGGTAGAACTGATGTGATTGGAACCCGATGGTATATTTTCTATATTCCAGCACTGTCACTAGTTTGCATAACAGGTTCCAATCGTACACAAGGCACAACAAGTTAACATAATAGGTTCCAGTAGGTTCTACTAATAAGTACTTTCAATAGGGTCTTCAGTTGTTGTCAGCCCCACCATGATCAGATGCAGTCCACCATCACTATCTGGATTAAAGTCGAAGAGGATGATGTCTCCCTCTTCTATCTTGTACTCCCAAGACGGCAGAAATAGTGTATATTTTGGTCAAATTACCAGAATAAATTTAACAGAAATCATATAAATTCCGCAAAAATCATATAAATTCAGAAAAAATCATAGAGATTCACGTAAGGTCATAACATGTCCCTTAGAAGGTTTCCGCACTGTATGCAACATTACATTAACATAAGAAAATGACATTCAGTAGTTGCCACTGCAAGTGAAATAAGAGTATATGGGAACGCGAGATGCTGGCACTCTTTTTCCCCTTTTGGCTCTTCCTGCTCGTCTTCCTCTGCTACCAGATGCTCCCCCAGGAGTAGCTAGAGATCTTGCACCTGTAGTAGCTGCAGTTCTTACAGCTGGTTGAGACCTTGCAGTTGAGGGGGCAGCTGCAGTTCCATGTGACGCAGGGGCAGATGGAGGGGTAGTGGCAGTTGCATCTATACCAATCCAGCTCTTGGAGTCTGTCATACATTTATTAAACTTTCTACCTTGCCTTCTTATCTCCACAACCTCTGAATCTTCCCCTTTGTTATTATTATGTGCAACGTACTCCACGTCACTCTCTGAATCTGACAATATAATATATTTCATTTCACCGTCTTGTCCTGGAGCTGCTGGATTTGGTTGCTCGTCATGGCCCGAAGCTGCTGGCATGGGATGATGATCTTGACCTAAAGATGAAAAAGCTGCACCTTGTTTACGATTCACCACTTGATATAATACCGGTTCTGTCATTATCACATCATCTTCATCACTTTCTATTTGCACTGGTCTTTTATTGAATGATTTCTTCTGCCTCAGTGGGCAACATCTGGTTTCATACTCAGCAGGTTTAACTGCAGTTATGACAACAACATCTGGTTCTTCCTCTCCATCACTCAATTCCCACACTTCATCCTTGAAAGCAAACCTGATGCTACTATGATTACTGTCTTCCTCACCGTGGTACTCAACGTACACATCAGCCACTCTCCCAGGGCGAACATAATGAGCCATCTCGACACAGCCAGTGTCATCATAGAGCAACACCAACCCATCCACAAGATATTTCCCTGGAATAAGAAAATATAATTTTATCATTTCCTTCGATGCCATGTGATCTTTAACAAATCCTTTGACTTCCTGCAGCGAAAGTTTTTTCCTCTCTATCTCTGAAAGTGCATCATCTCCTCCAACGTAGTCCAGATTTGGCCCCACTTTGATGAACTCCCCTCGAAATGAAATCTCACCAACAAAATTTCCCTAGGGTCCATGAATTAGCTGAAATAAAAGTACAATGCAATAGAATTTAGGAGATCATAGTTAAATTCAACACAAAAATCAGCAAAATCATAAAAAATCCACCCCTTTCCGTTACCAAAACCACTCCCAACAATAGTAGCGGCAAACCCTATCAGTACTTGCGCAACTACGTTGTGTAGAAGAGGAGGGGGGGGGGTCAAGAACGTAACCTTCGTTTACCTCGAGTCGTCGCGTCGTGTCGATCGTCGCAGCCTCCACGATGAACTGCCCACCGTCTTTGCCATCGCCAGAGAAGGTATCAGCGAATCAGGGGTCATGGAGTATATAACGTGAAGGCCAGCCCATTAGTGGCCCAAAAGCTGACCTACACCGTAATTTGTGCATATAAAATCGTTCACACGGGGTATATCACAAATGCGCGATCTCGGGCATAAAACCACATGCTATCATCGCTAGTACCACTATGATGTGCTAGCGTCGGTGTACTTACTCAAACATCATCATTATATAATAGTATAATAAGTACTCCCTCCGTCCAAAAATAGATGTCTCAAATTTGTCAAAATTTGGATGAATCTAGACACTATTTAGTATATTGATTCATCCAAAATTTGAAAAACTTAAGACATCTATTCTAGAACGGAGGGAGTAATAAAAATGGGTAAGGTACGGTTTTCATGCCCAAAAAAGGTTTCCACACCATGCTCAGGTTTTCACACCTTCCACCTTTACTCATAGCACTTTTAGAATGATGTATGGTAGCTTTCAGATTTATGCAAAGAATGCGAACATTGCGTGGGATCTAGACCTATCGGAGTTGGCTAGAAACACCATCAACATGTGGTTGTATGAGTTTGTAGCCAACCAATGGAGGTCTATATCCCATGCAATGTTTGCATGGGCCCACACCTGCCACAAGTGTCTCATCATGTCTTGGCATAACACTCTCATAATTAGATGTATCAACTAGGTAGGATCATGTTGGCCAAGTGGTGAGTCACACAACCAAAGGTTGATGAAGGAGTTTCTAGCCAACCCACAGAGATCTATATCCCATGCAATGTTGACATGGGATCACATTTGCCACAAAGTGTCTCATCATGTCTTGGCATAGCAGTGTTATACTTAGATCTATCAACTAGGTAGGATCATGCTATCCAAGTGATGTTTCATACAACCACAAGTTGATGAAGGTGTTTCTAGACAGCCCACATCTGCCACAAGTGTGTGTCATGGCTTGGCATAGCACTCTCATACTTAGATGTATCAACTGGGTGGGATCATGTTGGCCAACTGATGAGCCACACAACCACAAGTTGATGGTATTGTTTCTAGTTAACCCAGAGAGGTCTATAGCCAATGCAATGTTGGCATGGACCCACATTTGCCACAAAGTGTCTCATCATGTCTGGGCATATAAGTGTTATAGTAAGATCTATCAACTGGGTAGGATCATGTTGGCCAACTGCTGAGTCACACGACCACAAGTTAGTGAATGTGTTTCTAGACAGCTTAGATAGGTCTACATCCCATGCAATGTTGGTATGGGCCCACATCTGCCACAAGTGTGTGTCATGTCTTGGCATAGCATTCTCATTCTTAGATGTATCAACTGGGTGGGATCATGCTGGCCAAGTGCCGAGCCACACAACCACAAGTTGATGAAGGAGTTTCTAGCCAACCAAGAGATGTCTATAGCCCATGCAAACCACATTTGCCACAAAGTGTCTCATCATGTTTTGGCATAGCAGTGCTATACTTAGATCTATCAACTAGGTAGGATCTATCTA
This sequence comes from Avena sativa, assembly GCA_916181665.1. NCBI lineage: Eukaryota > Viridiplantae > Streptophyta > Magnoliopsida > Poales > Poaceae > Avena > Avena sativa. The sequence goes on from OV702282.1 coordinate 196,962,569, forward strand.
GCCTAGAGAGGTGTCTAGACCCCATGCAATGTTGGCATGGGCCCACATCTACCATAGTTGTGTGTGTCATGGCTTGGCATAGCAAAAGTATAGTTAGATCTAGCAAGTAGGTAGGATCATGTTGGTCAGGTGTGATGACTCATACAACAAGTCGGTGAAGGTGTTTCTATCCTGCCCAGAGAGGTCTAGACCCCATGTAATGTTGGCATGGCCGCACATTTGCCACAAGTGTGTGTCATGGCCTGGCATAGCACTCTTATAGCTACATCTATCAAGTGGGTGGGATCATGTTGGTCAGGTGTAGTGACTCACACAGCCACTAAGTTGATGATGGTGTTTCTAGCCAACCCAGAGAGGTCTAGATCCCATGCAATGTTGGCATGGGCCCACATCTACCATAGTTGTGTGTGTCATGGATTGGCATAGAAAATTTATAGCTAGATCTAGCAAGTAGGTAGGATCATGTTGGTCAGGTGTGATGACTCATACAACAACAAGTTCATGAAGGTGTTTCTATCCAGCCCAGAGAGGTCTAGACCCCATGTAATGTTGGCATGGCCGCACATTTGCCATAAGTGTGTGTCATGGCCTGGATAAGCACTCTTATAGCTACATCTATCAAGTGGGTGGGATCATGTTGGTCAGGTGTAGTGACTCACACGGCCACTAAGTTGATGATGGTGTTTCTAGCCAACCCAGAGAGGTCTAGATCCCATGCAATGTTGGCATGGGCCCATATCTACCATAGTTGTGTGTGCCATGGCTTGGCATAGCAAATTTATAGCTAGATCTAGCAAGTAGGTAGGATCATGTTGGTCAGGTGTGATGACTCATACAACAAGTTGGGGAAGGTGTTTCTATCCAGCCCACAGAGTTCTAGAGACGCAATGTAATGTTGGCATGCCCCCACATCTGCCACAAGCTAGTGTGTCATGGCTTGGCATAGCACTCTTATAGCTAGATCTATCAAGTGGGTGGGATAGATCATTTGGTTAGGTGTAGTGACTCACACAACCACTAAGTTGATGACGGCGGTTTCTAGCCAACCCAGAGAGGTCTAGATCACATGCAATGTTGGCATGGGCCCACATATCCCACAGTTGTGTGTGTCATGGCTTGGGATAGCAAAATTATAGTTAGATCTATCAGGTGTGATGACTCATACAACAACAAGTTGGTGAAGGTGTTTCTATAAGTGTTATAATAAGATCTATCAACCGGGAAGGATCATGTTATCCAAGTGATGACTCATGCAACCACAAGTTCATGAAGGTGTTCATAGGCAAATAATTACCCACAACAACATTGCATGGGATCTAAAATCAACCAATCAGATTTGTCTAGAAACAACTGATCAACTTGTAGTAGTATGAGCCAACACTTGCTCAAACATGATCCCACCTAGTTGTTAATTCTAATTAACTAAATAACTTCTATGATGCACACTTGTACCTCACATAGCCTCATCCCAACATTGCATGGGCTCTAGACTAATCCGAGTTGGCTAGAACCCCTTTCACATTTTGCCTTTGTAATTGGTGTCTTATTTGCCATAAAAATGTAACATTTGGAATATTGAAATAATAAGGTAGACCATAGTTTTTATCTCCATTGCGATTTGTAAAAAATAGTTGGATCAGACCAATCTATCTAATACTCCAAGAATTTTGGTGTGCATGAATAAACAACCATCTAAACAATTCAGTGTGCATGGACACGAACCAAAACTACATCTCACGAAGTAGTAGACACTCGTAAGGCATATATATAGATTAAACGAGGTTCCATCACAAACGACAAAATAACACCAGTTTCTGCAACAAATAGTTTCAACGATAACAACTAAAATTTATAGGGGACCAAAGCATTGGTAGCACAATCAAATCTTGGCCTTAGGATCGGCGTCGAGGGGCACCGTATCAGTGTTTACATACTTGAGCTTCTTATGTATGTTCATGCTTTTGTTGTCCCTGGCCTCCTTGTCATCTCCCATGTTGTCATACTCCTGGATTTATTAAATACAAATAAGTGAGAAAATTAATTTACATGAAATATAAATTCAAGCTTTCAAAAATTATTATCGTCATGAATAAAATCATATGTAAGGATTTGAATTATAAGATAAAACGGGTATGCATCTCATCTTGACAATACATAGATTGGTATGTAACATGCATCCGAGAATTTTGAAAATATAAGATAAAGGGTATGCATCAAATATGGAATCATCATATTGGTACTAATCTACATTAAGAAAAGTGTGCATCTAATCAACTTGCATGCATCTGATATGGTTACTACCAAGTGCATTACATAGGCTGGTCCTAGTGGGAGTATCTTAGCTAGTATCATGCATGCCATGTTGGCAAAAATCTGATGTGGCACAACAATTAATAAAGAAAGAGATTGTTAGAGTATCATAGGTAGATACCGTATCATAGCACGTAAAACTAGAAAATCCTTATATAAATAATTCTTGTACACAATTTTGTATTGAGATTCTATAAATCATTAAATATAGTACTGGTATGATACCATGCATGATACTAGTATGATACTACCACTACGACCTTCCTTAGTTAGTACTACACAATAAAGATATGCCTTCATGAAAACAAGTGCAATAACTTTGATTACAAATTCATGGGTATGACCTACAAAAATCAGTTGGTACTTAATCACGTTGATTATAAAATTAGTATTCTATCATTATTAATAATTAAGTAATCTGATTAGATATGAATAAAATTACTAACTCGCAGATCGAATCAATATACAATACAATGAAACCACCAACCCTATGCCTAGATCTCAGGCGCCTGATGTCATGCTAATATTTCTGCTAAAATTTCAGTTGCAACCTAGTTGCAACTCATTAAATTCTCAGTTACACCCTAGTTGCAACTCATGTGTAACTTTCACTTTGCACGAATCACGAGGTAAATCGAACGGTGAAAGAGGCGACTCAGACCTAAGAAGTTCTCAGGCGCCCGAGAACTAGCAAAACCGAAAATAAAATATGACTAAATCAAATTGGTGGCGGATCAAATCAATTTGCAGCGAGAGCAAAACATACGAACAGTAATCAACTAACACTCTAACAGAGAAACAGCTTGTACTCGTCAGTGAACTTAACCTCGAACTCGTAGCATTCTCTGGGACCTCGAAGGTGGGCGACGTTTGCATTCGGGTACACCTCGTAGTCCTCCTCGACGTTTGCATCCAGGTCGTAGTCCTCCTCCTTGAAATAGAAGATTTCCATGCGCTTCGCCTGCTTCTCGTCCCGATTTGCAGAGGGAGCCACGACATCGTCCTTCACCTGATACTCGTGGTCACTGACGACCACTGCGTCGGAAGCCAGAGCAATTATGGCGGGGCCTGGAGAGTCCGGACTGCCGGAGCAGCAGCGCCGACCCGTACAGCCACGACCGTCGCAGGGGCATCCTCTGATCCTCCACTTGGCTGCAGCCCCGGCTCATCACCACGGACTCGCTTCATGGCGTATGAAGGGAGGAGGGTGGTATCGTGGTGTGCAGTCCTGCGGCCTGAGGAATTAGGGTTTTATCTCGACGAATGTGAGAGCTGAGCCGGGCCAACCGGGCGCCCTACCGCTGGGACATGGTAGCACCTCAGGGCATCTCCACCGGGCCGACACATCCCGTCCCAGCGAACTCGTCCACCGGGCCGACGCATCCTGTCCGTGCATCTCCACCGGGCCAACGCATCTCCCACCGTACAGCTCGTCTTGCCCGTTGGTGCCGTTGGCCCACCCATGAGCCACCGCGGTGTTGATTCAGATGTGCCCAGAGGCACCGATTCAGACGCAACTGCTGACCGGCGGCAGCCTGCGCCATCAATGGCGACGAGACTGCACACTGACTGCCTAGACACTTCAATGATGTATCCTCGGCCTCCGCGCTGGCATCCGATGCCGGCCCTTTTTAACTGGCCTTCCGTGGCCATTTTCTCCCCATAGAACCACATCCTCTCGTCCTTCTCCTTTTCGTTCTCCACTACCTGTAGCTAGCCATGGCCGGCGGCGCTGGATCGACGGGAGGGCGAGACGGCCGTGGACGTCAAGGGAGGCATGGAGGACGCGGCCAAATCACCGCGCCACCACGCTCTCCCTCACCGCCGTAGTCGCCCGAAGATTTCGACCCAGGCGCCCAGTTCGCCGTGGCCATCCACCTCGGCATGCCGCGTGACAGGTTTCTCCTGCCCCGCGGGTTCGTGTCGCTGATCGAAGAAGAGCCTCCCCCGCTCGCCATGCTGCAGGCAAACGGCTTCAGGACAGGTAGGTACCCAGTCGACCTGCAGTCCGACCACCTCGGCCAGATGTACCTCGACAACGGCTGGGAGCGCTTCGCCCGCTCGCACAAGATTGAAGCGGGCAACATCCTCGTCTTCAGGTACGACGGCGAAGCAAAGTTCGGCATCAGCGTCTTCGACCACACCATGTGTCGTCGCTGCTACCACTCCGACTCCTCCTCCGACTCCGATGAGTAGGGTAGGCTGTATGATGATGTTTCTTTTGGTTTACTAATGTTAGTACTATTGATGTTGAAACAGCCGTTGGGTGGTTGGGAGACTTCTTTTCTTCCTCTCTGAACCCTCCCGTTTCCCTCGTCCACCTCCAAGTCTTAGGCCGTCAGGCCCCTCCCTGCTCCTCTCCGGCGATGGACGGCGTCGAGTCGGGTGAGGGTCCCTCCCTGTGGAGTTTCCCCTTGTGGAGCAGAAAAAGCAGTAGAGTAGGCTTTTCTGGTTTTCCCCTTGTGGAGTTTGCCACTATGGCGTCTGAGGGTAGGACGGCGATCTCCGGCAGCCAGATCTGCCGCGTCCTGTGCTTCTTCTGCTTCGCTAAGCTCCGTCGGTGGCAGGCGGTGTGGGTGGCGAGCTGGAGAGGCCCTGTATTAATGCAGCCGTGACGCGGGCGCGGGAGTAGGAGTTGGGCGCCTGCACGCTGAGTCTTACTTTTTTCTTCAATTAGGTAGTTCGTTAATCTTGTTTTGAGTTTTAATTTGCTCCTAGCAATCTTGTTGTGTTGAATTATTGAGACAATGTGGAGTGTCCAAAATGTACACAATTTGGCTAGAAAAGTTAAGCAAAATATTGGTAAAATATAGTCTATTCAAAAAATATTAAAGAATTGTTTCTAAAAATTAGTTGAATTGTTAATCTAAAATAAAAAATATTGGAAAATTTTGAATTCCCTTTGTTTTCTTAATTCTAGAATCTTCTATGATGTATTCGAGTTTTAACTAGCTAATATCGTTTGCTTAACTAAATATAGACTCAATGCTTCTTGGATTTAATTACTTTTTTGTGCTTAACCAATTTTAATACAACATAATGATGATATGTCACACTCAGTAGTTTGTCAATGTCTCAAGCGCACAACTAAATATAGTAAAACAAAAGCACATGAAACGCAACTGGGCCTGCCGTTTTGGGCAGATGCGCGTCAGCCGTTTAACAGGCCGGACCAACAGTGGCCCAGCCATGCGTGTCGGGTTTTGCCAAATACCTAGTCTCCGTTCCTCCCCGAACAAACTATCCATCTTTGTGACACGGCGCCGCGCCGTCATCGTTCTACTCCATCCGTGCCTCCATAGAAAGATAACTACTCTCTCGCGGTAGGTTTACCCGCCACACTCGTCGTCAACAAGGATGGCTGGCACCAAAGAGGTACCATACATGTTTGGTCTCTTCCTACCACTAAATTTCTCCTGATTAGTATTACTGATCAGATCTATATTCTATCGTAGTGTCCCACTTGTTTTGACACAAATGGTTTGTGCGGCCGTGGAGATATCTACATGACCAACTTTGATTTGACGTTTCAAGATGGATTTGTGGACACCACGGTATTCAGCTACCAACGAGTATATCATGTTGTTTATTTATTTCTTATTATGTGCTTGGCATATTTTGTTGTTTATTTGAGTCATTAATGCGTGACCTGCATGTAATTTTTGAACTTTTATGTGCATGTTTGATATTAAGAGTAATTGCTCTTTTTAGTCGTGTTAGTGTCTTGGACCTCAATATAAATTTGATGAAGTCTAGTATTATGAAAAGTTCAAACACAATAAACTGTATGATTATGGTTTGCACTGCATGGCTCTTAGCTCTTATACTGTTAAAAAACATCAAGATAAGTGACTCTTACACAGGCATATCTATAATTTCATGACTCTTAGACCTTCTATGATGTGGTAATCTAATTTTAATCACATATTTGTTGTTAGGTCATCCCGTGCTACGTGAGAGCATGTTTCCTTATGCCATATTTTGTGCGCAAGGACGACACAGAGAGTTTCACTGCTGTTCTAAGGACCAAGGAGGACTTCGAATTTGATGTTGATGTCACAAACCAACCAGGTCTAACCTACATTAGTGGCAGAGCATGGAAGGAAGTTGCAATAATCTACAATATTCAAGTTGGCCAGAAAATGTACTTCACTGTGAACACCAAAGATCCTTGGAATCGTGTCACAACTGGGAACCTCCCAGTCACCCATCCAAGCAGTGTTCCAACATAATTCATCTTGTACCAATAATATCATATTTTAGTGTAATCATTTTTACATTTAATTTTCTCAAATCATAAATTGCAGAATATTTCCGACTCTCGCCTGAAAGACGTGGCATTGTTGATTCTATCAATGCCACCAACGGAACCAAGATAAATTGGAGGATGATTAAGACAATCATAGAAACTGTAGAGACTTTGGACTACAGGCTATCACGTTATTATGTTGGAGATTATGTACCGGGATCAACTGTAGCAATGGTCCATACCCTAAAGTGTCGCAGCCAAACCAAACACCTGGTAATCATAAGCAACCTGTTTCTTTCTTTTTAAGTTTATTGTGAATATTAAACTGGTCTTATTTGGTACTCCCTCCATTCACTAATATAAGATACTCCACCGTTCAGAAATATAAAACATTTTAGCTTTGTGAAAAGAATGTATCTAGATGTATTTTAGTGTATAGGTTCACTCGGAATCTATATACTCCCTCTGTCCTAAAATAGATGTCTCAAATTTGTCAAAATATGGATGAATCTAGACACTATTAAGTATATGGATTCATTCAAGATTTGAAATACCTAAAACATCTATTCTTGGACGGAGGGAGTACAAAAGTTGTCTAGACAAATTTGTTTCACAAAGCTCGCTCTAACACGTCTTATATTTCTAAATGGAGGGAGTATTACTGAACGGAAATGCTTATATTTCGTGAATGCATGTAGGGAGTATCATTTCTATTCCATTCCAAGTTTAACTGACAACTTCTTTTAGTGTCGTGCTACTTTATTTTTAAATCAGAAAATCCCAAAACGTCTTGTCCCAAATACGATGGACAAAGAAGGTGGCATGACCATTGTGTGTTATCCTCACACAATGGTGCAGGGGTCATACACCATTTCAAACAAGGATGGCCGTCTCTGTTTGAGTAGCTAGAAGAATTTCATGGACAAGGAGCCTACACTTGGATTGGGTGTCAAGATGTTGTTCTTGCTGTACCAAGCCTACTATAAAGGAGCTTACTTGTTTGTTACCCGTTTTTCTGATGATGCCCTATAGTTATTTTTCATATCGAATGTTGCACTTGCTCTGTTAGTGGACACCCGAATTATGTTATCCTATTTTCGTACCGGTTTCAATTTTTAAAGCCTACACGACATGTGTTCATACATCTACATGAATGCTCGATTATTAAGTTCAAAATGCCATGTATACAAATAATTATCCATGCCAACATACTCCGTTCCAAAATTTAAGACGTTTTCGTTTTGTGGTATGAATGTAAACGGAACGGAGGGACTATAAAGTACGGAAGTAAGAAAATAGGGACAAATAGAAGAAAAAAAAAGGAAAATAATAAAATCGTATCTGGGCCCATTGTGCAGCGCTAGCGGATGAGCGGAGTGGAGAGGAGATGGTCCAACTCGTCAGCTGCCTACAAGGCGGCCCATGATTCTGCCGATGGAAGTGTCACGCGGCGGTCTTTCCGGCTCAACATTAGTTTCCTATAAAACGCATAAATAGGTTTACTCGTCCCACCGCCACGCCTATCCTCTCCGCTCGCCGCCGCCCCACGTACATCTTCTCTTGACGTCTCTGCTCCCGTTCGTGATGTCGATCCGCCACCGTCCGTGAGCCATAGACTCGCTATTGCTCGTACGTTTACATTAAATTTGTAGGCTAGCTCTAATTTCATTGTCTAGATGAACTACATAGTATATAATATATTAATTTGTGTAGCTGATTTATGTAGATCTTTCACTGTACATTATTTGTATTTGTTGAACATGTGCATGACTGATGTTTTTAACGTATGTACTAGTGTATGACGTGTGTAATGGATTTATATGATTATGTTATTGTTTTAGGAGACACGGCGTTGTGCGGAAAATGCAAGAGTGTGTGCGACTCCTTGACCTCGGGGTTATTATTTAGTGTCTTTATGCATGAAGAGTTTGAAGATTCATTGGTACGAAACACACTATTTTTTCCATGCACTATTGCTATCTTGTAACCTTTATTGGCGGCGCTCTATCTTTTTTTAAACGTGTGTATATTCTGTTAATTGTGCGTAGATTATTCCGTGCAATGCAAAGTTCATGTTCAATGAATATGTAGAAAAGAAGACTAGTGTGCGCTTTCTAGCACTTGGGCGTGCATATGACGTTGATGTGGTGAAAGATAAGGCATTGACCCGCATGGGTGGTGATGGATGGAAAGAATTCGTTAGACAGAACCATGTGTTTGGAGGAGAACAAATGATTGTGTTTTCGTTGGGAGGAAAAACACCGAGTATCAGTATTGTCTATTTCAGCGGTGGCGAGAAAGACCCGTATGACTCTACCATCATCTCCCAAGTATGCGAACTGAGCGAAGATGAGCATGGGCACCTCTTAAATATTATACATGCATGAAGAACTATTCTTGGGGTCCCATTAGTAACCCATTTAACACGCACCGATCTTGCGAAACACAACATGGTATGTTATCCTCGTACTCCCTCCGTCTCAAAATAGATGTCTCAATTTTGTCAAAAATTGTCAAAATTTGGACGAATCTAGACACAATTTAGTATATAGATTCATCCAAATTTAAACCTAAGACATCTATTTTGAGACAGAGGGGTAGTTATAATTATGTTATTCCTCGTTATATGTGCATAACTTGTGGCAATCGTCTCACATTGTTACTCTTTTGATTTCATCATCCACGACGGCATCACAGAAACTACCTAAAAAATTTGTTGTCGGCCTTAACATTCCCGAGGAAGGCTTGGTTGGTCTGCGGGTTGGAGATTTCGAAGTTAGCAACATTTCCTACACGATTGACAATGATGGCCGGCTGATATTCAACAAAAAGGCATGGAGGGATTTCCATACGAAAGAAGATGATCTACAAGTTGGACAAGCCTTGCTCATTACTCCTAGGACCACAAAACAAGTTGCCCTGAACATTATGTTTATCATCGATATCATCTAGCTCCTTGTTTCTTAAGATTGATGCTTATTCGTTTGTAGCTATCCTGGAACAATTATTTATCTATTTTGCCGCCATATGTAAGAACATTATTATTCCGACGAGTTGATATTTTTGGCCTAGCGATTTATACATATTTAATATTCTCCCTTCGAACCTAGCAATGTATACATTTTTAATATTCTGTTACTATGAAACGTTATAATTCCAAATTTATTCACAGCACAAACCTTGTCGTGATTGCGTAAGTAACTTTCGATGCACTAATAATGATTAATTTCGATACACGAAGCCACGTGTAGACCCACTCATACACTGGTTAGCCACTCATAGTGATTGTTTGGATACGAAAGTTTAGCTCCTAGTTTTTGTAAAACGATTTTTAAGCTGATTTTAGGAAAACCAATTTTGCCAAAATTTCAGTTAAGAATAGGCACACCGAAATCCATGTTTGATTCAAGAAATTGTAAAATTAGTTTTTGGATGGAGGCAGAGACGCGAGACTGACATGACAATTAATGGCGACAGGGATGACATGAGAGAATTAACAACGATAAAGCTTCGCAGAGCAGCGGAAAGACTCTCAAGACGGCCACCGCCGTGAACACCAGCGCGCCGGCAGCAACGCTAATGCATATGTCATTGACACACCTACACAATTGCATCCCGGAGCACCGGCAATCCTGGACGTACGTGATGGCGACCCCGGAGAAAATCATGATGCAGCTTTCCTGGTTTGTGGCAGCGCGTCCTCCTCAAGCAACGCCATGTTCCCGGTGTCAGCGTGAGCTCTACGTCCGGCGGCGGCGCGTTCGATGACGGTGGCGTTGGTGCATAACTCGTCTTCCTCCCCATGTTCCTCGTCAGCGTAAGCTCTTCGTCCAGCGATGTCTTCGCGTCGGCCTTGCCTGGCCAGCTCGCCATGTACGTCTGCCTATGAAGTCTCCAGCCAAGGGTCGTCCGGCGAACTTGGAGATAAACTTCGATGTAGTCTCTGCTGGCTTTGTGGAAACCATTTTTACTTATTCCCATTTTGGGGGCCGAAGCCAAACAGAGTTTTAGTCTGTTACACAGTTACGCGAGGATAAGGGAAACGAGTTCTCTCAAACGACGTATCCAAACATGGCCTACTCTTTAGAAGCATACATAGACACGATTGCCTGATTGCACAATTGGAGGCCGACCGGCATACAGATTGGCCTAAACCCTAAACCCCACAGGCCCCATCCACCCACCACGCACACACCCCATGTTGTACGTGCGCACAAAGAGGCACATCTTATCAGAGGGATTTTCTTGTTCGATCGCCTCGACTGCGCCCACCTCGACTCCGCCCATCGCCGCCAACAACGAGATTTGAATTCTTTTCTTCCTGCCCTACGTGAGAGCTACATCGAGGACACACCGTTTCTTTTTTAGGAGCTGAATAATCGCAGCACACGCACTATTGTTGCAGGTATTTTTGTACGCACTGTGGATTTATCATACAGTATTACTAGTTCTAAGTTCAGCAGAACTTTGATTAGAGCTCGATCCATATGGATCCGTTTGTTTAGTCGTTAGATTTTCCGTCCAAGGGTAGTCGCCATTATGTCAAAGAATTGTTAGTGGATCTTCGCTAGGAAATTCCAGTTGTTGGGCTCTGTTTGAGGGCGGGAAATCGTTTGGCATGATGTTGCCTATTAATTCTGCTGTAATTTTCTTGTGTTAATTGGTTCTGTGTGTTAGACATCGCATCTCAAGCCTACATGCGGTGTTGAGATGCAATTTAGCTGGTTTGGTGTTTAAAAATGAATGATGTATAGAAGTCCCTTTTGATAAAAGAAATAAGACGTTTGATTCTCCTGTTGTTATTCAATTTAGCTGGTTATGTGTAATATTGTTCATATATGTTAGCAATAAAAGGTCTATAAACACATGCACTACAGAAAAACTATGTGTGTAAACTCTTTATTTGTAATTGTATATATGTGAAAACATTTTTAAAATCCCGCTTTCGATTTATCAGTAGTTAGGCGCGTCCAGAGATCGATTTACCTGACATGGTGTAGTATAACGTAAACTTAGTGTTATCCATCTTATAGTCTATGTGTATTATGAATAGTATTATTTCTTCGGATGCCAACAAAACACCTAAATAAATATAGTTATTTTTCAACAGAATGGACGAAATCGGAGAAATGTGTTGTGCTGTCGAGAAATGGTGTCATTTCGTGAAAAATATGACACTGGCACAACGTGCCAAAATTGGAGAAACCGACTTGCAGTGCATGCTTGAGATTCCCCCAGTGAAGTCAAGATGTCTGGTGATCAAATTTATGACACAAAAATTTGATCCAAAGACAGAAAAATTTAATGTACGCAAGAATGATGGTGAAATATCCCTTATGGGAGTGGACGTTGAGTGCATCTATGATTTAAAAAATCATGGATTGGATATATCGGACATTCTTTATGAGGAAGCTGATGACGCAAAGAACCGTATACCTGATAGCTTTGTAAGCAAAAAGACAGGTAATCTTGTAATTGATGACTTAATCGCCGACGTCATCAAGGATAAAGTTGCGGATGACGACTTTATCCGCAAGGTGGTTCTGGTTCTGATTGGGACAGTCCTTGCCCCACAGAACCAGAAGATCGTCCCAAAACAATACTATGCACTAATAGAAGATGTGGGTCGCATTAAAAAGCTGAATTTCAATGAGTATGTGTGGACATACCTCATTGCTAGCCTAAAACAAGTAGCCAACGCATATGAAGCGAAGCAATGGCCGACAGGCAGGACCATCTTGTTACAGGTAAATTCCATTCTCAACTTACATACTTCCTCCGATTCAAACTAATTGACTTGGTTTTGTCTAGATTAGGATATATCTAGCACTAAGACATGTCTAGATACATCCAAATCTAGACAAATCTGAGTTACATAATTTGAACCAGACGGAGTATATAATTATCTACAATACATTTTTCTTTGTTTTAATCTAATTTTGTTGTGATATTTGAAGTATCTGTACTATGAGAAGATACTCCCAGATGGCGCCGAGTATACGTCCAGAAGGCCATTGATGAGGAACTGGACGGAAGATGCGGCTTCGGGGACAGACGCCTTAGAATTAAAGGGCCGTGCTTTGGGGAAGGTACGTAAATACAAGTGATATCGTGGCTTATTTTTTGTTCTGCTAACGGTTCTAGGTTGTCAATATTAATTGGTTTATATACACATATCTTGAAGATTGACGATGACATAACTCAAAAGCATCAAGACGAGGTTCTCGATACACCCGAAATTGCATCTGGTAAGAAACGTAGTAGAGGGCCCTACAGGAAGAAGGAAGGAGGTTCTACATCCAGCAGGGCTAAAAGAATGAGCGAAGTCATGTTGGAACAGATGACGAACAAACTAACAGAGCATATTGATAGAACAATTGAAAAAACCTTTGATAGAAAGATGGAGGTCTTCACAAAAGCTTGTGCTAAGGTGATACACCCTATGTATCATCTGCTCTGAGTTAAACAAATGCTTTTTTTTAAACATGACATGTTGATTCATTTATTTTCAATCTTGCAGAAACTTCTTGTTATGATGAACTCGGCAGGAGTCGCGTACAGACCTTCTAAAGAAAAATGTCTGATAATGACAATAAAGAGGAGGAGGTAGATAAGAAGGTAGAGAATGGTGAAGGAATCTCCTCTACTAACACCAAATATACGCCAAAAGAATTCATGGAACGTCAAGACACCCCAGAAAGTAACTCCTTTAACATTGCACATGACTCCAATTTAAAGAAGGATTCAAATAGTAAGGGGAAAGAGGTTGAAGGTGACATATTCATGTTACCCACAGACAAGAAGGAAAGGAATGCTACTGATGCTTGCGACACCGCACCATCGAAACTCGGCAGTACGCAAGCGTCACCAATACTAATTGATGGTAGGGGTCCTTCACCGATGCGACCGGACCCAGAGCCGATTCCATTATAAGCATTCACATCTGCATTGCAAAAGGGGCGGGGAGGAAAAAAAGGTGAGGTAGGAGACACTCTGTCGAATGGATCGTCATCTGACTCGTTTAATAGCCTACATACCGTTGGCGAGAAGCGCAAGCTTAGGTCGGCGGATAAAAAGGGTAAAAAACCAAAAAATGATGTTAGAAAAGGTAGTGCAACATCATTGAATTGCATAGTTGTGCATAAAACAGTTACATGCACGTATTAAATATTGGTTTCTGTGTATGCATGTCTTTTCAAAGACCCAGGAGTCCTGGACGGTTTGACACCGCAACAAATAGATGCTGCAGTGTTGTACGTTGAAACAACAAGAAATAATAAAGATTTTAAGAGTCTACGTGTCTATGATAACAAGCACGACACTCAGGTCCCTGCCAACCACATTATTGAGAGCCTTGATAAAGTATGGCTGGGTGGCAATGTAAGTCCAAGTACCATGGTTTTGTTATTTTAGGCAACTAAGAAGGATCGTTTATCACACGTTAGTAAATTTTTCTGTAGGTTATAGGTGCTTATATGGCAGAATTGTCTCTTCGACTGGGGGATGACCGAAAATTGTGCCCTGCGTATAGGGCAAATGATCTAATACGTACTTCACCAAGGAGAAAAACTAGATCCCAGCATAAGAAAGAGGCCTTGGAAAAAAATTCAGAAATGGCTAATGATATATCAGGATGCTTTGAAAGATGCATGGAAGAATACTTCCGTGCTGATAAGGTAAGTACTGTTTGTACAAGAAAATGCAGGGTATAAACCAGATTATGTAATGTGATAACACTTGTCTCTTTTTGGTAGGCATATTTCGCGTTGAATATAAACGATTGCCACTGGTGCTGTGTCGTCCTGAATAGACCAAAAAAGATATTTCAAGTGCTCGACTCGCTGTTTGAATTTAAAAGGGTCCAGAAAAATGTCGAAGCTCTGGTATGTTTTCTCTCTATACATTTAGCGACGATATGGTTACTCCAAGCATTACACTAAACCTCTTTGTTTCATAAAGAGAGCAAATTTCAAAAGACATAGAAGTGGCTAACAAATTTACGGATTGTAAGTTTGATGATGTTTTCAATTGGGAGATCGTAAGCTACGAAACACCACGGCAAAATGATGCGTGAGTTTCTGGTTGAACTAATGTCATTTCTTTTGATGTGTTAGTACTGTTATTCAAATTTAGATTCGTTATGATCAGAAACTCGTGTGGAATGTTCATGCTATGCTGTATGAAGCACTTTGACGGAGATAAATTCACAGATGTAGTCTCGCAGGTATTCAAAATTTCTATTTGGCATTTGCATATTTATATACACTAGCATGTGATCTTACTAACCCTGCTAATATTGTGTTACAGGAAAGGATAAGTGATTCAAGGAGACGTACTGTTGCAGAAATTATTCTGTCGAAGACAAACAAACTCAAAAAAGTAAAAGCAGAGTTCTTGAGATCGCGGAGCTGCTGGCAGATTCTTGAAAACTCAAGAAACAAAAATTCGTACTACCGATTCCCTAGCGAATGTTGGTATATCATTAAACAATTTACGCAAAGTTGGGTTGTTTGATTGCTAAACAGTTCGCGCATGGCGCTGTGTTTTTGTCAGAAGAATGTTTCATGACCGTGTTGTTGTTGTTTTTCTTAATTTACGATTGTAATGTAAAGTTTGGGTTAGTTGTTTATGTTCGCCAATTTGTGGATTTGATGAGCAATGTTTATAGGCCTAGTTGTAGTGTGTATGCTTAAAATACAATGCTCGTCGAAATAGTAACGGACCAGACATATAAATGAATGGGAATTACATTATACAGTTTCAATATATAAGAGTTTTTAGCTTTGTGAAGCAAATGTATCTAGACTTGTTTTAGGATGTAGGTTCACTCAGCTTTGGGGTGAATCTAGATTCATTTTCTTCAGAAACCTGAAACATCTTATATTTTGTAGTGTAAGTGTAAGGTTCCCAACCTTTAATAAGGTAGATATCCCTGTGTTTACAATGCAAATCCCTGGATCAATAGCTAGCATCCACAGTTAAGATGTAATATCAAGAAACAAAGGTCATAATACAACTTTATAACCAGGAATGAAAGAACTTATTACATCTTACATAGCTCATTTGGCTATCACATTACATTGCAGCAGAATATCTATAAGCATGGGGTCCTTCATCTTCAAAGTGCCACAGGTAATCATGTTGGTTGTAGACTTGTAATCCTATTCAACAAACTTCACTAACATCAAACAAACCTGCAACATAATAAGTTGCAGGCACAAGGGTCAATACATTTGAATTGTATTGGCAAGCTTCACTACTATGTAGAAATAAGTGGATCCTATCATTTTCATGCATATTTGGCTAAGTAGGGTTTAGGCTATTTTGCAGAAAGCAATATAGTTTTATCCTATCTTTTCAAAATAGTTTTTGATCTTTGTCAAATCTTTCTGAACTTCTTGGAAAACTCCAAGTGCTTCAAATCCCTTGTTGTCACCCTCAAGTTTTTAACTTTGAGAAATTGGAATGTCGAGATCTTCCATAGCTTCAGGCCTTAGTTGCTCAGTATTGTCCATAACCGGGGACACGGCTAAGTACTTAGAATTTTGATCTTCTGCAGAAGTTGTACACTTTACCCACATGACACAATCTCATCTTGATGCCACCAGTGGCCGCTGGATAAGTACTCACCAAGATGGAGTACTGGCAGATTGAGAATGTGACAAAGTCTTTCCATAGGAGTCCTCCCAATACACAATGCTAGCTTGTCATCCAGGCACCAATGTAGGGTTTCAAGTTCCCTTACACAATTCTAGTTAACCTGAAGATGCCAATGCATGGGTCTTCCACTATGTAGTTGACTAAGCCAGAGCCCATTTAGCATGTGGCTGTACACGGTGTACACGGAAGCCACTGTACGAGAAACATGTTCAATCTCTAAGTCCCTGGGTGGTTTTCTTCTAGTGCACATACAAAAAGAGATAGCCATACAAACATGGTTCCTTTTGTTGCCACCTTGTCCAAAACTTGAGTATCCTTGTCCACCCAGGTGGTTCATTGAGTACTTGTTTTATTATATAAAACATATATCTTTTCAACTCTTCATATAGTCATAACATGTATCCCATCCCAATATATAACAGGGCTAAGCATACTACAACTACATTGTTTCCACTAAGGGATATATAGAGGTATCCTATTAGGATTTAGCATAGCATAAAATATAATAAACCTTTCCATGCATGTTACAAAATCCACTAAGTGTAATGAAAATAGTAGGACATGGATGATAGTGTCACTTGCCTTTTTAGTAGAGAATGATGGTTCACATCTTGATCTTGCAAATATCACACTCTTCTAATTCCACTACAACTCTTTTTATCAAATAGAAATATTTTATTTCAAAAGCTTGGCCAAGATTTAATTTGGCTCTATAAAATAATCCTTATTTATAATTCTACCTTTTCTTTTGAAAACCAAATCTTTTTATTAAAAGATCTAAAAATAGTAATTCCAACTATCATAATTTTATTTATTAATTGTTTATCTTTTTAAATCCCTTTAGGATTTTATTTGATCAAAATAGGTTTTGATGTTTCCAATTGGAATCAAAAAGTTTCTTCTCACCCTAAAAATCAACAATTGTTTATTTTGTTTATTTATTTTTCACATTTCAAAATTTTGGAAAATTTTGGGATGTGACAATAAGTGCAAACCAAACTTTGTTAGCATGTACAGTGTTTGATGCGTATGCCGCGCTCATCTGGCATCCCGTCCTGATGCAACCACCGGCCCTAAACATCGTGGGACCCACCACATATTCACCTCATCATTACCTTTAGAAAAGGAAAGGGGACAGGAACCCGAGCCAGCGATAGATGCCGAACTCCAGTACAACCTCCGGCCCCTCATGGCCGCGGTATGGGGCAGTGTAGATCACGAGGTGCCCTGACTGCCCACGCATCGCGCCACCGAAACGATTGGTCACTAAGAACGAGGAAAATGGCAACTGTGGGCACGAATTTGTGAAATGCGAGAGTAAGCCAGAGGAGGGGAAGGTTAGATCTGAGTTCTTCAAGTCAATTTGTTGATTTCGTTTGCCAATTTTGGTTCTTCCCCGGATTTGGGATTTGAATCAGGGTTCATCTACCCATCCGATTTCAGGATCTGAAGAATTGTAGGCATTTTGAGTGGATGGATGAGTACATTGAGAGGATTAAACTAGAGGGTGCAGTTGATCGGAAGGGGGGCGCATCGATTGACCTCAATTACCCTCATAAGGTCGAGAGCTTGGGCTCTGAAATCGTTGCTACGACGGGTGATGCAGAAGTTAAGGGAGAACTGAAGAAACTCAACAAGCAGTTAAGGAAGATTATCGATCTGAACAAGCAGGCGAACATGAGGAATGCTGTATTTTATTTTTGTGCAGTTGCTCTTGGGTTGGTCTATCTGCTGATCATTAAGCAGTAGACACTGTAATAAGTGTATCAGTTAGCTTCCTCATGCTTTGCACGCCCTGAATAAAAAGCATCACGAATTTGCCAAGTTTTCTCCGTTTGCTTCTCTTTATGCACATGTTCATGTAAAAAAATACTCCCTCTGTCACAAAATAGATGTCTTAGTTTTTTCAAAATTTGGATGAATCTATATACTAAATAGTGTCTAGATTCATTCAATTTTTGACATATTTGAGACATCTATTTTGAGACAAAGGGAGTAGATAAAAACATTTTGTACGCTGGTTCTTGCTTTTCATACATGGCTTGGCAATATCACTCTTATACTTAGATGTATCAACTGGGTGGGATCATGTTGGCCAAGTGTCGAGTCACAAAACCACAAATTGATTATGGTGTTTCTAGCCAACTGAGAGAGGTCATCATAATTTCTTGGTATATAGTGCTATACTAAGATCTATTAACTAGGTAGATATTTCTCAAAAAAAATTAACTAGGTAGGATTATGTTGTCCAAGTGTTGACTCATTTATAACAAGTTGATGAAGGAGTTTCTGGCCAGCCCATGAAATGTTGGCATGCGCACCCACATTTGGCGCAAAGTGTCTCATCATGTCTAGGCATAGCAGTCTTATACTTAGATCTATAAAGTAGGTAGGACCATGTTGGCCAAGTGTTGACTCATATGCTACAAGTGTGTGTCATAGCACTCTTATTCCAATAATACAACCGGCTTGCTGTCTATAAGTTTATTTATAGTCAGCTTATAGTCAAGTAGTATAATAGTTATTTTCAAAGATCTACTACTTTATACATATATGGCCCACTCACATACTCACATAGTGTCTAGGAGCACGCGCAAGAGCTGGCTATTGCATGAGAGCCCATCTCTTTTCTCTCACCTTTTCTCTACCATCCAACTAAGCAAAACAATACTAGTTTAAGCCTTATAGCCGGCTGACTAGGACTTATTGTACTTGCTCTAAGAGCCCATCTCTCTTCTCTCACCTCTTCTCTCTCATCCAACTAAGCAAAACAATACTAGTTTAACTCTTATAGTCAGCTGACTAAAATTTATTGCACTTGCTCTTACATATCAACTCGTTAGGATCACGTTGGCCAAGTGTTGAGTCACACAACCACAAGTTGATGAAGGAGTCTCTAGGCAACCCAAAGAAGCCTATAGCATTGGAGTGAATCTACGTGATGAACTGACCCCACCTGTGGGTCGGTCCTGAGATTTCAGGGCCCCGGAGCGAAACTAAAATTTTGGGCCTCCTTCTTAATTTTTTTTGATATACAAGAATGAAATGATGAAGAATAAATACTTCAAGTATACCCATTTGCAATATTCATATAAAAATAAAAATGTTTACATATTACCTTCAAAAATTATCCGTGTATTCCTAGAAGCGAAGTCGGTGATAATAAAATCAATATCAATCTCGTCTAATAACTTCTCGATGCCAGATCATAAATAATCACACTAATTGGTTCCTCATCAACACTAGCAAATTTTGTAGGAGATGAATCAAATGCGATATCATGATCACTTACATTGTTATTACCCGCGTTGATGTCATCGTTCTCCTCTGTACCGATATCATCCTCTAGATCAATATTACTATGTTACTCAGCAAGAACTACTAGCTCCCTTTCGATTTACAAGTCTTGCGCGTACTTCTATATCGCCAAATTGAGCAACTTAGTATCAGGTATATATTATAAAATGTATATCATCGAAAACTTTAGACTTTATATTTTACTTTTCTTAGCACCGGAATAAGGTGCCATAACCAATTAACTACACTATAAATATAAAGAAGAGCAACTATTAGAACAAAAATTAGAGGCAACGTTTGACTGTAGAAGACTGAGATCATAAATTCAGAATTCTAACCTATAGACGCTGAACGGCCAAAGCGAGACGAGATAGGCCACAGACAGAGGCAGAGGGCGAGGGGGCGATAGGCGACGATCGGCCGATAGGTGGCGGCTTGCTGCTTCCCGCGTGCGGACCTTCCTACAATCGACATCACAGTGTTGAGTCGAGGTTGAGGCACGAACCGGGGTGCAGCGTGCCTTCATACGATACAATCAAAGAGGATAGCTGATCTAATTGCATGTTAGGTACGTGATGCCGTGATGGACTCTAAATTTGAAACGTATGTGTATGTCTAGCAAAGTAGAGCGCTCAATCTAGCCCAATAGAAAACTCAAAATTGCTATTTTTTTTTATTTTTTTAAGATCTATTATAGCCTATATATGCAGCACATATCTGGGGAGGGCCCCCCAAAATTTTGGGCCCAGGGCGGCTCCCCCTCTGGTCCCCCCCAAGGGCCGGCCCTGCAGACCTGTCAGCGCGGTTAGCCGATGTCCTTATACATTACAAGAAAAGAAAATCGCCAGTTCCTTGACCGCATAGTGGCAGTTCCTGCCGTCTCCTCGCCTCCTTGTTCCGGCGTAGTGCTTCCCTCTTCGACTCCTCCTATCCTTGTTCTTCTCCTTGTTCTTATCCTCATCATCTCCTGGTCTTCTTTATTCCTCGATAGGAAGGCATGGCGAGCAGCAGACTGAAGGTGAACTGGTCCGATCTCCCGGCTGACGGACCACTTGCCAAGATCGGCGAATCCTTCCTGGAGAACGAGGAGTACGTCGATGCCTACGCTGATTGTCGGAGAGTCTGCGGCGATTGGTGCCGCGCGTTAAAAGAACCCGAGTTCCATCTCAACAACTGGATCCTAGTATATTACACACTTCCAGATGTCGGCAACTTCACGTTCCTCAACCTCGCCACAGGTCGTTGCTTCACGACGAATCTAATGGAAGTTCAGCGCAGGTTCACAATTCATCCAATCAACATTCATTTGTTATTATGACACAAGTTTATTCTTAAACATGCATGTTTAATTGTGTACTCCCTCCGTCCACAAATAAGTGTACTTCTAGCCTTGTCCTAAGTCAAATTTTACTATGTTTGACTAACTTTTTAGAACAGTGTACTAATATTTATGACACTAAATTGATATCTTTAGATTTATTTTTAAATCTGATTTAATAATATGTCACTTTAATGTAATATATGTTCATATATTTCTCTATAAAGTTGGTCAAATTTGGTTATGTTTGACTTAGGCAAAAGCTAGATGTACACTTATTTGCGGACGGAGGGAGTAGGTTCTTAAACATGCATGTTCTTGAACATTCTTAAGAAAAGTTTAATTGGATAGGTTCACTCATTTAGGATATATATATCTAGTACATTTTGAAATATCTAGAAGCTCTGTCTTATCTAGAAGTTCTACCTTGTGGAGTCAGAAGGTGATTTGCTTCTTGTGTTGGGTGGGGTTTTTGCCGAAGGTCAACCGGTGCTTTACCGGGTGGACACGGAGAAACGCTGTCTCGAGGCTGTAGGTGACATTGGCAGCCGTGCCTTCTTCGTTCATTTTAACCGGTCGATCTCCGTCGACACTAGAGTGCACCCTAGTACAGTCCTAGCCGGTTGCATCTACTACGCGAATCTTTCTTATATCAGAGCGTACAATCATGATCTTAAGGCCTAGGATGGGGTACCAAGACTTGCAGATGGCTATGGTCATCATGATCTGGAACGTTCACCGAGGCCTTACCGTCTCGACAATATACTGGCAGCAATTGCAGACGGGGGGAGTTCAATGAATTTCTCCTGCAGGACTCAGGAGCGGACGCCGACGAAATATATAGGGCTGAATAGCCTAGGTTATTTGCTCAATCGCTAGCGTGTTCAGATCTTTTCGAAGTAATAAATTGCAATGTATTTATTTTTAGTACTTTCAGAATTCAGTGTGGTAGCTTTCAGAATTCTGTGTGGTGGCTTTCATAATTATGTGTAAGTACTATCTTTCAGCTTTACTCTTAGAACTCAAGTTGTGATTACTGATTCAGAGTCTCACCTGTCGTGGTTTTTGCCTTAGTTTGAAAGAAGCACCAGAAATTAAAAAAAATTCAAGAAATAGTGGAACTAAGTTGATGATGGTGTTTCTAGCCATGATGCTCGTAAATTTGACCTATCCATGATGCTTGTGATAATTATGGACCCACAACAACATTGCATGGTATCTAAAATTAACCAATCTGAGTTGTCTAGAAACAACTGACCAACTTGTAGAAGTATGAGCCAACACTTGCTCAAACAATATCCCACCAAGTTATACTTAGATCTATCAAGTAGGTAGGATCATGTTGCTCAAACAAAAGAAGGAAACGAATCCCTCTCAAATTTGGCTAAAGTTTATTTTTTTGATGTTTTATACGAAAGGAACTTGCACCTTTTATGGTTAAAAAATATATATGACAACTAATTTTTGTTTTTTGTACAACATTACCTCCATCGGAAGAAACAAGATGCATAATTAAGTCAATGGACAAAAATTCATTGTCATATAACTTTGAGCTTAAATAACCTAATTTTCCTAGTAGAGTAGTTATTCACGGGCAAGCACTCTATTTTTAAATTGTTATTCTTGTGTTAAATAAAATGAGTTGTCTCAATCATTGCATCAACTAGCTAAGTTAGTTTGCACGAACTATAACCACATAGATAAAAATAATATTATAGTAGCATTACATAAACCCATCCACCGATGGGCACACGATACAAACGCACACAACTTACATAATAAAAACTAACTTACAACTAGAAAAACAGAAAAACAACGAGGCATCTTCCCTCCTTGGCTACTCCTTGCGGGGTAGGGGCTCGCCCCTCACTCGTCGTCGTCCTCCGGCATGCGGTAGGGGAGGGTGTGCATGTTGCCCGGGGAGGGGAAGATGGCACGGAAGTCGGTGAAGATGTTGTAGGTTGTGAATGCGATGAATTCGCATCCACACCAGAAAACCTGCCCGAGGAGCGCGAACACGTCTAATGGGTTGGTGAAGTGCACGTACAGGCCGATCTCCAAGTCGGTGTTGCCGTCGTAGTACCTCTCCAGCCTGAACATGCGTGGCGAGCCCCTAGGGAGGTGGCGGTAGCCGGCAGAGAGGAAGAAATGAGCTAGTTCCGTCGGCCCCCTCCACCTCGAGATCGCCCTAACACGCAGTTCATTCTCAACGACACCGCCGCACTGCCGCTCGGGCGTGGTGGGTGGGCGACGGAAGGTGGGGCCGTTGAATTGCATGGTTGCGGCTAGCGGGTGACAGCTGAAGAAGATGCGGTGGCGGGCTGGCGGCTGAAGAGAGAGGAGGGTGAGAGAGGTGTGCGGAGATTGGAAAGAAATGGTGCCATTATATAGGCCGGGGCGGCCGTTGCAAACCCTAGTGTGAAGAGAGAGGAGGGTGAGAGGGTGTGCGGTGGCGTTTGGTCTCCGTCGAGCAGTCAAAGCCGTCGCAGAGCATTCAAAGCGGCAGGATGGGTTATCCAAGCGGCGCGTGCATCGGTGTGCATCGACGGGTTATCCAAGCGGCGGGACGGTAAGGCTGCATCGGCGCGTGCCTTGCATGCTGCAACGCTGCGCGCAATAGCCAGGCTGCGATGCTACGCGCAATAGCCAGGCTGCGACGCTGCGCGCAATAGCCAGGATGCGACGCTGATGGGTTCAATAGCCAGGCTACGACGGGCACACTGCATGGCACATGCATGGCAAAGGCGCTGGAAAAGAGGGCAGCAACGGGCAGCGGGCACAGGGGTGTGGCTGCCACGAGCAGAGGCATAAACAGACCCATTGTACGATGCGTGGATGGCCCAGCGGAACCAGACACGACTCGCTGGAAGAAAAAACGCCAGCCAATCACGTCGAAGAAACAGGGCTCTCGCGGATCACTCATGATTCCTCCTAGAATACCATATCGCACGGCGGGAGTTTAGCGCACAGCGTCAGATGAACGGTCGAGGTTGGTCGTTAGGGTTAGCTGCCGTCACACAGAATCCTTCTAGAAGAACAGATCGAACGGACCGGGTAGCACGCTAGGGTTAGATCGACGCTCCAGGTTGGTCGTCAGGGTTATCCTGGTCAACGAATGGGGTTTTGAGGGGTTTTGAGCTCAGTCAACGGGGTTTTGACAACTTTGACCGTGCATAACTAATTCCCAAAAAAACGAAAAAATTCAAAAAATAGTGAGATTTCATACTAATACTGTATAGGTAGAATAGATGCTAAGGACATTTATTTGGCTGATTTGGACAAGGTCGAAAAATAAGATGCTTAGCAATGGGGTCGTTTCCCCTTGCTTTGGAGGCCATTTCTAGCACATTTTCGGTGGCAGTGAGATGTACTTCACAAAAGGACTAGGATTGATGAACTAACATGCATAATAGTACATAAAGCATTAAAACATCATAGAACAAACCAATAATCTCTATAAAATATTGAATGTTTGTCCAAATTAGAAGGTCAATTCAAATTCAAAATTGAATTCCGGTTCAAATTCAAATTCACCTCACATAAGTTTTCACATCAAAGTACACAAACCAATATAACAATCAAGATTACATCAATGAAATATAGGTTTTCACATCAAAGTACAACAAACATAATGTTTCAATGGTTCCCACTCTATTTTGCTTGCCTCTTGCCGCTCGATCTCTTGTTATTTTTTTCACTGCTTGGTTCAACATGACATAATTTGTTGATGCTCCTGGTTTTCTTACCAGGACCAGTTGGCCCCCACAACTTTTGCAGCAAAACCTTCTGAACTGGTTTTGGTGGAAATTCAACAGCCAAATCAGCGATGTTGTTCAGCACAACCTCGAGAACATGTTCAGGTGGCACCTCAATAGACTCTTTTGTTGCCTCTTCGGTTTGCAAATTATCTAGAACAGGTGGCAACTCAATAGATTGCAGCACAATATGATCAAGGGCATCATCTTCTTCCATTGCAACATCCACAACAGGTGGCAACTCAATAGCCTCATTTTGCCTTGTTTGATCATCAGTAAACATGATCTGCACATTTCTCTTTTTTCTGAATCCACCAGTCTTGTCTTTTTGGTTGGCCAGCATTTTTCAACAACAAGAGGCTGAACTAGACATTTTCTCCTGAAAAACATAACAGGTCATTTTGCAACAAAACAAAGTGAAGAAACAACAGTAACAGTAACAAAAAAAATATTGCATACTTCTTTGGCTTTTCAGGAGTGTAACGGCATTTGGAAGACCCAGTTCGGTGCCCAAGTTCCTGGCAAACCTTGCATCTATTTTTGTTACCTTTTTTAGGTCTTTTTGGCTTATCATCCTTTTTCCCTTTCTTACTACTCCCACCTTTCTCAAACCATGCCTTGAATATACTTTGCTTAGGCCGGCCAGCTTTTCTTTTGGTCAGTGGAGGACACATAAAAAATTCAAATTCTACTTCAGGCCATTGAGACTGGTCTGTAAGTGCTGGAATTGGAGTTGCATATGCAGCTTTAAATTTTTCTACTGAATAATATTCATGCAAATAAAGGTGCATATTTAACTTTGGTTTGGAGGCCAAGAAGAGTAGGGCATGCTCACATGGCTTTCCAGTGTGTTGCCACTCTAGGCAAGTGCATTCATACACTTCAGTGTCAACAACATGTCTCCTTCCAGTTTTGGTGTCTCTAACTTCAGCATCCCACAAAGAAGATTTCTCAACTTTCAAATGTGCAAGATTTCTACTCCTGTTGACAACCTTTTGTACCACTGCTGGAAGCTTGTCCCCTTGTAGGACATCACCAATTCTTCTTCTCAATTCCCACAAGCGCATGATCATGATCCTGATTTGGTCAACCATGTCATGTACAGACAAGTCCTTTAAATCCTTCACCTTGTTGTTAAAACTCTCTGCCAATTTGTTATTGATATGATCACATTTGATGGCAGTATTAAATCCTGACCGATACCATAAGAGAGAGTGATAGGTTTGCAGCCATGTACCAAATTCATTCTCACTACATGCTGCCATTATCTTACCAAGATGATATGAATGTGTCTGGGTAGTGTAAGATCTGGCTGCAGGCCACATGCGCCCAAATTCTTCTCCTCTGAACTTTTTGATCAAATTCATCCACATATGTCCAAAGCACTCTCTTTGCTCAGAATGGGGAAACACAGTCTTTACTGCATTTTCTAGGCCTTTGCATGCATCTGTATGAATTGCCAAAGGTGAGACTGGCCCTAAGCATCTTTTCAACTACATGATAAACCATGTCCATGAGGCCTCAGTCTCTGATTGAAACAACCCAATGGCAACGGGGAACATCCAATTATGTCCATCCAGAGCATTGCATGCTGCTAGCTGACCATTCCACTTTCCAGTTAAAAATGAAGAGTCTATGCTTAAATATGGACGACATCCTGCTTTGAAGCCATCGATGCAAGGCTTTAAAGCCATAAAAAACTTAGAGAAGAACACCTTGCCATCATCACTGACCTCAGTATCTATCTCCATAACACTGCCAGGTGACCTTTTCTCAACCTCTGCTTTGAAGTTATACAACATCCTAAAAGTATTTGCCCAATCACCATACAATTCTTTCATTACCCTTTGTTTTGCCTTCCACACAGCGCTATAATTCACCTTAATTGGGTAGTCCTTTTCCAAGTCTTTTTTTAGCCTCTTTTCAGTAGTGTTTGGTGTCTTGGCTAAAATAGGAGTGATCTTTTCAGCAACCCAAATTTGTGATGTCATTGTTGATACTCTCTGTGAACTAGGAATGCAAGTGTGTTCAAAAGGGATTTGATTAACTCTAATGGTCCTTCCATCTGGTTGGCGTCTAGTAGAAATGTACCATTTGCAAGGATTGGCGCCCCCATCAAAACCTCTACATCTAGCATAGAACTTCTTTTTATCAGTCCACTGAGTCTTGGCATCAAACTGCTTCTTGATTGCATAAGTTTTGAAACACATCCTAAACTCACCCATGCTTGGAAACAGTTTCCCTACTGCAATAACAGGGTTTTCCTTGTCATAGACAGTAACCAGCTCATCATAATGTGCATCATTTACATCATTTGCAGCATTCTCCATCAGCTCTCTATCTACATCTTCATAAAATGTTCTGTTACCACCATCATTATCAGCCAAATTAGTTTCATCAGTCTTTTCCTTATCTCTGTCATCTACTGGAATGCCAAATATTACGCACCACCGATGGGCTGCCCCTGAGCTCACACGGGCCGCCGCTGCCGAGCACACGAAGTTGACGGCGCCGCCGCCGGATTATAGCTAATCTATCAAGTGGGTGGGATCATGATGGTCAGGTGCAGTGACTCACACAGCCACTAAGTTGATGATGGTGTTTCTAACCAACCTAGAGAGTTCTAGATCCTATGCAATGTTGGCATGGCCCCACATTTACCACAGTTGTGTGTGTCATGGCTTAGCATAGCAAAATTATAGCTAGATCTATCCAAACGTGGGGTAGTTAGGTCAATGATCATGTCCGACTACTCGAAAGAGCCACTTGTGTACCATGTTTTTATCTACATTTATTCAAATGGATTCAAATTTGGCACGAGGGTTTATCACCATGTGCCTAATGATGCTACCATTGTATCTAGCCATTTTGGTTTGAAATTTTCAAAAATTTAATCAACAAACTCAAAAACAGGATTTCATTTGTGAAGCAAGTCCCAAAACTACAATTTGAAACCTTCTAGTTGCATGCTTGTGCGGTTTTACATCACATTGGGACCACATAAGAGCAGTTGTACTTTTAACCGCATAAGCCACACTTCAGACACGGATATTTAACCGCAGCCGTTACAAAATATCTTGTACATTGACTACAATGTTGCATACAAATAACATGACATAACGCAATAAAAATACTAAAAGCCACCCTTGAAATAAACTTTTGGAGGCCATTCCTCCGACAATGAGTAGATCCTACCCACCTGACTTTCATTACTTGACATCTGAATTTCAGTCACAGTTTTCATATCCATGTCGACTTCAAACAATCCAGGATCAAACCCAGTTGATAACAATACAAATCGTCCATTGCTTGATGCCTTCCTCATCTGAATTTTGTAGTAATAATTTGCGAACCCTGACTTACCCTCATTATTGAAAACTTCTTCCCAGCAGTCATCCGATATCCTAGATCCAATTTTTTGAAAAAAATCAACCTTAGACTCCAAAGACCACACAGTGTGGTTGCCCTCATGATGCAGAACCCATCTTTCAAGATCTCCATTGGAAAACTTAATGAACACCACCCCTCCTCCACATTTAGGAGCTATCGTGTAATCATTCCAAGAGTTAACATTGAATCCCATTTCATCTGACAATTCTATTATGCAAGTCTGTGATGTTAAAATGTCCAAACAAACTATATATCAGACTACATACATCATGTAGAGCTTGCCTCCAGATAAAACACCATACGGATTACGGTGAAAGACAGGAACCACAGGTGATTGTATTGGCGAACTTACTGTTCTTAACAACCCCCCATCTTTATGAATACACACGTGAACAAACACCGAATCAGTACTGTTAAAGCTTACCCCGTTGTAGTCAGAATTAAAGAGCGTAGCTGCATCTTTCTCGAAGAAAGGCAACCCTGACCACCCCCTTCCAAGTATCAACCCAAACTGCCCAAATGTGTTATCAGTGTGCTGACCCCCATTTCTTGGAATTTGCACTATATGCTCCATCTCCAAAGAAGTAAAACTATTTTTTCTTGCAGAGGGGCAAAACGTGTAGTAAACATCTGAATCCCCACACATGCTTCCAGCTTTAAGACCAAGGACAACACCATCTGCTGAACTCAAAATATCCGCACCTTCCCACAGTTCACTGTTTAATAATGGGTGTAAAGCATTAGATGAAACCTCTATCTGATTTCCCCGTGCATAAATTAACCTAAATACACCTGTTCTTGTTCCTGGTTTCCTGAACTGCACCAAAAACCTAGATGTGCTGGTGCTTTTGTCGAACTAAACCAGCGTTGCACAATTAGAGACCTACTAGCTGACAACCATGCATTATTGAAAATGCTGCAACGGATCAATGCCATAGAAGTTGCAATTTCAGACTTTGTAATAATTTTTGAAACCAAATCTGAGTTGCTCATCACTGAATCCACAGAAGTTTTCAATTCGACAGATATGCTGGATCCAACTCCATCTGCCAAACAAGAAACCATATGTCATATGTTTGATACAATGCCAGGAATTTTTTATACCAAGGAATAGAAGCATGTCAACAAGCTTCCATCATCTACAGAATAACAAATCAAACAACAGAACAGAAATAAAATCCCTACAAACTACAACACACTACTAAATTCCACCATCCCCCACCCCCCAATTTGTGAAGGAATCTGTTATTGAAGCTTTCCTTCCTAAAAGCAGTCACTTCTAAAGAACAGAAAGTATTTTATTTTTCAATTGCTCCTTTGTATAAGAAACAATTAAAGTAAAATCCTTCAGCATATCCCAAACTATAGCATGGTTCTTAAATACCCTAAGAAACATATATACTCTGAAGACCTCTTTAGATCTACCCGTACTATACACACAATAGGAAAGCATACAAAATTTTACATATGCAGTCGGATAAAAGCAATCAACATTACCAGAAGCTTCTTTTCGAAATCCATCGCCTGAAGTGTTGAACTTTCTAAATCCCAGAGAATCTTCCATGGCGACAATCCAGCCAGACCTTGGAACCTTAGGCGAAAGCACACCCTCATCCCTCTCGTTCATAACGGTGTGATGTATGCGAGTTTTAGTGGAAGGATATAAGAATCAATTTGAATCTTGGAAGAGCGGATGGTTAGGGGCACCTTAGATTAGGGTTCCAAAGGACACAGCCGTTCATCTATAGCTATCGAAATTCCTTTTGTACCCCCAGGACCAACTTTAGCCATGCTAGAAAAACACAAGGGGGGATTTACAAAATAACTATGATGTGCTCTGAACTGAAGCCATGTATGAAGCTAGTTTTGACCGGCCACTACGCTGATTACTACCAAACCCAAAAAATTATGCGTACGCTGAAAATCGATCTATAAAAATTACTGATCAATCCAAAAAAAAATCCTTCCTGGTATATCTTAAGGGAAACAAACTCAATCCCGAAGAGAAACAAATTTAACCGTGAAACACAGAAACTTAGATTCATAGTGGATTAACTGAAGATTTTTTATATTTCCCATCTATCCCAGATAGTTCAGCTTTTCCCTTTTCATATGACACCCATTTTTTAAGCACCAAATATTAGCCGAAGATATCCCATGTTGTAAAATTTATCGTTTTTAAAAAACTAGGATTAGCCGAAGATATCTCATTTTTATGACTTACCATTACATTAAAAAGTACTAGTGTTAGACCTGAATGATGCATACATTACCCCTCCCTAAATCATAACTAAGAATGGTGAAATATTCATATTGTTTAATTACAAATTCATAAGCCATGTTTTGATGTATTGATGCTAGCTAAATGGACTCAAATTTGGCACAAGGGTGTATCACCACGTGCCTAATGATGCTAGCATTGTATCTAGCCTAATGATGCTAGCATTGTACCCAGAGAGGTCTATAGCTAATGCAATGTTGGCATGGCCCACATATACCACAAAGTGGCTCATCATGTCTTGGCATTGTATCTAGCCTAATGATGTTAGCATTGTACCCATAGAGGTCTAGATCCCATGCAATGTTGGCATGGCCCCACATCTACCATAGTTGTGTGTGTCATGGCTTGGCATAGAGAAAGTATAGTTAGATCTATCAAGAGGGTAGTATCATGTTGTCCAAGTGATGACTCATACAATAACAAGTTGGTGAAGGTGTTTCTATCCAACCCAGAGAAGTCTCGATCCCATGCAATGTTGGCATGGCCCCACATTTCCACAAGTGCGTCTCATGTCTTGGCATAGCACTCTTACAACTAGATCTATCAAGTGGGTGGGATCCTGTTGGTCAGGTGTAGTGACTCACACAACCACTAAGTTGATGATGGTGTTTCTAGCCAACCTAGAGAGGTATAGATCCCATGCAATGTTGGAATGGGCCCACATCTCTTGTTGTAGATTCAAAATTCAACTGATTTTTAGAAACAATTAAAAATTCATCATCTCTTGGCATAGTAGTGTTATACTTAGATCTATCAAGTGGGTGGGATCATGTTATCCCAGCATTGCATTAGGCTCTAGACCCATATGAGTTGACTAGAAACACCATCATCAAGTTTTGTCGTGGCTTGACATAGCACTATTATAGCTAGATCTATCAAGTGGGAGGGATCATGTGGTCAAGTGTAGTGTCTCAAACAACCACTAAGTTGATGATGGTGTTTCTAGCCAGCCCAGAGAGGTCTAGACCCCATGCAATGTTAGCATGGCCCCACATCTACCACAAGTGTGTCATGGCTTGGCATAACACTTCTACAGCTAGATCTATCAAGTGGGTGGGATCATGTTGGCCAGGTGTAGTGACTCACACAACCACTAAGTTGATGATGGTGTTTCTAGCCAACCTACAGAGGTATAGATCCCATGCAATGTTGGCATGGGCCCACATCTACCACAGTTGTGTGTGTCATGGCTTGGCATAGCAAAACTATAGTTAGATCTATCAAGTAGGTAGGATCATGTTGGTCAGGTGGGATGACTCATACAACAACAAGTTGGTGAAGGTGTTCCTATCCAGCCCATAGAGGTCTAGACCCCATGCAATGTTGGCATGGCCCCACATCTGCCACAAGTTTGTGTCATGGCTTGGTATAGCACTCTTATAGCTAGATCTATCAAATGGGTGGGATCATGTTGGTCAGGAGTAGTGACTCACACAACCACTAAGTTGATGATGGTGTTTCAAGCCTGCCCAGAGAGGTCTTGACCACATGCAATGTTAGCATGGCCCCACATCTACCACGTACTGCTGTGTCACGACTTGGCATAGCACTCTTATAGCTAGATCTATCAAGCGGGTGGGATCATGTTGGTCAGGTGCAGTGACTCGCACAGCCACTAAATTGATGATGGTGTTTCTAGTCAACTCAGAGAGGTTTAGATCCCATGCAATGTTGGCATGGGCCCACATCTACCACAGTTGTGTGTGTCATGGCTTGGCATAGCAAAATTATAGCTAGATATAGCAAGTAGGTAGGATCATGTTGGCCACACAACCACAAGTTGGTGAAGGTGTTTCTAGCCACCCTAGAGAGGTCTAAAGCCCATGCAAAATTCAAAATTTGACTGGGCCACCTAAAATTCAAAAGAAACATCAAAATTGTGTAAAACATTGGACACATTTGACCGGGCACAATTGGCCCGAGACAGGCCGACCGGCATACGGGCTGGCCAAAGCCCATGCATCATACTCAGACGTTATTTTAGTACATGGACCTAAACCCTAAACCCCACAGGCCCCACCCACCCACCACGCACACACCCCACGTTGTACGTGCGCACAAAGAGGCACATCTTATTAGAGGGATTTTCTTATTCGATCGCCTCGACTCCGCCCATCGCCGCCAACGACGAGATTTGAATTCTTT
Source organism: Avena sativa (assembly GCA_916181665.1). Lineage (NCBI taxonomy): Eukaryota > Viridiplantae > Streptophyta > Magnoliopsida > Poales > Poaceae > Avena > Avena sativa. The sequence goes on from OV702282.1 coordinate 196,994,974, forward strand.
TCTTCCTGCCCTACGTGAGAGCTATATCGAGGACACACCGTTTCTTTTTGAGGAGCTGAATAATCACAGTACACGCACTACCGTTGCAGGTATTTTTGTATGCACTGTGGATTTATCATACAGTATTACTAGTTCTAAGTTCAGCAGAACTTCGATTAGAGCTCGATCCATATGGATCCGTTTGTTTAGTCGTTAGATTTTCCGTCCAAGGGTAGTCGCCATTATGTCAAAGAATTGTTAGTGGATCTTCGCTAGGAATTCCAGTTGTTGGGCTCTGTTTGAGGGCGGGAAATCGTTTGGCATGATGTTGCCTATTAATTCTGCTTTAATATTTCTTGTGTTAATTGGTTCTGTGTGTTAGACATCGCATCTCAGACCTACATGCGGTGTTGAGATGCAATTTAGCTGGTTTGGTGTTTAAAAACGAATGATGTATAGAAGTCCCTTTTGATAAAAGAAACAAGACGTTTGATTATCCTGTTGTTATTAAATTTAGCTGGTTATGTGTAATATTGTTCATATATGTTTGCAATAAAAGGTCTATAAACACATGCACTACAGAAAAACTATATGTGTAAACTCTTTATTTGTAATTGTATATATGGGTAAACATTTTTAAAATCCCGCTCTCGATTTATCAGTAGTTAGGCGCGTCCAGAGATCGATTTACCTGACATGGTGTAGTATAACGTACGCTTAGTGTTATCCATCTTATAGTCTATGTGTGTTATGAATAGTATTATTTCTTCGGATGCCAACAAAATATCTAAATAAATATAGTTATTTTTCAACAGAATGGACGAAATCGGAGAAATGTGTTGTGCTGTCGAGAAGTGGTGTCATTTCGTGAAAAGTATGACACCGGTACAACGTGCCAAAATTGGAGAAACCGACTTGCAGTGCATGCTTGAGATTCCCCCAGTGAAGTCAAGATGTCTGGTGATCAAATTTATGACACAAAAAATTGATCCAAAGACAGAAAAATTTAATGTACGCAAGAATGATGGTGAAATATCCCTTACGGGAGTGGAAGTTGAGTGCATCTATGGTTTAAAAAATCATGGATTGGATATATCGGACATTCTTTATGAGGAAGCTGATGACGCAAAGAACCGTATACCTGATAGCTTTGTAAGAAAAAAGACAGGTAATCTTGTAATTGATGACCTAATCGCCGACGTCATCAAGGATAAAGTTGCGGATTACGACTTTATCCGCAAGGTGGTTCTGGTTCTGATTGGGACAGTCCTTGCCCCACAGAACCAGAAGATCGTCCCAAAACAATACTATGCACTGGTAGAAGATGTGGGTCGCATTAAAAAGCTAAATTTCAATGAGTATGTACGGACATACCTCATTTCTAGCCTAAAACAACTAGGCAATGCATATGAAGAAGCAATGGCCGACAGGCAACTCCATCTTGTTACAGGTAAATTCCATTCTTAACTTACATACTTCCTCCGATTCAAACTAATTGACTTGATTTTGTCTAGATTCGGATATATCTAGCACTAAAACATGTCTAGATACATCCAAATCTAGACAAATCTGAGTTAAATAATTTGAATCGGAGGGAGTATATAATTATCTACAATACATTTTTCTTTGTTTTAATATAATTTTATTGTGATATTTGAAGTATCTGTACTATGAGAAGATACTCCCAGATGGCGCCGAGTATACGTCCAGAAGGCCATTGATGAGGAACTGGACGGAAGATGCGGCTTCGGCGAGAGACGCCTTAGAATTAAAGGGCCGTGCTTTGGGGAAGGTACGTAAATACAAGTGATATCGTGGCTTATTTTTTGTTCAGCTAACGGTTCTAGGTTGTCAATATTAATTGGTTTATATACACATATCTTGAAGATTGACGATGACATAACTCAAAAGCATAGAGAAGAGGTTCTTCATACACCCGAAATTGCATCTGGTAAGAAACGTAGTAGAGGGCCCTACAGGAAGAAGGAAGGAGGTTCTACATCCAGCAGGGCTAAAGGAATGAGAGAAGTCATGTTGGAACAGATGACGAACAAACTAACGGAGCATATTGATAGAACAATTGAAGAAACCTTTGATAGAAAGATGGAGGTCTTCATAGAAGCTTGTGCTAAGGTGATACACCCTATATGTTATCTGCTCTGAGTTAAACAAAGGGCAGCCCTACGCGTCCCTCGGGGGATCTGTGATTTTTATCCCCCGGGTCCCCAGCCAACCACGTGTCCTCTTTTTGGATTCAAAATCCCGCTTTTGCTACATTTGCCCCGTTTTTGCTACATTTGCCCCGTTTTTGCAACATTGTAGCAAAAAATGGTTCAGTCCAGAAAATAGAAAAACAGACTGGACCTCGTCGGAGATTTCGCCGGAGACCTCGCCGGAGACCTAACCGGAGACCTCGCCGGAGACTTTCACCGGAAGACTTCGTCGGAGACCATGTAGAAAAAGCTTTGCGCTAATGTAGCAAAACCACAGAACGTATGTAGCAAAAAAAAATACCATATTGTAGCAAAACCACTGAACGTATATAGCAAAACCACAGAACGTATGTAGCAAAAAAATACCATATTGTAGCAAATTTGACTTTTCGAAGACCTCGTCGGAGATCTCGCCGGAGATCCTGTAGCAAAACATATATATCGCTATAGCAGAACAACAAAACTTGTGTAGCAAATAATTTATAGCAAAATCTAAAGGTGCAGGTAGCACCGCCGAATGTGCCTTAGAGTCACCGCCGACCGCATTAGCAAAGCTCGGCATGGCTTGCAGCACTTCTCTTAGGCGCATGTAGCGCCGCCACCGGCCCCATGTAGCAAGGATTGGCCATGGCCGTCGTGGTCGTCGCTGTGGCAAAGGATTTTCCATGGCGAGCGAGAGATGAGATGGCCGTCCTCCGCCGAAGCGCCTCCCGTCGTGGCCTCCATGAACGGCGGGCACCTGAGGAGCAGCGCGGTCCAAGGCGACGGCGGCATGCAACAAAGACGACGAAGGCTAGGGCAGCGGCGGCGCGCGACCAGGACGACGACAACTAGGGCAGAGACGCGCGACCAGCAGGTGCCAGAACGGCGGCACGGGAGGGCAGCATCGGCGGGCCGGCAGAGCGAGAAGGTGCGGTAGCCATGGATGTCTACGGGAGAGAGAAAATAAAGCTAATGTGTTGAAGATATAAGGTAGATGGGCCCACCACGGCTCGTCCGCGCGTCTCTCACGCGATCCAGGGGATAAAATCACCGAATCCCCCGGGGGAGAGGTATCGTTTTCTTTAAACAAATGCTTTTTTTAAACATGACATGATGATTCATTTATTTTCAATCTTGCATAAACTTCTTGTTATGATGAACTCGGCAGGAGTCGCATACATACCTTCTAAAGAAAAAATGTCTGATAATGACAATAAAGAGGAGGAGGTAGAAAAGGAGGTAGAGAAGGAGGTAGAGAACGGTGAAGGAATCTCCTCTAATAACACCAAATATACGCCAAAAGAATTCATGGAACGTCCAGACACCCCAGAAAGTAACTCCTTTAACATTGCACAGGACTCTAATTTAAAGAAGGATTCAAATAGTAAGAGGAAAGAGGTTGAAGGTGACATATTCATGTTACCCACAGACAAGAAGGAAAGGAATGCTACTGATGCTTGCCACACCGTACCATCGAAACTCGGCAGTACGCAAGCGTCACCAATACTAATTGATGGTAGGGGTCCTTCACCGACGCGATCGGACCTAGAGCCGATTCCATTAGAAGCATTCATAACTACATTGAAAAAGGGGCAGGGAGGAAAAACGGGTGAGGTAGGAGACACTCTGTCGAATGGATCATTTAACTCGTTTAATAGCCTACATACCATTTGCCGGAAAGCTATTAATGGTGAGAAGACAGAAGCCGTTGGCGAGAAGCGCAAGCTTAGGTCGGCGGACAAAAAGGGTAAAAAACCAAAAAACGATGTTAGAAAAGGTAGTGCAATATCATTGAATTGCATGGTTGTGTATGTATTAAATTAAAACAGTTACATGCATGTATTAAACATTTGTTTCTGTGTATGCAGTTCTTTTCGAAGACATAGAAGTCCTGGACGGTTTGACACCGCAACAAATAGATGCTGCAGTGTTGTACGTTGAAATAGCAAAAAATAATAAAGATTTTTGCAATGAAAGTGTCTATAATAACAAGGACGACACTGAGGTCACTGCCAACCACATTAGTGTGATCCTTGATAAATTATGGCTGCGTAGCAATGTAAGTCCAAGTACCACAGTATTGTTATTTTATGCAAACAAGAAGGATCGTTTGTCACACGTTATTAATTTTTTTTGTAGGTTATAGGTGCTTACATGGAAGAATTATCTCTTCGACTGGGGGATGACCGAAACTTGTGCCCTGCATGGAGGGAAAACAGTCTAATACGTACTCCACCAAGAAGAAAAACTAGATCCCAGCATAAGAAAGAAGCCTTGGACAAAATATCAGAAAAGATGTATGATATATCAGGATGCTCTGCAAGATGCATGGAAGAATACTTTCGTGCTGATAAAGTAAGTACTATTTGTACAAGAAAATGCAGGGTATAAACCAGATTATGTAATGTGATAACACTTGTCTCTTTTTGGTAGGCATATTTCGCGTTGAATATAAACGATTGCCACTGGTGCTGTGTCGTCTTGAATAGTTCAAAGAAGAAATTTCAAGTGCTCGACTCGCTGTTTGAATTTAAAAGGGTCCAGAAAATTGTCGAAGCTCTGGTATGTTTTCTCTCTATACATTTAGCGACGATATGGTTACTCCAAGCATTACACGAAACCTCTCTCTTTCATAGAGAGAGCAAATTTTGAAAGACATAGAAGTGGCTAACAAATATACGCATTATAAGTTTCGTGATGTTTCCAATTGGGAGATCGCAAGCTGCGAAACACCACGGCAAAATGATGCGTGAGTTTCTGGTTGAACTAATGCCATTTCTTTTAATGTGTTAGTACTGTTATTCAAATTTAGATTCGTTGTGATCAGAAACTCGTGTGGAATGTTCGTGCTACGCTGCATGAAGCACTTTGACGGAGATAAATTTACAAATGTAGTCTCGCGTGTATTCAAAATTTCTATTTGGCATTTTCATATTTCTATACACCAGCATGTGACCTTATTAACCCTGCTAATATTTTGTTATAGGAAAGGATAAATGATTCTAGGAGACGTACTGTTGCAGAAATTATTCTGTCGAAGACAAACAAACTCTACAAGGTAAAAAGTAGAGTTCTTGAGATCGCGGAGATGCTGGTAGATTCTTGAAAACTCAAGAAACAAAAATTCTTACTACCGATTCCATTAAAAAATTTACGCAAAGCTAGGTTGTTTGATTGCTAAACAGTTCGCGCATGGCGCTGTGTTTTTGTCAGAAGAATGTTTCATGACTGTGGTTTAATTTTGTCGTTTTGCTTAATTTACGATTATAATTAATGTAAAGTTTGGGTTGTTTATGTTCGCCAATTTGTGGATTTGATGAGCAATGTTCATAGGCCTAGTTGTAGTGCGTATGCTTAAAATACAACGCTCGCCAAAATAGTAACGGACCAGACATATAAATGAATGGGAATTACATTATACAGTTTCAAAATATAAGAGTTTTTAGCTTTGTGATCTAGACCTCTTTAGGTTGGCTAGAATCTCCCTCATCAACTTATGGTTGTGTGACTCATCACCTGGCCAAAATGATCAAACCCAGTTGATACATCTGAGTAAGCCATGACACACACTCGTGACAGATGTGGGACGATGCCAACATTGCATGGGATCTAGACCTCTCTACGCTGGCTAGAAACATCTTCACCAGCATTTCTCCTCTCGCTCAAAACGGTGTGTATTTCTTTGGTATAGTCCTCGTCACAAAGGAGTGAAATGCCTTGATAGTACTTCTGGCCGTGTCTACGAGTCAAGGGATGTAGTTTTTGATGAAAATGTTTTCCCTTTGCTACACTTCATCAAAATTGCGGGTCGTCGTCTCCATGATGAAATTCTTTTGCTTCCTTCAGACAATCCCTCCTCGGTAGAAACAATTATGGGTGTGCATACTAATGACCAATATATATGTGCCGATTGTTCCTGTCGATGATCCTATGCAGGCCACAGCTGACACCCTGCCCACAAGCTGTACCGAACTAGTCACCCAAAATTCTGCCGAAAATACTGATGACAACACGTCATATAATGAGGCTGAAGGAAACACCGCTACAAGCCAAGAAAACACGTACTCTAAGCATGATACGGGGCAAAATCTGCCTCGGATCCGCCCCCGAGACTCTGACTCGCCATCACCTGGGCGTATCGATCCGTGCTAGTCCCCTCACGCCACGTCCCCAAGGTCTGGGCCCTCCTTTGCGTTGCGTTCTGCGCGTAACTATGGCGGCCATGGGGAGCCCGACACGTCTTCCCCGTGGTCCCCACCAACGCGTGTACGCGAGGATCTCCCGCCCAGCTCTTCCCCGTGGTTCTTCTGACGTCTTCGGGAGTGACGCCTCGCCAGGAGATCCAATTGGCACGTCGTTGAGCACTGGTGCCCAGGAATATTCTGCACCTGTACAATCTTCAGCGCCAGGATCTTCTGCAGCACCTGCTGCTGACGTATATACTGCTGCTGAACCCCGCACTCGTCTACAAAAAAGGTACTACTACCTCCGTTCCAAAATGTAAGGCTTTTTAGCAAACTAAAACAGCTTGCTAAAAAGGTTTATATTGTGAAACGAAGGAAGTATAAAGGACCCAAAAATTCGTACCGAGGGCACAATTCAGTTGCACTATTAACATCTACTCCCTCCGTTTCAAAATATAAGATGTTTTAGCTTTGTGAAGGAAATGTATCTATACTTATTTTAGTGTGTAGGTTCATTAAAGTTTGGAGTGAATCTACAAACTAAAACAAGTCTAGATACATTTGCTTCACAAATCTAAAACATCTTATATTTTGAAACAGATGAAGTACAGGAGAACCATAAAACTTGCATGAAGCTAAAACGGATACAAACTGAAGTGTGCTATGCAAGATCCCACCAAGCTCTAACAAAAATGTTATTGATTGCACCTTGTCCCACCAAGCTCTAACATGATCCCACCCAGTTGATACATCTAAGCATAAGAGTGCTTGCCAAGCCATGACACACACTTGTGGCAGATGTGGACCCATGCCAACATTGCATGCGATATAGACCTCTCTTAGCTGGCTAGAAACACTTTAACCAACTTGCGGTTGTATGCCATGTTACAACATCGACCTAGTTTCACATCATAAAAATTCACCACATTAATTTGCCACAAGCTAGTGTGTGTCATGGCTTGGCAAACTCAAAATTATAGCTAGATCTAGCAAGTAGGTAGGATCATGTTGGCCAGGTGTGATGACACATACAACAACAAGTTGGTGAAGGTGTTTCTATCCAGCCCAGAGAGGTGTCTAGACCCCATGCATGCATGCAATGTTTCCATGGCCCCACATTTTCCATAAGCTAGTGTGTGTCATGCCTTGGCATAGCACTCTTATAGCTAGATCTATCAAGTGTGGGATCATGTTGGCCAGGTGTAGTGACTCACACAACCACTAAGTTTATGACGGTGGTTCTAGCCAGCCCAGAGAGGTCTAGACCCCATGCAATGTTGGCATGGCCCCACATTTGCCACAGGCTAGTGTGTGTCATGGCTTGGCAGACTCAAAATTATAGCTAGAGCTAGCAAGTAGGTAGGATCATTTTGGCCACCAAGAAGAAACTTGTTCCCTACATGGAGGGCAAATGCTCTAATTCGTACTCCACCAAGAAACTTGTGCCCTGCAAATGTGGGCCGATGCCAACATTGCATGGGATCTAGACCTCTTTAGGTTGGCTAGAATCTCCCTAATCCACTTGTGGTTGTGTGACTCCTCACCTGGCCAAAATGATCAAGTGGGTGGGATCATGTTGGCCAACTACTGAGTCACACAACCACAAGTTGGTGAAGGTGTTTCTAGCCACCCCAGAGAGAGGTCTCAAGCCCATGCGAAAATTCAAAATTTGACCGGGCCACCTAAAATTCAAAAAAAAATCAAAATTGTGTGAAAGCTTGGACACATTTTAAATTGCTTCTAGGTAGAGGATGCCATGTTTCAGCATGGAGCATGTATCACATCACAAAGGCCTAACCCCTAGGCATCCTTACTAGACACCTTAATTTTTGGCCTAAATTTGACCGGGCCACCAAAAATTCAAAAACATTCAAATTTGTGTGAAACCTTGTACATGTGTCTTAGTTTGTGTATGTTAGCATGTGTAAAAAATCCAGGTTGTTTCACGGAAGTCGAAAAAAACACATTTCTAGGAAAAGAGGCCTAAGTGAGACCAGAAGGGTTGTTCGTAAATTTCTCAATTTTTCGATGTTCATCAAATGATCCCAAAATGTTTGCACATGCTATACCAACGGTGCCTGTCAAGAATATGTAATTTATTTTATAAAATTCAAAAATTTTAAATAGCTATTTTGTTCAAATATTTAAATAGAAAATAAAAAGGAATATAGGATCGAAGAAAAAAGTAAGACTTGGCGTGCAGGCAACAAGCCAGCCCAACTCCTACTCCCGCGCCCGCGTCACGGCTGCGTCCGTGCCTGAAGTAGTTTGGGGCGGCCCATCTTAATCCCGGGCATCAAAAAGTAATGGGCTCTTTCGGGCCCAACGGAAAACCATAGCGGGAAGGACTGACGCGGGTTGGAGTTTTTTTTTGAAACCTCATATATTAGGCATGCAAGCCGCCTCATAGCCGAGCGAGAAACGATTAGACCTGCTTATATACCCTGCATTCATAAGTGGCACGAGCTTCTCTCAACAAATCAACGATGACACGTACTGCTGTCAGTTGTCTTCTTTTTGGACTACACATGGGCCTGCATCCTGGTCCAACAATGGTCTTCTAGTCGTATGCAGGCCGTTGAGCTCGAAATGTGTACTAGCATTATTTTTCATTCCCTTTACAAGCTTGTTGTTTGTTTGCTGAACATCTCCGTAGTAGTTTTTGTTTTAGATTCAAAATTCAACTAATTTTTATAAACAATTCAAAATTCATCATCTCTTGGCATAGCAGTGTTAATATATCAAGTGGGTGAGATCATGTTATCCCACCATTGCATTAGGCTCTAGACCCATATGAGTTGATTAGAAACACCATCATCAAGTTTGTCGTGGCTTGACATAGCACTCTTATAGCTAGATCTATCAAGTGGGAGGGATCATGTTGGTCAAGTGTAGTGACTCAAACAACCACTAAGTTGATGATGGTGTTTCTAGCCAGCCCAGAGAGGTCTAGACCCCATGCAATGTTAGCATGGCCCCACATCTACCACAAGTGTGTGGGATCTAGAGCCTAATGCAATGTTAGCATGGCCCCACATCTAGCATGGCCAACAAGTGTGTCATGGCTTGCCATAGCACTCTTACATCTATATCTATCAGGTGGGTGGGATCATGTTGACCAGGTGTAGTGATTCACACATCCTTGTTGATGATGGTGTTTCTAGCCAACCTAGAGAGGTATAGATCCCATGCAATGTTAGCAAAAGTATAGTTAGATCTATCAAGTAGGTAGGGTCATGTTGGTCAGGTGTGATGACTTATACAACAAGTTGGTGAAGGTTTTTAATTTCTATCCAGCCCATAGAGGTCTAGACCCCATGCAATGTGGGCATGGACCCACATCAGCCACAAGTTTGTGTCATGGCTTGGCATAACACTCTTATATATAGCTAGATCTATCAAGTGAGTGGGATCATGTTGGTCAGGTGTAGTGACTCACACAGCCACTAAGTTGATGATGGTGTTTCTAGCCAACTCAGAGAGGTGTAGATCCCATGCAATGTTGGCATGGGCCCACATCTACCACAGTTGTGTGTGTCATGGCTTGGCATAGCAAAATTATAGTTAGATCTATCAAGAGGGTGGGACAATGTTGTCCAAGCGATGACTCATACAACAACATGTTGGTGAACGTGTTTCTATCCATCCCATAGAGGTCTAGATCCCATGCAATGGTGGCATAGCCCCACTTTTGCCACAAGTGTGTCTCTTGTCTTGGCATAGCACTCTTACAACTAGATCTATCAAGTGAGTGGGATCATGTTGGTCAGCTGTAGTTACTCACACAACCACTAAGTTGATGATGGTGTTTCTAACCTACTCGAAGAGGTGTAGATCCCATGCAATGTTGGCATGGGCCCAGAGAGGTGAGTCACACAACCACAAGTTGGTGAAGGTGTTACTAGCCACCCCAGAGAGAGGTCTCAAACCCATGCGAAAATTCAAAATTTTACCGGGCCACCTAAAATTCAAAAAAAAAATCAAAATTGTGTGAAAGCTTGGACACATTTTAAATTGCTTCTAGGTAGAGGATTCCATGTTTCAGCATGGAGCATGTATCACATCACAAAGGCCTAACCCCTAGGCATCCTTACTAGACACCTTGATTTTTGGCCTAAATTTGACCGGGCCACCAAAATTCAAAACATTCAAATTTGTGTGAAACCTTGTACATGTGTCTTAGTTTGTGTATGTTAGCATGTGTAAAAAAATCCTGGTTGTTTCACGGAAGTCGAAAAAACACATTGCTAGGAAAAGAGTCCTAAGTGAGACCAAAAGGGCTGTTCGTAAATTTCTCAATTTTTCGATGTTCATCAAATGGTACCAAAATGTTTGCACATGCTATACCAACGGTGCCTGTCAAGAATATGTAATTTATTTTATAAACTTCAAAATTGTAAAATAGCTATTTTGTTCAAATATTTAAATAGAAAATAAAAAGGAATATAGGATCGAAGAAAAAAGTAAGACTTGGCGTGCAGGCAACAAGCCAGCCCAACTCCTACTCCCGCGCTCGCGTCACGGCTGCGTCCGGGCGTGAAGTAGTTTGGGGCGTCCCATCTTAATCCCGGGCATTAAAAATTAATGGGCTCTTTCGGGCCCAACGGAAAACCATAGCGGGAAGGACTCACACGGTTTGGAGTTTTTTTTTGAAACCTCATATATTAGGCATGCAAGCCGCCTCATAGCCGAGCGAGAGACGATTAGACCTACTTATATACCCTGCATTCATACGTGGCACGAGCTTCTCTCAACAAATCAACGATGACACGTACTGCTGTCAATTGTCTTCTTTTTGGACTACACATGGGCCTGCATCCTGGTCCAACAATGGTCTTCTAGTCGTATGCAGGCCGTTGAGCTCGAAATGTGTACTAGCATTATTTTTCATTCCCTTTACAAGCTTGTTGTTTGTTTGCTGAACATCTTCGTAGTAGTTTTTTGTTTTAGATTCAAAATTCAACTAATTTTTATAAACAATTCAAAATTCATCATCTCTTGGCATAGCAGTGTTAATATATCAAGTGGGTGAGATCATGTTATCCCACCATTGCATTAGGCTCTAGACCCATATGAGTTGATTAGAAACACCATCATCAAGTTTGTCGTGGCTTGACATAACACTCTTATATCTAGATCTATCAAGTGGGAGGGATCATGTTGGTCAAGTGTAGTGACTCAAACAACCACTAAGTTGATGATGGTGTTTCTAGCCAGCCCAGAGAGGTCTAGACCCCATGCAATGTTAGCATGGCCCCACATCTACCACAAGTGTGTGGGATCTAGAGCCTAATGCAATGTTAGCATGGCCCCACATCTAGCATGGCCAACAAGTGTGTCATGGCTTGGCATAGCACTCTTACAGCTAGATCTATCAGGTGGGTGGGATCATGTTGGCCAGGTGTAGTGATTCACAAAGCCTTGTTGATGATGGTGTTTCTAGCCAACCTAGAGAGGTATAGATCCCATGCAATGTTAGCAAAAGTATAGTTAGATCTATCAAGTAGGTAGGGTCTTGTTGCTCAGGTGTGATGACTCATACAACAAGTTGGTGAAGGTGTTTAATTTCTATCCAGCCCATAGAGGTCTAGACCCCATGCAATGTGGGCATGGCCCCACATCAGCCACAAGTTTGTGTCATGGCTTGGCATAACACTCTTATATATAGCTAGATATATCAAGTGAGTGGGATCATGTTGGTCAGGTGTAGTGAATCACACAGCCACTAAGTTGATGATGGTGTTTCTAGCCAACTCGGAGAGGTGTAGATCCCATGAAATGTTGGCATGGGCCCACATCTACCACAGTTGTGTGTGTCATGGCTTGGCATAGCAAAATTATAGTTAGATCTATCAAGAGGGTGGGACAATGTTGTCCAAGCGATGACTCATACAACAACAAGTTGGTGAACGTGTTTCTATCCATCCTATAGAGGTCTAGATCCCATGCAATGGTGGCATAGCCCCACATTTGCCACAAGTGTGTCTCTTGTCTTGGAATAGCACTCTTACAACTAGATATATCAAGTGAGTGGGATCATGTTGGTCAGGTGTAGTGACTCACACAACCACTAAGTTGATGATGGTGTTTCTAACCTACTCGAAGAGGTGTAGATCCCATGCAATGTTGGCATGGGCCTAGAGAGGTGAGTCACACAACCACAAGTTGGTGAAGGTGTTACTAGCCACCCTAGAGAGATGTCTCAAGCCCATGCGAAAATTCAAAATTTGACAGGGCCACCTAAAATTCAAAAAAAAATCAAAATTGTGTGAAAGATTGGACACATTTTAACTTGCTTCTAGGTAGAGGTTGCCATGTTTCAACATGGAGCATGTATCACATCACAAAGGCCTAACCCCTAGGCATCCTTACTAGACACCTTGATTTTTGGCCTAAATTTGACCGGGCCACCAAAAATTCAAAAACATTCAAATTTGTGTGAAACCTTGTACATGTGTCTTAGTTTGTGTATGTTAGCATGTGTAAAAAAATCCAGGTTGTTTCACGGAAGTCAAAAAAAACAAATTGCTAGGAAAAGAGGCCTAGGTGAGACCAGAAGGGTTGTTCGTAAATTTCTCAATTTTTTGATGTTCATCAAATGATCCCAAAAATTTTGCACATGCTATACCAACGGTGCCTGTCAAGAATATGTAATTTATTTTATAAAATTCAAAATTGTAAAATAGCTATTTTGTTCAAATATTTAAATAGAATTCAAAAAGGAATATAGGATCGAAGAAAAAAGTAAGACTTGGCGTGTAGGCAACAAGTCAGCCCAACTCCTACTCCTGCGCCCGCGTCACGGCTGCGTCCGGGCGTGAATTAGTTTGGGGCAGCCCATCTTAATCCCGGGAATCAAAAAGTAACGGGCTCTTTCGGGCCAAACGGAAAACCATAGCGGGAAAGGACTGACGCGGGTTGGAGTTTTTTTTTTGAAACCTCATATATTAGGCATGCAAGCCGCCTCATAGCCGAGTGAGAAACGTTTAGACCTGCTTATATACCCTGTATTCATACGTGGCACGAGCTTCTCTCAACAAATCAACGATGACACGTACTGTTGTCAGTTGTCTTCTTTTTGGACGACACATGGGCCTGCATCCTGGTCCAACAATGGTCTTCTAGTCGTATGCGGGCGTTGAGCTCGAAATGTGTACTAGCATTATTTTTCATTCCCTTTACAAGCTTGTTGTTTGTTTGCTGAACATCTCCATAGAAGTTTTTTGTTTTAGATTCAAAATTCAACTAATTTTTAGAAACAATTCAAAATTCATCATCTCTTGGCATAGCAGTGTTAATATATCAAGTGGGTGAGATCATGTTATCCCACCATTGCATTAGGCTCTAGACCCATAAGAGTTGATTAGAAAAACGATCATCAAGTTTGCCGTGGCTTGACATAGCACTCTTATAGCTATATCTATCAAGTGGGAGGGATCATGTTGGTCAAGTGTAGTGACTCAAACAACCACTAAGTTGATGATGGTGTTTCTAGCCAGCCCAGAGAGGTCTAGACCCCATGCAATGTTAGCATGGCCCCACATCTACCACAAGTGTGTGGGATCTAGAGCCTAATGCAATGTTAGCATGGCCCCACATCTAGCATGGACAACAAGTGTGTCATGGCTTGGCATAGCACTCTTACAGCTAGATCTATCAGGTGGGTGGGATCATGTTGGCTAGGTGTAGTGATTCACACAGCCTTGTTGATGATGGTGTTTCTAGCCAACCTAGAGAGGTATAGATCCCATGCAATGTTAGCAAAAGTATAGTTAGATCTATCAAGTAGGTAGGGTCATGTTGGTCAGGTGTGATGACTCATACAACAAGTTGGTGAAGGTGTTTAATTTCTATCCAGCCCATAGAGGTCTAGACCCCATGCAATGTGGGCATGGCCCCACATCAGCCACAAGTTTGTGTCATGGCTTGTCATAACACTCTTATATATAGCTAGATCTATCAAGTGGGTGGGATCATGTTGGTCAGGTGTAGTGACTCACACAACTACTAAGTTGATGATGGTGTTTTTAGCCAACCCAGAGAGGTCTAGATCCCATGCAATGTTGGCATGGTGGCCCAACATCTACCATAGTTGTGTGTGTCATGGCTTGGCATAGGAAAAGTATAGTTAGATCTATCAAGAGGGAAGGATCATGTTGTCCAAGTGATGACTCATACAACAACAAGTTGGTGAACGTGTTTCTATCCATCCCAGAGAGGTCTAGATCCCATGCAATGTTGGCATGGCCCCACATTTGCCACAAGTGTGTCTCATGTTCTTGCATAGCACTCTTACAACTAGATCTATCAAGTGAGTGGGATCATGTTGGTTAGGTGTAGTGACTCACACAACCATTAAGTTGATGATGGTGTTTCTAACCTACTCGAAGAGGTGTAGATCCCATGCAATGTTGGCATGGGCCCAGAGAGGTGAGTCACACAACCACAAGTTGGTGAAGGTGTTACTAGCCACCCCAGAAAGAGGTCTCAAGCCCATGCGAAAATTCAAAATTTGATCGGGACACCTAAAGTTCAAAAAAAAATCAAAATTGTGTGAAAGCTTGGACACATTTTAAATTGCTTCTAGGTAGAGGATGCCATGTTTCAGCATGGAGCATGTATCACATCACAAAGGCCTAACCCCTAGGCATCCTTACTAGACACCTTGATTTTAGCCTAAATTTGACCGGGCCACCAAAAATTCAAAAACATTCAAATTTGTGTGAAACCTTGTACATGTGTCTTAGTTTGTGTATGTTAGCATGTGTAGAAAAATCCAGATTGTTTCACGGAAGTCGAAAAAAACACATTTCTAGGAAAAGAGGCCTAGGTGAGACCAGAAGGGTTGTTCGTAAATTTCTCAATTTTTCGATGTTCATCGAATGATCCCAAAATTTTTGCACATGCTATACCAACGGTGCCTGTCAAGAATATGTAATTTATTTTATAAAATTCAAAATTTTAAAATAGCTATTTTGTTCAAATATTTAAATAGAAAATAAAAAGGAATATTGGATCGAAGAAACAAGTAAGACTTGACGTGTAGGAAACAAGCCAGCCCAACTCCTACTCCTGCGCCCGCGTCACGACTGCGTCCGGGCGTGAAGTAGTTTGGGGCGGCCCATCTTAATCCCGGGCATCAAAAAGTAATGGGCTCTTTCGGGCCCAACGGAAAACCGTAGCGGGGAGGACTGACGCGGGTTGCAGTTTTTGTTTTGAAACCTCATATATTAGGCATGCAAGCCGCCTAATAGCCGAGCGAGAAACGATTAGACCTGCTTATATATCCTGCATTCATACGTGGCACGAGCTTCTCTCAACAAATCAACGATGACACGTACTGTTGTCAGTTGTCTTCTTTTTGGACTACACATGGGCCTGCATCCTGGTCCAACAATGGTCTTCTAGTCGTATGCAGGTCGTTGAGCTCGAAATGTGTAGTGACATTATTTTTCATTCCCTTTACAAGCTTGTTGTTTGTTTGTTGAACATCTCCGTAGAAGTTTTTTGTTTTAGATTCAAAATTTAACTAATTTTTAGAAACAATTCAAAATTCATCATCTCTTGGCATAGCAGTGTTAATATATCAAGTGGGTGAGATCATGTTATCTCACCATTGCATTAGGCTCTAGACCCATATGAGTTGATTAGAAACACCACCATCAAGTTTGTCGTGGCTTGACATAGCACTCTTATAGCTGGATCTATCAAGTGGGAGGGATCATGTTGGTCAAGTTTAGTGACTCAAACAACCACTAAGTTGATGATGGTGTTTCTAGCCAGCCCAGAGAGGTCTAGACCCCATGCAATGTTAGCATGGCCCCACATCTACCACAAGTGTGTGGGATCTAGAGCCTAATGCAATGTTAGCATGGCCCCACATCTAGCATGGCCAACAAGTGTGTCATGGCTTGGCATAGCACTCTTACAGCTAGATCTATCAAGTGGGTGGGATCATGTTGCCAAGGTGTAGTGATTCACACAGCCTTGTTGATGATGGTGTTTCTAGCCAACCTAGAGAGGTATAGATCCCATGCAATGTTAGCAAAAGTATAGTTAGATCTATCAAGTAGGTAGGGTCATGTTGGTCAGGTGTGATGACTCATACAACAAGTTGGTGAAGGTGTTTAATTTCTATCTAGCCCATAGAGGTCTAGACCCCATGCAATGTGGGCATGGCCCCACATCAGCCACAAGTTTGTGTCATGGCTTGGCATAACACTCTTATATATAGCTAGATCTATCAAGTGGGTGGGATCATGTTGGTCAGGTGTAGTGACTCACACAACTACTAAGTTGATGATGGTGTTTTTAGCCAACCCAGAGAGGTCTAGATCCCATGCAATGTTGGCATGGTCGCCCAACATCTACCACAGGTGTGTGTGTCATGGCTTGGCATAGCAAAATTATAGTTAGATCTATCAAGAGGGAAGGATCATGTTGTCCAAGTGATGACTCATACAACAACAAGTTGGAGAACGTGTTTCTATCCATCCCAGAGAGGTCTAGATCCCATGCAATGTTGGCATGGCCCCACATTTGCCACAAGTGTGTCTCATGTATTGGCATAGCACTCTTACATCTAGATCTATCAAGTGAGTGGGATCATGTTGGTCAGGTGTAGTGACTCACACAGCCACTAAGTTGATGATGGTGTTTCTAGCCAACTCGGAGAGGTGTAGATCCCATGCAATGTTGGCATGGGACCACATCTACCACAGTTGTGTGTGTCATGGCTTGGCATAGCAAAATTATAGTTAGATCTATCAAGAGGGTGGGACAATGTTGTCCAAGCGATGACTCATACAACAACAAGTTGGTGAACGTGTTTCTATCCAGCCCATAGAGGTCTAGATCCCATGCAATGGTGGCATAGCCCCACATTTGCCACAAGTGTGTCTCGTGTCTTGGCATAGCACTCTTACAACTAGATCTATCAAGTGAGTGGGATCATGTTGGTCAGGTGTAGTGACTCACACAACCACTAAGTTGATGATGGTGTTTCTAACCTACTCGAAGAGGTGTAGATCCCATGCAATGTTGGCATGGGCCCAGAGAGGTGAGTCACACAACCACAAGTTGGTGAAGGTGTTACTAGCCACCCCAGAGAGAGGTCTCAAGCCCATGTGAAAATTCAAAATTTGACCAGGCCACCTAAAATTCAAAAAAATCAAAATTGTGTGAAAGCTTGGACACATTTTAAATTGCTTGTAGGTAGAGGATGCCATGTTTTAGCATGGAGCATGTATCACATCACAAAGGCCTAACACCTAGGCATCCTTACTAGACACCTTGATTTTTGGCCTCAATTTGACCGGGCCACCAAAAATTCAAAAACATTCAAATTTGTGTGAAACCTTGTACATGTGTCTTAGTTTGTGTATATTAGCATGTGTAGAAAAATCCAGGTTGTTTCACGGAAGTCGAAAAAAACACATTGCTAGGAAAAGTGGCCTAGGTGAGACCAGAAAGGTTGTTCGTAAATTTCTCAATTTTTCGATGTTCATCAAATGATCCCAAAATTTTTGCACATGCTATACCAACGTTGCCTGTCAAGAATATGTAATTTATTTTATAAAATTCAAAATTGTAAAATAGCTATTTTGTTCCAATATTTAAATAGAAAATAAAGAGGGATATAGGATCGAAGAAAAAAAGTAAGACTTGGCGTGCAGGCAACAAGCCAGCCCAACTCCTACTCCCGCGCCCGCGTCACGGCTGCGTCCGGGCGTGAAGTAGTTTGGGGCGGCCCATCTTAATCACGGGCATCAAAAAGTAATGGGCTCTTTCGGGCCCAACGGAAAACCGTAGCGGGAAGGACTGACGCGGGTTGGAGTTTTTTTTTGAAACCTCATATATTAGGCATGCAAGCCGCCTCATAGCCAGAAACGATTAGACCTGCTTATATACCCTGCATTCATACGTGGCACGAGCTTCTCTCAACAAATCAACGATGACACGTACTGCTGTCAGTTGTCTTCTTTTTGGACTACACATGGGCCTGCATCCTGGTCCAACAATGGTCTTCTAGTCGTATGCAGACCGTTGAGCTCGAAATGTGTACTAGCATTATTTTTCATTCCCTTTACAAGCTTGTTGTTTGTTTGTTGAACATCTCCGTAGTAGTTTTTTGTTTTAGATTCAAAATTCAACTAATTTTTAGAAATTCAAAATTCATCATCTCTTGGCATAGCAGTGTAATATATCAAGTGGGTGAGATCATGTTATCCCACCATTGCATTAGGCTCTAGACCCATATGAGTTGATTAGAAACACCATCATCAAGTTTGTCGTGGCTTGACATAGCACTCTTATAGCTAGATCTATCAAGTGGGAGGGATCATGTTGGTCAAGTGTAGTGACTCAAACAACCACTAAGTTGATGATGGTGTTTCTGTTGGGGTTTGTAGCATGGAAAACAAAAAAATTCTACCGCATAACAAGCCAAGATCTATCTACTAGATTGTAGCAACGAGTCGATGGATTAACTCACCCTCGAAGATTCCAACGTGTTTAACGAGAGCAGATTCTCGTGGGTGATGTAGTCATACTCTTGCCGATCTCAAGATCGTGTAGACGATCCTTCCGGGGCCGCGTTCCAGCAGCGCTCCCCCAGTCGGTCACACGTTCGGTACTCGATGAAGACCTTCGTCTCCCATGTTCCAGCAGGCAGCGGAGGTTGTAGCACTCTCCTCGCGATTCCGGCAGCACGACAGCGTGGTACCGGAAGTAGAGGGGAGATCTCGCAGGGCTTCGCCTTAAGCCGGAGCGAGTATGGTGGACTATGAGAGAGGACTTGGCGATCTAGGGTTTAGAGGAACCAAGGAGAGAGGTATAGGCAGGCGGCTAGGGCAAGAGGAAGCCCCAACTCGGCGGCTTGGGAGAAAACCCTAGGGCGGCGGCGGCGACTTGGTGGCCGGCGGCTAGGGTTAGGGTTTGGTGGGGCAAGGTGTGTGTGTCTAGAGGGGCACCCCTGCCCCTCCTTTTATAGGTGGTAGGGCGCGGCCAAGGGGGAGGGAGTCCTCCCCCAAGTCGGCCTCCTTGGCCGGCGGTGGAGGGAGGAGGACTTCCTCCCCAAGTAGGTTTCCTACTCTCCCTCCACCAAGCAAACTAGCCGTTTGACTTTTCAAATTGGCGTTTCACTTTTCAAACTAGGATTTGATTTATCCCTTTATTTTGCTCAGCGATGACACCTAGTACATGATGCAACCATTCCAACTTGTTATGACACATTCATGTACCCTACTCCTCCGGAGTGCCGGACCTTCCGGACCCTTCTAGAACATTCCCGATGAAAACACCGGAATCATTCTCCGACTCCGAAACAGGACTTTCCTTATATGAATCTTATTCTCCGGACCATTTCGGATCTCCTCCTGATATCTTGGATCCCATCCGAGACTCTGAACAACATTCGGTCTCTTACTCATCATTCCATAACTACTCAACAACATCGAATCCTTAAGTGTGTCTCTCAACGGTTCGTGAATTATGCGGACATGATCGAGACACTTCTCTGAACAATAACCAATAGAGGAATCTGGAAATTCATATGGCTCCCACATATTTCTACGATTACTTTGCGATCGAATGAACCACTTACATACGATACCAATTTCCCTTCGTCTCACGATAGTTTACTTATCCGAGGTTTTGATCGTCGGTATCTCTGCATACCTAGTTCAACCTCGTTACCGATAAGTACTCTTTTCTCGTCCCCGTGATATGTGATCCCTTGTGAACCAGTCACATGCTTGCAAGCTAATTGGATGACATTCCACCGAGAGGGCCCAGAGTATATCTATCCGTCATATGGATGGACAAATCCCACACTTGATCCATGTGTCTCAACCCATACTTTCCAAACACTCAATGCCACCTTTATAGCCACCCAGTTATGGTGTGGTGTTTGATGTCATCAAAGCATCCTTCCGGTGATGGTGATAAGCATGATCTCATGGTCGAAGGAATTAGGTTACTATGTTTCAGAAAGCTTATAGCAATTGAACTATTAAAATGACTTGATCTTTATGCTACGCTTATCTATAGGAGTATGTCCATCATACCATTCTCCTAATGATATGATCTTGTTGTTAATAACATCTCAATATTCATGATCGGGAAACCAAAATCATTTATTAACCAACAAGCTAGTATTATGAAGAGGCTTTACCAGGGACTCTAATTTAGTTTACAAATCACACAAGTATTAATGTTTCCTGGTTAATACTATTATAGCATGAATGTAAACATTTATCATAAACACAAAGATATAATAATAACTATATTTATTATTGCCTCTAGGGCATATCTCCAACAGTCTACCACTTGCACTAGAGCCAACTAATCTAGATTACATGGTAATATACCGAACACCCATGGCAGTTTGGTGTTGGTCATGTTTTGCCCTCGGGAGAGGTTTAGTCAACGGATCCGCCACATTCAGATCTGTGTGTACTTTGCAAATCTTTATGTCACCATCTTGGACATGTTCTCGAATAGCGTGAAAACGTAGCTTGATGTGCTTCAGCTTCTTGTGTGACCTTGGTTCTTGCGCATTGGCTATGGCACCCATGTTATCACAGTAGATAGACATTGGGTCTAGCGCACTTGGAACCACACCGAGCTCTGTAATGAACTCCTTCATCCATATCGCTTCTTGTGAAGCCTCCGAAGCAGCTATGTATTCCGATTCAGTTGAAGATCTCGCCACAACGCTTTGCTTTGCACTCCTCCAGCTAACTGCTGCACCATTCAAAGTAAATACGTATCCAGATTGTGATTTAGAATCATCCGGATCGGTGTTCCAACTAGCATCGGTGTAACCATTAACAACGAGCTGTTCATCACCTCCATAAGAAAGAACCATATCCTTAGTTCTTCTCAAGTACTTAGGATGTTTTTGACCGATGTCCAATGATCCACTCCTGGATCACTTTGATATATGCTAGTCAAACTAACAGCATATGCAATGTCGGGTCTAGTACATAGCATGGCATACATTAGAGATCCTATGGGTGAGGCATAGGGAGTCTTACTCATCCTTTCTCTATCTTCTGTCGTTGCTGGACTTTGAGTTTTACTCAACATCGTATTGGGCAACATGGGAAAGAACCCTTTCTTGATATCTTCCATTCCAAACCTCTTTAGAACTTTGTCCAAATATGTACTTTGTGACAATGACATTAGGCGTCTCGATCTATCTCTATAAATCTTTATGCCTAATATGTAAGCTGCTTCGCCAAGATCTTTCATTGAAAAACTATTATTCAAATATTCCTTTACACTATTAAGAAGGTCTACATCATTCCCAATCAACAATATGTCATCTACATATAGTATTAAGAATGCTATAGAGCTCCCACTCACTTTCTTGTAAATACAAGCTTCTCCATAAGTTTGTATAAAACCAAAACTTTTGATTACCTTATCAAAATGTTGATTCCAACTTCGGGATGCTTGCTTCAATCCATATATGGACCGTTGAAGTTTGCACACCTTGTTAGCATATTTAGGATCGACAAAACCTTTGGGTTGCATCATATACAACTCTTCATCAATGTCTCCATTGAGGAACGCCGTTTTGACATCCATCTGCCATATCTCATAATCGTAATATGCAGCGATTGCTAACAAAATCCTCACAGACTTTAGCTTCGCTACTTGTGAGAAAGTCTCATCATAGTCAACTCCTTGAATTTGTCGAAACCCTTTTGCGACAAGTCAAGCTTTATAGACAGTAACATTACCATTAGCATATGTTTTCTTCTTGAAAATCCATTTGTTCTCGACAGCCTTTCGGCCATCCGGTAAGTCCACCAAAGTCCATACTTGGTTTTCATACATGGATCCAATCTCGGATTTCATGGCATCTTGCCATTTATTGGAATCTGGGCTCATCATCGCTTCCTCATATGTCACAGGGTCATTGGTGTTGTCCACCAACATGACACTCATAACGGGATACCAATCAGGAGTGGTACGAGTTCTCGTTGACCTGCGAGGCTCTGTAGCAACTTCAACCGAAGTTTCATGATCATCATCATTAGATTCCTCTCTTATTGGTGTAGGCGCCACAGGAACTACTTCCGGTGCTGCGCTACTCGCAAGTTCGAGAGAAGGTTCGACAACCTCGTCGAGTTCTACTTTCCTTCCAGTCACTTCTTTCAAGAGAAATTCCTTCTCTAGAAAGGATCCATTCTTGGCAACGAAGATTTTGCCTTCGGATCTATGATAGAAGCTATACCAATAGTTTCCTTCGGGTATCCTATGAAGACGCATTTTTCCGCTTTGGGTTCAAGCTTGTCCAGCTGTAACTTCTTTACATAGGCTTCCAACCCCAAACTTTAAGGAACGACAATTTAGGTTTCTTCCCAAACCATAATTCATACGGTGTCGTTTCAACGGATTTAGATGGTGCCCTATTTAAAGTGAATGCGGCTGTTTCTAATGCATAACCCCAAAATGATAGCGGTAAATCTGTAAGTGACATCATAGAACGAACCATATCTAAGAGAGTTCGATTACGACGTTCGGACACACCATTACGATGTGGTGTTCCCAGCGGTGTCAATTGTGAAAGTATTCCGCATTTCTTCAAATGCTCGCCAAACTCGTAACTTAGATATTCACCTCCACGATCAGAACGTAGAAATTTAATCTTCTTGTTTTGTTGATTCTATACCTCACTTTGAAATTCCTTAAACTTCTCGAAAGTTTCGGACTTATGTTTCATGGAATAGATATACCCATATCTACTCAAGTCATCCGTGAAGGTAAGAACATAATGATAACCACCGCGCGATGCTACACTCATTGGACCACACACATCGGTATGTATGATTTCCAATAAGTCCGTAGCTCACTCCATCATACTAGAAAATGGAGTCTTAGTCATTTTACCCATCAGACATGCTTCGCATCTTTCAAGTGATCCGAAATCAAGTGATTCAAGAAGTCCATCGGAATAGAGTTTCTTCATACGCTTCACTCCAATGTGACCAAGACGACAGTGCCACATATAGGTCGAGTTATCGCTCAATTTCAAACGTTTACCTTCAATGTTATTAATATGTGTATTTCCACTATCGAGATTCAATAAGAATAGACCATCTATCAAAGGTGCATGTGCATAAAACATATTACTCATATAAATCGAACAACCATTATTCTCGGACTTAAACAAGTAACCGTCTCGCAATAAAAAAGATCCCGATATAATGTTCATGCTTAACGCAGGCACCAAATAACAATTATTTAAGTATAAAACGAATCCCATTGGTATATGAAGAGGTAGCGTGCCGACCGCGATCACATCAACCTTTGATCCGTTTCCAACGCGCATCGTCACCTCGTTCTTCGCTAGCTTCCGTTTATTCTGCAGCACCTGTTTCGAGTTACAAATATGAGCAACTGAACCAGTATCAAATACCCAGGCACTACTACGAGTACTAGTGAGATACACATCAATAACATGTATATCGGATATACCTTTCTTCTTGATGTTGCCGTTCTTCAAATCCGCCAAGTACTTTGGGAAATTCCGCTTCCAGTGACCTTCTCCCTTGCAGTAAAAACACTCAGTATCAGGATTAGGTCCAGCCTTGGTCTTCTTCGTCGGTGCGGCAACTTTCTTACCACCCTTCTTGAAGTTTCCCTTTTGCTTAGACTTGTCTTTCTTGAATTTGGTGGTCTTATTGACCATCAACACTTGGTGCTCTTTCTTGATCTCCACTTCTTCAGATTTCAACATGGAGAAGAGTTCTGGCAACTGCTTGTTCATGCTTTGCATATTGTAGTTCATCACAAAGTTCTTGTAACTTGGTGGCAGTGATTGGAGGACACGGTAAATCCCCAAGGAATTAGGAATCACTATACCCAAGCTTTGGAGTTTGTTTGCGTGCCCAGACATCTTAAGCACATGCTCACTGACGGAGCTGCCCTCTTCCAGCATATTGCAGTTAAAGAACTTTTCAGAAGCCTCATAACTCTCAACTGTCACGTGAGTCTCAAATATCAATTTGAGTTCACGTACAATATCATGTGGGTCTGAGTTCTCAAACCTTTTTTGAAGCTCCGATTCCAAACCATCCAAGATAGCACACTGAACTGTGGAGTACTCATTCTTCCGAGCGAGGTAAACATTCTTTACTTCATCGGTAGCATCATCTACAGGTGGGTCACCCAGCGGTGCATCCAGCACATAGGTCAAATTACCAGCATTGAGGACAATCCTCAAATTGTGGAACCAATCCGCGAAGTTGCTTCCATTGTTTTTCAACATTTTTTCTCTAGGAACGCATTAAAATTGATGGTAGGGGCCGCCATTGATCTACAACATATTTGCAATAGTTTAGACTAAGTTTATGACAAATTGAGTTCTAATTAATAGTTAAATTAATCTAGGTGAACTCCCACTCAAAATAATATCCCTCACATTGTTTTAGTGATCACACGAACCAAATCCACCACATTAAAACCGATCATCACGAGAGTTGATGTAGCTTCAATGGCGAACAATCGACATGTTCATCATATCTACTATATGATGCATGCTTTACCTTTCGGTGATCCGTGTTCCGAGACCATGTCTGTACATGCTAGGCTCGTCAAGATCAAACCTTAGCTTCCGCATAAGAAAATCTGGCTTGCTTACATTGTATACACTTGCGGAATCTAACACACCCGATCATCACGTGGTGCTTCGAAACAACAAGCTTTAGCAACGGTGCATACTAAGGGTGAACACTTTAGAACTTTAAATTCATGTGCATGAGGGATCATCTTATAAAGCTACCGTTCTTAACTAAGCAATACAAGATGCATAAAGGATTAACATCACATGCAATTCATAATATGTGATATGATATGGCCTTTCTTCTTTGTGCTTCCGATCTCCATCTTCAAGCACGAACATAATCTCCATCATTACCGGCATTGCATCAAGGTCAATGACGCCGCTCCATGGTTGTCGTCCACCAGCTTCAACTATTACAACTACTTTGAATAGACACGCGGGTCTTAACAGAAATTAAAGACAACCATATGGCTCCTGTCGGTTGCCAACTTACAATAAGGATCATTGCATACATCAAATATAGTCACAATCATGGCCATATCACATCACAGCACACCCCTGCAAAACAAAGTTAGACGCCTCTAATTTTCTTTGCATATTTACGTGGTTTGGGGCTTTCAATAAGTGTCGCTCTAACTTACGAACAAGAACCACAACGGTGATGTTTCAACTATCAAGTGCCCGTTGTAAATTGGATCTATACTATAATGGGAGAGACAGACACCCGCAAAGCCACTTATGCAATACAAGTTGCATGTTGAGCGTGTAGCAAGTCTCATGAATGATGCCATGTAAGGTTAGCCCGGGCCGCTTCATACCATCATACCGCAAGATGCAAAGTACACAAGAAGCAATTGATAATAAAAGCACCACCGCCCACAATGACCATTGTGTTCTACTCGTGCAACAGATCTACATATAGACACGGCTCTGATACCACTGTTGGGGTTCGTAGCATGGAAAACAAAAAATTTCTACCGCATACAAACAAACAAGCCAAGATCTATCTACTAGATTGTAGCAACGAGTCGATGGAATAACTCACCCTCGAAGAGTCCAAAGTGTTTAACGAGAGCAGATTCTCATGGGTGATGTAGTCGTACTCTTGCCGATCTCAAGATCGTGTAGACGATCCTTCCGGCCCCGCGTTCCGGCAGCGCTCCCGCAGTCGGTCACACATTCGGTACTCGATTAAGACCTTCCTCTCCCTTGTTCCAACAGGCAGCGGAGGTTGTAGCACTCTCCTCGCGATTCCGGCAGCACGACGGCGTGGTACCGGAAGTAGAGGGGAGATCTCGCAGGGCTTCGTCTTAAGCCAGAGCTAGTATGGTGGACTATGAGAGAGGCCTTGGCGATCTAGGGTTTAGAGGCACCAAGGAGAGAGGGCTAGGCCGGCGGCTAGGGCAAGAGGAAGCCCCAACTCGGCGGCTTGGGAGAAAACCCTAGGGCGGCGGCGGCGACTTGGTGGCCGGTGGCTAGGGTTAGGGTTTGGTGGGGCAAGGTGTGTGTCTAGAGGGGCACCCCTGCCCCTCCTTTTATAGGTGGGAGGGCGCGGCCAAGGGGGAGGGAGTCCTCCACCAAGTCGTCCTCCTTGGCCGGCGGTGGAGGGAGGAGGACTTCCTCCCCAAGTAGGTTTCCTACTCTCCCTCCACCAAGCAAACTAGCCGTTTGACTTTTCAAATTGGCGTTTGACTTTTCAAACTAGGATTTGATTTATCCCTTTATTTTGCTCAGCGATGACACCTAGTACATGATTCAACCATTCCAACTTGTTATGACACATTCATGTACAATCCCCTCCGGAGTGCCGGACCTTCCGGACCCTTCTAGAACATTCTCGATGAAAACACCGGAATCATTCTCCGACTCCGAAACAGGACTTTCCTTATATGAATCTTATTCTCCGGACCATTCCGGATCTCCTCGTGATATCTCGGATCCCATCCGAGACTCCGAACAACATTCGGTCTCTTACTCATCATTCCATAACTACTCAACAACATCGAATCCTTAAGTGTGTCTCTCTACAGTTCGTGAATTATGCGGACATGATCGAGACACTTCTCCGAACAATAACCAATAGAGGAATCTGGAAATTCATATGGCTCCCACATATTTCTACGATTACTTTGCGATCGAATGAACCACTTACATACGATACCAATTTCCCTTTGTCTCACGATAGTTTACTTATCCGAGGTTTTGATCGTCGGTATCTCTGCATACCTAGTTCAACCTCGTTACCGATAAGTACTCTTTTCTCGTTCCCGTGATATGTGATCCCTTGTGAACCAGTCACATGCTTGCAAGCTAATTGGATGACATTCCACCGAGAGGGCCCAGAGTATATCTATCCGTCATATGGATGGACAAATCCCACTCTTGATCCATGTGTCTCAACCCATACTTTCCAAACACTCAATGCAACCTTTATAGCCACCCAGTTACGGTGTGGTGTTTGATGTCATCAAAGCATCCTTTCGGTGATGGTGATAAGCATGATCTCATGGTCGAAGGAATTAGGTTACTATGTTTCAGAAAGCTTATAGCAATTGAACTATTAAAATGACTTGATCTTTATGCTACGCTTATCTATAGGAGTATGTCCATCAAACCATTCTCCTAATGATATGATCTTGTTGTTAATAACATCTCAATGTTCATGATCGTAAAACCACAATCATTTATTAACCAACAAGCTAGTATTATGAAGAGACTTTACCAGGGACTCTAATTTAGTTTACAAATCACACAAGTATTAATGTTTCCTGGTTAATACTATTATAGCATGAATGTAAACATTTATCATAAACACAAAGATACAATAATAACTATATTTATTATTGCCTCTAGGGCATATCTCCAACAGTTTCTAGCCAGCCCAGAGGTCTAGACCCCATGCAATGTTAGCATGGCCCCACATCTACCACAAGTGTGTGGGATCTAGAGCCTAATGCAATGTTAGCATGGCCCCACATCTAGCATGGCCAACAAGTGTGTCATGGCTTGGCATAGCACTCTTACAGCTAGATCTATCAGGTGGGTGGGATCATGTTGGCCAGGTGTAGTGATTCACACAGCCTTGTTGATGATGGTGTTTCTAGCCAACCTAGAGAGGTATAGATCCCATGCAATGTTAGCAAAATTATAGTTAGATGTATCAAGTATGTAGGGTCATGTTGGCCAGGTGTGATGACTCATACAACAAGTTGGTGAAGGTGTTTAATTTCTGTCCAGCCCATAGAGATCTAGACCCCATGCAATGTGGGCATGGCCCCACATCAGCCACAAGTTTGTGTCATGGCTTGGCATAACACTCTTATATATAGCTAGATCTATCAAGTGGGTGGGATCATGTTGGTCAGGTGTAGTGACTCACACAACTACTAAGTTGATGATGGTGTTTTTAGCCAACCCAAAGAGGTCTAGATCCCATGCAATGTTGGCATGGTGGCCCAACATCTACCACAGGTGTGTGTGCCATGGCTTGGCATAGCAAAAGTATAGTTAGATCTATCAAGAGGGAAGGATCATGTTGTCCAAGTGATGACTCATACAACAACAAGTTGGTGAACGTGTTTTATCCATCCAGAGAGGTCTGGATCCCATGCAATGTTGGCATGGCCCCACGTTTGCCACAAGTGTGTCTCATGTATTGGCATAGCACTCTTACATCTAGATCTATCAAGTGAGTGGGATCATGTTGGTCAGGTGTAGTGACTCACACAGCCACTAAGTTGATGATGGTGTTTCTAGCCAACTCGGAGAGGTGTAGATCCCATGCAATGTTGGCATGGGCCCACATCTACCACAGTTGTGTGTGTCATGGCTTGGCATAGCAAAATTATAGTTAGATCTATTTAGAGGGTGGGACAATGTTGTCCAAGCGATGACTCATACAACAACAAGTTGGTGAACGTGTTTCTATCCAGCCCATAGAGGTATAGATCCCATGCAATGGTGGCATAGCCCCACATTTGCCACAAGTCTGTCTCATGTCTTGGCATAGCACTCTTACAACTAGATCTATCAAGTGAGTGGGATCATGTTGGTCAGGTGTAGTGACTCACACAACCACTAAGTTGATGATGGTGTTTCTAACCTACTCGAAGAGGTGTAGATCCCATGCAATGTTGGCATGGGCCTAGAGAGGTGAGTCACACAACCACAAGTTGGTGAAGGTGTTACTAGCCACCCCAGAGAGAGGTGTCAAGCCCATGCGAAAAATCAAAATTTGACCGGGCCATCTAAAATTCAAAAAAAAAATCAAAATTGTGTGAAAGCTTGGACACATTTTAAATTGATTCTAGGTAGAGGATGCCATGTTTCAGCATGGAGCATGTATCACATCACAAAGGCCTAACCCCTAGGCATCCTTACTAGACACCTTGATTTTTGGCCTAAATTTGACCGGGCCACCAAAAATTCAAAAACATTCAAATTTGTGTGAAACCTTGTACATGTGTCTTAGTTTGTGTATGTTAGCATGTGTAGAAAAATCCAGGTTGTTTCACGGAAGTCGAAAAAACACATTGCTAGGAAAAGAGGCCTAGGTGAGACCAGAAGGGCTGTTCGTAAATTTCTTAATTTTTCGATGTTCATCAAATGATCCCAAAAATTTTGCACATGCTATACCAACGGTGCCTGTCAATAATATGTAATTTATTTTATAAAATTCAAAATTGTAAAATAGCTATTTTGTTCAAATATTTAAATAGAAAATAAAAAAGGAATATAGGATCGAAGAAAAAAGTAAGACTTGGCGTGCAGGCAACAAGCCAGCCCAACTCCTACTCCCGCGCCCGCGTCACGGCTGCGTCCGTGCGTGAAGTAGTTTGGGGCGGCCCATCTTAATCCCGGGCATCAAAAATTAATGGGCTCTTTCGGGCCCAACGGAAAACTGTAGCGGGAAGGATTGACGCGGGTTGGAGTTTTTTTTTTGAAACCTCATATATTAGGCAGGCAAGCCGCCTCATAGCCGAGCGAGAAACGATTAGACCTGCTTATATACCCTGCATTCATACGTGGCACGAGCTTCTCTCAACAAATCAACGATGACACGTACTGCTATCAGTTGTCTTATTTTTGGACTACACATGGGCCTGCATCCTGGTCCAACAATGGTCTTCTAGTCGTATGCAGGCCGTTGAGCTCGAAATGTGTACTAGCATTATTTTTCATTCCCTTTACAAGCTTGTTGTTTGTTTGCTGAACATCTCCGTAGTAGTTTTTTTTTTAGATTCAAAATCCAACTAATTTTTAGAAACAATTCAAAATTCATCATCTCTTGGCATAGCAGTGTTAATATATCAAGTGGGTGAGATCATGTTATCCCACCATTGCATTAGGCTCTAGACCCATATGAGTTGATTAGAAACACCATCATAAAGTTTGTCGTGGCTTGACATAGCACTCTTATAGCTAGATCTATCAAGTGGGAGGGATCATGTTTGTCAAGTGTAGTGACTCAAACAACCACTAAGTTGATGATGGTGTTTCTGTTGGGGTTCGTAGCATGGAAAACAAAAAAATTCTACCGCATACAAACAAAAAAGCCAAGATCTATCTACTAGATTGTAGCAACGAGTCGATGGAATAACTCACCCTCGAAAATTCCAAACTGTTTAACGAGAGCAGATTCTCGTGGGTGATGTAGTCGTACTCTTGCCGATCTCAAGATCGTGTAGACGATCCCTCCGGCGCCGCGTTCCGGCAGCGCTCCCGCAGTCGGTCACACGTTCGGTACTCGATGAAGACCTTCATCTCCCTTGTTCCAGCAGACAGCGAAGGTTGTAGCACTCTCCTCGCAATTCCGGCAGCACGACGGCGTGGTACCGGAAGTAGAGGGGAGATCTCGCAGGGCTTCGCCTTAAGCCGGAGCGAGTATGGTGGACTATGAGAGAGGCCTTGGCGATCTAGGGTTTAGAGGCGCCAAGGAGAGAAGTCTAGGCCGGCGGCTAGGGCAAGAGGAAGCCCTAACTCGGCGGCTTGGGAGAAAACCCTAGGGCGGCGGCAGCGACTTGGTGGCCGGCGGCTAGGGTTAGGGTTTGGTGGGGCAAGGTGTGTGTCTAGAGGGGCACCCCTGCCCCTCCTTTATAGGTGGGAGGGCGCGGCCAACGGGGAGGGAGTCCTCCCCCAAGTCGGCCTACTTGGTCGGCGGTGGAGGGAGGAGGACTTCCTCCCCAAGTAGGTTTCCTACTCTCCCTCCACCAAGCAAACTAGCCGTTTGACTTTTCAAATTGGTGTTTGACTTTTCAAACTAGGGTTTGATTTATCCCTTTATTTTGCTCAGCGATGACACCTAGTACATGATGCAACCATTCCAAATTGTTATGACACATTCATGTACCCTTCCCCTCCGGAGTGCCGGACCTTCCGGACCCTTCTAGAACATTCCCGATGAAAACACCGGAATCATTCTCCGACTCCGAAACAGGACTTTCCTTATATGAATCTTATTATCCGGACTATTCCGGATCTCCTCGTGATATCCAGGATCCCATCCGAGACTCCGAACAACATTCGGTCTCTTACTCATCATTCCATAACTACTCAACAACATCGAATCCTTAAGTGTGTCTCCCTACGGTTCGTGAATTATGCGGACATGATCGAGACACTTCTCCAAACTAACCAACAGAGGAATCTGGAAATTCATATGGCTCCCACATAATTCTACGATTACTTTGTGATCGAATGAACCACTTGCATACGATACCAATTTCCCTTTGTCTCATGATAGTTTACTTATCCGAGGTTTTGATCGTCGGTATCTCTACATACCTAGTTCAACCTCGTTAGCGATAAGTACTCTTTTCTCGTTCCCGTGATATGTGATACCTTGTGAACCAGTCACATGCTTGCAAGCTAATTGGATGACATTCCACCGAGAGGGCCCAGAGTATATCTATCTGTCATATGGATGGACAAATCCCACTTTTGATCCATGTGTCTCAACCCATACTTTCCGAACACTCAATGCCACCTTTATAGCCACCCAGTTAAGGTGTGGTGTTTGATGTCATCAAAGCATCCTTCCGGTGATGGTGATAAGCATGATCTCATGGTCAAAGGAATTAGGTCACTATGTTTCATAAAGCTTATAGCAATTGAACTATTAAAATGACTTGATCTTTATGCTACGCTTATCTATAGGAGTATGTCCATCATACCATACTCCTAATTATATGATCTTGTTGTTAATAACATCTCAATGTTCATGATCGGGAAACCACAATCATTTATTAACCAACAAGCTAGTATTATGAAGAGGCTTTACCAGGGACTCTAATTTAGTTTACAAATCACACAAGTATTAATGTTTCCTAGTTAATACTATTATAGCATGAATGTAAACATTTATCATAAACACAAAGATATAATAATAACTATATTTATTATTGCCTCTAGGGCATATCTCAAACAGTCTCCCACTTGCACTAGAGTCAACTAATCTAGATTACATGGTAATATACCGAACACCCATGGCAGTTTGGTGTTGGTCATGTTTTGCCCTCGGGAGAGGTTTAGTCAACGGATCCGCCACATTCAGATCTGTGTGTACTTTGCAAATCTTTATGTCACCATCTTGGACATGTTCTCGAATAGCATGAAAACGTAGCTTGATGTGCTTCAGCTTCTTGTGTGACCTTGGTTCTTGCGCATTGGCTATGGCGCCCATGTTATCACAGTAGATAGACATTGGGTCCAGCGCACTTGGAACCACACCGAGCTCTGTAATGAACTCCTTCATCCATATCGCTTCTTGTGAAGCCTCCGAAGCAGCTATGTATTCCGATTCAGTTGAAGATCTCGCCACAACGCTTTTCTTTGCACTCCTCCACCTAACTGCTGCACCAGTCAAACTAAATATGTATCCAGATTGTGATTTAGAATCATCCGGATCGGTGTTCCAACTAGCATCGGTGTAACCATTAACAACGAGATGTTCATCACCTCCATAAGAAAGAACCATATCCTTAGTTCTTCTCAAGTACTTAGGATGTTTTTGACCGCTGTCCAATGATCCACTCCTGGACCACTTTGATATTTGCTAGTCAAACTAACATCATATGCAATGTCGGGTCTAGTACATAGCATGGCATACATTAGAGATCCTATGGTTGAGGCATAGGGAGTCTTACTCATCCTTTCTCTATCTTCTGTTGTTGCTGGACTATGAGTTTTACTCGACGTCGTATTGGGCAACATGGGCAAGAACCCTTTCTTGCTATCTTCCATTCCAAACCTCTTTAGAACTTTGTCCAAATATGTACTTTGTGACAATGATATTAGGCGTCTCGATCTACCTCTATAAATCTTTATGCCTTTATATGGAAGCTGCTTCGCCAAGATCTTTCATTGAAAAACTATTATTCAAATATTCCTTGACACTATTAAGAAGGTCTACATCATTCCCAATCAACAATATGTCATCTACATATAGTATTAAGAATGCTACAGAGCTCCCACTCACTTTCTTGTAAATACAAGCTTCTCCATAAGTTTGTATAAAACCAAAACTTTTGATTACCTTATCAAAACGTTGATTCCAACTTCGGGATGCTTGCTTCAATCCATATATGGACCGTTGAAGTTTGCACACCTTGTTAGCATCTTTAGGATCGACAAAACCTTTGGGTTGCATCATATACAACTCTTCATCAATGTCTCCATTGAGGAACGCCGTTTTGACATCCATCTGCCATATCTCATAATCGTAATATGCACCGATTGCTAACAAAATCCTCACAGACTTTAGCTTCGCTACTGGTGAGAAAGTCTCATCGTAGTCAACTCCTTGAATTTGTCGAAACCCTTTTGCGACAAGTCGACCTTTATAGACAGTAACATTACCATCAGCATCTGTTTTCTTCTTGAAAATCCATTTGTTCTCGACAGCCTTTCGGCCATCCGGTAAGTCCACCAAAGTCCATACTTGGTTTTCATACATGGATCCAATCTTGGATTTCATGGCATCTTGCCATTTATTGGAATCTGGGCTCATCATCGCTTCCTCATATGTCGCAGGGTCATTGGTGTTGTCCACCAACATGACACTCATAACGGGATCATACCAATCAGGAGTGGTACGAGTTCTCGTTGACCTGCGAGGCTCTGTAGCAACTTCAACCGAAGTTTCATGATCATCATCATTAGCTTCCTCTCTTATTGGTGTAGGCGCCACATGAACTACTTCCGGTGCTGCGCTACTCGCAAGTTCGAGAGAAGGTTCGACAACCTCGTCGAGTTCTACTTTCCTTCCAGTCACTTCTTTCAAGAGAAATTCCTTCTCTAGAAAGGATCCATTCTTGGCAACGAAGATTTTGCCTTCGGATCTATGATAGAAGCTATACCAATAGTTTCCTTCGGGTATCCTATGAAGACGCATTTTTCCGCTTTGGGTTCAAGCTTGTCCAGCTGTAACTTCTTTACATAGGCTTCGCAACCCCAAACTTTAAGGAACGACAATTTAGGTTTCTTCCCAAACCATAATTCATACGGTGTCGTTTCAACGGATTTAGATGGTGCCCTATTTAAAGGGAATGCGGCTATTTCTAATGCATAACCCCAAAATGATAGCGGTAAATCTGTAAGTGACATCATAGAACGAACCTTATCTAAGAGAGTTCGATTACGACGTTCGGACACACCATTACGCTGTGGTGTTCCCAGCGGTGTCAATTGTGAAAGTATTCCGCATATCTTCAAATGCTCGCCAAACTCGTAACTTAGATATTCACCTCCACGATCAGAACGTAGAAATTTAATCTTCTTATTACGTTGATTCTCTACCTCACTTTGAAATTCCTTAAACTTCTCGAAAGTTTTGGACTTATGTTTCATGAAATAGATATACCCATATCTACTCAAGTCATCCGTGAAGGTAAGAACATTAACCACCGCGCGATGCTATACTCATTGGACCACACACATCGGTATGTATGATTTCCAATAAGTCCGTAGCTCGCTCCATCATACCAGAAAATGGAGTCTTAGTCATTTTACCCATCAGACATGCTTCGCATCTTTCAAGTGATTCGAAATCAAGTGATTCAAGAAGTCCATCGGAATGGAGTTTCTTCATACGCTTCACTCCAATGTGACCAAGACGACAGGTTATCGCTCAATTTCAAACGTTTACCTTCAATGTTATTAATATGTGTATTTCCACTATCGAGATTCAATAAGAATAGACCATCTATCAAAGGTGCATGTGCATAAAACATATTACTCATATAAATCGAACAACCATCATTCTCGGACTTAAACAAGTAACCATCTCGCAATAAACAAGATCCCGATATAATGTTCATGATTAACGCGGGCACCAAATAACAATTATTTAAGTATAAAACTAATCCCGATGGTATATGAAGAGGTAGCGTGCCGACCGCGATCACATCAACCTTTGATCCGTTTCCAACGCGCATCGTGACCTTGTTCTTCGCTAGCTTTCGTTTATTCTGCAGCACCTGTTTCGAGTTACAAATATGAGCAACCAAACCAGTATCAAATACCTAGGCACTACTACGAGTACTAGTGAGATACACATCAATAACATGTATATCAGATATACCTTTCTTCTTGATGTTGCCGTTCTTCAAATCCTCCAAGTACTTTGGGCAATTCCGCTTCCAGTGACCTTCTCCCTTGCAGTAAAAACACTCAGTATCAGGCTTAGGTCCAGCCTTGGTCTTCTTCATCGGTGCGGCAACTTTCTTACCACCTTTCTTTAAGTTTCCCTTTTGCTTAGACTTGTCTTTCTTGAATTTGGTGGTCTTATTGACCATCAACACTTGGTGCTCTTTCTTGATCTCCACTTCTGCAGATTTCAACATGGAGAAGAGTTCTGGCAACTACTTGTTCATGCTTTGCATATTGTAGTTCATCACAAAGTTCGTGTAACTTGGTGGCGGTGATTGGAGGACACGGTAAATCCCCAAGGCATTAGGAATCACTATACCCAAGCTTTGGAGTTTGTTTGCGTGCCCAGACATCTTAAGCACATGCTCACTGACGGAGCTGCCCTCTTCCATCTTGCAGTTAAAGAACTTTTCAGAAGCCTCATAACTCTCAACTGCCGCGTGAGTCTCAAATATCAATTTGAGTTCACGGACAATATCATGTGGGTCTGAGTTCTCAAACCTTTTCTGAAGCTCCGATTCCAAACCATAAAAGATAGCACACTGAACTGTGGAGTACTGATTCTTCCGAGCAAGGTAAACATTCTTTACTTCATCGGTAGCATCAGCTGCAGGTGGGTCACCCAGCGGTGCATCCAGCACATAGGTCAAATTACCAGCATTGAGGACAATCCTCAAATTGCGGAACCAATCCGCGAAGTTGCTTCCATTGTTTTTCAACTTTTCTTTTTCTAGGAACGCATTAAAATTTATGGTAGGGGCCGCCATTGATCTACAACATATTTGCAATAGTTTAGACTAAGTTTATGACAAAATGAGTTCTAATTAATAGTTAAATTAATCTAGGTGAACTCCCACTCAAAACAATATCCCTCACATTGTTTTAGTGATCACACGAGCCAAATCCACCACATCAAAACCGGTCATCACGAGAGTTGATGTAGCTTCAATGGCGAACAATCGACATGTTGATCATATCTACTATATGATTCATGCTTTACCTTTCGGTGATCCGTGTTCCGAGACCATGTCTGTACATGCTAGGCTCGTCAGGATCAAACCTTAGCTTCCGCATGAGCAAATCTGGCTTGCTCATGTTGTATACACTTGCCGAATCTAACACACCCGATCATCACGTGGTGCTTCGAAACAACAAGCTTTAGCAACGGTGCTTACTAAGGATGAACACTTTAGAACTTGAAATTTATGTGCATGAGGGAACATCTTATAATGCTACCGTTGTTAACTAAGCAATACAAGATGCATAAAGGATTAACATCACATGCAATTCATAATATGTTATATGATATGGCCTTTCTTCTTTGTGCTTCTGATCTCCATATTCAAGCATGAACATGATCTCCATCATCACCGGCATTGCATCAAGGTCAATGACGCTGCTCCATGGTTGTCGTCCACCAGCTTCAACTATTACAACTACTTTGAATAGACACGCGGGTCTTAACAGAAATTAAAGACAACCATATGGCTCCTGCCGGTTGCCAACTTACAATAAGGATCATTGCATACATCAAATATAGTCACAATCATGGCCATATCACATCACATCACACCCCTGCAAAACAAAGTTAGACGCCTCTAATTTTCTTTGCATATTTTACGTGGTTTGGGGCTTTCAATAAGTGTTGCTCTAACTTACGAACAAGAACCACAACGTTGATGTTTGAACTATCAAGTGCCCGTTGTAAATTGGATCTATACTATAATGGGAGAGACAAACACCCGCAAAGCCACTTATGCAATACAAATTGCATGTTGAGCGTGGAGCAAGTCTCATGAACGATGTCATGTAAGGTTAGCTCGGGCCTCTTCATCCCATCATACCGCAAGATGCAAAGTACACAAGAAGCAATTGATAATAAAAGCACCACCGCCCATAATGACCATTGTGTTCTACTCGTGCAACAGATCTACATATAGACACGGCTCTGATACCACTGTTGGGGTTCGTAGCATGGAAAACAAAAAAATTCTACCGCATACAAACAAACAAGCCAAGATCTATCTACTAGATTGTAGCAACGAGTCGATGGAATAACTCACCCTCGAAGATTCCAAAGTGTTTAACGAGAGCAGATTCTCGTGGGTGATGTAGTCGTACTCTTGCCGATCTCAAGGTCGTGTAGACGATCCTTCCGGCGCCGCGTTCCGACAGCGCTCCCGCAGTCGGTCACACGTTCGGTACTCGATGAAGACCTTCCTCTCCCTTGTTCCAGCAGGCAGCGGAGGTTGTGGCACTCTCCTCGTGATTCCGGCAGCACGACGGCGTGGTACCGGAAGTAGAGGGGAGATCTCGCAGGGCTTCGCCTTAAGCCGGAGCGAGTATGGTGGACTATGAGAGAGGCCTTGGCGATCTAGCGTTTAGAGGCACCAAGGAGAGAGGGCTAGGCCGGCGGCTAGGGCAAGAGGAAGCCCCAACTCGGCGGCTTGGGAGAAAACCCTGGGGCGGCGGCGGCTACTTGGTGGCCGGCGGCTAGGGTTAGGGTTTGGTGGGGCAAGGTGTGTGTCTAGATGGGCACCCCTGCCCCTCCTTTTATAGGTGGGAGGGCGCGGCCAAGGGGGAGGGAGTCCTCCCCCAAGTCGGCCTCCTTGGCCGGCGGTGGAGGGAGGAGGACTTCCTCCCCAAGTAGGTTTCCTACTCTCCCTCCACCAAGCAAACTAGCCGTTTGACTTTTCAAATTGGCATTTCACTTTTCAAACTAGGATTTGATTTATCCCTTTATTTTGCTCAGCGATGACACCTAGTACATGATGCAACCATTCCAACTTGTTATGACACATTCATGTACCCTTCCCCTCCGGAGTGCCGGACCTTCCGGACCCTTCTAGAACATTCCCGATGAAAACACTGGAATCATTCTCCGACTCCGAAACAGGACTTTCTTATATGAATCTTATTCTCCGGACCATTCCGGATCTCCTCGTGATATCCCGGATCCCATCCGAGACTCCGAACAACATTCGGTCTCTTACTCATCATTCCATAACTACTCAACAACATCGAATCCGTAAGTGTGTCTCCCTACGGTTCGTGAATTATGCGGACATGATCGAGACACTTCTCCGAACAATAACCAATAGAGGAATCTAGAAATTCATATGGCTCCCACATATTTCTATGATTACTTTGTGATCGAATGAACCACTTACATACGATACCAATTTCCCTTTGTCTCACGATAGTTTACTTATCCGAGGTTTTGATCGTCGGTATCTCTGCATACCTAGTTCAACCTCGTTACCGATAAGTAATCTTTTCTCGTTCCTGTGATATGTGATCCCTTGTGAACCAGTCACATGCTTGCAAGCTAATTGGATGACATTCCACCGAGAGGGCCCAGAGTATATCTATCTGTCATATGGATGGACAAATCCCACACTTGATCCATGTGTCTCAACCCATACTTTCCAAACACTCAATGCCACCTTTATAGCCACCCAGTTACGGTGTGGTGTTTGATGTCATCAAAGCATCATTCCGGTGATGGTGATAAGCATGATCTCATGGTCGAAGGAATTAGGTTACTATGTTTCAGAAAGCTTATAGCAATTGAACTATTAAAATGACTTGATCTTTATGCTACGCTTATCTATAGGAGTATGTCCATCATACCATTCTCCTAATGATATGATATTGTTGTTAATAACATCTCAATGTTCATGATCGGGAAACCACAATCATTTATTAACCAACAAGCTAGTATTATGAAGAGGATTTACCGGGGACTCTAATTTAGTTTATAAATCACACAAGTATTAATGTTTCCTGGTTAATACTATTATAGCATTAATGTAAACATTTATCATAAACACAAAGATATAATAATAACTATATTTATTATTGCCTCTAGGGCATATCTCCAACAGTTTATAGCTAGCCCAGAGGTCTAGACCCCATGCAATGTTAGCATGGCCCCACATCTACCACAAGTGTGTGGGATCTAGAGCCTAATGCAATGTTAGCATGGCCCCACATCTAGCATGGCCAACAAGTTTGTCATGGCCTGACATAGCACTCTTGCAGCTAGATCTATCAGGTGGGTCGGATCATGTTGGTTAGGTGTAGTGATTCACACAGCCTTGATGATGGTGTTTCTAGCCAACCTAGAGAGGTATAGATCCCATGCAATGTTAGCAAAAGTATAGTTAGATCTATCAAGTAGGTAGGGTCATGTTGGTCAGGTGTGATGACTCATACAACAAGTTGGTGAAGGTGTTTAATTTCTATCCAGCCCATAGAGGTCTAGACCCCATGCAATGTGGGCATGGCCGCACATCAGCCACAAGTTTGTGTCATGGCTTGGCATAACACTCTTATATATAGCTAGATCTATCAAGTGAGTGGGATCATGTTGGTCAGGTGTAGTGACTCACACAGCCACTAAGTTGATGATGGTGTTTCTAGCCAACTCGGAGAGGTGTAGATCCCATGCAATGTTGGCATGGGCCCACATCTACCACAGTTGTGTGTGTCATGGTTTGGCATAGCAAAATTATAGTTAGATCTATCAAGAGGGTGGGACAATGTTGTCCAAGCGATGGCTCATACAACAACAAGTTGGTGAACGTGTTTCTATCCAGCCCATAGAGGTCTACATCCCATGAAATGGTGGCATAGCCCCACATTTGCCACAAGTGTGTCTCATGTATTGGCATAGCACTCTTACAACTTGATCTATCAAGTGAGTGGGATCATGTTGATTCGGTGTAGTGACTCACACAACCACTAAGTTGATGATGGTGTTTCTAACCTACTCGAAGAGGTGTAGATCCCATGCAATGTTTGCATGGGCCCAGAGAGGTGAGTCACACAACCACAAGTTGGTGAAGGTGTTTCTAGCCACCCCAGAGAGAGGTCTCAAGCCCATGCGAAAATTCAAAATTTGACCGGGCCACCTAAAATTCAAAAAAAATCAAAATTGTGTGAAAGCTTGGACACATTTAAAATTGCTTCTAGGTATAGGATGCCATGTTTCAGCATGGAGCATGTATCACATCACAAAGGCCTAACCCCTAGGCATCCTTACTAGACACCTTGATTTTTAGCCTAAATTTGACCGGGCCACCAAAAATTCAAAAACATTCAAATTTGTGTGAAACCTTGTACATGTGTCTTAGTTTGTGTATGTTAGCATGTGTAAAAAATCTAGGTTGTTTCACGGAAGTCGAAAAAACACATTGCTAGGAAAAGAGGCCTAGGTGAGACCAGAAGGGCTGTTCGTAAATTTCTCAATTTTTCGATGTTCATCAAATGATCCCAAAATTTTTGCACATGCTATACCAACGGTGCCTGTCAAGAATATGTAATTTATTTTATAAAATTCAAAATTGTAAAATAGCTATTTTTCAAATATTTAAATAGAAAATAAAAAGGAATATAGGATCGAATAAAAAAGTAAGACTTGGCGTGCAGGCAACAAGCCAGCCCAACTCCTACTCCCGCGCCCGCGTCACGGCTGCGTCCGGGAGTGAAGTAGTTTGGGGCGGACTATCTTAATCCCGGTCATCACAAAGTAATGGGCTCTTTCGGGCCCAACGGAAAACCGTAGTGTAAGGACTGACGCGGGTTGGAGTTTAGTCCCACATCGCCGAGTGAGAAACGATTAGACCTGCTTATATACCCTGCATTCATTAGTGCCATTTGCTTTTCTTAACAAATCAACGATGACACTTACTGCTGTCAGTTGTCTTCCTTTTGTACTAGTAGAGGTAGATAGTCAAAAAGGCTAGGCAGACCAGTCTTATTACCCCACCGTACTCTCCCCTACTGTGCGACGTGCCTTCTCAAAGAAGTTTTGTTCACACGTGGCAGGCAGAGAACTGCAACGATGCGACCGATTGGATGCTCCATTAAGTCGATTGACAATTCACTTCGGCGCTGATAGAACGGTGCACGCGTCCCTGCACGCGTCATGATGACACAGTCCTGCGGGTGGTGTCAGACGTGCACCGCGTCGGAGGTGAGGGGGTGCGCCTTCCTGATGTATCGCTATTATTTTCGTTCCCTTCTGTACTACAATAATATTTGGCATTTTGAATAAGTTTGGACAAATTTAATTACTTACCATCTCATATATACAAGCTTGTTGTTTGTTTGCTAAACATCTTTTCCAATATGTTTTACATGAAAAACCTTGCTTGTGTGTCTTGGTTTGGCATAACAAAATTGTAGTTAGATCTATCAAGATCATAGGATCATATATACAGAAACAAGATGATCAAGAATTTACTAGACAGCTAAGATAGGTCAAGATCGCACGCACTGTTGGCATGGATTTTTACAAAGCGAGTACGTATCATAATTACTACATGTACATAGAAAACAGCGAAATTGAAATAGGTACAACACATGATCTTTTTGAAACATAGACCATCCATTGTATTACAGGCACACCATACAACTTACACTTGCATATAATTCACAGACGACAGAGAATACAAGACCAGACCAACATGATCCATCAATCTAATCTGACGGGTAGCCGTCGTAGTAATCGTAGTGGGTGGTACCATATTCGCCATAAGGCGGCACCATCTGCAGTTCAGAATGCTCGACGATTCTGCAATACTGCGCCAGCAATCGATCAAGTTTGAAAGGAAGGTCATTCATCCATAATCCTCCTACTCCATACCCATGGTCAACCCTTGGCTCCTCTTCCCACGCAAGAGCCTCAAAGTTGTAAGATCTAATCTGGGATAGGTCCGGATAGTAGATGCTACCGGCCTGCACCGTGGGTACCCTGGCGCTGTCGACGCAGGTGCACCGATTGTTAGCAACGAAGAGAGCACGGCTGTCGATGCCTTTGACCGGCTGAAGGACACGGTTCTGTGTATCAACCCGGTAAACAACGGGCCTGCCACCGTAGACAGGTCCACTCACAACGAACAACAGCTCCGCGTCAGTATCGACGAGGTAAAAACGATTCTCCGGGTACCGGCAGCCCGGAACAGGGCCTTCGACGGTGGCATGCATCTTCAGGGTCCGTGCGGAGCTCTGCATCTAGACATCTCCATGGGCAGCATCAGCCATAGTCGAGAAGACAGACCCGTATCTGTCTGCGATGAAAACATCACCGGCGTAAGAAGTCATGCTACGAAGTTTGGCGAAGTCATTCGGCGTGTACCACCCTTCACCAAATACAGGGCGACTGCCTTCCTCCGTGCCCTCATCCGCCCACCGAATGACGTTGTTCCAAAGGTTTGATGTAAAGAGCATCTTTGACGGGAACATCGTCACAGCGACAGAAGCCACCTGCTCGGTCGGTATCTCCACCCTCAGGCGCTTGATAGCGCCTGAGAAGGGGTTGTACAACCGTGTCTTGTACGGCTGCACCCTCTGTCCAAGCACAAGGAGGCCGCCGGTTGTGCTACCGACATAAAAGT
Organism: Avena sativa; assembly: GCA_916181665.1. Classification (NCBI taxonomy): domain Eukaryota; kingdom Viridiplantae; phylum Streptophyta; class Magnoliopsida; order Poales; family Poaceae; genus Avena; species Avena sativa. The sequence goes on from OV702282.1 coordinate 197,037,959, forward strand.
ACCTTCCAGAGACACAAAGAGGTAAACAGAGAGAGATGAGAAGCAGAGATTCAGTCAAGGTAAACAGACAGAGATTCAATCAAGGTTAAAAAGGTAGATGGAGAAACAAAACTTGAAAAACATATCGTATAAGAGGTGAACGCAAAAAAAGGATCGCACATATACAGACGAATATCAAGAAAGCACCCGCGAATAACCCGACTAATCTTCTTCTGAAGGAAGCGTCCGGTTCTCAAGTTCAGCAACGAGATGGCGGCGTCGTCTACCCCATACTCCAGCGACAACTGGTGCTCTAGAACAATCCAGTTGGCTGGTATAAAACTCTCCTCCGTGAAGCCGCGCCAGGAGCTGCAGACTGCCCGGAAGGCGGCGTAGTAGTCGAAGTCGTCCGTCGACAGGAAGATGTCACCTATCTTCTGCACGACTCCCTCAGGGAGATCAGCCCACGGCGAATCCTGCATCTTGTTGCCGGCCATGGATGATGGTGTTCGTGTGGTCTCGGTCCCGTCGAATGGAAGATGTAGCGGTTCCAGAGACAGACCGCCGATTATTTATTGAAGAAGGCCTAGGAATGCCAAGGGAAGCGTCTGAAAACGAAACGACCGCGTGCACACAGCAACCGCCGAATTGGCGCACGCGGGAACCCGCGCGAACCTCCAGCGGACGCGCGAAAAACTTTTTGCCGCTCCCGCGCTTTTGCGCCATCCTGCGCGCCAAACTTGTCGCGTCGACTGCCGGACCCAAACTTGCCGCACCAAACTGTCTAAAAGTTTTGCCGTCCCCGCCTTGCTCCGCCTGCCACCTCGCTCCGCCTCCCGACGAGATACCGCCCCGCCGCCGCTCGACCTCCGGCTACCGAGGCGTCCGCGCGCGCCCGAGCGGCACGTTCTACACCGAGATCCGCAGCGGCGCCGAGCGCATCGGGCTCGGCACGTTTGAGACAGCGCACGAGGCGGCACGCGCCTACGACGCGGTCGCCTGGCGCCTCGGCCGCTCCCGCTGGACGATGAACTTCCACGACGTGTGGACGCGGGAACAGGCGGAATCGCTCGCGCCGCCGCCTCCGGCCGTCATGATCGAGCAGCAACAGCGCCAGCGCGAGCTCGAGCAGCGGCTCATCAAGGCGGAGCTCGTCGAGCGCTTCCGCCTTGAGTGGGCGCGGCAGTTCCTGGAGGACGTCGCCGTGATAGAGTCATTTTATGAGAAGAAGGCGGTGGCGAAGGCGGCGTCGAAGGCGACGAAGAAGGAGGATCGCGAGGAGCGGAGGGCGAAGTCGGCAGCGAGGAAGAAGGAGAGGGAGGAGAAGGCCGCGAGGAAGGCGAAGGAGAAGAAAAACGGCGCCGGCCCGTCGACGATCGTCCTCTCCTCCTCCTCCTCCTTCGAGTGGACATCCACTCCGGTGTCGTCGACGACTCTGTGCTCGTCGGATTTCGACTGGCATTCCGAGTAGTTTAGGGTTGTTTCGAAGTTTGTAATATATTTCGTATTTTCAGTTAATTTTCCATGTTTTGTTTGATCTATTCAGTACGCAAAATATGATCTATCAACTTGGTAGGATCATGCTATCAAGTGATGACTCATGCAACCATATCTTGAACTATGTCATCAAGTTTCCTCTTCTTCTTCTGTGTTGTCGCTTTACTTCCTTCTATAACAATTAACTAAAACGGCGAAGTGCTAACCTGACGAAACTGAAAGTCTGTCAGACTAACACCTAAACTGAAGCCGAGCTCATCGAGCGTGGCATACAACTTCGCGTTCCAGGCTCTATCCTGTAGGTGCCTGACGGAGTTCATAGAGTGGCTTGTGCAGGCGCATCGCCTAGCGCCCCTGGCCAGCAGACCCACCCGCGGTGCGCGGCGAGCGCCAGCAGGAGCCGCACGGACTCCAGCCGTGCAACAGGCCCAAAGGCGTCTGCGACGTCGATGCCATGCTGCTTCACATATCCCTTTTGGCGACGAGGCGAGGCGGGTGTTCGGCTGCACGATGCCGTCCATGGTGCACACTTTTGGTCATCGGGTGCGCCTTGCGGCGAGGCAGATGTGATGGCGGCGCGGCTTCAGCTTCGGGTGTCGGAGAGGCTAGCTCGGTGCGCGAGGATGACGCTGCCGGCGACGTGTGCTCTGCGCGAGCTGGTGTGGATGGAGAGCTGATGCCGGCGAGTCCTGGCCTGCCACCTCAGGTGTAGCGGTACACAGTGGAGTCGAGTCGAGTGCACGTAGCAGTCCACCATGAACGCCGTGCTCACAGGGTTGTCCTGGCCTGCTCAAAGTTCTCTGTGTTGTGTGTGTGGTGCACTCTGTCTTTGGTATGAACAAAGTTTATGAATTAAGGGCAACGTCTAGTTTTCTGCTACCTCCACATACCTGCATGCATAACAGTAAGGCGCAGTTAGCTATTGACAATTTCAAAGAAAGTTTTGATAATGCTTTTTAGTTGTACTCTAGGAATGACTTACTGCGGATGTAGTTTGCATAATTTAGCATTTCGTCTGTTATGACCAGCAGTATTGCATGCGTTGCACAGGTGGTTCCCCTTCTTCTTCTTCTTCTTCTTTTGTTCATCGTATGATAGTGGTCTGCCATTTTTACTCATGGGTTGATTAGCACCGTCAGCTCCAACTCGTTTGTTTTTCTTAGGCGCGCCTTTGGATTTAACTTTTAGTGGATCGCCAACTTGAGGTGCTTTTTCCTTGCTGCTCTATGCATCTGCATCGAAGTAGCTTGTTTGAATATTGTTGAGCCCCTTTGTCCTTTCCATTAGTCGATTGATGAATTCATTGTATTCATGACGAGACTGTTCATCATGGCATAACGCTGCGAGAACTTCTTGAGATCGTACATTCAAGTCAGAAAAAATTGTCCTCTCGGTTGCACTTGACCATCCGTATCCGAACATATCGCTGTCGCGCTTCGCAGACAATCCAAATCTTGCGTTCTTTGAGAAGCGCCGAAGGACACAACAAGTTGGTATTTTTTCTAGTTGCAGGTAATCCAACATGTAGAGGATGTGCTTGCAAGGTAGCCCCTTTCTAGCCATTCTTCCACAGGAGCACTTTATAGTTTCCTCACTGTTAGGCGTGTAGGTCACGTCAAACTGCCTAGTAGGTTTATCTGCCCATATCAGAGAGTACTTATTATCACTGGAATCACCTTGCGCACATTCAGCAATCTTGATTCCATCAACTCTTTTCAGCTCCGATTGCAAGATATAAAGTTTGCTGCAGTGAATACTTTCGCTGCAGCAGACTCAATATCTTTGTATTTATTAACCGGCAAAGGTAATGTCTGTGAGTCCTCGCAGTCCTGTCGCGCATCTTCCTGACGGATATGGTTAATGGCATTCTCGTAGTGCGCGATCAAATCCACCAGTGTCATTTTAGAGTCAAGATGAAGGTGTAGGCACGAGTTCAAACTCTCGCTTCTCTGATTGCTTTTCATTCCGAGAAAGAAGCCATTGGCTAGATACGCGGCGGCCCACCATCTCTTCTTCTTGTACATTCTACTCAGCCACTCTTTGGTTCCCTTCGTCTGCCATTTCTTAATATAGGCGCTCCATCTCTGCTCAAAGACCTCTTCTGAGGTGCTGTAGTATTATCATTGACCTGAATTCATTCAGAGAATCGTGATTGAGGTGTTTTTTAATATTCTTTTCAACGTGCCACGTACATACACGGTGCCACACATCCTTGAAGAAAATGCCAATGGCTTTCATCATTGAACTGTCTGCATCAGTGATAACCCCTTTTGGCTTCTTTTGACACATAGCTTTCAAAAATGTTTGAAGGAGCCATACATATGTTTTTGTTTTCTCGTCGGAGACGATTGCGCGTGCGAAAACAGTAGTTCTGCGGTGATGGTTCAACCCCACGAAAGGAATGAACGGCATTCCATACCGATTCATTTTGTACGTAATGTCGAACACCAGCACATCACCGAAATCCTCATAGTCCCGACGTGACTGAGAGTCACACCAAAACATGCTTTTCAAATTTCCTCCATCATCTAGCTGGTAATCGAAAAAGAATTCAGGATCACGGGCCTGCCTGTTCTGCATAATTCGGATGGTTGTGTTAGCGTCACCTGATGCAATGAGATTCCTCTTCTCCCGGGAACACATGTTATAAAGATCCTTCGAGACGAACCCAACCATGCTCCACCTTCCACTTTTGCTAATAAAGGTTTTCATAATCTCGAACTTGCGCATCCTAGTTGCTGCTAGTGACATTATTTCAGCTTTCTGGTAAGACTTGATCTTCCGATGGGACCGAAGAAACGGGACTTCATCGGGTCTAGCTAGCACATGGTTGTGCTCGTCCTTAAATTGCAGAACTTTCCAAATCCCCTTGGATTTGCTATACGACATGCTGAGATAGGCTCGACAGTGGCATCGAGACAGAGCTCGTGGCCTCTTCTTGCGGTTCTCCATGTGCACATACTTTCCCTCGCGTTCCCCTGCCCTGGAACAGAGAAACTGCCTGTAATTAATAACTCCTTCCAAATTTCGCTTCACCCTTTGTTTCCTTATGCTGAAACCACGTTCTTTGGCGTATGCGTTGTAGTAAGCGAATGCTGCCGCTTCGTTAGTGAAGGTCATCTCCTTTATAATCCGATGCCTGTCACGCTCATCCTGAGCATGCTGAAAATCCTTCTCTGGCATCACTGGATGTTGTATGTGCCCATGCTGTGAACTGTCTGTAACCTACACAATTAGAAGAAAAAAAGAAATGTAAGTGGTGGTCATATGGTTGATCCTATATATGCCTTGTCATACAACAATAAGCAACTTACATCACTCTTGAATTCAGATTTTGAACTGTCTGTAACCTACACAATTAGAAGCAAAAGAGAAATGTAAGTGGTGGTCATATGGTTGATCCTATATATGCCTTGGCATACAACAATAAGCAACTTACATCACTCTTAAATTCAGATTTTGATCCTTCAGGTTCTTGTGATTCTTCCGCCGTCTCTTCATCGCAGTTTTCTAAGTCCGAATCCCCAAAATAATCATGGTCACTATGAGAGAATAGTACAACCTGCAGCATTGTAGCACAAAGTCATATAACATGGCTATTCAATTCTTATAAAAATAATGTAGCACTAGACATACATCACTAATGCTTTCCAAGATAGTTTCTTTCCGATGGCGATCCTTGTTTACACAATCGATGTCCATCTGCACAAGTTAAAAAGTATGTGTATAAATTTGCATGCTCTAGGTGTGCAAATTAAAAAATAAAAAATAAACTTCACTTGACCTTATCATCCTCGGATTCGTTTTCTTCAAAGAGGTCGTTCTCAGTAAGCTCATCATCATAGAAAAACATATCTTCATCATCCGAACTTGAATCACTGTTGTGCGTAGGGATGCTCTCATTGTCACTCCCAGTTGGCATAGAGTCCTCCATCTGTTCAAGCAAAGAAAACCAGAAACGCTAATCTAATCAGTGATGTATATGTGGAGGACTCGTAGATGCAAAAATGAACCCTAAGCCGCTATGCTAAAGGTGATGGAAAGAGTGTGGGTTAGAGAGGCAGCTAATCACATCTTCCGGGCGCCGGTGGCGAGATGGGACACGGGACTGGTTGATGCGGCCTGAGGATGACAAGATCTGGCTGGCCTTTGATCTGGAGATGTAGGATTGGAACGGTTATCATCGGCGTGGACGGACACGTCGCCACCGGAGCCGGGCAGATTCGTAGGTGGAGGATTAGATCTCGGTCAACGGCCGGAGCCGGGAAGGCTCGTGTGGTTGGAGGATTCGAAGGCTGGCCGCCGGATTCACGTCACCGCCGGCGGCTAGGCAGGATGATCAAAAACCTAGGGTTAGAGCGGTGTCTGGGGAAATGGCGGCGCGTTAGGTTTTGTGATCAAACCGAGAGACCTAATAATGTCGTGGCGATGTGGCAGTGGTTGACAAAGTGGCGATGAATGGTCAAATCTAATGGCATGGTGACGTGACAACGGTTGACATCGTGGCATGCAATAGTACGTATGCGAATACGTGGAAATACGGGCCTGGACTTGGGCTATGGGGGCTACCCTCGCACGCCCTCCTCTGAAAACGCGCGGGAACAATTCTACCCTTACAAACTTTGCAACTTTCGAGAGCCAGGGGCTATGGGATCAAGCCTCATTTTGAATTTGTTTTCATTTTTGGATTAGTCGCGACGAGATCTTTAAAACTAGATCCCATATTGTTATGTTTTAACAACTTATTCGGATCTAAAGGTTATCTACCCGTAATACATTAGTGATCCATAATGTAGTATATATGTTAATCACCATGTAAAACATGCTGCTATATGCTTTTTTTGTGTGTATGCAATTTTTTTTGCTGATGTTATCATGTTAAATGCAAAATTCAAAAAATTTAAATGTTTTATACATCAAACCGGTAATCCGATTTAGAATCTGTTTTCGCTGCTAGACTAGTCACGACGAGATCTTTAAAACTAGATTGTATATTGATATGTTCCGATGATGTTTTTTTGCCTAAAAATTATCCACCTTGTAACACGTGACTTATACAGGCCATAGTAATATATAAGTTATCCACTCTATAAAACATGTTGTGTGGAGACTCTTTTGCATGTATGCAGGAAAATCATTTGGCGATTGTTCTGAGAATTACATAATTCAACGAACGTTCTGACAGCCTGCACGAGTGTCTTGCGTGTATGCTCTGACTAAATAACACTATATTTTTTGATCTAAAAGTTATCCATAGTAAGAGTTACCCAGACTTCAATATGTAAGTTATCCAACCTATAACATGTAAGTTATCTACCACTAAAAATTTACTCACAAACAGAATATACAATTTATATGATAGGTAACTCATATGTTACAGAGTGGATAACTTACATAGATAACTCATGAGGGGTGAATAACATTTTTTATCCAAAAGTTATCCATCAGTAACACAAGAGTTATCTAGACTTCAGTATTTAAGTTACTCATAACATGTAATTACCTACCACTATAAAAATTTACCCATATATATAGAATATAAAAGTTATTCTAGCTAGCGGCTTGGTTTCGTCGTTGTCGCCTCTTTAACGGCGTACAAACGACTTAACCTCAAAAGGCTACTGCATTAAACCTCAAGCATAATTTCTTTAAAAAAACTAAATCTAAGTTTTGTGCATACAATAAGAAATGGAGTTTTATGCCTCATCCAACATCCTAAGTCGTAGTGAACAATATAAGACACAATCAGTACTCTAGCAACTTGGCTTCATCACCCGTCGTCGCTACCGTAGCGTATGGTGATGAAGCCTTGAAGGGTGCTAGGCTACTGAGCCTTCATCGCTCGTCGATGCGATGAAATATCGGGACCCTAACACCTAGGCTACCATGTTTTAATTAAACTTGCTCAATACGTATATGAGAGTGACTCTATCGAATACGTTTATATGATGGATAACTTATGTGTTACATGGTGGATAACTTACATATTATGGCATAAATAACCACATGTTAGGGTCAGTAAATTTTTGGCCTAAATTATTTTTATCAAAACATATTAATATATATGAGATCTAGTTTTAAAGATCTCGTCACAACTAATCCAACGACAAAAATAGATCCTAAATCGGACAAACAGTTCGAGGTACAAAACATTTTGAATTTATTGATTTTGCATTTAATGTTGATGACATTGGCATATTTGGATTTTATTGCATGCATGCAAACCGGTAGAGAAAACAAAGAAGAATACATCATGCGTGTGTAAACATAAGAGAGAATAAAGTGCATGCATGTAATTAGGAGCTAAATAAGCATTGATCCTGTGAGTTCGCTCACGATCCAATGGTCCACACGTGCCTGTTGGAAGTGATAAAAATTGGACGTCCGCTCCCTAGATTTCCCGTAAATTAAACATAGACTTTTAAAACATACTCCTTTTATTTCATAATATATGTTTTAGATTTGTGAAATGAGTGTATATAGACTTTTTTAGTGTATAGATTCACTAACGGAGCGAGTAATAATACTTGGCAGCACAAATTGAAGTGTGCACTTGATTTTGAATACCCGATGGAATCGTCACGTTCGATCTTTGCTATATAGGTTACCTTCTCTTCTTCGCCTCGCCTTGACAAGAGGAGAGGAGATAGACCCCTCCTGCCGCCAGCAGCACCTCCAAGGCCAGCTGGCCGGACAGCTTCCAGCCCCGGATGCTCGCCATAGAGAGCCATTTCCTCCTAGTCACGTCGCCTTCCATCTCATTTCTCCCGCCAATCTTGCCCCCACCCAGACAACAATTTGAGGGCAGCAAGGGCTCCATCCCCAACCCCGTGCATCCATCGGAGAATTCAGCGGGGCTAAGGAGCTCCACCGAGAGACAAAAGTCGGGGAGTGAGACATGAGCGCTGGGAAGCGGTTTCATCCCAACCAGCAGGTATATACTCCGTACAGGACATTGCCTTCTTGCATAGAGTTACTAGTACTAATTAACAATTTATCGGAATAGAGGATTCTGCAAAAAGCTGACATGAGAGAAGGCAGTTAAAAGGGATATGAAGGACTGAAATGTCCCTAGAGATTTGGTTTTTGATAGGGCTGCATGGAAATCAGCAATCCATGTGTCCAAATCTTGATTTACTTTTTTTTCCTTTTACGTGTTTTTTTTCACTTGTTCTTGTTTAACTTGCACTTTTCTCTAGTTTCCGTTTGGGTTTCATATCTAGCCTACTCCAACTTAATTGGGACAAAAGACTTGTTGTTGTTGTTGTAGAGTAATTCTGCGAGATTAGCAACGAACATCTGCTATATGTGGCGGTTCTGGCGGTTCTTTATTTCCGATAACCATGCTGCCAAATGTTCAGAATCATTTTAAGACCATAGATGTTACCCTAGAGAATATTGCACCCAAGTTAACAGTCAGATCTTGTGATAAAATGAAAAATTCAGGTGGAGGTCTTTATGCCTCTCCCGGTGACCACTCCAACAAAAAGCGAACAGTCGGTGTTTGCAAAGGTTTCCAAGATTAGCAGTTAGGAACCCTCTCTGTGCTGAACAAACAAACTGGAAGACACTAGATGTCTTGATCAATTCCTGTCTTGGCCGATTCCATTCAGTCTGTTATGGCAACTGGTGTGGCAAAAACCATACCGATATTGGGATATAAAGCAGCAGGACACATAGTGTTCTGTCTCGCTAAAGGCCAATATCTGGGCTTAGCTCTTATTACGAGCTACATAAACATGAGTTCGGAGAATGATCCACACAAGTAAAACTAAGGGGAAAATGACATGTCAGCTCCTGATGCTACTGCAAGGCGGAACTCTTATATGACAATAATGACCAGAGTACTTGAGAAATCTCGACTCGCCTGCGCCAAAAGGGAATCAATGTGGTCTCGAATTTAAGATCTTTCCTGTATGCTAGTCACCATCATCTCAGAGCTGCTTGTTCTTCTATGCTCAGCGTTGTATCTGCCAAAAAAAACCCGCATCAGATAGCTTGCTCCAGTAGAAAAACAATGTCTAGAATAAATAGTCTACACCTTGCTGCTAAATAGCAGCACTGTTCACTTAAACTGAATGGAATGCCTTGATAGGAGTTGGTACTGTACCGCTTATACGGCGTGCCTTCAACTTTTGATACCTCATTACCTTTTCATACAGACTGGTTATTGCCTGTGGAACAAAGAGGAAGATATCAGCAGTATTTTTTTCCGAGAAGGAGAGGCGCCAGCCTCTGCATCAATCGATGCATATGGCCTTTATTGCATTGTTATTAAAAGTGGTTTTACAAAAATATCAGCAGGTAACATTTAAAATGTTTCATGGAGCGTCTATATTTGAGTTTTTACCGAACTCCATTTTCCACACTTCTCATTTCCCTTTGCTCCAGATCGACTAATATATTAGCAAAAAAGGATCCAAAATCATTATGTGAAAGGGGGGAAATATTAGCAAAGTATGGTCGCTTGAGTTTAAGATTTACTTACTTATGCATGTTTAAAAAATCTTAAATGATCGGGAATGATAAGGTTACAACATAAAACTTACATGAACTATATAATTTGTTTTGTCATCAAATAAAAATGCAATGAGTAAAACTAAACTGAATAAGCGAATCGCTTGCCTGTATGAAAATCTGCGTGGACTGAAGCAGTACTTGCAGCGCCAAAGTATGCAAATGGAGTAGTATAAACGCAGTAAAGAGCAGAAATAATAACTCTTAACTTGCTAATATATTGGACAAAAACTGTTGCTTCAAAGGGTGAATTAGCACGGAGTTACCTTCACGGTCAGTGTTGGCTTGTTGGGATTAGTATCAAGCATTTTCCGAAGTGCATTGCTCATGGCCTCTGTCAGCGCACCATCACCAACCGTTTCCACAGAGACATGCTCAAGGGAGGGGAGATTCTCCATCCGAAAGTGAAAATCACGAAATCGGTCTTTGGTTTCCTCCACATCAAAATCTAACTCGAGGATTTGGAGCATTTGCAGGGTTCCTTGTGTAAACATGAAATCAATGGATCTGCTCACTATACAGAGCCTTGTCAGACACCGAAATGGACAACTATTATCAATGGCTAACCTCTTCTCTGCGCCTTGTCTTGAAATTACATATATGCTGAGGTCACGAAGAGATGGCATGCTCCCAAGGACTTGAAGGTCTTCCTTTCTCAGTTTTCTTAATCCGATTGCAAGGGAAGAGAGGGAGGGCAAGTAGGACATCGATGTTAGAAGCAACATAGAGACCATTCTATTACCAATGTCAACCAACAGTAGTTGTCTTAGCTGAACAAAGGTTGATGGCAATGTTTTCAATATTTTCCCAGACTTTATGTCTAGCACTTATAGAAGCTGTAGTTTGCCAATATCCTTCGGAATATCAGTGATAGATGTCCCTCGTAGACTCAGATACCTCAGGTGAAGTAAATTGCAGATATCCTTCAAATGATTATTATCCACTCCCTCACAACCACTTAAATCCAATGTGCGAAGGACAGGAAAACCTGAAAGTGCTGGCAACAAACTGAGGGCTGTACTGAACACATTAAGTGATCTCACACTGGACAAGCTTATGGATGGCATTTGCTTGGCATCCTCTTCTTTACTGGTTTGCAGAGATAGCCGACGAACCTTGCTTGGTACCGACCCAGGCTGCTGACCACCCAATGTTGTCAAAAAGTTCTCCTCGTTTGACAACGAAGTGATAAGGTCAAGCACCATATCGTGCACACGACAAGAGCTTGCCTTATTGACAGTATTTACATCCATTGGCTGGATCAAGCTTTTGTTAATAAGCTCATCAAAGTAAGCCTCACCTACTTCATACAAGCTCTTTCCCTGCTCTTCATGGACAAATCCTTCGCCTATCCATTTCCATATCAATTCTTTGGTTTCAATACTATAATCCTCTGGATACAAACTAAGGTACAGTAGGCAAGCCTTAAGATTTGGAGGCAAGTCGTAGTAACTGACATATAGTATCCTTCTCATCTCCTTCACGTCAGGACTATTTTCTAGCCCAGAACCCATAGACTGGTACACCTTGGACCAATACGTATATCTATTTTCATGCCCCTTTTTACCAGCCAACATACTAGCCAGTGTAATGATAGCTAACGGTACTCCGCCACATTTCCGTAAAATGTTCTCACTTACTTCAGCCAGCTGAATAGGAGGGCACTTGTCCTTGGTTCCAAATATTCTTTGGTAGAATAGCTTTCTTGAGTCAGTAGTAGGAAGAGGTTTAAGCTGATAAACACAACCAATTTCTTTGGCAACATCCAGAATGCGAGTTGTTGCTATTACTCTACTAGCACATTCATTCTCAATCAAAGCACATCTGATATTTTTCCACACAGATTTATCCCATATGTCATCAATAAGAATCAAGTACCTACAAGGGAATAATAAAAGATCATACATTAGTAAAGCTATATATTGTATGTGCTTGAGCACTCACTCTTCAGCTACCTAAGTGAAATAGTACAACAAATAATCAGGACACTGCATGGTTGTAGCACCCCGTAAATAATCTAATCGTAAAGTTTGTTATTTCTATAGTTCTCCCCCTCCTATCAATGAAAAAAAAGCAGAGCGCCTGCTGTTCAGGCTCAAAAAAGAAGTGCGTGCTTAAGGTATTAAAATTGGTATTCTAACTTGAAGTTTCCAAATTGAAGACCTAATGGGTGGGGAATTTATATTCTAGTTCATTTTTGACGATCAGACTTCTGTAGTTCTGTTTATCACGTCGAAGCAAACAATTTGGAATATCAAACAAGAGCCCCTCAGCATGACCTAGGGTATCAACAAAGGTGTTGGTTGAGATAATTCAAAATTAAGTTAAAGAAATAGATAAGGCGCTAGGATAACCTTCGAGCTCCTCCCCTAGACAGCTGGACGCCACCTCGTGACCGTCATCGGTATGCTCTTATTATTGCCTCTGCTCACTAGTTTAGACATACTTGTGATTAATTATTTAGGTTACTCTAAATTTATAATTGTAAAATTATACAAAGATTAGCTTGGGGACCGTACTGTTCATAATACTAAAGTAGGACATTTAATTAACTGTTTTATTTTTAAAAAGAATTAAACAACTAGATACTGTGCTTTTTATGATTTATTCGTTGTTGTTAGATATATTCTAGGTAATTGTATAACAAAATCTTGTTTTTTGAACAGATGTATTCGCCTAGCACCGAAGCCAGATACAGATAATAGGAGAAACATAAAGTACATGTAATAGATCAAGCTGTAGGAAACACTTGCCTACACGTTATAGTAGTAAGACGAACTACTAAGATAGAAGATCAAAATGGCAGGAACGCCAGCGTACAAACCTCTTGCTTTGAAGAAAATCTCTTATCTCACTAATGAGTTGTATTTCACTCCATGCTGACTCGTCCATGATGTTCCTGTACTTGTACTTGTCAAATTGATGCAGCAAACTCTTGAAAACCTTGGCCATGTTAGGATTAAGAGACACAGAAATAAAAGCACCACAATCGAAATCCACCCGAAGCCTCTCATACACCAGATTAGCAAGAGTTGTCTTCCCTAAGCCTCCAAAACCAACAACCGAGACCATCTTCAGCTGTTTCTCGTCTCCATCCATCAGCATCCTAACTATGTCAAGGCTCTTCTCTTGGGTGCCAATAAGCTCTGACGCCTTCTGAAAAAAGGCTAATTGGCGAAGGGTGTCTGTGCTTGTGCCAGTGGGCTTGTGCGCAACGCAGTCAACCTTGTACCTATCACGCCTCTCGCTGATCTCCTTGATGCGGCTCTTGATATCCTTGATATCGATGCCTATGTTGTGTCGGATCTTGCCTGTTGTGAGCATGTCCATGCTTCTGTTGATGAAACCCATAAAGCTATGTGGCTTCTTTTGCTGCCGACACTCAAGGTGCACCCGGAATCTGTCGACGCCGTCTTCGATCTCATACGAAAGGTCCCTCACGTCCCTTGCCCAGAGCTTGACCTGGATGTCAGGAGGTTGATCCAACGGTGCCTCCGAGATCTTGATGAGGGCAGCCTCCATGCTCTCCAGCTCTGCTTTGAGGAACTTGATCTCGCCCCTGGTGTTCTTCTGCAGGTTGTACTCCTCCTTGAGCAGGTCCCCGAGCATGGGCAGCAGCGTGGTCATTGCCCCTGTCACGACCTCCATCGATCCTTGCTTGCTCGACAGAAGGAGCTCTCTGATCTTTTGGTTCCTGATCAATTGGGTTTGCAGTTTGCAGGTGCTGCAGTGGGATTGCTATCTGACAGGTCTTGGCTGCTCAAATCTGCCAGTGTTTTCTGATGATTGCAGAGAAGATTTTAATGAGAAGGTATCAGTCAACTTCCGCAAAGCAAAACTGAAGATCTCGACACCAAAAAAGAGAGCTTTCAGCCTGGAGAAGTGTAATTTTTCCAACCTTGTAAACTTTGCACACAGTTTGAACCGAATTCAGCTGACTGAACTCAACGCATGCCCGCTTTCTCCACCGCCTTTTTTGCAGCCTCGGGACGAGGAGGCCGCTGGTGGCGCGAGCGGGGCGATGAAGGCAGAGCGTGGAAACCGATGTCGCGGAGCGTCGAAAACGGCGCGCGAGCTCGGCGGGAAGAAATCCAACCCGGCCGGCGCGACAGCGAGCCTCAGTTGGCGCGGCGGAGAGGGCGGCCTCCGTTGGCGCCGCAGCCGGACCGCGACGGCGCAGATCGCCGAGTGTGGAAACCGGCGGCGCGAGAGCCTCCGAAGTGGAGCGGACGGCCTCCGAAGGCGAGGAAGATTCTCGTTGCCGCAGAGCAGAGTGGGCGGCCACCGGAGAAAGAGCGCGCGCGGGAAGAGATAAGCGACAGTTTGTGGCTTGTGGGGGGACCCGCACATGTTATTGTTAAAGAGACGATTCCTTCCTGGAGACAGAAAAAAAGACGAATTTGCTCTTTTGTTCGGTCATATTCCCGTATTTTTTGACAAATCTGACCAGTTTGACCAACTTTAACCGCGTCTGTCCTCGGGTGAAACTAATTTGGAATCTGACCACTCACGTCGGCGCCACTTCAAACGGCGCCGACCTAACACAGGTCGGCGATGGCGCCGAACTTGCCACTGGGGCGGGCGCCTGGCTGACCTGGTGGCGCCGACCCTAGGGTTATACCCAATCGAGCAGTTCCCTTTCCCAGCCCTCCCATTTCCTCCTTCCAGCCGCCACAAGCTCTCTCTCTCCTGTTTTTCGCCCCTATCTTCAAATCTTGTTGAAACTCCAAGATTTCTTGGATTGGGACCATGGCAAGTCTTCTTAGAGGTAATCTCTCTCAAATCCCCTTTGATTCCACCTATTAGAATGTCTAATTTGATCTTATTTATCTTTTTTTTGTTGAAACCCTAGAAGATCATAGATATGTTATTTAGATATCTTTGTAAGTAATATTTGTTTGAATAGATTGTAGCTAGTGTATGCATGCATTTGATAGGAGTTTTGTCTTAGTGTTTGCTAATTTAGTTTACATATGACAAAACAAAAATATGCACATGTGGAAATATATTTGTAGGGATTCATTTCCATAGAGTTTGCTAGGGTATGTATGCATTGGATATGAGTTTGTCTTAGTGTTTGCTATAGTGTTTACTGAGTTGGGAAGCACTTCAATGGAAAATTAGCCGGTTGTATGATAATATAGCTTAGGACATTATAAGTGATAGTGTTTGCTATGTTAATTATCTCAATGTTTGTAGATTCTCCGGACATGTGGACGGAGATTGCACGTCAGATGAAGTTTGCAGAAAGTACCAAAGGAAAGTATCCCAATATGTCATCGAAAGATGCTCCGGTGCTATCAAGATATCCGGTACCAAATTGTTGTTGTGGTAAAACTTGCCATATACAACAATCTAACTACCACACTACTGCTGGCCGCGCATTCTACCGTTGCCCCGATACACGCGTGAGTTTTGGTGTCTTCTGACATGGTATCTATCATACTTGATTGATCGTTGTTTGTTGATATGGTAAATTTTATTTGACAGGAACATTGCACATGCTATTTCTTCCAGTGGATCGATGGCCCCGAGTGTTATGATGACTATCTTCTTTCATGGGATATTAGCATTCTTTTGGGCCCAAAACCAGCTGAGAGGTGGAAACGCATTATGCGTCCTCCTCCATCTCCACCTAAGTATTGGAAATTACACGAGACCACACCCAAGGCTCCTCCACTTGTTTGGTGTGAGCACTGTCAAGATATGACACGGTGGTGTCCCCTTTACGGCCCCGACACTTTAGATGAGTCTTGGAAGGTTTTCGATGAGGAGAAAAAGAAGCATGAGGATGAAATAAACTTGGAGTTGCAAGATATTGAAAAAGCACAGAAGGAGCGCTCAAGGAAGTACCAGTTAGAAGCTAAAAGGAAGAAAGAAGAAGAGGCAAGGATTAAAGAAGAACAAAGGGAAGAGAAGAGAAGGAAAGAGTGGGAAGATAGCAAGGCTTGGTTGAATAAGTAAAACACAAAGTGGAAGTTGTGGAACTAATTTGGCACATTCTGATATCATCATGTATCAGGCTTGGTTGTAAGTTGTGGAACTAATTTGGCACCGTTTTCATTATGTTTGTAATGAGTACTTGAGATGAAATATTTGGAACTCAAATTGTTTTCTACTTAGATGATAAGTACATTGCATAGCACGAAATGATGATAAATTGCTAGACGGTACAATTTATTTGTTGCTACTGCTGGTGCTCGGGAAATGGAAACCATTGACCCCTCTAAATCAAAGATACAAGAGCACCATTTTGAAATGGAAACTAAATTAAAAGGAAATACGAGTGTCTAGAAATTTTCGTACTCATCCTAATTGTTTCGTTTGTTGGCCATCTTTTTAGCACACCATTCCTCGAACGCTTTCTGGTTGTGATGTCTGTGCTCTCTCTTTCTTTTCTCCTCTAGTTCCTTGGCCTCTTTTTTCTGCACATATTTTTCTCCATACCAGTAAACTTCGTACTGTCTTTGGTCTTCAAACCAGCACTAGTTGATTAAGTTTCTAATTTTACATGATTTTACAAAGAAACAAATCAATAGATCAAGTGGTCAATACATCAAATGGTCAATACATCAAGTAGTCAATACATCACATGTGCACCCCTTAATGATTTTGAGAGAGGGGAAGGGGAGGAGAGAGGTACCTGCAGAGTTGTAGAGGATTTCGGCCGGAGGGCAGTGTTGGAGATATGCCCTAGAGGCAATAATAAATGTGGTTATTATTATATCTTTGTGTTTATGATAAATGTTTATATTCATGCTATAATAGTATTAACAAGGAAACATTGATACTTGTGTGATTTGTAAACTTAATTTGAAGTCCCTAGTATAGCCTCTATACATCACTAGCTTGTTGGTTGATAAATGATTGTGGTTTCCCTATCATGAACATTGAGATGTTATCAACAACAAGATCATATCGTTAGGAGAATGATATGGTGGACATACTCCTATAGATAAGCGTAGCATAAAGATCAAGTCATTTCAATAGTTCAATTGCTATATGCTTTCTGATACATAGTAACCTAATTCCTTCGACCATGAGATCATGCATATCACCTTTACCGGATGGATGCTTTGATGACATCAAACACCACACCGTAACTGGGTGGCTACAAAGGTGGCATTGAGTGTTCGGAAAGTATTGGTTGAGACACATGGATCAAGAGTGGGATTTGTCCATCCATATGACGGATAGATATACTCTGGGCCCTCTCGGTGGAATGTCATCCAATTAGCTTGCAAGCATGTGACTGGCTCACAAGGGATCACATATCACAGGAACGAGAAAAGAGTACTTATCGATAACGAGGTTGAACTAGGTATGCAGAGATACCGACGATCATAACCTTGGATAAGTAAACTATCGTGAGACAAAGGGAAATTGGTATCGTATGTAAGTGGTTCATTCGATCGCAAAGTAATCGTAGAAATATGTGGGAGCCATATGAATTTCTAGATCCCTCTATTGGTTATTGTTCGGAGAAGTGTCTCGATCATGTCCGCATAATTCACGAACCGTAGGGAGACACACTTAAGGATTCGACGTTGTTTGAGTAGTTATGGTAGTATGAGAAAGAGACCGAATGTTGTTCGGAGTCTCGGATGGGATCCGGGATATCACGAGGTGATCCGGAATGGTCCGGAGAATAAGATTCATATAAAGAAAGTTCCGTTTCGGAGTTCGGGAATGATTCCGGTGTTTTCATCAGGAATGTTCTAGAAGGTTCCGGAATGTCCGGCACTCCGGAGGGGAAGGGGTACATGAATGTGTCATTGCATGTTGGAATGATTGCATCATGTACTAAGTGTCATCGCTGTTCCAAATAAAGGATTAATTCAAATCCTAGTTTGAAAAGTCAAATAGCTAGTTTGAAAAGTCAAACGGCTAAAATTGGAAAGAGGAAAAGAGGAGGAAGTGGGAAACCGAGTTGGGGAGGGAATCCCTCCTCCAACGGTGGCGCCCCCTCCAAGCCGAGTTGGGGAGGGACTCCCCTCCCTCCCCTTGGCCGCCGGCCCCTCCACCTATATAAGGAGGGGCAGGGCTCCCTCCTCTAGACACACAAGTACCTCACCTCAAACCCTAGAAGCTGCAGCCCTCCATAGCCGCCGCCACCCCCTAGGGTTTTGCCCTAGCCGCCGACTTGGGGGTCCCCGGAACCCTAGCCGCCGGCTCTAGCCCCTCCTCCTTGGTGTGTCTAAACCCTAGATTGCCGAGGAGCTCTCTCATACTCCACCATACTCGCTCCGGCTTAAGGCGAAGCCCTGCGAGATCTCCCCTCTACTTCCGGTACCACGCCGTTGTGCTGCCGGAATCGCGAGGAGAGTGCTACAACCTCGCTGCCTGCTGGAACAAGGGAGAGGAAGGTCTTCGTCGAGTACCGAACGTGTGACCGACTGCGGGAGCGCTGCCGGAAGGATCGTCTACGCGATCTTGAGATCGGGAAGAGTACGATTACATCACCCACGAGAATCCGCTCTCGTTAAACACTTTGGAATCTTCGAGGGTAAGTTATTCCATCGACTCGTTGCTACAATCTAGTAGATAGATCTTGGCTTGTTTGTTTGTATGCGATAGAAATTTTTTGTTTTCCATGCTACGAAACCCTACAGTGGTATCAGAGCCGTGTCTATATGTAGATCTGTTGCACGAGTAGAACACAATGGTCATTGTGGGCGTTGATGCTTTTATTGTCGATTGCTTCTTATGTACTTTGCATCTTGCGGTATGTTGGGATGAAGCGGCCCGGGCTAACCTTACATGACATCGTTCATGAGACTTGCTCCACGCTTGACATGCAACTTGTATTGCATAAGTGGCTTTGCGGGTGCTTGTTTCTCCTAGCATAATTAAGATCCAATTTACAACGGGTGATTAACAATACTAGTATCAATGTTGTGGTTCATGTTCGTAAGTTAGAACGACACTTATCGAAAGCCCCAAAACCACATAAAATATGCAAAGAAAGTAGAGGCGTCTAACTTTGTTTTGCAGGGGTGTGCAGTGATATGATATGGCCATGATTGTGATTATATTTGATGTATGCAATGTTCCTTATTGTAAGTTGGCAACCGGCAGGAGCCATATGGTTGTCTTTAATTTATGTTAAGACCCGCGTGTCTATTCAAAGTAGTTGTAATAGTTGAAGCCGGTGGACGACAACCATGGAGTAGCGTCATTGACCTTGATGCAATGCCGGTGATGATGGAGATCATGTTCGTGCTTGAAGATGGAGATCGGAAGCACAAAGAAGAAAGGCCATATCATATCACATATTATGAATTGCATGTGATGTTAATCCTTTATGCATCTTGTATTGCTTAGTAGACGACGGTAGCATTATAAGATGATCCCTCATGCACATGAATTTCAAGTCATAAAGTGTTCACCCTTAGTTAGCACCGTTGCTAAAGCTTGTTGTTTCGAAGCACCACGTGATGATCGGGTGTGTTAGATTCTGCAAGTGTATACAACGTGAGCAAGCCAGATTTGCTCATGCGGAAACTAAGGTTTGATCTTGACGAGCCTAGCATGTACAGACATGGTCTCGAAACACGGATCACCGAAAGGTAAAGCATGAATCATATAGTAGATATGATGAACATGACGATTGTTCGCCATTGAAACTATATCAACTCTCGTGATGATCGGTGTTGATGTAGTGGATTTGGTTCGTGTGATCACTAAAACAATGTGAGGGATGTTGTTTTGAGTGGGAGTTCACCTAGATTAACTTTATTATTAATTTGAACTCAATTTGTCATAAACTTAGTCTAAACTATTGCAAATATGTTGTAGATCAATGGCAGCCCCTACCATCAATTTTAATGCGTTCCTAGAGAAAGAAAAGTTGAAAAACAATGGAAGCAACTTCGCGGATTGGTTCCGCAATTTGAGGATTGTCCTCACAGCTGGTAATTTGACCTATGTGCTGGATGCACCGCTGGGTGACCCACCTGCAGCTGATGCTTCCGATGAAGTAAAGAATGTTTACCTCGCTCGGAAGAATCAGTACTCCATAGTTCAGTGTGCTATCTTGTATGGTTTGGAATCGGAGCTTCAGAAAAGGTTTGAGAATTGAGACCCATATGATATTGTCGAGGATCTCAAATTGATCTTTGAGACTCATGCGGCAATTGAAAGTTATGAGGCTTCTGAAAAGTTCTTTAACTGCAAGATGGAAGAGGGCAGCTCCGTCAGTGAGCATGTGCTTAAGATGTCTGGGCACACAAACAAACTTCAAAGCTTGGGTATAGTGATTCCTAATGCTTTGGGGATTTACCGTGTCCTCCAATCACTACCACCAAGTTACAAGAACTTTGTGATGAACTACAACATGCAGAACATGAACAAGCAGTTGCCAGAACTGTTTGCTATGTTAAAGTCTGCAGAAGTGGAGATCAAGAAAGAGCACCAAGTGTTGTTGGTCAATAAGACCACCAAATTCAAGAAAGGCAAGTCTAAGCAGAAGGGACACTTCAAGAAGGGTGGTAAGAAAGTTACCACGCCGGCGAAGAAGACCAAGGCTGGACCTAAGCCTGAAACTGAGTGCTTTTACTGCAAGGGAGAAGGTCACTGGAAGCGGAATTGCCCAAAGTACTTGGCGGATCTGAAGAACGGCAACATCAAGAAGAAAGGTATATCTGATATACATGTTATTGATGTGTATCTCACTAGTACTCGTAGTAGTGCCTGGGTATTTGATACTGGTTCGGTTGCTCATATTTGTAACTCGAAACAGGTGCTGCAGAATAAACGGAAGCTAGCGAAGAACGAGGTGACGATGCGCGTGGGAAACGGATCAAAGGTTGATGTGATCGCGGTCGGCACGCTACCCCTTCATCTACCATCGAGATTAGTTTTATACTTAAATAATTGTTATTTGGTGCCTGCGTTGAGCATGAACATTATATCGGGATCTTGTTTATTGCGAGACGGTTACTTGTTTAAGTCCGAGAATAATGGTTGTTCGATTTATATGAGTAATATGTTTTATGCACATGCACCTTTGATAGATGGTCTATTCTTATTGAATCTCGATAGTGTAAATACACATATCAACAACATTGAGGCTAAACGTTTGAAATCAAGCGATAATTCGACCTATATGTGGCACTGTCATCTTGGTCACATTGGAGTGAAACGTATGAAGAAACTCCATTCCGATGGACTTCTTGAATCACTTGATTTTGAATCACTTGAAAGATGCGAAGCATGTCTGATGGGAAAAATGACTAAGACTCCATTTTCTGGTATGATGGAGCGAGCTACGGACTTATTGGAAATCATACATACCGATGTGTGTGGTCCAATGAGTGTAGCATCGCGCGGTGGTTATCGTTATGTTCTTACCTTCACGGATGACTTGAGTAGATATGGGTATATCTATTTCATGAAACATAAGTCCGAAACTTTCGAGAAGTTTAAGGAGTTTCAAAGTGAGGTAGAGAATCAACGTAACAAGAAGATTAAATTTCTGCGTTCTGATCGTGGAGGTGAATATCTAAGTTACGAGTTTGGCGAGCATTTGAAGAAATGCGGAATACTTTCACAATTGACACCGCTGGGAACACCACAGCGTAATGGTGTGTCCGAACGTCGTAATCGAACTCTCTTAGATATGGTTCGTTCTATGATGTCACTTACAGATTTACCGCTATCATTTTGGGGTTATGCATTAGAAACAGCCGCATTCACTTTAAATAGGGCACCGTCTAAATCCGTTGAAACGACACCTTATGAATTATGGTTTGGGAAGAAACCTAGATTGTCGTTCCTTAAAGTTTGGGGATGCGAAGCCTATGTAAAGAAGTTACAGCCGGACAAGCTAGAACCCAAAGCGGAAAAATGCGTCTTCATAGGATACCCGAAGGAAACTATTGGGTATACCTTCTATCATAGATCCGAAGGCAAAATCTTCGTTGCCAAGAAAGGATCCTTTCTAGAGAAGGAATTTCTCTCGAAAGAAGTGACTGGAAGGAAAGTAGAACTCGACGAGGTTGTCGAACCTTCTCTCGAAATTGCGAGTAGCGCAGCACCGGAAGAAGTTCCTGTGGTGCCTGCACCAATAAGAGAGGAAGCTAATGATGGTGATCATGAAATTTCGGTTGAAGTTGCTACAGAGCCTCGGAGGTCAACGAGAACTCGTACCACTCCAGATTGGTATGATCCCGTTATGAGTGTCATGTTGGTGGACAACACCGATGACCCTGAGACATATGAGGAAGCGATGATGAGCCCAGATTCCAATAAATGGCAAGAAGCCATGAAATCCGAGATTGGATCCATGTACGAAAACCAAGTATGGACTTTGGTGGACTTACCGGATGGCCGGAAGGCTATCGAGAACAAATGGATTTTCAAGAAGAAAACAGATGCTGATGGTAATGTTACTGTCTATAAAGCTCGACTTGTCGCAAAAGGGTTTCGACAAATTCAAGGAATTGACTACGATGAGACTTTCTCACCAGTAGCGAAGCTAAAGTCTGTGAGGATTATGTTAGCAATTGCTGCATATTATGATTATGAGATATGGCAGATGGATGTCAAAACAACATTCCTCAATGGAGACATTGATGAAGAGTTGTATATGATGCAACCCAAAGGTTTTGTCGATCCTAAAGATGCTAACAAGGTATGCAAACTTCAACGGTCCATCTATGGATTGAAGCAAGCATCCCGAAGTTGGAATCAATGTTTTGATAAGGTGATCAAAAGTTTTGGTTTTATACAAACTTATGGAGAATCTTGTATTTACAAGAAAGTGAGTGGGAGCTCTGTAGCATTCTTAATACTATATGTGGATGACATATTGTTGATTGGGAATGATGTAGACCTTCTTAATAGTGTCAAGGAATATTTGAATAATAGTTTTTCAATGAAGGATCTTGGCGAAGCAGCTTACATATTAGGCATAAAGATTTATAGAGATAGATCGAAACGCCAAATATCATTATCGCAGAGTACATATTTGGACAAAGTTCTAAAGAGGTTTGGAATGGAAGATAGCAAGAAAGGGTTCTTACCCATGTTGCCCAATACGACCTTGAGTAAAACTCAAAGTCCGACATCAGCAGAAGATAGAGAAAGGATGAGTAAGACTCCCTATGCCTCAGCCATAGGATCTCTAATGTATGCCATGCTATGTACTAGACCCGACATTGCATATGCTGTTAGTTTAACTAGCAGATATCAAAGTGATCCAGGAGTGGATCATTGGACAGCGGTCAAAAACATCCTTAAGTACTTGAGAAGAACTAAGGATATGGTTCTTTCTTATGGAGGTGATGAACAGCTCGTTGTTAATGGTTACACCGATGCTAGTTGGAACACCGATTCGGATGATTCTAAATCACAATCTGGATACGTATTTATTTTGAATGGTGCAGCAGTTAGCTGGAGGAGTGCAAAGCAAAGCGTTGTGGCGAGATCTTCAACTGAATCGGAATACATGGCTGCTTCGGAGGCTTCACAAGAAGCGATATGGATGAAAGAGTTCATTACAGAGCTGGGTGTGGTTCCTAGTGCGCTGGACCCAATGTCTATCTACTGTGATAACATGGGCGCCATAGCCAATGCGCAAGAACCAAGGTCACACAAGAAGCTGAAGCATATCAAGCTACGTTTTCACGCTATTCGAGAACATATTCAAGATGGGGATATAAAGATTTGCAAAGTACACACAGATCTGAATATGGCGGATCCGTTGACTAAACCTCTCCCGAGGGCAAAACATGACCAGCACCAAACTGCCATGGGTGTTCGGTGTATTACCATGTAATCTAGATTAGATGACTCTAGTGTAAGTGGGAGACTGTTGGAGATATGCCCTAGAGGCAATAATAAATGTGGTTATTATTATATCTTTGTGTTTATGATAAATGTTTACATTCATGCTATAATAGTATTAACAAGGAAACGTTGATACTTGTGTGATTTGTAAACTTAATTTGAAGTCCCTAGTATAGCCTCTATACATCACTAGCTTGTTGGTTGATAAATGATTGTGGTTTCCCTATCATGAACATTGAGATGTTATCAACAACAAGATCATATCGTTAGGAGAATGATATGGTGGACATACTCCTATAGATAAGCGTAGCATAAAGATCAAGTCATTTCAATAGTTCAATTGCTATATGCTTTCTGATACATAGTAACCTAATTCCTTCAACCATGAGATCATGCATATCACCTTTACCGGATGGATGCTTTGATGACATCAAACACCACACCGTAACTGGGTGGCTACAAAGGTGGCATTGAGTGTTCGGAAAGTATTGGTTGAGACACATGGATCAAGAGTGGGATTTGTCCATCCATATGACGGATAGATATACTCTGGGCCCTCTCGGTGGAATGTCATCCAATTAGCTTGCAAGCATGTGACTGGCTCACAAGGGATCACATATCACAGGAACGAGAAAAGAGTACTTATCGGTAACGAGGTTGAACTAGGTATGCAGAGATACCGACGATCATAACCTTGGATAAGTAAACTATCGTGAGACAAAGGGAAATTGGTATCGTATGTAAGTGGTTCATTCGATCGCAAAGTAATCGTAGAAATATGTGGGAGCCATATGAATTTCCAGATTCCTCTATTGGTTATTGTTCGGAGAAGTGTCTCGATCATGTCCGCATAATTCACGAACCGTAGGGAGACACACTTAAGGATTCGACGTTGTTTGAGTAGTTATGGTAGTATGAGAAAGAGACCGAATGTTGTTCGGAGTCTCGGATGGGATCCGGGATATCACGAGGTGATCCGGAATGGTCCGGAGAATAAGATTCATATAAAGAAAGTTCCGTTTCGGAGTTCGGGAATGATTCCGGTGTTTTCATCAGGAATGTTCTAGAAGGTTCCGAAATGTCCGGCACTCCGGAGGGGAAGGGGTACATGAATGTGTCATTGCATGTTGGAATGATTGCATCATGTACTAAGTGTCATCGCTGTTCCAAATAAAGGATTAATTCAAATCCTAGTTTGAAAAGTCAAATAGCTAGTTTGAAAAGTCAAACGGCTAAAATTGGAAAGAGGAAAAGAGGAGGAAGTGGGAAACCGAGTTGGGGAGGGAATCCCTCCTCCAGCCGGCGGCGCCCCCTCCAAGCCGAGTTGGGGAGGGACTCCCCTCCCTCCCCTTGGCCGCCGGCCCCTCCACCTATATAAGGAGGGGCAGGGCTCCCTCCTCTAGACACACAAGTCCCTCACCTCAAACCCTAGAAGCTGCAGCCCTCCATAGCCGGCGCCACCCCCTAGGGTTTTGCCCTAGCCGCCGACTTGGGGGTCCCCGGAACCCTAGCCGCCGGCTCTAGCCCCTCCTCCTTGGTGTGTCTAAACCCTAGATTGCCGAGGAGCTCTCTCATACTCCACCATACTCGCTCCGGCTTAAGGCGAAGCCCTGCGAGATCTCCCCTCTACTTCCGCTACCACGCCGTTGTGCTGCCGGAATCGCGAGGAGAGTGCTACAACCTCCGCTGCCTGCTGGAACAAGGGAGAGGAAGGTCTTCGTCGAGTACCGAACGTGTGACCGACTGCGGGAGCGCTGCCGGAACGCAGCGCCGGAAGGATCGTCTACGCGATCTTGAGATCGGGAAGAGTACGACTACATCACCCACGAGAATCCGCTCTCGTTAAACACTTTGGAATCTTCGAGGGTAAGTTATTCCATCGACTCGTTGCTACAATCTAGTAGATAGATCTTGGCTTGTTTGTTTGTATGCGATAGAAAATTTTTGTTTTCCATGCTACGAAACCCTACAGGCAGAAGGAGCGGATGGGGAGATGGCCGGAGGAGGAGCTGCCCACCCTCCACCGGCGTGCGGGTAGAGGAGGAGCGGCCTTCCACTCGCGTGCGGGCTCCGACAGTGGGGATGGAGGAGGGGGTGGTGCGGCGGAGGCGGAGGCGCGGCCGAAGGCGGGGGAGGGCTGTGGCGGCGCAACCTGCAGGCGTCCGGGCGGAGGACGCAAACCGGCGCGCGGCGGCGGGTCTGTTGAATGTGGGGAAAACGAAACCAGAACCGCTCGAGTCGCTATAACCCTAGGGTCGGCGCCATTTGAAACGGCGCCGACATAGCGGCCACGTCAGCCAGGCGCCCACCCCAGTGGCAAGTTCGGCGCCATCGCCGACCTGTGTTAGGTCGGCGCTGTTTGAAGTGGCATCGACGTGAGGGGTCAGATTCCGAATTAGTTTCGCCCGGAGGGCAGACGCGGTTGAAGTTGTCCACTTTGGTCAGTTTTGGCAAAAAATACCATATTCCCTGATGACTTGTATTCTACTAGTACTATCTCCATCTATAAATAAGTGATTTAACTTTGTTTAGATTTATATGTATCTATACACTATAATATGTTTAGATACATATAAATCTAGACAAATACAAGTCATTTATTTCTGGATAAAGAGAGTATGAGAAACGGTAAAAAAAAATGTGCTCTGTAATTTTTAGAGTAATCTAGCAGCTCGGATATTGTAAATCTGTTAAAAACTAAAATAACCGCTTCTTTGCTATCTTTATATAAGAAAAACGCCCATTTCAGATCACATAAAACCGTAATTACGGGTTGGAATGGGAATGAGGTAATCCTGATCTTGCGTAGAACAGAAAAAAAAGTACACTACTTAGTACTCTCTGTTTTAAAATATAAGATGTTTTAGTTTTTATAAAACAAATATATCTAAACATCTTTTAGTGTGTAGGTTCGGAGTGAACTATATTCTAAAAGATGTCTAGATACATTCATTTTATAAAAGCTAAAACATTTTATATTATGAAACGGAGGGAGTATATAGATTTGTCTAAAGTTTGATAAACATGTGACTTTTATTTTATATAAGACGAAGGGAGTAGTAAACAAAGTCAAAAAAAAATCAAAAAAGGTGTTTATGGAGAGGCCGCACATATGTATGTGCGTGATTTTGATGTACCCAAACTGAATTTGCCTAAGTTTCAAACTTTTATGCTTAAGGCTCAAGTAAAATCGGTTTAAGAGTATCTGTATACTGAAAATACGACGTTCACCTAAAACTCACTAAACCGCAAATTTCTACTCTCTTTGTTTTATAATATAAACTTTTTTTAGCAAACTGGTTTAGTTTGCTAAAAAAAGACTTGCATTATAGAAGGAAGGTAGTACTATTTTCCGCAAAATGCCTCAGACACCCATTGCACTCGGCGATGAGCAAAAGCTTGGCAACACACAGGCAGGCAGATGAAGTACCCAAGACTCCAAAACGACGCCCCTAAGGAGGAAACAGTCAAGTAGTTTCTCTGTTTTAAAATATAAGACGTTTTAACTTTTTTAACACGTCTATGTATGCCATTTAGTCAAGTAGTTCCTCTGTTTTAAAATATAAGACGTTTTAACTTTGTCCGAACCTACATAATAAAACATGTCTAAGATGTCTTAACCTTTTTTAACTACATACTAGCTGAATGCCCGTGCGTTGCTACGGGTGGTTTTATATGTTTTCATAATGTCTTCGCCGCACATGTTGTTAGGGTGGAATGTAACTACACCTTACTTATGCATGTGAGTTGTTGATGCTACGAAATGAGAATACGATTGCACCCAACAGTGCATCGAAGCGTGGTAAGCATGATATGGTATAAGCCAGAGAACATAAAGTCAAAGTAATACCAGCGTCTCCCTCTTTGAAGATAGCACCCAAGCACATAAAGTCGCACGGTCTAAATACCAGCCATAAAAAATCGTTCGAGCTCGTCATCTCATTCAGGGAGAACACATGGATAGGCCTGAAGCGTAGGAAGTTCTATTTCAGGCGTCACTGCCTACAACATCTAATAGCCCGTGCTCGAAACCCTACAAAAATATAATCCAACAACATGTTAGACCGGCATGAATTATCTAGGCCACCATTTGTTGCTGCAAAAATTACCCCACTGTTTTAGCTCCACAGAAGAGGTAATTTGCATTTCACGAGAATACAACATCGTCGTTTGTGCAAGCAGTGATAGAAGGAAAACTGATTGTTATTGAACCGTCAAAACGTCCTGAATACTCTTCGATGTAATGCCATTCAGCTTTGGTTCTGGTCATATTATCAACGTGAACTGAATCCTGACCACCATGGATCTCCAAAGACAAATCCAAACGAAATAATATACTCCTTAACAAATCCATGTCTAGCTATCACATATTATAACAAATCATCATACAAGTTTTCACGCATTGTCTCTTTCTTCTCAATCACCAAATGGTATGTCAGCTTCTTAAAGTTATCTTGTAAGAGCCTAACAGAATGAAACTTCTCCAAGGATATCATGGAGATGATCATTGCGAAACTCTGCAATACCAACCTGTTGAATATCTAAACTTCAGTAAGAAAAATTATGTGAGCCTCAAACGGTAAAGATTACAATGTATAAATTAAATTTTCTTTAGCTGTCCAAACCATTTTTTGTACATAAATCGTTATCAAATGAATTAGTTTACATGCATACAGATTGTCAGCATCGTGTGGGCGTTTCCTATTTTGATGCTGTGAAACCGTAACATATGAGTAACAAAGCCATTTGTCTGAGGTAAACAAACTTGTTCTGATGCCTGATCATCTTTTGCCCATCGTGTTTGGTACCTCAGTTTCACATGTACAGACAAAAAAGTTTGTTCTGATGCACGGTCACTCTAGAGAGTAAACCAAGGTGATGATTCCATGTTAATAAGATGGCTGCTTTGTGGCGCTATGTTTGGAACACTGAGTTACGTGAAGCCCAAAACATAGCCATCTCTAGGAAGAATCCAACTGAAATCTAAATCCTCTGTTGTGTAGAAATTGTGCCTTCTCAATCAGCACGACGATGATAATGGACCTATTCAATGCCTAGGTAGATTAGATCCATTAAAAACATATGGAAATAGCTTGATGAAATTGATCCTCTAGGTAACAATATAAAAGGAGTCATAGAACTTTGAAGTTCAGCTAACTGTACGTAATACTAAGAAATCCCCAATCTAAACGAATCTGTACGGCATAATTGAGCCAGTGCTTTCTCATAGATCACTATTCAATACAATGATTCGGTCCACAAAAGGAGAGCCAAATTTTTGTGGTTATTCGACACCTTCATTGACTTTCCTCAGATTTAGAGAATCAAACCTGCCGCGGTCTCTCCATGGCCCAGTTTGGATTCGGAACAAAATGGCTTTCCTATGATTCAGAACAAGAAGCTAGCTCCAAACGTCAGACTCTAAAATTATAGCAACCCAGGCCAACCCCAAAATTGACTCCAATCATCTCAAATAAAGAACACAAGTATTGTTAGCCTGTTCGGGTTGAGGAAGAGAGGAGGCTGAGGACGACGTCCATGGAGGGAGCTCCCACGGAGGACGGCAGATGCGGCAGGGGGCGACGCACGCGCAGGGGATGCAGCGGGGAGGAGCACCACGTAGGGGAATATAGGCGGCGGCGGTGCAGCTCTTGGGGAGGCGCCGGACAGAGAGAGGCGGGGTGCTCGGGACTCGGGAGGGAGGCGGAGCAGCACACCGGCGAGTAGAGGCGGGCGTTCGAGAGGGAGGCGGAGCCAAATGCAGCCGACGGCTGCTGTCACCACCACACTAGCCTGGCAACAGCCACAACAGTGCTGGAATCTTGTTGGTTGAATCTCAAAAGAGGCATTGTTAGGGTTGAAAACCACAGCTCGTGCAGCATCCACTTGGTGCAGATAAACAGGCAGAGCTAAAACAGCTTAACATGTTAGGGTGATGGCCGGTT
The DNA here is from genome assembly GCA_916181665.1 of Avena sativa. Taxonomy (NCBI): domain Eukaryota; kingdom Viridiplantae; phylum Streptophyta; class Magnoliopsida; order Poales; family Poaceae; genus Avena; species Avena sativa. Next base: position 197,067,688 of record OV702282.1, read on the forward strand.
CCTGTAACATATCATTTTGGTGATACCAATCTCTCTGTAAAAGGCAGAGCTTCTAGAAACCTAGAAATGGTCACACATCAAGAAAACGCCAGAGAAGCTTCAGCTCAGGTGTTGGGTGTCATGTTCATGATGACCTTCCAGAGGGCACTTGCAACGTTTCTGCAGCTCCAGGTACTTCGCCATGTCGAAGCCGTGCTTGGCGCAGAGCTTTTTCCTCCTCGACTCAAACATCCGCTCCATGAAATCTTGGTAGGTAGGGTCCCTGGAGGTGATGACAAAATAGGCGTAGCCGACGAGCAGCCCAGCGGTGGTCGTGAAGAAGGCGATCGGCTCCATCACGTCCCATGAGAACTCCCAGAACGTGAGGCGGAAGAAAAGCCCGACCTGGGTCATGAAGAACCCTAAGCCAGTCCACAGGACTCGCCTGACTTGCTTGTGTGCCAGCTTGTCAATCTCTTCCTTCTTTTCCTGGAGCTGTTTGAACTCTTCTTGTCTCGTGTCGCTATCTGGCGCAAGTGCAAGCGGCACAGCCCTTCTGACCAGGTCCACAACCTACAAACAGTCAATGACCATAAATATACCAGCTGAAAATTCTATAGCAATGTCCACCTTTCGAGTACATAAATAAGATTTCAACTATTACCAAATAATTCACAACCGTACATAATTGATCACCACAAAAGACTTGCAAAGCAATTCACACCCGGATAAGGTGCTGCTGTTGGTTTTGAGCCAAAATAAAGGAGTATGTATGTATCACCTGAAGATAAAAAATATGAAGTGTATCACTTGCTAGTTGGAATTTAGGCTGGAAGAAAAAGAAGACAAGGAATTCAGTGTTAGAGCCTATGAGGTATTTTGGGCTGCTCTTGGGCTGATAAGACTAATTGCACTGGGATCCACCAAGGAAGAGAGGGCGAGCACGTAGCCATTTTTCAGCCAAGCTTTTCCGCGCCATCTGCTCGCCCTCATGCTGGCAAACATGGACATGCTCCCGTCATGCTGAGCAAGCCAAAATTTTAGTGCTGATCAAAACAACCAAATTTCATGGGCCAATATTTTGGTATGGTTAACTTTGGTTGTAGTCCAAACACATCCTTATTGATCGACGAGTCTGTGGATGCTTAGATACCTCTTAAGTGGTGTAGGCATCACCTAAACAGGAAAACAAGATTCCAGTTTTCTGCTCACAGCTTTCTAAGGTCTTTGTTTTGGCCAGTAGGTGAAGGGAAATCCCATATTTCAACCAGATGGTGTGAATTGTCCAATCTTGTATTTGTTCTGCTTCAGCTACCTCATAATTATAGTCCAAAATATGTTACCTCATAATTATACCCCCACGCTAGTCCTTTCCACTGTTTGACGTTCATCCACGCAGTTCAATCTCAGCAACGCAGTTGAACAGCGGTCAGTATCATCTAATCCATTTGGACCCACGAATTGGTCTACCAGATTCCAACGGCGTTCAAACAGAAACAGGAGTCAATGACCCCAAATACATACATTTCCTACTTAAAACTTAGTAATAGACTGGAAAGAAGAATTGAACGGGATGAAACTGAAGACATTTCTACCTAACTCTGATCAGCTTTGAGCTGCACCTACCAATCTATTCGACGCAAGCAGTGATCTGGCGATTTTAGTAGTTGTAGAACATCGATTCCGCGACCAGTTAAGTAGTTGAATCTCTCGAACAATTTTTAAAAAGGCAACTCTACTGGTAGAAAGTTGCGATTCCACGAATAAATATCTGTTTGCGTCCAGATCGCTGTGAAACAGAACACCTCGTTTAACTAGGTTTAGCTACTCGAGAGAGGCGCAAAGTGAAGAGGAACCTAGGCAGCGATAGCGAAATGCTCACCTTCTCAGGGTGGAGGTAGGCCTTGTCCCGGAAGAGCAGCACGACCCCGGCGTCGTCCATGGCCCGGGCCAGCGTCTCCGCTTCGCCGCGCGTGCGGGCGGCCCCGGCCTCGACGCAGGCGTCGAGGAGCTCCCCGTAGCCGACCACCTCTCCCCGCCCGTCCTCCCGCAGCCGCCGCTTGAGCGCCTCCACGCCCACGAGGCGCACCAGCCGCCGCGCCTCCGCCGCCGTCACCTCCGCATCCGGGCCCGCAGGCCGCTGCGGCGGAGGCGGGGAGAAGAGGCGGAGGTGCCGCAGGGTGCAGGCCGCCGTGGAGGGGGCCGGAGACTGCGAGCGGAGGAGGCGGGAAGCAGCCGCGCGCCACATCGCGGTGGTGGTGGCCGGCGAGGCTTTTTTGCTTTAGCTCACGATGGCGGATGGACTTTTCGGAATGTGGGGAGGCGTTTCCCGTCTATCGCCGTCAGGGCCGGAGATGGCGCACGCACATAATCTTCAGATCTTCCCCGTAATCTTTTGATAGTACTACACATCTTAATATGCGTCTCCATCTGTCGCCGTCGGGGGCGGCGGGGTGTGCTTTATTGACTTTTTTCTAAGCGACCTTTTTCTAAGATTTCGTATGCAATTGTTTTGTCCTCCTCCCGACGGCTAAGGGCCTGTAATAATTAACAAAAAGAACTTCAAAACAGAATCACCATGGAAATACTAGGACAGAAGGCTTCCTGGCTACATAAAAAGTTTAGATGAGATATCAATGAATAATACTCCACCAGTCTCGAATTAGATGTCGAAGATTTGCTAAATTTGTATATATTTATACACTAAAACACGTTTAGATATATGCGAATCCATACAAAACTCCCACTTCTAATTTGGAAATATTATATATATTTTTAGAGCAAATTAATAAGAGTGGGGGGAGAAATCATTAGACTTCTTTGAAATGTTTAACCTTATATTACTCCATCCAATCCATATTAATTATCGCCGGATAGGATGTATCTAGTCCAAAAAATATGTCTAGATACATCTATTTCTGTGATAACTAATATGGTTTGGAGGAAGTAGTGTTTTTTTTTGGAATTAGGTCATATGATGCATTTAATCCAAATTTTACATGTCAATTTATAAAAAGACCACGCTAGAGGAATACATTTCGCAACACTAACAACGGATCACTCAAAAAGTCATGGCATGATTTACACCTCCTGAGTCGCTCGCTCGGGTTGACTCTAGGGCGCCCAAATCGTAGGCAAAAGCACCCCAAACTCGAACTCCCCTGGTCGTCGTCGGCGGTGCCAGCGCCTGGCCGCCAAAGGTGGAGGGAGCTGTTAAGGGGTAACCCTGGGGTTGGCCCGATCTTTCATGAATTCCACGAGAAACGAGGGGAACGAGGTGGTCGGGGGATGAAATCGAGGAAGGCGACGAAAACCCACGAACACACACACACCAAAACACGATACACGCCTACTTCTCACGCCGGTGGCAACCGGTCCAACATAATCTCTAGGATCGGTGTTGGGCGAAGCTCGCTCTCCACGCCAACAACGGGGGATGAGGTGCTTGGTGAGACCTTGACGACTTGGGGGCGAGAAACCGAGAACCCAAGGCCTTGTACAACTTGAACGCACTTAAGCAAGATCCAAGAGGTGGGTGGATAATCCGGTGCTCCTTGTTAGGAGCATGAGACCAATAGATATAAGTCCTCAAAGGGTTTCCTTAATATCTATTATTATCCAAGTCTAAGGGTTTACAATAGAGGGTGAGGGCTATATATAGTCCAGCCACAAAACAGGGGTAGTTTCGGAATGAAAAGGTAAATTATAGGTTGGGTTACAGGGCACAGGGCCGAACTGAGGCGATCAGGGTCCGGCAGGACCGGTAGTACCGGTCCGGCAACCGGTAGTACCGGTGGTAACCGGTAGTACCGCTTCCGGAGCGGTAGTACCGCTTGAGGGCCTGGAGCTTCCGTCGGAGGCGCCTGTGGCGAGCGGTAGGAGGGGGCGGTAGTACCGGTTGCAGGTCCGGTAGTACCGCTTTCTTCTGGGGCGTGGAGCGGTGCTTCCTGTGGCGAGCGGTAGGAGGAGGCGGTAGGGCCGCTTGGAGCGGTAGTACCGGTCGTCCCAACCGGTAGTACCGCTTGCGTCTGGCAGCGACTGGTGGCTTCTTCGTACCTGATGATGCACAGAGTTTGCGTGTGAAGTAGCAAGCCATCCAAGGGTGTGTCGAAGTCATACAAGGAGAGGAGCGAGTTCACCTTAGTTTGAAGGAGTTTGGCTCGGGCGCGAGTCATGGGTCCACTTGGGTAGCCCGTGGGAGTAGATGTAGTAGCGGTCGTAGGACGGGCTGCATCAGCTCCCCCCCTTGGGAAAGAGTCGTCCTCGACTCTTCAACCGTCACAACTTCCTCTTCGCCATGGTAGGGTGAGAGGTCCTTGACATTGAATGTCGAGCTCACAAGATATTTCGATGTTGGTATATCGATCACATAGGCGTTGTTGTTGATCCTCTTTAGCACCTTGAATGGTCCATCGCCTCGTGGCTTTAGCTTGGAGTCGCGTTCCTTGGGGAAGCGGTCTTTACTCAAGTGTATCCATACAAGGTCTCCCTCGTCAAAGATCATCTCTTTCTTGGTCTTGTTTAGCCTTGATGCTTGGCGAATGACTTGTTGCTCGATAGTAGCTCGTGTGTCGTCATGGAGTTTCATCATTGCTTGGGCACGCTTGACAACGTCCATATTGGCACGTTCATGAAGTAGAAGAGGAAGGATATCGAGCGCGGTGAGAGGCTCGAAGCCATAGACGATCATGAACGGGCTCCTCATGGTGGTGGAGTGCTTGGCGCGGTTGTAGGCGAACTCGGCGTGTGGAATGCATTCCTCCCAGTCTTTAAGGTTCTTCTTTATCAATACCCGGAGAAGTGTTCCAAGACTTCGATTGACGACCTCGGTTTGTCCATCGGTTTGAGGATGCGAGGCGGACGAGAAGAGGAGCTTGATGCCGAGCTTGGCCATGAGGGTCTTCCAGAAGTAGCTCATGAATTTTACGTCGCGGTCGGAGACGATTGTTCTTGGCACACCGTGTAGCCGAATTATTTCCCTGAAAAACAAGTTTGCTACATGTGAAGCATCATCGGTCTTATGGCACGGAATGAAATGTGCCATTTTTGAAAAGTGATCCACGACTACAAATATGGAATCATGACCATGTTTCGATCTAGGCAAGCCTAACACAAAGTCCATGCTAATGTCCGACCAAGGTGCATGAGGAATAGGCAATGGCATATAAAGACCAAAGGGGTTGGACTTGGACTTAGCTTGGATACATGTAGTGCATCGTTGAACGTGGCGCTCCACGTCGCGCTTCATCTTTGGCCAAAAGTAGTGAGTGGAGAGCATGTCATATGTCTTGTCACGGCCAAAGTGACCCATAAGGCCTCCACCGTGGGACTCTTGAAGAAGCAAAAGTTGGAGAGACGATTTCGGAATGCAAAGCTTGTTTTGTTTGAAAAGAAAACCCTTATGCAAATAGAAATCATCAATCCCTTTGTCCATTGAACATTGTGCAAATATTGGTCCAAAGAAAGAGTCGGATGCGTACAAAGATTTGATGTCCTCAAGACCCAAGACATTGACTTCGAGTCGTGTAAGAAGGCTTGTGTTTTTGCGAGACAAGGCGTCCGCTACCACATTTTCTTTGCCCTTCTTGTATTTGACGATGTAAGGAAAAGACTCCATAAAGTCAACCCACTTTGTGTGCCTTTTACTCAAGTTGGCTTGGCCCTTAAGATACTTCAACGACTCATGGTCGGAATGGATGATAAATTCTTTGGGCCAAATATAGTGTTGCCACACTTGAAGAACACGAACCAAGGCAAAAAGTTCTTTGTCATAAATGGGATAATTTAGGCGTGCGCCATCAAGTTTCTCACTATGGTAAGCAATAGGACGCCCATTTTGCATAAGGACGCCACCAATGCCAATACCACTAGCGTCACATTCAATCTCAAAGGTTTTTGTGAAATCCGGCAATGCAAGCAGCGGTGCTTCGGTGAGCCTCTTTTTGAGCTCATCAAAAGCTTTTTGTTGTGCTTTTCCCCAAACGAACTTGACATTCTTCTTGGTCAATTCATTGAGGGGGCAAGCAATTGTAGAAAAATCTTTCACAAAGCGACGGTAAAAGCCAGCCAACCCATGAAAATTACGAAGTTCACTAACATTTGTAGGGGTGGGCCAATCTCGTATGTCCTTGACTTTGGAGACGTCCACTTCTATGCCATTAGAAGACACAACAAAGCCAAGGAAAATCAGCTTGTCTCTTGCAAAAGTGCACTTGGGGAGATTAGCATAAAGCTTTTCATGACGAAGGATTTGGAGGACCTCCTTAACATGAGTAACATGCTCCTCTAGTGACTTGCTATAGACAAGAATGTCATCAAAGTAAACAACTACACTCTTTCCAATGAGATATCACAAAATATGGTTCATGAGGCGCATGAAGGTAGATGGGGCATTGGATAAGCCAAAAGGCATAACCAACCATTCATAGAGACCAAGCTTGCTCTTGAAGGCGGTTTTCCACTCATCACCTTCAGCCATGCGAATTTGATGGTAGCCACTACGAAGATCAATTTTCGAAAATATAGTGGCTCCACATAACTCATCAAGCATGTCATCAAGACGCGGTATAGGATGTCGATAACGCACAGTGATAGCATTGATTGGACGGCAGTCCATGCATAACCGCAACGTATCATCCGTTTTCGGGACTAGGATCACGGGAACCGCGCTTGGGCTGGTGCTTACTTGGATCAAACCTTTCGAGACGAGTTGGTTGATTTGACGCTCGATCTCCTTCGTCTCTTCTGGGTTCGTGCGATACGCGGCGCGGTTTGGGAGTGGAGCGCCGGGTATGAGGTCGATGCGGTGCTCGATTCCACGAAGAGGAGGGAGGCCATGAGGAAGCTCTTCGGGAAAGACATCTTGGAATTCCTGCAAAACAGCCATCAAAGAAGGAGGAACATTTGTCAAGTCATTAGTTCCTTGCGCTAGTCCCTTGCATACGAGGACGTAGTGCAAGATGGATGGGTTGTTCCGCACTTCTCTCATCTCACTTTTGGTGGCAAGAAGAACACTCTTAGTTTTTCCACTCGAGTTTGGCTTGTAGCTCTCACTCACTATGGTGTGGTTCTCTCGCTCACCACGCTTCTCACAAGGTGTTTTTGCGTATTGCGCCCTCGCTAAAGCCTTCGCATTGTCCGCAATTATTTGGCTAGGAGTCATTGGTTGCAACACACAAGTTTTATCAAGCCATTTGAAGGTGTAAGTGTTTGAGTGACCATTATGCAAAGCACGCTTGTCATATTGCCACGGTCTTCCGAGCAACATGTGACAAACCGTCATTGGAACCACGTCACATTCCACCGTGTCCTTGTAGTGCCCAATTGAGAACGTCACCGAGACGGTGTGCTTGATCTTGACGGATCCTTGGTCACTTAGCCATTGGATATGGTAGGGGTGTCTATGCGGAAGGAGGGTGAGGTTGAGTTTCTCACACAATTCCGTGCTTGCAAGGTTGTGGCAACTCCCACCATCGATAACAACTTTGATGGACTTCCCATTGATGCCGGCACGAGTTTGGAAGATGTTCGAGCGTTGGTCTTCATTTTCATTGGCTTGGGTAGTCAAGACCCTTGTGACCACAAGCGATGGACTTGCGTCATGCTCACACACGAGAAGTTGTTGGTCCTCTTCCAAATGTTGCCTTGCCATGGCTTCCTTGACCCTTGCATCAAACTCTTCTTCACTCAAGTATTCTTCGTCGCCGTTGTCATGGATGAACAAAACTTTCTTGTTCCCACATGCATTTGACTTGTGTCCTTTGCCTCCACACTTTTAGCATTCACCGGTGAAAGGTTGATCATCCCTTGTGTGTTTGCCATTTGGGGGTTGTTTTCCTTGAGGGAGAGTTGGCTTGAAGGGAAGCTTGGCTGTACTTGAGGAGCTTCCACTTGGTGTCGTTGGAGTAGTGGTTGGAGCTTGCTTGTATGTGAAGTACGTCTTTGGCTTGTTGAACTTGATGTCCTCTTGCACTTGACGTTCGGCCTTTGATGCAATGTGCACAAGCTCAACCATGTTGTTGTACCTTTGGAACTCGGTGATGCGCTTGATAGGATGGTTCAAGCCATTGAGGAAGCGTGCCATTGTTTGCTCATCTCGCTCTTCAATGTTGGCACGGATCATGTTGAGCTCCATTTGCTTGAAGTATTCTTCCACGGTCTTTGTTCCTTGACTAAGCGTTTGAAGCTTGTTGAAGAGGTCACGCGTGTAGTGTGAAGGAACAAAGCGGGATCTCATATGGGCCTTCATGTCTTGCCAAGTTGCAATTGGAGGCTCTTTTTTTGCTTCGCGAGCGAGTTGGACTTGTTCCCACCAAAGGTTGGCATACTCATCAAACTCGAGGGATGCCATGGCCATCATCTTCTCATTGTTATAATTGTGCATGCGGAAGATCTTGTCGACCTTGAGTTCCCAAGAGAGATATTCTTCGGGCTCATTGGAACCGGTGAACTTTGGCATGGTGAACTTGAGCTTGCCGAAAGTTTCTTCTCCATTGCGGTTCCGGTTGCGTCGGTTGCCAAGATTTTGGCGGTCCTCATCATCATCCGAGCTCTCATGTCTTGCTTGGTGATTGTTGCGTTGCTCTTGCGGTTGTTGAGGTGCCGCGTTTGGTGGTGGAACTTGTTGTTGACGACGAGCTTGGGGAGCTTGCTCGTTTTGTTGTCGCTGTTGAGGACGAGGAGGAGGTTGATGGTCCTCACGACGAGCTTGGGGAGCTTGCTCTTGTTCTTGTCGTGGGTGATGTCGAGGAGCATTGTCGTGTGCCCTGTGGCGAGGAGGACGTCGAGCCACATGCGCAATGGGGTGCGCTTCTTCTTCTTGGTGTAGAGGAGGCTCGTCATGACCCTCATGTTGGCGACGTGGACGCTCATGTCGATGATGACGCCTTGGAGGGTCGTCGAGTGCTTCTCGTCGACGGTGACCTTGTTCGTCCTCTTCGGATGCTTCACTTGTTGTTGATGGAGCGTGTCGACGTCAATGGCCATGGTGGTCCATGCGAGGTTGTTCTTGTTGAATCACAAGTGCCCTTGGTTGTGGCCGGTTCGCTTCGCGCCTTGGAGGTCTTGCGGAGAGGTCACCATCGTAGCTTGACGTTGCGGCGTGACGCGGAGATGGTACCGCTTGCGAAGAGCTCATGGATTGAAGAACGGGTCCAACCCGGGGCCTTGAAGCGTGACGGCGGGGTGCACTTGATTCACTTGAGGAGTGCCGAGATGAGCTTGATTCGCGCGAGCGTGTCCTTGCGAGTCCATCAATGATGTGTTGAAGCTTCTCATCCGTTGAGGCGAGTGCACGACCAAGTGCTTCATTTTGATGACCGAGGTTGTGTTGCATGGCATGCATTTGGCCACGGACTTCTTCGAAGCGGTTGTCGATGTTCTTGAATTCCACACGGGCCTCGCTAAATTGTTCATCTTGGCGCCGCTCGAGAGCTTCACAACGATAGTTGAATTCTCCTCGGACCTTCCAATGGTCCCATCTTGTCATGAATTGGTTATCATCCTCCGGAGGCGGTGGTGGTTGAGATGGCTCTCCATGCCTGTCCATAATGCAAAGCCAACAAGGGTTGTATATGGAGAGAAAGGGTGTGGAGAGTTAGCCTTTTACCTCACCTTGGATATTATATCAAACCAATTGCCACACAAATGAGCGAAAAAGCATGCAAAGTGAAATGGCAAGAAACTCTCAAAGGCTTTTGGTGGAAGGTTAGGATTGTGGGACACCCAACGAAACGACCAAAGCAAAAGGTTATTGTCCTACGTGGTAAAGAACCAAAGATCAAAAGCAAAAGGATACGATCTACCAAAACACGGAAAACACACACGTGGAGAAAAATGGGGTTAGCACGACTATGAAAATGAGCACAAAAGGTTCTAACGAAGACTACGCTCGGTTGTCGTGCCAACACAAGGAGAGATCACAACTCGTTTGCCAAAAGAGGATAAGCAATAGATTTGTGCACTTGCCTCGGTGCGCTCTTTCTTCTCTCTTGTTGGCTTACAAGCTTGGTATTCTCTATGTATTGGGGGACTATGTATCTTTCTATTTTATATTTTTCTTTTCCTTTTTTTTTGATTCTTTCTCTTTTTCTCCCTTGCTATGCTACTATGTTAGCTTTTGTATTTGGCCTCACACTCTCACTTTCCGAAGGCAAGTGCACAATGCTTAGACAAACACAAAATGAGTTGCTCTCATAGGATAGATACACACAAAGGAAGATATGGGGCTGTCAAGGTGGTGCAAGTTATACCTTTGGTATTGTTGACGACTTGCAACCGTTGGTGGGGGATGGTGTTCGAGTGTCGCGGTGTCGTTGAGCGCGGGATGTCTTTGATGCGGAAGCTGTTGTGAAAATGGCGACAAACACGCGAAACACGAACAAGCGAGAAGGGAAAGGTCAGCGAACGAAATCGAGGCGGCAAAGGGTAGGAAGCACGGTCAGTGGCGAGCGGTAGTACCGCTGGTAACGAGCGGTAGTACCGGTGAGCGGTAGTACCGCTTGTACTACCGGTAGTACCGGTCACTAGCGGTAGTACCGCTTGCATAGCCGGCAGTACCGCTTGGCACAGGCCTGGAACGAGGTGAACTTGCCAAAAGCCTCAAATTCGTTGGAAAACTGACTGAAAGGCTGAGCTAGAAACAACAGGGGCTATAGATTGACTCCCAAAGCAACAGATCTATGGACCAAAACCACGAAAAACTCACCAAATCCAGAGATCGATCCGAAGGCAAATTGGGGCTCTTTTTGGTAGGATTTTCGTTTTTAAGGCGGATAAAAGAAAAAATTGGGGGAAATTCGTGATCAACCTTGCTCTTGATACCAATATGTTAAGGGGTAACCCTGGGGTTGGCCCGATCTTTCATGAATTCCACAAGAAACGAGGGGAACGAGGTGGTCGGGGGATGAAATCGAGGAAGGCGACGAAAACCCACGAACACACACACACCAAAACACGATACACGCCTACTTCTCACGCCGGTGGCAACCGGTCCAACATAATCTCTAGGATCGGTGTTGGGCGAAGCTCGCTCTCCACGCCAACAACGGGGGGTGAGGTGCTTGGTGAGACCTTGACGACTTGGGGGCGAGAAACCGAGAACCCAAGGCCTTGTACAACTTGAACGCACTTAAGCAAGATCCAAGAGGTGGGTGGATAATCCGGTGCTCCTTGTTAGGAGCATGAGACCAATAGATATAAGTCCTCAAAGGGTTTCCTTAATATCTATTATTATCCAAGTCTAAGGGTTTACAATAGAGGGTGAGGGCTATATATAGTCCAGCCACAAAACAGGGGTAGTTTCGGAATAAAAAGGTAAATTATAGGTTGGGTTACAGGGCACAGGGCCAAACTGAGGCGATCAGGGTCCGGCAGGACCGGTAGTACCGGTCCGGCAACCGGTAGTACCGCTTCCGGAGTGGTAGTACCGCTTGAGGGCCTGGAGCTTCCGTCGGAGGCGCCTGTGGCGAGCGGTAGGAGGGGGCGGTAGTACCGGTTGCAGGTCCGGTAGTACCGCTTGCTTCTGGGGCGTGGAGCTGTGCTTCCTGTGGCGAGCGGTAGGAGGAGGCGGTAGGGCCGCTTGGAGCGGTAGTACCGGTCGTCCCAACCGGTAGTACCGCTTGCGTCTGGCAGCGACTGGTGGCTTCTTCGTACCTGATGATGCACAGAGTTTGCGTGTGAAGTAGAAAGCCATCCAAGGGTGTGTCGAAGTCACACAAGGAGAGGAGCGAGTTCACCTTAGTTTGAAGGAGTTTGGCTCGGGCGCGAGTCATGGGTCCACTTGGGTAGCCCGTGGGAGTAGATGTAGTAGCGGTCGTAGGACGGGCTGCATCAGGAGCGGTGGCGAACCTCGGCGGTCCCTTCGCGTGTAGAGGCGGAGATGTGGGTCGTGGGAGGCATGCCGGAGATGTGGTGTGAGGCGGTGGGGGCGGCTTGTGGCGGAGATGGTGGGGGTGTTGTGCGGCTGTGGCGGCGCATGGAGGCCGATGGTGAGGCGACAACGATGGTTGAGCTCACCGGGCATCATCCCTGACGGCATCATTCATTCAAACTCCTAGTATCTATCCAAAGGATCCAAAGAAGTATTGACTAAATCTGCAAGCAAGACGTCCGAGTCAAGCATTTTCTCGGATGTCACACATGAAATTTTGGCAAGAAACAAGAACCGAGTCTCTGTTCAAGTCTATGACTTGATTAGACACTCGGGATACTCCTATCAGGAGCGCTGGCCACGCAATGCCTACAAAACTATCGACTGGTCTCACGGAGTACAAATCTCGAGTCTTTGTACGAGTTTACAACTCGATCAGACACTCGGGGGCTACTCCCATATGGAGCACCTGCGTATGGTTTCATTTGAAGTACTTCCAGATTCTTAGAAGAAAACTGAGCACGATGAATAAAATTATAACATCCATTATGTACTACGTCCAGAATGTCAACTAATAATTGAGAAACTAACAGCTATAAGTCTCTCGGAGATACTACTATAGAAAGCGCTGGTCGTGCACCCTATAAAACACAAGGATTCACGGTAACTATCCGCTATGCCTAATGCATCCGTAGGGATTTACTCCTTATTTCCAACAATCGAATATGCTGGCGACTTCGGCCACTATACAAGTTCAGAGATAACATCTCCTTGATCACCTGAATCGCCTTCGTGGTGATAAATATTCGAATTTTGTGTCTATGACACAAAGATAAGACCTACAGATTCACCATGATGGCCTGACAAACGCATCTGTTACGCTCTACCAAATGAATACCACGTCTATAGTCGTGATAAAAATCCTGATGGACGCGTTGGGTACATACTAATCGAACTGGAATTCGGCTTAGTAAGGCCTCTACGGCATGAGTCAAATTACGCCATCTTATACCAGATTCGAGTCCGAGGACACGAGTTTGAGTAGGTAACGTTGTTTTTGTTTGAAAGCAATTAACTGGTCCCGACCCGTCCAGTGTGCCAAGTATGTTTACTAAAATCCCCATGAACTTCTAAATGTCTACATGACTATCTGATCCGATGGACTTTCGGGTCAGCAATGATTGACTTCTAAGGTCTGCAACTTCCAAGTCTCCATCCTAATCTATGATTTGACTCGACACTCGGGGGCTACTGACATAGATATGCCTAATGGGTGCTCACCATTGTCCTATTTGGTGCGGTTCAGCAGGAACCCATATGACGATCTTCTAGGATCTACTAAGCCCATGGAAATTTGGATGAAGTTAGGCCTATGGAGACTTCGACTCCTTGACATACACGACAAGACTAGATAGAAAATCTTTAGGGTTATGTGATACCTTCGATCCGGATTTACATATGCAATATAGTAACTAGGTTTAATCGAACCTTGGGAAACAATGCTAAAGGGAGTTAAATAAGGACACATCTACAAGGCTTTGTTTATTTGTTTTACGTTCACTTACTAGACCTTTCTAGTTTACTTTTTATCATGGGTTGTTTCAATGGATGGAGATAGACCAAGGTTGAAAATTCACCTGCAGCTGCACATTATATGGGATAAAGATAATATAAGCACAATTATATGTAATGTTTTAATAGAGATAAAATTTGTGTGCAACACATCCCGATATACGAGAGCCCCTACGAGTCACAGGGCATAGCAATAGTCTTTTGATCCAACTATTTGCACCATGGAGTACCAGGCTACAAATAACTATTAAGTGAAAAACACAGATCAAAGCCTTAAGAAGTGATGTTGATGTTGTTCCCGAGTGGATCGCTAAGAGAAGACCGTACACCCCTTTTTGTCACTAGGTTTCCTATGAGATCGCCGCTAACCAAGTATCTCACCTTAAGCCTTTACCAATCTCGGAGGTCTTGGGTACCTACAAGTCCAAAGATCGAGGCAAGAGACTGATGCATGTAAAATGCATACATGATCTTTGTAGTTTGTTGACATGATTCCCCACATATTTGCAACATATATGATGCATTGACTTCGGGGATTTTCTAAACAACCCCTTCTCTGGTTCTAACTTTTTTTTGGCAGAAAAACCTTTTGTTAGTGTTTTGACTTTCCAGGAGCTTCGGAACTCGAAATGGATCTAGGTCAACAGGAGTTGTTTGATAATTTCCTTATGAATCCAACAAGCTAAAGTAGAACCCAAGGGACCCAACGAGCTGGAAATGGGAGCCCATTTACTAGAGGGCACGCCACTAGGGCTATCTCAGCTGTCAAAAGTCCGATGCCGTCAATTCCACCGCCATTCTATTTGTTTTGACCTAAAACCATCTACATATACCCCCCCCGATGGCCTTTCTCGAGACGCATAGAGGTGGAGATCGAAAACCAAGTAACAAAGAGCCAGCAGGCCATCGCCTAGAGGAAGATTGGAGGGGGAACCGCCTCCGATCGGGTCTCCTCCTTCACCAACGCCTCCTCATCACTCTCCATGATGAGAGGGGAGTAGACCACCCCTTGGACTTTAGGTTTATGGTGGTAACTTGATCTAATTTCTCTATGTATGATCATTGTTAGTCCATATGATGTGCCTTGCATGAATATGGATCTATCTATGTAATTACTATGGTAGATATTGTGTTATGAGATAGTATTTGTTATTCATTTACTGTTGTGTTGGATCTTGTATGGTTTTTCATACTTTGGTAATATTCTATGATGCATGTAATGGTTTAGATCTATACATAATGCCTTGTTTCTCCATATCATGAGGTGATTAACACCACCAAGTGGGGGTAGATGAGAGAGATGTGATAATACTAACAACATATCACAACATATAAATCATTGCACTAGTGTTTAGAATGTTTTCCATTAAAAAGTACGATATATGTAGGTAATGGGCGGCCGTAACAACGGCATGTGTATTGAGTGACAACAATGCAGCGCAACATCCTTTATCTAGGGGTAAAAAGGGAGAAGTATGATGTGTGGTGTGACACAAACCAAATGCTAGCCTTATTGCAAGGGTGACCTAGCAACACAAAGGAGTACTCATTTCACCTATGTGTTTTACGACATGTAGCCACCATAAAAGTACCATTAAAACATTGCAATTGTGTGTACCCTTACTATCCATAACATGATAATCACCATAGATGGAGAAGAGAGGATTAAGTGAACCCATGTCCATTGTTCCCATAATAGAAATCCCCTTGTCTTGTCCTCTTGCATTGAAGAGGATTGGGATACTTTTACAATCTTTTTTTGTTACATTAAATTTGCATCTATTAAAACAACCATCTTATTTCTTAAAACTTGTTTAGTGCATAATAAACTAAAACTCGTGACACTTTAGTTGTAGAGAACAGATAGCTTTTCCTTCTTGCTCCTGCGGATCGATACCCTACTTACACATTGAGAGGTACTACGGTGATCCCCTGCACTTTGGGGTTATCAGAGACAAAGAAACAAAGATACAAATCCCTTGTTCAAACAATACACAATGCTCCCATAGATTAGATGCACATAATTGCGACGAGGTTTCACCCAACCCGCAGCCCGTGAGGACTACTCACTCATAACAATAAGATCAGGGATAGAAAACATTGTGCAAAATACTTAGATTGAAATCAAATATTCTTACAATGGTCACTGAATCACAAGGAGATCTCAAATACAAGAAAATGGCTATGTCTATGGAGAGGATGTTGGAGATATGCCCAAGAGGCAATAATAAAAGTGGTTATTATTATATCTTTGTGTTTAGGGTAAATGTTTACATTCATGCTATAATAGTATTAACCGGAAACATTAATACTTGTGTGATTTGTAAACTAAATTAGAGTCCCTGGTAAAAGCCTCTTTATAATACTAGCTTGTTGGTTAATAGACGATCGTGGTTTCTGGATCATGAATATTCAGATGTTATTAACAACAAGATCATATCATTAGGAGAATTGTATGATGGACATACTCCTATAGATAAGCGTAGCATTAAGATCAGGTCATTTCAATAGTTCATTTGCTATAAGCTTTCTGATACATAGTAACCTAATTCCTTCGACCATGAGATCATGCTAATCACCATCACCGGAAGGATGCTTTGATGACATCAAACACCACACCGTAACCGGGTGGATATAAAGGTGGCATTGAGTGTTCGGAAAGTATGTGTTGAGGCACATGGATCAAGAGTGAGATTTGTCCATCCATATGACAGATAGATATACTCTGGGCCCTCTCGGTGGAATGTCATCCAATTGGCTTGCAAGCATGTGACTGGCTCACAAGGGATCATATATCACGGGAATGAGAAAAGAGTACTTATCGGTAACGAGGTTGAACTAGGTATGCAGAGATACTGACGATCAAACCTTGGATAAGTAATCTATCACGAGACAAAGGGAAATTGGTATCGTATGTAAGTGGTTCATTCGATCGCAAAGTAATCGTAGAAATATGTGGGAACCATATGAATTTCCAGATTCCTCTATTGGTTATTGATCGGAGAAGTGTCTTTGTCATGTCCGCATAATTCACGAACCATAGGGAGACACACTTAAGGATTCGATGTTGTTTAGTAGATATGGAATATAAGTAGGGAGACCGAATGTTGTTCGGAGTCTCGGATGGGATCCGGGATATCACAAGGAGATCCGAAATGGTCCGGAGAATAAGGTTCATATAAGGATAGTCCGATTCCGGAGTTTGGGAATGATTTGTATGCTTTCATCGAAGAGGTTCTAGAAGGGTCTAGAAGGTTCACCAGACCGGAAGGGGAATGGTCCATGAATGTGTCATGGGTAAGTGGAATGATTGGATCATATCCTAGGTCGCTTGGTTTGGGCATTTGCGAGAGAGAATTAAAGCTCTAAATTGAAAGTCAAAAGGGAAGTTTGAAAAGTCAAACTGGAACAATGGTTTCCTAGTGGAAGAAGGAAAGAGTCCTTCCTTCAATCCAACTTGGGTTTGGATTTGGATTCAAACTCTCCCCTCCCAAGGCTTCCCCCTCTCATAAATAGAGGGGGAGGGCTGTCCCAAACAACGACCAAGCCAGCCCTACCCACCCCGTGCGCCGCAGCCGTCGGCCCGTCGCCATCGCCCTAGCCACCGTCGACTCCTCCTCCTCCACTCCGGCTTTCTAAACCTAGATCCCGGGAAAATCATATATTCACCATAAGCTAAGGTTTGACCTTGATGAGCCTAGCATGTACAGACATGGTATCGGAACACGGATCACCGAAAGGTAAAGCATGAGTCATATAGTAGATATGATGAACATGTTGATTATTCACCATTGAAGCTACATCAACTCTCGTGATGATTGGTTTTGATGTGGTGGATTTGGTTCGTTTGATCACTAAAACAATGTGAGGGATATTTTTTTGAGTGGGAGTTCACCTAGATTAATTTAACTATTAATTAGAACTCAATTTATCATAAACTTAGTCTAAACTATTAAATATGTTGTAGACCAATGGCGACCCCTACCATCAATTTTAATGCGTTCCTAGAGAAAGAAAAGTTGAAAAACAATATAAGCAACTTCACGGATTGGTTCCGCAATTTGAGGATCGTCCTCAATGCTGGTAATTTGACCTATGTGCTGGATGCCCCGCTGGGTGACCCACCTGCAGCTGATGCTACCGATGAGGTAAAGAATATTTTCCTCACTCAGAAGAATCAGTACTCCGCAGTTCAGTGTGCTATCTTGTATGGTTTGGAATCGGAGCTTCAGAAAAGGTTTGAGAACCATGACCCACATGATATTGTCCGTGAACTCAAAATGATATTTGAGGCTCACGCGGCAGTTGAGAGTTATGAGGCTTCTGAAAAGTTCTTTAACTGCAAGATGGAAGAGGGCAGCTCCGTCAGTGAGCACGTGCTTAAGATGTCTGGGTACACAAGCAAGCTTCAAAGCTTGGGTATAGTGATTCCTAATGCTTTGGGGATTCACCGTGTCCTCCAATCACTACCACCAAGTTACAAGAACTTTGTGATGAACTACAATATTCAAAACATGGACAAGTCGTTGCCCGAACTCTTCTCCATGTTAAAGTCTTCGGAAGTGGAGATCAAGAAAGAGCACCAAGTGTTGTTGGTCAATAAGACCACCAAATTCAAGAAGCAAGGCAAGTCTAATAAAAAGGGAAACTTCAAGAAGGGCGGTAAGAAAGTTACCGCGCCGGCAAAGAAGACCAAGGCTGGGCCTAAGCCTGATACTGAGTGCTTTTACTACAAGGGAGAAGGTCACTGGAAGAGGAATTGCCCTAAGTACTTGGGGGATTTGAAGAATGACAACATCAAGAAGAAAGGTATATCCGATATACATGTTATTGATGTGTATCTCACTAGTACTCGTAGTAGTGCCTAGGTATTTGATACGGGTTCGGTTGCTCACATTTGTAACTCGAATCAGGTGCTGCAGAATAGACGGAAACTAGCGAAGAATGAGGTGACGATGCGCATTGGAAATGGATCAAAGGTTGATGTGATCGTGGTCGGCACGCTACCTCTTCATCTACCATCGGGATTAGTTTTATACTTAAATAATTGTTATTTGGTGCCTGCGTTGAGCATGAACATTATATCTGGATCATGTTTATTGCGAGACGGTTACTTGTTTAAGTCCGAGAATAATGGTTGTTCGATTTATATGAGTAATATGTTTTATGCACATGCACCTTTGATAGATGGTCTATTCTTATTGAATCTCGATTGTAGAAATACACACATTAATAACATTGAAGCTAAACGTTTGAAATTGAGCGATAACTCGACCTATATGTGGCACTGTCGTCTTGGTCACATTGGAGTGAAGCGTATGAAGAAACTCCATTCCGATGGACTTCTTGAATCACTTGAAAGATGCGAAGCATGTCTGATGGGTAAAATGACTAAGACTTCATTTTCTAGTGATGGAGCGAGCTACGAACTTATTGGAAATCATACATACCGATGTGTGTGGCCCAATGAGTGTAGCATCACGCGGTGGTTATCATTATGTTCTTACCTTCACGGATGATTTGAGTAGATATGGATATATCTATTTCATGAAACATAAATCCTAGACTTTTGAGAAGTTTAAGGAATTTCAAAGTGAGGTAGAGAATCAACGTAACAAGAAGATTAAATTTCTACGATCTTATCGTGGAGGTGAATATCTAAGTTACGAGTTTGGAGAGCATTTGAAGAAATGCGGAATACTTTCACAATTGACACCGCCGGGAACACCACAACTTAATGGTGTGTCCGAATGTCATAATCGAACTCTCTTAGATATGGTTCGTTCTATGATGTCACTTATAGATTTACCGCTATCGTTTTAGGGTTATGCATTAGAAACAGCCGCATTCACTTTAAATAGGGCACCATCTAAATTCGTTGAAACGACACCGTATGAATTATGGTTTGGGAAGAAACCTAAATTGTCATTCCTTAAAGTTTGGGGTTGCGAAGCTTATGTAAAGAAGTTACAGCCCGACAAGCTTGAACCCAAAGCGAAAAATGCGTCTTCATAGGATACTCGAAGGAAACTATTGGGTATACCTTCTATCATAGATCCGAGGAAAAAATCTTCGTTGCCAAGAATGGATCCTTTCTAGAGAAGGAGTTTCTCTTGAAAGAAGTGACTGGAAGGAAAGTAGAACTCGACGAGGTTATTGAACCTTCTCTCGAACTTGAGAGTAGCGCAGCACTAGAAGTAGTTCCTGTGGAGCCTACACCAATAAGATAGGAAGCTAATGATGTTGATAATGAAACTTCGGTTGAAGTTACTACGGAACCTCGCAAGTCAACGAGAACTCCACTCCTGATTGGTATGATCCCGTTATGAGTGTCATGTTGGTGGACAACACTGATGACCCTGCGACATATGAGGAAGCGATGATGAGCCCAAATTCCAATAAATGGCAAGAAGCCATGAAATCCGAGATTGGATCCATGTACGAAAACCAAGTATGGACTTTGGTGGACTTACCGGATGGTCGGAAGGCAATCGAGAACAAATGGATTTCAAGAAGAAAACAGATGCTGATGGTAATGTTACTGTCTACTCCCTCCATTTATAAATATAAGATGTTTTAGGTTTGTGAAGGAGATGTATCTAGACACCTTTTAATGTATAGGTTCTTACGAATCTAGACACTAAAAGATGTCCAGATACATCTCATTTATAAACCTAAAACATCTTATATTTTCAAATGGAGGGAGTATAAAGCTCGACTTGTCGCAAAAGGGTTTCGACAAATTCAAGGAGTTGACTATGATGAGACTTTCTCACCGGTAGCGAAGCTAAAGTCTGTGAGGATTTTGTTAGCAATCGCTGCATATTATGATTATGAGATATGGCAGATGGATGTCAAAACAACATTCCTCAATGGATACATTAATGAAGAGTTGTATATGATGCAACCCAAAGGTTTTGTCAATCCTAAAGATGCTAACAAGGTATGCAAACTTCAACGGTCCATTTATGGATTGAAGCAAGCATCCCGGAGTTGGAATCAACATTTTGATAAGGTAATCAAAAGTTTTGGTATTATACAAACTTATGGAGAAGCTTGTATTTACAATAAAGTGAGTGGGAGCTCTGTAGCATTCTTAATACTATATGTAGATGACATATTGTTGATTGGGAATGATGTAGACCTTCTTAATAGTGTCAATGATTATTTGAATAATAGTTTTTCAATGAAAGATCTTGGCGAAGCAGCTTATATATTAGGCATAAAGATTTATAGAGATAGACCGATATGCCTAATATCATTGTCACAGAGTAAATATTTGGACAAAGTTCTAAAGAGGTTTGGAATGGAAGATATCAAGAAAGGGTTCTTGCCCATGTTGCCCAATACGACCTTGAGTAAAACTCAAAGTCCTGCAACGGCAGAAGATAGAGAAAGGATGAGTAAGACTCCCTATGCCTCAGCCATAGGATCTCTTATGTATGCCATGCTATGTACTAGACCCGACATTGCATATGCTGTTAGTTTGACTAGCAGATATCAAAGTGATCCAGGAGTGGATCATTGGACAGCGGTCAAAAACATCCTTAAGTACTTGAGAAGAACTAAAGATATGATTCTTTCTTATGGAGGTGATGAACAGCTCGTTGTTAATGGTTACGCCGATGCTAGTTGGAACACCGATCCGGATGATTCTAAATCTCAATCTGGATATGTATTTACTTTGAATGGTGCAACAGTTAGCTAGAGGAGTGCAAAGCAAAGCGTTGTGGCGAGATCTTCAACTGAATCGGAATACATAGCTGCTTCGGAGGCTTCACAAGAGGCGATATGGATGAAGGAGTTCATTACAGAGCTCGGTGTGGTTCCAAGTGCGTTGGACCCAATGTCTATCTACTGTGATAACATGGGCGCCATAGCCAATGCGCAAGAACCAAGGTCACACAAGAAGCTGAAGCACATCAAGCTACGTTTCCACGCTATTCGAGAGCATGTCCAAGATGGTGACATGAAGATTTGCAAAGTACACATAGATTTGAATGTGGCGGATCCGTTGACTAAACCTCTCCCGAGGGCAAAACATGACCAGCACCAAACCGCCATGGGTGTTCGGTATATTACCATGTAATCTATATTAGTTGACTCTAGTGCAAGTGGGAGACTGTTGGATATATGCCATAGAGGCAATAATAAAAGTGGTTATTATTATATCTTTGTGTTTAGGGTAAATGTTTACATTCATGCTATAATAGTATTAACCGGAAACATTAATACTTGTGTGATTTGTAAACTAAATTAGAGTCCCTGGTAAAAGCCTCTTTATAATACTAGCTTGTTGGTTAATAGACGATCGTGGTTTCTGGATCATGAATATTCAGATGTTATTAACAACAAGATCATATCATTAGGAGAATTGTATGATGGACATACTCCTATAGATAAGCGTAGCATTAAGATCAGGTCATTTCAATAGTTCATTTGCTATAAGCTTTCTGATACATAGTAACCTAATTCCTTCGACCATGAGATCATGCTAATCACCATCACCGGAAGGATGCTTTGATGACATCAAACACCACACCGTAACCGGGTGGATATAAAGGTGGCATTGAGTGTTCGGAAAGTATGTGTTGAGGCACATGGATCAAGAGTGAGATTTGTCCATCCATATGACAGATAGATATACTCTGGGCCCTCTCGGTGGAATGTCATCCAATTGGCTTGCAAGCATGTGACTGGCTCACAAGGGATCATATATCACGGGAATGAGAAAAGAGTACTTATCGGTAACGAGGTTGAACTAGGTATGCAGAGATACTGACGATCAAACCTTGGATAAGTAATCTATCACGAGACAAAGGGAAATTGGTATCGTATGTAAGTGGTTCATTCGATCGCAAAGTAATCGTAGAAATATGTGGGAACCATATGAATTTCCAGATTCCTCTATTGGTTATTGATCGGAGAAGTGTCTTTGTCATGTCCGCATAATTCACGAACCATAGGGAGACACACTTAAGGATTCGATGTTGTTTAGTAGATATGGAATATAAGTAGGGAGACCGAATGTTGTTCGGAGTCTCGGATGGGATCCGGGATATCACAAGGAGATCCGAAATGGTCCGGAGAATAAGGTTCATATAAGGATAGTCCGATTCCGGAGTTTGGGAATGATTTGTATGCTTTCATCGAAGAGGTTCTAGAAGGGTCTAGAAGGTTCACCAGACCGGAAGGGGAATGGTCCATGAATGTGTCATGGGTAAGTGGAATGATTGGATCATATCCTAGGTCGCTTGGTTTGGGCATTTGCGAGAGAGAATTAAAGCTCTAAATTGAAAGTCAAAAGGGAAGTTTGAAAAGTCAAACTGGAACAATGGTTTCCTAGTGGAAGAAGGAAAGAGTCCTTCCTTCTATCCAACTTGGATTTGGGTTTGGATTCAAACTCTCCCCTCCCAAGGCTCCCCCTCTCATAAATAGAGGGGGAGGGCTGTCCCACACAATGACCAAGCCAGCCCTCCCTACCCCGTGTGCCGTCGCCTAGCCTGCGCCACCGCGCCGCCGCCAGCCGCCGCCGGCCTGTCGCCGTCACCCTAGCCGCCGCTGACTCCTCCTCCTCCACTCTGGCTTTCTAAACCTAGATTGCCGGAAAACCCTAGATCCACCATAACTCGCATCGGCTTAGGCGAAGCCCTGCGGGATCTTTACTATACTTCCGACACCACGCCGTCGTGCGGCCGGAATCGCGAGGGGAGAACTACAACCTCCGCTGCCTGCTGGAACAAGGGAGAGCAAGGTCTTCATTGAATACCGAACGTGTGACCGACTACGGAAGCGCTGTCGGAACATAGCGCCAGAAGGATCGTCTACACGATCTTGAGATCGGCAAGTGTACGACTACATCACCCACGAGAATCTGCTCTCGTTAACCGATTTGGAATCTTCGAGGGTGAGTACTCTAATCGAGTCGTTGCTACAATCTAGTAGATATATCTTGGCTTATTTGTTTGCATGCGGTAGAATTTTTTTGTTTTCCATGCTACGAACCCCTACAGGGGATGTAGGATGAAGAGGATGAACTATGGCGGTGGATCTCCTTTGGTGGTGTTATGATGGAATCTGAGAATGGCGGCCCTCTGTGCGGAGGCTGGGACCTCGAAATATATAGGCGCCTTCACGAAGTCGTAGGGTTTGACGAGATGAAACCACTGCCACCTAATGCGGGCGGACCGTACGGGCGGGTCCCGCCCGAACCAATGATTGTTATGGCCTCTTGCGCCTAGAGTTGGTTTTAGGATTGCTTGGCCATGGTGACTTTCTCAAAATCTTCATTTGTGGCTCTTGATTTTGCCTTTAAAGCGTGATTTCCTGCCCAACACAATTCAAAGCAATGGATTGCACATCTTTGCAATAATTAGTCATTAGTGGCAAAGCTAGAGAGATTCTTGTCAATTGCTTGACTAAAAACAATATTTAAACACAGAGAAAGATGGCTATTTTCACAGCCATCAACTTCCCCAAAGCTCAAATCTTGATCGTCCTCGAGCAAGAAAACAACAATACTATAAAGAACTCAGTGTTTAAACTGAAACAACAAGAATATGAATTCACTTACGGTTGGTAGTCGTATCCGTCCAACACTTCTTCCATTTGAAAGGCTCATCAAAGTTAGAGAGATTCCAAGAACACTATACAAGCTTTGATAACTCAAAACAGTCGAAGTAGAGTTTAATATATGTATAAATAACTAGGAGTGTAATAATCAATCCAATTCCTCTAGTTAAGTCTTAGCTTGCCAAGGAACACTAGGATGTTTTATAATAGCAGAATTAAGTAAGAGAGATCATGTCCTAAGTAGCGTAACAGTGAAGTATCTTAATGGCACCCACATCAATAAATCAAGACTATCAAAATACTTTTCTATCATATTCATTGTCTTTTAAGAAAAATCATAAATTAAGTAGTAATAAGACCATGCCAAGGACTTGTTATGTGGATCTTTATTTTTTCTTCTTTCAAGGATAATTTTCAACGAGGATCATTGAGTGATTCTTTTAAACAATAGTTTGCATAGCCTTCGAGAGTACCAATACTTTTGCCCATTGCAGTAACAAGTGCCACCTGATATGTTAGAAACGTATACATAATTTTTGATGTTCCATGCTTGTTTACTATATACTTTGCTTTGCTTTGTCCACACTTTGAGGTGTTTTTATATGTTTTCTGGTACTAACCTATTAACAAGTTGCCACAGTGCCAGTTGTCTGTTTTCTTCTGTTTTTGGTTCCTGAAAGGCAGAAAATCAATATTCTCAGAATTGGACGGGACAAAAGCCAAAGTCAATATTTTACCGTGGGGAACACGAAGCCGGAGTACGATACGGAGGATACCCACCAGGGGTCCACACCGCCTGGCCGCGCGGGTGGGCCCACCCCGCGCCTGGGGGTGCAGCCACCCTGGTGCCCCTGCCTCGTCTCTTTGCCTATAATAAGCCTCCGATGCAGAAACCCTAGGAACCCGATCAATATTCCACGAAACCGTCTATAGCCGCCGCCACCATCGTCCCTAGATCAGGGGGGTCTGAAGCTCTTCCCGGCACCCTGCTGAGGGGAGATCATCCCAGAGGCCTTCTTCTTCATCAAGTCAGCCTCCGGTATGAAGCGTGAGTAGTTCCACCTTGGACTACGGGTCCATGTAGTAGCTAGATGGTTGTATCTACTCCTTGTGCTTTCATGCCTAGATCTTGTGAGCTCCGTTCATGATCAAGATCTAATCTATTTGTAATCATGCATGTTGTGTTTGCGGGGATCAGATGGATATTGAGACTACTATGTCAGATTGATTAATGGTTTTGTCTATTTGATTCTATCATGTCTGTGTTGTTTGTGATCTTGCATGCTCTCCGTTGTTAGTAGCTATCTTGGCCAAGTAGTTGCTAGTGACTCCAAGAGGGGGTATTTATGCTCGATAGTGGGTTCATGCCTCTACTTAATCAAGGGAAGTGATATAAATATCTACGGTTGTAGATGTGTTGTTGCCACTAGGGAGAAAACAACGGTCTCTTGTTCATGGAACAAGTGGATTGTTTACCTTACACACTTTGCATAAAGCAGTTGTCTGTTGCTTGCAACTTAATACTGGAGGGGGTTCGGATGATAACCCAAAGGTGGATATCTAGTCATAGATGCAGTTGGATGGCGATCTATGTATATTGTTGTATTGCCCAATTGAATCTCATAGGATCTTTTTGTCTAGTATTGCATTGTTATGCCTTGCTCAGTCGTGTCAATTGCCCTGCTGTAATTTTTTTACCTAGCATGCCCTGCTTGTTTATCTAAGGAGAACACTTCTAGTGAACGATGGACCCCAGTCCAATATTTACCATTGATACATCTTCCACTGTTACTGTTTACTTGCTGCAAACCATCATCACCTTCCACACCATACAGTTAATCCTTTGTTACAGCAACTGGTGAGATTGACAACCTCATTGTTCGTTGGGGAAAGTCTTGAGTTTGTGTTGTGCAGGTTTCCACGTTGCTTGCAACACCTTTGAGACCTTTCCTTCCTCCTACTGTTTCGATAACCTTGGTTTCTTACTGAGGGAAGACTTGCTGCTGTGCTACATCACACCTTTCTCTTGGGGTTTCCCGATGAAGCGCTCCACGTCAACAAGGAGCCATCAACAAGTTTTCTGGCGCCGTTGTCGGGGAGGCTAAGGACGTCTTCACAAGGGGAGTCCTCCTCAACCTTTCTCTTT
Organism: Avena sativa; assembly: GCA_916181665.1. Taxonomy (NCBI): domain Eukaryota; kingdom Viridiplantae; phylum Streptophyta; class Magnoliopsida; order Poales; family Poaceae; genus Avena; species Avena sativa. Next base: position 197,093,826 of record OV702282.1, read on the forward strand.
TCTTTGTTTTTAGTTTGCTTTGTTTATTTTGCTTGGTTTTGTTTGCCTCTTTTTATCAAATACTCCAAAAAATAGTTTAGTTTGGTTTTCTTTCTCTTATCAAAAACACAAAAAATTAGCTCCTGCTCTACCTGTTGCTTTTGTGCTGAGAACACCAAGTTGTATGACTTCACTAGCACAAACAACAACGATTTCCTTAGCACTCCTATTGCTCCACCTGCTCTTGATTATACCTTTTATGAAATTAAGCCTGCTTTGTTGAATCTTGTGATGAGAGAGCAATTTTCTGGTGCTAGTTCTGATGATGCTGATGCCCATCTCAATAGCTTTGTTGAACTTTGTGAGATGCAAAAGTATAAGGATGTAGATGGAGATATTATTAAGCTCAAGTTGTTTCCTTTATTCTTGAGAGGAAAATCTAAAGAATGGTTGCTATCCTTGCCTACAAATAATATTGATTCTTGGATTAAGTGCAAGGATGATTTTATTGGAAAGTACTACCCTCCTGCTAAGATTATATCTATGAGAAGTGATATTATGAAATTTAAACAACTTGATAATGAACATGTTGCTCAAGCTTGGGAAAGAATAAAATCTTTGATTAAGAATTGTCCAACTCATGGACTTACTGCTTGGATGATTATCTAGACTTCTTATGCAGGTTTGAACTTCTCTTCTAGAAACCTGTTGGATTCAGCTGCTGGAGTGTAACATCCCAAAAATATTAAACTTGGATCATAAAACTCTAATCATCAAAATTAGGGTTAACAAAAAACTTTTCCATCTAAATATATGAAAGCATTCATATGTGTGTGTATTCAAATCTGGATTCTTTTGAATTGCCATGGTTCTGTGTTTCGTTGCTTGTAAAATGATTCTTAGGTTAAATAAACATCATCTAAACAATCCCCAAACTTTTCCGAAAGACAAACAACTCAAAATAAACAAATGAAGTGAATGGTCACTTTGGCCAAATTAACTCCCATGCCTACTTTGGCTATCTGTAGTTTTCAAAACTTAACAGAAACATTTGTGGATCTTTGCACCCCTTGTTAGTAGTCATAATAAGGTACCAAGGCCCACTTTGTGATCTTCCAAAAACATTCAAATGCCCAGTTTAAATGACAGTTTAAAATTGAATCTATCTCATATGGGAAGATCCCATTAGCTCAAAAACCACTCAAACAAGTTCAATTTTCAAAACCCAAGAACCCACAGAATCATCAACACATGCCTAGCACACCCACCAAAAATATTTTCAAAATTCAAAAGTAAGTTTCTTGCGGCCATTTCATCAAACAGCTTGCAGATCCAAATCAAACAAATCACAAACACTATAGTGTGCAGTAAATTTGGCCTAACTTGTTCCCTCTCTGGTTGCAACTAGTCTTTAGTAGATCATCTATCTCAATTGTAAACATCTAGCACCACTGTGATCTTGCATTGCCATCAATGGTGAGCAGGCCGAGCCTCACCATGCCACCCCATTGTCGCCGGCCAGCTAGCAGCAACCCTAGACTTGCCAACCTTGTCTGGGAGGTAGCCAACACCTCACCGCCTCTCACTATCCCCTCCCCAAGCCAGTGCAAGCCGTGGACCACCAGGAACTCCGCGCGCCCAGTGCCACTGCGACATGCCGAGCCCGCCCTAGAGCGCCGCACCCAGCACACGTGCACACGCCGCCCCTCGACCGCATCCCGTGCCCACCGCTTTGCCATGATCCCAGGAACACGCCAGACACCCCCGTTCGCCACCCAGTGCCTCACAGCCACCGCTCGCTATCGAAGACGCCGCCTCTGTCGCATAGAGCACCGCACGTTCCCGACCGATTGCCACCGCCCCTAAGTGCGCATTTAAGCTCTAGAGCATCGCCAGGAGACCGCCCGTCGACCGCCAACCTCAGCCATGCCACTAGCCGCCCGTAGCCAGGTCGCCACCGTCGCCTGCCCATCCCTCTCGGTCTCACCGTCGAGCCTATAAAAGGAGGAGACCCCCAGCCGTTTGAAGCACACCATTCCACTCCCCTCCCCTCACTGATCATTCCACCCTCGAGCCGGAGAACGAGGAGTAGCAGCTCGCCGGAATTGCGCCGGAGCAGGCCGCCTCTAGAGAAGAAGGGAGCCGTTGATTTTGACCACCCCCGAAGCTGCCTCGACCATCCCTGAGCTCGTCGTCGACCACTCGTTCGTTTGCCCAGCTCGCCATCGTCGCTGGAACCCTGGTATGCCCCCTATGGACCGCCACTGAGCCGCTAGGGTTCGAGCTCGCGGGTGACATGTTCATCGTCGACGACGATCCCCAGCCGTCGATCTTCGCGTGTTATGAGCCACTGACTGGTGGAACCCCCTGTTAGCTGAGCCCCGCGCTGCGGAGTGACACTGGGCCAGCCCATTAACCATTCCCGCGCAGCCCAATAGTTTGAAATTAGATTTTTCTATTTTAATTCAAACACAGTTCTGTACCTATATTCAAAAATCAACCTCGATTCAGTGAACCAAATTGCATGAAAACAATTTTGTTAGAAAGGTACCGAAATGCTTAATCCAAGCCCGTTGGATTCAAATCATTTGGATATCTAGATCAACCTTGGTAAAAATAACAAGTCAGAAGCTTTTCAGCATTCAAACATTTTTCAAAATTCAACCATAATAGCTTTTGAGTTGATTCCAACTCTCAAAAATCACATTTGATCATACCTTTCAGAATATATAAAAACATATGGGTTTACTTACAGAAATAATGTTCAAGTAATAAAAGAATGCCACATAGGCATTTCTAGTCACTTTAATTATTTAAAATAAAAAGGTTAACCCTTATTAAATTGTGACACCACTTTAAATCACATTCCCATGTACTGAAATATGTGGTGATGACATGTGTCAACATGATCCCATGTTTGAGTTGGAGAATATTAAATCTTAAGGAGTTTTTCAATGAGTAGAAATTACTTTTCTTAAAATAAAATAAATAAGACAAATTCTTTAATCTTGTAATGATAGGTGATGATGCTAGATCATCTATAGAACACCCTTGTGTGATGATTGAAAATAGTTAAGTATTGTTTGGTGATTGTGTACATCGTATTTATTTATAGACGCTAGTACCGACCAAGGATACGAGGAGGAAGGAGGATACTACGAAGAAGAAGCCGAGGAGAACTTCAACCACTTCTCTGCTCAAGGCAAGCTATTAACCTTGCAAGCTAACACTTGCAATCGTGAAAGTTAGATAACCTATGTAATGCACTAAGCATGATTGGTTGGACACATTTGATGATACCCAATCCTACTTTTACTTGCAAGCTTTATACTTTATTTCTTTATCAAAGCTTTCTCTTAGAGTTTACTTAAGTGACTTGTAGATTCTAGGAAGATAATTGAAGGTTGCATAAAGAGCATTAAATTTGGCCTAAGCTAGATAATCTTGATGTCATCCTGAGGCATGAGATTGAACTTAATTAACCTCCACTTGTTACTACCCCTCATTAGTACTTACCCCACTTGTAGATGCTAGTGCTAAGCATAAAACTTGATCAACTTTAGATGGGAATACTTGGTGAAAATGGTTATGAAAACCTTGGAATGATGAGTCATTCTACTGAAATGTTTTGACATGTGTTTACGAAACACCAGATGATTTTGATGATGAAAATGTTGAGGCATGAGCCTTAGCCCTTTATAAAACTGATGGTTGTCTGGATGCGATACCATTCCAATTTTACCTGATGCATCCCATCCTACGAACGCTACTACATCTACTACATCTACTCCCACAAGCTCCCCAAGTGGACCCATGACTCGAGCCCGAGCCAAACTCCTTCAAGCTAAGGTGAACTCGCTCCTCTCCTTGTGTGACTTCCATACACCCTTGGATGGCCTGCTACTTCATACGCATACCTTGTGCATCATCAGGTACGAAGAGAATGACCCAGAGAACGGAGGAGCACCAGCGGAGGGAACCAAATTCTCTCTGTCGCCAGCGGTACTACCGTACCTGGCGACCGGTACTACCGCCCGGCGGCACTACCGCCCCCTGCTACCGCCACCAACAGACGACCCCAGCGCAAGCCAAATACTCTCTGTCACTGGCGGTACTACCGGCCCAGGACCCGGTACTACCGGACCACGACACTACCGCCACCAACAGACGACACCAACGCAAGTCCCAGGACAGCAAGCGGCACTACCGGGCCTGGAAGCGGTACTACCGGCTGACCGGTACTACCGGTCGTGCTGGACCGGTACTACCGGACGTATGTGGACCTGATCGTGTTAAGTCGGCCCAGCGCCCTGTAACCCTTTCTATATTTCGCTATTTTGTTCCTAAAATACCCCCGTTTATGTGGTTGGCCTATAAATAGCCCCCACCCTCCATTGTAAACCCTAGACTTGGATAATAATAGATTAAGGAAACCCTTTGATGATCTTACATCTATTGGTCTCATGCTCCTACCAAGGAGCACCCTGTTATCCACCCTCCTCTTTGATCTTGCCTAGTGCGTTCAAGTTGTACAAGGCCTTGGGTTCTCGGTTTCTCGCCTCCAAGTCGTCAAGATCTCACCAAGCACCTCGTCCCCCGTTGTTGGCGTGGAGAGAGAGCTTCGCCCAACACCGATCCTAGAGATTATGTTGGACCGGTTGCCACCAACGTGAGTTATCGGCGTGTATCGTGTTTTGTGTGCGTGAGTTCGTCGGGTTCTTCGTATGCGTGTGTTCGTGGATTTCATCCCCTTTCCCCCTTCCACCGCTTTACCCTCGATTCCCGCGGAGATTCGTGAAAGATCGGGCCACCCCAATGGGTTACCCCATAACATCTTGGTATCAAGAGCAAGGTTGATCACGAATTTCCCCCCATTTTTTCTTTATCCCCCTTAAAATCGAAAATCCCACCAAAAAGAGCCCCAATTTGCCTTCGGATCGATCTTTGGATTTGGTGAGTTTTTCGTGGTTTTGGTCCATAGATCTGTTGCGTTTGGAGTCGATCTATAGCCCCTGATTGTTCCTAGCCCAGCCTTTCGGTTAGATTCCCATGAATTTGAGGTTTGTGTCAAGTGGATCTCGTTCTTGTTCTGCGACCAGCGGTACTACCGCCGTCCGGTACTACCGGTCCTGCTGAGTGGTACTACCGCCCGTCACAGAAACTTTTCTTCTTCTCCTGACGCCTCACTTTCGTTTGCTGACTTTTCCCCTTTGGCTTGTTCGTGTTTCGCGTGTTTGTCGCCATTTTAACACAAGCTTCCGCATCAAAGTCACCTGCGCTCATCGACACCGCGACACTTGAACATCATCCCCCACCAACGGTTGCAAGTCGTCAACAATACCAAAGGTATAACTTGCGCCCCTTTGACAACCCCATATCTTCCTTTGTGTGTATCTATCCTATGAGAGCAACTCATTTTGTGTTTGTCTAAGCATTGTGCACTTGCCTTCGGAAAGTGAGAGTGTGAGGCCAAATACAAAAGCTAACATAGTAGCATAGAAAGGGAGAAAAAAAAAGGAAAAGAATCAAAAAAAAAGAAAAAAAAGAGAAAAAGATACATAGTCTCCCAATACAAAGAGAATACCAAGCTTGTAAGCCAAGAAAGGGAGAATAAAGAGCGCACCAAGGCAAGTGCACAAATCTACTGCTTATCCTCTTTTGGCAAACGAGTTGTGGTCTCTCCTTGAGTTGGCACGACAACCGAGCGTAGTCTTCGTTAGGACCTTTTGTGCTCATTTTCATAGTCGTGCTAACCCCGCTTTTCTCCACGTGTGCGTTTTCCGTGTTTTTGTAGATCGTATCCTTTTGCTTTTGATCTTTGGTTCTTTACCACGTAGAACAATAACCTTTTGCTTGGATCATTTCGTTTGGTTTTCCACAACCCTAACCTTCCACCAAAAGCTTTTGAGAGTAGTAGCATATTTGTGTGTGAGTTTCTTACCCATTTCACTTTGCACGCTGTTCACTCATTTGTGTGGCAATTGGTTTGATATAATCTCCAAGGTGAGGTAAAAGGCTAACTCTACGCACCCTTATCCTCCATATACAACCCTTGTCGGCTTTGCATCATGGACAGGAATGGCGAGCCGTCCCAACCACCACCTCCGGAGGACGACACACAATTCATGACAAGATGGGACCATTGGAAGGTCCGAGGAGAATTCAACTACCGTTGTGAAGCTCTCGAGCGGCGCCAAGATGAACAATTTAGCGAAGCCCGCATGGAGTTCAAGAACATCGACAACCGCTTCGAAGAAGTCCGAGGCCAAATGCATGCCATGCAACACAACCTCAGTCATCAAAATGAAGCTCTTGGTCGCGCCCTCGCCTCAACGGATGAGAAGCTTCAACGCCTCATTGATGGACTAGCAAGGCCACGCTCGCGCGACTCAAGCTCATCTCGGCACTCCTCAAGTGAATCAAGTGCACCTCGCCGTCATGCTTCAAGGCATCGGGATGGACCCGTTCTTCAATCCATGAGCTGTTCTCAAGCGGTACCATCTCCGCGACACGCCGCAACGTCAAGCTATGATGGTGACCTCTCCGCAAGACCTCCACGACGTGAAGCGAACCGGCCACAACCAAGGGCACTTGTGATTCAACAAGAGCAACCTCACATGGACCACCAAGCCCATCGCCGTCGACATGTCCTTTCAACAACAAGTGAAGCATCCGAAGAGGACGAACAAGATCACCGTCGACGTGAAGCACTCGAAGATCCTCCAAGGCGTCATCATCGACATGATCGTCCACGTCGGCAACATGATGGTCATGACGAGCCTCCTCTACATCAAGAAGAAGAAGAGCAGCCCATTGCGCATGCGGCTCGACGTCCTCCTCGCCACAGGGCGCAAGACAATGCTCCTCGGCACCACCCACGACAAGAACAAGAGCAAGCTCCCCAAGCTCGTCGTGAGGACCATCAACCTCCTCCTCGTCCTCAACCGCGCCAACAAAACGAGCAAGCTCCCCAAGCTCGTTGTCAAAACCAAGTTCCACCACCAAACGCGGCACCTCAACAACCGCAAGAGCAACGCAACCATCACCAAGCAAGACATGAGAGCTCGGATGATGATGATGACCGCCCAAATCATGGCAACCGCCGCAACCGGAACCGCAATGGAGGAGAAACTTTCGGCAAGCTCAAATTCACCATGCCCAAGTTCACCGGTTCCAATGAACCCGAGGAATATCTCTCGTGGGAACTCAAGGTCGACAAGATCTTCCGCATGCACAACTATAGTAATGAGAAGATGATGGCCATGGCATCCCTCGAGTTTGATGAGTATGCCAACCTTTGGTGGGAACAAGTCCAACTCGGTCGCGAAGCAAAAGAAGAGCCCCCAATCGCAACTTGGCAAGATATGAAGGATCATATGAGATCCCGCTTTGTTCCTTCACACTACACGCGTGACCTCTTCAACAAGCTTCAAACGCTTAGTCAAGGGACAAAGACCGTGGAATAGTACTTCAAGCAAATGGAGCTCAACATGATCCGTGCCAACATTGAAGAGCGAGATGAACAAACAATGGCACGCTTCCTCAATGGCTTGAACCATCCCATCAAGCGCATCACCGAGTTCCAAAAGTACAACAACATGGTTGAGCTTGTGCACATCGCATCAAAGGCCGAGCGTCAAGTGCAAGAGGACATCAAGTACAACAAGCCAAAGATATACTTCACCTACAAGCACGCATCAACCACTACTCCAACAACACCAAGTGGAAGCTCCTCAAGTACCACCAAGCTTCCCTTCAAGCCAACACTCCCTCAAGGAAAACAGCCCTCAAGTGGCAAAAACACAAGGGATGATCAACCATTCAATGGTGAATGCTACAAGTGTGGAGGCAAAGGACACAAGTCGGCCGCATGTGGAAACAAGAAAGTTTTGTTCATCCATGACAACGACGATGAAGAATACTTGAGTGAAGAAGAGTTTGATGCAAGGGTCAAGGAAGCCATGGCAAGGCAACATTTGGAAGAGGACCAAGAACTTCTTGTGTGTGAGCATGACGCAAGTCCATCGCTTGTGGTCACAAGGGTCTTAACTACCCAAGCCAATGAGAATGAAGACCAACGCTCGAACATCTTCCAAACTCGTGGCGGCATCAATGGGAAGTCCATCAAAGTTGTCATCGATGGAGGGAGTTGCCACAATCTTGCAAGCACGGAATTGTGTGAGAAACTCAACCTCACCCTCCATCCGCATAAACACCCCTACCATATCCAATGGCTAAGTGACCAAGGATCCGTCAAGATCAAGCACACCGTCTCAGTGACGTTCTCAATTGGGCCCTACAAGGACACGGTGGAACGTGACGTGGTCCCAATGACGGTTTGCCATATGTTGCTCGGAAGGCCATGGCAATATGACAAGCGTGCTTTGCATGATGGTCACTCAAACACTTATACCTTCAAATGGCTTGATAAAACTTGTGTGTTGCAACCAATGACTCCTAGCCAAATAATTGCGGACAATGCAAAGGCTTTAGCGAGGGCGCAATACACAAAAACACCTTGTGAGAAGAGTGGTGAGCGAGAGAACCACACCATAGTGAGTGAGAGCTACAAGCCAAACTCGAGTGGAAAAACTAAGAGTGTTCTCCTTGCCACCAAAAGTGAGATGAGAGAAGTGCGGAACAACCCATCCATCTTGCACTATGTCCTTGTATGCAAGGGACTAGCGCAAGGAACTAACGACTTGACAAATGTTCCTCCTCCTTTGATGGCTATTTTGCAGGAATTCCAAGATGTATTTCCCGAAGAGCTTCCTCATGGCCTTCCTCCTCTTCGTGGAATCGAGCACCGCATCGACCTCATACCCGGCGCCCCACTCACAAACCGCGCCGCGTATCGCACGAACCCGGAAGAGACAAAGGAGATCGAACGTCAAATCAACCAACTCGTCTCCAAAGGTTTGATCCAAGTAAGCACTAGCCCAGGCGCGGTCCCCGTGATTCTAGTCCCAAAAACGGATGATACGTTGCGGTTATGCATGGACTGCTGTCCAATCAATGCTATCACCGTGCGTTATCGACATCCTATACCGCGTCTTGATGACATGCTTGATGAGTTACGTGGAGCCACTATATTTTCGAAAATTGATCTTCGTAGTGGTTACCATCAAATTCGCATGGCCGAAGGTGATGAGTGGAAAACCGCCTTCAAGACCAAGCTTGGTCTCTATGAATGGTTGGTTATGCCTTTTGGCTTATCTAATGCCCCATCTACCTTCATGCGCCTAATGAACCATATTTTGCGATCTCTCATTGGGAAGAGTGTAGTTGTTTACTTTGATGACATCCTTATCTATAGCAAGTCACTAGAGGAGCATGTTACTCATATTAAGGAGGTCCTTCAAATCCTTCGTCATGAAAAGCTTTATGCTAATCTCCCCAAGTGCACTTTTGCAAAAGACAAGCTGATTTTCCTTGGTTTTGTTGTGTCTTCTAATGGCATTGAAGTTGATGTCTCAAAAGTCAAGGACATACGAGATTGGCCCATCCCTACAAATGTTAGTGAACTTCGTAGTTTTCATGGGTTGGCTGGATTTTACCGTCGTTTTGTGAAAGACTTTTCTACCATTGCTTGCCCCCTCAACGAATTGACCAAGAAAAATGTCACATTCGTTTGGGGAAAAGCACAACAAAAGGCTTTTGATGAGCTCAAAACAAGGCTCACCGAAGCACCACTTCTTGCATTACCGGATTTCACAAAGACCTTTGAGATTGAATGTGACGCTAGTGGTATTGGCATTGGTGGCGTCCTTATGCAAAATGGGCGTCCTATTGCTTACCATAGTGAGAAACTTGATGGCGCACGCCTAAACTATCCCATTTATGACAAAGAACTTTTTGCCTTGGTTCGAGTTCTTCAAGTGTGGCAACACTATCTCTGGCCCAAAGAATTTATCATCCATTCCGACCATGAGTCGTTGAAGTATCTTAAGGTCCAAGCCAATTTGAGTAAAAGGCACGCAAAATGGGTTGAGTTCATGGAGTATTTTCCTTACATTGTCAAATGCAAGAAGGGCAAAGAAAATGTGGTAGCGGACGCCTTGTCTCGCAAAAACATGTCTTGGGTCTTGATGACATCAAATATTTGTACACGTCCGACCCTTTCTTTGGACCAATTTTTGCAAAATGTTCAATATACAAAGGGATTGATGATTTCTATTTGCATAAGGGTTTTCTTTTCAAACAAAACAAGCTTTGCATTCCGAAATCGTCTCTCCAACTTTTGCTTCTTCAAGAGTCCCATGGTGGAGGCCTTATGGGTCACTTTGGCCGTGACAAGACTTATGACATGCTCTCCACTCACTACTTTTGGCCAAAGATGAAGCGCGACGTGGAGCGCCACGTCCAACGATGCACTACATGTATCCAAGCTAAGTCTAAATCCAACCCCTTTGGTCTTTATATGCCATTGCCTATTCCTCATGCACCTTGGTCGGACATTAGCATGGACTTTGTGTTAGGCTTTCCTAGATCTAAACATGGACATGATTCTATATTTGTAGTAGTGGATCGCTTTTCAAAAATGGCACATTTCATTCCGTGCCATAAGACCGATGATGCTTCACATGTCGCAAATTTGTTTTTCAGGGAAATAATTCGGCTACACGGTGTACCAAGAACAATCGTCTCCGACCGCGACGTAAAATTCATGAGCTACTTCTGGAAGACTCTCATGGCCAAGCTCGGCATCAAGCTCCTCTTCTCGTCCGCCTCGCATCCTCAAACCGATGGACAAACTGAGGTCTTCAATCGAAGTCTTGGCACACTCCTCCGGGTGTTGATAAAGAAGAACCTTAAAGACTGGGAGGAATGTATTCCACACGCCGAGTTCGCCTACAACCGCGCCAAGCACTCCACCACCATTAGGAGCCCGTTCATGATCGTCTATGGCTTCGAGCCCCTCACCGCGCTCGATATCCTTCCACTACCACTTCATGAACGTGCCAACATGGACGTTGTCAAGCGTGCTCAAACAATGAAGAAACTCCATGAAGACACAAGAGCTACGATCGAGCAACAAGTCCTTTGCCAAGCATCAAGGCTAAACAAGAATAAGAAAGAGATGATCTTTGAAGAGGGCGACCTTGTGTGGATACACTTAAGTAAAGACCGCTTCCCCAAGGAACGCGACTCCAAACTCAAGCCAAGAGGTGATGGACCATTCAAAGTGCTCAAGAGGATAAACAACAACGCCTATATCATCGATATCCCAACATCAAAGTATCTTGTGAGCTCGACATTCAATGTCAAGGACCTCTCACCCTACCATGAAGAAGATGAAGTTGAGAAGGTTGAAGAGTCGAGGAAGACTCTTTCTCAAGGGGGGGGGGAGCTGATGCAGCCTGTCCTACGAACGCTACTACATCTACTACATCTACTCCCACAAGCTCCCCAAGTGGACCCATGACTCGAGCCCGAGCCAAACTCCTTCAAGCTAAGGTGAACTCGCTCCTCTCCTTGTGTGACTTCGATACACCCTTGGATGGCCTGCTACTTCATACGCATACCTTGTGCATCATCAGGTACCAAGAGAATGACCCAGAGAACGGAGGAGCACCAGCGGAGGGAACCAAATGCTCTCTGTCGCCAGCGGTACTACCGGACCTGGCGACCGGTATTACCGCCCGGCGGCACTACCGCCCCTTGCTACCGCCACCAACAGACGACCCCAACGCAAGCCAAATACTCTCTGTCACTGGCGGTACTACCGGCCCAGGACCCGGTACTACCGGACCACGGCACTATCGCCCCCTGCTACCGCCACCAACAGACGACACCAGCGCAAGTCCCAGGACGGCAAGCGGCACTACCGGACCTGGAAGCGGTACTACCGGCTGACCGGTACTACCGGTTGTGCTGGGCCGGTACTACCGGACGTATGTGGACCTGATCGTGTTAAGTCGGCCCAGCGCCCTGTAACCCTTTCTATATTTCGCTATTTTGTTCCTAAAATACCCCTGTTTATGTGGTTGGCCTATAAATAGCCCCCACCCTCCATTATAAACCCTAGACTTGGATAATAATAGATTAAGGAAACCCTTTGAGGATCTTACATCTATTGGTCTCATGCTCCTACCAAGGAGCACCCTATTATCCACCCTCCTCTTGGATCATGCCTAGTGCGTTCAAGTTGTACAAGGCCTTGGGTTCTCAGGTTCTCGCCCCCAAGTCGTCAAGATCTCACCAAGCACCTCGTCCCCCGTTGTTGGCATGGAGAGAGAGCTTCGCCCAACACCGATCCTAGAGATTATGTTGGACCGGTTGCCAACGGCGTGAGTTATCGGCGTGTATCGTGTTTTGTGTGCGTGAGTTCGTCGGGTTCTTCGTGTGCGTGTGTTCGTGGATTTCATCCCCTTTCCCCTTCCACCGCTTTACCCTCGATTCCCGCGGAGATTCGTGAAAGATCGGGCCACCCCAAGGGGTTACCCCATAACATTACCGTACAACCACAATACCTGAAAATTGGGTAGGGCTTGACTGGAAATTTATATACCATACTATGGGTTCCCTTACGGCCAAGGTCTGAGCTGAGGCTACCTTGTGAAGATTGTCCACCTGTGCAGTACCCAAGATGACAATTGGTCATGGTTGGGAGGCCAAACTCACAGAGAGGTGCCTATACTAGGGCGTGTAATTGAAAGGTTAGGATTGATTATCCGCATACTGAGTATGGTGAATTCAGGATTTGTTCTTGACGGTTGTATCGAATGTTGTGGTGAAAGTGTACAATCTCTGCAGAGTGTCAAACTATTCGAATAGCCGCGTCCGCGGTTATGGACAGTTGGAGTGGCCATACTGTTCCCCCATAAGATGTTTTCAAAATGACTTGTGAAATGAATTGAGACTTTGACTTGACCACAACAGAGTTGTGATATGAAATTCAAGTTCCCACTTAGGGTTATAAAACTTCAACTAGTTTTCTTTCCTTCTGAACTTAGTAGACGTAAATTTGGCTTTTTTCAAAAACACCCCTAGAGCTTAGTGTCCTACTACAAAAACCCCTTAACTTGTTAGTATTAGTTTGCGAGTACTTAAAGAGTACTCATGGCTTTGTCCCTGGCTATTCCCGTGGCCAAACTATGAAGAGGAGTACCAGGATGATGGACCACAGGAAGGTTACGACAACTAGGATCATCTCCCATCGCCAGCATTGCCTGTGACCCCGAAGATGGAGCTTCACCTATTCTACCTTTATTATTATGTTATTCCGCTATTTGAGTTGTATTAAGAACTGGATCATGAGATCCTTATTTGTGTAAGACCTTATGTATGGTTTGTAATGGATGATGTACTGTGATATCTAAATCTGTTATGTCTGGCAAAAATGGTAATTCTGGGATTGCGATGTATGGCATAACAGGCATCTGGGATTAAAAATCCGGGTGTTGACAAGTTGTTATCAGAGCCATCCTGACCATAGGAGACCCTAGTTAGACTGGACGTTTGAATCAAAAACTTAGTTTCAAAACCCAGGAAAGTGAGTATTTACAAAAACTTATTCCCATTCTTATCACTTTGATTCCTTCATAAAAATTCATGTTCCTCAAAAACTCTTGCAAAAGACATAAAAATTTGACACGCTTGATCACTCTACTAACTTACTCATCCTATATTCTTATAGATGTACGTGAAGTACATCAAGTTTTATCAGTTGGGGAATGGAGGAGACCTCATCTTTGAGCGGGATTTGGACCAGCTTTCGGAACTTCTGGAGCGTCCGCACCCCGAGTTCTTCGGAGCTCAGCTCAATGATCAGGAAGGAGAAGATCGGCAGTGGCTAGTTGTTGCAAGTCTCTGAGGAAAGATTGAACCTCCCACTGTCGAGGGAATTCAGTTCACCTTAAGAGAGAACAACTGGCTCGATGGACTTGCCAGGGCCATGCAGGAAGCTCTTGCCCGTCTGTGTGGGCAGAGTATCAACCAGATAAAGGGTACCCGCTTTGAGTTTTGTCCAAGGCGTGATGCTATGGGACAGCCACTAGAAGCCCCATACCACCATGAGCTGAAGACTTAGTTGGACCACCTTAGCTTCATGATGTATGATCGTCAACAAGAACTGGACAATGCCCGTGACTACTCCAACCACAAGTCCGCCATCATCAGGGCGAAGGATCAGACCATCGCCATGCTAGCAAAGGACCACAAGTCTCGCCGCCATCAGCTTGACAAGAAGGAGCGCATCATTGCTCGTCTTCGCCACCGTATCTCGGATTTGGAGGAGACCATCCACGAGAGAGACATGCAGTTAGTGTTGGGAATATGCCCTAGAGGCAATCATGTATGATGATATTTCCCATTGTATTCATAAAGTTATTAAGTAGTCCTTGTATAAACATCTGATGTGTATCATTGAATATGTGATTCGGTTGTGGAACTAGGCATTCATGTTGTTTGTACTAAATATCCTTGGTCATTGAGATTGTGCTGGACACACAACTTAGACCAATGTGAAAGTTGGCTTGATGACTCGGTTCCACTTGTCATGGGCATGGAGATGCTATTCCAACTTACACAGATTCGGCTAAAGAGTTTAGCGAGTCGGATTGACCCATATTGAGGTACAACGAACTAGTTGTCATTTGTATATCTCAATCAATGTAATCCTTAGACCTGAGGTTGTTGCATAGTCCGAGTTGAGGATCACCGACTTAGGTTCTGTCAAACGCTGATCCGTGACTGGGCAGTTATAAAGGCAGGGTTCGGGTCGACTGAGAATCCAACTGCGTGATGTGAATAACCAAGATGGGATTTTGCCCCTCCACTCGGAGAGATATTCTCTGGGCCCTCTCGTGAGATATGATTCGGAAAGCATGGCCATGCACGACTCGGTTAAGTGTTAACCGAGGCGATCGACTAAGAGTTAGTCGGGTGAATCACTTATCTCGGATCGAGAAGAGAGTCGGACTATTTAAGGGATGACATATATTCGCCTATAGTCTAACAAGGTATATCGTGAGGCAAAAGGGACTCGGACATAAGTCGCATTGGAAAGGCAAGTCGTCATGACTCTTTGGTACTTGGGAGTCGGCACGTTTTGCTAGGAGCCGCTACCGACTGATCGATTGTGAGTCGGACTCAAATCGTGTCCAAGTAGCCATGAGCCTGTGGAGTCACACACTTAAGAGCGGGAGCAAGTTCGGATTGGATCTGAACATATAATCTGGTTGGGTTGGACCTAAACCGGATTAGGACTGAGTTAGTGAGTTGGACTCACGGTGACTAGTGTTATATGGGCTTTAGTGAATGGGTCACGCGAGCAGAGCCCACGTTCACTCCCTATATATAGTGGAGCACCGTAACCCAGAAAGGTTAATCGTTCTTCGGTTAGGTCATTCCATGTGTTGGAAACCCTAGCTCCACAGAAGTCCAGCCGCCGTAACGAACCTAGCAGTTCGCCGCCGGCGCTCCTCCTTGTACTTGTGGATACCAGCAGAGGTTCTGTGCGATCAACACCAGGACGATCGGATCGTGAGGACTGCACTGCATCAACTGACGCGCTTCATCAGTAATCCGCAACTGCGCGTCTAGTGGTAAACCTCGTGGCCTTCTACCTCAGCTAGATCTTGGGATCACCACGTGAGAGGAAAAAGTTTTGTTTTATCTCTGCGTGGCCCAACAGTTAGAGGAAAGGGAGAATGCCGGAGAAGACCTTCGTGGAGACCCCTACTCCTATCTCAGCGATGATGATGATTTTCTGGAGGATCAGGCCATGGACTTCTTCACTGATGAGGAGGATTTCGCCTTCATCGATGATGAGGAGGATGATGAGGATGACGATTACACCGACTCCGAGGAGTAGTAGCACTTTAGCACTAGCGTAGTGAGTTGTATTCGGTCCCACTGTATTGTATTTTCCAGAATGGTTCTTAAAACCATCTGTTTTTCCTTTGTTGTGGTGTGTGTTGTATCGTGTGCTAGGAATGAATGAATGAAAAGCAAGTTGCTAGAAAATCTGAGTCAAACTTTAAAAAAATTTCAAAGTCCCTGAACCTTAGAAATTTCCCTCTTTTCTCATGATCTATCTCAATCTTCAGATGCCTCGCGGAGGAAGTGGTTCATCCTCGGACCCGATGTTGCAGATCCTGCAAATGTTGGTTTCTGACAGCGAAGCTGAAAGAGACGAACGTCAAGCCAACTTAGCCACCCTTCAGCACATAGCTCAGATGGCCAACAACAATAAAAGCCAAGGAAATCAGGACAACCATGGATCTAAGCTCAAGAATTTCCAGAACACCAACTCACCTGTTTTCACTAAGTCGTAAGAGCCCTTAGACGCAGATGATTGGCTGCAAACCATGGAAAACAACCTGGAAGTTGCCGGAGTGGAACCTAACGAGAAAGTTCTGTTCGCCACCCACTATCTAGCCGGAGATGCAAGAGCATGGTGGAACAACGTTCGGGCAATGACCGGAGGACAAATTATGACCTTTGAGGAATTCAAGGTCAAGTTCAGCAGAACCCATGTGCCACTGGGTTTGATCAAGAGAATGAGAGATGAGTTCAGAGAACTGAAGCAAGGAAGGATGACCGTAGTGGAATACCGTGACAAATTCTTGTCATTCGCTAGGTATGCCCTGGATGAGATCGACACTAAAGCCAAGAAGAAAGAAAGATTCTTGAACGGTCTGCACGATGAGATGCAGACGGTGTTGGTCAATATCTCCTTTGCTAATATTGAAGCCCTCGTCGACTCTACCATTCAGATGGAAGGAAAGATCAACCAAGCCAATGAGAACCGCAAGCGCCGCATGATGCATCAGCCAGGAACCCATCATACCCCAAAGTATCACCCCAACCCATCTCCAGGATTTGCCCCGAGAACCAACAGACCCCCGATGAACCGTCCGACCAATCCCAACCGTGGAAATCCAAGGCCCGGAGGAAATCACAACAACCCCAGCAACTCTAACAATTTCAACCGTGCACCACCCAAGTTCAACAACAACAATGCTGCCTCCAACACCAACACTGCCCCGAGGACTAGAAGCAATGTTGTGCCTGTTGCAGCAAAGGACAAGACTTGTTATGACTGTGGAAATAAGGGTCACTACTCCAATGAGTGCCCCAAGAAGAATGCCGCAGCCCCCAATGCAAATGCCCCAGCTCAGCAGCATCGTCGTGTTCAGCCCGGAAGAAGGTTTGCCCTAGGGAATTCGCTCAACCGCAACTGCCGTCTTTTTCTCATGCATGCTGAAGAAGCCCAGGAAGCGCCAGATGTCGTGTTGGGTATGTTTTCTGTTAATTCAGTACTTGCTAGAGTGTTGTTTGATTCTGGTGCATCGCACTCATTTGTCACCGAAGAATTTGCATGCACTAGTAAGATTCAACCAACCAAACTGAAGCATGTTATGATTGTTCAAATCCCTGGATCAACCACCAAAGCTAGGCAAACTTGCAAAGCCGTCCCTGTCCGAATCCATGGCATAGATTTTTATGCTAATCTGATAGTACTCGGAACTAAAGGTTTGGAAGTAGTACTAGGAATGGATTGGATGTCCAAACATAAAGGATTAATTGACTGTGCCAAGAAAGCCATAACCATGACCAGTACAGTCAAAATATCAGTCGAGCATGTATCTGAAACCTTACCTCGTCAATTCAAGTGCAACAAGAGTATAGCCCAACCTACCATTGACCAAGTCCGGATAGTCTGTGAATACCCCGATGTATTCCCAGATGTTTTGCCCGGTATGCCCCCAGATCGGGATATCGAGTTTATCATTGAACTAATCCCCGGAACAGGACCCATAGCCTAGAGACCATATAGTATGAACCCGTCTGAACTAGCAGAACTGAAGAAGCAACTGGATACCATGCTGGAAATTGGCTTGATTCAACCAAGTGTGTCACCATGGAGATCACCTGTCTTGTTTGTGGACAAGAAATATGGAGGTAACCGTTTGTGTACGGATTATTGGAAGTTGAATGATGTCACTATCAAGAACAAATACCCGTTGCCCAAGATAGAAGATTTGTTTGATCAGTTGTCCGGTGCCAAGGTGTTTTCTAAGATTGATCTTGGAGCTGGCTATCATCAACTCAAGATTCACGCAGAGGATATCCCCAAGACTGCCTTTACCACCTGATATGGATTATACGAGTATACAGTCATGTCTTTTGGATTAACCAATGCCCCTGCTTATTTCATGAATCTCATGAATAAGATTTTTATGGACTTCCTGGATAAGTTTGTCGTTGTTTTCATCGATGACATTCTGATTTATTCCAAATCAAAAGAAGAACATGAGCTACACCTAAGGACCATTCTTCGAACCCTTAGAGAGCATCAGTTGTATGCCAAGTTTAGCAAATGTGATTCTGGTTACAGGAGGTAGGATTCCTCGGTCACATTGTATCAGCCGGAGGAATTGCCGTTGACCCTACAAAGGTGAAAGATGTCGAAGATTGGCAAGCCCCAACCACTCAAACCCAAGTTCATGCATTTCTCGGATTGGCGGGATACTACCGCAAGTTTGTAGAAGGATTCTCGAGTATCGCCAGACCCATGACCCAATTGCTGAAGAAGGACAAGAAGTTTGAATGGACGAACAAATGTGAAGCGAGTTTTCAAGAACTCAAGAGAAGACTGGTTTCAGCCCCAATCTTAATCATGCCGGATATCACGAAGCCCTTTGACGTGTATTGTGACGCATCCAAGACCGGTCTCGAATGTGTGCTAATGCAAGAAGGCAAAGTTATATCCTATCTATCCCGGCAACTAAAACAACATGAGCAGAACTACCCAACCCATGACCTCGAGCTCGCAGCTGTAGTTCTAGCCCTGAAGACATGGATGCATTACCTGATGGGAAACCGTTGTGGGATTTATTCGGATCACAAGAGCCTGAAGTATATATTCACTCAGAAGGAACTGAATATGAGACAGATAAGATGGATTGAGCTAATCAAGGATTACGATCTGGACATTCACTATCACCCCGGTAAAGCCAATGTGGTAGCAGATGCCCTTAGCAGATTGCCGTGCCGCTTGAACTCCATGATTTTGAAGGAGCAACCAAGTCTGCACAAAGAGATGGAAGATTTCCGAATGGAATTAGTGAGTGAAGGATTTTTGGCTAGCATAGAACTTCAACCCACTTTGATCAGCCAAATCAAGGAGGCGTGGAAAGGAAATGCTGGTATCGAAGGAATCAAGCGTTGTATCGGTACAGGCAAGGTACCCGGATTCACCGAAGACGAAGAAGGAGTTCTGTGGTACAAAGGATGCCTTTGTGTACCAGCAGATTCTGAGCTAAAGGAAGTTATTCTGAAGGAAGCCCATGATACTCTTTATTCTATCCACCCAGGAGGAACGAAGATCTATCAAGATTTGAAGGAGCAATTTTGGTGGCATAAGATGAAGAGAGAAATCGGAAGCTATATCGCCAAGTGTGATATATGTCAGAGAGTCAAGGCGGGACATCAAAGACCCGCTGGATTGTTGCAACCATTGCAGATTCCAGAATGGAAATGGGATTCCGTTGGAATGGACTTTATCACCGGATTGCCTACTTCTAGTAGGGGAAATGACTCTATCTGGGTCATAGTGGACAGATTGTCCAAAGTTGCCCATTTCTTACCAGTCAAGACCACATATCAGAGTTTGAAGCTAGCGGAGTTATACATCGCTAGAATCGTCAGTTTGCACGGAGTCCCCAAGAACATCGTATCTGATCGAGGAACTCAGTTTACCTCGAGATTCTAGAAGAAAATCCAAAAAGGTTTAGGAACCCGACTAGATTTCAGCACAACCTATCACCCTCATACCGACGGACAAACGGAGCGAGTAAATCAAATACTCGAAGACATGTTGAGAGCATGTGCGTTAGAGTATGGATCTAAATGGGAAAACTGTCTGCCATTCGCAAAATTTTCATACAACAACAGTTATCAAGCTAGCTTGCAAATGGCCCCATTTGAATTCATGTATGGAAGGAAGTGTCGCACCCCTTTGAACTGGTCAGAAGTAGGAGAGAGTCAGATTTTCGGACCTGACATCCTACAAGAAGCAGCAGAGAAGGTTCACAAGATTCGTGAGCACCTCAAGACAGCCCAGTCAAGACAGAAGAGTTACACCGATAAGAGACGTCGAGACCTCGCTTTCAATATCAGAGATTTTGTGTATCTGAAAGTGTCGCCGTTAAAGGGAATGCAACGTTTCCAACTGAAAGGAAAGTTAGCCCCCAGATATATCGGCCCCTTCAAGATTCTGAACCGTCGAGGAGAAGTATCATATCAATTGGAACTGCTAGAAGAGATGTCAGCCGTGCACAATGTGTTCCATATCTCATTACTTCGCAAGTGCCTCGAAGTTCCGGAGAAGACTGAAGTGTTCAAAAACATTGATCATCGGACCATAGAAATCAATGATGACCTGACCTATCCCGAAGTACCCATCCGTATTTTGTAAGAAGCTTTCAGAAACCCGAAGCATCAAGTTTCTCAATATTCAGCGGAGCAACCACACAGAAGAGGAAGCTACCTGGGAGCGCGAAGATCACATCAGGACGGAGTTTCCCGATCTCTTCAAATCCTAGGTAATCTTTTTCGTCCTTTTTCAAATCTCGGGACGAGATTTTGTTTAAGGGGGGAAGGTTTGTAACATCCGAAAAATATTAAACTTGGATCATCAAACTCTAATCATCAAAATTAGGGTTAACAAAAAACTTTTCCAACTAAATATATGAAAGCATTCATATGTGTGTATTCAAATTTGGATTCTTTTGAATTGCCATGGTTCCTTGTTTCATTGCTTGTAAAATGATTCTTAGGTGAAATAAACATCATCTAAACAATCCCCAAACTTTTCCGAAAGACAAACAACTCAAAATAAACAAATGAAGTGAATGGTCACTTTGGCCAAATTAACTCCCATGCCTACTTTGGCTATCTCTAGTTTTCAAAACTTAACAGAAATATTTGTGGATCTTTGCACCCCTTGTTAGTACTCATAATAAGGTACCAAGGCCCACTTTGTGATCTTCCAAAAACATTCAAATGCTCAGTTTAAATGACAGTTTAAAATTGAATCTATCTCATATGGGAAGATCCCACTAGCTCAAAAAACACTCAAACAAGTTCAATTTTCAAAACCCAAGAACTCACAGAATCCTCAACACATGCCTAGCACACCCACCAAAAATATTTTCAAAATTCAAAAGTAAGTTTCTTGCAGCCATTTCATCAAACAGCTTGCAGATCCAAATCAAACAAATCACAAACACTATAGTGTGCAGTAAATTTGGCCTAACTTGTTCCCTCTCTGGTTGCAACTAGTCTTTAATAGATCATCTATCTCAATTGTAAACATCTAGCACCACTGTGAGCTTGCCTTGCCATCAATGGTGAGCAGGCCGAGCCTCACCATGCCACCCCATTGTCGTCGGCCAGCTAGCAGCAACCCTAGACTTGCCAACCTTGTCTGGGAGGTAGCCAACACCTCACCGCCACTCACTGTCCCCTCCCTAAGCCAGTGCAAGCCATGGACCACAAGGAACGTCGCGTGCCCAGTGCCACTGCGACATGCCGAGCCCGCCCCAGAGCGCCGCACCCGACACGCGTGCACACGCCGCCCCTCGACCGCATCCCTTGCCCACCGCTTCGCCATGATCCCAGGAACACGCCAGACACCCCTGTTCGCCACCCCGTGCCTCACAGCCACCGCTCGCCGTCGAAGACGCCGCCTCTGCCACGCAGAGCACCGCATGTTCCCGACCGATTGCCACCGCCCCTAAGCGCGCATTTAAGCTCTAGAGCATCGCCAGGAGACCGCCCGTCGACCGACAACCTCAGCCATGCCGCTAGCCGCCCGTAGCCAGGCCGCCACCGTCGCCTGACCATCCCTCTCGGTCTCGCCGTCGAGCCTATAAAAGGAGGCGACCCCCAGCCGTTTGAAGCACACCATTCCACTCCCCTCGCCTCACTGAACATTCCACCCTCGAGCCGGTGCACGAGGAGCAGCAGCTCGTCGGAATTACGCTGAAGCAGGCCGCCTCTGGAGAAGAAGGGAGTCATTGATTTCGACCACCCCCGGAGCTGCCTCGACCATCCCTGAGCTCGTCGTCGACCACTCGTTCGTTTGTCCGCCTCGCCGTCATCGCTGGAGCCCTGGTATGCCCCCTATGCACCCCCACTGAGCCATTAGGGTTTGAGCTCGCTGGTGACATGTTCATCATCGACGACGATCCCCAGCCGTCGATCTTCCTTCTAATCCAACGAACCACACTGCCCCGTACCGCTTCGCGTGTTATGAGCCACTGACTGGTGCAACCCCCTGTCAGCTGAGCCCCGCGCTGCGGAGTGACAGTGGGCCAGCCCATTAACCGTTCCCGCGCAGCCCAACCGTTTGAATTTAGATTTTTCTATTTTAATTCAAACACAGTTCTGTACCTATATTCAAAAATCAACCCAACTCGATTCAGTGAACCAAATTGCATGAAGCCAATTTTGTTAGAAAGGTACTGAAATGCTTAATCCAAGCCCGTTGGATTCAAATCATTTGGATCTGTAGATCAACCTTGGTAAAAATAACAAGTCAAAAGCTTTTCAGCATTCAAACATTTTTCAAAATTCAACCATAATAGCTTTTGAGTTGATTCCAACTCTCAAAAATCACATTTTATCATACCTTTCAGAATATATAAAAACATATGGGTTTACTTACAGAAATAATGTTCAAGTAATAAAAGAATGCCACATAGGCATTTCTAGTCACTTTAATTATTTAAAATAAAAAGGTTAACCCTTATTAAATTGTGACACCACTTTAAATCACATTCCCATGTACTGAAATATGTGGTGATGACATGTGTCAACATGATCCCATGTTTGAGTTGGAGAATATTAAATCTTAAGTAGTTTTTCAATGAGTAGAAATTACTTTCTAAAAATAAAATAAATAAGACAAATGCTTTAATCTTGTAATGATAGGTGATGATGCTAGATCATCTATAGAACACCCTTGTGTGATGATTGAAAATAGTTAAGTATTTTTTGGTGATTGTGTACATCGTATTTATTTATAGACGCTAGTACCGACCAAGGATACGAGGAGGAAGGAGGATACTACGAAGAAGAAGCCGAGGAGAACTTCAACCACTTCTCTGCTCAAGGCAAGCTATTAACCTTGCAAGCTAACACTTGCAATCATGAAAGTTAGATAACCTATGTAATGCACTAAGCATGCTTGGTTGGACACATTTGATGATACCCAATCCTATTTTTACTTGCAAGCTTTATACTTTATTTCTTTATCAAAGCTTTCTCTTAGAGTTTACTTAAGTGACTTGTAGATTCTAGGAAGATAATTGCAGGTTGCATAAAGAGCATTAAATTTGGCCTAAGCTAGATAATCTTGATGTCATCCTGAGGCATGATATTGAACTTAATTAATCTCCACTTGTTACTACCCCTCATTAGTACTTACCCCTTGTAGATGCTAGTGCTAAGCATAAAACTTGATCAACTTTAGATGGGAATACTTGGTGAAAATGGTTATGAAAACCTTGGAATGATGAGTCATTCTATTGAAATGTTTTGACATGTGTTTCCGAAACACCAGATGATTTTGATGATGAAAATGTTGAGGCATGAGCCTTAGCCCTTTATAAAACTGATGGTTGTCTGGATGCGATACCATTCCAATTTTACCGTACAACCACAATACTCGAAAATTGGGTAGGGCTTGACTGGAAATTTATATACCATACTATGGGTTCCCTTACGACCAAGGTCTGAGCTGAGGCTACCTTGTGAAGATTGTCCACCTGTGCAGTACCCAAGATGACAGTTGGTCATGGTTGGGAGGCCAAACTCATAGGAGAGGTGCTTATACTAGGGCGTGTAATTGAAAGTTTAGGATTGATTATCCGCATACTGAGTATGGTGAATTCAGGATTTGTTCCTAATGGATGTATCGAATGTTGTGGTGAAAGTGTACAATCTCTGCAGAGTGTCAAACTATTCGAATAGCCGCGTCCGCGGTTATGGACAGTTGGAGTGGCCATACTGTTCCCCCGTAAGATGTTTTCAAAATGACTTGTGAAATGAATTGAGACTTTGGCTTGACCACAACAGAGTTGTGATATGAAATTCAAGTTCCCACTTAGGGTTATAAAACTTCAACTAGTTTTCTTTGCTTCTGAACTTAGTAGAGGTGAATCTGGCTTTTTGCAAAAAACACCCCTAGAGCTTAGTGTCCTACTACAAAAACCCCTTAACTTATTAGTATTAGTTTGCGAGTACTTAAAGAGTACTCATGGCTTTGTCCCTAGCTATTCTCGTGGCCAGACTATGAAGGGGAGTATCAGGATGATGGACCACAGGAAGGTTACGACAACTAGGATCATCTCCCATCGTCAGCATTGACTGTGACCCCGAAGATGGAGCTTCACCTACGCTACCTTTATTATTACGTTATTCCGCTGCTTGAGTTGTATTAAGAACTGGATCATGAGATCAATATTTGTGTAAGACCTTATGTATGGTTTTTAATGGATGATGTACTGTGATATCTAAATCCGTTATGTCTCGCAAAAATGGTAATCCTGGGATTGCGATGTATGGCATAACAGGCATCTAGGATTAAAAATCCGGGTGTTGACATGGAGGTACCTTTATGAGCATCACTTTGGGTGATGCAACAAAACTCCTTGATAATATGATGGTTAATTACTCTGAGTGGCACACTGAGAGAGCTCCACATGGTAAGAAGGTAAATTCTGTTGAAGAAACCTCCTCTTTGAGTGATAAGATTGATGTTATTATGGCTATGCTTGTTAATGGGAAAGCTCCTTTAGATCCAAATAATGTTCCCCTAGCCTCTTTGGTTGCTCAAGAAGAGCAAGTTGATGTGAACTTCATTAGAAACAACAATTTCAACAACAATGCCTATAGGAATAATTTTGGTAGCAACAACAATTATAGTACTTATCTTCCTAATAATGGAAACTCCTACAATAATGCTAGAAGTGCCCCTTTCTGAACTTGAAGTTATGCTCAAATACTTTATTAGTAAACAAACCACTTTCAACAAGACTGTGGAGGAAAAGCTTTTAAATGTTGAGAAAAACATTGCCTCTTTGTGTGAAGCACAGTCCTCCTTGATTGATAAAATGGCTGCTAAACCTTAAACCATGGAAAGTACCTTTGCTGCTACTCATGCCATACAAGTTACTATTGATGAAAATGTTAGACTGTTAGCTCAACTTCATGCTAAGTGGGAAAGGGAAGCTGAAATTGATAGAAACAATAGTGTGTGCACCATCACTAAAATGGATACCACTAAACCACAAGAAGTCCCCATTCATCCTCCTACAATGCCTAAGCCTAATGAGTCTACTACTAGTGATGCTAAGTTTGATTTTGATCTTGATGGTTGCAATATCTCTGAAGTGATTCTGTTCCTGCAAAAGCTTGCTAGAAGTCCTGATGCTAGTGATATGCATGTTGCTTTCACCAAACACATTACAGATGCTCTTGTTAAGATTAAGGAAGAGAAGTTAAAACACAAAGCTTCTATTCCTAGGAAAGTAGAAGATAGTTGGGAACCCATTATTAATATGCAAGTGAATGACTTTGATTTCAAAGCTTCATGTGATTTTGGTTCTAGTATCTCTATTATGCCTAGGAAGATTTATGAAATTCTTGATTTTCCACCTTTAGAAGATTGTTATTTGGATGTCCCACTTAATGATAATGCTAAGAATAAACTCATGGGGAGTATTAATGATGTTCTCATTATAGTCAACAATGCTTATGTCCCTGTTGAGTTCTATGTTTTGGATGTTGAATACAATGCTTCTTGTCCTATTACTTTGGGAAGACCTTTTCTTAGAATTGTTGGTGCCATCATTGATATGAAAGAAGGCACCATTAAATATCAATTTACATTCAAGAAAGGGATTGAAAACTTCCCTATGAGGAGAGAGAAATTGCTTTTTGCTCCTCCTTTGAAAGCAAGGTTTGATGTTAATGCTTCTTCATTTGAGAATACTAGATTTCTTGTTTCTTGTGCCTAACTTAAAGGCGTTAAAGAAAATTACTTGTTGGGAGATAACCCAAGAGTTTCCTTGAGTATTGGAAGTTATTACTTCAGTAATGAACTCTCATTATCCTTTTTGTTTGCTTTTTGTTCCAAGAATGAGCTCTAATGAGAGGGAAGTAAGATTTGGGGAGTTGCTGTCCCAAAACAGATTTCTGTCCTCCACCATAAAAATTCATGAGGAGTCTCTGTAAGTCAGATTGATCTGAAAATGTACGAATAAATCCCCCAGTATGTTATCTAACTTTAGTTAGTTAAACACTTTTTTATTTGAGCAACGTAGGAGTTTCTAAAAAATCGGTTTCTACCTGCTGGTCTGTTTTGACAGATTTCTGACATTATTTGCATTTGCTTCTTATTGTTTTTTTCTGGGTTCTTTTGGGAAATTGAGCTTTTTGAAGGAGTTGCTACAGTATCTTGTGTTTCTAGTGAAAAGTTTTGCTGTTCTAAAGCTTAACCCAAAGGTCTATTATCTTTTGAATACACTAATGTTGCTAATGAAGATTGTGTGAAGTTTTGTATGAAGGAAAAATTTCAGGTGTAGAGAGAGAATGATGTAATGAGATGAAGAATGGACAAAAGCTCAAGCTTGGGGATGCCACCCCGGTGTCACCCCAAGAAATATCCAAGAGGTACAAGCGTCAAAGCTTGGGGATGCCCAAGGCATCCCCTTCTTCATCAGTAAAAAGCTCAGGTCTTTCTAGATACTTCATTTTTATTGTTTCATGCACCGTTGTGTTGTTCTTGGTGCATCTTAGTTTTCGTTTTCTTTGCTTAGTTTGTTTAGATTTCTTGAATAAAGTAGTTTGGACCCCCGTTCTCGTTGTGTTGTTTCAAATAAGTCGATTGGTGTTGGAAAGGAGTAGAAAGTTCTTGCTTGAAAGTGCAAGAGGAGCTTGCATTGACGGTGACTTAGACTTTAGCATGACATTCTAGGTGTTGTTTTGACCTTATGCTTAGTGATTATTGCTGTAGCATGACTTGTTCCAAACAATTGGGATTGCTTAGTGTGCCTTGAAGGAATCATGCGTTGTTTTAGCATGCAAAAGCATAGTATTGTGGTGTTCTCCTTTGATGTTTTGTTTGGGTTGACTTGGCACATGCTCACACCATGTTATGACTATGAACAATTCACCATAACCTCTATGATCATTTAGTCCTTAACTTGTAGTACCACTCTATGCTTTTATTAGTAATGTTTTATCGCTCTACATGATTATGGCCATTATTGCTCTCTTAGTTGGTTGCTCCCAGTCTTTTGCTAGTCTCCACTTGTATGAGTAAGCTCTACTCATGATTTCAGCTTCCAACAAACCAAGTTATTCCAAAGTGTCCACTATAAATTCCTATGCATGGTGTGTTACACCATTCCAAGTATATTCTTTTTTTCATCTATCTTCCAATTAAAAAGTATTTTGTTATGTGAAAACTTAGTGATTAAAGCCCTCACAAACTTGATGGCACACTTTATATTCCTTGCCCCTAATAAACTTGAACCATTGTGTCATCTATGTTGTATATGCTTGCACTTATACGTTGGAATTAGTAGAACCATGCTGTCATGGGGAACGTTTTCAACATTTCACTTGTACTTTGTACACAGTTGATATCATGCTCTTTTGTCTATGGATGTCGTCGGTGTGAAATAAAGATGGATCTTGTAAGTCCATAGAGTTATGTATTTTGTGTTAGAGAAATGCCTGGGACGCTAGCCTAATCCATGCCTAATCATGGTGGAAACTTGCAGCATCACCATAATGAGCAATCTGTGAAGCATCCTCAATAAAAATATATGCAAATGGTAAATGAAAAGATCGCCGAGATGCTCATTGTATGCTTGCCTTGTCATTTTGGTTATGGGATAGCTCCTATACCATGTGCAAGGGGTACCCCGTTGGCGGTTCTCTATGATACACATGTACTTAGTATGCCAAGAACTTACAGGTGACCAAAGTTGAGTACCATGCGGTGCGACCCTCGTATTCAAGGGACATGAGATTGCCAACTTATACTTTGTCAAGCATATACTCCATAGTTTGTTCACTTTAACCTTAATCACTTCAAGATGCTTATGATAGGGGTAATGAGGGCTGAAAGCTGACAAGTACCATAATTTTTGGAAGCTCTTTTTGAAACTTGAAATCCCTGCTTCCCTTTATGAAGGTTCTTTCTTCCACCATTATTGAGTCTCCACCTTCTACCTTTAGGCACCAATTAAGAGATCATAGTTGCCATTCTTAGTTCTATGTGCGGTGTCCCAAAACTTATTGATTGATGCATATTGTTGATATTACTTGTTCCTGTGCTACTTGTATCTAATCACTCTTATGAAATTTTTGAAGGTGTCCTATGCATCTATTTGCTACTCTCTAAGGGACAAGCTGAATGCCACTATGCCATGTTTTTTGTATGTGAAACAAACAAACATTTTTCAATGCATGCTATTCATGATCTTTGTTTGTAGCCTTTCATGTTGCATGCATAGTTACTTTGTCTTATTGTTATAACTCCATCTTTCATGCACATGTTTAGAGTTCTTTGATCCCATATTTCAATGCTTGCAAATGGTTTGATCTTGGTTTTGATGGTACATGGCACCTCAAAAATTATTCTTTTATCACTTACCTACTCGAGGATGAGCAGGAGTTAAGCTTGGGGATGCTTGATACGTCAGAAACGTATCCTCGAGTAGGTAAGTGATAAAAGAATAATTTTTGAGGTGACATGCACCATCAAAACCAAGATCAAACCATTTGCAAGCATTGGAATCTGGGATCAGAACTCTAAACATGTGCATGAAAGATGGAGTTCTAACAATAAGACAAAGTAACTATGCATGCAACATGAAAGGCTACAAACAAAGATCATGAATAGCATGCATTGAAATTTTTTTGTTTGTTTCACATACAGAAAACATGGCATAGTGGCATTCAGCTTGTCCCTTAGAGAGTAGCAAATAGATGCATAGGACACCTTCAAATTTCATAAGAGTGATTAGATACAAGTAGCACAGGAACAAGCAATATCAACAATATGCATCAATCAATAAGTTTTGGGACACCGCACATAGAACTAAGAATGGAAACTATGCTCTCTTAACTGGTGCCTAAAGGTAGAAGGTGGAGACTCAATAATGGTGGAAGAAAGGCCCTTCATAAAGGAAAGCAGTGATTTCAAGTTTCAAAAAGAGCTTCCACAAATTATGGTACTTGTTAGCTTTCAGCCCTCATTGCCCCTATCATAAGCATCTTGAAGTGATTAAGGTTAAAGTGAACAAACTATGGAGTATATGCTTGATAAAGTATAAGTTGGCAATCTCATGTCCCTTGAAAAAGTATAAGTTGGCAAATGGTTTGATCTTGGTTTTGATGGTGCATGTAACCTCAAAAAATATTCTTTTATCACTTAACTACTCGAGGATGAGCAGGAGTTAAGCTTGGGGATGCTTGATACGTCGGAAACGTATCTATAATTTTTGATGTTCCATGCTTGTTTACTATCTACTTTGCTTTGTCCACACTTTGAGGTGTTTTTATATGTTTTCTGGTACTAACCTATTAACAAGTTGCCATAGTGCCAATTGCCTGTTTTCTTCTGTTTTTGGTTCTAGAAAGGCAGAAAATCAATATTCTCGGAATTGGACGAGACAAAAGCCAAAGTCAATATTTTACTGTGGGGAACACGAAGTCGGAGTACTAGACGGAGGAGACCCACCAGGGGGACACACCCCTGGCCGCACGGGTGGGCCCACACCACACCTAAGGGGGTGCAGCCACCCTGGTGGCCCCCTTGCCTCGCCTCTTTGCCTATAAGAAGCCCCTAATGCAGAAACCCTAGGCACCCGATCAATATTCCACGAAACCGTCTGTAGCCGCCGCCACCATCGTCCCTAGATCGGGGGGATCTGAAGCTCTTCCCGGCACCTTGCCAGAGGGAAGACAATCCCGGAGGCCTTCTTCTTCATCATGCCATCCTCCGGTATGAAGCGTGAGTAGTTACACCTTGGACTACGGGTCCATGTAGTAGCTAGATGGTTGTATCTCCTCCTTGTGCTTTCATGTCTAGATCTTGTGAGCTCCGTTCATGATCAAGATCTAATATATTTGTAATCATGCATGTTGTGTTTGCGGGGATCCGATGGATATTGAGATTACTATGTCAGATTGATTAATGGTTTTGTCTACTTGATTCTATCATGTCTGTGTTGTTTGTGATCTTGCATGCTCTCCGTTGTTAGTAGATATCTTGGCCAAGTAGTTGCTAGTGACTCCAAGAGGGAGTATTTATGCTCGATAGTGGGTTCATACCTCTACTTAATCAAGGGAAGTGATAGAAATCTCTACGGTTGTAGATGTGCTATTGCCACTAGGGAGAAAACAACGGTCTCTTGTTCATGGAACAAGTGGATTGTTTACCTTACACACTTTGCTTAAAGCAGTTATATGTTGCTTGCAACTTAATACTGGAGGGGGTTCAGATGATAACCCAAAGGTGGACTTCTAGTCATAGATGCAGTTGGATGGCATTCTATGTATATTGTTATATTGCCCAGTCGAATCTCATAGGATCTTTTTGTCTAGTATTGCATTGTTATGCCTTGATCAGTCCTGCCAATTGCCCTGATGTAATTTGTTTACCCAGCATGCCATGCTTGTTTATCTAAGGAGAACACCTCTAGTGAATTATGGACCCCGGTCCAATCTTTACCATTGATACATCTTCCACTCTTACTGTTTACTTGTTGCAAACCATCATCACCTTCCACACCATACAGTTAATCCTTTGTTACATCAACCGGTGAGATTGACAACCTCACTGTTCGTTGGGGAAAAGTCTTGAGTTTGTGTTGTGTAGGTTTCCATGTTGCTTGCAACACCTTTGAGACGTTTCCTTCCTCCTACTGGTTCGATAACCTTGGTTTCTTACTGAGGGAAGACTTGATGCTGTGCTACATCACACCTTGCTCTCGGGGTTTCCCAACGAAGAGCTCCACGTCAACAAGGAGCCATCACCACCCATGTCGTTAACGCATAGCCAAAATCAGGGGTTGTACCATTGATCATTCGTAGGCTAGCGGAGTTGTTCGCATCGAAAGGTGTGCATAAAAAACATAAATTTTTAAACAACATCACAATTTGATCCACAAGGTTAGCTTTGTCATGTCTCACAATTACCACTAGACTTCAAACAACTCCTTTTCAAGAGTGCTATCAAGTCTGTCAAAACATCTATGGGGTTAAATATCTTCAAATATAAATCTCAAGACAATCATTCATCAAACAAGTCATAAATTTGAGACTTTTTCTTGTTGTACTTGTTTGGCAATATTATTTCCAAGGCAAGACTCGGTTAGCTACAAGAACTAGAGCAAAAGATTCTACAACTAATTACTCATGCAAATAAAAAACTTTACTCTAACTATTTTGAATTACTCCCACTAGCATAACATCTTAGCAAATCAACTAACTAAGATGAATAATTCAAACTTTTAAAGTGGAGACATAGGACATACCTCGCATGAGTGACTTCATAATTCTCTTCCTTATGGGGATGTGTTCCTTCAAAACTCAAGTTAAAATCACTCTCATAATAATATTGAATCAAAGAGGCAATAGGCAAATCCACTTTCGCTAAAACGGAAAAAGGGAAAAGCGAGATTCTGTCAATTGCTTGACTAAAAACAATGTTTAAACGCGGAGAAAGATGGCTATTTTTATAGCTATCATTATTCCCTAAAACTTGTAACCGACTCAGATGATATCCAAGACCTAGCCTCCTTATATAAAGGCTGGGAGGGATCACTAGCGAGGATCATCAAAACTTTCATACACACGCCAGATCTAATCTGCACATCATAGCCATAGTCATAGACATATCGACGCCATTGTAACCTTCGGTTCCTCATTAATCAAGAATAGACACGCATGAGTAGGTTTTTCCTCCCAGGGCCTGGACCTGGGTAAATTTGGTGTCCCGTTGTTTGTCTGTTAGCCGACGAAGTCTCCAATGTACACCCTCTTCCCAAAAACTCAAGTCCATAAACCATGGGAATTGAAGAGATCACCCCACGTCACCCGGTGGTGGTGGAACTCCGTAATACTCTATCATCCCTCGGGTTCAAGGTATGAGGGAGGTTGCTAGCTATGTCGTGTAGTGCGTGAGTAGATCCGATTTGCATGACACGGTCACCCCTACCTAGCGCGTTAACTGATGAAGGATTGTTTTCACAATCCCATGAGAGTCTCACTTTCAAACATCTAAAGAGTGTTTAGTTTTTGGCAATCAGCTCGGGTAAGTAGGTATGGACCGTAAAGACAAAGATAATGATGATGGAGTTACCTGTGAATTTATTTCATACACGTGTTTACAAGATGGAGCTCAATAGGTTAATACAGATACCTATTTTTCTAGGGGCGAGGGAAACTTCTAGGAGTCCAGGACGAGGCGGTCGGGCGGTGGAACTGACTAGTAAATTGTGTAAAGAGGCAATTTTAAAGCGATGTGATTTAATAAATACTCACTCTCTTCTAAAATAGATGTCGTAGGTTTATCAAAATTTGTATGAATGACGGAGAGAGTAGTACTACTAGTAAATAAAGATAAAATATCAGAGTAGTAAGATAGAGGTTCCAGCGGCACCGGTTCGTCCATCTCTAACCTAATCTACTCTTTCTGGATGGAGAACCCCCTTACTTAAAACTGACATACTTAACCATAAACCTTCTGAAAACCGGACAATTAACCCCTAGAGCGGGTTTGCACCCTGGTTTCGCCGACATGGACATTGGTTTAGTCCACCATGGCCTCCAATGACTGGAAATTGATCCCCTTTCCGACCTTGATTTAGGATTCATCCCCTGTTCCTCTACCTTGCACTCGCCCTGGTAGGACATGGCGGCTAGCTCGAGAAGGGGCAGATCAACACCGCTGTTCTTTGAGGGCGGAGAAACTAGCCGCATCGCTGTTGTCCTTCGAGGGGCGGAAAAATTCCGCACCGCCGATGGCATATGCCCAAGCCCATCCCCTACCCTCAGCTTCCATCGGTGATTTTCAACCCGTCCCATGTCAGTTTTGCTTGCTATTGTCATGGTTTGCTTCTTAATTGTTCGTTTGATTCCATTTTAGGAACAAGCTACAAAGATAGCAAAGCTACATGTGCTGCGGGAATTAATTTAGGAACAAGCTGCAAGAAGTAATCAGGAGCAAGCTGCAGAGAAAGGAAGGAAAGAAGCTACATGGTTGTTCACCCTCTGCATTTTCTGTAGAGATGATGCAAGAAGTAATTCAGGAACAAGCTATAGAGATAGCAAATCTCAAGATGCATTAAGATGGAGGATTTAATGTAGCTATAATTTTGGTTTGTTCTTTAGTTTTAGCTATGTACTGAATAATGATAGTAAGATTTGTGTAGTTGTAGCTAGGATTTAATCTAGCAAATGAAGAATGACTGTTAGATTTTGAATAAATGTGTGCAAATTCTATACTGAATTATGTAAGAATTTTGTACTTGAATTTGGCGGCATTTGTACTGGAAAATTTGGTAGCATTTTGTCTCTATTTTGGCACTATTCTGTCTACAAGTTTACAGTAAATTCACACTTTTAGCTCTATATACTATCTCTATTTTGGCACTATTTGGCAGCATTTTGCCTCTTCTTTGATAGCATTTTGCCTCTATTCTGTCTACAAATTCACAGTTTTAGCTCTCACAGTATTTTTCTTCATTTTGTTTGGGGGCACATGGATTTGTGCAGAAGGTTGCTGCACTCGAGCTTGCTGCTGGGAAATTTGGAGTTGATGGCCACTTCTTGCTGTTGGGCACATGAGCTTGCTGTTGGGCACTTGATCCTAGAGCTTCTGATCCCTGACATCAACCAAATCAAATAAATACAGGAAAATACAATTATATTGTCAGATACATTTTCTTGCTGCACCACAATAATATTTGAATGAGTATTACTATGATTTTCTTGCAGATTGTTACTGTGGTGACCCAACATGCCACTGCATGATGTAGTACACTATAGTCGTTGACATAACACCAATGAAACACCATTCACTAATATTACATCCCTGAGAGTGGTACAATAGAAACACAACAGGTCCAAGACATGACTATAGGTTACAACTCGACTCTTTACACAAGATCCAGAGAACACTCTAGGTTAAAGATAGAGAAAGAAACTTATTATAAAGAAGAATCATAAATAATAAACTCAAATCTAATATACTAATAGAATAGTATCTAAACTATTGAGGCTTGCATTGCTGCTATTGCAATACTTTATAGAAGTAGGTTCTATGGCTAGAGATTATATTCCTATCTAATCAGCAACTTTGTCTTCACTTGAGTTGATGTATATGTTGACTTTCTTGACTTCATTGAAGAGCTTTAGCTTTTGATGATGATTCCTGGAGCATAAGTTGATGTAGATGTCGTCTTAATAGCTTCAGAATCTAGCAAGAGTTAAGAAGATACGTTGAGTACGAGCGTACCCAGCAAGTTCACTAGAAAGGATTGTTTGATGCACTATGTTTACAGCCACAGACCATAGGTCGTAGGCAATGCAAGTTTTCGTAAACAGTTCTTCAAAGGTTGCTTTCATTCTGAAAAGCTATGTCCGTCAGCCTTCACAGGTTTACCAGAACTTTCGTGGCGTTCCTTTCCTCCCGCGTTCGTAGCTCTTTCCCGGAACAGGGAGTAACAAGTTACAGTTCTTCCACTTGGCAGAGGTGCGTTACTTTTTCCATGAGAGATCTTAAGCTTTGTTGCACGGCCGGGAGTATGTTCTCGTTCAAACTTCCATGGTTTGAGGCCCAACCTAAGATCCAAGCCAATCACTGCCCTTTCCGCGACCCCATATGTCTGCATGATCCTTCGGGGCTGGATCACCTTCGTTAAGCCCCCTTTTGGAGGCAAAAACCCTAATGAGTTCCCGAAGACTCTATGAGATGGTGGTGCTCCTGGTAAGTACCTTATAGGTCCGACTAAACCTCCGGGAGCCACTCATAGATAATCTAGACACCAAAAATGCGGGGCCTAAGGGTGCCCACCCATATGTTGGATCTGCACAAGGAATC
Source organism: Avena sativa (assembly GCA_916181665.1). Taxonomy (NCBI): domain Eukaryota; kingdom Viridiplantae; phylum Streptophyta; class Magnoliopsida; order Poales; family Poaceae; genus Avena; species Avena sativa. The sequence continues at coordinate 197,128,945 of OV702282.1, forward strand.
ACAATGTCACGTTAAGGTAGTCTTGCCTCCATACGAAAGGAAAAGGATACAACTGACTTCTCCGTCCCATTCCAAATCTCATGGTCAACGGGTAATATACGGCGCAAGAATCACTGGTGACATTGGTTATTAAGTCCTAGATGATATATTCCTGAGCAGTGGTATTCCAACTACCAGGTTTAATAGATTAGCTGATCACCCTGGATCAGTAACCAATAGTTCACATTATTATCAAAAATAGTGTTTTCTGACCCTTTTGAAATGCAGGTGATGACACACTGAATTTGTAAAATACTTTACAGAAAATAATCAAAGGACATGAGCAAGTCTGAACTTGCCTTTTGTGATTGCAAGATTATGCACTCACGGTCTTCGAGACAATATAAGATCCAATATCTGAAAATAGCATCATTGGTCCGGTAAGGACTAATGTTTAAAGAAGCAAGATGCTATTATGCATAAGTAATGTAATGCAATTTGGCAAACTCGAATCCCCGTAATAAGCGTTAATCTAGGGTTTGGAAACTGGAAATGGTTCCTTTAGAATGTGTTATACTTTTAGATAAGTTCCGCACTTGTGCTTTTCATTAAGGCTTGTGAGTGTGTGTGAAACAACATGTAATATAATAATAAGATACACAAATGTAGAATGCTACTCAAAGACTACTTGTATAAGAATTGTCTTAACTTCAAATCTTACTTTACAAGTATTGGTGTTTATAAGTAAATTGTTGGAGATATGCCCAAGAGGCAATAATAAAATGGTTATTATCATATCTTCATATTTATGATAAATGTTTACATACCATGCTATAATTGTATTAACAGGAAACATGAATACTTGTGTGATTTGTAAACATAAAAGAGTCCCTAGTAAAGCCTCTTGTTAAACTAGCTTGTTGGTTAATATATGATCTTGGTTTCCTGATCATGAACATAGAGATGTTATTAACAACAGGGTCATATCATTAGGAGAATGATGTGATGGACATACTCCTATAGTTAAGCGTAGCATAAAGATCAAGTCATTTAATATAGTTCATTTGCTATAAGCTTTCTGATACATAGTAACCTAATTCCTTCGACCATGAGATCATGCTAATCACCATCACCGGAAGGATGCTTTGATGACATCAAACACCACACCGTAACAGGGTGGCTATAAAGGTGGCATTGAGTGTTCGGAAAGTATGTGTTGAGGCACATGGATCAAGAGTGGGATTTGTCCATCCATATGACGGATAGATATACTCTGGGCCCTCTCGGTGGAATGTCATCCAATTAGCTTGCAAGCATGTGACTGGCTCACAAGGGATCACATACCACGGGAACGAGAAAAGAGTACTTATCGGTAACGAGGTTGAACTAGGTATGTAGAGATACCGACGATCAAAACCTCGGATAAGTAAACTATCGTGAGACAAAGGGAAATTGGTATCGTATGTAAGTGGTTCATTCGATCGCAAAGTAATCGTAGAAATATGTGGGAGCCATATGAATTTCCAGATTCCTCTATTGGTTATTGATCGGAGAAGAGTCTCGATCATGTCCGCATAATTCATGAACCGTAGGGAGACACACTTAAGGATTCGATGTTGTTGAGTAGTTATGGAATGATGAGTAAGAGACCGAATGTTGTTCGGAGTCTCGGATGGGATCCGGGGTATCACGAGGAGATCCGGAATGGTCCGGAGAATAAGATTCATATAAGGAAAGTCCCGTTTCGGAGTTGGAGAATGGTTCCGGTGTTTTCATTGAGAATGTTCTAGAAGGTTCCGGAATGTCCGGCACTCCGGAGGGGAAAGGGTACATGAATGTGTTATATCAAGTTGATATGATTGCATCATGTACTAGGTGTCATCGCTGTACCAAAATAGAGGGTTTATTCAAATCCTAGTTTGAAAAAGTCAAACGGCTAGTTTGAAAGTCAAACGGCTAGTTTTGGGAAAGAGGAGAAGGAGGTTTGAAACCGACTTGGGGGAGGAGTTCCTCCTCCCACCGCCGGCCCACCTTGGGTCCGAGTTGGGGAGGGACTCCCCTCCCCAGGAGCGCCTCCCTCCACCTATAAGAGGAGGGGCAGGGCTCCCCTCCTAGACACACAAGTTCCTACCTCTAAACCCTAGCTTGGCGCCACCACCTCCTGCAGCTGCCGCCGCCTCCCAGGGTTCTCCTTGCCGCCGACTTGGGCACCACCAAAGCCCTAGCCACCGGCTCTAGCACCTCTTCCTCGGCGTGTCTAAACCCTAGATCGTCGAGGGCTCTCTCATAGTCCACCATGCTCGCTCCGGCTTAAGGCGAAGCCCTGCGAGATCTCTCCTCTACTTCCGGTACCACGCCGTTGTGCTGCCGGAATCACGAGGAGAGTGCTACAACCTCCGCTGCCTGCTGGAACAAGGGAGAGGAAGGTCTTCATCGAGTACCGAACATGTGACCGACTGCGGGAGCGCTGCCGAAACGCAGCGCCGGAAGGATCGTCTACGCGATCTTGAGATCGGCAAGTGTACGACTACATCACCCACGAGAATCTGCTCTCGTTAACCGCTTTGGAATCTTCGAGGGTAAGTTCCTCTATCGAGTTGTTGCTACAATCTAGTAGATAGATCTTGGCTTGTTTGTGTGCATGCGGTAGAAATTTTTTGTTTTCCATGCTACGAACCCCTACAGTGGTATCAGAGCCGTGTCTATATGTAGATCTGTTTGCACGAGTAGAACACAATGGTCATTGTGGGCGTTGATGCTTTTATTGTCGATTGCTTCTTGTGTACTTTGCATCTTGCGGTATGTTGGGATGAAGCGGCCCGGGCTAACCTTACATGACATCGTTCATGAGACTTGCTCCACGCTTGACATGCAACTTGTATTGCATAAGTGGCTTTGCGGGTGCCTGTTTCTCCTAGCATAGTTAAGATCCAATTTACAACGGGTGATTAACAATACTAGTATCAATGTTGTGGTTCTTGTTCGTAAGTTAGAACGACACTTATTGAAAGCCCCAAACCACGTAAAATATGCAAAGAAAGTAGAGGCGTCTAACTTTGTTTTGCAGGGGTGTGCAGTGATGTGATATGGCCATGATTGTGATTATATATGGTGTATGCAATGTTCCTTATTGTAAGTCGGCAACCGGCAGGAGCCATATGGTTGTCTTTAATTTCTGTTAAGACCCGCGTGTCTATTCAAAGTAGTTGTAATAGTTGAAGCCGGTGGACGACAACCATGGAGAAGCATCATTGACCTTGATGCAATGTCGGTGATGATGGAGATCATGTTCATGCTAGAAGATGGAGATCGGAAGCACAAAGAAGAAAGGCCATATCATATCACATATTATGAATTGCATGTGATGTTAATCCTTTATGCATCTTGTATTGCTTAGTAGACGACGGTAGCATTATAAGATGATCCCTCATGCACATGAATTTCAAGTCATAAATTGTTCACCCTTAGTTAGCACCGTTGCTAAAGCTTGTTGTTTTGAAGCACCGATCGGGTGTGTTAGATTCCGCAAGTGTATACAACGTGGGCAAGCCAGATTTGCTCATGCGGAAGCTAAGGTTTGATATTGACGAGCCTAGCATGTACAGACATGGTCTCAGGAACACGGATCACCGAAAGGTAAAGCATGAGTCATATAGTAGATATGATGAACATGTTGATTGTTCGCCATTGAAGCTACATCAACTCTCGTGATGATCGGTTTTGATGTGGTGGATTTGGTTCGTGTGATCACTAAAACAATGTGAGGGATATTATTTTGAGTGGGAGTTCAACGGCAATATGATTAAAAGTTGAACACTATTTATCATAAATTAAATCAAAGTGAATTTGCATAGTTGTTGTAGTCATTGGCATCCGTTTACCACCTTACGTTTAGTTATAATTGAGATGATAGAACTATATAATTCTGGTTAGTTACTTTACGAACTGGTATCGTATTGTTTTGAAGTGTTAATCTAAAGTTTAAAAGTCCTATTGCAAACTTTCAGTAAGTTCCGGTTACTCCATGAAGTTTAATAATTGGTATTAAAACAAGAGTGACAATTCCAAGAGTTAGTGTATAAGTATCATGTTTGTTTCCATGATTCTTGATATTCAAAGGATTGTCTTAATATCAAGGTTATCTAGGATCTGAAAGAGTTGTTTCAGAAACCATGATGTGTGGAAGATATTGTGATATCTGAAACAAAGTTTTGGTTGCAATATGATAGAGTATAATATGGCAAAAGTCATGTTCTCATATTTGATGAGAATTTGCAAAAGGTTGGAGACACTAGTTGTCCTAATCTTCCAAAAGGTTTTGGAGAGCAACATTATACTCGCGATTCACCGTTACAAGCTAAAAGTAGCTTGATCATGGATAAATCCATGATGAGGGTGAATATTTGATGTAGGTAAAATGTTTACTACACCAAGAGATTACTAAAGAAAGGAATTTGAAAGAACACCAAACATTTTATAATGGTGATATACTTCAAAGTGCAAGTCCAAAGACATTGGTATTTAACTATACACGCTTTGGACTATGTGTCATATGTATGACTCCACTATTGATGTTGATAGATTCTTTCAAACAAAAAAAAGGAAATACTGAAAGAGAATCTCATAAATATATGGCAGAAAAGAAAAGACTAGAATTGTTCAGCTTAAGTATATAGATGATATGCATGTTATGGCTATATTCTTTGCTTATTAAACAAAGCGGTTCTTAAGTATTTGATACTGAATTTGTTGGTGTGAATCGTCATACGAAACAACAGAATTCATGAACTACAGTGGCCTAAGTAACTAGCAAAAGAATATGTGATGATGTTCATCGAGAACAAATAAAGGGTTATTGTGTTGCTCGTTAAACATCAAAGCTTGCCTTCAAGATTTGTTTTATCAGGTATTATGAGAACAAAAGGGTTGTTCAAATAATTGCCGTAATCCATAAAAGATGGATGATTCACAAATCTCGTTGGAGAAATCACATCCATAAAACTAGTGCTAAAAATGTCGAAAGACAATTTGATTGAAAGATCACTTAGGAAGTGACATCGTCGTTTAAATTATATTGGAAAGAAAACATGAAGAAAATCCATGTGGATGGAATTTTGGAGTCTTTTGATTTTTGATCAAATGACGCTTGTGAAACTTTCCTAGAGATAATTAAACTTCGTTCATAGGCCAAAAGGGAACGAAAGACTAGCTTATTGGAACTTGTACATATTGTTGTACAAAGTCCATTATGTGTAGCCAAGAGCGATGGATTTCAACTTCATATACTTTCTCCGAAAATTTGAGTGAATATATGAATATTTACTTAATAAGGATGAAGTATGAAACATTTGAAAAGTTCAAAGACTTTCAAGATGAAGTGCAAAATCATTGTAACAAGAATATAAATAGTTTATGATAAGATCATAAAGGAAGATATTTGAGTTACAAGTTTAGCGTAATACCTAAGATTTAAGGAATCGTTCTGTGGATTTGCATTTCCCGAAACACCATAAGAGTATGGAGCGTTCGAGATATGTGATTAAAACCTTGTTTGACATGGTAAGATCAAAGGTATAATTCATAAAACTGCCATTATGTTTTAAAGATTAAAAGCTTTAGAGACTACCGTTTTCCACTGAAAAGAGCTCCATCATAATCCGCTAAAATGACACCATATAAAGTTATGGTTTGGGATTAAACCCAAGTAGTCCTTTCTTAAACATTGGTATGCTATGCATAAGAAAGATGTTTGCAACCAAAGTCGGATGAACCTGTCTTTGTATAACTGTTAAGTATTCCTCCATAACACCGGAGACAAAAGTGTTTGTCGCTTAGAACGTCAAGTTTCTTTGAGAAGGAATTTTCGTGAAAAGTTAAGTGGGAGGACAATAGAATTTTGATAAGGTTAAAAGAACCTTAGCTATATGTGCAAAGTTGCGCAGCGCCGAAAAGTGTCCCGGAGGCAGCAACAATGCTCATGGCTCACGTGCCTCAAAGGTTGTGGTTACAATAGTCAAAGTTTCTATTGAAACAAGTAGGTCGGGTAAACAATCAAATACCAAGATTTGAGAGTTAAATCATTATTTGACAATAATGATCCGACTACATGCAAAGAAGCGATGATGGGCCTTGACTCCATCTAATGGCTTGAAGCCATAAAATCCGTGATAGTTCCATACACGAAAAATCAAGTTTTGAACTTGAAGGACCCTCGAGAAAGGTGTAAGACCTTACAGTCGTGTTTGGATCTATAAAGAAATAGACATGGATGTTTTACATCTATGAAATAGTCGACATGTTGGGAAAAGTTCACAACAATGTTCAAAGGTTGACTATGATAAGATTTGATCTTTCATAGTGATATTTAGTCTATACGGATTAGTGTAGCAACCACTACATATAATTTTGTTATATGGTAGTTGAATAAACAAAACAAGTTCTTCTAATAGAAATGTTACCTAGGACATGTGAGTAACATGGTCCATAGGGGTTTTGTTAATTCAAAGGATGCTAAAAGCATATGCAAACTTCAATGGTTGAAGTAAGCATCGCGGAGTTGGAATCTTCACTATGATGAAAATGTTAAAAGAGTTTAAATTCATCAGAGATGATGAAGATGCTTGCATTTGCAAGGAATTAAGTGGGAGCGCTAAGACATGTTTCTAATACATTATGTGGAAGACATATTGTTGATTGGAAATAATGTATCTTTTATTAACACAGGATAAGAATTTCATCTCGATGAAAGACTTAGGCAAAACCCAAATATTTGGCATGAATAGACGCTAATATGGTTGTGCCAGAAGTACATAGACGAGATATTGAATGAGTTCAATATAAAAACTACAAGAAAGTTTCTTTTCGCACAGAAAGGATTGAATGAGTTCAATATTGATGATATATTCAAATGTATTGACATTTGGTAAGTGAAACAAGATTCAAGTATAGATTGATACTTGATCACAAAGAGTATTTATATCAATCATACTGTGATATGTACAAATACAGATATGTCCTATGCTCTAAATGTTGTGAGCATATACCAGAATGATTCATAAGATGATCATTGGACAATAGTAAAAATATTCTTATGATCTTTTGGAAGAACTAAGAGTATATTATTTGTAGAAGTGATAAATAGATGGTTAGTTCATTGTAAAAGTACTACATTGATACTAGTTTTGTCACAAAGTACAAATTAAGTTTATCTCAATCTAAACCAAGGGTGGCACAATATAATGGAAAGTGAGTTCCATAATGGATTTGGATGAGTTCCAAAGTTAAAGACATTGTGACAGATACTACAACAAAAGGCTAAGTGTATGACTGCTATTTTAGCAGCAAAAGAGGGCATTTGTGTCAAGTAGTTTGTTATCAAACTAGGTGTAGTTCACAGTGGGATAATACTATGAAGATATATTGTACGACAATATTATCAACATGTTTTTAACCCCAAAGAACTAAAGGTCACACCAAAGGACCAAATTTGTACGAAGCCATCTCATTAGAGAATGAGTGATGCGTAGAAGACGCAAAGACATACAATTACACACGGACCTGGAAGTGTCAGATCCGGAGATCAGTTGACCACTAGCAATCGTGTACATACGACACCAGAAAGCCATAGGTGTTGAATACACAAAGGTTTGAAACTAGATTATTGACTCTAGTGTAAGTGGGAGACTGTTGGAGATATGCCCAAGAGGCAATAATAAAATGGTTATTATCATATCTTCATATTTATGATAAATGTTTACATACCATGCTATAATTGTATTAACAGGAAACATTAATACTTGTGTGATTTGTAAACATAAAAGAGTCCCTAGTAAAGCCTCTTGTTAAACTAGCTTGTTGGTTAATATATGATCATGGTTTCCTGATCATGAACATAGAGATGTTATTAACAACAGGGTCATATCATTAGGAGAATGATGTGATGGACATACTCCTATAGTTAAGCGTAGCATAAAGATCAAGTCATTTAATATAGTTCATTTTCTATAAGCTTTCTGATACATAGTAACCTAATTCCTTCGACCATGAGATCATGCTAATCACCATCACCGGAAGGATGCTTTGATGACATCAAACACCACACCGTAACAGGGTGGCTATAAAGGTGGCATTGAGTGTTCGGAAAGTATGTGTTGAGGCACATGGATCAAGAGTGGGATTTGTCCATCCATATGACGGATAGATATACTCTGGGCCCTCTCGGTGGAATGTCATCCAATTAGCTTGCAAGCATGTGACTGGCTCACAAGGGATCACATACCACGGGAACGAGAAAAGAGTACTTATCGGTAACGAGGTTGAACTAGGTATGTAGAGATACCGACGATCAAAACCTCGGATAAGTAAACTATCGTGAGACAAAGGGAAATTGGTATCGTATGTAAGTGGTTCATTCGATCGCAAAGTAATCGTAGAAATATGTGGGAGCCATATGAATTTCCAGATTCCTCTATTGGTTATTGATCGGAGAAGAGTCTCGATCATGTCCGCATAATTCACGAACCGTAGGGAGACACACTTAAGGATTCGATGTTGTTGAGTAGTTATGGAATGATGAGTAAGAGACCGAATGTTGTTCGGAGTCTCGGATGGGATCCGGGGTATCACGAGGAGATCCGGAATGGTCCGGAGAATAAGATTCATATAAGGAAAGTCCCGTTTCGGAGTTGGAGAATGGTTCCGGTGTTTTCATCGAGAATGTTCTAGAAGGTTCCGGAATGTCCGACACTCTGGAGGGGAAAGGGTACATGAATGTGTTATATCAAGTTGATATGATTGCATCATGTACTAGGTGTCATCGCTGTACCAAAATAGAGGGTTTATTCAAATCCTAGTTTGAAAAAGTCAAACGGCTAGTTTGAAAGTCAAACGGCTAGTTTTGGGAAAGAGGAGAAGGAGGTTTGAAACCGACTTGGGGGAGGAGTTCCTCCTCCCACCTCCGGCCCACCTTGGGTCCGAGTTGGGGAGGGACTCCCCTCCCCAGGCGCGCCTCCCTCCACCTATAAGAGGAGGGGCAGGGCTCCCCTCCTAGACACACAAGTTCCGACCTCTAAACCCTAGCTTGGCGCCACCACCTCCTGCAGCTGCCGCCGCCTCCCAGGGTTCTCCTTGCCGCCGACTTGGGCACCACCAAAGCCCTAGCCGCCGGCTCTAGCACCTCTTCCTCGGCGTGTCTAAACCCTAGATCGTCGAGGGCTCTCTCATAGTCCACCATGCTCGCTCCGGCTTAAGGCGAAGCCCTGCGAGATCTCCCCTCTACTTCCGGTACCACGCCGTTGTGCTGCCGGAATCACGAGGAGAGTGCTATAACCTCCGCTGCCTGATGGAACAAGGGAGAGGAAGGTCTTCATCGAGTACCGAACGTGTGACCGACTGCGGGAGCGCTGCCGGAACGCAGCGCCGGAAGGATCGTCTACGCGATCTTGAGATCGGCAAGTGTACGACTACATCACCCACGAGAATCTGCTCTCGTTAACCGCTTTGGAATCTTCGAGGGTAAGTTCCTCTATCGAGTCGTTGCTACAATCTAGTAGATAGATCTTGGCTTGTTTGTGTGCATGCGGTAGAAATTTTTTGTTTTCCATGCTACGAACCCCTACATAAATTAAGTGTTAACGATCCTAAGTATACAAGTAAAGCGCAATTTAATGTGATTATTCTTAATTGTCATTTGTTGTTTAAAGTGGCAAAAAGAATAACATTTGAAGAAAAAAAATTCTTTTCTAAGTTCTGAACAATCTTTGTGGTTAATCAAAGGTGGTTGATATTATTTGTGCTTGCTTGAATAGTTTGGATTTGAGATGCTTTTAATTAAAATAGACTAAAGTTAACTATAAAACATATAATAAAGTCTTTAGCATTATATTTAAAGTCTTGTAGACTAAAGTTAACTTTAAGAACATATATGGACTTAGGTTGTAATGCTTATGATATTTGTATCTTTGTTCATCTCATAATGTTTCTTTAAAGCTAAATAAGAATGGTATTATTTTTATTTGAGTAGTGGTTTCTCAACACTATAATGGAATATAATCATTTATCTTTTTATAAATGAGTGGTTACGGTTTGTAAACAAGGAAATAATATTTCTTAACTACTTATGGATTCACTATAGTGTTTTAGTATGTTGACAAACTTGGGGTTGAAGTAAGGGTAAAGGTTTTATTTAGTCACAAATTATTCTTGAAGATTTTATATTTGATAAGGATCTTTTTAGAAAATAATCTACACCTATGGTTGAATGATAATTCATTTAAGATTATTTTTAAAATGTGTTGAACCATTTGACTTCATATTATCAATATTTATGATTGATACTATTTATTAGACCCAATTGGCCAATTTTAGAAATATTAGCAAATTTTATTTCCCTAATATGAATTATTAAATAAGAAAATTAGATTTAAGTTTAAGTTATTAGGGTATTAAGTTCTTATTTACTTCAAAAGTGGAATGTTATATTTTTAACATGTAGGTATTATTTTTGTGATCATTTTGGTATAATACATTTATTTTTGTGGTTTATAAATAATAAGATGTTGTTTTTTATAAGATTTACTATTTTATAAACACTTAATAAATAATAAACATTTAATTAAGTAATATAATATTTTATGTTTATAGTTTTACATTTTAGTTCTTATCTTTCTAAGAATTTTGGCATATTATTTATATTTTTTTCATTTACCAATATTCAAATATGAATTATTAAAGTTTTATTACTTATAAAATCTTTTTTAAAATAATAATTATTTAAAGCTTAACATAATAATATATGATAATAAACTTAAATTGTAGATTTTATTTTTCAAACATTTTGATATATTAAACATATTTTTAAGATTTGTTATTCATTTTTTTACAACTAAAATCATATTGGGGTTATCTTGGTAATTTTCATTTTCTTTTTACTTATTTCCTTGGTATTCATTTTTAAATAAGACCCTGGACCTACCAGTCAGTCTGACCCATGGTTGGGCTAGACCAACCCGAACCGACCCGCTCGATCCAGTTCGTCTTTCCCCTCTCGACCAGCCTCTCCCTGGCGCCTGGGCTAGCTCGCCTTCGGTGCTGCTCGATTCCGGCGAGCTTGACCGCCCTGACTGCTGCTACGGTGTTTATCAGAGTGGTTTTGGATGGTGATTCACGGGGTCCGTCTCGATTTGAAAACCTTCTCTTCCCTAGGCCGCCCCCTTCCTCGCTGGGTGCTAGGGTTTCAGTCATCTTGACCTCACCACTCTAGTGATCTGTTGATGCCCGCTGGAAGGTGGAGTATGGCTAGGATTGGCATGGTGACACCGCGGTTGTTGCTGCTGGTCGTGACTAGGCGCAGGTGCAGCACCCCGTGCCCCTCTGCCGTCGTGTCATGGCCTCCATCGCTCACTGCTTCTCCGCTGTATTCTACTTCCTCTCCGGCAAGTTGTGGCTTGCAAAAGGTAGGTGTTTCTCTCTCTGCCTCTCTTCTCTCTACTCTACTATCTTAATTCTCTGATGATCATAACTTATCTGATCTACTATGTTGAGCATGATGTTATCAGGTTCTTGGTTCCTTCATGACCCTTACTTGTTCCCATTGCTATTGGGTAGATTTATGGTACTGCTGAATAATTATTAGTGCTTTCTAGTGTAGTCGTCCCATTACTTGTTCCTCTGACCGATTGGGCTTCAACAAACAATATTCTACTCTCAATACTAATCATGTTGGTACAGTAAGTGATGGTTTTGTTTGGATTAAAATCACTGGTTTACATTAATTTCCCTAATAGGCTATAATGAATATTGGTTTGTAGCTTAACTGAACTTTGTCTAGTGGTACTGCTATTTGGCAATAAGGTTAGCCTTTGTGATAAAACTCTATTGGAGCCTGTCCTATCATGCTATAATTATGAAGAGAATTTATTTATTGTTTAGTGGATGTCTTTGCAAACATGTCGTGTCTAGATTCCTGGTATTGTTTATAAGACAAAGGTTATGTGATAATCAAATGGTCCTCTGATGATATCATGTCCATTAGATAATTTGTATTAGCAATTAATCTTTTTATCTACATGCAATATTTTCTTGTATTTGATCTGTTCCTGCTATAATTAAAGGATATAATGTTGCGGGTAATTTGCTTAGTAGCTTTGTTACTTGATTTGAATGGTCATTGACTACCTGGTCAAATGTTTATTATATCTTGGATAGATTTGTGTTGTCAAGTGCAAAGTGTGTTTGTTTTTCATTAGAAAAAAACTGTAGTTGTCATGCTTAAAGAATACACTACTCTTTGTTTTGGAACATGTGGTATATGTGTTGTACATCAGTGCTGCTCTTCACACTACATCTTACTATCCTCTTCTTGTGTGGTTAGGGTATGAGGTCCTGGCTACACCAGAGATCACCAGTTCAACTGGTTGATCTAGTTCAAGTACTATGTTTAATATGATGAGCTAAACTTGAGTTACTGATACGTCGGAAACGTATCTATAGTTTTTGATGCTCCATGCTTGTTTAGTATCTACTTTGCTTTACTTGTCTACACTTTGAGGTGCTTTTTACATGTTTTCTGGTACTAACCTACTAACAAGTTGCAACAGTGCCAGATGCCTGTTTTCTGCTGTTTTTGGTTTCAGAAAAGTTAGTAAAGAAATATTCTCGAAATTGGACGAGACAAACGTCAAAGTCAATTACTTTCCGTGGGGAACAATAAGTCCAAAGGGGAACCAGAGAGGCCGTCCAGGGGGGCCAGACCCACCCTAGGCACGGGTGGGCCCTACCCCGTGCCTGGGAGGGGTGTGGGCCCCCTGGCCGCCGCCTCGGCCTCCCCCTTCGCCTATAAGAAGCCCCCGATACAGAAACCCTAAGCACCCGATCAAATCTCCAAGAAACCTTCTGTAGCCGCCGCCACCGTCGTCCCTAGATCGGGGGGATCTGAAGTTCTTCCCGACACCCTGTCGGAGGGGAGATCATCCCAAAGGCCTTCTCTCCGGTATGATGCGTGAGTAGTTCCACCTTGGAATATGGGTCCATGTAGTAGCTAGATGGTTATATCTCCTCCTTTGTGCTTTCATGTATAGATCTCGTGAGCTCCTTTATGATCAAGATCTAATCTATTTGTAATCATGCATGTTGTGTTTGCGGGGATCCGATGGATATTGAGATTATTATGTTGGTTTGATTAATGGTTTTGTCTTTATGATTCTATCATGTCTATGTTGCTTGTGATCTTGCATGCTCCCCGTTGTTAGTAGCTATCTTGGCCAAGTAGTTGCTAGTGACTCCAAGAGGGGGTATTTAAGCTCGATAGTGGGTTCATGCCTCTAGTTTCCAAGGGAAGTGGCAATAATCTCTTCGGTTGTAGATGTTCTATTGCTACTAGGGATAAAACAACGGTCTCTTGTTCATGGAACATGTGGACTGTTTACCTTACACACTTTGCTTAAAGCAGTTGTCTTTTGCTTGCAACTTAATATTGGAGGGGGTTCGGATGATAACCTGAAGGTGGACTTCTAGTCATAGATGCAGTTGGATGGCGGTCTATGTATCTTGTTGTATTGCCCAAACGAACTCATAGAATCTTTCTGACTAATAATTGCATTGTTATGCCTTGCTCAGTTCCTGTCAATTGCCTTGCTGTAATTTGTTTACCATTCATGCCATGTTGTTTACCTAAGGAGAGCACCTCTAGTGAACTATGGACCCCCGGTCCAATCTTTACCATCGATACATCTTCCATTGTTACTTGTTTACTTGCTGCAAACCATTACCTTCCACACGGTACGTTTAATCCTTTGTTACAACAAACTGGTGAGCTTGACAATCTCACTGATTCGTTGGGGCAAAGTCTTGAGTTTGTGTTGTGCAGGTCTCCGCGTTGCTTGCAACACCTGTGTGACGTTTCCTTCCTCCTTCTGGTTCGATAACCTCGGTCTCTACTGAGGGAAGACTTGCTGATGTGCTCATCACACCTTGCTCTTGGGGTTTCCAACGAAGTTTTGAGATTCTGTTACTATGAACATGTTGTGTACACAATAATAGGTCTCAATGAACATGATGTGATTTTCAGAGATGCTTAAGCTGAAATCAAGCTAATCTGATGAGAGCAAATACTAAGGTTTGGCCTTTTGTTTGTTTTTAATTAACTTAGTGGCTTCTGCTGCCATCAGATCTACTGCTGTGGTGCCCCCTTGAGGTGTGTGCACATCAGTGGATCTATTCAGCATGATCTGCTGCTATGCCCCTGCCAATGATGCATAAGCTGAGGTATTGATACATGGGAATAGGTACTATGCTTCCTTTTAGGTCCTGCCCATGATGCACAAGCTGAGGTTAGGATTGGTAGTAAGATCAGATACTACAACTGATTTCCAAGCTCTATGATGATCCTAGCATAGGTGTTCTATGCTGCACTGAGAGCTTTCTCTCCCTAAATGATTAGCTTTCTTGAAATGATAAGAACTGGTACTACATAGGTCTGGTACCAACCTGTTGTTTGTGTGTGATCTATGGACTGCTGGAAGTCTTGATCTTCTTGAGTCATTATAACCTCCCTTCCACTAACAGCCTGCCTCTCCTGAAACTGTTGCTGATCTTGATCTCCTCCTTATCCTAGCTCCTAGATGGATCCACTGAGCAACCAGAGTTAGGGATGTGATGATATGGTGGATCTGATCTGTGGGGTTATTTGGGTGCTAGGCAGGAGAATTCCTGGTGGTGTGCTAAGAGCAGTGTTCTTGCCTACGTGTGGTGTGAATGAATGTGGTGTCACTGGGGAGATGAGAATGATGTGCTAGCTACGGCTGGTTCACTCTTATCTCCTGTTGAGGCTTGCTTGTGCTGACAGCACACACACATGCAGTTATGTGTATGCTGCTTGCCTACTAGCTTGCTTTGTTGTAGATCAGCACAAGTAATTGCAGTGGTATTACTTCTTTCCTTCTACCTCCTCTGGTGAAACTTTCCCCTCTTACTGCCAATGATGTAGGACTGAGGCAACTTATCTGATTAAGGACTGATACTATGATTTGGTGAAACTTGCCCCTTTTTTTAAAGATTAACTCAGTGATGAAATGTTTACAGTGCATCATACTGTTCATTCTAAGAGTATCATTAACCCCCTCTAATTCCTTTTATTTTGTTTGTCTCTTCCTCTTTATTTTTATTCTTTCTTTTTGTTTTTGTTTGGTTATCTATTGTGTTATTTTGTAGGTACATAAGAATAGAAGAAAAGATACAGATAAAGGATCAGGAGTAGATTTAGGAAGTGTTTCCTTTGTTTAAAATGTAATTTTATTACTTGTAAGAATCTTGTAATATTTTTATTAAAGTAATGAAGATTAACCTTTTCATTCTTCATCAATTGTGAAAGCAGTAATGTTTGTATTATTGTATTAAAGTTATTCTTTTATAATTATTCCAGGAAATTGTAATGATATTGTAATATTATTTATATGATGATAAAGCAAATGTTTCCTGTAATTTACTTTCATCCTTTTATGGTAGAAGAACAATAATACTATATGTATATGTAATAATAAAGATTATTATGGTAATATTTTCATTTTATTGTATTGTTTCAATATACTCAATTGTAATAATGATTATATGATACTACCATATTTTAGAATAATTCAATTCTTTTCTTTTGTATTACTAACACTTGTGAGTAATTATATCTTATAAACAAGAATTCTAATTCATTTCATTCAATTTTGTTTATTGATTGAGAATTGTAATTATTGTATCTTTTTCATAAATAAGAGTTCACCTATTATTTCTTATTACAATTTAATTTCCAATTATTATTCTATTTCAAATTCTTTTAATATTCAAATCTATCAATTAAATATTCAAATTTGATCAAATTTGAATTGTCTTTTCCTAAAACACAAAAGTATAATAGAGGTCATGTCGAAATCCATCGCACTTGTCCTGATGTTTCCATCAGAACAAGAGAGATCTCGATCCCTCTCTAGCTTCTTTAGTTTTACGCGAAAATTCCTCAGATTTTCTTATGCATGAATGCAATGCACAAACATGTGTACTATCTATTTCGAGATGCTAATCCTGGGATGTTACGGTTATGCCGCCCTTGAATGTCAATCATGCCTCTGATCGAACTTGTTTGCTGGTACGGTGACCGTCGTCTACGAATAGCATCAACAGCGCAGGAGCATAGACGAGACAGAGAGGATCAATGGTGAAGCGGTAATTATCATCCTAGGGGGTTATATTTGGGCCGACGCCCAACCACGTGTGTCCACGTCAGCGAACCAGGATGCACTAGTAGAAAAATGGTCATCGGTTCGGTCCATAGTCTAACACTAGTCTCGATTTGTTACGGGTCGGGACTAGTATGAGCACTAGTCCCGATTCGTACCGTTTTCGGTGGTTAGGAGCCCGAGAAAACTCTAGTCCCGGGTCATTTCGGACCTTTAGTCCCGGGTCGTGATACGGCACAGGACTAAAGAGATTCAGGCACGGGCAACACCCTTTAGTCCCGGGTCATGATACGGCCCGAGACTAAAAGGGTGTGGGCCGCGGCAGGAAAACTTAAAATGGCTATAACTTTTATGTATGATATCGAAAAAGAATGTACAACCTATCAAAATATGCAGACAAAAATTGTGAATTCGATTTCAACAGCCTTAGGCTGTTTTGGATTATTTTAAATTTTTAATATTTGAAAAGGAAAAATTATTTAAAAAATAATTTTTTTGCAATTTTATTTATTCCATATTTGGATTCCTCACATTTTTCTGATAATTATGGATATATTATTTGTCAAATTTCGTTTTACAGATTTAAATATATTATTTATGCCATATTAAATGAATAAATGGCAAAAAAATGAATAAAATATTATTTATTTAGTTTTTTTACTTTCATTGGATTAAGATATTATTATTACTTACTAGTTGAATGCCCGTGCGTTGCTACGATTCAACAAATTTAAATTTATATAACATTGAGGCCATGCGTTGCTACCAACACCATATTAAATGAAATGAGCAAACTTTGATATTTTTATTGAGGGGTGGACAATCTTTGATATATTTAGATTTGTCTATCAATAAAATGGCATGGAGTTGGACCTAGACTTGTATTTTGTTGTACCATACATAGTGAAAAACACATACGGAGTAATATCAATTAACGTCAAAAAACACATGTAACACCCTCAGAATCGACCCTATGCAAGTTCAGCGATTCCCGCCAAACCCGCATAGAAACAATTCAAAGGTGCCCACCAGGCACTTTCGTGCGGGTGGAAAACGAAGTAATAACATTACACAACAGTCCTCGATGGGACCCACAGAACAGATATATATACAGTAGCCACTCAATGAGTCAAGAATACAGATATACAATACAAAGATCCAAATCACCTTGAAAATGATAGAGCGTCCGACTACGGACAAGATGCAAATGGGGCTAAGAGCCCTGAAGAATAACCAATGGCGTCCATAACCCTGCCCAGGCCAAGCCGGAAGGGTAACCCTGCTAACGACGTCGATCTCAAAACCTGCTTAAACAAAAGGGGTGCCGACAAAAGGGCAAAGGAAAAAGAGGAGCGTCAGTACTGAGGCCAGTACACGGCGAGGCTAGAATTCGGCGGTCCTCGCCTACATAGGTATGGTGGACTGAGCGGCAGCGGCAGCATGCACTAAACAACCTATAGAGACTCGACACAACTGGCGGCAATCAGAGAGGGGTAAGAAAGACCTATCCGGAACCAGCCTGATACTAACAGCAAACAAACCCATCCTGGCGTTTCCCCCTCGATACCAAACGAGGAAGTCCACCGAGGAACTCACACAGTTGGCAGTTTTATTTATTCAGTTATCGTTGTAGCTATTACTAGTCAGATGTATATAATCATCCTGATAAAATAAGCAGTGGGCCGTTTTAGTTAATCATTCCGTTGTAGTGGCATCACTTACTAGTCAGATACATTTAACATGAGATAACCCAAAACCCAGCAGTTGTTGGTACTTTTATTTAGCCATTCCGTTGTAGTTGCAGCTGATTACTAGTCATATCGGGTACAAGTCAATTTATAACAGTAAACTTTAGTTATAGTTGTCTATGATCGAGACCTGTGCTCCAAGTCGTCCATAACCGCGGACACGGCTTCTCGAAAAGATTTAACCCTGCAGGGGTGCACCAAAGTATCCACAAGCACTTCGACCCTTTTTGCCAGATCAGTTAACATACACCCATCGGTATGTCGGCGGGGCCTAAGTCATGACGTTCCCAGACCCAAAGCAAGCACGGGGGGCCACCCCACTAAGTACACCCGCAACGAAGTCGGCCGGTCTCCGAGACGGACTTAGGGTTTGCGTCAGTGGCTGTAAACGACAGCAAATCCCAAAACTGGGACTGTCGATACCGCGAAAACACTCCGCTTCCTAAACAGTACAGTGTGCTCCTCGCACAATCGTAAATAAAGCAGTAAAGCATGGCATAAGTACAGGATAGTAAATAAAACCTCAAACTAGTTTGTGGCCCCCAGTACAATACTTTGAAATCAGGTACTAGTCAATGGGGGGCCCATATCTCCCCACCTGTGGTTAGCGCGCTCGATCTCGGAACAGGTGTCAAGAACTCGGGGTCCTACGAGACACAAGTGGGCGGTCGGAAACCAAATGTTATCTAACACCCACCGATGCCTCTGCTTACCTACTTCAATTTTAGTTGTTAAACAGTAATTAAAGTGAACAATAAGTAAAGCCATGAACAACTCCAACATAGAGCATGCGGCAATACTCCAACAACCGTGGTACTTGACGACACGCAACAGCATATGAGCAAGCGACTATGGCGCGCAAGTCCAACTATCTACCAATCAACGGGTAATAGGATGTGTCCAAGGCAATATAGGGCTGCAAGGGAGTATCACGGGTACGGAAACTAGAGCATCGCAACACAGATAGCAATAGATCAACAGGAGGGAATAAATACTATAAAGTAAGATAGGTAGAAAGGGGGAGATGCTCGCCTGAAACATGGTCGAAGGTTCATCCGAAGATCGGGGCGAAGCTCACATCAACTCAACGGCCTTATCCGCGAAGAAGCAAAACACTAGAATAAACACCGGATGCAATATTTAAGATTACGGCAGAAGATCGGGCATGATGCATGTATGATGCATGACATGGCAAAAGTGCGATGCAATTAGGTCAGATTAAGCGGAACCGGGGTCCCGACAATTAATTATATGGTTCATGTTATTTAGAACCCCCGCAATTTAAATGTTGTTAGAACATGGCAAAAATATAGCACCGGTTTGCTACACCAATTTGAATGAGGCCGATATGAGACTAGATTTGCCCGCATATGGGCCCCATATTTAATTATTAGGTGAATCGGCATAAGGCCCCCAAACCACACAATTATGCATGCAAGTATGGCAATTAATATGCAACAAGTTGTTATATATGATAAAATAGGGTTTCGGGAAGGGGTTCACACATTAGAGGGTCTCGACGAACTTGGGGTTACGGGGTTCGGGGTTCGACAGGGTTCGACGGGGTTCGGTCTCGGCGGGATCGTTCTCGAACAACGGGGCAGATCTTGTCGTGCTTCAGGTTCGGGTGCGGTTCTCGGCGAACTGGTCGGTTCCCTGTCGGAGGTCTTGGCGCTTCGGATCGGTCTTCGGTTCGGGGCCTCAGGGTCTTGGGGCTCGCGTCCGTGTGGCGGTCTTGGTCAACGGGAAGTTGATCTTGTCGCATCCGAGGGGAAGAACTTGGTGTTCCGCGTCGGTGTCCTTACCGTCCGTGTTCTCGAGCATCGCATCCGGGAAGGAGTACTTGTCGCATCCGCGGTCGTCGGGTCGCTTCCGTGTAGGCGTCCTCTGTGTCGGGGTGGTCGGTGTCGGGCTCGGATGGGTACCGGGGTTCATCGGATTCGGGTAGGAGGACTTGGCGTTCCATGTCGGCGTATTTTGGGGTTTCGCGGTCTTCGGGTTCCATGAGGCAGATCTTGTCGTGGGCCTCCTGTCGGTCTTGGGGCACCATGCACAATGGTCGGTCTTGTCCACGGACGAACTTGACTTGCCGGTTCAATGTCGTTGCCGCGCATGTCGTGGCAGCTCTTGGCGTCGACTAAAACAGGGTACATGAGTCCTGGGAAGGTTGAAACACGCAAGCGGTGCAGTAAACCTCCGGAACAGGGAGGCATGGGCGGCTCTTCCTCCAGCGCACAGGAGCCCGATTGCAGCGGCGCTGGCCTTGGAGACAGAGGAACCCGCTGCGGCGAGGGAAGGCAGAGGCAGAGCGCGCTGGTGGGAGTCGGCGAGCTCGGGCGGGCCGCGGAGCAGCGGTGGTCGCGGGGCACCGGGGACGAGGAGGGCCGCGGCGGCGTCGGGTCGGGGACGGGGTTCCCGTGCGGGGCCGTGGGGCTGGAGGGGAAGGCGGTCCCGCGGAGGGGCGGAGGCGGCGAGGAGGCTGCGGGCCGGCGAGGTTGACGGGGAGGCAGAGGGGAGGTCGGCCCATCGGCGACGGAGACGGCGCTGGCGCGGGGCTTGGCTGCGGGGAGGAGGCGGTCGACGACGGGGCGGGGCAGAGGGGAGGAGCAGAGACGGGTTGACCGGCGGCGGGCTCGGGGAGGGGACGGGGCTGAGCGGAGGTGGCCGGAGCACGCGGGCCCGCTGGCGAGCTCGGCGCGGCGGCGGTTGCGGGGGAAGCGGGGGTCGGCAGAGGCGGACGCGGTCGCCTGGCGGAGTGGTTGGAGGCGGGGGTCGGCGCCGGGGTCGGAGCGAGGCGGAGGAGGCGAGGCGGGGCGACGGTGGAAGGTGGGGTCCGGCGATGGCGAGCGCATGCCGAGCGGAGGAGGACGGCCTCGGCGCCTGGGGGATCCTGCGCACGGGGAGAGGGAGGGGGTTGGGAGAGAAGAAGGTGGGACCAGGGGTGGGGTTCGGTGCGGGGCCGGGTCGGGCAGGTGGGAGGCTGGGTCGGTGGGGTGGGCGCTGGGCAGAGGGAGAGAGAGGGACTGTGTGGGGTGGGTGTGTGCTGTGTGGTGTGTGTGTGGTGGGGAGAGGGGCTGGCCAGGTGGCGGGCTGCGATTGGGTAGAGGAAGGGAAGAGGGTGAGGTGGCTACATGCTATTGGGTGGGTGAGGTGGAGGGGTTGTGGGTAGATTAGGTTGGGTAGCTTTAGGATTATGGGTGGACAGTTTAAATTCCTGGGGGTGGTCGTTCGGGTCGAATCGGCCCGTTCGACTGCCCCCACTAAAAATAATTAAATGTTTTATTTATTTAAAACAGGGCCTTTGCAACCCGATAACCGACAAAACAAATAATTCGGAGACCCGGGTTTGGGTTTGAACAAAGACGGGGCGTTTAGAAAACAAAAATAGGTTTTTCCGCAATTAGTTTTATGCAAGCAAATGCAAGATGATGACGATGCTCAAATGCAATGTGGCATGATGACATGAGCATGCGGTCATGATGATGCAATGCACAAAAAACAACGCGATTTTCTAGTAGTGGTTTTTGCGGGATGCCACAACACATGATATCGAGTTAATGATGTTAGAATAAACCATCAACTGTCGGAATATATTAAGGCCCATTTCATAAGTCAAGTCCAAGGAAAAATGTATGGCAAAAGTTCCACTACTCGATACATATATTCTTCACTATGACTTGTCCAGTTGCATTTGAAATGATCTTTATTAGATATAAACCCTTATCCGTAAACTTAACATTTCTGGTGCCCGAAATGACTAAACTTTCCACCCATCGGAAGAAAATCCAACTTAACAAAATGACAGTTTTAGGACATACAAGATCATCGAACCCCCTTCTTTCCATCCCATTACACTATAAAAAGCTTTACTCAACTCCAAGTTTAAAACCATCGTCTTCTTTTTTAGACGTATATCCGAAATCTCAGTTTTCGAAAAGGCCTCAGTAGCAAATCAAGTTGAGTCATGTTCAGATACAGCAGTAAGAAATCAATATGTATGGATGATGTAGCCTTAATAAGCGTGAGCTCTATGTAGAATTCCGTGAATAGTGCAGACTTTCCTTTATGTCTGGCCGTTACTGAACATGAATAAAAGTCTGACCTTTTTCTTCAGCCTAGAACAGACAAAGAAATCAATATTGGAAAAGTGGCTTTTCTCCTGGACCCAATCCATGAAGGCAATAATAAACTTGTTGGTAGCTGCAACGTCCTCACACACTTGCTAATATTTGTTGTCAGCAGCTTTATTTTTGAGCATACAGTCTGAGCCGCACAACTCAAGGCTCGACTGAATTCCAAGTGGTACATACTCCACTTGGAGTACATGATAGCAAATGATCAGCTCGACCTGTCTCTTGCTCATCATGAGTACTACATGGTCAAGTGCACTTGGCGACATAGCCAACATGCGCCATGTCACCTGGGATGTCAATTACCACTCCATAGTGTCAGAGCTCCAACTACAGGCTTCTGGCTCCTGTAGTCGCCATGCCAGGCTCGCTCGTCGCCGCCCTCCACCAATCTCCTCCCTCGTTGCCAGCACCAGTTTCCGATTTGTAGATCGATTAAAACACCAGGTTCCCCATCGATCATGTACGGCAGGGAATGCTTTAACAACCTACAGGAAACGACGCCATAGCCACGACATGAGCGAACAATGGCAGGACAGCATCTGCAGGGCCTGCAGGTTCCCCCTCGATCATTTACGGCAGGGAATGCTTTAACAACCTACAGGAAAACGACGCCCACGACATGAGCGAACAATGGCAGGACGGCACCTGCAGGGCCTGCAGCTATCGGAATCAGAGGGAGATGGAGGCGTGGAAGGAGGATATATTGCTGGGAACTCGATGTGGTGGTGGTGGAGCACTCCGGTCGCCAAGGAGTGCAGGTTGCTCACCTACCCGCCCAAGCCCAGAACCTGACCAATCCCACCACCGCCATGGTCGGCGGCGAGCAGGAGCAACTCCTTGTCCAAGAGTCCGATGTCCCTGCCCCTCACGCCCTGCCGTTCGATTGGCCCACTCCCTACACCCCCGCGCAGCCGGTGCCCATCGACCCGCTACCATCTTCGCCCCGCAACGCCGGCCCCATTCTCGGCGACGGGATCCAGGTCAAGTTCAGGGGCTGGGCGGAATCCCCAATTCCGTGGAGGCTTTGGATGGACAAGCTCCGTCCTTAGTACGAGCCCCATTGGCGGAGCGTTGGGATCCTGGACGCCGTCCTCGCGACCAGCTGGAGGAGGATGGGTGGGGCGCGGCGGATCGAGATTGGCCGATTTCGCGTCAGCCGGAGAAGCTGTCCCGAGCCTCCTTCACCCGCTTGTGGGCGAAGTGTTTTTTGTTTTCCAGCGAACCACTTAGTTTTACTTGGCGGTGGCAGGTCCTTGTAATTTGTTTGAAAAGGCAGGGGCAAAACCGTCTTTTCAAGACGGACGGAAATTTTCAGGGGTAGCGAACGGTCCCAATCTTTTTAATATTACTTATTTATTTATTATTTATTGTTGTTTGCTAAAATAGTTGTTTGTAATCTCAAAAAATAAAGATGTATGTCATATTGATATGTGCTAATATGATTGATATGGTATTGTTGACAACAAGGTACAAATGGGCTTCGCGCAAGGACATCCCGATGGAACAGAGAAATTAAGCATGCTAAGGGTGGAGTAGTGCTAGGATGGGTGACCGACCGAAAAATTTGACCACAAGCATAAATTGACCTAAGATTAAATGTACTTAGTGATAAAAATGTTTCAAGTGAGAGGATTACCAAACAATTCAAAAAGTTCAAGAAAAAATTGAAAAAAAATCGAAAAAAATTGAAAAATAATCTTTAGTCCAGGGCTGTATTACAACCCGGGACTAAAGTTCATCCGTCCCCCCGCTGCAAAAACGGTCATGCGGTGGCCTCTAGTCCCGGGTTGAAATAAACCGAGACTAGAGATAGGGGGTCTTTAGTCCCGATTTCGCAGCCCCGGGTGCAAAACCGGGACTAAAGGCCCTTACAAACTGGGACTATATGCCCTTTTTTCCACTAGTGATGCAAACCCTCTCCAGGGTTAAACGTCCGGTTTTGAGAAGGTTTGGGGGTTAGAGCATCCCCACTCGTTGGACGTTGTCAGGCAAAATCCGAACCAAAATATGGCCGGATGAAACTTGTTTTCGGCCTAGGCCGAGTTTTTGGGACGTCCTTTTTCGCCCAAATTCAGCTCAAATTCGTTCAGTTTTTGCATAGTTTGGCATAATATGAATACAGAGCACAGTTCGGTCTAGTTCGGCATAAAATTGACCATAGTTCGGTGTAAATTTAAACATAGCTCGGCGTAAATTTAAACATTTGACGGGTAAGGTGGTTGGAGCTCGCAGCGAATCTGAGCTACGACGAAGTTTGGGCGGCGGAAGGGGCGGCGACTACGGCGAGCCTATCTAGAGGCGAAGTATGTCTCGGTGTAGAGGAGCCCCGCCGGCGAAGTCATGGCGGTAGAGGCAGCTGGGGCAGGGGCGGAGCCAGGCCCGGTGCTGCCGGTGCTCTAGCACCGGTCTAGCAACTGCACTGCCTTAAGCATATCTTAATTTCAAGACTATGTATATAAAAATTCTAAGTAACTAGCCCATTTAGCAAGGATTAGCATCACCCTTTGGGTCGTTCTGGCTCTGCCCCTGAGCTGGGGAGTTCTTCACCGCAGTCTAGACGAGTGGATGTGGGGGAATTCGGCCTTTTGTCGCTGACAGAGCTGGTCCATGCCTATTTTCGCTTCGTCCGGCGTTTCCAGAGCGTTACCGGAATACTGGGAATGGGCTAAGAAGTCCGGACCAAAGTTCGTCGAAATTCGGACGAAACCGAGGTCCTGAGAATGCGACTGGGCCAATTTTCGACGTCCGGACCTAAATTTTACCCTGAGATCGGCGTTTTGGGACTCTTAAGTATGTCAGTTTTAAGTTAGGGGGTTTTCCGTCCGGGATCCCATATAGGGTTACGTAGACTTTTTCCTCGACTCCTCAATCTCCTTCTCCGACGGCGATGAAGTATTGGTGGCGTATCTAGCGAAAGGCGATGAAGCAACGGCGTCTCCGGCGCTCCACTCATCCTCCTCTTCCAGCGAAGCACGGTGAGCCACTCGATCGCCCGACGTCATCCTTGTCCCTCAATCTCACCGCCTAGGCAGGGTAGTAGCTAATGACGATGAGAAATGAAACCCTAGATATATAGCAGCACATTGTCCGATCCACCAAATCTGGATACCCCGCTCTGCACCTTCTCCCACGTCGAGTTAATTAGGGCAGGTTTGGGAGCTGCCTCCTTTCCCTCCCTCTTCGAGTTAGAGTAGGTTTCTGGGGCTCCTTACCCACCCTCGTCTGAGGAGTTAGGGTAGGTTTCTAGGGCCTGATATCTCCATCATGTACTCTTTTTTCTTGGCAATCATGCATGATTGCTTAAGTTTCATTCACTTCTTGTTTGCAGCTTTCAGATTTGGGAAACTTGAAATGGACTTACTGCTGTTTGAGACGCCCTCTGGCTTCGCAATTTTCAGTTTTTGTTTGGATGTCATTCACGATCCAAATGCCATGGAGGTACTATGTTCTTCCTTGGCGGTTTGTGCTTGCTGTTGCTGTCAGTATGTGGTATAACTAATTTTCTGTTTATCCTTGTCTCCTCTAGGCTATATGGACTTACTTCTCCGAGAATTGGTACTCATGCCAAGTTACTGCCCATTCTTTCCTTCGGTTCCCTTATGATTTTTTACTTCCTTATTATTATGTTGCTTGGCGCCAAAGTAACCCTAGTAGATATTTTGCACCATTTTAATACGGCATTATTGGTGACCACTTTAACCACATTCGCAACTCCAACTTCCTTAAACACTTCCTTCATCTTATCAAAGATATATTCCTTCGATTTTATCTATCAATGCGAAGATGCTAAAATAAACCAGCAAGCAATATTTATAGAAAATAGGACCAAAAGAGAAGCTAAAGTATGTAGTAGCTACTAAGGTTTTGCCTCCCCTTCAGTGGCAAACACATACCACCCAAGTCATTGCTTGCAACAGAATTGAAGGAAGGCCTGGTATTCATGTTTCTTGTGAGATTGAATGAAAGCCTTGTAATATGCAACAACGAAGTCAGCAACACAACTACAGAATCCTCGGTCGCTCCCGTGCGACCTAGGGGCGGAAACCCTAACCCTCGCCTCCCTCCTCCCTCCCTCCTCCCTCACCAGACACCGCAGGCGTGCGCCGCCGGGCAAAGCCCGGTCGGTGCCGGTGGCGGCTGGCCCTCCTCTACCCGGTGCGCGGAGACCCGAACGGGACGGTGCTCTCCCCGGCAGCGGTGCGACTCGGCGGGGGCGGCCAGGACCTGGCGCGGCGGCGGGCGGCGTCAGGGGCGGCTTCACGCACAGTTGGAGGCGGCGGCGCCCTTTGAGCTCGCGGCTGCTACAGCCTATCGGCGGCGGCGGCGGCCCGGCCGCTGCGCCTTCATCTTCGGGAAGCGGCGGCGGCGCGGCCCGTGGTGGCTTGGTGGCGGGGTGGTGGCGCCGGGTGGCGGGATGACGCGGCCACGGCGTTCGGCCGTGCGCCAGACCCAGATCAGGGCCCTGCAGGGCCCATCTGACTTGGTCAGGATCTAGGCTTGGTCGGGCCCGTTGCGCCTGCTGGTCGTCCTCTGGAGCTGGAGAAGGTGGCTCGGGTGGAGCAGGTCGGCGGCGGAGGCGCAACCTATGTGCTGTAGCGTGGCGGCGGAGACTTCACGGGCCCTATTCGGGCCGGCCGGGCCTGTCTAGGCCTGGTGTGTCTCCGCGGCCGTGTCCGGTCGGCACTCGCCTACGGCGATGGAGGGTAGTCCCCCCAGGTGGTCGTTCCGCTATCGCCCTACGGTTTCATATGTGGCGACCTTCTCCGCCTCGCAGGTCACACACACCGTGCCTCGGTACACGGACGCGAGCTCGCGGATGCCGGGGCGGCGGCCCCGGAAGATGGACTGCACGGGTGTCTCGGCGGCGGGACGATGTGGCAGTGGTGATGGCGCGTCTCTTTGGACCATGAGGGTGGCATGGAGCGGGCATCGGGGATTCCTGGCGGTGGCGGCGCCCAGATCGCGTGTTAGAAGCTCGGCTCGGGGATTGGTGGCCTGAGAAACCAAATGTGGCGAGAGTTTTTCCGGGCGAAATCCTAGCGCTTCGGCGCCGACGACGGCGATGCCTGCGGGTGTCGTGACCCTCTTGAGGGCGTCGTGGTGGCTACCCTTGCCGTATTGGAGCTCCGGATGAAAACCCTAGACCCTTGTGGTCTCGACGGCGGCGACACTTCTTGTGTCGTTACCTTCTTGGAGGCGGTGTCGTGGAGCTCCGGGTTCCTTAGTCTCGAAGTCCTCGGTGGCAAGCTAGATGCTTCTTAGGTTTAGTAGTTTTATCTTTGATCTGCTTGTATGAGGAATTTCTCGTCGCTTTGTATCGATTCGGCCGTTTGGCTTTATTTATAAAGCGGGTGAAAGCCAGATACTAAAGAATATTGTGATCGAAGTAGCATGCATCCGGTGATGAACATTCTACTGACAGGAGCATCAGCTTGTTGTCGCTTCTCAGCATTAAAACTCTCTGTTCAATACTAGCTGCCTGGGAAACATCTATTCCAGAAATTGCAACGAATATCCGTGTTCCTTTCACGGCTACCCGGTAAACCATATGATGTGTACTTCCTCCGTTTTAAAATATAAAATGTTTTAGCTTAATGAAGAAAATATATTTAGACTTCTTTTAATGTACATTTGGTTCACAAAGCTAAAACATTTTATATTTTGAAACGGAGGGAGTAGGTGCTATAAACTTCTTTGCATAAGCCCATAGAGTATTCTTAGGATATAGAGCACCAGTACCAGACAGACTTAATAACAGGGGTATTACTATGCGCCAATTCGAATCTAACCACTAGCTAGGATGTTTCAGGTTATGATGTGCTGCTAGTACCGGAGAGCGGCACTGTGGTCTGTTGCCAAAATGTATGGCATTACCGTAATTATAGACTTAATAATCTGAATTACACTAGTTTTTGATGAACGAGATGTACCCACTGAATCACCACCCTCTCCTTATTGAGAGACATGACATGCTCTTTTTGCCCCTAAACATGCCCGTCCTTGTTTATTTCTTTATCAGGTACTTTGTCTGAATGAGTTTCGAACTATTGAAGACAAGTCCAGTGCCATTAATCAAGATACTGGTGTTAACAAAAGTCTTGCTGAGATGATAAAGAAGTGGCACCACCCTGGTCAGAAAATTGCTGTTGGAAAACTCGAATATAAAAAAATCCTTGAAGAAAGATTGGTGAGTATAAGCTCCCTGGTTTCCCTATATCCTTAAGCAATTTTGATCTCCATGTCTGGTGTGACTTTTTTCAGAACATACCCTGCCTGTATGATCAAACTGTGACGGAGTTGACGTGGGGCATACGGAAATGCATGCCAATGTCGGTGCCCGGAGAAAAATCACAGCTGACTGAAGAGGACCGCCTCTTCCCGATCAGTAAAGGACTGGAAACTTTCTTGGTTAGTTATGGCTGCATTGTCAAACCAGAGATGGTGAGTAGTAACTAGTTGCAATGCCTTTTATTTATACACCATGTTTGCTGGGCATTTTAGAATCCTTCCAAGATTTGGATGCAGCTTCTACAGAAAAATGATTATCCTTTGCATCTTTGCTTCAGTGATGAAGCAACTCTCTTTGTGTCCAGGTCAACGATAAAATTATTGAGACAGCTGGCGCCTTGTTTGAGTGTGATTCTATTGAGAAGAAACATTCCAAGGTCCTGCTCAGTGCACGTGACCACCTCTTTGTTTGTGTGTCTTTCAGATAATTTCGGAAGAGGAGGTATCAACGCTAGTGTCTGATAAACTATTATATGAAATTGTGTTGAACAAGACCGTTTGCTTGAGAACATACAATCGTATGATGTATGCTCATGGAGTTAAGACTGAGAAAAAAGAACGATTGAAATTGTTGCTCGAGAAGGCGAAGGAATCATACGAAGCTGAACAAAAGCAAGAAAGTAGCCTGAGAAGCTCACATCTAGCTTGAAACTGTCGCATCAGCTGACTGATCCCTTCTTGGTCTGAAGGCAGTCTTTGGTAAACATGAGCGCGTTATCATGAATCTTGGTCAGTAGTCTGCCCAACATTGTGCTGTCAAGAAAAGGATAAGCTAGCTGAAACTGTTTGAACCTTGAGTGGTCTTTTCTGGTCAATTAATGGAACGTCAGATTCGTCATGTCTCAAGTATGTGCTTTGTGAATCTGGTCATTATAGAAACACAACTGATTGCTACGGATCCGAGTAAAATAGCTCCAAAGAACGAGGACGCTCACAATACGATTTCCTATTCTTGCCTGTCTGGTTTCTCACATGCCGTATCTAGAATGACTTGATTTAAATGAAGTTAATTTCTGCGTGAATTTCTACACGGCAAGGCAACAACCAATTAGAGCCGGAAAGTGTCTTTGACTCTTGAGCTCTAGTGCTCCGTTTGTTTGAAAATAATAATAATCATAATTACAAGTTTCTAAACAATCTAGAAATAAATCGCAATCCAAAATTATTTACATTGTGGGCTACTTAAAATAACATAATCTGATAAAATTTGAGATGTAAAACTATGCATACTCATATCCATATTTTTGTTGTTTTTGTGTAGCTCATACTACCAGGTTTGGACCAAAATCTCCTAAATTATTTATACTAGCTGAATGCCCATGCGTTGCTATGACATCATAAAAATATAGAAAGGACAATAAATGATCATACGAGTTAATCTTTTCTTAGTCTCCATAATATCTCGTTGCGAGAGTTGAGACATGTAATTTTGCAAACATGCACGTGTTTTACCAGGATAAAAAAATCACATGCCCAGCCCAATAAACATGATGCCTCGCGCGCGTCATCGTGTATCCTCTTTCCCACCCTCGCCGGCAGCGATCGCGTTGCCAAGAAAATACATAATTTGAACTTCAGAAAAGAACCATTTCGACTTCATTTGACCATAAAATTACATCCTACAATTCTATGTCATTCAAAAAGTCAAAAGTTACTTATCTGCTCGAAGAACACCTTTGTGACAAACCTCTTCAACTAAACGACAATTACGGTATTCAATACGCTCCTGTATTGATATGATGAACCAAGTTATCAAATTAATAACTAAATGTATCTATAACTAATATCAGCAATTCACTATTGTATATCGTGTACTCCATACATTAGTCAGTCTCTAGCAATTCAAACGAATCTTATTCTCCATCTGTCGCTAGCAAATCTGACTCGGTCTGAACTTCTCTGCCCAAAGTCAGAGTAAAAGTGCAGCAGTACCTCATCCTCTCTACCTGACCAAACACTACTTCCAGAAACAGCTTGTTATCGTCGTATTATTGTCTCCATTAAGCTCCCTCTTTATCGTCGGAACTATCAGGAGGATGCCAGAATCGTTGGAAGCTACCTATCCCCGACCTTTCATGTGCTTGAAATTAGGTGTGGCTGCTCACCCACGGTCGCAAGGCATTCACAATCGGGAGCTGCTCCTTGTTCCCCAGACCCCCATCTTCCTCGTCCCCGAGACCCCATCTTCCTCGTCCCTGAGCCACCTCTGCCACTCTGCCACTCAACGCCGGCCCCCTCTGCCCTCCCCATCCTGGATCGAGGTCGTCCCCATGGCTCTGTCCGGGAAGATGGTGACAAAGGAGAGAGATTTCCGTGAACAACGAACGTGCGCTCGAACTGCCGCCCTGCCCCGTCATGGCTGCGGCCCTTTGTTCGCGAGGCCTCGAGCCACGAATTTTTTTAGAGGTAGCGACGGAGCTGACGTTCGACGCCGCCTGGTCGGGATGGTCGGGAGTCCATGGTCGGGGTGTCGATCGAGTCCGGGAGGAGTCGTACGTGCGTCGCCAGCATGGATTGCATCCGGCATCCCGTACAAACCAACCTCAAGAAAATCGGTCGGCGACCTAGTTTTCGATTTCGCCATGGTCGTGACATGTGCAGGACTCCTGGTTTTCGGCGGGCGTCGATATGGCCGGCGGCCGGCTGGTTTCAGTGGCGGCGGCGTCGATTTGGCGCCGAAATCCGGAGAAGCAAGCGGCCGGCGGCACGCGTGGATCAGGGGGATCAGTTGATCGTGAGTGGATAGGGTTGGAGTTCGTATATGCACGGGACAGAGGCCACGCACGGACGCGTGGGGTATCCTATACGCACGGGAGAGTTCTCCCAATTCGTACACAAGTAGGTTTTCTCTATGAATACGAACAGATTAAGCAAAGAACGACGCACAAACCACGGTCGACGGACGAAAACCACCTCTAGCAAAATTATATAGTAGATGCAGCCAGCCCAAGGGACCAGAAACAGCAATAAGTTTTTTTTAAGAGATCACGTTTTCCATTAGGTTTGTAAAAAGGTCATTTAGGTCAAAAAAAAAAAAACACTTTTATCATCATCGCTCTCCGTTCCGATGGCAAATTTATGACCGGGCAGAAAGATTCGAAGAGGCAGTTAATACCAGAATCCATTTCCAAAAAAAAGTTAATACCAGAATCAAATGTCTTCACCAACTCCTGTGACTTTGCCCTTTACAGGAAAGAGAGGGCCCTTTCCCAGTTTCCCGTTTGAAATGACATGACACTTATAGATGCCAGCTCTCTTCTCTTTCCCTCTCGCTCTCCTCCTACCAGGTCTCAGATGACACTTGAAGCCTGCTGTATAGGTAGAGCCACGTAGGCATGTTTGGTTCGTTGCTTCCTTGGGCACACAGCTCAGAAAACACAAGCTCGCCTCAATCGGAAGAATGTTGTGATCACAGACACAACAATCACACAAGAATAAGCAGCAGGAGGAGGAGGTTGGCCCACTGAATCAACACGCAGCAGCAGCAGCAGCAACAGCCTGATTGATCCATCTATCTTGATCCCGCCGGTGGCATCAACCGCCGTCCTCTTGTTCCTGTAGCCGCCGATCATCGATGCCATAATCTCCTCCAGATGGACTGTGCAATGCAATGGCAGCTCCGGTCTGTTTCTTTCTTTCCATCTGTAGCCAAAGAAAGGGCATGGCCGCATGGGAGGGCGGCAACCGTCTCATCAGACCAGCTGCATTTAGCACGCCCAACAACCCCCATCGTCCTCTCCTCGCCCACTTCCCCCAAACGCCACAAGAGACACCGCAGACAAGGACCACCCCACCACTCTTTCTTCCCCATGGGGTACTACTA
Organism: Avena sativa; assembly: GCA_916181665.1. Lineage (NCBI taxonomy): Eukaryota > Viridiplantae > Streptophyta > Magnoliopsida > Poales > Poaceae > Avena > Avena sativa. The sequence goes on from OV702282.1 coordinate 197,161,136, forward strand.
GTACTGAAACTTGCTGGGCCCTTCATCACTGCAGCCTGCAGGAGAAGGGGGAGGAGATGGCTTGCTTGATGAGGGAGTTATTAGGAGAGAGAGAGAGAGAGGAACCATTGATGGCGAACAGGCAGAGGTGCAGGCGCCATAAAGCCAGCGACCTTTCTCTCTCTCTCTCTCTACTCTGCCTGCTCCCAGCTCGGCCCCCTCTCTCGTCGACTTGGAAAGAAAGCAGAGGTTTTCCCTTTCATCAGAGGGATAACGCTGCTGCAGGTGACATGGATGAGGTGGGGGCAAGGCTCCTGCTGATCGGCGCTTCAATGAGATGTTCTTGCCTCAGCTAAACTTTCGGTCAGGAAGGGTTGGCAGATTTACCATTAAGAGAAAGATTGGCAGGTGACACTCTTTATGTATGAGGAAATGTCACGAGGAAACCGTCTTTCAAAACTGTAACTAGTGCTCCCGTTTTTTCTTTTCTAGTAAAACATGTTTTTGGGACTCCAAATAATCTGAAAACCAGTGCCGGCATACATGTACACGTTCTAAAGGGGTATGCTATGGTAGGGGAATTTCGTTTCATTTTAAGCTACACAAAAATAACAAATTCCTAACAAAATTGAAGGTTTTTATAAAACAAAATTCGAATACGAATATGGATGTTGTCGAATACGAATGCGGGTCGGATGTTTACTCGTATCCGGAATACTGATCGGATGTTTTCTTATTTCTCAACTGTACAACGCCATTGAGTTAAACATATTGATATAATACACGATAGTTCTAAATCAATCACATAAAAACAATTTTGTCAGTCTTTTAGGTTGCACAATTGTCACATTGGCATGCAATTACTAAAAATAGGCTAACATAATTTCATTTGGATACGGATAAATCCATTTCCATATCCACTTTTGCTTCAAAACATTCGGTTTTTTAGTAAAACATATTTTTGGGACTCCAAATAATCCGAACAAGTAAGCACATACACACATTCTAAAAGTATGGCAGGGAAAATATGTTTTATTTTAAGCCACACAAAAATAACAAAAGTTCAGAGGTTTTTTATAAATCGAATTCGGATGCGAATAAGGATGTTGTCAAATACGAATGCGGATCGGATGTTACTCGTATCCGGAATACTCCCTCCGTTTAGGATTATAAGTCCAGCGCGGATAACTAGGTTGCCAATTTAAACAACAAAATATAAATAATATAGCATAAAAATTATACCATTAGAAACTTTAGAGGTTATATTTTTTAATGGTATAACTTTTGTGGTATATAAGTTATATTTTGTTGGTCAAATTAACAACCTAGATATGCGCGTAGAACCTATAATCCCGAACAGAGGGAGTACATATCAGATGCTTTATTATTTCGGAATGGATACACGTAACAAAATAATTGACTCCTCTCTTATAGTCGGTCAACTATATAACGCCATTGAGTTAAACATATTGATATAATACACAATAGTTTTGAAATCGATCACATAAAAACAACTTTCTTCTTTTAGGTTGCATAACTGTCATATCAAAATACAATTACTAAAATAGGCTAACATAATTTTATTTCAATAAGGATAAATCCATTTCCATATCCATATTTGCTTCAAAACATTCGTATTTGTATTTGCAAAACAAAGACCATTTTCAATTTTCCGAATGCGAATACCGATAATTCAGATTATCCATTACCAGTTTCACCCCTATTATACATATATAAAGAGCCACAAATGTGTTTTCTTTGTAGCTCAAAATACAACACAATCTCTACACAAACTTCGCATGAATATTCAGGGCATGTGTATGTACTCATGGAATAAAATTTGTGATTTTTCAAAAACTTAAAAGTACATTCATTTTGTTTTTCAAAAAACAGGAGCACTGCTCTGTTGCTGCAAATCCGCTCTGGTCTCCGGTCTCTAGCCCCCCACCCCACTCAAGCTGACATGTCATTCCAACCTTGTACCAAAACTTATCCATATTTCATGCATAACATACTCCATATCTACTTTTTTTCACAACATTTACGTAGATCCAAACTTGTAAACTTGGACTGCTTATTAGCAACAATACCAATGACATGTCAATAGTTGGAAAATGAAGCAGATCTGTAGAAAAAGGTTTGAACTGATTATCTAAGTTACCAAAACAACTTCGTCTTGCCAACACCAAGTTATGCGAATGATATTATTCTGAGATTTATACTCTATGGTTGTGAGTAATTCTGATCCTTTACTTGTGTCTGATGGTGAATAAACAGTTAACAACAGTAAGATATAAAAATACACAAGTGCTAGTTTGATAATCATAGGGTTAAAAAAGATTGTTGTGGTGGGTCAAATATCAAAGTGAACGTCCAAGAACTCACCAGGCAATTGCCTCCAAAACCGACAGAGATCATATAAAATGTACTCATGGAATTGCAACAGGGGAGATCTGAGACAGTGATGCCCTAGGAAATTAACAAGTGCCTAACAAACATGCTCTGATAAACAAAACAATTACTAGCCAAGAAGCACAAAACAATTGTTTGAAGTCACGGTGTGAGATTGCCTGATAGGGATGGTGAACTAACAAAATACGCAAACATGGATCCAACCAGCTAATACAAAGGCCAAGTCAACAAGCTAATGACCTCATGGAGGGAAAAGTGAAAAAGCTGTTAAAAGTGAAGGATACGTCCAGATAGAGACAAGAACTGGTGAACTCCATTATATAATCCATGATGACTATGAAGGTGTGTAAAAAGTGATGTTGCATAAACATGATGCTTAGATCAACAGAAACCATCAAACATGAGCTAAACCACTGAGTGAATGACTTTACTATGCCATACACCAAATTATATACTCATGTCTAACGGTTTGGGGCTGATGACCTTCATTAAACCCATATTTCCGTGCCCAATTTAGTCATGCAGGCAAGAGAATCTAGAGATGAACTAAACCATCAAACATGAATTATTCGATCCATGACCGTAATAAGGAGAATGATATCTGATATCAAGAAGGATTAAAACACATGTAAAAAGTAAACTAGATTGACCAGAATGGTAAAGCTGAGCATGAGGTGAACAGAAGCTACTAATAATAAGCTGAACCTTAGTAACTATCACTGTGGTCTGGAGAGATCTAGTAGCAATTAGTGATCGGAATGTTTCCTTTTCTCATGATTGATCAAATCGAGCAGCTAAAGCGGCAAAAGGAGAAAGCAGTTGCATCTAAGTGAGATCTACTGATAGTTTAGCTCTATAAACTTGCCAGCAATTCTAACGACCCAAAGTCTGAATTGGGCGCCAAGCAGATGCAGTGAGCAAGCAAAGATCCTTCCACCCGAGCTTCAGAGTGCCATTCTCCTCGACGAGCGTGTACCCATCGGAGGGGAACATGCCGAGCAGCAGGGAAGCCTGCGCCGCTGCACTGCCCGCAAGCGATGCCGGACCGAACCCCGACTGCACGAGTTTCTCACGCCAGCTCCCGAACTTGAAGTCCCCGGTGCGCGCAGGGCCGCCCACCGCGAGCACATTGCGGATCTCCCGCGCCAGCAGCTGCTGCTCCACGACGTGCCGCTCCGAGCTGTCCTCGCCGTAGCTCGCGTCAAGCGAGTCGAAGAGGGCCGAGTAGTAGTGGATGGCCTCCACGAAGCGGGCAAGGAAGGAGCCAGAATGGCTGAGGTCCTGCTCCACCATTGTCACCACCTTGGGCGCCAACCTATGTATGATCCATGGTCCACATAGCAAGATCAGTACATCAAATTAAGCTGAGTCTGTTGAACTAGGACAGACTCAAACATTTAGCGTTGTAAGGCAAATGACATTTTGGTTGATTACATGGCTCCCCATACAATGCAAGTACAGTACCTTGGGGCCGGATCAACTTTAGAGCTTAACTTGGTCAACTGATTACTAGACTAGATGAGTAGTCATTTCAGTTTAATAATCGACCTTTGTGGCACTTGGAACAAGAAAGTTGAAAAGCTTTTTTGCATGAAAAGCTAGTCATGATGATAAGAACTTTTAGCTTGATCTACTAGTAACTTTCTTCTCGGATCAAATGGAGTATACTCCTACTTGCAGTAGAGTAGTTTATATATTTCTTCTCGGATCACCAAAGATCATGGAAGAACATAGAAAGTTGGTCATAATGACGAACTTTTAGAGCTCCTAAATTAACGCCATCTTTTCATGTTAGTCGTTAGATCAATCAATGGTCGTACTTGAAATAGTACTACCGTAGGTGATTTGATGCTTGACGCCAAGATGACTTGACACTTGTGAAGTGAAAAGTCTGAAGATTCATTTGCCAATGGAAGCAGCATAGCATAGCACAGTACAGTACCTTTGGATGAGTCGGAGCGTGTTGGCGTCGTTTCCAGTAACGTCGTAGAGCGAGTGGTGGAGCCAATGGACGGCGACAGCCTCTCGCCGGCGCGTGTCGACGCCCAGCTTCTCCGGATCAAGGTTCCCTGCCTTGTCCGCCACGGGGCAGAACTCGAAGGGCAGGCCCAGCGTTTCCGCGAAGTCCGACAGCCGCTTCCCGGTGGCCTCGAGCGCCTCCATGGACGCTCCCAGCCCGGTGAGCTTGACTCTTGGCGGGCCGCCGGGGCGGGAGGCGAGGATGTGGAAGAGGCCCGGCCACTGGAGCCCCTGCATGATGTCGAGGTCGACGATGTGGACGCGGTCCTCCCGCTCGAACGCCTCCTGGATGGCCTGGTTGGCCGTGAAGTGGGAGAACTTGACGAAGGGGCTGATGCCGTTGAACACCTGGAACGCGGCGGCGATGCGAGAGTTGACGAGGCGGGAGGCGGCAGGGGAAGCGGCGTTGGGGAGCGGCGCATAGAGTCCGAGGCAAGAGTTGACGAGGCGTGCCGACATGGCCTCGGCGAAGTAGGCGGCGACGCGCTGCGTGGAGGTGCCGAAGGGGGTGGCCAGCTCAGCGATCTCCAGCAGCGCGCGCTGGGCCTCGTCCAGATCGTCAGCGTTCACCGACTCGGCGCACTGCAGAAGGAGCGTCAATAGGTGGGGACCCTCCTCGTCGCGCTGCCTCCGCCGCTGCTCCTCCTTCCGCTCCTTCAAGGCCGCGGATGCCGCTGCGGCAGCGGCAGCGGTGGCCGCCGCGGTTTCCTCCGCGGAGGGGGGCGGCTTCGGCGACTGCGGCGGTGGGTTCTGCTGCTCCTCCTCGCGGCGACGCTTTTCCGGAGGCGGCGGAGGCGCGAGCACCGGCGCAGGCGGGGCGGAGAGTATCGCGTTGCCGCCGGAGACGAGCGCGAGCGGGTAATGAGGGGGAGGAGGGGGCGGCTGCGGCGTGGGCTGGGCAAGGTCGGATGCGAGGAGGGAGCGTAGGCGGAGCTCGAGGAGAGAAGCGAGGCCTGGGTTGCAAGGGTGGATGATCTCCCGGACGTTGTGGATGAGCTGCGCAACGGATACCGCGGCGCCGGTGTTCCCGATGATGTCTCTGATGATGCCGTCCACCCAGGCCGTGCTGTTATTGTTCGCGTTACCATCCCCGGGGCCCGCGGTCACCTGAGGTACCGGAACCTCCATCGCCACCGGCGCCTGCAGTGGCGCCTGCAGGTGGTGACCGCCGAACGCGGGAAGCTGCATCGGCAGCGCGGGCAGCTGCGCGCTCCCCGACGACAGCATCACGGGTGGCGGCTGCTGCGGCGGTACACTCCCAGTAGCGGCGGTGACGTCGGAGAGGTCCCCCGTGACGTGGCGCCGCGGCGGGGGCAGGTCGACGTCGGGAGCCGGGCGCTTGCGCACCATGGCTGCTGCGGCGGCCTCCTGGTGATCTAGGTGCTGGAGGTAGAGCAAGAGGTCTGAGGGTGACGGGGAGGGGAGTGGTGGGAGCAAGGCGGAGTGGGAAGCGGAGGCGGCAGCATGGGAATAAGAGGAGTGGTTGGGGGCGGAGGAGGAGGACGAGGGGAAGAGGAGGAGGGATGAGGAGCCCATCTAGAAACGCCAAAGGGAAGCCGCCGCCGGAGCCGAGGTGCGCATGGCGAGCGCAGCGCGGGAGAGGCGGTGGTGGTGGTGGTGGTGGAGTAGGAGGCCGAGGCGATGATGATGCGGTGGCGGAGGAGTAAAGGGGAAGAGGCCGACGGGAGGGGAACAAGAGCGTAAGCACAAGAGTGTTGTGTTAGGAGGATGGTAATTTATGGTCGGAGACGTAGTACTAGTACTAGCATATGTAGCCATTGGGCTCTGTGTCTTTGTTTTTTCCTTAATCTCTGTGTCATTTCGCTTATTTATTCCTTGGTCTGACGGTGCAGTACTCTGCTGCTGTATTGATGTCCATCAGTACTGATCTTGTCACAAGATCACGAGAAAAGGCCTCATTTCTGAGTAGATTTGGTGCCCAGGGGCACTAGTGATTCCGTTTTTTTCTAAAATATCAAAAATTATATTTTTAAGTTCTAAAAGATTCTAAAAATGGATTAGAACGTAGCCCGTGATTTATACCATAAACATGCAAAATCACAATTCAAAATAATATGTATTTTGAGGTATATAAAAATATAAAAACTGTAGATCATAGTATAGTTATTCCAAATAAAAAAACACACTTTGCCATTTTTATGTAGCTCGAAATACAAAGCACTTCGAATTGAGATTTTGCACGTTTGTGGAATGCATCATTAGCAATTATAGGAGCAATTATAGGATTTGTTTCAGGATTTTTTGAAAAGTATAAGTATACTTTTAATTATTTAATAAGTAGAGCTCGGAGCTAAAAGGACTTTCTGCTTATTTCTTGTGTAAGACTTTTAAAAATAGAATAAGGTATTTCATGATCATACTTAGCAGATATAAAAATCTAAGAAATTATCTTTTCAAAAAATTATATCTAAATTTATTTTTTCGGAGAAGGAATTTTGTGCGCATGGGCACCACTGCTCCCTTCACCTTCGGATTTTTGAAAATTTTAAAACCTCACGCTTCTATGTCTAAAAAATTGTATTAAATATAGGGAGAAGAAGTACACACAAAAAGTCTCGTTAAAAATTTATATTTTAGGAGATATAACAAGCAAATTTTTGTAAATAGTACTTCCTCCGATCCTGACACTTATTTAGGATCGGAGGTAGTAGTAAAAATAATATATCTTTTTTTGAGAAGTTTGTTTTTGTATATCCCAAAATATTAATGTGTTTTTAATGGAAGGTTTTTGCATACACTCTTCCTGTATATATCTATCTATATATTTAATGCCATAATTTTTGGAGACATAGAAATGTGAGATTTTAAAATTTTAAAAAATCTAAAAGTGAAGGGAGCACTAGTGTCCATGTGCCAAAGTCGCATGTTTTATCAACTATTATTGCCTATGATTACATATAGGAGTTATATCTTTTAGTATGCCGCTTAAAGAACTCACTGTAAAAGGCCTAAGAGCAAGTTCAATACTAAAGTCATCGTTGGCTATATGTTATTAACATCTCACTTAGAGCCAACCTAATAGCAAATATATACTTCCTTGGTCCAAAAATAAGCGGCGTGGCTTTTTCTAGATTCGCATGTACCTATACACTAAGGGCTTCTTTGATTCAAAAGATTTGTGAAACATGAGAATAGGAAAAATACAGAAATAGAATGGCATGGTACTTTAAATCCTATAGGGATAAAAATATAGGAATCAGTAAAATTAGCTGTTTGATTGCACCATGGAAAAACACAGGAAATTTTATAGAGTTTAAGTACATGACATAGTTGTCATAAACACATAGAAATTTTTTCAAGAGGTCTCACCTCTTGTGATAAATCCTATAGGGTTGTAGTGTAGAAAAGCAATGTAAAGGAATTTTGTAGTATTCATTCCTTTAAAACAAACACACTCTATAGGAAAATTCCTATGGATTGGAATCCTATAGATTTCCTTTGGAAATCCTTTTACTCAAATAGGCCTTAAAACATGTCTAGATACATGCGAATCTAGACAAACCCAAGTCACTTATTTTTTGACAGAGGGAGTACGACAGTTAGACATAGAAAGTACTTTATATTTTTAATATAAGATGTTTTACCCTTACATGTAGCTAGACGATTTTTATTGTGTAGCTCACCTATTTTTCTCCAAACCTATGCAATAAAAGCTATCTAGACATGTATTTTAGAAAATATCAAAATATCTTATATTTTGGAACAGAGCTAGTACTATTTTATTAATACATGATTTACCTTATATACTTACAAAGTGTCTAGGAGCAACGTGTTGCAGTTGACTCTTAATCTATAGCCTACTTATTTTCTCTATTCTATTCTCTCTCATCTAACTAAGCAAAAGTATAGTATTTAATACTGATAGCCAGCTGGTTAAGCCTTCTTATACTTGTTTAGGAAAAAATAAACTAGGTGCAATGACAAGTTCAATTAAAATATAAAAATGTAATGCCTGCCATTTGATTGTGTTTCCCAAAATACTCAAGATTTTTTCTATAGAATTACTCATAGAAACAAGAAATATTTTGGCAAGATTGGACTTAGGAGGAGGGAGTATGAAATTGCAAAGCGAACCGGCAAAAAGTTCCTAAGAATCAAAACCTACAAAGGAAAGAAACACCATAGAAAAATTTCCCCCAAAAATGGAATGCTCTAAATCCTACGAAATTCCTTCAAACCAAAGATGCATAAGCACCTTCAGAAAGCACTTTTTTGGAATGCATTAATCAAAAATCGATAGGTTATGTTATAAACTTCCTACATATATAAGTGTAGAATAGATGAATCCCCAATAAACAAATACACTCACGAATCTAAAATAGTTGTCTACATGAACAATAAAAGATTAGATGACAAGGCATTGTCATGGTTTCAATATACTTCAACGATAACTTTTTGAAAATACTCTCTCTATTTTGCAGTAGATATCTTTTTATTGTTGGTCACAATACAGATATTCACTTCGGCTCGCAGGTGCAAATGCATCCATTGTACAAAAACATATTTCAAAATATCAAAAATTAAAAAAAAAATCTACATATACATTAGAACATTTTATGTTGGTTCACAAGTTTTTGAGATGAAAGAATATTTTATGTGTCGTGTATAAAAAGATAAAAATTGTCATGTGAATAGTCATATTCACCTAACAAATTTTTGTCTTTTTGTACATGACACATATTACGTTCTTTTATCCCAAAAACTTTTGAACCAACATAAAATGTTCCGATATATGTGTACAAGTTTTTTTTTGAATTTTTTGACATTTCGATATATATTTTCTTATAATGGGTGTATTTGCACCTATGAGCCGAATTGCCACCTCTGTCACAATATATATTTCTATTGACGGTCACAATAAAGTGTGTGTGTAAATTATTCGCTATAAATTATTCATTGTATTGCCATTTCCCTCCTCAACCAAGACATGCAAGGACAAGAGGGATTGTTTTTTTTTTAACGGGGAAGGGCGTAGAAGGCCCTAGGAACTGCTTTCATTCAACGGTGGGTTACAGATTACAAAGAGGTCTTAAAATAAACGAAAATTACAACAAAGACCTACACTTTTACACAAAGGACCCTGAAAATATATGAAAAAAGCAATCGGATCCTTCTCCACCGAGCATGCACGTCTACGACCTGGCCAGCCTCACCGCCACCAGGGACGAACCACTTGGGGCGGGGACGCTGGGAAGCTCCAGGGAAGAGCGAAAAGAAGGCCTAATGGCATCACGCCTGGAGGTTGAAGCACAGCCAGCAGCAAGTGGCTTGGGAGGGCCGCCTTTCGGCCATCTGAAGCAGAGGCAAGGCAGCTCCGGCTGCCACGAGTCCTCTGCGGAGAAACTCTCGGGAAGGGAAGCAGCCCAAGCTTCCCGCTGCTTCGACGAAGCCTTGGACCGGAAGTCGATGCCGTCAACGGCGCCACCACCTTGGTAGCCGAGGATCGAGGGCACAACGACCAATAACTCCAGATCGGAGCAGCCATCGAGCTTTATTGAAGGGGAGAGGAAGGAGCAGTAATTGGCCACCATCGGCTCCGTCCGCCGGAGCACCGCAACCATGCACCACGCCGCCACCCACCACCAGACGCCGCTCGCAAGCACTGGAGGTGAACTCCCCGCCGGCATACCGCCAGTCGCCACAGGGGCACACACGGGACAAAGCCCAAACCTACTACTAAACCTAAAACTACTATACAGGGAGGGGACCCTCACCCTACTCGCCGTCGGCCATCGCCGGAGAGGAGAGGGGAGGGGCCAAACGGCCCTGGATCTGGTGGGAGACGGGAGAAGCACTTGGGGGAGAGGAGAGGAAAAAACGGGAGGGGGAGGGGAGTGGACTTCTCGTTGTCAAGATCTGCAAGGCCAAACCGGAAGCTTCGAGTTGCGAAAAAGCTTCGAGTTGTTTCGCAGAGGGATTGGTTAACTCTTTCTTCAATGACATTGTTGGACTGCAATTTGGAAACAAACTTACGAAAACTGCATTGGAATTGCACTAGGTCGGGTATTTTGAGAAAAAAAACATAGAGAGACCTAAAGGACATTTATCTTAAATCAGGTGGAGTATATGTAAGTATGAAATTGGAGTAGGTTCCACTTTGGAATCCAAAGATTACATTTGTGAAGTGTGTAACCTATTTAAAACAATTGTCGTACTATACTAAGAAAGTTTGTTGTCCTTTAACAAAATAACCCCGAATCTTGGCAAGAAGATTTCCATCCATAGGGCCAACGAGGCATGCAAGATATTACCTAGACGTATCCGTGGACTAAACTTTGTGGTTGGCACGACACTATTGAACAGTGTTTTTCCTACTCTTGCATTTTAAGAATCCTACAAATCAGATTGGTGCTTAGAACGTCACGATTGAGTATAACAGGACTTGCAAAAAATATGAACGTGTGATTTTTCAAGATGTTAAAGTAGAGACAAAATTTCCTACAAAAATATAATATAAGTGACTGTAAGAAGAAATATACATGCGAGTAGTCCTCCAAACAACTAATCCACATGAAAAAAACTCTTGAACCGAAGAGGTCATTAGAAGTTCATGCCACGAGTACATTGCAAATATCAAGCTCGTATAGTACAAACTATCCTATAAAACGGGAGTAAAAGACGATGTAACATTGCAATTAAGGATGGAAGCTTACCGTACATAGTATCTTTGTGCATAAACCATGAGTATATCCACAACTTTATGTAGGGATTTTATAAACAAATATTAATCAATATGATAAAATGTAGGATATTATGCAATGTGAATGTAGTAACTAAATTACTATCATACGCTATGAGATTTTGAACATACTAATATTAGCTATCTGGGATGCTTAATAACTTCAAAACCTGTAGGTGTGAGTTGCCATGGAACTCAAAGAATGGTGACTTGACGCATTTTGCATTTATATATACTATTTATTATTGCATTTTCAGGATCCTTCATTTTTTTTGCAAAGAAAAAATATCATTCACTGTCCTCAGGAAGTCAGGATACACGCTAAAAATCCCATTATGAAATGTCTAAAAAATAATTCAGACTGCTCATAGTGAAAATAACTAAACTAGTAACATGCGTCCTTGTGCATTGTCCATGTAATTTAATAAGGAGAGAGTTGCTTGTGATAGCTAGCTATGTTGTTATAACATTACATTTTTCACATATAACACGAGTCTATAACATAATAAATAAAATTTTGCATAAAATCACACATGTGTTACTATTCACCGGTATAATAGTAGTAATATAGACTAGTAAAATATGCATATTGTTTGTGTTATTTACTTCCCAATATAATGACATGCTCAATCTTACTTAGTAAATCTCCATCTACCTAAATCTCATGTTACAATTCTTTTGTCTTTCTTGCGATTCAAACACTCATTTAAGAAAAATACCTATAACCTTCAAATCTTATAAGATTTAACTGGACAGGACATTATAATCTTATACTTTTTTTTATTCCGATGCTTTTTCTATCCTGCGAATCAGGGAGACCCTTACTTATTAGGAAATCATGCACTATCGAGAGGCCAGTAGCTTTCGTGACAAGGATAGTCCACAATACCAAACGTGAATTGGCTATAGAAACTGGCTAGCTGGGCCACAGATTAAGGGAAGGGCATGCTGCCCCCCCCAGCTGCTGGATAATTGAGTGGTTAAATCTGAATGAATATCCGATGACTCCCTCATCTTACGCCAAGTGAGCTTGATTGGTCAATTCTTTCCTTATCTGCTCCGCCACATCCTCCCTGGTCGGGCTGGTTGACCGGCACCATCCACAGTGGATCGCCGTGGGTTCTAGACTTGGACTCTTCTCCCTCCGGTGAGATTTTTCGACCGAGACGAGACGACGACTTGTGTCCCAGTGTCTCCATCCCTGTCCCGCCCTGCCTTTCTCCTTTTCACCCGTCGCCGGTTCGCTGTCCGGCGCAGCGCCCAAGGCACGCACACCCCTCGATCGCAGCGCAGACACGGCAGGCAGACGACGGGCGTGCCGTCGCAGTGCAACCAGCGAGCTCTTTCTGGAAAAAAGGACCTGGTTTTTGTTCGTATCCGAAACCCTCTGTTTTGCTAGGCTGATTCAACTTCCGTGAACAGTGTACTAAAATAACACTTTTTCTTCGTGGGAGATACTAAAAACACCGAGACATGTGTTTTCCAAACGTACAGATAGACAGTACTTTTCTCTTATCCGAAGTTAGCTTCCTCTTGTTAAGATACTACTCCCTCGGTTCTAAAATAGATGTCTCAAAACAATTAAAATTTGGATAAATTTAGTATTATTTAATATAAAGATTTATTTAAATTTTAAAAACTCTGAGACATCTATTTTAAGACAGAGAAAGTATAATACGTATACCACTACGGTTTCAAAAAATAAGACATCTTCTCCCCTCTACGACTTCCATCGTCAAGGATTGGTGGCCGGCGGCTACTAGGCAGGTCGTCTCCTCGTCGCGGCGGAGGGTGAACTTCCTTTTCTTGCTAGTCTTACTGACATGGTCTATGGCTTGAGCGGAATTGACAGGACTAAGAGCATGTCTAGCAGAGCCCTTAAACCCTTAAACTTTTAATGGTCGAGAATTGGCACATTTCAGCATTTTAAGGATCGAAAAACGGGGGTCCATTTTAAGGGTTGGGTTTGAGGGTTCTGATCTTTGCCTCAACCCTCAAATCCTCAAACTCATATGACATATCACAATTTTCATCATATCAATAATGGTTTGAAGCAAACAATAATCATTCTAGTTATTATTACAACAGCAAATAGTACTTTCAAGCACATAATAATCATTCAAGTTATTACAACAAAGTTTTTCTAAATAAACAATAATTGTTCGAATCAAATAGTACATAGCAAAGTAAAACAAAGATAGATCATGGGTCTTGGCGCCGCCCATCCAACTGCCAATGGTGCTCTACTAGATCATCCTGGAGCTGGCCATGAGTGTTTGCATTCTCAATCGCACGATATGCTTTAAGAAAAGCTTGTACGTGACAAGGGTTTCGTTCCGGTCGCACACGGGTACCAACATTGTCATAGAAACAAGGTAAGTTTAACCCTCTCTCATCCTCGAGGATCATGTTGTGTAGAATCACACAACATTTCATGATGTTCACTAAGGTTTTTTTGTCCCAAAAACGAGCTAGACCCCGAACTATGACAAACCTTACTTGCAAAACACCGAAAGCTCTCTCAATATCCTTGCGGGCACTTTCTTGTGCCTTTTTGAAATGAGCCTCTTTTTTGGTTAAGGGCACCCCATTTTTCTCCTTGATGGACTTCACAAGAGTTGCCCACTCGGGATAAATGCCATCGGTGAGGTAGTATCCATTGAATAATCATTGTTCATCACTTTGTAGTTGCAAGTTGGGGCTTCTCTTTTGACTAATCTTGCAAACAAAGGAGATCTATTGAGCACATTGATATCATTGAGTGTTCCCGACAAACCAAAAAATGCATGCCAAATCCATGTGTCCTCCGATGCCATGGCCTCAAGCACAATTGTAGCATCCTTACTTTTACCACAATACATTCCTTGCCATGCCTTCGGGCAATTTTTCCATGTCCAATGCATGCAATCAAGACTACCAAGCATCCCCGGCCATCCCCTTTTTTCATTCATCTCCATCAATCTCTTTGTATCTTCCTCATTCACAATCTTCACAAACAAACTACGGCGCATTCGGTACCTTCTTCGGAAGAGGCGAGGTGGGTATGTCGGCTTCACCGCGAAGTAGTCTTGCATCAATTGCTCGTGCCCGAGACCGCGGTTCCGGTGAATGGTGACTCGTCCCATCTTTGATCCTCTCCTCTGATCCAATAGCTTCTCGCGGTCTTCAAACTCTTGCACGTCGAGGAGGAGGCCCATCATCTCGACGTCGTCGTCTTGAAGCAACTCCTCAATGTCTGAATCGTCCGATGAAGACCAACCCGAATCATCGGACAACGACATGGAGTCGTCGGTGTTCACCTCCATCTACAAATCCATCAAATGAGCCTAATAATCCATCACAAATCCATCCAAAATCATCCAAAAAAGAGAAAAAATTACCTCGACGGGGCCGGCGGAGGAGGCGGCCGGAGGAAGGTGAGGCAGCGGCGGGTGGAGGCGGCCGGGGAGGTCGACACCGGGGCTCGGGTCGTCGCCGCGGGGCCGGGGCTCGGGAGGTCGCCACGGGGCCGGGGATCGGGAGGTCGAGGCAGGGCTCGGGAGGTCGACGTCGGCGCTTGGGAGGTGGAGGCGGGGCTCGGAGGCGGCTCGGGAGAGGAGGACGGAGGACGGGGAGGCGGCGGCGGCGGCTGGTGGTGAGGCCGGAGGGCGGAGGCGGTACGACGGACATGCTCACCACGGGGCGGTGTGGCGGAGGCCGGGGAGGGCGCAGCTGGGCGAGGCCGGGGCCGGCACGGCGGGAGGCTGCCGGGGATGGGCCGGCGCGGCGGCAGCTAGTCGGGGCCGGGGCGGGAGGAGCTGGGGCGGCGGCGATGCGGCTCGGGAGGGGAGGCGCGTTTCAGCGCGCCATGGGGCGGAAGCGCGATGCGGGTTGGGCAACGGGTCGGCCGGCCAACCCCTACTTCTACAGGTCGGAGGCCACTATACAGGTCCGACCCTTAATTTTTTTTTACGGGTTTAGGGGTTTGAGGGTTCTGATCTGCGTTTCGTCCGAAACCGTAAAAAAGTGGTCGGATAGGGGTTTGAGGGCTCTGCTAGACATGCTCTAAGTGGTTTTGATGTTTGCTGATAATACACGTGTCAAATTAATCGTTTTCTAAGTGCTTTATAAGCTATCTATGTTTACAAAGTATTCATTATCCCTCAAAAAGATCAATAGAAAGACATGATTTTTCTATATATTTTTTCCGAGTCATAGAAAAACCCTTCTATCAAAAGGGGGTCCATGTCGGAAAGTTTGGGTGAAATCAACTCTATTTTATAGCCATCCAACTTTCCCTCAATGGTTTAGAACTGAGATCCCGGTTTGCTGCTGCCTGCACTGTCTGTACCAACCGGTAGTATCGAATATTCCATCTGGTACTACCACTTGGCACTAATAGTACCGCCCGACGGTACCGGACGGGTCTGAGCCCATTGGCGAACTGAGGTTCCCTCTCAAGCCCGGTCGGTACCACCAACCCGATACTACCACGGCTGTGGCATCCCGCAAAACCACTACTAGAAAATCGCGTTGTTTTTGTGCATTGCATCATCATGACCGCATGCTCATGTCATCATGCCACATTGCATTTGAGCATCGTCATCATCTTGCATTTGCTTGCATAAAACTATTTTCGGGAAAACCTAATTTGTTTTCTAAACGCCCCGTCTTTATTCAAACGCAAAACCCGGGTCTCCGGATTATTTTGTTTTGTCTGCTATCGGTTTGCAAAAGCCCTGTTTGAAATAAATAAAATACTTAATTATTTTAGGGGGGCAGTCGAACGGGCCGATTCGACCCAGACGACCACCCCCAGAATAAAACGGTCCACCCCAAAATCCCTAATCTACCTAGTCCCAATCTACCCACCCAACCAGCCACCTCACCCGGACCAATCCCTGGCTGCCACCTCACCCTCTCCCTCCCCTCTACCCAATCCCATGCCGCCACCTGGCCCACCTCCTCTTTCACCCCCTCTCTCTCCTCTCTCACCCGCCAGCCCATTCTCCACTCAACCCCCCTGGTCCCACCTCCCCTGGACCCGGTCCATCCTCTGCCGCGGGACCCACCTGCAGCCCCACCCCGTCCCCGCGTCCCCAACCTCCCAACCCCCCTTCTTCCTCCTCTGTCTCTCCCTCTGCTCCACCCCGAGCCCACGCGCCGCTCCCTCCGGCCTCCACCGCCGTTGCCCGCTTCCCTGGCGCCCCTGCCCTCCTGCACCCACCCCGCCGGCCGCACCTCGCCCCCCTCCGCGAGCGTCCGTCGCCATCACCTCCTCCGGCGCCGCCTAGCTCGCACCGCGTCTCTCCTCCCGCTCCCCTCCGCTCTGCCTCGCTCCCTCCCCTCTCTGGCCTCGCTCGCGTCCGGCCGCTCTCCCCTCCGGCCGCCGGCGCCTGCTCGTCTCGCCCGCCCTCTGCTCCTCTTCCGCCACCCGAGCCGCGGCCTCCTCTCCCGCCTCAGGCCGGCCTCGCCCCTCCCCTGCATCGCCCTTCCCCGCTCCGCTCCGCTCCGGCCGAGCCCGGGCCCTCTCTCCAGCGCGCCCGCGTCCGGCCCCGCACGTCCCGCGACCCGCGTCGCCTTCCTCTCGGCCTGCCCGTGCGCCGCCGACGCGCTCGCCCCTCTCCTTCGTGCCGCCGCCCTCCGTCGGCCTCGCCGCGGCCGCTCCTCCCTCCTCCTCCGCGAGCGTCGCCGGAGCCGCCCTCGCACCGCCAGTATCCTCGCGCCCTCGAGCTTCCCTTCGCGTCCGCCGCAGCACAAGCGCATGCACCTTCCCCTCGAGAGCCCTCTCCGTCGGTCGCTGTCTGGCTGCGCGAGCACGTCTGTGACCGACCGCGGTCTGCCCCGCCGTCGCCTCAGGCCGAAGGCACCGCAGTAGCGGGCCCTGTCGGCCCCGTCCTCACGCCGTCGATGCCGGCAGCGAGCCCGCCGCCCGAGACCGTCCTCCTCCGGCCCGAACTTCCTCCTGCTCAAGCACACCCCCGTCCCCGTGCCGTCGACGTGACCCTGCGTCGCCTCTGTCAAGTACCGCGCATCCTCTACGAGCTCCTGTGAACATTCGTAGGGAGGCAATACAAGATCAACACCGATCCGGCCAAGCCCGATGAAACAACGGCACCGTACCCGAGTCCGATGACCGAGGCCCCGAAGGCATCTCCTTCTTGGAACGTGAAGGCAATGCCGCTCGAGTACTCCTTCCCGGATCCGATGACACGCAGCTCCCCTTTCCGGACCCCTCGAAACGCCAAGTTCGCCTCATGAACTCCGAAGACCGAACCCGAACGCCAAGACCGCCGACAACGGAACCGTGATACCCCAAGGTCTTCTTCCCGGATCCGATCCCGAAGACCGACCCCGGCGCCGAAGCCGAGAACCCCGACAAGAACCACGACACGGATGCTCCGAGTTCTCCATCAAGGAAACCAAGGTCGTCGACATGGAACCGTAGGACGCCAAGAACTTCACCCCGAATGCCAGAACCGACCCGACACGCGGGCCCGACAAGTTCGACACCGACCAGGGCGAGGCCGATGCGCCCCGACGCTAACCAAGTTCGTCTTCTCGGATGCGTCAAGATCGACTTCTGTTGTCCGAGACCGATCCCGTCGAACCCTGAACCCTGCCGAACCCCGAACCCCCCCGGAACCCCAAGTTCGTCGAGACCCCCTAATGTGTGAACCTTTTCCCGAGCCCCTATTTTATAAATGCTAAATATAAAACCTGTTGCATATTAATTTGTCATACTCGCATGCATATTTGAGTGGTTGGGGGCACTATGCCGATTCACCTTATAATTAAATATGGGGCCCATATGCGGGCAAATCTAGTCTCATATTGGCCTCATTTAAATTTGTGTAGCGAACCGGTAACTTATTTTTGCCATGCTAATACAATATTTAAATTGCGGGGTATCTAAACAACATGAACCACCTAAATATTGTCGGAACCCCGGTTCCTCTTAATATGACCTAATTGCATCGCATCTTTGCCATGGCATACATCATACATGCATCATGCCCGATTTTCTACCGTAGTATTAAATATGGCATCCGGTGTTTATTCTAGTGTTTTGCTTCTTCGCGGATAAGGCCGTTGAGTTGATGTGAGCTTCGCCCCGATCTTCGGATGAACCTTCGGCAATGTTTTCAGGCGAGCATCTCCCCCTTTCTACCTATCTTACTTTTATAGTATTTATTCCCTCCTATTGATCTATTGCTATCTGTGTTGCGTTGCTCTAGCTTTCGTACCCGTGATATCCCTTGCAGCCTTATATTGCCTTGGACACATCCTATTACCTGTTGTTTGGTAGATAGTTGGACTTGCGCGTCGTAGTCGCTTGCTCAAGTGCTGTTGCGTGTCGTTCGGTACCACAGTTGTTGAAGTGTTGCCGCATGCTTAAGGTTGGAGATGATCATGGCTTTCATTATCGTTTACTTTAATTATTGTTTAATAACTAAAATTGAAGTAGGTAAGCAGAGGCACAGGTGGGCAATAGATGTTATTTGGTTGTTAACCGTCCACTTGTGTCCCGTAGGACCCCGAGTACTTGATACCTGTTCCTTGAATATTCGCGCTATCCACATCCGGGAGGCTTATGGGACCCCCCTGAGCCAGAGCTTGATTCATTCTTATTTCTTGGGGCCACAAACTAGTTTGAGGTTTTATTTACGATCCTGTACTTATGCCATGCTTTACTGCTTTATTTACGATTGTGCGAGGAGCACACTGTACTGTTTAGGTAAGCGGAATGTTTTCGCGGTATCGACAAGCCCAGTTTTGGGTTCCCAGTCGTTTACAGCCATTGTCGCAAACCTCGGGTCCGTCTCGGAGTCAGCTAACTTCGTTGCGGGTGTACTCCAAGGGGTGGCCCCCTGAAATATTTCTGAATCCTGTGATTGCTTTGTCGTGAAGGCCTCGTTGGGTTTTGATTTGGTTTTTCCGAGGTTGATCGAGTGTGTGTTGCTATTGGTGCACCCCGGCCGGGTAAAACTTTCTGAAAGCCGTGTCCGCGGTTATGGACGATTTGGAGCACAGTATCTCGAACATAGACAACTATAACTAAAGTAGTGCTATAAATTTGACTTTATAATGACTAGTATTCAGCTTCACTATAATGGAATGGCTAAATAAAACTGCCAACCAGTGCTTGTTTGGGTTGTCGCTTGCGACCATTGTACCTGACTAGTAAGTACTGCAACTACAACGGAATGGCTAAATAAAAGTACCAACAACTGCTGGGTTTTGGGTTATCTCATGCTAATTGTATCTGACTAGTAAGTGTCGCAACTACAACGGAATGGTTAACTAAAACGGCCCACTGCTTATTTTATCAGGATGATTATCTATACCTGACTAGTAATTGCTGCAACGATAACTGAATAAATAAAACTGCCAACTGTGTGCGTTCCTCGGTTGACTTCCTCGTTTGGTCTCGAGGGGGAAATACCAGGATGGGATTGTTTGGTGTTAGTATCAGGTTGGTTCCGGATAGGTCTTTCTTACCCCTCTCTGATAGCCGCCAGTTGTATCGAGTCTCTATAGGTTGTTTAGCGTAAGCTGCCGCTTCAGTCCACCATACCTATGTAGGCGAGGACTGCCGAATTCTAGCCTCGCTGTGTACTGGCCTCAGTACTGACGCTCCTCTTTTTTCCTTTGCCCTTTGTCGGCACCCCTTTTGTTTAAGCAGGTTTTGAGATCGACGTCGTTAGCAGGGTTACCCTTCCGGCTTGGCCTGGGCAGGGTTATGGACGCCATTGGTTATTCTTCAGGGCTCTTAGCCCCATTTGCATCTTGTCCGTAGCTGGACGCTCTATCGTTTTCAAGGTGATTTGGATCTTTGTATATTATATCTGTATTCTTGACTCATTGAGTCGCTGTTGTATATATATCTGTTCTGTGGGTTCCACCGAGGACTGTTGTGTAATGTTATTACTTCGTTTTCCACCCGCACGAAAGTGCCTGGTGGGCACCTTTGAATCGTTTCTATGCGGGTTTGGGCGGGAATCGCTAAAACTTGCATAGGGTCGATTCTGAGGGTGTTACAGAGTGGTATCAGAGCTCAGCAGTTGCGATACCCCACAAGTCCAGCCTGTAGGATAACCTAGCTAACGGCTGAAGTAGAGTGTCAAAACTATTTTTGCAAAACCGGTTGGATAGTTCTGATTAGGTCTGATTTTACTCCTTACCCCTCTGCTGCTCTCCTCTCACCTCTGCGTGTTTTGAATCCGCTCTCTTCTTCCTCTTCGAGTCCAGGATTTCTCGTGGTTGGGTTCCGTCGTACCTTCAGGGTTTCGCTTCCTCCTTTGATAGCGGTGTTCTATCATCTGGTCTTCATGCTTGATGGACTTCTCTTTGTTCCTTCTCGTGCCTTCCGGTGTTTTCCGACGCGACGACATCATCTACGCTAGATCCGATGCAGAGTCTGCATCACCCCTTTGTTCCTGAACCTCGCTTGTCGAGATCTTCATTCTAATTCCGAGAGTTGGTTGCATAATCCGCCTATTCATGTGCAGAGTAATGGTTTGGGTGCGCGATGGACTGATCACCATCCGACTACTCTTATCATTCGCTCTTGTGCATCGAATCAGTGGATTCAGCAATTTTACTCCGTCCACGTAAGCTAGAGGTGGCTTTATTTGTTGATACCTCTACCTTCGACCTTTTGTTCCCGGAGTGTTCTCTCGACGATCACGGACAACGACCTCTTGTTAGTGGTGTCGCGAGGATCTACACGATGCGAGAAGATTCAGGTCGCCGCCCTTCTTTTCGGTACCATGAGGCGGATCTCGAGGGCGAGATCCATTGTTAGTGGTGTCGAATTGTGGCATCCCGCAAAACCACTACTAGAAAATCGCGTTGTTTTTGTGCATTGCATCATCATGACCGCATGCTCATGTCATCATGCCACATTGCATTTGAGCATCGTCATCATCTTGCATTTGCTTGCATAAAACTATTTTCGGGAAAACCTAATTTGTTTTCTAAACGCCCCGTCTTTATTCAAACGCAAAACCCGGGTCTCCGGATTATTTTGTTTTGTCTGCTATCGGTTTGCAAAAGCCCTGTTTGAAATAAATAAAATATTTAATTATTTTAGGGGGGCAGTCGAACGGCCCGATTCGACCCGGACGACCACCCCCAGAATAAAACGGTCCACCCCAAAATCCCTAATCTACCTAGTCCCAATCTACCCACCCAACCAGCCACCTCACCCGGACCAATCCCTGGCTGCCACCTCACCCTCTCCCTCCCCTCTACCCAATCCCATGCCGGCACCTGGCCCACCTCCTCTTTCACCCCCTCTCTCTCCTCTCTCACCTGCCAGCCCATTCTCCACTCAACCCCCCTGGTCCCACCTCCCCTGGACCCGGTCCACCCTCTGCCGCGGGACCCACCTGCAGCCCCACCCCGTCCCCGCGTCCCCAACCTCCCAACCCCCCTTCTTCCTCCTCTGTCTCTCCCTCTGCTCCACCCCGAGCCCACGCGCCGCTCCCTCCGGCCTCCACCGCCGTTGCCCGCTTCCCTGGCGCCCCTGCCCTCCTGCACCCACCCCGCCGGCTGCACCTCGCCCCCCTCCGCGAGCGTCCGCCGCCATCACCTCCTCCGGCGCCGCCTAGCTCGCTCCGCGTCTCTCCTCCCGCTCCCCTCCGCTCTGCCTCGCTCCCTCCCCTCTCTGGCCTCGCTCGCGTCCGGCCGCTCTCCCCTCCGGCCGCCGGCGCCTGCTCGTCTCGCCCGCCCTCTGCTCCTCTTCCGCCACCCGAGCCGCGGCCTCCTCTCCCGCCTCAGGCCGGCCTCGCCCCTCCCCTGCATCGCCCTTCCCCACTCCGCTCCGCTCCGGCCGAGCCCGGGCCCTCTCTCCAGCGCGCCCGCGTCCGGCCCCGCACGTCCCGCGACCCGCGTCGCCTTCCTCTCGGCCTGCCCGTGCGCCGCCGACGCGCTCGCCCCTCTCCTCCGTGCCACCGCCCTCCGTCGGCCTCGCCGCGGCCGCTCCTCCCTCCTCCTCCGCGAGCGTCGCCGGAGCCGCCCTCGCACCGCCGGTATCCTCGCGCCCTCGAGCTTCCCTTCGCGTCCGCCGCAACACAAGAGCATGCACCTTCCCCTCGAGAGCCCTCTCCGTCGGCCACTGTCTGGCTGCGCGAGCACGTCTGTGACCGACCGCGGTCTGCCCCGCCGTCGCCTCAGGCCGAAGGCACCGCAGTAGCGGGCCCTATCGGCCGCGTCCTCACGCCGTCGATGCCGGCAGCGAGCCCGCCGCCCGAGACCATCCTCCTCTGGCCCGAACTTCCTCCTGCTCAAGCACATCCCCGTCCCCGTGCCGTCGACGTGACCCTGCGCCGCCTCTGTCAAGTACCCCGCATCCTCTACGAGCTCCTGTGAACATTCGTAGGGAGGCAATACAAGATCAACACCGACCCGGCCAAGCCCTATGAAACAACGGCACCGTACCCGAGTCCGATGACCGAGGCCCCGAAGGCATCTCCTTCTTAGAACGTGAAGGCAATGCCGCTCGAGTACTCCTTCCCGGACCCGATGACACGCAGCTCCCCTTTCCGGACCCCTCGAAACGCCAAGTTCGCCTCATGAACTCTGAAGACCGAACCCGAACGCCAAGACCGCCGACAACGGAACCGTGATACCCCAAGGTCTTCTTCCCGGATCCGATCCCGAAGACCGACCCCGGCGCCGAAGCCGAGAACCCCGACAAGAACCACGACACGGATGCTCCGAGTTCTCCATCGAGGAAACCAAGGTCGTCAACATGGAACCGTAGGACGCCAAGAACTTCACCCCGAATGCCAGAACCGACCCGACACGCGGGCCCGACAAGTTCGACACCGACCAGGGCGAGGCCGATGCGCCCCGACGCTAACCAAGTTCGTCTTCTCGGATGCGTCAAGATCGACTTCTGTTGTCCGAGACCGATCCCGTCGAACCCTGAACCCTGCCGAACCCCGAACCCCCCCGGAACCCCAAGTTCGTCGAGACCCCCTAATGTGTGAACCTTTTTCCGAGCCCCTATTTTATAAATGCTAAATATAAAACCTGTTGCATATTAATTTGTCATACTCGCATGCATATTTGAGTGGTTGGGGGCACTATGCCGATTCACCTTATAATTAAATATGGGGCCCATATGCGGGCAAATCTAGTCTCATATTGGCCTCATTTAAATTTGTGTAGCGAACCGGTAACTTATTTTTGCCATGCTAATACAACATTTAAATTGCGGGGTATCTAAACAACATGAACCACCTAAATATTGTCGGAACCCCGGTTCCTCTTAATATGACCTAATTGCATCGCATCTTTGCCATGGCATACATCATACATGCATCATGCCCGATTTTCTACCGTAGTATTAAATATTGCATCCGGTGTTTATTCTAGTGTTTTGCTTCTTAGCGGATAAGGCCGTTGAGTTGATGTGAGCTTCGCCCCGATCTTCGGATGAACCTTCGGCAATGTTTTCAGGCGAGCATCTCCCCCTTTCTACCTATCTTACTTTTATAGTATTTATTCCCTCCTGTTGATCTATTGCTATCTGTGTTGCGTTGCTCTAGCTTTCGTACCCGTGATATCCCTTGCAGCCTTATATTGCCTTGGACACATCCTATTACCTGTTGTTTGGTAGATAGTTGGACTTGCGCGTCGTAGTCGCTTGCTCAAGTGCTGTTGCGTGTCGTTCGGTACCACAGTTGTTGAAGTGTTGCCGCATGCTTAAGGTTGGAGATGATCATGGCTTTCATTATCGTTTACTTTAATTATTGTTTAATAACTAAAATTGAAGTAGGTAAGCAGAGGCACAGGTGGACAATAGATGTTATTTGGTTGTTAACCGTCCACTTGTGTCCCGTAGGACCCCGAGTACTTGATACCTGTTCCTTGAATATTCGCGCTATCCACATCCGGGAGGCTTATGGGACCCCCCTGAGCCAGAGCTTGATTCATTCTTATTTCTTGGGGCCACAAACTAGTTTGAGGTTTTATTTACGATCCTGTACTTATGCTATGCTTTACTGCTTTATTTACGATTGTGCGAGGAGCACACTGTACTGTTTAGGTAAGCGGAATATTTTCGCGGTATCGACAAGCCCAGTTTTGGGTTCCCAGTCGTTTACAGCCATTGTCGCAAACCTCGGGTCCGTCTCGGAGTCAGCTAACTTCGTTGCGGGTGTACTCCAAGGGGTGGCCCCCTGAAATATTTCTGAATCCTGTGATTGCTTTGTCGTGAAGGCCTCGTTGGGTTTTGATTTGGTTTTTCCGAGGTTGATCGAGTGTGTGTTGCTATTGGTGCACCCCGGCCGGGTAAAACTTTCTGAAAGCCGTGTCCGCGGTTATGGACGACTTGGAGCACAGTATCTCGAACATAGACAACTATAACTAAAGTAGTGCTATAAATTTGACTTTATAATGACTAGTATTCAGCTTCACTATAATGGAATGGCTAAATAAAACTGCCAACCAGTGCTTGTTTGGGTTGTCGCTTGCGACCATTGTACCTGACTAGTAAGTACTGCAACTACAACGGAATGGCTAAATAAAAGTACCAACAACTGCTGGGTTTTGGGTTATCTCATGCTAATTGTATCTGACTAGTAAGTGTCGCAACTACAACGGAATGGTTAACTAAAACGGCCCACTGCTTATTTTATCAGGATGATTATCTATACCTGACTAGTAATTGCTGCAACGATAACTGAATAAATAAAACTGCCAACTGTGTGTGTTCCTCGGTTGACTTCCTCGTTTGGTCTCGAGGGGGAAATACCAGGATGGGATTGTTTGGTGTTAGTATCAGGTTGGTTCCGGATAGGTCTTTCTTACCCCTCTCTGATAGCCGCCAGTTGTATCGAGTCTCTATAGGTTGTTTAGCGTAAGCTGCCGCTGCCGCTTCAGTCCACCATACCTATGTAGGCGAGGACCGCCGAATTCTAGCCTCGCCGTGTACTGGCCTCAGTACTGACGCTCCTCTTTTTCCTTTGCCCTTTGTCGGCACCCCTTTTGTTTAAACAGGTTTTGAGATCGACGTCGTTAGCAGGGTTACCCTTTCGGCTTGGCCTGGGCAGGGTTATGGACGCCATTGGTTATTCTTCAGGGCTCTTAGCCCCATTTGCATCTTGTCCGTAGCTGGACGCTCTATCGTTTTCAAGGTGATTTGGATCTTTGTATATTATATCTGTATTCTTGACTCATTGAGTCGCTGTTGTATATATATCTGTTCTGTGGGTTCCACCGAGGACTGTTGTGTAATGTTATTACTTCGTTTTCCACCCGCACGAAAGTGCCTGGTGGGCACCTTTGAATCGTTTCTATGCGGGTTTGGGCGGGAATCGCTAAAACTTGCATAGGGTCGATTCTGAGGGTGTTACAACGACGTCCAATAGTATCGCTGTATTTTCCGGTACTACCGCTTTGCGGTACAACCGGTTCATGTTGCATGTCCTACCGGTGGCGATAGAGGTATTTCCACCTCCACTCGTTTACGCACGATACCACTTTCGGTACCACAGTAGTATCGATCATTTCCGGTACTACCGCTTCTGCTTCTGATAGTACCGACCGTAGCAGTCAACAACGGGCATATTCCCTCTTAGGGGTATAAAAGGGTCCTTCTTCCCCAACAGGAAGGCTGCCCCTTTTATCTCTCTAATCCATTGTTCTTGAGCTGGAAATTTACTAGATCTCCCCCATAGTGCTCCAATCTCCTTGATTCTTTGGGATATGGTAGAGGAGGTCTAGATCTAGGGTTTCACCAAAGCAAAGTTGACCCCCCCCTTGTTTTTCCTTGTGGATCTTGTTACTCTTGTGTTCCTTGAACCCTAGACGGAAGAGGTCGATATCGGAGCTCGAACATTGGTTGTAAAGCTTCGGGATCATGTTGGGAGACTCCAAGTGTTGTGGAGGTCTACTCAACAAGTTTGTAAAGGTTTCGGTCACCGCCTTCAAGGGTCACCGCATAGTGGATCATGTGTTTGCCTTGTGACAGGTGTGCGGGAGAATAGGTTGAGGCCTTTTGTGGGGCTGGTGGTCTTAGTACCGCCCACCCTCTAACGGCGACGTACTTCCCTTTAAAAGGAAGGAGCTTCAAGAAAATATCTTCATGTATACCTCGGTGATTTCTATCCTTTACTCTCTATGATTGTTGGTTGGTTGCTTGTTTGTCATATATGTTCTCTCATCTTATTGCATATTTTAATTTAAAAAAGATTAAAAATTAAGTAGCGTCTATTCACCCCCTTTCTAATCGTTTATACCAATTTTTCAGGAATGACCGGGTGTTTGATCACCACGCATGCGATGCCGCAACGGTGGCCACCCGCCTCACCAATGAATGGCAGGAATGGATTTCCTGTAGGAGTGGGCTGGTGAGAGAGTAGTTGTTTGTAATAGTCTGTGGTGGTCGTGTCCTAATGGGACGATGTCGGCTTCAGGTCTTGGCCTGATCGTGCTGCAATGTTTTCCTTGTAGTGGTGATCAGTATTTGTAATCCCTCTTTGACAACTTAATACAATAACACGCAGATCTCCCGCGTGTTCTAAAAAAATATAAATTTTTTAGAAAGTCAATTGTGTCGAGATTGATCAAGTTTACACAAAAAGCTATCAATAATTATGATACTAGTATGTAGATACGCTGTAGAAAATATATATTTCGTAATGTATCGAATGATATACTTTTTTTGTTCGGAAAAGTATGTCATGGGTAGATGTGAATTTAGATAAATCTGGGATGTCCTTTCCATGATAGAGTTGACATAGTAAACATTAAGATATTATTTTAATATACTTAGTAAATATAATATATTTAACTTACCGAAAATTTATATGTCTTACTTTTGGAACGGATGTAGTAGGATATACCATGTTGTAAGAATGGTATTACCCTCCTAAGGGGAATCCCCTCCCAGCCCATCAAACAACTATCTAAGAGTTAACATACCTCCCGTAATGAGTCGTAAAACAGCATTGAACGGACAACTTGATTCGTGGCTAAAAAATCACACCGTCATGTTTTCTCCCTAGACGGTCGCCTGCCTGCCGCACGCCTCAAGCCCTTCACAAGCTCAGCCTTCATTGCCCTGCATCCATGTATCCGCTCTCCCCCCACGTCACCCTGCCGAAACTCAGACTTCATGTCCTATAGTGTCGAGGACGCTGCCATCCTCCACTACGCCATGTTCGAGGACGCAATGACTCTGTGTGTCGTGAAGACGTCAGCCGCCATGCAACTGTAGTCCGCTCTTCCATGTAGTGTCGAGGTCGCCACCATCCTCCATGACGACATGTTCTAGGATGTCGCCGCCCTGACCGTTGTGAGGACGTCCCCGTCCTACACGTGTATTCTGGCGTTGGTTCGCTAAACCGACATGTCCCGTGCATGTAGTTTGACGACATAGTTACAACATCACGAAGAATAGAAAGGGTAAAGGGTAGATATTTATATTGTGCATTTTGCATCTCATGGATTTGAAAATATGGGGGAATTTTAAAAAACGTTGTTTGAATAAGAAGCGATGGAAATTCGACTCTCGTGTTGAGTTTGACTCAAGTCAACACTAGGAATTGAAATTCGGATTTCAAATATGATCTTGGATTTTAAAACTTGAGTTACTCAAAACTAATTCAGCTAAATGATGAGTAATAACCCATACACACATTCACACACAAGAGTAAACTCTAAACAATCTAAAGTTTAAATGTCAACATTTGAATTCAAATGGGAGGTTTGGAATTAGTCAAACTCGAATTCAAATTCATAATAACAAAAGGAAGATATGACAAGTATTTGAATCGGATCTTTATTAATTTCAAAGTGGATACAAGGTTTGTACAAGTTTAGTTAAAAAAGGAGATTACAAAAGTAAGAAGGAAATCATAATACAAACTACAAAAGAAAGGAACTGACCTAAACTAAACCTATGTGCATTCCTATCTCTATATTCTTATTCCCATCTTCACTTCATCTCTTCATATTATCTTTGCTTGAACATTCAAACCAACAAAACAAAGAGAGACACATAAATGGTTAAAATGTTGGTTCCACCCTAAGGTGAAACCATCAATGTGGAATCCAAAATTGAGACTCAGGAATTTTTTCTAAAACCAAAATGCGTGGGGGTTAGGCAATAGGGAACATTAGGAAGTAGAAACTAGCGAGGTACATGTCCAACAAAACCAATAGCAAGAATTTCAATCAGTAGTATAAGATCAAAATAGATAGATGAGTAGTTGGTTGACAAGAACACAAGTCACTATAACCAAGTAAATCATGTTGGGCAATAGCAGAACAATAGGAACCAATATCAATAGTATCCTAGAACCATGGTAATAATAGTACAAGTCTTAATATAAGTAGATAGAAGCGGAAGTAGCAAGTAACGGTAAACCAAAAACCATAGCAACACCAAGTGTAAACAATAATAGGTGAAATTAGACATAAGAAACTGTACCAAGTAAACTAGTAGAAAAGCAAAAGCATATTAGCATAGTATCCCAAGCTATGGATTCCTCAGAACACCAAACTTATTGAGGATGAACAATAATCGGTCTTCACCTCAAATTAAACAAAGCACAAGTAAACTATAACATGTACTAAAAGAAACTACACTCCAGTAATTAAAACAAAGTAAAAATCAATTAGAAGCCAATTGTCGTCGTCCAAATTGGGGACCTGACAAACTTACCAACCAAACCAACCTGCCACTTTTGACATATGGAAATGCATTGCATCTATGCATAGAGACAAACTAGAGAGATGGTTGCATCGAATACCATGTATCTCACACAACAAATGCATCTGTGAGGTGTCAGTACAACAAAGCCCATGTGCCATTATAAATAGCCGGATCCTAGACCCTAGCTCACAACTCATCTGAGAAACTCAGACCACAAACACTCACTCACTTAGAGAGAAATATGAGTGAGAGAGAGGGCGAGAGAGTGAGAGTGAATGAAGGCAAGCAAGAACATAATCAATGGATCAAGAACAGGAGGAGAAGGCAACAAGGAGCATATGGAGATCTTCATCAAGGACACTAGTATTTCTTCAAAGGTTTAAACTAAGGAACTATAGTAGATGAGTAGGAATAGTAATAGCAGTAGTTGAGAAGGATCATCTGGATCTAGGGAAAGGGAGATTAGTAGCAATAATTTTGATGTTGTGCACCAATAGATCATGGCACCTCATGATAGTACTACTGGGAAGAAATCACAAGCACAAGTACATGATCAACATCAGTGTACACTAAGTAAAGAGGCATCGCGGAAAATGAGAATGTATCTGCACTCGGTGCACAACCCATCCTTAGGAAACAATATTTAAAAATTAAGAGTGAGGAAAGAGGGAATACATCATACAAGGTAAATAATGTTTTCCTCCAACTGCAATATGCACTAGGCAGAAACTCTACTGAGTTATAGCATAGTAGATATTGAAGCTAGAGGAAAAGCATGAACATATAATCTTAACACACTGGTAGAATATGAACATATAGAAGAACACACAAATATATAAATTAAACTAAGCAAGTTACTATCAGTCACACAGTGATAATGCCAATGGAATCTGATCATATTATAAGTGTAAACTAATCAACTATGAGAATCATCTACAATAATACAAGTAAGATTAAGTACAAGCTACTCTCAGGTACCTTTGAGAGTAACACAACAATATTCAGTAAGCAAAATCAATTGAAATTACTAAGATAGCAGAAGAATCCCTACTTAATTATAATATAGAGAATGGGTTAAACATGTTTGAGTTGTGGATCTTTACTCCACTTAAATATAAACAAACACTAAAGAATACTGAAACTGACACTATCAAAACTAAGAACTAAAATTCAATTACCCACAAACCAAAACCACTACGAGTAAGAAAAGCTAAATAGATGTTACAAATAAGCTAGTACCTACTAGAAACGTCTAGAAACACACAAGAACTCTAGAACATGAACTGTCCATGATCGACAGAGTATGAACCCTAGATATGGGAAATTCATGATTAGATGAGCCACCTGTAGAAATTGGGAAAAAAAGAGTGAGAGAGAGAGAGAGGAGTAGGAGAGAGCTTATTACCTTCAGAAAATAGGAGCCCGGTTCACCACTGACTGTGTAGAGGTAGATGACGAGCACCATGGCGGTGGAACAAGGAGTACGCCGAGGGGCATCTCAACCTAAGCCAGGATACACACGTGGTAGGGTTACATTGGAGATGCAAGATAATAACCAGGAAACACCAGGGAAGCAGTAGAGAATGGTGGCAACACCGTCGACCGAAACACTAGTTAGGGTTAGGGTTGAGCATCATTGGAGAGGAGATTAAGAGTTGAATCTAGCTGGATAAGAAGGGAAAGCATCGAGAGTGGAGGCAATTGAGTGGAGGCGCGGGGCCGGAGACTACTAGAGATAGCCGGACTCGCCGGTGGCGACGCGCTCGCACAGAAGAGAACGCGTGAGGGAGAGAGAGAGAGAGAGAGAGAGAGAGAGAGAGAGAGAGAGAGAGAGAGAGAGAGAGAGAGAGAGAGCAAGGGGGGTTATGAAGTCTGAGTCAGGTTGGACCGATATGTTCCAGTCAACTAGGCCATTGAGTGCCTAGTGGGCCCAAGACCTAGTGGTATTTTTGTAATTTCCAAAAATAATTAAGTTAAAGCCAAATCCAAAAACTTTAGAAATAAAATGCCTAAAAATAAAATAAAAATACCCACATATAGGAAATAAAAATTCAATCTAAATATGAATACTTGAATGAAAATTCAAATAACTAAAAATATATATAATGGAATGAAAATTCAAAGAACTAAAAATATTAAATAAAATCTATCACAAAACAAATTTTTAGTTTTTATAAAAATAAAAATAGTTCCAAATGGGGAGAATACAAGGATTCAAAATCCTACTTTTCTAGAATTATTAAAAATATTTTTGTTAACGAAATTTCCAAGTTGTTTATTTGACTTAAAAACCCTTTAAATGAATAAAAAATATTCCAAAAACATTTAAAATCCAAATAATATCTCTTAAAATATAGGAATATAATTTCCAACTTAAAAACACACAATTTGAACTTTGAAGATTATTCAACCTAAATTTTCTTGAGATATATGAAAATTCTAAAGTGAAATTCATAAAGTTCACTAAAAATTGAAATCAACTTTAAAACAAGAATAGATCATTAAGGGGGGAATCAACCCAAAAAATTAGAGCATATAATATCTATGCATTATGTCAATAATTTGGATATTTGAACATTGTCCTTACTAGACAATGAATGCTATTTTTAGAACCCGAGGTCTAGGGTAATCTAGAACACTCGAACTGCAATAATTCGCAGTTACCAGGCAAGTCCAGTATTGCATCTCCATTGAAATCTTAAAATTGCATGTCCTTTGAACTATTTTGCAAAAAAACAACTTTTCCAAAGTATTACAATATCACATGCAATCAAAAGAAAAAGACTATTTTCATCATAAATATGAAAAGGAGGTACCGGCCCAGGGTGGTCAAATAATCTATTGCGGTGCACAATAGAATCATGGTTGGAATACATGATGGAAAGTCATGTGGGTGGAAATTCTATTGTACCAGAAAAGCTAACCTAGGATTAAACAAGAAATTTAGTCAGTGATTCTTGCATAGTATAGAGCGCTGACCACATATCCTGTGATGGTACAGGAAAGTCAGCTGTACATTTTCTTTCGCATGTCCCCGTACTCTAAGTTGGATTGTAATTCAAACTGGAGAGCAGCGGGTGAAAGCCCGTAATTTCCCCATCCTATGATGCTCGATGATGACTTAAGTGTATCAGAAGAGATGGTAAATGAGCATAGGTTATGTGAGCGAAACTCAATACAAAGGGCGGACTGTGGGGTCATGTAGAAGGATAGTGATTGGCTTCATCTTGAATCGGTCCTCAAACCATGGAAGTTTGAAGGGGAAGTCTCCTCAATCATGCACTCAAACTTAAGATCATATGTGGATAAACTAGCACACCTATCGAGAGTATATGAAAATGGCATGTAAATTACTCCTTATTCCGGGAAGAAACTACAAACACAACATGGAAAGAAACTCGATAAAGTTCTCACAACCGAAGAAGACTGAGTGACACAATTTTTATAAAATAAAATTTACCTCTTCAAGAAACTGTTTGCGAAAACATGCATATGTCTAGGATCACCGATCCACGACCATAGATAGTGCATAAAACATCCATATTCCCAAGAACTTATTGAGTACACTCGTACTTAGGCGTACCTTCTTAAACTCTTTCTTAGGTGCCAAGAAGATCAAAAAAACAACATCAGTGTATAACTCGAAGAGTGAGAGACCAACTACAAGAAATCAGATCTCTCAAGAGGCATTGAAGGTGTAGATTATAGCATAGATTTTGACAATAAAGATGAAGATGTAGATATGGAGAACTAGTATCACTTGCATAGAATATTCAGTCTAAGCAGCATAGATCCATACTAAATAAAGTTGCAAAGCTTCGATGATAGTGAACCTAGTTGTACCATTATCTTTCAATCTAGCTCTTTTGAATTGAATTTCATATATGAATACTCATTGGACCAAGGAGGATCTCGAACTTTGTATTTCTCTTTGTTTGTTGATAAGAAATATATAAGAATTTAGACCAACAGCGGTTTTATTGTACCACTCCAAGGGGTGTAATATTTATAAAACGGTGTTTCGTGAGTGTTATGACAATGACTTATACACTACAATATGCAGCGGTGTATATGGCTAGTGTAGTAGACTCCTCCAAGGCAGCGGGGCTTCTCAACAAAAGGGTCCCGCATTCAATGGCGAAGGCAGGCTTGAATCTTAGAGGGGGCCAAATCTAATAATTTTCAATTTAGAGGCCAACTAAGTTAATTTATCTAAAAAAACTTTCTAAGGTAGCCTTAAGCAAAAAAAAATCCTTTATGTTGCACAACGCCATAGGGGGCTAGGGCCCTTGCTGGTCCCCTAGCTCCGCCACTGCCCACATCCCTCTACACAAATTTGACAATGTAATTTGAAGGTATACACACGATGAATTGATCGGGATGGACTACATGTTTTGTGCTTGTATCATTATCAAGTCCACGGCAGCTGAAGCGTCCCGTTTCATTTCAGTCTTGATATACCATGACAGTAAGATTATTGGTTATTTCATATACTCACTCCATATGAAGTATGTGGAAACTGCCTTATGTCTCACGGTGAAGTCAGTCGTGGAGAAGGGCGTGGAAGCCGAATATCTAAGGACGAGTAAGAGTGGTTCGAGTCCTGATGATGACGAGGTTTTGGCTAGGTGATTTCTGACTTGGAGCGACGACTATGGCAAGTGAGGGCGACAAAACAGGAGATATTCAGGGTCTAATCTTACAGGGTGAAAGCCCAAAGCCTGGCCTTAGTTGGTTGTGCCTAGCAATAACCTTGTTGGAGGTATTGTTTTGTGAGTTCGTACTTTCTCCTAGGAGAAAACCTATGATCGATGATCAAGGTGATGACGAGCACTGTTTCCTTTTTATAGGCGCCACTTTTGGGGAAGTTGGATTTCTGGTATTGTCTTGGTGGTGGTTGGTCCACTACAACAAGGAGTAGATCACTTTGACATAACTTTTTTTTGTAATTCTTTTTTTTCCGGGTTGTGTGAATCCGTAAGGTGGCTAGAGCATGCGTTGTTGTAGATACTGGGTGTAGTCGGTATCTCCGTGATATTAATATATACTTTAAATTTTGTTGGAAACTATCATATAAAATACAGTGTTCATCTGCTTATCAAGAGTGCATGAAATATATCAAGTATTTAATGATCCAACCGTTCCCACAAATGCTTTTTCTTATCTAGTACGTCGAGTGATATTTTGGGAGTTCTTTACTAGCCCACATGGCGCCATGGAATGATAATACATATCTAAAGACACATTCCTTCTCGAGTAGGAAACAATTAAATTACTATGCATCTTGAGTAGTACTAGAAATGTATTTCGTATATTAAATAGTTTCAAAATAGAAAATTCTTCTCTGAGTGGGAAAAAGTAGTTGCACATATTTGAAGATCATACTATACTAAGGCCAATCTTAAGTTGCCATCATAACATTATTTTCATGCAAGTAAAGTATTTTTAGTATAATGCAAGATAAGAGCATCTCCACTCGGATTCCCACCAGGCCATTTTCAGGGCTTTTTTTGTCCGGACGCAAAAAAATTTGGCCTAGTCGCGTTCCTAGGACGCCGGTTTCGTCTAGATTTGGCCCAACTTTCATTTGGACTTCCTAGGTCAATCCCGGGGCACCGGGAACGCCTTGAAAACGCCGGACGAAGCAACTTTGGCGGAAAAAAAAGCTCAGCGCGTGGACCCGTCCAATCAGCGACTCGAAGCCGAGTCGTCGTCATCCTTCCGCGTCGGCTCCCGTGATGGACCACGGAGCAATAATTGCCCGTGTCGTCGACCACGCGTCACCGTAATGGCGTGCCACCGCCACCTCGGGTCCCGCGACAGATCGTCGGGCAATAACTTCCCGCCATTTCCCCTTGTCCCGCCCACGCCGCTACACGGATCCTGCCTTCGCCGCCCACTTCGGCCTATAAAAGCCAGCGTCCTCGCTGGCTCACTACACACACTCTCAACTCCTCCACTCCCCCTCTACCGCGAACTCCAACTCCAACGAGAAGGAAGTTATGGCCGAGAGGTACCCCGGCGACCCTACGGCGGTGAACGTCTTCGGCCGGCGTATGCTCCAGCCCTAGGAGGCCTGGATGATCCATGACGCCGGCTACACGGTGCCGCTGGACATACAGTGCCCGCCCGGCTTGAAGCTCAGCGCCAGCGACATCCGTGCCGCCGGTGCCAACCGGCGACGAAATGGTGGAGGAGATCCAGGCCGCCATCACGGCGATGGAGGACCCAGAGCTCGCCGAAGACCCCAGCAACCTTGCGTACTAGGAGCAGTTCTTCGCTGAGCGCCGGCTCCTGGATCTAGCCAACCACGAAGGGCCGTCCGGCTTGCCGCCGAAGTGCAACAACATGCCGGGGCGCCGGCGGTGGTGGAGTGCACCAGGACGGACGCTCTCTGTCGTCCTGGAGCACATCCACTGCAAGAAAAATGTCCTTTTATAACGGCCGATTTTCATGGTTGAAGGCCTGTTTTTCATGGCTGAAATCCTTCTACGACAGATGCCCTTCGTGGTAGAAGCCCCGTCACAAATGAATCTACCACGGTTTTTTTCTGACCGTGGTGGATCGCATCCTTCTGCCACAAAGTCGTTCTGTCATAGATCTGTTCGCCAGGCGTGTTGACTATTGACGTCATGCAAACGGCCACGGCGAACACCATTAACGACGAGTTAGCGCCGTTAACTGTCAATAAAACCGTGGTAGAAGTCAGGCCCAGACAAGGCATGGTAATTATTAAATGGACCGGCCCATTAAGAGAGCCCATTAGTATCATGGCCCATTACTATTTCGTTCTGCACTGCTACAAATGGGCCCACTAGTACTGCCCACGGCGACCCATAAACTTTCAGGCCCGTTACTGTTTCCCCTATACTATTTAAAATTGTCCCATCTATAAGGCCCGTAAACTGTTGGACCCGTTACTATTCCGCTCCGTACTATTTGAAATGGGCCCGTTTGCCAGCCCTCTTTGGCCCCTAACCTTTCTGACCCGTTACTGTATAGTTCTACAATGTTTGAAATAGGCCCATATATGTAATTCGCTGCGACCCATACACATTCGGGCCTGTTACTATTCAGACCCATAAATGTCCCGCGCATATTTTGGCCTGTTACTGTTTTGGCTTGGTAGGTTTCTCGGCTTCTTACTGTTTTGGCCTGGCCTGCTATTGTTCTGACCCGTTACTGTTTTATCCATTTAAGGTTCTGACCCTTTTACTGTTCTGGTTCGTTACTGCTGTTACTGTTTCGGCCAATTACTATTTTGGTCGGTTACTGTTTCGTTTATTGTTACTTAGAACGTGTGTGGGTCGGGCCCGTTACTTTTACGGTCTTTTATAGTTTCTGTATTTCTGGAGCCCATTCCAGCATCATAAAAGGTGTATGTGTGAACATTTTTTACTATTCATCGTTGGTCTAATACAAGACGGACAAATACAAAGCATGATACTATACCTTAATCGAGCTGGCTAGCGCAGGTATGGTACCGCCTACCGCTATGTGTGGATAGCGTCAACTAAATGCCTACATGGCCTATGCGATTGATATTACATCAAATGCAAAATACTTAAAATTATTACATATTATCAAGTCAAGGGGAAGAAAAATCGGCATTTTTCAGTTGACAGTCGAGTTGATAACAACCCTCGATTTGCCTTTTCCATCTATCACTTGCATCTCCCTTTTGAGTGTGACATCTATATTGGAAAACAACCTTGAGACATGATCTTGCAACTCCCTATTTGGTGGCGATAGAAATAATTGCAGTCTAAAATTAAGTAATAACAAGTTAATACATCAAACAAGGCAAACTACTCATTTAACAGATATGATAGGAGCTACGAACTGGCCAGGTCATTTCAACAAATATATATATATATAGAAACAATTGTATATCCTGAAATACAAGAGATGTTGGATGACTTGGAATTTACGGTGAGCTACACAATGGCATGCAGTTACTACCGTAGCTAATAATGAACCAAACATAAATTATAACAGAATCATGTGAGAACTTGTAGAGCGGGAATGCAAACGACGAATGAACTATATGGTAGAAGAGAGTTACGTCATTGCTTAGGACGAACTAGAACAAGATAGGAAATATAATGACATCGCTTGTGAACCTGTAGAACAGTACAAGCAAACATTAGACAAGTGTGCCTATAATTAAATGAGCAATCAATCAAATTGTTTCTTAGAATTTGAGCAAATATAAAATAGCCAGGTCATTTCAACAAATATATATGGAAGCAGTTCTTTATCCTGAAATGCAAGAGACGTTGGGTAACTCGGAATTTGCAGTGAGCTACACAATGGCTTGTAGTTACTATCGTAGCTATAAGAATTGACTAGATAAAAATTATAACAGCTTCATACAAGAACTTGTAGAGCAAGAATGGAAATCACGAATAAACTATATATACAGTAGAGGATAGTTATGTCGTTGTTTATGATGAACCATTAGATACGAAATATAATGACATCAACTGTGAACCTGTAGATCAGGACAAGCAAGCCTTATAGAAGTGTGCCAACAAATGAATTGAGCAATCAAATAGTGTTTCTTAGAATTTCAGAAAATATAAACTAGCCAGGTCATTTCAATAAATATATATGTAAGCAGTTGTGCATCCTGGAATGCAAGAGACGTTGGGTGACTTGGAATTTGCGGTGAGCTACATAATGGCATGCAGTTACTGATGAGTGCGTGAACACTTCGTTGGGAGACCCCAGGAGGAAGGTATGATGAGCATAGAAGCAAG
Source organism: Avena sativa (assembly GCA_916181665.1). Lineage (NCBI taxonomy): Eukaryota > Viridiplantae > Streptophyta > Magnoliopsida > Poales > Poaceae > Avena > Avena sativa. The sequence continues at coordinate 197,198,661 of OV702282.1, forward strand.
TTTTTCCTCAGTAAGAGACCGAGGTTATCGAACCAGTAGAAGGAAGGAAACGACTCAAAGGTGTTGCCAGCAACTTGTAGACCTGCACAACACAAACTCAAGACTTTTCTCCAACGAATAGTGAGGTTGTCAATCTCACCGGTTTGCTGTAACAAAGGATTAACTGTATGGTGTGGAAGGTAATGGTGGTTTGCAGAAAGTAAATAGTAACAGTGGAATATGTATCAATGGTAAAGATTGGACCGGGGTCCATAGTTCACTAGAGGTGTTCTCCTTAAATAAACAAACATGACATGCCGGGTAAATAAATTACAGTAGGGCAATTGAAAGGACTGAGCAAGGCATAACAATGCAATACTAGACATTCAAGATCCTATGAGATTCGATTGGGAAATACAACAAGATACATAGACCGCCATCCAACTGCATCTATGGCTAGAAGTACACCTTTGGGTTATCATCCAAACCCCCTCCGGTATTAAGTTGCAAGCAAGAGACAACTGCTTTAAGCAAAGTGTGTAAGGTAAACAATCCATTTGTTCCATGAAGAAGAGACCGTTGTTTTCTCCCTAGTGGCAACAACACATCTACAACCTTAGAGATTTCTATCACTTCCCTTAGATTAAATAGAGGCACGAACCCACTATCGAGCATAAATACCCCTCTTGGAGTCACTAGCAACTACTTGGCCAAGATAGCTAATAACAACGGAGAGCATGAAAGATCACAAACAACACAAACATGATAGAATCAGTAAGATAAAACCATTAATCAATCTGACATAGTAATCCCAATGTCCATCGGATCCCCGCAAACACAGCATGCATGATTACAAATAGATGAGATCTTGATCATGAATGGAGCTCACAAGATCTAAACATGAAAGCACAAAGGAGTAGATACAACCATCTAGCTACTACATGGACCCGTAGTCCAAGGTGGAACTACTCATGCTTCATAACGGAGGCTGGGACGATGAAGAAGAAGGCCTCTGGGATGATCTCCCCTCCGGCAGGGTGCCGGAAAGAGCTTCAGATCCCCTCAATCAAGGGACGATGGTGGCGGTGGCTACAGACGATTTCGTGGAATATTGATCGGGTACTTAGGGTTTAGGCATCGGGGGCTTCTTATAGGCGAAGGGGCGAGGTAGGGGGTCGCTAGGGCGGCTGCACCCCCCAGGCGTGGTCCCATCTTGGTCGTGCGGCCCCCTAGTGGCCCTCCTCCATCTCGTATTCAGGATTTGTGTTCCCCACGGTAAAATATTGACTTTGTCTTTTGTCCCGTCCAATTCCGATAATATTGATTTTCTGCCTTTCAGGAACCAAAAACAGAAGAAAACAGACAACTAGCACTGTGGCATCTTGTTAATAGGTTAGTACCAGAAAACATATAAAAACACCTCAAAGTGTAGACAAAGCAAAGTAGATACTAAACAAGCATGTAACATCAAAAATTATGGATACGTTTCCGACGTATCAAGCATCCCCAAGCTTAACTCCTGCTCGTCCTCGAGTAGGTAAGTGATAAAAAGAATAATTTTTTAGGTGACATGCACCATCAAAATCAAGATCAAACCATTTGCAAGCATTGAAAGCTGGGATCAAAGAACTCTAAACATGAGCATGAAAGATGGAGTTCTAACAATAAGACAAATTAATTATGCATGCAACATGAAAGGCTATAAACAAAGATCATGAATAACATGCATTGAAAAACGTTTGTTTGTTTCACATACAGAAAACATAGCATAGTGGCAATCAGCTTGTCCCTCATGGAGTAGCAAATAGATGCATAAGAGACCTTCTGAAAGAGCATTTCCTATCCCTAGTGATTTTGGTGTTTTATAACAACACACATTTCGGACTAATTATTTGCCAAGTGTATCGCAGGTGCATTAAAAAAGGCTTAACAATGGTTAAACAACCGTCCAGAAACTTTCTGCCTGGTGCGGTACCAAAAAGCGGTAGTACCGCTTTTTGCTACCGGACTCAGCAGTACATTGTGATCAGTTGCTAAAAAGCCACTGCCGGGCTAGGTACTAAAAAGCGGTAGTACCGCATTTTAGTACCTAGCGCGATAGTATCTTTTTAACCACTTGTCAAATGCTACTGCTCGCTCTGGTACTAAAATGCGGTAGTACCGGATTTTAGTACCGTGCGCAGCAGAGCCTTTTTCCAACCTATAAAAGGGCACTGCTCACCCCGGTACTAAAATGCGGTAGTACCACATTTTAGTACCTGGCGTGGCAGTAGCCTTTTGTATGTTGGCAAAAGCCACTGGCTGCCTAGGTAGCAAAACGCGGTAGTACCGCATTTTGCTACCTGGCATGATAGAGAGTTTTTTCGACCAAGTTGCTGATTCCACTGCGCGTCCGGTAGTACCGGTTGCCACTTGCGGTACTACCGCTTTACGGTAGCACCAAGTGTAGTACCGCTGTGGCCAGGACTTTTGAAGTTTGAAAGTTGGTCTTCCGGTACTAGGTCCGGTACCAGGTCCAGTAGTACCGGAGCTCTCTGGTAGTACCGCTTGAACTTCCGGTGCTACCGCTGCATTAAAGGCTCCAACGACCAGATTTGTTGGAGGGGTATAAATACCCCTCCACCTACCTTGGGACAATATGCTCATCCACATTAAAGTCAAGACCACCATTAGAGCCACCAAATCTCAAGATCTCCTTGTTCCACCACCCAAAGTCTTTGATCTTTGGGGAATCGAAGGAGGAGGCCCCGATCTACTACTTCACCAAAAGAGATTTTCATTTCCCCCTCATTTCATTGAGGGCCCCTTTGCTCTAGTGTTTTCTTGGAAACCCTAGTTCTTGTTTTGGTTCTTACAAGCTTGTCTTTGATTGCTTTGACAGCTTGCTTGTATTTGGGAGCCTCCGATTAAGTTGTGGATGTGTGCCCCAAACTTGTAAAGGTGCCGGCTTCCACCTTGAAGGTTGCCGATATAGTGGAAGGTGAATCGGTCCCGTTGGGGTGAGATTCATCGGAGAATAAGGGAGGCCTTTCGTGGCGTTGGTGGTTTGAAACCACCCCCTCTCCAAACGTAGACGTACTTCCCCTCAAAAGGAAGGAACTACGGGAAACAAATACTTGTGTCTCCGTGTCCACCACTTTGGTTACTTCTATCCTTTACCACGCTTTACTTACTTGTTCTTACTTTGTGTTGTGGTAGCTCGTGCATAATTGTCATATAGGTAAATTCACCTTAGTTACATTATCTAGAGAATTTACCTTATTGTCAAACCTTAATTTGAAAAAGAAGAAAATTTGAAGTAGCACCTATTCACCCTCCCTCTAGGTGCCCATACGATCCTTTCAATTGGTATCAGAGCCTCGGCTCTTTATTTGGGCTTTACCGCCTAAGAGAATATGGGTAGCCAAGAAGGGGATGGTGGTAGTGAGCCGACCACGGTGACCATGGAAGATCTCAGAAACTTGGAAACAAGATTGAGATCTTCCTTGGTCAAAGAAGTCAATAAGATGCTAGGGAAACTTCTTAAAGACAAAGATGGCTCATCACCCCCATCTCCTCAAGAGGATCTACCATCTGTTGTACCTAAAGGGAATACTACGGTATCCCCCGAGGGTATGGTGGTGGGGGGTAAACACGACAACGCTAATTCCTCCACACAACTTGATGGGGGGGGAAGGGTGAGCACTGTGATTCTTGGTACTCTCCCTATCCTCCCGTCCCTAACCCTCATGTGTACAATAGAGGTGACCCACCTAATCTAGACGAGTCTGCTACTTTTGCTCAATGGCAATCACTAATGAGAACTCATGTGCGCAACTCTTGCATTGAACTATGGAACATCATCGAGCATGGACTCTTTATTGGGGATCCAAACAACTTGATAAGAAGAGAGGTTATCAATAGTCAACTCAATGCCACTGCTTTGCATATGATTCAACAAGGATTGGGGACAAAGGATTATCCACACATTGAGAACTTTAGCATTGCCAAGGAAGCTTGGGATGCCCTCACCGTATTGTTTGTTGGAAATGAGAGTATGAGGAGGAACCTATATGATGCTCTAAGCAATGAAGCCGAAGGCTTCTACATGAAAGAAGGTGAAGATCACGAAGACATGTACCGAAGGCTCAAGACCACCGCCACCACTTTTAGAAATGTGGGTGCCTCACATGTGGATGATGCATGGATAAAAAGGAAATATGTGAGTGCACTCATGCATTTTGAGCCCACCGACTTGAAGAGCTTACAAGGAAGACACAACTACCATCTCATGACCTCAAATGAAGTTATGCAAGAGATGGCCGCATTCAAAGTAGCCGCTAAGAATGCCAAAGATGCTCGTGCTCGTGCCCTTGGGATGAGCAATGTTGTCAATGTTGCATTGAAGGCCAAAGTTGTGGACCATGGGGATGAAGATCATAGTGATGAAGGCCTCTCCATGGACCATCCCGATGAAGTCAAGATTTCTCATGGTCAATATATGGCCTTCTATGCAAAGAACTTTTGGAAGAACCCCGCCAAGGCCAAGATGGAAATGAAACGGAGAAGCAACCCAAATGGGAAAACAGAGAATACCACTAGGTTGAGAACTTGCTTCAATTGTGGTGACCGCTATCACTTTGTGGCAAGTTTCCCCTATGAGAATAGAGAAGATCATGGTGGTAAACTTGTGTTGAAAAAGACTCTCAAGGCACCTTACAAGAAACCTTTCATCAAGAAGAATCCCATCAATAAGAAGTCGGGAGAAATTGTCGTGATCACTCATGAAGAATACTCCTCCGACAATGAAGATGATGAAGATGAGGAAGAGGAAACTTCTAATGGTGTGGCTGCTTTAGCCACCACTTCTACTCCGACATTCTCACTCTTCGATTCTCCAAATGAGAACTCTCCTACCAAGAACGTCACTTGCCTTATGGCAAGAGGAACGGAGGTATCCTCATCATCCCGCTCTACTCCCTTAGATAATGATGAAATTGATGATGAGATGTCTCTTGATGTTAAAAAGGAATTAATTGCCTTTGATGAATTTATGACCAACCTAGAAGGAGATGCTAAGTTACATTTTGGAAACATCTTAGATCAACTTTCACATACTCAAGAGCTTATAGATGTAAGATGTAAACTTGGGCATGAACACTTGATTGAGCTAGAGGCTTTAAACAATGCTCTAGAAGAAGAACAAGAAACTAGGTTGTCACTTGAATTAAAACTTGAAGGGATTGATGAGGCCAATGACATTATTGTTATCAAACTCATCAAAGAGCGTGATTATGCTATTGCTAAATACAAAAGGGCTAAAAAGGAAAAGATTGAGTTTGGTGTGGTTCATGAAAAACTTGCCGATGACTTTAGGTTGCTTAACAAAGCCCACAAGGCTTTGGAGAGTGAACTCTTGTCACTCACAAAGTCCCATGAAACGCTTCAAACTCAATTGGACAACATTCCTTCACCTAGTAAGTTCATTCCATCTAGTAGCACAACTATTCTTGAAGAGAATGCTAGGTTGAAGGGGGAGCTTGCTAAGGCCACATTCCCACAAGGCAACAAGTCCATTGATGATCTTTTGAGCAAGCAAAGGCCTAGTGGTGATAAAGGGGGCATTGGTTTTGTCTCCAATACTAAGAAGAAGAAGAACAACAACAAGAAGAAGGCCAATCCCGCACAAGAGACCAATAAGACCATTGTGGATAGTAAGACCACAAGTGGTAAAAATATGTCTCATGATGACTTTGCGGGAAGTGCTAACCCTCACTATGTTCTAATGCGTGATTATTATGGTGATGTGTATGCGCAATATGTTGGCCCTTATGATGGGTATATTGCTTGGTCTATTTGGGTTCCCAAGACCCTTGTTGCTAACAAAAGAGGACCCATTGAAAAATGGGTACCTAAAAAATAGCTTGATATTTTGTAGACTTATGCTTCCGGAGGGTCAAAGTGGGTGCTTGATAGTGGTTGCACAAGTCATATGACCAGAAGCTCGTCTATTGTCAAGGAATTAATGCCAAATGATGATCAAATCACCGTGACATATGACGACAAATCAAAGTCTAAGGTAATGGGTTTCAGCAAGGTTATGGTTGCTCACGACATTACACGCGTGAACGTCATGCTTGTTGAGACCCTTGGATACAATTTACTTTCAGTCCGTGCTCTTGGAAAGATGGTATTTGCCGTATTTGTTGATGTTGATATTGTGGTCCTCTTGTGGAGCAAGTCTCTCAAGGTCGCTTTCGTTGGGTATGTCGAACATGACTTGTATGTGGTTGACTTTTTGGACCAAACCACTATAGGTCCGATGTGCTTATTCGGAAAGGCCGATGTGGGTTGGCTATGGCATCGCCGACTAGCCCATGTTAATATGAGAACTTTGCAAAGTCTCCATAAGGAGGGCCATATTGTTGGACTAAAAGAAAATGTTTCCTTTGCCAAAGATCGTGTTTGCAGGGCATGTGTTCTAGGGAAGATGCATGACGCCCCTCACAAGCCTAAGAACCAAATCAAGTCTACCAAAATCTTGGAACTCCTCCATGTGGATCTATTTGGTCCTCCATCTCATGCAAGTCTTGGTGGGAAGAAATATTGTTTGGTGATTCTCGACGACTTTTCAAGATACTCTTGGGTTTATTTCTTCAAGTTGAAGAGTGAGACTCAAAGGACCTTAATCGACTTCATAAACTTGGTTCAACGGCAATACAATGTGCCCGTGTTGATTATAAGAAGAGACAACGGCACCGAGTTCAAGAACTACACCTTGAATGATTTTCTTAGTGATGAGGGGATTAAACATCAATATTCCACTGCATACACCCCTCAACAAAATGGTGTGGCCGAAAGGAAGAACCGGACTCTTATTGAGATGGCTAGGACCATGTTGGCGGAGTTTAAATCTCCATACAACTTTTGGGCCAAAGCCATCTCCACCGCTTGCCATGCTTCAAACCGGCTCTACCTCCGCAAAGAAATCAACAAGACTCCATATGAAATTCTTACCGGTAACAAGCCCAACATATCTTACTTCCGGGTGTTCGGTTGTAAGTGTTTCTATCTCATAAAAGGTGTTCGTTTGTATAAATTTGACTCTAAAGCATTAGAGGGTATTTTTATTGGCTATGGTCTCGAATCTCACACTTATAGAATCTATGATAAGCTCTCCGGAGACGTCATAGAATCTTGTAGTGTGACCTTCGAAGAATATGATGGTCCCCAAGGGGGGCGTGTTGATGCTTGTGATGCAGATGATGAAATGCCTCAGGATGCCATAGGAAGAATGGGTGTGGGATATATCCTCCCCGTTGAGGAACCCCTTATGGCAGATCGAGAAGAACTATGCTCCACTCAAGTGGAGCCCTCATCTTCACAACCTCAACATGCTCCATCCACCGAAGAGGACATTGAATCACGCCAAAGACAAGATGTGGACCCTCAACATGGTGATCAAAGTGACAACTCTAGTCAAGGGGAGCTTGATCCATTCGCTAGGCTGTCAAGTGGTGCCAAGTCAATTTCTCAAGGAAGAGCCGTACAAACTGCTTTGAGACAAGCTCAAATTGATGCTAGAAGAGCACTTGATCAAGACCAAGGTCAATATTTGCCTCCCAATATAGAGGATGATTCCAATGATGATCAAGGTCAAGATGATGGTCAAGACGAGGACCAAAATGAAGAAGAGGGTCCCCCGAGAAACAACACGGAGATCCACGCTCGTTGTGAAGCTAGGAAGGAAAGAATGTTGGAATTAAGAGACCACACTCTACAAAATGTTGTTGGTGACCTAAGGAAAGGCATTTCCACAAGAGCACAATTGAAGAGGTTCAGTGAACATCAAGCTCACATCTCCATGATAGAACCTAAGAAAGTGTGGCTCTTTAAGATTCGGATTGGTTGGAAGCTATGCACAAAGACAACAACTTTGAGAGAAACAAAGTATGGAAGTTAGTTGAGAAGCCAAAGGATTGTCGCAATGTTATTGGAACAAAGTGGATATTCAAGAACAAGCAAGATGAGCATGGAATTATAGTAAGAAACAAGGCTAGATTGGTTGCACAAGGGTATTCTCAAATTGAAGGCGTTGACTATGGAGAGACTTATGCACCCGTGGATCGCCTTGAGTCCATCGGTATCCTTCTTGCTTATGCGGCACATCATAACTTCAAGGTACAACAAATGGATGTAGAAAGTGCATTTCTTTATGGCCCATTAAATGAATTAGTATATGTTAAGCAACCTCCGGTATTTGAGGACCCCAACCTCCCTCCCAAACCATGTCTACAAACTTGATAAGGCGCTCTATGGGATCAAGCAAGCCCCACACACGTGGTATGAGCACCTTAGAGAATTATTGTTTGACCATGGATTTGAGGTTGGGAAAATCGATCCCACTCTTTTTACTAAGAGGGTCAATGGGGGGCTTTTTGTATGCCAAATATATGTTGATGATATTATCTTTGGCTCATCTAACAAAGCTTTTAATGATAAATTCTCAAAGCTTATGACTAGTAGGTTCCGGATGTCTTTGATGGGAGAGTTGAGAGTATTTCTTGGCTTTGAGATCAAGCAAGTTAGAGGAGGGACATTCTTCAATCAAGCCAAGTATACTCAAGAGATGCTGAAGAGATTCAAAATGCAACATTTAAATGGAGCTCCTACTCCCATGGCTACAAAGACTCATCTAGAACAAAATCCAAATGGTAAAGATGTGGATCAAAAGTTATACCGGTCTATGATTGGTTCTTTGCTTTACCTTTGTGCATCTAGACCCGATATTGTGTTGAGTGTAGGTGTGTGTATAAGATATCAAGCGGCTCCTAAGGAAATCCATTTAATGGCGGTCAAGAGAATCTTTAGATATTTAGTTCATACCCCATTTTATGGTCTTTGGTATCCTCGAGGCTCAACATTTGCTCTTTGTGGATACACGGATTCGGATTGGGCGGGTGATAAGGATGATAGAAAATCAACATCCGGGGCTTGCCAATTCCTTGGTAGGTCATTGGTACGTTGGTCTTCTAAGAAGCAAAATTGTATATCTCTCTCTACCGCCAAAGCCGAGTATGTCGCTGCCGCTAGTGCTTGCACTCAATTGCTATGGATGAGGCAAACTTTAAAGGAATACGGTGTCCATTGTGACAAAGTGCCTCTTCTATGTGACAATGAAAGTTCCATCAAAATTGCATACAACCCGGTGGATCACACAAGGACAAAGCATATTGAGATTCGTCATCACTTCATTAGATATCATGTTGCTCGAGGTGATATTGATCTATCCTATGTATCAACCAAATATCAACTTGCCAATATCTTCACGAATCCACTTGATGAAGCAAGGTTTTGCTACTTGAGGAATGAACTAAATATCGTAGATTCAAGGAGCTTGACTTGATTATCTTGCACTCTCACCTAATACTCGACCCATATTTGGTTTATGTGTAGGCATGGACATAGGGGGAGTGCGGTCCTAATTGATTGGACCATCCCTCCCCCCATTATGCGCAAAGTAAAACAAAACCATTCCTCTTAATATCATTTTGTGATATGTGAGCTTAATGATGAGTTTCGGTAATGGACCCAAGATATATCTTCGTGGTGCCAAGCCGAGTATACTCAAACATGGTGGCCTAGGCCACCGCCCCCTCTCAATCGAGAGTTTGATGTACTTACTCGTGTTTGTCATTTTTGAATTACTTCTTACTCATGTTTGGCATCCTCTAGTTGGTTTGTCCTTTTGATCGTGCACTCACATTTGGCTCTCCATATGTTTTTAGTATTTTTTGAGTGCATTGACCCATATCTCTGTGACTCTCTAAACCCATGCCAGTCTTATCCCCCGACAAAACTCATCTACTCTGCACAAGAACCCTCCATCCTATGTATCTTGGCTCTCTGTCTTGATGTTTACGGTACTACCGGTTCTCACTAGCGGTACTACCGCCAACCGGTACTACCGTACATGACTAGCGGTACTACCGCTTCTGGATCAGTTTCTAGGGTCCTGTCTGGAAACTTCCCAGGTGCGGTACTACCGGTAGTTGTCTATGGTACTACCTCCTAGCGGTACTACCGCTCGTAGATCCGGTACTACCGCTTGTGCGTGTCGGTTAAGACTGGAGACGGGGGAGAGGCACCTCTCAGTGCCTCATTAGTTCCCCGTATCCACTCCTCACCAGCGCCGCCGGAGTACGAGAAAGCCACCGGAGCCCCGCCCCCCTTCTCCTTTTCCCGGATCCACACCGGATCCGGCCTCCTCGCGGGCTCCTCCTTATTCTCCACCGCCATGGACACCGGTACTACCTCCCTCCTCCTCTTCTCACTTGTTTTTTCCATTTGAATCTAGGGTAACTTTGATTCTTGGCTAAAACACGTATTTTTGAGGTTGTACCGTGTGATATCTACTAGATCTACCACTCTGTCAGAGGGAATTCTTGTTTTACAACAAATTTCCTGCCCGTACATGGATTTCTGTCTCAGATCTACACCGTGGTCGTGGGCCGGTAGTACCGGGAATCTTTTTCCGGTACTACCGCTTCGCGGTACTACCGCCGGTGCAGGTCCGGTACTACCGCCCTGTACTGACAGCAAATTTTTTTAAAACCCAGAGTTCCATCCTCTGTTTGCCTCGGGTTCTTGTTCCCTTACCCTTATGCTATCTCCCTCGTTCTTTCACAGGTGCAGGGGGTTCTCGGGGATCGCGCAAATGCTCCAAAGCTCACCATGAGATCGAGGACTATGAGTCAGAGTCAGAGACTGAGTCAGAAGAGGAGGTCATGCCTCAACCTAGTGCCCGTCTGAAACTGCAAACAACTCGTGGTCGTCGGGGTGGAGGGGTCAAGCAAAGTGTTTGTCGTGGTAAAGCTCGTCCATCTCCTCCTCCCTCCGGTCCTCGCAAGAGCCATAGTTTAGGGCCATCTGGGCCAAAGCTGCTATCTGATTTGTCTGAGTCAGAATTTCATGACCTGCGGGTTGTCAATCCATATGTGGCTGCTCGCTCTCATGCTCGGGAAGGTAGCCTTTTCTTTACGGAGTTCCAGGAGCGGGTGTTCCATGAGATCCTCATGAAAGATGACAAAATGGTGGTCCCTCAAAAGTGGATCGAGATGAATCATGTGAGGAAGAATCCACAATACTTTGGTGAAGCTCTTGAGATTTGCACCAACATTGGCTTGCTTCCCATCATGGAGTTCCGGTGCATCACTCAGTTCTATGCAACCGTTCACTTTGCCAAGAATTCAGACTCGGACTCTCACCTGGATGACCGAGGGTGTTGTCAAGCAAGCAACGTTGGCTGAGTTTGCGGCTATTCTCGGGTACGAAGACCGTGGCAAAGACACTCCCATTGGCTTTCGGTGCCATGTCAATGATCGCCCCCAGAAGAAGGATGCTCTTGCACCACTGTACATCAGGGGGCGCGGCATCCCTGGAAAGATCAAAGGGCTTCTACCTACATATGACATCTTGCATCGCATCTTCCATGAGACCGTTGCCCCCCGTGCTGGGAATGTTGATGAGATCCATGCCTTCATGGTGGATATTATGCTCGCCACCTTTCACCATCGTGACTCTGGCCTACCTATGGATGTGATGGATGTTATTTGGAATGAAATGGTCCGTGCCACTTTTCAAAGGAGGGTGCCTCCTTTTGCTCCGTACATCATGGCTCTCATTATTAGCAAGTGCCCTGTGATTGCCCGTGACATGTCTTCTCTTTGCCTTGTCACTCACCGCCACAAGAATATGTTGATCAAGACCCATCTCAAACCACGCAATGCCGATGGTCAGATTGTTGGTGAGGATGGGAACCCTGTTGTGGAGGAATCCGGTGATGCTGGTGATGCCCAGCAGGATGCTGACTTTGTGGTCTCACGTCGCAAGCCCTCTCAGCCATCTTGGGCCAAAAGGTTTGAGGCCAAACTCAAGAAGATATTCTGCCTCCAAGTGGACAACCAGAAACGCATGTACGAGGCCCATGTCTTTGCCAAGAAGTCATGTGCTCGTCAGAAGGAAATGATGGAGGCTCAAGGTTTGACCGTCTCCAAGGGCTCCGAGAACAACATTACCCCAGAAGACCAATGGATCTCCAGGCACAACCACTGGGATGATGATGCCACCTCCTCCTTCCGTGCCCCGCCAACTCATGATGATGCATGGGAGGATTATGATGACGCGTGATCTCCGGGACGTTAGTGTTGCTCTTGTCCCCTTTTTGGCGTCTTGATGCCAAAGGGGGAGAAGTTGCACATTAGGTATGCGGGATTTGCGAGGGAAAAGTCACAAGCTTGTTCTTGCCATTGATTCTTATTCGCTTGTGAACTTATTTACTTGCCTCTTATTATGTGTGACTTATTATGTGTGAACTAACTATTTGTGCTATGTATGGTGAGACTGTGTGGTTATCATATGGATCCATCTTGTGTGTAATATGGCTATTCTCATTTGGATCCATCTTATGTGGTGTATGTGACGACCTTCCCCATTCCTAATCAATATTGGTCATCACATGTTATTTAGCAAAGGTATGTGCTCTATGTGCGACTTCTACTCCCAGGTAACTTACTGATAGAATGGGGCTTGATTCTACATATCCAGGGGGAGCCCCATCTCTATCTTGTCGTCATTGGATTACCCTGCAAAATGTGTGTTGTGATCAAACACCAAAAAGGGCGAGATTGAAAGAGCATTTCCTATCCCTAGTGATTTTGGTGTTTTATAACAACACACATTTCGGACTAATTATTTGCCAAGTGTATCGCAGGTGCATTAAAAAAAGGCTTCACAATGGTTAACAACCGTCCAGAAACTTTTTGCCTGGTGCAGTGTACCGCTTTTTGCTACCGGACTCAGTAGTATATTGTGATCAGTTGCTAAAAAGCCACTGCCGGGCTAGGTACTAAAAAGCGGTAGTACCGCATTTTAGTACCTAGCGCGACAGTAGCTTTTTAACCACTTGTCAAATGCTACTGCTCGCTCCGGTACTAAAATGCGGTAGTACCGGATTGTATGTTGACAAAAGCCACTGGCTGTCTAGGTAGCAAAACGCGGTAGTACCGCATTTTGCTACCTAGCGTGACAGAGAGTTTTTTCGACCAAGTTGCTGATTCCACTGCGCGTCCGGTAGTACCGGTTGCCACTTGCGGTACTACCGCTTTACGATAGCACCAAGTGTGGTACCGCTGTGGCCAGGACTTTTGAAGTTTGAAAGTTGGTCTTCCGGTACCAGGTCCGGTACCAGGTCCGGTAGTACCGGAGCTCCCCGGTAGTACCGCTTGAACTTCTGGTACTACCGCTGCATTAAAGGCTCCAACGGCCAGATTTCTTGGAGGGGTATAAATACCCCTCCACCTACCTTGGGACAAGATGCTCATCCACATTAAAGTCAAGACCACCATTGGAGCCACCAAATCTCAAGATCTCCTCGTTCCACCACCCAAAGTGTTTTATCTTTGGGGAATCGAAGGAGGAGGCCCCGATCTACTACTTCACCAAAAGAGATTTTCATTTCCCCCTCATTTCATTGAGGGACCCTTTGCTCTAGTGTTTTCTTAGAAACCCTAGTTCTTGTTTTGGTTATTACAAGCTTGTCTTTGATTGCTTTGACAACTTGCTTTTATTTGGAAGCCTCCGATTAAGTTGTGGATGTGTTCCCCAAACTTGTAAAGGTGCCGGCTTCCACCTTGAAGGTTGCCGATATAGTGGAAGGTGAATCGATCCCGTTGGGGTGAGATTCATCGGAGAACAAGGGAGGCCTTTCGTGGCGTTGGTGGTTTGAAACCACCCCCTCTCCAAACGTAGACGTACTTCCCCTTAAAAGGAAGGAACTACGGGAAACAAATCCTTGTGTCTCCGCGTCCACCACTTTGGTTACTTCTATCCTTTACCGCGCTTTACTTACTTGTTCTTACTTTGTGTTGTGGTAGCTCGTGCATAATTGTCATATAGGTAAATTCACCTTAGTTGTATTATCTAGAGAATTTACCTTATTGTCAAACCTTAATTGAAAAAGAAGAAAATTTGAAGTAGCACCTATTCACCGCCCCTCTAGGTGCCCATACGATCCTTTCACCTTCAAAGTTCATAAGAGTGACAAGATACAAATAGCACAAGAACAAGTAATATCAACAATATGAATCAATCAATAAGTTTTGGGACAATGCACATAGAACTAAGAATTGCAACTATGCTCTCTTAACTAGTGCCTAAAGGTAGAAGGTGGAGACTCAATATAATAGTGGAAGAAAGGCCCTTCATATAGGGAAGCAGGGATTTCAAGTTTCAAAAAGAGCTTCCAAAAATTATGGTACTTATTAGCTTTCAGCCCTCATTGCCCCTATCATAAGCATCTTGAAGCGATTATGGTTAAAGTGAACAAACTATGCAGTATATGCTTGAAAAAGTATAAGTTGGCAATCTCATGTCCCTTGAATACAAGGGACGCTCCTCATGCTACTCAACTTTAGTCACCTGTAAATTCTTGTCATAGTAAGTACATGTGTATCATAGAGAACTGCCAATGGGGTACCCCTTGCACATGGTACAGGAGCTATCCCATAACCAAAATGACAAGGCAGGCACACAATGAGCATCTCAACAATATTATTATTTACCATGGGAATATGGTGCTTTTTTCTCTCTTTCCTCTTTTCAATATGTCTCTCTTTTTTATAAGAAGAATGCTTCATAGATATCACTATGGTGATGCTGCAAGTTTCCACCATGATTAGGCATGGCTTAGGCTAGCGGCCCAGGCGTTTCTCTAACACACATACATAACTCCATTGACTTACAAGCTCCCCTTTTATTTCACATCGATGACATCCGCAAACAAAAGAGCATGATATCAACTATGTGCAATGTACAAGTGCAATGTTGAAAGCGTTCCCCATGACAGCATGGTTCTGCTAATTCCAACGTATAAGTGCAATCATATACAACATATATGACAGAATGGTTCAAGTTTATTAGGGGCAACAAATATAAAGTGTGCCATCAAGTTTGTGAGAGCTTTAATCACTAAGTTTTCACATAACAAAATACTTTTTAATCAGAAGATAGATGAAAACAAGAACATGCTTGGAATGGTGTAACAGACCATGCATAGGAATTTATAGTGGACACTTTGGAGTAACTTGGTTTCTTGGGAGTTGGATGCATGAGTAGAGCTTACTCATACAAGTGGAGGCTAGCAAAAGACTGGGAGCGACCAACTAAGAGAGCAATAATGGCCATAATCATGAAGAGCGACAAAACATTACTAACCAAATCATAGAGTGGTACTACAAGTCAAGGAATAAATGATAATAGAGGCTATAGTGACTTGTTCATAGTCATAACATGGTGTGAGCATGTGCTAAGTCAACCCAAACAAATCATCAAAGGAGAATACCACAAAACTATGCTTTTGCATGCTAAAACAATGCATGATTCTTTCAAGGCACACTAAGCAATCCCAATTGTTTGGAACAAATCATGCTACAACAATAATAACTAAGCATAAGGTCAAAACAACATCTAGCATGACATGCTAAAGTCTAAGTCACAGTCAAAGCAAGCTCCTCTTGCACTATTCAAGCAAGAACTTTCTACTCCTTTCCAACACCAATCAACTTATTTGAAACAACACAACGAGAATGGGGATCCAAACTACTTTATTCAAGCAAACTGAACAAACTAAGCAAACCAAACAAAAACTAAGACGCTCCAAGAACAACACAACAGTGCATGAAACAATAAAAACGAAGTGTCTAGAAAGACCTAAGCTTTTTATTGATGAAGAAGGGGATGCCTTGGGCATCCCCAAGCTTTGACGCTTGTACCTCTTGAATATTTCTTGGGGTGACACGGGGTGGAATCCCCAAGCTTGAGATTTTGTCCATTCTTCATCTCATTACATCATTCTTCCTTTACACCTGAAAATTTTCCTTCATACAAAACTTCACACAATCTTCATTAGCAACATTAGTGTATTCAAAAGATAATAGACCCTTGGGTTTAGCTTTAGAATAGAAAAACTTTCACTAAAAACACTAGATACTGTAGCAATTCCCTCAAAAATCTCAATTGCCCAAAAAGAACCCAAAAAGGAATCAATAAGAAGCAAATGCAAATAATGGCAGAAATCTTGCAAAACAGACCAGCGGGTAAAAACCAATTTTTTTGAAGACCTTCTGTTGCTCAAATGAAAAAGTATTAACTAATGAAAGTTAGCTAACATACTAGGGGATTTATTCGTAAAATATTATCTCAATCTTACTTACAGATATTCCTCACGATTTTTTATGGTGAAGCACAAAAATCTGTTTCGGGACAGCAACTCCCCAAATCTTACTTCCCTCTCATTAGAAGTCATTCTTGGCACAAAAAGCAAACAAAAAGGATAAGGAGAGGTCATTACTGAAGGAATAACTTCCAAGACTCAAGAAAACTCTTGGGTTATCTCCCAACAAGTACTTTTCTTTAACGCCTTTAAGTTAGGCACAAGAAGCAAGAATCAAGTATTTTCAAATGAAGAAGCATTAACATCAAACCTTGCTTTCAAAGGAGGAGAAAAAAAGCAACTTCTCTCTCCTCATAGGGAAGTGTTCAATACCTTTCTTGAATGGAAATTGATATTTAATGGTGCCTTATTTCATATCAATTATGGCACCAACAGTTCTAAGAAAAGGTCTTCCCAAAGTAATAGGACAAGAAGCATTGTGTTCAACATCCAAAACATAGAAATCAACAGGGACATAAGCATTTTTAACCATAATAAGAACATCATTAACACTCCCCATGAGTTTCTTCTTAGAATTATCATTAAGTGGGACATCCAAATAACAATCTTCCAAAGGTGCCAAATCAAGCATTTCATAAATTTTTCTAGGCATAATAGAGACACTAGAACCAAGGTCACATGAAGCTTTGAGATCAAAGTCATTCACTTGCATGTTAATAATGGGTTCCCAACTATCTTCTACTTTCCTAGGGATAGAAGCTTTGTGTTTAAACTTCTCTTCCTTAATTTTAATAAGAGCATCTTTAATGTGTTTGGTGAAAGCCACATTCATATCACTAGCATCAGGACTTCTAGCAAGCTTTTGTAGGAACATAACCACTTCAAAAATATTGCAACCATCAAGATCAAAATCAAACTTAGCATCACTAGTAGTAGGCTCATTGGGTTTAGGCAATGTGGTAGGAGGAATAGGGACCTCTTGTGGTTTAGTGGCATCCATATTGGTGGTGGTGATAGTGCACACACTGTTGTTTCTAGCAATTTCAGCTTCTCTTTCCCACTTAGCATGAAGTTGGGATAACAGTCTAACATTTTCATCAATAGTAACTTGTATGGCATGAGTAGCAGCAAAGTTACTTTCCAAGGTTTCAGGTTTAGCAGCCATTTTATTAATCAAAGAGGACTGTGCTTCAGACAAAGAGGAAATATTTTTCTCTACATTCAAAATCTTTTCCTCCACAGTCTTGTTGAAAGTGGTTTGTTTACTAATAAAGTCTTTGAGCATGACTTCAAGTTTAGGGGGTGCACTTCTAGTATTGTTGTAGGAGTTTCCATAGGTATTACCACTATTAGGAGTATAAGGCCTATAATTGTTGTTACTACCAAAATTATTCCTATAGGCATTGTTGTTGAAATTGTTGTTTCTAATGAAGTTCACATCAACTTGCTCTTCTTGAGCAACCAAAGAGGATAAGGGAACATTATTTGGATCTAAAGGAGCTTTTCCATTAACAATCATAGCCATGATAACATCAATCTTATCACTCAAAGAGTAGGTTTCTTCAATAGAATTTACCTTCTTACCATGTGGAGCTCTGTCAGTGTTCCATTCAGAATAATTAACCATCATATTATCAAGGAGTTTTATTGCATCACCCAAGGTGATGATCATAAAGGTACCTCCAGCAGCTGAATCCAACAGGTTTCTTGAAGAGAAGTTCAAACTTGCATAAAAAGTCTGGATAATCATCCAAGTAGTAAGTCCATGAGTGGGACAATTCTTAACCAAAGATTTTATTCTTTCCCAAGCTTGAGCAACATGTTCATTATCAAGTTGTTTAAATTTCATAATATCACTTCTCATAGATATAATCTTAGCAGGAGGGTAGTACTTTCCAATAAAAGCATCTTTGCACTTAATCCAAAAATCAATACTATTTCTAGGCAAGGATAGCAACCATTCTTTAGCTTTGCCTTTCAAGGAGAAAGGAAACAACTTGAGCTTATTAATATCTCCATCTACATCCTTATACTTTTGCATCTCACAAAGTTCAACAAAGTTATTGAGGTGGGTAGCAGCATCATCAGAACTAGCACCAGAAAATTGCTCTCTCATCACAAGATTCAACAAAGCAGGCTTAATTTCATAAAAGGTAGCATCAGGAGCATGTGGAGCAATAGGAGTGCTTAGGAAATCATTGTTGTTTGTGCTAGTGAAGTCACGCAACTTGGTGTTCTCAGCAGAGTTCATTTTGGCAAAAGTGGAGCAAGACAACAGCAACAGCAACTAGAGCAGGAACTAATTTTTGTGTGTGTTTAATAAGACAAAGCAAACCAAACTAAACTATTTTTTTTTTGGAGTTTGATAAAAAATAGGCAAACAAAACCAATAAAAAAACTAAGAAAAACAAAAACAAAGTAAAGAGAAGGGTTGAGAAGGACTCCCCTTGTGAAGACGTCCTTAGCCTCCCCGGCAACGGCGCCAGAAAAAGGCTTGATGAGTGCGTGAACACTTCGTTGGGAGACCCCAAGAGGAAGGTATGATGAGCACAACAACAAGTTTTACCTCAGTAAGAAACCGAGGTTATCGAACCAGTATGATGAAGGAAATGACTCAAAGGTGTTGCTAGCAACTTGGAGACCTGCACAACACAAACTCAAGACTTTGCCCCAACGAACAGTGAGGTTGTCAATCTCACCGGTTTGCTGTAACAAATAATTAACTGTATGGTGTGGAAGGTAATGGTGGTTTGCAGCAAGTAAACAGTAACAATGGAAGATGTATCAATGGTAAAGATTGGACCGGGGTCCATAGTTCACTTAATGTGTTCTCCTTATATAAACAAACATTGCATGCTGGGTAAACAAATTACAGCAGGGCAATTGACAGGACTGAGCAAGGCATAACAATGCAATACTAGACATTCATGATCCTATGAGATTCGATTGGGCAATACAACAAGATATATAGACCGCCAACCAACTGCATATATGACTAGAAGTCCACCTTTGGGTTATCATCCAAACCCCCTCCAGTATTAAGTTGCAAGCAACCGACAACTATTTTAAGCAAAGTGTGTAAGGTAAACAATCCACTTGTTCCATGAACAAGAGACCGTTGTTTTCTCCCTAGTGGTAATAGCACATCTACAACCTTAGATATTTCTGTCACATCCCTTAGATTAAATAGAGGCACGAACCCACTATCGAGCATAAATACCCCCACTTGGAGTCATTAGCAACTACTTGGCTAAGATAGCTACTAACAACGGAGAGCATGCAAGATCACAAACAACACAGACATGATAGAATCAATAAGAAAAAACCATTAATCAATCTGACATAGTAATCTCAATATCCATCGGATCCCCACAAACACAACATGCATGATTACAAATAGATGAGATCTTGATCACGAACAGAGCTCACAAGATCTAAATATGAAAGCACAAAGGAGGAGATATAACCATCTAGCTACTACATGGACCTGTAGTCCAAGGTGGAACTACTCACGCTTCATACCGGAGGCTGGCATGATGAAGAAGAAGTCCTCCAGGATGATCTCCCCTCCGAAAGGGTGCCGGGAAGAGCTTTAGATCCCCCCAATCTAGGTACGATGGTGGCGGTGGCTATAGACGGTTTCGTGGAATATTGATCAGGTACTTAGGGTTTAGGCATCGGGGGCTTCTTATAGGCGAAGGGGCGAGGCAGGGGGTCGCCGGGGCGGTTGCACCCTCCTAGGCGCGTGCCCACCTAGGCCGCGCGGCTAGGCGGTGCGGCCCCCTGGTGGCCCTCCTCTGTCTCGTATTCAGGCTTCGTGTTCCCCATGGTAAAATATTGACTTTGGCTTTTGTCCCGTCCAATTCCGAGAATACTGATTTTCTACCTTTCTGGAACCAAAATCAGAAGAAAACAGGCAACTAACACTGTGGCATCTTGTTAATATGTTAGTACAAGAAAACATATAAAAACACTTCAAAGTGTAGACAAAACAAAGCAAAGCAAAGTAGATACTAAACAAGAATGGAACATCAAAAATTATAGATACGTTTCCGACGTATCAGTTACTATCGTAGCTAAGAATGAATCGACAGAAATTATAATAGCATCATGCGAGAACTTTTAGAGTGGGAATGGAAACCATGAATTAACTATACGGTAGAGGATAGTTACGTTGTTGCTTAGGACGAACCAGAACAAGATATGAAATATAATGGTGTAGCTTGTGAACCTGTAGAACAGGACAAGCAAACATTAGACAAGTGTGCCTACAATGAAATGAGCAATCAATCAAAGTGTTTCTTAGAATTTCAGCAAATAGAAAGTAGCCATGTCATTTCAACAAATATATATGGAAGCAGTTCTTTATCCTAGAATGCAAGAAACGTTGGGTAACTCGGAATTTGCGGTGAGCTACACAATGGCTTGTAGTTACTGTCGTAGCTATAAGAATGGAACAGATAAAAATTATAACGGCATCGTACGAGAATTTGTAGAGCAGGATTAGAAACCATGAATAAACTATATACAGTAGAGGATAGTTATTTCGTTGCTTATGACGAACCATTAGATACGAAATATAATAGCATCAATTGTGAACCTGTAGATCAGTACAAGCAAGCATTACAGAAGTGTGTCAACAAATGAATTGAGCAATCAAATAGTGTTTCTTAGAATTTCAGTAAATATAAATTACCCAGGTCATTTAAAAAAATGGAAGTAGTTTTGTATCCTGGAATGCAAGATATGTTGGGTGACTTGGAATTTGCGGTGAGCTACACAATGGCATGGAGTTACTGTCGTAGCTAAGAATGAACCAAACAGAAATTATAATAGCATCATATGAGAACTTGTACAGCAGTAAGGCAAACCACAAATGAAATATCTATACGGTAGAGATTACTTATGTCATTCCTTAGGACGAACTAGAACTAGATAAGGAAACAATGGCATCGCTTGTGAACCCATAGAGGAGGTTGTGTAAACTAACATGTTTAGATTTCCCTTTTTGAGATGTAAGCAAAGACAAAGAAAATAGTCAGTGTTGAAGCTTTTGAAGAAAGAGATGGCAACAAAAAATTATAATCGAATTAGTACGAATAGTTTGAACGCGTACTGCATGTTAAAAGAACGATGCTAGGAAGAAAATAATAGCAGGAACATAGCTCAGGACAAACCAGATAAATTCAGTCACTATGGAGTAGGGAATCCACACTAATATTTTCCACTTACTTTACATTTTGCAAGAACTACACAATAGCAGGCAATTACTGTTGTACGGAGTAGCTAAGCACATGTTAATACGTCGGAAACATATCTATAATTTTTGATGTTCCATGCTTGTTTAGTATCTACTTTGCTTTGCTTTGTCTACACTTTGAGGCGTTTTTATATATTTTCTGGAACTACCCTATTAACAAGTTGCCACAGTGCCAGTTACCTATTTTCTTCTGTTTTTGGTTCCAGAAAGGCAGAAAATCAATATTCTCAGAATTGGACGGGACAAAATCCAAAGTCAATATTTTACCGTGGGTGACATGAAGTCCAGAGGAGAGACGAAGAGGCGAACCAGGGCAGCCAAACCCCCTATGCGCGGCCAGGGGTGGGCCCGTGCCTAGGCAGGGTGTGGGGCCCCTGGTTGCCTCCTAGCCTCGCCTCTTCGCCTATAAGTATCCCCCGGGGATAAAACCCTAAATAATCCATCATACTTCCAGAAAGAGTTCCGCTGCGCCGCCACCACCGAAGGGGAGATTCGGGGGACAGAAAGTATCTATTCCGGCACTGCTGGGACGGGGAAGTGCCCCCGGAGCCATCTCCATCGATCTCCACCACCATCTCCATCACCGTTGCTGATTCCCATGATGAGGAGGGAGTAGTTCTTCCTCGAGGCTAAGGGCTCTACCGGTAGCTATGTGTTCATCTCTCTCTATGCATGATCTTGTGGTCATGAGCTTTGTAATCAAGTAGATCTACCTTGCGACTCAAGTGCTTCATTAGATCTCTGCTCTCCCCATATGTGTGAAAGTGACAGTGTGCAGGCCATGGTGGCACTTAGGTTTGAATCTACATAAATACTCTTTGTGCTTTAATAGATCTATGCTTTTCCTCATGTGTGTGAAAGTGACAGTGGGCATACCGTGTGTGTCACTTTGGCAGACTTTGAGGTGTGCTGTTATAGCCCTACCATGGATTAGAGTGTCCAGCCGGAGAGTAGTTAAGAGTAGTATCATGAAGAGAGGATATTTATATGAGAGTGTTCACTAGTGAAAATATGATCCCTAGGCCTTGTTTCTAAGCATTGAAACACCGTTTGCATCTAGATCTGTTGCATGTTTGATTGCTTCCATCTTTATTTAAGTTTGCCTTTAGTCTCTCCCACGTCATCAACAAGTCAGAAGCTCTTTTCTGGCACCATTACCACTTATATTTCACTATCTCTTCGCTGAACCAATGCACCTATACACCTAACA
This sequence comes from Avena sativa, assembly GCA_916181665.1. Taxonomy (NCBI): domain Eukaryota; kingdom Viridiplantae; phylum Streptophyta; class Magnoliopsida; order Poales; family Poaceae; genus Avena; species Avena sativa. The sequence continues at coordinate 197,221,320 of OV702282.1, forward strand.
AGTGTATTGGGTGTGTTGGGGACTCAAGATACTTCTTGTATCTTGATTGCAGGGTTGCTTGAGAGGGAATACCTTTGACCACTTCCTCCCTGAGTTCCATAAACCTTGGGTAATCCACTTAAGGGAAACTTGCTGCTGTTCTACAAAACTCTGCACTTGGAGGCCCAACAACTGTCTACAAGAATAGAAGTGCATACACATCAAGCTATTTTCTGGCACCGTTGTCGGGGAGGAAAGGTAAAAGGCACTCACACACGTTACCCCACGGCAACAGCAAGCCAGAAAGCTCTTTTCTAGCGCCGTTGCCGGGGAGGTAAGGTAAAAGGTACTCACATCCTTCGGTGTGAGTGCTCGAAGTTATTTCCTTTAGATTCTGCAATTTTTTCTTTTTGTTTCTTGTTTTCACTAGTTAGGCTTAATGGAAAACAACAACAAAATTAGAGAGCTTCATAGTGTTTATCTTGAGTTAGGACATGAAGTGTTTGAAGAGAAAATTAAAAAACCTATGGAACTTCATTTGCATGCTAATAGCAATGTTATTAGTATGATTTTTTTGAACACCATTGTTGCTAATGCTATGGAAACGTCTAAGCTTGGGGAAGCTAGTTTTTATGAAGCTGATCTTTTTAGTCCCCGAAGCACAGAGGAGAAAATTTTCTTTGATGATAGTTTACCTCCAATATATGATGATTACAATGATGAATATGATATTTTCAGTTCACCTACTATTGAGGAGAAAATTAATTGTGATTACAATATGCCTCCTATTATTTGATGATTATGGTGATGATAATGAGAATGATGGCTATTTTGTTGAATTTTCTCCCACTACGGTTAATAAGAATGACTATGCTTATGTGGAGAGTAATAATTATTATATGCATGTGGCTCATGATAAGAATGTTTTATGTGATAGTTATATTGTTAATTTTATTCATGATGCTACTGAAAGTTATTATGAGAGAGGGAAACATGGTTTTATATATCGAAAATATTAAGTGTCCCCTCTTTATGTTGAAATTTTTGAAGTTGCATTTGTTTTGCTTTCCTATGCTTGTTTCTTTGTGCTTTCAAGACTTGTTTCTTTACAAGATTCCTATGCATAGGAAGGGAGTTAGACTTAAAGGTGTTTTGAATTTGCTTCTTGATGCTCTCTTTTACTTCAATTCATATTTCTTATGTGAGCATCTTTTCAAACTATTAAGCCTAACTTAAAGGCGTTAAAGAAAAGTACTTGTTGGGAGATAACCCAAGAGTTTTCTTGAGTCTTGTAAGTTATTACTTCAGTAATGACCTCTAATTATCCTTTTTGTTTGATTTTTGTGCCAAGAATGACCTCTAATGAGAGGGAAGTAAGATTTGGGGAGTTGCTGTCCCGAAGCAGATTTCTGGCCTCCACCATAAAAATTCGTGAGGGTCTCTGTAAGTTGGATTGAGCTGAAAATTTACGAATAAATCCCCCAGTATGTTAGCTAACTTTTGTTAGTTCAACACTTTTTTTATTTGAGCAACAGAAGATTTTCAAAAAAATTGGTTTCTACCTGCTGGTCTGTTTTGACAGATTTCTCCCATTATTTGCATTTGCTTGATTCCTTTTTGAGTTCTCTTTTGGGGAATTGAGATTTTTGAAGGAGTTGCTATAGTAGCTTGTGTTTTTAGTGAAAAGTTTTGCTGTTCAAAGCTTTTCCTAAAGGTCTAATATATTTTGAATACACTAATGTTGCTAATGAAGATTGTGTGAAGTTTTGTATGAAGGAAAATTTTCAGGTGTAAAGGAAGAATGATGTAATGAGATGAAGAATGGACAAAAGATCAAGCTTGGGGATGCCACCCCGGTGCCACCCCAAGAAATATCTAAGAGGGCATCCCCTTCTTCATCAATAAAAAGCTCAGGTCTGTCTAGACACTTCGTTTTTATTGTTTCATGCACAGTTGTGTTGTTCTTGGAGCGTCTTAGTTTTCGTTTTTGGTTTTTGTTTGCTTTAGTAAGTTGGTTGGATCACAACACACTTCTTGTGGTGAGAGACACACTATGTTTTCATTGCCTAGAACACTCTAGTTTTCATTCTTATTGTCTTGTGAGTGTTCTCTTTTGCTAGCACTGTGTTTACCCTTAGTTTTCTTGTGTTTTCAGGTTAGAACTTTTTAGTTCTTCTTTGTGGATTTGTGAGACATGCTCACTGTTTTTTATTGATTATTATCTTTGTGAGTTGTTTTAAATAGGTTGATTGGTGTTGAAAAAGAGTAGAAAGTTTCATGCTTTAGTGGTACAAAAGTGAGCTTGCTTTGACTGTGGCTTAGACTTTATCATGTCATGCTAGATGTTGTTTTGACCTTATTCTTAGTGATCATTGTTGTAGCATGACTTGCTCCAAGTCATTGAGAGTGTTTAGTGTGCTGTGAAGGAATCATGCGTTGTTTTAGCATACAAAAGCATAGTATTGTGGTATTCTCCCTTGATGCTTTGTTTGGGTTGACTTGGCACATGCTTACACCATGTTATGACTATGAACAAGTCACCATATCCTTTATGATCATTTAGTCCTAGACTTGTAGTACCACTCTATGCTTTGATTAGTAATGTTTTATCACTCTGCATGATTATGGCCATTATTGCTCTCTTAGTTGGTTGCTCTCAGTCTTTTGCTAGCCTCCACTTGCATGAGTAAGCTCTACTCATGTTTCCAACTCCCAAGAAACCCAGTTTTTCCAAAGTGTCCACTATAAACTCCTATGCATGGCGTGTTACACCATAGTATATTCTTGTTTTCAGCTATCTTCCAATTAAAAACTATTTTGTTATGTGAATAAAGCCCTCACAAACTTGATGGAACACTTTATATTCTTTGCCCCTAATTAACTTGAACCATTGTGTCGTCTATGTTGTATATTCTTGCACTTATTCATTGGAATTAACAGAACCGTGCTATCACGGGGAACGTTTTCAACATTGCACTTGTACTCAGTTGATATCGTGTTCTTTTGTCTATGGATGTCACCGGTGTGAAATAAAGAGGGAACTTGTAAGTCCATGGAGTTTGTATTTTGTGTTAGAGAAATGCCTGGGCTGCTAGCCTAAGCCATGCCTAATCATGGTGGAAACTTGCAGCATCACCATAGTGAGCTATCTATGAAGCATCCTCAATAAAAAAGCTATGCACATAGTAAATAAAAAGATCGCTGAGATGCTCATTGTCTGCTTGCCTTGTCATTTTGGTTATGGGATAACTCTTGTACCATGTGCAAGGGGGGCTTATAGCTCCTATGCGACGTCTTTACAAGGAATTGGAAGGAAAGCGACATAGTTGCAAACAATAGCTGGCATGCGACGGTTGTGAGGCGGAAAATAGCTCCCATGCGACACTTCTACTTAACCCCACGAGACCGTCAACGAATTCGAATCAGCTGAGCACAGTAGGACCCACAGCCTCTCCACGTCACGGCAGAACTCACCTGATGTCCACCTCATATTGTGGGACCCACCCTATGGTCGAAGAGAGCCGTTGGCCCCGATCCATCCCCGTACCTGAGCACTCCCGCCACCGTTCCAGCATCTCATCCCCTTCTGTTTTCTTCTTCGGCGAGCAAGTGCGGCAACGCCGGCAAGGGATGTCGAGCTCTGCTTCCTCCCACCGCTCATGGCCTCGGTATGGTGCGGTGCCGATGAGGAGGTGCCCCGATTGCCCCCGTACCGCGCCCCTGAAGCGGCTTGTCACATCCACCGACAAGAACGGCAACATTGGTCGGGAATTTGTGAAGTGTCAGAGCAAGCCCGAGCCGGGAAAGGTGAGATCTGAGTGTTCCGAGCGCCAATTTCTCGCTTTTCTTTCGAAATTTCATGCATTTCATCGAATTTGGGATTTAGGGTTCATCTCTGCGATTTTAGGAACTGCCAAAATGTGGGCATTTTGAGTGGCTTGATGAGTACATCGAGCGAATTGGGGTGGAGGTAGCATCCCGGGAGCTCGAAAACCCGTCCGTGGTGGAGAAATTGGGATGTGGCAACCCCATTTCCGCTGGTACTACGGTGGATGCGGAAGTGAAGGCCGAGCTAAAGAAGATGAACAAGCAGCTAAGGCAAATCATCGAATTGAAGAAGCAGGACAATCTGATGGCCGTTTTTTTTTTATTTTTGTGTAATTTCTCTCGGATTAGTTTATCTCCTCATCGTTAGTCATTAGACAGCGCAGTCAGTGTTCGAGTGATGCTTTGTAATGGATGTAATGGTCTATGTCTTTGGTTTGAATAAAATGCAACACAAATTCGGGCTAATTTTGAGCTGCTCTGTTTTCGAAATCAGTGTTTCTTCAGTTTCGTCAGTTTCGTCAGTGTTCCTTTTATCAGTGTGTAGGGGGCGCCCGTGTGCAGGGGAGGGGGAGGGGTTGAAAAGTAAAAAAACAATTGACGAGGATTGAAAAAGGCCAGGCCCAAATATAACTTAGCCATGCCAAAATGGACGTATCCAGGCCCAATAGTAACTATATGTTGATTGGGCAAAAAAAATGGTACTCACGTTACAATCTAAATAGGGACGTGTGGATCTGCAGATACTCGTGCTCAGGTTGCAATCTTTTTTTTTTGCAAAAGTAAATATATAAATAAAGTCCAAGGACATCCATTTAACTAACATAACTTGGGCGCTCCTTTAACTTATGTAAATATGTAAATGTCTTATTTGAAAATGAACCATGTGTTGTATGAACTTGTTTTTGTGTCTTTTGTTTTATACACTTGTAAATATATAAATATTGCACGAGTATTATATGAACTTGTTTTTGTGTCTTTTGTTTTATACACTTGTTGTTTTGGGTGTTTTGACAAATGACAATACAATAAAACACAGATTACAATGAAACAAGGGGATAGATAATATTGGGATAACATTACTTATATTAGATAGGGGGATCGACAACATTACAATAAAAAGAAAAAAGTACAATAATATAGAAGGGAATAGGCGCCCCGCCTAAACCCTGGGCTAGCCCCTAAACCCTAACCCCCTACTCCATCGGCGGTGGAGGCGGTGCCGGTGCAGCCGCATTCCACGCCGCCAGCCTCTCTCGCTGGTCCCGCTTCCGCTGCTCCTCCCGGAAGGCCCGGCCATTAGCCTCCCGTTGCTCCTCCTCCTGCCGTCTGCGCCTTTTCTTCAAGGTGCGCTGGGTCTCCTTCTCCTCCCACCTGGCGATAGCAGCCTCCTGCTTTGCCTCCTCCTTCGCCGCCTTAGCCCAGTAGGCTTCGGAGGGGAGGTCACCGCCGCCGGGGAGGTTGGAGACTCCCGGGTTGGTGACGATGGGGCCCTGATCCCCCCAGGGGCAGGGCGGGGACTTCTTCTTCTTGCCACGCTTGGGGCGCGTGGGCGCCCCCTGCTCCCACCACTGCTTGTGGTCCGGGTGGTTGTCCTCGTCGCTTAATTCGGTGTCGGAAGGGAGGCGGAAGGGGAAGGTCGCCATGGTCGGAGTGTTTGGGGGCTGGGAGGAGGCAAAGGGACGGGCTCGAGGTTGAAGAGATGAGGGGCAAGATGAGATGAGGAGGCAAAGGCGTTTTGCCTATTTATTGAGGGCGGGGCGTGAAGGGCGGCGTGGGAATCCAGCGTCGCGTTGGCGCAGACGCGTGCGCTGCGTTGCGTGTGGGCAGCGGGCGTGATCAATGCGAAAGAGAGAAAAAAATAGCTAGGATGCGACGCCCCCGCCCCTGCATGCATGCATGCATTAATGCGAAAGAGAGAAAAAAACGTCCAAGGTAGTTGTTCATTGGCAGTGAAAAATAAAAGGGAAAATATAATTTGGCCTTGATTTACTTCGGTAATAAATGCAGGAATCTAGTACCAAGGTTAGTTTTTACACACGCAAGAAAAATCATGGGAGTAATATTGACTTTTTGTATGGCGCATGAACCAGATGGAAGTAAGTTTGACTGAAGAAAGTTGTTCGACGTACACTTATTTAATGGGGCAGCGTTGTTGCACGCAAAATAGCTAGACTGCGACGCTAGGGGTAGCTGCTGCATGCATGGTGCAGCCCGCCCAGACGCCGAGACGAGACGCGTGCGCTGCGTTGCATGTGGGAAGCGGGCGTGATCAATGCGAAAGAGAGAAAAAAAATAGCTAGGATGCGACGTACTGTAACCCCTGCACCGCCGCCCCCGACCCTGCATGCTGCATGCATGGTGCAGCCCGCCCCGCCAGCGCCCTCGCATGCCACGCTCGGTCCAACGGTCAATGGAGTGTGCCAACGCTGTACGTTATATTTATTACATATTTTAGATTTTGATATTTTTTCTGCTGGTCATAGTGACATGCATACTCCCTCTGTCCACAAATAAGTGTACGTTTGGCTTCAAAATTTGTCCACAAAAAATATACTTCTACCTTTCCAATGCACTTGGGCATCCACTATGTAGTCCATAAGGCTATCCACAAGCCAAAAAGTAATCCATATGGCTATCCATATACATAGTGGAGGTTTACTTTAGAAGATTTTCCTTAAGGGTGACCTACAAGCTTATGGGTTGTCCACAAGCAATAAACAATTATTTTACTCTCTCCTCTCTCTTGCGTGTGTGTACTTTTAACAGACATGTGGGTCCCAGCTTATGGTGAACTTGACCTTATAGCCATTTTCGTGTGGGTCCCATCTTATAGCAAATGTTCTACCTTATACATAGGTGATGTGGTATCATGCATATGTTACTAGTCTAAGTTACTACTACATAGTGCAAAATAACATAGATGTGGTATCATGCAAAGTCTCATTTATTACAATGAACCTGAGGGGAGTAAGTTTGACTGAAGAAAGTTGTTACACGTACACTTATTTAATGCGACGGAGGGAGTAAATACGCTGCAGCGCTGTTGCACGTAAAATAGCTAGACTGCGACGCTAGGGGCAGCTGCATGCATGGTGCAGCCCGCCCCGCCCAGCGCCCTCGCATGCCACGCTCGGTCCAACCGTCTGCCACGCTCGTATGCCACGCTGTTGCACGTAAAAACGATGAAGCCAATCAGATTCCAGAATCATCCATCCCACGGATCGCCAAGAGCTAGCCACGAAATCCTTCTAAGAGACGCCAACCAATCAGGTTGCAGAACAAGCCCTTCCACGGATCGCCCAGAGCCACCCGCGGAATCCTTATAGAAGACGCGATCGGACGGCCACAGTGTCGCGCTAGGGTTAGATCTACGGTCCTCATTCGGCCTTAGGGTTAGCGGGGTTTAGGATGCAGTCAACGGGGTTTCACAAGTTTGACCAAACATTCAAATGTGCATAACTAATTCAAAAAAAATCAAAAAAATACAAAACCTTCGCATGGTGTCATGTTATGTGACATAGTTGTGAGGAAAAATATCAAACTTGGTCTATTGATCATATTTCAAAAAACCCTTCACAAAATGACCTATCTCCTCCGAGGTTTTCTGGCTTTCGGGTCAAATGACCAATGATATGGCTAGAATGAAGGCATAGTTTGTGATAATGTGCCCATATTTGGCATGCATGTCTATAATGGGATGACTAACAATGTTGTAGCACAAAGTTTTCCTTTTCAACGCACAGAAAAATCATTTTCTATTTTCTGAGTGCCGAAAGAGGGGGGGATTTGTGAAGCAACCACCAAATTGAAGTTTCAAAATGGTAACATCCTATTTTTCAAAAATATTAGACCACCTAGAATGTACAATTTCCCAACTTGAGTATCTCAAACCTTTTATTCCATCCCTGGTGAAAAAGACAAATCCTGCCGAATCGGCTGGAAGTGGGTAAGATATGAACTACAGGTACATGATTCCATGCTGATGATTTTTTGTAAAAATAATTTTTAGGTTCACAACATGCTATTTCATCAGAGATCCAATGCTAGTTTTATGAGCCTCAGCCCCTAGCTAAGAATATTTATGAAAACCCTTCAAAAAGTTTGACCAGACATTCAAATGTGCATAACTAATTCAAAAAAAATCAAAAAAATACAAAACCTTCGCATGGTGTCATTTTATGTGACATAGTTGTGAGGAAAAATATCAAACTTGGTCTATTGATCATATTTCAAAAAACCCTTCACAAAATGACCTATCTCCTCCGAGGTTTTCTGGCTTTCGGGTCAAATGACCAATGATATGGCTAGAATCAAGGCATATTTTGTGATAATGTGCCCATATTTGTCATGCATGTATATAATGGGATGACTAACAATGTTGTAGCACAAAGTTTTCCTTTTCGACGCACAGAAAAATCATTTTCTATTTTCTGAGTGCCGAAAGAGGGGGGGATTTGTGAAGCAACCACCAAATTGAAGTTTCAAAATGGTAACATCCTATTTTTCAAAAATACTAGACCACCTAGAATTTACAATTTCCCAACTTGAGTATCTCAAACCTTTTATTCCATCCCTGGTGAAAAAGACAAATCCTGCCGAATCGGCTGGAAGTGGGTAAGATATGAACTACAGGTACATGATTCCATGCTGATGATTTTTTGTAAAAATAATTTTTAGGTTCACAACATGCTATTTCATCAGAGATCCAATGCTAGTTTTGCGAGCCTCAGCCCCTAGCTAAGAATATTTATGAAAACCCTTCAAGTTTGACCAGACATTCAAATGTGCATAACTAATTCAAAAAAAATCAAAAAAATACAAAACCTTCGCATGGTGTCATGTTATGTGACATAGTTCTGAGGAAAAATATCTAACTTTGTTTTAGAAATGGTCGAAAAAAAACTTGCTTAGAAATGGGGTGGTTTACCCTAGCTTTGGAGCCCATTTCTACCCCATTTTGGGTGAGGGTGAGTTCTACTTCACAAAAGGGATCAGGGTGAGGATGAGTTGTATTGTACATATGAGAAAAACGTTGGAAGCTCATACAAACATAGAAAAGTGACATAGCTACATATGTTGAAATTCAAATTTACCATCATATTTGAATTTTGTCCAAATTATCAACAAGTGACAAATTATTATAATAACAAATGTTTACAACAACAAGTGCCAAATTATTACAACAACAAGTGTCAAATGTTTACAACAATAACAAATGTTTACAATAACAAATGTCTATTTCTTTTGCCTCTTCTTACCCCTCGTTTTCTTCTCCTTCACAAGTTTCACACCACACAATAGGTTTATGCTCTTCTTTTTCTTACCATTACCATCTGGCCTCCCCACAGCACGTCCAAGAGTCTCCTTCACCTCCTGCACCTCCTCAACAACCTCATGATCATGATCCAGAGCCTCATCAACATGGTCACTTTGCACCAGAGCCTCAACAACATGGTCAGTTTGCACCAGAGCCTCAACAACTTGGTCAGTTTGCACCAGAGCCTCAACAACAGGCTTATTTTGCACCAGAGCCTCAACAACAGGCTCATTTTGCACCAGAGCCTCAACAACAGGCTCATTTTGCACCAGAGTCTCAACAACAGGCTCATTTTGCCCCTCATTTTGCACCAGAGCTTCCAAATCAGAAACGATGTGCCCTAAAGCCTCAACAGTTTGCACATCATCCTCCAAAACAAGTTCAGATTGCACCTCAGCAGCACCAAACATGATATGGTTAGTTCTCTTCTTTCTTTGGCCATTGATTCTTGCCCTTTTCACTGGCCAGCATTCGTCAACAACAAGAGGTGGGCCTTTTTCTCCATGCTTCCTCCTGAAAACAAGCAAGTTAGCTAGGGGAGAAAAATCATCAACAAGAAATGGGATAGATTTTGGATGAACATACTTTGGCTTTTCAACAGTGTATCTGCACTTGGTAGAGCCAGCTCGGTGTCCAAGTTCTTCACAGAGTTTGCATCTATTCTTGTTACCTTTTTGGGCCCTTTTTGGCTTGGCATCTTTCTTTCCCCTCTTGCTACTCCCACCTTTCTCAAACCAAGCCTTGAATCTGCTCTGCTTGGGCCTGCCAGCCTTTCTTTTCATCAAAGGAGGACACAAGGAGAACTGAATGTCCACTTCAGGCCACTGAGACTGATCTGTAAGTGCTGGAATTGGTGTTCCATATGCAGCCTTGAATTTTGCTACAGAATAATACTCATGCAAATATGGGTGCATATTTAGCTTGTGTTTGGAGGCCAAGAAAAGTATGGCATGCTCACAAGGCTTCCCAGTGTGTTGCCACTCAAGGCATGTGCATTCATGCAATTGAGTGTCAACAACATGCCTCCTGCCAGTCTTTGTATCTCTGACTTCAGCATTCTCAACACGCAAATGTGCAAGATTTCTGCTCCTGTTGACCACCTGCTGCACAACATCATGAAGCTTATCTCCTTGAAGAACATCACCAAGCCTTCTTCTCAATTCCCACAACCTCATGATCATGATCCTGATCTGGTCAACCATGTCATGGACAGACAAGTCTTTTAACTCCTTCACTTTGTTGTTGAAACTTTCTGCCAAATTATTGTTGATATGATCACATTTGATGGCAGTGTTAAAACCAGACCTGTACCATAAAAGAGAATGGTAGGTTTCCAACCATGTACAAAACTTGACCCTATCCTCCTTAGAGCATGCCGCCTTAATCTTCTCAAGGTGATATGAATGTGTCTGCCTGGTGTAAGATCTTGCTGCTGGCCACATGCGTCCAAAATCATCTCCTCTGAATTTTTTGATCAAATTCATCCACATATGGCCGAAGCACTCCCTCTGCTCAGCATGAGGGAAAACAATCTTCACTGCATTTTCTAAACCTTTACATGCATCTGTGTGCACTGCCAATGGAGAGACTGGCCCTATGCATCTTTTCAACTGCATCATGAACCATGTCCATGATGCCTCTGTCTCAGACTGAAACATGCCAATAGCTACAGGGAACATCCAATTGTGTCCATCTAAAGCATTGCATGCTGCTAGTTGACCATTCCACTTTCCAGTCAAGAAAGATGAGTCTATACTCAAATATGGACGGCAACCTGCTTTGAAGCCATCGATGCAAGGCTTTAAAGCCATGAAGAATTTAGAGAAGAAGACTTTCCCATCAGCTGTTACCTCAGTATCTATCTCCACAACACTGCCAGGTGACCTCTTCTCTACTTATGCTTTGAAGTTATAAAGCATTCGAAAGGTATTTGCCCAATCACCATATAGCTCTTTCATTGCCCTTTGCCTTGCCTTCCACACTGTAGTATAATTCAGCTTAATGGGGTACTGCTTTTCCAAGTCTATTTTCAGTCTCTTTGCAGTGCTGTTTGGTGTTGTGGCTAAAATGGGCTTGATCTTTTCTGCAACCCATAATTGTGATGTCATCTTTGTAACTGTTTGAGAACTTGTAATGCAAGTATGAGGTTTTGGAATTTGATTCACTCTTATTGTCCTTCCATCAGGTTGGCGTCTAGCATATATATACCACTTGCAAGGCTTGGCACCACCATCATAACCTATGCATTTTGCATAGAACTTCTTTTTATCAATCCACATAGTCTTGGTAGCAAACTCACGTTTGACTGCATATGTCCTGAAACACATCCTGAATTCATCCATGCTTGGAAACAATCTCCCAACTTCAATAACTGGGTCCTCTTTGTCATAAACTGTTACTAGCTCATCATCATGTGCATCATCTACATGAACTGCAGCATTTTCCAACAACTCTAGATCTATATCTGCCTCTTCATCTCTTAAATGGTTGTCACCATCATTTGCAGCTTCATCCCTCTTCTTCTCCTTGTCTCTGTCATCTATAGGAATGCCAAAAAGCTTTGCCATTTCAATGTCATCTATTGGTGCAATGACCAAATCAGTGCGGTCATGTATCTCAACTGAATTCCAATCAACAGTTACAATCCTTTGTGCATTACCATCTACAGCCTCCCCTTGTGCATTAGCATCATCATCCTCCACTGTTAACACTTCCAACTCAGTAAGTATAGGCATTACTTGCCTTTGTGCAGCCCAATCATCCTCGACCATCTGAGAAGCCAGCTTCGAGGCCACATATCCAACCCTCGAATCAGGTTTCAGATCAATGAGCTCTGCTAAAAACAGAACAGTTTTGCTTGTCCAACCGTTTCGCTCATCGATTTCATCAACTATATGTTCCCCTGTCTCAACCCTAACATAGTCACATTTGCAATCATCAAATCGTAACAAAGAAACTTCTTGCTCTGGCCCCCAAACCACACTATCCCCAATTTTTTCCACCATTTTCCTTACTGCCTCCTCTCCTATGTTTATTAGCTCTTGGGGATCAACATGTTCTAATTCCACCTCCCATTTAACAACCGTGTCTCTCTCAATGATCTGCGTGCTGCCATCAACTAAAACAGTCCTAGAAGGAAAGAAATTGATACAAAAATTCGAAGGTTTGGCGCGCAACATCGTCTCCCCTGTTTTTGGCGGGCACTGTGAGCTAGCGGAAGCGAACAAAGAGCTCAACCTTAGAGAAATTAAGTGCAGAGATACGGGATATACCGATTAGAAGTCCCCTCTCCATGCTCCATATCGTTCCCCCTCGCCCCGTTCAGCACACCCTCGCCTCCACAATCTAGCATCAATGGGCACGCTCAGATCTCGAATTGAGAAGAATGGGAGAGGAATTAGCTTTCAAATGGCACTCACCACCTTCGTCGTCGAACGAAAGCGCCGCCGCCTAAATTAATTGCCGTGCCGCCGCCGCCGGCGCCGAGAACGATGGGTGAGGTCCGACGCCGCCGTCGGGGAAGCTACAGTCAGTGTTACGCGCGTTCTCGGTCGGAAGCGGTTGGTTTGACTGGCTGTCCCAACCAACCGGTTTGGCTTAACCCTAATATTGGAACAAAGTTAAATGTGTCCTTACGACCGTTTTAAGGCCTGTGTGGCCCTGGGATATTAGCTGCCTCACAACCGTCGCATGCGAGCTATTCTTTTCAACGATGTCGCTTTCCTTCCAATTCCATGTAAAGACGTCGCATAGGAGCTATAAGCCCTGCAAGGGGTACCCCGTTGGCACTTTCTCATATTCAAGGGACTTGAGATTGCCAACTTATACTTTGTCAAGCATATACTCCATAGTTTGTTCACTTTAACCTTAATCACTTCAAGATGCTTATGATAGGGGCAATGAGGGATGAAAGCTAACCAGTACCATAATTTTTGGAAGATCTTTTTGAAACTTGAAATCCCTGCTTCCCTTTATGAAGGGTCTTTCTTCCACTACTATTGAGTCTCCACCTTCTACCTTTAGGCACCATTGAGAGAGCATAATGGCCATTCTTAGTTCTATGTGCAGTGTCCCAAAACTTATTGATTGATGCATATTGTGATATTACTTGTTCTTGTGATATTTGTTTCTAGTCACCCTTGTGAACTTTTTAAGGTGTCCTATGCATCTATTTGCTATTCCATGAGGGAAAAGCTAAATGCCACTATGCCATGTTTTCCGTATGTGAAACAAACAAACGTTTTTCAATGCATGTTATTCATGATCTTTGTTTGTAGCTTTTCATGTTGCATGCATAGTTACTTTGTCTTATTGTTAGAACTCCATCTTTCATGCACATGTTTAGAGTTCTTTGATCCCAACATTCAATGCTTTCAAATGGCTTGATATTTATTGTGAAGGTGCATGTCACCTCAAAAATTATTCTTTTTATCACTTACCTACTTGAGGACGAGCAGGAGTTAAGCTTGGGGATGCTTGATACGTCGGAAACGTATCTATAATTTTTGATGTTCCATGCTTGTTTAGTATCTACTTTGCTTTGATTTGTCTACACTTTGAGGTGATTTTATATCATTTCTGGAACTAACCTATTAACAAGTTGCCACAGTACCAGTTGCCTGTTTTCTTCTGTTTTTGGTTCCAGAAAGGCAGAAAATCAATATCCTCGGAATTGGACGACACAAAAGCCAAAGTCAATATTTTACCGTGGGCGACACGAAGTCCAGAGGAGAGACGGAGAGGCGAACTAGGGCAGTCAAAACCCCCTAGGCGCGTCCAGGGGTGGGCCTGCGCCTAGGCAGGGTGTGGGGCCCCTGGTTGCCTCCCAGCCTCGCCTCTTTGCCTATAAGAAGCCCTCGGGGACAAAACCCTAAATAATCCATCATACTTCCAGAAAAATTTCCGCTGCGCCGCCGCCACCGAATGGGAGATTTGGGGGACAGAAAGTCTCTGTTCCAGCACCCTGCCGGGACGGGGAAGTGCCCCCGGATCCATCTCAATCGATCTCCACCACCATCTCCATCACCGTTGTTGATTCCCATGATGAGGAGGGAGTAGTTCTACTTCGAGGCTAAGGGATCTATCGGTAGCTATGTGTTCATCTCTCTCTCTATGCATGATCTTGTGGTCATGAGCTTTGTAATCAAGTAGATCTACCTTGCTACTCAAGTGCTTCATTAGATCTTTGCTCTCCCCATGTGTGTGAAAGTGACAGCGTGCACGCCATGGTGACACTTAGGATTGAGTCTACATAAATACTCTTTGTGCTTTAATAGATCTATGCTTTTCTTCACGTGTGTGAAAGTGACAGCGGGCATACTGTGTGTGGCACTTTGGATAGATTGAATATTTGTTATGAGTTATATTTGGAGTTGGATGTCTCTATGAAATTGTGGTGTTTGTTGGAACATTCTAGCGCTCAAGGTGACAGTGTGGGGTTATCTAGATTGGGGAAGGCAGACTTTGAGGTCTGTTGTTATAGCCCTACCATTGATTAGAGTGTCCAACCGGAGAGTAATTAAGTATCATGAAGAGAGGATATTTATATGAGAGAGTGTTTACTAGTGAAAGTATGATCCCTAGGACTTGTTTCTAAGCATTGAAACACCGTTTGCATCTAGATATGTTGCATGTTTGCTTGCTTACATTTTTATTTCAGTTTGCCTTTAGTGTCTCCCACGTCAACAACAAGTCAGAAGCTCTTTTCTAGCACCATTACCACTTATATTTCACTATCTCTCAGCCTAACTAGTGCACCTATACACCTGACAAGTGTATTGGGTGTGTTGGGGACACAAGAGACTTTTTTTTGAACGGTAAAGGCCCCGAAGGACCTGGAGATTGCATTAAAGCGGCGATGCGATTACAATTACAAAAAGGACCACAAAAAACATGAAAATAAGGTCCAGGCCCTTGACAATTTCAACTAGCACCCTAGGAAAACGCGATGAAACGCGATTGAGACCAACTTTGCCGCCGGCGAACTTTGACCTTCTTGCGTGGCCGACGCTGCAACCACCGGGGACGAAAACACTTGGGATTGCCTAAACACACATCGCCATGCCGAGATCCAAATAGATCCTCCAGTTAAGGAGGAAGGTGATGCTTGAGCCATAGCAAAGCTCAAGCGCGGCAGGGTCGGCCTTCCGACCAAGGATAGCGGCTACCACATATCGGCTCCGCTTGGGTACTGCTGTCGGGGTCGCAATCTCCAACGACCTGCAGAACCACCCCCAGCCATAAACAGCAACATCACCGCCACCGTCTTTCCCTCGCCACCATGGCCAGCTGAGAAGAGCTGTAGAGGGACCGAACTGCCGCGCTGGGAGAAGCAACGTTTGTTGAAGATAAGAGGCTCCACTGCCAAAGCTTTCTTCAAGAAACTCCACCACAGAAGCTTGACGAAGAGACGAAGCAGTCTCCTGTTGGCAAAACGAAGAGAGGAAGCAGTCTCCTGTCGCCCTCTAGGAAGAGCCTCGCCAAGCACCAAGCCTGTCAGCACCACCGCCTGAATCCCCTCTCTCCTCGCCTCCACGGCCGGCCAGAGAGGGGAAGCAAAACGAAGTGGCGCATCTAGCCAGGGCCTAGCGACCACACACCTTGACGCTTATTACGGAGATCCCAGGGGTGAAGAAGCTCGTTGTCGCCTCCGACCACCAGAGCGCGACCAGGAGCAGCCACCAGCACTAGATGTAGAAGATCTGGGCCAGAGAAACTGCTACCCTACTCCAAACTACCAGCAAGCTGCTGAAGACACTAAACCTAGACCTACCACCTACTCCGGTGCCGCTCCTCCGCCATCTTCGAACGGTAGCGCTGCCGGCAAGGGCTTGGGAGCGGCCCGGGAGCACATGGGGGACTCTCAAGGGAAGGGGGGCTCGAGAGGATAAGGGAGGATGAGAAGACTGTCCTTCTTCCACGTCCCACAAGAGACTTCTTGTATCTTGATTGCAGGGTTGCTTGAGAGGGAATACCTTTGACCACTTCCTCCCTTAGTTCTATAAACCTTGGGTAATCCACTTAAGGGAAACTTGGTGCTATTCTACAAACCTCTGCACTTGGAGTCCCAACAACTGTCTACAAGAATAGAAGTGCGTAGCATTCACATGTGTAGACTTTAAAATTTGTAGAGCAGCAAATGCGAACCAACATGTCTAGTGACCTTAATGTAGCACAAAGAACAGGCGTGCACATAGAATTGGTGTGTAGCACAATTAGAAAAATGCAGTTCACTGCGATAGGATTGAACTTGCTATGCTGTTGACAAAACAAAAAAGAGTTGGGAGATTTGGTTACCATGGTCAGAGAGGCTTCTAACCTATAGGGGTTCGTAGCATGGAAAAAAAAATTCTACCACATGCACACAAACAAGCCAAGATCTATCTACTAGATTGTAACAACGGGTCGATAGAAGAATTCACCCTCGAAGATTCCAAAGCGGTTAACGAGAGCAGATTCTCGTGGCTGATGTAGTCGTACACTTGCCGATCTCAAGATCGCGTAGACGATCCTTTCGGCGTTACCGGGGTACTCGATGAAGACCTTCCTCTCCCTTGTTCCAGCAGGCAGCGGAGGTTGTAGTTCTCCCTCGTGATTCCGGCAGCACGACGGCGTGGTGTCGGAAGTAGAGGGAAGATCCCGCAGGGCTTCGCCTAAGCCGGATGCGAGTTATGGTGGATTAGGGTTTCCCGGAAAACTACGGTTTAGAGATCCGGGAGGAGGAGGAGGAGGTGTCGGTGGCGGCTAGGGCAGTGGCGCGCGCCGGCGGCGGCGCGGGTCGTCGTCGGCGGCGGCTCGTGGAGAGGGCTTGGAACTTGTGTTGTTTGGGGAAGCCCTCCCCTTCTATTTATGAGAGGGAGGGGCAGCCTTGGGAGGGGTGGGTTTGAATCCAAACCCAAACCCAAGTTGGATTGAGAGAAGGACTTGTTTCTTCTCCCACTAGGAAACCATTGTTCCAATTTGACTTTTCAAACTTCCCGTTTGACTTTCAATTTAGAGCTTTATTTCTCTCTTGCATATGCCAACACCAAGTGACCTTGGACATGATCCAATCATTCCACTTATCCATGACATATTCATGGACCATTCTCCTTTCAGACCAGTGAACCTTCTATACCCTTCTAGAACCTCTCCGATGAAATCATCGGAAACTTTCCCGAACTCCGAAATAGGACTTTCCTTATATGAATCTTATTCTCCGGACCAATCAGGATCTCCTCGTGAAATCCCGGATCCCATCCGAGACTCCGAACAACATTCGGTATCCCTACTAACATTCCATATCTACTAAACAACATCGAATCCTTAAGTGTGTCTCCCTACGGTTCGTAAATTATGCGGACATGACCGAGACACTTCTCCGATCAATAACCAATAGAGGAATCTGGAAATTCATATGGCTCCCACATATTTCTACGATTACTTTGCGATCGAATGAACCACTTACATACGATACCAATTTCCCTTTGTCTCACGATAGTTACCTTATCCGAGGTTTTGATTGTTGGTATCTCTGCATACCTAGTTCAACCTCGTTACCGATAAGTACTCTTTTCTCGTTCTCGTGTGTAGCACCCCTGGTAAAACCACTACTAGAAAATCGCATGTCTTATCTTTGTGCATCATCATGACATCATCATGCATATTATTATTTTTTGTCTAAAACTATTTGCGAGACTATGTTGTTTTCTAAACTAGCCCTCCTTAAATTTCAAATCAAATCTCTCGATCCGATTGGATCTTGTATTTATCTTAGAAACTATTTACCAAATATTTAAAAATAATAATAATTAAAAACCCAAAATATTTTTATTGTGGGGGAGGCAGCCAGCCGCTAGGCCCAAGGCCCAGCAGCCAGCTACCTACCACCCCACGTCTAACCTAGAAACCCTAACCCTAAATCCCACCTACCTATTCCCACACCTTCCCCGCCGCCAACCACACCTGGCCACATCGCACGCGACACACTACACGTTTCCACCCCACCCAGCACGCTCCTCCTCACCTGGCCCACGTCCCCACCCGCGCGGACCCACCACCTCGCTAGCATCCCGCTCCCCACCTGCCGCGATCCCCTCCTGCGAGCCCCACGTCCGCTCCCTCGTCCCTCGATTCCCCACCGCCGGTCGCCCTCCACTGCGCGACCCCGGCCGGCCATGGCCCTCCCTCCCTCGACGATCCCTGGCCGCCTCAAGGCCGAGCCTGCCTCCCCATCAAGCGGCATCGCCGCCAGCACCTGGGCGTCCTCTTCGGCCTCCATCCTCTCCCGCGGCCCCGTCCCGTGTGCCTCCGTCGTCCTTCCCACGACCACCTCCCTTTGCGGTCGCGCACGCATCAGGGCCCCGCCACCGGTTCCTTTTCCTCAGCGTGGTGCCGCCCCGGCCGCCGTCGCCGTGGTACGTGCTCCCCGACCGCACCGTGAGCCTCTGCCTGCTGCTTCTCTCCGTCGACCGCCCAACGCCACCCTCCGTGCTGGCCCTGCGCCTCCCGCGAGCTCTGCGGCCGCCCGCCTCCATCCTGCTGTCATCCCCGCCTCCGGCAGCGCCCCGCCTCCAGCAACGCCCCGCCTCCTCCACCGGCCCTACCCCTGCCTCGCTGTCACGTGTCGTGCGCCTCCCGCCGTCCCCATGGCACCGTCCACCGCCCTTCTCGTCGCGACCGCGAGCGCCGCACCCTCCCTATCGCCAACCTCCTCTGCTGTCTCTCCTCCTCCCTGTAGAGCGCGTTCGGCCAGCTCGCCTCCTGTCCCTGATGTTTGGAGGCCACACGAACGAGTTCTTTGGTCTTTTTGTTGCTGCCCACAAGGCATTCGAGCCTCTGTCCAAATGAACAAGATTGGTACATGGCCAGTTTGCTGGCAAGCCTTGAACACCGGTGTTCTCCTTGATTGTTTTGCCCTTGTCCGGTGGCGGTGTTCGAGTGTTTGTGTCACCGCCGCGAGGGACTCACCAATATCTTCGGAAGCTTCATCTACACGCCAAGCGTTGTCTCCGGATCCGTCCTTGTCAAGACCCGACATCGGTCCAAGATCAACAACATCGTTCAAAGCGGAATTTCAAGAACTCCATCTCGGAACTCCAGGAACTACCTCACGGATCCGAAGTCCGAAGACCGATCCTGGCGAGACCGATCCTCGAACCCCCAAGATCGCCGAGTTCCCCATGTGTGACCCTTTTCTTGAGACCTTTATTTTTATAATATATAATATATACTTGTTGCATATAAAATGTTCATGTTGCATACATGCTTGTGGTTTGGGGGCATATGCCGATTCACCTCAAAATTAAATATAGGGTCCATATGCGGGCAAATCTAGTTTCATATTGGCCCCATTTAAATTTGTGTAGCGCACCGGTGCTATCTTTTGCCTTGTTAATGCAACATTTAAATTGGGGATATCTAAACAACATGAACTTAATAATTAATTGTCGGGACCCCGGATTAGGCCGATGAGTTGATGCGAGTGTCGACCCGATCTTCGAATGAACCTTCGGCAATGTTTTCCAGGTGAGCATTCTCCCCCTTTCTACCTATTTTACCTTTCTAGTGTTTATTTCCTCCTGTTGATCTATTGCTATCTATGTTGCGATGCTCTAGTTTTCGTACCCGTGATCTCCCTTGCAGCCTTATATTGCCTTGGACACATCCTATTACCTGTTGTTTGGTAGATAGTCGGCCTTGCTTGTCGTAGTTTAATGCTCAAGTGTTGTTGCGTGTCGTCAAGTACCACAGTTGTTGGAAGACTGCCATATGCTTTATGTTGGAGATGATCATGGCTTTAATTATCGTTTAATAACTAAATTTAAAGTAGGTAAATAATGTAGAGGCACAAGTGGGCAATAGATGTTATTTGGTTTTTAACCGTCCACTTGTGTCCCGTAGGACCCCGAGTACTTGATACCTGTTCTTTGAATATTCGCACTATCCGCATGTGGGACCATGAATCCCCCTAGCCAGAGCTTGAGTCATATTTATTTCTTGGGGCCGAAAAGTAGTTTGGGGCTTTATTACTATCCTGTACTTATGCCATGCTTTACTGCTTTATTTACGATTGCGCGTGGAGCGCCTGTACTGTTTAGGTAAGCGGAGTGTTTTCACGGTATCGACAAGCCCAGTCACACTTTCGGGTTCCCAGTCGTTTACAGCCATTGACGCAAACCTCTGGGTCCGTTCCGGAGCTGGTCAACTTCGTCGCGGGTAGCTTGGTGGGGTGGCCCCCTAAAATTTATATGAATCTCGCAATTTCTCTGTCGTGATGCCTCGTTGGGTTTTCATTTGGTTTTTCCCGAGGTTGATCGTGCGTGTGTTGCTATTTGTGCCCCCCTGGAGGGTAAAACTTTCTGAAAGCCGTGTCCGCGGTTATGGACGACTTGGAGCACAGTATCTCGATCATAGACAACTATAACTAAAGTAGTGCTATAAATTTGAATTTATAATGACTAGTAATCAGCTCCACTATAATGCAATGGCTAAATAAAAGTGCCAACAATTGCTTGTTTGGGTTGTTACCTGTTACCATTGTATCTGACTAGTAAGTATTGCAACTACAACAGAATGGCTAAATAAAAGTACCAACAACTGCTGGGTTTTGGGATGCCTCATGCTATATGTATCTGACTAGTAAGTACTACAACTACAACGGAATGGTTAACTAAAACTGCCCACTGCTTATTATATCAGGATGACTCATGCGATCTATATCTGACTAGTAATTGCCGCAACTATAACGAAATGAATAAAACAGCCAACTGTATGAGTTCCTCGGTTGAATTCCTCGTTTGGTCTCGAGGGGGAAATACCAGGACGGGTATGCTTGGTGATAGTTTCAGGTTGGATCCGAATAGGTATTTCGTATCCCTATCTGATAGCCGCCAGTTGTATTGAGTCTCTATAGGTTGTTTAGTGTATGCCGCGCTGCCGCTTCAGTCCACCTTACCTATGTAGGCGAGGACCGCCGAATTCTAGTCTCGCCGTGTACTGGCCTCAGTACTGACCGCTCTCTTTTTCCTTCGCCCTTTGTCGGCACCCCTTTTTGTTAAGCAGGTTTTGAGATCGACGTCGTTAGCAGGGTTACCCTTCCGGCTTGGCCTGGGCAGGGTTATGGACGCCATTGGTTATTCTCTAGGGCTCTTAGCCCAATTTGCATCTTGTCCGTACTCGGATGCTGTATCATTTTAAAGGTGATTTGGATCTTTGTATTGTATATTTGTATTCTTGACTCATTGAGTCGCTGTTGTATATGTATGTTCTGTGGGTTCCATCGTGGACAATTGTGTAATGATATTACTTTGTTTTCCACCCGCACGCAAGTGCCTGGTGGGCACCTTTGAATCGTTTCTATGCGGGTTTGGCGGAAGTCGCTAAAACTTGCATAGGGTCGATTCTGAGGGTGTTACAGAGTGGTATCAGAGCTCAGCAGTTACGATACCCACTGGTCCAGCCTGTAAGATAACCTAGCTAATGGCCGTTGTAGAGTGTCAAAACTATTTTCGAAAATCGGTTGGATAGATCTGATTAGGTCTGCTTTTACTTCTTACCCCTCTGCTATTCTCCTCTTATCTCGACGTGTTTTGAATCTTCTCTATTATCTTTTCTTTGGGTCCAGGATTTCTCGTGGTTGGGTTTCCGTCGCACCTTCAGGGTTTCGCTTCCGCCTCTTATAATGGTGCTTTGACATCCGACCTTCATGCTATATGATGAATCTTTCATCTGTTGTACCTTTCAGTGGACCAAAAATTCACTAATTTTTTTTCTTTGCATCTTCCGGTGTTCTCCGACACAACGACATCATCTACATCAGATCTGATGAGTACCTGCATCCCCCTTGTTTTCGAACCTCGCTTCGTCGAGATCTATAATCTGAATTCTGAGAGTTGGTTGCATAATTCTTCCATTCATGTACAAAGTAATGCTTTGGATGCGCGATGGACTGGTCACCATCCAACTACTCTTATCATTCGCTCTTGTACATTGATTGGTGGATTGGTGCAATTATACTCCTTCCATGGAAGTTGGAGGTGGCCTTATCTTTTGAGACCTCGACCTTCGTCCTTTGTTTCTCCGGAGTGTTCTCACGATGGACATGAGCCCGGACCATTGTTGGTGATGTCGCCAATTTCAAGATGAAGACGAAACCCTCGTTAGTGGTGTCGCGAGGATCTACATGAAGCGAGAAGATTCAGACCGTCGGTCTTCTTCCCCGTACCATGAGGCGGATCTCGAGGGCGAGATCCATTGTTAGCGGTGTCGAATTGTAGCACCCCGGGTAAAACCACTACTAGAAAATCGCATGTATTATCTTTGTGCATCATCATGACATCATCATGCATATTATTATTTTTTGTCTAAAACTATTTGCGAGACTATGTTGTTTTCTAAACCAGCCCTCCTTAAATTTCAAATCAAATCTCTCGATCCGATTGGATCTTGTATTTATCTTAAAAACTATTTACCAAATATTTAAAAATAATAATAATTAAAAACCCAAAATATTTTTTTGTGGGGGAGGCAGCCAGCTGCTAGGCCCAAAGCCCAGCAGCCAACTACCTACCACCCCACGTCTAACCTAGAAACCCTAACCCTAAATCCCACCTACCTATTCCCACACCTTCCCCGCCGCCAGCCACACCTGGCCACATCACACGCGACACACTACACATTTCCACCCCACCCAGCACGCTCCTCCTCACCTGGCCCACGTCCCCACCCGCGTGGACCCACCACCTCGCTAGCATCCCGCTCCCCCACCTGCCGCGATCCCCTCCTGCGAGCCCCGCGTCCGCTCCCCCGTCCCTCGATTCCCCGCTGCCGGTCGCCCTCCACTGCGCGACCCTGGCCGGCCATGGCCCTCCCTCCCTCGACGATCCCTGGCCGCATCGAGGCCGAGCCCGCCTCCCCATCAATTGGCATCGCCGTCGGCACCTGGGCGTCCTCATCGGCCTCCACCCTCTCCCGCGGCCCCGTCCCGTGCGCCTCCGTCGTCCTTCCCACGTCCACCTCCCTTTGCGGTCGCGCACGCATCAGGGCCCCGCCGCTGGTTCCTTTTCCTCTGCGTGGTGACATCCCGGCCGCCGTCGCCGTGGTACGTGCTCCCCGACCGCACCGTGAGCCTATGCCTGCTGCTTCTCTCCGTCGACCGCCCAGCGCCACCCTCCGTGCTGGCCCTGCGCCTCCCGCGAGCTCTGCGGCCGCCCTCCTCCATCCTGCTGTCATCCCCGCCTCCGGCAGCGCCCCGCCTCCTCCACCGGCCCTACCCCTGCCTCGCTGTCACGTGTCGTGCGCCTCCTGCCGTCCCCATGGCGCCGTCCACCGCCCTCCTCGTCGCGACCGCGAGCGCCGGACCCTTCCTATCGCCGACCTCCTCTGCTGTCTCTCCTCCTCCCTGTAGAGCGCGTTCGGCCAGCTCGCCTCCTGTCCCTGATGTTTGGAGGCCACACGAACGAGTTCTTTGGTCTTCTGGTTGCTGCCCACAAGGCGTTCGGGCCTCTGTCCAAATGAACAAGATTGGTACATGGCCAGTTTGTTGGCAAGCCTTGAACACCGGTGTTCTCCTTGATTGTTTTGCCCTTGTCCGGTGGCGGTGTTCGAGTGTTTGTGTCACTGCCGCGAGGGACTCACCAAGATCTTCGGAAGCTTCATCTACACGCCAAGCATTGTCTCCGGATCCGTCCTTGTCAAGACCCGACATCGGTCCAAGATCAGCAACATCGTTCAAAGCGGAATTTCAAGAACTCCATCTCGGAACTCCAGGAACTACCTCACGGATCCGAAGTCCGAAGACCGATCCCGGCGAGACCGAACCTTGAACCCCCAAGATCGTCGAGTTCCCCATGTGTGACCCTTTTCTTGAGACCTTTATTTTTATAATATATAATATATACTTGTTGCATATAAAATGTTCATGTTGCATACATGCTTGTGGTTTGGGGGCATATGCCGATTCACCTCATAATTAAATATAGGGTCCATATGCGAGCAAATCTAGTTTTATATTGGCCCCATTTAAATTTGTGTAGCGAACCGGTGCTATCTTTTGCCTTGTTAATGCAACATTTAAATTGGGGATATCTAAACAACATGAACTTAATAATTAATTGTCGGGACCCCGATTCCGCTTAATAATGCCTAATTGCATCGCATCTTTGCCATGTCATACATCATACATGCATCATGCTCGATCTTTTGCCGTAGCATTAAACAGTGCATCCGGTGTTTCTTCTAGTGTTTTGCTTCTTCACGGATTAGGCCGATGAGTTGATGCGAGTGTCGACCCGATCTTCGGATGAACCTTCGGCAATGTTTTCCAGGCGAGCATTCTCCCCCTTTCTACCTATTTTACCTTTCTAGTCTTTATTTCCTCCTGTTGATCTATTGCTATCTGTGTTGCGATGCTCTAGTTTTCGTACCCGTGATCTCCCTTGCAGCCTTATATTGCCTTGGACACATCCTATTACCTGTTGTTTGGTAGATAGTCGGCCTTGCGTGTCGTAGTTTAATGCTCAAGTGTTGTTGCGTGTCGTCAAGTACCACAGTTGTTGGAAGACTGCCATATGCTTTATGTTGGAGATGATCATGGCTTTAATTATCGTTTAATAACTAAATTTAAAGTAGGTAAATAATGCAGAGGCACAAGTGGGCAATAGATGTTATTTGGTTTTTAACCGTCCACTTGTGTCCCGTAGGACCCCGAGTACTTGATACCTGTTCTTTGAATATTCGCACTATCCGCATGTGGGACCATGAATCCCCCTAGCCAGAGCTTGAGTCATATTTATTTCTTGGGGCCGAAAAGTAGTTTGGGGCTTTATTACTATCCTGTACTTATGCCATGCTTTACTGCTTTATTTACGATTGCGCGTGGAGCGCCTGTACTGTTTAGGTAAGCGGAGTGTTTTCGCGGTATCGACAAGCCCAGTCACACTTTCGGGTTCCCAGTCGTTTACAGCCATTGACGCAAACCTCTGGGTCCGTTCCGGAGCCGGTCAACTTCGTCGCGGGTAGCTTGGTGGGGTGGCCCCCTAAAATTTATATGAATCTCGCAATTTCTCTGTCGTGATGCCTCGTTGGGTTTTCATTTGGTTTTTCCCGAGGTTGATCGTGCGTGTGTTGCTATTTGTGCCCCCCTGCAGGGTAAAACTTTCTGAAAGCCGTGTCCGCGGTTATGGACGACTTGGAGCACAGTATCTCGATCATAGACAACTATAACTAAAGTAGTGCTATAAATTTGACTTTATAATGACTAGTAATCAGTTCTACTATAATGGAATGGCTAAATAAAAGTGCCAACAATTGCTTGTTTGGGTTGTCACCTGTTACCATTGTATCTGACTAGTAAGTATTGCAACTACAACAGAATGGCTAAATAAAAGTACCAACAACTGCTGGGTTTTGGGATGCCTCATGCTATATGTATCTGACTAGTAAGTACTACAACTACAATGGAATGGTTAACTAAAACTGCCCACTGCTTATTATATCAGGATGACTCATGCGATCTATATCTGACTAGTAATTGCTGCAACTATAATGGAATGAATAAAACAACCAACTGTGTGAGTTCCTCGGTTGACTTCCTCGTTTGGTCTCGAGGGGGAAATACCAGGATGGGTATGCTTGGTGATAGTTTCAGGTTGGATCCGAATAGGTATTTCTTATCCCTATCTGATAGCCGCCAGTTGTATTGAGTCTCTATAGGTTGTTTAGTGTATGCCGCGCTGCCGCTTCAGTCCACCATACCTATGTAGGCGAGGACCGCCGAATTCTAGTCTCGCCGTGTACTGGCCTCAGTACTGACCGGTCTCTTTTTCCTTCGCCCTTTGTCGGCACCCCTTTTTGTTAAGCAGGTTTTGAGATCGACGTCGTTAGCAGGGTTACCCTTCCGGCTTGGCCTGGGCAGGGTTATGGACGCCATTGGTTATTCTCTAGGGCTCTTAGCCCAATTTGCATCTTGTCCGTACTCGGATGCTGTATCATTTTAAAGGTGATTTGGATCTTTGTATTGTATATCTGTATTCTTGACTCATTGAGTCGCTGTTGTATATATATGTTCTGTGGGGTCCATCGTGGACTATTGTGTAATGATATTACTTCGTTTTCCACTCGCACGCAAGTGCCTGGTGGGCACCTTTGAATCGTTTCTATGCGGGTTTGGCGGAAGTCGCTAAAACTTGCATAGGGTCGATTCTGAGGGTGTTACACCGTGGTATGTGATCCCTTGTGAGCCAGTCACATGCTTGCAAGCTAATTGGATGACATTCCACCGAGAGGGCCTAGAGTATATCTATCCGTCATATGGATGGACAAATCCCACTCTTGATCCATGTGCCTCAACCCATACTTTCCGAGCACTCAATGCCATCTTTATAGCCACCCAGTTACGGTGTGGTGTTTGACCTCATCAAAGCATCCTTCCGGTGATGGTGATTAGCATGATCTCATGGTCGAAGGAATTAGGTTACTATGTATTAGAAAGCTTATAGCAATTGAACTATTAAAATGACTTGATCTTTATGCTACGCTTATCTATAGGAGTATGTCCATCATACCATTCTCCTAATGATATGATCTTATTGTTAACAAGATCTCAATGTTCATGATCGGGAAACCATAATCATATATTAACCAACAAGCTAGTATTATAAAGAGGCTTTACTAGGGACTCTATTTTAGTTTACAAATCACACAAGTATTAATGTTTCCGGTTAATACTGTTATAGAATGAATGTAAACATTTATCATATACACAAAGATATAATAATAGCTACATTTATTATTGCCTCTAGGGCATATCTCCAACATAACCATCATTCGTACCCATGCAGGTGACGTCCAGGTCACCGAGGGTGTTGCGGTTGTGGTGTCTGTGTGCATTGGGGAAGCAGATATTGGGTGGTCGATGCTGGCTTGAGCGCGGTGGACGAGAGCATTGCTGACGCAGAATCGGTGTACTGCACAGCGGCTCCGGTATGGAACGGTTGGGGTGGATGCCGACGGCACGGAAGCATATCTTGGTAAGTCGTTGACAGATTCGATGCCTAGACGGGAAAATAGGGAAAGGAAGCTAATGGTGCGTTGGATGAGACCGCAGCTGATGCGGCTCTGACATACTGGTGGGTCAGGAGTGCATGGTGTTGGGTTCCGGCGGGCAAAGCCAGCATGAGAAGTGTTGCAGGAGGTTCCGGCCGCCGGAGCCGGTGGTCGAAGAGGCAAGAGAGTGTGAGCAGGGATAGGGTTTTTCTGAGGATTTTTCTTTGTGTGTGTGGCGAAGAATCATTTTTTGAAATATATTGGTACTACTTTAGTACCAACCAGAGAGGGAAATACTACTAATAGTATTGTTTGTTTGAAACGGAGGGGCGCGACAAAATTTCGCACTGTTTGAAATGGAGGGGCGCGATGGAGTGGGGACCATGTGGTTTTGACCGTCTAGCAATCTTGTCTGTACATGCAAAATCAAAGAGCCAGAGTTGATAACTTCCCTGCGAAGGCTCTGGCGTGGACTTCTATACAAGCAATGTCCTAGAGTAGAATATAGGGGTAGATGTGTAGGCCACAATATAGTAGTAGCACACCATTAATCAGGCTAGCTGGGGGCCAGGTTATTTTGGCGCTCCACGAGTTCAAAGTTTTCGTGTACTCCATTTTCAGGATTGAATGCATGCAGCTCAAAAAAACATACTAAAGCATGTTATTGCTATTATATCAGCACATCATGATTATGTGCATGATAGTAGTTGGTTACTCCATTTTTAGGAGTGAATGCAAGGAGATAAAAAACATACTATGTAACTAGCATGCATCGTGATTACATGCATGATAGTAGTTGGTTGCTGAGTTGCATGCATCGTGTATTGAGTGGATTATATTGGCTTGATCATATTACTCGTATTCTTCGTATATTCGTTGATCTCATCACAGTCTAGTAGGGTTGCATGCATGTGCGCGCAAGCTCTATTTGTTTTGTCGATTGAGTGACATGCCCTTTTTTGTGCGGTTGAGGCCCCCGTCCATTGATGACCCTCGCTAATCAACGCAGCTCACACATACTATACTTTGCAGTCATAACCAAACTTCTAATGAAATCAGACTAGTAGCTCATAAAAAGTATAGTAACAACTAGAGAGACAAAATTCAATGTCAAGCAAGCTTGTCCGCCCATCCAAAATCAACGGGCCAGAGCGGTGATGTCTACTCACTTCTATTCTTGTAAACAGTTGTTGGGCCTCCAAGTGCAGATGTTTGTAGAACAGCAACAAGTTTCCCTTAAGTTGATCACCCAAGGTTTACCGAACTCAGGGAGGAAGTGCTCAAAGGTATCCCCTCTCAAGCAACCCTGCAATCAAGATACAAGAAGTCTCTTGTGTCCCCAACACACCCAATACACTTGTTAGGTGTATAGGTGCACTAGTTCGGCGAAGAGATAGTAAAATACAAGTGGTAACGGTGCCAGAAAATAGCTTCTGACTTGTTGTTAACATGGGGTAACGTGTGTGAGTGCCTAAAAATAGCTTGATGGTGAGGTAAACACTAAAGGAAACAAGAAGGAAGCAAGCAAACATGCAACAGATCTTGTAGCAAACGGTGTTTCAATGTTTAGAAACAAGGCCTAGGGATCATACTTTCACTAGTGAAGACTCTCATATAAATATATTCTCTTCATGATACTACTCTTAACTACTCTCCGGTTGGACACTCTAATCCACGGTAGGGCTGTAAAAACACACCTCAAAGTTTGCCTTCCCCAATCTAGATAACCCCACACTGTCACCTTGAGCGCTAGATGGTTCCAACAAACACCACAATTTCATAGAGACATCCAACTCCAAATATAACTCCTAAAAAATATTCAATCTAGCCAAAGTGCCACACACGGTATGCCCGATGTCACTTTCACACACGTGGGGAAAAGCATAGATCTATTAAAGCACAAATAGTATTTATGTAGACTCAAACCTAAGTGCCACCATGGCCTGCATGCTGTCACTTTCACACACATGGGGAGAGCAGAGATCTAATGAAGCACTTGAGTAGCAAGGTAGATCTACTTGATTACAAAGCTCATGACCACAAGATCATGCATAGAGAGAGTTGAACACATAGCTACCGGTATTGCCTTTAGCCTCGAGGAAGAACTACTCGCTCCTCATCATGGGAATCAGCAATGGTGATGAATATGGCGATGGAGATCGATGGAGATGGCTTCGGGGGCACTTCCCCGTCGTGACAGGGTGCCGCAATGGAGGATTTTTGTCCCCCGAATGTCCCCTTCGGTGGTGGCGGCGTTGTGGAACTTTTCGTGGCTTTCGGGTCGATTCTTTAGGGTTTTCTCCCCGGGAGGATTTTATAGGCGAAGGAGGCAAGGTTGGTGGAGGGTCAGGGGGCCCACACCCCCTGTGGGCGCGACCTAGTGTGGGCCCGCGCCCACCTAGGGTGTGGCCACCCTGGTTTCCTCCTCCGTCTCGTCTTCGATTTTCTGTATCGCTCCCGGAAAAATATGAACTTTGGCTTTTGTCCCGTCCAATTCCAAGAATATTCATTTTTTAGCTTTCTGAAAACAAAAACAGCAGAAAACAGGCAAGTGGCACTGTGGCATCTTGTCAATAGATTAGTTCCAGAAAGTGTATAAAAATACCTCAAAGTGTCGACAACGCAAAGCAAAGTAGATACTAAACAAGCATGAAACATAAAAAATTATAGATATGTTTCCGACGTATCAAGTATCCCCAAGCATAACTCCTGCTCGTCCTCGAGTAGGTAAGTGATAAAAAGAATAATTTTTGTGGTGACATGCACCATCAGAATCCAGATCAAACCATTTGCATGCATTGAAAGCTGGGATCAAAGAACTCTAAACATGTGCATGAAAGATGGAGTTCTAACAATAAGACAAAGTAACTATGCATGCAACATGAAAGGCTACAAACAAAGATCATGAATAACATGCATTGAAAAACGTTTGTTTGTTTCACATACAGAAAACATGGCATAGTGGCATTCAGCTTGTCCCTCATAGAGTAGCAAGTAGATGCATATGACACCTTCAAAGTTCATAAGAGTGACTACATACAAATAGCACAAGATCAAGTAATACAACAATATGCATCAATCAATAAGTTTTGGGACAATGCATATAGAACTAAGAATGTCAACTATGCTCTCTTAATGGTGCCTAAAGATAGAAGGTGGAGATTCAATATAATAGTGGAATAAAGGCCCTTCATAAAGGGAAGTAGGGATTTCAAGTTTTAAAAAGAGCTTCCAAAAATTATGGTACTTGTTAGCTTTCAGCCCTCATTGCCCCTATCATAAGCATCTTGAAGTGATTAAGGTTAAAGTGAACAAACTATGGAGTATATGCTTGACAAAGTATAAGTCTGCAATCTCATGTCCCTTGAATATGAGGGCCACACCTCATACTACTCAACTTTAGTCACCTGTAAGTTCTTGTAACTTTTATCCAATCCTAGGTTTACAATCCTACAGGAAACAGTGCTCTGATACCATCTGTAGAGGTCCCAACCTTTAATAAGGTAGAGATCCGTGTGTTTACAATGCTAGTCCCTAGATCAATAGCTAGCATCCACAGTTTAAGATGTAATATCAAGAAACAAAGGTCATAGTACAACTTGATAACCAGGAATAAAATAATGCATTACATCTTACATATCTCATTTGGCTATCTCATTACAATGCAGCAGATATAACTATAGCATGGAGTCCTTCATCTTCAAAGTGCCACAGACAATCATGTTGGTTGTAGACTTGTAATCCTAATCAACACACTTCACTAACATCATACAAACCTGCAACATAATAAATTATAGCCACAAGGGTTAATACATTTGAATTGTATTGGCAAGTGATACTATGGTAGAATAGTGGTATCTATCATCTATATGCATTTGGCTAAGTGGAGCTTAGGCTTGCTTTGCTCAAAATAGATTTCCCTTATCATTTGAAAACACTAAGTTTTTATTTGTCAAAATCACCCAGGGCATCTACCAATCAAAGATTGAAGATCCTTTAACCCTTGTTCAACCACAAGGTTTTAACTTAGAAATTGGGATGAGGAGATCCTTGATAGCTTCCATGTCTTGATGCTCAAATTGTCCATTGCCGGGGACACGGCTAAGTACTTAGATTTTACTCTCTCGAGAGGTGGTGCAGTTTCCCCACAAGACTCGACATGCATTGAGACAAGATCTTTCAGAAGCCTTCCCTTAGACCAAAATGGACGCACTCCAAACCTATCACCCCTACCACCAAGTGTCCATTTGTCTAAGTTATTGCAACCTATATGATCCAGGTAGAGCCCATATTGCCGTGGCTGCACTTGAAGCTTCTCAACATTTGACATCTCAAATCTCTTTGTTCCTGGGTGGCATTCCACAAGTGAGATACACAAGTATTCGCCAGTTTACTGGGCCTGTGTAACCACTCAACATAAATCCATCCAATCAATTACCATTCCACCCATGTGTTTCATTCACATAGTTGTTTTATTGAACAAAACATAAGTCAAAAAGACTTAGCAAAATTTCCATAGCATGTATATAATCCACCCTTGTTTGCTACTAGCTAAGCTAAGCATGATAGTAGTAGGAACCTTAACTTAGCAAAAAATCTACTAAGGCATCATCTACTAGGATTTCCCAAGGCATAGCATACTTAGTAAAATTTCCATGCAAGTCCTACTCAAAACATCACTAATGCATAGTGAAAATAATGGGACAAAAGTATGAAGCACCACTTGCCTTTTTGGTAGAGAATATAAGTTCACTCCTTGATCTTGCAATAGTCGCACTCTTCAAATTTCACTACAATTCAATCAAGGCACAAATTCAATCTAACATTCAAACAATTCACCACATAAAATAAAGAAAACAAAACAATGCATGCAAGCATGCAAAAGATTATTTTATTTGGAAAGGTGGTCTCTAATAGTCTATAAACATTTTAGAACACCTATTGGTCATTTATATAAGTAGCAAAACCATTTTAAAATTAAGTTGGTGAAAATGGCCACCTTAAATCATCTTTGTTTTGTTAGAATGATTTAAATCAAAGGAATAATTTCTAATGTTAGCCAAAATGTTTTTAAACACCAATATTAATGTTTATGGTCAAATTGTTTTAAAACAAATCTATTTACAAAAGGTTTCACCCAAAATCATTTTTAAATCAAAGCAACATTTTATTTTTCTAGAAATGCCATTAATCAAAGTAATAATTCTCCAGGGTTTAATCAAATACATTTTTAAATCCAAAACTTAGTGTTTAGGGTCAGAGAGTTTAAATCAAATCATTTCCAAAGGTTTTACTCAAAAAGCATTTTTAAATCATAATCAATATTTTTATTTAACTAGAAATACTTTTATTCAAGGATTAATTCCTCAGTATCACAAAATATACTTTTTAATACACAAGTTGGTTTTTATGGTCAGTAGGATCAAAATAAACCATTTACAAAAGATTTTACTCCAAAAACATTTTTAGAATAAATTTTATACACAAGATAAGCCTGAACAAGTTTTTGCAAAAACACCTAAATTTAAAGAAGCAAAATACTAAACAAAGGGCATGGTTGCAAATTATTATTTTTCCTGATTCCAATGATATAAAGTTTACAAATTTTTGACGTGTAGATTAAAAGTTATGGTTTTTTCAAATCTAACCATCTAATAGACAAGTTTTTGTTTTTAAATCAAAACACTAGCCACGTGGTGTGTTCCTATTGGTCCATACCGATCCTTCTGGATCGAGCAGTGTGGTGCGTTGGATTAAAAGTAAATCGTGTGGCTCTGATCTAGCGTACCCCTTCATTTTAAGTGAATCTATCTACGCCATGCGATCATGATCTAACAGCTGACGAGCAAATGACCATTGCCTGGCGGCGCTGGCGACGGTGGCGCGGAGGCGACGCTCTGATAACGGATGTTCCGGCGATACAGGAAGCAAGAGAGAGGGGGAGGTTGATCAGTGGGTTCGCAGGGTCACGGTGATGCTCGAGGTGATCGTAGGAGGGACAGGGGAGCACGGGGTTATTGCCGATTGCTCGCCGGAGATGTTGCTGACGACAGGCACACTCTGTCGAAGATGAATACGAGGCTATAGTGCATGACAGAGCAAATAAAAGATGCTCTTAGATGCGCAAGATCATGGCGAGTACACATGTGTGAAAGAGAGGGAGAAATGCGGTCGGATTTTACCAGGGGAGCTCGTCGGAGAAATGGCAGACTATGGCGACGCTCTGTCAAAGACGTTGCCGACTATGTGGAGCATGAGCGGGCGAGCCGAGGGTACTGACGAGTGCAGGATATGATGGAGAACACGGTAGCAGGAGCCAGGGATCAAGGGGGAGTGTGGGATGGCCGAAATCGGTCGGTGAACTCGTCGAAGCAGAGGGAGTTTGAGGTCGCAATTACAGCAGCCTGGTGGCCAAGAGGTGTTGGTGACCGAGGGGAAAGGGAGAGGGGGACTAGGCGCTTAAATGGGCGTGATCACTGGCGGAGTTACCCGCGGCATCAACGCTAATTAACCCGTGGAGTAATTAGCAGAAACGGCGACGAGGGGGCTTGGTCATCGCGGTGGGGAAGAATACGATGATGAGGCAGAGTAGGGTCGTGAAGTCAGCAAGGTGCGGGGTTAGGTGTGGGGTCACGCGGTCAGCGACTGAGAAGGTTCAGATGTTGGTGAGAAAAACGATTTGTCGAGAGGGGGAGGGAGTGGGCCGCTGGGCTTAGTTGGGCCAGGTTGGGCTGGACTGGCTGGGCTGGTTCGTTTCTTATTTTTTTCTTCCTGATTTCTTTTTACTTTTCTATTTTGATTTTCTGTTTTCATTTTATTCAAATGATTTCAAACTCTAATTTATTTTCAAACTTTTCTCAACTTTTAGTATGTTTCTAATACTGTTTATTAAACATGTATTTAAAGTCCATTTTAAAATAATTTTCCTTTATTCTTTTATGGTTTATTAATTATTTAAATTAGACACTTGTCTTTATTTCAATAAGATTTTAAATATATTTTCAAACTTCTATTTGAATTCTAATTTTCACCAAACCTTTTCCAGTATGCTTCATTTATTCCATAGTGTGTTAAATAATTCATTTTGATTTATTTAAAATATGATTTATTAATCATTTAAATTGGGCAATTGTCTTTATTCAAATAAAATTGAATTTAGTTAGAGTCCATAAAATTTTAATTGAATAATCTTTATCCCTTTATTTTATTTGGATTTGGATTATCTTTATTCCATTTGCTTATGGATTTAATTCAAGGTTTAAATTGTCTTCTAAATAATTTATCTTGGGATTTATTTAGTTTAGGCAATTTTTTCCTTATTTAAATAAAATTGAATATGGTTCAAAGCTCATATAGTTTTATTTAAATAATCTTTATTTCTTTTTAATAATTAATATCTTCCATTTGTTTATGGATTTGGCCAATATTTAATTTGGCTTTTAAATATTCCTTATTTATTTATTTATTTATTTTCTTCTTTATCTCATAAAATCCATATCTTTTTATTTATAGATCCAAAATTGGTGATTCCAATTTGAATAACTTTATTTAATATTTGTTTATCCTTTAAAATCCTTTTAGGATTATTTTGCTCATAATTTGTTATGGATTTTAGATAGGAGCTTTATTATCTTTGGGAATTATTTCCTTTTATCTTATTAAATTCATAAGTTTTTATCCATGTCTCCAAATTAATTGAAACCAATTTCTACGATCTTATAATAGTTTTGTTTATTATTTTGATCATTTATAAATGTTTATTGCTGAATTTTTATATGGATCAAATCCATAGTCTTAGAGAGATCTTGGAAATGATTTTCTTCCATTAGGGTTTTAAGGTTTCGGTTTACTTTTCCAAGTGTTTAAATTTCATGATACATTTATTGATAAATGCATTTCACTTGATTAAAATTTGTTGGATTCCATTTTATTCAAAGTTTGTTCATGATGGGTTTTGATGTTTCCATTTAGAAACAAAATGTTTCTTTTCACCCTAAATTTCAACATTTATTTCTTTTGTTTATTTATTTTTTCACATTTCAAAATTTGGAAATTTTTGGGATGTGACACATACTCATCATTGTAATCATCATATATTGGAGGTATAGTATCATCAAAGTAAATTTTCTCCTGCGTGCTTGGGGGACTAAAAATATCATGCTCATCAAAACTAGCCTCCCCAAGCTTAGACATTTCCATAGCATTAGAAATAATGGTGTCCAAAGAATTCATACTAATAACATTGCTATTAGCATGCTAATAAGTTCCATAGGTTTTTTATTTTTGTCTTCAAACACTTCATGTCCTAACTCAAGATAAATACTATAAAGCTCTCTAATTTTGTTGTTGTTTTCCATTAAGCCTAACTAGTGAAAACAATAAATAAAAATACAAAATTGCAGAATCTAAAGGAAATAACTTCGAGCACTCACACACCAGGATGTGAGTACCTTTTACCTTACCTCCCCAGCAACGGCACCAGAAAAGAGCTTGAACTCTACGCACTTCTATTCTTGTAGACAATTGTTGGGCCTCCAAGTGCAGAGGTTTCTAGAACATCAGCAAGTTTCCCTTAAGTGGATCACCCAAGGTTTATCGAACTCAGGGAGGAAGTGGTCAAAGGTATCCCTTCTCAAGCAACCCTGCAATCATGATACAAGAAGTCTCTTGTGTCCCCAACACACCCAATACACTTGTCAGGTGTATAGGTGCACTAGTTCGGCGAAGAGATAGTAAAATACAAGTGGTAATGGTGCCAAAAAATAGCTTATTACTTGTTGTTGACGTGGGGAAACGTGTGTGAGTGCCAGAAAATAGCTTGACAGTGAGGTAAAGACTAAAGGCAACAAGAAGGAAGCTAGCAAACATGCAAGAGATCTAGTAGCAAACGGTGTTTCAATGTTTAGAAACAAGTCCTAGGGATCATACTTTCACTAGTGAACACTCTCATATAAATATATTCTTTTCATGATACTACTCTTAACTACTCTCTGGTTGGACACTCAAATCCACGGTAGGGCTATAACAGCACACCTCAAAGTCTGCCTTCCCCAATCTAGATAACCCCACACTGTCACCTTGAGCGCTAGATGGTTCCAACAAACACCACAATTTCATAGAGACACCCAACTCCAAATATAACTCATAACAAATATTCAATCTTGCCAAAGTGCCACACACGGTATGCCCGCTGTCACTTCCACACACGTGGGGAAAAGCATAGATCTATTAAAGCACAAAGAGTATTTATGTAGACTCAAACCTAAGCGCCACCATGGCGTGCACGCTGTCACTTTCACACACATGGGAAGAGTAGAGATCTAATAAAGCACTTGAGTAGCAAGGTAGGTCTACTTGATTACAAAGCTCATGACCACAAGATCATGCATAGAGAGAGATGAACACATAGCTACTGGTAGATCCCTTAGCCTCGAGGAAGAACTACTCCCTCCTCGTCATGGGAATAAACAATGGTGATGAAGATGGCGATGGAGATCGATGGAGATGGCTCCGGGGGCACTTCCCCGTCCCGGCAGGGTGCCGGAACAGAGACTTTCTGTCCCCCGAATCTCCCCTTCGGTGGCGGCGGCGCTGCGGAACTTTTCGTGGCTTTCTGGTCGATTCTTTAGGGTTTTCTCCCCGGGAGGCTTTTATGGGCGAAGGAGGCAAGGTCGGTTGAGGGCCAGGGGGCCCACACCTCCTGTGGGCGCGACCTAGAGTGGGACCGCGCCCACCTAGGGTGTGGCCACCCTGGTTTCCTCCTCCGTCTCGTCTTCGATTTTCTGTATCGCTCCCGAGAAAATATGAACTTTGGCTTTTGTCCTGTCCAATTCCGAGAATATTCATTTTTTGCTTTCTGAAACCAAAAATAGCAGAAAACAGGCAACTGGCACTATGACATCTTGTCAATAGGTTATTTCCAGAAAGTGTATAAGAATACCTCAAAGTGTAGACAAAGCAAAGCAAAGTAGATACTAAACAAACATGGAACATAAAAAATTATAGATACGTTTCCGACGTATCAAGTGGATAGCTTCCCTGCGAAGCAATCGTTGGGTGTCGCTGGGTATCTATAGGGGAAGATGTGCCTGTGACCCACAATACTCTAGACAAAGATAGGCGTCGCTGATGTTTCCGGAGCATTTTCTTGTCTAGATAGACACCTCCTCGTAGAGCGTATACAATGTAGTACTAAAAATTATGAGTCGGACATCCGCAAAGTGCAAGAAAGTTTGCCCATGAGGAATAGAAAAATGATTTTCCCTCTCTACCATAATGTCAATATGATGATAATCTATGTGCACCGTATAAAAAAAGTGAAGTCAAGTCGAAACAAAATCAATGCACCGGTTAGACTCAGCACATGGGACCCATTAAACAGAGCATGCAACAATTCTCAGCCGAACATCTCATCCTCCCATGAATACAGCAAGAATGGAAGTAATAATTTAGTGGGACACAATACAACCAATTAGCTAGTAACTACTATCATTAACAAAAATCTCCATAGAGTGCATTTGATTGCTAATAAGGGTGGAATATAATTATGTGAAGACGCATGAGAAACCAAAAAAAAGAGGGCCAGTGGAAGGCTTCTCCCTTCCTAACCAATTCCTACTCCAAAGCCAAATATTTCTTTGTCTCGGATTCGGCGATTGCAACACTGTGGCCGTCCTTCAGAGGTACGACATCCACAATGGTCGTGAGATCGACGAACAACATGAGAAGGCTTCTCCCTTCCTTACTTAGCGGGGCGTAACCTCGATGGCCTATGCAATGGTAGAAGCTAGTTGTGGATCTCGGTGACTTCCTTCTTTGAATTACTGCACTCAGCGTGAAGGGTTGAGGAGTCACACTCATAAGATTGTGCGAGCCTCTTTTGAAAATCCAAATTGGCTCGGAGGCGATCACACTCTAGGTTGATCTCGAAATTTTTCGGCATAATTTTGATGTTATGGTTGTTGATTTCATCTACTTTGGCCCAGATTATCGCTGTGACTTGCTGCATGGAAAATCTATCATCAGTAAGAGAGAATGCATTGAGTGCATGCAGAGAAGAACATAAAATGCCAATATATGTATAGTGCCTATCTCTTTTTTGACGGAGAGAGGGCATGATGTCATCATACAAGTTAGAGATATCCGTCATGCTATCGACCTGTGGGGTGGAAAGTTCGACACTCGAGCCACCTAGCCTAGAAGATGTAGAAAGACAGTTCAATATATAGTAGGAGAAGACTGACGTGGCTCAGTTGTAGAGCTTCCTTAGGAGACCCCAAGAGGAAGGTGTGATGAGTGATATGTCCAATTTGCATCACCATTCTATATCATAATGTGCCTCTATTCATTGATATATGTCTTATTATGAGGTGATACTTATGTCTTTTCCTCTGTTTTTGCATGTTGGATGATTCTTGGAGGATGAACTGCCGGAGAAAGGATTCTGATGGAAGAAGAGGTGTTTTGATGAAATTTCGCGAAGATCAGAAAAATACCAGAAAAAATATTGGAAAATTATATTTTCCCAGAAGACGAAGGAATCCAGAAGGGGAGGCGTAGCTGGGCCACAGGGGCCCCACACCCCCTAGGCGCGGGTCCTCCTGGGCCTCACCTAGGGCAGGTGTGGCCCACCTGGATGGCCTCCAACTCTGCCCTCTCGCCTATAACTTCCTCTCGGAACCCTAATACCAGGGGGGCGACCACAGAAAGATTTCCGCCACCTCTGCGGGGCGGAAAACACCGAGAGAGAAAGAGCTCTCCGGCAGACAGATTTCTGCCTGGGAAATTCCTTCCCGGAGAGGGGAGATCGTCGCCATCAACACCATCGTCAAGCTAGACTTCATCGGGATCATCATCATCATCCACACCATCATCTCCACCAGCACCATCATCACCACTCCATGCCGCTATAACAATCGTGTTGAATACTTGCATAGTTCTTAGGGGAAACTTTCCCGGTGTTGATTACTATTGTAGTTGATGCTTGTGAGTGGAACCATTGGATTATTGTTTATGTTCAGATTATTATCCATTACCATATCATCTTTGATCTTGATCCATATGATGTCTCGTGAGTAGTTCGTTTAGTTCTTGAGGACATGGGAGAATTCATGTTGTTAGTAGTGGATTTATGTTGAGTTATTATTCAATGGTTTAGTATTTAAGTTGTGGTGCTATTCTTCTAGTGGTGTCATGTGAACATCGACTACATGATACTTCACCATTTATGGTCCTAGGGGAATGCATTGTGTATTTGGCTACTAATTGTGGAGTTGCCGGAGTGATAGAAACCTAAAACCCCGTTAGGACACCTTTGCACAAGGGAGTGTAGGATCTCAGAGTTTAAGGCTATGGTTAGGTTTATATCTTAGTTACTTTCCTGTAGTTCCGGATGCTTGCAGGGGGTTTAATCACAAGTATGTATTAGTCCAAGTAAGGTTGGTACATTAGCACAGGTTCACCCACACAACACTTACAACACCAAAGAAGGGTACTCGGCTATTTGAAGCGAAAGAACTTGACAGAATTCCCATGTGTCCTCGAGAACATTTGGTCATTATAAGTATTTTCACCAGCTTGTCCTTTGCTAAGAAAGGATTGGGCCACTTGATGCAATTGTTTGTTGTCTTTATTACTTGCACTTTGTTTTGTTGCTTTATCTGAAAACCCCTAAAAATCCATTTGCTAAGTATTTACAGAGATTTCCTGCTCCTTACCACTAGTCAACATCTTCTGCTCCTCGTTGGGATCGACACTCCTATTTATTGAAAGTACTACGATACACCCCTATACTTGTGGGTCATCAATGAGCACATCGGCAAGTTTTCCTTCAGTTATGAAACCAAGGTTAGCGAACAAGTAGGATCAAGGAAACAACTCCAAGGTGTTGCTAGCAACCTGGAATCCTCCACAACACAAACTCAAGACTTTGCCCCAACTTACAGTGAGGTTGTCAATCTCACTGGTTTTCTGAAAACGGTAACAGTAGATGATGGTTGCTTGTAGAAAGTAAACGGTAACAGTAGATGATGTAACAATGGTAAAGATTGGACCGGGGTCCATAATTCACTAGAGGTGTTCTCCTTAAGATAGCTAACATGCTGGGTGAACAAATTACAACGGGGAAATTGACAGACTAAGCAAGACATAATAATGTATATACTAGACATCATGATTCCTATGATATTTGATTGGGCATTACAACAATATACATAAACCGCCATCCAACTGAATCTATGACTAATAATCCACCTTTAGGTTATCATCCGAACCCCTTCCAATATTAAGTTGCAAGCAACGGATAACTGCATTAAGCAATGTGTGTAAAGTAAACAATACAATTGTTCCATGAACAAAAGATTGTTGTTTTCTCCCTAGTAGCAACAACACATCTATGACCTTAGAGATTCCTATCACTTCCCAAGATTACTAGAGGCATGAACCTACTATCGAGCATAAATACTCCCTCTTGGAGTCACTAGCATCTACTTGGCCAAGATAGCTACTAGGAACGGAGAGCATGCAAGATCACAAACAACATAGACATGATAGAATAAATAATCAATAAGACATGATAGAATCAATAATCAATCTGACATAGCATCTCAATATCCATCGGATCCCCGCAAACACAACATGTATGATTACAAATAGATGATCTTGATCATGAACGGAGCTCACAAGATCTAAACATGATAGCACAAAGGAGGATAAACAACCATCTAGCTACTGTATGGACCCATAATCCAAGGGTGAACTACTCGCGCATCATACCGGAGGCTGGCATGGTGATGAAGAAGGCCTCCGGGATGATCTCTCCCCTCCGGCAGGGTGCCGGGAAGATCTTCAGAGCCCCCCGATCTAGGGACGATGGTGGCGGCGGCTACGGAATGTTTCGTGGAGATCTGATCCGGTCCTTAGGGTTTCTACATCGGGGGTCTTTTATAGGTGAAGAGGCGAGGAAGGAGTGCGACCAGGGGGCCCACACCATAGGGCGGCGCGCCCTAGGGTGGGCCTGCGTGGCCCTAGGGTGTGGCCACCCTGTGGCGCCCCTCCGTCTCTCCTCTAGACTCCGTGTTCTCTTCGGTAAAATATTGACTTTGGCTTTTGTCCCATCCAATTCCGAGAATATTTACTTACTAGCTTTTCTAAAACCAAAAATAGTAGAAAACAGAAAACTGGCACTGCGGCATTGATACGTCCAAAACGTATCTACTTTCCCGAACACTTTTGCTATTGTTTCTCCTCTAAACTTATGTGATTTGGATGCAACTAACACGGACTGACGCTGTTTTCAGCAGAATTACCTTGGTGTCTAGTTTTTGTGCAGAAAATCAACTATCAGGAAAAATCCGGGAAAATATGCCAAAAATCCTATTTCACCAGAAGATCCACGGAGCCAGAAGAGGAGACGGAGTGGAGGCCTAGGGGTACCACACCCCTGCTAGGTGCGGGTGGCCCTGCCCGCGCATAGGGGGTGCGGCCACCCTAGGCACCCCCTCGGGCTCCCTCTGCGCCTATAAGTTACCCTTTGACCTAAAAACATGGGGGGTTCGATGTTTTCTACAAAAGAGTTCCATTGTGCCGCTGCCACCAGAAACCAAGATTCGGATCCAAAAACTCAATTCTGGCACCTTGCCGGGACGGGGAATTTGGGGAGGATCATCGCCATCGTCATCACCAATGCCTCTCCACCAACCATCGATGTTTCCCTCAACCATGAGTAAGTAATCCCCCGCGGTAGATGGGGATGGTAGGGATTGGATGAGTTCTATCATGTAATCGAGTAAGATTGTTAGGGCATAGTGCCTAGTATCTCTATTAGTGCTATTTAACTTTGTTGCAACTTATTGTGCTTAATGCTTGTCACTAGGGCCCGAGTGCCATGATCTCAGATCTGAACTTATTACTGAATCACTATGATAGTATTGTTTGTGATCTTATCTGCAAGTTGTGTACACATATCATTGTCCAGATCCAAAGGCCCCGAAGTGACAATAATTGGGACAACCGGAGGGGATGGCTGTGGTGTGCGGATCACATGTGTTCATGGAGTGTTAATGCTTTGCTCCGGTGCTCTATTAAAAGGAGCACCTTAATTGCCAGTATTTCCCTAGAGGCCCCGCTGCCATGGGCTGTCTAGACAGAAGATGTTGTGCAAGTTCTCATTGCGAGCACATATGACTATATATAGAGCACATGTCTAGGATTGTTTAGTACTTGGATGCTTGTTATTATCTATCTGCAATGACCTAGATCTTGAAGTTACATGTTTAGACTCGTTCATGCAACGCCCGTCCATCCATCCCTATGCCTACCGCACTCGACTCCCACTGTTTACTGTTACTGTTACTATTGCTCTTGTTTCACGGTTGCTGTTACTTTGCTGTTGCTACTACAAACTGTTGCTACTGATAAACTTCTGTGAGCAAGAACTATTTCCAGGTGCAGCTGAATTGACAACTCAGTTTTTAAGGCTTGCAAGTATTCTTTGGCTCCCCTTGTGTCGAATCAATAAATTGGGTAATACTACCCGCGAAGACTATTGCGATCCCCTACACTTGTGGGTCATCAGGCATCTTGTTAATAGATTAGTCCCAGAAAATGTATAAAATACCTCAAAGTGTAGAAAAAGCATAGCAAATTTGATACTAAACACGCATGGAACATCAAAAATTATAGATACGTTTACGACGTATCAAGCATCCCCAATCTTAACTCCTGCTCGTCCTCGAGTAGGTAAGTGATAAAAAAATAATTTTTGAGGTGACATGCACCATCACAATCTTGATCAAACCATTTGCAAAGCACTGAAAGATGGGATCAAAGTACTCTAAACATGAGCATGAAAGATGAAGTTCTAACAATAAGACATAGTAACTATGTTGCAACATGAAAGGATATAAAAAAAGATCATGAATAACAATGCATTAAAAGACGTTTGTTTGTTTCACATATACAAAACATAGCATAGTGGTATTCATCTTGTACCTCATGGAGTATCAAAACATAAATGCATAGGACACCTTCAAAGTTCATAAGGGTGACTAGATACAAATTGTTCAAGAACAAGCAATATCAACATTATGAATCAATCAATAATTTTTGGGACAATGCACATAAAACTA
Source organism: Avena sativa (assembly GCA_916181665.1). NCBI lineage: Eukaryota > Viridiplantae > Streptophyta > Magnoliopsida > Poales > Poaceae > Avena > Avena sativa. The sequence goes on from OV702282.1 coordinate 197,264,595, forward strand.
AGAATGACAACTATGCTCTCTTAATTGGACCATAAATATGGAAGGTGGAGACTCAATATAAAAGTAGGAAGAAAGGCCCATCACAGGAAAGCGGGGATTTCAAGTTTCATAAAGAGCTTCCAAAAATTATGGTACTTGTTAGCTTTCAGCTCTCATTGCCCCTATCATAAGCATCTTGAAGTGATTAAGGTTAAAGTGAACAAAGTATGGAGTATATTCTTAACAAATCATAAGTTGGCAATCTCATGTCCCTTGAGTACGAGGGCCGTTCCTCATGCTACTCAACTTTAGTTACATGTAAGGTCTTGTCATTGTAAGTATATGTGTATCATAGAGAACCTCCAACAAGGTACCCCTTGCCCCATTACACAGGAGCTATCCCATATCAAAATAACAAGGCAACAGACAATGATCATCTTAGCAATCCTGTATATACCATGAGAATGGTGCATTTTTTATTTTTCTCTCTCTTTTCTATATTTGTTTTTTTGAGGATGCTTCATGGATTGCTCACTATGGTGATGCTGCAAGTTTCCACCATGATTAGGCATGGCTTAGGCTAGCGGCCTAGGCGTTTATTTAACACATATACATAACTCCATGGACTTACAAGCTCCCCTTTTATTTCACACCGCCGACATCCATAAACAAAAGAGTATGATATCAACTGGGTAGATATTTATAGGTGTTGAAAGCATTCCTCGTGACAGCACGGTTCTTCTAATTCCCAACTTATAAGTGCAAGCATATATAACATAGATGACACAATGGTTCAAGTTTATTAGGGGCAAGAAAAATAAAGTGTGCCATCAAGTTTGTGAGAGCTTTAATCACTAATTTTCTCATAAATTTTTTTAATTTGGAAGATAGATAAAACAAGAATATACTTGCAATGGTGTAACCCACAATGCATAGGAATTTATAGTGGACTCTTTGGAATAACTTGGTTTCTTGGGAGTTGTATGTATGAGTAAAGCTTACTCAATACAAGTGGGGGCTAGCAAAAGACTGGGAGCGACCAACTAAGAGAGCAATAATGGCCATAATCATGCAGAGCGACAAAACATTATGAATCAAAGCATAAAGTGGTATGACAAGTCAAAAACTAAATGATCATAGAGGCTAAGGTGACTGGTTCATAGTCATAACATGATGTGAGCATATGCCAAATCAACCCAAACAAATCACCAAAGGAGAATACCATAATATTATGCTTTTGTATGCTAAAACAACACATGATGCTTTCAAGGAATATTGAGCAATCTCAATTGTTTGGAACAAGTCATGCTACAGCAATAATTACTAAGCATAAGGTCAAAACAACATCTAGCATGACATGATAAAGTCTAAGTCATGGTCAAAACAAGCTCTCTTTTGTACCACTATAAGCATGAAACTTTCTACTCTTCTCAAAACATGCCTAAGCCGCTAGACTAAGCCATGCCTAATCATGTCAAAACAACATCTAGCATGGTGCATTAAACTAAGACGCTCCAAGAATAACACAACAGTGCATGAAACAATAAAAATGAAGTGTCTAGAAAGAGACCTGAGATTTTTATTGATGAAGAAGGGGATGCCTTGGGAATCCCCAAGCTTTGACGCTTGTACCTCTTGAATATTTCTTGGGGTGGCATCCCCAATCTTGAGCTTTTGTCCATTCTTCATCTCATCACATCATTCTTCGCCTACACTTGAAAATTTGCTTCATACAAAACTTCACATAATCTTCATTAGCAACATTAGTGCATTCAAAATAATAAACCTTTGGGTTTAGTTTGAAGACAGCAAAACTTTCATTAAAAACACAAGATACTATAGCAATTCCTTTAAAAAATCTCTGTTTACCAAAGAGAACTCAAAAAGAAATCGATAAGAGGCAAACGCAAATAAAGATAGAAATCTGTCAAAACAGACCAGCAGGTAAAAACTGATTTTTTCAAAGACCTTCTGTTTCTCAAATCGAAAAGTTTTGAACTAACAAAAGTTAGATAACAACCTGGGGCATTTACTCAGAAAATTACATCTCAATCCTACGTACAGAGATGTTTCATGAATTTTTACAGTGAAGCACACAAATCTGTTTCGGGACATCAACTTCCCGAAATCTTACTTCTCTCTCATTAGAAGTTATTCTTGGCACAAAAATCAAAAAAAGAGGATAAGAAGAGGTTATTAGAGAAGTAATATCTTCCAAGACTCAATAAAACTATTGGGTTATGTCAAAACCCGGATTTTTAATCCCAGATGCTTGTTATGCCATACATCGCAATCCCAGGATTACCATTTTGCGAGAAATAACAGAATTGGATACCATAGTACATCATCCATTACAAACCATACATAAGTTCTTACACAAATAGGGATCTCATGATCCAGTTCTTAATACAACTTCAAGCAGCATAATACGTAATAATAACGGTAACATAGGCGGAGCTCCATCTTCGGGGTCACATGCAATGCTGACGATGGGAGATGATCCTAGTTGTCATAACCTTCCTGGGGTCCATCCTACAGGTACTCCTCTTCATAGTCTGGCCACGGGAATAGCCAGGGACAAAGCCATGAGTACTCTTTAAGTACTCGCAAACTAATACTAACAATTGGAAGGGGTTTTTGATAATAGGACACTAGGCTCTAGGGTTGTTTTGCAAGAAGCCAGATTTACATCTACTAAGTTTAGAAGCAACGAATGCTAGTTGAAGTTTTATAACACCTAAGTGGGAACTTGTATCTCATGTCACAACTCTATTGTGGTCAAGTCAAAGTCTCACTTCCTTTCACAAATCATTTTGAAAAGTCTGACGGGGGAACAGTATGGCCACTCCAACTGTCCATAACCGCGGACGTGGATATTCGAATAGTTTGACACTCTGCAGAGATTGTACACTTTCACCACAACATTCGATACATCCGTCAGGAACAAATCCTGAATTCACCATACTCAGTATGCGGATAATCAATCCTAACCTTTCAATTACACGCCCTAGTATAAGCACCTCTCCTGTGAGTTTGGCCTCCCAACCATGACCAACTATCATCTTGGGTACTGCACAGGTGGACAATCTTCACAAGGTATCCTCAGCTCAGACCTTGGCCGTGAGGGAACTAATACTAAGGTATATAAGTTTCCAGTCAAGCCCTACCCAATTCTCGGGTATTATGGTTGTACGATAAAATTGGAATGGTATCGCATCCAGACAACCATCAGTTTTATAAAGGGCTAAGGCTCATGCCTCAACATTTTCATCACCATAAATCATCTGGTGTTCGGAAACACATGTCCAAAACATTTCAATAGAATGATCCATCATTCCAAGGTTTTCATAACCATTTTTCCATCATTCCAAGGTAAACAAGTGGAGTTTCAACTAAGTTCAGTCTCATGTCTTAGGATGACATTAGGATTATCTAGCTTAGGCCAAATTTTATGCTCTTTATGCAACCTTCAAATATCTGTCTAGTATCTACAATTCACTGAAGTAAACTCTAGGTAATAGCTTTGATAAAGAAATAAAGTGATGAGCTTGTAAGTAAAAACTAGGATTGGTTTATCAAGTGGGTAGGATCATCTATGTTTAAGGCATATAGTTGGCATGGTGACAAGCAAGTATTGGCTTGCACAGTATCAGTATAGGCTTTCTAAATAGCAAGTGTTAGCTTGCACATTCAACTAGTAGCATTAGGCTTGCTAAATTGCAAGTGTTAGCTTGCACATTCAACTAGTAGCATTAGGCTTGCTAAATTGCAAGTGTTAGCTTGCACATTCAACTAGTAGCATTAGGCTTGCCTTGTGCAGAGCAGTGGTTGAAGTTCTCATCGGCTTCTTCTTCATAGAATCCTCCTTCCTCCTCGTATCCTTGGTCGGTACTAGCGTCTATAAATAAATACGATGTACACAATCACCAAACAATACTTAACTACTTGCAATCATCACACAAAAGGGTCCTATAGATGATCTAGCATCATCACTAACATTACAAGATTAAAGATTGGTTTAATTCCTTTTATTTTTAGAAAAGTAATTTCTACTCATTGAAAAACTACTTAAGATTTAATATTCTCCAAACCAAACATGGGATCATGTTGACACATGTCATCACCACATATTTTAGTCCATGGGAATGTGATTTAGAGTGGTGTCACAATTTAATAAGGTTTTACCCTTTTATTTTTAATTAAATAAAGTGACTAGAAATGCCTATGTAGCATTCTTTTATTACATGAACATTATTTCTGTAAGTAAACCTATATATTTTTATATATTCTGAAAGGTATGGTTAAATGTGATTTTTTGAGAGTTGGAATCAACTCAAAAGCTATTATGGTTTTAATTAAAAAATGTTTGAATGCAGAAAAGCTCCTTCCTTGTTATTTTTACCAAGGATGATCTACATATCCAAATGACTTGAATCCAACGGGCTTGGATTTAGCATTCCCAGACCTTTCTAACAAAATTGGTTTCATTCAATTTGGTTCACTGAATCGGTCTGGGTTGATTTTTGAATCTAGGTGCAGAAGAGTGTTTGAAATAAAATGGAAAAGGTTAATTTCAAATGACTGGGCTGCACGGGAAGCGATACTGGGCCGGCCTGCTAAGCACAGCGCTTACTTGGGCTAGTTAAGTGGCTGTCCCCACGCGTCAGTGAGACGAGGGGGTGCGAAGCGGTATGGGGCGATGTGGGGCGTTCGATCTGGTTCTAATCCAACGACTGAGGGTCATCATCGACGTTGGGCAACGCCGGCGAGACAGAAACCTAGCGCGGCCAGTGGGGGTCGTTGGGGGCTCACCGGGGTTCATGCGAGGGTCGTAGAGGCGGGCGAACGACGAAGTCGACGACGGCGAACCTCCTGGTACCGGCAGCTTCTCCTGGGACGGCTCCAATCGCTGGCCCCCTTCTTCTCCAGCAGCGGCAGACTCCGATGAAATTCCGGCGAAGTGCTGCTCGCCTTGCTCCGGGAACGGGGTGGCACGATCAGTGAGGAGAGGGGAGTGAGATGGTGTGCTCAATTCGGCTGGGGGTGGCCTCTATTTATAGTCGCGACGATGAGACCAAACGGGATGGGCAGGCTACGGTGGCGACATGGCTACGGGCGGCTAGAGGCATGGCCGGCGGTGGCGATCGCTTGGTGGTCTCCTGGCGATGCTCTATGGCTTTAATGCGCATGTAGGGCAGTGCGGTTTGGTCTGGAACGCACGATGTTCTACACGGCAGAGGCGGCATCTTCGACGGTGAGTGGTGGCTGTGCGTCATGGGGCGGCAAACGGTGATGTCTGGCGGTGTAGAGGTTGCAATCTTTAATAAGATAGAGCCCCCTGTGTTTACAATGCTAGTCCCTGGATCAATAGCTAGCATCCACAGTTAAGATGTAATATCAAGATACAAAGGTCATAACATAACTTTATAACCAGGAATAACATAATTTTATTACATCATACATAGCTCATTTGGCTATTACATTACATTGCAGTGGAATAACTATAGTCATGGGTCCTTCATCTTCATAGTGCCACAGGCAGATGTTGGTTGTAGACTTTGTAATCCTAATCAATCAATCTTCACTAAAATCAATCAAACCTACAACATTACAAGTTACAGCCACAAGGGTCAATACATTTGAATTGTATTGGCAAGTGATACTATGGTAGTATAGTGGAGTCTATCATTTATATGCATTTGGCTAAGTGGAGTTGAGGCTTGCATTGCTCAAAATAGATTTTTCCTTAACATTTGAAAATACTAAGTTTTGCTTGGCAAAAATCATTTTTCTCAATCAAAGATTTGAAGATCCTTTAACCAAGGCATCTCTCAATCAAAGATTGAAGATTTCAAACAACCCTTGTTCAAACCACAAGTTTTAACTTAGAAATTTGAATGATGAGATTGTTGATTGCTTCCATGTCTTGATGCTCAAATTGTCCTTTACCAGGGACATGGCTAAGTACTTAGATTTTACACTCTGTAGAGGTTGTGCACTTTCCCCACAAGACTTGGTTTCCCAAGACAAGATCTTTCAGAAGCCTTCCCTTAGAACAAAATGGACGCGCTCCAACCTATCAAACACTACCACCAACTGTCCATATGTCTAAGTTCTTGCAACCTATATGATCATGGCAGAGCCCATATTGCCAAGTGGTTGCACTTGAAGCTTCTCAACATTTGACATCTCAAATCTCTTTGTTCCTGGGTGGCCATCCACAAGTGAGATACACAAGGTAAACCATAAACATGGGCCTTGTGAACCACTCAACCAAAAACCACCAAGAAAGTCCCATTCCACCCAGGTGATTCATTAACTTAGTTGTTTTTTTAAACAAAACACAAGTCCTCAGACTTAGAATATTTTTCCATAGTGTGAATATATATTCCACCCATGTTTTCTATTAGCTAGGCTAAGCTTGATAGTAGTAGGAATCTTAACTTAGGAAAATCCTACTAAGTATTCATCTACTAGGTTTTCCTATAGCAAGGTTTATACTTAGCAAAATCCATGCAAGTTTTACTTAGCAAAATCACTAATGCATAGTGAAAGTAATGGGATAGAAAGTATGAAGCATCACTTGCCTTTTTGGTAGAGTATGGGTTCACTCCTTGTCCTTGCAACAATCACACTCTTCAAGTCACTACAATTCAATCAAGCAAGGCACAATCTCAATCTACCAATCAATCAAAACAACACAAAAAAAATGACAAAGTCAAAGTAATGCATGCAAGCATGCCAAGCTTTGTTTTGTGTTGAAAAGTGGCTCCTAAGGGGTCATAAACATTTGAAAACACCTAATGGTCATTTTATAAAGTGTCAAAGTCATTTGCAAGAAGTCTCACTTCCTAAACCATTTTCAAAACAAAGTATCATTTTATGTGGTGTAGAAATATTTTTACTAAGGCATTAACCTCCAAGGTTCACCAAATATGTTTTTAAACCATAAAACTTGGTGTTTGGGGTCAGAGAGTTTAAAATAAAACATTTTCCAAAGGTTTTCTTCCAAAACCATTTTTAATAAATAAACCACATTTCTATTTGACTAGAAATGGTTTTAAATCAAAGAATCATTATTTTATTTCACCAAATACATTTTTGAGTCCACAAAGTGTTTCCTAGGGTCAGTAGGTTCAAATTACTCCAATTGCCAAAGATTTTAACCCCAAATTCATTTTTAAACAATTTTTACATCCTTAACAAGCATACAAATGTTTCTGCAAATTCAAACAAGCTAACAGATACTATTTGCTAAACTAAGGGCATGGTTGGCTAGGTATTGTTCCACTGAATCCATTGATATAAAATTTGTAATTTTTGGACGTGTGGTTTGAAAGTTATGGATTTTTCAAATTGGAACATCAAATAGATCAATTCTGTTTTTATTAGAACAGACAGGGCCACATGGCTTGCTCCTATTCGCCAGTACCGGTTCGCATGGATCGGTCGCTGTGGGGCGTTGGATTTAAATTAGATCGAGCGGCTCAGGATCCAACTTACCTCTTCGTCTAGATCTAATCCTAGCTAGTCAAAACGCATCCTACGGCTACATCGTGCTTGCCAGGATCTGGCGGCGCTGATGGTGGCAGGTGGCGGCGGCGGGGTCTGTCAGTGGCAGAGCCGGTGATACAAGAAGCGAGAGGGGACGTGGTGTGGCTCACCAAGATCGCCGTGGAACGCTGATGCTCAACGTGGTCGTCTCCGTCGAAGGGGCGCTCGGGGTGGACGGCAATCGCTCGCCGGAGTTTAGGACAGCGTCGGGCATGCACTGGCGTCGTCGGGGATGGGGTTACAAGGCACCCTAAGGCAAGATAGGGAAATGGTTAGACGCGGAATGGTCTGGGGAAGTTGTGTGCATCATCGATAGAGTTTAGGGTGGTCGGAATTTACCTGGAATGCTCGTCGGAGCAATGGCAGACGGCGGCGCACGCTCGGTGTTGACGAAGCCGAGGTTACAGGGCACTCGCGGATGAATGAATGGCACGGGGAGATGCGCCTGGATGCGTGTAGTATGTGTGCGAGGTCGACGAGGCAAGGGGCGGCGTTGGGTCGCCAGAATTTTCACCGGAGCGTCGTCGGACAGTGGGCAGTGTCTGGCGAAATTCGGCAGCCTGGGGGCGTGTCGAGGTGGGGCGACAGAGGGGAAGTGGAGAGGAGGGGCAGACGTTTTATCTTGCGTGGTCGCAGGGCGGGATTATTGCGCCATTAAACGAGAATTAAGCCCGCGAATTCAACGCAGAAACGGGAGAGAGGGGGTGGAAGAACAGGTCGTGGGTTGAAGACGGTGAGCTGGAGGGGTGGGGTCCGCTTGGCAGTGAAAGAAAGGGAGTGGAGGTGGGGGCCAGTAGTCAGTTGCTTAGCGGGTCGCTTCTGCGGTGAAGAAAAACGGTTCGGGGGAGGGAAAAGGAGCTGGGCTGCTGGGCTGTTGGGCTGAGTTGGGCTGGGTCTGTTTTCATATTTTTTTCTTCCTGTTCGCTTTTTCTTTTTCCAAATCAAATTCTGTTTTGAAAATCAATTCACAAATAAAACAACAAAACAAATATTCAAACATTTCAAACATTTTCAAACTTGTAATGAGTTTTTGGTTCTGCTTAACAACATAAACCAAATCCTAAAATAAAATAATATCTTTATTCATTTTAGGATCCATTCATTAATTAAATAAAATGGATCATTAGTTATTTAATAAAATAGGGTTTGATTTAATTAATAAAATCTCCATTTTAAATCCAAATATTTTCAAAACCAAATCAGTAGGTTTAATTTGAAAATATAAGATACTTAAAATACTTGTTTAAAATAAAATAACATTTTATTTTAGGGTCCATTAACAATTAAATAAATGGGCCTTAGTTATTAAATCAAATAGGATTTATTTTATTTAAATATTTATTTTGAAATCTAAAATAAAACCAAAACACTTCAGTAGGTTTTATTTGAGAATATAAAATACTTGGAAAACTTATTTTAAATAATTTAATAAGTTTTGATGTTTTAATTAAAATGGTAAAACCCCTTATTTAAATAAAATTTGGATATTAATTCCTTATTATTTTATTTAAATAAACCTTTACTATTTTTAATCAAAACAAAACAATTTATTTTTAGATACTTGGCCAAGCTTTAATTTGGCTCTATAAAATAATCTTTATTTAAATATTTCTTTTCCCTTTGAAACCAAAACCTTTATTAAAAGATTTCAAAGTAGTAGTAAAGTATTTTTATTTTACCTTTACTAAATATTTATCTTTTTAATCCCTTTAGGATTTCTTTGTTCAAAATAGGTTTGAAGATTTCCAATTGGAATCAAAAGTTTCTTCTGGCCCTGAAAATCTAACAAAATTTTATTTTATTAATTTATTTTTCACATTAGAAGATTTGGAAAATCTTGGGATGTGACAGGCGGTCTCCTAGGTCAGTGGCGATCATGTATGCACGCGGCGAGGGCGGCGCGCGGTCTGTGGGCGTCGGTCGAGTGTGGCGCTCTGGCGCATGCTCGGCATGGTTGCTAGCGAGCTGGGTGCGGTTCGTGCGTGTGGTCCAGGGTTTGGCAACGCTCGCGGCTGGGACAGGGAGTGGCGGTGGACGATGGGATGCCTCCTAGACAAGGTTGGCATGGCTACATCTCCTCCTAGCTTGCTGTCTCCACTGGGGTGGCATGGTGAGCTTCGGCTGTTCACCATTGATGTCATTGCCCAGCTTACAGTGAGTCTAGTGATTGGTTTAACTTGCTAGATGATCTACTGAGATGGTTGTGAGCTAGAGAGGGAACAAGTTAGGCTTCAATCACTGCTCACAATAGTGTTTAATATTTTGATGATTTGTGTCTACAATGTGTTTGATGAAATGGCCGCAAGAATTCAAGTTTTGAATTTTGAAAAGATTTTTGGTGGGTGTGCTAGGTTGGTGCTGGTGAGCCTGCAGATGCTTGGGTTTTGAAAGTTGAGCTTGTTTGAGTGGTTTTTGAAAGTGGGATCTTCCCATATGATAAAGATTCAATTTTGAACTTTCCTTTAAACTATGCATTTGAATGTCTATGTATGATCACAAAGTGGGACTTGATACTTTGTTATGAGTACAATCAAGGGGTGCAAATATCCAGAAAAGTTTCTGTTGAGTTCTGAAAGTTTGAGACAGCCAAAGTAGGCATGGAGTTAAATTGGTCAAAATGACCATTCCCTTATTTTATTTGTTTTGATTTACTTGTCTTTGAGAAAAGTTTGGGAATTGGTTAGATGATGTTTACTTCACCTAAGCATCCATTTACAAGAAAAGGAACACAGAAACAAGTTGGTTCAAAAGGATTCAAAATGAAATGCATACTCACATGCATGCGTTCATATTTTTATTTAGCAAAGTTTTTGTTAACGCTAAATTTGATGATTAGAGTTTGATGATCCAAGTTTAGTATTTTTGGGATGTTACAGGTTATCTCCCAAGAAGTACTTTTCTTTAATGCCTTTAAGTTAGGCATAAGAAGAAAGAATCAAGTATTTTCAAATGAAGAAGCATTAAGATCAATACTCGAAATTTCTTCAACCAGGAAAGGTATCTCATCCAAATGTGTTCTAGAGGATCCTCTCTCAACTCTCTTGGGTTTACTACTTTCATCAAATGGGTTTTCAGGAACAATCTAATCAAAATTCTTTTCTAAGGCTTCATGCATTCCTACAAGTTTAAAAGGTATGGGTATTTTAATTTCCTATCCATTGGGTTTGGTTTTATCCAACTTTTTTTATGTACCCATAACATCTACACATGAGCCTAGCATATTAAAATGATCAACTACCTTTTTAGCTTCCTTAGCAACATCATTGAACTCCTTTAGCAAAGTTTCTAGAATAAAATATCTCTTTTCAGCATCCTCAATTTCTTTAAGTTTAAGAAACATTATTTGCATCATGGGGTTAAGGTTAACAAACCTAGCCTCCAACATGTGAATTAAAGAAGCTGTAGCAATTTCATAATTAGGAGAAAGTTCTGCTAAGGATCTATCCTCAGTATCCTCATGTTTGCTAATATGATTAAAGAATTCTTCAATATTTTCTTTCCCAATTATAGAGCCACTACCTATTGAAAGGTCTTTCAGGGTGAACTTAGGGATCAACATGGTGATCTAGACCAAGGTGACAACTATAGGAAGAACTATTTTTGTGTGTGTCTTTGATAAGAAAAAGCAAACCAAATGAAACTATTTTTTTTGTAATTTTTGATAAAAATAAGCAAGCAAAACAAAGAAAAAGGAACTAAGAAAATCACAAACAAAGTAAAGAGAATGGTTGTGAAAGACTCCCCTTGTGAAGCTGTCCTTAACTCCCGGCAACGGCGCCAGAAAAAGTCTTGACGTGGCTCAGTTGTAGAGCTTCGTTGGGAGACTCTGATGGCTCAGTTGATGTGGAGCCTATTGGGAACCCCAAGAGCAAGGTGTGAAGCATCACAGCAGCAAGTCTTCCCTCAGTAAGAAACCGAGGTTATCGAACCAGTAGGAGGAACGAAACGTCACATAGGTGTTGCAAGCAACAAGGAGACCTGCACAACCCAAACTCAATACTTTGCCCCAACTAACAGTGAGGTTGTCAATCTCATCGGTTGCTGTACCAAAGGATTAACTGTATGGTCTAGAAGGTAATGGTAGTTTGCAGCAAGTAAACAGTAATAGTGGAGGATTTATCAATGGTAAAGATTGGACCGGGGTCCATAGTTCACTAGAGGTGCTCTCCTTAGATAAACGACATGGCATGAAGGGTAAACAAATTACAACAGGGCAATTAACAGGAACTGAGCAAGGCATAACAATGCAATTACTAGTCAGAAAGATCCTATAAGATTCGATTGGGCAATACAACAATATACATAGACCGCCATCCAACTGCATCTATGATTAGAAGTCCACCTTCAGGTTATCATTCGAACCCCCTCCAGTATTAAGTTGCAAGCAACAGACAACTGCTTTAAGAAAAGTGTGTAAGGTAAACAATCCACTTGTTCCATGAACAAGAGACCGTTGTTTTCTCCCTAGTGGCAACATCACATCTACAACCAAAGAGATTTCTGTCACTTCCCTTGGAAACTAGAGGCATGAACCCACTATCGAGCATAAATACCCCCTCTTGGAGTCACTAGAAACTACTTGGCCAAGATAGCTACTAACAACGGAGAGCATGCAAGATCACAAACAACACATACATGATAAAATCATAAAGACAAAACCATTAATCAATCTGACATATAATCTCAATATCCATCAGGTCCCCGCAAATACAACATGCATGATTACAAATAGATTAGATCTTGATCATGAATGGAGCTCACATGTTAGACCCCTCCTTTATAAAGGAAAGGATCCCTGTGATTGCAATGCTAGTCCCTGGATCAATGCTAGCATCCAAAGTTTTAGATGAAGTACACAGATACAAAGGTCGTTTATTACATTCATTCCAGAGATAAAACATAGTCTTTTACAACTCAGGGCCATAGGCCTAATACAAGAGTTTAAGGAATAAGTAAATAAACATAAGTCTTCATCTTCATGTGCCACAGGCAAGCATGTTGAGTGTAGACTCATGACTCCTACTCATCATCGGAGTAACCTGCAACATCACAAGTTACAGCCACAGAGGGTCAATACTTTGGAATAGTATTGGCAAGTGATACCTTAGTTTATTTTAAGTGGACTATATTACTATATGCATTTTGGCTAAGTGTAGCTTGGCTTGCTTTGCTTGAAAATAGGTTTTACCTATTAGTTGAAATCACTAAGTTTTTCTTTATCAAAAACTTCCCAAGAAACCACCAATAGACATTGGGGTCCTTCACCCTTGTTCTCCCACAAATTTTACTTAGAAGTTGGAATGATGAGATTCTTGTAGCTTCCATGTCTTGATGCTCAAGTTGTCCATTTCCTTGGACTAGGCTAAGTACTTAGGTTTTTCCATCTGCAGAGGTTGTGCACTTTCCCCACCAGACTTGGTTTCCCAAGACAGGACCTTTCAGAAGCCTTTCCTTAGTCAAATGGACGCGTTCCAACCTATCATCCCAACTACCACCAACTGTCCAAATGACTAAGTTCTAGCAACCTATATGATCAAGACAGAGCCCATATTGCCAAGTGGTTGCACTGTAAGCTTTCTCAACACTTGGCCTCCAAATCCCTTTGTGCCTGGGTGGCATACCACAAGTGAGATACACAACCCAAGTCCATGGCCTTGTGTAACCACTCAACATAACCCAATCCTTCCATTCCACCCAGGAGGTTCATTTGACTTAGTTGTTTTATTAGGAAAGCATAAGTCTCATGACTTAGAAATATTTTCATCATAGTAAGTATAGATTTTCACCAACCCTTGTTTGCTAAATAGCTAGGCTAAGCATGGTAAGATAACTTAACTTAGGAAAATTCCCTAGCAATTCTACAATTCTACACCACTTAGGATTTCCCAACTTAGCCTTAGGCAAAAATATCATGCAAGACTTAGCAAAATATCTAATGCTAGTACAAAACATAGGATAGAAATATTCATGAAAATATCACTTGCCTTGGTAGTGGGGAGAGTAGCACTCTTCACAATCACAATCACTAGCAAGATCTACACAAAAATTATAGCATACAATTACACACAATTATATTCAATCAAAAATAATATGAATGCATGCATGCAATAATTTACCAAGTGGTGATTTTGAAAATTCTACCAAGCATGCACATGTTTACAGAAACTTAACAAGTCACAAGTTTGCCAACTAATACTTATTTGGCACCAATACAATTTACCAAAATAAATCTATACTTAAAATAGTCTTAAACATGTTTCTACAAATAAAGTCATTTTAACTGTTACTATTTGTTAAACAAATTGGATATTCAGAAAGGTCTTGTTTCACTGAATCCAACGGTATAAAGTTTGCAAAATTCTAACGTGGCATTCAAAAGTTATAGCAGTTTAAAGTTTGGATCTAAATCTGATTCAAATTTCTGTTTTTGAATTATCCCTAGCCACGTGTCGCAGCCTCACTGGCGCATACCACTTCGCGCGGATCGGCAGTCGCAGGCCGTAGGATCTATCTTAGATCTGGCGACTCAGACGTGCGCGTACCTCTTCGATTAAGATCTATCCTAGCCCTACGATGCAGATCCAACGGACCAAATCATCAAGCCACAAACTGGCGGTGCTAGCGGCGTTGTCCGGCGGCGGCGCGTCTGACTACAGTGGCGCCGATGCTCTAGGTCGTCCGGGGAAGCAAGAAGGCGCTTACCAGGACCGCGGTGGCGTGCTGAAGCTCGAGGTGGCTCTGGTTTGTCAAGGGGCGTGCTGACGCGGTGACGATTCCTCGTTGGAGTTGAGTCTGGCGACAGGTGGTTCTGCTCGAGGTCGAAGGCGACGTTGCCGATCTCTAGGAGGCAAACGGAGAGTGTAGTTAGGTGCAGAAGATCACGGGGAATACGCGCGTGTGAAAGACAAGGCTTGGGGCGGTCTGGACTTACCACCGGAGGTCGTCGGAGTTGATGCCGAAGATGGTGGCGGCCAGTCGTCGACGTTGCTGGAGCTACAGGTCATGCGAAGGTAAGTGGGGTGTGTCAGTAGATGCGCCGAGACTCACTGGACAAGATAGCATGAATGAGAGGCAGAGGGGAACACGAGACTCACCGGAATTTGCCGGCGCAGTCGTCGGAGACGGCGGGGTTGCAGAGAGCAATGTGCGCAGCCTGGGGGCGTTCTGTGCTTGGGGTTTGGGGGAGAAGAGAGAGGGGGCAGAGGGGGTTTATGTAGCCTGCTCGCGAGCGAGAATCACTCGTTCCTTAACGCGAATTTAAGCTGCGTAATCAACAGGAAACGGCCGCGTCAATTTGGGGACGAACAGGTCGTGGGGGTGGAGACGACGATGCTCGGGTGGGCCATGGTTGTCAGCGAGAGAGGGGAGTGGAAGCGGGTCCCTTCTGTCAGTGAGCTGGTGGGTGCGAGAGTGGGTAAAGAAAACGATTCGCGGGGTGTGCACTGCTGGGCTAGTCTGGGCCGTGTTGGGCTGGGTCGGCCAGATTGGCTGGTTGGCTATTTTTTCTTCTTAATTCCTTTTCTTTTTCAGATTGAATTTCCAGAAATGGTTTTTAAACCTAAATTCAAATCTGCTTGAATCCAAAACTTTACAGGACTTTTGTAAAATAAAACTTGCTCTTAAATGAGTGTCAAACACATCTAAACATTTCAGAACACTTGGGTCCTTTTGCAAATAAATTAAACTATGCCTTTATGAAAGGTGATAATAGGCATAGGATTTGTTTTAATTCATATTTTGCTTTTGATATTTTGTTCAAGCTTTTGAGACCACTTAAGTTTGAATTCAAAACATTCTGAATGAATAACAGCATCTTTCCCAAAAGCATGTAGCACAAAGGCTAGGGTTTTCATACATAAAATAATGAGCCACAAATGCTCCTGTTTTTGAAATGATTTTGAGAAAACCCTAAATGATGATGAATGCAAGGATGATATGAATGAGTTTTGGAATATGAATTTAGGGA
Source organism: Avena sativa (assembly GCA_916181665.1). Classification (NCBI taxonomy): domain Eukaryota; kingdom Viridiplantae; phylum Streptophyta; class Magnoliopsida; order Poales; family Poaceae; genus Avena; species Avena sativa. The sequence goes on from OV702282.1 coordinate 197,280,094, forward strand.
TGTTACAAATCTAACCCCCGTAAGATGAATCTCGCCCTCGAGGTTCGGATTGGCTAGCAAAATAGGTGAGGGTGGTCTTTCCGAAGATCATCTTCTCTTTCCCATGTTGCTTCTTCTTCGGAGTGATGGTTCCATTGTACCTTGCAAAACTTGATAGTTTTTGTCCTTGTGACTCTTTCTGCTGTCTCAAGAATCTTGATAGGCTTTTCCTCATAGGTGAGGTCACTTTCTAGTTGAACTTCTTCCAATGGTATAGTATCCTTCAGAGAAGATTCTTCCATTTCTGGGTGACATTTCTTAAGCTGACTCACATGAAACACATTATGGACAGCTGACAGAGACTCTGGCAATTCAACTTCATATGCAACTTCTGTTTTGCGACTTAGAATCTTGAATGGCCCAACATATCTTGGTGCCAACTTTCCTTTGACTCCAAATCTTTTCACTCCACGAAGTGGTGATACTCTAAGATAAGCTCTATCCCCAACTTCGTAGGTGACTTCTCTACGCTTAGAATCCGCATAACTTTTCTGTCGGGACTGTGCTATCTTCAACCTGTCCTTAACCAATTTGACCTTCTCTTCGGCGTCTTTGATAAGATCAGGTCCAAATAAACTTCTTTCTCCTACACCATTCCATAGCAATGGGGTGGTACACTTTCTTCCGTAGAGAAACTCAAATGGTGCCATCCCAATACTAGATTGATAACTGTTATTGTAAGAGAATTCTGCGTAAGGCAGGCTTTCATCCCAACTTGCTCCATAGTCTAGGGCACATGCCCTCAACATGTCTTCAAGAATCTGATTAGTCCTTTCTGTTTGTCCATCAGTTTGAGGATGAAAAGCAGTACTGAACTCCAACCTCGTTCCTAAGGATTCATGAAGCTGTCTCCAAAAGTGGGAAGTGAACTGAGTTCCTCTATCTGACACAATACTCTTAGGCACACCGTGAAGGCATATAATCCTGCTCATGTAGATCTTTGCTAACTTGGCACTTGTATAAGTTGTCTTCACGGGTATAAAATGAGCCACTTTAGTTAGGCGATCCACTACTACCCATATGGAATCATACCCTGACCTGGTCCTTGGTAATCCGGTAATGAAATCCATACCGATATTTTCCCACTTCCATTCAGGAATAGGCAGTGGTTGAAGCAAACCTGCTGGTTTCTGATGCTCCGCTTTTACTCTGCTACACACATCACACAAAGCAATATGCTCGGCGATGTCCCTTTTTAGATTGTTCCACCAAAATCTTCCTTTCATGTCCATGTACATCTTGGTGTTTCCTGGGTGAATAGAATACGGAGAGTTGTGGGCTTCCTGTAAAATCAGTTTCCGCAACTCCGTGTCTTGTGGAACACAAATACGTTTTCCGTGCCATAAAGTACCTTGTTCGTCTATATGGAAACTCTTAGCTTTCCCTAGACTAATATTTCCCTTAATCTTTTCAATTTCCTTATCAGTCTTCTGAGCTTCTCGGATCTTGTCCAACAAAGTGGGTTGAACTTCTAAGGACATGAGATGTCCTTCAGGCACAATCTCCAATCTGAGTTCTTTGAATTGCTTACACAATTCATCTGGCAATTCTCCTTTGGTAAGGCCATTTACAAACGTCTTACGACTTAGAGCATCTGCTACTACATTTGCTTTACCGGGGTGGTATTGCAAACTTAAGTCGTAATCCTTGATAAGCTCTAACCATCTTCTTTGTCTCATATTGATTTCCTTCTGGGTGAAGATATACTTCAAACTCTTATGATCGGTGAATACTTCACAACGCTTTCCCAAAAGGTAATGTCTCCATGTTCTGAGTGCATGGATGACAGAGGCTAACTCCAAATCATGAGTAGGATAGTTTACTTCATGAGTTTTGAGTTGTCTCGAGGCATAGGCCACAACTTTACCGTCTTGCATAAGTACAGCACCCAAACCTTGATGAGACGCATCACAATATACTTGGAAATCTTTTTCCAAATCTGGTAGACATAGAACTGGTGCTGTTACAAGTCTCTTCTTCAATTCTTGGAAGCTGACTTCACAACCTTCAGACCAAGCAAATTTCTTGTCCTTCTTTAGCAATTCAGTCATTGGCTTAGCAACCTTTGAGAAATTCTCAATGAATCTTCTGTAATAACCTGCTAAACCAAGGAAACTGCAAACTTCTTTTACGTTCTTAGGAGATTCCCATTCTGTCACAGCTGAAACCTTAGCAGGATCAACTGCTACACCATCTTTTGTCATAACATGACCAAGAAAACCAACTTCCTCTAACCAGAACTCACACTTGCTGAATTTGGCATAAAGTTTATGCTCCCTTAACTTTTCTAGTATCAAGCGTAAGTGTCTTTCATGCTCTTCCTTACTCTTGGAGTAGACTAAGATGTCATCGATGAAAACGACAACAAACTTGTCGAGAAATTCCATGAACACCTTGTCCATCATATTCATGAAGTATGCTGGAGCGTTGGTTAAACCAAAAGGCATCACTGTGTACTCATACAATCCATACCTTGTGGTGAATGCTGTCTTGGGTATGTCTTGCTCTCTTATCTTGAGTTGAAAATAACCTGACCGAAGATCAATCTTCGAGAACACACATGCTCCTTCTAGCTGATCAAACAAGTCGTTGATTCTTGGCAAAGGATATTTGTTCTTGATGGTTACCTCGTTGAGAGAACGGTAATCTATGCATAATCTTTGGCTTCTATCTTTCTTCTCCACGAACAATACTGGGGCTCCCCAAGATGAAGAACTTGGTTGAATAAACCCTTTCTGTAACTGTTCTCCTAGTTGCTTCTTGAGCTCTTTCAGTTCATCAACTGACATTTTGTATGGTCTTTTTGCTATTGGTCCAGAACCTGGTATCAAATCTATCAGAAACTCCACATCTCTATCCGGTGGCATTCCTGGTAATTCTTCTGGAAATACACCCGGATACTCACACACAATTGGTACACTATCCATGCTAACCCCCTTAAGAGAATTCAGCTTACTACCTTTGGATTCAAAGTTAGATCTGAATTTTATTCTTTTTCCTTCTGGGGTTGTGAGTGTAACCGTACGATTGGCACAATCTAATATTCCCTCATACTTAGCCATCCAATCCATTCCCAAAATCACATCCAATCCTTGGGAATTCAGGATTATTAGGTTCACTGGAAACTTATGTTTTCCAAACTCTATGACTAAGTCATGACATCCTGAGTTTACTATCATTTCTCCACCCGGAGAACTTACTCTTATAGGACACCCAATAGTTTCTACCGGTAGTTCATTTCTTTCAACAAATGCCTTTGATATGAATGAATGAGATGCACCGGTATCAAAGAGTACAAATGCTAAGATTGAATTAAGTCTGAACTTACCAGCAACGGCATCAGGCTCCTCATAGACCTCCTCCACATTGATGTGGTTAACCTGTCCTTTCTGAAAAGGATTTGGCTTGTTAGGTCCTTCAACTTTCTTCTCAGGGCACTCATTAGCATAATGCCCCAGTTTCTTGCATTTGAAGCACTCAACTTGACTGATGTCCTTTTTAGGAGGCTGGCTTCCACTTCCACTACCATTTCCACTATAGTGGCTCTTATATCCACCCTTGTGGTTCTTGTACTTGTCATTGTCATGACTGCGGTGATGCTTGTTGTCATGACGGTTGTGGTTGTGGTGCTTGCTGAATTTCCCATGCTTATGGGATCCTGAGCTGCCACTGTCATCATAGTGAGATCGTTTGTGAGACGATCCCGAGCTGTGCTTGTCGGAGTGTTTCCTCTTCCTACTCTCGACTTGCTTCATTTTACTCTCCAAAATAGCAGCCTTGTCACACAAAGTCTGATAAGTTGGAACATATGCCACAGACAACTGCAGATTCAGCTCATCATTCAAGCCTTCCAGAAACTTTTCCTTTCTTTTGGCATCCGTATCAACCTCATCTGGTGCATAGCGCGCCAGATTGTTGAACTCTTCTATGTATTCTGCCACGCTGCGGTGGCGCTGCTTCAGGTTGTGAAATTCCTTCTTTTTCAGACTCATCATTCCTAATGAGATATGAGCAGTGCGGAAGCCATCTTCAAAGATAGCCCAAGTCACCTCATCCAAAGGAGTGGTAATTTGGAAGTTGTCCCACCATGTGGCGGCTGGTCCTTCCAACAGATGTGCTGCGAACCTGACTTTTTCAGCATCCGTGCAGCCCACGGTCACTAAGTCCTTGTTCACGGAACGTAGCCAGTCATTGGCCACCATGGGATCAGTTGTTCCCGAAAACTTTGCTGGCCTCAATCGCAGAAATCTGGTGAGCATATCAAAACCCCGAGGGTTGTTGTTGTTGTTGTTATTGGGGTTGTTGTTGTTATTCTGGTTTTGGATGAATGTTGTCATCATCTGCATAAGTTGTGTTTGCGCATTCATCATTTGTTGCATTTCCGGGGTGATGTTGTTGGGGTTGGGGTTTGCGCGACGGGGAGGCATCTGTGGTTTGTTCAAATAGATAAGAATGAGATACCCATAGATGTTTTATGCACAATACATCACAAGCAAATCACATAACATGCAACATAAGAATAAAAGTTCAACAACCAGATGATAAATTCATGAAATAAAACACACAAGTGGCAAGCCATCCACATGTCGGATGGTCCAATAACGAGTTCACAAATAACGAGTACGAATATAAAAGATAAACGAGTAGTCAAGTCTACTCATCAGCATCAATCTCCTCCTCGACGAAGGTAAGACCTGCATTCTCCATTGCGGTCTTGTTCTCCTCAATCGTAGTGGTCAAGGAATCGACCTTGGCCTTGAGAGCCCTCTTCTGGGAGCAAAGCCTCTCAATAACCATCTGCTGCTGCTCTAGCTCGAAATCCTTGGACTTCAGTTCCTCGGTCATGTCCCGGATCTTCTTGTTCCTATCCTGGACGCGTTTCTCCTGACTCTTGAACTTGTGGTCCTGGGCCTCGAACTTCGCCTCCATTTCCTTGATCATCTCGTCCTGCTGTGTGAAAAGCTTGTCCTTCTCGCGTAGCTGCACCTGAAGCTCGTCATTGCTGAGCATGACGTTCGTCCTGTCCGTGTCCACGTGCCTGATAAGAGACTCTAAGTCCTGGAGATAGAGACGTATCGGCTCCGCTACGTCCCTCGAGTCGTCCTCAAAGTCAATGGACTCTCCATCAACATCACGTCTTCCGAAGACGTGGAAGTGAGTGCCCCTAACCTGTCGGGAGTGACGGCCTAACAGACGTCCTATCAGGTCCTGCATGACTACCTCCATGCCTCTCTCCCTGTCGTCGTGCATCAGCTTGAAGATGATGGCCTCCGTAGTGGGCTCTGTCTGGCGTCCAGGCTGGTTCACCTTGAAGCCCCAGAGGTCCTTCCTCTCGAACTTGGTGAGTGGGTACACCGTGATGGTGGGAAGAGGGAGATCGAGCAAAGTGGTAAGCTTAATGATACGGGGACCAAAACGGGTAACCTGGAGCTCCTCAACGGTGCTGATGGTAATAGGCATATATTTATAAGATTGAAAAAGTTAGAACAACACAATTTAAGGTAAATCAAGACAAACATTCATACATATACATGGAACACAAACATCACACAAGTCATGCATACATAAGTCCATTACATCAATCAAGGTCCATACTTATTTAAGGTATCATTTTTGGAAAATAAGGTGATAGATGGTGGTCCAACTAACGAAGTGTGCTTACAATCCTATCTCACTGGATCTGGTGGCTATCACAATGTTCCTAGAGGCAATCCACCTATCTTGTTCACATGATTCCATCACTAAGTCTATTATATCTCCCCTTAACTCTTGGTTGGTGGCTTCCAACTCTTGGGTAAGTTCCTTCTCCTTCTCTAAGTCTTTTTGGAGGTTGAGCATCCTGCACTTGACTCTAGCACTTAGTTCTTTGATAGTCCTCCAAGCTGCATCTCTGGCTGACTCAAAGAATGTGGTGTGCATTACAGTGTTGGTGTACATGCAGAATCCCCTTTCTTTGTGGTTGTCTTCCTTGTTTTTGTACAAGTGAAGTTGCACCCACCAATACTCCACTCCTTCATCCATCACTGGAAAGCCTTTGTAAATAGCTGCTCCATGTGCTTCCATTGCCACCATGAGGTCCTTGAGAATCTTGGGAAACTCAGTTTCACACTCCAAGGTCATGGTCATGAGTGGTCCTTTCTTCACGGCTTAGTTGATGGAGTTCATCTACAAATGGAGTTGAGAATGAAAAAGATTAGAAAAGTTTTACGAGAAGAATAGACAAGTGTAGAAGTAGTTGAAAACTTTTCCTTAGCGGTTTTCCAATCCTAGGGACATAATCCTACAGGCAACACAGTGCTCTGATACCATCTGTTAGACCCCTCCTTTATAAAGGAAAGGATCCCTGTGATTACAATGCTAGTCCCTGGATCAATGCTAGCATCCACAGTTTTAGATGAAGTACACAGATACAAAGGTCGTTTATTACATTCATTCCAGAGATAAAACATAGTCTTTTACAACTCAGGGCCATAGGCCTAATACAAGAGTTTAAGGAATAAGTAAATAAACATAAGTCTTCATCTTCATGTGCCACAGGCAAGCATGTTGAGTGTAGACTCATGACTCCTACTCATCATCGGAGTAACCTGCAACATCACAAGTTACAGCCACAGAGGGTCAATACTTTGGAATAGTATTGGCAAGTGATACCTTAGTTTATTTTAAGTGGACTATATTACTATATGCATTTTGGCTAAGTGTAGCTTGGCTTGCTTTGCTTGAAAATAGGTTTTACCTATTAGTTGAAATCACTAAGTTTTTCTTTATCAAAAACTTCCCAAGAAACCACCAATAGACATTGGGGTCCTTCACCCTTGTTCTCCCACAAATTTTACTTAGAAGTTGGAATGATGAGATTCTTGTAGCTTCCATGTCTTGATGCTCAAGTTGTCCATTTCCTTGGACTAGGCTAAGTACTTAGGTTTTTCCATCTGCAGAGGTTGTGCACTTTCCCCACCAGACTTGGTTTCCCAAGACAGGACCTTTCAGAAGCCTTTCCTTAGTCAAATGGACGCGTTCCAACCTATCATCCCAACTACCACCAACTGTCCAAATGACTAAGTTCTAGCAACCTATATGATCAAGGCAGAGCCCATATTGCCAAGTGGTTGCACTGTAAGCTTTCTCAACACTTGGCCTCCAAATCCCTTTGTGCCTGGGTGGCATACCACAAGTGAGATACACAACCCAAGTCCATGGCCTTGTGTAACCACTCAACATAACCCAATCCTTCCATTCCACCCAGGAGGTTCATTTGACTTAGTTGTTTTATTAGGAAAGCATAAGTCTCATGACTTAGAAATATTTTCATCATAGTAAGTATAGATTTTCACCAACCCTTGTTTGCTAAATAGCTAGGCTAAGCATGGTAAGATAACTTAACTTAGGAAAATTCCCTAGCAATTCTACAATTCTACACCACTTAGGATTTCCCAACTTAGCCTTAGGCAAAAATAGCATGCAAGACTTAGCAAAATATCTAATGCTAGTACAAAACATAGGATAGAAATATTCATGAAAATATCACTTGCCTTGGTAGTGGGGAGAGTAGCACTCTTCACAATCACAATCACTAGCAAGATCTACACAAAAATTATAGCATACAATTACACACAATTATATTCAATCAAAAATAATATGAATGCATGCATGCAAGAATTTACCAAGTGGTGACTTTGAAAATTCTACCAAGCATGCACATGTTTACAGAAACTTAACAAGTCACAAGTTTGCCAACTAATACTTATTTGGCACCAATACAATTTACCAAAATAAATCTATACTTAAAATAGTCTTAAACATGTTTCTACAAATAAAGTAATTTTAACTGTTACTATTTGTTAAACAAATTGGATATTCAGAAAGGTCTTGTTTCAATGAATCCAACGGTATAAAGGTTGCAAAATTCTAACGTGGCATTCAAAAGTTATAGCAGTTTAAAGTTTGGATCTAAATCTGATTCAAATTTCTATTTTTGAATTATCCCTAGCCACGTGTCGCAGCCTCACTGGCGCGTACCGCTTCGCACGGATCGACAGTCGCAGGCCGTAGGATCTATCTTAGATCTGGCGGCTCAGACGCGCGCGTACCTCTTCGATTAAGATCTATCCTAGCCCTACGATGCAGATCCAACGGACCAAATCATCAAGCCACAAACTGGCGGTGTTAGCGGCGTTGTCCGGCGGCGGCGCGTCTGACTACGGTGGCGCCGGTGCTCTAGGTCGTCCGGGGAAGCAAGAAGGCGCTTACCAGGACCGCGGTGGCGTGCTGAAGCTCGAGGTGGCTCTGGTTTGTCAAGGGGCGTGCTGACGCGGTGACGATTCCTCGTCGGAGTTGAGTCTGGCGACAGGTGGTTCTGCTCGAGGTCGAAGGCGACGTTGCCGATCTCTAGGAGGCAAACGGAGAGTGTAGTTAGGTGCAGAAGATCACGGGGAATACGCGCGTGTGAAAGACAAGGCTTGGGGCGGTCTGGACTTACCACCGGAGGTCGTCGGAGTTGATGCCGAAGGCGGTGGCGGCCAGTCGTCGACGTTGCTGGAGCTACAGGTCATGCGAAGGTAAGTGGGGTGTGTCAGTAGATGCGCCAAGACTCACTGGACAAGATAGCATGAATGAGAGGCAGAGGGGAACACGAGACTCACCGGAATTTGCCGGCGCAGTCGTCGGAGACGGCGGGGTTGCAGAGAGCAATGTGCGCAGCCTGGGGGCGTTCTGTGCTTGGGGTTTGGGGGAGAAGAGAGAGGGGGCAGAGGGGGTTTATGTAGCCTGCTCGCGAGCGAGAATCACTCGTGCCTTAACGCGAATTTAAGCTGCGTAATCAACAGGAAACGGCCGCGTCAATTTGGGGACGAACAGGTCGTGGGGGTGGAGACGACGATGCTCGGGTGGGCCGTGGTTGTCAGCGAGAGAGGGGAGTGGAAGCGGGTCCCTTCTGTCAGTGAGCTGGTGGGTGCGAGAGTGGGTAAAGAAAATGATTCGCGGGGTGTGCACTACTGGGCTAGTCTGGGCCGTGTTGGGCTGGGTCGGCCAGATTGGCTGGTTGGCTATTTTTTTCTTCTTAATTCCTTTTCTTTTTCAGATTGAATTTCCAGAAATGGTTTTTAAACCTAAATTCAAATCTGTTTGAATCCAAAACTTTACAGGACTTTTGTAAAATAAAACTTGCTCTTAAATGAGTGTCAAACACATCTAAACATTTCAGAACACTTGGGTCCTTTTGCAAATAAATTAAACTATGCCTTTATGAAAGGTGATAATAGGCATAGGATTTGTTTTAATTCATATTTTGCTTTTGATATTTTGTTCAAGCTTTTGAGACCACATAAGTTTGAATTCAAAACATTCTGAATGAATAACAGCATCTTTCCCAAAAGCATGTAGCACAAAGGCTAGGGTTTTCATACATAAAATAATGAGCCACAAATGCTCCTGTTTTTGAAATGATTTTGAGAAAACCCTAAATGATGATGAATGCAAGGATGATATGAATGAGTTTTGGAATATTAATTTAGGGATGTTACATCACAAGATCTATACATGAAAGCACATGGAGGAGATACAACCATGTAGCTACTACATGGACCCGTAGTCCAACGTGGAACTACTCACGCATCATACCGGAGAAGAAGGCCTCCGGGATGATCTCCCCTCTGGCAGGGTGTCGGGAATAACTTCAGACCCCCCGATCTAGGGACGATGGTGGCGGCGGCTACAGACGGTTTCGTGGAGTTTTGATCGGGTTCCTAGGGTTTCTGCATCGGGGGCTTCTTATAGGTAAGGAGGCAAGGCAGGGGGTGCCCGGAGGAGGGGGCCACAACACCCCCAGGCGCGCCGCGCCTGGGGGGTGGTCTGGCCACCCCGTGGCGCCCCTCCGTCTCGTCTTCTGGATTCGTGTCGCCCACGGTAAAATATTGACTTTGGCTTTTGTCCCATCTAATTCCGAGAATATTGATTTTCTGCCTTTCTGGAACCAAAAAAAGAAGAAAACAGGCAACTGACACTGTGGCAACTTGTTAATAGGTTAGTTCCATAAAACATATAAAAACACCTCAAAGTGTAGACAAAGCAAAGCAAAGTAGATACTAAACAAGCATGGAACATCAAAACTTATAGATACGTTTCCGACGTATCAAGCATCCCCAAGCTTAACTCCTGCTCATCCTCAAGTAGGTAAGTGATAAAAAGAATAAATTTTGAGGTGACATGCACCTTCACAATAAAGATCAAACCATTTGCAAGCATTGAAAGCTGGGATCAAAGAACTCTAAACATGTGCCTAAAAGATGGAGTTCTAATAGTAAGACAAAGTAACTAAGAATGCAACATGAAAGGCTACAAAAAAGATCATGAATAGCATGCATTGAAAATCGTTTGTTTGTTTCACATACAGAAAACATGGCATAGTGGAAATCAGCTTGTCCCTCATAGAGTAGAAAATAGATGCATAGGACACCTTCAAAGTTCATAAGAGTGACTAGATACAAATAGCACAATAACAAGTAATATCACAATATGCATCAATCAATAAGTTTTGGGACAATGCACATAGAACTAAGAATGGCAACTATGCTCTCTTAATGGTGCCTAAAGGTAGAAGGTGGACACTCAATATAATAGTGGAAGAAAGGCCCTTCATAAGGGAAGCAGGGATTTCAAGTTTCAAAAGGAGCTTCCAAAAATTATGGTACTTGTTAGCTTTCAGCCCTCATTGACCCTATCATAAGCATCTTGAAGTGATTAAGGTTAAAGCGAACAAACTATGGAGTATATGCTTGACAAAGTATAAGTTCGCAATCTCATGTCCCTTGAATACGAGGGCCACACCTCATGCTACTCAACTTCAGTCACCTATAAGTTCTTGTCATTGTAAGTACATGCGTATCATAGAGAACCGCCAATGGGGTACCCCTTGCACATGGTACAGGAGCTTTACCATAAACAAAATAACAAGGCAAGCAGACAATGAGCATCTCAGCGATCTTTTTATTTACTATATGCATAGCTTTTTATTGAGGATGCTTCATAGATACCTCACTATGGTGATGCTGCAAGTTTCCACCATGATTAGGCATGGTTAGGCTAGCGGCCCAGGCGTTTCTCTAACACAAAATACATAACTCCATGGACTTACAAGCTCCATCTTTATTTCACACCAGTGACATCCATAGACAAAAGATCATGATATCAACTAAGTACAAAGTACAAGTGCAATGTTGAAAACATTCCCCATGACAGCATGGTTCTGCTAATTCCAATGTATAAGTGCAAGAATATACAACATAGACGACACAATGGTTCAATTTTATTAGGGTCAAAGAATATAAAGTGTGTCATCAAGTTCGTGAGGGCTTTCATCACTAAGTTTTCACATAACAAAATACTTTTTAATTGTAAGATAGCTGAAACAAGAATATACTTCGAATGGTGTAACACACCATGCATAGGAATTTATAGTGGACACTTTGGAAAAACTTGGTTTCTTGAGAGTTTGAACCATGAGTAGAGCTTACTCATACAAGTGGAGGCTAGCAAAAGATTGGGAGCAACCAATTAAGAGAGCAATAATGGCCATAATAATGCAGAGCGACAAAACATTACTAATCAAATCATAGAGTGGTACTACAAGTCTAGGACTAAATGATCATAGAGGCTATGGTGACTTGTTTATAGTCATAACATGGTGTGAGCATGTGCCAAGTCAACCCAAACAAAGCATCAAAGGAGAATACCACAATACAATGCTTTTGCATGCTAAAACAATGCATGAATCCTTCAAGGCACACTAAGAAATCCCAATGACTTGGAGCAAGTCATGCTATAGAAATAATCACTAAGAATAAGGTCAAAACAACACCTAGCATGTCATGCTAAAGTCTAAGTCACAGGCAATGCAAGCTCCTCTTGCACTTCCAAGCAAGAACTTTCTAGTCCTTTCCAACACCAATCGACTTATTTGAAACAACACGACGAGAACGGGGGTCCAAACTACTTTATTCAAGCAAACTAAACAAACTTATCAAAGCAAACGAAAACTAAGACGCTCCAAGAACAACACAACTGTGCATGAAACAATAAAAACAAAGTGTCTAGACATACCTGGGCTTTTTATTGATGAAGAAGGGGATGCCTTGGGCATCCCCAATCTTTGACGCTTGTAACCCTTGGATATTTCTTGGTGTTACACCATGGTGGCATCCCCAAGCTTGATCTTTTGTCCATTCTTCATCTCATTGCATCATTCTATCTCTACACCTGAAATTTTTCCTTCACACAATCTTCATTAGCAACATTAGTGTATTCAAAAGATAATAGACCTTTGGGCAAGGATTTGGAACAGCAAAAATTTCACTAAAAACACAAGCTACTGAATCAACTTCCTTTAAAAAGCTCAATTCCCCAAAAGAGAACTCAAAAAGAAATCGATAAGAAGCAAATGCAAATAATGGCAGAAATCTGTCAAAATAGACCAGCAGGTATAAACCGATTTTTTCGAAAATCTTCTGTTGCTCAAATCAAAAAGTGTTGATCTAACTAAAGTTAGCTAACATACTGGGGGATTTATTCATAAAATATCAGCTCAATCCGAGTTACAGAGACTCCTCACGAAACTTTATGGTGGAGGACATAAATCTGTTTCGGGACAGCAACTCCCCAAATCTTACTTCCCTCTCATTAGAGGTCATTCTTGGCACAAAAAGCAAACAAAAAGTATAAGGAGAGGTCATTACATAAGTAATGACTTCCAAGACTCAAGGAAACTCTTGGGTTATCTCTCAACAAGTACTTTTATTTAACGCCTTTAAGTTAGGCATGATAATTTGAGAAGATGCTCACATAAGAAATATGAATCGAAGTAAAAGAGAGCATCAAGAAGCAAATTCAAAACACATTTAAGTCTAAACCACTTCCTATGCATATGAATATTGTAAGAAAATAAATCAAAGAAGCACAAAGAAACAAGCATAGGAAAGCAAAACAAGTGCAACTTCAAGATTTTCAACATAAAGAGGGGAAACTTAATATTGTTGAGATACATAAGACCATGTTTCCCTCTCTCATAATAACTTTCATTAGCATCATGAATAAACTGAATATTATAACTATCACATAAAGCATGCTTTTCATGATCTATAAACACATAATTTCTATCAAGCTCAAAAATAGTGGGATTAAAACCTTCAAACCCACCTTTAGCAATTTTATAATAAGTTAACTAATCATTCAACATAGGAACATCATCTAGAGATTTATCATAAACATTTTCTAAGCAAAAATCCTTAGTACCATGCATTTCAACGTTAGGCACAAATATACGATTATCATAGATAACAGGAGCATAACTATTATCACAAGTTTTACCCATAGTAGCAAAAGAATCCACATGAACATAACATTCATCCTCCTTTGGTAAGTAGAGGGATAATCCAATAATGTAAGGGATAAAGAGTTACTCTCATTAGAAGGCAGGCATGGGTAGATCCATTCTTCCTCCTTTTTTTCATCACTCTCCTCCTCTTTTTCATCTAATGAGCTTCCAGTTTCAGCAATTTCTTCTTCCATAGCCTCCTGCAAGGCATTAGTCTCTTCCAACTGTGGAAAGCACCTATTAAAATATTCAAGAATATAACCATTTTATTCCTTGTAATTATCAGAGCAAAATTTAAGTATCTCATAAACCTCATATTCATAAGGTGCATCATCAGTATTTTCAAGAAAACTGGCAAGTTCAAATGCACCCTTGAAAGCAATAAATTCTTAAATTTGTTCCACATCATAAAAGTCATAATTTCCTTTAACATGAGAAGATATGGTAATTATCATTATACTCAAATTGAAAAGGCAGGTGTTTATACCTCCTACAACAACACGATTTATCAAAGCAATAAGTAACATTATAAGTAGAGCGCACCACTCTAGCAATAGTATTCAATTTATCAATTTGTTCCCATAAGTGTTTCCCTTTTTGTGACAAACGGTGCTCCTTATAATAATACTTTTGTTCTTCCGTGAACCCACATTGCCAATAAGAACTAGTTTCAAAGAAACCATCCATTGATAGAAAGCATGACAAGGCAAGATAATAACAAACCAACAACTAGAGTAGGAACTAATTTTTTTGTGTTTTTGAATAGAGAAAGCAAACCAAACTAAACTATTTTTTGGAGTTTTTGATAAAAAGAGGCAAACAAAACCAAGCAAAATAAACTAAGCAAACTAAAAAAAAGTAAAGACAAAGGTTGAGGAGGACTCCCCTTGTGAAGAAGTCCTTAGCCTCCCCGGCAACGGCGCCCGAAAACTTGTGATGGCTTAGTTGATGTGGAGCCTGTTGGGATCCCCAAGAGCAAGGTGTGAAGCAGCACAGCAGCAAGTATTACCTCAGTAAGAAATCAAGGTTATCGAACCAGTAGGAGGAAGGAAATGTCACACAGGTGTTGCAAGCAACGCGGAGACCTGCACAACCCAAACTCAAGACTTTGCCCGAACTAACAGTGAGGTTGTCAATCTCACCGGTTGCCGTAACAAAGGATTAACTATATGGTGTGGAAGGTAGTGGTGGTTTGCAGCAAGTAAACAATAACAGTGGAGGATGTATCAATGATAAAGATTGGACCGGGGTCCATAGTTCACTAGAGGTGCTCTCCTTAGATAAACAACATGGCATGAAGGGTAAACAAATTACAGCAGGGCAATTGACAGGAACTGAGCAAGGCATAACAATTGAATACTAGACAAAAATATCTATGAGATTCGATTGGGAAATACAACAATATACATAGATCGCCATACAACTGCATCTATGACTAGAAGTCCACCTTCAGGTTATCATCCGAACCCCCTCCAGTATTAAGTTGCAAGAAAAAGACAACTGCTTTAAGAAAAGTGTGTAAGGTAAACAATCCACTTGTTCCATGAACAAGAGACCGTTGTTTTCTCCCTAGTGGCAACAGCACATCAACAACCGAAGATATTTCTGTCACTTCCCTTGGAAACTAGAGGCATGAACCCACTATCGAGCATAAATACCCCCTCTTGGAGTCACTAGCAACTACTTGGCCAAGATAGCTACTAACAACAAAGAGCATGCAAGATCACAAACAACATAGACATGATTGAATCATAAATACAAAACCATTAATCAATCTGACATAGTAATATCAATATCCATCGGATCCCCGCAAACACAACATGCATGATTAAAAATATATTAGATCTTGATCATGAACGGAGCTCACAAGATCTATACATGAAAGCATAAGGAGGAGATACAACCATCTAGCTACTACATGGACCCGTAGTCCAAGTTGGAACTACTCACGCATCATAACGGAGAAGAAGGCCTTCGGGATGATCTCCCCTCTAGCAGGGTGCCAAGAAGAACTTCAGATCCCCCCGGTCTAGGGACGATGGTGGCGGCGGCTACAGACGGTTTCGTGGAGTTTTGATCGGGTGCCTAGGGTTTCTGCATCGGGGGCTTCTTATAGGCAAGGAGGCGAGGCAGGGGGTGCCCGGGGGGGCACACCCAGCCCAGGCGCGGGCCAGGATATAAAAACACCTCAAAGTGAAGACAAAGCAAAGCAAAGTAGATACTAAACAAGCATGGAACATCAAAATTTATAGATACGTTTCCGACATATCAGACCCCAAGTGGAAGGTGTGATGAGCACATCGGCAAATTTTTCCTCAGTTATGAAACCAATGTTATCGAACCAGTAGGAGGAAGGAAACAACTCCAAGGTGTTGCTAGCAACTTGGAATCCTGCACAACACAAACTCAAGACTTTGCCCCAACTTACAGTGAGGTTGTCAATCTCATAGGTTTGCTGAAAAAAGATTAAACGTATAGTGTGGAAGGTAATGGTTGCTTGTAGAAAGTAAACAGTAATAGTAGATGATGTAACAATGGTAAAGATTGGACCGGGGTCCACAGTTCACTAGAGGTGTTCTCCTTAACATAGATAACATGCTGGGTGAACAAATTGTAGCGGGGCAATTTACAGACTGAGCAAGGCATAATAATTCAAATACTAGACATCATGATTCCTATGAGATTTGATTGGGCATTATAACAATATACATAGACCACCATCCAACTGCATCTATGACTAATAATCCACCTTCAGGTTATCATCCGAACCCCTTCCAGTATTAAGTTGCAAGCAACGGATAACTGCATTAAGAAATATGTGTAAAGTAAACAATACAATTGTTCCATGAACAAAATATTGTTGTTTTCTCCCTAGTAGCAACAACACATCTACAACCTTAGAGATTCCTGTCACTTCCCCAAATTACTAGAGGCATGAACCTACTATCGAGCATAAATACTCCCTCTTGGAGTCACTAGCATCTACTTGGCCAAGATAGCTACTAGCAACGGAGAGTATGCAAGATGATAAACAACACAGACATGATAGAATCAATAATCAATCTGACATAGCATCTCAATATCCATCGGATCCCCGCAAACACAACATGTATGATTACAAATAGATGATCTTGATCATGAACGGAGCTCACAAGATCTAAACATGATAGCACAAAGGAGGAGAAAGAACCATCTAGATACTATATGGACCCATAGTCCAAGGGTGAACTACCCACGCATCATACCGGAGGCTGGCATGGTGATGAAGAAGGCCTCCAGGATGATATCTCCCCTCCGAAAGGGTGCTGGGAAGAGCTTTAGACCCCCCGATCTAGGTACGATGGTGGCGGCGCCTACTGACTATTTCGTGGAGTTCTGATCGGGTCCTCCGGGTTTCTGCATCGGAGGGCTATTATAGGCGAATCGGTGAGGCATGAGGTCGGCCAGGGGGCCCACACCATAATGCGGCACGACCTAGGGTGGGATCGTGTGGCCCTAGGGTGTGGCCACCCTGTGGTGCACCTCCGTCTCTCCTCTGGACTCCGTGTTCTTTTCGATAAAATATTGACTTTGGCTTTTGTCCCGTCCAATTCCGAGAATAATTCCTTACTAGCTTTTCTGAAACTAGAAACAACAGAATACAGACAACTTGCAGTGTGGCATCTTGTTAATAGGTTAGTCCCAGAAAATGTATAAAAATACCTCAAAGTGTAGATAAAGAATAGCAAAGTTGATACTAAATAAGCATGGAACATCAAAAATTATAGATACGTTTATGACGTATCAAAGACAACCCAAGAATCAACGGAAGTACAAACACCTACCCATACTCTTGGTCCTGATGATAGATGTTGAAAGGGAATTTCCTATCCTGATTGGTTTTGATGTTTGATGATAACACACATATCGGTGTAGGGGTTCGTAGCATGGAAAACAAAAAATTCTATCGCATGAACACACATAAGCCAAGATCTAATCTACTAGATCAGTGCAACGAGTTGATAGAGTACTAACCGTCGAAGATCCAAAGCGTTTAACGTGACCGGATTCTCGTGGTTGATGTAGTCATTCACTTGTCAATCTCAAGATCGCGTAGACAATCCTTCCGGCGCCACGTTTCGGCAGTGCTTCCGCAGTCGGTCACACATTCAGTACTCGATGAAGACCTTCATCTCCCTTGTTGCAGCAGGTAGTGGAGGTTGTAGATCTCTCCTCGCGATTCCAGCTGCACGATGGTGTGGTGGTGGAAGTAGTTGGGAAATCCCGCAGGGCTTCGCCTAAGCTGGAGCGGGTATGGTGGAGTAGAGATGTCCCTTGGCAACTAGGGTTTAGAGGCCAAGGAGTGGAGGTGGTGGCCGGCGGCTAGGGTTTAGCTAGGCAGCGAATTAGAGGGGCTCTAGGCGACAACAACTCGAGAGGGGTAGTGTTCGGCCTAGGGTTTCAAGTTGCGGGGAAAGGAGGCGCCCCTCCCCTCCTTTTATGGGAGGGAGAGGCGGCAAGGGGGAGGGGAGTCCTCCCCCAACCCTCTTCCAAGTTCGGAGGCAAGGGGGGTAGGAAACCTTCCCTAAGTGGGTTTCCTCTCCTCCCTCTACTAGGCAACCATGTTGGGATTTGACTTTTCAAACTGGCATTTGAGTTTTCCAACTAGAGTTTGATTTCTCTCTTCCTATTCCCAGCCAAGTGACCTAGGACATGATGTAACCATTCCACTTTGGTATGACACATCCATGTACCCTTCCCACTCCGGATCGGTGAACCTTCTAGACCCTTCTAGAACATTCCGACAAAAACATTTCCGAACTCCGGAATTGGACTTTCCTTATATGAATCTTATTCTTCGGACCATTCCAGATCTCCTCGTGATGTCCCAGATCCAATTCGAGACTCCAAACAAAATTCGGTCTCTTACTCACATTCCATATTTACTAAACAACATCGAATCCTTAAGTGAGTCTCCCTACGGTTTGTGAATTATGCAGACATGATCGTGACTCTTATTCGATCAATAACCAATAGAGGAATCTTTAAATTCATATGGCTCCCACATATTTCTATGATTACTTCATGATCGAATGAAACATTTACATACGATACCAATTTCCCTTTGTCTTGCGATACTTTACTTATCCGAGGTTTAATCGTCGGTATCTCTACATACCTAGTTCAACCTCGTTACCGTTAAGTACTCTTTACTTGTTCCTATGATATGTGATCCGTTGTGAGCTAGTCACATGCTTGTAAGCCAATTGGATGACATTCCACCAAGAGATCCCAGAGTATATCTATCCGTCATATGGATGGACAAATCCCACTCTTGATCCATGTGCCTCAACACATACTTTCCAAATACTCAATGCCACGTTTATAACCACCCAGTTAGAAAGTGGTGTTTTATGTCATCAAAGCATCCATTCTATGATGGTGATTAACATGATCTCATGGTCTAAGGATTTAGGTTACTATGTATCTGAAAGCTTATAGAAAATGAATTATTGAAATGACTTGATCTTATGCTACGCTTAACTATAGGAGTATGTCCATCACATCTTAAGTATAAAACTAATCGCGATGGTAGAATAATAGGGAGCATGCCGACTGCGATCACATCAACCATTGAGCCCTTTCCAACACGCATCATCACCTCGTCTCTCGCTAGTCTCCGTTTATTCTGCAACACCTATTTCGAGTTACAAATATGAGCAACCGAACCAGTATCAAATACCCAGGCACTACTACATTTACTAGTAAGATACACATCAATAACATGTATATCGTATATACCTTTCTTCTTTATGTTGCCGTTCTTCATATTTGCTAGGTACTTGAGGCAATTCCTCTTCCAGTGACCTTCTCCCTTGTAGTAAAAGCACTCAGTATTAGGCTTAGGACCAGCCTTGGTCTTCTATGTAGGCGCGACAGCTTTCTTGCCGCCCTTCTTGAAGTTAACTTTTTTTCTTAGGCTTGCCTTTCTTCTTGAAATTGGTGTCTTATTAACCATCAACACTTGGTGCTCTTTCTTGATCTCCACTTCCACAAACTTCAACATAGAGAAGAGTTCTGGCAACGACTTATCCATGCGCTGCATGTTATAGTTCATCACAAAGTTCTTGTAACTAGGTGGTAGTGATTGGAGGACACGGTGAATCCCAAGTGCATTAGGAATCACTATAACCAATCTTTGGAGCTTATTGGTGTGCCCATACATCTTTAGCACATGATCACTAATGGATTATCCCTCTTCCATCTTGTAGTTAAAGAACTTTTCAGAATCTTCATAACTCTCAACTTGTCAACACCCAGATTTTTAATCACAGATGCCTGTTATGCCATACATCGCAAACCCAGGATTGTCATTTTTGCAAGACATAACAGATTGGTACCATAGTTCAACATCCGTTACATACCATAATAAAGGTCTTACAAATAAAGGATCTCATGATCCAGTCTTAATACAATCAACGCAGCGGAATAATAATAAGGGTAGCATGGTCGATGGGAGATGATCCTAGTTGTCATAGACCTCCTGCTGTCCATCATCCTGGTAGTCCTCCTCATAGTCTGGCCATGGGAATAGCTAGGGACAAAGCCATGAGTACTCTTTAAGTACTCGCAAACTAATACTAATAGGTAAAGTAGTTCGAGTAGGAATCCTAAGCTCTAGGTTTATTTGCAAAAGGCCAGGTTTATTTCATACTGAGTTTAGAAGTAAAGAAAAATAGTTTAATGTTCTACAACACTTAAGCGGGAACTTAGTTTTCATGTTCACAACCCTGTTGTGGTCAAGTCAAAGTCATAGTTCACTTCACAAGTCATTTTGAAAACATCTCACGACGGAACAGTATGGCCACTCCAACTGTCCATAACCGCGGACGCGGCTATTCGAATAGTTTGACACTCTGCAGAGGTGGTACACTTTCCCCAGAACATTCGATACATCCATTAGGGATAACCCTAAATCATCATACTTAGTATCCGGATAATCAAAACCTTTCAATTACACACCCTAGTATAGGCACCTCCCCTATGAGTTTGGCCTCCCAACCATGACCATCTGTCATCTTGGGAACTGCATAGGTGGACATTCACATTCACGGGGTAGCCTCAGCTCAACCTCTTTCCGCAAGGGAACCCATACTAAGACATATAAACTTTCAGTCAAGCCCTACCCTAATTCGGGTATTGTGGTTGTACGGTAAAATTGGAATGGTATCGCATCTGAACCCAACCATCAGTTTTTATAAATAGCTAAGGCTCATGCCTCAACATTTTCATCATCAATTCATCTTCTGTCCATAACACATGTTAAAACATTTCAATAGAATGAATCTTCATTCCAAGGTTTTCATAATCATTTTCACCAAGTATTCCCATCTAAAGTGATCAACTTTTATGCTTAGCACTAGCCACTAAAGTTGAGGGTATTCACTAATGAGGGTTTCTAATCCAGTGTGGCTATCCAAATCTAGTATCATGCCTCTGAATGACATCTAGTTCTAACTACTTAGGCCTTGTTTTATGCTCTTTATGCTATCTATACTAATCTTCCAAAACTCACCAGTCACTAAGTACATGTAATAAAGACTTTGGTAAAAATAAAAGAATAAAGCTTATAAGTAAAACCGGGAATTGGTATAATCAAGGTTGCATAACCAAAGCATGCCTAACGAATCTTGCATAGGTTATCTTGCAATTTGTAAAGGCTTGCATAGTTAACTTGTAGTGTTAGGCTTGCAAGTTAACAAACTTGCAAGTGTTAGCTTGCCTTGAGTAGTGCAGTGGTTGAAGTTTTCTTCTTCCTCGTAGTACTCCTCCTACTCGTAGACTTTGTCAGTACTAGCGTCTATAAATAAATACGAGGTACATAATCACCAAACAATACTTAACTACCTATATTTGGCACACACAAAGGTTCACACTAAATGATCTAGCATCATCACATGAAATAAATACCTAGTCTTATTTATTTTATTTTAGGAAAGTAATTTCTACTCATTGAAAACTACTTAAGATTTAATATTCTCCAATTAAAATATGGGATCATGTTGACACATGTCATCACCACATATTCTAATACTTGGGAATGCGATTTAAAGTGGTGGTCATATTTTATAAAGTTTAAAATTACTATTTTATATAAATAAAGTGACTAGAAATGCCTATGGAGCATTCTTTTAGTAATAGTACAATATCACTGCATGTAAACCTAAATATTTTTACATATTCAGATATATCTTGTCAAATGTGATTTTTGAGAGTTGGAATCAACTCAAAAGCATCTATGGTTGATTTTTGAAAAATGTTTGAATGTGGAAAAGTCTCTGTCTTGTTATTTTTACTATAGGTGATCTATAATTTCAAATGGTTTGAATCAAACGGGTTTGCATTGATATTTTCAATACCTTTCTAGCAAAATTAAAGTCATGCAATTTGGTTCAATACATATCTTTGAATTGAATTTCAAAGTTACTGACTGAACTAGTTTTTAATTAAAATGGAAAATGGTTATTTGAATCCCTAGGCTACACGCGGGAAAGGAAATGGGATGGCCCAACTACACTGTGATGGCGCGGCTAGGCTGCTGATAGGGGGTCCTGCTAGTTAGTGGCTCATTCTAACCGAAGCGGTACATTTCAATCTAGGCCGTGCGATTAGAATAAGATCTACGGCTGAGGTTCGTCGTCTCCGGTGGATAGCTCCAATAAGACTGAACCCTAACAACGACGGTGGGGGTACGTGGTGGCTCACCTGGGCTCCATCTAGGGTTGGTGATGGGGGAGAACGACGTTATCGACGACAGCGGCTTGAACGGTGGTCGCGGCAGATCCTGGGGTGGCTCCAATCGACGGCTCCTCTCCTCCTCTGCAGCGGCGGGCTCCGGCCAAATTCCGGTGATGCGGTGCTCGCCTTGCTCCGGGGAAAGGTGTGGGGTGGTGCTGAGAGAGAGGGGGTCAGATGGTGTGGAGAATGGGGGCTGGGGTGGCCTCTATTGATACACCGGCGATGGGGACCGAGCGCCATGGGCTGGGCTTGTCGGTGACTATGATACAGAGGGATAACGGCATGGCTGAGGGCTTAGGACGGTGCGGTGTCTCCTGGCGATCATCACTGGCTTCAAAGCACGACACGGGGTGGTCGAGGACGGTCTGAACGGGTCGGTGCTCTGCGCGGGAACAGCGGTGTTTGAGACGGCGTACATGGGCTACTGGTCGCGCGGCGGCGAACGGTCATGTCTAGGAGATAGCTAGGGTCATGGCGAGTGCGGGTACGCGCGGTGAAGGCGAGGCGTGGCGTGTGCGCGCGTGTCGGTTGCGGCGCTCTGGCGTACTCTCGGCATGGTTGCAGAGAAATGGAAGCGGCGGTTTTCTTGTTTTCCATGGCTTGCTTGCGATCAAGGGGTGGACAAGGAGTGGCGATGGACGGTGGCCTGTCTCTTAGACATCATGGACGGGCGCGGCGCTGGCTCCTACAAGCTGTCCATGGTCGATCGGCAATGGTGGCTCGGGTGGCGCGACACCGGTGCAAATGGTAGAGGGGTAGCTGCTTCCATGCGATGGTGGGCACTGGGGAGACCAGGGGAGTGAATTGGGGGCAATTGGTTAATCAATTACTGCTCACCACAGATCTGTGTCTGCCAGGTGTTTGATGAAATGGCCACATGAATTTAACATTTGAATTTTTGGATGAATTTCGGTGAGTGATCTAGTCATAAGCTTGGTAGTTTCTGGTTGCTTGGGTTTGGCAAGGTGAATTGATTTGTGTGGTGTTTGAGAAATGGCCAACTTAGTACCTATTAAGGATTCAATTTTGAATTGCCTCTCAAATGAATTTCAAAATAGTTTCTATAAGTTTGTGAGTTTGCTTGGGTTCATTGTTACTTGGTCTAGCAAGGGGTGAAAATAATTGGATTTGTTTCTAATATAAATCTTTGACTAGGAACACCCAAAGTGGTCTAGTGAACAAGTTTGGCCAAAATGACCATTTGCTCATATTTCTTATATTTGATTTTCACTTCATTTTATTTTGCTTGGAAATGATGTAGATGATATTGTTTTCATATTTATACCAATCCTTAACATTCATAGCAATCAAACATGGCATTGCAAACATTCATGCATTAGTCACACACACACATGCATTCATATTAATTTTAATAATAAAAGTTTTTGTTAACCCTAAACTTGGGTGATTAGAACTTGAAAATCTTGTTTAACATTTTTGGGATGTTACACAACTGCCACGTGATTCTCAAATATAATTTTGAATTCACGGACAATGTCATGTGGGTCAAAGTTCTCAAACCTTTTCTGAAGCTCCGATTCCAAACCATAGAAGATAGCACACTAAACTGTGGAGTACTGATTCTTGTGAGTAAGGTAAACATTTTTCACCTCATCAGTAGCATCAGCTGCATGTGGGTCACCTAGCGGTGCATCCAACACATATGTCAACTGACCAGCATTGAGGACAATCCTCAAATTGCGGAACCAATCCGCGAAGTTGCTTCCATTGTTTTTCAACAGTTCTTTCTCTAGGAATGCATTAAAATTGATGGTAGGGCCCGCCATGATCTAGAACATATTTGCAATAGTTTAGACTAAGTTTATGACAAATTGAGTTCATATTAATACTTAAATTAACTAGGTGAACTCCCACTCAAACAATATCCCTCACATTGTTTTAGTGATCACACAAACCAAATCCACTACATCAAGTCTGATCATCATGACAGATGATGTAGTTTCAAAGATGAACATTCAACATGTTCATCATATATACTATATGACTCATGCTTTACCTTTCGGTATTCCGTGTTTCAATACCATGTATGTACATGCTAGGCTCTTCAAGGTTAACCTTAGTATCCGCATGAGAAAATCTGGCTTTCTCCCGTTGTATGAACACGTAGAATCTATCACACCCGATCATCACGCGGTGCTTCGAAACAACGAGTCTTAGCAATGGTTCCTACTAAGGACGAACACTTTATTACTTGATATTTTGTGAGAGGGATCATCTTATAATTCTATTGCCGCGATCTAAGCAATACAAGATGCATAAAAGGATTAACATCACATACAATTCATAATTTGTGATATGATATGGCCTTTCTTTTTGTTCCTTCGATCTCCATATCCAAGCACAAACATGATCTCCATCATCAACGACGTGGCGTCAAGGTCAATGGCGCCACTCCATGGTCATCGTTCACCAGCATCAACTATTACAACTACTTTGAATAATAGACACGCGGGTATTAACGAAATTTAAAGACAACCATAAGGCTCCTGTCGGTTGCCAACTTACAATAAGGATCATTGCATACATCATATATAATCACAATCATGGCCATATCACATCACAGCACACCCCTGCAAAACAAAGTTAGATGCCTCTAATTTTCTTTGCATGTTTTACGTGGTTTGGGGCTTTCGAATAAGAACTATTCTAACTTACAAACAAGAACCACAACGTTGATACAAGTATTGTCGAGTGCCCATTGTAAATTGAATATTCACTATGGTGGGAGAGACAGACACCCGTAAATCCACTTATGCAATACAAGTTGCATGTTGAGAGTGGAGAAAGTCTCATGAATGATGTCATGTAAGGTTAGCCCGCGACACTTCATCCCACCATCTTGCAAGATGCAAAGTACACGAAAAGCAATCGAAAACAAAAGCATCAACCCCCACAATAACCATTGTGTTCTACTCGTGTAACATATCTACACATAGACACGGCTCTGATACCACTGTAGGGGTTCGTAGCATGGAAAACAAAAAAATTCTATCGCATGAACACACACAAGCCAAGATCTCATCTACTAGATCGGTGCAATGAGTTGATAGAGTACTAACCCTCGAAGATCCAAAGCATTTAAGGAGATCGGATTCTCGTGGTTGATGTAGTCGTTCACTTGCCGATCTCAAGATCGCATAGACGATCCTTCTGGCGCCACGTTCCGGCAGCGCTCCCACAGTCGGTCACATGTTAGGTACTTGATGAAGACCTTCCTCTCCCTGTTCCAGCAGGTAGAGGAGGTTGTAGATCTCTCCTCGCGATTCCAGCAGCACGGAGGTGTGGTGGTGGAAGTAGAGGGGAAATCCCATAGGGCTTCACCTAAGCCGGAGCGGGTATGGTGGAGTAGAGATGGCCCTTGGCAACTAGGGTTTTGAGGCCAAGGGGTGGAGGTGGTGGCCAGTGGCTAGGGTTTAGCAAGGCGGCGGTTTAGAGGGGCTCTAGGCGGAGGCGACTTAAGAGGGGCAGTGTCTTGCCTAGGGTTTCAAGTTGTGGGGAAAGTGGGAGCCTCTCCCCTCCTTTTATGGGAGGGAGAGGCGGCAAGGGGGAGGGGAGTCCTCCCCCAACTCCTCTTCCAAGGCCGGCAGCAAGGGGAGGTAGGAAACCTTCCCTAAGTGGGTTTCCTCTCCTCCCTCCACTAGGCAACCATGTTGGGATTTGACTTTTCAAACTAGAGTTTGATTTCTCTCTTCCCATTTCCTAGCCAAGTGATCAAGGACATGATGCAACCATTCCACTTTGGTATGACACATCCATGTACCCTTCCCACTCCGTATCGGTGAACCTTCTAGACCCTTCTAGAACATTCCGGTGAAAACACCGAAAACATTTCCGAACTCCGGAATTAGACTTTCTTTATATGAATCTTATTCTTCGGACCATTCCGGATCTCCTTGTGTTGTCCCAGATCCAATCCGAGACTCTGAACAACATTTGGTCTCTTACTCACATTCCATATTTACTAAACAACATTGAATCCTTAAGTGTGTCTCCCTACGGTTCGTGAATTATGCAGACATGATAGAGACTCTTCTCCGATCAATAACCAATAGAGGAATCTGGAAATTCATATGGCTCCCACATATTTCTATGATTACTTCATGATCGAATGAACCATTTACATTCCACCGAGAGGGCCCAGAGTATATCTATTCGTCATATGGATGGACAAATCCCACTCTTGATCCATGTGCCTCAACACATACTTTCTGAATAAATGCCACCTTTATAACCACCCAGTTATGAAGTGGTGTTTGATTTCATCCAAGCATCCATCCGGTGATGGTGATTAACATGATCTCATGGTCGAAGGATTTAGGTTACTATGTATTTAAAAGCTTATAGCAAACGAACTATTGAAATGACTTAAACTTATGCTACGCTTAACTATAGGAGTATGTCCATCACATCATTCTCATAATGATATGACCTTGTTATCAATAACATCCAATATTCATGATCAGGAAACCATGATCATCAATCAATCAACAAGCTAGTATTACAAGAGGCTTACTAGGGACTCTTACATGTTTACAAATCACACAAGTATTAATGTTTCCGGTTAATAAAATTTTAGCATGGTATGTAAACATTTATCATAAACACAAAGATATAATAATAAATACTTTTATTATTTCCTCTTAGGCATATCTCCAACAATCGAACTAATCGTTCGCTAAGTGTACCACCAGGTTTTTATTTAGGACAAGACATTCGTTTCCCTCAAAAAGTACACTAGCAAGACATTGGTGTATCGCCCTCTATCGCCCTTGCCTACTCTCCTGTGTTGTCCGGTAGTACCGGAAATCCAAACTGGTACTACCACTCGGTGGTACCGGGGAGGGCAGTGCGGGTTGACGAGCCTAGCCTCCCCTGCTGGCTCACCCGGTACCTCGAAGCGACGCTACCGCCTGGACCGATAGTATTTCTCTTGTTGTATGGTACTACAGCTTCGTGGTAGCACCGCTCTTCCTGAGTACTACCACCATGGGAGGTAGTAGCCTGGTCACTCAGCTGATACGGTTCCGGTACCATGTCCGGTACCTGACTGGTAGTACCAGTTGAATCTTGTACTACCGCTCACGTATCCGGTAGTACCGGTTCTGTCGAGCTGCAACGGGAAGATCCACTGCGAGGGGTATAAATAGGCCCCTCTTCTATGTTGGGAATCTACTTGACCCACTCAAGAACACCACCTCCATTTGATCCACCAAATTGCCAAGATCTCTTCATCCAACCATACAAAGTCCTTGATCTTTGGAGAATTGAAGGAGGAGGCCTCGATCTGTAGCTTCACCAAGAGATATTTTCATTTAACCCTCATTCACTTGAGGGCCCCTTTCTCTAGGGTTTCTTGGAAACCCTAACTCTTATTTTGATTCTTACAAGCTAGTCTTTGATTGTTTGACAGCTTGCTTGTATTCGGTAGCCTCCAATTCAGTTGTGGATGTGTGCCTTGAACTTGTTGTAAAGGTGCCGGCTTCCACCTCGAAGGTTGCCGATATAGTGGAAGAGGTGAATCGAACCCATTGGGGTGAGGTTCATCGGATAACAAGGGAGTCCTCTCGTGGAGTTGGTGGTTTGAAATCACCCCCTCTCCAAACGCAGATGTACTTCCCCTCAAAAGGAAGGAACTGCGGAAAACAAATCCTTGTGTCTCCGCGTGCTCCACTTTGGTGACTTCTATCCTTTACCGCACTTTACTTATCTTATTCTTTCTTAGTGTTGTGCTAGGTTGACATATAGGTAAATTCACCATAGTTTCATAATCTAGAGAATTTACCTTTTGGGTCAAACCCTAATTTCAAAAGGAGTAAAAATTTGAAGTAGCACCTATTCACCCCCCCCTCTAGGTGCCCATACGATCCTTTCAATTGGTATCAGAGCCTCGACTCTTTATTTGGGATTTACCGCCTAAGAGTAAATGGGTAGCCAAGATGGAGAAGGGGGTGGTGAGACTAGTAACACAATGTCCATGGAGGATCTCAAGAAATTGGAATCAAGATTGAGCTCCACCCTAGGAAACAAAATCAAATAACTGTGCCACCTAGTTGAGCAACATGTTAAAGATAAAATTGCCTCACCACCTCCTCCTCCTCGAGAGGAACTTCCACCATTTCCCAAAGGGAATGCTTCGTCATTTCCCACAGTTGTGGTGATGGAGGATAAAGACTACACTAATCCCTCCACCAAAAAGGACGATGGGAAGGGAGGGCACCATGAGGTTCCCAATTGGTACTCTCCCAACCCACCTATCCCTCACCCACATATAAACAATAGGGGTGACCCACCCAAGCTAGCTGCATCTTCCTTTCCTCAATGGAAATCATTAATGAAATCTCATGTGCGCAGATCTTACATTGATTTGTGGAATATCATTGAAGGACTCCGTATTGTGGATCCAACAAACTTGACAAGAAGATAAGTTTTCAATAGTCAACTCAATCCCACCGTGTTGCACATGATTCAACAAGGTTTGGGTACAAAAGATTTCCCTCACATTGAAGTAGCACCTATTCACCCCCCTAGGTGCCCATACAATCCTTTTAGCCACTCTTCAGATACATGCGTGAGGAGCCTTCGCCTCATTGCTGGTCCCCTTTCTCGGTCTGAGCCTGCGGGTCCCCCTGCCAGTGGGGTTTCTCCACCACCATCTTGATGTTCTTCCGACGAGATAGGTTATTTTGTGACATTGCTGGATGAAGAATCAAGGGAGGAGCAGTGGGGAAGAAAATGGTTTCTGCGAAGGCGGGGCAAGGTAGTACTAGTAAGAATAGAGTGAATAGTGGAAGCAAGATGTCAAGGTCTAGGTCTTGTTGCCGCCCTATGAGCAATCTCGTCGGTCCATCCAAAGATCCAGCGGGCAGGATGAAAGCTCTGCCAAAGTAGGAAGGAAAACGTAGGTCTCCCGGAGTAGACTATGGGTAGGCCACCATGCTAGAGATCGAGCAAATAGCTATAAATATTTTTAAGATCCACCAAAGGTCTGTACTAATGTCTTGTAAAATCAGTGTACAAGATTCCATCCGAGCGACGAAAAACTAGAGTGGAATTACGTAACCCGGAGGGTTCTACAATCTTTTTTTACAATCAGACTTCTACAATCTCTCGTAACGCCACATGCAACAGATACTAGTAGTACTAGTACTCCGTAGAACTATCCAATGTATAGTACTAGTAGTATAGTAGTTGTAGTCACATTAAATTAAATATACTTAGGGCTTGACCCCTAATCATCACAAACACTCACCAAAAGATCGAACGTCAAATTTAAAGAGAACTTAGCGATTCTTTAGATCACAAGATTTCAAAACACAGGAATTTAATAGGGTCATATGTACAATATAGAGGATTGCAAAACAGAGCAAATCTACAAGCGTGAAACACAAGGAACACTCAGAAAAAGTTCCTCAATCC
This sequence comes from Avena sativa, assembly GCA_916181665.1. Lineage (NCBI taxonomy): Eukaryota > Viridiplantae > Streptophyta > Magnoliopsida > Poales > Poaceae > Avena > Avena sativa. The sequence continues at coordinate 197,309,714 of OV702282.1, forward strand.
TACACAAATCAGTGTAAAAAAGTGGATGTTGAGATTCCTTTAGGATTGGGGGTGTAGGAATGCAATCCATAGGAATTTTGGAGGTATCATTTCTTTCATCCAAATGGCTTCCTTATGGAACAATACTATGGGTTGAATTTCTCCAAAATTCCTTCAAAAATCCTTCAATCCAAAGAGGCCCTTAATTAAGATGAGTGTGCTCACGAAAGACGAACACCTTCCAACATGAGGTGATGAGGTCATAAATTTTCATCTTGAACCCGTCTGCAGTGGCCTTGAACATAAGGCAGTCACCCTCCTTCAACTCATGGAAAGCAGCAAAGGTAGACCACCCTTTGTCTAGGACGATATGGTCTTTGATGCGGTTGGCATGGACAACCTACTCGCATTCCTCGCACGCTTAGCCCACTACTAGCCGCGGGTAGGGGCATCCTGTAGAGGTCCCAATCTTAGATAAGATAGAGCCTCCTGTGTTTTACAATGCTAGTCCCTGGATCAATAGCTAGCATCCACAGTAAGATGTAATATCAAGAAACAAAGGTCATAATATAACTTCATAACCAGGAATAACATAAGTTTATTACATCAAACATAGCTCATTTGGCTATTACATTACATTGGAGCGGAATAACTATAGACATGGGTCCTTCATCTTCAAAATGCCACAGGCAGATGTTGGTTGTAGACTTTGTAATCCTAAACAATCAATCTTCACTAAAATCAATCAAACCTGCAATATACAAGTTACAGCCACAAAGGGTCAATACATTTTGAATTGTATTGGCAAGTGATACTATGGTAGTATAGTGGAATCTATCATCTATATGCATTTGGCTAAGAGGAGTTGAGGCTTGCATTGCTCAAAATAGATTTTTCTTATCATTTTGAAAATACTAAGTTTTTGCTTGACAAAATCATTTCCTCAATCAAAGATTTCAAGATCCTTGTACCAAGCCATCTCTCCATTAATGATTGAAGAATTCAAACAACCCTTGTTCAAACCACAAGATTTTAATTTAGAAATTGGAATGATGAGATTCTTGATTGCTTCCATGTCTTGATGCTCAAATTGTCCTTTACCAGGGACATGGCTAAGTACTTAGATTTTACACTCTGCAGAGGTGGTGCACTTTCCCCACAAGACTTGGTTTCCCAAGACAAGATCTTTCAGAAGCTTTCCCTTAGACCAAAATGGACGCGCTCCAACCTATCAAACACTACCACCCACTGTCCATTTGGCTAAGTTCTAGCAACCTATATGATCATGGCAGAGCCCATATTGCCAAGTGGTTGCACTTGAAGCTTCTCAACATTTGACATCTCAAATCCCTTTGTTTCCTGGGTGGCCATCCACAAGTGAGATACACAATCCAAGTCCATGGCATTGTGAACCACTCAACCATTCTCCACCAAGCTGTTCCATTCCACCCAGGTGATTCATTAACTTAGTTGTTTTATTAGACAAAATCACAAGTCCTTAGACTTAGAATATTTTTCCATAGTGAGAATATATATTCCACCCATGTTTTCTATTAGCTAGGCTAAGCTTGGTAGTAGTAGGAATATTAACTTAGGAAAATCCTACTAAGGATTCATCTACTAGGTTTTACTATAGCAAGGTCTATACTTAGCAAAATTTATGCAAGTTTTACTTAGCAAAATCACTAATGCATAGTGAAAGTAATGGGACAAAAAGTATGAAGCATCACTTGCCTTTTTGGTAGGGAATGGTGGTTCACTCCTTGATCTTTCTAGTCTCACACTTCACTACAAGTCAAACAAGCAAACACTAATTCAATTTACATTCCAAACCAATGATCACTCAAACAATTTCACACACACAAAACAATGGAAACAAATTCATGCATGGGAGCATGCACAAGATAGTTTTATTTTGCAAAGGGGTCTCTATGGGGTTTCTAAACTTTGTAAGATCCAAATTGGTCATTTACCAAAGTGGCCAAGTCATTAGCAAGAGGGTTTTGTCCAAATACTATTTTTTAATTCCATTCATCATTTCATGTGGTGAAAAATGTTTTTATTAAGGCAAAACTCTTAAGTTGTTCACCAAATGAGTTGCTATTGCAAAACTTGGTGTTTTGGGGTCAGTAGGTTTGGTCCAAAACATTTCCCTAAGGTTTTCTTTCCATAAGCATTTTTATAACAAAAACCATTCTTTTTATTTGGCTAGAAAATGGCTAAGTCAAGTAATCCAACCTAAATCTTACCAAAATCATTTTTAATACCAAGGGTTGGTTCCTAGGGTCAGTAAGATCACAACAATCCAATTTGCAAAGGTTTTATCCTTAAATTTAATTTTAACCAATTTTTATACTCTAAACAAGCTCACAAAAGTTTCTGCAAATTCAAACAAGATAACAGATACTATTTGCTAAACTAAGGCCATGGTTGGCTAGGGCTTGTTCTCCTGAATCCATTGATATAAAATTTGTCAAATTTGGACGTGTGGATCAAAAGTTATAAGGGTTTGAAGTTTGTAAATAATTCTGATTTCAAATTCTAATTTCAATCTATCTGGTGACACGCGGCAACTTCTTATTTGTCGGTACCGTTTCGGTTGGATCGCGGCTGTGGTGCGTTGGATTAAGTCTAATCGTGCGGCACAGATCGCTTGATACCCCTTCGCTTAAGTCGTTCTATCCAAGCCGGTGGATCTGCATCCTACGGTTCCTATCGCTTGGCCAAAAAGCAGCGGCGCTGGCGGCGGCGTCTGGTGGCGGAGCGGTCGGTCGACGACGGTTCCGGCGATACAGGAAGCGAGAGATAAAAAGGGCATGCTCACCGGGCTCAGGGGGTCACGGCGAAGCTCAGGGTACTGCTGGCTTGACAAGGGGCGCTCAGAGGCAGTCGCAATTCCTCGTCGGAGTTGGGAACGGCGACGGACGGCTCTGTCCGCGGTTGAAGACGACGCTACAGGTCAAGAGAAGACAGACCGAAGGCAGGGTTAGACGCAGGAGATCATGACGGAGCTGTGAGCGTGAACAAGAGGGCTCGGGGCGGTCGAGGCTTACCGGGGAACGTCGCCGGAGAAGAAGCAGACACGGCGGCGCTCTGTGCTTGACGAAGGCGAAGATTGGGGGCGCCCTAAGACAAACGGAAAGTGCTGTTAGGTTCGTCTGAGCTTGGAGATCATCATCGTGTTCTCGGGGAGGAGAGGGGTGACGAGTCTTGGCCGGAATTGGCGAGGAGGGTCGTCGGAGTAGCAGCGGTACAGAGAGAAATTAGGGCGGCCTGGAGGCAGAGGGGAGGCGGTGTCTGGGGAAAAAGGAGGAGGAGGAGCAGGCGGTTAAATGGGCGTTGTCGCGACGAGGAATTAACGCGGCGTTAAGGCGTAATCAAGCCGAGAAATTAAGCCTGCAACGGCGAGGAGAGGGGGAAGAACCAGTCGCGGGGTGGGGAAGAAGAGCAGTAGAGTGTGGGGTCCTCTGTCAGTGAGAAAAGGAGAGAAAGGGGGAGGTCCACCAGTCAGTCTCGGTGTGGGTCGGAAACAGAGTGAGGAATGGTTTCTTCGGGGGAAAGAGGGAGAAGACTGGGCTGGTCTGGGCTGCTGTTGGGCCACTTTGTTGGGCTGGTCTGTTTCCTCTATTTTTTTTCTGTCTATTTGTTTTATTCTTTTCTAATTCTTTTTCTGTTTTGATTTCAAACAAGCAATTCACACTCAATTCCATTCAAACAACCAACAAACTTTGTAGCTATGAATTTGGTTCTGTTTATCATCATAATTCACATTCTAAAATAAAATATTATTTTAAATCTTTTTATGTTCCATTTATTAATTAAATAAATGGATCATTAGTTATTTAATAAAATAAGGTTTGTTTTAATTAATAAAATTTTCATTTAAAATCCAAATGTTTTCAAAACCCAATCAGTAGGTTTAATTTGGGAAGTATATAATATTTGTAAAAATTTTTTAAAACAAATAACATTTTAGGGTCTATTATCAATTAAATATAATAGACTTTCATTATTAAAACAATTAGGATTTATTTTATTGAGATATTTATTTTGAAATCCAATATAAAGCCAAAACACTTTAGTAGGTTTTATTTGTGAATATCAATTATTTGGAAAACTTATTTTAAATAATTTAACAAGTTTTGATGTTTCAATTAAATTGGTAAAACCTTTTATTTGTATAAAATTTGGTTATTAGGTCCTTATTAATTTATTTAAATAATCCTTTTTTTATTTTTATTCAAAACAAAATGTACTAATTCTAAAGCTTGGCCAAGGTTTTAATTTGGCTTTATAAAATAATCTTTATTTATAAATCCATGTTTTCTTTTGAATACCAAATCTTTTATTAAAAGATCCAGAATAGTATTTCCAAAAATATTTTATTTTCCTTTATCTAAAATGTTTATCTTTTTAAATCCCTTTAGGTTTTTATTTATTTCAAATGGGTTTGGAGTTCCAATTGAATTCAAAATTTTCTTCTGGCTCTGAAATTTTAAAAAAAAATTATTTTATTAATTTATTTTCACATTACAAGATTTAGAAAATCTTGGGATGTGACAGGCTACCACCCTTAAAATAAATCTCGTCCCGAGATTTGGGGAGGCTAGGGTTACAAGCAAGTTCAAAACAACTAGGGTACTACCACCCTTAAAAATGTTCAAACAAAAATTACACATTGTCCTTCTTGGGATCATGAGAAATACTTTCTCTAAGCAAACAGTTGCATTTATGTCCTTAATTTCCATGCTTGACTCATGGGCCAAGGTTGAGTTTCTCCATAGGCTTGTTCAACTTGTTCTTCATCTTCTCTGGACAGTTGCTTGCATAGTGCCCTGGGTTCTTGCAGTTGAAACAATGAATGTCCTTGAGTTCTTTGCGTTGCTCTTGTGGGCAAGTTGCTACATAGTGGCCTGGTTCTTTGCAGTTGTTGCACCACACTTGGTCAATCTCTTTATTCTTCTTGTTCTCTGGGCATCCACTGGAATAGTGTCCCATTTCCTTACATTTACGACATTGCACAAGGCTCATGTCTTGCTTGGGCTTCTTGATTTTCTTTGATCCTTTGAATTGGGTTGTCTTGTTTGGATGCATAAGTGGTCCTTTTCCTTTGGTAGACTTGGATCCTTCTTGTTTCCTTTGTTCCACCATGGCATAGATAGGACATTGGTTAGGGATATGATCACTTCCTTCACAAAGGTAGCAAGTAGCTTGAAAGGTGGGACATTGTCCAACAGGATGATCTTCTTCACAATTGGGGCATTGTCCTTCATGCTCCTTGGAAGTATGATCCTTGTCTCCACAAATAATGCAAGCTGGGGCTCCATCTAGAACAACATTCTTGTCATCCTTGTTATCATAAACTCTTTTGGGATAGTTTTCTTCCATGCTGATCATTTGATTAGTCACCTTAAGCATCAGTTGGGATTGTTCCTCCAAAAACCTTTGTAAAGCTGGATCTTTATCACTATTGTTGACTATGAACTGAGCTGTCAGTTGGTTCAACTGGTGTTGGGTTGCTATGAGCTCTTTCATGCTATCAGCTTGGTTGGTGTTGGTGTCATCAACCTTGGAGTCCTTTGGAGTAGTCATCTGTTTGGGTTGAAGGGAGGTTAGAATAGGCAAGATTTTTCTAAGGATTCAATTCTAATCACACACATCACAATTCACACAAACAATGTGCATGCAATCACAAATAATCATTTCACTTAAACAACAAAGTTCAAGCACATACTTAGGCAACAAAATATTTTTGTTACACCACATAAGTTGGTGGTTTGACTTAACTAAATTATGGTGGTCCATCTATATGGTTTACTTGTGATTTTTCCTTCCTTCATGATTCTTCTTACTTGAGATCATGGTTTCTTTGAGAAAAACTCTTGGTTGCAGTACTTCAAAGTTGTTGATGGCTTCTTCTTATTTTGCATTCCCTCAGTCTCTAAATCTTGAGCAAGATTTCCTTGTCTCACTTGTAGTCCTTAGTGATATCCAAAGTTGAAGTCCTTGGTGACTATGCTGAAGATGTTGAAGTCATTAGAGCTGAAGGTGTTGAAGTCATTAGAGTTGAAGATGTTGAAGAAGTCTTTTACACATGGTGTAGTCTTTGGCCATGGGGTTGGTTTTTCCATCAAGTTGAAGTAGAAGAGATGTAGAGTTGAAACCAAAATGGTTGAGGAAAGAGTTTACAAGTGTTTTTGTAAATAAGTTTTTGGAATAAGACAATTCCTATTTTCTAAGGGTTTTTTGTCCAATCCTAGGGTTTACATATCCTACAGGCAACACAATGCTCTGATACCATCTGTAGAGGTCCCAATCTTAGATAAGATAGAGCCTCCTGTGTTTTACAATGCTAGTCCCTGGATCAATAGCTAGCATCCACAGTAAGATGTAATATCAAGAAACAAAGGTCATAATATAACTTCATAACCAGGAATAACATAAGTTTATTACATCAAACATAGCTCATTTGGCTATTACATTACATTGGAGCGGAATAACTATAGACATGGGTCCTTCATCTTCAAAATGCCACAGGCAGATGTTGGTTGTAGACTTTGTAATCCTAAACAATCAATCTTCACTAAAATCAATCAAACCTGCAATATACAAGTTACAGCCACAAAGGGTCAATACATTTTGAATTGTATTGGCAAGTGATACTATGGTAGTATAGTGGAATCTATCATCTATATGCATTTGGCTAAGAGGAGTTGAGGCTTGCATTGCTCAAAATAGATTTTTCTTATCATTTTGAAAATACTAAGTTTTTGCTTGACAAAATCATTTCCTCAATCAAAGATTTCAAGATCCTTGTACCAAGCCATCTCTCCATTAATGATTGAAGAATTCAAACAACCCTTGTTCAAACCACAAGATTTTAATTTAGAAATTGGAATGATGAGATTCTTGATTGCTTCCATGTCTTGATGCTCAAATTGTCCTTTACCAGGGACATGGCTAAGTACTTAGATTTTACACTCTGCAGAGGTGGTGCACTTTCCCCACAAGACTTGGTTTCCCAAGACAAGATCTTTCAGAAGCTTTCCCTTAGACCAAAATGGACGCGCTCCAACCTATCAAACACTACCACCCACTGTCCATTTGGCTAAGTTCTAGCAACCTATATGATCATGGCAGAGCCCATATTGCCAAGTGGTTGCACTTGAAGCTTCTCAACATTTGACATCTCAAATCCCTTTGTTTCCTGGGTGGCCATCCACAAGTGAGATACACAATCCAAGTCCATGGCATTGTGAACCACTCAACCATTCTCCACCAAGCTGTTCCATTCCACCCAGGTGATTCATTAACTTAGTTGTTTTATTAGACAAAATCACAAGTCCTTAGACTTAGAATATTTTTCCATAGTGAGAATATATATCCCACCCATGTTTTCTATTAGCTAGGCTAAGCTTGGTAGTAGTAGGAATATTAACTTAGGAAAATCCTACTAAGGATTCATCTACTAGGTTTTACTATAGCAAGGTCTATACTTAGCAAAATTTATGCAAGTTTTACTTAGCAAAATCACTAATGCATAGTGAAAGTAATGGGACAAAAAGTATGAAGCATCACTTGCCTTTTTGGTAGGGAATGGTGGTTCACTCCTTGATCTTTCTAGTCTCACACTTCACTACAAGTCAAACAAGCAAACACTAATTCAATTTACATTCCAAACCAATGATCACTCAAACAATTTCACACACACAAAACAATGGAAACAAATTCATGCATGGGAGCATGCACAAGATAGTTTTATTTTGCAAAGGGGTCTCTATGGGGTTTATAAACTTTGTAAGATCCAAATTGGTCATTTACCAAAGTGGCCAAGTCATTAGCAAGAGGGTTTTGTCCAAATACTATTTTTTAATTCCATTCATCATTTCATGTGGTGAAAAATGTTTTTATTAAGGCAAAACTCTTAAGTTGTTCACCAAATGAGTTGCTATTGCAAAACTTGGTGTTTTGGGGTCAGTAGGTTTGGTCCAAAACATTTCCCTAAGGTTTTCTTTCCATAAGCATTTTTATAACAAAAACCATTCTTTTTATTTGGCTAGAAAATGGCTAAGTCAAGTAATCCAACCTAAATCTTACCAAAATCATTTTTAATACCAAGGGTTGGTTCCTAGGGTCAGTAAGATCACAACAATCCAATTTGCAAAGGTTTTATCCTTAAATTTAATTTTAACCAATTTTTATACTCTAAACAAGCTCACAAAAGTTTCTGCAAATTCAAACAAGCTAACAGATACTATTTGCTAAACTAAGGCCATGGTTGGCTAGGGCTTGTTCTCCTGAATCCATTGATATAAAATTTGTCAAATTTGGACGTGTGGATCAAAAGTTATAAGGGTTTGAAGTTTGTAAATAATTCTGATTTCAAATTCTAATTTCAATCTATCTGGTGACACGCGGCGGCTTCTTATTTGTCGGTACCGTTTCGGTTGGATCGCGGCTGTGGTGCGTTGGATTAAGTCTAATCGTGCGGCACAGATCGCTTGATACCCCTTCGCTTAAGTCGTTCTATCCAAGCCGGTGGATCTGCATCCTACGGTTCCTATCGCTTGGCCAAAAAGCAGCGGCGCTGGCGGCGGCGTCTGGTGGCGGAGCGGTCGGTCGACGACGGTTCCGGCGATACAGGAAGCGAGAGAGAAAAAGGGCATGCTCACCGGGCTCAGGGGGTCACGGCGAAGCTCAGGGTACTGCTGGCTTGACAAGGGGCGCTCAGAGGCAGTCGCAATTCCTCGTCGGAGTTGGGAACGGCGACGGACGGCTCTGTCCGCGGTTGAAGACGACGCTGCAGGTCAAGAGAAGACAGACCGAAGGCAGGGGTAGACGCAGGAGATCATGACAGAGCTGTGAGCGTGAACAAGAGGGCTCGGGGCGGTCGAGGCTTACCGGGGAACGTCGCCGGAGAAGAAGCAGACACGGCGGCGCTCTGTGCTTGACGAAGGCGAAGATTGGGGGCGCCCTAAGACAAACGGAAAGTGCTGTTAGGTTCGTCTGAGCTTGGAGATCATCATCATGTTCTCGGGGAGGAGAGGGGCGGCGAGTCTTGGCCGGAATTGGCGAGGAGGGTCGTCGGAGTAGCAGCGGTACAGAGAGAAATTAGGGCGGCCTGGAGGCAGAGGGGAGGCGGTGTCTGGGGAAAAAGGAGGAGGAGGAGCAGGCGGTTAAATGGGCGTTGTCTTGACGAGGAATTAACGCGGCGTTAAGGCGTAATCAAGCCGAGAAATTAAGCCTGCAACGGCGAGGAGAGGGGGAAGAACCAGTCGCGGGGTGGGGAAGAAGAGCAGTAGAGTGTGGGGTCCTCTGTCAGTGAGAAAAGGAGAGAAAGGGGGAGGTCCACCAGTCAGTCTCGGTGTGGGTCGGAAACAGAGTGAGGAATGGTTTCTTCGGGGGAAAGAGGGAGAAGACTGGGCTGGTCTGGGCTGCTGTTGGGCCACTTTGTTGGGCTGGTCTGTTTCCTCTATTTTTTTTCTGTCTATTTGTTTTATTCTTTTCTAATTCTTTTTCTGTTTTGATTTCAAACAAGCAATTCACACTCAATTCCATTCAAACAACCAACAAACTTTGTAGCTATGAATTTGGTTCTGTTTATCATCATAATTCACATTCTAAAATAAAATATTATTTTAAATCTTTTTATGTTCCATTTATTAATTAAATAAATGGATCATTAGTTATTTAATAAAATAAGGTTTGTTTTAATTAATAAAATTTTCATTTAAAATCCAAATGTTTTCAAAACCCAATCAGTAGGTTTAATTTGGGAAGTATATAATATTTGTAAATTTTTTTTAAAACAAATAACATTTTAGGGTCTATTATCAATTAAATATAATAGACTTTCATTATTAAAACAATTAGGATTTATTTTATTGAGATATTTATTTTGAAATCCAATATAAAGCCAAAACACTTTAGTAGGTTTTATTTGTGAATATCAATTATTTGGAAAACTTATTTTAAATAATTTAACAAGTTTTGATGTTTCAATTAAATTGGTAAAACCTTTTATTTGTATAAAATTTGGTTATTAGGTCCTTATTAATTTATTTAAATAATCCTTTGTTTATTTTTATTCAAAACAAAATGTACTAATTCTAAAGCTTGGCCAAGGTTTTAATTTGGCTTTATAAAATAATCTTTATTTATAAATCCATCTTTTCTTTTGAATACCAAATCTTTTATTAAAAGATCCAGAATAGTATTTCCAAAAATATTTTATTTTCCTTTATCTAAAATCTTTATCTTTTTAAATCCCTTTAGGTTTTTATTTATTTCAAATGGGTTTGGAGTTCCAATTGAATTCAAAATTTTCTTCTGGCTCTGAAATTTAAAAAAAAAATATTTTATTAATTTATTTTCACATTACAAGATTTAGAAAATCTTGGGATGTGACACATCCCTTCACGTAAGGCTTGAAGTAAGTCGGGATGATAAGCATATACAAGTCATGTTGGACTAACTGGATGTAGAAGCACCCAGGATGATACGTGGTGGCATGGTGTTCGACTGACGTTGGGTGTCCTCTTGGTTTGGCAGAACTAGTGACCGACCTTGTAGCACTCACCCTTGCCAATGCCTCCACTCTCCTGCTCGGCAGATTCAACTCCCTTGCTATGATGGGGAGAACATCTTCATAGCCACATGGAGGAGGAGCAGTTAGAGCAAGACTGTAGTCTAATTTCGGCATTACAGCTGGGCCATCCTACCTGCAAATTACCATTGTGTCATACCTTTTTAATTACCAAAACACCACAATGCATCGTATAAATTGACTAAAGATCACAATACGTCATTGCACCATCAAAATTACCTAAACAACACAAGGTATTAGATGAATTGAATTGCTTAAACAACACGATGCATCATCAGAATCACCTAACCTGGTGGGTCCTTAAAATTAGATTGATTAAACAGCTAGAAGGCATACCTTTTCATTAGATTGATTAAGCATCACAATGAATAATCTATATGGATAAAATATCACAATGAATTGTTTGGAATAGACAAAACAACATATATGCAATGCATCATCAAAAATACCAAAACAACAATGATTAAACAGCTAGAAGGCATACCATTTAATTAGACTGATTAAGCAGCACAATGAATAATCTGTATGGATAAAACAACACAATGAATTATCTGGATAGACAAAAAAGCATATATGCAATGCATCATCAAAAATACCAAAACAACACAAGGCATCATGTAATTAAATTTAATAATAGTGTCAGCATAATCAAAATTACCTAAATTGATAGGTCATTGAAATAATGTGAACATATATAAGGCATTTCATTTAATCTTAAATAGCAGAACGTGGATCAAAATGGATGAGACACAATGAGGAGACATGACACAATGCATCATAAAAAAATACCAAAACAACACAGCGCGTCAGGGAAAATTCCTAAATAGCACAAAGCATCATCTAAGTACCAAAACAGAACCCTGCATCATCATCATAAAGATTATATCATAACTAATCACAACATCACAAAAGGCGATTATCAAGAATATGACGTATAAAGAACAGCACAAAGGACAATTGTCAAGAATATGACATATAACTAAGTAGTTCAACAAGGGACCTGTAGTAGATGTTTCCAAAATATGACTAGATGCACGTCAGATTTGGGTTAAAGCCCTAATCCTCCAAATCTAACCTCGTTGCAGTGGGGGGGGTGAACTTGCTGCACAGGGGTCGATGGGTTGAGCAGGTGAACATGAAGTCATTGACGAAGAACCAGCCACATACACCGAATAAGCACGGACACAGATGAAGGGGGAGCCACCGATATGGGTTTCGCCGTGTACACTCTGAAATTTGGCACATTGGGAACGAGAGTCCAACCTACAGACGACAAGAATGCGTCCGATGCCACACGAACATTTGGCCCCGACGTAGTCGGCACCATGGGCTTGGACGACCACTCGACGGGTGAGGGTTCCGGCACGGCCGGCCGAAACCCTAAGGATGACGTACACCTCACCTTGTGCGCGACCCACACACACGCGAAAGGTGAAGGACACTTCAGAAAAGGCGTTGCGACTGGAGGAATCGAACAAGCCACCTGCAGCTCTAAAGCATAGCTTGACGAGGACCCCAATTCCACCACATACATTGGTTTTGGCATTGGTTTCATCATAGAAACTTGGGTTAACGACTCAGAGTTGAGAGGTGAATGTGGGAATGTGATAGAAAGAGGGGATGGTGGGAGGAGAGGGTAACCCTCTATCCCCTTTATTTAGTACTCCCTCGGTCCCAAGGCTTAAGGCATCCAATATGTTGGCAACAAGCTATCCATAAGAAAAAAGTAGTCAACAAGAAGTTCTACATACATAGTGGAGGCTATCAATAATCTATCCATAATCTCAAAACCTTAAGGGTGACCTACAAGCTTGTGGGTTGTTCATAAGCAATAAAATACTATTTTAGTTTCTCCCCTCTCTCTTGCATGTGTGCAACTTTAACCGACACGTGGGTCTAGCTTATAGACAAGTTCAACTAGATACATTATGATGCAATCAATAAGCTTGTGGTGTAGTACGTGGGTCCCAGATTATGGACAACTTCTTCCACATACATAGGTAATTCCCTTAAGGAATTTTTTGAAAAGTCAAGCTATGAAGAGTTTGACCAATTTTTTAGTGCCCTTTGTGCTACATGTATGGACCTCGAATGCAATTTCACCCTTTTTAAGTCATTTATGTAAAATTTACTCCCATCGCTAGTGTAAATTTTTAACCTAAAAGTAAGTGAGAAAATCTAAATGAATTTAATCGTAGTTATCAACAAGTATGAACATTTTTGGATTTCAAGCCAAACGACCGAGGTCATGGCCATATGTATATCATACTTTATGTCTATGATGATCCCATATCCAAGAATTGCATGTTGCCAAATTGAGCCATATTTTGAAAATAATCAAAGAGGAAGTAGTATGACGAGTATGGCTCAATGAAGTGCTTTTTCGAGAAGAAGTAAACCTGTCTATTTTCCTTGCTTAATTTTATGTTGCTTCGTGCAAGATGTATAGACATCGATGCAATTTTCCCTTTTTAGGTCCTTTATGTAAAATGCACTCACCTGGTCCGTGTAAAAATTTAACCTAAAAGTGAGTGGTAAAATCTAAACAAATTTAATCTTAGTTGTCAATTAGTATGAACATTTAGGATTTCAAGCCGAACAACCAAGTTCATGGCTATATGTAAATCATATTTTTTGTCGATGATGATCCCATATATAAGAATTTGCATGCCGCCAAATTGGCCATATTTTGAGAACTGTCGAAGAGGAAGTAGTATGAAGATTATGGCTCAATGAGGTGCTTCTCGAGAAGGAGCCGACCCGAATGTTATCCTTGGTTAATTTTATGGTTCTTCGTGCTAGATGTATATGGACCTCAATGTAATTTTTCTATTTTTAGGGCCCTATGTGTAAATGTATGGACCTCGATTTAATTTCCCTTTTTAGGTCCTCGGTGTAAAATGTACTCCCACTGCCCGTGTAATTTTTTTCCATATTTTGAAAACAATCGAAGATGAAGTATTATGAAGAATATGGCTTGATGAGGCGCTTTCTCGAGAAGGAGCCGACCCAACTATTTTCCTTGCTTAATTTAATGGTGCCTGGTGCTAGATGTATATGGGCCTCAATGTAATTTACCCCTTTTTAGGTACCTTTTTAGTAGATGTATGGATCCGATGTAATTTTGCCTTTTTAGATTCTTGGTGTAAAATATAATCCCACCGCCCATGTAAAATTTTAACCTAAAAATAAGTGGTAAAATCTGAACGAATTTAAGCTTAGTTGCCAACGAGTATGAACATTTTTTGATTTTGATCCAAACGACTAAGGTCATGTCCATATGTATATCATAATTTATGTCGATGATGATCCCATATCCAAGAATTGCATGACGCCAAATTGAGCCATATTTTGAAAATAATCAAATAGGAAGTAGTATGACGAGTGAGGTGCTTTTTCGAGAAGGAGTTGACCCGTCTATTTTCCTTGCTTAATTTTATGATGCTACGTGCTAGATGTATGGACCTCGATGCAATTTTCCCTTTTTCTAGGTCCTTGATATAAAATATACTCACCCGGTCCGTGTAAAATTTTAACATAAATGTGAGTGGTAAAATCTAAACGAATATAATCTTAGTTGTCAACGAGTATGGACATTTTAGGATTTCAAGACAAACGACCAAGGTCATGGCCATATGTAAATCGTATTTTTTGTCGATCATGATCCCATATCCAAGAATTTACATTCCACTGAATTTGGCCATATTTTGAAAACAATCAAAGAGGAAGTAGTATGAAGAGTATGGCTCGATGAGGTGCTTTCCCAAGAAGGAGCCGACCCGACTGTTTTTCTTGGTTAATTTTTTGGTGCTTCGTGCTAGATGTATATGGACCTCGATGTAATTTTCGCCTTTTTAGGGCCCAGTGTGTAAATGTATGGACCTCAATTTAATTTTCCCTTTTTTGATCCTTAGTGTAAAATGTACTTCCATCGCCCGTGTAAAATTTGGCCATATTTCGAAAACAATCTAAGAGGAAGTAGTATGAAGAGTATGGCTTAATGAGGTTCTTTCTCGAGAAGGAGCCGACCCGACTGTTTTCCTTGCTTAATTTTATGGTGCCTCGTGCTAGATGTATATGGACGTCGATGTAATTTTCCATTTTTAGGGACCTTTTTGGTAGATGTATGGACCTCGATGTAATTTCCCCCTTTTAGGTCCATGGTGCAAAATGTACTCCCACCACCCATGTAAAATTTTAACCTAAAAAGTAAGTGGTAAAATCTAAACGAATTTAAGTTTATTTGTTAATGAGTATGATTTTTTTTGGATTTCAAGCCGAACTACCGAGGTCATGGCCATATGTACATCATATTTTATGTCGATGATGATCCCATATCCAAGAATTGCATAACGCCAAACTGAGCCATATTTTGAAAATAATCTAGGAGGAAGTAGTATAACAAGTATGGCTCGATGAGGTGTTTTTCGAGAAGGAGTCGACCCGTTGGTTTTCCTTGCTTATTAAATTTATGGTGCTTCATGCTATATGTATGGACGTCAATGAAATTTTTCATCTTTTTTAGGTCCTTGATGTAAAACGTACTCACACGGACCGTGTAAAATTTTAACATAAAAGTGAGTAGTAAAATCTAAACAAATTTAGTTATCAATGAGTATGAACATTTTAGAATTTCAAGCCGAACGATCAAGGTCATGGCCATATATGTAAATTATATTTTATGTCGATGTCGATCCCATATCCAAGAATTTGCATGCCGCCAGATTAATTTGGCCATATTTTGAAAACAATCAAAGAGGAAGTGGTATGAAGAGTATGGCTTGATGAGGTGCTTTCTCGAGAAGGAGCTGACCCAACTACTTTCCTTACTTAATTTTATGGTGCCTCGTGCTAGATGTATATGGGCCTTGATGTAATTTTCCCTTTTCAGGGACATTTTTGGTAGATGTATGGACCTTAATGTAATTTTACCTTTTTAGGTCCTTGGTGTAAAATTTACTCCCATCGCCCGTGTAAGATTTTAACCTAAAAGTAAGTGGTAAAATCTAAACTAATTTAAGCTTAGTTGTCAATAAGTATGAACATTTTTGGATTTCAAGCCGAACTACCAAGGTCATTGTCATATGTACATCATACTTTATGTCGATGATAATCTCATATCCAAGAATTTGCATGACAGCAAATTTGGCCATATTTTGAAAAAAATCGAAGAGGAAGTAGTATGCAGACTATGGCTTTATGAGGTGCATTATCTAGAAGGAGCTGACCCGGCTGTTTTCCTTGCTTAATTTTATGGTGCCTCGTGCTAGATGTATATGGACCTCGATGTAATTTTCCTTTTAGGGCCGTTTTTTGGTAGATGTATGGACCTCTATGTAATTTTCCCTTTTTAGGTCCTTGGTGTAGAATATACTCCCACTGCCCATGTAAGATTTTAACCTTAAAGAAAGTGGTGGTAAAATCTTGTCATGGTAAACAATATTGCCACTAGGAGTTTCCCTTGTTGAAAAAAAACTAGGAGGGAGAAGGGACCAAGAGCATAGAGGAGGCGACGAAGAGGACGATTTGAAGGCGGTGTGATGTTAGAGCAAAGCTGCGATGATTTTCTGACACAACATACATGGTACAGTGAGTAGTAGTAAATTTCAGAGGGGGGAGGATATTCAAAAGATCGCCATTCACCGTACTAGTACTACTCAGTGGTGGACAAGGGATGGGTTGATCCTTCTATGTCCCATCTCATTGGATGCACTGATGACTGGGTTCCTGCACCAATAATGTGGTTATTACAGTACTTGTAGGAGCAAATACTTAAAGAGTTTGTCCCGATGGGAGCTCGGCAAAAATGACCCCGTGGCCACGTTGTCAATGTGGACACGTTCGTACCCAAACTATGGTTTGGAAATATCCTACTCTATAAGTTACTAGGATAAATGAATTTAAGATGATTTGTAACAACTACTAATAGGCCTGAAAGAAAACTAGAACATAAGTAAAACTAAAAATAGGTGAATGCAATGAGATGAAATATTAATGCTATGGTTCCTCAAGTAATATTGTGTATATCGGTGTGCATGATAAGTGCTTATGGAATAGCTATAAACTATACTTGTGGAAGTCCCTTAAATACTGTTGTCTCCCACCGTTGGTAAGTGTCAACTAGACAACTCAATTGTCCACACCCTCTTTGGACATGGTCCATTTCGTAAGAGAATAGTGTATTAAGGTAACAAGACCAATCAAGGTAAACTCGTTCAAAGGCATTAAGTTCTATGGACAACCGTACTCCTAAGAAAGTGTGCTAGTCACAAGATATCTCGTCTGTCACTTTGGGGTCAAGCAATTCGCAACACTATACCTATCTATATCATGAGTGATCTTGGGGAACTCTGGGCGGTGCATCCTAAGCTGATATTGCCTCCGCAAATAACTTTTAGCAAATAGCCTATTAGTTCTACCCATGGAAGAGCAGAGACTAATGATAGGTTTTGTGACACATCGTGGATCTCTAGTAAATTCCTCAACAATGGATTGGACGTCTCCAATCACTAGAATAATATCATGAATAGAACATTGTAAAGAGAAAACACAAACATATTAATTAACAATAACACACTGAACTTCAATTACTCAAATCGTCATAACATTAATAAAAGGGGTTCAAGCCATATTACAACCCATCACGGAGACCATGATGGGGAAGAATGAAGGAGTAGCGGCGATGGAGATGATGATGACAACGTGGTGATGGTGGCGTCGGCGTGGTGATGGCGGCGCGTCCTCCTTATCCTCCTCCTCTTGCTTGGATGGCTTGATGATGTTGATGGAGATTGGATCTTGGTGGAGCTATAGAGGCTATGGAGATGGCACGCCGGCAGGGCACCGCCGTGTAGGCGGTAGATGGGATCTAGATCTTGTATATGGTTGGTGGTAGCTTCCTCCTCTCTTCTTTCACTCCTCCCTCCTTTATAGGCTTTGGGAGTGCCCTAGGGTTCCCCCAATACCGTCATATGACTTAGGGAAGGTTATGGAGATTCCGGGGGGCGAAATCCCGTTGTTTGCGACCTTTTTACCAACTATACGACCAAACTATACAGCGGGAATTTTTTGCTTTGGTCGTTGAACCTTTGGGTTTCGCAGTGTTTTGGTTTCCGTTTCTTCATACTAACTCCGTTTTGCGTAAACTTGGGCTCGTTGGATTTGTATCAACGAGGGATACAACCCAGTGGTCTTGGATCTTCGTTTTGAGAAGTTGGAAAATTCACTTTTTCCAACACCTCAAATGGCTAAGTCTGGTCCTACAGCTCCTCCATACTATGCTCTCTTTGTTCATTTTGCCTTTATTTTATCCATAAACATCATCAACACCTACACACATGTCAAAGACAAGGAAAAGAGATACTTAAACTACTAAATGTGCAAATCCCATATTGAATTTAATGAAAACAAGTAATCATGCATATCAGGCATGGCAATAGTTAGATGGAGCATGATATGATAGACAGATGACACAATTTATATAGCTAAAAAGTGTTGTATTATCACAGCCATAATGCACACCATTTATGTTCCCTTCTTTGCAGGGACCAGTTCTCGCCAGCCTTCCTAGTCCCAATTTCTCCACCTCCATTCGTTCCCTTTCACACGAAGAGGAAGCACAAATCACACCCACAACAAGCCGGTTCAAAAGTGAGGAGTTCTCTTTTTTGCAAAGAAAGTAGTACTCCCTCCTTCCCAAAAAATGTAAACTGATTTGTCATTATTGTGTAAAATTTGAACTACAAGTAAATGGTAGATTGCTCTTAAAGTTCTACAACTATATTTTGACGGTAGCCACCAGGCAATAAATGTACCGGAAACCAACGAGATTTTTGAAAGATTCAATTTTCCCCTTTTTAGGTCCTTGATGTAAAATGTACTCCCACTGCTCATGTAAAATTTTAACCTAAAACTAAGTGGTAAAATCTAAACAAATTTAACCTTAGTTGTCAATGTGTATGAACATTTTTTTATTTCGAGCAGAACGACCAAAGTCATGGCCATATGTACATCATACTTTATGCCGATGACGGTCCCATTTCCAACAATTTGCGTGCCACAAATTTTTCTATATTTTGAAAACAATCATAGAGGAAGTAGTATGAAGATTATGACTCGATGAGGTGCTTTCTCGAGAAGGAGCTGACCCGGCTGTTATCCTTGGTTAATTTTATGGTGCTTCGTGCTAGATGTATGGACCTTGATGTTATTTTCCCTTTTTAGGTCCCTTTGTGGCAAATGTATGGACCTCGACATAAGTTTCCCTTTTTAGGTCCTTTGTGTAAAATGCACTCCCAACGCCCGTGTAAAATTTCAACCTAAAAGTAAGTGATAAAATCTAAACGAATTTAAACTTAATTGTCAATGAGTATGGACATTTTTGGATTTTGAGCCGAACGACCAAAGGCATGGCCATATGTGCATCATACTTTATGTCGATGACGATCCCATATACAAGGATTTTCATGTCGCAAAATTAATTTGTCCATATTTTGAAAACAACCGAAGGCGAAGTAGTATGAAAAGTATGGCTCGATGAGGTGCTTTCTCGAGAAGGAGCTGACCCGACGATTTTCCACTACAAGAAAAATATCCTTTTATAACGAATGATTTTCGTGGTTGAAAGCCCATTTTTCGTGGTTGAAAAGCCTTCTATGAAGATGACCATCGTGGTAGAAGCCCCGTCACAAATGATTCTACCATGGATTTTTTTCGACCGTGGCGGATCGCACCCTTAGGCCATGAAAAGTCGTTTTGTCGTAGATCTGTTCACCAGGCGTGTTGACTGCTGACGTCATGCAAACTGCCACGTGGAAAACGTCGTTAACAGGCAGTTAGCACCGTTAACGGCCAATGAAACCGTGGTAGAACCTAGGCCCAACCAAGGCCTGATTATTATTAAGTGCGTCGGCCCATTAAGAGAGCCCAATTGTATCATAGATCATTACAGTTTCGTCTGGCACTGTTTGAATTGGTCCCATCTGTGCTGCTCTCCTTGGCCCGTATTGTTTTTGGCCCGTTACTGTTTTAACCTGCACTATTTAAAATGAGCCCATATGTGCGGCCCGTAAAAGATATGGTCGGTTACTGTTTTGACCAGTACTATTTAATAACAGCCCCTTTGGACAGCCCACTTTTGTCCCATTACTGTATAGTCCTACACTAGGCCCATTTCTGTAGCCCGTTGTGGCCCATAACCTTTCGGGTCGTTACTTTTTGCGGCCTACAGAAGGCCAGTCTACGCCCACTAGTGGGCCATTGAAGTCTGGCCTTTACTGTTCTGGCCTTTAACTGTTCTGGCCTTTTACTGTTGTGTCCCTTTACTGTTCTGTCCCTCTATTGTTCTGTCCTTTTACTGTTTCCTCCTTCTACTGTTTTGGTCTTTTACTGTTTTGTCTTTTAGTGTTCTAGCCTTTTACTGTTTAAAGTGTATAGGTTAAACGGCCCGCTACTACAAGGCGGCACGGAAGGTCCGTCACTGTTGATTGGCGGCCCATCAAGGGCTGGTACAAAACTGCATAGATTAGGGGCGTATTCCCAGTAATAGATATCTATAGTACTAAAAGAATTCTGAAATTATGGAAGAAAAACTTATAACTGTAAAAATATTAAATTATATAGTCCAGAAAAAATCCGTAGCTCAAACAACATCATCGTAGTACAACATAACTGATAAACAAACATAATACCAGTTTAAAAAATGTACCTTTTAGGAAGCTCGCATCGCCTCACATGTAACGATGGGCTTACCACAAGACTTGTGGAGGAGATTATTGAGTAGTTTCTCCTTCAAAACTTTCCTATTCTTCAACTCAGATAACTCATTCCATGCTAGGGATATTACTGCATCTGTTCTGTTAGCTTCCTATCCAACTACATCAAGTGCATCTCAGAGTGCAGCTCCAAAAAATCTTTCTGCTGAAATGTATGGAACAGTCGACATCATGTACCTACGTGAGCAATACGCACTGTCACTGCTGCGCTGTGCAAAGATATCTGCACTTGAAGTAGTTGTTTTATGTTCTTCCTTCATATTTATATTTGCAACCTGAAACAAAAATAAATGTCCTATATCATCATTACCAAGGAAAAGAAAAACAAAAGAATTTCAAATCAGTCAACTAGTAGCAGCAGGGCCTCATACATCTCCATCTTCTGGAATAACTGTCACAATCGACTTCATAGAGGGATGAGATCATGTGCAACTATCACTTCTGCTATGTGAGATGACTTCTCTACTTGATGAAGGTTGAAACTAATATAAAAAGTTAGAACATCATACGACGGAACAAAACTACCAGTTCATTCTCAAAAGAGTATTTTGGTCTGATATAGCATGTAAGCACTCCACCCAAGCACCTCAAGCAAACTAATCAAAGTAGAATGCATGATTTACGAATGTAATGATTCCATCGACCGAGAGCTCCTTAAACTTATAGAGAAGCATTTATCGAAGAATAAAAATAAGCATTTAATCATTGTGGCTGATATTAACTAGCCTACTCAATGTGCAATTGGATCTGAATCTTAGGTAGGTGGAATTGTTCTACTCATCGACAAACTACTATAGTAACTCAGTCAAATTATAAATAGTACAATACCGTGCCTCTAATAGACTAGCCAGATCATTTCAGAGAAATGGTGAAAGAATCTATCAAATAGTTTGATACATAAGCATTCAGATTTAATTTTTTTGATTGTCTGCCCAAAGACCAATTGAACTATCGTGTGGCTCGTATTAAGATAGCTATACAAGTGGCAGATACCGGAGAGACATTTGCAATGAATGGTTGATTATCATCCTTCTCTTTCTGTTATATTGGATTCCGTTGCAAATCTGGCCTTGTTCTAATCATCCTAGTGCCTCTGACAAAAATTAAACTGAACTAGACTAAATGGCCTGAAACGAGGGGACTTAAACCTTAAAAACAGTGGGGAGGGGTGCATACAGTAGCTCTATGTAGAGTCTCACGATTTCTTATCTGGTTACATGTATGTTCGTTGACGATATCCGCTGCATCATGTAATTGGACAGGTGGTCTCCATACTTTATTGTTGGGCCTCTACATAAAGGTGAAGCGGATAGTAAACACAAAGAGGTTCCAATCGGATAGATGTTAGAATGAAGTGATAGGAAAGGAATAGATACTTACTAGATTATAGGGGCCCTTCATTCTATGATTTCTAGTGTAAACTGCACATGTTCATTGCGTAACAATATCAAACTGTTAGGAATCATGGGGTAAGCTGAAGCAAATAAACCCGACCTATTACTAGAAGCAGTATAAAGAATGTAAACGTGTACTGCATAAATAAGAGAAAAACATCAGGCAGGAAATAATAGTTAGTGCCACAGCCTACTCTAAAACAGAGAGCAATTATAATGGAATCACTTATGGGCGGACAGTTTAATAAAGGAGATAATGAAGGGAATATGCCCTGAGAGGCAATAATAAAGTGGTTATTATGTATATTCCAAGTATATGATAGATGGTTTATTTTACATGCTATAATTGTATTAATACAGAAACATTAATACATGTGTGTTTAATAAACAAACAGAAAGTTCCTAGTTATGCCTCTCTCATAAACTAGCTCGTTGATTGACAAGATGATCAAGGTTCCTGATCATGGACATTGGATGTTGTTAATAACGAGGTCACAACATTAGTGTAATGGTGTGATGAACATTCATCCGAAGTATAGCATTACGATCAAAGTCATTGAGTTTATATTGCTATAACATCATACGAAGTGATCCTAATCCTTAGACCATGAGATCATGTCAATCACTAACACCGGAAGAGTATCTTGATAACATCAATCGGCACACCGTAACAGGGTGATTATAAAGATGGGTTCAGTACTACTAAAGTGTTATGTTGAGGCACATGGGTCAAGAGTGGAATTTGTTCATCCCGATGATGGATAGATATACTCTGGGCCCTCTCGGTGATATCACATTGATTAGCTTGCAAGCAAGTGATTTGATCACTAGAATGTTATATCACGAGAATGAGAAAAGAGTGCATGTTAGTAACGAGATCAAACTAGGTCTAGAGATACCGATGATCGAATCTCGGACATGTAATATATCGCGAAATAAAGGGATTAAGATACTAGCGTAAAAAGTTCTGACGATCACAAGAAAGTCATCGTTGAATGTGTGGGAGTCTGTACGGATCTCCATGTCCCGCTTCTGATTATTGATCGGAGAGGGGTTTCGATCATGTCTACATTGTTCATGAACCTTAGGGTGACACACTTAAGAGATACCGACACCATTTGGAGCAAAGGTTTCATGCCGGAAAGAATAACAAGCGCAGGAATTTATTTCAAAAGATACCGAAACGGGTTTTCGGGTGAAATTGCAGAAAGTGTTTTTGCATGTGAAATGAAATACTAGCAAGGGGTTATATGTGAATGTTTTTCATTAAAGTAATTGACAAAATTCTGAATAAATAAAAGGAATTAATCAGAGTTTGCATTAAATTTGGTGGAAATTTAATGGGAATTTGAGTGGGTTTTTGAGTGGAGGGAATTGAAAGGAATTTTGTGCGTGGAGTGTCCACCCATATCAATGGAGGGAGGGCAAGGGGAAAGCCCCCATGCGCCGGCCACCCCCTTGGGGTTCCCCCTCCTCCTATAAAAGGAGCCCCCTCCCTCTCTCTCACTCACACCTCCTCGTGAAGGATCTCTCTCCCCCTCTAGTATTTATCCCCCATGGTATCGAACAACGATATACATGTTCCCGGTGGCTATTCGGCAAGAAAGAGTTGTGCTTCCACTGCATCGCTGGAGCGAGGAGGCAGAGGTTGCTCGGTGCCTCGGACGTGTGTGTGAGCACGGATGCGCTGCTGATTTGCGGCGCTAGGACTTCCTCTCGATCTTGAGATCGGCAAGAGATCATCTACATCAACCACGAGTTCAACCACATTAAGCTTTGTCGGTCTTCAAGGGTACGTTCTCTACGGATGTACATCTGCCCGTTGCTTGTATCTAGTAGATAGATGTTGGTACATAGTTGTTCCCATCGTAGGAATTTTTTGTTTTCTATGCTTCAAACCCTACAGTGGTATCAGAGCCGGATCTATGCGTTGATGCTTTGCACGGGTAGTACTCATATGAGTATGTGGGCGATGATGATCATGTTATTGCTTCTTAGCTATATTTTGGATATTGGTGGCATAGTGGGATGAAGCGGCCCGGACAAACTTTACATGTCCTCGCACATGATACCTATTCCACGCTTGACATGCAACAAGTTTTGCATAAGTGGCTAGCGGGTGTGTGTCTCTCCTACTATAGTCAATATCTAATTTGCAACGAGTTGTCAACAATTTGATTATCCTTGTTGTGGTTCATGTTCGTGGGTAAGAATGGTTCTATCTTCGAAAGTCCTAAGCCACGTAAAACTTGCAATGGATAAATTAGAGGCGTCTAGTTTAGATTGTTGCTGGGCTAGTGTCATGATATGGTGATGTTTTAAGTAGAAGTATAAGTCGATACTCTTACAACACACATAACGTGTAAGTTCCATAGACCTTGGCCTTACACATAGAGGTATGATAGCGATCATACCAGGATGCACATGATGGAGATCAAGTGCAAGAACCATATCATTTCACTTATAAACATGTCATGTTTGATTGCATCTTATATTGCTTGTTTGGAGTTTTATTAGCATAAAGATGATCACTTATAAAGATGATCCCTCATTTAGATATTAAGATAATAATGTGTTCTTCCTTAAGTATGCACCGATTATGTTTCGTCGCTCCAAGACATCACGTGATGATCGGGTGTTCTTGGATCCACTATCATATTTCGGGTGTAAGACAGTTACACATGCGAATACTAAGGTTCTTACTTGGCGAGCCTAGCATGTACATACATGGCCTCGGAACACGGACCGAAAGGTTAAGCATGAGCCATATGGTTGATATGATGCCCATTTGATGCTCGCCTTTGAAGCTGCACTGACTCACATGATGATCGGACTTGGTGTAGTGGATTTGGTTCATGTAATCACCAAAAAGGAACGAGGGATGTCGTTTTAGAGTGGGATTTCATTCTTAATTTGGATTAGTTGAACTCAATCTATCATAAACTTATCCTAAAACTTTACAAATTTTGTTGTAGATGGCACCACCTGCTTTTAATTTCAATGTGTTCATGGAGAAAGAGAAACTTGTAATGAATGGTAGCAAATTTACCGAATGGGCCATGAATTTGAGGATTCTCCTCTTTGCTGCACAAAAGCAGTATGTGCTAGAAGCGCCGCTAGGCCCCCCACCGTTTGATGATGCCCCTGAAGAGGAGAAGAATGTCTATCAGACTCGTCAGGAGGACCACAATTTAGTTCATTGCGGCATATTGTATGGGCTAGAGCCAGAACTTCGAAAGCGTTTCGAAAACGTCAATGCATTTGATACAATGGGTGAGTTGAAAATAATTTTTGACACCCATGCTGCTGTAGAGAGCTACAATGCTTCAGAAAAGTTCTTTAGCTGCATGATGGAAGAGAACAACTCCGTAAGTGAGCATGTACTCAAGATGTCGGGTTACGCCGATAAGCTTGTGTCCTTGGGAATAACGATTCCCATTGACTTAGGCATCCATCGTGTTATGCAGTCTCTGCCACCTAGCTATAAGAGCTTTGTGATGAACTATAATATGCAAGGCATGAAAAAGTCTCTCCCTGAGGTTCTGTCAATCCTTAAAACTGTAGAAGTGGAGATCAAGAAAGAACATCAAGTGTTGATGATCAATAAGGCCACTGGTTTCAAGAAAGACAAGAATGGAAAACGGAAGGGAAGTAAGGGCGGCAAGCCGATTGCCGTGCCTGAAAAGAAATCCCGAGTTGGCCCTAAGTCTGATACCGAGTGCTATTATTGCAAGGGGACTGGCCTCTGGAAGCGCAAATGCCCCAAGTATTTGGCAGACAAGAAGGCCGGCAAGGCAAACAAAGGTATATATGATATACATGTTATTGATGTGTACTTGACTAGTACTCGCAGTAGCACCTGGGTATTTGAGACCGGTTCAGTTGCTAATATTTGTAACTCGAATCAGGGGTTGCGGAACAAGCGACCGCTAGCAAGGGGTGAGGTCAAGATGTGTGTCGGCAACGGATCAAGTGTTGATGTGATCGCCGTCAGAACACTACCTCTCCACTTACGTCGGGATTAGTTATAAACTTGAATAATTGTTATCAGGTGCCAGTACTGAGCATGAACATTGTATCTGGATCGTGTTTGATGCGAAGTGGTTATTCATTTAAATCCGAGAACAATGGTTGTTCTATTTATATGAATGAAATATTTTATGGTCATGCACCGATGATGAATGTTTTATTTCTGTTGGATCTCGATAATAGTGTTACACATATTCATATTGTTGATGCTAAAAGGATTAAACTTAATGATGATATATCTGCATATATGTGGCACTACCTTCTAGGTCATATTGGCGTTAAACGCATGAAGAAGCTCCATTCGTATGGACTTTTGGAATCACTTGATTTTGAATCATTTGATACATGTGAGCCATGCCTTATGGGAAAGATGACTAGAACGCCGTTTTCCGGTTCAATGGAACGAGCGATAGATTTATTGGAAATCATACATTCTAATGTATGTGGTCCAATGAGTGTGTCGGCGCGAGGTGGATATCGTAATTTTGTTACTTTCATGGATGATTTGAGTAGATACGGTTATATCTACTTGATGAAACACAAGTCTGAAACCTTTGAAAAGTTCAAGGAATTTTAGAGTGAAGTGGAAACTCATTGTAATTAAAATACCAAATTTCTATGGTCCGACCGTGGAGGAGAGTATCTAAGTTACGAGTTTAGCACTCATATGAAAGAGTGTGGAATTGTTTCACAACTCACACCTGTCGGAACACCACAACGAAATGGTGTGTCGGAACGTCGTAATCGTACTTTATTGGATATTGTTCGATCTATGATGTCTCTGACGGACTTGCCACTATTATTTTGGGGTTATGCACTAGAAACTGCCGCATTCACTTTAAATCGGGAATCATCTAAATCCATTGAAAAGACACCGTATGAATTGTGAAGGGAATATGCCCTGAGAGGCAATAATAAAGTGTTTATTATGTGTATTCCAAGTATATGATAGATGTTTATTTTGCATGCTATAATTGTATTAATACGGAAACGTTAATACATGTGTGTTTAATAAACAAACAGAAAGTTCCTAGTTATGCCTCTCTCATAAACTAGCTCGTTGATTAACAAGATGATCAAGGTTTCCTGATCATGGACATTGGATGTTGTTAATAACGGGATCACAACATTAGTGTAATGATGTGATGAACACTCATCCGAAGTATAGCATTACGATCAAAGTCTTTGAGTTTATATTGCTATAACAACTTACGAAGTGATCCTAATCCTTAGACCATGAGATCATGTCAATCACTAACACCGGAAGAGTTTCTTGATAACATCAAACGTCACACTGTAACAAGGTGATTATAAAGATGGATTCAGAACTAATAAAGTGTTATGTTGAGGCTCATGGATCAAGAGTGGAATTTGTTCATCCCGATGACGGATAGATATACTCTGGGCCCTCTCGGTGATATCACATTGATTAGCTTGCAAGCAAGTGATTTGATCACTAGAATGTTATATCACAGGAACGAGAAAAGAGTGCATGTCGGTAACGAGATCAAACAAGGTATGGAGATACCAATGATCGAATCTCGGACATGTAATATATCGTGAAACAAAGGGATTAAGATACTAGCGTAAAAGGTTCCGACGATCACAAGAAAGTCATCGTTGAATGTGTGGGAGTTAGTATGGGTCTCCAGATCCCGCTTCTGATTATTGATCTGAGAGGGGTATCGATCATGTCCGCATTATTCACGAACCGTAGGGTGACACACTTAAGAGACACCGACATCCAATTGGAGCAAATGTTTCATGCCGAAAGAATGAACAAGCGCAGGAATTTATTTCACTAGATACCGAAACAGGTTTTCGGGTGAAATTGCATAAAGTGGTTATGCATGTGAAATAGAATTCTAGCAAGGGGTTATTTGTGAATGTTTGTCATTAAAGTAATTGACAAAATTCTGAATAAAATAAAAGAGTTTTATTTAATGAGAGTTTGCATTAAATTTGGTAGAAATTTAATGGGATTTTTGAGTGGACTTTTGAGTGGAGGGAATTTAAAGGAGTTTTGTGAGTGGAGTGTCCACCCACATGAAGAGGGGAGGGCAAGGGGGCAGCCCCCATGCGCCGGCCACCCCCTTGGGGTTCCCCCCTCCTCCTATAAAAGGAGCCCCTCCTCCTCACTTGTCTCTCACACCTCCTCGTGAAGGATCTCTCTCCCCCTCTAGAATTTATCCCCCATGGTCTCGGACTAGCGAGATACATGTTCCCGGTGGCTATTCGGCAAGAAAGAGTTGTGCTTCCGCTGCATCGCTGGAGCGAGGAGGCGGAGGTTGCTCGGTGCCTCGAACGTGTGTGCGAGCACGGATGCGCTGCTGATTTGCGGCGCTAGGACTTCCTCTCGATCTTGAGATCGGCAAGAGATCGTCTACATCAACCACGAGTTGAACTCGTTAAGCTTTGTCGGTCTTCAAGGGTATGTTCTCTACGGATATACATCCGCCCGTTGTTTGTATCTAGTATATATAGATCTTGGTATATAGTTCACATCGTAGGAAATTTTTTGTTTTCTATGCTGCGAACCCTTCAGTGGTATCAGAGCCGGATCTATGCGTAGATACTTTACACGGGTAGTACACATATGAGTATGTGGGCGATGATGATCATGTTGTTGCTCCTTTGTTGTGATTTTGGATATTGGTGGCATAGTGGGATGAAGCGGCCCGGACAAACTTTACATGTCCTCGCACATGAGACCTGTTCCACGCTTGACATGCAACTAGTTTGCATAAGTGGCTAGCGGGTGTCTGTCTCTCCTACTATAGTCAATATCTATTTTGCAAGCGAGTTGTCAACAATTTGATTATCCTCGTTGTGGTTCATGTTCGTAGGTAAGAACGGTTCTATCTCGAAAACCCTAAGCCACGTAAAACTTGCAATGGATAAATTAGAGGCGTCTAGTTTAGATTGTTGCTGGGCTAGTGTTATGATATGGTAGTGTTGTAAGTAGAAGTATGAGATGATACTCTTACAACACACATAGCGTGTAAAATCCATAGACCTTGGATTTACACATATAGGTATGATAGTGATCATACCACGATGCACATGATAGAGATCATCTGCAGGAACCATATAATTTCACTAATAAACATATGATGTTTGATTACATCTTATATTGCTTGTTTAGCGCTTTGTTAAGCATAATAAGATGATCCCTCATTTAAATATCAAGATAAGAATGTGTTCTTCCTTTAGTATGCACCGATTATGTTTTCGTCGCTCCAAGACATCACGTGATGATCGGGTGTTCTTGGATCCACGACCATATTTCGGGTGTAAAACAGTTACACACGCAAATACTAAGGTTCTAACTTGGCGAGCCTAGCATGTACAGACATGGCCTCGGAACACAGACCGAAAGGTTAAGCATGAGTCATATAGTTGATATGATGCCCATTTGATGCTCGCCTTTGAAGCTATACCAACTCACGTGATGATCGGACTTGGTGTAGTGGATTTGGTTCATGTAATCACCAAAAGGACACGAGGGATGTCGCTTTTGAGTGGGAGTTCATTCGTAATATAGATTAGTTGAACTCGATCTATCATACACTTAGTCTAAACTTTACAAATTCTGTTGTAGATGGCACCACCTGCTTTTAATTTCAATGCGTTCATGGAGAAAGAGAAACTAGCAACGAACGGTAGCAACTTTACTGAATGGGCCATGAATTTGAGGATTCTCCTCTCTGCTGCACAAAAGCAATATGTGCTAGAAGCGCCGTTAGGCCCCCCACCTTTTGATGATGCCCCTGACGAGGAGAAGAATGTCTATCAGACTCGTCAGGAGGACCACAACTTAGTTCATTGCGGCATATTGTATGGGCTAGAGCCGGAACTTCGAAAGCGTTTCGAAAACGGCAATGCATTTGATACAATGGGTGAGTTGAAAATGATTTTCGACACACATGCTGCTGTAGAGAGCTACAATGCTTCAGAAAAGTTCTTTAGCTGCATGATGGAAGAGCACAACTCCGTTAGTGAGCATGTACTCAAGATGTCGGGTTACGCCGATAAGCTTGTGTCCTTGGGAATATCGATTCCCATTGACTTAGGCATCCATCGTGTTCTGCAGTCTCTGCCACCTAGCTATAAGAGCTTCGTGATGAAATATAATATGCAAGGCATGAAGAAGTCTCTCCCCGAGCTTCTGTCAATGCTTAAAACTGCAGAAGTGGAGATCAAAAAGGAACATCAAGTGTTGATGATCAATAGGAACACTGGTTTCAAGAAAGACAAGAAGGGAAAACGGAAGGGAAGTAAGGGCGGCAAGCCTGTTGCCGCGCCTGAAAAGAAACCCCGAGTTGGACCTAAGTCTGATACCGAGTGCTACTATTGTAAGGGGACTGGCCACTGGAAGCGCAACTGCCCCAAGTATCTGGCAGACAAGAAGGCCGGCAAGGCAAACAAAGGTATATATGATATACATGTTATTGATGTGTACTTGACTAGTGCTCGCAGTAGCACCTGGGTATTTGATACCGGTTCAGTTGCTAATATTTGTAACTCGAATCAGGGGCTGCGGAACAAGCGACCGCTAGCAAGGGGTGAGGTCAAGATGCGTGTCGGCAATGGATCAAACGTTGATGTAATCGCCGTCGGAACGCTGCCTCTCCACTTACCGTCGGGATTAGTCATAAACTTGAATAAATGTTATCTGGTGCCTGCACTGAGCATGAACATTGTATCTGGATCATGTTTGATGCAAAGTGGTTATTCATTTAAATCTGAGAACAATGGTTGTTCCATTTATATGAATGAAATCTTTTATGGTCATGCACCAATGATGAATGGTTTATTTCTGTTAGATCTCAATGATAATGTTACACATATTCATAATGTTGATGCTAAAAGGATTAAACTTAATGATGATATATCCGCATATATGTGGCACTGCCGTCTAGGTCATATTGGCATTAAACGCATGAAGAAGCTCCATTCGGATGGACTTTTGGAATCACTTGATTATGAATCATTTGATACATGTGAGCCATGCCTTATGGGCAAGATGACTAGAACGCCGTTTTCCGGTTCAATGGAACGGGCGACAAATTTATTGGAAATCATACATTCTGATGTATGTGGTCCAATGAGTGTGTCGGCGCGAGGTGGATATCGTTATTTTGTTACTTTCACGGATGATTTGAGTAGATACGGTTATATCTACTTGATGAAACACAAGTCTGAAACCTTTGAAAAGTTCAAGGAATTTCAGAATGAAGTGGAAAATCATCGTAATAGAAAGATCAAATTTCTACGGTCCGACCGTGGAGGTGAGTATCTAAGTTACGAATTTAGCACTCACATGAAAGAGTGTGGAATTGTTTCACAACTCACACCTGCCGGAACACCACAGCGAAATGGTGTGTCGGAACGTCGTAATCGTACTTTATTAGATATGGTTCGATCTATGATGTCTCTGACAGACTTGCCTTTGTCATTTTGGGGTTATGCACTAGAAACTGCTGCATTCACTTTAAA
Organism: Avena sativa; assembly: GCA_916181665.1. NCBI lineage: Eukaryota > Viridiplantae > Streptophyta > Magnoliopsida > Poales > Poaceae > Avena > Avena sativa. Next base: position 197,340,994 of record OV702282.1, read on the forward strand.
TCGGGCACCATCTAAATCCGTTGAAAAGACACCGTATGAATTGTGGTTTGGAAACAAACCTAAGCTGTCATTTCTTAAAGTTTGGGGTTGCGATGTTTATGTGAAGAAACTTCAACCGGATAAACTCGAACCCAAAGCGGAAAAATGCGTCTTCATAGGATACCCTAAAGAAACTATTGGGTATTCCTTCTATCACAGATCCGAGGGCAAGGTTTTTGTTGCCAAGAATGGATCCTTTCTAGAGAAAGAGTTTCTCGCGAAAGGTGTGAATAGTCGGAAGGTAGAACTCGAAGAGGTTGTGGAACCTTCTCTTCAAAGTATGGCGAGAAGCGCAGCGCCGGAAGTTGTTCCGGAGTTGGCTCCACCTGTTGAAGAGGGAACTAATGATAATGATCATGAAACTCCGAAAGAGAGTACTACCGAACCTCGCAGGTCAAACAGGACGCGTGCAGCTCCCGAGCTGTACGGAAATCCTGTCATAAATTTCATGGTTGATGAAAATAATGACCCTGCGACGTATGAAGAAGCGATGATGAGCCCGGATTCCAACAAATGGTTAGAAGCCATGAAATCCGAGATGGAATCCATGTATGAAAATCAAGTTTGGAACTTGGTGGAATTACCTCACGACCGAAAGGCCGTGGAGAACAAATGGATTTTCAAAAGGAAAACTGATGCTGATGGTAATGTGACCATCTATAAAGCTCGACTTGTCGCAAAGGGGTTTCGACAAATTCAAGGAGTTGACTACGATGAGACTTTCTCTCCCGTAGCGATGCTAAAGTCAGTTAGGATTATGTTAGCAATTGCTGCATATTTCGATTATGAAATATGGCAGATGGATGTCAAAACCGCGTTTCTCAATGGTAATATTGAAGAAGAGTTGTATATGATACAACCAAAGGGTTTTGTCGATCCTAAGGATGCTAACAAGGTGTGCAACCTTCAGCGATCCATCTATGGATTGAAGCAAGCATCGCGAAGTTGGAATCTCCGCTTTGATGAGGTGATCAAAGAGTTTGGATTTGTCCAAACTTATGGAGAAGCTTGTATTTACAAGAAAGTGAGTGGGAGCAATGTGGCATTTCTGATATTATATGTGGATGACATATTATTGATCGGAAATGATATAGAACTTTTAAACAGTGTTAAAAGTTATCTAAACAACAAATTTTCAATGAAGGACCTAGGTGAAGCATCATACATATTAGGCATAAAGATCTATAGAGATAGATCTAGGCGCCTAATAGGGCTATCGCAAAGTACATACCTTGATAAGATTTTAAAGAAGTTTAAAATGGACGGAAGTAAGAAGGGGTTCTTACCTATGTTGCAAGGCAAGACATTGAGTAAGACTCAAAGTCCGGCTTCGGCGGAAGAAAGAGAGATAATGGACAAAGTCCCCTATGCTTCAGCCATAGGCTCTATAATGTACGCCATGCTATGTACAAGACCGGATGTGGCACACGCTATTAGTTTGACTAGTAGGTACCAATCGGATCCAGGTTCGGAACACTGGATAGCGGTCAAGAATATCCTTAAGTACTTACGAAGAACTAAGGATATGTTTCTTGTATACGGAGGTGAAGAAGAGCTCGTCGCTAAGTGTTATGTCGATGCTAGCTTTGACACCGATCCGGATGACTCTAAGTCTCAATCCGGATACGTATTTCTCATGAATGGCGGAGCGGTTAGTTGGAGGAGTTCCAAACAACCTGTGGTAGCGGGATCAACAACGGAGGCCGAATATGTTGCTGCTTCAGAAGCAGCTCAGGAAGCAGTTTGGATGAAGGAGTTCATATCCGAACTAGGAGTTGTGGCAAAAGCGTTGGACCCAATGGTGATCTATTGTGACAACAATGGTGCCATTGCCAATGCCAAAGAGCCAAGGTCTCACAAGCATTCCAAGCATATTAAGCGCCGGTTTCACTCCATCCGCGAGCATGTCAAGGATGGAGATATAAAGATTTGTAAAGTACATACGGATCTCAATGTAGCAGATCCGTTGACTAAAACTCTCCCTAGAGCAAAACATGATCAACACCAGAACTCAATGGGTGTTAGATTTATCACTATGTAACTAGATTATTGTCTCTAGTGCAAGTGGGAGACTGAAGGGAATATGCCCTGAGAGGCAATAATAAAGTGTTTATTATGTGTATTCCAAGTATATGATAGATGTTTATTTTGCATGCTATAATTGTATTAATACGGAAACGTTAATACATGTGTGTTTAATAAACAAACAGAAAGTTCCTAGTTATGCCTCTCTCATAAACTAGCTCGTTGATTAACAAGATGATCAAGGTTTCCTGATCATGGACATTGGATGTTGTTAATAACGGGATCACAACATTAGTGTAATGATGTGATGAACACTCATCCGAAGTATAGCATTACGATCAAAGTCATTGAGTTTATATTGCTATAACAACTTACGAAGTGATCCTAATCCTTAGACCATGAGATCATGTCAATCACTAACACCGGAAGAGTTTCTTGATAACATCAAACGTCACACCGTAACAAGGTGATTATAAAGATGGATTCAGAACTAATAAAGTGTTATGTTGAGGCTCATGGATCAAGAGTGGAATTTGTTCATCCCGATGACGGATAGATATACTCTGGGCCCTCTCGGTGATATCACATTGATTAGCTTGCAAGCAAGTGATTTGATCACTAGAATGTTATATCACAGGAACGAGAAAAGAGTGCATGTCGGTAACGAGATCAAACAAGGTATGGAGATACCAATGATCGAATCTCGGACATGTAATATATTGTGAAACAAAGGGATTAAGATACTAGCGTAAAAGGTTCCGACGATCACAAGAAAGTCATCGTTGAATGTGTGGGAGTCAGTATGGGTCTCCAGATCCCGCTTCTGATTATTGATCTGAGAGGGGTCTCGATCATGTCCGCATTATTCACGAACCGTAGGGTGACACACTTAAGAGACACCGACATCCAATTGGAGCAAATGTTTCATGCCGAAAGAATGAACAAGCGCAGGAATTTATTTCACTAGATACCGAAACAGGTTTTCGGGTGAAATTGCATAAAGTGGTTATGCATGTGAAATAGAATTCTAGCAAGGGGTTATTTGTGAATGTTTGTCATTAAAGTAATTGACAAAATTCTGAATAAAATAAAAGATTTTTATTTAATGAGAGTTTGCATTAAATTTGGTGGAAATTTAATGGGATTTTTGAGTGGACTTTTGAGTGGAGGGAATTTAAAGGAGTTTTGTGAGTGGAGTGTCCACCCACATGAAGAGGGGAGGGCAAGGGGGCAGCCCCCATGCGCCGGCCACCCCCTTGGGGTTCCCCCCCTCCTCCTATAAAAGGAGCCCCTCCTCCTCACTTGTCTCTCACACCTCCTCGTGAAGGATCTCTCTCCCCCTCTAGAATTTATCCCCCATGGTCTCGGACTAGCGAGATACATGTTCCCGGTGGCTATTCGGCAAGAAAGAGTTGTGCTTCCGCTGCATCGCTAGAGCGATGAGGCGGAGGTTGCTCGGTGCCTCGAACGTGTGTGCGAGCACGGATGCGCTGCTGATTTGCGGCGCTAGGACTTCCTCTCGATCTTGAGATCGGCAAGAGATCGTCTACATCAACCACGAGTTGAACTCGTTAAGCTTTGTCGGTCTTCAAGGGTATGTTCTCTACGGATATACATCCGCCCGTTGTTTGTATCTAGTATATATAGATCTTGGTATATAGTTCACATCGTAGGAAAATTTTTGTTTTCTATGCTGCGAACCCTTCAAATTGTGGTTTGGAAACAAACCTAAGCTGTCATTTCTTAAAGTTTGGGGATGCGGATGTTTATGTGAAGAAACTTCAACCGGATAAACTCAAACCCAAAGCAGAAAAATGCGTCTTCATAGGATACCATAAGGAAACTATTGGGTATTCCTTCTATCACAGATCTGAGGGCAAGGTTTTTGTTGCCAAGAATGGATCCTTTCAAGAGAAAGAGTTTCTCATGAAAGGCGTGAGTAGTCGGAAGGTAGAACTCGAAGAGGTTGTTAAACCTTCTCTTGATAGTATTGCGAGTAGCGCAGCGCCGGAAGTCATTACGGAGTTGGCTTCACCAATTGAAGAGGGAACTAATGATAATGATCATGAAACTACGAAAGAGAGTACTATCGAACCTCGCAGGTCTAGCAGGACGCGTGCAGCTCCCGAGTTGTACGGAAACCCTGTTATGAATTTCATGGTTGATGAAATTGATGACCCTGCGACGTATGAAGAAGCAATGATGAGCCCGGATTACAAAAAATGGTTAGAAGCCATGAAATCCGAGATGGAATCCATGTACGAAAAACAAGTTTGGAACTTGGTGGACTTACCTCACGACCGAAAGGCCATGGAGAATAAATGGATTTTCAAAAGGAAAACTGATGCTGATGGTAATGTGACCATCTATAAAGCTCGACTTGTAGCAAAGGGGTTTCGAAAAATTCAAGGAGTTGACTACGATGAGACATTCTCTCCCGTAGTGATGCTAAAGTCAGTTAGGATTATGTTAGCAATTGCTGCATATCTCGACTATGAGATATGGCACATGGATGTCAAAACTGCATTCCTCAATGGCAATATTGAAGAAGAGTTGTATATGATACAACCAAAGGGTTTTGTCGATCCTAAGGATGCTGACAAGGTATGCAAGCTTCAGCAATCCATCTATGGACTAAAGCAAGCATCCCGGAGTTGGAATCTCCGCTTTGATGAGGTGATCAAAGAGTTTGGATTTGTCCAAACTTATGGATAGGCTTGTATTTACAAGAAAGTGAGTGGGAGCAATGTGTCATTTCTGATATTATATGTGGATGACATATTATTGATCAGAAATGATATAGATATTTTAAACAGTGTTAAAAGTTATCTAAAAAGCAAATTTTCAATGAAGGACCTAGGTGAAGCGTCATACATATTAGGCTTAAAGATCTATAACGATAGATCTAGGCGCCTAATAGGGCTATCGCAAAGTACATACCTTGATAAGATTTTAAAGAAGTTTAAAATGGACGGAAGTAAGAAGGGGTTCTTACGTATGTTGCAAGGCAAGACAATGAGTAAGACTCAAAGTCCGGCTACGACGGAAGAAAGAGAGATAATGGACAAAGTCCCCTATGCTTCAGCCATAGGCTCAATAATGTACACCATGCTATGTACAAGACCGGATGTGGCACATGCTATTAGTTTGACTAGTAGGTACCAATCTGATCTAGGTTCGGAACACTAGATAGCAGTCAAGAATATCCTTAAGTACTTACGAAGAACTAAGGATATGTTTCTTGTGTACGGAGGTGAAGAAGAGCTCGTCGCAAAGTGTTATGTCGACGCTAGCTTTGACACCGATCCGGATGACTCTAAGTCTCAATCTGGATACGTATTTCTCATGAATGGTGGAGCGGTTAGTTGGAGGAGTTCCAAACAACCCGTGGTGGCGGGATCAACAACGAAGGCCGAATATGTTGTTGCTTCGGAAGCGGCTCAGGAAACGGTTTGGATGAAGGAGTTCATATCCAAACTAGGTGTGGTTGCGAGTGCGTTGGACCCGATGGTTATCTATTGTGACAACAATGGTACCATTGCCAATGCCAAAGAACCAAGGTCTCGCAAGAATTCCAAGCATATTAAGCGCCGGTTTCACTCCATCCGCGAGCATGTCAAGGATGGAGATATAAAGATTTGTAAAGTGCACATGGATCTCAATGTAGCATATCCGTTGACTAAAACTCTCCCTAGAGCAAAACATTATCAACACTAGAAATCCATGGGTGTTAGATTCATCACTATGTAACTAGATTATTGTCTTTAGTGCAAGTGGGAGACTGAAGGGAATATGCCCCGAGAGGCAATAATAAAGTGGTTATTATGTATTTTCCAACTATATGATAGATGGTTTATTTTACATGCTATAATTGTATTAATACGAAAACATTAATACATGTGTATTTAATAAACAAACAGAAAGTTCCTAGTTATGCCTCTCTCATAAACTAGCTCGTTGATTGACAAGATGATCAAGGTTTCCTGATCATGGACACTGGATGTTGTTAATAACGAGGTCACAACATTACTGTAATGGTGTGATGAACATTCATCCAAATATAGCATTACGATCAAAGTCATTGAGTTTATATTGCTATAACATCATAAGAAGTGATCCTAATCCTTAGAACATGAGATCATGTCAATCGCTAACACCGGAAGAGTATCTTGATAACATAAAACGTAACACCGTAATAGGGTGATTATAAAGATGGGTTTAGTACTACTAAAGTGTTATGTTGAGGCCCATGTATCGAGAGTGGAATTTGTTCATCCCGATGACGGATAGATATACTCTGGTCCTCTTGGTGATATCACATTGATTAGCTTGCAAGCAAGTGATTTGATCACTAGAATGCTATATCACGGGAACAAGAAAAGAGTGCATGTTAGTAACGAGATCAAACTAGGTATGGAGATACTGGTGATTGAAACTCGGACATGTAATATATCGCGAAACAAAGGGATTAAGATACTAGCGTAAAAGGTTCTGACGATCACAAGAAAGTCATCGTTGAATGTGTGGGAGTCAGTACGGATCTCCAGGTCCCGCTTCTGATTATTGATCAGAGAGGGGTATCGATCATGTCCGCATTATTCGCGTACCGTAGGGTGACACACTTAAGAGACACCGACACCATTTGGAGCAAAGGTTTCATGCCGGAAAGAATAACAAGCGCATGAATTTATTTCAATAGATACCGAAACGGGTTTTCGGGTGAAATTGCAGAAAGTGTTTTTGCATGTGAAATGAAATACTAGTAGGGGGTTATATGTGAATGTTTGTCATTAAAGTAATTGACAAAATTCTGAATAAATAAAAGGAATTTTATGTAATGAGAGTTTGCATTAAATTTGGTGGAAATTTAATGGGAATTTGAGTGGGTTTTTTAGTGGAGGGAATTGAAAGGAATTTTGTGAGTGGAGTGTCCACCCACATCAATGGAGGGAGGGCAAGGGGCATCCCCCATGCGCCGGCCACCCCCTTGGGGTTCCCCGCTCCTCCTATAAAAGGAGCCCCCCACCCTCTCTCTCTCACACACACCTCCTCGTGAAGGATCTCTCTCCCCCTCTAGTATTTATCCCCCATGGTCTCAGACTAGGGAGATACATGTTCCTGGTGGCTATTCGGCAAGAAAGAGTTGTGCTTCCGCTGCATCGCAGCAGCGAGGAGGCGGAGGTTGCTCGGTGCCTCGGACGTGTGTGCGAGCACGGATGCGCCGCTGATTTGCAGCGCTAGGACTTCCTCTCGATCTTGAGATCGGCAAGAGATCATCTACATCAACCATGAGTTCAACCTTGTTAAGCTTTGTCGGTCTTCAAGGGTACGTTCTCTACGGATGTACATCCGCCCATTTCTTGTATCTAGTAGATAGATCTTGGTACATAGTTTGTCCCATCATAGGAAACTTTTTGTTTTCTATGCTGCAAACCCTATAGATAATGGAAACAAATGTGTTCACCATTCGCTGGCTCATATTTTGCCATGACAACCAAAACCGCAGTTCAACTCGGTACAGTTAAACATGACTACGAAGAGTTTATTTGGGAAGATAAGGATAACAAGTAAAGCACCTGTAAGGATGAAAGCAGCTTCAATACAAAATACAGTTAACTACTCCATATTTATCATATGAAAATTGAAGGAGATCTAGTTACCTGGTCGGGACGGCGTCTAGGCATCCTGCGCATCCTGGGTGGTTACATCGAGTCTTGTGGTGAAAGTGCACCACCTCTCGAGAGGGTAAAACCTAAGTACTTAGCCGTGTCCCCGGCAATGGACAATTTGAGCATCAAAGGCATTGAAGCAATCAAGGATCTCCTCATCCCAATTTCTCTAAGTTAAAACTTGTTGTGTAAAACAAGGGAAGCACCTGGAGGGTATCCAGTGTGCCATTGTGTGATGAAAGGTTTTTTCATAGAGAAAAACTATTTTCAAAGGATAGGGAAAACTTGTTTTATGCAAAGGAAAGCCAAAACTCCACTTAGCCAAATATTCATGTAGATGATAGATTCTCCATGTCAATATAAAATCACTTGCCAATGCAATTCAAATGTATTGACCCTTGTGGCTGTAACTTATCATGCTGCAGGTTTGTATGATGTTAGTGAAGTTGTTGAGTAGGATTACAAGTCTAAAACCAACATGAATGATTGCATGTGGCATATGAAGATGAAGGGCTCCATGCTATTTAGTTATATCTGCTGCATTGTAATGAGATAGCCATATGAGCTATGTAAGATGTAATGAATTATTTTATTCTTGGTTATAAAGTTGTATTATGACCTTTTTTCCTTGATATTACATCTTAAACTATGGATGCTAGCTATTCGATCCAGGGACTAGCATTGTAAACACAGGGATCTCTACCTTATCAGGTTGGGACCTCTACAGATGGTATCAAAGCACTATGTTGCCTATAGGATTGTAACCCTAGGATTGGACAAAACCCCTTAGAAAAATAGGAGTTGTATTTGTTCAAACTTATTTACAAACAATCTTGTGAACTCTTTCCTCAACCTTTTGTTTTGATTCTACATCTCTTCCTTTTCAACTTGATGGACAAAAACTTCAACATGAGCAAAAACTTCAACATCACCAATGACTTCAACTTCAGTTTCACCAAGCACTTCAATTTGTACATCACTAAGGACTACAAGTGAGACAAGAATAATACCCAAGACTTGGAAGAATAAGGAAACACAACTTAGAAGAAACCATCATCACCTTTGAAGTTTGTGACCAAGATACAAGAAATTTTGTTCCAACGATACCATGATCTTGTTCTGAAGAAACAACTAAGAAGAATGGAATGATCACAAGTAAACCCTATAGATGGACCACCATACTAGAGTTTAGTTTAGATCAACTTATTGGTCACACCAACTTAGGTGGTGTAGCAAAAATATTTTGTTGCCTAAAAATATGCTTGGATCTTGTTGTTTGAGTGGAATGCATGATTGTGATTGCTTGCACATTGCTTGTGTGAATTGTTGTGTGTGCGTAGAATTCTTCCTCTATAAATCTTTTGCCTAATCTAATCCCAATCCAACTCAAACAGATGACTTCTCCAAGAGACTCCAACATCAAGGATGGTAACAGCAACCAAGAGATGCACACGAGAGAGCAACTACTAGCAACCCAAGCCCACTTGAATCAAGTGACACCTCAGTTTTTAGCCAACAACAATGAGTTAGACCCAACCATGCTAAAGCTCTTGGAATCCAAAACTCAATTGTTGCAAAGGATGACCAATCAAATGATCAACATGAGAAGCAACCTTTCCCAAGGAGATTGTGACAACAATGATATCAAGATGATATTATAAAAGGAACTCAAGCTTGCAAAATCTGTGGAGACATAGGACACACTTGTAAAGAACATGAGGACCAATGCCCAAATTGTGAAGAGAAACATCCGACTAAACAATGCCCCACATCTCAAGTTACATGTTTCCTATGTGAAGGAAATGATCATGTGCTTATTCAATGCCCCATCTATCCTATAGTTCAACAGATGAAACAAGATGGAATGCATCAAATGTTTGGAAAACTCCATGAAGGAACAACTTCCACCAAGAATGATGAAGACAAAGTCAAGTCTCAGTTTTCACTTCCATACATTGTGATCCACTATGGTGGACAAAAGAGGAAACATGGGAGTTATCCTATAAATCATTCTAAGAACCGAGGAAATTTTCCTACCTTTGAGGTGAAGTATGAACAACATGAACTAAGAGAGCTCCTAGCATTGGAGAAACCCAAGAACAAAAAGAAATGCCCCAACCCCAGCAAGCAAGACATTAGCCAGGTGCAATGCTATAATTGCAAGGAGATGGGACACTATGCCAATGAATGTCCAGAAAAGAAGAAGGGACAAGAAAACAAACAAGAAGTAGTGATACCAAAGATGAAAGAGGATGTTAGTTAAGTGATGTGCAACAAATGCAAAAAGCTAGGCCATTATGCATCACATTGTCCAGAAAAGAAGAAGTACAAGACAAGCAAGCCTGTGAAGGATCTCAGCCTTGCCACATGTTTCAAGTGTGAAAATCAAGTACACTATGCAAACAACTGTCCAGAGAGGATACATCAAGATCCCAAGAAAGCCAAGATGTAATCTAGTCAAAAAATCTTTTAAGGGTGGTGGTACCCTAATTGTCTTGAACCAACTTGTAACCTCTAGCGTTCCCGAATCTCGGGACGAGATTCCTTTTAAGGGTGGTAGTCTGTCACATCCCAAAATTCTCCAAATTTTGAAATGTGAAAAATAAATAAACAAAAGAAATAATTGTTGAAATTTAGGGTGAAAAGAAACTTTTTGCTTCTAAATGGAAACATCAAAACCCTACTTGAACAAATTTAAATGAAAAGGGCATCCAACAAAATTTCAAACAAGTCAAATGCATTCATCAATGAATGTTTATTGAATTTAAACACTTGGAAAAGTTAAACCAAAAACCCTAAAACCCTAGTGAAAGAAATCATTTCCAAGATCTCCCTAAGACTATTGATTTGATCCATATAAAAATTCAGCAACAAACATTTATAAATGATCAAAATGGTGAACAAAAATATTATAAAACCACAAAAATTGGTTTCACTCAATTTGGAGCCATGGATAAAAACTTATGAATTTAATAAGATAAGGAAATAATTTCCAAAGCTAATAAAGGTCCTAACTAAAAACAATACCCAATTTGTGAGCAAATTAACCCTGAAAGGATTTGGAAAGATAAAAAAATGTTAAATAAAATTATACAAATTGTAATCACCAATTTTGGAACAATAAATAAAAAGATATGAATTTTATAAGACAAGAAATAAAGAAATAAATAAAGAAATAAGGAATATTTAAAAGTCAAATTAAATCTTGGCCAAATCCATAAGCAAATGGAATAAAGATAATCCAAATAAAAATAAAAGAATAAAGGATTATTTGAATAAAATTATATGGATTTAAACCATATTAAATTTTATTTTAATAAAGAAAAAATTGTTTAAAATAAATGATTAATTTAAATCATGAGAAAAATAATTGAAATTACCAAAATGGATTAAAAGTTATCTAATTAACTTAAAAATAATAAAATAATTATTTGAATAAAATTTATATGGGTTTAAACCATATTCAATTTTATTTGAATAAAGACAAAAAGGCACACTTAAATAAAAGATTAAACCATAAGAAAATATTTGAATATTTTCCAAAGTGGGCCAACTAATCAACTTCTAAATGATTTAAAACTTACTGAAAAGGTTTGGTCAAAATTTGAATTCAAACTGAAACTTAAATAAAACGGTTTGAATTGAAAACAGGACATAGAAAAGGAAAAAGAAAAAAACAGAAAAGAAAAACAGAGCAGCCCAACTCACCTACCCAGCCTCAGCCCAACAGTAGGCCCAGCAACAGCCCACCCGACTCCCCTCTCTCTCCCCGCGAGATTTTTTCTCACTTGTGAACCAACCCTCAACCCCGCTGACCCCGTGGACCCACGCCAAGTAGGCATCGTCGTCCTCAGCCCCCCTCGCGCGACCAATTCTTTCCCCTCTCCCTCGGTCGTTTCCTGTTGTTCCTCCTCCGTGTTAATTCGTGTAATTGTTGCGCTAATTCTGCCCTGTGACCTCGCCCTCTTAAGCGCCCACATCTCGTCTCTCTTTCCCCTCACTTGCCACCCTCTTTCCGCCACCAGGCTGCCTCAATTTCTCGCTCGAACCTCACTGTGTCCGGCAAGCTCCCACGACGATTCCGGCCAACATAGCCACCCCCTCGCCCCTGACTAACACGAGATTGTTCGCCATCACAGTACGCGTCCACTGACACCTCCCACTTGCCCAGGCGCGCCCCAGAGGCTCGGAAACAACCAAGTACGAGCGCCACCGTCTTTGGCTCCGACTCCGGTGACCTCTCCTTGTAGCTTCTGACCGCCCCCTACTCTCTGGTTGATGCTCCTACAATCGCCTCTCTCGTGCGCATCTGACGCACCATTTGATTTGCCTTGGCTTGCCTCGTAGCCTCATCCCCGACGACGACAGAGCGTACCCGACGATAGCAGGAACTCCGACGAGCAATCGACGTCGAAACCGTGCGCCCCTCGACCAAAGACGGCCACGTTGAGCATCAGCACATCGTTGCGAACATGGTGAGCCCATCCTCCCTCTCCCTCACTTCCTAGGATAGCCGGAACGCCGCTGATAGAGCGTCGCCGCCGCGCGTTCATCGCCAGCACCGCCGGTTCTTGGTCGATGTGTTGCGATCCGTTAGATCTGGATCGTAGAGTCAGGATAGAAACTTAATCGAAACAGTATCGAGTGATCCGTGTCGTACGATTCTAATTAGATCCTGCGGCCTGTATAGCTCAATCCAAGCGAAACGGTACTGACCAATAGGAAACTGACACGTAGCCAGACTCAGGTTTTAAAAATAGAATTAGATCTATTAGATGTTTGCATTTGTAAAATCCATAACTTTTGTTCTACACGTCCAAAATTTACAAATTTTATGTCAATGGATTTAGAAAAAAATGTAAAATTTGCACCCGTGGCCTTAGTTTAGTATTTTGCTTCTGGAAAATTAGGTGTTTTTATAGAAACATTTGTAAGGCTATTTTGGTTATAAAAGTTATTCTAAAAATGATTTTTGTGTAAAATCTTTTGCACATGGTTTGGTTTGAACTCTCTGACCCTAAACACTAACTTTTGGATTTAAAAATATAGTTGATTAACACTAGAAAATTATTACTTTGATTAAATCATTTCTAGCAAAACAAAAATGATTTAAATGGCCCATTTTCACTAACTTGGTTTCAAATGATTTTCCACATTTTATAAATGACCAGTAGGTGTTTTGAAATGTTTAGTGACTTGTTAGAAAACACTTTTTCAATAAAACAACATTTTTGCATGCTTGCATGCATTTCTTGTTTTTATTGTTTTGTGATGTTATTTGTTTGAATGCTAGTTTGAATATGTGCCTTTCTTGATTGATTGTAGTAATCTTTGAGGAGTGTGAAAATTGAAAGATCAAGGGGTGTACCTATTTTCTCTACCAAAAAAGGCAAGTGATAATTTGTTCATCAAAAGTCCTATCTTTTCAATATTGCATTAGTGATATTTTTGTAGTATGCATGATAGGACTATCTTTTATATAAAGCTATGCTATGGTAAATCCTATAGAATATATCTTGGTAGTATTCTCCCTTAGTCAAGATACAAGTTTTGCTAGTATGCTTAGCCTAGCTAAAAGATTTCAAGGGTGAAATATTCATACTATGATATTATGCAAAGTCAATGACTATGTTTTTGGTTAATAAAACCACTAAGTGAATGAATCACCTGGGTGGAATGGTAATTGCTTGGATGGATTTGTGTTGAGTGGTTACACAAGGCCCATTTCAATGGTTCTCCTTGTGTATCACACTTGTGGATTGCCACCCAGGAACAAAGAGATTTGAGATGTTTTGTGTTGAGAAGCTTCTAGTGCAGCCACATGGCAATATGGGCTCTGCCTTGATAATATAGGTTGCAATAACTTAGCCAGATGGACAGAGGGTGGTAGTGATGATAGGATGGAACGCGTCCATTTGGTCTAAGGGAAGGCTTCTGAAAGATCTTGTCTCGATGCATGTCGAGGTTGATGAGGGCGATACAGTTGCGGTGCTTCTGGATGGAGGTGAAGCGGAATAAGGGTTGCTTCGAGCGCTAGATGGCAGCGGCAAGAAGCAGATTCCTGGCTATGCTTGTGGAAGCAGAACAGGGTTGCTCCGAGCATTGGATGATAGCGTCGAAGAAGCAGATTTAGGGTTAGATCTAGGGTTTTTCGCAGGGTTTGCCCAGCTGCGGGCGAGGATTGTGTGTGAGGGGGGGGGGGGTGGGGGTGATATGTCATAAACGTATCTATAATTTTTGTTGCTCCATGCTTGTTTAGTTTCAACTTTGTTATGTTTTGTCTACACTTTGAGGTATTTTTATACATTTCTGGAACTAACCTATTAACAAGATTCCGCAATGCCAGTTGCCTGTTTTCTGCTGTTTTTGGTTTCAGAAAAGCTAGTAAGGAAATATTGTCGGAATTAGGTGGGACAAAAGACAAAGTCAATATTTCACCAGAAGGAACACGGAGTCCGGAGGGTAGCCGAAGTGGGGCCACTAGGTGGCCACACCTAGGGCTGGCGCGGCCACCCCCTAAGGCGCGCCACCACCAGATGTGGGCCCCTCGGGCGCCCACCAACCATTCCCCTTCGCCTATAAAAGAACCTCGATGCAGAAACCCTGAGTACCCAAATCTCCACGAAACAGTCCGTAGCCGCCACCACCATCGTCCCTAGATCGAGGGGATCTGAAGCTCTTCCCGGCACCCTGCCAGAGGGGAGATATCATCTCGGAGGCCTTCTTCATCACCATGCCAGCCTCCGGAGTGACACGTGAGTAGTTCACCCTTGGAATATGGGTCCATACAGTAGCTAGATGGTTGTTTCTCCTCCTTTGGGCTATCATGTTTAGATCTTGTGAGCTCCGTTCATGATCAAGATCATCTATTTGTAATCATACATGTTGTGTTTGCTGGGATCCGATGGATATTGAGATACTATGTTAGATTTATTATTGATTCTATCATGTCTATGTTATTTTTGATCTTGCATGTTCTCCGTTGTTAGTATCTATCTTGGCAAGTAGATGCTTGCAAGTCCAAGAGGTAGTATTTATGCTCGATAGTAGGTTCCTGCCTCTAGTAATCTGGGGAAGTGACAGAAATCTCTAAGATTGTTGATGTGTTGTTGCTACTAGGGACAAAACAACAATCCTTTGTCCATGGGGCAATTGTATTGTTTACTTTACACACATTTCTTAATGCAATTATCTGTTGCTTGCAACTTAATACTGGATGGGGTTTGGATGATAACCTGAAGGTGGATTATTAGTCATAGATGCAGTTGGATTACGGTCTATGTATTATGTTGTAATACCCAATAAAATCTCGTAGGAGTCAAGATGTCTAGTATATGCATTGTTATGATTTCTCAATCTGTCAATTGCCCCGCTATAATTTGTTCACCCAACATGCTATCTATCTTAAGGAGAACACCTCTAGTGAACTGTGGACCCCGGTCCAATCTTTATCATTGATACATCATCTGCTGTTACTGTTTACTTTCTGCAAGCAATCACTATCTTCCACACTATATGTTTAATCCTTTGTTTTCAGCAAACCAGTGAAATTGAAAACCACACTGTAAGTTGGGGCAAAGTTTTGAGTTTGTGTTGTGCAGGTTCCAAGTTGTTAGCAACACCTTGGAGTTGTTTCCTTACTCCTACTAGTTCGATAACCTTGGTTTCATAACTGAGGGAAAACTTGTTGTTGTGCTCATCACATCTTGCTCTTGGGGTTTCCCAACGAGGCTCTGCAGTCAACCGAGCCGCATCAAGGTTTTCTGGCGCCGTTGCCGAGGAGTTAAGGACATCTTCAATCTCTTCCTCCTCGGCAGTCACCTTTTAGGGAGAAATAATATTCTTGCAAGTGGAGTCTCTCACAAACAATCTGTTTACATTGTTTTGTTTTTCTTAGTTTCTTTTGCTTTTTTGCTTGTTTCTCTTTTTCAAAAAAAAAGTTTTATTTGGTTTGCTTTTTCTTATAAAAACACACAAAAAAAATTAGTTACTACTTCTGTTGGCTTGCTTCACTCTTGCAAAAATGAACACTCCTGTAAACACCAAGTTGTGTGACTTCACTAGCACAAACAACAATGATTTCCTTTGCACACCTATTGCTCCACCTGCTCCTGGTGCTACTTTTTATGAAATTAAACCTGCTTTGCTGAATCTTGTTATGAAAGAGCAATTTTCTGGTGCTAGTTCTGATGATGCTGCTGCTCACCTTAATAATTTTGTTGAACTTTGTGAGATGAAAAAATATAAGGATGTATATGGAGATATTAATAAGCTTAAATTGTTTCCTTTCTCCCTAAGAGGAAATGCTAAAGAATGGTTGCTATCTTTGCCTAGAAATAGTATTGATTCTTGGATTAAATGCAAATATGCTTTTATTGGAAAATACCATCCTTCTGCTAATATTATATCTATGAGAAATGAAATAATGAAATTTCAACAACTTGATAATGAACATGTTGCTCAGGCTTGGGAAAGAATGAAATCTTTGGTAAAGAATTGTCCCACTCATGGACTGACTGCTTGGATGATTATCCAAACCTTTTATGCAGGACTAAATTTTTCTTCAAGAAATCTATTGGATTCTGCTGCTGAAGGTACCTTTATGACCATTACTTTGGGTGCTGCAACAAAGCTCCTTGACAATATGATGTTTAACTATTCTGAATGGCACACTAAGAGAGCTCCACAAGGTAAGAAGGTAAATTCTGTTGAAGAAACCTCCTCCTTGAATGATAAAATTGATGTTATTATGTCTATGCTTGTCAATGGAAAGGCTCATATTGATCCAAATAATGTTCCTTTAGCCTCCTTGGTTGCTCAAGAAGAGCAAATTGATGTGAACTTCATTATAAATAACAATTTTAGCAAGAATGCCTATAGGAATAGTTTTGGTAATAATAATTATAGGCCATATCCTCCCAATAATGGTAATGCTTATGGAAATTCCTACAACAACAATAAAAGTGCTCCCTCTGAACTTGAAGTCATGCTTAAAGATTTTATTAGTAAACAAACTACTTTCAACAAAACTATGGAGGAAAAGCTTTTGAATGTTGAGAAAAAATATTTCATCTTTGTCTGAAGAACAATCCTCTTTGATTAATAAAATGGCTGCTAAACCTGAAACCATGGAAAGTACCTTTGTTGCTGCTCATGCCATACAAGTTAGAATTGATGAAAATGTTAGACTGTTAGCTAAATTGCATGCTAAGTGGGAAAGAGAAGATGAAATTGCTAAAAATAGTAGTGTTTATACTATTACCACCACCAATGTTGATGCTAGCAAACCACAATAAGTCCCCACTCGTTTTGCAACAATGCCTAAACCCAACAAGAATGCTAATTTTTTTCGAAATATGGGAAACAATAGTTCTACTACCTTGGATGCTAAGTTTGATTTTGATATTGAGGGTTGCAATATTTCTGAATTAATTATGTTCCTACAAAATCTTGCTAGAAGTCCTAATGCTAGTGCTATGAATATTTCTTTTACAAAACACATTACAGATGCTCTCATGAAAATTAAGGAAGAAAAACTGAAACATAAAGCTTATATTCCTAGGAAATTAGAATATGGTTGGAAACCCATCATTAATATGAAAGTGAATGATTTTGATCTCAAAGCTTTCTGTGACCTTGGTTCTAGTGTCTCTATTATGCCTAGAAAAATTTATGAAATGCTTCATTTTCCACCATTGGAAGATTGTTATTTGGATGTCCATCTTGATGGTAATGCTAAAAAGAAACTCATGGGGAGCAATAGTGATGTTCTTATTATGGTTAACAATGCCTTTGTCCCTGTTGATTTCTATGTTTTGGATGTTGAATGCAATGCTTCTTGTCCTATTATTTTGGGAAGACCTTTTATTAGAATTGTTGGTGCCATTATTGATATGAAGGAGGGCACCATTAAATATCAATTCCCACTCAAGAAAGGTATATAACACTTCCCTAATAAGAGAGAGAAGATACCTTTTGCTTCTCCTATTAAATAAAAAATTGATGTTAATGCTTCTTCATTTGAAAATACTTGATTCTTGCTTCCTATGCCTAACTTAAAGGCGTTAAAGAAAAGTACTAATTGGGAGATAACCCAAATTTCAGTAGGTTTTTCTTTTATTGAGACTTGGAAGTTATTACTTCTGAAATAAACTTTCATTATCCTTTTTGTGTGGTTTTTGTGCCAAGAATAACCTCTAATGAGAGAGAAGTAAGATTTGGGGAAGTTGCTGTCCTGAAACAGAATTTTGTGCTTCACTGTAAAAATTCGCGAAAAATCCCTATATGTCATATTGATTTGTAGTTTTTTGAGCTTATGCCCCAGGTTATTATCTAACTTCTGTTAGTACAACACTTTTCTATTTGAGCAATAGAAGGTCTTCGAAAAAATCGGTTTTGCTAGGTTTTTTGTCAGATTTCTGTCATTATTTGCATTTGCCTCTTATCGTTTTTTTAGTTCTCTTTGATCACTTGAGATTTTAAAAGGAATTGCTACAATAGCTTGTGTTTTAATCAAAGTTTTACTTTTGTTGAAACTAAACCCAAAGTCTTATTATCTTGAATACACTAATGTTTCTAATGAAGATTGTTTGAAGTTTTGTACACAGAAAATTTTCAAGTGTAGGGAAAGAACGATGTGATGAGATTAAGAATGGAAAAAAGCTCAAGCTTGGGGATGCCACCCCGTGTCACCACAAGAAATATTCAAGAGGTACAAGCGTCAAAACTTGGGGATGCCTGCATCCCCTTCTTCATCAATAAAAATTTCAGGTTTTCTTTCAGGACACTTCATTTTTATTATTTCATGCACTGTTGTGTTGTTCTTGGAGCGTCTTAGTTTTCGTTTTTGGTTTTATTTTGTTTGGTTTGCTGCATAAATTAGTTGGACCCCCGCTTTCATTTTTTTCAAATAAGTTGATTGGTGTTGGAAAAGAGTAGGAAGCTTGCTTATAGTGGTACAAAAAGGCGCATTGTTTTGACTGTGGCTTAGACTTTATCATGTCAAGCTAGATGTTTCTTTGACCTTATGATTAATGATTATTGGTGTAGCATGATGTGTTCCAAACAATTGAGATTTCTTATGTGCCTTGAAATAATCATGTGTTGTTTTAGCATACAAAAGCATAATATGTGGTATTCTCCTTTGATGCTTTATTTGGGTTGACTTGGCACATTCTTACACCATGCAAGACTATGAACCAGTCACCTTAGCCTCTATGATCATTTATTTTTTGACTTGTGATACCACTTTATGCTTTAATCGATAATGTTTTGTCGCTTTGCATGATTATGGTCATTATTGCTCTCTTAGTTGGTCTCCTAGTCTTTTGCTAGCCTCCACTTGTACTGAGTAAGCTCTACTCATGCATCCAACTCCCAAGAAACCAAGTTATTCCAAAGAGTCCACTATAAATTACGATGCATGGTGTGTTACACCATTCAAAGTATATTCATGTTTTTATCTATCTTTCAAATTAAACTTGTTATGTGAAAATTAGTGATTAAAGATCTCACAAACTTGATGGCACACTTTGTTTCTTGCACCTAATAAACTTGAACCATTGCGTCAGCTATGTTGTATATGCTTGCACTTATAAGTTGGGAATTAGCAGGACCATGCTGTCATGGGGAACGCTTTCAACACCTATACATATTACGCAGTTGATATCATGATCTTTTGTTTATGGATGTCGGCGGTGTAAAATAGAAGGGGAGCTTGTAAGGTCCTGGAGTATTGTATATGTGTTAGAGAAACGCCTGGGCGGCTAGCCTAAGCCATGCCTAATCATGGTGGAAACTTGCAGCATCACCATAGTGAGCAATCCATGAAGCATCTTCAGAAAAAAATAGAAAAATAAAAAAATAGCACCATACCCATGGTAAATAAGAAGATTGTTGAGATGCTCACTGTCTGTTGCCTTGTCATTTTGATATGGGATATCTCCTATGTCATGGGGCAAGGGGTACCCCGTTGGTGGTTCTCTATGATACACATATACTTACAATGACAAGAACTTGCTTGTGACTAAAGTTGAGTAGCATGAGGAACGACCCTCGTACTCAAGGGACATGCGATTGCCAACTTATGATTTTTCAAGCATATACTCCATATTTGTTTCACTTTAACCTTAATAACTTCAAGATGCTTATGATAGGGTCAATGAGAGATGAAAGCTAATAAGTACCATAATTTTTGGAAGCTCTTTATGAAACTTGAAATCCCTGCTTCCTTCTATGAAGGGCCTTTCTCTTTACCTTTATGTTAAGTCTCCATCTTCTATCTTTATGCACCAATTAAGAGAGCCTAGTTGTCATTCTTAGTTTTATGTCAATTGTCCCAAAAATTATTGATTGATTCATAATGTTGATATTGCTTGTTCTTAAACTATTTGTATCTAGTCACCCTTGTAAAATTTGAAGGTGGCATATGCATTTATGTTTTGTTATACCATGAGGGACAAGCTGAATACCACTCTTGTTATGTTTTCTATATGTGAAACAAACAAACATATTTCAACGCATTGTTATTCATGATCTTTGTTTGTACCTTTTCATGTTACAACATAGTTGCTATGTCTTATTGTTAGAACTACATCTTTCATGCTCATGTTTAGAGTACTATGATCCCAGCTATCAATGTTTTACAATAGTTTGATCAATATTGTGATGGTGCATATCACCTCAAAATTATTATTTTTATCACTTACCTACTCGAGGACGAGCAGGAGTTAAGCTTGGGGATGCTTTATACCTCATAAACATATCTATATTTTTTGATGCTCCATGCTTGTTTAGTATCAACTTTGTTATGTTTTGTCTACACTTTGAGGTATTTTTATACATTTTCTAGAACTAACCTATTAATAAGATGATGCAGTGCCAGTTGCCTGTTTTCTACTGTTTTTGGTTTCAGAAAAGTTAGTAATGAAATATTCTCGGAATTGGATGGGACAAAAGCCAAAGTCAATATTTCACCAGAAGGAACACGGAGTCCGGAGGGCAGCCAAAGTGGGGCCATGAGGTGGCCACACCTATGGCTGGCGTGGCCACCCCTTAGGGCGCGCCGCCACCAGGTGTGGGCCCCTCAAGCGCTCACCGACCTTGCTCCTTCGCCTATAAAATCGCCCCGATGCAGAAACCCTGAGTACCCGATCAAATCTCCACGAAACAGTCATTAGCCACCGCCACCATCGTCCCTAAATCGCGGGGATCTGAAACTCTTCCCAGCAACCTGCCGGAGGGGAGAGATCATCCCGGAGGCCTTCTTCATCACCATGCCAGCCTCCGGAGTGATGTGTGAGTAGTTCACCCTTAGACTATGGGTCCATACAGTAGCTAGATGGTTGTTTCTCCTCCTTTGGGATATCATGTTTAGATCTTGTGAACTCCGTTCATGATCAAGATCATCTATTTGTAATCATACATGTTGTGTTTGCGGGGATCCGATGGATATTGAGATACTATGTCAGATTGATTATTGATTCTATCTTGTCTATGTTATTTCTGATCTTGCATGCTCTTCGTTGTTAGTAGCTATCTTGGCCAAGTAGATGCTTGCAACTCCAAGAGGGGGTATTTATGCTCGATAGTAGGTTCATGCCTCTAGTAATCTAGCGAAGTGACATAAATCTCTAAGGTTGTAGATGTGTTGTTGGTACTAGGGACAAAACAACAATCCTTTGTCCATGGGGCAATTGTATTGTTTACTTTATACACATTGCTTAATGCAATTATCTATTGCTTCCAACTTAATATTGGAAGGGGTTCGGATGATAACCTGAAGGTGGATTATTAGTCATAGATGCAGTTGGATTACAGTTTATGTATTATGTTGTAATGCCTAATAAAATCTCGTAGGAGTCAAGATGTCTAGTATATGCATTGTTATGCTTTCTCAATCTGTCAATTGCCCCGCTGTAATTTGTTCACCCAACATTCTATCTATCTTAAGGAGAACACCTCTAGTGAACTGTGGACCCCGGTCCAATCTTATCATTGATACATCATCCACTGTTACTGTTTACTTTCTACAAGCAATCACTATCTTCCACACTATACGTTTAATCCTTTGTTTTTGGCAAACCAGTGAGATTGATAACCTCACTGTAAGTTGGAGCAAAGTTTTGAGTTTGTGTTGTGCATGTTCCAAGTTGTTAGCAACACCTTGGAGTTGTTTCCTTACTCCTACGGGTTCGATAACCTTGGTTTCATAACTGAGGGAATACTTGATGTTGTGTTCATCACACCTTGCTCTTGGGGTTTCCCAACGAGGCTCTGCAGTCAACCGAGCCGCATCAGGGGGCAGGGAGGGTGCAGCGAGGGATGTAGAGGTAGTGAACTAGGAAATTACGATTGAAGCCCTAATGAACCGCCTTAACTAGGGGTGGAAAGGGAATTCCCATATGTTTGAAACACAGGGGCGTGAACTATTTCGGGGATAGCGGGAGACTTTCCCGCTCGACTAAATCTAGGGCATACTCCCTGGAACCAAAGGCAGACACGGGCCCATGTTCAAAAATTAAGGCCCATTAGGCATTGATCATCCATGGCTCATATTGGACGTTTGGATGTCCCGGGCAAGCCCTTTTAAGCGACCACCTCTCTGCATCCAGGCACGACACACACACCGAAGAACTTTCTCTGTCTTTGATGGTGGCTCAGATCAACTTTAGAGCTTCGTTGGGAGACCCCAAGAGGAAGGTATGATGAGCACAGCAGCAAGTCGTCCCTGGTAAGAAACCAAGGTAATCAAACCAGTAGGAGGAATGAAATGACTCAAAGGTGTTGCTAGAAAATTGTAAACCTACACAACACAAAATCAAAACTTTGCCTCAATGAACAGTGAGGTTGTCAATCTCACCGGTCTGCTGAAAACAAAGGATTAACTGTATGGTGTGGAAGGTAATGGTGGTTTGCAGAAAGTAAACAGTAACAGTGGAAGATGTATCAATGGTAAAGATTGGACCGAGGTCCATAGTGCACTGGAGGAGCTCTGCTTAAGATAAACAAACATGGCATGTTGGGTAAACAAATTACAGCAGGGCAGTTGACAGGACTGAGCAAGGCATAACAATGCAATACTAGACATTCATGATCCTATTAAATTCGATTGGGAAATAAAAGAAGATACATAGACCTCCATCCAACTGCATCTATAACTAGTAATCCGCCTTCAGGTTATCATCCAAAACCCCTCTAGTATTAAGTTACAAGCAATGGATAACTAATTTAAGAAAAGTGTGTAAGGTAAACAATCCACTTATTCCATGAACAAGAGACCATTGTTTTCTCCCTAGTAGCAACAACACATCTACAACCTTAGAGATTTCTGTCACTTCCCTTAGATTAAATAGAAGCATGAACCCACTATCGAGCATAAATACTCCCTATTGGAGTCACTAGCATCTACTCGGCCAAGATAGCTACTAGAAACGAATAGCATGCAAGATCTCACACAACACAGACATGATAGAATCAATAAGACAAAATCATTAATCAATCTGACATAGTAATCTCAATATCCATCGGATCCCCGCAAACAAAACATGAATAAATACAAATAGAGATGATCTTGATCATGAACAGAGCTCACAAGATCTAAACATGGTAGCACAAAGGAGGAGATACAACCATCTAGCTACTACATGGACCCGTAGTCCAAGGTGGAACTATTCACACTTCATACCGGAGGCTGGTATGATGAAGAAGAAGGCCTCCAGGATGATCTCCCCTCCGGCAGGGTGCCAAGAAGAGCTTCAGATCCCCTCGATCTAGGGACGATGGTGGCGGCGGCTACAGACGGTTTCGTGGAATATTGATCGGGTGCTTAGGGTCTCTACATCGGGGGGTCTTTATAAGCGAAGAGGCGAGGCAGGGGGCGGCCGCACCCCCCAAGCGCGGGCTAGGGTTAGCCACGCCTCCAGGGGGTGTGGCCGCCCTGGCTGCCCCCTACCTTGCCTCTTCGCTTATAAAGACCCCCCCCCCCAATGTAGAGAGCCGCGCTGCCAGGGGGTGTGCCCCCCTGTTGGCTCCCCTCCGTCTCGTACTCTGGCTCCGTGTTCCCCACAGTAAAATATTGACTTTGTCTTTTATCCCATCCAATTTTGAGAATATTGATTTTCTGCCTTTCTGGAACCAAAAACAGAAGAAAACGGGCAACTGGCACTATGGCATCTTATTAATAGGTTAGTACCAGAAAACATATAAAAACACCTCGAAGTGTAGACAAAGCAAAGCAAATTAGATACCAAACAAGCATGGAACATCAAAAAATTATAGATACTTTTCGACGTATCAGTCTCTCCCTGCCTCCCCCTCCCTCTAGGCTGGCCAAGCCACCACACACACAAAAATGCCGCGCAGCTGCTCCAAATTAGTGCACCTCCATTGACGAGTCCAATGCATTGGCCAACGGGGATATCAGTCCCTACCATGATGATAGCGGGGAGTCCGTTGATGGGCCAAACTATTCCGACACACCGGACGGTAATTTTTCCGACGAGGACCCTACTTTCCTAGTAGCAACAACACATCTACAACCTTAGAGATTTCTGTCACTTCCCTTAGATTAAATAGAGGCATGAACCCACTATCGAGCATAAATACTCCCTATTGGAGTCACTAGCATCTACTCGGCCAAGATAGCTACTAGAAACGAATAGCATGCAAGATCTCAAACAACACATACATGATAGAATCAATAAGACAAAACCATTAATAAATCTGACATAGTAATCTCAATATCCATCGGATCCCCACAAATAAAACATGCATAAATACAAATAGAGATGATCTTGATCATGAACAGAGCTCACAAGATCTAAACATGGTAGCACAAAGGAGGAGATACAACCATCTAGCTACTACATGGACCCGTAGTCCAAGGTGGAACTACTCACACTTCATACCGGAGGCTGGTATGATGAAGAAGAAGGCCTCCGGGATGATCTCCCCTCCGGCAGGGTGCCGAGAAGAGCTTCAGATCCCCTCGATCTAGGGACGATGGTGGCGGCGGCTACAGACGGTTTCGTGGAATATTGATCGGGTGCTTAGGGTCTCTACATCGGGGGGTATTTATAAGCGAAGAGGCGAGGCAGGGCAGCCAGGGCGGCCGCACCCCCCAAGCGCGGGCTAGGGTTAGCCGCGCCGCCAGGGGGTGTGGCCGCCCTGGCTGCCCCCTGCCTCGCCTCTTCGCTTATAAAGACCCCCCCCCCCCCCCCCGATGCAGAGAGCTGCGCTGCCAGGGGGTGTGGCCCCCTGTTTGCTCCCCTCCATCTCATACTCTGGCTCCGTGTTTCCCACAGTAAAATATTGACTTTGTCTTTTGTCCCTTCCAATTTTGAGAATATTGATTTTCTGCCTTTCTGGAACCAAAAATAGAAGAAAACGGGCAACTGGCACTATGGAATCTTGTTAATAGGTTAGTACCAGAAAACATATAAAAACACCTCGAAGTGTAGACAAATCAAAGCAAAGTAGATACCAAACAAGCATGGAACATCAAAAATTATAGATACGTTTCCGACGTATCAGTCTCTCCCTGCCCCCCCTCCCTCTAGGCTGGCCAAGCCACCACACACACAAAAATGCTGCGCATCTGCTCCAAATTAGTGCACCTCCATTGACGAGTCCAATGCATTGGCCAACGGGGATATCAGTCCCTACCATGATGATAGCAGGGAGTCCGTTGACGGGCCAAACTATTCCGACACACCGGAAGGTAAATTTTCCGACGAGGACCCTACTTTCCAAGGAGGAGGAGGAGGACGATGGTTTATCTTTCATCTATGATGGACCCGTCGTCTTCAAGAAGAGTTCACTCAATCAACCCTTCTTCGGCAAGAAGAAGAGGAAGCAGGAGGATGAGGCATCGGAAATCGTCTACAAGAAGAGTGCACTCAATCCCTTCTTCACTAGAAATAAGAAGAGGAAGGAGAAGGAGGCGGGAGGCTTGAAGAAGAAAAAGGCAAGAGTTGTGGGGATGCCACGGGAAGCGGAAGGACGGTGCCTATAGGAAGGTTGCAGTGGAAGGATCTAGGTCCAAGGAGAAGAAGAAGTCTTATGATTAATTTAACCTCTAGTACTACCTATATGTAATAAGGTTTGGAGATTGAATATCATCAAGTGCAATTGGAACGGTGTTGGGATGTAGCACATATACTACGTTTGTCATTTCATCTCCCCACTGCGACACAATAAGACCTCTTGTACTATGTATTACTTCCTCCCCTTAATTTCTGCATGCGTTCTAGGAAAGAGGGATGCCAATATAGAGAAAGCGATGTCAATTAGTACTCACGTGATTTTAGGTAATTAATACTCCTACTAAAAGGAAGAAACCTGGGTAACCGCATGTATTCGTAGTGATTAAGTGAAATATGGAGTAATACTATCAAAGTCCTTGGATAAAAAATAACCTTTGTACAGCATACTTACACGTAAATCATCTCCTGGCTCGACATTGAATTAAATTATTTAATGTCACATTGATTTGAAAACTTGACTGCGCCCAATGTGCTATCCCCTGGCCGGCACCACGACACGTCAAAAAGGATGTGTCGCCTGCAAAATCAAGCAAGCACGCAACCATCTATATGCCAGAAGAATCCTGCAGACACCATGCAAACATCAGAATCAGGATACTATGCACCATGCCAAGAAACACACGAGCAGATAGAAGAAAATCACCAAGAAATAGAGAGGAGCGAAATGAATTGCTTGGTAGAAAGGATGTGCATCTCAGCACCGATGTCTCTGGTGTGTCCCTAGGAACAGTGTGATGACAGCTGCATCTGAGTAGTACTACCAAGAAACATGTCCTTTTCCAATCAACGATTTTCATGGTTGAAGGTCTATTTTTCGTGGTTGAAAAACCATATACGACGGATGACCATCGTGGTAGAATTCCCATCACAAATGATTCTACCATGTTTTTTTCGACCGTGGCGGATCACACCCTTTAGCCACGAAAAGTCGTTCTGTCGTAGATCTGGTCGCCAGCCATGTTGACTGCTGACCTCATGCAAACTGCCACGTGGCGGACGCTGTTAATGGCCAATTAACATTGTTAAATGTCAATAAAACCGTGGTAAGCTAGGCCCGGACAAGGCTAGGTAATTATTGAGTGGGCCAGCCTATTAAGAGAGCCTAATAATATCATGGCCCGTTACTCTTTCGTCATGCACTGTTACAAATGGGCCCACTGGTGGTGCGTGCGGTGACCCATCAACTTTTGGCCCTTTATTGTTTTGACAAACACTGTTTGAATTTGGCCCATTACTGAGACCCATAAAAATTTGGAACCATTACTGTTCCGTCATGTACTGTTTGAATTGGGCCCGTTTTGCCAGCACGCTTTGTCCCGTAGCCATTCTGGCCCGTTACTCTACAACTTTGTACTGTTTAGAGCGGCGCATTTACATAATCAGTTGTGTCCCATAAAATTTTGGGCCCATTAATGTTTAGGCCCATAAACGCCCTGCGCATATTCTGGCCTGTTACTGTTTTGGTCTGGTAGGTTTTCGGCATGTTACTGTTCCTTCATGGTGCATTTCGGCGTGTTACTGTTCTGGCCTGCTACGATCCTGGCCTTTCTCTGGCCTGGCTGGTCACTGTTTTGGACATTTAACCTTCTGAACGTTTTACTGTTCTGGTGCATTACTGTTCTGGGGATATCACTGTTTCGACATGTTACTTGTTTTGTTGTTTACTATTTCGGCATGTTAATGTTTGGGCCTTTTACTGTTTCGGCCTGCTAATGCTTTGACAGATGTTGATTCAGCCTGTTACTGTTTTGGCCATTTACTATTACTTAGTACGCCTGTGGGTCGGGCCTATTACTTTTACGTTTTTGCATTTCCGGAGCCTATTCCGATATCATAGAAGGTGTACAACTTGTGAACATATTTACTGTTCATCGTCGGCCTAATATAAGACGGGCCAATAAAGAGCACGATATTGTACCCTAATCTACCTGGCTAGCGCAGGTATGGAACCGCCTACCTCTATGTATGGACGACGTCAACTAAATGCCTATATGGGCTATGCGATTTATCTAGATATTACATCAAATGCCAACTACTTAAAATTATTACATATTATCAACTCAAGGGAAAGAAAAATCGGCATTTTAGTTGACAATCGAGTTGATAACAGTCCTCAATTTGCTTTCTCCATCTATCACATGTATCTCCCTTTTGAGTGCGACATCTACATTGGAAAACAAACTTGAGACATGATCTTGCAGCCCCCTCTTTGGTGGTGATAGCAATAATTGCAGTCTGAAACTAAGTAATAACAAGTTAATACGTCAAACAATGCAAACTACTCATTTAACTGATCTGACAAGAGTTATGAACTGGAGTTTACTACTAGTCAATGATTCAAACATATTGACCATCACGTCAAACAAACAGGATAAGCAAGCATTAAACAAGTGTGCCTACCGTGAAACGAGAAATATAACAATGTGTGTGGCTTAGAATTTTAGCAAATATAAACTAGCTAGGTTATTTCAACAAATATATATAGAAGAATAAACCAGACAATGGCATGCAGTTACTGCCGTAGCTAAGAATGAACAAGACAGAAATTATAACGGCATGATGCAAGAACTTGTAGAGCAGGAATGCAAACCATAAATGAACTATACAGTAGAGGATAGTTAGGTCATTGCTTAGGACGAACCAGAACCATATACGAAATATAATGGCGTCACTTGTGAACCTGTACAACAATACATGCAAGCATTAGGCAAGTGTGCGTACAATGAAATGAGCAATCAAACAAAGTGTTAATTAGAATTTCAGCACATATAAACTAGCCAGGTCATTTCAACAAATATATATATGGAAGCAGTTGTATATCTGATACGTCGGAAACATATCTATAATTTTTGATGTTCCATGCTTGTTTAGTATCTTGCTTTGTCTACACTTTGAGGTGTTTTTATATATTTTTTGGAACTAACCTATTAACAAGTTGCCACAGTACCAGTTGCATGTTTTCTTTTATTTTTTGGTTCAAGAAAGGCAGAAAATCAATATTCTCGGAATTGGACGGGACAAAAGCCAAAGTCAATATTTTACCGTGAGTGACACGAATCCGGAAGATGGGACGGAGGGGCGCCACACCCCTAGGCGCGTCCAAGCTTGGCCCGCGCCTGGGAGGGGTGTGGGCCCCCCGAGCACCCCCTGCCTCGCCTCCTCGCCAATAATAAGCCCCTGATGCAGAAACCCTAGGCACTCGATCAAAACTCCACGAAACCGTCTGTAGCCGCCGCCACCACCATCCCTAGATTGGGGGGATATGAAGTTCTTCCCGGCACCCTACCGGAGGGGAGATCATCCCGGAGGCCTTCTTCTCTGGTATGATGCGTGAGTAGTTCCACCTTGGACTACAGGTCCATGTAGTAGCTAGATGGTTGTATCTCCTCCTTGTGCTTTCATGTATAGATATTGTGAGCTCCGTTCATGATCAAGATCTCATCTATTTGTAATCATGCACATTGTGTTTGTGGGGATCCGATGGATATTGATATTACTATGTGAGATTGATTAATGGTTTTATCTTTATGATTCTATCATTTCTGTGTTGTTTGTGATCTTGCATGCTCTCCGTTGTTAGTAGCTATCTTGGCCGAGTAGTTGCTAGTGACTCCAAGAGAGGGTATTTATGCTCGATAGTGAGTTCATGCCTGTAGTTTCCAAGGGAAGTGACAGAAATATCTTCGGTTGTAGATGTGTTGTTGCCACTAGGGAGAAAACAACGATCTTTTGTACATGGAACAAGTGGATTGTTTACCTTACACACTTTGCTTAAAGCAGATGTCTGTTGCTTGCAACTTAATATTGGAGGGGGTTCGGATGATAACCCAAAGGTGGACTACTAGTCATAGATGCAGTTGTATGGCGGTCTATGTATCTTCTTGTATTGCCAAATCGAATCTCATAGGATCTTTCTGTCTAGTATTGCATTGTTATGCCTTGCTCAGTTCCTGTCAATTGCCCTGCTGTAATTTGTTTACGCTTCATGCCATGTTGTTTATCTAAGGAGAGCACCTCTAGTGAACTATGGACCTCGGTCCAATATTTACCATTGATACATCCTACACTGTTACTGTTTACTTGCTGCAAACCACCATTACCTTCCACACCATATAGTTAATCCTTTGTTACAGCAACCGGTGAGATTGACAACCTCACTGTTAGTTGGGGAAAAGTCTTGAGTTTGTGTTGTGCAGGTCTTCGCGTTGCTTGCAACACCTGTGTGATGTTTCCTTCCTCCTATTGGTTAGATAACCTCGGTTTCTTACTGTGGGAACACTTGTCGATGTGCTACTTCACACCTTGCTCCTGGGGTTCCCAACAGGCTCCACATCAACTGAGCCATCAACATCCTGGAAAGCAAGAGACGTTGGTTAACTCAGAATTTGCGGTGAGCTACACAATAGCATGCAGTTACTGTCATACCTAAGAATGAACCAGATAAAAATTATAATGGCATCATACCAGAACTTGCAGAGCAGGAACGCAAACCACGAATTAACTACACGGTAGAGGATAGTTATTGTCGTTGCTTAGGATGAACCAGCACCAGATTAGAAATTTAATGGCGTCTCTGGCGAACCTATAGAATAGAACAAGCAAGCATTAGACAAGTGTGCCTATAATAAAATGAGAAATCAATCAAAGTGTTTATTAGAATTTTAGAAAATATAAACTAGCCAGGTTATTTCAACAAATATATATGGAAGCAATCATTTATCCTAAAATGCAAGAGACGTTGGGTGACCCGGAATTTGAGGTGAGCTACATGATGGCCATGCAGTTACTGTCATAACGAGGAATCAAATAGAAATTATAATGGCATCATAAGAGAACTTGTAGAGAAAGAATGCAAACTACAAATGAACTATATATCGAATATAGCTATGTCGCCTCTTAGGACGAATCATTATATATGAAATATAATAACGTTGCTTATGAACCAGCAGAACGGGACAAGCAAGAATTACACAAGTATACCTACAAATGAATTGAGCAATCGAATAGAGTGTTTCCTAGAATTTTAGCAAATATAAACTAGCCAGGTACTTTCAACAAATATATATATGAAAGTAGTAGTATATCCTGGAATGCAAGAGACGTTGGGTGACTGACTCGGAATTCGTGGTGAGCTACACAATGGGAATGTAGTTACTTTCGTAGCTAAGAATGAATAAGACAAATATTATAATGGCATCATGCGAGAGCTTGCAGAGCAGGAACACAAACTACGAATGAGCTACAAAGTAGAGGATAGTTATGATGTTGCTTAGGCTGAACCAACACCAGATTATAAATATAACGATATCTCTTGCGAACCTATAGAAGAGGACTAGCAAGCATTAGACAAGTGTGCCTATAATCAAATGAGCAATCAATCAAAGTGTTTCTTAGAATTTCAGCAAATATAAAATTGCCAGGTCATTTCAACAAATATGTATGGAAGAAATTGTTTATCCTGGAATGCAAGAGACGTTAGGTGACCCAGAATTTGCGGTGAGCTACACAATGGGCATGCAGTTACTGTCGTAGATATGAACCGCATAGAAATTATAAAGACATCATAAGAGAACTTGTAGGGCAAGAATGCAAACTACGAATGAACTATATATTGAACAACGTTGCCAAGTTCGATACACGGAAGCATGAATGGAAACCATGAATGAATTGTAACAGGATCATACCAAAACTTGTAGAGCAGGAATGGAAACCACGAATGGACTATATATATAGTATAAGATAGTTATGTCATTGCTTATGACGAACCATTATATATGAAAAATAATGGCATCAATTGTGAACCTGTAGATCAGGACAAGCAAGCATTACAGAAGTGTGCCAACAAATTAATTGAGCAATCAAATAGTGTTTCTTAGAATATGTGGAAGCAATATATATGGTAGAGGGTACTTATGTCATTGCTTAGGATGAACAAACAAACTAGCCAGGTCATTTCAACTAATATATATGGAAGCAATTGTGTATTCTAGAATGCAAGAGACATTGGGTGACTCAGAATTTGCGGTGAGTTACAAGATGGCATGCAGTTACTGTCGTAGATAAGAATGAACCAGACAGAAATTATAATGACATCATACAAGAACTTGTTGAGGAGGAAGGTAAACCACGGATGAACTATATATATGGTAGAGGGTACTTATGTCATTGCTTAGGATGAACTAGCACCAGATAAGGAAACAATGGCATCGCTGGTGAACCCGTAGAATAGGCTGTGCAAACCAACATGATCAGATCTCCCTTTTGGAGCTCTAAGCAAAGACAAAAAAATCGTCAGTGTTGCGGCTTTTGAAGAACTAGATGGCAACCACAAAATTATAAACGAATTAATACGAATAGTTTGAACGCATACTAGATGTTAGCAGAAGCAGGAACATAGCTCAGGACTAACCAGATAAATTCAGTAACAGTGGAGTAGGGAATCCATACTAATATTTTCCACTGACTTTACATTTTGCAAGAACTAAACAATAGCAGGCAATTACTGTTATACGGAGTAGCTAAGAACATGTGCATGACTTTAAAATTTGTATAGTAGCGAATGCAAGCCAACATGTCTATTGACCTTTATGTAGAAAAAAAACAGGCATGTGCACTGACTTGGTGTGTAGCACGATTAGAAAATTCGGTTTTGCTAGAAATCAGATGGCTGATTTTTAGTTATGTCTCAGACGCCTCTCTTATAATTGAATATACCTCGTGATTCGTGCAATATACGAGTTAAACATGAGTTGCGACTAGGTTGTAACTGAGAATCTGATGAATTGCAACTAGGTTGCAACTAAGAATTGGTACAGATTTTATTAGTTGCAACTAGGTTGCAACTCAGAATTAGCACAA
Source organism: Avena sativa (assembly GCA_916181665.1). NCBI lineage: Eukaryota > Viridiplantae > Streptophyta > Magnoliopsida > Poales > Poaceae > Avena > Avena sativa. The sequence goes on from OV702282.1 coordinate 197,373,629, forward strand.
AATAGTAGGATGATGATAGCAACTTAGACATAGCTAAAAATCAGGCGCCTGAGATCTAGGATCTCCCAATTCACTGCGACAGGCTTGAACATGCTATGCTGGTGACAAAAAAAGAGTTGGGAGATTTGGTTACCATGGTCGGAGAGGTTGTAACCATCATCCATACCCACGTGGGTGACGTCAAGGTCATCGAGGGTGTTGCGGTTGTGGTTGTTTGTGTCAGGAAAACAGATCTTGGACGGTCGATGACGGCTTGAGCGCAGTGGACGAGAGCGTCGCTGAGGCAGAATCGATGCACTACACGGTGGCTCCGGTATGGTACGGTTGGGGTGGATGCCGGCGGCACGGAAGCAGATCTTGGGCACTCCTTGACAGATTCGGCGTCGTGTACGGGAAAGTGGGGAAAGGAAGCCAGCTGTGGTGACATGGATCGGGCGCGCTGGACGTCGGTGAAGCGATAATATTGTGTTGGATGAGACCGCAACTGATGCGGCTCCGTCATACTGGTGGGTGAGGAGGGCATGGTGTCGAGTTACGGCGGGCAAAGCCAGCATGAGAAGTGCTACGAGAGGTTTTGTGCTGGAGCCGGTGGTCGAAGAGGCAAGAGAGTGTGAGCGGGGCTAAGGGTTTTTCTAAGGAGTTTTCTTTGTGTGTTTGGGGAAGAATCATATTTTGAAATATATTGATATTACTATAGTACCGACCCAAGAGGGGAATACAATTAATTTGTATTATTTGTTTGAAACGGAGGGGCGTGAGAAATTTCACAGTGTTTGAAATAGAGGGGCGCAAGAAATTTTGCAGTGTTTGAAACAGAGGGGTGCGAGAAATTTCGTAGTGTTTGAAATAGAGGGGCACGAGGCAGTGGGGACCACGTGATTTTGGTCGTCTAGCAATCTTGTCCGTCCATCCAAAATCAACGGGCCAGAGATGATACCTTCCCTGCGAAGGCTTTAGCACGGACTTCTATGCAAGCAATCACTGGGTGTCCCAGAGTAGACTATATGGGTAGATGTGTAGGCCACAATATATTAGTGTCACACCATTAATCGGGCTAGCTGGGGGCCAGGTTATTTTGGCGCTCCACGAGTTCAAAATTTTTGTGTACTCCATTTTTAGGAGTCAATGCATGCAGCTCAAATAAACATACTAATGCATGTTATTGCTATTATGTCAGGACATCGTGATTACGTGCATGATAGTACTAGTGGGTTACTCCATTTCAGGAGTGAATGTATGCATCTCAATCAACAAAAAGAAAGGAGTGAATGTATGCAGCTAAAAAAACGTACTATGTAACTAGCATGCATCGTGATTACATGCATGATAGTAGTTGGTTACTGAGTTGCATGCATCGTGTATCAAGTGGATTCTATTTGGTGGATCATATTACTCGTACTCTCCGTATATTCGTTGATCTCATCATAGTCTAGTTACTGAGTTGCATGCATGTGCGCACAAGCTCCATTTCTTCTGTTGATTGAGTAACATACCCATTTTGCTCCGTCCGCTGATGACTCTTGCTAATCAACGCAGATAATTTGCCCATGAGGAATAGAAAAATGATTTTAATTATATCCCCTATCTTGCATACACCAATATGATGATAATATATGTGCACTATATAGGAAAAAGTGGAGTGATGGATCAGTTGATGTGGAGCCTGTTGGGAACCCCAAGAGCAAGGTGTGAAGCAGCACAGCAGCAAGTCTTCCCTCAGTAAGAAACCGAGGTTATAAAACCAGTAGGAGAAAGGAAACATCACACAGGTGTTGCAAGCAACACGGAGACCTACACAACACAAACTCAAGACTTTGCCCCAACTAACAGTGAGGTTGTCAATCTCACCGGTTGCTGTAACAAAGGATTAACTGTATGGTGTGGAAGTTAATGCTGGTTTGCAGCAAGTAAACAGTAATAGTGGAAGATGTATTAATGGTAAAGATTGGACCGGGGTCCATAGTTCACTAGAGGTTATCTCGTTAGATAAACAACATGGCATGAAGGGTAAACAAATTACAGCAGGGTAATTGACAGGAACTGAGCAAGGCATAACAATGCAATACTAGACAAAAATACCCTATGAGATTTGATTGGGCAATACAGCAAGATACATAGACCGCCATCCAACTGCATCTATGACGAGTAGTCCACCTTTGGGTCATCATCCGAACCCCCTCCAGTATTAAGTTGCAAGCAACAGAAAACTTCTTTAAGCAAAGTGTGTAAGGTAAACAATCCACTTGTTCCATGAACAAGCGACCGTTGTTTTCTCCCTAGTGTCAATAACACATCTACAACCGAAGAGATTTCTGTCACTTCCCTTGGAAACTAGAGACACGAACCCACTATCGAGCATAAATACCCCCTCTTGGAGTCACTAGCAACTACTCGGCCAAGATAGCTACTAACAACGGAGAGCATGCAAGATCACAAACAACACAGACATGATAGAATCATAAATAAAAAACCATTAATCAATCTGACATAGTAATCTCAATATCCATCGGATCCCCACAAACACAACATGCATGATTACAAATAGATTAGATCTTGATCATGAACGGAGCTCACAAGATCTATACATGAAAGCACAAGGAGGAGATACAACCATCTAGCTACTACATGGACCCGTAGTCCAAGGTGGAACTACTCACGCATCATACCGGAGAAGAAGGCCTCTGGGATGATCTCCCCTTCGGTAGGGTGCCGGGAAGAGCTTCAGATCCCCCCGATCTAGGGACGATGGTGGTGGCGGCTAAAGACGGTTTCATGGAGTTTTGACGGGTGCCTAGGGTCTCTGCATTGGGGGCTTCTTATAGACGAGGAGGCGGGGCAGGGGGTGCCCACACCCTGCCTAGGCGCGGGCCAGGCTTGGCCGCGCCTGGGGGGTGTGGCCACCCCATGGCGCCCCTCTGTCTCGTCTTCTGGATTCGTGTCGCCCACGATAAAATATTGACTTTGGCTTTTGTCCCGTCCAATTCCGAGAATATTGATTTTGTGCCTTTCTAGAACCAAAAACAGAAGAAAACAGGCAATTGGCATTATGGCAACTTGTTAATGGGTTAGTTCATAAAAACACCTCAAAATGTAGACAAAGCAAAGCAAAGTAGATACTAAACAAGCATGGAACATCAAAGATTATAGATACATTTCTGACGCATCAAGCATCCCCAAGATTAACTCCTGCTCGTCCTCGCGAGTAGGTAGGTGATAAAACAATAATTTTTGAGGTGACATGCACCTTCACAATAAAGATCAAACCATTTGCAAGCATTGAAAGCTGGGATCAAAGAACTCTAAACATGTGCATGAAAGATGGAGTTCTAACAGCAAGACAAAGTAACTAAGCATGCAACATGAAAGGCTACAAACAAAGATCATGAATAACATGCATTGAAAAACGTTTGTTTGTTTCACATACAAAAAACATGGCATAGTGGCAATCAACTTGTCCCTCATAGAGTAGCAAATAGATGCATAGGACACCTTCAAAGTTCATAAGAGTGACTAGATACAAATAACACAACAACAAGTAATATCACAATATGCATCAATAAATAAGCTTTGGAACACTGCACACAGAATGACAACTATGCTCTCTTAATGGTGCCTAAAGGTGGAAGGTGGATACTCAATAGTGGTGGAAGAAAGGCCTTTTTTTGTAAAGGAAGCAGGGATTACAAGTTTCAAAATAGAGCTTCCAAAAATTATGGTACTTGTTAGCTTTCAGCCCTCATAGCCCCTATCATAAGCATCTTGAAGTGATTAAGGTTAAAGTGAACAAACTATGGAGTATATGCTTGACAAAGTATAAGTTGGCAATCTCATGTCCCTTGATTACGATGGCCACACCTCACGCTACTCAACTTCAGTCACCTGTAGTTCTTTTCATTGTAAGTACATGCATATCATAGAGAACCGCCAACGGGGTACCCCTTGCACATGGTACAAGAGCTTTCCTAAAGGGAATATGCCCCGAGAGGCAATAATAAAGTGTTTATTATGTATATTCCAAGTATATGATAGATGTTTATTTTGCATGCTATAATTATATTAATACGGAAACGTTAATACATGTGTGTTTAATAAACAAACAGAAAGTTCCTAGTTATGCCTCTCTCATAAACTAGCTCGTTGATTAACAAGATGATCAAGGTTTCCTGATCATGGACATTGGATGTTGTTAATAATGGGATCACAACATTAGTGTAATGATGTGATGAACATTCATCCAAAGTATAGCATTACGATCAAAGTCATTGAGTTTATATTGCTATAACAACTTATGAAGTGATCCTAATCCTTATACCATGAGATCATGTCAATCACTAACACCGGAAGAGTTTCTTGATAACATCAAACGTCACACCGTAACAGGGTGATTATAAAGATGGGTTCAGAACTAATAAAGTGTTATGTTGAGGCCCATGGATCGAGAGTGGAATTTGTTCATCCCGATGACGGATAGATATACTCTGGGCCCTCTCGGTGATATCACATTGGTTAGATTGCAAGCAAGTGATTTGATCACTAGAATGTTATATCACGGGAACGAGAAAAGAGTGCATGTCAGTAACAAGATCAAACTAGGTACTGAGATACCGATGATCGAATCTCGGACATGTAATATATCGCGAAACAAAGGGATTAAGATATTATGGTAAAAGGTTCCGACGATCACAAGAAAGTCATCGTTGAATGTGTGGGAGTCAGTATGGGTCTCTAGATCCCGCTTCTGATTATTGATCCGAGAGGGGCCTCGATCATGTCCGCATTATTCGCGAACCGTAGGGTGACACACTTAAGAGAAACTGACATCCAATTGGAGCAAAAGTTTCATGGCGGAAAGAATAACAAGCGCAGGAATTTATTTCACTAGATACCGAAACGGGTTTTCCGGTGAAATTGCAAAAACTGTTTTTGCATTGAAATAGAATTCTAGCAAGGGGTTATATGTGAATGTTTGTCATTAAAGTAATTGACAAAATTCTGAATAAATAAAAAGAGTTTTATTTAATGAGAGTTGGCATTAAATTTGGTGGAAATTTAATAGCATGTTTGAGTGGGATTTTGAGTGGAGGGAATTTAAAGGAATTTTTTGAGTGGAGTGTCCAACCACATGAAGAGGGGAGGGCAAGGGGGCAGCCCCATGCCCGGCCACCCCCTTGGGGTCCCCCCCTCTCCTGTAAAAGGCATCCCCTCCTCACTTCTCACTCACACCTCCTCATGAAGGATCTCTCTCCCCCTCTAGAATTTATTCCCCATGGTCTCAGACTAGCGAGATACATGTTCCTAGTGGCTATTCAGCAAGAAAGAGTTGTGCTTCCGTTGTATCGCTGGAGCGAGGAGGCGGATGTTGCTCAGTGCCTCGGACGTGTGTGCGAGCACGGATGCGCTGCTGATTTGCGGCGCTAGGACTTCCTCTCGATCTTGACATCGGCAAGATATCGTCTACATCAACCATGAGTTTAACTCGTTAAGCTTTGTAGGTCTTCAAGGGTATGTTCTCTACGGATATACATTTGCCCGTTGTTTGTATCTAGTAGATAGATCTTGGTACATAGTTGTTCCCATCGTAGGAAAATTTTTGCTTTCTATGTTGCGAACCCTACATTTCCTATAACCAAAATGACAAGGCAAGCAGACAATGAGCATCTCAGCGATCTTTTTATTTACTATATGCATATATTTTTATTGAGGATGCTTCATAGATAGCTCACTATGGTGATGCTGCACGTTTCCACCATGATTAGGCATGGCTTAGTCTAGGGGCCCAGGCGTTTCTATAACACAAAATAGATAACTCCATGGACTTACAAGCTCCCTCTTTATTTCACAACGGTGACATTCATAGACAAAGGAGCATGATATCAACTGATTACAACGTACACGTGCAATGTTGAAAATGTTCCCCATGACAGCATGGTTCTGCTAATTCCAACGTATAAGTGCAAGCATATACAACATAGACGACACAATGGTTCAAGTTTTTTAGGGGCAAAGAATATAAAGTGCGCCATCAAGTTCGTGAGGGCTTCAATCACTAAGTTTTCACATAACAAAATACTTTTTAATTGGAATATAGCTGAAAACAAGAATATACTTGAAATAGTGTAACACACCATGCATATGAATTTATAGTGGACACTTTGGAAAAACTTGATTTCTTGGGAGTTGGAAGCATGAGTAGAGCTTACTCATACAATTGGAGGCTAGCAAAAGACTGGGAGCAACCAAATAAGAGAGCAATAATGGTCATAATCATGCAGAGCGACAAAACATTACTAATCAAAGCATAGAGTTGTACTACAAGTCTAGGACTAAATGATCATAGAGGCTATGGTGACTTGTTCATAGTCATAACATGGCGTGAGCATGTGCCAAGTCAACCCAAACAAAGCATCAAAGGAGAATACCACAATACTATGCTTTTGCATGCTAAAACAATGCATGAATCCTTCAAGGCACACTAAGCAATCCCATTGACTTGGATCAAGTCATGCTACAGCAATAATCACTAAGCATAAGGTCAAAACAACACCTAGCATGTCATGCTAAAGTCTAAGTCACGGTCAATGCAAGCTCCTCTTGCGCTTCCAAGCAAGAACTTTCTACTCCTTTCCAACACCAATCGACTTATTTGAAACAACACGGCGAGAATGGGGGTCCAAACTACTTTATTCAAGCAAACTAAATGTAGAGGTCCCAACCTGATAAGGTAGAGATCCCTGTGTTTACAATGCTAGTCCGTGGATCGAATAGCTAGCATACACAGTTTAAGATGTAATATCAAGAAACAAAGGTCATAATACAACTTTATAACCAGGAATAAAATAATTCATTACATCTTACATAGCTCATATGGCTATCTCATTACAATGCAACAGATATAACTAAGTAGCATGGAGCCCTTCATCTTCATATGCCACAGTCAATCATGTTGGTTGTAGACTTGTAATCCTACTCAACAACTTCACTAACATCATACAAACCTGCAACATGATAAGTTACAGCCACAAGGGTCAATACAGTTGAATTGTATTGGCAAGTGATTTTATATTGACATGGAGAATCTATCATCTACATGAATATTTTTCTAAGTGGAGTTTTGGCTTGCCTTTGCATAAAACAGGTTTTCCTTATCCTTTGAAAATAGTTTTTCTCTTTAACAAAACCTTTCATCACACAATGGCACACTGGATACCCTCCACGTGCTTCCCTTGTTTTACCCAACAAGTTTTCTTCAATGCCTTTGATGCTCAAATTGTCCATTGCCGCGGACACGGCTAAGTACTTAGGTTTTACCCTCTCGAGAGGTGGTGCACCTTCCCCACAAGACTCGACATGCATCGAGACAAGATCTTTCAGAAGCCTTCCCTTAGACCAAATGGACGCGTTCCATCCTATCATCACTACCACCCTCTGTCCATCTGGCTAAGTTTGTGCAACCTATATGATCAAGGCAGAGCCCATATGTCATGGAAATGGCCACGACAGATGCTGCAATCGGCAGCGAGTAGTAGAACGAGGGGCAAGGGCGGCCAGCCATCTGCGATGCGAGATGAGGGCAGAGACACAAGGGTTTACCCAGGTTCGGCCCCTCAGAGGGTAAATACCTACTCCTGCTTGATTGTATTGATGGTGAGTACAATGGGTGAGCTCGGCGGCGAGTTGCTAGGGTGTATGATGGAACGTGTCCTCTGTGCGTACCCTAGGGAGGTTTATATAGGCTCACCCTGCTAGGGTTTACAAATCTACAACCAAATTAGTTAAGGACTCGGAGGGTTCTTGACCTAATCCTACTAGGCCTAGCTACGCTTCTCGGCCTCCAGCTTCCAGTCGCCTGGGTCCTTGCCAAGTCTCGATCTAGTCACCGTCGTGCAGGCCCACTCGCTGGCAGCTTGGGCCAGTAGGAAACGTCCTGCTGGGTATACCCCGGTCGGCATATCCCCATCACCATATTGCCATTTGGCTGCACTGGAAGCTTCTCAACACAAAACATCTCAAATCTCTTTGTTCCTGGGTGGCAATACAAAAGTGTGATACACAAGGGGAACCATTGAAATGGGCTTTGTGTAACCACTCAACACAAATCCATCCAAGCAATTACCATTCCACCCAGGTGATTCATTCACTTAGTGGTTTTATTAATCAAAAACATAATCATTGACTTTGCATAATATCATAGTATGAATATTTCACCCTTGAAATCTTTTAGCTAGGCTAAGCATACTAGCAAAACTTGTAACTTGACTAAGGGAGAATCCTACCAAGATATATTCTATAGGATTTACCGTAGGACTTTCCGCAATTACCACAAACCAAGGTGATCACCGTTTACTATTTACTTCGACCTCAAAAATTGTTTGATGGCTTCTCTCCTCTCTATACCCACGGCGGCGGTTTCCTCCGGTGATCACCTTGGTTTGCTCAGGAGTTGGAGGGCCATAATCAGAGAGGTAGCTGGGGCAGCGATTAGTCCTTGTCGACAGGGCTCGATCTCGAGGGAGGTTTCGGGCCAGGTGTCGCTACGTGATGTCTCGGGGCAGATCCTGGCGAGCTGGTGTTCGATGGTGGAGATTTCGTACGGGACGCGTTTGGTACACGAGGGTTGGCACGTTCATGTGGGTCCAGCGGTGGTGGTGCAGGGGGCAGTTCCTCGCGGTGTCGCCGGTGCGTCGCCCTATGCGCGTACGTGCCGGGTGATACGGCTCGGTGGTTTCAGGAGAGTTGAGGGCGCTGACGGTGGGGCGTCGCTGGAGGCGGGCCACCTGCCAGGTGAGGTGCGGGGTACTAGTACGTCGGAGCACGATCCCCAGTCAGTTCCATCTCCGCATTTTGCTTCCTCTAACCCTAGATCGGGAGCCGTTTCTCCTCTCGCAATTTCCAGATCTCGCGGTGTGTGTGGAGTGGTTTTCGTCCGGGAGCCTCCAGTTCTTCATCCCTCGTCGCAACGTGCTGTTTTTCCGGTGAGGTGGAGTGGGGTTGTTTCGGGGGATAGCAGATCTTTCGCTCAGGTTGTGGCTGCGGAGTCTGATATGGATCGGCGGTTTCGTGGTGGGCATGGTTCCCCGTCTCGTCCTCCAGTCCGATCTGGTCCCTATGCGAGCAGATTTGGATCTGGGTATGGACAAGGTCGTTTCCCTATTGATCGTAGGGGACTGGAAGAGGATCGTAGGGAAAGTGATTGGATCCGCAAGCAGGAGCGGCGTCGCGATGAAGCACGGCGTCGGGATGCGAGGCACAGGGATGAGTTGAGGCAGGCGGAGTCTGAGGCCAGGTTGGAGGATCAGCACAGGGAAGCCATGGCGCGGGAGAGGGCGTTGTCTGAGGCTCGCCGTCGTGAGGAGGAACAGGCTCGCAATCGGGGCCGCTGGAGCCACCGTCCGGAGATGCAGCAAGGATCAGGGTCGTATGCTACTGCTTTGTCGTTCCCAGGCAGATCAGGTAATTCTGATAAGAACCCTAGGAGAGGAGAGCTGGTTTTTGCTCGTACAGTAGAGCAGGTTAATATTCCTAGGGTTGTGATGAACACATCTGTCCCTGCGGCTCGTTCTGTTTCTGGCTTGAACACCTCGACGTAAACTTCTGTTAATGTGCCTGCTGGGGGGCTCGCCCTGTGAATTTGTCTCCGATCTTGTCAATTAATCAATCTGATGCTGTTGCTACTACTCTGGTGGGGTCGTCTGTACCACCACCAGTAGTGAGTATGCCGAGAGATGGTAATGTGGCTGGTGGTTCTGGTGATGTACAATTGTTGGATGTGATTCAGGAGGAAGTGGTGTGTGAGAACTGTGGGAAGGATCATAGCATTTTGGTCTGTCAAGAGAGGAAACCTTGGGAGTATGTTCCTCTCTTCTTTGGCAGTACTGATTTTGAGCAGGGCTTTCATTCTATTCCTATTGTAGAATCTAATGTTCAGTCTATGGAGCAGCTTCATTATGCTCATATAAGTGTGGTCAGAGGTGATGTTACTGGGAAAGATTTGGAGAAGGAATTTCAAGTGTGGGCTGATGCTTTGGGATCTGGATGGAGATTTAATGCTAGGTCTATTAATGATGTGGAATTTTTGATGAGAATTCCTTCTGCCAGATCCATTGATGATTTCCACTTTGGGAAGGTGTTCATGAAAACAATTCCTGATGCTGTTATCCAATTGTCTAAGTGGAATGGGGACCTGCAACCTGTTGAATGGTTGGAGGAGGCCTGGTTCAGGATTGTTGGTATCCCTATGAAATACAGGGAGAAATCAACTGTTTTCTATGTTGCTTCTTTGGTGGGCAAGCCTGTGGCCCTGGACAGGAACAGCTTGAGGAACTTGGCCTATGTAAGGGTGAAGATTGCTTGTCTGGATGTATCTCTGGTTCCTAACACCAGAAGGGGGAGATGTAGGGGGATTTATGAATCAAATACACTAGGGAGATTTTTTCTCCTGATGCTGTGCCCACCTTGCCTTCTTCTATGGGGATTGATGGTCAGGATGGTGATAATGTGCTGGATAAGGGGACTGAGGAGGAAGCTGAGCATAGGAGGCCTGATGGAAATAGTGGGCAAAGGACTGGACCTGGTGCAGGTAGTGGTGGGGGTGCTGGTGGCCGTCAACATGGTGGTAATGATGCTAGTGAAGCTGGGTTAGACAAGGGTAAACAAGTTGTGGTGGAGCAGGAGGACTCTGGGGGGGGGGGGGTTTCTTTTGGGACCAAAATGGCTAATATTTGGGCTAGCTCTGGAGGTGATGGTCGTTCAAGAGGGATTGTTATCAGATAAAATGTAGAAGGTGACAATGGTGGTGGTGGTGGGACAGTTACTCAAACCAGAACAGCTGATGTGGGACTGCAAGTTGGCGCTCAGGAAGCTGTGTCTGATAGTGCTAGGTTGGGTGATGTTCACATGGAAGTCATCCAGAATTTATCATCTACTTTGGTTAAAGATTCCAGTGCTGAGGTTGTTGCTGGCCCTCAGAGGTTTGATGGCTTTATCAGGGGTTTGTTGAAGGATAGGAGCAGTGACAAATACTATGAGCTTAAGAAGCAGTATGGTCATTTGCTGGAAGAGGGGGGAGAGCAGGATGAGGGTGCCCAGGCAAAAGATGACAGTGTATCTACTGATGCATACTTTGGGTCTTCCTATGATAGTGGAAAAAAAGGAATTGATGGGGGGTCTGTGATGGAGGGAGCTCAAGATATGGAGGTTGTCAATCAAGACCAGGAAGTGGTGGCTGTTGACCTGTCTCAACCTGATGGTTCTACTCAGGAAAGTGTGGGTTCTCAGTCTGAACATGTGGCTGGTGTAGAGGAACAAGTTATAAGAATGAGTTCAAGGGTGGCTGATCAAGGTGATGCTAGAAACATGGCTGAAGGGCATTTGGCTCAATAACCTCCTAGAGATTTATAAGGGCTGCATGGGGAGGATGACTGGGCGGTGCTGCAAGCTGGAGCTGATACTTTGCAACAGAATGCGCTGGCTGATGCGGAAGCTATGGATGTGGCTCCTGTTCCTTTTCTGGGACTGCCAGCGATCCCTGGAGACCGTACTCATGAAGCTCCGGAACTGGAAAGGGGGCGAGAGAAAAGAAGGAGAACCTGAAAAGAACTGGTTTGCGAGAAGATTGTGTTGGCACCTCGCGTGGCTTCCTTCGTTTGGTCTGATATCTCCTCGATTATGTTTGATAGTATTGTTCTCCACTAGCCTGAGGGCGATGTTCTTGCGTGTCCAGCCTTCTTCCGTTTGTCTGTTTAGTTTGCTTGGTTTGTAATATGGACCTCTTGAGTCTTTATGACCCCCTAGGTGGGTCAGTACTACGTTTATGTGTTTGTGGTTGTTGTTCCGTTGTTTGATGATAATGGAACCCGATCCCTCATTCTGGGGGATTGTATGGAAAAAAATAGGATTTACCATAGCATAGCTTTATATAAAAGATAGTCCTATCATGCATACGACAAAAATATCACTAATGCAATATTGAAAAGATAGGACTTTTGATGAACAAAGTATCACTTGCCTTTTTGGTAGAGAAACTAGGTACACTCCTTGATCTTGCAGTTGTCACACTCCTCAAAGATTACTACAATCAATCAAGCAAGGCACATATTCAAACTAGCATTCAAACAAATAACATCACAAAACAATAAAAACAAGAAATGCATGCAAGCATACAAAAAGGTTGTTTTATTGAAAAAGTGTTTTCTAACAAGGCACTAAACATTTCAAACCCACTGGTCATTTATAAAATGTGGAAAATCATTTGAAACCAAGTTAGTGAAAATGGGCCATTTAAATCATTTTTGTTTTGCTAGAAATGATTTAATCAAAGTAATAATTTTCTAGTCTTAATCAAATATATTTTTATATCCAAAAGTTAGTGTTTAGGGTCAGAGAGTTCAAATCAAACCATTTGCAAAATATTTTACTCAAAAAGCATTTTTAGAATAATTTTTATAACCAAAATATCCTTACAAATGTTCTGCAAAAACACCTAATTTTCCAGAAGAAAAATACTAAACTAAGGCTACAGTTGCAAAGTTTACATTTTTATGAATCCATTGATATAAAATTTGTAAATTTTGGACGTGTATCACAAAAGTTATGGATTCTACAAATTCAAACATCTAATAGATCTAATTCTGTTTTTAAAACCTCAGTCTAGCTACGTGTCAGTTTCCTATTGGTTATTACCGTTTCGCTTGGATTGAGCTATACAGGCCACATGATGTAATTAGAATCGTACGACACAGATCACTCGATATTGTTTCGATTATGTTTCTATCCTGACTCTACGATCCAGATCTAACGGCTCGTAGCACATCGACCAGGAACTGGCGACGCTGGCGATGAACGCGCGGCGGCGGCGCTCTGTCAGCGGCGATCCAGCTACCAAGGAAGCGAGGGAGAGGTAGGAGGGGCTCACCCGGTTCGCAGCGACGTACTGATGCTCGATGTGGTCGTCATTGGTTGAGGGGCGCACGGGTTCGCCATCGATTGCTCGCCGGAGTTCCTGCTACCGTCGGGTACGCTCTGTCGTCGTCGGGCATGAGGCTACGAGGCACGCCAAGGCAAATAAAATGGTGCGTCAGATGCGCGATAGAGAGGCGATTGTAGGAGCATCAACCAGAGAGTAGGGGCGGTTAGAAGTTACCAGGAGAGGTCGCCGAAGTCAGAGCCAAAGACGGTGGAGCTCAGACTTGGTTGTTGCCGAGCCTCTAGGGCGCGCGCGGGCAAGTGGGATGTGTCAGTGGACGTGTATTGTGATGGTGAACAATCTCGTGTGAGTCAGGGGCGAGGGGGTGGCTGTGTTTGCCGGAATCGTCGTGGGAGCTCGCCGGAGACAGTGAGGTTCGAGCGAGAAATTGAGGCAGCCTGGTGGCGGAAAGGGGTGGCGGGTGGGGGGAAAGAGAGAGGAGAGCTGGGCGCTTAAGAGGGCGAGGTCACGAGGCAAAATTAGCGCAGCAATTACGCGAATTAACACGGAGGAGGAACAACAGGAAACGGCCGGGGGAGAGGGGCAAGAATTGGTCACGCGAGGGGGGGTGTGGACGATGATGCCAGCTTAGCGTGGGTCCGCGGGGTTGAGGGTTGGTTCGCGGGTGAGAAAAGAAATCTCGCGGGGAGAGAGAGAGAGGGGAGCCGGGTGGGCTGCTGCTGGGCCTGCTGTTGGGCTGGGGCTAGGTAGGTGAGTTGGGCTGCTTTGTTTTTATTTTTTTTCTGTTTTCTGATTTCTTTTTCCTTTTCAATTTCCTGTTTTCAATTCAAACTTTTTTATTTAAGTTTCACTTTGAATTCCAATTTTGACCAAACCTTTCAGTAAGTTTTTAATCATTTAGGAGTTGATTAGTTGGCCAACTTTGGAAAATATTCAAATATTTTCTTATGGTTTAATCTTTTATTTAAGTGTGGCTTTTTGTATTTATTCAAATAAAATTGAATATGGTTTAAAACCATATAAATTTTATTCAAATAATTATTTTATTATTTTTAAGTTAATTAGATAGCTATTAATTTATTTTGGCAATTTCAATTATTTTTCTCATGATTTAATTAATCATTTATTTTAAATAATTTTGTCTTTATTCAAATAAAATTGAATATGGTTTAAATCCATATAATTTTATTCAAATAATCCTTTTTTCTTTTATTTTATTTGGATTATATTTATTCCATTTGCTTATGGATTTGGCCAAGATTTAACTTTTAAATATACCTTATTTATTTATTTATTTATTTATTTCTTGTCTTATAAAATTCATATCTTTTTATTTATTGTTCCAAAATTGGTGATTCCAATTTGTATAATTTTATTTAACATTTGTTTATTTTTCCAAATCCTTTTAGGGTTAATTTTCTCACAAATTGGGTATTGTTTTTAGTTAAGAGCTTTATTAGCTTTGGAAATTATTTCCTTATCTTATTAAATTCATAAGTTTTTATCCATGGCTCCAAATTGAGTGAAACCAAATTCTGTGGTTTTATAATATTTTTGTCACGACCCGGGATCAGGGCTTGACAAATACCAGATCCTCATCTAATATAAGCCTAACCTAAATTCCAAAACGCGCAGGGAAAGATCGGTAACATTACAGAACATACAAATCATACATTAATAAGGTAAACTCTCAAGAGAGTTACAGACCAGTCATAGAAGCCAAGGGTGATAGACCCATCATTACATCACACAACGGAAGCAAACAAGTTGTTCTAAACAACAAACTTAGCAAAGGGCCTAAGAGGCCATAACAGAAGTAGCGACCCTTCCATAGATCCTAGGCTTCTACCCGGGAACCTCGACTACTCGTCGACTTCGACGTAGAAACCACCTTCAGTTGGAGTAGCATCATCTGTATAAAAACATCAACGGAGAAAGGCTGAGTATAGGGTGTACTCCGCAAGACTTATGGCTAGTTGATCTATTTTGCATAAAGCCATCTTTTGTTTTCAAAACAAGAGGGAGAAGAAACTCGTCTAGTAAGATCATTTTCAAGAGGGGATAAGAAGACTACAACTCTAGCTCTTAAAATCATATTTTGATTTCCACAAAGAACCATCATCAACAGAACCTCTCTTCCCGAACTACCCCCTTAAACAACCCCGAGGAAGTATTTCGGATCTCACTTTAGTTGACAAGTTTTAACATTCGATTATAGTTATCTATGATCTTCACGTCCGTTCCCAAGTTGTCCAGAACCGTGTACACGGCTTTTTGAAAAGATTAATAACCCTGCAGGGGTGCACAACTTTACCCACACGTACCAACCGATTCTTAATGCCAAATTATTAGCCATCTTCCTTGGAAGGTCGGCAGAGAGTGGTTGGCCACGACTTTTACCTTGATTTAGCCGAGACCATGAGTCACGCACTAGGGAGATGCCGCCATAACGGGTCAAGTCCCGAAGCCGGTCCCTAATGATGTGCGCAGGGTTCAAGATTACGGATGTCGGGCTTCTCTTGTTCCCGGCCACGCTTACCTACCTGTTATGAATGCACCTCCTTCACCTCCATTCAAGAGCAACCAAGATGCGTATGTCGAATGGAAAGCCCAAACTATGTGACTCATGGAATCTACTAGGCAAGTTAGTTGGTCAAGGGGGTTTCCAGGACCCCGTGTGGTTGTACGCTCGTCTTGGTTCAAGAGGCAAGAATATCGGATCCTAGTGGTGGAAAGTATGGGACTATAAAAACCACAACCCACGTGGCCTCCCGTACAAGCCCTAGCATGTTTATCATCCATCTCTGATCACATCACCACATCCCACCATACAGGATTCATTCACATCTCTGGTGCATCACCTGAATAATCAGCATCGGAACACTAAGCATGGCTAAGCTTGACTGAACTTGTGGCACTAGCGACGCTCATAAGCCAAACCCTAGATATGCTAGGAGCGGTGGATCGAGTATTTAGTTCACAAGGAGAAACATGCATCAGATAGGATTACTCTATCTACTGATAAAAGACTGTTGAACCGAATGCATATGACGAGAATGAAATACTTTGTAAACATAGTATTCATATGTATGAGTGGGGCTTCGCTTGCCTTGTCCGTTGTTGGAATGGTACTGCTCTTCGGTGGCATTGACTTCAGCTTCGGGTTCGTTTCCTATTCGCGAGAACCAATCACCGGAAAAGAGAAAGCAACACTCAACACATGGCATGTGCAATGCTCATACAATATGGATGATATGACAAGTTAAATAGTGTTAAATTGAACCCTAAAACATGCTTGGTCACTTTAAAGGGGTTCTGAAGGTCCAAACCCTAAAACAAGGGAATCATCGGAATCACCTGTGGGGGTTCAATTAGTTCTTCTAATTAAACTTGGCATCAAAGTTGGTTAACAATGTATGATTATAGCTTAGTTATATAGGTTTCATTTTTCTGATCATTTTGGTATATTATTTGTATTTTTCTGATTTAAAATGAATTAGTTATGAATTTCCCAAATTTTAATTCATTTTAAATCATTTTTGGAATATTTAAAATAATTTCCAACTTGGGCCCACATGTCAGACTTTTATTATTTTCAGAAAACATTTACAGAAATGATTAAAACCCTGACAGGCAGGGCCCACCTATCATACATTTTCCATTTAATAAAACAATTAAAAACAGAAAAAGGATTATTGCATCATGCCGATATCAGCATGACATCAGCAATGGTGCTCCTCCTCAGATCAAGGTTGGTCCAGGCGATTGGGGGCACGGGAGCAAGCGACACTAGGGGCGTTCGACGTGGTGCATCGCGCTGAGCAAGTTAGTGGCGGCGCCGCTCGTTATTGGTCACCGGAGCGTCGCCTCCGACGAGCTCCAGCAGCGGTGGCGGCGGGCACATGCGGGGAGGGCGACACAGAGGGAGATGGAGGAAACGGAGGGCACTGCGAGGATCAGCAGCTCACCGTGAGCAAGTCGGGCTTGACGGAACGGCGAGGCGAGCTCGGGGTCAGCGGGGATCGACGGTGTCCGACGGCAGCCGGAGCTTCCGATTTGCTCAAACAAGGTCGCGCGCGAGGGGAAAAGGAGGCTAGGGAGAGAGAGTCGATCACGTTAGTTCCAGCGGTGGCATCGGCTTGAGCTGGGACGGCCGGAAACGGCGAGGCTGACGGCGACTGGCGGCTAGGGTTCTTCGGCCATGGCGCTGCCACGAGGGAGAGGGAGATAGGAAGTGAAATGGGTACTGGGGGAGAGAGGAGGGAGCGGCAGTTATTATCAACACATCCTGGGGCGGCGGCGGGCATCGCAACGCGGCTAGGATCGACGGCGGGCGCGCTGCTAGGCAGCTGCTTGCCGGCGACGAGAAAGAAGAAAGGGGAGAAGACCGAAGGGGTACGGGCCTGGCTGGGCCGGCTTGGGCCCCGGGTGGTTGACGGATAGTTGCGCTAGGCGGCAGACAGATAGAGGGGAGAGGTGGGATGCGGCCCAGATAGGTTAGAAACCTGTTTTATTTCCAGAAATCCTTATTATTTTCAGTTTTTCTGATTTCCTTTTATATTTTGAATTTCAAATCTGTTTTGAATAATTTCAAATCACAGAAACTTTTATAATATAACTAAAAACACTAAGGGGCCCTTGGTACTGATTGGGCTCCATGCATTTTGAGAATTTTCAAAATATAAAAACCATTTGAATTGATTCAAAGAGAGAGGGGAAGTTATTAGGGTTTAGAGTTTTGTTTGTTCTTCTTTGGTTGAATCAAAGTGCAAGTATTATGCATGCATGAAATGATCAAACATATATTGTTTATATTACACAAAAGGTGGTATGTTACAGCTCTACCCCCACTTACAAGAATCTCGACCCGAGATTCCTAGGTTTTAGAAAAGAAGGCAGGGTACTCAGATCGAAGACGATCTTCGCGTTCCCAAGTTGCTTCTGACTCAGAGTGATGAGACCATTGAACTTTCAGGAACTTGATTGTTTGATGACGAGTCTTGCGCTCGGTTTCATCAAGAATACGAATAGGGTATTCTCGGTAGGTTAGATCTTCTTAGAGATACAAAGTTTCATGGTCTACACCACGAATGGGATCTTTGAAGCAACGCTTGAGTTGAGACACATGAAAAACATCATGAACCTCTGGAAAAGATGAAGGTAGATCCAATTTATAGGCAAGCTCACCCCGCTTAGAGAGAATGCGAAAGGGACCAACGTAGCGAGGATCCAATTTGCCTTTGATACCGAATCGATGGACACCCTTCAGAGGGGTGACCCGGAGATAAACTTGATCACCAACTTCATAATGAACATTAAGATGATGATGATCATAGTTAGTCTTCTGACGAGATTGAGCAGTCTTCAGACGCTCTCGAATTATGCGAACTTGATCTTCTGCTTCTTGGATCATGTCCGGACCAAAGAATTGTCTTTCGCCGGCTTCTGTCCAGTTCAGCGGTGTTCGACATGTTCTCCAATACAGGAATTGGAATGGTGCCATGCCCAAACTGTATTGAAAACTGTTGTTATAGGAGAACTCCGCAAAAGGAAGACATTTCTCCCAGATCTTTCCAAAGGATATGACACACGCTCTGAGCATGTCTTCAAGAATTTGATTCACTCTTTCAGTTTGACCACCGGTTTTAGGATGATAAGCTGTGTTGAAGGAGACATGAGTTCCCATTGCTTCTTGGAAACTTTGCCAGAATTTGGAAGTAAACAAACTTCCACGATCAGAGATGATCTTCTTGGGAACACCATGAAGAACGACGATCCGAGAGATGTATAGATCAGCCATTTGACTAGCACGGATAGTTTCTCGAACCAGAAGGAAATGAGCAACTTTGGATAACCGATCAACTATTACCCATATGGCATCATTTCCTGCTTGTGTTCTTGGGAGTCCAGTGATAAAATCCATACCAATTTCATCCCATTTCCACTCAGGAATTTTCAACGGCTGCAGAAGTCCAACAGGACTTTGGTGTTCAGCCTCCACATGACGGCAAACGTCGCACTCTGCAACGAAGCGAGCGATTTCTGGTTTCATTCCACTCCACCAGAATCTTTGACGGAGATCTCGGTACATCTTGGTACCACCAGGATGGATAGACAAAGGGATTCATGAGCTTCCAAAAGGATTAGATCTTTGATTTTCCGACTGTTTGGAACCACTAGACGGTTACCAAAATAGAGAGTACCTTGATCATTGATGGAGAAACATTTAGCTTCACCACTTGCCGCACGTTCTTTGATCTCAGTGATCTCACCATCTTGTTTTTGAGATTCCTTGATTTGGTCCTCGAGAGAAGATTTTATTTCAAGGTTAGCAAGGAATCCACAAGGAACTACTTCAAGGTTAAGACGCTTGATTTCCTCGTAGAGAGCAGGTTGGGCTTGTGAAATCATCAGAGTGTTGCAATAAGACTTCTGACTTAGCGTATCAGCAACGACATTGGCTTTGCCGGGTTGATAGTTGAGACCCAAATCATAATCCTTGATGAGTTCCAACCATCGTCTTTGCCTGAGATTCAGATCTGGCTGGGTAAAGAGGTACTTTAGGATTTGATGATCCGAGTAAAGTTTGCAACGGTTACCGATGAGATAATTTTGCCATTGCTTGAGAGCATGAACAACAACAGCGAGCTCGAGATCATGGGTTGGATAATTGTTCTCATGTGGCTTCAACTGCCGAGAAGCATAGGCCACTACATGACCATCTTGCATCAACACACAACCGAGCCCTTGGAGATAAGCATCACAATAGATAACGAAGTCCTTGCTTGTATCCGGAAGGACAAGCATAGGAGTGGTGGTTAGCTTAGTTTTCAAAGCTTGGAAGCTTTTCTGACCATTCAAACTTCTTATCTTTCTTAAGAAGATCGGTCATAGGCTTGGCTATCTTGGAGAAGTTCTCGATGAATCGACGGTAATATCCAGCCATTCCAAGAAAACTTCGGACTTCCTTGACTGAAGTAGGTGACTTCCATTCCAGAATGGTATGAACCTTATCCGGTATGAAAGCAACACCACTTGCAGACACAACATGACCAAGAAAGACGAGCTCTTGTAACCAGAACTCGCATTTGGAAAACTTGGCGTAGATACGATGTTCACGAAGTTTAGTCAGCACCAAACGTAGATGTTCAGCATGCTCTTCTTCGGTCTTGGAGTAGATTAGTATGTCATCAATGTATACAACGACGAACTTGTCGAGATACTCCATGAAGACGAAGTTCATGACCCTCATAAATGTGGCAGGGGAATTGGTTAACCCGAAGGACATCACTGTATACTCGTAAAGACCATAACGAGTTGTGAATGCTGTCTTTGGGATATCCTCCTTTCTAATCTTAATATGATGATACCCTGATCTTAAGTCCATTTTGGAGAAGACAGTGGCACCACTTAATTGATCAAAGAGATCATTTATCCGAGGAAGTGGGTACTTATTCTTGATTGTCACCGCATTGAGTGGACGGTAATCAACCACCAATCTTGAAATATTTGTATCCCGCTTCTTGAAAAAGATGGTAGGGAAACCCCAGGAGGATGTGCTAGGTTGGATGTATCCTAGACCCTCTAACTCTTCAAGTTGCTTCTTCAACTCCACCAACTCATGAGGAGGCATGCGGTAAGGTCTTTTGGAGATAGGAGCAATTCCAGGAACTAGCTCTATGACAAACTCCACACTTCGATCAGGTGGCATGCTAGGCAACTATTTAGGGAAGACATCCGGGAAATCACAGACCACAAGGACATCTTGGACCTCGAGAGTGGGTAGGACATCCATGGCATACAACTCCGAGAAAGGTTTAAGGACTGCTGACGGAGACTTTGAACCATCAGTCCAATACTAGACAGTTATGCCAGCAGGAGAGGTCACAACAACTATTCTAAGTGCACAGTCAATGACGGCTTGATACTTGGTTAACCAGTCCATGCCCAGAATGACATCTATGTCAGTTGACTTGAGTGCAATTAGGGAGGTGGGAAACTTCTGATATGATATATCTATCTCAACCCCATGAGTAACTAGATGGTCTGCCAATGAGACCCAGGAGTTCTAATCTCTAGAGGAGAGTCCATAGCTTGAAAGTTGATATCATGCATTTGCGCAAAATCTTGTGATATGAATGTATGCGATGCTCCAGAATCAAACAAGACTGTTGCGAGAATTGAATTGACACGGAGCGTACCCAGAATAACGCGTGGATCTTCCTGAGCTTCCTCAATAGTGACATGGGTCAGACGACCACGTCCAGCACCTTGAGATTTATCATTCTTCTTTGCCTGCTGATCATTGCGCCGGGCAGCCCTTTGGGAACACTCCCTTGAGTAGTGACCGGGCTGACCACAGGAGTAACAGGTAACCCCAGTGTGAGAACTAGCAGGAGGATGATAGTTTGATCCACCAGTATTTGACTGCGGCTGACGAGAATTATTGCCAGAAGACTTGGGTGCATAAGGAGCACGAGGCACCGCACTGTATGGAACAAAGACATGACGCTTCTTGTTACCAGAGGAAGAAGCACGAGAATTTCCTTCTTCACGCTTCTGAGAGACTTCCATATCCTTCCTTCCAGCTCTAGAGTAAGAGCCTGATTGTGCAGGTCCTAGAAAGACTGGAACTTGAAGGGCAGCAACTCATAGCGAAGTGCAGGGTTAAGTCCTTTACAAAACAGCTCTTGATTATCTTCATCATTGGTCACATCCCTGGTTGCATAGCGAGCCAGGCGAGTAAACTCACGCCCATAGGTTTCAATATCCTTGCGCCCCTGAGTCAGATCCAAAAACTCCCTCCTTTTGAGATCCATGATGGGCTTAGGGATATAAGAGGCACGAAATACTGCAACAAACTCCTCCCAGGTAACAACATGTCCCTGAGCTTGCAGATTCTGAAAACCTTTCCACCAAACACCAGACTCACCTTCTAGTTGATAGGTGGCGAAGTTGACACGGTCATCAGGACGGACTCGAAGAGCACTGAACTTGCGCTCTATGGTGCGGAGCCAATCATCAGCTTCAAGGGGCTCCTTGGAGTGGGTGAAGATCGGAGGAAAAGAGCGGATGAAATCTCCAAGTGTGACACAATCGTCAGGACGACGTTTAGTGTTCTGCGCCACACGCTCGAGAAGGCGTTCATTCCGCAGACGGTTGGTCTCAATGTTGTTGAGAACCTTGGCCATTGTGGGAGGTGGCGGAAGTTCCTGATCAGCATTGTTGTTTCCTCGACGGCCAACAGAACCACGAGTACCAGCCGACATCCTGAGAGGAAAACAGAAACCATGAGAATGGATTCACCAAAAAGGGTACAACAAAGGATGGCAAAACCATATCAAAAGATCATGGTAGAGGTGAACATGCGGATGATAATTATATCAACGCATTAAGTATGGTAGTAGAACAAGCATACAAAATGTATACACTACCAACTTAGATACAAACCATAACAATGGAATGCAAGCATGATGTGATACCAACAAGTCACAAAAGAGTTGAGAGCGGAATTGAAGGCATCCTTAGCAAAGTTGAAAAACATTGCTTCAGTTGCACAGATATATCTTGGAAACTCTGAGCCTTGCAACCAAGTACAGAGTACTAGGTAAAAACAACCCAAACCTGTATATCCTAAGAGTTTGAAATGATAGACGAGAAGTGAAAACTTTGCAAAGCAAACGAGGTAAGATAACTCAGCAATAGAACAACCTTGGATAAGGAGTAAAAAGAGTCCTATTCAGAGTTTTGGAAATAATTTTAGCTTTCAAATAGTTTTCTCAAACTCTAGACTCGACATCGACCAGCTAGAAGGGTTTCCTACAGGCAGTCCTACTTTGATACCAAAATCTGTCACGACCCGGGATCAGGGCTAGACAAATACCAGATCCTCATCTGATATAAGCCTAACCTAAATTCCGAAATGCGCAGGGAAAGATCGGTAACATTACAGAACATACAAACCATACATTAATAAGGTAAACTCTCAAGAGAGTTACAAACCAGTCATAGAATCCAAGGGTGACAGACCCATCATTAGATCACACAGCGGAAGCAAACAAGTTGTTCTAAACAACAAACTTAGCAAAGGGCCTAAGAGGCCATAACAGAAGTAGCGACCCTTCCATAGATCCTAGGCTGCTGCCCGGGAACCCCGACTACTCGTCGACTTCGACGTAGAAACCACCTTCATTTGGAGTAGCATCATCTGTAGAAAAACATCAACAAAGCAAGGCTAAGTACAGGGTGTACATCGCAAGACTTATGGCTGGTGGAGCTATTTTGCATAAAGCCATCTTTTGTTTTCAAAACAAGAGGGAGAAGAAACTCGTCTAGTCAGATCATTTTCAAAAGGGGATAAGAAAACTACAACTCTAGATCTTAAAATCATCTTTTGATTTCCACCAAGAACCATCATCAACAGAACCTCTCTTCCCGGACTACCCCCTCAAACAACCCTGAGGAAGTATTCTAGATCTCACTTTAGTTGCAAGTTTTAACATTCGGTTATAGTTCTCTATGATCTTCACGTCCGTTCCCAAGTCGTCCATAACCGTGGACACGGCTTTTCGAAAAGATTAATAACCCTACAGGGGTGCACAACTTTATCCACACGTACCAACCGATTCTTAATGCCAAATTATTAGCCCTCTTCCTTGGAAGGCCAGCAGAGAGTGGTTGACCACGACTTTTACCTTGCTTTCGCCGAGACCATGAGTCACGCACTAGGGAGATGCCGCCATAACGGGTCAAGTCTCGAAGCCGGTCCTAATGATGTGCGCAGGGTTCAAGATTACGGATGCCGGGCATCTCTTGTTCCTGGCCACGCTTACCTACCTGTTATGAATGCACCTCCTTCACCTCCATTCAAGAGCAACCAAGATGCGTATGTCGAATGGAAAGCCCAAACTATGTGACTCATGGAATCTACTAGGCAAGTTAGTTGGTCGGGGGGTTTCTAGGCCCCCGTGTGGTTGTACGCTCGTCTTGGTTCAAGAGGTAAGAACATCGGGTCCTAGGGGTGGCAAGTATGGGACTATAAAAACCACAACCCACGTGGCCTCCCGTACAAGCCTTAGCATGTTTATCATTCATCTCTGATGACATCACCACATCCCACCATACAGGATTCATTCACATCTCCGGTGCATCACCTGAATGATCAGCATCGGAACACTAAGCATGGCTAAGCTTGACTGAACTTGTGGCACTAGCGACGCTCCCATACCCTAGTTATGCTAGGAGCGGTGGATCGGGTATTTAGTTCACAAGGAGAAACATGCATCAGATAGGATTACTCTATCTATTGATAAAAGACTGTTGAACCGAATGCATATGACGAGAATGAAATACTTTGTAAACATAGGATTCATATGTATGAGTGGGGCTTAGCTTGCCTTGTCCGTTGTTGGACTGGTACTTCTCTTCGGTGCCGTTGACTTCAGCTTCGGGTTCGGTTCCTATTCGCGAGAACCAATCACCGGAAAAGAGAAAGCAACACTCAACACATGGCATGTGCAATGCTCATACAATATGGATGATATGACAAGTTAAATAGTGTTGAATTGAACCCTAAAACATGCTTGGTCACTTTAAAGGGGTTTCGAAGGTCCAAACCCTAAAACAGGGGAATCATCGGAATCACCTGTGGGGTTCAATTAGTTCTTCTAATTAAACTTGCCATCGAAGTTGGTTAACAATGTATGATTATAGCTTAGTTAGATAGGTTTCATTTTTCTAATCATTTTGGTATATTATTTGTATTTTTCTGATTTAAAATGAATTAGTTATGAATTTCCCAAATTTTAATTCATTTTAAATCATTTTTGGAATATTTAAAATAATTTCCAACTTGTGCCCACATGTCAGACTTTTATTATTTTCAGAAAACATTTACAGATGATTAAAACCCTGACAGGCAGGGCCCACCTGTCATACATTTTCCATTTAATAAAACAATTAAAAACAGAAAAAGGATTATTGCACCATGCTGATGTCAGCATGACATCAGCAATGGTTCTCCTCCTCAGATCAAGGTTGGTCCAGGCAATTGGGGGAACGGGAGCAAGCGAAACTAGGGGCGTTCAATGCGGTGCATCGCGCTGAGCAAGTTAGTGGCGGTGCCGCTCGTTATTGGTCACCGGAGCGTCACCTCCGACGAGCTCCAGCAGCGACGGCGTCAGGCACATACGGGGAGGGCGACACAGAGGGAGATGGAGGAAACAGAGGGCACTGCGAGGATCGGCAGCTCACCGTGAGCAAGTTGGGCTTGACGGCGAGGCGAGGCGAGCTCGGGGTCGACGGGGATCGATGGTGTCCGACGGGTGCCGGAGCTTCCGATTTTCTCAAACGAGGTCGCGCGCGAGGGGTAAAGGAGGCTAGGGAGAGAGAGTCGAGCATGACGGTTCCAGCGGTGGTGGCGGCTTGAGCTGGGACGGCCAGAAACGGCGAGGCCGACGACGACTGGCGGCTAGGGTTCTTCCGCCATGGCGCTGCCGCGAGGGAGAGGGAGAGAGGAAGTGAAATGGGTACTGGGGAGAGAGGAGGGAGCGGCGGTTCTTATCCACACATCCTGGGGCGGCGGCGGGCATCGCAACGCGGCTAGGATCGACGGCGGGCGCGCTGCCAGGCAGCTGCTTGCCGGCGACGAGAAAGAAGAAAGGGGAGAAGGCCGAAGGGGTACGGGCCGGGCTGGGCCGGGCTGGGCCGGCTTGGGCCCCGGGTGGCTGATGTCTAGCTGCGCTGGGCGGCAAAGAGATAGAGGGGAGAGGTGAGCTGCGGCCCAGATGAAGGGAATATGCCCTGAGAGGCAATAATAAAGTGTTTATTATGTGTATTCCAAGTATATGATAGATGTTTATTTTGCATGCTATAATTGTATTAATACGGAAACGTTAATACATGTGTGTTTAATAAACAAACAGAAAGTTCCTAGTTATGCCTCTCTCATAAACTAGCTCGTTGATTAACAAGATGATCAAGGTTTCCTGATCATGGACATTGGATGTTGTTAATAACGGGATCACAACATTAGTGTAATGATGTGATGAACACTCATCCGAAGTATAGCATTACGATCAAAGTCATTGAGTTTATATTGCTATAACAACTTACGAAGTGATCCTAATCCTTAGACCATGAGATCATGTCAATCACTAACACCGGAAGAGTTTCTTGATAACATCAAACGTCACACCGTAACAGGGTGATTATAAAGATGGATTCAGAACTAATAAAGTGTTATGTTGAGGCTCATGGATCAAGAGTGGAATTTGTTCATCCCGATGACGGATAGATATACTCTGGGCCCTCTCGGTGATATCACATTGATTAGCTTGCAAGCAAGTGATTTGATCACTAGAATGTTATATCACAGGAACGAGAAAAGAGTGCATGTCGGTAACGAGATCAAACTAGGTATGGAGATACCAATGATCGAATCTCGGACATGTAATATATCGTGAAACAAAGGGATTAAGATACTAGCGTAAAAGGTTCCGACGATCACAAGAAAGTCATCGTTGAATGTGTGGGAGTCAGTATGGGTCTCCAGATCCCGCTTCTGATTATTGATCTGAGAGGGGTCTCGATCATGTCCGCATTATTCACGAACCGTAGGGTGACACACTTAAGAGACACCGACATCCAATTGGAGCAAATGTTTCATGCCGAAAGAATGAACAAGCGCAGGAATTTATTTCACTAGATACCGAAACAGGTTTTCGGGTGAAATTGCATAAAGTGGTTATGCATGTGAAATAGAATTCTAGCAAGGGGTTATTTGTGAATGTTTGTCATTAAAGTAATTGACAAAATTCTGAATAAAATAAAAGAGTTTTATTTAATGAGAGTTTGCATTAAATTTGGTGGAAATTTAATGGGAATTTGAGTGGACTTTTGAGTGGAGGGAATTTAAAGGAGTTTTGTGAGTGGAGTGTCCACCCACATGAAGAGGGGAGGGCAAGGGGGCAGCCCCATGCGCCGGCCACCCCCTTGGGGTTCCCCCCCTCCTCCTATAAAAGGAGCCCCTCCTCCTCACTTGTCTCACACACCTCCTCGTGAAGGATCTCTCTCCCCCTCTAGAATTTATCCCCCATGGTCTCGGACTAGCGAGATACATGTTCCCGGTGGCTATTCGGCAAGAAAGAGTTGTGCTTCCGCTGCATCGCTGGAGCGAGGAGGCGGAGGTTGCTCGGTGCCTCGAACGTGTGTGCGAGCACGGATGCGCTGCTGATTTGCGGCGCTAGGACTTCCTCTCGATCTTGAGATCGGCAAGAGATCGTCTACATCAACCACGAGTTGAACTCGTTAAGCTTTGTCGGTCTTCAAGGGTATGTTCTCTACGGATATACATCCGCCCGTTGTTTGTATCTAGTATATATAGATCTTGGTATATAGTTCACATCGTAGGAAAATTTTTGTTTTCTATGCTGCGAACCCTACAGTGGTATCAGAGCCGGATCTATACGTAGATACTTTACACGGGTAGTACACATATGAGTATGTGGGCGATGATGATCATGTTGTTGCTCCTTTGTTGTGATTTTGGATATTGGTGGCATAGTGGGATGAAGCGGCCCGGACAAACTTTACATGTCCTCGCACATGAGACCTGTTCCACGCTTGACATGCAACTAGTTTGCATAAGTGGCTAAGGGTGTCTGTCTCTCCTACTATAGTCAATATCTATTTTGCAAGCGAGTTGTCAACAATTTGATTATCCTCGTTGTGGTTCATGTTCGTAGGTAAGAACGGTTCTATCTCGAAAGCCCTAAGCCACGTAAAACTTGCAATGGATAAATTAGAGGCGTCTAGTTTAGATTGTTGCTGGGCTAGTGTTATGATATGGTAGTGTTGTAAGTAGAAGTATGAGATGATACTCTTACAACACACATAGCGTGTAAAATCCATAGACCTTGGATTTACACATATAGGTATGATAGTGATCATACCACGATGCACATGATAGAGATCATCTGCGGGAACCATATAATTTCACTAATAAACATATGATGTTTGATTACATCTTATATTGCTTGTTTAGCGCTTTGTTAAGCATAATAAGATGATCCCTCATTTAAATATCAAGATAAGAATGTGTTCTTCCTTTAGTATGCACCGATTATGTTTTCGTCGCTCCAAGACATCACGTGATGATCGGGTGTTCTTGGATCCACGACCATATTTCGGGTGTAAAATAGTTACACACGCAAATACTAAGGTTCTAACTTGGTGAGCCTAGCATGTACAGACATGGCCTCGGAACACAGACCGAAAGGTTAAGCATGAGTCATATAGTTGATATGATGCCCATTTGATGCTCGCCTTTGAAGCTATACCAACTCACGTGATGATCGGACTTGGTGTAGTGGATTTGGTTCATGTAATCACCAAAAGGACACGAGGGATGTCGCTTTTGAGTGGGAGTTCATTCGTAATATAGATTAGTTGAACTCGATCTATCATACACTTAGTCTAAACTTTACAAATTCTGTTGTAGATGGCACCACCTGCTTTTAATTTCAATGCGTTCATGGAGAAAGAGAAACTAGCAACGAACGGTAGCAACTTTACTGAATGGGCCATGAATTTGAGGATTCTCCTCTCTGCTGCACAAAAGCAATATGTGCTAGAAGCGCCGTTAGGCCCCCCACCTTTTGATGATGCCCCTGACGAGGAGAAGAATGTCTATCAGACTCGTCAGGAGGACCACAACTTAGTTCATTGCGGCATATTGTATGGGCTAGAGCCGGAACTTCGAAAGCGTTTCGAAAACGGCAATGCATTTGATACAATGGGTGAGTTGAAAATGATTTTCGACACACATGCTGCTGTAGAGAGCTACAATGCTTCAGAAAAGTTCTTTAGCTGCATGATGGAAGAGCACAGCTCCGTTAGTGAGCATGTACTCAAGATGTCGGGTTACGCCGATAAGCTTGTGTCCTTGGGAATATCGATTCCCATTGACTTAGGCATCCATCGTGTTCTGCAGTCTCTGCCACCTAGCTATAAGAGCTTCGTGATGAACTATAATATGCAAGGCATGAAGAAGTCTCTCCCCGAGCTTCTGTCAATGCTTAAAACTGCAGAAGTGGAGATCAAAAAGGAACATCAAGTGTTGATGATCAATAGGAACACTGGTTTCAAGAAAGACAAGAAGGGAAAACGGAAGGGAAGTAAGGGCGGCAAGCCTGTTGCCGCGCCTGAAAAGAAACCCCGAGTTGGACCTAAGTCTGATACCGAGTGCTACTATTGTAAGGGGACTGGCCACTGGAAGCGCAACTGCCCCAAGTATCTGGCAGACAAGAAGGCCGGCAAGGCAAACAAAGGTATATATGATATACATGTTATTGATGTGTACTTGACTAGTGCTCGCAGTAGCACCTGGGTATTTGATACCGGTTCAGTTGCTAATATTTGTAACTCGAATCAGGGGCTGCGGAACAAGCGGCCGCTAGCAAGGGGTGAGGTCAAGATGCGTGTCGGCAATGGATCAAACGTTGATGTAATCGCCGTCGGAACGCTGCCTCTGCACTTACCGTCGGGATTAGTCATAAACTTGAATAAATGTTATCTGGTGCCTGCACTGAGCATGAACATTGTATCTGGATCATGTTTGATGCAAAGTGGTTATTCATTTAAATCTGAGAACAATGGTTGTTCCATTTATATGAATGAAATCTTTTATGGTCATGCACCAATGATGAATGGTTTATTTCTGTTAGATCTCAATGATAATGTTACACATATTCATAATGTTGATGCTAAAAGGATTAAACTTAATGATGATATATCCGCATATATGTGGCACTGCCGTCTAGGTCATATTGGCATTAAACGCATGAAGAAGCTCCATTCGGATGGACTTTTGGAATCACTTGATTATGAATCATTTGATACATGTGAGCCATGCCTTATGGGCAAGATGACTAGAACGCCGTTTTCCAGTTCAATGGAACGGGCGACAGATTTATTGGAAATCATACATTCTGATGTATGTGGTCCAATGAGTGTGTCGGCGCGAGGTGGATATCGTTATTTTGTTACTTTCACGGATGATTTGAGTAGATACGGTTATATCTACTTGATGAAACACAAGTATGAAACCTTTGAAAAGTTCAAGGAATTTCAGAATGAAGTGGAAAATCATCGTAATAGAAAGATCAAATTTCTACGGTCCGACCGTGGAGGTGAGTATCTAAGTTACGAGTTTAGCACTCACATGAAAGAGTGTGGAATTGTTTCACAACTCACACCTGCCGGAACACCACAGCGAAATGGTGTGTCGGAACGTCGTAATCGTACTTTATTAGATATGGTTCGATCTATGATGTCTCTGACAGACTTGCCGTTGTCATTTTGGGGTTATGCACTAGAAACTGCTGCATTCACTTTAAATCGGGCACCATCTAAATCCGTTGAAAAGACACCGTATGAATTGTGGTTTGGAAACAAACCTAAGCTGTCATTTCTTAAAGTTTGGGGTTGCGATGTTTATGTGAAGAAACTTCAACCGGATAAACTCGAACCCAAAGCGGAAAAATGCGTCTTCATAGGATACCCTAAAGAAACTATTGGGTATTCCTTCTATCACAGATCCGAGGGCAAGGTTTTTGTTGCCAAGAATGGATCCTTTCTAGAGAAAGAGTTTCTCGCGAAAGGTGTGAATAGTCGGAAGGTAGAACTCGAAGAGGTTGTGGAACCTTCTCTTCAAAGTATGGCGAGTAGCGCAGCGCCGGAAGTTGTTCCGGAGTTGGCTCCACCTGTTGAAGAGGGAACTAATGATAATGATCATGAAACTCCGAAAGAGAGTACTACCGAACCTCGCAGGTCAAACAGGACGCGTGCAGCTCCCGAGCTGTACGGAAATCCTGTCATAAATTTCATGGTTGATGAAAATAATGACCCTGCAACGTATGAAGAAGCGATGATGAGCCCGGATTCCAACAAATGGTTAGAAGCCATCAAATCCGAGATGGAATCCATGTATGAAAATCAAGTTTGGAACTTGGTGGAATTACCTCACGACCGAAAGGCCGTGGAGAACAAATGGATTTTCAAAAGGAAAACTGATGCTGATGGTAATGTGACCATCTATAAAGCTCGACTTGTCGCAAAGGGGTTTCGACAAATTCACGGAGTTGACTACGATGAGACTTTCTCTCCCGTAGCGATGCTAAAGTCAGTTAGGATTATGTTAGCAATTGCTGCATATTTCGATTATGAAATATGGCAGATGGATGTCAAAACCGCGTTTCTCAATGGTAATATTGAAGAAGAGTTGTATATGATACAACCAAAGGGTTTTGTCGATCCTAAGGATGCTAACAAGGTGTGCAATCTTCAGCGATCCATCTATGGATTGAAGCAAGCATCGCGAAGTTGGAATCTCCGCTTTGATGAGGTGATCAAAGAGTTTGGATTTCTCCAAACTTATGGAGAAGCTTGTATTTACAAGAAAGTGAGTGGGAGCAATGTGGCATTTCTGATATTATATGTGGATGACATATTATTGATCGGAAATGATATAGAACTTTTAAACAGTGTTAAAAGTTATCTAAACAGCAAATTTTCAATGAAGGACCTAGGTGAAGCGTCATACATATTAGGCATAAAGATCTATAGAGATAGATCTAGGCGCCTAATAGGGCTATCGCAAAGTACATACCTTGATAAGATTTTAAAGAAGTTTAAAATGGACGGAAGTAAGAAGGGGTTCTTACCTATGTTGCAAGGCAAGACATTGAGTAAGACTCAAAGTCCGGCTTCGGCGGAAGAAAGAGAGATAATGGACAAAGTCCCCTATGCTTCAGCCATAGGCTCTATAATGTACGCCATGCTATGTACAAGACCGGATGTGGCACACGCTATTAGTTTGACTAGTAGGTACCAATCGGATCCAGGTTCGGAACACTGGATAGCGGTCAAGAATATCCTTAAGTACTTACGAAGAACTAAGGATATGTTTCTTGTATACGGAGGTGAAGAAGAGCTCGTCGCTAAGTGTTATGTCGATGCTAGCTTTGACACCGATCCGGATGACTCTAAGTCTCAATCCGGATACGTATTTCTCATGAATGGCGGAGCGGTTAGTTGGAGGAGTTCCAAACAACCTGTGGTAGCGGGATCAACAACGGAGGCCGAATATGTTGCTGCTTCAGAAGCAG
The DNA here is from genome assembly GCA_916181665.1 of Avena sativa. Lineage (NCBI taxonomy): Eukaryota > Viridiplantae > Streptophyta > Magnoliopsida > Poales > Poaceae > Avena > Avena sativa. The sequence goes on from OV702282.1 coordinate 197,405,717, forward strand.
CTCAGGAAGCAGTTTGGATGAAGGAGTTCATATCCGAACTAGGAGTTGTGGCAAACGCGTTGGACCCAATGGTGATCTATTGTGACAACAATGGTGCCATTGCCAATGCCAAAGAGCCAAGGTCTCACAAGCATTCCAAGCATATTAAGCGCCGGTTTCACTCCATCCGCGAGCATGTCAAGGATGGAGATATAAAGATTTGTAAAGTACATACGGATCTCAATGTAGCAGATCCGTTGACTAAAACTCTCCCTAGAGCAAAACATGATCAACACCAGAACTCAATGGGTGTTAGATTTATCACTATGTAACTAGATTATTGTCTCTAGTGCAAGTGGGAGACTGAAGGGAATATGCCCTGAGAGGCAATAATAAAGTGTTTATTATGTGTATTCCAAGTATATGATAGATGTTTATTTTGCATGCTATAATTGTATTAATACGGAAACATTAATACATGTGTGTTTAATAAACAAACAGAAAGTTCCTAGTTATGCCTCTCTCATAAACTAGCTCGTTGATTAACAAGATGATCAAGGTTTCCTGATCATGGACATTGGATGTTGTTAATAACGGGATCACAACATTAGTGTAATGATGTGATGAACACTCATCCGAAGTATAGCATTACGATCAAATTCATTGAGTTTATATTGCTATAACAACTTACGAAGTGATCCTAATCCTTAGACCATGAGATCATGTCAATCACTAACACCGGAAGAGTTTCTTGATAACATCAAACGTCACACCGTAACAGGGTGATTATAAAGATGGATTCAGAACTAATAAAGTGTTATGTTGAGGCTCATGGATCAAGAGTGGAATTTGTTCATCCCGATGACGGATAGATATACTCTGGGCCCTCTCGGTGATATCACATTGATTAGCTTGCAAGCAAGTGATTTGATCACTAGAATGTTATATCACAGGAACGAGAAAAGAGTGCATGTCGGTAACGAGATCAAACTAGGTATGGAGATACCAATGATCGAATCTCGGACATGTAATATATCGTGAAACAAAGGGATTAAGATACTAGCGTAAAAGGTTCCGACGATCACAAGAAAGTCATCGTTGAATGTGTGGGAGTCAGTATGGGTCTCCAGATCCCGCTTCTGATTATTGATCTGAGAGGGGTCTCGATCATGTCCGCATTATTCACGAACCGTAGGGTGACACACTTAAGAGACACCGACATCCAATTGGAGCAAATGTTTCATGCCGAAAGAATGAACAAGCGCAGGAATTTATTTCACTAGATACCGAAACAGGTTTTCGGGTGAAATTGCATAAAGTGGTTATGCATGTGAAATAGAATTCTAGAAAGGGGTTATTTGTGAATGTTTGTCATTAAAGTAATTGACAAAATTCTGAATAAAATAAAAGAGTTTTATTTAATGAGAGTTTGCATTAAATTTGGTGGAAATTTAATGGGAATTTGAGTGGACTTTTGAGTGGAGGGAATTTAAAGGAGTTTTGTGAGTGGAGTGTCCACCCACATGAAGAGGGGAGGGCAAGGGGGCAGCCCCATGCGCCGGCCACCCCCTTGGGGTTCCCCCCCTCCTCCTATAAAAGGAGCCCCTCCTCCTCACTTGTCTCACACACCTCCTCGTGAAGGATCTCTCTCCCCCTCTAGAATTTATCCCCCATGGTCTCGGACTAGCGAGATACATGTTCCCGGTGGCTATTCGGCAAGAAAGAGTTGTGCTTCCGCTGCATCGCTGGAGCGAGGAGGCGGAGGTTGCTCGGTGCCTCGAACGTGTGTGTGAGCACGGATGCGCTGCTGATTTGCGGTGCTAGGACTTCCTCTCGATCTTGAGATCGGCAAGAGATCGTCTACATCAACCACGAGTTGAACTCGTTAAGCTTTGTCGGTCTTCAAGGGTATGTTCTCTACGGATATACATCCGCCCGTTGTTTGTATCTAGTATATATAGATCTTGGTATATAGTTCACATCGTAGGAAAATTTTTGTTTTCTATGCTGCGAACCCTACACCAGATAGGTTAGAAACCTGTTTTATTTCGAGAAAACCTTTTTCTTTTCAGTTTTTCCGATTTCCTTTTATATTTTGAATTTCTAATCTGTTTTGAATAATTTCAAATCACAGAAACTTTTATAATATAACTGAAAACACTAAGGGGCCCTTGGTCCTTATTGCGCTCCATGCATTTTGAGAATTTTCAAAATATAAAAACCATTTGAGTTGATTCAAAGAGAGAGGGGAAGTTATTAGGGTTTAGAGTTTTGTTTGTTCTTCTTTGGTTGAATCAAAGTGCAAGTATTATGCATGCATGCAATGCTCAAACATATCTTGTTTATATTACACAAAAGGTGGTATGTTACAATTTTTTTCACCATTTTGATCATTTATAAATGTTTGTTGCTGAATTTTTATATGGATCAAATCAATAGTCTTGGAGAGATCTTGGAAATGATTTCTTTCACTAGGGTTTTTGGGTTTTTGGTTTAACTTTTCCAAGTGTTTAAATTCAATAAACATTCATTGATGAATGCATTTGACTTGTTTGAAAAAAATTTGGATGCCCTTTTCATTTAAATTTGTTCAAGTAGGGTTTTAATGTTTCCATTTAGAAGCCAAAAGTTTCTTTTCACCCTAAATTTCAACAATTATTTCTTTTGTTTATTTATTTTTCACATTTAAAAATTTGGAGAATTTTGGTATGTGATACTAAAAAAACTAAGCAAAGCAAACGAAAACTAAGACTCTCCAAGAACAACACAACTGTGCATGAAACAATAAAAACAAAGTGTCAAGACAGACCTGAGATTTTTATTGACGAAGAAGGGGATGCCTTGGGCATCCCCAAGCTTTGACGCTTGTACCTCTTGGATATTTCTTGGGGTGACACCATGGTGGCATTCCCAAGCTTGATATTTTGTCCATTCTTCATCTCATTGCATCATTCTCTCTCTACACTTGAAATTTTTCGTTCATACAAAACTTCACACAATCTTCATTAGCAACATTAGTGTATTCAAAAGATAATAGACCCTTGGGCAAGGCTTTGGAACAGAAAAACTTTCACTAAAAACACAAGATACTGAAGCAACTTCCTTTAAAAAGCTCAATTCCCCAAAAGAGAACTCAAAATGAAATCGATAAGAAGCAAATGCAAATAATGGCAGCAATCTGTCAAAACAGACCAGCAGGTAGAAACCGATTGTTTCGAAAATCTTCTGTTGCTGAAATCAAAAAGTTTTGAACTAACGAAAGTTATCTAACATATTGGGGGATTTATTCGTAAAATATAAGCTCAATCCGAGTTACAGAGACTCCTCACCAACTTTTATGGTGGTGGACAGAAATCTGTTTCGGGACAGCAACTCCCCAAATCTTACTTCCCTCTCGTTAGAGGTCATTCTTGGCACAAAAAGCAAACAAAAAGGATAAGGAGAGGTCATTACTGAAGTAATGACTTCCAAGACTCAAGGAAACTCTTGGGTTATCTTCCAACAAGTACTTTCTTTTAACGCCTTTAAGTTAGGAATGATAATTTGAGAAGATACTCACATAAGAAATATGAATCGAAGTAAAAGAGAGAATCAAGAAGCAAATTCAAAACACATTTAAGTCTAACCCACATCCTATGCATAGGAATCTTGTAAGAAAATAAATCAAAAAAGCACAAAGCAACAAGCATAGCAAAGCAAAACAGGTGCAACTTCAAGATTTTCAACATAAAGAGGGGAAACTTAATATTGTTGAGATACATAAGACCATGTTTACCTATCTCCTAATAACTTTTAGTAGCATCATGAATAAACTCAACAATATAAATATCACATAAAGCATGCTTTTGATGATCTACAAACACATAATTTATATCAAGCTCAAAAATAGTGGGATTAAAACCTTCAAACCCACTTTTAGAAATTTTATAATAAGGTAACTGATCATTCAACATAGGACCATCATATAGAGATTTATCATAAACATTTTCTAAGAAAAACTCCTTAGTACCATGCATTTCAAAGTTAGGCAAAAATATAGGATTATCATAGATAACAGGAGCTTAACTATTATCACAAGTTTTAACCATAGCAGATATTTCAAAAGAATCCACAGGAACATAGCATTCATTCTCCTTTGGTAAACATGGGGGACAATCAAATAATGTAAGAGGTAAATAGTTACTCTCATTAGAAGGTATACATGGGTAGATCCATTCTTCCTCCTCTTGACCATCACTCTCCTCCTCTTTTTCATCTAATGAGCTTTCAATTTCAGAAATTTCTTCTTCCATAGGCTAATGCAAGGCATTAGTCTCCTCTATTTGTGGAAAGCACCTATTAAAATATTCAAGAATATAGCCATTGTCTTCCTTGTAATTATCAAAGCAGAATTTAAGTATCTCATAAACCACATTTTCATAAGGTGCTTCATCAGTATTTTCAAGCAAACTGGCAAGTTTAAATGCACCCTTGAAAGCAATAAATTCTTCAATTTGTTCCACATCATAAAAGTCATAATTTCCTTTAACATAAGAAGATATGGTAACATTATCATTATACTCACATTGAAAAGGCAAGTGTTTATACCTCCTACAACAACAATATTTATCAAAGCAATAAGTAACATTATAAGTAGAGCACACCTCTCCAGAAATAGTATTCAATTTATCAATTTGTTCCCGTAAGTGTTTCCCTTTTTGTGAAAAACGGTGCTCCATATAATAATACTTTTGTTCTTCCGTGAACCCACCTTGCGAATAAGAACTAGTTTCAAAGAAACCATCCATTGATAGAAAGCATGACAAGGCAAGGCAATAACAGACCAGCAACTAGAGTAGGAACTAATTTTTTTGTTTTTTTGAATAGAGAAACCAAACCAAACTAAACTAATTTTTTTGGAGTTTTTGAAAACAAGAGGCAAACAAAACCAAGCAAAATAAACTAATCAAACTAAAAAAAGTAAAGAGAAAGGAAGTGGAGCACTCCCCTTGTGAAGACAACCTTGGCCTTCTCGGCAACGGCGCCAGAAAACTTGTTGATGGCCCAGTTGATATGGAGCCTGTTGGGAACCCCAAGAGCAAGGTGTGAAGCAGCACAACAGCAAGTCTTCCCTCAGTAAGAAAACAAGGTTATCGAACCAGTAGGAGGAAGGAAATGTGACACAGGTGTTGCAAGAAACACGGAGACCTGCACAACACAAACTCAAGACTTTGCCCCAACTAAAAGTGAGGTTGTCTATCTCACCGGTTGCTGTAACAAAGGATTAACTGTATGGTGTGGAAGGTAATGGTGGTTTGCAACAAGTAAACAGTAACAGTGGAAGATGTATCAATGGTAAAGATTGGACCGGGGTCCATAGTTCACTAGAGGTGCTCTCCTTAGATAAACAACATGGCATGAAGGGTATACAAATTACAACAGGGCAATTGAAAGGAACTGAGCAAGGAATAACAATGCAATACTAGACAAAAAGATCTTATGAGATTCGATTAGGCAATACAACAAGATACATAGACCGCCATCCAACTGCATCTATGACTAGTAGTCCACCTTTGGGTTATCATGTGAACCCCTTCCAGTATTAAGTTGCAAGCAACAGACAACTGCTTTAAGGAAAGTGTGTAAGGTAAACAATCCACTTGTTCCATGAACAAGAGACCGTTGTTTTCTCCCTAGTAGCAACATCACATCTACAACCGAAGAGATTTTTGTCACTTCCCTTGGAAACTAGAGGCATGAACCCACTATCGATCATAAATACCCCCTCTTGGAGTCACTAGCAACTACTCGGCCAAGATAGGTACTAACAACGGAGAGCATGCAAGATCACAAACAACACAGACATGATAGAATCATAAAGACAAAACCATTAATCAATCTGACATAGTAATCTCAATATCCATCGGATCCCCGCAAACACAACATGCATGATTAAAAAAAGATTAGATCTTGATCATGAACGGAGCTCACAAGATCTTTATACGAAAGAACAAGGAGGAGATACAACCATCTAGCTACTACATGGACCCGTAGTCCAAGGTGGAACTACTCACGCATCATACCAGAGAAGAAGGCCTCCGGGATGATCTCCCCTCTGGCAGGGTGCTGGGGAGAGCTTCAGATCCCCCCGATCTAGGGACGATGGTGGCAGCGGCTATAGACGGTTTCGTGGAGTTTTGATCGGGTGCCTAGGGTTTCTGCATCTGGGGCTTCTTATAGGCGAGGAAGCTAGGCAGGGGGTGCCCGGGGGGCCCACGGCCTGCCCAGGCGCGGGCCAGGCTTGGCCACTCCTGGGAGGGTGTGGCCACCCCGTGGCGCCCCTCCGTCTCGTCTTCTGGATTCGTGTCGCCCACGGTAAAATATTGACTTTGGCTTTTGTCCCGTCCAATTCCGAGAATATTGATTTTCTGCCTTTCTAGAACCAAAAACAGAAGAAAACATGCAACTGGCACTGTGGCAACTTGTTAATAGGTTAGTTCTAGAAAAGATATAAAAACACCTCAAAGTGTAGCTAAAGCAAATCAAAGTAGATATTAAATAAGCATGGAACATAAAAAGTTATAGATACGTTTCTGACGTATCATGGAGTCGAGTTAAAACCAAATGGATGCACCGGTTAGACTCAGTACGTGGGACCCATTAAACAGAGCATGCAACAATTATCAGCCAACCATCTCATCTTCCCATGAATACAACAATAATAGAAGTAATAATTTAGTGGGATACTGTACAAACAATTAGCTAGTAACTAGTACTATCGTTAACAAAATTCTCCACAGAGCGCATTAGATTAAGAGTGGAATATAATTATGCGAAGATGGATGAGAAACCAAAAAAGGGCTAGTGGACGGCTTATCCCTTCCTACCAATTCCTACTCCAAAGCTAAACATTTCACTGTCTCAGATTCGGCTATTACAACAATATGGACGCCCTTCGGAGGCACGACTTCCACAATCGTGGTGTGCTCGACGACCAACATGAGAAGGCTTCTCCCTTCCTTACTTAGCGGGGCGTGACCTCGACGACCCCCGCAATGGTAGAAGCTTGTTGTGGAGCTTAGTGACTTCCTTCTTCAAATTACTGCACTCAACATGAAGGGTTGAGGTCGTGAGAGCCTCTGTTGAAAAGCCAGATCGGCTAGGAGGCGATCACACTTCAGGTTGAGCACGAAGTTTTTTTGTAGAATTTTGATGTTATGGCTGTTGATTTCATCTACTTTGGCTGATATTATCGTCGTGACTTCCTGCATGGAAAATCCATCATCAGTAACAGAGCATGCATGGATTTCATGCAGAGAAGAACATAAAAATGCCACTACATGTATAGTGCCTACCTCTTTTTTTCGACAGAGAGTGGGAATGATGGCATCATACAAGTCAGGGATATCCGTCATGCTATCGACCCGTGGGGTGGAAAATTCGACGCTCGAGTCGCATGGCTGGAGAAGGTAGAAAGACGGTTCAATAGTAGGAGCAGACAACCCAGGAATCAATGGGAGTACAAACACCTACCCGGACTCTGGGTCCTGGTGATAGCCTCTCTTCGGATACATGCACGAGAAGGATCCCTCGCCCCACTGATGGTCCCGTTTCTCGGTCCGAGCCTGCAGGTCCCCCTGCCAGCAGGGTTACTCCACCGCCATCTTGTTGTTCTTCTGATTAAACGGGTTATTTTGTGACATTGGTGTATGAAGAAGTAAAGAATCAGGGGAGGAGCAGTAGGGAAGGAAATGGTTTCTGCGAAGGTGTAGCGAGGTAGTACTAGTAGGAAGAGAGTGAATAGTGGAAGCAAGATGTCAAGATCTAGGTGCCGTTGCCGCCCTTTGTGCAATCTCACTGGTCCATCCTATGTAGACTATGGGTAGGCCACCATGCTAGCGATCGAGAAAGTAGCTGTAAATATTTTTATGACCCACCAAAGTTCTATAGTAATGTCCTATCAAATTAGTGGAAAAGATTCTATCCGAGCGACGAAAAACTAGAGTGGAATTATGTAACCTGGAGGCTTCTACAATTTTTTTGCGATCATGCTTCTACAATCTCTCGTACCTCCACATGCAAATGATACTAGTACTAGTACTCCGTAGAACTATCCAATATAGAGTAGTAATAGTAGTAGTCACATTAAATTAAATATACTTAGGGCTTGACGCCTAATCATCACAAACAACTCACCAAAAGATCAAATGGCAAATTTAAAGAGAACTTAGGGCTTCTTTTGATCACAAGAATTTAATAGGGTCGCATGTATAAAACAGAGGATTGCAAGACAGAGCAAATCTGCAGGCTTAAAACACACCGAACACACAGTAAAAGTGCCTCAATCCTATGCAAATCAGTGTAAAAAATGGATTTTGAGATTCCTATGGGATTGGGTTGTAGGAATGCAATCAGTACAAATTTTGGATTTATCATTTATTTCATCCAAATGGCTACCTTATGGTAAAATCCTATGGGTTGAATTCCCCCAAAATTCCTTCAAAAATCATTCAATCCAAAGAGGCCCTTAATTAAACTGAGTGTGCTCACGACAGACGAACACCTTCAGGTCAGAGGTGATGCGTTCGTAGATTTTCATCTTGAACGCGTCTGCAGTGACCTTGAACATAAGGCAGTCACCCTCCTTAAACTCATGGAAAGAAGCAAAGGTAGCCCACCCATTGTCCAGGACGATTTGGTCTTTATTGCGGTTGGCCTGGACAACCTACTCGCATTCCTCGCATGCTTGGACCACTAGTAGTTGCGGGTAGGGGCGTCCCTTCACGCAAGGCTTGAAGTAAGTCGGGATGATAAGCATATACAAGTCATGCTGGACTAACTGTATGTAGAAGCGCCTAGGACGATGCGCGGTGGCATGTTGTTCGACCGACCTAGGGTGTCCTCTTGGTTTAGTTGAACTAGCGACCGACCTTGCAGCACTTTCCCTTACCAAGGCCTCCACTCTCCTGCCCGACAGCTTCAACTCCCTTGGTATGATGGGGAGAGCATCTTCATAGCCACCTGGAGCAGGAGCAGTCCGATCAAGAATGTAGTCTAATTTCAGCATTACAGCTGGGTCGTCCTACAAGAAAATTCATAACACATGACCATCTGTCATCTTGGGAACTGCACAGGTGGACATTCATAACAAGGTAGCCTCGGCTCAAACCTCTTTCGCAAGGGAACCCATAATAAGATATATAAACTTCCAGTCAAGCCCTACACAAATTCGGGTATTGTGGTTGTATGGTAAAATTGGAATGGTATCGCATCTGAACCCAACCATCAGTTTTATAAAGGGCTAAGGCTCATGCCTCAACATTTTCTTCATCAAAACCATCTGGTGTTCATTACACATGTCAAAACATTTCATTAGAATGACTCATCATTCTAAGATTTTCATAATCATTTCACCAAGTATTCCCATCTAAAATGATCAAGTTTTATGCTTAGCACTAGCCACTAGAGTTGAGGGTAATCACTAATGAGGGGTGCTAATCAAGTGTGACTTATCCAAATCTAGATCTCATGCCTCGGTATGACATCTAGTTCTATCTAAATTAGGCCAAGTTTTATGCTCCTTATGCTACCTATAATATCTTTCCAAAATCCTCAAGTCACTAGGTAAAAGTAATAAAGAACTATGATAAAGAAATAAAATAATAAATCTTGCAAGTAAAACTGGGATTTGGTATAATCAATGTTACCTAATCAAAGCATGCCTAATGCATTGCATAAGTTATCTAGATTGCAAGGTTGCAAGTGTTAGCTTGCATAGTTTACTTGTAGTATTAAGCTTGCCTTGAGTAGTGCAGTTGTTGAAGTTCTCCTCTGCTCCTTATTCGTAGTAGTCTTCTTCCTCTTCGTATCCTTGGTCGGTACTAGCGTCTATAAATAAGTACGAGGTACACAATCACCAAATGATACTGAACTACTTCTATTTGGCACACAAGGGTTCACACTAGATGATCTAGCATCATCACAATCATCACATGGATTAAAGGCTTAATCTTATTTATTTTATTTTAGAAAAGTAATTTATACTTATTGAAAACTACTTAAGATTTAATATTCTCCAATTAAAATATGGGATCATATTGACTATGTCATGACCACATATTTTAATACTTGGGAAAGTGATTTAAAGTGGTGTCACAATTTAATAAGGTTTAACACTACTATTTTAATTAATTAAAGTGACTTGAAATGCCTATGGGGCATTATTTTAATACTTGTCCAATATTACTGCAAGTAAACCCACATATTTTTATATATTCAGAAAGATATTTTCAAATGTGATTTTTGAGAGTTGGAATCAACTCAAAATCATTTATGGTTGATTTTTTAAAAATGTTTGAATGCAGAAAAGTCTCTGCCTTGTTATTTTTACTATAGGAGATATATAATTTCAAATGTTTTGAATCCAATGGGCTTGGAATAAAAATTTCAATACCTTTCTAAAAAATTTGGTTTCATGCAATTTGGTTCAGTGAATCTCTCTGAATTGATTTTCAAAGTTACTGACTAAACTAGGTTTGAACTAAATTCGAAAAATCTATAATTGAATCTACCGGGTCGCGCGGGAATTAAATGGGCCGGCCCAATCTGCACAGCGCACGCGCAGCAGGCTGCTGACAGGGGTTCAGGTGTCAGCGGCTCTATCTACGTGAAGCGGTAAGTTTCTATCTGGGTCGTGCGATTGCAGGCACGGGCGGCGAAGGCGAGGCACGGCGTGTACGTGTGTGTCGGGCGCGGCGCTCTGGCGCGCTTCGGCATGACACAAAGACATTGGGCGCGGTTGTTCTCTATGGTCCAGGCCTGGCTGCGTGCGAGGGCTGGATAGGGGGTGGTGGTGGACGATCAGCTGCTTCCTAGACATGCTGGCTAGGCGCGGTGATGGCTCCTGCTAGCTAACCATGGTCGACTGGCAAGGGGGTGCTCGGGTTGGCTCAGCACTGGTGCATGGGTAGAGTACTAGCTTGTTAAATGCTTGTGTGCTCACTGGGGGAGACAAGGGTGAACAAAGGGAGACAAGAATTAGACAAGGCTTTGATCACAAACAGTTGAAGTTAGGCAGTGTTTACTATGTTCACCAACAGTTTGATGAAATGGACGAAAGAAATTTAGTTTGAAATTTTCGGATGAATTTTGGTGAGTGTACTGGTCACACAATTGGTAGTATCTGGTTGTTTGGGTTTGGCAAGGTGAACTGGTTTGAGTTGTTTTTGAGAAATGGTGATCTTAGTACCTATTAAGGATTCAAATTTGAATTGTCAATTGAATAGATTTGAAATCTGTTTCTGTTGGTTTGCAAAGTGGGCTTGGGTTCAATTGTACTTGTTCTAGCAAGAGGTGAAAAGAATTGGATTTGTTTTTGTTAGAAATCTTGGGCTAGTAACAATCAAAGTGGTCTAGTGAACAAGTTTGGCAAAAATGACCATTTGCTCATAGTGTTTATATTTTAATTTTTCTTGATTTGATTCTGCTTGGAAATGATTTAGAGGATGTTGTTTTCATCTTTAAACCAATCCTTTCCATTCATAGCAATCAAACAAGTCATTGCAAGCATTCATGCATTCATAACACCCACACATACATTCATATTTATTTTTAATAACAAAAGTTTTTGTTACCCCTAAACTTGGGTGATTAGAACTTAATAATCTTGATTAATATTTTTGGGATGTTACAGTTAACGACTTAGAGTTGAGAGGTGAGTGTGGGAATGTGCTAGAGAGACAGGATGGTGGGAGGAGAGGGTAACCCTCTATCTCCTTCATTAGTACTCCCTCGGTCCCAAGGCTTAAGGCTTTTTTTCTAAAAAGTCAAGCTATGAAAAGTTTGATGAAATTTTTAGTGCCCTTTGTGCTAAATTTATGGACCTCGATGCAATTTTATCTTTTTTAGGTCCTTGATGTAAAATATACTCCCACCGCCCGTGTAAAATTTTAACCTAAAAGTAAGTGGTAAAATCTAAATGAATTTATTCTTAGTTGTCAATGAGTATGAACATTTTTAGATTTTGAGACGAACGACCGAGGTCATGGCCATATGTGCATCATACTTTATGTCGATGATGATCCCATATCCAAGAATTGCAAGATGCCAAATTGATCCATATGTTGAAAATTATCAAAGAGGAAGTAGTATGACGACTATGGCTCGATGAGGTGCTTTTTTGAGAAGGACCGCCCTGTCTGTTTTACTTGCTTACTTTTATGGTGCTTCCTGCTAGAAGTATGGACATTGATGCAATTTTTTATTTTTATGTCCTTGATGTAAAATGTACTCACTCGGCCCGTGTAAAAGTTTAACCTAATAGTGAGCGGTAAAATCTAAACGAATTTAATCTTAGTTGTCAATGAGTATGAAAATTTTAGGATTTGAAGCCGAACGACCAAGATCATGGCCATATGTAAAAATCATATTTTATGTCGATGATGGTCCCACATCCAAGAATTTGCGTGCCGCCGAATTTGGCCATATTTTGAAAACAATTGAAGAGGAAGTAGTATGAAGAGTATGGCTCGATGAGGTGCTTCTCGAGAAGGAGCCGACTGACACGTCGGAAACCTATCTATAATTTTTGATGTTACATGCTTGTGTAGTATCTACTTTGCTTTGCTTTGCCTTACTTTGAGGTGTTTTTATATGTTTTCGGGTACTAACATATTAACAAGACGCCACAGTGCCGGTTGCCTGTTTTCTTCTGTTTTTGGTTCTAGAAAGGCAGAAAATCAAGATTCTCAGAATTGGACGGGACAAAAGCCAAAGTCAATATTTTACCGTGGGGAACACGGAGCCAGACTACAAGACGGAAGGGAGCCACCAGGGGTCCACACCCCCTGGCGACGCGGCTAACCCTAGCCCGCGCCTGGGGGTGTGGCCGCCCTAGCTGCCCCCCTGCCTTGCCTCTTCGCCTATAAAGACCCCCCGATGCAGAAACCCTAAGTACCCGATCAATATTCCACGGAACCATCTGTAGCCGCCGCCACCATCGTCCCTAGATAGGGGGATCTGAAGCTTTTCCCGGCACCCTGCTGGAGGGGAGATCATCCTGGAGGCCTTCTTCATCATGCCAGCCTCCGGTATGAAGTGTGAGTAGTTCCACCTTTGACTACGGGTCCATGTAGTAGCTATATGGTTGTATCTCCTCCTTTGTGCTACCATGTTTAGATCTTGTGTCACATCCCAAGATTTTCCAAATCATGTAATGTGAAAAATAAATGAATAAAATAAAACTTTGTTGATTTTCAGGGCGAGAAGAAACTTTTTGAATCCAATTGGAAGCTTCAAACCTATTTGGATCAAATAAAATCCTAAAGGAATTTAAAAAGATAAATAAACAATAAACTTAAAAATATTTGGAATTACAATTTTTTGGATCTTTTAATAAAAGATTTGGTTTTCAAAAGAAAAGGTAGATTTATAAATAAGGATTATTTTATAAAGCCAAATTAAACCTTGGCCAAGCTTTTGAAATAAAATATTTTGTTTTTATTAAAAGAGTAAAAGTTTATAAAATAATAAGGATTTATTAATATCCAATTTTATTAAAATAAAGGTTTTGCCATTTTAATTAAAACATCAAAACTTGTTTAAATTATTTTAAACAAGTTTTCCAAGTATTTTATCTTCTCAAATAAAACTTACTGAAGTGTTTTTGGTTACATTTTAGATTTCAAAATAAAGATTTTTAAATAAATAAAAATCCTATTTGAATTAATAATTAAGGTCTATTTTATTTAATTATTAAATAGATCCTAAAAAGAATAAAATTATTATTTTATTTTTGGACTTTAGTTTTGTGTTGTTAAACAGAACTAAAACTCATTACAAGTTTGGAGGAGGTTTGATTTGTTTTGGTTGTTTGATTTGTTGTTTGAAATTTAAAACAGGAAATTCAAATAGAAAAAGGAAAAAGCAACCAGAAAGAAAAAAATGAACCAAACAGCAACCCAACCCAATCGGCCCAACGGCCAGTCGTAGCCCAGTCCCCCCCCCCCACGCGCGAAACGTTTATCACCAGAAATAGAACCCACAGAGTCAATGACACGCGGACCCCCACCTCCCCTCTCTCTCTCTCTATCGCTGCCAGCGGACCCCACCGCCAGCTCATCTTCTTCCTCCCCGCGACGACCGCACCGGCCGTTTCCTGCCGTTGATGCCGCGGTTAAATTCGCTTAAATGCCTCGCCATAATCTCGCCGCGACCACGCCTGATTAAACGTCAGCATCTCCCCTCTATTTCCCCTCTCTCGCCCGACTCTTGCTGCCCCCAGGCTGCCCCTGATTTGGTTTGCACGACCACTGTCTCTGACGAGCTTTCCCCTCGATTCCGGCCGTATCCTGCCACCCCTCGCCTCCTTGACCACACTCACATACTACCCAGACCTCTGCGCATCTCCCAGTGGCCTCCGCTCGCTCGCGTGTGCCCCCCATCGTCGGCAACTACTTCGATTGAGCTCCGCCATTGTCTGCTCCAACTCCGGCGAACTCTACTTGTAATATCCAACCGCGCCGCCCTCTCTCTTTGATGATCCGATACTTCCCACTCTTTTGTGCATCTAATGTTGTTGTTTGCTTGCTCTCTCGCGCTCAGTAACGTCGCCACCAACGGAACCGTGCGTGTCCGACGACGCCGAGAACTACGGCGAGGAATTCCGGCCGACTTTGTACGCCCCTTCGCCAGCCAGTGCCACCTTGAGCTTCCCCAAGCTTCGGCGAACACGGTGAGCCTTCTCCTCCTCTCCCTTGCGTCATGTATCACCGGCGACGACCTCGTCTGAGCGCTGCCACCAGAGCGCCGCCGCCAGCGCCGCCACTAGTTGGCAAGCGTGCTGCGCGCCGTAGGATCTTGATCTGACGCTCGCGATAGAATCTTAGCCGAAGGGGTATCGATCGATCTGCGCCGTGCGATGTTAGTTTAATCCTACGGTTTGAGTTTGCCGATCCAACCGAAACGGTACCAACCAATAAAAACCCTCCACATGGCTTGAGTTTTGTTTTAAAAACAGAATAGGTTCTATTAGAGGTTAGAGTATGTAAAATTCATAACTTTCAAATCACACGTCCAAATTTTACAAATTTTATATCAATGGATTCAGCAAGACAAGCCCTAGCCAACCATGCCATTTGTTTAGTAAAAAGCTTCTGTTAAAACGTTTGTTTTTGTAGAAACATTTGTATGCTTGTTTAGGTCATAAAAATTATTCAAAAATGATTTTGGGGATAAAATATTTTGTAAATGGTGTGTTTTGAACCTACTGACCCTAGGAATCACTTTGTGGATTCAAAAATGTATTTGGTGAAACAAAAGAATGATTCTTTGATTTAAAACCAATTCTAGTCAAATAAAAATGTGGTTTATTTATTAAAAATAGTTTTGGAAGAAAACCTTTGGGAAATGTTTTGTTTTAAACTCTCTGACCCCAAACACCAAATTTTATGGTTTGAAAACATATTTTGTGAACCCTATAGATTAATTCCTTAGTAAAAACATTTCTACACCACATAAAATGATACCTTGTTTTGAAAATGGTTTTTGAAGTGAAATCTTTTGCAAATGACTTTGCCACTTTCTAAAAATACCATTGGGTGTTTTCAAATGTTTATGACCCATTAGGAACCACTTTTTCAAATAAAACAAAGTTTGGCATGCTTACATGCATTATATTGTTTATATGATTTTATGTGATGAAATACTTGAATGGTAGATTGAACTTGTGCCTTACTTGATTGAATTGTAGTGACTTTAAGAGTGTGATTGTAGCAAGGACAAGGAGTGAACTTATACTCTACCAAAAAGGCAAGTGATGCTTCATACTTTTGTCCTATTACTTTCACTATGCATTAGTGATTTCTCTAAGTAAAACTTGCATGGAATTTTGCTAAGTATAAACCTTGCTATGGGAAAACCTAGTAGATGAAACCTTAGTAGAATTTCCTAAGTTAAGATTCCTACTACTATCATGCTTAGCTTAGCTAATAGAAAACAAGGGTGGAATATATACATTCATACTATGGAAAAATTTCTAAGTCTGAGGACTTGTGTTTTTGTTTAATAAAACAACTAAGTTAATGAATCACCTGGGTGGAATGGTAATTGCTTGGTGGTTTTTGGTTGAGTGGTTACACAAGGCCCATGGCTATGGTTTACCTTGTGTATCACACTTGTGGATTGCCACCCAGGAACAAAGAGATTTGAGATGTCAAATGTTGAGAAGCTTCAAGTGCAGCCACTTGGCATTATGGGCTCTGCCTAGATCATATAGGTTGCAAGAACTTAGCCATATGGACAGTTGGTGGTAGGGTTTGATAGGTTGGAGCGCGTCCATTTTGGTCTAAGGGAATGCTTCTGAAAGATCTTGTCTTGGGAAACCAAGTCTTGTGGGGAAAGTGCACCACCTCTGCAGAGTGTAAAATCTAAGTACTTAGCCATGTCCCTGGTAAAGGACAATTTGAGCATCAAGACATGGAAGCAATCAAGAATCTCATCATCCAAATTTCTAAGTTAAAAACTTGTGGTTGAACAAGGGTTAAAGGATCTTCAATCTTTGATTGGGAGATGCCTTGGGAAAGATTATTTTTGTCAAGCAAAAACTTAGTGTTTTCAAATGATAAGGAAAATCTATTTTGAGCAATGCAATCCTAAACTCCACTTAGCCAAATGCATATAGATTATAGACTCCACTATATTACCATAGTATCACTTGCCAATACAATTAAAATGTATTGACCCTTGTGGCTGTAACTTGTATGTTGCAGGTTTGATTGATATTAGTGAAGTTGATTGATTAGGATTACAAAGTCTACAACCAACATGTTTGCCTGTGGCACTTTGAACATGAAGGACCCCATGCTTATAGATATTATGCTGCAATGTAATGTAATAGCCAAATGAGCTATGTAAGATGTAATAAACTATGTTATTCCTGGTTATAAAGTTGTATTATGACCTTTGTTTCTTGATATTACATCTTAACTGTGGATGCTAGCTATTGATCCAGGGACTGGCATTGTAAACACATGGGACTCTACCTTATTAAAGGTTGGGAACCTTACATCTTGTGAGCTCTGTTCATGATCAAGATCATCTCTATTTATAGTCATGCATGTTGTGTTTGCGGGGATCCGATGGATATTGAGATTACTATGTCAGATTGATTAATGGTTTTGTCTTATTGATTCTATCATGTCTGTGTTGTTTGAGATCTTGCATGCTCTCCGTTTCTAGTAGCTATCTTGGCCGAGTAGATGCTAATGACTCCAAGAGGGAGTATTTATGCTCGATAGTGCGTTCATGCCTCTATTTAATCTAAGGGAAGTGACAGAAATCTCTAAGGTTGTAGATGTGTTGTTGCTACTAGGGAGAAAACAACGGTCTCTTGTTCATGGAACAAGTGGACTATTTACCTTACACACTTTGCTTAAAGCAGTTATCCGTTGCTTGCAACTTAATACCGGAGGGGGTTCGGATGATAACCTGAAGGTGGATTACTAGTCATAGATGCAGTTGGATGGAGGTATATGTATCTTGTTGTATTGCCCAATCTAATCTCATAGGATCATGAATGTCTAGTATTGCATTGTTATGCATTGCTCAGTCATGTCAATTGCCCTGCTGTAATTTGTTTACCCAGCATGCCATGTTTGTTTATCTTAAGAGAGCACCTCTAGAGAACTATGGACCCCGGTCCAATCTTTACCATTGATACATCTTCCACTGTTACTATTTACTTTCTGCAAACCACCATTACCTTCCACACCATATAGTTAATCCGTTGTTTTCAGCAGACTGGTGAGATTGACAACCTTATTGTTCGTTGGGGCAAAGTCTTGAGTTTGTGTTGTGTAGGTTTCTAAGTTGCTAGCAACACCTTTGAGTCGTTTTCTTCCTCCTAATGGTTCGATAACCTTGGTTTCTTACTGAGGGAAGACTTGCTAATGTTCTCATCATACCTTCTTCTTGGGGTCTCCCAACGAAGCTCTACAGTGATCTGAGCCACCATCAGGATTTTCAGGCGCCGTTGCCGGGGAGGCTAAGGATGTCTTCACAAGGGGAGTCCTTCACAAACTTTCTCTTTATTTTGTTTTTGTTTTGCTTAGTTTCTTTTTCTTGGTTTTTTTGCCTCTTTTTATCAAAAAAAAACTCCAAAAAAATAGTTTAGTTTGGTTTGCTTTCTCTTATCAAAAACACAAAAAAATTAGTTCCTGCTCTAGTTGTTACCATGTCTGGTTTTGGTCCAATCCATGTGTCACCTATGGAAAGGATCTTTACTTTCAAGCAATAAAGTGAAGAGAGTTTCAAAGAATCTTGGTCTAGAATCTTTGATTTACAAAGAAAAACTGAGCCTAAGATGAGTCTTAGCTTGGTTATTAATAGTTTCTACAGTGGCCTTGCTCTTTGTTATAGATATTTTTTGGATGCTGTTGCTGGTAAAGATATTTTTCGATGTACTGAGGATGAAGCTTTGGATGCCATAAAGAAGTTGATTATAATTTATAATATGCCTAGCAAGTTTGATTCTTCCTTTATAAACATTGATGCTAGGTTGAACACTCTTGAGACCCGTACAGTTGCTTTGAAAGATTGCTATAACATTCTTAGAGAGCACCATGATTATATTCCAATAAATTTCGAGCCTTCAAAATGGTTTCCTACAATAAAAGTTGCTATAAATGGTGAAACTTTTGATGCTCGTTCTGATATCATGTTTGAATTTTGCCTTATAACTAAAGATATCTATGAGTCTTTGAATCTTTGGGGACTTTATAAAGGAGGAGAAGAAATATATCTTACCAATAATACAACTTTATTACCCATTGGAATAGCTGAAGGTGTGTTTACAAAAATCTCAGGGAAAGTCGTGTCTACTGATTATGTTGTTATTGAATGTGTAGGAAAAGGACAGATTACACTTGGAAGATCCCTGCTGAAACACCTTAATGCAATAATAGATGTGGGAAAAGGCATTATACATTTTGCTCATCCAATAAGCAATAATATTTTCCTTAAATAAAATAAGAGAGGTAAGAAAGGTAGGATCAAGAAAGTTGGTATTAATGCTTCTTCATTTGAAAATACTTGATTCTTGCTTCTTGTGCCTAACTTAAAGGCGTTAAAGAAAAGTACTTGTTGGGAGATAAACCAAGAGTTTTCTTGAGTCTTGGAAGTTATTACTTCAGTAATGACCTCTCCTTATCCTTTTTGTTTGATTTTTGTGCCAAGAATGACCTCTAATGAGAGGGAAGTAAGATTTGGGGAGTTGCTGTCCCGAAACAGATTTTTGTGCTCCACCGTAAAAATATGTGTACAATATCTGTAAGTCGTATTGAGTTGATGTTTTCTGAGTAAATCCCCCAGTATGTTAGCTAACTTTCGTTAGTTCAACACTTTTTGATTTGAGCAACAGAAGGTATTTGAAAAAATCGGTTTCTACCTGCTGGTCTGTTATGACAGATTTCTGCATTATTTGCATTTGCTTCTTATTGATTCCTTTTTGGATTCTTTTTGGGAAATTGAGATTTTTGAGGTAATTGCTACAGTATCTTGTGTTTTTAGTGAAAGTTTTGCTGTTGTAAAGCTAAACCCAAAGGTCTATTATCTTTTGAAAACACTAATGTTGCTAATGAAGATTGTGTGAAGTTTTGTATGAAGGAAAATTTTCAGGTGTAGAGAAAGAAACATGTAATGAGATGAAGAATGGACAAAATCTCAAGCTTGGGTATGCCACCCCATGTCATCCCCTTCTTCATCAATAAAAAGCTCAGGTCTTTCTAGACATTTCATTTTTATTGTTTCATGCACAGTTGTGATGTTCTTGGAGCATCTTAGTTTTTGTTTGGTTTGCTTAGTGTTATTGAATAAAGAATTTTGGACCCCCATTCTCGCTTTGTTGTTTCAAATAAGTTGATTGGTGCTGGAAAGGAGTAGAAAGTTCTTACTTGAATAGTACAAGAGGAGCTTGCTTTGACTGTGGCCTAGACTTTAGCATGTCATGCTAGATGTTGTTTTGACCTTATGCTTAGTGGTTATTGCTGTAGCATGACTTGTTCAAAACAAATGGGATTGCTTAATGTGCCTTGATGGAATCATGCGTTGTTTTAGCATACAAAATCATAGTATTGTGGTATTCTCCTTTGATGTTTTGTTTGGGTTGACTTGGCACATGCTCACACCATGTTATCACTATGAACCAGTCACCATAGCCTCTATAATCATTTAGTCCTTGACTTATAGTACCACTTTATGCTTTGATTAGTAATGTTTTGTCGCTCTGCATGATTATGGCCATTATTGGTCTCTTAGTTGGCCGCTTCCAGTCTTTTGCTAGCCTCCACTTGTATGAGTAAGTTCTACTCATGCATCCAACTCCCAAGAAACCAAGTTATTCCAAAGTGTCCACTATAAATTCCTATGCATGGTGTGTTACACCATTTTAAGTATATTATTGTTTTGATCTATCTTCCAATTAAAAAGTATTTTGTTGTGTGAAAGTTAGTGATTAAAGCTCTCACGAACTTGATGGCACACTTTATTTTTCTTGCCCCTAATAAACTTGAACCATTGTGTCATCTATGTTGTATATGCTTGCACTTATGCGTTGGAATTAGCAAAACCGTGCTGTCACGGGGAATGCTTTCAACATTGCACATGTATATTGTATTTAGTTGATATCATGATCTTTTGTTTATGGATATCGTCGGTGTGAAATGAAAGGGGAGCTTGTAAGTCCATGGAGTTATGTATGTGTGTTAGAGAAACGTCTGGGCCGCTAGCCTAAGCCATGCCTAATCATGGTGGAAACTTGCAGCATCAACTCATCTATGAATCATTCTTCTTATAAAAAAAAGATAGAAACAGCCATTGAGAAAAAGAAAAAAAATATGAGAAAAGAGGAAAGAGAGAAAAAAAACACCATTTTCCCATGGTAAATAAGAGGATTGCTGAGATGCTCGTTGTCTGCTTGCCTTGTCATTTTGTTATGGGATGTGCAAGGGGTACCCCGTTGGCGGTTCTCTATGATACACATGTACTTACTATGACAAGAACTTTCAAGTAACTAAACTTGACTAGCATGAGGAGCGGCCCTCGTATTCAAGGGACATGAGATTGCCAACTTATACTTCGTCAAGCATATACTCCATAGTTTGTTCACTTTAACCTTAATCACTTCAAGATGATTATAATAGGGGCAATGAGGGATGAAAGCTAATAAGTACCATAATTTTTGGAAGCTCTTTTTGAAATTTGAAATCCCTGCTTCCCTTATGAAGGGCCTTTCTTCCACTATTATATTGAGTCTCCACCTTCTATCCTTAGGCACTAGTTAAGAGAGCATAGTTTCCATTCTTAGTTCTATGTGCACTGTCCCAAAACTTATTGATTGATGCATCTTGTTGATATTAATTGTTCTTGTGTTATTTGTATCTAGTCACTCTTATGAACTTTGAAGGTGTCCTATGCATCTATTTGCATGAGGGACAAGCTAAAATGCCACTATGTTATGTTTTCTGTATGTGAAACAAACAAACGTTTTTCAATGCATGTTATTCATGATCTTTGTTTGTAACCTTTCATGTTGCATGCATAGTTACTTTGTCTTACTGTTAGAACTCCATCTTTCATGCTCATGTTTAGAGTTCTTTAATCCCAGCTTTCATTGCTTGCAAATGGTTTGATCTTGATTTTGATGGTGCATGTCACCTCAAAAATTATTCTTTTTATCACTTACCTACTCGAGGACGAGTAGGAGTTAAGCTTGGGGATGCTTGATACGTCGGAAACGTATCTATAATATTTGTTGTTCCATGCTTGTTTAGTATCTACTTTGCTTTGCATTGTCTTCACTTTGAAGTGTTTTTATATGTTTGCTGGTACTAACCTATTAACAATATGCCATAGTGCCAGTTGCATGTTTTCTTCTGTTTTTGGTTCCAGAAAGGCAGAAAATCAATATTCTCAGCATTGGATGGGACAAAAGCCAAAGTCAATATTTTATTGTGGGGAACACAGAGCCAGAGTACGAGACGGAGGGGAGCCACCAGGGGCCACACCCCCTGGCGGTGTGGCTAACCCTAGCCCACGCCTGGGCGGTGCGGCCGCCTGGCTGCCCCCTGCCTCGCCTCTTCGCCTAAAAAGAACCCCCGATGTTGAAACCCTAAGTACCCGATCAATATTCCATGAAATCGTTGGTAGCCGCTTCCACTATCGTCCCTAGATCGGGGGGATCTGAAGCTCTTCCCGGCACCCTGCCAGAGGGGATATCATCCCAGAGGCCTTCTTCTTCATCATGACAGCCTCCGGTATGAAGTGTGAGTAGTTCCACCTTGGACTAAGGGTCCATGTAGTAGCTAGATGGTTGTATCTCCTCCTTTGTGCTGCCATGTTTAGATCTTGTGAGCTCCGTTCATGATAACCTGAAGGTGGATTACTAGTCATAGATGCAGTTGGATGGAGGTTTATGTATCTTGTTGTATTGCCCAATCGAATCTCATAGGATCATTGTAAGATCCCTCCTTTGTAAATGAAAGGATCCCTGTGATTGCAATGCTAGTCCCTGGATCAATGCTAGCATCCACAGTTTAATATGAAGTACACAGAAACAAAGGTCATTATTACACATCATTCCAGAGACAAACATAGTCTTTTACAACTCCATGGCCACAGGCTTAATACAAGATTTCAATTATATAATAAGATAAATAAGTCTTCATCTTCATGTGCCACAGGCAAGCATGTTGAGTGTAGACTCATGAATCCTAATCATCATCAGAATATCCTGCAACATCACAAGTTACAGCCATAGTGGGTCAATACATTGGAATAGTATTGGCAAGTGATACCTTACTATAATATTGGTGGACTAAAATACTATATGCATTTTGGCTAAGTGTAGCTCAGGCTTGCTTTGCTCAAAATAGGTTTTTGCCTATCAGTTGAAAACACTAAGTTTTTCTTTGTCAAAAATTTTCCCAAGGAACCACCAATAGACATTGGGGTCCTTCACCCTTGTTCAACCACAAGTTTTACTTAGAAATTGGGATGAGTAGATTCTTGATAGCTTCCATGTCTTGATGCTCAAATTGTCCAATACCAGGGACATGGCTAAGTACTTAGATTCTTCCATCTGCAGAGGTTGTGCACTTTCCCCACAAGACTTGATTTTCACCAAGACAGGACCCTTCAGAAGCCTTCCCTTAGACCAAATGGACGCGTTCCAACCTATCATCCCACTACCACCAACTGTCCAAATGGCTAAGTTATTGCAACCTATATGATCCAGGCAGAGCCCATATTGCCAAGTGGCTGCACTAGAAGCTTCTTAACATTTGGCCTCTCAAATCCCTTTGTTCCTGGGTGGCTTTCCACAAGTGAGATACACAAGGTAAACCATAGAAATGGGCCTTGTGTAACCACTCAACATAACCCATTCACAGCCATTCCACCCAGGTGATTCATTCACTTAGTTGTTTTATTAACAAAAACATAGTCCAAAGACTTAGAAATATTTATTCATAGCATGAACATATAGCCACCCTTGGTTGCTACTAGCTAGGCTAAGCATGGCAAAGATAAGCATCTTAACTTAGAAATTTCTAGCAATTCTACAACTACTAGGATTTCCCAAGCATAGCATATAAGCAAAATATAACCATGCATGACTAGCAAAATATTTCTAATGCATAGTTGTAAAACATAGGGAGAAAATCATGAAGCACCACTTTCCTTGGTAGTTTGGAGAGTAGCTACAATCCTCACAATCACAATCACTATTTGCACCAAAATCTACACATAAAATGATAACACCAAATCACATACAAAATAAATACAAGCAAAAATATATGAATGCATGCAATATGACATGTGATGATTTTCTACAGAAAACAATACAAGTGCAAAGTACTGATTCATAAACAAGTTCAAAACTTGCCAAACAAAATTTATTTGAACATTAAATCATTTCTCAAATAATTATTATACCCAAATTATGCCTATACATGCTTCTGCAAAAACACCCATTTTAACAGAATCAAAACATTAAACACATTGCATAATTGTAAAGGGCTTTCTCTCCTGATTCCATTGATATAAAATTCATCAAATTTGGACGTGGGAATCAAAAGTTATGATTAAAACAAAATCAAACATCTAATAGATTTAAATCAGAAATTTAAAACAAAATCTGTGCCACGCGACGGCTTCTAACTGGCCGGTACCGCTTCGCGTCGGATTACGCTTCTGAGCCGTTGGATCTAACTTAATCGCGCGGCTCTGGTTGAAACTTACCGCTTCACCTACGATCTATCGTGACCACTAGATCTAAATCTAACGGCGCTCAGCGTTTGACCAACAAGTGGTGGCGCTGGCAGCGGCGACAGGCGGCGGCGCGCTCTGATAGTGGCGGTGCCGGCAAACTAGGTCACACGGGGAGGTGGGAGGATGCTCACCAGAACCGCAGTGACCAGGAGAAGCTCGACGTGTCCTTGGTTGGCGAAGGGGTGCTCGGAGTCGTCGTGGATTGCTCGTCGGAGTAGTCCCTGGCGGCTGTGGCTTCTGTTCGTCGATGTTGGCGACGTTCTGGGCCGCGCTAAGACAAGGGGAGGGTACCGTTAGATGCGCAGGACGCTGGGGATCTTACGCGTATCGAACAGAGGGCAAGGGGAGGCTGGGACTTACGGGGAAAAGGTCGCCGGAGTTTGAGCAGAGAGCGGTGGAGCTCAGTTGTTGACGTTGCCGAGGCTACAGGCCATGCGCGAGCAAACGGAAAGTGTCAGTAGATGCGCACGGAGATGCAGAGCAAACCAGCATGAACCATAGGCAGAGGGGAGTGTGATGCTCACCGGAATTCGTCGGCGAGGTCGTCGGAGCAGCGAGGTTGCGGCGAGGAATTTTCGCAGCCTAGGGGCGCTCTGCGTTTGGAGTTTGGGGGAAAATGGAGAGGGGACAGAGGGGGTTTAAATAGCAAGGTCGCGAGCGAGATTTAATCGAGCATTGATCGAGAATTGAAGCTGCAAATCAATCCAGAAACGGCCGAGTGATTTGGGGGGGAGGAACTCGTCGCCGGGTGGAGAAGAAGACCGTTGTGTGGGCCGCGTTGTCAGCGAGAGAAACAGAGGGGAAATGGGGTCAGGCGGTCAGTCACTCCGTGGGTTTGATTGCGAGTACAAAAAAACGGTTCACGGGAGGGTTTGCTGGGCTGGCTGGGTTGGGCCAGAATGGCTAGCTGCTTATTTTTTCTCTTTAATCCTTTTCTTTTTCTGTTTGATTTTCTAAAATGATTTTCAAACTCCTTTTCAAATCAGTTTGATTCCAAACCTTCTCTGGATTTTTGCAAAGTGAATTTTGTATTTAAATAAGTGTCAAACCTTTCTGTTTACAAACACCAACTTGGGTCATTTGAAAAATAAAATAGAACCAAGCCATTAAGAGATATATTAATTGACATAAACTTGGTTTTATTTCATACTTTGTTTGGAAACTTTATTCAAGCTTTTGAAATCTCTTATGTTTGAACTCAAAACACTACTGAATGAATATTTGTACCTTACTCATTAGCAAGTAGCCCAAAGGCTAGAGTATTCATACATAAAATAATGAGCAATATATGCTTCTGTTTTTGAAATGATTTGAATTGAAACCCTAAATGATCATGGATGCATGGATGATATGCATGAGTTTTAAAACATGATTTTAGGGATGTTACAATCATGAATGTCTAGTATTGCATTGTTATGCATTGCTCAGTCCTGTCAATTGCCCTGCTGTAATTTGTTTACCCAGCATGCCATGTTTGTTTATCTTAAGGAGAGCACCTCTAGTGAACTATGGACCCGGACAATCTTTACCATTGATGCATATTCCAGTGTTACTTTTTACTTTATGCAAACCACCATTACCTTCCACACCATACAATTAATCCTTTGTTTTCAGCAGACCAGTGAGATGGACAACCTCACTGTTCCTTGGGGCAAAGTCTTGAATTTGTGTTGTGCAGGTTTCCTAGTTGCTAGCAACACCTTTGAGTCGTTTCCTTCCTCCTACTGGTTCGATAACCTTGGTTTCTTAATGACGGAAGACTTGTTGTTGTGCTCATCATACCTTCCTCTTGGGGTCTCCCAACGAAGCTCTACAGTGATCTGAACCACCATCACCGACCCGAATGTTTTCCTTGGTTAATTTTATGGTGCTTAGTGCTAGATGTATATGGAACTTCATGTAATTTTTGTTTTTAGGGAATTATGTGTAAACATATGGACCTCAATTTAATTTTCACTTTTTAGGTCCTCAGTGTAAAATGTACTCCCATCGCCCGTGTAAAATTTGGCCATATTTTGAAAACAATCGAAGATGAAGTAGTATGAATATTATGGCTTGATGAGGTGCTTTGTCGAGAAGGAGCCAACCTGACTATTTTCCTTGCCTTATTTTATGGTGCCTCATGTTACATGTATATGGACCTCAATGTAATTTTCCCCTTTTAAGGCCCTTTTTGGTAGTTGTACGAACCACGATTTAATTTTAAGTTTTCTAAGTCCTTGGTGTAAAATGTACTCCCACTGCCCGTGTAAGATTTTAACCTAAAACTAAGAGGTAAAATCTAAAAGAATTTAAGCTTAGTTGTCAACGAGTATGAACATTTTTGGATTTCGAGCCGAACGACCGAGGTCATGGCCATATGTACATCATACTTTATGTCGATGATGATCCAATATCCAATAATTGCATGATGCCAAATTGAGCCATATTTTGAAAATAATCGGAGAGGACGTAGTATGGCTCGATGAGGTGCTTTTTAGCGAAGGAGTCGACACGTCTGTTTTCCTTGCTTAATTTTATGGTGCTTCGTACTAGATGTATGGACCTCGAAGCAATTTTCCCCTTTTTAGGTCCTTGATGTAAAATGTACTCCCCCGGTCCATGTAAAATTTTAACCTAAAGGTGAGTAGTAAAATCTAAATGAATTTAATCTTAGTTATCAATGAGTATGAACATTTTAGTATTTCAAGACGAACGACCAAGGTCATGGCCATATGTAAATCATATTTTTTGTCGATGATGATCCCATATCCAAGAATTTGCATGCCACTAAATTTGGCCATATTTTGAAAACAATCGAAGATGAAGTAGTATGAAGAGTATGGCTCGATGAGGTGATTTCTCGAGAAGGAGCCGACCCAACTGTTTTCCTTGGTTAGTTTTATGGTGCTTCATGCTAGATTTATATGGACCTCGATGTAATTTTTCCTTTTTAGGGCCCAATTTGTAAATGTATGGACCCTGATTTAATTTTCCCCTTTTTAGGTCCTCGGTGTAAAATGTACTCCCATTGCTCGTGTAAAATTTGGTCATATTTTGAAAACAACCGAAGAGGAAGTAGTATGAAGAGTATGGCTTGATATGAGGTGCTTTCTCGATAAGGAGCCGACCCGACTATTCTCCTTGCTTAATTTTATGGTGCCTCGGGCTAGATGTATATGGACCTCGATGTAATTTTCCCCTTTTTAGGGCCCTATTTGGTATATGTATGGACCTCGATGTAATTTTACCCTTTTAGGTCCTTGGTGTAAAATGTACTCCCACTTCCCATGTAAGATTTAACCTAAAGGTAAGTGGTAAACTCTAAAGGAATTTAAGCTTAGTTGTCAATGAGTATGAACATTTTTGGATTTCGAGACGAACGACCGAGGTCATGTCCATATGTACATCATACTTTATATCGATGATAATCCCATATCCAAGAATTACATGACGCCAAATTGATCCATATTTCAAAAACAATCGAAGAGGAAGTAGTATGACAAGTATGGCTTGATGAGGTGCTTTTTCGAGAAGGAGTCGATCCGTCTATTTTCCTTGCTTAATTGTATGGCGCTTCGTGCCAGATGTATGGACCTCGATGCAATTTCCCCTTTTCTAGGTCCTTGATGTAAAATTTACTCACCAGGTGTAAGTAAATTTTAACCTAAAAGTGAACGGTAAAATCTAAATGAATTTAATCTTAGTTGTCAAAGAGTATGAACATTTTTGGATTTCAAGCCTAACGACCAAGGTCATGGCCATATGTACGTCATACTTTATGTCGATGATGATCCGATATCCAATAATTTTCATGCCGCCGAATTTGTCCATATTTTGAAAATAATCGAAAGGGAAGTAGTATGAAGAGTAAGGCTCGATGAGCTACTCTCTCGAGAAGGAGCCGACCCGATTATTTTCCTTGCATAATTTTATGGTGCTTCGTGTGAGATGTATGGACGTTGGTATAATTTTCCATTTTTAGGTCCTTCATGTAAAATGTACTCACCAGGTTCGTGATGTTCCCATACTTGGGAGTAGATGGGTGAATCTTGGCATGGTAAACAGTGTTGCCACTAGGAGTTTCCAACCATTGAGAAAAGAAAAAAATCAATTTTTTAGGGGAAGGGAGTGTATTTTAAGTAAAGCAAGTAGGAAGAATATGTATTTGTAGAAAAAAAGAGCAAAGAGAAGGCATCTCGAGAGAGCAGCAAAGAGGAGGAGTTTTTTTCGGTGCAGTATTAGAGAAAAGCTGTGATGGCTTCCTAACATGGCGTATAGGGTACAGTGAACTACTAGTACTACTACTACGAACTAGTAGTATTATATATGCACGCAAAACAAATTGTGTTTTCTCTTTCCTTCGCTTCCTCATCACCATCCCCATACCCGGGCCAACTCATCTCTCCCTCGTCCAAAACATGGCGTTGCGCACGTGTGTGGACCTACCTTGTGTGTCGACGGCTTTGTGTCGGTATCTGGCTCATCTGCGTCCTGTGTTGGTGTGCATAAGAGCAATTCTAGCAAGCCCCCAATATCCACCCCTATAGGAAGTATAGGGGAGAGAGAGTGAAAAACAAGCCTCCAGCAGCTCCCCTACACACGTCCCCGACGAATCCGCGCCCCCAACCCATCCTTCCTTATCCCCTATGTATTGGGGGAGTGTAGGCATCCCCTATATGTTGGCTCGTCTGGATGAGTGAGTTGTCGGGTAAAAACTGATAAAGTGGGCCCTACTCTATTAAAATATATGTGGTTATGATATATATAGGGGAGATAATTTAGGGTAGCCGTTGGAGGTAAGAAAAATTTAAGGGAAGTATCTTTTTAGGGGAGCCCCCTACATACATATATAGGGGAGGAAATATAGGGGTGCTGCTGGACTTGCTCTAAGAAGGAACCATTTTCGGGCTTGGTGGAAAAGAGTAGTACTCCTACTACTGCTTAGCAGTTCAAACTTTTCCGGTTTCGAAATTTTCACTTCCTTCCCAAACATCCGGAGGGATGGTTATTCAAAAGATATGGTGCACAAGGGATTATTTTACAGAGTACAAGTAAATGTGATAGATTGATCATAAAATTTTTGAAAAATCTTTCTAAGCTAACTTGGAATTCAGTACATCAAAATCACCAAGAGTTTCTAAAAAAATCAAGTTCTTAGCTATGCAAGAACTTGGCGTGGTGGAGTTACCATACTTGGTAGAAGTACATGGGTGCCTCTTAGCATGGTGAAAAATATTGCCACTATTTTCCTCAAAAGAAAAACAATATTGCCTTTAGGAGTTTCCCCTGTTGGAAAAAAATCTGAGAGCTAGAAGAGATGGAGAGCAGGCAGGAGGCAGCGCGAGAGAAGCGAAGAGGAGGATTTAAAGGTTGTGCGATGTCAGAGCAAAGCTGCGATGGGTTCCTAACATGAGGTACATGATTCAAACATACAGTGATGAGTAGTATTAAACAAATTGTGTTTTGTCTCTCCTTCACTTCCTCATCACCATCCCCACACCCTGTCCGGCTGATCTCTCTCTCGTACAATACGTAGCGCTACACACATGCGTTGACTTGCTTTGTCGTTCCATTTCACACCCTGCATAAACTCCAGCACACTAGTTCAAAAGTGAAGAGCGTTTTTGTGTGTGTGAAGCAAGTAAGGTAGTACGGTATGGATCAGCTGCTCGCCGGAGAAGGAGCGGACCAAACTGCTTTTCTTTGCTTAATTTTAGGGGCATTTGTGTTAAATGTTTGGACCTCTATGTAATTTTCTATTATTTTAGGTCTTCGATGTAAACTGTACTCCTATCGACCATGCCAAATTTTTACTAAACTAAGCTCGGTAGATTGCTCTTAAAATTTTCCAAATTTTTTTGAAGCTTACCAGGAATTCAGTACATCGAAAGCCACCGAAAGTTCTAAAAAATTGAAGTTATTGCTGTGCATCCGCATCCCGACAAAGTTGACGTGGTTTTGTTAACATTCAAAATAAAAAGTACAATATTTTTTGTGTGATGTTCTCTTATTAATTATTATTTGGTTTCAACTTAAAATAAACGACGAAGGTCATGCTCTTATCAACATCATATGTTTATTTAGATAAAGTTTCGACATCTGCTATATTGGGTGCATCTTGTTGTACTAATCTATTTTGCTAGCAGGAGTTCCCAAATATCAGGAAAAAATTCATGATAATTTTCCATGTGACATGAGTGTTTTGTCTATAAAGAATGTACAAAGTCTATGACTATAAATGCTACACTCTAGTTTCAGACAGAGTGGACGACCATACTCTTACTTGTGATTCCCAAGTTCCTTGAGTTTTTAAGCTTCTTATTATTAGTGAAACCCTGCCCACTTAAATTACTCGATTTATTAAGATTACCAATTTTCTAAGTGACAAGAATATTTTTCAATTTATAGGAAAGGAAAATTTTCATTTTTCTAATTGACAAACTGAGGCTTCAAAAAAATTGCATGCAGAATTTATTTTTGATTTGCATCTGGAAAAATTTGACCTTGATTCGAAAACAACAAAAAAATAAATGAAAACAATATCGCACGACGGTCCTCTGACTTGTACTTCTTGCCGTGAAAGATGGTAATCATGAGAATTCACAACTTTTGAAAAACAAAATCCTTCAATATATGTCCTGCCATGTGTGAAAATTCTGTGGCTTTAAGCCGAATGACAAGGGTAAACGGCCATACTTTGTGGTAATGTTCGATCCCATACTTTGTAGGTGGGTGCATCTTGCCATGGTGAACAAAAATGCTACTAAATAATGGGAGTTTCCAAGTTTTATGAACAAAAAAACCATTTTGGATTTTAGAAATGAAAATAATTAATGTTTTCCTTTAAATTAAATAAAGTCATATCTACATCATATATTTTATGTTGATGATCTCATATCCAAGAATTTGCATGCCGCCAAATTTTGATATATGTTGACAATCAAAGAGGAAGTAGTATGAAGAGTATGGCTCAATCAGTTACGTGCTCTCTCGAGAAAGGAGCCGAACCCGACTATTTGTCCTGCTTAATTTAGGGTGCTTCGTGCTAAATGTACGGACCTCAATGTGATTTTCCATTTTTTAGGTCCTTCATGTAAAACATACTCACATCATCCGTGTAAAATTCGAACCCAAGAGTAAGTGGTAAATTTTGAATGGATTTAAGCTTAGTTGTCAGAATGAGTATGAACATTCTTGGATTTCAATCCAAACGACCAAGGTCATGACGTTATCTATATCATACTTTATGTTGATGTTCCCATAATCAAGAATTGCATGATGCCAAATTTGGCCATATTTTAAAAATATCAAAGAGGAAGTAGTATGAAGAGTATGGCGCGGTCAGCTGCTCTCACGAGAAGGAGCCAAACCCGACTATTTTCCTTGCTTAATTTTAGGGTGCTTCATGTTAAAAGTATAGACCTCGATGTAATTTTCCATTTTTAGGTGTTTTGTATAAAATATACTCCCACCATCCGTGTAAAATTTGTACCAAAAAGTAAGTGGTAAAACCTAAAAGAAATTAAGAGTTTTCAATCAGTATGAACATTCTTGGGATTCAAACCGGACGACCAAGGTCATGGCCATATCTATATCATACTTTATGTCGATGCCTCAAATCCAAAAAATTGCATGCCACCAAAATCGGCCATATTTCGAAAACAATTGAAGGGTAAGTAGTATGAAGACTATGTCTCGATTAGCTGCTCTCTCGAGGAGCCGACCATATTGTTTTCCTTGCTTAGTTTTAGGATGTTTTGTGCGAAATATATGGACCTTGATGTAATTTTCCTTTTTTAGGAACTTGATGTAAAATGTATTCCCACCATTTAAGTAAGTGGTAAAATTTAAACGAATTTAATCTTAGTTGTCAATGAGTATGAATATTCTTGGATTTCCCGCCGAACGACAAACAATGTCATGGCATATCTACATCATAGTTTATGTTCATGATTCCATATCCAAGAATTTGGATGCCGCCAAATTTGGCCATATTTTTAAAACAATTGAAGAGGAAGTAGTATGAAGAGTATGGCTCGATTAGCTCCTCTCTCGAGAAGGATCCAAACCCGACTGTTTTCCTTGCTTAATTGGAGGATCCTTTGTACTAAATGTATGGACCTCGATGTGATTTTCCCTTGTGTATGTACTAGATGTAAAATGTAGTCCCACCATTAGTGTAAAATTTTAACTAGAGGACTACAACTAAATGTGATAGATTCATCTTAAACTTTTCCAAAAATCTTTCTACGCTAACTAGGAATTCAGCACATCAAAACCACCAAGAGTTTCTGAAAAATTCTTGGTAGAAGTACATGGGTCCCTCTTGGCATGGTGAACAATATTGCCACTATTTTCCTAAAAAAATTGCATCTAGGAGTTCCCCCTATTGGAAAAAAAATCTGGGAGCTAGAGGAGACAGAGAGCACGCAGGAGGCAGCGCGAGAGCAGCGAAGAGGAGGATTTGAAGGTTGTGCGATGTCAGAGCAAAGCTGCGATTGGTTCATGACACGAGGTATAGGGTACAGATGTACTGTGATGAGTAATAGTAAATAAATTGTATTTTCTCTCTACTTCACTTCCTCATCAACATCCCCACACCACATCTGGCTGATCTCTCCCTCGTCCAATACGTGGTATTACGTACGTGCGTTGACTTGCCTTGTCGTTCCATTTTACATCATGCGCGACCTTCAACATGCTGGTTCAAAAGTGAAAAGCATTTTTGTGTGTGAAGCAAGTACAGTAGTACGGTATGGATCAGCTGCTCACTGGAGAAGGAGCAGACCAAACTTGTTTTCTTTGCTTAATTTTAGGGGCCTTTGTGCTAAATTTTTGTACCTATATGTAATTTCATATTATTTGAGGTCTTCGATATAAACTATACTCCCACCGACCAATTCAAAATTTTACTACAAGTAAGCTCGATAGCTTGCTCTTAAAATTTTCCAAAAAACTTTTGAACCTAACCAAGAATTTAGTACATCGAAAGCCACCGAAAGTTCTAAAAAATTCAAGTTCTTGATGTGCCTCTGCATCCTGACAAAGTTTACATGGGTTTCTTAACATTCCAATAAAGAATAAAAAAGTACAATATTTTTTTGTATCGCGTTCTCTTATTAATTATTCTCTGGTTTCAACTCAAATTAAACGATGATGGTCATGCCCTTATCGACATCATATGTTTATTTAGGATAGAGTTCCAACATATGCTATATTGGGTGCATCTTGTTGTACTAATCCATTTTGCTAGCAGGAGTTCCAAAATATCAAGAAAAGGTTATGATAATCCCTGTGATATGAGTGTTTTTTCCATAAATAATGTATGAAATCTATGACTCGAAATGCTACACTCTAGTTTTATATAGAGTGGACGACCATGCTCTTACTCGCGATTCCCAAGTTCCTTGATTTTTCAAGCTTCTTATTATTAGTGAAACTACACCCCCTTAAATTACTCAATTTATTAAGATCAATTTTCTAAGTGACACGAATGTTTTTCAATTCAGAGGAACATGAAAAAAATTCAATTTTCTAAGTGATAAACTCGGGCTTCGAAAAAATTGAATGTAGAAAAAAATTCAATTTGCATCTAGAAAAATTTGACCTTGATTCAAAATCAATAAAAAATGAAAAAAACATCGCACGATGTCCTCTTACTTGTACTTCTTCCCGTGAAAGATGATAATCATGAGAATTCACAACTTCTAAAAAAACAAACTCCTTCAAAATATGTCATGCCATGTATGAACATTCTCGGGCTTCAGGCCGAATGACAAGGGTAAATGGCCATATTTTGTGGTAATGTTTGATCCCATACTTTGTAGGTGGGCGCATCTTGGCATGGTGAAAAAATGCTGCTAAATAATAGGAGTTTCCAAGTTTTATGAACAAAAAAACCATTTTGGATTTTAGAAATGAAATAATTAATGTTTTCCTTTAAAATAAAGAAAGTCATATCTACATCATATACTTTATATGTTGATGATCTTATATCCAAGAATTTGCATGCCGCCAAATTTTGCCATATGTTGAAAACAATCAAAGAGGAAGTAGTATGAAGAGTACAATTTGATCAGTTGTGTGCT
Organism: Avena sativa; assembly: GCA_916181665.1. NCBI lineage: Eukaryota > Viridiplantae > Streptophyta > Magnoliopsida > Poales > Poaceae > Avena > Avena sativa. The sequence goes on from OV702282.1 coordinate 197,440,066, forward strand.
ATCTCGAGAAGGAGATGAACCCGCAGGTTTCCCTAGTTAATTTTATGGTGCTTTGTGCTAAATGTACGAACCTCGATGTGATTTTCCCTTTTTAGGTCCTTGATGTAAAATTTACTCCCATAGTGCGTGTAAAATTCGAACCTAAAAGTAAGTGGTAAAATTTTAAAAAAATTATGTTTAGTTGTCACAATGAGTATGATTCTTGGATTTCAAGCCGAATGACAAAGGTCATGGCATTATCTACATCATACTTTATGTTGATGATCCCATATCCAAGAATTTGCATGCTGTCAAATTTGGCCATATTTTAAAAACTATTGAAGAGGAAGTAGTATGAAGAGTATAGCTCGATCAGCTACTCTTTCGAGAAGGAGCCGAACCCGACTATTTTCCTTGCTTAATTTTAGGGTGCTTCGTGTAAAAGTATGGACCTCGATGTAATTTTCATTTTTAGCCGTTTGATCCACCATCCGTGTAACGTTTGAACCTAAAAGTAAGTGGTTAAATTTAAACAAAATTAAACTTAGTTGTTAATCAGTATGAACATTCTTGGTTTTCAAGCAGAACGACCAAGTACATGGCCATATCTATATCATACTTTATGTTGATGATATCATATCCAAGAATATGCATGCCGCAAAATTTGGCCATATTTTGAAAACAATCAAAGAGGAAGTAGTATGAAGAGTATGACTCGATTAACTTCTATTTTCCTTGCTTAATTTTAAGGTGCTTCGTGTGAAACATGTGGACCTTGATGTAATTTTTCCGTTTTAGGAACTTGATGTAAAATGTACACACACCGCCTAGTAAGTGGTAAATTTTAACAAATTTAAGCATAGTTTTCAATGAGTATGAATATTCTTGGATTTCCAGCCGAACGACCAAGGTCATGGCCATATCTACATCATAGTTTATTTTGATGATCCCATATCCAAGAATTTGTATGCTGCCAAACTTGGCCATATTTTGGAAACAATTGAAGAGGAAGTAGTAGGAAGAGTATGGCTCGATCAGATCCTCTCTCGAGGAGTCAAACCCGACTGTTTTCCTAGCTTAATTGGAGGGTTGTCCTTTGTGCTAAATATATGGACCTCGAGGTGATTTTCCCTTGTTTATGTCCTTGATGTAAAATGTACTCCCACCGCCAGTGTAAAATTTTAACTAGAGGAGTATGCGATAGATTGATCTTAAAAATTTTCAAAAATCTTTCTAAGCTAACTAGGAATTCAGTACATCAAACCACCGAGATTTTATGAAAAAATTAAGTTCTTAACTATGCTAGAACTTGGCGTGGTGGAGTTACCATACTTGGTGTCGTGGTATTGCCGACGAGTACGCCATGGAGGGGTCCTCACAGTGCGTGTTTAGAGACGTGGGGTAAGGTGGACGGTTGACGGGTACGAGGTAACACAGCTTACCCAGGTTCAGATCCCACAACGGTGGCGGAATCCTACTCCTGCTATAAATCACTATAATGGCAATACGCCGAGTTACAGAGATTAGGTTCGCTGTGCGAGGTGACTAGAGAGTCTAAGTTATCGTCTGAGATTGTGCCCTAAAGGCTCCCATAGGCCCGACTTATATAGTCGCCAGGTCCTAGGGTTACAGGGAAAAGTCCTAGCCGGACAGGTTACAGAGTTCTACACCGTCTATTACTAGTCTTGTGTATCTTACACTCCAAGGCTTCGGGTACGCTGATAACTCCACCGTAGCCTTCCTTTATCCGGCATGGGCCTCCCTTCTGGATCCACCTAACTGGGCCGCCCAGCAGGCCATAGGCCATGCTACCGACTATGAGCCACCCGGGTTAGTCGGATAAGAGACATGCTATGAGGATACCCATATAGCATATCCCCAACAGTAGCCCCGGAGAACTCCGAGATCTTGCGCCATCTTGCCTCTTCTCATGGAATGCTCCGTCTAGATGGATGTTGGCAAATCGTCAAGCAACATCTTGTAGTCCTCCCAAAGAACCCTGCAAAGATTTTCTCCGTCTTCTATGAGTAAGTCGGAGAAATGCTGAATCTTCCATCGTGCGCTCCCGTTGTCGGATTAAATCCGTCCACGCCGGAATCTTCGATGGGACGGCTCATCTACCATGTCAGTTATGACGACGTAGGTTGTAGGTCAGCGACGCCTCGTAACTCACACACGTAGAGAACGTAATCATATCCGATTTTCCCGCGCGAGCGATACGAACCGTTGGCGGCGACGGTTGGAGACGTGGCGAAATTACCGCGCACGTTCACGAACATGTCGTCTACGTGGCAACCGTCCGATTAGCTGCACGAATCTTGACGCAGAGTAAGATAAATAGCGGCCGTGGGACACTTGCCACTTTTTCACCCCATTCTCCTGCGTCATTGTCTTCTTCCTCCAGCCGCGCGCCTCCTCGAGCTCTCCGCGAAAACCTCGAGAAACCCTAGTCTCTTGCCTGCACCAGTCGCGTCCTCTTCCTCCTCCATGGCTAGCAGCAGCTCATCCCCGTCACTGGCGGCGTCGAGCGAAGCCGCGGCGAAGCCGGCGAGCTCCGTTGTCGTGCCCCCAGAGGGACTGGTCATCCCCGCATCGGAGGTGATAGAAACCACCGGTGGCGACCATAACCTGGCGGCGCTAGAGCCCCTGGAAGAGGAGCCAGACTCGCACAAAGGCGACTGGCGCGGCTCGGACATCACCGGCCGTGACCTCCAAGAGATGGTCGCTGAGGGTTACCTCCCTGCGACGGAGGGGCTCGCCTGGCGGGCGACGCCGGCCGGTGAGGTGACCCCCTCTCCCCAAGCCGGAGAGAAAGTATACCTCAAGGCACAATTGGTACGCGGCGTTTCTCTGCCCATCTCCCACTTCTTCCTGTCCGTCTTGAATCACTTCAAGGTTCAACCCCACAACCTTTCCCCCAATAGTATCCTAGTGCTTAGCAACTTCGCGGCACTTTGTGAGGGTTACCTAGGGATTAGGCCTAGGTTAGATTTGTTTGTGTACTTCTGCACCGTCAAACATGAAGCCGGACACAGCAAGGAGGGGCTTAGAAACTGCGGCACCATAAGCTTCAAGATCCGTCCTGGCCGGCGGTTCCCCGACATCGTCGGCCACGAGTCATGCAAGAATTGGCATAGAACGTACTTCTACGGCCCTGACATTCCTTTGTCGGGCCAAGAAGCAACGTACCCGGACTTTGCGGACGGAGCCGCCGCCGAAGTCCCCACATGGCGGTCCCATGCCTCCCTTCCCTCCGACCTCAACGCTTCTCGCGCAATAAGGCGGATCGGATGGTTTGTAGAGACGGGTCTGACCGGATTTGAAAGGATACGGATCTCGCCTAGAGGGGGGTGAATAGGCGATTAAAACTTTTCCTAGAGTGGCTCAACAAAGGCGGAATAAAACTAGTGTTTACTTTGTAAAGCACAACCTAGAAACAACTAAGGTTTACCTATGTGCACCAACAACTTATGCTAAGCAATACAAGCAACAAAGTGATAGCAATATATATAGTACTTCAAGCACGAAGGCTATCACAATGTAAAGTGCATAAGTAAAGAGCTCGGGTATAGAGATAACCGAGGCACGCGGGGACACCAATATTTTACCGAGTTCCTCCCAACATGGAGTACGTCTCGTTTGTAGAGGGGGTGGTATCAAACCACCAACGCCACAAAAGGCCTCCCTTATTCTCCGGTGAATCTCACCCCAATGGCATCGATCCACGCTTCCACTATCGGTGCACTTGTCGGTGGCAACCGGAACCTCTCACAAGGTTGGTGCACTTCTCCACAACTTAATTGGAGGCTTCCAACAAACGCCACAAAAGGCCACAATGCCACCAAGGCCACAAACCGTCTAGGGTTCCAAGAACCCAAGAGGGACAAGCTCCAATGAGCAACTCAAACCAAATCCTCCGAGGATAACTCAAACTGATGCAACAAATGCAAATGGCAAGAACACCACAAAGATGTTCAAATCCCTTGCTCTCAAGTTCCAACAAAGCTACTAAAGCTATTGGGGGAACAAGAGAGGAGAAATCAAAGAGAGACACAAAATCCCCCAAAATCTAGATCCCCAAAGATGCACTCACAAAGAGATGAATCGGTTAGGTCAAAACGTGGGGCTAGATCTCCTCTCTCTTCCACTCAAATATGGGCAAGAATCATCGGAGGGAAAAGATTAGGCAAACTTCAAGATCTAGAGCAAGTGTGGACAAAGTTTAGCCTAATAGATAAGAGAGAAGCAAACTAAACTCAAAACGGGCAAAGCCTTAAATAGGGGCCCCAAGAATATGGCCGTTGGGACTATTTTTCTGGACGGAACGGTAGTACCAGAATTAACTGGTAGTACCGTTCAGCCCGAACCAGTCCCAGCGAGAGAAACAAGCGGGCAAGGAAATTAGGGCAGGTCGTACGCGCATAGGGAAGAGGGACCAGCTTGCAGCGGTGGCAGGTCGACGCAGTGCACGTGCGCGCGCGACAGCATGCAGCGGCAGGGTGGGCCAGCGGGGCCAAGCAAGGCGCGCAGCAGCTGGGCCAGGCAAGGCGCACAGCCGCGCGAGCGCGCGCGCAGGAGAGCAAGCGGCAGCACGCAGCAGCAGGAACCGTGTGCGGTCAACGCCGCGGCACAGCACGCGCGGGAATCGCGGCAGGCAAGGAGGCAGCTGGGCCCGTGGCCAGGAGCGCAGTGGCAGCGAGCGCGCGCAGCGATCAGGGCAGGGCAGCAGCGCGGGTCAACGCGGCCGAAGCGATCTAGCAAACGTGAATCTGGATCTGGATCTGGAAAAGGAACTGGGCCGACCGGTACTACCGGCCCACCCGGGAGGTACTACCGGGCCAGCCGGTAGTACCGGATTTGGGTACCTAGCGAGACAGAACGAAAACGGGCCGTTTTCAGGCCTGGGCGGTAGTACCGGTCCGTCCGGGCGGTACTACCGCTTGGCCCAAAAAACAGACCGACAGGCAAATATTCAAACGGCAATAACTTTTGACTGGAAGCTTCGATTGACCCGATTCAAATTGCGTTGGATAGAGGATGACAAGGACTTCCCAATAAAAAGTGGAAATATTGATTATCACCAAGTGAGAAAGTATCAAGTAGAATAATGTGAAATACCTCACTTGGTGAGAAACCGAAAAGCCGCATAAATCAAAATCGCAACAAGATACAAACGGAAGATCCGATTTTGATAAACAAGAGCTTGTTATGAAGATTACCACAAGCTCTATATCCTCACATGGATAATACCAAATAACAACCAAATACGATGATGCAAGTATGCAAGGGTTTGAGCTCTCTCCGAACGATGTGACCGAATTACTCATACGAGAGCCCCTCTTGATAGTACGGTTATCTATCCTAAACCCGGTCTCACACACACAACGTGAGACCGGCAAAAGGGAAAACCTATCAAGATTATACCTTTGCCTTGAGCATTCCACTTGACTCGATGTAGACGATCTTGCCCTTCTCAAGATGGAACGCCTTTCTTAATTCCTCATCATCGACCTCACATATTGAGCTTTCCCAACATATCTTCTTTGCATTTCATTGACCTTGAAGCCAACACATGCTCCAAGCGATGCCAATGGACAAATCCTACAAGTATAACTTAATACACACATTAGTCCATAAAGATTGTCATTAATTACCAAAACCACACATGGGGGCCCAACATGTTCTTTCAATCTCCCCCATTTTGGTAATTGATGACAATCCCTTTAAGAGGGTTTATATAAGGAATATTAATGAATAAAATTGTAATACCAATATCAAATACTACAAAAGTATTGATATTGGTACCACCACCATATATGCAAGAGCATGAAAGGCAAATGCTTAAGAACAAACTCAAAGCATCAACCACCAACTTCCCTTAAACCCTCTAAAACTTCTCCCCCATTGGCATCGATTGCCGAAATGGGTGACAAGTTCAAGAAGGCAAATATAGTAATAATTCCTCCAAAGGTGTGCCTTAGCACATATCTAGTGATGAATACTTGGGAGGGAGTAAAACTATATCGAGGATCCGAAGATTGCCAAAGGAATAAAATAAAAGACGCATCACTAATGATGCAAGAAATCATAAGATCCGACAAACCTATTTGAAGACAACAAATGAGTTCAAATGGAAACAACAAGATGTTATGATATGAGCAAGAGAGTGCTTTAAATAACAAATAGAGAAGCTCCCCAAGATTTGTGCACTATTCAACATAAATGCATTAGAATACATATTGCACAAATATGGAATCCTCGCTCCCCCATAAGTATTTAAAACACTACAAATGAGAAAGAAGACAAATGTGCATTATTAGATGAATTAGATGAGCTCCCTAAAGATAATGCACCAATTATGATAATTGTATTTGGGAACAAGGTGCATAATCATGGAATCCTCACTCATCCAAGTTTATTTAACAATGCAAGGCATGAGAGAACAAATATGAGTGCCCAAATATGCAAACAAGAGGAACTAACACTCATAGGAAATTAAATTTGGAAGCCACTGAAGAATAAAAAAGGAATAGAAAGGTGGTCTCCAAGGATTAAAAATCAACTAAAATTATCTTCTCATATGTGTATATGTCTATAAGTGGAAAACATCACAGAGACATATGCCAACAAAGAAATATGCACACATAAAGAAGATATATAAGAAGGCATATGAAAAGCAAAAATGAAGTCATAATATATACCAATAAGATTTTTGCTTTAAAGCATGGCCAAATGCTCAAATCTGTCTTATTGTACATTAATGAACTTCAAACACCAACACACTACATATATTACAACTATCACCAAGGGAAAAAGGAGAAGGTTGGAATATATGGAGAAAGGCAACAAGTATCATAAGAGAAAATGGACTAGCAAAATCTCACTATTGCACATGAGAGTAGTTGAGGAAATGATAGGCAATAAAATTGCTAGATTGACATATTTGGGATTGGAGGATCATATGCATGATTTTGTATAGTCCCAATTATATGCACTCATCTCAACTTATACACATATACAATAGAGAGTCCCCTTAATAGCATGGCTAGAGATACAACAATAAATACAAAATCAAAGAAACCATGCCAAGATGCAACGTACAAAAGGTTGGAAGCAATATAAATATGCATGATCAAGAGATACTTGTTACCGAGATATAATTGGTAGGATGTAGAGGATGTGAATTCATTGATCATCCTATAGCTTGCCTCCAATTGTCATTAACGCACCACTTCTTCAAGATTGAGAGACAAGCATCTAATCTATCTCCAATGTACCTAAAACACATTTAAGTACAAAATGGTCCCCAAACTTATTGGGTCCAATGTAGTTAGTGCAACAACAATACATAGGAGAGACTCCACATAAATATGTGCATATTGATATGAAATTGAATTTCATGCACAACTTAGCCGATGAGATTTGGTGGAGTTTCCCTTATATATTGGATCAAAGAAAGCAAGCATGCCATAATATAGATATGTAGTAAATATGCATGCACAAGGCTTTCAAGAACCAAAAATGAGATACAATTTGAACAAAAACACCAAGTAAACCAAGATGGCACACACAAGAGTGTGACAAGACAAGCGGTGTCCAAATTGTATCAAAGACCCAATTCAACACATGAAAGATCACAAGTTCAACAAATGAACTAGGCTAAGGCCAAAAGAGCAAAAATAGATAGAAATAAAAATGCTCAAAGATTTATCTCATTCTAAAATGGTCAAATCAAGAAGCAAGGAATGAGACAAAACCAACTCCCAAAAGGAGCAAGGTTCCAACAAGAAACCAAACTCCCCAAACTTCTCATGATGGCACAAATACCAAAATGAAAAGATCGAGGTTCCAAGCACATAAAACCCGATATGGACCAAACAAAGAAGCATAAATATGAGTGTTCTAACTAATATAGGAGAGCTCCCCCATATATAGTGCATTATGTAGGATTTTCCTTTTAAATGCAAAATGCACACAAATGGGATCATCACTAGTACCTACAATAAGTAAAACACAAGAGGATATCAATAAAATAAGAAGATCCACAAGAATCAAAGAAGGCTTGGGAGACAACACAAAACATTTTCTTGGCCAAAGATAGGACAATATTAAGCAAAGGCCAAAGTGAATATGATCAATAAAGTCTACCATAAATTTGGTACTAATTGTCCAAGGACAAGAAGAATTGAGAATAATATTCCCTGGGTAGTTCATACGGATATCCAAGATCATATTCACACAACAAGAAGCATATAACTAAATATAAGAATTGAGCATGATACTTCAAACAAGATTCTTGGTAGCTTCCAATAGTCACACAATCACTAGTGATTTAGAGTAACTTGAAGCCTATGGTTTCCATGAGGATATATATATATATATATATCTAAATATGAGGAAACACATACCAAGAAACACTCTCATATACAAGATCCAAAATAAGATCAATAGAGCCATTCAAGCAAATTGGAAATTGTATGAGCAAATGTGTCACATAGGTGCTAGATAATTATCAATATCAATTCTAAGTGACACAACCTCGAATATTCACATTTTCTAGGATTTGTAATATGCACTAAGCATATGACTCCCCCATAATGTGATACTGCCATAAAACCAACGCGAGGCAAAATAATACAAATAGAGATAATTGATGGACATTATAAAACTTAAATTTCTCATGAGAATTGTACCACATAGAGACTAGATAATATCCCAATATAAATGCTAGGTGGTATTCCTCATGTACACACATTTTAGGATTGTGGAATGCCTAAGCATAACACTCCCCCAAAATGGGATAGTCCATTAATCTCTCACAAGAGCCAAATAAGATACCAAAAATCATCAAGTAAGGATCAAACACAAGAAACACATATACATGTTGTGCCACTTAATCATACACAAATATGATTGATATCTCAAGATAATTAAGTGGAAAGCACAACATGTACAAAAGCATGGAAGATACAAAACCAACACATGCACAAGGGGGCGAGTAACTTTCAATGTAAAGAGTTTAGCATATGTTACCGCAAGGAGGAACATTGGAAATATAATATAATCATGATAATACAAATTGCTTGGCTTGACAATAATAATTGATGAAGATCCCTCAATTATTCATAATGTAGCCAAGTCTCCAATGCTCTCCAAAACACACCTATTGATCAAGTTTTGGCTAGTTGGTCCCCAACCAAGTTGGGTCCTAAGAGGTTAGTCACAATAGGTTTGGCAACCCAAATGGTTCTTTTATTGAACCCACATTGAGCACCCACAAACTTGGCAAACACATTGCCAACCTCATCCTTATAAAGTGAATAAGCATCATCAATTAAGATAGGATTGGATGAGGAGATACCAATAGTGCATGCGGAAGAAATGTGCCCCTTCTCACGGCATATGTAGCAAGTTCTACTCTTGCCATCTTTCTTCTTAGGTAAAGCTACAACTCGAGGAAGGGCTTGAGTAGTCCTCTTAGGAAGTGTCCCATTAATGACTTGTGGTGGAGCTTGAGGCCGCTTCCCTTGTTGCTTCACACTAGGAGGCTTTTTCTTCAATGGGCAAGATCTAACATGGTGCCCTTCTTCCTTGCACTTGAAGCAAACAATGTTGTCCGGATTCTTGACTTGATCTTGGCCATTCTTCTTGTTGTCCTTGTGCTTCAACTTGATTGTGGACTTGTTCTTGACATTGGAGTTGAATCCAAGCCCACTCTTGTCATTTGGGGATTTTTGCACACTCGGGATTTTGTTGAGTGCGACCTTCCCTTGATGACCCTTTTTCAAGTCATTCTTCAAAGAAGTGACTTGAGCCTTGAGCTCTTTGATTTCCTCTACATGGTTAGTTTGAACAAAAGTACTATAGGAAGTAGGTGCTACATTGTTAGAGCAACAAGGCATGGAATGTAATTCATCACGAGATATATCATGGTTATGAGAGGATGAATTACAAGGACTAGCACATGGCAATATAACATTTGGAGTAGATGTAGTGCTAATGTCCACATGAGGCCCACTAGATGTTACCTTTGACACGATGGCCTCATGAGCTATCTTTAGCCTACCATGGGAGACTAGAAGATCCTCATGCGAGCTTGAGAGCTTAACATGACTTTCTTCTAATTTCCCGTAGTTGCTAGTTAGCAATGCAAGTTGAGCCTTTAGCTCAACATTCTCCTTCAAAATAGATGCTTCACAAGAAATAGAGTTAGTAGCACAAGCATCATCCTTATTAGCAAGAAGTGAGGGCAACTTGGCAAGTTCTTTTGAATATGAAGCTTTAAGTTGCTCATGCGACTCGGTGAGTTTGATGAGCTCCCTCTTAACGACCCGGGAGACATTTTTGAGGTGCTTAAAATCCTCAACAAGTTTAGCATAAGCAACTTCAAGTTCATCATTTTTAATCTTGAAGGAGTTAGCCACCGCAAGTTCTCTATCATGGTATTCCTTTACTCTAGATAATTCTAGAGTAAAAGTCTCCTCAAGAGATTCTTTGGTGGTTTGTTCTTCTTCAAGGGAGTCCTTTACTTGAGCAAGTTCATTAGCATATTCACGCTCAAGTGCAAACTTTTCATCAATTATGTTTTCTTGCTCCTCAATAAGATCATTGCCTTCTATAACATAATTCAAGATTTCAAGAAGGTTGGAGGAAGCAATTTTATTTTTGTAGAGATCACTATAGACAACCTCTCCCATTTTCTTGATAGAGGTAATATCATACTTACCTCTATAATCATCATTATCATTCTCAACCTCACCATCATCATGAGATACAATGGGATTCAAAGAGGTTACCTTTGTTCCCTTAGCCATAAGGCACATGTGAGAACCGGAGGAAGGTGATGATGAGATTGCACTTGTAGCTCTCTTCAAGACCTTATCTTGTCCCATAGAATCTTCATTTTCCTCTACATGGTTAGCAACACAAGCACTAGAGGAAATAGAAGCATTTTTTATCATGGCAACAAGACAACATGAGCATATCATCATGAGATTTGTTCAAGTCATTTCTACATGATATGCAAGGACTATTAACACAAGCATGTGAGGAATTTTGAGTACTAGAAGTGTTAAGGTCCAAAGATAGATCATTTCAACTAGATAGATATGAGGGATTACAAATAGTGAGCACATTATCCATATTGCAATTTCTATCACCACTCACCATATCATTACCTTGTGAAAAATCACATGTTGGTGAAGTGGTAGACGATGAGAACTCATCTCGACCGGAAGTGGAAGCAACACAATCATCCTCAATAATGTTGGACTTGCTATATTTATCTTGAAGCTTGGTCCATATCTCACGAGCGCTTGAATAAGGCATGATAGAAGAAAGAACTACATTGCTCACAACATGCACAAGAATTTTAGTAGCTAGAGCATCTATATGAGAGTTCAACTTCTCCTCTAAAGATTCGTTTTGGGTATCCATGGGAGAAGAGAAACCCACATATAGATAGCCCTCGATAATCGGGTGAATTTCCCGAAATAAATTAAGCATGCGAATTTTCCAAACATCATAATTTGTGCCATCGAATGTGAGCGTGTCCTTGTGCACTAATCCCCTAGCCGACATCTTTACTCTCAAGGCGGTGAAGCCTAAAATGAGAGAACGGGCTCTGATACCAATTGAAAGGATACAGATGTCGCCTAGAGGGGGGGTGAATAGGCGATTAAAATTTTTCCTAGAGTGGCTCAACAAAGGCGGAATAAAACTAGTGTTTACTTTGTAAAGCACAACCTAGAAACAACTAAGGTTTACCTATGTGCACCAACAACTTATGCTAAGCAATACAAGCAACAAAGTGATAGCAATATATATAGTACTTCAAGCACGAAGGCTATCACAATGTAAAGTGCATAAGTAAAGAGCTCGGGTATAGAGATAACCGAGGCACGCAGGGACACCGATATTTTACCGAGTTCCTCCCAACATGGAGTACGTCTCGTTTGAAGAGGGGGTGGTATCAATACACCAACGCCACAAAAGGCCTCCCTTATTCTCCGGTGAATCTCACCCCAATGGCATCGATCCACGCTTCCACTATCGGTGCACTTGTCGGTGGCAACCGGAACCTCTCACAAGGTTGGGGCACTTCTCCACAACTTAATTGGAGGCTTCCAACAAACGCCACAAAAGGCCACAATGCCACCAAGGCCACAAACCGTCTAGGATTCCAAGAACCCAAGAGGGACAAGCTCCAATGAGCAACTCAAACCAAATCCTCCGAGGATAACTCAAACCGATGCAACAAATGCAAATGGAAAGAACACCACAAATATGTTCAAATCCCTTGCTCTCAAGTTCCAACAAAGCTACTAAAGCTATTGGGGAACAAGAGAGGAGAAATCAAAGAGAGACACAAAATCCCCCAAAATCTAGATCCCCAAAGATGCACTCACAAAGAGATGAATCGGTTAGGTCAAAACGTGGGGCTAGATCTCCTCTCTCTTCCACTCAAATATGGGCAAGAATCATCGGAGGGAAAAGATTAGGCAAGCTTCAAGATCTAGAGCAAGTGTGGACAAAGTTTAGCCTAATAGATAAGAGAGAAGCAGACTAAACTCAAAACGGGCAAAGCCTTAAATAGGGGCCCCAAGAATATGGCCGTTGGGACTATTTTTCTGGACGGAACGGTAGTACCAGAATTAACCGGTAGTACCGTTTAGCCCGAACCAGTCCCAGCGAGAGAAACAAGCAGGCAAGGAAATTAGGGCAGGTCGTACGCGCATAGGGAAGAGGGACCAGCTTGCCGCGGTGGCAGGTCGACGCAGTGCACGTGCGCGCGCGATAGCATGCAGCGGCAGGGCGAGCCAGCGGGGCCAAGCAAGGCGCGCAGCAGCTGGGCCAGGCAAGGCGCACAGCCGCGCGAGCGCGCGCGCAGGAGAGCAAGCGGCAGCGCGCAGCAGTAGGAACCGCGTGCGGTCAACGCCGCGGCACAGCACGCGCGGGAATCGCGGCAGGCAAGGAGGTAGCTGGGCCAGTGGCCAGGCGCGCAGTGGCAGCGAGCGCGCGCAGCGATCAGGGCAGGGCAGCAGCGCGGGTCAACGCGGCCAAAGCGAGCTAGCAAACGTGAATCTGGATCTGGATCTAGAAAAGGAACTGGGCCGACCGGTACTACCGGCCCACCCGGTCGGTACTACCGGGCCGGCCGGTAGTAGCGGATTTGGGTACCTAGCGAGACAGAACAAAAACGGGCTGTTTTCAGGCCTGGGCGGTAGTACCGGTCCGTCCGGGCGGTACTACCGCTTGGCCCAAAAAATAGACCGACAGGCAAATATTCAAACGGCAATAACTTTTGACTGGAAGCTTCGATTTACCCGATTCAAATTGCGTTGGATAGAGGACGACAAGGACTTCCCAATAAAAAGTGGAAATATTGATTATCACCAAGTGAGAAAGTATCAAGTAGAATAATGTGAAATACCTCACTTGGTGAGAAACCGAAAAGCCGCATAAATCAAAATCGCAACAAGATACAAACGGAAGATCCGATTTTGATGAACAAGAGCTTGTTATGAAGATTACCACAAGCTCTATATACTCACATGGATAAGACCAAATAACAACCAAATACGATGATGCAAGTATGTAAGGGTTTGAGCTCTCTCCAAACGATGTGACCGAATTACTCATACGAGAGCCCCTCTTGATAGTACGGTTATCTATCCTAAACCCGGTCTCACACACACAACGTGAGACCGGCGAAAGGGAAAACCTATCAAGATTATAACTTTGCCTTGAGCATTCCACTTGAGCTCGATGTAGACGATCTTGCCCTTCTCAAGATGGAACGCCTTTCTTAATTCCTCATCATCGACCTCGCATATTGAGCTTGCCCAACATATCTTCTTTGCATTTCATCGACCTTGAAGCCAACACATGCTCCAAGCGATGCCAATGGACAAATACTACAAGTATAACTTAATACACACATTAGTCTATAAAGATTGTCATTAATTACCAAAACCACACATGGGGGCCCAACATGTTCTTTCAGGCTTGGACCTAGCCATGTGTTGGTTCATCAGGCGGATCCAACCTCTGCAGCATCATATGAAGCTTATGCACGAGTACACCGGCGACCGAAGGGATACCCTCCGGATCTCCAAGGAGAACTTCTCGAGCGACTCCGTCAAGTTCCGCCTTAAGGACATTGTCAAGGTGAAGGACAAGAAGCGTGGCTTCACCCTCACCTACGACATGTTCGTAGACGGGAAGTGCCCAAAGGTAGACATTTATTTTCCGTGTATGACATTGCTCCAGTTTTTTCGTCTTGCTAATACCATCTTGTCTAACACAATGATTTCTTGCTTAACAGCTTAGCGATCTAGACGAGGGCAACCTGACAGCCCAAATCTACGATCCCAAGATGAAGGAAGTCACGGTCGTGTCCGATGACGATGTCCCGTTGGCGCGAAAGCGGAAGAGCTCCACCTCTGACGCTGCCGACGGAGGCAAGAAAAAGAAGACGGAGGGTGGAGCCTCCAAAAAGAGTACTGCCGCCCTGGAGGAGGAAAAGAAGAAAGCCACTGGGATGTTTGCCAAAGCGCGCCCCCTAGTGTAAGCTTCTTATTCTCCGACATTGTCTTGTTTATCTGTCTTATTCTTGTACTTATGCATTTTTGCACGTTGTAGGAAAAAAGCCACAACCAGCCTCAAGAAGTCCTCCAAGACTCTTGGGGCTTCTAGAAATATCAAAGATATGCTGCATCGCGACTCTTCCCCCGCCATTGCCCCTGCTAGTCCTGCCGTCAAGCCCTCCCCCGCTCCGACAAGCTCCCAAGCCGAGGAGGCACCATGCCCTTCCGCCATGGAAGTGGATTCTGGCGCCTCTACCAAACTCGCAGTTGTCGGCGAGCAGGTGACGCGGGAGAGCGCTGCTCTTCAAATGGCTGAAGCTCCGGCTAAGGATGCCATCGGTAGCGGCAAGGCGGTGGTGGGTGATGGTACTTCTGTCGAAGGCGGTACCTCTACTCCCCAGAAACCCCTCGAATTGCTGAAGATTATCTTCCCGGTGCTTACGCCGGGTAGCACAACTATGGTTCCTGGAGGAGTGTCGTCATCTCCGACGTGCGGTCTTGAGGAGCTACTCCGCCAAGCGGACATCTTGCGAAGTAACAGCGTTTCCTTTGGCAAGCTGTTGGCCGAGAGTGCTACAAACCTCAAGATCATCGCACTTGTAAGTTTTACTTTACCTTTTGCATTTCATATGAGTATCCCACTGTAGCCCCCAAGGATGTAGACGGAAAACCATTGGCTTTGCATCTATATGCTCTAAGAGTGACTAAGTTAGAAAAAACTCTCACTGTAGCCCCCAAGCATTTAGATGGAATGAATTATTCCGACTAGATGCTTTAAGAGTAGCATACACAGTGTTCATAATTTTAAGTGCTGTAGCCCCCAAGCCTCTAGTTGTAACTGAATTAGTTCCGACTAGATACTTAAAGAATAGCTAAGAATTTTCTGAGTTAAAACTTTATACTGTAGCCCCCAAGCTTCTAGTTGAGAACTGAATTAGCTCCGACTAGATGCTTAAAGAAAAGCTAAGCATATTGCTAAGTTAAAAAACTCTCGCTGTAGCCCCCGAGCACCTAGATGGAAAATCTCCGACTAGGGGCTCCAAGTAGACTGAACAACGACTTGACTTTGTATTTGTTTCCACAGAACGAGAATGCTCGGAGGGGCATGGCCAGTGATAAGTACCAGAAGATGCGCGTGGACCTTGAAGCTGAAAAGGGTAAAACCGCCATCTTGAAGGAACAGATCATCAAAAACAAGAGTCTGTTTTATTTTTGCGCATTTCCGTCTTACTTCTGTGCCTTCCTTCTTCGAGTACTCACTGTGTACTTTGTTTTCTCCGACTTGCAGAGCATGTCGCCAAGGCTAAGGATATTGTCGAGCAGTCCAAGCACATCCAATAGCTGGACAGTGAGAACAAGATCCTTAAGAAGGAGAGGGAACAAATGTTGAAGATGCATGAGGATTCCATGAAAGCCCTGCAGGACTCTGCCTCCGCTGAGATCAATCGCTTGAAGGAGGAGCTTGCGATCCTAAAGGATAAAAAGCAAGCTGCCGATGAGCAAAACCTTCGCCATAGCGAGGCGTTTAAGCTCCTCCAACAAGAGAAAGAATCCTTGGCGGACGTCGTCTGGCAGGATAAGGCCAGCATCTTCAGTAAGTATCCTCCGCCTTGTAGCTATGTAGTCTGGGTACTTAGAATTTTTGAACTCATGTAATCGTTGTCGGAATTTTCAGCGTCCCTGGGATTAACCCGCTCGTCTCCTTCGGACAAGGAATGCATGATTCTTGTCGGCAACTTCATCAACACCGCCATCACCCAAGCCAAGGAGATCGCCCAGCCCCTCCAAATTTATATCAAGGCCTCGGACTCCATGGTGAAGTACTCGGAGATTCTGCGCCAAGCCCCCAAGCGTGTCGCAAGCTGGAAAGCTTCATGTGCACGGGCTGGAGCGAGGATGGCGTTGTCCATGGTGAAAGCGCACTATGAAGGTGCCGACATCGACACGGTGACATCTGGTATCCCCGACATGGATGATGACGGCAAGGCGATCGATCACGAAGCCATCCTGTCATCACTCGCAGGTTATGACACCAGGGTTGCCGAGTTGGTGGATGTCGACGTCTTCGTGCCCAGGAACTTTCTTGACAACGTCGACCCTGAATCCTCCGAGTCTCCTCACAGTGGTGACGCTGAGGGTGAATCTCCGGCTGGTGATGATGCTGCCTCCAAGTCCCCTGCACCCAAGGAGTGAAAAACACTTTGTAATTCTTGTTTCACCTTTGGAGTGTGCATTGAAAAAACTTGGTGATGTAATCTTAAGGCGGAAAACAATGTTTGTCGTATCCTGCTAAAGAATTAATGCCCAGCATGTATATATTTTTTAAGCAAGTGTTGGCTTATCCATTACTTTGGTTCTTATGCTTGACTTTTCGTGAGTCGAAGACTCGTTGTCGGAACCATGCGCTTAGGTGATGATACCCAATGGCACCGTCAAAAACCTTAGCAAAAAATCGCCGACAATGAGTGCCGAAAGTCACTACTCCAGAATCCACATAAAAACAACAAAGAACGCGTAGACCAGAAAACTTAAGCTAACGCCCGTAGGCGGAATTTTCACAAGTGCAATTGCAAAGCTTGTGCATAAAGGTTTATATGATCCAAAAATGAACACTAAAGGAGGTAAAAGACTCAGCAATATGAGTGAACCAAACAGCTTTATTTCATTGATCATATAAGAGGTACGCGATTAGATAAAAAATGCTAAGTGTAGAAAGGACGTAGTTGTGCTATGTTCCATGGCCGATCAAGCTCCGGGTAGTCATCATCCGGGTCACATCGCTTACGCTTATGATCCTCATTGGGTCTATCCTTGAGCTCACGATTGTCGACAAGGTAGTAAGACCCATTGAGCAGTGCCTTGCTTATGATGAACGGTCCTTCCCATGGCAGGGATAATTTGTGTGACTTTTTCTGCTTAAGTCGGAGTACTAAATCCCCCCCCTTTAAACGAGCGATGCCGGACGCGGCGACTATGGTAGCTGTGTAGCTTCTGCTGGTAGATGGCGGATCTTTGGCATGCCAAAACACGCTCCTCCTCGAGAAGGTCCACATCTAGGCGTCTGGATTCTTCAGCATCATCTTCGTTGTAGGCGGCAACTCTTGGTGCATCGTGGAGGATGTCGGAAGGTAGGATGGCTTCTGCTCCATATACCATGAAATAAGGGGTGTAGCCGGTGGATCTGTTAGGTGTAGTTCGTAAACTCCACAGCACAGATGGCAATTCTTTCGCCCAGGCTCCAGCTGCTCTATGTAGCGGTGCCTCAAGACGTGGCTTGATTCCCTGTAGAATTAATCCATTGGCTCGCTCAACTTGACCATTAGATTGTGGGTGTGCCACAGACGCAAGGTCAAGTCGGATGCCTTTGTCCCAGCAATAGGCCTCCACTTCTCCGAGTGACAAGTTGCTTCCATTGTCGGTGATGATGCTATGTGGGAGACCAAATCTCACCACTAGATCCCGGACAAACAAGGGCAGTTGGCCCATCAAGCTTTCTAATGGGTTTAGCTTCTATCCATTTGGTGAATTTGTCAACTGCCACAAGCAGATGCGTAAACCCACACGGTGCCGTTTGCAATGGACCCACCATGTCTAGCCCCCAGACTGCAAACGGCCAAGTTATTGGTATTGTTCGCAATTCTTCAGCAGGAACATGTGGTTGTCGGGCATAATACTGGCATCCTGTGCACGTCTCAACCAGCTTGTCGGCGTCCGCCTTTGCGGTCAGCCAGTAGAATCCTTGCCGGAAGGCTTTCGCGACCAACGATCGAGGGGCGGCGTGATGCCCGCAATCTCCGAGATGGATCTCGCGTAGGATTTCCATACCTTCTAGCTGGGAAACACACTTCAGGTATACACCAGTAGTGCTCCTTTTGTAGAGTTTCCCATTAATTATGGTATAACCCTTTGCTCGCCGTACTATTTGCCGTCTTTCGACCTCGTCGTCGGGAAAAGTTCCGTGTTTGAGATATTCCATGAACGGTTTTGTCCAAGCCGGAGGGATCTTTGTCACCATGTTGATGAAAGAGTCAGCTCTATCTGGGTTGTCGATGTCGGCGCCCTTCACGGATGGTGTGCGTAGATGCTCTAGGAAAACTCCTGGCGGAATTTGCTTGCGCCCTGATCCAAGTTTAGACAATAGATCAGCCGCCTCGTTTTGCTCCCTAGGCACATACTTGACTTCGTAGCCCAAGAAGCTCTTGGCTATCTCGTCCACTTCGTCGCGATATGCCGCCATCATAGGGTTCCGTGCATTCCAGGTGCCAGCCACCTGCTGGGCAACCAAGTCGGAATCTCCATAGCAAACTATGCGCTTGATGCCAATATCCTTGGCTACACGCAATCCATGAATGAGTGCTTCATACTCCGCCATGTTGTTTGTAGCCTCGAAGTGGATCTGCAGAACGTAGTGTAGCTTGTCTCCTTTTGGTGACTGTAGCAATACACCAGCCCCCGACTGTTGAGCAGCTTTGATCCGTCAAAGTGCATCACCCAGTACTCTGGTTCTGGCAACGGAGTGGCATCTGGCATCTCCGTCCAATCTGCAATAAAATCCACCAAGGCTTGTGACTTGATAGCGTCACGTCTTTTGTAGGTGATCTCGAAGGCGGCAAGTTCAATGCCCCACTTCGCGACCCTTCTTGTAGCATCGCTGTTGTTGATAATATCGGACAGTGGAGTCTTGCTCACTACTGTGATTGGGTGCTCCTGAAAGTAATGCCTCAACTTCCGAGAAGCAAGGAATACTCCATAAGCTATCTTTTGGTAGTGCGGGTAACGCTGCTTGGACTCCGTCAAGACCTCGCTTACATAGTAAACTGGTCGTTGAACTCCGTGCTCATAGCCTAGTTCCTTCCGCTCTACCACGACAATGATGCTGATAACCAGGTTGGTTGCCGCCATGTAAATTAACAGGGGCTCGCCAGGCTCGGGTGCTGCAAGGATGGGCGCTGAGCAAAGAATCTCCTTGAGATGATTCAATGCTGCATCTGCCTCGTCCATCCATGTGAATTTGTCCGCCTTCTTCAGCAACTTGTACAGCGGCAGAGCCTTCTCTCCAAGTCGGCTGATGAACCGACTAACTGCTGCAACACAACCTGTTAGTCGTTGGATGTCCTTTAGGCATGTCGGACGGTTTATGTTTAAGATGGCTTTGATTTTCTCCGTGTTGACCTCAATTCCGTGCTGGGAAACGATGAAGCCCAACAGTTTTGCCGGCTGGAACCCCGAAGACGCACTTCTTAGGGTTGAGCATCATGTTGTATTTCCGGAGATTATCAAAGGTTTCTTTTAAGTTGGAGATTAAGTCATTTGATTTTTTAGACATCACCGCGATATCGTCCACATAGGCGTGAACGTTCCGACCAATTTGGTCGTGAAGGCAACGTTGCATTGTCCGCTGGTAGGTAGCACCTGCGTTTTTCAGCCCAAAGGGCATCGTGACATAGCAAAACGTGCCGTATGGGTTAGTGAACAAAGTGGCCAATTGGTCCGACTTCCTCATCTTGATCTGGTGGTATCCTGAGTATGCATCGAGAAAACACAAAAGTTCCAAGCCAGCCGTCGAGTCAATGACTTGGTCAATGCGAGGCAAAGCAAACGGATCTTTGGGACATGCTTTGTTCAAGCCGGTGTAATCAACGCACATTCTTAATTCATTGGTTCCCTTTTTGGGGACAAGTACAGGATTGGCCACCCATCGGGTGTGAAGGACTTCTCGGATAAACTCAGCCTTAAGTAACCTAGATATCTCTTTGTCAATGGCGCGTGTCTTCTCATCTCCGAAGCGCCGTAGAGGTTGTTTCACTATTTTACATTTTGGATCTATGTTTAAGTTGTGTTGGGCAAGTTCCCTAGGTACACCTTTCATGTCGGCAGGTTGCCAGGCAAAGATGTCCCTATTCTCACGGAGGAACTCGACGAGCGTGCTTTCCTATTTGGGATCCAGGTTCGTCCCAATGGCGACGGTCTTGGAGGCATCGCCTACCACAAGTTCCACTGGCTTGGTCTCGATGGCGGCCTTGAACGCAGGAGCGGAGTCGGAGATCTGCTTCTTCGACGCGGGCATCTCTGATTCATTGACCTTGCTCTGGATCTCCTTGAATTCTTCGCTGTAGAGGATAGCTTCTGCAACGGCTGCTTCATTGATCCCGCGGTCCCTTGCCTTGGTAAAGCTTCCGGATACGGTGATGACACCGTTTGGTCCGGGTATCTTGAGCTTGTTGTAGACGAAGCATGGCTTGGCCATGAACGTGTGGAATATGTCGCGTCCGAATATGACGTGGTACACGCTCTTGAAGGGGACCACCTCGAAGGTCATGCGCTCTTGGCGGTAATTATTAACGTCGCTAAAGGCTACCTGAAGTGTAATGCACCCAAGGGACCGAGCCTCCCGTCCAGGAACTACGCCATGGAACACGGTGTTAGTCCTCCTTAGGTTTGCCTCCGTCAAGTTCATCTTTTGCAGTGTATCTAGGTACATGATGTTGATGCTGCTTCCACTATCCACCATGCACATGGTGAACTCCACACCGTCAATCAGTGGGTTGATGATCATGGCGTACTGGTTCTCCGTGGGCACAAGGTCTGGGTGGTCCGTCCTGTCCCAAGTGATTGGAACCTCCGACCAGCGCAGGTATTGGGGAACAGGGGGGAGAGTAGCCATCAGGATCCTTAGAGAGGTCTTCTGTTGTCGGACGGTGGGGGTGCCAAGGAAAGTGTGGTAGACTGGGGCCTTCTTTGCGAAGGGGTTCTTGCCCTTGTCGTCGCTCTTGGCGGCGTGCTTGGGGTCAACGTCCTCGTCCATGTCACTTGAATCCTTGGACTCCTCCCCCTTCTTCTTCCCCTTTCCCTTGCCTCGCGGTCTGTTCTTCCGACTTCGCTTATAGCCGAACTCCGGGTCTTCCTTGAGGTCGTTGACGAACTTGCAGTGTCGATTGGTATGGGTGGCCTGTTGGCGTCGAGGTGTACGAGGCACGGCATATCGCGGTACTCTTCGTAGGTTTGGGGAACGCGGAGCGGCGCCGAGTTGGTTTCACTTCCTCGCTGCTGCCCGCGGCCTGCTCCCCTTCCTCGGCCACGTTGTCCGCCTTCTCCTCGTCTAGCTAACTGGATCATCAGATTCAAGTCAAGCTGATGATTGTCCTGCAAGCGCTTCAGCTTATGTCGGAGTAACGTGCCTCTTTCCAACCCATCGATGAAGGCGGCCATGGCGGTCTGGGCGTGCACTCCTGCGCAGGAATTCTTCATATCCAGCCAGCGGGAGGGGTAGGCGCGAGATGTCTCGTCTTTCTCTTGCACGCACCGCTGTAGATCGCCCACCGTGCAGAGACGCTTGTATGTACCCTCAAAGTTCTTGGTGAATGCTTCTTGCATGTCCAGCCAGTTGTAGATAGATTTCTCCGGCAAGTCGTCGATCCATTGACGGGCCGTGCCCGCCAACATTAATGGGAGGTACTTGACGGCGACGTTGGGGTTGCCTCCGGAAATCTCCACTGCGTTGTCGTAGTCCTCCAACCATGTGGCAGGCTTGGCGGTGCCGTCATAGGGCTTGATGGTCTTGTCAATCCGGAATCCTTTGGGGTAAGTTGCGGACCGTATTGCAGGTCCAAAGCAACATGGTCCCAGGTATGGTCCTTCCCGGGCCTCGTGGATCTTATCGATCCGCGAAAGTGCGTCATACGGCTCCGGTGTTTTCTTCTTTTTGTCAACAGGGGATGGGCTGCGTGAACGACGCGGACCTCTTCCGCCATGGTGACTGCTTGGCGGCGACGGAGGCGGAGGTGGCGGTGGGTTAGCTTTTTTGCTGTTACCCTCCTGCGACGCTTCACGCCTGCCGCGGTTGCTTGTCGGACGCGGAGGGTCATGGCGCGACCTGCTCTTATGTCCCTCGTTGTGCTTTCCGTCATGACGGGTCTGCTCCGCGTTGTCGCGGATGACGATGCCACACTGCTTTGGTGGGGGCATATCCGTACGATGGTGAGCCTTGTAGTCTTCCTGACGTCGGGGGGATCGGGGCGGTGGCGATGGGCAGCGAGGTTGGGCTCTTACTCTGTGGTTGGAGGATATGGGGATAGCATCCTTCCTGTTGCGCGCATCCCTCCGTCTTCGTTCTGATGAACCCGTCCGCGATCCGACATCCTGAGGAGATCTGTCCCTTGGTGGTTTGCACTGGCTAGATCGGCAGAGCGCTGGGTCAGACTCAAGCCTCTGAGAGGTGGCTTTTTCCTGCTGCTATACCGCCTTCGCCACTAGGTCATAGACCTGTTCCATTGCCTCAGGCGATCTATCCTGCTCCAGAAGGGTCTTGGCGACGGCGAGGTTAAGGAGTGGGGTGGGCATCACCTGCTTGCCTTCACTTTCAGTGTATGGCTTGGCCTGTCCCGGCTTTGAGGGAGCCCATCCTAGGTTGCGCCGTACACCAGGATCGTTGATGACGCGAGCCGGAGCCTTCTTAGCCTTCTGCTGCTGGAGCAGAGTCTTGTACTTGGCCTCCATTGCTCTAGCTTTTTCTATGGACTTCTGCGCGTTGACCAGATCGCGATCTAGTTTAGCGCCTTGCTCCGTGATGGCTTCGCTTCCTCCAGCAGTTGCTGGCGCTTCTCGTCAAGCTGGGTCATGTTCCGGATATGATCGACAGTTAGTGGCTCAACGAGGAGGTTGCCGTACATCACTCTATCAGCTGGAGTAACATGGGTTGCTGCCGACGTAGATGCTGGAGGCGGCAAGTTTGCGGTGTTGTTGTTGCTCGGACCGGTGTCGAGTTCCTGCGGCTGCTGCACTGGATTAGGCGGAGGAGGCATGATTCTTGCACGATCATCGTCAGCAGCAATAAGTGGCCCCTTCCCCTTATCCAGCGCCGTAGGCGGAGCTTGCCCGGGCTGGTCTTCATCCATCGTTGTCCCGATGGTGACGAACACCCCTCGAGACATGACGGTGTTATTAGCTTGCTCGTCGCGCGAGTACTCCTCCTCCATCTCCTGCATGTCGGAGTCTAGCTCCTCTGGACTGAAGTCTATCTCCTCTAAATCTGCACTAAAATCAGCATAAAGCGCGTCAATGACAGAGTCGGAGGGTGCCAGGACTTCCTCGATGACGGGCGGTGGAGGTGCAACGGCCTCGACGATGACTGGAGGTGGCGGTGCTGCTGCGACGATGGCGGCTGGAGGCGGTGGTGGTGGCTGAATCGGAGGTGCTCCGTCAATGAGCGCAAGCGCTGTATGAGCTGCCGCTTTAGCCTCCGCGTAGTTGTATGAGCTGCCGCTTCGAAGGTGAGGCATCCTGACGCATGTTGCCGTCTTAGAGAATGTCGGAGAAGCGTGTCGTGGTCCAGTCCTTCCACAAAGTGATAGATGGCATCATCATTGGGATAATTGGCCACGTCGGCCCGTATACGGAGCCACCTGGCGAGGTAGTCGCGGGGGTTTTCGCCCTCTCTCTGAACGCAGCGCGCCAAATCGAAGATGGTAACCACGCCAACGAACTTGGATCTCTGCTGTCCAGACGCACGGGCGAAGCCGGCGGATTTGCAGTGATCTTCCACCTTTATATCTTGCACAGGGGAGGTTTGGGTGGGTCTTGAATTTTTCCGATCTTTGCCGGCAAACTCCGAGGAGAGATCCGACATCGATCCTTCCGCGAACGTATCCTGCCCGTAGGCGGTCCGTGCGGGTCTTGAATTTTTCCGATCTTTGCCGGCAAACTCCGAGGAGAGATCCGACATCGATCCTTCCGCGAACGTATCCTGCCCATAGGCGGTCCGTGCGGGTCTTGATGCTCCTCCGACTTCCAGAGAACTAGTGCCCGAGTCGGTTTTGCCGATGAAAAGGTGGATGTCTCCGATAGGAACAATCGAGCACCGTGTAGGGTTCGTCTTCGCCGGGATCCAGAACTCGTCGGGAGGGATGATCGGAACGTTGCCGAAGAAGAGAACGCGACCGATGGCTACGGTTTCGCCGATTCCCGCGAAGATCTTGGTCCTCGCCCGCTAGAGAGCCTGAAGCGCCTCTTGCCCCACGGTGGGCGCCAGCTGTCGTGGTATTTCCGACGAGTACGCCATGGAGGGGTCCTCGCAGTGCGTGTTTAGAGACGTGGGGTAAGGCGGACGGTTGACGGGTACGAGGTAACACAGCTTACCCAGGTTCAGATCCCACAACGGTGGCGGAATCCTACTCCTGCTATAAATCACTATAATGGTAATACGCCGAGTTACAGAGATTAGGTTTGATGTGCGAGGTGACTAGAGAGTCTAAGTTATCGTCTGAGATTATGCCCTAAAGGCTCCCGTAGGCCCGACTTATATAGTCGCCAGGTCCTAGGGTTACAGGGAAAAGTCCTAGCCGGACAGGTTACAGAGTTCTACACCGTCTATTACTAGTCTTGTGTATCTTGCACTCCAAGGCTCCGGGTACGCTGGTGACTCCACCGTAGCCTTCCTTTATCCGGCATGGGCCTCCCTTCTAGATCCACCTATCTGGGCCGCCCAGCAGGCCATAGGCCATGCTACCGACTATGAGCCACCCGGGTTAGTCGGATAAGAGACATGCTATGAGGATACCCATATAGCATATCCCAAACACTTGGTAGAAGTACATGGATGCCTCTTGTCATGGTGAACAATATTGCTACTATTTTACTCAAGAAAAAACAATATTGTCACTAGGAGTTTCTACCTTTTGAAAAAAAAATCTGGCAGCAAGAAGAGACACAGAGCATGCAGCAGGCAGTGCGAGAGCAGTAAAGAGGAGGATTTTGAAGGCTGTGCAATCTAAGAGCAAAGCTGCGATGGGTTCCTGACACGAGGTATAGGGTACAATTATTAGTAGTGAATTTTAGGACTTTTACTATACATGCACGCAAAACAAATTGTGTTTTCTGGCGTCAGGCACTTCGAACTTATTTCCGACATGGTGTGATTTGCCTTGCGATTATGCCCTAGCTACTGACAGGAAAAAAACATTAGACCCTCAAACTTGGGGCTAGCGTTGCGGGCCAGAGCGTTTAAGAAATAGATCAAATTTTCTGTTATTATTCCTTTTTGCATAAGCGTCTAGGTTAACTTCTGCGTTTGACGCGCCTTGTCACTGGGACGGAGGAGTCAATCTGACAACTACAGGAGCACCGCCGGTCACCCACCACATATTTTTTTGGTGATAAACCGCCCTCCCCTCATCGTCTTCCTCTTCCGCTCTGGCCACTTGTGTACGATCATATCCCTTCTCCACCCTTGCAGAAAGGTAGAAACCGTCAACCATCCCCCCCAAATAATTCTGCAGTTCTCTTCCCCGAAACGATATCCAACAGTGTTCGTCCGTCTGGAGCAATGAAGCGTAAGATATCAGAGCGCTATAGCCAGACAATGGGATTTGGAAACCTCCACTACGGACCGCTGAGCAACATCACCAGTCGCGCCCGATCTTCTGAGCACCGCTCGCCTGGCTTGCGGCATAGTTGGCATGCGTCGAGGGATTATGGAAGATCATGTTCTCCCGTTTGGTTCGCCCACCATACTTCACTCTGACCCACAGACATGGCCAATCGACCGTGACGAGAAGGTAAAAAGCAGTTTTGCATGAGTTTTGTAGGATTCGAATCCTTCCTATTCCTAAATCCCATAGTAATTGGAACATCTACTTGAGCCCCAACTCTCATCATGTGTGTAGTATCGAGACATGCCATTCATGTAGGTAGTTTTCCTATGTTTTACAATCGCCTGTTTTTCACTAAAAAAACTAGTGACATTCCTGTGTTCTCAATACTCTCTCATCCAAACTGAAAAGACAAGAACGACCAGGATTGTCGATACGCGTAACGGAAGGTGTATTGGCCAATCAATTATGTCCTTATAATTCATATTTCATGTGTATGACAAACACAAGAATTCTGTAAGAAGTTGGCTATTTGGTATACATGAAAACAAAAACATCGGATTCCTTATAAACATGGTCAAATAAAAGTCAAACCTCACGCAAGAGTATATTTATGATGTTATCATGTCTCTTGGGACCTCATTTCTTTGAACCAAACGATTGAACAGTGTCACCACCATAGGAAAATTTCCTATTCCTGCACCTTTTATTTTATCCAAACAAGACCTTTTTCCTCGGTGTGTCTGTTTGCATGAATGATTTATTCATCATGTTTTTGGCAAAGCTATCTAGCCACTTTCCCCTTTATGGAACACCTTGCATGTCCCTATATATGAAAAAAAATCTATTGCAGGGTATTGATGCATTGCTAATGCCACTAGACAATCCAACAGTAGAAGAATTTGTACCAGTTGATGATGACATACCAGTAACTTGGGACGAAGATGGATATGAAAACAAGGGTCACTGGGTTTTTGCCATAGGAGAGTTGATTGTGATGGCAAAGCACCTGGGCGTGGGTACCTCCAAAACGTTTACACTATGGCATGTATCGAGCTGCCACAAGTGCAGGGTGTTGATATTTATCCATGCGGTGGCCAGGTTTTCCCCGGCCCCCCATGCACTTACAGCTACAAGCAAGCGAGTATCGAGCTGCTGAAGATACAGATAAAAAGTATGTCGTACAGATTTGACAACCAATTGCGCTACAGGGCGATGGCGGTGTTTGAACAATTTATTGCGACCATAGATTTTCCTTATGACAGGGACTGGACTATCCTTCGGAATGACTATCTTACACCATCAAAGTATGTTGATACCATTGTCGTAAGTCTAGCCACTAGTTGTATTGATCGCGTATACACGGTGACAGAGCCGCGAGGAGATGTGCTGGTCTAGGAACCGACCAAGTGGAGTGAGTGTCGTTATTTAAAACTAAAATTTATAAATTACATACAACTCCTTTACTAGTGATACTTTTGCTACTTAAATGCACACACATGTATACTTAAAGTTCCCTGTGTCATACAGGCTCCAGTAATTGAAGAGCCAGTAAACGTCCAAGCTGGTGACAATGCCGAAGCTGAATATATTGCATCATGCAACTGGTACTTGGCACAGTTTGACTGGGGTGTCTTGTGGATTCACACCAGGGGTGCACGAACCAGCAGCCATGGTGATCCAGTGTCATACATGGGTACAAAACTGCTCTCTTATCCCTCCCTTCGTTGACACGTTTTCAGCAGGGCCTTTGATTGGAATGACCCTGTAGCACCAGACTGGATCAGAAGGAACAATCTTGATGAGACTTCAGTGTTTGTGGGAATCAACCATCCATTAGTTCTCGACCCCCTCGTAACCCCGAATCTGCTGCTGTCGATGATGAGGAAGCTCTACTAGTGTTCAAGGCAGACTGTGTGTTTTCTACACATGTGCGCTCCTAACATCACCCATAACTAATTCCAGATTGGAGCTGCATGCACGTCAATGGGGAGCCTGCCATAGGTTCAGATGAACATAGGGAGCAAATGTTCGAGGTGCCAATGTGGTTTGTGTCAATCCTGCCTTGATCTTTCTGAAGTTTGACCAAGATGCAGAAAAACATATTATCAGCACTCGCAATATAATTTCTATAGCTAGTAGTAGTCACCATGTAATATACAATGCTACATACGTACTACTTTCATACTGTATTGTAGTATCGGCACTTGCAACATTATATCCAGTATTGCTTGTAGGCACCATGTAATATACTTTCATATTATGTGTTTGATGTTTCCCTATGCAATCACTCAAGCTGCCATGCCCAATTTTCTACAGTAGGTCTAGTAGTATTGTATTGGCGGCCGTTCGATTTGCTTATTATAGGTGGATATTGCGGGGAAAGGCAAAGCTTTGCTTTGTTCACAGCATATGTTTTCCCTCGTTGCATTTATTCCCTCACCAGCCCTAGCCCCAACTCCAGATCAATCTCACACGCACTCCTTGTCTCTCTATTTTTATCTCCATTGCGCTTCTCTCCATTGACGACCACCACCGCTGCAACTTAGTCGTCTTAGGCAGGTCGGCGGCGGGTGGCGGCCCCTACAACATCATCTATAGAGCCGCTGCATCCCTTAGACATCCCGATGGTAGTGCGGTATGTACATAATCCCCAAAACCCTTGATCTTGATGATGAGATGCGGTCAAGTTTTCATTGGCGGTTGGTTAACATTGGTTTGGTGTTGAGTACTGGTAGTTCTCATCTAGTAGTATAGGTTGGTTAACATTAGTTTGGTGTTGAGTACTAGTAGTTCTCATCTAGTAGTATATGTTGGTTAAAATTGGTTTGGTGTCGAGTACTAGTAGTTCTTATCTAGTAGTATAGTTTTACACATGCAAGCAAGTTCTAGGGCTAGATCTACAGTGAACTATAATAATAAGTTCAAATTTTGTATTGATCGATCCACGGCCGATGATGGTTTTGGAGGCCACTAAGCATGTTTTGCTTGGTTGGTCTCAGGGGCGGAGGTCCCTTTAACCTGGGCAATTTAGGGCAGCTGCTGCCCTACCTTGATTTTTGCCAAAATTTCAAGTATTTGTATGCATCTCTAGCATCAGCAGCAGATAGAACTCATCATGTTCGTCTGTTCTTATGTTCGTGGGTGTTCGGTATCTATACTGGTCGATTATGGACTACAATAATGTGATGCCTAGACATTGGCAGTACTAATATAACCGACGTTTGTGCTAGCTAGAGTTACGACTTTGTGTACTTCAATAATAAAATTGATCCACTTTAGTACTTCCTTAGTTGATCTTTATATTGTACTCTACTCCCTCCATCCCCCGGAATAAGGCGTCCTCATTTTGCATGTTTTTATTTGACCAAAAATTACTCTAAATATATAAATAATATTGGTACCAAACTAGCATCGCTAAAAAGTGTTTTTAATACAAATCCAACCATGCTAATTATGAACAATATAATCAAAATATCGTTGCTCATTTTTTTGGTCAACTAATAATGTATTTCATAATTATTGACAGCTGGTAGAGACATTATCTGACCACGGGCATTTTTTTGTAGTGTTCGGACAAGAAGCTCAAGCTTTGAGAGACTCATCATGGAAGAAGATATGAGAGCCCTGTGCAATCCGGATGGACGGGCGAGCCAGGAACACCCGCGTGGAGAACACCTGTGACGAGTTCTGCAAGATGTTGTTAATACCGAGTGGGTTAGACGTGCAGAGTATACCCAACACCTTTTTGCCAATGTTTGGCGGTGAGTATCCGGACGCCATCAAGCTGAAGATTTGCAAAGCCTACAGCTGGGATGTTGACCTAAGGAATCAAGATGGCAAGTTTATCCTAGATGAAGGATGGCTTGATTTTATCAATGCACATGACTTGAAGGTAGGATACTTTTTGGTATTCAAGAAGCTTGCCACCATATCCTTTAAGGTGATGGTATTTGATCATGATAACTGCGATAAGGTGATCATATGTGCAGGTTATCACCCATCATTTGATTTAAAATTTACTAGTATATCATATGTGTATTAGTGTGATGACATTCTGTTTTTACTTATAACTATTTTGTAAAGAGGTGGTCTATAACTATACCCCTCTAGTAATGCATTGTGTTGGAACAATGTGGTACTTGATCAGGATAGGCTCCAATGTGTAAGTATTTAATTTACTATGTTTGCAGCAAAACAAACTTCTAGTGTACTACTACAAGAAGTGGCAGAGCCATAGCCCGGTATGCCGGGGCTCAGCTGGTTAACTCCACTAAAATATAATAAGATAGAAAGAGGAGATTTGTCGAGAAAACACTCAACTAATCAACTGTATCTATATTCTTTGCCCAGGCTTAAATTATGAGCTAGCTCTGCCACTCACTGCTAGTATTATACCACCTCTGTTCCACTTTATGATCTTTTTTAGCAAACTAGAAACAATCATCTTATTAGTTCCATCGTATACAAGAGTTGGCCTAACAATCAAGTGTATACTTCTATTTTAGGAGTAGGTACAACTCCTGTATACAGCGAAACTAACAAGATGATTGTTTCATATACTCTACTGCTAGTAGTAGTAGTATTTTAGTAGTTCTTGTATAAGTGTACTACTACTAGATACTATACACACTAGTATTTTTTTAGGAATATAAGTGTTGTAGATAAACATCATCTGGTCAAACAAGACAGTGGTAACTCTAGTCAACATGCATGGTAGTGTGCCAGCCTTGCTAGCTGTAATGCCTAGGATGTGCCAGCATGCTCCAATGGTCGAGTGTGTTTGGAGAAAATGGTAAACTGATCGGGCAACAAGGTTCTAAGAACTAAAACAAGAACTGGCTCTCTCTGTATTGTTATTGTATTTTAGTGTATGTATTGCTGAATTGCTCACTTTGAAATGCTGCTGAATTGGTCAAGTGTTGCTGAATGTGAACTATGAATCTGTTAATAATTTTTCTATCTTATTATGTACTGTAGAGTTTATATAAACATCTACCGAAAAGAATTATCGATTGCTTTCCCTCCCTCTCCGAGGTGTTTGTTTCGAATCCGACCAAGCCACAGCAAAATGCAATTTTTATATACCAGGAGAAGAAATCTAGCTCATTTGGCCCCTCTTTAGCCCAGAACATTTTAATTCGGCCTTTTAGGGGCCAGGGGACTATTGACCATAGTCCAGGAAAATTTGAGAAAGGATCCTATGGAGTATAGCCCATGTAGAGCAGCCCATGTAGAATAGTCAAACTCTTTTTAATTCAGCCTTTTGGAAATTGCTCCCTACCTCTCAAAAATTTTAAAAAAACTCTTCTTGCAGTTTTTAGTTTTTTTAGAGTGCCTGCTGTTTTTAGTTTAGCTTCCAGGAGCATCGCCTTATTATTTGATGGGAGATAAAAAATGGTCAAAAAAATCTTTTCGTAAGTTATAATAGTAAAGTTTAACGATTATATTGTATATATTAGTTGTTTGCTTTGTAGTGGCAAGGCACCCAGTTCACCGCTGGTGAGGTCTTGAGTTTGAATCCTAGGCAAATTGTGTTAATATAGAGTTAAATTTTTGTACTCTCAGGCTCAGGACGGCGGACTCGACCCAAAAAATAGTCCAACGTATATACACACATTTAATTCAAATATACGTTGACATGTGGGACCCAACATAGACACATTTAATTCAAATAGAGGCTGGCGTGTCGGACCCAATATAGACACGTTTCCTGCACAAAGAAGGATAACATGTGGGATCCATCATAGACACGTTTCCTGCATAGAGAATGCTGACATGTGGAACCTAGTAATGGAGTATAGATTAACAAGTTTGTACTCTATAAGACTGACAGCTGGGACCCAGATAAATTGCTTCTGCATCTAAAAATGTTTCCAAGGTCATAACGATAGACTCAACCCCAAAAAACAATCCAAAATATGCATGTTTCTTTCAAATAGAGGCTGATATCTGGGACCCAGCGTAGACATGTTTCCTGTACAGAGGTTGCTGACATCTGGAACCCAACTACGGACCAAAATCATAAGAACGGAGGCGGACGAAAAAAGTCCATCATAGCACGTTTAATTTACGGAGAGGCTGACATGTGGGAACCACCAGAGAGACCTTATATAGGTGCTGCATCGAGCAACATTGCCAAGTTCGAATAAGGTAGGCACGGTCGAGAAAAAGTCCAACATGCACATGTTCTTTTAATGAGATGCTGACATGTGGGACCTAGCAGCGTGACCAAACAGCAGATTCGCCGAGCAATGCTATCTAGTTCGAAACATTTTTTATACTCTAAGTCTGACATCTGGGACCAGCTATGGACCAAAGTCAGAACAACGGAGGCGGACGAAAAAATTCCATCATAGAACGTTTCATTTACGGAGAGGCTGATATGTGGGACCCACCAGAGAGACCTTATATAGGTGCTACATCGAGCAACATTGCCAAGTTCGAATATGGTAGGTATGAGCGAGAACAAATTCCAAAATCCGCACGTTCTTCTAATGAGATGCTGACATGTAGGACCCAACAGCGTGACCAAACGACAGATTTCGTTGAGCAACGCTATCTAGTTCGGAACATTTTTTATACTCTATAAGGCTGACATCTAGGACCCAGCTACGGACCAAAGTCAGAACAATGGAAGCGGCCAAAAAAAATCCATAATAGCACATTTCATTTACGGAGAAGCTGACATGTGGGACCCACCAAAGAGAACTTATATAGGTGCTGCATCGAGCAACGTTGCCAAGTTCGAATAAGGTAGGCACGAGCGAGAAAAAATTTCATGCACACGTTCTTATAATGAGATGTTGACATGTGGGACACAGCAGCTTGACCAAACGATAGATTCGTCGAGCAACGCTATCTAATTCGGAACAGGGTAGCGCTAGAGAAAAAAATTCCATCATATACACACAATTATTACAATGAGAGGCTGGCATAGGGGGCCCACCAGCCTGTATAAACGACTGATGCATCGAGCAACGTTGACAAGTTCAAAACACGAAGGCGCGATCGAGAAAAAAGTCCAACATGTACACGTTTCTTCTAATGAGATGCTGATATGTGGGACCTAGTAGCCTGTATAAACAGCTGATGCATCGAGTAACGTTGCCAAGTTCGAAACACGAAGGTGCGGGTGAGAAAAAAAGTCCAACATGCACATGTTCTTCTAATAAGACATTGACATGTGGGACCCAGTTGCGTGACCAAACAGCAGATTCATTGAGCAACGCTATCTAGTTAGAAACAAGGTAGCGCTAGAGAAGAAAAAAATAAATCATATACACACGATTCTTCTAATGTGAGGCCGACATACGGTACCCACCCGCCTGAATAAACGGCTGATACAGCTAGCAACGCTATCAAGTTAACACGGAGGTGCGACCGAGGGCAAAAATTCCATCCTGTACATGTTTCTTATAATGAGAGGATGACACGTGAGGTCCAGCTGCGTGATTAAACGGTAGATGCATCTGGCAGTGCTATCAAGTTCGGAACAGGGTAGCGTGACCGAGGGGGAAAATTCCATCATACACACGTTTCTTCCAATAAGAGGATGGCATGTGGACCCAGCTGCATGATTAAACTTTAGATGCACCTAGCAGCGCAACCAAGTTCGAAACAGGTTAGCGGGAGCGAAGGAAAAAATTCCATCATATAGACGATTCTTCTAATGAGAGGTTGACATATGGGACCCAACAGCTTGATTAACGGCATATAGATTGAACAACGTTATCGAGTTTAAATTAGGGAGGCACGAGCCAAGGAAAAAAATCCATCATGCACACGTTTTTTCTAGTGTGAGGATGACACGTGGGACCCAGTAGCTTAATTAAACGGCAGATGCATCTAACAGCGCAATCAAGTTTTGAACAGGATAGCGGGAGCGAAGGAAAAAGATCCCATCATACCCATGATTCTTGTAATGAGAGGCTAGCATATGGGACCCAACAACGTGATTAATGGCAGATAGATCAAGCAATGTTATCGAGTTTAAATCAGATAGGCACGAGCCAAAAAACCAATCATGCACAAATTTCTTCTAGTGTGAGGATAACACGTGGGACCCAGCAGCCTGATTAAACGATAGATGTGCGAGCAACGCTATCAAGTTCGGAATAGGGAAGGAAAAAAATTCATCATATACACGATTCCTCTAGTGAGAGGCAGACATGTGGGATCCAGCAGCCTGACTACACGGAAGATGCATCGAATAACGTTATCAAGTTCAACTCAGGGAGAAGCGACCAAAAAGTTTGATTCGTTAGAGTCACTAACATCCGAGACCCATAATAAAAAAAACTTCGGCGAGTCAACATCTCACGGGAAAGCGGAAATCTTACTTCTAACACGTATCTGTCGATCTTTGTCAACGTTTTTAGTAGTTTCGTCGTAGTAGAGGGGCGCGAAACCGAAAACAAAGTTTCACATTGGTCATGGTCGAGCCTAGAATTTCGTCGCAGAAGACGCTCCTTCTACGATGACCGACGGGCCCAGTCGTTGTGGAAGGAAACATTTCTTGTGGGGATCCACGCCAGCAACCGCCCCAGGCTGGGCTTCCCACACTCGCTGACGCCCGCGGCCAGGGCGAGGCGCCATCCTCCGGCAAACTGCCTGCCCAGGAGGATGGCCAGTTTCAGCTCCTCCTCCTCCGCCGACTTGGCCTCCCACTCGTCCGGGTCCGCGCCGGCACAGTCATCGCGCGCAAGCGGCGAGGTTCTTCGGACAGTCAAGTGGGAGGCCGACACGCCGGTCCACTCGCCGCCGAAGATGAGATCGCGGGGAATCATCATCAACGAGCAATGTGCGCCATCGCTGCCGATCAAACGGATTTGCATGCGCTAGCCAAAGCCAGAGCCGGTAGACTGGGCGGTGCCCGTCGACGAGGACTCCTTCGCCATGAAGATGGCAATCGAGCGCTCTCTATCCAGGATACAGTGCCGCTGATGTCGGACCCGAAGATCCTCGCCTGGTCCCATGCGGGCTGGGAGCAAGCAGAGAAACACCAAGTTCAGCGCCTGCAACAGGAGGCCGAGCGCCAGGCGAGTGCTCGCGCGAGCGCGCCTACCGGGGTGCACCGCTCGTCGTCCTCGATGATGATGACGACGCCGGCACCTCGTACCAGCCGTGGCAGTATGGCGACGCTGGTCAGGCCAGCTCGCGCCCATCGTAGCTGCCGAGCGATGACGAGGACGACGACAAGGCCGACCCGGACTACATGGTGTTCTACTGTAATTTCAGCATGTGAGTGAGGACGAGCTCACCGGCGGCACCGGCATTGGCTTCGACCAGTATTATGTTTTTTTAGTTTTTTAGCCTAATAAAGTCAAAAATCGGGTATATGTCCGAATTTGGCGTAATATGTATGAAAATCGCCTATATTTGTTTAAGTTTTGCCGAATTTGATTGAATTTTGGCCAAACGCGGGAACTCGGCCTGTGAGCGTAGTGGGGAACTAGTTGTATTCAAGACAAAAACTTGTTCCGTCCGAGGCTATTTACGTCCGGATTGTGGCCTGGGAACGCCCAACAAGTGGAGGTTCTCTAATGTATATTGCTATTTGATCCGATTTGGACAGGGATATACCATCGTCATGAGCATCTTTGGGCTACTTTTTCTATTAACTTTTTCTATTAACACGATCAACAATACTTATAGGTATCTTATAAGGATCTATATCAACAGGTGGTGGTTCATCTACTACCCTAGAAGAGGTAGTAGTCTTCCCAAACAGAAAACCAAGTGGGTTATCCATATTGGAAACAAAGTAACAAACAGAAAATAAAAGCAATACTCACAGTAGAAGTTTCCTTAACCAATACCACTCTTCAATAGCGCTTCACTCCCCGGCAACGGCGCCAGAAATAGTCTTGATGACCCACAAGTATAGGGGGTGTATCGTAGTACTTTCGATAAATAGGAGTGTCGATCCCAACGAGGAGAAGAAGGTGCTGACTAGTGAAACTGACTCAAGAGTTCTCTATAAATACTAGCAAATGGATTTTTAGGGGTTTTCTGATAAAGCAAAGAAATAAAGTGTAAGTAAATAAAGATAGCAAATAACTACAGCAAGTGGCCCAATCCTTTCTTAGCAAAGGACAAGCCGATGATATTACTTATGAGGACAAAACGTTCTCGAGGACACATGGAAATACTGTCAAGTGCTTTCGTTTCATATAGTTGAGTAGTCTTCTTTGGTTGGGTAAGTGTTGTGTGGGTAAACCTGTGCTAATATACTGACCTTACTTGGACTAATACCAACTTGTGATTAAACCCCTTGCAAGCATCCGCAACTACAAGAAAGCAATTAAGATATAAACCTAACTACAGCCTTAAACTCTGAGATCCTACACTCCCTTGTGCAATGGTTTCATAACGGGGGTTCAGGTTTCTGTCACTCCGGCAACCCCACAATTAGTAGCAAAATACACAATGCATTCCCCTAGGCCCATAAATGGTGAAGTATCATGTAGTCTACGTTCACATGTCACCACTAGAAGAATAGCACCACAACTTAAATATCAAACCATTGAATAATATCTCAACACAACTTCACTACTAACATCATGACTTCTCCCATGTCCTCAAGAACTAAACGAACTACTCACGAGACATCATATGGATCAAGATCAGAGATGATATGATGATGGATAACAATCTGAACATAAACAATAATTCAATGGTTCCAGTCACAAGCGTCAACTACAATAGTAATCAACACCGGGAAAGTTTCCCCTAAGAACTATGCAAGATTCAACACAATTGTTACAGCGGGATGGAGTGGTGATGATGGTGCTGGTGAAAATGATGGCGTGGATGATGATGATTATCCCGATGAAGTCTAGCTTGATGATGGTGTTGATGGCGACGATCTCCCCTCTCCGGGAAGGGATTTCCCTGGTAGAAATCTGTCTGTCAGAGAGCTCTTTCTCTCTCGGTGTTTTCCGCCC
Organism: Avena sativa; assembly: GCA_916181665.1. Classification (NCBI taxonomy): domain Eukaryota; kingdom Viridiplantae; phylum Streptophyta; class Magnoliopsida; order Poales; family Poaceae; genus Avena; species Avena sativa. The sequence continues at coordinate 197,476,948 of OV702282.1, forward strand.
CGCAGAGGCGGCAGAATCTTTCTGTGGTCTCCCCCTTGTATTAGGGTTTCAAGGAGAAGATATAGGCGAGAGGGCGGAGCTAGAGGTGGGCCAGGGTGGGCACACCCCCTGTAGGCGCGGCCTAGAGTGGCCCGCTCCTGGGGGTGTGGGGCCCCTATGGCCCAACTCCTCCTCCCCTTCTGGCATCCTTTGTCTTCTGGGAAAATAGGATTTTTCGTAGTTTTTTTGGTATTTTTCTGATCTTTGCGAAATTGCATCAAAACACCGCTTTTTCCATCAGAACCTGACTCCGGTAGTTCATCCTCCAAGAATCATCCAACATGCAAAAATAGATGAAAATACATAAGTAACACCTCTTAATATGAAATATATCAATGAATAGAGGCAAATTATGATATAGAATGGTGATGCAAATTAGACGTATCACCTACGCCATCAATTGACTGAACGTCGTCTGTGTTCCCCCACCCCGGGATTGATGGCAAAGGGTACCTTGCGCCCATCGGTGTCGCACTCCCCATCTCTCGCCATCGCATCCCTAGCAGCAGTAGCCGCTAATGATGAAGATGTCGCCATGGCTCAATAAGGGGAGGAACGACCACGAGGCGACCGGCTCTAGGTCGAGCAGCCAGCTCTCCTACCTGTCGGTCTTCCTCTATGACGCCTCCTTTCCTCCTCCGCTGCAGCCATAGGACTACGCCCGCCAGCCCGTGTGTTCCTCCCCACCACCGCGGGACCGACGCCATGTGGCTAAGTGGAAGCGCCAATGGAGGGAGGGCTTGGGCATCATCCACCATGATGTCTCCCTTCCCACTGGCTGGCACCTCAACCGGGACCGGGTCCCGGTGCCTCCCATGCCCAAGAAGGGCAAAGGGCTGGAGAAGGAGAAGGAGATTCGCCGCCGCATCAACAACATCCCGTCGGCAAAGCCGTGGGAGAGGGGCTACCACAAGGATCACAAGGCACGGCGCGCGAGCTCCATCCGTGTTGACCTCCAGCCGTGGAAGGTCTACGACGTCCCCGACATCGACTTGGACGATGATGACACTGTCAACCACGGTGATGCCAAGCTCGACGATGGTGACAACGAGGAGGATGACGACATCGTCGTCAAGCAGGATACGATGGACCCAATTGTGGCCGCTGCAGCGAACCTGCCCACGGAATACCGGGAGGTCCTAGCGCGGGGCTATGAAGAGGACGCCTTCACTAAGCAAGTCGGTGCGGTCAGCGCGTGGGACGATGACGCCTTGTGGAGAGGCTACCAAGAGGCTGTCCAGCTCACTGGCTTGGTGGCGCATGTGAACGCCATGCTGCCTCCACTGCCTCCATTGCCAGGTGGGCGTCATACATTGCTCCAGAGGTGGGGATGGAGCTGGTGCACCTCCAGCACCACACGGGGCCGTCCGTGGCATGGCCTCGGCAGGTGATCGACCCACCCACACCCATGCTCGCTCCCACCCTACTACCTCCCAACCTATGGACGACGTCGGAATACATCGACCTCGACCCATAGATGGACGCGGTGGCACTGGTGCGCGAAGATCTTTAGCTAGGGTTAGGCCTAGTTTAATTTTGTTTTGAATTATGAATGTAAATTAAGTATGAAATGTATAAACTTTGTCATTTTTTAGCGTGAACGATCTATGTTTCAATTTGGAAAAACATGATCTCGCCCTGTTTTACCAAGAGCGGACAAATGAGTCATACCACTGGGCGCGGTTGGTCGGATAGGCCGGATCCCGACCCAAAAGCGACCGCGGCCTAACGCAAACATATAGAAATAGACTATCTGAGTCGACTTGGTGGAGACGCCCTAAGGGCCATGTCCAGGAGGTGTCTGATTGATGGTTTCTGCTGCCAGGTCAGCATCCTCCCTGGGTGGCTCCACCTTTTAGTTTTTCCTTTAGTATGATGATTTTTTAAATAAGGAAAATTATTTTCTATTTTCATTGATTAAGGAGAAGGTTTTTCAAGGTCTGACAAACCAAAGCTTTACCATAACGAAGCTAATACATAAAAACCTACTCTCACGGCAAAACGCTACTCAACGCTTTTGCCCCGGCTAGGCACCACATTGTCGCCTCGTATTTTATTTCTGTAACTACCATAATAGACGTTATGGAAGTGTTATGGAAGACGCAGACATTTCTTTCTTTCTTTGTTTTTTTCCAAATATCCCATGAAACCAACATGGCAAGCGAAGCCATCGCCCTTCTGGATTGCTCTCTCTTGTGGATGCCTTGAAGCCACCATTCTTTCACCGTACTCATTACTTGCCAATCCCTTGGTTCAACATCATGTAGGCCAATCCAATCTTTCAAAGATGACCAAACTCTAACGGTAAACTGACACTTAAAGAGAAGGTGGTTGGCCAACTCTTGCACTTGATTACAAAGCTTGCATAGCCCACAATTAGGCCAACCTCTTTTTTTAAGCCTATTCCCCGTCCACACCCTATTTTGTAGGACCAAGTAAGCAAAAAAATTGCACTTTGGGAGCTTGCATGTTGTAAGCAGTCTTGGCCGAGTAACACCCGTCATTGAAAGGCTTTCACATGATCTTGTTGATGTGTCATTTTCCAAATGAACATTTTGAAGCATTTACCATAGTTTAGAAAATTGGACAATGTGCTCCACGGAGAGGCCACTTTGCATATTGATTTGCGAGGCCTAAAAATCATTTTCCAAAGCTTTCTTGATCCAACATTTCTGCTTTTTGGAGAGGTCAAACATGAGTGGAGCAATGTCCTTTGGTGCCAATCCTTGGAGCCAAGACGTATCCCAAAAGGAAGCTTTTTCCCCATTTTCTGTTGTAACAATCATTGCCTTTCCAAATAGCTCCTTATCATTCGCATTGCAAGGCGTCCCAAGACCAACCTAAATCTTTGGGTCATCACTCCATTCGCTCCAAAGCCACCGCATGCGAAGAGTTGAGGCAAACTTCTTGAGGTTGAGGATGCCAAGGCCACCAAAGTTCTTAGGCTTGCAAACTGTTTCCCAATTGACCTTACACTTTCCTCCGGTAACCTCATCACACGTGGCCCAAAGAAACGATCTTATTATACTATCTATCTTCATGAGGACCTCCATAGGGATGTCAAGCATGGTGACAAAATAAATGACAATGCTTTATAACCACTGACTTGAGAAGGGTGCCGGCCATAGTGACATGCTTTCTCATCCACGGAACAATCTTGGCGGCCACTTTGTATTCTAAAGGTTGGAAATGAATCCTTGGAAGGCCTAAGTATCTCATGGGTAAAGTGGTGCGTGAACCTGAGAAGGCTTGCAAAATATCATCAAGATCAAGGCCTTCGCATCGGATTGATGCCACTTGACTCGTAGCACAATTTGTAGCAAGCCTGGTGATGTCTTCATATTTTTCCAAGGTTGAAACAAGGAAGTTGATATCACTCTTTATTGGCTTGATGGAGACGGTGGCGTCATCGATGTAAAGGGAGGTGCAGACCGTGGGAGCTTTACCACCAATAATGTGTAAGATACTTTGAGCGGTGGCCTTGCGAAGAATGTGATGGAGAGGGTCAATAACCAAGAAGAAGAGGAGGAGCGACAAAGGATCTCCTTGTCTAAGGCTCCTCCCATGCGTGCTAGGATCACCGTCTATTCCATTTAGAAGCAATCTTGATGATGAAGTGGATAGAAGTGCCGAAATCCAATCACGGTATTTAGTAGGGAAGCCCAAATGTTGCAACACCTCCATCAAGTAATCCCATCTAAGCGAGTCGAAAGCTTTCTTGATGTCAAGCTTGCAGAGAAGGGTGGCCTTTTTTATCTTGCGGGGTTTTCTTGCAAGGTTTCTCACATATAAAATATTGTCATGGATGCTTCTTGTTTTGATGAAGGCAATTTGAGCATTTGACACAAGCTTGTTCATGTGAGGGGCAAGGCGGGCGGCCATCACTTTGGAGATTACTACAATGAAGACTTGGGAATTGATAGATGGTGACCATAACGTCCTCTTTTACTTTGTCACTAGCAGTTATGTCCACCACATCTTTGACCTACTCCTCCGTAAAGGGAACGTCAAGCTCCGAAAGATCGCATTGGGCATGGGGATGGAGGACCAATTGAAGTTGTTGGAACGTGGAAGTGCCTTTTTAATGATCTTGTTGAAGTGAGCTTGCTGCCCTCTTTCTTTTGGCCATGCTCCGTGATCCAATCATTATTGTATTTGAGACGGTGAATATGGTTGGTTTTTTCTCCGTCTAGCATTAATCCGAATAGAAAGTATTTTGTGTTGGCATCCCCTCTTTCAAGTTTATGATTGAAACATAAACTGGTTATTTTTTAGAATTGCCCCTTCAAAGTGGTTGCCGATAACTCTTACAAAAAAATACTCCGACTATAGCGTAGTGGTTCACTCAAAAAGTCAAAAAGGCCAAGAGCCTCCAAATGAAAAGTAGTCTAGTCGCTGAATCTGCCGAAGATGGCTTTCCCTATGACATGAAGCTTTGACTCTTGGAGCTGCCAGCTGCTAATTTTTCTAATTAAGTACAGTAGTGTATGCACGAGACGAGACGATGGATGGATTAACGAAAAGGAGGCAGAGTAGGTAGGGTTTTAGTACTAGCTTTGTGGGAACCTGGACCCGAACCCGGGCTTTCTGCCACTCACTCGCTGTCTCGTGTGCATGCATGTCCGTCCATGCGTATCCTCGTTCCTGCCGATCGACTCCGGCCGGGGTGGAAAGCGTCTCGCCTTTTCTCGCCCCTCTTCCCACCTCGGGCCTCGCTGGAATTCGTCGTTGCCCCGGTGACTCGCCGCTCGCCTCGTCCCCATTCGGCCTAGCTAGAGCTGCTAGCTAGCTGCTGCTCCCCAGTTCCCACGGCCACCACTGCCGCCGCTAGACCTACTAGACAGCAGCAGGCTAGCGCTAGCCGCCAGCTGCATGCATCGATCGTGCACCTGTGACCCTGTGACTTGAGCAAGTACTCGCACACACACTCCGCGTGAACGCATTCATCCTCGCCGTATCCTGGCACTTGTGCTGCATCTGCATGCCCGGCTCCCTTGTAATCTTGTCAATAATTTCAGGACGGAAGATCGACGACAGCAGCGCCTCTGCTTTGAGATCCAATTAAATTTTGCAGGTGGCCGGCCGCGTCCGTCCGCGACTCTACATTCTGCAAAACAGTGCACTGCCTGCATGACTGCCCTTCAATGCACGCCGCTCATGGCACCGCAGGCGCGCTCATCGATGCCTACAGTCTACACGACAGTCTGCTCTCTCTCTCTCTCTCTCTCTCTCTCTCTCTCTCTCTCTCTCTCTCTCTCTCTCTCTCTCTCTCTCTCTCTCTCTCTCTCTCTCTCTCTCCGGATCAGCAGCAAATGCGCTCACGCCCAAGACATAAACACTTCACCTAACGGGAGTAATGGACGGTACTGTTCCTCGGCTTGGCTTTTCTTTCGATGTACCCGCTGCACGGCGCGCGGTACAGTATGGTGCGTGGTTTGGCAGGCCGTACTACGTATCAGAGCCCCTGCCAGGCCGTCGGATTATGCAACTGTGCACATGGTTTACGCTTCACCCACCATGCGATTTCCATTTCCAAACGTACAATCCGACCGTTTTGTTTTCAGGGCCATACCAGACCATCTAAGATTTCGGCACAGACGTTGCTTTTCCTTTTTTTAAATCATTTATGCCCTATAGCTTTTTTTACATATTCATTTCTTTTATTACTCCTTTTTGTTGTGCCATATTTCAATGTTTAAAATGCATCTATGATCTTTGTAGTTTATTGTGCCATATTCCATCATCCTTCATATATATGGTCATAATTATTTTTAGAATGATTTTGAGTATTTTCCAAAATGATCTCTTTTATTTGTATTATAACTTTGAAAGACAGAAAAAACCCACTTTGTGTATTTTTGATTTCTAGAGACCTTCGCGGATTCTAAAGGACCCGAGATTTTTTGCACACCGGTTTTTATGGAAGAGAAAGGCTCGGAGCACCTGGACTGCCCAAGATAGGGCCCACCACGTAGCCAAATACCCCTACGGCATGGTGGGCCCATATGCCCTTGAGGCTTCATTGTTGTCGATCTTGATGCCCCTGGATTCCTCTTAAAAATGCTTGTATATACTGCCCGATCACGATCTTAAATCACGACGCACCATGGAGACAGAAACACGAAACAGAGGAGATCCTTCGAAGATTGAAGGGTAAACACCACTGACTGTCATCTCCTTCATCATCATGATGAGAACGGAGTAGTCCACCCCCGAGTTATGGGTTTATGAAAGTAGCTTGTTCTCTCTCTCTTGCTATCATCGATCTAGTGTCATATGAGCTGCCTAACATGATTATTGCCATCTATTTGTACTACCTATGTTGTGGATCTTGGTTTTTATGATGAGTATTTGAGATTGCAACTTTCAGATTGTGTATTGACAAATGTATATTATATACCTTGTTCTTGATTACTTTGTTCTTATCAAACTAGTAGGATAGGGTATGAGAGGAAGGAACATGCGCATTAGTTGGAGTAACATGACTATGAAACTAGATAGTGATAAAAAGTTTAGGTCCTACTATGATTTTTATATTTTCGTTGTTAGCTTACTAGGGATAAATGAATGAATGCATGCACTACATTGCCTTGTGACAAACAATGGTGATCTCATATCTGTTGAGATAGTATATTTAATAGTCAACATCATGTCACAAAGCAGATGTAATACTCTGCTTATCTTAAATCTAGTTTGTGGAGGGTTCCTTTTAAAGACGAGTATTAATGGCATGCGTAGTATCATCTCAACCATAGGATGTGATGGCCATATGAATACTTATCAAACACATTATTAAGTTACATCAATAGTATGTCTTTTTTAAAGTTGCTTTGATCCCAACAAGTTTATGAGAGTGTAGACAAGTGAAGCTATGAACCTGGTCCATTTTTATCATAAGAAACATCTTTTACTTGCATTTACATAACTTTTTATTTTTAGCACTCATTTATTTCGAAAATACAAAAATATCTATCACGCTTGCATTTAGTTCTTTCATATTGTTTGCATTACTACTAGTACTATTACACTACCGTTTTCCATATCATTTAGTTTACCTATGATATTGCATTTAATTTAATACACTTGTTGCACATTTACTTAGGATTTACATTTTATTATTTGTTTTCAATTATAATACGAAATATTGTGCTTGACAACCACTTGGTTGAGTTGGGGACACAAGACAATACTTTTTTTTGTTTTACAGGTTGCTTGAAGAGGAGAGAAGTGTATTTTTACTGTTTTTCCTAGAGTTTGATATAAACACTCGAGTCACCCTTGTGGGGAAAATACCCTTGCTATATCACTATGTGTTTGGAGTTCCAACGAATTGGTATCCATGTAGTTTGGTGTCATTGGGTTTCACCGCGTCGATCAACAACAAGCGTGTGTGCGCCATTGCCATGCATCAGTGATAGCTGCTGCCGGACCTGCTTGCATATCCCAACTACGGTTGGAAGTACAAGGAGTGGAACCGCGTCTTCGAGCGCCAACATGAGGTTCGTTGGTACAATTTATTCGACATCGATCCACGTGTGTGGTTCCTCTGGGATCATCCCTCCCAACTCCGATGATGTCGCATAATCCAGCGAAGAGCTCTACGGGCGTCTGTTGAAGGAGTGGTTGCCGCCGGTGTGCATTTCAGCGCGTCTATGGAGCCTGTCTGCACTTATGAAGCCGATAATCATCTGCACCAAGGATGATAACTCCATCGTGATCGATTCTGACTGGTTCTAGGGTTTGCATCCGATCATCCATGCCTAAACCTATCTAGTTAATGCATAGCTCTCTCTAGTTTGTTTATCTAGTTTAATCAGTTTAAGTTTATCTTCTTTATCCTTTATGTATGATGTAGAGAGATTATGGGAGATTGCACAGCTCCAATAGGGTTGGCTGTCACGTATATATATAGACAATTATAGGGTACAATCCAACGGTTACACGGAGACCTACTATAATACAATCACATCACAACACCCCCGTAGTCGAAGGGTCAGTACCGACACATAGACTGTATCGGAACTCGTTAAAGGTCGACGTCGGTAAGCCCTTCGTCATGATATTCGCGAACTGCTGAGAGGTCGGTACGTGAAGAACTCGAACATGACCGAGAGTAACCTGCTCGTGAACAAAGTGGATATCCAGCTCGATGTGCTTAGTACGTCGATGATGAACGGGGTTGTCGGAGAGGTAGACAGCCAAAACATTGTCGTAGAAGACAACATTAGCATTGTCAATAGGACAAGAGAGCTCGGAGAGAAGCTGATGAAGCCAGGTGCACTCGGCGACGACATTAGCCACGACGCGATACTCTGCCTCTGCGCTAGAGCGCGAGACAGTGGGTTGTCTCTTCGACGACCAAGATATGAGCGACGAGCCGAGGTAGACACAATATCCTGATGTAGAGCGCCGAGTGTCAGGGTAGCCCGCCCAGTCCGCGTCGGAGTACGCCACGATGTCTGAGGACGGCGAGGCGGTGATCGAGAGGCCGAGATCTATAGTGCCGCAGATGTAGCGAAGCACCCGCTTGACCGCAGTCCAGTGGGCATCCCGTGGCGCATGCATATGAAGACACACCTGATGCACGACATCCTGCAGATCTGGTTGCGTAAGCATCAAGTACTGCAAGGAACCAACGATGGAGCGGTAGAGCGACGCATTAGGAGCCAGTGAGCCATCGGTGGTGAACAACTTGGCCCTCGTGTCCACGGGAGTGGGCGCGGGATTGCAATTAAGCATCTCGGAGCGCTCGAGAAGCTCATGAGCATACTTCCGCTGGTGAAGAAAGAACACGTCCGCACGACGGACCACCTCGAGGCCGAGGAAGTAATGGAGCAGGCCCAAGTCCTTGATGGATAACTCGGCGCGAAGGCGATTGGTGAGCCGTCGAAGGATATCAGCAGTGCTGGCCGTCAAGATGATGTCGTCAACATAGAGCAGCAGGTAGGCAGTCTCGGTGCCATGTCAAAAGACAAACAGCGAGGCGTCGGAACGCGTAGACCGGAAGCCGAGCTCGTGAAGGAATGCCATGATGCACTGGTACCAAGCGCACGACGCTTGCTTCAGGCCATACAAGGAGCGCGAGAGCAGGCACACGTGCTCGGGGTGATCGGTGTCGATGAAGTCGGTGGGCTACTGACAGTACACCTGCTCGGAGAGGTGTCCATGAAGAAAGGCATTGCAGACGTCCATCTGATGCATCGGCCAAGCTCGAGAGGCGGCGAGGTGCAGCACCGTGCGGATCGTGCCTGGTTTGACAACCGGGGCGAACATATCCATGAAGTCGACGCCGGCACGTTGGCGGAAACCGTTAACCACCCAACGCGCCTTGTAGCGCTCGAGAGTCCCGTCAAGCCGCAACTTGTGCTTGAAGACCCACTTGTCGGTGATGACGTTGGCGCGAGGAGGTTGAGGAACGAGCTCCCAAATCTGATTGCGCTGCAGCGCATCAAACTCTTCCTGCATGGCACTATGCCAGTGAGGGTCTCGAAGGGCAGCCCGAGCAGAGGTGGGCACCGAAGAGGTGGACGCCGATGTAGAGGCCGCGCAGACGTACTCGGTGGAGGGGTAGCGAGTGGACGGGCGACGCACACCCATGCGAGCCCGAGTGACAACAACCGCGGGAGCAGGGGAGGGGTGTCGGCGGCCGAGCTGGATGTAGAAGGCGAGGCGGCGGTCGACGCAGCCGGTGTCGAGGCGGAGGGCCACGCGGCTGGCGTCGAGGGCTTCCAGGGTGTGGACGGTGTCGACGCGGACGAAGTTGACGCGGACGGTGTCACAGGCGCCGTAGGGGTCGACGCGGACGGTGGCGGTGGCGCGTGCCCAGGCGCTGGCAGAGCCGACAGGGTGGGTGCCGAGGTGGGCGCGACGAGGGCAGCCCGGTGTCATCCAGAGGCGGCCTCAAGAGGGGCCACAGGTGTCGCCAAAGGGGTCGCCAAAACTCCCTACAAAAACGGAAAACCAACTCATCAAAGTAAACGTGCCTCGAGGTGATTACGCGATGAGAGACCAGATCGTAGCAGCGATAGCCCTTGGTGTTGGCAGGATAGCCGAGGAACACACAAGGCAAGGAGCGGGGGGCGAGCTTATGGGGCACGATGGCGGCGGTGCTAGGGTAGCAGAGGCAGCCGAAGATGCGGAGATCGTCATAGGACAGAGGCGTACCAAAGAGGATATGGTGCGGCGCGTATTGCCAGCGGGGACGACATGGGCGAATGTTAATGAGAAGAGTAGCGGTGGTGAGGGCATCCGGCCAGAATCGTGGAGGCATATACGCGTGGAACAAAAGGGTGCGAACACAATCATTTAGAGTGCGGAGGATGCGTTCAGCACGACCATTTTGTTGAGAGGTGTAGGGACATGTTAGACGGAAGACGGTGCCATGAGAGGCGAGGAGGGTGCAGACAGTGATGTTGTCGAACTCTTTGCCGTTGTAAGTTTGGAGAGCAAGTATGGGGAGACCGAATTGGATGGAGACGTAGGAGAAAAAGGAGGCGAGGGTGGAGGAAACATCTGACTTACGGCGCATGGGAAAAGTCCGTACAAAATGCGAATAATCATCTAAAATTACAAGATAGTAATTAAAGTCAGAATTACTCGGAATCAGCGAGGTCCAAACATCACTATGAATTAACTGAAAAGGAAAAGACCCTATTGTGGAGGAGGAATTAAACGGAAGGCGAACATGTTCACCGAGACGACATGCTTACATGTAAAAGAAAATCCTCTAATTATTTCACGGAGAGTGGTGGAGCTAGGATGGCCGAGGCGCGCGTGCCAGAGGTCAACACCGGCGGAGAGGGCGAGGCGACTGGTGGTGGGGGCGGTGGTGGTGGAAGATCCGACAGGGTATAGATCGCCATAGCTGTCACTGCGGTGGAGTAGCATCCGGGTACGACCATCCTTAACAGAAAAACCAAAATCATCAAATTCTACAGTCAATGAATTGTCATGAGCGAGAGAACAAACTGAGACTAAATTCTGAATTAATTCAGGAGAGACGAAGATATTATTTAGAGTGAGAGGAGTGGAGTTAGAAGGAAAGGCGGCGGAGCCGGTGTGAGTAATAGGAAGAGCATGACTGTTGCCAACGATGATGCGAGGCGAAGTGGAAGTGGGGAAAGAGGTGGAGAGGTTACCGGGGTGAGAGGACATGTGCGTGGAGGCGCCGGTGTCCATGAACCAGTCGCCGCCTCCACCATAGGGGCCAGCGGTGGGGGCGGACTGGAGGGTGGTCAGGAGCGTGAGATCCCACTGAGTCGACGACGGCTGAGGCACGGGGTAGTAGGGGGGCAAAGGTGCGGTGTAGGGCGCAGACGCGGTCGTCCCTGCGAAGAACGCCTGGTGGTTGGCCGGGCACGACCCCATGATGACCGGGTAGGGGGCACGCGGCACAGGCATCGTGTAGGCATGGACGACCCCCGTCCAAGGGTCGGTGGCCGTCATCCAGGGCAGGGTCGGGGCGGCTTGCTGTGTTGGGCGGGGCGGGGCGAAATTGGTTTTGCCCCCATTGCCGCCGTTTCCCTCCTCCCCCCTCCCCCGTTGTCACGCCAATGACGACGACGACCGCCGTTGCCCCTGTTGCCGCCGTTGGTGGTAGACGTATAGGCGGGCTGCTGAGGCGCATATAACGCGGGCGGGGTCGGGGGTGGTGTGCGAGGAATGGGCGGCGATGTGGGCGACGGAGTCATGGAGGCACGGGGGAGGCTAGCACCGAAGGCGGTGTGTAACATCCCAGCATTAGAGATTAAAAATAAGCTGAACCCAGATGTGTGCATTGCATTCATGCATAGAAAATCCGAATAATTTTCGCGCTTTTAAGCAAAACTTGTCAAAGTGATTGAAGCTTCTCTCAACTTGATGGAATTTAAGTAGATCATCAAGTTTACTATGATAAGTTTCAATACGACCTTTGCTAAAACCTTATTTTGGGTAAACATAATTTGATCTAAGGGTAGATCAAATATAATAAAATGCTACTCATAATACATTGCTTAAAAAATTAATAAATGATCCCTAAGGGATTCTATCATCATATTTAGCACAACAATTCATAAGTGCCAAGTTAAGATTACAAACTGAAGCAATATAAATGTAATGACTAACCCTGACCTATATTATTCTTATCTATTCTTACTATGAGTATCATAGTAATACCTAACTTTAACTCTTTAATGAGTCTAAGTTGGAAAGAGACTAAGTCAAGATCATTCACCATATATCTTTCTTTCCATATTAATCCTTATCATCTCTATTGAATCCTATCCTTATAATTGTTGTTCATCAATATTAAGTAATCAACTATTGATTCACCAATTCTTAACCTATCAGTTCTTGACCTATCAACTCTTGTTCTTATTACAGCATTCACTTAAGGCTTATAAAGAAAGAAGTAAGAAGAGGTAAATAGTGATGCTAGTTTCAGATGTCATCTATTGGATCGGAATGATTGAAAAGAATCCAATCAATAGGATAATTGATGGAGTTAAATCCCTCCTAAATAAATAGAAGAATTATTTATAACCCAATCATATGATAGAAAAGAAGATTACAAGGATGAAGTCTGAAGATAGTTACCAGGAGTAGTCCTATTGGATCAAGCAGGTATAGTCAATGAATTATATCTCTTAATCCAATAGAGCTAAACAGAAGAAAATTATAATACAATTGTAATATTGTATTGATGAAGCCTTGATTAGCCAACTGGAACCCCAAAACCATAAAGGATCAAAAGATTATAATGATCATGCCTTATTCACCAAGATTGAATGCTTATATCATGTATAAGTGACATTGGTAGATAGGACATTATTGAAACCTAGTCTAGATATATTATCCTAGGTTAACCATTACAAATCACAATAATAAAATGTAAGGTTGGAGTGTGAGTTATTAGAGTAAAGTAAATGTAGGATGATATTATTCAATTAAAGCCAGTATACCATGGAGTTATGGAAGAAGTGTTATTCATTTTGAAGGATAATAAACTCTAGAGAAGGTAGTTGGATACATACATACACCTGATGAAGAAATATTAGTGATGGATGATTAAGAAAGATTATGAGTGGAGTTTGACAGAACTACCTATTGGATTGATGATTATCAACAGTAGAGTAGTGGGTATAACCAAGCTAAGATATGAGAAAACTATGAAATACTTTAGTATCAAACTCATTGGATTCATCCATGAGTGTAGAAGAATAAAAGGGGAATAAGAATATTTCTTGTGAAGTAAAGCTCATCATGTTAACCCATGATGATGGATAGGAAAAAGTATTATGTCTAGGAAAGGAATTCCTTCATTAGAAATCCAGGATTGTGAATTATGGAGGATAAACATTCTTGTTAAACAACCAACTCTATATCTTAAACCAAGTATAATGTCCATTCAAGGAAGTGATCCATCATCTTATATCTATAACACTTTATAGGAATATCTTCCTATAGCAAATCACATAAGCACATCTCTGTCAAAACCAACCATCATAATTAAATGTACTTAAGAGAATAATTACCAACTCCTTTCTATAAAACATATTAGACGTAACTATCTATTTTTTTTTAAAAAGGGTTATATCATAAAATATCAAACAGAAGACAATACGCTTAGTTATTAAATCTTTTCTCACATCAACAAAGAAATATAAGTAAATTAAGAACCCTAAACTTCTTTGTTAATCATAATAGAATATATACATTGCCAATTTCCAAGTTAATGGGAATAGTAATAACCATATTATTTTCTTTTGTATTTCATGCATCAAATAATGATATATAATCATTATACATATAAAAATTTCTATGAGCCAACTAGAGTTAAGTTTTATAAACAAATAAGAATATATCATTAAAAATCCATGATTAAAAGAGGAAAGAAAAATAGTAAGAAAAGCTTCTACAAAGTATTAAAAGGAGTTCATATCGAGAAAATAAAAGAAATATAAAAGATTATATAATAAAGTTCACAAATAATACTAAATATATCTTAGTATTACCACAATAACTCAACAAACAAATTCTACAAAGAAAAGTTCAAATTAAAGATTATATACAAATTTGAAAAGAAAAATAGAAAACAAATAAAAAATATTACCTGGCCATGGCCCAAGACCTCTGTACTTACCTGTCGCCCTTGTGTAGCCCACAAAGGCCTAGTGACCAGCCCAATTCATCCTCTCCTGTGACTGACTGGTGGGACCAGGGAAGGACTGCGGGTTAAGAGAAAAGAAGTGCCAGGGGGTGTTCTGCAGAACCGTCATCATCGTCTTCCTCTAGCTGGAAGCATATCGGTGGCGAGGACGAGGCCGTCCGCCATCGTCCTTGCGCCAAGATCAACACCGCCGTCGCCAGGAGAGGATAAGGAGGCCACCACGATGTCCATGCTCGTCCTCATCCTCAATTTCCCTCTCTGAAAACCTCTCTACCTCTTTTCCCCAACCATGCCGAGAACCCTAGCTCGGAGGTGAGCCGGAGCCGGCGATTCCGTGCTCGCCTCGGCAAAATAAGACCATGGTGGAGGCCGACGTGCTCTTCTCGTTCGATTGCCCCAACTTGCACCTGTGAAGGAGGCGGGAATCGAACCAATAACACCCTCGGTTCCCGACGCTGTTCGTCGACCTCACCGTCGTCTCAGACCGTGCCTCGCCAAATCAAGCACACCATCGCGCTCCTAGTGAGTCACTGAGTCTCCTAGCATGCGCCGATGCTTTGTTTGCTTCCTAAATCCACACCACCGTAATCACCCGCAAGCACCGCCGCATAAGCTCGTCGCCGGTTGCCCTCCGAAGACTAAAATCCAGCGGCGCCACCACCAATAGACTCGCCTTGATCTCCTCTATTCAACGCACCTAGCCACAGCCTCGCGCGCGCACCAGATCGATCGATCGATCCTCAACCAGTGAGGATCAACAAGAGTGACGTCATGCTTACGTCAAGTCCGAACCACGTCAGCGAGTGTGACCTGGTCTTTGTCTTGTGTGGCTGATGACATGGCCTTGGGCCCATATGTCATTGACTAGGGGTAGCCAATCAGTCGGTAACAAATGCATTTTCTTTAACCTGTGCGCTGAGGTGGCCACTGGCCCACTGGTCAGTGACTCAGGCTAGGTATTGGTGCGGTGTAAAAAGTTAAATCATGTTTAAGAAATAAATAGAATGTTATAAACTCAATTATTAATATTCCAGAAATTAAATAAATGATTAAATCTTGTTTAATTAATAACTTTTGATTTATAATTCAGAAAAATGTGTATAATATATGAAAATTTGTAGAAAAATATAATCTACAACTTAAACTTATTATCCAACATTACTATGATGATTATTTACATAAATATTATTTAATAAGGTTTCAATAGTAATAAAAATTTGATAATTCAAATTTTAATAATGGTAAATGTTCAAAATATAAATAGAATACCAAAAATCGTCGAAAAATAAGAATTATAATTTGAAATTATAATCATACATTATAATTCAACTTAATTAACTATTTATAAAGTAATAAATCTTATAAAAATAATATCTTATTATTTATAAATCACAAAAATAAATGTAATATACCAAAATGATCACAAAAATAATATCTACATGTTAAAAATCTAGTATTCCACTTTTGAGTTAAATAAAAATTCAAATATTTTAATAACTCAAATTTAAACTTATTTACTTAATTAATAATTCATATAAGAATAAATAAAATTTGTTAATATTCCTAAAATGAGTCAATTAAGTCTAATAAATAGTATTAGTCTTAAATATTAACAATATGAAGCCATAATGGTTTAAAACATTATAAACACCTTTTTATTACATTATCTTCAACCTTAAGTGAAGATTATATTCTCAAAGGATTCCAATTCATGATAAAAACCTTAAAGAACAACTTGTGAATAAATCAGATCCTTTTTGTCTGCTTTAACCACCAGATTATAAAAACTACCACAACACTATTGTAAGTCCATAAATAGTCAAGTAATATTATATCTTGGTTTATAAATTATAACCACTCATCTATAAAAGGTAAATGATACTACTCCAGTATAAAATCAAGAAACCACTATACCAAGTAAAAGAATAACCATTCTTAAGTAACCTTAAAGCAACATTAATAAGTACACCAGGTACAAAGGTTATAAACATTATACTTTCAAACTATCTTTGTTTTAAAGTTAACTTTAGTCTACAAGAATCTAATTATAACAATATAAACATTGTTATATGTTTTATAGTTAACTTTAGTCTGAACTAGTTAATTTATAAAACATCTCAAGCCAAACTATTCAAGCAAGCACAAATAACATCGACCACCACTAACTAATCACAAAGATTGTTTAGACCTTAGAAACGAAATCTTTTCTTCAAATGTTATTCTTTTTGCCACTTCAAACAAGAACTCTTATATAAGCAATCTTAAATAACATCTCATAGGAATATATTTTATTGCTGCATAAATATGTGTTGTTCACACACACTCACAAGCCCTAATAAGAAGCACAAGTGTGAAACTTATCTAAAAGGACAACACATTTGAAAGTAACCATTTCCGGAATCCAAACCCTAGAACCACGTTATCCCCGGGATTCGCGTCTATAACGTGCATCACATTACTTATGCATAAGAACATATTGCTTCTTTAAAACATTAGTCTTTACCAGACCAATGATGCTAATTTCAGATTTTGGATCTTATATTATCTTGATGAAGACCGTGAGTGCATAATCTTGCAATCACAAAAGGCAAGTTCACACTTTCTCATGTCCTTTGTTTATTTTTTGTAAAGTATTTTACAAATCCAGTGTTGTCATCGCCTGCATTTGAAAAAGGTCAGAAAGCACTATTTTCTATAATATTGTGAACTATTGGTTACTGGTCCAGGGTGATCAGCTAATCTAGTAAATCTGACAGTTGGAATACCACTGTTAAGAACTATATCACCTAGGACTTAACAACCAATGTCGCTAGGGATTCTTGCGCCGTATATTATCCGTTGACCATGAGATTTGGAATGGGACGGAGAAGTCAGTTGTATCTTCTTCCTCTCGCATGAAGCCGGATGTGCAGGTCGTGGCTGTTATCCTCGTAGCGTGCATATTAATTGGTAATTCATAGAGGATATGCAGCATATGGGTGGGAACCCTCAACGTCCCACGATAGTTCTGGCATTTAACGGTTTGTACAAACCATTTTCGTAATTCATTATGTGGGCATGGTGTACACCAAGGAGGCATGCGAGGTCGCTAAGGGGGCAGTGATTGGCTTGGATCATCTTCTGGACCCCACATCATGGAATTGTGGACGGGAATAAGCTGCCCGGTTGTGCAACAAAGAGTTGATCTCTCATGGGTAAAGTAACGCACCTCTGTAGAGTGTAAGAACTGTAACTTGTTACTCCCTGTTCCGGAAAGGAGCTGCGAACGCGGCGGGAAAGGAACTCCATGAAAATTCTGGTAAACCCGTGAAGGCTGACGGACATAGTTTTTCAGAATAAAAGCAACCTTTGAAGAAATGTTTATGAAAACTTGCATTTCCTATGACCTACGTTCTGTGGTTGTAGGTATATTGCATCAAACACTCCTTTTCTAGTGAATTTGCTGAGTACGCTCGTACTCAAAGTATCTTCTTAACCCTTGCTAGACCGTGAAGCTGGGATAGACAACATCTACATCAAGTTAGACTCCAGGACTCGTCATCCAAAGCCAAAGCTCTTCAATGAAGTCAAAGGAGGTCAACATATACATCAACTCAAGTGAAGACGAAGTTACTAAATAGATAGGAATATAATCTCTAACCAAAGAACCTAATTCTATAATGTATTGCAATAGTAGCAGTATCAATCCCTTAGTTAAAATACTAGTCTTCATTAGTATAATAGCTCTTGCATTATTTATCTTTGATTCTTCTTTGTAAGAAGTTCTTTCTCTCTCTTTAACCTAGAGTGTTCTCTGGATCTTGTGTAAAGAGTGAGTTGTAACCTTTAGCCATTTATTGGACCCGCTGTGTTTCTGTTGTGCCATTCTGAGGGATGTAATACTAGTGAACGGTGTTTCATTCGTGTTATGTCAACGACTATAGTATACTACATCATGCAGTGGTATGCTGGGTCACCGCACGGTGTGAGCCGCCCGGGCCCGCAGGTGCTTCAGTCGCCGCTCCTCGAGGCGGAGGTACAGGCTTGCTCGAAGTTCGGCGTGGTGAGCAGCATGAGGTTGGAGGCGACGTTGCTGAGGTCTTCGCCGAGTCCTGCCGACAACGTGGAGAGGAGGATCTTGTCATCGATCGGGAACTCCAGGTCACATAGCTCGTCGGAGAGGGACTTGAGGCGGAGGAGGTAGTCGTCGAGGGAGAGATCATTCTGGTGGGTGCTGAAGAATTCCTGCTGGAGGAAGGTGACCCGCTGGAGCTTGTTGTCGGTGAAGAGGCCGGTGATCTTGGTCCAGACCGTGTGCGCGGAGTCGCCGTCGTTGACGACGGTGCAGAAGATCCCGTTGGAGACGGTCTGGAAAAACCAGCGGATGATGGTGGCATCGATCACCAACCACTCGGGGTCATGGGGCATGGCGAGGAGGTCGATGGTGTCATCGACGTGGTCGAGAAGATCGTACTCGCGGAAGAGAAGCCCGAAGTACGTCTTCCATGGGAAGAAGTTAGCAGTGGTGTGGGAGAGCTTCACCAGCACGCGCTCGATGGTGGGAACGTCACGGATGACGGCGATGGAGGGGCTGGCGAAGGGGTTGATGCTGCCGGAGCGGGAGGAGTTGAAGGGGTCGGATTTGCCGAAGGAGAAGGCGAACCCATCCATGGTAAGGAGGCAGCGGAAGCGGAGCCGGTGGCGCGTAAGGGGGAGGCGGCGGCTGGGTGGAGCGCGCAGCGGCTGGGTGGAGCGCGCAGCGGCGGCGACGCCGAATGGAGGCGGCGACGGCTAGGTTAGGGTTGAATGATCGGTTAGACTGATACCATGTAGAGAGATTATGGGAGATTGTACAGCTTAAACTGTCACTTATATATATAGACAATTATAAAATACAGTCCAACGGTTACACGGAGACCTACTATAATACCATTACATCTCAATATATAAAATTGGCACTTGTTTGATTATCTTTTAAATTTAAATCTAGTTTATAAAAAGACGTCTAAATAGTTGTGTTTGGAAAAGCTAAATCATCTTATAATTTGAAATTGAGGGAGTAGGATCGAACCACGAATGCCCCAATTCGAGAGAGCAGTTCAATCGGGAGATTTAACTAGTATACTTGGTTTTACAGGAGGAAACACACAGGGTGGAAGGGTAATTTCATGAAAATAGCAACAAGCTTCACCCTACGTTTTCCTTTTCGGCAAAGAAAAGGAAAAAAAACGCATTGATTAAGGGCCATTCTTTTGAATAATGCCTATAAATTTAGTTAAAAGTTAAACATTGTAAAGTTTAACTATTTTTTAGAAAAAATTATAAACCTTTATAAGGTCAAATCAATCTTATTAGATACATTATGAAATATATTTTTGTACTGTAGGTATCTATTATCATAGTTATTGATAGTTTTCTTATAAATTTGGTCAAAGTTTACACTCTTTGACTTTTTACTAAATTTATAGATCTTATTCTAAGAAACGGATGTAGTATAACTCATGCCCTCTCCTTCTTGCAAGAACCAACATGACTACATGAGGGATAATTCTAACATGCATGAGCACTTTGAGGGATAATTCTCATTATAAATATCACAAATATAACACATGTTTTTTTTGAAGGGAAACACATGTTTTTTTATAACAAATATAACACATGTTGCTCGATGTCCTCGTTTTGACTTCTGGATGAAATAGCACGAGGTGTCAACAAGTGCTAGAATTGTTTACGATATACGATGTGTGCGGAGGTACTAACTTTTGTAGTGAACTGCGCGCATGTACTAATTAACAAAATATTAAAATGTTCATAGGAAAAAGCTTTATTTGCAACCTTGCATAAACATGGCTAGGTCCTGGAAAAAAATCCGCCCGCACATTTCTTAGGCCAGAGCCTGGCCTAGCCTGACTGTCGAGTCTCAAAACTCGGCCTGAGTGGCCCACACGCATGTAAAATCTTTTAGACCGTCGGGGCACGGGCCAAGCCTTTTTTTTATTTGTGCGTTATCCTCGACCTGAGCCTGACCCATGCAACTGCTTGCCGGGCTGCCCACGCCCAGTTATAGCTAGGAGTGATCTGGAGAGGGGGAGGGGGGTTTGACTTTTGAGGCTCTGGAGTCGGCCAAGCGACAAAGGAGACCTATTTTTTTTCCCTTCACAATGTTATATGAAATAAGACCTTTAGAGCTACTTTTAGCTTAGAGCAAGTATAATAAGTCTTAGTCAGCTGGCTATAAGGATTAAAATAGTATTTTTTTACTTAGTTGGACGAGTGTAAATATAAGAGAGAAGCGAAGCAGGCTCTTAACTAACAACCGGTTGCAGCACGTACTCCTAGACACCTTATGAGTACGTGAAGTAGGCATATATTGATAAAATATTGATAAAATAGTATTATCTTATATCTATCTTTTTTTTGACTGGAGTCTACGGTGGGCTTGCGCCAGCCTGAACAAATATTACCAAGGAGACCCAAACAGCATTGTTCGCTTACAAAGTTTTAGAGGCAGAGAGGAGGATGAACTCAAGGAGGGTCAAAAGAGTGACACCAATTAGTTAGAGAGGAGGCAGTAACGGGATTATTACATCGATGGGACCATAAACGAATGTCCTCAAGGCATTTTTTTGTGACCGCGAGCAGTGGCTCATCTTTGGCGTTGAAGACCAGGGCGTTTCTCCTCTTCCAAATATTCCATAAGATGGTCGTGCAGATGGTAGTATCGGCGGGGGAGCGGCAGCGAGAGCTCCAGAGGTCCAAGAAACTTGAGGGGTTAGCGCCGCCATTGGAGAAGAAACGCCAAACTTCCCTGGCGCGGAAGCAGCTAACAAGCAGGTGATCAACGTCTTCATCCAGAGAGCAGGAAGGGCACGCTGGAGACGGCGTCATGTTGTGGCGATGTCGACGGTCATTGGTAAGGAGCCGGTGGCGACGGGCGAGCCAGTTAAAAATCTTGCACTTGAGGGGTGCCGCATTGCTCCACACCGCCCTGGCCTGTTCGTCAGTTTGCAAATGCCTGAAAGAGTTGACATAGAAACCTTTGTTTGAAGTTTTTTTGTTAGTGTATCGGCAAAGACGGGAGTCCTGGGTGTTCGGACGGAGGTTGACGAGCTGGAGTTCAAGGCTGATATCCGCGAGTTCGGCAGAAGCGACAGTGGTGAGGTGGGGGTAAGGGTGGAGGCAAGCCCGTGAAGAGTAATGAAGAGGACAGAAGCATGGGACCGAATAGAGTGAGAGAACAAGGCGGGCATACGTTCCGCAAGGGTGTCACTGCCCAACCAACGGTCGTGCCAGAAAGCACTAGTCGATCCATCTCCAAGGGAGGTAGTGGTGGAGTCTCGGAACGCGGCAAGGCCAGCAACAATGACTTTCCAGTCGGGGGTGTCGAGATGGTGGCGATCACCAAGGTCCCTAAATTCAGACCATCCATATCTGCGATGGAACCAGGCAGCCCAAGGGGCGTCAGTGGGAGCATGAAGTTCGGTAAGGAATTTTTTCAGGAGAGCGGAGTTTTGGGCAGGTAACGAGAGAACGCCAAGCCCTCCCACATCTTTAGGGGTGCAAACGTCGGTCCATGCAACTTTGAATTGGCCACCAGAGCAGGATTCTTCCCCGGTCCAAAGGAAAGCACGACGACGTTTATCAATGGCCTCCACAACTCCCCCGAGAAGGATGCCATCACTCATAGCGTGAGCAAGCATGGCCGTAAGAATAGAGTTGACAAGGAGAAGGCGACCACCGATAGGAAGGGAGCGGTCGCGCCAACCGGAGAGACGCATATCGCATTTGCAAATGATGGGGCGGAAATCGTTGAGCCGGAGTTTATAGGTGGAGAGAGGGAGGCCCAGGTAAGTCTGAGGGAAGGTGGAGACAGCGCAACCAAAGGTCTCCGCCATCTGAGCCGCAACGGAAGATTCAGTTTGGATGGGGATAAAGGTGCTCTTATGGTAGTTGATAACGAGGCCGGTGGCGGCCGAGAAATCGTCAAGAAGTTTTTTGAGGTTAGCAACGTGCTGAGGAATGGCGCGAATGACGATAAGGGTATCATCCGCGTATTGAAGGATGGGGCAAGGCAGGTCGTCAACCAGAGGATGAAGAAGAAGGCCATCACGAGAGGCTTGGAGAAGAAGTTGCTGGAGGACATCGACCACAATATTGAAAAGGAAGGGGGATAGGGGGTCCCCTTGGCGGAGGCCTCTACGACATTGGATCCAACAGCCGGGGACGCTATTAAGCAGAACGGCGGTTTGGCTAGTGGTGTTCATCATTTTTATCCAGGAACGCCAAAGCTCGGGAAACCCCTTGGCCTCAAGGATTCGATCAAGGGCCTCCCAACTGATCGAGTCAAAAGCTTTGCGGAAGTCGAGTTTGAAGACTGCATCCGCGGCCGCACGTCTGTGGCAGGCTTGGACAAGGTCAGCCGCATAGACAAAATTCTCAGCTATCGAGCGGCCAGAGATAAACCCAGTTTGATCCGGGTGGACGGGGTAGGGGATGAGGCCGCGGAGGCGGAATGTGAGGCATTTTGAGTGAAACTTAAGGCATGCGTTTTGAAGGGAGATGGGGCGGAAATTTTCAGGCCTGTTGGCGCCCACTTTTTTGGGCAGAAGAACAATATGGGATTTGTTGATGGGGCGAAGGTCAGTGGAAAGGTTATGGAAGTCATGAAGGGATTCCATCAGGTTGTCCTTGAAGAGCTCCCAATTTTTCTTATAGAAAGCCGGCCCAAAGCCATCAGGACCAGGGCGAGAATTTTCATTCATGGAGAAAACAGCGGCCTTGAGCTCCTCCATAGTGAAAGGGCGTTCAAGAGAGGCAGCTTGAGAGGCGGTGAGCGAGGTTGAGTAGACTAACGAGGGAAGGTCGAGGGAAGGCGAGGCATGGAGCGCAGTGCCTAAAAGGTTCTTGAAGAAATCGTGGAGAATATTAGCCTTAGCCGAGTGGGAGAACATGGGATTGGCGTCATCATCATCCAACACTCGAATTTGATTTTTGCAAAGACGACTAGAGGCACAGAGGTGGAAGTAGTGAGAGTTATCGTCACCAAGGACGCAGTGCTTGATCTTTGCCCGCTGCTGCCAGTAAGTGGCACGAAGGCTATTATGTTGACTCAGGTGTTGTTTGGCGAGAAGGCGGAGGCGCCGCTCAAGAGGGGAGAGGAGGCGGATTTCTTCAAGCCGATCGAACAGCTCAATGATGGTTTTACAATTGGCAAGGTAGACAGAAGGTAAGCGTCTATCTTTAGCCCAAGATCGGGCAGTAGATCGAATGCGTTTAAGGCGTAGGCAAAGACGGCTAACGCAAGAAAGTTTGCTGTGCGATTGTTCAACACTGAGCCAGTTTGCGGCAACCAGAGGGGGGAAAGGAGTGATGGGAGAGCCAAGTGTTTTCGAGACGAAAAATGTTACTCCGGGGAGCTTTGGAAGCGGCCACGAGGTGGAGGGGAACATGATCAGACGTGGGGCGAGCGGAAGAGGTGAGGGTAGAGTCAGGTAGGGTACACTCCAAGCCAAGTTGACCAACACGCGGTCAATCTATTGTATGTGTTAATTATTTTTCTTATATCTATCTATTATATGTGTTAACTATTAGGTTGACTCTAAATGACCTGAAAATCTGATATAACCGGCAGCTGGCTATAATATTGAAGTTGCTCTTAGGCAACTCAGATGGAAAAAATTGTGCGTTCGGCACTATCCAATCAGAGAGCACACACGCAGCTAGTACTAGTAGCCAAAGCGGCGCCACACATACAGCCTAGTCCGACACTGTAGCGAGACTCCGAGCAGAAAAATTCTGAATGCTGAAACATGCTTGCTTGCTTGGACAGTTCCTACCCTGCATTTAATTGTTGCTATTACTGCATGCGATCAGCTTCCCGGGGACCAGACCAATCTGTGCGTGTGGGGCAGTGTATATCGGGCATGATCGAGCTAGCCATCTCCGGCGTGGCCAAGGGCGAAAGCTACGTTCACGTGGTCACGGCGACGGCGTGGCCCCGGTAAGGGTGGTGGTCTGGTCCGGCCACCATGCATGCATATATGGGCCCAAGCGGCCCACAAACTGTACCCATCGATCATGGGTATCCGATACCAACAGGTCACTGCAAGCAGAAAACATTAGCCTGTCAAAGTATATACTACTTCTACTAAAGATACTGATGGTAGAGCGTATTTTCAGAACATGACACGCTTCAAGGTCTAAATCCAGGACCATTTTATGGTCCTTAGAGCAGCCGAGTCTCCCAAAGCTAAAACTTGGAAAAAAGAGTTTAGTGTAGGATTTAAAACTTGAACCTTTGAATTCTGTTTTTTTTCTTATTTTTGAAAAGATTAAAAATATCACATTATTTGATGAAAATTTACATGGGTAAGTTTCAACTTGATATTGTATGTGCTTGATATGTATTCAAGATTTACAGAACTCAAAAATGTGTTTTTTTGCTAATGTTTACTACCTCCATTCCAAGGCTTAAGACTTTTTTTTCAAAGGTCAAACTACTTAAAGTTTGACCAAATTTTAGAGAAATTATTAATATTTACAATACATAATTCATACCCTTTTGATAATTCTTTATAAAAGTTTGGTCAAACTTTCCGTGGCTTGATTTTTTTTAAAAAAATCCTTAAGGCATGGGATGGAGGAAGTATGAATTATCTGGATCAAAGTCCTTGTCTATTTACTTACTATTTTTTTTAGCATGGATCTCGAAAGGGAATTGGTCCGGTGGCTAGGTTTTGAATCGAAACGTCCCTGTAGGACCACATTAGCATTTTCGTTTAAGATGGGTGCATAATATGTAAATTTGGGACATATACAATCGCATGAAGATTGATCTAGAGCGAGCATCGGGTCGGATTTGGTATTATATACAAACATATTTGTATTCCTTCTTTTCCAAAACTTTACACACATTTGGGGCCGACTCCCTAACCAATATCATGTTTTGATGTTTTCTTCATGGACATGAGTTACCAAATTATGATACGATAATGGCTACCCTGTTGCCTGTTAGTTGTAAACGGTTACATGCTAAAAGTGAATTCTTATCAGGTATTCCCTTCATTTAAGAAAAAAACAAGGCATATAAGTTGTCAGGTGTCAAAGTTTTACTTAGTTTGACTAGGTATATATATAGAAGATAATATGATAAACTACTGAGTAAGTACACAGTGGAAATATATTCCATAGTACATCTATCGATATTGATTTGGTATTGTAGATGTTTATATTAATTTCCATAAAACTGGTCCAACTTAGAAGACTATCTTTTGACTAAATGTATACGCTTTATTCTGTTTGAAACGAATGGAGTAATAATTATATACGCTTAAGTATTGGAATGCTATGCTTCGCGTGTATCCATTTATTTTGGGACGGATGGAGTAGAATGGATTGTAATGCCTCCATGGGATACACTGCTTGAGAGATACAGAAAATCGAGATGAAAAAGTTCCCAGGGCTTTGAACGGGATCTTTGGACGTGGGGGCTGCCCGGCCGGTAGCGCCCGATGTGCGTGTGCCCGGCCGACCTCCATGGAGCTCAGCTATACAACCGAACTCAAAAGGAACATAGTAGTGCTCCTATATTAGCTAGCTATAGATGCCTAGATGGGTACAAGGTGACAAAAATGTCAATCTCGATGGCTCTTTCCATCGATCGTCTCGGACAGAATGCCGAGCATCCCGGCAAGACAAGCAGTACGAGTCGAAGCTTGACGACTATACCGCGATTTTTTTTTAAATAATACACACTTTTTAATATTTTTCAAATTTATTACGCGTTTTTAAGATTTTACAAAAGTAGTACTTTGTCGGTCTGGAGAAAACCGATTAGTGCAGTTGGCCTGAAGAAAGCTGATTGAGCGTCGGCCGTAGGGCCGTTAGGGCCCACGTCGGCCAATCGTCCTGGGGCAGGCCGACTGCCCCAATCTGCATAGGCCAAGCCGACTGAAATTGCTACAGGTCAATTTGAAAAACAAATGCTAATCGTTGCTGTATCATTTTAGGCGGCGGCGACCCATAGCATTCCAGTCGGCTTGGCCCAGGCCGATTAGGGCAATCGGCCTGCCCTAGGCCGATTGGGGCAACATGGGCCCCAGCTGCCCCACGCCCAACGCTCAGTCGGCTACCTGTTGGACGAGTGCAAAGCTGTCGGCCAGGCCCTGGCCGATTGGCCCAGTCGGCTTGTCCCAGGCCGACAAAGTGCTAGATCTGTAATTTTCAAAAAGCGTATAATAGAACTCAAATTAATTAAATAATGCGTATTATTTAAAAAAAATCGCCGACTATACCAGTATCCCGGTAGACCCCCGGCGGCATTATTCCATTCCATATGGTGGACGAGTTTTGATCTAATTACCCCCGGCGGCATTATTCCATTCCATATGGTGGACGAGTTTTGATCTAAAAATATGTATTGGACGAACAGTTTCGGCGAGCTGGATCAAGAACTCGAGATCAAATAATCCAGCACTGTGTCTTTCGATGACTGTACCATATGTCCATAGGCCGGTAGTGCCGACGCATTACTATTTCAAAGCATGCAGTGCATGCATGTCACCAGCAGCAGCAGCCTGTAGCCCCAGGCCCCCAAGAGCTAGCTCCCATGCCATGCCCTCCATGCAAATGGTCGTGGATTGGGCATAGTATATGGTGCTGTTGAAGCTGTGACACACGCCGCCAAGGGAAGAAACGACCAAAGTGCGATTTGGAACATGTGGCAGAGAGCCTCACTTGGAGACCTTGTATACACATACGCATCATGACCATATTATTTGCCTGCCTCGATTCGACCATGCCGCCTCGATCGATCAGCCCTGCTTTGCTGATAAGGACACATGCATGTATGCATGCATGCATGCATCGGCATCGGTGCGCGTTCGTGCTCCCCTTTGTCTGTTGCATCCGCGAACCTCTTCTCGTTGTACACCTCCGTTTGCCACGAATGTCCATGGGCGCACGTGACGCACTGCGAACTGCGCGCACCACGTACGTCTAATATGTTGAGAGGGATTATTAGACAAATCCGGCCTAGGTCGGGGTGCATATAGTATAGTTTAGGTTAATCGATCGTGTCAGAACGTATGTGTGCTGTCTGCATGCAAACAAGAGGCTCCATCGGTATACGTGTTTGCTGCTGTAGATCTGTGCAGTGGTGGTGGAGGGAGCTTAATTTGTTTTAGCAGGATTCGTGCTAGGTTGCTAGCTGGGAGTTTTTTTCTTTCTGTGGATCAGTTTATTTTCTTTGCGGCGAATCACCAGTGTGTTGGGACCTGGCGTGACAAGTTAGAACATAATCTACCCCCAACTTTCTCGGTCTCGGCTTCCATATCATGACTTTTTTTATGGATTATGGAGAAACGTCCGGAATTTTTTTGACAATCAATACCATATACTCCCTCCGTCTCGGTTTATAAGACCTACGCGTATTTCTAGATCGATAAATTAACCAACTTAGCATGAGTTACATAAGATAAAAACTATACTATTAGAAACTTCAAATGTTATATTTTATAATGATATAATTTTTATATGATATAATTCATATTATATAGCTCATGCGGATAATCTAGGTATACGCGTAAGTCTTATAAACTGGGATAGAGGTAGTATATTTGTACCACACACGACAACCGACCTCTAAAAGAACAAGAAGAAACTTAGTCCTATCTCCAACGGGCCAACGTTATGGGCCTCGCAGTCCCATGACGCAACTCAAAACGGGCACGAGGGCCCAGACCGACACATTCTGGATCCAAATTTGCGTTAGGATTGCAGTCCTCCTACGTCCTTTCCGGACCCACCACTCAGCCTCCCCACTCCACGATGCCCTAGCCGACGACAACCTGGCCACCTCCCTCTCATTGTCTCTCCTTGGCAACTGTCCCACCAACTTCGTGGGCAAGGCCTCGCTGAACTCGTACGAGGGCAGGGGGTTCGCCTGGTACAACATTCTCACGCCGCCACACACAGCAATGCCGGAGACCTTCAACATCAACCACTGTGGGGTGCATGTCGCGCCGGTCCCGATGCGTAGTGATCCGGTGGACAAGATCAGTAGATCACCCGTTGGCACCGCCAACTGCCACTAAGGAAGAGGACCATGGCTTGGTACCCGCCCGGTAACGAGTACTGGTTGAAGCTCTTCGCCAAGAAGTGGAAGACTGCGCTAGGCATGTGCAGCAGGCACCTACGGGAATTCCAGCCACACCTGCGCAACGCTGAGGACGGTGACACTTCTAGGATGTGCCTGGTCATGGCATCTACAACGTCATCGCCACTAGCCACCACGTAGCCTTCATGAGGAAGGCAAACACCCTCGACATCATCGGCATCGACTCTGGCAAGGAGGAGGCCGACAACCGTGAGGAGAAGGCCAACGGTGACACAGAGGAGGCCAATGGTGACGCTGAGGAGGCCACCGGCGACTCTGACAAAGAGGATGGCGGCGGTGTCGTGGTCGATTAGGTTGGTAGGATTCATTGGGTTTAAATTTGGTATAATTAGACTGTAATTTTAAGTTCAGTGAAATAATTCATCGGACGGTTGTGTGCGCTCGCGGACAAGGGGATGACAAAGTGTTCATTCCTGTCCTCCACACAATCCAAGTGGACCGAATCAGACCATTCTTATGTCCGAAGGCCCGTTGGAGATGGCCTTAACTAAGGAATGAGCGGCCTGATCTGCTTTGAAATCATGACGGAATGAGCCTGCGTCGAGATATATAGAGGCAGCTCCAATTCCTTGATCGCCTCTACACAATCAGTAGCAGCATCCCCAATACGATTACAAACCTTTGGCAAAACCATAGTCCAGACCAAGGTTGACTAGAGCTTCCCTGCACCTGCACTGCACTCAAGTGCTTCCACAATAGCATGATCTGGAACTCCATATCCAAATAGCTGGGAGCTCTTCGCCAAGGCCCATCCAAATAGAGGCCCGTACTGATCCTGGAACGGGTTGTACGAACGAACTATAACACTCGACTGTGGGGAAAAAATTGTTAGGCTCCGTTTGGCAGCTTAGATTTTTCTAAACCTTGGTATTCTAAAACTAGAGTATTTAGATCCCCGGCTACCAAATACAATAGATTTCTTAAACTGAGCTTTTTCTCAGTTTTTGGCAAAATAGAAAGACGTTTGGCTAGTTGACGAGGTTTAATCTCGTCAATGTCCATTGTTATGGACTTGGGTTTTAGAGAAGATGGGGATGCTGGAGATCGTGGAACGGTTAACAGACAAGCAACCAGGGGACACAAGATTTACCCAGGTTCAGGCTCCCGGAGGAAAAACCCTACTCCTGCTTGTCTGCTCTTGATTACGGCGGAATCGAAGGTTACAGGGTACGCAGATTTAATCTGGCGTGAGGTGCGTATGTGAGAGTATGAGTCGAGGAATCTAGGACGTGCCCTCCTGGCCTTTATATAGACTTAGGCAGGTCCCGGGCATAGTCCTAGTCGGTTACAAGTTCTAGGGTTTTACCCCTTTGAATTTCCTATCTATGCTAGTCTTGCTCTCCAAGGATCCGAAGGCGTCATGGGTCTTGGCCACCCGAAAATCTTCATGAGCCAGCGTATATCTGCTGTAGGCCTTCCTTGGGCTGGACCAGGTATGCTGAAGTCACGTACCCGTAGGGTATAACCATGTCAGTAGCCCCCGAGTGATCAGTCGAGTCGTAGATTCGGCTGAGGACTCTTCCATCTTTCGGGTGCAACTATGTATTAATAGTATATGTGTGTAGGGATTGTTGACGCGTGTGCCTGACTCACCCGACGGATCAGGGTCAGTTAACTGTCTTAGGACGAAACAACACGATCTTCTTCAAGTTCGAGTCCCTCAACTCGGACCTGGAACATATGCTGGCGTAATTCGACTCAGGCCGCGGAGGACTTACAGGAGTGGAATTCCAGTGATTTTAATTAATGTACCCAACGCGTCCGTCGGGATTTTTTCATCACGCCTGTTGACATGGATTTGTACTAGCAGAGCGCAGTCATGTATGTTGCCAGGCCGTCAGATGATATCTGCAGGTCTTATCTTTGCGTCGCAGACGCAGCATCCGAACATTTGTCACCGCGGAAGTGTTTCGGGTGGCCAAGGAGATTGTCGCTCACTCAGCGTTTGTTGGGGCAGAGATGCCAAAAAGTTTTTGCATGCTGATCCAAAAGATCATAGTCGAAGAATTCATAGGGTGCGCAACCAGCGCTCCCTATGGGAGTAGCCCCCGAGTGTCTGTTCGAGTCATAGACTCGAGCAGAGACTTTAGTTCAAGCATTGTTCAATTGTTAAGTCCGTAGGATTCAAAAAATTTCGGATGCTTAAATCCATCCTCCCTATGGGAGTAGCCCCTGAATCCGTAGTGGAGTCGTAGACTCGACGTAGGACTTGAAGAAATACTTTGTCGTTATTCATCTTCCGGGTGCGCGGCCAGCGCTCCTGATAGGAGTAGCCCCCGAGTATTTAGTCGAATCGAAGATTCGAGTGAGTACTCTTAGCTGTGGATCCGAAGAATTGTAGTTGGTGCTAGTATAGCTATTGATGACATCAGTGCTGACGATCAATGACCTCAAGCGTCTGCTGCGCCAGAGATGACTTGACTAGACGAACGTGGGTCCCACTTGCTGACTTTGAATTGACCGGTCACGCGCGGCGTGGAGATAATTATGGCGTATCCTCGATTTCCGCGCGTAGTGGACGGCGTGGTAACGACGGTTCGTTGTGATGTTGACACGTGTACGGTTAGATCTGCCGTTGGCGTTAGGTCTTCTGGATGGACGGCTACCGTGCGTCGTCTTCGCTGTTATAATCATTGGGGGAAACCGCGGTTTGTTTTCACCGCACCAGTTCTTGTTTTTACTGCCTCCTTGTGCTCGAGCGATTCTTGCTTCGCGCTGGGATTTCCTTCCACATTTCCGTCGTTCTTTCTGCGTTTTCACCGCCGGCGCCGCCGTAGCGCAATGGGGAAACCAAAGAAATCTTCATCTGCGGTTGGGACCAGCGCCGCCGGAGGAAAGAAGGGCACCGCCGCTACTCGCGTCACCGATGGTGGCTGGCGGCGATCAGAGACGCGGGAGAGCTATCTCCGCAAGCTTCGCGAGCAGGGCCTGATCCCGCAAGATAGGCAGGCCGTCAAACTCCCCGGCAATGAGGTAATCCCCCGTCCCCCATCTGGGTATCGGGTTATGTTTCTCGCCTTCGTTTTGCGTGGGTTTTCTTTTCCGGTCCACGACTTCCTCCGTGGACTGCTCTTCTTCTATGGGATTCAGCTTGATCATCTGTCTCCCAATTCTCTTCTCCACATTGCGTGTTTTATCACTTTTTGCGAGTGCTGGCTTGGCATTGAGCCGCACTTTGGCCTCTTCCGGAAGCTCTATTCCGTGAAGAGGCAATCTGGTTCGGATGGTGTGTATCCCATTGGGGGTTTCATCATCTCCCTTAGTCCCAATCTGCTCTTCTTTTCCTTTTCCATGTCCGAATCTGTCCAGTACTGGCGGAGGCGATGGTTTTATATCCGCGACTCCATAGTGCCCGGGCAAGATTTTGGTCTTGTTCCCTTTGACCCCTCCCAAATGATTGAGCAAAAAAGGTCTTGGAAAAACCAAATCTTGGACGGTGAGGTGGCGGAGATTGAGGCCCTTTACCGTCGGGTGGAGGATCTGCAGCTGATTCCAGAGAAGGAGGTGAACGGCGTGGACATCATCCGGACTTTTCTTGAGCGTCGGGTGCAGCCTCTCCAAGCGAGGGCGCACCCGATGTTTCTTTATTCTGGGCGCCGTGATCCGACGAGGGTTTCGGCTGAGAAAATGTCCGAGGGGGATCTTGACAGGGCCCTTCGCGCGCTGCTGAAGTTCAAAGCCGGAGAAGAAATCCAGGGGAAGTCGCTAACTCCTCCATTTTCTTCGACGTTGGCCGTACCGCAGGTGTAGATTTGTGCACGTAGTGCTTTTTGTCGGCTGTGTTTTTATTTCCTTTGTTTGCTAACAAAGTTCCTTCTGATTTTGCAGAGCTTCAAAGTGCCGAGCATGGTACCGTCGTTGCCCGAAAGGTATCCGGATGCCCCGGATAATGAAGTGGTTGATTCCGTGTCCGAGCTACCGTCGGCGCGATCTCCGGCGGAGGATGACGACGAGTCGAGTGAGGACCATACGCGAAAACGGTCACGGAGCTCCAGCGAATCTTCGGATGCCTCGACTCCTCCGACTCCTAGAAACCCTCTGGGTCTTGAGCGTCATAGTGACGGTCATGGAGGTTCTTCTTCTCCCATTCCTGCCATTCCTGTGCGGGCTGTAGCGCCGCACCCGCCAGCGAAGCGGAAGAAGGAAGAGAAAAAGGAGGATAAGAAGGAAGAAAAGAAGGAGGAAAAGAGAGCCCGAAGGACTCCTCCTGTCTTTGACCTGAGCTCACTAGGCTCGTAAGTTTCTTGCTGTACTATTGTCCTTTTTCCTTCATGATTGTTGTGCTTGTGCTGATTGGTTCTTATGCAGGCATTCCTCCCACGATTCCTCCAGTGGTGGTGCGCGGGAGATGATGGGGGAGTCGAAAATTGCGTCTCCTCCTCCTCAGACGGTGGCGACTTCGGGTGGCGCGGCTCCGGATCCTCCGTTGCAGGAGGTGCAGGTGGTTGCGCCTCAGAATTTCGCAGGCGGTCCTTCGGAGTCACCATGAGAGCATGTAAGTTTTTCTGCTTCATGTCACGGGGGGAGTCCCCGAGTGTCTTCGTGTGCGAATTTTGTTTTTACTCCTTTGTGTTGGGAGTAGCCCCCAAGCCCTTTCCTTACTGCTATTTCTTTTTCTTCAGCCTTTTGTGCAGGAGGCCAAGCGGCTGGTGCAGGAGCGCCTGGCACTGGAGGCGAACCTTCGGCAGCTTCAAGGTATCTATCTGCCTTTTAATGCCTCTCTTATTTATCCATGTCCTGTTCTTTGACACTTGCTTGTCTTGAATGCAGAGGAGCATAACAATTCCCTCCGTGAGGTCGACGCTCTCAAAAAGAGCCTTGGTCAATCGGAGCAGAAGGCCGAAGCCGCCGTTGGCGCGAAAGAACGCCTCGAGCTAGAGCTGACTAAGGCAGCCGAAGCGAAGGAGCGTCTGCAGCAGGAGGCCGCAGATCGTGAGGAGCAGCTGGCCACCGTTGCGGCTTCTCGTGAAAGAGAGGTGGCGGGGAAGCTCATGGCTGCTGCCAAGGCTATTTCGGGTGAGTGCTAGTTTTGTACTTGTTTCTTTTTCTTCGGGTCTTCTTCTGTGCTGCTTTTCTTCATGCTTTCCTTCTTATTTTTTGTCTTAGATGCCGCAGGCATCGAGTTCGACCGCGGTGCTCTAGAGCACGGGAGTGCTCTAGATGATGCCACTGTGGCGGTCGAAGACCGCTGCAGCACCGTCGTCAGCTCCCTTGCCAAGGCGAAAGAGGTCCTTGGTCGCTTCTACAAGGAGCTTGTCCCGAAGGGCGCAGCCCTTGATGATGTGGATGATCTGGCGGAGGCTCTGTCAGCCGAAGCGCCTGCGGCGTACAAGCGCAAGCAGAAGGGCATTGGCGCGTCCGTCGGGATGGCGATGGCCTTGGCGGCTGGAGCGGAGCTGGATCTGCCCCAGATCACCTCGCGGATGCCGACGGCTGCGGATGGATCCGAGGTAGCCTTTGCTGCCTACTCTGCTCGTTGCAAGCGATATGGGCCCAAGCTCATTGATTTGCTGTCTGAGTATGCACTGCGGTAGCAGGGCGGGGCCAAAGCTAGGAAGTCTGGCTCCGAGGCGACTCAGGGTGCCGCATCTTAGGCGTTTGTAGACGTAGGGTAGTTTGTAGTCTACTTTTGTTGTAAATATCTTGAAGAACACCATCCTTGTGCCACGTAGTGGCCTTATATGTTTAATGAATTCTTCTGAGTTGTGCTCTATCATTGTCTGAAATGTGTTTGTCCCTTTCTTTTTCTGCTGCTCTAGGTTCCTTCGGGTGCTGACCCTGTTGACGCCCCATCCGCAATGCCGTTGCGACCATCCTTGGATGATTCCTCGCAGCTCACTTTCCTTCGGGATCGTGTGCGTAGTCTGGAGAGGGAGTTGCTCGGGTTACGCGGTCATGCCGACGTTTGGAAGTCCAAGGCGGATCGTGGTGCATCCAGAGAGGAGTACTTGATGGCGGAGCTGGTTCGAGCTGTAGCTCAGTTCTTCGGATGAGCCTGCTGGCCTTACTCTTGTTTTGTGCGATTGTCGCAGGTGCGAATCTTGCTCCGAGGGAAGAAAAGGAGCGTGTTGCTGTTCGGGTCAATTGCTTGACTCAACAGGACATGGAGGCCGGCGGCTTCTTCTGGATGGATCGCGATCGCGCCATGGCTCTGGCGACGGTGCAGGATCGTGTTCATCAAGTTTCGCGGGTGCTCCGCCAAGTGCAGACATCGCTTTCCTCGGTGCTGCACGTCATGTTTCCTTTGGATGCCGTACCGACGACCCTTGCGGGTCTTCTGTCGAAGTTTCGGAACGTGAGCAATGTCAAGGAGTTGGTGCGGCAACAGCTCGTCGCAGGAGTGAAGGCTGCATTGTCTCTTGTGAGGCTGCACCGGCCTGACGTGGATTTGGCTGTTGTGGCCGCTGGGCCACCTCTTCGCCCTGATGGCGGTGAGTGGGACATGCGTCCGCATTACGCAGTTGTAAGGCAGTATGCCGAACAGGTCGTAGATTTGTTTGAGCAGCGTGTCCAGGTTATTCTTCAACATAGGTAGTACCTGTAAAAAGAGATAGATGTAAAATTTGTATATTTCGGCTGGGCTGTTGTGCCATTTGTTGTAAAGGTTTGTTTGTTGTGAGCACGCAGTGCTTTTGATTGAGTACGTGTCCTTTTCGTTTGCCTGACGTTGTCAGCTACTCAGGTGTACACGTTTGATCCTCAGTCGATGAAATCGTGAGGTAGGGGGAGCCCCCGAGTGCGTTTGTAGCATGTAGTAAAGTTGCAAAAGTAGTGAACTGAAGATTTGGGGCGAGACACTTAGCTTTATTTATATCGTAATGTAGGAGGTACATTGTTCGGCTGAATAGCCTTGGCTGAAAGCCTTATTAAAAGTAAAGGGGTAGGTAGCTATGGATAGAATCGTCGCAGGTGCGCGATGTTCCATGGGTTGGAGTATGCGACTCCAGACTCCACGTTCTTGAGGCGATAGGCGCCACCTGGGATGACTTCGGTGATGACGTAGGGTCCTTCCCATGGTGACTCGAATTTATTCGGTCGCTTTTGCTTGAGTCGCAAGACGAGGTCTCCTTCGACGAAGGACCTTGGGCGCAGCCGGCGGCTGTGGTAGTTGCGGAGACTCTGCTGGTACACCGTTGATCGAGCTGCTGCTATATCATGTGCTTCGTCGAGTGTGTCGACAGCGTCTTCAAGTGCAATCGTGGATTCGGCTTCGCTGTAAGCGACGACCCGTGGGGCCTGGTGGCGTACTTCGGCTGGTAGCACGGCTTCGGCTCCGTGTACCATGAAGAACGTTGTGTAGCCGGTGGAGCTGTTTGGCGTAGTCCGTAAGCTCCACAGGACGGATGGTAGCTCTTTCGTCCAGTTTCCAGCTTTTTATTCGAGTGAGCCCATGAGGCACTTCTTGATGCCGACGCCGATTAAGCCGTTGGCCTTTTCCACTTGCCCGTTCATTTGCGGGTGTGCCACTGAGGCGTACGTGATGTTGATCCCAAGGCCTTCGCAGAAGTCCTGGAATTCTTCGGAGATGAAGTTCGATCCGTTGTCGGTGATGATGCTGTGCGGTACGCCGAACCTATAGACAATGGACTCGAAGAACTTGACGGCAGTTTTGCCTTTCTGGTTGGTGACCGGCATGGCCTCGATCCACTTGGTGAATTTGTCGACTGCAACCAGGAGGAAGACGTGTCCCCCTTTCAAGGATTTTGGCAGTTTGCCGATCATGTCGAGGCCCCATTGAGCAAAAGGCCAGGCTATGGGTATGGGTCTGAGCTCGGACCTAGGTGCGTGCGGTTTGTCGGCGAACCGTTGGCATCCGTTGCATCTTCGGACGATATCCTTTGCGTCGCTCATAGCCGTTGGCCAGTAGAATCCTGCTCGTAGAGCTTTGGCGACAAGGGAGCGGCTGCCTGCGTGGTGGCCGCAGATGCCTTCATGGATGTCTTGGAGTATGGCCTTGCCGTCGTCGATGGTGACGCATCGTTGTAGTACACCCGTGATGCTGCGCTTGTACAGCTCGCCGTTGATGATGGTGAAGGCTTTTGACTGGCGAGATATGCGCCGGGCGTCTGTTGGGATGTCAGGCAGTTCTCCGTTTATCAAGAACTGGAGGTATGGTCGCGTCCAAGTTTCTTCGACTGCCATGACCTGCATTAGGTTGACCATGGCTACCTCTGTGTCCAGTTTTTCGGGTCCTTCGTGTCCTTCGGGTAGCGTAGCTCCCGAGTGTTCTGCTTCTTCGGGTGATCCCTTGGGGAATTTCCGCTTGATGTATGGCACGCGGATTTGTTCGAGGAACACACCTGGTGGCACCTTTGCGCAAGTGGAGCCGATGTTGGCGAGTCTATCGGCTTCTTCGTTGCTCTCTCTTCCAACGTGCCAAAGTTTGCAGCCGTCGAATTCTCCTTCGAGTGCGTTGTAGAGCGCGCGGTACGCGATCATGTTTTCGGCGTGTGCGTCGCACTCATTCATCGTCTGCTGGACGACGAGGTTGGAGTCACCGTAGATGACCAGGCGCGTTGCGCCGCATATCTTTGCCATCCTCATGCCATGGATGAGGGCTTCGTATTCGGCCTCATTGTTGGAGGCTCTGGATTTCATCCGAAGAATGTACTTCATCTTGTCGCCTTGCGGGGAGGTCAGTATGACCCCTGCCCCTGCTCCGGCTTCACGCTTGGAGCCGTCGAAGTGCATTGTCCATGACTGCGACATGTCTGGGGTGTCTGGCAGCTGCAGCTCCATCCAATGTACCAGGAAGTCCGGAAGGACTTGAGATTTGATTGCGTGACGCTTCTCGTAGACGATGTCCAAGGGTGACAGTTCGATGCCCACAGGGCCACCCGTCCTGTGGCCTCTGGATTATTCAGGATGCTGTTCAGGGGTGCCTCGTTGACGACCATCACTTGGTGCTCCTGGAAGTAATGGCTCAGCCATCGAGCCGTCATGAACACGCCGTAGGCTAGCTTCTGGTAGTGAGGGTACCTCTGCTTTGTTGGTGTCAGTACCTCGCTGAGGTAGTAAATTGGGCGCTGGACCCCGTGGGTCTTGCCTTCTTCGGGTCGTTCGACCACGAGTACGGTGCTGACCACTTGGTGTGTGGCTGCTATGTACAGCAACAGGGGCTCGCGCTCCTTTGGCGTGACCAAAACGGGCGAGGTGGAGAGGAGCCGCTTGAGGCTTTCGGATGCGTCGTTGGCTTCTGGTGTCCACTCGAACTTGTCTGCCTTGCGCAGCAGCTGGTAGAATGGTAGGGCCTTCTCGCCCATGCGGCTGATGAACCTGCTTAGCGCCGCTACTCGTCCCGCGAGCTGTTGGACGCCCTTGAGGTTTTTCGGCTTCTCCATCGTCATGACGGCTCTGATTTTCTTCGGGTTCGCCTCGATCCCTCGTTGAGAGATGAAGTACCCGAGCAGCTGACCCGATGGGACGCCGAAGGCGCACTTTTCGGGATTGAGCTTGATCCTGTAGCGATCAAGGTTGTCGAACGTCTCGCGGAGATCGTCGATAAGTGTCCTTGCCTCCCTGGTTTTTATTACTATGTCGTCGACATAGACTTGGACGTTGCGACCGATCTGGTCCTTGAGGCAGGCCTGCATGCATCGCTGGTACGTGGCACCCGCGTTCTTTAGCCCGAAGGGCATTGTGTTGTAACAGAATACTCCGAACGGTGTGATAAATGACGTTTTCTCCTGATCTTCGACCTTGAGTCGAATATGGTTATAGCCTGAGTAGGCGTCGAGGAAGGAGAGTTTCTCGCAGCCTGCAATCGAATCGATGATCTGGTCGATCCGAGGGAGAGGGAAGTGGTCTTTTGGGCAGTGCTTGTTTAGTGACGTGAAGTCCACGCACATCCGCAGGATGTCCGTGTCCTTCTTTGGGACCATCACTGTGTTTGCAAGCCACTCGCTTTCCTTGATTTCCCTGATAAAGTCTGCAACGAGCAGTCTATTGATTTCCTTGCCGATAGCTTCGGCTCGTGGCTCCGACAGTCTTCGGATGGACTGCTTGACTGGCTTGGTGTCTGGAAAGACATTGAGTGCGTGCTCGGCGAATTCCCTGGGAACTCCTGGCATGTCCGCAGGACACCAGGCGAAGATTTCCCAGCGCTCACGGAGGAATTCGACGAGCGCGCCTTCCTATGCGGAGCTGAGGTCGTTGGCGATCAGGGCCGTCTTGGAGGCATCCGTCGGATGGACCTGTACTTTCTTGGTGTTGATGGTGGAGTCGAAGGACATGTTAGGTGCGTTCTGCCTTGTGACTGGGGGTACCCCATTGTCCGTCACCTCGCGGTGCCTTATAAGCTCGTCTTGCATGCCGAAAGACTGGGAGATTTTGTTGAAATCCCTGTCGCATTGGTCCGATCGGGTGAAGCTCCCGTGGACTGTGATGACGCCCCTTGGTCCTGGCATCTTGAGTAGTAGGTATGCGTAGTGTGGGACGGCCAGGAACCTTGCGAATGCTACACGCCCCAGGATGGCGTGGTATTGCGACGGCCAGTCCACCACTTCAAATTCGAGTCGCTCCTGCCGAAAGTTGTCCGGCTTCCCGAAGATGACGTCGAGCCCTATTTTGCCCAGGGGGAATATGCCCTTTCCTGGGACAATGCCGTGGGACGTTGTGTCTGATTGTTCCAGGCTGCATTGCGGGATCCGCATAGCTGCTAGAGTGCTTGCGAACATTAGGTTGATGCCGATGCCGCCGTCCATGAAGACACGACTCATCTCG
The DNA here is from genome assembly GCA_916181665.1 of Avena sativa. Lineage (NCBI taxonomy): Eukaryota > Viridiplantae > Streptophyta > Magnoliopsida > Poales > Poaceae > Avena > Avena sativa. The sequence goes on from OV702282.1 coordinate 197,516,013, forward strand.
AAGCCTCCGATCTGCGCCTCCAGCACCAGGGCAGCATGACCTGGGTGAGGGATCTGGCAAGGGTGATCCGCGCGAGTGAATGTGATGCAGGACTCCGATCCGCTGAGGTACTCAGGGATTGTAGGCGGAGTTGCCACGACCAAGTTGATTTGTCGGGTGATTTTCTTTTGCACCCTATTTGTAGGGCGTCCCTTCTGGATCATATTTAGTGCTCCTTTTGGTGGGGGGTACCCGATCCCGGCGTTGTTCTGCGCTGGCGGGACTGGTTGGTTTGGGCCTCCAATAGGCGGCGGCGGAGGAGCTCCGTGTGCTACTTCTCCTGGCGCAGGCGCGTTTCCGAACGCAGGGATTGGGGCTTGTTGCCTCATCTGCACCATGCTTTTGCTGAGTTTCTGGAACTCGCGGCAGTCCTTGAGCATGTGGCTGACTTTCTTTTTGCCATCCTGTTTGTCGATGTAGAAGTGGATGGTGCATGGACCCGAAAGTTTGTCGAATGCTGAGGGTCCGTTGTCGCGGTCGCGGCGTTGCCACGACTGTGCTGGTCATCCGTTGTCGCGGAAGTTTCCTCCGCGGTATCCTCCGCTGTTGCGGCTGTTGTCGTTGCGGCGGTCGGCGTAGCCGGCCGCGATCATGTCGGGTCCGTCGTGGTCCTCGTAGACGCGCGATATCCTCTTGCTGCGGCGTTCCCGTCTGCGGTCGTAGTCGTCCTCTTCATCCGATTGTGCTCGGTGAATGCAATCTTCGCCGTCAGCCCACCTGTTGGCGATGTCCATGAGGTGGTCGAGTGTCTTGGGCTTGACGCGCCCAAGTTCCTCCTTAAAATCTTGGCGTTTGACGCCGTCTCTGAAGGCGTCGATGGTCCTCTCCTCGGAGATATGTGCAGCGGAGTTCTTGGTGGTAGACCAGCGTAGTATGTACGAGCGAATAGATTCGCCCGTTCTCTGAGTGCAGGCTCGCAACTCTTCGATTGAGGCGGGCCTCTTGCTAGTGCCCTTGAAATTTCGGATGAAGCTGTAAGCTAGCTCTTCCCAACTTCGGATGGATCCTGATGATAGGCTGCTGAGCCAGACCCGCGCCGCGCCTGTCAGCTGCAGCTGAAGGCATTGCATGGCGGTTTCTTTGTTACCGCCGTGCAGCTTGACGGATGAAAGATGGTCGCTGAGCCAAGATTTTGGATCTTGCGTGCCGTTGAACTTCGGAGTATCCGAAGGAAGCTTGAAATTGCGTGGCATCTGTGTTCGCCGAACAGATCTGCTGAAGCATCGAGCTCCACAGAGTTCTCCTTCATCTTCATCCATCTCGGACTCGGATGAGCATGCGCGTTTGGCTCGCGCTTTGTCGATTTTGCGCTGTGTAAGCGCGTCTCTGGCATCGTAGTCGCGTTTGTGGCGATGCGAGCTCTTCTTCCTTCGAGGAAGGCCGTGTTCCTCCTCCTCTTCGGATGAAGGGGCGGGGCTCCGGTCACGCCTGGCCGGAGCTTTCTTCTTCGGCTCCGCAGGAGCGTCTTCGTGGAGCGCAGCTCCGACGAGTCCGAGTCTGGTGAGTGCGGACTTTTCGGGTCCCCTTTCGGAGGTTGGTGGGCCACGAGATACGCAGTGGCTGCCATGATCGCAGCTTGTGGTGTCTTCGGGATGATGTTGCCGTCGGCATCCATATCCATGAACGATGTGTGGAGAGTTCGGGTCACATCACGGCGCTCCTTGGGATCCATGTTCTCCACCCGCGAGCGGTGCTTGTTTCCCTGGTTTCCGTTCGTGCTAGAGCTGGGTGCCATGGCGGAGAGCGCAGCTCGTCGCGCGCTGGACTCAGAGGCTGCTTGCTTGCGTTTGTCAAGCGTCTCTTGCATCTTGACTTGCTTCTTGTGCTCCTCAATGAGGAGGTAGTGGTATGCCATCAGTAGGTCACGTGGGGAGTCCACAGGCAGGACTATGTCGCTTGCGACGGCATGGCGTGCCTGGACCCATCCTTCTTTGCTAAGTTGGATGACGTGGCCGTTGTTTTCCCCTTCGGGTGGGGGGGACTGGCTTCTTCTGTTCCCGCCGTTTCTGTCCTGTGGGTTGGGGTTCGTGTTGGGCGGCGGGTTAGGCGTTTGCTGCTCCTGGATGACCGCGGCGCATTGGTAGCGCTCGTAGATCGGTCCGCTGCTGCCGCAGCTTTCGGATCCGGAACCGTAGGTCCCTTCATCCGAAGGGGGATCGCACAGATCGGAGTTGCAGCTGCTGCTGTCGTAGAACTCATTTGTCGATGGTGATGTGCGTAGCACGGGGTGTGGAGCCCACGAGGCGGGCCTGATTGACGGCACGGGCAACCGCTCAGGAAGGCGGAGGGTGCTAGTTTGCCCCACCTGGAAGCAGAAGCTCCCGAACAAAATTTCGAGTCCGTCGCCTACGGGCTCGAAATCCTTCATGGTGGCCGGCGAGTAGGCGGTGAAGTCGAAAGTGCCGAAGAGGAGGTGATTCTCCGTCGCCGCGGAGTTGTAGATCGATCGGGTCGGGACCGTCACGATCGCACAATCAGCAGCCCCGATTCCCACAGACGGCGCCAATTGACGAGGTGTAATCTCGTCAATGCCCATTGTTATGGACTTGGGTTTTGGAGAAGATGGGGATGCTGGAGATCGTGGAACGGTTAACAGACAAGCAACCAGGGGACACAAGATTTACCCAGGTTCAGGCCCACGGAGGGAAAACCCTACTCCTGCTTGTCTGCTCTTGATTACGGCGGAACCGAAGGTTACAAGGTGCGCAGATTCAATCTGGCGTGAGGTGCGTATGCGAGAGTATGAGTCGAGGGATCTAGGACGTGCCCTCCTGGCCTTTATATAGACTTAGGCAGGTTCCGGGCATAGTCCTAGTCGGTTACAAGTTCTAGGGTTTTACCCCTTTGAATTTCCTATCTATGCTAGTCTTGCTCTCCAAGGATCCGAAGGCGTCATGGGCCTTGGCCACCCGAAAATCTTCATGGGCCAGCGTATATCTGCTGTGGGCCTTCCTTGGGCTGGACCAGGTATGCTAAAGTCACGTACCCGTAGGGTATAACCATGTCACTAGTGTTGCTTCGTAGCAGATTTTGACGGATTGCTCCAGCGTCTGCAGATGCAATTTGACCGATATTTACGTGCATGGCTGTTGCATGGCCGCTGGCGTTGAATGCATGAGCTAAAGTACTTATATATTGTGCTTTCAATCAATAAGCCGTAAACAAACCCACTGATAAAAATCACGGCAGATATATGTACCTATATATTGGCGCCAACGGAGCGGCCGCCATGGCGCCGGAGTACCCGGCTAGTCGGTAGCCCCATATTTTCCTACAACTGCACTTCCAATATACACCACAATCGATGGATCTAAACAGATCTATAAGTTTGAAATTGATTCATGCAACTTGGAGGGATAACATGCCACTACAGGAATGGGAAGCTACGCCGACGGCCAAATATCGGGGCCGTCGGCGTAGCCATCGTCTAGGCCAGCTCCGCCAAGCAGCCGTCGGCGTAGAATTTCCCTCGGCATATCCTATGCTACGCCGACGGCTGCCCTCGGCGTAGCATACGCCGACGGCTGCCCTCGGCGTAGCTATTTTTTATTTTATCTCATTAAACTTTGAAAAATCATAACTAAATCATTCTAATTCGGAAAAATACAAATAATATATCAAAATTTGCAAAAAAATAAGACCTATCTATCTACACTCAAATATTACACATTTGTAAATAAAAATTAATTAAAACATAAGACATTATATATAGTTTAAAACGGGCATAAAAAATTCAAAAATGATCGAAACCTTCGCGTGGTGTTATATTATGTGACATAGTTAGAAGGAAAAATATCAAACTTGGTATATTGATTATGTCTCAAAGAAACCTTCACAAAATGACCTATCTCATTCGAGGTTTCTTGGCTTTCGGGTCAAATGACCAATGTTATGGCTAGAATCAAGGCATAGTTTGTGATAATGTGCCCATATTGTGCATACACATGCATCATGGGATGGCGAACAATGTTGCAGGAAGAAGTTTTCCTTTTCGTCGCACCAAAAAGCCATTTCTCATTTTCCGAGCACAAAAAACGGACGATTTTGTAAAGCAACCACCAAATGGATAATTCAAAATGGTACCACCACATTTTACAAAAATACTATACCACCTTATATAGACAATGTCCCAATAGGGGAATCCGAAACCTTTCCGTCCATCTCTGGTGAAAAAGACAAATTCCTGCCGAATCGGCAGGAAGTGGGTCAGATATGAACTACAGGTACATGATCCGATGCTCATGTTTTTTTACAAAAATCATTTTTAGGTTCACAATATGCTATTTTATCAAAGATCCAATGCAAGTTTAGCGAGGCTAGGCCCCGAGCTAAGAATCTTCATGCCCGCCGTTCGACAAAGTTTGACGATAGTTTAAAACGGGCATAAAAAATTCAAAAATGATCGAAACAATGCGAAACCTTCGCGTGGTGTTATATTATGTGACATAGTTAGAAGGAAAAATATCAAACTTGGTATATTGATTATGTCTCGAAGAAACCTTCACAAAATGACCTATCTCATTCGAGGTTTCTTGGCTTTCGAGTCAAATGACCAATGTTATGGCTAGAATCAAGGCATAGTTTGTGATAATGTGCCCATATTGTGCATACACATGCATCATGGGATGGCGAACAATGTTGCAGGAGGAAGTTTTCCTTTTCGTTGTACCAAAAAGCCATTTTCCATTTTCCGAGCATAAAAAATGGACGATTTTGTGAAGCAACCATCAAATGGCTAATTCAAAACGCTACCACCACATTTTACTAAAATACTATACCACCTTATATGGACAATGTCCCAACAGGGGGTTCCGAAACCTTTCCATCCACCTTTGGTGAAAAAGACAAATTCCTGCCGTATCGGCAGGAAGTGGGTCAGATATGAACTACATGTACATGATACGATGCTCATGTTTTTTTACAAAAATCATTTTTAGGTTCACAATATGCTATTTATCAAAGATTCAATGCAAGTTTTCCTTTTCATCGCACCAAAAAGCCATTTTCATTATCCGAGCGCAAAAAGGGAATTTTCTAAAGCAACCACCAAATAGATAATTCAAAAACGGAGGGTTTGTGATTAGTTGATATGGATATCATATTTGGATTCCTCTCATTTTTCTGATCAATTTAGACATATTATTTGTTAAATTCCGATTTATAGATTTAAAGATATTAATTATTCCATATTAAATAGAAAAATACAAAAAAGTAAAATTATTATATTTTTATTTGAATTCAATAATATTTTTACTTATTCATTAATGTTTATTTAAATAATTGTTTGTAATTTCAAAAATACAAACATGTGACATGTTGATATAAGGGTTAATAGGATTGATATCATAGTATTGACAACAATGTATGAATTACTTTGCGGAAACAGATTCTGAAGGAACGAGGAAGTTAAGCGTGCTGGAGCTGGAGTAGTATTAGGATGGGTGACCTTCTGGGAAGTTTGACCAAGACTGCAATTTAATTAAATATTAAGTGTAATTAGTGTTAAAAATATTCAAAGTGAGAGATTAACGAGTCAAATAATTCAAAGATTCAAAAATTGAGAAAAAAAGAAAATAAAAAATTTAATTTTTTTTTTTAAATATTTTTGCAACATGTCGACAAGCTATGCCGACGGCTGCTACGCCGACGGCATTGCCCTCGGCGTAGCATACGCCGACGGCATTTTGGTACGCCGACGGCCTCTATGTGCTCCGCCGAGGGAGCCCTTTGCCGAGGAGGCTACGCCGAGGGCAGCCGTCGGCGTAGCATACGCCGAGGGCATTTTAGCCTACGCCGACGGCTTTTTGCCCTCGGCGTAGCGCGCGCGTCCTGTAGTGTGCAAGACCTAGGCAACGCTTTTGAATGCCAGCCAAGGGACTAAACTGATTCGGAACCTGTGTGCGCATGGGAGGGCGGAAGAAAACATGCCCTAGATGGCAGCGACGGTGAAATCAACTGAGAACAAGAAATCGTCGACCGAGAACAAATCCAAACAGAAGTGGACTAACCTTTTTTCGCTTGATGAGCCTTTTCCGCTTGATGATATTGGTTTCTCCATGGCCCTAGACGTCGCTGCCGGTGGAGAAGAAGACGGGAAGAGGGAGATGGATAGAGTCTTCGAAGCGAACGTTTCTCAGTTTTAGAGAAAAAAGAAGTCCGAGGCAGATTTTACAATACAGCAAAAAAAACTATGTTTTAGGAAAATACATTAGTATATTAAACCGTGGTATCGCTGCATCCAAACGCCGCTCAGTATTGGAAACCATATTTTTTCTAGAAACCATGGTATTTAGAGAATACTCCAAAAAAAAACTGAGCTGCCAAACGAAACTCGGAAACTCAGTTTTACTCCGACTATAGATATACTACCTGGTATCTCGACCATGCTGGACAGTGCAGCACCATCGGAATTCAAAGAGTTACCGTAATTACTCACACATTAGTTGAATGATTTTGCGCTGTCACAGAAGAACACTAATGGTAGACGCGTAGAGACATTGATCAAAACAATATCGTGATTTATAACGGGTACTCTCTCCTTGTCTCGTCTCGCCGCACGGGGCCACACATGAATAACCACCATCCGATAAGCAGCCCTAATTTTTTTCGGAATCATACAAGAGAACTGTATATACTATATTAAGGAGAAACAACGTGGGCGAAGCCTACACAACAGTAGCAGCGACCCTAGAAACAACCAAAGAAAACAAAAACAAACAAATTGATGTCGTTGTATAACTCTTTGAAATTATTTTTATTTATCATAAATCTTCTCATTTTATAAAAGTATAGCGACAAAATACTGATATATTTCTCACTATATCATACACCCGAACATAACTCAGGGTCGGGCTTTAGAATGTAACACAATTAGGAAAGTAACACAATTAGGAAAGTATCAAAAAAGGTCGGTTACTTAAAAACGATAATTATTCTCTTGGTTTCCTGTTGGCTGTTGCATTGTGATCTACAGTTAATAAACAATGTATCTGTTTCTATTCGGTTATGAAAGTGATAAAAAAGTTAGGATTGTGATAATTCGTGTTAGCTTTGGAAACAACAAAACTAGAATGCATTGGTTCCTCAGGCTCTGCGTAAAAATGCAAAGTTTAATTTTAGTTTGTCTAATGCCAATGTGTGGGTTTCCAAATGATTGAGTACAAGGTTTTGCAAAATTTTGCATTTGGCATTAAACGTTCATTTGAAATAAGAACTAGGAATCTTGCAAGTCAATTCAAAGAATTTAAGATAAGCTGCTATGTACCAGATAAGTTCATTTCCACTTCAAATATATATTGTTGTGGACTGGATGCAAACTAAAGTGATCGTGTTTTTCCTGAAACTTATATTTGTGTTTTTTATGAGAAGAAGGGAGTAAGGAGCTCATGCATAAAATCTGTTTCCAACAAATCAGACTTAATAATCTTTCTATTTGGAGGTGTTAATTGTTTTGATATGTAGAATTGAGATGCAACGTTACTAATATCCATTGTTAGTATGTGTTTTGATAAAGATGAATGATAATGGGTATTGCTATTTGTAGAGAGCTTTTTTTATGATTTCAGAATGTGTCCCTAACTATGTATTTGATGTAGTTATTCCCAACGATTTATTTAGTTTCATTCTTGTGCAAATATTCACAGCTGAGTTGCGGAGCCAAATCAAAAGACGAGAGGAAGCACATGACAAAGATTAAGGTAAAAATTATGCACATTGGTCGTCGAAAAGGTAACAAGACTAGAGAAATATGACATATATAAAAAGCCATAAACATTTAACAAACATAAGTTTTTGTCATTTGTTAATCCTCTAGCCCGTAGCAACGCACGGGCACTTAACTAGTAAACTGAAATAGTATATTTCTAGGCTTTTAATTAAGTGTTGAAAGCCGTCGTTTTATCAACTAGTACTACTAAGAGGGGGCGATCCAAGTTTTGTCATTTCTACAAGGCACGTTTTCTTCATCCTCCACAGACTTCGCGCAATTCAGTTACCGTGTGCAAATGACATCTTTGAGTTCTACATATCGTCGTCATGGTTTTTAGAGTGTCTTATGATAATTGTGTGTATAATAAAGACGGTAAATGCCATTGTTCAGTCTTAACAAACGATGCAAAATGTATCTACGTGAGTTCTCCTCAAAGTCAAAACATAATATATCGGCTATTTAAACATTATTTTTACAAGCCAAACAAAATGATGCAACACATTTTATTCAAGTCATATAACTACAACAGTTTGAATGGCGCGTTGGAATAGGGTTGCATGTGACGAGAATTGAACTATTTTTGTTGGTCCATCTGGATTTGTTACCAACAATTATACTTGAATGCCATCACCAGATTAACCCACTTTGTGTGAAATCACAACTTTAACATCATTTTTTTAAAGAAAAATCTACTCCATTCCGCACGTAGGGCTAGACTGTCTTGTACTCTTATTCTTAATTTTATGCACACATTAGTGGACATTATTTGTAATTATCCTGGCTGGCTCAAACTTACTGTGAGTTTGGGAAATAATCTTAGGTAGGAGCGTTTTCAATCTTCTTGCAAATATCTTAAAGATGATTTTATAAATAACATCGGAATTGTGTGATTGACTCTGGACTCTGGAGAGGCAGCATTGGATGATTATCATTTGTACAATCTGGTTTCCTTTTTGAGGTTTTCTTAGTGAATTAAAGTTTTTCCAGGTGAAGCTTTTCCTTTTGAGGTGGAAACGCTGGCTGGTGCGTGCCGTTCTCTCGTGGGCCGAGCCGGGCTGGGCTCAGCGTGAGACAGGATATAAGCTCACTCGATTTCCGCAACCGAACACTTCCCGTTTCATGGAAACCCTAAGGTAGCTGACGAGGAGCGCAAGATCCAGGAGCACGATTCTGAGGGTGAGGATGGCATGGATCCGGATGAGTCGATAGCTGCCAGTGCCAGGGATCACATGTTTCTCGAGAAGGTGGATACGGGTATGGCCGAACTGAAATGTGGCGAGGATGGGGATGATGACATGAGCTGCTTTGAGGATTTGATGGCTGCCCACTGGCGCCGGGTGGATGCAGAGGAAAGGAAGAGGGCTGCTGAGGAAAGGAAGAAGGAGATCGCCGCCAAATTGCCACTGATCCCTTTCCAGGAAAAGTATACCCACAGTTACCAGTACCAGTACCACTACCAGGAAGAGGGGACAGAATCCACAAGAGCTGCCAAGGAGGAGATGGCTCGGGAGGAGAGGGAATTCGCTGTCTACCGTTCCAGCTGTGAATCCTCTTGTTGCTACCGTTCCTTTGAAGAAAGGAGTAAGCAAACACAAACATACAATCAAGATGTTTCATACTTATTGGCTCCTCAAATTTTGTGTGATTAATTTATTTTACTTCATGCTTCTCTTATATTGCACTCATGTTTCAAGCAGATACCTTTCCTTGTAGTGATAGAATGTTAATATTGACTTAATTTGCTGTTGCAGCCACATTGAGTCCCATGTACTTTACACACTGGACACCCGAACGCATCCCGTTCCTGCCCGGCATTGCTACCACAGGGAGCAGCTTGCAGATATACTCCTTCGAAATTCATATGAAAGGCGAAAATTGGAACTGGTCACTCTATGTGTATGGCGTCGTCGCTGCTCGAGACAATGTCGATCGCAATCGCAACCTTCTCTTCTGCCGGCCAAGGCATGACTGCCAAATACTCACACAAGATGTATGTGTCGTATTCAATTTTTCTCTTTATCTTTGTCCACATTGCATGTGCCATTGTTGTTGATGATGATGATAATCCTTGCAGGATCAGTTTTTGTGCCTGACTGGCCCATCACGGGCAGTTTCCGCTTCGGACCCCATTGACTTGGAAGTCGAACTAAAACTTAAGGGCCGAACAAAGTCTCGGGACAGACCGTTGATGAACCAACACTACCATTACAGCAGCGGTTGCACCACTGATTCCGTTCCTATTAAACTAGAGAACTGCAAATGCGCAGTAGAGCTAAGCCTGGACAGATATCCAGAAACTGTCCAGGCCACTATCTTGGGTGTCCGCATTGTTGAAGGTAGTCTATTCCCTTTCAAATATGGAGGCCGAGTAGTGTGCTACTCACCAGCCGAGGAGTGTTTTCTGATGGATAGCGAAGGCACCGTTGATGATGTTATGGATCTGTCCAAGGAAATTCTGCTACTTGATTCTCGTCATTTTGACGACGATGGTGTGGAGATGCCAATGGGATCAGATGGCTACTTTGATCTGTCAAGGCGTGTTGTTTCTGTACCATGGAAAGAAAGCCTGAAAATTGTCATACAAGCCTACTCAGAGTCGCTTCAAAAAGACAAAGGGAAAAAACGCTGCCTGAAACCTCAGGATATTGCTGCAAAAGGTCATGTGAAGTTCAGGTCCAAATACTGCAACATAAGCCAAGGTATGTGTGACCTGGGCGACTCTAAGGTGGAGGTTACTGTTGCTTGGTCAGCCATTATTACGAGCAAGAGAACTCTCAGTCTCCTGTGCTGAGGGTTATAGGCTATGATAACCTTGACCCAATGATCATCTCATGGCTACTGGGAACGAATCAAATCAAATGGTTCTATCTATTTATGTTTTGCTAGTGATTTGTTTGTTCAAGCATTTGTGCATCGATCAGCTATGTAAGATGGCTTAACAGTCTGCGAGGCGAGCCCACTAGTTATGTAATATGTCCAACTATTTGTCTAACGATATGGTAAGTATGATTTCTAGCTATTTCAAGCAGCTGATTCTTCAGCAGCTGCATTATTCTTCAAAATGTCTGAAATGTTGTTACTGTCATGTTATTATCTCAAGCATATACTACTTGTCTGTCAGAAGAGTCGTTCATTCTGTTACAAGTAAGATCTGATGGGTATGGTCTCCTGGAACCTGACCTGCAGAAAAATGCTCTCTGTTTTTTTCCTGCTTAACCAACTTGCTGGCAACTTCCCAGGCACAAGATTAGTTTGTATTCACTCTTTTTCATGTAGCTTTGAAACTTCGCGGTACACCGTAAGCTTGTCTGCAAATAGAGGTGCTTCTTTGGCTGGTCAGTATGAACTTCATTTAAGAAACTGGGCATATATAATATCTGCTTCATCAGGAGGAATACCAGTTTAAAAGGTTAATATAAATGCCTGGATATATTTATTTCTTACCGATGCGTGTTTCTTCTTGACTTGCTCTTTAGCAAGTCAATATAGTTCATTTGCGATGTCAGTTCATTCAGTTACGGTTCTTTTGATTTGTGATGGTTTCCGCATCTCAAAGCACGCAGGTTGGCATGAGCAACTGTTTTAAGAATGTGAAGTACGGAGGCTGTTACAGATCACAAAACTGTATGTGTTCAGATTGATTGACTGTAACATGGCAGCTTATTAGAAGCAAGACACCTGCTCCCAGGAAATCAGGTTACAGATAACTGGATACATATCTGATTGTTGTGAAATCAGGTGATCAAGTCCTTCATATTCTACCGGCTGCCAGGAAGATCACGATTAGCAGTGCTGATATAGAATACTGTGAAATATGGCAATCACTCACTGGATTTGTTGCGACCTGAAAATAGTTGGCAGCCTAAGACACTTCTGTGAATTGTAAAACTATAGATTCTAGAAGACTGTAATTGTAGGTAAGTTTGGCATGATACAGACCTGGTAATTGTCAGACATTGACCAATATATAACATGCACGCGGACCGAGGCCTAGGTCACTCTTAACACCCTACTACCTCCGTCTCAAGGCTTAAGCCTTATATTTTTTGAAAAGTCAAAACTATGTAAAGTTTGATCAAGTTTGTAGAAAAATATATTAATATGAAATACATATCCTTTGATATATCGTGGAACATATGTTCACATGGTATCTATATAATATCATAGTTTTTGATAGTTTTTTCTAGAAACTTGGTCAAACTTTTCATAGCTTGACTTTTTTAAAAAAATATAGGGCTTAAGCCTTGGGGCGGAGGGAGTATTTTTTTTGGATTTCTATTTTTATGCCCCTGGTTCGTTAGCTCTACTCACTTTTTCCCGGTCGCTAGCTCTACTCACTTTTTCCCGGTCGCTTAATTTTTCTCACTTTTGCCCAGCTCCTTGTCCGAAACTCTCACATCGGTCTGAAACTCGCTCTCCGTCGGGTCTAGTGGACCCTCGCCGTTACGTGCTGAAAAGTGGGGCCGTATTCAGGTGGGTCCCGTAGTGGACCCTCGCCGTTCAGTGCGGTCCTGTAGTAGGACCCCCCATGTTGGACTGCATGGGGACGGTTTGTTAGGAACGCGTTTTAGGGATGTGGTGTGAAACCATGTGGGGCGCGTTTGGTAGTTACGTGCGCCCTGTCGCCTAAATTGGAAGATTTATTTTTTATTATTTTTATGATTTGTCTTTTTAAGAGCGTCTTTTCCCTTTATGTCGCTAACATTTGTTATTTTTACCTAAAAAGGCAGCGAATCTAGAGCAACTTCTCTCTTCATTCATGGTTCCTTTTGGACCTCGTATTTTCCCAATCTGACAACAAATCTAACTAGCACCATAAATATGTAGATAAATAAAGCGGATGTAGATAAAGCAGCTAATAAAAGATTATATAGTACAGTACTTAAACCAGGTTTGACAATTAGGCTACTCCGCAGCAGCAACAGCTTATAAATTCAACACATACAATAAAACAAAAGAAGCTGTTTTACAGCAGCAGCAACATCAACACAGGATCAGTGACCCCTCATGGCCTCCGCTAGGAGGGCCTCCGCCTCCGTCCTCTTGCGCTTCCTCCACTTTCTGCTGCCCAGTCCCTTGACCTTGGGCGTCTTAGGCTTGATCGAGGGCATGCGACCCTCCTCGATGGCCACCTTCTGGAGGTTGCGGAGGTGAAAACCGAGCACCTGATACTTGGCTCTAAAGGTGTTGACGTTCTTTGACAGGCCGCAGGTCTTCACGTCCTCAGCATGCCTTGATACGTCGGAAACGTATCTATAATTTTTTATGCTCCATGCTTGTTTAGTATGTACTTTGCTTTGCTTTGTCTACACTTTGAGGTGTTTTTATATGTTTTCTAGAACTAGCCTATTAACAAGTTGCTACAGTGCCAGTTGCATGTTTTTTTTCTGTTTTTTGTTCCAGAAAGGCAGAAAATCAATATTCTCGGAATTGGACGAGACAAAAGCCAAAGTTAATATTTTACCATGGGCAACACGAAGCCAGAAGACGAGACGGAGAAGGCTCACCAGGGGGCCACACCCCCTGGTCGCGCGGGTGGGCCCACCCCGTGCCTAGGAGGGCGCAGCCGCCCTGGTGGCCCCCCTGGTTCGCCCCTTCGCCTATAAGAAGCCCCCGATGCAGAAACCCTAGGCACCCGACCAAAACTCCACGAAACCTTCTGTAGCCGCCGCCACCTTCGTCCCTAGATCGGGGGATCTAAAGTTCTTCCCGGCACCCTGCCGGAGGGGAGATCATCCCGGAGGCCTTCTTCTCCGGTATGAAGCGTGAATAGTTCCACCTTGGACTACGGGTCCATGTAGTAGCTAGATGATTGTATCTCCTCCTTTGTGCTTTCATGTATAGATCTTGTGAGCTCTGTTCATGATCAAGATCTAATCTATTTGTAATCATGCATGTTGTGTTTGCGGGGATCCGATGGATATTTAGATTACTATGTCAGATTGATTAGTGGTTTTGTCTATTTGATTCTATCATATCTATGTTGTTTGTGATCTTGCATGCTCTCCATTGTTAGTAATTATCTTGGCCAAGTAGTTGCTAGTGACTCCAAGAGGGGGTATTTATGCTCGATAGTGGGTTCATGCCTCTAGTTTCCAAGGGAAGTGACAGAAGTCTCTTCGGTTGTAGATGTGCTGTTGCCACTAGGGAGAAAACAATGGTCTCTTGTTCATGGAACAAGTGGATTGTTTATCTTACACACTTTGCTTAAAGCAGTTGTCTCTTTCTTACAACTTAATACTGGAGGGGGTTCGGATGATAACCTGAAGGTGGACTTCTAGTCATAGATGCAGTTGGATGGCGGTCTATGTATATTTTTGTATTTCCCAATCGAATCTTATAGGATATTTTTGTCTAGTATTGCATTGTTATGCCTTGCTCAGTTCCTGTCAATTGCCCTGTTGTAATTTGTTTACCTTTAATGCCATGTTTATCTAAGGAGAGCACCTCTAGTGAACTATGTGTTGGAATTATGCCCTAGAGGAAATAATAAAGATGTTATTATTATAATTCTTGTTCATGATAAAGTTTATATTCCATGCTAGAATTGTATTAAGCGGAAACTTTGATACTTGTGTGGTTTATGAACAACATCGTGTCCCTAGTACGCCTCTGTGGATAGAATGGATAATTGGTTTATGAGTTTTTGTTCGGAGTCTCGGATGAGATCCAGGACATCACGAGAGGTTCCGTAATGGTCCGGAGAATAAGATTCATATAAGGGAAAGCAGTTTTTGGATTTCAGAATTGTTTCGGAATATTCGGTATTGTACCGGAAGGTTCTAGAAGCTTCCGGAGTGGAACCAACGTGGCCCCACTTGTCGGAGGGGGGTGTGGGCCTACGAGAGAGTGCCCTGGCCGCATTGGGCCAGGGGCACAAGGCCCCATAGGCCCAGCCGGCCAAGCCCTAGGGGAACCCCTAGGGAGAGCTTCTAGAAGGGGGAACTTGCCCCCCACTCCACCCATGTGGCTGCCGGCCCTAGGGCTTGGAGGAGGGGCAAGGGCAGCCGGCCAGCCCTCTATATAAAGAGGGCAGGGGCGCACCCTCCTCCCACACCCCAAAAACCCTAGCCGCCATACTGCTGCCCTCTCCTCTCTCTCTCCCGACTGCGCGTAGGCGAAGCCCTGCCGCAGAAACTGTCCACCATTGCACCACGCCGTCGTGCTGTAGATCCAATCTATCTCTCCACCCCACTTGCTGGACCGAGGAAGGAGGAGACGTCGCGGTGTCGTACGTGTGCATCTCTCGGAGGCATCACCACTTGCGGCGTTGGATCGGATCGGATCGCGAGGAGGAGAAGGCTAGTACGACTACATCAACCACGTTCTGTTGAACGTTCCGTTGTGCGATTTCTTCAAGGGTATGAAGATCTCATCTATCCCTCTCGTTGTTTGTATCTCCTAGATTAGATCTTGGCTTTTCCCGTTCGCATCTGTAGAAAATTTTGATTTACTATGCTGCGAAACCCTTCAGTGGTATCAGAGCTAGATCTATGCGTAGATGTGTTTCACGAGTAGAACGCAACATGCTTGTTGCGGACGTTGATGTTTTCTGTTGCAAGCCTCTTTTTGTGTACTTCTTATGACGCGGGATAGTGAGATCGAAGCGGTCCAGGCCAACTTTACGTGACCTCGTTCACGAGACCGGCTCCGCACTTGACGTGTGGCTTGTTCCACACATGCGGCTGGTGGATGCCAGTTTCTCTCACTATAGTTATCATGGGATTTACACCGGATGTTGGCAACCATAATATCACCGTTGTGGCTTTCCCTAGGTAATAATCGTTCTTAGCTTGTTACTCCCATAAGCAACGTAAAATATGCAACAACAAAGTAGAGGCGTCTAACTTGTTTTTGCAGGGAATGTTTCTGTGATATGGTATGGCCCAAGATGTGATGTGTATGTTGTATGCAATGATCATGTTTTGTAATATTTCACGACTTGCATGTCGATGAGTACACAACCGGCAGGAGCCATATGGTTGTCTTTATAATTGTGTATGACATGTGTGTCAACTTCTTATACGCCATGTAATAGCTTTACTTTATCGCTAAGTAGTTAGCAATAGTTGTAGTTGCTATTCGTGGTGGAGGCAATCATGGTGGAGTGATGGAGATCATGTTGGCACGCACAAGATGGAGATCATTGCGCGGAGATTGGCTATACCATGTCACATAAAATTATATGCATGTGATGTTTATCCTTTTATGTATCTTATTATGCTTAGATCGCGACGGTAGCATTATAATATGATTCCTCACTTAAAGATCAAGATAAAACTGTGTTCTCCCCATGTATGCACCGTTGCGAAAGTTCGTCGTGTTCAAGCACCACGTGATGATCGGGTGCTATAAACTCTACGTTCACATACAACGGGTGCAAGCCAGTTTTGCACACGCGGAAATACTTGGGTTTGACTTGACGAGCCTAGCATGTACAGACATGGCCTCGGGACACACGAACCGAAAGGTTAAGCATGAGTCATATGAATGATATGATCGACACTTTGTTGTCCACCATTGAAACCACATCTCTTCTCGTGAAGATCGGATTAGGTGCGGTGAATTTGGATCATGTTCACTAAACAACTTGAGGGATGTTGAATTTAGTGGTAGTTCATCTAGTAATTTGATTAGGTTGAACTAGTTATCATGAACATAGTCTAAATTGTACTTGCAAATTTTGTAGATCAAATGGCTAAGTCCAACTTCAACTTCAACGTTTTTGCTGAGAAAGAAAAGATTAAGAACAATGGGTCTTGTAGGGGTTCGTAGCATGGAAAACAAAAATTTTCTATCGCATACAAACAAACAAGCCAAGATCTATCTACTAGATTGTAGCAACGAGTCTATGGAATAACTTACCCTCGAAGATTCCAAAGTGTTTAACGAGAGCGGATTCTCGTGGGTGATGTAGTCGTACTCTTTCCGATCTCAAGATCGTGTAGACGATCCTTCCGGCGCTGCGTTCCGACAGCGCTCCCGCAGTCGGTCACACGTTCGGTACTCGACGAAGACCTTCCTCTCCCTTGTTCCAGCAGGCAGCGGAGGTTGTAGCACTCTCCTTGCGATTCCGGCAGCACAACGGCGTGGTACCGGAAGTAGAGGGGAGATCCCGCAGGGCTTCGCCTTAAGCCGGAGCGAGTATGGTGGAGTATGAGAGAGGGCTATTAGTGGTCTAGAGATTAGACACACCAATTAGAAGGCTCTAAACCGCAGGCTAAAGCAATTAGAAGCTCTAAACCAAAACGGCTCTAAACCGGAGATTAGAGGTGGAAACTTGTGTGTCTCAAGGAGGAGCCCTGCCCCTCCTTTTATAGGTGGAGGGGCTAGGCGCGCCAGGGAGGGAGGGAGTCCCTCCCCAACTCGGCCTAGGGCTGGGCGCCGGCCTGGAGGAGTTGGACTCCTCCTCCAAGTTGGTTCCAACTCCTCTTGCTTGTTTCCCACAGTTTCCTGTTTCCCACAGTTTCCTGTTTTAGCCGTTTGACTTTCAAACTGGCAATTTGACTTTCATGTTTTTGGAACAGCAAGAACACTTAGTACATGATGCAATCATTCAATGACACACTCATGTACCCTCCCCCCCCGGAGTGCCGGACAATCCGGAACCTTCTAGAACATTCCCGATAAAAACACCGGAATCATTCCCGAACTCCGAAACGGGACTTTCCTTATATGAATCTTATTCTCCGGACCATTCCGGATCACCTCGTGATATCCCGGATCCCATCCGAGACTCCGAACAACATTCGGTCTCTTTCTCATAATACCATAACTACTCAAACAACGTCGAATCCTTAAGTGTGTCTCCCTACGGTTCGTGAATTATGCGGACATGATCGAGACACTTCTCCGAACAATAACCAATAGAGGAATCTGGAAATTCATATGGCTCCCACATACTTCTACGATTACTTTGCGATCGAATGAACCACTTACATACGATACCAATTTCCCTTTGTCTCACGATAGTTTACTTATCCGAGGTTATGATCGTCGGTATCTCTGCATACCTAGTTCAACCTCGTTACCGATAAGTACTCTTTTCTCGTTCCCGTGATATGTGATCCCTTGTGAGCCAGTCACATGCTTGCAAGCCAATTGGATGACATTCCACTGAGAGGGCCCAGAGTATATCTATCCGTCATATGGATGGACAAACCCCACTCTTGATCCATGTGTTTCAACCAATACTTTCCGAACATTCAATGCCACCTTTATAGCCACCCAGTTACGGTGTGGTGTTTGATGTCATCAAAGCATCCATCCGGTAAAGGTGATATGCATGATCTCATGGTCGAAGGAATTAGGTTACTATGTATCAGAAAGCATATAGCAAATGAACTATTGAAATGACTTGATCTTTATGCTACGCTTATCTATAGGAGTATGTCCATCACATCATTCTCCTAATGATATGATCCTGTTGTTAATAACATCTCTATGTTCATGATCAGGAAACCATGATCATATATTAACCAACAAGCTAGTTTAACAAGAGGCTTTACTAGGGACTCTTATTTTAGTTTACAAATTACACAAGTATTAATGTTTCCGGTTAATACAATTATAGCATGGTATGTAAACATTTATCATAAGTGTGAAGATATGATAATAACCACTTTATTATTGCCTCTTGGGCATATCTCCAACAGTCTCCCACTTGCACTAGGGTCAATAATCTAGTTTCAAATCTTTGTGTATTCAATACCTATGGCTTTCCGGTGTTGTATGTACACGATTGCTAGTGGTCAACTGATCTCCGGATCTGACACTTCCAGGTCCGTGTGTAATTGCATGTCTTTGCGTCTCTACGCATCACTCATTCTCTAATGAGATGGCTCGTACAAATTTGGTCCTTTGGTGTGACCTTTAGTTCTTTTGGGTTAAAACATGTTGATAATATTGTCGCACAATATATCTTCATAGTATTATCCCTCTGTGAACTACACCTAGTTTGATAACAAACTACTTGACACAAATGCCCTCTTTTTGCTGCTATAATAGCAGTCATATACTTAGCCTTTTGTTGTAGTATCTGTCACAATGTCTTAACTTTGGAAATCATCCAAATCCATTATGGAACTCACTTTCCATTATATTGTGCCACCCTTAGTTTAGATTGAGATAAACTTAATTTGTACTTCGTGACAAAGCTAGTATCAATGTAGTACTTTTACAATGAACTAACCATCTATTTGTCACTTCTACAAATATTATACTCTTAGTTCTTTCAAAAGATCATAAGAATATCCTTACTATTGTCCAATGATCATCTTACGAATCATTCTGGTATATGCTCACAACATTTAGAGCATAGGACATATCTGGATTTGTACATATCACAGTATGATTGATATAAATACTCTTTGTGATTTCATACATCAAGTATCAATCTATACTTGATTATTTGTTTCACTTTACCAAATGTCAATACACTTGAATATATCATCAACATTGAACTTATACAATCCTTTCTGTGCGACAAGAACCTCTCTTGTAGTTTCTATATTGAACTCATTCAATATCTTGTCTATGTACTTCTGGCACAACCATATTAACGTCTATTGATGCCAAATATTTGGGTTTTGCCTAAGTCTTTCATCGGGATGAAATTCTTAATATGTGTTAATAAAAGATACATTATTTCCAATCAACAATATGTCTTCCACATAATGTATTAGAAACATGTCTTAGCGCTCCCACTTAATTTCTTGCAAATGCAAGCATCTTCATTGTCTCTAATGAACTTTTAAACTCCTTTAACAGTTTCATCATAGTGAATATTCCAACTCCGCGATGCTCACTTTAACCATTGAAGTTTGCATATGCTTTTAGCATCCTTTGAATTAACAAAACCCTATGGACCGTGTTATGCACATGTCCTAGGTAACGATTCTATTAGAAGAACTTGTTTTGTTTATTCAACTACCATATAACAAAATTATATGTAGTGGTTGCTACATTAATCCGTCTAGACTAAATATCACTATGACAGATCAAATCTTGTCATAGTCAACCTTTGAACATTGTTGTGAACTCTTTCCCAACATGTCGACTATTTCATAGATGTGAAACATCCATGTCTATTTCTTTATAGATCCAAATACGACTGTAATGTCATGAACCTTTCGAGAGGGTCTTTCAAGTTCAAATCTTGATCTCTCGTATATGGAACTATCACGGATTTTATGGCTTCAAGCCATTTTACGGAGTCAGGGCCCATCATCGCTTCTTTGCATGTAGTCAGTTCATTATTCTCAAATAATGATTCAACCCTCAAATCTTGGTATTTGATTGTTTACCCGATCTACTTGTTTCAATAGGAACTTAGATCTCCGTGACCACAACCTTTGAGGCACGTGAGCCATGAGCATTGTTGCTGTCTCCGGAACACTTTTCGGCGCTGCGCAACTCTGCACATATAGCTAAGGTTCTTTTAACCTTATCAAAGTTCTATTGTCCTCCCACTTTTCTTTTCACGAAAAATTCCTTCCAAAAGAAATTTGACGTTCTAAGCGACAAACACTTTTGTCTCTGGTGTTTATGGAGGAATACTTAACAGTTATTCAAAATAACATACAAAGATAGGTTCATCCGACTTTGGTTGCAAACATCTTTCTTATGCAAAGCATACCAATGTTTAAGAAAGGACAACTTGGGTTTTATCCCAAACCATAACTTTATATGGTGTCATTTCAACGGATTATGATGGAGCTCTTTTCAGTGGAAAAACGGTAATCTCTAAAGCTTTTAATCTTTAAAATATAATGGCAGTTTTATGAATTATACCTTTGATCTTACCATGTCAAACAAGGTTTAATTACATATCTCGAATCCTCCATACTCTTATGGTGTTTCGGGAAATGCAAATCCACGGAACGATTCCTTAAATCTTAGGTATTATGCTAAACTTGTAACTTAAATATTTTCCTTTATGATCTTATCATAAGCTATTTATATTCTTGTTACAATGATTTTTCACTTCATCTTGAAAGTCTTTGAACTTTTCAAATGTTTCATACTTCATCCTTATTAAGAAAATATTCATATATTCACTCAAATTTTCGGAAAAAGCAAATGAAGTTAAAATCCATCGCTCTTGACTACACATAATGGACTTTGTACAACAATATGTACAAATTCCAATAAGCTAGTCTTTCGTTCCCTTTTGGCCTATGAACGAAGTTTCAATTATCTCTAGGAAAGTTTCACAAGTGTCATTTGATCAAAAATCAAAAGACTCCAAAATTCCATCCACATGGAGTTTCTTCATGTTTTCTTCCCAGTATAATTTAAACGGCGATGTCACTTCCTAAGTGATCTTTCAATCAATTTGTCTTTCGACATCTTTAGCACTAGTTTTATGGATGTGATGTCTCCAACGAGATTTGCGAATCCATCTTTTATGGATTACGGCAATTATTTGAACAACCCTTTTGTTCTCATAATACCTGATAAAACAAATCTTTGAAGGCAAGCTTTGATGTTTAACGAGCAACACAATAACCCTTTATTTTGTTCTCGATGAACATCATCACATATTATTTTGCTAGTTACTTAGGCCATTGTAGTTCATGAATTGTGTTGTTTCTTATGACGATTCACACCAACAAATTCAGTATCAAATACTTAAGAACCACATTGTTTAATAAGCAAAGAATATAGCCATAACATGTATATCATCTATATACTTAAACTGAACAATTCTAGTCTTTTCTTTTCTGCCATATATTTATGAGATTCTCTTTCAGTATTTCCTTTTCTATTTGAAAGAATCTATCAATATCAATAGTGGAGTCATATATATGACACATAGTCCAAAACATGTATAGTTAAATACCAATGTCTTTGGACTTGCACTTTGAAGTAGATCACCATCATCAAATGTTTGGTGTTCTTTCAAATTCCTTTATTTATTAATCTTCTTGGTGTAGTAAACATTTTACCTACATCAAATATTCACCCTCATTATGGATTTATCCATGATCAAGCTACTTTTAGCTTGTAACGGTGAATCGAAAGTATAATGTTGCTCTCCAAAACCTTTTGGAGGATTAGGACAACTAGTGTCTCCAACCTTTTGCAAATTCTCATCAAATATGAGAACATAACTTTTTCCATATTATACTCTATCATGTTGCAACCAAAACTGTGTTTCAGATATCACAATATCTTCCACACATCATGGTTTCTGAAACAACTCTTTCAGATCCTAGATAACCTTGATATTAAGAGAATCCTTTGAATATCAAGAATCATGGAGACAAACATGATACTTATATACTAACACTTGGAATTGTTACTCTTGATTTAATACTAATTATTAAACTTCATGGAGTAACCGGAACTTACTGAAAGTTTGCAATAGAACTTTTAAACTTTAGATTAACACTTAAAAACAATACGATACCAGTTCGTAAAGTAACTAACCAGAATTCTATAGTTCTATCATCTCAATTATAACTAAGCGCAAGGTGGTAAACGGATGCCAATGACTACAACAACTATGCAAATTCACTTTGATTTAGTTTATGATAAATTGAGTTCTAATTAATAATTAAATTAATCTTGGTGAACTCCCACTCAAAACAATATCCCTCACATTGTTTTAGTGATCACACGAACCAAATCCACCATATCAAAACCGATCAACACGAGAGTTGATATAGCTTTAATGGCGAACAATCAACATGTTCATCATATCTACTATATGACTCATGCTCTACCTTTCGGTAATCCGTGTTCCTGAGGCCATGTCTGTACATGCTAGGCTCGTCAAGATCAAACCTTAGTTTCCGCATGAGCAAATCTGGCTTGCTCACGTTGTATACACTTGCAGAATCTAACACACCCGATCATCACGTGGTGCTTCGAAACAACAAGCATTAGCAACGGTGCATACTAAGGGTGAACACTTTCGAACTTGAAATTCATGTGCATGAGGGATCATCTTATAATGCTACCGTCGTCTACTAAGCAATACAAGATGCATAAAGGATTAACATCACATGCAATTCATAATATGTGATATGATATGGCCTTTCTTCTTTGTGCTTCTGATCTTCATCTACAAGCACGAACATGATCTCCATCATCACCGGCATTGCATCAAGGTCAATGACGCTTCTCCATGATTGTCGTCCACCAGCTTCAAATATTACAACTACTTTGAATAGACACGCGGGTCTTAACATAAATTAAAGACAACCATATGGCTCCTGCCGGTTGCCAACTTACAATAAGGAACATTGCATACATCATATATAATCACAATCATGGCCATATCACATCACTGCACACCCCTGCAAAACAAAGTTAGACGCCTCTACTTTCTTTGCATATTTTACGTGGTTTGGGGCTTTCAATAAGTGTCGTTCTAACTTACGAACAAGAACCACAACATTGATACTATCATTGTTGATCACCCGTTGTAAATTGGATCTTAACTATGCTAGGAGAAACAGGCACCCGCAAAGCCACTTATGCAATACAAGTTGCATGTCAAGCGTGGAGCAAGTCTCATGAACGATGTCATGTAAGGTTAGCCTGGGCCGCTTCATCCCAACATACCGCAAGATGCAAAGTACACAAGAAGCAATCGACAATAAAAGCATCAACGCCCACAATGACCATTGTGTTCTACTCGTGCAACAGATCTACATATAGACACGGCTCTGATACCACTGTAGGGGTTCGTAGCATGGAAAACAAAAAATTTCTATCGCATACAAACAAACAAGCCAAGATCTATCTACTAGATTGTAGCAACGAGTCGATGGAATAACTTACCCTCGAAGATTCCAAAGTGTTTAATGAGAGCGGATTCTCGTGGGTGATGTAGTCGTACTCTTTCCGATCTCAAGATCGTGTAGACGATCCTTCCGGCGCTGCGTTCCGGCAGCGCTCCCGCAGTCGGTCACACGTTCGGTACTCGACGAAGACCTTCCTCTCCCTTGTTCCAGCAGGCAGCGGAGGTTGTAGCACTCTCCTTGCGATTCCGGCAGCACAACGGCGTGGTACCGGAAGTAGAGGGGAGATCCCGCAGGGCTTCGCCTTAAGCCGGAGCGAGTATGGTGGAGTATGAGAGAGGGCTATTAGTGGTCTAGAGATTAGACACACCAATTAGAAGGATCTAAACCGCAGGCTAAAGCAATTAGAAGCTCTAAACCAAAACGGCTCTAAACCGGAGATTAGAGGTGGAAACTTGTGTGTCTCAAGGAGGAGCCCTGCCCCTCCTTTTATAGGTGGAGGGGCTAGGCGCGCCAGGGAGGGAGGGAGTCCCTCCCCAACTCGGCCTAGGGCTGGGCGCCGGCCTGGAGGAGTTGGACTCCTCCTCCAAGTTGGTTCCAACTCCTCTTGCTTGTTTCCCACAGTTTCATGTTTCCCACAGTTTCCTGTTTTAGCCGTTTGACTTTCAAACTGGCAATTTGACTTTCATGTTTTTGGAACAGCAAGAACACTTAGTACATGATGCAATCATTCAATGACACACTCATGTACCCTCCCCCCCCCCCCGGAGTGCCGGACAATCCGGAACCTTCTAGAACATTCCCGATGAAAACACCGGAATCATTCCCGAACTCCGAAACGGGACTTTCCTTATATGAATCTTATTCTCCGGACCATTCCGGATCACCTCGTGATATCCCGGATCCCATCCGAGACTCCGAACAACATTCGGTCTCTTTCTCATAATACCATAACTACTCAAACAACGTCGAATCCTTAAGTGTGTCTCCCTACGGTTCGTGAATTATGCGGACATGATCGAGACACTTCTCCGAACAATAACCAATAGAGGAATCTGGAAATTCATATGGCTCCCACATA
Source organism: Avena sativa (assembly GCA_916181665.1). Lineage (NCBI taxonomy): Eukaryota > Viridiplantae > Streptophyta > Magnoliopsida > Poales > Poaceae > Avena > Avena sativa. The sequence goes on from OV702282.1 coordinate 197,540,593, forward strand.
CTTCTACGATTACTTTGCGATCGAATGAACCACTTACATACGATACCAATTTCCCTTTTTCTCACGATAGTTTACTTATCCGAGGTTATGATCGTCGGTATCTCTGCATACCTAGTTCAACCTCGTTACCGATAAGTACTCTTTTCTCGTTCCCGTGATATGTGATCCCTTGTGAGCCAGTCACATGCTTGCAAGCCAATTGGATGACATTCCACCGAGAGGGCCCAGAGTATATCTATCCGTCATATGGATGGACAAATCCCACTCTTGATCCATGTGTTTCAACCAATACTTTCCGAACATTCAATGCCACCTTTATAGCCACCCAGTTACGGTGTGGTGTTTGATGTCATCAAAGCATCCATCTGGTAAAGGTGATATGCATGATCTCATGGTCGAAGGAATTAGGTTACTATGTATCAGAAAGCATATAGCAATTGAACTATTGAAATGACTTGATCTTTATGCTACGCTTATCTATAGGAGTATGTCCATCACATCATTCTCCTAATGATATGATCCTGTTGTTAATAACATCTCTATGTTCATGATCAGGAAACCATGATCATATATTAACCAACAAGCTAGTTTAACAAGAGGCTTTACTAGGGACTCTTATTTTAGTTTACAAATTACACAAGTATTAATGTTTCCGGTTAATACAATTATAGCATGGTATGTAAACATTTATCATAAGTGTGAAGATATGATAATAACCACTTTATTATTGCCTCTTGGGCATATCTCCAATAGGTCTAACTTCACCAACTGGTTCCGCAATCTGAGAATCATTCTCGCTGGCGGACAAAAGGACTATGTCCTTGAGAAAGCGCTAGGTGACGCCCCTGCTATAGATGCGCCGGCTGATGAAAAAGCTGTTTATCGGTCGCGCAAAGATGATTATGGTGTGATTAAGAGCACCATGTTGTTTGCTATGAAATCGGACCTTCGAAATCATTTTGAGGAGTTCATCGGGCCCTTTGAGATTCTTGAGGAACTGAAAACCATGTTTCAGACTCAGGCCCGTTTTGAGAGATATGAGATCTCTGAGAAATTCTTTAACTGCAAGATGGAGGAAGGGAGTTCCGTTAGTGAGCACGCCATTAAGATGTCGGGCTACACAACTGGACTGCAAGATTCCAGAAGAGCTCAAGATTGACAGAGTTCTGCAATCACTCCCTCCTAGCTACAAAGGTTTTGTAGTTACTCATAATCAGATTGGTTCCACTGATACGATCATTGAGATCTTCGCTAAGATGAAAGCTGCGGAGGTGGACATCAAGAAAGATAATCATGTGTTGATGGTCAACAAGCCCCCCAGCTTTAAGAAAGGTAAGGGTGCAAATAAGTCCTTCAAGAAAGGCAGCGGCAAGCGCGTTGCCCCTGCTGAGAAGAAGCTCAAGTCTGGACCTAAGACGGACACTGAGTGCTTCTATTGCAAGGACAAGGGTCACTGGAAGCGCAACTGTCCGAAGTACTTAGCGGACAAGAAGGCTGGCACCATTAAAGGTATATTTGATATACATGTTATTTATGTTTACCTTACTAGCGCTCGTTGTAGTGACTGGGTATTTGATACTGGTTCAGTTGCTAATATTTGTAACTCGAAACAGGAGCTACGGAATAGACGGCGGCTAGCAAGGGATGAGGCGACGATGTGCGTTGGCAACGAATCAAGAGTTGATGCGATGGCCGTCGGCACGCTCTCCTTAGTTATACCTTCGGTATTAGTTTTAAACCTTAATAAATGTTATTATGTGCCTGCGTTGAGCATGAACATCATATCTGGATCATGTTTATTGCAAGACGGTTATTCATTTAATCAGAGAATAATGGTTGTTCTATTTATATGAGTAACATATTTTATGGTCATGCACCTGCTATGAATGGTTTATTTCTTCTGAATCTCGAAAGCAATGAAACACACATCCATAACATTGAGGCTAAGAGATGCAAGGTAGATAGTGATAATACGACTTATTTGTGGCACTGCCGTCTAGGTCATATTGGTGTAAAACACATGAAGAAACTCCATTCTGATGGACTTTTGGAGTCTCTTGATTTTGAATCATTTGACACGTGCGAGCCGTGCCTCATGGGCAAGATGATCAAAACCCTGTTCTCCGGTATAATGGAGCGAGCAACGGACTTGTTGGAAATCATACATACCGATGTATGCGGACCAATGAGTGTTTTGACGCGCGGTGGATATCGCTATTTTCTCACTTTTACTGATGACTTAAGTAGATATGGGTATATCTATTTAATAAAACATAAATCTGAAACATTTGAAAAGTTCAAGAAATTTCAGAACAAAGTGGAAAACCATCGTAACAGGAAAATTAAATTTCTACGATCCGATCGTGGAGGTGAATATTTGAGTTATGATTTTCTCACGCATCTTAAAGCAAGCGGAATCGTTTCGCAACTCACACCACCCAGAACACCACAGCGCAATGGTGTGTCTGAACGCCGGAATCGAACTCTATTAGATATGGTGCGATCAATGATGTCTCTTACAGATTTGCCGTTATCATTTTGGGGTTATGCATTAGAAACCGCTGCATTCACTTTAAATAGGGCACCATCTAAATCCGTTAAGACGGCACTGTATGAACTGTGGTTTGGTGCTAAACCTAAGTTGTCGTTTCTTAAAGTTTGGGGATGCGAGGCTTACGTCAAGAAGTTGATGCCGGACAAGCTCGAACCCAAAGCAGAGAAATGCGTCTTCATAGGATACCCTAAGGAAACTATTGGGTATACCTTCTATCACAGATCCGAAGGCAAAGTGTTTGTTGCAAAGAACGGATCCTTTCTTGAGAAGGAGTTTCTCTCGAAAGAAGTGAGTGGGAGGAAAGTAGAGCTAGACGAGGTTATTGAACCTTCTCTTGAGTTGGAGAGTAGCGCAACACCTGAAATTGTTCCAGTGCCGTCTGCACCAACAATAGATGAAGCTAATGACGAGGATCATGAAGCTTCGGACGATGCTACTACTGAACGTCGCAGGTCAACAAGGTCACGTGCCCCTCCTGGGTGGTACGGCAATCCTGTCTTAACTGTCTTGTTAGTAGACAACAGTGAACCTGCGAACTATGAGGAAGCAATGATGAGCCTAGACTGTGAGAAATGGCTAGAGGCCATGAAATCCGAATTGGGATCCATGAGCGAAAACCAAGTATGGACTTTGGTGGACCCTTGTAGCGACCGTAAAGTCGTTGAGTGGAAATGGATTTTCAAGAAGAAAACGAACGCGGATGGTAATGTTACTGTCTATAAAGCTCGACTTGTCGTGAAAGGTTTTCGACAAGTTCAAGGTGTTGACTACGATGAGACTTTATCTCCCGTAGCGATGTTTAAGTCCATTCATATTTTATTAGCAATTGCTGTGTTTCATGATTATGAAATATGCCAGATGGATGTCAAGACTGCGTTCCTCAATGGCAACATTGATGAAGAGTTGTATATGATGCAGCCCGAAGGTTTTGTCGATCCTAAGGATGTTGATAAGGTGTGCAAACTTCAGCGTTCCATTTATGGACTGAAGCAAGCATCTCGGAGTTGGAACCTTCGTTTTGATCAAGTGATCAAGAGCTTTGGATTTGTTCCAAATTGCTACGAAGCTTGTATCTACAAGAAAGTGAGTGGGAGCTCAGTGACATTTTTAGTACTATATGTGGATGACATATTGATTATTGGAAATGACATTGATATGCTTAACGATGTGAAGAGTTATTTGAACAAATGTTTTTCAATGAAAGACCTATGAGAAGCTGCTTATATATTAGGCATCAAAATCTATAGAGATAGACAAAGACGCCTAATAGCTTTAAGCCAAAGTACATACCTAGACAAAGTTCTGAAAAGGTTTAGAATGGATAAGGCAAAGAAAGGTCAGGTAAGATATTGAGCAAGGCTCAGTGTCCAACTACGGTAAACGATAGAGAAGCTATGAGCAAAGTGCCTTATGCCTCGGCCATAGGTTCTATCATGTATGCCATGCTGTGTACTAGACCGGATGTGTCCAATGCTCTTAGTTTGACGAGCAGATACCAAAGTGATCCAGGAGTGGAACACTGGACAGCCGTGAAGAACATCCTAAAGTATTTAAATAGTACTAAAGAAATGTTCTTGGTCTATGGAGGTGATTAGCAGCTCGTAGTAAAAGGTTACGTCGACGCTAGTTTCGACACCGACAAGGATGATTCTAAATCTCAGACATGATACGTTTATATTTTGAATGGAGGAGCTGTGAGCTGGAGAAGCTGCAAGCAAAGCGTGATCGCGGGATCTACAGTAGAAGCGGAATACATGGCTGCTGCAGAAGCGTTAAGTGAAGGAGTTTGGATCAGGAACTTCATCACTGAGCTTGGTGTGGTTCCAAGTGCCTTGAACCCACTGGAGATATTGTGTGACAACACTGGCGCCATAGCACTGGCTAAGGAACCAAGATATCATCCAAAGATCAAGCATATCAACCGCAAGTTTCATATAATTCGAGATTATATAACAGATGGAGATCTGAAGATTAGCAAAGTACATACGGATCTGAATGTCGCAGATCCGTTGACTAAAGATCTTCCACGAGCAAAACATGATCAGCACCTTAGTGCCATGGGTGTTAGATTGTTGCCAGATGTAAACTAGATTATTGACTCTAGTGCAAGTGGGAGACTTTTGGAATTATGCCCTAGAGGCAATAATAAAGATGTTATTATTATAATTCTTGTTCATGATAAAGTTTATATTCCATGCTAGAATTGTATTAAGCGGAAACTTTGATACTTGTGTGGTTTATGAACAACACCGTGTCCCTAGTACGCCTCTATGGACTAGATCATTGATTAATGATGGTTAAGGTTTCCTAACCATAGACATGAGTTATCGATTAATAATGAGATCATGTCATTGGGAGAATGATATGATGGACAGACCCAAATCAAGCAGAGCAATTAGATCGTGTCATCGTGTTCATCTTTGTGAAGCTTTTTCTTATGTCAAATATTGTATTCCTTAGACCATGAGATAATGCAACTCCCTGGTATCGGAAGAAAGCTTTGAGGCCATCAAACGTCATCCTATGAGAGGGTGATCATAAAGGTGTCTCTCAGGTGATCGGAAAGTACTTGTTGGGTTGTATGTATCGAGATGGGATTTGTCCCTCCCAAGTCGGAGAGATATACTTCGGGCCCACTCGGTAATCGATATCAACACCGCTTGCAAGCAAGTAGTTAAGGAGTTAATCACAAAGTGATATCGGATTACGGAACGAGTAAAGTACTTGTTGTGAACGAGATTGAACTAGGTATGCCGATGCCAACGATCGAATCTCAGGCAAGTAAAATATCGCGTGATGAAGGGAATATAAATATGGTATTAATTGAATCCTGGCATCGTGGTTCATCCGATATGATCATCGATGAATATGTGGGAGCCAATATGGGTTTCCAGATCCCTCTGTTGATTATTGATAGAAGATCATGTCTGCATATTCTCGAACTCGTAGGGTCACACACTTAACGTGTCTCGACGCTAGGATAGAATGGATAATTGGTTTATGAGTTTTTTTCGGAGTCTCGGATGAGATCCAGGACATCACGAGAGGTTCCAAAATGGTCCGGAGAATAAGATTCATATAAGGGAAAGCAGTTTTTGGATTTCGGAATTGTTTCGGAATGCTCGGTATTATACCGGAAGGTTCTAGAAGCTTCCGGAGTGGAACCAACGTGGCCCCACTTGTCGGAGGGGGGGCGTGGGCCTACGAGGGAGTGCCCTGGACGCATTGGGCCAGGGGCACAAGGCCCCATAGGCCCAGCCGGCCAAGCCCTAGGGGAAACCCTAGGGAGAGCTTCTAGAAGGGGGGGGGGGGAACTTGCCCCCCACTCCACCCATGTGGCCGCCGGCCCTAGGTCTTGGAGGAGGGGCAAGGGCAGTCGGCCAGCCCTCTATATAAAGAGGGCAGGGGCGCACCCTCCTCCCACACCCCAAAAACCCTAGCCGCCATACTGCTGCCCTCTCCTCTCTCTCTCTCTCTCCCGAATGCGCGTAGGCGAAGCCCTGCCGCAGAAACTCTCCACCATTGCACCACGTCGTCGTGATGTAGATCCAATCTATATCTCCACCCCACTTGCTGGACCGAGGAAGGAGGAGACGTTGCGGTGCCGTACGTGTGCATCTCTCGGAGGCGTCGCCACTTGCAGCGTTGGATCGGATCGGATCGCGAGGAGGAGAAGGCTAGTACGACTACATCAACCACGTTCTGTTGAACGTTCCGCTGTGCGATTTCTTCAAGGGTATGAAGATCTCATCTATCCCTCTCGTTGTTTGCATCTCCTAGATTAGATCTTGGCTTTTCCCGTTCGCATCCGTAGAAAACTTTGATTTACTATGCTGCGAAACCCTTCACTATGGACCCCGGTACAATCTTTACCATTGATACATCTTCCACTGTTACTGTTTACTTGCTGCAAACCATCATCACCTTCCACACCATACAGTTAATCCTTTGTTACAGCAACCGGTGAGATTGACAACCTCACTGTTAGTTGGGGCAAAGTCTTGAGTTTGTGTTGTGCGGGTCTCCACGTTGCCTACAGCACCTTTGGGACTTTTCCTTCCTCCTACTAGTTCGATAACCTCGGTTTCTTACTTAGGAAAACTTGTCTGCTGTACTGCATCATACCTTCCGCTTGGGGTCCCCCAACGAAGTGCTGCTGCACTCATCAAGGCTTTTTCTGGCGCCGTTGCCGGGGAGGCTAAGGACGTCTTCACAAGGGGAGTCCTCCTCAACCTTTCTATTTACTTTGTTTTTAGTTTGCTTAGTTTCTTTTGCTTGGTTTTGTTTGCCTCTTTTTATCAAAAACTCCAAAAAAATAGTCTAGTTTGGTTTGCTTTCTCTTATCAAAAACACAGAAATATTAGTTCTTGCTCTAGTTGTTGCTGCTATTTTTCGCTTGCTCCACCTTTGCCAAAATGAACTCTGCTGAGAACACCAAATTGTGTGACTTCACTAGCACAAACAACAATGATATTCTTAGCACTCCCATTGATCCACCTGCTCCTGATGCTACCTTTTATGAAATTAAGCCTGCTTTGTTGAATCTTGTGATGAGAGAGCAATTTTCTGGTGCTAGTTCTGATGATGCTGCTGCCCATCTCAATAACTTTGTTGAACTTTGTGAGATGCAAAAGTATAAGGATGTAGATGGAGATATTATTAAGCTCAAGCTGTTTCCTTTCTCCTTGAGAGGAAAAGCTAAAGAATGGTTGCTATCCTTGCCTAGAAATAGTATTGATTCTTGGACTAAGTGCAAAGATGCTTTTATTGGAAAGTACTACCCTCCTACTAAGATTATATCTATGAGAAGTGACATTATGAAATTTAAACAACTTGATAATAAACATGTTGCTCAAGCTTGGGAAAGAATGAAATCTTTGGTTAAGAATTGTCCCACTCATGGACTCACTGCTTGGATGATTATCCAGACTTTTTATGCAGGTTTGAACTTCTCTTCAAGAAACCTGTTGGATTCAGCTGCTGGAGGTACCTTTATGGGCATCACTTTGGGTGCTGCAACAAAACTCCTTAATAATATGATGGTTAATTACTCTGAATGGCACACTGAGAGAGCTCCACATGGTAAGAAGGTAAATTCTATTGAAGAAACCTCCTCTTTGAGTGATAAGATTGATGTTATTATGGCTATGCTTGTTAATGGGAAAGCTCCTTTAGATCCAAATAATGTTCCCTTGGCCTCTTTGGTTGCTCGAGTAGAGCAAGTTGATGTGAACTTCATTAGAAACAACAATTTCAACAACAATGCCTATAGGAATAATTTTGGTGGTAACAACTATAGGCCTTATCCTAATAATGGAAATACCTATGGAGACTCCTACAACAATGCTAGAAGTGCCCCCTCTAAACTTGAAGTTATGCTCAAAATTTTTATTAGTAAACAAACCGCTTTCAACAAGACTCTGGAGGAAAAACTTTTAACCGTTGAGAAGAACATTTCCTCTTTGTCTAAAGCACGGTCCTCCTTGAATAATAAAATGGCTGCTAAACCTAAAACCATGGAAAGTACCTTTGCTTCCACTCATGCCATACAAGTTACTATTGATGAAAATATTAGATTGTTAGCCCAACTTCATGCTAAGTGGGAAAGGGAAGCTGAAATTGATAAAAACAATAGTGTGTGCACCATCACTAGAATTGATACCGCTAAACCACAAGAAGTCCCTATTCCTTCTCCTACAATGCCTAAGCCTAATGAGTCTACTACTAGTGATGCTAAGTTTGATTTTGATATAGATGGTTGCAATATTTCTGAAGTGATTCTGTTCCTGCAAAAGCTTGCTATAAGTCCTGATGCTAGTGATATGCATGTTGCTTTCACCCAAACACATTATATATGCTCTTGTTAAGATTAAGGAAGAGAAGTTAAAACACAAATATTCTATTCCTAGGAAAGTTGAATATAGTTGGGAACCCATTATTAATATGCAAGTGAATGACTTTGATCTCAAAGCTTCATGTGATCTTGGTTCTAGTGTCCCTATTATGCCTAGGAAGATTTATGAAATGCTTGATTTGCTACCTTTGGAAGATTGTTATTTGGATGTTCCACTTGATGAGAATGCTAAGAAGAAACTCATGGGGAGTATTAATGATGTTCTCATTATGGTTAACAATGCTTATGTCCCTGTTGATTTCTATGTTTTGGATGTTGAATACAATGCTTCTTGTCCTGTTACTTTGGGAAGACCTTTTCTTAGAACTGTTGGTGCCATCATTGATATGAAAGAAGGTACCATTAAATATCATTTCCCGTTCAAGAAAGGTATTGAACACTTCCCTATGAGGAGAGAGAAGTTGTTTTTTGCTCCTCCTTTGAAAGCAAGGTTTGATGTTAATGCTTCCTCATTTGAAAATACTTGATTTCTTGCTTCTTGTGCCTAACTTAAAGGCGTTAAAGAAAAGTACTTGTTGGGAGATAACCCAAGAGTTTTCTTGAGTCTTGGAAGTTATTACTTTAGTAATGACCCTTCCTTATCCTTTTTTGTTTGCTTTTTGTGCCAAGAATGACCTCTAATGAGAGGGAAGTAAGATTTGGGGGGTTGTTTTCCCGAAACAGATTTCTATCCTCCACCATAAAAATTCGTGAGGAGTCTCTATAAATCGTATTGAGCTGAAACTTTACGAGTAAATCCCTCAGTATGTTAGATAACTTTCGTTAGCTCAACACTTTTATATTTGAGCAACATAAGATTTTCAAAAAAATCGGTTTCTACCTGCTGGTCTGTTTTGACAGATTTCTGCCATTATTTGCATTTGCTTCATATTGATTCCTTTTTGAGTTCTCTTTTGGGGAATTGAGCTTTTTGAAGGAGTTTCTACAGTAGCTTGTGTTTTTAATGAAAGTTTTGATGTTCCAAAGCTAAACCTAAAGGTCTTTTATCTTTTGAATACACTAATGTTACTAATGAAGATTGTGTGAAGTTTTGTATGAAGGAAAAATTTCAGGTGTAGAGAGAGAATGATGTAATGAGATGAAGAATGGACAAAATATCAAGCTTGGGGAGGCCACCCCGGTGTCACCCCAAGAAATATCCAAGAGGTACAAGCTTCAAAGCTTGGGGATGCCCAAGGCATCCCCTTCTTCATCAATAAAAAGCTCATGTCTGTCTAGACACTTTGTTTATATTGTTTCATGCACTGTTGTGTTGTTCTTGGAGCGTCCTAGTTTTCATTTGTTTTGCTTAGTTTGTTTAGTTTGCTTGAATAAAGTAGTTTGGACCCCCGTTCTTGCTGTGTTGTTTCAAATAAGTCGATTGGTGTTGGAAATGAGTAGAAAGTTCTTGCTTGAAAGTGCAAGAGGAGCTTGCATTGACTGTGACTTAGACTTTAGCATGACATGCTAGGTGCTGTTTTGACCTTATGCTTAGTGATTATTTCTATAGCATGTCTTGTTCCAAACAATTGGGATTGCTTAGTGTGACTTCAAAGAATTATGCGTTGTTTTAGCATACAAAAGCATAGTATTGTGGTATTCTCCTTTGATGCTTTGTTTGTATTGACTTGGCACATGCTCACACCATGTATGACTATGAACAAGTCACCATAGCCTATATGATAATTTATTCCTTGACTTGTAGTACCACTCTATGCTTTGATTAGTAATGTTTTGTCGCTCTGCATGATTATGGCCATTATTGCTCTCTTAGTTGGTTGCTCCCAGTCTTTTGCTAGCCTCCACTTGTATGAGTAAGTTCTACTCATGCTTCTAACTCCCAAGAAACCAAGTTATTCCAAAGTGTCCACTATAAATTACTATGCATGGTGTGTTACACCATTCCAAGTATATTCTTGTTTTCAGCTATGTTCCAATTAAAAAGTATTTCGCTACGTGAAAACTTAGTGATTAAAGCCCTCACAAACTTTATGGCACACTTTATATTATTTGCCCCTAATAAACTTGAACCATTGTGTCATATATGTTGTATATGTTTGCACTTATACGTTGGAATTAGCAGAAACATGCTGTCATGGGGAACGTTTTCAACATTGCACTTGTACTTTGTACATAGTTGATATCATGCTATTTTGTCTATGGATGTCGCCCGTGTGAAATAACGAGAGAGCTTGTAAGTCCATGGAGTTATGTATTTTGTGTTAGAGAAATGTCTGGGCCGCTAGCCTAAGTCATGCCTAATCACGATGGAAACTTGCAGCATTCTGTGAAGCATACTCAATAAAAATCTATGCACATAGTAAATAAAAAGATCGCTGAGATGCTCATTGTCTACTTGCCTTGTCATTTTGGTTATGGGATAGCTCATGTACCATGTGCAAGGGGTACCCCGTTGGCGGTTCTCTGTGATATGCATGTACTTACTATGACAAGAACTTACAGGTGACTGGAGTTGAGTAGTATGAGGTGTGGCCCTCGTATTCAAGGGACATGAGATTGCCAACTTATACTTTGTCAAGCATATACTCCATAGTTTGTTCAGTTTAACCTTAATCACTTCAAGATGCTTATGATAGGGGCAATGCGGGCTGAAAGCTAACAAGTACCATAATTTTTGGAAGCTCTTTTTGAGACTTGAAATTCCTGCTTCCCTTTATGAAGGGCCTTTCTTCCACTATTATATTGAGTCTCCACCTTCTACCTTTAGGCACCATTAAGAGAGCATAGTTGCCATTCTTAGTTCTATGTGCAGTGTCCCAAAACTTATTGATTGATGCATATTGTGATATTACTTGTTCTTGTGCTATTTGTATCTAGTCACTCTTATGAACTTTAAAAGTGTCCTATGCATCTATTTTCTACTCCGTGAGGGACAAGTTGAATGCCACTATGCCATGTTTTCTGTATGTGAAACAAACAAACAAACAAACGTTTATCAATGCATGTTATTCATGATCTTTGTTTATAGCCTTTCATGTTGCATGCATAGTTACTTTGTATTATTCTTAGAACTCCATCTTTCATGCACATGTTTAGAGTTATCTGATCCCAGCTTTCAATGCTTGCAATTGGTTTGATCTTGGTTTTGATGGTGCATGTCACCTCAAAAATTATTCTTTTTATCACTTACCTACTCGAGGACGAGCAGGAGTTAAGCTTGGGGATGCTTGATACATCGGAAATGTATCTATCATTTTTTATGCTCCATGCTTGTTTAGTATCTACTTTGCTTTGCTTTGTCTACACTTTAAGGTGTTTTTATATGTTTTCTGGAACTAACCTATTAACAAGTTGCCACAGTGCCAGTTGCCTGTTTTCTTCTGTTTTTTGTTCCAGAAAGGCAGAAAATCAATATTCTCGGAATTGGATGGGACAAAAGCCAAAGTTAATATTTAATCGTGGGCAACACGAAGCCATAAGACGAGACGGAGAAGGCTCACCAGGGAGGCACACCCCCTGGTCATGCGGGTGGTCCCACCCCGCGCCTGGGGGGTGCAGCCGCCCTGGTGGCCCCCTGGCTCGCCCCTTCGCCTATAAGAAGCCCCTGATGCAGAAACCCTAGGCACCCGATCAAAACTCCACGAAACCTTCAAGTTCTTCCCGGCACCCTGCCGGAGGGGAGATCATCCCGGATGCCTTCTTCTCCGGTATGAAGCGTGAATAGTTCCACCTTGGACTACGGGTCCATGTAGTAGCTAGATGGTTGTATCTCCTCCTTTGTGATTTCATGTATAGATCTTGTGAGCTCCATTCATGATCAAGATCTAATCTATTTGTAATCATGCATGTTGTGTTTGCGATAATCCGATGGATATTGAGATTACTATGTCAGATTGATTAGTGGTTTTGTCTATTTGATTCTATCATGTCTATGTTGTTTGTGATCTTGCATGCTCTCCGTTGTTAGTAGCTATCTTGGCCAAGTAGTTGCTAGTGACTCCAAGAGGGGGAATGTATGCTCGATAGTGGGTTCATGCCTCTAGTTTCCAAGGAAAGTGACAGAAATCTCTTCGGTTGTAGATGTATTGTTGCCACTAGGGAGAAAACAACAGTCTCTTGTTCATGGAACAAGTGGATTGTTTACCTTACACACTTTTCTTAAAGCAGTTGTCTCTTGCTTGCAACTTAATACTGGAGGGGGTTCGGATTATAACCTGAAGGTGGACTTCTAGTCATAGATGCAGTTGGATGGCGGTCTATGTATATTGTTGTATTGCCCAATCGAATCTTATAGGATATTTTTGTCTAGTATTGCATTTTTATGCCTTGCTCAGTTCCTGTCAATTGCACTGCTGTCTAGTATTGCACTCATCATGCCTCACGAGGGAGTTGAAGTCGGTGGCGAGGCTCCTGGTGCAGAAGGGACACTGATGACCCAAAAGTATAGGGGATCGCAACAGTCTTAGAGGGTAGTATAACCCAATTTATTGATTCGACACAAGGGGAGCCAAAGAATATTTATAAGCCTTAACAACTGAGTTGTCAATTCAGCTTCACCTAGAAATAGTCTTTCTCACGGTAGTTTATCAGTAGCAACAGTTTTGTAGTAGCAATAGCAAAGTAACAGCAGTAGTAAAACAAAGGCAGTGGTAACAATAGTAGCAAACAACGGGATTTGAGTGTGGTAGGCATAGGGATGGATGGACGGGTGTTGCATGGACAAGACTATTCATATAATATCAAGATCTAGGGCATTTGTAGATAAATAAGATAAAGCATCCAAGTACTGAATAATCATAGGCATGTGTTCCATATATAGTCATACGTGCTCGCAATGAGAACTTGCACAACGTCTTTTCTACTGTTAGCCCGTTGCAGCGGGGCCTCAAGGGAATCTACTAGCAATTAAGATACTCCTTTTAATATAGTACCAGAGCAAAGCATTGACACTCCGTGAACACACGGGATCCTCATATCACAGCCATTCCCTCCAGTTGTCCCAATTTCTGTCACTTCGGGGCCTTTGGTTCCGGACAATAATATGTGTAAACAACTTGCAGATAAGATCACAAACAATACTATCATCATGATTCAATAACATGTTTAGATCTGAGATCATGGCACTCGGGCCCTAGTGACAAGCATTAAGCATAACAAGTTGCAACAATGTCAAAAGGCACTAACAAAGATACTAGGCACCATGCCCTAACAATCTTATTCGATTACATGATAGATCTCATCCAATCCCTACCATCCCCATAGCCTACAACGGGGGATTACTTACTCATCGATGGTGAAACATGGATGGTTGATGGAGAGTGTTGGTGATGATGATGGTGATGATCTCCTCCAATTCCCCATCCCGGCATGGTGTCAGAACGGAGTTTCTGGTTCTGAATCATGGTTTTAGGTGGTGGCGGCGCAACGGAACTCTATCTAGAAAAATGTAGAATCCCCCTTTGTTTTTAGGTCAGAGGGCTTATGTAGACGGAGGGGAGACCGAGGGGGTGCACGAGGTGGCCTCACCACCCCCAGGCGCGGCCTGGCCTGGACCGCGCGGCCAGGGGGTGTGGGCCCCTCGTGGCCCTTCTCCATCTTGTCTTCTGGTGATGGTGCTAACGTGGAGCACTTCGTTGGAAACCCCAAGAGCAAGGTGTGAAGCAGCAAGCAGCAAGTCTTCCCTCAGTTGAGACCGAGGTTATCGAACTAGAAGGAGGAAGGAAACATCACACAGGTGTTGCGAGCAGCGCGGATACCTGCACAACACAAACTCAAGACTTTGCCCCAGTGAATCAGTGAGGTTGTCAAGCTCACTGGTTTGTTGTAACAAATGATTAAACGTATGGTGTGGAAGGTAATGGTTTGCATCAAGTAAACAGGTAATAGTGTAAGACGTATCAATGGTAAAGATTGGACCGGGGTCCATAGTTCCCTAGAGGTGCTCTCCTTAGATAAACAACATGGCATGAAGGGTAAACAAATTACAGCGAGGCAATTGACAGGAACTGAGCAAGGCATAACAATGCAATTACTAGCCAGAAAGATCCTGTGAAGTTGATTGGGCAATAAAACAATATACATAGACCGTCATCCAACTGCATCTATGACTAGAAGTCCACCTTCAGGTTATCATCCGAACCCCCTCAGTATTAAGTTGCAAGCAACAGACAACTGCTTTAAGCAAAGTGTGTAAGGTAAACAGTCCACATGTTCCATGAAGAGACCGTTGTTTTCTCCCTAGTAGCAACAACACATCTACAACCGAAGAGATTTCTGTCACTTCCCTTGGAAACTAGAGGCATGAACCCACTATCGAGCATAAATACCCCCTCTTGGAGTCACTAGCAACTACTTGGCCAAGATAACCACTAGCAATGGAGAGCATGCAAGATCACAAACAACATAGACATGATAGAATCATAAAGATAAAACCATTAATCAAACCAACATAATAATCTCAATATCCATCGGATCCCTGCAAACACAACATGCATGATTACAAATAGATTAGATCTTGATCATGAACGGAGCTCACAAGATCTATACATGAAAGCACAAAGGAGGATATACAACCATCTAGCTACTACATGAACTGTAAGGTTACCAACCTTTAATAAGGTAGAGATCCCTGTGTTTACAATGCTAGTCCCTGGATCAATAGCTAGCATCCACAGTTAAGATGTAATATCAAGAAACAAAGGTCATAATACAACTTTATAACCAGGAATAAAATAATTTATTACATCTTACAGAGCTCATTTGGCTATCTCATTACAATGCGGCAAAATATAACAATAGCATGGGGTCCTTCATCTTCAAAGTGCCACAGGCAGACATGTTGGTTGTAGACTTGTAATCCTAATTCAACATACTTCACTAATATCAAACAAACCTGCAACATAATAAGTTACAGCCACAAGGGTCAATACATTTGAATTGTATTGGCAAGTGATACTATAGTAATATAGTGGAGTCTATTATCTATATGCATTTGGCTAAGTTGAGCTTAGGCTTGCTTTGCTCAATATAGATTTTCCTTATCATTTTAAAACACTAAGTTTTTGCTTGACAAAAACACCCAAGGCATCTCCGAATAGAAATTGGTGATCCTTCAACCCTTGTTCAACCACAAGTTTTTAACTTAGAAATTTGGATGAGGAGATTCTTGATAGCTTCCATGTCTTGATGCTCAAATTGTCCTTTACCAGGGACATGGCTAAGTACTTAGATTTTTCACTCTGCAGAGGTGGTGCACTTTCCCCACAAGACTTGGTTTCCCAAGACAAAATCTTTCAGAATCCTTCCCTTAGACAAGAATGGACGCTCTCCAACCTATCAATCCCCTACCACCAACTGTCCATTTGGCTAAGTTATTGCAACCTATATGATCCAGGCAGAGCCCATAATGCCAAGTGGCTGCACTTGAAGCTTCTCAACATTTGACATCTCAAATCTCTTTGTTCCTGGGTGTCAATCCACAAGTGAGATACACAAGGTAAACCATAGAAATGGGCCCTGTGAACCACTCAACACAAACCATTCCTTCCATTCCACCCAGGTGATTCATTCACTTAGTTGTTTTATTAAACAAAACACAAGTCCAGGACTTAGAAATATTCCATAGTATGAATATAATCCACCCTTGTTTTCTACTAGCTAAGCTAAGCATGGTAGTAGTAGGAATCTTAACATAGGATATTTCTACTAAGGTTTCATCTACTAGGATTTCCCATGGCATGGTTTATACATCGCAAAAATTCCATGCAAGTCCTACTTAGAAAGATCACTAATGCATAGTGACAATAATGGGACAAAAGTATGAAGCATCACTTGCCTTTTTGGTAGAGAATATAAGTTCACTCCTTGTCTTTGCAATGATCACACTCTTCAAATCACTACAATTCAATCAATCAAGGGCACAATTTCAATCTACCATTCAATCAACATCACATAAAATAATAGAAACAAAACAATGCATGCAAGCATGCCAAACTTTGTTTTATTTACAAAAGTGGTTTATAATAGGTTATAAACATTCTAAAACACTTATTGGTTATTTTATAAAGTGGCAAAACAATTTGCAAAAGATTTTATCTATAAACCATTTTTAAACCAAATCAATATTTTATGTGGTTGAAAATGCCTTTAACAAAGTAACTATCTTTATAGGGTTCACCAAATATGTTTTCAAATCATAAAATCTTGTGTTTAGGGTCAGAGAGTTTAAATCAAAACATTTCCCAAAGATTTTCTCCCAAAAGTATTTTTAATAAATAAACATTATTTTTATTTGACTAGAAACGGTTTAAATCAAAGATTTATTCTTTTGCTTCACCAAATATATTTTTGAAACCACAAATTTATTTCTATGGTCGGTAGGTTCAAAACAAACTATTTGCCAAAGATTTTATCCCTAAAATCATTTTAGAACAATTTTTATATTCCAAATATGCCTACACAAGTTTCTGCAAAAACAACCAATTTATCAGAAACATTTTACTAAACAAAGTGCATGGTCAGAAAGTACTTGTCTTGCTGATTCCATTGATATAAAATTTGCAAAATTTGTACGTGTGGTTTGAAAGTTATGAATTTTGCAAGTTTACTAATACAATAGATCAAATTCTGTTTTTAATATAACACACTGGCCACGCGTCACGATTCTATTTGTCGGCACCGTTTCGCTCGGATCGATCGATGTGGAGCGTTGGATCTAAGTTTAATTGCGCGGCTCATATCACTCGATACCTCTTCGGCTAGTCATTCTATCGCACACGTCGGATCCAAATCGAACGGCGCACAACCACTGACCATTTACTAGCGGTGCTGGCGGCGGCGACTGGCGGCGGAGCGGTCTGGCGGTGGCATTGCTGGCGATGTAGGAAGCGAGAGAGGGTTGGGAGAAGCTCACCAGGTTCGCAGGGTTGCGCTGATTCTCGACGTGGTAGCCACAGGGTCAGGGGCGCACGGGGGTGACGGTGATTGCTCGCCGGAGAGATGCCTGGCGACAGGCTCGTGCGGTCGCGGTCGGAGACGAGGTTGTAGATCGCGCGCGGTTGATTGGCGAGCACCTGGAGATGCATAAGGCACAGGCGAACAAAACTGCATGATCCACTGGTCGAGGTGCGCACGGAGTCGAGTTCTAGGGCTCACCGGAGTTGCGGGGGTCGTCGGTGGCGCACTGGTGAAGACGCCGCCGACATTTTGGACCGAGCACGGTTGAGCTTGGAGTACTGGGAGATGCGCTAGAGTCTGTGGGTCAAGCTCGTGTGGTCGAGGGGGTGAGGGGCGGCGGGGTTTGGCCGGAATTGGAGGTGGAGTTCGCCGGAGGCAGTGGCGGTCTAAGAGGAAATTAGGGCAGCCTGGGGGCTTCGGTGGGGCGACGACTGGGGGGAAAGGAAGAAGGAAGTGTGGAGAATAAGTATGCGAGGTCAGGGGGAATTAGTGGCGGCAGTAATGTGTATTGACGCCGGCTTCAACGGCCAGAAACAGCGAGGAGGTGTTGGGGGCGTGGTCACCGCGAGGTAGACGATGGTGAGCTGGCTGCGTGGGTCCGCTTCGTCAGCGAAGGAGAGAGGGGAGGTGGGGTCCAACCGTCAGTTGCTGAGCGGGTGCAGACGTGAGTGAGAAAAGAAATGGTTCGGGGGAGAGAGATGGGCTCCTGATGGGCTTACTGGGCTTGTTGGGTCAGGCAGGCTTAGTTCATTTTTTTTGTACACATTTGTTTTTCCTTTTCTTTTTTATTTATCTGTTTTGATTTTGTTTAAACATTTCAAACCTCAATTTGATTTCAAACCTCAACCAAAATTTGTGTAGATTCATATACTGATTAATAACACATTCCAAAGTCAAATTTAGAATAATTTATTTATTCTTTTTAGGGTCTTTTAATTATTCAAAATAGGCTCTAGGATTAATTAAATAAGATTTATTAATATTTTTCAATCTCCATTTGAATTCAAATCACCACCAAACTTTGGGTGAATTTTAATTCTGTTTATCAACATATTTCAAAGTTTCAAAATAAAATAATTCTTTTAGGATCTAGTAATAATTAAATAAATAGACCATAGTCTTTAATTCAAATAGGTTTTAATTTATTTTAAAACTCTTTTTGAAATCTAAATAATATCAAAATCTTTTCAGTAGGTTTCTTTTGAATAACTAAAACACTTGGAATTTCTTTATTTTAAAATCTTTAATAAATTGTAATGTTTATTTGAAAGGAAAAAGTCTTTACTTAAAGAAAATTGGATATTAATAAATCCTTATTATTTTATTTGAACAATCTTTATTCTTTTTAACAAATAGAAATAATTTATTTCATTTGCTTGGCCAAGATTTAATTTGGCTCTTTAAAATAATCCTTATTTATATTTCTACCTATGCTTATCAAAACCATAACTTTTTATTTAAAGATCCAAAAATAGTGTTTCCAACTATTATAACTTTACTTATTATTTGTTTTATCTTTTTAAATTCCTTTAGGATTATTTGCTCACCATTTGGTATGGATTTCTAGGTGGTTGCTTTATTAGCTTTGGGAAATCAATTTCCTTATCTTATTAAATTCATAAGATTTTATCTATGGCTCCAAATTAAGTGAATCCAATTCATATGGTTTTATAATATTTCTAATAATCATTCTTGATCAATTTGAAATGTTTGTTTGGCCAATTATTATATGGATCAAATCTTTAGTCTTTTGAGATAACTTGGAAATGATTTTCTTCCATGGTTTTAGAGTTTTGGTTTATTTCTCAAGTGTTTTAAATTTCAAGATGCATTTTATGAGGAATGCATTCCACTTGATTTGATATTAGTTAGATTCAAACATTAACCAAAGTTTGTTCAAGATGGGATTTTAAGTTTCCATTTAGAAATAAAAGTTTCTTTTCACCCTAAATTTCAACAATTATTTATTTTGTTTATTTATTTTTCACATTACAAGATTTGGAAAATCTTGGGATGTGATAGGCTACCACCCTTAAAATAAATATCGTCCCGAGATTTGGGAAGGCTAGGGGTTACAAGTTGGCTCAAAGCAACTAGGGTACTACCACCCTTAAAAATTTTCCAACTAGATTACTTCTTGGCTTGCTTGGAATCTTGTTGAAACTTCTCTGGGCAAACATATGCATTGTGTCCTTTGTTTCCACACTTGAAACATGTGACAAGGCTGAGATCCTTCATAGGCTTGTTTATCTTGTGCTTCATCTTTTATGGACAATTGTTGCATAATGTCCTGGTTCTTTGCAATTGAAAAACATCACTTGGCCGATATCTTTCCTTTCCTTTAGTATTATTGCCTCTTGTTTGTTTCCTTGGTTCTTCATCTTTTCTAGGCATTCATTGGCATAGTGTCCCATCTCTTTGCAAGTGTAACATTGCTCTTGGGTAATATCCTTCTTGCTAGGGTTGGGGCATTTCTTCTTCTTCTTCTTGGGTCTCTCCAAAGCTAGGAGTTCTTCTAGTTCATGCTCTTCATACTTCACCACAAAGGTGGGAAATCTTTCTCTCTTCTTGGGGCATTTACTAGAGATATGACCTTCTTCTTCACAAGAGTAGCAACACTTTGTGATCACTTTGGATTTGGCCTTATGGTGCATAGTTTTGACTTTGCCTTCATCCTTCTTGGTAGAAGTTGTTCCTTCATGAGGGTTTACAAACTGTTGTTGCACTCCACCTTGTTTCCTTTGTTGAACTATGGAATAGATGGGGCATTAGATAGGGACATGATTATTTCCTTCACATAGGAAGCAAGTAGCTTGAGATGTGGGGCATTGATTAGCTGGATGTTTCTCTTAACAATTGGGGCATTGATCCTCATGCTCTTTGGAAGTGTGATCCTTGTCTCCACAATTATTGCAAGCTTGGGTTCCTTCTAGAATATCATCCTTGACATCCTTGTTGTCACAAACTCCTTGGGAAGAGTTGTTTCCCATGTTGATCATTTGATCTGTCACCTTATGCAACAATTGGGTTTGGGTTTCCAAAAACCTTTGCATGGTTGGGTCTAACTCACTGGTGTTGGCTAAAAATTGAGTTGTCACTTGGTTCAACTGGGTTTGGGTTACTATGAGTTCTCTCATGTTGTTCTCTTGGTTGTTGTTGTCACCATCCTTGATGTTGGAGTTCCTCGGAGTAGTCATCCGTTTGGGTTGGATTGGGATTAGAATAGGCAAAAGATTTCTAAGGAAACAATTCTAATCACACACATCACAATTCACTCAAGCAATGTGCAAGCAATCACAACAAAACACTCCATTCAAACAACAAGTTTCAACCACATTTTTAGGCAACAAAATATTTTTTTGCTACACCACATAGGTTGGTGTGTTTTATTTAAACTAAACATGGTGGTCCAACTATATAGTTCACTTGAGGTCTTTCCATCCTTATTAGTTGATTCTTCTTGAATGAGATCATGGTTTCCTTGGGAAAATTCTTGTGTCTTGGTCACAAAACTCTAAAATGATGATGGTTCTTTCTAAGTTGTGTTTCCTTAGTCTTCAAGTCTTGAGCAATATTTCTTGTCTCACTTGTAGTCCTTAGTGATATCCAAGTTGAAGTCCTTGGTGAAAATAAAGTTGAAATCACTTGAAGATGTTGAAGTCAGTTGAGTTGATGAAGTCCTTTGCACATGGTGAAGTCTTTGGCCATGGAGTAGGCTTTGTCCATCAGGTTTGAAATAGAAGAGATGTAGAATCAAAACCAAAATTGGTTGAGGAAAGATTTTACAAGATTGTTTGTAAATAAGTTTTGGAACAAATACAACTCCTATCTTCTAAGGGGTTTTGTCCAATCCTAGGTTTACAATCCTACAGGCAACTTGGCTCTGATACCATCTGTAAGGTTCCCAACCTTTAACAAGGTAGAGATCCCTGTGTTTACAATGCTAGTCCGTGGATCAATAGCTATCATCCACAGTTAAGATGTAATATCAAGAAACAAAGGTCATAATACAACTTTATAACCAGGAATAAAATAATTTATTACATCTTACATAGCTCATTTGGCTATCTCATTACAATGAAGCAGAATATAACAATAGCATGGGGTCCTTCATCTTCAAAGTGCCACAGGCAGACATGTTGGTTGTAGACTTGTAATCCTAATTCAACATACTTAACTAATATCAAACAAACCTGCACCATAATAAGTTACAGCCACAAGGGTCAATACATTTGAATTGTATTGGCAAGTGATACTATAGTAATATAGTGGAGTCTATTATCTATATGCATTTGGCTAAGTGGAGCTTAGGCTTGCTTTGCTCAATATAGATTTTCCTTATCATTTGAAAACACTAAGTTTTTGCTTGACAAAAACACCCAAGGCATCTCCGAATAGAAATTGGTGATCCTTCAACCCTTGTTCAACCACAAGTTTTTAACTTAGAAATTTGGATGAGGAGATTCTTGATAGCTTCCATGTCTTGATGCTCAAATTGTCCTTTACCGGGGACATGGCTAAGTACTTAGATTTTTCACTCTGCAGAGGTGGTGCACTTTCCCCACAAGACTTGGTTTCCCAAGACAAGATCTTTCAGAAGCCTTCCCTTAGACCAGAATGGACGCGCTCCAACCTATCAATCCCCTACCACCAACTGTCCATTTGGCTAAGTTATTGCAACCTATATGATCCAGGCAGAGCCCATAATGCCAAGTGGCTGCACTTGAAGCTTCTCAACATTTGACATCTCAAATCTCTTTGTTCCTGGGTGGCCATCCACAAGTGAGATACACAAGTTAAACATAGAAATGGGCCATGTGAACCACTCAACACAAACCATTCCTTCCATTCCACCCAGGTGATTCATTCACTTAGTTGTTTTATTAAACAAAACACAAGTCCATGACTTAGAAATATTCCTAGTATGAATATAATCCACCCTTGTTTTCTACTAGCTAAGCTAAGCATGGTAGTAGTAGGAATCTTAACATAGGATATTTCTACTAAGGTTTCATCTACTAGGATTTCCCATGGCATGGTTTATACATAGCAAAAATTCCATGCAAGTCCTCCTTAGAAAGATCACTAATGCATAGTGAAAATAATGGGACAAAAGTATGAAGCATCACTTGCCTTTTTGGTAGAGAATATAAGTTCACTCCTTGTCTTTGCAATGATCACACTCTTCAAATCACTACAATTCAATCAAGCAAGGGCACAATTTCAATCTACCATTCAATCAACATCACATAAAATAATAGAAACAAAACAATGCATGCAAGCATGCTAAACTTTGTTTTATTTACAAAAGTGGTTTATAATAGTTTATAAACATTCTAAAACACTTATTGGTTATTTTATAAAGTGGCAAAACCATTTGCAAAAGATTTTATCTATAAACCATTTTTAAACCAAATCAATATTTTATGTGGTTGAAAATGCCTTTAACAAAGTAACTATCTTTATAGGGTTCACCAAATATGTTTTCAAATCATAAAATCTTGTGTTTAGGGTCAGAGAGTTTAAATCAAAACATTTCCCAAAGATTTTCTCCCAAAAGTATTTTTAATAAATAAACATTATTTTTATTTGACTAGAAACGGTTTAAATCAAAGATTTATTCTTTTGCTTCACCAAATATATTTTTGAAACCACAATTGATTTCTATGGTCAGTAGGTTCAAAACAAACTATTTGCCAAAGATTTTATCCATAAAATCATTTTATAACAATTTTTATATTCCAAATATGCCTACACAAGTTTCTGCAAAAACAACCAATTTATCAGAAACATTTTACTAAACAAAGTGAATGGTCAAAAAGTACTTGTCTTGCTGATTCCATTGATATAAAATTTGCAAAATTTGGACGCGTGGTTTGAAAGTTATGAATTTTGCAAGTTTACTAATACAATAGATCAAATTCTGTTTTTAATATAACACACTGGCCACGCGTCACGATTCTATTCGTCGGTACCGTTTCGCTCGGATCGATCACTATGGAGCGTTGGATCTAAGTTTAATCGCGCGGCTCATATCACTCGATACCTCTTCGGTTAGTCATTCTATCGCACACGTCGGATCCAAATCGAACGACGCACAACTACTGACCATTTACTAGCGGTGCTGGTGGCGGCGACTGGCGGCGGAGTATCCTGGCGGAGGCGTTGCTGGCGATGTAGTAAGCGAGAGAGGGTGGGGAGAAGCTCACCAGGTTCGCAGGGTTGCGCTGATTCTCGACGTGGTCGCCACAGGGTCATGGGCGCACGGGGGTGACGGTGATTGCTCGCCGGAGAGATGCCTGGCGACGGGATCGTGCTGTCGCGGTTGGAGACGAGGTTGTAGATCGCGCGCGGTTGATTGGCGAGCACCTGGAGATGCATAAGACACGGGCGAACAAAACTGCATGATCCACTGGTCGAGGCGCGCACGGAGTCGAGTTCTAGGGCTCACCGGAGTTGCGGGGGTCATCGGTGGCGCACTGGTGAAGACGCTGCCAACGTTCTGGACCGAGCGCGGTTGAGCTAGGAGTACTGGGAGATGCGCCAGAGTCTGTGGGTCAAGCTCGTGTGGTCGAGGGGGCGAGGGGCGGCGGAGTTTGGCTGGAATTGGAGGTGGAGTTCGCCGGAGGCAGTGGTGGTCTAAGAGGAAATCAGGGCAACCTGGGGGCTCCGGTGGGGCGACGACTAGGGGGAAAGGAAGAGGGAAGTGTGGCGAATAAGTATGCGAGGTCAGGGGGAATTAATGGCGGCAATAATGTGTATTGACGCCGGCTTCAACGACCAGAAACGGCGAGGAGGTGTTGGGGGCGTGGTCACCGCGAGGTAGACGATGGTGAGCTGGCTGCGTGGGTCCGCTTCGTCAGCGAAGGAGAGAGAGGGGAGGTGGGGTCCAACCGTCAGTTGCTGAGCGGGTGGAAACGTAAGTGAGAAAAGAAACGGTTCGGGGGAGAGAGATGGGCTGCTGATGGGCTTACTAGGCTTGCTGGGTCGGACAGGCTTAGTTCATTTTTTTGTACACATTTGTTTTTCCTTTTCTTTTTTATTTATCTGTTTTGATTTTGTTTAAATATTTCAAACCTCAATTTGATTTCAAACCTCAACCAAAATTTGTGTAGATTCATATACTGATTAATAACACATTCCAAAGTCAAATTTAGAATAATTTATTTATTCTTTTTAGGGTCTTTTAATTATTCAAAATAGGCTCTAGTATTAATTAAATAAGATTTATTAATATTTTTCAATCTCCATTTTAATTCAAATCACCACCAAACTTTGGGTGAATTTTAATTCTGTTTATCAACATATTTCAAAGTTTCAAAATAAAATAATTCTTTTAGGATCTAGTAATAATTAAATAAATAGACCATAGTCTTTAATTCAAATAGGTTTTAATTTATTTTAAAACTCTTTTTGAAATCTATATAATATCAAAATATTTTTAGTAGGTTTCTTTTGAATAACTAAAACACTTGGAATTTCTTTATTTTAAAATCTTTAATAAATTTTAATGTTTATTTGAAAGGAAAAAGTCTTTACTTAATGAAAATTGGATATTAATAAATCCTTATTATTTTATTTGAACAATCTTTATTCTTTTTAACAAATAGAAATAATTTATTTCATTTGCTTGGCCAAGATTTAATTTGGCTCTTTAAAATAATCCTTATTTATATTTCTACCTATGCTTATCAAAACCATAACCTTTTATTTAAAGATCCAAAAATAGTGTTTCCAACTATTATAACTTTACTTATTATTTGTTTTATATTTTTAAATTCCTTTAGGATTATTTGCTCACCATTTGGTATGGATTTCTAGGTGGTTTCTTTATTAGCTTCGGGAAATCAATTTCCTTATCTTATTAAATTCATAAGATTTTATCTATGGCTCCAAATTAAGTGAATCCAATTCATATGGTTTTATAATATTTCTAATAATCATTCTTGATCAATTTGAAATGTTTGTTTGGCCAATTGTTATATGGATCAAATCTTTAGTCTTTTGAGATAACTTGGAAATGATTTTCTTCCATTAGGGTTTTAGAGTTCTGGTTTATTTCTCAAGTGTTTTAAATTTCAAGATGCATTTTATGAGGAATGCATTCCACTTGATTTGATATTAGTTAGATTCAAACATTAACCAAAGTTTGTTCAAGATGGGATTTTAAGTTTCCATTTAGAAACAAAAGTTTCTTTTCACCCTAAATTTCAACAATTATTTATTTTGTTTATTTATTTTTCACATTACAAGATTTGGAAAATCTTGGGATGTGACATGGACCCATAGTCCAAGGTGGAACTACTCACGAATCATACCGGAGAGAAGGCCTCCGGGATGATCTCCCCTCCGGCAGGGTGTCGGGAAGAACTTCAGATCCCCCCGATCAAGGGACGATGGTGGCGGCGGCTACAGACGGTTTCATGGATTTCTGATCGGGTACTCAGGGTTTCTGCATCGGGGGCTTCTTATAGGCCAAGGGGCGAGACCGGGAGGCGGCCAGGGCCACCAAACCCTAGCCAGGCGCGGGCCCACCTACCCCGCGTCTGGGGTGGGTCTGGCCCCCCTGGCCATCCCCTCCGGCTCTCCTCTGGACTTCTTGTTCCCCACGGAAAGTAATTGACTTTGACGTTTGTCCCGTCCAATTCCGAGAATATTTCTTTACTAACTTTTCTGAAACCAAAAACAACAGAAAACAGGCATCTGGCACTGTTGCAACTTGTTAATAGGTTAGTACCAGAAAACATGTAAAAAGCACCTCAAAGTGTGGACAAGTAAAGCAAAGTAGATACTAAACAAGCATGGAACATAAAAAATTATAGATACGTTTCCAATGTATCAGCATCCCCAAGCTTAACTCTTGCTCGTCCTCGAGTAGGTAAGTGATAAACAGAATAATTTTTGAGGTGACATGCACCCACACAATAAAGATCCAACCATTTGCAAGCATTGAAAGTTGGGATCAAAGAACTCTAAACATGTGCAAGAAAGATGGAGTTCTAACAATAGGACATAGTAACTATGCATGCAACATGGCAAGCTACAAACAAAGATCATGAATAACATGCATTGAAAAACGTTTGTTTGTTTCACATGCAGAAAACATAGCATAGTGGCAATCAGCTTGTCCCTCATAGAGTAGCAATATAATGCATAGGACACCTGCAAAGTTCACAAGGGTGACTAGAAACAAATAGCACAAGATGAAGTAATAACACAATATGCATCAATTAATAAGCTTTGGAACACTGCACATAGAATGAAAACTATGCTCTCTTAATGGTGCCTAAAGGTAGAAGGTGGAGACTCAATAATGGTGGAAGAAAGGCCTTTTGTAAAGGAATCAGGGATTACAAGTTTCAAAAAGAGCTTCCAAAAATTATGGTACTTGTTAGCTTTCAGCCCTCATTGCCCCTATCATAAGAATCTTGAAGTGGTTAAGGTTAAAGTGGCAAAGCTGGAGTATATGCTTGACGAAGTATAAGTTGGCAATCTCATGCCCCTTGAATACGAGGTCCACACCTCATGCATACTCAACTTTGGGTCCAGGTAAGTTCTTGTCATTGTAAGTATTTGTATATCATTGAGAACCGCCAATGGGGTACCCCTTGCACATGGTACAGGAGCTTTCCCATAACCAAAATGACAAGGCAAGCAGACAATGAGCATCTCAGCAATTCTTCTCATGTACCATTGGAATATGGTGTTTTTTCTCTCTTTCCTATTTTCTCAATGTGTATCTTTTTTTATAAGAAGAATGCTTTATAGATGTCACTATGGTGATGCTGCAAGTTTCCACCATGATTAGGCATGGCTTAGGCTAGCGGCCCAGGCATTTCTCTAACACAGGATACAAACTCCATGGACTTACAAGTTCCCTCTTTATTTCACACCGGTGACATCCATAGACAACAGAACATGATATCAACTGAGTACAACAAGGTACAAGTGCAATGTTGAAAACGTTCCCCGTGACAACACGGTTCTGCTAATCCCAACTTATAAGTGCAAGCATATACAACAAAGTTGTCACAATGGTTCAAGTTTATTAGGGGCAAAGAATAAAGTGTGCCATCAAGTTCGTGAGGGCTTTAATCACTAAGTTTTCACATAAAAAAATATTTTTAATTAGAAGATAGCTGAAAACAAGAATGTACTTGGAATGGTGTAACACACCATGCATAGGAGTTTATAGTGGACACTTTGGAATAACTTGGTTTCTTGGGAGTTGGAGGCATGAGTAGAGCTTACTAATACAAGTGAAGGCTAGCAAAAGACTGGGAGCAACCAACTAAGAGAGCAATAATGGCCATAATCATACAGTTCAACAAAGCATACTAATCAAAGCAAAGGATGGTACTACAATTCGGGGACTAAATGATCATAGAGTCTAATGGTGACTTGTCATAGTCATAACATGGTGTGAGCATGTGCCAAGTCAACCCAAGCAAAGCATCAACGGAGAATATCACAATACTATGTTTTTGCATGTTAAAACAACGCATAATTTCTTCAAGCCACACTAAGCAATCCCAATTGTTTGGAACAAGACATGCTACAACAATAATCACTAAGCATAATGCTAAAACAACACCTAGCATGTCATGCTAAAGTCTAAGTCACAGTCAATGCAAGCTCCTCTTGCACTTGAAGCAAGAACTTACTACTCCTTTCCAAACACCAAGCAACCTTATTTGCAAAACAACACAGCGAGAACGGGGGTCCATACTACTAAAGCAAACTAAACAAACTAAGCAAAGCAAACGAAAACTAAGATGCTCCAAGAACAACACAACTGTGCATGAAACAATAAAAACGAAGTGTCTAGATAGACTTGAGCTTTTTATTGATGAAGAAGGGGATTCCTTAGGCATCCCCAAGATTTGACGCTTGTACCTCTTGGATATTTCTTGGGGTGAAACCATGGTGGCATCCCCAAGCTTGAGCTTTTGTCCATTCTTTATCTCATTGCATCATTCTCTCTCTACACCTGAAATTTTTCCTTCATACAAAACTTCACACAATCTTCATTAGCAACATTAGTGTATTCAAAAGATATTAGACCACTGGCAAAGCTTTGGAACATCAAGGATTTTCACTAAAAACACAAGCTACTATAGTAACTCCTTCAAAGAAACTCAATTTATCTGAAGAGAGCTCAAAAAGGAATCAATAAGAAGCAAATGCAAATAATGGCAGAAATCTGTCAAAACAGACCAGCAGGAAGAAACAATTTTTTCGAACATCTTATATTGCTCAAATCAAAAAGTATTGAACTAATGAAAGTTAGATAACATACAGGTGGATTTATTCGTAAAGTTTGAGCTTAATCCGAGTTACAGAGCCTCCTCGCGATTTTTTTTGGTGGAGGACATAAATCTGTTTCGGGACAGCAACTCCCCAAATCTTACTTCCCTCTTATTAGAGGTCATTCTTGGCACAAAAAGCAAACAAAAAAGGATAAGGAGAGGTTATTATAGAAGTAATAACTTCCAAGAGTCAATTAAACTCTTGGGTTATCTCCCAACAAGTACTTTTCTTTAACGCCTTTAAGTTAGGCACAAGAAGGAAGAAGAATCAAGTATTTTCAAATGAAGAATTTCCCCTCTTGTTCCTTCCTTTCTTACCTTTCTTTTACTCTTTAGGGAAGATATGATTGCTTACCGGAGGATCAAAGTGCATGATACCTTTCCCAACATCTATCACTTCCCCAAGGTGTTTAAGTAGAGACCTTCCAAGTGTGATCTGTCCCTTGCCTACACATTCAATAACAAGATAATCAGTAGTCACCATTTTTCCTGAGATTTTTGTAAACACACCTTCAGCTATTCCAATGGTTGATATAGTGGTATTGTTGGTAAGAGAGATTTCCTCTCCTCCTTCAATAAGCCCCCAAAGACTCAAGGAATCAAAAATATCTTTAGGCATGAGACAAAATTCAGACATGATATCACAGCGAGCATCAAAAAGTATAGTGTTTATTGATACTTTGATTGTGGGAAACCATTTGGAAGGCTCAGAATTTATAGGAACATAATCATGGTAAGCCCTAAGAGTGTGATAGCAACTATTCATGATAGCAATACTGGTCTCAAGATGGTTCAACCTAGCAAAAATACTTGTGAAAGAGGAGTCAGACTTGCAAGGTGTACCATAGATCATGATTAATTTCCTTATGGCATCATAAGCTTCATCCTTAGTACAAAGCAAAAAAAACTTTCTCAGCCACATCATCCAAAGCATATATATAACGAAGAGCAATACCGCGGTAGAAACTATCAATAACCAAGCTGAGGCTTACCTCAGGCTCAGTTTCCCTCTGGAAAGAAGAGATTCTAGACCAAGCTTCCTTAAAAGTTTCTTCACCTTTTGCTTAAAGGTGGAGATTTCTACCATAGGGGAAATAAAGGCAGACCCCGACATGGCAGCAACTAGAGCAAGAACTTATTTTTTTGTGTTTTTGAATAAGGCAAGCAAACCAAACTAGACTGATTTTTTTTTTGAAAATAGGCAAACAAAACCAAGCAAAAGAAACAAAGCAAACTAAAAACTAAGTAAATAGAAAGGAAGTGAAGGACTCCCCTAGTGAAGACGTCCTTAGCCTCCCCGGCAACGGCGCCAGAAAACTTGGTGCCTAACGGGGAGGAAGAGGTTGAAGTTGTCCTGTAGATCCCGGCAACGGCACCAGAATACTTGTTGATGGTGCTGACATGGAGCACTTTGTTGGAAACCCCAAGAGCAAGGTGTGAAGCAGCAAGCAACAAGTATTCCCTCAGTTGAGACCGAAGTTATCAAACCAGAAGGAGGAAGGAAACGCCACACAGGTGTTGCGAGCAACACGGAGACCTGCACAACACAAACTCAAGACTTTGCCCCAACGAATTAGTGAGGTTGTCAAGCTCACCGGTTTGCTATAACAAAGGATTAAACGTATGGTGTGGAAGGTAATAGTTTGCAGCAAGTAAACAGGTAACAGTGGAAGATGTATCAATGGTAAAGATTGGACCGGGGTCCATAGTTCACTAGAGGTGCTCTCCTTAGATAAAAAACATGGCATGAAGGGTAAACAAATTACAGCGAGGCAATTGACAGAAACTGAGCAAGGCATAACAATGCAATTACTATCCAGAAAGATCATATGAAGTTGATTGGGCAATACAACAATATACATAGACTGTCATCCAACTTCATCTATGACTAGAAGTCCACCTTCAGGTTATCATCCAAACCCCCTCCAGTATTAAGTTGCAAGCAATAGACAACTGCTTTAATAAAAGTGTGTAAGGTAAACATTCCACATGTTCCATGAACAAGAGACCGTTGTTTTCTCCCTAGTAGCAACATCACGTCTACAACCGAAGAGATTTCTGTCACTTACCTTGGAAACTAGAGGCATGAACCCACTATCGAGCATAAATACCCCCTCTTGGAGTCACTAGCAACTACTTGGCCAAGATAACCACTAGCAACGGAGAGCATGCAAGATCACAAACAACACAAACATGATAGCATCATAAAGATAAAACCATTAATCAAACCAACATAATAATCTCAATATCCATCGGATCCCCACAAACACAACATGCATGATTACGAATAGATTAGATCTTGATCATGAACGGAGCTCACAAGATCTATACATGAAAGCACAAAGGAGGAGATACAACCATCTAGATACTAGATGGACCCATAGTCCAAGGTGGAACTACTCATGAATCATACCGGAGAGAAGGCATCTGGGATGATATCCCCTCCGGCAGGATGCCGGGAAGAACTTCAGATCCCCCCGATCTATGGACAATGGTGGCGGCGGCTACAGACGGTTTCGTCGATTTCTGGTCGTGTACTCAGGGTTTCTGCATCGGGGGCTTCTTATAGGCGAAGGGGCGAGACCGGGAGGCGTCCAGGGCCACCAAACCCTAGTCAGGCATGGGCCCACCTGCCCTCGCGCCTAGGATGGGTCTGGGCCCCCTGGTCGTCCCCTCCGGCTCTCCTCTGGACTTCTTGTTCCCCACGGAAAGTAATTGACTTTGACGTTTGTCCCGTCCAATTTCGAGAATATTTCTTTACTAACTTTTCTGAAACCAAAAACAACAGAAAACAGGCATCTGACACTATTGCAACTTATTAATAGGTTAGTACCAGAAAACATGTAAAAAGCACCTCAAAGTGTGGACAAGTAAAGCAAAGTATATACTAAACAAGCATGGAACATCAAAAATTATAGATACGTTTCCAACGTATCATCTGGCTCCGTGAGTCTTCTGGTAAAATAGGAGTTTTGCGATATTTTCCGGGATTTTTCTTGAAAGTTGATTTTCTGCACAAAAATGAGACACCAAAGCAATTCTGCTGAATACAACGTCAGTCCGTGTTATTTATATCCAAATCACACAAATTAGAGGAGAAACAATATCAAAAGTGTTCGGAAAAGTAGATACATTTTGGATGTATCAACTCCCCCCAAGCTTAGCTTATTGCTTGTCCTTAAGCAATTCAGTTGAAAACTGAGTGCGATAAAAGAAACTTTCACGAACACATTTGCTTCATATGATGTATATATTCTCAGCACATGAGTACATACCTAGGCAATTCATAATAAGGAGTATGCAACTAAGTCTACTCAATAGTCATGCAAGCTATGAAGAGGTTCCAACACAATAATAATAAGCAGCATGCAACATAAACATAAGCAACATTGTAATACTCATAAGAAGGTATGATAGAGTAGTATCTCGCTTGCCTTTGATTGTGGACCAAAATATAAATGCCAAGGCACCTCTGAAGTTCAAGTGAAGACTAGAAGTAAAGATATCAAAGATACAAGCATCAAAGTTATGTCATAATTAACCAAGTTTTGAAAACAAGCACATTGCACTAAGAATGACAACTATGCTCTCAAGAAAGTGCTCATAGAATAACTGGAGACTCAACAAGGAAGTGAAAAGGTTTTAAAAAGTTTGAAATGCTTCCAAATGCTGAAAGTATGGTACTCATTAGCCTTGAGCTCTCATTTCCCCTATCATAGGCATCTTTAAGTGGTTAAGTTTAAAGTGAGGTCCAATTTGAGTTATATGCATGACAAACCATAATGGAAATATCATGTCCCTTGAGTACGAGGGTTGTTCCTCATGATACTAAACTTTAGTTACCGGTAAGTTCTTGTAATTGTAAGTATATGCGTATCATAGAGAACCGCCAACGGGGTACCCCTTGCCCCATGATACAGGAGCTATCCCATATCACAATGACAAGGCAACAGACAATAAGCATCTCAGCAATCTTTTTATTCGCTATTTGCATAGGTTTTTATTGAGGATGCTTCATAGATTGCTCATTATGGTTATGCTGCAAGTTTCCACCATGATTAGGCATGGATTAGGCTAGCGGCCCAGGCGTTTCTCTAACACATATACATAACTCCATGGACTTACAAGCTCCCCTTTTATTTCACACTGCCGATATCCGTAAACAAAAGAGCATGCTGTCAACTGGATAAGTATTTACAGGTGTTGAAAGTGTTCCCCGTGACAGCACGGTTCTGCTAACTCCCGCCTATAATTTGCAAGCATATAACTTTCATGGACAGTCACAATGATTCAGGTTTATTAAGTGTAAGAAAATAAAGTGTGCCATCAAGTTCGTGAGAGCTTTACTAACTAATTTTCTCATTACAAGCAAACATTTTATTTGGAAGAAAACGAGGCATAATAAATTGTTGGAGATATGCCCTAGAGGCAATAATAAATGTAGTTATTATTATATCTTTGTGTTTATGATAAATGTTTACATTCATGCTATAATAGTATTAACAAGGAAACATTAATACTTGTGTGATTTGTAAACTAAAATAGAGTCCCTAGTAAAGCCTCTTTATAAATATTAGCTTGTTGGTTAATAAATGATTGTGGTTTCCCTATCATGAACATTGAGATGTTATTAACAACAAGATCATATCGTTAGGAGAATGATATGGTGGACATACTCCTATAGATAAGCGTAGCATAAAGATCAAGTCATTTTAATAGTTCAATTGCTATATGCTTTCTGATACATAGTAACCTAATTGCTTCGACCATGAGATCATGCATATGACCTTCACCGGAAGGATGCTTTGATGACATCAAACACCACACCGTAACTGGGTGGCTATAAAGGTGGCATTGAGTGTTCAGAAAGTATTGGTTGAGACACATGGATCAAGAGTGGGATTTGTCCATCCATATGAGGATAGATATACTCTGGGCCCTCTCGGTGGAATGTCATCCAATTAGCTTGCAAGCATGTGACTGGCTCACAAGGGATCACATATCACGGGAACGAGAAAAGAGTACTTATCAGTAACGAGGTTGAACTAGGTATGTAGAGATACCGACGATCATAACCTCGGATAAGTAAACTATCGTGAGACAAAGGGAAATTGGTATCGTATGTAAGTGGTTCATTCGATCGCAAAGTAATCGTAGAAATATGTGGGAGCCATATGAATTTCCAGATTCCTCTATTGGTTATTGTTCGGAGAAGTGTCTCGATCATGTCCGCATAATTCACGAACCGTAGGGAGACACACTTAAGGATTTGACATTGTTTGAGTAGTTATGGAATGATGATTAAGAGACCGAATGTTGTTCGGAGTCTCGGATGGGATCCGGGATATCACGAGGAGATCCGGAATGATCCGGAGAATAAGATTCATATAAGGAAAGTCCTGTTTCGGGGTTGGAGAATGGTTCCGGTGTTTTCATCGGGAATGTTCTAGAAGGTTCCGGAATGTCCGGCACTCCGGAGGGGAAGGGTACATGAATGTGTCATAACAAGTTGGAATGATTTCATCATGTACTAGGTGTCATCTCTGAACAAAATAAAGGGTTTAATCAAATCCTAGTTTGAAAAGTCAAACGCCAATTTGAAAAGTCAAACGGCTATTTTGTGAGGTGGAGGGAGAGTAGGAAACCTACTTAGGGAGGAGTTCCCTCCCTCCACCGGCGGCCCACTTGGAGACCGAGTTGGGTAGGGACTCCCCTCCCCTTGGCGCGCCCCCTCCACCTATATAAGGAGGGGCAGGGCTGCCCCTCCAAGCACACAACACCACGCCCCGCAAACCCTAATCCTAGCCGCCGGCGCCGCCACCTCCTGCTGCTGCCGCCTAGGGCAAGCCGCCGCCGCCTAAGCAAACCCTAGCCGCTGGCCTTGCTCCTCCTTGGTGCGTCTAAACCCTAGATCACCGAGTCTCTCTCTCATAGTCCACCATACTCGCTCCGGATTAAGGCGAAGCCCTGCGAGATCTCCCCTCTACTTCCGGTACCACGCCGTTGTGCTGCCGGAATCGCGAGGAGAGTGCTACAACCTCCGCTGCCTGCTGGAAAAAGGGAGATGAAGGTCTTCGTCGAGTACCGAACATGTGACCGACTGCGGAAGCGCTGCCAGAACGCAGTGCCGGAAGGATCGTCTACGCGATCTTGAGATCGTCAAGAGTACGACTACATCACCCACGAGAATCCGCTCTCGTTAAACACTTTGTAATCTTCGAGGGTGAGTTATTCCATCGACTCATTGCTACAATCTAGTAGATAGATCTTGGCTTGTTTGTTTGTATGTGGTAGAATTTTTTTGTTTTCCATGCTACGAACCCCTACAGTGGTATCAGAGCCGTGTCTATATGTAGATCTGTTGCACGAGTAGAACACAATGGTCATTGTGGGCGTTGATGCTTTTGTTGTCGATTGCTTCTTGTGTACTTTGCATCTTGCGGGATGGTGGGATGAAGCGGCCCGGGCTAACCTTACATGACATCGTTCATGAGACTTGCTCCACGCTTGACATGCAACTTGTATTGCATAAGTGGCTTTGCGGGTGCCTGTTTCTCCCAACATAGTTAAGATTCAATTTACGACGGGTGATTGACAATACTAGTATCAATGGTGTGGTTCTTGTTCGTAAGTTAGAACGACACTTATTGAAAGCCCCAAACCACGTAAAACATGCAAAGAAAGTAGAGGCGTCTAACTTTGTTTTGCAGGGGTGTGCTGTGATGTGATATGGCCATGATTGTGATTATATTTGATGTATGAAATGTTCCTTATTGTAAGTTGGCAACCGATAGGAGCCATATGGTTGTCTTTAATTTCTTTTAAGACCAGCGTGTCTATTCAAAGTAGTTGTAATAGTTGAAGCTGGTGGACGACAACCATGGAGCGTCATCATTGATCTTGATGCAATGCCGGTGATGATGGAGATCATGTTCGTGCTTGAAGATGGAGATCAGAAGCACAAAGAAGAAAGGCCATATCATATCACATATTATGAATTGCATGTGATGTTAATCCTTTATGCATCTTGTATTGCTTAGTTAACGACGGTAGTGTAGGGTTTCGTAGCATGGAAAACAAAATTTTCTACCGCATACAAACAAACAAGCCAAGATCTATCTACTAGATTGTAGCAACGAGTCGATGGAATAACTCACCCTCGAAGATTCCAAAGTGTTTAACGAGAGCGGATTCTCGTGGGTGATGTAGTCGTACTCTTCCCGATCTCAAGATCGTGTAGACGATCCTTCCGGCGCTGCGTTCCGGCAGCGCTTCCGCAGTCGGTCACACGTTCGGTACTCGACGAAGACCTTCCTCTCCCTTGTTCCAGCAGGCAGCGGAGGTTGTAGCACTCTCCTCGCGATTCCGGCAGCACAACGACGTGGTACCGGAAGTAGAGGGGAGATCTCGCAGGGCTTCGCCTTAAGCCGGAGCGAGTATGGTGGACTATGAGAGATCCTCGACGATCTAGGGTTTAGACGCACCAAGGAGGAGGATCTAGGGACGGCGGCTAGGGCTTGGAGCAGCCCAAGTCGGCGGCTAGGGTTTCCCTAGGCGGCGGCGACAATAGGAGGTGGCGGCGCCGGCGGCTGGGAGCTAGGGTTTGGGGTGTAGGAGGTGTAGGTCTTGTAGGGGCAGCACTGCCCCTCCTTATATAGGTGGAGGGGGCGCGCCAGGGGAGGGGAGTCCCTCCCCAACTCGGATCCCAAGTGGGCCGGCGGTGGAGGGAGGGAACTCCTCCCCAAGTAGGTTTCCTACTTCCCCTCCACCTCACAAAATAGCCGTTTGACTTTTCAAATTGGCGTTTGACTTTTCAAACTAGGATTTGATTAAACCCTTTATTTTGTTCAGCGATGACACCTAGTACATGATGCAATCATTCCAACTTGATATGACACACTCATGTACCCTTCCCCTCCGGAGTGCCGGACA
This sequence comes from Avena sativa, assembly GCA_916181665.1. NCBI lineage: Eukaryota > Viridiplantae > Streptophyta > Magnoliopsida > Poales > Poaceae > Avena > Avena sativa. The sequence continues at coordinate 197,577,197 of OV702282.1, forward strand.
TTCCGGAACCTTCTAGAACATTCCCGATGAAAACTCCGGAACCATTCTCAACCCCGAAACAGGACTTTCCTTATATGAATCCTATTCTCCGGACCATTCCGGATCTCCTCGTGATATCCCGGATCCCATCCAAGACTCCGAACAACATTCGGTCTCTTACTCATCATTCCATAACTACTCAAACAACGTCGAATCCTTAAGTGTGTCTCCCTACGGTTCGTGAATTATGCGGACATGATCGAGACACTTCTCCGATCAATAACCAATAGAGGAATCTGGAAATTCATATGGCTCCCACATATTTCTACGATTACTTTGCGATCGAATGAACCACTTACATACGATACCAATTTCCCTTTGTCTCACGATAGTTTACTTATCCGAGGTTTTGATCGTCGGTATCTCTGCATACCTAGTTCAACCTCGTTACCGATAAGTATTATTTTCTCGTTCCTGTGATAAGTGATCCCTTGTGAGCCAGTCACATGCTTGCAAGCCAATTGGATGACATTCCACCGAGAGGGCCCAGAGTATATCTATCCGTCATATGGATGGACAAATCCCACTCTTGATCCATGTGCCTCAACACATACTTTCCGAACACTCAATGCCACCTTTATAGCCACCCAGTTACGGTGTGGTGTTTGATGTCATCAAAGCATCCTTCCGGTAAAGGTGATTAGCATGATCTCATGGTCGAAGGAATTAGGTTACTATGTATCAGAAAGCTTATAGCAAATGAACTATATTAAATGACTTGATCTTTATGCTACGCTTAACTATAGGAGTATGTCCATCACATCATTCTCCTAATGATATGACCATGTTGTTAATAACATCTCTATGTTCATGATCAGGAAACCATGATCATATATTAACCAACAAGATATTTTAACAAGAGGTTTTACTAGGGACTCTTTTATGTTTACAAATCACACAAGTATTAATGTTTCCGGTTAATACAATTATAGCATGGTATGTAAACATTTATCATAAGTATGAAGATATGATAATAACCACTTTATTATTGCCTCTTGGGCATATCTCCAACAGTCTCCCGCTTGCACTAGAGTCAATAATCTAGTTTCAAACCTTTGTGTATTCAATACCTATGGCTTTCCGGTGTTGTAAGTACACGTTTGCTAGTGGTCAACTGATCTCCGGATCTGACACTTCCAGGTCCGTGTGTAATTGCATGTCTTTGCATCTCTACGCATCACTCATTCTCTAATGAGATAGCTTTGTACAAATTTGGTCCTTTGGTGTGACCTTTAGTTCTTTGGGGTTAAAACATTTTGATAATATTATCGTACAATATATCTTCATAGCATTATCCCTGCTGTGAACTACACCTAGTTTGATAACAAACTACTTGACACAAGTGCCCTCTTTTGCTGCTATAATAGCAGTTATATACTTAGTGTAGCAACCCGGGCAAAACCACTACTAGAAATTGCTTGTTGTTTTGTTTTGTGCATCATCATAATAGCATGCTCATGTCACCATGTCATATTGCATTTGAGCATCATATCAAACATTGTAGTTGTTTTGTCTTGCGTGTGTTACTTGTGTTGTGATATCACCACTCCTCTCTCCCTCTGTGAACTCTCTTTATTTTTTTTCGTGTCTTCAAGGTTGGGTCCACTTGCTAGGCCCCAATATTATTTTTCCCGAAGATATTTTGTTCTATTCCAAAACCCTAAACTTTATATAATAGCATGCCCAAAATTATTATAGGGCATTGATCTTGCTATTACTCTACTCCCTCTAGTCTCTATTTTAAAAGGCTTCCAGCTCCATATATAAAATCTCTACAAAATTTCAAATGAGTCTAAGATGGTTTCTTATAAAAAGAAAATAAATAAAAATACCTAAGTGAAACACCTAATAACTAAAAGGAAAGGTCTTCCCTTTTGGCCCAACCAAAGCCCACCCAGATCCCCTTCCTTATCTTGGGCCGGCCTGATGCTCCCGCTAGCTTCCAGCCTTACTGCTTCAGGTGTGCGACGCTGCCATCGTCTTCCTTTGCAGGAGAGAGCATCGGTGGCTCTGCCTGTCGTTGTCCAGGAGATGGGTGGACAAGCGCGCCTCCTGAGGACGATAAATAGCGCCGAGGACCATCCCCCAGGAACCCTAGCTCCCCCCTCTTCCCTTCGCCGCCGCCAGGTAGTTTCCCCCTGTTTTCCCTGAACGCAAGGCCACAGAGAGAGAGAGAGAGAGAGAGAGAGAGAGAGAGCTGCCATGGCCGTCGGCCTGGCTAGCTCTGTATCATTGTCGCAGTACCCTTCGGGAGCATTTGAGGCGCGGGTCCCCTTCGTCGGCCTCGCCCGTGCCATTTTGGCAGCAAAAGAGGAGCAGTAGGTGCTGGAGCATCGGCACGCCAACAACCGCCGGAGAACCATGGAGTTCGTCAACGTCCCCGTCGCCTCCGACCACCTCCTGCCCCGAATCCGGCGGGAATCAGCCGAGGTGAGGATCCTCAACCTTTTCCCCACCTGTATGTGCCCTCCCAGTACCTAGCGCCGCCCGGATTTGGCCCCTGTCGTCGAACCACCCCCGCCGCGCACGTCTCTGCAGTGCAAACAGCCGGGCGCAGACAGCAGCAACCGCAGCTTGCCAACGCTCTGTTCGTCCCCGTTTCCCGGCGACCCTCGGCCATGTCAGCCATCGATCTGCACACCACTGTGAGGAGGGCATATCCCTCTCTCCTACGAGTCCAACCATGGCCCAGACGGAGCTCTATAGCGCTCGCCATCGTTGGTTAAAGATCCGTCCTTGTCTCTGAAACTCTGACGGAAACGACAGTCGAACGACGAGTGTGTGCAGTTTGTTTTTCCTCTGTTCCCGACTATATACCGGCCGCTTCAGACCTCTTCCGGATAAACCTCAAACACCAAAGTTGTAGTCCTTGTTTCCCTCTCCAAGTTTCGTTTTTACGACACCCTCAAATTCCCAACCGTTTACTCGCCAACATCAACCAAAGATCCGTTTAGCTGGCAGTTTTCGCGAATCGAAATTCAGTTTCGTCAGACAACCTCCGGGAGGTTTTCTAAAAAGCCCCCTAGACTTTTTGTCCACTTAACCCGCAGTCCCCTTTTGGCCATGTGTCAGACCCAGCGGCCCCCGCCGGTGCAGCAGCCCAATCAGCTTCTGACCCCACCTATCATCACTTGGGGTATATTGTCCCTGGGTAGCAAAAGTTCTAGTGAGGTTCTAAATTCAAAAATCAAAATTGAATATGTATATGAAATATTTCATAATTTTTTATATCTTTTAAATTTGAATAAAAGTTTAATGTGAAATGTGTTTTATTTCCAAATGTGAATTCAATTATAAATTCAAATATTGTCAAAACTATTTCAAACTAGTCAAACCTTCAACAATTGACCCTTTTTAATATAATTTGACTTTAATATTGATTTAAATTCATAAATTCAAATAATTTGAATAATATATGTTTTTGAATCAAAAAATGTGAGGAATCTATTTATGCTATTTATATTATCATTTGAGCAATTGGAAAATTTCGAATTAATAAATATTAATAATTGACTTTTCTTGATTATTGCATAACTTTAAATCCGTAACTCCGAATTCGACAAATGATACGTCTAAATCGATCAGCGCGACGATACCTATCCAACCATGATATTCATGTTATCATTTGCATCATGCATTAATAGCAGTTTTATTATTAGTACTGTTTATGCAAGAAAACACATGATAAATAAAATTAGGAACTAATTGTTTCTTATTAATAATGCCTCACGAATTCTATATCATCATGTGTTATACCCCTAATACCTTTTCATCATAGTTTGTATCATTAACTTGCCATGTCATGCATCATATCATGATCATGCCGATTCTTTCGCATTAGTTGTAATTGTTGCATCGCTTGTTCCTTTTAGTGTTTTGCTTCATCCCGGATAGGACGATGAGATGTTGTGAGCTTCGACAAGTTCTTCGGTTATGAAACTTCGGCAATGTTTTTCAGGCGAGCATTCTCCCCCTTTTCTACCTATTTTACTTTTATAGTTTTTATTTCCTCCTGTTGATCTATTATTATCTGTGTTGCGATGCTCTAGTTTTCGTACCCGGGAAATCCCTTGCAGCCTTATATTGCCTTGGACACATTCTATTACCTGTTGTTTGGTAGATAGTTGGACTTGCGTGTCGTAGTCGCTTGCTCAAGTGTTGTTGCGTGTCGTCAAGTACCACAGTTGTTGGAGTTTTGCCGTATGTTTAATGTTGGAGATGATCATGGCTTTAATTATCGTTTAATAACTAAAATTGAAGTAGGTAAATGCAGAGGCACCGGTGGGTAGTAGACAATATTTGGTTTTTAACCGCTCACCGGTGTCCCGTAGGACCCCGAGTTCTTGACACCTGTTCCGAGATCAAGCGCGCTAACCACATGTGGGGTGTGTGGGCACCCCCATCGATTAGTACCTGATTTCAAAGTACTGTACTGGGGGCCACAAAGTAGTTTGGGGCTTTATTACTATCTTGTACTTATGCCATGACTTACTGCTTTATTTACTATTGCGCGTGGAGCGCTTGTACTGTTTTGGAACCCCGTGCCACGTTTTCGCGGTATCGACAAGCCCAGTCACACTTTCGGGTTCCCAGTCATTTACAGCCGTCGTCACAAACCCTGGGTCTGTCTCGGAGCCGGCCGACTTCGTTGCGGGTAGCTTAGTGGGGTGGCCGAAACCCCGTCGACATACCATTGGGTGTATGTTTTGTGATCTTGTACCTACCTGATCTGACAACAAGGGTGTAGGTGCGTGTGGAAACTTTGGTGCACCCCTGCAGGGTTAAATCTTTTCGAGAAGCCGTGTCCGCGGTTATGGAAGACTTGGAGCACAGTTCTCGATCATAGACAACTATAACTAAAGTTTACTGTTATAATTTGACTTGTATCCGATATGACTAGTAATCAGCTTCACTACAACGGAATGGCTAAATAAAAGTACCAACAACTGCTGGGTTTGGGGATATCTCATGCTAATTGTATCTGACTAGTAAGTGTTGCAACTACAACGGAATGGTTAACTAAAAGTTCCCACTGCTTATTATATCCGGATGACTATCTATACCTGACTAGTAATTGCTGCAACTATAACGGAATGAATAAAACTGCCAACTGTGTGAGTTCCTCGGTTGACTTCCTCGTTTGGTCTCGAGGGGGAAAAACCAGGATGGGTATGCTTGGTGGTAGTTCAGGTTGGATCCAAATAGGTCTTTCTTATCCCTATCTGATAGCCGCCAGTTGTATTGAGTCTCTATAGGCTGTTTAGTGCATGCTGCGCTGCTGCTTCAGTCCACCATACCTATGTAGGCGAGGACCACCGAATTCTAGTCTCGCCGTGTACTGGCCTCAGTACTGACCGCTCTCTTTTCCTTTGCCCTTTGTCGGCACCCCTTTTGTTTAAGCAGGTTTTGACATCGACGTCGTTAGCAGGGTTACCCTTCCGGCTTGGCCTGGGCAGGGTTATGGACGCCATTGGTTATTCTTCAGGGCTCTTAGCCCCATTTGCATATTGTCCGTACTCGGACGCTGTATCGTTTTAAAGGTGATTTGGATCTTTGTATTGTATATCTGTATTCTTGACTCATGGAGTCGTTGTTGTATATATCTGTTTTGTGGGTTCCATCGTGGACTATTGTGTAATGATATTACTTCGTTTTCCACCCGCACGAAAGTGCCTGGTGGGCACCTTTGAATCGTTTCTATGCGGGTTTGGCAGGAATCGCTGAGACTTGCATAGGGCCGATTCTGAGGGTGTTACAGAGTGGTATCAGAGCTGACCCTCGCGGTTACATGGGCGTGTGTGGCCCGGAGTGGACACAACATGGCAATGTGCCGGCACTGGACGCATAGACGTGTGCCAAGAGGGGACGTTCCTGGCTTGTTTGATCGACGAGGACGTCGATCTTCTAAGGGTGGGTGTATGTGAGACCCTGGCGCATGGCTCAATAGGATTGATAGGAGACCCATACCAACAAGTTGCAACTTCTTTTCCGGAAGCTCATTCGAAAAGAACTCTAAGGTTAAGCGTGCTTGGCCTAGAGCAATTCTAGGATGGGTGACCGACTAGGAAGTGGGTAACCGGGTGCGCATGAGTGAGGACAAAGTGCGCAGAAAAGACTAGTGTTAGTCTGTGGGGCTAGTCTAGAGATCCTATTGAGCTGCCAGAAGTGACAGCCGTCGGTCCGGAGTGACCGGGGGTGTTATACTTAGCCCTTTTGTTGTAGTATCTGTCACAATATCTTAACTTTGGAACTCATCCAAATCCATTATGGAACTTACTTTCCATTATATTGTGCCACCCTTAGTTTAGATTGAGATAAACTTAATTTGTACTTTGTGACAAAACTAGTATCAATGTAGTACTTTTACAATGAACTAACCATCTATTTGTCACTTCTACAAATAATATACTCTTAGTTCTTCCAAAATATCATAAGAATATCCTTACTATTGTCCAATGATCATCTTATGAATCATTCTGGTATATGCTCATAACATTTAGAGTATAGGACATATCTGGATTTGTACATATCACAGTATGATTGATATAAATACTCTTTGTGATTTCATACATCAAGTATCAATCTATACTTGAATCTTTGTTTCACTTACCAAGTGTCAACACACTTGAATATATCATCAATATTGAACTCATTCAATCCTTTCTATGCGACAAGAACCTTTCTTGCAGTTTCTATATTGAACTCATTCAATACATCATCTATGTACTTTCGGCACAACCATATTAGCGTCTATTGATGCCAAATATTTGGGTTTTGCCTAAGTCTTTCATTGGGATGAAATTCTTAATATGTGTTAATGAAAGATACATCATTTCCAATCAACAATATGTCTTCCACATAATGTATTAGAAACATGTCTTAGCGCTCCCACTTAATTTCTTGCAAATGCAAGCATCTTCATCGTCTCCGATGAATTTAAACTCCTTTAACAGTTTCATCATGGTGAAGATTCCAACTCCGCAATGCTTACTTCAACCATTGAAGTTTGCATATGCTTTTAGCATCCTTTGAATTAACAAAACCCTATGGACCGCGTTATGCACATGTCCTAGGTAACAATTCTATTAGAAGAACTTGTTTTGTTTATTCAATTACCACATAACAAAATTATATGTAGTGGTTGCTACATTAATCCGTCTAGACTAAATATCGCTATGAAAGATCAAGTCTTGTCATAGTCAACCTTTGAACATTGTTGTGAACTCTTTCCCAACATGTCGACTATTTCATAGATGTGCAACATCCATGTCTATTTATTTATAGATCCAAACACAACTATAAGGTCTTACACCTTTCTTGAGGGTCCTTCAAGTTCAAAACTTGATTTCTCGTGTATGGAACTATCACGGATTTTATGGCTTTCAAGCCATTTTATGGAGTCAGGGCCCATCATCGCTTCTTTGCATGTAGTACGTTCATTATTCTCAAATAATGATTCAACCCTCAAATCTTGGTATTTGATTGTTTACTCGACCTACTTGGTTCAATAGAAACTTTGACCTTCGTAACCACAACCTTTGAGGCACGTGAGCCATGAGCATTGTTGCTACCTCCGGAACACTTTTCGGCTCTGCGGAACTTTGCACATATAGCTAAGGTTCTTTTAACCTTATCAAAGTTCTATTGTCCTCCCACTTATCTTTTCATGAAAAATTCCTTCTCAAAGAAACTTGACGTTCTAAGTGACAAACACTTTTGTCTCCGATGTTATGGAGGATTACTTAACAGTTATTCGAAATAACATACAAAGGCAGGTTCATCCGACTTTGGTTGCAAACATCTTTCTTATGCATAGCATACCAATGTTTAAGAAAGGACAACTTGGGTTTTATCCCAAACCATAACTTTATATGGTGTCATTTCAACGGATTATGATGGAGCTCTTTTCAGTGGAAAAACGGTAGTCTCTAAAGCTTTTGACCTTTAAAATATAATGGCAGTTTTATGAATTACACCTTTGATCTTACCATGTCAAACAAGGTTTAATTACATATCTCGAACGCTCCATACTCTTATGGTGTTTCGGGAAATGTAAATCCACGGAACGATTCCTTAAATCTTAGGTATTATGCTAAACTTTGTAACTCAAATATCTTCCTTTATGATCTTATCATAAACTATTTATATTCTTGTTACAATGATTTTGCACTTCATCTTGAAAATCTTTGAACTTTTCAAATGTTTCATACTTCATCCTTATTAAGTAAATATTCATATATTCACTCAAATTCGGAGAAAACATATGAAGTTGAAATCCATCGCTCTTGACTACATATAATGGACTTCATACAACAATATGTACAAGTTCCAATAAGCTAGTCATTCGTTCCCTTTTGGCCTATGAACGAATTTTTAATTATCTCTAGGAAAGTTTCACAAGCGTCATTTGATCATAAATCAAAAAGACTCCAAAATTCCATCCACATGGAGTTTATTCATGTTTTCTTTCCAATATAATTTAAACGGCGATGTCACTTCCTAAGTGATCTTTCAATCAATTTGTCTTTCGACATTTTAGCACTAGTTTTATGGATGTGATTTCTCCAACGAGATTTGTGAATCATCCATATTTTATGGATTACGGCAATTATTTGAACAACCCTTTTGTTCTCATAATACCTGATAAAATCTTGAAGGCAAGCTTTGATGTTTAACAAGCAGCACAATAACCCTTTATTTGTTCTCGATGAACATCATCACATATTCTTTTGCTAGTTACTTAGGCCATTGTAGTTCATGAATTGTGTTGTTTCGTATGACGATTCACACCAACAAATTCAATATCAAATACTTAAGAACCACATTGTTTAATAAGCAAAGAATATAGCCATAACATGTATATCATCTATATACTTAAACTGAACAATTCTAGTCTTTTCTTTTCTGCCATATATTTATGAGATTCTCTTTCAGTATTTCCTTTTCTGTTTGAAAGAATCTATCAACATCAATAGTGGAGTCATACATATGACACATAGTCCAAAGCATGTATAATTAAATACCAATGTCTTTGGACTTGCACTTTGAAGTAGATCACCATCATCAAATGTTTGGTGTGCTTTCAAATTCCATTCTTTAGTAATCTCTTGGTGTGGTAAATATTTTACCTACATCAAATATTCACCCTTATCATGGAATTATTCATGATCAAGCTACTTTTAGCTTATAAAGATGAATCGCGAGTATAATGTTGCTCTCCAAAACCTTTTGGTGGATTAGGACAACTAGTGTCTCCAACCCTTTGCAAATTCTCATTAAATATGAGAACATGACTTTTTCCATATTATACTCTATCATGTTGCAACCAAAACTTCGTTTCAAATATCACAATATCTTCCACACATCATGGTTTCTAAAACAACTCTTTCAGATCCTAGATAACCTTGATATTAAGACAATTCTTTGAATATCAAGAATCATGGAGACAAACATGATACTCATACACTAACTCTTGGAATTTTCACTCTCGATTTAATACCAGTTATTAAACTTCATGGAGTAACCGGAACTTACTGAAAGTTTGCAATAGGACTTTCAAACTTTAGATTAACACTTCAAAACAATACGATACCAGTTCGTAAAGTAACTAACCAGAATTCTATAGTTCTATCATCTCAATTATAACTAAGCGTAAGGTGGTAAACGGATGCCAATGACTACAAAAATTATGCAAATTCACTTTGATTTAATTTATGATAAATAGTGTTCAACTTTTAATCATATTGCCGTTGAACTCCCACTCAAAACAATATCCCTCACATTGTTTTAGTGATCACACGAACCAAGTCAACCACATCAAAACCGATCATCACGAGAGTTGATGTAGCTTCAATGGCGAACAATCAACATGTTCATCATATCTACTATATGACTCATGCTTTACCTTTCGGTGATCCGTGTTCCGAGACCATGTCTGTACATGCTAGGCTCGTCAAGATCAAACCTTAGCTTCCGCATGAGCAAATCTGGCTTGCTCATGTTGTATACACTCGCAGAATCTAACACACCCGATCATCACGTGGTGCTTCGAAACAACGAGCTTTAGCAACGGTGCTTACTAAGGATGAACACTTTAAAACTTGAAATTGTGTGCTTGAGGGATCATCTTATAATGCTACCGTCATGAACTAAGCAATACAAGATGCATAAAAGGATTAACATCACATGCAATTCATAATATGTGATATGATATGGCCTTTCTTCTTGTGCTTCCGATCTCCATCTTCAAGCACGAACATGATCTCCATCATCACCGGCATTGCATCAAGGTCAATGACGCTGCTCCATGGTTGTCGTCCACCAGCTTCAACTATTACAAATACTTTGAAAAGACACGCGGTTCTTAACAGAATTTAAAGACAACCATATGGCTCCTGCCGGTTGCCAACTTACAATAAGGAATATTGCATACATCAAATATAATCACAATCATGGCCATATCACATCACAGCACACCCCTGCAAAACAAAGTTAGACGCCTCTAATTTTATTTGCATATTTTACGTGGTTTGGGGCTTTCAATAAGTGTCGCTCTAACTTACGAACAAGAACCACAACATTGATACTAGTATTGTTAATCACCTGTTGTAAATTGAATCTTAACTATGTTGGGAGAAACAGGCACCCGCAAAGCCACTTATGCAATACAAGTTGCATGTCAAGCGTGGAGCAAGTCTCATGAACGATGTCATGTAAGGTTATCCCACCATCCTTCAAGATGCAAAGTACACAATAAGCAATCGACAACAAAAGCATCAACGCCCACAATGACCATTGTCTTCTACTCGTGCAACAGATCTACATATAGACAGGCTCTGATACCACTGTAGGGTTTCGTAGCATGGAAAACAAAAATTTCTACCGCATACAAACAAACAAGCCAAGATCTATCTACTAGATTGTAGCAACGAGTCGATGGAATAACTCACCCTCGAAGATTCCAAAGTGTTTAACGAGAGCGGATTCTCGTGAGTGTTGTAGTCGTACTCTTCCCGATCTCAAGATCGCGTAGACGATCCTTCCGGCGCTGCGTTCCGGCAGCGCTTCCGCAGTCGGTCACACGTTTGGTACTCGACGAAGACCTTCCTCTCCCTTGTTCCAGCAGGCAGCGGAGGTTGTAGCACTCTCCTCGTGATTCCGGCAGCACAACGGCGTGGTACCGGAAGTAGAGGGGAGATCTCGCAGGGCTTCGCCTTAAGCCGGAGCGAGTATGGTGGACTATGAGAGAGATCCTCGGCGAACTAGGGTTTAGACGCACCAAGGAGGAGGGTCTAGGGCCGGTGGCTAGGGCTTGGAGCAGCCCAAGTCGGCGGCTAGGGTTTCCCTAGGCGGCGGCGACAGCAGGAGGTGGCGGCGCTGGCGGCTGGGAGCTAGGGTTTGGGGTGTAGGAGGTGTAGGTCTTGTAGGGGCAGCCCTGCCCCTCCTTATATAGGTGGAGGGGGCGCGCCAGGGAAGGGGAGTCCCTCCCCAACTCGGATCCCAAGTGGGCCGGCGGTGGAGGGAGGGAACTCCTCCCCAAGTAGGTTTCCTACTTCCCCTCCACCTCACAAAATAGCCGTTTGACTTTTCAAATTGGTGTTTGACTTTTCAAACTAGGATTTGATTAAACCCTTTATTTTGTTCAGCGATGACACCTAGTACATGATGCAATCATTCCAACTTGATATGACACACTCATGTACCCTTCCCCTCCGGAGTGCCGGACATTTCGGAACCTTCTAGAACATTCCCGATGAAAACTCCAGAACCATTCTCAACCCCGAAACAGGACTTTCCTTATATGAATCCTATTCTCCGGACCATTCCGGATCTCCTCGTGATATCCCGGATCCCATCCAAGACCCCGAACAACATTCGGTCTCTTACTCATCATTCCATAACTACTCAAACAACGTCGAATCCTTAAGTGTGTCTCCCTACGGTTCGTGAGTTATGCGGACATGATCGAGACACTTCTCCGATCAATAACCAATAGAGGAATCTGGAAATTCATATGGCTCCCACATATTTCTACGATTACTTTGCAATCGAATGAACCACTTACATACGATACCAATTTCCCTTTGTCTCACGATAGTTTACTTATCCGAGGTTTTGATCGTCGGTATCTCTGCATACCTAGTTCAACCTCGTTACCGATAAGTAATCTTTTCTCGTTCCCGTGATATGTGATCCCTTGTGAGCCAGTCATATGCTTGCAAGCCAATTGGATGACATTCCACCGAGAGGGCCCAGAGTATATCTATCCGTCATATGGATGGACAAATCCCACTCTTGATCCATGTGCCTCAACACATACTTTCCGAACACTCAATGCCACCTTTACAGCCACCCAGTTATGGTGTGGTGTTTGATGTCATCAAAGCATCCTTCCGGTGATGGTGATTAGCATGATCTCATGGTCGAAGTAATTAGGTTACTATGTATCAGAAAGCTTATAACAAATGAACTATATTAAATGACTTGATCTTTATGCTACGCTTAACTATAGGAGTATGTCCATCACATCATTCTCCTAATGATATGACCCTGTTGTTAATAACATCTCTATGTTCATGATCAGGAAACCATGATCATATATTAACCAACAAGCTATTTTAACAAGAGGCTTTACTAGGGACTCTTTTATGTTTACAAATCACACAAGTATTAATGTTTCCGGTTAATACAATTATAGCATGGTATGTAAACATTTATCATAAGTATGAAGATATGATAATAACCACTTTATTATTGCCTCTTGGGCATATCTCCAATAGGTAGCATTATAAGATGATCCCTCATGCACATGAATATCAAGTTCTAAAGTGTTCACCCTTAGTAAGCACCGTTGCTAAAGCTTGTTGTTTCAAAGCACCACGTGATGATCGGGTGGGTTAGATTCCGCAAGTGTATACGACGTGAGAAAGCCATATTTGCTCATGCGGAAGCTAAGGTTTAATCTTGACGAGCCTAGCATGTACAGACATGGTCTCGGAACACGGATAACCGAAAGTTAAAGCATGAATCATATAGTAAGATATGATGAACATGTCGATTGTTCGCCATTGAAGCTACATCGACTCTCGTGATGATCGGTGTTGATGTGGTGGATTTGGTTCATGTGATCACTAAAACAATGTGAGGGATATTGTTTTGAGTGGGAGTTCACCTAGATTAATTTAACTATTAATTAGAACTCAATTTTTCATAAACTTAGTCTAAACTATTGCAAATATGTTGTAGATCAATGGCGGCCCCTACCATCAATTTTAATGCGTTCCTAGAGAAAGAAAAGTTGAAAAACAATGGAAGCAACTTCACGGATTGGTTCCGCAATTTGAGGATTGTCCTCACTGCTGGTAATTTGACCTATGTGCTGGATGCACCGCTGGGTGACCCACCTGCAGCTACTGCTACCGATGATGTAAAGAATGTTTACCTCGCTCGGAAGACTCAGTACTCCACAGTTCAGTGTGTTATCTTGTATGGTTTAGAATCGGAGCTTCAGAAAAGGTTTGAGAATTCAGACCCACATGATATTGTTCGTGATCTCAAATTGATCTTTGAGACTCACGCGGCAATTGAGAGCTATGAGGCTTCTGAAAAGTTCTTTAACTGCAAGATGGAAGAGGGCAGCTCCGTCAGTGAGCATGTGCTTAAGATGTATAGGCACGCAAACAAACTTCAAAGCTTGGGTATAGTGATTCCTAATGCTTTGGGGATTTATCGTGTCCTCCAATCACTACCACCAAGTTACAAGAACTTTGTGATGAACTACAATATGCAAAACATGAACAAGCAGTTGCCAGAACTCTTCGCCATGTTAAAATCTGCAGAAGTGGAGATCAAGAAAGAGCACCAAGTGTTGATGGTCAATAAGACCACCAAATTCAAGAAAGGCAAGTCTAAGAAAAAGGGACACTTCAAGAAGGGTGGTAAGAAAGTTACTGCGCCGATGAAGAAGACCAAGGCTGGACCTAAGCCTGATACTGAGTGCTTTTACTGCAAGGAAAAGGTCACTGGAAGCGGAATTGCCCAAAGTACTTGGCGGATTTGAAGAACGGCAACATCAAGAAGAAAGGTATATCCGATATACATGTTATTGATGTGTATCTCACTAGTACTCGTATTAGTGCCTGGGTATTTGATACTGGTTCGGTTGCTCATATCTGTAACTCGAAACAGGTGCTGCAGAATAAACGGAAGCTAGCAAAGAATGAGGTGACGATGCGCGTGGGAAACGGATCAAAGGTTGATGTGATCGCGGTCGACACGCTACCTCTTCATCTACCATCGGGATTAGTTTTATACTTAAATAATTGTTATTTGGTGCCTGCGTTAAGCATGAACATTATATCGGGATCTTGTTTATTGCGAGACGGTTACTTGTTTAAGTCCGAGAATAATGGTTGTTCGATTTATATGAGTAATATGTTTTATGCACATGCACCTTTGATAGATGGTCTATTCTTATTGAATCTCGATAGTGGAAATACACATATTAATAACATTGAAGCTAAACGTTTGAAATCGAGCGATAACTCGACCTATATGTGGCACTGTCGTCTTGGTCACATTAGAGTGAAGCGTATGAAGAAACTCCATTCCGATGGACTTCTTGAATCACTTGATTTCGAATCACTTGAAAGATGCGAAGCATGTCTGATGGGTAAAATGACTAAGACTCCATTTTCTGGTATGATGGAGCGAGCTATGGACTTATTGGAAATCATACATACCGATGTGTGTGGTCCAATGAGTGTAGCATCGCGCGGTGGTTATCGTTATGTTCTTACCTTTAGGATGACTTTAGTAGATATGGGTATATCTATTTCATGAAACATAAGTCCGAAACTTTCGAGAAGTTTAAGGAATTTCAAAGTGAGGTGAAGAATAAACGTAACAAGAAGATTAAATTTCTACGTTCTGATCGTGGAGGTGAATATCTAAGTTATGAGTTTGGCGAGCATTTGAAGAAATGCGGAATACTTTCACAATTAACACCGCCGGGAACACCACAGCGTAATGGTGTGTCCGAATGTCGCAATCGAACTCTCTTGGATATGGTTCGTTCTATGATGTCACTTACAGATTTACCTCTATCATTTTGGGGTTATGCATTAGAAACAGCCGCATTCACTTTAAATAGGGCACCATCTAAATCCGTTGAAACGACACCGTATGAATTATGGTTTGGGAAGAAACCTAAATTGTCGTTCCTTAAAGTTTGGGGTTGCGAAGCCTATGTAAAGAAGTTACAGCCGGACAAGCTTGAACCCAAAGCGGAAAAATGTGTCTTCATAGAATACCCGAAGGAAACTATTGGGTATACCTTCTATCATAGATCCGAAGGCAAAATCTTCGTTGCCAAGAATGGATCCTTTCTAGAGAAGGAATTTCTCTTGAAAGAAGTGACTGGAAGGAAAGTAGAACTCGACGAGGTTGTTGAACCTTCTCTCGAACTTGCGAGTAGCGCAGCACCGGAAGTAGTTCCGGTGGCGCCTACACCAATAAGAGAGGAAGCTAATGATGATGATCATGAAACTTCGGTTGTAGTTGCTACAGAGCCTCGCAGGTCAACGAGAACTCGTACCACTCCTGATTGGTATGATCCCGTTATGAATGTCATGTTGGTGGACAACACCGATGACACTGCGACATATGAGGAAGCAATGATGAGCCCAGATTCCAATAAATGGCAAGAAGCCATGAAATCCGAGATTGGATCCATGTACGAAAACCAAGTATGGGCTTTCGTGGACTTACCAGATGGCCGGAAGGCTATCGAGAACAAATGGATTTTCAAGAATAAAACAGATGTTGATCGTAATGTTACTGTCTATAAAGCTCGACTTGTCGCAAAAGGGTTTCGACAAATTCAAGGAGTTGACTACGATGAGACTTTCTCACCTGTAGCGAAGCTAAAGTCTGTGAGGATTATGTTAGCAATCGCTGCATATTATGATTATGAGATATGGCATATGGATGTCAAAACAGCATTCCTCAATGGAGACATTGATGAAGAGTTGTATATGATGCAACCCAAAGGTTTTGTCGATCCTAAAGATGCTAACAAGGTATGCAAACTTCAACGGTCCATCTATGGATTGAAGCAAGCATCCCGAAGTTGGAATCAACGTTTTGATAAGGTAATCAAAAGTTTTGGTTTTATACAAACTTATGGAGAAGCTTGTATTTACAAGAAAGTGAGTGGGAGATCTGTAGCATTCTTAATACTATATGTAGATGACATATTGTTGATTGGGAATGATGTAGACCTTCTTAATAGTGTCAAGGAATATTTGAATAATAGTTTTTCAATGAAGGATCTTGGCGAAGCAGCTTATATATTAGGCATAAAGATTTATAGAGATAGATCGAGACGCCTAATATCATTGTCACAAAGTACATATTTGGACAAAGTTCTAAAGAGGTTTGGAATGGAAGATAGCAAGAAAGGGTTCTTGCCCATGTTGCCCAATCTGACCTTGAGTAAAACTCAAAGTCCGACAACGGCAGAAGATAGAGAAAGGATGAGTAAAACTCCCTATGCCTCAGCCATAGGATCTCTGATGTATGCCATGATATGTACTAGACCCGACATTGCATATGCTGTTAGTTTAACTAGCAGATATCAAAGTGATCCAGGAGTGGATCATTGGACAACGGTCAAAAACATCCTTAAGTACTTGAGAAGAACTAAGGATATGGTTCTTTCTTATAGAGGTGATGAACAGCTCGTTGTTAATGGTTACACCGATGCTAGTTGGAACACCGATTCGGATGATTCTAAATCACAATCTGGATACGTATTTACTTTGAATGGTGCAGCAGTTAGCTGGAGGAGTGCAAAGCAAAGCGTTGTGGCGAGATCTTCAACTGAATCGGAATACATGGCTGCTTCGGAGGCTTCACAAGAAGCAATATGGATGAAAGAGTTCATTACAGAGCTCGGTGTGGTTCCTAGTGCGCTGGACCCAATGTCAATCTACTGTGATAACATGGGCGCCATAGCCAATGCGCAAGAACCAAGGTCACACAAGAAGCTGAAGCACATCAAGCTATGTTTTCACAATATTCGAGAACATGTCCAAGATGGGGACATAAAGATTTGCAAAGTACACACAGATCTGAATGTGGCGGATCCGTTGACTAAACCTCTCCCGAGGGCAAAACATGACTAACACCAAACTGCCATGGGTGTTCGGTATATTACCATGTAATCTGGATTAGATGACTCTAGTGCAAGTGGGAGACTGTTGGAGATATGCCCTAGAGGCAATAATAAATGTAGTTATTATTATATCTTTGTGTTTATGATAAATGTTTACATTCATGCTATAATAGTATTAACAAGGAAACATTAATACTTGTGTGATTTGTAAACTAAAATAGAGTCCCTAGTAAAGCCTCTTTATAAATACTAGCTTGTTGGTTAATAAATGATTGTGGTTTCCCTATCATGAACATTGAGATGTTATTAACAACAAGATCATATCATTAGGAGAATGATATGGTGGACATACTCCTATAGATAAGCGTAGCATAAAGATCAAGTCATTTTAATAGTTCAATTGCTATATGCTTTCTGATACATAGTAACCTAATTCCTTCGACCATGAGATCATGCATATCACCTTCACCGGAAGGATGCTTTGATGACATCAAACACCACACCGTAACTGGGTGGCTATAAAGGTGGCATTGAGTGTTCAGAAAGTATTGGTTGAGACTGTGACACCCCGGTTCTGATAAGACCGTGGCCTCTATGTGACATGCCAATCCCTGGATCGGTTCATTGGCCCACAATAGAGCAAGATAGATAATCATAGCAAATAACCGTGTATCATGATCTACAAAGATCCAGAGTACCATTATTACAATATAAAAGCTTAGCATAAAGCTAGCTCAAATTGTTCAGGTAGCAACAAAAACGAATAAAATCTCCAATCTTCAAATTGCCCACAAGTGAACAAGTGCCGAGTGGAGTACCGTGGCCTATAACGATCAATCAGAATCGGAATAACCTGCAACATGAAACGTAGCAGCCCCGAAGGTTCAATACATGGAATGTATGGCAAGTAGAGCTAGTAAAGGAGACAATAGTACTAACATCTACATGCATATCTGCAATTGGAGCTGTGTCTGGCTTGCATTTGCAAATACACTTGTCCTACTTTCATAAACAGTTTTCAATTTTCTTTGAAAAGATCCCAATTAAGTTATCGGTTTAGCAATCTTACAAAAGTTTTCTATGAACCTCCGGTAATATCCAGCAAGTCCCAAAAAGCTTCGAATCTCTCCTGCATTCTTGGGCGCTTCCCACTCTGTTACTGCGGTCACTTTGTTTGGATCAACAGCAATTCCTTCTCCTGACACTAGTGTCCAAGAAACCCAACGGTGTTAAGCCAGAATTCACACTTGGTGAATTTGGCATACAGCTTGTGTTCCCTTAGCTTCTCCATAATCATCCTCAGATGTTTCTCATGCTCGGCATCATCCTTGGAATATATCAGTATGTCATCAATAAACACCACCACGAACTTGTCCAAATACTCCATAAATACCTTGTTCATCATGGTCATGAAGTATGCCGGGGCATTCGTTAGTCCAAAAGACATAACTGTATACTCATATAAACCATACCTAGTGGTGAAGGCGGTTTTCGGTACATCCTCCTCCCGAATCTTCAATTGAAAGTAGCCAGATCGCAGATCAATCTTGCTGAACACCTTTGCTCCTTCCAGTTGATCAAACAAATCATTTATGTTTGGCAGAGGGTACTTGTTCTTGATGGTTACTTCATTCAGTGAACGATAGTCCACCACTAATCTCTTGGTGCTGTCTTTCTTCTCCACAAACAGAACAGGTGCTCCCCATGACGACGCACTAGGCTGAATGAATCCCTTTTCCAGCTGCTCCTTCAACTGTTTCTTCAATTCCTTCAGCTCATCGACATCCATCTTATATGGTTTCTTTGCTATTCGTCCTGTTCCCGGCAGCAGGTCGATAAGAAACTCTACCTCTCTGTCAGGTGGCATACCTGGCAGCTCTTCCGGAAACACGTCGGGGTAATCCCTAATCACTGGCACAGTATCCATGCTAACCCCCTTAAGAGAATTCAACTTACACTTCCTCGGTCGTGCAGCCGACTTGAATCTAATCCTCTTACCATCCGGGGTTTTGAGTGAAACAGCTCGTTGTGCACAATCTATGTGTCCCCCATGCATAGACATCCAATCCATACCCAGAATAACATCTAATCCCTGTGAATCCAACACTACTAGATGTGCAATGAAGTTGTGTGTTCCAATCCTCACAGTCAAGTCGCGGCATCCCGCGCTAGCTATCATATCTCCTCCAGGTGAACTCACTCTAATAGACCTCTTCATAGACTCAGTAGGTAACTTATACTTATCCACAAATGCCCTTGATATGAATGAATGCGATGCACCAGTATCGAAAAGTATAAGTGCAGGGTAAGTGTTGATTGGGAACTTACCAATCACAAGGTCAGGCTCATCTGGAATCTCCTCCACATTCATGTGGTTCACTGTGGCCTTCTCGCCGTTGGTTGGCTTGAGTCCTTTCCTCTCCAGACAGTTGTCAGCATAGTGCCCCTTCTGCTTGCACTTGAAGCACGTCACCTCACTCAGATCTTTCTTCACGAAGTTGCGATCACGGTTGCGGTCATGTCCACCGTGTCCTCCAGAGTGGTGAGAGTGTCCTCCCTTGTGGCTGTGGTGGCTGCTCCTATGATTGTCCTGACGATGTCCATCGCGGCGGTCATGGCTCCCATGGTCACTTCCTCCATGCTTGGAGTATCCATCATATGAAGTGCGAGTCTTGTGGTGTGAACCAGAGTGGTGATTGTTGTTCTTCCTCTTGCGGTTCTCCACTTGCTTGTGCTTCCCTTCCAAGATTCTGGCCTTGTCCATAAGCTCCTGGAAAGTGGGGCAATAAACCACAAGTAGCTGTACTGAAAGCTCATTACTGAGGCCATCCAGGAATCTCTCCCTCCTTTTGGCATCAGTGTCAACATCCTCAGGTGCATAACGGGACAAGTTGTTGAACTCCTCAATGTACTCGGCCACAGAACGATTGGTTTGGCGCA
Organism: Avena sativa; assembly: GCA_916181665.1. NCBI lineage: Eukaryota > Viridiplantae > Streptophyta > Magnoliopsida > Poales > Poaceae > Avena > Avena sativa. The sequence goes on from OV702282.1 coordinate 197,597,352, forward strand.
AGTTGCGGAACTCCTTTCTCTTCAGGCTTAGAACTCCTGAAGACACGTCGTTGGTCCTAAAACCTTTCGCAAACATTGCCCAAGTCACGGTATCCAGCGGGTGGGTGATCTGAAATGTGTCCCACCAAGAAGCGGCTGGTCCCTCCAGTAGGTGAGCGGCAAACCTCACCTTCTCAGCATCAGTGCATCCGACAGTTACTAGATCCTTGTTGACTGAACGCAACCAATCGAGAGCAACCATTGGTTCCGTTGCAGTAGAGAACTTAGCTGGCCTTAACCTCAGAAATCTGGTGAGAGCATCTCCCTGAGGCTGATTGTTTCCATTGTTGTTGTTCTGATTCGCCATGAACTGGGTCATCACTTGGGTCAGCTGTGCCTGAGCTGCCATGAGCTGCTCCATCTTAGTGGGTTGGCGGCGAGGAGGCATCTGCGGTTCAGCATAGGTAAGTTTAGAAAGAATCAACTACGACAATAGGATTCTACCCATGCATATGATCAAACAACAACAAACAATAGCAGACAATCACAAGCAAGCAACACATCAACAAACAAGCGATCCAGCAACATCCCAGGTGTTATCCTAGCAGTATATAACTACTGAAATAGTTTTGCAAGAGTTGGCAATGGTTAACTAAACAATAGGTCAACTAATCAACAAAACAGCAATTCTGCCAGAACAGTCCAGCATCGTTCACGAATTTTTCCGCCTGACTTAAACTCGTCAGAAAAATTAGCCAATTTTTGTGCATATGGCACAGAGAGTTTCGCATCAGCCCAATTGTTTTCAGATTGTTCCGAGTTACCAGAAAAATATGAAAAATCACGCAGTACTGCTGTATCAGCAGAAAAACTGCAGCGAAAAACACACAGATGATAACCAAATTGCCATAACTCTTTCATAAAATTCGCACAAATAAATCCTGGGATATTGGAGTACACAAATAAGCAACTAAACACCTTTAAACTAACACGAACTAAGCTTCACATCGATCGAGACTAATCATAACGAATTCTCCTAACGTGGACTAATTGGTGGACTTCTATCTACTTCTTGAAGAGATTGAGGTAGGTCCTTGCGGTCATGCGTTGGCGCTTCGGCTCGTGGTACAACCATGGCGGCGGAGTGTACACCTCTCCTGAACCATCACTTGATACTTCAAACTCCACCTCCTCTGGATCCTCCTCTTCTTCTTCATCCTCAGCTGCAACAGCAACAGCTTCATCTCCTCCACCATCATCGTCTCCATCATCATAATCCTCGTCCTCATCATCATCATCGTCTCCACTATCATCATCATCCCCATTGTTGCCATCATCTCCATTGTCATCATCAGAGGGTGGATTCAGCTGTGCTTGGAGAGCGGCAATCTGGGCTGTCATAGCTTCAATGGTCTGGTCCCTTTCCTGGACGGTCCATTGCAATTGCTGTATGTTTTGGGCGTTCTCCTGCACAGTACCATGAAGATGGGCTATGGTCTCATCTCTGGCTATCAGGGCAGTCTCCAGAACTCCCACAGCTTCATGCAAAGTGTCTATTTCCTGTCCTTGGACCACCATTCCATTGCTAGTAAAGTCTGCAATCTCCTTTAACATCCTCACCTTCTCTGCTAGAGCTCCATTCTCTCTTTCCATGTCCTCTATGTGCCTCCGACGGGGCGGCATGTTGTTCCTGTCGCCCGGGGTAACCACAATGTTCCCATCTTCATCACGCCTTCCATAATCACGGTAGGGTGAATCTGCAGGCAGTAGGTGTCGGACATAGTGGCATTGGCGAGACAGGGCTTCATGTACAGCCAAGTTGATCCCAAGTCCCCAGTTGCAGTATATCTTGGTGTAGACCAAGTGCGCGGGGTTTGGCAAGGCGGCATCTCTGAATATGAAGGTAGTGATCTCCCATGCATCCTCTCCGTATCCATAGGTGTACAGCCTTCTTCCCTTGAACATAGGCAGTGGCAATCCCAATGACTGAGAGAGCTGAGCTAACTGCCTTGCAAAGGGCCTTGGTGACTCCATGGTGACATACTCAGTCCTGACGTCTCCCATCTATCAAGTAATAGAGGAAAGTGTGAGAATAGCATATGGTAAGAATTTACGAGGGTGAAAGGCATAAGATGAAAGACAGAGTTAATATAGGCTTTAATAATTCTATGGCTTCCTAATCCATTCCTAGGTCACGATCCTACAGTCGACACACGGGCTCTGATACCATCCTGTGACACCCCGGTTCTGATAAGACCGTGGCCTCTATGTGACATGCCAATCCCTGGATCGGTTCATTGGCCCACAATAGAGCAAGATAGATAATCATAGCAAATAACCGTGTATCATGATCTACAAAGATCCAGAGTACCATTATTACAATATAAAAGCTTAGCATAAAGCTAGCTCAAATTGTTCAGGTAGCAACAAAAACGAATAAAATCTCCAATCTTCAAATTGCCCACAAGTGAACAAGTGCCTAGTGGAGTACCGTGGCCTATAACGATCAATCAGAATCGGAATAACCTGCAACATGAAACGTAGCAGCCCCGAAGGGTCAATACATGGAATGTATGGCAAGTAGAGCTAGTAAAGGAGACAATAGTACTAACATCTACATGCATATCTGGCAATTGGAGCTGTGTCTGGCTTGCATTTGCAAATACACTTGTCCTACTTTCATAAACAGTTTTCAATTTTCTTTGAAAAGATCCCAATTAAGTTAACCCAACAATGTTAAAGCAATTATGAAATTAGAATGAGCGAGAAACATGTCATGGAATCAATATCAAGCAACTCAGTTGTCCATAACCGGGGACACGGCTAATCGATTAGATTATACACTCTGCAGAGGTTAGTACACTTTACCCATGTGACTTGGCCAGCCCAGCTCGTACCATCACTCTCATTTTGGGTGTTGATAGGGAGAAGGCCAAGAAGAGACTGTTCGGGAAGTAGCTCCTCAATCCCGACGCGCACCGGTCCAACCTACCAAAATTCTACATCTCTGGATATGCGGGTTCGAGTTACCACAACCTACTAAGTCCAACCAACCGCCCATTCCATTATTGGCACATGGTTGTACACGTAAGCTACACAATAAAGAAGCCAATCATTCTCTCTTGATACCTGGGTGCCTTTCCGCAATGAAACCACCAAAATTTATCAATACCATCACACCCAGGGGGTTCATTGATTAAGTTGTTTTTTTAGTTTTCACAAACCAATACTTTGAGAAAACAAGTGTCAATGGTGTAACCCAGCCCTCGTTCATCAAGCATGGCTAAGCACATCTACCAACGGTGGTTCATCTACAAGGAAAGCCCTACCACATAATAGGACATAGCATAGCGATAGTATCATCCTACACATGCATCTACAAAATACACGACAATGCATAGAAAATAGTAGGACGATATTCATGAACAAAGTAGAATCTACTTGACTTGGTTGTAGCGGTCTGGAGCACAATCCTCACACGAACAAGCGTTGCACTCAGCACAATCTACACGGCACAATTGCATTCATAAACAAACAATCCACAACATATGCAACAAATATGATGCATGAATGCAAGAACGGCAAGTGAATTGGTGCTACAGCTGCACCACAACATCCTATAACATAACACTACTGATTGCATGCATGAAAAATAGTTTTGGCGCTAGGAAAACTATTAGACAAAAGCAATGCTCCAAACTAGAGCTAGAACTTAAATAATTCACTACCAGTAGTATACTGTTTGTAAAATCTTGGAAATATTCTACCGCAAAGGCATCGCTGTAAAGAAACAGTACCAATTGGAATTACTCAAAAAGGAGTTGTAGAACTTCCCGAGTAATTAAAACACTGCAGAAAGCCATTAGACAAATACTGCAGAAGTTTTTACTGTAAGCCTACCTTTTTATTCCACGATGAGATTCCCCTCGTTCACACGAGCTCAGGGACATATCACACGCGATTTTTGGAGCTACGGATCTTTTTCTACGAATTTATTACTCCGAAAAGGCCACTAACTAGTTTGATTAAACTGTACTAAACCTGACAGTAAAAGTCTGAACCAAAGCTACAGCGAGATTCTACACGACTCACTGAACGCGTACATATTTTATTTGCAATTTTTGGCCAAGCGGTTGAATTTCTACGCATTTTACAAGATTCTACCGAAATCTGTCAACTAAAGGGATTAACGAAATTGACCCAGTCAACTTTGTCTGTTTGACTGGGCGCTGACTGGGCGTCTGACTAGTCAACGCCTGGGATGCTGACCAGTCAACGAACGATCTAGGCCGCTGATCTGAGATCTGACGGTGGCTGCTGTCTTGCCGGAAACGGATGGCGAATCGGACTCCGGAAGGTGCGGCGAGCTCCGGACGGCGGTGGCGATCAAATCCGGCGACGTGGTTCCTCCTACACGGACACACACGGTCAACGAACGGTCCGAGAAAAATTACAACGCGCGCGCGAGGCGGCGCGCGTACGTGCGTGTATGTGTGCATGCAAGCGCGCATGCGATGACGCGCGCGCAAGCGTGCATGTACGCGTGCATGCGAGCACGCGAAACGAGGCAGCGGCGACGGCGGCGCAGGGCGACGGCGGCGGCGGCTGCGCGCGGCAGGAGGCGGCGCGGCGGCGGCGGCGGTGCGAGGCGCGGGCGGTGAGGTGGCGGCGCACGGCGGCGGTGGCTTGCAGCGGCGGCGCAAGGGCGGCGCGGCGGCGGTGCGGCGCGGTGGCGATGGCGCAGCGCGGCGGCGGCGCGTGCAGGCGGTGGTGGCCGGCGGCGCGGCGGCGCGGGGGCGAGGCGGCGGCTGGCCGCGGTGGCGTGGCGCGCGGCGGCGTGGCAGGCTGGCGACGGCGGCGGCCTTACCTGGTGGCGGCGGCGGCGCGTGGAGGAGGAGGCGGCGGGGCGATGGCCGGCGGCGAGATGGGGCCCAGGCGGCGGCGCGGGCGCCCTTCTCGAGGCGCGGGCGATCGAGGCGGCGGGTCGGCAGGTGGGAGTCGGGCACGCAAATCGAGGCCGGGTGGGCCTCCTCAAATAGTACCCTGGCGCGGAAACCTAAACTGAAACGGCACGGAACTGGACTCCGATTCGGAAATCGGTCCAGATTTTCGGACCGTTTTCCGGTGGTTTACTAAAACGTCCGAGTCTTTTGCATACGAACTCCGATTGGAGCGATTCTCGCGCCTACGGGTTCGTATCGTCGAGGGGCACAACCTTCAGTCGAAGTTTGAGTCAAAACTCGAACCTACAGGGGTGGTTGTTGCAAGTCTCTCTAAAGCCTCCCGCAGAAAACTCGCAGCGAAACAAAATAGGGTTTTGAAGGTGGCGTTCCGCCGAACCTTTCTACTCGACGGTTTTGCATGGAAAGATATGATGCAATGCTATGAATGATATGCATGACCAAATCTAAAATTTGGGATGTGACAAGACTAACTCCCTTAAGATGAATCTCGTCCTCGAGATTCGGCGCGGCTAGCAAATAGGTGTGGGTAGTCCTCTCGGAGGTCATCCTCACGCTCCCAAGTGGCTTTGTAGCATCCCATTTGTCTAACAATTGTAATGCTACTTGATCTAGTAATATAGTGGTTACTTCATATATATAATTGTTGCATCATCATTATATCATGCTCATGCCATCATGCCACCTTGCATTTGAGCATCATATAAAACCCTTTTGATTTGGTTCTTCTCTCATCTGCATTGTAAATTGTATTTGCCTCTTGATATTGTATTTGGTTCTTGATATATTGTGTAAATTCCCAAGTTGAGTTGGGGGCATATCTTTTATTGACTCCACCACCTTTCTTGTCATCACCCCATCATTCCACCATTCCACTATATATGAGCATTGCAACTTATTTGGTTTTACCTCTAGCTCATGTGGGTTGGGATGGATCCAATTCTATCTCCACATGCTCTCATCTTAGCATCATGTGGTTTTCACATTATTGATATGTGGGGAGCCACATGGCCACCTTTGCATGCTATGTTGCAGATTTGCCTCTACTAGCTTCCATGTGGGAACTATCCTATATGTGTACATGCATGAAGCTATAATTTGGCCATGTGATGATCTAGTGGAGAAACACACACTAGTATGGTCATATAGCTCCATATATGTGCATAGGATCAATATTTTCCATATTGCATGGTAGTATTCAAATTTGAGTGCATGCATGATATAAATGCCATGTGTATTTCTAGTTGTTTTCACAATTAGCAATGGGGCATTTAATGCTTATGCATGGGCCATGCAACCTTCTCCAACTTTGGTCCTCCTTTGTTTTTATTTGAATCTTTGAGTGGATCATCCCCCATATCTCTCTCTTACCCCCCTCTTCATGCTTGATCTTGCTTGATGCATGCAAGCATCTAAAACCCTACACCCATCTCCATCCATTCCATCACCCCATTATCTCACCCATATCTTTTCTTTTAAATAAAACTCTTATGCTTGATCATATGAGGCTTATTCTTTTCTTCTCTCTTTCTCTCCTAGCCTAGTTCTTCTAAACCCTAATCTCTCTTACCCCCTCTCACTTATCCTCTCCCCTAAACCCTAGCCTCTCTCTAACCCTAACCCAAGCTCTAAACCTAGTTACACCCTACCCCATCTCCACCTCTCTCACCTTACCCTCCCCTTGGTCTCTCCATGCCGAGCCCCCTTGCTGCCCCACCTGGCTACCCCCTCTCCCTGGTCCCACACCCCATCTACCCCAACCCTAAAACCAACCCTAACCCGAGGCTACCCCGACCCTAGCTCCATGCCACTCCCCTCACTCTCTCTAGCTCCCTCTCTGCCACAGCAGCCCCACCTGAGCAAACCCCTCCTTGAACGCTCCCTGGCCCCACCTGGACGCCCCCACCCGTGCCTGCCTCCCCTCCAGCTCGAGCACATGGGGGTAGAGGAGAAAAAGGTGGCTGAAGCCACCTTTATCATCACCACCTCCCCACGGCACCCCCTCTCCTCTCCCGTCCTTATCTACCCCTCTCTCTCGCCTACTGCCTCCCCCAGATCTACCTAGGGCGCCTGCCGCTCCTCCCCTCCTTCTCCACCAACGCCCACCCTCTCTCACCGATCACCGCCAGCACCGCGTCGCCTCGACGATCCGGCCGTCAAGCTCGACGTGGAGGTGGTCTGGGGGAACGAGGAGGACCCGCTGCGTCGCCCCGTACACGCCAGCGAGGAGGAGAAGCCCCAGGATCCCCAGAACCAGCACCGCCCCGACGAAACTCTAGCTTCGCTCGGCCCCTGCCTCGTCGACGATCGCCGGCGCCTCTGCCCGAACCACCACCGTCAACAGCCTCGCGGTGAGCCTCCCGTCTCCCCTGACATGGTCCGCCTCACGGTCGTCGCCTGTGCTCGTCGTTCGTTTCATCAAACGCCCACCATGCGCCGCCGCTCGCTGTTGTCTGTGCGCTCCCCCGTCGCGTAAGCCCTATCTAGGCCCCGTCCACCCTCCTAACACCAACCCCGTCCTAGCCCAGCGGTAGCCGCCTCCGCGCGCATGCCCAGGTCACGTGTTCGAGCCCTGGTCGCCCCTGCTTTTCCTCTGCAGAGCGGCGCCGTCAGTTTCGTCAGAAACAGAGGAAGAGGAACAGTAGCCCGTGTGCACTTTGCAAATAACCCCCAACCTTTTTATCCCGTCAACCCGCGCTCCCCTCCGACCCCACCTGTCTGCCTCTGTGCGGTTTTATAAGAAGGCACCGCTACTTTGCGGTACTCAACCCGCAGTCCCTGGGTCCGCCGCGTGTCACAGATGCGGCCAACCACTGGCGCGTGGGTCCGCTCGCGCGTCGGGCCTACTGGTCAGCTGCTGCGGCTAGATCAACTCGCGGTGAGGAAAGCTTTTGCGCGCTGCTTACGCCCAGTCAGCAGCGGTCCCACCCGTCAGCGTCTGTGGCTAAGTTTGCCTGAGTAGAAAAAGTCCCTGTTCTTTTCTGTTTTAAATCAAACTTTTCAAATTAATTTAAATTCAAAATTCAAATCAGTATTTAAATAACTTTTAAAATATGAATTCAAATAATACAAATAATATATGTTTTGAAATCAGAAAAATGTGAGGATTTCAAATATGCCATCCAAAATACATTTTGAACACTTAAAATTTCAAGTTAATTTAAATTACAACAAAATGCCCCTTTTCTTAATTATTTAATAACTTTTGCTTTATAACTCCAAATTTGACAAATGATATGTCTAAAATGATTAGCTCGACGAGACCTTTTTGTTTATGCATTCCTTGATCTGAATTGAAGCATGCATCACATAAATATTGCAAAACCAGAACTGTTTATGAGAGTAAAACATGCCTAAATACTTTAACCAAGTGTCTTATTATTGTTTTCTCACCTCACCCATGCCATGCTACTTTATTGCCATGTAAATTGTGCGTCATTCATCATGGCATGATTGTTTGTTTGTCGCATTTTATTCCTATGCTTGTGCACTTTATTTATGTTGGCCCTTGTTTGTTTGGTTCTTCTTCGAATAGACACTGAGCAGGGGATATATCAAGAGACCCAGGAGCACTACCCAGATCCTTCTCTCGCTTCAACTGAGCTGCCAGGCAAGCACCACCACATGCTTGCATACATATAGTACCTATTGCCTCTGTCTTATTCTTGCATCATTGAGTCGCGATCGCATTAAATTGAATCCCAAGTATTGCATAGCCTTTACTTTTAAACCCCACCGAAGCTTGTTCCTCCATCCCATGAGCCATTACTACAGGATTTGTTTGAGCCATGCGAGTCGTAGAACAGCATGTGTAGGGTATGTGAGTGTCTGATGGATAACGAGGTACCTAAACAACTTAACCTGAGTAGTATGGGATATCTAATGAAAGTGGCACCGGTGAGCAATATCTGCTATTTGGTTTTTCATGCTCACTTGTGTCCCGTAGGACCCCGAGTACTTGATTCCTGTTCCTTGAATATTCGCGCTATCCACATCCGGGAGGCTTATGGGACCCCCCTGAGCCAGAGCTTGATTCATTCTTATTTCTTGGGGGCACAAACTAGTTTGAGGTTTTATTTACTATCCTGTACTTATGCCATGCTTTACTGCTTTATTTAAATTGTGCGATGTACCGCACCTGTACTGTTTAGGATCGGGACACGTTTTCGCGGTATCGACAAGCCCAGTCACACTTTCGGGTTCCCAGTCATTTACAGCCGTCCACCCAAACCTTGAGTCCGTCTCGGAGTCAGCTAACTTCGTTGCGGGTAGCTTAATGGGGTGGCCCCCTGAAATATTTCTGAATCCTGTGATTGCTTTGTCGTGAAAGCCTCGTTGGGTTTTGATTTGGTTTTTCCGAGGTTGATCGAGTGTGTGTTGCTATTTGTGCACCCCTGCAGGGTAAAACTTTCTGAAAGCCGTGTCCGCGGTTATGGACGACTTGGAGCACAGTTTCTCGATCATAGACAAGTATAACTAAAGTACCGCTTTTAATTTGACTAAGTAACTGACTAGTAAATAGTGCAATACTCATGGAATGGATAATAAAACTGCCAACGGATGGGGGGGTTGTTCGTCCGCTTCCTCGTTGGTAAGCGAGGAGGAGGATGGATCTGTTGATATTACTGTTATAACTGTTGTCATTAATTCACGGACATCCGTCTATCTTTGGTTAGGCGGATGGTTAGCGAGTATCTATAGAATTGTTAGGGTTTATCTTTTGCTGCAATTGCGTCACCCCAGGTTGTGTCCCCTTTAGAGGCATAAAGACTTGCTGAGTACCCCTAGGGTCTCACACGATAAATTATTTGATTCAGATGAACAGGTACACTCACAAGATGGATACTGGGTGGAGGAGACGGACGATGTGGGCAACGATCATTCGGTGTAGAGATTCCGGGAACGGGGATCCGTGAGATCTGTGGGCGGGATGTGTTTATTTATGGGGCATCTTATGCCGATTTGCTTCTTATCCGTACTCGGATCTTGTTTGCCGCTTCCGCCTGATACTCTGATGTTTGATGTATGAGGAGCTATCCTAAACTATTATATCTATCTAGGATATTTGGATCTTGCCGTATGGCGTTGCAATATTTCTATTTCTTTTAGATGGAATGGCTCTGATGTACTGTTGTATGGTGGCTTGCATACATACTCATTTGTGTATGTAGTTGATCCCTTCGCCTGCCGATTACGCCGCCCGTTCTTGTCCCGATGTTTGGAAATGGTTGGGACGGCCGAAAGGTCTACCTGTGAGTGGCATTTGGCCCCACCGTACTATTTCAACCATTTCCGCTCATCCAGGCTTGTAACTAGGAGCGTAATTCACCGAGGTAGTTACAATTGGTATCAGAGCCATCCCGCCCTTCAGGGTCTCAGCCAAATGGTCGTTGTCAGTCTAGCAAATATTTTTGGTAGCTATGTATACTAGGGAAAAACAAAACGCGAGAGTAGGACTACTTCCACTTTTCTTCTTACCCACCCACCCACCCTTTTCTGGTAAGGAAGTGTAACGTTTTCAATCCTTTTCTTAAAAATTCAAACTAGGATTCACGTGTTCTGGGTTTCCGTAGTACCATAGGTTGTGTGTGTGTGTGTGTAATTCCTTGTCTATCTGTTGCATCCAACATGTTATCTTTATCGGCCTTTTGGTTATCAACTGTTGGTACATTCCATACCGACAGGCTTTTGCAAACCGACGCGATCTATCTGATTCGTTGTATACCGCCGCGATCTGTCTTACTCTTTGTTATCCGACGTTATCTTGTTTGGGGTGCTCGTTCCGTAGTTACCAATCTTTAGGTTCATCGTGGGAAGAAGGGGTTAGGATATGTGTTCTACTTATTTATGTGCGGAGTAATGATTTGAGTGCGGGATGGAGTCGCGACCATACCACTACTCTTGTCATTCGCTCTTGTATATTGAATTGGTAGAGTCACTAATCTTGATTCGTTAAGTGATTTTGCGCATCTACTGGTATTTTAATGCCGAAATTTGCGGAAATTTTTTCTTTGATATATCTGTGTACCACACCCCTTTTCAGTCGTGTGCGATATGCTTAATATCTTCTAGGTGCTTTGAACTTTGTTGATATTTTAATATCATCTTAGTAAATTGTATCCTTTAATCTTGAGTAATTCCATCTTGGTACTATTTTGGATTATTATTATTCTCCATTATAGTACTGACTTGTGTTTTATACCAATCACAGGATGGCCCCACCACGCCGTTCTGACGATGACATACCACCTGAACTGGGGACCGCGTTGTCAAGCATCACCAATGCCTTGGCAACAATGCAGCAGAACTAGCAGCATTTTGAAGAAAGTGTTCGAAGGAATGAGTTTGCTCCGCTACCTCCACCTCCCAAGCGAGGAGACATCAAAAGCTTCCTGAAGTTCAACCCACGCCAATTTGATGTTTCTGATTAACCACTTGATGCTGATGATTGGTTGCGTGAGATGTCAAGGCTACTAGAGACTGCTGATGTTCCTGAGCAAGAATGGGTAAAGTGTGCCACGCACCTTCTGAAGGGAGATGCAGCTCTCTGGTGGGAGAATTACCTGAAGGCAAACTGCATTGGTTTTCAGCCTACTTGGGAACAGTTCACTGGAGCGTTCAAAGAGCAGTATCTGTCAGAAATTGTCATGGAGAGGATGAAGGAAGTGTTTCTCAACCTCAAGCAGGGAAATGACAATGTCAATACCTACATCAGGAACTTCATGAACCTTTCTCGTTATGGTGGTGATGAGATCTCTGATGACAAGAAGAAGCAAAAGAGGTTCCGGCAAGGTCTCAATGCATCGATTAAATATGCAATCACACATGCAAGGCCGACGTCTTATCTGGAACTTCAGCATACAGCTCTGCAGGAAGAAGCAAGTAAGCAAGTGTTTGAGGAGTCAAAGAAACACAACCGTGATGCAGCAAGCTCTTCAGCTATGTCAACTCCTTCTAAGCGTCGTGTCTGGGTTCCTAACACCCCACCGTCGCTCCCGGCTCCACCAAGACCTGCAAGCTACGCGGCAAGGCCAACAAACTTCCTCACTGCTGCTCCCAGGGGCTACAACCACCACTACCCTGGAGCGCCTGGCGGAGTCCCTGGCTACGTTGCTCCACGTCCACCTGGTGCTTGTTTCACGTGTGGAGACACTGGGCATCAGTACTGGAACTGTCCGATGAAAAACAAAGCTCTTCCTCCACCACCTCCAAGATCTGCGGCAAGCTCTCCTTTGGTTCGTGCACCACCACCTCGGGCTCTCAACATCAACACCAAGCCCGGGTCTACTGTTGCTCGTGCCAACTGTGTCAACGCCACTCAAGCTGAGCATACACCTGGAGTTGTGATGGGTATGCTTCCCGTTAACTCAGTCCCTGCACGAGTTTTGTTTGATTCTGGTGCTTTGCATTCTTTTGTTTCGCATAAGTTTGCGCATGAGCATGATCTGGATATGGTTCCCTTATCACGTCGTCTGGTGGTACAATCTCCTGGTTCAAACATGAGGGCTGTTCATATCAGCCATGGCAATCAAATTGAGATTGGTGGCTCTTCGTTCTCGGCGTCCTTAATTGTTCTGGGCAATTCTGACATTGATGTCATCTTGGGCATGGATTGGTTGACAGCAAATGCAGCTGTGATTGATTGTGCTGAACGCTCGGTTTCTCTGAAGATTCCTGAAGGCCATATAGTCTTTTCTCCAAGTCTGACTCCTGCTATCCAGCTTTTCTCTTTGGCGGCTCTGAATGATGATGTTATGGAAGATATTCAGAGTGTTCCGGTGGTCTGTGAGTTCCCAGATGTCTTTCCTGAAGAGTTGCCAGGTATGCCTCCGAATCGTGAGGTTGAGTTTGTAATTGAGCTTGAACTTGGAACGTCTCCTATCTCCAAGCGGACTTATAAAATGGGTCCTGCTGAGTTGGCTGAACTCAAACGTCAGCTTGATGAACAAGAGAAGTTGGGTTTCATTCAACACAGTACTTCTTCTTGGGGTAGCCCAACAATCTTTGTGAAGAAGCGAGACAGGACTGATAGACTTTGTGTTGACTATCAGGCTCTCAATGCTAAAACCATCAAGAATAAATATCCCCTTCCGCGGATTAATGATCTCTTCGATCAGCTAGCTGGAGCTGTGGTGTTCTCTAAGCTTGACTTGAGAAGTGGTTATCACCAAATCAAGATTCGCAAGGAAGATGTTCCTAAAACAGCTTTCACCACCCGCTATGCCTGTATGAGTACACGGTCATGTCTTTCGGTCTCACCAACGCACCTGCCACCTTCTCCAGGCTCATGAACTCGGTTTTCATGGAGTATCTTGATAAGTTCGTTGTGGTCTATCTGGATGACATCCTAGTCTATTCTAAGTCAAAGGAAGAACATGAAGAACACCTTCGGTGTGTCCTAAACAAGCTTCGTGAGAACCGCTTGTATGCAAAGTTCTCCAAGTGTGAGTTTTGGCTGCCTCAAGTAACCTATCTTGGTCACGTCATCTCTGCCAAGGGCATTGCAGTCAACCCGGAAACTGTAAAGACAATTGTTGAATGGCTTCCTCCTGTTAATGTCAAAGAAGTGCGGAGTTTCCTTGGTTTGGCTAGTTATTGCCGTCGCTTCGTTCAGAACTTTTCGAAGATAGCGAAGCCTCTTACCGATCTCCTCAAGAAAGGCAAGAAATACCTTTGGACTCCTGCATGTCAAGCAAGCTTTGAGACACTCAAAGAGAAGCTCACTTCCACGCCAGTCTTGGTTCCTCCGGACACATCTAAGCCTTTCCAGATATTCTGTGACGCCTCTTTGCAAGGATTGGGTGCGGTCCTTATGCAAGAAAAACAAGTTGTTGCTTATGCCTCTCGACAGTTGAAGACGCATGAGATCAACTATCCTACACATGACCTCGAGCTCGCAGCAGTTGTCTTTGCTTTGAAGCTATGGAGGCACTACTTGCTTGGCAACCGTTGTGAAATCTTTTCTGATCACAAGAGTCTGAAGTATATCTTCACTCAGCCTGATCTCAACCTTCGGCAGAGGAGGTGGATTGAAGCAATCAATGATTTTGATTTGACCATCAACTACACTCCGGGCAAAGCTAATGTCATGGCCGATGCTCTCAGCCGCAAAGCTTATGTCAACAACCTCATGATGGAAGAACAACAGCCTCTCTTGTGCGAGGAATTCCGTCAGCTCAATCTTGAAATTGTGGAACAAGGGTATCTCCTGAACCTTCTGGCTACTCCTCTCTTGGAAGAAAAGGTTCGCTCCATTCAGCTTGGTGATCCGCACACCAGAAAGATCATCTCCAAACTTCAGCTTCCGAAGTATGATTCCTTCCACGTCGATGATCAAGGCACGCTTTTCTTTGAACATCGGATGTTTGTTCCGAACTACCCGGGTTTGAGAGAGCAAGTTCTCAAGGAGGCGCATGAATCTGTTCTTTCTATCCACCCTGGCAGCACAAAGATGTACATGGACTTGAAAACACAATATTGGTGGCCGGGATTGAAACGATATTGTGCCAAGTATGTCTCTGAGTGTGATGTCTGCCGCAGAGTGAAAGCTGTCCATCAGAAACCTTACGGTCTTCTACAGCCATTGAAACCCCCGGAATGGAAATGGGAGAAAGTAGAGATGGACTTCATCACTGGTTTTCCAAGGTCGCAGAAGGGCAACAATGCAATCTTTGTTGTCATTGACAGACTTTCTAAAGTGGCTCACTTCTTCCCCATCAAGGAAACAATTTCTGGAATTCAGTTGGCTGAGCTCTATATCAACAGAATTGTCTCTCTGTATGGGGTTCCGCTTGAGATCAGTTCAGACCGTGGAAGCATCTTCACTTCCAAGTTCTGGGAAAGTTTCCAAAATGCTTTGGGAACAAAGTTGAACTTCAGCACAGCTTACCACCCTCAGTCGCAAGAACAAGTTGAAAGGATCAATCAGATTCTGGAGGATATGCTTCGTGCTTGCGTCATCTCTTTTGGAATGAAGTGGGAAGAATGTCTTCCTTATGCTGAATTCTCTTACAACAACAGCTTTCAGAAAAGTCTGAAGATGGAACCATTTGAGGCTCTCTATGGCCGCAAATGCAGAACTCCGATTGGTTGGTCGGGTGCAGGAGAAAGAATATGGTTTGGCCCTGACATTGTAACTCAAGCGGAGGAGAAGGTGCATATCATTCTTGAAAATCTGAAGATTGCTCAAAGTCGCCAGAAGAGCAATTATGACAGGAAGCACACGGACATGGTGTATGTCCCTGGTGATCTCGTTTACCTTCGTGTCACTCCCATGAAAGGCACGCACCGTTTTGTTATCAAAGGAAAGTTGGCTCCTAGATACATCGGTCCATTCAAAATTCGTGGAAGAAGAGGAGAAGTTGCTTATGCTCTTGAGCTCCCGGAAAAACTCAAGGTCCATGATGTTTTCCACATCTCTCAACTCAAGAAGTGCTTCAAGGATCCTGGCAGGACCGTGGATCATGAGCTTATCAATCTCCAAGAAGACCTGTCTTATCAAGAACACCCCACAAAAATCCTTGAGATCGCAGAAAGAAGGACTTGCAACAAGTCCATCAAGTTCTGCAAGGTGCAGTGGTCGCACCATTCTGTTGATGAAGCCACTTGGGAGCGTGAAGATGAGCTCCGTGCCAACTATCCTACCCTCTTTGAGTCTTCTTCTTCTTCCTAGAATCTCGGGGCGAGATTCCTGTTTAGTGGGGGAGAGTTGTAGCATCCCATTTGTCTAACAATTGTAATGCTACTTGATCTAGTAATATAATGGCTACTTCATATATATAATTGTTGCATCATCATTATATCATGCTCATGCCATCATGCCACCTTGCATTTGAGCATCATATAAAACCCTTTTGATTTGGTTCTTCTCTCATCTGCATTGTAAATTGTATTTGCCTCTTGATATTGTATTTGGTTCTTGATATATTGTGTAAATTCCCAAGTTGAGTTGGGGGCATATCTTTTATTGACTCCACCACCTTTCTTGTCATCACCCCATCATTCCACCATTCCACTATATATGAGCATTGCAACTTATTTGGTTTTACCTCTAGCTCATGTGGGTTGGGATGGATCCAATTCTATCTCCACATGCTCTCATCTTAGCATCATGTGGTTTTCACATTATTGATATGTGGGGAGCCACATGGCCACCTTTGCATGCTATGTTGCAGATTTGCCTCTACTAGCTTCCATGTGGGAACTATCCTATATGTGTACATGCATGAAGCTATAATTTGGCCATGTGATGATCTAGTGGAGAAACACACACTAGTATGGTCACATAGCTCCATATATGTGCATAGGATCAATATTTTCCATATTGCATGGTAGTATTCAAATTTGAGTGCATGCATGATATAAATGCCATGTGTATTTCTAGTTGTTTTCACAATTAGCAATGGGGCATTTAATGCTTATGCATGGGCCATGCAACCTTCTCCAACTTTGGTCCTCCTTTGTTTTTATTTGAATCTTTGAGTGGATCATCCCCCATATCTCTCTCTTACCCCCCTCTTCATGCTTGATCTTGCTTGATGCATGCAAGCATCTAAAACCCTACACCCATCTCCATCCATTCCATCACCCCATTATCTCACCCATATCTTTTCTTTTAAATAAAACTCTTATGCTTGATCATATGAGGCTTATTCTTTTCTTCTCTCTTTCTCTCCTAGCCTAGTTCTTCTAAACCCTAATCTCTCTTACCCCCTCTCACTTATCCTCTCCCCTAAACCCTAGCCTCTCTCTAACCCTAACCCAAGCTCTAAACCTAGTTACACCCTACCCCATCTCCACCTCTCTCACCTTACCCTCCCCTTGGTCTCTCCATGCCGAGCCCCCTTGCTGCCCCACCTGGCTACCCCCTCTCCCTGGTCCCACATCCCATCTACCCCAACCCTAAAACCAACCCTAACCCGAGGCTACCCCGACCCTAGCTCCATGCCACTCCCCTCACTCTCTCTAGCTCCCTCTCTGCCACAGCAGCCCCACCCGAGCAAACCCCTCCTTGAACGCTCCCTGGCCCCACCTGGATGCCCCCACCCGTGCCTGCCTCCCCTCTAGCTCGAGCACATGGGGGTAGAGGAGAAAAAGGTGGCCGAAGCCACCTTTATCATCACCACCTCCCCACGGCACCCCCTCTCCTCTCCCGTCCTTATCTACCCCTCTCTCTCGCCTACTGCCTCCCCCAGATCTACCCAGGGCGCCTGCCGCTCCTCCCCTCCTTCTCCACCAATGCCCACTCACTCTCGCCGATCACCGCCAGCACCGCGTCGCCTCGACGATCCGGCCGTCAAGCTCGACGTGGAGGTGGTCTGGGGGAACGAGGAGGACCCGCTGCGTCGCCCCGTACACGCCAGCGAGGAGGAGAAGCCCCAGGATCCCCAGAACCAGCACCGCCCCGACGAAACTCTAGCTTCGCTCGGCCCCTGCCTCGTCGACGATCGCCGGCGCCTCTGCCCGAACCACCACCGTCAACAGCCTCGCGGTGAGCCTCCCGTCTCCCCTGACATGGTCCGCCTCACGGTCGTCGCCTGTGCTCGTCGTTCGTTTCGTCAAACGCCCACCGTGCGCCGCCGCTCGCTGCTGTCTGTGCGCTCCCCCGTCGCGTAAGCCCTATCTAGGCCCCGTCCACCCTCCTAACACCAACCCCGTCCTAGCCCAGCGGTAGCCGCCTCCGCGCGCATGCCCAGGTCACGTGTTCGAGCCCTGGTCGCCCCTGCTTTTCCTCTGCAGAGCGGCGCCGTCAGTTTCGTCAGAAACAGAGGAAGAGAAACAGTAGCCCGTGTGCACTTTGCAAATAACCCCCAACCTTTTTATCCCGTCAACCCGCGCTCCCCTCCGACCCCACCTGTCTGCCTCTGTGCAGTTTTATAAAAAGGCACCGCTACTTTGCAGTACTCAACCCGCAGTCCCTGGGTCCGCCGCGTGTCACAGATGCGGCCAACCACTGGCGCGTGGGTCCGCTCGCGCGTCGGGCCTACTGGTCAGCTGCTGCGGCTAGATCAACTCGCGGTGAGGAAAGCTTTTGCGCGCTGCTTACGCCCAGTCAGCAGCGGTCCCACCCGTCAGCGTCTGTGGCTAAGTTTGCCTGAGTAGAAAAAGTCCCTGTTCTTTTCTGTTTTAAATCAAACTTTTCAAATTAATTTAAATTCAAAATTCAAATCAGTATTTAAATAACTTTTAAAATATGAATTCAAATAATACAAATAATATATGTTTTGAAATCAGAAAAATGTGAGGATTTCAAATATGCCATCCAAAATACATTTTGAACACTTAAAATTTCAAGTTAATTTAAATTACAACAAAATGCCCCTTTTCTTAATTATTTAATAACTTTTGCTTTATAACTCCAAATTTGACAAATGATATGTCTAAAATGATTAGCTCGACGAGACCTTTTTGTTTATGCATTCCTTGATCTGAATTGAAGCATGCATCACATAAATATTGCAAAACCAGAACTGTTTATGAGAGTAAAACATGCCTAAATACTTTAACCAAGTGTCTTATTATTGTTTTCTCACCTCACCCATGCCATGCTACTTTATTGCCATGTAAATTGTGCGTCATTCATCATGGCATGATTGTTTGTTTGTCGCATTTTATTCCTATGCTTGTGCACTTTATTTATGTTGGCCCTTGTTTGTTTGGTTCTTCTTCGAATAGACACTGAGCAGGGGATATATCAAGAGACCCAGGAGCACTACCCAGATCCTTCTCTCGCTTCAACTGAGCTGCCAGGCAAGCACCACCACATGCTTGCATACATATAGTACCTATTGCCTCTGTCTTATTCTTGCATCATTGAGTCGCGATCACATTAAATTGAATCCCAAGTATTGCATAGCCTTTACTTTTAAACCCCACCGAAGCTTGTTCCTCCATCCCATGAGCCATTACTACAGGAGTTGTTTGAGCCATGCGAGTCGTAGAACAGCATGTGTCGGGTATGTGAGTGTCTGATGTATAACGAGGTACCTAAACAACTTAACCTGAGTAGTATGGGATATCTAATGAAAGTGGCACCGGTGAGCAATATCTGCTATTTGGTTTTTCATGCTCACTTGTGTCCCGTAGGACCCCGAGTACTTGATTCCTGTTCCTTGAATATTCGCGCTATCCACATCCGGGAGGCTTATGGGACCCCCCCTGAGCCAGAGCTTGATTCATTCTTATTTCTTGGGGCCACAAACTAGTTTGAGGTTTTATTTACTATCCTGTACTTATGCCATGCTTTACTGCTTTATTTAAATTGTGCGATGTACCGCACCTGTACTGTTTAGGATCGGGACACGTTTTCGCGGTATCGACAAGCCCAGTCACACTTTCGGGTTCCCAGTCGTTTACAGCCGTCCACCCAAACCTTGAGTCCGTCTCGGAGTCAGCTAACTTCGTTGCAGGTAGCTTAATGGGGTGGCCCCCTGAAATATTTCTGAATCCTGTGATTGCTTTGTCGTGAAAGCCTCGTTGGGTTTTGATTTGGTTTTTCCGAGGTTGATCGAGTGTGTGTTGCTATTTGTGCACCCCCTGCAGGGTAAAACTTTCTGAAAGCCGTGTCCACGGTTATGGACGACTTGGAGCACAGTTTCTCGATCATAGACAAGTATAACTAAAGTACCGCTTTTAATTTGACTAAGTAACTGACTAGTAAATAGTGCAATACTCATGGAATGGATAATAAAACTGCCAACGGATGGGGGGGTTGTTCGTCCGCTTCCTCGTTGGTAAGCGAGGAGGAGGATGGATCTGTTGATATTACTGTTATAACTGTTGTCATTAATTCACGGACATCCGTCTATCTTTGGTTAGGCGGATGGTTAGCGAGTATCTATAGAATTGTTAGGGTTTATCTTTTGCTGCAATTGCGTCACCCCAGGTTGTGTCCCCTTTAGAGGCATAAAGACTTGCTGAGTACCCCTAGGGTCTCACACGATAAATTATTTGATTCAGATGAACAGGTACACTCACAAGATGGATACTGGGTGGAGGAGATGGACGATGTGGGCAACGATCATTCGGTGTAGAGATTCCGGGAACGGGGATCCGTGAGATCTGTGGGCGGGATGTGTTTATTTATGGGGCATCTTATGCCGATTTGCTTCTTATCCGTACTCGGATCTTGTTTGCCGCTTCCGCCTGATACTCTGATGTTTGATGTATGAGGAGCTATCCTAAACTATTATATATATCTAGGATATTTGGATCTTGCCGTATGGCGTTGCAATATTTCTATTTCTTTTAGATGGAATGGCTCTGATGTACTGTTGTATGGTGGCTTGCATACATACTCATTTGTGTATGTAGTTGATCCCTTCGCCTGCCGATTACGCCGCCCGTTCTTGTCCCGATGTTTGGAAATGGTTGGGACGGCCGAAAGGTCTACCTGTGAGTGGCATTTGGCCCCACCGTACTATTTCAACCATTTCCGCTCATCCAGGCTTGTAACTAGGAGCGTAATTCACCGAGGTAGTTACAGGCTTCCTCTTCGGTGTGGTGACTCCACTGCACTTTGCAAAACTTGATTGTCTTGGTACGGGTAGTCCTTTCTGCTGTCTCCAGAATCTTGACCAGTTTCTCCTCATAGGTCAAATCATTCTCCAGCTGAACCTCCTCTAGCGGTACAGTGTCTCTCAACGGTGTATCCATCATCTCCGGATGGCACTTCTTCAGCTGGGACACGTGGAACACGTTGTGAACAGCAGACAGAGCCTCTGGAAACTCCAACTGATAAGCAACTTCTCCTTTGCGTGCTAAGACCCGATACGGTCCAATGAATCGAGGTGCCAGTTTACCCTTGATTCCAAATCTCTTAATCCCACAAAGCGGCGATACTCTGAGGTATGCTCTATCACCTATCTCATACACCACTTCCTTGCGCTTGGCGTCAGCATAGCTCTTCTGCCTTGATTGTGCTACTTTCAGCCTATCTCTAATCAAGGCGACCTTCTCCTCAGCATCCTTGATCAAATCAGGTCCAAACAGCTGACGTTCTCCTACTCCATCCCACAGCAATGGGGTACGACATCGCTTTCCATACAACACATCGAACGGTGACGTCTTGATGCTGGTCTGGTAGCTGTTATTGTAGGAAAACTCCGCATACGGCAAATTCTCATCCCAACTGGATCCATGAGCCAAGGCGCAAGCTCTCAGCATGTCTTCCAAAATCTGATTCACCCTCTCGGTCTGTTCATCAGTCTGTGGGTGAAACGCTGTGCTAAACTCCAATCTAGTACCAAGTGACTCGTGCAGCTGGCGCCAGAAGTGTGAGGTAAATTGGGTGCCTCTGTCAGATACGATACTCTTGGGAACTCCATGTAGGCACACAATCCTGTCCATGTAAATCTTGGCCAACTTTGCACTCGTATAAGTCGTCTTCACCGGTATAAAGTGGGCTACCTTGGTCAAATGGTCGACCACTACCCAAATAGAGTCATATCCTGACCTGGTCCTGGGCAATCCTGTGATAAAGTTCATTCCCACTCTATCCCACTTCCAATCCGGCACGGGCAACGGCTGTAGCAGCCCTGCTGGCTTCTGGTGTTCTGCTTTCACTCGGCTACATACATCACATAGGGCAATATGCTTGGCGATATCTCCCTTCATGTTGTTCCACCAAAATCTGCTCTTCAAATCCATATACATTTTTGTGTTGCCTGGATGTATGGAGTATGGCGAGTTATGGGCCTCCTGCAAAATCAACTCCCTTATCTCCGGGTTGCTGGGCACACACAAACGATCTCCATACCACAAGGTACCATGCTCATCCTCGCGAATATCCTTTTCCCGATTCTCCTTCATCTTTTCCTTTATCTCATCTATTTCCTTGTCTCCTACCTGAGCCTTTATGATCTTGTCCTGTAGCGTTGGTTGGACTTCCATTGTTGCCAAGTATCCTTCAGACACTACTTCCAGTCTAAGATCCTTGAATTGCTTGCACAAATCCTCAGGCAATTCACCAATTGTCAATCCATTGGCATAAACCTTCCGGCTCAGAGCATCTGCTACTACATTAGCCTTTCCTGGGTGGTAATGCAAATTCATATCATAATCCTTGATAAGCTCCAACCATCTCCTTTGTCTCATGTTCAGTTCCTTCTGTGTAAATATGTACTTCAGGCTCTTGTGGTCGGTGTACACATCACAGTGTTTTCCCATTAAGTAATGCCTCCATACCTTGAGCGCATGAACCACTGATGCTAACTCCAAGTCGTGTGTGGGGTAATTCCGCTCATGGTGCTTGAGTTATCGCGAGGCATATGCCACTACTCTCCCATCTTGCATCAGCACACTCCCAAGTCCCTGTCGTGAAGCATCACAATACACTTGGAAATCCTTCTGAAGATCTGGTAGACATAGAACAGGCACGGTCACTAGTCGACGCTTCAGTTCCTGAAAGCTGGCTTCACATACGTCTGACCATTCGAACTTCCTCTCCTTCTTCAGAAGTTCAGTCATCGGTTTAGCAATCTTAGAAAAGTTTTCTATGAACCTCCGGTAATATCCAGCAAGTCCCAAAAAGCTTCGAATATCTCCTGCATTCTTGGGCGCTTCCCACTCTGTTACTGCGGTCACTTTGTTTGGATCAATAGCAATTCCTTCTCTTGACACTACGTGTCCAAGAAACCCAACGGTGTTAAGCCAGAATTCACACTTGGTGAATTTGGCATACAGCTTGTGTTCCCTTAGCTTCTCCATAATCATCCTCAGATGTTTCTCATGCTCGGCATCATCCTTGGAATATATCAGTATGTCATCAATAAACACCACCACGAACTTGTCCAAATACTCCATAAATACCTTGTTCATCATGGTCATGAAGTATGCCGGGGCATTCGTTAGTCCAAAAGACATAACTGTATACTCATATAAACCATACCTAGTGGTGAAGGCGGTTTTCGGTACATCCTCCTCCCGGATCTTCAATTGAAAGTAGCCATATCGCAGATCAATCTTGCTGAACACCTTTGCTCCTTCCAGTTGATCAAACAAATCATTTATGTTTGGCAGAGGGTACTTGTTCTTGATGGTTACTTCATTCAGTGAACGATAGTCCACCACTAATCTCTTGGTGCTGTCTTTCTTCTCCACAAACAGAACAGGTGCTCCCCATGACGACGCACTAGGCTGAATGAATCCCTTTTCCAGCTGCTCCTTCAACTGTTTCTTCAATTCCTTCAGCTCATCGACATCCATCTTATATGGTTTCTTTGCTATTCGTCCTGTTCCCGGCAGCAGGTCGATAAGAAACTCTACCTCTCTGTCAGGTGGCATACCTGGCAGCTCTTCCGGAAACACGTCGGGGTAATCCCTAATCACTGGCACAGTATCCATGCTAACCCCCTTAAGAGAATTTAACTTACACTTCCTCGGTCGTGCAGCCGACTTGAATCTAATCCTCTTACCATCCGGGGTTTTGAGTGAAACAGCTCGCTGTGCACAATCTATGTGTCCCCCATGCATAGACATCCAATCCATACCCAGAATAACATCTAATCCCTGTGAATCCAACACTACTAGATGTGCAATGAAGTTGTGTGTTCCAATCCTCACAGTCAAGTCGCGGCATCCCGCGCTAGCTATCATATCTCCTCCAGGTGAACTCACTCTAATAGACCTCTTCATAGACTCAGTAGGTAACTTATACTTATCCACAAATGCCCTTGATATGAATGAATGCGATGCACCAGTATCGAAAAGTATAAGTGCAGGGTAAGTGTTGATTGGGAACTTACCAATCACAAGGTCAGGCTCATCTGGAATCTCCTCCACATTCATGTGGTTCACTGTGGCCTTCTCGCCGTTGGTTGGCTTGAGTCCTTTCCTCTCCAGACAGTTGTCAGCATAGTGCCCCTTCTGCTTGCACTTGAAGCACGTCACCTCACTCAGATCTTTCTTCACGAAGTTGCAATCACGGTTGCGGTCATGTCCACCGTGTCCTCCAGAGTGGTGAGAGTGTCCTCCCTTGTGGCTGTGGTGGCTGCTCCTATGATTGTCCTGACGATGTCCATCGCGGCGGTCATGGCTCCCATGGTCACTTCCTCCATGCTTGGAGTATCCATCATATGAAGTGCGAGTCTTGTGGTGTGAACCAGAGTGGTGATTGTTGTTCTTCCTCTTGCGGTTCTCCACTTGCTTGTGCTTCCCTTCCAAGATTCTGGCCTTGTCCATAAGCTCCTGGAAAGTGGGGCAATAAACCACAAGTAGCTGTACTGAAAGCTCATTACTGAGGCCATCCAGGAATCTCTCCCTCCTTTTGGCATCAGTGTCAACATCCTCAGGTGCATAACGGGACAAGTTGTTGAACTCCTCAATGTACTCGGCCACAGAACGATTGGTTTGGCGCAAGTTGCGGAACTCCTTTCTCTTCAGGCTCAGAACTCCTGAAGACACGTGGTTGGTCCTAAAACCTTCCGCAAACATTGCCCAAGTCACGGTATCCAGCGGGTGGGTGATCTGAAATGTGTCCCACCAAGAAGCGGCTGGTCCCTCCAGTAGGTGAGCGGCAAACCTCACCTTCTCAGCATCAGTGCATCCGACAGTTACTAGATCCTTGTTGACTGAACGCAACCAATCGAGAGCAACCATTGGTTCTGTTGCAGTAGAGAACTTAGCTGGCCTTAACCTCAGAAATCTGGTGAGAGCATCTCCCTGAGGCTGATTGTTTCCATTGTTGTTGTTCTGATTCGCCATGAACTAGGTCATCACTTGGGTCAGCTGTGCCTGAGCTGCCATGAGCTGCTCCATCTTAGTGGGTTGGCGGCGAGGAGGCATCTGCGGTTCAGCATAGGTAAGTTTAGAAAGAATCAACTACGACAATAGGATTCTACCCATGCATATGATCAAACAACAATAAACAATAGCAGACAATCACAAGCAAGCAACACATCAACAAACAAGCGATCCAGCAACATCCCAGGTGTTATCCTAGCAGTATATAACTACTGAAATAGTTTTGCAAGAGTTGGCAATGGTTAACTAAACAATAGGTCAACTAATCAACAAAACAGCAATTCTGCCAGAACAGTCCAGCATCGTTCACGAATTTTTCCGCCTGACTTAAACTCGTCAGAAAAATTAGCCAATTTTTGTGCATATGGCACAGAGAGTTTCGCATCAGCCCAATTGTTTTTCAGATTTTTCCGAGTTACCAGAAAAATATGAAAAATCGTGCAGTACTGCTATATCAGCAGAAAAACTGCAGCGAAAAACACACAAATGATAACCAAATTGCCATAACTCTTTCATAAAATTCGCACAAATAAATCCTGGGATATTGGAGTACACAAATAAGCAACTAAACACCTTTAAACTAACACGAACTAAGCTTCACATCGATCGAGATTAATCATAACGAATTCTCCTAACGTGGACTAATTGGTGGACTTCTATCTACTTCTTGAAGAGATTGAGGTAGGTCCTTGCGGTCATGCGTTGGCGCTTCGGCTCGTGGTACAACCATGGCGGCGGAGTGTACACCTCTCCTGAACCATCACTTGATACTTCAAACTCCACCTCCTCTGGATCCTCCTCTTCTTCTTCATCCTCAGCTGCAACAGCAACAGCTTCATCTCCTCCACCATCATCGTCTCCATCATCATAATCCTCGTCCTCATCATCATCATCGTCTCCACTATCATCATCATCCCCATTGTTGCCATCATCTCCATTGTCATCATCAGAGGGTGGATTCAGCTGTGCTTGGAGAGCGGCAATCTGGGCTGTCATAGCTTCAATGGTCTGGTCCCTTTCCTGGACGGTCCCTTGCAAATGCTGTATGTTTTGGGCGTTCTCCTGCACAGTACCATGAAGATGGGCTATGGTCTCATCTCTGGCTATCAGGGCAGTCTCCAGAACTCCCACAGCTTCATGCAAAGTGTCTATTTTCTGTCCTTGGACCACCATTCCATTGCTAGTAAAGTCTGCAATATCCTTTAACATCCTCACCTTCTCTTCTAGAGCTCCATTCTCTCTTTCCATGTCCTCTATGTGCCTCCGACGGGGCGGCATGTTGTTCCTGTCGCCCGGGGTAACCACAATGTTCCCATCTTCATCACGCCTTCCATAATCACGGTAGGGTGAATCTGCAGGCAGTAGGTGTCGGACATAGTGGCATTGGCGAGACAGGGCTTCATGTACAGCCAAGTTGATCCCAAGTCCCCAGTTGCAGTATATCTTGGTGTAGACCAAGTGCGCGGGGTTTGGCAAGGCGGCATCTCTGAATATGAAGGTAGTGATCTCCCATGCATCCTCTCCGTATCCATAGGTGTACAGCCTTCTTCCCTTGAACATAGGCAGTGGCAATCCCAATGACTGAGAGAGCTGAGCTAACTGCCTTGCAAAGGGCCTTGGTGACTCCATGGTGACATACTCAGTCCTGACGTCTCCCATCTATCAAGTAATAGAGGAAAGTGTGAGAATAGCATATGGTAAGAATTTACGAGGGTGAAAGGCATAAGATGAAAGACAGAGTTAATATAGGCTTTAATAATTCTATGGCTTCCTAATCCATTCCTAGGTCACGATCCTACAGTCGACACACGGGCTCTGATACCATCCTGTGACACCCCGGTTCTGATAAGACCGTGGCCTCTATGTGACATGCCAATCCCTGGATCGGTTCATTGGCCCACAATAGAGCAAGATAGATAATCATAGCAAATAACCGTGTATCATGATCTACAAAGATCCAGAGTACCATTATTACAATATAAAAGCTTAGCATAAAGCTAGCTCAAATTGTTCAGGTAGCAACAAAAACGAATAAAATCTCCAATCTTCAAATTGCCCACAAGTGAACAAGTGCCTAGTGGAGTACCGTGGCCTATAACGATCAATCAGAATCGGAATAACCTGCAACATGAAACGTAGCAGCCCCGAAGGGTCAATACATGGAATGTATGGCAAGTAGAGCTAGTAAAGGAGACAATAGTACTAACATCTACATGCATATCTGGCAATTGGAGCTGTGTCTGGCTTGCATTTGCAAATACACTTGTCCTACTTTCATAAACAGTTTTCAATTTTCTTTGAAAAGATCCCAATTAAGTTAACCCAACAATGTTAAAGCAATTATGAAATTAGAATGAGCGAGAAACATGTCATGGAATCAATATCAAGCAACTCAGTTGTCCATAACCGGGGACACGGCTAATCGATTAGATTATACACTCTGCAGAGGTTAGTACACTTTACCCATGTGACTTGGCCAGCCCAGCTCGTACCATCACTCTCATTTTGGGTGTTGATAGGGAGAAGGCCAAGAAGAGACTGTTCGGGAAGTAGCTCCTCAATCCCGACGCGCACCGGTCCAACCTACCAAAATTCTACATCTCTGGATATGCGGGTTCGAGTTACCACAACCTACTAAGTCCAACCAACCGCCCATTCCATTATTGGCACATGGTTGTACACGTAAGCTACACAATAAAGAAGCCAATCATTCTCTCTTGATACCTGGGTGCCTTTCCGCAATGAAACCACCAAAATTTATCAATACCATCACACCCAGGGGGTTCATTGATTAAGTTGTTTTTTTAGTTTTCACAAACCAATACTTTGAGAAAACAAGTGTCAATGGTGTAACCCAGCCCTCGTTCATCAAGCATGGCTAAGCACATCTACCAACGGTGGTTCATCTACAAGGAAAGCCCTACCACATAATAGGACATAGCATAGCGATAGTATCATCCTACACATGCATCTACAAAATACACGACAATGCATAGAAAATAGTAGGACGATATTCATGAACAAAGTAGAATCTACTTGCCTTGGTTGTAGCGGTCTGGAGCACAATCCTCACACGAACAAGCGTTGCACTCAGCACAATCTACACGGCACAATTGCATTCATAAACAAACAATCCACAACATATGCAACAAATATGATGCATGAATGCAAGAACGGCAAGTGAATTGGTGCTACAGCTGCACCACAACATCCTATAACATAACACTACCGATTGCATGCATGAAAAATAGTTTTGGCGCTAGGAAAACTATTAGACAAAAGCAATGCTCCAAACTAGAGCTAGAACTTAAATATTTCACTACCGGTAGTATACTGTTTGTAAAATCTTGGAAATATTCTACCGCAAAGGCATCACTGTAAAGAAACAGTACCAATTGGAATTACTCAAAAAGGAGTTGTAGAACTTCCCGAGTAATTAAAACACTTCAGAAATCCATTAGACAAATACTGCAGAAGTTTTTACTGTAAGCCTACCTTTTTATTCCACGATGAGATTCCCCTCGTTCACACGAGCTCAGGGACATATCACACGCGATTTTTGGAGCTACGGATCTTTTTCTACGAATTTATTACTCCGAAAAGGCCACTAACTAGTTTGATTAAACTGTACTAAACCTGACAGTAAAAGTCTGAACCAAAGCTACAGCAAGATTCTACACGACTCATGAACGCGTACATATTTTATTTGCAATTTTTGGCCAAGCGGTTGAATTTCTATGCATTTTACAAGATTCTACCGAAATCTGTCAACTAAAGGGATTAACGAAATTGACCCAGTCAACTGTGTCTGTTTGACTGGGCGCTGACTGGGCGTCTGACTAGTCAACGCCTGGGATGCTGACCAGTCAACGAACGATCTAGGCCGCTGATCTGAGATCTGACGGTGGCTGCTGTCTTACCGGAAACGGATAGCGAATCGGACTCCGGAAGGTGCGGCGAGCTCCGGACGGCGGTGGCGATCAAATCCGGCGACGTGGTTCCTCCTACACGGACACACACGGTCAACGAACGGTCCGAGAAAAACTACAACGCGCGCGCGAGGCGGCGCGCGTACGTGAGTGTATGTGTGCATGCAAGCTCGCATGCGATGACGCGCGCGCAAGCGTGCATGTACGCATGCATGCGAGCACGCGAAACGAGGCAGCGGCGACGGCGGCACAGGGCGACGGCGGCGGCGGCTGCGCGCGGCAGGTGGCGGCGCAGCGGCGGCGGCGGTGCGAGGCGCGGGCGGTGAGGTGGCGGCTCACGGCGGCGGTGGCTTGCAGCGGCGGCGCAAGGGCGGCGCGGCGGCGGTGCGGCGTGGTGGCGATGGCGCAACGCGGCGGCGGCGCGTGGAGGCGGCGGTGGCCGGCGGCGCAGGCGAGGTGACGCGGGGGCGAGGCGGCGGCTGGCCGCGGTGGCGTGGCGCGCGGCGGCGGGGCAGGCTGGCGACGGCGGCGGCCTTACCTGGTGGCGGCGACGGCGCGTGGAGGAGGAGGCAGCGGGGCGACGGCCGGCGGCGAGGCGGGGCCCAGGCGGCGGCGCGGGCGCGCTTCTCGAGGCGCGGGCGATCGAGGCGGATGGGAGGCGGCGGGTCGGCAGGTGGGAGTCGGGCACGCAAATCGAGGCCGGGTGGGCCTCCTCAAATAGTACCCTGGCGCGGAAACCTAAACTGAAACGGCGCGGAACTGGACTCCGATTCGGAAATCGGTCCAGATTTTCGGACCGTTTTCCGGCGGTTTACTAAAACGTCCGAGTCTTTTGCATACGAACTCCGATTGGAGCGATTCTCGTGCCTACGGGTTCGTATCGTCGAGGGGCACAACCTTCAGTCGAAGTTTGAGTGAAAACTCGAACCTACAGGGGTGGTTGTTGCAAGTCTCTCTAAAGCCTCCCGCAGGAAACTCGCAGCGAAACAAAATAGGGTTTTGAAGGTGGCGTTCCGCCGAACCTTTCTACTCGACGGTTTTGCATGGAAAGATATGATGCAATGCTATGAATGATATGGATGACCAAATCTAAAATTTGGGATGTGACAGAGACACATGGATCAAGAGTGGGATTTGTCCATCCATATGACGGATAGATATACTCTGGGCCCTCTCGGTGGAATGTCATCTAATTAGCTTGCAAGCATGTGACTGGTTCACAAGGGATCACATATCACGGGAACGAGAAAAGAGTACTTATCAGTAACGAGGTTGAACTAGGTATGTAGAGATACCGACGATCATAACCTCGGATAAGTAAACTATCGTGAGACAAAGGGAAATTGGTATCGTATGTAAGTGGTTCATTCGATCACAAAGTAATCGTAGAAATATGTGGGAGCCATATGAATTTCTAGATTCCTCTATTGGTTATTGTTCGGAGAAGTGTCTCGATCATGTCCGCATAATTCACGAACCGTAGGGATACACACTTAAGGATTCAACGTTGTTTGAGTAGTTATGGAATGATGAGTAAGAGACCGAATGTTGTTCGGAGTCTCGGATGGGATCCGGGATATCACGAGGAGATCCGGAATGGTCCGGAGAATAAGATTCATATAAGGAAAGTCCTGTTTCGGGGTTGGAGAATGGTTCCGGTGTTTTCATCGGGAATGTTCTAGAAGGTTCCGGAATGTCCGGCACTCCGGATGGGAAGGGTACATGAATGTGTCATAACAAGTTGGAATGATTGCATCATGTACTAGGTGTCATCGCTGAACAAAATAAAGGGTTTAATCAAATCCTAGTTTGAAAAGTCAAACGCCAATTTCAAAAGTCAAACGGCTATTTTGTGAGGTGGAGGGAGAGTAGGAAACCTACTTGGGGAGGAGTTCCCTCCCTCCACCACCGGCCCACTTGAAGACCGAGTTGGGGAGGGACTCCCCTTGGCGCTCCCCCTCCACCTATATAAGGAGGGGCAGGGCTGCCCCTCCAAGCACACAACATCACGCCCCGCAAACCCTAATCCTAGCCGCCGGCGCCGCCACCTCCTGTTGCCGCCGCCTAGGGCAAGCCGCCGCCGCCGGTCTTGCTCCTCCTTGGTGCGCCTAAACCCTAGATCGCCGAGGCTCTCTCTCATAGTCCACCATACTCGCTCCGGCTTAAGGCGAAGCCCTGCGAGATCTCCCCTCTACTTCCGGTACCACGCCGTTGTGCTGCCGGAATCGCGAGGAGAGTGCTACAACCTCCGCTGCCTGCTGGAACAAGGGAGAGGAAGGTCTTCGTCAAGTACTGAACGTGTGACCGACTGCGGAAGCGCTGCCGGAACGCAGCGTCGGAAGGATCGTCTACGCGATCTTGAGATCGGCAAGAGTACGACTACATCACCCACGAGAATCCGCTCTCGTTAAACGCTTTGGAATCTTCGAGGGTGAGTTATTCCATCGACTCGTTGCTACAATCTAGTAGATAGATCTTGGCTTGTTTGTTTCTATGCGGTAGAAAATTTTTGTTTTCCATGCTACGAACCCCTACATAAATATGCACGGAATAACAAATGATGCTAATAGGTAGATATGGTGGACACTTTTTGACAATTTTGGTTCTGGGGAGTTTGGAAACACGAGTAGAGCTCATACTCAGTGCAAGTGAAGGCTAGCAATATAAAGGGAGCGACAAACGAGAGATTAATAACTGTCATAATCATGCTTGCAACAAAACAAAATTAATTATGGCATAAAAGTGATGAAGAACTCCAAGGCAAAATAAATCATCGAGGCTTAACTGAATTTGGTACAGTCATATGTATTTGTGAGCATGTGCCAAGTCAATCCAAATGAACCATTCAGAGGAGGATACCACAATGTCATACCATGTTATGAATAGAACAATGCAAGCAAACATTCATGTGACATGCTACAAACTATTAGCAAGTTGGAGCTAATCATAAGAGAGCAAGCACTACTAAGCATTCATTAAATAACATACAGCTTACATAAAACGACTAAGCATGCCCACAATGATGAGTATATGTAAAAAAATGAAGACAAATACAGTTCATTACCAGCCTCTTACCATGCCTCGAGTTGTCATAAATCATCATTATTGCATTTCACTTGTGTAGCTTGAATAATAAGATAAACTAAACTCCAAAGGAGTCACTGAGGAACGCTGAACCCTGCAACAAACTTCACAAAACCAGAGAAGAATAACAAATATTTTTGGGTTTTTGATTTTTTAAGAGAACAAGAACTAAAAGAAAACGCAAAGAAAGCAAAATCTTTTTGGATTTTTCTCATAGAAAACCAAAACTAAAAGGCAAAGAACCAAACCGAGAGAAACAACGAAAATACTTTTGGTCTTTTTGTGTTTTGGAAAGCAGAAACAAAAACTAAAAAGAAAGCAAAACAAGGATATACATAGTACCGACGGAACATGACATGTAGATGAGTGTGATGTCGGTATACCTCCCCCCAAGCTTAGGCTTTTGGCCTAAGTGGAGATCAATCCCATCCTGGCCAAGAAGGAGTGCCTCTGTAATATGACGAAGAGGCCCCTTCGTCCTGGTAAGTTCTCAAGGAAGCCACTGTGTAGTGCGCAGAGTAGTCATAAGAGGGTGTATTCCCCGGGTAGTGCCCGTGGAAACCAAACATGCTGTAGAGGGAGTGTCCCAGCCTTACAACAATATAAGGTGGAGTCCCCTGTGTTTACAATGCTAGTCCCTGGATCAATAGCTAGCATCCACAGTTAAGATGTAATATCAAGAAACAAAGGTCATAATATAACTTTATAACCAGGAATAACATAATTTTATTACATCTTACATAGCTCATTTGGCTATTATATTACATTGCAGCGGAATAACTATAAGCATGGGTCCTTCATCTTCAAAGTGCCACAGGCAGATGTTGGTTGTAGACTTTGTAATCCTAATCAATCAATCTTCAATAAAATCAATCAAACCTGCAACATACAAGTTACAGCCACAAAGGGTCAATACATTTGAATTGTATTGGCAAGTGATACTATGGTAGTATAGTGGAGTCTATCATCTATATGCATTTGGCTAAGTGGAGTTGAGGATTGCATTGCTCAAAATAGATTTTTCCTTAACATTTGAAAATACTAAGTTTTGCTTGGCAAAATCATTTTTCTCAATCAAAGATTTGAAGATCCTTTAACCAAGGCATCTCTCAATCAAAGATTGAAGATTTCAAACAACCCTTGTTCAAACCACAAGATTTTAACTTAGAAATTTGAATGATGAGATTCTTGATTGCTTCCATGTCTTGATGCTCAAATTGTCCCTTACCAGGGACATGGCTAAGTACTTAGATTTTACACTCTGCAGAGGTGGTGCACTTTCCCCACAAGACTTGGTTTCCCAAGACAAGATCTTTCAGAAGCCTTCCCTTAGACCAAAATGGACGCGCTCCAACCTATCAAACACTACCACCCACTGTCCATATGGCTAAGTTCTTGCAACCTATATGATCATGGCACAGCCCATATTTCCAAGTGGTTGCACTTGAAGCTTCTCAACATTTGACATCTCAAATCCCTTTGTTCCTGGGTGGCCATCCACAAGTGAGATACACAAGGTTCACCAGTCCCCTGGCCTTGAGTAACCACTCAACCAAAAACCACCAAGCAATTACCATTCCACCCAGGTGATTCATTAACTTAGTTGTTTTATTAAACAAAATCACAAGTCCTCAGACTTAGAAATTTTCCATAGTGTGAATATATTTCCACCCTTGTTTTATATTAGCTAGGCTAAGCTTGATATTAATAGGAATATTAACTTAGGAAGATTTCCACTAAGGTTTCATCTACTAGGTTTTCCTATAGCAAGGTTTATACTTAGCAAAATTCCATGCAAGTTCTACTTAGAGAAAATCACTAGTGCATAGTGAAAGTAATGGGACAAAAAGTATGAAGCATCACTTGCCTTTTTGGTAGAGTATGGGTTCACTCCTTGTCCTTGCAACAATCACACTCTTCAAGTCACTACAAATCAATCAAGCAAGGCACAAGTTCAATCTACCAATCACGCAAAACAACACATAAAATGACAAAGTCAAAGTAATGCATGCAAGCATGCCAAGCTTTGTTTTGTTTTGAAAAGTGGTTCCTAATGGGTCATAAACTTTTGAAAACACCTAATGGTCATTTTGTAAAGTGTCAAAGTCATTCGCAAAAGGTTTCACTACAAAAACCATTTTCAAAACAAAGTATCATTTTATGTGGTGTAGAAATATTTTTACCAAGGCATTAATCTCCAAGGTTCACCAAATATGTTTTCAAACCATAAAACTTGTTGTTTAGGGTCAGAGAGTTTAAAACAAAACATTTCCCCAAAGGTTTTCTTCCAAAACCATTTTTAATAAATAAACCACATTTCTATTTGACTAGAAATGGTTTTAAATCAAAGAATCATTATTTTCCTTCCCCAAATGCATTTTTGAAACCACAAAGTGTTTCCTAGGGTCAGTAGGTTCAAATCACACCATTTGCCAAAGATTTTATCCCCAAAATCACTTTTAAACAATTTTCACAACCTTAACAAGCAATCAAAAGTTTCTGCAAAAACAACCAAGATAACAGATACTATTTACTAAACCAAGGGCATGGTTGGCTAGGGTTTGTTCTACTGATTCCAATGATACCAAATTTGCATTTTTTGGACGTGTGGATCAAAAGTTACAGTGGTTTCAAAATGGCATTTAAATCTGATTTCATCATCTCTTTTAAACAGAACAGGGGACACGCGCGTAACATCCCTAAATTCATGTTTCAAAGCTCATTCATATCATCCTTGCATCCATCATCATTTAGGGTTTTCCCAAATCATTTCAGAAAACAGAAACATATGGTACCATGATTTTATGTGGTCAGTCTTATTTTAAATAGCCAACACCATTGGAAAGTTGGAAGTTTTAGGAACTTGGTTGCTTGCCTCCATTGTTGGAAAGTGTGTGTGAAAAATTTAGACCAAAGTTATAATTTAGAACTAATTACAAAACCCCTATTTTAAACGTTTGCAAAATAGAAGCAAAGTCTCTGTTTGTTTGAAATCCAAGTTTGACCAAACCCTTGCAAAGTAGCCCCATGAGTTTTGACCCATTTCAGAGACCAAATCACCACTACAAACCTCAGGAAGATTTGAATTCAAATTGATTTTGAAACCATTTGAAAACTCATTTAGAAAATCGAAATAGAAAAGAAAAAGAATTAAACAAAGGAAAAGGGCCGAGCGCCAGATATCTAGCCCAGCAGAGAATCAAGCCCAACAAGCCCACCCGGGGGTTTTCTTCTCCTCTCGCACGCGCCAGCGTACCCAGACGGTCACTGACGACCGGACCCCACCCTCACTTCGCGCACATCGCTGACGAGCGGGCCCTGCCCACGCTGTCCTCGTCTTCCCCAAACCGCGCCCGCGACCACGTCGCAGCTGCAGTCATGGCCGGTAATGGCGCGACATAATTGGGCATTAATCTGCGAGCGTTTCCTGTCGAGGCTCCGGCTATAAGATCCCCACTTCCTAGCGACCATTTTCCCCCAGTCAATTCTGCCCTCACGCCACCAGGCTGCCCACGACTCACACAACACCGCCGCAGACAGAGCTCACTCCGGCGATCGATTCCGGTAAGTTCTGAGCGCCCCTCCCTCTCTAATTCATTCGAACCACTCCGCAATCTTCTTGCGCACCTCCTGACCCCACCAGTTCATCCTGTACTGCCCCAGGTCGCCGTTCCCGTTCGACGCCGCAAGCATCTGACGACCACCTCGACTCTGGCGACCAAATTCCGTAAGTCCCGTGCGCCCCTTCACTTCTGACTCACACGAGATTGTTCGCCACGTTTTTGCGCATCTCCTAAACCCTCTAGTTTGTGTTAGGGCGACGCGGAACCTCGGCAACGACGCCGACAACAACCACCCGACGCCGTGCACGACTCCGACGAGCTCTCTCAGCCACGTCCGAGCGCCCCTCCGCAAACCAGTACCACGTCGAGCTTTAACACGCCTCTGCGGATCTGGTAAGCACCTTCTCGCATCCTGGAACGATCTGGAACGCTAGCGCCGCCATAGACCGAGCGCTCCGCCGCTCGCTGACGCCGCGCGCCGCCAGGACATGGTCGCTTGCTCGTGCACCGTTGGATCTTGATCCAAGCGTTAGGATAGATTCATTAATCGGCGAAGAGGTACGCGATCTAGAGCGTACGATCTATTTAGATCCTGCGGCTACAGAGATCGAT
This sequence comes from Avena sativa, assembly GCA_916181665.1. Classification (NCBI taxonomy): domain Eukaryota; kingdom Viridiplantae; phylum Streptophyta; class Magnoliopsida; order Poales; family Poaceae; genus Avena; species Avena sativa. The sequence continues at coordinate 197,633,220 of OV702282.1, forward strand.
CCGGTGCGAACTGGTACGCGCAAATCATAACACGACGCGTGGCAAGTGTTAGAACTAAAAACAGATTTAAAACCAGAATTTGATCCAAATTTCAAATGCTTATAACTTTTGATTGCCACGTTGGAATTTTGCAAACTTTATACCGTTGGATTCAGTGAAACAAGACCTTTCTGAATATCCAATGTGTTTAACAAATAGTAACAGTTAAAATGACTTTATTTGTAGAAACATGTTTAAGGCTATTTTAAGTAAAGATTTATTTTGGTAAATTGTATTAGTGCCAAATAAGTTTAGTTGGCAAACTTGTGACTTGTTAAGTTTCTGTAAACATGTGCATGCTTGGTAGAATTTTCAAAATCACCACTTGGTAAATTCTTGCATGCATGCATTCATATTATTTTTGATTGAATATAATTGTGTGTAATTGTATGCTATAATTTTTGTGTAGATTTTGCTAGTGATTGTGATTGTGAAGAGTGCTACTCTCCCCACTACCAAGGCAAGTGATACTTTCATGAATATTTCTATCCTATGTTTTGTACTAGCATTAGATATTTTGCTAAGTCTTGCATGCTATTTTTGCCTAATGCTAAGTTGGGAAATCCTAAGTAGTGTAGAATTGTAGAATTGCTAGGGAATTTTCCTAAGTTAAGTTATCTTACCATGCTTAGCCTAGCTATTTAGCAAACAAGGGTTGGTAAAAATCTATACTTACTATGATGAAAATATTTCTAAGTCATGAGACTTATGCTTTCCTAATAAAACAACTAAGTCAAATGAACCTCCTGGGTGGAATGGAAGGATTGGGTTATGTTGAGTGGTTACACAAGGCCATGGACTTGGGTTGTGTATCTCACTTGTGGTATGCCACCCAGGCACAAAGGGATTTGGAGGCCAAGTGTTGAGAAAGCTTACAGTGCAACCACTTGGCAATATGGGCTCTGCCTTGATCATATAGGTTGCTAGAACTTAGTCATTTGGACAGTTGGTGGTAGTTGGGATGATAGGTTGGAACGCGTCCATTTGACTAAGGAAAGGCTTCTGAAAGGTCCTGTCTTGGGAAACCAAGTATGGTGGGGAAAGTGCACAACCTCTGCAGATGGAAAAATCTAAGTACTTAGCCTAGTCCAAGGCAATGGACAACTTGAGCATCAAGACATGGAAGCTACAAGAATCTCATCACTCCAACTTCTAAGTAAAATTTGTGGGTGAACAAGGGTAAAGGACCCCAATGTCTATTGGTGGGTTCTTGGGAAGTTTTTGATAAAGAAAAACTTAGTGATTTCAAGTAATAGGTAAAACCTATTTTCAAGCAAAGCAAGCCAAGATACACTTAGCCAAAATGCATATAGTAATATAGTCCACTAAAAATATACTAAGGTATCACTTGCCAATACTATTCCAAAGTATTGACCCTCTGTGGCTGTAACTTGTGATGTTGCAGGTTACTCTGATGATGAGTAGGAGTCATGAGTCTACACTCAACATGCTTGCCTGTGGCACATGAAGATGAAGACTTATGTTTATTTACTTATTCCTTAAACTCTTGTATTAGGCATATGGCCCTGAGTTGTAAAAGATTATGTTTTATCTCTGGAATGAATGTAATAAACGACCTTTGTATCTGTGTACTTCATCTTAAACTGTGGATGCTAGCATTGATCCAGGGACTAGCATTGCAATCACTGGGATCCATTCCTTTATAAAGGAGGGGTCTAACAGATGGTATCAGAGCACTGTGTTGCCTGTAGGATTATGACCCTAGGATTGGAAAACCACTAAGGAAAAGTTTTCAACTACTTCTACACTTGTCTATTCTTCTCGTAAAACTTTTCTAATCTTTTCATTCTCAACTCCATTTGTAGATGAACTCCATCAACGAAGCCGTGAAGAAAGGACCACTCATGACCATGACCTTGGAGTGTGAAACTGAGTTTCCCAAGATTCTCAAGGACCTCATGGTGGCAACGGAAGCACATGGAGCAGCTATTTACAAAGGCTTTCCAGTGATGGACCAAGGAGTGGAGTATTGGTGGGTGCAACTTCACTTGTACAAAAACAAGGAAGACAACCACAAGGAAAGGGGATTCTGCATGTACACCAACACTGTAATGCACACCACATTCTTTGAGTCAGCCAGAGATGCAGCTTGGAGGACTATCAAAGAACTAAGTGCTAGAGTCAAGTGCAAGATGCTCAACCTCCAAAAAGACTTAGAGAAGGAGAAAGAACTTACCCAAGAGTTGGAAACCACCAACCAAGAGTTAAGGGGAGATATAATAGACTTAGTGATGGAATCATGTGAACAAGATAGGTGGGTTGCCTCTAGGAACATTGTGATAGCCACCAGATCCAGTGAGATAGGATTGTAAGCACACTTCGTTAGTTGGACCACCACCTATCACCTTATTTTTCAAAATGATATCTTAAATAAGTATTGGACCATGATTGATGTAATGGGATTATGTATGCATGACTTGGTTGATTTTGTGTTCCATGGATATGTATGAATGTTTGTCTTGATTTATCTTAAATTGTGTTGTTCTAACTTTTTCAATCTTATAAAATAGATGCCTATTACCATCAGCACTGTTGAGGAGCTCCAGGTTACCCGTTTTGGCCCCCGTATCGTTGAGCTTACCACTTTGCTCGATCTCCCTCTTCCCACCATCACGGTGTACCCACTCACCAAGTTCGAGAGGAAAGACCTCTGGGGCTTCAAGGTGAACCAGCCCGGACGCCAGACAGAGCCCACTACGGAGGCCATCGTCTTCAAGCTGATGCACGACGATAGGGAGAGAGGCATGGAGGTAGTCATGCAGGACCTGATAGGACATCTGTTAGGCCGTCACTCCCGACAGGTTAGGGGCACTCACTTCCACGTCTTCGGAAGACGTGATGTTGATGGAGAGTCCATCGACTTTGAGGACGACTCGAGGGACGCGGCAGAGCCGATACGTCTCTATCTCCAGGACTTAGAGTCTCTCCTCAGGCACGTGGACACGGACAGGACGAACGTCATGCTCAGCAATGACGAGCTCCAGGTGCAACTTCGCGAGAAGGACAAGCTTTTTGCACAGCAGGATGAGATGATCAAGGAAATGGAGACGAAGTTCGAGGCCCAGGACCGCAAGTTCAAGAGTCAAGAGAAACGCGTCCAGGATAGGAACAAGAAGATCCGGGACATGACCGAGGAACTGAAGTCCAAGGATTTCGAGCTAGAGCAGCAGCAGATGGTTATTGAGAGGCTTCGCTCCCAGAAGAGGGCTCTCAAGGCCAAGGTCGATTCCTTGACCACTACGATTGAGGAGAACAAGACCGCGATGGAGAACGCAGGTCTTACCTTCGTCGAGGAGGAGATTGATGCTGATGAGTAGACTTGACTACTTGTTTATCTTTCATATTCGTACTTGTTATTTGTGAACTTGTTATTGGACCATCCGACATGTGGATGGCTTGCCACATGTGTGTTTTATTTCATGAACTTATTATCTGGTTGTTGAACTTTTATTCTTGAGTTGCATGCTATGTGATTTTCTTGTGACGTATTGTGCATAAAACATCTATGGGTATCTCATTCTTATCTATTTGAACAAACCACAGATGCCTCCCCGTCGCGCAAACCCCAACCCCAACAACATCACCCCGGAAATGCAACAAATGATGAATGCGCAAACACAGCTTATGCAGATGATGACAACATTCATCCAAAACCAGAATAACAACAACAACCCCAATAACAACAACAACAATAACAACAACAACAACAACAACAACAACAACAACAACAACAACAACAACAACAACAACAACAACAACAACAACCCTCCGGGTTTTGATATGCTCACCAGATTTCTGCGATTGAGGCCAACAAAGTTTTCGGGGACAACTGATCCCATGGTGGCCAATGACTGGCTACGTTCCGTGAACAAGGACTTAGTGACCGTGGGCTTCACGGATGCTGAAAAAGTCAGGTTCGCAGCACATCTGTTGGAAGGACCAGCCGCCACATGGTGGGACAACTTCCAAATTACCACTCCTTTGGATGAGGTGACTTAGGCTATCTTTGAAGATGGCTTCCGCACTGCTCATATCTCATCAGGAATGATGAGTCTGAAAAGAAGGAGTTTCACAACCTGAAGCAGCGCCACCGCAGCGTGGCAGAATACATAGAAGAGTTCAACAATCTGGTGCGCTATGCACCGGATGAGGTTTACACGGATGCCAAAAGAAAGGAAAAGTTTCTGGAAGGCTTGAATGATGAGCTGAATCTACAGTTGTCTGTGGCATATGTTCCAACTTACCAGTCTCTGTGTGACAAGGCTGCTATTTTGGAGAGTAAATTGAAGCAAGTCGAGAGTAGGAAGAGGAAACACTCCGACAAACACAGATCGGGATCGTCTCACAAGCGATCTCACTATGATGACAGTGGCAGCTCAGGATCCCACAAGCATGGGAAATTCAACAAGCACCACAACCACAACCACAACCGTCATGACAACAAGCATCATCGCAGTCATGACAATGATAAGTACAAGAACCACAAGAGTGGACATAAGAGCCACCACAGTGGAAGTGGAAGTGGAAGCCAGCCTAAAAAGGACATCAGTCAGGTTGAGTGCTTCAAATGCAAGAAGCTGGGGCATTATGCTAATGAGTGCCCTGAGAAGAAAGTTGAAGGACCTAACAAGCCAAATCCTTTTCAGAAAGGACAGGTTAACCACATCAATGTGGAGGAGGTCTATGAGGAGCCTGATGCCGTTGCTGGTAAGTTCAGACTCAATTCAATTTCAGCATTTGTACTCTTTGATACCGGTGCATCTCATTCATTCATATCAAAAGCATTTGTTGAAAGAAATGAATTACCGGTAGAAACCATTGGGTGTCCTATAAGAGTAAGTTCTCCGGGTGGAGAAATGATAGTAAACTCAGGATGTCATGACTTAGTCATAGAGTTTGGAAAACATAAGTTTCCAGTGAACCTAATAATCCTGAATTCCCAAGGATTGGATGTGATTTTGGGAATGGATTGGATGGCTGAGTATGAGGGAGTACTAGATTGTGCCAATCGTACAGTTACACTCACAACCCTAGAAGGAAAAAGAATAAAATTCAGGTCAAACTTTGAATCCAAAGGAAGTAAGCTGAATTCTCTTAAGGGGGTTAGCATGGATAGTGTACCAATTGTGTGTGAGTATCCGGATGTATTTCCGGAAGAATTACCAGGAATGCCACCGGATAGAGATGTGGAGTTTCTGATAGATTTGATACCAGGTTCTGGACCAATAGCAAAAAGACCGTACAAAATGTCAGTTGATGAACTGAAAGAACTCAAGAAGCAACTAGGGGAACAGTTGCAGAAAGGGTTTATTCAACCAAGTTCTTCATCTTGGGGAGCCCCAGTATTATTTGTGGAAAAGAAGGATAGAACACAAAGGCTATGCATAGATTACCGTTCTCTCAACGAGGTAACTATCAAAAACAAATATCCTTTGCCAAGAATCAACGACTTGTTTGATCAGTTAGAAGGAGCATGTGTGTTCTCGAAGATTGATCTTCGGTCAGGCTATTTTCAACTCAAAATAAGAGAGCAAGACATACCTAAGACAGCATTCACCACAAGGTATGGATTGTATGAGTACATTGTGATGCCTTTTGGGTTAACCAACGCTCCAGCATACTTCATGAATATGATGAACAAGGTGTTCATGGAATTCCTTGACAAGTTTGTTGTCGTTTTCATCGATGACATCTTGGTCTACTCCAAGAGCAAGGAAGAACATGAAAGACACTTACGCTTGATACTTGAGAAACTGAGGGAACATAAACTTTATGCCAAATTCAGCAAGTGTGAGTTCTGGTTAGAGGAAGTTGGTTTTCTTGGTCATGTTATGACAAAGGATGGTGTGGCAGTTGATCCTGCCAAAGTTTCAGCTGTGACAGAATGGGAATCACCCAAGAATGTGAAAGAAGTTCGTAGTTTCCTCGGCTTAGCAGGTTACTACAGAAGGTTCATTGAAAATTTCTCGAAGGTTGCTAAGCCAATGACGGAATTGTTAAAAAAGGACAAGAAATTTGCTTGGTCTGAAGGTTGTGAAGTCAGCTTCCAAGAATTGAAGAAGAGACTTGTAACAGCACCAGTTCTATGTCTACCAGATTTGGAAAAGGATTTCCAAGTATATTGTGATGCGTCTCATCAAGGTTTGGGTGCCGTATTGATGCAAGATGGTAAAGTTGTGGCCTATGCCTCGAGACAACTCAAAACTCATGAAGTAAACTATCCCACTCATGATTTGGAGTTAGCCTCTGTCGTCCATGCACTCAAAACATGGAGACATTACCTTTTGGGAAAGCGTTGTGAAGTATTCACCGATCATAAGAGTTTGAAGTATATCTTCACCCAGAAGGAAATCAACATGAGACAAAGGAGATGGCTAGAACTTATCAAGGATTACGACTTAAGTTTGCAATACCACCTCGGTAAAGCGAATGTAGTAGCAGATGCTCTAAGTCGTAAGACGTTTGTAAATGGCCTTACCAAAGGAGAATTGCCAGATGACTTGTGTAAGCAATTCAAACAAATCAGATTGGAGATTGTGCCTGAAGGACATCTCATGTCCTTAGATGTTCAACCCACTTTATTGGACAAGATCCGAGAAACTCAGAAGACTGATAAGGAAATTGAAAAGATTAAGGAAAATATAAGTCTAGGGAAAGCTAAGAGTTTCCATATAGACGAACAAGGTACTTTATGGCACGGGAAACGTATATGTGTTCCACAAGACCCGGAGTTGCGGAAACTGATTTTACAGGAAGCCCACAATTCTCCGTATTCTATTCACCCAGGAAACACCAAGATGTACATGGATATGAAAGAAAGATTTTGGTGGAACAATCTAAAAAGGGACATCGCCGAGCATATTGCTTTGTGTGATGTGTGTAGCAGAGTAAAAGCGGAGCATCAGAAACCAGCAGGTTTGCTTCAACCACTACCTATTCCTGAATGGAAGTGGGAAAATATCGGTATGGATTTCATTACCGGATTACCAAGGACCAGGTCAGGATATGATTCTATATGGGTAGTAGTGGATCGCCTAACTAAAGTGGCTCATTTTATACCCGTGAAGACAACTTATAGAATTGCCAAGTTAGCCAAAATCTACATGAGCAGAATTGTGTGCCTTCACGGTGTACCTAAGAGTATTGTGTCTGATAGAGGAACTCAATTTACTTCTCACTTTTGGAGACAGCTTCATGAATCCTTAGGAACGAGGTTGGAATTCAGCACTGCTTTTCATCTTCAAACTGATGGACAAACAGAAAGGACTAATCAGATTCTTGAAGACATGTTGAGCGCATGTGCCCTAGACTATGGAGCAAGTTGGGATGAAAGTTTGCCTTACGCAGAGTTCTCTTACAATAACAGTTACCAATCTAGCATTGGGATGGCACCATTTGAGTTTCTCTATGGAAGGAAGTGTACCACCCCATTACTATGGAATGGTGTGGGAGAAAGGAGTTTATTTGGACCTGATCTTATCAAAGATGCCGAAGAGAAGGTCAAATTGGTTAAGGACAGGTTGAAAATAGCACAGTCCCGACAGAAAAACTACGCGGATTCTAAGCGTAGAGAAGTCACCTACGAAGTTGGGGATAGAGCTTATCTTAGAGTATCACCACTTCGTGGAGTGAAAAGATTTGGAGTCAAAGGAAAGTTGGCACCAAGATATGTTGGGCCATTCAAGATACTAAGTCGCAAGGGAGAAGTTGCATATGAAGTTGAATTGCCTGAATCTCTGTCAGCTGTCCATAATGTATTTCATGTGAGTCAGCTTAAGAAATGTCACCCAGAGATGGAAGAATCATCTTTGAAGGATACCATACCCTTGGAAGAAGTCCAACTAGAAAGTGATCTCACCTATGAGGAAAAGCCTGTCAAGATTCTTGAGACTGCAGAAAGAGTCACAAGGACAAAAACTATCAAGTTTTGCAAGGTGCAATGGAATCATCATTCCAAAGAGGAAGCAACATGGGAAAGAGAAGATGATCTTCGGAAAGACCACCCTCACCTATTTGCTAGCCAATCCGAATCTCGAGGGCGAGATTCATCTTAAGGGGGTTAGATTTGTAACATCCCTAAATTCATGTTTCAAAGCTCATTCATATCATCCTTGCATCCATCATCATTTAGGGTTTTCCCAAATCATTTCAGAAAACAGAAACATATGGTACCATGATTTTATGTGGTCAGTCTTATTTTAAATAGCCAACACCATTGTAAAGTTGGAAGTTTTAGGAACTTGGTTGCTTGCCTCCATTGTTGGAAAGTGTGTGTGAAAAATTTAGACCAAAGTTATAATTTAGAAATAATTACAAAACCCCTATTTTAAACGTTTGCAAAATAGAAGCAAAGTCTCTGTTTGTTTGAAATCCAAGTTTGACCAAACCCTTGCAAAGTAGCCCCATGAGTTTTGACCCATTTCTGAGACCAAATAACCATTACAAACCTCAGGAAGATTTGAATTCAAATTGATTTTGAAACCATTTGAAAACTCATTCAGAAAATCGAAATAGAAAAGAAAAATAATTAAACAAAGGAAAAGGGCCGAGCGTCAGATATCTAGCCCAGCAGAGAATCAAGCCCAACAAGCCCACCCGGGGGTTTTCTTCTCCTCTCGCACGCGCCAGCGTACCCAGACGGTCACTGACGACCGGACCCCACCCTCACTTCGCGCACATCGCTGACGAGCGGGCCCTGCCCACGCTGTCCTCGTCTTCCCCAAACCGCGCCCGCGACCACGTCGCAGCTGCAGTCATGGCCGGTAATGGCGCGGCATAATTGGGCATTAATCCGCGAGCGTTTCCTGTCGAGGCTCCGGCTATAAGATCCCCACTTCCTAGCGACCATTTTCCCCCAGTCAATTCTGCCCTCACGCCACCAGGCTGCCCACGACTCACACAACACCGCCGCAGACAGAGCTCACTCCGGCGATCGATTCCGGTAGGTTCTGAGCGCCCCTCCCTCTCTAATTCATTCGAACCACTCCGCAATCTTCTTGCGCACCTCCTGACCCCACCAGTTCATCCTGTACTGCCCCAGGTCGCCGTTCCCGTTCGACGCCGCAAGCATCTAACGACCACCTCGACTCCGGCGACCAAATTCCGTAAGTCCCGTGCGCCCCTTCACTTCTGACTCACACGAGATTGTTCGCCATGTTTTTGCGCATCTCCTAAACCCTCTAGTTTGTGTTAGGGCGACGCGGAACCTCGGCAACGACGCCGACAACAACCACCCGACGCCGTGCATGACTCTGACGAGCTCTCTCAGCCACGTCCGAGCGCCCCTTCGCAAACCAGTACCATGTCGAGCTTTAACACGCCTCTGCGGATCTGGTAAGCACCTTCTCGCATCCTGGAACGATCTGGAACACTAGCGCCGCCGTAGACCGAGCGCTCCGCCGCTCGCTGACGCCACGCGCCGCCAGGACATGGTCGCTTGCTCGCGCGCCGTTGGATCTTGATCCAAGCGTTAGGATAGATTCATTAATCGGCGAAGAGGTACGCGATCTGGAGCGTACGATCTATTTAGATCCTGCGGCTACAGAGCTCGATCCGGTGCGAACCGGTACGCGCAAATCATAACAGAACGCGTGGCAAGTGTTAGAACTAAAAACAGATTTAAAACCAGAATTTGATCCAAATTTCAAATGCTTATAACTTTTGATTGCCACGTTGGAATTTTGCAAACTTTATACCGTTGGATTCAGTGAAACAAGACCTTTCTGAATATCCAATGTGTTTAACAAATAGTAACAGTTAAAATGACTTTATTTGTAGAAACATGTTTAAGGCTATTTTAAGTAAAGATTTATTTTGGTAAATTGTATTAGTGCCAAATAAGTTTAGTTGGCAAACTTGTGACTTGTTAAGTTTCTGTAAACATGTGCATGCTTGGTAGAATTTTCAAAATCACCACTTGGTAAATTCTTGCATGCATGCATTCATATTATTTTTGATTGAATATAATTGTGTGTAATTGTATGCTATAATTTTTGTGTAGATTTTGCTAGTGATTGTGATTGTGAAGAGTGCTACTCTCCCCACTACCAAGGCAAGTGATACTTTCATGAATATTTCTATCCTATGTTTTGTACTAGCATTAGATATTTTGCTAAGTCTTGCATGCTATTTTTGCCTAATGCTAAGTTGGGAAATCCTAAGTAGTGTAGAATTGTAGAATTGCTAGGGAATTTTCCTAAGTTAAGTTATCTTACCATGCTTAGCCTAGCTATTTAGCAAACAAGGGTTGGTAAAAATCTATACTTACTATGATGAAAATATTTCTAAGTCATGAGACTTATGCTTTCCTAATAAAACAACTAAGTCAAATGAACCTCCTGGGTGGAATGGAAGGATTGGGTTATGTTGAGTGGTTACACAAGGCCATGGACTTGGGTTGTGTATCTCACTTGTGGTATGCCACCCAGGCACAAAGGGATTTGGAGGCCAAGTGTTGAGAAAGCTTACAGTGCAACCACTTGGCAATATGGGCTCTGCCTTGATCATATAGGTTGCTAGAACTTAGTCATTTGGACAGTTGGTGGTAGTTGGGATGATAGGTTGGAACGCGTCCATTTGACTAAGGAAAGGCTTCTGAAAGGTCCTGTCTTGGGAAACCAAGTATGGTGGGGAAAGTGCACAACCTCTGCAGATGGAAAAATCTAAGTACTTAGCCTAGTCCAAGGCAATGGACAACTTGAGCATCAAGACATGGAAGCTACAAGAATCTCATCACTCCAACTTCTAAGTAAAATTTGTGGGTGAACAAGGGTAAAGGACCCCAATGTCTATTGGTGGGTTCTTGGGAAGTTTTTGATAAAGAAAAACTTAGTGATTTCAAGTAATAGGTAAAACCTATTTTCAAGCAAAGCAAGCCAAGATACACTTAGCCAAAATGCATATAGTAATATAGTCCACTAAAAATATACTAAGGTATCACTTGCCAATACTATTCCAAAGTATTGACCCTCTGTGGCTATAACTTGTGATGTTGCAGGTTACTCTGATGATGAGTAGGAGTCATGAGTCTACACTCAACATGCTTGCCTGTGGCACATGAAGATTAAGACTTATGTTTATTTACTTATTCCTTAAACTCTTGTATTAGGCCTATGGCCCTGAGTTGTAAAAGATTATGTTTTTATCTCTGGAATGAATGTAATAAACGACCTTTGTATCTGTGTACTTCATCTTAAACTGTGGATGCTAGCATTGATCCAGGGACTAGCATTGCAATCACAGGGATCCATTCCTTTATAAAGGAGGGGTCTAACAACGCGGCGCATCGCTATTCACGGGTACCGGTTCAGTGTGGATCACGCTGCAGACCGTTGGATCTAAACTGATCGCGTGGCCCAGAACACGTACCCCTTCGCTGTTAAGTAGTTCTATCCTATCCACCAGATCCAGATCGGACGGCTGCGGTGAGCTCGACCTTAAACGAGCGGTGATGCGGCGGCTACTGGCGGCGGAGCGACCAAACGGTGGCGGCGCCAGTGAAATAGGAAGCGAGGGAGGAGGGGAAGGTGCTCACCAGATTCGCAGGGTTGTGGTGATGCTCAAGGTACTGTTGGCTTGACAAGGGGCGCTCGGGGTCTGCTGCAATTCTTCGCCGGAGTTTGCAACGGCGTCTGGCGGCTCTGGTTGTTGCCGAGGCGACGCTGCTGATCGCCCTAAGGCAGGACAAGGGTCTGGTCAGATGCAGCAGGACACGGTGTAGGTGTGTGCGTGAACGAGAGGGGAAGAGGCGGTCGGAATCTACCTGGCACTTGCCGGAGTTGAAGACAGACGCGGCGGCGCTAGGAGGCTTGTCGTAGTCGACGCTCTTGGACGCCCGCGGTCGAACGGAGGGTACTGGGAGATGCGTCTGGGAGTGGGGAGTCTCCTAGTGTGCTCAGGGAGGTATGGGGCGGTGTTGAGTCGCCGGAATCGGCACCGGAGTGTCGTCAGAACAGAGCTTCTCGGGGAGAAATTGGGGCGGCCTGGGGGCGTGCTTGGGGGAGGAGACAGAGGGGAAAAGGAGACGAGACATGAGTGTTTAAGCCTGCGTGATCAAAGCGTGTAATGGTGGCCGCGTTAAGACGAATTAAGGCCGCGGAATCTCTGCAGGAAACAGCGACGGGGGAGGGAGAAGAGGTCGCGCGGGTGAGGAGGATGAACAGGAGAGTGGGGTCCAGTCGTCAGTGGGAAAAGGAGTGAGGGAGAGGTCCACCAGTCAGTCACACTTCGGGTTAAAGATTAAGTGCAAAACATTTCCTTCGGGAGAGGAAAGTTGGGCTGGTTGCTGGGCTTATTGGGCTGGCCGGCTGGGCTGGTCTGTTTTCATATTTTTTTCTTCCTGGATGTTTTTCTTTTTCCAAATCTTTTTCTGTTTTGAAATTCAAACAATTTAATTCAACAAACAATTCAAACAAACAATTCAAGACAACTTCCACCAAACTTTATAATGAGTTTTTGGTTCTGTTTATCACATAAGCCAAATCCCAAAATAAAATAATATTTTATTCTTTTTAGGATCCATTCATTAATTAAATAAAATGGACCTTTAGTTATTTAATCAAATAGGGTTTGATTTATTTAATAAAATCTTCATTTGAAATCCAAATATTTTCCAATCAGTAGGTTTTATTTGGAAATAAAGAATACTTGGAACTTGTTTAAAAGAAAATAACCTTTTATTTTAGGGTCCATTAATAATTAAATAAAATGGACCTTAGTTAATAATCCATATAGGATTTGTTCTATTAAAATATTTATTTTGAAATCTAAAATAAAAACAAAACACTTCAGTAGGTTTTATTTGAGAATATAAAATATTTGGAAAACTTATTTAAAATAAATAAATAAGTTTTAGTGTTTATTTAAAATGGGGAAAGCCTTTACTTAAATAAAATTGGATAATAATTCCTTATTATTTTATTTAAATAAACCTTTACTACTTTTAATCAAACAAAACATTTTATTTTCAAAAACTTGGCCAAGGTTTAATTTGGCTCAATAAAATAATCTTTATTTATGAATCCACCTTTCCTTTTGAAAAGCAAATCCTTTTATTAAAAGATCCAAAATAGTAATTTTAAATATTTATATTTTCCTTTTTTAAATGTTTATCTTTTTAAATCCCTTTAGGATTTATTTGATCCAAATTGGTTTGAAGGTTTCCAATTGGATTCAAAAAGTTTCTTCTGGCCCTGAAAATCAAACAAAATTTTATTTTATTCAATATTTTTCACATTACAAGATTTGGAAAATCTTGGGATGTGACACATGCGAAGCTTATCGTCCATCTCCTCCTTGGAGCGTGACCAAGCCCCCTGCAAATACTGAAAAAATTAGACTGTGGCAAAGAAATTTCCCTCTCGTCCCCGTCAATAAACATCATCTTGTAAACTAAACTCTCAAGGCTAGAGCTAGCACTAACAAAGTGATGCGCTTTCATGGCAGCTAGATCGAGCCTCTGTGGCGCCAGAACTGTATCATTTGGATCAACGGAAAGGTCCAAGGCAGCAACTACACGTGCATCAATAATACCCCCATAGATGGGTCCTCTAGCAGCTAGGCGGCAAGAAATGAGGGAACCAAGATTATACCTGGTCTCATTGTTAAGTACAGCAGCCAGAAAGGCCAAATGATAGTTGGAAATATTGCTATTTTTCTCCCTACCAAGAATGCTAGTGGCAAGATAATAAGCAAAATATCTGAGAGCTGGGAGTGGAATATTTATTATCTTCCCGCGTTGGGTTGTGTGATCATCATCATTTGTTATCCCACGGTAAATCTCCAACAAATCAGCGGGTCGACCTTGAATTTTCTTCACCTTCCAGCCATGCCAATACCTATAATGGTACAAAATCTTTTCAATGTCATGGTGATAGGACTATCATAGATTTTAAATGAAACATTTGTCCTAAAAGGGGTGTTAGTGAAAGTGAAACTCTCCACAAAAGTCTTGGTGAACAAAGCATATTACTCACTCTCATCCTGCATGTAATCGGTTAGACCAACCCTTTGAAAAAGAGTTAAGAAATCATCGAGGATCCCTATGTTGGAATTATGCCCTAGAGGCAATAATAAAGATGTTATTATTATAATTCTTGTTCATGATAATGTTTATATTCCATGCTAGAATTGTATTAAGCGGAAACTTTAATACTTGTGTGGTTTGTGAACAACACCGTGTCCCTAGTACGCCTCTATGGACTAGCTCATTGATTAATGATGGTTAAGGTTTCCTAACCATGTACATGAGTTGTCGATTAATAATGAGATCATATCATTGGGAGAATGATATGATGGACAGACCCAAACTAAGCGAAGCAATTAGATCGTGTCATCGTGTTCATCTTTGCGAAGCTTTTCTTATGTCAAATATTGTATTCCTTATACCATGAGATAATACAACTCCCTGGTATCGGAAGAAAGCTTTGAGATCATCAAACGTCATCCTATGAGAGGGTGATCATAAAGGTGTCTCTCAGGTGATCGGAAAGTATCTGTTGGGTTGTATGTATCGAGATGGAATTTGTCCCTCCCAAGTCGGAGAGATATACTTCGGGCCCACTCGGTAATCGATATCAACACCGCTTGTAAGCATGTGGTTAAGGAGTTAATCACAAAGTGATATCGGATTACGGAACGAGTAAAGTACTTGCTGTGAACGAGATTGAACTAGGTATGACGGTACCGACGATCAAATCTCGGGCAAGTAAAATAGCGCGAGACGAAGGGAATATATATACGGGATTGATTGAATCCTGGCATCGTGGTTCATCCGATATGATCATCGATGAATGTGTGGGAGTCAATATGGGTTTCCAGACCTCGCTGTTGATTATTGATAGAAGATCATGTCTGCATATTCTCGAACCCGCAGGGTCACACACTTAACGTGTCTCGACGCTAGGATAGATTGGATAATTGGTTTATGAGTTTTTGTTCGGAGTCTCGGATGGGATCCGGGACATCACGAGAGGTTCCGGAATGGTCCGGAGAATAAGATTCATATAAGGCAGTGCAGTTTTTGGAGTTCGGAATTGTTCCGGGTTAATCGGTATTGTACGGGAAGCTTCTAGAACCTTCCGGAAGGGGACCAACGTGGCCCCACCTTCCGGGAGGGGGCATGGGCCTATGAGGTAGTGCCCTGGCCACATTGGTCCAGGGGCACAAGGCCCCATAGGGCCCAACCGGCCAACTAGGGTAAAACCCTAATTGGAGCTTCTAGAAGGGGGGGTTCCTTGCCCCCCACTCCTCCTCCTTGTGGCCGCCGGTTTGGACTTGGGGGAGGGGCTAGGGCAGACGCCCACCCATCTATATAAAGAGGTCTGGGGGCGCACCACCCCCCACACCTTCCCCTCCAAAGCTAGCCGCCCTGCTGTCCTCCTCTCTCTCCCTCCCGACTGCGTGTAGGCGAAGCCCTGCTACAGAAACTCTCCACCATATACACCACGCCGTCGTGTTGTAGATCCAATCCGTCTCTCCACCATACTTGCTGGATCGAGGAAGGAGGAGACGTCGATGTGCTGCACGTGTGCATCTCACGGAGGCACCGCCACTTGTGGTGCTAGATCGGATCGGATCGCGAGGAGGAGAAGCGAGTACGACTACATCACCCACGTTCCGACGAACGTTCCGCTATGCGAATCTTCAAGGGTATGAAGATCTAATCCAATCTCTCTCGTTGTTTGCATCTCCTAGATTAGATCTTGGCTTTCCCTCTGTTCGCATCCGTAGAAAATTTTGATTTACTATGCCGCGAAACCCTTCAGTGGTATCAGAGCTAGATCTATGCGTAGATGTGTTTCACGAGTAGAACGCAACATGGTTGTTGCGGGCATTGATGTTTTCTGTTGCAAGCCTCTTGTTTGTGTTCTTCTTATGACACGGGATAGTGAGATTGAAGCGGTCCAGGCCAACCTTACGCGACGTCATTCGCGAGACCGGCTCCGCACTTGACGTGTGGCTTGTTCCACACATGCGGCTGGTGGATGTCAGTTTCTCTCACTATAGTTGTCATGGGATTAACACCGGAGTTTTGCAACCATAATATCACCGTTGTGGATTTCCGTAGGTAAGAATCGTTCTTAGCATCTACTCCCATAAGCCACGTAAAACATGCAACAACAAAGTAGAGGCGTCTAACTTGTTTTTGCAGGGAGTGTTTTCTGTGATATGGTATGGCCCAAGATGTGATGTGTATAATGTATGCGATGATCATGTTTTGTAATGTTTCACGACTTGCATGTCGATGAGTACACAACCGGCAGGATCCATATGGTTGTCTTTATAATTGTGTATGACCTGTGTGTCAACTTCTTATGCGCCATGTAATAGTTTCACTTTATCGCTTAGTTATCAATAGTTGTAGTTGCTATTCGTGGTGGAGGCAATCATGGTGGAGTGATCGAGATCATGCCGGAACGCACAAGATGGAGATCATTGCGCGAAGATTGGCTATACCATGTCACATAAAGTTATATGCATGTGATGTTTATCCTTTTATGTATCTTATTATGCTTAGATCGCGACGGTAGCATTATAAGATGATTCCTCACTTAAAGATCAAGATAAAAACTGTGTTCTCCCCAAGTATGCACCGTTGCGAAAGTTCGTCGTGTCCAAGCATCACGTGATGATCGGGTGCTATAGACTCTACGCTCACATACAACGGGTGCAAGCCAGTTTTACACACGCAAAAATACTTGGGTCTAACTTGACGAGCCTAGCATGTACAGACATGGCCTCGGAACACATGAACCGAAAGGTTAAGAATGAGTCATATGAATGATATGATCGACACTTCGTTGTCCACCATTGAAACCACATCTCTTCTCGCGAAGATCGGATTAGGTATGGTGAATTTGGATCGTGTTCACTAAACAACTTGAGGGATGTTGAATTTAGTGGGAGTTCATCTAGTAATTTGATTAAAAGTTGAACTAGTTATCATGAACATAGTCTAATTTGTACTTGCAAATATTGTAGATCAAATGGCTAAGTCCAACTTCAACTTCAACGTTTTTGCTGAGAAGGAAAAGCTTAAAAACAATGGGTCTAACTTCACCAACTGGTTCCGCAATCTGAGAATCATTCTCTCTGGCGGTCAAAAGGACTATGTCCTTGAGAGTGCGTTAGGTGACGCCCCTGCTGCTACTGCGTCGGCTGATGAGAAAGCTGTCTATCAGTCGCGCAGAGATGATTATGGTGTGATTAAGAGCACCATGTTGTTTGCTATGGAATCAGACTTTCAAAATCGTTTTGAAGACTATCCCGGGCCCTTTGAGATTCTCGAGGAGCTGAAAACCATGTTTCAGACTCAAGCCCGTTCTGAGAGATATGAGATCTCTGAGAAATTCTTTAACTGCAAGATGGAGAAAGGGAGTTCCGTTAGTGAGCACGCCATTAAGATGTCGGGCTACACTCAACGCCTTGAGCAACTGGACTGCAAGATTCCAGAGGAGCTCAAGATTGACAGGGTTCTGCAATCACTCCCTCCCAGCTACAAAAGTTTTGTAGTGACTCATAATCAGATTGGTTCCGCTGATACGATCACCGAGCTCTTCGCAAAGCTGAAGGCTGCGGAAGTGGACATCAAAAAGGATAATCATGTGTTGATGGTCAACAAGCCCCCCACCTTCAAGAAAGGTAAGGGTGCAAATAAGCCCTTCAAGAAGGGCGGCGGCAAGCGCACTGCCCCTGCTGAGAAGAAGCTCAAGTATGGTCCTAAGCCGGACACTGAGTGCTTCTATTGCAAGGACAAGGGTCACTGGAAGCGCAACTGTCCGAAGTACTTAGCGGACAAGAAGGCTGGCACCATCAAAGGTATATTTGATATACATGTTATTGATGTTTTCCTTACTAGCCCTCGTTGTAGTGCCTGGGTATTTGATACTGGTTCAGTTGCTAATATTTGTAACTCGAAACAGGAGCTACGGAATAGACGGCGGCTTGCGAGGGATGAGGTGACGATGTGCGTTGGCAACGGATCAAGAGTTGATGTGATGGCCGTCGGCACGCTCTCCTTAGTTTTACCTTCGGGATTAGTTTTAAACCTCAATAAATGTTATTATGTGCCTGCGTTGAGCATGAACATTATTTCTGGATCTTGTTTATTGCAAGACGGTTATTCATTTAAATCGGAGAATAATGGTTGTTCTATTTATATGAGTAACATCTTTTATGGTCATGCACCTATTATGAATGGTTTATTTCTTCTAAATCTCGAAAGGGATGAAACACACATCCATAACATTGAGGCTAAGAGATGCAAAGTAGATAGTGATAATACTACTTATTTGTGGCACTGTCGTCTAGGTCATATTGGTGTAAAGCGCATGAAGAAACTCCATTCTGATGGACTTTTGGAGTCTCTTGATTTTGAATCATTTGACACATGCGAACCATGCCTCATGGGCAAGATGATCAAAACCCCGTTCTCCGGTATGATGGAGCGAGCAACGGACTTGTTGGAAATCATACATACCGATGTATGCGGACCGATGAGTGTTTCGATGCGCGGTGGATATCGCTATTTTCTCACTTTTACCGATGACTTAAGTAGATATGGGTATATCTATTTAATTAAACTTAAATCTGAAACGTTTGAAAAGTTCAAAGAATTTCAGAATGGAGTGGAGAACCATCGTAACAGAAAGATTAAGTTTCTACGATCCGATCGTGGAGGTGAATATTTGAGTTACGATTTTCTCACCCATCTTAAAGCAAGTGGAATCGTTTCACAACTCACGCCACCCGGAACACCACAGCGCAATGGTGTGTCTGAACGCCGGAACCGAACCCTATTAGATATGGTCCGATCGATGATGTCTCTTACTGATTTGCCGTTATAATTTTGGGGTTATGCATTAGAAACCGCTGCATTCACTTTAAATAGGGCACCATCTAAATCCGTTGAGACGACACCGTATGAACTATGGTTTGGTGCTAAACCTAAGTTGTCGTTTCTTAAAGTTTGGGAATGCGAAGCTTACGTCAAGAAGTTGATGCCGGACAAGCTCGAACCCAAAGCGGAGAAATGCGTCTTCATAGGATACCCTAAGGAAACTATTGGGTATACCTTCTATCACAGAACCGAAGGCAAAGTGTTTGTCGCAAAGAACGGTTCCTTTCTTGAGAAGGAGTTTCTCTCGAAAGAAGTGAGTGGGAGGAAAGTAGAGCTAGACGATGTTATTGAACCTTCTCTTGAATTGGAGAGTAGCGCAGCACCTGAAATTGTTCCAGTGCCGCCTGCACCAACAATAGAGGAAGCTAATGACAAGGATCATGAAGCTTCGGACGATGCTGCTACTGAACGTCGCAGGTCGACAAGGTCGCGTGCCCCTCCTGAGTGGTACGGCAACCCTGTCTTGACTGTCTTGTTAGTAGAAGACAGTGAACCTACGAACTATGAGGAAGCGATGATGAGCCCAGACTCTGAGAAATGGCTAGAAGCCATGAAATCCGAATTGGGATCCATGAGCGAAAACCAAGTATGGACTTTGGTGGATCCTCCTAGCGACCGAAAGGCCGTTGAGTGCAAATGGATCTTCAAGAAGAAAACGGACGCGGATGGTAATGTTACCGTCTATAAAGCACGGCTTGTCGCGAAAGGTTTTCGACAAGTTCAAGGTGTTGACTACGATGAAACTTTCTCTCCCGTAGGGATGTTTAAGTCCATTCGGATTTTATTAGCAATTGTTGCGTTTCATGATTATGAAATATGGCAGATGGATGTCAAGACTGCATTCCTCAATGGAAACATTGATGAAGAGTTGTATATGATGCAACCCGAAGGTTTTGTCGATCCTAAGGATGTTGATAAAGTGTGCAAACTTCAGCGTTCCATTTATGGACTGAAGCAAGCATCTCGGAGTTGGAACCTTCATTTTGATCAAGTGATCAAGAGCTTTGGATTTGTTCCAAATTGCTACGAAGCTTGTATCTACAAGAAAGTGAGTGGGAGCTCGGTGACATTTCTGGTACTATATGTGGATGACATATTGATTATTGGAAATGACATTAACATGCTTAACGATGTGAAGAGTTATTTGAACAAGTGTTTTTTAATGAAAGACCTAGGTGAAGCTGCTTATATATTGGGCATCAAAATCTATAGAGATAGACAAAGACGCCTGATAGCTTTAAGCCAGAGTACATACCTAGACAAAGTTATGAAAAGATTTAGAATGGATAAGGCAAAGAAAGGTTCAGTGCCTATGTTGTTAGGTAAGATATTGAGCAAGGCTCTGTGTCCAGCTACGGTAAATGATAGGGAAGCTATGAGCAAAGTGCCTTATGCCTCGGCCATAGGTTCTATCATGTATGCCATGCTGTGTACTAGACCGGATGTGTCCAATGCTCTTAGCTTGACGAGCAGATATCAAAGTGATCCAGGAGTGGAACACTGTACAGCCGTGAAGAACATCCTAAAATACCTAAATAGGACTAAAGAAATATTCTTAGTCTATGGCGGTGATGAACATCTTGTCGTAAAAGGTTACGTCGACGCTAGTTTTGACACCGACAAGGATGATTCTAAATCTCAGACAGGATACGTGTATATTTTGAATGGAGGAGCTGTGAGCTGGAGAAGCTGCAAGAAAAGCGTGATCGCGGGATCTACAGTAGAAGCGGAATACATGGCTGCTGCAGAAGCGTCAAGTGAAGGAGTTTGGATTAGGAACTTCATCACTGAGCTTGGCGTGGTTCCAAGTGCATTGGACCCACTGGAGATATTGTGTGACAACACTGGCGCCATAGCACTCACTAAGGAACCAAGATATCATCCAAAGACCAAGCATATCAACCGCAAGTTTCATATAATCCGAGATTATATAGCAGATGGAGATCTGAAGATTAGCAAAGTACATACAGATCTGAATGTCGCAGATCCATTGACTAAACCTCTTCCACGTGTAAAACATGATCAGCACCTCAGTGCCATGGGTGTGAGATTGTTGCTAGATGTAAACTAGATTATTGACTCTAGTGCAACTGGGAGACTGTTGGAATTATGCCCTAGAGGCAATAATAAAGATGTTATTATTATAATTCTTGTTCATAATAATGTTTATATTCCATGCTAGAATTGTATTAAGCGGAAACTTTAATACTTGTGTGGTTTGTGAACAACACCGTGTCCCTAGTACGCCTCTATGGACTAGCTCATTGATTAATGATGGTTAAGGTTTCCTAACCATGGACATGAGTTGTCGATTAATAATGAGATCATATCATTGGGAGAATGATATGATGGACAGACCCAAACTAAGCGAAGCAATTAGATCGTGTCATCGTGTTCATCTTTGCGAAGCTTTTCTTATGTCAAATATTGTATTCCTTAGACCATGAGATAATACAACTCCCTGGTATCGGAAGAAAGCTTTGAGGTCATCAAACGTCATCCTATGAGAGGGTGATCATAAAGGTGTCTCTCAGGTGATCGGAAAGTATCTGTTGGGTTGTATGTATCGAGATGGAATTTGCCCTCCCAAGTCGGAGAGATATACTTCGGGCCCACTCGGTAATCGATATCAACACCGCTTGCAAGCATGTGGTTAAGGAGTTAATCACAAAGTGATATCGGATTACGGAACGAGTAAAGTACTTGCTGTGAACGAGATTGAACTAGGTATGACGGTACCGACGATCAAATCTCGGGCAAGTAAAATAGCGCGAGACGAAGGGAATATATATACGGGATTGATTGAATCCTGGCATCGTGGTTCATCCGATATGATCATCGATGAATGTGTGGGAGTCAATATGGGTTTCCAGACCTCGCTGTTGATTATTGATAGAAGATCATGTCTGCATATTCTCGAACCCGCAGGGTCACACACTTAACGTGTCTCGACTCTAGGATAGATTGGATAATTGGTTTATGAGTTTTTGTTCGGAGTCTCGGATGGGATCCGGGACATCACGAGGTTCCGGAATGGTCCGGAGAATAAGATTCATATAAGGCAGTGCAGTTTTTGGAGTTCGGAATTGTTCCGGGTTAATCGGTATTGTACCGGAAGCTTCTAGAACCTTCCGGAAGGGGACCAACGTGGCCCCACATTCCGGGAGGGGGCATGGGCCTATGAGGGAGTGCCCTGGCCGCATTAGTCCAGGGGCACAAGGCCCCATAGGGCCCAACCGGCCAACTAGGGTAAAACCCTAATTGGAGCTTCTAGAAGGGGGGGTTTCCTTGCCCCCCACTCCTCCTCCTTGTGGCCGCCGGTTTGGACTTGGGGGATTGGCTAGGGCAGCCTTCCAACCCTCTATATAAAGAGGGCTGGGGGCGCACCACCCCCCACACCTTCCCCTCCAAAGCTAGCCGCCCTGCTGCCCTCCTCTCTCTCTCCCTCCCGACTGCGTGTAGGCGAAGCCCTGCTGCAGAAACTCTCCACCATATACACCACGCCGTCGTGTTGTAGATCCAATCCGTCTCTCCACCATACTTGCTGGACCGAGGAAGGAGGAGACGTCGAGGTGCTGCACGTGTGCATCTCACGGAGGCACCGCCACTTGTGGTGCTAGATCGGATCGGATCGCGAGGAGGAGAAGCGAGTACGACTACATCACCCACGTTCCGACGAACGTTCCGCTGTGCGAATCTTCAAGGGTATGAAGATCTAATCCAATCTCTCTCGTTGTTTGCATCTCCTAGATTAGATCTTGGCTTTCCCTCTGTTCGCATCCGTAGAAAATTTTGATTTACTATGCCGCGAAACCCTTCAGTGGTATCAGAGCTAGATCTATGCATAGATGTGTTTCACGAGTAGAACGCAACATGGTTGTTGCGGGCGTTGATGTTTTCTGTTGCAATCCTCTTGTTTGTGTTCTTCTTATGACACGGGATAGTGAGATTGAAGCGGTCCAGGCCAACCTTACGCGACGTCGTTCGCGAGACCGTCTCCGCACTTGACGTGTGGCTTGTTCCACACATGCGGCTGGTGGATGTCAGTTTCTCTCACTATAGTTGTCATGGGATTAACACCGGAGTTTTGCAACCATAATATCACCGTTGTGGATTTCCGTAGGTAAGAATCGTTCTTAGCATCTACTCCCATAAGCCACGTAAAACATGCAACAACAAAGTAGAGGCGTCTAACTTGTTTTTGCAGGGAGTGTTTTCTGTGATATGGTATGGCCCAAGATGTGATGTGTATAATGTATGCGATGATCATGTTTTGTAATGTTTCACGACTTGCATGTCGATGAGTACACAACCGGCAGGAGCCATATGGTTGTCTTTATAATTGTGTATGACCTGTGTGTCAACTTCTTATGCGCCATGTAATAGTTTCACTTTATCGCTAAGTAGTTAGCAATAGTTGTAGTTGCTATTCGTGGTGGAGGCAATCATGGTGGAGTGATGGAGATCATGCCGGAACGCACAAGATGGAGATCATTGCGCGAAGATTGGCTATACCATGTCACATAAAGTTATATGCATGTGATGTTTATCCTTTTATGTATCTTATTATGCTTAGATCGCGACGGTAGCATTATAAGATGATTCCTCACTTAAAGATCAAGATAAAAACTGTGTTCTCCCCAAGTATGCACCGTTGTGAAAGTTCGTCGTGTCCAAGCATCACGTGATGATCGGGTGCTATAGACTCTACGCTCACATACAACGGGTGCAAGCCAGTTTTGCACACACGGAAATACTTGGGTCTAACTTGACGAGCCTAGCATGTACAGACATGGCATCGGAACACATGAACCGAAAGGTTAAGAATGAGTCATATGAATGATATGATCGACACTTCGTTGTCCACCATTGAAACCACATCTCTTCTCGTGAAGATCGGATTAGGTGTGGTGAATTTGGATCATGTTCACTAAACAACTTGAGGGATGTTGAATTTAGTGGGAGTTCATCTAGTAATTTGATTAAAAGTTGAACTAGTTATCATGAACATAGTCTAATTTGTACTTGCAAATATTGTAGATCCAATGGCTAAGTCCAACTTCAACTTCAACGTTTTTGCTAAGAAGGAAAAGCTTAAAAACAATGGGTCTAACTTCACCAACTGGTTCCGCAATCTGAGAATCATTCTCTCTGGCAGTCAAAAGGACTATGTCCTTGAGAGTGCGTTAGGTGACGCCCCTGCTGCTACTGCGTCGGCTGATGAGAAAGCTGTCTATCAGTCGCGCAGAGATGATTATGGTGTGATTAAGAGCACCATGTTGTTTGCTATGGAATCGGACCTTCAAAATCGTTTTGAAGACTATCCCGGGCGCTTTGAGATTCTCGAGGAGCTAAAAACCATGTTTCAGACTCAAGCCCGTTCTGAGAGATATGAGATCTCTGAGAAATTCTTTAACTGCAAGATGGAGGAAGGGAGTTCCGTTAGTGAGCACGCCATTAAGATGTCGGGCTACACTCAACGCCTTGAGCAACTGGACTGCAAGATTCCAGAGGAGCTCAAGGTTAACAGGGTTCTGCAATCACTCCCTCCCAGCTACAAAAGTTTTGTAGTGACTCATAATCAGATTGGTTCCACTGATACGATCACCGAGCTCTTCGCAAAGCTGAAGGCTACGGAAGTGGACATCAAAAAGGATAATCATGTGTTGATGGTCAACAAGCCCCCCACCTTCAAGAAAGGTAAGGGTGCAAATAAGCCCTTCAAGAAGGGCGGCGGCAAGCGCACTGCCCCTGCTGAGAAGAAGCTCAAGTCTGGTCCTAAGCCGGACACTGAGTGCTTCTATTGCAAGGACAAGGGTCACTGGAAGCGCAACTGTCCGAAGTACTTAGCGGACAAGAAGGCTGGCACCATCAAAGGTATATTTGATATACATGTTATTGATGTTTTCCTTACTAGCCCTCGTTGTAGTGCCTGGGTATTTGATACTGGTTCAGTTGCTAATATTTGTAACTCGAAACAGGAGCTACGGAATAGACGGCGGCTTGCGAGGGATGAGGTGACGATGCGCGTTGGCAACGGATCAAGAGTTGATGTGATGGCCGTCGGCACGCTCTCCTTAGTTTTACCTTCGGGATTAGTTTTAAACCTCAATAAATGTTATTATGTGCCTGCGTTGAGCATGAACATTATTTCTGGATCTTGTTTATTGCAAGACGGTTATTCATTTAAATCGGAGAATAATGGTTGTTCTATTTATATGAGTAACATCTTTTATGGTCATGCACCTATTATGAATGGTTTATTTCTTCTAAATCTCGAAAGGGATGAAACACACATCCATAACATTGAGGCTAAGAGATGCAAAGTAGATAGTGATAATACTACTTATTTGTGGCACTGTCGTCTAGGTCATATTGGTGTAAAGCGCATGAAGAAACTCCATTCTGATGGACTTTTGGAGTCTATTGATTTTGAATCATTTGACACATGCGAACCATGCCTCATGGGCAAGATGATCAAAACCCCGTTCTCCGGTATGATGGAGCGAGCAACGGACTTGTTGGAAATCATACATACCGATGTATGCGGACCGATGAGTGTTTCGACGCGCGGTAGATATCCCTATTTTCTCACTTTTACCGATGACTTAAATAGATATGGGTATATCTATTTAATGAAACTTAAATCTGAAACGTTTGAAAAGTTCAAAGAATTTCAGAATGAAGTGGAGAACCATCGTAATAGAAAGATTAAATTTCTACGATCCGATCGTGGAGGTGAATATTTGAGTTACGATTTTCTCACGCATCTTAAAGCAAGTGGAATCGTTTCACAACTCACGCCACCCGGAACACCACAGCGCAATGGTGTGTCTGAACGCCGGAACCGAACCCTATTAGATATGGTCCGATCGATGATGTCTCTTACTGATTTGCCATTATCATTTTGGGGTTATGCATTAGAAACCGCAACATTCACTTTAAATATGGCACCATCTAAATCCGTTGAGACGACACCGTATGAACTATGGTTTGGTGCTAAACCTAAGTTGTCATTTCTTAAAGTTTGGGGATGCGAAGCTTACGTCAAGAAGTTGATGCCGGACAAGCTCGAACCCAAAGCGGAGAAATGCGTCTTCATAGGATACCCTAAGGAAACTATTGGGTATACCTTCTATCACAGAACCGAAGGAAAAATGTTTGTCACAAAGAACGGTTCCTTTCTTGAGAAGGAGTTTCTCTCGAAAGAAGTGAGTGGGAGGAAAGTAGAGCTAGACGAGGTTATTGAACCTTCTCTTGAATTGGAGAGTAGCGCAGCACCTGAAATTTTTCCAGTGCCGCCTGCACCAACAATAGAGGAAGCTAATGACAAGGATCATGAAGCTTCGGACGATGCTGCTACTGAACGTCGCAGGTCGACAAGGTCGCGTGCCCCTCCTGAGTGGTACGGCAACCCTGTCTTGACTGTCTTGTTAGTAGAAGACAGTGAACCTACGAACTATGAGGAAGCGATGATGAGCCCAGACTCTGAGAAATGGCTAGAAGCCATGAAATCCGATTTGGGATCCATGAGCGAAAACCAAGTATGGACTTTGGTGGACCCTCCTAGCGACCGAAAGGCCGTTGAGTGCAAATGGATCTTCAAGAAGAAAACGGACGCGGATGGTAATGTTACCGTCTATAAAGCACGGCTTGTCGCGAAAGGTTTTCGACAAGTTCAAGGTGTTGACTACGATGAGACTTTCTCTCCCGTAGCGATGTTTAAGTCCATTCGGATTTTATTAGCAATTGCTGCGTTTCATGATTATGAAATATGGCAGATGGATGTCAAGACTGCATTCCTCAATGGAAACATTGATGAAGAGTTGTATATGATGCAACCCGAAGGTTTTGTCGATCCTAAGGATGCTGATAAAGTGTGCAAACTTCAGCGTTCCATTTATGGACTGAAGCAAGCATCTCGGAGTTGGAACCTTCGTTTTGATCAAGTGATCAAGAGCTTTGGATTTGTTCCAAATTGCTATGAAGCTTGTATGTACAAGAAAGTGAGTGGGAGCTCGGTGACATTTCTGGTACTATATGTGGATGACATATTGATTATTGGAAATGACATTAACATGCTTAACGATGTGAAGAGTTATTTGAACAAGTGTTTTTTAATGAAAGACCTAGGTGAAGCTGCTTATATATTGGGCATCAAAATCTATAGAGATAGACAAAGACGCCTGATAGCTTTAAGCCAGAGTACATACCTAGACAAAGTTATGAAAAGATTTAGAATGGACAAGGCAAAGAAAGGTTCAGTGCCTATGTTGTTAGGTAAGATATTGAGCAAGGCTCAGTGTCTAGCTACGGTAAATGATAGGGAAGCTATGAGCAAAGTGCCTTATGCCTCGGCCATAGGTTCTATCATGTATGCCATGCTGTGTACTAGACCGGATGTGTCCAATGCTCTTAGCTTGACGAGCAGATATCAAAGTGATCCAGGAGTGGAACACTGGACAGCCGTGAAGAACATCCTAAAATACCTAAATAGGACTAAAGAAATGTTCTTAGTCTATGGCGGTGATGAACAGCTTGTCGTAAAAGGTTACGTCGACGCTAGTTTTGACACCGACAAGGATGATTCTAAATCTCAGACAGGATACGTGTATATTTTGAATGGAGGAGCTGTGAGCTGGAGAATCTGCAAGAAAAGCATGATCGCGGGATCTACAGTAGAAGCGGAATACATGGCTGCTGCAGAAGCGTCAAGTGAAGGAGTTTGGATCAGGAACTTCATCACTGAGCTTGGCGTGGTTCCAAGTGCATTGGACCCACTGGAGATATTGTGTGACAACACTGGCGCCATAGCACTCACTAAGGAACCAAGATATAATCCAAAGACCAAGCATATCAACCGCAAGTTTCATATAATCCGAGATTATATAGCAGATGGAGATCTGAAGATTAGCAAAGTACATATAGATCTGAATGTCGCAGATCCATTGACTAAACCTCTTCCACGTGTAAAACATGATCAGTACCTCGGTGCCATGGGTGTGATATTGTTGCCAGATGTAAACTAGATTATTGACTCTAGTGCAACTGGGAGACTGTTGGAATTATGCCCTAGAGGCAATAATAAAGATGTTATTATTATAATTCTTGTTCATGATAATGTTTATATTCCATGCTAGAATTGTATTAAGCTGAAACTTTAATACTTGTGTGGTTTGTGAACAACACCGTGTCCCTAGTACGCCTCTATGGACTAGCTCATTGATTAATGATGGTTAAGGTTTCCTAACCATGGACATGAGTTGTCGATTAATAATGAGATCATATCATTGGGAGAATGATATGATGGACAGACCCAAACTAAGCGAAGCAATTAGATCGTGTCATCGTGTTCATCTTTGCGAAGCTTTTCTTATGTCAAATATTGTATTCCTTAGACCATGAGATAATACAACTCCCTGGTATCGGAAGAAAGCTTTGAGGTCATCAAACGTCATCCTATGAGAGGGTGATCATAAAGGTGTCTCTCAGGTGATCGGAAAGTATCTGTTGGGTTTTATGTATCGAGATGGAATTTGTCCCTCCCAAGTCGGAGAGATATACTTCGGGCCCACTCGGTAATCGATATCAACACCGCTTGCAAGCATGTGGTTAAGGAGTTAATCACAAAGTGATATCGGATTACGGAACGAGTAAAGTACTTGCTGTGAACGAGATTGAACTAGGTATGACGGTACCGACGATCAAATATCGGGCAAGTAAAATACCGCGAGACGAAGGGAATATATATACGGGATTGATTGAATCCTGGCATCGTGGTTCATCCGATATGATCATCGATGAATGTGTGGGAGTCAATATGGGTTTCCAGACCTCGCTGTTGATTATTGATAGAAGATCATGTCTGCATATTCTCGAACCCGCAGGGTCACACACTTAACGTGTCTCGACGCTAGGATAGATTGGATAATTGGTTTATGAGTTTTTGTTCGGAGTCTCGGATGGGATCCGGGACATCACGAGAGGTTCCGGAATGGTCCGGAGAATAAGATTCATATAAGGCAGTGCAGTTTTTGGAGTTCGGAATTGTTCCGGGTTAATCGGTATTGTACCGAAAGCTTCTAGAACCTTCCGGAAGGGGACCAAAGTGGCCCCACCTTCCGGGAGGGGGCATGGGCCTATGAGGGAGTGCCCTAGCCGCATTGGGCCAGGGTCACAAGGCCCCATAGGGACCAACCGGCCAACTAGGGTAAAACCCTAATTGGAGCTTCTGGAAGGGGGGGTTTCCTTGCACCCCACTCCTCCTCCTTGTGGCCTCCGGTTTGGACTTGGGGGAGGGGCTAGGGCAGCCGCCCACCCCTCTATATAAAGAGGGCTGGGGGTGCACCACCCCCCCCCCACAAACACACACGTTCCCCTCCAAAGCTAGCCGCCCTGCTGCCCTCCTCTCTCTCTCCCTCCCGACTGCGTGTAGGCGAAGCCCTGCTGCAGAAACTCTCCACCATATACACCACGCCGTCGTGTTGTAGATCCAATCCGTCTCTCCACCATACTTGCTGGACCGAGGAAGGAGACGTCGAGGTGCTGCACGTGTGCATCTCACGGAGGCACCGCCACTTGTGGTGCTAGATCGGATCGGATCGCGAGGAGGAGAAGCGAGTACGACTACATCACCCACGTTCCGACGAACGTTCCGCTGTGTGAATCATCAAGGGTATGAAGATCTAGTCCAATCTCTCTCGTTGTTTGCATCTCCTAGATTAGATCTTGGCTTTCCCTCTGTTCGCATCCGTAGAAAATTTTGATTTACTATGCCGCGAAACCCTTCACCCTATAGCTTGCAAAAAGGCAAAACAAGGAAAGGTAGATGGGTGTGCATCCCCATCATCTCCCTCATTACCAAAGTGCGGCGTAATAAGATCTTCATTGTATGATGGCCTAGCTTGAGAGGCTGATCTCGAAGGCCTTGTCCTCCTAGGTGCATCTCTTTCAAACACTTCTCCAAAGGTATGGTTTTCCATGGCCCTTTTTCTGAAATTTTTAGACAAACATCAAACCAAGTGATTTCCAAGTTAATGAATGATGGAGTACTACTATAGGAACTTGCTAAAGGGATAAACATGCATCAAAATGAAATTTCTAAGCATAGAACATGCAAGCAATCTCACATAACCTGTCACCTACAGTAGCAAAATACTCAAGATATAATCCACCAATCAAAAATCTAATTGGACAAGCGGAGGAGGCACATACAGGAGAGCAGTCCCACCAAAAATCAGCAGCAAAGATGGGATGAGCAAGGAGATCGAAAATCGGGAGCAAGAATAGCTATAACTCGAGCTTTGAGAAGTTTTCCGGTGTTTTTCGGGAGAGAGAAAGAAGTGGAAAGGAGGAGGCTAAGTGGAGGGCCAGGGGTGGCCCATACCTAGGCCAGGCGCGCCCCAGGGTAGGCCGCGCCACCAGAGGGTGTGCTGACCAGATGGGTCCCCCTGGGTCACTCCAGGTGCCCCTCTGCCCCTTTTTCATGAAAAAAAATAATATGAATTTTCTGGAATTTTTTGGGAAACTTTATTTTTGGGCAATTTTCAGGTTATGAAAATTGATTTTCTCGCAGAAAAAGATTTTTTGAAAGACACAGAAGCAAACCAAAACTAAAACTACATAAGTTCTAAAACACTCTAAAAAGCAAGCAACTAGCAAAACTAATACGAATAAGACGAAAAGCAAAGATTGGAATGGAGAAAGATAGAAGTGAGCAAGGATAATCATTGTGAAAGCATTGTTTTGTCCATTAAAATCCCTTTGTTAACAAGGTTGATCAAGTCTTGTTACTAAAACAATCTTATATGAAACAAATCTTTGCATTTCACTGAATGATTATGTTACCTCAATCTTGATAGCAATAGTCTCAATCATAACAGTTTCAAAATTTTCTTGTGGTATGGGATAATATATTTCTCCAACTTTGATGCCCTCAATATTTCCAATTGAATTCAGGCCATAACTCTTATCAATCTTCTTTGGGAAATAGACAATGTGCTCTTTGTCATTAATATTACAAGTTACTTTTCCTTGATTACAATTGATGACAGCACCTGTAGTATTAAGAAAATGTCTCCCAAGAATAATAGACATATGATCATCTTCAAGCATCTCAAGCACAACAAAATTAGTTAATACCAAGCAATTATGAGCCACTTGAACAGGAACATCCTCACATATACCAACAGGTATAGTAGTAGACTTATTAGCCATTTGGAAAGATATATCAGTTGGTATCAATTTTTCTAGTTGAAGTCTCTTGTAGAGAGAAAAAGGCATAACACTAACTCTAGCTCCCAAATCACACAAAGTAGTTCTAACATAACTATTTTAATAGAGCAAGTAATAGTTGGAATACCTAGATCCCCAAGTTTCTTTTGGACCTTACCATTGAAGGAATAATTAGCAAGCAAAGTAGAAATTTCCTCATTAGGAATCTTCCTTTTATTAGAGACAATATCCTTCATATACTTTGAATAAGGAGGCAACTTAGCATCAGTCAAAGGAATTTGCAAAAATAAAGGTTTCATCCACTCAGAAAACTTGTTATAGTGTTGTTCTTCCTTTGACTTATGTTTCTTATTAGGAAAAGGCATTGGTTTTGCACCCAAGGTTCTCTTTCACTTCCATGTTTATTAGCAACAAAATCTTCCTTAGTGTGCTTTTCAGGTTCTTCTTCAATTTCTTCCTTATCAGGAGCACCATTGTTATCATTACCACTTTTAGTCTCAGCATCAAAGACAGATATACTATTAGGATCTATAGCAGGTTCAGAAGGTTCCTCAACTATTTTATGTTTCCTTTTCTTTCTCTTAGAAGAAAAACCTCTATTTTCAGCTTGTTGAGAATCCTGCTCAATTCTTTTAGGATGTCCCTCTGGATATAAGGGATCCTGAGTGGTAGCACCACTCCTAGTTCTAATTTCATAAGCATGTTTATTTCCAGAAGCATTAACTAGCATATCTTTTTGTACTTTAGCAAGTTGATCAATTTGAGTTTGAACCATTTGGAAATGTTTAACAAGCATTTTAACATCATTAGAAGTTCTTTCCACAATATCTTTCAACTCATTAATAGCTCTAGAGTTTTCCAATAAATGATTCTGAACTTGTTGATGACCCACAAGTGTAGGGGATCGCAACAGTCTTCGTGGGTAGTATTACCCAATTTATTGATTCGACACGAGGGGAGACAAAGAATACTTGCAAGCCTTAACAACTGAGTTGTCAATTCAGCTACACCTGGAAATAGTTCTTTCTCACAGAAGTTTATCAGTAGCAACAGTTTGTAGTAGCAACAACAAAGCAACAGCAACAGTGAAGCAGTAGCAATAGTAACAGTAACGGTAAACAGTGGGATTCGAGTGCGGTAGGCATAGGGATGGACGGGTGTTGCATGGACGAGTCTAAACATGTAACTTCAAGATCTAGGGTATTGCAGATAAATAATAACAAGCATCCAAGTACTAAACAATCCTAGGCATGTGCTCCAAATATAGTCATACGTGCTCGCAATGAGAACTTGCACAACATCTTCTGTCTAGCCAACCCATGGCAGCGAGGCCTCTAGGGAACTACTGGCAATTAAGGTGATCCTTTTAATAGAGCACCAGAGCAAAGCATTAACACTTCATGAACACATGTGATCCTCACACCACAGCCATCCCCTCCGGTTGTCCCAATTATTGTCACTTCAGGGCCTTTGGATCCAGACAATGATATGTGTACACAACTTGTAGATAAGATCACAAACAATACTATCATAATGATTCAATAATAAGTTCAGATCTGAGATCATGGCACTCGGGCCCTAGTGACAAGCATTAAGCACAACAAGTTGCAACAAAGTCAAATAGCACTAATAGAGATACTAGGCACTATGCCCTAACTTCTTATTCGATTACATGATAGAACTCATCCAATCCCTACCATCCCCAAGCCTACAACGGGGGATTACTCACTCATGGATGAGGGAAACATTGATGGTCGATGGAGATGCCTTGGTGATGACGACGGCGATGATCCTCTCCAAATTCCCTGTCCCGGCAGGGTGCCAGAACGGAGTTTTTGTATCCGAATCTTGTTTCTGATGGCGGCGGCGGAGCATAACTCTTTTTGGAAAACTATCGAACCCCCCCCCCTCGGTTTTTAGGTCGAGAGGCAACTTATAGGCGCAGAGGGAGGTCGAGGGGGTGCCTGGGGTGGCCACACCCCCTAGGCGCGGCCAGAGGTGGGCCCGCGCCTGGCAGGGGTGTGGGCCCCCCAGGCCCTTTCTCCGTCTCGTCTTTTGGCTCCGTGGATCTTCTGGTGAAATATAATTTTTGGCATATTTTCCGGGATTTTTCCTGATAGTTCATTTTCTGCACAAAAACTAGACACCAAGGTAATTCTGCTGAAAACAGCATTAGTCCGTGTTAGTTGTATCCAAATCACACAAGTTTAGAGGAGAAACAATAGCAAAAGTGTTCGGGAAAGTAGATACGTTTTGGATGTATCACTTGTTTATTAAAATTACCTTGCTTAACAATAAAAGTATCAAGTTCCTCTAAGCATTGATTAGGAGGTTTACCATAAGGAATATCACCTTCATCAAAATGTGACAGTGCAGTGGAACTCTATCTGGAAAAATGTCATGGTTTCTAGTGGTGGCGGCGTAGTGGAACTCTGTCTGGAAAAATGTCGAACCCCCTTTGTTTTCAGGTCAGAGGGCTTATGTAGCCGAAGGGGGCGTGGGGGTGCACGAGGTGGCCTCACCACCCCCAGGCGCGGCCCGCCTTGGCCCGCGCGGCCAGGGGGTGTAGGCCCCTCGTGGCCCTTCTCCATCTTGTCTTCTGGCTCTGTGAGTCTTCTGGTAAAATAGGAGTTTTGCGATATTTTTGGCACAAAACGAGACACAAAAGCAATTCTGCTGAAAACAATGTCAGTCCGTGTTAGTTGTATCCAAATCACACAAATTAGAGGAGAAACGATAGCAAAAGTTTTTGGGAAAGTAGATACGTTTTGGACGTATCAGACACCTGTAGACATCGCGAGCGAAGAAGCCGTTGAACTGGCCGGACTTTAGCTTCCTCAGCACCTGACGAGTCTTGGTGTCCGTGGACTCGTCGTCGCTGCAGATGTTGCTGATACGGCTCAGATCACTGTAGAGCTTCGTTGGGAAAGCCCAAGAGGAAGGTATGATGAGCACAACAGTAAGTCTTCCCTCAGTTATGAAATCAAGGTTATCAAACCAGTAGGAGGAAGGAAACGACTCTAAGGTGTTGCTAACAACTTGGAACCTTCACAACACAAACTCAAGACTTTGCCCCAACGTACAGTGAGGTTGTCAATCTCACCGGTTTGCTAAAAACAAAGGATTAAATGTATGGTATGGAAGGTAATGATTGCTTGCAGAAAGTAAACATTAACAGTGGATGATGTAACAATGGTAAAGACTGGACTGGGGTCCTCAGTTCACTAGAGGTGTTCTCCTTAAGATAAATACATAACATGCTGGGTAAACAAATTACAGCGGGGCAATTGATAGAAACTGAGCAAGGCATAACAATGCAATACTAGACATTCATGATCCTATGAGATTTGATTGGGCATTACAACGATATACATAGACCGCCATCCAACTACATCTATGACTAGTAATCCACCTTCAGGTTATCATCAGAACCCCCTTCAGTATTAATTTGCAAGCAACGGATAACTACTTTAAGAAATGTGTGTAAAGTAAACAATACAATTGTTCCATAAACAAAATATTGTTGTTTTCTCCCTAGTGGCAACATCACATCTACAACCCTAGAGATTTTTGTCACTTCCCCAGATTCAATAGAGGCATGAACCCACTATCTAGCATAAATACTCCCTGTTGGAGTCACTAGCATCTACTTGGCCAAGATAGCTACTAGAAAGGGAGAGCATGCAAGATCTCAAACAACACATACACGATAGAATCAATAATCAAGAAGACATGATAGAATCATTAATCAATCTGACATAGTAATCTCAATACAACATGCATGATTATAAATAGATGATCTTGATCATGAACGGAGCTCACAAGATCTAAACATGATAGCACAAAGGAGGATAAACAACCATCTAGCTACTGTATGGACCCATAGTCCAAGGTGGAACTACTCACGCATCATGCCGGAGGCTGACATGGTGATGAAGAAGGCCTCCGGGATGATCTCTCCCCTCTGGCAGGGTGCCGGGAAGAGCTTCAGATCCCTCCTGATCTAGGGACGATGGTGGCGGCGGCTAGGAACTGTTTCGTGGAGATCTGATCGGGTAAGGGTTTTGTCATCAGGGGGATTATATAGGCGAAGAGGCGAGGCAGGAGGGAGGCCAGCGCGCCCACACCATAGGGCGGCGCGCCCTAGGGTGGGCCCGCGCGGCCATAGGGTGTGGCGGCCTTGCAGCCCCTCTTAGGTCACCCTTCGGTCTCTGTGTTCTCCTCGGTGGAATATTGACTTCGGCTTTTGTCCCGTCCAATTCCGAGAATATTTCCCTACTAGCTTTTCTGAAACCAAAAATAGCAGAAAGCAGACAACTCGCACTATGGCATCTTGTTAATAGGTTAGTCCCAGAAAATGTATAAAAATACCTCAAATTGTAGACAAAGCATAGCAAAGTGGATACTAAACAAGCATGGAATATCAAAAATTATAGTTATGTTTACGACGTATCAAGCATCCCCAAGCTTAACTCCTGCTCATCCTCGAGTAGGTAAGTGATAAAAAGAATAATTTTTGAGGTAACATGCACCATCACAATCATGATCAAACCATTTGTAATCATTGAAAGCTGGGATCAAAGTACTCTAAACATGAGCATGCAAGATGAAGTTCTAGCAATAAGACAAAGCAACTATGCTGCAACATGAAAGGATACAAACAAACATTCAAGAATAACAATGCATTGAGAGATGTTTGTTTGTTTCACATATAGAAAACGTAGCATAGTGGCATTCGGCTTGTCCCTCATGGAGTAGCAAAACATAAATGCATAGGACACCTTCAAAGTTCATAAGGGTGACTAGATACAAATAGTTCAAGAACAAGCAATGTCAACATTATGAATCAATCAATAAGTTTTGGGACAATGCACATAGAACTAAGAATGACAACTATGCTCTCTTAGTCGGTGCCTAAGGATAGAAGGTGGAGACTCGATATAAAAGTGGAAGAAAGGCCCTTCAAAGGGAAGCAGGGATTTCAAGTTTCATAAAGAGCTTACAAAAATTATGGTACTTGTTATCTCATTATGGTGATGCTGCAAGTTTCCACCATGATTAGGCATGGCTTGGGCTAGCGGCTCAGGCATTTCTCTAACACAAAATACAAACTCCATGGACTTACAAGTTCCCTCTTTATTTCACACCGATGACATCCATAGACAAAAGAACATGATATCAACTGAGTACAAAGTACAAGTGCAATGTTGAAAACGTTCCCCATGAAAACATGGTTCTGCTAATTCCAACGTATAAGTGCAAGAATATACAACATAGATGACACAATGGTTCAAGTTTATTAGGGGAAAGAAATAAAAGGTGTGTCATCAAGTTCGTGAGAGCTTTAATCACTAAGTTTTCACATAACAAAATACTTTTAAATTGGAATATAGATGAATACAAGAATATACTTGGAATGGTGTGACACACCATGAATTGGAATTTATAGTGGACACTTTGGAATAACTTAGTTTCTTGGGAGTTTGATGCATGAGTAGAGCTTACTCAATACAAGTGGAGGCTAGCAAAAGACTGGGAGTGACCAACTAAGAGAGCAATAATGGCCATAAGCACAAAAAGCGACAAAACATTATCAACTAAAGCATAAAGTGGTACCAAAGTTAAAAACAAAATGATCATAGAGGCTAAGGTGACTGGTCCCTAGTCATAACATGGTGTGAGCATGTTCCAAGCCAACCCAAACAAAACATCAAAGGAGAATACCATGATATTAAGCTTTTGTATGCTAAAACAACGCATGATTCTTTTAAGGCACATTAAGCAATCTCAATTGTTTGGAAAAAGTCCAATAATCACTAAGAATAAGGTTAAAACAACATCTAGCATGACATGATAACGTCTAAGTCACGGTCAAAGCAAGCTCCCTCTTATACTAATATAAGCAAGAACTTCCTACTCCTTTCCAACACCAATCAACTTATTTGAAACAAACGCAGCGAAAGCGGGGATCCAACTACTTTATTCAAGCAAACTAAGCAAACAAAAACTAAGATGCTCCAAGAACAACACAACTGTGCATGAAACAATAAAAACGAAGTTTCTAGAAAGACATGAGATTTTTATTGATAAAGAAGGGGATGCCTTGGGCATCCCCAAGCTTTGACGCTTGTACCTCTTGAATATTTCTTGGGGTGACACGGGGTGGCATCCCCAAGCTTGAGTTTTTGTCCATTCTTCATCTCATTACATCATTCTTCCCTTACACCTGAATATTTTTCTTCATACAAAACTTCACACAATCTTCATTCGCAACATTAGTGCATTCAAAAGATAATAAACCTTTGGGGTTTAGTTTCAAAATAGCAAAACTTTCATTAAAGACACAAGCTATTGTACCAATTCCCTCAAAAAGCTCAGTTTACCAAAGAGAACTCCAAAAGAAATCAATAAAGACGCAAATGCAAATAATGGTAGAAATCTGTCAAAACAGACCAATAGGTAAAAACCTATTTTTTCGAAGAACTTCTGTTGCTCAAATCAAAAAGTGTTAAACTAACGAAAGTTAGATAACAACCTGGGGGATTTATTCAGAAAATTACAGCTCAATACGACTTACATATATGTTTCACGAATTTTTACAGTGAAGCACAAAAATCTGTTTCGGGACAACACTTTCCCAAATCTTACTTCCCTCTCATTAGAGGTTATTATTGGCACAAAAATCAAACAAAAAGGATAAGGAGAGGTTATTACGGAAGTAATAACTTCCAAGACTCAAGAAAACTATTGGTTTATCTCCCAAGAAGTACTTTTCTTTAACGCCTTTAAGTTAGGCACAAGAATCAAGTATTTTCAAATGAAGAAACATTAACATCAAAATTTGCTTTAAAAGGATGAGAAAAAGATAAATTCTATCTACTAATATGGAAGTGTTCAATACCTTTATTGAATGGAAATTGATATTTAATGGTGCCTTATTTCATATCTATGATGGCACCAACAGTTCTAAGAAAAGGTCTTCCCAAAGTGATAGGAAAAGAAGCATTGCATTCAACATTCAAAACATATAATTCAATAGGTACATAGGCATTGTTAACCATAATAATAACATCATTAACACTCCCCATGAGTTTCTTTTTAGCATTATCATCAAGTGGGACATCCAAATAACAATCTTCCAAAGGTGGCAAATCAAGCATTTCATAAATCTTTCTAGGCATAATAGAGACAATAGAACCAAGGTCACATGAAGCTTTGAGATCAAAGTCATTCACTTGCATATTAATGATGGGTTCCCAACTATCTTCTACTTTCCTAGGCATAGAGGTTTTGGGTTCCTTAATTTTAATGAGAGCATCTGTAATGTGTTTTGTAAAAGCCATATTCATATCACTAGCTTTAGGACTTCTGGCAAGCTTTTGTAGGAACATAATCACTTCAGAGATATTGCAACCATCAAGATCAAAATCAAACTTAGCATCACAGGTAGTAGACTTATTGGGTTTAGGCATTGTTGTAGGAGGAATGGGGACTTCTTGTGGTTTGCTAGCATCCATATTGGTGGTGCTAATAGTACAAACACTGTTGTTTCTAGTGATTTCAGCTTCTCTTTCCCACTTAGCATGTAATTTAGCTAACAGTCTAATATTTTCATCGATAGTAACTTGTATGGCATGAGTAGCAGCAAAGATACTTTCCAAAGTTTCAGGTTTAGCAGCCATTTTATTAATCAAAGAGGATTGTGCGTCACACAAAGATGAAATATTTTTCTCGGCACTCAAAAGCTTTTCCTCCACAATTTTGTTGAAAGTAGTTTGTTAACTAATAAAGTATTTAAGCATGACTTCAAGTTCAGAGGGAGCACTTCTAGTATTGTTGTGGGAATTTCCGTAAGTATTACCATTATTGGGAGGATAAGGCCTATAATTATTGTTACCAAAAATATTCCTATAGGCATTGTTGTTGAAATTGTTATTTCTAATGAAGTTCACATCAACTTTCTATTCTTGAGCAACCAAAGAGGCTAAAGGAACATTATTTGGATCAATATGATCTTTTCCATTAACAAGCATAGCCATGATAACATCAATTTTATCACTCAAGGAGGAGGTTTCTTCAACAGAATGTACCTTCTTACCATGTGGAGCTCTCTCAGTGTGCCATTTAGAATAGTTAACCATCATATTATCAAGGAGCTTTGTTGCAACACCCAAAGTAATGGTCATAAAGGTACCTCCAGCAGCTTCATCCAACAGATTTCTTGAAGATAAATTTAACCCTGCATAAAAAGTCTGGATAATCATCCAAGGAGTCAGTCCATGAGTGGAACAATTCTTTACCAAATATTTCATTCTTACCCAAGCTTGAGCAACATGTTCATTATCAAGTTGTTTAAATTTCATTATTTCACTTCTCATAGATATAATCTTAGCAGGAGGATAGTATTTTCCAATAAAAGCATCTTTGCACTTAATCCAAGAATCAGTACTATTTGTAGGCAAGGATAGCAGCCATTCTTTATCTTTTCCTCTCAAGGAGAAAGGAAACAATTTGAGCTTAATAATATCTCCATCTACATCCTTATATTTTTGCATCTCACAAAGTTCAACAAAGTTATTGAGGTGGGCAGCAACATCATCAGAACTAGCACCAGAAAATTGCTCTTTCATAACAAGATTCAACAAAGCAAGCTTAATTTCATAAAAGGTAGCATCAGGAGCACGTGGAGCAATAGGTGTACTCAGAAATCATTGTTGTTTGTGCTAGTGAAGTCAGACAACTTGGTGTTTTCAGGAAAATTCATTTTTGCAAAGGTGGAGCAAGCCAAAAGCAGCACCAACTAGAGTAGGAACTAATTTTTGTGTGTTTTTGATAAGAAAAAACAAACCAAATGAAACTATTTTTTTGTTATTTTTTATAAAAAGAAGCAAGCAAAACAAAGCAAAATAAACTAAGCAAAACAAAAACAAAGTAAAGAGAATGGTTGTGAAGGACTCCCCATGTGAAGTCGTCCTTAACTCCTCAGCAACGGTGCCAAAAAACGTCTTGATGCGGCTCAGATCATTGTAGAGCTTCGTTGGAAAACCCCAAGAGGAAGGTATGATGAGCACAACAATAAGTCTTCCCCCAGTTATGAAACCAAGGTTATCAAACCAGTAGGAGGAAGGAAACGACTCCAAGGTGTTGCTAACAACTTGGAACCTGCACAACACAAACTCAATACTTTGCCCCAACGTACAATGAGGTTGTTAATCTCGCCAGTTTGCTGAAAACAAAGGACTAAACGTATGGTGTGGAAGGTAATGATTGCTTGCAGAAAGTAAGAGTAAAAATGGATGATGTAACAATGGTAAAGACTGGACCGGGGTCCACAATTCACTAGAGGTGTTCTCCTTAAGATAAATACATAACATGCTAGGTAAACAAATTACAGCGGGGCAATTGATAGGAACTGAGCAAGGCATAACAATTCAATACTAGATATTCATGATCCTATGAAATTTGATTGGGCATTACAATAATATACATAAACAGCCATTCAACTACATCTATGACTAGTAATCCACCTTCAGGTTATCATCCGAACCCCCTCCAGTATTAAGTTGCAAGCAACGGATAACTACTTTAAGCAATGTGTGTAAAATAAACAATACAATTGTTCCATGAATAAAAGATTGTTGTTTTATCCCTAGTGGCAACAACACATCTACAACCTTACACCGTGTTTGGATGTTGGAAAAAAGCTTTGGAATTGGAATTCTGGAATTAGTAGAGCTAATTCACGTGTTTGGAAAGGCATGGAAATCAAAACGTGGAAAGATGAACCAATTCCGAGCAGCCCCCCGCGAGCCTGCGCCCCGTGCTCGATCTTTCCGAGCCCGTCCGCTCAGAAAGAGCGTGGAAACGGACCCCCACCCCACCCCTGCGATATCGCCTCCCCCCGCCTCTTCTATTTCCCGCTCCTCGACCTGGCAGACCACGCTCGCCACCCCTCCCCGCCGATGAGCTCCCTTCCCCCGTCCCTCCCCTCCCCCGTCCTCCCTTCCCCTCCCCTTCCCCTCCCCTTTCCTTCCTCTCTCCCCGCTGATGAGCTCCCCTCCCCCGTCACTCCCCTCCCCTCCCCCATCCCCCCTTCCCCTCCCCTTTCCTTCCTCCCTCCCCTTCTTGGAATAGCTGGGGGCGCCCCCTCCCCTGAACCCTAACCCCATGGGAGTGGCAAGGTGGCTGCACCGGCGGGAGGTTGCTGGAGGCGGCGCCCTCCCTCTCCCTTCCTCCTTCCCCTTCTCCTCCAATGATTGTTGTTGTAATTTTTTCTTTGTCTGAACACCTAATTTGTTCTATATATGTGAGCTACAGATTTGTACAAGAATTAGTACCACCTCATTCCAATTGAAGTTATAAACTTCTTGATCTATACTATTGGTTGTTGTGTAGAGAAGTTTATATTGTGAAATCTCATAAAAACATTCAATTCTATGTTATGTACATCCAAACATGATTTGGAATTGGGTACCATCCTTTGATTCCAACAGAAATTTCCTTCACATCCAAATGGCAGAATTGGAAATAGGGACCATTTCCTTTCCATCTTGGATTTGGAATCTTCAGCCCAATTTAATTCCAAGCTTATTTTCCAACATCCAAACAAAGCGTTAGAGATTTCTGTCACTTCCCCAGATTCAATAGAGGCATGAACCCACTATCGAGCATAAATACTCCCTCTTGGAGTCACTAGCATCAACTTGGCCAAGATAGCTACTAGAAATAGAGAGCATGTAAGATCTCAAACAACACGGACATGATAGAATCAATAATCAAGAAGACAAGATAGAATCATTAATCAATCTGACATAGTAATCTCAATATCCATCGGATCCCTGCAAACACAACATGCATGATTATAAATAGATGATCTTGATCATGAACGAAGCTCACAAGATCTAAACATGATAGCACAAAGAAGCAGAAACAACCATCTAGCTACTGTATGGACCCATAGTCCAAGGTGGAACTACTCACGCATCATACCGGAGGCTGGCATGGTGATGAAGAAGGCCTCCGGGATGATCTCTCCCCTCCGGCAGGGTGCTAGGAAGAGCTTCAGATCCCTCCCGATCTAGGGATGATGGTGGCGGCTACAGACTAGTTCGTGGAGATCTGATCGGGTACTCAGGGTTTTGGAATCAGGGGGATTATATAGGCGAATAGGCGAGGCAGGAGGGAGGCCAGGGCGCCCACACCATAGGGCGGCGTGCCCTAGGGTGGGCCCGTGCGGCCCTAGGGTGTGGTGTCCCTGAAGCCCCTCTTTGGTCGCCCTTCGGTCTCTATGTTCTCCTCGGTAAAATATTGACTTCGGCTTTTATCCCGTCCAATTCCGAGAATATTTCCCTACTAACTTTTCTGAAACCAAAAATAGCAGAAAACAGGCAACTAGCACTGTGGAATCTTGTTAATAGGTTAGTCCCAGAAAATATATAAAAATACCTCAAAGTGTAGACAAAGCATAGCAAAGTGGATACTAAAAAATCATGGAACATCAAAAATTATAAATACGTTTATGACGTATCAGTCGCTCCTATCCACCTATTACAAAAAACAGTAGCATGCAATAAGGACATGATTGAGATACCGTGATTATCGGGATTGATTAATTGCATAAATTAACTAATTGACATCCCCTGATTATTCCCCAATCCTCAAATCTCAAACCAAGTCGAATACTGATACCAACTACAGATCAATGCTAGTACTGATCCCAAC
The DNA here is from genome assembly GCA_916181665.1 of Avena sativa. Classification (NCBI taxonomy): domain Eukaryota; kingdom Viridiplantae; phylum Streptophyta; class Magnoliopsida; order Poales; family Poaceae; genus Avena; species Avena sativa. The sequence goes on from OV702282.1 coordinate 197,676,133, forward strand.
TACAGATCAGTGCTAGTAATAATCCCAACTACAGATCGGTGCTAGTACTGATCCCAACTAGGGGCATTCATCGAAATACGAGATCTAACACAAGAGGATTAGCTACTGTAAAAATACCTAGCATCCAACGATTGAAAATACGAACAGCCGAGCCCTAATAACACACGATCTAGCATCCAACGATGGGAATGGGGGAAGAACAAAGGAAGGGGAGAAAACCCTAGTTACCTTTGGCCATGGGTCGGCTAAGATGGTGTCGAAGGGGTTCTCCGTCCTGATGTAATCATTGTCCCCGTAGGGGTCCCAGCCGTGCGAGATCTGCAGGAGAACGACGGGGGCCTCCTCGACGGTGGCTACAGCGGAAGCGGGACGGAGGTCTGGACGGGGATGGTGGCTGCCTTCAATGCCTCGACGGGGGAGTGTACGGGGACGGAGGCCTCCTCTTCGGCCGCCTTGGAGGCGACGATGGCCATTGTGCCATTCTTCTCCATCGCCGGCATGGTTGGGGTTTTCTTGGGGTTTGCAGAAGGTGATGGGACAGTGGAGATGGGTGCGTGAGTGAGTGAGCGAGTGAGTGAGTAATGATTGAGAGTGAGGAGGCATCTATAAAGGTGAAGGGAGGAGACGTTTCGTTGCACCACCGTGCACCGCGTAACCACGTAACCGCGTGTGCTACTGCACCGTGCACGGTCACACGCGTCCGCTACCGCCCCGTGCACCGTGACACGCGTACCATGCGTCATGTTTTCCCCCTCGTGTCTAAACTTGGCCACTTAGTTGTGCTCAGTTATACCCTCGAGTGTAGCACTGGCAGTTTGGTTGTACTCGGTTTTGCCCTCTAGTACTAACACTATCGTGTGCAATATACTCACTTTTACCCTTTGGTGGCTGGTCAACAGAGAGTCAATGAATGGGTTTTAGCTAGCTAATTGAGTTATTTTATACAGAACAAATTCAAAAAGATCAAAACATAGTGGCATCTACCCAAGGAGTCTTATTATGTGACTTGCCACCATAAGAAATGTATATAAATCAAGTTTTAACCTAAATCATCACTTCTCAAATCACCTACTATCTTTGAAGGTTCATGGCTTTCTACTCAAGCCTCTTCCCAAAACGTCCCTCCCCAAAATATAATTTGTTTGAATGAGGCAATAATTGTCAAATTGATATATATTTGAATTGCAAATAGTTTGATGTGTGCCATAATGTATTTTATTGTATAAAAGAAGCATTTTTCCATTTTTTAAATCTCTTTATGTTTTCTATTTAAACCCCCTTGTCAGATTTACCCTTGGTTTTAAAGTTCTACTTGGTTTTGCCCTTGGTTTTTAAGTTCTACTTAGTTTTCCCCTCCCTCCTAGTCACAAACTCTCGCACATGTGCTCATCTTGGCTGCTACACTCTGATTTGTCAAGACAGTTGTCATGCGGATCGTACCCACCAACCGTTGATCCTCTGATTGATCCTCTGTGATCTAGCAGACAAGATAACCCATGTATCTGTCGGGGGCCACCGATGCTTTAACTCCATAAACAAATGATTTTGAATATAATTTGGAGGGAAAGTGTTCAAAGGTGTATAATTTCTGAATTATATTTCACTACATGAGAATTATAAATGACAAGCATTTTATTAGCACAACATTATCATGTACTAAGTGCAATTTCAAAGAGTTCAAAGGTGTATAATGTTTTCCATATGCAAGTTTATGCATTACATTCTATGAAAATGATAATCTCTCAAGATTTTCTTAGCACATCAGTATCACGTATTAAGTGCGATTTCACAATGTTCAAAGGTTTATAATTTCCGTATACGCAAGTTTAGGGATCACTTTTCACACTATAAAAATGGTAAACACTCTTTTAAATTAAGAGTTGTATAATTTTTTAAAATTTGAAAGTGTTCAAGAGTTGTGTCAATTATAAACATTCTTTTACATTAAGAGTTGTATAATATTTTCAATTTGAAAGTGTTCAAGAGTTGTGTCAATTATGAACACTCTTTTACATTAAGAGTCGTATGATTTTTTTAAATTTGAAAGTGTTCAAGAGTAGTGTCAATTATAAACACTCTTTTACATTAAGAGTTGTATATTTTTTTAATTTGAAAGTGTTCAAGAGTAGTGTCAATTATAAACACTCTTCTACATTAAGAGTTGTATAATTTTTCAGTTTGAAAGTGTTCAAGAGTTGTGTCAATTATAAACACTCTTTTATATTAAGAGTTGTATGATTTTTTTAACTCAAATTATTCAAGAGTAGTGTCAATTATAAACACTTTTTTACATTAAGAGTTGTATATTTTTTTAATTTGAAAGTGTTCAAGAGTAGTATCAATTATAAACACTCTTTTTCATTAAGAGTTGTATAATTTTTTCAATTTGAAAGTGTTCAAGACTTGTGTTAATTATAAACACGTTTTTTACATTAAGAGTTGTATGATTTTTTTTAATTTGAAAGTGTTCAAGAGTAGTGTCAATTATAAAAACTCTTTTACATTAAGAGTTGTATATTTTTTTAAATTTGAACGTGTTCAAGAGTAGTGTCAATTATAAACACTCTTTTACATTAAGAGTTGTATAATTTTTTCAATTTGAAAGTGTTCAAGACTTGTGTCAATTATAAACACTCTTTTACATTAAGAGTTGTATATATTTTTAATTTGAAAGTGTTTAAGAGTTGTGTCAATTATAAACACCTCTTTTACATTAAGAGTTGTATAATTTTTTTAATTTAAAAGTGTTCAAGAGTTGTGTCAATTGTAAACACTCTTTTACATCTCTTTTATATGAAGATTTGTATACTTTTTTAATTTGAAAGTGTTCAAGAGTTGTGTCATTTATAAACACTCTTGTACATTAAGAGTTGTTTAATTTTTTTTAATTTAGAGTTGTGTCATTTTCTTATTTATTATACATCCATGTTCCTAATTTTTAATTATAAACACTATTTCACTTGATTGCACCCGATACATTAATTTGATAAACCAATTAAATCATCGGAATGGCACGCCGGCCGCATTCTCCACAGCAAGCGCCCTGGTTGCCATTTTGGTGCGAGATTTCGATGCATTTTGGTGCGAGATCTAACCTTCTCTGCACGGTTGCCATTGTCATCCTTCGTATATGTCAATGGGACGACACCATACTGTGGCCAGGACGAACGAGAGGCAAAAGTGAAGCTCGACAAAGGGCCGCCGTCGCCGGAGAACAAGAAGAAATGTGAGGCAACGGCATGGGCACGGGCATGGGGCTGGCTCACGTGGATAAGCTGTGGGTCCGGCGCTCACATGGATAAGCTATGGGTCCCATGCTGATCTGGATAAGTGGAGAGTGGTGTACACTACGGGAACCAACTAAACGCGGCCCCACTTGTCAGCATGTAATGGCAAGGGTCCACTACGGGACCTGACAGACCGCAGCCCCACTTGTAGCATGTAACGTCGATGGTCCACTACGGGACCCTACTGAATGTGGCCCCACTTCTCAGCATCTAACGGCAAGGCTGGCGGACAGCGAGTTTCAGATAGTGCGAGAGTTTCATAATAGGCGATGGGCAAAAGTGAGGAAAAGCTAAGAGGCTAGGGAAAAGTGAGTACAACGAACAAACCAAGGGCATGAAAATAGAAATCCCTATTTTTTATGGTATTAGAGTATCTTCTTCCTCGACAAATCTAAACTAAAACCAATCTACAAACTCTCATTCACCCATGGAAACTATGTCCTCGTCGTCATAAGTGTTCACTATGAATTTGTTTGGTGCGATAGTACATGAGAAGATCACCACCGAGAACATTCCAGTACAGAAGACTATCATGCGCCCATCGATCTATGGTGCCTGCTTGTTCGTGTACCTTGATGGGACAATCAAGGTGCCGCTCGAGAAGCTTTCCTCGAGAGTGAGATCCGCGACAAGAAGATTACCACTAAGGTGGACAACCCCGCCTCCGTGACATGGATTGAGAAGGATCGGCATGTGCTAGCTTATCTCCTTGGATCCCTCGCTCGTGAAATTCTGGTGCAGGTCACTGAACACCACACAGAGCATGCAGCATGGATGTTGATCTAGGCCATGCAGGCGTCTCAATCTCATGGGTAGATCATGTATCTGCTAAGAACTCTCAATGATATAAGAAAAGTGAGCTCACGACAATCATCTACTTTAAGAAAGTGAAGGCCCCGGCGGATAAATTGGTGACCGCTAGGAAGAAGATGGACGACAATGACATCATTAACTCCGTCCTCAGCAGGCTTAACGCAGAGTTTAGTCCGCTTATCGAGGCGGTCCTGGCCCGCATCAAACATGGGATCACCCTTGGTGAGGTGTACACCATGTTTTTGGCGGATGATACATGTCTTCAAGCACAAAGTGTCGAGGCTGGTGGCAGTTGGCTTCTCTATCAACCTATCTTCAAGGGCAGCTACCCAACACCCTTCATGAAGGAATGGTGGCACCCACAATCATAACCGCGTCGATGCCGGACGATCCTACAGGTTTTCTCCCCCCCCCCCCAAAAAAAACCACTACCCGAACACTCCAAAGCACACCACCCAACTTGCCGCCCACCAACGTGTGTATGGTTCGCAGCATGGATTTTTTTCCTACGATATGAATAACTAAGCATCAAGATCTATCTATTAGATGCAAGAAACATGTAGATATACATCCATATCAAACTTACCCTTGAAGACCAAAAAACTTTTTACGAAATCTAATTCATTGTTGATGTAGTCAATCTCTTGATGATCTCAAGATCGAGTAGTCGAGCGCCACAAAGTAGCGGCTCATCCCTAACCACACATACGTGTTGGAGATATGCCCTAGAGACAATAATAAATGTAGTTATTATTATATCTTTGTGTTTATGATAAATGTTTACATTCATGCTATAATAGTATTAACAAGGAAACATTAATACTTGTGTGATTTGTAAACTAAAATAGAGTCCCTAGTAAAGCCTCTTTATAAATACTAGCTTGTTAGTTAATAAATGATTGTGGTTTCCCTATCATGAACATTGAGATGTTATTAACAGCAAGATCATATCGTTAGGAGAATGATATGGTGGACATACTCCTATAGATAAGCGTAGCATAAAGATCAAGTCATTTTAATGGTTCAATTGCTATATGCTTTCTGATACATAGTAACCTAATTCCTTCAACCATGAGATCATGCATATCACCTTCACCGGAAGGATGCTTTGATGACATCAAACACCACACCGTAACTGGGTGGCTATAAAAGTGGCATTGAGTGTTCAGAAAGTATTGGTTGAGACACATGGATCAAGAGTGGGATTTGTCCATCCATATGACGGATAGATATACTCTGGGCCCTCTCGGTGGAATGTCATCCAATTAGTTTGCAAGCATGTGACTGGCTCACAAGGGATCACATATCACGGGAACGAGAAAAGAGTACTTATCAGTAACGAGGTTGAACTAGGTATGTAGAGATACCGACGATCATAACCTCGGATAAGTAAACTATCGTGAGACAAAGGGAAATTGGTATCGTATGTAAGTGGTTCATTCGATCACAAAGTAATCGTAGAAATATGTGGGAGCCATATGAATTTCCAGATTCCTCTATTGGTTATTGTTCGGAGAAGTGTCTCGATCATGTCCGCATAATTCACGAACCATAGGGAGACACACTTAAGGATTCGACGTTGTTTGAGTAGTTATGGAATGATGAGTAAGAGACCGGATGTTGTTCGGAGTCTTGGATGGGATCCGGGATATCACGAGGAGATCCGGAATGGTCCGTAGAATAAGATTCATATAAGGAAAGTCCTGTTTCGGGGTTGGAGAATGGTTCCGGTGTTTTCATCGGGAATGTTCTAGAAGGTTCCGGAATGTCCGGCACTCCGGATGGGAAGGGTACATGAATGTGTCATAACAAGTTGGAATGATTGCATCATGTACTAGGTGTCATCGCTGAACAAAATAAAGGGTTTAATCAAATCCTAGTTTGAAAAGTCAAACGACTATTTTGTGAGGTGGAGGGAGAGTAGGAAACCTACTTGGGGAGTAGTTCCCTCCCTCCACCGCCGGCCCACTTGGAGACCGAGTTGGGGAGGGACTCCCCTTGGCGTGCCCCCTCCACCTATATAAGGAGGGGCAGGGCTGCCCCTCCAAGCACACAACATCACGCCCCGCAAACCCTAATCCTAGCCGCCGGCGCCGCCACCTCCTGCTGCCGCCGCCGCCTAGGCAAACCCTAGCCGCCGTCCTTGCTCCTCCTTGGTGCGTCTAAACGCTAGATCGCCGAGGCTCTCTCTCATAGTCCACCATACTCGCTCTGGCTTAAGGCGAAGCCCTGCGAGATCTCCCCTCTACTTCCGGTACCACGCCGTTGTGCTGCCGGAATCACGAGGAGAGTGCTATAACCTTCACTGCCTGCTGGAACAAGGGAGAGGAAGGTCTTCGTCGAGTACCGAACGTGTGACCGGCTATGGAAGCGCTGCTGGAACGCAGCGCCGGAAGGATCGTCTACGCGATCTTGAGATCGGCAAGAGTATGACTACATCACCCACGAGAATCCGCTCTCGTTAAACACTTTGGAATCTTCGAGGGTGAGTTATTCCATCGACTCGTTGCTACAATCTAGTAGATAGATCTTGGCTTGTTTGTTTGTATGCGGTAGAAATTTTTTGTTTTCCATGCTACGAATCCCTACAGTGGTATCAGAGCCGTGTCTATATGTAGATCTGTTGCACGAGTAGAACACAATGGTCATTGTGGGCGTTGATGCTTTTGTTGTCGATTGCTTCTTGTGTACTTTGCATCTTGCGGGATGGTGGGATGAAGCGGACCGGGCTAACCTTACATGACATCGTTCATGAGACTTGCTCCACGCTTGACATGCAACTTGTATTGCATAAGTGGCTTTGCGGGTGCCTGTTTCTCCCAACATAGTTAAGATTCAATTTACAATGGGTGATTGACAATACTAGTATCAATGTTGTGGTTCTTGTTCGTAAGTTAGAACGACACTTATTGAAAGCCCCAAACCACGTAAAACATGCAAAGAAAGTAGAGGCGTCTAACTTTGTTTTGCAGGGGTGTGTTGTGATGTGATATGGCCATGATTGTGATTATATTTGATGTATGCAATGTTCCTTATTGTAAGTTGGCAACCGACAGGAGCCATATGGTTGTCTTTAATTTCTGTTGAGACATGCGTGTCTATTCAAAGTAGTTGTAATAGTTGAAGCTGGTGGACGACAACCATGGAGCGGCATCATTGACCTTGATGCAATGCCGGTGATGATGGAGATCATGTTCGTCTTGAAGATGGAGCTCGGAAGCACAAAGAAGAAAGGCCATATCATATCACATATTATGAATTGCATGTGATGTTAATCCTTTATGCATCTTGTATTGCTTAGTTAACGACGGTAGCATTATAAGATGATCCCTCATGCACATGAATATCAAGTTCTAAAGTGTTCACCCTTAGTAAGCACCGTTGCTAAAGCTTGTTGTTTCGAAGCACCACGTGATGATCGGGTGTGTTAGATTCCACAAGTGTATACAACGTGAGCAAGCCAGATTTGCTCATGCAGAAGCTAAGGTTTGATCTTGACGAGCCTAGCATGTATAGACATGGTCTCGGTACACGGATCACCGAAAGGTAAAGCATGAATCATATAGTAAGATATGATGAACATGTCGATTGTTCGCCATTGAAGCTACATCGACTCTCGTGATGATCGGTGTTGATGTGGTGGATTTGGTTCGTGTGATCACTAAAACAATGTGAGGGATATTGTTTTGAGTGGGAGTTCACCTAGATTAATTTAACTATTAATTAGAACTCAATTTGTCATAAACTTAGTCTAAACTATTGCAAATATGTTGTAGATCAATGGCGGCCCCTACCATCAATTTTAATGCGTTCCTAGAGAAAGAAAAGTTGAAAAACAATGGAAGCAACTTCGCGGATTGGTTCCGCAATTTGAGGATTGTCCTCACTGCTGGTAATTTGACCTATGTGCTGGATGCACCGCTGGGTGACCTACCTGCAGCTACTGCTACCGATGAAGTAAAGAATATTTACCTCGCTCGGAAGACTCAGTACTCCACAGTTCAGTGTGCTATCTTGTATGGTTTAGAATCGGAGCTTCGGAAAAGGTTTGAGAATTCAGACCCACATGATATTTTCTGTGATCTCAAATTGATCTTTGAGACTCACGCGGCAATTGAGAGCTATGAGGCTTCTGAAAAGTTCTTTAACTGCAAGATGGAAGAGGGCAGCTCCGTCAGTGAGCATGTGCTTAAGATGTCTGGGCACGCAAACAAACTTCAAAGCTTGGGCATAGTGATTCCTAGTGCTTTGGGGATTTATCGTGTCCTCCAATCACTACCACCAAGTTACAAGAACTTTGTGATGAACTACAATATGCAAAACATGAACAAGCAGTTGCCAGAACTCTTCGCCATGTTAAAATCTGCAGAAGTGGAGATCAAGAAAGAGCACCAAGTGTTGATGGTCAATAAGACCACCAAATTCAAGAAAGGCAAGTCTAAGCAAAAGGGACACTTCAAGAAGGGTGGTAAGAAAGTTACCGCGCCAACGAAGAAGACCAAGGCTAGACCTAAGCCTGATACTGAGTGCTTTTACTGCAAGGGAGAAGGTCACTGGAAGCGGAATTGTCCAAAGTACTTGGCGGATTTGAAGAACGACAACATCAAGAAGAAAGGTATATCCGATATACATGTTATTGATGTGTATCTCACTAGTACTCGTAGTAGTGCCTGGGTATTTGATACTGGTTCGGTTGCTCATATCTGTAACTCGAAACAGGTGATGCAGAATAAACGGAAGCTAGCGAAGAACGAGGTGACGATGCGCGTGGGAAACGGATCAAAGGTTGATGTGATCGCGGTCGGCACGCTACCTCTTCATCTACCATCGAGATTAGTTTTATACTTAAATAATTGTTATTTGGTGCCTGCGTTAAGCATGAACATTATATCGGGATCTTGTTTATTGCGAGACGGTTACTTGTTTAAGTCCGAGAATAATGGTTGTTTGATTTATATGAGTATTATGTTTTATGCACATGCACCTTTGATAGATGGTCTATTCTTATTGAATCTCGATAGTGGAAATACACATATTAATAACATTGAAGCTAAACGTTTAAAATCGAGCGATAACTTGACCTATATGTGGCACTGTCGTCTTGGTCACATTGGAGTGAAGCGTATGAAGAAACTCCATTCTGATGGACTTCTTGAATCACTTGATTTCGAATCACTTGAAAGATGCGAAGCATGTCTGATGGGTAAAATGACTAAGGCTCCATTTTCTGGTATGATGGAGCGAGCTACGGACTTATTGGAAATCATACATACCGATGTGTGTGGTCCAATGAGTGTAGCATCGTGCGGTGGTTATCGTTATGTTCTTACCTTCACGGATGACTTGAGTAGATATGGGTATATCTATTTCATGAAACATAAGTCCGAAACTTTCGAGAAGTTTAAGGAATTTCAAAGTGAGGTGGAGAATCAACGTAACAAGAAGATTAAATTTCTACGTTCTGATCGTGGAGGTGAATATCTAAGTTATGAGTTTGGTGAGCATTTGAAGAAATGTGGAATACTTTCACAATTGACACCGCCGGGAACACCACAGCGTAATGGTGTGTCCGAACGTCGTAATCGAACTCTCTTGGATTTGGTTCGTTCTATGATGTCACTTACAGATTTACCGCTATCATTTTGGGGCTATGCATTAGAAACAGCCGCATTCACTTTAAATAGGGCACCATCTAAATCCGTTGAAACGACACCGTATGAATTATGGTTTGGGAAGAAACCTAAATTGTCGTTCCTTAAAGTTTGGGGTTGGGAAGCCTATGTAAAGAAGTTACAGCCGGACAAGCTTGAACCCAAAGGGAAAAATGTGTCTTCATAGGATACCCAAAGGAAACTATTGGGTATACCTTCTATCATAGATCCGAAGGCAAAATCTTCGTTGCCAAGAATGGATCCTTTCTAGAGAAGGAATTTCTCTCGAAAGAAGTGACTGGAAGGAAAGTAGAACTCGACGAGGTTGTTGAACCTTCTCTCGAACTTGCGAGTAGCGCAGCACCGGAAGTAGTTCCTGTGGCGCCTACACCAATAAGAGAGGAAGCTAATGATGATGATCATGAAACTTCGGTTGTAGTTGCTACAGAGCCTCGCAGGTCAACGAGAACTCATACCACTCCTAATTGGTATGATCCCGTTATGAATGTCATGTTGGTGGACAACACCGATGACCCTGCGACATATGAGGAAGCAATGATGAGCCCAGATTCCAATAAATGGCAAGAAGCCATGAAATCCGAGATTGGATCATGTAGGGTTTGCAGCATAGAAAACAAAAAATTTCCTACGATGGGAACATCTAAGTACCAAGATCTATCTACTAGATACAAGCAACGGGTGGATATACATCCATAGAATACATACCCTCGAAGACCGAATAGCGTTAACGAGGTTGTACTCGTGGATGATGTAGACGAACGCTTGCCGATCTTAAGATCGTGATGAAGTCCGTCTGGTCCAGCCGGTCCAGCACGATCAAGTCCAGCACCTCAAAGCAGTGGTGCATCCGTGATCACACACACGTACGGGTACCCCGACAACCTCCGCGCCCTCGCTCCAGCGAAGCAGCGGAAGCAACAAATCCTTTCAGAAAAAGCCACCGGGAACATGTATCTCGCTGATCCGAGACCATGGGGGAATTCTAAAGGGGGGAGAGAGATCCTTCGCGAGGAGGTGTGCCTTGAGAGGATGAGAGGGGGGCCTTTTATAGGGGAGAGGGGGGCACCCAAGGGGCATGGCGCCCAGCCATGGGGCTGCCCCCACCTCTCCCACATTCATGTGGGTGGAGCTCCCACTCAAAATGAAAAGCCTCCACTCCCATAAAAGAGCCTCCACTCAAAAATCCACTCACATGCATTAAATTTCCACCAAATTTAATGCAAGCTCTCAATTAAATAAAACTCTTTTATTTATTTATTCAGAATTTTGTTAATTACTTTAATTAACAAACATTCACATAAAACCCCTTGCTAGTATTCCATTTCACATGCAGAACCAGTTTCAGCAATTTTAACCGAAACAGTTTCGGTGTCTAGTGAAATAAATTCCTGCGCTTTCCTTTTCTTTTTCTGGCATATCATTTGCTCTGAATGGTGTCGGCATCCCTTAAGTGTGTCACCCTACGGTTCGCGAATATTGCGGACATGATCGAGACCCTTCTCCGATCAATAATCAGTAGCGGGACCTAGAGATCCATACTGACTCCCACACATTCAACGATGACTTCTGTGATCGTGTGAACCTTTTACGCTAGTATCTTAATCCCTTTGTTTCACGATATATTACATGTCCGATATTCGATCATCGGTATCTCTATACCTAGTTTGATCTCGTTACCGACATGCACTCTTTTCTCATTCCCGTGATATAACATTCTAGTGATCAAATCACTTGCTTACAAGCTAATCAATGTGATATCATCGAGAGGGCCCAGAGCATATCTATCCGTCATCGGGATGAACAAATTCCACTCTCGATCCATGGGTCTCAACATAACACTTTAGTAGTTCTGAATCCATCTTTATAATCACCCAGTTACGGTGTGACGTTTGATGTCATCGAGAAACTCTTCCGGTGTTAGTGATTGACATGATCTCATGGTCTAAGGATTAGGATCACTTCGTAAGTTGTTATAGCAATATAAACTCAATGACTTTGATCGTAATGCTATACTTCGGATGAATGTTCATCACATCATTACACTAATGTTGTGACCTCGTTATTAACAACATCCAATGTCCATGATCAGGAAACTTTGATCATCTTGTTAATCAATGAGCTAGTTTATAAGAGAGGCATAACTAGGAACTTCCTTTTTGTTTATTAAACACACATGTATTAACGTTTTCGTATTAATACAATTATAGCATAAAAATAAACATTTATCATAAATAAGGAATACGATAATAACCACTTTATTATTGCCTCTCGGGCATATTCCCTTCAGTCTCCCACTTGCACTAGAGACAATAATCTAGTTTGAAAACTTTGCGTTTTGAACACCTATGGCTTTCTGGTATTCCATATACGCAACTGCAAGTGGTTAACATAATCTACGGATCTGACACTTTCAGGTCCGTGTGTATTTGCATGTCTTTGCGTCTTCACGCATCACTCATTCTCCAATGAGATGGCATTGTATAAATTTGGTCTTTTGGTGAGACCTTTAGTTCCTTGGGGTTAAACCATGTCGATACTATTGTCATACAATATATCTTTAGTGTTAGCCCGTTGCGAACCACACCTTAGTTTGATAACAAACTATTTGACACAAATTCCCTCCTTTGCTGCTACTATAGCAGTCATATACTTAGCCTTTTGTTGTAGTATTCATCACAATGTCTTAACTTTGGAACTCTTCCAAATCCATCATGGAAACTTTCTTTCCATTTCATTGTGCCACCCATAGTTTAAATTGAGATAAACTTAATTTGTATCTTGTGACAAAACTAGTATCAATGTAACGCTTTACAATGAACTATTTGTAATTGTTTGTCACCTCTACACAAATATATTCTTAGTTCTTCCAAAATACCATAAGAATATCCTTACTATAGTCCAATGATCATTTTACGATTCATTCTGGTATATGCTCATAACACTTAGAGCATAGGACACATCTGGATGTGTACATATCATGGTATGATTGATCAAAACATTCTCGTGATTTCACTCATCAAGTGTCAAAGCACTTGAATCATGTTTCACTTATCAAGTGTCGATACACTTGAATCTTGATTCAATTCCTTTCCATGCGACAAGAACCGTTTCTAGTCGTTTCTATATTGAACTCCTTCAATATCTCATATATGTACGTTTGGCACAACCATATTAGCGTCACAGTCTATCCACTATAGACATTCATGCTAAATATTCGGGTTTTGCCTAAGTCTTTCATCGAAATGAAATTCTTAACCTTTGTCAATAAAAGATACATCATTTCTAATCAACAAGATGTCCTCCACATAATGTATTAGAAATATGTCTTAGCGCTCCCACTTAATTTCTTGCAAATGCAAGCATCTTCATCGTCTCCTGATGAAAAACTCCTTTTTCATTATGGTGAAGATTCCAACTCCGCGATGCTTACTTCAACCATTGAAGTTTGCATGCCCTTTTAGCATCCTTTGAATTTAACAAAACCCTTTGGACCGTGTCATGTACACGTCCTAGGTAACCATTCTATTAGAAAAACTTTGTTTTGTTTATTCATCTACCATATACCAAATTATCGTAGTGGTTGCTAATTTAATTCGTCCAGACTAAATATCGCTATGAAAGATCAAATCTTGTCATAGTCAACTCCTTGAACATTGTCATAAAATACTTTACGACATGTCGACTATTTCATAGATGTGAAACATCCATGTCTGTTTCTTTATAGATCCAAATACGACCGATAGGTTTTTACACCTTTCCAGAGGGTCTTCCAAGTTCAAAACTTGATTTATCATGTATGGACTTATCACGGATTTTATGGCTTCAAGCCATTTGACGGAGTCAGGGCTCATCATCGCTTCTTTGTATGTATTCGGTTCATCATTGTCAAACAATAATGATTTACTCTCAAATCTTAGCATTTGATTGTTTAACCGACCGACTTGGTTCAATAAGAACTTAGATCTCCGTGACCACAACCTTTGAGGCACATAATCTATGAGAATTATGGCAGCCTCCGGAACAATTTCCGCTGCTGCGCAACTCAGCACATTTAGCTAAGGTTCGCTAACCTTATCAAAGTTCTATTGTCCTTCCACTTAACTTTTATGAAAAAATCCTTCTTCAAGAAACTTCATGTTTCAAGCGACAAACCCTTTTGTCCTTGGTGTTATGGAGGAATAACCAATTGTTATTCGAAATAACCTACAAAGACATGCTCATCCGACTTCGGTTGTAAACATCTTACTTATGTTTAGCATACCAAAATTTAAGAAATGACAACTTGGGTTTTACCCCAAACCATAACTCATATGGTGTCATTTCAACGGATCAAGATGGATCTCTTTTCAGTGTAAAAGCGGTAGTCTCTAAAGCTTTAATCTTTTTTACAACATAATGGCAGTTTTATAAATAACACCTTTGATCCAACCATGTCAAACAAGGTTTCATTACAAATATCAAACACTCCATACTCCCATGGTGTTTCTGGAGATGTAAATCTAGGTGTTTTGCTAAACTTGCAACTCAAATAAATCCCTTTATGATAAAATCATAATTCATTTATTTTCTTGTTACACTTGTAACTCAAATAAATCCCTTATGATAAAATCATAAACCATTTATTTTCTTGTTACAATGATTTTCCACTTCATCTTGAAAGTCTTTGAAACATTTTCAAATATTTCATACTTCATTCTCATTAAGTGAACATTCACTCAAATTTTTGGAGAAAGTATATGAAGTTGAAACCCATCACTTACGATACATCGATATGTATAAATTCCAATATTTTAGTTGTTCGTTCTTCTTTGGCCTTTGAACGAAGTTTTTAATTATCCCGAGGAAAGTCTCACAAGCGTCACTTGATCAAATCAAAGACTCCAAAATCCATGAATATGGAGATTCTTCATGTTTTCTTTCTAATATAATTTAAACGGCGATGTCACTTCGTAAGTGATCTTTCAATCATTTGTCTTGCGACATTTTAGCATTGGGTTTTATGGATGTGATCTCTCCAATTAGATTTGTAAATCATCCATCTAATATGGAATATGGTAATTATTTGAACAACCTTTGTTCTCATAATACCTGATTTAAATAACAATTATTAAAACAAATCTTGAAGTCAAGCTTTGATGTCAACGAGAAATACAAACAACGGTTTGTTTGTTTTCGATGAACATCATCACATATTATCTTGCTAGTTACTTAGGCCATTGTGGTTCATGAATTGCGTCGTTCCGTATAAAATTTCATACCAACCAATTCGGTATCCAATACCCAAGAACCACATTATTTAACAAGCAAAGAATACAACCATAACCTGTATATCATCTATATACCTAAATTGGATATTTCCAATCTTTTCTTTTCTGCCAAATATATTTTATAGATTCTCTTTCAGCATTTCCTTTTCCTTTTTAAAAGAATCTATCAACATCAAAAGTGGCGCCATATACATGACACATAGTCCAAAGCGTGTATATTCAAATAATAATACCTTTGGACTTGCACTTTGAAGTAGATCACCATCATCAAAATGATCGGTATTCTTTTAAAATCCATTCTTCAGTAATCTTTTAGTGTAGTAAACACTTTACATACACCTTCTATTCATCCTTATCATGACGACTTTCATGATCAAGCTAATGTAGCTTATAAGGAGAATCGTGAGTATAACATTACTTTCCAAAACCCTTTTGGATGATTAGGATGTCTAGCATCTCCAACCTTCGTAAATTCTCATCCAATATGAGAACATATATTATACTCTATCATATTGCAACCAAAACATTGTTTCAGATATCGTTATATCTGTCACACATGATGGTTTCTGAAATAATTCTTTCAGCTCCTAGATAAACTTGATATTAAAACAATCAAGAATCATGGAGGCAAACATGATACTTAAGATACTAACACTAGAATTGTTACTCTCGATTTAATATCAATTATTAGATTTCACGGAGTAAATATAATTTTGCTGAAAGTTTGCAATAGGAATTTAAACTTTAGATTGACACTCAACACAATACGATACCAGTTCGTAAAGTATATATCCAGAATTCTATAGTTCTATTATCTCAATTACAACTATGCATAAGGTGGTGAACGAATGCCAATGACTACAACAAATTATGCAAATTCAATTTGATTTAATTTATGATAAATTGAGTTCTACTAATCCAAATTAGAAATGAACTCCCACTCAAAAACGACATCCCTCGTGTCTTTTTGGTGATTACATGAACCAAATCCACTACACCAAGTCCGATCATCACGTGAGTCGGTGTAGCTTCAAAGGCGAGCATCAAATGGGCATCATATCTACTATATGACTCATGATTAACCTTTCGGTCCGTGTTCCGAGGCCATGTCTGTATATGCTAGGCTCGCCAAGTAAGAACCTTAGTAGTTGCGTGTGTAACTGTCTTACACCCGAGATATGCTCGTGGATTCAAGTACAACCGATCATCACGTGATGCCTTGAAGCGACGAAACATTGTCGGTGCATACTTAAGGAAGAACACATTTTTATCTTGATATCAAAATGAGGGATCATCTTATTATGCTAATAAAACACCAAACAAGCAATATAAGATGCTATCAAACATCACATGTTTATTAGTGGAATGATATGGTTCTCGCATATGATCTCTATCATGTGCATCGTGGTATGATCACTATCATACCTTTATGTGTAAGGCCAAGGTCTATGGAACTTACACGTTATGTGTGTTGTAAGAGTATCATCTCATACTTCTACTTACAACATCGCCATATCATAACACTAGCCCAGCAACAATCTAAACTAGACGCCTCTAATTTATCCATTGCAAGTTTTACGTGGCTTAGGGCTTTCGAAGATAGAACCGTTCTTACCTACGAACATGAACCACAACGAGGAAAACCAAATTGTTGACAACTCGTTGCAAATTATATATTGACTATAGTAGGAGAGACAGACACCCGCTACCCACTTATGCAAACTAGTTGCATGTCAAGCATGGAACAGGTCTCATGTACGAGGACATGTAAAGTTTGTCCGGGTCGCTTCATCCCACTATGCCACCAATATCTAAAGTACAACAAAGAAGCAATAAAATGATCATCATCGCCCACATACTCATATGTGTACTACCCGTGCAAAGTATCTACGCATAGATCCGGCTCTGATACCACTGTAGGGTTCGCAGCATAGAAAACAAAAATTTTCCTACGATGGGAACATCTAAGTACCAAGATCTATCTACTAGATACAAGCAACGGATGGATATACATCCATAGAATACATACCCTCGAAGACCGAATAGCGTTAACGAGGTTGTACTCGTGGATGATGTAGACGAACGCTTGCCAATCTCAAGATCGTGATGAAGTCCGTCTGGTCCAGCCGGTCCAGCACGATCAAGTCCAGCACCTCAAAGCAGTGGTGCATCCGTGATCGCACACACGTACGGGTACCCCGACAACCTCCGCGCCCTCGCTCCAGCGAAGCAGCGGAAGCAACAAATCCTTTCAGAAAAAGCCACCGGGAACATGTATCTCGCTGATCCGAGACCATGGGGGAATTCTAAAGGGGGAGAGAGATCCTTCGCGAGGAGGTGTGCCTTGAGAGGATGAGAGGGGGGCCTTTTATAGGGGAGAGGGGGCACCCAAGGGGCATGGCGCCCAGCCATGGGGCTGCCCCCACCTCTCCCACATTCATGTGGGTGGAGCTCCCACTCAAAATGAAAAGCCTCCACTCCCATAAAAGAGCCTCCACTCAAAAATCCACTCACATGCATTAAATTTCCACCAAATTTAATGCAAGCTCTCAATTAAATAAAACTCTTTTATTTATTTATTCAGAATTTTGTTAATTACTTTAATTAACAAACATTCACATAAAACCCCTTGCTAGTATTCCATTTCACATGCAGAACCAGTTTCAGCAATTTTAACCGAAACAGTTTCGGTGTCTAGTGAAATAAATTCCTGCGCTTTCCTTTTCTTTTTCTAGCATATCATTTGCTCCGAATGGTGTCGGCATCCCTTAAGTGTGTCACCCTACGGTTCGCGAATATTGCGGATATGATCGAGACCCTTCTCCGATCAATAATCAGTAGCGGGACCTAGAGATCCATACTGACTCCCACACATTCAACGATGACTTCTGTGATCGTGTGAACCTTTTACGCTAGTATCTTAATCCCTTTGTTTCACGATATATTACATGTCCGATATTCGATCATTGGTATCTCTATACCTAGTTTGATCTCGTTACCGACATGCACTCTTTTCTCATTCCCGTGATATAACATTCTAGTGATCAAATCACTTGCTTGCAAGCTAATCAATGTGATATCATCGAGAGGGCCCAGAGCATATCTATCCGTCATCGGGATGAACAAATTCCACTCTCGATCCATGGGTCTCAACATAACACTTTAGTAGTTCTGAATCCATCTTTATAATCACCCAGTTACGGTGTGACGTTTGATGTCATCGAGAAACTCTTCCGGTGTTAGTGATTGACATGATCTCATGGTCTAAGGATTAGGATCACTTCGTAAGTTGTTATAGCAATATAAACTCAATGACTTTGATCGTAATGCTATACTTCGGATGAATGTTCATCACATCATTACACTAATGTTGTGACCTCGTTATTAACAACATCCAATGTCCATGATCAGGAAACTTTGATCATCTTGTTAATCAACGAGCTAGTTTATAAGAGAGGCATAACTAGGAACTTCCTTTTTGTTTATTAAACACACATGTATTAACGTTTTCGTATTAATACAATTATAGCATAAAAATAAACATTTATCATAAATAAGGAATACGATAATAACCACTTTATTATTGCCTCTCGGGCATATTCCCTTCAGTCTCCCACTTGCACTAGAGACAATAATCTAGTTTGAAAACTTTGCGTTTTGAACACCTATGGCTTTCTGGTATTCCATATACGCAACTGCAAGTGGTTAACATAATCTACGGATCTGACACTTTTAGGTCCGTGTGTATTTGCATGTCTTTGCGTCTTCACGCATCACTCATTCTCCAATGAGATGGCATTGTATAAATTTGGTCTTTTGGTGAGACCTTTAGTTCCTTGGGGTTAAACCATGTCGATACTATTGTCATACAATATATCTTTAGTGTTAGCCCGTTGCGAACCACACCTTAGTTTGATAACAAACTATTTGACACAAATTCCCTCCTTTGCTGCTACTATAGCAGTCATATACTTAGCCTTTTGTTGTAGTATTCATCACAATGTCTTAACTTTGGAACTCTTCCAAATCCATCATGGAAACTTTCTTTCCATTTCATTGTGCCACCCATAGTTTAAATTGAGATAAACTTAATTTGTATCTTGTGACAAAACTAGTATCAATGTAACGCTTTACAATGAACTATTTGTAATTGTTTGTCACCTCTACACAAATATATTCTTAGTTCTTCCAAAATACCATAAGAATATCCTTACTATAGTCCAATGATCATTTTACGATTCATTCTGGTATATGCTCATAACACTTAGAGCATAGGACACATCTGGATGTGTACATATCATGGTATGATTGATCAAAACATTCTCGTGATTTCACTCATCAAGTGTCAAAGCACTTGAATCATGTTTCACTTATCAAGTGTCGATACACTTGAATCTTGATTCAATTCCTTTCCATGCGACAAGAACCTTTTCTAGTCGTTTCTATATTGAACTCCTTCAATATCTCATATATGTACGTTTGGCACAACCATATTAGCGTCACAGTCTATCCACTATAGACATTCATGCTAAATATTCGGGTTTTGCCTAAGTCTTTCATCGAAATGAAATTCTTAACCTTTGTCAATAAAATATACATCATTTCTAATCAACAAGATGTCCTCCACATAATGTATTAGAAATATGTCTTAGCGCTCCCACTTAATTTCTTGCAAATGCAAGCATCTTCATCGTCTCCTGATGAAAAACTCCTTTTTCATTATGGTGAAGATTCCAACTCCGCGATGCTTACTTCAACCATTGAAGTTTGCATGCCCTTTTAGCATCCTTTGAATTTAACAAAACCCTTTGGATTATCCCTTATTTCTGCACTTTGGCAAATAGGCACATTGGCTCAGCTGTTAAATGTCATTGAAGGGAATATGCCCTGAGAGGCAATAATAAAGTGTTTATTATGTGTATTCCAAGTATATGATAGATGTTTATTTTGCATGCTATAATTGTATTAATATGGAAACGTTAATACATGTGTGTTTAATAAACAAACAGAAAGTTCCTAGTTATGCCTCTCTCATAAACTAGCTCGTTGATTAACAAGATGATCAAGGTTTCCTGATCATGGACATTGGATGTTGTTAATAACGAGGTCACAACATTAGTGTAATGATGTGATGAACATTCATCCGAAGTATAGCATTACGATCAAAGTCATTGAGTTTATATTGCTATAACAACTTACGAAGTGATCCTAATCCTTAGACCATGAGATCATGTCAATCACTAACACCGGAAGAGTTTCTTGATAACATCAAACGTCACACCATAACAGGGTGATTATAAAGATGGATTCAGAACTAATAAAGTGTTATGTTGAGGCTCATGGATCGAGAGTGGAATTTGTTCATCCCGATGACAGATAGATATACTCTGGGCCCTCTCGGTGATATCACATTGATTAGCTTGCAAGCAAGTGTTTTGATCACTAGAATGTTATATCACAGGAACGAGAAAAGAGTGCATGTCGGTAACGAGATAAAACTAGGTATGGAGATACCGATGATCGAATCTCAGACATGTAATATATCGTGAAACAAAGGGATTAAGATACTAGCGTAAAAGGTTCCGACGATCACAAGAAAGTCATCGTTGAATGTGTGGGAGTCAGTATGGGTCTCCAGATCCCGCTTCTGATTATTGATCCGAGAGGGGTCCCGATCATGTCCGCATTATTCACGAACCGTAGGGTGACACACTTAAGATACACCGACATCCAATTGGAGAAAATGTTTCATGCCAAAAGAATGAACAAGCGCAGGAATTTATTTCACTAGATACCGAAACAGATTTTCGGGAGAAATTGCATAAAGTGGTTATGCGTGTGAAATAGAATTCTAGCAAGGGGTTATTTGTGAATGTTTGTCATTAAAGTAATTGACAAAATTCTGAATAAAATAAAAGAGTTTTATTTAATGAGAGTTTGCATTAAATTTGGTGGAAATTTAATGGGAATTTGAGTGGACTTTTGAGTGGAGGGAATTTAAAGGACATTTGTGAGTGGAGTGTCCACCCACATGAAGAGGGGAGGGCAAGGGGGCAGCCCCCATGCGCCGGCCACCCCCTTGGGGTTCCCCCCCTCCTCCTATAAAAGGAGCCCCCCTCCTCACTTGTCTCTCACACCTCCTCGTGAAGGATCTCTCTCCCCCTCTAGAATTTATCCCCCATGGTCTCGGACTAGCGAGATACATGTTCCCGGTGGCTATTCGACAAGAAAGAGTTGTGCTTCCGCTGCATCGCTGGAGCGAGGAGGCGGAGGTTGCTCGGTGCCTCGAACGTGTGTGCGAGCACGGATGCGCTGCTGATTTGCCGCGCTAGGACTTCCTCTCGATCTTGAGATCGGCAAGAGATCGTCTACATCAATCACAAGTTGAACTCGTTAAGCTTTGTCGGTCTTCAAGGGTATGTTCTCTACGGATATACATCCGCCCATTGTTTGTATCTAGTAGATAGATCTTGGTATATAGTTCACATCGTAGGAAAAATTTTGTTTTCTATGTTGCGAACCCTTCAGTGGTATCAGAGCCGGATCTATGCGTAGATACTTTACACGGGTAGTACACATATGAGTATGTGGGCGATGATGATCATGTTGTTGCTCCTTTGTTGTAATTTTAGATATTGGTGGCATAGTGGGATGAAGCGGCCCAGACAAACTTTACATGTCCTCGCACATGAGACCTGTTCCACGCTTGACATGCAACTAGTTTGCATAAGTGGCTAGCGGGTGTCTGTCTCTCCTACTATAGTCAATATCTATTTTGCAAGCGAGTTGTCAACAATTTGATTATCCTCGTTGTGGTTCATGTTCGTAGGTAAGAACGGTTCTATCTCGAAAGCCCTAAGCCACGTAAAACTTGCAATGGATAAATTAGAGGCGTCTAGTTTAGATTGTTGCTGGGCTAGTGTTATGATATGGTAGTGTTGTAAGTAGAAGTATGAGATGATACTCTTACAACACACATAGCGTGTAAAATCCATAGACCTTGGATTTACACATATAGGTATGATAGTGATCATACCACGATGCACATGATAGAGATCATCTGCGGGAACCATATCATTTCACTAATAAACATATGATGTTTGATAGCATCTTATATTGCTTCTTTAGCGCTTTGTTAGCATAATAAGATGATCCCTCATTTAAATATCAAGATAAGAATGTGTTCTTCCTTTAGTATGCACCGATTATGTTTTCGTCGCTCCAAGACATCACGTGATGATCGGGTGTTCTTGGATCCACAACCATATTTCGGGTGTAAAACAGTTACACACGCGAATACTAAGGTTCTAACTTGGCGAGCCTAGCATGTACAGACATGGCCTCGGAACACGGACCGAAAGGTTAAGCATGAGTCATATAGTTGATATGATGCCCATTTGATGCTCTCCTTTGAAGCTATACCGACTCACGTGATGATCGGACTTGGTGTAGTGGATTTGGTTCATGTAATCACCAAAAAGGCACGAGGGATGTCGTTTTTGAGTGGGAGTTCATTCGTAATATAGTTGAACTCAATCTATCATACACTTAGTCTAAACTTTACAAATTCTGTTGTAGATGGCACCACCTGCTTTTAATTTCAATATCTTCATGGAGAAAGAGAAACTAGCAACGAACGGTAGCAACTTTACCGAATGGGCCATGAATTTGAGGATTCTCCTCTCTGCTGCACAAAAGTAATATGTGCTAGAAGCGCCGTTAGGCCCCCCCCCCCTTTAGATGATGCCCCTGACGAGGAGAAGAATGTCTATCAGACTCGTCAGGAGGACCACAACTTAGTTCATTGCGGCATATTGTATGGGATAGAGCCGGAACTTCGAAAGCGTTTCGAAAACGGCAATGCATTTGATACAATGGGTGAGTTGAAAATGATTTTCGACACACATGCTGCTGTAGAGAGCTACAACGCTTCAGAAAAGTTCTTTAGCTACATGATGGAAGAGCACAGCTCCGTTAGTGAGCATGTACTCAAGATGTCGGGTAACGCCGATAAGCTTGTGTCCTTGGGAATATCGATTCCCATTGACTTAGGCATCCATCGTGTTCTGCAGTCTCTGCCACCTAGCTATAAGAGCTTCGTGATGAACTATAATATGCAAGGCATGAAGAAGTCTCTCCCTGAGCTTCTGTCAATGCTTAAAACTGCAGAAGTGGAGATCAAAAAGGAACATCAAGTGTTGATGATCAATAGGAACACTGGTTTCAAGAAAGACAAGAAGGGAAAACGGAAGGGAAGTAAGGGCGGCAAGCCTGTTGCCGCGCCTGAAAAGAAACCCCGAGTTGGACCTAAGTCTGATTCCGAGTGCTGCTATTGTAAGGGGACTGGCCACTGGAAGCGCAACTGCCCCAAGTATCTGGCAGACAAGAAGGCCGGCAAGGCAAACAAAGGTATATATGATATACATGTTATTGATGTGTACTTGACTAGTGCTCGCAGTAGCACCTGGGTATTTGATACCGGTTCAGTTGCTAATATTTGTAACTCGAATCAGGGGCTGCGGAACAAGCGACCGCTAGCAAGGGGTGAGGTCAAGATGCGTGTCGGCAATGGATCAAGCGTTGATGTGATCGCTGTCGGAACGCTGCCTCTCCACTTACCGTCGGGATTAGTTATAAACTTGAATAAATGTTATCTGGTGCCTGCACTGAGCATGAACATTGTATCTGGATCGTGTTTGATGCGAAGTGGTTATTCATTTAAATCCGAGAACAATGGTTGTTCCATTTATATGAATGAAATCTTTTATGGTCATGCACCGATGATGAATGGTTTATTTCTATTAGATCTCGATGATAATGTTACACATATTCATAATGTTGATGCTAAAAGGATTAAACTTAATGATGATATATCCGCATATATGTGGCACTACCGTCTAGGTCATATTGGCGTTAAATGCATGAAGAAGCTCCATTCGGATGGACTTTTGGAATCACTTGATTATGAATCATTTGATTCATGTGAGCCATACCTTATGGGCAAGATGACTAGAACGCCGTTTTCCGATTCAATGGAACGGGCGACAGATTTATTGGAAATCATACATTCTGATGTATGTGGTCCAATGAGTGTGTCGGCGCGAGGTGGATATCGTTATTTTGTTACTTTCACGGATGATTTGAGTAGATACGGTTATATCTACTTGATGAAACACAAGTCTGAAACCTTTGAAAAGTTCAAGGAATTTCAGAATGAAGTGGAAAATCATCGTAATAGAAAGATCAAATTTCTACGGTCCGACCGTGGAGGTGAGTATCTAAGTTACGAGTTTAGCACTCACATGAAAGAGTGTGAAATTGTTTCACAACTCACACCTGCCGGAACACCACAGCGAAATGGTGTGTCGGAACGTTGTAATCGTACTTTATTAGATATGGTTCGATCTATGATGTCTCTGATGGACTTGCCGTTGTCATTTTGGGGTTATGCACTAGAAACTGCTGCATTCACTTTAAATCGGGCACCATCTAAATCCGTTGAAAAGACACCGTATGAATTGTGGTTTGGAAACAAACCTAAGCTGTCATTTCTTAAAGTTTGGGGATGCGATGTTTATGTGAAGAAACTTCAACCGGATAAACTCGAACCCAAAGCGGAAAAATGCGTCTTCATAGGATACCCTAAAGAAACTATTGGGTATTCCTTCTATCACAGATCCGAGGGCAGGGTTTTTGTTGCCAAGAATGGATCCTTTCTAGAGAAAGAGTTTCTCGCGAAAGGTGTGAGTAGTCGGAAGGTAGAACTCGAAGAGGTTGTGGAACCTTCTCTTCTAAGTATGGCGAGTAGCGCAGCGCCGGAAGTTGTTCCGGAGTTGGCTCCACCTGTTGAAGAGGGAACTAATGATAATGATCATGAAACTCCGAAAGAGAGTACTACCGAACCTCGCAGGTCAAACAGGACGCGTGCAGCTCCCGAGCTGTACGGAAATCCTGTCATGAATTTCATGGTTGATGAAAATGATGACCCTGCGACGTATGAAGAAGCGATGATGAGCCCGGATTCCAACAAATGGTTAGAAGCCATGAAATCCGAGATGGAATCCATGTATGAAAATCAAGTTTGGAACTTGGTGGAATTACCTCACGACCGAAAGGCCGTGGAGAACAAATGGATTTTCAAGAGGAAAACTGATGCTGATGGTAATGTCACCGTCTATAAAGCTCGACTTGTCGCAAAGGGGTTTCGACAAATTCAAGGAGTTGACTACGATGAGACTTTCTCTCCCGTAGCGATGCTAAAGTCAGTTAGGATTATGTTAGCAATTGGTGCATATTTCGATTATGAGATATGGCATATGGATGTCAAAACCGCGTTTCTCAATGGTAATATTGAAGAAGAGTTGTATATGATACAACCAAAGAGTTTTGTCGATCCTAAGGATGCTAACAAGGTGTGCAAGCTTCAGCGATCCATCTATGGATTGAAGCAAGCATCACGAAGTTAGAATCTCCGCTTTGATGAGGTGATCAAAGAGTTTGGATTTGTCCAAACTTATGGAGAAGATTGTATTTACAAGAAAGTGAGTGGGAGCAATGTGGCATATCTGATATTATATGTGGATGACATATTATTGATCGGAAATGATATAGATCTTTTAAACAGTGTTAAAAGTTATCTAAACAGCAAATTTTCAATGAAGGACCTAGGTGAAGCGTCATACATATTAGGCATAAAGATCTATAGAGATAGATCTAGGCGCCTAATAGGGCTATCACAAAGTACATACCTTGATAAGATTTTAAAGAAGTTTAAAATGGACGGAAGTAAGAAGGGGTTCTTACCTATGTTGCAAGGCAAGACATTGAGTAAGACTCAAAGTCCGGCTTCGGTGGAAGAAAGAGAGATAATGGACAAAGTCCCCTATGCTTCAGCCATAGGCTCTATAATGTACGCCATGCTATGTACAAGACCGGATGTGGCACATGCTATTAGTTTGACTAGTAGGTACCAATCGGATCCAGGTTCGGAACACTGGATAGCGGTCAAGAATATCCTTAAGTACTTACGAAGAACTAAGGATATGTTTCTTGTATACGGAGGTGAAGAAGAGCTCGTCGCTAAGTGTTATGTCGACGCTAGCTTTGACACCGATCCGGATGACTCTAAGTCTCAATCCGGATACGTATTTCTCATGAATGGCGGAGCGGTTAGTTGGAGGAGCTCCAAACAACCTGTGGTAGCGGGATCAACAACGGAGGCCGAATATGTTGCTGCTTCAGAAGCGGCTCAGGAAGCAGTTTGGATGAAGGAGTTCATATCCGAACTAGGAGTGGTGGCAAACGCGTTGGACCCAATGGTGATCTATTGTGACAACAATGGTGCCATTGCCAATGCCAAAGAGCCAAGGTCTCACAAGCATTCCAAGCATATTAAGCGCCGGTTTCACTCCATCCGCGAGCATGTCAAGGATAGAGATATAAAGATTTGTAAAGTACATACGGATCTCAATGTAGCAGATCCGTTGACTAAAACTCTCCCTAGAGCAAAACATGATCAACACCAGAACTCAATGGGTGTTAGATTTATCACTATGTAACTAGATTATTGTCTCTAGTGCAAGTGGGAGACTGAAGGGAATATGCCCTGAGAGGCAATAATAAAGCGTTTATTATGTGTATTCCAAGTATATGATAGATGTTTATTTTGCATGCTATAATTGTATTAATACGGAAACGTTAATACATGTGTGTTTAATAAACAAACAGAAAGTTCCTAGTTATGCCTCTCTCATAAACTAGCTCGTTGATTAACAAGATGATCAAGGTTTCCTGATCATGGACATTGGATGTTGTTAATAACGGGATCACAATATTAGTGTAATGGTGTGATGAACATTCATCCGAAGTATAGCATTACGATCAAAGTCATTGAGTTTATATTGCTATAACAACTTACGAAGTGATCCTAATCCTTAGACCATGAGATCATGTCAATCACTAACACCGGAAGAGTTTCTTGATAACATCAAACGTCACACCGTAACAGGGTGATTATAAAGATGGATTCAGAACTAATAAAGTGTTATGTTGAGGCTCATGGATCGAGAGTGGAATTTGTTCATCCCGATGACGGATAGATATACTCTGGGCCCTCTCGGTGATATCACATTGATTAGCTTGCAAGCAAGTGATTTGATCACTAGAATGTTATATCACAGGAACGAGAAAAGAGTGCATGTCGGTAACGAGATCAAACTAGGTATGGAGATACCGATGATCGAATCTCGGACATGTAATATATCGTGAAACAAAGGGATTAAGATACTAGCGTAAAAGGTTCCGACGATCACAAGAAAGTCATCGTTGAATGTGTGGGAGTCAGTATGGGTCTCCAGATCCCGCTTCTGATTATTGATCCGAGAGGGGTCTCGATCATGTCCGCATTATTCACGAACTGTAGGGTGACACACTTAAGAGACACCGACATCCAATTGGAGCAAATGTTTCATGTCGAAAGAATGAACAAGCGCAGGAATTTATTTCACTAGATACCGAAACAGGTTTTCGGGTGAAATTGCATAAAGTGGTTATGCATGTGAAATAGAATTCTAGCAAGGGGTTATTTGTGAATGTTTATCATTAAAGTAATTGACAAAATTCTGAATAAAATAAAAGAGTTTTATTTAATGAGAGTTTGCATTAAATTTGGTGGAAATTTAATGGGAATTTGAGTGGACTTTTGAGTGGAGGGAATTTAAAGGAGATTTGTGAGTGGAGTGTCCACCCACATGAAGAGGGGAGGGCAAGGGGCAGCCCCCATGCGCCGGCCACCCCCTTGGGGTTCCCCCCTCCTCCTATAAAAGGAGCCCCCCTCCTCACTTGTCTCTCACACCTCCTCGTGAAGGATCTCTCTCCCCCTCTAGAATTTATCCCCCATGGTCTCGGACTAGCGAGATACATGTTCTCGGTGGCTATTCGGCAAGAAAGAGTTGTGCTTCCGCTGCATCGCTGGAGCGAGGAGGCGGAGGTTGCTTGGTGCCTCGAACGTGTGTGCGAGCACGGATGCGCTGCTGATTTGCGGCGCTAGGACTTCCTCTCGATCTTGAGATCGACAAGAGATCGTCTACATCAATCACGAGTTGAACTCGTTAAGCTTTATCGGTCTTCAAGGGTATGTTCTCTACGGATATACATCCGCCCGTTGTTTGTATCTAGTAGATAGATCTTGGTATATAGTTCACATCGTAGGAAATTTTTTGTTTTCTATGCTGCGAACCCTTCAGTCATGTGTGCACGATCAATGCGGAAGATCTATGTCATATGCTCTTTTTATGTCCTAGAGCGTTGGATATTTGGAAAGGGTTGGGGCTGATTGATTGGCTACTCGTATAGACCGCTCAGGGTCCATGGTCCTGGAGGAACTCCTGTGCTCGCTTAAGCCTGGAGGTGTGACTTGCAATGTTGAACACTTTTCTGAATTGGTTATGATTACATGCTGATACATGTGGTGGGCAAGGAGGCATGTAAAAAACAAGCAACCTGCACCGACACCGGGGAGAACTGTTATTATCCTGGGTATGTTGGCTAATAGTGTCAACGTGAGGGGATCTGGCAATGTTATTTGACGGTGTGGATGGACAAGGCCGACGTCTGGGGTTTACAAACTGAATGTGGATGCCGTGTTTAGTCCATATTCTGGTCGTGGAGCTATTGGAGCGATTATTCGAGGTGCTTCAGGGAATTTTATTGCAGGCACTTGTGATTAAACTGATACTACAATCGATGCTGCAGCGATGGAGGCATCGGTTTTGTTCCTAGGCCTGAAGCTTGCAGAACAGTTTGATGCTCAGTCTATGGTGGTGGAATCCGATTCAATTGAAGTGGTCCAGACTGCTCTTAATCCATCGGAGTATATAAGTACAAGTGCGGTGGTGATTGATGATTGCCGACATCTACTAATGATGCTTGGTATGACGACGATACATCATTGTCCACGAGAAGCTAATGTTGCCGCACATGAGCTTGCTCGTCATGGTTCTATTTATAGCCTTAGGGAGTTTTGGTTTACCGATCCTCCCGATTTTCTATAACATGTAATTGTAGAGGACCGTGTTCTGTTCTGATTCATTAATAAAGTTTCCTTAAATTAAAACTAGCAAACAGTGCCCGTGCGATGCACCGGGAGAGGAAAATCGCACATAACACTAAAAACACGCACACAAGATCTTAGAAAAACATGCACACAAGACTCAGAAAAAACACGCACGTCTATCTCTTGATCCCCTTTCTCTCAACTGATGACTGACGATGCTCGTGCTACCACCTGATGCTCTGGCCTCCGTCGGCCGTTTCCTTGCCAACGCACATCGTGACACCAATGAGACTTGGCCCCGGTCTCCTCCACCAATTACCCGCCACATCCGCTTGCGTTTGCGTCGCTACGTATGTGACCTGCCAACCCTAGCTTCTTCTTTTACAGTTTCGGCTGTCACTGCCGATAATATTTTAGTTAGAATGTCTTTAGGACATGACGTGCTGGCAATACTTTCTCCGCTCATGTCTTTAGCTAGGCCCCCGATAAACGTGTGTCAACGTCATTAGAGTCATGGGTCAGCTCCGCTAGTCCACCCCATAGTCGACTAGCGGAGTAGAGAAAAGTTCGATTTTTCGTTTTATATTTGGTCTCTCGTTTTATTATATTATTATTTTAAAAAGAGGTATACTTTTCAAAAAGAGTACTATTATATTTAGAAAAGGGTGTAGAATTATGTGGTAGAAAATCCATGCATGGTTGTGACATGGACGACACTTACTTTTGCCACGTTGACAGCCGACCAAAGTATCTTCAATCAGTCCGGAGAATAGCATTTTTTATTAGCCCACACAAGCCCTCAGCCTCAATTAGGCAACCCAATCTAATCTAGTTCAATACAACCTCTCCCATTCAATTAAGCAACCCCACACTTATTCATTTAGCCCACGTATCTCGTTTGATTATAAGCCCACCACAACCGTCCCTTTTAGGCCCAGTTCTTTTGGGGCTTCTCTGAGAAGCCGGCCTCCCCCTAGCTTTCTGGGGAAGCCGGTCTAAAATTTTTTTGAGGCTTTCAAAATAGTTAAGTCTAAACAAATTTGGAAGCCTCGCAATTTTTTTGAACCGGCTTCCCCAAGAAGCTGGAGGTAGGGCCTTAATTAGGCAACCTCACTTATTTAATTAGCCCACATGTCTTATTTTGATTATAAGTCACAATCTTTTTTTTAATTGATGCTCGTGTGATTCCTGAGTATATGTTGAGACGCAAACGACCGTAAATAAACTGGTGAGGCTTATCGTCGCGCAGCAGGGTGGTACTAAACTCATGAGTTGTACTACCATATTTGATTAAAGGTAAAAGCAACCGGGCCATATTTGCCGTCCCAGTCCTAGACGTACATGTGGCCCAGGCTGATGGTTATGTGGTTTTTATCGATCGCGTGAGATAAGGCTTCTAACCAATGTACGAGCGGTTATTTATTTGAAACTTTTTTCCACAAGCAGCGAGGGGCCGCGAGCGATCGATCTATCTGTGACGCACAAGTGAAAAAAAAGAGTCGAATGAGGCTGGTAGTTTTTTCCGACTTACCTATGGCGTTGGTTGTAATACGTGGTTTGGTGAGAGGGTAAACCCGTCCAGAAACACTCATTCCTTTATTATTAGGTATAGATATAGACTAGCACAATGCCCGCGCGTTGCGGCGGAACAACAAACGTGTTGATCTTATGGATTATATTTCAAGAACAAGCTTGTGGATTACATCTTCCCATTGGTGGTATCATGTCCATTAAGCCTCTCTTTCTATTTCTGTATTTTTATTCTTATTATTTGTAAAAGCATATGAAAAAGAAATATAACCCGCGCGTTGCGGCAGAACAACAAACGGGTTGATTTTATGGATTATATTTCAAGAACAAGCTTATGGATTACAAGCCTCTCCTTTTATTTCTATATTTCTATTTTTATTATTTGTAAAAGTATATGAAAAAGAAATATAAAATAATTTCTTTTTTAAAAAAGGCAAGCATACATGTTGGGTCCACGCAAGCTGGACTCACACCGATCCAACACACACGCACCCATACCTACCTACACAGGACACGCACGCGACGCGACCCACGCACATACCACGCGCCTCGACACCGATCCCATCACGACCCCATCTCTCTCGCCTTGCTCGCTGAGCCAAGTCTACTCGATTCCGCCGCCGCCAGGCGCCTCGCTCCCCCGCCGGCCCTCTGGTCTCCGGAGCGCCAGCTGCCTCGTGCCCCTCTTCCCCGCGGCTCCGCCCTAGAGCTCCGTCCCCAAAGCGCCTCCTTCAGCACAGCACCCGCACACCGCCACGCGACCTCCGGTTTCCCGCGCCGCCGGCTATGTTCCCGCCGCCAAGAGCTCTATCGCCGCCGACGAGGCCCGGGCTCCGCCTCCCACCCATGGTCCTCCACCTCATCCAGGCCCCCCGAGCGTCTCCCGACCGCCTGTGTCTCCTCGCCTCCACCCGCCGACACCGCCCCCATCAGGCTCATCCGTAGGACCTCCTTTTAATTCAATGCTGGCAGCAACTGACAACGCCCCTCTCTTTAATTCAGGCGGGCAACAACTTTTCAAATCAATCAATGGTTTCTGATGAACTCATTGCTCGCTGATACACAGCCAACTTCGAACGCATATAAACCGGTGTGAATTGTTGTAATGTAACGATATGGGACTATTCAACCAAGAATATGGAAGCTATAAAGCTATTTTTCTGGACAGATTCGATCGAACGCTAACTTAGCGTATGTATGCCATCGTGGGTTAAGGCTGACATGATGTACGTATTAAAGCCCACGGATCGATCGATCCTGGTTGTTGAATTTTCTTTTTCACTTTGTGGTGGTATGCACCGTATTATGTGATTTAGTGGGAGAGCAAATTCGTCTAAAAAAGTATTGGACCGGAAGAAACACTTCGTGCTTTATTATTAATATATTATATATATAGATATAGATATAGCAGTTTTGAACACCAGCCAGGTTGTTCTAAAAAAAAAGAACACCAGCCAGGTTGCACTGACACGCTGGTCCGGCATGGCAGGGAGTCCGACCGATCCGAGGGCTGACGGTACGCCCAGTGATCGTGAACCGCATCGTAGCTCCGCCTCCGAGACCTCCCACCCATCTCCCATGGCGACGGGCCCTCCAGCCGCACACCCGGATCCCTAACCCTAGGCTAGATCCCACCGCACTCTGCGCGCACAGAAACCGAGGAGCCTTTCTCTGACCACTCTCCCCTCAGCCCCGCTGACTCCTGTGGTCAGTATCACCTTACCCATGGATGCGGGGAGTAGCAGCGCGCGGACGGTGGCGGCGTGCGTGATCGGCGGCATCGTGCTGGGCGCCTCGGTTGTCGCGCTCCACCTCGGCGGAGGCCCCGCGGCACCGAGCCTGCCGCCGGTCGAGGCCCTCCGGCGGCGGTTCCGGCGCCGCCGCCGCCCCGTGCGGGTCTACATGGACGGCTGCTTCGACATGATGCACTACGGCCACTGCAACGCGCTGCGCCAGGCGCGGGCGCTCGGGGACGAGCTCGTCGTCGGCGTCGTCAGCGACGACGAGATCACTGCCAACAAGGGACCCCCCGTCACGCCGCTCCACGAGAGGTCATCCCCGATCCCTTCCTAATTCTAGCGTTTGCTTACGCCATGTATACATTGCTGCTACTGTACCTTTTGTGCTCCAACCAACATTTTGTTCCATTGAGAATATATAATATTTTCCCCCATAGGTTGATCCTTGCTGTGGGACTCCCTCCAATTATATTCGTTCAATGCTCATTGTCAGGATTCAGAACCGATTTTTGTTGTTATTGCGGGAAACTGGGAATTGAATGTGTTTATTGAGGTGCTACTGTAGAGTATATTTGAATCGAAGTTTCTTTCATTAGCTTCCGAATTCTTTATGATACTTCCCCTCTTTTTTTAAGAATACTGAGCAGGGTTCTTCTCCTACCAGTATCTTGTGGGCATGATAGATTACTCTATCATTGTCTTTTTGGTGTATTAAATTGGCTATTAGAAGTATTACAGTTCTGGAGCTAAGTGTGTTTTGCTCAGTTGATAGCCTGGCTGGATCTGGGATGGGTTAATCGGCCCAAGTAACAGATAGCCTGGCTGGATTTAAGTTTGTTTTGCCGTTAACGTAGTTTATGCCAGGCTGTATGGGATTTTCGGCGTCGTACGTTTGATACTTTGTATGCATTATTATGGTATATCAATCCCTAAAGTTCTATTATGTTTAGCGTAAATTTCTTTTTCCTATTGTTTACCTTTTTCTGGGTAATGCAGGATGAAAATGGTCCGTGCTGTCAAATGGGTGGATGATGTCATTCCAGATGCACCATATGCCATAACTGAAGATTTCATGAACAAGCTATTCAATGAGTATAATATTGATTACATTATCCATGGTGATGATCCTTGCCTGCTCCCAGATGGCACTGACGCATATGCCCTTGCCAAAAAGGCTGGGCGATATAAGCAGATTAAAAGAACTGAAGGGGTGTCAACAACAGACATTGTTGGTACTGATTCTGCTTCTTTTATGTATTCAATATTAAAAGTTATAATTACCATACTGAAATGAAGTTTGAATATGGTAGTGAAAATATTTTACCGTCATCTTGAGCATTTTTTTTCATTGCAGGAAGAATGCTTCTTTGTGTTAGAGAGAGACCAGCTTCTGATAATCAGAACCACTCTTCGCTGCAAAGACAGTTCAGTCATGGACATGGTCAGAATATTGATCATAGTGGATCTGGAAGTGGAACAAAAATATCTCATTTTCTTCCTACATCTCGGCGAATAGTGCAGTTCTCAAATAGCCGGGTATGACTTCTGCAGTTCCAGATTTTCTCATGCATAATACATCATTTAGGTGATGAATATTCTACCAGCCTCTACAGCGTGGTTAGCACCTAATCTTGATATTAAACCAGTCTACTAGATAAAACTGAAGGTTCTTATTTTCTCAATTTATTTCCTTTTATGCTGACTAAGCTTTACTAATGCAGAGTCCAGGACCAGATTCTCGGATAGTTTACATAGACGGTGCATTTGATCTGTTCCATGCTGGACACGTCGAGGTAAATGCCAACCCCTTCTGTATAGGAAGGGTATACTTACACTAATACTCCCTCTGTGCAAAATTAGATGTCACAGATCTGTATCTAGACACATTTTGGTGTATAGATACACGGGAATTTAGACAAATCTGCGACATTCATTTCGGGACTGAGGGAGTACAAAATATTGCCCAGCCAAATCCCCATGTGTTCAGTGGGCGGATACGAGGGAGAGGAGCTCATGTG
Organism: Avena sativa; assembly: GCA_916181665.1. NCBI lineage: Eukaryota > Viridiplantae > Streptophyta > Magnoliopsida > Poales > Poaceae > Avena > Avena sativa. The sequence goes on from OV702282.1 coordinate 197,710,512, forward strand.
CCCCTGTGTATTTTTTGATATAAACTTACTTTAGCACTCCCTGTGTTGTGGGAACTAATCAAGTAAAGTGTATATATTTGATCTTTGCCAAATTCTTCCCCAGTTAATTAGTAGGATGTTTGACTTGTGGAGCTTCCTAACAGATTATATACAGTATGCTTGTGTTCAACTGGAAATTGGTAGTAGCGCAAGTACTCAAAATTTATGTTACTCCCTCCACCCCATATTAGTTGACTTAGATTCATCTAGATTTGAATGTATCTAGTCAAGTTTTAGTGCCGTATCTAGACAAATTTGAGTCAACTAATATGGGTCGGAGGGAGTACTAATTCAGTTAAGTTAACTTTTTAGTCTTGAGTGAAGTGGGACTGCAACTCAGAAACTAGAGCTCCAAAACATGTTTTGACTACTGAACTTTACGTATGTGTCAACTACTGAGGGACATTCACAGAAGAGAAAAATCTGAAGTGATACTGTATTTAGCGCTCACTTAATTGATTCAATGTTCAGCCTGGGTACTAAACTAAACTACTCTTAAATACATTCATAGCATCGATCTTCAGTTCAGTAGCCCACAGCTCAGGAGACTATGGCGAGTACATCTCCACATCCTCTTCTGTAGCTTATCTTCTTTCTTCGAACTGAAATCCGCATCGAAATTCAGCAGAAAACTATCAAATCATTGCATCCAATCCAAGGATCAAATCCGAAACCCAATCCTCCACCGATGACCGATCCCTTTTCCTCAAATCCATCCTTCCAGTCTTCACCACCATTCATTCCCATATCGTCTACCTCTCCCTCCGTTCTGTACCCATGGCTGAGCTCCAAGTACCCTCCCCGTTTCTCCTCCTCATCATCCTATGACCGAGCTATATGGAGTTCCCATTGAATAGCTCCTCCCATCCCTGATCCTATCTCTCCTCCCTTTCCCATGGTCGAGATCCATTCCTGCCGTTACGCATGCCCCTGCGGCGGCGAGACGCCACCTCCTTGCTCCTCACCATCTGCCAGCTGCTCCCCGAGCTCGGGCGGGTAGTTCCCGTTCAGCCCATGTTGCGTGTGTCCACGGGAAGGCCCGCCGCCTCCACGCGGAGAACCGGGGTGGGTGGCTGAAGCGCAGGTGCCTTGCTCCTCGCCGTCGTCCAGCAACTCCCGGAGCTTGAGCAGGTAATCCCCTTCCAGCGCCATGTCATGTTTGCCCACGGGAATGTAATAACTGGGGAGAAAAGAACGGAGGCAGAACCAAGTTGGAATCTGACACGATCTGTCGTGCACGGCGGACGAGAATTTTGGCGTACGGACATCACCACCTCTAGCATGTTTCATAGTAAAGATAGGGGGTCCTCTTTCTATAGAAGCCTAACAATACAATTTAAGTAAAAAATTGTAGGTCTTATCACCAGTTGACATCGGGTCCAAGCTGAAAGATATCCTCCTAGTTTAAATGATAAACTTCACGTGGATCCTCTCCCTAACTTGGTGATGGGGGCCCATGTACTCTACATGCATAACAAGTTCATGCTGTGTATTCATAGTTTCTTATGTGTAGATATTACGACTTGCTCGAGGGCTTGGAGATTTCTTACTTGTGGGTATCCACACAGATCAGACCATAAGGTAATACGATGGTTTCATCTCCTTTTGTCATGTAATTATGATGCTTATATAGTTCATTCGGTTTTTTCAAGTCTTATTTTATAGTCAGAGACTCAGAATGGCACTGCTCTAAAGCATAGCTTCTCAACTCAATTGTCTTAACATAACTTTTTTTATTTTGACGTTCATGCTTCAGTTCAACTCGAGGACCACATCGCCCAATCATGAATCTCCATGAAAGAAGTTTGAGTGTTTTGGCTTGCCGTTATGTTGATGAAGTGATCATTGGTGCTCCATGGGACATTTCAAAAGACATGGTGTGCTGTCTATTCAACTCTTAACCATGGTTCTATAATTTCTAGTATAACATGCTTGACGATAAGGTGTTTGTGTTGTACCAGTAAAAGCAATGCCTCTGCATGAAATGGAACACAATAGTCTATTGCGTTTTCTCGAAAAAAAAGCATTATTTCTAATGCAGTATTAATTTAGGTAAAACATGGGCCGACTTGCTCTCATCACAGATCTATGCATATAGGATAAACTTATATTTCCTAGACCATGCAGAAGTGCATAATTTTTTATATCACCATTACATTCACTAAAATGTATGCCCTGACTTAGCTCCAGATTTTATTTTAGATGTAATCTAGGTCTTGGCTCCAGATTTTACTTTGGAAGTGCATTTTTTTTATATCACCATTATTATATTCACTAAAATGTATGCCCTGACTTAGCTCCAGATTTTAGTTTAGATGTAATTTTTTAAAGTGATGATTCACTTGCTGTTATTGTTGGATATAAAGGTCACCTATCTTTGGTGGAAGCTTGAATTAAGTTACTTACAAGTCACTACCTCAAAAAAAAAAAGTTACTTACAAGTCACACAATCACTGAAGGATCAGGGCCTGCACTTACAGCCGACAACAGTCAAAATGATGAGCTAGACAACATCTATATGTAAAACAGCAGTACCTCTACATAGCATAAAAAATAATTATTGGCAAGTACGAAAGTTAATTCACTACAAAGAAGATAACAATGAATATGACAGAAAGAGGATAACAACGAAATCAGCAGACAGCAGGTTTGGCGTAGCCTACCATTTTTATTGAGACAGGTCGATAGCCTTCCATACTAGCTTTTCCAGTATCCTTTGCCTCATACCTCTAGCTTGATCTTCATTAAGTAATAGCGCATTGCTTTGCAAGGAATTTTTGTTTTCTGGTTGCTTGCATTGTCCATGCTAAGCTGCAATGCCGACCATGATTAGCCGCTAAGGTTCCATGAATCTGTTAACTCTGGAATTCTGTCCATAAGGCATTCCTCATAGTCATAGAACAGTAGTACGCTAACAAAATTTGGTCATTGTGCTCCATGATGACTTGATCAGTGTCCTCTGTTTGTCCACACTGCTTGCATTGAATCACAACGTAGAAGGCACCTTATCTGCAATCATTATGCATAAAACAATCAAGCCTTTTTTCACTAAATTAAATCTACTGTATATGATTTCACCTGTATGACATATTTTCTAACCTTATGTTTCGATATCCAGGATCATTTAGAAACCACCAGCTGCAATTTTTGTTGTCAATAAGGTCATCTGTGTTGTGTGTGTCCTCTAACTTTTCTTATTTTGTACAGATTACCACTTTTAATATTTCATTGGTTGTTCATGGAACTATAGCTGAGAACATGGACTATACAGAGGTAACTAAGCTGTCCTTTTCTTGGAATGTGAGAGTGTTGAACCTTGACAATTTATCATTGTCACTTGTGCACTTATCAGGGTGATTCACATCCATATGCTGTTCCAATTGCTATGGGCATTTATCATAAGCTGGAGAGCCCTTTGGACATCACCACTAGTACTATTATAAGGAGGATAGTGTCTAACCATGAAGCCTACCAGGTAACAACCCTGATATTGGGTTAGATTGTTGGGTGGAGTTTTGGTTCTCCATGTGCTGCATGCAGTACTACGCTATACATTCTTGGCTGTGCTAATACGATTTTCTCTTGTCCTCTTCCTATCAGTGTTGTACATAAATGAGTCATTTTCTACTGATTCTTATGGTACTGTATTGGTGCCTTAGTAAATCCTTTTGGATATGTAGCATTGAATATTTGTCTGTCTCCCTGGGACCAATATTTTCTGCTATAACTATGCTCACCAACATGTTCTTTGGTGTGGGGATTTGTAGGGGTCTGCATTTATTCTGGTCCACTTATTTGGTGTGTTTTCATTCATATTTGGTCTTGTGGTGTTGCTTTGTGCAGAAGAGGAATGAGAAGAAGGAAGCCAGCGAGAAGAAGTACTACGACAGTAAAAGCTTTGTCAATGGAGAGTAACTTATGAACAACTCTTATCAGAAGACTGTTCCTGGATCTTGAGGCTCTAACACAGGTCAAAATGAAACCGTTAGGTGATACGCAATTTTACCACTGCATTGCCATTTTTGCTATATAGCTTAGTAGCTTCAGATGCAATCTTGATGCGTGACAGGCTGTGGTGCTGAATTGGCTTGCAGAGCCTGGAGGCATTTCCCCACTTTCAGTGCCCCTACCCTATTCTTCCCCCTGTATACCGGCTTCCACAACTGCCGTTACCGGCTGAGTTCATTTTGAGATCTATAGTTATTCCTGAATTGTGGTACAACATGAATACTAGGTCGATTAATTGTTTGTTTCCCTGATGCTCTTGTTTGGTGGGCATCCAATGCGAGTCATTTTCTCACATATTTGGTGGATCTGTGTTCCGATCTTAAACTGAACATGGACTAACTTGTCAGTCACCGGTCGATGAAAGCAACTGGCTCCGGTAGTACACCTGGACGGTTGGTTTTGTCGTGATCCGCCGACACCGTCAAGATCTAACAGTAATCTTGTCAAAAGGGGTGCTAACTAATAACACTAGAAAGGAGCCAGATGGTCGCGCCCTGCTGGTTTGGTCCGTGGGTCCGGTACACTTATCGCCATGGAAAAGGATGTGCTACCTGTAAGATCTCCAAATAGTGCATTTTAGCAGCTGTTGGGGCTGCCTGTGTTTGCTCTCTTGTGAGCAACCTTCCACCATGTGTTGGCCATTACTTTGCAGTTTGCTACTTCCCAGCAGCACTGCCCTGGCTTTGATTTTGACTGTGACACCTGTCTCCTATTTCTTGGGGTGGTTTATCTGACATGATAAGGAGGGACCTGCAGCTGTGGTAAAACAGTTGACATTTTAGACACGCGTGAGGTCATGAACTCGAGTGTTTGCTCTGTTTGGGAAATCATTTTTTGCTTCTTTATGGGAGGAGATATGAAGGCCTCTGAATTGATGGACCTCTGCTGTGCCGATTATCCTTCCTTCGTGGTTAAGACAGGTTACGCTGTATAACAAGAAAAATCGTCAGAGTAAATTCCTGAAGAAAATGCCAACACTGAAGCATTATTCATCTGTCATTTTTTAATTGGAATTTATCGAGCGGGAAATATATTTATCCTCGAAAAAAAATACAGAAAAGGAGAGTCCAATATCAAGCTACCCCTCCCCTTCTAATTTCACATTCAAATTCCAACTGAACTTTGAATGATGATTGATTAAATTATGTCGTATATATTTAACTTGTTCCAACATTTTCCATTACCCATAAACTTAGAAAACAAAACATTTTCCATACCGTTTCCATGGAGTTCTTAAAAAGTGCACATGAGTCAACCTGTGGCTTTGATGCACCATAAAGTTACTTTCTCCGCACGACTACAACTTTGCCTTTCGGTGCCTTTTTCTGTGCGCCCAAATGCACAATGAATTGAGATTTGGCCTGTGAATAATGCAGTGGGGGCTGCATAAAGCAGAAACTAACAGCATCTAAAAGTGGGAGAAATAAAAGAAGGGTGTCACTCTCACTATGGATGGTGTGGGACAAGCTGAAGATCCACCTGCTGCACATCCCAGCGACCACCTCCGACACACTCCCCAATGTCAGATGGTCACTTACCCATGCATGTCAGCTCATTCATATTGCATCCAGCTGGGCCCCTGATAAATACGGAATCATCGCTTTATAATTTTTTCATGTAATTAAGTCTCGTTTTTGTCAAGATAAGTAAAGATGAAAACAACGCTTCAGAGATCCCGTTGTCTTAAACATAACGGTCGAGGTTTTCATCCTCCATCTTCATCTAATCAAGCAAGTAAAAATGACGCATTATTGCCACCCCACAATATCCCTCAAAAGAGGGAGCCTTGTATGTGTATGGGTGGATTATGGATTCTCTATCCCGGATTTATGTGGTTTTTTGGGTACAATTTCCCTGTTTGGTCAAACATCGTGTTGGGTATCCTCCGTTGGTGGGTTATCAGTAGATGATCTATCGAAACATTTTAGGCGGTCTAAACAGGTGCAAAAGCCCACTACACATTAGGATTATGACCGAGGGTGATTGTACATTTCACATGAGTGAAGAGAGAGTATAAGCTTCCCATCCAGTCATCACTAGGTGAAGTAACGAAAGTCCATGTTATCCTTCACTGGAGAAGAAAACCAAGAGAGAAGAAAGTTGACGAAAGAAACTAAAATCAAACATCGGGCTCTATCCACAAGGCCATGACGTCTAGTTCCACTACCGTATCTTCTTTAAGTTGTGGTTTCACCATCTTTGATGCGATTGTTTCAATCTCTAACTCTTGTACTTCAAATCTTGTTGTGAGCATCCAAGATTCGTAATCTTTATGTATGAGATCCTCTAGTGCTCTCAAGAAAACAACTTGTATCTCCATTTGATAATAGTGGAAGAAGATTTGGGTGACTTTGACCCACGTAAAAAGGATGTATGTCCTTGTGTTGATTTGATATTGCTGTTGTTGTTCCGAGGAATCCTCTCCTTAGGATAGGCAACGTCTCTGCCTAGGAGGGAGCTTTCTCACCAGCTTAGGAGAGAGTTGACAAGTGGTGTTGTTCCTCCAAATATGTTTGATGCATATGTTCCTTCCAACATGAACAACGTTTCGTGAGTTAGAATCATGGTGCTAAAGTTTACATTAATCTCACGGTGTACTTTTATAACATGTTTAAGGGTGTGCCAATCACAAGGTTGGATTAATCGGTTTCTGTTTCTGTTTTTCTAAATAGAGTATTGGAGCACTAAGTTTTCTCAAAGGTTGCTGCTAGCTCGCAATGGATTTCCAAGAAGGCGCTAGCACAAGTGCCATGATAGAACTTGATTCTTCCAATTACTCATTATGGAAGCCCATGATGGAAATTGCAAGGATCTGCATGAGCCAATTGTGAAAGAAAAAATATCGACATGTGTCACGGGAGAAGAATGGAGAGTGCTGAACATAAAGGCAGTAGGTATGATTTGGTTGTACATCATCCACAATATATTCCACCATGTTGCAAATGACACAAACGTGTATGAGATGTGGTTGAAGTTGGAGTCAATGTATGATAGTAACACAAATATGAATAAGGCCTCGATAATCAAAAGACTTGCAAAGCTTGAGTACCGGGATGGTAACGGTGTGATTGAACACTTGAATGTATTCCCATTCCATATAAATCAACTCTCAGACATGAAGATCAATTTTGAGGATGTGGTACAAAGATTGTTGCTGCTGAGTTCCATGCTTGAAAGTTGGAACACACTATTTATGTTAGTGTGGAATTCAGCTCCGGATTGGGAAGCTGGCATTGGATATGGTCAAGAGTAACATGCTGAATGAAGAATCCAGAAATAGGGAAAAGGATGATTCATCCTCTTCTAATGCGTATGTGGTTAAATCACACGACAAGAATGACAACCGTGGACCTAGGCAAGGAAAATCTCAACATGGCAAAGAACAAAAATTTAGGGGGAGATCAAAGTCAAGACAAATACAAAGAGTTACTTGCTATTATTGTGGCAAGCCAGGTCATAAAAAGAGTGCTTGTAGGAAATTCAAAAGAGATCTTGTAGAGGGAAAAGTCGAGAAGAAGGCCGAGCAAAAGGGTGAGAATGGTGCCGCCATGACTGCAGAATGTGAAGAAAGTGAAGATTACCCGGTCATTGAAGATGAAGAATGCTAACATTGTTCATGATGATGCCATGAGTTGGGTTCTGGACTACATCACACAAAGAGTATTCCACGTATTATACCATCAGCATTACACGCCAGGTAAGGATGGGGAATAGTGGTTCATAGACTATTGTTGGCAAGATCACTATATGCATTGAGACAAACACAAGTTGCAGGTTGATGCTCAATGATGTGAGACATGTTCTTGACATACACCTAAATTTTTTGTTAGTTGGAAAGTTTGATGACATTCGTCATGCAAGTTATTCTGGTGACGCAAAATGTAAACCCACCAAAGGAACTTTCATTGTAGCTCTATGAAGTAAGCAAGGTTGTCTCTATGTGACTAAAACCAAGCTATGCAATGATGTGATGAACGTCGCCAAGAATTACACTTCGGTTGAGTGATACATTGAAAACGTATCTATAATTTTTGATGCTCCATGCTTGTTCTGTATCAACTTTGCTATGTTTTATCTACACTTTGAGGTATTTTTATACACTTTCTGAAACTAACCTATTGAAAAGATGCCACGGTGCCAGTTGCCTGTTTTCTGCTGTTTTTGGTTTCAGAAAGCTAAAAATGAATATTTCCGGAATTGGACGGGACAAAAGCCAAAGTTCATATTTCCCCCTGAACGATACGGAAAATCGAAGACGAGACAGAGGAGGACACCAGGGTGGACACAACCTAGGTGGGCATGGGCCCACCCTGGCCGCACCCACAGGGGGTGTGGGCCCCCTGGCTGTCAACCGGCCTTGCCTCCTTCGCCTATAAGAAGCCTCCGACCCAAAAACCCTAAATCATCGACCAGAAAGCCACGAAAAGTTCCACAGCCCCGCCGCCACCGAAGGGGAGATTCGGGGGACATAAAGTCTCTGTTTCGGCACCCTTCCGGGACGGGGAAGTGCCCCGAGAGCCATCTCCTTCGATCTCCACCACCATCTCCATCACCGTTGCTGATTCCCATGATGGGGAGGGAGTAGTTCTTCCTCGAGGCTAAGGGCTCTACCGGTAGCTATGTGTTCATCTCTCTCTCTATGCATGATCATGTTGTGGTCATGAGCTTTGTAATCAAGTAGATCTACTCTATTACTCAAGTGCTTCATTAGATCTCTGCTCTCCCCATGTGTGTGAAAGTGACAGCGTGTACGCCATGGTGTCACTTAGGATAGAGTCTACATAAATACTCATCGTGCTTTAATAGATCTATGCTTTTCCCCACGTGTGTGAAAGTGACAGCGTGCACACCGTGTGTGGCACTTAAGCTAGATTACATATATATTTATCATGAGTATATTTGGAGTTGGATGTCTTTATGAAATTGTGGTGTTTGTTGGAACCATCTAGTGCTCAAGGTGACAGTGTGGGGTTATCTAGATTGGGGAAGGCGGACTTTGAGGAGTGTTGTTATAGCCCTACCATGGATTAGAGTGTTCAACCGGAGAGTAGTTAAGAGTAGTATCATGAAGAGAATATATTTATATGAGAGAGTGTTCACTAGTGAAAGTATGATCCCTAGGCCTTATTTCTAAGTATTTAAACACCGTTTGCATCTAGATTTGTTGCATGTTTGCTTGCTTCCATCTTTATTTCAGTTTGCTTTTAGTCTCTCCCACGTCAACAAGTCAGAAGCTCTTTTCTGGCACCGTTACCACTTGTATTTCACTATCTCTTCGCCGAACTAGACACCTATACACCTGACAAGTGTATTGGGTGTGTTGGGGACACGAGAGACTTCTTGTATCTTGATTTCAGGGTTGCTTGAGAGGGATACCTTTGACCACTTCCTCCCTGAGTTCGATAAACATTGGGTAATCCACTTAAGGTAAACTTGCTGCTGTTCTACAAACCTCTGCACTTGGAGGCCCAATAATTGTCTACAAGAATAGAAGTGCGTAGACATCAAGCTATTTTCTGGCGCCGTTGCCGGGGAGATAAGGTAAAAGGTACTCACATCCTCCGGTGTGAGTGCTCGAAGTTATTTCCTTTAGATTCTGCAATTTTATCTTTTTGTTTCTTGTTTTCACTAGTTAGGCTTAATGGAAAACAACAACAAAATTAGAGAACTTTATAGTATTTATCTTGAGTTAGGACATGAAGTGTTTGAAGAGAAAATTAAAAAACCTATGGAACTTTATTTGCATGCTAATAGCAATATTATTAGTATGAATTCTTTGAACACCGTTATTGCTAATGCTATGGAAACGTCTAAGCTTGGGGAAGCTAGTTTTGATGAAAATGATCTTTTTAGTTCCCCAGCTTTGGAAGATAGCTATTCTATTGCTTATGATGATACCAAACCTCCAATTTATGATGATTACAATGATGAATATGATATTTTCAGCCCACCTACTGCTGAGGAGAAAATTAATTGTGATTACAATATGCCTCCTATATTTGATGATTATGGTGATGAGAATAATAATGATAGCTATTTTGTTGAATTTGCTCCCACTACAATTAATAAGAATGACTATGCTTATGTGGAGAGTAATAATCATTTTATGCATGTGGCTCATGATAAGAATATTTTATGTGATAGTTATATTGTTAATTTTATTCATGATGCTACTGAAAGTTATTATGAGAGAGGGAAACATGGTCTTATGTATCTCAACAATATTAAGTTTCCCCTCTTTATGCTGAAATTTTTGAAGTTGCACTTGTTTTGCTTTCCTATGCTTGTTGCTTCGTCCTTTCATGAATTGTTTCTTTACAAGATTCCTATGCATAGGAAGTGGGTTAGACTTAAATGTGTTTTGAATTTGCTTCTTGATGCTCTCTTTTACTTCAATTCATATTTCTTATGTGAGCATCTTCTCAAACTATCATGCCTAACTTAAAGGCGTTAAAGAAAAGTACTTCTTGAGAGATAACCCAATAGTTTTATTGAGTCTTGGAAGTTATTACCTCTGTAATGAACTCTCTTTATCATTTTTATTTGCTTTTTGTGCCAACAATAACCTCTAATGAGAGGGAAGTAAGATTTGGGGAAGTTGCTATCCCGAAACAGATTTTTGTGCTCCACCGTAAAAATTTGTGTAAAATCTCTGTAAGTCGGATTGAGTTGATATTTTCTTAATAAATCTGACAGTATGTTAGATAACTTTCATTAGTTTAACACTTTTTTATTTGAGCAACATAAGGTCTTCGAAAAAATCGGTTTCTACCAGCTGGTCTGTTTTGACAGATTTCTGTCATTATTTGCGTTTGCTTCTTATTGATTCCTTTTTGGGTTATTTTTGGGAAATTGAGTTTTATGAGGGAATTGCTACAGCATCTTGTGTTTTTAGTGAAAGTTTTACTGTTCTAAAACCAAAACCCAAGGGTATATTATCTTTTGAATACACTAATGTTGCTAATGAAGATTGTGTGAAGTTTTGTATGAAGGAAAATTTTCAGGTGTAGAGAAAGAATGATGTAATGAGATGAAGAATGGACAAAAGCTCAAGCTTGGGGATGCCACCCCGTGTCACCCTAATAAATATTCAAGAGGTACACGAATCAAAGCTTGGGGATGCCCAAGGCATCCCCTTCTTCATCAATAAAAATCTTAGGTCTTTCTAGACACTTCGTTTTTATTGTTTCATGTACAGTTGTGTTGTTCTTGGAGCGTATTAGTTTTAATTTTTGGTTTTTTGTTTGCTTAGTTTTCTTGAATAAGTTGGTTGGATCACAACACACTTCTTTTGGAGAGAGACACACTCTGTTTTCATTGCCTAGAACACTCTAGTTTTCATTCTTATTGTCTTGTGAGTGTTCTCTTTTGCTAGCAGTGTGTTTAGCCTTAGTTTTCTTATGCTTTGTGCTTAGAACTTTTTAGTTCTTTTTGTATTTGTGAGACAAGATCACTGGTCTTTATTGATTATTATCTTTGTGAGTTGTTTCAAATTAGTCGATTGGTGTTGGAAGAGAGTAGGAAGTTTCATGCTTATAGTGGTACAAAAGGGAGCTTGCTTTGACTATGGATTAGACTTTATCATGTCATGATAGATGTTGCTTTGACCTTATGCTTAGTAATTATTGCTATAGCATGACTTGTTCCAAATAATTGGGATTGCTTAGTGTGCCTTGAAGGAATCATGCGTTGTTTTAGTATACAAAAGCATAGTATTGTGGTATTCTCCTTTGATGCTTTGTTTGGGTTGACTTGGCACATGCTCACACCATGTTATGACTATGAACAAGTCACCATATCCTCTATGATCATTTAGACCACTTTATTCTTTGATTGACAATGTTTTGTCGCTTTGCATGATTATGACCATTATTGCTCTCTTAGTTGGTCACTCCCAGTCTTTTGCTAGCCTCCACTTGTATTGAGTATGCTCTACTCATGCATCCAACTCCCAAGAAACCAAGTTATTCCAAAGAGTCCACTATAAATTCCTATGCATGATGTGTTACACCATTCCAAATATATTCTTGTTTTCATCTATCTTCTAATTATAAAGTCTTTTTGTTATGAGAAAACTTAGTGATTAAAGCTCTCACAAACTTCATGGCACACTTTATTTTTCTTGCCCCTAATAAACTTGAACCATTGTGTCATCTATGTTGTATATGCTTGCACTTATACGTTGGAATTAGCGGAATCGTGCTGTCACGGGGAACACTTTCAACATTGCACTTGTACTTTGTACACAGTTGATATCATGCTCTTTTGTTTATGGATGTCATCGGTGTGAAATAAAAGGGGAGCTTGTAAGTCCATGGAGTTATGTATATGTGTTATAGAAACACCTGAGCCGCTAGCCTAAGCCATGCCTAATCATGGTGGAAATTTGCAGCATCACCATAGTGAGCAATCTATGAAGCATTCTTCTTATAAAAAAAGAGATTGAGAAAAAGAAAAAAAGATGATAAAGGAGGAAAGAGAGAAAAAGCACCATTTTCCCATGGTAAATAAGAAGATTGTTGAGATGCTCATTGTCTGCTTGCCTTGTCATTTTGATTATGGGATAACTCCTGTATCATGTGCAAGGGGTACCCCGTTGGCGGTTCTCTATAATACACATGTACTTACTATGACAAGAACTTACAGGTGACTAAAGTTGAGTAGCATGAGGAACGACCCTCGTATTCAAGGGACATGAGATTGCCAACTTATATTTTGTCAAGCATATACTCCATAGTTTGTTCACTTTAACCTTAATCACTTCATGATGCTTATGATAGGGGCAATGAGAGCTGAAAGCTAACAAGTACCATAATTTTTGTAAGCTCTTTATGTGACTTGAAATCCCTGCTTCCCTTTATGAAGGGCCTTTCTTCCACTATTATATTGAGTCTCCACCTTCTATCCTTAGGCACCAATTGAGAGAGCATAGTTGCCATTTTTAGTTCTATATGCATTGTCCCAAAACTTATTGATTGATTCATATTGTTGATATTGCTTGTTCTTGAACTATTTGTATCTAGTCACTCTTATGAACTTTGAAGGCATCCTATGCATCTATTTGCTACTCCATGAGGGACAAGCTGGATGCCACTATGCCATGTTTTTTGTATGTGAAACAAACAAACGTCTTTCAATGCATTGTTATTCATGAATCTTTGTTTGTATCCTTTCATGTTGCAGCATAGTTGCTATGTCTTATTGTTAGAACTTCATCTTTCATGCTCATGTTTAGAGTACTTTGATCCCAGCTTTCAATGCTTGCAAACGGTTTGATCAAGATTGTGATGGTGCATGTCACCTCAAAAATTATTCTTTTTATCACTTATCTACTTGAGGACGAGGAGGAGTTAAGCTTGGGGATGCTTGATACGTCATCAACGTATCTACAATTTTTGATGCTCCATGCTTGTTTTGTATCAACTTTGCTATGTTTTGTCTACACTTTGAGGTAGTTTTATACACTTTCTGGAACTAACCTATTGACAAGATGCCATAGTGCCAGTTTCCTGTTTTCTGCTGTTTTTGGTTTTAGAAAGCTAAAAAATGAATATTCTCGGAATTGGACGGTTCAAAAGCCAAAGTTCATATTTTTCCCCGAACGATACGTAAAATTGAAGACGAGACGGAGGAGGACACCGGGTTGGCCATAACCTAGGTGGGCGCGGGCCCACCCTAGCCGCGCCCACAGGGGGTCTGGGCCCTCCATCGGCCTTGCCTCCTTCGCCTATAAGAAGCCTCCGACCCAAAAACCATAAATCATCGACCAGAAAGCCACAAAAAGTTTCACAGCGCCGCCGCCACCGAAGGGGAGATTCGGGGGACAGAAAGTCTCTGTTCCGGCACCCTGCCAGGACGGGGAAGTGCCCCCGAAGCCATCTCCTTCGATCTCCACCACCATCTCCATCGTCGTTGCTGATTCCCATGATGAGGAGGGAGTAGTTCTTCCTCGAGGCTAAGGGCTCTACCGGTAGCTATGTGTTCATCTCTCTCTATGCATGATCATGTTGTGGTCATGAGCTTTGTAATCAAGTAGATCTACTCTATTGCTCAAGTGCTTCATTAGATCTCTGCTCTCCCCATGTGTGTGAAAGTGACAGCGTGCACGCCATGGTGGCACTTAGGCTAGAGTCTACATAAATACTCATCGTGCTTTAATAGATCTATGCTTTTCCCCCACGTGTGTGAAAGTGACAGCGTGCACACCGTGTGTGGCACTTAAGCTAGGTTACATATATATTTATCATGAGTATATTTGGAGTTGGATGTCTTTATGAAATTGTGGTGTTTGTTGGAACCATCTAGTGCTCAAGGTGACAGTGTGGGGTTATCTAGATTGGAGAAGGTGGACTTTGAGGAGTGCTGTTATAGCCCTACCATGGATTAGAGTGTTCAACCAGAGAGTAGTTAAGAGTAGTATCATGAAGAGAATATATTTATATGAGAGAGTGTTCACTAGTGAAAGTAGGATCCCTAGGCCTTGTTTCTAAGCATTGAAACACCGTTTGCATCTAGATCTGTTGCATGTTTGCTTGCTTCCAGCTTTATTTTAGTTTGCCTTTAGTCTCTCCCACGTCAACAACAAGTTAGAAGCTCTTTTCTGGCACCGTTACCACTTGTATTTCACTATTTCTTTGCCGAACTAGTGCACCTATACACCTGACAAGTGTATTGGGTGTGTTGGGGACACAAGAGACTTCTTGTATCTTGATTGCAGGGTTGCTTGAGAGGGATACCTTTGACCACTTCCTCCCTGAGTTCGATAAACCTTGGGTAATCCACTTAAGGGAAACTTGCTGCTGTTCTACAAACCTCTGCACTTGGAGGCCCAATAACTGTCTACAAGAATAGAAGTGCATAGACATCATTGAGTTGCGGCATAAGAGGCTTGGGGATATGAGTGAGAAGGGCATGCATGCTCTTGCTCGCAGGGACTACCTCCTTGAGTTGAAAGGTATAACCATGAAATCTCGTGAACAATGTTTTACTGATAAACAACATAAGGTTGCATTCCGTACATGCATGATGCATCATGTGGAGAATATATGGCCTGAAGCAAGATCCTCGGCAGTGGTACAAGAATTTTGAGTCTTTCATGACCGATCTTTGATACCATAATGCATAACCTTACCGTTGTGTCTTTCTGAAGAGGTACACCGACGGTGACTTCATTATTTTCTTGCTATATGTACATGACATGCTGATTGATGGGAATGGAACAAAGGGTACTTCTATCCTTAATAAGACACTAAGTAAATCATTTCCTACAAAGTATTGAGGACCGGCTAAGCAAATACTTTGCATGAAGATCTCTTGTGATAGGCGAGTTTAAAAAAGATCTCTTGTGATAGATCAAAGAAGCTGCTTAATCTCTCACAGGAACGATACATTGAGAAGATACTCAAAAGTTTCAATATGTAAGATGCAAGGTATGTTACCTCTCCACCTGCAGGACACATCACAAACTGAATTCAGAATAATGTCCTAACAACAAGGAGAAAGAAGAAATGAGTAAAATACTGTAGCAATATGTCATGGACATCTTGATGTATGCCATGGTGTGCACTAGGCATGATATTGCCTATGTAGTTTGTGTTGTTAGCCAGTTTATGCCAAATCCAGGTGAAGCTCACCGGAATGAACTGAAGTGGATTCTCATATATCTCAAAGGTACTTCTAGATCATGCATATGCTTTGGAAGTGGTGATCCTGTATTGCAAGGCTATATATATGGATATTATGCTCGTGATGAAAATTCTAGGAAGTCTACTTATGGATGCTTGATGACTTATGCAAGGGGAGCCGTGAAAGAACATGTGTGCCCCCATGTGTGGTTTTGGTAATTAATGACAATGTTTTATGGACTTATGTTTGCATTGAGTTTTACTTGTAGGATTTGTCCATAGACAATGCTTGAACCATTTGGTGGCTTCAAGGTTGGAATAAGAATAAAGTGAAGAAGATCAAGTGTTGATCAACGTTTCAAGGAATGATCTGGAGATTGGTCAAGTAGAAGTTGAGTAGATCTGGCTCCATCTTGAGGTGTTAGTTGGGGAGACCAATTTATAGGATAGATAACCGTACTATCAAGAGGGGCTCTCGAGTGAGTAACTTGATCATATCTCTCGGTGAGAGATCAAACCTTTGCATACTTGGCATCCTCTTTCTTGGTTATTTTTTGGTTCTTATCCATGAGAGGATTTAGATCTTGTGTCAATCTCTATAACAAGCTCAAGTTCATCGAAAACGGATTTCATATGCATTCTTTATTGTGTTTTTGATATTGGAGGTTTTACCGATTTGTCTATTATAGATAGGTTAAACCTTTCATCATTTGGTTCTATCCTTCATTGCTGGACTATGATGTTTCCCTGCATGATCTTGTAGATCTCGTTACTATCTTCGAAGCAAGCCCAAGATCATCAAAATCGGAGTCCGAATGCAAAAGTTATGATGGTTTCAGTTTTGCTGTTCCTGCCAGTTTTCAGGGGGGCGGATTATCCGTCCCAATTTTTGGAAAACGGCTAAGGACTTTGAGGCGTGGCTCCCAGTAATGGGGGCGGATTATCCGCCCCAAATATCCGCCCCTATACTGAGGGACGCGCCGCGAAGTCCTTAGCCATTTTTTTGGGCCCGGGGAACCCGGAATATCCGGGGGAGGGACGGATTATCCGGCCTGGAAGGTCCCAAACGGTCGTATTTCGTTGGGGAGGGGTATAAATAGACCCCTTCTTCCTCCTTAGGCCCGTGGCTTGCATTCTCTCTCTCCTTCATTGTTTTGACCTTCAAGAGCTTGCAAATACTTTTAATCCCTCCCATATTTCTTGAATCTTTTTGGGGGATTTGAAAGGGGAGATCTAGATATACAACTCCACCAATCCATATCTCCTCTATGTGAGGGGAACATATTGGGATCTAGATCTTGGGGTTTCTTTTGTGGATTTCCTCTTATGTTCTTCCTCTCTTATTCTCCCACTAGCTTTTGTAGCTTTTGTGGAATTTGGGAGAGGACTTGAGCACTTCCTATGTTCTTTCCATTGAATTTGGTGCATCGGTTTGAGTTCTCCTCGGAGGATTTGGTGAGTGAAAGTTGAGAAGCTTTTTACTCTTGGGTTCTTGGAACCCTAGACGGTTTGTTGGTGTTGCAAGTTGTGGACTTGGTGGCGTTTGTTGGGAGCCTCCAATTAAGTTGTGGAGAAGTGCCCCAACCTTGTGAGAGGTTCCGGTTGCCACCGACAAGTGCACCGATAGTGGAAGTGTGGATCGATCCCATTGGGGTGAGATTCACCGGAGAATAAGGGAGGCCTTTTGTGGTGTAGGTGGTTTGATACCACCCCCTCTCCAACGAGACATACTCTCTATATGGGAGGAACTCGGTAATAAATCATCGTCTCCGCGTGCCTCGGTTATCTCTATACCCGAGCTATTTACTTATGCACTTTACTTTGTGATAGCCTTCTTGCTTGAATTCTTATATCTAGCTATCACATAGTTGATTGTTTTGCTTAGCATAAGTTGTTGGTGCACATAGGTGAACCGTAGTTTATATAGGTTTTGTGTTTGACAAAGTAAACACTAGTTTTATCCGCCTTTGTTAAGCCCATCTCGTAAAGTTTTAAACCGCCTATTCACCCCCTCTAGACGGCATATGTATCCTTTTCAAGTAGTGCCATGATAATCAAGGTTGTAGAAATGCGTTTACTATCAAGCATAGATGTTGAGTACATAGCAGCGGTTAAGGCTTGCAAATAAGTGTTGTGGACAAAGAACTTCTTGCAAGAGTTGGGCATGAAGTAAGATAATTAAGATCTATTTTGCGATAGTCAGAGCGCTATCCATCTTGCCAAGAATCTAAGTTTTCACTCTCAAACTAAGCACGTTGATGTGAGTTATCATTGGATTCGATATGTCGTGATTCCAAATTTGTAAAACTTAAGAATATCGGTACCAACAAGAATGACTCAAACATTATGACCAAGATATTTCCAGGTGAGAAGCTGAGTGTGTGTTGTAAGAAAGCAGGCATGGTGGTACCCCCCCCCCACATGAGTCATATGGGGGAGATTAGTTGGGTATCCTCCTCATGTGGGTTGTGAGGAGATGGCCTATTGAATCCTTTCAGGCAACCAAAATAGGTGCTAGATCCCAATACCAATTAGACTTATGCATGAGGGTCATTTTGAATATTACACATGAGGGAAAGGATAGGATAAGCCTAACCATCCAGCCACCACTAGGCGGAGTTATGAAAATCTATGTTAGCCTTTATTGGAGAATAAAACCAAGAGAGAAGGTAAGAGGGATAAGTTGAAGGAAGAAGCTAAAATCAAGCATCAGGCTCTGCCCACAAGGTCAAGACGTCCAAATTCACTACCTTGTCTCCTTCAAGATGTGGTTCCACCATCTTTGGTAAGATTTTTCCAATCATCTCTTGTGCCCCAAATCTTTTTTTACCCTGAATTGTGAGGAAAAAGCCCCACAACAGTTTTTTATTGAGCCACAGAACAAAGTGCAAGAGATGTACAGAAAAATAAAAGTAAAAGTATAAAGGAAGACTCCCCAAACTAGAGTATCTATACAAGGGTTGCTATCCAGGAAGCTAGACGGTCTTTAATCTTATTGTTATAATCCAAGACCATATAAATATTTATGTTTGAGATCCTCTAGTGCTATCTAAATAAGAAGAAGTTGTATCCCATTTGATAATATTTGAAGAAGATTTTGGGTGGCTTCGTTCCGTGTTTTTTCCTCTCAAGTTGAGAAGTATTCCACGTAAAAAGGATTGATGCCTCTTTGTTGATTTTCTACTATTGTTGCTCTTCTAAGACCTCCTCTCCTTATGATAAGCATCGTCTATCGTCTCTGCTTAAGAGGGACCTTCTCACCATACCATAGACACTATTTTAGCTTAGGAGAGAGCCAAGAAGTGGTGATGTTCCTCCATATATATTTGATGTATATGTTTCCATCATACACGAGCAACGATCCTTGAGTCAGCATACAAGTGTTGCTGAAGTTTACATTAATCCTGCTGTGTATTTTTTAGATCATGTTTAAAAGTGTGCTAATCACAAGTTTGGGTTAATCGGTATGTGTTCTGGTTTTTTCCAACAAAATGGTATCAGAGCACTAGGTTTGCTTAGAGGTTATTGCTATCTTGCAATGGCTTTCAAAGAGGGCACCACCACAAGTGATGTTATAAAACTCCATTATTAAAATTAGTCATTATGGAAGCCAATGATGGAAGACATCCTTTAGTGCAAGGATTTGTATGAGACAATTGTGAAACATAAGATACCGACCGGTGTCACGGGAGAAGAATGGAGAGTGCTGAATAGAAAGGCAATAGGTATGATTTGATTGTACATAAACCACAATATATTCCACCATGTTGCAAATGGCCCAAATGCATATGAGATGTGGCTTAAGTTGGAGTCGTTGTATAATAGGAACACAACTATGAGCGAGGACTCAGGAATCAAAATACTTACAGAGCTTGAGTACTGGGATGGTAATAGTGTGATTGAACACTTGAATCTCTTAAATGCCATATAAATGAACTCTAGGCCATGAACATCATCTCTGAGGACGAGATACAAGCATTAATGCTACTTAGTTTCGTGCTTGACAATTTGAACACTCTTGTTGTGTTGGTTAGAAACTTAGCTCCGGGTAGGAAGTTGACATTGGAAATGGTGAAGAATAGAATGCTGAATGATGAAGCCGGAAGGAGGGAAAAGGGTGATGCCTCCTCTTCTGATGCATATGTGACTGAATCCCACAACAATAATGGCAACCGTGGACATAGCCTAGGCAAATCTCAGGATGACAAAGACTAGAAATCCACGGGGAAATCAAAGTCAATACAGAGATAATGACTTACTTGCTATTATAGCAAAAAGAGCGATTGTAGGAAATACAAAAGAGACGTTGTAGAGGGAAAATTCGAAAAGAAGGGCAAGCAAAAGGACGGAGAATGGTGCTGCCATGACTGTAGAATGTGAAGAAGGTTATAATTACCTAGTCATTCAAGATGAATAATTCTATAGTGATGTTCGTGATGATGCCATGTGTTGGTTTGTGATTCAGTTGTGTCCTTCCACATTATATCACACAATGAGTATTTCACATCCTATAACTGGAACGTTACTGGCTAGGCGAGGATGGGAAATAGTGGTTGAAACTACAAGTATAGCGACTATAGGGGGTGAGTAGGAACTAAAGAAATTTTAGTTCTTTTTCAATTAAGGCTTGACATAAAGGTAAATTCTCAACATATGCAACTAAGTGAATTTACCTATATGGCAAGCAAGTAATGTGAACAACAAACAAGGGTAAAGGATAGAATTAACCGCAATGGATACACGAAGATGTATTCCCGAAGTTCCTTCCTTTTTATGGAAAATACATCTTCGTTGAAGAGGTGTGGTACCACAGAATGCCACCAACGCCATAAAGGCTCACCTTATTCTCCTGTGAACGCACCACGAAGGCGGGCACATGATCCACTATGTGGTGGCCTTTGATATGGCAACCAAAACCTTTACAAACTTGTTGGGGAACTCTTCGCAACTCAATCAGAGTCTCCCAACACAACTGAAAGCTTACAACACAAAGAGAGTGTTTTTGGGGCAACCTCTTACGTCTATGGTTCCAAGAACCCAAGAGTAACAAGTTCCTCAATGAAAAGTGGGGGAAATCAAATCCCTTCGGTGGTAGTGTAGACCTTGGTCTTCTACCTTGATTCCCAAAGGGGCATCAAGTTCCAGTGGCCATGGAGAGAGATCTAGTGAAATTGAACTCACTAGTAATGGAGGAGAGAGAATGAAAGTTGCATCTGCTCAAGGAGGAAGAACCGGCTATTTATAGGTGCCCCAAAAATCTAGTCATTGACTGCCACTTATGTCGGAGTCCCCGTCCTGCCGTAGTCTCCGGCCACGAGGCCGGACTCTCCGTGTCAGGTCCAGTAACTTTCAATCCTTTGGACCAAGGAAATGGGCCAGAGTTTCTGCTCGTCACAAGTCGGAGTCTCCAGGTTAGGTCCAAGGTTTTACCAAGGGAGCCAAGGATATACTCTCCAGGCTTGACACCCCGAAGCCTCCGGTGTAACATGGCAAGAAACAACAGGATTTCTCAGGACCCTTCTCTACTAAACAACAGGATTTACTTTGTATACTACATGATTTGATTTCACACGAACTTTCTGAAGAACAATCTCTCTTGACAGTACGGTTTTCCTACGATTCAAGCAACTAGCAAAGCTATGGAAAACTTTCTTGATCTTTTCACTTTTGAGGGGTAGAACACCGTCTTGTTCTCTTCATCGAATGTACCTTGAAACCACTTAGCACACGGTTAACTCCTGCTGACAACAAACACCAAAACATGCTTAGTGGGAGAAATGTCCTTACGGTGGTTCGTCGACTATTGTTGGCAATGGCACTATATACATTGAGACAAGCACATGATGCAGGCTTGTACTGATCAACAATGTTGTAGCCAAGATGACAACAAGCCTAATTAACTCCAAGAAGCAACATAGCGATCTATAAGAACTAAAATATTATAGAGAAGGGAGAAAATAAATCGGCTAATAAGTTGAGAGACAACTCTATCACATACTCCTAAATTCTTTGTGACAGTGGGATGGGTCATGTTTCAATATAATACATCTTTATTTTTTAAAATATATATAATACATCTTTATAGCTAACTATCATACATGCCTGCTACATGGCCGACTATAAGTAGATGATGTGATAATATCTTATAGCCAGCAGCAGACTTGGAAAATGGCTTTGGTGCATGGCTCTATAGAACCCGTTTTTAAATTTTTCAAAAAGTGTCAAATATTTGTAAAAAAAATATCTACGTGTAGGAAAAAATATGAAATACAACTATGCAAATTTTCAATGAAAAATATCTTGTATTTCGAGCGTAGTAAAAAAGATAAATATGATTTTTTTGGAAAAACAAAGGAATTGCACCGTTCACGTTCAGTTCAAATCTAGAAATTTCTCTTTTTTTTCTGTTTCACATGAATTTTGCACACGCATATATAAATCAGTATCGACATCCCAGTGTTTATTTTTATTTGAATGTTTAAATTTTGTCTTCAATTTGTTAAAGTCCTTCATGGAGGACGAGTTCTAAATCGACACTCTGTAGTCGGCTATATTTTTATCTAAAAATCAAACTACGTAAAGTTTAAACAAAGTTTTAGAGAAAAATATTAATATTTATGATACGAAATACATACTCTTTGATACATCATGAAATGTATTTTTACATAATATCTACATAATATTATAGTTTTTGATATTTTTTTCTAAAAGTGCAGTCAGAATAAAAATATAACTCTTAATATTTGAGACGAAGGTAGCTTCTTTTAGTTTGTCAACATCATAATCCTCGTTCTGCATACGCATTCGCTACGTTGGAACTTGCATCCAACGGCTTTTGCGCGCCAAGTTTCGGTGCCATGCATGCAGCATGATGGCTACACATGTCCTACCAGCCGGCGAGATCTTGTTGTAATAATCTCAGCCCCTAGCTTTTCCGACATGATTGAAGCCACGCTAGTAGCCAGCACCACTTTCCTTCATTGTTCCTTCTTTTCATTTTCCATGTTATATTTGGCACTTCAGGCTGGATATAGTATATTAGTATGCACTATATGTATTGGAAAAAAATGTTTAATCTTCAGGAATAAAAAAATAGATCAATGGGGGCAGCCGATCATGGCTAGGCTACGGTAGCATGTGAACCGTTAACTGTCAAACAAGTTGGGAACTGTAGAGATCAAGAAAAATAACGGCATGGTCAGCTTTAGTTTGTCCTTTAGCTGAGCGTGCACGTGAAAACTTGTGAAGCAACATAATTACACAAGGATGGTTAGTCCTCGATCTGTTCTACTACTACAGTAATAACTAAATTAAGATATCGTCGGTTCAGTCAGTCTGTCCTGTGATTATACTACGGTTGATTTAGCATATTCCAAGGTGAGATGATCGCAGCTACTACTGCTCTTGATGATGAGAACGTGCAGGCCATGCATGTGCAGGCAGGCACTCACTTACACTCGCAGAGAGTTATTTGCCCCGCATCCCAACCTGTTCGTCTGTGCTACAGTACTACTAATTTTCTTTTTCGAATTGCTCGTATGTATTTTCAGTTTTTCGAATTGATCCGTCTGATTTGGTAGTTGGAGCATGATCTGATTCTGACCTGCCCCCGTGCACGCTGCATGCCTCGTACGTGTAAAAAACAAAGCTGACCAGTGGACGCGGTACGAGCTTTCGCAAATTCCAAGGCAGAAAGAAGGGGCTCAAGATCTTCGCCCTTTTCCGGTCACATGCCACCCCCTGCTCTGCTTTGCTCGCTCGCCTGCCTCCCATGGATTCAGTCAGTGGCCAAAAGATCTCCGCACACAGACACACACACACCATGCACGCGCCTGCGAGGCTGCGAGGGAGGTGCCACTTGGCTCCATGATATGATCGGCCAGTCCCCATGGTAGGCTCCGCAGGCCAGGCAGCTAGTACACTGCACCCGTGTGTGTAGGTGTGTGCATGGATGGATCATGGATGCATGGCCAAATTGCCCATGCCCACCGCATCTTATCGTTCTCTGTCCCCTGGTCCCACCGCATTCGCCAAAGATCTACTACTACGTCGTGTATCCACGTTTTCTTTTTCTTCTTGCCCTCAAATTCTGTATCGGCAGAGTGTCGTGATATTACCGAGAAATACGTCATAAAAGGGAATTTATAGTGCGTGCTTAGAGATGTAGGGCAAGACGGTAAATTAGCGGGTACGGGTAACACAGTTTACCCAGGTTTAGGTCCCACGATGATGGTGGAAGCCTACTCCTGCTATAAATCACTATAATGACAATAACGAGTTATAAGGATTGGTTCGTTGTGCGAGGTGTCAAATTGAACGATATAGGTTATGCCTGATTGTGTCCTAAAGGCTTCCAGAGGTCCGGCTTATAAAGACGTCGGATCCTAGGGTTACAGGGAAAAGTCCTAGCCGGACAGGTTACAGAGTCCTACACTAGTACCAAATAGTCTTCGTGTCTTGCAATCCAAGGCTGCGAGTATGTAGGTGACTCTATCGTAGTCTTCCTTTATCCGGCATGGGCCTCCGTTCTAGATCCATCTAACTGGCCCGCCCAGCAGGTCATGGGCCTTGTTACCAACCGTGGGCCACCCGGGTTATCCGGATTAGAGACATGCCATGGTGATACCCATTTAGCATATCCCCAATAGTAGCCCCCGGAGAACTTCGAGATCTTGCGTCGTCTTGCCTCTTCAGATTGAATGCTCCATCTAAGTAATGTCAGCAAATCGTCAAGCAATATCTTGTAGTCCTCCAAATAACCATGCAATATTCTTCGTCTTTGATACATAAGTCGGAGAATCACTAAGTCTTCCATCGTACTCTTCTCGTAGCCAGACAAGATTTGTCCATGTCGGAATCTTCAGATGGATTTGTTCTTCTACATATGTTAGTGAGATGACGTAGACCATAGGCTAGCGATGCCTCGTAACTCACACATGTAGAAAACATAATCATGGCGATTTTCCCGCGCGAGAAATCCAAAACGGCGAGCGGTGGTGCTGGGAACGTGGCAAAATCTCTGCGCACACGCTGTCCACGTGTCGACCGTTAGATCATCTTGCATGAATCTTGATGTCTGGGCTATATATTTTAACTACAGTGGTCAATTTACTTTTCACCCTCATTTGCTCCCGCATCGTCTTCTTCCTCCAGCCCAAATCCTCCTCGAGCACATCGCGTGCACAGAAACAAAACCCTAACCCCTCCCCAACTCTCAGTCCAGATCCTCCTCATCAATGGCGAGCATCAACATCAATCCTTCGATGGCGGCGTCCGACGAGGCTTCGGCTAAGCCTTATAGCGTGGTCCACGTCCTGTCGGAGGGATTGGTGGTGCCGCGCTATGCGGTGGTGGAATCCACCGGCGGCGAACATATTCCAGCGGCGCTCGAGCAGCTGGAAGAGGAGGCTGACTCCCACAAGAGGGAGTGGCATGGCTCGAACATCTCCGTTGGTGGCATCAAGGATATGATCACTAAGGGGTATCTTCCATAGACGAAGGGTCTGGTATACCTCTCAAGCAACCCTGCAATCAAGATACAAGAAGTCTCTTATGTCCCCAACACACCCAATACACTTGTCAGGTGTATAAGTACACTAGTTCAGCAAAGAGATAGTGAAATACAAGTAATATGGATGATTATAAGTGGTAATTGAAATATGAAATAAAAGTGGCAGCAAGCAAACATGTAACATGACTGATTGTAACGGTGTTTCAATGCTTAGAAACAAGTCCTAGGTATCATACTTTCACTAGTGGACACTCTCATATAAATAACTTCTCTTCATTATTCTACTCTGAACTACTCTCTGGTTGGACAACCCTAATCCATGCTAGGGCTACAAAAGCTCTCCTTAAAGTTTGCATTCCTCATCTAGATAACCCCACACTGTCACCTTGAGCGCTAGATGGTTCCAACAAACACCACAATATCATAGAGACATCCAACTCAAATTATACTCATGATAAGTATTTCTGTAATCTTTAGCCTAAGTGCCACACGGTGTGCACACTGTCAACTTCACACATGTGGGGATAACCAGAGATTACAATAAAGCACTTGAGTAGCAGAGTAGATCTACTTGATTATAAAGCTCATGACCACAATAAGATCACGCATAGAGAGAGATGAACACATAGCTACCGGTAGAGCCCTTAGCCTTGAGGGAGAACTACTCCCTCCTCATCATGGGAGTCAGCAACAGCGATGGAGATGGTGGTGGAGATCGATGGAGATGTCTCCTGGGGCAATTCTCCGTCCCGGCAGGGTGCCGGAACAGAGACTTCTGTCCCCCGAATCTCCTCTTCGATGGTGGCGGCGCTGCAGAACTTTTTGTGGAGGTCTGATCCGTGTAGGGTTTACGTCTCGGGGAGACGTATATATAGGCAAAAGGGCAAGGTCGGTGGAGCCTCGAGGGGCCCACACCATGGGTTGGCGTGGCCAAGGGTAGGCCCGCGCCACCCTATGGTGTGGCCGCCTTGTGGCTCCCCTTCGTCTCTCATTCGGTCTCCGTGTTGCGTCTGAAAAAATAGGCACTTTGAATTTTGTTTTGTCCAATTCCAAGAATATTTTCTTACTAGCTTTTCTGAAACCAAAAACAGAAGAAAACATGCAACTGGCACCATGGCATCTTGTTAATAGGTTAGTTCCAGAAAATGTATAAAAATGCCTCAAAGTGTAGACAAAACATAAGGAAGTTGATACAAAACAAGCATGGAGCATAAAAAATTATAGATACGTTTACGACATATCAAATAGCAAGCATGGCTTCGCCATCACCTATGACATGTTAGAGGACGACGAGTTCCCAAAGGTGATTTTCACTTATTTTCATTGCTTTGAAATATACTCCAGTTCTTCCGACTTGAACATGTTGGATTCACTTGACAGCTAGGGGACTTGGAGGAAACCTGCATGGCTTCCCAAGTCTACGACCCAAGATGAAGGAAGTCATTGCTGTGTCCGACGCGGAAGCGAAAGAGCTCCTCCTCTGATGCTGCCGGCGGAGGAAATAAGAAGAAGACGGAGAGTGGAATCTCCAAGAAATCCACCGCCACTTTGGAGGCGGAGAAAAGAAGATTAGTGGCATCCCTTTAACCAAGGCGCCGTATGTTATGTAAGATTCTTTTCCTCTGACATCGTCTTTTGCTTTTACTTCTTCCTATACTTACACTTTGTACGTTTCAGGAAAAAGTCTAGTTTGAGTTTGAAGAAGACCTCCAAGACAACTAGGGCTTCTAAAAACATTAGAGATATGTTTGTCCAAGCCTCTCCCGCCATCGCTCCTTCTAACCCTGCCGTCCAGCCATCTGCCGCACCCATCGGATCTTAGACTATGGCAACATCTGATCCTTTCGTCATGGAAGTGGACAACACTCCTTCGCAGGAGGTCCCTAATGCTGCTGCGTTGATCCTTGTTATCAGTGAGTAGGCGATGTAGGAAAGCACCTCCTCCAAAGTGGCTGAAGCTCCGACTAGATGCCACTGAAAGCGGTAAGGAGCTGATGGTGAAAGGCGGATCTGTGGCGACCACGAGCCAGGCAGAGGCCCCTAAGCTCATAAGCCCAACGCTTACTCCGAGCGCCTCTGCCGCAGCTCATGGTGCAGCGCCGACTTCTCCAACATGCAGTCTTGAGGAGCTTCTTAAGCAGGCGGAAATCCTCCGGCTAAATACAATTGCCTTTGGCAAAATGTACACTAAAGCCGCCAGCAACCTCAAGATTATTGCCTATGTAAGTTTTTTATGCCTTTGTATTTCATATGTAATATCCCGATGTAGCCCTCGAGGATTTAGATGGAAAACCATAGGTCTTTTGGTCTGAATGCTCTAAGAATGACTAAGTAAGAAACTTTGTGTTGTAGCCCCCAAGTATGTAGTGTGAATGAATAATTCTGACTAGATACTTTTAGAGTAGCATACGCAATGTTTGTAATTTTTAATACTGTATCCGCCACACCTCTAGTTGAAACAATAATAGTTCCGACTAGATGATTAAAGGAAGATTAAGCATAGCTTTTGAGTTAAAAAACTCATAATGTAGCCCCCTGAGCTTTTAGGTGGAACCAAATAATTCTGGCTAGATGCTCCAAGTAGACTAAGTATCCTTTATTTCTGCAGAATGAGAATGCTCGGAGGGTTACTGCCAACAAGAAGTTCCACAATACGCGCATGGATCTAGAGGCTGAAAAGGGTAAAGCCGCCTTTTTGAAGGAACAGATCGCCAAGGGCAAGAGTATGTTTTCTTTTCAATTTCCTTCTCAACTTGATATTGTGTCTTCACCTTCTGAGTACTCATTATGCTTTGTTATTTCTCCGACGCAGAAGCTGACGCCAAGGCCAAGGACATTGTCGAGCAATCCAAGCATATTCAGGAGCTCGACGGTGAAAAAAAGATCTTGAAGCAGGAAAGGGCTGACACCATCAAGCTGCATGAAGAAGCACTAGATGTCGTGCAAGAATCTGCCAACACAAAGATGAATTGCCTTAAAGAAGAGATCGTGATCCTCAAGGAGCAGAAAAAAGCTGTCAACGAGCAAAATGCTCGCAACCTTGAGGCATACAAGACTCTCCGTAAGGAACGAGACTCCATGGAAGAGGTTCTCCAGCAAGCTGAGAGCAGCATTTTTGGTAAGCTTTCTCCGTATTTTTCTTCTGTAAGTCGGGTACTTTTAAACTGATTTGGCAAACTCATGCCCTCAATTTCTTTGTCAGAAATGCAGCTCCCATTGGCCTAGCCAATGTGGGTGATAGCACTCCGCCACCGAAAGAGTGTATGATTCTTGTCGGCAGCTTCATCAAAATTGTGATCACCCAGGCTAAGGAGATCTCCAATACCTTGGACATCAACATCAAGGCGGTGGACTCTATGATGAAGTACTCGGAAATCCTCCGTCGAGCCCCCGAGCGCATGGTAAGCTGGAAAGCTTCATGTACCCGGGCTGGCTCTAGGATGAGCTTAGCCATGGTAAAAATCCACTATGACGATGTCGACATCGATATGGTGACCTCCGGTCTCCCCGACATAGATGAATAAGGACAGAAAATCGACAACGATGCAATCTGATCTTATCTAGCCGGCTACGACATCAAGGTCGCCCAATTGGTCAAGGCGGATGTCTTCATGCCTCTTGAGGTGATTGACACTGACCAGGCTACCTTCGAGTCCCTGAAAACCATTGACTTTGTTGAAGAACAAGATGGCTCTCCCGTCGCCGACGATGCAGCCTTGAAGTCCCCTGCGCCAGAAGAATAAAAACATTTGTAATATTTGTCTCTTCTGGCAATATATTTATGCGGAAAAATAATGTTGTTTGTCTAAGGTGGAAAATTTTGCTACAAGCCTCCAGCTACTTAAGGATTAGTTCCCGCATGTATTATTGTACATATTTTTTAAGCAAGTGCTGGCTTATCCATTACTTTGGTTTTTATGCTTGACCTTTCATGAGTAGGAAGACTCTCAGTCAGAACCATGCGCTCAGGTGATGATGCCTAATGGAACCATCAAGAACCTAAGAACAAAATCACCGACTTTGAGTGCTGAAAGTCACTACCCCAGAATTCACATAAAAATGACAAAGAACGTATAGACCATAAAACTTAAGCTAACGCCAATAGGCGGAATTTTCACAAGTGCAAATGCAAAGCTTGTGCATAAAGGATTTACATGATCCAAAAATCAACACTAAAGGAGGTAAACGACTCAGACATATGAGTGAACCAAAAGATTTATTTCATTGATCATATAAGAGGTACACAGTAGATAATAAAATATGATAAGTGTAAAAAGGACGTAGTTGTGCTATGTTCCATGGCCGATCAAGCTCTAGGTCATGTCTCTTACGCTTATTATCCTCGTTTGGCCTATCTTTCAAGTGACAATTATCGATGAGATAATAGGAACCATTGAGTAGCGCCTTGCTTATGATGAATGGTCCTTCCCATGGCGGGGATAATTTGTGTAACTTTTTCTGCTTAAGTCGGAGCACCAGATCCCCCTCTTTAAAGGAGAGATGTCGAACGTTGCGACATCGTAGTTGCGTAGCTTCTACTGGTAGATGGAAGATCTCTGGCATGCTAACATGTGTTCCTCCTTGAGCAGGTCCACATCTAAGCGTATGGATTCTTCAGCGTCATCTTCATCGTAGGCAATAACTCTTGGTGAATCGTGGAGGATGTCGGAAGGTAGGACTACTTCTGCTCCATATACCATGAAGAAAAGGGTGTAGCCGGTGGATCTGTTGGGAGTAGTTCATAAACTCCATAAGACAGATGGAAATTCCTCCGCCCATGCTCCAGATGCTCTATGTAGCGGTGCTTCTAGACGTGGCTTTATTCCCTACAGAATTATTACATTGGCTCGTTCAACTTGACCATTAGATTGTGGGTGAGCCACAAATGCTAGGTCAAGGAGGATGCCTTTCTCATAACAGTAAGCCTCTACTTCTCTGAGTGACAAGTTGTTGTCGCTGTCGGTGATGATGCTATGTGGGAGACCAAATCTCACCAGTGGATTCCAGACAAACTTGAGGGCGGTTCCCCATCGAGCTTTTTAATGTGTTTAGCTTCTATCCATTTTGTGAATTTTTCAACTTCTACTAGCAGATGCGTAAACCCACAAGGTGTCGTTTGCAACGGTCCAACCATGTCAAGCCCCCAGACTGCAAAAGACCAAGTTATTGGTATGGTTCGCAATTCTTGAGCTGGTACATGTGGTTATTGGGCATAATTGACACCTGATGCATGTCTCAACTATCTTGTCGGCATCCGCCTTCGTGATCAACAATTATAATTCTTACCGGAAGGCTTTGTAGACCAAAGATCGGGGAGTGGCATGATGCCCGCAATCTCTGAGATGAATCTCACGAAGGTTATCCATACCTTGTTGCTGGGAAACACACTTTAGGTATACACCCATGGTGCTTCTTTTGTAGAGATACCCATTGATTATGGTATAGCCCTTTGCTCGACGAACTATTTGCCGACTTTCTACTTCGTCGACGGGAAAATTTCCATGTTCGAGATAATCCATGAACGGTTTTGTCCAAGCCGGAGGGACTATTGTTACTGCATTAACAAATGAGTCAACTCTATCCGGATTCTCGGGGTCCACTCCCTTCACGGATGGGGTCCATAGATGCTCCAGGAAAACTCCCGATGGAATTGGTTTGCGTCATGATATAAGCTTTGACAGCATATCAGCCGCCTCATTTTCCTCCCTCTTGACGTATTTGACCTTGTAGCCCTCGAAGCACTTTGCTATCTCGTCTACTTCGTCTCAATATGTCGCCATCATAGGGTTCCGCGTGTTCCAGGTGCCAGCCACCTGCTGGGCAACCAAGTCGGAATCTCCACAGCAAACTATGCCCTTGATGCCAATATCCTTGGCTACGCAAAGTCCGTGAATGAGTGCTTCATATTCCACCATGTTGTTTGTAGTCTCAAAGTGAATTCGCAGGACATAGTGGAGGTTTTCTCTTATTGGTGATTGTAGCAGCACACAAGCCCCCGAGCCATTGAGTAGCTTTGATCCGTCAAAGTGTATTACCCAATACTCTGGCTTTGGTATAGGAGTATCATCTGGTAGCTCTGTCCACTCCGCAAGAAAATCCGCTAAGGGTTGTGACTTGCTAGCGTCGTGTCTCTTATAGGTGATTTTGAAGAAGGCAAGCTCAATGCCCCACTTTGCCACCCTTCCTATAGCGTCACTGTTGTTGATGATGTCGGACAGAGGAGCCTTGCTCACTATTGTGATTGGATGCTCCTGGATGGCTAGAAGTAGTGCCTTAGCTTCCGAGAAGCAAGGAAAACTCCATAAGCTAGCTTCTGGTAGTTCGGGTAACGTTGCTTGGACTCCGTCAAGACCTCGCTTACATAGTAAGCTGGTCATTATACTCCGCACTCATGCGTTGGTTCCTTTTGCTCCACCACGACAACAATGCTAATAACCCGGTTGGTGGCCGCCATGTAGATCAACATAGGCTCCATTGACTCAGGTGCTTCAAGTATAGGTGCAGAAGAAAGTATCCTTTTTAGCTCCTTAAGCGCAGCGTCTGCCTCGTCCATTTATACGAATTTGTCCACCTTCTTCAGGAACTTGTATAGCGGCAGAGCCTTCTCTCCAAGTTGGCTGATGAACCGGCTTACTGATGTGACGCAACCTGTGAGCCGTTGAATGTCCTTCAGGCATGTCAGACGATTTATGTTGAGGATGTCCTTGATTTTCTCTGGGTTAACCTCGATTCCGCGCTGAGAAACGATGAGGCCCAACAATTTGCCAGCTAGAACCCCGAAGATGCACTTCTTAGGGTTAAGCATCATATTGTACTTTCAGAGGTTATCAAAGGTTTCGTCGGAGATTAAGTCATTTGACTTTTTTGACATCACCACGATATCGTCCACATAAGCATGAACATTCCGACCAACTTTATCGTGGAGGCAATGTTTCATTGTTCGCTAGTACGTAGCACCTGCGTTTTCAGCCCAAAGGGCATCATGACATAGCAAAATGTGCCATAAGGTGTGGTGAAAGAAGTGGCCAATTGGTCCGACTTCCTCATCTTAATCTGGTGGTATCCTGAGAATGCATCTAGAAAACACAGAAGTTCCGAGCCAACCGTTGAGTCAATGACTTGGTCAATGCGAGTCAAAGACAAAGGATCCTTCGGACACATTTTGTTCAAGCCGGTGTAATCAACACACATTCTTAATTCTTTGGTTCCCTTTTTGGGCACAAGTATAGGATTCTCCACCCATTGGGTGTGAAGAACTTCTCGGATAAAACTAGCCTTAAGTAACCTAGCTATCTCCTTGCCAATCGTGCGTCTCTTCTCGTCCCTGAAGCATCGTAGAGGTTGTTTCACCAGTTTTCATTTTGGATCAATGTTTAAGTTGTGCTCGGCAAGTTCCCTAGGCACACCCTTCATGTCGGCAGGCTACGAGGCGAAGATGTACCTATTCTCATGGAGGAACTCGACGAGCGCGCTTTCCTATCTGGGATCCAGGTTTGTCCCAATGGCGGTGACCTTGGAGGCATCGCCTACCAGAAGTTCCACCTCCTTGGTCTCGATGGCGGCTTTGAAGGCGGGATCGAAATTAGAAATCTGTTTCTTTGATGCCGGCATCTCCGAGGCGTCGACCTGGCTCTGGATCTCCTTGAATTCTTTAGCATAGAGGACAGGCTCCACAAAGGCTGCTTCTCTAATTTCGCAATCCCTTGCCTTTGAAAAGCTTCCGCCAACGATGATGACACCGTTTGGTCCAGGTATCTTGAGCTTGTTATAGACAAAGCATGGCTTGGCCATGAAGAAGTGGAAGATGTCGCGTCCGAATATGAAGTGGTGCACGCTCTTGAAGGGGACCACTTAGAAGGTCATGCGGTCTTGGCGATAATTGTTGACATCACCAAAGGCGACCATAAGGGTGATGAACCCAAGGGGCCGAGCCTCCCGGCCAGGAACTACGCCATGAAACACGGTGTTGGTCCGCCTTAGGTTGGTATCCGTTAAGTTCATCTTGTGCAGTGTATCCAGGTACATGATATTTATGCTGCTTCCACTATCCACAAGGCACTTGGTGAACTCGTAGCCGTCAATCAGGGGGTTGATGACCATGGCATACTAGTTCTCTGTTGGAACAAGGTCAGGGTGATCCTTCCTGTCCCATGTGGTTGGAACTTCCGACCAGCGCATGTACTGGGAACTGGGGGTAGGGTGGCCATCAGTATCCTCAGAGAGGTCTTCTGTGCCCGGACAGTTGGGGTACCAAGGAAAGTGTGGTAGACGGGGGCCTTCTTCTTGAAGGGTTTCTTGCCTTTGCTATCGCCTTATCAGCGTGCTTGGGGTCTACGTCCTCGTCCATGTGACTTTGATACGTCGGAAACGTATCTATAAGTTTTGATGCTCCATGCTTGTTTAGTATCTACTTTGCTTTACTTGTATACACTTTGAGGTGCTTTTTACTGTTTTCTGGTACTAACCTACTAACAAGTTGCAACAGTGCCAGATGCCTGTTTTCTGCTGTTTTTGGTTTCAGAAAAGTTAGTAAACAAATATTCTCGGAATTGGACGGGACAAACGTCAAAGTCAATTACTTTCCGTGGGGAATAAGAAGTCAAGAGGGGAGCTGGGGAGGCGAGGCAGAGCGGCCACCCCCCCCCAGGTGCTACCACAGGTGGGCCCACGTCTGGCTAGGGTTTGGCCACCCTGGCCGCTGCCTCGGCCTCCCCCTTCGCCTATAAGAAGTCCTCGATGCAGAAATCCTGGGTACCTGATCAAATATCTACGAAACCGTCTGTAGCCGCCGCCACCATCATCCCTAGATCGGGGGGATCTAAAGTTCTTCCCGGCACCCTGCCGGAGGGGAGATCATCCCGGGGGCCTTCTCTCCGGTATGATGCGTGAGTAGTTCCACCTTGGACTATGGGTCCATGTAGTAGCTAGATGGTTGTATCTCCTCCTTTGTGCTTTCATGTATAGATCTTGTGAGCTCCGTTCATGATCAAGATCTAATCTATTTGTAATCATGCATGTTGTGTTTACGGGGATCCGATGGATATTGAGATTATTATGTTGGTTTGATTAATGGTTTTGTCTTTATGATTCTATCATGTCTGTGTTGTTTGTGATATTGCATGCTCTCCGTTGTTAGTATCTATCTTGGCCAAGTAGTTGCTAGTGACTCCAAGAGGGAGTATTTATGCTCGATAGTGGGTTCATGCCTCTAGTTTCCAAGAGAAGTGACAATAATCTCTTCGGTTGTAGATGTGTTGTTGCTACTAGGGATAAAACAATGGTATCTTGTTCATGGAACATGTGGACTGTTTACCTTACACACTTTGCTTAAAGCAGTTGGCTGTTGCTTGCAACTTAATACTGGAGGGGGTTCGGATGATAACCTGAAGGTGGACCTCTAGTCATAGATGCAGTTGGATGACGGTTTATGTATATTGTTGTATTGCCCAATCAACTTCATAGGATCTTTCTGGCTAGTAATTGCATTGTTATGCCTTGCTCAGTTCCTGTCAATTGCCCTGCTGTAATTTGTTTACCCTTCATGCCATGTTGTTTATCTAAGGAGAGCACGTCTAGTGAACTATGGACCCCGGTCTAATCTTTACCATTGATACATATTCCACTATTACTTGTTTACTTGCTGCAAACCATTACCTTCCACACCATATGTTTAATCCTTTGTTACAACAAACCGGTGAGCTTGACAACCTCACTGATTTGTTGGTGCATAGTCTTGAGTTTGTGTTGTGCAGCTCTCCGTGTTGCTTGCAACACCTGTGCGACGTTTCCTTCCTCCTACTAGTTCGATAACCTCGGTTTCTTACTGAGGGAAACTTGCTGATGTGCTGCTTCATACCTTGCTCTTGGGGTTTCCAACGAAGCGTCCCACGACAAGTGTTGGGCGCCATCAAGCTATTTTCTGGCGCCGTTGCCGGGGAGGCCAAGGACGTCTTCACTAGGGGAGTCCTTCACTTCCTTCCTTTTTACTTTGTTTTTAGTTTGCCTTGTTTATTTTGCTTGGTTTTGTTTGCCTCTTTTCAAAAAACCCAAAAAATTAGTCTAGTTTGGTATGCTTGCTTTATTCAAAAACACAAAAAAATTAGTTCCTGCTCTAGTTGCTGGTCTGTTGTTGCCTTGCTTGGTCATGCTTTCTATCAATGGATGGTTTCTTTGAAACTAGTTCTTATTGGCAAGGTGGGTTCACGGAAGAACAAAAGTATTATTATAAGGAACACCGTTTGTCACAAAAAGGGAAACACTTATGGGAACAAATTGATAAGTTGAATACTATTGCTAGAGACGTGTGCTCTACTTATAATGTTCCTTATTGCTTTGATAAGTCTTGTTGCTGTAGGAGGTATAAACACCTGCCTTTTCAATGTGAGTATAATGATAATGTTACCGTATGTTCTTATGTTAAAGGAAATTATGACTTTTATGATGTGGAACAAATTGAAGAATTTATTGCCTTCAAGGGTGCATTTGAACTTTCTAGTTTGTTTGAAAATACGGATGATGCACCTTATGAAAATGAGGTTTTTGAGATACTTAAATTTTGCTTTGACAATTACATGGAAGAAAATGGCTATATTCTTGAATATTTTAATAGATGCTTTCCACAAATGGAAGAGACTAATGCCTTGCATGAGCCTATGGAAGAAGAAATTGTTGAAACTGGAAGCTCATTAGATGAAAAAGAGGAGGAGAGTGATGAACAAAATGAGGAAGAATGGATCTACCCATGCTTACCTTGTAATGAGAGTAACTCTTTACCTATTATATTATTTGATTGTCCCCCATGCTTACCAAAGGAGGATGACTGCTATGTTCCTGTGGATCCTTTTGAAATATCTACTTTGGATAAAACCTGTGGAGGTTTTAATCCCACTGTTTTTGAGCTTGATAGAAATTATGAGTTTGTAGATAATGAAAAGCATGCTTTATGTGATAGCTATATTGTTGAGTTTATTCATGAGGCTACTAAAAAATATTATGAGAGAGAGGAAAATATGGTTGTAGAAGTTTTCATGGTACAGAAACACCTCTCTATGTGCTGAAAGTTTTAAAGTTGCTCTTGTTTCATATTCCTATGCCTGTCACTTTGTTATTTGTGAATTTATTTGCATACAAGATTCATATGCATAGGAAGTGGGTCAGACTTAAATGTGTTTTGAATTTTCTTCTTGATGCTCTCTTTGACTTCAATTCATAATTCTTATGTGAGCATCTTCTCAAACTTTCTGAGCCTAACTTAAAGGCGTTAAAGAAAAGTACTTGTTGGGAGATAACCCAAGAGTTTCCTCGAGTTGGAAGTTATTACTTCAGTAATGACCACTCCTTATCCTTTTTGTTTGCTTCTGTGCCAAGAATGACCTCTAATGAGAGGGAAGTAAGATTTGGGGAGTTGCTGTCCTGAAACAGATTTCTGTCCTCCACCAAAAAAATTCGCAAGGAGTCTCTGTAACTCGGATTAAGCTCAAAATTTACGAATAAATCCCCCAATATGTTATCTAACTTTCGTTACTTCAACACTCAATAGAAGATGTTCAAAAAAATCGGTTTCTGCATGCTGGTCTGTTTTGACAGATTTTTGCCATTATTTGCATTTGCTTCTTATCGATTCCTTTTTGAGTTCTCTTTAGGTGAATTGAGCTTTTTGAAGGAGTTACTACATTAGCTTGTGTTTTTAGTGAAAATCCTTGCTATTCCAAAGCTTTGCCAGAGGTCTAATATCTTTTGAATACACTAATGTTGCTAATGAAGATTGTGTGAAGTTTTGTATGAAGGAAAAAATTTCAGGTGTGGAGAGAGAATGATGCAATGATATGAAGAATGGACAAAAGCTCAAGCTTGGGATGCCACCATGGTTTCACCCCAATAAATATCCAAGAGGTACAAGCGTCAAAGCTTGGGGGTGCCCAAGGCATCCCCTTCGTCATCAATAAAAAGCTCAGGTCTGTCTAGACACTTCGTTTTTATTGTTTCATGCACAGTTGTGTTGTTCTTGGAGCGTCTTAGTTTTCGTTTGCTTTGCTTAGGTTGTTTAGTTTGCTTGAATAAATTAGTTTTGACCCCCATTCCTCGCTATGTTTTTTTGCAAATAAGTTGCTTGGTGTTGGAAAGGAGTAGTAAGTTCTTGCTTGAAGTGCAAGAGGAGCTTGCATTGACTGTGACTTAGACTTTAGCATGACATGCTAGGTGTTGTTTTGACCTTATGCTTAGTAATTATTGCTGTAGCATGTCTTGTTCCAAACAAATGGGATTGCTTAGTGTGCCTTGAAGAAATTATGCGTTGTTTTAGCATGCAAAAGTATAGTATTGTGGTATTCTCCTTTGGTGCTTTGCTTGGGTTGACTTGGCACATGCTTACACCATGTTATGACTCTCACAAATCACCATTAGCCTCTATGATCATTTAGTCCTTGACTTGTAGTACCACTCTTTGCTTTGATTAGTATGCTTTGTTGCACTGCATGATTATGGCCATTATTGCTCTCTTAGTTTGTTGCTCTCAGTCTTTTGCTAGCCTCCACTTGTATGAGTAAGTTCTACTCATGCTTACAACTCCCAAGAAACCAAGTTATTACAAAGTGTCCACTATAAAATCCTATGCATGGTGTGTTACACCATTCCAAGTATATTCTGGTTTTCATCTATCTTCCAATTAAAAACTATTTTGTTATTAAAGCCCTCACGAACTTGATGGCACATTATATTCTTCGCCCCTAATAAACTTGAACCATTGTGACAACTTTGTTGTATATGCTTGCACTTATAAGTTGGAATTAGCAGAACCGTGCTGTCACGGGGAACGTTTTCAATATTGCACTTGTACTTTGTACTCAGTTGATATCATGCTCTTTTGTCTATGGATGTCACCGGTGTGAAATAAAGAGGGAACTTGTAAGTCCATGGAGTTTGTATTTTGTGTTAGATAAACGTCTGGGACGCTAGCCTAAGCCATGCCTAATCATGGTGGAAACTTGCAGCATCACCTTAATGAGCTATCTATGAAGCATCCTCAATAAAAAAGCTATGCATACAGTAAATCAAAAAGATTGCTGAGATGCTCCTTGTCTGCTTGCCTTGTCATTTTGGTTATGGGAAAGCTCCTGTACCATGTGGAAGGGGTACCCCGTTGGCGGTTCTCAATGATATGCAAATACTTACAGTGACAAGAACTTACCTGTACCCAAAGTTGAGTATGCATGAGGTGTGTCCCTCATATTCAAGGGACTTGAGATTGCCAACTTATACTTCGTCAAGCATATACCCCAGCTTTGCCACTTTAACCTTAACCACTTCAAGATGCTTATGATAGGGGCAATGAGGGCTGAAAGCTAACAAGTACCATAATTTTTGGAAGTTCTTTTTGAAACTTGTAATCCCTTCTTCCTTTACAAAAAGGCCTTTCTTCCACCATTATTGAGTCTCCACCTTCTACCTTTAGGCACCATTAAGAGAGCATAGTTGTCATTCTGTGTGCAGTGTTCCAAAGCTTATTAATTGATTCATATTGTGATATTACTTGTTCTTGGGATATTTGTTTCTAGTCACCCTTGTGAACTTTGAAGGTGTCCTATGCATCTATATTGCTACTCTATGAGGTACAAGCTGATTGCCACTATGCTATGTTTTCTGTATGTGAAACAAACAAACGTTTTTCAATGCGTGTTATTCATGATCTTTGTTTGTAGCCTTTCATGTTGCACGCATAGTTACTTTGTACTATTGTTAGAACTCCATCTTTCAGGCACATGTTTAGAGTTCTTTGATCCCAGCTTTCAATGCTTGCAATTGGTTGGATCTTTATTGTGAGGGTGCATGTCACCTCAAAAGTTATTCTGTTTATCACTTACCTACTCGAGGACGAGCAGGAGTTAAGCTTGGGGATGTTGATACGTCGGAAACGTATCTATAATTTTTGATGCTCCATGCTTGTTTAGTATCTACTTTGCTTTACTTGTCTACACTTTGAGGTGTTTTTACATGTTTTCTGGTACTAACCTACTAACAAGTTGCAACAGTGCCAGGTGCCCGTTTTCTGCTGTTTTTGGTTTCAAAAAAGTTAGTGAAGAAATATTCTCAGAATTGGACGGGACAAACGTCAAAGTCAATTAATTTTCGTGGGGAACAAGAAGTCCAGAGGGGAGCCGGGGAGGCGAGCCAGAGGGGCCACACCCCCCCAGGCATGGCCATAGGTGGGCCCATGCCTGGCTAGGGTTTGGCCACCCTGGCCGCTACCTCGGCCTCCCTCTTCGCCTATAAGAAGTCCCCGATGCAGAAACCCTGGGTACCCGATCAAATATCCACAAAACCATCTGTAGCCACCGTCACCATCGTCCCTAGATCGGGGGGATCTAAAGTTCTTCCCGGCACCCTGCAGGATGGGAGATCATCCCGGAGGCCTTCTCTCCGGTATGATGCGTGAGTAGTTCCAACTTGGACTATGGGTCCATGTAGTAGCTAGATGGTTGTATCTCCTCCTTTGTGCTTTCATGTCTAGATCTTGTGAGCTCCGTTCATGATCAAGATCTAATCTATTTGTAATCATGCATGTTGTGTTTACGGGGATCCGATGGATATTGAGATTATTATGTTGGTTTGATTAATGGTTTTTGGCTTTATGATTCTATCATGTCTGTGTTGTTTGTGATCTTGCATACTCTCCGTTGTTAGTAGCTATCTTGGCCAAGTAGTTGCTACTGACTCCAAGAGGGAGTATTTATGCTCGATAGTGGGTTCATGCCTCTAGTTTCCAAGGGAAGTGACAATAATCTCTCCGGTTGTAGATGTGTTGTTGCTACTAGGGAGAAAACAATGGTGTCTTGTTCATGGAACATGTGGACTGTTTACCTTACACACTTTGCTTAAAGCAGTTGGCTGTTGCTTGCAACTTAATACTGGAGGGGGTTCGGATGATAACCTGAAGGTGGACCTCTAGTCATAGATGCAGTTGGATGACGGTCTATGTATATTGTTGTATTGCCCAATCAACTTCATAGGATCTTTCTGGCTAGTAATTGCATTGTTATGCCTTGCTTAGTTCCTGTCAATTGCCCTGCTGTAATTTGTTTACCCTTCATGCCATGTTGTTTATCTAAGGAGAGCACCTCTAGTGAACTATGGACCCCGGTCCAATCTTTACCATTGATACATCTTCTAATGTTACTTGTTTACTTGCTGCAAAACCATTACCTTCCACACCATACGTTTAATCCTTTGTTACAGCAAACCGGTGAGCTTGACAACCTCACTGATTCGTTGGGGCAAAGTCTTGAGTTTGTGTTATGCAGGTCTCTGCTTTGCTTGCAACACCTGTGTGATGTTTCCTTCCTCCTACGGGTTCGATAACCTCGGTTTCTTACTGAGGGAAACTTGCTGTTGTGCTGCTTCATACCTTGCTCTTGGGGTTTCCAACGAAGCATCCCACGACAAGTGCTGGGCGCCATCACACTTGAATCCTTGGACTCCTCTTCCTTGTTCTTCCCTTTGCCCTTTTCCTCGCGGTCGGTTCTGTCAGATTCACTTGTAGTGAGAATCTGGGTCTTCCTTGAGATCATTGACAAACTTGCATTGGCGGTAGGTGTGAGTAGCTTTGCCATTGGCATCGAGGTGTACGAAGCACGACATATCGCGGTACTCCTCGTATGTCCGGGGAACAAGGGGCACTGCCGAGGAAGTTTCACTACCACGCTGATGTCCACGACCAGCCCCCCGGCCTCGGCCACGCTGTCTGCCATCACCTCTGCCTGCAAATGTCATGGCGACCATGTCGGAAGTTGGATTTTCTTCTGGCTATTATTCCGCTTATTGTTGTTGTTCCTCTTGGATAGGGTTAGAATGGCAATTGCCGAAAGGAGCCGCGAGCGTCGTTGTCGGCAGCCGCGAACTCACTGGCTAAGGAGATCATGTCACATCCCAAAATTCTTCAAATTTTGAAATGTGAAAAATAAACAAACAAAAGAAACACTTGTTGAAATTTAGGGTGAAAAGAAACTTTTTGCTTCTAAATGGAAACATGAAAACCCTACTTGAACAAAATTTGAATCAGAAAGCAACAAACAAATATTCCAAAGATCAAATGCATTCATGCATGGAAAGAATCTTGAATTTAAACACTTGGAAAAGTTAAACCAAAACCCCAAATCTTAATGGAAGAAATCATTTCCAAGATCACTCCAAGACTATGGCTTTGATCCATATAAAAATTTAGCAACAAACATTTTTAAATGATAAAAAATGGTAAACAAAAATATTACAAAACCATGGAAATTGGTTTCATTCAATTTGGAGCCTTAGATAAAAAACCCTATGATATTAATAAGATAAAAGAAAATATTTTCCAAGGCTAATAAACCTCCTAACTAAAATAAACACCAAATTGTGAGCAAAGTAATCCTAAAAGGATTTAAAAATATAAACAAATATTAAATAAAATTATACAAAGGGGAATCACCAATTTTGGAGCTATAAATAAAAAGATATGAATTTTATAAGACAAAGAAAGAAATAATTAAATAATAAATAATTGCAAAGACAATTTAAGCCTTGAATTAAATCCATAAGCAAATGGAATAAAAGTTTACTGAATAAATAAAAGGAATAAAGGATTATTTAAATAAAATTATATGGGTTTATGAACCATATTCAATTTTATTTAAATAAAGACAAGTTACCCACATATTTTAAAAGGTTATTAAATCACAAGAAAATTATATTTGAGTAGGATTAAATAACACACTAATAAATAGTGTAAACCTACTGAAAAAGTTCTAGAAGGATTTGAATTCAAACTAATGTTTAAATCATTTGAATCAAATGAAAACAGAAACTAGAAATGAAAAAGGAAAAAGAAATAAGAAGGAAAAAAATAAGAAACAGACCCAACCTAGCTAGGCCCAACAAACCCCAGGCCCAGAACCAGCCCACCCGGCTCACCCCTCTCTCCCCACGAACCTTTTCTCACCACACCACACGCCTACCCCCTCGCTGACGAAGTGACCCCACAACCACGTTGGCATCATCGTCCCCGCGCAGACCAGTTCTTTTTACCTCTCCCCGACCGTTTCCTGCGATAATTTCTCGGTGTAAATTCGTTTGAATGCGCGGTTAATCCCCCCCTCGACCATGCTCGTTTATTCCCCTCTGCCCCCTCTCTCTTTCCCCTCAGACGTCGCATTCCAGGAGCCCCCAGGCTACACGAATTTGTGCTCGAACCACTGCCGTCTCTGATGAGCTCCGGTGCAAATTCCGGCGAGCCCAGACCATCCCCTGCCCCCTGGATCACATGAGCTTGATCACCAACCTTGTGTGCACCTTCCAGTGGCCTCTGTTTGCTCGCGCGTGCCCCTGAAGCTCGGCAACAACCACGCATGCACGCACCATCGTCTGCCTCAACTCCGGCGAGTTCTCCCGGTGAGCCCTGACCGCCCCTCTCCCTCTCGTTGATGCTCTCACACTCACCTCTCTCTCACGCATCTAACTCCACCCTCATTTTGCCTTATCGCGCTCTGTAACTCCGCCCTCGATGAAGCCCGTGCGTGCCCGACGCCAGGAGCATCTCCGGCGAGGAATTACCCACGACCCCGTGCGCCCCTTCGTCAACGGCGACTACCTTGAGCATCACTGCGACCTTGCGAACCTGGTAATATCCTCCTTCCCTCCTCTTGCTTCCTAGAAACGATGGACCGCTGCTGACAGAGCGCCGCTGCCGTGCACCGTCGC
Source organism: Avena sativa (assembly GCA_916181665.1). NCBI lineage: Eukaryota > Viridiplantae > Streptophyta > Magnoliopsida > Poales > Poaceae > Avena > Avena sativa. The sequence continues at coordinate 197,753,421 of OV702282.1, forward strand.
CAGCGCCGCCCATCTTTGACCAATGCTTCCTGAAACGTTAGATGTAGATCTAGTGGTTAGGATAGAACGTGTAGCAAAGCGGTATGAATCGATCTGATCTGTGCAATCCTATTTAGAGCTAACGACCCATGTTGTACGATCCACCCGAAGCGGTACTGGCCAGTAGAATCATGACATGTGGCCAGGTTGTTGTTTTAAAAACATAATTTGATCTATTAGATGTTTGAATTTGTAAAATCCATAAATTCTGATATGTATGTCCAAAAATTGCAAATTTTATATCAATGGATTCAGAAAAATGTAAAATTTGAAACTATGGCATTATTTTAGTATTTTGTTCCTGAAAATTTAGAGTTTTATGCATAAACATTTGTAGGACTATTATGAGTATAAAAATTGTTCTAAAAATGATTTTTGAGTGAAACCTTTTGCAAATGGTTTGTTTTGAACTCTATGACCCTAAACACTAACATTTGAATTTTAAAATATATTTGGATAAACACTAGAAATTATTCCTTTGAATAAAAGCATTTCTAGTAAAACAAAAATGATTTAAAAGGGCTATTTTCACTAACTTGTTTTCAAATGATTTTCCACATTTTATAAATGACCATTAGGTGTTTTGAAATTCTTAGAACCTCATTAGAAAACACTTTGTAAATAAAACAACCTTTTGCATGCTTGCATGCATTTCCTTGATTTTATCATTTTATGTGGTGAATTGTTTGAATGCTAGTTTTTGAATGTGTGCCTTGCTTGATTGAATTGTAGTGAACTTTGAAGAGTGTGACAATTTCAAGATCAAGGAGAGTACCTACTTTCTCTACTAAAAAGGCAAGTGGTGCTTCATATATATATATATTGTCCTATTATTTTGACTATGCATTAGTGATATTTTGAGTAGGACTTGCATGGAAATTTTTCTAGGTATCTATGCTATGCTATGCCTTGGGAAATCCTAGTAGATGTTGTCTTAGTAGAATTTTCCCTAAGTTAAGATTTTTGCTACTAGTATGCTTAGATTAGCTAATAGAAAACAAGGGTGGATTATTCATGCTATGAAATGTTTCTAAGTCTATGATTTGTGTTTTTGCTTAATAAAACAACTATGTGAATGAATCACCTAGGTGGAATGGAAAGAATGGTTTGTGTTGAGTGGTTACCAAGGTCCCATTTCTATGGCCTACCCTTGTGTATCACACTTGTGGAAAGCCACCCAGGAACAAAGAGATTTGAGATGTTTAGTGTTGAGAAGCTTCTAGTGCAACCACATGGCATATGGGCTCTGCCTTTATCATATAGGTTGCAATAACTTATCCAGATGGACAGATGATGGTAGGGGTATAGGATGGAACGTGTCCATGGTGGTCTAAGGGAAGGCTTCTAAAAGGTCTCGTTTCGATGCATGTCGAGTCTTGTGGGGAAAGTGCACCACCTCTCAAGAGGGTAAAACCTAAGTACTTAGCCGTGTCCCCGGCAACGTACAATTTGAGCATCAAGACATTGAAGCCGTGTACTGGCCAGTAGAATCATGACATGTGGCCAGGTTGTTGTTTTAAAAACAGAATTTGATCTATTAGATGTTTGAATTTGTAAAATCCATAACTTCTGATCTGTATGTCCAAAAATTGCAAATTTTATATCAATGGATTCAGAAAAATGTAAACTTTGAAACTATGGCATTATTTTAGTATTTTGTTTCTGAAAATTTAGGGTTTTATGCATAAACATTTGTAGGACTATTATGAGTATAAAAATTGTTCTAAAAATGATTTTTGAGTGAAACCTTTTGCAAATGGTTTGTTTTGAACTCTATGACCCTAAACACTAACATTTGAATTTTAAAATATATTTGGATAAACACTAGAAATTATTCCTTTGAATAAAAGCATTTCTAGTAAAACAAAAATGATTTAAAAGGGCTATTTTCACTAACTTGTTTTCAAATGATTTTCCACATTTTATAAATGACCATTAGGTGTTTTGAAATTCTTAGAACCTTATTAGAAAACACTTTGTAAATAAAACAACCTTTTGCATGCTTGCATGCCTTTTCTTGATTTTATCATTTTATGTGGTGAATTGTTTGAATGCTAGTTTTTGAATGTGTGCCTTGCTTGATTGAATTGTAGTGAACTTTGAAGAGTGTGACAATTTCAAGATCAAGGAGAGTACCTACTTTCTCTACTAAAAAGGCAAGTGGTGCTTCATATATATATATTGTCCTATTATTTTGACTATGCATTAGTGATATTTTGAGTAGGACTTGCATGGAAATTTTTCTAGGTATCTATGCTATGCTATGCCTTGGGAAATCCTAGTAGATGTTGTCTTAGTAGAATTTTCCCTAAGTTAAGATTTTTGCTACTAGTATGCTTAGATTAGCTAATAGAAAACAAGGGTGGATTATTCATGCTATGAAATGTTTCTAAGTCTATGATTTGTGTTTTTGCTTAATAAAACAACTATGTGAATGAATCACCTAGGTGGAATGGAAAGAATGGTTTGTGTTGAGTGGTTACCAAGGTCCCATTTCTATGGCCTACCCTTGTGTATCACACTTGTGGAAAGCCACCCAGGAACAAAGAGATTTGAGATGTTTAGTGTTGAGAAGCTTCTAGTGCAACCACATGGCATATGGGCTCTGCCTTTATCATATAGGTTGCAATAACTTATCCAGATGGACAGATGATGGTAGGGGTATAGGATGGAACGTGTCCATGGTGGTCTAAGGGAAGGCTTCTAAAAGGTCTCGTTTCGATGCATGTCGAGTCTTGTGGGGAAAGTGCACCACCTCTCAAGAGGGTAAAACCTAAGTACTTAGCCGTGTCCCCGGCAACGTACAATTTGAGCATCAAGACATTGAAGCCGTGTACTGGCCAGTAGAATCATGACATGTGGCCAGGTTGTTGTTTTAAAAACAGAATTTGATCTATTAGATGTTTGAATTTGTAAAATCCATAACTTCTGATCTGTATGTCCAAAAATTGCAAATTTTATATCAATGGATTCAGAAAAATGTAAACTTTGAAACTATGGCATTATTTTAGTATTTTGTTTCTGAAAATTTAGGGTTTTATGCATAAACATTTGTAGGACTATTATGAGTATAAAAATTGTTCTAAAAATGATTTTTGAGTGAAACCTTTTGCAAATGGTTTGTTTTGAACTCTATGACCCTAAACACTAACATTTGAATTTTAAAATATATTTGGATAAACACTAGAAATTATTCCTTTGAATAAAAGCATTTCTAGTAAAACAAAAATGATTTAAAAGGGCTATTTTCACTAACTTGTTTTCAAATGATTTTCCACATTTTATAAATGACCATTAGGTGTTTTGAAATTCTTAGAACCTTATTAGAAAACACTTTGTAAATAAAACAACCTTTTGCATGCTTGCATGCCTTTTCTTGATTTTATCATTTTATGTGGTGAATTGTTTGAATGCTAGTTTTTGAATGTGTGCCTTGCTTGATTGAATTGTAGTGAACTTTGAAGAGTGTGACAATTTCAAGATCAAGGAGAGTACCTACTTTCTCTACTAAAAAGGCAAGTGGTGCTTCATATATATATATTGTCCTATTATTTTGACTATGCATTAGTGATATTTTGAGTAGGACTTGCATGGAAATTTTTCTAGGTATCTATGCTATGCTATGCCTTGGGAAATCCTAGTAGATGTTGTCTTAGTAGAATTTTCCCTAAGTTAAGATTTTTGCTACTAGTATGCTTAGATTAGCTAATAGAAAACAAGGGTGGATTATTCATGCTATGAAATGTTTCTAAGTCTATGACTTGTGTTTTTGCTTAATAAAACAACTATGTGAATGAATCACCTAGGTGGAATGGAAAGAATGGTTTGTGTTGAGTGGTTATCCAGGTCCCATTTCTATGGCCTACCCTTGTGTATCACACTTGTGGAAAGCCACCCAGGAACAAAGAGATTTGAGATGTTTAGTGTTGAGAAGCTTCTAGTGCAACCACATGGCATATGGGCTCTGCCTTTATCATATAGGTTGCAATAACTTATCTAGATGGACAGATGATGGTAGGGGATTGGATGGAGCATGTCCATGGTGGTCTAAGGGAAGGCTTCTAAAAGATCTCGTCTCGATGCATGCCGAGTCTTGTGGGGAAAGTGCACCACCTCTCAAGAGGGTAAAACCTAAGTACTTAGCCGTGTCCCCGGCAACGTACAATTTGAGCATCAAGACATTGAAGCTATGAAGGATCTCCTCATCCCAATTTCTAAGTTAAAAACTTGTGGTTGAACAAGGGTAAAGGTTCACCGATTTCTATTGGTGGTTCCTTGGGTGTTTTTAACAAACAAAAACTTAGTGTTTTCAACTAATAAGAAAAACCTATTTTGAGCAAAGCAAGCCTAAGCTACACTTAGCCAAATTCATATAGATGTTAGATACTACTATTCTACTATGGTATCACTTGCCAATATAATTCAAATGTATTGACCCTTGTGGGTATAACTTATTATCTTACAGGTTTGTTTGATGTTAGTGAAGTTTGTTGAGTAAGGATTACAAGTCTACAACCAACATGATTGCCTGTAGCATATGAAGATTAAGGACTCCATGCTATATAGTTATATCTGCTGCATTGTAATGAGATAGCCATATGAGCTATGGAAGATGTAAATAATTATTTTATTCCTGGTTATAAGTTGTAATATGACCTTTGTTTCTTGATATTACATATTAAACTATGGATGATAGCTATTCAATCTAGGGACTAGCATTGTAAACACAGGGATCTCTAACTTATCAGGTTGGGACCTCTACAGATGGTATCAGAGCACTGTGTTGCATGTAGGATTGTAACCCTAGTAATAGACAAAACCCCTTAGAAAAATAAGAGTTGTATTTGTTCAAACTTATTTACAAACAATCTTGTAAACTCTTTCCTCGATATTTTGCTTTGATTCTACATCTCTACCTTTTCTACTTGATGGACAAAAACTTCAACATGAGCAAGGACTTCAACATCACCAATGAATACAACTTCAGTTTCACCAAGGGCTTGAACTTGGACATCACTAAGGACTTCAAGTGAGACAAGAATATTACTCAAGACTTAGAGGCTAAGGAAACACAACTTAGGAGAAACCATCATCACCTTTGAACTTTGTAACCAAGATGCAAGAATTTCTTCCAAGGATACCATGATCTTGTTCATGAAGAAACAACTAAGAAGAATGGAATGATCTCAAGTGAACCCTATAGTTGGACCACCATACTAGTGTTTAGTTTAAATCGAGTTATTGACCACACCAACTTATGTGGTGTAGCAAAAATACTGTGTTGCCTAAAAATATGCTTGAATCTTGTTGTTTGAGTGGAATGCATGATTGTGATTGCTTGCACTTTGCTTTGTGTGATTTGTTGTGTGTGAGTAGAAATGTTACTCTAGAAATCTTTTTCCTAATCTAATCCCAATCCAACCCAAGCAGATGACTTCTCCAAGAGACTTCAACATCAAGGATGGTAACAACAACCAAGAAATGCACATGACAGAACAATTGCTAGCAACCCAAGCTAAGTTGAATCAAGTGACAACCTAGTTTTTAGCCAACAACATTGATTTAGACCCAACCATGCTAAAGTTCTTGTAATCCCAATCCCTTGTTGCAAAGGATGACCAATCAGATGATCAGCATGAGAAGCAACCTTTCCCAAGGAGATTGTGACAACCATGATATCAAGGATGATATTATAGAAGGAACTCAAGTCTGCAAAATTTGTGGAGACATAGAACACACTTATAAAGAGCACATGGACCAATGGCCTAATTGTGAAGAGAAACATCCAACTAGACAATGCCCCACATCTCAAGTTTCGTGCTTCCTATGTGAAAGAAATGATCATGTTCCTGTCCAATGCCATATCTATCCTATAGTTCAACAGATGAAACAAGATGGAATGCATCAAGTCTTTGGAAACATTCATGAAGGTACAACTTCTACCAATAAGGATGAAGACAAGGTCAAATCCTAGTATGCACCCCCATACATTGTGACCCACTATGGTGGACAAAAGAGGAAACATGGACGTTATTGATACGCCCAATTTGCATCACCATTCTATATCATAATTTACCTCTATTCATTGATATTTGTCTTATTATGAGGTATTACTTATGGCTTTTCATCTGTTTATTCATGTTGGATGATTCTTGGAGGATGGACTACCGGAGTCTGGATTCTGATGGAAAAGAAGGAGTTTCAGTGCAATTTCGCGAAGATCAGAAAAATACCAGAAAAATATGGAAACATATTATTTTACTAGAGGACGAAGGAAGCCAGAAGGAGGAGCGAAGAGGGGCTGTAGGGGGCCCACACCCCCTATGTGCGGGCCCACCTGACCCCGTGCCTAGGGCAGGTGTGGCCCACCTGCCCGGCCTCCGACTCCGCCCCTTCGCCTATATCTTCCCTACGGAACCCTAAGCCTCAGGGAGCGACCACAGATAGATTTCTGCCGCCTCTGGGGGCGGAAAACACCGAGAGAGAAAGATCTCTCCTGCAGATAGATTTCTGCCAGGGGAATTCCTTCCCGGAGAGGGGAGACCGTCGCCATCAACACCGTCATCAAGCTAGGATTCATCAGTATCATCATCATCATCTCGACCAACACCATCATCACCACTCCATCCCGCTGTGACAATTGTGTTGCATATTGCTTTAGTTCTTAGGGGAAACTTTCCCGGTGTTGATTACTATTGTAGTTGATGCTTGTGAGTGGAACCATTGGATTATTGTTTATGTTCAGATTGTTATCCATTATCATATCATCTTTGATCTTGATCCATATGATGTCTTGTGAGTAGTTCGTTTAGTTCTTGAGGACATGGGAGAAGTCATGTTGTTAGTAGTGAATCTGGGTTGAGTTATTATTCAATGGTTTAGTATTTAAGTTGTGGTGCTATTCTTCTAGTGGTGTCATGTGCATAGAATACATGATACTTCACCATTTATGGGCCTAAGGGAATGCATTGTGTATTTGGCTACTAATTGTGGGGTTGCCAGAGTGACAAAAACCTGAACCCTCGTTTGGACACCTTTGCACAAGGGAGCGTAGGATCTCAGAGTTTAAGGTCGTGGTTAGATTTATATTTTAATTACTTTCCTGTAGTTATGTGCAGGGGGTTTAATCACAAGTATGTATTAGTCCTAGGAAGGGCGGTATGTTAGCACAGGTTCACCCACACAACACTTACAAACACCAAAGAAGAGTACTCAGTTATTTGAAGCGAAAGCACTTGACAGAATTCCCATATTTCCTCGAGAACGTTTGGTCCTTATAAGTATTTACACCGGCTTGTCCTTTGCTAAAGAAAGTATTGGGACACTTGCTCCGTTTGTTCGTTACCTTTGTTACTTGCTCCTTGTTTTGTTGCTTTGTCATAAAACCACTAAAAATCCGTTTGCTAAGTATTCACAGGGATTTCCTGCTCCATACCACTGTTCGGCACCTTCTGCTCCTCGTTGGGATCTACACTCCTATTTATCGGAAGTACTATGATACACCCCTTATACTTGTGGGTCATCAGCGAGGAACTTCCTGAATCCAGGGCAGAGGAGACCAGCAACCCGGAAGAACCTATACCTGGGCTGACATTGCCAAAAATCCCTGTGACCACCACTTGGATAGTAACGGAGGATCTACCGTGAGCTTAATGCCGACTAATAAAGACGCATACGTCTGCTTCCTCGGATCCCAACCTGCCAAGGAAAAGAAGGCGGTTCTTCGTGAGCTTAATGCCACGGTTCCGGCTGTTCCACAGTTCCTGGATTGGTTAGAGGTAACCATCACCTTTGATCGATCAGATCACCCAAGGAAAACACATCGTCGGGGAAAGTACCCTCTGGTTGTCAATCCTTTTATTGATGGCTCTCAGTTTTCTAAAACACTCATGGACGGTGGGAGCAACATCAACATTCTCTACATCGAAACGCTCCACCGCATGAAGCTGCATGAGAGACAGTTGAGTTACAACAGTGTAACTTTCCATGGCATCGTACCAGGGAGACAGGCGGATTCTCTGGGTGAGATCACTCTGGACGTGACATTAGGAACCCGAGATAACTACCGAACCGAGCCACTCTCCTTCGAGGTGGTACCGTTCAAAAGTGCTTACCACACCATCTTCGGGCGTCCGGCTTATTGGGCGTTCATGGCCCGGCCCTGCTACATCTACAATATGATTAAACTTCCAGGTCCCAAAGGCGTAATCACCGTACGAGGAAATCCGAGGAAGGCGCGAGAGTACGACGAAGGATTTTCTGCCTTCACCGAAGCCGTGCTGCACGCCCAGGAGTACCAGGAAATCAAGAAGACCATCAATCCGTCTGAGATGCCCGCTACGAAGAACGAGGTGCTGAAACCAAGTTTGCAGTTCAAGGCGTCAGAAGAGACGAAGAAAACGTCGCTGAAGGAAGATGATCCCTCCAATACGATAAACATAGGGGTAGGCTTAGGCCACACATAGGAAAGCACGCTCGTCGAGTTCCTCAAAGCTAATAGTGATATCTTCGCATGGCAGCCTTCTGACATGACCGGAGTACCTAGGGAACTTGTCGAGCACTATCTTAATGTGTACCCAGACGCTAAACCTGTCAAACAGTCCTTACGATGGTTTGGTGATGAAACGCGCAAAGCGATAGCCAAAGAACTAGCCCGCTTAGAGTTAGCGGATTTTATAACAGAGGTTATCCATACAGATTGGGTGGCAAATCCTGTACTCGTCCCTAAAAAGGACATTATTGAATTAAGGATGTGTGTTGATTATACCGCTTTGAACAAGGCATGCCCAAAAGATCCGTTCCCTTTGCCAAGAATCGATCAAGTTATCGACTCAACGGCAGGGCCGGAACTACTCTGTTTTCTCAACGCATATTCCGGATATCACCAAATACCGATGAAAAAGTCGGATCAAATTAAGACGTCTTTCGTCACTCCTTTCGAAACCTTCTGCTACAAAACTATGCCTTTTGGCTTAAAGAACGTAGGAGCAACATATCAACGTACTATGCAACATTGTCTCAACGACCAAATCGGACGCAACGTCCATGTATATGTAGACGACATAGCAGTTATGTCCAAAAATAAGGAAACTTTAATTTCCGACTTGGATGAAACGTTTGCTAGTTTACGAAAATTCAATATGATGCTAAATCCGAAGAAGTGTTTATTTGGAATTCCAGCCGGAAAATTGTTAGGTTTCATTGTCTCAGAGCGAGGCATAGAGGTGAACCGGGACAAAATAAAGGCTATCTTAAACATTACCAGGCCGACTCGCCTGAAGGACGTACAACGCCTCACTGGTTGCATTGCAAAAGTGAGTCGGTTCGTCAGCCAGCTCGGCGAAAGAGCCGCACCTTTGTACAAACTCTTGAAGAAAATCGACAAATTTGTCTGGACCCCAAAAGCCGAAACTGCCCTGCAAAGTTTGAAAGATCTACTTTCAAACCCACCAGTGCTCGCAGCGCTAGAACCTCAGGAACCTATGTTACTTTACATTGCAGGGACCAACAAGGTCATAAGCGTGGTAACAGTAGTTGAGCGCGAGGAAGAAGGCCACGAGTATAAGGTGCAGCGACCAACTTATTATCTGAGTGAGGTCCTGACAGAATCCAAACAACGGTATCCACATCATCAAAAGCTAGCCTATGGAGTGTTCTTTCCATCAGAAAGCTACGCCACTATTTTCAAGAGCATAAGATCACAATGGTGAGCACCGCTCCCCTACGAGATATAATCAACAATCGCGACGCCACAGGACGTGTCGCGAAGTGGGGAATAGAGCTTGCAGCTTTTGACATTGAGTACAAACCACGTACAACAATCAAATCCCAAATACTTGCGACTTTGTCGTTGATTGGACAGAAACGGCAGAAAACTCAGGCCCTCCAGACTCGGAATTTTGGACCCTTCACTTTGACGGATCAAAAGCACGAGGAGGCTCGGGGGCTGACGTGGTGCTCAAATCACCCCAAGGATATAAGTTGTTCTATGTGTTCCAAATACACTTCATGGCAACCAACAATATTGTCGAGTACGAAGAATTGCTACAAGGAATATGCATGGCCAAAAACATTGGCATATCTAGACTCATGTGTTACGGAGACTCAGATTTAGTTGCTCAACAAGTATTATACATCTACAACGCAAATAAACACATGGCAGCATACAAAGCTGTTGTGGATGAATTATCTAAATCGTTTGAGGGTTTTGAGGTTCAACACATCCCTCGAGCAGAAAACGAGGAAGCATATGCTCTATCAAGAATAGGCTCTACGCGGAAACAAGTACCGAATGGTGCTTTTTAAAGCATTTAAGGGTCCCCTCCATAGTCAGAGTTGATGAGGACTATCCGACGAAATCCGACTCACGTTTTGGCTGTAATCCCCAGCTGGACAAAACCTTATCTGGATTTTCTGATAGACGGAAAATTCCCCGAAGACGAAGTCTTAAGCCGGGAGATTGTCCGACGAGAAAAAGCCTACAATATAATAAATGGTGAGATCTATAAATGGAGTGTTTATGGTGTGTTTCAGAGATGTATTTCTTTGGAAGAAGGAGCAGAAATCTTGAGAGAAATCCACGAAGGCGAGTGTGGTCACCACGCTGCAGCCAGATCCTTAGTGGCAAAGGCTTTTCGACACGGATTCTTTTGGCTTACAGCTAAGGCGGATGCCGATAAACTGGTCAAAACATGCAAAGCCTGCCAAAAGTACGCTCATCAGGCACACATTCCGGCTGAACATCTGCGAACAATCCCTATTACGTGGTTGTTCGCGGTCTTGGGGCTTGATATGGTAGGGCCGTTTCGCACAGCAAAATGTGGATTTACTCACTTACTAGTTATGGTGGATAAATTTACAAAGTGGATTGAGGCTAAACCCAAACAAGTTGCGATGGAGCCACAGCCAGAAAGTTCGTCGAAGACATAATCATCCAATCCGAATATCCGCACAGTATAATTACTGACAATGGGAGTAAATTTTCCATGGGGGAACTTGCCGAATTCTGCGAAGAACAAGGGATCCGACTCGATATTGCATCAGTCGCACATCCACAAGCCAATAGACAAGTCGAAAGAACTAATGGCCTCATTCTATAGGGAATCCGACCTCGCCTCAAGGCACCGCTTCGTCGGGCTGCGGGGGCTTGGGCGAAAAAATTACCGTCTGTGATATGGAGCTTACGTACAACTCCTAACAGATCAACGGGCTATACTCCTTTCTTCTTGGTCTACGGTGCAGAAGCAGTTTTTTCGAGTGATCTGATCCATCAAGCTCCACGAGTCAAAGCATATATCGAAGAAGATGCAGAAGTTTCTCGACGAGAGGATCTCGATATAATCGAAGAAGTACGCATTATTGCTGAGCAGAGATCTACAGCCTATCAGCAAAAGTTATGCAAGTATCATAGTCAGAGAGTTCAAAATCGTTCTTTTAGAAAAAGTGATCTGGTTCTCCGACTTGTGCAAAAGAGAAAGCACAAACTTTCCCCAATTTGGGAAGGACCTTTTATGATTAGCAGAGTTCTGCATAATGGGTCATATTATTTAACCGACATGAGACCAATCAAGGAAAGACCTGATACTCGGAAGAGAAAGAGAGCTGGTGGCAGTATAGACCCGGATGAAATAGATCGTCAATGGAATATTGCACAGCTACATACCTTATATTCTTAATTATATTTCCTTGTAATCATATATGTACATGTTCAAAAGTAAAATAAAGTGTTGGTTTCCTCATATTTTATCTTTGAGAAGTTTTTGCCATCTTATTTCCAAACGAGCATGTAATTTTGTCAAAAATCCCAGAATGCTTGAAAGTACTTTATGCTCATGTTCGTTTTGGTCGCGATTTTTGAATATCTAAAAATGTTACCTTAGGGTACAAAATTTAATTTATTGTCTATACTTTGATTCTTTATCTGATTGCTTAGACGCGGGCATTTTCCGAGTAATGAGTTGTTGGTACTGGAAGCCAGCTTTGTTTCCGAGTTTAAACTGGTTTAGCAATTGCGCTCCGTTTCTCGGCAAAGTTTCCGTCCAAAAGGTTGGCCGACCCATGAAAGGGACGAGGCAGAGGGCCATATAAACCGATAAGTATAGGCATAACAAAAAATGCAAAGTGCTTCAAAAATTTCAGGCACATGCATAAAAAATATATAAACAAAAAGTGCTACGATAGTAAAAGCATTAGTTTTTACAAGACCAACACAAATAATAAATATTGTATCCATCATTACATTGCCAAAAGATCAAGATAATGCATATAATTTTTTTATGCTGCAGGCGGTGGTGATGAAGCAGGTGGGGCACTAGAATCAACAGCAGTGTCGCCCTCGATCTCAGACTCGGAAGCATTGCTGGCTTCTGGCTCTTGGGGCGAGGGAGGAGCGGTGATGGATTCGAAGAATGGCGTCGTGTAGTTGGTCATCTCCGCCACTCGACAAGCTTAACCTGCACAAGATTCTTGGATGGCCTTAATGTCTTGCGGGTTACCCTCATCCTCCTCCTCAGCGTGCCCTTGGTGACGTGCCAGATTTCCATCTCGCTATGGTGGCTCATCACCATTGTCAGAGCTGTTTGCGCAGTAGTCCGGGCATAGGAGATCTTCCAGTCCTCGATCAACTTCAGAATCTCTTTCACTTTGTCCCTCACCTCGTGCACTGACATTTTGTGCAAATCGGAAAGCTTGACGGCTTCGCCAGCCTCTTCTAGATTTTGGCGGAAGTCATACAAGACATCTCCGACGAGCTTGATGCGCTCGAGGCGAGGTTCGGAAGTGGAAGAGTCTGAAATATTCAGGGAGGCTGGGAAAGAACCAAAAAGTCAAAAATCCGACTGAAACGAAAGTCAAAAAAATGAACCACACAAAGTAAAAAGATTCAGAAATCTTACCAAGCATGGAGTGATTCCATTCAGCATGCTCCTTGCGGAGGCTGTCTAGTTCACTTGCTGATGCCTGGTCAAGATCCTTCTGGATATCAAAGTCCTTCTTGAGATCAGCAAGTTCTTTATCTCGGAGGGATAGGAGCTTCTCGAGCCTCACGGTCTCGTGGTTGCTTGATTCCAAGACCGCAGCTACGGATTTCTCCGATTCCATAGTTAGGGTCTCAAGCTTTTCCCGGAGTTCAGCATTTTCTGCCTCCAAGACCTTGAAGTTTTCGGCCTGCTCCACCATCTTGCTGGATTAGCATAAAAATTCTGCAAAGACAAAAATATCAGTCGGAAAAGAAAATTCGACTATGCCAAAGCATATAACTAACAAAGAGGAAGTCGGAAAAGTTTACCTTCTGCTTCATATTTTTCAACTTTCAACTTTGAATTCTCAAAGCGCAAAGCTTTGATTTCTTTGTGCTTGTTGGAATTATTCTTGAGCAATTCCTGGTTGGAAGATGCAATTTTCTATAAGTTTAGAGACAGAATACCGTCAGATGGCTAGTAAGACTCGGGCTGCAAATTTAGCTAAGTAAAATTATAGCACGAGCCTTGGGGGCTACACTACATCATTCTTTTGCAACCTAAAAAGCATCAACCGGATCCAGAAATGTTTATCCGACTTTATGCTTGGGGGCTACAGGATATGGTAATAAATTCAAATAAGAATCGGAAACTTACAATGTGTTCCAGGTGTAACTTCTCAAACCCGAGCTTGGTGCTATGAAACACCTTCTCGGTAAGGGTGAGGGACGGAACATCCGTCGTTGGAAGTTCGCCAGATGCGACTTTAGGGTCCCGAACCAAAATTTGGTCCAGGAGGCTAACCAGCTTGACATCTTCCTCCTCTTGGCTCGCTGCCTCTAGAGTCAGGGTTTGCTTCTCAAGACTGGTTTGAGCCAATCTAAGAATCTCTTCCTTTTCTTTCCTCTTGAGGCCAGGGACAATGGAGTTGACCAATTTATCCACCATACCTGTGGTTATTACCATGGGATCATTACCCTTTACAGTTTCTCCCTTGTAAGTTGCCTGGTCATCAACGGTGACCAGGGCTTTCGAGATTTTGCCAGCGTCAGGGGATGCATAAGCTCCCTGCGCTGATGGAGTAGTGGATGGGGTCGACGGCGGCACAGCTGGAGAAATGACAAGCTTCTGCTGACACATCTGCTTGCCCGGCTTGCTTTCCGGCTTTATCTTGCTCTTCAACGATGATTTAACTCTAGAACACGAAAATCCTAAATATTAGGTGTGCTCTGGAAAGATAACAAAGGTACATGAGTACTTAAAATAAGAGGTGAGGTGCTTACTTTTTAACTACTGGAAACACTTGGCTACCAGCAGCAACAACTTCCTTCTCCTTACGCTTCTTGGAGGCGGAGGCGGTAACTTCTTGCACCTCATCATCCTCTGTCACCTCCGGGTCGTCTGAAGCATAGCCCTCTAGTCGAGCTAGCTCGGACTCGGAGAGTTTCTCGAGCTGACAGAGTCGAAAAATCATCGACGAAAATAGAGTCGGAGAAAGAACTGAAAAGAAGGACAAAATGCAAAAGGCAGAGTTGAAATGTTTACCGAAGTCAGAGGACGGTTGGTCGTTTACATCTTTAGAGAAACTTCTAGAACTTTCCATTCCACTCTTTCTTTGATCAGGTATTGCATGAGGGACTTGTAATCCTTCGGCGCGAGCCGGCTAGAGCTGACCATCATCTTGTCCTTCTTGTTTCTCGTAATCTGGTGCATGAGGCGGTCTCCGTGGTGCTGGAGAGGATGAATCCGGCGCTCCAGCCAGCAGTGGATCAAGTCAGATCCACGAAGCCCCTCATGCTTCATCAAAAAATCGATCCGCCTCTTAGCAAGTATCAAAATATCCGACAGCTTCGGCGCCTCCGCGTCCCATGAATCTTGATGGCGAGCGGCGCCGTTGACAAACGTCGGAAGACCTTCCGCCTTACCCGAAGCCAGAATATCCTTATGGTAGAAGAAGGTTCCGGCCTAGCGTTTGACGGATTCACTAGCGTTAATCCTAGGATAGATCCGATTACTCCTAAGGAATAAGATAATATTACCGATGACATAAGGCACACCGGCACTGATGGAATTCTTCCGAGTACCATAGTAGTACCGGAAAAGGGTGAGACTTGGCCTAATGCCAAGAAACCCCTCTCACAGAGCTGCATGAGCACTAAGCTCGAGCAGAGAGTTGGGAGGAAGGTTATGGAGTTGCACACCGTAATGGTTGAGGACCTCGACGAAGAAGTCCGATGGTGGGAGGCTAAGGCCACGATCAACGTGAGTGCCGAACAGCACCCTCTCACTGTCTTTTGGCGCGGGGATGGCGTGTCCTGAGGCGCTCCGCCACGCGCCAACGATAATGAACCCCTCATCCTCCATAACTTGGAGCTCCACTGTATCCATGGCGCTGGGGATCCATAGACCCCTCATCTTCTTCTCGTCTGCCGCCGACGAGCCCACCGCCGCTGTCGCTACTATTCCTGAGGACGAGGCAGATGCCATAGTTCTTGGAGGAAGAAGGGCTGGTGGGGGAAGGGAGAGATTTTTTCTCAACGGTGTGCAGATGGGAACTAGTGCGGAGAGCTCGAGGAGTATGTGGAAACAATGAATGAATCGACGGAGAGGTGAATCTGGGAAGAAGGGTTTCTCTCCTCTTATTTTCCTCTATGTCAAGATTCATGCAGTAAGATGCACGATTATCGCCATGCGTATAGTAGAGGGGGAGTTAGCTTCCTCGCGACTCTTTCGCCCCCTCGATTTTCGTGCATGCATTGAAACGGCGTTCTGTTCCGTAAGGAACGAACCCACCAACGGTCGTGCTGATGGAAATCCTGTCAGTGATGGGACCTAACCTGTAAAGTTGTCAGTCAACAAGGAAAAGATCAAGGTCAAAGCAAGATATATCCGACTCGATTGACTTGGAATCCTACAACAATGAAAGAAGTTTTTCGGGAACCCTTCAAGATTCTCAAGACGGAGAAATCATCAAGCTAGACAATTTATCCGACTTCAGATCTTGGAGACTTCTGGGGCTACTGTTGGGGATATACTTTCTGGGTATACCCACAGGACTCGCTGACCAGGGTCGCCCACCAACGGGTTAGAGCTTTGCTTCACGGGTGGCCCAGTCAGAGAAAGAGGAGGAGCCAGTTCCGGCTATGACAATGCCCAGAAGAGTTACCGACTTAGGCCTGTAGTGTTACCTATAGTCCAAGCTATACATAGTTACCGACTCTGTAGCGTAGCCGGATAGGTCTCTCCTGTAACCCTAGGCCCCGGTGACTATATAAACCGGCCCTATGGGACCCTTTAGGGCACAACTCAATAGCTACAAGCACAATCAACTCGCACAAGCGAACCTCTCTTGTAATCCGCTGTAACATCCGGCTTACGTCGATATATTACTGGGTTGCTAGCAGGAGTAGGATCCGATCACCGCAGTCGGATCTGAACCTAGGTAAACTTGTGCTCATCGCTCCTGGAACATCCGACGTTTCACACCCCATCCTTCCAACGCCACTAGGACCCCTATGGCGTACTTGTCGACAATTCGACGACATTCTTGTCGCCCCCACGGGAAAGGCTGCGTGAACAACACAGTCCTCCTCCTCCATGGTGGCTACTAGGTGGCGATGGAGGTGGAGGTGGCGGTGGGTTAGCCTTCTTGCTATTTCCCTCCCACGACTCCTCACGTCTGTCGCGGTTGCTTGTCGGGCGCAGAGGGTCATGGTGTGACCTGCTCCTGTGCCCGTGGTTGCCACTGTGCTCTCCGCCATGACGAGGCTGCTCCACACTGCCACGGATGACGATGCCACCCTGGGGGCGTCTAGGTGGAGGCATGATCGTGCGGTGGTGAACTTTTGGGTCTTCGTGATGCCGGGAAGATCGAGGCGGTGGGGGCGAGCGACGAGGGTGAGCCTTGCCTCCGTGGTTGGAAGATATGGGGATAGCATGAGCCCTGTTGCGTGCATCCCTCCGTCTTTGTTATGATGAACCCGTTTGACGAGGTTCGATCTCGTCAATGCCCATTTTTATGGACTTGGGTTTTGGAGAAGATGGGGATGCTGGAGACCGTGGAACGGTTAACAGACAAGGAACACGGGGACACGAAGTTTACCCAGGTTTAGGCCCCCGGAGGGAAACCCCTACTCCTGCTTGTCTGCTCTTGATTACGGTGGAACCGAAAGTTACAGGGGTGCGCAGATGCAATCTGGCATGAGGTGCGTATGAGGTGGTTAAGCCCTCCTCGACATGCCCTCCTAGCCTTTATATAGATAGGCAGGTCCCGGGCGTAGGTCGAGTCGCTTACAGATTAGGGTTTGTCCCCTTTGAATTTCTATCTACTCTAGTCTTGTTCTCCAAGGATCTGAAGGCGTCATGGGCTTGGGCCACCCGAAATATCCACAGGCCGCGTATCTTGGTGTGGGCCTTCCTTGGGCATGACTAGGTATGCCAATGTTGTGTACCCGTGGGGTATAACCATGTCAGTAGCCCCCGAGTGTTCAGTCGAATCGTAGATTCGGCTGAGGACTCTTCAATCTTTCGGGTGCAGTTGGACCTGTTTTTAAGAGAAAATGATTTAGTTCGTAGGGATTGTTGATGTGTGTGCCCGACTCTCCCTACGGATCAGGGCCAGTTAACTATCATAGGACAAAACAACACGATCTTCTTCAGACTCGAGTCCCCAGACTCGAATCCGGAACGAATGCTGGCGTAATTCGACTCAGGCCGTTGAGGTCTTATAGGAGTCGAATCCCAGTGGTTTTCAGGTGATGTACCCAACGCGTCCGTCAGGATTTTTCTTCATGCGTGTTGACACGATATTTTACTGGCAGAGCGCAGTCAGGTGTGTTATCAGGCCATCAGATGATATCTGTAGGTCTTATCCTTGCGTCACAGACACAACATCTGAAATTTTATCATCGTGGAGGTGTTTCGGGTGGCCAAGGAGAATGCTTCTCACTTAGCGTTGGTTTGGGCAAAGTTGCCAAAAAGATTTTGTTGTATTTTGATCCGAATATCCCCCGAGTGTCTGTTCGAGTCATAGACTCGAGCAGAGACTTTTTAGTTCAGTTATTTTCAGTTTAGGTCCGAAGAACACAATTTTTTTGGATGCTTGACCAATCCTCCCTATGGGAGTAGCCCCCGAGTCCTTAGTGGAGTCGTAGACTCGACGTAGGACTTGAAGATAGTTGAGGTGCAGTACCTTAATCATATCTCAGGTGTCCGGCCAGCGCTCCTGATAGGAGTAGCCCCCGAGTATTGGCTTGAATCGTAGATTCGAGTGAGTGCTTGATTTGTTAGCCGAAAATTTCCAGCCATTGCTAGCTTAGTCTTGATGACATCAGTGGTAACGATTGGTGATCTCAACCGTGTGCGGCGGCAGAGATGACGCGACGGGACAATCGTGGGTCCCACCGCCTGACTTGAAGTTGACTAGTCACGCGTGAACGTGGCGAGAATTACGGCGTCTCCTCGGTTTCCGTGCATAGTGGACAACGTGCAGCCGACAGTTCGTTGTTGTGCTGACACGTGTAGGGTTGGATCTTGCTTGTGCGCTAGGGCTTCTGGATCAACGGATCGTGTTCGTCGTCTTCGTCCTTTAACACCGTGGGTAAACAGTGATTTTGTTTTACCCTTCTCCATTTGCTTTCTCTCCATTGCCTCCATTTTCACGAGCATTGCCTCTCTCGCTCTGCGCACTGGAAATTCTCCGTTCGTTTCCCTCTTCTTTTCTTCGCGCGCACCGCCGCCCTCGACGCTACACAATTGGAAGACAACTGCCGAAGCTGGCTCGAGCACCGCCGCCGAGGCAAGAAGATCACCGGCGGCAGGTGGAGGCGCACGGAGGTGCGCGATACCGATCTGCGCAAGCTGCGCGACGCGGAGTTGATCCCGCAGAACAAGGAGGACATCAAGATTCCTAGCGATGAGGTAATACCCTGCTCACCTGTAATTTTTCGGGTGATGTTCGTTGCCTTCGTTCTTCGCGGTCTCTCGCTTCCTGTCCACGATTTCCTTCGTGGACTCCTGTTCTTCTATGGGATTCAGATACACCATCTGTCTCCCAATTCTCTTCTCCATGTCCCTTGCTTCATAACCCTTTGCGAGTGCTGGCTCGGCATCGAGCCAAACTTTGTCCTCTTCTGGAAGCTCTATTCCGTGAAGAGGCACTCCGACACCGGCAGAGTCTATCCACTTGGCGGCTGCATTATCTCCCTCCGTCATTTCATCCAATTCTTCTCCTTTTCTATCTACGAGTCCGTCCAGCAGTGGCGCCAGAAGTGGTTCTACATTCGCGATGCTAAGCTGGCGATCAGCAATATGGGCTTGCCCCCTTCGACTCCAAGCAGAAGATCGTCCCGAAGAGATCATGGAAGAACCACATCTTGGAGGGTGAGGTTGCGGAGGTGGAGGGACTCTACCCGCGGGTGGAGGCCCTTCAGCTGGTGCCAGGAAAAGAGGTCAACGGTGTGGATATCATCCGCACCTTCCTCAAGCGACGGGTGCAACCGCTCCAGGCTCAGGCACACCCAATGTTTCTCTACGCTGGCTCCAGTGATCCAACGAGGGTTTCATCCGAAGAGTTGTCTTCGTGTGACCTTGATAGGGTCCTTCGTCCCTTGCTAAAGTTCAAGGCCAATGAGGATCTCCCGGGGAAATCGTTGACCCCCCTCTTAGCGCCAATAAAGGGGGTACTTAGGTGATGCCTGTTCGTGCGCGTAGCACTTTTTGCGGGTGTTTGCTGTTTTGCTGTTGTTACTGATCGTGTTTCTCTTTTTCTTTTGCTTGCAGCGCCTCCAGGTTACGGGGTCCATGCCTCCTCTGCCTGAGAATTTTAGGGAGGCGCCAGACAATGAGGAGGTGGACTCCGAGTCTGAGCTTCCTCCAGCTCAGTCGCCTACTGCGGATGCTCCTGACGCGAGTGAAGGGCAGACCCGAAAGTTCTCTCGGAGCGAGTCTTCGGATGTGTTTACCCTGCCAACTCCAAGGGGTCCGTACTTCCTCGAGCGCAATGGCGAGGATGATGGTGCTTCTTCCACACCTATCCATACAGTGCCCATTCGAGCGATGGCACCGCAGCCGTCGGCCAAGAAGAAGAAGGAGAAGGCGGCTCCCATCATCAATTTGTCCGATATGGATTCGTAAGTTGTAACACCCCAGTTTTAGTTAATCTATATTAGGGTTTGTTTTGTGTATCATGAGCATCATGCATTAAAATTTGCATTGAAGAAATAAAGTAAAAACAGTAAACCCTATTTCCCTTCCCTCTCTAAAAACAATTCAAAATGGTTTTGAATTTGAAAAGTACAAAATGTTTGGAGCCCAAATTGAATAAAAGGGTTCCATTGTATTTTACATATTTTACAACACCCTCTGGTAGTTTTGAATGATTCAAAATAGATTTGGAATTAAAAATACAAAACAGAAATTGAAAACAGAAAAGAGAAAAGCTTTGCAAAATAAAAACAGAGCCAAACCGTTCCAGGCCCAGCCCAGTTCGCATCTCTCCCTCTCCCCTTCTTTCCCTACCGCCATGTGCAGCAAACTGCGGCCCAGCTAAGGCCCAAACACAGCTCAGCAGCCTCCCTCTCCTCTCTTCCTTTCCTGCGGCCCACCTCGGCCCACGCTAGCCCGCCACTGGCCCGTACCCGTTCGGTCTTTCTTTCGGTCATCGTGTTCCTCCCGACGATGAAGCAGCTGCGTGTCGCAGCGGATGCCGTCGCCTCGCCGCCGTGCGCCAAGATACTCGCCACTGCTCTGGATGCCTACAAGACCCCTGGTCTTGCCGAGAACCCTAGACGAGCCCCAGTTCGCTAATTCCTCTTCTCTCTCGCTCGCAGGCTGCAAGAACCTAACCCTAGCCTCTGACCTCACCGGCGCCCCGCCGGCCCCAGCCTCCAATCAGCCAGCTGAGGCCACCGCTGAGATCCACTCGCTCGGCTCATTCGTCCTAGCCCTCTCTCTCGCTCACGCGCGCACCCCTAAATGGACGAATCGATAGCTCTGTCCGTCGCTAGTAGACGCCGCTCGCTGTCGAATGAATCTTTCCCTCGCCTCCCCGACCCTTCTGCTGGCTTCCCGGTGAGCTTGTGGTCCTCCTGGACCTCTCCTTTCTCTTCCTCCCGCTCTGGTTCGTGCTCGCGTCGATCACCACCATGCGCCGCTGCAGACCCTCGCTGTTCTTCTGTTCTGATGACCTATTTCGGGCGGCACCACCACTAGCTAGCTCGCCTTGCAGCTGCGGTTCGAACCACATACCCAGCTTGCGCATGCGTGCTCGAAAACAACGGCGCCGATGACCATCTGCAGGTGGCCGGCGACGTGACGTCACGCCTGCATCATGCTGACGTAGCCGCGTGGGTCCGTCTGCCTCTTTGACCGCTGACCGCCATGGTGGCACCCGACGTGGCCCCTGGCCCTACTGTCAGCCACTATGGATAGCCCACCCCGCAGTGTAAAACGTTTTCCAGTTTCTTTTATTTCCAAAAAAGTGTAATAAAGGCTTTAATAATTTCTAGAAATTGTTATAATCTTGTAAATTCAATAAGTAATTATTTATAAGTCAGAAAAATACAAATAATATATCAAAATGTTCAGAAAAATTAGCTCCACCTCTTTAAGCTATAATCATGCATTGTTCAACAACTTAAATGACAAGTTTAATTAGAAGAACTTAGTAACCCCTCTCATATACATCCGGAGTTTCCCCGAGTTTTGGGTTTTCACCCCTCGGAACCCCGTTTAAAATGTCGAGCATGCCTTAGGGTTACATTTCAATGCAATTTAACTTGTCATATCATCATACTTGCTTAAGCATTGCATCGATGCCATGTGTTGATTGTTTCCCCTTTATTTCCGATGTTTGGTTCTTCTTTGGTAGAATACGATATCGAGATCAAAGACCAAGATCAAGACCGACGAAGATCGAAGATCGACAAACAATACTTGACCAACTATAATCAAGTCAAGTACAAGGCTCTCGAAGCTCTTCTTCCTGATTATCAACTGGCAAAGGCAAGCATAGCCCCACCATAATATAATCCTTTGATTTCGAAAGCATTTCAATTCCTGCCATGATGCATACAATTCTACTGTGGTCTTTTATCGATAGATAGAGTATCCTATCTATTGCATTACTCCCTTTGAGCTTATATTACCGGATCCACTTCTCCTAGCATAACTAGGTTTGGCTTGTGTGCACTGCTAGAGCTATTATCTGTGTCCTGCTTAGCCATGCATAGCTGTTGAGTCTGGTCCATCCAGATGATGTTTCAGATGCAGAGAATCTAGTATGGGAGAACGTGTTGAGATAAGATCAGAGATGATATGAGTTTAAACATGCTAAGGCTTGTATGGGAGGCCACAGTGGGATGTGGTTTTTCTAGTCCCATGCTCGCCACCACTAGGAACCAAGTTCTTTCCTTTGGAACCGAGACGAGCGTACAACCACACGGGGTCTGGAAAACCTCATGAGCAACTAACTTGCCTAGTAGATTCCATGAGTCACATAGTTCGGGCATTCCATTCGACATATGCATAGAAAACTGTTTGAAAGATTTGCCGGGTGAAGGTGCATTCATAACAGGTAGGTAAGCGTGACTGGGGTTGCTTGGGGTCGATGGAGCCCCTGGTGAACCAACCTCACCTCACATCTTTAAGTACCGGCTTCGGGATTTGACCCGTTATGGCGGAACCATACTTATTGCGTGACTTATGGTCTCGGCGAAAGCAAGGTAAAGGTCGTGTCTAACCACCCTCTGCCGGCCTTCCAAGGAAGAGGGCTATTACTAGTGGCATTAAGAGAAGGTTAGTATGTGTGGGTAAAGTTGTACACCCCTGCAGGGTAATATTCTTTTCGAAAAGCCATGTTCACGGTTATGAACGACTTGGCGACCGGACTCAAGATCATAGAGAACTATAACCTAGTCGTAAAACTTGGTAGATCAATGTTGAAAGGGCATTTATTGTCATAATCAATTTTGGTGTTCGTTAACAACAAGTAGATCATTTTACAGTTTGTCACTGTCTCCAGGTTGATACTATGATATGTGAAAAGCACCCTCACACTTGGGAAAAGTCCCTACTCATGTGACACAATTCTGGAAACCCCAGACCGGAGTCTTCGGTCTGCCAAGACCGGAGTCTCCGATGTGGTCCGGAGTTTCTGGAGCTGTCTCCGGTGGTGACTTCAGGATCTGGGCTAGGACATTCTGTATGGGGGTCCGGAGCCCGCTCCAGAGGATACCCCGGAGTCTCCAGTGCTGGCTCAGTCCGGAGTCTCCGGTGTTGGAAGACCGGAGTCTCTGGTCTTGTTGGGTCATGGATGGCCTGGGTCATTCAGATGGGCGGTCCGGAGGCTGGTCCGGAGATTGGCCGGAATCTCCGGAGTGACCGGAGTCTCGGTCTGACTTTTCTACAACGGTCAGAAAATGGTTCGTGGAGGGAGCTGCCTATAAAAAGGGACCCTTGTCTTCTTCCTCCAGTTGCTCGAGTTGCTCAAGAACACCAACTCCATTAGAGCCACCAAATCTACAAGATCTCTTCATCCAACCATCCGAAGTCATTGATCTTTGGAGAATCGAAGGAGGAGGCCTTGATCTATATCTTCACCAAGAGAAATCTTCATTTCCCCCTCATTCACTTGAGGGCCCCCAAGCTCTAGTGTTTCTTTGGAAACCCTAACTTTGATTTGGTTCTTACAAGCTTGTCTTTGATTTGTCTTGACAGCTTGCTTGTATTTGGGAGCCTCCAATTAAGTTGTGGATGTGTGCCCCAAACTTGTTGTAAAGGTGTCGGCTTCCACCTCGAAGGTTGCCGATATAGTGGAAGGTGGATCGAGCCCATTGGGGTGAGATTCATCGGAGAACAAGGGAGGCCTCTCGTGGCGTTGGTGGTTTGAAACCACCCCCTCTCCAAACGTATACGTACTTCCCCTCAAAAGGAAGGAACTACGGGAAACAAATCCTTGTGTCTCCGCGTCCACCACTTTGGTTACTTCTATCCTTTACCGCACTTTACTTACTTGTTCTTGCTTAATGTTGTGTTAGCTTGTGATCATTTGTCATATAGGTAAATTCACCTTAGTTGCATTATCTAAAGAATTTACCTTATTATCAAACCCTAAACTAAAAAAGAAGAAAATTTGAAGTAGCACCTACTCACCCCCCATCTAGGTGCCCATACGATCCTTTCAAACGCGTGCTTAAGGATGCCTCCTCATGGGTACGAGGGGGTGAACCTAGTTAGGGTTGAGATGATGATGATTTGGTGGATATCAAAAGATGATGATCAATATTTCGGAGATGTCGCTCTCTTATCCCCTTTTAAAACACTCTGAATAGACGAGTTTCTCCTCTTTATTGTTTTATAAACAAAGATGGCTTTATGCAAAACAACTCCAACAACCAGAAGTCTTGCGGAGTACACCCTATACTCACCCTTGCTTTGTTGATACTTTTGGCAGAGTAAGTGATTCCCTGAAGATCAGTTTGGTACTACATCGACATCGACGAGTAGCTTGGGGTTCCCGGCCGGCAGCCTGGAATCTATGGGATGGGACGTCATCGTTATGCTTCAGGCCTCTTAGGCCATTTGTTAAGTTTTCTATACTTAATAGCATAATTTGCCTTCCGTTGTTTGATGTTTGTGGTCACTGACCTCTGCTTGTAATAATTTGGTTCTCTGCTCAGTTATGAGCTTGCTGTAATAATTTTTGTGTCGTAGGGTCACTACTGTGTTATCCATTCTTCACTGGATATTATCGAGCTCAAGGTTAAGCTTATGTCAGAGGGAGGTCTGGGATTTGTTTAGCCCTGATCTCGGGGGTGTCACATAAGGACTCCGTCTGCATTGCTTTCTGTCACCTGTCTGGGTAATGTAGGTTGTTGTCTTGATCCGAATTTTTTCTTGCAACCATTCTTCGGAGAAGCCTCTTAGTGAGGGCACTCGGGAGGTTGTAGGGGAGTCTAAGCCGACAGCTCCTCCTGCTCAGGTGGTGGCCGACTCTGAGGACGATGCCCCGAACCTCTCCAAGCGAGAAGCTCGGGCAGTCGTAACTTATAAGACCGCACACGGAACTTCGGAGTCCTCGCCTGAACACGTAAGTTTTTTCTGCTTTATCTCTTTGGGGGAGCCCCCAAGCCCTATTCAGGTGACTTGTTGGTCGTTTCCTCTTGCGGGGCGTAGCCCCCGAGCCCTCTCTGATGGTTTCTTTTGTCTCTTTTTCTTTTGCAGCCCTTTGTGCATAGCGCCAACCTCCTGGTCCAGCAACACCTGGCGCTTGAGGCGAAAATGCAGCAGCTTCAAGGTATGTGATTTTTGTACCCTATTTTTCTTTGTCTGCTCCAATTTTTTCCTGGTGTTGATTAGTTGTCTTATCATTTTGCAGATGAAAACAATGATACGCTTCGAAGGCTAAATGTGCTCGAAAAGAGCCTTGGCCAAGCAGAGAAGAGGGCAGCTAATGCTGCTAAAGACAATGAGCACCGGCAAAAGGAAGCTGCTGAAGCCAAGGAGCATCTTCGGAAGGAGGCTACTGACAGCGAGGAGCAGCTCGCTGCTGCGGCAGCTGCTCGTGAGGAGATGGATGATAGGCTTATGGCTTCATCCAAAGCCTTCTCTGGTAAGTTTCCTTTAACTTTTTTGTTGTTGATTGTTTGCGCCTTTTTGACTGAATCTTGTCTTGCTCTTATTCGAGTGCTTTTTTATTCTTTGTTTCAGATGCTTCAGGCATCACGTTTGATCATCGTGCGCTGGAGCATGGATATGCTCTGGACGATGGCACCGCAGTGGTCGAAGATCGCTGCAGCACTACTGCTGGATCATTGGCGAAGGCCAAGGAAGTGCTCAGGCGCTTGTACAGGGAGATCATCCCCAAGGGTGTTTCCCTGGAGGATGTCGACGCCCTTGCGGATGCTCTGTCGGAAAACGCTCTGGCGGCGTATAAGCGCAAATAGAAGGGCATAGGCGCCTCCATGGGGTTGGCGATGGTGATGGCTCCGGAGCGGAGCTGGACCTGCCGCACATGACGTCCCAGATGCCAACAGCTGCAGATGGCTCAGAGGTAGCGTTCGCCCTCTTCGCCTCTCGTTGTAAGCTTATAGATCTTCTAGCTGAGTACGCCGCGAAGCAGCATGAGGAGGCCAAGAGTAGGCAGTCTGGCTCCGAGGCCACTCCGGATGCAGGTGCTTAGGCCCTTGTGTTGTAGTTG
Source organism: Avena sativa (assembly GCA_916181665.1). Lineage (NCBI taxonomy): Eukaryota > Viridiplantae > Streptophyta > Magnoliopsida > Poales > Poaceae > Avena > Avena sativa. The sequence goes on from OV702282.1 coordinate 197,779,614, forward strand.
TTGTAGTTTTCTTCTTTGTTTCCCTATTATAGCCTTTTGTTGGTGGACAGACCCAACTTATGCCACGATGTGGCTTTAATGTATATAAACTATGTTTTGAGCTGTTGCCAGAAATGGTTGTGATGTTCATGTCTTGTCTTGTTTGCCTTTAGGGTCCTTCGGGTGAGACTCCCGTTGTTAATTTGACTGCGCCTGAACCGCGATCATCTCTGGATGATGCGTTGCAGCTGGCTTTTCTTCGTGACCGCGTCCACAGCTTAGAGAAGGATATCCTTGGCATTCGAGGCCACGCTGATGTGTGGAAGTCAAAGGCTGAGCGAGCCACTGCCAGGGAGGTGTTCTTGATGGTGGAGACGCGGCAGATGAGCGAGCAACTGCAATGTGAGCCTTTGTGAACTGCTGTTCTTTCGGATGCACCTTGCTTGTGTGCCATCTTATTCTATGCTTGGTGCAGGTTTCGATCTCGTTCTGAGGGAGGAGAAAGAGCGCGTTGTGTTTCAGATGAATTGCTTAACGCAACATGACCTGGAGGCCGGTGGCTTCTTCTGGATGGACCACGATCAAGCCATCGTCCTTGCGACGATGCAGGATCGCGTGCACCAGGTTTCTCGGTTGCTGAAGCAGGCGAGGAATTCTCTGGCATCCATTTTGTTCGTCATGTTCCCCTTGGATGAGGCACCTTCCACCCTTTGGGGTCTTTTGTCGAAGTTTCGAGACGTGGACCGCGTTAGAGAGTTGGTGCGACATCAGCTGGTTGCTGGGGGTGAAAGCTGCTCTTTCACTTGTTCGTCTGCATCGCCGCGATGTCAATCTCACGGAGGTGGCGACTGGGTCGCCCCTTCGACCAGATGGTAGTCTTTGGGACATGCGCCCGCATTATGCGGCTGTGCAGCAGTATGCCGAAGAGATCGTGGACTTGTTCGAGCAATAGGCAAATGTGATTCTTCATAATAGGTAGATCCTGCAAAGAAAACTTGATGTAAAATTTGTATATTTTCGAGTGGGCTCGTAGTGCCCTTTGTAAAGTTTATTTGTATTAGCATGTGGTGCTTTGTTGTGTGCATGTCCTTTTCGTTAGCCTGACATGGTCAGCTACTCAGGTTGTATGCATTGTTCTCATTCGACAAGGTCATGAGGTGAGGCATAGCCCCCAAGCGTGTTATAGCGAAAATTATGCAAGGGAAAAGAAATTTCGGCCGAGGGACATAGATTTTATTCATTGCATAACGAGGAGGTACATTGTTTGGTTGAGTAGCATTGGCTGAGTATCCTTATTGAAAGTAAAGAGGTAGCTAGGGGTAGAAGCGTCGCAGTTGTGCGACGTTCTAGGGGTTGGAGTATTCGACTCCTAATGCGACGTCCATGAGGCGATAGCCGCCACCTGGGATGACTTCGGTGACAATGTAGGGTCCTTCCCAGGGTGACTCGAGCTTCTTCGGCCGCTCTTGCCTGAGTCGTAGGACGAGGTCTCCTTTGACGAAGGACCTTGGGCACAGCCGACGGCTATGGTAGTTGCGGAGGCTCTGTTGGTAGACCACTGAGCGAGCCGCAGCGATGTCACGTGCCTCGTCGATTGTGTCGATGGCGTCTTCGAGTGCGGCCATTGATTCGGCTTCGCTATAGGTGACGACCCGTGGGGCCTTGTGGCGTACCTCTGCAAGAAATACGGATTCGGCTCCATGAAGAAGGGTGTGAAGCCAGTTGAGCTGTTCGGTGTTGTACGCAAGCTCCAGAGGACGGAAGGTAGCTCCTCTGCCCAGGCTCCCGCAAGCCGTTCGAGTGGGCATAGCAGGCGTTTCTTGATGTCGTTGCCTATGAGGCCGTTGGCCTTTTTGACCTATCCGTTGGTCTGCGGGTGAGCCACGGAGGCGTACGATATGTTGATACCAAGGCCCTCGCAGAAGTCTTGGAATTCCCTCGAGATGAAGCTTGAGCCGTTGTCCGTGATGCTGCTGTGTGGCACACCGAACATGTAGACTATGGACTCGAAGAACTTGATGGCGGTTTTGCCGCTTTGGTTGGTGACAGGCATGGCCTCGATCCACTTGGTGAACTTGTCGACTGCAACTAGGAAGTAGACGTGGCCTCCTTTCGAGGATTTGGGCGGTTTGCCAATCATGTCGAGGCCCCATTGGGCGAAGGGCCAGGCCAGTGGTATGGGCCTGAGCTCGGATCCTGGTGCGTGTGGTTTGTCCGCGTACCTTTGATAGGCATTGCACCTTTGGACGATGTCCTTGCGTCGTTCATGGCTGTTGGCTAGTAGAATCCAGCTCGTAGAGCCATGGCGACCAGGGCGCGGCTGCCTGCATGATGTCCGCAGATGCCCTCGTGGATGTCTTGGAGGATGGTTTTGCCGTCACAGATGGTGACGCACCTTTAGAGAACACCTGAAATGCTACGCTTGTACAACTCGCAATTGTGGATGGTGAAGGCCTTGGACCGGCGAGATATGCGTTGGGCATTTGTCAGGTTATCGGGCAGTTCTTTGTTTATCAGGTACCGAAGGTACGACTGTGTCCATGTTTCTTCAACCGCCACGACCTGCATCAGGCTGACCAGCTCGGCCTCGGTGTCAAGATTTTAGGGTCCTTCATGTCCTTCAGGTGGCGCAGCCCCCGAGTGCTCTGCTTCTTCGGGTGATCCCTTGGGGGAATTTCCTTTTGATGGAGGGTACACAGATTTGTTCGAGGAACACACCTGGTGGCACCCGTCCGCAGGTGAACCGATGTTGGAGAGCCTATCGGCTTCTTCATTGCTTTCTCTTCCGACGTGACGAAGCTCACAGCCGTCGAAATCTCCTTCGAGTGAGTTGAAGAGCGCGCGGTACGCGATCATGTTGGCACTGTGAGGGTCACACTCGTTCATCATCTGTTGCACGACAAGGTTTGAGTCACCATAGATACTAGGCACGTTGCGCTGCAGATCTTGGCCATCCACATGCCATGGATGAGGGCCTCGTATTTGGCTTCGTTGTTGGAGACGCGAAATTTCATCTGAAGGACGTATTTCATATTGTCGCCCTAAGGGGACATCAGTATGACGCCAGTTCCTGCCTCGTATTCGGCTTCGTTGTTGGAGCCGTCAAAATGCATCGTCCATGATTGCATCATGTCCGGGGTGTCCGGCAGTTGGAGTTCCATCCAGTGGACGAGGAAGTCAGGGAGGACCTGAGTTTTGATGACCTTGCGCCGCTTGTAGACTATGTCTAGAGGAGATAGCTCGATGCCCCCACAGGCTACACGTCCCGTGGCTTCAGGGTTGTTTAGGATGTTGGACAGTGGTGCCTCGTTGACGACCATGATCTGATGCTCCTAGAAGTAATGGCTCAGCCGACGAGCCATCATGAATACGCCGTAGGCGAGCTTTTGGTAGTGAGGGTACCTCTGCTTTGTTGGAGCCAGTACCTCGCTAAGGTAGTAGATTGGGCGTTGGACCCCATGGGTCTTGCCATCTTCGGGTCGTTCGACCACGAGTATGGTGATTACCAACTGGTGTGTAGCCGCGATGTATAGCAGCAGAGGTTCACGCTCCTTTGGCATGACCAGGACAGGCGAGGTGGAGAGCAGCCGCTTGAGGTCCTCGAATGCGTCATCTGCTTCGGGTGTCCATTCGAACTTGTCAGCTTTGCACAGCAGCTGGTAAAAAGGCAGGGTCTTCTCACCCAGGCGACTGATGAATCTGCTCAGCGCTACGATGCGCCCAGCTAGCTGCTAGACACCTTTGAGGTTCTCCGGCTTCTCCATGCTCAGTATGGCCTAGATTTTCTTCGGATTCGCCTTGATCCCCCGTTGGGAGATGAAGTAACCAAGTAGTTGACCAGATGGGACGCTGAAGGCGCACTTTTCTGGGTTGAGCTTGATCTTGTAGTGATCAAGGTTATCAAACGTCTCGCGGAGATCATCGATCAACGTCTTGGCCTTCCTGGTCTTGATTACTATGTCATCAACATAGACTTGGATGTTGCGACCGATCTGGTTTTTCAGGCACACCTGCATGCACCTCTGGTATGTGACACCTGCATTCTTCAACCCGAAGGGCATGGTGTTGTAGCAGAATACTTCAAACGGCATGATGAACGCCATTTTTTCATGGTCTTCGACCTTCAGTCGAATCTGGTTGTAGCCTGAGTAGGCATCGAGGAAGGAGAGTTTCCACATCTTGCAGTCGAATCGATGATCTGATCGATCCACGATAGAGGTAAGTGGTCCTTGGGACAGTACTTGTTGACCGATGTGAAGTCCACGCACATCCGCAGGATGTTCGTGTCCTTTTTGGGGACCAACACGGTGTTGGCCAGCCACTCTGTCTCCTTGATTTCTCGTATGAAGTTGGCATCGAGAAGTCTATTGACTTTGATTCCAACGGCTTCAGCTCTTGGTTCGGACAGTCGTCGGATCGACTGCTTGACTGGCTTTGTGTCAGGGAACACATTGAGTGCGTGCTCGGCGAATTCCCTGGGAACTCCTGGCATGTTTGCAGGACACCAGGCAAAGATTTCCCAACGCTCACGGAGGAATTCGACAAGCGCGCTTTCCTATGTGGGGCTAAGGTCGTTGGCGATCAACGTCGTATTGGAGGCATCTGTCGGGTGGACCTGCACCTTTTTTGTGTTAACCGTGGAGTCGAACGACATACGGGTGTGTTTTGCTTGGAGACTAGGAGTGCCCCATTGTCTGTCACCTCTCGGAGCCTCGTGAGCTACTCCTGCATACCGAACGACTGGGAGATTCTGTTGAAGTCTCTGTCGCAGTGAAGCTTCCTTGGATGGTGATGACGCCCCTGGGTCCTGGCATCTTCAGTAGCAGGTACACGTAGTGTGGTACTGCCAGGAATCTTGCGAATGACACGCTCCCGAGGATAGCGTGATATTGTGATGGCCAGTCCACCACTTCGAACTCTTCAGGTTGGCCGAAGATGACGCCGAGCCATATCTTTCCCAGGGGATATATGCCCTTCCCTGGGACTATGCCGTGGAACATCGTGTCGGATTGCTCCAGGCTGTACAGCGGGATCTGCATCGTTGCGAGTGTGCTGGCGAACATCAGATTGATGCCGCTGCCGCCATCCATGAAGACGCGGCTCATCTCGAACCCTCTGATCTGCGCCTCAAGCACTATGGCAACATGACCTGGGCGATCCGAACGGTCGAACGTGATACAGGACTCCGAGCCACTGAGGTACTCAGGGATGGCAGGTGGAGCGGTCACGGCCAGGCTGACCTGTCGGGTGATCTTCTTTTGCACCCTGTTGGTAGGGCGTCCCTTCTGGATCATCAGGGACCGTTTTGGCGGTGGATATCCTCCTGTACCATTGTTTGGTGTAGGTGCGATCGCTGGATTCAACGGTCCAACGGGTGGTGGTGGAGGAGCTCCGTGGGCGGTGTCACCTGGTGCAGGTGCGGGCCCAAATCTAGGGTTCACGATCTGGCATCGCATTTGGGTGAGACCCTTGCTGAGATTCTAGAACTCGCGGCAGTCCTTTAACATGTGGCTGGCCTTCTTCTTGCCATCCTGCTTGTCGATGTAGAAGTGAATGGTGCAAGGACGAGACAATTTGTCATATGCGGAGGGCTCGTCATCACGGCTGCGACGCTGCCATGTTTGCGTGGGTCGCCCTCCATCGCGGAAGTTGCCTCCACGGTATCCGCTGCTGCGGTTGCCGTCATTGCGTCGGTCAGCGTAGCCAGCCGCAACCATGTCGACTCCGTCCGATCGTCGTAGACGCGCGATCTTCGCTTTCTACGGCATTCTCGCCTGCGGCCATAGTCGTCCTCTTCATCTGAATGTGTTCGGTGGAGGGAATCCTCGCCATCTGCCCACCGGTTGGAGATGTCCATAAGGTGGTCGAGCGTCTTGGGCTTGGCGCTCCCAAGTTCTTCCTTGAAGTCTGGGCACTTGACACCGTCCTTGAAGGCATCGATTGTTCTTTCCATGGAGATGTGCACGGCAGAGTTCTTAATATGGGACCAGCGTAGGATGTACAAGCGAATGGACTCGCCGGTACGTTGGGTGCAGGCGCGCAGTTCCTCAATCGAGGCTGGCGTCTTGCTGGTGCCCTTGAAGTTGCGGGTGAAGCTATATGCTAGCTCCTCCCAGCTTCGGATGGAGCCTGAAGACAGGTTGCTGAGCCAGATCCGAGTGGCGCCTGTCAGCTACAGCTGAAGGCACTGTAGAGCGGTGTTCCTGTTTCCGCCGTGCAGCTTGACGAACAAGAGGTGGTCGCAGAGCCATGCTTTCGGGTCTTGTGTGCCGTCGAACTTCGGAGTGTTCGAAGGGAGCTTGAAATTTTTGGGCATCCGCGTCTGCCGGACGGATCTGCTGAAGCATCTAGCTCCACACAGTTCTCCGTCATAATCTTCGTCGGATTCGGTTGAACACGCGAGTTTAGCGCGTGTCTTGTCGATCTTGCGTTGGGTGACATCGTTGCGGGCGTCATAGTCGTTGCTGCGGCGCCGTGGGCTCTTCCGACGTCGAGGCAGATCGTGTTCATCCTCGTCGGATGAGGGTGTGGGGCTGCGGGTGAACTTGACCACAACTTTTTTCTTCGGCTCCGCAGGAGCTTCGTCGTGGAGTGCAGCTCCGACAAGTCCGAGACCAGCTAGTGCGGACTTATGAATGGCGCTCTTCGGGTCACCCATCGGAAGTGGATGGACGCGAGGTACGTGGTGGCTGCCATGATCGCAGCCTGCAGCGTCTTCGGCATGACGTTGTCGTTCACGTCCATCGACATGAAGGACATATTGAGGGCCCTGGTGACGTCGCGGCGCACGGCGGGGTCCATGTGCTCTGTGCGGGAGCAATGCTTGTTGGCGTTGTTGCCATGCGAGCTGGAGCCGCCAGCAGCGGAGAGAGAATCTCGCAACTCCGAAGCTTCCTGCTTGCGTTTGTCGAGTTCTTCCATCAGCTTCACCTACCGGTTATGCTCTCCGATGAGGAGGAGGTGGTATGCCATCAGCAGATCCCGTGAAGCATTCACAGGTAGGATGATGTTGACTACCACGGCTTCGCGTGCCTGGCGCCATCCGTCCTCGTTGAGGTTGATCTTCTGGTAGGCGTTGGCGTCGCCTTCGTTGGGCCTGAGAGGCGGATCTCCCTCGTTTCCTCCGTTCCCAGCTTGCGGGTTGAGGGGTGGGTTGGGAGGTGGATTTGGTGTACTCGAACCTGGTGGCAGTTCCGATTCGTTCTAGATGACCACGGCGCATAGGTAGCGTCCACGGACTGGATCGCTGCTGTCGCAACTTTGGGATCCGGAACCGTAGGTTCCTTCATCCGAGGTAGGACCGCACATATCTGAGTTGTAGTTGTTGCTGTCGTATGACTCATCTGTCAGCGTCAACGTGCATAGCGCACCGATGGGTGGGACCCATGAAGCGGGCCTGATGGATGGTGGTGGCACCCACTCTGGGAGGCGGAGAGTGCCGGTTTGCCCCACCTGGAAGCAGAATCTCCCGAATAGCATCTCGAGTCCATCGCCGATGGACTCAAAATCCCTCAGGGTGGCTGGCGAGTGGGCGGTGAAGTCGAAGGTGCCGAAGAGGATATGATTCTCTGTCGTCGATGAGTTGTAGAATGCTCCGGATGGGACCGTCATGATCGCACAATCAGTGTCCCCAGTTCCCACAGACGGCGCCAATTGACGAGGTTCGATCTCGTCAGTGCCCATTGTTATGGACTTGGGTTTTGGAGAAGATGCGGATGCTGGAGATCACGGAACGGTTAACAGACAAGCAACACGGGGACATGAAGTTTACCCAGGTTTAGGCCCTCGGAGGGAAAACCCTACTCCTTCTTGTCTGCTCTTGATTATGGCAAAACCGAAAGTTACAGGGGTGCGCAGATGCAATCTGGCGTGAGGTGCGTATGAGGTGAGTTGATCCCTCCTCGTTGTGCCCTCCTAGCCTTTATATAGATAGGCAGGTCCCGGGCGTAGGTCGAGTCGGATATAGATTAGGGTTTATCCCCTTTGAAATTCTATCTACTCTTGTCTTGTTCTCCAAGGATCCGAAGGCTTCATGGGCTTGGGCCACCCGAAATCTCCACAAGCCGTGTATCTTGTCATTGGCCTTGGGCTGGACTAGGTATGCCAATGTTGTGTACCCGTGGGTTATAACCATGTCACTGTTTGAGATCCGAAATCGCACGAAGATCCTGCACTGGGCTTCTTGGGTGCGTTAGGCTGACAATATGCGGGGTTAGACTCAAGCCTTTCAGAGGTGGACTTTTCCTGCTGTTTGACCGCCTTGGCGACTAGGTCATAGACCTGTTCCACAGCCGCGGGGGATCTATCCTGCTCCAGTAGAGTCTTGGCGATGGCCAAGTTGAGGGCGGGCATGGGCATGACTTGCTTTCCATCTTTGTTAATGTATGGCTTAGCTTGTGCCAGCTTCGAGGGGGGCCACCACAAGTTGCATCGTATGCCAGGGTCGTTGACGACGTGAGCCAGCGCTTTCTTTGACTTCTGTTGCTTGAGCGGAGTCTTGTACTCGGACTCCATGGCTCTAGCCGCCTCGATCTATTTTTGTGCCTTGGCTAGATCTTGATCTAACTTTGCGCCTTGCTCCACGATGGTCTGCGCTTCCTCCAGTAGTTGCTGGCGCTTCTCATCGAGATGGATAACATTCCGCATATGGGCCACGTGTAGGGTTCACAGCATAGAAAACAAAAAATTTCCTACGATGGGAACTATGTACCAAGATCTATCTACTAGATAGAAACAACGGGCGGATGTATATCCGTAGATAACATACCCTTGAAGACCGACAAAGCTTAACGAGTTCGACTCGTGGTTGATGTAAACGATCTCTTGCCGATCTCAAGATCGAGAGGAAGTCCTAGCGCCGCAAATCAGCAGCGCATCCGTGCTCCCACACACGTCCGAGGCACCGAGCAACCTCCGCCTCCTCGCTCCAGCGATGCAGCGGAAGCACAACTATTTCTTGCCGAATAGCCACCGGGAACATGTATCTCGCTAGTCCGAGACCATGGGGGATAAATTCTAGAGGGGGAGAGAGATCCTTCATGAGGAGGTGTGAGTGAGAAGTGATGAGAGGGGTGCCTTTTATAGGAGGAGGGGGGAACCCCAAGGGGGTGGCCGGCGCATGGGGGCTGCCCCCTTGCCCTCCCCTCTTCATGTGGGTGGACACTCCACTCACAAAATCCATTCAAATCCCTCCACTCAAAATCCCACTCAAACTTGCTATTAAATTTCCAGCAAATTTAATGCAAACTCTCATTAAATAAAACTCTTTTATTTATTCAGAATTTTGTCAATTACTTTAATGACAAATATTCACATATAACCCCTTGCCAGAATTCTAATTCACATGCATAACCTCTTTATGCAATTTCACCCAAAAACCTGTTTTGGTATCTAGTGAAATAAATTCCTGCGCTTGTTTATTCTTTCGGCATGAAACTTTTGCTCCAATTGGATGTCGGTGTCTCTTAAGTGTGTCACCCTACGGTTCGTGAATAATGCGGACATGATCGAGACCCCTCTCGGATCAATAATCAGAAGCGGGATCTGGAGACCCATACTGACTCCCACACATTCAACGATGACTTTCTTGTGATCGTCGGAACCTTTTACGCTCGTATCTTAATCCCTTTGTTTCACGATATATTACATGTCCGAGATTCGATCATCGGTATCTCCATACCTAGTTTTATCTCATTACTGACATGCACTCTTTTCTCGTTCCCGTGATATAACATTCTAGTGATCAAATCACTTGCTTGCAAGCTAACCAATGTGATATCACCGAGAGGGCCTAGAGTACATCTATCTGTCATCGGGATGAACAAATTCCACTCTCGATCCATGGGCCTCAACATAACACTTTATTAGTCCTGAACCCATCTTTATAATCACCCTGTTACGGTGTGACGTTTGATGTTATCAAGAAACTCTTCCGGTGTTAGTGATTGACATGATCTCATGGTCTAAGGATTAGGATCACTTCGTAAGTTGTTATAGCAATATAAACTCAATGACTTTGATCGTAATGCTATACTTTGGATGAATGTTCATCACACCATTACACTAATGTTGTGATCCCGTTATTAACAACATCCAATGTCTATGATCAGGAAACCTTGATCATCTTGTTAATCAACGAGTTAGTTTATGAGAGAGGCATAACTAGGAACTTTCTGTTTGTTTATTAAACACACATGTATTAATGTTTCCGTATTAATACAATTATAGAATGCAAAATAAACATCTATCATATACTTGGAGTACACATAATAAACACTTTATTATTGCCTCTCAGGACATATTCCCTTGAGTTTCCCACTTGCACTAGAGACAATAATCTAGTTACATAGTGATGAATCTAACACCCATTGAGTTCTGGTGTTGATCATGTTTTGCTCTAGGGAGAGTTTTAGTCAACGGATCTGCTACATTGAGATCCGTGTGTACTTCACAAATCTTTATAGCTCCATCCTTGACATGCTCGCGGATGGAGTGAAAACGGCGTTTAATATGCTTGGAATGCTTGTGAGACATTGGCTCTTTGGCATTGGCAATGACACCATTGTTGTCACAATAGATCACCATTGGGTCCAACTCATTTGCAACCACTCCTAGTTCGGATATGAACTCCTTCATCCAAACCGCTTCCTGAGCCGCTTCCGAAGCAGCAACATATTCGGCCTCCGTTGTTGATCCCGCCACCACAGGTTGTTTGAAGCTCCTCCAACTAACCGCTCCGCCATTCATGAGAAATACGTATCCGGATTGAGACTTAGAGTCATCCGGATCGGTTTCAAAGCTTGCGTCAACATAACACTTAGCGAAGAGCTCTTCTTCACCTCCGTATACAAGAAACATATCCTTAGTTCTTCGTAAGTACTTAAGGATATTCTTGACCGCTATCCAGTGTTTTGAACCTAGATCCGATTGGTACCTACTAGTCAAACTAATAGCATGTGCCACATCCGGTCTTGTACATAGCATGGCGTACAGTATAGAGCCTATGGCTAAAGCATAGGGGACTTTGTCCATTATCTCTCTTTCTTCCGCCGTAGCCGGACTTTGAGTCTTACTCAATGTCTTGCCTTGCAACATAGGTAAGAACCCCTTCTTACTTCCGTCCATTTTAAACTTCTTTAAAATCTTATCAAGGTATGTACTTTCCGATAGCCCTATTAGGCGTCTAGATCTATATCTATAGATCTTTATGCCTAATATGTATGCCGCTTCACCTAGGTCCTTTATTGAAAATTTGTTGTTTAGATAACTTTTAACATTGTTTAAAAGATCTATATCATTTCCGATCAATAATATGTCATCCACATATAATATCAGAAATGCCACATTGCTCCCACTCACTTTCTTGTAAATACAAGCTTCTCCATAAGTTTGGACAAATCCAAACTCTTTGATCACCTCATCAAAGCGGAGATTCCAACTTCGTGATGCTTGCTTCAATCCATAGATGGATCGTTGAATCTTGCACACCTTGTTAGCATCCTTAGGATCGACAAAACCCTTTGGTTGTATCATATACAACTCTTCTTCAATATTACCATTGAGAAACGGGGTTTTGACATCCATCTGCCATATCTCATAATCGAAATATGCAGCAATTGCTGACATAATCCTAACTGACTTTAGCATCGCTATGGGATAGAATGTCTCATCGTAGTCAACTCCTTGAATTTGTCGAAAACCCTTTGCGACAAGTCAAGCTTTATAGATGGTCACATTACCATCAGCATCAGTTTTCCTTTTGAAAATCCATTTGTTCTCCACGGCCTTTCAGTCGTGAGGTAAGTCCACCAAGTTCCAAACTTGATTTTCATAAATGGATTTCCATCTCAGATTTCATGGCTTCTAACCATTTGTTGGAATCCGGGCTCATCATTGCTTCTTCATACGTCGCAAGGTCATCATTTTCATCAACCATGAAATTCATGACAGGATTTCCGTACAGCTCGGGAGCTGCACGCGTCCTGCTAGACCTGCGAGGTTCGGTAGTATTCTCTTTCGGAGTTTCATGATCATTATCATTAGTTCCCTCTTCAACTGGTGAAGACAACTCCAGAACTACTTCCGGCGCTGCGCTACTCGCCATACTTTGAAGAGAAGGTTCAATAACCTCTTCGAGTTCTACCTTCTGACTACTCACACCTTTCGCGAGAAACTCTTTCTCTAGAAAGGATCCATTCTTGGCAACAAAAACTTTGCCCTCAGATCTATGATAGAAGGAATACCCAATAGTTTCCTTAGGGTATCCTATGAAGACGCATTTTGCCGCTTTGGGTTCGAGTTTATCCGGTTGAAGTTTCTTCACATAAACATCGCATCCCTAAACTTTAAGATGACAGCTTAGGTTTGTTTCCAAACCACAATTCATACGGTGTCCTTTCAATGGATTTAGATGGTGCCTGATTTAAAGTGAATGCAGCAGTTTCTAGTGCATAACCCCCAAATGACAATGGCAAGTCCGTCAGAGACATCATAGATCGAACCATATCCAATAAAGTACGATTACGACGTTCTGACACACCATTTATCTGTGGTGTTCTGGCAGGTGTGAGTTGTGAAACAATTCCACACTCTTTCATGTGAGTGCTAAACTCGTAACTTAGATACTCACCTCCACGGTCGGACCTTAGAAATTTGATCTTTCTATTACGATGATTTTCCACTTCATTCTGAAATTCCTTGAACTTTTCAAAGGTTTCAGACTTATGTTTCATCAAGTAGATATAACCGTATCTACTCAAATCATCCGTGAAAGTAACAAAATAACGATATCCACCTCGCGCCGACACACTCATTGGACCACATACATCAGAATGTATGATTTCCAATAAATCTGTCGCCCGTTCCATTGAACCGGAAAACGGCGTTCTAGTCATCTTGCTTATAAGTCATGGCTCACATGTATCAAATGATTCAAAATCAAGTGATTCTAAAAGTCCATCCGAATGGAGATTCTTCATGCGTTTAACGCCAATATGACCTAGACGACAGTGCCACATATATGCGGATATATCATCATTAAGTTTAATCCTTTTAGCATCAACATTATGAATATGTGTAACATCATCATCGAGATCTAATAGAAATAAACCATTCATCATCGGTGCATGACCATAAAATATTTCATTCATATAAATAGAATAACCATTGTTCTCGGATTTAAATGAATAACCACTTTGCATCAAACACGATCCAGATACAATGTTCATGCTCAGTGCAGGCACCAGATAACAATTATTCAAGTTTATTACTAATCCCGATGACAAATGGAGAGGTAGCGTTCCGACGGCGATCACATCAATGCTTGATCCATTGCCGACACGCATCTTGACCTCACCCCTTGCTAGCGGTCGCTTGTTCCGCAGCCCCTGATTCGAGTTACAAATGTTAGCAACTGAACCGATATCAAATACCCAGGTGCTACTGCGAGCACTAGTCAAGTACACATCAATAACATGTATATCATATATACCTTTATTTTCCTTGCCGACCTTCTTGACTGCCAAATACTTGGGCAGTTGCGCTTCCAGTGGCCAGTCCCCTTAAAATAGTAACACTCGGTATCAGACTTAGGTCCAACTCGGGGTTTCTTTTAAGGCACGGCAACCGGCTTGCCGCCCTTACTTCCCTTCCATTTTTCCCTTCTTGTCTTTCTTGAAACCAGTGTTCTTATTGATCATCAACACTTAATGTTCCTTTTTGATCTCCACTTCTGCAGTTTTAAGCATTGACACAAGCTCGGGGAGAGACTTCTTCATGCCTTGCATATTATAGTTCATCACAAAGCTCTTATAGCTAGGTTGCAGAGACTGCAGAACACGATGGATGCCTAAGTCAATGGGAATCGATATTCCCAAGGACAGAAGCTTATCGGCGTAACCCGACATCTTGAGTATATGCTCACTAACGGAGCTGTGCTCTTCCATCATGCAGCTAAAGAACTTTTCTGAAGCATTGTAGCTCTCTACAGCAGCATGTGTGTCGAAAATCATTTTCAACTCACCCATTGTATCAAATGCATTGTTGTTTTCGAAATGCTTTTGAAGTTCCGGCTCTATCCCATACAATATGCCGCAATGAACTAAGTTGTGGTCCTCCTGACGAATCAGATAGACATTCTTCTCCTCGTTAGGGGCATCCTCAAAAGGTGGGGGGGGCCTACCGGCGCTTCTAGCACATATTGCTTTTGTGCAACAGAGAGGAGAATCCTCAAATTCATGGCCCATTCGGTAAAGTTGCTACCGTTCGTTGCAAGTTTCTCTTTCTCCATGAACACATTGAAATTAAAAGCAGGTGGTGCCATCTACAACAGAATTTGTAAAGTTTAGACTAAGTTTATGATAGATTGAGTTCAACTAATCCATATTACGAATGAACTCCCACTCAAAAACAACATCCCTCGGGTCTTTTTGGTGATTACATGAACCAAATCCACTATACCAAGTCTGATCATCACGTGAGTCGGTATAGCTTCAAAGGCGAGCATCAAATGGGCATCATATCTACTATATGACTCATGCTTAACCTTTTGGTCCATGTTCCGAGGCCATGTTTGTACATGCTAGGCTCGTCAAGTAAGAACCTTAGTATTCGCACGTGTAACTGTCTTACACCCGAAATATGGTCGTGGATCCAAGAACACCCGATCATCACGTGATGTCTTGGAGCGACAAAAACATAATCGGTGCATACTAAAGGAAGAACACATTCTTATCTTTATATTGAAATGAGTTATCATCTTATTATGCTAATAAAACGCCAAACAAGCAATATAAGATGCTATCAAACATCACATGTTTATTAGTGAAATGATATGGTTCCTGCATATGATCTCTATCATGTGCATCGTGGTATGATCACTATCATACCTATATGTGTAAGACCAAGGTCTATGGAATTTACACGTTATGTGTGTTGTAAGAGTATCATCTCATACTTCTACTTACAACATCACCATATCATAACACTAGCCCAGCAACAATCTAAACTAGATGCCTCTAATTTATCCATTGCAAGTTTTACGTGGCTTAGGGCTTTCGAGATAGAACCGTTCATACCTACGAACATGAACCACAACGAGGATAACCAAATTGTTGACAACTCATTGCAAAATAGATATTGACTATAGTAGGAGAGACAGACACCCGCTAGCCACTTATGCACACTAGTTGCATGTCAAGCGTGGAACAGGTCTCATGTGCGAGGACATGTAAAGTTTGTTCGGGCCGCTTCATCCCACTATGCCACCAATATCCAAAATTACAACTAAGGAGCAACAACATGATCATCATCGCCCACATACTCATATGTGTACTACCCGTGTAAAGCATCTACGCATAGATCCGGCTCTGATACCACTGTAGGGTACGCAACATAGAAAACAAAAAATTTCCTACGATGGGAACTATGTACCAAGATCTATCTACTAGATACAAACAACGGGTGGATGTATATCTGTATAGAACATACCCTTGAAGACCGACAAAGCTTAATGAGTTCGACTCGTGGTTGATGTAGACGATCTCTTGCCGATCTCAAGATCGAGAGGAAGTCCTAGCACCCCAAATCAGCAGCGCATCCGTGCTCGCACACACGTCCGAGGCATCGAGCAACCTCCGCCTCCTCGCTCCAGCGATGCAGCGGAAGCACAACTCTTTATTGCCGAATGTCCATCGGGAACATGTATCTCGCTAGTCCGAGACCATGGGGGATAAATTCTAGAGGGGGAGAGAGATCCTTCACGAGGAGGTGTGAGTGAGAAGTGAGGAGAGGGGTGCCTTTTATAGGAGGAGGGGGAACTCCAAGGGGGTGGCCGGCGCATGGGGGCTGCCCCCTTGCCCTCCCCTCTTCATGTGGGTGGACACTCCACTCACAAAAATCCATTCAAATCCCTCCACTCAAAATCCCACTCAAACTTGCTATTAAATTTCCACCAAATTTAACGCAAACTCTCATTAAATATAACTCTTTTATTTATTCAGAATTTTTTCAATTACTTTAATGACAAATATTCACATATAACCCCTTGCTAGAATTCTATTTCACATGCATAACCTCTTTATGCAATTTCACCCTAAAACCTGTTTCGGTATCTAGTGAAATAAATTCCTGCGCTTGTTTATTCTTTCGGCATGAAACTTTTGCTCCAATTGGATGTCGGTGTCTCTTAAGTGTGTCACCCTAAGGTTTGTGAATAATGCGGACATGATCGATACCCCTCTCGGATCAATAATCAGAAGCGGGATCTGGAGACCCATACTGACTCCCACACATTCAACGATGACTTTCTTGTGATCGTCGGAACCTTTTATGCTCGTATCTTAATCCCTTTGTTTCGTGATATATTACATGCCCGAGATTCGATCATCGGTATCTCCATACCTAGTTTGATCTCGTTACTGACATGCACTCTTTTCTTGTTCCCGTGATATAACATTCTAGTGATCAAATCACTTGCTTGCAAGCTAACCAATGTGATATCACCGAGAGGGCCCAGAGTATATCTATCCGTCATCGGGATGAAAAAATTCCACTCTCGATCCATGGTCCTCAACATAACACTTTATTAGTCCTGAACTCATCTTTATAATCACCCTGTTACGGTGTGACGTTTTATGTTATCAAGAAACTCTTCCGGTGTTAGTGATTGACATGATCTCATGGTCTAAGGATTAGGATCACTTCGTAAGTTGTTATAGCAATATAAATTCAATGACTTTGATCGTAATGCTATACTTCAGATGAATGTTCATCACACCATTACACTAATGTTGTGATCCCGTTATTAACAACATCCAATATCTATGATCAGGAAACCTTGATCATCTTGTTAATCAACGAGCTAGTTTATGAGAGAGGCATAACTAGGAACTTTCTGTTTGTTTATTAAACACACATGTATTAATGTTTCCGTATTAATACAATTATAGCATGCAAAATAAACGTATATCATATACTTGGAATACACATAATAAACACTTTATTATTGCCTCTCAGGGCATATTCCCTTCACCACGTTCATAGGCTCGATGAGCAAATTGTCGTACATCACTCTATCAGCTGGAGTGATTTGGGCAGCCACAGATGTAGATGGTGGTGGCGGTAGATTCAGAGGATTGGCGCTGCTTATACCGGTGGCAAGTTCCTGCGGTTGTTGCACTAGGATAGCCGGAGGGGGCATGGCCTTTGCCTGAACACTGTCGGCATCGTCAGTTGGGCCCTTCTCGATGTCCTATGGCTTAGGCGGAGCTGATCTAGCAATTCGACGAAGTGGTAGACAATGTCATTATCTGGGTAGCCCGCTAGATCGGCTCGTATCCGGAGCAATCTAGAGAGGTAATCTCGGGGGTTTTCACCCTTTTCTGAATGCAACGGTCCAGATCGAAGATGGATACCATGCCGACAAAGTGCGATCACTGCTTTCCAGACGCACGGGTTAACCCGACAGATTTGCAGTGATCTTCCACCATTATATCCTGCACAGGGGCGGTTTGGGTGGGCCTTGAATTTTTCCGATCTAAGCCGGCAAACTCCAAAGAGAGATCCGACTTTGATTCTTCCGTGAACGTGTCCTGCCCGTAGGCTGTCTGTGCAGGTATTGACGATCCTCCGACTTCGAGGGAACTAGCGCCAGAGTCGGTATCTCCGATGAAGAGGTGGATGTCCCCGATTGGAACAATCGAGCAACGGGTGGGGTTCGTCTTTGCCGGGATCCAGAAATTGTCAGGAGGGATGATCGGAACGTTGCCGGAGAAAAGAACACGACTAATGGCTACGGTTATATTGATTCAGCGAAGAGCTTGGACCTCGCCCGTTGTAGAGCTTGAAGCGCCTCTTTCCCCATGGTGGGTGCCAACTATCGTGGTATTGCCGATCTGTACACCATGGAGGAGTCCTCAAAGTACATGTTTAGAGATGTGGGGAAATGTGGCAAGTTGGCGGGTACGAGGTAACACAGCTTACCCAGGTTTAGGTCCCACGATGGTGGCGGAACCCTACTCCTGCTATCAATCACTATAAGGGCAATACACCGAGATATAGGGATTGGTTCGTTGTGCGAGGTGTCGAGTTGAATGATCTAGGCTGTGTCTGATTGTGCCCTAAAGGCTTCCAGAGGTTCGGCTTATAAAGACACCAGATCCTAGGGTTACAGGGAAAAGTCCTAGCCGGACAGGTTACAGATTCCTACACTAGTACCAACTAGTCTTCGTGTCTTGCACTCCTAGGCTCCGAGTATGTCGGTGACTCCATCATAGCCTTCCTTTATTCGGCATGCGTCTCCGTTCTGGATCCATCTAACTAGGCTACCCAACAGGGCATGGGCCTTGCTACCAACTATGGGCCACCCGGGTTATCCGGATTAAAGACATGCCATGGTGATACCCATTTAGCATATCCCCAACAGTGACCCTGAACGGGTAGCGACAAGACCTAATTTTTTGTCTGACACTCCCATGTAGTTCTACTAAAAAGGGAGCGAAGCAGGGTGCCGACAACGGATGTCACGTTGGATTTAATGCATGGGGCATCTCAGCAGCGACTAGACCACTTTCCTCACCTTTTCTTCCATCTCTTGCTGCTCGTGCTCCCACATCTGAATCGTTGTCGCAGCCTCTTTGCCAAGCTCCCAGCCATCAAACGCTGCCCTGCTTGGAGCCTATCGCGTATCACCGTTGTCTCGCTGTCGTTTTGCCACCACAGCTCTCGCTGCGACCAATTCAAGGTCGCCTCGCAAGGTGTTCAGTCGATTGTGAAGGTAAACTTTTAATTCTCTTGCTTCTATGAATCAACTAGTGTTTGACATTTTGATTGCATTGTTGTGTGATGTGTAGAAGACAGATAATGACGATGAAATGATGATAGAGCAATTATAGAAAGAAGAAGATGATGTGCATGTCAATGATGAAGAGCGCGCATGATGATCATAAGTTGCCTCGTTTGTCTACGAACGAAACTTCGGGCTTCTCGTCGTGGAGGTTCGAGGCTAGGAAGAGAGGGAACAATAACATGCACTGTATGGTTGGTGATTTGATGTTAGAGGCCGACTACTTCATTGACAATCCAACACATTCGTCGAGCATCTTTTAATGGCGCTTTAGGACGAACAAGGAATTGTTCATCAAGATTGTGCACGACGCGTAAGAGTTCCATCCTTATTTTATTTGCAAGAAAGATTGCACCAGATTCGCTGGTATTTCGTCTGCTCATAAATGCACTGATGCTTGAGGTGTCTTGCATATGGCCCCTCTAGACACACAAAATGACTATCTGCGCATGACCGAGTCCACAACCTTTGAGAGTGTGTAAAAGTTTTGTCAGGCGGTTGTTGTAGTGTTTGGGACAACTATCTGAAATCACCAAATGAAGAAGACACAAGTCAGATCCTAGCACAAAATACAACTAGGAGATTTCCTAAAATGCTTGGTGGCATTGATTACATGCATTAGGGATGGAAGAACTATTCATTCGCTTGGCAAGGGATGTACAACGGTCATACTGGAGAGTGGAGTGTGGTACTTGTTTTATGCAGAAAGACACATTATGTAACTCACATAGTTGTTTAGCGATCTTAATTAAACAGTCAATAAATTCTTCCATGTGATCTTTCTTAAGAAAATATATAATTAGTATCTTTTAATAATCTCGGTTCCTCAGCTGAAATCTCATCCATTTCATCCACGATAAAAGTAACACTAATTTTTATACGTTTTTGCTATAAGGAAAGTAAGTATAAAATTGAAAGTAAACTAATCTAAGGTGCAAAACTGAAAGTAACTAAAGAAAAACTCACAACCAAACACGTTAAAAAAATAAACCTCCCCAAGCTTAGATGATTGCAAGATATAAAACAAACTAAAAATAAAACTAGATGCAAAACTAGAAGTAAATCAAATATCTAGTGCACACAAGAATATAAGCCTTTAGCGCTACGCTCCTCGGCAATGGCGCTAGAAAAGTACTTGATAACCCCAAAGAGCAGGAGGTCACGGTAGTACCTCTCAATGTGGAAGTAGGGTATCGATCCACATGAGCAAAAAAGAAAAGCTATTTATTCTCTCCAACTAGAGTGTCCCAAGTTTTAGTTATTTATGTACTAAACAAGTTGTAGAAACAAGGAGGTTGATTTAATATAAGAAAGTAAAATGCAACAAAATAATAATGTAAAAGTGTCCCAATCCTCTTTAATGCAAAAGGTCAAGACAAAGTTCTCTTATAGGAACACTGGATCTGGGTTTATGGGTTCACTCAATCCTCTCTCTCCATCTATGGTGGTGATCATGCTATAGATAATAAATTTACACACAATTATCATGTTTTAATGGTAAATTTTATGATGGCTACATGTTCTAAAACACATAGTTGAAAGAAGTACCATATATGGTGTTATGTCACCCTCGTAAGGCTAGCGTTTGGTTATTTTCACTCCACCATGACATACTTCTCCCTCCCCCCAAATAAAGGATATTTGGCGGAATTGCAGTTACTAAATACATATGTCGTCTGTCACTCGGCCACCCGTTACCTACATACATTATACTTCTTAATTGTGAACACTACAAACACTATTATAATGATTTATTTGTTATGCGCATTACCACATCTCTCTCATCTACCTACACTGCTTGGCGTTGTCAAGCACCTCATGGCATGGTAAACAAGACATTATGAATACAAACCATTACATCTATCATAGAAGTATCTCCAAGGTATGACAAATCATAAAGTATCAACACAATGGTAGATAAATAACAAGTATCAGCTTATACCATAATATCCACCATAGGAATTACATAGACAGATCCATAAACATGTAAGGACAATATGGACTTCAAGAATGATACTTGTTATTCATCTAAGAACTTCTATAAACGATGCCGAAGGATTCTTTCCTTCCAAACTAATTTAATATATAATATTTAGTACAAGAGGATCCTTAGAAAAAATTTCTCATAGGATTTATTCCTACGAATCAACCAACTCATAAAGGAAAAACTCTATGGCCTAGTTTGGCAACAAAGTTTTTCTAAAAGTGAAGTATATCAATACTATAGTATTTTAGTGCCTATCAAAGCAATACTTCAGTTTTTCCCTTTTCTCAGTTTTGGAAAAAAAGAGGGTCTAGCCTCTTTCTCAAATACTTTAAAAAACCATAGTTTTAGAGAATACTTTAGTTTTAAAACCATATTGTTTATTATATCGAAACACCTCAAAGTATTTAATACTTCAATTTTTAAAAAACCAAAGTATTCTCTCAATACTTTTAAAATACTTTGATGCCAAACGGGGCCTAAGAATCTAATCATTGGGATCTCCAATCAAACAAAGCCCTAAGACTTTAACCAAACCTTGTCATGTATGTCATCGCTAGTCGCCACACCAGTATCGGGAGTACTTGCATGGATAACTTATGGGTATACCTATATTAATATTTTTTTCTTATTAGACATGGTATGGAAGATTTGAGTTTTATTTTGTTGGTTTAGGTTTCCCGTGTTCAAGAATTGCTCATGCACTTGAGTGCATGTGCAATGGTAGGGATAGGACGTCTTCTATTAGACATACATGTCAACTAGAGAAGTAAATTATATACGGGTACAGTTCATTCTCTCTATTGTCATCCCTAGCAATCAATGAAAATTAATTAATTTTAATACAAAATTGTGTTACTAAGAAAATACATACGTTACAATGAAAAATAGTAAGGAAATTTAACCTTCTCTTTCTTCGTTATGTCCTCCAACTAAGCAAAAATTTCTACGTGGCAATTGTACGGAAAGGCTGATGTCACCCTTTGACAATTGTACATGCCTAAGATGCATTCCGAACACACTTTGTTTAAACTAAGAAGGGAGAAGTCACAAAAGGATTAGAGGAGAAAAACTTTGCGGTATCAATTCCTCTTTACCCCCCGATGCGAGAGCACTCCCTTGAGCCGTGTGTGGCCACACTGTAGTGCTCCCCACCAGTCGTCTTAAGCCCTCTCTCGCCTTCCTTTCCTCCCCATCGCTGCTAGGGACGTCGTCGGGCAAAGCCCATGAGGCAGGGCGGTTCCTCCTAGTAGTTGATCTCGAGGGAGGCGGTCACACCCATGTCGGCCATCTCCAGAGACTATGCCATAGGGCGACGAAGACCGGTGGTTGCCGATCCAAGACGTGCAACATATATCGACGGTGACATGCAGGTCTGATCTAGGCCCTTTGGGCTAGGCGGGCCTATCTCATGCCTCTGCCCTAGCACAATAAATATGGCGATCAAGCGATCTCCTCTTGGGCATGCGACTACAAGTGCAGCATGAGACGTCGGGGCAGCGTGCCTAGGCATGACGGTGGTGGCCTCCTCCTCCGCCAGAGGTGGTTAGGAAGATGTGGTGGATCTAGGGATCCCACGTCTTTCTAAATAATCATCCAGGCGGTGAACCTTGTTGTATTCACGTGAAGTCACCAATATTCTTATGGTCGGACCTCCTCGATCTGGCCACCAACAAGTTCCAAACCTCTCCTTTGGAGGAAATATGAGGACTAGCGCATATGGCACTCCTTGGACCTCTCGGTCGGATGGGGTGCCAGCCGTGTTATCTCAAAACATCAACGTATGCGGCTTTAAGAGAGTGCAACCCAAAGCTTTATTTGTTGTCGACACCATGTGTCATGTCTACACCAAGATTTCCAAGGTGTGCACACATGTGGAAAATGTCATGGATGCTATGGGTGGATGTCTAGACAGTAATGTTGGGGTTCCGATGAAGAAAACAAAATTTCCTACAATAGATTGCCCTAACTACCCAAGATCTATCTACTAGTAATACAGTAACGACCGAGAGGTTTCAGATACATACCCTTGTAGTCCAAAAGTGGTTAATATTCCGAGAGGAACATGGTTGAAGTAGTCGTGCTCGTAGCCGACCTCAAGGTCGTGAAGCTCCTCGCAAGTCACCCCTTGCTCCATCACCGTGCAGTAGTCTGGCTCACGACATCCAAAGTGCCCCAAGTGTTGCACCTCTTGGCTTCGTACACATACGGTGTATGACAATACCTCCATCTCCCTGATCCTTCTAGGAGTGGATAAGTAGATCTCCGGCTTGGAATCCCCCGCAGTGCAACGACGTGCTGCAGGTACATCATCTCTTGCACGAACAACCCTGGGTCGTGCCAAAGTGTGGAGACAATTAGAGAGAGAGAGATTGGAGAGGAGGAGGATAAGAGATCCCAACTCATGGGATTTGTTGTATTGGTGTGTTCTTCCAAGGGGGAGAGGGGGCAGGCTTTCCCCTCCCCCAAGCTAACCAGCCGGTGACCAAGGGGGAAGAGGCGGCGACCAAGGGTGGGAGGTATCTCTAGGGCGCACCAAAACCCTAACCCTAGCCGCCTGCCAGGGGGTAGCCCTAGGTGCCCAAACCCTAGGCGCCTTGGCCCTTCTCCCTTGTGGCTTCCCTCATGGGCCCTTTTACCTAGAAAATTTTGCCCATTAGTGGAATAACCTTTCAAATTAGATTTTAATATTATATTTAGTATTAATTACATTAATTAGTATGTAAATACATATTACAAAATCCGATTCGACCTTAAAAACCTTTCGGTTCCCCTTCTATATCCTCCGAATAACTTCAGAACTTCCTGGAATGATTCCGGTCCTCTCACCGGAAATTTTCCGGTTTCCTTTCTTTCTTCGTACAACTTTGGATCTCTCTCCGCGGAATAATTCCGGCTTTCTTTCTCTACTATGATTCCAACTTACGGATGATCTCCAGCTCATTGTACCCTTAAGTGGATCCCCTCATGGCTCGGGAATGGCACAAACATGATCTCTATCAATGATCAACAACGGGACCAGGATTCCCATGATGACCCCTGTACATTCCAGATGACGATGTCGGTTGAACCGTAAACGTTGAGTCCATTTCCCTTTGTTTCTTAGATACTACTTGTCCGAGATCCGATCGTTAGATATCTCCATAGCTTGTTCAATCTCCTTACCTACAAGTAATGTTCACTTGTTACCGCGATATTACATCCCCGTGACCTAGTCACATGTTGCAACATTATGGATGTAATCTCATCAAGTCAGCCTAACTGTATCTTACCTGTCACTGGGTGAACAAATCCCGGTCTTGATACATAGGCCTCAACCTATACCTCTGTAATACCCAACATACACCTTTATAATCACCATTTCGCTGAGTGATGTTTGATGTAGTTAAAGCAGCCTCGGGAAATAGTGATTAATATGATCTCACGATCTCAGGAGAAGGAGACTTCATTTCTTACTATTGCAACGATGAACTTTGTGACTTGATCGTGTCGCAATCTTTGGGGAATGTCCATCATATCATTCACCAATGATATGATCTTCCTATCACTCATGATCAGGAAACCTTGATCATCCATTGCCCAAAGAACTAGTATCAATATGTGTGATATGTTTCATATCACACATGTATCAATGTTTCCATTTGATACAGTTATAGCATAATATGAAACTATTACGAACTTATTGGGACATGACAGTAATAAACCTTTTATTATTTTACTCTAGGACATATTCCCTTCAAGTAATGGCGGAGTCAGGGTGTTGGATGCGATGAATACCTTGCTTCACAAGCTGGTGTTCAGACATGGCATGTAGGACAATGTTCTTGTCCACAACAAACTCACATTCCTATGACCATGGTGCAGGATGACTTGTAGTAGCGGCTTTTGCAAGTAGGAGTGGAAAACACCGGAGGAATTCTTTTTTCCCATGCTCTCGGGTACACGGCCGTGGTTTCATAGATGAAAACTCATGGTCTAACTATACCTGGCAATGTCCTTGTAGATGTTTATGCATTGTTTCATTTTTGGTGGTGTTTCTTTTGGAGAACATGTTTTTGTACTTCGAGTCTTGCATTTGGTGATGGTTAGAGGGCTCTTGCAGGTGTTTCATCATCATTGTATAGTTTCTTTTATTTTTTGTATATGTGCATCCTTGATATCTTTGGACATCTTATTGTTGCAGAGGTGAGTGGTTGGTATCTACGTGATATTAATATATTCTTTTATTAAAAACAATCTATTCCTCCTTACCAAATTAACTATGTAGATAGAAGCACGATATAAAAGAAAATTGTCCCTCAAAAAACCTACAATGGAATGAAAATTTCAAGCGGAGAATCACAATAAATATGTACAACCTAGTAGAATTAGTTTTCTCATAATTTGGATATGTTGGTTAAAGCTTCTAGTCTTTTCTAGAGCGACCCTCACCAAAAAGTGTGATAGACATAATTGACACCGCAATAATTACAAACTTTGACAAAGACATATGAGGCAATGGCGAGTGGACCATGTGGCTAACAAATTGAGCCAACAACAAAACCAAACAGATACATATAATATTATGTCATACATAAAATACGTAGCATTTACCTATTTTTGTGAAATTGCTATGATGTTCATCATGGCAAATACGATGTTTAGTGTTTGTTTGATTTGTACAAGATAATAAAGTTTTCCGATAAATAGAAACTAAAGTTTTTGAGCGTAACATATTGACTAAAATAGCTAATACTAATTTTATTATGTTCTAAGAGTGTAATTTTGGTATGAGTAATTTGCACTTTTGATGCCTAATGTTTAATGAATCAATCCTCGTTTAGCATTGATGTGGATTATAGTTGTCATTGGGGGCTATCTGTTTTAGTGCTTGTTTCATATATATTCCCTCCCTTCACTAATGTAAGACATCCTACATGGACGTGTTTTAGTGCGCATGTTCACTCATTTTTAAGTGTATTTAGTCTATTTTAAAATATCTAAAATGTCTTACATTAGTAAACGGATGGAGCATATATGAAACAAGCACTAAAATAGACAAACCCCAATGACGTAATCCAGATAAATGCTAAGAGAGAATTGATTTGTTAAACTTTAGGCATCAAAAGTGCAAATTACTCACACCAAAACTGTACTCTTATATCAGAGAATGAAGGTCTTACATTACCGAGAGTTGGGGGCATATATACCTGCTCCTCCCCAGTACCTCCCACCTCCCCACGCGAGGCGGCCGGGATGCCCCCTCCATCGCTCCTTCTCAGCTCTCCTTCCTCCTTTCCCTCCCTCTTCCCGCTGTTGGCAGGGCCACCGGGCGTTACCCTTGCGGGGCTGGCGGCAGCGGTCGGTCCTCTACCTACACGCTAGGGGCTCAGCCCGGGAGACTCCATCTAGCGTCGGTGACCTTTGTCCGACGACGGGTCCGGTGCTCTTCGGGCGACGAGGTTGCGGTGGTGCCTCCACTGGGAGGCGGGTCGGAGCTGGCGTGGGGCTGAGCAACTACTGTGTCCACCCGCCCAAATCTAAGCCTATTGGGTTCCATCTGGGCTTGGTTGGACCGACCCCTGCCTGGCTTAGTGCTATTCCTATGGAAAGGAGGGGGGTCTGCTCTGACTAGGGATGGCTATGGCGGTGCACCTGTTGCAGTGCGACGACGGTGGCTTTACGGGCCTGTTTTGGGCCTCGTCGAGCCTAGTTGGGCCTAGTGTGTTGCTGCTATTGTGTCTGGTCTGCTACCGCCTGAAAGCCGTGGAGGTCGGTCCCTCATGTGAGACTGCAATGCTGCTTTCATCCTATGCGGTCCCTCTTTCTCCATCCCGCAGGCCTCGTAGCATCGGTCACAATGAGATGACGATGACTATGGCAAGACTGTGTTGGCGCATGTTGGCGGGCAGCAAGTTGGGTGGAGCGCTATAGATCGTCGGGGGGTTGTTGGGAGTCGGAAGAAATCCTTGTCGGCTAGTCCGGCACCAACACGGTGACACCTATGGGTGCCGTTGTCCTTCCTGGAGGGCGTTGTTTGCCCCCTTTCCCACTCTTCTCTGTGTATCGGGGGAGACCATAGGG
Organism: Avena sativa; assembly: GCA_916181665.1. NCBI lineage: Eukaryota > Viridiplantae > Streptophyta > Magnoliopsida > Poales > Poaceae > Avena > Avena sativa. The sequence continues at coordinate 197,806,481 of OV702282.1, forward strand.
CAAGTCCGGGCAACAAAGTCGTTGGCGTCGCATCCATTCTTGATGGTGTTGCTTGATACACGACACTTCAGAGTGCTAGGAGTGTGGAGGGACTACTTTGGAAGGGCGTAGCGGTTGTAGGTCATCTTCGTTTCGCTGATCTTCCTGATATCGGTATTTGTTTCTCTTTTTCTTTTCTTTGGGCTAGATTGTGCTGTCGCCCAGTATTTTTATTCATTGTATCGTGTGGTTGGTATATTAATATAACGGGAACAAATACTGTTTCGAGAAGGTCTTACATTACTACTTCCTCCTTTCACTAATATAAGGCTTTTTTACATATTTAAAATAGATAGATACACTCTAAAATGAGTGGACCTACAAATATAGATGTATTTTAGAATATAAGGCTAGAGCGTCTGGCATCAGTGAACTTAGGAGCACCATATAGAACATTGAATAACGGAAAACTAGGACGAAAAAGTAGGAAACTGGAAAATTTACCAAAGCAGTGTGATTTCACTTTCATAGCAAGGCAGTGTGATTTGTGAAGTGGAAGGAAGTGCTACTACGCCTTTTAAGGAGACCTCACCCTTTGTCACGAGTCACCGGGTCACGGCTCACGACACATCCCACTCACTTTGTCACCCATCAGACGACGACCCGAGCAAAGAGAACAAGAAGGCCTTTCCTCACTCCTCCTCGCCGTCTCCATCTCGCTCACGGTTGCGGCTGCCGGCTTTGCTTGCCTCGCACCTTGTTCTCCTCGCGCGCGCACGCACCCATAGCTCACTACTTGGAGGAGGAGGCGCATCGCGTGGCATGAGGCCGGCTGTCGGCGCCTGCCAAGAATGAGAGGCTGGGCCACCTCTCCCACCACCAGCGCACCGACCAGCACCGCGAGCAGGACGACGCCGGCGAGGAGTCGAGGCGATGGGCAACTGCGGAACGCGGGAGGAGAATGCCGTCGTCGCCGCGCACGCGCAAGGTATCCATGCGCCTCTGCTTGCCCGGGGGCCCTTTCCGCTTTCTTGGAGATTTCTGTTTTTCTCGGGTGGTTGGGGTCGGTGGTTGTCGGGATCTCGGGCTGGGGGCTTCGAATTGCGTTGATGTTGATCTTGGGCAGTACGGAGGCGTTTATCGTTTTCATGGGGGATCTATTGTCGGTGCGGAATCGCCGAAAGTTCCTTCTGGGGTTTTCAGGACTGGTGATTTTAGTAGCGATTGTTTTCTTCTGGGGCTGCTCCCTGCTCAGATGAAGTTTTAATCTGCTGTGAACTGCTGCTCGATTTTTTTTTTACTCCCCTTCTTGTAATTAAGCAAGAGATTTGTGCTTAGCGTCTGCATTTGCTAAGTTCCATCATTTTTTTTTCGTGGAAGCCTTCATCTCCACAGGTTCTTACTTCAAATTTCGCTGATCCGTGATTTCTTATCTGCTGCATTTGCTGGCTGAGTTTCAGTTCTCCTCGGCTTTCTCTTATCCCCTTGATGTTTGCATCATAAATTCTGCTTGATTACCTTCATTTGGGGGGATATTTTCAGGGCAGGCTGCAGTTTCGGTGCTCCCCTCTTCACTGTTGACTCTCTTCAGTTTTCAGAAAATAAAATTAATATCCTGCAAGTTGAATAAACATAATATCTTCTTCTACTAGTAGCAGCTAGTTGCAGAGCAATTCGAAGTTTAGTTAATTTATTGCACTCAACATTGCAGTAGATCTGGTCCCCTGGTCCTGACCTGTTTACCCCTTGCTCATGTAAATCTACACTTGTGTGCTTTTACCTCTTTATAGTGTGAAAATTTCCTGTAAACTTTCTTTTCGTATATTTTCTCATTCTTCTTGTTGCTATGTCATTTCCTCAGTTCAGCAGCTACACTTGCTGCAACACTCTGCCAAGAATGCTCTCGCAGAAAGGAAGCACAACCGGACCTTTTCAGATATAAGTGATCCTTCAACGCCTGGCAAAGTTGAAGATACTAAGGACATCTCCATATACAACAATGTCATCGCCTTCACATTGTTTGAGCTTGAAACGATCACAAAGAGCTTTCGAGCTGATTATGTTCTTGGTGAAGGAGGCTTCGGAACTGTTTACAAGGGCTACATAGACGAGAATGTCAGGGTTGGCCTGAAATCGCTGCCTGTTGCCGTCAAGGTGCTCAACAAGGATGGACATCAAGGACACAGAGAATGGCTTGTGAGTCACCAAGTTGTTCAGTACTGTTGCTCATGATCCATAGTGTTTACTGTGTACATTGACATCCGTAAATTTTAATAATCATACAAAGACACTGATATATCTTAGTTATGCATCCATTTTGTGAAATCTGCAGATGCTATGTATCTACAGTACGCGCATTCATGCTCATGTTTCTAATAGGCATCCTTGAAAAATAAAAGCACACTGAGGACTACATGCAAACTTTGGTTACCCAATCTGAATAATTCTTGATAAGTTACAATTGTAGTAAAAACACTATCATGGATATACATTATGATCAAGGATGTGGAAAGTTGATAAGCTCGTAAAGGTCATTCATATCTATTTCATGTAACTGACATAATTTTATACCTGGTATGGTGAGAACAAGCAACATCACCAACGAAAGAGACTTAAATTCGTATGTAACTGTGAATCACTGCTAAGATAATGCTATTAAACTGGTTCCGTAATTTTTGTGCTTGCTATTGCCCTGTTAAGTAATTGCTTTGTTGGTGTTTTCTTTTTGCTAACGTTTTTCAATATGTTTAGTTGTTCACTCATCTTTTGTTTCGTGGTCAGACTGAGGTTAATTTCCTGGGGCAGATAAGACATCCAAATCTTGTAAAGTTGATTGGATACTGCTGTGAAGATGACCACCGGCTGCTCGTCTATGAGTTCATGTTTCGAGGAAGTCTAGAAAATCATTTATTTCGAAGTAATACTTCTACTATTAGCAACTTCTCTAGCACCATGTCTTACACATTTCCTTGCCTGCCTTTTCTCGAATGCCATTTTCACAGATAAGAAACCCTTAAGCTTAACATAACATGCACAATAATATTATGTGCTTCTCAACTTAGCCTTGTCGGTGTGACCCGACCTTGTTGTCTGCCATATAGCTTGACATGTTCTTACTATCTGCCGTGATCTAGAATAAGTTGCAGTTGGCATCTGGTCTCAACTTTGTACTTTCTGCAAATGATTCGTACTAGGATTAATTCAGGAACGATTTCATTCCAACCTAGAATTTTGTAGGGCTCGTAATTTTTGCCCCAGATATTATCCAATTAACAGTGATTTTCGCCCCAGATATTATCGAGCAATCAGCAGTAGAATTAGGTCTGTTATTTCAATGCTCTATTGTTGAAAAATTATTTATGAGATATATACAATATTATCCATGTTAACCATCCAAAATTCTTGAACTTACCCATAGCTTAGCAACTTGAAGGAGTCTTCACTTGGTAAAACTTCCTGGTTTGCTTGGTTATTGGTGGTAGCCCAGATTGTCGGCACCAGCTTTCTGATTCCCAATTTGACAGTCTGGTGTATTTCTATATTGATTGATGAAGGCATATTCAGCATGTTAATCAACTGTGTTTTGTACTTACATGTTGAAGTACACTTGTTCTGGAGAGGGAAGAAGCTCTACTGACCATTTTTTTCTCTCTATCAGAGACAGCTTCCCCGTTACCCTGGGCTACTAGGATGTCCATAGCTTTGGGAGCTGCCAAAGGATTGGCTTGCCTCCACAATGCCGAAAGGCCTGTTATCTACAGAGATTTCAAGACCTCAAATATTCTGCTAGACTCTGTTAGTGATTACTCGCTCATGCCTCATTTTTTTCAGGGCTGCACATGTCCATTGGAAATTATTTTATGGTTCGCGTAATGACATTTAGCTTTTATTTTGCATTGCCACAGGATTACACTGCTAAGCTGTCTGACTTTGGCCTAGCAAAAGCTGGACCAGAAGGTGATGAGACCCATGTATCAACAAGAGTGATGGGTACATATGGTTATGCTGCCCCTGAATATGTGATGACCGGTACTGTCCTCATTTTGTAAATTTCCTTTGGTAACTATTTTTCTTAGAAGATATCAGTAAACCGTTTGGGCATATCTTCTTGATGTCATTTTGTCCAGCCATAAAAGTATTATTTCTACCGCATGAGATGAAATCACACATATATCATTTGCTCAACGTAGGAATGCTATTTTCTAGCAGGATCTGACAAAACAATGTACATTATTTATTTTTCGTTGTGAATTTATTCTCATGTATCTACACTAATGGGCAGGCCACTTGACTGCTAGAAGCGATGTCTACAGCTTCGGTGTCGTCCTTCTAGAGCTCCTGACAGGGCGCAAGTCCATCGACAAGTCGCGGTCCAGCAGGGAGCACAGCTTGGTTGACTGGGCCTGCCCGAAGCTGAACGACAAGAGGAGGCTTCTCCAAATCATCGACCCAAGACTGGAGGGGCAGTACTCAGTTAGAGCCGCTCACAAGGCTTGCAGCCTCGCATACTACTGCTTAAGCCAGAACCCCAAGGCGAGGCCTCTGATGAGCGACGTCGTCGAGACCCTTGAGCCTCTGCAGTTGCAGAGCAGCGGTGGAAGCGATGGAACTTTTCGGCCTATCCATGTCGGCGGCCTTCCTGACTACAGAATGCACCGGAGGCTAACAGGGAATGGCGTCCACTATAGGGCCATCCCGAACCCCAAATGCACCCCCGCCGTCCCGGCGTGCAGGGTGCGGTGAGACTGAGCCTGATGTTTCGGTTGCTGCTGCTGCCTTGAAAGGGAATAGGTTCAGTTGTAAATTGCAAGCCTAGACTACCATGGATGGTGCGTTCATGCTTGCGTGTTTGCTTGTTTGTTTCTTCTTTTTACATGGTTTTCCGATTTGTAAATTTGATCCGCGTGCTGCTGCTGCTTGTAAGGCCCTCTAATTTTCTCGCTGTGGTCTTATGTGGTACTTAGACAGAGTGAGCCCTTGCCGAAAACCAGCAGGGTTTAACCCTAGAGATGAGCTCCCGAACTCTGATGTTGATATATGCTGAAATGGAGGTGTTGTTTACTTGCTGAAGTTAGTGAATGATCAGCATGAAATTGCTTCATATGTTTTTATGTTGTTTCACATGGGTTGCAATGTCAGTATGTCACCTGTTAATGCATTGTGGTTGTTCAGGCTATACTTTCTTATGCTAGTGGGATGAGGGACAAGTTTAGGAGCTCATCTTCCCCCTTTTCCTTGCAGGACCATCACGCTAATTACCTTTCTGTTTTTCATTTACTTTTTTGTTTTCCTATTTCTCCTTCTCTCTCTAGATATATTTTTTCCTTTTCACTAATTTCCCCCATTTCTTCTTTGGGTTATTAATTTATTTTATTTACTGTGTTCTTAATTTTCTCATGTCGTTTATTCTTTTGCTTTATCGTTTCTTATTTTCCCCTTGTTTTATTTTTTTACCTTTTTATTTTTGTGTTGCTTTTTCCCGTGATCTCACCATTTGTTTATACTTCTTGTTTGTAAATGCGCAAAGATTCTTAAGGACAAATGAACATGTTTTATTTCACCTTGTTTTTCTTATCCATATGAGAGAATAACTCTCGGGTTCCGCTATCACCAGATAACGGAACAAGATTTTATTCTTGTTTTGTTTTGTTATGTTTTTTAAGTTACTTATTTTAAGGAGCATGAGATACATGGACATTTATTATATAACACGTAAAGTTTTCTTTAATATAGCGTGAACACCTTCTAAATTTTTATGGCCATTTGTTTCTGCATGAAGGGACATTTTTTGAAATATATGAACATTTTCGATTCTATAGACATATACTGTGACATTCACGCATGTTTACAACACAACACATCAATTTTTTCCATTGATTAGACATATTAATTAAGTTATAAAAAAATATTTCAAAATTATATTTAAAAAGGAAAAAATACCAGTTAATGGGCCTCACCAAATGTAGCTTATATACAAATGTTTGAGGCGGCAAGCCACTGTTTGATGCTAACGGCGGAAATCAAATAGGAGCTCCCGTATAAACCTCCGCCCTTCCCCAAGATGGGCTCCCCGCTATCTTCGATCCAGGCGACCGAAGTGGAGCCCGTACGCGATCTCCGATCTGGGCACCTCCAAGATCCGACCTCCCCGATTTGTTCTTTTGTTGTTCCTGATTTTTTGCTTTTCATATTTCTTGTGTTTTTGTTTTCTATTACAAGTTCACAGTACCTTATGAAACACAAACACACACGGATCTGAATGAGAAATTATGAAGAACTTCCTAATTTGTGGTTGCAAATTCACAGTACTTAGTAAACACATGACCAGAGCGTTACCAAACAGTGCGGAGAACTTTTCAGTGTCTCAAAATTGTTAATGAAAAATCATATCGCAAGGAACTTTATATGCATTGTGAAGCGTGTTCTTAAGGAAGCGGCACACATTTTAGCTAAGTCCCGTGAGGATGTAAACTCCAGCTGTTTCTGTATTCTGTTTCAGATTGTATTTGGAAAACTCTGTGTATAGATCGATGTGGTTTAATCAATAAAAGGCCGTATTTCTATCATAAAAAATCATGGATGTGAACTTTTTTTTTTTGCAAAAACGAATTAGTACTAATCTTGACGCATCCGGATGGCTGAGCTATGCACATGAAAAAAATCCGGGTCACCCCCGAAATGATCTCGTTGTACATGGAAACTGCCAGACCACATTCCTTAGCTAACCCAAAAAAAAGTGCAGCTTGCTTGGCTTTGCTTGCGTCTCCTTCTTCCGTACTTCCATCCACCCCAAAGTCCAAGACAGCCATGGCTCATCCCGCGCAGTTCAGCCCTCTGATCCTCCTCCTGCTCTTCGCTACCTCCATCCAAGTTGCATCAACCTCGCATCCGTCTTCGGCGGGGTACGTGCCGATGCGCGCCGTGGTGTACCGCTCCGTCGAGCGGGCCGCGACCACCAAGGCTGTCGGCGGTGACGAGGTGCCGGGTGGCGGCGGCAGAGGAGGACGGTACGAGTACGAGCCGTTCCAGCTGTGCATGGGGTGCCGGTGCTGCCTAGCCGCGGCGTCGGGGAACAACGCGAAGAGCACCTCATGCGTGGACACGCGGTGCTGCTACGCCATCGACTGCAACGTCCCCGGCAAGCCCTTCGGCCTCTGCGCCTTCTCCCCCCCACCTGCGCCCTGCGGCTGCGGTGACGACGCCGGGGCCGGGGCCGGCAACTGCACCGCCACCCGTGACAACAACCTCCTCCTCCTCCGGTCGGCCGCCCGTTCAGCTACTGATAGACCTCGACATCATCCTCATGCTCGTCATTGCTCGCTAGCTACTAAACCACTTAACTTTACTTTGGGATTAATGCCTGAAAAATGGCACTGCATATAGTAGTTTTTCATTTTACCGAAAATGGCAGTATGGAATATAGTTCATGGTTTGTTTTCCACTTCCTCCCATTGATAAAAGATGTGCAACTATTTTGCGTGCAATTAGAAAATATTTGCGTGTTCATACAGAGAGTTGGCAGCTGTTGTATTTGACCCATTTTTTCCTTTTGAAACAAAAATCTGGTGTAGACTCATTACAAAGCATCGCAAGATAGACAGGCACCAGCACCTAACCTTGCTGTTGTATCCCCTCACTTTTCAAAGCACTGACTCCGACTGCACTTAGGTGACAGGAGATGCATAATGAATCATCCACCAATAATTGTGCACGCGTGGCCATTTGATGCCAATAGGCACGACGTACACAACGTCTCCATCAATCAAATGCCAAATAAGCTTGGCCATCAAGCCTCTTTGTCATTAGGTTCCAAGTATTCCAACCTTCTCTTTTTTCAGGCGTTGGTCACTGGAGAACAGGAAAGATAAATTCGATCAACATGTAAAGACGAATAATCACTGAAATATATTCTTACGATAAGCAATTGCTCTCCCACTACCACTACATCAGTTTGGGCTGGACACCACCAGGTCAGTTGAAAATAACAACTAACGTTGTGCAGTGAAGGACAAGCAGCCACAGGGCTTATTTTGGAGAAAGCAGTAGATGATTAGAGCATCCACCATCAGAAATACACCCATGATCTATCTAGGAGAAAAGAGCACGGTACTCGGTAGCCTCACGAGCCATCTCTTCCATGGTTCTATCTTTTCTTTCGACGTCTAGGTCAAGCTTCTCCTTCATTTCCTTCTCCTTGACGTCGATCTATTTCAAAGGAAAATGATTTAAGTTTTTTGTGAAAAGAAAAACAATAGCACGAGATAATATGGATGGAAAACATGGTCATGTACCGCATCATATATTTCATCGTTGTTCTCAAAATCTCCTTTCTTCCTGGGGATGACGTGGATGTGGACATGGGCAACTGTTTGGCCAGCTTGAGGACCATCCTGATAAAGTAGAAATAGTCAGGAGCTGCTCCTTCTTCCTCCATAGATTATTATAAGGAAAAAGTGAACACAGCAAATGAAGGAAAACCAATGTAAGATGATCCATGAACAGCTAGCAAACTTCACATCTCATCACATTGCTGTATAAAATGTTACTTTGGCAGTTAACCTATTATATTTTATTGTGTATCACAACAGGAAATCGAACAAGGTGTATCACAATAAGAAAACCAACAAGGTGTATCCCTTTAAATAGTATATGAACCATCAATTATATAATACTCCCTCTGTTTGGGATTATAGGTCCTACGCGCATACCTAGGTTGTTAATTTGATCAATAAAATATAACTTATATATCACAAAAATTATATCATTAGAAAATATAACCTCTAAAGTTTCTAATGGTATAATTTTTATGCTATATTATTTATAGTTTGTTGTTCAAATTAGCAACCTAGTTATCCACGCGGGACTTATAATCCCAAACGGAGGGAGTACTAGCTAAATGTCCGTGTGTTGCTACGGGTCTACAGTCGTATAAATATATTGATTGTCATCTTATTTTACGAATCAATTTGGTTTTCACCTTACACTCTTTTCTCTTACGTCGATCCAAAGTGGTCGCATGAGGTGTATAAATCGATCGATGGACAAGTGAATGATGCTTAAGCGGGATGACTGCTATTAGAACAATCCGGCTGTTGGGTTATGTTCGTCCTTATGTTATAACCTTGTCGCGTCGGGAATATATGTTGTTACCATAAAGATTGCACGTGATGTTATCATAAATATGTCATAGTGACAGGTGTAAGGTGTAACAGAGAATACAGACTGTACAAACTTGATACACAGCTATGCCAAATAGTTATGTTCTCAATGTCATTTTTTATGCAGTACATGTTGCGGAAGCATCAAACACGCACACGAGGGTAGATTGAAGATTCAAAAAATTGTGCGTGCCAAAATATTTCAATTTCAGTGTATTCAATGATGAGCCATAGGCACGGGACGGTGAAACGCAAGCATGTTGGATGGCATATAGGCGATCTGGGCCTTCCTTATGTGAATCCATGGTTCCTACTCATTAATCGCCTGCTGAAGTTTTGCTGTATGCGGTGTGAATAGTTAGGTAAGAATAATTAATCTGCCCCACTAATAGTTCATCTAATCTCTATTTTCGTCTGTGTGGTGATTTTTCTAGATCTTGCCATTTTTTGTCATGAAACCTATTGTGGCATCAGATGCATATTGGACGATCTGGATGCATCTAATGATGGACGCTGAGTGTCGAGTGACGACCTACCATCACCAACTCCCATTTAATAATAAAGAAGAGTTAGACACTGATAATCATATGGCTGTATAAAATGTTACTTTTCATAGTTACCCTATTATACTTTGTCATGTATCAGAATAGGAAAATCAGCAATGTGCACCCCTTTAAATCGCATGAATCATCAATTATATAAAATATGGACACTATAGGCTTTACCTGAATTGCGAATGTGAGGGAAGAAGCTTTGTGGTACTGCTCGAGCTTTGCACCAACCTCCTTTGCAGTTACCCACAAATCACTAGTTTCATCAGAACTTAGATCAGCAAATCGTTTTACTTCACGTTTGGGGCACACAAGGACATGTGTTAATTGTCAAGGAAAAATGATATATATGATAAACATGTGTCCTCAACATATTGAACTTTAAACCATAATGAGACATTAAAATCCAAATGCTGGAAGCTGTGGACAACTAAAGAGAAGATAAAAAAACGTAATGGGTTGCAACTGGTCACTTACTTTAATTAATAGTTACATAACATAAGTAGATATCAGTATGAATAGGTTGCCCTTTGGAACTAGTTGGTGCATACACCTTGACGGTATCTTCATGGGAAGATGAAGAACAATTGATTATGATGACATAACATTTAATATTATTTAAAGAAACTAATGATCAACTATGTTTATAACCCAATCACATATATGAATACTAAATTCTAGCGCACATGACATCCTTGGTATCTGGATTAACTCCACATAGCTAGGAAAACAATGTGTACAGTATATTTTCCATTTATTTGAGATCTTCACATTTTATCTACTGCCGGAAGTGTTTGGACTGTCATCATAAGTTTTAGCAAAGCATAAACAAGGAAGCAAAGCAAAGTAATCAATAGTATGACAAAAACAAGGACACCTGGTCCAGGCACGTCATAGCATTCTCATTGACTCTAAATCTCAGAAATGTCTTTGACAAATCAAAGGATATGACCTGCAGAGTAAGATTGACATGGGTAAATGCAAAATAGCAGCCCAAATCTACAATCACAAATAGGATCTAAACACGAGTAATTGCACTCAATATACTAGTACATTTCCCTCAAAAAACATACTACTCCCTCTGTCCGGAAATAAGTGACCCATATTTTTCTAGATTAGCAATGTATCTAGACGCGTTTTAGTGTGTAGATACATGTGAATCTACACAAATCCAAGCCACTTATTTCCGGACGGATGGAGTAGTACATATGAGTATTACGAGATATAAAATCTAATTGAACATGAATTTAAGTATAGGACCTCTAAAATCTGAATTCAGCATGAATGGCAAGCTAGTAAGCCGCAAAATGGTAACAGAAACAAATCTACCATCCATCATTAATCTGTACATAAGAGATCAAATAAGATTGAATGGAATGGATCCACAATTGGCTTATATATATGTTGAAACCAAGAACTAACAACCACATAGGAAGTCACAAATGGGTAACTAAGAACTACTATATAGGAAGGCATGCACTACAGTATCCTGACGTGAAGGTCTGGGAACCATGTATACTCATAAAATAACAAGGCACTCTGGTTGGACAGCCAATTCCCTTCATTTCTGGCACATTTGACATGCAATTCCTCACTGGAAATATACCGTGATACTAAGCTTGCCTTAAAAAAATACTACTGTAATTCTAAGCTGGGAGCGGCAGACTGGTATCGAACAGTTGGCAGAAAACTAAACCCTAGAAATCAGGCAACGGAAACAAGCGAAGCATGGATAGATTACCAGGGAGAAGGGGGCGGAGGTTGACCATGGCGTAGGAGAGGGCCGTGGAGTGGAAGACCTCCCTCGGGTCGATCTTATACGGCCCGAACTTGTACTGCGCCGCCTGCTCCTCCATCTCCGAGGTCTTCGGAGGCGGCGGGAACGGGGAGGACGAGGAAGATACGGCGCGCCGAAGCGAAAGTAGGCGGCGGGGAGGCGGCGGCGGGGCGAGACAGGGGAGGAGGAAGGCACGGGAGCGCAGGGCAGAGGAGAGCGCAAGCATCAGCAGCAGTAACAGCAGGACGGACAGACGAGTCGGAGACGGAGAGGAGGAAAGGGGAGAGGCATGGGCTTGGTTGTGGGCCTAGAATGGCCCTGGACCTTGTGGTACAGCGAGACAGCTTGTTTTCGCGTCAACGTGGATATAATGGGCTGGCCCAAAGGTTCCGCATAAAGCAAGTCCAACGAGACGAGTTTTTTTTATGTTAACATGCATGAAATAAGTTTGGCTCGTACTGAAGATTAAATCCCATGGCTTTGACGTTGTCATTGTGTGGCTAGCAGAGAGCCTGCGATCAAGGTATTGTTGTGGTATCATAAAGCGTTTCACGAGTAGCCCATATACTCTCTCAGGCCTCAGCAACCCTTTGTGTGGCTGAAATCGGTATTTAGTTAGAATCTCCTAAACTAAATACCGGTTCAACTCTGTGTTGCTTAACTGAAACCTACATACGCGCCGTTGCAAGTAGATGGAGCTAGAGATACGCAAACCTAAAACTCCGTAGCATCATAGTGAGGATATCATATAGTAGTATCATAGTAGTGCTATATTTAATAATTTATAGAATCTCAATAAAAATTGTTACAAGATTTATTTACCATTAAGATTTTTAGTTTTATGTGCTATGATATGGTATCTATCTATGATACTCTAATCATTTTTTTATTTATTAATTATTGTGCTATATCAGAATTTTGCCAATATGGCAAGTATGATAGTACTAGCTATGATACTTTCACTAGGCTAGCCTAACACCTATTGTGTGTGAACTTAAATGGCATGAAGCTATATCTTGTTCATTTTTTTTAGCATACCCTCCATTTTCATTTTGGATTTGCTTCTGACTATGGTTCGATCGATGCTACATCAACACATATGCATATACTACATAGTCTGGATCTTCCCAAAAATGGACCAAGTTCCCAAGGATACTATATTTGTCCAAGTTAGTACTCCCTCTATTAGGGATTATAAGGCCTATGGACCATTTTGGTAGGATTAAGAAAACCAATAACTCACACTCTTGATTACTACATGCACCAATAGTTATACATGCATGAGAGAAGATAGAGAAAAAGGAGAACATGCATTGGAGAAGAGAGACTAATAAAAGAAAGATGACTTACAATTTCTAACATTTTTAAAAAGCTCTCGGGCCTTTTAATCCTTAAGACTGGTCCTAGTGGGAGTATCATAGCTAGTATCATGCATGCCATGTTGGCAAAAATTTGATGTGGCACAACAATTAATGAAAAAAGAGATGGTTAGAATATCATAGGTAGATACCGTATCATAGCATGTAAAACTAGAAAATTCTCATACAAATAAATCTTGTACACAATTTTGTATTGAGATTCTACAAATTATTGAATATAGTACTAGCATGATACTACCATATTACCATATGATACCATGCACTATGGAGATAGTATCATATACTAGTATCATATGCATGATATTAGTAATATGATACTACCACTAGGATCAGCCTAAGGCCTTTCACAATGGGTTGTATCTTAGCACGTTTTTATAGGAGCAATTAAAACATAAGAAACAACTAGTACAATGCATTGGTTCTTAAGTGGAGTCTCTACATTTAATGAATTGGAGAACATGCATGCATTTGATTGGCCTAACCATGCTTTTTTGCGTATGCTTTCGTGCAAGAGGTGTTTCTTAGGCTGGTCATAGTGGAGAGTAACATAAACTAGTAACATGCATAAGTTACTAGTCCATGTTACTACTTTCATAGTGGGTAGTAACTTGTGACTAGTATTATGCAAGGTCTTATTTATTAGCATGTAGACTCATATTATCTTAGGGTGTGTGATGTTATGGTAACATAGCTAGTTACCACAAAGCTCTTTTTCATCATTTAATGACATGCCACATCACCAAAATGCCTAGTTGGCACTGCATGTAGATGCATGTTACTACACATAGGCAAAGTGCTTAAGATACACCGCTAAGAAACATCCATTATAAAAGGCCTAACGGAGGAAGTATTGGACTTCTCGACTTTGTAACTTCTCCTTATCTACCGGAGCACGGCACATGCGCAATAAGATAATCATGATCAAACCGATCATGCCGGCAGGATAGACTAATACTGGCAAGTCTAGCACGGACGTCGTCCGTCTAGCACTTAGTTTATTACTACTACTTATATGCTGTTTATGCGTGTGTGCTGAGGAAAGTGAAGAAGGGTACATAGCCTAGGTGCATGCATGCTCTATCCCACGACAAGACCGTCCACCCAACAATGGCGGAAAGTTGTTCTGATCCATTGAAAGATTAGAGAATGAGATAAGCAAGGAAGAAATTGCCTAGTCTTATGGACGGCCAATGCAATGATTAGCAGCTTGCACGTGTAATATCACATTATCATAACGAGATATATGAAAAAACGACGGTTTTGCTAACTCTTAGTCAACTAAGAACAAAGTTCGAACTCGTCCGACTCCTGAACCATTGGATTGCATTGTGACTCCTGTTAGCGTAAGAGTTGTACGTTGGTTACCACTGATCTTTTTCGGTTACAAATGGGTTGCAATTGATAATAATTGTACACTCGGATTAGCATCGCTATTCATCGTGTCTCTTCGCCGCAAATGGGATTTCATAATGTTGTGTGACCAAGCTAATTCTCGGTCAGATGATAATTAGTAACACCCAAAATTGATGGTTGGTGATGTATTAGCTACTCAAAATCAGAGAACATAATAATTCAGATAACATAACCATAATAATTCAGAGTAACACCCAAAATCAGAGAACATAACTATAATAATTTGGAGTAAATCTATAGCTACTTAGAAGCACTGGTCACTCTGCAAATTAAGCATGTATTAGCAACCCGGCCAAAGCAAAACTATACAAATCTGAATTAGTCGGAATTGAATGAAACTCCATGCAGAGCCGCCTTAATTAAGCCAGATCGAACTCTCTTTTGTTTAAAGGGTTTAACGAAATTTCTAGTGGATTCGAGTTTTCACGATTTTTCCTTCCATTCGTTGTTGGATTCGTAGGATAGAATCAGACATGCATTTTGCATCCACTCAAACTCATGTGACGCAATCAACGAATAAAAATCATGTAGAATTTGAACGATCATGATAATGTTGTGGTGTTTTTTTTTTCATTTTTAGCATCCTGCTAATCATAGATGCTTGAGATTAACGAAGGGTTACTACATAGTTTCTTTGTTTTGGAGCACTATATATATTTCACATGAACCAAAAGGTGAAAAGGAGGTGCACATGGTGACTTTTGAGCTGATTCTGATTGCTAAGGAAATATCTTGAACCTAAGTGCATGTGCACCCCGGCGCCTGTATGTATAGTTCCATTCCATTTCATCAAAGAAAGAAAAAAATGTAGCCCTGTGCCTGTACATACCAACAGATGAGCAGAATTTGTCCCCGTATATAACATCTGAAACCGCGTGGCACTTTAATTATTCCATTAATTGGCATAATTATCACAAAGAAACTCACAGCAAAGCATTCTCAATAGCAGAGCTTATTCGAGGGGACATATTCTCCGCAACCAATACAACTTGAGAGAAACAACGAGTCATGTACATATTCAGTGCCAAAACGTGGTGAATTTGCAGACATATAAATTGAAATATAAAGGATTTTTCCTTATGATGCTTCAATTGCATAGTAGAATCAAAGACAGCAGAAAGAATATTTATTAGTTGGAGCATATATACTGAGTACATACATACACAAACCGTCCTTGAGTATGCTGTCATTACTCACCAGCTTGCTAGGCTTAGGATGTCGCCTTGAATAATTTTATCTGAATCAAGTTAACTTGCTAGCATATGCCAGACCAGATTGATGGAGCATATGTTCTGTTCGTTAACTCTCCAACGTGCACCTCCAAAATGCGCATCACATCCCAATAATTAAGGATCAATAATATTCTTTTTCCAATGAGATATTGGATCGACAAAAGGGATACTTTGTCGACCAAGAATACTTATGGACCTTGTTTATTGGCCCAGAATTCTTGTTTATTCAAGTGCGCATCACAACCCAGAATTTTTAAAAATTCAAAAAAGGCATATGAAATTTCAAAAATTCCATTAAACATATTCACTGATACATATATAAATGAAAATGATAAACAAGTTCCAAAAAAGGAAAAACTCAGTTTTGATCTATGTATTTGTTTTGTTTGCTCCCTCCGTTAGATACATGTGTTTCAAAAAAAACTTAAGCATCTTGCGTTTTTGAACCGAAGAGTAGATCATAGCAGAAAATATATCTGGATAAAAAATAATTATATGTGCATGCATGCTTTTTCTCGGTTTTTTTTAGATATTAAGAAGAACTCCCTCGGAGATATTTACACTTTTGGGCTAGCAACCTACTTAGCGAAAAGGTTTTTCTTATTAGCAGATTGAACTGCTATATATATATACGATTTTTTGAAGGAATATCCGAATATTTCTTTACTAGTGGATAAACGAATTCCTCACACCCATATCCAAAATAATAATACTGCGGAATCTTGAGGACACTCCACGTCCCACCAATCATGCAACCGGAAAAAACGACCAAATTGCTCCAAGGAGAAGGACCTTTTCCCTTTCCCCTCTCCACCTGGCTATTCCTATGCGTTTTGCATTCCCATGCATGTTTGTGTTGACAGCAAGCCAGCCAAATGAAACTACTCTGAAATTAACTTTACCATACAATAAAAAAAAATGAAAGACAGAAAATTAGGAGGTAACATGTGGTTAGAGTAGCCTACCCCTAGGCCCTAGCTTCTGATCTTCATACACTGCAATTTGCAACTTCTTCTCGTTATCACTAGCTACAGTACCGTAGACCTGAATTATGTTATGATGATATAAATAAGATTACGCTATGTATTATATGAGCTACCAAACAATATCCCCATGCATAGATTTAGATATCCTTTCGTACGATCCAGATAAGGTCTGTGGTGCATTATGGGTTGATATAGCCACATAGTAGCTGGATTCAAAAAGGTCTTTGGTGCTTGATGGGTTGATATAGCCAGTACTCCCTCCGTTTTAAAATATAAGATGTTTTAGGTTTATAAAGAAAGTGTATCTAAACCCCTTTTAGATATAGATTCGAGGGAGTACTAGCTAAAGGCAGAATGAATTAGTGTCGGTGCCGTGCAGGGAGCGGGTCAATACTTTTATTTTCCATAGTCCTGCTGGAAATCCATTGATTCGTCATGGACACCACAATTTCTTTCTTGTTTCAACAAACCGGAAGGATTTTCTCTGTAAACTTCAGTCATTAAATCCGAACCTAATTTCTCTGATTGTACTAAATCGGCAACATTTATTATAGATCAGAGATATTACTACAGTACTATATTGGTACAAATGAAACTCTAACATCAACACGAGTGCAAGCGAGACCAAACAAAAAGTAGCTCCAATCGTATGACTAAGAGATGCTTTTCTTGCGACGTGGAGTATATGGTTGCGTCTCCATTGTAATCGAATGGGGAAATGGTCCCGGGCGCTCCCGGCCGGCCAATATCAGGCATGCTTCGCCACTTCCGTCCGTGCACGCGTCGCAAAACACTCGAGAGAAAGCGTCCATTTCCCTTGACCTTGAGACCTTGACCACACACGGGAAGGCTACGCGTGAGATTCTGACCATTCATATCATGCCACCAAACACACGAAGGCACTGCCACGCACCTTTTGCAATTTTTTCTTCTTTCTCGACTCCCATTTTGGAAGTGTCTTGTCTATTTTCCTGTTTGCACTAGCTTGCTAGGTTTAACTCGAATTCAACAAAATGAATTGGGCCACTTTTTCAACATGTATTCATATAAAGCCATTATAAGAAAAACTTAGTATTCCCTTTGTCCGAGATTACTTGCACGCTAAAACACATCTAAATACATGCGATTTTAGACAAAGAGTCTGTTAATTCTAGGAGGATGGATATTATAGATATGTTGCGGTTTTCTTTGTCCCGCGGACGAGAAAACCATGTGAATCCGTAGAAAACATATAGATGCTCCACACAAAAAATACAAGCAGAAGAGTTGCCTAGAAGTTGATCGCGAGCGGGAGGCCCGCCGTCAGCATTTCTCTTCTCTCTTCATCCCCCCACTTGTGATTTTTCCTGAAAGTTCAAAGTTTGAAGTTTTCGATTTTTTTAAACTCTAAATGCTAAATTTTTGAGAAGTTTGATTCTTATTTTTGAAAACATGATTTATTTTTCAAAAGTTGAGAATTCCCATGTTGAATTTTGTAAAGTTCGAGTTTTTGAGAATTTCCATGTTAAAAATTGAGAATTCCTATGTTAAAAATTCTGAAAGTTTGAAATACTAAAATTTGAGCTAGGTTTTCTGAAAGTTTGCTCTGCATTTTCACCACACATTTACTTTCCAACATAAGAACACATGGTCGAGACTTCTCGGGAGCAAACCACTAGTTACTAACTTACTGTCGCCCTTTAATTGGATAGAAATTCAATGGAAGAAAGGAAATATGTTTTGTATTGATTATGATTATTACTGTTTCTATTTGAGGGGTTCATTTAATGTTTCTATCGAACTATAGTTATGCAAACTCCTATAGAAATCATCCAGATTATAAAGACAACCCTCATCCTTTGCATCCACTACTCTTTTTCAACACCGCCCATAGAGTAAACATCCTCCACTCCTAGTATGTAACCCTCGTTCATCCCTTCAAAGTTGAGGACAATCATTAAATTATTACAATACCCTTTTCTCGTTGTTAAAATACATTGCCTAGCTCTTTTCTTTTGATTTCGTTGGCTTTAAATTAGTACATTATTTCAATATGGTATCAAAGCCATAAGGTCTCAAAATCAAATTCTAACCATCCCATTATTCAATACTTTTGGTTTAGTTGGCTAGTACATTCACAACCTAGACGTGTGTGAAAGTGTTAAATACGTTGCCTAGCTCTTCTATCGATCTCCCACATCAAGGTCTTCATGTACATCCACAACCTAGACTTGCGTGAAAGTGTTAAATACGTTTTCTAGCCATTTTCATTAGTTCATATTTTTGGTTTAGTTGGCTACGACATCAGTTCAATACTTGTATCCCTCGAACCCTAACACCAACCATTTTTGGTTGTACAAGATGTCGCCTAAGGTGGTGATGAGTACGATTGAAAAAGAGGTGAAGGTGTAACACGAGTCAATTAGCAAATGTAGCTTCTCTTAGTCATCTATAAGAGCATCTCCAAGAGGTGATGCAAAATAGGGCACCAAAAAGTGCCTTTTAGGGCACCAAAATAATTGTCGCCGTACTAGGTGATGTAAAATGGGGCACCAAAAAATTGTATAAATAGGGCTTCACGCATGAGATCCTTCAGTGGAAAGAGAGGGAGGCGGATGTGACTGTTGCCAGGCATAGAACTCCCTTTTGGCCAGCGGAGGTTGCCGGAGGCCAAGCAAAGGAGGTGAGGGAAGGGCAGGGCCAAAGGGGAGCCGGGATATGCGGCCAAATCCGGCGACGCCACGCGAAGCGAGCTCTGAGAACTCGACAAGGAGTAGTGTTTCGCTGAGGGTCGCATGGTGGTTGCGGCGACCACTCATCGACGTCGCGACGACCGCTAATCGACGCTAGTGGGCTGCAGCGGTGCTATGACGACCATCTCGTACAACGACGTGACAAGGAACAACCAAAATCTTTGGATTTTATGGGCGGAGTCTCGATATTTGATAGCGGTTGTGGGGGTTGCCGCGGACGCCCCGAACAGCGGGAATGAGCGGCAAGCCCGTATCGCGCACATTCAGAAGGTTTGACGGAACATGGCCTCCAAAATTAGAGGGCCTCTAGTTTTCATGCTTAGCTGTACTTGCTAATGACAGACTTAATTGGGTCCAATAAATGCGTTGTCCTATTTCCAACGCTTAGGAAATTGCCACAATTAACTCCACGACCAACAACTGCCGCATGCCTCCCCTTCTCTCCTCCCTATCTCTCTCTTCTCATTCTCTTTCTCATCAAGGACGAACCAGACCCCTAGGAAGAGACGACGAGCGCTATTCTTATGGTAAACACTATAGATCGTAGTCCGATGGGAAAGAAATCGTCGGACCGATCCCGCGTCGTCCATCTGGTCTCCGTTGAGGCCTTTCGTGTCTCATTTTTTTCATTAACTACATGCGTTTGTGGAATTTATGGACGGATCCTGATTTCCCGTCTGCCTCCTATAACACCTTCCCGAGATAGATCCCGGTCACCCGACGGCTCTTCCATCATCGTAGCTCTGCTCTCCCCGCCATGCTGCATGCTCCGAGGCCGATACCTCTGTCTCCACCTGGTTCCATGGCACCACCGCAATAGCCGGCTGTCACACTCACTGCTTCCTCCACCGGCGCGTCTGCCAACCCATCACTAGGCACCGAAGGAAACATGGTTGAGGCAGCTCGCCTCTTGCCCGAGCACACATGGGCACCCACGACAGCAGGTGCAACAAGATCCACTAATCAGGCTCGTGTTCCTAGTTTTCCCTATATTTCTTTTTTTATATTTTAATTAATTACAAGCCTACAACCATAGCACTTGATCCAATGGTAGTATTAGATCGTAATATGATAGTACAAGATGCTACTGCTAGAGTGTATGTTTACTTAAAATGTACTTTGTTTTTCTGAACTGCTCACGAAAATCCCTCTAATTGTTTGGTCACAAATTTCACCTACATCTTTGCATGATCATGGTAATTTTCGTTTACAGATTTCTATGCTCCCACCCGATCTTTCAACTGTCGTGATTAAATATTTAATTGCTACAAAGATCCGGTGGTTCATATTTATACATGCATTATGTGCTCCTATGCTAGACTCATTGGCACTACAACCATGCTTCGTAAGTTTGAATTCATGCTTCTTATATATCCTACAGATGCTACCTAAGTAAGATTCATTGCAGTGAGCTTCCTAAGTATGTATTTGTTTCTACTTTTTAAACAATTTTTTTTAAATTGCTACATACTTCCTATATCTCTCATTTGTGTTCCAAATGATGCCTGTTATCCCCCCCCCCCACACATATATATATATATATGCTCTTTTTATTGGGGATGGCACATACTTGTTACATACTTGACTTCTCATTTGTAAAAACTATGCAAACTAGGACGTTCATGCCATCTAACGTGTTTCTGAAATTCTTCTTTTTTCAGTATGTCCCTTTTGCCACCGTGGAGGAGGCTCAAGTGTCTACTACTAAATATTTTGGCGGCATCTTGCTTCAAACTTTGTGGAAGTAGACTTGCATTCCTTCCGAAGCAACCACCCAATTCTCAGAAGCAGTCTTGCATTGCTTCAAACTTTGGTACATGCTTGTGGTTGATGAAACAAAATGTCCATTTCTTTGGAAGCAGATTACCAATAAGTTGGAAGCAAATATATATGTAACTGTAAGCATATATGTAATCGCTACAAGTGAATATGTATTTTTTTGTCTTTTTTTAGCAAAACATTTCTATTTTGTTTCAAGCACTTATCTAATCGATGGAAACAATCTTGTTGTACATTGCAAGCAATCAATTTTATTTTTGATGACAATACATTTCTATTTTTCTTCAATTGGTGGAAGCAGACATCCATTTCTTCGGAAGGACTCCCTTGTCGTACATGCTTGTGGTTGATGAAAAAATGTCCATTTCTTTGGAAGAAGATTTCCAATAATTTTGAAGCAAATCCATATGTAATTGGAAACATATATGTAATCGGTACAAGCGAATATATATTTTTTATTTTAATGGTAACACATTTCTATTTTTTTAAGCAATTATCTTGTCAATGGAAGCAATCTTGTGGTATATTGGAAGCAAACTAGTCGCTACAAAACACAAGTTTCCAGATGGAAATAGTCTTATGTTTGGATAACACATCATCATATTATAAATATTCTTTTTTATCTAATCAAGTTTTAGTTGTATTGGAAGCAAACTTATATAGCATGGGAAACAACAATTGATTCTAAGGAATCACACTACTGTGTTACGATCTTATACTACAGTAAAAAAATCTAGAATGAATAGTGCTTAACATGACAATTCTAGAAGTAACTGTAATTAGAGGATGATACATTCTATCCACCATGAATGCTACATACTCTATTCAGTAACCACAAATGGTGGGATTAGACGTGATTCTGGGAGGTAGTTATTACGAGAAAGCAAATCAAGGAAACCAACTACTTCTGATGCATGTTGCATGCTATCAATCCAACGCTAGGCAGAATTTCAATCGTGCGGCAAAGTAGGAGTCCGATAAAATGCTAGGATCGGCATCCGATAAGTTTTTCTCTCAAGGAGTACTGGAGTAGTTTTTCACCCTAAGTTCATTTTCCAATAAGATGTAATTCTCCCCAAAAATTGTACCACCAATCTAATAATAATATAAAATAAAACCTTGTTTTTCTGATTGACAATGGTTATGTCAAGGGTCTAAATTTTTTGTTTCGCACCGGGCCTCCCTTTTTTCAGCTACGGCCCTGATGAGCGGCGATGCGCCGGCTGGAAAGTTTTTGGCCAACGGAGTCGTAGCGACAGCGAAAACCGGTCAAAATAGGCGTGGTGGCAACAACCGCAAGCAAGGAAGTTGCACCGTGACTGTTTGGTTGTGCACGGCTGCGGGAGATGCCCTACTTTTGTTTCAAGGCAGTTGCATGCGTGCCCTAAGTATACATCACCAAGGGCCAAAATATAGAAAATGGTGTAAAATAGGGCATCAAAATTTTGGGATATACATGTTGGAGCACCTATTTAAAGCATTTCTAGCCTCTTGAAAATGGTCTAATGCCGATAAGCCTCTCAAAAAAGTGAAACCGGTCAAATCGCTCAAACTGGTCAAAAAAATTCTAGTGCAATCTTATTCACAAATCCAATCTAAACTTCTCTCAAAAAATCCAATCTAAACTTTGAAGCTAGTATAAAATTTTGAACTAGTCCAAACCGGCCAAACCGAATTTGCACAAGCTTAAATGCACTATTTGCATATGCTTAAATGCCGGATCATCTACCGCGATACAGTTATGATTTATGCAGTATCAAAAACACATGTTAGAATAAAAATTTCCCGGTTCAAGCACAAAAACATACTATGAGCATCTCTAGTCGTGCCTGTAAAATCTCGCCCCGTAAATCGCGAGTACAGGTCGCGAAAAACTGGTTTTACCATTCGGAAACTCGGGGCGCTTCTCTTTAACGGGCCGGCTATACGGGCTCCATTCTGCGCCGCGAGTTTTCGAACGGTAAAACTGGCAGGATATATGTCCATTTCATGTCACAAATTTTAGCAAAACACAGCACAAATTTAATAAAACAAATAGTCACGCACAATACAAGATTATTCAAATCAAATTACAACAATTGTTTCAACGAATTAAACAAATAGTTCAAAACCGGCCAAACATAGGCCAAGTTATTGCGACAAATCTACAAATAGTACAAACAGCCCAAACATAGGCCAAACACAAGATCTGCTCATTGACGGCCATGCCTTGCCTAGTGGTGGTCGATGAGGTCTTTCTGGAGCTGCAAGTGGGTTTCTGGGTGTTCAATAGCCCTATAGGAATCAAGAAAAGCTTGGAGACGATCGGGGTTCCTTTGTGTAATCACTCGGCTCCCCACATTATCATAGAAGCACTCCAAGTTCAGGTCTCTCTCATCCTCAATGATCATGTTATGAAGAATGACACAACATGTCATTATGTTCTTGAGGGTTTGAACATCCCAAAACCTCCCTGGACCTCTCACAACTGCAAATCTAGCTTGAAGAACACCAAATGCTCTCTCAATATCCTTCCAGGCTGCCTCTTGTGTCTTGGCAAAAACAGCTTCTTGCCTTGTTTTAGGTTTATGAATTGTCTTCACAAAAGTTTCCCAATCTGGATATATTCCATTGACTAGATAGTAGCCCATTGTGTAGTCATTGTTGCCAACTTTGTAGTTGCAAGCAGGTGCAGTTCCTTGGACAATCCTTGCAAAAAGAGGTGATCGGTGCAGCACATTGAGATCGTTCAATGATCCCGGCAAACCAAAGAATGCATGCGAAATTCATAGATCTTCTGATGCCACGACTTCAAGGACAATAGTTGGATCGCGACTCTTGCCGCAGTATTGCCCTTGCCAAGCTTTCGGGCAATTCTTGCACTTCCAGTGCATACAATCCACACTCTCAAGCATGCCTGGCCAACCCCTCCTTTCATTCATCTCCATCAGCCTGTTCGTATCTGCTTCGTTGGGAGCTCGCAGGTACACCTCCCCATACAGCTTGATCACCAGCTTGGCAAATCGCCTAACGGACTCTATGGTAGTGTCTTCGCCAATGCGAAGATACTCATCACAGTAATCAGCAGGCACTCCATACGCAATCACACGCATAGCTCCAGAGATCTTCTGGTACACGTTAAACCCTAGCTGGCCGGTGGCGTCTCTCCGACGCTGAAAATATGGGGATTTGGCCTCGCACTCTTTGACGATTTTGACGAACAATTCTCGCCGCATCCGAAATCGTCTACGGAAGAGATGCGGGGGATAGGTGGGTACCTCGACGAAATAATCTTCCATCAGTGCTTCGTGGCCGTGCCACCGATTCCGGGGGAGAATTATCCTCCCTGGCACCGACCCATGACGCATGTTCAACAGCCTCCACCTATCTTCAAGCTCCTTCACGGCAAGGACGACCGCCAGGTGCTCCACATCGTCGTCCTGGAGGATGTCGTCGATGTCCGAGTCGGAGGAGGAGGAAGAATCATCGAAAAAAACAGCTCGCTCTCGCTCATTGATGAACTCATCTGATGCAAGCACGAATAGATCCGTCACCGACCATGTAGCCGAAAATTGCCCGTCGAGGTTGAAGGAGGCCATACCTTGGCGGTTAACGGCGGTCGCGGCGGTCAACTCCGGCGGTGGGAGCTCACAGAAGCCCGCAGAACGACTGATCTTGTACCGGAATGGGAGGATCTGACGGCCTATCTGCTGGGCGGAGGCTAATCGCACCGGAAAGGAGGGGCGGCGTGGCGTGGATCTGCGGCGGCGCTGCGAGGAGGCGGAGAGAACGAGGAAAGGGGAGGGGAAGATTCAGCGCGCCACACGAATAGGGTTCTGGCTCGGGTTGGCCTATCGGACGGAGTATGTACCGGCCAAGCGGGGGTTTCTCCGTCGCCCTTAAAAATGGTAAGGGCTTACACCTTTTACGGGCTCGACTAGGTCGACATATTTCTCGCGACACAGTAAATAGCGATTATTTTACAGTTTCTGGACTTTTACAGACACGACACGACTAGAGATGCTCTAAGTCTCAAAGCTAATTCCATGGCTAAGCTCAATCGACCAAAGCCATCCTGGATCCTGCACATAGCTCTGATTGGACAGGAGGAGGACCCCACGCATCAAATGATGCAACTAAAAAAGAACCTGTAGGAAACAATACGCGTCAGCAATCAGTTACCTGGCCAATTGAAACCACCGCCCACATCCACATGTGTGTGCGCGCCCTCTTCACGTCATTCCTCACCGCCTCGCCCCCGCAGCCGCCCACCTCGAGCTGTCCCGTATAAATCCATCCCGCCTCCCCCACCCTCTTCCTCCTCCTCCACCTCTCCACCTCCAAGCTCCCTTGTCTCCCGAGCTCAAGCTCATAGACGGCCCTCGCCGGGCTGAAGAGCGCTAGCTAGCTAGGGTAAACAGGGCACAGAGAAGGAAGATGGCGAAGGTGCACCCCGACGCTACCGTGCCACCGTTTGAGGCGCGGCCGGGAGGTGCTGGGGCCGAGGAGGAGGAGCCGAAGCCGGCGGAGGCCATAGCCCTGACGGTGTGGCGCAAGTCCCTGCTCTTCAACTGCGACGGCTTCACCGTCTTCGACGCCACCGGCGGCCTCGCCTTCCGCGTCGACTGCTACGGCACCTCGGGCCGCAGGCGGCGCCACGCGGAGGACGTCGTCCTCATGGACGCGGCCGGGGTCCCTCTCCTCACCGTGCGCCGAAGGAGGCTGAGCCTGTCAGAGCACTGGGTTATCTACGACGGCGACGGCGGCGAAGGCGACGCCGCCCCGAGGCCGCTCCTCTCCGTGCGCCGCTGCCACGCCCGCTTGCTCCTCCGCCACGCGCACTCCTCGTCGCCCAGCAAGCAGAAGGCGCTCGCGCACGTCACGTCCCTCTCCCCCGCGTTTCCCGGGGCGTACGTCGTGGAGGGGTCGTACGCGCAGCGGATCGTGGCGGTGCGGGACGCGGCGCACGGGGAGGCCGTGGCGGAGATGCGGCGGAAGGAGTCGCCGGTGGGAGACGAGGTGTTCCGGATGGTGGTGCCGGAGCCTCGCCGCTTCGGCGCGTCGCTGGCCATGGGGATCGTCATCGCCCTCGACGAGATGTTCGGCGGCAGGGCCGGCGGTGCCTCCGCCGCTCGCTCGCTGCTGCCGAGGAGCTGGTCCATGTAGTAGTTACAGAGATGGCATATAGGGCCGACCTGTCATCCGTGACTATGTGCGTGGCGCGCACAAGCAAAGAATGAACGACGAACGAGCTTAGCATAAGCGGCACGGCACCAGGAATTAGGACGAGAAGAAATTCATTTTTTGCTCCCCGGAGAAGAGAGGATGAATTAGGGGAGGATTATCATCAGGACTCAGGAGGGTTAAGGTTAAGGATTTAAAGAAGATGCTTCAGTTTGCACTGTACATGAATTGGATTCAGGAATATTAACATATTGCGCATCACAACTGGGTTGGCTTACTTCTTCATTTAAGATTTGCGTGGTTGATCTTGTGTAACGAGTGCAAGTTGCGTTGAGCTTTTGCCAAGCCGAAAATATGTAATTTTCAGGAATTGATTCAGATGTAAGACGACTTATAATTAGCAAAAACCTTCTCACTCTCTTTTGGTTGTGTCTACGAGGTATTTCATCAGTTCATAGCTACAAAATGTTTTAGTTTTTTTCTAAAACGCATGTAGTTTCAGTGTGTTCATACACGGTGCACATTAAAATATCTAAAAAAAATTATAATTGTGAACAGATGTTGTACCACTTTTATTTGGAAAAGATCGACATGTAAGTTACGGGATGAAGTATATATGAACAAATTTTGGTTACAAAACAGGGATATTTTGCACAGACTTTAAGTGCTCATGCTTTTTTTTAGAAAAAATACAACATACATGCACTTTAGCCACAACCCATGCGCCGATTGTTTTGTCATTAAAAACTTTCTGAATCATATTTTGCGTTACAGAAAGTGACTATAAGGATAAAGTGTTCCAAGGTGGTTAAGTGAGACAAATAAATTTTGGTGGAGGAAACTAATTAAACCAAAATAAATTGTTCAAGGGGAGCTTTTTTTTCCTTTTCCTATTTCGAGCCATTATTTTGATGCATTTCGGGAATTAGCTAGTTTAACTACAACATTTGGTTCGCCATGCTTGATAGAGGTGCTAGTTTTCTGTAATTATATTTACATAACAATTTATAGATTATGTTCACTATGGTAACTCACTGATAATTTAGATTGATGATTACTAAAATACTCTATTTTCCCTATCAAAATAAGATGATTGGAAATGCAACTCGGCGACATTAGTCGCTGCTAGTTAAGAGCATTCGACTAATCTCACTGCGTGTGTGATATCAACAACTAATAATCGTCCCCGAATATATTCGGCTTACTTTGGTGTATATGATTTTAGACTAGATGTACACTAATGATGTTGAGGCTTAGGGGAGTTATGTGGCATCCCGCTAAAACCACTACTAGAAAATCGCGTTGTTTTTGTGCATTGCATCATCATGACCGCATGCTCATGTCATCATGCCACATTGCATTTGAGCATCGTCATGTCATCATGCATTTGTTTGTCGAAACCTATTTTCAAAAACGCCTAGTTTTGTTTTCTAAATATTCCCCTTTCTATTTCAAAAGTCAAACCCCGGTCCGTTCGGATCTTTATTTGTCTAAACATATTGCAACTGTTTTGTTAAAAAAAAATATAGTATAATAAAGACATATTTTCCCCCGGGGAAGGCAGACACCGGTCAGGCCCAATCGGCCCAACCAGAGTCCACCTACTACCCCATATAAAATCCAAAAATCTATTCCTACCCAATCCTAGTCTACCCAAACCCCCTCCACCTCACCCCGGCCAATCAGTTCTTGCCACCTCACCTCTCCCTTTCTTCCCCACCAATCCCCGCCTGCCACCAGCGCGGCCCCGTTGACGCCCACGGCCTCCACCTCCTCGTCGCCCTCTGGCCCGGCCGCCTCTGCCCCCGGCAACTGCCGGTCGCCTCCGCCCAGCATCGCCCCGTCCGCTGCTCCCGCTCCAGCCGCCGCCATGGGCGACCTTCAACCGGGCCCCTCCTTGCCGGCCTCGACCACGCCCAACGTGCGGACGCCAGGAGGAGCTCGTCGTCGAGCCCCCCCCCCCCGGTTTGGCCTCCTCGCTGCCTCGCGGTGGTGCCGACCGGCGTCGTTCGTCCCGTCCTCCTCGAGACGCTCGTCCGTGAGCCGAGCATGCAGGGTGTTTGACCAAATAACCGTCTGGGCCTGCCTCCTGGCACATACCAAGTGTGGGCCACGTGTCCAACCCTACCAGTACCAAATGAGTCCAAAACCTTCCGAGCTGCAAGGCCGACATGATCTTCCTCGGTGGCAACGACAAATCAGACAAGGATCACCAAGAATAACTGCCGCCAAGGTCTTCACACGGATACACCGAGTTCTCCATCTAGGACACCAAGACCGTCGACATGGAACCGAAGGACGTCAAGTTCTTCATCCCGGCACGTCAAGTTCTTCCTCTCGGATCCGAAGACGCCGAGACCCGGGACCCCAAGATCTCCGCCGTGAAACGACAAGACCGACTTGATGGCGCGGACCCGACAAGTTCTTCGTGTAGGGGTTCGTAGCATGGAAAACAAAATTTTTCTATCGCATACAAACAAACAAGCCAAGATCTATCTACTAGATTGTAGCAACGAGTCGATAGAGGAACTCACCCTCGAAGATTCCAAAGCGGTTAACGAGAGCAGATTCTCGTGGATGATGTAGTCGTACTCTTTCCGATCTCAAGATCGCGTAGACGATCCTTCCGGCGCCACGTTCCAGCAGCGCTCCCGCAGTCGGTCACACGTTCGGTACTCGACGAAGACCTTCCTCTCCCTTGTTCCAGCAGGCAGCGGAGGTTGTAGCACTCTCCTCGCGATTCCGGCAGCACAACGGCGTGGTACCGGAAGTAGAGGGGAGATCCCGCAGGGCTTCGCCTTAAGCCGGTGCGAGTATGGTGGAGCTTATGAGAGAGGCTATTAGTGGTCTAGTAATTAGACACACCAATTAGAAGGCTCTAAACCAATTAGAAGGCTCTAAACCGAATAGCTCTAAACCGGGGTCTAGATCTAGGGTTTAGTTTAGAGGATAGGAAACTTGTGTGTGTCTAGGAGGAGCCCTGCCCCTCCTTTTATGGGAGGGGGGTCTTGGCGCGCCAGGGGAGGGAGGGAGTCCCTCCCCAACTCGGCCTAGGGCTGGCCGCCGGCCTGGAGGAGTCCAACTCCTCCTCCAAGTTGATTCCAACTCCTCTTGCTTGTTTCCCACAGTTTCTTGTTTTAGCCGTTTGACTTTCAAACTGGACATTTGACTTTTCTGTTTTAGGATTCAATTTAATCCTATATTTGGGACAGCAAGAACACTTAGTACATGATGCAATCATTCCAATATGTAATGACACATTCATGTACCCCTTCCCCCCCGGAGTGCCGGACAATCCGGAACCTTCTAGAACATTCCCGATGAAAACACCGGAATCATTCCCGAACTCCGAAACGGGACTTTCCTTATATGAATCTTATTCTCCGGACCATTCCGGATCACCTCGTGATATCCCGGATCCCATCCGAGACTCCGAACAACATTCGGTCTCTTTCTCATAATACCATAACTACTCAAACAACGTCGAATCCTTAAGTGTGTCTCCCTACGGTTCGTGAATTATGCAGACATGATCGAGACACTTCTCCGAACAATAACCAATAGAGGAATCTGGAAATTCATATGGCTCCCACATATTTCTACGATTACTTTGCGATCGAATGAACCACTTACATACGATACCAATTTCCCTTTGTCTCACGATATGTTACTTATCCGAGGTTATGATCGTCGGTATCTCTGCATACCTAGTTCAACCTCGATACTGATAAGTACTCTTTTCTCGTTCCCGTGATATGTGATCCCTTGTGACCAAGTCACATGCTTGCAAGCTAATTGGATGACATTTCACCGAGAGGGCCCAGAGAATATCTATCCGTCATGTGGATGGACAAATCCCACTCTTGATCCATGTGTTTCAACCAATACTTTCCGAACACTCAATGCCACCTTTATAGCCACCCTGTTACGGTGTGGTGTTTGATGACATCAAAGCATCCATCCAGTAAAGGTGATATGCATGATCTCATGGTCGAAGGAATTAGGTTACTATGTATCAGAAAGCATATAGCAATTTGAACTATTGAAATGACTTGATCTTTATGCTACGCTTATCTATAGGAGTATGTCCATCACATCATTCTCCTAACGATATGATCCTGTTGTTAATAACATCTCTATGTTCATGATCAGGAAACAATGATCATATATTAACCAACAAGCTAGTTTAACAAGAGGCTTTACTAGGGACTCTTATTTTAGTTTACAAATCACACAAGTATTAATGTTTCCGGTTAATACAATTATAGCATGGTATGTAAACATTTATCATAAGTGTGAAGACATGATAATAACCACTTTATTATTGCCTCTTGGGCATATCTCCAACAGTCTCCCACTTGCACTAGAGTCAATAATCTAGTTTCGAACCTTTGTGTATTCAACACCTATGGCTTTACGGTGTTGTATGTACACGATTGCTAGTGGTCAACTGATCTCCGGATCTGACACTTCCAGGTCCGTGTGTAATTGCATGTCTTTGCGTCTGTACGCATCACTCATTCTCTAATGAGATGGCTTTGTATAAATTTGGTCTTTCGGTGTGACCTTTAGTTCTTTGGGGTTAAAACATGTTGACAATATTGTCGTACAATATATCTTCATAGTATTATCCCGCTGTGAACTACACCTAGTTTGATAACAAACTATTTGACACAAATGCCCTCTTTTGCTGCTATAATAGCAGTCATATACTTAGCCTTTTGTTGTAGTATCTGTCACAATGTCTTAACTTTGGAACTCATCCAAATCCATTATGGAACTCACTTTCCATTATATTGTGCCACCCTTAGTTTAGTTTGAGATAAACTTAATTTGTACTTTGTGACAAAGCTAGTATCAATGTAGTACTTTTACAATGAACTAACCATCTATTTGTCACTTCTACAAATAATATACTCTTAGTTCTTCCAAAAGATCATAAGAATATCCTTACTATTGTCCAATGATCATCTTACAAATCATTCTGGTATATGCTCACAACATTTAGAGCATAGGACATATCTGGATTTGTACATATCACAGTATGATTGATATAAATACTCTTTGTGATTTCATACATCAAGTATCAATCTATACTTGAATCTTTGTTTCACTTACCAAGTGCTAATACACTTGAATATATCATCAACATTGAACTCTTTCAATCCTTTCTGTGCAACAAGAACCTCTCTTGTAGTTTCTATATTGAACTCATTCAATATCTTGTCTATGTACTTCTGGCACAACCATATTAGCGTCTATTGATGCCAAATATTTGGGTTTTGCCTAAGTCTTTCATCAGGATGAAATTCTTAATATGTGTTAATAAAAGATACATCTTTTCTAATCAACAATATGTCCTCCACATAATGTATTAGAAATATGTCTTAGCGCTCCCACTTAATTTCTTGCAAATGCAAGCATCTTCATTGTCTCCGATGAAATTAAACTCTTTTAACAGTTTCATCATAGTGAAGATTCCAACTCCGCTATGCTCACTCTAACCATTGAAGTTTGCATATGCTTTTAGCATCCTTTGAATTAACAAAACCCTATGGACCGTGTTATGCACATGTCCTAGGTAACGATTCTATTAAAAGAACTTGTTTTGTTTATTCAACTTCCATATAACAAATTATATGTAGTGGTTGCTACATTAATCCGTCTAGACTAAATATCACTATGAAAGATCAAATCTTGTCATAGTCAACCTTTGAACATTGTTGTGAACTCTTTCCCAACATGTCGACTATTTCATAGATGTAAAACATCCATGTCTATTTCTTTATAGATCCAGACACAACTGTAAGGTCTTACACCTTTCTCGAGGGTCCTTCAAGTTCAAAACTTGATTTCTCGTGTATGGAACTATCACGGATTTTATGGCTTCAAGCCATTTGACGGAGTCAGGGCCCATCATCGCTTCTTTGCATGTAGTCGGTTCATTATTCTCAAATAATGATTCAACCCTCAAATCTTGGTATTTGATTGTTTACCCGATCTACTTGTTTCAATAGGAACTTAGATCTCTGTGACCACAACATTTGAGGTACGTGAGCCATGAGCATTGTTGCTGTCTCCGGAACACTTTTCGGCGCTGCGCAACTCTGCACATATAGCTAAGGTTCTTTTAACCTTATCAAAGTTCTAATGTCCTCCCACTTAACTTTTCACGAAAAATTTCTTCTCAAAGAAACTTGACGTTCTAAGCAACAAACACTTTTGTCTCCGGTGTTTTATGGAGGAACAGTTTATACAAAGACAGGTTCATCCGACTTTGGTTGCACACATCTTTCTTATGCATAGCATACCAATGTTTAAGAAAGGACAACTTGGGTTTTATCCCAAACCATAACCTTATATGGTGTCATTTCAGCGGTTTATGATGGAGCTCTTTTCAGTGGAAAAACGGTAATCTCTAAAGCTTTTAATCTTTAAAATACAATGGCAGTTTTATGAATTATACCTTTGATCTTACCATGTCAAACAAGGTTTAATTACATATCTCGAACGCTCCATACTCTTATGGTGTTTCGGGAAATGCAAATCTACGGAATGATTCCTTAAATCTTAGGTATTATGCTAAACTTGTAACTCAAATATCTTCCTTTATGATCTTTATCATAAACTGTTTATATTCTTGTTACAATGATTTTGCACTTCATCTTGAAAGTCTTTGAACTTTTCAAGTGTTTCATACTTTATCCTTATTAAGTAAATATTCATATATTCACTCAAATTTTTGGAGAAAGCATATGAAGTTGAAATCCATCGCTCTTGACTACACATAATGGATTTCGTACAACAATATGTACAAGTTCCAATAAGCTAGTCATTCGTTCCCTTTTGGCCTATGGACGAAGTTTTAATTATCTCTAGGAAAGTTTCACAAGCGTCATTTGATCAAAAATCAGAAGACTCCAAAATTCCATCCACATGGAGTTTCTTCATGTTATCTTTCCAATATAATTCAAACAGCGATGTCACTTCCTAAGTGATCTTTCAATCAATTTGTCTTTCGACATTTTAGCACTAGTTTTATGGATGTGATTTCTCCAACGAGATTTGCGAATCATCCATCTTTTATGGATTACGGCAATTATTTGAACAATCCTTTTGTTCTCATAATACCTGATAAAACAAATCTTTGAAGGCAAGCTTTGATGTTTAACAAGCAACACAATAACCCTTTATTTTGTTCTCGATGAACATCATCACATATTCTTTTGCTAGTTACTTAGGCCATTGTAGTTCATGAATTGTGTTGTTTCGTATGACGATTCACACCAACAAATTCAGTATCAAATACTTAAGAACCACATTGTTTAACAAGCAAAGAATATAGCCATAACATGTATATCATCTATATACTTAAACTGAACGATTCTA
The DNA here is from genome assembly GCA_916181665.1 of Avena sativa. Taxonomy (NCBI): domain Eukaryota; kingdom Viridiplantae; phylum Streptophyta; class Magnoliopsida; order Poales; family Poaceae; genus Avena; species Avena sativa. The sequence goes on from OV702282.1 coordinate 197,840,019, forward strand.
GTCTTTTCTTTTCTGCCATATATTTATGAGATTCTCTTTCAATATTTCCTTTTCTATTTGAAAGAATCTATCATCATCAATAGTGGAGTCATACATATGACACATAGTCCAAAGCGTGTATAGTTAAATACCAATGTCTTTGGTCTTGCACTTTGAAGTAGATCACCATCATCAAATGTTTGGTGTTCTTTCAAATTCCTTTCTTTAGTAATCTCTTGGTGTAGTAAACATTTTACCTACATCAAATATTCACCCTTATCATGGAATCGTCCATGATCAAGCTACTTTTAGCTTATAACGATGAATTATGAGTATAATGTTGCTATCCAAAACCTTTTGGAGGATTAGGACAACAAGTGTCTCCAACCTTTTTGCAAATTCTCATCAAATATGAGAACATGACTTTTGCCATATTATACTCTATCATGTTGCAACCAAAACTTCGTTTCAGATATCACAATATCTTCCACACATCATGGTTTCTGAAACAACTCTTTCAGATCCTAGATAACCTTGATTTTAAGGGAATCCTTTGAATATCAAGAATCATGGATACAAACATGATACTTATATACTAACACTTGGAATTGTTACTCTTGATTTAATACTAATTATTAAACTTCATGGAGTAACCGGAACTTACTGAAAGTTTGCAATAGGACTTTTAAACTTTAGATTAACACTTAAAACAATACGATACCAGTTCGTAAAGTATCTAACCAGAATTCTATAGTTCTATCATCTTAATTATAACTAAGCGCAAGGTGGTAAACGGATGCCAATGACTACAACAACTATGCAAATTCACTTTGATTTAGTTTATGATAAATTGAGTTCTAATTAATAATTAAATTAATCTAGGTGAACTCCCACTCAAAACAATATCCCTCACATTGTTTTAGTGATCACACGAACCAAATCCACCACATCAAAACCGATCATCACGTGAGTTGATGTAGCTTCAATGGCGAACAATCAACATGTTCATCATATCTACTATATGACTCATGCTTTACCTTTCGGTGATCCGTGTTCCTGAGGCCATGTCTGTACATGCTAGGCTCGTCAAGATCAAACCTTAGCTACCGCATAAGCAAATCTGGCTTGCTTACGTTGTATTCACCCGCGGAATCAAAGACACCCGATCATCACGTGGTGCTTCGAAGCAGCAAGCTTTGGCAACGGTGCATACTAAGGGTGAACACTTTAGAACTTGAAATTTATGTGCATGAGGGATCATCTTATAATGCTACCGTCGTCTACTAAGCAATACAAGATGCATAAAGGATTAACATCACATGCAATTCATAATATGTGATATGATATGGCCTTTCTTCTTTGTGCTTCCGATCTCCATCTTCAAACACGAACATGATCTCCATCATCACCGGCATTGCATCAAGGTCAATGATGCTTCACCATGGTTGTCGTCCACCGGCTTCAACTATTACAACTACTTTGAATAGACACGCGGGTCTTAACATAAATTAAAGACAACCATATGGCTCCTGCCGGTTGCCAACTTACAATAAGGAACATTGCATACATCAAATATAATCACAATCATGGCCATATCACATCACTGCACACCCCTGCAAAACAAAGTTAGACGCTTCTACTTTCTTTGCATATTTTACGTGGTTTGGGGCTTTCCATAAGTGTCGTTCTAACTTACGAACAAGAACCACAACATTGATACTAGCATTGTTGATTACCCGTTGTAAATTGGATCTTAACTATGCTAGGAGAAACAGGCACCCGCAAAGCCACTTATGCAATACAAGTTGCATGTCAAACGTGGAGCAAGTCTCATGAACGATGTCATGTAAGGTTAGCCCGGGCCGCTTCATCCCAACATACCGCAAGATGCAAAGTACACAAAAAGCAATCTACAATAAAAGCATCAACGCCCACAATGACCATTGTGTTCTACTCGTGCAACAGATCTACATATAGACACGGCTCTGATACCACTGTAGGGGTTCGTAGCATGGAAAACAAAATTTTTCTATCGCATACAAACAAACAAGCCAAGATCTATCTACTAGATTGTAGCAACGAGTCGATAGAGGAACTCACCCTCGAAGATTCCAAAGCGGTTAACGAGAGCAGATTCTCGTGGATGATGTAGTCGTACTCTTTCCGATCTCAAGATCGCGTAGACGATCCTTCCGGCGCCACGTTCCAGCAGCGCTCCCGCAGTCGGTCACACGTTCGGTACTCGACGAAGACCTTCCTCTCCCTTGTTCCAGCAGGCAGCGGAGGTTGTAGCACTCTCCTCGCGATTCCGGCAGCACAACGGCGTGGTACCGGAAGTAGAGGGGAGATCCCGCAGGGCTTCGCCTTAAGCCGGTGCGAGTATGGTGGAGCTTATGAGAGAGGCTATTAGTGGTCTAGTAATTAGACACACCAATTAGAAGGCTCTAAACCAATTAGAAGGCTCTAAACCGAATAGCTCTAAACCGGGGTCTAGATCTAGGGTTTAGTTTAGAGGATAGGAAACTTGTGTGTGTCTAGGAGGAGCCCTGCCCCTCCTTTTATGGGAGGGGGGTCTTGGCGCGCCAGGGGAGGGAGGGAGTCCCTCCCCAACTCGGCCTAGGGCTGGCCGCCGGCCTGGAGGAGTCCAACTCCTCCTCCAAGTTGATTCCAACTCCTCTTGCTTGTTTCCCACAGTTTCTTGTTTTAGCCGTTTGACTTTCAAACTGGACATTTGACTTTTCTGTTTTAGGATTCAATTTAATCCTATATTTGGGACAGCAAGAACACTTAGTACATGATGCAATCATTCCAATATGTAATGACACATTCATGTACCCCTTCCCCCCCGGAGTGCCGGACAATCCGGAACCTTCTAGAACATTCCCGATGAAAACACCGGAATCATTCCCGAACTCCGAAACGGGACTTTCCTTATATGAATCTTATTCTCCGGACCATTCCGGATCACCTCGTGATATCCCGGATCCCATCCGAGACTCCGAACAACATTCGGTCTCTTTCTCATAATACCATAACTACTCAAACAACGTCGAATCCTTAAGTGTGTCTCCCTACGGTTCGTGAATTATGCAGACATGATCGAGACACTTCTCCGAACAATAACCAATAGAGGAATCTGGAAATTCATATGGCTCCCACATATTTCTACGATTACTTTGCGATCGAATGAACCACTTACATACGATACCAATTTCCCTTTGTCTCACGATATGTTACTTATCCGAGGTTATGATCGTCGGTATCTCTGCATACCTAGTTCAACCTCGATACTGATAAGTACTCTTTTCTCGTTCCCGTGATATGTGATCCCTTGTGACCAAGTCACATGCTTGCAAGCTAATTGGATGACATTTCACCGAGAGGGCCCAGAGAATATCTATCCGTCATGTGGATGGACAAATCCCACTCTTGATCCATGTGTTTCAACCAATACTTTCCGAACACTCAATGCCACCTTTATAGCCACCCTGTTACGGTGTGGTGTTTGATGACATCAAAGCATCCATCCAGTAAAGGTGATATGCATGATCTCATGGTCGAAGGAATTAGGTTACTATGTATCAGAAAGCATATAGCAATTTGAACTATTGAAATGACTTGATCTTTATGCTACGCTTATCTATAGGAGTATGTCCATCACATCATTCTCCTAACGATATGATCCTGTTGTTAATAACATCTCTATGTTCATGATCAGGAAACAATGATCATATATTAACCAACAAGCTAGTTTAACAAGAGGCTTTACTAGGGACTCTTATTTTAGTTTACAAATCACACAAGTATTAATGTTTCCGGTTAATACAATTATAGCATGGTATGTAAACATTTATCATAAGTGTGAAGACATGATAATAACCACTTTATTATTGCCTCTTGGGCATATCTCCAACACTTCGCAACGACAAGATCGACCGCTTGGAACCAAGATCTCCGGCACGTCACGACAAGTTCTCCCTCTTGTATCCGACCTTCGAAGACCGATCCCGTCGAACCCTGAACCCTGAGTCCGGCCCCGAACCCCCGGAACCAAGATATTCGCAACCCTATGTGTGACCCCTATCCGAGAACCCTCATATTTTTATAATATATGAAATTGATATTGTTGCATATTTAATTGTCATACTCGCATGCATATTGTCATGTGGTTTGGGGGCCTTATGCCGATTCACCTAAATTAAATATGGGACCCATATGCGGGCAAATCTAGTCTTATATTAGTCCCATTTAAATTTGTGTAGCGAACCGGTGCTATCTTTTGCCATGTTAAGACAACATTTAAATTGGCGGGTATCTAAACAACATGAACCTTCTAAATAAATGTCGGGACCCCCGGTTCCGTTTAATATTGCCTAATTGCATCGCATCTTTGCCATGTCATACATCATACATGCATCATGCCCGATCTTTTGTCGTAGTATTAAATAGTGCATCCGGTGTTTCTTCTAGTGTTTTGGTTCTTCGCGGATAAGGCCGATGAGTTGATGCGAGTGTCGACCCGATCTTCGGTTGAACCTTCGACAATGTTTTTCAGGCGAGCACCTTCCCCCTTTCTACCTATCTTACTTTTATAGTATGTATTCCCTCCTGTTGATCTATTGCTATCTGTGTTGCGGTGCTCTAGTTTTCGTACCCGTGATATCCCTTGCAGCCTTATATTGCCTTGGACACATCCTATTACCTGTTGTTTGGTAGATAGTTGGACCTGCGCGTCGTAGTCGCTTGCTCAAGTGTTGTTGCGTGTCGTCAAGTACCACAGTTGTTGGAGTATTGCCGCATGTTTATTGTTGGAGATGATCAAGACTTTAATTACTGTTTAACAACTAAAATTGAAGTAGGTAAATGCAGAGGCACAGGTGGGCAATAGATATTATTTGGTTGTTAACCGTCCACTTGTGTCCCGTAGGACCCCGAGTACTTGATACCTGTTCCTTAAATATTCGCGCTATCCACATCCGGGAGGATTATGGGACCCCCCTGAGCCAGAGCTTGATTCATTCTTATTTCTTGGGGCCACAAACTAGTTTGAGGTTTTATTTACTATCCTGTACTTATGCCATGCTTTACTGCTTTATTTACGATTGTGCGAGGAGCACCTGTACTGTTTAGGTAAGCGGAGTGTTTTCGTGGTATCGACAAGCCCGGTCACATTTTCGGGTTCCCAGTCGTTTACAGCCACTGGCGCAAACCTTGAGTCCGTCTCGGAGTCAGCTAACTTCGTTGCGGGTGTACTCAATGGGGTGGCCCCCTGAAATATTTCTGAATCTTGTGATTGCTTTGTCGTGAAAGCCTCGTTGAGTTTTGATTTGGTTTTTCCGAGGTTGATCGAGTGTGTGTTGCTATTTGTGCACCCCTGCAGGGTAAAACTTTCTGAAAGCCGTGTCCGCGGTTATGGACGACTTGGAGCACAGTATCTCGATCATAGACAACTATAACTAAAGTAGTGCTATAAATTTGACTTTATAATGACTAGTAATCAGCTTCACTATAATGGAATGGCTAAATAAAACTGCCAACAATTGCTTGTTTGGGTTGTCGCTTGCGACCATTGTATCTGACTAGTAAGTAGTGCAACTACAACGGAATGGCTAAATAAAAGTACCAACAACTGCTGGGTTTTGAGATATCTCATGCTAATTGTATTTGACTAGTAAGTGTTGCAACTACAACGGAATGGTTAAATAAAAGTGCCCAAGGCTTAGTTTATCAGGATGATTATCTATACTTGACTAGTAATTGCTGCAACGATAACTGAATACATAAAACTGCCAACTGTGTGAGTTCCTCGGTTGACTTCCTCGTTTGGTCTCGAGGGGGAAATACCAGGATGGGTATATTTGGTGGTAGTATCAGGTTGGTTCCGAATAGGTCTTTCGTCCCCTCTCTGATAGCCGCTAGTTGTATCGAGTCTCTATAGGTTGTTTAGTGCATGCTGCCGCTGCCGCTCAGTCCACCATACCTATGTAGGCGAGGACCGCCGAATTCTAGCCTCGCCGTGTACTGGCCTCAGTACTGACCGCTCTCTCTTTTTCCTTTGCCCTTTGTCGGCACCCCTTTTGTTTAAGCAGGTTTTGAGATCGACGTCGTTAGCAGGGTTACCCTTTCGGCTTGGCCTGGGCAGGGTTATGGACGCCATTGGTTATTCTTCAGGGCTCTTAGCCCCATTTTGCATCTTGTCCGTAGTCGGACGCTGTATCATTTTTAAGGTGATTTGGATCTTTGTTCTGTATATCTGTATTCTTGACTCATTGAGTCGCTATTGTATACATATCTGTTTTGTGGGTCCCATCGAGGACTGTTGTGTACTGTTATTACTTTGTTTTCCACCCGCACGAAAGTGCCTGGTGGGCACCTTTGAATCGTTTCTATGCGGGTTTGGCGGGAAGCGCTGAAACTTGCATAGGGTCGATTCTGAGGGTGTTACAGAGTGGTATCAGAGCTCAGCAGTTGCGATACCCCACAAGTCCAGCCTGTAGGATAACCTAGCTAACGGCCGAAGTAGAGTGTCAAAACCTATTTTTGCAAAATCGGATGGATAGTTCTGATTAGGTCTGATTTTACTCCTTACCCCTCTGCTGCTCTCCTCACATCTCTGTGTGTTTTGAATCCGCTCTTTTCTCTCTCTTCGAGTCCAGGATTTCTCGTGGTTGGGTTCCATCGTACCTTCAGGGTTTCGCTTCCTCTTTTGGTAACGGCGTTGCTACATCTGGTCTTCATGCTATCCGAGGAATCCTTCATCTGGTGGACTTCTCTTTGCTCCTCCTCGTGCCTTACGGTGTTTTCCGACGCGACGACATCATCTACGCCAGATCCGATGAAGAGTCTGCATCACTCCTCTGTTTCCGTACCTCGCTTGTCGAGATCTACAATCTAAATTCTGAGAGTTGGTTGCATAATTTCCTATTCATGAGCAGAGTAATGCTTTGGGTGCGGGATGGACTGATCACCATCCGACTACTCTTATCATTCGCTCTTGCACATTGAATGGTGAATCATTGCAGTTATACTCCTTCCGCGGAAGTTAGAGGTGGCTTTACCCTTTTGAGACCTTTACCTTCATCTTTGTTTCTCCGGAGTGTTCTCTCGACGAATGGGGAACAATCCTTGTTGGTGGTGTCGCCATTTTCAAGCTGAAGAAGGAACCCTTGTTAGTGGTGTCGTGAGGATCTACACGATGCGAGAAGATTCAGATCGCCGCCCTTCTTCCCGGTACCATGAGGCGGATCTCGAGGGCGAGATCCATTGTTAGTGGTGTCGAATTGTGGCATCCCGCTAAAACCACTACTAGAAAATCGCGTTGTTTTTGTGCATTGCATCATCATGACCGCATGCTCATGTCATCATGCCACATTGCATCTGAGCATCGTCATGTCATCATGCATTTGTTTGTCGAAACCTATTTTCGAAAACGCCTAGTTTTGTTTTCTAAATATTCCCCTTTCTATTTCAAAAGTCAAACCCGGTCCGTTCGGATCTTTATTTGTCTAAACATATTGCAAATGTTTTGTTAAACAAAATAAAATAAATATAGTATAATAAAGACATATTTTTCCCCGGGGAAGGCAGACACCGGTCAGGCCCAATCGGCCCAACCAGAGTCCACCTACTACCCCATATAAAACCCAAAAATCTATTCCTACCCAATCCTAGTCTACCCAAACCCCCTCCACCTCACCCCGGCCAATCAGTTCTTGCCACCTCACCTCTCCCTTTCTTCCCCACCAATCCCCGCCTGCCACCAGTGCGGCCCTGTTGACGCCCACGGCCTCCACCTCCTCGTCGCCCTCTGGCCCGGCCGCCTCTGCCCCCGGCAACCGCCGGTCGTCTCCGCCCAGCATCGCCCCGTCCGCTGCTCCCGCTCCAGCCGCCGCCATGGGCGACCTTCAACCGGGCCCCTCCTTGCTGGCCTCGACCACGCCCAACGTGCGGACGCCAGGAGGAGCTCGTCGTCGAGCCCCCCCCCCCCCCCCCGGTTTGGCCTCCTCGCTGCCTCGCGGTGGTGCCGACCGGCGTCGTTCGTCCCGTCCTCCTCGAGACGCTCGTCCGTGAGCCGAGCATGCAGGGTGTTTGACCAAATAACCGTCTGGGCCTGCCTCCTGGCACATACCAAGTGTGGGCCACGTGTCCAACCCTACCAGTACCAAATGAGTCCAAAACCTTCCGAGCTGCAAGGCCGACATGATCTTCCTCGGTGGCAACGACAAATCAGACAAGGATCACCAAGAATAACTGCCGCCAAGGTCTTCACAGGGATACACCGAGTTCTCCATCTAGGACACCAAGACCGTCGACATGGAACCGAAGGACGTCAAGTTCTTCATCCCGGCACGTCAAGTTCTTCCTCTCGGATCCGAAGACGCCGAGACCCGGGACCCCAAGATCTCCGCCGTGAAACGACAAGACCGACTTGATGGCGCGGACCCGACAAGTTCTTCGCAACGACAAGATCGACCGCTTGGAACCAAGATCTCCGGCACGTCACGACAAGTTCTCCCTCTTGTATCCGACCTTCGAAGACCGATCCCGTCGAACCCTGAACCCTGAGTCCAGCCCCGAACCCCCGGAACCAAGATCTTCGCAACCCTATGTGTGACCCCTATCCGAGAACCCTCATATTTTTATAATATATGAAATTGATATTGTTGCATATTTAATTGTCATACTCGCATGCATATTGTCATGTGGTTTGGGGGCCTTATGCCGATTCACCTAAATTAAATATGGGACCCATATGCGGGCAAATCTAGTCTTATATTAGTCCCATTTAAATTTGTGTAGCGAACCGGTGCTATCTTTTGCCATGTTAAGACAACATTTAAATTGGCGGGTATCTAAACAACATGAACCTTCTAAATAAATGTCGGGACCCCAGTTCCGTTTAATATTGCCTAATTGTATCGCATCTTTGCCATGTCATACATCATACATGCATCATGCCCGATCTTTTGCCGTAGTATTAAATAGTGCATCCGGTGTTTTTTCTAGTGTTTTGGTTCTTCGCGGATAAGGCCGATGAGTTGATGCGAGTGTCGACCCGATCTTCGGTTGAACCTTCGACAATGTTTTTCAGGCGAGCACCTTCCCCCTTTCTACCTATCTTACTTTTATAGTATTTATTCCCTCCTGTTGATCTATTGCTATCTGTGTTGCGGTGCTCTAGTTTTCGTACCCGTGATATCCCTTGCAGCCTTATATTGCCTTGGACACATCCTATTACCTGTTGTTTGGTAGATAGTTGGACCTGCGCGTCGTAGTCGCTTGCTCAAGTGTTGTTGCGTGTCGTCAAGTACCACAGTTGTTGGAGTATTGCCGCATGTTTATTGTTGGAGATGATCAAGACTTTAATTACTGTTTAACAACTAAAATTGAAGTAGGTAAATGCAGAGGCACAGGTGGGTAATAGATGTTATTTGGTTGTTAACCGTCCACTTGTGTCCCGTAGGACCCCGAGTACTTGATACCTGTTCCTTGAATATTCGCGCTATCCACATCCGGGAGGATTATGGGACCCCCCTGAGCCAGAGCTTGATTCATTCTTATTTCTTGGGGCCACAAACTAGTTTGAGGTTTTATTTACTATCCTGTACTTATGCCATGCTTTACTGCTTTATTTACGATTGTGCGAGGAGCACCTGTACTATTTAGGTAAGCGGAGTGTTTTCGCGGTATCGACAAGCCTAGTCACATTTTCGGGTTCCCAGTCGTTTACAGCCACTGGCGCAAACCTTGAGTCCGTCTCGGAGTCAGCTAACTTCGTTGCGGGTGTACTCAATGGGGTGGCCCCCTGAAATATTTCTGAATCTTGTGATTGCTTTGTCGTGAAAGCCTCGTTGGGTTTTGATTTGGTTTTTCCGAGGTTGATCGAGTGTGTGTTGCTATTTGTGCACCCCTGCAGGGTAAAACTTTCTGAAAGCCGTGTCCGCGGTTATGGACGACTTGGAGCACGGTATCTCGATCATAGACAACTATAACTAAAGTAGTGCTATAAATTTGACTTTATAATGACTAGTAATCAGCTTCACTATAATGGAATGGCTAAATAAAAGTGCCCAAGGATTAGTTTATCAGGATGATTATCTATACTTGACTAGTAATTGCTGCAACGATAACTGAATACATAAAACTGCCAACTGTGTGAGTTCCTCGGTTGACTTCCTCGTTTGGTCTCGAGGGGGAAATACCAGGATGGGTATATTTGGTGGTAGTATCAGGTTGGTTCCGAATAGGTCTTTCGTACCCCTCTCTGATAGCCGCTAGTTGTATCGAGTCTCTATAGGTTGTTTAGTGCATGCTGCCGCTGCCGCTCAGTCCACCATACCTATGTAGGCGAGGACCGCCGAATTCTAGCCTCGCCGTGTACTGGCCTCAGTACTGACCGCTCTCTCTTTTTCCTTTGCCCTTTGTCGGCACCCTTTTGTTTAAGCAGGTTTTGAGATCGACGTCGTTAGCAGGGTTACCCTTCCGGCTTGGCCTGGGCAGGGTTATGGACGCCATTGGTTATTCTTCAGGGCTCTTAGCCCCATTTTGCATCTTGTCCGTAGTCGGACGCTGTATCATTTTCAAGGTGATTTGGATCTTTGTTCTGTATATCTGTATTCTTGACTCATTGAGTCGCTGTTGTATACATATCTGTTCTGTGGGTCCCATCGAGGACTGTTGTGTACTGTTATTACTTCGTTTTCCACCCGCACGAAAGTGCCTGGTGGACACCTTTGAGTCGTTTCTATGCGGATTTGGCGGAAAGCGCTGAAACTTGCATAGGGTCGATTCTAAGGGTGTTACAAGTTATTAAATCACAAGTAGTTTCGTCAAGATCCAATTCACTGGTCTAAAATAACATGAAAATTTGTTAATGATGAATAGTTCAAATTGAACACTTATCTAGATACACATACTTACATGCTACCTCAAATCTGGATTTCAGTTTGTTACTACATTTGCGAAGATGTTTCAGTGTTTGGTGGTATGGGAAGCACTGAGAACGAGAGCACCCGATACACTTTCTATATACGGCAGGCCACATGAAATCCAGGAATTCCTGGAAATTTAGTCAAGTCAGTTAGTGGTGGTTTTCGTCCATTTAGTTCCATACCACATGAACCCACAAGTCTCGGAGAGTGTGTGCCATCCATGTGCTACGTGACTGATTCAGAGGCTTGACCCAAGGGAGAGATGAGAATCAAGGGTGTCCATTATTGAGGTAGGGAGGTGTTCTCTGTTGCGACCGGGTACGTCATCCACGATTCGATGTGAAAAAAGTGTGTTAGGCATGGGTGCACAATATCTCAGTTTAGTTCCAGTTACGAGATGAATTAACCCATTGTTTACTTCTTTGTTTATTTCCCACAAAAGAAGTATAGGACTTCTCTAGGGATATTGTGTTTCGTCTGGCGGGTCTAGATGCACCTATATGGACACAAGAATGTTTTTTCTTAAAACTTATGTACGGACAAAGAATGTCTGGATGTATATATTTGTTTTTTCAATTTTTTGATATTTTGAAATATATTTTTAAACGATAGGTTCGTATGCACCCGTGAGCCGAATTAGATTTCCGCTTCTCTAGCTCTGGCCTGGTAATTCGTTCACATAAGTTGGATACTCTTGGCGTACTTTTCTTGGTTTGGTTCCTACTTCGTTCATGCTCATCACTCATGGAGTGTCCTACACATCTATTTTTCAATATAAAATTCTTTCAGGATTGATATTCAGTGGCCCAAGTATCCGATGTGCCTATTTTTAGCGGAAGTATCTGGAGGCGCTGAACTGAAATATTGCAACGCCGTAATTCTTGCATAGCACAGATTCATGTAGGGGTGTACAAAAAGTGAAACCACTCAAACCAGGCAAAAATTATGTAGTAATCTAATCTTAAACTCTAGAGCTAGTAGAAAATTTTGAACTTGTCCAAACCGGCCGAACAGTGTTTGCACAGGCTTAAGCACATCTTCTTGCACAGGCCAAACAGTGTTTGCACAGGACATCACAGGCCCATGCTTACTACGCAAGGAGCCCAGCACATTTAGAGACCCATCAGGCTCGTCCTCAAGGCCCAGCCTCATATTGCCCATTTTAGTAAATGTTGCCGAGCTACTTTCTAAAGAGTAAAGGCTGCCCCGAGTGACTTGCCTAGTATTATTACAGCCGTTGGACCAAGGCATAACCTTGTGGTTTGGGGCTCTAAAAAAACCTAGTTCTTAGAGAAAAACATTCAAAGGAACTCATGAGCCACAATCCAGTTCTTTTCATCTTACTGTATCTGATGAAACCCTTCTTTTGACGAGCATCTGATGAAACCCTAAAACGGCCGTGGAGTGAAATTGTGTGCTGACAAACATGTGACTGCCAAAAGGTGAATCCCGACGAGTGCGGCTAGGATCATGCAAGCACACGTTTTGCATATTGGTTTGCAAAACAAGACCCGAACGTATGAGGTCGTCAAAGTCATGGAAGGAACCAAGAATGCAAATTCCGGCATGGGTCATTTTCTTGTTGCAACATGCCAAACCATATTTCGGGATTGCTAGAATAGAGAAAGATCTCAGATTCTCTCTTGTTCAGAATTTTTTTTGTCTCCTTGCTCCACTAGAATAGAGAAAATACCCGATGTATAGGCACCACGAGTGCTCTCAAATTTTAGGGATTTTCAGCTGGGATTGTACGACATCTGTAGAGATTCATGTACATTGCTAATTTCGATGCCAAACAAGCGGGTTTCGCACACATTATACTGATGCTAGTTTCAGAAGGACTCAGTGTGGATTGGTGGTACGTGATCAGTTTGGGATAATGATCAAAAGTCAAACCTTATAGTTTGAACATGTTGTAAATGCCTTGTCAATGGAGGCGTCAGCGATCCAAGAAGCTAACCCGAGGTTAGCACATGATAGAGGATACCATGAGTTATCATTGAGAGCGACTCTCTGAACTTCTATAACTCCAGCGACAATAATATGTCAGAATTAAGAGCAATTTATCAAGAGGTTCGAGAGATTAGGAGGACTTTTTCTAGATTTAGCATTTTGGCTGTTAGGCGTGACACAAACAATGCTGCTCATTTATGTGCTAAACAAGCTAGTAGTGATAGGAAGATGTGTCTGTGGATCAACTATAATCCAGGCTTTCTCGTTGACACTAGCGAGTGGTTGTACTCTTATCAACTACTCTCTCCGTTCAGAAATGACTGACTTAGTTTGTTTAGATTTGAATGTATCTATATATTAAAATGTGTCTAGATACATCCAAATCTAAACTCAAGTCAGTTATTCATGAAAGGAGAGAGTAATGTATAAAGCCATTGATTCGCAAACACCAGTTTTGTATACATTGTTATAATTGCGACAAGAAGATAATGAAGAACGAAAACAAAATCACAACAAGGAGACACATATTTAACACGGAAAAACCTCTCCAACAAAGAGAGGAGAAAACCACGGACACCAGCCAGCGAAACTTCATTATATCGGGGAGTGTTTACAAACGCCAGAGATTTTACAGATGCAACTCATCCCAACCGGTGGCTTACAAGAGGTTTATATAGCGGTGGAAACCTAGGTCTTCAACGATACGTACCGTATCCACTCGGCCCAAGCCTCCGGCGATGGACCTCGCTCCACTCGTTAGAAGTTGGCCTATACTTTGTAGAATTTGCATCAACATATAAAAAACTCTACCTTGAGACAAATTTCTTCTTGTAGCATCAACAACAACCATCTCCCTAAACAAACAAAGTAAATACTTTCGGCGCCAATAGCAACTTGGGCTAATCAGTTAAACCAACTAAGTTAGCAACAGGAACAGGTTTAGTCATCATATCAGCAGGATTATCAGGAGTGTTGATCTGTTAATTTACCTTGAGCAACAATGTCTCTAACAAAATGATACTTGACATCAAAGTGCTTAGTTCTCTCATGGAACATCTCATATTTTGTAAGGTATATGGCACTTTGATTGTCACAAAACAAAGTGATGCAAGAATCATCTCCATAAAGCTTAACAAACAAACCTTTCAACCAAACAGATTCTTTGCAAGCTTCAGCTATAGCCATGAATTCGGCCTTAATAGTAGATTGTGCAACAATAGCCTGAAATGTAGCCTTCCAGCTAGCAGCACAACCACCAACATTAAACACATAACCCGTGAAGGATCTTCTCTTATCCGAATCGGCAGCAAAATCTGAATCCACATAGCCAACGAGCCCCTCACCGGCCCTGCCAAACTTCAAACAAGCATTGGAAGTGCCAAGAAGGTACCTGAAATCCCACTGAACAGCCTTTCAATTTCCTTTACCAGGATTAGCCATGTATCTACTTATCAAACTTATAGCATATGATAAATCAGGACGAGAACAAACCATGGCATACATCAAAGAACCAACAACACTAGAATATGGCACCTTTGACATGTACTCAAACTCTTCATCAGTAGTAGGACATTGAGAAACTGACAATTTAAAATGAGAAGCAATAGGAGTACTAACTGACTTGGCACCATCCATATTAAAACGATGAAGAACTTTCTTAATGTAACTTTGCTGACTAAGAAACAACAAACCATATTTTCTATCTCGGGTAATTTCCATACCTAAGATCTTCTTAGCAGCTCCAAGATCCTTTATCTCAAACTCACTACTTAGGTGTGCCTTCAAAGTAGTGATTTATTTCATGCTCTTGGAAGCAATTAACATATCATCAACATATAGCAGCAGGTATATAGGTGATCCATCAACAAACTTAATATAAACACAACTATCATATTTAGACCTCTCAAAGCCATGTGAGATCATAAACGAATCAAACCTTTTATACCACTGTCTTGGAGATTGCTTTAAGCCATAAAGAGACTTCTTTAATTTGCACACAAAATCCTCTTTACTAGGCACTATGAACCCTTCTGGTTGGTCCATGTATATTTCCTCATCAAGCTCTCCATGCAGAAAAGCAGTCTCGACAATTTAACTGCTCAAGCTCAAGATCATGTATAGCCACAATACTAAAGAAAGTGTGAATGGAACTATGCTTTATAACTAGGGAGAACACATAGTTGTAATCAATGCCTAGAATATGGCTGGACCCTTTTGCTACTAACCTTGCCTTGTACCTTAAAGGCTCTTTGGGAGACAAACCTTCCTTTTTCTTGAAGATCCACTTGAAGCGGATCGCCTTCTTTTGTTTGGGCAAGCGCACAACATCCCATGTGCCATTTTTCTCAAGCGATTGCATATCTTTTTGCATACCAGAAAACCACTTCTCGCGGTCAATAGATGCAATGGCTTCATTATATGTAGCAGGTTCAGTATCGTTCTCCACCTGTTCAGCACAACTCAAAGCATAATGAACAAGATTACACTCTTCAATTAAACGAGGACGAGGACCACAGTTACGCCTCGGTCTATCAGCAGCAATGGACTCATGTGGCTGCTGCAAAATAGTAGGTGAGTGTTGAACAACAATATCATCAATATTTTCCTCATGTGTATCTTCAACAATAGCATCATTATCAACAGTTTTCTGCAGGTTCTCCACCTGCACACTAACTCCCTCCTCTCCAACAGCAACAAGAGAGGTATCTGATGGCAAGCTATCATGATATATAACTGACTCATTGAAAACAACGTTTTAGGATTCCATAGTTTATATGCTTTAACCCCTGAACCATAACCAAGGAATATGCACTTAATAGACCTAGGCTCTAACTTTCCATTATCAACGCGAGCATATGCAGTGCAGCCAAAAACTCTCAACTGTGAATAATCAGCAAGTGAACCTGATCATACCTCAATGGGAGTTTTCTTCTCAAGTGGAATAGAAGGTGACCTGTTGATGAGATAACACAATGTGTTGGCTGCTTCAGCCTAGAAACGCCTATGCATACCTGCATTAGACAACATACAACGAGCCCTCGAGATGATGGTCATGTTCATGTGCTCAGCCACGCCATTCTGCTGAGGAGTATAGGGGATGGTGTGATGCCTGATCATGCCATCGTTACTGCAAAACTCCTCAAACTCATTAGAACAGAATTTCATACCATTGTCAGTACGTATTACCTTTACCTTCTGCTCAGTTTGCTTTTCAACCATAAATTCCCACTTCTTAAAAGCATCAAAAACATCAGATTTATGCTTTAAAAAATAGGGTCACATTTTTTTGAGTAGTCATCAATAATAGTAAGCATGTAATTAGCACCACCAATAGAAGTCTTATGAGACGGACCCCATACATCAGCATGCACATAATCTAATATGTCTTTGGTGGTATGAATGGAACCATTGAATTTAACTCTTTTATGTTTACCAAAAATGCAGTGCTCATAGAACTCAAACTTACTCAAGTTGCAACCATCAATCAGCTCTCTCTTGACCAACTCTGCCATGCCTTGTTCGCTCATATGCCCAAGACACATATGCCACAGATGTGTTCTACCACAATCATCAGAATCATTAGAAGTAACAGCAGCACCAATACCAGGCAAAGTGTTACCTCTAAGAACATATAATTTATCAGAATTCATATCACCTATCATGTGAATAAGAGAACCTTTTGATACCTTCAGAACTCTATGGCCACCGGCATACTTATATCCATCAACGTCTATGGTACTCAGGGAGATCAAATTTCTGGTCATGCTTGGTATATGCTTCACCTCACTCAACGTGCGTGTCACGCCATCGTGTGTCCTGATCTTAACATATCCAACACCAACAATATGGCATGGGTTGTCATTCCAAACACGCGCAAAATCTCCAGTCTGTACAGACTCATATGAACTTAACCAATCTTTGTTACAACAAATATGAAATGAACATGCAATATCAAGTATCCATTCATCATCACGAGAAGAACAAGTAGCAAAAACGGCAAAGCATTCACCATCAGAACTATCAGAAACAACAACAGCCTTACCAGTACCTTCAGACCTATCTTTTGGTTGGTAAGTTCCATTCCTTTTCTCCTTATTCTGCAACTTCCAACAATCATCAATAACGTGATTATATTTCCTACAATACCTGTAGAATTTGTCCTTTCTCTTAGACTTTGAACAACTTATACCTGTTAGATGTATATTTGTATATTGTATGTCCCCACTTGTTAGGGGGTCTTCCTGCATATCTCCACCTGTACATGTACTATATATTATGGCCTTTGGCCCCCAGAGGAATATATGTTGCATATTCCTGACATGGTATCAGAGCTAAGTTAAACCGTTTTTATGCAACATCGTCACAGCCGCCACCGTCCCTGTCGTCGTCGCTTTTCCGACGTCGCCGCCGCCGGATTTTCGCTGTCTCCGGCCATCTCTCTCTGGCCATCCGTTCATCATCTCCGGCCGCCCGCCGCCGCATGTTGCGGGTCGTCCGCTGCCATCTACTACAGGTCGTTCGCCGCCTGCTGCAGGCCGTCCGCCGCTGCTGCAGGTCGTCGTCGCCCACCTCTCCCCGTCCGCCGCCTGCTGCAGGCCGTCCGCCGCCGCCCGTGCAGGCTGCCCACCTCTTCCCGTCCGTCGTCGCCCGTGCAGGCCGTCCGCCGCCGCCCTCCCTACCTTCTGCTGGCCGGACCACCACCGCCATCGCTTGCCCATCATCTTCTGGCCGGGGCGCCGCCGCCGACGCCTGCCCGCCCTGCCTTGCTGGCCCTCTCCCGTCGCCCCGATAGGATCTGATCGGATCCGAGAGCTTCTTTCTTGTCGGGATCTGAGAGTTGACTTCGAAAAAAAAGAGAGAGAGTTATGTCTTCTTCATCGGGTTATGTTGCGATTCCTCGTTGCCCGGTGATCTTCGATGGCACGAATTACCCTGATTTCGCTGCCTTTATGCGCGTTCACATGCGCGGTGTCCGTCTTTGGGGTGTGCTCTCCGGCGAGGTCTCCTGTCCGCCGTGCCCCCTGCTCATGTGGCTCCTCTTCCGCCGACGCCGATTGTTCTCGGTGCTGATGCTTCTCAGGAGGCCAAGTATGCTGCTCAGAGTGCCGATGATAGTGCTGTTGCTGCTTATGACCTAAAGTTCAAGCAGTACTCTTCTGATCTCGAGGCCTATCGCCACGATCTGACTGCCTACACTCAGTGGGCCGATGAGGATGCTTGTGCTGCTGCTGTCCTTACCTCCAGTGGTATGCCCTAGTTTGCTGTTGAGTTCATGAGTCTCCCTACTATTGCCGCTCAGTGGGAACATCTTCGTCAGCGCTATCAGCCGTCTGGGTATGCTCTTTACATGTCCATGGTTCGCCAGGAGCATGCTCTTCAGCAGGGTGATTCCACTATTGATGAGTTCTATACTCAGAGTGCTGCTATCTGGCGTCAGCTTGATTCTCTCCGTACTACTGTTTGTGGCACATGTCCGTGCTGTCAGATCGTGCGCTCGGATTTGGAGTTCCACCGCATCTATGAGTTTCTGTCTTGGCTCCGCCAGGAGTTTGAGCCCTGCCGTGCTTAGTTGAATGCTCGTGATCGTGTTCCACTCTCTGAGGTGTTGTCTGAGCTTTGGGCTGAGGAGACTCGTCTCCGTGGTGCTGGTCTTCTTGCGGTACCGTTTGTGCTTGCTACTCGTGGTCCTCCTCTGCCGCCTGCTCCCTTGACTCATCCGCGGTCCTCTGTGCCGCCGCCGATACTACCCACTCCTCCAGGTCAGGGTCAGCTTCAGCACCAGCAGTCTCAGGGTCAGAGTCAGCACCAGCAGGCTCGTGGTCAGGGTCGCCGTGGTTCTCTTCCTCACTGCTCTTACTGCAACAGGGATAGCCACACTTGGGCCACCTGTTATACACTGGATCCCAGTTTACGTCAGCAGCACCAGGCTCGTGGGCAGTTGGCTCCTTCCGGATCTTCAGCAGTTGCTCTCTCGGATCAGGACATTATCAGGAGTCTTCGTGGTCTGCTTGCTGCTACAGGCTCTTCTTCGACGGGCACTGCTGGTTCTGTGACTGATTCTTCAGGCACTGCGCGACCACCACCTTCTACACAGTCAGGTACGTCTCTGTGGTATCTGGATTCTGGAGCTTATTTTCATATGACCTCTGAGTCTTCTTTTCTGTCCGCTCTTCGTTCTCTCCTCTCTCATGTCCGTGTTCTCATGGCCGATGGTACCTCTCTTCCTGTTTCTAGTCGGGCACCCTTTCTACTTCTTCTTTTTCTGTTCCTGATATTTCTCATGTTCCTCGTCTTAAGATGAATATGTTCTCTGCTAGCCAGCTTACTAACTCTGGTTGTCGTGTCATTCTTGATGCTGATTCTTGTGTTGTTCAGGACCGTCGCACACAGACCCTGGTTGGAGTTGGCCCTCGCAGCCGTGATTCTTCAGGGATTTGGGAGTTAGACTGGCTTCGTGTTCCTTTCGCTGCCACTTCATATGCCAGTTCTTCTCCGGTCGTCGCCTCTGCTACCAGCTCCATTCAGCAGTGGCATCATCGTCTTGGTCACCTTTGTGACTCTCGCCTGTCGTTATTAGTTCATCATGGTCTTCTAGGGTCTGTCTCAGGAGATGGGTCTTTACATTGTCAGGGCTGTAGGTTGGGCAAACAGATTCAACTTCCCTACCCTACTAGCGCGTATGTATCTCAGCGACCTTTTGATTTAGTTCATTCCGATGTTTGGGGTCCGGCTCCTTTTGCTTCGAAAGGAGGCCATCGCTACTATATTTTATTCATCGATGATTTTTCTCAGTACACTTGGTTGTATTTTATGCGCTCTCGCAGTGAAGTGCTCTCCATATATCAGCGTTTTGCGGCCATGGTCCGTACTCAATATGCTACACCCATTCGTGTGTTTTGTGTTGATTCTGCCATGATGATTGCTTCTTCCCTTCCTCCGCATTTCTGGGCTGAGGCTGTCGCTACGTCGACTTACCTCATCAATATTCAACCCTCTGCCGCTTTGCAGGGTGGTATTCCTCTTGAGCGTCTATCTGTACATTCTCCAGACTACTCCATGCTTCGCTTGTTTGATTGTGTTTGCTATGTTATCCTTGATCCTCGCGAACGCACCAAACTGACCGCTCAGTCTGTTGAGTGTGTCTTCCTTGGATACATTGATGAGCATAAGGGCTATTGCTGTTGGGACCCCGTTGGTCGTCGGATGCGTATCTCTCGTGATGTTACTTTTGATGAGACACGTCCATTCTATCCTCGTCCCACCACTGGTACCTACCCGGTGGAAGATATCTCTTTTCTTCTTTTTCCTGACACACCTCCTTCTACTCCTGTTGTGTCTTCTTCAGGATCCCCTCTCCCTGATGTCTCTTCTTCGACACCATCCTCCTCTGCTCTGTCTAGTTCTCCTTGTTCTCTGGAGCCTTCGTCTGCTATTCCTTCTTCCTCATCGTCGTCTCCTGAGTCGTCTTCCTCTGATGAGCTTCCTTCTACTCGTCCTGTTCATCAGCGTCGTGCCCCCAACCGTTACTCTCCTAGTCAGTATGGTCTTTCTATTGCCTCTGAGCCGACTTCTTATCGGGATGCTGAGCATCATCCTGAATGGGCAGCTGGCCATGGCTGAGGAGATTGCTGTGCTTGAGCGCACTGGCACCTAGGATCTTGTCTCTCCCCCTCCTGGTGTTCGTCCTATCACGTGTAAGTGGGTCTATAAGATTAAGACCCGCTCTGATGGATCTCTTGAGCGCTATAAAGCGCGTCTTGTGGCTCGTGGTTTTCAGCAGGAGCATGGTCGTGATTATGATGAGACCTTTGCTCTTGTGGCTCATATGACCACTGTGCGTACTCTTCTTGCTGTTGCTTCTGTTTGTCACTGGTCTATGTCCCAGCTTGATGTTCAGAACGCCTTCCTCAATGGTGAGTTGAGTGAGGAGGTTTATATGCATCCTCCTCCTGGTTATTTTGTTCCCGCGGGGATGGTTTGTCGTCTTTGCCGTTCTCTTTATGGCCTCAAACATGCTCCTCGTGCCTGGTTTGAGCGCTTTGCCTCTATAGTGACTGCTGCTGGTTTCTCCCCTAGTGCTCATGATCCAGCGCTGTTTGTTCACACTTCTCCTCGTGGACGCACTCTTCTTCTTCTTCTCTATGTTGATGATATGATCATTACTGGTGATGATTCTGAGTATATCGCATTTGTTAAGGCTCGTCTTCGTGACCAGTTTCTTATGAATGATCTTGGTCCTCTTCGATACTTTCTTGGGATTGAGGTTTCCTCCACTTCAGATGGCTTTTACATCTCCTAGGAAAAGTATATTCAGGATCTTCTTGCTCGTGCTACTCTTGGGGATGAGCGCACCGTTGAGACCCCTATGGAGCTTAATGTTAAGATTCACCCTACTGATGGTGATCCTCTTCCTGATCTGACACATTATCGTCATCTTGTTGGGAGTCTTGTTTATCTTGCTGTCACTCGTCCTGACATCTCTTATTCTGTTCATATTCTGAGTTAGTTTGTTTCTTCTCCTACCACTGTTCACTATAGTCATCTTCTCCGTGTTCTTCGTTATCTTTGTGGTACGATCACTCATCGCCTTATCTTTCCTCGTTCCAGCTCCCTCCATCTCCAGTGCTATTCGGACGCTACGTGGGCATGTGATCCCTCGGATCGCCTTTCACTTTCTGCTTACTGTGTGTTTCTATTACCACACCCACTCTGGTTTTGTCTGACAGTACAGGTGCTATTAGTGTTGCACGTGATCCGGTCAAGCATGAGCTTACCAAGCATATTGGTGTTGATGCTTTCTATACACATGCTCAGGTGCAGGCTCAGGTTGTTGCGCTTCAGTATGTGCCTTCAGAGTTATAGTTGGCGGATTTATTTATGAAGGCACAGACCATTGCGCAGCATACATTCTTTCTCTCCAAACTCAGTGTTGTGGAGCCACCATGAGTTTGAGGGGGGTGTTAGATGTATATTTGTATATTGTATGTCCCCACTTGTTAGGGGGTCTTCCTGCATATTTCCACCTGTACATGTACTATATATTGTGGCCTTTGGCCCCCAAAGGAATATATGTTGCATATTCCTAACAATACCGTCCTTGCTCTTATCTCAATTTCCATAGTTGCTATTCCTCTGCTCGGTCCTGCCACGAACCTGTAGAGCCTCAGCCTTGGATGACGTCCCATCTGACCCTACCATAGTTTTCATATTTTCCCTCTGTTTGAGGGAGTCATGTACTTCAGAAAGGGTTAGTTCATCATGGCTCAATAATATTGTATCACGAAAATGTGTATAGGAACTAGACAACGAGCATAATAGTAGAAGATCTAAATCCTCATCATCATATTTTACCTTCATAGACTACAAGTCTGAAACAATCTCTTTAAAAACATATATGTGATTCATTACCGATCCACCTTCTTGCAGCTTATGCGAGAACAACTTCATCTTCCTGTTCATCTTACTGGTTAGATCCTTTGACACACAGATCGTTTCCAGTTTTGTTCACATGGCAGTAGCAGATTTCACCTCCAGTATTTCCTGCAAAATATTATTGGACAGATGAAGTTGAATCAAAGACAAAGCCTTACGGTCCTTCTGCTTCTCTTCAGCTGACCATGTCTTAGCATCCTTTTTGCCGAATCCATCCAGCGCTTCATCTAGATCAGAAGTTTGGGCGAGAATCGCCCACATCTTCACCTGCCACAAGGAGAATCTTGTGGTGTAGTCCAGCTGTGGTAGATTGAACTTCAATGACGACATGTCACAAACCCTAGATTGGAACCTGGGCTCTGATACCACTTGTTATAATTGCGACAAGAAGATAACGAAGAACGAAAACGAAAACGAAAACACAGCAAGGGGACACAGATTTAATGTGGAAAAACCTCTCCAACAAATAGAGGAAAAACCCGCGGGCGCTAGCCATCGAAACTTCACTATATCGGGGAGTGTTTACAAACGCCAGGGATTTCACAGATACAACTCATCCCAACCGGCGGCTTACAAGAGGTTTATATAGCGGTGGAAACCTAGGTCTTCAACAATCCGTACCGTACAGCAGGGGGCTAGGACTAGGAGTGAACAAAAACCACGGGAAAAAACCCACTACACTGCCGTGTGTACTCTAGGATACGAATCATCTCCACCCCAAATCAAGACGATTGTAACATCCCTAAAATCATGATTTCAAAGATTGCATATCATTCATGCATGCATAAAATGTTGAGATCATTTTCAAACCATTTTCAAGAAAACAGAAGCACATAGTGCTATCATTTTATGTGGGCAAACTTAAATCAAATGACTATCCTCATTTGAGAACATAAGTGTTTTTTTAAACCAAGTTTGTTTTCTTCTTTGTTGATTGGTTTGAGTGTGGAGTTTGGACAAAGTATATAAAATAAATATGGTTTCAAAACCATTTTCAAATTATTTGCAAATCAAGTGCCATAACACTGTTTGTTTTTTTTATCCAAAAGAACGAAGCTTGAACAGAGAGACCACATGTTTCTATGCCCAGAAATATGAATGTTGCACCCTACAAAATTCCTAAAAAGTTTTGATTTCAATTTGAGTTTGAAATCATTTGAAATTCATTCCAGAAAATCAAATCAGAAATAGAAAAGGAATAAAGAAAATGAAAAGGGCCGGCGCCAGACTTTGAGCCCATCAGCAGATCCAGCCCAGCTAGCCCACCCGGGTTCTCTCTCTCACTCTCACGCGCAGACGCACCCACAGAGTCGCTGACTCCCGGACCCCACCCCCTCTCTGGTTCTCTCGCAGACAGCTGGGCCCCGTCCACGTCATCGTCGTCTTCCCCAAATTCCGCGCATGAACACGTCGCCGCTGGCCGTTGCTGCATTGATTCCGCGGCGTAATTGACATTGATTCACCAGGCGTTTCTTGTCGAGCTCCTGCCTATTTAAACCCCTCCCTCTCGCGGCCATTTCCCCTCACTCACCAACCACAGAGCGCCCCCAGGCTGCGAGTATTTCTCGCCGCAACTCCGCTGTTCCGACGACCTCGCCGACGAATTTCGGTGAGCACCGCACACCCCTCTGTCCATGGTTCATGCTATCATGCTCTGCATCTCCGTGCGCATCTACTGACACCTCCCTTTTGCTCGCGCATGGTCTGTAGCCTCGGCAGCGACAACAACTGAGCGCCGCCGCTCTCTGCTCGAACTCCGGCGACCTGTCCCCGTAAGTACCAGCCGCCCCTTGCCCTCTTGTTGATACGCCTAAGATCCCCAGCGTCTTGCGCATCTAACGGTGCCCTCCTCTTGTCTTAGCGCGGCTCAGAACCTCGCCAACGTCGACAAGCACCCGTACCCGACGCATTCGCGAACTCCGGCGAGGAATCCCCGACGACCCCGAGCGCCCCTTCGCTAACCAAAGACACGTTGAGCTTCACCTCGTCACGGCGGTTCTGGTGAGCATTCTCTCCCCTCCCCGGGCGACCTAGAACGCCGGCACCGCCACTGACAGACACGCCGCCGCCAGTCGCCGCCGCTAGCGCCGCTGGGCTATGGTCAAAGCAACAGCAGCCGTTAGATGTAGATCTCACGGTTTAAATTAGATCTGGAGCGAAGCGTTTTCTTTTGATCTGGCGCGTTGGATCTAACTTGATCTGACGGCGCGGAAGCGTGATCCTGAGTGAAACGGTATCGACCAATAGGAAAGAGACGCGTGGCTAGGGTTTGGTTTTAAAAACAAAATTTGAATCTGATTTATATCCAAATTTGAATTAGCTATAACTTTTGATCCCCACGTTAGAATTTGACAAATTTTATACCGTTGGAATCAGGAGAGCAAGCTCTTTCTGATTATGCAATGTGTTTAGTGTTTAGCTTCTGTTAAAAAGGTTTTAATTGCAAAAACATGTGTAGGGCTTATTTGAGCATATGAATTGTTTAGGAATTAATTTAGGGTTTAAATTATTGTTGTGTGGTATGTTTTTGACTTGTTTAGGTTTCAGTACTATGCACTTGCTTGGTTGAGTTTTAAAAATCATCACTTAGCATTTAGCATGCATGCATATATATTTTTGATTGTATATGTCTTGTATGTGATTGTGGCTATATTCTATGTGTAGATTTTGGTGCTAGTGATTGTGATTGTGAAGAGTGCTACTCTCCCAACTACCAAGGCAAGTGGTACTTCATGAATAATTCTATCCCTATATTTTATACTAAGCATTAGAAATATTTTGCTAAGTCTTGCATGTTATTATTTTGCCTATATGCCATGTTGGGAAATCCTAAGTAGTTGTAGAATTGCTAGGAAAATTTCTAAGTTAAGTTACCATCTATGCCATGCTTAGCCTAGCTAGTAGCAAACAAGGGTTGGTGAAATATACATGCTATGATGGAAATATTTCTAAGTCCTTGGACCTGTTTTACTTAATAAAACAACTAAGTCAATGAATCACCTGGGTGGAAAGGGACTTGATTGGTGGTTTTGGTTGAGTGGTTACACAAGGCCCATGGCTATGGTTTACCTTGTGTATCTCACTTGTGGCAAGCCACCCAGGAACAAAGAGATTTTAGAGGCCAAGTGTTAAGAAGCTTCTAGTGCAGCCACTTGGCAATATGGGCTCTGCCTGGATCACATAAGTTGCTAGAACTTAGCCATTTGGACAGTTAGTGGTAGTGGGATTGATAGGTTGGAACGCGTCCATTTGGTCTAAGGGAAGGCTTCTGAAAGGTCCTGTCTTGGTGAAACCAAGTCTGGTGGGGAAAGTGCACAACCTCTGCAGATGGAAAAATCTAAGTACTTAGCCAAGTCCATGGCAATGGACAACTTGAGCATCAAGGCATGGAAGCTATCAAGAATCTCCTCATCCCAATTTCTAAGTAAAAATTTGTGGGTGAACAAGGGTGAAGGACCTCAATGTCTATTGGTGGTTCCTTGGGAAAAGTTTTGACAAAGAAAAACTTAGTGATTTCAACTAATAGGTAAAACCTATTTTGAGCAAAGCAAGCCAAGCTACACTTAGCCAAATTTGCATATAGTATCTAGACCACTTAAAATATACTAAGGTATCACTTGCTAATACTATTCCAAAGTATTGACCCACTGTGGCTGTAACTTGTGATGTTGCAGGTTACTCTGATGAGGATTAGGTGTCATGAGTCTACACTCAACATGTTTGCCTGTGGCACATGAAGATGAAGACTTATATTTATTTACTTATTCAAACTCTTGTATTAGGCCTGTGGCCTTGAGTTGTAAAGACTATGTTTATCTCTGGAATGGATGTAATAAATGACCTTTGTATCTGTGTACTTCATCTTAAACTGTGGATGCTAGCATTGATCTAGGGACTAGCATTGCAATCACAGGGATCCTTTTCCTTTATAAAGGAGGGATCTTACAACGATCGAGGAGGGCAAGTTCAAAAAATAAAAAAGACGATCGAGTTTGAGGAGGGCGCCGATGGATGGCCCGTTGCCGCAGCCCGCGCCTCCACCCCCAAATCCAAGCGAGTGAGGATGTAGCCAGAGTAATGGACCGTCGCCGCAGCCCGCGCCTCCACCCTCAAATCAACGCGAGTGAGGACGGCGCCGGAGTAATGGCTCGTCACCGCAGCCCGTGCCTCCACCCCGAGATCCATGCGAGCGAGGACGGCGCCGGTCTGGCCCGCCACTGCAGACCGCGCCTCCATCCCCAAATTCACGCGAATGAGGACGGCGCCGGAATGTCCTGCCGCCGTTGCACCTTGTCCGCCTCTCTGCCGGACAACGAAGATATGCTCTGGGAGATCCTCCTCAGTCTCCCGCCTCAGTCATCCTCCCTCATGCGGGCATCCGCCCTCTGCAAGCACTGGTGAGGCCTCCTCACCGACCCCCGGTTCCTCTGCTGCTTTCGCGCCCACCATCGGAAGCCGCCCCCTCCTTGGCGTCTTCCAGTATTTCGAAGAGATCGTGTTAAGCATCAGGACCATGCGAAGAAGGCCCTTCCTCAACAGGTCCTTCGACCAGAAGATCGAGTTGTGGTCCGTCCTAGAACCTCCCGACCACTGCATCCCTCTTCACGATGTCGTAACCAGCATCCACTCGGGGACCCAACTGCTCGGGTGCCGCCACGGCCGTACCATCCTCATGGGCACGACACAGAAAAAGGTATTGGTGTGCGACCCCATCACCGACGAGCTCCAACACATATACATTCCACCGGAATTAATAAGCTATTTACACTTGAATGTTGTGGTGCTCTGCACCTCCACCGACCAGGGCCATGTGCACGGCTGCTGCCACTCCAGCCCATTTAAGGTGGTCCTGATGTCCCCACACAGAGAAGACAATGGGCCTGTCGTTTGTGTATCCTCCTCGGAGACTGGAGTATGGGGCAATATTATCTTAACCATGACTCCTTGCGGGCTGGACGCTGCTAATCCTGGAATTCTTATTGGCAATGTTCTATATTGGTCTTCTAGGTCTGTGAGTAACGATGCATTCTATTTTAAATGTAACCTCACAGACGACATAGTTGAGTTTGATTTGGATAGGCA
Source organism: Avena sativa (assembly GCA_916181665.1). Taxonomy (NCBI): domain Eukaryota; kingdom Viridiplantae; phylum Streptophyta; class Magnoliopsida; order Poales; family Poaceae; genus Avena; species Avena sativa. The sequence continues at coordinate 197,867,396 of OV702282.1, forward strand.
GATTTTAGCTATGATCAAGGGGCCTCCAGATCTTAATGGTTCCCTCGTACATCAGATAATTCAGACAGAGAATGGTGTTATTGGTCTCGAGGTATTATCTCAGGATAGATTCAAAATGTGGGAGAGAAAAGTCGAACGTCATGGTGGTGCTACATGGTTGCTGCAGAAGACCGTTGAAATGCATGCTATTCTTGGGCTTCCTGACCAGATTGAGCGGTTGGTCGCAATACTGGGGTATGATGAGGAGAATAGTGTTATTTTCCTCTATGTTGATGCTGGTGTCTATATGGTTCTACTTACATCAATACAATCCAGCGAACTTTATGACATCAATTGTGCCTACCGCTGCTATCCTTTCACAAGTTTCTATGCACCAGGTGATTGCTCATCCTTAATTCTTACTAGGAAATTTGGCGCGGTGGCACACCGCGCCCGTGGTCAATCTTTTGACAATTGTTCGAGAAGGGCACCCTTTGATTTGGCTGTATATATTCTAGATATTGCATATGTATATATGAAATGTTGTGCTTCACCTTAGTTTTTTTAGCTGACTGTCTTTAGAAATCAGGGCTTTAGTTTCATTTGCTTTCATACTCTGTTGTGCAATGAAGTGCAAAGTACATTCTGAGTTTTTTTACTGATGTGCCAAGGTGGCATGTGGGCACGCATGCAAACAGAGACTGTATTTAAACCTTAGGCCTACTGCATAATTCAAAATTGCATGTAGAAAATTATATATGTCAGACAGCAGAGGGAAGAGTAATGTGTGTGGGGTTATTTGCATTCAGACTGCTACATATTGCATACCAACTGCTGTAAACATGCAAGTACCAGGTCGGTTAACTAAGTACAACAGGTAATAACACTGAAGCACTGTGGCACTTCTGATAACTGATTGGAAAAATCAGTTGCCATCAATGCCATGCAGGGGAGAATAGTGCCATGCCGCCCATACAGAGATGAAGATTAAAAGATGATAGATTTCAAAAATAAAAAACCCAAAACATAGAAGGGACACAGTTGGCGAATAAGTCGTAGTTCAAAATTATAAAGAAACACCTAAAACACTTTCACATCGATTACAGATAGTAGATTATAACTGCCAACAGAAGAGCAAGCCACTAAATATTCCGAACTTCCTAACCAAGAAGAACACCTTCTCCACCTCAGCATCCAAGGTCCCTCTATGATTCTCGGCAACACGATTTTCGACCGCGATAAGAAAGGAACAACTATGGAAACATTAGTAAGTGCTGAACTACTAATCTGTATCATTAAGTAAAATGTAAGTGGTGATTTGACATAAAAAATGGACAACTGCTATTAGAAGTCAACGAAAGTACACACTAAGTAAGAAATGAGTCCTGCTGTAGGACAATTAAAAGGATCCTAAAATTAAGAAACATCACGGCAAATGCATCCAAAATAATGCCATAGAAAACCTTCTAGTTGTAGGATGAAATTTTGTACAATTTGCATATGAAAAGCATGTATAATGCATCACTAACATCTTATTCCTTCTGCTCTAGTAAGAATATGATGGCAACTTATGCCTACTTTGTGATAATCATGAATATGCAAACTTGCAGCACAATCATATCAATACCCTGTGAGAACAGCAGAATGGTCGTATCTATGGTTCAACTAATTTTTGCAACAACCTAAATATCAAGATATCATCTTTTGTAGACACAAATGAAAACATGATGTGAAAAACTAATTCAAAAGGACGTCTCCTGCATTGTGCCATATAGGGAGGATACCAACAGTCAGCGGGGTTGACCTTCACCTCGGCGTACAGCTCGAGCGATAAGATGGTGGGGGGTGACCGAGCGAGGCCAAGCTGCTGCAGGTGGTAGGAAACAACCGTCGTGCGGTGGGTCGTCAATACCTTTACTCTTAGACAACTTGGTCCATAGGTCAGCATGTCCTGAGATGTACTGCATATGCTAAGAAATCTGCGAAACTTATATGTTTCCTCAGGTATTCTGCAACGACTATAGGTTAATAGCATGAATGATGCAAACATTGATGTCAGCTATAAATGTATTAATAGCATGAATGATGCAAACATTGATGTAAGCTATAAATGCAGAAACGTATGGGACACAAAAGTACTCAAAATAGACAGCAATAAATTCATGAACAGAAAAAGTAAGTCGAAAATACAGGTTCAGGATGTAGATTCTTCGTATTTGAAGACACAACCCAAGATTCTTTCTCTAGTATGTAGAGTATAAGACTGCAAATAAACAAAATCTATAAACCATGGAAGGAACCATGCGGCAATTGAGATGAGTTGGAACCAATTTTGTGGCATGCAAGTACAACTTTTAAAAATTTAGAGGGCTTAGTGTACTCTGACGTTTCAAGAATAGGAACTTGAAAGATTAGACTGCAGAAAAGAGTGAAAGGACATATGAGATATATATCCATGCTAATTTATTTTGCCTAATATCACCAACACCAAATCAACATCGCAGACTCAAGAGATGTCTTTTGAGAGTTAGCACAAGTGAATCGGTAAATTTTACTTCTAGCAAACTATATTGAACTGAAATCGTGTGTTTAGCACATCACTGTTTTTTGATACTGAACATGCAGAAGCAGTAATGAGAAAAAGACATTGTTGTACAGATAGATCTACTCACTGTGTAGATACGTAATAGTGCTTTTACTCTTCATTCAGTAGTGATAACCACGAGTGTGTCCCCCTATAGGCACCAACATCGTGCTTTACATCTGCTGCCGCTGCACTCCATGAACGTTGCCGTCCCATCCAGAAATTCCAGCGTGCAGCGCGACGCGCCACCACACACCGTAGCAGAGAGGAGAGAGAAGCAAAGGGATTTTGTAGAAAAAAAGAGGAGATAAGGAAAATTGGTTCACCTATCCACGAGTTTTTGCTACCCCGTGCCATTGAGTCCAGCCGTCGAACAACCGTAACGCGCCGCCACCACGACCTCACGCGCCGCCACCACGACCTCAGATTGCCGTCACCTCAGCTCTAGCCTGCTTGTGTCCTGGGCCGATGCCGAGCAGCCGACCGCTGCTCAACCCCCAGGACGTCTCCTCTCGCAGCCCTCCGCCGCAGCTATGGATAGCACCCACGCGCTCGAGGGCTTCATTCCCTTCAGCGGTCGGTGATGGGGAGCGCATGGCCGAGATCGTCCTTGAAGGAAGGCGATGGAGGGAAGAGAGGAGAAAGAAGACGTGGTTAGTTGGACTCTCTCGGGAGTAGAGGAGGCGGCACACGGGAGAGGGGATATCTAGGGAGGAAGACAGGGCGACGCGAGACTTCCAGAGACGCCCCAACCGCTTATGGAGGAACCGCACAAACAACAGGCCTAAATAAACCAGGAGAAGCTGGTTACTGTAGATCGCATCTACAGTACCAAAATCTGATTTGGCAGCCCTAATCGATCGCTGAAACCGTTCTCTTTCATATATGTAGTAATATCGTGGTAGTGACCAATATAGTGATGTTCTACGCATGGTTCATGGAATTATGCTTTGTTGTGCTTTCCAAGTTTTCACTAACAACTTAAACTTGGTCCTTTACTTAACTTGTAGCGGTATTGTTTCTATACGTTCTCATTCAATGTCATTTTGTCTACACTCTTTGGAATACCGAATCAAGTCCCAGTTGAGTAAATCAGGAGGCACATTTGGACCTAAAAGTAGCTATATTCTTTTATCGGGTTTTTTCTCGTCTGTACATTGTTAATAATCTTCAGAACATAATAATAACTTTCACTGAACCTGTATCCTCTAAAAATAAAGACATCTTCTGCAAGTGACCGGTACATTCATAACGCAAAAAACACATGTTTAATTTCTTATTCCTAATCAAATCGATTTATTTATAACCGGATACTAAATATCACTTTTGTACCTAGAATTTATTAGTTTGGACATTTTTAGTTTTGCCTGTTTGACATGATGAGGTATGCGTTTACATGAAAAAAACATTCCAGACACATTTCTTTTATTATCAGCTAAATTCTTCATTACGAGCTAGCTAAAACTGCTTTGAATAATGTTATTTTTATTTTACAACATATGTAGCATTAAATATCTATTGGTGGTATCAAAAGTGAGTTGTAAAACATCAATATAAAACAAGTTACAGAAGTGTGATTTTATTGTTGGCTCAAGTTACATTTATTGGTTCATCTATGTAACTGACCCACCGTTGTTTTTTCTTATCCATTTTGTCTTCTCCTTGGAACTATCACAAATCGCGTTACTTCTTATCCATCTAAGTATAGCCGGTGGAGGTGCTGGAGCTGGAATGTTGCCTCTTGTTTGATGTGCTATTTTGTTGAAATATTTAAATAGGTAATAGCACATGGGCTGGGCACGCCCTCTGAGCTCTTTTGGGCCTCCTAGCCCTTCTCCTGAGGTTCTTACACTTTAGATGCTTCTCGTGGTAAAATATTGATATCTCCAAATGCTTAGGTTTATTTGACTCCATATAGATCCTAAAACATAAAAAACATAGAAAACAGGATTTTCTGCACTGCAGGGTTATAACCAAAATAAAGGGGGTCATTGGTAAATCCCTAAAAATCAATGTAAAACATGGATATAACATTATATATGATGCAAATATGTGGGTAAACATGTCAACAAACTAGAAAGTTCATGTATGCATTTTACATGCATCACCTGGCAAACCCAAATCTTGGACAGATGAAAGTAATACTTGGTGGAGATCACCGTTAGGCTCAAAATAAAACTGATAAGCACGAAGAGAATGCTGAGTCCTATAAACCCCCCATGAATTTGGTGCTAGCCATGTGGATCTCATCCAACTCCTTACTACCAGCCACATGTATCTCATGGGGCATGACAAACTCGCTTGCGTAGGCGATCTGAGTGATCACGCCACTACAATGAATGTCACCCACAGGAGCCGATCTTTGGCAGCAGAAGTTTTGGATGATAAAAGGACCCAAGTTTACCTTATGCTCCATCTTAGGATAGAGATCCATATAAATTACACTTATATCGGGGCCTACCATCTGTCAACACCCGGATTTTTAATCTCAGATGCCTGTTATGCCATACATCGCAATCCTAGGATTACCATTTTTGCGAGACATAACAGATTGGTACAATAGTTCATCATCCATTACAAACCATAATAAAGGTCTTACAAATAAAGGATCTCATGATCCAGTCTTAATAAAATCAACGCATCGGAATAATATAATGATGGTAGCGCGGGCGAGGCTCCATCTTCATGGTCACAGGCAATGCTGACGATGGGAGATGATCCTAGTTGTCGCTGCGGTCCATCCTCCTAATAGTCTTCCTCATAGTATGGCCATAGGAATAGCCAGGGACAAAGCCATGAGTACTCTTTAAGTACTCGCAAACTATCACTAACAAGTAAAGTGTTTCAAGCAGGAATGCTAAGCTCTAGGTTGTTTTGCAAAAATCCAGGTTTATCTCTAGCTGAGTTCAGAAGTAAAGAAAGCTAGTTGAAGGTTTTATAACACCTAAGTGGGAACTTAAGTTTCACTTTCACAAACCTGTTGTGGTCAAATCAAAGGCATGTTTCATTTCACAAGTCATTTTGAAAACATCTGACGACGGAACAATATGGCCACTCCAACTGTCCATAACTGTGGACGCGGATATTCAAATAGTTTGACACTCTGCAGAGGTGGTACACTTTCACCACAATATTCGATACATCCGTCAGGAGCAATCCTGAATTCACCATACTCAGTATGCGGATAATCAATCCTAACCTTTCAATTACACACCCTAGTATAGGCACCTCTCCTATGAGTTTGGCCTCCCAATCATGACCATCTGTCATCTTGGGAACTGCACAGGTGGTCAATCATCACGAGGTATCCTCATCTCAAACCTCGGCCGCAAGGGAACCCATACTAAGGTATATAAACTTCTAGTAAAGCCCTACCCAAATTCGGGTATTATGGTTGTACGGTAAAATTGGAATGGTATCGCATCTGAACACAACCATCAGTTTTATAAAAGGGCTAAGGCTCATGCCTCAACATTTTAATCATTAAAATCATCTGGTGTTCAAAAACACATGTCAAAACATTTCATTAGAATGACTCATCATTCTAAGGTTTTCATAACCATTTTCACCAAGTATTCCCATCTAAAGTGATCAAGTTTTATGCTTAGAACTAGCCACTACAGTTGGGGGTAAGCACTAATGAGGGGTGGTAATCAAGTGTGACTTATCTAAGTATAATCTCATGCCTCGGGATAACATCTAATTCTATCTAACTTGGGCCAAGTTTTATGCTCTTTATGCCACCTCTAATGTCTTTCAAAAATTTACAAGTCACTAAGTAAACATAAATAAAAAGCTTTGATAAAGAAATAAAATAATCAAGCTTGCAAGTAAAACTGGGATTTAGGATATTCAAGATTGTCTAATCAAAGCATGCCTAATGCATTGCATAGGTTATCTAGCTTTCACAGTTGCAAGTGTTAGCTTGCTAGGATGGCTTGCTTAGTTAGTAGCTTGCCTTGTGCGGTGCAGTGGTTGAAGTTCTCCTCGGCTTCCTCTTCGTAGTAGTCTCCTTCCTCTTCGTATCCTTCGTTGGTACTAGCGTCTATAAATAAATACGAAGTACACAATCACCAAACAATACTTAACTACCTCTATTTAGCACACAAAGGCTCACACTAGATGATCTAACATCATCACAATCCTCATAAGAATTAAGGCAATAATTTTATTTATTTTATTTTAGAAAAGTAATTTCTACTCATTGAAAAACTACTTAAGATTTAATATTCTCCAATTAAAATATGGGATCATGTTTACACATGCCATCACCACATATTTCAATACTTGGGAATGTGATTTAAAGTGGTGTCACAATTTAATAAGCTTAGCCTTTTTATTTTAATTAATTAAAGTGACTAGAAATGCCTATGGGACATTCTTTTATTACTTGTCCATTATTACTGCAAGTAAACCTAGATATTTTTATATATTCATAAAGGTTTTATCAAATGTGATTTTTGAGGGTTGGAATCAACTCAAAATCATTTATGGTTGAATTTTGAAAAATGTTTGAATGTAGAAAAGTCTCTGCCTTGTTATTTTTACTATAGGTGATCTATACTTCCAAATGGTTTGAATCCAATTGGCTTGGATTAAGAATTTCCATACCTTTCTAACAAAATTGGTTTCATGCAATTTGGTTCAGTAAAACTCTCTGAATTGAATTTTGAATCTATTGCCAGAACTAGGTTTGAAACTAATTAGATAAGTCTAAACTCAAACTAATGGGGCGCGCGGGAATTCTAACTGGGCCAGCCCACTGCGCACAGTGCGCGCGCAGGATGGTTAAGTGGTGTCCCCACGTGTCAGTGGGGCGGGGGTTGGCAAAGGGGTACGGGCTAACTACGACTGTAGGATTAGACTAAGGATCAACAACTCACGATAGACTCGAACCCTAGCACGGCCAGTGGAGGTCTGGGGCGGCTCATCGGGGCTCAGGCGATGGTCGGTGATGGGGGCGAATGACGAAGTTGACGACCGCGGTTCTCCTTGTTGGGGTTCGTAGCATGGAAAACAAAAAATTTCTACCGAATGCAAACAAACAAGCCAAAATCTATCTACTATATTGTAGCAACGAGTCGATAGAAGAACTCACCCTCGAAGATTCCAAAGTGTTTAACGAGAGCAGATTCTTGTGGGTGATGTAGTCGTACTCTTGCCGGTCTCAAGATCGCGTAGACGATCCTTCTGGCGCTGCGTTCCGGCAGCGCTTCCGTAGTCGGTCACATGTTCGGTACTCGATGAAGACCTTCCTCTCCCTTGTTCCAGCAGGCAGCGGAGGTTGTAGCACTCTCCTCGCGATTCCGGCAGCATGACGGCGTGGTACCGGAAGCAGAGGGGAGATCTCGCAGGGCTTCGCCTTAAGCCGGAGCGAGTATGGTGGACTATGAGAGAGGCCTTGGCGATCTAGGGTTTAGAGGCACCAAAGGAGGAGTCTTGGCCGGCGGCTAGGGCTTGGGGAGAGCCCCAACTCGGCGGCTAGCAGGAAACCCTAGGGCGGCGGCGACTGCAGGAGGCCGGCGGCTAGGGTTAGGGTTTTGGGTGTGAGAGGTGTAGGCTAGAGGGGCACCCCTGCCCCTCCTTATATAGGTGGGAGGGAGCCGGTTGGGAGGAGGGAGTCCTCCCCCAACTTGGCATCCTTGGCCGGCGGTGGAGGGAGGAGGACTTCCTCCCCAAGTAGGTTTCCTACTCTCCCTCCACCAAGCAAACTTGTCGTTTGACTTTTCAAATTGGCGTTTAACTTTTCAAACTAGGATTTGATTTATTCCTTTATTTTGCTCAGCCATGATACCTAGTACATGATGCAACCATTCCACATTGTCATGACACATCCATGTACCCTTCCCCTCCGGAGTGCCGGACCTTCCGGAACCTTCTAGAACATTCCCGATGAAAACACCAGAATCATTCCCCAACTTCGAAACAGGACTTTCCTTATATGAATCTTATTCTCCGGACCATTCCGGATCTCCTCGTGATATCCCGGATCCCATCCGAGACTCCGAACAACATTCAGTCTCTTACTCATCATTCCATAACTACTCAACAACATCGAATCCTTAAGTGTGTCTCCCTACGGTTCGTGAATTATGCGGACATGATCGAGACACTTCTCCGATCAATAACCAATAGAGTAATCTGGAAATTCATATGGCTCCCACATATTTCTATGATTACTTTGCGATCGAGTGAACAACTTACATACGATACCAATTTCCCTTTGTCTCACGATAGTTTACTTATCCGAGGTTTTGATCGTCGGTATCTCTGCATACCTAGTTCAACCTTGTTACTGATAAGTACTCTTTTCTCGTTCCCGTGATATGTAATCCCTTGTGAGCCAGTCACATGCTTGCAAGCTAATTGGATGACATTCCACCGAGAGGGCCCAGAGTATATCTATCCGTCATATGGATGGACAAATCCCACTCTTGATCCATGTGTCTCAACCCATACTTTCCGAACACTCAATGCCACCATTATAGCCACCCAGTTACGGTGTGGTGTTTGATGTCATCAAAGCATTCTTCCGGTGATGGTGATAAGCATGATCTCATGGTCGAAGGAATTAGGTTACTATGTATCAGAAAGCTTATAGCAATTGAACTATTAAAATGACTTGATCTTCATGCTACGCTTATCTATAGGAGTATGTCCATCATAACATTCTCCTAATGATATGATCTTGTTGTTAATAACATCTCAATTTTCATGATAGGGAAACCACAATCATCTATTAACCAACAAGCTAGTATTATGAAGAGGCTTTACTAGGGACTCTAATTTAATTTACAAATCACACAAGTATCAATGTTTCCTTGTTAATACTGTTATAGCATGAATGTAAACATTTATCAGAAACACAAAGATATAATAATAACTACATTTATTATTGCCTCTAGGGCATATCTCCAACACTCCTAGTACTGGCGGCTCCTCCTGGGGTGGCTCAAATCGACGACACCCTTCTCCTCCAGCAGCGGTAGGCTCCGGCGAAATTCCGGCGAGGGAGAGCTTGCCTTGCTCCGGCAAGAGGTGGGAAGGATCAGTGAGAGGTGGGGAGTGAACTGTTGTGAAGAAAGCGAGCGGGGAAGGCCTCCTTTTATAGGCGAGCAAGAGAGGCCGAGCAGCATGGGCAGTGCTTGTCGGGTTTGGCGTTACATCAAGCTACTGGCATGGCTAAGGCTAGGGTACGGTGCACGGTCTCTTGGCTGTCCTCAATGGCTTGATGGCCGGCAAGGGGTGGTGCGGTTTGGTCGGAACGCTCTGGTGCTTTAAGCGGCACCAACGATGTTTTTGACGACACATGGGCGCTCCTGGTCACGCGGCGGCGAACGTGCATGTCTAGTGGTCTCCAGAGACGGTGGTGATCAAGTAGACGGGCGGCGAAGGCGAGGCACAGTCGGGTTGAGTGGGAACGGGGCGTGCACTGCGGTGCGCGTCGGCACGGTCGACAGTGGAGAGGGCATGGCGTTTCTGACAGTTCCCTTCTTTGTCTTCGAGCTAGGGCTGGTCTAGTGGGGGCAGTGAGGAACAAGCGGAATGGTAGACAAGGTTGGCGAGGCTGGCTATGCTTCTAGCTTGCTATCGTTGGTAGGGGTGGCAAGTGTGCTCGGCCATGGTGGCCATTGATGGCATGGTCGAGTACACAATGGGCTAGAGCTGCTTAGACAATGTTAGTGACCTACTGGGAGTGTGGTGAGAGCTAGAGAGGGAACAAGTTTGGCACAAACACTGCTCACAATAGTGTTTGTTGTTTAATTTGATTTGTGCTTAAAAGGTGTTTGATGAATTGGCCGCAAGAAATTCATATTTTAATTTTTGGATGAAAATTGGTGAGTGTACTGGTCACATACTAGGGAGTATCTGGTTGATTGGATTTGTCAAGGTGAACTGGTTTGGTGGGGTTTGGAGAAACGGTGATCTTACCATATGAACTAGATTCAATTTTCAAATGTCATTTGAATAGGGTTGCCAAATTTTTCTGTAGGTTTGCAAGGTGGGCTTGGGTTCACTTTTACTTGGTCTAACAAGGGGTGAAAAGAATTGGATTTTTTTCTGTTTGAAATCTTGGACTAGAAACACTCAAAGTTATCTAGTGAGCAATATTGGCAAAATGACCATTTGCTTATATAGTTTGTTTTTGAATTTCTCTTGATTTGATTCTACTTGGAAATGATTTATATGATGTTGTTTTCATCTTTAAACCAATTCTTGCCATTCATAACAATCACACAAGTCTATACAAGCATCCATGCATTCATCACATACACACATGCATTCATATGGATTTAATTAACAAAAGTTTTTGTTAACCCTAAATTTGGGTGATTGGAATTTGATAACCTTGATTAATATTTTTGGGATGTTATAAACCTTCCCTCCTTAAACAAAATCTCGTCCCAAGATTTGATAAAAAGATAAAACTAGGATTTAAAGAGATCTGGAAACTTTGTCCTAATGTAATCTTCTCGCTCCCAGGGAGCTTCTTCTTCAGTGTGGTTACTGCACTGGATTTTGAGAAACTTGATACTCCGGGTCCTGGTGGTTCTGAAAGCTTCTTCCAAAATACGAATAGGTACTTTAGGATATGTCAGGTCATCGTTGATTTCTATGGTTCGGTGATCAATATTCTTGAAAACTTTGGTCTTCTCCGGGACTTCTAGGCATTTGTGAAGTAACGAGATATGAAACACATTATGCACGGGTGACATCTCCTATGGAAGTTCCAGTTGATACAATACTTCTCCTCAATGATTCAAAATCTTGAAGGGTCAGATATATCTGGGGGCTAACTTTCCTTTGAGTTGGAAACGTTGCATTCCTTTCAAAGGTGACACTTTGAGATACACAAAATCTCTGATATAGAAGGCTAGGTCTCGACGTCTCTTGTCGGCATAACTCTTCTGTCTGGATTGGGTTGTCTTGAGGTGCTCATGGATCTTCTGAACTTTCTCTCCGGCTTCTTGTAGGATGTCGGGTCCGAAAATCTGACTCTCTCCTACTTCCGACCAATTTAGAGGGGTACGACACTTCCTTCCATACATGAATTCAAATGGGGCCATTTGCAAACTGGCTTGATAATTGTTGTATGAAAATTCCGTGAACGACAGATAGTCTTCCCATTTAGATCCATATTCTAAGACACAAGCTCTCAACATATCTTCGAGTATCTGATTTACTCGCTCCATTTGTCCATCAGTTTGAGGGTGATAAGTTGTGCTAAAATCTAGTCTTGTTCCTAATCCTTCTTGGACTTTCTTCCAAAATCTTGAGGTAAACTGGGTTCCCCGATCCGACACAATATTCTTGGGGTATCCATGCAAACTGACTATTCTAGCAATGTACAACTCTGCTAGCTTTGAACTCTGATAGGTGGTCTTGATGGGTAAGAAATGGGCTACTTTGGAAAGACTATCTACTATGACCCAAATAGAGTCATTTCCCCTACTAGATGTAGGCAAACCGGTGATAAAATCCATTCCAACAGAATATCGTTTCCATATCAAAATCTGCAATGGTTACAACAGCCCTGCGGGTCTCTGATGTCCCGCCTTGACTCACTGACAAATATCACACTTGGCTATGTAGCTTCCGATTTCCCTCTTCATCTTATTCCACCAAAATTGCTCCTTCAAATCATGATACATATTGGTTCCTCCGGGGTGGATAGAATAAAGAGTATCATGGGCTTCTTTCAAAATAGCTTGTTTCAATTATGAGTCTGCTGGCACACAGATACGTCCTTTTTACCACAAAAGTCCTTCTTCATCTTCAGTGAATCCGAGTACTTTCCCAGATGGGGATATGCCGAGTGGGGTATACCCAGCAGGACGTTTCCTACTGGCCCATGTTGCCAGCGAGTGGGCCTGCAGGACATCGACTGGATCAAGGTCCAATAAGGAGCCAGGCGACTGGAAGCTAGAGGCCCAGAAGCGTAGCTAGGCTCAGTCGGATTAGGCCAAATACCCTCTAAATCCCTAACTAATTTGGTTGTAGATCTGTAAACCCTAGCGAGGTGAGTCTATATAAACCTCCCTAGGGTACGCATAGAGGACACGTTCCATCATACACCCCTTGCGACTCACCTCCTAGTCATCGAGCTCGCCCTTGTACTCTCTCATTAATACAATCTAGCAGGAGTAGGTCTTTACCCTCCAGGGGGTCGAACCTGGGTAAAACCCTGTGTCTCCGCCCTCATCTCGCACCACAGATGGCTGGCCGCCCTTGCCCCTCGTTCTACTACTCACTGCCGATTGCAGCATCTGCCGTGGCCATTCCCACGATAGTGGCGCCCACCGTGGGGCCTGGCCGGTTAGGCCGGTGTTCTGCTGCGAGATCCAATCTACCAATCAACGAGACGATCGCCACCGGCCGCATGATCGCCATCGGCGAGATCCTCCAGATCTTGTCGAGTAGCTACGTCCCAGCGGCACGCCCCATCACGCACAGCGTGATCATGCCGATCGGCACGATCAGCCTCTTCGTCGGCTTCACCGACGTCATCTTCTCGGAGGACTCGGATCGCATCCGCGAGTTGCCACCGCACGATCGGCTCTCTGAGAGTCAGGTCCGCACCATCCACCGCCTCGCCTCCGAATATGACTCGGCCAACAGCAACGTGGCCGAGACCAGCATGGCTGCGGACGATGCAACCCTCAACAACAACGCTCACTCGGCGACCCCGGCGTCAGTCACCGGATCCATCATCGCCGCGTCACCCGTGGGCTCCATCACCCAGGTCTCCAACATGGGGGACTTCAAGGATCCTTCCATCCTCAGGATCTTCGACTCCGACTCCGGGGCGGAGAACTCCGGTGACTTCCACGCTGGATCGGGTCACTTCATCACGACCTACATGGCGAGCGGCACGAGCGCCCCGCAAGACCCCTTCTCTACACTGATCCCGCCAACTGCCACAGTGACGGAGGTCGAGGAGCTCCGCCTGCGACTGGAGGAGGCGGTCCGCGAACAGGCTGAGCGCGAAAAATTTCGCATCGAGCAAGTAACGGCGCAGGAGCTCTCGCTCTACCACCAGTGCCACATCAGGTCGCGCCTGAACCCCACCGTTCAGGGCCGCACCCTGAACTTCAACGACAAAAACGACCCGACCCGCATGGCCGACCGCGTGGCCCGCGAGAGCGCACCACCAGGAGGAAGCGCCCGGCCGCCACCGGGCGCAACGGCGAACGGTGCTCCCCTACCGCCGCCCGGTCGCACACCACCTCTGGATTAACCAAGGATCATGATCTCCCCACAAGAGCGGGATGCGAACGGCCTCCCGCTATTCTCTACTCCAATGGACAACGTCATCGCGAGTCGAGCCGCGGTCGACAGCATCAACGTGACGGGTGAAGGCGCGTTGCAGATCCAGTACGCCAAGGCCCTACTCGCCAAGGCCGTCGAGCAGCAAACCGCAGGCGCCGATTCGCGGGGGCGCATGTACTCCCGCTCATCAGGAAGCAGGGCAGCCTCGAGCGGCCGCCCAAATATGGCAAATACTATCAATTACCCACCTCCCGAGCCCCTGTAGCTCCAGTCGCGACCTGTGAACGCGACATTCTCCACCAACGACCCGCGACCGACGAATAACATGGTCGCTGCCAACAGGCAGCCAGTCGACACGCGGACCCACATCATCAACAACCAAAGTTGGCGCGCACGTCAGCCTGACGACTTGAGGCAGACCCTCACCAACCGCCGCGATGGCGAACCAAGGGGATCGCTTAGCCGAATTGGCCCCCACTGCTTCGGACCAATGATCCGAGACAAAAAATACCCGGAAAACTTCAAAGCGCCAAAGGAGATCAAGAAGTACGATCCCTCGTACGACCCGTTCGTGTGGCTGGACACGTACCTCATGGCGATGGGAATCGCCGGCCACACCGACCTACTCGCCGCTCGCTACCTCCCCCAAATGATGGAGGGAGCGAGCCGGCAATGGATCAACACCCTCCCCGAAGACAGCATCGACTCCTGGGAGGATATGTGTGACGCCTTCGTCAGGCACTTCGAGGGTTCCTACACCTGCGCCACCACTATCGAGGACCTAGAGCGATGCGTCCAGGGACCCCGCGAGTCGACCCGCAGCTGGGTCCAGCGGTGGCAGGACTTGTGGTTCAACGTGGCCGGCATCCACCCGGATACAGCGATACACTGCTTCAAAACCTCGTGCCGCTACGAGCCCTTGGTCGCCAAGCTCAAGCGGGTGTACAAGACACTCAATAACATATCGGACCTCCTCGAGATCGCCAAGCGGTATGCAGAGGAGGACTCGAACCAAGAAACTGACGACGAGTCGGGAGGAAATTGCCGCCTGAGCAGCCACGACAACGGGAGACGACCCGAGCTACACTACAGCAACACTCGCCTCACCGGCAAGCGCCGCGGTGATGGGAGATTCGACTTCGTCACCAATGCCAGCTACGCACCATGCGAGCCCAAAAACTTCCGCCGCGACGGAGGCCAGCGCCGCAACAACGACAACTACAAGGCAAGGCCGAAATTCGACCCTGCGACTCTCCTCAACCAGCCCTGTGTGTTCCACAATAGGTAGGGGAAGCCCGCCACGCACTCTACCACTGATTGCCACTCCCTGAAGGAGATAGAGAAGGCACGGCGCGCACGGGAGGACCCCAACAACCACCCGCCAAACGGTGGGGCATTCGGCAACGATGTGGGATCGCTCCACATTCACCGGGTTCAGCATCAAGCGGGAGAAAAAGGTGATCGCCCGCACCGTCACCATCAACGCGGTATCTGTAACTACCTCGGTGAATTACGCTCCTAGATACAAGCCTGGATGAGCGGAAATGGTTGAAATAGTACGGTGGGGCCCACACTCACAGGTAGACCTTTCGGCCGTCCCAACCATTTCCAATCATCGGGACAAGTACGGGCGGCGTAATCGGCAGGCGAAGGGATCAACTACATACACAAATGAGTATGTATGCAAGCCACCATACAATAGTACATCAGAGCCATTCCATCTAAAAAGAAAGGAAATATAGCAACGCCATACGGCAAGATTCGAATGTCCTAGATAGATATAATAGTTTAGGATATCTCCCCATACATCACACATCAGAGTATCAGGCGGAAGCGGCAAACAAGGTCCGAGTACGAATAAGAAGCAAATCGGCATAAGATGCCCCATAAATAAGCACATCCCGCCCACAGATCTCACGGATCCCCGTTCCCGGAATCTCTACACCGAACGATCGTTGCCCACATCATCCGCCTCCTCCACCTAGTATCCATCTTGTGAGTGTACCTGTTCATCTGAATCAAATAATTTATCGGGTGAGACCCTAGGGGTACTCAGCAAGTCTTTATGCCTCTAAAGGGGACACAACCTGGGGTGACGCAATTGCAGCAAAAGATAAACCCTAACAGTTCTATAGATAATCGCTAACCATTCGCCTAACCAAAGATAGACGGATGTCCGTGAATTAATGACAACAGTTATAACGGCAAAAACATCAGATCCATCCTCCTCCTCGCTTACCAACGAGGAAGCGGACGAACAACCCCCCATCCGTTGGCAATTTTATTAACCATTCCATGAGGGTTGCACTAATTACTAGTCAGTTACTTAGTCAAATTAAAAGCGGTACTTTAGTTATGCTTGTTTATGATCGAGAAACTGTGCTCCAAGTCGTCCATAACCGCGGACACGGCTTTCAGAAAGTTTTACCCTGCAGGGGTGCACAAATAGCAACACACACTCGATCAACCTCGGAAAAACCAAATCAAAACCCAACGAGGCATTCACGACAAAGCAATCACAGGATTCAGAATTATTTCAGGGGGCCACCCCATTAAGTATAACCGCAACGAAGTTAGCTGACTTCGAGACGGACTCAAGGTTTGTGGGGCCGGCTGTAAACGACTGGGAACCCAAAACTGGGCTTGTCGATACCGCGAAAACGGGTCACAATTCCTAAACAGTACAGGTGCTCCTCGCACAATCGTAAATAAAGCAGTAGCATGGCATAAGTACAGGATAGTAAATAAAACCTCAAACTAGTTTGTGGCCCCAAGAAATAAGAATGAATCAAGCTCTGGCTCAGGGGGGTCCCATAAGCCTCCCGGATGTGGATAGCGCGAATATTCAAGGAACAAGAATCAAGTACTCGGGGTCCTACGGGACACAAGTGAGCAGGAAAAACCAAATAGCAGATATTGCTCACCGGTGCCACTTTCATTAGTTATCCCATTACTACTCAGGTTAAGTTGTTTAGGTACCTCGTTATACATCAGACTCTCACATACCCTACACATGCTGTTCTACGACTCGCATGGCTCAAACAACTCCTGTAGTAATGGCTCATGGGATGGAGGAACAAGCTTCGGTGGGGTTTAAAAGTAAAGGCTATGCAGTACTTGGGATTCAGTTTAATGCAATCGCGACTCAATGATGCAAGAATAAGGTAGAGGCAATAGGTACTATATGTATGCAAGCATGTGGTAGTGCTTGCCTGGCAACTCAGTTGAAGCGAGAGAAGGATCTGGGTAGTGCTCCTGGTTCTCTTGATATATCCCTTGCTCAGCGTCTATTCGAAGAAGAACCAAACAAACAAGGGCCAACATAAATAAAGTGCACAAGCATAGGAATAAAATGCGTCAAGCAAACAATCATGACATGATGAATGATGCACAAGTTGCATGGCAATAAGGTAGCATGGCATGGGTGAGGTGTAGAATACAAGAAGTAAACATTTTATTGAGTTTTGGCCATATTTTATCCTCATATTAGTTGCTGTTTACATTATATTTATATGATGCATGCTTCAATTCATGTCATGGAATGCATAAACAGAAAGGTCTCGTCGAGCTAATCATTTTAGACATATCATTTGTTAAATTTGGAGTTATAAAACTAAAGTTATTAATTAATTAAGTCCGAGGGCATTTTGTTGTAATTTTATTCAACTTACAAATTAAAGTGTGCAAAATATAATTTGAATGGCATATTTGAATTCCTCACATTTTTCTGATTCAAATACATATATTATTTGCATTATTTGAATTTATGAATTTAAATTTATTTTAAAGTCAAAATAATTAAAAGGGGGTCAAAGTCAAAGGTTTGACTAGATAGAGTCAAATCTGGTCAAATTCTAAAACATGGTTGAATTCATATTTGGAAAATATTTACTTTTCATTTTGAAAGTTTTTACAAATTCGAATTATTTCATAATATATGAATTTAGTTAGATTTAAACATTTCCTGAAATTTTATTTGTATTAAAGGCTTGGCAAACTTTTGTCACGCAGCTGAAAACTACCCCCAGTCAATGACGAGTGGGACAGAGGGCGAGAAGGGGCCACCGCGCGCGAGACTGAGCGATGTCTGACACGTGTGCACGGCGGGGATTGCGGGTTGAGGAAGGCAAAAGTGCGGGTGCCTTTTTACAAAAAGGGTGAGAGGGAGGGACCGCGGGTTAGATAGAAGGGAAGGTCAGGGGCTTCTTTGCAAAACGTCTACGAGCTGTCGCTGACGAAACTGAAGAACTGAATCGACCGAACTGCTAGCTGACTCGATCTTCGGAAGACGATGGCGACGATTCCATCGAGAATTCCGGCATCCCACAAAAACAAAAGACGGAGAGGGTTGATAGGGCTACAACTTTGGTGTTTGGGGATTTTGCGAAGGAGGACTGCAGCGGACGGGGCAAGGAGATGAACATAGGGGAAAGCTGCAGTCGAAACTGACATGGCGTCACTGAATTTTCTGACAGATTTCCTACGAGATTGTATCGATTTCGGAGGATGATTTCGAGAGATATACTGCTCCGTTTCATGCGCCGTTTGATCCTACTGAAAGCTGGAAGTGTCCTCTTTGCAGATATGTACAGAGCGTCACTGGAGGTGGTTGGAGAGGGCCAGAAACCATCGGTAACAGAGGCGCCGCGATGAGCTGCTGCTGCTGCTAGATGCGGGTGCTGCGCACGCGGCAGTGGTTCCCGACGACGGCGACGACGATTCCAGGCGGCAAGACACGGAAAGGAGGAGGAAAAGAAGGGGAAAGGAAGGTGGCACTCACCTCGTCCAATTCCCGCAAGAATTGGGGTCAGGGACGGGGGGATATGGTCAGGCGGTGGCGACGTGGTTCCGTGCTCGGCCACAACGAAGATGAGCAGGCAGTGACCGAAGCTCCGGCTCCCCCTGCTGCAGTTCCGAAGAGGCAGCAGTGGCTGTTCTCCTCCTTGGCTCAAACGCTCCTGCAGGTCGCCATGGAAGCTCCACCTCGGTGCTCCCCTCACTGAACTTCGACGGGAGGGAGAAAGAGTACGAAGGAGAGGAAAAAATGGGGTGGCGGCGCTGGGAAGGGAGAGGCTAGGGTTTTGGAGGACGCTCGGGGACAGATAAGAAGGGCAGGTGGTGACGCGGCTGACGGGAGACGACGGCCACCTGCTCCCTTCCGTTTACCTGCAGAGAGAAAGGGGGGTCGAGAGGAATACGGTGAACAGGACGGCGTCGGGTGGAGGGGTACCAGGCCGCTGGTGGCAAGCTACGGGCCGGCCCAAGAGGGAGGGAGAAGGATCGGGCCAGGGCTGCTGCTCTCTCTCTTAATTCTTTTGTTTATTAATTGTTTGTTTGTTTTTATTCTATTACAATTTTCAAACCAGTTTCTAATTTCAAATTCTTTTGAACTTTTTCCCAGGGGGTTTTGAACAGAGGGTTTGACCAAGAGGAGAGGCAAGAGAGAACAAGAGGCATAAGGAGAGAGAATGCCCACATACATATTCATTTTGGGCATTTTACTAGAATTGGGATTTAGGGTTTAGAAAATGGAACAAAAACATTTGGAAAAATAATGGACCCTAGCAAGTGGATCCCATCTTGTAGGAACAAAAATAGATAGGTAAAAGAGGTGAAGATATTTGTGATAGCAACTACACAACCAAGACAAAACAAATGCAAGCTAGATATGATACTCAATGCAAGGTGGCATGATGACATGAGCATGATAACATGATGATGTAACCATTATATGTAGGAAGTAGTCATTATATTACTGGATCAAGTAGCATTACAGTTATTAGACAAATGGGATGCTACAACTCTCCCCCACTAAACAGGAATCTCGCCCCGAGATTCTAGGAAGAAGAAGAAGACACAAAGAGGGTAGGATAGTTGGCACGGAGCTCCTCTTCACGCTCCCAAGTGGCTTCATCAACGGAATGGTGCGACCACTGCACCTTGCAGAACTTGATGGACTTGTTGTGAGTCCTTCTCTCTGCGGTCTCAAGGATTTTTGTGGGGTGTTCTTGATAAGACAGGTCTTCTTGGAGATTGATTAGCTCATGATCCACGGTCCTGCCGGGATATTTGAAGCACTTCTTGAGTTGTGAGATGTGGAAAACATCATGAACCTTGAGTTTTTCCTGGAGCTCAAGAGCATAAGCAACTTCTCCTCTTCTTCCACGAATTTTGAATGGACCGATGTATCTAGGAGCCAGCTTTCCTTTGATACCAAAACGGTGCGTGCCTTTCATGGGAGTGACACGAAGGTACACGAGATCACCAGGGACATACACCATGTCCGTGTGCTTCCTGTCATAATTGCTCTTCTGGCGACTTTGAGCAATCTTCAGATTCTCAAGAATGATGTGCACCTTCTCCTCCGCTTGAGTTACAATGTCAGGGCCAAACCATATTCTTTCTCCTGCACCTGACCAACCAATCGGAGTTCTGCACTTGCGGCCATAGAGAGCCTCAAATGGTGCCATCTTCAGACTTTTCTGGAAGCTGTTGTTGTAAGAGAATTCAGCATAAGGAAGACATTCCTCCCACTTCATGCCAAAAGATATGACGCAAGCACGAAGCATATCCTCCAGAATCTGATTGATCCTTTCAACTTGTCCTTGCGACTGAGGGTGGTAAGCTGTGCTGAAGTTCAATTTTGTTCCCAAAGCATTTTGGAAACTTTCCCAGAACTTGGAAGTGAAGATGCTCCCACGGTCTGAACTGATCTCAAGCGGAACCCCATACAGAGAGACAATTCTGTTGATATAGAGCTCAGCCAACTGAATTCCAGAAATTGTTTCCTTGACGGGGAAGAAGTGAGCCACTTTAGAGAGCCTGTCAATGACAACAAAGATTGCATTGTTGCCCTTCTGCGACCTTGGAAAACCAGTGATGAAGTCCATATCTACTTTCTCCCATTTCCATTCCGGGGGTTTCAATGGCTGTAGAAGACCGAAAGGTTTCTGATGGACAGCTTTCACTCTGCGGCAAACATCACACTCCGAGACATACTTGGCACAATATCGTTTCAATCCCGGCCACCAATATTGTGTTTTCAAGTCCATGTACATCTTTGTGCTGCCAGGGTGGATAGAAAGAACGGAATCATGCGCCTCCTTGAGAACTTGCTCTCTCAAACCCGGGTAGTTCGGAACAAACATCAGGTGTTCAAAGAAAAGCGTGCCTTGATCATCGACGTGGAAGGACTCATACTTCGGAAGCTGAAGTTTGGAGATGATCTTTTTGGTGTGCGGATCACCAAGCTGACGAGAGCGAATCTTTTCTTCCAAGAGAGGAGTTGCTAGAAGGTTCAGGAGATGCCCTTGTTCCACAATTTCAAGGTTGAGCTGACGGAATTCCTCGCACAAGAGAGGCTGTTGTTCTTCCATCATGATGTTATTGACATAAGCTTTGCGGCTGAGAGCATCGGCCATGACATTAGCTTTGCCCGGAGTGTAGTTGATGGTCAAATCAAAATCATTGATTGCTTCAATCCATATCCTCTGCCGAAGGTTGAGATCAGGCTGTGTGAAGATATACTTCAAACTCTTGTGATCAGAAAAGATTTCACAACGGTTGCCAAGCAAGTAGTGCCTCCATAGTTTCAAAGCAAAGACAACTGCTGCGAGCTCGAGGTCATGTGTAGGATAGTTGATCTCATGCGTCTTCAACTATCGAGAGGCATAAGCAACAACTTGTTTTTCTTGCATAAGGACCGCACCCAATCCTTGCAAAGAGGCGTCACAGAATATCTGGAAAGGCTTAGATGTGTCCGGAGGAACCAAGACTGGCGTGGAAGTGAGCTTCTCTTTGAGTGTCTCAAAGCTTGCTTGACATGCAGGAGTCCAAAGGTATTTCTTGCCTTTCTTGAGGAGATCGGTAAGAGGCTTCGCTATCTTCGAAAAGTTCTGAACGAAGCGACGGCAATAACTAGCCAAACCAAGGAAACTCCGCACTTCTTTGACATTAACAGGAGGAAGCCATTCAACAATTGTTTTCACAGTTTCCAGGTTGACTGCAATGCCCTTGGCAGAGATGACATGACCAAGATAGGTTACTTGAGGCAGCCAAAACTCGCACTTTGAGAACTTTGCATACAAGCGGTTCTCACGAAGCTTGTTTAGGACACACCGAAGGTGTTCTTCATGTTCTTCCTTTGACTTAGAATAGACTAGGATGTCATCCAGATAGACCACAACGAACTTATCAAGATACTCCATGAAAACCGAGTTCATAAGCCTCGAGAAGGTGGCAGGTGCGTTGGTGAGACCGAAAGACATGACCGTGTACTCATACAGGCCATAGCGGGTGGTGAAAGCTGTTTTAGGAACATCTTCCTTGCGAATCTTGATTTGGTGATAACCACTTCTCAAGTCAAGCTTAGAGAACACCACAGCTCCAGCTAGCTGATCGAAGAGATCATTAATCCGCGGAAGGGGATATTTATTCTTGATGGTTTTAGCATTGAGAGCCCGATAGTCAACACAAAGTCTATCAGTCCTGTCTCGCTTCTTCACAAAGATTGTTGGGCTACCCCAAGAAGAAGTACTGTGTTGAATGAAACCCAACTTCTCTTGTTCATCAAGCTGACGTTTGAGTTCAGCCAACTCAGCAGGACCCATTTTATAAGGCCGCTTGGAGATAGGAGCCGTTCCAGGCTCAAGCTCAATTACAAACTCAATCTCACGATCCGGAGGCATACCCGGCAACTCTTCAGGAAAGACATCTGGGAACTCACAGACCACCGGAACACTCTGAATAGCTTCCATAGCATCATCATTCAGAGCCGCCAAAGAGAAAAGCTGGATAGCAGGAGTCAGACTTGGAGAAAAGACTATATGGCCTTCAGGAATCTTCAGAGAAACCGAGCGTTCAGCACAATCAATCACAGGTGCATTTGCTGTCAACCAATCCATGCCCAAGATGACATCAATGTCAGAATTGCCTAGAAGAATTAAGGACGCCGAGAACGAAGAGCCACCAATCTCAATTTGATTGCCATGGCTGATATGAACAGCCCTCATGTTTGAACCAGGAGATAGGACCACCAGACGACGTGATAAAGGAACCCTAGCCAGATCCTGCTCTTGTGCAAACTTATGCGAAACAAAAGAATGCGATGCACCAGAATCAAACAAAACTCGTGCAGGGACTGAGTTAACGGGAAGCATACCCATCACAACTCCAGGTGTATGCTCAGCTTGAACGGCGTTGACACAGTTGGCACGAGCAACAGTAGACCCGGGCTTGGTGTTGATGTTGAGAGCCCGAGGTGGTGGTGCACGAACTAAAGGAGAGCTTGCCGCGGATCTTGGAGGGGGTGGAGGAAGAGCTTTGTTTTTCAACGGACAGTTCCAGTTTAGATGTCCAGAGTCTCCACACGTGAAACAAGCACCAGGTGGACGTGGAGCAACGTAGCCAGGGACTCCGCCAGGCGCTCCAGGGTAGTGGTGGTTGTAGCCCCTGGGAGCAGCAGTGATGAAGTTTGGTGGCCTTGCCGCGTAGCTTGCAGGTCTTGGTGGAGCCGGGAGCGACGGTGGGGTGTTAGGAACCCAGACACGCCGCTTAGAAGGAGCTGACATAGCTGAAGAGCTTGGTGCATCACGGTTGTGTTTCTTTGACTCCTCAAACACTTGCCTACTTGCTTCCTCCTGCAGAGTTATATGCTGAAGTTCCAGAAAAGACGCCGGCCTTGCATGTGTGATTGCATATTTAATCGATGCATTGAGCCCTTGCCGGAACCTCTTTTGCTTCTTCTTGTCATCGGAGATCTCATCGCCACCATAACGAGAAAGGTTCATGAAGTTCTTGATGTAGGTGTTGACATTGTCATTTCCCTGCTTGAGGTTGAGAAACGCTTCCTTCATCCTTTCCATGACAATTTCTGACAGATACTGCTCTTTGAACGCTCCAGTGAACCATTCCCAAGTAGGCTGAAAACCAATGCAGTTTGCCTTCAGGTAATTCTCCCACCAGAGAGCTGCATCTCCCTTCAGGAGGTGAGTAGCACACTTTACCCATTCTTGCTCAGGAACATCAGCAGTCTCCAGTAGCCTTGACATCTCACGCAACCAATCATCAGCATCAAGTGGTCGATCAGAAACATCAAATTGGCGAGGGTTGAACTTCAGGAAGCTTTTGATGTCTCCTCGCTTGGGAGGTGGAGGTAGTGGAGCAAACTCATTCCTCCTGACACTTTCCTCAAAACGCTGCTGGTTCTGCTGCATTGCTGCCAAGGCATTGGCGATGTTTGACAACGCGAACCCCAGTTCCGGTGGTATGTCCTCATCAGAACAGCGTGGTGGAGCCATCCTGTGATTGATATAAAACACAAGTCAGTACTATAATGGAGAATAATAATAATCCAAAATAGTACCAAGATGGAATTAACCAAGATTAAAGGATACAATTTACTAAGATGATATTAAAATATCAACAAAGTTCAAAAGCACCTAGAAGATATTAAGCATATCGCACACGACTGAAAAGGAGTGTGGTACACAGATATATCAAAGAAAAATTTCCACAAATTTCGGCATTAAAATACCAATAGATGCGCAAAATCACTTAACGAATCAAGATTAGTGACTCTACCAATTCAACATACAAAGCGAATGATAAGGGTAGTGGTATGGTCGCGACTCCATCCCGCACTCAAATCATTACTCCGCACATAAATAAGTAGAACACACATCCTAACCCCTTCTTCTCACGACGAACCTAAAGATTAGTAACTACGGAAACGAACACCCCAAACAAGATAACGTCGGATAACAAAGAGTAAGACAGATCGCGGCGGTATACAACGAATCAGATAGATCGCGTCGGTTTGCAAAAGCCTGTCGGTATGGAATGTACCAACAGTTGATAACCAAAAGGCCGATTGTGATAACAACTTGGATGCAACAGATAGACAAGGAATTACACACACACACACACACACAAACACACAACCTATGGTACTACGGAAACACAGAACACGTGAATCCTAGTTTGAACTTTTAAGAAGAGGATTGAAAACGTTACACTTCCTTACCAGAAAAGGGTGGGTGGGTGGGTAAGAAGAAAAGTGGAAGCAGTCCTACTCTCACGTTTTGTTTTTCCCTAGTATACATAACTACCAAAATATTTGCTAGACTGACAACGACCATTTGGCTGAGACCCTGAAGGGCGGGATGGCTCTGATACCAATTGTAACTACCTCGGTGAATTACGCTCCTAGATACAAGCCTGGATGAGCGGAAATGGTTGAAATAGTACGGTGGGGCCCAAATGCCACTCACAGGTATACCTTTCGGCCGTCCCAACCATTTCCAATCATCGGGACAAGTACGGGCGGCGTAATCGGCAGGCGAAGGGATCAACTACATACACAAATGAGTATGTATGCAAGCCACCATACAATAGTACATCAGAGCCATTCCATCTAAAAAGAAAGGAAATATAGCAATGCCATACGGCAAGATTCGAATGTCCTAGATAGATATAATAGTTTAGGATATCTCCCCATACATCACACATCAGAGTATCAGGCGGAAGCGGCAAACAAGGTCCGAGTACGGATAAGAAGCAAATCGGCATAAGATGCCCCATAAATAAGCACATCCCGCCCACAGATCTCACGGATCCCCGTTCCCGGAATCTCTACACCGAACGATCGTTGCCCACATCATCCGCCTCCTCCACCTAGTATCCATCTTGTGAGTGTACCTGTTCATCTGAATCAAATAATTTATCGGGTGAGACCCTAGGGGTACTCAGCAAGTCTTTATGCCTCTAAAGGGGACACAACCTGGGGTGACGCAATTGCAGCAAAAGATAAACCCTAACAGTTCTATAGATAATCGCTAACCATCCGCCTAACCAAAGATAGACGGATGTCCGTGAATTAATGACAACAGTTATAACGGCAAAAACATCAGATCCATCCTCCTCCTCGCTTACCAACGAGGAAGCGGACGAACAACCCCCCATCCGTTGGCAATTTTATTAACCATTCCATGAGGGTTACACTAATTACTAGTCAGTTACTTAGTCAAATTAAAAGCGGTACTTTAGTTATGCTTGTCTATGATCGAGAAACTGTGCTCCAAGTCGTCCATAACCGCGGACACGGCTTTCAGAAAGTTTTACCCTGCAGGGGTGCACAAATAGCAACACACACTCGATCAACCTCGGAAAAACCAAATCAAAACCCAACGAGGCATTCACGACAAAGCAATCACAGGATTCAGAATTATTTCAGGGGGCCACCCCATTAAGTATACCCGCAACGAAGTTAGCTGACTTCGAGACGGACTCAAGGTTTGTGGGGCCGGCTATAAACGACTGGGAACCCAAAACTAGGCTTGTCGATACCGCGAAAACGGGTCACAATTCCTAAACAGTACAGGTGCTCCTCGCACAATCGTAAATAAAGCAGTAGCATGGCATAAGTACAGGATAGTAAATAAAACCTCAAACTAGTTTGTGGCCCCAAGAAATAAGAATGAATCAAGCTCTGGCTCAGGGGGGTCCCATAAGCCTCCCGGATGTGGATAGCGCGAATATTCCAGGAACAGGAATCAAGTACTCGGGGTCCTATGGGACACAAGTGAGCAGGAAAAACCAAATAGCAGATATTGCTCACCGGTGCCACTTTCATTAGTTATCCCATTACTACTCAGGTTAAGTTGTTTAGGTACCTCGTTATACATCAGACTCTCACATACCCTACACATGCTGTTCTACGACTCGCATGACTCAAACAACTCCTGTAGTAATGGCTCATGGGATGGAGGAACAAGCTTCGGTGGGGTTTAAAAGTAAAGGCTATGCAGTACTTGGGATTCAGTTTAATGCAATCGCGACTCAATGATGCAAGAATAAGGTAGAGGCAATAGGTACTATATGTATGCAAGCATGTGGTAGTGTTGCCTGGCAACTCAGTTGAAGCGAGAGAAGGATCTGGGTAGTGCTCCTGGTTCTCTTGATATATCCCTTGCTCAGCGTCTATTCGAAGAAGAACCAAACAAACAAGGGCCAACATAAATAAAGTACACAAGCATAGGAATAAAATGCGTCAAGCAAACAATCATGCCATGATGAATGATGCACAAGTTGCATGGCAATAAGGTAGCATGGCATGGGTGAGGTGTAGAATACAAGAAGTAAACATTTTATTGAGTTTTGGCCATATTTTATCCTCATATTAGTTGCTGTTTACATTATATTTATATGATGCATGCTTCAATTCATGTCATGGAATGCATAAACAGAAAGGTCTCGTCGAGCTAATCATTTTAGACATATCATTTGTTAAATTTGGAGTTATAAAACTAAAGTTATTAATTAATTAAGTCCGAGGGCATTTTGTTGTAATTTTATTCAACTTACAAATTAAAGTGTGCAAAATATAATTTGAATGGCATATTTGAATTCCTCACATTTTTCTGATTCAAATACATATATTATTTGCATTATTTGGATTTATGAATTTAAATTTATTTTAAAGTCAAAATAATTAAAAGGGGGTCAAAGTCAAAGGTTTGACTAGATAGAGTCAAATCTGGTCAAATTCGAAAACATGGTTGAATTCATATTTGGAAAACATTTACTTTTCATTTTGAAAGTTTTTACAAATTCGAATTATTTCATAATATATGAATTTAGTTAGATTTAAACATTTCCTGAAATTTTATTTGTATTAAAGGCTTGGCAAACTTTTGTCACGCAGCTGAAAACTACCCCCAGTCAATGACGAGTGGGACAGAGGGCGAGAAGGGGCCACCGCGCGCGAGACTGAGCGATGTCTGACACGTGTGCACGGCGGGGATTGCGGGTTGAGGAAGGCAAAAGTGCGGGTGCCTTTTTACAAAAAGGGTGAGAGGGAGGGACCGCGGGTTAGATAGAAGGGAAGGTCAGGGGCTTCTTTGCAAAACGTCTACGAGCTGTCGCTGACGAAACTGAAGAACTGAATCGACCGAACTGCTAGCTGACTCGATCTTCGGAAGACGATGGCGACGATTCCATCGAGAATTCCGGCATCCCACAAAAACAAAAGACGGAGAGGGTTGATAGGGCTACAACTTTGGTGTTTGGGGATTTTGCGAAGGAGGACTGCAGCGGACGGGGCAAGGAGATGAACATAGGGGAAAGCTGCAGTCGAAACTGACATGGCGTCACTGAATTTTCTGACAGATTTCCTACGAGATTGTATCGATTTCGGAGGATGATTTCGAGAGATATACTGCTCCGTTTCATGCGCCGTTTGATCCTACTGAAAGCTGGAAGTGTCCTCTTTGCAGATATGTACAGAGCGTCACTGGAGGTGGTTGGAGAGGGCCAGAAACCATCGGTAACAGAGGCGCCGCGATGAGCTGCTGCTGCTAGCTGCGGGTGCTGCGCACGCGGAAGTGGTTCCCGACGACGGCGACGGCGATTCCAGGCGGCAAGACGCGGAAAGGAGGAGGAAAAGAAGGGGAAAGGAAGGTGGCACTCACCTCGTCCAATTCCCGGAAGAATTGGGGTCGGGGACGGGGGGATATGGTCAGGCGGTGGCGACGTGGTTCCGTGCTCGGCCACAACGAAGATGAGCAGGCAGTGACCGAAGCTCCGGCTACCCCTGCTGCAGTTCCGAAGAGGCGGCAGTGGCTGTTCTCCTCCTCGGCTCAAACGCTCCTGCAGGTCGCCATGGAAGCTCCACCTCGGTGCTCCCCTCACTGAACTTCGACGGGAGGGAGAAAGAGTACGAAGGAGAGGAAAAAATAGGGTGGCGGCGCTAGGAAGGGAGAGGCTAGGGTTTTGGAGGACGCTCGGGGACAAATAAGAAGGGCAGGTGGTGATGCGGCTGACGGGAGACGACGGCCACCTGCTCCCTTTCGTTTACCTGCAGAGAGAAAGGGGGGTCGAGAGGAAGACGGTGAACAGGACGGCGTCAGGTGGAGGGGTACCAGGCCGCTGGTGGCAAGCTACGGGCCGGCCCAAGAGGGAGGGAGAAGGATCGGGCCAGGGCTGCTGCTCTCTCTCTTAATTCTTTTGTTTATTAATTGTTTGTTTGTTTTTATTCTATTACAATTTTCAAACCAGTTTCTAATTTCAAATTCTTTTGAACTTTTTCCCAGGGGGTTTTGAACAGAGGGTTTGACCAAGAGGAGAGGCAAGAGAGAACAAGAGGCATAAGGAGAGAGAATGCCCACATACATATTCATTTTGGGCATTTTACTAGAATTGGGATTTAGGGTTTAGAAAATGGAACAAAAACATTTGGAAAAATAATGGACCCTAGCAAGTGGATCCCATCTTGTAGGAACAAAAATAGATAGGTAAAAGAGGTGAAGATATTTGTGATAGCAACTACACAACCAAGACAAAACAAATGCAAGCTAGATATGATACTCAATGCAAGGTGGCATGATGACATGAGCATGATAACATGATGATGTAACCATTATATGTAGGAAGTAGTCATTATATTACTGGATCAAGTAGCATTACAGTTGTTAGACAAATGGGATGCTACAGTATCCCAAGTCGACTTCCCTCGCTTCCTCAACTGGTCCGAGCAGCGGATCACCTGGAGCCGCGAGGACCATTCGCCACGGATTGAATATCCGGGGCGAGTCGCCTTGGTGGTCAAGCCCAAGGTAGGCGACTACTGTATCCCCAAGACGCTGATGGACGGCGGGAGCTCCATCAACATCCTCTACCTGGACACATTCAGGCAATTTCGGCTCCTGCAGTCAATGATCGAGACAACCTACACCACCTTCCACGACATTGTCCCCGGTCGGAAGGCATACCTGATCGGCAAGGTGACACTGCCAGTCACCTTGCACACCAGCAAACTTCCACACCGAGCGGATCGTCTTCGAGATGGTGACCTTCAACAGGCCCTACCATTGCGTCTTGGGGCGGCAAGCGTTCGCAAAGTTCATGGAAGCTCCCCACTACGCGTACAACGCGGTGAAGCTCCCAGGGCCGTGCGGCATCATCACCGTCCACGGCGACCCTGACATGGCCGCGGAGTGCGAGGCCAAGGGAGCCGAGCTTGCCGACGCCGTCATAGCTGCAGAAGCCAACCACGCGGAGGAGCTCGCCAAGTACACGAGCGGGGTCGACAATGATGACCCCACAATACTCAAGAATCCCAACTCGGAGGGTGGCGGCTCAACCGCCTTCGAGGCAACCACGCATAGCATGAGCCCATCATAGGAAGGCGCGCTCATCGAGTTCCTCCGTGAGAATCGCGACATCTTCGCATGGAAACCATCCGACATGCCTGGTGTCCTGAGGGAACTCGCTGAGGACAAACTCAACGCCGACCCCAAAGCGCGACCCATCAAGTAGTCGTCGCGTCCCTTCAATGAAGAGCTTCGCCGAGCAATTGTCGAGGAGGTGCAGCGTCTACTAGCTGCAGGCTTCATACGACCAATCAAATACTCCAAGTGGCTGGAAAACCCAGTCATGGTTGAGAAGAATAATGGGACCTGGAGAATGTGTATCGATTACACAAACCTCAACAACGCCTGCCCAAAGGAGCAGTCCGTCCTCCCGCGGATCGATCAAATCATCGAATCGACCGCGGGTTTGGAGTCTCTGTGTTTCCTTGATGCCTACTCTGGTTACAACCAGATCAAAATGGCAGTCGAGGATGAGGAGAAGACGACGTTCCTCACGCCATTTGGAGCATTCTGCTACACCGCCATGACCTTCGGCCTCAAGAACGCCGGGGTGACCTACCAGAGGTGCATGCAGGAGTGCCTTGCGAGCCAAATTGTCCGCAACATCCATGTCTACATCGACGACGTGGTGGTGAAGTCAACTCGCCAGGGTGATCTACTCTCCGACCTGGCCGAAACCTTCGCAAATCTGCAGAGGTACAAGATCAAACTAAACCCAGGAAAGTGCACCTTCGGCGTACCTACTGGACAGCTGTTGGGGTACGTAGTCTCCAAACGCGGCATCGAGGCGAACCCCACCAAGATCAACACGATCGCCCGGCTCGGCAAACCCAAGTGCCTGCGCGACGTCCAGAAGTTGGTCGGGCGAGTTGCAACTCTTAGTCGCTTCATCCCCTAGCTAGGCGAGAAGGCAATGCCTCTCTACCGCCTAATGCGCAAGAATCTCACATTCCAGTGGGACAAGGAGGCAGACGACGCGCTCCACGCACTCAAGTAAGTGCTACTCGCGGCCCCACTACTCGCCGCCCCAATCGAGAAGAATCCCATGCTCGTCTACGTCACGGCTTCCGAGCGAGTCGTCAGCGCCGTCATGGTCGTCGAGCAACCAGAAGAGGGCAAGGAACGCCCGGTGCAGCGACCTGTCTACTACATCAGCGAAGTCCTCACCGAGTCGCGCCAGCGCTACCCGCAGTACCATAAATTGGTATATGCGGTCTTCCGAGCCCAGCGGCGATTGCCGCACTACTTCCAGGATCACCCAATCATGGTGGTCTCCTCAGCGCCGTTGTAGGACATCATCCGCAATCGCGAGGCGACTGGGCGAGTCACCAAGTGGGTCATCGAGATCGGAGTACACAACATCAGGTACGAGCCGTGCAAGGCAATCAAGTCGCAGACCCTTGCAGACTTCCTCGTCGATTGGGAGGAGGCACAGCAACCGGAGAAGCTGCCGTACCTCCACTACTGGTCGCTACACTTCGACGGGTCCAAGAACGCAGACGGCGCAGGGGCAGGGATCGAGCTCACATCTCCAAAGGGCGACAAGTTGCGCTACGTCCTGTACCTCGACTTCACCCCCTGCACCAACAACATGGCCGTGTACAAGGCCCTCCTCCACGGCATGCGAGCAGCCAAGGAGATGAACATCAACCGTCTACGCTGCTACGACGACTCCGACCTCGTCATCAGGCAAGTCACCGATACCTGCGATGTAGTCTTCCCCACCATGGAGGCATACCGCCAAGCAGTGGACTAGCTGGGGGGCCACTTTGCCGGTTACTCTGTCGAGTGGATCGAACGGCACAAGAACGAAGAGGCCGACGCCCTCTCCCACATTGGGTCGGCTTGTCTCGCTCCACTCGCTGGTGTCTTACTCGACACCATCACCAAGCCATCCATCTCTCCCCCGAGGGAGATTGACATCAGGATTACGCTGTAACCAGAACCAGCCCTGGTCGCCCTGGTCGTGGAGCCAAGCGACTGGACCATGCCATACGTCGCCTACCTGGAGGGAGGGACCCTACCCACCAACGATACAGAGGCCCAGATGATAGTACGCTGCTGCAAGTCCTTCGTCATCATCAACGGCGAGCTCCACAAGCGCAGCGTAACCGGCGTGTTCCAACGCTGCGTGCAACCCGCGGAAGGTTGCAAAATCCTCCAAGACATCCACGCCGGCGACTACGGCCACCACGCCGGCGCTCGATCCCTGGTCGCCAAGGCCATGCGACATGGCTTCTACTGGCTCACTGCACATGCCAACGCGGTCGACATCGTCCAACGCTGCGTCGGGTGCCAGAAGTACGCCAACCAGACTCACGTCCCAAGCTCGGCGCTCAAGACCATCCCCATCACCTGGCCATTCGCCGTGTGGGGCATGGACATGGTAGGCCCCTTCAAGAAGTCCCCCTCTGGCTTCACCCACCTCCTAGTCATAGTCGACAAATTCACAAAGTGGGTGGAGGCCAAGCCAGTCCGCAAGTTCGACGGGAAGACCACCACCAAGTTCCTACGCAATCTCATCTATTGCTGCGGGTTCCCGCACAGCATCATCACGAACAACAACACAAACTTCGCCAAAGGAGCCATGGACGAATTCTGCGGGGAGCACAACATACGACTCGACCTTGCCTCAGTCGCACACCCGGAATCCAACGGCCAGGAGGAACGCGCTAACCAAAGCATCCTCCACGGCCTGAAGCCGCGACTGCAAGTTCCCCTCGAGCGAACTCCGGGGTGCTGGGTCAAAGATCTCCCCTCTGTCATTTGGGGCATCCGCACCTCCATCAATAGGTCGACAGGGTTCACCCCTTCTTCATGGTGTACAGCGCTGAAGCCGTCATGCCGACCGACCTCGATCACGACTCATCTCGGGTGGTCAACTACGTGGAGGCCGACAACGAGCTCGCACGCCAGGATGGGGTCGACCAGCTCGACGAAGCACATGACCTAGCTTGCTTCCGCACCGCCATCTACCAGCAAGGACTTCGCCGCTACCACAGCCGTCGAGTCCGGACTCGCACCTTCCAGGAAGGCGACCTGGTCCTACGACTGCTCCAGGACAAGAAGGGCATGCACTAGCTCTCTCCCCCTTGGGAGGGACCATTCGCCATCGGGTGAGTCCTGAGCAACGACGCCTACTACCTCATTGATGTCCGAGGCGACGGACAACTCGACGTCAAGCGGCCATGGAATGTAAAACTCCTATGGAAGTTCTA
Source organism: Avena sativa (assembly GCA_916181665.1). Classification (NCBI taxonomy): domain Eukaryota; kingdom Viridiplantae; phylum Streptophyta; class Magnoliopsida; order Poales; family Poaceae; genus Avena; species Avena sativa. The sequence goes on from OV702282.1 coordinate 197,900,596, forward strand.
CTCCTAGAACTCCCAACATGTACCCCCTACCCACTATGAAATAAAGAAGATCGACTCGCACAAATTGTGTCCACTCTCCATACCTTGTGCCATTCACACTCGTAATAACAACGCTACGCTACTCGCGGAAGTCAACCCTTGGTCACGTGACCGGCACGGCCAAGTAGTGCGACATGAGGGCACCGAAAAATTCGGGCCTTGTAACGTCCACGAAAAACGCCAACGCGGAGCCCCATCGGAGTCGCCTCGCTCGACTGGCTTTCCGAGCCAAGACGACCGCATTCGCTTCCAACAGCGACCCAGTCCTCCACATCCTTGGCGCAGCGACTCGAACGGCTAAGTACCACACTCGGGGACTGACACCAGCCCAAACCCGGGCGACTAGGAAAAACGCCAAGTATGAGAGCGCGTCCTGGACTCGCCACGCGACTGATCCTCCGGGTCAGGTGGAGCAACGCGCTTAATACAACGTGCCTCGTCCTCACCTACCTTGGGCATGCGACTAGAAATGCTAAGTACCACGCCCGGGGACTCGTCCAACCGACACCGTTCGTGCCCGGGAAAACGGCTAAGTATAGAGCACCCCTTGGGGTCACCATGCGACTAGATTTTCAAGCCACGGTGAGTCGACCTCAACTGACTAACAGTATAACAACAAACATACAGATAAAAACAAGGTAAACCCACAAAAGGGCGGATGCGCTCGAGGACTCACACAACACAACAATTCACAATCAAACCAAACACTGACAAAAGCATCCATTCATTCCTTATGGCAACAAAATTTGTTTGCTTACAAGGGCAGGCACATTTTTCTTTACAACTAATGCCACTCGGCAAACTCTCCTGCTTCGCAAGCTTTGACGACGAATCGCCACCACTTCCGCGGACACGGATAAAGGGCACCCATGGATTCGGCGGATACGTTGTCAAGGTGCCCGTCGTTGCTGATCGGAATGGCTGCTCCACCTTGAAGTCACGCTTTGTCGGCTCCTCGTCGTTCGGGGCGACGATTGTCTCCTGATACGGCAGGAAGTTGCCCATCGCCAACACCCGATCGGAGTAGACCATAGCCCAGTCGGTGAGCTTGAGCATGTCGGAGATCTTGACTGTTCCCGTGGATGAAGGATAGCCGCTGGTGACGTCGTCGAGGTCGAAATAATCGGGGAAGTGCGTGATCCCCAGGCTCAGCGCAGTCGCCGCCCCACGACGAAAAGCCGACTGCGACATGAACTCCACAACCGTTGGAGCCTTCTCCAGATATCGCCAGACCTCGGTGAAATCGCTGGGGATAACCTCTGCCGGAGAAATCTCCTGAAGGTACACGCGGATGCAAGTCACCGACAGAGCGGCAGAGTCCACCAACATAGTGACACACTGTCGCGCATCGTACAACTGCGCTTCGGCTTCGTCGTCAAGAATCTTCCCTGCAAAGCACAAGTACACAATCAGAAAGGCTCCAACAAAACAAAGGCGACCCGCACGTTCGGGGACTCGCCAATCATTCGAAAGATAGAGGATCTCACCAATCAAGGGACGGCAGATCCCCGTAATAAAATCCTGCAGACCAGAGAAGTCAGTTTGCAGACAGGCGACGAGCGCATCTGACACCTTCCGCTCCTCGGCGACAGCAGCAACGACTGCCTTAGCTCTCTCCTCCGCCGAGGTCGCCTCCGCCTTCACGGCCTTGAGCTCTCGCTCCAATTCGATGCCCCGCTTCTCTGAGGCGCTTAAGGAAGACTAGGCTGCCGTCAGGTCGCTCGCGGGGACTATACCCTCGCGAGCCTTATCCATTGCGGCTGCATGACTCTCTGTGTCACCACAACTATAAGCACGACATAAAAATACGTCCCTGACCAAGGGCATATCAAATTCTTACCAGCAGTCACTCGAAGATGCTTGTTAACTTCTCGGACGGAGCGGGCTTCCTCTTCTGGACGCCCCTTGGCGGCCAATCGCTCCGCCGACTCGCGCTGGAGGCCCTGCAAGACCATGGCGAACATCAACAAACACTCATGAAGCACTTCCTAAGTGCCTAGCCTCTAAAATTTAGTGACTAGCCACTCGGGGACTGGACAACGAAGAAGTAAGAATCTACCGGCTGAAATTTAGCGACTAGATCCTCGGAGACTAGACATACCTGGATGCTGCACCCAGCATATTGTGGAGCTCGACCGCGTCCACCGACGGGAGCACAAGAGGTGTGCGCCCGCGATGCTGCTCGACCTCCTCCGATTGCGCCAAAGCACTCGCCATGGAGGCCCTCTCCACAAAGCGAGGGAAGGTCGCCACCTTTGCCCCTGCGGCACTCACCGTCGGGCCCGTTGCCCCAACTGGCTCCGCAGGCTCTAACCGTTGTGACTCCGCATCCACTACGGACTTCGTGGCCGCATCCGCTCCAGTCGAAGCCTTGGCTGGGGCTTCCACCGGTTCATCCGAAATTGTGACGACTTCATCGACCTTTGCCTTCTTCACGCCCTCAACAGGCGCCTCGACCTCGTCGCTCTTCCTCTTCTTCGAGGGATCGACTTGTGCCCCCGTGGCACCCAATGGGACCTTAGCCACCGAGGGGTGACCTATTTTCTTCACACCAGTCCTCCAACACGGTGATGTCAGCGAGTTCGCCGAACAAACATAAATTAGTTGCCCAAAGAAACGTGTTAAAGGATGCTCACTTGGCGACTGGGGTGAAGCAAAGGCCAGTGCGAATATGTGCCAGCTTATCCAACTCCGGACCCAGCTTCCGGCTAAGGCCCGTCTTGAACACGCTCTGGGCCCAAGACACTGAGGGCTTCTTCGAGGATGAAGCCACGGCAGGAGGATCCGCCGCGATCGCCGCAGGCGCTTCCCTCGGTGGCGAGGCACCCGCGGGTGGAGCGGCCCCGATCCCGGTGACTGCGATGAAGGGCGGTGGCAGCGACGCCAACGGCACTTCATCCTCCACCTCGGTCACATCGGTTACCGCAGTCGCCCGCGCCGATACGCTGGCCCCAGCCTCATCGGCCGCGCTGGTGGCATCGGAGCTACTCGTGGACCTAGGCGGCGACACTACCTTGGCCGGCTCCTTCTTCCTCTACGGAGACTTCTTCTTCTACGGCATGGACACACGCTGTGAAGTGTGCTCGGGGACTTCGTCGTCACCCCCGTTGTGAGCCTCGAGGCTCCTGCTAGCCTCGAGATCGCGTTGTCGCTGCCCGCGGGTCTTATGGACTGTGTGTGCGGCGACCTCCACGGCCTCGTCATCATTGTTATCATCGTCGTCATCATTTTTGTCACCTCCGACGTCGCCTTTGTCGGAGGAGGACTCGCTCTTGTCCTCGACGGACTCACTCGAGTTTTCATCATCAGCGGGTGGAAGACAACCTTTCACCACTTGGAACAGCTACATGAACAGCGCATGATCACCAAAGTGCGACTACAATTTTACAAATGCGGAATATACAAGGTAAAATAAGCTTACCGGTGGTGCCTTGCGCTTCGCGGTGTACGGGGGAATCCCGTCCTTCGAGTCGATGTACTCTGCATCGGTGATCTTCTTCAATGCGAGGGTGTAGTCGTTGGCGCTCCATTCAGAACTGCAGGACTTGGTCGTGTCGTCCTTGCCCGTGACTCATACATCCAGTGGGCGCGGATGGCTAGAGGCACTAGTCGCCGCCCAAGCCAGCAGTTATACAAGTTGGTAGTTTGTAGGCCCTTCTTCTTTAGGTTGCGGATTGTCATCAGCATTTCGTCGACCACCATCCGCTGGTCGTGTGGGAGCTTGGCGACTTGAAGCCGACGTGGCTCGGGCCAGTCGGCGGAGTACATCGGAAGCGCCACGTCGTCGTCTCGCGGCGACTCGGTCACGTAGAACCAATGCTTCTTCCACTCATTCCCCGCCTTCTTCGGCAACATCAGGTCGAGGAAGGAGGCCTTGGACTTCAGATGGAAGGTGAGGCCGACCGCGGCTAGCATCGGGCCGCCTGTCCCTTCGCGTTCAATCCTCCCGTGGAACCTATCTTGCCATAGGTGGAAGTACGGTCGGCAGCCTAGGCAGCACTCGCAGAACGCCATGAAGATGGCGAGCTGGTGGATGTTGTGTGGCCCTAGGTCTGACGGTTGGATGCCGTAATACGCGTATAAGCGGAAGAAGAAGATGGAGGTGGGGAAACCGAGCCCCCTTTCTAGGTGGCTGGTGAAGCAGATGAATTCTCCCTTGCGCGGATCTGGAACCACTTCTCCGGCCGCGGGGATGCGCCATCTCTCGGCACGGAGGATCCCCGCATCCTCGAAAGACTTCAGTAGCACTTTCATGCATTTGGATCTCCCCCATGGTTCTATCGGAGGCGCCATCAGTCGGAGGATCCAGGGTTGTGGATCGCTCTGGTCGCTACGGAGGGATGGAAGACTGGGAGATGTGCGAGGTCGGAGGAAGTGTAGGGAATGATCGCTACCCGCCCGTCACTCTCCTTATATAACGGTTGCTACCCGCCATCTTCGGGGAGCCGTTACCGCGCGGTGATTACGCTGATATTACCGTTGGATTACCCAATGGCTAGTTTGACCAAGGCTGATGGTCCAACTTCGTCTACTCGACTCGCCGACCCAATCGCCATAGCTGCGATTCAACTACTCGCCGACCCAATCGCCATAGCTGTGATTCGACTACTCGCCGACCCAATCGCCATAGCTGCGATTCGACTACTCGTCGACCCATTCGTCGCGCTACGACTCGATTGGCCGCCGTTATTGCGACTAAGATAACAAGTTCCCTCTTTCATTAAGGGAGTCCACCGCCGATTCGACTGGGCATCCAAATTGGACCCGCATACTCCGACTGCCAAAGAACACATGCGACGAATCAACCACGGCCTCGGGGACTACTGATGGGGATATGCCGAGTAGGGTATACCCAACAGGACATTTCTTACTGGCCCATGATGCCAGAGAGTGGGCCTGCAGGACGGCGACTGGATCAAGATCCAATAAGGAGCTAGGCGACTGGAAGATGGAGGCCCAGAAGCGTAGCTAGGCCCAGTCGGACTAGGCCAAATACCCTTCGAATCCTTAACTAATTTCGTTGTAGATCTGTAAACCCTAGCAAGGTGAGTCTATATAAACCTCCCTAGGGTACGCATAGAGGACACGTTCCATCATACACCCCTTGCGACTCGCCGCCTAGTCGTCGAGCTCGCCCTTGTACTCTCTCATCAATACAATCTAGCAGGAGTGGGTCTTTACCCTCCGGGGGGCCGAACCTGGGCAAAACCCTGTGTCTCTGCCCTCATCTCGCACCGCAGATGGCTGGCCGCCCTTGCCCCTCGTTCTACTACTCGCCGCCGATTGCAGCATCTGCCGTGGCCATTCCCACGACATTCCCTATAACGATACGACGTTTGATTCCGTCGATACTAGCATTTCCTTTCTGCGCCTCCTTGATCTGACTGATCAAAGTGGGTTGAAGTTCTATGCTAGCCAAGAATCCTTCACTTGCTATCTCCATTCGGAAATCTTCCAACTCCTTGTGCAAACTTGGTTGCTCCTTTGGAATCATGGAGTTCAAGCGACACGGCAATCTGCTAAGGGCATCTGCTACCACATTAGCTTTACCAGGGTGATAGTGGATGTCCAGATCATGGTCCTTGATTAGCTCTATCCATCTCCTTTGCCTCATATTCAGCTCCTTCTGGGTTAAAATGTACTTCAGGATGTTGTGATCTGAATAAATCTCACAACGGTACCCATGAGGTAATGCCGCCATGTATTCAAGGCTAAAACTACGGCTACTAGTTCAACGTCATGGGTAGGATAATTCTGCTCATGTTACTTCAGTAGTCGGGATAGGTAAGATATGACTTTGCCTTCTTGCATCAACACACATCCGAGACCTATTTTGGATGCGTAACAAAACACATCAAAGGGCTTCGTGATATCCGGCATGATCAAGATTTGGGCTGAGATCAATCTCTTCTTGAGTTCTTGAAAACTTGCTTCACATTTGTCCGTACATTCAAACTTCTTATCTTTCTTCAACAATTGGGTCATGGGTCTTGCGATACTCGAGAATCCTTCTACAAACTTGCGATAATATCCCGCTAATCTGAGAAATGCATGAACTTGGGTTTGAGTGGTTGGGGCTTGCCATTCTTCAACATCCTTAACCTTGGCGGGGTCAACGGCAATTCCTCCTGCCGACACGATATATCCGAGGAATCCTACTTCTTGTAACTATAATTCACATTTGCTAAACTATGCATACAACTAATGCTCCCTAAGGGTTCCAAGGATGGTCCTCAGGTGTGCTCATGTTCTTCTTCTGATTTGGAATAGATTAGAATGTCATCGATGAAAACAACGACAAACTTATCTAGGAAGTCCATAAAAAATTTATCATGAGATTCATGAAATAAGCGGGGGAATTGGTTAATCCAAAGGACATGACAGTGTACTCATACAGTCCATATCTGGTGGTAAAGGCAGTCTTTGGAATATCCTCTGCGCGAACCTTGAGTTGATGATAACCAGTTCTAAGATCAATCTTAGAAAACACTTTGGCACCGGTCAACTAGTCAAACAGATCTTCTATCTTCGGCAGTGGGTACTTGTTCTTAATGGTGACATCATTTAGCTTCCAATAATCCGTACACAAACGGTTACCTCCATCTTTCTTGTCCACAAACAAGACATGTGATCTCCATGGCGATGCACTTGGTTGAATCAATCCTATCTCCAGCATAGCATCCAGTTGCCTCTTCAGCTCCACTAATTCATACGGGTTCATAATATAAGGTCTCTGGGCTATGGGTCCAGTTCCAGGGATTAGTTCAATTATAAACTCGATATCCCGATCTGGGGGCATATCGGGCAAAACATCTGGAAATACATCGGGGTATTCACAAACTACTCTGATTTGGTCAATGGTTGGTTGGGCTAGACTCTTGTTGCACTTGAATTGATGGGGCAAGGTTTTAGATACATGCTCTACTGATATTCTGGCTATACTAGTCATGGTTATGGCTTTCTTGGCACAGTCGATTAATCCTTTATGTTTCTACATCCAATCCATTCCTAGTACTACTTCCAAACCTTTGGTTCCGAGTACCATTAGATTAGCATAAAAATCTATGCCATGGATTCTGATAGGTACGGCCTTGCAAATTTGTCTAGCTTTGGTGGTTGAACCAGGTATTTGAACTATCATAACATGCTTCAATTTTTTTGGTTGAATCTTACTAGTGCATGCAAATTCTTTTGTAACAAATGAGTGCGATGCTCCGGAATCAAACAGCACTCTTGCGAGTACTGAGTTAATAGAAAACATACCCAGCACGACATCTGGCGCTTCTTGGGCTTCTTCAGCATTCATGTGAAACAGACGGCCGTTGCGGTTGAGCGAATTCCGTGGGGAAAATCTTCTATTAGGCTGAACACAACGTTGTTGCTGAGCTGGGGCATTCACATTGGGGGCTGCTGCAATCTTCTTGGGGCACTCATTGGAATAGTGACCCTTGGTTCTGCATTCATAACAAGTCACCTGAGACTTGTCCTTTCCTGCAACAGGCACAACATTGCTTCCAGTCCTTGGGGCAGTATTGGTGTTGGTGGCGATGTTGTTGTTGTTGAACTTGGGCGGTGCATGTTTGAAATTGCTGGGGTTGCCGGGGTTGGTGTTTTGGTTTCCTCCGGGCCTTGGGTTTCCTCCTCCATGGTTGGGATATGTTGGACGGTTCATCGGGGGTCTATTGTTTCTTGGGGCAAATCCGGTAGATGGGTTGGCACGATACTTTGGGGGTATGGTGGGTTCCTGGTTGATGCATCATTTGACGCTTGCGGTTCTCATTGGCTTGGTTGATCTTGCCTTCCATCTGAATGGCAGAATCCACTAAGGCTTCAATGTCAGCAAATGGGATATTGACTAACACTGTCTGCATCTCATCATGCAGACCTTTCAAGAATCTCTCCTTCTTCTTGGCTTCAGTGTCAATTTCATCGGGTGCATACCTCGCTAATGACAGAAATTTGTCATGGTACTCAACTACGGTCATCCTCCCTTGCTTCAATTCTCTGAATTCATATCTCATCCTCTTGATCAAACCCGGTGGCATATGGGTTCTGCTAAACTTGAGTTTGAATTCATCCCAAGTCATCATCTGTCCTCCATTCTTGGCGCGAACGCTATTCCACCAAGCTCTTGCATCTCCTGCCAGATAGTGGGTGGCAAACAATACTTTCTCATTGGCCTCCACTCCCGCGACTTCTAAATTATTCTCCATGGTCTACAGCCAATCATCAGTATCTAATGGCTCTTCAGACTTACTAAAAATGGGTGGATTGGTGTTCTAAAAGTTCTTGATCTTGGATCCATGGTTGTCCTGGTTTCCATGGCCTTGATTGTTGTTGGCCATCTGAGCTATGTGGTGGAGGGTGGCTAAGTTGGCTTGATGGGCTCTTTTAGCTTCATGGTCCGAAACCAACATTTGCAAGATTTGCAGCATTGGGTCCGGGGATGAACTGCTTCCTCCGGGAGGCATCTCAAGATTGAGATAGATCATGAGAAAATAGGGAAGTTTCTAAGTTTCAGGGGTTTGTTTTTGAAAAGTTTTTAAAGTTTGGCTCAAATTTTTCTAGCAACTTGCTTTTCATTCATTCATAGCACCCAATACAAACACACACCACAACAAGGAAACAGATGGTTTTAAGAACCATTATGTGAAACTACGATACAATGGGACCGGATACAACTTCACTAACGCTAGTGCTCAAGTGCTACTACTCCTCGGAATCGGTGGCTTCATCATCGTAATCATCAATGAAGGCGGAGTCATCATCATCGGTGAAGAATTCCATGGCTTGATCCTCCAGGAAGTCATCATCGTCACTGAGGTAGGAATATGGGTATCCACAGATATCTTCCCTTGCATTCTCCCTCTCCTCAAGTTGCATGTCCCTCTCGTGGATGGTCTCATCCAAGTTTGTCACCTTGTGACGAAGGCGAGCAATAATGTGATCCTTCTTTTCAAGCTGACGGCGACGAGATTGGTGATCCTTCACAAGCATGGCAATGGTCTGGTCCTTCTTGAAGGTGATGGCATAGTTGTGATTGGCGTAGGAGCGGGCATTGTCCAGCTCCTTCTGCCTGTCATACATCATGAAGCTGAGATGATCCACTTGATGCTTCAACTCCGGGTGATATGGTGCCTCCAATGGTTGTCCCTTTGCATCACGCCTTGGGTAATACTCAAAATGGGTGCCCTTGATATGATTGATGCTTTGCCCAAACAGACGGGCAAGAGCTTCCTGCATGGCCCTGGCGAGTCCATCTAGCCAGTTGTTCTCTCTTAAGGTGAACTGGACTCCCTCTGAGGTGGGGGCTTCAACCTTCCCACTAAGACTTGCGATAATCAGCCATTGCAATTCTCATCCTTGCCGATCGTTGAGCTGGGCTCCGAAGAACTCAGGGTGTGGGCGCTCCAGAAGTTCCGAGAGTTGGTCCAAATCACGCTCAAAGATGAGATCTCCTCCATTGCCCAACTAATAGAACTTGCTATACTTCACGTCCATCTATAAGAATGTACGATGAGTAAGTTAGTAGAGTGATCAAGTGTATCAAATTTTATGTAAGTTTGCAAGAATTCTTTTGAGGAACATGAATTTTCATGAAATAATCTAAGTGATAAGAATGACAATAGGTTTTCATAAATACTCACTACTTTCGTTTTGAAACTAAGTTTTTGATTCAAGCGTCCATTCTAAACTAGGGTCTCCTATGGTCAGGATGGCTCTGATACCAACTTGTCAACACCCAGATTTTTAATCCCAGATGCCTGTTATGCCATACATCGCAATCCCAGGATTACCATTTTTGCGAGACATAACAGATTGGTGAAGGGAATATGCCCGAGAGGCAATAATAAAGTGGTTATTATCTTATTCCTTATTTATGATAAATGTTTATTTTGCATGCTATAATCATATTAATATGGAAACGTTAATACATGTGTGTTTAATAAAAAAAAGGAAGTTCCTAGTTATGCCTCTCTCATAAACTAGCTCGTTGATTAACAATATGATCAAGGTTTCCTGATCATGGACATTGGATGTTGTTAATAACGAGGTCACAACATTAGTGTAATGATGTGCTGAACATTCATTTGAAGTATAGCATTACGATCAAAGTCATTGAGTTTATATTGCTATAACAACTTATGAAGTGATCCTAATCCTTAGACCATGAGATCATGTCAATCACTAACACCGAAAGAGTTTCTTGATAACATCAAACATCACACCGTAACAGGGTGATTATAAAGATGGGTTCAGAACTACTAAAGTGTTATCTTGAGGCTCATGGATCGAGAGTGGAATTTGTTCATCCCAATGACAGATAGATATGCTCTGGGCCCTCTCGGTGATATCACATTGATTAGCTTGCAAGCAAGTGATTTGATCACTAGAATGTTATATCACGGGAATGAGAAAAGAGTGCATGTCAGTAACGAGATCAAACTAGGTATGGAGATACCGATGATCGAATCTCGGACATGTAACATATCGCGAAACAAAAGGATTAAGAAACTAGCGTAAAAGATTCCGATGATCACAAGAAAGTCATCGTTGAATGTGTGGGAGTCAGTATGGGTATCCAGATCCCGCTTCTGATTATTGATCCAAGAGGGGTCTCGATCATGTTTGCATTATTCGCGAACCGTAGGGTGGCACACTTAAGAGACACCGACATCCATTTGGAGCAAAAGTTTCATGCCGGAAAGAATACCAAGTGCAGGAATTTATTTCACTAGATATTGAAACGGGTTTTTGGGTGAAATTGAAGAAAGTGTTTTTGCATGTGAAATGAAATACTAGCAAGGGGTTATATGAGAATGTTTGTCATTAAACTAATTGACAAAATTCTGAATAAATAAAAGGAGTTTTATTTAATGAGAGTTTGCATTAAATTTGGTGGAAATTTAATGGGAATTTGAGTGGGTTTTTTAGTGGAGGAAATTGAAAGGCTTTTGTGTGAGTGGATTGTCCACCCACATGAATGAAAGGAGGGGAGGGGGCAGCCCCATGGCTGGGCGCATGGCCCCTTGGGTGCCCCCCCTCTCCCTATAAAAGGAGCCCCCTCCCTCTCTCTCACTTACACCTCCTCGTGAAGGATCTCTCTCCCCCTCTAGTATTTATCCCCCATGGTCTCGGACCAGCGAGATACATGTTCCCGGTGGCTATTTGGCAAGAAAGAGTTGTGCTTCCGCTGCATCTCTGGAGCGAGGAGGCAGAGGTTGCTCGGTGCCTCGTACGTGTGTGTGAGCACGGATGCGCTGTTGTTTTGCGGCGCTAGGACTTCCTCTCGATCTTGAGATCGGCAAGAGATCGTCTACATCAACCACGAGTTTGACTCGTTAAGCTTTGTCGGTCTTCAAGGGTATGTTCTCTATGGATATACATCCGCCCGTTGTTTGTATCTAGTAGATAGATCTTGGTACATAGTTGTTCCCATTGTAGATTTTTTTTTGTTTTCTATGCTGCGAACCCTACAATTGGTACCATAGTTCATCATCCATTACAAACCATAATAAAGGTCTTAGAAATAAAATATCTCATGATCCAGTCTTAATACAATCAATGCAGCGGAATAATATAATAATGGTAGCGCGGGCGAGGCTCCATATTCATGGTCACAGGCAATACTGACGATGGGAGATGATCCTAGTTATCGTAGACTTCCTGCGGTCCATCCTCCTGATAGTCTCCCTCATAGTCTGGCCATAGGAATAGGTAGGGACAAAGCCATGAGTACTCTTTAAGTACTCGCAAACTATCACTAACAAGTAAAGTGGTTCAAGCAGGAATGCTAAGCTCTAGGTTGTTTTGCAAAAATCCAAGTTTATCTCTAGGTGAGTTCAGAAGTAAAGAAAGCTAGTTAAAGGTTTAATAACACCTAAGTGGGAACTTAAGTTTCACTTTCACAACCCTGTTGTGGTCAAGTCGAAGTCATGATTCATTTCACAAGTCATTTTGAAAACATCTGATGACGGAACAGTATGGCCACTCCAACTGTCCATAACCGCGAACGCGGCTATTCGAATAGTTTGACACTCTGCAGAGGTGGTACACTTTCACCACAATATTCGATACATCCATCAGGAGCAATCCTGAATTCACCATACTCAGTATGCGGATAATCAATCCTAACCTTTCAATTGCACACCCTAGTATAGGCACCTCTCCTATGAGTTTGGCCTCCCAACCATGACCATCTGTCATCTTGGGAACTGCACAGGTGGTCAATCATGACGAGGTAGCCTCAGCTCAAACCTCGGCCACAAGGAAACCCATACTAAGGTATATAAACTTCCAGTCAAGCCCTACCCAAATTCGAGTATTATGGTTGTACAGTAAAATTGGAATAATATCGCACTCGAACACAACCATCAGTTTTATAAAAGGGCCAAGGCTCATGCCTCAACATTTTCATCATCAAAATCATCTGGTGTTCAAAAACACATGTCAAAACATTTCATTAGAATGACTCATCATTCTAAGGTTTTCATAACCATTTTCACCAAGTATTCCCATCTAAAGTGATCAAGTTTTATGCTTAGCACTAGCCACTACAGTTGGGGGTAAGCACTAATGAGGGGTGGTAATCAAGTGTGACTTATCTAAGTATAATCTCATGCCTCGGGATAACATCTAATTCTATCTAACTTAGGCCAAGTTTTATGCTCTTTTTGCTACCTCTAATGTCTTTCCAAAATTTACAAGTCACTAATTAAATATAAATAAAAAGCTTTGGTAAAGAAATAAAATAATCAAGCTTGCAAGTAAAACTGGAATTTAGGATATTCAAGATTGTCTAATCAAAGCATGCCTAATGCATTGCATGGGTTATCTAGCTTTCACAGTTGCAAGTGTTAGCTTGCTAGGATGGCTTGCTTGGTTAGTAGCTTGCCTTGTGCAGTGAAGTGGTTGAAGTTCTCCTCGGCTTCCACTTCGTAGTATTCTCCTTCCTCTTCGTATCCTTGGTCGGTACTAGCGTCTATAAATAAATACAAAATACACAATCACCAAATAATATTTAACTACCTCTATTTAGCACACAAAGGCTCACACTAGATGATCTAGCATCATCACAATCCCCACAAGAATTAAGGCAATAGTTTATTTATTTTATTTTTAAAAAGTAATTTCTACTCATTGAAAAACTACTTAAGATTTAATATTCTCCAATTAAAATATGGGATCATGTTTACACATGCCATCACCACATATTTCAATACTTGGGAATGTGATTTAAAGTGGTGTCACAATTTAATAAGGTTTAGCCTTTTTATTTTAATTAATTAAAGTGATTAGAAATGCCTATGGGGCATTCTTTTATTACTTGTCCATTATTAATGCAAGTAAACCTATATATTTTTATATATTCAGAAAGGTTTTATAAAATGTGATTTTTGAGAGTTGGAATCAACTCAAAAGCATTTATGGTTGAATTTTGAAAAATGTTTGAATGCAGAAAAGTCCCTGCGTTGTTATTTTTACTATAGGTGATCTATAATTCGAAATGGTTTGAATCCAACGGGCTTGGATTAAGAATTTCCATACCTTTCTAACAAAATTGGTTTCATGCAATTTGGTTTAGTAAAACTCTCTGAATTAAATTTTGAATCTACTACCAGAACTAGGTTTGAAACTAATTAGATAAATCTAAATTCAAACTACTGGGTCGCGCGGAAATTCTAACTGGGCCGGCCCACTGCGCACAACGCGTGCGGGCTGGTTAAGTGGTGTCCTCACGCGTCAGTGGGACGGGGGTTGGCGAAGGGGTACGGGCTAACTACGACCGTAGGATTAGACTAAGGATCAACGGCTCACGACCATCGTCCTCGTCGAACAGAACACGACCGGCTCGCACCCTAGCGCGGCCAGTGGGGGTCTGGGGCGGCTCACCGGGGCTTAGGTGATGGGGACGAATGACGAAGTCGATGATGGCGGTTCTCCTGGTACTGGCGGCTCCTCCTGGGGTGGCTCCAATCGACGGCGCCCTTCTCCTCCAGCAGCGGCATGCTTCGGCGAAATTCCGGTGAGGGAGAGCTCTCCTTGCTCCGGCAAGAGGTGGGAAGGATCAGTGAGAGGTGAGGAGTGAACTGGTATGAACAAAGCGAGCAGGGAAGGCCTCCTTTTATAGGCGAGCGAGAGAGGCCGAGCGACATGGGCAGTGCTCGTCAGGGTCGGCGTTACAGCGAGCTACTGGCATGGCTGAGGCTAGGGGACGATGCACGGTCTCCTGGCGGTCCTCAATGGCTTGATGGCGTGTCAAGGGGCGGTGCGGTTTGGTCGGAACGCGCTGGTGCTTTAAGTGGCACCAACGACGTTTTTGACGACACATAGGTGCTCCTGGTCACGCGGCGGTGAACGGGCATGTCTGGTGGTCTCCTGGGACGGTGGTGAATAAGTAGACAGGCGGCAAAGGCGAGGCATGGTCGGGTTGAGTGGGAATGGGGCGTGCACTGTGGTGCACGTAGGCATGGTCGACAGTGGCGCGGGCATGGTGTTTCCGGCGGTTCCCTTCTCTGTCTTCGAGCTAGGGCTGGTCTTGAGGGGGCAATGAGGCACGGGCGGCATGGTAGACAAGGTTGGCGAGGCTGGATATGCTTCTAGCTTGTTGTCGATGGTGGGGGTGGCAAGTGTGCTCGGCCATGGTGGCCATTGATGGCATGGTCGAGTACACAGTGGGCTAGAGCTGCTTAGACAATGTTAGTGACCTACTGGGAGTGTGGTGAGAGCTATAGAAGGAACAAGTTTGGCACAAACACTGCTCACATAGTGTTTGTTGTTTAATTTGATTTGTGCTCAGAAGGTGTTTGATGAAATGGCCGCAAGAAACATATTTGAATTTTTGGATGAAACTTGGTGAGTGTACTGGTCACATACTAGGGAGTATCTGGTTGATTGGATTTGTCAAGGTGAACTGTTTTGGTGGGGGTTTGAGAAATGGTGATCTTACCATATGAACTAGATCCAATTTTCAAATGTCATTTGAATAGGGTTGCCAAATGTTTCTGTGGGTTTGCAAGGTGGGCTTGTGATCACTTTTACTTGGTCTAACAAGGGGTGAAAAGAATTGGATTTGTTTCTGTTTGAAATCTTGGACTAGAAACACTCAAAGTGGTCTAGTGAGCAAGATTAGCAAAAATTACCATTTGCTTATATAGTTTGTTTTTGAATTTCTCTTGATTTGATTCTGCTTGGAAATGATTTAGATGATGTTGTTTTCATCTTTAAACCAATCCTTTCCATTCATAACAATCACACAAGTCTATACAAGCATTCATCACATACACACATGCATTCATATGGATTTAATTAACAAAAGTTTTTTGTTAACCCTAAATTTGGGTGATTGGAATTTGATAACCTTGATTAATATATTTGGGATGTTACACCATCGCCCCGTTATCTCCCTTCCCAAAAATAGAGTTCGTCAAGAAGGTGGCGAAGTAGCGGATAGTGGGATTCTGGATAGGGCGTTCTTTTTGTGAAAGTAATCGGTGTTCCTGTGGACAAAAATCTTCTCCCAAGCATGCATTGCCTCTATGAGGACTTCATTAGTGGTATCGAGCTCTCCCTCATAAGAGAACCCGAAGCAATCATAGAATTGATAAAAAGTGAGGCTGTGGGGTTGCCCATTGAGCACAAAACTTATAGTGCAATGAAGTTCTTGGGTCTCAAGTTCATCGTGGAATAATGACAAGAACTTGAACATGGCAATCTCGAAGGTCCCAGTGGAGATGTAGGAGAAAGGAACCATGCCAGCATT
Source organism: Avena sativa (assembly GCA_916181665.1). Taxonomy (NCBI): domain Eukaryota; kingdom Viridiplantae; phylum Streptophyta; class Magnoliopsida; order Poales; family Poaceae; genus Avena; species Avena sativa. Next base: position 197,916,398 of record OV702282.1, read on the forward strand.
CACAGTTATCCTCTCGAAATCCTCCTGCAGGCCTTGGCGAGAGAGGAAGTCGTGGTTCACCCACTTAGTGGGTAAAACATTGCGCGAGCTCACCCTCTCGTAGTCCTTGCGACCCCAGCGGGGATGCGGTGCCCGAGGTCCCTACCCTTCCTGAGCCCTTTCCCGAGCGGAAAATCTTCCCAATATTCATTGTGCTGCAAAAATTTCAAAGAAAAACTATAGGCATCGGGTTTCTATCATACAAACAAATGATTACATGCAAAAATTACAAATTCTAATGTGAGGAATCAAAAATAATCCCAAAATATGATAAACTCATCTAGATAGTCAATATGAGGAATTCAACCATGGATTTGAAAAAATGAAGTGTGGATCGGGTGAGAAACTTACATATGTGAAGATTCCCCCACTCAAACGCAAGAAATCAGCGAAGAATTGAAGGTTCTAGAGGGTTAGGGTTTGAGTTGGAGAGAGAGAAAGAAAGTTTGAGAGAGGAAGAAGAAGGAGGCTGGCTGAGAGCCAGCCGCCGTCGTATTAACCTTGTGACACACGCGGTACGGGCGGGCAGTACGGGTGCGTCCTGCCCATACGGGTGGTCGTCACCATTGGATCAATTTTAGGGTTCCAAGATCAAACTTGGAGAATCTCGTATGAGCGGACGGTACATGCGCGTCCCACCGTACCAGTGGTCGTTATTGCACCAGTAATGTTGGAATATATTGTTGATGTTTGGTACAGGCGGATGGTACGGGTACCTCCGCCCATACAGGTGCTTGTTATGGGCGCTGACTTCGGAGAAATCATCGACATTTTTTGCCCCATCAGTACGGGCAGATGATACAGTCCCTTCCGTCCGTACCACTGCTTGTTATGTCGCCTGGACCTTGTTTTTGCTCTTCCTTTCAAAAACTATTTCTTCTAACTCTTTTTTAACCTTCACAATAGTGTAATTTCTCTGCAAATTATGAACTCATCAACTTTTTATTAGAGAACAAAAAGGTAAAACAAAACAAAATAAAAATTTAATATTAAGGATGGGTTGACTCCAATTAAGCATTTATTAAAAAGGATTGGCTCAAGATAACCAACCTCCAAGCTCTTAGCGTTTACCTCTGGCTGCCCTTCATCGATGACACTTACCGCTTGAATACGCTTAGGCAATGGTATATATTTCCCACCTTGTTCTTGTTTCCTAAGAAAATAATAAATAATCTGATCATCATATATATTGAATACAATATTACCACTAGAGCAATCCACATTGGCTCCAGAAGTGCTAAGAAAAGGTCTTCCAAGAATGATCGAAAGTGTGTCATCTTCGGGAACATCTAGTATAATGAAATCAGTGGGTATAACATATTGATAAATCCTAAATAGAACATCTTCGATCATACCGATAGGTTATTTAGTTGTCTTATCAACCATTTGAAAAGTAATTGAAGTTGGAGAATACTCTCCAAGATTTAATTTCTTAAATAAGGAGTAAGACATGACACTAACAGTTGCACCTAAGTCATAAAGAGCATTAAAAATATTTGTTTTTCCAATTGAACAAAAGATAGTTGGTATACATGAGTCCCTAAGCTTACCAGGTAGCTTATCACCAAAGCTTGTTATTACTGCTTCAGTCTTAGTTACCTTATTTTTTCTATTAAGAATATCTCGCATAAATATTTTATAAGTAGGAACTTGAATTGCATCAGCCAGAGAAAGTTCGAAACGAAGATTTCCCAAAGCTTCGGTAAAAGAATCGTAAATAGCTTTATCTGGTTCATATTGAACTAGATTAGGATAAGGAATTTTCTTTCTCGTTGGAGTTAGATTTTCTTTAACCTTTGCTACTGGTTCAACATCCTTTTTTGTTTTCTTCTTTGTTGGAGGTTTTTGCTTATCGACATTTTTTCACTTGAGGTAATAACCTACTCTTCTTGTTCCTTTCTAAGCTCGGTTTCTTCTCTTGAATCAACCATCTCAGCATCTAAATCATATTGTTTGTCTTTTTCTCCTGCTTCTTCTTTGTCTTCATTAGAAGTCTCATGTTCTCTTCTCTGAGCTTCGTAATCAATATCATCTTGTGGATCGACAATGTCCTCTTCTTCTTGACTCATTTCTTGAATCTCTCTTGCCTTGCGGGCATGTTCTTCTTGATACCAAGGTGGCCCTTGAGGTTCCTGTGTCTCTGTACCATGTATAGTAACAATGTTAGTAGAAACAGTATTGCCATTGAAATTGCATTGATTTAAAATCAAAGCTTGAGTTTCAACTATCTGACCGCATTGAGTTTTAACCATACTCAGTATTTATCTAAATGCCTAGTGGCATGTACTAAATCGTCAAAAACTTTGGTCAATTCTTTTATATTCTTTTCTTGAGCCATTAGACGTTTATAATATTTCTCACAGAACTGATTTTATTGATATCTAAACTTTTGCATCGCAAGATTAATTTCATCTTCTACAACATAAGTTTGAAGAACATCAACTTTATTTTCTTCAACAAGTTTTGTAGCTATTCCTTTTTCTTACATGGACTTCTTGACTTCCGGCATGAGTTCCTGGGATATATGGAACATACCTTTTCGTGGTTTAACATCCTCAACAAGGTTGTATTGCTCATCATTGAAGGGTCTTACCTCAAAAGGCTTTATACACTCTGGCATTGTTAAGTTGCTAATAGCTCCCCCTGTAGATAAGTTAATCATATCTTTTAAATCTTTATTAAGATCATTATAGAAGTATTGGATAATTAAATGTTCCTGAAAGCCATGATTTGGGACTTTCATTATCATTCCATAAAATATGTTCCATGCTTGGTAAAAGTTTTCCTCAATTCCTTCAAGAAAGTTTGTAATGCTACGTTTAATTTGCATGATTTTAGTAAAAGAGCAATATTTATGCATGAACTCTCGAATAAAATCTTCCCAGGTTTGTATAGTGTGATATAGTGTGATTGGGTAATGACTGTAACCAAGTAAAATCATTATCTTTTAAAGACCAACAAGAAAAGTTTGAGGAGTACACACTCTATTGGTAGATTGGCTGGTTTAAGAATAACACAAAGGTCATGGACCTTTGTTAAATGATCACTAGGATATTCATCTTCTTTCCCTAAGAAAGCAATTTATTTAATTATATAGATTACCTCAGGATATATCTCAAATTCTTGGGCTTCAAGATCAGGGTAAAGAATAGGCATTTTTCTCAGGTGACTAGATGGATTCCCATATTCTCCCAACGGTTATTCATGATCGTCGGCCCCTAGGTAATGGTCAAGTTTTCCATTAGAGGAAACAAACTATTCATGTCTACAGTATGTGAGTTAGAAAAGTCATCTTTTAGTAGGAATACGATGAATATATGGAGGTAAATAAGTTCTTCCTAAAAGAGTGGTACATTTATCTTCAATGGAGATCATGGATGGTGCCAACACTTACAAATGTTAAGAAACAAACACTTAGCACGTGGCTCCCGGCAATGGCGCTAGAAAATAGCTTGAAGGCCTGCAAGTGCACATGTTCGTCAGAGCATGTTTTCGCGGAAGTATTAATTCCAGTTTTTATATCAATCCCAATAAGGAGCCTCAGCACAAAAAATTATGTGGTGTTTTTGTCGCACCCAAGGTGTCATGTTGTCTTGAGTGAATTGACTGTAAGTGTCGAAGGTGGAAAGGGGTGAGTAAATAATAGAGGAAACTTGAGTGAAGGAAGATGCAAAAAGTAAATAACATAAAAGTAGAAAAGCGAAGAAAGTGTTCGGAGTTCCTGTAGATGAGAAGTTGGGCACGGAGAGAAACGGTTCATGGTGATAATGAATGTTCCAAGTACTAGCTCCTCATTTATATTGGCCGTGTCACTCGGGGGGTCGTCAATTCACTAGTAAACAAGTTTATATCTATGAGATCTCTAGATCATGTTATTTAGGCCCTTAAATTAAACAACAAGCATTAGACAAACATAGATATTCATTCTCATAATATAGTAATCATGACAACAATCATAAATGGATGGAAATAAGAGAGGCACAACACATCTCACCAATCCCCTACATCTTTCATGCCTATGAGGATTTACTCAGACATGAGAGGAAGATAGATCAAAGGCACAATAATATTGCACACGTGAATCATCTCAACTTTACCATAACAAGCCACAATACTGTTTGTGGATCAAATCAAATACAAATAAAAAAAGATCAAAGTATCAAACTCTAATCTTACAAGTGTCAATCCCTCTCTCTCTCAATACAAGTGGAGATGATGGTGGAGTGAATGGGTTAGAGGCTTGATATCTTCGAAGAATGAGGTGATGTTCTTCTCCTCTTTCAGATCTGATCTCCCCTCTTCTAGAGTTATTTGCGGCGGTTGTGTTGTGTTTTCCGTCCCCTGTTCTTCACGAAAGTTGATTGTGTTGATATAACGAAGGCATAGGAGGGTCGTATGGGTGGACGGTATGGGCACGTCCTAACCATACCAGTGGTCGTTACGCCCCCTCGACGACTCTAATAAAAGGGGCTTCAATTCGGGATTTATTTTTCAATTATAAACAGCTCATAAATGCTCCCAGATCTCCTAAAAGTGTTTATTAACTGAAAACCATCACAAGAAATCAAGGTTTCGTTAATTCGCGATGTTAACATTAGTTGAAAGCTGAAATCCAACGAAACCCGATAAAAACCAAAGAACAATCATCGGTAAAAGTGTCGAAATTTAGAGCTATCACATGTACAACCGGGGCCCTGTGCAACCACACCGGTTGCACATGCTCAAGGCCGACACTGTCCAGTAGTGCATTGGTACGCGGGTGCAGCGGAGGCGAGGACATCGTCATCAGCGTGCAGGCTCAAGATGAGTCTTGCAGTAAAGAACTCCATCCATAGAGTAGTTTAAAGTTAGCCTATGAGATTATTTTTAAACTAGATTTAGTCTAGAGAAATTTTGCTAGCTAAAGAGTGACCTATCATTGCTACTTCGGTGCAAAGTGATCCAAAACCTTATGTGGCGGCGGGCAGCAGGCTCCGGTGGTGGCGCTCTGTCACGACCCAGATGTTACCTAAAGCAGTGAGAGTGAAGAAGCGTACCGATGGTCGTCAGCGGATACATGAAGGAAGGACCAAGTCCAGAAGCATCCCAAGACCAGCGGATACGCCGGCGCTACCTATGTCGTCTGCTCCATGCCAAGTCCAGCACGCCCACCCCCGCTTCTCGCGCGTGGCCAGAGGAAGAAGAGGGAGGTTCCTGATGCCAAGATCGTGACGCTCGTGCCTTAGGTCTTTTTTTTTGAGAAGGCGTGCCTCAGGTCTTGGTCGCATCTGGTTTGATTAGATGTACAACTCTCGGCTCCTGGTGTGACGTAGGAAATAAAAAAAAAATGAACAGGTATCTTTACTTACCGGTGGCATCGATAGATAATTTCGTGTTTAGGAAGAGCAATACGGTCTTAAAAGGTGTAGGGACTATAAGAAACACTTCTTTCTTTATTATTAGGTATAGATATATCTGAATATAGATAAATCCGAGTCTATCAATTTGGATATTCTAGATTTGTCTAAATTTATATATATATATATACTAAAACATGTCTAGATACATGTGAATCTACATAAATTTGAGATTTTTTTTGGTGAAAAATGAATGATGAAATTTAATTGAGATTATGTATATTCTTTGTTGATGGAGAATTAGTGGCTGCAATAAATAAAAAATTCTAAAACGAGTAGTAACGCCACCAAACGAGACTCTCGTCACGGACCAAGGGCTCATTTACTCAGGACCCACACCTGACACTGGGCCCCACATCCTAACGCAGAGGCGGGCCGTTTGAAATTTGAATCCCACGGCTCAGCTCCTCTCTCGCCAGTCGCCACAGCCCCACACTACACTCCAACGTCTCTCTCCCTCTCCTCCTCAAATCCCTCTCTTTCTCTCTCTACCCCCAAATCTCTCCTCGACGTATCCCCTCCCCCTTCTCCTCCCGATCGGCGGCGAGCGATGGCGACGGTCACGCAGGGGGTGCTGCTGAAGCTGCTGCAGGCGATGCACACGGACGAGCGGGTCACCGGGGAGCACCGCTCCCCGGCGCTCCAGGTCACCGCCGTCGTGCCTGCGCTCACGGCCTCAACCGCCGACTCCCTGCTCTGCCCCTCCAACGGCTTCCTCCTCCAGCTCTCCGACGGCATCCACTCCACCTACGTCCAGCCCTCCCCCGCCGACGCCGACGCGCTCCTCTCCGCGCGGCCCCACATCGTCGGCCACCTCGTCCACCTCGACCGCCTCCGCTTCGCCAATCCGGTGCCCCGCGCCGTAGGCCTCCGGCCTGTGACGTCCTCCCGCTCCCTGCCGTGCGTCGGTAACCCCGAGCCACTCGTCGTCCGCTCCGCCCCTTGCGCCCGGGGCTACGTCATCAGGCCGGACTCCTCGTCCGACGCTGCGCCGCCACTCATGCCGTCCGGCTCACGCGGTGCGCTACCGTTGGATGCTACGGATGCTGCCGTCAAAAGGACGGTGCTTGCTCCCAGGAACTTCCCCGAGGCCGCGGGGCTGCCAGGCGGGTCGGCCGTGAAGCGGCGGTTCTCATCTCCGGCGCCGGCCAAGCAGCGAGATCCGTCGCCTGCGGCAAAGGGAGCGTCGCGTGCGGCATCGCCCTCGGTCAAGGGCGCCTCTAGAGCCTCGTCACCTGCGGTGAGAGGCACGTCCAGGTCCTCGTCGCCGGCGCCGTCCAAGTGTGTGGTGCCCAGCCTTGTCGCGGCCAAGGAGGAGAACCGTAGGGCGGCAAAGGAGCCGGCGATTATCGTGCCATCTAGGTACAGACAGCCTTCGCCAGCAGGAGGGAGAAGAGGAGCTGCGTCTCCGGCAGGCGGTGGTAGGCGGGGCTCCCTCTCACCAAGCTCTAGGCGCCTCTCGGGAGAAGGGGGCTGCAAGAAAAAGGTGTTGGTGTCTGGCATCTCAAAGATGACAGATTTTTCAAGCGGGTCGGCTATGAAGCCCGTGAGGAAGAGCTGGGACGAGTCAGCAATGGCTATTGCAGCTGCGGCCGTGGGTCCGGTGAAGAAATCCAAGAGCAGGGTGGACAGAGATACTATTCTGAGGACTCAGGTCAGGATCATCTTAACTGCCACATTCTGTTGAAGTAGGTATCTATCGCTAGTATAGTATACATACCTTCAATTGATCATGCTCATCAGGAGACCAACTGGAAACTTTAATCCAGTGTGATGTGAGATGCAAAGGAGTCACATTTCCTTTTTAAGCTATGCAGCTGCAAATAGTGGCAACATACTCAATTGTGGGAGTTTAATTATGGAGTATGCTACACTACTAGGATTGAACTGGCGTGCAAGGAATTTGTTATGTGCCAAGTATTTTGTAAGGCTAATAGATTAAGTCCGATGATCTGAATACCTAAAACAGTAACATTTCTGGATTGCTATTAACTTGCTTAGTTCTTTTTTTCTCTCTCTCTGAAATATCACTTGGTTAATTCTGGCAATTTCTATTTTGTTGACAAAACATGAATGAATCTAAATATTAAGCCAGAATATTTTCATGTGCTTATACATTGTGGTGAATGTAGCACATCCTTTTCAGGATGGTTAACTACCATATATTGTTAGGCGGCATAGTTCATTAGACTTGGAGTAATAGTTATGGACGCCTAAAAAAATTAATAGTTCTGAATAGCTATTCACTTGGCTAGATTTCACAGTTTCCCTTTTGTTGACGACAGATATTAAGATAAATGGAAAGATATATACTTTTAGTTGATCATGCTTATCCAAAAGACCAACCAGGGACTTTTTAATCCAGTGTGATCTGAGATGTATTTCCATTTTAAGCTAAACAGCTGCAATTGTGGCATCATACTCGACTGCTGGAGTTAATTATAGAGTATCTTATAATGGAATTGTCCTGTAAACTCCAATTCTCAATATATCGTTATGCAGCATAGTTCATTATACTTAAGAGTAACGGTTATGGGTGCCTCAAAAAAGTAATAATTCTGTATTACTACTCACTTTGCTAGTTCTGACATTTTCCATTTTGTTGACAGAAGAAACTAAGCCAGGGTATTTTCATGTGATAATTCTGAAAATGTAGCCTAGCTGGACTGATATTAAGACGCATGGAAATATAATAGTGTTGTCTTTCCATGTGTCGTGCTTCTTTTTCTATAACCTATATTATTTACAAACAGAATGAAGAGCAACGGTTATTTCTTGTTATCTGCAAAGTTTTATTCTGAATTTTCTTAGCTTAGCATGTTCACATGCCTGAGTGTTCAAGCAACAATGATGGTCTGTTTATTATCTTCGCAATGGGAAGTCATGTACCTGTGCATTGACAATTGTCTGTACTTTCAGGAAGCAATGTCACAGAGACTTAGTGATTCTACAACAGAGCTATCCAGTAATGACGACTCATCTGTTGATGAGAGGCCAAAGCCACGAAAGAAGACAGAATCTACTGCAGCGAAGGCAAAAACAGCGGCTCCGAAAATCATACTTCATGATGCCAAATGGACCGATGGTAGCATTTCATTGGGTGCAGTTTCTGATAAGCTTGCAAAGATTGGGAAGGTATGCAATCTCATGTCCATTTTGCTGACAATATCCATTCATGACTCTTCTTGTAATGCATCCTCTTTTTCCTTACTGTTTTACAGGAAGCTACTGAAAGGAGAGATGCGGCAGCAACAGCTGCAGCGGATGCTCTGCAGGAGGCACTGATCACCGAATCTGTTATCAGGAACCTGAGGTAACTGATCAACCGAAGACTGTATGTCTGTAGAATGTGATGATTGTTAGTTAACACTGTTACTTTCTGTGTACAGCAAGTTCTCTGAACTTTGCTCCTTGTCGATGACCTCCAACCCACTCCCAACCGTGGACTGTTTCCTTGTTGTCTACGAAGACACTCTCAAGTGGAAGAAGATCGCGGAGTCCGTAGCGAGCAACAGAGCAGAGCAAGCCGAATTCTGGGAGAAGTCATCTGCTCACTGGGTGGAAGCAGCACTAGCAACTGAACTGGAGGTCCTGAAGCTGGTCAACAGCGCCACCGGATCCATCTACCAGAAGAAGCACAGCACCGAGAAGGAGAAGCCCAAGGCTCCTTCTCCTTCAGTGATCGACCCACCACCAAGAACAACGAGCCTGCCGTCGAAGAGGGCGTCTGCGAAGGTCGTCCAGCACAGGGTGTCGCCGCCTGTCCCTGCGGCGGCGGCATGGAGCAAGACCCCTGGCATGAACGAGACGGTGGAGCTAGCCACCGCTCTGTGGAGCGAGATGCACGTGTGGTTCCTGCGGTTCGTGAACGAGGCCATGGACGTGGGGTTCCACCTGTTCGAGGACCAGAACGTGGTGGCGGCGGCGGCCAGGGGAGGAAAGCAGAGCGGCCACATCACGGTGGTGCTGTCGCAGTTCAAGAGGATCAGCGACTGGCTGGACGGCGTCGGGAAGGTCGCCGAGGAGGAGGCCACCAGGGAGGGCGTCGAGCGGCTCAAGCGCAAGATCTACCAGTTCGTCATCAGCCGCATGGGATCCGCGTTCGAGAGCTCGGTCTCGGTTTCGTCCAAGAGTTGAGCTGCTTCGTGCTCTGAAGCTCCTTCGCTTGTGGATCTCTTCTCCTTTTGTGGATGTCATATATACTATTCTGAACTGAAAAGAAGCGCGCGGCTGGCTGACGATCGCTCAATAGTGACCGTCGTTCTATAGGTCGTTCTGATTACATTATGGCTTTGGGTTTGCTCTGTGAATAAGTTGTTTCTGTTCGTGATCTTCAAATGCCTTTTGCGTTTCAGTTATGAATATTGAATAGTATCAGCATGTGGTACTACTATGTTTTTGGCAGTGGAAAAACATTGGCTGCTCACAGCCAACTTCTTTCCTGCCACTACCCCAGAACTCCGTTTTGCAAACTTGACAAAGTTTGATGAATTTGTATGGGTCCAAAAAGGTATGTTTATTTGTATGGTGTTCATTTGTTTTGATATCCGAGAACCAAGCGTTGGCTTGATGATAACGCTAGCGAGTGCACACTACCTAATAATGTATAGTCCGTGAAGGATCATTCTTTGGGATCAACGTTTTTATCTGTTTCGACATCCAAGTAATTCTTGACGAGTGTGTGTTTGTGTGCAAAACGTCAACTATTGCTTCAACAGCCTGGGAAAGATTGCAAACTGACGCAACAGTGTTCAACCATCAGTTCAGGTTGCAAACTAGCCAGCAAACATGTGAACTGTGGCAACATATTATTTTTACAACACTTCACATACCAGTGTTAGAAGGTATACTCGGATGCAAACAGGAAAAACTGCGGCGCGTCGTGTCTCCTTCCTCCTCTGCTCTCTCTCCCACCCCATGTTCATGATCGAGCTCCACCAAAAGCCGGGCCCCTCCCATGGCCTCTCTGCTAGAATAGCCCGTCGGAGATGGGCAGGAGGTGGCGCCGGAGTAGTTAGGTCTAGGTGTTGTGGCTTTTTTCCGGTAGTGGGCCTTATGCCCATCGATGTGGGTGCTCTAGGTGGGTGCGGCCAGATCTGGAGAGTAGGGTTTGTCCTTGTGGTCCTTAAGCTCCTCTGGCCGGAGCTAGGGATGACAATGGCAACCACCACATCCTTCAATAAAGTCGATATGGGTTGCTTCCTCCACCTCGTCGTCGGAGTGCTCTTCTATCTTCCTCTGGTCGGCCTTGGAGGCGGGGGGTGGAGGTGGTGAGCACGACGAGATGCGGTTCGGGGCACGGCGGGAGTGATTCTGTGATGGCGTATGCGCGCGACGCCGCAGGCGGTTGTTTTGGCCTGCTGCTGCTTCTCTTCTTCTTTCAACCGGCCGTGGCGGTGAGGGGATCAAGAAGGAAGGGCGAAGGAGGACGACCACCTCCCTCTTTATCGCGCTCGACTGTTGTACTGCTGTTAGTGGCCCAGTTCCTGCTCGGGAACACCTGGCATGTCGTGGCGGCGAGGAGGTGGACTCGAGCGTGCTATGTGCCGCTGGTGCTGTGCGGGGCTCTAGGGAGCTTCTGGAGTTTCTTCTGCCGCGGAGTTCTCCAAGCGACGGCGACAGACTGCCGCCACTATCCGAGGCCAAGTGGGTGGCCATGCCATGCTCGGCAACGACGGTTGCAAGAGCCATCCTATCCTCTTCGGGAGGATCTTCTTAAGATGCGGAGTAGCCCTGAAGTCCCTCGCTCAACCAAGTGGTTTCGTCCCCGGCCGGTACAGAGGTGGCGCTACCTCATCATTGTTCGTCGCCGGCGGCAAGCTAGGACTCGATTGCGTTTTGCAATCTTTGTTAGGGTGTTTCCTGCAAAAAGTTGGGGTCAGGTTGTAATTTTTCTTTTCTTTTTGGACCTCCATGTATATGTACACCCACCGCTGGAACGAAACTCCTAGGTCCTTCAGGACCTTATTCGTTAAAAAAGAGAAAAAAACGTCTCCTGGGTCATCAGCGTGGACGACTCCGTGGGCGACGGTGAAGAGTTCCGAAAAGGCTTCACCCGCGATCTACTTTACGTATAAGTTGCCTGCAGATTGCTGGATTCGATGGGATTCGATCAGGCCGTGCTGCTTTAGAAGGAAGTGACACGAAGTTTCGCTGTTTGTTGCCATCATGTGATCTGCTCAGTTTTCGATTTCCAGTCTACCGAGGTCTGAGACTAGTGATCACAGGTTATGTCTTCGTGGCAATAAGGACCTTGCTTGGTGGTTCTTGACTTGTATAACGATATTGATAAGCGGGGGTGGCAGTACAGAAGGAGTATAGTGTCTTATCTTTCATGCTGAAAAAACCCGAGGTCTGATATTAGTTGTTTATGCCTGGAAATGGCCTTGTTAAAACCATTTTGAAAAAGATGTAATTGCTCCAGTGTGAAAATCCAAGTTCTAGTCTTAATTTACCGTGACAGCAATGGTCGTATTAAAGGTATTGATTTGTGAGTGCGGACTCTACGTGTTATCTTGGTGATGGTTTGTGTTGTAACTATAATGTCTTTGATCACCGTAGCGAGATCTTTTGTTTTTCTTTTCTTCTTATTCTTTTGTAGTAGGATTGTGTATCTTCATAATATCTTTAGGACGTTTCGTTGTATGTAACTGATATCTTCATGATATTAACATAATGTTTTATTAAAAAATATACCAGCGTCAATTAGAAGGCTCGTGATTAGCGTTTGCTGGTTACAACACTTCCGATTCTGACTCGCGCATGCGAACGGTGTCCAACCACTCATCCAGGCAGCGACGCCGGTGTTTTTTTCAAAAAAAAACAATGTAAAACGATATCCCGTGATTCTATCCCCTAGTTGCCGCTATCGCTACCAACCGAGCAGAAAGAGAAAGCGTGCCTACATTTTTCACTTTGTCTTCCTCATGCGCATCAACAACCGCCGCCTCGATTCCTCTCCCGTGCTCCTCATCTCGCGACCTCCGCCCACCTCCCACCCTAGCGGTCTTCTCCGACGACCTTTCCCCATGTTTGCGGATTTGTTGTGGTCTCGAGCGCCACCAAGGCTGCTCCTCGGAGCGTCGCAAGGATGATAGCCGGTGCCCCATGCTCCATGCACAACAATCCACCCGCCTCTGTTCCTCTTCACTCACGCACACCTCCGTCCCGGCGACCTGCATCCAGATCTGCGCCCGACAATCTCCACCCACCTCCACCTCGTTGCTCATGAAAGGCGCCCAGCCTTGCTACTGACGGCGCATGCCCTTGCTCCGCTGCTGCTCCCCACGAGATTTTGCTACGCGCGGCCACCAACGATGCTACAGCAGGCTACCAATGTTGCTACGTACAGTGTCGAGGTTTGCTAGGTGCAGCCGACGACGGTGCTAACTGTGGCCAGCGAAGGTGCTACAAGCGGTGTCAAATTTTGCTACATGTGGTCGTCGAAGGTGCTATATGTGGACTTAGAGTTTACTACGTGCGGCTGGCGCGACACTACGAGAACCTGTGGCAGTGCTACGCGTGGCTTCGGAGTATTGCTACATTTTTTTGCTACAACAGCTCTATTGTTTGGCTATAAGGTCTCCGGCAAGTCTTCGACATGGTCATATTTGCTACTGTAGGAATTTTTATTTTGCTACAAACGTTTTATGGTTTTGCTACATCAGCGTAGAGTTTTTGCTACACAATCTCCTGCGAGGTCTACCTGCGAAAGCCTCTGTCCTCTGGCAAGGTCGGGTATGCTACATTAGCATAACTTTTTTGCTATGCGCTCGCCGACGAGATCTCCAGCGAAATCTCCGGCGATGTCCAGTCTGTTTTTTATTTTCTGAGCCAAACCGTTTTTTACTAAATATGTTAGTCCCAGAAAACATATAAAAATACCTCAAAGTATAGATAAAGCAAATCAAAGTATATACTAAACAAACATAAAACATCAAAAATTATAGATACGTTTTCGACGTATCAGGGTGGAGGCGGCCCAACGACATAGACGAAATGATGGTGGTGTAAAACTAGAAGGAAAAGAAAGGTGGCACACTCCTCCATCCTGAGGGTGTTTAGCGGCCCAGATACGCACGGCGGCTGCGCAACGGCCCAAAGGCACAGGTGGCGACGCAAGCCAAAGGCATGCAAGTCAAGGATTCCTCAGCTGATACATCGACCACACGAACCAGATTAACCTGATGTATAAATCCAGAGACTCGTCACTTTATGACCTGATTTTTTTCCTTTTATCTTGTTCTTTTCTACTTGGCTTCTGTCTAGGTTTTGTTCTCCCTATCTGATTATCAATGTTGAGCCGCCAGTGTTTTGAAGGCTATGCTTGTGTTGCTGGAAGTCTCTTACTCCTGATATACTACCAAACTGAATGATATACTAGCGATGATGAATCGTTAGTTTATATATATACTACTCTATTTGGTGTACTGCGATACAACAATTCGATGTACATGGTTTAAACGAACGATTGCTATGATGGCAGAGATCTATTAGGCCTTGTTTGGTACTAGAGTATTTGTGGGGATTAGAGGGGATAATCCCCACTAAACCCCAAATCCGTACTTGCTTCAAATAGTATGTTTGGTTCTAGAGTATTTGACTGATTCAATCCCCCCTAATCCTCACTAATCTCCAAGTTCTAGTGTATTTTTCTTCAAATCCAATACACTACTCCTATCTAGTGGATTGGTGGGGATTGGAATTTTGTGAGGATTATAGAGGTTTGGGTGTAGGTGGGGGTTTCACCCAATCCCCTTAGGAATTATCCCCTCTAATTCCTACTAAGACACTAGTACCAAACAAGACCTTAGTGGCCGTGGTTATTCCATGAGGGGATTAGGTTGACAGGGCCGGGTTCACCCAATCCCTCGGTGGATTGCATCCGGTAGGGGATTAAATATCCACAAACCCAACAAGGCCTTATGGAAATTCGCACAAATCAAGGAATACAGTGGGGCAGAATTTTCCGATTTCCCATGAGAATTGAACTCTTTCCTGTAAAATCCCAGCGAGGTTCCTACATTCCAAATGAGGCCTTCAACACAAACATACAAGCTGTGCCACACTTCAGAGCCCAGCCCACCTCCAGACTGGCTGTCGTCTCCTTCCAACTTTCTTCCCCATTGTTTCCCTTTTCCCTCCCGTCGCCATTTCAAAATCACCAACCACCCCCAAACCTAGGGTTTGATCTCGCCCACCCTGTCGCGAGCCGCCGCCGGGAGGCTCGGAACACGACCGAAGAGCACCGACCTGATCCTGAGGAGCCATGGAGAAGTACGAGAAGCTGGAGAAGGTCGGGGAGGGCACCTACGGCAAGGTGTACAAGGCGCAGGACAAGGCGACGGGCCGGCTGGTGGCGCTCAAGAAGACCCGCCTCGAGATGGACGAGGAAGGGATCCCGCCCACCGCGGTCCGCGAGATCTCCCTCCTCCGCCTCCTCTCCAGCTCCATGTACGTAGTCCGCCTCCTCGCCGTCGAGCAGACCACCAAGGGCGGCGAGGCCGGCGGGAAGGCCGTGCTCTACCTAGTCTTCGAGTTCCTCGACACCGACCTCAAGAAGTTCGTCGACACGTACCGCCGTGGGCCCGCGCCCAAGCCCCTGCCGACGGAGGTCGTCAAGGTAGTCATCTGAATTCGCCCCCTTGTTTACGTGTCCGTACGTTCTGAATTCTCTGAGTTCTGGCTACGGGGATCTGCTTTGTTTTACTTAGTGAAATGGCATTTTAGACGTGAAATGAAATTGAACCATATGATTGTTAGCCAAATGTGAAATCAAAACACCAAAAGGTACCATGCATTTCTAAGTTGGTCTAAATTTCTCATTGAAACAAAATTTCAGTAACTGTAAACTAGTTGCGGAAGACTAAATTTAGGGTAAAATAGTGCTACCACGCTTGACATGAACTCAGATCCCGTTGTGCACTGCCGGCCGACCGTGTTCTGTATTTTGCGTGCACAGATGTACAGTTTTTTTTGGCTTTCAAATCAAAATATTAATTTGTTAGAAGCTTAGAATCGATCATTCTTCACTCCTTTGATTTGTGGATGCAATACATAAGTGGGTCTGACATAACATGTGATCATGCCAATAAAAGAAGAATTTATGTAGTTTGTAGTACTTCCACATCATAACTGTTGCTTTCATAGGAACTCCTCTACTGATTTATTTGTAAGGAGACACTATTTTATACCCCCAAATTTATCCAACTAACCAATTGTTCATATACTTCAACGGTTGATAATAATTGGTCATCAGATAGATATAGCAGAATCAATTCTCCCTTTGATAGATTTGTTTCAGGATAATCGATAACTTTCTTGTAGAGCTTCCTGTATCAGTTATGCAAAGGAATTGCGCACTGCCATGGCCACGGTGTCCTTCATCGGTTGGACTTCTATTCTCTGATTTTTGTTGCTGTCCATATGACATTGCATTTGATGCTGATGTAATTTATGTTTATTTATCCTTTATATGATAGGGATTTAAAGCCACAAAATCTATTGGTTGATAAGGAGAAGATGATACTGAAAATTGCTGATCTTGGGTTAAGCAGAGCTTTTACTCTTCCTATGAAAAGCTACACCCATGAGGTACTGTTAACTTGTGTAGTTAACTGTGAACTTAGATAGTGAACACTCTCTTCCGTGTAATTTATCAGCATGGTTTAGTAAGTTCCTCATTCATATCCTCTTTTTGTATTGTAGATTGTGACACTTTGGTATAGGGCTCCTGAAATATTGCTTGGAGCTACACATTACTCACCGGGTGTTGATATTTGGTCCATTGGATGCATATTTGGTACTCCCATTTTCCTTTTAATCAATGTTACACCTCATCCTTGTACTGAATCTGAAAGCACACTACTGACAATCATGTAAAAAATCCACGAGGGGCTGCTTGGTCACTCCACATATAAAAAGTACACTATATACAATATATCAAATATAATACTTCTTCTATTCCCTAACATAAGATGTTTTGGCAAACTAAATTATATTAACAGTCAACAGTCAATAGAAGTCTTATTAGTATGAAAAAAAGTATGACCAGAGTGGTTATTCTAAAGGCTTTGAGGGTATCAATATCGAGGATTGCAGTTAAGAATTAACTACAACATGCTTCTTGTGAAAAAAGCAAGATCCATTCTTCAATATAAAATTAGCTTAAGATACTGATCTTTAATTTCACATTGGTCTCATCTTTTTGGCTTGCTCCTACTGCTTTAGTTTGTCCTTGCCCATCTTAGTTCCGATACATTACCTTTTTATTGAAGTCTTTTCACCCAATTTTGACGTTTATAATCCTATTTATACAGCTGAGATGGTCAGAAGGCAGGCTCTTTTCCCTGGTGACTCCGAGTTACAACAGCTGCTTCACATTTTCAGGTTTATATTTATCCTGCTTCTCAGGAATACTGCAAATATTTAGCTGTAAGGTTCACACTTAGTTGCAAGAGTAGTATGTCAGTAATTTCAGAACACACATAGTTTTAGTTCTGCGGAAAGCACTCAATTTCATGAGCTGATGCTTGCAATAATCCAAAAAGCATCCTGACTTGTTGCAATTTGAGATGCCTGGACTTTGTCTAACAATTAGATCCTATTGCAATGACTCAAAAGTGAAACTTGTGGTTGGAAACTACTACCAGTACAATATCTGATCGTTTTTCTTACTTTCCATTTCTTCTATGAATTTATACTGTACTTGTATTGAGCCATTAACCTGAACTGCTTGTGACAAGGCTGTTGGGAACTCCTACTGAGCAAAATTGGCCTGGAGTCACCGCTCTGAGGGACTGGCATGAATATCCACAGTGGAAATCACAGAAGTTGACTCGTGCAGTCCCAACACTGGAAGATGAAGGGGTTGACCTGCTAACGGTAAACAAAAAGACTGTTCTGAAATGCTAACTCATTACTGGAAAATTATTTGCTTGTCAACTGAATACACACTGCTGCAGTATTTTATTTATCTACCTTTGCTGTTTTTTCAATTAAACAAATTCAAGTTACCATCCATGTCTTTGCATTTTCTTCATTGTGATATGTGCCGTATGTCAATTCGACCGATTCATTTTGATGTACTTCACTTCAGTTTTTCATCCATTTGCCATGGCAACATATATTAAGTGGTGAGCAAGCTGACCCTTTATGTAACTTTGTCATTTGCAGCAAATGCTCCAGTTCAATCCGGCGCACAGGATATCTGCTAGAGCTGCGATGGAGCATCCCTACTTCGACAGCCTCGACAAGTCCCAGTTCTAGCTGTTATAGCTACCATGTGGTTTTTAATTAGTTCCATTTGTGTTCAACCCTTTATGTAACCATGAAATCGCACCTGAATACTGCACCCAGCAATGCCGTGTTGCTCGTAGTTGGCTTACCTGCCCCCCGTGTCCTAAATCTGCAGCAGCACAATTTGTCTTCACAACCGTGAACTGAAGTTATCGCCTGTTATCTAAAACCGTGAACTGAAGCTGCTTTCCTGTTCAAATTGGATACGAGTGTTTTCTCTTCTCTACCGAATTGTTTGATAAGACGGATTTGACGACAATGGATTTCTTTTGATAATTGACATCTTTGTTAAGAGGTTGTGCAGGTATGCTCTGCAATCTGTAGCAAGAAGTATTACAGTACTTATTTTCAAGTGCTAACTGCTAAGGCTTCGTTTGGGAGCTCAGTTTTTAAAATTATTCTTAGGAAACTTCGGTTTATAAAAATACCAAAGTTTGAATACTTCAATACGTTTGGGTCCAAGGAATAATGTGGTTTTGCAAACTGAAGAATTAACAAAACTACAGTTTTTTTTTTGTATTAAAAACTTTAGTCCCAACCTCTAGTTTCTCAAAAACAGAGAAACGCTAGCTTCGCTCCTCAAAAAACCCACAATAAAACTGCACTTGCAAAATGCTTTTGAGTTTTTGGCAAAACTGGAAAATACTACATTATGGTGAAACTGAAGTATTTATTACTACCTCCGATCCTAAATAAGTGTCGCCATTTTAAACTAGAGTTAGTTCAAAACCGTGACACTTATTTAGGATCGGAGGGAGTACCTATGCACTGAAATATTTTAGTTTTAGAATACTGTGGTTTAGAAAAAGCAGAGCTCCCAAAATAGGCCTAAGGCCATGTACAATGCAAGATGTCTAGATGGGTTCTTAAGAGAATAAACCAACTATTTTATAAAGCACCGGCATCTGTCTAGTATAGATAAGCACCAATTCTTAACAAAACTGGTTTATTTTTCTAAGCGCTGCCCTTAAGCACGTTGCATTGTTGATGCCCTAAGTCATGACTAGTTTCATACATGTGTATGTGTGTGGGCTAAGAGCACCTCCACTTATTCCACTTTCCCAAGCCGAAATCCGGCGCTATTTCTAACTTTTGGTCTGAGAACGTCTAGTTTCTCACTCGCGTTTCTAGGCCAAGTTCCCGGGTTTGGTCAAATTTCAATCAACTCAAAATTTGGGCAAATATAGATGATTTCATTAATATTGGGCGAGTTTGTACATATTACATCAAATTTGGGCAAACACCCAAATTTTGACTTCATTAGACTAAAAAAAACTTAGAAATGCTACTTGATCTAGCTGATGCCGATAGCCGATGCCGATGTCGCCGGACGCCGCTCACATGCAGAAGTTACATTAGAAGACTGTGTAGTCATGGTCCGCCTTGCCGTCGTCGTCGTCGTCGCTCGACAGCTGCCGGCGTCGCCGTACCGCCACGGCCGGGACAAGGGGTCGGGATCGTCGTTTTCGTCGTCGTCGAGGACGATGAGCGGCGTGCCCTGGTAGGCGAGCTCGCGGCGAGACCTGCGGGCGGCCTCGCGCTCGGCCTCCTCCTGGTGGCGCCAAACACGGTTGGCATCCTCGTGTTCCTAGTCAGCCCTGGACCAGGCGAGGGCGTCCGGCTCCGACATCGACGACACGTCGTTGATGGGGCGCTCCATCGCAATCTTGATGGCGAAGGAGTCCTTATCAACGGGGACCGCCCAGTCCGTCGGCTCTTGCTTTGGCCGGCGGTGATGGCGCGCGGCCTTTGTTAATGACGAGGCCGCTTGAGCGCGTCCTCGGCGGCGAGCGCATCAGCATCTCGGCCTCCCATTTCACGGGCCACAGTGCCTCGCCGCCGGCTCACGGCAACTGTGTCGGCGTAGAGCCAGTCGAGCGCCAGGCCGAGGCGGCGGAGGACGAGGAACTAAGCATGCCCATCCTCCTAGGCAGCCAGTTTGCCGCCGTGCCGCGCCTCGCCATGGGCGGCGACGAGCGCAGGAAGCCTAGCCTCGGACGGTTGCCGGTGGCGATATGCTCCAAGACGGCGGTGAGCGTCCGTCCCGGCGCACTCCACAGGCGACGGTGCGCCGCCGCGTTGTTGCGCTTCGATGGCATGCCAGGCGGGCCTTCATGGACGGCTAGCTCCCGATTCCTGTTGGATATATTCCCAAGAGGCAATAATAAAGTGGTTATTATCATATCTTCATGCTTATGATAAATGTTTACATACCATGCTATAATTGTATTAACCGGAAACATTAATACTTGTGTGATTTGTAAACATAAAAGAGTCCCTAGTAAAGCCTCTTGTTAAACTAACTTGTTGGTTAATACATGATCATGGTTTCCTGATCATGAACATAGAGATGTTATTAACAACAGGGTCATATCATTAGGAGAATGATGTGATGGACATACTCCTATAGTTAAGCGTAGCATAAAGATCAAGTCATTTAATATAGTTCACTTGCTATAAGCTTTCTGATACATAGTAACCTAATTCCTTCGACCATGAGATCATGCTAATCACCATCACCGGAAGGATGTTTTGATGACATCAAACACCACACCGTAACTGGGTGGCTATAAAGGTGGCATTGAGTGTTCGGAAAGTATGTGTTGAGGCACATGGATCAAGATTGGGATTTGTCCATCCATATGACGGATAGATATACTCTGGGCCCTCTCGGTGGAATGTCATCCAATTAGCTTGCAAGCATGTGACTGGCTCACAAGGGATCACATATCACGGGAACGAGAAAAGAGTACTTATTGGTAACGAGGTTGAACTAGGTATGTAGAGATACCGACGATAAAACCTCGGATAAGTAAAGTATCGTGAGACAAGGAAATTGGTATCGTATGTAAATGGTTCATTCGATCACGAAGTAATCGTAGAAATATGTGGGAGCCATATGAATTTCTAGATTCCTCTATTGGTTATTGATCGGAGAAGAGTCTCGATCGTGTCTGCATAATTCACGAACTGTAGGGAGACACACTTAAGGATTCGATGTTGTTTAGTAGATATGGAATGTGAGTAAAGAGACCGAATGTTGTTTGGAGTCTCGGATGGGATCCGGTATATCACGAGGAGATCCGGAATAGTCCGAAGAATAAGATTCATATAAGGAAAGTCCAATTTCGGAGTTCGGGAATGATTCCGGTGTTTTCACCGAAATGTTCTAGAAGGGTCTAGAAGGTTCACCGATCCGGAAGGGGAAGGGTACATGGATGTGTCATGACAAAGTGTAATGGTTGCATCATGTCCTAGGTGAAGGGTTTCGCAGCATAGTAAATCAAAAAAATTCTATGGATGCGAACGGGAAAACCAAGATCTAATCTAGGAGATGCAATCAACGAGAGGTATAGATGAGATCTTCATACCCTTGAAGAAATAGCACAGCGGAAACATTCAACAGAACGTGGGTGATGTAGTCGAACTAGCCTTCTCCTCCTCGCGATCCGATCCGATCCAACGCCGCAAGTGGCGACGCCTCCGAGAGATGCACACGTACGGTGCCGCGACGTCTCCTCCTTCCTTGGTCCAGCAAGTGGGGTGGAGATATAGATTGGATCTACAGCACGACGGCGTGGTGCAATGGTGGAGAGTTTCTGCGGCAGGGCTTCGCCTACGCGCAGTCGGGAGAGAGAGAGAGGTGGAGGGCAGCAGGTCGACAACTAGGGTTGAAGGAGTGGGAGGGAGGGGTGTGCCCTTGCCCACCTTATATAGGGGCTGGACGGCCCCCTTGGCCCCTCCTCCAAGCCCTAGGGCGGCGTCCCCAAGGGTTGGAGTGGGGAGCAAGTTTCCCCCTCCTTCTAGAAGGGTTCCTAGGGTTCCCCCTAGGGTTTTGGCCGGCTAGGCCTATGGGGCCTTGTGCCCCTAGGCCAATGCGGCCAGGGCACTCCCCTTAGTCCCACGCAGGCCTCCGACAAGTGGGGCCACGTTGGTCCCACTCCGGAAGCTTCTAGAACCTTCCGGTACAATACCGAATACTCCGAAACGATTCCGAAATCCAAAAACTGCTTTCCTTTATATGAATCTTATTCTCCGGACCATTCCAGAACCTCTCGTGATGTCCTGGATCTCATCCGAGACTCCAAACAAAAACTCATAAACCAATTATCCATTCTATCCTAGCGTCAAGGCACGTTAAGTGTGTGACCCTACGGGTTCGAGAATATGCAGACATGATCTTCTATCAATAATCAACAACGGGATCTAGAAACCCATATTGACTCCCACATATTCATCGATGATCATATCGGATGAACCACGATGCCAGGATTCAATTAATCCCATATTTATATTCCCTTCGTCACGCGATATTTTACTTGCTCGATATTTGATCGTTCGTATCTACATACCTAGTTCAATCTCGTTCACAGCAAGTACTTTACTCGTTCCGTAATCCGATATCACTTTGTGATTAACTCTTCAACCACGTGCTTGCAAGCGGTGTTGATATCGATTACCGAGTGGGCTCTAAGTATATCTCTCCGACTCGGGAGGGACAAATCCCATCTCGATTCATACAACCCAACAAGTACTTTCCGATCACCTGAGAGACACCTTTATGATCACCCTCTCATAGGATGACGTTTGATGACCTCAAAGTTTTCTTCCGATACCATGGAGTTGCATTATCTCATGGTCTAAGGAATACAATATTTGACATAGAAAAACCTTCGCAAAGATGAACACAATGACACGATCTAATTGCTCTGCTTGATTTGGGTCTGTCCATCATATCATTCTCCCAATGACATGATCTCATTATTAATCGACAACTCATGTCTATGGTTAGGAAACCTTAACCATCATTAATCAATGAGCTAGTCCATAGAGGCGTACTAGGGACACGGTGTTGTTCATAAACCACACAAGTATCAAAGTTTCCGCTTAATACAATTCTAGCATGGAATATAAACTTTATCAGGAACAAGAATTATAACAATAACATCTTTATTATTGCCTCTAGGGCATAATTCCAACAGTCTCCCACTTGCACTAGAGTCAATAATCTAGTTTACATCTGGCAACAATCTAACACCCATGGCATTAAAGTGCTGATCATGTTTTGCTTGTGGAAGAGGTTTAGTCAACGGATCTGCGACATTCAGTTCCGTATGTACTTTGCTAATCTTCAGAGCTCTATCTGTTATATAATCTCGAATTATATGAAACCGGTGGTTGATGTGCTTGGTCTTTGGATGACATCTTGGTTCCTTAGCCAGTGTTATGGCGCCAGTTTTGTCACACAATATCTCCAGTGGGTCCAAGGCACTTGGAACCACACCAAGCTCAGTGATGAAGTTCCTGATCCAAACTCCTTCACTTGACGCTTCTGTAGCAGCCATGTAATCCGATTCTACTGAAGACCCCACGATCACACTTTGCTTGCAGCTTCTCCAGCTCACAGCTCCTCCATTCAAAATATAAATGTATCTGTCTGAGATTTAGAATCATCTGGGTCGGTGTCGAAACTAGCGTCGACGTAACCTTTTATGACGAGCTGCTCATCACCTCCATAGAACAAGAACATTTCTTTAGTCCTATTTAAATACTTTAGGATGTTTTTTATGGCTGTCCAGTGTTCCACTCCTGGATCACTTTGGTATCTACTCGTCAAACTAAGAGCATTGGACACATCCGGTCTAGTACACAGCATGGCATACATGATAGAACCTATGGCCGAGGCATATGGAACTTTGCTCATAGTTTCTCTATCGTTTACCGTAGCTGGACACTGAGCCTTGCTCAATATCTTACCTGACAACATGGGCACTAAACCTTTCTTTGCCTTATCCATTCTGAACCTTTTCAGAACTTTGTCTAGGTATGTACTTTGACTTAAAGCTATTAGGCGTCTTTGTCTATCTCTATAGATTTTGATGCCTAATATATAAGCATCTTCTCCTAGGTCTTTCATTGAAAAACATTTGTTCAAATAACTCTTCACATCGTTAAGCATATCAATGTCATTTCCAATAATCAATATGTCATCCACATATAGTACTAAAAATGTCACTGAGCTCCCACTCACTTTCTTGTAGATACAAGCTTCGTAGCAATTTGGAACAAATCCAAAGCTCTTGATCACTTGATCAAAACGAAGGTTCCAACTCCGAGATGCTTGCTTCAGTCCATAAATGGAACGCTGAAGTTTGCACACCTTATCAGCATCCTTAGGATCGACAAAACCTTCGGGTTGCATCATATACAACTCTTCATCAATGTTGCCATTGAGGAATGCGGTCTTGACATACATTTGCCATATTTCATAATCATGAAATGCAGCAATTGCTAATAAAATCCGAATGGACTTAAACATTGCTACGGGAGAGAAAGTCTCATCGTAGTCAACACCTTGAACTTGTCGAAAACCTTCCACGACAAGTCGAGCTTTATAGACAGTAACATTAACATCCGCGTCCGTTTTCTTCTTGAAAATCCATTTGCACTCAATGGCCTTACGGTCGCTAGGAGGGTCCACCAAAGTCCATACTTTGTTTTCGCTCATGGATCCCAATCGGATTTCATGGCCTCTAGCCATTTCTCAGAGTCTGGGCTCATCATTGCTTCCTCATAGTTCGTAGGTTCACTGTTGTCTACCAACAAGATAGTCAAGACAGGGTTGCCGTACCATTCAGGAGGGGCACGCGACCTTGTCGACATGCGACATTCAGCAGCAGCATCGTTCGAAGTTTCATGATCCTCATCATTAGCTTCCTCTCTTGTTGGTGCAGACGGCACTAGAACAATTTCAGGTGCTGCGCTACTCTCCAAGTCGATAGAAGGTTCAATAACCTCGTCTAGCTCTACCTTCCTCCCACTCACTTCTTTCGAGAGAAACTCCTTCTCAAGAAAGGATCCGTTCTTTGCAACAAACACTTTGCCTTCGGATCTGTGGTAGAAGGTATACCCAATCGTTTCCTTAGGGTATCCTATGAAGACGCATTTCTCAGCTTTGGGTTCGAGCTTGTCCGGCATCAACTTCTTGACGTAAGCTTCGCATCCCCAAACTTTAAGAAACGATAACTTAGGTTTAGCACCAAACCATAGTTCATACGATGTCGTCTCAACGGATTTAGATGGTGACCTATTTAAAGTGAATGCAGCGGTTTCTAATGCATAACCCCAAAATGATAACGGCAAATCTGTAAGAGACATCATTGATCGCACCATATCTAATAGAGTTCGATTCCGTTGTTCAGACACACCATTGCGCTGTGGTGTCCCGGGTGGCGTGAGTTGCGAAACGATTCCGCTTGCTTTAAGATGTGTGAGAAAATCATAACTCAAATATTCACCTCCACGATCATATCGTATAAATTTAATTTTCCTGTTACGATGGTTTTCCACTTCGTTCTGAAATTCTTTGAACTTTTCAAACGTTTCAGATTTATATTTCATTAAATATATATACCCATATCTACTTAAGTCATCAGTAAAAGTGATAAAATAGCGATATCCACCGCGCGTCGAAACACTCATTGGTCCACATACATCGGTATGTATGATTTCCAACAAGTCTGTTGCTCGCTCCATTATTCCGGAGAACGGGGTTTTGATCATCTTTCCCATGAGGCACGGCTCGCACGTGTCAAATGATTCAAAATCAAGAGACTCCAAAAGTCCATCAGAATGGAGTTTCTTCATGCGTTCTACACCAATATGACCTAGACGGCAGTGCCACAAATAAGTCGAATTATCACTATCTAGTTTGCATCTCTTAGCCTCAATGTTATGGATATGTGTTTCATTGCTTTCGAGATTCAGAAGAAATAAACCATTCATAGTAGGTGCATGACCATAAAAGATGTTACTCATATAAATAGAACAACCATTATTCTCCGATTTAAATGAATAACCGTCTTGCAATAAACACGATCCTTATATAATGTTTATGCTCAACGCAGGCACATAATAGCACTTATTAAGGTTTAAAACTAATCCCGAAGGTAAAACTAAGGAGAGCGTGCCGACGGCCATCACATCAAATCTTGATCCATTTCCAACGCGCATCGTCACCTCATCCCTTGCTAGCCGCTGTCTATTCCGTAGCTCCTGTTTCGAGTTACAAATATTAGCAACCGAACCAGTATCAAATACTTAGGCACTACAACGAGTGCTAGTAAGGTAAACATCAATAACATGTATATCAAATATACCTTTAATGGTGCCAGCCTTCTTGTCCGCTAAGTACTTCGGACAGTTGCGCTTCCAGTGACCCTTGTGCTTGCAATAGAAGCACTCAGTGTCCGTCTTAGGTCCAGACTTGAGCTTCTTCTCAGCAGGGGCAACACGCTTGTCGCTGCCTTTCTTGAAGGATTTCTTTGCACCCTTCCCTTTCTTAAAGCTAGGGGGCTTGTTGACCATCAACACATGATTATCTTTCTTGATGTCCACCTCCGCAGCTTTTAGCTTAGCGAAGAGCTCAGTGATCGTATCAGTGGAACCAATCTGATTGTGAGTAACTACAAAACCTTTGTAGCTAAGAGGGAGTGATTGCAGAACTCTGTCAATATTGAGCTCTTCTGGAATCTTGCAGTCCAGTTGCTCAAGACGTTGAGTGTAGCCCGACATCTTAATGGCGTGCTCACTAATGGAACTCCCTTCCTCCATCTTGCAGTTAAAGAACTTCTTAGAGATCTCATATCTCTCAGAACAGGCCTGAGTCTGAAACATGGTTTTTAGTTCCTCAAGAATCTCAAAGGGCCCGGCGAACTCCTCAAAACAATTTTGAAGGTCCGATTCCATAGCAAACAACATGGTACTCTTAATCACTCCATAATCATCTTTGCGCGACTTATAAACAACTTTTTCATCAGCCGACGCATCAGTAGCAGGGGCGTCACCTAGCGCTTTCTCAAGGACATAGTTCTTTTGTCCGCCAACGAGAATGATTCTTAGATTGCGGAACCAGTTGGTGAAGTTAGACCCACAGTTCTTAAGCTTTTCTTTCTCAGCAAAAACGTTGAAGTTGAAGTTGGACTTAGCCATTTGATCTACAAAATTTGCAAGTACAATTTAGACTATGTTCATGATAACTAGTTCAATTTAATCAAATTACTAGATAAAATCCCACTAAATTCAACATCCCTCAAGTTGTTTAGTGAACATGATCCAAATTCACCACACCTAATCCGATCTTCACGAGAAGATATGTGGTTTCAATGGTGGACAACAAAGTGTCGATCATATCATTCATATGACTCATGCTTAACCTTTCGGTTCGTGTGTTCCGAGTCCATGTCTATACATGCTAGGCTCGTCAAGTCAAACCCAAGTATTTCCGCATGTGCAAAACTGGCTTGCACCCGTTGTATGTGAACGTAGAGTTTATAGCACCCGATCATCACGAGGTGCTTGAACACGACGAACTTTCGCAACGGTGCATGCATGGGGAGAACACAATTTTTATCTTGATCTTTAAGTGAGGAATCATCTTATAATGCTACCCTCGCGATCTAAGCATAATAAGATACATAAAAGGATAAACATCACATGCATATTATTTTATGTGACATGGTATAGCCAATCTCCGCGCAATGATCTCCATCTTGCGCGCACCAGCATGATCTCCATTACTCCACCATGATTGCCTACACCACGAATAGCAACTACAACTATTGCTAACTACTTAGCGATAAAGTAAAGCTATTACATGGCGTATAAGAAGTTGACACACATGTCATACACAATTATAAAGACAACCATATGGCTCCTGCAGGTTGTGTACTCATTGACATGCAAGTAGTAAAATATTACAAAACATGATCATTGCATACAACATACACATCATATCTTGGGCCATACCATATCCCAAAACACTCCCTGCAAAAACAAGTTAGACGCATCTACTTTGTTGTTGCATGTTTTACGTGGCTTATGGGAGTAACAAGCTAAGAACGATTCTTACCTACGGAAAGCCACAACGGTGATATTATGGTTGCCAACATTCGGTGTAAATCCCATGACTACTAGAGTGAGAGAAACTGACATCCACTAGCCGCATGTGTGGAACAAGCCACACGTCAAGTGCGGAGCCGGTCTCGCGAACGAGGTCGCGTAAAGTTGGCCTGGACCGCTTCGATCTCACAATCCCGCGTCATAAGAAGTACACAATAAGAGGCTTGCAACAGAAAGCATCAACGCCCGCAACAAGCATGTTGTGTTCTACTTGTGAAACACATCTACACATAGATCTAGCTCTGATACCACTGAAGGGTTTCACAACATAGTAAATCAAAAAATTTCTACGGATGCGAATGGGAAAGCCAAGATCTAATCTAAGAGATGCAATCAACGAGAGGTATAGATGAGATCTTCATACCCTTGAATAAATCGCACAGCGGAAACATTCAACAGAACGTGGGTGATGTAGTCGAACTAGCCTTCTCCTCCTCGCGATCCGATCCGTTCCAACGCCGCAAGTGGCGACGCCTCCGAGAGATGCACACGTACGGTGCCGCGACGTCTCCTCCTTTCTTGATCCAGCAAGTGGGGTGGAGAGGTAGATTGGATCTACAGCACAACGGCGTGGTGCAATGGTGGAGAGTTTTTGCGGCAGGGCTTCGCCTACGCGCAGTCGGGAGAGAGAGAGAGGTGGAGGGCAGCAGGTCGGCGGCTAGGGTTGAAGGAGTGGGGGGAGGGGTGCGCCCCTGCCCACCTTATATAGGGGGCTGGACGGGCCCCTTGGCCCCTCCTCCAAGCCCTAGGGCGGCGGCACCAAGGGTTGGAGTGGGGGGCAAGTTTCCCCCCTCATTCTAGAAGGGTTCCAAGGGTTTCCCCTAGGGTTTAGGATGGCTGGGCCTATGGGGCCTTGTGCCCCTGGCCCAATGCGGCCAGGGAACTCCCCTTAGTCCCACGCAGGCCTCCGACAAGTGGGGCCACGTTGGTCCCACTCCGGAAGCTTCTAGAACCACCCGGTACAATACTGAATACTCCGAAACGATTCCGAAATCCAAAAACTGCTTTCCTTTATATGAATCTTATTCTCCAGACCATTCCGGAACCTCTCGTGATGTCCTGGATATCATCCGAGACTCCGAACAAAAACTCATAAACCAATTATCCATTATATCCTAGCGCCGAGGCACGTTAAGTGTGTGACCCTACGGGTTCGAGAATATGCAGACATGATCTTCTATCAATAATCAACAGCGGGATCTGGAAACCCATATTGACTCCCACATATTCATCGATGATCATATCGGATGAACCACGATGCCAGGATTCAATTAATCCCATTTTTATATTCCCTTTGTCACACGATATTTTACTTGCCCGAGATTCGATCGTTGGTATCTGCATACCTAGTTCATTCTCGTTCACAGCAAGTACTTTACTCGTTCCGTAATCCGATATCACTTTTTAATTAACTCTTTAACCATGTTCTTGCAAGCGGTGTTGATATCGATTACCAAGTGGGCCCGAAGTATATCTCTCCGACTCGGGAGGGACAAATCCCATCTCGATTCATACAACCCAACAAGTACTTTCCGATCACCAGAGAGACACCTTTATGATCACCCTCTCATATGATGACGTTTGATGACCTCAAAGCTTTCTTCTGATACCAGGGAGTTGCATTATCTCATGGTCTAAGGAATACAATATTTGACATAGAAAAAGCTTCGCAAAGATGAACACGATGACACGATCTAATTGCTCTACTTGATTTGGGTCTGTCCATCATATCATTCTCCCAATGACATGATCTCATTATTAATCGACAACTCATGTCTATGGTTAGGAAACCTTAACCATCATTAATCAATGAGCTAGTCCATAGAGGCGTACTAGGGACACGGTGTTGTTCATAAACCACACAAGTATCAAAGTTTCCGCTTAATACAATTCTAGCATGGAATATAAACTTTATCATGAACAAGAATTATAATAATAACATCTTTATTATTGCCTCTAGGGCATAATTCCAACACTAGGTCACTTGGCTGGACACTTGGAAGAGAGAAATCAAACTCTAATTTGAAAGTGAAAAAGACAGTTTGAAAAATTCAAATCCCAACATGGTTTCCGAGTTAGGGAGGGTTTCTGAGTTAGGGAGGGTTTCCACCTGGGTTGGGAACACCCTTGGATGCCCCCCACCTATATAAGGAGGGGTAGGGGCACACCCCAAGGTATCACCCTTGCCCTAGGCGCCCAAGAAACCCTAGGTTGGCTGCCGCCCCCCTCTCTAGTTGCGACCAATCTAGATCTCTAAACCGCTACCGACTAGCTAAACTCTAGTTGCTAGCTACCTCTAAACCTCGGTACTCTAAACCCTAGATTGCCGAGGCTCCCTCTACTCCACCATACTCGCTCCGGCTTAGGCGAAGCCCTGCGGGATCTCCCCTCTACTTCCGACACCACGCCGTCATGCTGCCGGAATCGCGAGGAGAGAGCTACAACCTCCGCTGCCTGCTGGAACAAGGGAGAGGAAGGTCTTCATCGAGTACCGTACGTGTGACCGACTGCGGGAGCGCTGCCGGAACGCGGCGCCGGAAGGATCGTCTAAGCGATCTTGAGATCAGCAAGTGAACGACTATATGGGCAAGGACAATATCGATAACATCGTCGATTAGAGTACTCACGCTCAATCTGTTCGTTGGTGTGAGGTGCGTATGCAATGGTGGAAGAGGATCCTTCTCGTCATACCCTCCTGGCCTTTATATAGATAGGCAGGTCCCGGGCTTAGGTCGAGTCGGTTACAAATTAGGGTTAGTACCCTTTGAAATTCTATCTAATCTAAACTTGTCCTCCAAGGAGTCAAAAAATTCATGGGCTTGGGCCACCCGAAATCTTCATGGGCCGCGTGTCTTGACGTAGGCCTTCTTTTGGGCTGGATCAGGTATACCAATGCCGTGTACCCGTGGGGTATATCTATGTCAGATGCTTCCAAGAAAGAACAAATTGCCCACCAGTACATATGAAGCAAAGAAGCTTGTCTGCCCTCTAGTATTAGATGTGCATAAGATACATGCATGCCCTAATTACTGCATCCTCTACCGCGGTGAGAAGTACGAGAATATGGATAAATGCCCAGTATGCACTGCATTGCGGTATAAGATTAGAAAAGATGAGCCTGGTGATGTTGAGGGCAAGCCACCCAGGAAGAGGGTTCCTGCCAAGGTGATGTGGTATGCTCCTATAATACCACAGTTGAAACGTTTGTTTAGAAAAAAAGAGCATACCAAGTTGTTGCGATGGCACATGGAAGACCATAAGAAAGATGGGATGTTGAGGCACCTCGCTGATGGTCGACAGTGGAGAAAAATTGAGAGAGACTTTCCGTACTTTGCTGGTGACGCAAGGAACTTATGGTTTGGTCTAAGTACAAATGGCATGAATCCTTTTGAGGAGAAGAGCTGCAGTCACAACACCTGGACTGTGACTCTATGTATCTACAACCTTTCTCCTTGGTTGTGCATGAAGCGGAAGTTTATTATGATGTCAGTGCTCATCCAAGGCCCGAAGCAACTCGACAACGACATTGATGTGTACCTAATGTTGGAGATATGCCCAAGAGGCAATAATAAAGTGGTTATTATCATATCTTCGTACTTATGATAAATGTTTACATACCATGCTATAATTTGCACATTATGCAGTAGATGCCACATTACATTGTGATCCCATATATAAATTTGAGGTAGTCACTCTTAATTTTGCATATTGATTCTATTCGATTTAAGTCAACTTTTGTGCCTATTAGGCATATTTTGGACTTTATCAATGGTGAATTAATGTTTTATTTTACAAGAGAAATTTAATATCAATTGCAAAATAATATCATTATACCATTTATATATGTTATAGGGATTGCGAAGTGCAAACACATTGAACATATATTTATTTGTAGACACAATATGGTTTAAAACACCAACATACAATATATTCAGTACATGATGTAAATACACAATATAGAGTTTCTACGACATGACAAGTACTTAAGTGTATCACTGGTAGTTGGACCTATCTATGCGAATTTAAAACATACAAACTAATACTATACTAGTGATAGAAATAACTATTCTATGAATTAGTAAGAGGGCTGATGGTGTGTTGCAAATTTGAATGAATTCAATTGCTTTATTGATCTAGCTAGAGGCCTATTTATACAAGGAGTATGTCGGTTTAAAAAGTGGCTACTACCACTAGTGGTTTGTACATATGAAAAACGTGGGAAAACTAAGAAGGTAGTTCTAGGAGGTGTTAAACAACCTAGTCGTGCAGCCTCAAGTATTATAACACGATGTTTAGTCATATGTGTTTAGGATTTGTAAACCCTGTATCATTGCTATAAGATACGGTGGTTAGCTGAGTTGATTAGATAAGGTTGTTAGCGTGAGGATTAGCTCGTATACGGTTGTATCAGATTGACTAGATAACGTCGATCTCTTGTAATCTCTCCCTTGACAGTTTCTTTGTCGACTACATTAATACGAAGGCCACCCGAGACAAAGGGCACAGCTTACACCAAACATATCTAGAAAATTACATGGTATCAGAGATAGGCTTCCAATAAATGCATCTAGCCATGTCTGACGACACCGCCTCCTTCTCCCACACCTCGCCGGGGAACCCACTCGCCGGCTCATCGGTGACGGAGAAGCTAACATGGGAGAACTTTCTCCTGTGGGAGATGGCGGTCCTTCCAGCCATCTGTGGAACCCAACTGGAGGGATTCATCAACGAAGAGACGACGACGCTGCCCAAAACCCTCACCATCATGGGGGAAAAGGGCAAAACTGAAGAACCCAACCCATCCTACTCTGCATGGGTAAATATAGATAAGCATATCCTCCATTACCTCGCTAACTCCTTTTTGAGAGAGGTGCTGGTTTCTATTGTAGGTCTCAAAACATCTGCCGCCGTGTGGAAGGCGGTCAAGACGGTGTTTGCAACGCAATCCCGGGCGAGAATCACAAATCTGCGGGTGCTGCTCACCAAGACCAAGAGGAGATGTTCCCCTCTACCCAAGCCTACTTCGCCGGGATGAAGGGCATTGTTGATGAGCTCGCTGCGGCAGGCCGCGTCATCGACGAAGAAGAGATGGTAGAGTGTCATCGCTGCGGCAGGCCGGCCTTGATGGTCACTACAACCCACTCTTTGCTGCCATCAGGAACGAGGCTGAATCTATCAGCCCCGCCGACCTCTATGCTCGTGTCGTTGGCTATGAAGGCCGGATGCAAATCCTCCTCGGCGACAACAGTGGCTACAACTCCTCTGCTAACATGGCAGGACGAGGCCACGGTGGCTTCAACCACGGTGGCTGAGGCCGTGGCATGCCGCATGGACGCGGTGGACATGGAGGAGGCAGTGGTACAGGCCGCAACCATGGCAATGGTGGCCGTCCCAACTAGGGGAACAGAGGCAGCGACAGGAAAGGAGGCGGTAACCGCCCTACCTGCCAAATTTTTGGAAAACAAGGCCACGAAGCGTGGAAGTGTTGGTATCGCTATGATGATGACGAGTAGGAAGATAAGTATGCAAGAGTCGTCAACTCCTATCAAGTCAACACCAACTGGTACAGTGACACGGGCGCCACCGACCACATCACCGGTGAGCTTGACAAGCTCACCATGAAGGAAAAGTACCAAGGCCATGACCAAGTGCACACAGACAATGGAGCAGGTATGAACATGCGTCATGTTGGTCATTCATTTGTTCAAACCCCATCTTCTAAATTGCATCTCAAAAACATTCTCCATGTTCCAAACACCAAGAAAAACCTTGTTTCTATTCATCATCTTACAAAAGACAATAATGTATTTTTTGAATTTCATCCTTGGAATTTCTATGTAAAGTACAAGGCAATGAAGAAGGTGGTGCTTGAAGGGAGATGCTCGAGAGGTCTACCCCTTAATTTCGTCTTCATCAACATTCAATAAATAAGCCTTTAGCGTCTCCAAACCTTCCTTGGAAGATTGGCATAGTCGCCCCTTGGCCATCCCTCTTTTCAAATTGTTCAACAAGTAGTCCAAAAGCATGAACTTCCATGCTCTCAAGAGTCTAGAAATAAATTAGTTTGTGATTCTTGTCAAAAGGAAAAAAAAGCACCAATCCTTCATCCATCACGGGAAATCCCTTGTACGATTTCCGCATGATTTCCGAGGCATGAGGCTCCTCTGAGGTGACCGTTGGTCGGCCTCCGTCCTTCGTCGGCTCCTTCTCCGGCGTGGGCTGTGCATGGACTCCTCTGGTGGCGGTTGGAAGGTCACCTACTCTGGGGTGACCACGGGTGGTAAGTTTCAGGGATCGCTCGTTCTCTCGGCTGATTCTTGGCTGGTTCTTCTAAATGCTAAAGGTTCTCCGCTTGAGGGTAGATGTTTGGAAAATGGGGAGAAGATTTCTATTGGATATGTTTTGAGGTTCCCCTCTCACCTCTCTCGTGTCAATGATCTTTTGGTTCCCTCATCTGTATTTCTTGGTATATCTCCTACCATCTCTGGAACAGATGAGGACACTGGTTTTAAATGGCATGCTCTTTGCTCCTCTCTTCCGGTTGATGATTTGGAACCTTCTAACGGTTTTCTGATGCTTTTCCCTAGTGCTAAAATATTAGTACTCCTCAACCACAATGAGGTGGTAATTGATGCGCGATATTTGGTTCAAGGGGAGGTTGTGGCCACTGGAGTTTCTATTGATCTTCAAGTGAAGAGGGTGGTGGTTGGTACTCAGATCTTTCCTTGCTCTTCGGTAAAAGAAATTTCTCTCAAAGTTGATAAGATTGTACCAAAAACCCTGGATTTTGTCAAGGACTTTCCTAAGGAGTTCCCTCGTAAGGATGCATCATTGATTCGACCTACCCTGGATTTCTCTTTTGGGCAGGAATTTGAGAAGAAGTTGTTTGATAAGTTCAGGCATCAAGTTAATTTCCTTGGCGGTTTCAGAAAGAGACCTTTCTATCTGGTGTGTTCTTTTGGAAGAGCAAATTTTAAATTGGATATCCATATGGTTGGTCTTGCACTCCAAGCTTGTTTTGGTGGCCATGCGTCTAAATTCCAAGTGAAATTTCTGCAAGATAGAACTTTTCGTTTCTCGGTTGCTTCAAGGGCGGTGGGTTTTGAAATTTACAATATTTCAAAATTTTCATGTGAATCGTTTGTGGTCCATGTCAATCTTTGGGGTAATGGTGGCCCAAACTGGATTTTTGAAGAAAAGGAATTTTACAAGGAATCTGCAGGAGATTGGAAAGTTGTCACGTACAAAAAGAAAAGTCCCAAAAAATCTCCTTTGTTGAAGCATGGCAATAAGGTGGTATCTGTTTTCCAACGGCTCAAATTTCCGAATACTGATGCAGATTCATCGCCCGTTTCTGCTGCGCATAGTAAGTGTGATATCATTGCAAGTAATCAAGACAGGTCATATGCGCAGGTTCTCGCTGATAGTGGTGTTAAACCTGTGGTAACGCCGGTCGGGTCAAATGGTGGCGCCAATCGCGCGGCATTTAAACTACCTGGTCTCATTCCTTTTATGAAATTCCCTTCCTTCCCAAAATGTTTGTGGCCCGATAAATCTTTCAATGGGTGGTTCAAGGCCCAGCAAAATCCACATTTCCGGCCCACTATTTACAACGGTTTTCAAGAGTTCTCCATTTCTTTGCAAAAAACAACTGCTAGTTTCCCTGTCTCCTTAACTCCCCCGCCTGTAGAAACCCCAACCCTCCCTTGCTCGTCGCCGGCGAAGTCTGACGCAATGGCGAACATTCCGCTTGATCCTGCGCCATTCTTGTCGACTGGCTTTCAAGTTCTGCAAGTGGCTGGAAGAACTCGCGTCAAGAGGGTGGTGGTTCCGTGACGGTCGAGGACCCATGAACAATATGCTATCGCAACCATTAATCCCCCCTGGTCATGTTCCTTTCCTGAATATTCGTGAGGTCCTTGTCGATTTCCTAAACAACGAGGCTCGTGTGCACTTTCGGGAAGTTCAGGCCTGTCCTTTTGGGGCTGCATATGTGCAATTTCACCATGTCAGTGACACGGACAGGCTCATCGCGGCCAGCCCCATCCCTTTCCAAGATGTGCATGTTTCTTTTGTTAAACACAATGAGGGGGGAATGTTGGAATTATGCCCTAGAGGCAATAATAAAGATGTTATTATTATAATTCTTGTTCATGATAAAGTTTATATTCCATGCTAGAATTGTATTAAGCGGAAACTTTAATACTTGTGTGGTTTGTGAACAACACCGTGTCCCTAGTACACCTCTATGGACTAGCTCATTGATTAATGATGGTTAAGGTTTCCTAACCATAGACATGAGTTGTCGATTAATAATGAGATCATATCATTGGGAGAATGATATGATGGACAGACCCAAATCAAGTAGAGCAATTAGATCATGTCATCGTGTTCATCTTTGCGAAGCTTTTTCTTATGTCAAATATTGTATTCCTTAGACCATGAGATAATGCAACTCCCTGGTATCGGAAGAAAGCTTTGAGGTCATCAAACGTCATCCTATGAGAGGGTGATCATAAAGGTGTCTCTCAGGTGATCGGAAAGTACTTGTTGGGTTGTATGTATCGAGATGGGATTTGTTCCTCCCAAGTCGGAGAGATATACTTCGGGCCCACTCGGTAATCGATATCAACACCGCTTGCAAGCACGTGGCTAAGGAGTTAATCACAAAGTGACATCGGATTATGGAACGAGTAAAGTACTTGTTGTGAACGAGATTGAACTAGGTATGTCGATACCGACGATCGAATCTCGGGCAAGTAAAATATCGCGTGACGAAGGGAATATATATGGGATTGATTGAATCCTGGCATCGTGGTTCATCCGATATGATCATCGATGAATGTGTAGGAGTCAATATGGGTTTCCAGACCCTGCTGTTGATTATTGATAGAAGATCATGTCTGCATATTCTCGAACCCGCAGGGTCACACACTTAACGTGTCTCGACACTAGGATAGAATGGATAATTGGTTTATGAGTTTTTGTTCGGAGTCTCGTATGAGATCCAGGACGTCACGAGAGGTTCCGGTGGTCCGGAGAATAAGATTCATATAAGGCAAAGCAGATTTTGGAGTTCGGAATTGTTTCGGGTTGTCCGGTATTGTACTGGAAGCTTCTAGAACCTTCCGGAGTGGGACCAACGTGGCCTCACTTGTCGGGAGGGGGCCTGGGCCTACGAGGGAGTGCCCTGGCCACATTGGGCCAGGGGCACAAGGCCCCATAGGCCCAGCTGGCCAAGCCCTAGGGGAGCTTCTAGAAGGGGGGGAAACTTGCCCCCCACTCCTCCCTCCTTGGCTGCCGGCCCTAGGGCTTGGGGGAGGGGCAAGGGCCAGCCGCCCACCCCTCTATATAAATAGGGCTGGGGGCGCACCCTCCCCACAACTCCTCCTCAAGCCCTAGCCGCCCTACTGCCCTCCTCTCTCTCTCCCTCCCGATCGCGCGTAGGCGAAGCCTTGCCGCAGAAACTCTCCACCACTTGCACCACGCCGTCGTGTTGTAGATCCATCCTATCTCTCCACCCCACTTGCTGGACTGAGGAAGGAGGAGACGTCGAGGTTCCGCATGTGTGCATATCTCGGAGGCATCGCCACTTGCGGTGTTAGATCGGATCGGATCGCGAGGAGGAGAAGCGAGTACGACTACATCAACCACGTTCCGTTGAACGTTCCGCTGTGCGAATCTTCAAGGGTATGAAGATCTCATCTATCCCCCTCGTTGTTTGCATCTCCTGGATTAGATCTTGGCTTTCCTATTCGCATCCGTAGAATTTTTTTGATTTACTATGCTGCGAAACCCTTCAGTGGTATCAGAGCTAGATCTATGCGTAGATGTGTTTCACGAGTAGAACGCGACATGCTTGTTGCGTGAGTTGATGTTTTCTGTTGCAAGCCTCTTGTTTGTGTACTTATTATGACGCGGGATAGTGAGATCGAAGCGGTCTAGGCCAACTTTACGCGACCTCGTTCGCGAGACCGGCTCCGCACTTGACGTGTGGCTTGTTCCACACATGCGGCTGGTGGATGCCAGTTTCTCTCACTATAGTTGTCATGGGATTTACACCGGAGTTTGGCAACCATAATATCACCGTTGTGGCTTTCCGTAGGTAAAAATCATTCTTAGCTTCTTACTCCCATAAGCCACGTAAAACATGCAACAACAAAGTAGAGGCGTATAACTTGTTTTTGCAGGGAGTGTTTTCTTTGATATGGTATGTCCCAAGATGTGATGTGTATGTTGTATGCAATGATCATGTTTTGTAATGTTTCACGACTTGCATGTCAATGAGTACACAACCGGCAGGAGCCATATGGTTGTCTTTATAATTGTGTATGACCTGTGTGTCAACTTCTTATACGCCATGTAATAGCTTTACTTTATCGCTAAGTAGTTAGCAATAGTTGTAGTTGCTATTCGTGGTGGAGGCAATCATGGTGGAGTGATGGAGATCATGCTGGCACGCACAAGATGGAGATCATTGTGCGAAGATTGACTATACCATGTCACATAAAGTTATATGCATGTGATGTTTATCCTTTTATGTATCTTATTATGCTTAGATCGCGACGGTAGCATTATAAGATGATTCCTCACTTAAAGATCAAGACAAAACTGTGTTCTCCCCATGTATGCACCGTTGCGAAAGTTCGTTGTGTTCAAGCATCACGTGATGATCGGGTGCTATAAACTCTACGTTCACATACAACGGGTGCAAGCCAGTTTTGCACACGCGGAAATACTTGGGTTTGACTTGACGAGCCTAGCATGTACATACATGGCCTCGGAACACACGAACCGAAAGGTTAAGCATGAGTCATATGAATGATATGATCGACACTTGGTTGTCCACCATTGAAACCACATCTCTTCTCGTGAAGATCGGATTAGGTGTGGTGAATTTGGATCATGTTCACTAAACAACTTGAGGGATGTTGAATTTAGTGGGAGTTCATCTAGTAATTTGATTAAGTTGAACTAGTTATCATGAACATAGTCTAAATTGTACTTGAAAATTTTGTAGATCAAATTACTAAGTCCAACTTCAACTTCAACGTTTTTGCTGAGAAAGAAAAGCTTAATAACAATGGGTCTTACTTCACCAACTGGTTCCGCAATCTGAGAATCATTCTCTCTGGCGGACAAAAGGACTATGTCCTTGAGAAAGCGCTAGGTGACGCCCCTGCTGTAGATGCGCCGGCTGATGAGAAAGCTGTTTATCAGTCGCACAAGGATGATTATGGTGTGATTAAGAGCACCATGTTGTTTGCTATGGAATCGGACCTTCAAAACCATTTTGAGGAGTTCCCCGAGGCATTTGAGATTCTTGAGGAACTGAAAACTATGTTTCAGACTCAGGCCCGTTCTGAGAGATATGAGATCTCTGAGAAATTCTTTAACTGCAAGATGGAGGAAGGGAGTTCGTGAGCACGCCATAAAGATGTCGGGCTACACTCAACGCCTTGAGCAACTGGACTGCAAGATTCCAGAGGAGCTCAAGATTGACAGGGTTCTGCAATCACTCCCTCCTAG
The DNA here is from genome assembly GCA_916181665.1 of Avena sativa. NCBI lineage: Eukaryota > Viridiplantae > Streptophyta > Magnoliopsida > Poales > Poaceae > Avena > Avena sativa. Next base: position 197,955,619 of record OV702282.1, read on the forward strand.
CTACAAAGGTTTTGTAGTTACTCATAATCAGATTGGTTCCACTGATACGATCACCGAGCTCTTCGCTAAGCTGAAAGCTGCGGAGGTGGACATCAAGAAGGATAATCATGTGTTGATGGTCAACAAGCCCCCCAGCTTTAAGAAAGGTAAGGGTGCAAAGAAGCCCTTCAAGAAAGGCAGCGGCAAGCGTGTGGTCCCTGCTGAGAAGAAGCTCAAGTCTGGACCTAAGCCGGACACTGAGTGCTTCTATTGCAAGGACAAGGGTCACTAGAAGCGCAACTGTCTGAAGTACTTAGCGGACAAGAAGGCTGGCACCATCAAAGGTATATTTGATATACATGTTATTGATGTTTTCCTTACTAGCCCTCGTTGTAGTGCCTGGGTATTTGATACTCGTTCAGTTGCTAATATTTGTAACTCGAAACAGGAGCTACGGAATAGACGGCGGCTAGCGAGGGATGACGTAACGATGCGCGTTGGCAACGGATCAAGAGTTGATGTGATGGCCGTCGGCACGCTCTCCTTAGTTTTACCTTCGGGATTAGTTTTAAACCTCAATAAATGTTATTATGTGCCTGCGTTGAGCATGGACATCATATCTGGATCATGCTTATTGCAAGACGGTTATTCATTTAAATCTGAGAATAATGGTTGTTCTATTTATATGAGTAACATCTTTTATGGTCATGCACCTGCTGTGAATGGTTTATTTCTTCCGAATCTCTAAAGGGATGAAACACACATCCATAACATTGAGGCTAAGAGATGCAAAGTAGATAGTGATAATTCTACTTATTTGTGGCACTATCGTCTAGGTCATATTGGTGTAAAACGCATGAAGAAACTCCATTCTGATGGCCTTTTGGAGTCTCTTGATTTTGAATCATTTGACACATGCGAACCATGCCTCATGGGCAAGATGATCAAAACCCCATTCTCCGAAATGATGGAGCGAGCAATGGACTTGTTGGAAATCATACATACCGATGTATGCGGACCGATGAGTGTTTCGATGCGCGATGGTTATCGCTACTTTCTCACTTTTACTGATGACTTAAGTAGATATGGGTATATCTATTTAATGAAACATAAATCTGAAACATTTGAAAAGTTCAAAGAATTTCAGAATGAAGTAGAGAACCATCGTAACAGAAAGATTAAGTTTCTACGATCCGATCGTGGAGGTGAATATTTGAGTTATGATTTTCTCACGCATCTTAAAGCAAACGAAATCGTTTCGCAACTCACGCCACCCGGAATACCACAACGCAATGGTGTGTCTGAACGCCGGAATCGAACTCTATTAGATATGGTGCGATCTATGATGTCTCTTACTGATTTGCCGTTATAATTTTGGGGTTGTGCATTAGAAACCGCTGCATTCACTTTAAATAGGGCACCATCTAAATCCGTTGAGACGACACCGTATGAACTGTGGTTTGGTGCTAAACCTAAGTTGTCGTTTCTTAAAGTTTGGGGATGCGAAGCTTACATCAAGAAGTTGATGCCGGACAAGCTCGAACCCAAAGCGGAGAAATGTGTCTTCATAGGATACCCTAAGGAAACGATTGGGTATACCTTCTATCACAGATCCGAAGGCAAAGTGTTTGTCGCAAAGAACGAATCCTTTCTTGAGAAGGAGTTTCTCTCGAAAGAAGTGACTGGGAGGAAAGTAGAGCTAGACGAGGTTATTGAACCTTCTCTTGAGTTAGAGAGTAGAGCAGCACCTGAAATTGTTCCAGTGTCGTCTGCACCGACAATAGAGGAAGCTATGACAAGGATCATGAAGCTTCGGACAATGCTACTACTGAACGTCGCAGGTCGACAAGGTCACGTGCCCCTCCTGAGTGGTATGGAAACCCTGTCTTAACTGTCTTGTTAGTAGATGACAGTGAACCTGCGAACTATGAGAAAGTGATGATGAGCCCAGACTCTGAGAAATGGCTAGAGGCCATGAAATCCGAATTGGGATCCATGAGCGAAAACCAAGTATGGACTTTGGTGGACCCTCCTAGCGACCGAAAGGACGTTGAGTGCAAATGGATATTCAAGAAGAAAACGGACGCATATGTTAATGTTACTGTCTATAAAGCTCGACTTGTCGCGAAAGGTTTTTGACAAGTTCAAGGTGTTGACTATGATGAGACTTTCTCTCCCGTAGCGATGTTTAAGTCCATTCGGATTTTATTAGCAATTGCTGCGTTTCATGATTATGAAATATGGCAGATGGATGTTAAGACTGCGTTCCTCAATGGCAACATTGATGAAGAGTTGTATATGATGCAACCCGAAGGTTTTGTCGATCCTAAGGATGCTGATAAAGTGTGCAAACTTCAGTGTTCCATTTATGGACTGAAGCAAGCATCTCGGAGTTGGAACCTTCGTTTTGATCAAGTGATCAACAGCTTTGGATTTGTTCCAAATTTCTACGAAGCTTGTATCTACAAGAAAGTGAGTGGGAGCTCAGTGACATTTCTGGTACTATATGTGGATGACATATTGATTATTGGAAATGACATTGACATGCTTAACGATGTGAAGAGTTATTTGAACAAATGATTTTCAATGAAAGACCTAGGGGAAGCTGCTTATATATTAGGCATCAGAATCTATAGAGATAGACAAAGACGCCTAATAGCTTTAAGCCAGAGTACATACCTAGACAAAGTTCTGAAAAGGTTCAGAATGGATAAGGCAAAGAAAGGTTCAGTGCCTATGTTATGAGGTAAGATATTGAGCAAGGCTCAGTGTCCAGTCACGGTAAATGATAGAGAAGCTATGAGCAAAGTGCCTTATGCCTCGGTCATAGGTTCTATCATGTATGCCATGCTGTGTACTAGACCGGATGTGTCCAATGCTCTTAGTTTGACGAGCAGGTACCAAAGTGATCCAGGAGTGGAACACTGGACAGCCGTGAAGAACATCCTAAAGTACCTAAATAGGACTAAAGAAATGTTCTTGGTCTATGGAGGTGATGAACAGCTCGTCGTAAAGGGTTACGTCGACGCTAGTTTCGACACCGACAAGGATGATTTTAAATCTCAGACAGGATACATTTATATTTTGAATGGAGGAGCTATGAGCTGGAGAAGCTGCAAGCAAAGCGTGATCGCGGGATCTACAGTAGAAGCGGAATACATGGCTGCTGCAGAAGCGTCAAGTGAAGGATTTTGGATCAGGAACTTCATCACTGAGCTTGGTGTGGTTCCAAGTGCCTTGGACCCACTAGAGATATTGTGTGACAACACTGGCGCCATAGCACTGGCTAAGGAACCAAGATATCATCCAAAGACCAAGCATATCAACCACAAGTTTCATATAATCCGAGATTATATAACAGATGGAGATATGAAGATTAGCAAAGTACATACAGATCTGAATGTCGCAGATCCATTGACTAAACCTCTTCCACGAGCAAAACATGATCAGCACCTTAGTGCCATGGGTGTTAGATTGTTGCCAGATGTAAACTAGATTATTGACTCTAGTGCAAGTAGAAGACTGTTGGAATTATGCCCTAGAGGCAATAATAAAGATGTTATTATTATAATTCTTGTTCATGATAAAGTTTATATTCCATGCTATAATTGTATTAAGTGGAAACTTTAATACTTGTGTGGTTTGTGAACAACACCGTGTCCCTAGTACGCCTCTATGGACTAGCTCATTGATTAATGATGGTTAAGGTTTCCTAACCATAGACATGAGTTGTCGATTAATAATGATATCATATCATTGGGAGAATGATATGATGGACAGACCCAAATCAAGTAGAGCAATTAGATCGTGTCATCGTGTTCATCTTTGCGAAGCTTTTTCTTATGTCAAATATTGTATTCCTTAGACCATGAGATAATGCAACTCCCTGGTATCGGAAGAAAGCTTTGAGGTCATCAAATGTCATCCTATGAGAGGGTGATCATAAAGGTGTCTCTCAGGTGATCGGAAAGTACTTGTTGGGTTGTATGTATCGAGATGGGATTTGTCCCTCCCAAGTCGGAGAGATATACTTTGGGCCCACTCGGTAACCGATATCAACACCGCTTGCAAGCACGTGGCTAAGGAGTTAATCACAAAGTGATATCGGATTACGGAACGAGTAAAGTACTTGCTGTGAACGAGATTGAACTAGGCATGTTGATACCGACGATCGAATCTCGGGCAAGTAAAATATCGCGTGACGAAGGGAATATATATATGGGATTGATTGAATCCTGGCATCATGGTTCATCCGATATGATCATCGATGAATGTGTGGGAGTCAATATGGGTTTCCAGACCCCGCTGTTGATTATTGATAGAAGATCATGTCTGCATATTCTCGAACCCACAGGGTCACACACTTAACGTGTCTCGACGCTAGGATAAAATGGATAATTGGTTTATGAGTTTTTGTTCGGAGTCTCGGATGAGATCCAGGACGTCACGAGAGGTTCCGGAATGGTCCGGAGAATAAGATTCATATAAGGCAAAGCAGATTTTGGAGTTCGGAATTGTTTCGGGTTGTCCGGTATTGTACTAGAAGCTTCTAGAACCTTCCGGAGTGGGACCAACGTGGCCTCACTTGTCGGGAGGGAGCGTGGGCCTACGAGGGTGTGCCCTGGCCGCATTGGTCCAGGGGCACAAGGCCCCATAGGCCCAGCCGGCCAAGCCCTAGGGGAAACCCTAGGGGAGCTTCTAGAAGGGGGGGGACTTGCCCCCCACTCCTCCCTCCTTGGCCGCCGGCCCTAGGTCTTGGGGGAGGGGCAAGGGCCAGCCGCCCACCCCTCTATATAAGGAGGGGGGCTGGGGGCGCACCCTCCCCACAACTCCTCCTCAAGCCCTAGCCGCCATGCTGCCCTCCTCTCTCTCTCCCTCCCGACTGCGCGTAGGCGAAGCCCTGCCGCAGAAACTCTCCACCACTTGAACCACGCCGTCGTGTTGTAGATCCATCCTATCTCTCCACTCCACTTGCTGGACCGAGGAAGGAGGAGACGTCGAGGTGCCGCACGTGTGCATCTCTCGGAGGCATCGCCACTTGCGGTGTTAGATCGGATCGGATCGCGAGGAGGAGAAGCGAGTACGACTACATCAACCACGTTCCGTTGAACGTTCCGCTGTGCGAATCTTCAAGGGTATGAAGATCTCATCTATTCCCCCTCGTTGTTTGCATCTCCTAGATTAGATCTTGGCTTTCCCGTTCGCATCCGTAGAATTTTTTTGATTTACTATGCTGCAAAACCCTTCAGAAAATTGGAGGAGAGCTCAGCTCAACAACGAGTGCTGGGTGATGCTAGTTGGCCCTCCCCTGGACCACTGGCATACTAAAGATCTGAATGTGGTTTTTGCTGATATTGGGAAGGTTCTTCTATGGGAGCGGGACCAGGACCACAAAGGCAGGATTGTTGCAAAAATTCGCGTTACTGATCTGGTGGATATTCCTAAGAGTGTCAGGTTCACTATAGGCGACTTGGTGGAGTCTGAATCTTGGACCTTTTCTGTTGAGGTGTTGCAGAGTGACTTGCTTGGGGAGGGGGACACCTGATGAGGACCCACTTCCGGATGACAATGAGGACCCACATCCCTTACCTGTCTTTGGGCCCCAGATCCCCCCTCCTCCTCCTCCCCCCTGCTCCTGGGGGTGAGGCTGGTGGTTGGGGTCAGTGGGTGGCTCCTGTGCAGGATCCTGCTCCTGGTGGGGATAACAATGAAGGTTGGGACCCTTGGGAAGCTGCTGCTGCTCCTATCCAAGGTCCTGTGATTGCTCCTGGTGAAGACATGCCAGTGGATAACCATAATCCTCCCCCACAGGATGTTAAAAGTGGAGTTACTGGTGCTATTCTTGTTAATGACTGGGAGTCTGATGATGATGAATCTGTGAATGCTGAACCTGCAGTTATTGAGGTACAGTTAGTGGTTGAAGGGCCTCACGATGTTGGTATTGGTGAGGGCCTGCAGAACATTCTTCAGAACTACTTGGTGGAGGATGAAGCTAACTCTGATGAAGAGGGGATGGTAGAGAGACCCATGGACACTGGTGCTGACGCTGATGGAGATGATGATTGGATGATGGAAGATCAGCACCTCCTTTCCCCTAATGAAGCCCATCTTCAGGTGGGAATGGTCAGAACTTTTGTGTCCATTCCTGATGTTCATGCTGCAAAGCAGGGCTTTTCTCAACAAGGCCTGGAGCTCTGGGAAAGCTACTTTGCTCCACATATTCAGAAGGACTCTTCTTCAAAGGACTCACTCATGTGTGAAATTCCTGTAAGTTGGTTCAATTTTATTACCCTCATCCTTGCTACTCCTGAGAAGTTTAATTGGGTCAAGAGCTTTCTTACTTCCCCTTTATGGGAAATTATTAAAGAACCTATTGCTGAGGAGAATTCAATATCTTTCATCATCCCTAATGAAAGCATTTCACAGATGGCACCCCCTTGTCTGGGCATTGAGGACAAGCAGTCCTCTTGCTCTCCTTCCACTCCTTCTAGAAAGAGAAAGGGCAAGGAACCTCTAGTTGAAACTGAGGTGAGAAGAAGTCCTAGAATTGTTGAATTAAATGGGGGTTTCAAGAGTCACTTAAACTGCTCAATTGCTGACTGTCTGACTTGCAATGCTGTTCCACCCTGCTTAAATCCTAAAGTGGTTAAAAATCTTGCTGCCTCTTTCTGCAAGGTAAAGGATGGTGACCTGGAGAAGAGGTTGCTCAAGAAAGGGAAGGCCACTGAAGTGGCAGTCAAGGCTCCTCCAAAATGCACCATCAAAGGAAATGGTCCATCAAGCTTGAGCATTGGAGGCAAGAAGAGATCTGGGGCTGCTGGGTACCTGTGGTCAGCAGGCCAAGAAGAAAACCCCCACTTAAGTGTTTTAATGTATCACAATATGTCTTTTGCTGGAGCCTTGTTGTCTCCCTGTTCTGAAACCTGTACTACTGGTCTTCTGATGTGTTTGTTACCTAATATTGAACCTGTTAGTGGGTTTATGGTATGGAATGCACTTTGTCTACTTGGTTGTGGTCTTTTCAGTTGGGTGATTACATTGGTTGTATCACCTCTTCACTCAACATATAACTGGTTTTTTAATGGATAATAAAGAATTTGGAAGATTCTGAACTGGAACATCAGGGGAATTAATTCAGAAAAAATGGGTTTCTCTCGAAAATAAAATTGACGAGTCTGGCTGTGACATTATTTGCCTCCAAGAAACTAAGAAGGAAGTTTTTGATATATCTTATATAAGGAAATTCTGCCCCCACCCCCAAATTTTCCAAATTTGAATTCCTTCCCTCCAGGGGGGCTTCTAGGGGTTTGATTATCCTTTGGAATAGCTCTCTGTTTTCTAGGTATATTTCTTTCCAAAATGAGTTCTCCATCTCCATCACCTTGACATCCCTCTTTTCCAATGAAACCTGGATCCTCACCAACATTTATGGGCCATGCTTAGCTGAAAAAAGCAGATTTTTTAGAATGGTTTGGAAATATTGACATGCCTGATGATATGGATTGGCTCATTGTGGGTGACTTCAATCTTACTAGAAAACCCTCTGACAGAAATAGACAGGGTGGGGATGTGAATGATATGCTTCTTTTCAATGAAGCCATTAACAATCTGGGTCTCATTGAATTACCCCTTAAAGGTAGAAAGTTCACTTGGAGCAACATGCAAAAAGAACCTCTGCTGGAAAGACTGGACTGGTTCTTTACATCTGCCTCCTGGACTCAGAGCTTTCCTTCAACTTTTGTTGTCCCTCTTACCAAGCCTACCTCTGACCATCTACCTTGTGTCATCTCCATTTGTACAATGATTCCAATATCTCAGGTTTTCAGATTTGAGAATTATTGGATGCATCATAATGATTTTAATGAAATTGTTCAAAATGCCTGGAACAACCCAGTTGGCTTCCATGATTCTGCCAAAAAAATTAATGCTAAATTTAAAAATGTAAGAAGGGGACTGAAGATCTGGGCAAAAAATCTGCCTTGCCTGAAGGCACAAATTTGCAATGTCAATGCCACCATTGATCTCTTGGATCTCTTGGAGGAAATGAGAACTCTTACTATTATGGAATGGAATCTCAGAGACCTTCTGAAAGACCTTATAATATCACTTCTTCAAAATCAAAATGCTTATTGGAAGCAAAGAGGAAAATTCAAATGGGTCAAGCTGGGTGATGAGAACACACAATTCTTTCATTCAAAAGCCACCATAAGCTTCAGGCATAACTACATATCCATGCTCAAAGATGAGTCTAATGAAGAGACTCATGCTCATTCTGGTAAAGCTGATTTACTCTGGAAGGCCTTTAAAGAAAGAATGGGCACATCTGATAAGCCTGAAATGCACTTTAATCTTAGTGAGTTGGCAGGGGAATGTTTGAGTCAAGAGGAAAAGGATGTTTTAGAAGAACCATTCTCTGACAATGAGATTGAAGGTGTAATAAAGGAACTTCCTAATGACAAATCCCCTGGTCCAGATGGCTTCAATAATGAATTCATTAAACAATGCTGGCCTATTATTAAGGAGGATGTTAAACAACTCCTTGTGGATTTCTATGAGGGCAAGACTTCTTTGGAAAGCATTAATGCCTCTTTTATCACCCTCATTTCAAAAAATGAAGCCCCTTTGACACCTGCTGATTTCAGGCCTATTTCTCTTCTCAACAGTGTCTTCAATATTATAACCAAGCTTCTGGCTAACAGGCTTCAAAAAATTATCCTTAAACTTGTCCACAAAAAACAGTATGGTTTCCTCAAACAAAGATCTATTCAGGACTATTTAGGATGGGCTTTTGAATTCCTTGATCAATGCCACAAGTCCAAAGAAGAAAGTTTAATTCTTAAGCTTGATTTTGAAAAGGCTTTTGATAGAATTGAGCATTCAACAATTATTAATATTCTCAAAGCCAAAGGTTTTGGTGAAAAATGGATTACTTGGATTCAGTTGATCTTTGGTTCTGCTTCATCCTCTGTTTTTTTAAATGGAGTGCCTGGGAAAAAGTTTTATTGTAGAAGAGGTGTAAGGCAAGGGGATCCTTTATCCCCACTCTTGTTTGTCCTGGCTGCTGATCTTCTTCAAATAATTCTCAACAAAGCAATGAGCCTTGGGCTTCTCTCCCTTCCCCTTGAGGGTGTGTTTTATCCTGATTTCCCTGTTGTGCAATATGCAGATGACACCTTATTAATCCTTAAGGCTGATTCAAAGCAATTATTGTGCCTTAAGGCTCTACTTCATACTTTTGCTCTCTCCACTGGACTCAAAGTCAATTATTCTAAATCTAGTATGATGCCAATCAACATGGATTCTGAGAGGCTAAGGCACTTTGCTAGCACACTTTCATGCCTCCCTGGCTCATTACCCTTCACTTACCTTGGATTGCCTTTAAGCATCAACAAGCCTGCAGTGGAGCATTTTCTGCCTATTGTTCAGAGAGTAGAGAGAAGATTATGTGGGATTGCTGATTTCCTAAACTATGGGGGGAAATTACAGTTGGTTAAATCTGTCTTATCTTCCCTTCCCATATATTATATGAGTTGTTTTGAACTTCCTGTCTCTATTAAAGATCAACGAATTAAGTATATGAGACATTGCTTGTGGAGGAAGAAAACCACTGATGTTGAAGCTAGAGGTCAAGCCCTAGTTGCCTGGAATAAAGTTTGTAGACCAAAGAACCATGGAGGATTGGGGGTGCTTGATCTTAATGTTCAAAACTCAGCGCTTCTTTTGAAGAATTTGGATAAATTCTACAATCATAAGGATATTCCATGGGTTCATCTTGTTTGGAACACTTATTACTGCAATGGTAAATTGCCTGGAAGAAGTCTGGAGGGATCCTTCTGGTGGAAAGCTCATCTGAAATTAGTTGACATATTTAAAGGAATAGCAAAGTGCTCGGTGGGAGATGGAAAATCCACTCTTCTCTGGACTGATATGTGGAATGATGAATTCCTACAGCATAAACTTCCTCATCTTCTTTCTTATGCAAAAAATCCTCACATTTCTGTTTGTGAGTTCTTACAGACACCCAACATGCAAGATCACTTTTTTCTTCCTCTGTCACAACAAGCTTACCATGAATATCAAAGCCATGAGCAAATTCTCAGTGATGGGATGCAGGGAGAAGCAGACAACTGGAGCTATATCTGGGGCAGTGCTATTTTTTCAGTCCAAAAGGCCTATTATTCATTATCTGGATACCAGTATGTGCAACCACATTTTTCCTGGTTATGGAAGTCCTCTTTCCAGAAAAAACATAAGTTCTTCTTCTGGATTTTGCTCCATGATAGGCTAAACACCAGAAATCTTTTGAAAAGGAAAAGATTCGTTCTGGCTTCATATGAGTGTGTGTTCCATGGTTGCACGAGTGAGGAAACTCTTCTGCACTTATTTTGGGGCTGTCCTTTTGCAAAAGCATACTGGGCTGAAATTTATCCTGTCCAAGATAATGATATCACTCTCTTCGAAGCACTGACTAGTATTAAAAGAGGCCTAAAAGTCCCATTTGCAATGGAAATCATTATTCTTGGGGCCTGGGGCATATGGATGTGCGGAAACAATGAAATCTTCAATAACAAGCATGCCTCCCTTGATGAATGGAGGGCTATTGTTTCTCACGAATTAAGATGGGTCCTATGTAGAATTAAGAAAAAGAATTACCAGGTCCTCAAAGATTGGATTAGCAATAACTTAGACAGGAGATAGTTGCTCATAGTGTTATCCCTCTTTGAGGTGGCTTGAAACTTGTAAATATTCGCTTGTAACTCTCTATGATTGATAAAAATTGCAGTGGGGTTCTTTACCCTACTGTTTTACCCTAAAAAAAGCACCAATTGCCTTATCCAAAGTCTACCAGTGTATCCACTTCCCCTATTGAACTTGTTTTATCCGATATATGGGGGATAGCACTGTTGGTAGATACACTTATTATGTCAGTTTTATTGATGATTTCAGCAAATACACTTGGATTTATCTTATTAAACAAAGATCTGATGTTTTCCAAGAATTCCACAACTTTCAAAAGCTTGTTGAACGCCAATTTGATACTAAAATCCTTGCACTTCAAAGTGACTAGGGTGGTGAATACGAAAAACTAAATTTGCTCTTTCAAAAATAGGCATACAACACCATGTATCTTGGCCACATGCTCATCAACAAAACGGTTTGGCCTCTTGGGCATATCTCCAACATTAGGTACGCTTTTTTTTGAAAGTGCAAGTACAAAGACATTGGTATTAATGTTTCCGGTTAATTGTATTAACCGGAAAAATTAACACCAAACATTTGAATGGTCGCCACGCTGGAGCCATGTCGGCTTGCCGGCCAACAGGCCAGACGATGGTGACAGACGACGGAGGAGGGCGGGCGGGGATGAAAAACCTAGCCTGCTCGAACTAGCGCATCGAGGCGGACCTAATAGGGGCGGCGCCGCTGTTCCTTGGTCACCGGAACGGTGAGCTCGACGGTGCACGGCGTTGGAGCTTGCGGATCAACGACGAGCAACAAGTACAGCGTGCGAGAGAGGCAAAGGAGAGGTCCATAGGGACCGGTGGCTCACCCTAAGCGTGATGGAGGGGTCGAGGAGGCACGGGGAGGCCGGAATCGATGGCGAGCAGCAGTGGCCGGTGTCAGGGACGAGGTCCGGTTGCGGCGCATGGGACCTTGTATTCTTGCGCTGGCTAGGGCAATCGATGGAGACAAGCGAGTCAAAGCTCAAGGCGGCAACGGTTGAGCGAGGGGAGGCCTGAGACGGCAGGGCGCTGACGGTTATGCAGAGCTAGGGGACAGAGGGGAAAATCGAGTGAGGGAGGTCACGAGAGAGAGAGAGAGCGGGAGGGGATAAGGACAAAGGAGAGGCGTCAGCGCGTTATTATCCTCGTCAGGGAGCTCGTCGTATGGCCAGGAGGAGGCGGTGGTGATCAACGGCGGCGCCGGCGACACCCAGCTGCTTCCTCCCGAGGAGGAAGACGATGAAAGGGAAAACTGAAGCGGTACGAGCCGCTTCTGGCCTGCGTCTAGGCCTAGGTGGGCCGCAGAAGCTACGTGCGGGCGGCATGCAGAGGGGAGAGGGAAAGGTTGGGCTGCTGGGCTGCGGCCTGGCTGCTTAGGATCCATTTTTTATTCTGAAAATAGTTTTATATTTCTGTTTCTATATTCTGTTTTGTATTTAAAAAATACCAGAGAGTTTATAAAATATCTAAAATACTATGGATCCCCTTTTACTCAGTTTGGGCTCCAAATATTTTGGTACTTTTTGAAATTCAAACCATTTTGAATTGCTTTGAGAGAGAGAGGAAACTAGGGTTTAGGATTTGCATTATTTTCTTGAGTGCACAATTTGAAAGATGATGATAATGAATGCACAATCAAACCCTAAATAGTAATTAGCTAAAACTGGGGTGTTACAGCTCTATCCCTCTTACGAGAATCTCGACCAAAGATTCCAAAGGTAGGAAAAGAGATAGAGAGAGAAAGAGACGGGGTCACTCTAAAGATAAGAGGGAAACACACTAGACAACATACTGAGTATCTCATGGTCAACTCATGGATGGAGTGTTCAGAAACAACTCTAAGATGACAAACATGAAATACGTCAAGGTAGCAAAGGGAACAAGAGGAGAAGGTTTCAAGTTGTTAGATAGATGGTCATAGTAAGGATTGAGACCATGGAGCTTACAGGAGGTTTTGAAGCTTCTGAAGAAGAAAGATCCCAACAGAAAGAACATGAGCACAGACTTCGAGAAATGAAGCTCTACTAAACAACTTAAGTAAAGATTTCAGGTTGTGGAGATATGTATTAACAAAACCAAGCTATTGAACTACTTTTGAAACAGAAGGGTTACTTTTTTGTTCAACAGAAGGCCAAGACAGAAAGGTTGTTTTGTGGCGAGGACTCATAAGAGTCACAAGAAACATGTAACAAGATGTAAGATCCCTCCCTTTATAAAGGTAAGGATCCCTGTGATTGCAATGCTAGTCCCTGGATCAATGCTAGCATCCACAGTTTAAGATGAAGTACACAGAAACAAAGGTCATTATTACATATCATTCCAGAGACAAACATAGTCTTTTACAAACTCCATGGCCACAGGCCTAATACAAGAGTTCAAATATATAATAAGATAAATAAGTCTTCATCTTCATGTGCCACAGGCAAGCATGTTGAGTGTAGACTCATACCCCCTAATCATCATCAGAATAACCTGCAACATCACAAGTTACAGCCATAGTGGGTCAATACATTGGAATAGTATTGGCAAGTGATACATTAGTAGAATATTAGCAGTCTAGATACTATATGCATTTTGGCTAAGTGTAGCTTAGGCTTGCTTTGCTCAAAATAGGTTTTACCTATCAGTTGAAAACACTAAGTTTTTCTTTGATAAAACTTTCCCAAGGAATCAACAATAGACATTGGTGATCCTTCACCCTTGTTCAACCACAAGTTTTAACTTAGAAATTGGGATGAGGAGATTCTTGATAGCTTCCATGTCTTGATGCTCAAGTTGTCCAATACCAGGGACATGGCTAAGTACTTAGATTCTTCCGTCTGCAGAGGTTGTGCACTTTCCCCACAAGACTTGATTTTCACCAAGACAGGACCTTTCAGAAGCCTTCCCTTAGACCAAATGGACGCACTCCAAAGCTATCATACCACTACCACCAACTGTCCAAATGGCTAAGTTATTGCAACCTATATGATCCAGGCAGAGCCCATAATGCCATGTGGCTGCACTAGAAGCTTCTTAACATATGGCATCTCAAATCCCTTTGTTCCTGGGTGGATTTCCACAAGTGAGATACACAAGGTAAACCATAGAAATGGGCCTTGTGTAACCACTCAACACAAACCATTCTTTCCATTCCACCCAGGTGTTTCATTCACTTAGTTGTTTTATTAAGCAAAACACAAGTCCAAAGACTTAGAAATATTTTTACATAACATGAATATATCACCACCCTTTGATTGCTACTAGCTAGGCTAAGCATGGCAATGGTAAGCATCTTAACTTAGAAATTTCTAGCAATTCTACAACTACTAGGATGTCCCAAGCATAGCATATAGATCAAAATATTCATGCAAGTCCTATACAAAATATTTCTAGTGCATAGTTGAAAAATATAGGAATAAAATCATGAAGCACCACTTGCCTTGGTAGTTTGGGGAGTAGCAACAATCTTCACAATCACAATCACTATTTGCACCAAAATCTACACATAAAATAATGGCACAAAGATCACATATCAAAATATACAAACAAAAATATATGAATGCATGCAAATGCCATGTGATGATTTTTCTACACCAAACAAGACAAGTATACAGTACTGAATCCTAAACAAGTCCAAAACACACCAAATAAACTTTATTTGATCAACAAATCATTTTTCAAATAATTACTATACACAAATTATGCCTACAAATGTTTCTGTAAAAACAACCATTTTTACAGAGGCAAAACATTAAACACATTGCATAAACAGAAAGGATTTTCTCTCCTGATTCAAATGATATAAAATTTGTAAAATTTGAACATGTGGATCAAAAGTTATGAATTTTATAAGTTTGGTTAACTAATAGATCAAATTTCTGGTTTACATTTAAACACAGGCCACGCGGCGCTTTCTGATTCGTCAGTACCGCTTCGCACAGATCAACCAGTGTGGACCGCACGATCTAAATGAAATCGCACGGCCAGATCTGTCTCGCACCCCTTCGTTTAAGTGATCTATCTAACGCGTTGGATCTGGATCTAATGGTTGCCGATCAAGCGACCAAAGTCTGGCGGCGAGTGGCGGCGGCGGCTCTGTCAGAGACATTGCCGGCGATCTAGGTTGCGCGAGAGAGGGAGAGATAGCTCACCGAGTTCGTCGTGCGCTGCTGATGCTCAAGGTATGCATGTTTGGCGAAGGGGCGCTCGAGGTCGACGGGTATTTCTCGCCGGAGTCGCTGCTGTCGTCGGGCGTGTGCTGCTAGAGACGATGGCGACGCTACGGTTCACGCTAAGGCACGAGAGAGATTGCGTTAGATGCGTGCAGACGAGGCGAGTGTGTGATTATGAACGAGAGAGGGAGGCGCGGTCAGTACAAACCAGGAGAGCTCGTCAGAGTTGCGGCTGCGTCAGGCACTTGCGGTCGTCGACGTTGGCGAGGCTCCGGATGGTCCTAGCACGCACCAGTGGTGTTAGAAGATGCGCAAGGTTGCTGCGATCATGCTGGCAAGATTAGAAGGCAAGGGGCGAGGAGTGCTCACCGGAATCGCACGCCGGAGTGGCTCGGTACCGCGGCGGTGCAAGCGAGATTGTGGGCAGCCTGGTGGCGGAGTGGGGGCGCTAAGTGAGGGGAAATGGTCGCAGTGGGGTAGGGGTTAAATAGCCGGAGCAGGGGCAAGAATTACGCATGGCATCAATGGGATTTAAGCGCATTTGCGTCGAGAGGAAACGGCCGCGGCGGCGCTGGTCGCAGGCGTGATTTGGGGGCGACAAGGTGACGTGGCTGTGGGGCCCAGTGGTCAGCGAGGGGGTGTGCGCGGGCGCGGTGAGGAAAGGCAGAGCGAGAGGTGGCCCGGGTGGGCTGCTTTGCCTATTGGGCTGGAATGGTGGCGCCAGGCCCAGTTAGATTTCTAATTCTCTTTTCTTTTTCCAGAATGATTTTCAGGATTCTTTTCCAAACAAATTCAAAAGCATTTGAAATCCAAACCTTTTCTAGATTTTTGTAAAGTGTAAACTTCATATTTTTTGGGCATAAAACCTTGTTATCTCATTAGACTTGCTTGGTCCTTTTGAAAATTCAAAATAAACAGTGCCTCTGCACAAAGTTTGATAAAGATTTGAAAATGGTTTTAATATCAAATTTTGTTTTGGAAAAAATTTGTCCAAGCTTGGAACTCAACCAACCAATCATATGAACTCACAACCATGGTTTTAAAACAAATATTCCCTCACTAGAGAGTGGCATTGAATCAATGCTTGTTTACATAAAATAACAAGCACCCAAATGCTTCTGTTTTTGTAATGACTTTGAAATTGAATCCTAATGATCATGAATGCATGGATGATATGCAAAGCTTTAAAACATGATTTTAGGGATGTTACAAATCTAACCCCATTAAGGTGAATCTCGCCCTCGAGATTCAGATTGGCTAGCAAATAGGTGAGGGTGGTCTTTCCGAAGATCATCTTCTCTTTCCCATGTTGCTTCTTCTTCGGAATGATGGTTCCATTGAACTTTGCAGAATTTGATAGTCTTAGTCCGAGTAACTCTTTCTGCAGTCTCGAGAATCTTGATGGGTTTTTCCTCATAAGTGAGGTCACTCTCCAATTGGACCTCTTCCAATGGTATAGTATCCTTCAAAGAAGTCTCTTCCATATCTAGATGGCATTTCTTAAGCTGACTCACATGAAACACATTGTGAACGGCAGACAATGATTCTGGCAATTCAATATCATAAGCTACTTCTCCTTTACGACTCAGAATCTTGAATGGTCCAACATATCTTAGGGCCAATTTTCCTTTGACTCGAAATCTCTTCACTCCACGAAGTGGTGACAGTCTAAGATAAGCTCTATCACCCACTTCATAGGTGACTTCTCTACGCTTAGGATCTGCGTAGCTTTTCTGTCGGGACTGTGCTATCTTCAATCTGTCCTTAACTAGTTTGACTTTTTCTTCAGCCTCTTTGATTAGTTCTGGTCCGAACAAACTTATTTCTCCCACACCATTCCATAGTAATGGGGTGGTACACTTTCTCCCATAGAGAAACTCAAATGGTGCCATCTCAATACTGGCTTGGTAGCTATTATTGTAAGAGAATTCTGCGTAAGGCAGACTTTCATCCCAACTAGCTCCATAGTCTAGAGCACATGCTCTCAACATATCTTCAAGAATCTGGTTGGTCCTTTCTGTCTGACCATCAGTCTGAGGATGAAAAGCAGTGCTGAATTCCAACCTCGTTCCCAATGACTCATGTAGTTGCCTCCAAAAATGAGAAGTGAATTGAGTTCCTCTATCAGACACAATACTCTTGGGTACTCTATGCAGACATACAATCTTGCTCATGTAGATCTTGGCTAACTTAGCACTTGTATAGGTTGTCTTCACGGGTATAAAATGAGCCACTTTAGTTAAGCGATCCACTACTACCCAAATAGAATCATATCCTGACCTGGTCCTTGGCAATCCGGTGATGAAATCCATGCCAATCTTGTCCCACTTCCAATCAGGAATAGATAGTGGTTGTAACAATCCTGCTGGTTTCTGATGTTCTGCTTTCACTCTACTACATACATCACACAAAGCAATATGTTCGGCGATGTCCTTCTTGAGATTATTCCACCAAAATCTTTCTTTCATATCCATGTACATTTTGGTGTTAGACGGATGAATAGAATACGGTGAGTTGTGCGCTTCTTGTAAAATCAGTTTCCGAAGCTCCGGATCTTGCGGAAAGCAGATACATTTTCCATACCATAAAGTACCATGTTCGTCTTCATGGAATCCTTTGACTTTTCCTTTACCAATATTTTCCTTAATCTCCTCAATTTCCTTATCTGTCTTTTGGGCTTCTTTGATTTTGTCCAATAAAGTGGGTTGAACATCCAATGACATGAGATTTCCTTCAGGCACAATCTCCAACCTGAGATCTCTAAATTGGGCACACAGATCATCTGGCAACTCTCCCTTTGTAAGGCCATTCACAAAAACCTTACGGCTTAGAGCATCTGCTACAACATTTGCTTTACCAGGGTGGTATTGCAAACTCAAGTCATAGTCCTTGATGAGTTCTAGCCATCTTCTTTGTCTCATGTTGATTTCTTTCTGGGTGAAGATATACTTCAAACTTTTGTGATCTGTGAACACTTCACATCGCTTTCCCAAAAGATAATGTCTCCATGTTTTGAGTGCATGGACAATAGAGGCTAACTCTAAATCATGAGTTGGGTAGTTTACCTCATGGGTTTTGAGTTGTCTCGAGGCATAAGCCACAAATTTCCCTTCTTGCATTAGCACTGCACCTAATCCATGATGAGATGCATCACAATATACTTGGAAATCCTTCTCCAACTCTGGCAGACATAAGACTGGTGCTGTCACTAGTCTCTTCTTCAATTCTTGGAAACTAAGTTCACAACCTTCCGACCAAGCAAATTTCTTGTCCTTCTTTAGTAACTATGTCATTGGCTTAGCTACCTTGGAGAAATTCTCAATAAACCTTCTGTAGTATCCTGCCAAGCCAAGGAAACTGCAAACTTCTTTTACTGACTTAGGGGATTCCCATTCAGTTACAGCTGACACATTAGCAGGATCAACTGCTACACCATCTCCTGACACAATGTGTCCAAGAAATCCAACTTCATTCAACCAAAACTCACACTTGCTGAATTTGGCATACAGCTTATGCTCTCTAAGCTTCTCAAGTATCAAACGCAAATGTCCTTCATGCTCTTCTTTGCTCTTGGAGTAGATCAAAATGTCATCGATCAAAACGACAACAAATTTATCAAGGAACTCCATGAACACCTTGTTCATCATATTCATGAAATAAGCTGGTGCATTAGTCAAACCGAATGGCATCACGGTGTACTCATACAATCCATACCTAGTGGTGAAAGCTGTCTTAGGTATGTATTGTTCCCTTATCTTAAGCTGAAAGTAACCTGATCGGAGATCAATCTTTGAGAACACACAGGCTCCTTCTAACTGATCAAACAAGTCATTGATTCTAGGCAAAGGGTATTTGTTCTTGATAGTCACCTCATTGAGTGAACGGTAATCTATGCATAACCTTTGACTTCTATCCTTCTTTTCCACAAACAACACTGGTGCTCCCTAAGACGAAGAACTTGGTTGAATAAATCCTTTCTGCAACTGTTCTCCAAGTTGTTTCTTGAGTTCTTTCAACTCATCAACTGACATCTTGTACGGTCTCTTTGCTATTGGTCCAGATCCTGGTAGCAAATCAACCAAAAATTCCACATCTCTATCTGGTGGCATTCCCGACAATTCTTCCGTAAACACATCCGGATATTCACTCACAATTGGCACACTGTCTATGCTAACCCCTTAAGAGAATTTCGCTTACTCCCTTTCGATTCAAAGTTAAACTTGAATCTTATCCGTTTGTTTTCCGGGGTTGTGAGTGCAACAGTTCGATTAGCACAATCTAGTACTCCTTCATACTTGGTCATCCAATCCATTCCCAAAATTACATCTAGTCCTTGGGAATCTAGGATTATCAGACTCACTGGGAACTTATGCTTTCCAAACTCTATTACTAGATCCCGGCATCCAAGACTCACTATCATATCTCCACCTAGAGAACTTACTTTTATTGGACACCCAATGTTTTCAGTTGGAAACCCATTTCTATCAACAAATGCTTTTGATATGAATGAATGTGATGCACCAGTATCAAAAAGAACAAGTGCTGGAATAGAATTGAGTTTGAACTTACCAGCCACAGCATCGGACTCCTCATAAATTTCTTCCACATTGATGTGGTTCACTTGTCCCTTTTGGAAAGGGTTGGGCTTGTTGGGTCCTTCAACTTTATTTTTTGGGCATTCATTTGCATAATGCCCCATCTTCTTGCACTTGAAACATTCAACCTGACTAAGATCCTTCTTGACAGGCTGGCTTCCACTACCACCTTCCACTTCCATTGTGGTGGTTCTTGTACCCACTCTTGTGATTCTTGTACTTGTCATTGTCATGACTACGGTGATGCTTGTTGTCATGATGACGGTTGTGTTTGTGGCGGCTGTTGTACTTTCCATGCTTGTGGGATCCAGAATTACCACTATCATCATAATGGGAACGCTTGTGAGACGATCCCGAGCTGTGCATGTCAGAGTGCTTCCTCTTCCTGCTTTCAACCTGTTTCATCTTGCTCTCCAAAATGGCAGCCTTGTCATAAAGAGACTGATAAGTGGGGACATAGGCCACAAATAGCTGCAGGTTCAGTTCATCGTTTAATCCTTCGAGGAACTTCTCTTTCCTCTTAGCATCAGTGTCAATTTCATCCGGTGCATAACGCGCCAGATTGTTGAACTCCTCAATATATTCAGCCACGCTGCGGTGGCGCTGCTTCAAGTTATGAAATTCCTTCTTCTTCAAACTCATCACTCCGGATGAGATGTGAGCTGTACGAAAACCATCTTCAAAGATAGCCCATGTCACATCCTCAATAGGAGTGGTGATCTGGAAGTTATCCCACCATGTAGCTGCTGGTCCTTCCAACAAGTGTGCTGCAAATCTGACTTTCTCTTCATCAGTACAGCCAACAGTTACCAAATCCTTGTTCACAGAGCGTAGCCAATCATTGGCCACCATGGGATCAGTAGTTCCTGAAAACTTTGCTGGCCTCAGTCTTAAGAATCTGGTAAGCATGTCAAAACCTGGTGGATTGTTCTGATTGTTGTTATTATTATTATTATTGTTGTTGTTGTTGTTGTTATTCTGATTCTGTATGAAAGTGGTCATCATCTGCATCAGCTGCGTCTGAGCTGTCATCATCTACTGCATCTCAGGGGTGATATTGTTATTGTTCGGGTTGGGATTGGCACGTCGAGGAGGCATTTGTGATTTTCAATAAGGATAAGAATGAGATACCCATAGATGCTTAACATGCACAATACATCACACAGACAATCATAAACAAGCATCAAAATAACGAAAATTCAACAACATAGGCAACAAGTTTTGAGAAGTAAACACACCAATAGCAAGCCATCCACATGTTGGATGATCATTGCGACTCAATAATCAAAAGCATGGTAAATAAAAGATAAATGAGTAGTCATCAGTACTCCTCTGCATCAACCTCCTCATCAACAAGTGTAAGACCTGCATTCTCCATTGCGGTCGTGTATTCCTCGACATTGGTATTCAAGGCCTCTACTTTGGCTTTGAGAGCCCTCTTCTGTGAACGAAGTCTCTCAATCACCACCTGCTGATGCTCGAGCTCGAAGTCCTTGGCCTCTAGTTCTGCAGTCATCTCTTGAATCCTCTTGTTCCTATCTTGGACTCTTTTCTCTTGACTCTTGAACTTTCTATCATGACTCTCAAACTTGGCCTCCATTTCCTTGACTATCTCATCTTGCTCCACGAAGAGCTTGTCATTCTCACGAAGCTGCACCTGGAGTTCGTCATTGCTAAGAATGACGTTGGTCCTATCAGTATCTAGGTGCCTAAGAAGAACCTCTAAGTCCTGGAGGTATAGACGAATCGGCTCTGCCGTCTCTCTAGCAGTATCCTCGAAGTCAATGGCCTCACCATCCTCGTCACGTCTACCGAAGGCGTGGAAGTGAGTACCTCTAATCTCCCGAGAGTGTCTCCCTAACAAACGTCCAAGCAAATCTTGCATGACTACCTCTAGGCCTCTCTCCTTGTCATCATGCATGAGCTTGAAGGTGATGGTCTCCGTGGCTGGCTCAGTCTAGCGTCCTGGATGAGTAACCTTGAAGCCCCAAAGGTCCTTCCTCTCGAACTTGGTGAGGGGAAGCATCATGATGGTAGGAAGTGGGAGATTGAGCACACTAGTGAGCTCAATAAGACGAGTGCCAAAACGAGTTCCCTTGAACTCTTCAGCCGTGCTGATAGTAACATTAGGCATCTATTTTATAAGATAGAAAAAGTTAGAATCAACATAATTAAAGGTAAATCACAAGACAAGGCATCACATGCATATCTTTGGAAATCAAAACACACAAGTCATGGCATACATAAATCCATTACAAGCATCCAAGGTTCAACTTATTTTAGACAACATTTGGGAAATAAAATGATAGTGTGGTGGTCCAACTAACGAAGTACGTTACAATCCCATCTCACTTGCCAAGTTGGCTAACAGGGCATCCCTAGAGGCAATCTGTCGATCCTGATCACATAACTCCATTGCTAAGTCTATGATGTCCTCTCTTAAACGTTGGTTGGTAGCCTCTAACTCTTGGGTATGCTTCTTTTCTTCCCTAAGGTCATTTTGGGTGTTTAGCATTTTGCACTTGAGTCTATCACCAAGCTCCTTGATGGCCTTCCAAGCTGCATCTCTTGCAGAGTCAAAGAATGTGGTGTGCATCACTGAGTTGGTGACCATGCAGAATCCTGATTCCTTGTGGTTGTTTTCCTTGTTTTTATACAAGTGAAGTTGCACCCACCAGTACTCAACTCCTTCATCCATCACGGGAAAACCTTTGTACACAGCTGCACCATGTATTCCCATGGCAACCATGAGGTCCTTGAGAGCCTTGGGGAATTCTGTCTCACAATCCAAATTCATAGTCATGAGTGGTCCCTTCCTCACGGCTTCGTTGATGGAGTTCATCTACAAATAGAGATGAGAAAGAAGATTAGAAAAGTTTACGAGAAGAAAAAGACAAGTGTGGAAGTTGTTGAAAAATTTCCTTAGTGGTTTCCAATCCTAGGGTCATAATCCTACAGGCAAAACCTGGCTCTGATACCATCTGTAAGATCCCTCCCTTTATAAAGGTAAGGATCCCTGTGATTGCAATGCTAGTCCCTGGATCAATGCTAGCATCCACAGTTTAAGATAAAGTACACAGAAACAAAGGTCATTATTACATATCATTCCAGAGACAAACATAGTCTTTTACAAACTCCATGGCCACAGGCCTAATACAAGAGTTCAAATATATAATAAGATAAATAAGTATTCATCTTCATGTGCCACAGGCAAGCATGTTGAGTGTAGACTCATAACCCCTAATCATCATCAGAATAACCTGCAACATCACAAGTTACAGCCACAGTGGGTCAATACATTTGAATAGTATTGACAAGTGATACCTTAGTAGAATATTAGCAGTCTAGATACTATATGCATTTTGGCTAAGTGTAGCTTAGGCTTGCTTTGCTCAAAATAGGTTTTACCTATCAGTTGAAAACACTAAGTTTTTCTTTGATAAAACTTTCCCAAGGAATCACCAATAAACATTGGTGATCCTTCACCCTTGTTCAACCACAAGTTTTAACTTAGAAATTGGGATGAGGAGATTCTTGATAGCTTCCATGTCTTGATGCTCAAGTTGTCCAATACCAGGGACATGGCTAAGTACTTAGATTCTTCCGTCTGCAGAGGTTGTGCACTTTCCCCACAAGACTTGATTTTCACCAAGACAGGACCTTTCAGAAGCCTTCCCTTAGACCAAATGGACGCACTCCAAAGCTATCATACCACTACCACCAACTGTCCAAATGGCTAAGTTATTGCAACCTATATGATCCAGGCAGAGCCCATAATGCCATGTGGCTGCACTAGAAGCTTCTTAACATATGGCATCTCAAATCCCTTTGTTCCTGGGTGGATTTCCACAAGTGAGATACACAAGGTAAACCATAGAAATGGGCCTTGTGTAACCACTCAACACAAACCATTCTTTCCATTCCACCCAGGTGTTTCATTCACTTAGTTGTTTTATTAAGCAAAACACAAGTCCAAAGACTTAGAAATATTTTTACATAACATGAATATATCACCACCCTTGGTTGCTACTAGCTAGGCTAAGCATGGCAATGGTAAGCATCATAACTTAGAAATTTCTAGCAATTCTACAACTACTAGGATTTCCCAAGCATAGCATATAGAACAAAATATTCATGCAAGTACTATACAAAATATTTCTATTGCATAGTTGAAAAATATAGGAATAAAATCATGAAGCACCACCTGACTTGGTAGTTTGGGGAGTAGCAACAATCTTCACAATCACAATCACTATTTGCACCAAAATCTACACATAAAATAATGGCACAAAGATCACATATCAAAATATACAAACAAAAATATATGAATGCATGCAAATGCCATGTGATGATTTTTCTACACCAAACAAGACAAGTATACAGTACTGAATCCTAAACAAGTCCAAAACACACCAAGTAAACTTTATTTGATCAACAAATCATTTTTCAAATAATTACTATACACAAATTATGCCTACAAATGTTTCTGTAAAAACAACCATTTTTACAGAGGCAAAACATTAAACACATTGCATAAATAGAAAGGATTTTCTCTCCTGATTCCAATGATATAAAATTTGTAAAATTTGAACATGTGGATCAAAAGTTATGAATTTTACAAGTTTGGTTAACTAATAGATCAAATTTCTGTTTTAAATTTAAACACAGGTCACACGACGCTTTCTGATTCGTCAGTACCGCTTCACACGGATCGACTAGTGTGGACCGCACGATCTAAATGAAATCGCACGACCAGATCTGTCTCGTACCCCTTCGTTTAAGTGATCTATCTAACGCGTTGGATCTGGATCTAACGGTTGCCGATCAAGCGACCAAAGTGGCGGCGCCAGCGGCGGCGAGTGGCGGCGGCGGCTCTGTCAGAGACGTTGTCGTCGATCTAGGTTTCTCGGGAGAGGGAGAGATAGCTCACCGAGTTCGTCGTGCGCTGCTGATGCTCAAGGTATGCTTGGTTGGCGAAGGGGCGCTCGAGGTCGATGGGTATTGCTCGCCGGAGTCGCTGCTGTCGTCGGGCGTGTGCTGCTGGAGACGGTGGTGACGCTACGGTTCACGCTAAGGCACGAGAGAGATTGCGTTATATGCGTGCAGACGAGGCGTGATTTGGGGATGACGAGGTGACGTGGCTGTGGGGCCCAGTGGTCAGCGAGGGGGTGTGCGCGGGCGCGGTGAGGAAAGGCAGAGAGAGAGGTGGTCCGGGTGGGCTGCTTTGCCTGTTGGGCTGGAATGGTGGTGCCAGGCCCAGTTAGATTTCTAATTCTCTTTTCTTTTTCCAGAATGATTTTCAGGATTCTTTTTCAAAAAAATTCAAAAGCATTTGAAATCCAAACCTTTTCTGGATTTTTGTAAAGTGTAAACTTCATATTTTTTGGGCATAAAACCTTGCTGTCTCATTAGACTTGCTTGGTCCTTTTGAAAATTCAAAATAAACAGTGCCTCTACACAAAGTTTGATAAACATTTGAAAATGGTTTTAATGTCAAATTTTGTTTTGGAAAAATTTGTCCAAGCTTGGAACTCAACCAACCAATCCTATGAACTCACAACCATGGTTTTAAAACAAATATTCCCTCACTAGAGAGTGGCATTGAATCAATGCTTGTTTACATAAAATAACAAAGCACCCAAATGCTTCTATTTTTGTAATGACTTTGAAATTGAATCCTAAATGATCATGAATGCATGGATGATATGCAAAGCTTTAAAACATGATTTTAGGGATGTTACACAAGAGAAGCTTCAGATTACCAAAATCATAGACACTCTGAAAACATGATTGAGAAAGCGAAGGGAACTCTTTATTCATCCAGTACTATCAAAATCTTTGCCGAAGATCATGATATCACTTTACACCACTAGACGAATTGGTAAGAAGATTCCTGATGACACGAGAAGAAAGAAACTTCATTGTCAAATTTCAGTTACTTGGCACAACAAGACGTTTGCCATCATAAAAGGGTCTGGAGGATCGACCGAGAGACATTTAGCAACACTACTTTAAATGTTCTCCTTGATGTTCGAGATACGAAGCATCAAAGTAAAGGTTGAACTTTAGATACAAAGGAACCATAAGCACAAATCATATGATAAATCATAGAAGATGCCTTATGAAGAGTGGTTGTTATTGCCGAATCAAGAGAATATGACAAGAGATATTTCCGGCTAAGTGTGTCAACCATTACACCAATCTTGCCAGACTTACAAAGAGACCTATGTCAAAACCTTGAGGAGCACCAACCATCATATCTGCTTGAGATTCAGATTTGGTTAGGTGGTATGATATTTTAGACTCAACATGTCCGAATAAAAATTTTGCAACATTTACCACAAAGGTAAGGTCACTAGATTCTCAAGATATGGACTACAGTGCTAAGCTCCAAAAGATGAGCTAGATTACTAGAACCATGTATTTAGCAACTTGTCGAGAGACATCTGCACCTACATGAAGTACTAACAATAAACCACACATGTGTCCTTAAGAGAAGGAGATAACTCTTCTCGAATCCACGACGACATCTTTCAACAATTACACGTGAACCAGAGAATGTTACTTCTAACATACAGAACACATACTTCGAGATGACACGAAGATGGTTCTCAAAAGTTTCCAACATTAATGCCAAATGTTCCATATGAATATTGCCTAGCATGGAGAAGGTAAAGATGTCATTGATGGGCTCAACAACAAACTTATCAAGACACTCCAAGAGGATGGACTCATATGTTTCCCAAACAAAGAAAATATGTTGGTCAGACCAAAGGACATGAAGATGTACTCAAGTGAAACATCACGAGAGGAAACATCATCAAGATAGTCCTTGGAACTGAGTTTGATTTGACGATAACCCAAATCAAATCAAAGATTGGGGAAGATAACAAATCCTCGAAGGAAATACTATCTTGCTTCAACACGAACAGAACTAGACAACCCTTTTAAGAAGGAACAAAGTTGAATAGAACTTTTGTCTTACAACTCTCCAAGTTGTTGTTTAAGCGCAACCAACTAGTTCAGGGGTATCCAGTACGGATTCCTTGGAGAAAGGTGCAGTTCAGAGAACTTTCTTACTCAAGAACTTGACATCACGGTCATGTGGCAACATGGCGATACTTCTAGGAAGACATCCAGAATATCACGAACCACCGATATGTCACTTAGTTCGAGAGGGAACTTTCTTTGTATGGCAAGAAGACACAATCTCGGAGCTTCTGCACAAGCCTAACTCTTTGATGGAAGACATGTACCAGAATATCGGACTTGGTAGCATAATCATCCTTTGCTTAGTGACAGGGTTAACCAATCACGCTAAGAATGACTCAAATGTCCTTAGAGTTCAAAACAATAATATTTGCTAAGAATCTTAGATGGCCACATTATTACGCACACGCATCACTCATGAGCGCGAAAGCTCGAGGAAGGGTGGTTAAATATGTGTAAGAGCATCACTTCATTAAGGGGTCATGGAACTCAGCACGACCTCTTAGTATAAAAGAGTGTGATACTTTAAGGTAGAACAGATAGAAGCTAATCAATGCTTCTTGATCTGCAGATTACAACACTTTGACTTAGTCCTAGATATGACGAGGTACTGGAGTTTGTTTCTCCTAGACATTCCGAAATGGTTTGTATTGACGGACCACAAGAGTATCTTTCTTCGGAAGACACTGATGCACATTTACTACTTGGATACCAACTGGTAGACAAAGGTCGGAAAATAACAAGGGGAAATGAACATGCTCAGGATAGAATCTCGAGATGTGGATGCATACATTATCAATCTTCCGAAAACCAATGCATAGAAAAGGTAAGGTGTGGCAGAGTCACAAGTATAGATGCGATACTCTCAAGGAGTACTCTTGTCGTGATCTATTTGATTCCATTAAATAACATCTGCCGTAGCTAGTGGTAGGGGAAGTCCTTAGTTGTCACAATTCAATTGCGTCAAAGACCATAAGCTTGAAGGCTAGAATTGTAGTACCAGCCACCCTGAGGTAATTTGTGAACATTACCAACAAGGGTCAAAGGAACGGATCTTGGGTTAAAGATCAGCGTCATGTACAAGATTCACAACAATAGAATCCAGCACAATCAGGGATCTTAGGTTCAAGCCCAAGGGTTAAAACCCAAAGAAAGGAAGTAACTACTACTTGAGTGACATAGAGTACACTTCAAGGTAATAATCACAAGGTAACTTCCAAAAGAAGACACAACTTCTGAAGTACCCGAACAAGTGAAAAGGAGGCACACGAGGCAAAAGGAAATCTCGAGGACTAGAAACGAATATTGTGGAACCATCAACATGATGTTGTGGCCCATAATATAGAGAGATCATGATAGAAAGGAATCTCTCATATGAATAAGAGCAAGGGGTAACAAGGAATTCACAACACACAACTCTAGAGAATTCAACGCTAGGTCAACTGGCTTAGAAACGGCATGCCCAGAAGGCACCTAAGCTTTTGAAGGACTAGAAGAGCTATCAAAACTTTTCCAAAATAAACACCAGATAAGATAGCCCAGAGTTAGAGCGAAACTAGATAAGGAGTAAAATAAGCATACTAGAGTTTTCGCAAATACTTTCCAGCTTTAAAAATAGTTTTCACAACCACTAGACTTCAACATCGACCAATAGCAACGTTTTCCTACGGTCGGTACTGCTCTAATACCAAGACCTATGACACCCCCGGGATCAGGGCTAAACAAATCCCAGACCTCCGTCTGACATAAGCTTAACCTTGAGCTCGAGGATATCCAGTGAAGAATCGGTAACACGGCAGTGACCCTATGACACAAAATTTATTAAAGCAAGCTAATAATTGAGCAGAGAACCAAATTATTACAAGCAGAGGTCACTGACCATAAACATCAAACAACGGAAGGCAAATTATGCTATTAAGTATAGCAAACTTAACAAAGGGCCTAAGAGGCCTGAAGCATAACGATGACGTCCCAGCCCATAGATTCCAGGCTGCCGGCCGGGAACCCCAAGCTACTCATCGATGTCGATGTAGTACCAAACTGCTCTTCAGGGAACACTTACTGTGCCAAAAGTATCAACAAAGCAAGGGTGAGTACAGGGTGTACTCCGCAAGACTTCTGGGTGGTGGAGTTGTTTTTCATAAATCCATCTTTGTTTATAAAACAAGAGAGAGAAGAAGTTCGTCTAATGAGAGTATTTTAAAAAGGAATAAGAGAGCGACATCTAAAAAGTATTGATCATCATCTTTTGATATCCACTGAATCATCATCTGAACCCTAACTAGGATCACCCCCTCGTACCCATGAGGAAGCATCCTTAAGCACACGTTGATCTGCCAAGTTTTACGATTACGTTATAGTTCTCTATGATCTTGAGTCCGGTCGCCAAGTCGTTCATAACCGTGAACACGACTTTTCGAAAAGATTATTATCCTGCAGGGGTGTACAACTTTACCCACACATACTAACCTTCTCTTAATGCCACTAGATAAGCCCTCTTCCTTGGAAGTCCGACAGAGGGTGGTTAGACACGACCTTTACCTTGCTTTCAGAGAGACCATGAGTCACGCAATAAGTATGGTTCCACCATAAAAGGTCAAATCCCGAAGCCGGTACCTAAAGATGTGAGGCGAGGTTGGTTTACCAGGGGCTCCATCGACCCCAAGCAACCTGGTCCACGCTTCCCTACCTGTTATGAATGCACCTTCTTCACCCGGCAAATCTTTCAAAAAGTCTTCTATGCATATGTCGAATGGAACGCCCAAACTATGTGAATCATGGAATATACTAGGAAAGTTAGTTGGTCATGAGGTTGTCCAAGCCCCGTGTGGTTGTACGCTCATCTCGGTTCCAAAGGCAAGAAATCCGGTCGTAGTAGTGGCGAGCATGGGACTACAAAAACCACATCCCACTGTGGCCTCTCATACAAGCCTTAGCATGTTTAATATCATATCATCTCTAATCTCATCTCATCACGTTCTCCTGTCATACTAGATTATCTGTATCTGATACATCATCTAGATGAACCAGCACTGACAGCTATGCATGGCTAAGCAAGACACATATAAAAGCTCTAGTAGTGCACACAAGCCAAACCTAGTTATGCTAGGAGAAGTGGATCAGGTAATATAAGCTCAAAGGGAGTAATAGGATACTCTATCTATCGATAAAAGACCACAGTAGAATCGTATGCAATATGGCAGAATTGAAATGCTATCGAAATCATAGGATTATATCATGGTGGGGCTATGCTTGCCTTTGCGAGTTAATAACGGATAAGCAGATCTTCGGAAGCCTTGTACTTGACTTGGTTATAGTTGGTCAAGTATTATTCGTTGATCTTCGATCTTCGACAGTGTTGATCTCGGTCTTCGATCTTGATCTCGATATCGTATTCTACCACGAAGAACCAAACACCGGAAAGAGAGGGAAACAATCAACACATGGCATCGATGCAATGCTCAAGCAAGTATGATGACATGACAAGTTGAATTGTACTTAAATGTAACCCTAAAACATGCTCGACAATTTAATCAAGGTTCCGAGGGGTGAAAACCCTAACTCGGGGAAACTCCGGATGTATACGAGAGGGGTTACTAAGGTCTCCTAATTAAAATTGTTATGAAAATTGTTGATCAATGCATGATGTTGATGCTATGATATAGATCTAATTTTTCTAAACATTTTGGTATATTATACATATTTTCTGACTTATAAATAATTAGATATTGAATTTACAAGTTTAAAACAAATTCTAAAATTATTTAAAAAGGTTTATTGCATCATTATGACATCAGCTAGGGGGTTTAATCTTTTTACACCGCTACTGGACCTAGCCTATGTGGCTGACAGGTGGGGCCTGGGCCACGCAGGAGCCACGTCGGCTCGCCGGCCAACGGGCCAGACGGCGGTGGCAGACGGAGGAGGAGGGCGCGTGGGGCTACAAAACCTATCCTACTCGAACTAGCGCATCGAGGCAGACCTAATAGGGGTGGCACCGCTATTCCTTGGTCATCGGAGCAATATGCTTAGGAGAAGATACCATTTCCTCTCTCCTTCTACTCCTCTTCTTCTTCTTCTCCTCTTTAGGAGGGAGAGGCTTGAAAGGAAGCTTCTCCACATACCCTGGTTTATTGTTAGAGACAATAGAAGAAACTTTGGAGAATTCCTCCTTTTCATTAATGAGAAAAAAACTCATATCAGTCATGTCATATTTTGGTAAAATATCATCTTTTATAAGATTTTGTATGTAAGTATTCGCGTGTCAATTATCAACACAATAAAGATGACACCCATGCAGGACGCAATTCATACCAAAAGCACTTATGTCTACCAAAGAAGTTTTTCTTGATAACTCTTCACACCCCAAAAACAAAGTAAGCTCCTCATGTTGATTATAAGTGATCATGTTATCACAATACAAGATTGCAATACTCATTGGATTAGAAAGGTCATTAGTATGGCCTGAGCATTGAATATTGAAATGACCCACATCATAGCAGAATTCACAAATAAAAGGATAGAGGGCACCAATTTGTTTTACCAAGATCATTTAGAGCCTTATACCATGTTTTGGTTTTTTCATTCCAGTGTGTGATACAATATTCTTCTTCTATTTGATTCTTCTCACAAGGTCTATGCATACCACAAAAATTAACATGTTTATAAGAAATAGTACTTTCAGAAGTTTGGGCATGTTTATTGCAATCATTAATAACCTTTTCATTTTCCATGCAAGTGTCTTTAAAAGGTTCATGATACATGTCCCACTTTTCTTTAGGAGCATTAATATGGGAGGCAAAGGCTCTATAATATTTAACAAGAATTTGAGGATCAATACCATATCTAGCACTAAGCTCTTGAAAATTAGCAGTTTCAGTGAAAGACTTAATGCAATCATACTCATAGTTTATACCTGGTTTTTTACCTTTGTCGTTATCCCAACCTTCGGTATTGCTTTGAATTGTTTCAAGAATATCCCACTTAGCCTTTACCTCCTTACTTGTGAAGGACCCCTCTAAATAGGTATCCAGATAGTCCTTGTAATGTCCTGAAAGCCTTGCATAAAAATTATTGATAACAATATTACTGGGGAGCTCATGAATGGGACATTTGAGCATTAGTGACTTCAATCTCCCCCAAGCTTGGGCAATACTTTCTACCTCATGAGGATGAAAATTATAAATGTAATTCCTATCTTTATGAATTTCATGAGGAGGATAAAATTTAGAGTAAAAGAGAGATTCAAGTTCCTTCCACTCCAAATGATGAGGATTATCTAGTATCTCATACCACTCCCTTGCTTTGTCCCTAAGTGAGAAAGGGAATAGCTTCCTCTTAACTTGGTCCATTGAAATACGTGCACACTTGAAAAACTCGCATAATTCATTTATAAAGAGTAAATGATCACTAGGATGGACAGTTCCATCTCCAAAATAGCAGTTATTCATAACACGTTCAACAATTTCAATAGGTATTTTAAAAGGGACACTTTTAGTATGTGGATTTAAAATATCACAAGTATCATTAGAATTACCACATATGGGAGATAAAGTATCATTAGAGCAAATTTTCTTCCCTAAAGCTGGGTAACTAAAAAGATCTTTCTCATAAAAACTAGCTTCCCCAAGTTTAGACGTTTCCATACCATTAGTAACAATGGTGTTCAAAAAATTCATACTAATAACATTGATATTAGCATGCAAAGAAAGTTCCATAGGTTTTTTAATTTTCTTTTCAAACCACTCAAATTCTAACTTAGGAAAAATAGTAAAAAGCTCTCTAATTTTGTTGTTGTTTTCCATTAAGCCTAACTAGTGAAAACAAGAAACAAAAAGACAAAATTGCAGAATATAAAGGAAATAACTTCGAGCACTCATACCGGAGGATGTGAGTACCTTTACCTTACCTCCTCGGAAACGGCACCAGAAAAGAGCTTGATGTCTACGCACTTCTATTATTGTAGAAGTGCAGAGGTTTGTAGAACAGCAGCAAGTTTCCCTTAAGTGGATTACCCAAGGTTTATCGAACTCAGGGAGGAAGTGGTCAAAGGTATTCCCTCTCAAGCAACCCTGTAATCAAGATACAAGAAGTCTCTTGTGTCCCCAACACACCCAACATAGGTGCACTAGTTTGGCAAAGAGATAGTGCAATACAAGTGGTAACGGTGCTATAAAATAGCTTGACGGTGAGGTAAAGACTAAAGCAAGCAAACATGCAACAGATCTAGATGCAAACGGTGTTTCAATGTTTATAAACAAGGCCTAGGGATCATACTTTCACTAGTGAACACTCTCATATAAATATCCTCTCTTCATGATAGTACTCTTAACTACTCTCTGGTTGGACATTCTAATCCAAGGTAGGGCTATAACAGCACACCTCAGAGTCCGCCTTCCCCAATCTAGATAACCCCACACTGTCACCTTGAGCACTAGATGGTTCCAA
Source organism: Avena sativa (assembly GCA_916181665.1). Taxonomy (NCBI): domain Eukaryota; kingdom Viridiplantae; phylum Streptophyta; class Magnoliopsida; order Poales; family Poaceae; genus Avena; species Avena sativa. Next base: position 197,988,508 of record OV702282.1, read on the forward strand.
CAAACACCACAATTTAGAGACATCAAACTCCAAATATAACTCATAACAAATATTCAATCTAGCCAAACTGCCACACACGGTATGCCCGCTGTCACTTTCACACACGTGGAGAAAAGCATAGGTCTATCAAAGCACAAAGAGTATTTATGTAGACTCAAGCCTAAGTGCCACCATGGCATGCACGCTTTCACTTTCACACACATGGGGAGAGCAGAGATCTAATGAAGCACTTGAGTAGCAAGGTAGATCTATTTGATTACAAAGCTCATGACCACAAGATCATGCATAGAGAGAGATGAACACATAGCTACCGGTAGATCCCTTAGTCCTGAGGAAGAACTACTCCCTCCTCATCATTGGAATCAACAACGGTGATGAACATGGAGATGGAGATCGATGGAGATGGCTCCGGGGGCACTTTCCCGTCCCGGCAGGGTGCCGGAACGGAGACTTTATGTCCCCTGAATCTCCCCTTCGGTGGTGGCAGCTCTATAGAGGTTTTCGTGGATTTCTTCTGGATGCCCTAGGGTTTTTGGGTCGGAGGCTTCTTATAGGCGCATGAATCAAGGTCGGTGGGGGTCCAGGTGACCCACACCCCCTCTGGGCGCTTCCAGGGCTTGCCCACGCCTGGGAGGGGTGCGGCCACCCTGTGCCCCCCCTCCGGCTGTGTTTCGTGGTTCCGTGTTGCTCCGGAAAAAATAACGACTTTGGTTTTTGTGCCGTCCAATTCCGAGAATATTGATTTTCTGCCTTTCTGGAACCAAAAACAGAAGAAAATAGGCAACTGGCACTGTGGCATCTTGTCAATAGGTTAGTTCCAGAAAGTGTATAAAAATACCTCAAAGTGTAGACAAAACATAAGACAAATGATACAAAACAAGCATAGAGCATCAAAAATTATAGATACGTTTTCGACGTATTAATATTCTTCTTGGTCAACATCTCTTTCATGATCTCTAGCTTGGCTCTGAAAACACGGGCCACAAGTTCAGGTCGGTCCTGCACGGTTTGGACAGGAAACAATTCATCTTGTATCTCCTGCTAGTTTGGGTTGCATGTCATCGTTATGAAGATGTCAGGCTTGCCATATGTCTGAACCAAAGCCATGGCATCCATATGCCTCTGCTTAATGTCTCGGTAGCTCCCCTTGAACGATGACGGGAGAACAGTCCTAGTGCCAACAACGCTTGCCCATGTCTCCCCTTCCGTGATGCTATCGACAGTGCCTTGATACAAGTCAGCCTGTATCTCTATCTGGTGGTCTCGGACCCATTTTAATCTGCAACCCTCAATCTTTATATACATGTCAACATCCCACTGCTGGAATAGGCGCCCTCCATGTATTATGGGGTTGAATATTCCAGGACGTGTCTGTAACCTGTAGCAGTAGTAGTCCCTGACGGAGATGCACAAATTTCCACCCCCCTCTGCGTGCGCGAACAAGAAATGAAGGTCAGAAAACATGAGGTTGTTTATCTAAAAGAACGCACAAGCAAGTGTAATTGGTGAACCTCCATTGTCATTACGGTTTGCTCGTGGTAGCTGTGCAACGCGCCACTCCACATCCTTTTTGGGGAGATTCGGATGCCAACCGAGCTCCCCCTTCAGGAAGAAGAGGGGATACGAGAGTGGGTCATAGCACCCTTGCGTGGCTTGGATGTTGTACTTCTCGTTGTTGTTCCTATATAGGATAATGCTGCGTTTCCACCTATTCACCAGGTCTCTACCCTCGACCCAGATGGAAGCCACCTCAGACGAGATAGGTAGATTGTGTGTCTGTTGGTCTAGCTTTTGGTCGGTGTTTAGTTCTATCCAGTAATCTTGGAGGTTGTCCCTGTGGGCTCCCAAACTCCTTAATTGCTGGGAGTAGGGGGTTCCTCTCATAATGTTTGTTAATTTCCGAACGAGCTCCTGGTCTAGATGCTTGGTGGATTCCTTGCGATGGGTCAGCTTCAGATCGTCGTCATAGAAGTACAACTGCAAATGATCCGGACGAGATCCTAGCCCGAAGGAATGCACATTTTGGTACAACGAGCCGCTCGCCTTGAATGTGTAAACCTCGGACCTCATATTCGTGCAGATGTTATCGAGGTTGACGCCAAGAGTTGTGAAGGAGAAGTAGCCATTGAAGAATCGGATGCTCTCACGGAAATGTCGATAGTCCGCATATGTGCTGTTCTTGTTCCTTCAAGCTGACGTCCCCACCAAGACAACAGAAACCAAGGGGCTCATGCTCAAACCTCTTGGCCATGCACTCTTTGCAATCTGGGACTTTCTCCAAGATGTGTGTTTATGGGAGGTTCGAGTACACAAAGTCAAAAGGATCATGAGAGCCCAGACCAGACAATTCAGCTGGCTCATCTAGTTCCACGTCATCAACGTTAGAACCTGCAATCATAGTGTGTCACAAAGGAAAGGCAGGGTAATAGACATGCCGATGGAAAATCTGTCAAACATACCTTCACCGATAAACATGTAGTACTCATCATCCATGAGCTCATCGAGGACGGTATTCTCGTCAATGATTCCGCTAAGGAATGCATCTAAGTCTCCTGCAACATTGCTGGTCGATATAAACTATGTTTCGCCTAGGCTGGACATAATAAGTGGAGTAAAAGATGGGAGAATTACCATCAGTTCCGATGGTGTATGTCGGCGTGCTTGTTGAAGCGGAGGCATACGGTGACCTAGATCCAGAGTCCAATGAATTTGGGCTCAATGTGGGGTTGGTCATTGGCAAATAAGATGCATCTGGGTGCGGCATTGCGATGGATTCGACACATGGGGTGTTCCATCTAGCTCTGTTGTTTGCATTGCGTTGAGCTCTCTGCGCATGCCTCTCTTCTTTGGGCATTGTTTGTGTACGTGTTCTTCGAGGTGCATTGATAGCATGTGATTATTGCTCAGATGGTAAACTGCGCCTGCTCTCTCTTCGACGGGCATTGAGCTCTCCCTCTGTTCCAGGGTTAAATTTTGACGACGAGTTCTTTCACGATCACGTGATGTCTGTTGTCTTTGAGCTTGTAACTCTATGAATAACGAATGTAGTTAGCAAAATACATAGATGCACAAGACAAATTGGTAAAAGTTACGATACAGCTAGATTCCGGGGAAGGATCATACCGTTTGACAAATTGCGCGTACTCTCTCTTCGACGAGCGTTGAGCTCCTCCCTCTATTCGACGGTCAAATTTTCACGGTGAGATCTTTGACGATCACGTGATGCTTGTCGCCTTTGAGCTTGTAGGCTTGTAACGTATATCTTTGGTAAAAGAAAAACACAGATAGATTGTTCAATACGCCGGGTCAAGGTCATACCGTTTGAGCTTTCTCCATTTTCTACAAGACCTCTTGGTACGAGGGTACTCTGAGTACCAAAGGTTGCAACCAGTGGTGTATGCATGTCATCAATCATCGTCAGATGACAAAAGGGTGTAGTTAATGGTGTTGTTTGTCTCATGAATGAATAAACCTGTTTGTGGACGCATCATACAAATGGGAGTAGATAACTTTGAGCTGTCATTTTCAGTTATCACTGCATAAATTTAAAAAGTTAGGAATGAATATGTTGTAAACTATTTTAAACATATGCACACATGGGCTGGTATACAAAATTTATACATACTGTTTTTCCTTTATCAGAAAGATTCCTCGGATTTTGTGACATCTTATAGACAAAGTAAACCCGTCTACAAGCCAATGGAGATGTTCGTGGTAGACACCTCTTTCTGCAATGGGTCAGCATGGACACGTACACAACATATTCAGTATAGTTGGATCTTATTAATGTGAACACTTGGTATAGCTAAGAACATATTAGAGGTTAACTAAGTCAAAAAAGAAAAGGTTGCCCTGCACTTGCTTTAATTTGATTGCTTACAGTGATTATTTGATTTGTCAACAAGTGTATTCTCATATGGGTGTTTATTTGCTTGCATACCTGACTTACAGTTTAAGTGGAATTGAAGATTGTCCCTCCAGCAACAATGAACCAAATCAAGTTACACTCTGCATCACAAACAAAAGGTTGTCACTTTATAGAAATCAAGTCAATATTTACTCATCATACTTTCTGCCACTTGCTTACAGTGTGACATTTTCCCCAAGGTATTAGACATGGGGTTGTGGCCGGAGGAAACCGCGATTGGCGCGATCAGAAGCAGCTAGCAGTCCACGATATCCATGTCACCTGCAGCCTTCTCTGCGATCTCTGTCTTCTCTGTGGTAGCATAAGGGAAGAATTAAGATGCAGATGCATGTCGCTGTGTAGCGCTGCCGGAGTACACAGCCATCTCTCCACGCAGCCTAGAGTAGGTGGTCCGACAGAACTCCCGCGCGTTGAAGGGAGTGCGGCCAACACGTCGTGGGGATAGCTAGGTGTCACGCTGGGCGTTCGGGTTACCTGAAAAAATCGGGTCAGGTAATTCGGGTTATGGGAATTTCGGGTTTATAAAAATAACACCCGAAAATTATCTAAAAAATATGATACCCGATGATTCGGGTCCCCGAAAATTCGGGTTCGGGTTCGGGTGATCCCGAATTGTCCGAAGTATGCCACGATGGTCTTGAGATCTACCGCCTTGAGCTGGAGAGCAGGAAGATGGAGGAGCTAGGAGGCGCCGGCGACCAGGCAAGCAACGACCCACGGCCCGACGATCTGCGACCAGCGGCCAGTAGTGCTGCAGAATCACGATGATGGCTTTCACCGCCTGATCTCGGAGGAGCGAAGGAGCATCCCTTGGTGCGGACGCGATCTTCCTCCTCGTTGGTGTGGCTGCTGGACAACGACGAGGTGGATGGGGCTGCAGCGTTCCCGTCGAGATCTCTCTACTCGCACTGGCGGTTGGATGCGAACGAGATGGGGATGGGGTCCTTTCAACGTGGGCACTGTACTAGGTTACGTGAGGACTTGGGCTGGGCCTTGCCAAATCGAGGGATTCTTTACTGGGCCATCTACTATTTCGGATAGTTCGGGCAAATCGGGTACTGTAACTTGAAACCCGCATTACGTGAAATTATTTCAGATTAAGTGCTCGGGTTTTTCGGGTTCGGGTTCGGGTTCGGGTTCGGATGTTTCGGGTTCGGGGTTTGGGTATCGGATTTTATGACCACCGTGAGCTAGGTGAATTATTAACCGTACATACCTGGTGAATGATTTGGTGACCTGACGGGATGCCTGCTACTCTTTTTTTTTTTTTGCTAACGACGAGGTGGATGAGCCGTGGATGGGCGCGTTTTTCTACTTACTCCCTCCGGCCCATATTAATCGACTCAAATTTGTCTAGATTTGAATGAACCTAGACACTATTTACAAATTTGAGTCGATTAATATGGGCCGGAGGGAGTAGGAGATTTGAATTGTTGTTAGGCAATTAGTTAGTCCCTCCGCATGCATGGCCACCTTTTTTTTCTGCTCCCTACCGTGAGTTGTTGTTGGCGGCAAAACCGTTAGAATAGATAATCCCGTCATTTGAAGCTCCGTATATATACCTCAAGATCTCATCGATCTAACACGACGCCGGCGGCTATCTACGGCACTCTCTTCTTTGCATCGGCATGGGTGACAAGCCCGTCAGTCGGCCATCAAGTTCCGTCGGCGAGTATCAGATGATGGACCATGGACGATTGCCTCCGGCTACTCCCCTTACCCAGGTATACGATTCAGCTAGCTTCCTTTCTTCTCAAGAATCGGTATAAAAGCTCAACTTGTCCATCACGGTCGTATCTCACAGGCCGCCGCCGGCCGTCAACTGGCCACTACCGACAAGGAGATTGACCTGCAGCGGACTGCTCCGCCTACACCCGTTCCCCAGGAATACGATGATTCTCTCGAAATAGGCTTTCGTCCCGCTATATTAATATAGCAACCACACCGTACAAGCATTCGAAACAAAGAAAGTGCCGGGGCAGCAGCAAACACATGCCCAAAAGGAAAAAAATAAAGACAAAGGCGAATCGACGAAACGATGATGCCCCGCAACCGCAGCGCCCTTCGACTTTGACCCACCACATGCAAGCGCCCCGCAGTTCAGTATCAAGTAGCACCTTCAAGAAGGTAGCACCGTCGACACAATGTTGCTACCCGGACCAAATTGATCCTAGGGTTTCCCCCGATACGCAGAGTAAAGTGGGCAGGGATTCCCGCGGCGCCCTTCAAGAAGGAATAGTGCCACTCGAGTGCGGCACCACGCCCGGGTCAGACTAGCTGACAGGGATTTCTCCCGATCCCCGCCCACAAAAAAACTCTGGTGCAACGGAGCACCGCCACCCTGCTTTGCCACCCACGAGCATGCGCCTCCACGATATTGTAGTCACCATCGCTCGTCTCTTCATGAACACTGGCGCAGGCCTGCAAGGCGGAAGCACGCGACATCGCCAAATGAGGGACATCAGCCTCGCCGCCACGGGAGGACCCACCTCCACCGCCGAGGCAGTCATCGACCGGACAGGTCAGCGGAGCACACCAGGCCCTGGCAGGCCCGGCCGGGCCTAGACGGGCCCGTGAAGCTCCGGCCGTCCTGCTGCAATAGGAAGCCACAACGCTGCCGTCCCCGTGCCAGCTTAGTCGCCGCCGCCACCTCCAAGAGGCTCCGCAGACGTGGTGACCCAGCCCGCTCAAGCCCATCTGGGGCCCTCCCGAGCCCATCTAGGGGACGAGGTGCCTAGAACCGGACCAGAACGACGGCCGATGAACCCCGCGTCCATGGCGCCCCGCCGCGAGAGGACGCCGGCACCAGCAACACCCAGCCGCGCCGAACCAAAGTCTTCCGAGGGGCACCGACGCCAGGGAGGAGGAGGGCCCCGACCCGCTCTCCAGGGCGCGGGGAGAGGCAGGTCGCCGCCGCCGGCGTCACCCGGGCTGCGCCCGGCGACCCCTGCCGATGGCGGCGACGGGGGGAGGCGGATGGAGGTGGGGGAGGCGACCGGAGGAGGAAGAGCCCCGTCGCCCTCAGGGGAGCGAGAGGGGGCTCCGAGGGGTTCTTTTCCGTGTCCCACCAGATAGCTCACGATGGATGATTCGGCAACTAACAAACTTAAATTAAGTCGTTCATGTGGCATGTTTTCCTTATTATTCGTTCATTGTCTTAGCTAAGGGATCCACCACCAAGTATTTACTCGTCTACGATGGTAGATGAATATATTATAAGGCGTTTCAAGTCAAAAAAGTTGTCACACATGGTCGGCGAAGCAGTAAGAAAACACTTCTTTCCAATAAACTAGTGCAAAAATTGCATCAAATGGCGCACCAGGCATAATATGACCATTCCTCTGTTCGTAGGGTACTACCTTAATTCTGAAAACAATCTCAGATGCTAAGGATCAGTTTAGTGATCTTTTGCAAGATATATTCGGGTTTGAGAACAATGCTGGAAATCCAAGAACCACGGAATCAAGCGAGAAGTTTAAATCAAATTTGAATTATGCTGTTTTCACTTCGTTAAAGGTAGCTTTGAAGGCCACTATTAGGAACATGCTCATCGATGCCGGAAATGATCCTGGAGTACCACAAAGCCACGATACAATAGAAGTTAGCAATCAATCAGGTATGTTCTCAACATTTTTTATTTACCAGCTAACATGATACCTTATTTTTCACGTACATGAACATCCAACATACTAGATACCTACCTTTTCAGACATTCCACATACCCCATGTTCATTTTCGTGCATTTTTTAAACATACCCCAGATACCTCAGATACATTCACTACAGGAATGGGAAGCTACGCCGACGGTCAGTCGCTACGCCGACGGCCAAACATCGGGGCCGTCGGCGTAGCCATCGTTTAGGCTAGCTCTGCCAAGCAGCCGTCGGCGTAGAATTGCCCTCGGCATATCCTATGCTACGCCGACGGCTGCCCTCGGCGTAGCATACGTCGACGGCTGCCCTCGGCGTAGCTATTTTTTATTTTATCTCATTAAACTTTGAAAAATCATAACTAAATCATTCTAATTCGGAAAAATACAAATAATATATCAAAATTTGCAGAAAAATAAGACCTATCTATCTACACTCAAATATTACACATTTATAAATAAAAATTAAGTAAAACATAAGACATTATATATAGTTTAAAACAGGCATAAAAAATTCAAAAATGATCGAAACAATGCGAAACCTTCGCGTGGTGTTATATTATGTGACATAGTTAGAAGGAAAAATATCAAACTTGGTATATTGATTATGTCTCAAAGAAACCTTCACAAAATGACCTATCTCATTCGAGGTTTCTTGGCTTTCGGGTCAAATGACCAATGTTATGGCTAGAATCAAGGCATAGTTTGTGATAATGTGTCCATATTATGCATACACATGCATCATGGGATGGCGAACAATGTTGCAGGAGAAAGTTTTCCTTTTCGTCGCACCAAAAAGCCATTTCCCATTTTTTGAGCACAAAAAACGGACGATTTTGTAAAGCAACCACCAAATGGCTAATTCAAAATGGTACCACCACATTTTACAAAAATACTATACCACCTTATATAGACAATGTCCCAATAGGGGAATCCGAAACCTTTCCGTCCACCTCTGGTGAAAAAGACAAATTCCTGCCGAATCGGTAGAAAGTGGGTCAGATATGAACTACAGGTACATGATCCGATGCTCATGTTTTTTTACAAAAATCATTTTTAGGTTCACAATATGCTATTTTATCAAAGATCCAATGCAAGTTTAGCGAGGCTCGGCCCCGAGCTAAGAATATTCATGCCCGCCGTTCGACAAAGTTTGACGATAGTTTAAAACGGGCATAAAAAATTCAAAAACGATCGAAACAATGCGAAACCTTCGCGTGGTGTCATATTATGTGACATAGTTATAAGGAAAAATATCAAACTTGATATATTGATTATGTCTCAAAAAAACCTTCACAAAATGACCTATCTCATTCGAGGTTTCTTGGCTTTCGGGTCAAATGACCAATGTTATGGCTAGAATCAAGGCATAGTTTGTGATAATGTGCCCATATTGTGTATACACATGCATCATGCGATGGTGAACAATGTTGCAGGAGAAAGTTTTCCTTTTCGTCGCACCAAAAAGCCATTTCCCATTTTCTGAGCACAAAAAACGGACGATTTTGTAAAGCAACCACCAAATGGCTAATTCAAAATGGTACCACCACATTTTACAAAAATACTATACCACCTTATATAGACAATGTCCCAATAGAGGAATCCGAAACCTTTCCGTCCACCTCTGGTGAAAAAGACAAATTCCTGCCGAATCGGCAGAAAGTGGGTCAGATATGAACTACAGGTACATGATCCGATGCTCATGTTTTTTTACAAAAATCATTTTTAGGTTCACAATATGCTATTTTATCAAAGATCCAATGCAAGTTTAGCGAGGCTCGGCCCCGAGCTAAGAATCTTCATGCCCGCCGTTCGACAAAGTTTGACGATAGTTTAAAACGAGCATAAAAATTTCAAAAACGATCGAAACAATGCGAAAACCTTCGCGTGGTGTCATATTATGTGACATAGTTATAAGTAAAAATATTAAACTTGATATATTGATTATGTCTCAAAAAAACCTTCACAAAATGACCTATCTCATTCGAGGTTTCTTGGCTTTCGGGTCAAATGACCAATGTTATGGCTAGAATCAAGGCATAGTTTTGTGATAATGTGTCCATATTGTGCATACATATGCATCATGGGATGGCGAACAATGTTGCAGGAGGAAGTTTTCCTTTTCGTCGCACCAAAAAGCCATTTCCCATTTTCCGAGCATAAAAAACGGACGATTTTGTGAAGCAACCACCAAATGGCTAATTCAAAATGCTACCACCATATTTTACTAAAATAATATACCACCTTATATGGACAATGTCCCAACAGGGGGTTCCGAAACCTTTCCATCCACCTTTGGTGAAAAAGACAAATTCCTGCCGAATCGGTAGGAAGTGGGTCAGATATGAACTACATGTACATGATACGATGCTCATGTTTTTTTACAAAAATCATTTTTAGGTTCACAATATGCTATTTTATCAAAGATTCAATGCAAGTTTTCCTTTTCATCGCACCAAAAAGCCATTTTTCATTATCCGAGCGCAAAAAGGGAATTTTCTAAAGCAACCACCAAATAGATAATTCAAAAACAGAGGGTTTGTGATTAGTTGATATGGATATCATATTTGGATTCCTCTCATTTTTCTGATCAATTTAGACATATTATTTGTTAAATTCCGATTTATAGATTTAAAGATATTAATTATTCCATATTAAATAGAAAAATACAAAAAAGTAAAATTATTATATTTTTATTTGAATTCAATAATATTTTTACTTATTCATTAATGTTTATTTAAATAATTGTTTATAATTTCAAAAAATACAAACATGTGACATGTTGATATAAGGGTTAATAGGATTGATATCATAGTATTGACAACAATGTATGAATTACTTTGCGGAAACAGATTCTGAAGGAACGAGGAAGTTAAACGTGCTGGAGCTGGAGTAGTATTAGGATGGGTGACCTTACGGGAAGTTCGACCAAGACTGCAATTTAATTAAATATTAAGTGTAATTAGTGTTAAAAATGTTCAAAGTGAGAGATTAACGAGTCAAACAATTCAAAGATTCAAAATTAAGAAAAAAAATAAAATAAAAAATTTATTTTTTTTTTAAAAAATATTTTTGCAACCTGTCGGCAAGCTATGCCGACGGCCGCTACGCCGACGGCATTGCTCTCGGCGTAGCATACGCCGACGGCATTTTGATACGCCGACGGCCTCTATGTGCTCCGCCGAGGGAGCCCTTTGCCGAGGAGGCTACGCCGAGGGCAGCCGTCGGCGTAGCATACGCCGAGGGCATTTTAGGCTACGCCGACGGCTTTTTGCCCTCGGCGTAGCGCGCGCGTCCTGTAGTGATTTTCATATCTATTTTACGTACCAGATACATATCATCAACATACCAGATACCTCATGTACATTTTCATACTTATTTTACGTCCCAGATACCTCATGTTCATTACCAGCTTTTGTACATACCAGATACCACTCATCAACATACCAGATACCTCGTGTGCATTACCAGATTTATTATTTGTAACTGATACCTCATGTCTACATACCGGATAACTCCTGTTCACTATCAGATTTGTTTTACATACCTCATACCTCTTACATGTATATCATCGGTTTCCTTTGCATCAGAAGACGGAGGGGACGCAAAAAGAATGAGATATTTTGCAGAAATACCACCTTCAAACCTACTAGAAAATCAGGTCGAATAAAAATCTCCTATCTTCCTTCCTAACCAAACAATGTCAAATACTCCCTCCGTTCAGAGATATAAGACAGTTTAGCTTTGTCAAACGAATGTATCGAAATGTCTTTTAGTGTATAGATTCACTCCGAATCTACACACAAAAGTTGCCTAGATATTCGTTTCACAAAGCTAAAACGTCTTATATCTTTAGACGGAGGGAGTACTAAGGAATGACACTCGGGTGGCACAGGAAATCTACCAGCACATTGCATCAATATCGGATAAAACCTTGTTGGAGTGAGTATTAAATCGCAAGTTCTTACTTATTGGATGAGTCATACTGGACTAGTAATATATAATACCATGTCTTCTCTTTTTGCAGTGAAATATGGCTAAAAAATTCACACCCATTTAGTATATCCTTAAAGCTTGGCACTATCGAGGAAACCATCAAGCCGGGTGGGTGGATGGACACGGATTGCTTCAATCTCGCTGTCCGGAAGGTGTACATAGACGAAGTAATCCGTTTTGTGGGAACAAAGTACTTGGGATGGAGACACTATATAAACCTTGACTTCGCAGCAGTAAGCTACACCTCCTTTTTTTTCTGCTCATACCCTTTATATACATTTTTTTTGCGGGTATACCCTTATATACATGAACATGTATATTTGCTACGTACCATGTTTGCAGAGCTTTGCATTGGCCGGGTCCGAGCTTTGGAACCCACATGACGAGCTCCGTCACTTCATAGGCACTCATATTCTATATGATATTTCAAAAAGCAATCAGGTAAACTCGAACTTCCAACAGATCAATTTTATCCATACCAAACTATCAACATATTATAATCTTTTAAGTTCGCCAAACTCATGTTTCAGTTTAATATTTTCAGATATTTGTACCAATATTATTCCAAGTCAGCCACTACCTCCTTTACGTATTTGACATGCAACAGAAACACATATCTGTCCTCGACTCGCCCAATCAGTCGTGCCCTTGCAAAAAAAAAACCGATCGACCAGACATAAGAAGACGTGTTTCACTATTGCCAATGCACTTACAAAGTGCATGCGGTTAGCTTTCCCTGGATGGGATGAGGACATAACCACATGGGGTTTTAAAGTTGTTGAGGACATACCACAACAGCCAAACTCGTAAACACTCACGAGCCAATTGGTATTTTCATGTTGCCATCTTATTCAGATATTTTATTAATATATTTAATTACAACCAGGGACGATTGTGGATTTTTTGTTCTGGAGTTCATGCGCAATTGGGATGGACGACGGATCGTCAACAAAATACCGGAGGTATCTAACCCCGTACACTTGCCTACATAATCAATCAGATAATATGTATATATTGTACACTGCAGCTAATTTAACTGATATGTTGAAAAAACTGCACGCAGGACTCATACGAGTTAAGATGCGCTTTCCTGATGCACATTATCTCACTAAAGCAAAATGAAGTGGCACTTCCATCTCGCGTTCAAAAATATCTCAGCAGCGTCAGGAGTTAGACTAGTCGACTACATGTCATCATTCAAAATTGCCGATGTAATATTATATGATGCACTACATACCCCTTGAGATGTTCGTTGCTTTTATGGCGGCCACTGTGCTAGTTTTTGCTCTAGGAGCACTCAGTCTGTAAACATACCCTTATTATTGTGCATTTAAATTCTACCGAAACCATTTGCATTCCTATTATCTTGAGCACTTGAGAAGCATCCTCCCTGTTTTATATGTACATAAACCCGCATCTTATAAACCCACATCTTATAGTATTATACCCCTTTATACTTCACAAACCTTTACCACATACCATTCACTACAGGAATAACTCGATACGATGACCGCCTCCATCCACGCCGATGGCTAAATGTCGGCCCGTCGGCATAGGTGGACATGGACAGGCTCGGCAGCTGGGTTGCACGGCCTCGGCCCAGCATTCCTGTCAGCGTATGGCCACAGGAGCCGACGGCAACCGTCGGTGTAGGATTAGCCCTACAGTGGGCCGACGGTGCGTCGGCGTAGATGGCCAGGTGGGCTAGGTTGCCGGCCCGTCTGACGGGCATGACACGGTGTTAGGTTACTCCTACGCCGACGACTTAGCTAGGACATGGGGTCTACCCTAACAGCAATGCCGTCAGCCTGGTGGCATAGCTATTTTCCTTTTTCCATATTAATTCTAGAAAAATCATAACTAAATAATTCTAATTTAGAAAAATACATATAATATATCAAAATTTATAGAAAAATAAGATCTACCTAGCTAAACTCAAATATTACATATTTTTGTTGAATAAAATATAAAAGCATTATATGTACTTTCATATAACATATTTTCCATTTTCCAAGTGCCAAAAATAGGGTGTTTTGTGAAACAACCACCAAATAAAAGTTTAAAAATAATACCACCCATTTTTCAAAAATACTAGGCCATATTACATGGACAATGTCCCAACCAGGATATCTTAAACATTTCCATCCACCCCTTGTGAAAAGGACGAATTTCTGCCAAACCAGCAGGAAGTGGTCAGATTTGAACTGATCCGATGCTCACGATTTTTTTGGAAAAATCATTTTTTAGGTTCACAAATATGTTATTTTATCAGAGATACAATGCAAGTTTAGCGAGGCTCGGCCTTGAGCTAAGAGTCTTCATGCCCGCCATTTTAGAAAGTTTGACGATAGTTTGAAACAGACATAAAAAATTCAAAACTATCGAAACAATACAAAACCTTTGCGTGGTATCATATTATGTGACATAGTTGCAAGAAAAATTATCAAACTTGGTATATTGATTGTGTCTCAAAAAAACTTCACAAAGTGACCTATCTCAGTCGAGGTTTCTTGGCTTTCAGATCAAATGAATAATGTTATGGCTAGAATCGTGGAAAAGTTTGCAATAATGTTCCCATGTTGTGCACGCATGTGCATCATGGGATGGGGAACAATGTTGCAGGAGGAAGTTTTCCCTTTCGATGCACCAAAAGTCATTTTCCATTTTCTAAGTGCCCAAAACAAAGTGTTTTGTGAAGCAACCAAAAAATGAAAGTTTAAAAATGGTACCATCCTATTTTTCAAAAATACTAGACTACCTTGAATGGACGATGTCCCAACCGGGGTATCTTAAACGTTTATGTCCAACCCTCGTGAAAAGACATATTCCTGCCAAATTGGTAAGAAGTGAGTCAGATTTGATGATCTGATGCTCATGATTTTTTAGACAAATCATTTTTAGGTTCACAATATGCTATTTCATCAGAGATCCAATGAAAGTTTAGCGAGGCTCAACCCCGAGCTAAGAATCTTCATGCCGCCATTTTAGGAAGTTTGGCGATAGTTTGAAATAGGCATAAAAAATCAAAAACAATCGAAACAATGGAAAATTTTGCATGGTGTCATATTATGTGACATAGTTATAAGGAAAAATATCAAACTTGATATATTGATTGTGTCTCAAAAAACCCTTCACAAAATGACCTATATCAATCAAGGTTTCCTGTCTTTCAGGTCAAATGACCAATGTTATGGCCAGAATCGTGGCATAGTTTGGTGATAGTTTGAAATAGTCATAAAAAACCAAATCAATTGAAACAATGCAAAACCTTCACGTGGTGTCATATTATGTGACATAGTTGCATGGAAAAATATCAAAGTTGGTATATTGATTATGTTTCAAAAAAACCTTTACAAAATGACCTATCTCAATCGAGGTTTTCTGGCTTTTAGGTCAAATGACCAATGTTACGACCAGAATCGTAACATAGTTTGCGATAATGTTCCGATATTATGCATGTGAGTGTATCATGGGATAGGGGAACAATGTTGCAAGCGAAAATTTTCCTTTTTGACGCACCAAAAAGCTATTTTCCATTTTTGAGTGCCCAAAGCAGTGTTTTGTGAAACAACCACCAAATGAAAGTTAAAAAATGGTATCATCCCATTTTTCAAAAATACTAGACCAGCTTACATGGATAATATCCCAGCCGGGATATCTTAAACTTTTACATCCATCCCTCGTGAAAAAGACAAATTCCTGCCAAATCGATAGGAAGTGAGTCAGATTTGAACTACAGGTACATGATATGATGCTCATAATTTTTTGGAAAAGTCATTTTTAGGTTCATAATATGCTATTTCATGATAGATCCAATGCAATTTAGGGAGGCTCCGCCCCGATCTAATAATCTTCATGTCCGCCATTTTAGAAAGTTTGGTGGTAGTTTGAAACGGGCATAAAAATTTCAAAAACAATTGAAACAATGCAAAACTTTCACGTGATGTCATATTATGTGACATAGTTGCAAGGGAAAATATCAAAATTGGTATATTGATTGTGTCTCAAAAAACCTTAACAAAATGATCTATGTCAATCGAGGTTTTCTAGCTTTCAGATTAAATGACCAATGTTATGGCCAGAATCACGGCATAGTTTGCAATAATGTGCCCATATTGTTCACGCATGTGCATCATGGGATGGGGAACAAGAAAAATGTTACAGAAGGAAGTTTTCCTTTTCGACGCACCAAAAAGCCATTTTCCGAGTGCCCAAAACGAAGTGTTTTGTGAAGCAACTACCAAATGAAAGTTTTAAAATGGTACCATCCCATTTTTCAAAAATACTAGACCACCTTACATAGACAATGTCCCAACCGGGGTATCTTAAACCTTTTGTTCCAACCCTCATGAAAAAGACAAGTTGCAACCGAATCGGTAGGAAGTGAGTCGGATTTGAACTATAGGTACATGATCTGATGCTCATGGTTTTTTGGAAAAATCATTTTTAGGTTTACAATATGCTATTTCATTAGAGATCCAATGCAAGTTTAGAACGGCTCGGCCCCGAGTTAAGGATTTTTTAGAATCCTCAAATTCTAAAGGGAATTTTGATATCATTTTTTGAAGATTTGAACACTATTAAATGAATTTTATTTAAAAATACTTGATGCATGATTAAAAAGATGATAGGGATGTCATGTTTTGATTCTTCTCATTTTTATGATTGATTTAGACATATTATTTGTCGAATTCTAATTTACGGATTTAAAGATATGAATTATTCCATATTAAATAGAAAAAGGCAAAAAAATCATTTTATTTTTATTTTTATTAAATTATTATTACTTATTCATTTTTGTTTACTTAAATAATTGTTTGAAAATTTGAAAATAAAGGCATATGACACCATCGTCCAAGGGTTAATATGATTGATATGGTAGTATTATCAATAAGGTCTAATTTCCTTATTGGAAGCTCATCGGGAAGAAACGGAGAAGTTAAGTGTGTTGGGGTTGGAGAAGTGCAAGGCTGGTTACCGATCGATAAGTTTGACCATGAGTATAATTTAACCAGAGATTAATCGTACTTAGAGTTTAAAAAGATGCTTGTGAGATTAATGAGTCAAATAATTCAAAAAGATGCTTGTCAGATTAACAATTTGAAAACATTGAATTTTTTAATTTTTTTTTGAAAAAACAAGGCTGACGGCATTGACGTCGGTGTAGCAACCGCCGGAGCAAACGACCATATCAACCGCCGATGTGGGCCCCACAGGTACTACGCGGACGGCCAAACCGTCTATGCCTATGGGGTGGCATGCTGATGACAATCTGTGGCTACGCCGATGGGCTCTGGCCATCGGCGCCTGGCCCATTTCCTCTAATAATTATACTACTATTACTCCGATTCAAATTAGTTGACTTAGATTTGTCTAGATTCAATTGTATCTAGACATAATTTAGTACTAGATTTATCTGTATCTTAACAAATTTAAATTAACTAATTTGGGTTGTAAGAAGTACATCTTCCCATCAAAAGATATACGCCAAGATTTCTTGCATGCAGAACAATCACGTCCAAACATATCCCTTTCCAATCTGAGAAATATACTACTCCCTCTTTTGTCTAGTTTCCATATACTATACATCCACATCTAGAAGACACCTAACTTGAGAGGAGAGAGTAACACACATAGTTCTTATATTGTGGAACGGAGGCAGTAGCACCTCGCAACATCCATGTCGTAGGATACAAATAAAACTTCACTATTTTTTTGAGAGAAAATAAAACTTTACTAGATTATTACCACACATGATTTCAACATACCCGATAGCATACATTACAAAAGAATAACATACACTTTAACCATAATTAAAATATAAAACCATGATTAATGTACACGCATCAAACTTCACAAAACTCACATAAAAGTGATGTCGATTAACAGAAGTCTGGGCAGGACCCCATATATCAGAATAAATAATCTCTAAAAGAGATTTTGTTACACAAGTAGACAAAGAGAAAGGTAAGTGATGACTCTTTCTTTGTTGACACGCATCACAAATAGCTCTAGTTTTACTGGACTCGATGACAGATGGTAACTCGTGACTATGAAGAACATGTTGAACAATTTATAAGGCTGAATGACCTAGACGATTGTGCCATATATCACGTGACACCTTGACACTGTTGAGGGCTTGCTTGATGATAGGAGCTTGAATTTCGCAGAGACCACCATGACAACGACCTCTAAGGATGGGCTCCCTGGTTGTCCGGTCCTTTAAAAAAAGATCACGAGGATGGAGTTCAATGAACACATTATTATCATGGGGAATCTTGCTCATAGATGACAAATTACGAGAAGCATGAGGAGCATGGGATGCGGGGTAGTGGTTTCCGCCCCGATTGGAACGCCGTGCAAGCATGCGGTGCTCCGTAACCTGGAGCTGTGCGAATAAATCACGAATGGGCATGGGCGTGTGGCGAGCGTGTAAGACCACCATCGATCTCACACGGGAAAAGGAATAGGAATTGGGGATGAACTCATGGATTGGTAGTAGTAGGATCTATTCCATCAGCTCTCGATACGCATGTTCTAGATACAAGTAATTGTCTATCTACTACTACCTAGACACTAGCCAGAATGGCATTGATAATATTGGCGTGTCTTACAAGTTGATCCATACTCAGATATATATATAGCCTCAGTTACAACTCAGAAGGAAATTGTGATCAGATAACGACGTTACAACGAGGAGAAGGTAGCCGTTGGTGATCACGTTTCTTCATTAAAGTTGTGGCCCCACTTGTCAGTCAGTTCTTCTGTCTCCCAGTAGATGTTTAGTTACGCTGCATCATGAGGTTCCTGACAGAGCAGTGACCACCCCATGAAGTGCGTCGTAGTCGCTGTCGAGGACGGCAAGGATATAAGAGATGAACTCCTTGTCACAGAGAGGTTGTCCAATGCTGGTCAAGGAGTTGGAGAGCGCCTTCATCTTGTGCAACAAGGTCATGCCAGACATGCCTTCCTTCTTGAGTTCCGCCATGATGCCGGACTAGCGAGAGACCGAGGTGGACGCAAAGGCTCCGCTCAGGGCTTAGTTCTCACACTCCTAAGGGTATCTTCACCGGGTCGACCCATCCCGTCAGAGTGTGTCCTAACTCGTCCGCTCGGACGCATGGGGCGTGCGCGGCACCCTAGCGGCCTGAACCATCCGGACAAATGTGTCCGGCTCAACCTATCCGTGCATCTAATTTGGGCCACGGTTGCATCGGCCTGGACAGCGTGCTTGTCCGAGCGTGTCCTTTCAATAATTCGCCCGGGCCCTCTTGCCAGTGGCACAACAGACGCTCTCCTCCCCCAAACCGTCGCAGTCGAGCAGGCGCAATCTTGGCCGCCGCCACCGACCGCTGCCGCTAACGCCTCCCGCGATATAGAGCACCACCGCGGGCCCACACGTTGCCAGAGTTATCTGGACGCGCCACAGGCAATACCACCGCCATCGGCCTCTTCCTGTGGACTGGACGTATGACACCCTCTGCGTGGTGCACAACCAGATCGTTCATTTGCCTGAGATATATTCGCTTGTCCTTTCTAGGTTATCCGGCCCGCTGCGGTAGTTGGCATCGCCATTGACTTCCGCATACTTTGCAGATGGGAAGCAGCCGAAGAAGCGCAATGGAGTTCTTATACAAGAATTTCGTGGAGTCATCGTCTGAGGAGTCCGATGGTGAGACTGAGATTCTGCTGTCAGCTACATAGATGGTGCATGACCACTACCTCCTGCCGCCGTGCAGAGGTGGCTCGTCCAAGCGGCACGAAGCCAACCAGGAGCGCGATCGAGAAGAAGGCCACATACGCCTTTACAAAGACTATTTCCCTCCAACTGATCCAGTCTTTAAAGAGAAGGCATTTCGTCGCCGCTGTCGGATGTCGATGGACATGTTCTTGCAAATTCTAAATGTGTTAATGGAGTACGATAACTACTTCGAGGCCAAGTACGATTGCACCGCACTAGTAGAAAATGGGCCTTTCGTCCGGGCCATTAGTCCCGGCTGTGGCTAGAGCCGGGACTAATGGTCCGGACCCAACGGCCTAAAGCCGCCCATGGTGTACGACACCATTAGTGTCCAATTGGGACCATTAGTCTCGGTTTGAGATACAAACCGGGACTAATGGGTCCGGGGCCTGCTGCGCGCTGCGGGCACCCCCATTAGTCCTGGTTTGTATCTAAAACCGGGACAAATGGTCTGGCCCTATAAATGTGGCACGGTCCCTCCCCTCACAACTGTTTTTTTCCTGGTGGAAGGTGGTATAGTTTTGTGCTAATTTTTTTTCTTCATATGCAGTAGAGGTGTTCGGTGAAATGCATGTTAGAGCGATGCGACTTGAGTTCACACAAGACAAACATGATATGAGGTGCCCGAGCCAAAATTAAGTTTTCTCATCTTTGTTTCCTGGTGTCCTAAAAGGTTAGCAACTTTTTTCTAGTTTATACCGCGTGGTACTAATTTTAGCATCGTGATTGCGTTTGATATATAATTGTATGATGCAGATGAGCCATCCATGGATGTACGGTGACCGACGCTTTGGCGCTTACAGAGAAGGCGTGCGTTCTTTTTGCCTTGTGGCCGAGGCGAACAAGCGGCAAGATAGTTTTATGTGTTGTCCATGTGTTGAATGTCGAAATGAGCAGGCTCACACTTACCCAGGAGTCATTCAGAGCCACCTGCTTCAGTCCAGTTTCATGTCGGACTATAATGTTTGGACCAATCATGGAGAAAGAGAGGTTATGATGGAAGACGGCGATGAAGAAGAGAACGATGATGACAACTACCGATCTATGTTCCCTGAATACAGCGATACCGCAATGGAAGACAATAAAGAAGAAGGAGGTGAAGAACGGGAACCAGATGAGCCCGCTGATGATCTTGGTCAGGTCATTTATGATGCAAAGCTAGATTGCGACACAGAAAAGGAGAGGTTGCAGTTTGAGAATATGTTACATGACCACAACAAATTTTTGTACCCAACTTGTGAAGATGGCCAGAAGAAGCTGGGTAGCACACTGGAATTGTTGAAGTGAAAGGCAGAGATCGGTGTGACTAACTCGGGATTTGAAAAGTTGCTGGTACTAATGAAGAAGATGCTGGCGAGGGTTGATTTTGTCAATGCCTATTGTTATGGACTTGGGTTTTGGAGAAGATGGGGATGCTGGAAGTCGCATAACGGTTAACAGACAAGCAACACGGGACATAGGATTTACCCAGGTTCAGGCCCCCGGAGGGAAAACCCTACTCCTACTTGTCTGCTCTTGATTACGGTGGAACTGAAAGTTACAGGGGTGCGCAGATGCAATCTGGTGTAAGGTGCGTATGCAATGGTGGAAGAGGATCCAGCACAATCAGAGATCTTAGGTTCAAGTCCAAGGGTTAAAATCCAAAGAAAGGAAGTAACTACTACTTGAGTGACATAGAGTACACTTCAAGGTAATAATCACAAGGTAACTTCCAAAATAAGACACAACTTCTGAAGTACCCGAACAAGTGAAAAGGAGGCACACGAGGCGAAAGGAAATCTCGAGGCCTAGAACAGAATATTGTGGAACCATCAACATGATGTTGTGGCCCATAAGATAGAGAGATCATGATAGAAAGGAATCTCTCATATTACTTGCTATCACTTTGTTGCTTGTATTGCTTAGCATAAGTTGTTGGTGCACATAGGTGAACCTTAGTTGTTCTAGGTTGTGCTTAACAAAGTAAACACTAGTTTTATTCCGCCTTTGTTGAGCCACTCTAGGAAAAGTTTTAATCGCCTATTCACCCCCCTCTAGGCGACATCCGTATCCTTTCAATTGGTATCAGAGCCCGGTCTCCCATTTTAGGCTTCACCGCCTTGAGAGTAAAGATGTCGGCTAGGGGATTAGTGCACAAGGACACGCTCACATTCGATGGCACAAATTATGATGTTTGGAAAATTCGCATGCTTAATTTATTTCGGGAAATTCACCCAATTATCGAGGGATATCTATATGTGGGTCTCTCTTCTCCTATGGATACCCAAAACGAATCTTTAGAGGAGAAGTTGAACTCTCATATAGATGCTCTAGCTCCTAAAATTCCTTTGCATGCTGTGAGCAATGTAGTTCTTTCTTCTATCATGCCTTATTCAAGCGCTCGGGAGATATGGACCAAGCTTCAAGATAAATATAGCAAGTCCAACATTATTGAGGATGATTGTGTTGCTTCCACTTCCGGTCGAGATGAGTTCTCATCCTCTCCCACTTCACCAACATGTGACTTTTCACAAGGAAATGATATGGTGAGTGGTGATAGAAATTGCAATATGGATAGTGTGTTCACTATTTGTAATCCCTCATATCTATCTAGTTGCAATGATCTATCTTTGGTCCTTAACACTTCTAGCACTCAAAATTCCTCACATGCTTGTGTTAATAGTCCTTGCATATCATGTAGAAATGACTTGAATAAATCTCATGATGATATGCTCATGTTGTCTTGTTGCCATGATAAAAATGCTTCTATCTCCTCTAGTGCTTATGTTGCTAACCATGTAGAGGAAAATGAAGATTCTATGGGCCAAGACAAGGTCTTGAAGAGAGCTACAAGTGCAATCTCATCATCACCTTCCTCCGGTTCTCACATGTGCCTTATGGCTAAGGGAACAAAGGTAACCTCTTTGAATCCCATTGTATCTCATGATGATGATGATGAGTTTGAGAATGATAATGATGATTATAGAGGTAAGTATGATATTACCTCTATTAAGAAAATGGGAGAGGTTGTCTATAGCGCTCTCTTCAAAAATAAAATTGCTTCCTCCAACTTTCTTGAAATCTTGAATTGTGCCATAGAAGGCAATGGTCTTATTGAGGAGCAAGAAAACTTAATTGATGAAAATTTTGCACTTGAGCGTGAGTATGCTAATGAAGTTGCACAACTAAAGGACTCCCTTGAAGAAGAACAAACCACCAAAGAATCTCTTGAGGAGACTTTTACTCTAGAATTATCTAGAGTAAAGGAATACCATGATAGAGAACTTGCGGTGGCTAAATCCTTCAAGATTAAAAATGATGGACTTGAAGTTGCTTATGCTAAACTTGTTGAGGATTGTAAGCACCTCGAAAATGGCTCTCAGGTCATTAAGAGGGAGCTCATAAAACTCACCGAGTCACATGAGCAACTTAAAGCTTCATATTTAAAAGAGCTTGACAAGTTGCCCTCACCTCTTGCTAATAATAATGATGCTTGTGCTACTAACTCTATTTCTTGTGAAGCATCTATTTTGAAGGAGAATGTTGAGCTAAAGGCTCAACTTGCTTTGCTAACTAGCAACTATGGGAAATTAGAAGAAAGTCATGTTAAGCTCTCGAGCTCGCATGAGGATCTTCTAGTCTCCCATGGTAGGCTAAAGTTAGCTCATGAGGCCATCGTGTCAAAGGTAACATCTAGTGGGCCTCATGTGGACATTAGCACTACATCTACTCCAAATGTTATATTGCAATGTGCTAGTCCTTGTAGTTCATCCTCTCACAACCATGATATATCTCGTGATGAATTACATTCCGTGCCTTGTTGCTCTAACAATGTAGCATCTACTTCCTCTAGTGTTTTTGTTGAAACTAACCATGTATAGGAAATCAAAAGGCTCAAGGATCAAGTCACTTCGGTGGGCTTGAGTGTGCAAAAATCTTGAGTGTGCAAAAATCCCCCAATGACAAGAGTGGGCTTGGATTCAACTCCAATATCAAGAACAAGTCCACTATCAAGTTGAAGCACAAGGACAACAAGAAGAATGGCCAAGATCAAGTCAAGAATCCGGCCAACATTGTTTGATTCAAGTGCAAGGAAGAAGGGCACCATGTTAGATCTTGCCCATTGAATAAAAAGCCTCTTAGTGTGAAGCAACAAGGGAAGCGGCCTCAAGCTCCACCTCAAGTCATTAATGGGCCTCCTCCTAAGAGGACTGCTCGAGATCTTCCTCAAGGTGTGGCTTCACCTAAGAAGAAAGATAGCAAGAGTAGAAATTGCTACATATGCCGTGAGAAGGGGCACATTTCTTCCGCATGCACTTTTGGTAACTCCTCATCCCATCCTATCTTGATTGATGATTCTTATTCTCTTTGTAAGGATGAGGTTGGCAATGTGTTTGCCAAATTTGTTGGTGCTCAATGTGGTGTCAAGAAAAGAACCATTTGGGTTGCCAAACCTATTGTGACTAACCTCTTAGGACCCAACTTGGTTGGGGACCAACAAGCCAAAACTTGATCAATAGGTGTGTATTGGAGGGCATTGGAGACTTGGCTACATTATGAAGAATTGAGGGATATTCGTCAATTATTATTGTCAAGCCAAGCCATTTGTATTATCATGATTATTTTATATTTCCAATGTTCCTCCTTGCGGTAACATATGCTTAACTCATTACATTGAAAGTTACTCGCCCCTTGTGCATGTGTTGGTTTTGTTTCTTCCATGCTTTTGTACATGTTATGCTTTCCACTTAATTATCTTGAGATATCAAGTATATTTTTATATGATTAGGTGGCACACCATGTATGTGTATTTCTTGTATTTGAGCCTTGCTTGGTTATATTTGGTATCTTATTTGGCTCTTGTGAGAAATTAATGGATTATCCCATTTTGGGGGAGTGTTATGCTTGGTCATTCCACAATCCTAAAATTGTGTGTACATGAGGTATACCACCTAGTATTTACATTGGATTATTGTCTAGTCTCTATGTCGTATAATTCTCATGAGAAATTTGAGTTTTATAATGTCCATTAATTATATCTATTTGTATTATTTTTCCTCGCGTTGGTTTTATGGTAGTATCACATTATGGGGGAGTGATATGCTTAGTGCATATTACAATCCTAGAAAATGTGAATATTCGAGGTTGTGTCACTTAGAATTGATATTGATAATTATCTAGCTCCTATGTGACACATGTGCTCATACAAGTTCCAATTTGCTTAATTGCCTTTATTGCTCATATTTTGGATCTTGTATATGAGAGTGGTTCTTGGTATGTGTTTCCTCATATTTAGATCTCTATATCATCATGGAAACCATTTTCTTCAAGTTACTCTAATCACTAGTGATTGTGTGACTATTGGAAGCTACCAAAAATCGTGTTCGAAGTATCATTCTTAATTCTTATATTTTGTTATATGCTTCTTGTTGTGACTATGTTCTTGGATATCCATGCAAGCTACCTTGGGAAAATTATTCCCAATATTTCTCGTCCTTGGACAATGAGTACTTAATTTAAGGTAGAATTTATTGATCGTATTCACTTTGGCCTTTGTTTGATTTTATCCTATCTTTGGCCAAGAAAATGTTTTGTGTTGTCTCCCAAGCCTTCCTTGCTTCGTGTGGATCTTCTTATTTTATTGATATCCTCTTGTGTTTTACTTATTGTAGGTACTAGTGATGATCCCATTTGTGTGCATTTTGCATCTAAAAGGAAAATCCTATATAATGCACTATCCATGGGGGATCTCTTCTATATTATTTAGAACACTCATATTTATGCTTCTTTGTTTGATCCATATCGGGTTTTATGTGCTTGGAACCTCAATCTTTTTGTTTTGGTATTTTGTGCCGTCATGAGAAGTTTGGGGAGTTTGGTTTCTTGTTGGAACCTTGCTCTTTTTGGGAGTTGGTTGTGTCTCATTCCTTTTTTCTTGATTTGACCATTTTAGAATGAGATAAACCCTTGAGCATTTTTATTTTTACCTATCTTTTTCTCGCCTGGTTTTATCCTAGTTCATTTGTTGAACTTGTGATCTTTCATGTGTTGAATTGGTTCTTTGATACAATTTGGACATCATTTGTCATGTCACACTCTTGTGTGTGGAATCTCGATTTACTTGGTGTGTTTGTTCAAATTGTATCTCCTTTTTGGTTCTTGAGAGCTTTATGCATGCATATTTACTATATGTTCATATTATGGCATGTTTGCTTTCTTTGATCCAATATATAGGGGAAACTCCACCAATTCCCATCGGCTAAGTTGTGCATGAAATTCAATTTCATATCAATATGCACATAATTATGTGGAGTCTCTCCTATGTATTGTAGTTGCACTAACTACTTTGGACCCAATATGTTTGGGGACCATTTTGTACTTAATTGTGTTTTAGGTACATTGGAGACATATTGGATGCTTGTCTCTCAATTTTGAAGAAGTGGTGATGTGGACATCCCATCTATTGATACAACCATTGTACCTATAGCTACACACATACAAGGACCTATCACTCGATCTCGTGCCAAACAACTTAACTATCAGGTACTTTCGTTTCTTGGAACTATTCCTCACATACATGAGAATATGATGCTGCCTAAATCAGATGTATTTCTTACTCTTAGGAATGATGGACCAAGCATGGATGAGAGGGACAAGCATTGGAGCATGGCCATGCATGGAGATGGCAGCAAGCATGTGATGATTCAAGAGAAGGCCACGAATGAAGATTTCAGAACTTTGAGGCCTCCATAATGAAGAAAGAAGGTTTGGACAAAATATTCAAGATTAATACTTCAAAAATTCGTCAATAGATTAATATGGTGCTGCGACACCTTTATTTTGGGCCAGGCCCATGTAATTTTCGCAGGATTTTAAATAGCCACTTTTTAGAGTCCGTATTTGAGGAGAAAAGGACTTCTAGGGTTGGATTCGGACACCACTTCCATGGCTAGCAAAAACCCCACCTTTTCCTCCTTAAATACTTCCCATAGTCGTCACCATAGACTTGTATTTTGTTTAGACATTAAGTTAGCCATCATAGCAACTTCGCCAAGGCTCGAGCATCGCAGAGGCCTCTTGTACTTCGCACCTATACAGGATCCCACCTTTTCAATAAAGCTTTCCTCTTAATCCGCAATATCTTGATTGAAATATTAGTTCTTACTTGTTCTCGATTTCAGGTAGGAATTAAGACCCTCGCTGGTCAGGCTGATCGTGTTCCCGCAGGATCGGTAACCTCCAGGAGATTGGCCTAGCGACTGCATTGGCGCTCGTGCTCGCACGTGTAGTCGGATCGTCAAGCCCGAACTCCACCAAATCGACTATCACCATCTCATTGAAAGATCGGACACCTTTGCTCTATCAAGTGGTATCAGATTTTAGGTTGCTCGATGAGATTTTACTGCTTTCGTAGATTAGATATGTTTTACCTATAACCTACGAAAAAGCCAAAAATACAGTTAGAGTTTAGATTCATCCCATCACCAATCTATGCCTCGCATTATCTTTTCAGTTTTTGCATTGTTGAATTTGTGTCTGCATCGTCGCGTCGAGTTGCTGGTCTTAGTGTCTCGTCCCTTAGAGTTTTGAGTTCTGATCACAGTAGTCACCGCCACACTCGCAGATCACCGCCACCATATTCCGCCGCCATACACCCAGCCACCATAAACCCTAAAACTCCGCCACCGCCTTCCTACCGCGACACTGATCCGATCACCTTTCCTGCCGCGACACGAGTCCGAGTTGAGTTATTGTTTCCTAGTTTTTATTTTACTTTCCTTCCTTGTTGTTTCCGTGTTGAACTATAGTCCGTGTCGAGTTAGAAGTTTAGCCGTAAGTCCAGAAGGAGAGCAAAAAAAAAGTCTGGAACCGCCTCCGAAATTTTTTTCTGGCTATACTGATTTTCGGCCCCGGGGATCACTTTTCTCCATCGGCCGTTATAGCGACATTTTTTTGGCGCATGCGTGCTTTTCGGAGCATAATACAAAAATTTTGAAAAAAAAATTGTGGGCTAACCTATTTTTAGACCCCGTAGATCAGTTTTAGACACTCGCCATCATAGTGATTTTCAGCATCTCGGTTCACTTTTCAGGGTGCCATATCATCATCCATTGCTTGTTGAGTCGCGCCGTGACATTGTTGGTGATCTAGGCTCGCGTCTCTAGTACGGTCTAGACTAGGACCAACACAGTACCGTCGTTGAGCATTCTTTCAACATTTGCATTGCTGTTTTGATAATTGCTAACCCCTTTGCTAAGCCTTCCCAGAGCTCCACAGATTTCTCCACGTGCGGTGTCTCGACTCCTGGTAATCGCTCTGTTCAATCTCTGGACTCACTGATCATCGCGGTTGCACATCGCCTTTTCCTGCTGTTTGGTAAGAACTTGTAAGAGCTTCGTATATTGCTTGACGGATTACGCGTGCCTTCCACCATATTTCCGTAGTATATACCTGTGCTTTTTAAAGGACTAACCATGACAGATACTTCGCGGAACCCTGCCACAATGACGAACCAAGAACTACATGCCCACTTCTCCGAGCTCTTGGTCGGTCGCGCTGAAGATGTGGATGCACGCCTAGGAGAGTTTGACACCAAGATCACCAACGCCATGGACAAGATCGATGGACTCGAGAAATCCTTCAACGACAAGCTTGACGCTCGGTTCAAAGAGGTTTTGGACAGATTGCCGGCACCCGCACCCAACCCATTGGCACCTCGGCATGGCGCACAGCGCATTCCGATCATGGGTCATACTGCTGGTTTGGTTGTCGCCGCACCTCAGGCAGCTACCGCTGCAGCTGAGGCACCTCAGACTTCCACCGCGGCTGCTGCTGCGATATTGGGGACAGACGACGGGTATTACTACGACCCCGACGACGATGATCTGTTTGACGAGGAGGTTGAACAACCTCCACACCCAGCGGGCCGTCCCTGACATTACCACCGCAACGCTCGACCACCGGTACGTGATGGTGATTATGTTGCAAAGCTTAAATTAAATATTCCATATTTTGAGGGTAAATATAATCCTGATGCATATCTTACATGGGAGATGGAAGTAGAACAACGTTTGCATGTTTAAAATATCCTGAGAATATGCGTGTTAGTGCTGCTACATGTGAATTTACTAAATTTGCTTCCCTTTGGTGGTCTGACTATTGTCGTTTAAATCCTACTACTATTCCTCATACTTGGACTGCTTTAAAAACTGATATGCATGTTCGTTTTGTGCCTCCCACTTATCAACGTGATTTACTAAAGAATCTGGCACGTTTGGAACAAGGGAAAAATTCTATAGAAGAGTATTATCAGGAATTGCAAACGGGGATGGTTCGGTGTGGTCTTGTTGAATCTACTGAACAAATTCTTGCACGTTTCTTTGGTGGATTAAACAAGGACATTCAACACATATTAGATTATAAGGAATATAATTCTATCACCTGTTTGTTTCATCTTGCTTGCAAAGCTGTGAAGTGCAGGATCGCCAAACACCATGGAGGAGTACTAATAATTCTGCAGGTCGCACATCCACTTGGACATCCCGACAGTCAGTGCCTCCTTCTCATGATTCGCCACCAGCTACTACCACATCCAAGGCCACCACAAGATTTCCAGCTGCTCCTCCACCGTCATCCAATGCTCCTGCTCGTAGTGCATATTCTATGGCTTCCACGGGTAAAACAAAGGATATACAATGCCGCAAGTGCTGGGGTTTTGGTCATATTGAGAGACAGTGCACAACACAACATGTTATGATGGTGCGTGATGATGGTCAATATGATTCAGCGAGTGACTTTGATGAAGATACATTAGCCCTTATTTCTGCTCGAGATGGAGACAATTGTGATTCTGATGAAGAGACAGAGGTAATGGGAGCTGAAACTACTGATCAATACAAGAGCTTAATTACACAACGTGGGTTGAGTGTGCAATTGAGAAAATCTGAGCAAGATCAATGCCACAACCTGTTCCAAACACGTGGTGTTGTTAAGGAAAGAGCTATCAGGATCATTATTGATGGAGAAAGTTGTAATAATCTGGCTAGTGTTGACATGGTAGATAAGCTTGCACTTCCAACAAGACAACGCACACATTCATATTACATCCAATGGTTTGAGAGTTCTCGCAAGATCAAGGTAACAAGAACGGTACGCGTGCATTTTACTATTGGTATATATTCTTATTTTGTTGATTGTGATGTTGTACCTATGCAAGCTTGTTCTTTGTTACTTGGTAGACCATGGCAATTTGATAGACAATCTGTTCATAATGGCAAAACTAATCACTATTCTCTTATGCATGATGGAAAGAAAATTGGTCTAAAACCTATGACTCCCGAACAAATTTTAAAAGATGGTCTTGCTAGAGCTAGTAGATCTAAAACTGAGGAAAAAAATAAAAGTGAGAATCAGATTGTTGCTGCAGATTTTGTACCACCAAAGAACACTAAATCTGATTCTAAACATTTTACTGAAATTCGTTTGAAGAGTCCATGTATGCTTGCAAATAAAATTGATATTGCTGAACTAGATGTAAACAATACTCAATGTTATGCAATTATCTGCAAAGAGGTTTTGTTTTCATTTAAGGATATGCCTCCTTCTTTGCCACCCGCTATTGCTAACCTTTTGCAGGAATATGAGGACGTTTTTCCCGCTGAGCTGCCACTAGGACTACCTCCTATTAGAGGAATTGAGCATCAAATTGATCTAATTCCTGGTGCTACATTGCCCAACCGCGCGCCATATAGAACCAATCTAGAGGAGACAAAGGAGATACAACGCCAAATCCAGGAACTACTCGACAGATATCATATTCGTGAGTCCCTTAGACCCTGTGTTGTTCCTATTATTTTGGTACCTAAGAAAGATGGTTCTTCGCGCATGTGTACTGATTGTAGAGCTATCAATAATATTACTATTCGATATCTTCATCCTATTCCATGTTTGGATGACATGCTTGATGAGTTGAGTGGCTCTATCATGTTTTCTAAGGTTGATTTGCATAGTGGTTACCACCAGATTCGTATGAAATTGGGAGATGAATGGAAAACAGCATTTAAAACTAAGTTCGGTTTATATGAGTGGTTAGTGATGCTGTTTGGTTTAACTAATGCACCCAGCACTTTCATGATATTAATGAACGAAGTTTTACGTGCTTTCATTGGACGTTTTGTGGTAGTCTACTTTGATGATATTCTGATTTATAGCAAATCTTTAGAGGATCATTTGGACCATTTACGTGTTGTTTTCAATGCTTTATGTGATGCACGTTTGTTTGGTAATCTTGAGAAGTGCACATTTTGCACCAATCGAGTTGCGTTTCTTGGCTATGTTGTTACATCACAGGGTATTGAAGTGGATCCAGCCAAGATTGAAGCTATTGAGAATTGGCCGCAGCCCAAGACGGTCACACAGGTGAGGAGTTTTCTTGGCCTCGCTGGTTTTTATAGGTGCTTTGTCAAATATTTTGGATCAATTGCCGCGCCGCTGAATGAACTTACCAAGAAGGATGCACCCTTTGTTTGGGGCGATGCACAACAACAGGCCTTCGTCATATTGAAAGATAAGCTAACATATGCTCCCTTACTCTAACTTCCTGATTTTAATAAGACTTTTGAGCTTGAATGTGATGCTAGTGGAATTGGTTTGGGAAGTGTGTTATTATAAGAGGGAAAACCTGTTGCATATTTTAGTGAGAAATTGAGTGGGGCTAGTCTGAACTATTCTACTTATGATAAAGAATTATATGCGTTGGTTCGGACATTAGAAACTTGGCAACATTATCTATGGCCTAAAGAATTTGTTATACATTCTGATCATGAATCTTTGAAGCATATTCGTAGTCAAGCTAAGTTGAATTGTCGTCATGCAAAGTGGGTTGAATTTATTGAGTCTTTTCCTTATGTTATCAAACACAAAAATGGTAAAGATAATATTATTGCTGATGCTATGTCGCGCCGTTATACTTTGTTATCTCAACTTGACTTCAAAATATTTGGATTAGAAACTATTAAGGAACAATATGTGCATGATGCTGAATTTAAAGATGTGTTACAGAATTGTAGAGATGGTAGAACATGGAACAAGTTCGTCTTCAATGATGGATTTGTGTTCCGTGCTAACAAACTATGCATTCCAGATAGTTCTGTTCGTCTTTTGTTGTTACAGGAGGCGCATGGAGGAGGATCGATTGGACACTTTGGTGTCAAGAAGACGGAGGATGTTCTTGCTGCACACTTCTTTTGGCCACGTATGCGTCGAGATGTTGAGAGATTTGTGGCACGCTGCACTACTTGTCAAAAAGCCAAGTCTCGCCTTAATCCACATGGTTTATATATGCCTCTTCCTGTTCCTAGTGTTCCTTGGGAGGATATTTCTATGGACTTTGTTTTGGGATTGACACGAACACAGAAGGGGAGGGATAGTATTTTTGTTTTTGTGGATCGGTTTTCTAAGATGGTGTTGGAATTATGCCCTAGAGGCAATAATAAAGATGTTATTATTATAATTCTTGTTCATGATAAAGTTTATATTCCATGCTAGAATTGTATTAAGCGGAAACTTTAATACTTGTGTGGTTTGTGAACAACACCGTGTCCCTAGTACGCCTCTATGGACTATCTCATTGATCAATGATGGTTAAGGTTTCCTAACCATAGACATGAGTTGTCAATTGATAATGAGATCATATCATTGGGAGAATGATATGATGGACAGACCCAAACTAAGCGAAGCAATTAGATCGTGTCATCGTGTTCGTCTTTGCGAAGCTTTTCTTATGTCAAATATTGTATTCCTTAGACCATGAGATAATACAACTCCCTGGTATCGGAAGAAAGCTTTGAGGTCATCAAACGTCATCCTAGGAGAGGGTGATCATAAAGGTGTCTCTCAGGTGATCGGAAAGTATCTGTTGGGTTGTATGTATCGAGATGGGATTTGTCCCTCCCAAGTCGGAGAGATATACTTCGGGCCCACTCGGTAATCGATATCAACACCGCTTGCAAGCATGTGGTTAAGGAGTTAATCACAAAGTGATATCGGATTACGGAACGAGTAAAGTACTTGCTGTGAACGAGATTGAACTAGGTATGACGGTACCGACGATCGAATCTCGGGCAAGTAAAATATCGCGAGACGAAGGGAATATATATATGGGATTGATTGAATCCTGGCATCGTGGTTCATCCGATATGATCATCGATGAATGTGTGGGAGTCAATATGGGTTTCCAGACCCCGTTGTTGATTATTGATAGAAGATCATGTCTGCATATTCTCGAACCCGCAGGGTCACACACTTAACATGTCTCGACGCTAGGATAGATTGGATAATTGGTTTATGAGTTTTTTTTCGGAGTCTCGGATGGGATCCGGGAATCACGAGAGGTTCCGGAGTGGTCCGGAGAATAAGATTCATATAAGGCAGTGCAGTTTTTGGAGTTCGGAATTGTTCCGGGTTAATCGGTATTGTACCGGAAGCTTCTAGAACCTTCCGGAAGGGGACCAATGTGGCCCCACCTTCCGGGAGGGGGCATGGGCCTATGAGGGAGTGCCCTGGCCGCATTGGGCCAGGGGCACAAGGCCCCATAGGGCCCAGCCAGCCAAGAGAGGTTTAAACTCTAGATAGAGCTTCTAGAAGGGGGGGTTTCCTTGCCCCCCACTCCTTATCCTTTGGGGCCGCCGGTTTGGGCTTGGGGGAGGGGATAGGGCTGCGCCCCCCCCCTCTATATAAAGAGGGGTGGGGGCGCACCAACCCCCCACACCTTCCCCTCCAACCCTAGCCGCCCTGCTGCCCTCCTCTCTCCCTCCCGACTGCTTGTAGGCGAAGCCCTGCTACAGAAATTCTCCACCAATTGCACCGCGCCGTCGCGTTGTAGATCCAACCCATCTCTCCACCATACTTGCTGGACCAAGGAAGGAGGAGACGTCGAGGTGCTGCACGTGTGCATCTCACGGAGGCACCGCCACTTGTGGTGCTAGATCGGATCGGATCGCGAGGAGGAGAAGCGAGTACGACTACATCACCCACGTTCCGACGAATGTTCCGCTGTGCGAATCTTCAAGGGTATGAAGATCTAATCCAATCTCTCTTGTTGTTTGCATCTCCTAGATTAGATCTTGGCTTTCCCTCAGTTCGCATCCGTAGAAAACTTTGATTTACTATGCCGCGAAACCCTTCAGTGGTATCAGAGCTAGATCTATGCGTAGATGTGTTTCACGAGTAGAACGCAACATGGTTGTTGCGGGCGTTGATGTTTTCTGTTGCAAGCCTCTTGTTTGTGTTCTTCTTATGACGCGGGATAGTGAGATTGAAGCGGTCCAGGACAACCTTACGGGACGTCGTTCGCGAGACCGGCTCCGCACTTGACGTGTGGCTTGTTCCACACATGCGGCTGGTGGATGTCAGTTTCTCTCACTATAGTTATCATGGGATTAACACCGGATTTGGCAACCATAATATCACCGTTGTGGCTTTCCGTAGGTAAGAATCGTTCTTAGCATCTACTCCCATAAGCCACGTAAAACATGCAACAACAAAGTAGAGGCGTCTAACTTGTTTTTGCAGGGAGTGTTTTCTGTGATATGGTATGGCCCAAGATGTGATGTGTATAATGTATGCGATGATCATGTTTTGTAATGTTTCACGACTTGCATGTCGATGAGTACACAACCGGCAGGAGCCATATGGTTGTCTTTATAATTGTGTATGACCTGTGTGTCAACTTCTTATACGCCATGTAATAGTCACACTTTATTGCTAAGTAGTTAGCAATAGTTGTAGTTGCTATTCGTGGTGGAGGCAATCATGGTGGAGTGATGGAGATCATGCCGGAGCGCACAAGATGGAGATCATTGCGCGGAGATTGGCTATACCATGTCACATTAAAGTTATATGCATGTGATGTTTATCCTTTTATGTATCTTATTATGCTTAGATCGCGACGGTAGCATTATAAGATGATTCCTCACTTAAAGATCAAGATAAAAACTGTGTTCTCCCCAAGTATGCACCGTTGTGAAAGTTCGTTGTGTCCAAGCATCACGTGATGATCGGGTGCTATAGACTCTACGCTCACATACAACGGGTGCAAGCCAGTTTTGCACACGCGGAAATACTTGGGTCTAACTTGACGAGCCTAGCATGTACAGACATGGCCTCGGAACACAAGAACCGAAAGGTTAAGCATGAGTCATATGAATGATATGATCGACACTTCGTTGTCCACCATTGAAACCACATCTCTTCTCGTGAAGATCGGATTAGGTGTGGTGAATTTGGATCGTGTTCACTAAACAACTTGAGGGATGTTGAATTTAGTGGGAGTTCATCTAGTAATTTGATTAAGTTGAACTATTTAGCATGAACATAGTCTAAATTGTACTTGCAAATACTGTAGATCACATGGCCAAGTCCAACTTCAACATCAACGTTTTTGCTGAGAAGGAAAAGCTTAGAAACAATGGGTCTAACTTCACCAATTGGTTTCGCAATCTAAGAATCATTCTCTCTGGCGGCCAAAAGTACTATGTCCTTGGGAAAGCATTAGGTGACCCCCCTGCTGCAACTGCGCCGGCTGATGAGAAAACTGTCTATCAGTCGCGCAAAGATGATTATGGTGTGATTAAGAGCACCATGTTGTTTGCTATGGAACCGGAACTTCAAAATCATTTTGAAGACTATCCCGGGCCCTTTGAGATTCTTGAAGAGCTGAAAACCATGTTTCAGACTCAGGCCCGTTCTGAGAGATATGATATCTCTGAGAAGTTCTTTAACTGCAAGATGGAGGAAGGGAGTTCCGTTAGTGAGCACGCCATTAAGATGACGGGCTACACTCAACGCCTTGAGAAACTGGAATGCACGATTCCAGAGGAGATCAAGATTGACAGGGTTCTGCAATCACTCCCTCCCAGCTACAAAAGTTTTGTAGTGACTCACAATCAGATTGGCTCCACTGATACGATCACCGAGCTCTTCGCAAAGCTGAAGGCCGCGGAAGTGGACATCAAAAAGGATAATCATGTGTGGATGGTGAACAAGCCCACCTTTAAGAAAGGTAAGGGAGCAAAGAAGCCCTTCAAGAAGGGCGGCGGCAAGCGCAATGCCCCTGCTGAGAAGAAGCTCAGGTCTGGTCCCAAGCCGGACACTGAGTGCTTCTATTGCAAGGACAAGGGTCACTGGAAGCGCAACTGTCCGAAGTACTTAGCGGACAAGAAGGCTGGCACCATCAAAGGTATATTTGATATACATGTTATTGATGTTTTCCTTACTAGCCCTCGTTGTAGTGCCTGGGTATTTAATACCGGTTCAGTTGCTAATATTTGTAACTCAAAACAGGAGCTACGGAATAGACGGCGGCTTGCAAGGGATGAGGTGACGATGCGCGTTGGCAACAGATCAAGAGTTGATGTGATGGCCGTCGGCACGCTCTCCTTAGTTTTACCTTCGGGATTAGTTTTAAACCTTAATAAGTGTTATTATGTGCCTGCGTTGAGCATGAACATTATTTCTGGATCTTGTTTATTGCAAGACGGTTATTCATTTAAATCGGAGAATAATGGTTGTTCTATTTATATGAGTAACATCTTTTATGGTCATTCACCTATTGTGAATGGTTTATTTCTTCTAAATCTCGAAAGGGATGAAACACACATCCATAACATTGAGGCTAAGAGATGCAAAGTAGATAGTGATAATACTACTTATTTGTGGCACTGTCGTCTAGGTCATATTGGTGTAAAACGCATGAAGAAACTCCATTCTTATGGACTTTTGGAGTCTCTTGATTTTGAATCATTTGACACATGTGAACCATGCCTCATGGGCAAGATGATCAAAACCCCGTTCTCCGGTATGATGGAGCGAGCAACGGACTTGTTGGAAATCATACATACCGATGTATGAGAACCGATGAGTGTTTCGACGCGCGGTGGATATCGCTACTTTCTCACTTTTACCGATGACTTAAGTAGATATGGGTATATCTATTTAATGAAACATAAATCTGAAACGTTTGAAAAGTTCAAAGAATTTCAGAATGAAGTGCGGAACCATCGTAACAGAAAGATTTAGTTTCTACGATCCGATCGTGGAGGTGACTATTTGAGTTATGATTTTCTCACGCATCTTAAAGCAAGCGGAATCGTTTCGCAACTCACGCCACCCGAAACACCACAGCGCAATGGTGTGTCTGAATGCCGGAATCGAACCTTATTAGATATGGTCCGATCAATGATGTCTCTTACTGATTTGCCGTTATCATTTTGGGGTTATGCATTAGAAACCGCTGCATTCACTTTAAATAGGGCACCATCTAAATCCGTTGAGACGACACCGTATGAACTGTGGTTTGGTGCTAAACCTAAGTTATCGTTTCTTAAAGTTTGGGGATGCGAATCTTACGTCAAGAAGTTGATGCCGGACAAGCTCGAACCCAAAGCGGAGAAATGCGTCTTCATAGGATACCCTAAGGAAACTATTGGGTATACCTTCTATCACAGAACCGAAGGCAAAGTGTTTGTCGCAAAGAACGGTTCCTTTCTTGAGAAGGAGTTTCTCTCGAAAGAAGTGAGTGGGAGGAAAGTAGAGCTAGACGAGGTTATTGAACCTTCTCTTGAATTGGAGAGTAGCGCAGCACCTGAAATTGTTCTAGTGCCCCCTGCACCAACAATAGAGGAAGCTAATGACAAGGATCATGAAGCTTCGGACGATGCTGCTACTGAACGTCGCAGGTCGACAAGGTCGCGTGCCCCTCCTGAGTGGTACGGCAACCCTATCTTGACTGTCTTGTTAGTAGAAGACAGTGAACCTACGAACTATGAGGAAGCGATGATGAGCCCAGACTCTGAGAAATGGCTAGAAGCCATGAAATCCGAATTGGGATCCATGAGCGAAAACCAAGTATGGACTTTGGTGGACCCTCCTAGCAACCGAAAGGCCGTTGAGTGCAAATGGATCTTCAAGAAGAAAACGGACGCGGATGGTAATGTTACCGTCTATAAAGCACGGCTTGTCGCGAAAGGTTTTCGACAAGTTCAAGGTGTTGACTACGATGAGACTTTCTCTCCCGTAGCGATGTTTAAGTCCATTCGTATTTTATTAGCAATTGCTGCGTTTCATGATTATGAAATATGGCAGATGGATGTCAAGACTGCGTTCCTCAATGGCAACATTGGTGAAGAGTTGTATATGATGCAACCCGAAGGTTTTGTCGATCCTAAGGATGCTGATAAAGTATGCAAACTTCAGCGTTCCATTTATGGACTGAAGCAAGCATCTCGGAGTTGGAACCTTCGTTTTGATCAAGTGATCAAGAGCTTTGGATTTGTTCCAAATTGCTACGAAGCTTGTATCTACAAGAAAGTGAGTGGGAGCTCGGTGACGTTTCTGGTACTATATGTGGATGACATATTGATTATTGGAAATGACATCAACATGCTTAACGATGTGAAGAGTTATTTGAACAAGTGTTTTTCAATGAAAGACCTAGGTGAAGCTGATTATATATTGTGCATCAAAATCTATAGAGATAGACAAAGACGCCTGGTAGCTTTAAGCCAGAGTACATACCTAGACAAAGTTCTGAAAAGGTTCAGAATGGATAAGGCAAAGAAAGGTTCAGTGCCTATGTTGTCAGGTAAGATATTGAGCAAGGCTCAGTGTCCAGCTACGGTAAATGATAGGGAAGCTATGAGCAAAGTGCCTTATGCCTCGGCCATAGGTTCTATCATGTATGCCATGTTGTGTACTAGACCGGATGTGTCCAATGCTCTTAGTTTGACGAGCAGATATCAAAGTGATCCAGGAGTGGAACACTGGACAGTCGTGAAGAACATCCTAAAGTACCTAAATAGAACTAAAGAAATGTTCTTAGTCTATGGGGGTGATGAACAGCTCGTCGTAAAAGGTTACGTCGACGCTAGTTTTGACACCGACAAGGATGATTCTAAATCTCAGACAAGATACGTGTATATTTTGAATGGAGGAGCTG
Source organism: Avena sativa (assembly GCA_916181665.1). NCBI lineage: Eukaryota > Viridiplantae > Streptophyta > Magnoliopsida > Poales > Poaceae > Avena > Avena sativa. The sequence continues at coordinate 198,026,795 of OV702282.1, forward strand.
TGAGCTGGAGAAGCTGCAAGCAAAGCGTGATCGCGGGATCTACAGTAGAAGCGGAATACATGGCTGCTGCAGAAGCGTCAAGTGAAGGAGTTTGGATCAGGAACTTCATCACTGAGCTTGGTGTGGTTCCAAGTGCATTGGACCCACTGGAGATATTGTGTGACAACACTGGCGCCATAGCACTCGCTAAGGAACCAAGATATTATCCAAAGACCAAGCATATCAACCGCAAGTTTCATATAATCCGAGATTATATAGCAGATGGAGATCTGAATATTAGCAAAGTACATACAGATCTGAATGTCGCAGATCCATTGAATAAACCTCTTCCACGTGTAAAACATGATCAGCACCTCAGTGCCATGGGTGTGAGATTGTTGCCAGATGTAAACTAGATTATTGACTCTAGTGCAAGTGGGAGACTGTTGGAATTATGCCCTAGAGGCAATAATAAAGATGTTATTATTATAATTCTTGTTCATGATAAAGTTTATATTCCATGCTAGAATTGTATTAAGCGGAAACTTTAATACTTGTGTGGTTTGTGAACAACACCGTGTCTCTAGTACGCCTCTATGGACTAGCTCATTGATCAATGATGGTTAAGGTTTCCTAACCATAGACATGAGTTGTCAATTGATAATGAGATCATATCATTGGGAGAATGATATGATGGACAAACCCAAACTAAGCGAAGCAATTAGATCGTGTCATCGTGTTCGTCTTTGCGAAGCTTTTCTTATGTCAAATATTGTATTCCTTAGACCATGAGATAATACAACTCCCTGGTATCGGAAGAAAGCTTTGAGGTCATCAAACGTCATCCTATGAGAGGGTGATCATAAAGGTGTCTCTCAGGTGATCGGAAAGTATCTGTTGGGTTGTATGTATCGAGATGGGATTTGTCCCTCCCAAGTCAGAGAGATATACTTCGGGCCCACTCGGTAATCGGTATCAACACCGCTTGCAAGCATGTGGTTAAGGAGTTAATCACAAAGTGATATCGGATTACGGAACGAGTAAAGTACTTGCTGTGAACGAGATTGAACTAGGTATGACGGTACCGACGATCGAATCTCGGGCAAGTAAAATATCGCGAGACGAAGGGAATATATATATGGGATTGATTGAATCCTGGCATCGTGGTTCATCCAATATGATCATCGATGAATGTGTGGGAGTCAATATGGGTTTCCAGACCCCGTTGTTGATTATTGATAGAAGATCATGTCTGCATATTCTCGAACCCGCAGGGTCACACACTTAACGTGTCTCGATGCTAGGATAGATTAGATAATTGGTTTATGAGTTTTTGTTCGGAGTCTTGGATGGGATCCGGGACATCACGAGAGGTTCCGGAGTGGTCCGGAAAATAAGATTCATATAAGGCAGTGCAGTTTTTGGAGTTCGGAATTGTTCCGGGTTAATCGGTATTGTACCGGAAGCTTCTAGAACCTTCCGGAAGGGGACCAACGTGGCCCCACCTTCCGGGAGGGGGCATGGGCCTATGAGGGAGTGCCCTGGCCGCATTGGGCTAGGGGCACAAGGCCCCATAGGGCCCAGCCGGCCAAGAGAGGTTTAAACTCTAGATAGAGCTTCTAGAAGGGGGGGTTTCCTTGCCCCCCACTCCTTATCCTTTGGGGCCGCCGGTTTGGGCTTGGGGGAGGGGCTAGGGCTGCGCCCCCCCCCCTCTATATAAAGAGGGGTGGGGGCGCACCAACCCCCCACACCTTCCCCTCCAACCCTAGCCGCCCTGCTGCCCTCCTCTCTCCCTCCCGACTGCTTGTAGGCGAAGCCCTGCTACAGAAATTCTCTACCAATTGCACTGCGCCGTCGCGTTGTAGATCCAACCCATCTCTCCACCATACTTGCTGGACCAAGGAAGGAGGAGACGTCGAGGTGCTGCACGTGTGCATCTCACGGAGGCACCGCCACTTGTGGTGCTAGATCGGATCGGATCGCGAGGAGGAGAAGCGAGTATGACTACATCACCCACGTTCCGACGAACGTTCCGCTGTGCGAATCTTCAAGGGTATGAAGATCTAATCCAATCTCTCTCGTTGTTTGCATCTCCTAGATTAGATCTTGGCTTTCCCTCTGTTCGCATCCGTAGAAAACTTTGATTTACTATGCCGCGAAACCCTTCAGATGGCACACTTTATTCCTTGTCATAAAACGGATGATGCTGCGCATATTGCTGATTTGTTCTTTCGTGAAATTGTTCGTTTGCATGGTGTGCCAAATACTATTGTTTCTGATCGTGGTACTAAATTTTTTAGCCACTTTTGGAGATGTTTATGGGCTAAGTTAGGGACTAAATTGTTGTTTAGTACTACGTGTCATCCCCAAACTGATGGACAAACTGAAGTAGTAAATAGAACTTTGTCTACTATGTTGCAGACTGTTTTAAAGAAGAACTTAAAATTGTGGGAAGAGTGTTTACCTCATATAGAATTTGCTTATAATCGTTCGCTGCATTCTACCACAAAGATGTGCCCGTTTGAGATTGTGTATGGTTTTGTTCCTCGTGCACCTATTGATTTATTGCCTTTACCTTCTTCGGTGCAAAATAATTTGGATGCTACACAACACGCTGAAATGATATTAAATTTGCATAAGACTACTAAAGATAACATTGAATACATGAATGCTAAGTATAAACTTGCTGGGGATAAAGGGAGAAAGCATGTTGTGTTTGATGTTGGAGATCTTGTTTGGTTACATTTGCGTAAAGATCGTTTTCCTGATTTACGCAAGTCTAAGTTAATGCCGCGTGTTGCTGGTCCCTTTAAGGTGTTAGAGAAAATAAACGATAATGCATATAACCTTGAGTTGCCTGCAGACTTTGGTACGGTTAGTCCTACGTTTAACATTGAAGATTGAAGCCTTACTTTGATGAGGAAGATGAGATTGCGTCGAGGATGACTTCAATTCAAGAACGGGAGCATGATGTGGACATCCCATCTATTGATACAACCATTGTACCTACAGCTACACACATACAAGGACCTATCACTCGATCTCGTGCCAAACAACTTAACTATCAGGTACTTTCGTCTCTTGGAACTATTCCTCACATACATGAGAATATGATGCTGCCTAAATCAGATGTATTTATTACTCTTAGGAATGATGGACCAAGCATGGATGAGAGGGACAAGCATTGGAGCATGGCCATGCATGGAGATGGCAGCAAGCATGTGATGATTCAAGAGAAGGCCACGGATGAAGATTTCAGAACTTTGAGGCCTCCATAATGAAGAAAGAAGGCTTGGACAAAATATTAAAGATTAATACTTCACAAATTCATCCATAGCTTAATATGGTGCTGTGACACCTTTATTTTGGGCCAGGCCCATGTAATTTTCGCAGGATTTTAAATAGCCACTTTTTAGAGTCCGTATTTGAGGAGAAAAGGACTTCTAGGGTTGGAATCGACCACCACTTCCATGGATGGCCGAAACCCCACCTTTTCCTCCTTAAATACTTCCCATAGCTGTCACCATAGACTCGGATTTTGTTTAGACATTAAGTTAGCCATCATAGCAACTTTGCCAAGGCTCGAGCGTCACAGAGGCCTCTTGTACTTCGCACCTATACAGGATCTCACCTTTTCAATAAAGCTTTCCTCTTAATCCGCAATATCTTGATTGAAATATTAGTTCTTACTTGTTCTCGATTTCAGGTAGGAATTAAGACCCTCGCTGGTCAGGCTGATCGTGTTCCCGCAGGATCGGTAACCTCCAGGAGATTGGCCTAGCGATTGCATTGGCGCTCGTGCTCGCACGTGTAGTCGGATCGTCAAGCCCGAACTCCACCAAATCGACTATCACCATCTCATCGAAAGATCGGACACCTTTGCCCTATCAAGTGGTGCATACATGAAAATTTGAGACAAGATATAGGATGATCAATGAATTCATATCCTCTACATCCTACCAATTTTATCTCGGTAACAAGTATCTCTTTTTCATGCTCATATATCTTGATTCCAACCGTTTGTCGGTTGCCTTCTAGCATGAATTAATGGATTTGTAATTGTTGTAATTCTAGCCATGGTTTTAAGAGGACTCTATATTGTATATGTGTTTAAGTTGAGATGAGTGCATATAATTGGGACTATACAAAATCATGCATATGATCCTCCAATCCCAAATATGTCAATCTAGCAATTTTATTGCCTATCATTTCATCAACTTCTTCATGTGCAATAGTGAGATTTTTGCTAGTCTATTTTATCTTATGATACTTGTTGCCTTTCTCCACATATTCCAACTTTATCCTTTTCCCTTGGTGATAGTTGTAATATATGTAGTGTGTTGGTGTTTGAAGCTCATTAATGTACAATAAGATATATGTGAGCCTTTGGCCATGCTTTGAAGCGAAAATCTTAATGGTCTATGTTGTGACTTCATTTTTGCTTTCATGTGTTTTATTGTATATCTTCCTTGTGTGTGCTTGTTTCTTTATGGTCATATGTTGTTGTGATGTTATCCACTTATAAACATATACACATATGAGAAGATAATTTTAGTTGAGATTTTATTTCTTGGATACCACCTTTTATTTCTTTTGATTCTTCGGTGGCTTCCAAATTTATTTGCCTATGAGTGATTATTCCTCTTGTTTGCATCTTTGGACACTCATATTTGTTCTCTCATGCCTTGTATTGTTAAATGAATTTGGATGAGTGAGGATTCCATGATTATGCACCTTGTTCCCAAATGCAATTGTCCTAAATGGTGCATTATATTTGGGGAGCTCATCTAATTCATTTAATAATGCTCATTTGTCTCATTTCTCATTTATTGTGCCTTAAATGTTTATGGAGGAGTGAGGATTCCATATTTGTGAATTTTTGTATTAAAATACAACGATTCTAAAGTGTGCACAAATCTTGGGGAGCTTCTCTATTTTTATTTTAAGCATTTGTTTGATCTTTCATTTGTTGTGTTTTAAATGCTTATGGGGGAGCAAGGATTCCATATTTGTGCATTATGTATTCCAATGAATTTATTTTAAAATTGTGCACAAATCTTAGGGAGCTTCTCTATTTGTTATTTCAAACACTCTTTTGCTCATATCATAATATCTCATAGTTTCCATTTGAACTCATTTGTTGTTTTCAATTGGTTTGTCGGACCTTGTAATTGCTTGCATCATTTGACTTTATTTATTTTGGCAATCTTCGGGTCCTCGATATAGCTCTACTCCCTCCCAAGTATTCATCATTATATATGCGCGAAGGCACACCTTTGGAGGAATTATTATTATATTTGCCTTCTAGAACTTATCACCCATTTCGGCAATCGATGCCAATGGGGGAGAAGTTTTAGAGGGTTTAAGGGAAGTCGGTTTATGCATTGAGTTTGTTCTTGTGCATTTGTCTCTCATGCTCTTGCATCTTTTTTGTTGCTTAGCATGTGGTATATATAAAGGAAACTCCACCAATGATAATGATTGGCAATATATGCAATGAAATTCAAGTTCATCACACATGCATAGATTGTGGGGTAGTTTGATCTATATATGGTGGTGGTACCAATATCACATACTTTTGTAGTATTTGATATTGGTATTACCATTTTATTCATTAATATTCCTTATATAAACCCTCTTAAAGGGATTGTCATCAATGACCAAAATGGGGGAGATTGAAAGAACATGTTGGGCCCCCATGTGTGGTTTTGGTAATTAATGACAATCTTTATGGACTAATGTGTGTATTAAGTTATACTTGTAGGATTTGTACATTGGCATCGCTTGGAGCATGTGTTGGCTTCAAGGTCGATGAAATGCAAAGAAGATATGTTGTGCAAGCTCAATATGCAAGGTCGATGATGAGAAATCAAGAAAGGCGTTCCACTTGAGAAGGTCAAGTTCGTATACATCGAGATCAAGTGGAATGCTCAAGGCAAAGGTATAATCTTGATAGTTTTTCCCTTTTGCCGGTCTCATGTTGTGTGTGGGAGACCGGGTTTAGGATAGATAACCATACTATCAAGAGGGGCTCTCGAATGAGTAATTCGGTCACATCGTTCAGAGAGAGCTTAAACCTTTGCATACTTGCATCATCATATTTGGTTGCTATTTGGTATTATCCATGTGAGGATTTAGAGCTTGTGGTAATCTCCATAACAAGCTCTTGTTCATCAAAATCGGATCTTCCGTTTACATCTTGTTGCGATTTTGATCTTGACGGCTTTCCGGTTTCTCACCAAGTGAGGTATCTCACATTATTATACTTGATACATTCTCACTTGGTGATAACCAATATTGGAATCGGGAAGCACTTGTCGTCCTCTATCCAACGCAATTGGAATCGGGTCAATCGGAGCTCCCAATCAAAAGTTATCGCAGATTGAATTTTGTCTGTTATTCGGTTTAAAAAGAAAAAAGAAGGGCCTTTTAATTTTCTGGGCCGACCGGTACTACCGCAGCCCAGTACCGGTCGACCCAGTGCACGGCCCAGCTCTGAGAGCAGCCCGGCTGTGGCTTCCGGTCCTACCGACCTGGCCCGGTAGTACCGCCCGGGTGGGCCGGTACTACCGGACGACCCAGTTTTTCTTTCCCAGATTTGATCCAGATCTAGCTTGCCTAGCTTTACGCGTTTGCAGCCGCCGTGCATCCGGATGGCCCCGCCGCCGCGCGTTGACCCGCGCGTGCTGCTGCCGCTAATCCCGCCCGCTCGCCTGGCCCACTCGCCCGCTGCGCCGCGTCGTCCGCCCGCTGCCTCCTCACTGGACCCGCTCGCTCTGCCTCACGCGCGCGCATCGCCGCCTAGCTGTTGCTGCTGCCTAGCGCGCGCTGCTGGATGCCTAGCTGCTGCTCTGCCCGCGCTGCGCGCATGCAGCCGCGGGTTCCTGCGCTGCTAACTGCTGCTGCCGCTGCGCTGCCCTGCTCTGCTGCTGCTCGCTAGCTGCTGCCCACTCGCATGCGCTGCTGCTACTACTCTGCTTTTTCCTAGCACATACGGTAGTACCGGTCAAAACCGGTACTACCGGTCCGTTCTGAAAATTGCTCCAAACGGCTAGTTTTTTAGGGACCCTATTTAAGGCTTTGCCCTTTTTCAGTTTAGTAAGCTTCTTCCTCTTCTATTAGGCTAAGCTTTGGCCACACTTGCTCTAGATTTTGTATCTTGCCTAATCTCTTTTCCTTCGATGATTCTTGCCCATATTTGAGTGGAAGAGAGAGGAGATCTAGATCCACGTTTTGACCTAACCGATTCATCTCTTTGTGAGTGCATCTTTGGGAATCTAGATTTTGGGGGATTTTGTGTCTCTCTTTGATTCCTCCTCTCTTGTTCCTCCAATATCTTTAGTAGCTTTGTTAGAACTTGAGAGTGAGGGATTTAAGCACCTTTGTGGTGTTCTTGCCATTTGCATCCGGTGCATCGGTTTGAGTTCTCCTCGGAGGATTCGGTTTGTGTTAATCATTGGAGCTTGTCCCTCTTGGGTTCCTGGAACCCTAGACGGTTTGTGGCCTTGGTGGCATTGTGGCCTTTTGTGGCATTTGTTGGGAGCCTCCAATTAGGTTGTGGAGAAGTGCCCCAACCTTGTGAGAGGTTCCGGTTGCCAGCGACAAGTGCACCGATAGTGGAAGCGTGGATTGATCCCGTTGGGGTGAGATTCACCGGAGAATAAGGGAGGCCTTTTGTGGCGTTGGTGGTTTGATACCACCCCTCTCCAAATGATACGTACTCTGTGTTGGGAGGAACTCGGTAAAATATCGGTGTCCCCGCGTGCCTCGGTTATCTCTATACCCGAGCTCTTTACTTATGCACTTTACATTGTGATAGCCTTCGTGATTGAAGTAATATATATATCTTGCTATCACTTTGTTGCTTGTATTGCTTAGCATAAGTTGTTGGTGCACATAGGTGAACCTTAGTTGTTCTAGGTTGTGCTTAACAAAGTAAACACTAGTTTTATTTCGCCTTTGTTGAGCCACTCTAGGAAAAGTTTTAAATCGCCTATTCACCCCCCCTCTAGGCGACATCTGTATCCTTTCAAAGGGGTAACAAGGAATTCACAACACACAACTCTAGAGAATTCAACGCTAGGTCAACTGGCTTAGAAACAGCATGCCCAGAAGGCACCTAAGCTTTTGAAGGACTAGAAGAGCTATCAAAACTTTTCCAAAATCAACACCAGATAAGATAACCCAGCGTTAGAGCGAAACTAGATAAGGAGTAACAGAAGCATACTAGAGTTTTCGCAAATACTTTTCAGCTTTAAAATAGTTTTCACAGCCACTAGACTTCAACATCAACCAATAGCAAGGTTTTCCTACGGTCGGTACTGCTCTAATACCAAGACCTGTGACACCCCCGGGATCAGGGTAAACAAATCCTAGACCTCTGTCTGACATAAGCTTAACCTTGAGCTCGAGGATATCCAGTGAAGAATCGATAACACGGCAGTGACCCTATTACACAAAATTTATTACAGCAAGCTCATAACTGAGCAGAGAACCAAATTATTACAAGCAGAGGTCACTGACCATAAACATCAAACAATGGAAAGCAAATTATGCTATTAAGTATAGCAAACTTAACAAAGGGCCTAAGAGGCCTGAAGCATAACGATGACGTCCCAGCCCATAGATTCCAGGTTGCCGGCCGGGAACCCCAATCTACTCTTCGATGTCGATGTAGTACCAAACTGCTCTTCAGGGAACACTTACTGTGTTGGAGATATGCCCTAGAGGCAATAATAAATGTAGTTATTATTATATCTTTGTGTTTATGATAAATGTTTGCATTCATGCTATAATAGTATTAACAAGGAAACATTGATACTTGTGTGATTTGTAAACTTAATTTGAAGTCCCTAGTATAGCCTCTATACTTCACTAGCTTGTTGGTTGATTAATGATTATGGTTTCCCTATCATGAACATTGAGATGTTATCAACAACAAGATCATATCGTTAGGAGAATGATATGGTGGACATACTCCTATAGATAAGCATAGCATAAAGATCAAGTCATTTCAATAGTTCAATTGCTATATGCTTTCTGATACATAGTAACCTAATTCCTTCGACCATGAGATCATGCATATCACCTTTACCGGATGGATGCTTTGATGACATCAAACACCACACCGTAACTGGGTGGCTATAAAGGTGGCATTGAGTGTTCGGAAAGTATTGGTTGAGACACATGGATCAAGAGTGGGATTTGTCCATCCATATGACGGATAGATATACTCTGGGCCCTCTCGGTGAAATGTCATCCAATTAGCTTGCAAGCATGTGACTGGCTCACAAGGGATCACATATCACGGGAACGAGAAAAGAGTACTTATCAGTAACGAGGTTGAACTAGGTATGCAGAGATACCGACGATCATAACCTCGGATAAGTAAACTATCGTGAGACAAAGGGAAATTGGTATCGTATGTAAGTGGTTCATTAGATCGCAAAGTAATCGTAGAAATATGTGGGAGCCATATGAATTTCCAGATTCCTCTATTGGTTATTGTTCGGAGAAGTGTCTCGATCATGTCCGCATAATTCACGAACCGTAGGGAGACACACTTAAGGATTCGACGTTGTTTTGAGTAGTTATGGTATTATGAGAAAGAGACCGAATGTTGTTCGGAGTCTCGGATGGGATCCGGGATATCACGAGGTGATCCGGAATGGTCCGGAGAATAAGATTCATATAAGGAAAGTCCCGTTTCGGAGTTCGGAAATGATTCCGGTGAATGTTCTAGAAGGTTCCGGAATGTCCGGCACTCCGGGAGGGGGGAGGGGTACATGAATGTGTCATTACATATTGGAATGATTGCATCATGTACTAAGTGTTCTTGCTGTTCCAAATAAAGGATTAAATTGAATCCTAAAACAGAAAAGTCAAATGTCCAGTTTGAAAGTCAAACGGCTAAAACAGGAAACTGTGGGAAACAAGCAAGAGGTGGTTGGAACCGACTTGGGGGAGGAGTCTCCTCTCCAAGCCGGCGCGCCAACCAAGGCCGACTTGGGGAGGGACTCCCCTCCCCTTGGCCGCGCCTCCCACCTATAAGAGGAGGGGCAGGGCCTCCTCCTCTAGACACACAAGTTCCTATCCTCTAATCTCCGGTTTAGAGCCGTTTTGGTTTAGAGCTTCCAAGTGCCCTAGCCTTCGGTTTAGAAGCCTTCTAGTTGGTGTGTCTAATCCCTAGACCACTAATAGCCCTCTCTCATACTCCACCATACTCGCTCCGGCTTAAGGCGAAGCCCTGCGGGATCTCCCCTCTACTTCCGGTACCACGCCGTTGTGCTGCCGGAATCGCGAGGAGAGTGCTACAACCTCCGCTGCCTGCTGGAACAAGGGAGAGGAAGGTCTTCGTCGAGTACCGAACGTGTGACCGACTGCGGGAGCGCTGCCGGAACGCAGCGCCGGAAGGATCGTCTACACGATCTTGAGATCGGGAAGAGTACGACTACATCACCCACGAGAATCCGCTCTCGTTAAACACTTTGGAATCTTCGAGGGTAAGTTATTCCATCGACTCGTTGCTACAATCTAGTAGATAGATCTTGGCTTGTTTGTTTGTATGCGATAGAAAATTTTTGTTTTCCATGCTACGAACCCCTACAGTGGTATCAGAGCCGTGTCTATATGTAGATCTGTTGCACGAGTAGAACACAATGGTCATTGTGGGCGTTGATGCTTTTATTGTCGATTGCTTCTTGTGTACTTTGCATCTTGCGGTATGTTGGGATGAAGCGGCCCGGGCTAACCTTACATGACATCGTTCATGAGACTTGCTCCACGCTTGACATGCAACTTGTATTGCATAAGTGGCTTTGCGGGTGCCTGTTTCTCCTAGCATAGTTAAGATCCAATTTACAACGGGTGATTAACAATACTAGTATCAATGTTGTGGTTCATGTTCGTAAGTTAGAACGACACTTATTGAAAGCCCCAAACCACGTAAAATATGCAAAGAAAGTAGAGGCGTCTAACTTTGTTTTGCAGGGGTGTGCAGTGATGTGATATGGCCATGATTGTGATTATATTTGATGTATGCAATGTTCCTTATTGTAAGTTGGCAACCGGCAGGAGCCATATGGTTGTCTTTAAATTTCGTTAAGGCCCGCGTGTCTATTCAAAGTAGTTGTAATAGTTGAATCCGGTGGACGACAACCATGGAGAAGCGTCATTGACCTTGATGCAATGCCGGTGATGATGGAGATCATGTTCGTGGTTGAAGATAGAGATCGAAAGCACGAAGAAGAAAGGCCATATCATATCACATATATATTGAATTGCATGTGATGTTAATCCTTTATGCATCTTGTATTGCTTAGTAGACGACGGTAGCATTATAAGATGATCCCTCATGCACATCAATTTCAAGTCATAAAGTGTTCACCCTTAGTTAGCACCGTTGCTAAAGCTTGTTGTTTCGAAGCACCACGTGATGATCGGGTGTGTTAGATTCTGCAAGTGTATACAACGTGAGCAAGCCAGATTTGCTCATGCGGAAACTAAGGTTTGATCTTGACGAGCCTAGCATGTACAGACATGGTCTCGGAACACGGATCACCGAAAGGTAAAGCATGAATCATATAGTAGATATGATGAACATGTCGATTGTTCGCCATGGAAACTATGTCAACTCTCGTGATGATCGGTGTTGATATGGTGGATTTGGTTCGTGTGATCACTAAAACAATGTGAGGGATATTGTTTTGAGTGGGAGTTCACCTAGTTTAATTTCATTATTAATTTGAACTCAATTTGTCATAAACTTAGTCTAAACTATTGCAAATATGTTGTAGATCAATGGCAGCCCCTACCATCAATTTTAATGCGTTCCTAGAGAAAGAAAAGTTGAAAAACAATGGAAGCAACTTCGTGGATTGGTTCCGCAATTTGAGGATTGTCCTCACAGCTGGTAATTTGACCTATGTGCTGGATGCACCGCTGGGTGACCCACCTGCAGATGATGCTCCCGATGAAGTAAAGAATGTCTACCTCGCTCGGAAGAATCAGTACTCCATAGTTCAGTGTGCTATCTTGTATGGTTTGGAATCGGAGCTTCAGAAAAGGTTTGAGGATTCAGACCCATATGATATTGTCGAGGATCTCAAATTGATTTTTGAGACTCATGCGGCAATTGAAAGCTATGAGGCTTCTGAAAAGTTCTTTAACTGCAAGATGGAAGAGGGCAGCTCCGTCAGTGAGCATGTGCTTAAGATGTCTGGGCACGCAAACAAACTTCAAAGCTTGGGTATTGTGATTCCTAATGCTTTGGGGATTTACCGTGTCCTCCAATCACTACCACCAAGTTACAAGAACTTTGTGATGAACTACAACATGCAGAACATGAACAAGACGTTGCCAGAACTCTTTGCCATGTTGAAATCTGCAGAAGTGGAGATCAAGAAAGAGCACCAAGTGTTGTTGGTCAATAAGACCACCAAATTCAAGAAAGGCAAGTCTAAGCAAAAGGGACACTTCAAGAAGGGTGGTAAGAAAGTTACCACGCCGGCGAAGAAGACCAAGGCTGGACCTAAGCCTGATACTGAGTGCTTTTACTGCAAGGGAGAAGGTCACTGGAAGCGGAATTGCCCAAAGTACTTGGCGGATTTGAAGAACGGCAACATCAAGAAGAAAGGTATATCTGATATACATGTTATTGATGTGTATCTCACTAGTACTCATAGTAGTGCCTGGGTATTTGATACTGGTTCGGTTGCTCATATTTGTAACTCGAAACAGGTGCTGCAGAATAAACGGAAGCTAGCGAAGAACGAGGTGACGATGCGCGTGGGAAACGGATCAAAGGTTGATGTGATCGCGGTCGGCATGCTACCCCTTCATCTACCATCGGGATTAGTTTTATACTTAAATAATTGTTATTTGGTGCCTGCGTTGAGCATGAACATTATATCGGGATCTTGTTTATTGCGAGACGGTTACTTGTTTAAGTCAGAGAATAATGGTTGTTCGATTTATATGAGTAATATGTTTTATGCACATGCACCTTTGATAGATGGTCTATTCTTATTGAATCTCGATAGTGGAAATACACATATCAACAACATTGAGGCTAAACGTTTGAAATCAAGCAATAATTCGACCTATATGTGGCACTGTCGTCTTGGTCACATTGGAATGAAGCGTATGAAGAAACTCCATTCCGATGGACTTCTTGAATCACTTGATTTTGAATCACTTGAAAGATGCGAAGCATGTCTGATGGGAAAAATGACTAAGACTCCATTTTCTGGTATGATGGAGCGAGCTACGGACTTATTGGAAATCATACATACCGATGTGTGTGGTCCAATGAGTGTAGCATCGCGCGGTGGTTATCGTTATGTCCTTACCTTCACGGATGACTTGAGTAGATATGGGTATATCTATTTCATGAAACATAAGTCAGAAACTTTCGAGAAGTTTAAGGAGTTTCAAAGTGAGGTAGAGAATCAACGTAACAAGAAGATTAAATTTCTACGTTCTGATCGTGGAGGTGAATATCTAAGTTACGAGTTTGGCGAGCATTTAAAGAAATGCGGAATACTTTCACAATTGACACCGCCGGGAACACCACAGCGTAATGGTGTGTCCGAACGTCGTAATCGAACTCTCTTAGATATGGTTCGTTCTATGATGTCACTTACAGATTTACCGCTATCATTTTGGGGTTATGCATTAGAAACAGCCGCATTCACTTTAAATAGGGCACCATCTAAATCCGTTGAAACGACACCGTATGAATTATGGTTTGGGAAGAAACCTAAATTGTCGTTCCTTAAAGTTTGGGGATGCGAAGCCTATGTAAAGAAGTTACAGCCGGACAAGCTTGAACCCAAAGTGGAAAAATGCGTCTTCATAGGATACCCAAAGGAAACTATTGGGTATACCTTCTATCATAGATCCGAAGGCAAAATCTTCGTTGCCAAGAATGGATCCTTTCTAGAGAAGGAATTTCTCTCGAAAGAAGTGACTAGAAGGAAAGTAGAACTCGACGAGGTTGTCGAACCTTCTCTCGAAATTGCGAGTAGCGCAGCACCGGAAGAAGTTCCTGTGGTGCCTGCACCAATAAGATAGGAAGCTAATGATGATGATCATGAAACTTCGGTTGAAGTTGCTACAGAGCCTCGGAGGTCAACGAGAACTCGTACCACTCCAGATTGGTATGATCCCGTTATGAGTGTCATGTTGGTGGACAACACCGATGACCCCGAGACATATGAGGAAGCGATGATGAGCCCAGATTCCAATAAATGGCAAGAAGCCATGAAATCCGAGATTGGATCCATGTACGAAAACCAAGTATGGACTTTGGTGGACTTACCGGATGGCCGAAAGGCTGTCGAGAACAAATGGATTTTCAAGAAGAAAACAGATGTTGATGGTAATGTTACTGTCTATAAAGCTCGACTTGTCGCAAAAGGGTTTTGACAAATTCAAGGAGTTGACTACGATGAGACTTTCTCACCAGTAGCGAAGCTAAAGTCTGTGAGGATTATGTTAGCAATCGCTGCATATTATGATTATGAGATATGGCAGATGGATGTCAAAACAGCATTCCTCAATGGAGATATTGATGAAGAGTTGTATATGATGCAACCCAAAGGTTTTGTCGATCCTAAAGATGCTAACAAGGTATGCAAACTTCAACGGTCCATTTATGGATTGAAGCAAGCATCCCGAAGTTGGAATCAACGTTTTGATAAGGTAATCAAAAGTTTTGGTTTTATACAAACTTATGGAGAAGCTTGTATTTACAAGAAAGTGAGTGGGAGCTCTATAGCATTCTTAATACTATATGTGGATGACATATTGTTGATTGGGAATGATGTAGACCTTCTTAATAGTGTCAAAGAATATTTGAATAATAGTTTTTCAATGAAGGATCTTGGCGAAGCAGCTTACATATTAGGCATAAAGATTTACAGAGATAGATCGAAACGCCAAATATCATTGTCACAGAGTACATATTTGGACAAAGTTCTAAAGAGGTTTGGAATGGAAGAAAGCAAGAAAGGGTTCTTGCCCATGTTGCCCAATACGACCTTGAGTAAAACTCAAAGTCCGACATCGGCAGAAGATAGAGAAAGGATGAGTAAGACTCCCTATGCATCAGCCATAGGATCTCTAATGTATGCCATGCTATGTACTAGACCCGACATTGCATATGCTGTTAGTTTAACTAGCAGATATCAAAGTGATCCAGGAGTGGATCATTGGACAGCGGTCAAAAACATCCTTAAGTACTTGAGAAGAACTAAGGATATGGTTCTTTCTTATGGAGGTGATGAACAGCTCGTTGTTAATGGTTACACCGATGCTAGTTGGAACACCGATCCGGATGATTCTAAATCACAATCTGGATACGTATTTATTTTGAATGGTGCAGCTGTTAGCTGGAGGAGTGCAAAGCAAAGCGTTGTGGCGAGATCTTCAACTGAATCGGAATACATGGCTGCTTCGGAGGCTTCACAAGAAGCGATATGGATGAAAGAGTTCATTACAGAGCTGGGTGTGGTTCCTAGTGCGCTGGACCCAATGTCTATCTACTGTGATAACATGGGCGCCATAGCCAATGCGCAAGAACCAAGGTCACACAAGAAGCTGAAGCATATCAAGCTACGTTTTCACGCTATTCGAGAACATATCCAGGATGGGGATATAAAGATTTGCAAAGTACACACAGATCTGAATGTGGCGGATCCATTGACTAAACCTCTCCCGAGGGCAAAACATGACCAACACCAAACTGCCATGGGTGTTCGGTATATTACCATGTAATCTAGATTAGATGACTCTAGTGCAAGTGGGAGACTGTTGGAGATATGCCCTAGAGGCAATAATAAATGTAGTTATTATTATATCTTTGTGTTTATGATAAATGTTTGAATTCATGCTATAATAGTATTAACAAGGAAACGTTGATACTTGTGTGATTTGTAAACTTAATTTGAAGTCCCTAGTATAGCCTCTATACTTCACTAGCTTGTTGGTTGATTAATGATTGTGGTTTCCCTATCATGAACATTGAGATGTTATCAACAACAAGATCATATCGTTAGGAGAATGATATGGTGGACATACTCCTATAGATAAGCATAGCATAAAGATCAAGTCATTTCAATAGTTCAATTGCTATATGCTTTCTGATACATAGTAACCTAATTCCTTCGACCATGAGATCATGCATATCACCTTTACCGGATGGATGCTTTGATGACATCAAACACCACACCGTAACTGGGTGGCTATAAAGGTGGCATTGAGTGTTCGGAAAGTATTGGTTGAGACACATGAATCAAGAGTGGGATTTGTCCATCCATATGACGGATAGATATACTCTGGGCCCTCTCGGTGAAATGTCATCCAATTAGCTTGCAAGCATGTGACTGGCTCACAAGGGATCACATATCACGGGAACGAGAAAAGAGTACTTATCAGTAACGAGGTTGAACTAGGTATGCAGAGATACCGACGATCATAACCTCGGATAAGTAAACTATCGTGAGACAAAGGGAAATTGGTATCGTATGTAAGTGGTTCATTCGATCGAAAAGTAATCGTAGAAATATGTGGGAGCCATATGAATTTCCAGATTCCTCTATTGGTTATTGTTCGGAGAAGTGTCTCGATCATGTCCGCATAATTCACGAACCGTAGGGAGACACACTTAAGGATTCGACGTTGTTTTGAGTAGTTATGGTATTATGATAAAGAGACCGAATGTTGTTCGGAGTCTCGGATGGGATCCGGGATATCACGAGGTGATCCGGAATGGTCCGGAGAATAAGATTCATATAAGGAAAGTCCCGTTTCGGAGTTCGGAAATGATTCCGGTGAATGTTCTAGAAGGTTCCGGAATGTCCGGCACTCCGGGAGGGGGGAGGGGTACATGAATGTGTCATTACATATTGGAATGATTGCATCATGTACTAAGTGTTCTTGCTGTTCCAAATAAAGGATTAAATTGAATCCTAAAACAGAAAAGTCAAATGTCCAGTTTGAAAGTCAAACGGCTAAAACAGGAAACTGTGGGAAACAAGCAAGAGGTGGTTGGAACCGACTTGGGGGAGGAGTCTCCTCTCCAAGCCGGCGCGCCAACCAAGGCCGACTTGGGGAGGGACTCCCCTCCCCTTGGCCGCGCCTCCCACCTATAAGAGGAGGGGCAGGGCCTCCTCCTCTAGACACACAAGTTCCTATCCTCTAATCTCCGGTTTAGAGCCGTTTTGGTTTAGAGCTTCCAAGTGCCCTAGCCTTCGGTTTAGAAGCCTTCTAGTTGGTGTGTCTAATCCCTAGACCACTAATAGCCCTCTCTCATACTCCACCATACTCGCTCCGGCTTAAGGCGAAGCCCTGCGGGATCTCCCCTCTACTTCCGGTACCACGCCGTTGTGCTGCCGGAATCGCGAGGAGAGTGCTACAACCTCCGCTGCCTGCTGGAACAAGGGAGAGGAAGGTCTTCGTCGAGTACCGAACGTGTGACCGACTGCGGGAGCGCTGCCGGAACGCAGCGCCGGAAGGATCGTCTACACGATCTTGAGATCGGGAAGAGTACGACTACATCACCCACGAGAATCCGCTCTCGTTAAACACTTTGGAATCTTCGAGGGTAAGTTATTCCATCGACTCGTTACTACAATCTAGTAGATAGATCTTGGCTTGTTTGTTTGTATGCGATAGAAAATTTTTGTTTTCCATGCTACGAACCCCTACATACTGTGCCAAAAGTATCAACAAAGCAAGGGTGAGTACAGGGTGTACTTCGCAAGACTTCTGGTTGGTGGAGTTTTTTTGCATAAAGCCATCTTTGTTTATAAAACAAGAGAGAGAAGAATTTCGTCTAATGAGAGTATTTTACAAAGGGATAAGAGAGCGACATCTCCAAAGTATTGATCATCATCTTTTGATATCCACTGAAGCATCATCTGAACCCTAACTAGGATCACCCCCTCGTACCCATGAGGAAGCATCCTTAAGCACATGTTGATCTGCCAAGTTTTATGATTAGGTTATAGTTCTCTATGATCTTGAGTCCGGTCGCCAAGTTTTTCATAACCGTGAACACGGATTTTTGAAAAGATTATTACCCTGCAGGGGTGTACAACTTTACCCACACGTACTAACCTTCTCTTAATGCCACTAGATAAGCCCTCTTCCTTGGAAGTCCGGCAGAGGGTGGTTAGACACGACCTTTACCTTGCTTTCAGCGAGACCATGAGTCACGCAATAAGTATGGTTCCGCCGTAACAGGTCAAATCCCGAAGCCGGTACTTAAATATGTGAGGCGAGGTTGGTTTACCAGGGGCTCCATCGACCCCAAGCAACCTGGTCCACGCTTCCCTACCTGTTATGAATGCACCTTCTTCACCCGGCAAATCTTTCAAAAAGTTTTCTATGCATATGTCGAATGGAATGCCCGAACTATGTGAATCATGGAATCTACTAGGCAAGTTAGTTGGTCATGAGGTTGTCCAGGCCCCGTGTGGTTGTACGCTCGTCTCGGTTCCAAAGGCAAGAAATCCGGTCCTAGTGGTGGCGAGCATGGGACTACAAAAACCACATCCCACTATGGCCTCCCATACAAGCCTTAGCATGTTTAATATCATATCATCTCTGATCTCATCTCATCACGTTCTCATGTCATACTAGATTATCTGTATCTGATACATCATCTAGATGAACCAGCATTGACAGCTATGCATGGCTAAGAAAGACACATATAAAAGCTCTACCAGTGCACACAAGCCAAACCTAGTTATGCTAGGAGAAGTGGATCAGGTAATATAAGCTCAAAGGGAGTAATGCAACAGATAGGATACTCTATCTATCGATAAAAGACCACAGTAGAATCGTATGCAATATGGCAGAATTCAAATGCTTTCGAAATCATAGAATTATATCATGGTGGGGCTATGCTTGCCTTTGCCAGTTGATAACGGATAAGCAGATCTTCGGAAGCCTTGTACTTGACTTGGTTATAGTTGGTCAAGTATTTTTCATCGATCTTCGATCTTCGACGGTGTTGATCTCGGTCTTCGATCTCGATATCGTATTTTACCGCGAAGAACCAAACACCGGAAAGAGAGGGAAACAATTAACACATGGCATCGATGCAATGCTCAAGAAAGTATGATGACATGACAAGTTGAATTGTACTTAAATGTAACCCTAAAACATGATCGGCAATTTAATCGGGGTTCCGAGGGGTGAAAACCCTAACTCGGGGAAACTCCTGATGTATATGAGAGGGGTTACTAAGTTCTCCTAATTAAACTTGTTATGAAAATTGTTGATCAATGCATGATGTTGATGCTATGAGATAGATCTCATTTTTCTGAACATTTTGGTATATTATACATATTTTCTGAATTATAAATAATTAGATATTGAATTTACAAGTTTAAAACAAATTCTGAAATTATTTAAAAAGGTTTATTGCATCATTATGACATCAACTGGGGGGTTTAATCTTTTTACACCGCTACTGGACCTAGCCTATGTGGCTGACAGGTGGGGCCTGGGCCATGCAGGAGCCACGTCGGCTCGCCGGCCAACGGGCCAGACGACGGTGGCACACGTCAGAGGAGGGCGCGTGGGGCTGCAAAACCTATACTACTCGAACCAGTGCATCTAGGCGGACCTAATAGGGGTGGCGCTGCTATTCCTTGGTCACCGGAACGAAGAGCTCGACGGTGCACGGTGGCGGAGCTTGCGGATCGATGGCGAGCAACAGCTACGGCGTGCGAGAGAGGCAAAGGAGAGGTCCAGAGGGACTAGTGGCTCACCCTGAGCATGATGGAGGGGTCGAGGAGGCTCCATATGAATTATCAATTAAGGAAATTAGATTTAAATTCCAGTTATTAGGGTATTAAGTTTTTATTTACTTCAAAAGTGCAATGTTATATTTTTAACATGTAAATATTATTTTTGTGATCATTTTGGTATATTACATTTATTTTTGTGATTTATAAATAATAAGATATGATTTTTTATAAGATTTATTGTTTTATAAACACTTAATAAATAATAGATATTTAATTAAGTGAAATAATAATACATGATTATGGTATTAAATTATAGTTCTTATTTTTCTAAGAATCTTGGTATATTATTTATATTTTTAGAATTTACCATTATTAAATTATGAATTATCAAAGTATTATTACTTATAAAATCTTTATTAAATAATATTTATTTAAATAGTTAACATAATAATGTTTGATAATAAACTTAATTTGTAGATTTTATTTTTCTAAACATTTTCATATATTAAACATATTCTTCTGAATTATAAAACAAAAGTTGTTGATTTAATAAGATTTAATCATTTTATTAGATTTATGGAAATATTTATATTTGAACTCATAATGTTTTATCTAATTATTAAACAGACACTAACTTTTTATACCAAAACTAAATCTAGACCCAGTCACTGACTGGTGGGGTACAGGCCACGCTAGTATGCCACCTAGGCGTGGACTAGTCAACTGGGTGAACCATGTCAAAAGTGGCGGGTGCATGACGTCACGATGACGACAACACGGCCCCACTTCGCCGGCCACCCTCAGATGGTCGTACGAGTCGGTGTTCGCAAGCGCGCGCGGCCAAGCGGAACTACTCGTTCGAACAAGCTGAGCACAAGGATGCTACTAGTGGTCGCGCCGCCCTCTATTGGTCATCGGAACCATTGCAACGACGACGACGACGACTGACGGTGGTGTACGGCGGCGCTACGGTGCGAGCATGCCAGAGAGCACGGAAGGGATAGAGGGAAGATGCTTGAGCATCAGCGACTCACCCTGGTTGCAGCGGTGGTGTCGGTGAGAACGGACGCGGTCGGAGGCGAGCTCTCCGACAAGAATTCCGACGAACCACGGCAGAAGGGAACGACAAAATTCACCCTCCCCGGAACTCCCCTTGATGCTGAACTCCACCCAGAGGATCTGCGGAGCACGACGCTTCTCCATGGCTACTTGGAAAGGAAAGGGGAGGTGCGCAATGACGACGATTCATCGGCGAGGTTAGCTAGGGTTTTGGCCTCGAGGGAAAATCGAGAGAGAGAGAGAGCTTCAGAGGGAGAGGGAGTGGATGAGGATGAAGCAGTACGATGCCGTCGTGGCCTCCTTATCCCCTCCGGTTGTCGGCAGCACGAATCTCCACGCCGGCGAGCGGCGGCGCTGCTTCGGCCGCGGTGCGGGAGGTAGAGGACGGAGATTGATTGACAAAATGGTACCTGGGCCGGGCTTTTGTTGGGCCATGGAGAAATGAGCGGAGGACGCTGGTTGCGGTTCGTGAGCGACAGATAACGTGAAGATAAAGTGGGCCTTAGGCCAGAATTGACTACTGCTTCTTTTTTCCTTTGTTCTTTTCTATTTTCTGTTTTAACAATTTGTTTTCAATTCAAATTTCCTCAATGATACCATAAATTTTGTACAGTATAATAAATATTCGAAATATAATGATACTAGTTGTTTGCCCTAATTATGTTGGTATTTTCAACACTCATAATTACATTAGAAATTATTTATTAAGTAGAATAATTAAGAACTAGGTTTTTTAAGGTTTTTAGAATTTTGTTTAATATCTTAAAAAATTCTCTATAACATTGTTTTCACTTTATTTAGAGTAATATGGTTTTTAAAATTTTAAAGGATAGCTATAAGTTTTATTTATACATATTTCATCATGTGGTAAGACATAGGGTGGTCTAAAATTATTGTATCCCCACTTATTCCATGCTCATATGGAATGAGTGGTTAGAGAAATGGATCAAAGAATTGGCCTCATTAATATAGATAGAATATTTATGAAATGTTGATGAGAAAACTCATTAATAAGTTTAGGGTTTTGAATTATAAGCATTTCCCATAAGTTTTAGATAATTTAATATACTTATATTTTTTATTGATATGAATAAAGATTAATGGTTAAAATATATTGTCTTTATGTTTGTGATCATGAATGATATCACCATATAAAGTAAAATAGTGGGGTTATTCTTTACGCTAATTTCTGAGAAAGAGTTAATAATTATGGTTTATGAACACATGTGATTTTATTGTTTGGAAGTGACCAGGATATGCTTAAGTGATTTGCTATAGGAAAATATTAATATAATACATTGTGGAAATAATATGGTTTATCAAACATATGAGATGGATATTATGTTTGGTTATAGATTTAGGGTAGTGTTTACCAAGAATTCCTATCTTCCATACTTCACAATCCTTGACTTCTATTTAAGGAATTCCTTTCCTAGATATACTACTTCTTCATATCCATCATCATGTGTTAACATGATGAGCTTTACTTTACAAGAATATTATTTCCATGAACAAGAGACCGTTGTTTTCTCCCTAGTGGCTATAACACATCTATAACCGAAGAGATTTTTGTCACTTCCCTTGGTAAATAGAGGCATGAACCCACTATCGAGCATAAATACCCCCTCTTGGAGTCACTAGCAACTACTTGGCCAACATAGCTACTAACAACGGAGAGCATGCAAGATAACAAACAACACAAACATGATAGAATCAATAAGACAAAATCGTTAATCAATCTGACATAGTAATCTCGATATACATCGGATCCCCGCAAACACAGTATGCATGATTACAAATAGATGAGATCTTGATCATGAACGGATCTCACAAGATCTAGACATGAAAGCACAAGGAGGAGATACAACCATCTAGCTACTACATGGACCCGTAGTCCAAAGTGGAACTACTCACGCTTCATACCGGAGGCTGGCATGATCAACAAGAAGGCCTCCAGGATGATCTCCCCTCCGACAGGGTGCCCGGAAGAACTTCAGATCCCCCGATCTAGGGACGATGGTAGCGGCAGCTATAGACGGTTTCGTGGAGTTTTGATCGGGTGTTTAGGGTTTTGGCCTCGGGGGGACTTTATAGACGAAGAGGCGAGGCAGGGGGGCCACCAGGGCGGCTGCACCCCCCCAAGCACAAGGTGGGACCACCCGTTCAGCCAGGGGGTGTGGCCCCCTGGTGAGCCTCCTCCATCTCGTATTCTGGCTTCTTGTTTCCCACGGTGAAATATTGACTTTGGCTTTTGTCCTGTCCAATTCCGAGAATATTTCCTTACTAGCTTTTCTGGAACCAAAAATAGTAGAAAACGGGCAACTGGCAGTGTGGCAACTTGTTAATAGGTTAGTACCAGAAAACATGTAAAAAGCACCTCAAAGTGTAGATAAAGCAAAGCAAAGTAGATACTAAACAAGCATGGAACATCAAAAATTATAGATACGTTTCCGACGTATCAAGCATCCCCAAGTTTAAATCCTGCTCGTCCTTGAGTAGGTAAGTGATAAAAGAATAATTTTTGAGGTGACATGCACCATCAAAACCAAGATCAAACCATTTGCAAGCATTGAAAGCTGGGATCAAAAAACTTTAAATATGTTCATGAAAGATGGATTTCTAACAATAAGACAAAGTAACTATGCATGCAACATGAAAGGCTACAAACAAAGATCATGAATAATATGCATTGAAAAACGTTTGTTTGTTTCACATACAGAAAACATAGCATAGTGGCATTCAGCTTGTCCCTCATAGAGTAGCAAATAGATGCATAGGACACCTTCAAAGTTCATAAGAGTGACTAGATACAAATATCACAAGAACAAGTAATATCAACAATATGCATCAATCAATAAGTTTTGGGACACTACACATAGAACTAAGAATGGCAACTATGCTCTCTTAATGGTGCCTAAGGATAGAAGGTGGAGAGTCAATATAATAGTGGAAGAAAGGCCCTTCATAAAGGGAAGCAGGGATTTCAAGTTTCAGAAAGAGCTTCCAAAAATTATGGTACTTGTTAGCTTTCAACCTTCATTGCCCCTATCATAAGAATCTTGAAGTGATTAAGGTTAAAGTGAACAAACTATGGAGTATATTCTTGACAAAGTATAAGTTGGCAATCTCATGTACCTTGAATACGAGGGCCACACCTCATGCTACTCAACTTCAGTCACCTATAAGTTCTTGTCATAGTAAGTACATGTGTATCATAGAGAACCGCCAATGGGGTACCCCTTGCACATGGTACAGGAGCTATCCCATAACCAAAATGACAAGGCAAGCAGACAATGAGCATCTCAGCGATCTTTTTATTTACTGTGTGCATAGCTTTTTATTGAGGATGCTTCATAGATTGCTCATTATGGTGATGCTGCAAGTTTCCACCATCATAAGGCATGGCTTAGGCTAGCGGCCCACGTGTTTCTCTAACACAAAATACATAACTCCATGGACTTGCAAGATCCCTCTTTATTTCACACCGGCGACATACATAGACAAAAGAGCATCATATCAACTGTGTACAAAGTACAAGTGCAATGTTGAAAACGTTACCCATAATAGCATGGTTCAGCTAATTCCAACGTATAAGTGCAAGCATATACAACTTAGATGACACAATGGTTCAAGTTTATTAGGGGCAAGGAAAAAAAGTGTGCCATCAAGTTCGCGAGGGCTTTAATCACTAAGTTTTCACATAACAAAATACTTTTAAATTGGAAGATATTTGAAAACAAGAATATACTTGGAATGGTGTAACACACCATGCATAGGAGTTTATAGTGGAAACTTCCGAATAACTTGGTTTCTTGGGAGTTGGAAGCATGAGTAGATCTTACTCATACAAGTGGAGGCTAGCAAAAGACTGGGAGCAACCAACTAAGAGAGCAATAATGGCCATAATCATGCAGAGAGACAAAACATTACTAATCAAAGCATAGAGTGGTACTACAAGTCAAGGACTAAATTATCATAGAGGCTATGGTGACTTTTTCATAGTCATAACATGGTGTGAGCATGTGCAAAATCAACCCAAACAAAACATCAAAGGAGAATACCTCAATACTATGCTTTTGTATGCTAAAACAATGCATGATTCCTTCAAGGCACACTAAGCAATCCCAATTGTTTGGACAAGACATGCTACAGAAATAATCACTAAGCATAAGGTCAAAACAACACCTAGCATGTCATGCAAAAGTCTTAAGTCATAGTCAATGCAAGCTCCTCTTGCACTTTAAAGCAAGAACTTTCTACTCCTTTCCAACACCAATCAACTTATTTGTGTAGGGGTTAGTAGCATGGAAAACAAAAAAATCCTACTGCATGCACACAAACAAGCCAAGATCTATCTACTAGATTGTAGCAACGAGTCGATAGAAGCACTCACCCTCGAAGATTCCAAAGCGATTAACGAGAGCAGATTCTCGTGGGTGATGTAGTCGTACACTTGCCAATCTCAAGATCACGTAGACAATCCTTCCGGTGCTGTGTTCCGGCAGCGCTTCCGCAATCGGTCACACATTCGGTACTCGATGAAGACCTTCCTCTCCCTTGTTCCAGCAGGCAGCGGAGGTTGTAGTTCTCCCCTCGCGATTTCGGCAGCACGACGGTGTGGTGTCGGAAGTAGAGGGAAGATCCCGCAGGGCTTCGCCTAAGCCGGTGCGAGTTATGGTGGATTAGGATTTCCCGGAGATCTAGGGTTTAGATGACCGGGAGGAGGAGGTGTCAGCGGCGGCTAGGGTGGCGGCGACGAACCAGCGGCGGCGCAAGGCTGCAGCGGCAGCAAGCGGTGGCGGCGTCGGCGCGGCGGCGGGGCTGCGGTGGTGGTGGCTCGGGTGCGGGGAGAGGGGCTAGGGCTTGTGTGATTTGGGGCAGCCCTCCCCCTCTATTTATGAGAGGGGGCGGCCTAGGGAGGGGTGGGTTTGAATCCAAACCCAAACCCAAGTTGGATTGAGAGAAGGACTTGTTTCTTCTCCCACTAGGAAACCATTATTCCCGTTTGACTTTTCAAACTCCCGTTTGACTTTCAATTTAGAGCTTTAATTCTCTCTTGCAAATGCACATACCAAGCGACCTAGGATATGATCCAATCATTCCACTTACCCATGACACATCCATGGACCATTCTCCTTCCGGACCGGTGAACCTTCTAGACCCTTCTAGAACCTCTCCAATGAAAACATCGGAAACTTTCCCGAACTCCGAAATAGGACTTTCCTTATATGAATATTATTCTTCGGACCATTTCGGATCTCCTCATGATATCCCGGATCCCATACGAGACTACGAACATCATTCAGTATCCCTACTAACATTCCATATCTACTAAACAACATCGAATCCTTAAGTGTGTCTCCCTACAGTCGTGAATTATGCGTGTCGTGGTATTGCCGACGAGTATGCCATGGAGGGGTCCTCAAAATGCGTTTTTAGAGACGTGGGGTAAGGCAGGCGGTTGACGGGTACGAGGTAACACAGCTTACCCAGGTCCAGATCCCATGATGGTGGCGGAATCCTACTCCTGCTATAAATCACTATAAGGGCGATACGCCGAGTTACAGGGATTGGTTCGCTGTGCGAGGTGACTAGAGAGTCTAAGTTATCGTGCCCTAAAGGCTCCCATAGGCCCGACTTATATAGTCGCCAGGTCCTAGGGTTACAGGGAAAAGTCCTAGCCAGACAGGTTACAGAGTCCTACACCGTATATTACTAGTCTTGTGTATCTTGCACTCCAAGGCTCCGGGTACGTTGGTGACTCCACCGTGGCCTTCCTTTATTCGGCATGGGCCTACCTTCTGGATCCATCTAACTGGGCCGCCCAGCAGGCCATAGGCCATGCTACCAACTGTGGCCACCCGGGTTAGCCAGATAAGAGACATGCTATAAGGATACCCATATAGCATATCCCCAACAGTAGCCCCCGGAGAACTCCGAGATTTTGCGCCGTCTTGCCTCTTCACGTGGAATGCTCCGTCTAGATGGATGTCGGCAAATCATCAAGCAACATCTTGTAGTCCTCCCGAAGAACCTGCAAGGCTTTCTCTGTCTTCAACTTGTAAGTCGGAGAAATGCTGAATCTTCCATCGTACTCTTCCGTAGTCGGATTGGATCTGTCCATGCCGGAAATCTTCGATGTGACGGCTCATCTGCCTATGACAGCTAGGGCGACGTGGGCTTAGGTCAGCGACGCCTCGTAACTCACACATGCAGAGAACGCAATCATGTCCGATTTTCTCGCGCGAGCAATGCGAACCGTTGGCGGCGACGGTTGGAGACGTGGCGAAATTTCCACGCACGTTAGCGAACATGTCGTCTACGTGGCAATCATCCGATTAAGCTGCACGAATCTTGACGCCGAGGATGATAAATAGTAACCGTGGGGAAATTTCCACTTTTTACCTCATTCTCCTCGCATCATCTTCTTCCTCCAGCTGCGTGTCTCCTCGAGCTCTCCGCGAGAAACCTCGAAAAAACCCTAGCTCCCATCTGCACCAGTCGCACCCAATCTTCACTCCATGGCTAGCAGCAGCACTTCCCCATCAATGGCAGCGTCGAGCGAAGCCGCGACGAAGCCGGTGAGCTCCTTCGTCGTGCCCCCAGAGGGTTTGTTTATCCCCGCATCGGCGGTGATCGAATCCACCGGCGGCGACCCAAATTTGGCGGCGCTAGAGCCACCGGAGGAGGAACCAGACTCGCACAAGGGCGACTGGCGCGGCTCGGACATCACCGACCGCGATATCCAAGAGATGGTCGCCAAAGGCTACCTCCCCGCGACGGAGGGACTTGCCTGGCGGGCGGCTCCGGCCGGCGAGGTGACACCTTCTCCCCAAGCCGGAGAAAAGGTGTACCTCAAAGCTCAGCTGGTACGCGGCGTTTCCCTGCCTATCTCCCACTTCTTCCTCTCCGTCTTAAACCACTATAGGGTCCAACCCCATAAGCTTTCCCCCAATAGTATCTTAGTGCTTAGCAACTTCGCGACACTTTGCGAGGGATATCTAGGTATAAGGCCTAGGTTAGACCTTTTCGTGTACTTCTTCACCGTCAAACATGAAGCCGGACATAGCAAGGAGGAGCTTAGGAATTGCGGCACCATAAGCTTCAAGATTCGACCTGGCCGGCGGTTCCCCGACATCGTCGGCCATGAGTCCTGCAAGAATTGGCAACGGACATACTTTTACGTCCCCGACATTCCTCTGGCGGGCCGAGAAGTAACGTACCCGGACTTCGTGGACGGATCCGCCGCTGAAGTTTCCACATGGAGATCCCAAGCCTCCCTTCCCTCCGACCTCGACGCTTCTCGTGCTATAAGGCGGATCGAATGGTCCGTAGAGACGGGTTTGACCGGCTTGGACCTAGTCATGTGCTGGTTCATCAGGCGAATCCAACCTCTGCAGCACCGCTCGAAGTACATGCACGAGTATACCAGCGACAGAAGGGATAGTCTCCGCATCTCCGTGGACAACTTCTCGAGCGACTCCGTCAAGCTCCGCCTTAAGGACATCGTCAAGGTGAAGGATAAGAAGCGTGGCTTCACCATCACCTACGACATGTTCGTAGACGGCAAGTGCCCAAAGGTAGGTATTTATTTTCCGTGTACAACATATGCTCCAGTTTTCCCATCTTGCCAATACCATCTTATCTAACACGGTGATTTCTTACTTAACAGCTTAGCGATCTAGATGAGGGCAACCTGACTGTCCAAATCTACGATCCAAAGATGAAGGAAGTCACGGTCGTGTCTGACGACGAGGTCCCGTTGGCGCGAAAGATGAAGTTCAAATTCAATCAATCAACATCAAATTCGATATTGTCCTTTGCGTCGACAGATGAAATTCAAATTCAATCAATCAACATCAAATTCGATACGATCTTGTCCTTTTCGTCGACAGATGAAGTTCAAATTCAATCAATCAACATCAAATTCGATTAAAAATATCGAATTCGATATATTACACGATGAGGCAGCTTGAAATTTAAAAGCCCACTTCTTTTTGGCTTCCACAGCTTGTCCTGCAGTGGGAGAAGGAGAACCAAAGTCCAAGTGAGTCAGAGCAATTACCCATAGTAGCTTCGCAAAAAAAATCATTCGAAAGCCGGGAGCAGAGGAGACGCCGCCGCCCGCGACGCTGCACCGCCGCCTCTCACCGCCGCCGGGCGACCCCGCTGCTGGCGATCGCTCCATACCCATATGCAACATATGGTTCAACCATGCGTAGCATGTTAATGGTGGTCTTCTTGACCTTCAGGAACACGCCATTGAAGATCTTCCTCAGACACTAAAGTTGCAAGATCTTTTTGTCTTCGGGTGCCTAGAATTGATACCACAGATACAGACAACAAACAGTAGCTTTGCCTCAGGACTTGTGCTTTGCCAGGCCCTCCTCGATGACTTTGTTGTTGGCCAGAGGAATCATTTGTTTGTTTAGCTTTCCATGACCTTTCTTGTAGATCAAATCTCGGACACTCTTCAAGTTAGGGTACCCATATGCAACATATGGTTCTACCATGCATAGCATGTTAATGTTGGTCTTGTTGACCTTTGGGAACACGCCATTGAAGATCTTCAGACACTAAATTTGCAAGACCTTTTTTGTCTTCGGGTGCCTAGCATTGATACCACAGATACAGACAACAAACAGTAGTGTTGCCTCAGGATTTGTGCTTTGCCAGGCCCTCCTCGATGACTTCATGGATACGGACATCAAGCAGGTTTGGAGAAGAATTCTCCTATGGCGCGGGCGAAGATGACCTTGCAGTTCTTGCCTGCCTGCTTCTTCTCGGGGATGGCCTACTCCTTCTTCTCGATGGCCTACTCCTTCTTACTATGCTCATTGGACGGAGGCAACGACTCTTCTACCAGCGTGATCTCGATAGCCTACTCCTTCTTACCAGAGATGGCCCTAAAGAACGGGGCGATGCACAACCCCAGCGTCTGCCCCAGCATCAGAAACACCCAGTTGATCTGCTCCTTCTCCTCGGCGGAGAGGTTGAAGAGCCTGTGAGGCCTGAGCTGGTTGCAGATCTCCATCTTGGTAGAGTAGAGCACCATGTCCTTTGCATCGACAGATGAAGTTCAAATTCAATCAATCAACATCAAATTCGATTAATGAAACTAGGAAGAATTCCCATTGAGTTACTATCTGATGGACATAACAGACCCATTGAGTTACTACATGGTATCGCAAGCACGTCCCGACGAATCTGCGCATCATCCGCGCCTCTGCTTCACTCAAGTGCTCGTGAGCGAGCTCCTCGTGATCACCATCGTGCCTCAAGTGCTCGTCAGCGAGCTCCTCGTGAGCACTGATCCAGGTCGACAACGCGCAAGCTTGTGCAGATTCGTCGAGTTCATGCTAAGAATAATTCCCATTGAGCGTGCTTGAGGGACAATGGTGCTCACGAGGAGCTCGCTGACGAGCACTTGAGTGAAACAGAGGCGCGGACGATGCGCAGATTCGTCGAGGACGTGCTTGCGATACCAGCTATCTAAAATGATTCCGAGGAGCTCCCTGACGAGCACTTGAGTGAAGCAGAGGTGCGAACGACGCGCAGATTCGTCGAGGACGTGCTGAAGTGGCGGAACACCGCAACCAAAGATGTGTAGATTCATCGAGTTCGTGCTAGGAAGAATTCCCATTGAGCGTGCTTGAGGGACAATGGTGCTCACGAGGAGCTCGATGACAAGCACTTGAGTGAAGCAGAGGCGCGGACGATGCGCAGATTCGTCAAGGACGTGCTTGCGATACCTGAGCGTGCTTGAGGGACACTGGTGCTCACGAGGAGCTCGATGGCGAGCACTTGAGTGAAGCAGAGGCGCGGACGATGCGCAGATTCGTCGAGGACGTGCTTGCGATACCAGCTATCTGAAATGATTCTGAGGAGCTCGCTGAGGAGCACTTGAGTGAACCAGAGGCGCGGACGATGCGCAGATTCGTCGAGGACGTGCTTGCGATACCAGCTCTCTGAAATGATTCAGGAGGAAAAATAAGGAAGGAAACTAGGAAGAATTCCCATTGAGTTACTATCTGATGGACATAACAGACCCTACAAGGACACTGAGGCACCATTCGTATTCCTTAAAATCTGACAAATTTAAACTGTTGCGACAGACGACACCGTCGATGTCGCGGTCCGAGAGGAGGCGACTCTTCAAGCCTTCAAACACCAGGTAGGACCAGTCAATCTCCTGCAATTTCTCCACCTTGTGTACACGCTGAATTGTCACTCTGGTTGTATAGAATGATGTGCATGGTAGTAGCAGTCTATCTACCATCGTCCCAACATATAGCCTAATGAGCATATCATCATCAATATATGCATGGACATCTTCCTTCTCACAGTTTTGAAACAACTTCTTGATGTTAGCCGCTGAGAATGCCCGTCGTTTCTCAGAAATATTCATTTCCACGAGATCCGGTAGCTCAGCTTCATTGACCTCATGGCCTGATGACCTGCACGCTCAGCATCCCTCTTTTTTGCGGCTTTTTTGTCTGGATACTTCAACGATACGTATCTCAATGCTTTGAACAGCTTGTCGAATTCTGTTGAGTTTTCAAATGAACATTCGAAATCCTTTGAAGAGCCTCTTGGCATGTTCAGAACAAGCTGCACCACCTCTTGGTTGATCCAAAGTGATTGACCATCCTTGATATCGAATTGAATTATGTTTTGGTCTTTATGAACAATTGCTTTATTCCAAAGGTCCCCACAGGTTTTTCTATAGGAAAGATCCCCTAGCCGCAGCTTGGTCATTGATGTAAGATTCAGCTCTTCTATCCTTTCCAACATTGAAGCTGGAATATGTGGAATTATATCCGACATGCAGCTAGGAATGCAATGCGTATCCGGCCCTTTTTCATCAGTAGCCATATTGCACCTGACCAATTGACATGAGAAAATAGATAAGTTTGCATTGAATTAATGGCAGATGAAATAAGCTGGTACATTCAACTGGTACATTCAACTAGTTCATCATTGAATCAGGGAATTAATGGAAGATGAAATAAGCTGGTACATTCAACAATCTTTAATGTTGTTAAAAAAATCAGGGAATAAGGCAATCAGCAATTCCCTAATTATCTTCATGCTACTATTTGTAGGATCCAATTCACCTTTCCATAATTCAGAAGGTAGCAATGCTTGAAAAATTACGCAGATAGCTAAAACTTGTGCATATTTCACCTTTCCATAATATCACTAACCATTCTAGTCACAAGCATTTCCAAATAATTGTCTGCCCGATCCCCACACACGCACGCGAGAGCTAGAGGCTAACACTGAACACTGAAGCAGCAATCACACGTAAAAAATTTCTGTAGACATTCCCAAGGTCGACAAATCGGCCAGCAAGAAGGGCGGATGGCTCAAGAACAACAAATCCGTCGCCATTGGCGCCTTCATCAACGCCTGCCGAACCCTACCGAACCCTAGCTAAGAGGGAGACGTACCGGAGAGAACGTTGACGATGGAATTGGCGCTGGTGGCTGCTGGACGAGCCGTGGGCGAGTTGGAGCCTGGTGGTGGCGCTACAGCGATGGAGAAACTGGCCGCGCCTGGTGGTCGGCGTTGGTTGGCGTGCTGCCGGAATCGATGCAAGGAATCGGGGCGAGCTCGGTGCAGAGGGAGGCCTCGATGGCGTTAGGCCTCGTGGTGTTCAAACGATGCATGGAAGGCGCAGCGTGTCGCCGATGGAGAGAAGGCGCAGCCTCGCCGCGCCGCCGTGTTACGATCGATGCAAGGAATCGTGGAACGTCGACAGATTAGGAATGTCTACAGACCCGCCGCCCCGTAAGAGACTGCATAAATCAGTACTCCCTCCTGAGCTTAGGGCGTCCTCGTTTTGCGTGTCTTTTCTTTGACCAAGAATTACTCTAAATACGTAAAGAGTTTTGGTATAAAACTAGTATCACCAAAAAATATTTTTCAATACGAATCCAACGGTAGTAATTATGTACAGTATAATCAAGATTTTGTTGTTCAATTCTTCTGGTCAAAGTTTGCTTTGGAAAGCGTGTGCGCCTTAAGGCTGGTCATAGTGGGGGTAGCTTCACTAGTAACTAAGAGTCTAACTCAACGCTTTTGCTTATGTGGCAATGAGTCAATGAGAAAAGAGATAAATAGAGTAACTAGCTATGTTACTATAACATCACACATATCAAGACAAAGTAAGTCTATATCCTAATTAACGTGACATTACATGTTACTACCTCTATCCCAGTTTATAAGACTTACGCGTATACCTAGGTCGTCTGCATGAGCTATATAATATAAATTATATAATATAAAAATTATATCATTAGAAAATATAACATTCGAAGTTTCTAATAATATAGTTTTTATCTTATGTACCTCATGCTAAGTTGGTTAATTTGTTAACCTAAAAATACACGTAAGTCTTATAAACTGAGACGGATGGTCTTTACCGGGTCGATTGTCAGGCGGTGCCCGGCTCAGATCTTCGCGGTCTTTACCGGGTCGATTGTCAGGTAACTACAATCTGTAGCAACCATTTTGCGGCTAATTTCGTTCTGAACATATCTAGCCAGTCAATGCGTAGATAGTTGCAATATTTTGCGGCTAGAATCTGTAGCAAACTAGAAACCTAAGCCATTTTTGAGCCTCCACCCTGAGCTCACCGACAGTTTTTTATCCATACAGTTAGTTCGCTCCAAAATGAGTTTTCATTCCTTAGGAGTTAGGTCACATTCATAAAACTCGTGAGCAGGTCATATTGTTGTTTCCATAAGCTTAACATTGGTATACCTAACGATACGTTGTCATATTGTTGTTTCTGTAAGATTAACATTGGTATACCTAATGATACTGTTTCCCTTTTTGATGTGGATCATTTAGAGATCATGGCACCGCTAAAATGGCCTGAACCCATGTTGGACTATTTTGTGGATGAGTGTTTCAAGATGGTTCAGGATGGTAAATCGCCAGCGAATGAAACCTCTTTTTTTCGGACACTTAACCGCTCCATGGCCAGGAAATCCTTTGATATTACCTTCTGTACAGAGGATCTGATTCAACAGTTTAGACGAGTAAGATCTTTGTGGGATAAGTACCATGAGATTCTGAAGAATTTGGAAATAAAAAAGGTGTGTACTTCACCTGAACATGTCACTGTCTTTGTCTTTTTCGTTTATAGAACTGAACGACTAAGTGAGGCTTTCCATTGCAGGTACAAGAAGGACAAAGCCAGACTGATCCTGATAAATTGCGTCTTGTATGTACCTCATCTGGACACTATATTTCTCCATTTATATAATCGAACCGCTAAGTTAGTCTTTCCATTGCAGAAAACTGGTGATATTTATGCTAGTAAATCCATCCTTATTAGGAAATATGAAATAAAGCTCAACACGATCTTTGAAAGTTTTTATGGAAGCAAGGCAAAATCACTTAGTACGTACAGGTTCAATATTGAACACAGTGATCGATACAGTGGGGACAATAGTATTTCAAGTAAAAGGCGTAGACTTGGTGAGCCCTTCTCACGCCAGCTTCGGCTGAAGAGCTCAGGCATGCCTGAGTCATCACAAAATGGCAGCGATTCTGAAATACAAGACTATGACAAAGCAATGGGCGAACTTATCGATGAAGTTGATGATGGAACTTATATCATAGCTTGTCAATGCCTTCGAGACCCTAAAATTCTGCGTTCATACTCATATATTCCAACCATTGAAAGAAAGATCAGTTTCTTGCACGGAACCTGGAGGGTGATGTGTGAACCCAAGTGTGTCTTAGAGGTAAGCCATTGTTTTGTTTTCCAATAAACTCTTTTAGATCTTGTACAGTCATGTCAGTTATTTATACTTACTGTTCTTTTGATGGAATACTGAGCAGCATTTGCAACCAGCCGATCAGCTATTTGTGGGGAGGAGCCCAAACTCCTGAGCTCCCGCCTGCTGGTAAGTCAACCTTATCGTATCCATGCTTTGTTCATTTTTCCTGTGAAATCTAAAATGGGCCAGCCAAAAGTGCCCCCCTTCCACAGACAGATGGTCAATTGCAGCTGACCTTGTTTGGCTTCCACAAATGAGCTGACTGTTCAGCCTTCGGCATTAGGATTTGTTCTCACAGTCAGTACACATTAGGATTTGTTCATAGCAACCGTACTACTGACTCTGTCTCCGACTAGGAGTCCATTTGCCTTTGACTCTGTCTCCGGCTTGTTTTGATTTTTGAATACTGGGAGTTCACTTCAAAAGTCCATGGACCCAAAACTTCATTCTGGCAGCAGTGGCTGTTGCTTTGCTAGCATGTGTCCCTTCTCCCTAGGCATAAAATTACCCTTGTCCAGTTAATATTATCTTTCAATCACAGATTTTCCTGTACTAG
Organism: Avena sativa; assembly: GCA_916181665.1. Lineage (NCBI taxonomy): Eukaryota > Viridiplantae > Streptophyta > Magnoliopsida > Poales > Poaceae > Avena > Avena sativa. Next base: position 198,061,945 of record OV702282.1, read on the forward strand.
AATTTTATTCTCGCCAATAATTGAACGTTTGCTCATATATAATTTTTGTTTGCATTAGTCTGACAGCAGGAGATGCGAGTTCTTCAAGTGGTACGATGATAAAGCTTTTCCTCAATATATCACCAACTTGCTGGGGGACTTGCGAGACAACCAGTGCTACCTTGCTTATTGTTCTGTAGACCATTTTTATTGTAATATGTACTTCAGAACTTTGTTTACGGTTTGGGAAGTGACCATGTTCTGAGTTTATTTGGTCACTGTAATGCCTGCGCAAAATACTTCTTAAAATGCCAGGTTTAGTTATGACTTTGTAATGTCTGTGGTGTGCTTCGTATGCATGCAAAACTGAGTTTAAAATTTCAGGTCTCCTTATTAAGTTATGTTCTGTGTGTGTTGTGCTCTAAATGATTAAGTTATGTATTCTTTGTGTTGTGCTTCAACTGCCAAATACAATCTAATAACATTTCAGCCCTTCTTGGAGAAGGGTAAATTAGCACTTCAGCTAAATGAAAATAATCATCCCAAGCAACCAGCGCAACATAGAAATCACAGATCTGAACAATTTCCACACTTGAACACAAAAAGCTTGGAACATCATCGGTCCGAGTTTCTTCAATTCTTGATCACCTTGCTCTAGTTGAGCTCAACACTTAAATCTGCTTAAATCTGACAAAAAAAAAAGTAAACCTTTGCTAGTTTGCATTGTTGTTGCTTGTTGCCGTCCGAGTGTTCAACGAGGAAACTCTGGGAGAGCAGAAGGCCAGCAGGCAACAGGCAGCAGCCGAGCAGCATGCCAACGCAGTCAGGCCAGGCGGCGACCAGGGCAAAATACTGATGTGCAGATTGAAAAACTGAACTTTTGTTCACCTTTAGATTTACATCCGCGTCCTCTCGCTTATTGATTTTCCACCTCTGATTTACATCTACAGCTGCATCTTTTTTGTTATATGGAGGTAGCCTTGTTTTGGCAAATTATACTTTATCCTCTCTTACTCACTTCATGTGTATCGTGGAAATCCTGTTTTGGAAGTGACTGGTTTGTAAACCTAAGTAGTATATTTTATTTGGAAGAACTAGAATTTGTGTCACTAGTTTAATTTCTGACCGACATCTTTGAACAAAATTCAGAGTTAGGTGAATGGCTTCCACGGGCAATCCTTCGGCAGGCATGGGCCACAAGGCAGCAGGCAATGAGACAAAAAAAATCAAAGAAAAGGAGCAGAAAATAGAGCATGGCTGAGAATCCCAAGGTACCTACGGTGAAATCAAAGAAAAGGAGCAGAAAAGAGAGCATGGATGAGAATCCCAGGGAAAATTCAACATTTTCATGGATGTTTGCGGATTTTTACAGATCATTGAGTTGAGCTCAACACTTAAATCTGCTTAAATCTGACAAAAAAAAAGTAAAGCTGCTACGAGAGCTACTGCTTGTGGAGACCAAGGAGATGTCCACCCTCCTGGGTTTACATCAGTTTGTACAAGAGAAATTGCTCCTTTCAACCTTCTTTTGGGCAGTCCTGTTCCTCCAGGATTTACGACAACACACCATGGATTACACACCAATCATGTTTCCACTCTTTTCTCTGAGAAAAAATTCACAATCAAATCAAGTTCTCTCTCGGTGTTCCAAAGAGTACGAAGGAACAACACTCACCATCTCGGTAGTGTTTGTTGATCCTCCTTCGGTGCTACGCCCGTGGTGACGACGGTGGCGGCGGCGGAGGAGGAGTTATACATGGTAGTGACGAGTGAGATTCTGGGGTGGAGCGTACCGCCCGCACGCTGCCCCTCTGCACGCACAGAAAGCAGTTCAACGTCTGATTCGTGGGGTGTGTCCACGCCGTCGGCGTGTGGTCTTCCATGTCATGGATGTTGTGTTCCACGAAGTCGCGGACCTCCTAAAACTTGGACGCAATGTCGTAGGATACGGTCTTCCGGGCGTCGCAGCGGCTGCAGTACACCTTGCCCTCGACGGTAGTGATGCCGAGAGCGAGGATGTGGGCAATGGGGTGGGCGATCCCAATGCCTGTTGGTGGAGAGGTTGAAGAGCCTATCAGGTCAAAGCATGTAGAAGTACTTGAGTTGTTCCAGCGTGCACAGCCCTAGCGTCTGCCCTAGTATCAGAAATTCCCAGTTGATCTGCTCCTTCTCCTCGTCGGAGAGGTTGAAGAGCTTGAGTATCTATCCACATACTCGTAGTACTAGATGTGGCAGGCCTGCCGATCTGCCTCGCCACCGCCTCAAAAAGTAACATCAGGCGACCTCCGTAGACCATCTCCCGGGCCAAAATCCGGAGCTTGGACTCCATCTATGTAAGTTTTATCACCAGATTTGCACTGCATTGCATTGCAGCGATGTGTATAGCTGTACTGATTTAGTTATGTGGTTTACTCCTAAACCCTAAACCCGAAACCGCTTGCGCCCCCAGTTTCCGCAGGATATTTTAGAAAACCCTCGTCATGCGGATCTTGATATTTTGGTTTCATCAGGGAGATTTGCTCAACCTCACCCAAGAAGAAGCCGTGCAGCGGGACGTGCATCCTGGCCTCTACCGCGTGCGCAGAAGAAGGCGGCTCCGACGGTGGGAGATTTGCTCAACCTCACCCAATGCGGATCTTGAGATTTTGGTTTCATCAAGGAGATTTGCTCAACCTTGCTGCATCTCACCAAGCAGAAGAAGGCGGCTTCGACGTGTTGGAATTATGCCCTAGAGGCAATAATAAAGCTGTTATTATTATAATTCTTGTTCATGATAATGTTTATATTCCATGCTAGAATTGTATTAAGCGGAAACTTTAATACTTGTGTGGTTTGTGAACAACACCGTGTCCCTAGTACGCCTCTATGGACTAGCTCATTGATTAATGATGGTTAAGGTTTCCTAACCATGGACATGAGTTGTCAATTAATAATGAGATCATATCATTGGGAAAATGATGTGATGGACAGACCCAAACTAAGCGAAGCAATTAGATCGTGTCATCGTGTTCGTCTTTGCGAAGCTTTTCTTATGTCAAATATTGTATTCCTTAGACCATGAGATAATACAACTCTCTGGTATCGGAAGAAAGCTTAGGTCATCAAACGTCATCCTATGAGAGGGTGATCATAAAGGTGTCTCTCAGGTGATCGGAAAGTATCTGTTGGGTTGTATGTATAGAGATGGGATTTGTCCCTCCCAAGTCGGAGAGATATACTTCGGGCCCACTCGGTAATCGATATCAACACCGCTTGCAAGCATGTGGTTAAGGAGTTAATCACAAAGTGATATCGGATTACGGAACGAGTAAAGTACTTGCTGTGAACGAGATTGAACTAGGTATGACGGTACCGACGATCAAATCTCGGGCAAGTAAAATATCGCGAGACGAAGGGAATATATATATGGGATTGATTGAATCCTGGCATCGTGGTTCATCCGATATGATCATCGATGAATGTGTGGGAGTCAATATGGGTGTCCAGACCCCGCTGTTGATTATTGATAGAAGATCATGTCTGCATATTCTCGAACCCGCAGGGTCACACACTTAACGTGTCTCGACGCTAGGATAGATTGGATAATTGGTTTATGAGTTTTTGTTCGGAGTCTCGGATGGGATCCGGGACATCACGAGAGGTTCCGGAGTGGTCTGGAGAATAAGATCCATATAAGGCAGTGCAGTTTTTGGAGTTCGGAATTGTTCCGGGTTAATCGGTATTGTATCGGAAGCTTCTAGAACCTTCTGGAAGGGGACCAACGTGGCCCCACCTTCCGGGAGGGGGCATGGGCCTATAAGGGAGTGCCCTGGCCGCATTGGGCCAGGGGCACAAGGCCCCATAGGGCCCAGCCGGCCTAGAGAGGTTTAAACTCGAGATAGAGTTTCTAGAAGGGGGGTTTCCTTGCCCCCCACTCCTTATCCTTTGGGGCCGTCGATTTGGGCTTGGGGGAGGGGCTAGGGCTGCGCCCCCCTCTATATAAAGAGGGGTGGGGGCGCACCAACCCCCCACACCTTCCCCTCCAACCCTAGCCGCCCTGCTGCCCTTCCTCTCTCCCTCCCGACTGTTTGTAGGCGAAGCCCTGCTGCAGAAATTCTCCACCATATACACCACGCCGTCGTGTTGTAGATCCAATCCGTCTCTCCACCATACTTGCTGGTCCGAGGAAGGAGGAGACGTCGAGGTGCTGCACGTGTGCATCTCACGGAGGCACCGCCAATTGTGGTGCTAGATCGGATCGGATCGCGAGGAGGAGAAGCGAGTACGACTACATCACCCACGTTCCGACGAACGTTCCGCTGTGCGAATCTTCAAGGGTATGAAGATCTAATCCAATCTCTCTCGTTGTTTGCATCTCCTAGATTAGATCTTGGCTTTCCCTCTGTTCGCATCCGTAGAAAATTTTGATTTACTATGCCGCGAAACCCTTCACGACGGTGGCGTGGTCGATCGGCAGTGGTTTTGGCTACGCGTGGAACGAGCGAGATCATCATCAACGAAGAGGTGGAGGTACGCGTGGAACGAGCGAGATCATCATCAACAAAGAGGTGGAGGTAGCGGTCCCGCCTGATCCTCTACACTGGGTGAGGTTGAGCAAATATCCCTGATGAAACCAAAATCTCAAGATCCGCATTGGGTGAGGTTGAGCAAATCCAAGTCGCACTTAGGATCGTGTTCATCAACAGAACTGAAGTCACAAACATTCAGAGGCACTAGGCCGCGGGGAGAATAAGATCATCGACAAACGTGCTCGAGCATCGTCAACAAAAGTGCTCGTTGGGGCTCTCGAGTAGTCTCTAAAGTCTGAACCGAACCCACAAAATTTCAGCCTCTTCTCGTCCAACCTAGTCAAGTCCAGCTCTAGTGGAGAGCGTTCGAACGCCGACATGAGCAAGCGGCGGGCGCCATTGGGTGGATGAGAAATAAGAAGGCGAGGCAGAAAGCCTGGACCAAGTTCTGCGGCGTGACCCGACGACATAGCGGTAACTTGACCGGTCGTCGTGTTCCGAGTTCGCAGCGTGACCCGGCGACAGTGGCTGGTTAGTTTGCACTTACCAATCATCTCTCTCTGTAATTTTCCTACAAATCACTCATGCCGGCGTTCGAACGCTCTTCGCTAGATCCCCGTGTGGTTGCTTCGTATTCTTGCTTGCGGCGACCAGTTCCGCTTGGACCTTGGCCTTCCTGCGGTCTCCTGTACCTGAAGTCTCTCACTCTGTCGCTGAGACCCATCATTCTCATGCACCGCACACTCCTCCTATCCGATTGCGATGTCGCCGGCATCATCCGTTCGCTCAGGGGATGAAGAAGGTGAAGCTGCCAAACTCACCAACATCTCCCCTTCCGATTAAAACCATGCCGATCGACCACGCCACCGTTGGAGACGCCTTCTTCCGCCTGGTGAGCTGCAGCAAGGTTGAGCAAATCTCCTTGATGAAACCAAAATCTCAAGATCCGCATTGGGTGAGGTTGAGCAAATCTCCCACCGTCGGAGCCGCCTTCTTCTACGCACGCGCTAGAGGCCGGGATGCACGTCCCGCTGCACGACTTCTTCTTGGGTGAGGTTGAGCAAATCTCCCTGATGAAACCAAAATATCAAGATCCGCATGACGACAGTTTTCTAGAATATCCTGTGGAAACTGGGGCGCAAGCGGTTTTGGCACCTCCCGGGGGTTGGTGGGCAGCCCCCGGGTCGCTCTTCTGGGTACCTGCTGAATCCCTGCAAGCACACTTTCTTTCGAGCTCCCGGATATGAGTGTTAGTACTGGTAAGAATTTACTGGGGCGATGGGTTTACCTGGTTTTACGGGTCCACGCGCCACCAAGTCGTGACAATCCCGGGGGCAGGGTGTCGACAAAGACGGCGACAGACGGCGGCACGCCGGCGGAGTGACAGAGCACGACGAAGCACAACAAGACACGCCAACCGGTGTCAGCTCGGAAGAAGAACTCCGAGATTTCGAGAAACTAGAATTTGCGGTGCTCTATCTGCTGGAGTCTAAAGTATCTTAGTAAGGGGAAGTAATCATCTTCCAGAGGCAGGTGTCGGTCTCAGTTGGGTGGAGAAGAGAGTGGCGACCGCTCAATAGACCTCCCTGGCTCGGGAGAAGTGCACGTCCCTCTCGGTAGTGTCTACTGATCCTCCTTCGGTGCTTCATCCGTTGCGACGACTATGGCGGCGGTGGAGGAGGAGTTATCCATGGTAGTGACGAGTGAGATTCTGGGGTGGGGCGTAATGGGGGCAATGCGGCAGCGATGCTTGGGCCGATGCGGAGGAGCACGGGTGAATCTGTCTCGTGCGCGCGTGGGGTTTGATTTTGCGAGCCGGGGGGAAGGCCAGTGCAAATGTTGCTGCTTCGTGGTTTTGGGTGTGTTTCATCCTTACGCCTGCGGAGGATGAATTTCGTCCTGGTAAGGAGGAATTTCGTCCTTCGTAGGTGGAATTCATCCTCCGTAGGCGTAAGGATGAAACACACCCAAAACCACGAAGCACCAACATTTGCGCTAGCCTTCCCCTGGCTCGCTAAATCAAACCCCACGCGCGCATGAGACAGATTCACCCATGCTCCTCCACATCATCCCAAGCATCACTGCCGCATTGGGCCCCATTACGCTCCACTCCAGAATCTCACTCACCACTACCATGGATAACTCCTCCTCCGCCGCCATCGTCGCCGCCACGGACGAAGCACCGAAGGAGGATCAGCAGACACTACCGAGATGGTGAGTGTTGTTCCTTCATACTCCTTGGAACACTGGGAGAGAACTTGATTATGGAATTCTTCTCTGAGAAAAGAGTGGAAACATCATTGGTGTGTAACCCAAAGTGTGATGTCGTAAATCCTGCTGAATCCCTGCAAGCACACTTTCTTCCGAGCTCCCGGATATGAGCGTTAGTACTGGTAAGAATTTACTAGGGCGATGGGTGTACCTGGTTTTGCGGGTCCACGCGCCACCAAGTCGTGACACCCCCGGGCGCAGGGTGTCGACAAAGACGGCGACAGACGGCAGCACGTCGGCGTAGTGACAGAGCACGACGAAGCACACCAAGACACGCCAACCGGTGTCAACTCGGAAGAAGAACTCCGAGATTTCGAGAAACTAGAATTTGCGGCGCTCTATCTTCTGGAGTCTAAAGTATCTCGGTAAGGGGAAGTAATCATCTTCCAGAGGCAGGTGTCGGTCTCAGTTGGGCAGAGAAGAGAGTGGTGACCGCTCAATAGACCTCCCTGGCTCGGGAGAAGTGCACGTCCCTCTCGGTAGTGTCTGCTGATCCTCCTTCGGTGCTTCATCTGTGGCGACGACTGTGGCGGCGGAGGAGGAGGAGTTATCCATGGTAGTGACGAGTGAGATTCTAGGGTGGGGCGTAATGGGGGCAATGCGGCAGCGATCATTGGGCCGATGCGGAGGAGCACGGGTGAATATGTCTCGTGCGCGCGTGGGGTTTGATTTAGCGAGCCGGGGGGAAGGCCAGCGCAAATGTTGCTGCTTCGTGGTTTTGGGTGCGTTTCATCCTTACGCATGCGGAGGATGAATTCCGTACTGGTAAGGAGGAATTTCGTCCTTCGTAGGCGGAATTCATCCTCCGTAGGCGTAAGTATGAAACGCACCAAAAACACGAAGCAGCAACATTTGCGCTGGCCTTCCCCCCGGCTCGCTAAATCAAACCCCACGCGCGCAGGAGACAGATTCACCCATGCTCCTCCACATCGGCCCAAGCATCGCTGCCGCATTTCCCCCCATTACGCTCCACCCCAGAATCTCACTCGCCACTACCATGGATAACTCCTCATCCGCCGCCATCGTCGCCGCCACGGACGAAGCACCAAAGGAGGATCAACAGACACTACCGAGATGGTGAGTGTTGTTCCTTCATACTCCTTGGAACACTGGGAGAGAACTTGATTATGGAATTCTTCTCAGAGAAAAGAGTGGAAACATCATTGGTGTGTAACCCAAAGTGTGCTGTCGTAAATCCTGCTGAATCCCTGCAAGCCCACTTTCTTCCGAGCTCCCGGATATGAGTGTTAGTACTGGTAAGAATTTACTAGGGTGATGGGTGTACCTGGTTTTGCGGGTCCACGCGCCACCAAGTGGTGACACCCCCGGGCGCAGGGTGTCGACAAAGACGGCGACAGACGGCGGCACGTCGACGGAGTGACAGAGCACGACGAAGCACACCAAGACATGCCAACCGGTGTCAGCTCGGAAGAAGAACTCCGAGATTTCGAGAGACTAGAATCTGCGGTGCTCTATTTGCTGGAGTCTAAAGTATCTCGGTAAGGGGAAGTAATCATCTTCCAGAGGCAGGTGTCGGTCTCAGTTGGGCGGAGAAGAGAGTGGCGACCGCTCAATAGACCTCACTGGCTCGGGAGAAGTGCACGTCCCTCTCGGTAGTGTCTGCTAATCCTCCTTCGGTGCTTTATCCATGGCGACGACTGTGGCGGTGGCGGAGGAGGAGTTATCCATGGTAGTGACGAGTGAGATTCTGGGGTGGGGCGTAATGGGGGCAATGCGGCAGCGATGCTTGGGCCGATGCGGAGGAGCACGGGTGAATCTGTCTCGTGCACGCATGGTGTTTGATTTAGCGAGCCGGAGGGAAGGCCAGCGCAAATGTTGCTGCTTCGTGGTTTTGGGTGCGTTTCATCCTTACACCTACGGAGGATGAATCCCGCCTACGAAGGAGGAAGGTTTCCTCCTTCACATCGGCTCGCTAAATCAAACCCCACGCGCGCAGGAGACAGATTTACCCATGCTCCTACACATCGGCCCAAGCATCGCTGCCGCATTGCCCCCCATTACGCTCCACCCCGGAATCTCACTCACCACTACCATGGATAACTCCTCCTTCGCCGCCATCATCTCCGCCACGGATGAAGCACCGAAGGAGGATCAGCAGACACTACCGAGATGGTGAGTGTTGTTCCTTCATGCTCCTTGGAACACTGGGAGAGAACTTGATTATGGAATTCTTCTAAGAGAAAAGAGTGGAAACATCATTGGTGTGAAATCCAAAGTGTGTTGTCATAAATCCTAGAGGAACATGACTGCGCAAAAGAAGGTTGGAAGGAGCAGTTTCTCCTGTACGAACTGATGTAAACCCAGGAGGGGGGACATCTCCTTGAGGTGAGTCCAAAATAAGGTCTCCGCAAGCAGTAGCTCTCGTAACATATTTACATGGAGAACCAGACATGCATTAAATTTATGAAGGGCTTTTAGATGTGACCTCTAGTCAAACTCCACGAGAGAGGACTCCCACTTGATGTCACATCTCCAACACAACACACGAGGACGTTGGATTTTAAGACTCCTCTGGTATTCGACGCCGAGCGGTAGCATTAGATGATTTTAAGGCTCCTCTGTTATTCGACGCCGAGCGGCAGCAGTAGCTGATATCCAGAAGAATGGAGACTTATGGAATTATTCTCAGAGAAAAGAGTGGAAACATCATTGGTGTGTAACCCAAAGTGTTCTGTCGTAAATCCTAGAGGAACATGACTGCCCAAAAGAAGGTTGGAAGGAGCAGTTTCTCTTGTACGAACTGATGTAAACCCAGGAGGGGGGACATCTCCTTGAGGTGAGTCCAAAATAAGGTATCCGCAAGCAGTAGCTCTCGTAGCATCTTTACATGGAGAACCAGACATGCATTAAATTTATGAAGGTCTTTTAGATGTGACCTCTAGTCAAACTCCACGAGACAGGACTCCCACTTGATGTCACATCTCCAACACAACACACAGGGACGTTGGATTTTAAGACTCCTCTGGTATTCGACGCCAAGCGGTAGCAGTAGATGATTTTAAGGCTCCTCTGTTAATCGACGCCAAGCGGCAGCAGTAGCTGATACCCAGCAGAATGGAGACTTGTGTGTGGTGGCAGAGGCAGACATGGAGCTTTCCGGCTAGCGACGAAGTGATGGCACATACTTTGCACAGGGGCTCATCCTCTTCTACCTTGCCGACCCTGCAGGTAAGTTCCTCTGCTTTTCGGTGGCCAGCGCATGTTCTCCATGTAAAGCTGCTACGAGAGCTACTGGTTGCGGAGACCAAGGAGATGTCCACCCTCCTGGGTTTACATCAGTTCGTACTGGATAAATTGCTCCTTCCAACCTTCTTTTCGGCATTCCTGTTCCTCCAGGATTTACGACAGCACACTGTGGGTTAAACACCAATCATGTTTCCACTCTTTTCTCTGAGAAAAATTCCACAATCAAGTTCTCTCTCAGTGTTCCAAATAGTACGAAGGAACAACACTCACCATCTCAGTAGTGTCTGTTGATCCTCCTTCGGTGCTACGCCCGTGGTGACGACGGTGGCAGCGGCGGAGGAGGAGTTATACATGGTAGTGACGAGTGAGATCCTAGGGTGGAGCGTACCGCCCACACGCTGCCCCTCTGCACGCACAGAAAGCAGTTCAATGTCTGGTTCGTGGGATGTGTCCACACCGTCGGCGTGTGGTCTTCCATGTCATGGATGTTGTGTTCGACAAAGTCGCGGACTTCCTACAACTTGGACGCAATGTCGTAGGATACGGTCTTCCGGGCGTTGCAGCGGCTGCAGTACACCTTGCCCTCGATGGTAGTGATGCCGAGAGCAAGGATGTGGGCGATGGGGTGTCAGCTCGGAAGAAGAACTCCGAGATTTCGAGAAACTAGAATTTGCGGCGCTCTATCTGCTGGAGTCTAAAGTATCTCGGTAAGGGGAAGTAATCATCTTCCAGAGGCAGGTGTCGGTCTCAGTTGGGCGGAGAAGAGAGTGGCGACCGCTCAATATACCTCCCTGGCTCGGGAGAAGTGCACATCCCTCTCGGTAGTGTCTGCTGATCCTCCTTCGGTGCTTCATCCGTGGCGACGACTGTGGCGGCGGCGGAGGAGGAGTTATCCATGGTAGTGACGAGTGAGATTCTGGGGTGGGGTGTAATGGGGGCAATGCGGCAGCGATGCTTGGGCCGATGCGGAGGAGCACGGGTGAATCTGTCTCGTGCGCGCGTGGGGTTTGATTTAGAGAGCCGGGGGGAAGGCCAGCGCAAATGTTGCTGCTTCGTGGTTTTGGGTGCGTTTCATCCTTACGCCTGCGGAGGATGAATTCCGTCCTGGTAAGGAGGAATTTAGTCCTTCGTAGGCGGAATTCATCCTCCGTAGGCATAAGGATGAAATGCACCCAAAACCAAGAAGCAACAACATTTGCGCAGGCCTTCCCCCCGGCTCGCTAAATCAAACCCCACACGCGCAGGAGACAGATTCACCCATGCTCCTCCACATCGGCCCAAGCATCGCTGCCGCATTGCCCCCATTACGCTCCACCCTAGAATCTCACTCGCCACTACCATGGATAACTCCTCCGCCGCCATTGTCGCCGCCACGGACGAAGCACCGAAGGAGGATCAGCAGACAGTACCGAGATGGTGAGTGTTGTTCCTTCATACTCCTTGGAACACTGGGAGAGAACTTGATTATGGAATTCTTCTCAGAGAAAAGAGCGGAAACATCATTGGTGTGTAACCCAAAGTGTGTTGTCGTAAATCCTGCTGAATCCCTGCAAGCACACTTTCTTCCGAGCTCCCGGATATGAGCGTTAGTACTGGTAAGAATTTACTGGGGCGATGGGTGTACCTGGTTTTGCGGGTCCACGCGCCACCAAGTCGTGACACCCCCGGGCGCAGGGTGTCCACAAAGACGGCGATAGACGGCGGCACACCGGCGGAGTGACAGAGCACGAGGAATCACACCAAGACACGTCAACCGGTGTTAGCTCGGAAGAAGAACTCCGAGATTTCGAGAAACTAGAATTTGCGGTGCTCTATCTGCTGGAGTCTAAAGTATCTCGGTAATGGGAAGTAATCATCTTCCAGAGGCAGGTGTCGGTCTCAGCTGGGCGGAGAAGAGAGTGGCGACCGCTCAATAGACCTCCCTGGCTCGGGAGAAGTGCACATCCCTCTCGGTAGTGTCTGTTGATCCTCCTTTGGTGCTTCATCCGTGGCGACGACTGTGGCGGCGGTGGAGGAGGAGTTATCCATGGTAGTGACGAGTGAAATTCTGGGGTGGGGCGTAATGGGGGCAATGCGGCAGCGATGCTTGGGCCGATGCGGAGGAGCACGGGTGAAACTGTCTCGTGCGTGCGTGGGGTTTGATTTTGCGAGCCGGGGGGAAGGCCAACGCAAATGTTGTTGATTCGTGGTTTAGGGTGCGTTTCATCCTTACGCCCGCGGAGGATGGATTTCGTCCTTCGTAGGCGGAATTCATCCTCCGTAGGCGTAAGGATGAAACGCACCCAAAACCACGAAGCAGCAAAATTTGCGCTGGCCTTCCCCCCGACTCTCTAAATCAAACCCCACGCGCGCAGGAGACAGATTCACCCATGCTCCTCCACATCGGCCCAAGCATCGTTGCCGCATTTCCCCCCATTACGCTCCACACCAGAATCTCACTCACCACCACCATGGATAACTCCTCCTCCGCCGCCATCGTTGCCGCCACGGACGAATCACCGAAGGAGGATCAGCAGACACTACCGAGATGGTGAGTGTTGTTCCTTCATACTCCTTGGAATATTGGGAGAGAACTTGATTATGGAATTCTTCTAAGAGAAAAGAGTGGAAACATCATTGGTGTGTATTCCAAAGTGTGCTGAATATTTATGAAAACCCTTCAAAAAGTTTGACCAGACATTCAAATGTGCATAACTAATTCAAAAAAAATCAAAAAAATACAAAACCTTCACATGGTGTCATGTTATGTGACATAGTTGTGAGGAAAAATATCTAACTTGGTTTTGGAAATGGTCGAGAAAAAACTTTCTTAGAAATGGGGTGGTTTACCCTAGCTTTGGAGCACATTTCTACCACATTTTGGGTGAGGGTGAGTTGTATTTCACAAAAGGGATCAGGGTGAGGATGATTTGTACTCTACATATGAGAAAAATGTTGGAAGCTCATACAAACATAGAAAAGTACACATAGCTACATTTGTTGAAATTCAAATTTACCATCATATTTGAATTTTAGCCAAATTATCAACAAATGCCAAATTATTACAATAACAAATGTTTAAAACAACAAAAAGTGCCAAATTATTACAACAACAAGTGCCAAATTATTACAATAACAAATGTTTACAATAACAACAAGTGCCAAATTCAAAGTCTATTTCTTTTGGCTCTTCTCACCCCTTGTTTTCTTCTCCTTCACAAGTTTCACACCACACAACAGGTTTATGCTCTTCTTTTTCTTACCATTACCATCTGGCCTCCCCACAGCACGTCCAAGAGTCTCCTTCACCTCCTGCACCTCCTCAACAACACAATCTGGCACCAGAGCCTCATCAACATGGTCACTTTGCACCAGAGCCTCATCAACATGGTCAGTTTGCACCAGAGCCTCAACAACATGCTCATTTTGCACCAGAGCTTCAAAAACATGCTCATTTTGCACTAGAGCCTCAACAACAGGCTCATTTTGCACGAGAGCCTCAACAACATGCTCATTTTGCCCCTCATTTTGCACCAGAGCTTCCAAATCAGAAATGGTGTGCCCTAAAGCCTCAACAGTTTGCACATCATCCTCCAAAACAAGTTCAGATTGCACCTCAGCAGCACCAAACATGATCTAGTTAGTTCTCTCCTTACTTTGGCCATTGATTCTTTCCCTTTTCACTAGCCAGCATTCGTCAACAACAAGAGGTGGGCCTTTTTCTCCATGCTTCCTCCTGAAAACAAGCAAGTTAGCTTGGAGATAAAAATCATCAACAAGAAATGGGATAGATTTTGGATGAACATACTTTTGCTTTTCAACAGTGTATCTGCACTTGGTAGAGCCAGCTCGGTGTCCAAGTTCTTCATAGAGTTTGCATCTATTCTTGTTACCTTTTTGGGCCCTTTTTGGCTTGGCATCTTTCATTTCATCTTTCTTTCCCTTCTTGCTGCTCCCACCTTTCTCAAACCAAGCCTTGAATCTACTCTGCTTGGGCCTGCTAGCCTTTCTTTTCATCAAAGGAGGAAACAAGGAGAACTGAATGTCCACTTCAGGCCACTGAGACTGATCTGTAAGTGCTGGAATTGGTGTTCCATATGTAGCCTTGAATTTTGCTACATAATAATACTCATGCAAATATGGGTGCATATTTAGCTTGTGTTTGGAGGCCAAGAAAAGTATGGCATGCTCACAAGGCTTCCCAGTGTGTTGCCACTCAAGGCATGTGCATTCATGCAATTGAGTGTCAACAACATGCCTCCTGCCAGTCTTTGTATCTCTGACTTCAGCACCCCACAATGAGGATTTCTCAACACGCAAATGTGCAAGATTTTTGCTCCTGTTGACCACCTGCTGCACAACATCAGGAAGCTTATCTCCTTGAAGAACATCACCAAGCCTTGTTCTCAATTCCCACAACCTCGTGATCATGATCATGATCCTGATCTGGTCAACCATGTCATGGACAGGCAAGTCTTTTAACTCCTTCACTTTGTTGTTGAAACTTTCCGCCAAATTATTGTTGATATGATCACATTTGATGGCAGTGTTAAAACCTAACATGTACCATAAAAGAGAATGGTAGGTTTCCAACCATGTACAAAACTTGACCCTATCCTCCTTAGAGCATGCCGCCTTAATCTTCTCAAGGTGATATGAATGTGTCTGTCTGGTGTAAGATCTTGCTGCTGGACACATGCGTCAAAAATTATCTCCTCTGAATTTTTTGATCTAATTCATCCACATATGGTCGAAGCACTCCCTATGCTCAGCATGAGGGAAAACAATCTTCACTACATTTTCTAAACCTTTACATGCATCTGAGTGCACTGCCAATGGAGAGACTGGCCCTATGCATCTTTTCAACTGCATCATGAACCATGTCCATGATGCCTCTGTCTCAGACTGAAACATGCCAATAGCTACAGGATAATGATGTGATGGACATACTCCTATAGTTAAGCGTAGCATAAAGATCAAGTCATTTAATATAGTTCATTTTCTATAAGCTTTCTGATACATAGTAACCTAATTCCTTCGACCATGAGATCATGCTAATCACCATCACCAGAAGGATGCTTTGATGACATCAAACACCACACCGTAACTGGGTGGTTATAAAGGTGCCATTGAGTGTTCGGAAAGTATGTGTTGAGGCACATGGATCAAGAGTGGGATTTTTCCATCCATATGACGGATAGATATACTCTGGGCCCTCTCGATGGAATGTCATCCAATTAGCTTGCAAGCATGTGACTGGGTCACAAGGGATCACATATCACGGGAACGAGAAAAGAGTACTTATCGGTAACGAGGTTGAACTAGGTATGCAGAGATACCGATGACCAAACCTCGGATAAGTAAACTATCGCGAGACAAAGGGAAATTGGTATCGTATGTAAGTGGTTCATTCGATCACAAAGTAATCGTAGAAATATGTGGGAGCCATATGACTTTCCAGATTCCTCTATTGGTTATTGATCGGAGAAGTGTCTCGGTCATGTCCGCATAATTCACGAACCGTAGGGAGACACACTTAAGGATTCAATGTTGTTTAGTAGATATGGAATGTAAGTAGGGAAACCGAATGTTGTTCGGAGTCTCGGATGGGATCCAGGATATCACGAGGAGATCCGGAATGGTCCGAAGAATAAGATTCATATAAGGAAAGTCTGATTCCGGAGTTCAGGAAATATTCCGATGTTTTTATCAGAGAGGTTCGAGAAGGTTCTAGAAGGTTCACCGGATAGGAAGGGGAATGGTCCATGAATGTGTTATGGGTAAGTGGAATGATTGGATCATATCCTAGGTCAATTGGTTTGGGCATTTGCGAGAGAGAATTAAAGCTCTAAATTGAAAGTCAAACGGGAGGTTTGAAAAGTCAAACTGGAACAATAGTTTCCTAGTGGAAGAAGGAAAGAGTCCTTCCAACTTGGGTTTGGAAGTGGTTTCAAACTCCCCTCTCTCAAGGTTGCCCCCTCTCATAAATAGAGGGGGAGGGCTGCCCCAAACACACAAGAGCCATCCCTCTCACCTGTGTCGCGCCGCCGCCACTGCCGCCGCCGCCTCGCGCTGCCGCCGGCTCATCATCGTCACCCTAGCCGCCGCCGACACCACGTCCTCCTCTTCGGCCTTCTAAACCTAGATCACCGGAAACCCTAGATCCACCATAACTCGCACCGGCTTAGGCGAAGCCCTGCGGGATCTTCCCTCTACTTCCGACACCACGCCGTCGTGCTGCCAGAATCGCGAGGGGAGAACTACAACCTCCGCTGCCTGCTGGAACAAGGGAGAGGAAGGTCTTCATCGAGCACCGTACGTGTGACCGAATGCGGAAGCGCTGCCGGAACGCAGCGCCGGAAGGATCGTCTACGCGATCTTGAGATCGGCAAGTGTACGACTACATCACCCACGAGAATCTGCTCTCATTAACCGCTTTGGAATCTTTGAGGGTGAGTGCTTCTATCGACTCGTTGCTACAAACTAGTAGATAGATCTTGGCTTGTTTGTGTGCATGCGGTAGAAAATTTTTGTTTTCCATGCTACGAACCCCTACAAGGTTAGCTTGCTAGTATCTGTGAGAAGTGGTCAAGTTAGTTAGTGGCCTAGAGAAAGGTCGTAGTGTCAGTTCGTGGCGTGAGTGTAGGAGGCAGTGGAGCTTCTCCTTCATTGTCTATTTAAGTTGAGAAAGTGAATGAGAACACACATAGTACGGTTCTCGCCGGGGTCGTTTGGGTGGCATCCAGCAATCTCACACGGGCATCACCGCTACACCGCTCGCCATGGTTTCCACAACACATGAACACACATGCGACCATCTTCTGAACACGGCCACACGGACACAGAACGAAACATATAGGCAGGAATATGATCAACACCAGGAGTGGCACAAGCAACATCTAGCATCTACCACCACACACCATTGTTGGCAGGCATTAGAGGACCTGCAGATATGCACAAAACAACTGTTTCAAAACAACGGGGTGGAGGCCAAGCTGGGCAATAGGGAACAGAGGAGGTGATGCATGATGGGGCTGCCCTCCGGCACGGCATCCCCTTTGTGGCGGTCTCTCTCTCGCTCGAGGGCTTATAGCTTCCATGCGACGTCTTTACATGGAATTGGAAGTAACACGACATCGTTGAAAAGAATAGCTCGCATGTGACACTTCTGAAGCGGCAAATAGCTTCCGTGCGACACTTCCACTTAACCTCACGAGACCGTCAACAAATTCGAATCAGCTGAGCAGAGTAGGACCCACTGCCTCTCCACGTCACGGCGGAACTCACCTGATGTCCACCTCATTTCGTGGGACCCACGTTGTGGTTGAAGAGAGCCGTTGGCAATATCTATATAAAGGACAAGATCGTATATATCAAGATCAAGTGGAATATTCACAAGGAAAAGGTATGATCTTAATAGGGTTTCTTTCTTACCGGTCTCGTGGTGTTAGTTGGGGAGACCGGTTTATAGGATAGACAACCGTACTATCAAGAGGGGCTCCCAAGTGAGTAACTCGATCATATCGTTCAGAGAGAGCTCAAACCTTTGCATACTTAGCATCATCCTTTCTTGGTTGTTATTTGGATCTTATCCATGTGAGGTTCTAGAGCTTGTGGTAATATTCATAACAATCCCTAGTTCATCAAAAACGGATTTCCCCTTTATATCTTATTGCGTTTTTGATCTTGGAGGTTTTACCGGTTTATCTTTTAGAGATAGGTAAAACCTTCCATTATTTGGTTCTTACTCATGTGAGGATTTAGAGCTTGTTTTAATCTCCATGACAAGCTCTAGTTCATCAAAAACGGATTTCATATGCATTCTCTACTACGTTTTTGATGTTGGAGGTTTTACTGGTTTGTCTTTTTGAGAGAGGTTAAACCTTTAGTCATTTGGTTCTATACTCCATTGCTGGACTATTATTTTTTTCTGTATGATCTTTCAGAGCTTATTGTCCTCTTTAAAATGAGCCCAAGATCATCAAAATCGAAGTCCGGATGCAAAAGTTATGGATGTTTTCGTATTGGTCTTTCTGCCAGTTTTTGTAAGACCGGAGACTCCGGACTAATCTCCGGTCTAATCTCCGGACCGCATCTAGTACGTCCTCCAGATTGTCCCCGTTTGGCCTGGGTACACCGGAGACTCCGGTCCCAGTCCGGAGACTCCGGACCGGGCGATTCCTGGGCCTAACAGTTGGATTTCTAGGGACCTATTTAAGGGGCCCTTCTTCCCCAATGGTTCCCCAGCTCTCTTGCAAGTTTTCCCCCACCATTGTTTACCTTTTGAAGCTTGCTACCCCCCTTTAATCCCCCCCTTGATTCTTGCTTATACTTTAGGGATTTTAAAGAGGAGATCTAGATCTACAATCCTACCAATCCATCTCTCCTCTAAGTGAGGGGAACATCTTGGGATCTAGATCTTGGAGTCTTTTGTGGATTTCCTCTTTTGTTCTTCCTCTCTTATTCCCCCACAAGCTTTTGTAGCTTTGGTGGAATTTGGGAGAGAAGGATTTGAGCACTACTTGTGTTCTTGCCATTGCATTTGGTGCATCGGTTTGAGTTCTCCCCGGAGGATTTGGTGAGTGAAAGTTGAGAAGCTTTTTACTCTTGGGTTCTTGGAACCCTAGACGGTTTGTTGGTGTTGCAGGTTGTGGCCTTGGTGGCGTTTGTTGGGAGCCTCCAATTAAGTTGTGGAGAAGTGCCCCAACCTTGCGAGAGGTTCCGGTTTGCCACCGACAAGTGCACCGATAGTGGAAGCGTGGATCGATCCCATTGGGGTGAGATTCACCGGAGAATAAGGGAGGCCTTTTGTGGCGTTGGTGGTTTGATACCACCCCCTCTCCAAACGAGACGTACTCCATGTTGGGACGAACTCGATAAAATATCGGTGTCCCCGCGTGCCTTGGTTATCTCTATACCCGAGCTCTTTACTTATGCACATAGCCTTCATGCTTGAAGTAATATATATCTTGCTATCACTTTGTTACTTGTATTGCTTAGCATAAGTTGTTGGTGCACATAGGTGAACCTTAGTTGTTCTAGGTTGTGCTTAACAAAGTAAACACTAGTTTTATTCCGCCTTTGTTGAGCCACTCTAGGAAAAGGTTTAATCGCCTATTCACCCTCCCCCCCTCTTGGCGACATCCGTATCCTTTCACATGCTGAACGGCATAGGCGATGTCGGGGCGGGTGAAGGTGAGGTACTGCAGACCCCCAGCGAGACTCCGGTACTGGGTGGGGTCAGCCACGGGGGCACCGGCAGTGGCGCCCAGCTTGGGCGACGTGTCGACGGGCGTCGTAGCGTACTTGCAACCGGTCATGACGACGTGGTCCAGAAGCTCTGCAGCGTACTTGGCTTGCGAGAGATGCATGCCGGAGGGGTCGCGAGTGACCGCGATGCCGAGGAAGTAGTGAAGACTGCCCATGTCCGTCATGGCGAACTCTGAGTGGAGAGATGCCGATCCTGTCGTGTACGCGCGGCGAGGAGGCGGTGTGGACGATGTCGTCCACGTAGAGCAGGAGGAAGGCCGTGCCCTCAGCGCACTGCAGAACGAACATCGAGGTGTCCGAGCATGCACAAGTGAAGCCGGTCGAGGTGATGAAGGTCGCGAAGCGCTGGTACCACGCTCGAGGAGCCTGCTTGAGACCGCACAGTGAATGGTTCAGCCGACAGACGTGCTCGGGACGAGTGGAGTCGATGAAGCCCGTGGGTTGTCGACAGTAGACGACCTCGGCGAGCTTGCTGTGGAGGAAGGCGTTCTTGACGTCAAGCTGGCGAGTCTCCCACTTAAGGGAGAGCCAGCTTGACGTCAACCACATGCTGAAAGGCGCGCGGATCTGCTCTCGTTAACCACTTTGGATCTTCGAGGGTTAGTACTCTATCAACTTGTTGCACCGATCTAGTAGATAGATCTTGGCTTGATCATAGATTAGATCTTGATTGTGTGTTCATGCGGTAGAATTTTTTTATTTTCCATGCTACGAACCACTACAGTTCCTGCGCTCGGCGAAGAACTGATCCCAGTAAACTAGGTTACCAGGGTCTTCGGCGAGCTCCGGATCCTCCATCGCCGCGATGGAGGCCTGGATCTCCTCGACCATCTCGTCGTCCTGAGGCACCGGCGGCACCGGCACTCCACCGGTGCTGAGCTTCCAGTTGGGCGGGCATCGGAAGCTGGGCGACGCCATGTAGCCGGCATCATGCAGCATTTGGGCCTCCCACGGCTGGAGGGTACGCCGACCGAAGCCGTTCGCCGCCGCGGGGTCGCCTGGGTACCTCTCCGCCATTGCTTTCGTCGAGAGCTTTTTCTTCTCGTCGGAGGTGGAGTTCGTGGTCGGGGGAATGGGGAGGCTTAAGAGTTTGGTTTGTGAACCGGCGAAGGCGCCAGCTTTTATTGCCGAATGAGCGGCGAAGACGGGAGGGGTGTAGCGGCGTGAATGGAAAAACGCGAGACGGCAAGAACCGGGCCGGCGGTGGTGCGCCATTAAGGTGACACATGGTCAACGAGACGGGCAGTCATTGCCCCGCGGTCCGTCGCGGGAGCCAAGGCGAAGGAATATGACGACTCGGCTTCGAGTCGCTGACAGGGCGGGGCCACAAGCGGAGCTGTTTTTTCGCCGATTTCACTGTGTCCGACGTTTCCAGATGGTTCACTAGGAACGTCGGATAAAAATTAGGCTAAAATCCGAACAAAATCAATCGTTCTAGAAATACGACTGGACCATTTTTTTCCATCTGGATAAAAATTTCGCCCTGGGAACCGAGTAAAGATGCTCTAAGGGTTGGTCCTTGATGTCGACGTGCAACAGAAGCCTGATTTCTGACGGCGACATCTTACCAGCTAATGTGCGGGAATCAAATTATGAATGCAGTAATTCAAAAATACATGTGGAATCCCTCTCTTTTAGTATTACTGAATTTTTTGAAAAAAAAAATCACTATATTGATGCCACACTTCAAAATCGCAAATCCAGATTATACAGGTTGTCAAACAGCCAAAAAACAGCCAACGTTTTTTCTCGAGTTATGGTTCGAAATGTGACATCATTGGTACACGTTGTGTCCAGTCGAATTTATGAATTCTCTTCACGTTGAAATCCTGCGCTACGTTTCTTTTTATTTGCGAGAACGGAGAACCTTTCTTCACTGATTCTGTAATGTGGTTTCCAGGTTTGGCAACCGAATGATCAAGATACGACAGCCTTTTTGTCTGTCTGTCTTTTCAGGCGCCACCCACGCCGCCACGCGGTTGTGTTGCTGTTCACGTACCTGTCCGTCGTCAACAGTTCCCCTCCCCCCGCCCCCCTACGGCCATCGCCATCCTCCCTCGCGCTCCCCCACCAAATCGAAATCGGGTACCATCTCCGTCCCCGTCCCCGGCCGCTCTCCTGCTCCCCAATGGCGAAGCAGCCTCTCACGCTGTCCGCCGCGCACCGCCAGCGCCGGCGCCGGCGCTGCCTCCTGGGCACCCTGGGCGCCCTGCTCGCCATTGCCGTGGTCCTCCTAATCCTCTTCCTCACCGTCCTCCGCGTCCGCGACCCGACCATCCGCCTCGTCTCCACGGAGCTCACGGGCGTCGCCCCGCGCTTCGCGCTCCTCCCGGCCCCGTCCCTCCGCCTCAACGTCACCCTCCTCCTCGCGGTCTCCGTCCACAACCCGAACCCGGCGTCCTTCGCCTACGCCGAGGGGGGCCACGCCGACCTCTCCTACCGCGGGGCCCACGTCGGGGACGCCGAGATCGGGCCGGGCGCCGTCCCGAGCCGCGGCGACGCCGAGGTGCGGCTCGCGCTGACGCTGCAGGCGGACCGGTTCCTCGCCGCCGGGGACGCCAGGCAGCTGGCCGAGGACGTCGAGGGCGGGGCGCTGCCGCTCGACGCCGCCACCAGGGTCCCAGGCACCGTGGTGCTGTTCGGCCTCTTCAGGCGCCACGCCGTCGCATACTCCGAGTGCAGCCTCGTGTTCGCCGTCGCCGAGATGCGCGTCCAGAGCCACCAGTGCAGCGGCCACACTAATCTCTGATCCACCCCATCCCATCGACGGGATCTCTCGCTCGCTCGCCGGAGAAGATTCATTGGCGCGCGCGGCATGGCGTTGCCGTGAACGGCGCGAGGGGGCGCCACGTGCAGACACGCCACCGTGGTACAGCCAGGAAAGTTGGCGTGTGCGGGTTACGCGCGTTGGTGTTCCAGACACGAACGTAGGAATCTTTGCTCGGCTCGTACGTTCGCTGTAAACGAGCTGTAGGATATGAGGTAGTAGTATTTGTATCATTGTATGTCTGATACGTAAGTAAGTAGATCTTGGTAGTAGCCTTACATACCGTGTGCGTGCCTTCTAGCACATAGTAGTAGTTGGTACTCGTCTACTCGAGTGGAGGAATTCACTGCCCGACTCGTTCATCAATGATTGAGCTCGGTTCTTGTCAATTCAGTGAAAGAGCTGCATCTGGATATCTGGATGGCTAAGTTAATATAGCGGGACGAAAGTATGTTTTGAAGAGGATATCCGCATTGCAATGAACCTATTTTGATGAATGGTTTTTTGCAATGCACAAATGTTACTATGTACTGCCTCGCTAGCCGGCTAGCGAGGCAGGATGATCTTCGTGGAGAAGAAGTTAGAAACAGAGCAAGGGGGAGAGAGAGACAACGAGAAGATGCGTCTCAGACTTTTTCTTTCATCCAGATCATAGCTTCACATTACAAACTCCTTGGTTTAAGTAATGACGCACTATGGCACGCAGACCCCACCACACGCACACCTCTGTGTCACCAGCTGTCGTACCTGACTCGCACCTGGTGACACACCCGAACATCTAAGGCGTGCCGTTCGTGACAGTACCCCCGCCAGGAAAACTTGCTTGCCCCCAAGCAAGGAGAGCTGGAAAATGAGTGCTGATCACTGTCCAATCTTCCCAGGTAGCTGCTTTAGTTGGTAGATCCTTCCACTTTATCAGGGCTTGAGTGATTGCGGCATTCCCTTTCTTGACCATGCGACGGTTCAGCACTTGTTCAGGTTCCGTGTCTGTAACATCCAAAGCCGGTATCAGAGGTAGGTCAGCAAAGACAGGACTGTAGTCATCACGATACTCCTTGAGTTGGGAAACATGGAATACCGGATGAATGAGACTGCCTTCTGGAAGTTGCAGTCGATAAGCTACCTTGCCCACGCGCTCTGTGATCTCATAAGGTCCAAAAAACCTGTATGCCAGTTTGGGAAATGGTCTGTTGACTACTGAGCTTTGGACATACGGCTATAGCTTGAGAAGAACTCGATCCCCTTGCTGGAATTCTTTCTCTGTCCGTTGGCGCTTTTTGTTTCATGCGATTCTGAGCAGTTGCCAGATTCTTCTTCAGCATTTCAAAGTGTGCTGCTTGCTGAGCCACAACCTGCGCCACTGGGGAGGTTGTATCAGTAGGTACTGCGCCAAAGTTTGGTTCACACCCATATAGAGCTTGGAACGGAGAGCAACCCAACGAACTGTGAAAAGAAGAATTGTACCACAACTCCGCCATAGGTAACCAAACTTTCCAAGCCTTGGGATTCTCTTGCACACTGCAACGAAGGAACATTTCCAAACTCTGATTCACCCGCTCGCTCTGGCCATCGGTTTGTGGGTGGTAGGCAGTAGTAAACTTCAGTTTAGTGCCCAATTTTGCAAACAGGAGCTGCCATAAGTGACTCGTGAAAATGCGGTCGCGGTCTGACACGATGGACCGGGGCATACCATGGAGCTTGACAATGGAATCCACAAACACACGAGCCACACTCTATGCTGTGAAAGGATGTTTCTAAGGTATGAAGTGAGCATACTTGGTAAAGCGATCGACGACGACCATGATTGTGTTAGCTCCCTCTGAATTTGGTAGGCCCTCGATGAAATCCACAGTGACATCTTGCCAAGCACCATCCGGCACGGGCAAGGGTTGCTGGAGTCCTTGTGGATGTTTGTTAGAGTGCTTAGCGTGCTGGCAGACATCGCATTGTTGCACAAATTCAGCTACAACCCGCTTCAGACCAGTCCAGGCGAACAGACGGCGAAGCCTCTGATATGTGCCCTGAACGCCTGAGTGTCCACCGATTGCACTAGAATGAAATGCAGAAATCAACTTTGTTTGCAAGGCAGAATTTTCTCCCAGCCAAACTCGGCCCTTGTAACGAATGATCCCCTCCTGAAGAGTGTACACGTCCTCATCTGGACTGACAAGTGCAAGCGCTGCCAGTTTTTGTTGAGCCGCCGTATCGGTGGTATATGAATTCAGAACTTCCTGGAACCACGCCGGCTGGACCTGGGTGCACAATTGGATGGTCATGAGATGACCCACCCTGGAGAGAGAATCGACAGCGTGATTCTCAGATCCTTTCTTGTACACAATTCTGAACTGGAGACCCATCAGGCGCGCCATGGCTTTGCGCTGCAGCGGCTTTTGCAAATGTTGCTGTTCCAAATAGCAGAGGCTATGATGACCAGTGTGAATCACAAATTCCTCTCGTTGTAGATATGATCGCCATCTTTCCACGGCCATGAGGAGAGCAAGAAATTCTTTATCATATATCGGTAACTGACGGTGTGCCTGACTGAGTGGTTTGCTGAGAAACGCAATGGGATGGTGCTCCTGCATCAACACTGCCCCTATGCCCAGATCACACGCATCAGTTTTGACCACAAATTGCTTCTGGAAGTTAGGTAATTGCAAGACCGGTGTAGTGGACATAGGTGATTTCAGTGCAAGAAATGCTACTATTGCCTCCTCTGTCCACAGGAACCCTTTTTTCTTCAGAAGGTTCGTGAGTGGCATGGCAATGACAGCATAGTTGCGAACAAATTTCCTGTAGTACCCTGTCAGACCAAGAAATCCCCGCAGTTCCGTCACTGTAGAAGGCTGTCGCTAATTGATCATAGCTTCGGTCTTGTGCGGGTCAGTGGCTACCCCGTCTGCCGAGATAATATGGCCAAGGTACTCCAAGCTCGAGCAAGCAAACGAGCACTTGATGTCCTTCACAAACAGTTTGTTTTGTCGTAGCAGGGTCAGGACCTCTATGAGGTGTTGGACGTGTTCCTGAAGAGATGTGTTGTACACCAATATTGTAGGGGTTCATAGCATGGAAAACAAAAAAATTCTACCGCATGCACACAAACAAGCCAAGATCTATCTACTAGATTGTAGCAACGAGTCGATAGAGTAACTCACCCTCGAAGATTCCAAAGCGGTTAACGAGAGCAGATTCTCGTGGGTGATGTAGTCATACACTTGCCGATCTCAAGATCGCGTAGACGATCCTTCCGGCGATGCGTTCTGGCAGCGCTTCCGCAGTCGGTCACACGTTCGGTACTCGATGAAGACCTTCCTCTCCCTTGTTCTAGCAGGAAGCGGAGGTTGTAGCACTCTCCTCGTGATTCCTGCAACACGACGGCGTGGTGTCGGAAGTAGAGGAAAGATCCCGCAGGGCTTCGCCTAAGCCGGAGCGAGTATGGTGGAGTAAGAGAGGGCCTTGGCGATCTACGGATTAGAGGCACCAAGGGGGGGGTGGTGTATCCGGCGGCTAGGGCTTGGGGAAGCCCCAAGTCAGCGACTTGGAGGAGGCCCTAGGCGGCGGCAACACTTGGAGGTGGTGGCGCCAAGGATCTAGGGTTTTGGGTGTGAGGGATAGGGGCGCCCTACCCCTTCTTATATAGGTAGGAGGGAGGCGGTTGGGAAAAGGGAGTCCTCCTCCAACTACTCCTCCTTGGCCGGCGGGTGGAGGGAGTGGGACTCCTACCCTAGGTAGGTTTCCTACTCTCCCTCCACCAAGCAAACTTCGGATTTGACTTTCAAACTTGGATTTGATTTCTCTATTCATATTGCCCAGCGAAGTGACCTAGTACATGATGCAACCATTCCACATTTTCATGAAACATCCATGTACCCTTCCCCATCCGGAGTGCCGGACCTTCCAGACCCTTCTAGAACATTTCTGGTGAAAACACCGGAATCATTTCCGAACTCCGAAACAGGACTTTCCTTATATGAATCTTATTCTCCGGACCATTCCGAATCTCCTCGTGATATCCCGGATCCCATCCGAGACTCCGAACAACATTTGGTCTCTTACTCAACATTCCATAACTACACAACAACATCGAATCCTTAAGTGTGTCTCCCTACGGTTCGTGAATTATGCGGACATGACCGAGACACTTCTCCGATCAATAACCAATAGAGGAATCTGGAAATTCATATGGCTCCCACATATTTCTATGATTACTTTGCGATTGAATGAACCACTTACATACGATACCAATTTCCCTTTGTCTCACGATAGTTTACTTATCCGAGGTTTTGATCGTCGGTATCTCTGCATACCTAGTTCAACCTCGTTACTGATAAGTACTCTTTTGTTATTCCCGTGATATGTGATCCCTTGTGTGCCAGTCACATGCTTGCAAGCTAATTGGATGACATTCCACCGAGAGGGCCCAGAGTATATCTATCCGTCATATGGATGGACAAATCCCACTCTTGATCCATGTGCCTCAACCCATACTTTCCGAACACTCAATGCCACCTTTATAGCCACCCAGTTACGGTGTGGTGTTTGATGTCATCAAAGCATCCTTCCGGTGATGGTGATTAGCATGATCTCATGGTCGAAGGAATTAGGTTACTATGTATCAGAAAGCTTATAGCAATTGAACTATTAAAATGACTTGATCTTTATGCTACGCTTATCTATAGGAGTATGTCCATCATACCATTCTCCTAATGATATGATCTTGTTGTTAATAACATCTCAATGTTCATGATCGAGAAACCACGATCATCTATTAACCAACAAGCTAGTATTATTAAGAGGCTTTACCAGGGACTCTAATTTAGTTTACAAATCACACAAGTATTAATGTTTCCTGTTAATACTATTATAGCATGAATGTAAACATTTATCATAAACACAAAGATATAATAATAACTAAATTTATTATTGCCTCTAGGGCATATCTCCAACAGTCTCCCACTTGCACTAGAGTCAACTAATCTAGATTACATGGTAATATACCGAACACCCATGGAGGTTTGGTGCTGGTCATGTTTTGCCCTCGGGAGAGGTTTAGTCAACGGATCCGCCACAGTCAGATCTGTGTGTACTTTGCAAATCTTAATGTCACCATCTTGGACATGTTCTCGAATAGCGTGAAAACGTATCTTGATATGCTTTAGCTTCTTGTGTGACCTTGGTTCTTGTGCATTGGCTATGGCGCCCATGTTATCACAGTAGATAGACATTGGGTCCAACTCACTTGGAACCACACCGAGCTCTGTATGAACTCTTTCATCCATATCATCTCTTGTGAAGCCTCCGAAGCAGCTATGTATTCCGATTCAGTTGAAGATCTCGCCACAACGCTTTGCTTTGCACTCCTCCAGCTAACTGCTGCACCATTCAAAGTAAATACGTATTCAGATTGAGATTTAGAATCATCCCGATCGGTGTTCCAACTAGCATCGGTGTAACTGTAGGGGTTCGTAGCATGGAAAACAAAAAAATTCTATCGCATACAAACAAACAAGCCAAGATCTATCTACTAGATTGTAGCAACGAGTCGATGGTATAACTTACCCTCGAAGATTCCAAAGCGTTTAACGAGAGCGGATTCTCGTGGGTGATGTAGTCGTACTCTTTCCGATCTCAAGATCGTGTAGACGATCCTTCCGGCGCCACGTTCCGGCAGCGCTCCCGCAGTCGGTCACACGTTCGGTACTCGACGAAGACCTTCCTCTCCCTTGTTCCAGCAGGCAGCGGAGGTTGTAGCACTCTCCTCGCGATTCCGGCAGCACAACGGCGTGGTACCGGAAGTAGAGGGGAAATCCCGCAGGGCTTCGCCTTAAGCCAGTGCGAGTATGGTGGAGCTTATGAGAGAGGCTATTAGTGGTCTAGTAATTAGACACACCAATTAGAAGGCTCTAAACCAATTAGAAGGCTCTAAACCGCTGGCTAAAGCAATTAGAAGCTCTAAACCAAAACGGCTCTAAACCGGAGGTAGAAGATATGAACTTGTGTGTTCTAGGAGGGGAGCCCTGCCCCTCCTTTTATGGGTGGGGAGGCGCGGCCAGGGGAGGGGAGTCCCTCCCCAAGTCGGCCTTGGGCTGGGCGCCGGCTTGGAGGAGTGGGACTCCTCCTCCAAGTTGGTTCCAACTCCTCTTGCTTGTTTCCCACAGTTTCCTGTTTCCCACAGTTTCCTGTTTTAGCCGTTTGACTTTCAAACTGGCAATTTGACTTTCATGTTTGTGGACAGCAAGAACACTTAGTACATGATGCAATCATTCAATGACACACTCATGTACCCTCCCCCCCCCCCCGGAGTGCCGGACAATCCGGAACCTTCTAGAACATTCCCGATGAAAACACCGGAATCATTCCCGAACTCCGAAACGGGACTTTCCTTATATGAATCTTATTCTCCGGACCATTCCTGATCACCTCGTGATATCCCGGATCCCATCCGAGACTCCGAACAACATTCGGTCTCTTTCTCATAATACCATAACTACTCAAACAACGTCGAATCCTTAAGTGTGTCTCCCTACGGTTCGTGAATTATGCGGACATGATCGAGACACTTCTCCGAACAATAACCAATAGAGGAATCTGGAAATTCATATGGCTCCCACATATTTCTACGATTACTTTGCGATCGAATGAACCACTTACATACGATACCAATTTCCCTTTGTCTCACGATATGTTACTTATCCGAGGTTATGATCGTCGGTATCTCTGCATACCTAGTTCAACCTCGTTACTGATAAGTACTCTTTTCTCGTTCCCGTGATATGTGATCCCTTGTGACCAAGTCACATGCTTGCAAGCTAATTGGATGACATTCCACCGAGAGGGCCCAGAGTATATCTATCCGTCATGTGGATGGACAAATCCCACTCTTGATCCATGTGTCTCAACCAATACTTTCCGAACACTCAATGCCACCTTTATAACCACCCAGTTACGGTGTGGTGTTTGATGTCATCAAAGCATCCATCCGGTAAAGGTGATATGCATGATCTCATGGTCGAAGGAATTAGGTTACTATGTATCAGAAAGCATATAGCAATTGAACTATTGAAATGACTTGATCTTTATGCTACGCTTATCAATAGGAGTATGTCCACCATATCATTCTCCTAATGATATAATCTTGTTGTTGATAACATCTCAATGTTCATGATATGGAAACCACAATCATTTAATCAACCAACAAGCTAGTGAAGTATAGATGCTATACTAGGGACTTCAATTTAAGTTTACAATTCACACAAGTATTAATGGTTTCCTTGTTAATACTATTATAGCATGAATGTAAACATTTATCATAAACACAAAGATATAATAATAACTACATTTATTATTGCCTCTAGGGCATATCTCCAACAGTAACCATTAACAACGAGTTGTTCATCACCTCCATAAGAAAGAACCATATCCTTAGTTCTTCTCAAGTACTTAAGGATGTTTTTGACCACTGTCCAATGATCCACTCCTGGATCACTTTGATATCTGCTAGTTAAACTAATAGCATATGCAATGTCGGGTCTAGTACATAGCATGGCATACATTAGAGATCCTATGGCTGAGGCATAGGGAGTCTTACTCACCCTTTCTCTATCTTCTGCCGTTGCTGGACTTTGAGTTTTACTCAAGGTCGTATTGGGCAACATGGGCAAGAACCCTTTCTTGATATCTTCCATTCCAAACCTCTTTAGAACTTTGTCCAAATATGTACTTTGTGACAATGATATTAGGCGTCTCGATCTATCTCTATAAATCTTTATGCCTAATATGTAAGCTGCTTCGCCAAGATCTTTCATTGAAAAACTATTATTCAAATAATCCTTGACACTATTAAGAAGGTCTACATCATTCCCAATCAACAATATGTCATCTACATATAGTATTAAGAATGCTACAGAGCTCCCACTCACTTTCTTGTAAATACAAGCTTCTCCATAAGTTTGTATAAAACCAAAGCTTTTGATTACCTTATCAAAACGTTGATTCCAACTTCGGGATGCTTGCTTCAATCCATATATGGACCGTTGAAGTTTGCATACCTTGTTAGCATCTTTAGGATCGACAAAACCTTTGGGTTGCATCATATACAACTCTTCATCAATGTCTCCATTAAGGAACGCCGTTTTGACATCCATCTGCCATATCTCATAATCATAATATGCAGCGATTGCTAACATAATCCTCACAGACTTTAGCTTCGCTACTGGTGAGAAAGTCTCATCATAGTCAACTCCTTGAATTTGTCGAAACCCTTTTGCGATAAGTCGAGCTTTATAGACAGTAACATTACCATCAATATCTGTTTTCTTCTTAAAAATCCATTTGTTCTCGACAGCCTTCCGGCCATCCGGTAAGTCCACCAAAGTCCATACTTGGTTTTCGTACATGGATCCAATCTCGGATTTCATGGCTTCTTGCCATTTATTGGAATCTGGGCTCATCATCGCTTCCACATATGTCTCAGGGTCATCGGTGTTGTCCACCAACATGACACTCATAACGGGATCATACCAATATGGAGTGGTACGAGTTCTCGTTGACCTGCGAGGCTCTGTAGCAACTTCAACCGAAGTTTCATGATCATCATCATTAGCTTCCTCTCTTATTGGTGAAGGCACCACAGGAACTTCTTCCGGTGCTGCGCTACTCGCAATTTCGAGAGAAGGTTCGACAGCCTCGTCGAGTTCTACTTTCCTTCCAGTCACTTCTTTCGAGAGAAATTCCTTCTCTAGAAAGGATCCATTCTTAGCAACGAAGATTTTGCCTTCGGATCTATGATAGAAGGTATACCCAATAGTTTCCTTCGGGTATCCTATGAAGACGCATTTTTCCGCTTTGGGTTCAAGCTTGTCCGGCTGTAACTTATTTACATAGGCTTCGCATCCCCAAACTTTAAGGAACGACAATTTAGGTTTCTTCCCAAAGCGGTGTCGTTTCAACGGATTTAGACGGTGCCCTATTTAAAGTGAATGCGGTTGTTTCTAATGCATAACCCCAAAATGATAGCGGTAAATCTGTAAGTGACATCATAGAACGAACCATATCTAAGAGAGTTCGATTACGACGTTCGGACACACCATTACGCTGTGGTGTTCCTGGCGGTGTCAACTGCGAAAGTATTCCGCATTTCTTCAAATGCTCGCCAAACTCGTAACTTAGATATTCACCTCCACGATCAGAACGTAGAAATTTAATCTTCTTGTTACGTTGATTCTCTACCTCACTTTGAAATTCCTTAAACTTCTCGAAAGTTTCGGACTTATGTTTCATGAAATAGATATACCCATATCTACTCAAGTCATCCGTGAAGGTAAGAACATAACGACAACCACCGCGCGATGCTACACTCATTGGTCCACACACATCGGTATGTATGATTTCCAATAGGTCCGTAGCTCGCTCCATCATACCAGAAAATGGAGTCTTGGTCATTTTACCCATCAAACATGCTTCGCATGTTTCAAGTGATTCGAAATCAAGTGATTCAAGAAGTCCATCGGAATGGAGTTTCTTCATACGCTTCACTCCAATATGACCAAGATGACAGTGCCACATATAGGTCGAGTTATCGCTCAATTTCAAACGTTTAGCTTCAATGTTATTAATGTGTGTATTTCCACAATCGAGATTCAATAAAAATAGACCATCTATCAAAGGTGCATGTGCATAAAACATATTACTCATATAAATCGAACAACCATTATACTCGGACTTAAACAAGTAACCGTCTCGCAATAAACATGATCCAGATATAATGTTCATGCTCAACGTAGGCACCAAATAACAATTATTTATGTATGAAACTAATCCTGATGGTAGATGAAGAGGTAGCGTGCCGACCGCAATCACATAAACCTTTGATCCATTTTCAACGCGCATCGTCACCTCGTTCTTTGCTAGCTTCCGTTTATTCTGCAGTACCTGTTTCGAGTTACAAATATGAGCAACCGAACCAGTATCAAATACCCAGACACTACTACGAGTACTAGTGAGATACACATCAATAACATGTATATCAGATATACCATTCTTCTTGATGTTGTCGTTCTTCAAATCGGCCAAGTACTTTGGGCAATTCCGCTTACAGTGACCTTCTTGCAGTAAAAGCACACAGTATCAGGCTTAGGCCTAGCCTTGGTCTTCTTCATCGGCGCGGCAACTTTCTTACCGCCCTTCTTGAAGTTTCCCTTTTGCTTAGACTTGCCTTGCTTCTTGAATTTGGTGGTCTTATTGATCAACAACACTTAGTGCTCTTTCTTAATCTCCACTTCTGCATATTTCAACATGGAGAAGAGTTCTGGCAACGTCTTGTCCATGTTTTGCATATTGTAGTTCATCACAAAGTTCTTGTAACTTGGTGGCAGTGATTAGAGGACACGGTGAATCCCCAAAGAATTAGGAATCACTATACCCAAACTTTGGAGTTTATTTGCGTGCCTAGACATCTTAAGCACGTGCTCACTCACGGAGCTGCCCTCTTCCATCTTGCAGTTAAAGAACTTTTCAGAAGCCTCATAACTCTCAACTGCCGCCTGAGCCTCAAATATCATTTTGAGTTCACGGACAATATCATGTGGGTCATGGTTCTCAAACCTTTTCTGAAGCTCTGATTCCAAACCATACAAGATAGCACACTAAACTGTGGAGTACTGATTCTTCCGAGTAAGGTAAACATTCTTTACTTCATCGGTAGCAGTAGCTGCAGGCGGGTCACCCAGCGGTGCATCCAGCACATAGGTCAAATTACCAGCATTAAGGACAAATCACACAAGTATTACTGTTTGTTTTGTCGTAGCAGGGTCAGGACCTCTTTGAGGTGTTGGACGTGTTCCTGAAGAGATGTGTTGTACACCAGTATATCATCCATGAATACCAGCACAGATTTTCGCAGACACGGGCTAAGCACCAGATTCATGACGCACTGGAACGTTGCTGGTGCGTTGCACAAGCCAAACGGCATCACCCTAAACTGGTAGTGGTCGTGATGTGTTTTGAAAGCAGTCTTGTGCTCATCCGCTGGCAGCATGCGAATCTGATGGTAACCCGCCATCAGGTCCAGCTTAGAGAAAATATGTGCCCCAACCAATTCATCTAATAACTCGTCTATAACTGGCATGGGAAAAGTGTTTTTGACTGTGAGCTCATTCAATCAACGGTAATCAATACAAAAACGCTAGCAGCCATCTTTCTTTTGGACCAACAGCACATGAGACGCATATGGAGACATGTTGGGCACAATGGTACCAGCCTCAAGCATAGCTTTCACTTGTTTCTCAATCTCATCTTTGTGAGCAGGAGAATATCTGTATGGGCGTGCATTGAATGGAGCGGCATATGGTTTGAGAGGAATGGCATGATCGTATTCACGTTCAGGAGGGAGCTCAGTTGGAGTAACAAACACATCAGAAAATTTGTCCAGCACTTCCCTGATTTCTGGTGTCAACTGAGAAGGTGGACTATCACAGGAAGGTTGTATAATGGCCATAGCCCAGATCTCATTTCCTTTATACCATTTAATCAATTGTTCCACTGGTAATTCCTTGATAGAGTCTGGACTTGGTGCTGCTATGCCTGTCAATGTGATGAATTTTCCCTTATGTGAAAAAGCCAAACGATGGTTCTTCCAATCAGTGACCATTGGACTGTATAGTTCTAACCAATCCATGCCAAGGATGGCATCATAAGATCCCAACTGCAACACTCTCATGTCTGTGACAAATGTTTCTCCTTGGCACCACCAAGTTAATTCAGGAACAAGCTCTACACACTGCATGTAGGAGCCATTGGCTATTTTGACAGGTACTGAATCTGTCTGTTCGACTTTGCAGTTAAGTCTGTCCACCAAATTTTATTCACAAAACTGTGGCTACTCCCTGAGTCTACAAAGATGACCAGAACTTGGTTGCCAATCATAACCCTTAGTTTAAGTGTCTGACACCCTTCAGTACCGTCCATAGCATGAATCGACAGACTAAATTGCTCTGTTTGTGCCAGATCTTGCGTCTCTATCATATTCAGCACCTCTTCAGACAGCAGCTCAGCCTGTTCCTCTAACTGCACAACATGAATTTCTGCTCCTGGTTTCTTGCCGCATTGGTGTGCCGGATCAAACTTATCACCACACTTGAAGCATAGCCCATTGGCTCTCCTGTAATCGCGCAATTGCCTGTCATGCCAAAGATCACCTCCACTGAGTTTCAGAGCTGGTTTGGGCGCTTCGATGCGAGCAACAGCAACGTCAGTTTTCATGTATGTGGCGGTCTTGGATGTCCACGATTTGTTGTCAGCAAACACTTCCTCCTGAACCAATGCCAAGAGAATTGCGCGAGCTACTGTTGCTGGAACCTGAACTTCCATAGCTACCCGAATGTCAGACTTCAGACCACGAATAAATTGTGTGACGAAGAACTGCTCATCATAATTTGGGTTCTGAATAGTCACTAAGTACGACAGTTCCTCGAACTTGAGCTGATATTCAGTGACGAAACCGCGTTGTTTGAGGGCTAAGAGCTGTTTCAGGTGTTTGCGGTGCTCATCTGACCCAAATTTCTCTATAACTGCCGCCACGAGTTCGGGCCAAGTGTTGATTTCATGGCGGAGACGGTAGGCTTTGAGCCACAGTGCAGCATTGCCATCCATGTGCAGAGTTGTAGACACAAGCCATAGAGAGGGATGAACGTTGAACAGACAGAAATAGTCCAAACATTTATCCTTCCAAATCTTCGGCTGCTCTCCATCAAACCTTGGGAAGGACATTTTCAGATTATGCTTCAGAGAAGGCTCGTCCTGGTGCCCATGTCTGCCGCCACCAGCACCCCCAAATCCACCGCCACTAGCGCCCCCGAGCACCCCGCCACCTGTTCCGCTAGTTCTTCTGCCGCCAGCTCCCCCAATCACACCACCACCGACGCCTCCCGTGCTTCGTTGTACCTGATTGGACGCCGATGCACCTGGAGCATCGTCGGACCAAATAGTGGTGGTGGGGTGAAGCGTAGCCTTACTCGTCGGTCGCATATCCGCGAGATCAGGATCCTCCTCGATTGGTGATGGCGACCGTGTGTAGTGCTCCAAGCGCTCGAGAGTAGCCGAGAGCTTATCATCGAGAGCCGAGACTTGACGAGCCGCGTCCTCCTGGGCCTTCGAATTCGCCTGAACCGCCTCCGAGATGAGCCCCATCTGGACGACGAGCCCTTGCTGGGTCGTCTCCATCGTCGCCACGCGCCCGTGCAACAGATCGACGGCTTGCCTGCACTCGGTGAGGGCTGCGCCCGCCGTTGCTGCCGTCTCGCCCATCGCCGCGAGCACGAGGAGAGTCTGCGGAGAAGCTTTGGGAGGCGTCGTGATGCTCCTCACCGGCCGGTACCAACCACGCCCCGAAGTTTGGTGGGATTTTACGGCACCCGGCGCAGCGAATTGGGAGAATCGACAACAAACACGCCGCCGCGGGGATGAGGATTTTACCGGACGAGCGATCCGAAGACGGCCGTCGAACCTGTCGAACCCGCGGAGCACTTCCAGAACCGGCGAATCTGATACCAAGTGTACTGCTCGCTAGTATGATGGCTAGCGAGGCAGGATGATCTTCGTGGAGAAGAAGTTAGAAACAGAGCAAGGGGAGAGAGAGACAGCGAGAAGATGCGTCTCAGACTTTTTCTTTCATTCAGATCATAGCTTCACATTACGCACTCTGGTATGCAGGCCCCACCACACGCACACCTCTGTGTCACCAGCTGTCACACCTGACCCGCACTTGGTGACACACCCGAACATCTAAGGCGTGCCGTTCGTAACATACTAAGAGATATTTTTACTTTTTACAAGAACACACGTATATTCGCAGACCGGTCGGTGCACGATCGGTAGATTATTTACTACATGAGAGGGGATCAGCTTTTCTTTTTACAGGAAAGAAAAACAAAAAAATGTGTCAGTAGTGGGGCACCTGACCCGCACATGGTGACACACCCGAACATCTAAGACGTGCCGTTTATAACATACTAAGGGATCTAAGACGTGCCGTTTGTAACATACTAAGGGATATTTTTACTTTTTACAAGAACACACGTATATGCAAACTGAGATCAGCTTTTCTTTTTACAGGAAAGAAAAACAAAAAATGTGTGCCGTTTATAACATACTAACTGGGATCAGCTGCTTTTCTTTTTACAGGAAAGAAAAACAAAAAATGTGTCAGCAGTGGGGTTCGAACCCACGCCCTCGTAAGAGGACCAGAACTTGAGTCTGGCGCCTTAGACCACTCGGCCATGCTGACTTGCTTGTCAATTGTTCTACGTTGATATTAGATATGCACTCATGTAACCGCTTACGAAATCAATATTACGAGAAAGGAGAGGAAAGAGAGACTCAGATGATTCAAGAACCAGAGGTCCGTTTCCCGAGCTGCTTTTGTTTTCACTGTGAAAGAAATGGCAAATGGGCGGATCCAGGTTCGGAAAAAACTGAACCAGTAATGTCATAGGAGTATATCTATTGGCCAGTTTCCAAATGTACAGGGTATCTATCACAGCTGCAAGGAACCAACAGGAGACTATTGGAAAGCGAAACACCACACTGGCACAGGCTTGTTTCCGTGTTCAGAAGATTGTGAAGTTACAACATGACTGCCATTGGAATTACACTTTGTCAATGGCAAAAGAAATGACATTTGGGGAGATACCATCTCATCACACAACGATCTTATTTTACATGAGTAGAACCTTGTCGAACCTTGAGCAGCAGAATGTCTTGACGAAGGCATACTTTTCTCGAAAATGGAAGCTTCATTGATCTCAATGTCACATTGAGTGATAGTGACACAACACCGACAAGAGTCCACCAGCGGTGTTTCTCTTTCTCGCTACCAGAGATCATGGCAGCTTTGTGACGATGAGCGGCATGCCGAACCCGGGCTCGATGGTGAGCCGGAACAGAGGCGCGTGCCTGTACCCTGGTGACAACGAGAAGGCGAACTTGCTCAGCAGCCGCACGAGCACCACCTTCAGCTCCACCACCGCCAGGTGCTGCCCTGGACAGACCCTTGCCCCATGCCCGAACGGCATGTACATGTGTGCCGGCTTGCATGCCGCAGCGGCACCGTTCACAAACCTGTCTGGCCGAAACTCGCCAGCATCCTGGCCCCAGACGTCCCTGTCAAGGTGCTGCGCCGCAATGGAGGTCTGGATGATTGTTCCCCGTGGGACGTCGAGGCCACCGAGCTTGACATCCACTAGGGCTTCGCGCATCATCAGTGATGCCGGAGGGTACAGTCTCATAGTCTCCTGGATCACCATGGTGATCTGGATAAAATAAGGTAACAGTTATGTCAATGGTGTGCCAGTTGCTAAAGACTGCTGAGTGCACAGAGAGATTTCTTTCTCACTGTCTTCAGTCGCCGAAGGACGTCGAAGTCGATTCCTGTGTGCCCGCGGCACACCTCTAGTGCCTCGGCACGAGCACGGTCCTGCCACTCCGGGTGTGTGGCGAGTAGCATCAGGCACCAGGTTGCGGCGACCGCAGTGGTCTCGTGCCCACCGAAATAGATATTCTTGCAGTTGTCCACGATGAAGTCCTCAGCGGTACCAGGGTAGCCGGGGCACTGGCGAGCACCATCGACAATCGAACGCAGAAGGTCATTACTGGTAGTCTGCGTGCAGACGTTCCTGTTAGTGCTTCTGCTGCTCTCGCGGCTTGCAACATCCAGGATGAGTAACCGGACTTCTCGCTCTAGCTCGCGCATTTCTTTATTGCTCTTGGTTGGTAAATACTTCCTGTAATAACACAAAATAAAACAAAATAGTTTATGACAATACCAGACTAGACTTTGCCCTGTAGCAGCATATTATCTTAATTTAAGTAACCAGACTATTGTGGAACCACTACTGAACATGTGCATCTTGATTTGTTTTGTTATTTATGTATAGCACTGCCGTCCTGCGTTCCTTGTTTACCAAAATCAAGACTCCGATTATATATTCACAAAGGAAGAATCACATTTCACTTTTTTTAATATGTTGGATATCGTATACTTAGTTACTTACCACAGTGCAGGTAGTCCAACAAGTGTATCTTTCTCAGAAATCGCCTTCTGAAGCTGCCTGAGCTTGGAGAATATTTCTTCGCCTGTTGTGAAATCACCCCCAAAACAAGCCCTCGCGATTACATCTGCTGAGAAGTTCCGCATATATCCATCAACATCTATCTCTCTAATCCCTCCTGAGTTGTCAAGCATGCTTTCCCATGCTTCCAACAATGGGACAGAAGCCTCCACGATTAGTCCTACCATGACCTGCAAACATCATTTTGTGCAACTGTTATGTTCTTCAGAAGTGCAACTATGACGGTTGACCATGTTTTCAGTTTTCCAACCCATGTTTAAGCACCGTCTTAAACAATTGACAGCACCTTAATCTTCTCCATGAAGAGCTCCGGTGCAATGATCTTCCTCTCATATGCCCATATATCGCCACTCGATATCAAGATGCCTTCGCCAAAGAGTGGTTTGCGAGATTTTTGTAGATAAATAGGCT
Organism: Avena sativa; assembly: GCA_916181665.1. Classification (NCBI taxonomy): domain Eukaryota; kingdom Viridiplantae; phylum Streptophyta; class Magnoliopsida; order Poales; family Poaceae; genus Avena; species Avena sativa. The sequence goes on from OV702282.1 coordinate 198,100,461, forward strand.
TCCCGAGCTGTGATGATGTACAGTGGCTCATGTCCTTGACCATTCCAGGGTCAGAAACATACAGAATATCCACAGCTCCTGTTGAATAGAGGAACACCGACCCTGTACAAATTCACAATCCAATAGCATCGCCATAAGGAGAATGGATGCAGGTAAACGAATTCTGAATACTGTTTCGACTAAACTTATAGTTGCATATTAAATATTTGTTAGCGAAATAGATCTGGGAATCTTCTACAATACTTTATACTGGACCAATCCCTAGTATATGAATTAGCTGGGTAATCTAGGGTCGTCATACACAAATTGCAAAAACAAATGACAATCATTGCACGGATTAATCAACAACTACCTATCACTTCACACAATTTGTCATTACTTGAACAGCATCTTCACAAAAGAATGTGTAGAGAATCACTTGGCTCTTACAATACGCCCGATTCTAGACTAGTATTGTACCAAGCGTTCAAGGAATCGTTGAGTTCCTTTATCAATCTGAGATAGCGATGCGACTGCACTAGTGACAAACATGGAGTCTGGCAATTTTTGGCGTCTGGGCAGTATAGCGTGAAGTCGGCATACTCAGCACTCTTCGCTGGACTAGTTACATCACGACTGTGGCACTCCATCTTGTCTGGCTGGGCACCACTCAAGTGTAAAAAATTAGGGTGTACAAAACAACCTATGATTAACCAAAACACTAGTATTGCACAAACATGTTTAGGGTGTACAAAAGAGGTCATATAATCAGGGTTCCTATGTTTAAGAGTAAAATCCAACATCAGAGCAGTGGCGGAGGCAGGATCATAGCTTAAGGGGGGGGGGGGGGGGGGGGGGGGTGCAACTAAGCAAATTTTGTCTGAAATCCTACTTAAGTCAGTCCTAAACACCACTTTTAACCCTGTTATAGCATGCATTAGGGGGGCCAAGGCCCCTGATGGTCCCCCCTAGCTCCGCCACTGCATCAGAGGATAGCTTCTAACATTCAATCTTTTTAACTCGTAAGATCCCTAACTTCTATACAGCTATACTGACTATCTGACTTGCTCTTCCTGTCCTATGAGAGACCATCTATGTACCCAGCTAAAGTGATAACTGATAAGGATATTCCTTGGAAGTAACTACGAGCTACACTACCCTCTTGACCAGGGTCCCAATCCTGTCTGGAGCGAATTTTTTGGCATCACATCTAGGTGGGCTCTACCTTAATTAAATTCCACAGGGTCCCCTAACTTTAATGCTGGAATATGTCAATCAGTCATTTTCTGTATCGAGTTTGCTAGGTGTGAACAGTAAACTGGAATCGCAAAATTAACGACATCCATGAGCTATCTAATCCATAGCATATTACAAAAGGCTTCCAAACAAAGAACATATTTTACTGTTAAAAAGATCACAATAAAGGGTATGGTTTGACGGTCATTATGTAAACTTTCTTTGTAACTGCTTCTCCAAAGAAAAAATAGATTAGTAAAAATGTTGATATTGACACTTTTTCCATATAAATAAGCCTTTTGTCAAAGCAATAAAATCTTTGGAGCTGCTTCTCCAAACTACTTTTCAGTGTAAAGGTCTATGGTATTAAAAATACCTCCTTACGCTTGGATCATTAGATGATCACGATCATGCATGAATCTGATCGGCACACTAACATACAAATACAAGAAAAACACATGGTTGGAACTTTCTGAATAAATACATACCATATGTTTCTCTCCATAGAAGCAAGTGAGGGAAGAGGGTGTGTATGTAGTTATTGGTGTCTTGCTTCTGCGCAAGCGCAAGGTCTTGTCGGATCCTCTTCATCTCCTGGGTGTTGCCATAGAGCAAAGTAGGTTTGGGACCCCTTACACCCTGCTTCCTCCATCTCCTTCTTACCCTCTCTGGTCTTAGCAATAGGATTCCCCAGATGTATAACAGAGCTGACCCAAGAAGGACGGGAAGAACCAGAACTAGCAGATGAAGTTTCTCCATGAGACAATGTGGGAGAGGCCGAGGGAAGACTAGTCAAAATATATAAGACAAGTGACCACTAGATTATGTCCAACTACTACATTGGACTTTTGAGTATATATATGAAAGATTGTTTTGTCTTCTTCTACCAGTGATTGTTTAGTAGGTTATTTTCAGATTTTGTAAACTAGTGACATTATGCTCCCCATCCTATCTTTTAGTGCATGCCAGATGGTGGTTTATATTAATTGGCCATCTCTCAATTTAGTTATACAGCTTTTAAAAAGGACAGAGAAAGAAAGAATGCAAAAAAGAGTTACCTCAAGATAGCTAGTTTCCTAAAAGGAGGCAGGTGGAGTCATCAGATGGAACGTACGTTGAGGAGGCACAGGCCATATACAGCGTTCAACAATAAGGATCAGCACATTCTTTGATGAACTTGCAAAGTGGTGGCAAAAGTAGGTGACTAGACTCGACTACAAGAACATCTACATGGATCCAGACTCTGTGCCAATCGATACACTTTGGTCAGCATGACGAGATTTCTGCATTATGTGATTGATGCCAACTGCTCCATCGAAATCAGACTCTAGACAAGCATCAGAGTCATCTGAAGCCCACTAATCTGTTCCTGGGATCAGTATTTGTATCTGTGTTGAGGTAACTCTCAGTGCCATGTTGAACATGTCAATCTAAACTCTAGAGAAGCATCTGCATCTGAATACCCAAACTGGTAATCAACGCTGATGTTTGTTTCCCCAAACACAGGATAAGATGTCAGAGAATCAACATCTGCTTCATCGTCCTGTTATTACACACAGCCGTCAGAGAATCAAAATAAATGTGGCTTTGCAACATATTGTTGTAGTAGTATCCTAAACCAGATGTCTATGACAATAAAATCGTGGAGATTGGATAAGTATCCAGTCACACAAATCAAACTAAATACTAATTAGTTTAACTGATCCTACAAGATAAGGACCAACCCTATCCCAATTCATAAATTATTCCGCGGCCTCTCCTCTCCTCGGGTTTACTCGTCGATTCAACGGATAAATTTGTGATACTATTCGGATCACATAGCACCAAAGAAGAGAGAGACTGAAATGGCATCCCATTTTGCACTACACATATGGGAACAGTTTCGCGGGAGGTAAGGGGGAAAAGTACAATGCAAGCAGCGGAGGCACCGAGACAGTGTACGCTCCACAAAAGGAAACGAGGAAGATTACTCTGAAAATCTAGGGCAGGCGGAGCTCCATTATCAGTTATCGATGGCGACAGAATCAGTTGACTGGATCCCCCTTGGACGGAGGAAGAAGACGGTGGAACGGAGTGAGCAGTGTTTTTTCTAAGGAAAGGAAGAAAGGAAACGTGGGGGCTATCCTAATCGGCCCATAGGAAAAGCCAGCCCTCTCTGTGATAGATACGGCCCATCCCCAGCACTTCATGGTCGCCGGCGCGGGAGCTCACCTTTAGCGATGCGCTATGGGCCAGCCCAGTCAGTCGAAATCCTTCATATTTTCCTTTTTTTTATTTTTGTTTCTTTTCTGTTTTCTTTTCACTGTTACTTTTTATCAATAAATTTATAAAATTTTCAAACAGGAAAACTGTTCAAATCCGAAATAGTTCAAATTTGAAAATTTGTTCAAATCTAAAAATTTCTTGGAATTGAAAATATGAAAAGTGTTCAAATTAGAAACTCAAATTTAAAGATTTTCAAATTTGGAAATTATTCAGATTTGAAATTTATTCAAATTTAGAAATTGATCAGAATTAATAAAATAAACTAAACCTACTTGCGAAACTGCAGCAGGAAAACTAGAACGAAGCGATGAGAACAATGTTGATTAATTAACATGGACCGATCCAGATTTGTCTCCCGAGCGTGCGGTACCTCCACGAAAAACCGCTTAAAACGGTGTATAGGAGCTCCCACGATGCGAAGGCTCCCCTGACCTATAGGCGACCCTAAATGGGTTGTATGATTTCGGCCCATTAGCGCATGTAACTTTTTTTTTGTTTTATCTTTTCCTTTTATGTTTCCTGTTTTATTTTTTGAATTTTTTAATCCAAATAATTTTCAAATATGAATAATTTAAAACACTTGAAAAAATTCACATGTAAACTTTTTTGTAATCCGGATATTTTTCAAATATGAACATTTATCAAATCTAAACATATTTCAAAAGTTAAAATAAAAAGTAAAGTGAAAGAAAAAACATAAAACATAACAGAAAAAGAAATAGACATAAGAAAGAAAAAGGGAAGTAAGAAAAAATGAGGAGCATCATACATGTGCTTCGAAATGGGTCTAGCCTAGTTTGGGGACTCTTGAGCAATTCCCTAGTTACGAATCGTAGTGAGTAACCGATAGGGTTTGCCCGCCGGCATTGTTCAAGTCTCTGAAGCATTTGGCTAGAGAGAAGTGTGAGGGTTCTCGACCATGCTCCACTAGCATTGCGTGAAGGGGGGTGCACTTCAAGATCGGCAGTTCACGAGCTCTCGCCCTTGGGGGGTCAGAGTTGCGTGGAATCATGGAGATGTTACGTCGACAACAATGATATCTAAGGGAACTCATGTGATCAGCCGGCGGAAATCATCTTCAGAATTATATAGTTTATGTGTGGTTCTAAACCTGATTAGTTCAAAAAAAAATTGTAGTCACGTTGGAACTTCTCACAGCAGAGGTGCTAGGATTACGATAATGGCTTCTCAGGAAACCCGATTTGTAAGCCAATTAAAACTCTTAATACCTGGTTCTAACGATTAGAGTAGGATTAACCTTTTTAGATAGTCAACAGGGACTACTTTTATTTTGTTGCACATAGATTCTTAACTTTCTCTATTGCTTCCTCAACATATGACAGTGAAACCCGGACGTTGGACATAAATTAGAGAAAACTACGCATAGGTATGATCAATTATGTAGATCAATCATAATCATCGAAGTTGTACCATTGGATTGCTTAACCTAATGAACATGAAAAAAATAGAGAATATCAAACTTCAGAGATTGGAAATAATTTTGCTAGAGTAAGTTATTTAATTAGCTATAACATTATTTTAAATTATATATAATAAGAAAGGTGAGCCAGATAGCAAGAAATATCATAAATCTGCTCAAGATGTTTACAAGAAACCAAATGTGCAATCCAACGAGGTGATTCTGATAGTAATCATGAATCTTTATTAGGTAGGACATGCGTAAATTTATTGAATAATAAGTATATTCAACAACGGTCTAATAAAGAGTTTTTCTATGTAGATAGTATCTTCTTTCTACTCCCTCCGTTTCAAAATATAAGATGTTTTAGATTTGTGAACAATGACACAAATAATCTCATGATAAAATATGAATTTACATAAACCCCCACTGTATGTTTGCAGTTGATTTAAGATTGGGCATGTTAAATCAAAATGCTAAATTCTTATTCGTATTAATGTTAATCCTGTGAAACAATAAAAGAAGCACAAATTAATAAGGAGAATCAAACTTCAAGACAATAAAAAGATACAAACTTTGATAAATATAGATCTGACTACATAGCCATGGTAGAAGAACAAGCTTCAAGCCACATGAGAGGTAATCAAATCGAAATGATGGTATTTACTTCTGCATATTATGATGCGATTTTGCTATGGCTATTGTCCTTAATTTTGTTTCTCATCATTGCACTAAATTGGTGTCGGCATTTTTTGAAAATGATATTATAGCATAATCCGTTGTCTCACCAAAATATCCTGGTGGTTATGTAGTAACATTGATTAGGCATCAATCCAACCGCTCATTGATACGGGCATAATTTCAAGCTGTGAAGACGAAGGGCCCCTTTAGTATGAAGGATTTTTGTTTTTAAAAAGGAATCGAATCTATATGATATTTTTCTATGGAAGCCCTCTAGATCAAAATAATAACACCTCCAAAATTTATATTGATTGCATTCTTGCACCTCAATTTCATTAGAATTTCAACATCCATTCTAACCTCTTTATTACACTCATTTGCATATGATCGAGACACTTTCGTGTATTCCATCCAATATGACTATTCATATAGTTTTTATATGTTTTACAATCCTCTATATTGTACCTGCAATCCTACCAAATTCTTGCCCTTTTCCTATACTTCTATTTTGTAATCCTATCAAATTCTTGCCTTTTTCCTATTCTTGTATTTTGCAATCCTATCAAAACCTTAATGCATCCGGGGATCATACACAATCAATAATCACTTGATGTATTTTAGGTTTTCTAATCATGAGAATCTTAGTCATTCAAGTAAGTGACTATGAGCCAGTCGACCTAGAATAGACATTTCTTAGTCAAACATTGACACACATTAGATCGAATTTTTATCACCTCGTTTGTGCTAGACCGATCGTGAACTCATGTTGAAGTGTTCTTAAGATAACTTACAAATAGTTCCAAAATATATTTATTTTACATGATTGGTCAACAATTTTAAGAAAAAAATAAAGAGTAGTTTCATCTACATATTTAAGACATTCAAATATTGAGAGTATCACAACTATCTACCATTGAAAAATAAGTTTAAATCATTTTGTGATACAATAGTGAAGAAAGTCATACACTACGAATTTCTTGCCACCGTCATCCATGGTCCATTAGCACAATTTGAATAAAAAGATAGAAGTCAAGCAAAATATGTGCCGAAAAGTTGATCATCGGTGGTCATTTATTAGATATATATGTGTTTGATAGATAGACATGTATTTCCATCACCTCCTGACCTCTTATTGGTTATTTAAGGCCTTTCATGGTGCAGCATATCTTACCATGTTATTATAGGAGACATGAATATTCAAAAACAACCTTACTAATGTATTCCATTTTAAGAATTGTATTTACATTTGAAGATTTTGGTGGCATTCATGTATGCGATTAGACTAGCCAGTATTTTTAGTTTTTTTGCAAAATTAGTGAAAGCCTAATAAACCGATATGGAGAAAGAACTATTCCTATAGAAAAATAAAGACCTATCTACACTTTAATTAGTTATACATGTTGATCCAATATTATATAGTCATAAGCCTTAAATATCTACAAAGCCATCAATTTAAACACATTACAAGTGGATGCTCTCGCAATTGCGGGGGGCACCATTCTAGTTTATCCCTAACAATAATATTGATCCAACATGCATCTACTGCCCATTTCCCCAGCGCCTCAGCCCAGCCCAAGATCTGTTACTGTTATTTATTTTGTTTTTCAGATTCTTCTTCGGGATGTTGAGGCGACTACGTCCTTAAGTTAGAGAAGGTCCTCCCCGCTCTTCGGTGATGTATCTAGCGTCGACGGAGGGCGTAGAGTCGTATATCCGGTGGATCACCCGGGATATGGTCAGTTTTTATGTTCGCTGGTGTGTTCTCATGTCAGTCTCCTCCGATCTATGGTGGTCATTAGTGGCGATGTTTGTTGCTCCTGCTCTGGTGCTCGTGGCCTTAACTCGACAACTTTCTGTCTGTCTGTTATAGCAAGTTCTACTATAATAAGCTTTGTCCGACTCCGATGATGGAGGGAGTAAGGACGGCGGCACATCGTCGGCTCGTGCTAGTGATTGTAGTAGTCACTAAGTAGTCCAAAGACTTGTTTGTAATTTGTTTTATTATCTAACCTCTTTGTAATGTTGTTGATGATTTTTAATAGATTGGATGAATTTTTTTTAAAAAAATGAACGCTAAAAAAAACTACTTTCTCTCTTTCACTGTCTTGAAAACTCACGTGAAGCATATCATTTTTCTTGGAGAACATGTTAGTAGCTCCGTTTCCAGCAAAATCCTGCCCAAACGAGGGCCCAGAAGAAATAGCGCTACCCAGCACGCACGCACGCACGCCGCGTAAGGAAAAACTGAACGCCGCCGACCTGTTGCCCCCTCGGCCCTGGCCAAGTTTTGCCCGTGCCCAAACGTGCGAGCAGTGCCAACGTGGGAAACACCGTACGTCAACCGCCAACCCAAACGTGCCGCTGCTTCCGGCGAGCCGACGCCAACCGCATCCTCCTCCTCCTCCTATAAATCCCTCATCCCACGCGGCGGCAGCCTCATCCATTCGGCCATTCCACCATTGCAGTCAACATACGAACACAACGAAATCCGGATATTCAAGCTCCCAAACTCCATATCGCAACGATCTTCTGTTGGCGCGCTCGTAAACCCATGGCCGCCGTCGCCGGAGGAGCAGTGCTGCACGTGCGCGCCCCGTCGCCGGCATCGGAGTCGGTACGGCGGCGACGAATAGCGTCGGTAAGGTGCGCCGGCGTGAAGACGGCGAGGTCAGCGGGCGAGGTGGAGGAGGACCCCTACCGGACGCTGAGGCTTGAGCCGGGGGCCACGAGGGGCGAGGTCAAGAAGGCCTTCCGCCGCCTCGCGCTGCGGTACCACCCAGACGTCGTGCGCCACCGCGACAACGGCGTGGACTTCCAGCGGATCAACGACGCGTATCAGACGGTGATGGGCAACTTGCGGGCTTCGGAGACGAGGCTCGACAACTGGCGCGCCCGGTACGGCCTCGCCGATGAGGACCTCGAGCGGTACAGCCGCTGTCTCAACGATGATGACGAGGACGACTGGTTCGCCGACTTCTGAATTCTGCAGAAGTGGCTGCCGCGTGTGTACGCTTTAAATTTATTTGTGAGATGTTAATGTATTTCTCCCCCATTTTTTATTATGGAGAAAAAGGAAATAGAATTTCATCATGGGTTCTAAAAGTCGGAACAATTAATTTCCACTGAACATCGGAGAAATTTTCATTCAAATTGTGGCTTAGGATTTGAATGCCTCCTTCGTTTTCAGTGATGATGGCACTGGATACGGTGCTCCTAGGTGAAATTTTACTAAGACGGTGAATCCTAACAACTCTAAGATTCAACAAGCATGACAATTGGCGGCCGCGCCATCGTAAGTTCAGGCTCTCGCTCCTATGAGGCCGGGGCGGGCTGCACCAGGGCGCTCCCCACGGGTCCTTTAGAGACCACCGTGCCTAACATTGCTCTCCTCTCGCCGTCATCGGAGGCGTCGCCTAGGCAAAGCCCGGGAGTAGCGACGGCTGTGGGATCCTTTGGGCGCTGATCTATAGTGGGGCAACGGCTGTGGGATCCTTTGGGCGACGATCTATAGTGGGGCGGCGGCTCCTCCTCTGAACCTACAGCGGTAGGACATCGGCGGTCGTGAGCGGCATTGTGCAGCGGCGGGACATCGGTGGCCATGTGCAATGTCGTGCAGCGGCAGGGAGGTGGCTTGGTTGTTCTCTAGGCCCAGATGGGTCTAGGTGGGCTGCTCCTGCACGACATCTCACCGGTCATACCGGACGATGGTGACATTTCTTAGCGTTGTTTCCTTGTCGAAAGCATCGTCTTTGCAGGTGTCGCCGCTTCGCTTGGGTTGCTCCGAGAGAATCCCATATATGGAACTCCCAGATCGGATGATGGCGGCGCTTGGCGTCATTATCCCTCATGAGGGCATATATCGTTTTTGGAGCAGGTGGTGACTAGAGCGATTTGGAGGTAGAGAGGTGGACCATCGTGTGGATGACACCAGGTCTAGGCTACATGCCATAGGCAGCTCTCGGTGTGCGTACGCATGATGATGGACACACATAGGGTAGCCCGTTTATCCCTAAGAACAATAGTACTTGGCCCATCCGCCCAAATTTTGATCCAACAGGTCTATTCACCTCCCCCAATATTGATCCAACATGCTTATTATAGCCCATTGCCCCTAGCGCCTTAGCCCAAGACCCTTCAGTGTTATTTAACCTATTTTTAGCGTGTTCTTTGGAATGTTGATGCGGCTGCTACGTTCCGAAGTCAGAATAAGATCCTTCTCGATCTATCTGTGTTCCAATGGTGCATCTAGCGCCAACGTAGGGTGCGTTGAGTCATGTGTCTGGTGGATCTCCCGGGATCCAGTCTATTTGCATATTAGTTGATGTGTTTTCAGGCTTCTGATTTACGGTTGTCATTAATGATGATGGTTGTTGCTTGGTGCGCTGGTCCTCGGTGGTCTTATCTCCACAACTTCTCATTGTCTTTTATCACAACCTCTACCTCTACTATGACAAGCTTTGCTGACTCCGGTGATAGAAAGGCGAGGACGAAGGCGCGTCTTCGACTCGCGTTAGGATTGTAATTATCGCTAGTATTCCAAAGACATATTTTTTTTATGATTTTTTAATATATCAGTGGAATTTTGCAAAAAAGTATGTGAGCGCTGAAAAATTACTCTCTCTTTTCACAAGCATATCATTTTTCTTAGAGGTCTGCTTCGGTGTCCCGGGCTCAAACTTAAGTTCGCATGGGCCAATTTTTTTTACCCATTGAAACACATATCCAGGTCCTGCATGCCTCTCTCTCTATATAGGTAGAATCCATTTTCCCACCGCTGATCCTACCTTCACTTATCACGATCTATGTTTTTACATGCCATGTCTTAAAATTTTATTGCGGCTGCTATATACCTCCCGATTTCTATTCCCCACAGATATGTGAATATACGTGTACGGTAAGTATACATCTAAGCAGATCATACGAATTTTTAGATGAATTCATACAAACTCGAAAACTAATCGATATCGAGTTTCTGTTCGTCAGAGTTTGAAGAGAATGAGGACATCTTAATGCTTCCTTTTCCAGCAAAATCCTGCCCAAACGAGGGCGAGAAGAAATAGCCGTACGTACCCCAGCACGCACGCCGCCTAAGGAAAAAACGGAGCAAATAGGTACGCGCCCGCCCCATCGCCAAGTTTTGCCCGTGTCCAAACGTGCGAGCAGTGCCAGCGTGGGAAACACCGCCAGCCGCAAACCCAAACGTGACGCTGCTTCCCGGCCGGCGAGCATCCTCCTCCACCTATAAATCCCACGCGGCGGCAGCCTCATCATCCATTCCACCCATATTGCAGCACGCACGCAGTCAACCAACACCAACGAAATCCGGATTCAAGCTCCGATAAATTCCATCGCGACCACCTTCTATTGGCGCGCTCGTAGACCCATGGCTACCGTCGCCGCCGGAGGAGCAGTGTTGCACCTGCGCGTCCCGTCGCCGTCCTCGGAGTCGGTGCGGCGGCGACGGCGAATGGTGTCGATAAGGTGCGCCGGCATGGCGACGGCGAGGTCAGCGGGCGAGGTGGAGGAGGACCCCTACCGGACGCTGAGGCTGGCGCCGGGGGCCACGAGGGGCGAGGTCAAGAAGGCCTTCCGCCGCCTCGCGCTGCAGTACCACCCAGACGTCGTGCGCCACCGCGACGACGGCGTGGACTTCCAGCGGATCAACCTCGCGTACCAGACGGTGATGGGCAACTTGCGTGCTGAGGAGTCGAGGCTCGACCACTGGCGCGCTCGGTACGGCCTCGCCGACGAGGACCTCGAGCGGTACCGCCGCTGCCTCCACGGTGAGGACGAGGACGACTGGTTCGGCGACCTCTGAATCCTGCTGAAGTGGCCGCCGCGTGTACACACGCTTTGCTTCTCGCCACGCCAGCACTGTAAATTTATTTGTGAGATGTCAACGTATTACTTTCTCCCCTGTTTTTTATCGTGGGGGAAAAGGGATACAGAAATTTCATCCAGGGTTCTAAAAATTGGAACAGTATATTTTCATTGAACATCGGACAAATTTTCATTCAAATTGTGGCTCAGGATTTGAATGCCTCCTTCGTTTTCACTGATTACGTACTGGGTACAGTTCTCCTAGGAGAAATGGTTCGGTTTTGTACTGTAACATATAGTCACCCATTCGTCGTACGGGATAATAATGGTGGCACCTTTTTGCTACAACATGTGTTCTCTCCTTCTTCCCTGCCTCGTTCAAGCTGGACAGCTTAGCATGTAAGCCTAAATTTTATTAAGATAAAGAATCATGACAACTCTAAGATTCAACAAGCATGACAATTGGCAGCTGCGCCATCCGCAAGTTCAGGCTCCCATTCCCATGCGGCTGCGCCGAGCCGCACCATGACGCTTCCCACTGACCCTTTAGAGAAATTTCAATAATATAGTCGGCTTTAACACATCATCTATAGTCGGCTTATAGTAAATGTATACAATAGTTTTAAAGATTAGGTAATCTAATAAGGAACGTGACCCAGGAACGACTTCTGTCCGGCTCCATGTCCTTAGCATCTCGGCTATCAGGCCATGCACAGTATTATAAGGGCTAGACCCGAGCTAAGAACTGATACGTGCAGCGAGTCTAGCCAAAAGAATTCATTGCAGCGTCTTAGCATAGCCACTGGACCCTACCTAAGATAAAAGTAAAAATATCACTACAACCCTTTTCTCACCATGCAGACACCGACTAGTGGACCTATTGCATGATTTATTCTCTTAGCATTGTGTCTAGCACTAGCTTGATCCCAGGGATTTTGTATCTAGACTCACATTTCGCACCGTTTAGACTTGAGCTTGTAACCCAAAAGGCAGTCTTAGACTCAACTTTTTACATACGCTGCACATGTTCTAAGGGAGCAGGAGCCAACGACATTATGAAATCTTTTCCAAATCCGAAAATTTAAAATGATTTATCTTCTAAACAGTTAATCCGATTGATGATCCGTCTTCACCACTGGATTCATCTCGACGGGTACTTTAAAACAAGATCCCATCTTAATATGTTTTAACGATTTTTTTTTCCGTCGCCAGTTGCCAGATTACTGTATTATAACTATCAGATTGATAGTTAACCATTATCAGCCAAATAATACACCGTCACCAAATAATTTTTACATGTTTCTAATGATAACAATAATTTATATGTACAGAAAGTAGGTACTTGATCCATTCTAAACACGTAAAATCTTGTATTACCATCATATAAGGCTTATATTGTTGAGAAACAAAGTTCAGAAACCTCTGGTAACTATCTGATTTTAACCTGATAACCAAGTGTTAGTAATCTAGTAACTAGGATCGAAAAAAAGTTATCAGAATATATCAACATGGGATCTCGTCTCAAAAATTTTGACGCGAAAAAGCTAACCATGAAAATGGATCTGAGATTCGAATTACGGTTTAAGAGACAAAACATTTTAAAGTTTGGAACTAAAAAAGAATCCTACGTGACGAGTGGTCCGCATGCATATATGTATAGCTGGGTTGACATATTAATCGGTGCCCACGGACAACTAATCTAGGACACGTGATCAAGATAGCATAGTCTATTAAAAAATTACTATTTTATGTATAAATGGTTCACCTTGCATATCGCAATTAAAGTGCCTTGAATGGAAGCCTAGTTCTCTTTTCTCCCATCCAACTAAGCAAAACAATCTAGTTCAATTCTTATAGCATGCTGACTAGGATTTATTGTGCTTTCTCTTAGAGACCACCGTGCCCAACATCCCCTCCTCTCGTCGTTGCCAGAGGTGTCGCCTGAGCAAAACATGAGAGGCATGGGGTCCTTTAGAAACGGATCTAGGGTGGGAAGGTGGCTCCTCCTCTAATCCCTAGAACTATAATGATTCATCACACATGAACCATCTCTGATAATATCTACCCTCCCTTTCTAGGTCTCTAAATAAAACTGACATGAGAAAAGGGGTTAGATGTTACTGATTTTTTTGAAAAGAGTATATATTAATATCAAGAGATACCAATTACACCTAGCCTCTGCAACAACGTATGCTCTAGTGGCATTACGGATGCACACAGCTCAGAATAAAAGAAGAAGAATTACAAAAAATACAAGTCCTGCTACAAAGAACGATTCCTGTAAGAGATGACACTAACACCACCCGAACAACACCAGTAGTCCAACCACTCCAATAGCGACGCTTTCAAGAAGGAAACAGTGCACAAGCGTCGTCACCCGATCAAAGATCATAGGTTTTCACCCTGGAGAAAGTTCTCACTCTCAAAACAATGCCTTCAACAAGGCCATTGCCATGCACAACCAATTCAGGCCAGAACTTGGATTTTCACCCTACAAGATAAGACTGGGAATTCCCTGTGTTGTCTTCCCCCACAAATAGTCGCTGCTGCGAATCATAGATCATGCAGCCAGTTCCCCGTCGCCACAAAGACTCAAATTACCATTGCTACTCTCATGATCCTGCTTTCCTGACATTATCCGCATCTGACTTCACCATGGATCGTTAAAGACATGACACATGATGGTAAGAAATAGCAGAGCTTCGCAATGCTCCCGCTGAAACCAACTGGTCGGAAAAAACATGGGTACGCACGACTGAATACCTTCTGATCCAGTAATCTCCAGGCATATGCGCCCATGGGAGTTCGCCGGTGGAGCCTTCCGAAACTCGACACTCTGGCTAGATCACCGAGGGCAGACATTAGTAGATCTTTGTCTTGGGACGGGAGGAACCCTAGGACCGCCACCATTATTCGCGAGACTCGCAGCCCCCCATGCCACCAGCCTCCTCCAGCACGAAGGCAACGCAAGGAAGCAACAGAAGGCTAGGATGTTGAAGGGATCGAGGACCCCTGCAGCCGCAGCCCAACCTAGGCTCCTCCATCCCTGAAAAGGAACAAAAGGGCCAGATCGCACACGCCGGAGATCTGTGCCGTCGTCGGCATCTACATCGACGGCGCCCCACCGCCTTCATGTCACCGCCCTTATGCTGGAGTTCTCATGCCCTGGCCCTTCCCAGGCCACGCCGCATCGCGCGATGCAACTGAGCGCCCATCTCCGCACACCGTCATTTTGACAGGGTAGGCGCCGCCACCACCGGCGGCAACAACGACCTCTGACATGGTTATACCCTGTGGGTACACGACTTTAGCATACCTGGTCCAGCCCAAGGAAGGCCCACGAGAATATACGCGGCCCATGAAGATTTTCGGGTGGCCCAAGCCCATGACGTCTTCGGATCCTTGGAGAGCAAGACTAGAACATATAGAATCAAAGGGAACAAACCCTAAAACCTGTAACTGACTCGATCTATGCCCGGGACCTGCCTATATCTATATAAAGGCTAGGAGGGCACGACGAGGAGGCTCTCTTACAATCTCTCACAACCACCGCATACACACCTTCACGCTAGATCGCATCTGCGCACCCCTGTAACTTTCGGTTCCGCCGTAATCAAGAGCAGACAAGCAGGAGTAGGGTTTTCCCTCCGGGGGCCTGAACCTGGGTAAATCTCGTGTCCCCTGGTTGCTTGTTTGTTAACCGTTTTGCGATCTCCAGCATCCCCATCTTCTCCAACACCCAAGTCCATAACAATGGGCATTGGCGAGATCAAACCTCGTCAATTGGCGTTGTCTATGGGAACTGGGGACGCTGATTGTGCGATCGTGACGGTCCCGACCAAAGCGATTGATGGGGATGCGCCTACCGGGGTATACCCAGCAGGACGTTTCCGACTGTCCCAAGACCCGTCGAGTGGGCCTGCAGGACGGCGACTGGATCAAGGCCCGGCGTGGATCCAAGCGACTGGAATCTGAAGGCCCAGGCGAGTAGATAGGCCCAGGCGGATTAGGTTAAACGAGTACCGAAGCTTTAACTGATTCGGTTGAGATATGTAAACCCTAGGGGAGGTGAGCCTATATAAACCTCCCTGTAGGGCGTGTAGAGATACGTTCCATCATACACCCAAGCGACTCGCCGCCTAGCCGCCGAGCTCGCCCATTGTACTACCTTCATAATACAATCTAGCAGGAGTAGGTCTTTACCCTCCAGGGGGCCGAACCTGGGTAAAACCCTGTGTCTCCGCCCTCATCTCGCACCGCAGATGGCTGGCCGCCCTTGCCCTTCGTTGTACTACTCGTTGCCGATTGCAGCATCTGCCGTGATCATCCCCACGATAGTGGCGCCCACCGTGGGGCCTGGCCGGTCTGGCCGGTGTTCTGCGGCGAGATCCAATCTGCCCATCAACGAGACGGTCGCCACCGGCCGCATGATAGCGATCGGCGAGATGCTCCAAATCTTGCCGAGCAGCTACGTCCCGGCGGCGCGACCCGTCACGCACAGCGTGATCCTGCCGGTCGGCACGATCAGCCTCTTCGTCGGCCTCACCGACGTCATCGTCTCGGAGGATTCGGCTCGCATCCGCGAGTCGCCGCCACGCGATCGGCTCTCCGAGAGCCAGATCCGCACGATCCATTGCCTCGCCTCCGAGTACAACTCGGCCCACAGCAACGTGGCCGAAAACTCAGCGGCCGCAGAAGACGCGGCCCTCAACGACGACGCCGACTCGGCGACCCCGGCGTCACTCGCCGGGTCCATCACCGCGGCTTCACTCGCGGGCTCCATCACCCAATTCTCCAACGTGGGAGACTTCGAGGACCCCTCCATCCTCGGGATCTTTGAATTCGACTCCGGATCGGAGAACTCCGCCGACATCCGCGACGGGGCCGGTCGCCACGCCGCGACCTACATGGCGACCGGCACTGAACCGCCGGAGGACCCATTCTCCACCCCAATCCCTCCTAACGCCACTGCAACGGAGGTCGAGGAACTCCGCCTGAAACTGGCGGAGGCGGTGCGCAAGGAACAAGCCGAGCGCGAAAAATTTCGCCTCGAGCAGGTGACGGCGCAGGAACTATCGCGCTACCACCAGCAGCGGATCAGGTCGCGCCTGAATCCCACCGTTCAGGGGCGCGCCCTGAACTTTGACGACGAAAACGACCCGGCCCGCATGGCCGAGCACGCGATCTGCGAGAACGCGCCACCAGGAGGAAGCGCCCGACCCCCGCCAGGGTCGACGGCGATGGGCGCCCCACCTCCACCCAACCGCACACCTCCCAGGGACTAGCTGCGGATAGTAGTTTCCTCACGGGAGCGAGACGCAAATGGCCTCCCACTATTCTCCACCCCGATGGACAACCTCGTGGAAGGTCGAGCAGCAGCCGACAACATCACGGCCACGGGCGACGGCGCCCTACAGATCCAGTACGTCAGGGCCCTGCTCGCAAAGGCCGTCGAGCAGCAAAACGCGGGCGCCGACTCGCAGGGTCGAGTATACTCGCGTTCTTCGGGGAGCAGAGCAGCCTCAAGCGGTCGCCCAATGGCGGCAAACACCCTCAACTGCCCGCCACCGGATCCACTGCAGCTCCAACACCGACCCGCGAATGCGGCACTCTCCACCAACGACCCCAGGCCAGCGACCAACTTCGTCGCCGCCAACGGGCAACCCATCGATGCCCGCACCCACATCATCAACAACCAAAGCTGGCGCGCACGCCAGCCCGACGACCTACGACACACCCTAACCAATCGCCGTGACGGCGAGCCTATGGGGTCGCTCAGTCGACTCGGCCCCAAGTGCTTCGGACCAATGATCCGAGGCAAGAAGTACCCGCCAAACTTCAAGGCGCCGAAGGAGATAGAAAAGTACGACCCCTCGTACGACCCCGCCGTTTGGCTCGATACATACCTCATGGCGATGGGGATCGCAGGCCACACCGACCTGCTAGCCGCCCGTTACCTCCCCCTGATGATGGAGGGTACGTGCAGGCAGTGGATCAACACCCTCCCCTAGGACAGTATCGATTCCTGGGAGGAGATGCGCGACGCCTTCGTCAGGCACTTCGAGTGCTCCTACACCCGCGCCACCACCATCGAGGACTTGGAGCGATGCGTCCAGGGACCCCGTGAGTCGACCCGCAACTGGGTCCAACGGTGGCAAGAACTCTGGTACAACGCGGTCGTCATCCACCCGGACACCGCGATCCACTGCTTCAAGACCTCGTGCCGCTACGAGCCCCTGGTCGCCAAGCTCAAGCGACACTCTCGCACACTCGACAACATCCCGGACCTCCTCGAGATCGCCAAACGGTACGCGGAGGAAGATCCAAACCAGGAAACTGACGACGAATCAGGAGGTCAACGCCGCACGAGCGACAACGACAGCGGACGACGGTCCGACCTATGCTACAGCAACACTCGCCTCACCGGCAAGCGCCGCAGTGACGGGCAAGTCGACTTCGTCGCCAACGCCGGGCACGCACAACGGAGCCCAAGAGCTTCCGCCGCGATGGAGGACAACGCCGCGACGGCGGCAACTACAAGGCCAAGCCAAGGTTCGACCCCGCGACCCTCCTTAACCAACCGTGTGCGTTTCATAGCAGGGAAGGGAAGCCCGCAACGCACACAACCGCCGACTGCCACACCCTCAGGGAGATCGAGAAGGCACGGCGAGCATGGGAGGACCCCGACAACGACCCGCCAAACGGCGGAAAATTCGGCAAAGTGGCCGGCTCGCTCCATACCTTCACAGGTTTCAACACAAAGCGCGAGAAGAAGGTCATCGCCCGCGCCGTCGCCGTCAACGCGGTGGCCCAGGTGGACGTTCCCCAGTTCCTCAATTGGTCGGAGCAGCCCATCACCTGGAGCCGCCAAGACCACTCGCCACGCATCGAGTACCCAGGTCGAGTCGCCCTGGTGGTCAATCCTAAGGTCGGCGACTACTGGCTCCCCAAGACATTGATGGACGGCGGCAGCTCCATCAACATCCTGTACCTGGACACCTTCAGGCGGCTGCGGCTCCCGCAGTCGATGATCGAGACAACCCACACCACGTTCCACGGCATCGTCCCCGGTCGGAAGGCGTACCCGATCGGTAAGGTCACGCTGCCAGTCACCTTCGGCACACCAGCAAACTTCCGCACCGAGCGGATCGTCTTCGAGCTCGTGCCCTTCGACAGCCCCTACCATTGCGTCCTGGGGCGCCAGGCGTTCGCCAAGTTCATGGCAGCGCCCCACTACGCGTACAACGCGATGAAGCTCCCCGGGCCGTGCGGCGTCATCACCATCAACGACGACCCCGACATGGCTGCCGAGTGCGAGGCCAAAGGGGCCGAACTCGCTGACGCCGTCATCGCGGCGGAGACCAACCACGACGATGAGCTCGCCAAGTACGCGAGCGGGGTCAACAACGACGACCCCACCATACTCAATAAGCCCAACTCGGAGGGTGCAAACACCTCAACCTTCGAGGCGACGACGCACACCCGCACCATCGAGCTGGTCCCAGGCGACTCCAGCCAGACGGTGACGATCGGGACGGGCATGAGCCCAACATAGGAAGGCGCGCTCATCGAGTTCCTCCGTGAGAACAGGGACATCTTCGCATGGAAGCCCTCTGACATGCCTGGTGTCCCTAGGGAGCTCGCTGAGCACAAGCTAAACGCCGACCCCAAAGTGCGACCCGTCAAACAGTCGCTGCGGCCCTTCAATGAAGAGCGCCGCCGAGCAATCGCCGAGGAGGTGCAACGTCTACTCGCTGCAGGCTTCATCCGGCCAATCAAATACTCCAAGTGGCTGGCAAACCCAGTCCTGGTCGAGAAGAAGAACGGAACCTGGAGGATGTGTATCGACTACACAAACTTGAACAGTGCCTGCCCAAAGGAGCAGTTCGTCCTCCCGCGGATCGACCAAATAATCGATTCCACCGCGGGCTCGGAGTCGCTATGTTTCCTCGACGCCTACTCCGGGTACAATCAGATCAAAATGGCCGTCGAGGACGAGGAGAAGACGGCATTCATCACGCCATTCGGAGCCTTCTGCTACACCGCCATGACCTTCGGTCTCAAGAACGCCGGGGCGACATACCAGCGGTGCATGCAAGAGTGCCTCGCGAGCCAAATTGACCGCAACATCCACGTCTGCATCGACGACGTGGTCGTAAAGTCCGCTCGCCAGGGTGACCTACTCGCCGACCTGGCGGAAACATTCGCCAACCTGCGAAAATACAAGATAAATCTTAACCCAGGCAAATGCACCTTCGGTGTACCAGCAGGACAACTACTGGGGTACGTCGTCTCCAAGCGAGGGATCGAGGCGAACCCCATGAAGATCGACACGATCGCCCGGCTCGGCAAACCCGAGTGCCTGCGCGACGTCCAGAAACTGGCCGGACGAGTAGCGGCTCTAAGTCGCTTCATCCCTCGCCTGGGCGAAAAGGCGATGCCCCTATACCGCCTGATGCGCAAGAACCCCACCTTCCAGTGGGACAAGGAGGCGGATGACGCGCTCCGCGACCTCAAGAAGGTGCTACTCGCCGCACCACTACTCGCCGCCCCCGCCGACAAAGAACCCATGCTGGTTTACGTCGCGGCTTCCGAGCGCGTCGTCAGCGCCGTGATGGTCGTCGAGCGACCGGAGGAAGGAAAGGAGCGCCCAGTACAGCGACCGGTGTACTACATCAGCGAGGTCCTTACCGAGTCGCGCCAGCGGTACCCCCAGTACCAAAAGCTGGTATACGCGGTCTTTAGAGCTCAGCGGCGCCTGCCGCACTACTTCCAGGAGCACCCGATCACGGTCGTCTCCTCAGCACCACTGCAAGACATCATCCGCAACCGCGAGGCGACCGGTCGGGTCGCCAAGTGGGCCGTCGAGATCGGCATCCACAATATCAAATACGAGCCACGAAAAGCGATCAAGTCGCAGGCCCTAGCGGACTTCATCGCCGACTGGGAAGAGGCCCAGCAGCCAGAGAAGCTGCCATACCTCCATTACTGGAGCCTGCACTTCGACGGCTCCAAGAACACGGACGGCGCAGGCGCAGGGATCGTGCTAACTTCACCGAAGGGCGACAAGCTCCGCTACATCCTCTGCCTCGACTTCACACCCTGCACCAACAACATGGCCGAGTACGAGGCCTTAATCCACGGCATGCGAGCTGCCAAGGAGATGAATGTCAACCGCCTACGCTGCTACGGAGACTCCGACCTCGTCGCAGGGCAAGTCGCTGGCACCTGCGACGCCGTCTCCCCCACCATGGCAGCGTACCGCCAAGAAGTGGACAAGCTGGGCGGACACTTCACAGGCTACTCCGTCGAGTGGATCGACAGGCGGAAGAACAAGGAGGCCGACACCCTCTCTCGCATTGGATCGGCTCGAATCGCACCACCCGCCGGCGTCTTCCTCGACACAATAACCAAGCCATCAGTCTCTCCCCCGAGGGAGATCGACATCGGAGTCCCGTTATAGCCCGAGGCAGCCCTGGTCGCACTCGTCACCGAGCCGGACGACTGGACCAAGCCCTACATCGCCTACCTGGAGGCCGGCACCTTGCCGGCAGACGAGACGGACGCTCGGATGATCGCCCGCCGATGCAAGTCCTACACCATCATCGACGGCGAGCTCCACAAGCGCAGCGTCACCGGCGTGTTCCAACGCTGCGTCCAACCCGCCGAAGGACGTAAGATCCTCCACGATATCCACTCTGGTGACTACGGCCACCACGCCGGCGCCCGCTCTCTGGTCGCCAAGGCTATGCGACATGGCTTTTACTGGCCCACCGCACACGCCGATGCTGTCGACATTGTCCAGCGATGCGCCGGGTGCCAGAAGTACGCCAACCAGACGCACGTGCCGAGCTCAGCGCTCAAAACAATCCCCATCACCTGGCCATTCGCTGTGTGGGGCATGGACATGGTAGGCCCCTTCAAGAAGGCTCCCTCCGGCTACACCCACCTGCTGGTCGCGGTCGACAAATTCACAAAGTGGGTGGAGGCCAAGCCAGTTCGGAAATGCGACGGGAAGACCGCCACTAAATTCCTACGCGAGCTCATATATCGCTACGGGTTCCCAAACAGCATCATCACGGACAACGGCACCAACTTCGCCAAACGAGCCATGGCCGAATTCTGCGAAGAGCACCACATCCGGCTCGACCTCGCGTCGGTCGCCCACCCGGAATCCAACGGCCAAGCGGAACGAGCCAACCAAAGCATCCTCCACGGCCTGAAGCCGCGACTCCAAGTGCCACTCGAGCGCACCGCCGGGTGCTGGGTCGAAGAACTGCCCTCTATCATCTGGGGGATTCGCACCTCGGTCAACAGGTCGACAGGATTCACCCCCTTCTTCATGGTATACGGCGCCGAGGCAGTCATGCCCACCGACCTCGAGCACGACTCGCCACGGGTCGTCCACTACACGGAGGCTGCAAACGAACTCGCCCGCCAAGACGGAGTCGATCAGCTCGACGAGGCACGTGACCTCGCTCTGTCACGCACCGCCATCTACCAGCAGGGAATCCGCCGCTACCACAGTCGGCGGGTGAGAACTCGCACCTTCCAAGAAGGCGACATGGTGTTGCGCCTCATCCAGGACAAGAAGGGCATGCACAAGCTCTCCCCTCCGTGGGAGGGACCATTCGCCATCGGGCGAGTACTTGGCAACAACGCCTACTACCTCATCGACGTCCGCGGGGACGGCGAACTCGATGTCAAGCGACCATGGAATGTAAACCTCCTACGGAAGTTCTACCCCTAGAACCCCGCATATGTACTCTCCAGTCGCTATGAAATAAAAAGAATCGGTTACTGCAAATTGCGCCTACTCTCCATGTCTTGTGCCACTCGCACTCGTAATAACAGCGTCCAGCTAACCGCAGAAGTCAACCTTTGGTACAGCGATTGGCACGGCTAAGTAGTGCAATGCAAGAGCACTGAGTAACCTCAGGTCTTGCATCGTCCATGAAAAACGCCTACCCGGAGCCCCATTGGAGTCGCCTAGCCCGACTGGCTTTACGAGCCAAGACAACTGCCTTCGCTTCTTACAGCGACCATGGTCCTCCGCATCCTCGACATAGCGACTCGAACGACTAAGTACCACGCTCGGGGACTGGCGACCAGTTAATCGCGAGCGGCACGGGAAAACGCCAAGTAGGAGAGCATGCCCAGGACTCGCCACGCGACTGACCCAACGGGCCAGGCAGGAGTGATGCGCCCAAACTAACGCGCCAAGTCCTCAACCACCCTCGAGCCACGTCTAGAACAACCAAGTACCACGCTCGGGGGCTTGGCCACCCGACCCCGTTCGCGCAAGGGAAAATGGTGAAGTATAGAGCGTTCAAGGGAGTCGCCCTGCGACTGGCTCTTTGAGTTCGGGCGAGTAGACCACAATAACAAAACATTCAAAAACAATAAACATATCATACACGAGGTAAACCCCACAAAAGGGCGGACACGCTCGGGGACTCGTTCAAACCACAATCACAAAACACATGACAAATTCCAACACAGACACGATGTCTCATTCCATAGCATGTCGCATTGTCTCACATTACAAAATATGCCCATACGGCAGACCTGCTACTAACGCCTCCGGGCAAACTACCCTATTCTGCAGGCTTCGACGATGACTCGCCAGCAACCCGGCGATTGCGAATGAACGGTGTGTATGGGTTTGACGGGTACGTCGTCAGTTCACCCGCCATCGCCGCGCGGAAAGGCTGCTCGACCTTGAAATCCCGGTGCGGCGGCTCGGGGTCGTTGGGCGCGACGACCGTCTCCTGGTACGGAAGGAGGTCGCCCATTGCCCAGACACGCTCCGAGTACGTCGCGGCGCGGTCCGTCAACTTGAGCACCTCGGAAAGCTCCACCGTGCCAGTCGACGAAGGGTAGCCGCTCGTCACGTCGTCGAGGTCGAAGTCCTCTGGGAAGTGAGCAAGTCCAAGGCTAAGCGCCGTTGCTGCTCCGCGTCGAAACGCCGACCGCGTCATGAATTCAAGAACTGAGGGCGCCTTCTCCAAGTACTTCCACACCTCGACGAGGTCGCTGGGAATCACCTCCGTGGGTGATATCTCCTGGAGGTAGGCTCGGATGCATGTTGCCGACAACGTCGCCGAGTCGATGAGCGTGCCCACACACTGCCGCGCGTCGAATGAGCTCGCCTCTTCCGCGCTATCAATGATGCGACCTGCGAGTAGAAGACAACAGTGAGTACGATAGACATCACCAAAAAGAACAAGCTACTCGCAAAGGCAGATGCACCTACCAATCAGCGGGCGGGCGAGATCCGTGATGAAGCGTTGAAGCGCAGTATGGTCGTCCTGAAGCCCAGAAACAAGGGCGTCCGACACTTTACGATCTTCTTCGGCGGCTGTAATGGTGGCCTTGGCTCGTCCATCACCCGTAGCTCGCGCTCGAGATCGGCGATCCGCTTTTCAGCCGAGCTCAAAGCTGATTGCGCCGCCGCCAATTCACCCGTGGGGACAAGTCCCTGGCGAGCCTTTTCCGCCTTCGTGGCAACCGCCTGAAGCCCCCTATTCACCTCTTGGACGGCTGCCAGTTCCTTCTCTGCGTGGTGCTTCGTCGCCAATCGGTCAGCTGATTCACGTTGCAGACCCTGCACATCGTTCAAACAGTTAATTAAAGCAACATCCTAAGTGCCCACCCGCTGAAATTCAGCAAGTGCGCACTCGGGGACTGGCAATCAAAAACATCCTAAGTGCCCACCCGCTGAAATTCAGCGAGTGCGCACTCGGGGACTGGCAATCAAAAACTTCCTAAGTGCCCACCCGCTGAAATTCAGCGAGTGCGCACTCGGGGACTGGACGCGCAAAATAAAAAATTATATACCAAAAGGATCAGATCGCTACAAAACACCGACCTGATCCTCGGGGACTGGACATACCTGGATGGCTGCGCCAAGCATGCCATGGAGTTGTATCGCGTCCACGGACGCGAGGAGGGCTGGCGTGTACCCACGACGCTGGTCGATTTCCACATCGGCGACTCCAGGTGCACGGCTCGAGGGCGAAGTTCCACTCGCCGCGGCCGCTTTGGCCATGAAGCGCGGGAACGTCGCGATGGAGGCACCCGCCCCAAAGGAGGTCGGCTCGGCCGTCCCAAGCGGAGGAGCGCCCTCCTTCGTAGACGCGGCCGCCTCCGTTACGGGCTCCGTCGGCGCGACCGCCGTGTCGTCACAAATCGTGACGACGTCATCACCCTTGGCCTTCTTGCCGCCATCTGTAGGGACGACGACCTCGTCCGCCTTCCTCTTACGGGAAGGATCTTCCTCGCTGACGACGGATGGCACCTTAGCCACGGTCGGGTGGCACATCCTCTTCACTCCGGTCCTGTACATCAATCATGTAAGCAAGATAATTCGAGCCGCTATGGAAGACAAAGGAAGGTGAGTGTACTCACTTGGCGACTGGAATGAAGCGTAGCCCTGTGCGGAGGCCGGCCGGCTTCTCCAGTTCAGGGCCCAGTCGGCGGCTGAGCCCCATCTCCAGGACGTCGCGTGCCCAAGACACGGACGGCTTCTTCGTCATCGAGGCCGCAACCGGAGCCTCTGGGACTTCTTCGGCGGGAGCCTCCCTGTGAGGTGAAGCCGCTGCAGCCGTAGCATTCCCCAGCCCAGAGACTGGGGTGAATGGCGGAGGCATCGAAGCCAGTGGCACCTCGACGGTGTCCGTATCTAGCACGGCTGTCGCCGGCGGCACTTCGTCCTTGGCCGGGCTGGGGGCGTCAGAACTGCTCGCCAAGTGCGGCGGCGAGGCCGGCCTCGTCGGCTTCGTCTTCCTCTTCGGAGGAGACTTTGCCTCCTTCTCTTTCTTCTTCTTCTTCAACGGAGTAGCCTGGCGGCGCGAGGTGGTCTCCAAAAGTTCTTCGTCGTCATCGTGACGCTCAAGGCTTTTACTCGCCTCAAGCTCACGCTATCGTTGCCCGCGGGTCTTGCGAACCAGCGGGGCGACCTGCTCCTCGGACTCGTCGTCGTCATTGTTCTCGTCGCTCCCGGAATCGCCTTTGGCGGGAGGCGACTCGCCCATGTCCTGGACAGACAAGCTCGAATTCTCGTCGTCCGAAGGCGGGAGCCATCCTTCCACCACTTGGAACAGCTGCAAAGAACGCAAGATCAAATTAGAATTACCGCGACTGCAAAAACTGCGACTGCGAATGAAGCGAGGTGATTACCGTTGGGGCTGGACGCTTTGCGGTGTAAGGGGCGACCCCAGCTTGTGCGTCCAGGTACACTGCCTGGGTGATCTTCTTCAGTGCAGGGATGTAGTCCTCGAGCTTCCACTCGGCGAGGCAGGCCTTCGTCGAGTCTTCCCGGCCCGTGTACTGGTACATGTAGTGGTCGCGTCGAGCCAGAGGGACGAGCCGCCGCCCGAGCCAGCAGTTGTATAGGTTGATCGTCTGGAGGCCCTTCTTCTTTAAACCGCGGATGGTCTGGAGCATTTCGTCAACGACCATCCGCTGGTCGTTGGGGAGCTTGCCGACTTGGAGACGGCGCGGCTCGGACCGGTTGGCAGAGTACCGCGGGATCGCCGTCTCGCCCTCCGGGGTCGCCTCGGCAACATAGAACCACGACTTCTTCCAGTCGCTTGCCGCCTTGGCGGGCAGCATCAAGTCGAAAAATGAAGCCTTCGACTTCAGCTGGAAGGTTAGGCCGCCCGCGGCAAGCATTGGGCCGCCCGCCTCCTCGCGGCTGATCCGTCCGTGGAACAGATCTTGCCATAAAGGGAAGTAGGGCCGGCAGCCCAAGTAGCACTCGTAGAACGCCACGAAGATGGCGAGCTGCTCGATGCTGCGGGGACCCAGATCCGATGGTTGGATCCCATAGTAAGCGCAGAAGCGCCGGAAGAACAGGGACGTGGGGAACCCTAGCCCCCGTTCAAGATGGCCGGTGAAGCAGATGAATTCCCTCTCTCGCGGGTTCAAGGTCACCTCTCCGGCCGCGGGGATGCGCCAGCAGCCGGCTCGCAGGATCCCGGCCTCCTCAAAGGAAGCCAGTTGCGCCCTCGTGCACTTAGATCTACCCCAAGGTTCGGTGGAGAGGGCCATGGTGGAAATATTTGTGGGGGGTCGAAGGATTTCTGGTCGGCTGGATCGCGATGCGAAGGGAGGCAAAAGTGCACGCAGTCAGAGGAAATGGCGAGAAGGTGGTTCTCTGGTCGCCTGCCATTCCCCTTATATAGCGGTTGTTACCCGCCAAATCAGGGAGCCATTACTACGCGGTGATTACGCTGAAAGTTACCGTTGGATTACCCCAACGGCTAGCTTGACCACGTTTGACGGTCCAACTTCAGCCACTCGGCTCGCCGACCCGATCACTATGACAGTGTTTCGCCGACTCGACTCGCCAAAGCTGCGATCAGAATGACTAGTTTTTTCCTTTATACAGGAGCCCACCAACGATTCGACTGGATGTCTACTCAGCGGCCGTATACTCCGACTGCTAGCAGCCACCTACGCCTAATCGACGACGGCCTCGGGGACTACTGATGGGGATGCGCCTACCGGGGTATACCCAGCAGGACGTTTCCGACTGGCCCAAGACCCGTCGAGTGGGCCTGCAGGACGGCGACTGGATCAAGGCCCAGCGTGGATCCAAGCGACTGGAAGCTGAAGGCCCAGGCGAGTAGATAGGCCCAGTTGGATTAGGTTAAACGAGTACCGAAGCTTTAACTGATTCGGTTGAGATATGTAAACCCTAGGGGAGGTGAGCCTATATAAACCTCCCTGTAGGGCGTGTAGAGATACGTTCCATCATACACCCAAGCGACTCGCCGCCTAGCCGCCGAGCTCGCCCATTGTACTACCTTCATAATACAATCTAGCAGGAGTAGGTCTTTACCCTCCGGGGGGCCGAACCTGGGTAAAACCCTGTGTCTCTGCCCTCATCTCGCACCGCAGATGGCTGGCCGCCCTTGCCATTTGTTCTACTACTCGCTGCCGATTGCAGCATCTGCCGTGATCATCCCCACGACAGCGATCTACAACTCCTCGGCGACGGAGAGCCATCTACTCTTTGGTGCTTTCGACTTCACCGCCCACTCGCTAGCCACCCCGAAGGACTTCGAGCCTGTTGGCAACGGGCTCAAGATCCTGTTCGGGAGCTTCTGCTTCCAGGTGGGACAAACGGACACTCTCCGCCTCCTAGAGCGGGTGCCCATGCCATCGATTAGGCCCGCATCATGGGCCCCGCATCCCGTGCTACGCACATCACCATCGATAGATGAGTCATATGACAGC
Source organism: Avena sativa (assembly GCA_916181665.1). Taxonomy (NCBI): domain Eukaryota; kingdom Viridiplantae; phylum Streptophyta; class Magnoliopsida; order Poales; family Poaceae; genus Avena; species Avena sativa. The sequence goes on from OV702282.1 coordinate 198,128,107, forward strand.
AGCAGCTTCAACTCAGATCTGTGTGATCCGCCGTCGGATGAAGGGACCAATAGTTCCGGATCCAAAAGTTGCGGCAGCAGCGATCCACCCTACAGACGCTGCCAATGCGCCGTGGTCATCCAGAGCGACGTGGACCAGCACACACCCAATCCGCCACCCAACCCTCAGGGAAGAAACGGGGGAAAACGGGAGACGATCATCCCCCACCCAATGAGGACGACACCAACGCTAGTCGGGTAATCCACCTCCGCGAGGAAGGATGGAACCAAGCTCGCGAAGCCGTAGCGGGAAACAAGATCCTACATGTGGGTGCCTCATGGGACCTACTGATGGCATACCACCTGCTCCTCATTGAAGAGCACAAGAAGCAGGTGAAGATGCAAGAGGTGCTTGACAAACGCAAGCAAGCAGCCTCGGAGTCCAGTGCACGGCGAGCTGCGCTCTCTGCCATCGGCGGCTGTAGCTTGCATGGCAACCAAGGCAACAAGCACTGTTCTCGCATAGAGAACATGGACCCCGCCGCACGTCGTGAGGCGACCCGAACCCTCAACACATCCTTCATGGAGATGGATGCCAACGGCAACGTCATCCCGAAGACTCCGCAAGCTGTGGTCATGGCAGCTACCACATACCTCGCATCCCATCCACCTCCGGTGGGGGACCCGAAGAGGGCCATGCACAATCCCGCATTAGCCGGACTCGGACTCGTCGGAGCTGTTCTCCACAGGGAAAATCATGAGGAGCCAAAGAAGAAGGCTACGGTCAGATTTAACCGCAGTCCCACACCCACATCCGACGAGGAAGAACACGACCTGCCTCGACGGCACAAGAGCTCACGGCATCGTAGTCGCGACTAGACGCTAGAAGCGAGCTCACCCAATGCAAGATCGACAAGGCATGCGCCAGGCGTGTGTGCTCATCCAAATCCGAAGAGGACGACGATGAGGGAGAACTCTACGGAGCTCGATGCTTCAGTAGATCTGTTCGGCAGACGCGAATGCCGTGGAATTTCAAGATTCCTTCGGATACTCCGAAGTTTGACGGCACGCAGGACCCTAAGGCATGGCTCAGCGACCACCTGTCGTTCGTCAAGCTGCACGACGGAAACAAAAACACCGCCCTACAATGCCTTAAGCTGCAGCTAACACGCGCCGCCCGGATCTGGCTCAGCAGCGTATCCTCGGGATCCATCTGAAGCTGGGAGGAACTGGCATACAGTTTCATCTGAAACTTCAAGGGCACCAGCAAGAGGCCAGCCTCGATCGAGGAGCTGCGGGCCTGCACCCAACGAACGGGCGAATCCATTCGCTCGTACATACTACGCTGGTCCAACACCAAGAACTCCGCGGTGCACATCTCTGAGGAGAGAGCGATCGACGCCTTCAAGGATGGCGTAAAACGCCATGACTTCAAGGAAGAGCTCGGGCGCGTCAAGCCCAAGACACTCGACCACCTCATGGACATTGCCAACAGATGGGAAGATGGTGAGAACTCCGTCCACCGAGCACATTTGGAGGAGGAATATGACTACGGCCGCCGATGCGAGCGCTGTAGCAAGCGAAGATCGCACATCTACGACAACCACGACGGACCCGACATGGTCGCGGATGGCTACGCCGACCGCCGCAACGAAGGCAACCGCAACAGCGGCGGATACCACGGAAACAACTTCCGCGATGGAGGACGCCTAGCGCAATCATGGCAACACCGCAGCCACGATGATGAGCCCTCGGCATACAACAAATTGTCGGGCCCATGTACCATCCACTTCTACATCGACAAGCAGGATGGCAAAAAGAAGGCAAGCCACATGCTCAAAGACTGCCGCGAGTTCCAGAAACTCAGCGAAAGCATGTCCCAGATGAGGCAGCAAGCCCCGAACCCTGGGTATGGACACGCACCCGCACCTGGTGAAATAGCCCATGGAGCTCCTCCACCACCACCCGCGGGACCTTCGAACCATCCAATCGCGCCCACACAGAACAACGGCGGAAATGGGTAGCCCACGCCGAAAGGGTCATTGATGATCCAAAAGGGGCGCCCAACAAAGAGGGTGCAAAACAAAATCACACGCCAAGTCAGCTTGGCTGTGACTGCTCCACTTTCCATCCCTGAGTACCTCAGCGGTTCGGAGTCCTGCATCACGTTCAGCCGTTCGGATCACCCCCGCCAGATCCCTCGCCCAGGTCATGCTGCCCTGGTGCTCGAGGCGCAGATCGGAGGGTTCGAGATGAGCCGAGTCTTCATGGACCTTAGCAGCATCAATCTAATGTTCACCAGCACCTTAGCAGCAATGCGGATCCCGCTATGTAGCCTGGAACAATCCGATACAACGTTCCACGGCATCGTCCCAGGGAAGGGCAGATTTCCTCAGGGAAAGATATGGCTCAACGTCATCACAATACCACGCCATCCTCGGGCGTGTGGCATTCGCAAGGTTCCTGGCATTACCGCACTATGCGTACCTACTACTGAATATACCAGGACCTAGGGGCATCATCATAGTCCAGGGGAGCTTCACCCGATCGGACCACTGCAACAGGGACTTCAACATAATCTCCTAGTCATTCGGCATGCAGGAGGAGCTCATAAGGCTCCGAGAGGTGACAGACAACGGGGCACCCCCAGTCTCAAGGCAAAACGCACCCGACTTGTCGTTCGACTCAATAGTCAACACGAAGAAGGTGCAGATCCACCCGACGGATACCTCCAAGACGGCGCTGATCGCCAACGACCTCAGCCCCGCATAGGAAAGCGCGCTCGTCGAATTCCTCGGTGAGCGCTGGGAAATCTTCGCCTGGTGTCCTGCGGACATGCCAGGAGTTCCCAGGGAATTCGCCGAGCACGCACTCAATGTGTTCCCAAATACCAAGCCCGTCAAACAGTCCATCCGGTGACTGTCCGAGCCACGGGCCGAAGCCATCGGAGTTGAGGTCAATAGACTGCTCGCCGCTGATTTCATCGGGGAGATCAAGGAAAGCGAGTGGCTAGCCAACACCGTGATGGTCCCTAAAAAGGACACGGACATCCTGCGGATGTGCGTGGACTTCACATCACTAAACAAGCACTGTCTGAAGGATCACTTCCCTCTCCCTCGGATCGATCAGATTATCGACTCGACTGTAGGATGCGAGAAACTCTCCTTCCTCGACGCCTACTCAGGCTACAATCAGATTCGACTGAAGGTCGAAGATCAGGAGAAAACGACGTTCATCACACCATTCGGAGTGTTCTGCTACAACACAATGCCCTTCGGGCTGAAGAACGCATGTGCTACGTACCAGCGGTGCATGCATGCATGCCTAAAGAGCCAGATCGGCCGCAATGTACAAGTCTATGTCGATGACATAGTAATCAAAACAGGGGAGGCCAAAACACTGATCGACGATCTCCGCGAGACGTTCGACAACCTTGATCGCTACAAGATCAAGCTGAACCCAGAAAAGTGCGCCTTCGGCGTCCCATCTGGCCAACTACTCGGCTACTTCATCTCCCAGAGAGGAATTGAGGCGAACCCGAAGAAAATCCGGGTCATACTGGCCATGGAGAAACCGAAGAACCTCAAAGGTATCCAACAACTCACTGGGCGCATTGCGGCGCCGAGCAGGTTCATCAGCCGCATGGGCGAAAAGGCCCTGCCTTTCTATCAGCTGCTGCGCAAGGCAGACAAATTCGAGTGGACACCCGAAGTGGACGACGCATTTGATGATTTTAAGCGACTTATCTCCACCTCGTTTGTCCTGGTCACGCCGAAGGAACGCGAGCCCCTCCTGCTATACATATCAGCCATGCACCAGGTGGTGAGCACTATGATTGTGGTCGAGCGACCCGAAGATGTCAAGACCCATGGGGTCTAACGCCCAATTTACTACCTCAGCGAGGTATTGACACAAACAAAGCAGAGGTACCCTCACTACCAGAAACTCGCCTACGGCGTGTTCATGACGGCTCGTCGACTGAGCCACTAATTCTAGGAGCATCAGGTGATAGTCGTCAATGAAGCACCCCTGAACAACATCCTGAACAACCCGGAAGCCACAAAACACGTGGCCCTATGGGGAATCGAGTTGTCTCCTCTAGACATAATCTATGAGAAGCTCCATGCGATCAAGTCCCAGGTCCTACCGGACTTCCTCGTCCACTAGATGGAGCTGCAGCTGCCCGACACCCCAGATATGACACAGTCATGGACAATGCACTTCGATGGCTCCCAGCGCGAGGCTGGAGCAGGAGCCGGGGTCATACTGACATCCCCGCAGGGCGACAAGATGAAGTACGTCATCCGGATGAAATTTCGAGCTTCCAACAATGAAGCCGAATACGAGGCCCTCATCCACGACATGAGGATGGCTAAGATTTGTGGTGCAACGCGCCTAGTCATCTACGGTGACTCGAACCTTGTCATCCAGCATACGATGAACGAGTGTGACGCACACGCCACAAACATGATCGCGTACCGCACTCTAAAACAAGCTCGAAGGAGACTTCGATGGCTGCGAGCTCCGGCACGTTGGAAGAGAAAGCAACGAAGAAGCCGATAGGCTCGCCAATATCGGCTCCACCTGCGCACGGGTGCCACCAGGTGTGTTCCTCGAACAGATTTGTGTGCCATCCATCAAAAGGAAATTCCCCAAGGGATCACCCGAAGAAGCAGAGCACTCGGGGGCTACGCTACCCGAAGGACAGGAAGGACCTGAAAAGCTCGACACAGAGGTCGCTGACGAGGTTTGATCTCGTCAATACCCATTGTTATGGACTTGGGAAGGTTTTGGAGAAGATGGGGATTTTGGAGATCGCGGAACGGTTAACAGAAAATCAACCAGGAGACACGAGATTTACCCAGGTTCAGGCCCCCGGAGGGAAAACCCTACTCCTGCTTGTCTGCTCTTGATTACGGCGGAACCGAAAGTTACAGGGGTGCGCAGATGCAATCTGGCGTGGAGGTGTGTATTAAAGGTGAGAGAGCCTCCTCGTCGTGCCCTCCTAGCCTCTATATAGAGATAGGCAGGTCCCGGGCATAGATCGAGTCGGTTACAAGTTTAGGGTTTGCCCCTTTGAATATTCTATCTTTTCTAGTCTTGCTCTCCAAGGATCCGAAGGCGTCATGGGCCCAGGCCACCCGAAAGTCTTCATGGGCTGGCGCATATTCTTGTGGGCCTTCCTTGGGCTGGACCAGGTATGCTATGGTCGTATACCCGTAGGGTATAACCATGTCAGTAGCCCCCGAGTGTTCAGTCGAATCATAGATTCGGCTGAGGACTCTTCAATCTTTCGGGTGCAGCTATCTTTGTTTGCTAGAGAATGATTTGAGTGTGTAGGGATTGTTTATGCGTGTGCCTGACTCTCCCGATGGATCGGGGTCAGTTAACTGTCTTAGGACAAAACAACATGATCTTCTTCAGATTCGCGTCCCTCAACTTGAACCCAGAACATATGTTGGCGTAATTCGACTCAGGCCGCTAAGGACTTACAGGAGTGGAATCCCAGCAAATTTTGAATGATGTACCCAATGCGTCCGTCGGGATTTTTCATCGCGCCTGCTGGCACGGATTTTTACTAGCAGAGCGCAGTCGTGTGCGTTTCCAGGCCATCAGATGATATCTGTAGGTCTTATCTTTGTGTCGCAGACACAACATCCGAATGTTTATCACCGCGGAGGTGTTCGGGTGGCCAAGGAGGATGTTGCTCACTTAGCGTTAATTGGGGCAGAGTTGCCAAAAAAATTTGCATGCTGATCTGAAGGATCGCAGTCGAAGAAATCATAGGATGCGCGACCAGCGCTCCCTATGGGAGTAGCCCCCGAGTGTCTGTTCGAGTCGTAGACTCGAGCGAAGACTTTAGTTCAGCTGTTGCTTACTTCAGGTACGTAGGACACAAATTTGTTTGGATGCTTGAATCAGTCCTCCCTATGGGAGTAGCCCCCGAGTCCGTAGTGGAGTCGTAGACTCGACGTAGGACTCGAAGAAATAGTTCAGTGGTGTTGTACCTTAATCATACTTCGGGTGCGCGGCCAGTGCTCCTGATAGGAGTATCCCCCGAGTAGTTACTCGAATCGTAGATTCGGGTGAATACTTTAGCTGGATAGCCGAAGATTTGTAACCGTTGCTAGTATAGCCTTGATGACGTCAGTGCTGACGATCGGTGACCTCAAGCATCTGCGGCGCCAGAGGAGACGTGACTGGACAAACATGGGTCCCACCTTCTGACTTTGAATTGACTGGTCACGCGCGGCGTGGAGATAATTACGGCATCGCCTCGGTTTCCGTGCGTAGTGGACGGCGTGTGAGCGATGGTTCGCTGCTGTGCTGACACGTGGATGGTTGGATTTTGATGTTGTCTCTAGGGCTTCCCGATGAATGGTCCCTGTTCGTCGTCTTCGTCCTTATAATCTGCGAGGGAAAAGTTTGTTTGTTTTCACCGCAGCCATTTGCCTTTCACTGCTTCCACCTTCTTGAGTTTTTCTTCGTCGCGCGCTGGAAGTTCTTTGATTCTTCCCATCTTCTTTTATGCGCTCACACCGCCGCCGTCGCCGCACTGCAATGGGGAAGTCAAAGAAAGCCTCCACCGCAGTTGGCACCAGCACTGCTGCCGGCGGCAAGAAAGGTACCGCCGCCACTCGCGTCATCGACGGTGGCTGGCGGTGATCGGAGACGCACGAGGGCGACCTGCGCAAGCTTCGTGAGCGGGGTATGATACCGCAGGACAAGGAGGCCGTCAAGATTCCTAGCGAGGAGGTAATTCCCCGTCCACCCGCTAGGTTTCGGGTCATGTTTGTCGCTTTTGTCCTTCTGCGCCTCTCTCTCCCAATCCATGATTTTCTCTGTGGATTGCTTTTCTTCTATGTCATCCAACTCCATCATCTGTCGCCAAATTCCCTTCTCCACATCGCCTGTTTCATCACCTTCTGCGAGTGATGGCTCGGTATCGAGCCGCACTTTGGCCTTTTCCGGAAGCTCTATTCCGTGAAGAGGCAATTTGGCTCCGATAGCGTTTATCCCATCGGCGGCTGCATCATTTCCCTTAAATCAAATTTTCTCTTCTTCTCTTTTTCTATGTCCGAATCTGTCCAATACTAGTGGAGGCGATGGTTTTACATCCGCGACTCCCTAGTGGACGGAATTTTTTTGGCCTTTCTCCTTTCGACCCCTCCCAGAAAATCCAACCGAAGAGGTCCTAGAAGAACCACATCTTGGATGGTGAGGTGGCGGAGATAGAGGAGCTCTATCGTCGGGTGGAGGACCTGCAGGTGATTCCGGATAAAGAGGTGAACGGTGTGGATATTATCCGCACCTTTCTCAAACGTCGGGTGCAGCCGCTCCAGGATAGGGCGCACCCGATGTTCCTTTACTCTGGCCGCCGCGATCCGACTAGGGTTTCGACTGAGGAATTCTCTAGGAGGGATCTCGACAGAATCCTTCGTCCGCTGCTGAAGTACAAAGCTGAAGAGGACCTTCCGGGGAAGTCGCTAACTCCTCCGTTTACTGCCGCTCGTCCGGTTCCGCAGGTGTAGATCTGGGGCGTGTGCGTAGGGATAATTTTGAGTGCGTTTTTCTTGTGCTTGTTTGTTCTGAAAGTTTGCCTTCTTTGTGCAGGAGTTCAAGGTACCGGGCATGGTGCCTCCACTACCCGAACATTTTCCGGATGCGCCGGACAATGAGGTAGTGGACTCCATGTCTGAGCTTCCTTCGGCGCAGTCACCAACAGAAGAATCCCCCGAGTCGAGCGAGGGGCAGACCCGAAAGCGTGCACGGAGCTCGAGAGAATCGTCGGATGCCTCGACTCCGCTGACGCCTAGGAACCCGCCATGCCTTGCGCGTCATAGTGGAGGTGATGGTGGCTCTTCCTCCCCTATTCCGGCTGTGCCTGTGCAGGCTATAGCGCTGCAGCCGCCGACGAAGCGGAAGAAGGAAGATAAGAAGGAAGAGAAGAAGGGCAAGAGGTCCTTGCCTGTCTTCAATTTGAGCGATATGGAATCGTAAGTTCTTTCGGTTGATTTTTTGCTATCCTTCATTGCTGCTTGATTGTCTTTGACTGATGTTTTTTCTTTGCAGCCACTCCTCTGATGGCTCGTTTAGTGATGCCACTCAGGAGATGGAGGGGGAGTCGAAGATGACGCCTCCTCCTTCGTAGATGGTGGCCACCTCTGGGGGTGTTGCTCCGAACCCTTCTTCGCAGGAGGCTCGGGTGATTGTCTCCCAGAAGACTACAGCCGGACCTTTGGAGTCGCAGTCTGATCATGTAAGTGCTTTCATTCTTGTCGTGGGGGGATCCCCCGAGCATTTTTCGTATGATCTGCTAATCATTGCTTCTGTTTTGTGCGCGTCTCCGGGGGGGAGCCCCCGAGCGCTATTTTTGTATGCTTGATTTGTTTTGCTCGTTTCTTGGGCGCAGCCCCCGAGCCCTTTTCCTGATAATTTGCTTCTTCTCATAGCCTTTTGTGCAAGGCTCCAACCAGCTGGTAAAGCAGCATCTGGCATTGGAGGTCAGCCTCCAGCGGCTTCAAGGTACACCCAAAACTGGGTCTTTCACGTCTTCGTCTGCTTGCTAGCTTATGAAACTCACACATGTACTTGTTGCTTTTTGCAGATGAGAATAATACTGCCCTCCGCGAGCTTGATGCTCTCAAAAAGAGCCTTGGGCGAGCAGAGGAAATAGCTGAGGATGCCGTTGGTGCTAAGGAGCGCCTTGAGCAGGAGCTAGCCGACGCAGTTGCGGCCAAGGAGCGCCTGCAACAGGCTATGGACCGCGAGGAGCAGCTGGACACCGCTATGGCCTCGCGTGCGAAGGAGGTAGCCGAGAAGCTGATGGCTGCTGCCAAGGCTATTTCGGGTGAGTGGTTTCGCCTGCTTGGTTTGTTTCGACTGCCGTGGCTCCGTACCTTTGTTTGATTTTTACTGTGCCTTTATCTATCTTCTAGATGCCCCCGGCATTGAGTTTGACCGCGGTGCCCTAGAGCACGGTAGTGCTCTGGATGATGCCTATGCGGCGGTCGAAAACCGTTGCAGTACCGTGGTCGGCTCACTTGCCAAGGCCAAGGAGGTTCTTGGACGCTTCTACAAGGAGCTTGTCCGCAAGGGCGTTGCCCTGGACGATGTCGAATTGTTGGCAGATGCCTTGTCAGCCGATGCGCCTGCGGCGTACAAGCGCAAGCAAAAAGGCATCGGCGCGTCCATGGGGCTGGCGATGGCCATGGCATCTGGAGTGGAGCTGGATCTTCATCAGGTCACCTCCCAGATGCCGATGGCTCCTGACGGATCCGAGGTAGCTTTTGCCCTCTATGGTACCCGTTGTAAACGCTATGGGCCGAAGCTGATTGACCTGCTGGCGGAGTACGCGGTGAGGCAGCAGGGAGAGGCCAAGAGCAGGCAGTCTGGCTCCGAGGACACTCAGGATGCAGCTGCTTAGGCCATGTAGTTGTAGTGTAGTAGTTGTCTTCTTTTGTTGTAATATATTTATGAATACTCCTTGTGCCACGCAGTGGATTTTGTATATAATGAATCTCCGAGTTGTTTGCACATTCGTGTGTTTGTTCATATCATTGTCTCTTTTCCTTTAGGGACCTTCGGGTGATGACCCTGTTGATACTGCTCCTGTTCCGCAGCCGTGAACATCCTTGGATGATGCGTCATAGCTTGTGTTTCTCCGTGACTGCGTCCGCAGTCTTGAGAAGGATTTGCTTGGCATCCGAGGTCATGCGGACGTTTGGAAATAGAAACAAGAGCGAGGCACCGCCAGAGAGGAGTATTTGATGGGGGAGTTGTGACGTTTAGCCGAACAGCTGCAGTGTGAGTTTCTTCGAGCTGCTGCTCATTTTCGGATGCGCCTATTGGCTTGTCATCTTACTTTTGTAGGTGTTGCAGGTTCTAACCTTGTTCTTCAGGAGGAGAAAGAGCGTGTTGCAGTTCGAGTCAATTGCTTGACCTAGAAAGATATGGAGGCCGGTGGCTTTTTCTGGATGGATCGCGACCGTGCCATGATCCTTGCGACTATGTAGGATCGTGCTCACCAGGTCTCGCGAGTGTTATGATAGGTGAAGACTTCCCTGGCGTTGGTTCTGCATGTCATGTTTCCTCTCGATGAAGCGCCATCGACTCTCTGGGGCTTGCTGGCGAAGTTTCGAGACGTGTGTCACCTCAGGGAGCTGGTGTGGCACCAATTGGTTGCGGGGATGAAGGCTGCGTTTTCCCTCGTGCGGCTGCATCGACCTGACGTGGACCTTGCTACCGTTGCGGCTGGGTCACCTCCTCGGCCATATGGTGGCATGTGGGACATGCGTCCGCACTATGCAGTTGTGAGGCACTATGCCGAACAAATTGTAGATCTCTTTGAGCATCGCACGTAGGTGATTCTTCAGAATAGGTAGGACCTGTAAAAAGATAGATGTAAAAACTTGTATGTATTTGACTGGGCGTGTTTATGCCCTTTGTTGTAAAGGTTGATTGTATTAGCACGTGGTGCTTGTTTGTATGCATGCCATTTTCGTTAGCCTGACGTGATCAGCTACTCAGGTGTACATGCGTTATCCCCAGTCAACGAAGTCGTGAGGTGAGGGGAGCCCCAGAGTGTGTTGTAGCGTAAAGGAATGCGAGTAAGAGATAAATTTGGGGTGAGACACTTAGCTTTATTCATATCGTAATGAGGAGGTACATTGTTCGGCTGAGTAGACTTGGTTGAATAGCCTTATTGAAAGTAAAAGGGGGGATAGCTAGGGGTAGAAGCGTCGCAGTTGTGCAACGTTCCACGGGTTGGAGTATGCGACTCCAGACTCCATGTGCTTGAGGCGATAGGCGCCACCTGGGATGACTTCGGTGACGACGTAGGGTCCTTCCCAGGGTGACTCGAGCTTCTTCAGACGCTCTTGATTGAGTCGCAGGACTAGGTCTCCTTCGACGAAGGACCTTGGTCGCAGCCGACGGCTGTGGTAGTTGCGGAGGCTCTATTGGTAGACCGTCGATCGTGCTGCGGCGATGTCGCGTGCCTCGTCGAATGTGTCGACAGCGTCTTCGAGTGCGGTCGTCGATTCGGCTTTGCTGTAGGCGACGACCCGTGGGGCCTTATGTCGCACTTCGGCAGGTAGCACGGCTTCGGCTCCGTGCACCACGAAGAAAGGCGTGTAGCCAGTTGAGCTATTTGGCGTTGTGCGCAGGCTCTAAAGGACGGAGGGTAGCTCTTCTGTCCATGCTCCCGTAGCTCGCTCGAGCGGGCTCATTAGGCGTTTCTTGATGCCGCCGCCGACGAGGCCGTTCGCCTTTTCGACCTGCCCGTTCATTTGCGGGTGCGCCACGGAGGCGTATGTTATGTTGATTCCGAGGCCCTCATAGAAGTCCTGGAATTCTTTGGAGATGAAGTTTGACCCGTCGTCGGTGATGATGTTGTGCGGCACACCGAACCTTTAAACTATGGATTCAAAGAACTTCACGGCCGCTTTATCCGTTTGGTTAGTGACAGGCATGGCTTCGATCCACTTAGTGAACTTGTCGACTGCGACCAGGAGGTAGACGTGGTCTCCTTTCGAGGACTTGGGCAGTTTGCCGATCATGTCGAGGCCCCATTGGGCGAAGGGCCAGGCCAAAGGTATGGGCTTGAGCTTAGATCCGGGTGCGTGCAGTTTATCTGCGAACCTCTGGCACCTGTTGCATCTTCGGACGATGTCCTTGGCATCGTTCATGGCCGTTGGCCAGTAGAATCCATCTCGTAGAGCTTTGGCGGCGAGGGAGCGGATGCCCGCATGATGGCCGCAGATGCCCTCGTGGATGTCTTGGAGGATAGTTTTGCCGTCACCGATGGTGACGCACCTTTGTAGTACACCCGAAATGCTACGCTTGTACAGCTCGCCATTGATGATGGTGAAGGCCTTGGACCGGCGAGATAGCGCCGGGCATCTTTTGGGTCATTAGGCAGTTCCTTGTTTATTAGGTACCTGAGGTACGGTTGTGTCCATGTTTCTTCGACTGCCATGACCTGCATTAGGTTGACCACTGTGACCTCTGTGTCGAGCTTTTCGGGTCCTTACTGTCCTTCGGGTAGCATAGCCCCTGAGTGCTCTGCTTCTTCGGGTGATCCCTTGGGGAATTTCCTTTTGATGGATGGCACGCAGATCTGTTCGAGGAACATACCTGGTGGCACCCGTGCACAGGTGGAGCCGATGTTGGAGAGTCTATCGGCTTCTTCGTTGCTTTCTCTTCCAACGTGCCAAAGCTCGCAGCCGTCGAAGCCTCCTTCGAGTGAGTTGTAGAGTGCGCGGTACGTGATCGTGTTGGCGGCGTGTGTGTCGCACTCGTTCATTGTCTGTTGGACGACGAGGTTTGAGTCACCGTAGATGACCAGGAGCGTTGCGCCGCAAATCTTGGCCATCCTCATGCCATGGATGAGGGCCTCGTATTCGGCTTCGTTGTTAGAGGCTCGAAATTTCATCCGAGGGACGTACTTCATCTTGTCGCCCTGCGGGGATGTCAGTATGACCCCGGCTCCTGCTCCGGCTTCGCGTTTGGAGCCGTAGAAGTGCATCGTCCATGACTGTGTCATATCCGGTGTGTCTGGCAGCTGCAGGTCCATCCAGTGGACGAGAAAGTTCGGTAGGACCTGGGACTTGATCGTATGGCGCTTCTCGTAGATTATATCTAGAGGAGACAGCTCGATGCCCCACGGGGCCACACGTCCTGTGGCTTCTGGGTTGTTCAGGATGTTGTTTATGGGTGCCTCGTTGACGACCATCACCTGATGTTCCCGAAAGTAGTGGCTCAGCCGGCGAGCCGTCATGAACACGCCGTAGGCGAGTTTCTGGTAGTGAGGGTACCTCTGCTATGTTGGTGTTAATACCTCGCAGAGGTAGTAGATTGGGTGTTGGACCCCATGGGTCTAGCCTTCTTCGGGTCGCTCGACCACGAGCATGGTACTTACCACCTGGTGTGTGGCTGCTATGTATAGCAGTAAAGGCTCGCATTCCTTTGGCGTGACCAGGACGGGCGAGGTGGAGAGCAGCCGCTTCAGGTCTTCGAATGCGTCGTCCGCTTCGGGCGTCTACTCGAATTTGTCTGCCTTGCGTAGCAGCTGATAGAAAGGCAGGGCCTTTTCGCCCATGCGGCTGATAAACCTGCTCAACGCCGTGATTTGCCCGGCGAGCTGCTGGACGCCTTTGAGATTCTTTGGCTTCTCCATGGCCATTATGGCTCAGATTTTCTTCGGGTTCGCCTCGATACCTCGCTGGGAGATGAAGTAGCCGAGTAGTTGACCAGATGGGACGCCAAAGGCGCACTTTTCTGGGTTTAGCTTGATCTTGTATCGATCAAGGTTGTCGAACATCTCACGAAGATCGTCGATCAGTGTTTTGTCCTTCCTTGTTTTGATTACTGTGTCATCGACATAGACTTGTATGTTGCGTCCGATCTGGTTCTTCAAGCATGCTTGTATGCATCGCTGGTATATGGCACCTGTGTTCTTTAGCCCGAAGGGCTTTGTGTTGTAGCAGAACACTCCGAACGACGTGATGAACGCCATTTTCTCCTGATCTTCGACCTTCAGCCGAATCTGATTGTAGCCTGAGTAGGCATCGAGGAAGGAGAGTTTCTCGCATCCCGCAGTCGAATCGATGATCTGATCGATCCGAGGGAGAGGGAAGTGATCCTTTGGGCAGTGCTTGTTCAGCGATGTGAAGTCCACGCACATCCGCAGGATGTCCGTATCCTTTTTGGGGACCATTACGGTGTTGGCGAGCCACTCGCTTTCCTTGATCTCCCTGATGAAGTTAGCGTCGAGCAGTCTGTTGACTTTAACTCCGATGGCTTCGGCCCATGGCCCGGAAAATTGTCAGATGGATTGTTTGATGGGCTTGGTATCTGGGAACACATTGAGTGCGTGCTCAGCGAATTTCCTAGGAACTCCTGGCATGTCCGCAGGACACCAGGCGAAGATTTCCTAGTGCTCATGGAGGAATTCGACGAGCGCGCTTTCCTATGCAGGGCTGAGGTCGTTGGCGATCAGCGCCGTCTTGGAGGCGTCCGTCGGGTGGACCTACACCTTCTTCGTGTTGACTGTTGAGTCGAACGACATGTCAGGTGCGTTTTGCCTGGAGACTGGGGGTTCCCTGTTGTCCGTCATTTCTCAGAGCCTTGTGAGCTCCTCCTGCATGCCGAATGACTGGGAGATTCTGTTAAAGTCCCTTTCATAGTGGTCCGATCGGGTGAAGCTCCCATGGACAGTGATGACGCCCCTGGGTCCTGGCATCTTGAGTAGCAGGTAGGCATAATGCGGTACTGCCAGGAACCTTGCGAATGCCACGCGCCCGAGGATGGTGTTGTATTGTGATGGACAGTCCACCACTTTGAACTCGAGTCACTCGCACCGAAAGTTGCCGGGCTGGCCGAAGATGACGTTGAGCCATATCTTTCCTAGGGGAAATCTGCCCTTCCCTGGGACGATGTCGTGGAACGTTGTGTCGGATTGTTCCAGGATGCACAGCGGGATCCGCATTGCTGCTAAGGTGCTAGCGAACATCAGGTTGATGCCGTTGCCATCGTCCATGAATACGCGGCTCATATCGAACCCTCCGATCTGCACCTCGAGCACCAGGACAGCATCGTGAACTGGCGGGGTGATCCGAACGGCTGAACGTGATCCAAGACTCCGAACCGCTGAGGTACTCAGGGATGGCTGGTGGAGCAGTCACAGCCAAGCTGACTTGGTGGGTGATTTTCTTTTGCACCCTGTTTATTGGGCCCCCCTTTTGTATCATCAGTGATCCCTTTGGCGCGGGGTACCCTTTTCCATCGTTGTTTTGTTTGGGTGCGATTGGGTGATTCGAAGGTCCAGCGGGTGGTGGTGGAGGAGCTCCGTGGGCAATCTCACCTGGCGCGGGTGCGTGGCCGTATCCAGGGTTCGGGGCTTGCTGCCTCATCTGGGACATGCTCTCGCTGAGTTTCTGGAACTCGCGGCAATCCTTGAGCATGTGGCTTGCCTTCTTTTTGCCATCCTGCTTGTCGATGTAGAAGTGGATGGTACATGGGCCTGACAATTTATCGTATGCTGAGGGCTCGTCATCGCGGTTGCAGAGTTGCCATGATTGCGCTGGGCGTCTTCCATCGCGGAAGTTGTTTCCGCGATATCCGCCGCTGTTGCGGTTTCCCTCGTTGCGACGGTCAGCGTAGCCAGCCGTGACCATGTTGGGTCCGTCGCGATCGTTGTAGATGCGCGATCTTGGTTTGCTACGGCGCTCGCGTCGGCCACCGTAGTCATCTTCCTCCTCCGAGTGTGCTCGGTGGACGGAGTCCTCATCATCTGCCCACATGTTGGCGATGTCCATGAGGTGGTCGAGTGTCTTGGGCTTGACACACCCAAGTTCTTCCTTGAAGTCCTGGCGTTTGGCGCCATCCTTGAAGGCGTCGATCGCTCTTTCCTCAGAGATGTGTACTGTGGAGTACTTGGTGTTGGACCAGCGTAGTATGTACGAGCGAATGGATTCGCCCGTTCGTTGGGTACAGGCCCGTAGCTCCTCGATCGAGGCTGGCCTTTTGCTGGTGCCCTTGAAGTTTCGGATGAAACTGTATGCCAGTTCCTCCCAGCTTTGGATGGATCCCGAGGATAGGTTGCTGAACCAGATCCGGGTGGCGCCTGTCAGCTGCAGCTGAAGGCATTGTAGGGTGGTGTTTTTGTTTCCGCCGTGTAGCTTGACGGACGACAGGTGGTCGCTGAGCCACGCCTTAGGGTCCTGCGTGCCGTCGAATTTTGGAGTATCCGAAGGAAGCTTGAAGATCCGTGGCATCCGCGGCCGCCGAACGGATCTGCTAAAGCATCGGGCTCCGTAGAGTTCTCCTTCATCGTATTCCTCTTGGGATTCGGATGAGCATACGCGCTTGGTGCGTGCCTTGTCGATCTTGCGTTGGGTGAGCTTGCTTCTGGCGTCATAGTCGCGGTTGCGATGTCGTGAGCTCTTGTGTCGTTGAGGCAGGTCATGCTCTTCCTCGTCGGATGAGGGTGTGGGACTGCGGTTAAATCTGACCGTAGCCTTCTTATTCGGCTCCTCAGGAGTTTCCCTATGGAGCACAGCTCCCACGAGTCCAAGTCCGGCTAGTGCAGAATTGTGCATGGCCCTCTTCGGGTCCCCCACCGGAGGTGGATGGGATGCGAGGTATGTGGTGGCTGCCATGATCGTAGCTTGCGGCGTCTTCGGGATGACGTTGCCGTTGGCATCCATCTCCATGAAGGATGTGTTGAGGGTTCGGGTCGCCTCACGACGTGCGGCGGGGTCCATGTTCTCTATGCGAGAACAATGCTTGTTGCCTTGGTTGCCATGCGAGCTGGAGCCGCCGATGGCAGAGAGCGCAGCTCGCCGTGCACTGGACTCCGAGGCTGCTTGCTTGCGTTTGTCAAGCACCTCTTGCATCTTCACCTGCTTCTTGTGCTCTTCAATGAGGAGCAGGTGGTATGCCATCAGTAGGTCCCGTGAGGCACCCACATGCAGGATCTTGTTTCCCGCTACGGCTTCGCGAGCTTGGTTCCATCCTTCCTCGCTAAGGTGGATTACCCGACTAGCGTTGGTGTCGTCCTCATTGGGTGGGGGGATGATCGTCTCCCGTTTTCCCCCGTTTCTTCCCTACGGGTTGGGTGGCGGATTGGGTGTGTGCTGGTCCACGTCGCTCTGGATGACCACGACGCATTGGTAGCGTCCGTAGGGTGGATCGCTGCTGCCGCAACTTTTGGATCCGGAACTATTGGTCCCTTCATCCGACGGCGGATCACACAGATCTGAGTTGCAGCTGCTGCTGTCATATGACTCATCTATCGATGGTGATGTGAGTAGCACGGGATGCGGGGCCCACGAGGCGGGCCTAATCGATGGCATGGGCACCCGCTCTGGGAGGCGGAGAGTGTCCGTCTGTCCCACCTGGAAGCAGAAGCTCCCGAACAGGATCTCGAGCCCGTCGCCAACGGGCTCGAAGTCCTTCAGGGTGGCTAGCGAGTGGGCGGTGAAGTTGAAAGCACCGAAGAGTAGATGGCTCTCCGTCGCCGAGGAGTTGTAGATCGCTTTGGTCGGTACCGTCACGATCGCACAATCAGCGTCCCCAGTTCCCATAGACATCGCCAATTGACGAGGTTTGATCTCGTCAATGCCCATTGTTATGGACTTGGGTTTTGGAGAAGATGGGGATGCTGGAGATCGCAAAACGGTTAACAAACAAGCAACCAGGGGACACGAGATTTACCCAGGTTCAGGCCCCCGGAGGGAAAACCCTACTCCTGCTTGTCTGCTCTTGATTACGGCATAACCGAAAGTTACACGGGTGCGCAGATGCAATCTGGCATGGAGGTGTGTAAGAAAGGTGAGAGAGCCTCGTCGTCGTGCCCTCCTAGCCTTTATATAGATATAGGCAGGTCCGGGCATAGATCGAGTCAGTTACAGGTTTTAGGGTTTGTTCCCTTTGAATATTCTATCTGTTCTAGTCTTGCTCTCCAAGGATCCGAAGGCGTCATGGGCCCAGGCCACCCGAAAGTCTTCATGGGCTGGCGCATATTCTAGTGGGCCTTCCTTGGGCTGGACCAGGTATGCTAAGGTCGTGTACCCGTAGGGTATAACCATGTCAGTCGCAGTGGTCAACCTGATGCAGGTCATGGCCGCCGACGAAACATGGACACAGTCGTACCTTTGGTACATGATAGACAGGGAACTGCCCGATGACCCGACAGACGCCCGGCGCATATCTCAACGGTCCAATGCCTTCACCATCATCAATGGCGAGTTGTACAAGCGCATCATTTCGGGTGTACTCCAAAGGTGCGTCACCATCGGTGACGGCAAAACTATCCTCCAAGACATCCACGAGGGCATCTGCGGCCATCACGTAGGCAGCCGCGCCCTTGTTGCCAAAGCTCTGCGAGCCGGGTTCTACTGGCCAATGGCCATGAACGATGCCAAGGACATCGTCCGAAGGTGTAACGGGTGCCAGAGGTTCGCAGACAAACCGCACGCACCTGGATCGGAGCTCATGCCCATACCCGTGGCCTGGCCCTTCACCCAATGGGGCCTCGACATGATCGGCAAACTGCCCAAGTCCTCGAAAGGAGGCCACGTCTACCTCCTGGTCGCAGTTGACAAATTCACCAAGTGGATCGAAGCCATGCATGTTACCAACCAAACGGGTAAAGCGGTCGTGAAGTTCTTCGAATCCATATTTTACAGGTTCGGCGTGCCGCACAGCATCATCACCGAAAACGGGTCGAACTTCATCTCCAAAGAATTCTAGGACTTCTGCGAGGGCCTCAGGATCAACATAACATACGCCTCTGTGGCGCACCCGCAAACGAATGGGCAGGTCGAAAAGGCCAACGGCCTCGTCGGTGGCGGCATCAAGAAACGCCTAATGAGCCTGAGCATGGACAGAAGAGCTACCCTCCGTCCTTTGGAGGCTGCGCACAACACCAAACAGCTCAACGGGCTACACGCCTTTCTTCATGCAACCTGCCGAAGTGCGACATAAGGCCCCACGGGTCGTCGCCTATAGCGAAGCCGAATCGACGGCCGCACTCGAAGACGCTGTCGACACACTCCATGAGGCACGCGACATCGCCGCAGCACGATCGGTGGTCTACCAACAGAGCCTCCGCAACTATCACAGCCGTCGGCTGCGACCAAGGTCCTTCGTCGAAGGAGACCTAGTCCTGCGACTCAAGCAAGAGCGCCCGAAGAAGCTCGAGTCACCCTGGGAAGGACCCTACGTCGTCAATGAAGTTATCCCAGGTGGCGCTTATCGCCTTAAGCACGTGGAGTCTGGAGTCGCATACTCCAACCCATGGAACGTCGCACAGCTGCGACGCTTCTACCCCTAGCTACCCCCCCCCCTTACTTTCAATAAGGCTATTCAGCCAAGGCTACTCAGCCAAACAATGTACCTCCTCATTACGATATGAATAAGGCTAAGTGTCTCGCCCCAAATTTATCTCTTACTCGCATTTCTTTACGCTACAACACACTCGGGGGCTCCTCTCACCTCACGACTTCGTCGACTGAGGATAACGCATGTTCACCTGAGTAGCTGATCACGTCAGGCTAATGAAAAGGGCATGCATACAAACAAGCACCACGTGCTAATACAATCAACCTTTACAACAAAGGGCATAACACGCCCAGTCGAATACATACAAGTTTTT
The DNA here is from genome assembly GCA_916181665.1 of Avena sativa. Classification (NCBI taxonomy): domain Eukaryota; kingdom Viridiplantae; phylum Streptophyta; class Magnoliopsida; order Poales; family Poaceae; genus Avena; species Avena sativa. The sequence continues at coordinate 198,147,247 of OV702282.1, forward strand.
ACATCTATCTTTTTACAGGTCCTACCTATTCTGAAGAATCACCTGTGCGCGATGCTCAAAGAGATATACAATTTGTTCGGCATATTGCCTCATAGCCGCATAGTGTGGGCACATGTCCCACATGTCACCACCTAGTCGAAGGGGCGGCCCAGCCGCAACAACAGCAAGATCCACATCAGGGTGATGCATCCGCACAAGGGAAAGCGCGGCCTTCACCCCAGCAACCAACTGGTGCCGAACCAGCGTCCTGACGTGACGAACGTCTCGAAACTTCGCCAGCAAACCCCAGAGAGTTGATGGCACTTCATCAAGAGGAAACATGACGTGCAGAATCAACGCCAGGGAAGTCTTCACCTGCTGCAACACTCGCAATACCTGGTGAACACGATCCTACAAAGTCGCAAGGACCATGGCACGATCGTGATCCATCCAGAAAAAGCCACCGGCTTCCATATCTTGCTAAGTCAAGCAATTGATTCGAACTGCAACGCGCTCCTTATCCTCCTTAGGAACAAATTTAGCACCTGCAACACCTACAAAAGTAAGATGACAAGCCAACAGGCGCATCCGAAAATGAGCAGCAGCTCGAAGAAACTCACACTGCAGCTGTTCGGCTAAACGCCGCAGCTCCCCCATCAAATACTCCTCTCTGGCGGCGCCTCGCTCTGCCTTCGATTTCCAAACGTCCGCATGACCTCGGATGCCAAGCAACTCCTTCTCAAGACTGTGGACGCGGTCACGAAGAAATAAAAGCTGCGACGCATCATCTAAGGATGGCCGCGGTTGCGGAGCAGGCAAAGTATCAACATGGTCATCACCCAAGGTTCCTTGAGGAAAAGAGACAAGGATATGAACAACACACGAATGGAACGGCTCAAAGATTCATTATATACAACAAAAAGCCACTGCGTGGCACAAGAAGTGTTCATAAATATATTACAACAAAACAAGACTTACACTACAACTACAAGGCCTAAGAAGCTGCATCCTGAGTGGCCTCGGAGCCAGACTGCCTGCTCTTGGCCTCTCCCTGCTGCCTCACCGCGTACTCCGCCAGCAGGTCAATCAGCTTTGGCCCATAGCGTTTACAGCGAGTGGCATAGAGGGCAAAGGCTACCTCAGATCCGTCGGGAGTCGTTGGCATCTGGGAGGTGACCTGATGAAGATCCAGCTCCGCTCCAGAAGCCATGGCCATCGCCATCCCCATGGACGCGCTGATGCCTTTCTGCTTACGCTTGTACACCGCAGGCGCGTCGGCTGATAACACATCTGCCAACAAGTCGACATCCTCAAGGGCAACGCCCTTGGGGACGAGATCCTTGTAGAAGCGCCCAAGAACCTTCTTGGCCTTGGCAAGAGAGCCAACCCCAGTACTACAACGGTCTTCGACCGCCACAGCAGCAGCATCCAGAGCACTGCCTTGCTCCAGAGCTCTGCGGTCGAACTCAATGCCTGCGGCATCTGAAAAAAGAAAAAGCACGGTAAGAATCAAAAGAAAAGCAAGAGAGACAAGAAACATAAAGGGGAAATTACTCACCCGAAATAGCCTTGGCAGCAGCCATCAGCTTCTCGTCTACCTCCCTCTCGCGCGAAGATGTGGCGGTGGTGAGCTGCTCCTCGCGGTCTGTAGCCTCCTGCTGCAGGTGCTCCTTGGCCACAGGTGCGTCGGCTAACTCCCGCTTGAGGCGCTCCTTCGCACCAACGGCGTCCTCGGCTTTTTTATCCGCTCGCCCAAGGCTCTTTTTGAGAGCATCAAGCTCGCGGAGGGAAGTGTTATTTTCATCTGCGAAAAAGAGCACGCATGAGATTCGCAAGTAAGCAAGAAGAGGAAGACGAAGAAGACCTATCTAAAATATGAACCTTGAAGCCGCTGCAGGCTGGCCTCCAGCGCCAGATGCTGCTGCACCAGTTGGTTGGTGCCTTGCACAAAAGGCTGCGAGAAGAAGCAGCTTATCAGAAAAAGGGCTCTGGGGCTGCGCCCGCGAAACGAGCAAAACAAAATCAAGCATACAAAAGACGCTCGGGGGCTCCCCCACGGTAAGAACGAAAGCACTTACATGACCAGACGGCGACTCCGAAGGTTTGGCTGTAGTCTTTTGGGGGATAATCACCCGACATCTTGCGAAGAAGGATTTGGAGCAACGCCCCTAGAGGTGTCCACCGTCTGCGAAGGTGGAGGCATCATCTTCGACTCCCCCACCATCTCCTGAGTGGCATCACTAAACAAGCCATCAGAGGAGTGGCTGCACAATAAAGTGAAGGGTTTCGCGGCATAGTAAATCAAAATTTTCTACGGATGCGAACAGAGGGAAAGCCAAGATCTAATCTAGGAGATGCAATCAACGAGAGAGATTGGATTAGATCTTCATACCCTTAAATATTCGCACAGCGGAACGTTCGTCGGAACGTGGGTGATGTAGTCGTACTCGCTTCTCCTCCTCGCGATCCGATCCGATCTAGCACCACAAGTGGCGGTGCCTCCGTGAGATGCACACGTGCAGCACCTCGATCTACAACGCGACGGCGCGGTGCAATTGGTGGAGAATTTCTGCAGCAGGGCTTCGCCTACAAGCAGTCGGGAGGGAGAGAGGAGGGCAGCAGGGCGGCTAGGGTTGGAGGGGAAGGTGTAGGGGGTTGGTGCGCCCCCAGACCTCTATATATAGAGGGGTGGGCGCAGCCCTAGCCCCTCCCCCAAGCCAAGGCCGGCGGCCCCAAGGAGGAAGAGTGGGGGGCAAGGAAACCCCCCCTTTCTGGAAGCTCTATCTAGAGTTTAAACCTCTCTTGGCCGGCTGGGCCCTATGGGGCCTTGTGCCCCTGGCCCAATGCGGCCAGGGCACTCCCTCATAGGCCCATGCCCCCTCCCGGAAGGTGGGGCCACGTTGGTCCCCTTCCGGAAGGTTCTAGAAGCTTCCGGTACAATACCGATTAACCCGGAACAATTCCGAACTCCAAAAACTGCACTGCCTTATATGAATCTTATTCTCCGGACCACTCTGGAACCTCTCGTGATGTCCCGGATCCCATCCGGGACTCCGAACAAAAACTCATAAACCAATTATCCAATCTATCCTAGCGTCGAGACACGTTAAGTGTGTGACCCTGCGGGTTCGAGAATATGCAGACATGATCTTCTATCAATAATCAACAGCGGGGTCTGGGCACCCATATTGACTCCCACACATTCATCGATGATCATATCGGATGAACCACGATGCCAGGATTCAATCAATCCCATATATATATTCCCTTCGTCTCGCGGTATTTTACTTGCCCGAGATTTGATCGTCGGTACCGTCATACCTAGTTCAATCTCGTTCACAGCAAGTACTTTACTCGTTCCGTAATCCGATATCACTTTGCGATTAACTCCTTAACCACATGCTTGCAAGCGGTGTTGATATCGATTACCGAGTGGGCCCGAAGTATATCTCTCCGACTTGGGAGGGACAAATCCCATCTCGATACATACAACCCAACAGATACTTTCCGATCACCTGAGAGACACCTTTATGATCACCCTCTCATAGGATGACGTTTGATGACCTCAAAGCTTTCTTCCAATACCAGAGAGTTGCATTATCTCATGGTCTAAGGAATACAATATTTGACATAAGAAAAGCTTCGCAAAGACGAACACGATGACACGATCTAATTGCTTCGCTTAGTTTGGGTCTGTCCATCATATCATTCTCCCAATGATATGATCTCATTATCAATTGACAACTCATGTCTATGGTTAGGAAACCTTAACCATCATTGATCAATGAGCTAGTCCATAGAGGCGTACTAGGGACACAGTGTTGTTCACAAACCACACAAGTACTAAAGTTTCCGCTTAATACAATTCTAGCATGGAATATAAACATTATCATGAACAAGAATTATAATAATAACATCTTTATTATTGCCTCTAGGGCATAATTCCAATAGAAAGCACCAGTCAATGACAATCAAGAAACAGTGAAGGATAGCAAAAAGCACTCGAGAGAACTTACGAATCCATATTGCTCAAATTGAAGACAAGCAAGGACCTCTTGCCCTTCTTCTCTTCCTTCGTTCGCTTTGTCGGCGGCTGCGGTGCTACAGCCCGCACAGGCACGACCGGAAAAGGGGAGGAAGAGCCACCATCACCTCCACTGTGGCGTTCAAGGCATGGCGGGTTCCTAGGCGTTGGCGAAGTTGAGGCATCCGACGATTCGCTTGAGCTCCGTGCCCGCTTTCGGATCTGCCCCTCGCTCGACTCGGGGGCTTCCTCTGCTGGTGACTGCGCCGAGGGAAGCTCAGACATGGAGTCCACTACCTCATTGTCCGGCGCATCCGGAAAATGTTCGGGTAGCGGAGGCACCATGCCCGGTACCTTGAATCCCTGCACAAAGAAAAGCAAACTTTCAGAACAAACGAGTACAAGAAAAACGCACTCAAAAATAGCTCTACGCGCACGCCCCAGATCTACACCTGCGGAACCGGACGAGAGGCAGTGAATGGAGGGGTCAACGACTCCCCCGGAAGGTCCTCTTCAGCTTTGAATTTCATCAGCGGCCGAAGGATTCTATCGAGATCCCCCTTGGAGAGTTCCTTAGTCGAAACCCTAGTCGGATCTTGGCGGCCAGAATAAAGGAACATTGGGTGCGCCCTAGCCTGGAGCGGCTGCACCCGACGTTTCAGGAAGGTGCGGATGATATCCACACCATTCACCTCTTTATCCGGAATCACCTGGAGGTCCTCCACCCGACGATAGAGCTCCTCTATCTCCGCCACCTCACCATACAAGATGTGGTTCTTCCAGGACCTCTTCGGCTGGATTTTCTGGGTGGAGTCGAAAGGAGCAAGGCCAAAAAATTTCCTGTCCACTGGGGAGTCGTGGATGCAAAAACAATCACCTCTTCCAGTACTGGACAGACTCGGACATAGAAAAAGAGAAGAAGAGAAAATTGGATCAGAGGGAAATGATGCAGCCGCTGATGGGATAAACGCCATCAGAGCCAGATTGCCTCTTCACGGAATAGAGCTTCCGGAAAAGGCCAAAGTGCGGCTCAATACCGAGCCAGCACCCGCAGAAAGTGATGAAATAGGCGATGTGGAGAAGAGAATTTGGCGAGAGATGGTGAAGTTGGATACCATAGAAGAAAAGCAGTCCACGGAGAAAAACGTGGACTGGGAGAGAGAGGCCCCGAAGGACAAACGCAACAAACATGACCCAAAACCTAGCGGGTGGACAGGGAATTACCTCGTCGGCGGGAATCTTGACGGCCTCCTTGTCCTACGGGATCAGGCCCCGCTCATGAAGCTTGCGCATGTCGCCCTCGCGCGTCTCCGTACGCTGCCACCCACCATCGGTGACACGGGTAGCGGCGGTGCCCTTTTTGCCACTGGCAGCAGTGCTGGTGCCTGCCACGGTGGAAGCCTTCTTCGATTTCCCCATTGCAGTACGGAAACGGCGACAGTGTGAGCGTATAAAACAAGATGGGAAGGATCGAAGAATTTCCAGCGTGCGACGAAGAAAAGCTCAAGAGGTGGAAGTAGTGAAAAGCAAATGGCTGCGGTGAAAACAAACAAATTCCCCCTCCCCCCACAGATTATAAGGATGAAGACGATGAACAGGGACCGTTCATCGGGAAGCCCTAAAGCCAACATCAAAATCCAACCGTCCACGTGTCAGCACGGCATTGAACCGTCGCTCACACGCCGTCCACTACGCACGGAAATCGAGGAGACACCGTAATTATCTCCACGTCGTGCATCACCAGTCAATTCAAAGTCAGAAGGTGGGACCCACGTTCGTCCAGTCACGTCATCTCTGGCGCTGTAGACGCTTGAGGTCACCGATCATCAGCACTGGTGTCATTAAAGCTATACTAGCAACGGTTACAAATCTTCGGCTACACAGCTAAAGTATTCACTCGAATCTACGATTCGAGTAATTACTCGGGGGCTACTCCTATCAGGAGCGTTGGCCGTGCACCCGAAGCATAACTAAGGTACTATTGTTGGAGATATGCCCAAGAGGCAATAATAAAGTGGTTATTATCATATCTTCATGCTTATGATAAATGTTTACATACCATGCTATAATTGTATTAACCGGAAACATTAATACTTGTGTGATTTGTAAACATAAAAGAGTCCCTAGTAAAGCCTCTTGTTAAACTAGCTTGTTGGTTAATATATGATCATGGTTTCCTGATCATGAACATAGAGATGTTATTAACAACATGGTCATATCATTAGGAGAATGATGTGATGGACATACTCCTATAGTTAAGCTTAGCATAAAGATCAAGTCATTTAATATAGTTCACTTGCTATAAGCTTTCTGATACATAGTAACCTAATTCCTTCTACCATGAGATCATGCTAATCACCATCACCGGAAGGATGCTTTGATGACATCAAACACCACACCGTAACTGGGTGGCTATAAAGGTGGCATTGAGTGTTCGGAAAGTATGTGTTGAGGCACATGGATAAAGATTGGGATTTGTCCATCCATATGACGGATAGATATACTATGGGCCCTATCGGTGGAATGTCATCCAATTAGCTTTCAAGCATGTGATTGGCTCACAAGGGATCACATATCACGGGAATGAGAAAAGAGTACTTATTGGTAACGAGGTTGAACTAGGTATGCAGAGATACCGACGATCAAACCTCGGATAAGTAAAGTACCGTGAAATAAAGGGAAATTGGTATCGTATGTAAATGGTTCATTCGATCACGAAGTAATCGTAGAAATATGTGGGAGCCATATGAATTTCCAGATTCCTCTATTGGTTATTGATTGGAGAAGATTCTCGATCATGTCTGCATAATTCACGAACCGTAGGGAGACACACTTAAGGATTCGATGTAGTTAGTAGATATGGAATGTAAGTAAAGAGACCAAATGTTGTTCGGAGTCTCGTATGGGATCCGGGATATCATGAGGAGATCCGTAATGGTCCGGAGAATAAGATTCATATAAGGAAAGTCCAATTTCAGAGTTCGGGAATGATTCCGGTGTTTTCACCGGAATGTTCTAGAAGGGTCTAGAAGGTTCACCGATCCGGAAGGGGAAGTGTACATGGATGTGTCATGACAAAGTGTAATGGTTGCATCATGTCCTAGTTCACTTGGATGGACACTTGTAAGAGAGAAATCAAACTCTAATTTGAAAGTCAAAAAGGCAGTTTGAAAAAGTCAAATCCCAACATAGTTTCCGAGTTAGGGAGGGTTTCTGAGTTAGGAAGGGTTTCCACCTGGGTTGGGAACACCCTTGGACTCCCCCCACCTATATAAGGAGGGGTAGGGGCGCACCCCAAGGTATCCCCCTTGCCCTAGGCGCCCAAGAAACCCTAGGTTGGCCGCCGCCCCCCTCTCTAGTTGCGACCAATCTAGATCTCCTCTAAACCGCTACCGACTAGCTAAACTCTAGTTGCTAGATACCTCTAAACCTCGGCCCTCTAAACCCTAGATCGCCGGGGCTCCCTCTACTCCACCATACTCTCACTCCGGCTTAGGCGAAGTCCTGCGGGATCTCCCCTCTACTTCCGACACCACGCCGTCGTGCTGCCGGAATCGCGAGGAGAGAGCTACAACCTCCTGCTGCCTGCTGGAACAAGGGAGAGGAAGGTTTTCATCGAGTACCGTACGTGTGACCGACTGCGGGAGCACTGCCGGAACGCGGCGCCGGAAGCATCGTCTATGCGATCTTGAAATCGGCAAGTGAACGACTACATCACCCACGAGAATCTACTCTCGTTAACTGCTTTGGATCTTCGAGGGTTAGTACTCTATCAACTTGTTGCACCGATCTAGTAGATAGATCTTGGCTTGATCATAGATTAGATCTTGATTGTGTATTCATGCTGTAGAATTTTTTTGTTTTCCATGCTACGAACCCCTACAACTACACCACTGAACTATTCTTCGAGTCATACGTCGAGTCTACGACTCCACTATGGACTCGGGGGCTACTCCCATAGGGAGGACTGATCCAAGCATCCGAAAACTTTCGCGTCCTACGGACCTGAAGCAAGTAACGGCTGAACTAAAAGTCTTCGCTCGAGTCTACGACTCGAATAGACACTCGGGGGCTACTCCCATAGGGAGCGCTGTTCGCGCATGAAAGAACATTTCTTAATCCCTAGTGTTTTGTGTGTTAGATAACAATACCAAGGATCATTTAATGTGTGTTGAAGTGTTGCAGCTCTAGTTGAGAATAAAGGGAAAAGGACTCTGCCTTTGGGGGCGGATAATCCGGCCCCACCAGGGGCGGATAATCCGCCCCTCCCTTTGCCCAAGCAGGCGCAAGCCCCAGAAGGGGCGAAATTTTGGCCGGATTTTCTGGCCCCGCCGGATAATCCGCCCCTCAGGGGGACCGGATAATCTGCCCCCCTGCTCATCGCCAAGGCGCAAGCCCCAGAGAGGGGGCGGAGTTTTGGCCGGACTTTCCGGCCTGGCCGGATAATCCGCCCCTCAGGGGGGCCGGATTATCCCCCCCCCCAAGATCTTCACCAAGCTTCACCAAGGCGCAAGCCCCAGAGAGGGGGCGGAGTTTCCCCCGGAGAATCCGCCCTTGGGGCGGAGTTTTCCCAGGGGGTGGATAATCCGCCCCAAGTGGGGGCGGATAATCCGCCCCCAAAGTTGTGCAACGGCCAGATCTGGGGAGGGGGTATTTAAGCCAGCCATCCCCCTCCTGCCAGAACTCTTGATTCATCTCGAAAAAGACCAGATCAGATCTGAAAGCTTCATCCAAGAGTGCTCCACCTAGATCCACCCAAAGGCCCCATACCTTGGGGAATCGAAGGAGGAGAACTCGATCTTCATCATCAGCAATCAAGCGCTTCATCTCCTCTCCATTCATTTGGAGAACCTCCGATCTAGTATTTCTTGCAAATATCTAGATCCTCGTTTTTGTTTATATTGATAAACCTTGTTCTTGTGGCAGCTTGTTGTCATCTCGGGAGCCCCCAATTCGGTTGTGGGTGTGTGCCCCGATAGTGTTGTAAAAGGCACCGGTTCCCGCCTCGAAGGGATCCAATAGTGGAGAAGGTGGATCAGGCCTCTCGTGGCGAGATCCATCGGAGAATAGGGTGAGGCCTATTGTGGCGTGGTGGTCTTAGAACCGCCCACCCCTCCAACGCAGATGTACTTCCCTTAACAAGGAAGGAACTGAGGTAAAACAAATCCCTGTGTCTCCGTGTGCTCCACTACGGTTTCCTCGCTCCTCTTTTACGTGCTTAGTAGTTAGGGTTTCATATAGGGAAATTCTCGTAGTTGCATATCTAGAGAATTTACTTTGTGTCAAGCCTAAAATTGAAAAGGTATTAAAAATTGGTTAGCACCTATTCACCCCCCTCTAGGTGCCCATACGATCCATTTCAATTGGTATCAGAGCCTCGGCTCTTATTTCGGGCTTAACCGCCTAAGAGAAGTATGGGTTCCAAGGGAGATGGGAGTGATGCTCCGGAGGTAGTCACCATGAACGATCTCAAGACGTTGGAAACAACCTTGGTGAGTTCAATGGAGGCTAAGATGGAAGATATGCGTCAATTGATAATGCGTCTCTCCACATCCGCAGCATCACCTCCATCTAACTCTGAGGATACCACTCCGCAATCCAAGGAAACGGGTAAAACTGTTTCCAAAGATAACGAAGTGGTAGGTGATGATACTAGCAAGAGCTCCTCCTCGAAAAAGTATAGCGGTAAGGATGGATACAATGAGGTTTCTCATGTGTATTCCCCTGATCCGCCTATTCCTCACCCACATATACATAATAGGGGTGATCCACCCAAACTTTCAGCATCTACTTTCTCTCAATGGCAATTTTTGATGAAATCTCATGTGTGCAGTTCCTCCATAGAGTTGTGGAAGATCATCGAAAATGGTCTTCACGTTGGAAATCCTAACAATCTCACAAGGAGAGAAGTGGTCGATAGCCAACTCAATGCTACAGCTCTACACATGATACAGCTTGGTGTGGGTGACAAAGACATGCCACACATTCAGCATCTTAGCACAACTAAAGAAGCTTGGGATGCTCTCACCGAGCTCTTCATCGGAAATGAAAGTATGAGAAGGAATAGATATGATGCCTTGAGCAATGAAGATGAAGGATTTTATATGCTGGATGGAGAAGACCACGAGGACATGTATAGGAGGCTCAAGGCAATAAACCACAACCTTCAGAAACCACGGTGCAGCTCATGTTGATGATGCTTGGATCAAGCGCAAGTATGTCAGTGCTCTTATGCCATTTGAGCCCACAGATTTGAAAAGTCTCCAAGGTAGGCATAACTATCACCTCATGTCATCCAATGAGGTAATGCAAGAAATGGCCGCCTTCAAAGTGGCTGCCTAGAATGCCGAAGATGCTCGTGCTCGATCTATGGGGATGCAAAAGGGAGTCAACATGGCCTTGAAGACTAGTGTGATTGATCATGATGAATATGCGGTAGAAGGTCTGGACTATCCCGAAGATATAAAAAGGATCCACGGACAATACTTGGCTCTTTATGCAAGAAACTTTTGGAAAGATCCAGCCAAGGCTAAAGCTGAACTAGATCGCAAGAGTGGAGCCTATGGAAGAAAAGAAAATGGTCCCAAGCTGAGAACATGCTTTAATTGTGGTGACCGGCTGCACTTCGTAGCTGAGTGTCCATATCAAAGTAGAGAGGATAATGGAGGAAGACTCATTTTCAAGGACAAATCAAAAGCTCCACATAAGAAACAGTTTGTAAAGAAGAATGCTCCTTTCAAGAAGCAACCAAAGATTGTTCTAGTGGCTCAAGAAGAATATTCATCGGGGAGTGAAGATGAGGACGAGGACGATAACTCTCAAGAGGTGGCTGATATAGCCACCACATCTACATCAACATCTCTCTTCGACTCTCCGAACGAAAACATCATCAACAAGAATGCTACTTGCCTCATGGCAAGAAGCTCCGAGGTAACTTCTTCTAACTCTTCTTTTCCCAAGGCTATGATAGACATGGATGATCCTGCTAGTCTTAAGGTTAAAGAAGAGATTATTGCTTTGGATTATTTCTATACTAACCTGCAAGGTGAGAACAAAGTTCGTTTTGAGGCTCTTATGGATCAGCTGGCCCAAAACGAAGCACTCCTCGAAGAAAAGGGTAGAATTGAAAGGGAGGATGCAATGGAAATTGCATCCCTAAAGAATGCTCTTGAAGAAGAAGAAGAAGCTCGGGTCTCTCTTGAAGAGAGGCTTGAGTCTATGGAAGAGTCACATGAAGAAATTGTGACTAAACTTGTTAAGGAACGTGACAATGCTGTCACCAAGGCAAAGAAGTTAAAGAAGGAAAGGATTGACTTTGGGGCTGCTCATGATAGACTCTCCGAGGAATTTGAGAAACTTAACAATGCTCACAAGGTGTTGAAAAACGAGTTCTCTATTCTCAATGAGTCACATGATCAGCTTCAAAGTCGATTGGCCAAATATGATACTCCTAGATCGTCCAAATCAACATATAGTAACAAGAAAAATGCTAGTGTGGAAAAAGAAGTGATCAAGGACATCACTACAAAGGACAAAGGTGTGCTTTATGAAGTCCTTGGCAAGCAAAGGTCAAATCATGGTAAAGAGGGACTTGGGTATGTCACCAAGTCCAAGAAGAAGAAAACCAAGAAGAACAAGACCAAGAATGTGCAATTAAAGACAAGCACTGCTGAGAAGGTTGTCACAAAAGACAAGACTAATAATATTGGTTTTGCAGGGTCTCACAATCTGAATTATGAACTCTTTTGTGATGACTATGGCGATTTTTATGCTTATTATGTTGGTCCTTTTGATGAATATATTGCTTGGTCTATTTGGGTTCCAAAGACCCTAGTTACTAACATGAAAGGACCCATTGAAAAATGGGTACCTAAAACCAAGAAGTAATTTTCTTGCAGGGCTATGCTTCCGGTGGGTCGAAATGGGTGCTGGATAGTGGCTGCACTAGTCATATGACCGGAAGCAAGGAGATCATCACGGAGATGCGTCCAAATCATGATAATATCACAGTCTCCTATGGTGATAAGTCTAAATCTCAGGTATTGGGTCTTGGCAAGGTTGTGGTTGCCCACGATATCTCTCTCGTGGTCGTCATGCTTGTTGAGACCCTTGGCTATAATCTTCTTTCTGTTCATGCCCTTGGCAAGATGGGTTTTGCTGTTTTTATCGATGATGATTTGGTGGTACTCTTATGGAGCAAGTCTCTAAAGGTTGCTTTCGTTGGATACGTCGAAAATGACCTGTATGTGGTGGACTTCTCGGGGAAAACCACTTCGGGTCCGATGTGTCTATTCGGAAAGGCCGACGTGGGCTGGCTATGGCATCGCCGTTTAGCCCATGTCAACATGAGAACTTTGCAAAGTCTCCAAAAGGGTGGCCACATCCTTGGACTAAAAGACAATGTCTCTTTTGCCAAAGATCGTGTTTGCAGGGCTTGTGTTGAAGGAAAAATGCATGATTCTCCCCACAAGAGGAAGACTATTGTGTCGTCAAAGAGGATCTTGGAATTACTTCATGTGGATTTATTTGGTCCTCCTTCTCATGCAAGTCTTGGTGGGAAGAAATATTGCTTGGTCATCGTCGATGATTACTCAAGATATACATGGGTATATTTTTTCAAGCTGAAAAGTGAGACTCAACAAACTGTCATCGACTTTGCCAATGAAGTTCAACGTCAACACAATGCTCCCATCTTGGCAATTAGAAGTGACAACGGCTCAGAATTCAAGAACTACACTTTAAACGAGTTTCTTAGCGAAGAGGGGATTAGACACCAATATTCCGCTGCGTACACCCCTCAACAAAATGGTGTAGCCGAGAGGAAGAACCGGACTTTGATGGATATGGCAAGATCTATGCTAGATGAATTCAAGTCCCCTTATAATTTTTGGGCTGAAGCCATATCCACTGCTTGTCACTCATCAAACCGGATCTACCTTCGGAAGATCTTGGACAAGACCCCATATGAAATACTTACCGGTAACAAACCCAATATCTCATACTTCAGGGTATTCGAGTGTAAGTGTTTCTTTCTTATTAAAGGTGTCCGTTTGTCAAAATTTGAATCCAAGGCTTTAGAAGGTATTTTTGTTGGTTACGGTGCCGAATCCCACACTTATAGAGTCTACAACAAGCTCACTGGGATTGTTGTAGAATCTTGTAGTGTGGAGTTCGATGAAAATAACGGCTCCTTTGTAGGGCAAGTTGATGTTTGTGATGCAGATGTTGAAATACCCCAAGATGCCATAAGAAGAATGGGCGTGGGATTTTTCCGCCCCATTGAGGATTCCCTTGTGGCGGATCGGGAAGGACAATGCTCCACACATGTGGAGCCCTCATCTACACAAGATAAACAAGCTCCTACTGTTGGAGACAATCCTGCACCAACACCACAATCTTCTGAAGACCATCTGTCCCCTGGACAAGCTGGTAGTCCCAGGCCGGACTATCCGCCCCCTCCAAGGGGCGGACAATCCGCCCCTGGCACTCCAACTCGTTCCAGAGGATCCGAAGGAGAAGTCAACAACTCTGAAGCTCCCTGGCCGGACTCTCCGGCCCCCAGGGGCGGATTATCCGGCCCTGGGTCTCCAACTCCAGTCAGGCTTTCTCAGGAAGATGGTTCTGGTACTTCTCCTCCCAGGCCGGATAGTCCGGCACCTCCAAGGGGCGGATTATCCGAGCCTGAAGAAAATGTTCAGCAACAATCTTCTGGCAGTAACGGTGATCAAGATCAAGGGCAAGGCAGTAATCAAGACAAGGATACAACAATTGAATCCACTCCTCCTAGAAACAATAAGGACATTGAGGCTCGTCGCAAGGCTCGTGCTGATCGCAACCTTGAACTAAGAGGTCACACTCTTGACAAGGTTGTTGGTGATCTACGACGAAGGGTATCCACTAGAAGAGAGCTTGCAAGCTTCTGTGATCATCAAGCTCACATTTCCATGGTTGAACCGAAGAAGGTTTTTGATGCTCTTGAAGACCCCGATTGGGTTGTTGCAATGCGTGAAGAATTAAACAACTTCGAACGCAACAAAGTTTGGAAGCTCGTAGAAAAGCCAAAGGATTGCCGCAATGTTATCGGCACCAAGTGGATCTTCAAGAACAAACATGATGAAAATGGCATTGTTGTGAGGAATAAAGCACGACTCTTTGCTCAAGGTTTCTCTCAAGTAGAAGGACTTGATTTTGGCGAGACCTACGCTCCTGTGGCTCGCCTTGAGTCCATCCGTATCCTTCTTGCATATGCAGCCCATCATAATTTTAAATTACAACAAATGGATGTTAAGAGCGCTTTCCTTAATGGTCCTCTACATGAGTTAGTATACGTCAAGCAGCCCCCAGGGTTTGAGGACCCCAAATTTCCGAACCATGTCTACAAACTCGATAAGGCGCTCTATGGCCTTAAACAAGCCCCACGTGCGTGGTATGAGCACCTTAAAGAGCTTTTGCAAGACCGTGGATTCAAAGTTGGGCAAATCGATCCCACTCTTTTTACTAAGAAGGTTAATGGGGAGCTTTTTGTATGCCAACTTTATGTAGATGACATTATTTTTAGCTCTACTAACCAAGTTTTTAACGATGAATTTTCGAAGCTTATGACTGACAGGTTTGAGATGTCCATGATGGGTGAGCTCAGGTTCTTTCTTGGATTTGAGATCAAACAACTTAGAGAGGGAACCTTTATTAATCAAGATAAGTACATCCAAGACATGCTCAAAAGGTTCAAGATGACGGATCTCAATGGCGTTGCTACCCCAATGCAAACAAAGTGTCATCTTGAGCTCAATCCCAAGGGTAAAGACGTGGATCAAAAGGTATACTGATCCATGATCGGCTCTCTCCTTTACATTTGCGCATCTAGGCCCGATATCGTGTTAAATGTAGGAGTGTGTGCAAGGTACCAAGCCGCTCCTAAAGAAAGCCACTTAGTGGCAGTCAAGCGAATCTTCCGATATTTGGTTCATTCCCCAAATTTTGGGTTATGGTATCCCAAGGGTTCAAGTTTCTCTCTATGTGGTTACACTGATTCAAATTGGGCTGGTGACAAAGATGATAGGAAATCAACCTCTGGTGCATGCCAATTCTTGGGCAGGTCTCTAGTGTGTTGGTCATCAAAGAAACAGAATTGTATTTCACTCTCAACCGCCGAAGCTGAATATGTTGCTGCTGCAAGTGCTTGTACTCAATTGTTATGGATGAGGCAAACTTTAAAGGAATATGGTGTCAGTTGTGACAAAGTGCCTCTTTTATGCGACAATGAAAGTGCTATCAAAATTGCTTACAATCCTGTGCAGCATACAAGAACAAAACATATAGAGATTCGCAACCACTTTATTCGGGATCATGTTGCTCGTGGAGATATTGCTCTATCCTTTGTGAGCACGAAGAACCAACTTGCTGATATTTTCACGAAGCCCCTTGATGAAGCAAGATTTTGTTATTTGAGGAATGAGCTAAATATCATAGATTCAAGGAGCTTGGCTTGACTACCCTTGCACACTCACTTGCTCTTATTCATGTATTTGGTTTAGATGCGGGCATAGACATAGGGGGAGTGTAGTCCTAATTTATTGGGCTAACCCTCCCCCCATAATGCCGAAAGCAAGACAAAATCATTTCCCTTAATATCATTTTGTGATATATGGGTTATTGATGAGCATTGGTTTTGAACTCAAGATACATCTTCGCGGTGTCATGCCATGCACTCCAACATGGTGGATTCGGCCACCGCTATCTTCCTTGAGAAGAGTTGGTTTTTAATGGCTCTCTTTGGATTTTCTTGCATATCTCTTGTTCTTATGGAAACCACACTCACATTTGGCTTTTGATTGATTTGATTCTTGCAAATTTGGGTGTGTAGTACCATCTCAGTTTGTTGCTCTCAACCCAAGCCTTTCTCTCCCACCTTGTACCATCTCCAGGGGCGTTAGCATCGCTCTTCTTCCTTTTTGGCGTTTCGATGCCAAAGGGGGAGAAGTAGTTCTATTAGGTCTCGTGGATTTGCAAGGGTCGGGCACAAGCTCTTCGATTTGAGTTGTTTTTATTTGCTTGCTTGTGCCTTTTCTAGCGTGAACTCATTTGCTATTTGTGTTTGTCTATGTAAGACTATGTCGTACTCCACTATGTTTGGTATTCATGGAATTCTGGATTTATCTATCATGGACCCCATGGAATTCTGGAATTATGGAGCATATTTGATGGCATATGGATTCATGGGAGTATCTATGTATGCCTTGGCTATATTCTCATTCCGGTGGTATGACATTTTTCCCAAACCTTAAAGTGGTGTTCTACCTAGTGTGTGTATTTGTATTCAAATACAAATCTTAAATATGCACACATCTAGGGGGAGCGTCTTTCTCTATTTAAGGTGGCATTTGCCGGTTTTAATTGCAAATCCTAGTATTGTCATCTAACACCAAAAAGGGGGAGATTGAAAGAACATCTCTTAATCCCTAGTGTTTTGTGTGTTAGATAACAATACCAAGGATCATTTAATGTGTGTTGAAGTGTTGCAGCTCTAGTTGAGAATAAAGGGAAAAGGACTCTGCCTTTGGGGGCAGATAATCCGGCCCCACCAGGGGCGGATAATCCGGCCCCACCAGGGACGGATAATCTGCCCCTCCCTTTGCCCAAGCAGGCGCAAGCCCCAGAAGGGGGGCGGAATTTTGGCCGGATTTTCTGGCCCCGCCGGATAATCCGTCCCTCAGGGGGACCGGATAATCCGCCCCCCTGCTCATCGCCAAGGCGCAAGCCCCAGAGAGGGGGTGGAGTTTTGGCCGGACTTTCCGGCCTGGCCGGATAATCCGCCCCTCAGGAGGGCCGGATTATCCGCCCCCCAAGATCTTCACCAAGCTTCACCAAGGCGCAAGCCCCAGAGAGGGGGCGGAGTTTCCCCCGGAGAATCCGCCCTTGGGGTGGAGTTTTCCCAGGGACGGATAATCCGCCCCCAAAGTTGTTGCAACAGCCAGATCTGGGGAGGGGGTATTTAAGCCAGCCATCCCCCTCCTGCCAGAACTCTTGATTCATCTCGAAAAAGACCAGATCAGATCTGAAAGCTTCATCCAAGAGTGCTCCACCTAGATCCACCCAAAGGCCCCATACCTTGGGGAATCGAAGGAGGAGAACTCGATCTTCATCATCAGCAATCAAGCGCTTCATCTCCTCTCCATTCATTTGGAGAACCTCCGATCTAGTATTTCTTGCAAATATCTAGATCCTCGTTTTTGTTTATATTGATAAACCTTGTTCTTGTGGCAGCTTGTTGTCATCTCAGGAGCCCCCAATTCGGTTGTGGGTGTGTTCCCCGATAGTGTTGTAAAAGGCACCGGTTCCCGCCTCGAAGGGATCCAATAGTGGAGAAGGTGGATCAGGCCTCTCGTGGCGAGATCCATCGAAGAATAGGGTGAGGCCTATTGTGGCGTGGTGGTCTTAGAACCGCCCACCCCTCCAACGCAGATGTACTTCCCTTAACAAGGAAGGAACTGCGGTAAAACAAATCCTTGTGTCTCCGCGTGCTCCACTACGGTTTCCTCGCTCCTCTTTTACGTGCTTAGTAGTTAGGGTTTCATATAGGGAAATTCTCGTAGTTGCATATCTAGAGAATTTACTTTGTGTCAAGCCTAAAATTAAAAAAGTATTAAAAATTGGTTAGCACCTATTCATCCCCCCTCTAGGTGCCCATACGATCCATTTTAGCGCACCCTATGAATTATTCGACTGCGATCCTCCGGATCAGAATGCAAAAAAAAACTTTTTGGAAACTCTGCCACAATTAATGCTAAGTGAGTAACATCCTCCTTGGCCACCCGAAACACCTCCGCGGTGATAAACATTTGGATGATGTGTCTGCGACACAAAGATAAGACCTACAGATATCATCTGATGGCCTGGCAACGCACACGACTGCGCTCTGCTAGTAAAAATCCGTGCCAGGAGGCGCGATGAAAATCCCGATGGACGCGATGGGTACATCATTCAAAATTTACTAGGATTCCACTCCTGTAAGTCCTCAACGGCCTGAGTCGAATTACGCCAGCATATGTTCCGGGTTCGAGTCGAGGGACTCGAAACTGAAGAAGCTCGTGTTGTTTTGTCCTAAGACAGTTAACTGACACTGATCCATCGGGAGATTCAGGCACACGCATCAACAATCCCTACACGCTCAAATCATTCTCTAGTAAACAGAGATAGCTATACCCGAAAGATTGAAGAGTCCTCAGCCGAATCTGCGATTTGACTGAACACTTGGGGGCTACTGACATGGTTATACCCTGCGGGTACACGACTTTAGCATACCTGGTCCAGCCCAAGGAAGGCCCACGAGAATATACGCGGCCCATGAAGATTTTCGGGTGGCCCAAGCCCATGACGTCTTCGGATCCTTGGAGAGCAAGAGTAGAACAGATAGAATATTCAAAAGGAACAAACCCTAAAACCTATAACCGACTCGATCTATGCCCGGGACCTGCCTATCTCTATATAAAGGCTAGGAGGACACGACGAGGAGGCTCTCTTACAATCTCTCACAACCACCGCATACACACCTTCATGCCAGATCTCATCTGCGCACCCCTGTAACTTTCGGTTCCGCCGTAATCAAGAGCAAACAAACCGGAGTAGGGTTTTTCCTCCGGGGGCCTGAACCTGGGTAAATCTCGTGTCCCCTGGTTGCTTGTCTGTTAACCGTTCCGCGGTCTCCAGCATCCCCATCTTCTCCAAAACCCAAGTCCATAACAATGGGCATTGACGAGATCAAACCTCATCAGCCTCTTCTTCTAGATCGGTCGGGCCCTGAAGAACTCCAGCGTCGCTAGATGTTACTGATATAGTTCTTAAATCATTTCTCCTGAATGTGTTGATATTAGGAATGTGCACATGGTATTGGACATGTTGATCACTATGGTGCCTCTCCATTTAGTGTGAATAGTTGATTGACAGGTCTGGTGTTTGTACTTTCTTATGGTTATGCAAGATCTATTGGTATTAAACACTAAGCTACCACTCTATCTCTTAGGATCCACTACTTCTCTCATCTACTGCTAATGTTTAGCTAACAACCTTTGTAGTTTTCTAAGTGTGCTTGATGAAGATTGTCTTCTGCTAGCTTGCCTTCTCCGCCAGCTACTTGCTCCTGATCTTCTATGAGATTTCTCGCTCGGCCTCTGGCATGGGTGTGATTCTTGTAGATCTCTTTCTCAGATGTTGTGTGCTCTGGTTCCATGGGTTTGGACTGCTATTTATAGGTTTGGGTTGTTATTTATAGGTTTCATGTTAGGCTCTCTGATTGACACCTCCTAGTTTTGCATGGATGACTAAGCTAGTTATATTGTTCCAAACTATCTCTCTAATTTTGTTTTATGTATGGATTCATTGTGTGCGGTGGTTAGTTAAAGGTTGCTATGTCAGTTGTGAGCTTGCCTAAAATGGCATGTCTGTTTGCTAATTACATTTCTGTCCCTAGCCAATTTGGGTGACAAATGGCATTTCCTTTGATGAGTTATTTTTGTGAGTTGTTCTAGTTATTTATTCACTTATGTTTAATTCAGTTGATCTTTTTACTATTGCTTAAAGCATGATTTCTTTAGGTTGTCTTACTAAGCTTGATGAAATGCCAATTGTTCATTAGCTTGGTCTCATTGATTCTTTTTTACAAAATCCAAGTTTGAGGGTGATTTTCTTTTGCTGTGATTTCTTAACTCGATGTCTTTTGCTAATCCTTCGATTGGCTTGCTATTACTACTGCCCTTGGTTTATCTACTGTTGTCACTTGCATATTCTCAACTGATCATGCTTAAATGATGTACTTTGTTACTTAATTCATGTTGATGCATTGATCATTCCTTGTTGTTGTTGTGATTCCCACTTATTCATTTGCTTAAAGTGTTAGACTGAAGAGTTCACAACAAGTTCATATACTTGGATTTGGACTAAATCGAATGGTCTCACGTCTGGACCAACATTTTAACCCCAACAAGGTTTCCATTTGTGTTTGTGTTTCAGGTCAAGAAGAACATAAGAAGAGCAAAGAAGTAGATATGAGTTTAGATAGGATTTTCTTCTTTTCCTTCTAGTTTGTAATAGGTTTTGTCCACTTGTTGTATTTTTAGTTCTTTATTCTTGTTGTGATAAATCTTGTACATATACTATTCTTGTGAGCAATACAAAATTTACCTTGTGTTTTTCTGATTTTATTTGTATTTATTATGAATTCTTTGAAATTGAACTCAAGTTTGACTAACTCAAACCTCCATTTTGAATTCAAATACTTATATAAGATCCTATGTTGCTGACGCTATAGAACCTCTTTTCTTATCTATAAGTGAATATGATTCATTGACTCTTTTATTTGTGTTGATTAAATTTTAATTCCCCAAATTTGAATTAAAAAGGTCATTTTGAATTTTTGAATTCAAAACCCGGTGAACTAAGTCAAATTCTATACTAGAGTTCAGTTTCAATCAATTTGTCACTTAAAATTAAAATTTTGAAAATTTTCCACAATTTCAAATGCATGTAATCAAATGCACAAATCTAAAATCTACCCCTAATCGTATCCTATTATCCGGGATGCTACAAGAAACCTACCATAAAGGCTTCCTATTTAGATATTCATGAATACCTTTCTTTTTTATCTTATGATGGTTTGCGAGTATATTTAAAGTACTCACCTGACAAAGTCTTTGGCTATTAACTTGGTCAGAAATGAAGGCGTATGAGATGGATGAATGTTTTGTCGATGACTATGCTTACTAGGATGTTCTCCCCTCAGTTGCCTATAGGGTTATGACTTATGACATGACTTGGGCCCGATGTTACTTTTAGAGTTTCCGTTGCAGTTGCATTTGGCGAATTGCCCGACGAGGCATATGTAAGACTTGACCATGTTCTCTATTTGTAAAACTTTGGATTATGTACTGTAATGGATCTAAACTTTGATAGTAATTTGATTCTGCTCCACGGCACACTGATCATGAGATCCTGGTTGTATGTGTAAGGGTATTTCATAAAACTAGTTCGGGTCCCCACAATGTTGTGCTTGCGGATTTCTATTTGACGCATTTTTTTTAGTCCAGACTATCGAGTGTGATCTTGAGCACAGCTGATGCAAATGATCTTGATATGTATGACTGTCATTCAAATGACTTGGTTTGACAAGATATAGAAGTAGTCCAAGAAGCGTAGCTGCCCCCTGAAAGTGCATTTTCTTAAGCATTTGTCACTACGGAAAAGAAAGTCTTAGGGACCCTGGAATTGAATCTGCTGGTGAGATTGTTTGATAGTTTTTCATACCAAACAGGTGACTCTGAGGATACAATAATAGCATTAGGTGATGGAAGCGATGTTGAAATGTGTGTTTGTCATTCAAATGCTCTAAATACTTTGGAGTACTGATTTAGTGGAGATGTTTGTTAACTTTGGAACTAGTCATCTAATACCAGAAAATAGCAAGCCATTCCCAGGCTTCTGTGGTCAATCTCAATGCAGAGCACAACGCACAGATTATATGACAACCTTTTTTAGCTTTAAGCCGGAACCAGTAATTGCAGAGCCTGTCCATACCAGTTTCCAAATGCAGCGAGTACCAGCAGGGGACTATAGGCAAGA
Source organism: Avena sativa (assembly GCA_916181665.1). Lineage (NCBI taxonomy): Eukaryota > Viridiplantae > Streptophyta > Magnoliopsida > Poales > Poaceae > Avena > Avena sativa. The sequence continues at coordinate 198,168,860 of OV702282.1, forward strand.
GAACCCACACAGACATCTGTATTCAGAATGGCAGTGCTAGATTTTCAACCCCGTGATGTCGATTCATCCAAACTATTGATAATCATATGTTGTTGTCATGAATGCAGAAGAAATTAAGAGCCTTTTGCACAGTTTGTGATGTCAGATGAACATTTGGGGAGCTACCATCACATTATTACACACCATTATATTAGATGTATGGAACCAAAATTCCGCAAACACCAATTATTTGGGGAGTACTTTCTTTTCCCAACGCTGTCTGAACTTGTTGAATCTTGAGCAGCAGGATGTATCGATGCAGGCATTTCTTTTCCCCCGAAAATGGAACACAACTGCAGGAGTTTACTCCCGGCCTCTGTATTCTAGATGCACACAGCCACGGCGTTGCTGATTACAAACATCCAGGCGCGGTAGGTTCCTGCTACTGATGACAGCCAGAGATCATGGCAGCCTTGTGACCACGAGTGGCATGCCGAATCCGGGCTCGACTGTGAGACGGAATAGCGGTGCGTGCTGGTACCTTGGTGACGGTGAGAAGGCGAACTTGCTCAGCAGGCGCACGAGCACCACCTTCAGCTTAACCATCGCCAGGTGCTGCCCTGGACAGATCCTTGGCCCGTGCCCAAATGGCATATACATGTGCGTCGGCTTGCAGGCGGCAGTGGCACCGTTCGCAAACCGGTCTGGTCGAAACTCGCCAGCATCCTGGCCCCAGACGTCTCTGTCAAGGTGCAGTACCGCAATGGCTATCTGGATGATTGTTCCCTGCGGGACTTTGAGGCCGCCGAGCTTGACATCTGTCAGGGCTTCACGCATCATCAGTGACGCTGGAGAATACAGTCGGATAGTCTCCTGGATCACCATGGTGATCTGAAAATAAAATAAAAAGGAACGCAATGGTTATGCCAATGGGGTGCAGTTGCTAAACACTGATGAGTGCACAGAATGATGATTTCTCACTGTCTTCAGTCGCCGGAGGATCTCAAAATCGATTGATGTGCATCCACGACAAGCCTCTAGAGCCTCTGCACGGGCACGGTCTTGCCACGCCGGGTGTGTGGCAAGTAACATCAGGCACCAGGTGGCGGTGACCGCCGTGGTCTCGTGCCCACCAAAGTAAATGTTCTTGCAGTTGTCAACGATGAAGTCCTCAGCAGTGCCAGGGTAGCTGGGACACTGGTGAGCGCCGTCAACAATTGAGCGCAGAAGGTCATCATGCGTAGTGTGCATGCAACCGTTCTTGTTGTTGTTATTGCTGCTGCTGCTTCCGCGGCTTGCAATATCCAGGATGAGTAACCGGACTTCTCGCTCCAGCTCTCCTATTTCTTTATTCCTCTTGGTTGGTAGATACTTCCTGCAATAACACAAAGAAAAAAATTACCTAACATTATTTTAACTTTATGACAAGACCAGACTAGACTTTGCCCTCGTGGCAGCACATTATATTAATTTAAGCAACCAAACAATTTTGGAGAACTTTTGAATATGTGCATCTTGATTTTTTTGTGATTTATGTATGGCACTGCCGCCCTCCTTTCCTGTCGAATGAACGCAAATAAAACCTTATTTACCCAAATCAAGAGTTAGATTAGATATTCACAAACGAAGAATCGCACTTCCAATTTTGTTTTCGTTACATCGGTTATTGTATACTTACCACAGTCCAGATAGTCCAACAAGTGTATCTTGCTGAGAAATCGCCTTCTGAAGCTGCCTGAGCTTGCAGAATATTTCTTGCCCTGTTGCGAAATCACTCCCAAAACAGGCCCTGGCGATTACATCAGCTGAGAAGCTCCGCAAATAATCATCAATATCTATCTCTCTACTTCCTCCCGAGTTGTCAAGCATGCTCTCCCATGCTTCCAACAATGGGACAGAAGCCTCCACGATTAGCCCTACCATGACCTGCAAATAACATTCCATGCAACTGTAATGTTCTTCAGATATGCAACTATGATGGTTGACCATGTCTTTAGTTTTCCAACCCATATTTAAGCATTGCCTTAGTCAACTGATATCACCTTAATCTTCTCCATGAAGAGCTCTGGTGCAATAATCTTCCTCTCATAGGCCCATATAGCGCCATTTGATTTAAAGATGCCTCCACCGAAGAGTGGTTTGCGAGATTTCTGAAGATAAATAGGTTTCCCGAGCTCTGATGATGTACAGTGGCTCATGTCCTTGATCATGCCAGGGTCAGAAGCATACAGAATCTCCACAGCTCCTGTTGAATAGAGGAACACCGTCCCTATGCAAAAATCACAATCCAATAGCATCGCCATAAGAAAAATGGACACACATAAGGACTATTTCGCAGAAACATATTATGGATATTGCTTAGACTAAACTTATAGTTGCATTTTAAATATTTGTGAGCGAAATAGATTAGGGAATCTTCTACATAATCTTTATACTAGACCAAATTTCCACAGTATATAATTAGCTGGGAAATGTAGGGTGGTTATTGTACACAAAATGCAAAAAACAAGTGAAGAATTGTCGCACAGATTAATCAACAACTACCCGATTACTTTCATGCATTTTGCAAAGTGTTATATGAACAGAATCTTCATAAAACAGGAGAAAAGAATGTATAGAGGATCACTTGGCTCTAACAATACTCCAGATTACCACTAGTACTGTACTCAATGTTCAAGGTATCTGAGTTCATTCATCTATTTGAGATTGTCGACGCCACCGCCTTGGTGCCGAACATGGAGGATGATTTTTTCTGGCAATTCTCAGCATCTGGGCGGTATTACAAGCAAAGTCGGCATAATAGGCGCTCGCTGGAGTTGTGGAATCACCACCATGGCGCTGCATTTGGTTGGGCTGGGCACCACTCAAGTGTAAAAATTTAGGGTGTACAAAACAACCTACAATTAACCAAAACACTAGTATTGTACAAACATGTTTAGGGTGCACAAAAGAGCAAATTCCAACATCAGAAGATAGATTAACCTATCAACCTTTTGAACTCGAAAGATATCTAACGTCTATAGTGACTATCTGAGTTCATTGGCAGTAGCTACGAGCGACACTACCCTGGCCGGAGTTCGAATCCTATCAAGAGCAAATGTTTGTTATCTCACCGAGGTGGGCTCTACTAAATTCCACGCCCCCCCCCCCCCCCCCTAACTTTAATGCCGGAATATGTCAATCAGTCATTTTCTCAATCGAGTGTTGCTAGTTCTGAAAAGCATACTGGAATCGCAAGAATAGCATCTGTCACTCATCTAATTCACAACATATTATAAATGGCTTCCAAACAAAGAACATGTTTTAATGTTAACAAAGACCACATGAAAGCGTATGGTTTGACGGTCATTGTGCAAAATTTTCTTTGGACTTGCTTCTCAAAAGAAAACTAGATTAATAAAATTGTTGATATTGACACCTTTCCATATAAAATAAACCTTTTATCGAGGCAATAACATATTTGGAGCTGTTTCTCCGGTGTCCAAAAAACCTCCCTAAACTTGGATCATTGGATGATCACGGTCATGCATGAATCTGATTGGCACACGAACCTACAAATACAAGAGAAAACACATGGATGGAACTTCTGAATAAATACATACCGTATGTTTCTCTCCAGAGAAGCAAGTGAGGGAAGAGGGTGTATATGTAGCTATTGCTGTCTAGCTTCTGTGCAGGCGTGAGATCTTGCCGGATCCTCTTCATCTCCTGGGTGTTGCCATAGAGAAAAGTAGGTCTGGGGCCCCTTACACCCTTCTTCCTCCATCTCCTTCTCATCCTCTCTGGCCTTAGCAATAGGACGTAACAGATGTATAAAAGAGCTAACCCAAGAAGGATGGGAAGAGACAGAGCTAGAAGTTGAAGTTTCTCCATGAGACAGTGAGGGAGAGAGGTGTAGGCTACTTATCAAATATACAGGAGAAGTGGCTACTAATTTATGTCCAACTACACCTGTGTACACTAGTAGCTTTCTGTTTGTCTTCTTCATTCAGTGATTGTTTATTAGGTTAGTTTCAGTATGCCTTTCAGTGCACGGTGGTCTGTATTAATTGATCATCTCCCATTTTAGTTACACAACTTTACAAAAGGAGGGGGAAGTAATGCATAGGACCTGAAGATAGACTCTGGCTAATTTCCTAAAATGAGGCAAACTGGAGGCAGGTGGAGTCATCAGGTGGAACAGTTGTTGAGGCACATGCAAGCAGAGCTTCAGAAGGTAAAGTGACATATACCGAAATTAAACAATAAGCATCAGTACATGCTTTGATGATCTTGCAAAGTGGTGCAAAGATAGGTGACTAGACTCGATTACAAGAACATCTACATGGATCTCTGCTAAATCGACTCTCTTTGGTCACCATGACATGATTGATGCATCTGCTGCATTGTCCTATTGGTACCAACTGCTCCATCAAAATCAGACTCTAGAGAAGCATCTGAGTCATCTGAATCCCACTTATCTGTTCCTGATATCAATATATGTATCTGTGTTCAGGTAACTCTCGATGTCAGGTTAACATGGCTATCTAGAGAGGCATCTGAGTCCCCACAGTGGTGATCAAAACTGATATTTGTTTCGATTTTTCCAAACCGCACAACCGTCAGACAATCAACATCTGCTTCATGATCCTGTTACAGTTATTACGCAGGGAAGAAAGGAACATCAATGTGGTTATGTATCATATTACTAAAATACCCTAAACCAGATGGATATGACAACAAAATCATGGAGATTGAATCTAACCGGATAAGCATTTCGTCACACAAATCAAACTAAATAATTAGTCTGGTTGATGCTACAAGAAAAGGACCAACCCTATCCAAAATTATTCCTCAGCCCCTCGCTTCTTAGGATTTCCGCGTCGATTCAACATATCTGCGAGAAATATAGTACTAAAAAAATAATCCGCATTCGCACGGCACAGATGGGAAGAGATTCACGCAAGGTAAGCAAAAACAAGAAGTAAAGCTACACTAGTTAAGCAGCAGAGATACTGAGATGGAGTCGCTCCAAAAGAAGCTGAGGAAGTTTCCGATCAAAATCTGGGGTAGAAGGGGGAGCGCCCTTTTATCAGCTAACAATGGCGATGGAATCAGTCGACTGGATCCTGGGTGCCCTCGGCTGGAGGAAGAAGACGGCGGAACGGAGTGAGCAGTTTTTTCTTCTTCAGAGGAAGGTAAACGGTGACGTGGGCCTGCTCTAATCGGCCCATAAGAGATAGCCGGGCCTACTCGGAGCGAGATCGGGCCCAGCTCCCATGGTCACCGGCGCCATTCGACTCTTCCTGCCACCGCCGACCAGCCGGAGCGCGTCGACCTCCGCGCCGCCATCGCGAACAGCAGGAGCAGCCTCCTTGAGGCGCGTGCCCCCCGTATTCTGCAGTATCGGTCGTTTGACGCCGGAGGTCGGAGGGGCCGTGCGGCTTGTCGGCTTCGTCTCCTGCGTAGCTAGGGCTCACCGCCTCCATCCATGGCGCAGTGGTAATCTTCTCTCATCTTCTTCTGCTGTAGAATTGCCAGCTTGATGTTTCCGTGGTAAACCGTGCGAATCGAAAACGAAGTTGCTGTTCTTGATAGCCTGATCAATAGGCACTTACGCTATATGTCAATGTTATGCTACATTTCGGTTTGTGCCGCTACATTTCCTCCCGAGAAACGGCTGTTTCTTATTGAAACTCTCAAAGGATCTCTGGATACGGATATTAGTTTCGGATTGATGGATACTGTGGAACTTCTCTGTGTAAATTGCCGTGCATGTGTACTCGTCGATATAAGTCAATGTTAAGCTACATTTATTGTTGTTGGAACTTTTATATGGCTCGAAGTATATTAGAGAAACACTAACTGCTTAGATTTTTTTAAGAAGGGAAAGCCAGCAGATGAAAACCCTTTTATTGTAAAAGAAATAAATTGTGTACACTTGCTTGGATTAATGTAACATTACGTTGGGAGTTTGTTTGTAGCAAAGTATATATCCTCGGTATACAGATTATCGAGTGATATTTGTTATTGTTTCAGTTTTTGGTTTACAGGCTTATTCTTTGTTTCTTTGGTTGCATAATCAACCGCCATGATCAATATATTGCTAGATCAAGTTTACTTACGCTAACAGGCTAATTTTATGTATGAAATACTTGAGTAGAGATGCTTGTTATCTTTGGAAAATGACAAGTTGATCTCTTGTCCAAATTCTAAGCGTCATCTAATATGTTGCCTGTAGCAGATATATTTATGGTGTTTTCGCATTATGTACAGGGAACAGGAGGTATATGTGTTATCTATTTTTTTAGACCCCATGACTGTCCTGTGCTATTTTGATATACCATATGATATGTACTCTTGTTATGGTACCGGCTTTTTTTTGCCCTCTTTTGAAGCATGTGGTTTCCATGGCGATGCAATAGTTTCCACAACTATGGTTTACAATAGAAACATGCACAAATTGTATTGCTGCAGATGATCTCTAGTCCGAACTATGAATCTATGATGATATTGATAGCTCCTCTGCCGTAGAGATGCAAGTGGGATCTTGGCAGGATCTCTAGTTCATTAACTAGAAGTGGGATCTTGGCGGGATCCCACTTGACACCTTACTCTGCCGGGGGTTCACTGTTGTCGCTTAAGAATATTGCTGCCAGTGAAGGGAGTTCTAAGACCCAGCAGTAATCTGAACCCCCTCTAATTTGATCTTGTTTTTATGCATGATATGCCAGCATTTTATTATAATAGAAGAAATTATCAGAAGAACCAAGAGCACATCCTGTAACATACTCACACCCGCCAGTATTCTCTCCAGGAAGGATGACACTATACTTTGAAGAAAAAAGGAGGACAGCCATTGATAGGTCTGAGATTTCATGTATTCAGGCATAAAGAAAGGGCTGGATGTACTTCATCATCAGAACATATGACACTAAATTAATTATGGGGCACGCACTGCGATACCTGAACATATTGTACTTTAACATCGGAACAGAGATGGGAGAGAAGCATATCAAAAGTAGAGCAACAGATGCACTTGCTGGCTTGCTGCTGTACTTGGATGGCATATACAATGCACCTTGCACGAGGGAAGCATCAGTGCTGTTCATAAGCACTTGAGAGGAACAGGACTACATGAGGCCTGATATCTTCTTTTAAGGGCTTCCTTTCTTCCAGGCCACCATCACCGGCATGTGGAAAGGCTATTATTGGCTTTCTTTACCATTAATTTGCAGACACCCACACAAATATTGTGAGGTCAGTTCCTCCCACTCTATTAAACCTGCTATATAATTATGGTGTTAGATGTTGCTAGTAGTAATGCATTGTGTTAGTGTATCTGATGTTATGATGGCCAATAACATGCTTGCAGGAGTCTCATTTGCTAATTAAGAAAATTAAAACAAGATATGTGCATCAGTTAATTAGACTTAACCACATTGTACTCTCCGAATCTTGTAAATCAAAACTCAAGCATAATAGCAGGTTGAATATTTAAGTAATTTTCTGCCAAAAGGACACAGACATGCAATTGGGACAATATACAATGATGGTGGAGATCACAAAGTAGGGAGGCATAACAAGTTCCAAGTATCTTGGTGCTTGCTTTTAGGGGATAATTTAACGTTGTATGTTGACCTTAATGGAAAGCCTATGACCCTAGGCATATTTTCTACAAACCGTAGCCTGTAACTCTAGGGATAGCAAGGCAATGATGCCCTAATTAAGCCCTAAGAGAGCTCTTGCAATATGCTGACGATGATCATAAGGTCATGCATGCATGATTAGCAAGCCTCTGAACTAATTATGAGAGCCAGCACAAGAAAAAGGTTCTTCCACCATTTCATCAGGAATACCACCATATGTAGGTGTACCTTATTCATGCTTGCAGCACACAAATAAAAACCATGCTTCTGCCTGTTTTTTTACTTGCCAGCAAAAAAAATGCTAACATATAATACACACTGCAGCTGTTATATTGGCACGATATATTATGGGTCTAACAAACAGAGTTATCACTTACGTATCAACTATTTTAAAGCAAATGGATTTTTGTTAAATTAACCAGATATATATAAGTAAGTTGATGTATGCCAATGGTGATCAAAAGAAAAGAAACATCACGCCAAACCAAATTCAGTGGTGGTAACAACTGTTAGGACATGCCTGGCCAGACTTGAGCTAGCATCTTAGCTTAATGTATGGAAATAAATTCACGTGAAGAGAAGTAGTACCAGAATCTGGATTATTTATTGATGATCTAATCATATTCATGATGAAGCTTCTGAGAACCGAGGGAGCTCCCTTCAGTCCAAGCATGGAGGAGGAAAGAGAGAACAATCTCCCGCTGCATTCGCTCATTCGCACAGTAGTTATTGTTACATACTATTATGCCCTGAACATATCATATCCACTGTGTGTTCGAGTGAATGAGTCGGCAGCTTGTTCAATCCCCGCTACCTCCCATGAGTGGACTGAAGTGAGCTCCCTCAAGTTAACACATCCTCCTCATCATCATTTCTTAAACTGAACCTCCTCATCATCACCCCCTGCTGCTGCATTTTTCCAACTAAAAACTAGCTAATGGCTCAAAAAATAACTAGTACGAGATAACCGTAACCTATTAGTACTTGTTTATGTGAAAAACTACAAGTAATCAATGGATCAGCATATAACTGCATTTACACACAGAGTTTCGAGAAAAAAACTGTATCTACAGAGATCTAGCATGCACAGAAGAAATTTCCAGGAGAAATCATCTATCCTTAACAGGTACGCTTAGTAGGTTAACAAAATGATCATGCATGTACTCATGAAATCAGGTGCCTTTTCACATTAGCTCGTTAACAGTCTTGGATGACCACTTTATAAATACAGAAAATAAGGAAATAAGTGATCTATCTATGTGCACTAGCTAGAAATAATTAACTTAATGTCCTTAATAAACTTGCATGAGAATTAGAAATCTTAAAGCAAAACTAGTTCCTCAAAGAAATAACAAAATGACTGATTAGTTAATGACTTCAATCAAAGAGCACAGTGAAACTAGATTGAGTTTATGGAACAATGAATTAGCTTCAGCTATATATGCATACATGGACAGAAAAAAGCAGAATACATAAACATAATTTCCAAATAGCAGCTAACTTAATATCTCCTCTCAGCAGGAACCAGTTCTCAAATAATAAAATCCACTAAAATTTATTGATTGTAGCAATTGTGGCGTTTGGAAAGCTATTGATCCCCTCAATACTTGATAATAAAGTCCCCTCAAAGCCATTATGTACTACTACTAGTTTCTACAGAAGATAGATATTCAAAATAGATGCAGATCCTGCAAAAGCTGTACCAGATATATCGATAATCATCTGAACATTCAAATCAAAGTCCGAAAAGAGAGATCAGTGAGACAGCACGGTGCTGAAAGTGAATCAGTACTCAGATGTTAATCTTGCCAGAAGAACTCCGATTAAAGTCGAAAAACCTAGTGTCATGCTCAGATCAGCACAAAGACATGCCAAAAAGCACAGGAGAAAAAGAAAAAACAATAGGCATATATGTATATTGCAAGACGGACCTGTTCTTCTCCTGAGGTTGATCCATTCCATCTCATGAACCTATCATGAAATCAGTAGGACAGGAAAGATAGATGGAGACACATAGACAAACACCCGTGGGCTATGCACGCATGCCCATATCGCATGCAATTAACCCTGTGATCTCCTAGATAAAAGTGAACAAATGAAACCTACAGAGAAATGAGCCAAGCGCACACATCAACAGATCAAGAGAAATACACCAAACAAATCCCTCTCTTTTGCTTTATTAAGCTCTTGAAGTATAAAATCTCAGCCATGAGATCTAGCCCATGAGGAAGAACATGACCAATCAATATGGCATTTAGCAGTGAGCTGTGGTGTTTGGAAAGCTAGATCTAGCAAGGAAGCCATACAGTAGATATGAGAGCCAGGGAAGAGACCAGGGATGGGGACATAGAGGTGAGGAAGAAGGGATATATAGAGAGAAGAATGATTTGATTAATTGATTTACATATTGCAAGAGGGGCATATATCTGCAGAAAGAAACACTCAGTGGAAGTAGGTGGTGTGTTGTGGGCGTACTTTGTTAATTAGTTCTTTCTTGTGGTTTGATTTGCTAATTGTAGAAGGTTGACCACTTCACTGTCTTCAGCTAAAATACTTGTCATTCTTTTGGTTTTGAGAACAATAATCTACTAATGGTGTAGGAGTTAAGTGCATGGTACCGACAGGCCACTCCCCAGATTAATATTGATAATTGCCACTGGCCAGAGCATCTCATGCCTACCTTACGCTCCATTTGGCAATGTGGTGTCTTATGATAATCTTGTTTGTCTAACTAACTTTGGCCTATTTTACCGTTTGGCGATCCATACTTATTTCCTGATTTCCTGACTATTTTTCCACAGTAGATTATTATAGGATAAGTTCAGCACAACACACTTCTTGGTAGATTAATATTTTCCTGGCCTTTTTTGGCCCGGGATCATCCTGTTCAAATCACTAGGTTAAAAAGAAGCAATTATTCCACACGAATTGGAAGTGTCGATCGGGTCTACACACCACAATCTTTGGAAAAAAAGATTTAGGTGTGTGTTTGAGAGAAAGAATAGACGAGAAGTGGTGAGAAAGAAATATAATATCTGCTCTCAGATTAAGGTCAGATCCACTGACTCGCTTTGTTGGGAAAATCTTAGAGTAACAGGCGTCTACCTGAACGATAGAAAAGTACATGTTGGTTATGGTATTAACACTAGTTTTTGACATGATTGGAGGTTATGGTAGTGAACCACTGAAGTCACTTTCTCTCAGCTTTATAACATCTTCAGTGAGAAAGATAGTGGCTTGTTATGCGAAAATTTGAAATGTAGCATTCTGAAGTTGCTTGACTCCTGTTGCCAGCTCCCTTTCGTACCCGATTGCGGAATTCCACATCACATATCTGGGCATTCCTCCAGTGTGCTCAGGGCAACCGCGTCTCTTTTCCAGACCTTTGGTGGACCACTTAGAGGACAATCTGTCCACTTGGCGTGTGAGCATGATGTCCAAGGTGGGTACCTCTGTCATGGTGCACTCCATGCTCTCCTCTATGCCGGTCCACATGCTGCTAGTCCTCTTCATTCAGACGAAGGTGCTCAAGAGGATTATTAATAAGATTCACCATGGCTTTTCTCTGGAAAGGTAAGAAAGAGGCGTATGGCGAGCATCGCAGGTGAACTGGTTGATGGTCTGCCACCTGATTCATCTGGGTGGTCTTTGTGTGCTGGCTCTGTGTCGCCCTTCGGGCTCACTGGTTATGGTTCCAGAGGACAGATACCTCGAGACCTTGCAGTGGCTTGTCGATCAACCACAGTAGGGAGGTCAAGAACATCTTCTAAAACTCCACCGAGAGCCATGTGGAGGACGGGAACTCAACCTTCTTCCGGGAAGATCGTTGGATCGCGGGCAAGGGCTTGCGCTAGCTAGCACTGGCACTGCTGAACCTGGTGCCCTTGTGCATGAGGACTTGCACCGTCCACAAGCTCTCCACAGCCGCGCCTGGACAGCCAGGGCGCAATCGGTGTAGCCGCCGAGCTCTGGTGTTCGCTACTCCTCGAAATCCTGCTACCTGGCACTATTTCAGGTCCTCCACACCACCCAGTTCTGGCGTCTCACATGACGCGCCTGGGCTCTGAACAAGGTGGCAAGGTACAGTTCGGCACCTGGCACGCTAGCCAGAACCAGTGCTGGACCTCGGATAGGCTGGCGCGCCAGTCTTCCACACTAACAGGTGCATGTTCTGTGTTACCAGGAGCCAAAGACGATGCCCCATATCCTGATCGAATGCCCCTTCTCGATCAGGGCAGATATGGCAGAAAGCTCTATCCAGGATTCGATCAACATCCTCGACTCCACTGCACAGTGATGACTTTGAATCATGGTGGGCTACCACGGTGCACACATCAGCGCCCGGACAGAAGAAGGGGCTGGCATCGATCTGTGATTATTCTCACGGCTTCGTGTATGTGGAGGCACTAGAATGACTGCATGTTTAATGTGCGACAGCCAGATCTCCGTAACAGGAAGATACTACGGCTTGGACTCTGGCGCTTGCGGTAGGGCTAACTGCAATCCTGTCTTGAGAGAGTAGTGTGATGTAAGGGGTGGGTGACACAGTTTCTCTGCAATCCCTATGTACTTGAACTCTTTAAATCTTAATGCAATGAGATACGCAAAGCTTCTGCGCATTCGTGAAAAAAGGTGTCTAGCTTTGGGAATATCTGGAAAATATTCACCTAGGCCTATGTGGAAGTATATTCATAGGCAGGATTGCAAGCCATACTAAACGCACGTTCGCAAATCAGCAAAATATCCAGTGAAGAAGTTCTATATGTTTTTCTTATGAGTGAGGATCGAGTTTCTATGTGGCTTCTTTTGCAGAATGATGTTCCTTTTTTTTGGTATTAGAAGAGAACGCAAAGAAGGCAGACCAAACCAAACCAATTTGAAACCTATGAACTATGTTTACATATGAGAAAACGTAGTGCACTTAATGAAACGTCAGGTGGTCTAACGTGACTGTACAGTTCTGTGGAGCTCATTTTCTCCATCCAGAATGCTGTTCTGACTAAGGATAATCTGGTGAGAAGGATTTGTCCTGAAAATTCATGCTACTATTTCGGTTGCGTTCAAGATGAGACTGCTCGTCTTCTCTAACTTTGTTTTGCTTTGTTTTCATGTCTGGCTATGCTACCTCTGTTCTTCATCGTTCAGAGCTTCAAAAGGAAGATTTCCTTTTTGTGTTCTCCATGGCAAAGTGTACCTGCTGTTCAGACATAGTGGAGCTGGTAAACAAAATAAGAACATGAGAAAGTGCAAACTGAAGATTCGTTTCTTCTATTCAGTAGACGATCTTCTGAATTTCCCTTGACTATTTCCCTAGCGATTTTCGAGATTTTTCTGATAATCAGTGCACACTTTTTTCTGAATTACTGAACCCATAAGATTATTCTTCACAATAAACCATGCCAGGGAAAATAAAACCATTGAAATAGTATGCTAACGAAGCGCACTATTTCCTGGCTTCATTGCGTACATTTTATTTTTTGGCAAATTCATGGCTTACATGTTATACTATGGGTGACTTCTTTGCTTATGCATAAGCCTGCTTATAGATTCCGGTGGGGAGAAACTACGGTGGGCAGAAGCTTTGAAAAAAATTTGGAACACTTCTTTTAGGCTTATGTTGTTTTGGCTTATTTGCTGCAATCAGTTGTGATAAGTCTATTATGCCCTTGGACTTCGTCTGTCCACTTAAATAAAACGATGTATAGGTATAGTATACATATGCTAGTTTTAAGTAGAAAACGAGCTAAAAATAAAATCAAAATAATACTCCCCTAGTTGACTTGATTTTGTCTAAATTTGGATATATCTAGCACTAAAACAAGTCTAGATACAACTGAATCTAGAAAAATTTGAGTCAAATAATTTAGATCGGAGGGAGTATAAAAAAATACATGGTAATAAAAAACATATTGCTGTAGTATAATTCAGTACAAGCATCCCAACATGGTTTTTGGACAGCACCATCGGTAAATCATAATTATCTACTAGCAAGCATGAACTGCTACTCTGCTGGTATCAGAGACGATGCATTATCTACACAAACACAAGCATCATGTGCGTACTACCAATCTGGAAGGCACCGTTCAATCATCACCATCTTAAAAAGCCTGAGCGAGAAACGAGCTGGCTACCGTCGGGCCTTGGGAGGTCGACATGTTGGCCACCGTCCCTTGCTGGCTCGCTGCAGCGGAGGGGCTCCGAGTCGCCGGCCTTGGTCCTGACAGAACCAGAGCGGGCCGGCAGGACTGGAGCAGGAGGAAGAAGTCGGGGCGGGCTGGACTGGAGCGGGAGGAAGAGGTCGGGGGCTGCAGAGATCCGGAGGGGCGGCGGTGCGGGTCGGTAGGGGGCGGCGCTAGGAGAGCGGCAGCGCAGGGGGAGCGACAGCGCAGCAGGGAAGCTCGCGATGGGAGATGGGTCGAGGAAGGAGCCAGGCACCGCGTGGGTTCGGGAATCGTTGGTTTCTTTTTTTCCTAACTGGGCGATGCAGTGCAGTGGCATTCCGAGTGTAAATTCTGCAAAGGACGTGTCTTTTTTTTGGAAACGGCTAGCGACCTGAGCGGAGAAGCTCGGGAAACTGGCCTCGAACAGTTTCTTCCCACTGCGTGTAAACAGGCTTCTGGTGAGTTTTTAGGTGAGGAAAAACTGGAGACTTTTTTTTTGCTTATACGGTGGGAAACCCAGAAAACATACTAGAAGTCCAAAAAAGGTCATCCTATATCGCGTACAGATACCAGTGAGAAACATTTAGTGTCAACGAAATTTTTGGCTCCTGAACACATAACGAAGATGTTCCTCACCTACCAATTGAGAACCTGACCGGAGCCACTTCAGCTGCTACAGAAACAGGTTGTAAGCAGAAAAGAAAAGAAGGGTGCTAAGCGTCGGCCTCGCTTGGATCATTGTTTTTTAGTCCGGACGTTTTCGTTTTATGAAGAGGTTAAGAAGGAGACGTCCGTATAATCCAGTAGTTTTGGTTAAAAACGACAATCCAAACGGGGTCCGGGGATCTGACACTCCGATACCCCGGGTCCGGGGCCGTCCGATGCCACGATTCGTAACCACCCGATGGTCAACCGTTCCTGTGGCTCTCTATGCCTAATCCTCCTAAGACTTTTTCCTCCAACCGCTTGCACGCGAAGACGCCGGTGAGCACCCATCCCACAACAAAGACAGGTCCGTGCGTGGCCGCTGCACGGTGGCCCTCATCCAGCCTCAACAAAGAGACAGCTGATGATGTGCGCGCAGCTCTGGTGGTGCCGCCGGTAGGAATTGTAGAGTTGTCTGTAGCAATTTCTACAGGGATTTGTAGCAGCTTCTTAGCAAATAAACGATGAAGCTTGTAATCTGACGATGCTACTGGTAGCGTCGCCGCTGCAGCAACTGTGGTGGGGTTCATAGCAAGGCCGCACCTCTGTAGCAAGCCCGCCCCGCGGCCTATGTAGCAAGTGTGCAGTGTCTATGTAGCAAGGTCGTCGCGTTGTTGTAGCAAGCCTGTCGAGTGGCCGGCGTGTCTCCGTAGCAAGCCCGCCACGACCTCTGTAGCAAGTCCGCTGTGCTGCTGTAGCAAGCCTGCGGAGCGGCCGCCACGCTGCTGTAGCAAGCCTGCCGAGCGGCCACCACGCCTTTGTAGAGGCGCAGCACGGTCACCGTGGCCGTAGCGGCTATGTAGCAGTACGCCTCTAGCACTGACGTTGATACTACGACGCAGAGATGCCGTTGCTACAGAGCGGCGACGGCAATGCTACAACACCGAGACGCTGCTGCTACATATAGTTGACGCAGATGCTACAAAACCGAGGCGTGGTTGTGCCATGGCTGCAAGATGGCGTGCGGTGCTCTAAACTGGGCCATGGCTGCTGTGAATTCATAGATTGATCTTGGTGGCGCATGGCGGAGGATGAGGAAGCGGAAGGCACAAGGGCGGACAGCACCAGCACTGCGTGGGGGCATGGCGTAGGATGAGGAGGGCAGGAGAGCTAATCTCACTTGGAGGCAGAGCAGAGATGGGGAGTTACTGGACGAAGAGGCAGGAGAGAATCGACGAGGAAGACAGGAACGTGGCCAGGGAGTCGCGCTATCCATATTCGGTCGAAGACACGCGTCGCTCGTTCCAGCCGGGGGACGCGTCGCATGCGATCCCCCAGGGGAGGTGGATCATTTTCCAAAGAAAAAGGGGTGCCGGGGCAATCTTTACCAGGCTCAAGGCAACCATGCCGAATAGCTACAGGCAAACATAAAACAGACTGTCCACACTCAAGGCTGGTGTTCGCAGTCTACATTTCTGAAAATTTCTAAAACTACACAAAACAGTCAATTTTATAGGGAGCAACAGCAGGAACTGCATTATTAATGAACTCAGTCACAGTTGGTGTGCTCCTTACATTTTATGTCTGAACTGAACCCATCTAAGATGAAACAAACACACGGATGCTACACGTCTAAATAAACCACTGGAAGCAAATCGCAGAATCCTAAACAAATGAAGATACCCTACAAATCGGCGTGCGGACAAACAGAATTTAAACAAAACACAAATACAGATGCAGACATCCTATTAGATGGCCGGTGCTAGTTGTCGACGACGAGCTTCCGCCGCTTGTAGTTGACCATCACCTCACCCTTGATGCCCACGACCATCGCGTTCCAGTCGTTCTCGGGGAACGGCGAGACAAGCTCGAACTCAAAGTTCCTCAGCAGGTGCGTCCATATCGCCTTGATCTGCAGGTACGCGAAGGGCTCACCGAGGCACCCGTGCCTGCCACCCCCGAATGAGATGTACGAGAAGGCACCAGCAGCCTTGTCTTCCTCCCTCCCAGGTGCAAACCGGTCAGGGTCATACGAGTCAGGGTTCTTGAAGATATGAGGGAGCCTGTTGGCGAAAGAAGGAGACGTTGCGACGATATGGCCCTTGGGGATATCATACTCTTTGCCTTCTCTCGTGGTCACGCTGAAGTCAGTATGTGACTGGCGAAGCAACATGATGAGTGGCGGGTGGAGACGGAGTGCCTCCTTGATGCACCGGTAGAGGACATCCATCTCCGCCAAGATGTCATGATCGATCTTGTCACCGTGCCTCTTCATGACCCTCTTCTGCTCCTCTACAGCCTCCGCAAAGTACTGCTGGAACTTAAGAAGGTACGCCCCGGTCCAGGTTGAGGTGATAGAGCTAGTATGCTGCCCAGCAAATAGCGCTGCAATGAGGAGCCCAGTCACCTCAATTTCTGTGGTGGGGCGGCCGTTCCTGTACTTGGAATCAATGAAGCACTGCAGCATGTCTTCCTCAGACTGTCCAGAAGCCTTGCGAGATTTGATGATAGTGGCGAAGATTTCCGCCAAACGTGCCCGTGCCTGGTCACGTTTGCGGTGCGCAGGGATCGGGAGGTAGGGGAAGATGACACTGATTGGCTGCATCCCATTGTCGAGATCATGGAATAGAGCAGAGACATCATCAAATAACTTTTCTCGCACCTCCCTTCCCAACAAACATCGGCTAGCAGTCAGTATGATGAGGTGCTCCAACTCATACTTCAAATCCACAGTGCCGCTTTCTCCCCACGTCGAAAAGTAGTCCTGCAGGTAGGTTGGATTTGCGAAAGATGTTAATCAACCAAAAGAAATAGCCATAAGACACAAACCAATACTGGAATTCACATCCACATAAACCATGTTCTGTATTTGCAGGTTCATGCTTAGATACAACTTTGCAGAACAAGTTACAAGATTGTTGTTTGTGATATGACGCCAAAATTAGACCAAACATAGCATGCCACATGCCCACATCGATAATCTCATGCGATAAACATCATTCAAGAGAAACAAATGGTTATCACTGTGTGATTCTAGTGACTGCTAGTAAACAGCCAAATTCGCATAAAAATGATAGCAAAACAAATATCTAGGTACTGAGATAATGGGCTTAAGTTATGGTGCTTCAGTGTAACCATTGTATTGTAGAACCTGCCACAAGCATTAATTTCTGTAGTCGCCACAATTTGCTACAGTTGCATTACAAAAGATTTCCTTTGATCCAGAAGCTAATCTATCAAAGCTACGCATGCAACACATTACTCCCTCTGGTCCATATTAATGGCCTCAACTTTATCTAGATTTGTATGTATCTAGTTAAGTATTTAGACTCATTAATATGAACCGGAGGGAGTATATAAATCCTGATGCATTTCATACAACGAATGGATATTAGGGAAGTGATTGAACAGATGACTGGAATCCTCAGAATCCCCACTGAGATTTATCTTTGATTACCAGAAGCATCGACAAACTTAAGCACACTAAACATCCTACCATCGTCCTTTGCTAGCGCATTAAAATTGAAAAAAATACCATACCATCTTTCTTCCCTAGCACATTCAGATAGTAAACTCATGTGTACCAAGCCTGGCTAAGGGCAAATTCACTACGTAGTAGGGATGCAAGTGGACGTCCCTGTAGACATAAAGGCCTGTACGCCAAATCGTTTTCTATGCATGAGTCCTTAATCCATTTGTTCATGCACTCATGCCATGCACTGATTAAGTGGCTGTCCGCCAGGTCCGTCAGACAAGCGGTCTGTATGCCTACTACGTAGTGCATTAAAACCACAAGATCCTTACCTTTGATATTTATCATAAGAGAATAGAACACGTACAAGTATACAAAGTAGCATATGCTGTGTTGTGTTTCCCTCTAATACTTCCATTCAAACCCAAGAATACTTGAGTTCAGAACTCCAAAACAGAGGAAGGAAGAGTTGAACAAAAACCAACGGCTGGGGGCCTTTTCTCCCAGTGCTCTCCACCCCCTCCTGCTCTTCTCGCTCCCCTAGTTCTAAGGCCGCTCAGCCCCTCCCCTCTCCTCTACGGCGGTGGCCGGCAGCGAGTAGGGTGAGGTCCCCCCCCCCCCCTGTAGGTTTAGTTTGGCGTGATGCCGGTCGTCTCCCAGGTGGAGTTTTGGGGCTGTGCACTGGTGTTCGGCCAGATCTGGTGCAGGGTTGGGCTCCTCTCCCTCACTGTGATGCTCTGGAGGCCGAAGCAAGGGGCGACCGAGGCGAGCATAGTTGTCTCCCTCAATAAGGGTGTGGTCGGTGAGATCCCAGGCCCTGTAGATTTTCTTCTTGCCGGTCGTCGTGGTGGCAGATGGAGGAGCAGGCTACAGGTCGCTGGGGCCTCAAGGGAAGCTCGGAGGCTGCTTCGTGGAGTTACTGCACGGCAGCAAGGATCTGCTGCTGTGATCTTGCCGCTGAGGCGGCCGCTCCACTTTCTTCTTGGGAGTGAATCCTCGACGGCATTGAAGCCGTCGACCTTAATGGCTGAATGGCGGCTTACTCCCTCCCTGCTCGCCAGCAACAGGTGCTCATCATCTGCTGGTTCTTTGCTGGTGAAAGAAGTTCTCGAACCGAGATTTTATCGCTTAACACCACTTGTTGGGGCTTTTTTCACAGAACCACAACCCTAGTTTTATTTTTCACAAAACACCAACACTTGGGGTAACGGTTTACATAGAACACATAACTTGGCATTAACCCATTTGACTAGTAATTAGTCCGTTGGGCCCACTGACAGGACATTGGGGTAATGGTTTACTGCAAAATTTGCTATACAGTGGAGGATTTAGACAAGATGGTTCACACCAACACACTTGGCAGTATTGCATTTGCTACACACAAATGAATGACTAGTAGACAGTTCACTAAAATTATAACCACTTGCTACACAAATGAATGACCAGTAAACAGTTCATTAAAATTATGACCACACAGGACATCAGATTTAGATAATATGTTCCAGAACAAAAGGAGCCTGCCAACATCAGATTTAGACCATATGTTCCAATATCACTGGGCCAGAAACGAGCTACTACCTCCATTCCGGTTTATAAGACAAATACGTAATTCAAAAAAAATTGTTTGACCGTAATTTGGTCAACAATATATCAATCATATGTCACAAAAATTGTACCATTGGAAGCGTATTTTGAATATGAATCTAATGGTATATTTTTTGTTAAATATAGTTTTTATATTATTGACCAAATTTATGGTCAAACTATTTTCTCGAGGTACCTATTTGTCTTATAAACCGGAATGGAGGTAGTAACGAGCCTGACAGGTGGGCCATTCACATTAATTTGTTGTCAAACTGCCAACGACGTTTTATGTTTTCTGTGCAAACCATTGCCCCAACTAGTGGTGTTAAGTGATAAAATCTCTCTCAGCCTCCATTATGAAGGCTCTCCGGTGCCGCGTGCTCCCGCCGCTGTGTGCCCAAGTGGTTGCATCCCCGGTGGTGCAGCTGTCGACCGGCATCGGAAGCGTCGACGACAGATCGCTGGAGAAGGTGCCAGAAGAAGATCGGGACTGGATTTCTTTTTTCATTTTTGTTCTAGGGTCTTAGGTGCAAAACTTAAGGGCCAAGTCCTTTTTGTAAGATATAATCCACCAACTTCGAATTGATTGCAACTATCGAGGTCCTTCGCGACCCCTGTTCCCGTTCAAAAAAAAAAGAGGAAGGAAGTACTAGTAGTATAACAATAAATAAAAGTTCACCTCGGCCTCAGCAACCATCATGTCGACGTAGCTGCGGAGCTTGTTAGACTTGAGCGCCTCGGTGAAGAACCTGAACTGCTCCTGCCTGACCAGGTAGTCGACGTCGAAGACGACCCCGGGCCCGAAGGTGGGCACGTTGAAGCGGTACACCTCCTGCTGGCTCATCTCGGACTCGTTGCCCTTGAAGAAGTGGCCCGAAACCTCCGGCCCGATGAGGAAGGTGATCCGGCGCGTGAGGATGGGGACGGTGAAGACGGAGCCGAGGCGCGCGTACTCGGCCCGGATGAGCGGGATCGGGCCCTTGAGGAACCGCAGCAGGCCGCCCACCACGGGCGCCCCCGGGATCGTGGGCGGCGCACGCTTGCCGCCGCCGCCGGACCCGAAGAGGACCCTGAGGAAGGCGAGCGTGGCGAGCAGCAGTGCCGCGCCGGCGACGAGCCACTGGGGCTTTGCGTCCGCGAGGAGATCCATCGCGCGCGCACCCTGGATTGTGGATCGCACGAGTCGATGAGTGTGAGCTCTGAACTCGAGCGGAAAAGGGGAGAGGCCGGCAGCTTCGGTCGTATCGAAGATAATTGAGAGAAAAAAAAGAAATGGAAGATACCTAAAAGCAGCGGCGGCGGGATGGGCAGAGACGGAGGCCGGCCGGGCGGCCGGAGACTGGTAGGGGTGGCGGATCTGGATCTAGGAGGGAGTGAATGTGGAGTGATGGCGGAGGTAGGGTTTATATAGGGAGGAGGTGAAGATTCCTCCGGGGAGGAGGAGCGGTGGGGTTTACGGTTTACCGGGGGCGGAGCGGAAAGGGATGGGGGAGGAGGAGGAGGAGGAGGGGGAGTTGTGGGGTGGAGGATGATGCTGGACACCGGTCGCTGCCCGGGCCCACAAGGGATGTCTCTTCTCTTGTGCATGTCTGCAGTGTGATCTACCGTCTCACACCTCGCGATGCACGTGGGCGGACTGATGTTGGGGACAAATGTGCCCTCGTAGGGGGTGTTCAGCCAATCAGGTCAAGACGGGCGGCATTCCTCGCAAAAAAAAAAAGGTGAGAACGATAGAACTTAGACAAGCGCACTCACGTCCATTGGCAACTCCAGTAGATAGGGTAAAACAACAAACTGTAAAACACGACTACAGCGTACTAAACTAATTTGCAGTTCGCAGTTTGTTCGTATAGAGTAGAAACCGTATTTAAAAACTGAACTTTTTAAATTATGCACTCGCGGCAAAATTTAGAGATGATCAGTGTTCGAAAATTACAGTACTGCATATAATTTACATAATTGCGTATATCAAAAGCGTAGAACATAAATTAAAACTAGCTATGGGGACGGAGGAGCGCGGCCGCAACCCTAATGAAAAATCGAGCCCTGGGTGACCTCACCGAAGCTTCTGGGCGCGGCACGGTGGAGAGACGTCCAGTCGTCCTGATCTCACGCTTGACACGGCGTGTGGCCTGATGCTCCTTGTACCATGCCACGACGATGATGGCCGACTACATCTCCTTCTCCTCGCGCTTTTGCGTCGCGGCGGCATGGCGTTGTGACAGGCGCAGCTATGTCTCGATTGCTTTCCTCCTCAGATTCTTTGGTGGAGGGGGAGTATGACTCTGACGTGCTCAGTGTCTCCATGTCGGAGTAGATATGAATGGAAGAGCACGGCCGCGCGAGGACACCATGTTGTCGTCGTTGGCATGGGCGTACACGTGGATGGAGGGGACGTGCTCCGACGATGGCGGCCAGTAGGGTGGTGGCGGCAGCGGCGCGTACGGGCGCAGGGACGGTGGTAGGGACAAGCCGCGGTAGGTCCACCATCGGTCCGCCCTCTTCCTCGCGCCCTCCGACCGAACGAGCTTGTCTTGCTCTTCAGGGGAGAGCTCCTCGTACCGCCGATCATTGCCGCTTTCTCCATTGTTGCTGGAGCTGCCGCAACGGCCACCCCCGACCTCGCTACCGCCTCAAATTGGCCACATGCCATCATTGGGAGGCTGGATCTACCGCGGAGCTTGGTCGCTAGAGTTGGGGATTGGCAGCGGCGGAGGGGCGATAGGTAAAGTGAGGGTTTACACCCGCAACCGCCTATCCGTGCGGTAGATATAGCGGCTGACGCAGGGATTTTTCAAGGCACCATAAAATATTTTATGTCGGCCCTATTTATGGTATCTACTAGATGCGTCGGGTAAAACAATTGGACTTCTACGGTATCTGCTAGAGTTGCTCTAAGAACCTCATTCATGTCTTTCAACTTTCCCTCCAATACCTCACGGGTCGCTCCCGCCCGAGTGGCTCCGAAGGCCCCCTAGACACTAGCCAACCATCCTGCCAAGGGCTCCCCTGGCCGTTGTCGACGCTCGTGGTGGTGGCAGCACCCAGACCGCCGAAGGCAGAAGGGTAGAGGATGCGCGCAACTTTGGTGATTTAAGCAGAGAAGTGGTGTGGGCTAGGTCGCGGGTGGCGGAACGGTGGTCTAGGACTAGCAGTGTGAGGTGGTGAAAATCGGCGATATCATGCATCAGTGATAGACTGTTGCTGCTCCAGGAGAGATAACGATGACGCGTGCGCCTAGATCTGGGTCAGAAGGGACACTTTAGGTGGCGACGCATGGGCCTGCTCTGGCCCATATGGGCGGAGTGTTGTTGTTGTCCCAGCTGTTGTCCATGCAGGACTTGTGGCGACTGTCCAAGGCGGTTAGCAGAGGAAATGTTGTGGGTGCTATTGTGCGGGAGGAGGGTAGCTGGCCAGTCGTGCGGCCTTGCGGAGGAGAAGAAGTGCACGGGCATGTGTTGCATCCTCCCGCCCAGCGCGGGAGAGGAATGGCTGTTGGAATTATGCCCTAGAGGCAATAATAAAGATGTTATTATTATAATTCTTGTTCATGATAAAGTTTATATTCCATGCTAGAATTGTATTAAGCGGAAACTTTGATACTTGTGTGGTTTATGAACAACACAGTGTCCCTAGTACGCCTCTATGGACTAGCTCATTGATTAATGATGGTTAAGGTTTCCTAACCATAGACATGAGTTGTCGATTAATAATGAGATCATATCATTGGGAGAATGATATGATGGACAGACCCAAATCAAGCAGAGCAATTAGATCATGTCATCGTGTTCATCTTTGCGAAGCTTTTTCTTATGTCAAATATTGTATTTCTTAGACCATGAGATAATGCAACTCCCTGGTATCGGAAGAAAGCTTTGAGGTCATCAAACGTCATCCTATGAGAGGGTGATCATAAAGGTGTCTCTCAGGTGATCGGAAAGTACATGTTGGGTTGTATGTATCGAGATGGGATTTGTCCCTCCCAAGTCAGCTAGATATACTTCGGGCCCACTCGGTAATCTATATCAACACCGCTTGCAAGCACGTGGTTAAGGAGTTAATCACAAAGTGGTATCGGATTACGGAACAAGTAAAGTACTTGCTGTGAACGAGATTGAACTAGCTATGCCGATACCGACGATCGAATCTCGGGCAAGTAAAATATCGCGTGACGAAGGGAATATATATATATGGGATTGATTGAATCCTGGCATAGTGGTTCATCCGATATGATCATCGATGAATATGTGGGAGTCAATATGGGTTTCCAGACCCAGCTGTTGATTATTGATAGAAGATCATGTCTGCATATTCTTGAACCCGTAGGGTCACACACTTAACGTATCTCGACGCTAGGATAGAATGGATAATTGGTTTATGAGTTTTTGTTCGGAGTCTCGGATGAGATCCAGGACGTCACGAGAGGTTCCGGAATGGTCCGGAGAATAAGATTCATATAAGGGAAAGCAGTTTTTGGATTTTGGAATTGTTTCGGATTGTTCGGTATTGTACCGGAAGCTTCTAGAACCTTCCGGAGTGGGACCAACGTGGCCCCACTTGTCGGGAGGGGGCGTGGGCCTACGAGGGAGTGCCCTGGCCGCATTGGGCCAGGGGCACAAGGCCCTATAGGCCCAGCCGGCCAAACCCTAGGGGAAACCCTAGGGAAACCTTCTAGAAGGAGGGGAAAACTTGCCCCCCACTCCAACCCTTGGGGCCGCCACCCTAGGGCTTGGAGGAGGGGACAAGGGGGCCGGCTAGCCCCCTATATATAGAGGGCAGGGGCGCAGCCCTCCTCCACCCCTTCTTGAACCCTAGCCGCCTACCTGCTGCCCTCCAGATCTCTCTCTCTCCCGACTGGGCGTAGGCGAAGCCCTGCCGCAGAAACTCTCCACCTTTGCACCACATCGTCATGTTGTAGGTCCAATCTATCTCTCCACCCCACTTGCTGGACCGAGGAAGGAGGAGACGTCGAGGTGCCGTACGTGTGCATCTCTCGGAGGCATCGCCACTTGCGGTGTTGGATCGGATTAGATCGCGAGGAGGAGAAGCGAGTACGACTACATCAACCATGTTTCGTTGAACGTTCCGTTGTGCGAATCTTCAAGGGTATGAAGATCTCATCTACCCCCCCCCCCTCGTTGTTTGCATCTCCTAGATTAGATCTTGGCTTTCTCGTTTGTATTCGTAGAAATTTTTTGATTTACTATGCTGCGAAACCCATCAGTGGTATCAGAGCTAGATCTATGCGTAGATGTGTTTCACGAGTAGAACGCAATATGCTTGTTGCGGGCGTTGATGTTTTCTATTGCAAGCCTCTTGTTTGTGTACTTCTTATGACGCGGGATAGTGAGATCGAAGCGGTCTAGGCCAACTTTACGCGACCTCGTTCG
Source organism: Avena sativa (assembly GCA_916181665.1). Classification (NCBI taxonomy): domain Eukaryota; kingdom Viridiplantae; phylum Streptophyta; class Magnoliopsida; order Poales; family Poaceae; genus Avena; species Avena sativa. The sequence goes on from OV702282.1 coordinate 198,193,719, forward strand.
CGAGGTCGGCTCCGCACTCGACGTGTGGCTTGTTCCACACATGCGGCTGGTGGATGCTAGTTTCTCTCACTATAGTTGTCATGGGATTTACACCGGATGTTGGCAACCATAATATCACCGTTGTGGCTTTCCGTAGGTAAGAATCGTTCTTAGCTTGTTACTCCCATAAGCCACGTAAAACATGCAACAACAAAGTAGAGGCGTCTAACTTGTTTTTGTAGGGAGTGTTTCTGTGATATGGTATGGCCCAATATGTGATGTGTATGTTGTATGCAATGATCATGTTTTGTAATGTTTCACGACTTGCATGTCGATGAGTACACACCCGGCAGGAGCCATATGGTTGTCTTTATAATTGTGTATGACCCGTGTGTCAACTTCTTATACGCCATGTAATAGCTTTACTTTATCACTAAGTAGTTAGCAATAGTTGTAGTTGCTATTCGTGGTGGAGGCAATCATGGTGGAGTGATGGAGATCATGCTGGCACGCACAAGATGGAGATCATTGCGCAGAGATTGGCTATACCATGTCACATAAAGTTATATGCATGTGATGTTTATCCTTTTATGTATCTTATTATGCTTAGATCGCGACGGTAGCATTATAAGATGATTCCTCACTTAAAGATCAAGATAAAACTATGTTCTCTCCATGTATGCACTGTTGCGAAAGTTCGTCGTGTTCAAGCATCACGTGATGATCGGGTGCTATAAACTCTACGTTCACATACAACGGGTGCAAGCCAGTTTTGCACACGCAAAAATACTTGGGTTTGACTTGACGAGCCTAACATGTACAGACATGGCCTCGGAACACACGAACCAAAAGGTTAAGCATGAGTCATATGAATGATATGATCGACACTTTGTTGTCCACCATTGAAGCCACATCTCTTCTCGTGAAGATCGGATTAGGTGTGGTGAATTTGGATCATGTTCACTAAACAACTTGAGGGATGTTGAATTTAGTGGGAGTTCATCTAGTAATTTTATTAAGTTGAACTAGTTATCATGAACATAGTCTAAATTGTACTTGCAAATTTTGTAGATCAAATGGCTAAGTCCAACTTCAACTTCAACGTTTTTGCTGAGAAAGAAAAGCTTAAGAACAATGGGTCTAACTTCACCAACTGGTTCCGCAATCTGAGAATCATTCTCTCTGGGGGACAAAAGGCTATGTCCTTGAGAAAGCGCTAGGTGACGCCCCTGCTGTAGATGCGTCGGCTGATGAGAAAGCTGTTTATCAGTCGCGCAAGGATGATTATGGTGTGATTAAGAGCACCATGTTGTTTTCTATGGAATCGTACCTTCAAAATCGTTTTGAGGAGTTCCCCGGGCCCTTTGAGATTCTTGAGGAACTGAAAACTATGTTTCAGACGCAGGCCCGTTCTGAGAGATATGAGATCTCTGAGAAATTCTTTAACTGCAAGATGGAGGAAGGGAGTTCCGTTAGTGAGCACGCCATTAAGATGTCGGGCTACACTCAACGCCTTGAGCAACTGGACTGCAAGATTCCAGAGGAGCTCAAGATTGACAGAGTTCTGCAATCACTCCCTCCTAGCTACAAAGGTTTTGTAGTTACTCATAATCAGATTGGTTCCACTGATACGATCACTGAGCTCTTCGCTAAGCTGAAAGCTGCGGAGGTGGACATCAAGAAAGATAATCATGTGTTGATGGTCAACAAGCCCCCCAGCTTTAAGAAAGGTAAGGGTGCAAAGAAGCCCTTCAAGAAGGGCAGCGGCAAGCGCGTTGCCCCTGCAGAGAAGAAGCTCAAGTCTGGACCTAAGCCAGACACTGAGTGCTTCTATTGCAAGGACAAGGGTCACTGGAAGCGCAACTGTCCGAAGTACTTAGCGGACAAGAAGGCTGGCACCATCAAAGGTATATTTGATATACATGTTATTGATGTTTTCCTTACTAGCCCTCGTTGTAGTGCATGTGTATTTGATACTGGTTCAGATGCTAATATTTGTAACTCGAAACAGGAGCTACGGAGTAGACAGCGGCTAGCAAGGGATGAGGTGACGATGCGCGTTGGCAACGGATCAAGAGTTGATGTGATGGTCGTCGGCATGCTCTCCTTAGTTTTACCTTCGGGATTAGTTTTAAACCTCAATAAATGTTATTATGTGCCTGCGTTGAGCATGAACATCATATCTGGATCGTGTTTATTGCAAGACGATTATTCATTTAAATCGGAGAATAATGGTTGTTCTATTTATATGAGTAACATCTTTTATGGTCATGCACCTGCTACGAATGGTTTATTTCTTCTGAATCTCGAAAGCAATGAAACACACATCCATAACATTGAGGCTAAGAGATGCAAAGTAGATAGTGATAATTCTACTTATTTGTGGCACTGTCGTCTAGGTCATATTGGTGTAAAACGCATGAAGAAACTCCATTCTGATGGACTTTTGGAGTCTCTTGATTTTGAATCATTTGACACGTGCGAACCATGCCTCATGGGCAAGATGATCAAAACCCCGTTCTCCGGAATAATGGAGCGAGCAACGGACTTGTTGGAAATCATACATACCGATGTATGCGGACCAATGAGTGTTTCGACGCGCGGTGGTTATCGCTATTTTCTCACTTTTACTGATGACTTAAGTAGATATGGGTATATCTATTTGATGAAACATAAATCTGAAACATTTGAAAAGTTCAAAGAATTTCAGAACGAAGTGGAAAACCATCGTAACAGGAAAATTAAATTTCTACGATCCGATCGTGGAGGTGAATATTTGAGTTATGATTTTCTCACGCATCGTAAAGCAAGCGGAATCGTTTCGCAACTCACGCCACCCGGAACACCACAGCGCAATGGTGTATCTGAACGCCGGAATCGAACTTTATTGGATATGGTGCGATCGATGATGTCTCTTACAGATTTGCCGTTATCATTTTGGGGTTATGCATTAGAAACCGCTGCATTCACTTTAAATAGGACACCATCTAAATCCGTTGAGACGACACCGTATGAACTGTGATTTGGTGCTAAACCTAAGTTGTCGTTTCTTAAAGTTTGGGGATGCGAAGCTTACGTCAAGAAGTTGATGCCGGACAAGCTCGAACCCAAAGCGGAGAAATGTGTCTTCATAGGATACCCTAAGGAAACAATTGGGTATGCCTTCTATCACAGATCCGAAGGCAAAGTGTTTGTCGCAAAGAACGGATCCTTTCTTGAGAAGGAGTTTCTCTCGAAAGAAGTGAGTGGGAGGAAAGTAGAGCTAGACGAGGTTATTGAACCTTCTCTTGAGTTGGAGAGTAGCGCAGCACCTGAAATTGTTCCAGTGCCGTCTGCACCAACAATAGAGGAAGCTAATGACAAGGATCATGAAGCTTCGTACGATGCTACTACTACTGAACGTCGCAGGTCGACAAGGTCACGTGCCCCTCCTGAGTGGTACGGCAACCCTGTCTTAACTGTCTTGTTGGTAGACAATAGTGAACCTGCGAACTATGAGGAAGCGATGATGAGCCCAGACTCTGAGAAATGGCTAGAGGCCATGAAATCCGAATTGGGATCCATGAGCGAAAACCAAGTATGGACTTTGGTGGACCCTCCTAGCGACCGAAAGGCCGTTGAGTGCAAATGGATTTTCAAGAAGAAAACGGACGCGGATGGTAATATTACTGTCTATAAAGCACGGCTTGTCGCGAAAGGTTTTCGACAAGTTCAAGGTGTTGACTACGATGAGACTTTCTCTCCCGTAGCGATGTTTAAGTCCATTCGGATTTTATTAGCAATTGCTGTGTTTCATGACTATGAAATATGGCAGATGGATGTCAAGACTGCGTTCCTCAATGACAACATTGATGAAGAGTTGTATATGATGCAACCCGAAGGTTTTGTCGATCCTAAGGATGCTGATAAGGTGTGCAAACTTCAGCCTTCCATTTATGGACTGAAGCAAGCATCTCGGAGTTGGAACCTTCGTTTTGATCAAGTGATCAAGAGCTTTGGATTTGTTCCAAATTGCTACGAAGCTTGTATCTACAAGAAAGTGAGTGGGAGCTCAGTGACATTTTTGGTACTATATGTGGATGACATATTGATTATCGGAAACGACATTGACATGCTTAACGATGTGAAGAGTTATTTGAACAAATGTTTTTCAATGAAATACCTAGGGTAAGCTGCTTATATATTGGGCATCAAAATCTATAGAGATAGACAAAGACGCCTGATAGCTTTAAGCCAAAGTACATACCTAGACAAAGTTCTGAAAAGGTTCAGAATGGATAAGGCAAAGAAAGGTTCAGTGCCTATGTTGTCAGGTAAGATATTGAGCAAGGCTCAGTGTCCATCTACGGTAAACGATAGAGAATCTATGAGCAAAGTTCCTTATGCCTCGGCCATAGGTTTTATCATGTATGCCATGCTGTGTACTAGACCGGATGTGTCCAATGCTCTTAGTTTGGCGAGCAGATACCAAAGTGATCCAGGAGTGGAACACTGGACAACCATGAAGAACATCCTAAAGTATTTAAATAGGACTAAAGAAATGTTCTTAGTCTATGGAGGTGATGAACAGCTCGTCGTAAAAGGTTACGTCGACGCTAGTTTCGACACCGACAAGGATGATTCTAAATCTCAGACAGGATACGTTTATATTTTGAATGGAGGAGCTGTGAGCTGGAGAAGCTGCAAGCAAAGCGTGATCGTGGGATCTATAGTAGAAGCAGAATACATGGCTGCTGCAGAAGCGTCAAGTGAAGGAGTTTGGATCAGGAACTTCATCACTGAGCTTGGTGTGGTTCCAAGTGCCTTGGACCCACTGGAGATATTGTGTGACAACATTGGCGCCATAGCACTGGCTAAGGAACCAAGATATCATCCAAAGACCAAGCATATCAACCGCAAGTTTCATATAATTCGAGATTATATAACAGATGGAGATCTGAAGATTAGCAAAGTACATACGGATCTGAATGTCGCAGATCCATTGACTAAACCTCTTCCACGAGCAAAACATGATCAGCACCTTAGTGCCATGGGTGTTAGATTGTTTCCAGATGTAAACTAGATTATTGACTCTAGTGCAAGTGGGAGGCTGTTGGAATTATGCCCTAGAGGCAATAATAAAGATGTTATTATTATAACTCTTGTTCATGATAAAGTTTATATTCCATGCTAGAATTGTATTAAGCGGAAACTTTGATACTTGTGTGGTTTATGAACAACACCGTGTCCCTAGTACGCCTCTATGGACTAGCTCATTGATTAATGATGGTTAAGGTTTCCTAACCATAGACATGAGTTGTCGATTAATAATGAGATCATATCATTGGGGGAATGATATGATGGACAGACCCAAATCAAGCAGAGCAATTAGATCGTGTCATCGTGTTCATCTTTGCGAAGCTTTTTCTTATGTCAAATATTGTATTCCTTAGACCATGAGATAATGCAACTCCCTGGTATCGGAAGAAAGCTTTGAGGTCATCAAACGTCATCCTATGAGAGGGTGATCATAAAGGTGTCTCTCAGGTGATCGGAAAGTACATGTTGGGTTGTATGTATCGAGATGGGATTTGTCCCTCCCAAGTCAGCTAGATATACTTCGGGCCCACTCGGTAATCTATATCAACACCGCTTGCAAGCACGTGGTTAAGGAGTTAATCACAAAGTGATATCGGATTACGGAACAAGTAAAGTACTTGCTGTGAACGAGATTGAACTAGGTATGCCGATACCGATGATCGAATCTCGGGCAAGTAAAATATCGCGTGACGAAGGGAATATATATATGGGATTGATTGAATCCTGGCATAGTGGTTCATCCGATATGATCATCGATGAATATGTGGGAGTCAATATGGGTTTCCAGACCCGCTGTTGATTATTGATAGAAGAGCATGTATGCATATTCTCGAACCCGTAGGGTCACACACTTAACGTATCTTGATGCTAGGATAGAATGTATAATTGGTTTATGAGTTTTTGTTTGGAGTCTCGGATGAGATCCAAGACGTCACGAGAGGTTCCGGAATGGTCCGAAGAATAAGATTCATATAAGGGAAAGCAGTTTTTGGATTTCGGAATTGTTTCGGATTGTTCGGTATTGTACCGGAAGATTCTAGAACCTTCTGGAGTGGGACCAACGTGGCTCCACTTGTCGGGAGGGGGCGTGGGCCTACGAGGGAGTGCCCTGGCCGCATTGGGCCAGGGGCACAAGGCCCCATAGGCCCAGCTGGCCAAACCCTAGGGGAAACCCTAGGGAAACCTTCTAGAAGGAGGGGGGAAACTTGCCCCCCACTCCAACCCTTGGGGCCGCCTCCCTAGGGCTTGGAGGAGGGGCCAAGGGGGCCGTCCAGCCCCCTATATATATAGGGCAGGGGCGCAGCCCTCCTCCACCCCTTCTTGAACCCTAGCCGCCTACCTGCTGCCCTCCAGATCTCTCTCTCCCCCGACTGCGCGTAGGCGAAGCCCTGCCGCAGAAACTCTCCACCTTTGCACCACGACGTCGTGTTGTAGATCCAATCTATCTCTCCACCCCACTTGCTGGACCGAGGAAGGAGGAGACATCGAGGTGCCGTATGTGTGCATCTCTCGGAGGCATCGCCACTTGCGGTGTTGGATCGGATCGGATCGCGAGGAGGAGAAGCGAGTACGACTACATCAACCATGTTTCGTTGAACGTTCCGTTGTGCGAATCTTCAAGGGTATGAAGATCTCATATATCCCCCCTCGTTGTTTGCATCTCCTAGATTAGATCTTGGCTTTCCCGTTCGCATCCGTAGAATTTTTTTTGATTTACTATGCTGCGAAACCCATCAATGGTGCCATCGGTTCGGGAAGTGGAAGTAAGGACTAATAAGGAAGAGGTGGTGGTTTTTTGATTCATGAGCAATCCAGATACATTGGTATGACCATGACTATATGCGTCGTTCTTGCTTGGGCATGCAAAAAGTGGGAGAGGAATGGCACTATTCTGGGGTGTTACATCCTCTTGTTGATGGCAAGAAGAGGAAGTATGTTGTAGAAGTGGGGTAGTGCGCCTGGTTGTTGTCAACACCCGGATTTTTAATCCCAGATGCATGTTATGCCATACATCGCAATCCCAAGATTACCATTTTTGCGAGACATAACAGATTGAATATCACAATATATCATCCATTACAAACCATACATAAGGTCTTACAACAAATAAAGGATCACATGATCTAGTCTTAATACAAATCAAGCAGCGGAATAACGTAATAATAACGGTAGCGTAGGCGAGTCTCCATATTCATGGTCGCAGGCAATGCTGAGGATGGGAGATGATCCTAGTTGTCATAACCTTCCTGCCGTCCATCCTTCTGATAGTCCTCTTCATAGTCTGGACACGGGAATAGCCAGGGACAAAGCCATGAGTACTCTTTAAGTACTCGCAAACTAATACTAACAAGTGAAGTGGTTTTGAGTAGGGATACTAAGCTCTAGGTTGTTTTGCAAAAAACCAAATTTATCTCTACTGAGTTCAGAAGCAAAGAAAGCTAGTTAAAAGTTTTATAACACCTAAGTGGGAACTTGAATTTCATATCACAACCCTGTTGTGGTCAAGTGTTGTGACCTTATATCAATAAAGATCCTAAGTCCCTGTGATTTACATGCTAGTCCCTGGATCAATAGCTAGCACTCACAGTCGACGGATATCATGTAAAACATAAAGTCATTATTACACGAGGAATCCAGAGTATGAATTTATTACAAATTTGCTTAGTAATAAGCTAGCTCAAATAACAGCGGAAACATAAAGCAGCTTGAGTCCATCAACGCCTCAGGCTTGTTGAGTGTAGACTCGCGATCCCTATGCACCTTTCAATCTTCAGATTCTGCACATAAGATGTGCAGTCAACAAGTTGGGTCAATACTTTGAATGTATTCGCAAATTACACCAAGGAAAGAAAAGACTAACTCTACATGCAAGGCTAGTTTAGGCTGTGGAGTTTATTTTCTCAAAGCTAGTTTTTCTTAAGTATGGAGAAGAAGAGAAGATTTCCCTACTTTGTAAACATTTGTTTAAGTAATATATGGTCGAATGGCACACGGGATATTACTCACCAAGTGTCGAAACAACCTAACACTTGGATATTACTCACCAAGTTCCCAAAACCCGCCCAATAGCGATATGACTCACGCCTTGGGTTTTTGAAAACTTTAGGTTTTGAAAGAGAGAGAGAGGAAGATCCTTCAGAGGCTCCATCCTTCAGATGCTCAAGTGTTATTTTCCGTGAACTCGGCTGATCGATCAGATTGCAATACTCTCGAGAGTTTGTGCACTTTACCCACAATCCACGATCAAGTCCTTTTACAGACAAGACCATGGAGAGGCTTTCCCTTAGTAGCCCCTCTACCTTCTGGATCCAACCGTGCCAAGAACCTCCAAATGTTGGTACCCATGTGAGGTTTCCCACTAAGTACTAGGCCAGATAGAGCCCATATGTTTTGTGGTTGCACTGGAAGCTTCTGAATTCTAAAACATGGAAGACTTCTTTGATTCCTGGGCGGCCGTCCTCCACCAAAATCTCACTCATTGTCCCGACAACCATTCCGCCCAGAAGAAAACTTAGTTTTATTTTGAAGTGGATTTGAGAAGAAAAGTTTACTCAAGAGAGCCTTTATACTTAGAAAAATTCATTGTCTTTCGAACCCCCCAACGGTACTTTTTTTATATATAGCAAATCAAGCAATACTTAGCAAAAACAGGGGAACCTATTAGGAGGGGAAAATCCTAAGTATAGAGCTACTCATGGCATACTACAAAATCATCGCACTTGCAAAATATTACTAAGGAAAAATTCTACGAGAACATCCTGCACATGCATACTACAGAATTTGAAGATCACATGCATAGAATCAAAACTGGGACAAAAATAATGAACAAGTGGTGTAACTTGCCTTGATCCGAGCAGCACTTTGCATAATAGTACTCCTCAGCGCACTCCGAACAATCTAACAAAAACACAACATAGATCTAATCACAACTTGCACAAAATAATGCCATAGAGATGATATGCATGCATGCAACATGGTAGGTATGCAAGATTTTGTTCTAAGTTGACCAAGGTAGTCTCATTGGATTGCTAATGTGTTGGGGATGTTATTAGTACTAATTTCCCACAGATTTTAATTAATTCGGATCATTACTTTATTTTATAGGCTCATAAGGAGATCCATCCATCTAATTAGCACCGAATCATATCTAAAGATCTTAAGCAAGGTTTTATAATTTTAGTCGGTAGTATTGTAAAAACAAAGCCAACACAACAAGAATCAACTAAAATGGAGTTCTAATTATTTTTCTATGAATTAAATACTCCAATTTAGAGATTAAATCCTACACATAAAAATACTACTGCAACTTGCAAAATTATTATAGATCTGTGATCTACACAATTTTGTGAATCCAACGGTATATCATACGCAAATTTTGGCCAAGCGGTTGAATTTCTATGAATTTTGCAAGATTTAAATGCAATATGTCAATTTAAACTAACCCTAACGGAATCGCGACAAGTGGCAGCTTCCGATTGGGCCAGCTAAGCGAAGCGGCACTGACGCAGCGCGCTGTCGCGACTTGCCACGCGACACAACGGGATTCGCTGATACCCCTTCGCTTTAAGTTTCTAATCCATGCCATCCATCCTAGATCTAAGGGTTGAGAAACAAGGACAGGCTCACCTTCCTCCCCGGCGGCGGCGACTGGCGGCGGGTGGCGCGGCGGTGGTCGGCGTCGACGTTTCGGCGTCCTCGAGGAGGGTGAGGTAGGTACGGGTGGTCGCCTCCTCCTCACGGTTTCGATCGTGGCCTCAGATAGAGCCCTCTCCTCCTAAAGCGGTGGCGGCGACGACGTCCCTTCCGCGGCTCCGGCGAGAAATCAGGGGCGACACACTGCAGTAAAAATCGAATAAGAGGGGTGAGACGAAGCTTTCGAGCGTGAGGATCATCATAGGGAAAAGAAATAGGGGAGGGGAAGGCTCCTGTCATCGATTCACGAACTCATCGAGATCGTCGGCGGCTCGAGTTTGCGAGATCGGGGATGGAGAGCTAGGGTTATTTTTTTGCAGGTTTGGAAATAGGGGGTCGCGGCGGTGGGTTTTTATTTGCTGCCTGGGGGAGTCCTGGCTGGAAACGGAGACGGGGGCGAGATTTTCCCGTGGCCGGCGAGGATTCTAGTTCAGATTTCCATTGGGGGGAGAGGGAGGACAGGTGGGGGCCAGGTGTCAACGGGAGCGGGCAGTGTGGGTGCTGGAAAGTTAGGCGTCACGCGGGCGCGGGTGGGCTGGTGCAGCCGGCCCAGCTAGGTTAGTCCGCCTTTTTTTATCCTTTATTTTTTTCCATTTATCTGTTTTACTAAAACTTCAATAACTTTTTCATATCAAACTCAAAATCAGTGAAACTAGTTTCTAATTTTTTGTAAAAATGAGGTGGTCATCTTAGAGCCAGAGAATATTATTTTACATATTTTTTTAGAAGGGTCAAACAAGATTACTTCATTCTTGCAGAGGGATTTTTTTATTAGGGTTTTGTTAGGGTTTGATGGTAGGGTTTTGATGCAACTTAAATTTGTAGGATGCAATGATGCAAGGATGATGCATGCTTCTAGTAACATCTTAGTATAAAAATATGGGATCTTACATCAAGTCAAGTCATGAATCATTTCACAAGTCATTTTGAAAACATCTGACGATGGAACAGTATGGCCACTCCAATTGTCCATAACCACGGACGCGGCTATTCGAATAGTTTGACACTCTGCAGAGGTGGTACACTTTCACCAAAACATTCCATACATCCGTCAGGAACAATTCTGAATTCACCATACTCAGTATGCGGATAATCAATCCTAACCTTTCAATTACACGCCCTAGTATAGGCACCTCTCTTGTGAGTTTGGCCTCCCAACCATGACCAACCGTCATATTGGGAACTGCACAGGTGGACAATCTTCACAAGGTAGCCTCAGCTCAAACCTTGGCCACAAGGTAACCCATACTAAGGTATATAAATTTCCAGTCAAGCCCTACCCAAATTTTGTGTATTGTGGTTGTACGGTAAAATTGGAATGGTATCGCATCCAGACAACCATCAGTTTTATAAAGGGCTAAGGCTCATGCCTTAACATTTTCATCATCAAAATCATCTGGTGTTCAAGAACACATGTCCAAAACATTTCAGTAGAATGACTCATCATTCTAAGGTTTTCATAACCATTTTCACCAAGTATTCCCATCTAAAGTTGATCAAGTTTTATGCTTAGCACTAGCATCTACAAGTGGGGGATAAACACTAATGAGGGGTGGTAATCAAGTGTTATAGATCTAAGTTCAATCTCATGCCTCAGGAGGACATCAAGATTATCTAACTTAGGCCAAGTTTTATGCTCTTTATGCTACCTTTAAAATATCTTTCTAAAATCTACAAGTCACTAAGTAAACTCCAATAGAAAGCTTTGATAAAGATATAAAATACTAAGCTTGCAAGTAAAACTAGGATTGGGTAATCAAGTGGTGTAAGCTTGCAAGTAAGACTTGCATGGTTTAGCTTAGCTTGCTAAGATAGTAGCTTGCTAAGATAGGAGTATAATATTGCAAGGATGCTAAGTTGCAAGTGTTAGCTTGCTAAGTTAACTTGTATAGTGAGGCTTGCCTTGTGTAGAGCAGTGGTTGAAGTTCTCCTCATCTTCTTCCTCGTAGTATCATCCTTCCTCCTAGTATCCTTGGTCGGTACTAGCGTCTATAATAAATACGAGGTACACAATCACCAAACAATACTTGACTACTCTTATTTATCACACCAAGGTTTTCACTAGATGATCTAGCATCATCACAAACATTACAATCATCAAAGCACTTGTCTTATTTATTTTATTTTGGAAAAGTAATTTCTACTCATTGAAAAACTACTTAAGACTTAATATTTTCCAACTAAAACATGGGATCATGTTGACACATGTCATCACCACATATTTCAGTACTTGGGAATGTGATTTAAATTGGTGTCACAATTTAATAAGGTTTAACCCTTTTATTTAAATTAAATAAAGTGATTAGAAATGCCTATGGGACATTCTTTTATTACTTGTTCATTATTTCTGCAAGTAAACCTATATATTTTTATATATTCAGAAAGGTCTAGTTAAATGTGATTTTTGAGTTGGAATCAACTCAAAAGCTTTTGTGGTTGAATTTTGAAAAAAGTTTGAATGCAAAAAAGATCCTGCCTTGTTATTTTTACTATAGGTGATGCAAAATTCTAAATGGTTTGAATCCAACGGGCTTGGATTAAGAATTCCAGTACATTTCTAACAAAATTGGTTTCATGCATTTTGGTTCAATGAATCGACCTGGGTTGATTTTTGAATCTAGGTACAGAACTAAGTTTGAAACTAAATGAATAAACCTAAATTTGAATTACTGGGTCACACGGGAAGTTAACTGGGACGGCCCACGGCACATAGCGCGCGGAATTTAAGTGGTTATCCCCACCAGTCAGCGAGACAAGGGGTACAAAGAGGTACGGGGCAATCTAAACCACACGATCAACATCTAATCGAACGGTTGTGACTTATCGTCTCCGTCGGGCAACTCCGGTGAGACAGAACCCTAGCGCGGCCAGTGGGGGTCTACGGGGGCTCAGGCGAGGGTCTGCGATGGGGGTGAACGACAAAGTCGACGACGGCAAACCTCCTGGTACCAGTGGCTTCTCCTGGGGCGGCTCCAATCGTTGGATCCTCTCTTCCTCCTCCGTGGCAGACTCCGGCAAAATTCCGGTGACCTGCTGCTCGCCTTGCTCTGGGGGTGAGGTGGGGTGGTTCTGAGAGAGAGGGGAGTGTGTTGGTGTGAAGAAATTGAACGGGGGTGGCCTCTATTTATAGTGCCAAGACGGGACCGAAGGGGCTGGTGGAGCTCGTCGTGGTCGTCGTCACAGTGGGCTAATGGCATGGGCGACGGTAGGGGTGGTGCTGTGCTCCCTGGCGAATCTCAACGGCATGGTCGCGAGGCGTGGGATGGTGCGAGATGATTGGAACGCTGCGGTGCTCTAGGCGGGTCCGACGGAAAGTTTAATGGCGCACGGGCTCTCCTGTTTGCGCGGCGACGAACGGGCGTGTCCTGGCGGTTCCTGGGACGGTGGTGATCACGCACGCAAGCGGCGGGGGCGGCGCGCGGTCTGTGGTCTCGTGTCAAGTGCGGCGCTCTAGCGCGCTCTTGGCATGGCACAGAGACATAGGGCCCGACGGTTCTAGGGGTGTCCAGGGGTTGGCAGGGCGTTGGTGTTGGACAGGGGGTGGCGGTGGATGGTGGTCAATGTCCCAGTCAAGGTTGGCGAAGCTAGAGCTTCTCCTAGCTGGTTTTCGACAATGGGGTGGCAAGGTGAGGCTCTGCATGCTCACCATTGATGGCAATGGCAAGCTCATAGTGAGCTAAAGCTGGTTAATTAAGCTAGATGATCTACTAAAAGCATGCTGTGAGCTAGAGAGAGAACAAGGTTGGCCAGAACACTGCTCACTATAGTGTTTGTTGTTTGTTTGATTTGTGTTTGCAAGGTGTTTGATGAAATGGCCGAAAGTGATTTTAATTTGATTTTTTGGTTCAAACTTGGTGGGTGTACTAGTTACATACTAGGTAGTCTCTGGTTAGTGGGAAAGGTCAAGGTGAATTGGTTTGGTTGGTTTTTGAGAATTGGTGATCTTCACATATGTTAAAGATTCAATTTTAAATTGTCATTTGAATCAAGTTTCCAAATGTTTTTGGGATGTTACAGCTGTGCAGCGCTGACAGGGTCAAGTGAGAGCGGCCGCAGAGGCAGTTCCAGCGGAGAGGTTGCTACAGCGGATGGACAAATCATGGGTTGGGGTGGGTGAGCTTTCCTATGAAATCCACACTTCGAATGTGGCCAGAGTTGTCGACGGTGACGTCTATGGGAGTCTCTACCTTGTTGGAGGCGTCGGTATGCAATTCTCACCTCCCTTCCCAACATGCACATGCTTTGAGGGAAACCCCGGATCTGGTATCCAAATCAGATGATGGTGACGCTAAGCTGGCGTCATGTTCCCTTTTGAGGGCATCATTTATGGAGGTGGATATAACTAGAGGGACCTGCAGTTCACGGAGGTGTGGGTGACATTCGGCTACAGGAGCCCCTTCCACATGCAAGGAGCGTCAAATGATCCCTTTGATCTTTGCTCGTGGGTTAGAGAGGCACATGTCTTCTAACTTGGCATGTCGTTTCTCTCCAGCGTCATCGAGGTTGGCCCAAATTCTCATGACAAATTCGATCAATGCAGCGGTTTTTGGTGCATACTTTGGAGCGAAGTTTCTTGGGTACCCGATTGTTGGTGTCGTGTGTTTCGCCTTCTATCATCTTGTATGTATGATGGTTTCCTAAGTGTGGCTTGTATGTTAGGGATTCTACCTGGTTTCTCCCAAATAAACCAAGTAGTCAGTTTTCTATTTATTCACTGGATTTAGGAGTTCTTCCGCTAACATTTCAAAGTCTTCACCGGATACATTTTTGGAATGCATAAGTTGGGAAATAATTTGTGAAAAATCTACTAGAACATCACACGATTTGTTCGAGAATAACTTTAGAGTAATATGTTTTATGATGCTACCTTTAATAACATCGCGTGTGCATTTGAGCAATGCAACATTATATTCATATAATATTGGGGTTTGCTCGAGGTAGAGCTTAAACATGGACGAGAGAAGGAGGAAGGTGAAATGGTGGATTATGTCAATGTATTTTGTGCATGTTTCCCCTCTCACTCTCTTCAATCCTATTCACCGAACCTACACGTCGGCCATTGTGTGGAGCACAAATTACGCTATTTGTTAAGAAATAACTTAAGGAGAAAATCCTTGATTATGTACATTGTCATACAATTTCAATTTGGCAACCTACTCAGTAGTTGCCTCTTAAAAAGACACATTTTCTGCTAGGATCCCTTGCAGTAGTATATAGAGCATCAATCGTCATCAACAGACATATATACATAGAATTATCTTACACATGTTTCTTCACTCTCATAGGGCTGCTCAACCATGGGCTAAACTATGACCCATCCCAATCAAAACTAGCTAGTGGGAGCTAGCTCATTTTTTCCCTTCATTTATGGCATGTCGATGATCTATGCCTACAAAAAAGGACCTAATATAGTTGACGCTTAGAGAATATGTAACAAACAATGTATAATAGGGCACCCAAAACTAGTTCCCTAAAAAGTATATGGCACGAAGAACTGGAATATAAGGCACCAACACAGTTTCTGTTTTTTAAGATGATGCAAAATAGGGCACATTTTCCGCACAACACTCCTTAAATTTAACTATGAAAGATCACCACAAACATATAAAATAAATTTTAAACCTTGCAAAATCATCACACAAATATAAAATAAAATTCAAATCCACATAACATAGCATATTTAAGCATACCATAGTTTAACACAAACACAAACAAAATGCCTATGCATAGTTCAAAGCATAAAATAGTTCACCATCAATATTGTTCAACACAAACACATATCATAGCCACTCCTCATGCATCATTGGTTCTCATTGTCAACATTGGTGTTGATGGAAGCAACTCCCATACCATATCTCATGTCGTTGTCCATGCCACCTCCCAGGGCACTCACAAACCCACCCATGCTATCTCGTATATGACCTCCCATGAAACCCGTTATGAATACACCCATGTAGCCATATCTTATGCCACCCATGGAACCCATCAACCCTCAAGGGAATACACCCATCATTTGTTTCCTCGCCAACACTTGATTCCAACAAAGCTCGACATCTAACTTCTGCTTCTCATTCATGACACTTATGTCCATGAACATGAGCTTTTGCTCATTATCCATTGCTCAAGAGATTTTTGTCCATAAACACCTTACTCTCATCCATGGCCACCTGCATATCTTCCATATCCACATTTAGCTCCTCGTCCATGGTCTTGTGTTCCTCGCCCACCTTGAGCTCTTCTTGTTCCTTCATCTTCATAACCTCTCTCTCCTCGGCCATCTATTAGCAAACATTCATCATGGGTTCCAATGTTTATTTGATGTCATCATCTTCAAACTTCTTGTCCTTCTCCTTGGCATGATTTCTTCCTTCAGGACTCTTAGTTTTACCAACTGAGTTCTTGGTTTTAGCAACCAAGTTGGAGTGGGACTTATTTTATTTCATCACTTTATGCTTCCTCATCACCATTAAAAATGGTGTCATCTCCCACCCAGATCTTGAATTTCGTCTTAGTAAGCTCATCTAACTCACGGTTCTTCCACTTCTCATCATTTTGAAGCTCCCTCCAACAATGATGCAAGGTGAATTCTTTGTCTTTCTTGTCCCTCTTGGCTCCCTTCTTCACTTTTCCCTTGTAGAAATTTTGTGCAATGTTGTTCTACATATGGCAACAGAGAAAGATAATTATCCACAAACAAGATAGTGAAAAATGAATTGACGAAAATAGAGAAATATGACACTCACTTGGTACTTCTCATTCGTGCCACTTGGGTTCGCTCTTGCCAAGCACCCTGGACACTACTGACAAACCGTGGATATTGTGCCCCATTGATGGTGAATATAATCCTACATTCGTTCATTGCTGCTCTTAGTGTGTGCATTGAAGTACTTCTTCATACTCCTCCAATAGGCGTCCTTCGGTTGTTCGGAGCCGACAACCGTTCTAGGCACACCTTTTTCCATGCAAAGCAAACCAACTTGTCTTCCTTCATAGTGTAGTTTGTCGCTTCCCCTTGGATTTGCATCCAGGATACCCTTATCATCCAAATCAATATTGTCATCATCATAATTTATTTCATATTCTTGTGATTGGGTTTATTGGGAGACAAACTCTTGGTAACCAACATTCATACTTTGCAAAAAATCATCATCATCGATGCTACATACATCAACAATGGATAGGAAACACACTCACTTGCATTGAACAACTAGAACATTGATAAAAATTAAAATAGCAAAAAAGGAAATTTTACCCTTGTGACATATCATCGAACATGTTGGAGGCAGCCGTCGCCACAAACGGTGGTGGCGGTTCATCTTTCGTGGGCGAAGGTTGTGGAGGAAGTGGGAGATCATCCTGGTTGGTGTGGGCACCATGGAAGTTTTCTGACTTTGGTACACGTTGTGACATATCATCCAACACATTGAAGGCAGACACCTTCTTCTTCGACATCTCGCTCGTGGCCACAATCATATTCCTCATTTCGCTAGTAGCCGGAGCCATCTTCCTCCCTTTGGGCGGTTGCTTCCCTATCACGGCGAAGCCCTGCCTCGAATTCCTGGTGATCGCAACTGGCTTAGGAGGCGTGAAGACCATGTGGTGGAGGGTGTAGGGGTTCATAGCATGGAAAAAAATTCTACCGCATGAACACACACAAGCCAAGATCTATCTACTAGATTGTAGCAACGAGTTGATAGAGTACTCACCCTCAAAGATTCCAAAGCGGTTAACGAGAGCAGATTCTGGTGGATGATGTAATCGTTCACTTGCCGATCTCAAGATTGCGTAGACGATCCTTCCGGCGCTGCATTCCGGCAGCGTTTTCGCAGTCGGTCACACGTTCGGTACTCGATGAAGACCTTCCTCTCCCTTGTTCCAGCAGGCAGCGGAGGTTGTAGTTCTCTCCTCGCGATTCCGGCAACACGACGGCATGGTGTCAGAACTAGAGGGAAGACACCGCAGGGTGTCGCCTAAGCTGGAGCGGGTTATGGTGGAGAATTAGGGTTTCCGACGATCTAGGGTTTAGAGGCTGGAGAGGAGGAGGCGTGGCCGGCGGCGACTAGGGCGGCGACGGCGAGCCGGCGGCAGCGCAAGCCGGCGCGGCGGAGGCGGTGGCTTGGAGGTGGGGTGGTGGTTTCATGACCGGAGTTCAGAGAAGGTTCACCGGACCGGAAGGGTAAGGGTGCATGAATGTGTCATGACTAAGTGGAATGGTTGCATCATGTCCTAGGTCAAAGGTATGTGCAAATAAAGAGTGAGATCAAACTCCGAAATTGAAAGTCAAAAGGCAAGTTTGAAAAGTCAAACCGGGACATTGTTTCCTAGTGGAGGAAGAAGAGAATCCTTCTCTCCCTCCACCACAAGCCTAGTAGGAGAGGGAGTTGGGGAAGGATTCAAACTCCCCTCTCCCAAGCTGCCCTCCCTCTCATAAATCGAGGGGAGGGGGCTGCCCCTCAACACAAAACAACAACACCCCACCTCCAAGCCGCCGCCGCCACCGCCGCGCCGCCTTGCGCTGCCGCCGGCTCGCCGTTGCCGCCCTAGTCGCCGTCGGCCATGCCTCCTCCTCTCCAGCCTCTAAACCCTAGATCGTCAGAAACCCTAATTCTCCACCATAACCCGCTCCAGCTTAGGCGACGCCCTGCGGTATCTTCCCTCTAGTTCTGACACCACGCCGTCGTTCTGCCGGAATCGCGAGGAGAGAACTACAACCTCCGCTGCCTGCTGGAACAAGGGAGAGGAAGGTCTTCATCGAGTACCAAACGTGTGACCGACTGCGGAAGCGCTGCCGGAATGCACCAGAATCATTCCCGAACTCCGGAATTGGACTTTCCTTATATGAATATTATTCTTCGGACCATTCCGGATCTCCTCGTGATATCCCGAATCCCATCCAAGACTCCGAACAACATTCGGTCTCCCTACTTACATTCCATATCTACTAAACAACATCGAATCCTTAAGTGTGTCTCCCTACGGTTCGTGAATTATGCGGACATGACCGAGACACTTCTCTGATCAATGGCCAATAGAGGAATCTGGAAATTCATATGGCTCCCACATATTTCAAATATTACTTTGCGATCGAATGAATAATTTACATACGATACCAATTTCCCTTTGTCTCGCAATATTTTACTTATCCGAGGTTTGATCATCGGTATCTCTACGTACCTAGTTCAACCTCGTTAACAATAAGTATTCTTTTCTCATTCCCGTGATATGTGATCCCTTGTGAGACAGTCACATGCTTGCAAGATAATTGGATGACATTCCACCGAGAGGCCCCAGAATATATCTATCCGTCATATGGATGGACAAATCCCACTCTTGATCCATGTGCCTCAACACATAATTTCCGAACACTCAATGCCACCTTTATAACCACCCAGTTATGGTGTGGTGTTTGATGTCATCAAAGCATCCTTCCGATGATGGTGATTAACATGATATCATGGTCGAAGGAATTAGGTTACTATGTATCAGAAAGCTTATAGCAAACGAACTATTGAAATGACTTGATCTTTATGTTATGCTTATCTATATGAGTATGTCCATCACACCATTATCCTAATGATATGATCTTGTTATTAACAACATGTCTATGTTCATGATCCAGAAACCATGATCATCTATGAACCAACAAGCTAGTATTATAAAGAGACTTTACTAGGGACTCTAGTTAAGTTTACAAATCACACGAGTATTAATGTTTCCAGTTAATACTATTATATCATGAATGTAAACATTTATCATAAACACAAAGAAATAATAATAACTACTTTTATTATTGCCTCTAGGGCATATCTCCAACAGTCTCCCACTGGCACTAGAGTCAACTAATCTAGATTACATGGTAATATACTGAACACCCATGGCGGTTTGGTGTTGGTCATGTTTTGCCCTAGGGAGAGGTTTAGTCAACGGATCCGCTACATTCAGATCTGTGTTTACTTTGCAAATCTTTATGTCACCATCTTGGACATGCTCTCGAATAGCGTGAAAACGCAGCTTGATATGATTCAGCTTCTTGTGTGACCTTGGTTCTTGTGCCTTGGCTATGGCGCCCATGTTATCACAGTAGATAGACATTGGGTCCAGCGCACTTGGAACCACACTGTAGAGGTCTCAACCTAATAAGGTAGATTCCTCCTGTGTTTACAATCCTAGTCCCTGGATCAATAGCTAGCATCCACAGTTAAGATGTAATATCAAGAAACAAAGGTCATAATATAATTTTATAACCAGGTATAACATAAGTTTATTACATCAAACATAGCTCATTTGGCTATTACATTACATTGCAGCGGAATAACTATAAGTATGGGTCCTTCATCTTCAAAGTGCCACAGGCAGATGTTGGTTGTAGACTTTGTAATCCTAATCAATCAATCTTCACTAAAAACAATCAAACCTGCAACATACAAGTTACAACCACAAAGGGTCAATACATTTGAATTGTATTGGCAAGTGATACTATAATAATATAGTGGAGTCTATCATCTATATGCATTTGGCTAAGTGGAGTTGAGGCTTGCATTGCTCAAAATAGATTTTTCTTATCATTTTGGAAATACTAAGTCTTTGCTTGACAAATTCATTTTTCTCAATCAAAGATTGAAGATCCTTTCCAAGGCATCTACCAACCAAAGATTTAAGATTTCAAACAACCCTTGTTCAAACCACAAGATTTTAACTTAGAAATTTGAATGATGAGATTCTTGATTGCTTCCATGTCTTGATGCTCAAATTGTCCTTTACCAGGGACATGGCTAAGTACTTAGATTTTACACTCTGCAGAGGTGGTGCACTTTCCCCACAAGACTTGGTTTCCCAAGACAAGATCTTTCAGAAGCCTTCCCTTAGACCAAAATGGACGCGCTCCAACCTATCAAACACTACCACCAACTGTCCATATGGCTAAGTTCTTGCAACCTATATGATCATGGCAGAGCCCATATTGCCAAGTGGTTGCACTTGAAGCTTCTCAACATTTGACATCTCAAACCTCTTTGTTCCTGGGTGGCATACCACAAGTGATATACACAAGCCAAGTCCATGGCCTTGCGAACCACTCAACCAAAAACCACCAAGCAAGCCCATTCCACCCAGGTGATTTATTAACTTAGTTGTTTTATTAGATAAAATCACAAGTCCTCGGACTTAGAATATTTTTCCATAGTGTGAATATATATTCCACCCATGTTTTCTATTAGCTAGGCTAAGCTTGATAGTAGTAGGAATCTTTAACTTAGGAAAATCCTACTAAGGATTCATCTACTAGGTTTTCTTATAGCAAGGTCTATACTTAGCAAAATCCATGCAAGTTTTACTTAGCAAAATCACTAATGCATAGAGAAAGTAATGGGACAAAAGTATGAAGCATCACTTGCCTTTTGGAAGGGAATGGTAGTTCACTCCTTGATCTTGCTAGTCTCACACTTCACTACAAGTCAATCAAGCAAACACCAATTCAATTTACATTCCAACCAATAATCACTCAAACAAATTCACACACACAAGACAAAGGAAACCAATTCATGCATGGGAGCATGCACAAGATAGTTTTATTTTGCAAAGGGGGTCTCTATGGGGTTTCTAAACTTTGTAAGATCCAAATTGGTCATTTACCAAAGTGGCAAAGTCATTAGCAAGAGGGTTTTGTCCAAAAACTATTTTTAAATCCATTCATCATTTCATGTGGTGAAAAATGTTTTTATTAAGGCAAAACTCTTAAGTTGTTCACCAAATGAGTTGCTAATTTGCAAAACTTGGTGTTTTGGGTCAGTGGGTTTGATCAAACCATTTTCTTAAAGTTTTCTTTCCATAAATATTTTTATAACAAAAACCATTATTTTTATTTGGCTAGAAAATGGCTAAGTCAAGTAATCCAACCTAAATCTTTCCAAAATCATTTTTAACACCAAGGGTTGGTTCCTAGGGTCAGTAAGTTCACAACAATCCAATTTGCAAAGGTTTTATCCTTAAATTCAATTTTAAACAATTTTTATACTCTAAACAAGCTCACAAAAGAATCTGCAAAAACAAGCAAACTAACAAATACTATTGGCTAAACCAATTCCACAGTTGGCTAGGTCTTGCTCTCCTGAATCCAACGACATAAAGTTTGCAAAATTTGGACGTGTGGTTTGAAAGTTACAGGGGTTTGAAGTTTGCAAATAAATCCGATTCAAATCTGTTTTTAGTTTAAATACTGGCCACGCGTCGCTTTCTAACTGGGCGATACCGGTTCGGCCGGATCACGTGCGGTAGCCCTTGGATCTAGTTAGATCGTGCAGTACTGAGCGCATACCTCTTCGCGACTAAATGATCTAATCCTGCCCGTTCAAACTAAATCCTACGGTACTAGTTCTCTGGACCAAAAGTGAGCGGCGCCGACGGCGGCTAGCGGCGGCGTACAGCCAGTCGATGACGGTGCCGGCGGTACAGGAAGCGAGGAAGAGGGGGAGGATGCTCACCAGGTTCGCAATGCAGCGCTGATACTCAACGTGCTCTTGGTTGGTGGAGGGGCGCACGGGGACGGGCAGAATTCCTCGCCGGAGTTGGTTCTGGCGACGGACGCGCGCGGTCGAGGTCGAGGACGACGCTACAGGTCACACGAAGGTAAACGGAGGGCAAGGTTAGCTGTGCAAGGTCAGTGCGGTGACGCGTGCGTGAAAAAGAAGAGGAGGGGTGGTCGGTTTTACCGGGGAGACGTCGTCGGAGAAGAAGACAAACGCGGCGGCGTCGGGAGCTTGTCGTAGTCGATGCTCCAGGGCGTCCGCGGTCGAACTAAGAGTGCTGGGAGGTGCGTCTGGGAGTGGGGAAGTTGTCAGCGTGCTCAGGGAGGCTCGGGGTGGTGTGTGCTGGCCGGAATCGGCGCCGGACTTCGTCGGAACAGAGGGTGCTCGGAAAGGAATTGGGGCGGCCTGGGGGCGTGATTGGGGAAGGAGTCAGAGGGGAAATGAAGAAGGGACGCTAGCGATTTATCCTGCGTGGTCAAGGCGAGGTAAAGGCGCGGCATTATGGCGTATTGAATCAGCGGATTGAAGGCAGCAACGGCAGCGAGGGGGAAGGCGTGGTCTGCGGGTGGGGAAGAAGAACAGGAGGAGTGGGGTCCGCTGGACAGTGGGGAAAAGAGTGGGGGAGAGGTCCACCAGTCGGTGTCTGCGTGGGTTGCTTATGTGGTGAATAAAAACGGTTCGGGGGAGAGGGCAGATGGGCTGGATAGTTGGGCTGGGCTAGATGGTGGGCTGTTCTATTTTTTATTTTTTTTCCTGTCTGATTCCTTTTTCTTTTTCCAAATTTATTTTCTGTTTTGAATTTCATTCAACTATTCAAGCATTCAAATAATTCAAACAATTCAAACAATTGTAATGAGTTTTTGGTTCAGTTTATCAACATAAACCAAATCCCAAAATAAAACAATATTTTTATTCATTTTTAGGATCTATTTAATAATTAAATAAAATAGTCCATAGTCATTTAATCAAATATGGTTTGATTTAGTTAATAAAATCTTCATTTGAAATCCAAATATTTTCAAAACCAAATCAGTAGGTTTTATTTGAAAATATTGAATACTTGGAAACTTAGTTTAAAACAAATTAACCTTTTATTTAAGGGTCCATTATTAATTAAATACAATAGACCTTCATTACTAAATCAAATAGGATTTGTTTTATTAAAAACTTTATTTTGAAACTAATATAGTGCCAAAACCATTCAGTAGGTTTTATTTGTGAATATCAAATATTTAGAAAACTTATTTAAATTAATTTAATAAGTTTTGATGTTTTATTCAAAATGGTAAAACCTTTTATTTAAATAAAATTTGGATATTAATTCCTTATTATTTTATTTAAATAAACCTTTACTATTTTTATTCAAAACAAAATGTTTTAATTCCAAAGTTTGGTCAAGGTTTAATTTGGCTTTATAAAATAATCCTTATTTATGAATCCACCTTTTCTTTTGAAAACCAAATCTTTTTTATTTAAAGATTCAAAATAGTAATTCCAAAAATATTTTAATTTCCTTCTATTAAATGTTTAACTCTTTAATTCCCTTTGGGATTTTATCTAATTCAAATGGGGTTGAAGTTCCATTTGAATTTAAAAAGTTTCTTCTGGCCCTGAAAATCAAACAAAATTTTATTTTATTCATTTATTTTTCACATTACAATATTTGGAAAATCTTGGGATGTGACAGGCTACCACCCTTAAAATAAATCTCGTCCCGAGATTTGGGGAGGTTAGGGTTACAAGCAAGTTCAATTCAAATAGGGTACTACCACCCTTAAAAATTTTCAAACAAAAATTACACATTGTCCTTCTTGGGATCCTGGGAAAACTTCTCTAAGCAACCTTTGCATTGTGTCCTTGGTTTCCACACTTGACTCATGGGCTGAGGTTGAGTTTCTCCATAGGCTTGTTTAACTTGTTCTTCATCTTCTCTGGACATTTGCTTGCATAATGTCCTGGGTTCTTGCAGTTGAAACAATGAATATCTTGGAGTTCTTTGCGTGGTTCTTGTGGACAAGTTGCTACATAGTGGCCTAACTCTTTGCAGTTGTTGCACCACACTTGGTCAATCTCTTTATTCTTCTTGTTCTCTGGGCATCCACTGGAGTAGTGTCCCATTTCCTTACATTTACGACATTGTGCAAGGCTCATGTCTTGCTTTTGTTTCTTAAGTTTCTTTGATCCTTTTAAGTGGGTTGTCTTGCTTGGGGGTATAAGTGGTCCTTTTCCTTTGGTAGACTTGGATCCTTCTTGTTTCCTTTGTTCCACCATGGAGTAGATGGGACATTGGCTAGGAATATGATCACTTCCTTCACATAGGTAGCAAGTAGCTTGAGAGGTAGGACATTGTCCAATAGGATGTTCTTCTTCACAATTAGGGCATTGACCTTCATGCTCCTTGGAAGTATGATCCTTGTCTCCACAAATAATGCAAGCTGGGGCTCCATCTAGAACAACATTCCTGTCATCTTTGTTATCATATACTCCTTTGGGATAGCTTTCTTCCATGCTGATCATTTGATTAGTCACCTTAAGCATCAGTTGGGATTGCTCTTCCAAAAACTTTTGCGAGCTCTGTAATGAACTCCTTCATCCTTATCGCCTCTTGTGAAGCCTCTGAAGCAGCTATGTATTCTGATTCAGTTCAAGATCTCGCCACAACGCTTTGCTTTTGCACTCCTCCAGCTAACTGCTGCACCATTCAAAGTAAATACGTATCCAGTTGAGATTTAGAATCATCCAGATCGGTGTTCTAACTAGCATCGGTGTAACCTGATACGTCGGAAACATATCTATAATTTTGATGCTCCATGTTTGTTAATATCTACTTTGCTTTGCTTTGTCTATACTTTGAGGTGTTTTTATATCTTTTCTGGAACTAACCTATTAACAGGTTGCCATAGTGCCAGTTGCCTGTTTTATTCTATTTTTGGTTCCAGAAAGGCAAAAAATCAATATTCTCGGAATTGGACGGGACAAAAGCCAAAGTCATTATTTTTCCTGGAGCAACACGGAACCATGAAGCAGAGCCGGAGGGGGGCTGCACCTCCCAGGCACGAGCAAGCCCTGGAGGCACCTACAGGGGGTGTGGGCCCCCTGGACCCCCACCGACCTTGACTCATGACCCTGACAAAATTAGAGAGCTCTATAGCATTTATCTTGAGTTAGGACATGAAGTGTTTGAAGAGAAAATTAAAAAACCTATGGAGCTTTATTTGCATGCTAATAGCAATGTTATTAGTATGAATTCTTTAGACACCATTATTGCTAATGCTATGGAAAAGTCTAAGCTTGGGGAAGCTAGTTTTTATGAAAATGATCTTTTTAGTTCCCCAACTTTGGAAGATAGCTATTCTATTGCTTATGATGATACCAAACCTCCAATATATGATGATTACAATGATGATTATGATATTTTCAGTCCACCTACTATTGAGGAGAAAGTTAATTGTGATTACAATCTTCCTCCTATATTTGATGATTATGGTGATGAGAATAATAGTGATAGCTATGTTGTTGAATTTGCTCCCACTACAATTAATAAGAATGCGTTTGCTTATGTGGAGAGTAATAATCATTTTATGCATGTGGCTCATGATAAGAATGTTTTATGTGATAGTTATATTGTTAAATTTTTTCATGTTGCTACTGAAAGTTATTATGAGAGAGGGAAACATGGTCTTATGTATCTCAACAATATTAAGTTTCCCCTCTTTATGTTGAAAGTCTTGAAGTTGCACTTGTTTTGCTTTCCTATGCTTGTTGCTTTGTTCTTTCATGATTTGTTTCTTTACAAGATTCCTATGCATAGGAAGTGGGTTAGACTTAAATGTGTTTTGAATTTGGTTCTTGATGCTCTCTTTTACTTCAATTCATATTTCTTATGTGAGCATCTTCTCAAACTATCAAGCCTAACTTAAAGGCGTTAAAGAAAAGTACTTGTTGGGAGATAACCCAAGAGTTTTCTTGAGTCTTGGAAGTTATTAATTCAGTAATAACCCCTCCTTATCCTTTTTGTTTGCTTTTTGTGCCAAGAATAACCTCTAATGAGAGGGAAGTAAGATTTGGGGAGTTGCTGTCCCGAAACAGATTTCTGTCCTCCACCATAAATAATTGTGAGGAGTCTCTGTAAGTCCGATTGAGCTGAAAATTTACGAATAAATCCCCTAGTATGTTAGATAACTTTCGTTAGTTCAACACTTTTTTATTTGAGCAACATAAGATTTGAGAAAGTAAGGAACAAGAAGGTTGCTTCATCATTTGAAAATACTTGATTCTTCTTGTTTCTTGTGCCTAACTTAAAGGCGTTAAAGAAAAGTACTTGTTGGGAGATAACCCAAGAGTTTCCTTGAGTATTAGAAGTTATTACTTCAGTAATGACCTCTCCTTATCCTTTTTGTTTGCTTTTTGTGCCAAGAATAACCTCTAATGAGAGGGATGTAAGATTTGGGGAGTTGCTGTCCCGAAACAGATTTCTATCATCCGCCATAAAAATTCGTGAGGAGTATCTATAACTCTGATTGATCTCACAATTTACTAATAAATCTCCCAGTATGTTATCTAAGTTTCGTTAGTTCAACAATTTTTTATTTGAGCAACAGAAGATTTTTCTAAAAAATCGGTTTCTACCTGCTGGTCTATTTTGACAGATTTCTGCCATTATTTGCATTTGCTTCTTATTGATTCCTTTTTTGGTTCTTTTTGGGAAATTGAGCTTTCTGAAGGAGTTTCTACAGTAGCTTGTGTCTTTAGTGAAAGTTTTTCTATTTTGAAACTAAACCCAAAGGTCTATTATCTTTTGAATACATTAATGTTGCTAATGAAGATTGTGTGAAGTTTTGTATGAAGGAAAATTTGCAGGTGTAGAGAAAGAATGATGTAATGAGATGAAGAATGGACAAAAGCTCAAGCTTGGGTATGCCACCCCGTGTCACCCCAATAAATATTCAAGAGGTACAAGCATCAAAGCTTGGGGATGGCCAAGGCATCCCCTTCTTCATTAATAAAAATCTCAGGTGTTTCTAGACACTTCGTTTTTATTGTTTCATGCATTGTTGTGTTGTTCTTGGAGCGTCTTAGTTTTCATTTTTTGGTTTTAGTTTGCTTAGTTTGCTTGAGTAAGTTGGTTGGTTACACCACACTTCTTTTGGAGAGAGACACACTCTGTTTCCATTGCCTAGAACACTCTAGTTTTCACTCTTATTGTTTGTGAGTGTTCACTTTTGCTACCACTGCGTTCAGCCTTAGTTTTCTTGTGCTTTCAGCTTAGAAATTTTTAGTTCTTCTTTGTGGATTTGTGAGACAATCTCACTTATCTTTATTGATTATTATCTTTGTGAGTTGTTTCAAATAAGTTGTTTGGTGTTGGAAAAGAGTAGAAAGTTTCATGCTTATAATGGTACAAATGGGAGCTTGTTTTGACTGTGGCTTAGAATTTAACATGTCATGCTAGATCTTGTTTTGACCTTATGCTTAGTGATTATTGTTGTAGCATGACTTGTTCCAAACAATTAGGATTGCTTAATGTGCCTTGAAGGAATCATGCGTTGTTTTAGCATACAAAAGCATAGTATTGCGGTATTCTCCTTTGATGCTTTGTTTGGGTTGACTTGGCACATGCTCACACCATGTTATGACTATGAACAAGTCACCATATCATCTATGATCATTTAGTCCTTGACTTGTAGTACCACTCTATGCTTTAATTAGTAATGCTTTGTTGCTCTGCATGATTATGGCCATTATTGCTCTCTTAGTTGGTTGCTCCTAGTCTTTTGCTAGCCTACACTTGTATGAGTAAGCTCTACTCATGCTTCCAACTCCCAAGAAACCAAGTTATTCCAAAGTGTCCACTATAAATTCCTATGCATGGTGTGTTACACCATTCCAAGTATATTCTTGTTTTCATCTATCTTCCAATTAAAAACTATTTTGTTATGTGAAAACTTAGTGATTAAAGCCCTCACAAACTTGACGACACACTTTATATTCTTTTACCCTAATAAACTTGAACCATTTTGTCGTCTATGTTGTATATTCTTGCACTTATACGTTGGAATTGGCAGAACCATGCTGTCATTGGAACGTTTTCAACATTGCACTTGTACTTTGTACTCAGTTGATATCATGCTCTTTTGTCTATGGATGTCACCGGTGTGAAATAAAGAGGGAGCTTATAAGTCCATGGAGTTTGTATTCTGTGTTAGAGAAACGACTGGGCCGCTAGCCTTAGCCATGCCTAATCATGGTGGAAACTTGCAGCATCATCATAGTGAGTTATCTATGAAGCATCCTCAATAAAAAGCTATGCACATAGTAAATAAAAAGATCACTGAGATGCTCATTGTCTGCTTACCTTGTCATTTTGGTTATGGGATATCTCCTGTACCATGTGTAAGGCGTACTCCGTTGGCGGTTCTCTATAATATGCAAATACTTACAATGACAAGAACTTACAGGTGACTGAAGTTGAGTAGCATGAGGTGTGGACCTCGTATTCAAGGGACTTGAGATTGCCAACTTATACTTTGTCAAGAATATACTCCATAGTTAGTGCACTTTAACCTTAATCACTTCAAGGTGGTTATGATAGGGGCAATCAGGGCTGAAAGCTAACAAGTACCATAATTTTTTGAAGCTCTTTTTGAAACTTGAAATCCCTGATTCCTTTACAAATGGCCTTTCTTCCACCATTATTGAGTCTCCACCTTCTACTTTTAGGCACCATTAAGAGAGCATAGTTCTCATTCTGTGTGCAGTGTCCCAAAGCTTATTGATTGATGCATATTGTGATATTACTTGTTCTTGTGCTATTTGTTTCTAGTAACCCTTGTGAACTTTGAAGGTGTCCTATGCATCTATATTGCTACTCTATGAGGGACAAGCTGATTGCCAATATGCTATGTTTTCTGTATGTGAAACAAAAAAAATGTTTTTCAATGCATGTTATTCATGATCTTTGTTTGTAGCCTTTCATGTTGCATGCATAGTTACTATGTCCTATTGTTAGAACTCCATCTTTTATGCACATGTTTAGAGTTCTTTGATCATAGATTTCAATGCTTGCAAATGGTTTGATCTTGGTTTTGATGGTGCATGTCACCTCAAAAATTATTATTTTTATCACTTACCTACTCGAGGACGAGCAGGAGTTAAGCTTGGGGATGCTTGATACATCGGAAATGTATCTATAATTTTTTATGCTCCATGCTTGTTAATATCTACTTTGATTTGCTTTGTCTATACTTTGAGGTGTTTTTATATCTTTTTTGGAACTAACCTATTAACAGGTTGCCATAGTGCCAGTTGCCTGTTTTCTTCTGTTTTTGGTTCCAGAAAGGCAGAAAATCAATATTCTCGGAATTGGACGGGACAAAAGCCAAAGTCATTATTTTTCCCGAAGCAACACGGAACCACGAAGCAGAGCCAGAGGGGGGGCCACAGGGTGGTCGCACCCCCCCAAAAGGCGCGGGCAAGCCCTGGAGGCACCTACAGGGGTTATGGGCCCCTTGGACCCCCACCGACCTTGACTCATGTGCCTATAAGAAGCCTCCGACCGAAAAACCCTAGGGCATCTAGAAGAAATCCACGAAAACCTCTGTAGCGCCGCCTCCACCAAAGGGGAGATTCGAGGGACAGGATGTCTCTGTTTCGGCACCCTGCCGGGACAGGAAGTGCCCCCAGAGCCATCTCCATCGATCTCCACCACCATCTCCATCACCATTGCTGATTCCCATGATGAGGAGGGAGTAGTCTCTCTCAAGGCTAAGGGCTCTACTGGTAGGTATGTGTTCATCTCTCTCTATGCATGATGTTGTTGTGGTCATGAGATTTGTAATCAAGTAGATCTACCTTGCTACTCAAGTGCTTCATTAGATCTCTGCTCTCCCCATGTGTGTGAAAGTGACAGCGTGCACGCCATGGTGGCACTTAGCTTTGAGTCTACATAAATACTCTTTGTGCTTTAATAGATCTATGCTTTTCCCCACGTGTGTGAAAGTGACAGCGGGCATACCGTGTGTGGCACTTTGGCTAGATTTAATATTTGTTATGAGTTATATTTGGAGTTGGATGTCTCTATGAAATTGTTGTGTTTGTTGGAACCATCTAGTGCTCAAGGTGATAGTGTGGGGTTATCTAGATTGGGGAAGGCGGACTTTGAGGTGTGATGTTATAGCCCTACCATGGATTAGAGTGTCCAACCGGAGAGTAGTTAAGAGTAGTATCATGAAGAGAGGATATTTATATGAGAGAGTGTTCACTGGTGAAAGTATGATCCCTAGGCCTTGTTTCTAAGCATCGAAACACCGTTTGCTACTAGATCTGTTGCATGTTTGCTTGCTTTAGTCTTTACCTCACTATTAAGCTATTTTCTGGCACCGTTACCACTTGTATTTCACTATATGTTCGCCGAACTAGTGCACCTATACACCTGACAAGTGTATTGGGTGTGTTGGGGACACAAGAGACTTATTTTATCTTGATTGCAGGATTGCTTGAGAGGGAATACCTTTGACCACTTCCTACCTGAGTTTGATAAACCTTGGGTAATCCACTTAAGGGAAATTTGCTGTTGTTCTACAAACCTCTGCACTTGGAGGCCCAACAACTGTCTACAAGAATAGAATTACGTAGACATCAAGCTCTTTTCTGGCGCCGTTGCCGGGGAGGTTTTGGTCTTTTACCTTTCCTCAATGTCAAGCTCCATCAAAGAATTTTCTCGCGCCGTTGCCGGGAGGTAAGGTAAAAGGTACTCACATCATCCGGTGTGAGTGCTCGAAGTTATTTCCTTTAGATTCTGCAATTGTGTATTTTTGTTTCTTGTTTTCACTGGTTAGGCTTAATGGAAAACAACAACAAAATTAGAGAGCTCTATAACATTTATCTTGAGTTAGGACATGAAGTGTTTGAAGAGAAAATTAAAAAACCTATGGAGCTTTATTTGCATGCTAATAGCAATGTTATTAGTATGAATTCTTTGGACACCATTATTGCTAATGCTATGGAAAAGTCTAAGCTTGGGAAAGCTAGTTTTTATGAAAATGATCTTTTTAGTTCCCCAGCTTTGGAAGATAGCTATTCTATTGCTTATGATGATACCAAACCTCCAATATATGATGATTACAATGATGATTATGATATTTTCAGTCCACCTACTATTAAGGAGAAAGTTAATTGTGATTACAATCTTCCTCCTATATTTGATGATTATGGTGATGAGAATAATAGTGATAGCTATGTTGTTGAATTTGCTCCCACTACAATTAATAAGAATACGTTTGCTTATGTGGAGAGTAATAATCATTTTATGCATGTGGCTCATGATAAGAATGTTTTATGTGATAGTTATATTGTTAAATTTTTTCATGTTGCTACTGAAAGTTATTATGAGAGAGGGAAACATGGTCTTATGTATCTCAACAATATTAAGTTTCCCGTCTTTATGTTGAAAGTCTTGAAGTTGCACTTGTTTTGCTTTCCTATGCTTGTTGCTTTATGCTTTCATGATTTGTTTCTTTACAAGATTCCTATGCATAGGAAGTGGGTTAGACTTAAATGTGTTTTGAATTTGGTTCTTGATGTTCTCTTTTACTTCAATTCATATTTCTTATGTGAGCATCTTCTCAAAGATTTTGCCTCCAGATCAAGTGAAAGTATACCCAATATCTATGATTTTTCCGCTTTGGGTTCAAGCTTGTCGGGTTGTAACTTCTTTACATAAGCTTCACAACCTCAAACTTTAAGGAACGACAATTTAGGTTTCTTCACAAACCATAATTCATACGGTGTCGTTTCAACGGATTTAGATGGTGCCCTATTTAAAGTGAATGTGGCTATTTCTAATGCATAACCCCAAAACAACAAAGGTAAATCTGTAAGTGACATCATAGAACTAACCATATCTAAGAGAGTTCGATTACAACGTTCGGACACACCATTACATTGTGGTGTTCCCGGCGGTGTCAATTGTGAAAGTATTCCGCATTTATTTAAATGCTCGCCAAACTCGTAACTTACATATTCACCTCCATGATCAGATCGTAGAAACTTAATCTTCTTGTTACGTTGATTCTCTACTTCTCTTTGAAATTCCTTAAACTTCTCGAAAGTTTCGGACTTATGTTTCATGAAATAGATATACCCATATCTACTCAAGTCATCCGTGAAAGTAAGAACATAACGATAACCACCGCACGATGCTACACTCATCAGGCCACACACATCGGTATGTATGATTTCCAGTAGGTCCATAGCTCGCTCCATCGTACCAGAGAATGGAGTCTTAGTCATTTTACCCATCAGACATGCTTCGCATCTTTCAAGTGATTAAAAATCAAGTGATTCAAAAAGTCCATCGGAGTGGAGTTTCTTCATACGTTTCACTCCAATGTGACCAAGATGACAGTGCCACATATATGTTGAGTTATCGCATAATTTCAAACGTTTAGCTCCTATGTTATGAACATGTGTATCACTACAATCGAGATTCAATAAAAATAGACCATCTATCAAAGGCGCATGACCATAAAAGATATTAATCATATAAATAGAACAACCATTATTCTCAAACTTAAACAAGCATCCGTCTTGCGATAAACATGATCCGGATATAATGTGCATGCTCAACGCAAGCAACAAATAACAATTATTTAAGTATAAAACAAACCCCGATGGTAGATGAAGAGGGAGCATGCCGACCGCGACCACATCAACCTTTGATCCGTTTCCAACGCGCATCATCACCTCGTCTTTCTCTAGTCTTCGTTTATTCTGCAGCACCTCATTCGAGTTAAAAATGTGAGCAACTGAACCAGTATCAAATACCCAGGCACTACTACGATTACTAGAAAGATACACATCAATAACATGTATATCGAATATACCTTTCTTCTTAATGTTGTTGTTCTTCAGATCTGCCAAGTACTTGGGGCAATTCCGCTTCCAATGACCTTCTCCCTTGCAATAAAAGCACTCAGTATCATCCTAGCCTTGGTCTTCTTCGCCGGCGCGGTAGCTTTCTTACCACCCTTCTTGAAGTTTCCCTTTTTCTTGAACTTGCCTTGCCTTTTGAAATTGGTGGTCTTATTGACCATCAACACTTGGTGCTCTTTCTTGATCTCCACTTCCGCAGACTTTAACATGGATAAGAGTTCAGGCAACGACTTGTCCATGTTTTGCATATTGTAGTTCATCACAAAGTTCCCGTAACTTGGTGGTAGTGATTGGAGGACGCGGTGAATCCCCAAAGCATTAGGAATCACTATACCCAAGCTTTGGAGATTACTAGCGTGCCCAGACATCTTAAGCACATGCTCACTGACGGAGCTACCCTCTTCCATCTTGCAGTTAAAGAACTTTTCAGAAGCTTCATAACTCTCAACTGCCGTGTGAGCCTCAAATATCATTTTGAGTTCATGGACAATATCATGTGGGTAAAAGTTCTCAAACCTTTTTTGAAGCTCCGGTTCCAAACCATACAAGATAGCACACTGAACTGTGGAGTACTGATTCTTCCGAGTGAGGAAAATATTATTCACCTCATCGGTAGCGTCAGCTGCAGGCGGGTCACCCAGCAGTGCATCTAGCACATAGGTCAAATTACCAGCATTGAGGACAATCCTCAAGTTGCGGAACCAATCCGTGAAGTTGCTTCCATTGTTTTTCAACTTTTCTTTCTCTAGGAACGCATTAAAGTTGATGCTAGGGGCCGCCATTGATCTACAACATATTTTCAATAGTTTAGACTAAGTTTATGAAAAATTGAGTTCTAATTAATATTTAAATTAACCTAGGTGAACTCCCACTCAAAACAATATCCCTCACATTGTTTTAGTGATCACATGAACCAAATCCACTACATCAAATCCGATCATCATGAGATATGATGTAATTTCAAAGGCGAACAATCATCATGTTCATCATATCTACTATATGACTCATGCTACCTTTCGGTGATCCGTGTTACGAGACCATGTCTGTACATGCTAGGCTCGTCAAGGTTAACCTTAGTTTCTGCATGAGAAAATCTAGCTTGCTCCCGTTATATGCACACGTTGATTCTATCACACCCAATCATCACGTGGTGCTTCGAAACGACGAGTCTTGGTAACGGTTCTAACTATGGGTGAACACTTTACTTGATAATTTTGTGAGAGGGATCATCTTATAATGCTACATTCGCGATCTAAGCAATACAAGATGCATAAAGGGATTAACATCACATGCAATTCATAATATGTGATATGATATGACCTTTCTTCTTGTGCTTGCGATCTCCATCTTCAAGCACGAACATGATCTTCATCATCACCGTCGTGGCGTTAAGGTAAATGGCACCGCTCCATGGTTGTCGTCCACCAGCATCAACTATTACAACTACTTTGAATAATAGACACGCAGGTCTTAACGAAATTAAAAGACAACCATAAGGCTCCCGTCGGTTGCCGACTTACAATAAGGAACATTGCATACATCACATATAATCACAATCATGGCCATATCACATCACAACACACCCCTGCAAAACAAACTTAGACGCCTCTAATTTTATTTGCATGGTTTACGTGGTTTAGGGCTTTCAATAAGTGTCGTTCTAACTTACGAACAAGAACCGCAATGTTGATACTAGTATTTTCAATCACCCGTTGTAAATTGAATCTTCACTATGTTGGGAGAAACAGGCACCCACAAAGCCACTTATACAATACAAGTTGCATGTCAAGTGTGGAGCAAGTCTCATGAACGATGTCATATAAGGTTAGCTCGGGCCGCTTCATCCCACCATCCCGCAAGATGTAAAGTACACAAGAAGCAATCAACAACAAAAGCAACAATGCCCATAATGACCATTGTGTTCTACTCGTGCGACATATCTACATATAGACACAGCTCTGATACCACTATAGGGGTTCGTAGCATGGAAAACAAAAAATTTCTACTGCATGAACACACACAAGCCAAGATCTATCTACTAGATTGTAGCAACGAGTGTCGTGGTATTGCCGACGAGTACGCCATGGAAGGGTCCTCACAGTGCGTGTTTAGAGACGTGGGGTAAGGCAGACGGTTGATGGGTACGAGGTAACATAGCTTACCCAGGTTCAGATCCCACAACGGCGGTGGAATCCTACTCCTGCTATAAATCACTATAAGGGCAATACGCCGAGTTACAGAGATAGGTTCGCTGTGCGAGGTTGTCTGAATCGATGCCCTAAAGGCTCCCATAGGCCCGACTTATATAGTCGCCAGGTCCTAGGGATACAGGGAAAAATCCTAGCCGGACAGGTTACAGAGTCCTACACCGTCTATTACTATTCTTGTGTATCTTGCACTCCAAGGCTCCGGGTACGCTGGTGACTCCACCGTAGCCTTCCTTTATCCGGCATGGGCCTCCCTTCTGTATCCACCTAACTGGGCCGCCCAGCAGGCCATAGGCCATGCTACCGACTATGGGCCACCCGGGTTAGTCGGATAAGAGACATGCTATAAGGATACCCATATAGCATATCCCCAACAGTAGCCCCCGGAGAACTCCGAGATCTTGCGCCGTCTTGCCTCTTCATGTTGAATGCTCCGTCTAGATGGATGCCGGCAAATCGTCAAGCAATATCTTGTAGTCCTCCCAAAGAACCCTGCAAGGTTTTCTCCGTCTTCGAATGGTAAGCCGGAGAAATGTTGAATCTTCCATCGTACTCTTCCGTAGTCGGATTAAATCCGTCCATGCCGGAATCTTCGATGCGACGGCTCATCTACCCGTGTCAGCTAGGACGACGTAGGCTTAGGTCAGCGACGCCTCGTAACTCACACATGCAGAGAACGCAATCATATCCGATTTTCCCGCGCAAGTGATACGAACCGTTGGCAGCGACGGTTGGATACGTGGCGAAATTATCGCGCACGTTCATGAACACGTCGTCTACGGGGCAACCGTCCGATCAGCTGCACGAATCTTGACGCGGAGCATGATAAATAGTAACCGTGGGACACTTTCCACCTTTTACCTCATTCCTCTCGCGTCATCGTCTTCTTCCTCCAGCCGCACGCCTCCTCGAGCTCTCCGCGAGAAACCTCGAAAACCCTAGCCTCCTTCTGCGTCAGTCGCATCCTTCCAGCACCCCATGGACAGCAGCAGCTCCTCCCCAAGGATGGCGGTGTCGAGCGAAGCCACGACAAAGCTGGCGAGCTCCGTCGTCGTGCCCCCAGAGGGCCTGGTCATCCCCGCATCGGTGCTGATTGAAACCACCGGCGGCGACCATAATCTGGCGGCGCTAGAGCCTCTGGAAGAAGAGCCAGACTCACACAAGGGCGACTGGCGTGGCTCGGACATCACCGACCGCGACATCCAAGAGATGGTCGCCGAAGGCTACCTCCCCGCGACGGAGGGGCTCGCCTGGCGGGCGACGTCGGCCGGCGAGGTGACACCTTCTCCCCAAGCCGGAGAAAAGGTGTACCTCAAGGCTCAGCTGGTACGCGGCGTTTCTCTGCCCATCTCCCAGTTCTTTCTCTCCGTCTTGAACCACTACAAGGTCCAACCCCATAACCTCTCCCCCAATAGCATCTTAGTGCTTAGTAACTTCGCGGCACTTTGTGAGGGTTACCTAGGTATTAGGCCTAGGTTAGACTTGTTCATGTACTTCTTCACCGTCAAACGTGAAGCCGGATACAGTAAGGAGGAGCTTAGGAACTGCGGCACCATAAGCTTCAAGATCCGACCTGGTCGGCGGTTCCCCGACATCGTCGGCCACGAGTCATGCAAAAACTGGCAGCGAACGTACTTCTACGGCCCTAGCATTCCTTTGGCGGGCCAAGAAGTAACGTACCCGGACTTCGCGGATGGAGCCGCTGCTGAAGTTTCCACATGGAGATCCCATGCCTCCCTTACCTCCGACCTCGACGCTTCTCGAGCAATAAGGCGGATCGAATGGTTCGTAGAGACGGGTTTGACCGGCTTGGACCTGGCCATGTGCTGGTTCATCAGGCGTATCCAGCCTCTGCAGCACCGCGCGAAGTTCATGCACGAGTATACCAGTGATCGAAGGGATACCCTCCGGATCTCCGTGGCTAACTTCTCGAGCGACTCCGTCAAGCTCCGTCTGAAAGACATCGTCAAGGTGAAGGATAAGAAGTGTGGCTTCACCATCACCTGCGACATGTACGTAGACGACAAGTGCCCAAAGGTAGATATGTATTTTCCGTGTACGACATATACTCCAATTTCTCCGTCTTGCCATTACCACTTCATCTAACACGGTGATTTCTAACTTAACAGCTTAGCGATCTAGATGAGGACAACCTGGCTGCCCAAATCTACGATCCAAAGATGAAGGAAGTCACGGTCGTGTCCGACGACGATGTCCCATTGGCATGAAAGAGGAAGAGCTCCACCTCTGACGCTGTCGACGGAGGCAAGAAAAAGAAGACGGAGGATGGAGCCTCCAAGAAGACTATCGCCGCCATGGGGGCGGAAAAGAAAAGATCCACCGGGATTTTTGCCAAAGCACCCCCATTAGTGTGAGCTTCTCATTCTCCGACATTGTCTTATTTATCTGTCTTGTTCCTGTACTTATGCACTTTGCACGTTTTAGGAAGAAAGCCACAACCAGCCTCAAGAAGACCTCCAAGACTTTGGGGGCTTCTAGAAATATCAAAGATATGCTGCATCGCGACTCCTCCCCCGTCATCTCCCCTGCTACTCCTGCCGTCAAGCCTTCCTCTGCCCCGACAAGCTCTCAAGCCTAGGAGGCACTAGGCCCTTCTGCCATGGAAGTGGATTCTGGCGCTTCTACCGAACTCGCTGTTGTCGGCGAGCAGGCGACGCAGGAGAGCGTTGCTCTACAAATGGCTGAAGCTCCGGCTAAGGATGCCATCGGTAGCGGCAAGGCTGCAGTGGGAGCTGGTACCTCTGCCGAAGGCGGCGCCCCTACTCCCCAGAAACCCTTCGAGTTCCCGAAGATAGTTTATCCGGCGCTCCTGCCGAGTAACACAACTATGGTTCCTGGAGGAGTGCCGTCATCTCCAACGTGCGGTATTGAGGAGCTGCTCCGACAAGCAGATATCTTGCGGGGAAATAGCATTTCCTTTGGCAAGCTGCTGGCCGAGAGTGCTACAAACCTCAAGATTATTGCACTTGTAAGTTTTACTTTGCCTTTTGCATTTCATTATGAGTATCCCATTGTAGCCCCCGAGGATGTAGACGGAAAACCATAGGTTTTGCATCTATATGCTCTAAGAGTGACTAAGTTAGAAAGAGCTCTCACTGTAGCCCCCAAGCATTTAGATGAAGAAACTATTCCGACTAGATGGTGTAAGAGTAGCATACGCAGTGTTTATATTTTTCAATATTGTAGCCCCCAAGCCTCTAGTTGTAACTGAATTAGTTCCGACTAGATGCTTAAAGAAAAGCTAAGCATTTTCTGAGTTAAAACTCTATACTGTAGCCCCCAAGCTTCTAATCGAGAACTGAAGTAGCTCCGACTAGATGTTTGAAAGAAAATCTAAGCATATTGCTAAGTTGAAAAACTTCCGCTGTAGCCCCCGAGCGCCTAGATGGAAAGTTTCCGACTAGGTGCTCCAAGCAGACTAAACAACAGTTTTAACTTTTTCCTTTGTTTCACAGAACGAGAATGCTCGGCGGGGCATGGCCAATGACAAGTACCAGAAGATGCGCGCAGATCTTGAAGCCGAAAAGGGTAAAACTGCCATCTTGAAGGAACAGATCATCAAAAACAAGAGTCTGTTTTCTTTTTTGCGCATTCCGTCTTGGTTTTATGCCTTCCTTCTTCGAGTACTCACTGTGTATTTTGTTTTTCTCTAACTTGTAGAGCATGTCGCCAAGGCCAAGAATATTGTCGAGCAGTCCAAGCATATTCAGCAGCTGGACAGTGAGAACAAAATCCTTAAGAAGGAGAGGGAAGAGATGCTGAAGATGCACGAGGATTCCATGAAAGCCCTGCAAGATTCCGCCTCCGCGGAGATCAATCGCTTGAAGGAGGAGCTTGTGATCTTAAAAGATCAGAAGCAAGCTGCTGATGAGCAAAACCATCGCCACAGCGAGGTGTTTAAGCTCCTCCAACAAGAGAAGGAATCCTTGGCGGACACCGTCTGGCAGGCTAAGGCCAGCATCTTCAGTAAGTGTCCTCCGCCTTGTATTTCTGTAGTCTGGATACTTAGAGTTTATTGAACTCATGCGCTCCTTGTCGGAATTTTCAGCGCCTAAGGGTTTAACCCGCTTGCCTCCTTCGGACAAGGAATGCATGGTTCTTGCCGGCAACTTCATCAACACCGCCATCACCCAAGCCAAGGAGATTGCTAAGCCCCTCCATATATATATCAAGGCATCGGACTCCATGACTAAGTACTCGGAGATTCTGCGCCGAGCCCCCGAGCGTGTTACAAGCTGGAAAGCTTCATGTGCACGGGTTGGCGCAAGGATGGCGCTCTCAATGGTGAAGGCACACTACGAAGATGCCGACATCGATACGGTGACCTCTGGCATCCCCGACGTTGATGATGACGGCAAAGAGATTGATCACGAAGCCATCTTGTCATCACTCGCGGGTTATGACACCAGAGTCGCCGAGTTGGTGGACATCGACGTCTTCGTGCCTATGAACACCATCGACAGCGTCAACCAAGATTCCTCCGAGTCTCATCATAGCGCCGATGTTGAGGGTGATTCTCCGGCTGGGGACGATGCTGCTTCCAAGTCTCCCGCGCCCAAAGAGTGAAAAACACTATGTAATATTTGTTTTGCCTTTGGTGGATGCGCGGGGGGAAGAAAAAACTTGATGGTGTAACTTAAGGCGGAAAACAATGGTTGTTATGTCCTGCTACTTAAGAATTTAGTTCTCAGCATGTATATATTTTTTAAGCAAGTGCTGGCTTATCCATTACTTTGGTTCTTATGCTTGACTTTTCGTGAGTCGGAAGACTCGTTGTCGGAACCATGCGCTTAGGTGATGATGCCCAATGGCACCATCAATAACCTGAGCACAAAATCGCCGACAATAAGTACCGAAAGT
Organism: Avena sativa; assembly: GCA_916181665.1. NCBI lineage: Eukaryota > Viridiplantae > Streptophyta > Magnoliopsida > Poales > Poaceae > Avena > Avena sativa. The sequence continues at coordinate 198,234,013 of OV702282.1, forward strand.
CACTACTCCAGAATCCACATAAAAACGACAAAGAACGTGTAGACCAGAAAACTTAAGCTAACGCCCGTAGGCGGAATTTTCACAAGTGCGAACGCAAAGCTTGTGCATAAAGGTTTTATATGATCCAAAAATGAACACTAAAGGAGGTAAAAGACTCAGAAATATGAGTGAACCAAAGAGCTTTATTTCATTGATCATATAAGAGATACACAATTAGATAAAAATGCTAAGTGTAAAAAGGACGTAGCTGTGCTATGTTCCATGGCCGATCAAGCTCCGGGTAGTCATCATCCGGGTCACGTCGCTTACGCTTATGATCCTTGTTGGGTCTATCCTTTAGTTCACGATTGTCAACAAGGTAGTAAGACCCATTGAGCAGCGCCTTGCTTATGATGAACGGTCCTTACCATGGCGGGGATAATTTGTGTGACTTTTTCTACTTAAGTCGGAGCACCGAATCCCCCTCTTTAAACGAGCGATGTCGAACGCGGCGACTATGGTAGCTGTGTAGCTTCTGCTAGTAGATGGCGGATCTTTGGCATGCCAAAACGCGCTCCTCCTCGAGAAGGTCCACATCCAAGCGTCTGGATTCTTCAGCGTCATCCTCGTCGTAGGCGGCAACTCTTGGTGCATCGTGGAGGATGTCGGAAGGCGGGATAGCTTCTGCTCCATATACCATGAAGTAAGGAGTGTAGCCGGTAGATCTGTTGGCTGTAGTTTGTAAACTCCACAGCACAGATGGCAATTCTTCCGCCCAGGCTCCAGCTTCTCTATGTAGCGGTGCCTCAAGACGTGGCTTGATTCCCTGTAGAATTAATCCATTGGCTCGCTCAACCTGACCGTTGGATTGTGGGTGTGCCACAGATGCAAGGTCAAGTCAGATGCCTTTCTCCTAGCAATATGCCTCCACTTCTCTGAGTGAGACCAAATCTCACCACTAGATCCCGGACAAACCTGAGGGTAGTTGCCCCATCAAGCTTTCTAATGGGTTTAGCTTCTATTCATTTGGTGAATTTATCAACTGCTACAAGCAGATGTGTAAACCCACAAGGTGCCATCTGTAACGGTCCCACCATGTCTAGCCCCCAGACCGCAAACGGCCAAGTTATTGGTATTGTTCGCAGTTCTTCAGCAGGAACATGTGGTTGTCAGGCATAATACTGGCATCCCGTGCATGTCTCAACCAGCTTCTCGGCGTCCGCCTTCGCGGTCAGCCAGTAGAATCCTTGCCGGAAGGCTTTCGCGACCAACGATCGAGGAGCGGCGTGATGCCCGCAATCTCCGAGATGGATTTCGCGTAGGATTTCCATACCTTCTAGCTGGGAAACACACTTTAGGTATACACCAGTAGTGCTCCTTTTGTAGAGTTTCCCATTGATTATGGTATAACCCTGTGCTCGTCGTACTATTTTCCGTCTTCCGACTTCGTCGTCGGGCAAAGTTCCGTGTTCGAGGTATTCCATGAACGGTTTTGTCCAAGCCGGAGGGACCTTAGTCACCATGTTGACGAAAGAGTCAGCTCTATCTGGATTGTCGATGTCGGACCCCTTCATGGATGGTGTGCGCAGGTGCTCGAGGAAAACTCCTGGCAGGATTCGCTTGCGCCCTGATCCTAGCTTAGACAGTAGATCAGCCGCCTCGTTTTGTTCCCTAGGCACATACTTAACCTCGTAGCCCAAGAAGCTCTTGGCTATCTCGTCCACTTCATCTCGATATGCCGCCATCATAGGGTTCCGCGCATTCCAGGTGCCAGCCACCTGCTGGGCAACCAAGTCGAAATCTCCACAGCAAACTATGCGCTTGATGCCAATATCCTTGGCTACACGTAGTCCGTGAATGAGTGCTTCATACTCCGCCATGTTGTTTGTAGCCTCGAAATGGATTTGTAGAACGTAGTGTAGCTTGTCTCCTGTTGGTGACTGTAGCAATACACCAGCCCCCGAGCCGTTGAGCAGCTTTGATCCGTCAAAGTGCATCACCCAGTACTCTGGTTCTGGCAAAGGAGTAGCATCTGGCATCTCCGTCCAATCTGCAACAAAATCCGCCAAGGCTTGTGATTTGATAGCGTCGCGTCTCTTTTAGGTGATCTCTAAGGCGGCAAGTTCAATGCCCCACTTCGCGACCCTTCCTATAGCATCGCTGTTGTTGATGATTTCTGAATTTGGAGTCTTGCTCACCACTGTGATTGGGTGCTCCTGAAAGTAATGCCTCAGCTTCCGAGAAGCAAGGAATACTCTATAAGCTATCTTTTGGTAGTGCGGGTAACGCTGCTTAGACTCCGTCAAGACCTCGCTTACATAGTAAACTAGTCGTTGAACTCCATGCTCATATCCTGTTTCCTTCCGCTCTACGACGACGACGATGATGATAACCCGGTTGGTTGCCGCCATGTAAATTAACAGGGGCTCTCCAGGCTCGGGTGCTGCAAGGATGGGTGCTGAGGAAAGAATCTCCTTGAGCTGCTTCAATGCTGCATCTGCCTCGTCCGTCCACGTGAATTTGTCTGCCTTTTTCAGCAACTTGTACAGCAGCAGGGCCTTCTTTCCAAGTCGGCTGACGAACCGACTAACTGCTGCAACGCAACCTGTTAGTCGTTGAATGTCATTTAGGCATGTCGGACGGTTTATGTTTAAGATGGCCTTGATTTTCTCCGGGTTGACCTCGATTCCATGCTGGGTAATGATGAAGCCCAACAATTTGCCGGCTGGAACCCCGAAGACACACTTCTTAGGGTTGAGCATCATGTTGTATTTCCGGAGATTATCGAAGGTTTCTTTTAAGTCGGAGATTAAGTCATTTCACTTTTTAGACATCACCGCGATATCGTCCATGTAGGCATGAACGTTTCGACCAATTTGGTCGTGAAGGCAACGTTGCATTGTCCGCTGGTAGGTAGCACCTGCGTTTTTCAGCCCAAAGGGCATCATGACCTAGCAAAATGTGTCGTATGGGGTATTGAATTAAGTGTCCAATTGGTCCGACTTCCTCATCTTGATCTGGTGGTATCCTGAGTATGCATCGAGAAAACACAAAAGTTCCGAGCCAGCCGTCGAGTCAATGACTTGGTCAATGCGAGGCAAAGCAAACGGATCTTCGGGACATGCTTTGTTCAAGCCGGTGTAATCAACGCACATTATTAATTCATTGGTTCCCTTTTTGGGGACAAGTACAGGATTGGCCACCCATTGGGTGTGAAGGACTTCTCGGATAAATCTAGCCTTAAGTAACCTAGCTATCTCTTTGCCAATGGCGCGTCTTTTCTCATCTCCAAAGCGTCGTAGAGGTTGTTTCACTGGTTTGGATTTTGGATCAATGTTTAAGATGTGCTCGGCAAGTTCCCTAGGTACACCTTTCATGTCGGCAGGTTGCCAGGCAAAGATGTCCCTGTTCTCACGGAGGAACTTGACGAGCGCGCTTTCCTATTTGGGATCCAGGTCCGTCCCAATGGCGGTGACCTTGGAGGCATCACCTACCACAAGTTCCACCGACTTGGTCTCGATGGCGGCCTTGAACGCAGGAGCGGAGTCGGAGATTTGTTTCTTCGACGCGGGCATCTCTGAGTCATCGACCTTGCTCTGGATCTCTTTGAATTCTTCGCTGTAGAGGACAACTTCTGCAACGGCTGCTTCGTTAATATTGCAGTCCCTTGCCTTGGTAAAGCTTCCGGATACGATGATGATGCCGTTTGGTCCGGGTATCTTGAGTTTGTTGTAGACGAAGCATGGCTTGGCCATGAACATGTGGAATATGTCGCGGCCGAATATGACGTGGTACACGCTCTTCAAGGGGACCACCTCGAAGGTCATGCGCTCCTGGCGGTAGTTATTAACATCGTCAAAGGCTACCTGAAGTGTAATGCACCCAAGGGACTTAGCATCCCGACCAGGAACTACGCCGTGGAAGACGGTGTTGGTCCGCCTTAGGTTTGCCTCCGTCAAGTTCATCTTTTGCAGTGTATCCAGGTACATGATGTTGATGCTGCATCCACTGTCCACCATACACTTCGTGAACTCCACGCCGTCAATCAAGGGGTTGATGACCATGGCGTATTGGTTCTCCGTGGGTATAAGGTCTGGGTGGTCCGTCTTGTCCCAAGTTATTGGAACCTCCGACCAGCGCAGGTACTGAGGGACTGGGGGGAGAGGTCTTCTGTTGTCGGACGGTGGGGGTGCCAAGGAAAGTGTGGTAGACTGGGGCCTTCTTCGCGAAGGGGTTCTTGCCCTTGTCGTCGCTCTTGGCGGCGTGCTTGGGGTCCACGTCTTCGTCCATGTCACTTGAATCCTTGGACTCCTCCTCCTTCTTCTTCCCCTTGCCCTTGTCGCGCGGTCTGTTCTTCCGACTTCGCTTGTAGCCGGACTCCGGGTCTTCCTTGAGGTCGTTGACGAATTTGCAGTGTCGATTGGTATGGGTGGCTTTGTCGTTGACATCGAGGTGTACGAGGCATGGCATATCACGGTACTCCTCGTAGGTTTGGGGAACACGGAGCGGCGCTGTGGTGGTTTCACTTCCTCGTTGCTGCCCACTACCGGCTCCCCTTCCTCGGCCACGCTGTCCGCCCTCTCCTCGTCCTACAAAAATCATAGCGACCATGTCGGTAGATTGCTTTTCTTCTAGAGCGGTTTTCCGCTTTGTACTGCTGTTTCTCCGAGCTTGGGTTGGAACGGCCGTTGCCGGCAAGGAGCCACGAGCATTGTCATCGGCAGCTGCGAACTCACTAGCCAACTGAATCATCTGGTTCAAGTCGAGCTGGTGATCGTCCTGTAAGCGCTTCAGCTTATGTCGGAGCAACGTGCCCCTTTCCAACCCATCGATGAAGGCGGCCATGGCGGTTTGAGCGTGCACTCCTGCTCCGGAATTCTTCATATCCAGCCAGCGGGAGAGGTAGGCGCGAGATGTCTCGTCTTTCTCTTGCACGCACCGCTGTAGATCGCCCACAGTGCAGGGACGCTTGTATGTACCCTCAAAGTTCTTGGTGAATGCTTGTTGCATGTCCAACCAGTTGTAGATAGATTTCTCTGGCAAGTCGTCGATCCATTGACGGGACGTACCCGCCAACATTAATGGGAGGTACTTAACGGCGACGTTGGGGTTGCTTCCGGCAATCTCCACTGCGTTGCTGTAGTCCTGCAACCACGTGGCTGGCTTGGCGGTACCGTCATAGGGCTTGATGGTCTTGTCAATCCGGAAGCCTTTGGGGTAAGTTGCGAACCGTATTGCAATTCCAAAGCAACGTCGTCCCAGGTATGGTCCTTCCCGGGCCTCGTGAATCTTGTCGATCCGCGAACGTGCATCGTATGGCTCCGGGTTCTTCTTCTTGTTGTCACAGGGGATGGGTTGCATGAACGACGTAGTCCTCCTCCGCCATGGTGACTGCTTGGTGGTGACGGAGGCGGAGGTGGCGGTGGGTTAGCCTTATTGCTATTACCCTACTGCGATGCCTCGCGTTTTTCATGGTTGCTTGTCGGACGCGGAGGGTCATGGCGCGACCTGCTCTTATGTCCTTCGTTGCACTTTCCGTCATGACGGGTCTGCTCCGCGTTGTCGCGGATGACGATGCCACACTGCTTTGGTGGGGGCATATCCGTTCGATGGTGAGCGTTGTAATCTTCGCGATGTCGGGGAGACCGGGGCGGTGGAGATGGGCGACGAGGTCGGGCCTTTTCTCCGTGGTCAGAGGATATTGGGATGGCATCCTTCCTGTTGCATGCATCCCTCCGTCTTCGTTCTGAGGAACCCGTCTGGGACCCGACATCAAAAGGAGATCTGTCCCTTGGCGGTTTGTACTGGCTAGACTGGCAGAGCGCTGGGTTAGACTCAAGCCTCTAGGAGGTGGCCTTTTCCTGCTTCTTCACCGCCTTGGACACTAGGTCGTAGACCTGTTCCACTGCCTCAGGCGATCTATCCTGCTCCAGAAGGGTCTTGGCGACGGCGAGGTTAAGGAGTGGGGTGGGCATCACATGTTTGCCTTCACTGTCAATGTATGGCTTGGCTTGTGCCGGCTTCGAGGGAGCCCATCCTAGGTTGCACCATACACCAGGATCGTTGATGACGCGAGCCGGAGCTTTCTTAGCCTTCTGATGCTGTAGGAGAGTCTTGTACTCGGCCTCCATTGCTCTAGCTTTCTCTATGGACTTCTATGCATTGACCAGATCTCGATCTAGCTTAGCGCCTTGCTCCGCGATGGCTTGCGCTTCCTCCAGCAACTGCTGGCGTTTCTCATCAAGCTGGGTCATGTTCCGGATATGAGCAACGGTCAGTGGCTCGACGAGGAGATTGTTGTACATCACTCTATCGGCTGGAGTAACCTGGGCTGCTGCAGACGTAGATGCTGGAGGCGGCAAGTTTGCGGTGTTGTTGTTACTCGGGCCGGTTCCGAGTTCCTGCGGCTGTTGCACTGGGTTGGGCGGAGGAGGCATGTCTTTTGCGCGATCATCGTCAGCAGCAATAAGTGGCCCCTTCCCCTTTTCTACTGCCGTAGGCGGAGCTCGTCCGGGTTGATCTTCATCCATCGCCGTCCCAATGGTGACGAACACCCCTCGGGATGCTACAACGTTGTTGGCCTGTTCATCGCGCAAGTACTCCTCCTCCATCTCCTGCATAGCGGAATCTAGCTCTTCTGGGCTGAAGTCTATTTCCTCTGAATCTGCACTGAAGTCAACATAAAGCGCGTCAATGATAGAGTTGGAGGGTGCCAGGACTTCCTCGATGACAGGCGGTGGAGGTGCAATGGGCTCGACGATGACTGGAGGCGGTGGTGCTGCTATGACGATGGCGGCCGGAGGTGGTGGTGGCGGTGGCTGAATCGGAGGGGCTCCGTCAATGAGCACGAGCGCTGTCTGAGCTGCCGCTTCGGCCTCCGCGTAGTTGTTGACGGTGCTCACCATCTCTTCGAGGGTGAGGCGTCCTGTTGCCTGCTGTCGTCTTAAAGAATGTCGGAGAAGCGTGCCACGGTCCAGTCCTTGCACGAAGTGATACAGAGCGTTATCATCGGGGTAGTGGGCTAGGTCAGCTCGTATGCGGAGCCACCTGGCCAGGTAATCACGGGGGTTTTCGCCCTCTCTCTGAACGCAGCGCGCCAGATCGAAGATGGTAACCACACCGACAAACTTGGATCTCTGCTGTCCAGACGCACGGACTAAGCCGGCGGATTTGCAGTGATCTTCCACCTTTATATCCTGCACAGGGGCGGTTTGGGTGGGCCTTGAATTTTTCCGATCTTTGCCGGCAAGCTCCAAAGAGAGATCCGACATCGATCCTTCCGCGAACATATCCTGCCCGTAGGCGGTCCGTGTGGGTCTTGATGCTCCTCCGATTCCCAGGGAACTAGTGCCCGGGTCGGTTTCGCCGATGAAGAGGTGGATGTCTCCGATAGGAACGATCGAACACCGCGTAGGGTTCGTCTTCGCCGGGATCCAGAACTCGTCGGGAGGGACGATCGGAACGTTGCCGGAGAAGAGAACACGGCCAATGGCTACGGTTTCGCCGATTCCCGCGAAGATCTTGGTCCTCGCCCGCTGAAGAGCCTGAAGCGCCTCTTGCCCCACGGTGGGCGCCAACTGTCGTGATATTGCCGACGAGTACGCCATGGAGGGGTCCTCACAGTGCGTGTTTAGAGACGTGGGGTAAGGCGGACGGTTGACGGGTACGAGGTAACACAGCTTACCCAGGTTCAGATCCCACAACGGCGGTGGAATCCTACTCCTGCTATAAATCACTATAAGGGCAATACGCCGAGTTACAGAGATAGGTTCGCTGTGCGAGGTTGTCTGAATCGATGCCCTAAAGGCTCCCATAGGCACGACTTATATAGTCGCCAGGTCCTAGGGTTACAGGGAAAAGTCCTAGCCGGACAGGTTACAGAGTCTTGTGTATCTTGCACTCCAAGTCTCCGGGTACGCTGGTGACTCCACCGTATCCTTCCTTTATCCGGCATGGGCCTCCCTTCTTGATCCACCTAACTGGGCCGCCCAGCAGGCCATAGGCCATGCTACCGACTATGGGCCACCCAGGTTAGTCGGATAAGAGACATGCTATAAGGATACCCATATAGTATATCCCCAACAACGAGTCGATAAAGTACTCACCCCTGAAGATTCCAAAGCGGTTAACGAGAGCAGATTCTCGTGGATGATGTAGTCGTTCACTTGACGATCTCAAGATCGCGTAGATGATCCTTCTGGCGCTGCGTTTCAGCAGCACTTCCGCAGTCAGCCACACGTTCGGTACTCGATGAAGACCTTCCTATCCCTTGTTCCAGCAGGCAGTGGAAGTTGTAGTTTTCTCCTCGCGATTCGTCAACATGACGGCGTGGTGTCGTAAGTAGAGGGAAGATCCCGCAGGGCTTCGCCTAAGCCAGAGCGGGTTATGGTGTAGAATTAGGGTTTCCGGCAATCTGGGGTTTAGAGGCTGGAGAGGAGGAGGCGTGGCTGGCTACGACTAGGGCAGCGACGGCGAGCCGGCAGCAGCGGCGACGTCTTGGAGGCGAGGTGGTGGTGTTGTGTATTGAGGGGCAGCCCCCTTCCCTCTATTTATGAGAGGGAGGGTAGCTTGGGAGAGGGGAGTTTGAATCCTTCCCAACTCCCTCTCCTACTAGGCTTGTGGTGGAGGGAGAGAAGGATTCTCTTATTACTCCACTAGGATACATTGTCCCAGTTTGACTTTTTAAACTTGCCTTTTGACTTTCAATTTCGGAGTTTGATCTCACTCTTTATTTGCACATACCTTTGACCTTGGACATAATGCAACCATTCCACTTAGTCATGACACATTCATGCACCCTTACCCTTCCGATCTAGTGAACCTTCTAGACCCTTCTAGAACCTTCCCGATGAAAACACCGGAATCATTCCTAAACTTCGGAATTGGACTTTCCTTATATGAATCTTATTCTCTTGACCATTTCGGATCTCCTCGTGATATACTGGATCCCATCCGAGACTCCGAACAACATTCGGTCTCCCTACTTACATTCCATATCGACTAAACAACATCGAATCCTTAAGTGTGTCTCTCTACGATTCGTGAATTATGCGGACATGACCGAGACACTTCTCCGATCAATAATCAATAGAGGAATCTGGAAATTCATATGGCTCCCACATATTTCAACGATTACTTTGCGATCGAATGAACCATTTACATACAATACCAATTTCCCTTTGTCTCGCGATATTTTACTTATCCGAGGTTTGATCGTTGATATCTCTGCATACCTAGTTCAACCTCGTTACCGATAAGTATTCTTTTCTCGTTCCTGTGATATGTGATCCCTTGTGATCCAGTCACATACTTGCAAGATAATTGGATGACATTCCACCGAGAGGGCCCAAAATATATCTATCCGTCATATGGATGGACAAATTCCACTCTTGATCCATGTGCCTCAACACATACTTTCCGAACACTCAATGCCACCTTTATAACCACCCAGTTATGGTGTGGTGTTTGATGTCATCAAAGCATCCTTCCGGTGATGGTTATTAACATGATCTCATGGTCGAAGGAATTAGGTTACTATGTATCAGAAAGCTTATAGCAAACAAACTATTGAAATGACTTGATCTTTATGCTACGCTTATCTATAGGAGTATGTCCATCATACATTCTCCTAATGATATGATCTTGTTGTTAAAAACATCTCTATGTTCATGATCCAGAAACCATGATCATCTATGAACAACAAGCTAGTATTATAAAGAGGCTTTACCAGGGACTAATTAAGTTTACAAATCACACAAGTATTAATGTTTCCGGTTACTATTATAGCATGAATGTAAACATTTATCATAAACACAAAGATATAATAATAACTACTTTTATTATTGACTCTAGGGCATATCTCCAACAGTCTCCCACTTGCACTAGAGTCAACTAATCTAGATTACATGGTAATATACCGAACACCCATGGCAGTTTGGTGTTGGTCATGTTTTGCCCTCGGGATAGGTTTAGTCAACGAATCCGCCACATTCAGATCTGCGTGTACTTTGCAAATATTTATGTCACCATCTTGGGCATGCTCTCGAATAGCGTGAAAACGCAGCTTGATATGCTTCAGCTTCTTGTGTGACCTTGGTTCTTGTGCATTGTCTATGGAGCTCATGTTATCACAGTAGATAGACATTGGGTCCAGCACACTGGGAACCACACCGAGCTCTGTAATGAACTCATTCATCCATATCGCCTCTTGTGAAGCCTCCGAAGCAGCTATGTATTCCGATTCAGTTAAAGATCTCGCCACAACACTTTGCTTTGCACTCCTCTAGCTAACTCCTGGACCATTTAAAGTAAACACGTATCCAGTTTGAGATTTAGAATCATCCGGATCGGTGTTCCAACTAGCATCAGTGTAACCATTAACAACGAGTTGTTCATCACCTTCATAAGAGAGAACCATATCCTTAGTTCTTATCAAGTACTTAAGGATGTTTTTGACTGCTGTCCAATGATCCACCCCTAGATCACTTTGATATCTGCTAGTCAAACTAACAGCATATGCAATGTCGGGTCTATTACATAGCATGGCATACATGATAGATCCTATGGCTAAGGCATAGGGAGTCTTACTCATCCTTTCTCTATCTTCTGCCATAGCAGGACTTTGAGTTTTACTCAAGGTCGTATTGGCAACATGGGCAAAAACCCTTTCTTGCCATCTTCCATTCCAAACCTCTTTAGAACTTTGTCCAAATATGTACTCTGTGATAATGATATTAGGCGTCTCGATCTATCTCTATAAATATTTATGCCTAACATGTAAGCTTCTTCGCCAAGATCCTTCACTTAAAAAATATTATTCAAATAATCTTTGACACTATTAAGAAGGTCTACATAATTCCCAATCAACAATATGCCGTCCACATATAGTACTAGGAATGCTATAGAGCTCCCACTCACTTTCTTGTAAATACAAGCTTCTCCATAAGTTTGTATAAAACTAAAACTTTTGATTGCCTTATCAAAACATTGATTCCAACTTCAGGATGCTTGCTTCAATCCATACATGGACTGTTGAAGTTTGCATACCTTGTTAGCATCTTTAGGATCAACAAAACCTTTGGGTTGTACCATATACAATTCTTCATCAATGTCTCCATTGAGGAACGCCGTTCTGACATCCATGTGCCATATCTCATAATCATAATATGCAGCGATTGCTAACAAAATCCTCACAGACTTTAGCTTTGCTACCGGTGAGAAAGTCTCATCGTAGTCAACTCCTTCAATTTGTCGGAACCCTTTCATGACAAGTCGATCTTTATAGACGGTTACATTACCATTAACATTTGTTTTCTTCTTAAAAATCCATTTGTTCTTGATAGCCTTTCGTCCATCCGGTAAGTCCACCAATGTCCATACTTGGTTTTCGTACATGGATCCAATCTCGGATTTCATGGCTTCTTGCCATTTATTGGAATATAGGCTCATCATTGCTTCCTCATATGTCATAGGGTCGTCGGTGTTGTCCACCAACATGACACTCATAACGGGATCATACCAATCGGGAGTGGTACGAGTTCTCGTTGACCTGCGAGGTTCCGTAGTAACTTCAACCGAAGTTTCATGATCAACATCATTAGCTTCCTCTCTTATTGGAGTAGGCGCCACAGGAAATACTTCCGGTGCTGTGCTACTCTCAATTTTGAGAGAAGGTTCGACAACCTCGTCGAGTTCTACTTTCCTTCCAGTCACTTCTTTCGAGAGAAATTCCTTTTCTAGAAAGGATCCATTCTTGGCAACAAAGATTTGCCTTCGGATCTATGATAGAAAGTATACCCAATAGTTTCCTTTGGATATCCTATGAAGACGCATTTTTCCGCTTTGGGTTCAAGCTTGTCGGGCTGTAACTTCTTTACATAAGCTTCGCAACCCCAAACTTTAAGGAACGACAATTTAGGTTTCTTCCCAAACCATAATTCATACGATGTCATTTCAACGGATTTAGATGGTGCCTTATTTAAAGTGAATGCAGCTATTTCTAATGCATAACCCCAAAATGACAAAGGTAAATTTGTAAGTGACATCATAGAACTAACCATATCTAAGAGAGTTCGATTACGACGTTCGGACACACCATTACGTTGTGGTGTTCCCGGTGGTGTCAATTTTGAAACTATTCCGCATTTCTTTAAATGCTCGCCAAACTCGTAACTTACATATTCACCTCCACAATCATATCGTAGAAATTTAATCTTCTTGTTACGTTGATTCTCTACTTCACTTTAAATTCCTTAAACTTCTCGAAAGTTTCAGACTTATGTTTCATGAAATAGATATACCCATATCTACTCAAGTCATCCGTGAAAGTAAGAACATAACGATAACTACCGTGCGATGCTACACTCATCGGGGCACACACATCGGTATGTATGATTTCCAATAGGTCCATAGCTCGCTCCATCATACCAGAGAATGGAGTCTTAGTCATTTTACCCATCATACATGCTTCGCATCTTTCAAGTGATTCAAAATCAAGTGATTCAAAATCAAGTGATTCAAAAAGTCCATCGAAATGGAGTTTCTTCATACGTTTCACTCCAATGTGACCAAGACGACAGTGCCACATATAGGTTGAGTTATCGCATAATTTCAAATGTTTAGCTTCTATGCTATGAACATGTGTATCACTACAATCAAGATTCAATAAAAATAGACCATCTATCAAAGGCACATGACCATAAAAGATATTACTCATATAAATCGAACAACCATTATTCTCAGACTTAAACAAGTAACCGTCTTGCAATAATCATGATTCGGATATAATGTTCATGCTCAGTGCAGGCACCAAATAACAATTATTTAACTAATAAACTAATCCTGATGGTAGATGAAGAGGGAGCATGCCAACCGCGACCACATCAACCTTTGATCCATTTCCAACGCGCATCGTCACCTCGTCTTTCGCTAGTATTTCTTTATTCTGCAGCACCTGATTCGAGTTACAGATGTGAGCAACTGAACTAGTATCAAATACCCAGGCACTACTATGATTACTAGAAAGATACACATCAATAACATGTATATCAAAAATACCTTTCTTCTTGATGTTGCTGTTCTTCATATCTACTAAGTACTTGGGGAAATTCCACTTCTAATGACCTTCTCGCTTGCAGTAAAAGCACTCAGTATCAGGATTAGGCCCAGTCTTGGTCTTCTTCGCCGGCACGGTAGTGATACGCCCAATTTGCATCACCTTTCTATATCATAATTTACCTCTATTCATTGATATTTGTATTATTATGAGGTATTACTTATGTCTTTTCCACTGTTTATGCATGTTGGATGATTCTTGGAGGATGGACTGCCGGAGTCTGGATTCTGATGGAAAAGAGGGCGTTTTGATGCAATTTCGCGAAGATCGGAAAAATACCAGAAAAATATGGGAAAATATTATTTTTCCAGATGATTGAGGAAGATAGAAGGAGGGACAAAGAAGGGCCACAGAGGGCCCACACCCCTAGGCGTGGGCCCACCCTTGGTCGCGCCTAGGGCAGGTGTGGCCCACCAGCCTAGCTCCCGACTCTGCCCCTTCACCTATATCTTCCCTACGGAATCCTAAGGCTAGGGGAGCGACCACAGATAGATTTTCGCCGCCTCTGGGGGCATAAAACACCGCGAGAGAAAGATCTCTCTGGCAGACAGATTTCTGCCGGGGGAATTCCTTCCCGAAGAGGGGAGATCGTCGCCATCAACACCATCATCAAGCTAGGATTCATCAGGATCATCATCATCATCCACACCATCATCTCCACCAACACCATCATCACCACTCCGTCCCGCTGTAACAATTGTGTTGGATATTGCTTTAGTTCCTAGGGGAAACTTTCCCAGTGTTGATTACTATTGTAGTTGATACTTGAGAGTGGAACCATTGGATTATTGTTTATGTTCAGATTGTTATCCATTATCATATCATCTTTGATCTTGATCCATATGATGTCTTGTTAGTAGTTCGTTGTGTTCTTGAGGACATATGAGAAGTCATGTTGGTATTAGTGGATTTGTGTTGAGTTATTATTCAATGGTTTAGTATTAAGTTGTGGTGCTATTCTTCTAGTGGTGTCATGTGAACATCGACTACATGATACTTCACCATTTATGGGCCTAGGGGAATGCATTGTGTATTTTGCTACTAATTGTGGGGTTGCCGGAGTGACAGAAACCTGAACCCCCGTTAGGACACCTTTGCACAAGGGAGTGTAGGATCTCAGAGTTTAAGGTTGTGGTTAGATTTATATCTTAATTACTTTCCCGTAGTTACGGATGTTTGCAGGGGGTTTAATCACAAGTATGTATTAGTCCAAGTAAGGTCGGTATGTTAGCATAGCTTCACCCACACAACACCTACAACACCAGAGGAGAGTACTCAGCTATATGAAGCGAAAGCACTTGACAGAATTCCCATGTGTCCTCGAGAACATTTGGTCCTTATAAGTATTTCCACCGGCTTGTCCTTTGATAAGAAAGGATTGGGCCACTTGCTGCGTTTGTTCTTTATTACTTGCACTTCATTTTGTTACCTTATTAGAAAACCACTAAAAATCCGTTTGCTAAGTATTTGCAGAGAGTTCCTGCTCCATACCACTGTTCAGCACCTTCTGCTCCTCGTTGGGATCGACACTCCTATTTATCGAAAGTACTACAATACACCCCTATACTTGTGGGTCATCAAGACTATTTTCTGGCGCCGTTGCCGGGGAGTGAAGCGCTATTGAAGAGTGGAACTGGTAAGGGAAACTTCTACTGAGAGTATTTCTTTTGTTACTGCTTGTTACTTTGTTTCCAATATGGATAACTCACTTGGTTTTCTGTTTGGTAAAACTACTACCATTGTTAGGGTAGTAGATGAACCACTACCTGTTGAGATAGATCCTTTTAAGATACCTACAAGTACTGTTGATCGTGTTATGGATAATTATTAGTTTGGGGATGGAACTGTCCATCCCGGTGATCACTTACTTTTTATCCATGAATTATGCGGGTTATTTAAGTGTGCAGGTATCACAACTGAACAGGTGAAGAAGAAGTTACTATCCATATCCTTGAAAGGGGGAGCTAAAGAATGGTATAAGCTGCTGAAGAATGGACAATCCATGGAATGGGAGGAGATGGCATCTCTCTTTTACTCTAAATTTTATCCTCCCAGTGAGATTCATAAGGATAGAAATCTTATATATAACTTTTGGCCTCTTGACGGAGAAAGTACATCTCAAGCTTGGGGGAGATTGAAGTTACTGATGCTTAAATGTCCTAATCATGAACTCCCTAACAATATTATTCTCAATAACTTTTATGCTAGGCTTTCTTTTCATGATAAAGATTTACTAGATGCTTCTTGTGCTGGATCATTCACACGTATGAAGGAAGAAGCTAAATGGGATCTACAGACCGTATTCAAGAAAACACTAAAGCTTGGGAGAATGACAAAGGAAGAAAGTCAGGTATAAACTATGATTATGAATGCATTAAATATTTTATGGGAACTGATGACTTCCATGATATTAGCAATGAGTTTGGTCTTGATTCCCAAAGTATTGACAACTGTTTTTAAGCCTTTGACTCTTACATAGAAATTCCCCAAAAGAAGTGGAATAAGTATCATGCTCCTTATAAAGATGTTGTTAGTCATGTTCCTGTTAGAAGTACTCAAGTTTGTACTAGTAATCATATTGTGCCTGAACCTCATGTTGAGAAAGTTCCTTTCCCAGCTAAGGTAATGGAGTATTCTATGATTATTAGTGCAATAACAAAGGTACAATGAAAACTATGGAGCCTGATGAGCTTATTGATATTGAGCCTGTGGTAGCTATTGTGAAAGACCCTGTCACTAGAAATATAGAGGATGAGCACATTGTCTTCTGTGAAGACGCTTCTAACATTATCTCTCATCCTAGTAAGGCTAGAAAAGCTAGTGTTCCCGTGCTTTCTGTTAAAATTGGTGATCATTGCTACTATGGTTTATGTGATATTGGTGCTAGTTCTAGTGCTATTCCTTATGAGCTTTACAAGGAAATTATGCATGAGATTGGTCCTTGTGAGCTTGAGGACATTGATGTGATTATCCAACTTGCTAATAAGGAGACCATTTGCCCCATTAGCATTGTAAAAGATGTGGAGGTTCTTTGTGGTAAGATCAAATATCCTGCCGATTTTTTAGTGCTTAATTCAGCAGCTAGCAAAAATTGTCCTATCATTTTTGGTAGACCTTTATTGAAAACTTGTGGAGCTATTATTGATTGTAAGAAGGAAAAAGTTTTAACTAAGTTTGATGGAGATCCTTATGAGTTTAACTTTTCCAAATTTGCTAAAGCTCCTTGTGAAAATAGCTTGCCTAATAAATATTTCAGGATAGAACAACTTGTTTCTATTGATCCGGTTTATGACTGTGGACCTATTTTTGATGACTATAAGTATGCTTATTCTGATGATAAAGTTGTTGCCAGTGACAGTTATATTGTCAACTTTATTGAAAGCGCTGCTGAAAGTTATTATGAGAGACGGAAACATGGTTTTATGCATCTCAATAATGTTAAGTTTCCCCGTTTTATGTTGAAAGCTTTGAAGTTGCATCTGTTTTGTCTTCCTATGCTAGTGGATTTTTGTTTCAACAATTTGTTTTCTCATGATACCCCCATGCATAGGAAGTGGGTTAGACTCAAATGTGTTGGTTATTTGCTTCCTAATGCTCTCTTTCACTTCAAATATTTATCTTCTATGTGAGCATCTTTGGAAGTTTCAAGCCTAACTTAAAGGCATTAGAGAAAAGTACTTATTGGGAGATAACCCAAGAGTTTTGTCGAGTCTTGGAATTTATTACCTCAGTAATAACCACTCCTTATCCTTTTTGTTTTGGTTTTTGTGTCAAGTTCAACTACTTTTGTGAAGTAGAGGAGTTATGAAAAGTGGCTGTCCTGGGACAAATTTTTGTGTTGTATTGTAAAAAATCGCGAGGAATCTAAGTACTTCGGATGGAGCTACATTTTTCTGAGATTGTTCTCCAAGTTGTTACCCAACTTTCATTAGTTCTGCATTTTTTTATTTAAGCAATAGAAGGTTTTAGAAAAATCAATCTTTACCTGCTGGTCTGCTTTGAAAGATTTCTTTTATCATTTTCATTTGCCTCTTAAAGAAGCTTTTGTTTTGATAGATTTCAGTTGAAGTGTGAACCTAAAGGTTTGTTGTTTTGCTTACACTAATGTTGCCATTAAAGTTTGTGTATTTCCCTGTGAGGAAAGGAATTTCCAGGAGAAGGAGAAAAGGAGTCTGCAGAGTTCGTCTTTGAATAGGTAAAAATGGTGAAAACAGAAGATTCGTGAATCTCCAATCTTTTTATATTTTTGATGTTTTTAAAACATAAGGGAAGTTATGAGACGAAACAGACGAGGAAACGGAGTCCGGGGTGGACAAACCCACACCATGCGCGGGCCCCTGCCTGGCCGCGCCTGGAGGGGGTGTGCCACCCTCGAACTCCGTCTCTGCCTTGTTTTCGTGTCAGTACCTTCCTTATGCCTTGAAACTTCGTAATATATAATCCGCCAGATCCCTGAGGTTCGTGCATCGTGTTCTCGTCGTGTTTTCGTTTTGATCTGTTTCTATCAGGAAAACTTCTCAAGTTTAGAGCACCATGGTCTCTGCCAATGACAAAGGCAAGAAGCCCGAGGAACATGACCCTCACAAACCCAAGGAGGAGGAGATTTTGGTAGGTGATGAAGAAGACATGGAGGAGGATAAGAAACCGGAAACTCGCGCTACCGTCGCAAGCATTGGATTAGTGGCAAAACCTATCAAGCTCGAGAGGACAGCACGGATGTCTACAGGAGGGAAACCTCTGTGGCATATCCTATCTCCACGAACTCTTCCTCCTTGTACCACTCATTCTAACCATGCAGGGTAGGAACACTCTAAGAAGGAAGAGTGGAGGAAGAATAATAAGGACTGGGATCCTTGGTTCGAATTGATCATGAGCTGCATTGAGAATAATTCGGAATTGATTCGTACTCTGACCTTCGATATGGAGGATTTGAAGAAACTTATTGAGAGCTTATCAAGATAACACCACCACCACCGAAGGAGTAATTCGTCATCAGGTTTGGAATCCCCTTGGCTTGTTCCAAGCTTGGGGGAGTGCCGCGGTATCACCACCATTATCTTTTATATTTTACCTTTTTAGTGGATTCATATCTTTGGTAGAGAGGTTATCTTATAGTTTGGTTTGTATGTGGAAGTATCTCTCCTTTAGTTGATTATCTATGTATCCCTTGGTGTGAGTGCCTTTATTGGAATTTTAATGAGAAGCTTCATCTTTTACTTTTTTCACTTCTTATTTTTAGTTTGCAATCTCTATTATATGATGGATCTTGTTGATCAGTATTGGCATCACTTTGGGATCATCAAGTGGATCTAAATTGGTTTTGGAAAACCGAGTTCTGGTCAATAGCAATACTTTTTGAAGTTTGAAAGAAAAAGAGAAAAATCTTACATGTATTTTGTATCATTTGTTTTCTTTCTTGTTAGCTCATAAGCTTAGTATTATCTATTTAAGATCTTTTGTGTTTTCAAGGAGGATTGCATGTTTGGCTTTATTACTTGTATGTTTGCTTGTTTTCTTTCAACTCCTTGCTTGCTACCCAGCCTTGCTAGCCAAAAACCTCTTTTGAGAAGGCATACTTCGCATGTTTCCAACCCCTTTGAACCAAAACCTTTGCCATTTGTGTCCACCATATCTACCTAATAGCTTTTGCTATTCCAAGCAAATTCTCAAGCTTCATCTACCTTTTGAATAAAAAAGTATTTTGTTATGTGAAAACTAGTTAGTAAAGCTCTCATGAACTTGACGACACACTTTATTTCTTTGCCCCTAATAGACTTGAACCATTGTGCCATCGAAGTTGTATATGTTTGCATCTATATGTTGGAATTAGCGAAACCGTGCTATCACGGGGAACGTTTTCAACATTGCACCTGTACTTTGTACTCAGTTGATATCATGCTCTTTTGTCTATGGATGTCAACGGTGTGAAATAAAGAGGGAACTTGTAAATCCATGGAGTTTGTATCTTGTGTTAGAGAAACGCCTGGGCCGCTAGCCTAATCCATGCCTAATCTTGGTAGAAACTTGCAGCATCACCATAGTGAGCTATCTATGAAGCATACTCAATGAAAATCTATGCATTTAGTAAATAAAAAGATCGCTGAGATGCTCATTGTCTGCTTGCCTTGTCATTTTGGTTATGGGATAGCTCATGTACCATGTGCAAGGGGTACCCCGTTGGCGGTTCTCTATGATACGCACGTACTTACAATGACAATAACTTACCGGTGACCAAAGTTGAGTAGCATGAGGAGTGACCCTCATATTCAAGGGACATGAGATTGCCAACTTATATTTCGTCAAGCATATACTCCATCTTTGTGCACTTTAACCTTAATCATCTCAATATGCCTATGATAGGGGCAATGAGGGCTCAAAGCTAGTAAGTACCATAATCTTTTGGAAGCTCTTTATGACTTTTAATTCCTGCTACCCTCTATAAAGGGACCTTTCTCCCACTTCCAAGTTGAGTCAGTAAGCCTACTTCCTCTCTATCTCCAGCAAGCATTTGAGTTATTGTGTTTCAAGCATTCATATGGTGATTTATCCAATCATGTCCTTTATCTTCCTTGTTTGCACAAAACTCTTATCTATTGAGTATTACTTTGAAAGCCTTCACTTGCGAAAAACCTTTTTGAGCAAAGAGTGCTCCTACTGTAAAACTTCTACAAAAAGCTTTTTGTGAAACTGTTGCCAGCTGTTCTCTGACCAGGAACAAAGTTTGTCAATTCCTATTATGATTTATCTTTATGCATCTCTATTGTGACTGTTGTACTTGGTTGCAAGCTAAGTTATATAATGGTGAGTTGCCTTCTTTTATGAGTTGTGCAATGGTAAGTGTGATGCTTCTTGTTTGTATTCTTTTATCGACACTTCACTCCATAAACCTGTGGACATGTTTACTGAGCTCAGTTTTCGCTTGGGGACAAGCGAAGGTTTAAGCTTGGGGGAGTTGAAACGCCCAATTTGCATCACCTTTCTATATCATAATTTACCTCTATTCATTGATATTTGTCTTATTATGAGGTATTACTTATGTCTTTTCCACTTTTTATGCATGTTGGATGATTCTTGGAGGATGGACTGCCGGAGTCTGGATTCTGATGGAAAAGAGGGCGTTTTGATGCAATTTCGCGAAGATCGGAAAAATACCAGAAAAATATTATTTTTCCAGAAGATTGAGGAAGCCAGAAGGAGGGATGAAGAAGGGACGCAGGGGCCCACACCCCCTAGGCGCGGGCCCACCCTGGTCCGCGCCTAGGGCAGGTGTGGCCTACCTGCCCGGCTCCCGACTCCCCCCCTTCGCCTATATCTTCCCTATGAACCCTAAGGCTAGGGGAGCGACCACATATAGATTTCCGCCGCCTCTGGGGGCGGAAAACACCGAGAGAGAAAGATCTCTCCGGCAGACAGATTTCTGCCGGGGGAATTCCTTCCCGGAGAGGGGAGATCGTCGCCATCAACACCATCGTCAAGCTAGGATTCATCGAGATCATCATCATCCACACCATCATCTCCACCAGCACCATCATCACCACTCCGTCCCGCTGTAACAATTGTGTTGGATATTGCTTTAGTTCTTAGGAGAAACTTTCTCGGTGTTGATTACTATTGTAGTTGATGCTTGAGAGTGGAACCATTGGATTATTGTTTATGTTCAGATTGTTATGCATTATCATATCACCTTTGATCTTGATCCATATGATGCCTTGTGAGTAGTTCGTTGTGTTCTTGAGGACATGGGAGAAGTCATGTTGTTATTAGTGGATTTGTGTTGAGTTATTATTCAATGGTTTAGTATTTAAGTTGTGGTGCTATTCTTCTAGTGGTGTCATGTGAACATCGACTACATGATACTTCACCATTTATGGGCCTAGGGGAATGTATTATGTATTTGGCTACTAATTGTGGGGTTGCCGGAGTGACAGAAACCTGAACCCCCGTTAGGACACCTTTGCACAAGGGAGTGTAGGATCTCAGAGTTTAAGGTTGTGGTTAGATTTATATCTTAATTACTTTCCTGTAGTTCCGGATGTTTGCAGGGGGTTTAATCACAAGTATGTATTAGTCCAAGTAAGGTCGGTATGTTAGCATAGGTTCACCCACACAACACTTACAACCTAGAGAATAGTACTCAACTATGTAAAGCGAAAGCACTTGACAGAATTCCCATGTATCCTCAAGAACGTTTGGTCCTTATAAGTATTTCCACATGCTTGTCCTTTGCTTAGAAATGATTGGGCCACTTTCTGCATTTGTTCTTTATTACTTGCACTTCGTTTTGTTGCCTTATCAGAAAAACCACTAAAAATTCATTTGCTAAGTATTTGCAGAGAGTTCCTGCTCCATACCACTGTTCAGAACCTTCTGCTCCTCGTTGGGATCGACACTCCTATTTATCGAAAGTACTATGATATACCCCCTATACTTGTGGGTCATCGGGTAGCTTTATTACCACCCTTCTTGAAGTTTCCCTTTTTCTTGGACTTGCCTTGCCTTTTGAAATTGGTGGTCTTATTGACCATCAACACTTGGTGCTCTTTCTTGATCTCCACTTCCGCAGACTTTAACATGGAGAAGAGTCCAGGCAACGACTTGTCCATGTTTTTCATATTGTAGTTCATCACAAAGTTTTTGTAACTTGGTGGTAGTGATTGGAGGACGCGGTGAATTCCCAAAGCATTAGGAATCACTATACCCAAGATTTGGAGCTTACTAGCGTGCCCAGACATCTTAAGCACATGCTCAGTGACGGATATGCCCTCTTCCATCTTGCAGTTAAAGAACTTTTTAGAAGCTTCATAACTCAACTGCCACGTGAGCCTCAAATATCATTTTGAGTTCATGGACAATATCATGTGGGTCAAAGTTCTCAAACCTTTTTGAAGCTCCGATTCCAAACCATACAAGATAGCACACTGAACTGTGGAGTACTGATTCTTCCGAGTGAGGAAAATATTCTTCACCTCATCAGTAGCGTCAGCTGCATGCGGGTCACCCAGCGGTGCATCTAGCACATAGGACAAATTACCAGCATTGAGGACAATCCTCAAGTTGCGGAACCAATCCGTGAAGTTGCTTCCATTGTTTTTCAACTTTTCTTTCTCTAGGAATGCATTAAAATTGATGGTAGGGACCGCCATTGATCTACAACATATTTGCAATAGTTTAGACTAAGTTTATGACAAATTGAGTTCTAATTAACAGTTAAATTAATCTAGGTGAACTCCCACTCAAAACAATATCCCTCACATTGTTTCAGTGATCACATGAACCAAATCCACTACATCAAATCCGATCATCACGAGATATGATGTAATTTCAAAGGCGAACAATCATCATGTTCATCATATCTACTATATGACTCATGTTTTACCTTTCGGTGATCCGTGTTCCGATACCATGTCTGTACATGCTAGGCTCGTCAAGGTTAACCTTAGTTTCTGCACGAGCAAATCTGGCTTGCTCCCGTTATATGAACACGTTGATTTTATCACACCTGATCATCACGTGGTGCTTAGAAACGACGAGTCTTGGTAACAGTGCTTACTAAAGGTGAACACTTTACTTGATAATTTTGTGAGAGGGATCATCTTATAATGCTACCGTCGAGATCTAAGCAATACAAGATGCATAAAAGGATTAACATCACATGCAATTCATAATATGTGATATGGTATGGCCTTTCTTGTTGTGCTTCCGATCTCCATCTTCAAGCACGAACATGATCTCCATCATCACCGGCGTGGCGTCAAGGTCAATGGCACCGCTCCATGGTTGTCGTCCACCAACATCAACTATTACAGCTACTTTGAATAATAGACACGCAGGTCTTAACGAAATTAAAAGACAACCATAAGGCTCCTGCCGGTTGCCGACTTATAATAAGGAACATTGCATGGCCGGAGAGGAGTAGGCGTGGCAGGCAGCGACTAGGGCGGCGACGGCGAGCCGGCGGTGGCTCAAGGCGGCAATAGCGACGCAAGGCGACTTGGAGGCAGGGTGGTGGTGTTGTGTGTTGAGGGACAACCCCCTCCCCTCTATTTATGAGAGGGGGGCAGCTTGGGAGAGGGGAGTTTGAATCCTTCCCCAACTCCCTCTCCTACTAGGCTTGTGGTGGAGGGAGAGAAGGATTCTCTTCTTCCTCCACTAGGAAACATTGTCCCAGTTTGACTTTTCAAACTTGCCTTTTGACTTTCAATTTCAGAATTTGATCTCACTCTTTATTTGCGCATACCTTTTACCTAGGATATGATGCAACCATTCCACTTAGTCATGACACATTCATGCACCCTTACCCTTCCAGTCCGGTGAACCTTCTAGACCCTTCTAGAATCTTCCCGATGAAAACACCGGAATCATTCCCGAACTCTGAAATTGGACTTTCCTTATATGAATCTTATTCTCCGGACCATTCTGGATCTCCTCGTGATATCCCGGATCCCATATGAGACTACGAAAAACATTCGATCTCCCTACTTACATTCTATTTCTACTAAACAACATCGAATCCTTAAGTGTGTCTCCCTACGGTTCGTGAATTATGCGGACATGACTGAGACACTTCTCCGATCAATAACCAATAGAGGAATCTGGAAATTCATATGGCTCCCACACATTTCAACGATTACTTTGCGATCGAATGAACCATTTACATACGATACCAATTTCCCTTTGTCTCGCGATATTTTACTTATCTGAGGTTTGATCGTCGGTATCTCTGCATACCTAGTTCAACCTCGTTATCGATAAGTATTCTTTTCTTGTTCCCGTGATATGTGATCCCTTGTGAGTCAGTCACATGCTTGCAAGCTAATTGGATGACATTCCACCGAGAGGGCCCAGAATATATCTATCCGTCATATGGATGGACAAATCCCACTCTTGATCCATGTGCCTCAACACATACTTTCCGAACACTCAATGCCACATTTATAACCACCCAGTTATGGTGTGGTGTTTGATTTCATCAAAGCATCCTTCCGGTGATGGTGATTAACATGATCTCATGGTCGAAGGAATTAGGTTACTATGTATCAGAAAGCTTATAGCAAACGAACTATTGAAATGACTTGATCTTTATGCTACGCTTATCTATAGGAGTATGTCCATCATACCATTCTCCTAATAATATGATCTTGTTGTTAACAACATCTCTATGTTCATGATCCAGAAACCATGATCATCTATTAACCAACAAGCTAGTATTATAAAGAGGCTTTACCAGGGAATCTAATTAAGTTTACAAATCACACAAGTATTAATGTTTCCGGTTAATACTATTATAGCATGAATGTAAACATTTATCATAAACACAAAGATATAATAATAACTACTTTTATTATTGCCTCTAGGGCATATCTCCAACAGTGAGGGGCGGTCACATAGGGTTGGACGGGGCTACGATGGCGGTTGTCGGGGCCGAGGGAGTCATGGAATTGACGACGGGAGGGGCGAATTGAGCAGTGCGGGTTTCGTCGTTGTTGTCCATGGTGGTCCGGTGGTCGGCGACGGTCAAATCACGACGGGAGGCAGGGAGGCACGTGGGGCGGGAAGCTTCGGGCTAGCGGCTAGCCTCTCACGCATGGGTGGGATTTATTTTGCAGCAGCCATGAGGTGATGCAAATTTGCATCACATGGGGAGGAATTTGGGGCGGCTATATTTTTTTTTGCATTATATGAGGCACCTATTGGAGACGGTTATTTATTTTTTGCCCCAAAGATGCAAAAATTAGTTTATTGGGCCTGTTAGAGATGCTCTCATGAGGCAATCTTAATTCTCTGACGAGTTCGTCGTGATTGTTTACCGTCTGCCTTTTTGACGTGATGTGGAATGTGGAAATAGTTTAGTAATTTTGTTGGTTATGATTAAACTGTTTCTTACAAAAGTAACGACGGTCTACAGAGACGGTAAGAACAAAGTTAGGGTCATATATATTGAACACCCAAATGTTCGAACATTAACACCAACCAAAAGAGTGCTTGAGAGGAAAATGATGATTGAGATATCCGCACATCATCTACGAGGCTTCCACTCATTTCCTTTTTATTAGGAGATTCTCGAAACGCATCCACATCACCGGCCAGAAAAACAGTGGATTTCCCTTTCAATTCAAAGCTGGGCCGCCACTACGAACTCAAGTGGAATTTGTTCCATTTGGCACTTCGCTGTCATTCCCTGGGATCAGAGTAATATAACATCCATGATGCATCGTGTACGTGCGCACATCCATCCAAAACAGAAATTAGAAAATCCGATTACTCTTGTATACGTACCACGCACAGCTCAAAGTGTCAGTCGCATGATTGCCGTGTTTTCATTTGAGCAGGGGTCACATCACATATACTCACATCTCAAGTGACCTGGTTTTGATTCCTACCCAGATAATCGGCCAAAACGTAGCCAATAAGAAATACGGTTACCAATGCCATGCAATGATGTACGTAGTACAAAGTTCCATCTCTGTGGGTGGAGTATTAATTATTGTCATCCACTGGACACTCCAGATCAAGATTAGCAGGACAACTAGGAGTTAAATAATACACGCTGCTGAGAAGCTGTAGAGCGCACAATACCGCAGGTGCCAACAGTATCTGTCTTGAACCAGGTCGCGGGTGTTCCCAGTTTGGCCGTTTGGGGCACTCCGGGTTGTTTGGTTGGTTTTCTTTTTTGGCTTTTGAACTTTGGCTTGTAAGCCATAAAATCACCTAGAACTCGAGTTTTTGTCGTGATTGTGAGGAATTAAGAGAACTGGATTTTACCAAAATAGTTTTGTTAGCTCCTAAAGTTTTATAAATACTAGTAGGTGAAATTGATGTTTTTGGCTTTCGCTTTTTCTTTTGACTGGATGTTGTTAGATGATGATATTTGTTATAAACGCGACAAGCAAAAAATGAGAACGAAAAGTAACCACACGCATGGGACACAATATTTTAACGTACAAGAACCTCTCCAACAAACACATGAAAAAATCAGAACGTCGGCAAACGAAACTTCACTATACGAAAAGTGTTTATATAACACCGAGATTTTCGGAGATGCGACTTATCCCAACCGATAGCTTATGGATGAAACAGTAGGTCACCAACGATCCGTACCACGGAGAGAAACACGCCCACCGCCTCGCTCCGCTCAATAGAAGTTAGTCTTCTTATAAATTTGGATCATAACTTCAACAATAATTACTTTCTAGTTGTCCTGTCTTGATATGAAGTGTATTTTACAGCTTCTGTCATCCCAATGCTATTTATCTGTTTGCTAGTCAAAGCGAGAGACATTATTCCTTCCGAACAGATTTTGCTTTGCAACTGATGGAAAAAATGTTTTAATTAACTTTGTGAATTTTCTATCGCCTTTTGATTTTACGCAAATGCATTAACCAAAGTAAAAGTAGCTTTCATGTCAAGAATGTTTCTTAGAGGATGAGACAAGAACATGGTCCATGGATCTATTTTTTTTTAGGATTTATACCGTTGTTGATAATTATTAATAGATTGGTGATTTTTTTTTGAAAAATCATATATCAATAACCAATATTTGCTTGCGTCTGGACATACTTCTTTTTTTTAGCGTACTATGTACACAAGTACCTGACCCATGCTTTTCCTCGTGGCCTCATAAACTGCTGGAAAGTGAGAACCAACACATGTGGTTGGATGGTTAATAGGACGGTGGTATCTTCAGCTTATCAGACATTAAACCACAAGTTTAACCTTTTGGTGTCTTATAAAAATATAATATTTTTCTGTAAAATGCAATATTCTTCTATAGTGATGACGTTTTCGTCAATAGCGAGTCACCTATGATGATTTTGTCAATCTCAAGATCCATTGTATCAGTCTCTTGGAATCAGTGTTTTGGATACTTATGCGTCTGAAACAGGTCAATTAATCAATCCTGCAAAATGTTCTGTCCTCTTTAGCGCATCCTGTTCGCAGTCCTCTCAAGTGGTTGTCCGAAATATTCTGCAAATTGAACGACAAGGCTTTGAGGATAAGTACTTAGGGTTACCGACTCCTGATGGCCGTATGCACAAGGGTCGGTTCCAAAACCTTCAGTCCCGATTGGTCAAGAGTTTGTTGGATTGGGGAGACAGTCTGCTCGCTCAGAGCGCTCGAGAAATTCTTATCAAGGCAATTGCCCAAGCACTACCTACATACATAATGGGAGTGTTCAAGTTGCCTGCCTCAGTTTGTGATGATTTAACTCGGTTAATCCGAGATTACTGGTGGGGTGTGGAGCGAGGGAAACGCAGAACTCATTGGGTCAGTTGGCCCAAGTTGAATCGCGCTAAGGATAATGGTGGCATGGGGTTCCGTGATATGAGATTATTCAATCAAGCGCTTTTGGCTTGTCAGGCATGGCGTTTGATCACTTCCCCTGATAGCCTTTGTGCAAGGGTGTTAAAGGCTAAGTACTATCCCCATGGTGAGTTGATTGACACTGTCTTTACTGGTAATCCGTCTTCCACTTGGACTGCAATCTCGTTTGGTCTTGACCTTCTAAAATAAGGGATTATTAAGAGAGTGGGTAATGGGTCGTCAATTAGAATCTGGAGGGATAGCTGGATCCCTCGTCAGTCTTATGGTAAAACCCTTTCCACAAGGGGCAACAGTCGTTTGAAACGTGTCTCAGAGTTACTGGACGATAATGGTAATTGGATTGTGCACCTGGTTAGGAACACTTTTATCCAAGCAGATGCCGAGGCCATCCTACGTATCAGAACTTCCCGTCGGGCAGAGGATGATACCTGGGCTTGGCAACCCGAGAAGTCTGGGGTATTTTCTGTTCGTAGCGCATACATGCTTGGCTTGTCTCTACAGCCGACGCAATGTGGATTTGCGGCATCAACAATCTTCCCGGAAGGGAACAATCCTTGTTGGTCCAGGATTTGGAAATCTTCAGTTCCGCCTAAAGTGAAAGTTTTTGCTTGGAAGGCAGCATCAAATGCCTTGGCTACGGAGGAAAATAAATTGAGGCGTAAGATGCGTGTGACTGGCTACTGTAATATATGTGGCAAGGAACCTGAAAGTGTATCACATGCTCTCTACAGTTGCCCCCATGCCTTTGCGCTGTGGAAATCAATGAGAGAGATTTGGCTACTTCCGGTTGACACTGATTTCCATCATCCTCCTGAACGGTGGTTTCAGTCGGTGCTACTTAAGATTCCTGATCAAATGGTTGACAATACCCTCTTGCTAGCTTGGCGTGCATGGCATGAGCGCAATGAGGCCACTCACGACAAACCACTGCCGTCAGCCGAGAGTTCAAAAAGATTTTTGTCTAGTTACAGTAAGCTCCTACGTAATGTAAAAGACTCATCTGTGGAAGCTACTCTGAAAGGAAAACAGGTCATGGTTCAGGCTCCGATGGTGAGGATGTCTAATGCCAAACTTTCATCACCACCGAACCCATGGTGTCCACCACCGGCCGGATGGACTAAACTATCAATTGATGGTTCATTTAGCGGTACGGACGGAGGTGCTGGTATGGCTCTTCGTAAAGCTGAAGGACATTTCATTTTCTCGGCTTGCCGATTTTTACTGGATTGTGATGAACCTTTGGATGCTGAGATCCGGGCATGCACAGAAGGTCTTGAACTGGCACTGACACAAACTGAACTTCCAATAATCATTGAAACTGACTGTGCCCAGTTAGTCCATGCTGCTACTTCGTCAGCAGTTGATCGGTCTCCTTATAGTAATCTCATCTCAGATATTAGATGGTTGCTTAGTCAAAGAGTTGAGTGCAAAATTGTAAAAATGATTCGTGAGCAAATTAGGGTTAGCCACTGTCTTGCAAATTTTGCGAGAACAGATCATAGAACTATGGTTTGGCTAGGTGCTGCCCCTCAGTTCGCGCTGCAGGAGGCGGGACCTGAAGATCTTGTAATCCCTAATGCTTAATGAATTCCCTTTTACCCGCAAAAAAAAAAAAAGGAAGTCCTTATGTTGGTAGGTTGTGCATAGGTGTTCATAGAGACGAGTGCATGTGAGCGTCGGCGATGTACAGAGTTAAAAAAACTGCTGCAAAGTAATACGCCTCATCGGTCCATAACAGTGTTAATGGACGGAGGGGCCACCGACAGTGTCGGCCCATGGCGTGAAGAGGCCTGGTCCACCCGCATTAGGCTCACCTGTCAGACCCTTTTGTTAGGTAGTAACCCATGACGCTAGAATTTGCATATTACGCTCACAGACTTCCATTTTAAAAAATTGCATATACGTGCTCTCGGACTTTTCCTTTCCCAGATGAACTTTGACGGTAAGTCAAGAGACAGTAACTCGCAAGATGATCTTTTAACCGGGACAATAATTTGTACTCTCATGGTTCATATTAATAGGCTCAATTTTATTTAGATTCAAATATTCCCTCTGTTTGGAAATATAAGATGTTTTATGTTTGTGAATGAGATGTATCTAGATACCTTTTAGTGTCTAGATTCATCTGAACCTTACACTAAAAGATGTCTAGATACATCTACTTCACAAACGTAAAACATCTTATATTTCTAAACGGAGGGAGTATATATACTCCTTCTGTTGGATAATATAAGATTTTTTAGCTTTATAAAGAATATATATCTAGACTACTTTTAGTGTATAGGTTCATAGACGTTCACTCCGAACCTACACATTAAAATGAGTCTAGATACATTTCCTTCACAAAGCTAAAACATCTTATATTTTGAAACAAGGGAATACTTAACTATTTAGACTACATTTATTTGTATCTAGATAAAGTTGAGGCCATTAATATAGACCGAAGGGAGTAAGAGCAGCTCTAATGGAGTCTCTATAACCTTCGGAACTATAAAATTTCGGCGGATTTATAGGTTCACGCAAAATCGGGAGCTTTAATGGAGCCCGTATAACAGTCTGGCCCGTAAAACAATTTCCAGTGGCCCATTAACCACCCGCGTCGACTTGTACAAGTAGAGGCCGGGTCGGTGAGTAGGGGTCCGAACCCGTTCTTTCCACGTGTCCCAATCCTAGCGCCACCGCCGCTAGCTCCAACTCCGGCGAGAAATCACGCCCGCACCCGAGCGATGTCTTCGCGTAGAGGTAGCTGGTGGCTAGGCGGAGGGAGATCCGGAGGAGGGGGCGGTGACGACCGTCCTCCACATCGCGTCGTCGATGCCGCGCACGCCAAGTTCATCCGGTCGAAGGACGCGAAGAAGCGCGCCGCCCTCAAGGGGATGAACCGCGACGTCTCCCTGTCGTCGTCTCTCCGCGCCTATGCGTCGGCGTGGTGGCTGGCAGCGAGGGACAACTGGTGCCGCGAGCAGCTTGCCGCCAGGTAGCGCACGCCAGGGAGGGATCCTCGCGCGGCTCAGCTCCTCCCTCCCTTCCCTCCTTCGACGGCTTCAGCTCGCCATCCCCTCCTTCGGCGACCATCGTAGGCGCGGCGGACTACGCCAACGACAGCAACGAGGAGCGCATCACCATGGTGCTCATGGTGCGCGAGTCCGAGCTCGTTGTCGCCATGGAGCTCGACATTGAGCGGGCGGAGCAGCGCCAGGCTATCGCCCTCGTCGAAGCACGCGAGGCCAGCAGCAGTGCGGCTGCCGTCGTCAAGGTCGAGATCAACAACCTCACCGGCGAGTGAGGTCCTCGCCGCCACAACACCGCCGCGCCCTACAACCCCCGCCGAGGGGTTCATTTTTGGTCTAGGACGCGGCGGCGCCCCGTAGTATTAATCCCCAATCGCGCAGCTTTTGGTTCACTGCTAATTTATGTAAATATATTTATGAATCGCAATCAGGAACTTTGATTAAACGCGTGATCGTTGTTCAATTTATCCGTGTTCACATATTTTTTAATTTGCAGTTCTAATTTACAGACACCATTCTACTGAGCTGTTTTCGAACTATAAAAGCTATTTTCCATAGATCGTAAATACGTTATTCAGTTCGTGTTTTTACGGATTCCGTCAGAGCTGTTCTAACAAAATAGTATCGTCATGTACTACATTAACAGCCATGATATCTCCGGATATAAGAGGTGTCCAAATCTGTCCGTCTGAATCGACTCATGGACACGGAATCAGGCCATTTTGATCTCTGTCCATTTGGGTTGGGGCGATTGGCGGCGTCGATCCATTTTTATTTATAAAAATCATGTCTAATTTTAACTCGTATCGCATACATAGTTTCATAGGTTTTGCTTAAATTTGCCTTACATTGCATACATAGCTTTGTCTACAATTGGCTTGCATTGCACACATAGTAGATTTAATCTAGAATACTCCGTATTGGTATATGCACGCAATTTGCTCGTTGCAAAGGCATATAGAGAAGGTAAAAATCATAGTAGATTTAATTTAGAAGACTTCGTCTCATCTCCGCCTAGTCATCAGACTCGGAATCTGTACGGTAGTGCCATCGACACATGGTCTCGTAGAAGATGTGGACGGCGAGCATGGCATCGCCGTCGTAGGTGAAGATGAGAAAGTGTCCGACCTCAATGTCGTGCGCACGGCAGAACTTATTTCATCCGTTGTCAAGGTACATCTGGCCGAGGCAGTCGAACAAACCTCCACGAACCATAGGTCAATCGCGCCGTCGGGCACCTGCAACACGACATGGTGGGCCCCTGATCATCGACGAGGGTCGTGAACTTCGTGGAGAGACGAACCTTGTCCCCATTCATGTCCAGGTGGATGGTGTCGCAGAACTCGAAACAATCAAGGTTGTTGATGGGCGGCGAAACTAGAGGAGATGGTGGCGACAGGGAAAGCGCTGGCGAAACTTCCGGCCTTGCCCCCATGTCGTTCTCTTCGACCTCGCCCACGCCCAGGCCCCGGTGATTGTCCCACGCGCCCTCTCCTCGAACCTATGCCGCCTGCCATGGCTACCGCGTTGCCCGTGGGGGTGGGAGAGTGGAAAGCGGTGTTGTTTGGAAGACATGGCCACGAGGCGTGCTTTAAAAGGCGAGGGCATTGGATGCTGACGCGTCGGTCGATACGCCGACATTGATGGCGAGCGGCTAGCGCAGGCGTTGGGCGGCGCGTGTAGCGCAGGCGTCAGGCGGCACCTACACAGTAGGCATCTGTGGCGTGGCCAGCCTAGAAGTCAGCCTACTTCATCGATGATGTTTGGGGTTGGAGACCAATGGTCATTGGGTCGCTGCCAAGCGGTCTCCTGGAGCGCGCGAGAAGACGAGGTATGACACATGGCGTCCGCGACGCGTTCACGTCGACACATTCCAAACGCATATTTAGATGAGAAATGGATCGGTCTGAACACACGCGATCGTTTATAACGGTCTGCTGGAACGGATTTCCTTTCCACATGTCCACACAAACCCTTGGAAGAGTCGGTGGTCAAATAAATCGGTCCAGTAAAGATGTCCTTACCTTGATACCAGCACACATCACGGTAAAATTATGAAAACTTGTGTGCCCTCCCACCAAAACCTGTGGGTCCATGTCCATCTATAATTGTTTTTTTGCGGGCACCGTCTATAGAATTTCGACAGGTTGGTCCAGCTTTGGTCGATCTCAACCATATTTTTTTCTCTCATCAAAGCAAGCAAGGGATCACCAAAGCAATAGCAGCTGTTGCTTGATTGCTTCTTCCTCTCCGCGTCCCAACCACCCAGCCACGACCATGGCCTACCGCCGGAAGCAGCAGGGGAACGCCGCCGCCGACGATCGCCGGACTCCCCAACCCCAGGCAGGCGCTCCCTCTTTCTCCCGCCCCTCCGATCTCTCCGGTTACCACTGCCAATCTGCTGCGCTCGCGCCTGTCTCGATCGAATATTATATCGGGATCACATCGCGTCCAGCTCGCTGCTACGGCTGTGCCCTGCGTTCGGTCGACACAACATTTGATGAGACGATGTGCGATAGTCACGGATGCAGGTTTTCCCCTCTTGCTTGCCGATTTGGGGGGCAGCTTCAGCTCATGGAGCAGCAGGTCAATTTGATCCTCACTATTGCCATCTCCGTGGCGTTATAATCACCGTATGGTTCCGAATCCATCAGTGAGGTAGCTAACGAAGCTATCTTCATCCTGTGATGTCTGTCAGTTATTCCGTTTCAAGTAGTGTAGAACTGAAGAACTAGGTGTCTGTTAGCAGATATAAGAGGAGTTTGTGCACTAAAATCTGCACATGTACACCCCTTTGAGGGGTTCCTATTCTCGAAAAATAAATCCTGTGATATCTGTTCCCGGTGTTCACTTTGAGGTGAAAATTTGCATGTCTGTGTCTGTCAGCTAGGATTGACAGTTATTCAGCATGCAATGAAAATTGTTGTTCTTTTTATATAAAGTAGCTATGCTGAATTTATGTGTACGATGATGAATGAGCAGGGCACGGCTGCCTCCTCGTACAACTACACGTCGATGGATAGCATGCGTGAGCCTAAGCTTGGATTGTGGGGAGCTTTGGCGAGGAAGGCCAAGGGGATTCTCGACGAGGATGCTGCCGGTCACAAGTTCGATGACTATGGGAAAGGCCAAACCACTCGCAAGCCCGACTCATCGAGTGGAACTCAGGTGAGGCAACAAATAAAAATGGAGCCGATCCCCATACATTAGTGAATCACAATGAAATACAGTCCGTAAACTTATTGGGTCATTTACATTGCTCTCTGTTTTTTCTTATTTCAGGCACCTCAATCTCGCTGGTCATTTGACAACTATGGAGGCACAGAAAGGAGTGAACCTCGGAAGAGGTCGGAGGCACTTGCTGCTTCCGTTAACCAGTTTGGTGGAAGAATCAAAAATGCCTTGGAAGTAAAGTTCTTTAGTATCATGCAGCACTATTTATATAACATGATATCACCGACGCAACTCTTAATACGCGCTTCAGTATCCTCTTGGGTTTCTCCGCTAACTTTTTTTATCTCTCTGTTTAACAGGAAGGTCTCATCATTGTTGATAACAAGACATCAAACATCATAGAGGAAACAAAGAAAATACAGATTAGAAGGAAGCCTAATGGTTCCAGTCCGTACATGCAGAACCCTGCTGCAGATACATTCAGCCCTCCTAGTTTCTCACAGAAAGCTGAA
Source organism: Avena sativa (assembly GCA_916181665.1). Taxonomy (NCBI): domain Eukaryota; kingdom Viridiplantae; phylum Streptophyta; class Magnoliopsida; order Poales; family Poaceae; genus Avena; species Avena sativa. The sequence continues at coordinate 198,268,125 of OV702282.1, forward strand.
GCTGCAGCCCAGGAGACTCAATTAAAAGCTTCTCGCGACGTAAGGTGCCATACCATTACAGCTCAATTAGTATATGCTTTACTAGGTCCATTGTGCAAAAGCTACTAGACCTTTTTTAAATGGCAAAGAGTTTTCTTAAATATGCTTATATTCTCCCAATTAAGGGCCTCATTGAATCTTATAGGAATGAAAAATATTTTCCAGGAACAAGAATGAAAACCACAGGAAAGAAAATGTAGAACTGCAAAACATAGGAAAATTGTAGCAAAAATACCTCAACCCTATGTGAATGAGTGAAAAAAGTGGTTGAAATGGCGAAATGCCTATGGAATTGGTGCGCTAGGAAATCAATTCATAGGAATTTGGTATCATCACCCTTCTGATCCAATGGACCTATGCAGGAGAATTTCTTAAGGACTGGAATCCTATAAAAATCCTATGGAATTCCTAAAACCCAAAGATGCTGTCAACATCTAGATTAGGATGTTGTAATATCATTCCTTCTGAGCCAAAGGCAGAATTGCAACAATAATTCTCGGTAGCAATAAATGGAAATGTATATGCTGCTATCAATATGATTCAAAATAAGCCCTATTTAACTTCCACCACCCGTTTAGACAGCAGTACTGCATAGAACCAAATATGGTGATTTATAATTTATGTGTGTGCAGTGGTGCTTTCTCTTACCCACTACAAATTGTTTCAGGTTGCTAATGCGATGGCTGCTAAAGCAAAACTTGTACTTCGTGAACTAAAAACCGTTAAAGCTGACCTAGCTTTTGCTAAGCAGCGATGTAGTCAGCTAGAAGAAGAGAACAAAATGTTGCGTGAGACTAAGCAGAAAGGGTTCAAAACTGAAGAGGATGATGACCTGGTAAAATTTCTCTTGTCCTAATTGAATTGAGCTATATTATATGCAGTGATGACAATACTAATCATTCACAATTCTTAATTTTATCCACTCATTACTAGTGTAAATAGTAAGGATGGATGAAATTAGATATAGTTTCCTTTCAAAAACTATTGGATATAATATGATTCCTGTTGCTGTTTTATTTCAGTCTGTAACTGAGTGAAATCATAGCACATTTTGTTGTGGTTGATTCACATGAATGTATGTGGTATACTGCCTGGTTGTATGGCTTGTCTTAGTTTATAAAATAAACAAATTGAGTGATCAGTACTTTTGGCTGCCTATTAGCTAAGTACTGTCAGTCTGAGTATTCATTTGAACAGATCTACCAGTGTCACAACATAATTTCAATTGTTTCTATACCTGCTGGTTTTTTCTGTCGTTGATCATAGCCTGCCCTCTTGAAGTCATACTGAAACAACCATCCTTTGAAACAGATCCGCATGCAACTGGAGACATTACTTGCCGAGAAATCAAGGCTGGCACAGGAGAACTCCATGTACGCCCGTGAAAACCGCTTCCTCCGCGAAATAGTAGATTTTCACCAGTTCACCGGTCACGATGCCGTCTCCTTTGCCGATGGCGACTTGAAACACAGAAAACCAGAAGAAGATATGAATTATGACTACACCCAAAACATGTTTCCTGTGGTTGAAGCTTATTTAGATCAGGAAGAAGTATATCCTGTGCCCTCCAGGTCAGAATCTCCTGCTCTCAGCCCGGACGAGCCATCATCCCCAAAATCCAGCAATTCTTTGGGCAATGCTGCCAATTCACCAAGGAACGCCTCAGAACCAAATGAGTTGGTTCCTGACAAAGATTGATGTGTGAGGGCTGGTACCTTGCTGGTTTGGGCATGCAGCTGGTAATTTGGTTGTGACATGTGTGCATAAAGTTTTGTCCTTTCTTTTGCTTATTGGTTTACAGTTGTAAATTGTAATTTTAGGTACAGGTTGTTGTATTTATGTAAGGGTGTGGTTTGGAAATTGCATGTAGTGTCCATATATATACTTGGTTTGGAAATTGCATGTAGTGTTCATATATGATATATGGGCAAAGTTTGCACAGTACGGTTTGTTGATTCATGCATGTAGTGTAGGGTTGGTTGGTGAAAATTTGTTTGGTCTGAACTGAATAGTGAAGATGAACAAGACAGTATGGTGAGATTGGTACACGATGCTAATGGTCCAAGGTTTGTGTTTTCCTATGGTACATTCTGTTTCTTTCTCATTTGAACAAAACAGTAGTATTTTTTTTTTCCTGTGAGGGTAAGTCCTTTTAGTTTCTGCTCAGTTACTAAGTACAAGCTTCCACATTACTGCTTCTTCTGATCTTTGTTACAGTTATATCATTGTAAGTTACACTCAAGTTAGACTGTAGTAAAAGTTTCCCGATTGCATTGCTTGATCGGTCACCTACGAAACCATTGTAGAGTTAACAGCCGGTGGACATGAGGTCCATGAGAGAGAACAGCCTAGCTACTCCTCCATTGTTAGGTGCGGATCTAGAGACCACATAAATTTGTCCTTTCACTACATGTTCTATTTCTAGGCGTGTGACAATTTGTTTGTCACATAGTATCGGATCTGCCAGGAAAAAATGGCATTATTTGCTTCCAGCTTTGACATAATTGGTTTGGGGTGTGCATCAGCCAATACGGACCCGTGAGTTCGCATTTTGCCCAAAAAAAACCATCAAATTGATGATAGAGGCAACTCGGAGTAAAGGTTTACTTTTTCTTGAAAAGGGGTATACTCACACAACCATTTTATTGGATTGAGGTTTACTACTTTCTTAACTAGTACTACCTCTCACCCCGAGGCAGCACCACTGCCGCCCTTGGGGTGCCCCTCCTTGCCGACTTCAGGCCCTCCTCGTGTCCCCCTCTCCCTGGTGCCGCCGCCGCCATAGGCGTCGCCGGGAAAAGTCCTGCGGGCACGGCAACAGCTTCCCTCCCGCCGGCAGCTGGTAGATGTGGAGGCGGCTCCTCTCCCTCTCCAATGGCGGCGGTGTGGGTGGCGGTGACCAGGACGTCCTCAACGGCCGACGGCGGGGCTGGTAGGGGTGGCGAGGATCTAGGCCCGTCGGGCCTAGATCGGCCATGGCATCTGCGCAAGTGCTATTGCCTGTCGACGATGTGGATGGACTCCCTGGGATACTTTCGTATGACGGAGGGCGTCCAAGGCAGCAGCTCCGGGCATGGTGGTGGCGGTCGTCTTCTTCGCCGGAGATGGTTGGCCAGTTTGCGGCTAGGTGTGGTGCATACCACGTCTCAGCCCCGATAGCGAGTTGGGGCGGCGTGCCGGTGAAAACCGGGTTGCGACACCGGTCAAGGCGGGCGATGGCGGCACTTTCGCGTCATAACCTTGTGAAGGCATTGTCCCGCAATCATCGTCTACCCACTCGTGCCGCTCCAGGGGAAACCCTAATATCAACGGATCGGATGATGTCGGCACTGTGGTGTCGCGATCCCTCTTGGGGGCATCGTTTGTGGAGCGGCGTCGGGATGGTAAAAGCAGTAGGTGGAGAGGCTTTGTCTTGCACGGAGTCTTCGGCTGAGATGTCAAGTCATGCCTAGCCGCTAGATGCTACGCTCAGTCATGTCTCGCAAGGTTAGTGCATTGATCTCTCCAAAAGTTGGGTATGCGGAAGAAGGTGGCGGCTAGGACTTTTCAGAGCGGGTATGCTGGTACACGCTGAGGATCTGCTGGATGTTGTGCCACTTGCTCGCCATTGGACGACTTGTCAAGACCTTCGGTTTTAGATGATGCACATTGGTGGGATATCAGGGATATTGACCCTGTTCATAGACACCCCCATCATCAGGGTTGTAGGATTAGCGAATTGTCACTTTGTTTTGGTGGGCTTCAGTTTGATTTTTGTAATTCCTCTTTCAGATTTTTGAGAATAATCCAATAAAATAGGCCGTTATCGCTTGGATGCAGAGGCTAGGACAATCTTCCTCCTTCGAAAAAAAAACTAGTACTAACTCTGTTTCATAATGTAAGTGTTTCTAGCAGTTCAGGCTGCCAAAAAGGCTTACATTATAGTAGTATAGAATATAGGTAGTAGTATAAGTACTTCCTATGAGTGGACGTGCCGTACAACAAACATCGTAAGATGAACTAGTACAATGTAACAATGTAGTAAAAGTGCGCCGTTAGCATCCCGCTTAATTATAATACTTCATACGATCCAAGTTAATAGACTTGGATTTTAGTGGTAGATAGGTACATCCGAATTTAGACAAATCTAAGTCCGTTAGTTTGGAGTGGAGTGAGTAGTATATCTTCTGGTTTAGTGGTGACCCCGAGAGTGCATTTCATGGACCTACATATGGCCGTGCGTTTGTATACCAACCAAATGATATAATTTTTGTGTCATATGACCATATTTTCTTAGTCTAAATTTAGAAAGATCTATATCTTGAAATGCAAGGACAAATGAAGTAAACGCTAGCACAGTCAAGAATGACTATCTTCTTGAATGCAACAAAGATCGACAAACTGACGCTAAAGGAATTGAATGGCAATTCGAACCTCTAGTCACTGCGTCCGTTGTGGATGAACATTGATGGATGCAATTACACCGGCACCAGGCCTTGTGCTAGCTGCAGGTTCAGGACCAATAGTGTAGGTCGCAGCGTGTGCACATGAACGAATTTGTATGTTCTTGGCGCCGTATAGAAGCGTGAAATTTCCTCGACCCATATCGAAATTGAACTTCTAAAGTGAATTCTGGCGGAAATCCATATCCGGTGGCCGTAACAACATTCGATTAAGAATCTAACGCTTTGTTGATGATTATGATTTGATATAAATCCACGTCCTCAAGTTCAAAGGAAAATAGATTCTTTCGATGTACTAGTTGAATAGTGTGCAGGAGGGTGTGTTTTTTCTCCTCTCCAGATATTTGCAAAAGTCAGCGGCTATCAGCATCTGTTATGATTCCCTATTTGTTTCACATAAGCACATAGCCTCAACTCCTTTATTGAACTGTCACTATCAATCTATCATTACCCTTGTTTTAATGGCTAAGCTTCGTATCTTCCAATAGTTGGGTTCTAATAATGTCATTGACCCATAGGGAGGACCTTATTTCGTCGAACATTAAGAAACGCTGATTGCCAATCTGTTGAAGAAGAAATGATACTCCCTCCGATTCAAATAGTTGTCACAGATTTAGTTACGTAAAATATTGTCTAAATCTTTCTAGGTTCAATGAACTTACGATAACTAATTCGGATCAGAGATAGTATTATGCTTCAGCAAACTAAAGACCATCCTTGAATATACGAATTTTCTTATTGGCATTGTCTCTGTCTGGTCCACATTCCACTGATACTACCTGAATGCCTGTGGCAACCTAATTTGCAATGGATGAACAAACGCTAGTACGCCGCTGGTCTCAGGCACATCTGAACTCATGGCGAGGATTGGCCACAAAAATTATTTATAAGTTTCAAAAAATATTGAGATAAATCACACATGTATATACCACATTGATACTTACTCGTGTAAATTTTCAATTAAAGTTGGACCGTATGTGGTCTACATGAAAAAGGAGAAAATGCACGGTCCCGTTACTTTGTTACTTTGTCGTTTTTGCTTTCCCAAGTTACATATTTTTATATTTACGTTTCAAACTTGGCATGTACATATACCCTACATACATCCTCTACATGCAAAATTTTATTTCATATTTTTATGACTCTGTTTACTATATTTTTGATTTTATTATTCACTGCGGGTTTAGATTTACCTAAGGTTCGGAAAATTCCCCATCTATGAACAAAAGCGTGATCCATAAACATAAAGCCGCTTCAAAGAAATGGTCTTACGTACAAAGAACTATATGGTGGACACTTCGTCTACACGATTGCGCATTGACAGTCTTGATTTGACCATATTTATTCTTTTATCACCGAATGAGTGCATGCTTACTCAGAGCATGCCCAACGTTTGGACATAGGTCTAAGAAATTTTGTCAGAAAAGCCTGTTGTTCGGCTGGTACTAACGGAGCAATTTTTTTTATAGCAGCCAACTGACAAGCTGAAGAAGGAAATGGTCACCTTTTTATGTGTATGCACTGTTATCAAAGAGAGAAATTAGAGGCCGACTATGGGCCCAGCCAAAATTCTAATTTCTTAGCCCTTGAGTCTTGTACTAGACTCACTCTCAAGAATCTTTTTGCTAGACACCTCTTCCACAGAGTTTAGACCTATGTCTAGTACTCAAAAGGCATCTTAGACACCTCATTTTATCTACGCTGCACATGCTCTCATATTCATGGAAGCCAAATGGAGCATGGTCCCCTTCACCACTGCACGGATGCCCCTCAATTTGGTAGAGTCTAGTGCTGTCTCTTTGCTGACTTGAGCACCAAGTGTATACTGTAATTAACATGACGCCGACTCGATTGCGTCAGGTACGAAATATCATCTCGTCATGATAATCTCGCTAGTGCCAATGTGCGTAGCTTCACTCTTCGGCAAAACAAAGCACCACATCCACATGATAGAGGAGGAAAAAAATATAGGTGCTGACGTGGTCTCGGTTAGATGCCTCGATCGTGTGGAGCACTTTTGCAAAGAGCAAACGGCTTTGTGCATCCATAACGTGTGAAACCCCCCTTGCAAATATCATGACATATTAGCATGTACTACATGCTAAACATGCTCCTTAGCACTTCTCCTCTTCAAAGTGAGGACATACACTCTTTCCTGCCTTTGCTCCTAATGCGTGTGGGTTTCTTCCTTTTCATCTCTCTCCGACATTTAGCACATGGAGCAAGTCATGCATATAGCATTAGTAGCTCATACATATCATCCCCCCCCCCCCCTCCCCAAACAATAACCGCTAGGGTTTCTCTATGCTCTTCAGGAAGGGCATGCTACCTCGTCGCCACTTATAATATGTGTGGTTGTTTGTCTCACTTTTATCACTCTCTAACATTTAAGACATCTACTGTTTAGACATATCTTTTTTCCTCCCCATACAATGACCATTAGGGTTTTTCCCCCGCTTTTCAGGGATGCCACGTTCCTTGTCGCTAGACATGATTGGAGGAAGAAGGCACACCAGAAACCCTTCTAGTGTATAGTTTTTCATACTAGCCTCTCTTTCGATGTCATAATGATGATGTTGATTGGTGGAGGCATGCAACTAAGCAATAAGATCTTTCGCTTTCTCCCTGCCTCAACGGTGTTCGTTGCAACACCGACAACAAGGTAATTACGAGAGCTTAGCCTCGTGAACCTAGGCAACAAAACCTGCCAAGAAGTATGCCAAGATTTGGTTATATCCAGTGCTTTGACCTCCAAGGTGGTGGTGATGCTAGGCCAAAAAAACTTCCAGTGATTTTCTCAACGACCGGTGTTTCTTTGGTGGTGAGTGGGTGCTTGAACGGTGTTTTCTCCCCATACAATGACCATCTACTTAATTTTTCAGTGTGTAAGGTGGTTGTCTTGGGGTGGATGTCCAGATTGTTTGTGAGGGATGGCTCGGGTCATAGCTAGGGGTCGGCAAAATGTGAAACCGTCTAAACCATATAAACCATTTAAACTTGTGCTAGTTCATTTTCCTTCACAGGCCCATTTTAGATTTCTAATCTAGTTTAAAAAAATGAACTGACCAAACCGTTTTTGCCCACCCTTAGTCATAGCACCAACCAAGGCACGGTCCCCTCTGATGTTTGATCGACACCGTCTTGAGGCGACTGGAGTTTGTTTTGTATTGGCTGTGGTTGTTCCTTGCTTTCATTTTGACGGTAATCTTCGTTTCTTTCAAATTGGTTTCTTAACATGAATCTGAATTTAGATGTTTTTTAGCACATATTTCCTTGGAGACAATCATTTTCCTTATTTTGCGATAGACAAGCGGACCCGCTAAACACTGGGGTCCATCTATCAATCGTGTCGACGCATTTTGCAAAAAGACCCATGTATAGTTATGTACATGATCATACCTACCTAGTCCCGGATTCCAGTCGTTGGCAAAGGACTCGACCAAAGGGTACCAATCATTCTCACTGGCGGTGGGCTTCACATCCGTGGTCCCACAAGCAAGTGACCTTCAATTGAACCGTGGAACTTTACAAAAAGACCCCACCTTCTAATCCATCTCTGTGATCAGGAGCGTCCAGACTCCAGACGTTGGGAACGAAGGTGTCGTCTGTTGGACGCTGGAGCTGGCACGCGCGGCCCCACAGGTCAGTCAACATACTGTCATTTTACATAAACAGGCTCCCAAAATTCTATCGCCTACAAACCAACCCCTAGCACGTGGACCCACTCTTCAGCGAGCAGAAGCACCAGAACACCACGCTGCTCAGCTGTCCAGGGGCAAACCGGTAACTTCATGGCGAGACAACTGTAATCAACCCGCGTATTTTATTGCGGGAAAGAAACCAGAGAAAATAGTTTCCGTCCGAGCCCCTGAAAAAATGCGATCCCATTAAAACCTTTTCATTGCTTTCCTTCTCTCCCCTCCTAAAATCTCTCTCACCTCACCTCACTCTCTCTCTCCACCCAGACCCTCGGCCGGACCGAATCCCCAACCCCGCCGTCGCAATCATCCGAGCCCGTGCGCGGCTTTCTGTAGCCTCCGGCGTCCGCACCGCCCCGGATTGATCCGCTCATCCTCCTCTCCCTCCTCCCGGTTCTTGCCATCCAATTTTGCGTCCTTTCCTCGCCGCGTGGTCTTGTTTCTTGCAGAAATTTCGTCGCCCCACTCCCCTGCCACCTGTTTGGACTTTGGACGCGCCCACTCCCCCTGTCTGCATAGCTTCCGTCGCCATTGCTGCTGCTCTGCTCGAGCCAGCTGCTTCTTTGGATCTACTGGCCCGCCCCGTGCCGTCCTGTGGGGGGACGTGACTGCCCCGTCCCGTCTCTCCGGCTACAAATCTTGTTTCTCTGGTCGAGGGGTGGAGGCTCTCGTGGCTGCTCTCGCGGATGAGGAGGGGATCCTGACTCTTGCCTGTTCTGTTCTTGGATCCTTGGGGGCGGCGGAAGTGTACCGGGATGGATTTCTTGATCTGCGTCTGCCTCCTCCAGCTTCTCTTCCTGGGCTCTAACCGCGTGGCGGCGCAGCCGCCGTCGTCTGCGAGGGCCCTGGACGCAATGCTGCAGGACTACGCGTACCGGGCCTTCGTTCGGCCGCGCACCGGCATTGTCTACAACGCCACGGTGCCCGGGGACCTCGCCGGCGTCGAGGTGTCCGCGGTCCGCCTGCGCAGCGGCAGCCTGCGGAGGAAAGGCTTCACCGGCTACTTCGAGTTCAACATCCCCAGCGGCGTCATCGTGCAGCCGTACGTCGAGAGGGTGGTGCTCGTCTACCACAACCTGGGTGACCTGTCACAGAAGTACTACCCGCTCCCCGGGTACACCTACCTCTCGCCCGTTCTCGGCCTGCTCTTCTACGACGCTGCCAACTTGTCGGCAGTGGGGCTGTCTGAGCTGAGCATCGTCGCTTCGGAGAGCCCGATTTCTGTGAATTTCAGCAATGTCAGGGAGGTGCCGCCAGGCGGTCCGGCACCACAATGTGTGTGGTTTGATCTAGATGGAGTGCCGCAGTTCCGGGACCTGGAGGCAAACAGCGTCTGCACCACATATCGCCGAGGGCACTTCTCCATAGTGGTGAACTCTAGTGAGGTCGCTCCTGCTCCAGCGCCTTCAGGCGCAATTGCTCCACCCATACCGACTGACGGTGACCATGCTAAGGGTCGTTCAGACGCATGGAAGATTGCTGTCGGCGTTGTTGGGGGCGTCATTGCATTGGGGGTGTTGGCTTCGCTTCTGCTGTGTTTCGTCAGATATAAAAGGGAGAAGAAGATGGCGGCGATGGAACGGAATGCAGAGGTTGGGGAGACTTTGCGCATGGCGCAGGTTGGCCGGTCGCAAGCGCCTGTAGCATTGGGGACGCGGACAAAACCTGTGATTGAGAGCGAGTATGTTGCATAGTTGATTTTTGGTTTTCTGTGGAGTTCAGTTAACAGCAGCCAAGGCTCTATGATGATGCCCTGAGACTTGGAACTGACCATCGGTCGGTCGAGGCAGAAAACATTCCATATCAATGAGGGTGCTGCGGATTGCTAGATTTGGGGCTCAGCTTCTGCTTCTTGCGGGTTAGCACATTCTTTTGAGGTCTGTTTAGAAGTTTAATTGTTCTGCAATGGGTTACTGGTGATGTTCATAGTTGCCATGTTCTTAGTGGGGTTCATCTCCAAGCAAGCAATGGAGAAGAGATATTTGTCATGTCAGATTTGGAATCCCTTGATTATTTTTTCATTGTTGTGTTCAAAGGGGAAATGGGCCTGGCAATAAAGCGGAGGTAATATTCATTGCAATCGTGCCATTCCAGTGAAATTCATACAAGTTTCAATTCAACCCCATTTTGGCTTCTCCCGTTTAGGTACCTGTTTAATATGATGTACAACTGTAGATCTTCACTTGTTTAGTAACTAATCTGCTTTATTTAGATTTTAGATTTCATTTTCACTTGTTTTCTCATTGCAGTCTGTATGCAATGAGAACTTTCCTTAGTCTTCTCAGTTTTCACAAATGTTTGCATTTCTAGCTGTACATTCTTGGTGATCAGACCTTATTAATTGGTTCCATGGTAAAGCTCAAAGTTACCTGGGTTGTTTGGCACTAGCAATTCTGTCATGCTGAGTTTTGTTAATCAATTTCACTTGGAACGGCTTGTGAATTCAGCCATATAAAACAGCGAAAGAATGTTTAGTTGTTCTTGTCGGTCTGCTGTTGCAAAGTTAGCTAGGACTTGTGGGTAGTACTATTTTTTCCAACAAATTTAGTGTCCAGTTGTTTCATAATTTCACGTCCTTTATACTGGTCACCGCCTTTACCTAGGTTGATCATGAGACACCAACTTACGAAACTCCTCTGTTTCTCAAAATTCAACACTTATAACAAGGTGATTCAACAAAGGTATGCTGACCCCGTTCGCCGAAACTCTGAAATCATGTCGAAATTCCTGTCAGCGGAGAAGCATGAATATTCTATAATTCAGACAGGCTGCCTCTGGTCCAACCTTTTCGAGCACGCTGTGCTCTTTTAGGCTGCATTGTTCTTTGCTATGTCATGGACTCATCATGGTCATGGGGTGCACGTTCATCTGATCATTTCTTTGCTGGATATGATATGTAAGCTGGATGATTTCCATGTTTGCATATCAAACAAGCGCTGGAACCCTTTGAATAGCTGTCGCTTTGCAGCTTATGTTTCAGTGGGCAAATGTTTGTGCCACCAGAAAATTTCAAACTAGATATGCACATTCTATTCTACTACTAGTTATGAGTGGTGCTGAAGTGTTCAGCAGAAGCAACTGGAGTATAGTATACTAATAATACTATAAGGCTCCATACTATAGTATAGTTTCCTGCGCTTAGAAGCAAATGCAAAATCAGTCGTGTACAGGTTTATTACTAGTACTAGCTTAGCCCTCCATATGGCTCCACAGAACAAAACACATGTGAGTGGTACCTTGCAGATCCTGCCAAGTCATGCCAGCCAGCTGAAAATGTGTATCGAATGAAGGCAAGAACCCTGGCGGCTCACTCACGCCAGTTAGAAGATGGCACAAACGTTTCTTGGCCTTTGCTTCTTGGCCTTGGCCTTTTCTGGGGGGGCACAAACGAATGCGTCGATTTTTGCCCGGTTTCACCGCCCCTATCGAATGAATCCTTTCCTATGACGATTTGCCCTGATTTCTTCCTACGGGATTACTACGCGCGGGTGAATACATTCTTGTTGAGTTCCAAACAGGCTCCAGCCTCCAGGCATGGAATGAACTGGAAAAAGATTTGAGTGAGAGCCTGGTCGGCAGCTTTTGGAAGGTGGTGGCGGCGCGCGTACACTGGCATATCTAGTATTGTGCACGGAAATCTTCGCTGTCACTTTGCACCAGCCCACTGGAGAGGACAGCTCACACCTTTGTTTCATCGCCCCACTGCGTGTGTCCCTTGGTTTTGTTTGTTTGTTTGTTTAATGGGACTGTCTGGCTCCCTTCTCCCTTGTGCATCCCCCCTTCTGTACTGCACAGCACTTACTGGAGGGTTAAGCTAACTCTTGGTCAGTTCTGTTAGACTAGATCTTAAGAGTAATAAGATCACATGCTGGATGTATGTAGTACCAGCATTGCTTGTATCAGCACAACCGACAATACACGGCTGCTCGTGTCTCGTGCTATAGGAGTACTACTTGTACCCGTATCAAGGTTCAAGAAAACATTGGGAAGGTTTGTCTGGTGTACGATAATATGGCTATGGTTAATGAACACTCATGCAGTAATCAGCCAGCCAGGCGAGCTCCTCTCCGAGTTCGAAATCATCTGCTGTGTGCACGTGATACTGGTCCATGACTCCATCACTGACATTGACTAGTCGCAAGGACAGGGAGGATCAGGGATTCAGGGGTGCTTGCTTAATAATGAAGCCCTAGATTATGAAGCAGCTCATCCGCATCTCGCGTTTCCTCAAATTCAAAGAGCCAAGTCGCTCTGGACGCGAAACGTGATAATACTTGAACTCAGAGCCTCGTCCAAGTGGCGGGCTAACCACTACTCCACCATTGGGAGTACAGGTTATTGATCACGCGGCAATGGATGGATCGATCATACGACGAGCGGCCGAAATGGGGCGGCGGGAAACAAGAGAAGACGTGTCCTTGTCGGCACGGAAATTCAGTTGGCCGTCACAGTCGTCGCGCACAGGGCCGGCGACGCAAAGGCAAAGAAAATGGAATAACCTTTTGCCACCCGCCGGCCAAGCATTTGGCGCGAGGACGGCGCTGACAAAACAAACGGCACGCGGCTGTCTACCCTCCGCTTCGTCATCTTGGAATTATATGTTAATTTAACTAAAAATATATAAATTATATAGCATAAAAATTATACTATTAGAAAATATAGCATCTAAAGTTTTTAATGATATAATTTTTGAGTACTATTTAAAAATATTTCCTTCCATCCATATTAGTTGATTTAGATTTTGTGATTCGAATGTATCTAGATATAGTTAAAAGTATATTTTCTTCTAAGCATGACTAATTTTATAAGACAAAATATAAGCGTCTACAATATCAATTCAATATCAATACATCCATCCATATCATTCGTAGTGTTTTTTTTAATATTGTATTTGTTCATATTTTCTTCTATATGTTGGTCAAACTAACTTGATTTTTAACTGTTGACTAAATTTATGTCTTTTTTTAAGAGTGGAGGTAGTAGTTCTCCGTCCTTCTGTTGTAACCCAAACTCTTCCTGTGACTCTCCTCGCTCGTGCAGACACTACTTAGAGCATCTCTACTAGCATTTTTATAAGACCACTTTTCAGCGACTTTTTCATCTGGATGAACAAAATTCACCCACCCGCGTTCTCAAAACACCGATTTTATCTGGATTTGGGCATTTTTTTCATCCGGTGTTTCTAGGCCGAACCCAACATGTTGCCAGATGTAGCAAATCTCGTCGTGTGGCCCACACGCCAGTGAGGAAAGCGTTCTCTCTCCTCCCACACGCCCACCTTCTCTCTCTCCCGTCCCCACGCGCGGGTGATGGGCTAAGATCACTGTAGAGCCTCGTTGGAATACTCCAAGAGCAAGGTGTGATGAACACAATAACAAGTTTTTCCTCAGTTATAGAACCAAGGTTATCGAACCAGTAGGAGCAAGGAAACAACTCCAAGATGTGGCTAACAACTTGGAACCCGCACAACACAAACTCAAGACTTTGCCCCAACTTGCAGTGAGGTTGTCAATCTCACTGGTTTGCTGAAAACAAAGGATTAAACGTATAGTGTGGAAGATAGTAATTGCTTGTAGAAAGTAAACGGTAACAGTAGGTAAAGTATCAATGGTAAATATTGGACCGGGGTCCACAATTCACTAGAGGTGTTTTCCTTAAGATAGATAACATGCTGGGTGAACAAATTACAACGGGGCAATTGACAGACTGAGCAAGCATAACAATGCAAATACTAGACATCACGATTCCTATGATATTTGATTGAGCATTACAACAATATACATAGACTGTAATCCAACTACATCTATGACTAATAATCCACCTTTAGGTTATCATCCGAACCCCCTCCAGTATTAAGTTGCAAGCAACGGATAATTGCTTAGCAATGTGTGTAAAGTAAATAATACAATTATTCCATGAACAAAAGATTGTTGTTTTCTCCCTAGTAGCAACAACACATCCACAACCTTAGATATTCCCGTCACTTCCCCATATTACTAGAGGCATGGACCTACTATCGAGCATAAATACTCCCTCTTGGAGTCACTATCATCTACTTGGCCAAGATAGCTACTAGCAACGGAGAGCATGCAAGATCTCAAACAACACAGACATGATAGAATCAATAATTAATATGACATGATAGAATTAATAATCAATCTGACATAGTATCTCAATATCCATCGGATCCCTGCAAACACAACATGTATGATTACAAATAGATGATCTTGATCATGAACGGAGCTCACAAGATCTAAACATGATAGCACAAAGGAGGAGAAACAACCATCTAGCAACTGTATGGACCCATAGTCCAAGGGTGAACTACTCACGCATCATACCAGAGGCTGGCATGATGATGAAGAAGGCCTCCGGGATGATCTCTCCCCTCCGACAGGGTGTCGAGAAGAGCTTCAAATCCCCCCAATCTAGGGACGATGGTGGCGGCAACTACAGACTTTCGTGGAGATCTGATCCTTAGGGTTTCTGCATCAGAGGGCTTTTATAGGCGAAGAGGCGAGGTCGGAGGCCGGCCAGGGGGTCCACACCATAGGGCGGTGTGCCCTAGGGTGGACCCGCATGGCCCTAGGTTGTGGCCACCCTGTGCCCCCCTTCGGCTGCCCTTTGGTCTCTGTGTTCGTTTCGGTAAAATATTGAATTTGGCTTTTGTCCCGTCTAATTCCGAGAATATTTCCTTACTAGCTTTTCTGAAACCAAAAACAGCAAAAAACAGGCAACTGGCACTGCGGCATATTGTTAATAGGTTATTCCCAGAAAATATATAAAAATACCTCAAAGTATAGACAAAGCATAGCAAAGTAGATACTAAACAAGCATGGAACATCAAAAATCATAGATATGTTTACAACGTATCAAGTATCCACAAGCTTAACTCCTGCTCGTCCTCGAGTAGGTAAGTGATAAAAAGAATAATTTTTGAGGTGACATGCACCATCACAATCTTGATCAAACCATTAGCAAAGCATTGAAAGATGGGATCAAAATACTCTAAACATGAGCATGAAAGATGTAGTTCTAACAATAAGACAAAGCAACTATGTTGCAACATGAAAAGATACAAAGAAAGATCATGAATAACAATGCATTGAAAGACGTTTGATTGTTTCACATATAGAAAACATAGATAGTGGTATTCAGCTTGTCCCTCATGTAGTAGCAAAACATAAATGCATAGGACACCTTCAAAGTTCATAAGGGTGACTAGATACAAATAGTTTAAGAACAAGCATTATCAACATTATGAATCAATCAATAAGTTTTGAGACAATGCAGATATAACTAAGAATGGCAACTATGCTCTCTTAATTGGTGCATAAAGATAGAAGGTGTAGACTCAACATAAAAGTAGGAAGAAAGGCCCTTCACAAATGGAAGCAGGGGTTTCATAAAGAGGTTCCAAAAATTATGGTACTTATTAGCTTTCAGCTCTCATTGCCCCAATCATAAGAATCTTGAAGTGATTAAGGTTAAAGTGAAACAAATATGGAGTATATGCTTGAGAAATCATAAGTTGGCAATCTCATGTCCCTTGAGTACGAAGGTCGTTCCTCATGTTACTCAACTTTAGTCACAAGCAAGTTCTTGTCATTGTAAGTATATGTGTATTATAGAGAACCACCAACGGGGCACCCCTTGCCCCATGACATAGGAGCTATCCCATATCAAAATGACAAGGCAGCAGACAGTGAGCATCTCAGCGATCCTTTTATTTACCATGAGCATGGTGCATTTTTTTTCTTTTTTTCTCTCTTTTTTTCTTTTTTTCTGAGGATGCTTCATGGATTGCTCACTATGATGATGTTGCAAGTTTCCACCATGATTAGGCATAGCTTAGGCTAGCGGCCCAGGTGTTCCTCTAACACATATACATAATGCCATGAAATTACATGCTCCCCTTTTATTTCACACCGCCGACATCCATAAACAAAAGATCATGATATCAACTGGGTAATATGTACAAGTGTTGAAAGCGTCCCCATGACAGCATGGTTCTGATAATTCCAACTTATAAGTGCAAGCATATACAACATATATGACACAATGGTTCAAGTTTATTAGGGGCAAGAAAAATAAAGTGTGCCATCAAGTTTGTGAGAGCTTTAATCACTAATTTTCACATAACAAGTTTAATTTGGAAGATAGATAAACAAGAATATACTTGGAATGGTGTAACACACCATGCATAGGAATTTATAGTGGACTCTTTGGAAAAAATTGGTTTCTTGCGAGTTGGATGCATGAGTAGAGCTTACTCAATACAAGTGGAGGCTAGCAAAATACTGGGAGCGACCAACTAAGAGAGCAATAATGTCCATAATCATGCCGAGCGACAAAACATTATCAATCAAAGCATAAAGTGGTATAACAAGTCAAAAACTAAATGATCATAGAGGCTAAGGTGACTAGTTCATAGTCATAACATGGTGTGAGCATGTGTCAAGTCAATCCAAAGAAAGCATCGAAGGAGAATACCACAATATTGTGCTTTTGTATGCTAAAACAACGTATGATTCTTTCAAGACGCATTAAGCAATCTCAATTGTTTGGAACAATTCATGCTACAGCAATAATCACTAAGCATAAGGTCAAAACAACATCTAGCATGACATGATAAAGTCTAAGCCATAGTCAAAACAAGCTTCCTTTTGTACCACTATAAGCATGAAACTTTCTACTCTTTTCCAACACCAATCAACTTATTTGAAACAACATAGCGAAAGCGGGGGTCCAACTACTTTATTCAAGCAAACTAAGCAAACAAAAACTAAAAAAAACTAAGACGCTCCAAGAATAACACAATAGTGCATGAAACAATAAAAACGAAGTTTCTAGAAAGAGACCTGAGATTTTTATTGATGAAGAAGGGGATGCCTTAGGCATTCCCAAGGTTTGACGCTTGTACCTCTTGAATATTTCTTGGGGTTACACGGGGTGGCATCCCCAATTTTGAGCTTTTGTCCATTCTTCATCTCATCATATCATTCTTCCCTACACTTGAAAATTTCCTTCATACAAAATTTCACACAATCTTCATTAGCAACATTAGTGCATTCAAAAGAAAAGGCCTTTGGGTTAGTTTAAACACAAGTAAAACCTTCAATTAAACACAAGATATTGTAGCAATTCCTTTAAAAATCTCAAGTGATCAAGAAGAACTAAAAAAGAAACCGATAAAGAGGCAAATGCAAATAATGACAGAAATCTGTCAAAACAGACCAGCAGGTAAAACCAATTTTTTCGAAGACCTTCTGTTGCTCAAATCGAAAAGTGTTGAACTAACGAAAGTTAGATAACAACCTGGGGCCTTTACTCAGAAATTACAGCTCAATCCGACATACAAAGATTTTTCACGAATTTTTATAGTGAAGCACAAAAATCTATTTCGGGACAACAACTTCCCCAAATCTTACTTCTCTCTCATTAGAGGTTATTCTTGGCACAAAAATCATACAAAAAGGATAAGGAGAGATTATTATAGAAATAGTAACTTCCAAGACTCAATAAAACTATTGGGTTATCTCCCAAGAAGTAATTTTCTTTAACGTCTTTAAGTTAGGCATAGAAAGTTTGAGAAGATGCTCACATAAGAAATATGAATTGAAGTAAAATAGAGCATCAAGAAGCAAATTAAAAACACATTTAATTCTAACCCACTTCCTATGCATAGGAATCTTGTACACAAATAAATTTACAAAGAACAAAGTGACAAGCATAGGAAGATAAAACAAGAGTAACTTCAAAACTTTCAGCACATAGAGAGGTGTTTCAGTACCATGAAAAATTCTACAACCATATTTTCCTCTCTCATAATAATTTTCAGTAGCCTCATGAATAAACTCAATAATATAACTATCACATGAAGCATGCTTTTTCATGGTCTACAACACACATAATATTTATCACGCTCAAAAATAGTGGGATTAAAACCTTCAAACCCACTTTTAACAATTTTATAACAAGATGACTGATCATCCTCAAGAGGTATGGGGTTCCAAGATAAAGTCAAGACCTTTCCAATCTCATTTTCAATAGTAGTACTATTAATATTATCAACCAATATAGGATTGATGACCCACAAGTATAGGGGGTGTATCATAGTACTTTCGATAAATAGGAGTGTCGATCCCAACGAGGAGCAGAAGGTGCTGAACAGTGGTATGGAGCAGTAAATCCCTGTGTATACTTAGAAAACGGATTTTTAGTGGTTTTTTTACAAGGCAACAAAACAAAGAGCAAGTAACATAAGTAACGAACAAACGGAGCAAGTGGCCCAATCCTTTCTTAGCAAAGGACAAGCCGGTGGAAATACTTATAAGGACCAAACGTTCCGGAGGACACATGGGAATTCTGTCAAGTGCTTTCGCTTCAAATAGCTGAGTACTCTTCTTTGGTGTTCGTAAGTGTTGTGTGGGTGAACCTGTGCTAACATACCGCCCTTCCTAGGACTAATACATACTTGTGATTAAACCCCCTGCAAACATCTGTAACTACAGAAAAGTAATTAAGATATAAATCTAACGACAACCTTAAACTCTGAGATCCTACACTCCCTTATGCAAAGGTGACCTAACGGGGGTTCAGGTTTCTGTCACTCCGGCAACCCCACGATTAGTAGCCAAATACACAATGCATCCCCCTAGGCCCATAAATGGTGAAGTGTCATGTAGTCGATGTTCACATGACACCACTAGAAGAATAGCACCACAACTTAAATACTAAACCATTGAATAATAACCCATCACAAATTCACTACTAACAACATGACTTCTCCCATGTCCTCAAGAACTAAACGAACTACTCACAAGACATCATATGGATCAAGATCAAAGATGATATGATAATGGATAACAATTTGAACATAAACAATAATCCAATGGTTCCACTCAAGCATCAACTACAATAGTAATCAACACCGGGAAAGTTTCCCCTAATGAACCAAAGCAATATCCAACACAATTGTTACAGAGGGACGGAGTGGTGATGATGGTGCTGGTGGAGATGATGGTGTGGATGATGATGATCCCGATGAAGCCTAGCTTGATGATGATGTTGATGGCGACGGTCTCCCCTCTCCGAGAAGGAATTCCCCCGACAGAAATCTGTCTACCGGAGAGATATTTCTCTCTCGGTGTTTTCCGTCCCCAGAGGCGGTGGAAATCTATCTGTGGTCTCTCCCCGAGGCTTAGGGTTCCGTAGGGAAGATATATGCGAAGGGGGAGAGTCAGAGGCCGGGAAGGTGGGCCACACCTGCCCTAGGCACGGCCTTAGGTGGGCCCGCGCCTCGGGGGGGGGGGGGGGGGGTGGGCCCCCTTCGCTCCTCCTTTTGGCTTCCTTCGTCCTCAGGTAAAATAAAATGTTTCCATATTTTTTTGGTATTTTTCTGATCTTCGCGAAATTGCACCGAAACGCCTTCTTTTCCATCAGAATCCAGACTCTGGCAGTCCATCCTCCAAGAATCATCCAACATGCATAAACAGATGAAAACCCATAAGTAATACCTCATAATAAGACAAATATCAATGAATAGAGGTAAATTATGATATAGAATGGTGATGCAAATTGGGTGTATCAACTCCCCCAAGCTTAGAATTCACTTGTCCCCAAGCGAATACTGAGCTCAGTAAACATGTCCATAGGTTTATGGAGTGAAGTGTTGATAAAAGAATACGAACAAGAAGCATCACACTTACCATTGCACAACTCATAGAAGAAAGCAACTCACCATTATATAACTTAGCTTGCAGCCAAGTACAACAGTCACAATAGAGATGCATAAAGATAAATCATAATTGGAATTGGCAAACTTGTTATTGGTTAGAGAACACCTGGTAAACAGTTTCACAAAATCTTTTTGTAGAAGTTTAAAAACAGGAACACTCTTTGCTAAGGTTTTTCACAAGTGAAGGCTTTCAAAGTAATACTCAATAGGTAAGAGTTTTGTGCAAACAAGGAAGATGAAGAACATGATTGAATAAATCACCATATGAATGCTTGAAACACAACAACTCAAAAGCTTGCTGGAGATAGAGAGGAAGTAAGTTTACCGACTCAAACTAGTAACTAGGAGAAAGGTGTCATGGTATTGTCGACACGTACGCCATAGGGGTATCCCAACGGAGAGTTTAGAGACGTGGGGGGGGGGGAAGACGGAGAGCGTCCGGGTCGGCTTGACACAGTTTACCCAGGTTCAGATCTCACGACGGTGGCAAGATCCTACTCCTGCTATAAATCACTATAATGGCAATACACCGAGTTACAGGATTGGGGGTTCGCTGTGTGCGAGTTGTGCTATGCACTTGTTGTTCTTATGCCCTAAAGGCTCCCGTAGGCCAGCTTATAAGGACGCTAGGACCTAGGGTTACATGGAGAGTCCCAGCCGGATACGGTTACAGAGTCCTAGACTAACACTAACTAGTCTTTGTGTCCTCCAAGGCTCTGGCTTCAATCTAAGGCGGTGGCACATCGCCTTCCATCTCCTGGCTGGACCTTCGTCTTCCTATCAGCAACTGGGCCGCCCGGTTATGCCATAGGCCTAACCACCAACTTCGGGCCACCCCGACTTGCCGATATGAGACTATGCCGTAGGTATACCCATTTGGCATATCCACAACAGTAGCCCCCAGAGTTCTTCAAGATCCTCGCGTTCCTCCGTCTAGCTTTGGGCATAAGTATCATGTCGTCTTCAATTTGTAGGCGTGCTTCGCGAAGAATCTTGGAGAGCTCCCATATCATATTCTCATCCGACTAAGCCTAGCTAGAGAGTTGCTTATATGCTTCTGCGAACGAATCCAAGGCGGAAACAAATCGTTAGTGATTCTTCCAAGCTCTAGGAACGTGTGTAATATCATCATCCATGTAGGACGATGTATAAGCCGGAAAAATCACTACTGGACCACAGTCGTAAAGGCTGCCAAACTGCCGACTTAGAGCCAGCGAAGTCACGGACATAAGATCTTGCCGAATTAAGGTCTTAGAGCCTCTCAAGTCACAGACGTTTTAGGCCATCGAGCCGTGTAACCCAGGAAACTTCCGTGAAGGCAAATTTGATGTAAAGCCCCCAAGTTTCGCTAGCCGGACTTTTCATCGTCTTGAAAGTTTCTTGACATAACCATATGTAGCCCCCGAGCATTGAGTTGGCTTCTTCGAAGGCGACTCGATGCTCAAAAGAACATGCATAATTGTACATCAAACGATTGTAGCCCCCGAGCGCCATGTCGGAGTTCCAAAGGAAAATCGTCCTGGTGCTCTCAGAGTAGCTTTAGCAAAAATGTCAATAGTGTAGCCCCTGAGCGTCAAGTCGGAATTAATTTCGGCTTGGTGCTCCAGAGAGAACTTCACAAAAAATCAATATCGGTCTATCCCCCGAGCGTCAAGGTGGAATTCACATGAATTTTCCGGCTTGATGCTCAAAGAGAACTAAACTATATCTTGGAGATCATCGTACTGTAGCCCCCGAGGATTGTTCCGGCTTGGACACAAGGCGGGACAAAACTCTTAAGTTAGAGATGTCAAGCCCCCGAGCGTCGATCCGACATCCTCAAAGGCGACTCAAGTCTTGGTCAACAATTGTAATTGCAGCCCCCGAGGTGTCAAGCCTAGTAAAAATACGACTTAAAACATATTATTCCGAGGAACACAGCAATGACCAAGCATTATGTACCTGAAACATAAACATAAAATACAAATGTATTAAATTGTTCCTTTAATCGTGTCTAGCAAACAAATGTAAGGCGGAACAAACATGACCTTTAAACAAATGCTTTAAAGCTGAAACAATGCAGCAGTTGAACAACATAAAACTATTTGGGAAGAAGAAACTCAACTAATTTGAACAGTTTATATAAAATTTTGTTTAAGCAAGTGCTGGCTTATCCATTATTCTGGTTTTTATGCTTGAAATTTCGTGAGATGGAAGACTCACGGCACATAACTATGTCCTTAGGTGATGATGCCTAATGGCACCATCTAGAACCCAAGGCCAAAACGCCGGCTTTGAGTGCCGAAAAGTCACTACTCCGGAATCCACATAAAAATAACAGAAAACGTGTATCTAGAAAAACTTAAGCTAACACATGAAGGCGGTTTTTGGCATAGTACTAGAGCCTTAAATGGCAAGCCAGTAAAAAGTTTATACTCACGAGCGCAAGGCAAATTGTGGAACAGGTATGACCAAAACAAAATCGGTAAAAGACTTAGGATATGAGTGAACCAATCTTAATCTCATGATCATAAACAATTAAAATAATAAATAAATAGGGACTTAGCTGTTTGAGAGCGAAGTCGATGTTGTTTGTGTCGAAGACAAACTCAGCTGCGGGCCGTCTATGGCAAAGTTGTAGATTTTCTGCAACGATGATGAAGCCATCCATGACAGAGTTGGAGCAGTTCCACGAGCAATGTCCGGGCCAAAACCAGCCACAGTGAAGACAGAGTGTAGTGCCCGCGGGTAAAAACCAACGCGCATCCATCTTTAAACTATTGCGAGTTGACTGAGAAAAACAGATGCACGTGAACACGACTTCAATTTCTTTCCGACCGAAAACATGTCTTTTCTAGCCGGACATTCATGTGGAGTCTTTTTGATCCTCACGTGAACTATTTTCTCCCCCCAAGATAGAAAATAGTAGCAGCACGTCAAGTGTTCCTTGGTAGCTCTCTACTTCTTGGAAATTGATCCGGTGAAAGATTAGCCTTTGATTCAAAGACTAGCCTTTGATTCCTTGTTGTACTAGAACTCCTTTACACGTACGGGTTGCACGCGCTGCCTCAGGCGCCTCGCGGTTATGATCGTGGACCTGGCTGCGTCTAGCGGCCAGCTCGACGACCAAATCCATGCATGGCTCCCGAATTTCAGCTAGCAGAAACAACCAATCTGACTAATCGAAATCAAGCCGGACGATGTGTTGAAGTAGCTGCCTGCAGAAACAAGAACGACGACAACTAAGATTCTTAATGTCTAGCGCCGTCATCGATTGCGTCCGCGGCAAACTACATGTATGGGTGACTTGTGACGTCGATCCCGTGCACGCTTGAACTAGATGTAGAAGACTGCCGGATCCATTAGCCTATCGGCGAGGAACAACCAAGCAGGACCGTCGTTGAAGACGGTAATGGATCCTGCCCGGATCCGTGCTATAAGCGCCTCTTGACCCACGGTGGGCACCAACTGTCGTGGTATTGTCGACACGTACGTCATAGGGGTATCCCAACGGCGAGTTTAGAGACGTGGGGGGAAGACGGAGAGCGTCCGGGTCGGCTTGACACAGTTTACCCAGGTTCAGATCTCACGACGGTGGCGAGATCCTACTCCTACTATAAATCACTATAATGGCAATACGCCGAGTTACATGATTGGGGGTTCGCTGTGTGCGAGTTGTGCTATGCACTTGTTGTTCTTGTGCCCTAAAGGCTCCCGTAGGCCGGCTTATAAGGATGCCAGGACCTAGGGTTACATGGAGAGTCCTAGCCGGATACGGTTACAGAGTCCTAGACTAACACTAACTAGTATTTGTGTCCTCCAAGGCTCTGACTTCCATCTAAGGCGGTGGCACGTCACCTTCCATCTCCTGGCTGGACCTCCAGCTTCCTATTAGCAACTGGGCCGCCCGGTTATGCCATAGGTCTAACCACCAACTATGGGCCACCCTGTCTTGCCGGTATGAGACTATGCCGTAGGTATACCTATTTGGTATATCCACAACAAAAGGTCCCTTCTTAGAGGGTATCAAGGATTACAAGTCATAAAGAGCTTCCAAAAGATTATAGTACTTACTAGCTTTGAGCGCTCATTGCCCCTATCATAAGCATCTTGAGATGATTAGGGTTAAAGTGAACAAAGATGGAGCATATGCTTGACGAAATATAAGTTGGCAATCTCATGTCCCTTGAATATGAGGGCCACTCCTCATGCATACTCAACTTTGAGTCCAGGTAAGTTCTTGTCATTGTAAGTATTTGCATATCATTGAGAACCGCCAACGGGGTACCCCTTTCACATGGTACAGGAGCTTTCCCATAACCAAAATGACAAGGCAAGCAGACAATGAGTATCTCAGCGATCTTTTTATTTACTATGTGTATAGATTTTTATTGAGGATGCTTCATAGATGACTCACTATGGTGATGCTGCAAGTTTCCACCATGATTAGGCATGGCTTAGGCTAGCGGCCCAGACGTTTATCTAACACAGAATACAAACTCCATGGACTTATAAGTTCCCTCTTTATTTCACACCGTTGACATCCATAGACAAAAGAGCACAATATCAACTGTGTACAGAGTACAAGTGCAATGTTGAAAACGTTCCCCATGACATCACGGTTATGCTAATCCAATCGTATAGATGCAAGCATATACAACTTCGATGTTCACAATGGTTCAAGTCTATTAGGGGCAAGTAAATAAGGTGTCCATCAAGTTCGTGGGAGCTTTACTAACTAGTTTTCACGTAACAAAATACTTTTTAATTCGAAAGATAGATGAATCTTGAGAATTTGCTTGGAATAGCAAAAGCTACTACGTAGATATGGTGGACACAAGTGGCAAAAATTTTGGTTCAAAGGGATTTGGAAACATGAGAAGCATTCCTCTCAAAATAGGTTTTTGGCTAGCAAGGCTGGGTAGCAAGCAAGCGAGTTGAAAGAATCAAGCAAACATATAAGTAATAAAGCCAAACATGCAATCTTCCTTGAAGACACAAAAGATCTTAAATAAATAATACTAAGCTTGTGAGCCAACAAGAAAGAAAACAAATGATACGGAATACCTGTAAGCTTTTTTCTTTCTCTTTTTCTTTCAAACCTCAAAAATTGTTGCTACTGACCATAACTCGGTTTGCCAAAACCAATTTAGATCCACTTGATGCTCCCAAAGTGGTGCCAATACTAATCAACAAGATTCATCATATAACAAAGATTGCAAACTAAAAATAAGAAGTGCAAAAAGTAAAAGATGAGACTTCTCTTTAGTATTCAATAAAGGCACTCACACCAAGGGATACATAGATAATCAACCAAAGGAGAGATACTTCCACATGCAAACCAAACTATAAGATAACTTCTCTACCACAGATATGAATCCACTAAAAAGGTAAAAGATCAAGGATAATGGTGGTGATACCGTGGCACTCCCCCAAGCTTGGAACAAGCCAAGGGGATGCCAAACCTGATGACGAATTACTCCTTTGGGGGTGGTGTTCTCTCGTCATCATAGGACTTCCAAGGCAATGGTTCCCCATCAAGAAAGGATGTCCTTGTCTCTGCAATCCTGAAACTAGCAGCAGAGCTTGTGCGGTCGAATCTAGCCTCATACTCATAGTTTTGATTCTGTATGTCATAGAGTTGTGCTTGCAATTGATTGGTTGTCCGACGAAGTAAGAAGATCTCTTCTCGGAGCTCAGCAACTTCTCCCTCATGCTTGGTGATGAGTTCTGAACTTATCTTGTGAATAACATCCACTTCACGTTCTTCCATCTTCTTGTACCTGAAAACTTCCTGCTCCAATGCTTCCATCATGTCTTCCAGGTTGCCTTCTCCCTTAGGGCCTTGAACTTCTTTCATCTGTACCTTCCCCTCTTTGAGAATCATCTCCTTGGGATGGATCTTAAACTCATACATGTATGGGTTAAGGACATCCGCAGACGAATCCTCCATGGGTGATCCATAGGAAGACATTATAGCTCCAAAACTGAGAAATTTGCCTGACAAAAACAGATTGAAACAAAAACACGACGAGAACTCGATGCAAGAACCTCGGGAAATCCGGGGGGTTATATATTACGAATTTTCAATGCATAAGGAAGGTTTTGACACGGAAACGAGGCGGAGACGGAGTTCAAGGGCGGCACACCCCCTCCAGGCGCGGCCAGATTGGGCCCACGCCTGGGGTGGGTCTGTCCACCCCGGACTCCATTTCCTCTTCAGTTACATCTCATAGTCTTCCTTATGTACTAAAAACATCAAAAATATAAAAAGATTGGAGTTTCACGAACCTTCTGTTTTCACCACTTTTACCTACTCAAAAACAAGCTCTACAGACCCTGGCGTTTGGCTTCTGATAAATTCTTCTGGAGTCATCATTCGAATAACATCCACATCTTCATTATAAGAATCTCCAAAAATATAGGGTTTTAGTATTTTCCCATTAACCACCTGTGTTGTGTCATCCTTCAGAGAAGAGATTTTTATGGAACCTGAGCGGTATACTTCCTTGATAATAAAAGGTCCTTCCCATTTTGAGAGTAGTTTTCCTATAAAAAATCTGAGATGAGACCTATACAAAAGAACTTTCTCACCAACATGGAATTCCCTTTTGAGAATTCTCCTATCATGGCATCTTTTTACTTTTCCTTAAAGAGCCTAGCATTTTCATAAGCTAAACCTCTCAACTCATCTAGATTACTTAAGTCTAGCAGTCTTTTCTCACCAGCAAGTCTAAAATCTCTATTGAACTCTTTCACTGCCCAATAAGCTTTGTGTTCTAATTCTAAAGGCAAGTGACAAGCTTTCCCATAAACCATTTTGTAAGGAGACATCCCCATAGGATTTTTATAAGCAGTTCTATAAGCCCACAAAGCGTCATTCAACTTTTTAGCCCAATTTTTTCTAGATCTATTGACAGTCTTTTGCTAGATAGACTTAATTTCCCTATTGGAAAGTTCTACTTTCCCACTAGTTTGGGGGTGATAAGCTGAAGCAATTCTGTGGTTTACATCATACTTAGCGAGAGTTTTTCTAAAACCCCCATGAATAAAATGAGAGACTCCATCAGTCATGAGATATCTAGGCACACCAAACCTAGGAAAAATGACATCTTTAAGCATTTTCAAAGAAGTCTTACCATCAACACTACTTGTAGGTATGGCTTCCACCCACTTTGTAACATAGTCAACAACAACAAGAATATGAGTATACCCTTTTGAAGGAGGAAAAGGTACCATAAAGTCAAATCCCCAACAATCAAAAGGTTCAATAACAAGGGAATAATTCATAGGCATTTCATTGCGTCTAGAGATGTTACCTACTCGTTGGCATTCATCACATGATAAGACAAACTTCCTTGCATCTTTAAAAAGGGTAGGCCAATAAAATCCAGATTGTAAAACCTTTTGTGCAGTTCTATCCCCAGCATGATGTCCTCCATAAGCACTGCCATGACATTTTCTCAATATCTCTTGCTGTTCAAATTCTGGAACACATCTTCGCATAATACCATCTACTCCTTCTTTATATAAGTGTGGGTCATCCCAAAAGTAATGCCTTAGATCATAAAATAATTTCCTTCTTTGCTAGGCTGTAAAGGTTGGAGGCAAATACTTGGAAACAATAAAGTTAGCATAATCAGCATACCAAGGACTCTCATGTGGACTTACCCTTATTGCAGTTAACTGCTCATTTGAAAAACTATCATTAACATGCAAAGGGTCAAAAGATTTTTTTTCCAAACGAGACAAATTATCAGCAACATGATTATCAACACCTTTCCTATCTACAATATGCAGATCAAACTCTTGCAAAAGCAACACCCACCTTATAAGCCTAGGCTTAGCGTCCTTCTTCGTCATAAGGTACTTAATAGCTGCATGATCAGTATGAATAGTAACCTTGGAATCAACAATATAAGGCCTAAACTTATCACATGCAAAGATTACAGCTAAGAACTCCTTTTCAGTAGTAGCATAATTCTTTTGAGCAACATCCAGAGTCTTGCTAGCATAATGAATAACATTCAACTTCTTGTCAATACGTTGTCCAAGGACAACACCCACAGCAAAGTCACTAGCATCGCACATAATTCCAAAAGGTAAACTCCAATCAGGTGGTTGGACTATCGGAGCAGTTGTTAAAGCTTTCTTCAAAGTTTAAAAAGCTTCCTTATAATCTTCATCAAAAACAAAAGGTACATCTTTTTGAAGAAGATTAGTAAGGGGCTTTAAAATTTTGGAGAAATCTTTAATAAACCTCCTATAGAAACCATCATGACCAAGGATACTACGAATACCTTTGATATCTCTAGGACAAGGCATCTTCTCAATTGCTTCAATTTTGGCTCTGTCAACTTCAATGCCTCTTTCAGAGATCTTGTGTCCAAAAACAATTCCTTCATTAACCATGAAATGACATTTCTCCCAATTAAGAACAAGGTTGGTTTCTTCACATCTCTGCAAAAATTTATCAAGGTTGTGCAAACAGTTATCAAAAGAAGTTCCATAGTCAGAAAAATCGTCCATGAAAACCTCCACAATTTCTTCACAAAAACCATGGAAGATAGTAGACATACAGCTCTGAAAGGTAGCAGGAGCATTACATAAACCAAAAGGCATATGCCTGTAAGCATAAGTACCATAGGGACAAGTGAAAGTAGTTTTCTCTTGGTCCTGTGCTTTCACATCAATTTGAGAAAACCCAGAATAACCATCAAGAAAGCAAAAGTGAGTATTTTTTGGACAACCTCTCAAGCATTTGATCAATAAAGCGCAAAGGATAATGATCTTTCTTAGTAACTTTATTAATCTTTCTAAAATCAATGCAAATTCTATACCCAACTACTACTCTTTGGGGTATAAGCTCATTATCCTCATTAGGCATAGCAGTTATCCCCCTTTCTTGGCAACACAATGAACAGGGCTAACCCGTTTACTATTAGCAATAGGATAAATAATACCAGCATCAAGGAGTTTTAATACCTCATTTCTTACCACATCCTTCATCTTAGGATTTAGACGGCATTGATGCTCAACAACTGGTTTTGCACCAGGTTCTATATTAATAGCATGCTGACATATAGTAGGAGAAATCCCCTTTAAATCATCAAGAGTATAGCCCATAGCACCTCGGTGTTTCTTCAATATCTCCAATAACCTTTCTTAATCCTTTCCTGAAAGTTTAGAACTGATAATAACATGATATATTTTCTTATCATCAAGATAAGCATATTTAAGATCATCAAGTAAAGGTTTTAATTCGAAAACAGGGTCCCCTTTAGGTGATAGTGTGGTACCCAAATCTTCCATAGGTAAATTATGTTTAAGTAACTCAGGCTGACGAAGGAAAACCTCATCAATCTCATTTCTTTCCTTCATGAAGGCATCACTTTCATGATCTTCCATGAACTGCTGCAAGGCATTGTTAGGAGCAAGAGAAATAGCAGAAAGTTGTTCAACCCTGAAATCCTCATCAGGCAGTTCATTTTCATAAGGAGTTTTAGCAAATTTGAAAAAATTAAACTCATAAGACTCTCCAGCAAACTTAGTCAAAACTTTTTTCCTTCCTACAATCTATGATAGCCCCACAAGTGTTCAGAAAGGGTCTACCAAATATAATAGGATAGGGTTTACTAGCTTCTTTACCAAGTACTAGAAAATAAGCAGGATATTTAATCTTACCACAAAGGACCTCCACATCTCTTACAATGCCAATGGGGCAAACTTGCTCTCTATTAGCAAGGTTAATAACCACATCAATGTCCTGAAGCTCACAAGGACCAATCTCATGCATAATTTCCCTGTAAAGCTCATAAGGAATAGCACTAGAACTAGCACCAATATCACATAAACCATAATAGCTATGACTACCAATTTTAACAGAAAGCACAGGGACACTATCTTTTCTAACTTTCTTAGGATGAGAAACAATATTAGTAGCGTCTTCACAGAAGACAATATGCTCATCCTGTACATTTATAGTGACATGATATTTCACAATAGCTACCACAGGCTCAATGTCAATAAGCTCATCGGACCCTATAGTTTTCTTTGAGCTTTTGATAATCACATTAGCCATAATAGAGTGTTCCCTTACCTTGTAGGGAAAAGGGATCTTCTCAACATAAGGTTCAGGCAAAATAGGATCAATAGTACAAACCTCTATACTGGCAGGAACGTGGGTAACAATGTCTTTATAAGGAGCATGGTACTTGTCCCACTCTTTCTTGGCAATCTCAATATAAGAGGCAAAAACATTAAAACATTTCGCAAGAACTTGAGGATCAAGACCAAACTTATTGCTAGTATCACGGAAGCTATCAGTTCCCATAAAAGATTTAATGCATTCATAATCATAGTTTATACCTGACTTTCTTCCTTTGTCATTCTCCCAAGATTCAGTGTTCTCTTGAATATGGTCTAGAAGATCCCATTTAGCTTCTTCCTTCATACGTGTGAATGATATAGCACAAGAAGCATCTAGTAAATCTTTATCATGAAGAGAAAGCCTAGCATAAAATTTATTGAGAATAATATTGTTAGGGAGTTCATGAATATGACATTTAAGCATTAGTAACTTCAATCTCCCCCAAGCTTGAGCTGTACTCTCTCCATCAAGAGGCCAAAAGTTATATATAAGATTTCTATCCTTATGAATCTCACCGGGAGGATAAAATTTAGAGTAAAAGAGAGATGACATCTCCTCCCATTCCATGGATTGTCCATTCTTCAGCTCTCCCTTTCAAAGATATGGAGAGTAACTTCTTATTCACCTATTCAGTTGTGATACCTGCACACTTAAACAACCCGCATAATTCATGGATAAAAAGCAAGTGATCACCAGGATGGACAGTTCCATCCCCAAAATAATAATTATCCATAACACGATTAACAATACTTATAGGTATCTTAAAAGGATCTATCTCAACAGGAGGTGGTTCATCTACTACCCTAGTAGTGGTAGTAGTTTTCCCAAACAGAAAACCAAGTGGGTTATCCATATTGGAAACAAAGTAACAAGCAATAACAAAAGCAATACTCATAGTGAAAGTTTCCCTTACCAGTTCCACTCTTCAATAGCGCTTCACTCCCTGGCAACAATGCCAGAAAATAGTCTTGATGACCCACAAGTATAGGGGGTGTATCGTAGTAATTTTGATAAATAGGAGTGTCGATCCCAACGAGGAGCAGAAGGTGCTGAACAATGGTATGGAGCAGAAAATCCCTGTGAATACTTAGCAAACAGATTTTTAGTGGTTTTCTGACAAGGCAACAAAACAAAGCGCAAGTAACAGAAGTAACGAACAAACGGAGCAAGTGGCCCAATCCTTTATTAGCAAAGGACAAGCTGGTGGAAATACTTATAAGGACCAAACATTCTCGAGGACACATGGGAATTCTGTCAAGTGCTTTCGCTTCAAATAGCTGAGTACTCTTCTTTGGTGTTCGTAAGTGTTGTGTGGGTGAACCTGTGCTAACATACCGCCCTTCCTAGGACTAATACATACTTGTGATTAAACCCCCTGCAAACATCCCTAACTACAGGAAAGTAATTAAGATATAAATCTAACCACAACCTTAAACTCTGAGATCCTACGCTCCCTTGTGCAAAGGTGTCCTAACAGGGGTTCAGGTTTCTATCACTTTGGCAACCCCACGATTAGTAGCCAAATACACAATGCATCCCCCTAGGACCATAAATGGTGAAGTGTCATGTAGTCGACATTCACATGACACCACTAGAAGAATAGCACCACAACTTAAATAATAAACCATTGAATAATAACTCATCACAGATTCACTACTAACAACATGTCATGGTGGTGGCACTGCAGATGCCATGGGTAGGCTAAAGTATGGGGACAATGGATGCTAGAGGGATCTGGGGAGGGAAGATGTAGTGATTTCTACACACATCTGGCTAGAAAATAGATCTTTATTTCTCCTCAATCAAGTTACAAGTGCTCCTTGAGATGTATCAGAGAGAGAGGAGGAACAAAACTACAACGCGAGCCCTCTCGTGCCAAATGAATCGATCCCTCCTCCAGGAAGCCGTGCCCCTCCTTATAAAGGGGTTCCTCGGTTCCTTCTAGGGTTGACATGGACAAGGATATTCTGGGAATATGCTTGTCCCAAAGTGGTAACTCGGCGGACCTCTTTCCGTGTCCCCCTTCTATCAACGGCAAAGACCCAGGACCCCCACATGTGAGCCTCGGGCTTGCCCACTGTCACCTCTGTGACGCCTGTCTGCCCCTCTACTCTTTGTCTCTAGCGCTTGGCTCTGTGCAGATTCCTTCTAGTTAGTAGCTAGGGTTTAAGTCTGGGAACCTTCTCCTTCTCCTGCAAGCTTCCCTTTACTCGGCTTCGCGTTGCATAACTCGGCTCGAACTTTACCTGCGTATGAGCTGATCAACCTTATTCGGCCGACTTAGCTCATACGTCGGCCGAGTAAGGTATTAATCACTCGATTTTGGCTAAGCCATGCCTTATTCGGCCGAGCCTTGCATAACTCAGCCGAATCAGCTTATAACTCGGCATATGGTTTCAGAGGTTCCTTCCTTCTTTCCACTATCTTGACCCTACCTGGGGTCATCCCCCCAACATTAGTCCCCGAAGCTGGTGCCGTCCTGCCGGAGACTTCGGCTGGGCCACATCAGTTTCCAAACATTTATCGTCTCTCATCTTCTGTCCGACGTATTTTTATCCGTCGCTCCTTTTCGGCTATATTCCTTTTGTTTATTCTCTCTTATCGAGGCATGAGCCGTGTTCTGAGTTATTCTCATTCTTCCGAGGTATACACTTGGCTTCTTGAGTAAGCCTCATCCTACGTGTACCAATCATTACTATTGTCTCGTTTTTTCGTACCGCTATAGTGTATGCTGACATGCTACAGTGCTTACTACGCCCGTCGCGTTGGCGCAGGGACGCTTCGATAAACGCAATGGTCACACAGCTTGATCTCCTCTCGCACGGTGTGGCCCTTGCTGTGGCTCCACTCTCCGTCCGCGGATGCATGATAAATGCGTTCACGCGGTTACCGCGGCACAACCACGATCCCACTACCGCTCACCCTACGCGGTTATAAGTAGGCGAGTGGGGGTGGGTCGATTCACTTTTCCCCTTCCCACTCCCTCCGTTTTCCTCCCGACGCTGCTACCGTTCTCGCGTTCCAGCGTCTGCGCCGCCGCTCTTTCTCCCCGACTACCCTATCGCCGCTCTTCTGAGCTCGCAAGATCACCGCCGCGCCCCCGTCCTGGGTTCACCGCTGCTAGGCTTCTCCGCTGTGCAACATGTTGCCGCTGCTAGGCCCTAGCCCTAGGCGTTTCTCTTTTTTCTTAATCTTCTGCAGCGGTTCTCTTTCCGCTCCGCCGCCACGCTTGTCGCCGTTGCGACGGGGCCTTGGGTTTCGAGGCCTCTGCCCGCCACCAGTCACTCCTCCGTCGACTCCTCCAACGAGCCCATGTCTAGCTCCGTCAGCGGTGTCGTTGTTGGGGAAGAAGATCTCATGGTGGGCCCAGAGTGAGGCTCGTGGTAAGGGTCTACGGTCACTCGCTGAGAGTTCGAGTGGCTGCGCAAGACTCGCCAGATTCCTGCCGAGGTAAATTGTCGCTTACCCGGCAAAGAGTCTTCCCCCGTGCTCAATGATGGCGAGTACGTATTTTTTATGTCACACTTTGCCATAGGATTTGGCCTCCCTCTTAGAGATTTTGCTAGGAGATTTT
This sequence comes from Avena sativa, assembly GCA_916181665.1. NCBI lineage: Eukaryota > Viridiplantae > Streptophyta > Magnoliopsida > Poales > Poaceae > Avena > Avena sativa. The sequence goes on from OV702282.1 coordinate 198,301,747, forward strand.
TAGATTACTTCGGCCTTCAGCCGCATCACTTGGCGGCTAATGTCGTGGACTCTCTCTCGGCTTTTATCTCGGCTTCCGAAGGATACTTCGGCCTTTGGCCTTTCGTAGATGTTTGGTCGAAGTTCTTCCAAATCCGAGCCAATGTGGTGCCGGATAAATATCTTCAACCTTCCGAGAAATCTTTAACCTAGTGCGGGGCTGCCTCCATTACACCTCAGAAAAACTCCGTGTTCCCCCAAGTCACGGGTCTAGAATCTTGCAAGAAATGGCACGGATCATTTTCTATGTTAAGAACACCGGAGCTGAGGATAAGATTCGGCTTCCTGCTTTCTCCATCGGTCCTCCCTCCAAGAAGAACTGGCTCTACAACCCGAAGAAATCCCATGCTCTCGCCGAGGCATTCGAGCTTCAGCTTAAGGAGTTGACTCGTGCTGGGCTTCGGGGCAAAGATTTGATGACCGCATTTATCAGCAGCCGAATCTGCCCCTTCTAACTCCGATCCCACAAGATTTGCTATATGAGTGGTCCTTTGGATCCCAACCCAGTTTCTATGGTTGAGCTCGATGATTACCAAATGTATAAGCGTGTCCGGGCTATTTTCAAGACCGAGAAGCCCGAGGAATGGAAGTGGGGAATGAAGCCATTCTCTCGCGAGAACCCTCCTCCTCAGGTAAACTGAACATGAGTTGTTTCATCCGAGATATCCTTCCTTCATTCTTTTGCTAACTCTTGTTTGCTTTTATCGCAGAGATTTGCAGAGCAGACCACGAAAGATGCCGAGGTTTTGGCTCTTCCCTGGACCGCCGACCGCAATACCCCGGACAACGGAGAACCTGATCCGGAGGAATTCATTCCTAAGCTGGAAGCTGCTCATGTTCGCCCCCGGAGCAAGACCTCGGCCTGTGCTGATGAAGGTGATTCGGACGATGTCCAAATTCTTGAGGTAGTTGCCGCGATGCCTATCTCTTACGCCTTTCCGGCTCCTTCTTTCCCAGCTAATCCGGTTGGCCAGGTGCACGAGGTCGAACCTCTTGCTTCAGAGGCCTCTATTACTTCTAAGAAGCGTGCCGCTTCGACGGATCCTTCGGATGCTGCCCCCAAGAAACGAACTAAGAAGTCCTCCTAGCATATTCCGAGGCGCAAAGTTATGCCCGGAGTTACTAGGTAAGTCTCCCTTTATACTTGCACTCGTATTTCTTGTTTCTCTCTTATTATTTACGAATTAATTTTCATTTCTTTGCAGTGATCCTCTCTCCGCCAAACCTAGCGGTCCGAGCATGACATCTCATCTTATTCGGCCACCCTCACCATCGCCTCCGGAAAATGTCCGGGTTCCCAGTCCTCCTCGTGGTGATTCTCCTCCAGGGCCGACTAATGTTTCTCCTCGGCGAGATGATCCCATTGCTCCCCCCGTTGTTTCTAATGATACCCCGATGCCGGATCATCCGATTGATTTGGCTGCTCCCTCAATACTCCCGAAGTCAGTCCCACTGATTCTTCGTCTATCGCAGTTCCAGCTTCTGCTCAGACGTCAGCCGAGGTTGCTACTACCTCGGCTCCTTTAGAAACTGTTACCCCTTCTGCTGCAAAGGAAGTTGTTCCTAGTTCCGAGGTTGTTGCTCCTACCGAGGTTCCCGCCAAAAACAAGAGCGTTGTCGCAACTAAGCCCTTGCCATCTCAAAAGGGGTAATCAAGTTCCTCTCAACCCAGCGTTGCTGATATGCTCTGCAAGGATGCCCCTTCAGCTAAGCCTGTGGTTGCCACTGCTGTCGACACGCGACTCGTGCTCCATAAGAGTCTAGCGACCGCAGCAGTCACGCAACAGGCCAGGGGTAAAGTGTTGACACGCACTGAGAGTGGAAACAGCCTCAGATCCTTGGTAGAGTATGCCAACAACTGGAGTGCTACTGATTAACTCGAAGGCAATCCGAGTAACCAATCATTCCATTTATCCGACATTAGCAGCCGTTTGCATATGGCTGCCAATATTGTCCTTGAAAGTGACAAGATGAACGAGGTAAGCACCTCAATTTATACTTTGTCTATTATATACGCACTAGTCCCCGAGCTTGCAACCGAATGATTTGTCATTCGTTTGGAAGCTTTCCTTGTTCCGAATATAGCAACTTGCCTGTGTAATAGATAATGTTTGCTATGTACATTAAAAATACGTCTAACCACCTAGAGCCAAGTCAAAAAAATCGCAATTCGGATCTGCTTTAGTTTTGAATATCCAACCATCTAGATCCGAGTCAAGTTTTTCTTGATTCGGATCCGCTTTAGTTCTGAATATCCATCCATCTAGATCTGAGTCAAGTTTTTTCTTGATTCGGATCTGCTTTAGTTTCGAATATCCAGTCATCTAGATCCGAGTCAAGTTTTTCTTGATTCGGATCTGCTTTATGGTCTTCTTTGTATAACTTATTGTTATTGTCAGGTTGCTCATGATCAGCGAACGGCCGAATTTCAAAGGTTACTCTTCTCGCACAAGAAGCTTCAAGATAAATTCGACAAAATGATCCCCGTTGTGAAGAAAACTGGTAAACTACTCGGCTTTTAGTGCCCTCTACCTTTGTAGAAAACTCCATTTTTGTACTAATTTCTGATGTGTTGTTGTGCATTTAATGTCAACAACCTAAATACCCGGCTTACGAAGAAGGTTGGCGCTCTTGAAGGTTAGTTACCCCTTTGCCCTTTTATTCATCCATTTTTTGTTCGAGGTAAATTTTTGGGTATCTTACAGTATTCCGGCTTCGGTGTAGCCGAGTTACAAACATTTGCAGTGTCGCATCAAGAATGCATACCTATGCTGTTGGGCCACGCAGAGATAAAACAAAACTTTTTCCTCTAACGTGGTGATCCCAAGACCTAGCTGAGGTAGAAGGGCACGAGGTTTACCACTAGACGCGCAGTTGCGGATTACTGATGAAGCGCGTCAGTTGATGCAGTGAAGTCCTCACGATCCGATCGTCCTGGTGCTGATCGCATAGCACCTCTGCTGGTATCCACACGTACAAGGAGGAGCGCCGGCAGCGAACTGCTAGGTTCGTTACGGCGGCTGGACTGCTGTGGAGCTAGGGTTTCCAACACATGGAATGACCTAACCGAACAACGATTAACCTTACTGGGTTACGGTGCTCCACTATATATAGGGAGTGAACGTGGGTTCTGCTCGCGTGACCCATTCACTAAAGCCCATATAACACTAGTTACCGTGAGTCCAACTCACTAACTCAGTCCTAATCTGGTTTAGGTCCAACCCAACCAGATTACAGATTCGGATCCAATCCGAACTTGCTCCCGCTCTTAAGTGTGTGACCCCGCAGGCTCATGGCTACTTGGACACGATTGGAGTCTGACTCTCAATCGATCAGTCGGTATCGGCTCCTAGCAGAACATGCCGACTCCCAAGTACCAAAGAGTCATGACGACTTGCCTTTCCAATGCGACTTATGTCCGAGTCCCTTTTGCCTCACGATATACCTTGTCAGACTATAGGCGAATATATGTCATCCCTTAAATAGTCCGACTCTCTTCTCGATCCGAGATAAGTGATTCACCCTACTAACTCTTAGTCGATCGCCTCGGTTAACACTTAACCGAGTCGTGCATGGCCATGCTTTCCGAATCATATCTCACGAGAGGGCCCAGAGAATATCTCTCCGAGTGGAGGGGCAAAATCCCATCTTGGTTGTTCACATCACGCAGCTTGATTCTCAGTCGACCCGAACCCTGCCTTTATAACTGCCCAGTTACGGATCAGCGTTTGACAGAACCTAAGTCGGTGATCCTCAACTCGGACTATGCAACAACCTCAGGTCTAAGGATTACATTGATTGAGATATACAAATGACAGCTAGTTCGTTGCACCTCAATATGGGTCAATCCGACTCGCTAAACTCTTTAGCCGAATCTGTGTAAGTTGGAATAGCATCTCCATGCCCATGACAAGTGGAACCGAGTCATCAAGCCAACTTTCACATTGGTCTAAGTTGTGTGTCCAGCACAACCTCAATGACCAAGGATATTTAGTATAAACAACATGAATGCATAGTTCCACAACCGAATCACATATTCAGTGATACACATCAGATGTTTAAACAAGGACTACTTAATAACTTTATGAATACAATGGGAAATATCATCATACATGATTGCCTCTAGGGCATATTCCCAACAGTCTCCCACTTGCACTAGAGTCAATCTTTCGACATCACATGTCTAAGCATCTAATGCCCATGGCTCTCAGGTGCGCCTCATGCTTCGGCTGGGGTAACGGCTTTGTCAACGGATCCGCAATATTTGCATCTGTGTGTACCTTGCATAACTTGATATCACCCTGATCCACGAACTGGCGAATTAGGTGGTACCGCATGAGTATGTGCTTGTTCTTCTGGTGTTGTCTAGGTTCCTTGGCTTGTGCAATAGCACCATTGTTGTCACAATACACGTCCAACGGATTGGACGAGCCCTGAACCACACCAAGATCCATGAGGAAATTCCTCATCCAAACAGCTTCCTTTGCTGCCTCCGAGGCGGCAATATACTCAGCCTCTGTTGTAGACGCAGACACAGTCTCTTGCTTGGAACTCTTCCAGCTCACAGCACCTCCGTTTATAATAAACACGTATCCGGATTGCGAGCGAGAATCATCAGAGTCGGTGAGATAACTCGCATCCGTGTAACCCTTTACACTGAGTTCATCTTCACCACCATAAACCAAGAACATATCCTTAGTCCTTCTCAAGTACTTTAGGATATTTTTAGCCGCTGTCCAGTGGATCTCTCCAGGATCAGCCTGGTATCTGCTCACAACACTTAGAGCATAGGAAACATCCGGCCTAGTACAAATCATGGCGTACATGATGGATCCGACTGCAGAAGCATATGGAATCGCACTCATCCGACTTCGCTCATCAGTTGTCGAAGGACACTGAGTCTTGCTAAGTTTTACACCATGGGACATCAGTAAGAACCCCTTCTTAGACGATTCCATGTTGAACTTCTTCAACACTTTGTCCAAATAAGTACTCTGACTCAATCCAATGAGCCTCCTTGATCTATCTCTATAGATCCGGATTCCGAGGATGTATGTTGCCTCACCCAAGTCTTTCATTGAGAAACTCCTTTCTAATGATTCCTTGGTTTCTTGCAACATCTGGACATCATTTCCAATCAGTAATATGTCATCCACATATAAAATTAGAAAATTTACTTTGTTCCCACTAAACTTCTTGTACAAACAAGAATCATGATCACTCTTGATGAAGCCAAACGATTTGACTACCTCATCAAAGCGAATATTCCAACTCTGAGATGCTTGCTTCAACCCATAAATGGATTTCTGAAGTTTGCATACCTTGTCAGCATTAGCCGGATCGACAAAACCCTCGGGCTGTATCATATACACGTCCTCGGTTAAATTTCCGTTAAGGAAAGCCGTTTTGACATCCATATGCCATATCTCATAGTCGAAATAGGCTGCTATAGCTAACATGATCCGAACTGATTTAAGCATCGCTACGGGCGAGAAAGTCTCGTCGTAATCAACTCCTTGAACTTGTCGGAACCCCTTCGCGACAAGGCGTGCTTTATAGACGGAAACATTTCCATCCATATCAGTTTTCTTTTTAAAGACCCATTTGCACTCGACGGGTCTTGTACCGTCTGGCAGATCAACCAAGTTCCAAACTTGATTTTCATCCATGGATTTTATCTCGGATCTCATGGCTCCAAGCCATGACTCGGAATCAGATCCCACCATCGCTTCCGAATAACTTGCCGGCTCATCACTGTCTAACAGTAACACATCACGAACACTTCGTAATCTTGCCGATCTTCGTAGTACAGGTGCGGCTGCCGGCTCAGCTGCCACGATCGGCTCATTCTCCAAGGTTTTTGCCGACTCGCTACTAGCCGATTCCTCTCGAATTTCTTCGAGTTGCACCGTGCTCCCACTTACTCCCCGACTGAGAAACTCTTTCTCAAGGAAGACACCGTTCCGAGCGACAAACACTTTGCCCTCTTCTCGGTTGTAGAAGTAGTAACCCAAGGTTTCCCTCGGATACCCCACGAAAATACACTTATCCGACTTGGCTGTAAGCTTGTCCGACTGAAGTCGCTTGACAAATGCTTCACAACCCCAAATCTTAAGAAAAGACAAACTTGGCTTTTTGCCTGTCCACATCTCATGCGGTGTCTTCTCTACCGACTTTGATGGTACTTTGTTTAGTGTGAACGCCGCTGTTTCTAGACAATAACCCCAAAATGATAAAGGCAGATCTGTCCGACTCATCATTGATCGTACCATTTCCAACAAGGTCCGATTCCGCCTTTCCGAAACACCATTCCTTTGTGGCGTTCCTGGTGGAGTAAGTTGAGGAACTATTCCACAACTTTTCAGATGGTCATCAAACTCATGGCTCATGTACTCGCCTCCTCGGTCCGACCGAAGAAACTTTATTTTCTTGCCGAGTTGATTCTGTGCTTCATTCTGGAATTCTTTGAACTTTTCAAAGGCTTCCGACTTATGTTTCATCAAGTAGATATATCCATACCTACTCAAATCATCAGTGAAGGTAATGAAGTACTCATAACCACCCCTGGCTGTCGTGCTCATTGGTCCACATACATCACTATGTACTAGTCCCAACAAGTCTGACGCCCTTTCGCAACTCTTTGCAAAAGGTGTCTTGGTCATTTTGCCGAGTAGGCAAGATTCGCATGTCTCGAACGACTCCAAGTCGAACGAAGTTAGGAGTCCATCATCATGGAGCTTCTTCATGCGTTTCCAACTTATATGACCAAGCCGACAGTGCCAAAAGTAAGTCATATTCAGATCATTTGGTTTCAACCTTTTAACATTTATGTTATAAACCGACTCACCATCAAGATTCAAAATAAATAACCCGTCCTGGACGGGTGCAAAGCCGTGAAACATATCATTCAAATACAAAGAACAACCATTATTCTTGATATTCGACTCATAGCCTTGCCTCATCAAACATGAAGCAGAAATAATGTTTCGACTGAGCACTGGAACATAATAACAATTATTTAGTTCCATAATGAATCCGGAAGGTAAATGAAGTTGCATCGTGCCGACTTCCAACACAGCAACTCTTGCTTTGTTGCCGACTCGAATATGAACCTCGCCTCTTGCTACGCTCCTAGTTCTTACCAGTCCCTGCAACGAGTTGCAGATGTGAATAACTGATCCGGTATCATATACCCAAGAACTATTAGGTGCATCAGCAAGATATATGTCTATAACATTGCAAACAAGTGTACCTGAGTCGGAAGTCATACCTCCACTCTTGGCTTTGTCGGCCAAGTACTTGCTGCAGTTCCTCTTCCAGTGGCCATCCGCCTTGCAGTAGAAGCAAGTGGATCCGGCTGAAGGAGATGGTTTAGTCCCTGAGGAAGCGCTTGGGACCAGGTCCTGAGCCTGCTTTCCTCCTGACTTAGCCTTCTTCTTAGTCCAAGAACTTTTCTTGAACTTAGCCTTATTCTGCACCATCAACACTTGACTGGTGCCCTTCTTGAGATCCGCCTCTGCCTGCTTGAGCATCCCATGCAATTCAGTGAGCTTCTTATCCATACCATGCATGTGGTAGTTCGAAATGAACTGCCCATATGCACTAGGAAGAGAGTTCAGAATTATATCCGTAGCGAACTCTTCGCTAATGGGGTAGCCAAGCCTCTCCAGAGACTGCACGTAACCAACCATTTTGATCACATGCGGACTCAGTGGATCACCATCCTTAAGCTTGCAACTCAACAAAGCCTGAGAGACTTGATACCTCTCAGTCTTCGCCTGAGCCTGGAACATACTTTTGAGGCTTTCGATCATATCGTAGGCCTCAACATGCTCGAACTGCTTTTGCAAGTCCGGTTCCATGTGAGCAAGCATAAGACAGCTAATATCCGTGGACTCATCCTTAGCCCGACGGTAGGCATTGGTGGCTGCGACAGTCGCATTCTCATTCGGCTCATCTGGAAGTGGGTTGTCTAGGACATGGTCCTTCTTTTCTTGTTTGAGAACAATTCTCAGATTTCGATACCAGTTGGTAAAATTAGTGTCGTTCAGTTTATCTTTCTCAAGAATGGTTCTCAACGCAAAACCGGATATCTGAGAGTGACTGCTACTTGGTGCCATGATCTACAACAGAAAATATGCAAAAACACTTTAAGACATGTATTCATAAAAGAGCAAGCATATTAAACATTTTAATATTTTATGCTCCCACTAGAACCAACACCCCTCCGATGGTTACTTAGTGATTCAGGATCCTAAATAAGCAAGTCGGCTAGTGAGCTTTAGCATCACCGCTAGCCGCCAAGTGATCTAGGTAGACAACTCCTTGTCAATCGCATCTTATGCGACTCCTGTTGGACGGGTGGCATCACATGCCCCGGCTCCCATCCGACTTTTCCCCGAGTCCCACAACCGTTGTGATAGACCCGTCTAGCTTACCGAGTGTTTCTGCAGTAAGAGTCCGACTCGAACACACCTAGTCGGAAAGAATTGGCAGCACCTCAATTTTATGAGCCCACTACCAAAAATGTCCGACTTGTGATGGTGCAAACACTGGCGGGAAAACCGACTAGACCTTCTTTGAGGGATTAAAATTTACCGACTATCTAATAGAGGTAAAACTAAGACATAACAATAACACAAAATAAATTAATTATAATGTGAAATGGTATGGCTCTCTTCATGGCGATCTCCATCTCCACAAAGCCTGTAATTCGACTCGTGCCAACTCTTGTCACTTGCCGTCTTACTCCATGTCGCCGACATGTACAACGCCTTGCATGCCTTCCGGGTTCTCCAAACAGCTACACTAGCTTAGTAAAGTAAATTACATAGAGAATCCGACACGCAGGTCGTTATACAATAAAAATACAGCACCTAGGCTCCAGCCGGCTGACAAAAACCGTGATTCGCAGATCACGTATGGATTACACACATACATCACATGCACATGAACCATACCATTCACAACTTCCTGCAAAATCAAGTTATGCATAGATACAATATCTACCGGCGTTGTGAAAATCGCAACGATATCTAAGGCGCTACGACAGGGCGAAGCCGGCGGTCCCGCTAGCCGGATAGCGGGCGGGGATCGAAGGGGCAGCGCCCCTCGCGGGTGTGGGCAGCGCCCGACGATTTTTCCGAAAACGTAGATCTCATCTACGATCCGAACATGGATTCCGACCATCGTTCCGATTCGATCAAACTCTTTGATCTTCGATCACCGCTTCTGGATTTACGTGTCACAGTCTACCCCGATGGCGGAAGCCGACCGGTAGGGGTATGTCGTTCCACGACCTCAGCAGTATGATCACGGAAATCAGATCTACCATTCCCCGAGTACAGTTGATCCAATCAACCTCGTACAAAACCGATCTATCTCATAGATCGACCACCAAACAGCACATAGATCTCATCTACATCCTACCACATATCACATATGCGTGATCTCGAGCCTAAAACCAGAAGCTATCGCTCTGATACCACTGTTGGGCCACGCAGAGATAAAACAAAACCTTTTCCTCTAACGTGGTGATCCCAAGACCTAGATGAGGTAGAAGGCCACGAGGTTTACCACTAGACGCGCAGTTGCGGATTACTGATGAAGCGCGTCAGTTGATGCAGTGAAGTCCTCACGATCCGATCGTCCTGGTGCTGATCGCACAGCACCTCTGCTGGTATCCACACGTACAAGGAGGAGCGCCGGCGGCGAACTGCTAGGTTCGTTACGGCGGCTGGACTGCTGTGGAGCTAGGGTTTCCAACACATGGAATGACCTAACCGAACAACGATTAACCTTACTGGGTTACGGTGCTCCACTATATATAGGGAGTGAACGTGGGTTCTGCTCGCGCGACCCATTCACTAAAGCCCATATAACACTAGTTACCGTGAGTCCAACTCACTAACTCAGTCCTAATCTGGTTTAGGTCCAACCCAACCAGATTACAGATTCGGATCCAATCCGAACTTGCTCCCGCTCTTAAGTGTGTGACCCCGCAGGCTCATGGCTACTTGGACACGATTGGAGTCTGACTCTCAATCGATCAGTCGGTATCGGCTCCTAGCAGAACATGCCGACTCCCAAGTACCAAAGAGTCATGACGACTTGCCTTTCCAATGCGACTTATGTCCGAGTCCCTTTTGCCTCACGATATACCTTGTCAGACTATAGGCGAATATATGTCATCCCTTAAATAGTCCGACTCTCTTATCGATCCGAGATAAGTGATTCACCCGACTAACTCTTAGTCGATCGCCTCGGTTAACACTTAACCGAGTCGTGCATGGCCATGCTTTCCGAATCATATCTCACGAGAGGGCCCAGAGAATATCTCTCCGAGTGGAGGGGCAAAATCCCATCTTGGTTGTTCACATCACGCAGCTTGATTCTCAGTCGACCCGAACCCTGCCTTTATAACTGCCCAGTTACGGATCAGCGTTTGACAGAACCTAAGTCGGTGATCCTCAACTCGGACTATGCAACAACCTCAGGTCTAAGGATTACATTGATTGAGATATACAAATGACAGCTAGTTCATTGCACCTCAATATGGGTCAATCCGACTCGCTAAACTCTTTAGCCGAATCTGTGTAAGTTGGAATAGCATCTCCATGCCCATGACAAGTGGAACCGAGTCATCAAGCCAACTTTCACATTGGTCTAAGTTGTGTGTCCAGCACAACCTCAATGACCAAGGATATTTAGTATAAACAACATGAATGCATAGTTCCACAACCGAATCACATATTCAGTGATACACATCAGATGTTTAAACAAGGACTACTTAATAACTTTATGAATACAATGGGAAATATCATCATACATGATTGCCTCTAGGGCATATTCCCAACATATGCCTGATATGATGCTGCATTTTTTAGAGCAAGCTGCCACTCACTCGGCAGAACTTAAGGAAAAAGATGATGAGATAGCCCGGCTCCGCGCCGAGGTTGAATATCTTAAACTTGCCCAGAAGTCCGAGTTGGAGAAAATCGATCAGGAGTTTTCCGAGGAGAAGAACCGACTAAGTCTGCAGCTTCAGAAGGATAAGCAACTTCTTGATGCCGCCGAGCTAAAGAACCAGGCGATGACCGAAGAAATCGCTGGTTTTGAGAAGAGTAGGGCGAACTGGGCCACGGATCTCCAGAAAATGCTGCGATATATCCATCGTGAGTTTTCTGTTCTTGGCTGAGTTATTCTTTTCCCGTTGCCTTTCTTGACTTATTTGATGTCCTTTCATGTAGATCATTTTCCAGAAGCTAAGTCTATGAGTTCAAAGGCTGTGATTGCTGCTCGCGGCTGCCAAGGTGTTCCCATTGTTCCGAACCAAGAATATTCTATTGAGGATTTCCTGGTTGCCGTTGCCACTGCTATCGAGCCAATGAAAGTCATGGTAAAAGATCTGGTGCGAGCGGGCGTTCGGGCCTACCATGTGCTCTGGCCGAATGAGCCAAAGATTAAGGAAGTTGAAGTGCTCGTGGCGAGGCTGATGGAGTCTCAAACTCGGCTGAATCTTTGGCGAGAATCTGCCGGACGAGCCGGAGCTGACATGGCACTTACTATTGCTTTGTCATGGTACGAGGATATCTCCCTTGATACCTTGATGCATTTGCGCACTGGGTCTCCTTGGGTTGAAAATTCTAAGTATGTTGCCCGCCGTAAAGCCCGCACCTATTAGCTTATTGAGTACGCCGATATTCATCACTGGAACGAAGGGCCGAGCTTTCTCTCTGAGGACGATGAAGGCGATGCCGAGGCTGTGGATGAAGATGGATCTGATGGCGATTCTGGTGATGAGGGTAGGTCGGATGAAGATTCCGATAATGCCGACGAGTCCAACGATAGCTCAGGAGGGGATGCCGAGGCTCGATCCTCCTCCAAGGGAACTGAGGCTTCTCAAGTCCAAGGTGGAGTCTCTCAGCAGACAAAGCCTGCCCAAGATGTCCCTGCGACTTCCGCCGATGCCGAAGTAACCTCTGCAGAGTCTCAAGCAACCTCTGAGGCCCCTGCTCCTAAAGTGGTATGTTCTAGCGAGGCCGAGGTAGCCTCGGCTGCCCTCGAGATACCAACGTCGGAAACCTCCGCTGCTGCTATTGTTCCTCCTATGGATGATTCGGCAACTGCCGATGCCTGAGCTTAAAAACTCTTGTTCAAGTCCCCGGTATGCCGGGTGTATGCTGTCCTAAAACAATATTTCCCTTTTGGTACTATGTGATCCGTTTAACTCTGGCACCATATGCTGTCATAATATTGTTACTCTTCTAGGTGAGTTTGTGTGATCCGTAACTTTGTTTGCAAAATTTCAATTTCGTAAGTTCGAATCATATTTCCATATGCTTGATTCACCTGCTAGTTTTTCATCTATTCTTAGTTGCAGAATTTTGGTTTTTCAATTTTGTCTCAAGGATTATGAGCATTATGTCCATACCTCATTTAATCTGATAGACTTATCATTTCTCCGAGTTATCTACTGGTAAGATAATATAAATAGGGTGTTTCCCACATTATATCTCGAATTGCTGATGTTCTTACTCGTGTGATTATGATAGTACAAATTCATGGGAAATTCCTCCAAGTTTTTGCTCGGGTTGCCAAAGTGACCATTCATATTGCACATGTGATTGATGATAGATAAGTCGGAAGTCCCCGAGTCAGTGGTTGTGCCACCGAGGTTCCATATATAACTAAGTCAACGAACAGTACGGAGCAGTACCCAAGTTACTGCTCGAGTTACCGAAGTTTGATACATAACTAAAAATGATAAACAACGTGGGGTAGTTCCCGAATCATTGCTCGAGCTACCGAGGTTTCATTAAAAATGGTAAATAACGCGAGGTAGTCCCCGAGTCACTGCTCAAACTACCAAAGTTTCATACATAATAAAAATTACAAATAACACGGGGTAGTCCCCGAGCTACAGCTCGAGCTACTGAAATCTCCTTAATTCATGTCTAATACATCAATTTGATACATAATATTGCTGGATACAACACATTTCCTCTAAGTGTAAAACGGACAAAGTAAATCCATGTTCCACGGTCTTTTTGATTCGTCTCCGGACTTATTTGCCTTGTTCTTTTCTAGTGTTTGAGCGTCGATTAAGTAGTATGCATCGTTGTGTAATGATTTGCTCACGATAAATGGGCCTTCCCATGGGGTTGAGAGCTTATGCATGCTGGCTGTGCATTGCACTAGCCGAAGAACTAGATATCCTTCCTTGAAAACTCTTGAACTCACTTTCTAACATGGTTATACCCTATGGGTACACGACATTAGCATACCCGGTCCCGCCCAAGGAAGGCCCACAAGAATATACGCGGCCTGTGGAGATTTTTGGGTGGCCCAAGCCCATGACATCTTCGGATCCTTGGAGAGCAAGACTAGAACAGATAGAACATTCAAAGGGGCAAACCCTAAACTTGTAACCGACTCGATCTGTGCCCGGGACCTGCCTAACTCTATATAAAGGCTAGGAGGGCACGGCGATGAGGACATCCTTTTTTCACCGCATACACACGCTCATGCCAAATTGCATCTGTGCACCCCTGTACTTTTCGGTTCCGCCGTAATCAAGAGCAGACAAGCAGGAGTAGGGTTTTCCCTCCAGGGGCCTAGACCTGGGTAAATCTCGTGTCCCCTGGTTGCTTGTCTGTTAACCGTTCCGCGATCTCCAGCACCCCCATCTTCTCCAAAACCCAAGCTCATAACAATGGGCATTGATGAGATCAAACCTCGTCAATTGGCGCCATCTGTGGGAATCGGGGGCGCTGATTGTGCGATCGTGACGGTCCCAACCAAAGCGATCTACAACTCCTCGGCGACGGAGAGCCATCTCCTCTTTGGCGCTTTTGACTTCACCGCCCACTCGCCAGCCACCATGAAGGACTTCGAGCCCGTAGGCGACGGACTCGAGATCCTATTCGGGAGCTTCTGCTTCCAAGTGGGACAGACCGACACTCTCCGCCTCCCAGAGCGGGTGCCACTGCCATCGATCAGGCTCGTCTCATGGGCCCTGCATCCCAGCGTGCTACGCACGTCAACGCTAACAGATGAGTCGTACGACAGCAGCAGCTGCAACTCAGATCTGTGCGACCCCCGTCGGATGAAGGAACCTACGGTTCCGGATCCGAAAGCTGCGGCAGCAGCGATCCAATCTGCGAGCGCTACCAGTGCACCGTAGTCATCCAAAGCGACGTGGAACAACCACCAGGTTCGAGTGCCCACGTGCCACCACACAACCCACAAGGTGGAAATGGAGCAAACAGGAGGCAACCATCCCTCCCACCCAACGAGGACGACCCCGATGCCCATCGAAGAATTAACCTCAACGAGGAAGGATGGCACCAGGCAGGTGAAGCCGTGGCGGGAAACAAGATGCTGCTTGTGGACGCTTCACGGGACCTGCTGATGGCATACCACTTGCTCCTCATCGAAGAGCATAAAAAGCAGGTGAAGATGCAAGAGGTACTCGACAAACGCAAGCAAGCAGCCTCGGAGTCTAGCGCGCGATGAGTTGCACTCTCCGCCGCTGGGGGCTCCATCTTGCACGGCAACAATGCCAACAAGCATCGCTCTCGCACAGAGCACATGGATCCCGCTGCACGTCGCAAGGTCACTCGAACCCTCAATATATCCTTCATGGATATGGACGCCAACGGCAACGTCATCCCGAAGACATCGCAAGCTGCGATCATGGCAGCCACCACATACCTCACATCCCATCCACCTCCGGTGGGGGACCCGAAGAGAGCTATGCACAAGTCCGCACTAGCCGGACTCGGACTCGTTGGAGCTGCGCTCCATGAGGAGGCTCCTGTAGGGGTTCGTAGCATGGAAAACAAAAAATTTCTATCGCATACAAACAAACAAGCCAAGATCTATCTACTAGATTGTAGCAACGAGTCGTTTGGAATAACTTACCCTCGAAGATTCCAAAGCGGTTAACGAGAGCAGATTCTCGTGGGTGATGTAGTCGTACACTTCCGATCTCAAGATCGCGTAGACGATCCTTCCGGCGCTGCGTTCCGGCAGCGCTCCCGTAGTCGGTCACACGTTCGGTACTCGACGAAGACCTTCCTCTCCCTTGTTCCAGCAGGCAGCGGAGGTTGTAGCACTCTCCTCGCGATTCCGGCAGCACAACGGCGTGGTACCGGAAGTAGAGGGGAAATCCCGCAGGGCTTCGCCTTAAGGCGGTGCGAGTATGGTGGAGCTTATGAGAGAGGCTATTAGTGGTCTAGTAATTAGACACACCAATTAGAAGGCTCTAAACCGCAGGCTAAAGCAATTAGAAGCTCTAAACCAAAACGGCTCTAAACCGGAGGTAGAAGATAGGAACTTGTGTGTTCTAGGAGGGGAGCCCTGCCCCTCCTTATATAGATGGGAGGGGGCTGGCGCGCCAGGGGAGGGAGGGAGTCCCTCCCCAACTCGGCCTAGGGCTGGCCGCTGGCTTGGAGGAGAGAAACTCCTCCTCCAAGTCGGTTCCAACTCCTCTTGCTTGTTTCCCACAGTTTCTTGTTTTAGCCGTTTGACTTTCAAACTGGACATTTGACTTTTCTGTTTTAGGATTCAATTTAATCCTTTATTTGGGACAGCAAGAACACTTAGTACATGATGCAATCATTCCAATATGTAATGACACATTCATGTACCCCTCCCCCCCGGAGTGCCGGACAATCCGGACCCTTCTAGAACATTCCCGATGAAAACACCGGAATCATTCCCGAACTCCGAAACGGGACTTTCCTTATATGAATATTATTCTCCGGACCATTCCGGATCACCTCGTGATATCCCGGATCCCATCCGAGACTCCGAACAACATTCGGTCTCTTTCTCATAATACCATAACTACTCAAACAACGTCGAATCCTTAAGTGTGTCTCCCTACGGTTCGTGAATTATGCGGACATGATCGAGACACTTCTCCGAACAATAACCAATAGAAGAATCTGGAAATTCATATGGCTCCCACATATTTCTACGATTACTTTGCGATCGAATGAACCACTTACATACGATACCAATTTCCCTTTGTCTCACGATATGTTACTTATCCGAGGTTATGATCGTCGGTATCTCTGCATACCTAGTTCAACCTCGTTACTGATAAGTACTCTTTTCTCGTTCCCGTGATATGTGATCCCTTGTGACCAAGTCACATGCTTGCAAGCTAATTGGATGACATTCCACCGAGAGGGCCCAGAGTATATCTATCCGTCATATGGATGGACAAATCCCACTCTTGATCCATGTGTTTCAACCAATACTTTCCGAACACTTAATGCCACCTTTATAGCCACCCAGTTACGGTGTGGTGTTTGATGTCATCAAAGCATCCATCCGGTAAAGGTGATATGCATGATCTCATGGTCGAAGGAATTATGTTACTATATATCAGAAAGCATATAGCAATTGAACTATTGAAATGACTTTGATCTTTATGCTACTCTTATCTATAGGAGTATGTCCATCACATCATTCTCCTAATGATATGATCCTGTTGTTAATAACATCTCTATGTTCATGACCAGGAAAC
Organism: Avena sativa; assembly: GCA_916181665.1. Classification (NCBI taxonomy): domain Eukaryota; kingdom Viridiplantae; phylum Streptophyta; class Magnoliopsida; order Poales; family Poaceae; genus Avena; species Avena sativa. Next base: position 198,318,325 of record OV702282.1, read on the forward strand.
CATGATCATATATTAACCAACAAGCTAGTTTAACAAGAGGCTTTACTAGGGACTCTTATTTTAGTTTACAAATAACACAAGTATTAATGTTTCCGGTTAATACAATTATAGCATGGTATGTAAACATTTATCATAAGTGTGAAGATATGATAACAACCACTTTATTATTGCCTCTTGGGCATATCTCCAACAGTCTCCCACTTGCACTAGAGTCAATAATCTAGTTTCAAACCTTTGTGTATATAACACCTATGGCTTTCCGGTGTTGTATGTACATGATTGCTAGTGGTCAACTGATCTCCGGATCTGACACTTCCAGGTCCGTGTGTAATTGCATGTCTTTGCGTCTCTACGCATCACTCATTCTCTAATGAGATGGCTTTGTATAAATTTGGTCTTTCGGTGTGACCTTTAGCTCTTTGGGGTTTAAAACATGTTGATAATATTGTCGCACAATATATCTTCATAGTATTATCCCTCTGTGAACTACACCTAGTTTGATAACAAACTACTTGACACAAATGCCCTCTTTTGCTGCTATAATAGCAGTCATATACTTAGCCTTTTGTTGTAGTATCTGTCACAATGTCTTAACTTTGGAACTCATCCAAATCCATTATAGAACTCACTTTCCATTATATTGTGCCACCCTTAGTTTTAGATTGAGATAAACTTAATTTGTACTTTGTGACAAAGCTAGTATCAATGTAGTACTTTTACAATGAACTAACCATCTATTTGTCACTTCTACAAATATTATACTCTTAGTTCTTCCAAAAGATCATAAGAATATCTTTACTATTGTCCAATGATCATCTTACGAATCATTCTGGTATATGCTCACAACATTTAGAGCATAGGACATATCTGGATTTGTACATATCACAGTATGATTGATATAAATACTCTTTGTGATTTCATACATCAAGTATCAATCTATACTTGATTATTTGTTTCACTTTACCAAATGTCAATACACTTGAATATATCATCAACATTGAACTCATTCAATCCTTTCTGTGTGACAAGAACCTCTCTTGTAGTTTCTATATTGAACTCATTCAATATCTTGTCTATGTACTTTTGGCACAACCATATTAGCGTCTATAGATGCCAAATATTTGGGTTTTGCCTAAGTCTTTCATCGGGATGAAATTCTTAATATGTGTTAATAAAAGATACATTATTTCCAATCAACAATATGTCTTCCACATAATGTATTAGAAACATGTCTTAGCGCTCCCACTTAATTTCTTGCAAATGCAAGCATCTTCATTGTCTCTAATGAACTTTTAAACTCCTTTAACAGTTTCATCATAGTGAAGATTCCAATTCCGCGATGCTCACTTTAACCATTGAAGTTTGCATATGCTTTTAGCATCCTTTGAATTAACAAAACCCTATGGACCGTGTTATGCACATGTCCTAGGTAACGATTCTATTAGAAGAACTTGTTTTGTTTATTCAACTACCATATAACAAATTATATGTAGTGGTTGCTACATTAATCCGTCTAGACTAAATATCACTATGAAAGATCAAATCTTGTCATAGTCAACCTTTGAACATTTTGTGAACTCTTTCCCAACATGTCGACTATTTCATAGATGTAAAACACCCATGTCTATTTCTTTTATAGATCCAAATACGACTGTAAGGTCTTGTACCTTTTCAGAGGGTCTTTCAAGTTCAAAGCTGGATCTCTCGCATATGAAACTATCGCGGATTTTATGGCTTCAAGCCATTTGACGGAGTCAGGGCCCATCATCGCTTCTTTGTATGTAGTCAGATCATTATTGCCAAATAATGATTTAACTCTCAAATCTTGGTATTTGATTGTTCATCCGACCTACTTGTTTCAATAGGAACTTAGATCTCCGTGACCACAACCTTTGAAGTACGCGAGCCATGAGCATTGTTTGCTAACTCCGGAACACTTTTCGGTGCTGCGCAACTTTGCACATATAGCTAAGGTTCTTTTAACCTTATCAAAGTTCTATTGTCCTCCCACTTAACTTTTCACGAAAAATTCCTTCTCAAAGAAACTTGACGTTCTAAGCAACAAACACTTTTGTCTCCGGTGTTTATGGAGGAATACTTAACAGTTATACAAAGACAGGTTCATCCGACTTTGGTTGCAAACATCTTTCTTATGCATAGCATACCAATGTTTAAGAAAGGACAACTTGGGTTTTATCCCAAACCATAACATATGGTGTCATTTCAACGGATTATGATGGAGCTCTTTTCAGTGGAAAAACGGTAATCTCTAAAGCTTTTAATCTTTAAAATACAATGGCAGTTTTATGAATTACACCTTCGATCTTACCATGTCAAACAAGGTTTAATTCATATCTTGAACGCTCCATACTCTTATGGTGTTTCGGGAAATGCAAATCCACGGAACGATTCCTTAAATCTTAGGTATTATGCTAAACTCTGTAACTCAAATATCTTCCTTTATGATCTTTATCATAAACTGTTTATATTCTTGTTACAATGATTTTGCACTTCATCTTGAAAGTCTTTGAACTTTTCAAATGTTTCATACTTCATCCTTATTAAGTAAATATTCATATATTCACTCAAATTTTCGGAGAAAGCATATGAAGTTGAAATCCATCGCTTTTGACTACACATAATGGATTTCGTACAACAATATGTACAAATTCCAATAACCCAGTCTTTCGTTCCCTTTTGGCCTATGAACGAAGTTTCAATTATCTCTAGGAAAGTTTCACAAGCGTCATTTGATCAAAAATCAAAAAGACTCCAAAATTCCATCCACATGGAGTTTCTTCATGTTTTCTTTCCAATATAATTTAAACGGCGATATTACTTCCTAAGTGATATTTCAATCAATTTGTCTTTCGACATTTTTAGCACTAGTTTTATGGATGTGATTACTCCAACGAGATTTGTGAATCATCCATCTTTTATGGATTACGGCAATTATTTGAACAACCCTTTTGTTCTCATAATACCTGATAAAACAAATCTTTGAAGGCAAGCTTTGATGTTTAACGAGCAACACAATAACCCTTTATTTGTTCTCGATGAACATCATCACATATTCTTTTGCTAGTTACTTAGGCCATTGTAGTTCATGAATTGTGTTGTTTCGTATGACGATTCACACCAACAAATTCAGTATCAAATACTTAAGAATCACATTGTTTAATAAGCAAAGAATATAGCCATAACATGTATATCATCTATATACTTAAACTGAACAATTCTAGTCTTTTCTTTTCTGCCATATATTTATGAGATTCTCTTTCAGTATCTCCTTTTCTGTTTGAAAGAATCTATCAACATCAACAGTGGAGTCATACATATGACACATAGTCCAAAGCGTGTATAGTTAAATACCAATATCTTTGGACTTGCACTTTGAAGTAGATCACCATCATCAAATGTTTGGTGTTCTTTCAAATTCCTTTCTTTAGTAATCTCTTGGTGTAGTAAACATTTTACCTACATCAAATATTCACCCTTATCATGGAATCGTCCATGATCAAGCTACTTTTAGCTCATAACGATGAATTATGAGTATAATGTTGCTATCCAAAAACCTTTTGGAAGATTGGAACAACAAGTGTCTCCAACCTTTTGCAAATTCTCATCAAAATATGAGAACATGAACTTTGTCATATTATACTCTATCATGTTGTAACCAAAACTTCGTTTCAGATATCACAATATCTTCCACACATCATGGTTTCTGAAACAACTCTTTCAGATCCTAGATAACCTTGATATTAAGAGAATCCTTTGAATATCAAGAATCATGGAGACAAACATGATACTTATATACTAACACTTGGAATTGTTACTCTTGATTTAATACTAATTATTAAACTTCATGGAGTAACCGGAACTTACTGAAAGTTTGCAATAGGACTTTTAAACTTTAGATTAACACATCAAAACAATACGATACCAGTTCGTAAAGTATCTAACCAGAATTCTATAGTTCTATCATCTCAATTATAACTAAGCGCAAGGTGGTAAACGGATGCCAATGACTACAACAACTATGCAAATTCACTTTGATTTAGTTTATGATAAATTGAGTTCTAATTAATAATTAAATTAATCTAGGTGAACTCCCACTCAAAACAACATCCCTCACATTGTTTTAGTGATCACACGAACCAAATCCACCATATCAAAACCGATCATCACGAGAGTTGATATAGTTTCAATGGCGAACAATCGACATGTTCATCATATCTACTATATGATTCATGCTTTACCTTTCGGTGATCCGTGTTCCTGAGACCATGTCTGTACATGCTAGGCTCGTCAAGATCAAACCTTAGCTACCGCATAAGCAAATCTGGCTTGCTTACGTTGTATACACTTGCAGAATCTAACACACCCGATCATCACGTGATGCTTCGAAACAACAAGCTTTAGCAACGGTGCATACTAAGGGTGAACACTTTAGAACTTGAAATTCATGTGCATGAGGGATCATCTTATAATGCTACCATCGTCTACTAAGCAATACAAGATGCATAAAGGATTAACATCACATGCAATTCATAATATGTGATATGATATGGCCTTTCTTCTTTATGCTTCCGATCTCCATCTTCAAGTACGAACATGATCTCCATCATCACCGGCATAGCATCAAGGTCAATGATGCTTCTCCATGGTTGTCGTCCACCGGCTTCAACTATTACAACTACTTTGAATAGACATGCGGGTCTTAACAGAATTTAAAGACAACCATATGGCTCCTGCCGGTTGCCAACTTACAATAAGGAACATTGCATACATCATATATAATCACAATCATGGCCATATCACATCACAGCACACCCCTGCAAAACAAAGTTAGACGCCTCTAATTTTCTTTGCATGTTTTACGTGGTTTGGGGCTTTCAATAAGTGTCGTTCTAACTTACGAACAAGAACCACAACATTGATACTAGTATTGTCAATCACCCGTTGTAAATTGAATCTTAACTATGCTAGGAGAAATAGGCACCCGCAAAGCCACTTATGCAATACAAGTTGCATGTCAAGCGTGGAGCAAGTCTCATGAACGATGTCATGTAAGGTTAGCCCGGGCTGCTTCATCCCAACATACCGCAAGATGCAAAGTACACAAGAAGCAATCGACAATAAAAGCATCAACGCCCACAATGACCATTGTGTTCTACTCGTGCAACAGATCTACATATAGACACGGCTCTGATACCACTGTTGGGGTTCGTAGCATGGAAAACAAAAATTTTCTATCGCATACAAACAAACAAGCCAAGATCTATCTACTAGATTGTAGCAACGAGTCGATGGAATAACTTACCCTCGAAGATTCCAAAGCGGTTAACGAGAGCAGATTCTCGTGGGTGATGTAGTCGTACTCTTTCCGATCTCAAGATCGCGTAGACGATCCTTCCGGCGCTGCGTTCCGGCAGCGCTCCCGCAGTCGGTCACACGTTCGGTACTCAACGAAGACCTTCCTCTCCCTTGTTCCAGCAGGCAGCGGAGGTTGTAGCACTCTCCTCGAGATTCCGGCAGCACAACGGCGTGGTACCGGAAGTAGAGGGGAAATCCCGCAGGGCTTCGCCTTAAGCCGGTGCGAGTATGGTGGAGCTTATGAGAGAGGCTATTAGTGGTCTAGTAATTAGACACACCAATTAGAAGGCTCTAAACCAATTAGAAGGATCTAAACCGCTGGCTAAAGCAATTAGAAGCTCTAAACCAAAACGGCTCTAAACCGGAGGTAGAAGATAGGAACTTGTGTGTTCTAGGAGGGGAGCCCTGCCCCTCCTTTTATGGGTGGGGAGGCGCGGCCAGGGGAGGGGAGTCTCTCCCCAAGTCGGCCTTGGGCTGGGCGCCGGCTTGGAGGAGTGGGACTCCTCCTCCAAGTTGGTTCCAACTCCTCTTGCTTGTTTCCCACAGTTTCCTGTTTCCCACAGTTTCCTGTTTTAGCCGTTTGACTTTCAAACTGGCAATTTGACTTCATGTTTTTGGAACAGCAAGAACACTTAGTACATGATGCAATCATTCAATGACACACTCATGTACCCTCCCCCCCCGGAGTGCCGGACAATCCGGAACCTTCTAGAACATTCCCGATGAAAACACCGGAATCATTCCCGAACTCCGAAACGGGACTTTCCTTATATGAATCTTATTCTCCGGACCATTCCGGATCACCTCGTGATATCCCGGATCCCATCCGAGACTCCGAACAACATTCGGTCTCTTTCTCATAATACCATAACTACTCAAACAACGTCGAATCCTTAAGTGTGTCTCCCTACGGTTCGTGAATTATGCGGACATGATCGAGACACTTCTCCGATCAATAACCAATAGAGGAATCTGGAAATTCATATGGCTCCCACATATTTCTACGATTACTTTGCGATCGAATGAACCACTTCATGTGATACCAATTTCCCTTTGTCTCACGATATGTTACTTATCCGAGGTTATAATCGTCGGTATCTCTGCATACCTAGTTCAACCTCGTTACTGATAAGTACTCTTTTCTCGTTCCCGTGATATGTGATCCCTTGTGACCAAGTCACATGCTTGCAAGCTAATTGGATGACATTCCACCGAGAGGGCCCAGAGTATATCTATCCGTCATGTGGATGGACAAATCCCACTCTTGATCCATGTGTTTCAACCAATACTTTCCGAACACTTAATGCCACCTTTATAGCCACCCAGTTACGGTGTGGTGTTTGATGTCATCAAAGCATCCATCCGGTAAAGGTGATATGCATGATCTCATGGTCGAAGGAATTAGGTTACTATGTATCAGAAAGCATATAGCAATTGAACTATTGAAATGACTTGATCTTTATGCTACGCTTATCTATAGGAGTATGTCCATCACATCATTCTCCTAATGATATGACCCTGTTGTTAATAACATCTCTATGTTCATGATTAGGAAACCATGATCATATATTAACCAACAAGCTAGTTTAACAAGAGGCTATACTAGGGACTCTTATTTTAGTTTACAAATCACACAAGTATTAATGTTTCCGGTTAATACAATTATAGCATGGTATGTAAACATTTATCATAAGTGTGAAGATATGATAACAACCACTTTATTATTGCCTCTTGGGCATATCTCCAACAGTCTCCCACTTGCACTAGAGTCAATAATCTAGTTTCAAACCTTTGTGTATATAACACCTATGGCTTTCCGGTGTTGTATGTACACGATTGCTAGTGGTCAACTGATCTCCGGATCTGACACTTCCAGGTCCGTGTGTAATTGCATGTCTTTGCGTCTCTACGCATCACTCATTCTCTAATGAGATGGCTTTGTATAAATTTGGTCTTTCGGTGTGACCTTTAGCTCTTTGGGGTTTAAAACATGTTGATAATATTGTCGCACAATATATCTTCATAGTATTATCCCTCTGTGAACTACACCTAGTTTGATAACAAACTACTTGACACAAATGCCCTCTTTTGCTGCTATAATAGCAGTCATATACTTAGCCTTTTGTTGTAGTATCTGTCACAATGTCTTAACTTTGGAACTCATCCAAATCCATTATAGAACTCACTTTCCATTATATTGTGCCACCCTTAGTTTTAGATTGAGATAAACTTAATTTGTACTTTGTGACAAAGCTAGTATCAATGTAGTACTTTTACAATGAACTAACCATCTATTTGTCACTTCTACAAATATTATACTCTTAGTTCTTCCAAAAGATCATAAGAATATCCTTACTATTGTCCAATGATCATCTTACGAATCATTCTGGTATATGCTCACAACATTTAGAGCATAGGACATATCTGGATTTGTATATATCACAGTATGATTGATATAATCCTCTTTGTGATTTCATACATCAAGTATCAATCTATACTTGATTATTTGTTTCACTTTACCAAATGTCAATACACTTGAATATATCATCAACATTGAACTCATTCAATCCTTTCTGTGCGACAAGAACCTCTCTTGTAGTTTCTATATTGAACTCATTCAATATCTTGTCTATGTACTTCTGGCACAACCATATTAGCGTCTATTGATGCCAAATATTTAGGTTTTGCCTAAGTCTTTCATCGGGATGAAATTCTTAATATGTGTTAATAAAAGATACATTATTTCCAATCAACAATATGTCTTCCACATAATGTATTAGAAACATGTCTTAGCGCTCCCACTTAATTTCTTGCAAATGCAAGCATCTTCATTGTCTCTAATGAACTTTTAAACTCCTTTAACAGTTTCATCATAGTGAAGATTCCAACTCCGCGATGCTCACTTTAACCATTGAAGTTTGCATATGCTTTTAGCATCCTTTGAATTAACAAAACCCTATGGACCGTGTTATGCACATGTCCTAGGTAACGATTCTATTAGAAGAACTTGTTTTGTTTATTCAACTACCATATAACAAAATTATATGTAGTGGTTGCTACATTAATCCGTCTAGACTAAATATCACTATGACAGATCAAATCTTGTCATAGTCAACCTTTGAACATTGTTGTGAACTCTTTCTCAACATGTCGACTATTTCATAGATGTAAAACATCCATGTCTATTTCTTTATAGATCCAGACACAACTGTAAGGTCTTACACCTTTCTCGAGGGTCCTTCAAGTTCAAAACTTGATTTCTCGTGTATGGAACTATCACGGATTTTATGGCTTCAAGCCATTTGACGGAGTCAGGGCTCATCATCGCTTCTTTGCACATAGTCGGATCATTATTATCAAATAATGTTTTAACTCTCAAATCTTGGTATTTGATTGTTCATCCGACCTACTTGTTTCAATAGGAACTTAGATCACCGTGACCACAACCTTTGAGGTACGTGAGCCATGAGCTTTGTTGCTGCCTCCGGAACACTTTTCGGTGCTGCGCAACTCTGCACATACAGCTAAGGTTCTTTTAACCTTATCAAAGTTTCTATCGTCCTCCCACTTAACTTTTCACGAAAAAATTCCTTCTCAAAGAAACTTGACGTTTTAAGTGAAACACTTTTGTCTCCGATGTTATGGAGGAGTACTTAACAGTTATTCGAAATAACATACAAAGACAGGTTCATCCGACTTTGGTTGCAAACATCTTTCTTATGCATAGCATACCAATGTTTAAGAAAGGACAACTTGGGTTTTATCCCAAACCATAACTTTATGTGGTGTCATTTCAACGGATTATGATGGAGCTCTTTTCAGTGGAAAAACAGTAATCTCTAAAGCTTTTAATCTTTAAAATATAATGGCAGTTTTATGAATTATACCTTTGATCTAACCATGTCAAACAAGGTTTAATTACATATCTCGAACGTTCCATACTCTTATGGTGTTTCGGGAAAATGCAAATCCATGGAACGATTCCTTAAATCTTAGGTATTATGCTAAACTTGTAACTCAAATATCTTCCTTTATGATCTTATCATAAACTATTTATATTCTTGTTACAATGATTTTGCACTTCATCTTGAAAGTCTTTGAACTTTTCAAATGTTTCACACTTCATCCTTATTAAGTAAATATTCATATATTCACTCAAATTTTCGGAGAAAGCATATGAAGTTGAAATCCATCGCTCTTGACTACACATAATGGACTTCGTACAACAATATGTACAAGTTCCAATAAGCTAGTCTTTCGTTCCCTTTTGGCCTATGAACGAAGTTTTAATTATCTCTAGGAAAGTTTCACAAGCGTCATTTGATCAAAAATCAGAAGACTCCAAAATTCCATCAACATGGAGTTTCTTCATGTTTTCTTTCCATTATAATTCAAACGGCGATGTCACTTCCTAAGTGATCTTTCAATCAATTTGTCTTTCGACATTTTTAGCACTAGTTTTATGGATGTGATTTCTCCAACGAGATTTGTGAATCATCCATCTTTTATGGATCACGGTAATTTATTCGAACAACTCTTTTGTTCTCATAATACCTGATAAAACAAATCTTGAAGGCAAGCTTTGATGTTTAACACAACAACCCTTTATTTGTTCTCGATGAACATCATCACATATTCTTTTGCTAGTTACTTAGGCCATTGTAGTTCATGAATTATGTTGTTTCGTATGACGATTCACACCAACAAATTCAGTATCAAATACTTAAGAACCACATTGTTTAATAAGCAAAGAATATAGCCATAACATGTATATCATCTATATACTTAAACTGAACAATTCTAGTCTTTTCTTTTCTGCCATATATTTATGAGATTCTCTTTCAATATTTCCTTTTCTGTTTGAAAGAATCTATCAACATCAATAGTGGAGTCATACATATGACACATAGTCCAAAGCGTGTATAGTTAAATACCAATGTCTTTGGACTTGCACTTTGAAGTAGATCACCATCATCAAATGTTTGGTGTTCTTTCAAATTCCTTTCTTTAGTAATCTCTTGGTGTAGTAAACATTTCACCTACATCAAATATTCACCCTTATCATGTAATTGTCCATGATCAAGCTACTGTTAGCTTGTAACGATGAATTTATGAGTATAATGTTGCTATCCAAAACCTTTTGGAGGATTAGGACAACTAGTGTCTCCAACCTTTTGCAAATTCTCATCAAATATGAGAACATGACTTTAGACATATTATACTCTATCATGTTGCAACCAAAACTTCGTTTCAGATATCACAATATCTTCCACACATCATGGTTTCTGAAATAACTCTTTCAGATCCTAGATAACCTTGATATTAAGACAATCCTTTGAATATCAAGAATCATGGATACAAACATGATACTAACACTTGGAATTGTTACTCTTGATTTAATACTAATTATTAAACTTCATGGAGTAACCGGAACTTACTGAAAGTTTGCAATAGGACTTTTAAACTTTAGATTAACACTTAAAAACAATACGATACCAGTTCGTAAAGTAACTAACCAGAATTCTATAGTTCTATCATCTCAATTATAACTAAGCGCAAGGTGGTAAACGGATGCCAATGACTACAACAACTATGCAAATTCACTTTGATTTAGTTTATGATAAATTGAGTTCTAATTAATAATTAAATTAATCTAGGTGAACTCCCACTCAAAACAATATCCCTCACATTGTTTTAGTGATCACACGAACCAAATCCACCATATCAAAACCGATCATCACGAGAATTGATATAGCTTCAATGGCGAACAATCAACATGTTCATCATATCTACTATATGACTCATGCTCTACCTTTCGGTAATTCGTGTTCCTGAGGCCATGTTTGTACATGCTAGGCTCGTCAAGATCAAACCTTAGCCACCGCATAAGCAAATCTGGCTTGCTTACGTTGTATACACTTGCGGAATCTAACACACCCGATCATCACGTGGTGCTTCGAAACAACAAGCTTTAGCAACGGTGCTAACTAAGGGCGAACACTTTATGATTTGAAATTCATGTGCATGAGGGATCATCTTATAATGCTACCGTCGTCTACTAAGCAATACAAGATGCATAAAGGATTAACATCACATGCAATTCATAATATGTGATATGATATGGCCTTTCTTCTTTGTGCTTCCGATCTCCATCTTCTAGCACGAACATGATCTCCATCATCACCGGCATTGCATCAAGGTCAATGACGCCTCTCCATGGTTGTCGTCCACCGGCTTCAACTATTACAACTACTTTGAATAGACACGCGGGTCTTTAACATAAATTAAAGACAACCATATGGCTCCTGCCGGTTGCCAATTTACAATAAGGAACATTGCATACATCAAATATAATCACAATCATGGCCATATCACATCACTGCACACCCCTGCAAAACAAAGTTAGACGCCTCTACTTTCTTTGCATATTTTACGTGGTTTGGGGCTTTCAATAAGTGTCGTTCTAACTTACGAACAAGAACCACAACATTGATACTAGTATTGTTAATCACCCGTTGTAAATTGGATCTTAACTATGCTAGGAGAAACAGGCACCCGCAAAGCCACTTATGCAATACAAGTTGCATGTCAAGCGTGGAGCAAGTCTCATGAACGATGTCATGTAAGGTTAGCCCGGGCCGCTTCATCCCAACATACCGCAAGATACAAAGTACACAAAAAGCAATCGACAATAAGAGCATCAACGCCCACAATGACCATTGTGTTCTACTCGTGCAACAGATCTACATATAGACACGGCTCTGATACCACTGTAGGGGTTCGTAGCATGGAAAACAAAAAATTTCTATCGCATACAAACAAACAAGCCAAGATCTATCTACTAGATTGTAGCAACGAGTCGTTTGGAATAACTTACCCTCGAAGATTCCAAAGCGGTTAACGAGAGCAGATTCTCGTGGGTGATGTAGTCGTACACTTCCGATCTCAAGATCGCGTAGACGATCCTTCCGGCTCTGCGTTCCGGCAGCGCTCCCGTAGTCGGTCACACGTTCGGTACTCGACGAAGACCTTCCTCTCCCTTGTTCCAGCAGGCAGCGGAGGTTGTAGCACTCTCCTCGCGATTCCGGCAGCACAACGGCGTGGTACCGGAAGTAGAGGGGAAATCCCGCAGGGCTTCGCCTTAAGGCGGTGCGAGTATGGTGGAGCTTATGAGAGAGGCTATTAGTGGTCTAGTAATTAGACACACCAATTAGAAGGCTCTAAACCGCAGGCTAAAGCAATTAGAAGCTCTAAACCAAAACGGCTCTAAACCGGAGGTAGAAGATAGGAACTTGTGTGTTCTAGGAGGGGAGCCCTGCCCCTCCTTATATAGATGGGAGGGGGCTGGCGCGCCAGGGGAGGGAGGGAGTCCCTCCCCAACTCGGCCTAGGGCTGGCCGCTGGCTTGGAGGAGAGAAACTCCTCCTCCAAGTCGGTTCCAACTCCTCTTGCTTGTTTCCCACAGTTTCTTGTTTTAGCCGTTTGACTTTCAAACTGGACATTTGACTTTTCTGTTTTAGGATTCAATTTAATCCTTTATTTGGGACAGCAAGAACACTCAGTACATGATGCAATCATTCCAATATGTAATGACACATTCATGTACCCCTCCCCCCCCGGAGTGCCGGACAATCCGGACCCTTCTAGAACATTCCCGATGAAAACACCGGAATCATTCCCGAACTCCGAAACGGGACTTTCCTTATATGAATCTTATTCTCCGGACCATTCCGGATCACCTCGTGATATCCCGGATCCCATCCGAGACTCCGAACAACATTCGGTCTCTTTCTCATAATACCATAACTACTCAAACAACGTCGAATCCTTAAGTGTGTCTCCCTACGGTTCGTGAATTATGCGGACATGATCGAGACACTTCTCCGAACAATAACCAATAGAAGAATCTGGAAATTCATATGGCTCCCACATATTTCTACGATTACTTTGCGATCGAATGAACCACTTACATACGATACCAATTTCCCTTTGTCTCACGATATGTTACTTATCCGAGGTTATGATCGTCGGTATCTCTGCATACCTAGTTCAACCTCGTTACTGATAAGTACTCTTTTCTCGTTCCCGTGATATGTGATCCCTTGTGACCAAGTCACATGCTTGCAAGCTAATTGGATGACATTCCACCGAGAGGGCCCAGAGTATATCTATCCGTCATATGGATGGACAAATCCCACTCTTGATCCATGTGTTTCAACCAATACTTTCCGAACACTTAATGCCACCTTTATAGCCACCCAGTTATGGTGTGGTGTTTGATGTCATCAAAGCATCCATCCGGTAAAGGTGATATTCATGATCTCATGGTCGAAGGAATTAGGTTACTATGTATCAGAAAGCATATAGCAATTGAACTATTGAAATGACTTTGATCTTTATGCTACGCTTATCTATAGGAGTATGTCCATCACATCATTCTCCTAATGATATGATCCTGTTGTTAATAACATCTCTATGTTCATGACCAGGAAACCATGATCATATATTAACCAACAAGCTAGTTTAACAAGAGGCTTTACTAGGGACTCTTATTTTAGTTTACAAATAACACAAGTATTAATGTTTCCGGTTAATACAATTATAGCATGGTATGTAAACATTTATCATAAGTGTGAAGATATGATAACAACCACTTTATTATTGCCTCTTGGGCATATCTCCAACAGCTCCCGCGGAGCCGAAAAAGAAAGTTGCGGTCAGATTCAACCGCAGCCCCATGCCCTCAGACGACGACGAGGAAGACGAGCACGATCTGCCTCGACGACACAAGAGCCCAAGATGTCACAGCCACGACTACGATGCTCGAAACGACCTCGCCTAACGCAAGGTCGAGAAGGCACGTGCCAAACACGCGTGCTCAGACGAATCCGAAGAGGACAACGACGGAGAACTCTGCGGAGCTAGATGCTTCAGCAGATCTGTTCGGTGAATGCGGATGCCGAGAAATTTCAAGCTTCCTTTGGACACTAAGAAGTTCAACGGGACGCATGACCTAAAAGCCTGGCTCAGCGACCACCTGTTGTCCGTCAAGCTGCACGGCGGAAACAAAAACACCGCCCTGCAATGCCTTCAGCTGCAGCTGACAGGCGCATCCTGGATCTGGCTCAGCAGCCTGTCCTCGGGCTCCATCCGAAGCTGGGAGGAGCTGGCGTACAGTTTCATCCGAAACTTTAAAGGCACTAGCAAGAGGCCAGCCTCGATCGAGGAGCTGCGGGCCTGCACTCAGTGAACGGGCGAATCCATTCGCTCGTATATACTACGCTGGTCCAACATCAAGAACTCCGCAGCACACATCTCCGAGGAGAGAACGATTGCCGCCTTCAAGGACGGCGTCAAGCGCCCGGACTTCAAGGAATAACTTGGGCGCGTCAAGCCCAAGACACTTGACCACCTCATGGACATCGCCAACAGGTGGACAGATGGTGAGGATTCCGTCCATCGAGCACACTCGGATGAGGAAGATGACTACGGCCGCAGACGCGAGCGCTATAGCAAGCGAAGATCGCGCGTCTATGACAATCACGACGAACCCGAAATGGTTGCGGCCGGCTACGCCGACCGCCGCAATGAAAATAACCGCAGCAACGGATACCGTGGAAACAACTTCTGCGATGGAGGACGCCCAACACAAACGTGGCAGCTCTGCGGCCATGACGACGAACCCTCGGCATACGACAAGTTGTCGGGACCATGCACCATCCACTTCTACATCGACAAGAAGGATGGCAAAAAGAAGGCTAGCCATATGCTCAAGGACTGCCATGAGTTCCAGAAACTCAGCGAGGGCCTCGCCCAGATGAGACAGCAGATGCCGAACCCAGGGTTCGGGCACGCACCTGCACCAGGCGACATCGCCCACGGAGCTACTCCACCACCACCCGTGGGACCTTCGAATCACGCAATCATGCCCGTGCAAAACAACGGCATAAACGGGTACCCTACACCGAATGGGTCACTGATGATCCAAAAAGGGCGCCGAACAAACAGGGTGCAAAATAAGATCACCCGCCAAGTTAGCTTGGCTGTGACCGCTCCACCCGCCATCCCTGAGTACCTCAGCGGTTTGGAGTCCTGCATCACATTCAGCCGCTCGGATCACCCCCGCCAGATCCCTCGCCCAGGTCATGCTGCCCTGGTGCTTGAAGCACAGATCAGAGGGTTTGATATGAGCCGCGTCTTCATGGACGGCGGCAGCGGCATCAACCTGATGTTCACTAGCAGCCTAGCAGTAATGCGGATCCCACTGTGCAACCTGGAACAATCCGACACAACGTTCCACGGCATAGTCCCAGGGAAGGGCATATTCCCCCTGGGAAAGATATGGCTCGATGTCATCTTCGGCAAACCCGACAACTTTCGGTGTGAGCGACTCGAGTTCGAAGTGGTTGACTGGACATCACAATACCACGCCATCCTCGGGCGCGTGGCATTCGCAAGGTTCCTGGCAGTACCGCACTATGCGTACTTGCTACACAAGATGCCAGGATCTAGAGGCGTCATCACGGTCCAAGGCAGCTTCACCCGATCCGACCACTGCAACAGAGACTTCAACAGAATCTCCCAGTCGTTCGGCATGCAGGAGGAGCTCACAAGGCTTCGAGAAGTGACAAACAACGGGGCATCCACAGTCTCGAGGAAAAACGCACCTGACATGTCATTCGACTCCACAATCAACACGAAAAAGGTGCAGGTCCACCCAACGGACGCCTCCAAGATGGCACTAATCGCCAACGACCTCAGCCCCGCATAGGAAAGCGCGCTCATCGAATTCCTCCGTGAGCGCTGGGAAATCTTCGCCTGGTGTCCTGCGGACATGCCAGGAGTTCCCAGGGAATTCGCCGAGCATGCACTCAATGTGTTTCCGGACGCCAAGCCCGTTAAACAGTCCATCCAACGA
Organism: Avena sativa; assembly: GCA_916181665.1. Lineage (NCBI taxonomy): Eukaryota > Viridiplantae > Streptophyta > Magnoliopsida > Poales > Poaceae > Avena > Avena sativa. The sequence goes on from OV702282.1 coordinate 198,334,618, forward strand.
TTGTCCGAGCCACGGGCCAAAGCCGTCAGAGTCGAAGTCAATAGACTGCTCGACGCCGACTTCATCTGGGAGATCAAGGAGAGCGAGTAGCTGGCAAACACTGTGCTGGTCCCTAAAAAGGACACGGACATCCTGCGGATGTGTGTGGACTTCACATCTCTCAACAAGCACTGCCAGAAGTACCACTTCCCTCTACCTCGGATGGATCAGATCATCGATTCGACTGTAGGATGCGAGAAACTCTCCTTCCTCGACGCCTACTCAGGCTACAATCAGATTCTACTGAAGGTCGAAGATCAGGAGAAAACGGCGTTCATCACGCTGTTCGGAGTATTCTGATACAACACAATGCCCTTCGGGTTGAAGAACGCAGATGCCACGTACCAGCGGTGCATGCAGGCGTGCCTGAAGAGCCAGATCGGACGCAACATACAGGTCTATGTCGACGACATAGTCATCAAGACAAAAGAGGCCAAGACACTGATCGACGATCTCCGCGAGACGTTCGACAACCTTGATCACTACAAGATCAAGCTGAACCTAGAAAAATGCGCCTTCGCTGTCCCATCTGGCCAACTGCTTGGCTACTTCATCTCCCAGCGAGGAACTGAGGTGAACCCGAAGAAAATCCGGGCCATACTAGCCATGGAGAAACCGAAGAACCTCAAAGGTGTCCAGCAGCTAGCTGGGAGCATCACGGCGCTGAGCAGATTCATCAGCCGCATGGTTGAGAAGGCCATGCTTTCTACCAGCTGCTACGCAAAGCAGAAAAATTTGAGTGGACACCTGAAGCAGACGACGCATTCGAAGATCTGAAGCGGCTGCTCGCCACCTCGCCTGTCCTGGTCACACCAAAGGAACGAGAGCCTCTGCTACTATACATAGCAGCCGCGCATTAGGTGGTCAGCACCGTGCTCGTGGTCGAATGACCCGAAGATGGCAAGACCCATGGGGTCCAACGCCCAATCTACAACCTCAGCGAGGTATTGACCCCAACAAAGTAGAGGTACCCTCACTACCCGAAACTCGCCTACGACGTGTTCATGATGGCTCGTCGGCTGAGCCACTACTTCCAGGAGCATCAGGTGATGGTCGTCCATGAGGCGCCACTAAACGACATCCTGGACAACCTAGAAGCTACAGGACGCGTAGACCTGTGAGGCATCGAGCTATCCCCTCTGGACATAGTCTACGAGAAGCGCCATGCGATCAAATCACAGGTCCTCCCGGACTTCCTCGTCCACTAGATGGAGCTCCAGCTGCCAGACACCCCGGATATGACGCAGTCATGGACAATGCACTTTGACGGCTCCAAACGCGAGGCTGGAGCAAGAGCTGGCGTCATACTGACGTAGCCGCAAGGCGACAAGATGAAGTACGTCCTCCGGATGAAATTTTGGGCCTCAAACAATGAAGCCGAATATGAGGCCCTCATCCACGGCATGAAGATGGCCAGATCTGCGGTGCAACGCGCCTAGTCATCTACGGTGACTCAAACCTCATCGTCTAGCAGACGATGAACGAGTGCGACGTACACGCCGCTAACATGATCGCGTACCGCGCGCTCTACAACTCACTCGAAGGGGACTTCGACGGCTGCGAGCTTTGGCACGTTGGAAGGGAAAGCAACGAAGAAGCTGATAGACTCGCCAACATCGTCTCCACCTGCGCACGGGTGCCACCAAGTGTGTTCCTCGAACAAATCTGCATGCCTTCCATCAAAAGGAAATTCCCCAAGGGATCACCCGAAGAGGCTGACCACTCGGGGGCTGCGCTACCCGAAGGACAGGAAGGACCCGAAAAGCTCGACACAGAGGTCACGCTGGTCAACCTGATGCAGGTCATGGCAATCGAAGAAACAGGGATGCAACCGTATCTTCGCTACCTGATCAACAGAGAACTGCCTGATGACCCGACAGATGCCCGGCGCATATCTCGCTGGTCCAAGGCCTTCACCATCACCAATGTCGAGCTGTACAAGCGCAGAATTTCGGGTGTACTCCAAAGGTTCGTCACCATCAGTGACGGCAAAACCATCCTCCAAGACATCCACGAGGGCATCTGTGGCCATCACGCAGGCAGCCGCGGCCTCGTCGCCAAAGGCCTACGAGCTAGGTTCTACTGGAAAACGGCCATGAATGATGCCAAGGACATCGTCCAGAGGTGCAACAGCTACCAAAGGTTTGCGGATAAACCGCACGCACCAGGATCGGAGCTCAGGCCCATACCCCTGGGCTGGCCCTTCACCCAATGGGACCTCGACAAGATCAGCAAACTGCCCAAATCTTCGAAAGGAGGCCACGTCTACCTCTTGGTCGCAGTAGACAAGTTCACCAAGTGGATCGAGGCAATGCCCGTCACCAACCAAAAGGGCAAAACGGCGGTCAAGTTCTTCGAGTCCATAGTCTACAGGTTCGGCGTGCCGCATAGCATCATCACGGACAACGGGTCGAACTTCATCTCCTAAGAATTCCAGGACTTCTACGAAGGCCTTGGGATCAACATATCATATGCCTCTATGGCGCACCCACAAACCAACGGGCAGGTCGAAAAAACCAACGGCCTCGTCGGTGGTGGCATCAAGAAACGTCTACTCAGCCCACTCGAACGGCTTGCGGGAGCCTGGGCAGAAGAGTTACCCTACCTCCTCTGGAGCTTGCGCTCAACGCCAAATAGCTCAACAGGCTACACGCGCTTCTTCATGGTACACGGAGCCAAAGCCGTGCTACCTGCTGAAGTGCGCCATAAGGCCCCACGGGTCATCGCCTACAGCAAAGTCGAATCAACGGCAGCACTCAAAGACGCCGTCGACACGCTCGACGAGGCAAGCGACATCGCCGCGGCTCGCTCGGCGGTCTACCAGCAGAGCCTCTGCAACTACCACAGCCGTCGGATGCACCCAAGGTCCTTCGTCGAAGGAGACCTCGTGCTACGAATCAATCAAGAGCGGCCGAAGAAGCTCGAGTCACCCTAGGAAGGACCCTACATTGTTACCGAAGTCATCCCAGGTGGCGCCTACCGCCTCAAGCACGTGGAGTCTGGAGTCGCATACTCCAACCCATGGAACGTCACACAATTGCGACGCTTCTACCCCTAGCTACCCCTCTTTACTTTCAATAAGGCTACTCATCCAAGGCTACTCAGCCGAACAATGTACCTCCTCATTACGATATGAATAAAGCTAAGTGTCTCGCCCGAAAATTTATCTCCTTTTCATACATTACTTTCTATTACAACACACTCGGGGGCTTCGCCTCACCTCACGACTTTGTCGAATGAGTACAACACATGTAAACCTTAGTAGCTGACCACGTCAGGCTAACGAAAAGGGCATGCATACAACAAAGCACCACACGCTAATACAAATAGTCTTTACAACAAAGGGCACAGTAAGCCCACTCAAAATATATACAAACTTTACATCTATATTTTTACAGGGTCGACCTACTCTGAAGGATCACGTGCGCCCGCTGCTCATAAAGATCTACAATCTCTTCAGCATACTGCCTAACAGCCGCGTAATGCAGGCGCATATCCCAAAGGCCACCATCCGGTCGAAGGGGCGGCCTAGTCGCAACCGTCGCAAGATTAACATCTGGACGATGCAACCGAACAAGGGAAAGGGCGGCCTTCACCCCCGCAACCAACTGGTGCCGCACCAACTCCCTGGCGTGACCCACGTTTCGAAACTTCGCCAGCAAACCCCATAGAGTCACAGACGCCTCGTCAAGGGGGAACATAACATGCAGAATTGACGCCAGGGAAATCTTCACCTGCCTCAGCACCCGTGACACCTGATGAGCACGATCCTGCATAGTCGCAAGGACAGTGGCCCAGTCGCGGTCCATCCAGAAAAAGCCTTCGGCTTCCATATCCTGTTGGGTCAAGCAGTTGATCCGAATGCAATGCATTCCTTCTCCTCCCTCGGAACAAGTTTGGCACCTGCAGACAACACAGAGTAAGGCGACACGCAAGGAAGACGGACCCGAAGATGAGCAGCAGCTCAAGAAAGCTTACACTACAGCTGCTCGGCCAACTGCCGCAGCTCCCCCATCAGATACTCCTCCCTGGTGGTGGCTCGCTCCGCCTTCGATTTCCACACATCCGCATGGCCTCAAGCGCCAAGTATCTCCTTCTCAAGACTGCAGACGCGGTCACGAAGAAAAACAAGCTGCGACGCATCATCCAAAGATGGTCGCGGCTGAGGAGCAGCCGGAGTACTCACGGGAGCCTCACCCGAAGGTCCCTAAAGGAAAGAAATAACGAATATGAACAACACACATCTTGGGCAACAGCTCGAATCATCATCTATATACATCAAAAAGCCACAGCGTGGCACAAGGAGAAATTGTTCGTCACCAAATGTATACATTACAAAATAAGGTAAACTATCCTAGAGCTAAAACGACAAAGCCTAAGCAGCTACATCCGGAGTGGCCTCGGAGCCAGAGTGCATGCCCTTGGCTTCTCCCTGCTGCCTCGCCGCATAGTCCGCCAGCAGGTCGATAAGCTTCAGACCATACCTCTTACAATGAGAAGTGTAGAGAGCAAAGGCTACCTCGGAACCGTCGGGAGCTGTTGGCATCTGGGACATGATCTGAGGAAGATCCAGTTCCGCTCCAGACGCCATGGCCATGGCCAGCCCCATGGAAGCATCGATGCTCTTCTGCCTGCACTTATAGGCCGCAGGTGCATCCTCTGACAGCGCATCCGCCAAAGATTCAACATCCTCAAGGGCAACGCCCTTGGGAGTGATCTCCTTTTAGAAGCGCCCGAGAATCTCCTTGGCCTTGGCAAGGGAACCAGCAGCAGTACAACAGCGGTCTTCGACTGCCGCGGAAGAATCGTCCAGAGCGCTCCCGTGCTCTAGGGCACTGCGATCGAAGGCAATGCCCGAAGCATCTGGAGCAAAAGAAAGACAAAGTAGAAATCGAATAAGGACATTGAGACGGAGCAGCCGAAAAAACCAAAGACGGGCAAAAGCACTTACCAGAAACGTCCTTGGCAGCAGCCATCAGCTTCTCGGCCACCTCCTTCTCGCGCTTAGCCGCAACAGTGGCGAGCTGCTCTTCGCAATCAGAAGCTTCCCGCTGAAGGCGCTCCTTGGCCGCAGCTGCGTCAACCAACTCCTGCTGAAGGCGCTCCCTCGCCTCCATGGCATTCTCAGCCTTCTTCTCTGCCTGCCCACGGCTCTTTTTGAGAGCATCAAGCTGTCGAAGGGCAGTGTTATTTTCATCTGCAAAGGCACCAAGTAAATGAGCAACACAAGCTACAAACAAGCAAGCATACGAAAAAGAACAAGATCAATTCAGCATGTACCTCGAAGTTGCCGCATGCTGGCCTCCAACGCCAGATGCTGCTGCACAAGCAGGTTCGCACTGTGCACAAAGGGCTGCGAAAGGAAACAAAGTATCACAAAAGGGCTCGGGGGCTGCGCCCAAGAAACAAGCAAAACATCAAACAACACGACATGAAAAAGGCTTGGGGGCTCCCCCCGAGACACACAGAAAGGAGGCAAGACCAGCAGGTCATCCGAAAAAGAAAGGGGCTCTGGGGCTCCCCCTACAGCAAGAGAAAAATAACTTACATGCTCAGACGGAGACTCCGAAGGTCCCGGTGCAGTCTTCTAGGAGACGATCACCCGAGCCTCCTGCGGAGAGGGGTTCGGAGCAACGCCCCCAGAGGTGGCCACCATCTGAGAGGGAGGGGCCATTGGCTTCGACTCCCCTACGGCCTCCTGAGCGGCCTCATTAAAAAATCCCTCAAAGGAGTGGTTGCAAGGAAAACACCAATCAAAAACAAGAAGGCAGGAAGTGAACAAAAGAAATAACGAATGGCGTCTGAAGGTACTTACGAGTCGATGTCGCTCAAATCGAAGACAGGTGGCGCCCTCTTATCTTTCTTCTCTTCCTTCTTCCTCTTCACCGGCGGCTACAGCGCCACTGCCTACGAGGCACAGCCGGGAACGATGCGGAAGAGAACCGTCATCCTCGCCATGGCACACAAGGAAGGAGGGATCCCTAGGCGTCGGCGGAGTCGAGGCATCCGATGACTCGCTCAAGCTCCACGCTCGCTTTCGGGTCTGGCCCTTGCTAGCCTCGGGTGCATCCTGAGTTGGCGATTGCGCCGACGGAAGTTCGGGCTCAGAGTCTACGACTTCGTTGTCCGGTACAATCGGAAATATTTCGGACAATGGAGGCACCATACCAACCACCTTGAACTCCTGCACATTAAAGGCATCAAAGATCGGTACAAGATATCAAAAGGAAGAGCACTCGAACAAAAAAAGCGCTACATGCACGTCACAATCTACACCTGCGGAACTGGTCTTGCGGCACTAAAAGGGGCATCAGTGACTTCCCCGGAAGGTCCTCGTCGAACTTGTACTTCATCAATGGCCGAAGAACTCTATCGTGGTCCCCCCTGGAGAGCTCCTCAGCTGAAACTCTCGTTGGGTCGTGGCGGCCAGAGTAAAGAAACATCAGATGCACCCTTGCCTGGAGTGGCTGCACCCGACGCTTAAGGAAGGTTTAGATGATATCCACACCGTTCACCTCCTTCTCCGCAACCATATGGAGGGCCTCCACCCGACGATAGAGCTCCTCTACCTCCTCCACCTCGCCCTCGAAGATATGATTCTTCCAGGATCTCTTTTTCAAGATCTCCTGGGTGGAGTAGAAAGGGGCAAGGCTGAAGACTTGCCCGTCCACTGTGGAGTCGCTTATATAAAACCACTTCTTCCGCCAGTATTGGATGGACTCAGACAGAGAAAAAGAGAAGAAAATAACGATAGAATGGAAGGAAATGACGCAGCCGCCAAGAGGGTAGACTCCGCCATTTCCGGATTGCCTCTTCATGGAATAGAGCTTCTGGAAGAGGCCAACGTGCGACTCAATACCGAGCCAGCACTCGCAAAAAGCAATGAAGCAGGCGATGTGGAGAAGAGAATTAGGCGAAAGATGATGGAGTTGGATGCCATAGAAGAACAACAGTCCATGAAGAAAGTCGTGGACTGGGAGAGAAAGGCAGTGCAGAATAAAAGCGACAAACATCACCCGAAACCCTGCAGGTGGACGGGGAGTTACCTCATCGTCGGGGATCTTGACGGCTTCCTTATCCAGTGGGATCAAACCCACGTCACACAGCTTGCGTAGGTCACCCTCGCGCGTCTCCGAGCGCCGCCACCCACCATCGGTGATCGAGAAGCGTTGCCTTTCTTTCCGCCGGCAGCAGCGCTGGTGCCAGCTCCGGTGGAGGCCTTATTTGACTTCACCATCGTGGCGCGTCGACGGCGAAGGTGTGCGCGCAAGATTGAGGAAGGAAAGGACCGGAGAACGTCTAGTGCGCAAGGGAAAAGCTTGAGAAAAGGAAGCAGTGAATGCAAATGGCGAGCGGTGAAAACAAACTAATGTTTTCCCCACGGTTACAAGGGTGAAGACGATGAACAGGGACCATTCATCTAGAAGCCCTAATGCCAGGATCAGATCCAACCGTCCATGTGTCAACACAACAGTGAACCGTCACCCGCATGCCGTCCACTACGCATGGAAATCGAGGAGATGCCGTAATTCTCGCCACGTCGCGCATGACCAATCAACTCCAAGTCAGAAAGTGGGACCCATGTTCATCCAGTCACGTCACCTCTGGCGCCGCAGACGGTTGCGGTCACCGATCGTCAGCACTGATGTCATCAAAACCACACTAGCAACGGTTAGAAATCTTCGGCTGATAGCTAAAAGTACTCACTCGAATCTACGATTCGAGCAACTACTCGGGGGCTACTCCTATCAGGAGCGCTGGCCGCGAACCCGAGGAATGACTAAGGTAGCACACCAATATTGATTCTTCGAGTCCTACGTCAATTCTACGACTCCACTACAGACTCGGGGGCTACTCCCATAGGGAGGATTGATCCAAGCACCCGAAAAATTCGTGTCCTACGGACCTGAAGCCAAAAACGACTGAACTAAAGTCTCTGCTCGAGTCTACGACTCGAACAGACACTCGGGGGCTACTCCCATAGGGAGCGCTGGTCGCGCACCCTATGAACTCTTCGGTTGCGATCCTTCGGATCGAAATGCAAAAACTTTTCGGCAACTTTGGCCCAACCAACGCTAAGTGAGAAACATCCTCCTTGGCCACCCGAAACACCTCCGCGGTGATAAAATTTTGGATGCTATATAGAACAACAGGAACCCCCCTTCAGCAACGCATCGATGCGTTGCCTAATGTCAATATAAGTGTTGGTAGGGTCTACACCAACGGACCCTGAATGCGTTGCCGTTGGTGGCGTTGCAAGGGTCTACCACAACGCATAAATATGCGTTGGTAAACTATGTGAATAAGCGTTGTAATATAGCAACATATATATTAGAGCCTAACAACACATCACATCCGTTGGTGATTACCCTGCAAGAAGGGGATTTAAATGGGCACACAAATCATTATATGGCTTAGAAGAATTGGCATGCCATGAGAAATTATTGATACTTACATAGTGCTAACAAAGATTATGTGGTCACTATAATAGTGCAGATGAGCTTCACCATATAGTAAATAGAAAGACATAATATATTGAATCAACTTTGCTGTATTACAAATAACATGATCTGGATAATATATTTTCCGTTCTAAACATTGACCATCAACATAACATTTTGAGACCTAATGTAAAACTATCTAGTACTAGCACGTCATCATCCTTGCTATCAACATCTCAGCCAGGCATCATCCATTTATCTTGGAAATCTACAACCACAAAAAGGAATATCTCAATAGCATACCATTAGAAACAGAAATCAATTTAATAAAGTAGTAAATTTAAGTTGTACCAACATATAAAGGTCGACTGCAGCAATGGAAACATTCTTCAGATTTTTGAGCTCTTAAAAAAATATTGTAGCAGCCTGTTACATACTTTATGTATAGTAGGGCTCATGTTTCACGGTTGCATGTACATAAGAGGGAGAAACTTTCCTTGTTCTGTTGGAGTGCAAGAGATGAGTATTTTTTTTCAATAAAATACAAACAAGAAATAATTAATTCTGCCATGGAGTATCATCAGATTATTCTGTTTCCCAATGGTACCAAGTTCTTGATTGAAGGTCACCATATACTCTTTGCTGATAGGAAACCAAATAGGAGTAAGATCATGTTTACTTACAGTTACTTTTAATTTTTATTAAACATTCCCACAAATCCATAACTTGATGTAGATATTTGACCTAAAGACTCCTATAAACTAAATAAATACAATACATTTGTCAAATGGAAATTTCTTTCAGTTTACCTATCTTTCAAACTTCTCTATCTTCTCATTTCGTTCTAGCATTTTAGCATCTTGGTTTTCCATGTGTTGTTCAACCTTTTCTATACGAAGGCCAACAGCTAAAATATATGCCCTCCACTTAAATAAGGTCTATAATCAGAAAGTGGCATGAAGATGATTGTACATCAAAGACTTGATTACGATTTAAAACTGTTCCTTACATGTCCAGGCATGTTTGCTCTTAATATTGTACTCAAGAATTTCATTTACAAGATATCTTTCCATTACGGGTGTCCCCAACATTTGGCTTATGCGCTACATGTTGCTTCAAATCATTCTAAATACATGAATAGTGTAGACGATAAAAGACGGCAAAAAAAGCAGAAGTCAATATCACTTACATAAGCACACATATGTTGGCACGCGTGTTCTTCAGTTCCGCACTCTCTATACGTGCATTCATCTTTGCCGAAGCTGAATACCATTGACATACAAAGCCACAAGAATAATATTAATTCCCACACAATTAGCTACATATCTAGACGACTTGCAAATCTATACAAATATTCGAAATCTATTTTAAGACTAAGAGAATACTATAAAAAATAAAAGGTTTTCTCATAATTAAGGTTCCCAAATCATGGAATAATATGTCGTACCACCATCTAGTAATACAGATAACCACAATTAGAGAGATTGATCCGTCTAATCGATACGGACAATAAACACCAATTATTCACATAGCTGCTTATGAGTACCGTACGCCCAATATCACAAGAGGACCAATTGCCAATAAAATTACAGAAGTGACAATCTATACTTCTGAACCACACATACATAGAAATTTCAGCAGAGAGGAAAATAATCTCATAGCAATATTTGGGTGGAAGGGAGCACGTACATTACGGTGGCGTGGCTGCTGGATATTTGAGGGGCTGCTGGAGAGAGCAGCGTCGGTTGAGGAGAGAAAACCATTAGAAGAATCCAAAACAAACTAGGAAGCACCAACCTGTAGAAAAGTCAAGAACATATGAACGAAGTCTACAAATTCTAAGAATATTTTTAGAGATCTGGATAGCCGAACAGATTACCAGATCTTGGAGTGATATCACGGAAGCATGTTGATATTTTCTCTTGGAACCAACCATGGTAGACGAAGCATCATCATCAGGTTCCTTTCAACATCAACAGGGAATCAAAAGCGGCAGCATCCAAGGCCCGTGTTATCCGAGGCGTCGTCGTCCACGGGATCGAGGGGAGTCGTCCTGGAGATGGTGGAGCGATATTGAGGAAGGAGATTTTTTCAGATGCGATTAGGACGGGAGTTATGGGGCACGTATTTATCTCCTGTACTTAGGCGTGCAGATATACTAGTATCTTTTTTTTGCAAAAGGGCGTGGAGAGGTGGGGAGTTGCTGTTGGATACTGCAACGTATATTTGCTACCGTTGGAAGGGATGCGTTGGCATATGGGGGTTCATGTTGTAGTGTATGTTTGCGACACAAAGATAAGACCTACAGATACCATCTGATTGCCTGGTAACACACCTGACTGTGCTCTACTAGTAATAACCCGTGCCAACAGGCGCGATGAAAATCCCGACGGACGCGTTGGGTACACCATTCGAAAAATACTGGGATTCGACTCCTATAAGACCTCAATGGCCCGAGTCGAATTACGCTAGCATCTGTTCCAGGTTCGAGTCTAGGGACTCGAATTTGAAGAAGATCGTGTTGTTTTGTCCTAAGACAGTTAACTGACCCTAATCCGTGATGCTACACTCAACAGGGAGAAAGAGTGCTTCGTTGGAAACCCCAAGAGCAAGGTATGAAGAGCAAAACAACATGATTTCTCTTAGTAGAAACCAAGGTTATCGAACCAGAAGGAGGAAGGAAACGTCACACAGGTGTTGGAAGCAACATGGAGACCTGCACAACACAAACTCAAGACTCTTTCCCAACGAATCAGTGAGGTTGTCAAGCTTACCGGTTTGCTGTAACAAGGATTAAACGTATGGTGTGGAAGGTAATGGTTTGCAGCAATTAAACAAGTAACAGTGGAGGATGTATCAATGGTAAAGATTGGACCGGGGTCCATAGTTCACTAGAGGTGCTCTCCTTAGATAAAGAACATGGCATGAAGGGTAAACAAATTACAGCGGGGCAATTGACAGGAACTAAGCAAGGCATAACAATGCAATTACTAGCTAGAAAGATCCTATAAAGTTGATTGGGCAATACAACAATATACATAGACCATAATCCACCTGCATCTATGACTAGAAGTCCACCTTCAGGTTATCATCCGAACCCCCTCCAGTATTAAGTTGCAAGCAACAGACAACTGCTTTAAGCAAAGTGTGTAAGGAAAACAATCCACATGTTCCATGAACAAGGGACCATTGTTTTCTCCCTAGTAGCAACATCACATTTACAACCGAATATATTATTGTTACTTCTCTTGTAAACTAGAGGCATGAACCCACTATCGAGCATAAATACTCCCTCTTGGAGTCACTAGCAACTACTTGGCCAAGATAACCACTAGCAACGGAGAGCATGCAAGATCACAAACAACACATACATGATAGAATCATAAAGATAGAACTATTAATCAAACCAAAATAATAATCTCAATATCCATCGGATCCCCGCAAACACAACATGCATGATTACAAATAGATTGGATCTTGATCATGAACGGAGCTCACAAGATCTATACATGAAAGCACAAAGGAGGAGATACAACCATCTAGCTACTACATGAACCCATAGTCCAAGGTGGAACTACCCACGAATCATACCGGAGAGAAGGCCTCCGGGATGATCTCCCCCCGGTAGGGTGCCGGGAAGAACTTCAGATCCCCCCGATCTAGGGACGATGGTGGCGGTGGCTACAGACGGTTTCGTGGATTTCTGATTGAATACCGAGAGTTTCTGTATCGGGGGATTCTTATAGGCGAAGGGGGGAGTCCGGGAGGCGACCAGGGTCGCCAAACCCTACCCAGGTGTGGGTCCACCTGACCACGCGCCTGGGGTGGGTCTGCCCCCCTGGCCAGCCCCTCCGGCTCTCTGGACTTCTTGTTCCCCACGGAAAGTTATTGACTTTGGCGTTCGTCCCGTCCAATTCCGAGAATATTTCTTTACTAACTTTTCTGAAACCAAAAACAGCAGAAAACAGGCATCTGACACTGTTGCAACTTGTTAATAGGTTAGTACCAAAAAACATGTAAAAATCACCTCAAAGTGTGGACAAGTAAAACAAAGTAGATACTAAACAAGCATGGAGCATCAAAAATTATAGATACGTTTCCAATGTATCAACATCCCCAAGCTTAACTCCTGATCGTCCTTGAGTAGGTAAGTGATAAATGAATAATTTTTGAGGTGAACATGCACCCTCACAATAAAAATCCAACCATTTGCAAACATTGAAAGATGGGATCAAAGAACTCTAAACATGTGCATGAAAGATGGAGTTATAACAGTAGGACATAGTAACTATGAATGCAACATGGCAAGCTACAAACAAAGATCATGAATAATATGCATTGAAAAACGTTTGTTTGTTTCACATGCAGAAAACATAGCATAGTGGCAATCAGCTTGTCCCTCATAGAGTAGCAATATAATGCATAGGACACCTGCAAAGTTCACAAGGGTGACTAGAAACAGATAGCTCATGAACAAGTAACAACACAATATGCATCAATTAATAAGCTTTGGAACATTGCACACAGAATGACAACTATGCTCTCTTAATAATGCCTAAAGGTAGAAGGTGGAGACTCAATAATGGTGGAAGAAAGGCCTTTTGTAAAGGAAGCAGGGATTACAAGTTTTAAAAAGAGCTTCCAAAAATTATGGTACTTGTTAGCTTTCAACCCTCATTGCCCCTATCATAAGCATCTTGAAGTGGTTAAGGTTAAAGTGGCAAAGCTGGAGTATATGCTTGACAAAGTATAAGTTAGCAATCTCAAGTCCCTTGACTATGAGGGCTACACCTCATGGATACTCAACTTAGGGCCCAGGCAAGTTCTTGTCATTGTAAGTATTTGCATATCATTGAGAACCGCCAACGAGGTACCCCTTGCACATGGTACAGGAGCTTTCCCATAACCAAAATGACAAGGCAAGTAGACAATGAGCATCTCAGCAATCTTTTTATTTACCATATGCATAGCTTTTTATTGAGGATGCTTCATAGATACCTCACTATGGTGATGCTGCAAGTTTCCACCATGATTAAGCATGGCTTAGGCTAGCGGCCCAGGCGTTTCTCTAACACAGAATACAAACTCCATGGACTTACAAGTTCCCACTTCATTTCACATCGGTAACATCCATAGACAAAAGAGCATGATATCAACGGAGTACAAAAAGTACAGGTGCAAGGTTGAAAACATTCCCCGTGACAGCACTGTTCTACTAATCCGAACTTATAAGTGCAATCATATACAAAAAAGTTGCCTCAATGGTTCAAGTTTATTAGGGGCATAGAATATAAAGTGTGCCATCAAGTTTGTGAGGGCTTTAATCACTAAGTTTTCACATAACAAAATAGTTTTTAATTGGAAGATAGTTGAAAACAAGAATATACTTGGAATGGTGTAACACACCATGCATAGGAGTTTATAGTGGACACTTTGGAATAACTTGGTTTCTTGGGAGTTGGAAGCATGAGTAGAACTTACTCATACAAGTGGAGGCTAGCAAAAGACTGGAGGAGCAACCAACTAAGAGAGCAATAATGGCCATAATTATGCAATGCAACAAAGCAAACTAATCAAAGCAAAGAGTGGTACTACAAGTCAAGGACTAAATGATCATAGAGGCTAATGGTGACTTGTAATAGTCATAACATGGTGTGAGCATGTGACAAGTCAACCCAAGCAAAACATCAAAGGAGAATACCACAATACTATGCTTTTGCATGCTAAAACAACGCATAATTTCTTCAAGGCACACTAAGCAATCCCAATTGTTTGGAACAAGACATGCTACAACAATAATCACTAAGCATAATGCAAAAACAACACCTAGAATGTCATTCTAAAGTCTTGGTCACAGTCAATGCAAGCTCCTCCTGCACTTCAAGCAAGAACTTACTACTCCTTTCCAAACACCAAGCAAACCTATTTGTAAAATAACACAGCGAGAGCGGGGGTCCAAACTACTAAATAAAACTAAACAAACTAAGCAAAGCAAACGAAAACTAAGACGCTCCAAGAACAACACAACTATGCATGAAACAATAAAAGTGAAGTATCTAGACAGACCTGAGCTTTTTATTGATGAAGAAGGGGATGCCTTGGGCATCCCCAAGCTTTGACGCTTGTACCTCTTGGATATTTCTTGGGGTGACACCATGGTGGCATCCCAAAGCTTGAGCTTTTGTACATTCTTCATCTCATTGCATCCTTCTCTCTCTACACCTGAAATTTTTCATTCATACAAAACTTCACACAATTTTCATTAGCAACATTAGCTTATTCAAAAGATATTATACCGTGCGCAAATCTTTGGAACAGCAAGGCTTTTCACTAAAAACACAAGATATTGTAGTAACTCCTTCAAAGAAACTCAATTTACCTGAAAAGAGCTCATAAAGGAATCAATAAGAAGCAAATGCAAATAATGGCAGAAATCTGTCAAAACAGACCAGCAGGTAGAAACAAATTTTTTCTAACATCTTTTGTTGCTCAAATAAAAAAGTGTTGAACTAACAAAAGTTATCCAACATACTAGGGGATTTATTCGTAAATTTTGAACTCAATCCGAGTTACAGAGCCTCCACCCGAATTTTTTTGGTGGAGGACATAAATCTGTTTTGGGACAGCAAATCCCCAAATCTTAGTTCCCTCTCATTAGAGGTTATTCTTGGCACAAAAAGCAAACAAAAAAGATAAGGAGAGGTCATTACAGTAGTAATAACTTCCAAGACTCAAGGAAACTCTTGGGTTATCTCCCAACAAGTACTTTTCTTTAACGCCTTTAAGTTAGGCACAATAAGCAAGAAGAATCAAGTATTTTCAAATGAAGAAGCATTAACATTCATACTTGCAAAATCTTCAACTATGAAAGATATCTCATACAAATGGGTTTTGAAGGATCCTTTCTCATCTCTCTTTGGTCTACTACCTTCGTCAAAAAGATTTTCAGGGGCAATCCAATCAAAGTTATTTTCAAAGGCTTCATGCATTCCGACAAGCTTATAGGGTATGGGTATATTGAATTCCTCTCTAGGATTAGTTTTATCAGAAATACCCACAACATCTACACTTGAACCTAGCATATTGAAATGTTCAAAAACCTTTTTGGCCTACCTAGCAATATCATGGAATTCTTTTGATGAAGTTCCAAGGATGAATTCCTTTTTTTCACCATTCTTCTCTTCTTTTAGTTTTAGGAATAAGAATTGTATGAAGGGGTTAAGGCTAACAAACCTAGCCTGCAACATATGAACTAAAGAAGCCGCAACAATCTCATAATTAGGAGCAAGTTCAGCTATAGATTTATCCTTAATATCCTCATGCTTGCTAACATAATTAAAGAATTCTTCAATATTATCTTTCCCAATTATGGAACCACTACCTATTGCAAGATTTTTCAGAGAGAACTTGGGGAACAACATGGTGAGCTAGAACAGGAAAGCAACTAGAGCAGGAACTATTTTTTTTGTGTGATTTTGAATAAAGCAAGCAAACCAAACTATACTAATTTTTTTGGGGTTTTTTGAAAAGAGGCAAACAAAACCAAACAAAAGAAACTAAGCAAACTAAAAACAAAGTAAAGAGAAAGGAAGTGAAGGACTCCCCTAGTGAAGACGTCCTTAGCCTCCCCGGCAACGGCGCCAGAAATTACTTGATGCTACACTCAATAGGGAGGAAGAGTGCTTCGTTGGAAACCCTAAGAGAAAGGTATGAAGAGCACAACAGCAAGATTTCCCTCAGTAGAAACCAAGGTTATCGAACCAGAAGGAGGAAGGAAACGTCACACAGGTGTTGGAAGCAACATGGAGACCTGCACAACAAAAACTCAAGACTCTGTCCCAACGAATCAGTGAGGTTGTCAAACTCACCGGTTTGCTGTAACAAAGGATTAAACGTATGGTGTGGAAGGTAATGGTTTGCAGCAAGTAAACAAGTAACAGTGGAGGATGTATCAATGGTAAAGATTGGACCAGGGTCCATAGTTCACTAGAGGTGCTATCCTTAGATAAACAGCATGGCATGAAGGGTAAACAAATTATAGCGGGGCAATTGACAAGAACTGAGCAAGGCATAACAATGCAATTACTAGCTACAAAGATCCTATGAAGTTGATTGGGCAATACAACAATATACATAGACCGTAATCCAACTGCATCTATGACTAGAAGTCCACCTTCAGGTTATCATCCGAACCCCCTCCAGTATTAAGTTGCAAGCAACATACAACTGCTTTAAGCAAAGTGTGTAAGGTAAACAATCCACATGTTCCATGAACAAGGGACCGTTGTTTTCTACCTAGTAGCAACAACACATATACAACCAAAGATATTATTGTCACTTCCCTTGGAAACTAGAGGCATGAACCCACTATCGAGCATAAATACTCCCTCTTGGAGTCACTAGCAACTACTTGGCCAAGATAACCACTAGCAACAGAGAGCATGCAAGATCACAACCAACACAGAATGATAGAATCATAAAGATAGAACCATTAATCAAACCAACATAATAATCTCAATATCCATCGGATCCCCGCAAACATAACATGCATGATTACAAATAGGTTGGATCTTGATCATGAACGGAGCTCACAAGATCTATACATGAAAGCACAAAGGAGGAGATACAACCATCTAGCTACTACATGAACCCATAGTCCAAGGTGGAACTACCCACGAATCATACCGGAGAGAAGGCCTCCGGGATGATCTCCCCCCCCGGTAGGGTGCCGGGAAGAACTTCAGATCCCCCCGATCTAGGGACGATGGTGGCGGCGGCTACAGACGGTTTCGTGGATTTCTGATTGAATACCGAGAGTTTCTGTATCGGGGGCTTCTTATAGGCGAAGGGGGGAGTCCGGGAGGCGACCAGGGTCGCCAAACCCTACCTAGGCGCGGGTCCACCTGACCCCGCGCCTAGGGTGGGTCTGGCCCCCCTGGCCAGCTCCTCCGGCTCTCCTCTGGACTTCTTGTTCCCCACGGAAAGTTATTGACTTTGGCATTCGTCCCGTCCAATTCCGAGAATACTTCTTTACTAACTTTTCTGAAACCAAAAACAGCAGAAAACAGGCATCTGGCACTGTTGCAACTTGTTAATAGGTTAGTACCAGAAAACATGTAAAAAACACCTCAAAGTGTGGACAAGTAAAGCAAAGTAGATACTAAACAAGCATGGAGCATAAAAAATTATAGATATGTTTCCAATGTATCAATCCGTCAGGAGAGTCAAGCACACGTATCAACAATCCCTACACACTAAAATCATTTTCTTTTTCTCCGATGAACAGAAACAACTACACCCAAAAGAATGAAGAGTCCTCAGCCGAATCTACAATTTGACTGAACACTCGGGGGCTACTGACATGGTTATACCCTACGGGTACACGACATTAGCATACCCGGTCCTACCCAAGGAAGGCCCACAAGAATATACGCGACCTGTGGAGATTTTCGCGTGGCCCAAGCCCATGACATCTTTGGATCCTTGGAGAGCAAGACTAGAATAGATAGAATATTCAAAGGGGCAAACCCTAAACTTGTAACTGACTCGATCTGTGCCCGGGACGTGCCTAACTCTATATAAAGGCTAGGAGGGCACGGCGAGGAGGACATCCTTTTTTCACCGCATACACACCTTCACGCCAGATTGCATCTGCGCACCCCTGTACTTTTCGGTTCCGCCGTAATCAAGAGCAGACAAGCAGGAGTAGGGTTTTCCCTCCGGGGGCCTGGACCTGGGAAATCTCGTGTCCCCTCGTTGCTTGTCTGTTAACCATTCCGCGATCTCCATCACCCCCATCTTCTCCAAAACCCAAGCTCATAACAATGGGCATTGATGAGATCAAACCTCGTCACTTTCTTGCTATGATATCGTCTGAGGTCTTGCTGATAAACAACTGATCTTGAGAGTGCCAACTCTTTTGCTTCTTCTAGCAAGTCCACATCATCTTGCCGTGATATTTCGTTTACTTCAGCTCTTCTGTATTGGGTCACTCTTGGTGAGTCATGCATTATGTCGGCTGGAAGTACAGCTTCTGCCCCATATACGAGAAAGAACAGGGTATACCCCATCGATCTATTCGGGGTGGTCCTGAGGCTCCACAGCACCGCTGCGAGCTCCTTAATCCAGCATCCTGCCGACCTCTGCAGCGGTTCTATCAGCCGAGGTTTTATCCCGGACAATACTAGTCCTTTCGATCTTTCTACTTGCCCATTCGAGGCCGGGTGAGCCACCGAAGCAACATCGAGTCTTATGTGCTTCTCTTGGCAAAATCTAGCAAAAGCTCCCTCAGCAAAGTTTGTGTCATTATCTGTGATGATACTATGTGGATAACCATATCTCAAGATAATATCTTTGAGGAATTTTACCACCATGGGCCCTTCACATTTTCTTATTAGCTTTACTTCTATCCACTTTGTGAATTTGTCCACCATGACCAAAATGTGAGTCATGCCGCCAGGAGCCGGCTTAAATGGACCTACCTTATCTAAACACCACACAGAGAATGGCCGAGTGATTGGTATTGTTTTTAACTCGGACGAAGGCATATGTATTTTGCTGGCGTATCTCTGGCAGCCGTTACACTTTGTTACCATTTACTTTGCTTCCTTCAGCGCAGTTGGACAGTAAAACCCATGCCTGAACGCTTTGGCCACAATGGCTCTGGACGAAGCATGGTGCCCACATTCTCCTTGATGTATATCCAAGAGGATCTCTTGTCCCACTGCCGAGTCAACGCATCGTTGCAGCACATTTGTCACGCTTCTCTTATAAAGCTCATTATTTATAATTGTGTAAGCTTTTGCTCTTCTCACTATCTGCCTGGCCATAACCTCATCATCCGGCAAGATCTCTTCTTTGAGGAATGAGAATATGGGTTGTGCCCATTACGGCACGAATTTTTCCGGGAAAACCGTGTTGTCAATTTCCATCTTCTTCGCTGACATAACCTCTGCCGGCTTTTCCCAATCCATCTGTGGGTCAACCGAATCAATATCCGAGTAGTTCGGTTCATGTTCTTTGTCAATTTCCATTGGGACGCACCCTTCTATCCGATTGGATGAGATATGAATTGACTCGGATTCTGGAGAAGGTATAACTGATGGCTTTCTTAGGTGTTCTAGGGCTATACCCGGCGGGATTGATTGTGTGGTTGATCCGAGATTTGAC
Organism: Avena sativa; assembly: GCA_916181665.1. Lineage (NCBI taxonomy): Eukaryota > Viridiplantae > Streptophyta > Magnoliopsida > Poales > Poaceae > Avena > Avena sativa. The sequence goes on from OV702282.1 coordinate 198,354,267, forward strand.
AACATATCTGCAGCATCATTTTCTGCCTGAGGTATGTGATGGAATTCACATCCATCAAAATAACCACTAATTTTCTGCACATGAAACCTATATAGGGCCATGTTCGCATCCAGTCCGTCCCAATTTCCCGATACTTGCTGGACTACGAGGTCCGAATCCCCGTAACAAAGAATCCGACGTATGCTGATCTCTTTTTCCATTTTTAGACCATGGACAAGTGCCTCATACTAGGCTACATTGTTTGATGTAGCGAAATGTGTCTGCAACACATATTTCAGCTGATTCTTTTTTGGATAAGTTAGTACTATCCCTGCTCCTAGCCCATTTCTTAACTTCGACCCGTCAAAATGCATCGTCCAATAATTCAGATCTGGCAATGGGGGTTCGTACTGCACCTCGGCCCAATCTACGAAAAAGTCGGCCACGGCCTGAGATTTAATTGCATCTTGCCTATCAAATTACGGGGCATAAGGTGATAACTCAATTGCCCATTTTCTATTCGGCCACTTGCATCTTTGTTGCTTAGTATCTCGGCTATAGTTGCCTCACAAATCACCTTTATTGGGTGTTCCTCAAAATAATGTTTGAGTTTCTTTGCCGACATATACACTTCGTAAGCCATTTTCTGGTAATGCGGGTAATTTTGCTTGGAGGCTGATAATACCTCACTTAGGTAATACACCGTCCTTTGCACCGAATTACCCTCTTCATTAAGTTCCATGATGACTACTGCACTTACTACCCTGTTTGTTGCTGCCACATAGAGTAGCATCGGCTCTTTTGACAATGGGGAAGCCAAGATGGGTGCCGTAGCCAGCATCCATTTTAACTCATGAAAATCACTATTGGCCTATGGTGTCCATGTGAACTTGTCGGAATTTTTCATTAATTGATACAAAGGAAATGTTTTTTCACCTAGCCGACTCACGAACCGACTCAGGGACGCAAGACACCCAGTAATCATTTAGGCATTTTGGCAGTTCCATTCTTTCAACCGCACGGATCTTAGTCGGATTTGCCTCTATACCTCGGTTGGACACGAGGAAACCGAGTAATTTTCCGGCTGGTACACCAAAGGTACATTTTTTCGGGTTAAGCTTCATTCGGAACCTTCTTAAGTTCACGAATGTCTGCCGAATATCTTCTAGGAGCGTGTTGCTCTCTTTGGTTTTTATAACCACATCATCAACATACACTTGCACATTTTTTCTGATCTGATCGTGCAGACATTTTTGCATGTATCTTTGATAATTGACACCTGCATTACGCAGGTCGAATGGCATGGTGCGATAGCAATAATCCCCATACAGGGTGATAAACACTGTCTTTATTTGATCAGCCGGGTTTGACGGTATCTGGTGGAAACCAGAGTACGCGTCTACAAATGATAACAACTTGCAACCTGCGGTTGAGTCAATGACTTGGTCTATCCTAGGTAAATGAAAATGATCCTTGGGACACGCCTTGTTAAGGTTCGTGTAATCGATGCACATTCACCAAACTACAGCTACATTTGGGTCATCCTTTTTCTTTTCTTCCAACACTGGGTTTGATAACCAATCTAGATGGAGTACTTCCATGATAAACCCGGCTGCGAGGAGCCGAGCTATCTCATCACCTATTATTTTTCTCCTGTCTTCGACGAAGCGGCGGAGAGGTTTCTTCACCGGCCTTGCTCCTGGCCTTACATGCAAAGAGTGCTCAGCCAACTCCCTCGGCACTCCTTATAGATCTTGGGTGGACCATGCAAAGATATCCCGATTCTCACGGAGGAAGTTGGTGAGATCGCTTTCCTATTTGTCATTCAGGCCGGCACCAATTGTGATGGTGCGCTCTGGGAATTGATCATCAATCTGGATCTTTTTTGTTTCCTTTGTTGGCTGAAACGACACACTCCCGTGCGGGTTAGCAAGTGCCGGCATATTAAGCTGTGCCGACTGAGCTAAGGGCGCCACTTCCTAAATTCTCCTTTTTTCTCTTGCAATTACCAAAGACTCGGCCAGATTTGATCCAGCTAAAGCACATTCCATTGATTTACTATAATCTCCAGCTACTGTTATCACCCCCTGAGGTCCTGGTATCTTCATTTTCAAGTAATTTATATGACATCTGCTCATAAATTTGGACAATGCCGGCCGTCCGAGTAAAGCATGATAGCAAATTTACAGATCCACCACCTCAAACTCCAAATTCTCAGCTCTACAATTCTCTATTGTGCTGAATAATACATCTACTCGGACTTTCCCAATGGGTTCGCATGAGAGTCCCGACACTATCCCATGGAATATTGTCCTTGTTGAATGTAGCATATTCGGAGTTATTCCGAGTTTGTGCATTGTGTCCTTGTACATGATATTGATACTACTCCCTTTATCTATCATTACTTTTGAGAACTTTACATTGGTGCTAGGCCCGACAAACGTCGGATCCAACACTAAAGCATATGATCATGGGTTCGGCATGATCTTTGGATGATCCCTGATACTCCAGGTTATCTCCTGGTAGGACCACGACACGTATCTCAGAACTGCCGGCATTACTGCATTTACTTCCATATGTCGGCGTTGCACACTCTGTCTATCTTGTTGTTTTGTTGTGAACACACAATATGATTGGTGATGTTCTCTGTAATCATTATGTCTATTATTTCCGAGGTTTCCCCTTCCATCTTGATTCCGGTTCATCACCTGATGAACTATATCTCTCCGATCCTGACTCTCATACCTCGGAGGTGGTGGAGGTAACATCAGTTGCTGCGCATTTCCCCCAGTCAGCTGTGGCTGCTGCTGGTGATGCGCTTGATGCTGTGGTGTTTGTATGGCTGCCGGGTTTCCCATCGCGCTCTTCATCCAGGCGCATTGGCGAGTGGTGTGATTGGCCGGCTTGGCCGGGTTAGGCGTGTGGAATTTACACAGCTGATCCAGCATGGATTCAAATGTGTACTTCGGCCTCTCTTGCCACTTTTTCTTCTATTCAGGTGTCCACTATTTCTTCCCGTCGTTCCTCTGCGTCCATTGCTAAGGACCATTCTTCTATCGTTGATTGCTCCCTAGACTCGGCTGGTCTTGCACAACTGCTGCCACTTGATTTGAACTATATCTGTAATCCGGCCTCTCATCCCTTCTTCTACCTCGGTAATCATTGCACCGCGATGATCCGACAACATCTCGGACGTAATGATCATGTTGCTCAAGATGTTCAGTTGACATAAGCTCTGGTTGAGTCGGATCACCTAAGGCATATGAATCTGCTATTCTGATCATTTCTGCCAATGTGGTTGGCACCTCTTCCACAATACACTCCCATACCTACATCCCTATGCGAACCAGGCAATTTCCTGAGATTCTATAACTCCCTCACATGAATTTCTGAGGTTGCACCAACGAGTCAAGAATTATCTATCAGCTTCATTCGGTTTCTGCTTGCACATTGCAAGCTGTTGTGGCTTGTTTGGCCTCTTATATGTACTGGTGAAATTACTGACAAACATTTCTTCAAAATCCAACCACCAGTTGATACTACCCATTGGCAAATTATTCAGCCAAACTCTGGCTGGCCTTTCCAACATCTGGAGCACATATCTCACTGCCCATCTCAAATTTCCCCCGGTTATTTTTACGGCTGTGGCATAATCAATTAGACAATCTTGCGGCTTCGTACTTCCATTGTACGTTTTAGTGCCTCTCGCCAATTGGAAGTTCGACACGGGCGGTTCGCCCATAATCCGAGGTCCAAGACATGTCGGGCCAGGCGGACCTTGTTCTTCCAATAGCTTGGACTGATACAGTCTGTCCGGCTTTAATCTTGCGCCTGTTGACGGCAAGTTTCTATAGATAATCCTTTCCTGCATTCCATAACGGTTTTGCCCGCCAAACTCTGCATTTTCCATCTCCGAATAACCAACATTATATCTGTCATTTTCTTGATTATGCGGGGCTTGTCTTTCTTCTCGCTCTTGTCGAGGTTCATGCCTCGGCTGATGATCCTGCGGAAGGTACCTCCTTCCTTCCGCTGGATTATTGTTCTTGGGGTTTCCTCTTACGAGATTCCCATGCTCTTTGTTTGCACGGCCGACGTTTCTCTCTCCATTGTTACCTCGGCTTCCATTGCCCCTATTCTCATTGATCTTCCCGGCTACTGCCGGGTCATATGGGACAATCTACTTGTTTCTCTTTCCCGAAGTTACTGCTTTGTCTTTCCGTGCATTGTTTCCGGGTGAGGATGCCGCTGCCGCGGATAATGCGGGGGCAGCCCCTGCCGAATGGACCATGCGGGAAGCTCCTGGTTTTGCTGGGTTAACCCTGAGCATCTCCTCATTTTTCTGCTTCGCGATGTGTACCAGCTCATTTACCCTTGCTTGCTGCTTTTGCCGGGCTTCCCGGGTTAGCCCTTCCAATTCTAGGACTGCTGCATTTGCTTCCCTGAGGTTCTTTGCCGGGGTACTATACCTCGGCAGACCTGGGTCAACCGAGTCATCTGGCTGAGCCTCATGCTCTTTGTTGATATCATTCATGAGGTTCTTTCCTCTTAATCTCAGATCATCTACTCGGCCAGGGGCCGTATCTAACTGGTTTGCCCTAGCATATTATCGCAAGGTCATGTTAAAGGACTCCTGCAAGGCGGGCACCTTTTTTGACTCCTCTAACATTTTCAATCTAGTTTCTTCTAACTCTGCCTGTGCGTTTGCTGGGTCAACTATTGGCGCAACAGGTGTGGTTAAGTTATCTATAGCCGTCTGCAGGATAACCTCTGGCCTCTCTAGAGGTGGCCACCTTACCCTTGCTACTTTTGGAGTTACGTCTTGCACCTCGGCTTCCCGGGTTACCGGAGGATCTGCTGCTATCGGCTTTGGAGCTGCTTGCTTTGCCGCAACTTGCCCTCCTGCTGCCGGGTCTTTGCTTGGCCCTTCCCCTGCACCTGCTCCTGATGCAGGAGCTATCATCATCATCTCAATGCTGCCCGTGGGGCGAGCGCCACGCTGACCGCTGGCAGCACTGAGGGGAGGATCTCCCGCGATGAAGACTCGGCGTGGATAGACGCAGGAGGTGTCGATGCCGACGTAGATATTCTGAGCTCCTAGGTTGATGAAGACGCCGTTGCGCGGGGGTGCCTGCCTCTTGAAACTGCCAGTATTGTCGCTGATGTAGTCCCAGATGTCAAATCTCTGGACTAACCCAGAAACCACCCGCTCGTCGGTGTTGATGAAGTTTCCCATCCGGATCTTGACTCCAGCTAGCACCGCTGCTGGCCCCACGGTGTGCGCCAACTGTCGTGGTGGTGGCACGACAGATGCCATGGGTAGGCTAAAGTATGGGGCCAATGGATGCTAGAGGGATCTGGGGAGGGAAGATGTAGTGATTTCTACACACAACTGGCTAGAACATAGATCTTTATTTCTCCTCAATCAAGTTACAAGTGCTCCTTGAGCTGTATCAGAGAGAGAGAGGAGGAAGAAAACTACAACGCGAGCCCTCTCGTGCCAAATGAATCGATCCCTCCTCCAGGAAGTCGTGCCCCTCCTTATAAAGGGGTTCCTCGGTTCCTTCTAGGGCTGACGTGGACAAGGATATTCTAGGAATATGCTTGTCCCAAAGTGGTATCCAACACAATTGTTACAGCGGGACGGAGTGGTGATGATGATCTCGATAAAGCCTAGCTTCATGATGGTGTTGATGGCGACGGTCTCCTCTCTCCGGGAAGGAATTCCCCTAGAATAAATCTGTCTGCAGGAGAGTGTTGGAGATATGCCCAAGAGGCAATAATAAAGTGGTTATTATCATATCTTCACACTTATGATAAATGTTTACATACCATGCTATAATTGTATTAACCGGAAACATTAATACTTGTGTGATTTGTAAACTAAAATAAGAGTCCCTAGTAAAGCCTCTTGTTAAACTAGCTTGTTGGTTAATATATGATCATGGTTTCCTGATCATGAACATAGAGATGTTATTAACAACAGGATCATATCGTTAGGAGAATGATATGGTGGACATACTCCTATAGATAAGCGTAGCATAAAGATCAAGTCATTTCAATAGTTCAATTGCTATATGCTTTCTGATACATAGTAACATAATTCCTTCGACCATGAGATCATGCATATCACCTTTACCAGATGGATGCTTTGATGACATCAAACACCACACCGTAACTGGGTGGCTATAAAGGTGGCATTGAGTGTTCGGAAAGTATTGGTTGAAACACATGGATCAAGAGTGGGATTTGTCCATCCATATGACGGATAGATATACTCTGGGCCCTCTCGGTGGAATGTCATCCAATTGGCTTGCAAGCATGTGACTGGCTCACAAGGGATCACATATCACGGGAACGAGAAAAGAGTACTTATCGGTAACGAGGTTGAACTAGGTATGCAGAGATACCGACGATCATAACCTCGGATAAGTAAACTATCGTGAGACAAAGGGAAATTGGTATCGTATGTAAGTGGTTCATTCAATCGCAAAGTAATCGTAGAAATATGTGGGAGCCATATGAATTTCCAGATTCCTCTATTGGTTATTGTTCGGAGAAGTGTCTCGATCATGTCCGCATAATTCACGAACCGTAGGGAGACACACTTAAGGATTCGACGTTGTTTTAAGTAGTTATGGTATTATGAGAAAGAGACCGAATGTTGTTCGGAGTCTCGGATGGGATCCGGGATATCACGAGGTGATCCGGAATGGTCCGGAGAATAAGATTCATATAAGGAAAGTCCCGTTTCGGAGTTCGGGAATGATTCCGGTGTTTTCATCGGGAATGTTCTAGAAGGTTCCGGATTGTCCGGCACTCCGGGGGGGAGGGTACATGAATGTGTCATTACATATTGAATGATTGCATCATGTACTAAGTGTTCTTGCTGTTCCAAATAAAGGATTAAATTGAATCCTAAAACAGAAAAGTCAAATGGCCAGTTTAAAAGTCAAACGGCTAAAACAGGAAACTGTGGGAAACAAGCAAGAGGTGGTTGGAACCGACTTGGGGGAGGAGTCCCTCCAAGTCGGCGCGCCAACCAAGGCCGACTTGGGGAGGGACTCCCCTCCCCTTGGCCTCCCCTCCCACCTATAAAAGGAGGGGCAGGGCCTCCTCCTCTAGACACACAAGTTCCTATCCTCTAATCTCCGGTTTAGAGCCGTTTTGGTTTAGAGCTTCTAATTGCTCTAGCCTTCGGTTTAGAGCCTTCTAATTGGTGTGTCTAAACCCTAGACCACTAATAGCTCCCTCTCATACTCCACCATACTCGCTCCGGCTTAAGGCGAAGCCCTGCGGGATCTCCCCTCTACTTCCGGTACCACGCCGTTGTGCTGCCGGAATCGCGAGGAGAGTCCTACAACCTCCGCTGCCTGCTGGAACAAGGGAGAGGAAGGTCTTCGTCGAGTACCGAACGTGTGACCGACTGCGGGAGAGCTGCCGGAACGTGGCGCCGGAAGGATCGTCTACGCGATCTTGAGATCGGAAAGAGTACGACTACATCACCCACGAGAATCTGCTCTCGTTAACCACTTTGGAATCTTCGAGGGTAAGTTATTCCATCGACTCGTTGCTACAATCTAGTAGATAGATCTTGGCTTGTTTGTTTGTATGCGATAGAAATTTTTGTTTTCCATGCTACGAACCCCTACAGTGGTATCAGAGCCGTGTCTATATGTAGATCTGTTGCACGAGTAGAACACAATGGTCATTGTGGGCGTTGATGCTTTTATTGTCGATTGCTTCTTGTGTACTTTGCATCTTGCGGTATGTTGGGATGAAGCGGCCCGGGCTAACCTTACATGACATCGTTCATGAGACTTGCTCCACGCTTGACATGCAACTTGTATTGCATAAGTGGCTTTGCGGGTGCCTGTTTCTCCTAGCATAGTTAAGATCCAATTTACAACGGGTGATTAACAATACTAGTATCAATGTTGTGGTTCTTGTTCGTAAGTTAGAATGACACTTATTGAAAGCCCCAAACCACGTAAAATATGCAAAGAAAGTAGAGGCGTCTAACTTTGTTTTGCAGGGGTGTGCTGTGATGTGATATGGCCATGATTGTGATTTTATATGATGTATGCAATGTTCCTTATTGTAAGTTGGCAACCGGCAGGAGCCATATGGTTGTCTTTAATTTATGTTAAGACCCGCGTGTCTATTCAAATTAGTTGTAATAGTTGAAGCCGGTGGACAACAACCATGGAGAAGCGTCATTGACCTTGATGCAATGCCGATGATGATGGAGATCATGTTCGTGCTTGAAGATGGAGATCGGAAGCACAAAGAAGAAAGGCCATATCATATCACATATTATTGAATTGCATGTGATGTTAATCCTTTATACATCTTGTATTGCTTAGTAGACGACGGTAGCATTATAAGATGATCCCTCATGCACATGAATTTCAAGTCATAAAGTGTTCACCCTTAGTTAGCACCGTTGCTAAAGCTTGTTGTTTCGAAGCACCACGTGATGATCGGGTGTGTTAGATTCTGCAAGTGTATACAACGTGAGAAAGCCAGATTTGCTCATGCAGAAACTAAGGTTTGATCTTGATGAGCCTAGCATGTACAGACATGGCCTCAGGAACACGGATTATCGAAAGGTAGAGCATGAGTCATATAATAGATATGATGAACATGTTGATTGTTCGCCATTGAAGCTATATCAACTCTCGTGATGATCGGTTTTGATGTGGTGGATTTGGTTCGTGTGATCACTAAAACAATGTGAGGGATATTGTTTTGAGTGGGAGTTCACCAAGATTAATTTAATTATTAATTAGAACTCAATTTATCATAAACTAAATCAAAGTGAATTTGCATAGTTGTTGTAGTCATTGGCATCCGTTTACCACCTTGCGCTTAGTTATAATTGAGATGATAGAACTATAGAATTCTGGTTAGATACTTTATGAACTGGTATCGTATTGTTTTAAGTGTTAATCTAAAGTTTAAAAGTCCTATTGCAAACTTTCAGTAAGTTCCGGTTACTCCATGAAGTTTAATAATTAGTATTAAATCAAGAGTAACAATTCCAAGTGTTAGTATATAAGTATCATGTTTGTATCCATGATTCTTGATATTCAAAGGATTCTCTTAATATCAAGGTTATCTAGGATCTGAAAGAGTTATTTCAGAAACCATGATGTGTGGAAGATATTGTGATATCTGAAACGAAGTATTGGTTACAACATGATAGAGTATAATATGGCAAAAGTCATGTTCTCATATTTGATGAGAATTTGCAAAAGGTTGGAGACACTAGTTGTCCTAATCCTCCAAAAGGTTTTGGAGAGCAACATTATACTTGCGATTCACCGTTACAAGCTAAAAGTAGCTTGATCATGGATAAATCCATGATGAGGGTGAATATTTGATGTAGGTAAGATGTTTACTACACCAAGAGATTACTAAAGAAAGGAATTTGAAAGAACACCAAACATTTGATGATAGGTGATCTACTTCAAAGTGCAAGTCCAAAGACATTGGTATTTAATTATACATGCTTTGGATTATGTGTCATATGTTTGACTCCACTATTGATGTTGATAGATTCTTTCAAACAGAAAAGGAAATACTGAAAGAGAATCTCATAAATATATGGCAGAAAAGAAAAGACTAGAATTGTTCAGTTTAAGTATATAGATGATATACATGTTATGGCTATATTCTTTGCTTATTAAACAATGTGGTTCTTAAGTATTTGATACTGAATTTGTTGGTGTGAATCGTCATACGAAACAACACAATTCATGAACTACAATGGCCTAAGTAACTAGCAAAAGAATATGTGATGATGTTCATCGAGAACAAATAAAAGGTTATTGTGTTGCTCGTTAAACATCAAAGCTTGCCTTCAAGATTTGTTTTATCAGGTATTATGAGAACAAAAGGGTTGTTCAATTAATTGCCGTAATCCATAAAAGACGGATGATTCACAAAATCTTGTTGGAGAAATCACATCCATAAAACTAGTGCTAAAAATGTCGAAGGACAAATTGATTGAAAGATCAATTAGGAAGTGACATCGCCGTTTAAATTATATTGGAAAGAAAACATGAAGAAACTCCATGTGGATGGAATTTTGGAGTTTTTGATTTTTGATCAAATGACGCTTGTGAAACTTTCCTAGAGATAATTAAAACTTCGTTCATAGGCCAAAAGGGAACGAATGACTAGCTTATTGGAACTTGTACATATTGTTGTACGAAATCCATTATGTGTAGTCAAAAGCGATGGATTTCAACTTCATATGCTTTCTCCGAAAATTTGAGTGAATATATGAATATTTATTTAATAAGGATAAAGTATGAAACACTTGAAAAGTTCAAAGACTTTCAAGATGAAGTGCAAAATCATTGTAACAAGAATATAAATAGTTTATGATAAGATCATAAAGGAAGATATTTGAGTTACAAGTTTAGCATAATACCTAAGATTTAAGGAATCGTTCCGTGGATTTGCATTTTTCCGAAAACACCATAAGAGTATGGAGCGTTCGAGATATGTAATTAAACCTTGTTTGACATGGTAAGATCGAAGGTGTAATTCATAAAACTGCCATTATATTTTAAAGATTAAAAGCTTTAGAGATTACCGTTTTCCACTAAAAAGAGCTTCATCATAATCCGTTGAATTGACACCATATAAAGTTATGGTTTGGGATAAAACCCAAGTTGTCCTTTCTTAAACATTGGTATGCTATGCATAAGAAAGATGTGTGCAACCAAAGTCGGATGAACCTGTCTTTGTATAACTGTTAAGTATTCCTCCATAACACCGGAGACAAAAGTGTTTGTCACTTAGAACGTCAAGTTTCTTTGAGAAGGAATTTTTCGTGAAGAGATAAGTGGGAGGACAATATAACTTTGATAAGGTTAAAAGAACCTTAGCTATATGTGCAAAGTTGCGCAGCACCGAAAAGTGTTCCGGAGGCAGCAACAATGCTCATGGCTCACGTGCCTCAAAGGTTGTGGTTACAGAGGTCAAAGTTTCTATTGAACAAAGTAGGTCGAGTAAACAATCAAATACCAAGATTTGAGGGTTGAATCATTATTTGAGAATAATGAACGTACTACATGCAAAGAAGCGATGATGGGCCCTGACTCCGTAAAATGGCTTGAAGCCATAAAATCCGTGATAGTTCCATACACGAGAAATCATGTTTTGAACTTGAAGGACCCTCGAGAAAGGTGTAAGACCTTACAGTTGTGTTTGGATCTATAAAGAAATAGACATGGATGTTTCACATCTATGAAATAGTCGACATGTTGGGAAAGAGTTTACAACAATGTTCAAAGGTTGTATATGACAAGATTTGATCTTTCATAGCGATATTTAGTCTAGACGGATTAATGTAGCAGCCACTACATATAATTCTGTTATATGGTAGTTGAATAAACAAAACAAGTTCTTCTAATAGAATTGTTACCTAGGACGTGTGCATGACACGGTCCATAGGGTTTTGTTAAATCAAAGGATGCTAAATGCATATGCAAACTTCAATGGTTGAAGTAAGCGTTGCGGAGTTGGAATCTTCACTATGATGAAACTGTTAAAGGAGTTTAAATTCGTCGGAGATGATGAAGATGCTTGCATTTGCAAGAAATTAAGTGGGAGCGCTAAGACATATTTTCTAATACATTATGTGGAAGACATATTGTTGATTGGAAATAATGTATCTTTTATTAACACATATTAATAATTTCATCCCGATGAAAGACTTAGGCAAAACCCAAATATTTGGCATCAATAGACGCTAATATGGTTGTGCTAGAAGTACATAGACAAGATATTGAATGAGTTCAATATAGAAACTACAAGAGAGGTTCTTGTCGCACAGAAAGGATTGAATGAGTTCAATGTTGATGATATATTCAAGTGTATTGACATTTGGTAAAGTGAAACAAATAATCAAGTATAGATTGATACTTGATGTATAAAATCACAAAGAGTATTTATATCAATCATGTTGTGATATGTACAAATCCAGATATGTCCTATGCTCTAAATGTTGTGAGCATATACCAGAATGATTCGTAAGATGATCATTGGACAATAGTAAGGATATTCTTATGATCTTTTGGAAGAACTAAGAGTATAATATTTGTAGAAGTGACAAATAGATGGTTAGTTCATTGTAAAAGTACTACATTGATACTAGTTTTTTCACAAAGTACAAATTAAGTTTATCTCAATCTAAACTAAGGGTGGCACAATATAATGGAAAGTGAGTTCCATAATGGATTTGGATGAGTTCCAAAGTTAAGACATTGTGACAGATACTACAACAAAAGGCTAAGTATATGACTGCTATTTTAGCAGCAAAAGAGGGCATTTGTGTCAAGTAGTTTGTTATCAGACTAGGTGTAGTTCACAGTGGGATAATACTATGAAGATATATTGTGCGACAATATTATCAACATGTTTTAACCCCAACGAGCTAAAGGTCACACCGAAAGACCAAATTTATACAAAGCCATCTCATTAGAGAATGAGTGATGCGTAAAGACGCAAAGACATGCAATTACACACGGACCTGGAAGTGTCAGATCCGGAGATCAGTTGACCACTAGCAATCGTGTACATACAACACTGGAAAGCCATAGGTGTTGAATACACAAAGGTTTGAAACTAGATTATTGACTCTAGTGCAAGTGGGAGACTGTTGGAGATATGCCCAAGAGGCAATAATAAAGTGGTTATTATCATATCTTCACACTTATGATAAATGTTTACATACCATGCTATAATTGTATTAACCGGAAACATTAATACTTGTGTGATTTGTAAACTAAAATAAGAGTCCCTAGTAAAGCCTCTTGTTAAACTAGCTTGTTGGTTAATATATGATCATGGTTTCCTGATCATGAACATAGAGATGTTATTAACAACAGGATCATATCGTTAGGAGAATGATATGGTGGACATACTCCTATAGATAAGCGTAGCATAAAGATCAAGTCATTTCAATAGTTCAATTGCTATATGCTTTCTGATACATAGTAACCTAATTCCTTCGACCATGAGATCATGCATATCACCTTTGCCGGATGGATGCTTTGATGACATCAAACACCACACCGTAACTGGGTGGCTATAAAGGTGGCATTGAGTGTTCGGAAAGTATTGGTTGAAACACATGGATCAAGAGTGGGATTTGTCCATCCATATGACGGATAGATATACTCTGGGCCCTCTCGGTGGAATGTCATCCAATTGGCTTGCAAGCATGTGACTGGCTCACAAGGGATCACATATCACGGGAACGAGAAAAGAGTACTTATAGGTAACGAGGTTGAACTAGGTATGCAGAAATACCGACGATCATAACCTCAGATAAGTAAACTATCATGAGACAAAGGGAAATTGGTATCGTATGTAAGTGGTTCATTCGATCGCAAAGTAATCGTAGAAATATGTGGGAGCCATATGAATTTCCAGATTCCTCTATTGGTTATTGTTCGGAGAAGTGTCTCGATCATGTCCGCATAATTCACGAACCGTAGGGAGACACACTTAAGGATTCGACGTTGTTTTAAGTAGTTATGGTATTATGAGAAAGAGACCGAATGTTGTTCAGAGTCTCGGATGGGATCCGGGATATCACGAGGTGATCCGGAATGGTCCGGAGAATAAGATTCATATAAGTAAAGTCCCGTTTCGGAGTTCGGGAATGATTCCGGTGTTTTCAGCGGGAATGTTCTAGAAAGTTCCGGATTGTCCGGCACTCCGGGGGGGAGGGTACATGAATGTGTCATTACATATTGAATGATTGCATCATGTACTAAGTGTTCTTGCTGTTCCAAATAAAGGATTAAATTGAATCCTAAAACAGAAAAGTCAAATGGCCAGTTTAAAAGTCAAACGGCTAAAACAGGAAACTGTGGGAAACAAGCAAGAGGTGGTTGGAACCGACTTGGGGGAGGAGTCCCTCCAAGCCGGCGCGCCAACCAAGGCCGACTTGGGGAGGGACTCCCCTCCCCTTGGCCGCCCCTCCCACCTATAAAAGGAGGGGCAGGGCCTCCTCCTCTAGACACACAAGTTCCTATCCTCTAATCTCCGGTTTAGAGCCGTTTTGGTTTAGAGCTTCTAATTGCTCTAGCCTTCAGTTTAGAGCCTTCTAATTGGTTTGTCTAAACCCTAGACCACTAATAGCTCTCTCTCATACTCCACCATACTCGCTCCGGCTTAAGGCGAAGCCCTGCGGGATCTCCCCTCTACTTCCGGTACCACGCCGTTGTGCTGCCGGAATCGCGAGGAGAGTGCTACAACCTCCGCTGCCTGCTGGAACAAGGGAGAGGAAGGTCTTCGTCGAGTACCGAACGTGTGACCGACTGCGGGAGCACTGCCGGAACGTGGCGCCGGAAGGATCGTCTACGCGATCTTGAGATCGGAAAGAGTACGACTACATCACCCACGAGAATCTGCTCTCGTTAACCGCTTTGGAATCTTCGAGGGTAAGTTATTCCATCGACTCGTTGCTACAATCTAGTAGATAGATCTTGGCTTGTTTGTTTTTATGCGATAGAAATTTTTGTTTTCCATGCTACGAACCCCTACAGAGAGATCTTTCTCTCTCGGTGTTTTCTGTCCCCTAGAGGAGGCGGAAATCTATCTGTGGTCGCTCCCCGGGGCTTAGGGTTCCGTAGGGAAGATATAGGCGAAGGGGGAGAGTCGGAGGCCGGTCAGGTGGGCCCGCGCCTAGGGGGTGTGGTCCCCCTGTGGACCCCCTTCACTCCTCCTTCTGGCTTCCTTCGTCCTCAGGTAAAATAATATGTTTTCATATTTTTCTAGTATTTTTCTGATCTTCGCAAAATTGCACCAAAACGCCTTATTTTCCATCAGAATCCAGACTCCAGCAGTCCATCCTCCAAGAATCATCTAACATGCATGAACAGATGAAAACCCATACGTAATACCTCATAATAAGACAAATATCAATGAATAGAGGTAAATTATGATACAGAATGGTGATGCAAATTGGGTGTATCAAGGACCATCATCTAGAGCTTTATGATAAACATTTTCTAAGCAAAACTCTTTAGTACCATGCATTTCGAAATTAGGCGCAAATAAAGGATTATCATAAGATTTATCAAAATAGCATGGATTATCATAGATAACAGGAGCACAATTATTATCACAGGTTTTACCCAAAGTAGATATTTCAAAAGGATCCACAGGAACATAACATTCATCCTCCTTTGGTAAGCATGGGGTACAATCAAAATAATGTAAGGGATGAAGAGTTACTCTCATTAGAAGGTAGGCATGGGTAGATCCATTCTTACTCCTTTTGTTCATCACTCTCCTCCTCTTTTTCATCTAATGAGCTTCCCCTTTCAGCAATTTCTTCTTCCATATTGTAAGGCATTAGTCTCTTCCGTTTGTGGAAAGCATCTATTAATATATTCAAGAATATAGCCATTTTCTTACTTGTAATTATCAAAGAAAGATTTAAGTATATCATAAACCTCATATTTATAAGGTGAATCATCAGTATTTTCAAGCAAACTAGCAAGTTCAAATGCATCCTTCCAAGCAATAAATTCTTCAATTTGTTCCACATCATAAAAGTCATAATTTCCTATAACATAAGAAGATATGGTAACATTATCATTATACTAACATTGAAAAGGGAGGTGTTTATACCTCCTACAGCAACAAGATTTATCAAGGAAATAAGTAACATTATAAGTAGAGCACATGTTGCTAGCAATGGTATTCAATTTATCAATTTGTTCCCATAAGTGTTTCCCTTTTTGTGACAAGTGGTGTTTCTTATAATAATATTTTTGTTCTTCCGTGAACCCTTTTGTGACAAGTGGTGTTTTTCCCAAGAGTGAGGGTGTTGTTCATCTATCATAATACCAACCTGTGGACAGTGACAAACTGTAAAATGATCTACTTGTTGTTAACGAACACCAAAAGTGATTATGACAATAAATTCCCTTTCAATCTCCCCCTTTTTGGTGTTCGATGACAACAAGTGATTTGCATGGAATAACATATAAATGTGGCTCCCCCTGAATATGTGCAGTAAGATAATTAAGTAAAACATGTAAGATGGATAGTATCAACGATAGCACACATAAGTCTCACATGAGTTACAATAGATGGTGCACACAAGCACATAGTCGTAGTCACACAAGCACGGATAACAAACATAAAGTTCAAGTTCGAAAATGGCAAATAAAAGGCAAATAAGGGCAGATAGTCGCAAATCCCAAATCCCATGTCCATGCAAACCGATGAGAATGTCTTCTCCCCCTTTGGAATCGAAACACCGAAAAAGGGAAATACCTACACTAGCGCCCCCAACCGCTCAGTAGTCATCGTCATCCTCGGCATCCTCATCCTCCTCCTGGTCACCATCATCCTGATCATAGTCATCATCGTCGTCTTCAGGGACAGCAGGCCCTTTTCCGTGAGGGCGAGAAGAGGAAGTACCCTGGTACCCAAAACCTGAGGTGACATCAGCAAACGTCTTCCAATCCACCAGACTATCCTGTTGGGCATTCCATGCCCCAAATGAGAGTGTATGATCAGACTCGGTGGACGACTGAGCCCCATGCTCATCATTGTATTCATCTTCACCTTCCTCCTTATCCTCAGCACCATGTTCCTTGATCTCTTTGAGGAGCTTCTCAATGCGGCGGTTGCTTTGGTAGGATGCATGCTGCTGCTTGCGTATGTCGACATTCATGCAACAAAGGGTCCTCTCCCAAAAGCTGGCCTTCTTGACCCGCTCATGCACACAGTCTCGAGTCATAGTAGGCATAGGGGCATTGGAGGCATTCTTCCTCCAAACTCTAGGTGGAGAGGGAGCCCTCTCCGTCTAAATCTCCTCATCATCATCCCCATAGCGATGCCTCGGAGCAAGCACCATACGCTCCTTCTGCTGCAGTGAAACCAGAGTGTGCTCGGTGAGGTGCGGTGGTATGCCATATGGAGAATCATGCTCCTGGGAGTTGATGAGCCTCATAACCAAGGGTGCATATGGAGGAGACTTCTTGTAAAGAATGGCATGGAACATCTCCTCGAAAATAAAGTCCATCACATCAATAGGTGCAGCATCAGCCTCGGGTCCAACATTGAAGATCCGGTGAGTATGGTACAGGAGGTTGACAAGCCCACCCCTAATGGCATCATCATTTCCAGCACTTGGAGCAATAGTGTGACGGAAAATCCTTAGCATAAGGTTGTAGAGGGTCTTGAGTCCCTTGGAACCCCCCACAACACCATCATCATACAGAGGTGCCAGCTTCAACTTGTTCTCACCCAAAGATGCTGAGTGCATGCGCAGCCCCACATGAGTAGATACTCCATGAAAGGTCTCAAAGATGACATTGGCAAAGTCATGAAAAGTAGCCGTGCAGCGAGTGGTGCCAGTCATCCACACCATGGTCCGGTCAAGATCATACCCAAACACAACTGTGGCATAGAACTGCTGGACAAGATGGACATTGTAGTCTTCACGCAGCTCCATCAAGTTGTAGAGACCCAGCTTCTCACAGATCCATAGGGCATCATTGAAGTAAGGGCTCTGGCGCATTAGCTCAGCACTCATGAACTTCTAGGGGCAGACAGGTGATCTGGTGAGTACACCATACACATCCTTCATGAACACAGCCTGTTCTTTCCTCCGGTAACGAGGGTCCTCACTGGTACGAGGCAGCGCATAGAAATCTGTCTTTCTCAGCTTACGGTACTCCTCTTTAGACATTTTGGCTAAGGTCTGCAGGTTGTCATACTTGGCCCTCTTGGCACGGTCCTCCCGTTCAGCCCTCTCCTGATCCCTCTTCATGTAAGCTGCATCACGTGCCCGCTGTTTCCGGTTGGACTGAGGCACGATAAACTGACCCTGAGCTTCATCATAGCGAGGATTGCCCCTTTGGGACTTGGCCTTGGTACGATGAGGACGACTAGAACCATCACCTGTGAACAACAGTGAGGGAGATAGCATGGAGATGAGTATATATGTCCCAAAGATGCAGTACAAGAGCTTTGATGCATTTCTGGACTATTTTGATTCACCCAACACCGGAGTCTCCGCACCTTATACCGGAGTCTCCGGCTCAGACTGGAGTCTCCGGTCCTGGGGACCGGAGTCTCCGGCCTGGACTGGAGTCTCTGGACCTAAGTCCAGAATCACCGGTCAGGGGGCTCGGGTATGAGATGGGAAGATGCTGGTGAGGGTGAATCTAGTAGATCGGGCAATGCAACAAGGCTAAAGTACTAGAGTGCACACAAACAAGTGATTCCAATGGACAAATCAGCAACAATCCTCAAAAAACACATCTAGAGATGAACCCTAGGAGAAAAATAGAGGAGAGGTACCATATCTGTCCATGGTATCAATTCCTCCGGTGGGAATGACCCAATGGAGGAGAGGGGAAGGTTGGCCGGCGGCACGGCGGATCCCGGGGGCTTCTTGACCTCCGGGGAGGATTTTTGGAAGAGGGGGCGACGGGGTTGGAGGTAGGGGACGGGGTGAAGAATGGTGAACTGCTGTCCCAGTTCACCCCGACCCCCTTCTTTAAGTGACAGAAACCGTCTGGACTGGAGACTCCGGTCTACACCGGAGACTCCGGTGTTTGTACACCGGAGACTCCGGTCCTCCTCGACCAAAAGTTCCAGGAGAAGTGTTTGGGGACATATATGAGAGATAGATGGTTTTTAAGATAGGTATAGGGCTTGGGTTGAGACATCAAACTGTGAAGAACCAACAAGAGCCATAGGGATTCAAAAAATGTTCAGAAAAGCTCCAAGAGACTAGAATCAAGCAAATGACAAACATGAGTAAGTGCCAACCTCTCAAATGAGAGAGGGCGGTGGCCTAGGCCACCATATTTGAGTATACTTGGCTTGGCACCACGAAGATATATCTTGGGTCCATTACCAAAACTCATCATTAAGCTCACATATCACTAAATGATATTAAGAGGAATGATTTTGATTGCTTTGGGCATAATGGGGGAGGGATGATCCAATCAATTAGGATCGCACTCCCCCTATATCCATGCCTAAACCTAAACCAAATATGAGATGAAACATAGGTGAGAGTGCAAGAATATCAAGTCAAGATCCTTGAATCTACGATATTTAGTTCATTCCTCAAGTAGCAAAACCTTGCTTCATCAAGTGGCTTCGTGAAGATATCGGTAAGTTGATATTTGGTTGATACATATGATAGATCAATATCACCTCGAGCAACATGATCTCTAATGAAGTGATGGAGAATCTCAATATGCTTTGTCCTTGTGTGATCCACCGGGTTGTAGGCAATCTTGATGGCACTTTCATTGTCACATAGAAGAGGCACTTTGTCACAATGGACACCATATTCCTTTAAAGTTTGCCTCATCCATAGCAATTGGGTGCAAGCACTAGCAGCTGCCACATACTCGGCTTCGGCGGTGGAGAGAGATATACAATTTTGCTTCTTGGAAGACCAACATATCAAGGACCTACCAAGGAATTGGCAAGCCCCGGATGTCGATTTTCTATCATCCTTGTCACCCACCCAATCCGAATCCGTGTATCCACAAAGAACAAATGTTGAGCCTCGAGGATACCAAAGACCATAAAATGGGGTATGAACCAAATATCGAAAGATTCTCTTGACCGCCATTAAATGGCTTTCTTTAGGAGCCGCTTGATATCTTGCACACACACCTACACTCAACACAATATCGGGTCTAGATGCACAAAGGTAAAGCAAAGAACCAATCATAGACCGGTATACCTTTTGATCCACATCTTTACCATTTGGATTTTGTTATAGATGAGTCATTGTAGCCATGGGAGTAGGAGCTCCATTTAAATCTTGCATTTTGAATCTCTTGAGCATATCTTGAGTATACTTGGCTTGATTGAAGAATGTCCCTCCTCTAACTTGCTTGATCTCAAAACCAAGAAATACTCTCAACCCCCCCCCCCCCATCAAAGACATCCGGAACCTACTAGTCATAAGCTTTGAGAATTCATCATTAAAAGCTTTGTTAGAAGAGCCAAAGATAATATCATCAACATATATTTGGCATACAAAAAGCTCCCCATTTACTTTCTTAGTAAAAAGAGTGGGATCGATTTTCCCAACCTCAAATCCACGGTCAAACAAAAGCTCTCTAAGGTGCTCATACCACGTGCGTGGGGCTTGCTTGAGCCCATAGAGCGCCTTATCAAGTTTGTAGACATGGTTTCGGAAGTTGGGGTCCTCAAATCCCGGGGGTTGCTTAACATATACCAATTCATTTAGTGGACCATAAAGAAATGCACTTTCTACATCCATTTGTTGCAACTTGAAGTTATGATGTCCCTAATAAGCAAGAAGGATACGAATGGACTCAAGGCGAGCCACGGGTGCATATGTCTCTCCATAGTAAATGCCTTCAATTTGGGAGAACCCTTGTGCAACCAATCTAGACTTGTTCCTTACTATGATTCCATGCTCATCTTGCTTGTTCTTGAATATCCACTTTGTTCCAATAACATTGCGGCAATCCTTTGGCTTCTCTACTAACTTCCATACTTTGTTTCTCTCAAAGTTGTTGAGTTCTTTGTGCATAGCTTCTAACCAATCCGAATCTTCAAGTGCTTCCCACACTTTCTTTGGTTCAGTCATGGAGATGTGTGCTTGGTGTTCACTGAACCTCTTGAATTGTTCTCTTATGGAAATACCTTTCCTTAGATCACCAACAACATTTTGTAGAGAGTGGTCTCTTAATTCCAACATTCTTTCCTTTCTAGCTTCACGACGAGCGTGGATCTCCATGTTGTTTCTTGGGGGACCCTCTTCATCATTTTGATCCTCGTCTT
The DNA here is from genome assembly GCA_916181665.1 of Avena sativa. NCBI lineage: Eukaryota > Viridiplantae > Streptophyta > Magnoliopsida > Poales > Poaceae > Avena > Avena sativa. The sequence goes on from OV702282.1 coordinate 198,375,078, forward strand.
GACCATCATCTTGACCTTGATCATCATTGGAATCATCCTCTACATTGGGAGGCAAAGATTGACCTTGGTCTTGATCAAGTGCTCTTCTAGCGTCAATTTGAGCTTGTCTCAAAGTAGCTTGTACGGATTTTCCTGGAGAAATTGACTTGGCACCACTTTACAATCCGTCGAATGGACCAAGCTCCCCTTGACTAGAGTTGTCACTTTGATCACCATGTTGAGGGTCCACATCTTGTCTTTGGCTTGAGTCAATGTCCTCTTCGGTGGATGGAGCATGTTGAGGTTGTGAAGATGAGGGCTCCACTTGAGTGGAGCATAGTTCTTCTCGATCCGCCATAAGGGGTTCCTCAACGGGGCGAATATATCCCACACCCATTCTTCCTATGGCATCCTGAGGCATTGCATCATCTGCATCACAAGCATCAACACGCCCCCTTGGGGACCATCATATTCTTCGAAGGTCACACTACAAGATTCTATGACGGCTCCGGAGAGCTTATCATAGATTCTATAAGTGTGATATTCGAGACCATAGCCAAAAAAAATACCCTCTAATGATTTAGACTCGAATTTAGACAAACGAACACCTTTTATGAGATAGAAACACTTACAACCAAACACCCGGAAGTAATATATGTTGGGCTTGTTACCGGTAAGAATTTCATATGGAGTCTTGTTGATTTATTTGCGGAGGTAGAGACGGTTTGAAGCATGGCAAGTAGTGGAAATGGCTTCGGCCCAAAAGCTGTATGGATATTTAAACTCCTCCAACATGGTCCTAGCCATCTCAATAAGAGTCCGGTTCTTCCTTTCGGCCACGCCATTTTGTTGAGCGGTGTATGCAGTGGAATATTGATGTTTAATCCCCTCATCACTAAGGAAATCATTCAAGGTGTAGTTCTTGAACTCGGTGCCGTTGTCACTTCTAATGATCAACACGGGAACATTGTATTGCCTTTGGACCAAACTGATGAAGTCGATGAAGGTCTTTTGAGTCTCACTCTTCAACTTGAAGAAATAAACCCAAGAGTATCTTGGAAAGTCATCAACAATCACCAAGCAATATTTCTTCCCACCAAGACTTGCATGAGATGGAGGACCAAAGAGGTCCACGTGGAGGAGCTCCAAGATCTTGGTGGACTTGATGCGGTTCTTATGCTTGTGAGGAGCATCATGCATCTTCCCTAGAACACATGCCCTGCAAACACGATCTTTGGCAAAGGAAACATTTTCTTTTAGTCCAACAATATGGCCCTCCTTGTGGAGACTTTGCAAAGTTCTCATATTGACATGGGCCAGTCGGCGATGCCATAACCAACCCACATAGGCCTTTCCGAATGAGCACATCGCACTTGTAGTGGCTTGCCCCGAAAAGTCCACCACATACAAGTCATGTTCGACATACCCAACGAAAGCGACCTTGAGAGACTTGCTCCACATGAGGACCACAAGATCATTATGTAAAAAGACGGAAAAACCCATCTTTCCAAGAGCACAGACTAAAAGTAAATTGTACCCAAGGGTCTCAACAAGCATGACGTTCACGAGTGTAATGTCGTGAGCAACCACAACTTTGCCAAAACCCAATACCTTAGATTTTGACTTGTCGGCATAAGTCACGATGATTTGATCATCATTTGGCTTTAAGTCCTTGACAATAGATGAGCTTCCGGTCATATGACTTGTGCAACCACTATCAAGCACCCACTTTGACCCTCCGGAAGCATAAGTCTACAAAAGATCAAGCTAATTTTTAGGTACCCATTTTTCAATGGGTCCTCTTTTGTTAGCAACAAGGGTCTTGGGAACCCAAATAGACCAAGCAATATAACCATCAAATGGGCCAACATATTGTGCATACACATCACCATAATAATCACGCATTAGAACATAGTGAGGGTTAGCACTACCCGCAAAGTCACCATGAGACATAGTTTTACCACTTGTGGTCTTACTACCCACAATGGCCTTGTTAGTTTCTTGTGTGGGCTTGGCCTTCTTATTGTTGTTCTTCTTCTTAGAATTGGAGACAAATCCAATGCCCCTTTATCACCACTAGGCCTTTGCTTACTCAAAAGATCATCAATGTACTTGTTGCCTTGTGGAAATGTGGCCTTAGCAAGCTCCCCCTTCAACCTAGCATTCTCTTCAAGAATAGTTGTACTACTAGATGGAATGAAGTTACTAGGTGAAGGAATATTGGCCAATTGAGTTTGAAGCGTTTCATGGGACTTTGTGAGTGACAAGAGTTCACTCTCCAAAGCCTTGTGGGCCTTGTTAAGTAACCTAAAGTCCTCAGCAAGTTTTTCATGAACCACACCAAACTCAATCTTGTCCTTTTTAGCACTTTTGTATTTAGCAATAGCATGATCACGCTCTTTGATGAGTTTGTTAACAATAATGTCATTGGCCTCATCAAGCCCTTCAAGTTTTAATTCAAGTGACAACCTAGTTTCTTGTTCTTCTTCTAGAGCATTGTTTAAAGCCTCTAGCTCAATCATGTGTTCATGTCCAAGTTTACATCTTACATCTAGAAGCTCTTGAGTATGTGAAAGTTGATCTAGGATGTTTCCAAAATGTAACTTAGCATCTCCTTCTAGGTTAGTCATAAACTCATCAAAGGCAATTAATTCCTTTTTAACATCAAGAGACATCTCATCATCAATTTCATCATTATCTAAGGGAGTAGAGCGGGATGATGAGGATACCTCCGTTCCTCTTGCCATAAGGCAAGTGACGTTCTTGGTGGGAGAGTTCTCATTTGGAGAATCGAAGAGTGAGAATGTCGGAGTAGAGATGGTGGCTAGAGCAGCCATACCATGAGAAGTTTCCTCTTCCTCATCTTCATCATCTTCATTGTCGGAGGAGTATTCTTCATGAGTGATCAAGACAATTTCTCCCTACTTCTTGTTGATGGGATTCTTCTTGATGAAAGGTTTGTTGTAAGGTGCCTTGAGAGTCTTCTTCAACACAAGCTTACCCCCATGATCTTCTCTCTTCTCATAGGGACAACTTACTACAAAGTGATAGCGGTCACCACAATTGAAGCAAGTTCTCAATCTCGTTGTATTTTCTCTTTTCCCATTTGGGTTGCTTTTTCTTTGCATTTCCATCTTGGCCTTGGCGGGGTTCTTCCAAAAGTTCTTAGCATAGAAGGCCATATATTGACTATGAGCAATCTTGACTTCATCGGGGTGGTCCATGGAGAGCCCTTCATCACTATCATCTTCATCCCCATGATCCACAACTTTGGTCTTCAAAGCAACATTGACAACATTGCTCATACCAAGGGCACGAGCACGGGAATCTTTGGCATTCTTGGCGGCAACCTTGAAAGCGGCCATCTCTTGCATAACTTCATTTGAGGTCATGAGATGTTAGTTGTGTCTTCCTTGTAGGCTCTTCAAGTCGGTGGGCTAAAAAGGCATGAGTGCACTCCCATATTTCCTTTTTATCCATGCATCATCCACATGTGAGGCACCCACATTTCTAAAAGTGGTGGCGGTGGTCTTGAGCCTTCGGTACATGTCTTCATGATCTTCACCTTCTTTCATGTAGAAGCCTTCGGCTTCATTGCTTAGAGCATCATATCGGTTCCTCCTCATACTCTCATTTCCAACAAACAACACAGTGAGAGCATCTCAAGCTTCCTTGGCAATGCTAAAGTGCACAATGTGTGGATAATCCTTTGTCCCCAATCCTTGTTGAATCATATGCAAAGCAGTGGCATTGAGTTGACTATTGACAACCTCTCTTCTTGTCAAGTTGTTAGGATCCCCAATAAAGAGTCCATGCTTGATGATGTTCCATAGTTCAATGCAAGAGCTGCGCACATGAGTTCTCATTAGTGATTGCCATTGAGCAAAAGTAGCAGACTCTTCAAGCTTAGGTGGGTCACCACTATTGTACACATGAGGGTGAGGGATGGGAGGATCGGGAGAGTACCAAGAATCACGGTGCTCACCCTTCCCCCCATCAAGTTGTCTGGAGGAATTAGCGTTGTCTAGTTTACCCCCCACCGCCATACCCTCGGGGGATACCGAAGTATTACCTTTAGGTACAACTGATGGTAGATCCTCTTGAGGAGATGGGGGTGATGAGCCATATTTGTCTTTAAGAAGTTGCTCAAGCATCTTCTTGACTTCGTTGACCAAGGAAGAGCTCAATCTTGTTTCCAAGTTTCTGAGATCTTCCATGGTCACCGGGGTCGGCTCACTACCACCATCCCCTTCTTGGCTACCCATATTCTCTTAGGCGGTAAAGCCCAAATAAAGAGCCGAGGTTCTGATACCAATTGAAAGGATCATATGGGCACCTAGAGGGGGGGGGGGTGAATAGGTGCTACTTCAAATTTTACTCTTTTTCAAATTAGGGTTTGACAAGAAAGGTAAATTCTCTAGAATATGCAACTATGGTGAATTTACCTATATGTCAATCAAGCACAAGTAAACACAACACTAAGCAAGAACAAGTAAGTAAAGTGCGGTAAAGGATAGAAGTAACCAAAGGTGTGGACGCGGAGACACAAGGATTTGTTTCCCGTAGTTCCTTCCTTTTGAGGGGAAGTACGTCTACGTTTGGAGAGGGGGTGGTTTTAAACCACCAACGCCACGAGAGGCCTCCCTTGTTCTCCGATGAACCTCACCCCAACGGGCTCGATTCACCTTCCACTATATCGGCAACCTTCGAGGTGGAAGCCGACACCTTTACAACAAGTTCGGGGCACACATCCACAACTGAATTGGAGGCTCCCAAATACAAGCAAGCTGTCAAGTCAAATCAAAGACAAGCTTGTAAGAACCAAATAAAAGTTAGGGTTTCCAATGAAACACTAGAGCTTGGGGGGCCTCAAGTGAATGAGGGTGAAATAAAGATCTCTCTTGGTGAAGATGTAAATCAAGTCCTCCTCCTTCGATTCTCCAAAGATCAATGACTTTGGATGGTTGGATGAAGAGATCTTGTAGATTTGGTGGCTCTAATGGGGTTGGTGTTCTTGAGCAGCTCGAGCAGCTGGAGGAAGAAGATAAGGGTCCCTTTTTATAGGCAGCCCCCTCCATGAACCGTTTTCTGACCATTGTAGAAAAGTCAGACCAGAGACTCCGGTCTGGAGACCGGAGACTCTGGCCAATCTCCAGACCAGCCTTCGGACTGCCCATCTGACTGACCTAGGCCAATCTTGCCCCAGCAACACCGAAGACTCCGGTCTTCCAACACCGGAGACTCCGGTCTTCCAACACCGGAGACTCCGGACTGAACAGAGTCCGGAGACTCCGGAGTAACCTCCGGTGCAGGCTCCGGACCCCCAAACAGAATGTCCCAGCCAGATCCTGGGAGGCACCACCGGAGCCAGAACCGGAAACTCCGGACCACACCGGAGACTCCGGTCTTGGCAGACCGGAGACTCCAGTCTGGAGTTTCTAGAACATTGGCATATGGATGTGGTCTTTTCCCAAGAGTGAGGGTGTTGTTCATCTATCATAATACCAACCTGTGGACAGTGACAAACTGTAAAATGATATACTTGTTGTTTACGAACAACAAAAGTGATTATGACAATAAATGCCCTTTCAAATGCAAATACTAGACATCATGATTCCTATGAGATTTCATTGGGCATTACAACAATATACATAGACCGTAATCCAAATACATCTATGACTAATAATCCACCTTCAGGTTATCATCCGACCCCCCTCCAGTATTAAGGTGCAAGCAACGGATAATTGCATTAAGCAATGTGTGTAAAGTAAACAATACAATTGTTCCATGAACAAAAGATTATTGTTTTCTCACTAGTAGCAATAGCACATCTACAACCTTAGAGATTCATGTCACTTCCCCAGGTTACTAGAGGCATGAACCTACTATCGAGCATAAATACTCCCTCTTGGAGTCACTAGCATCTACTTGACCAAGATAGCTACTAGCAACGGAGAGCATGCATACATGATAGAATCAATAATCAATATGACATGATAGAATCAATAATCAATATGACATAGTATCCCAGTATCCATCGGATCCTCGCAAAGACAATATGTATGATTACAAATAGATGATCTTGATCATGAACGGAGCTCACAAGATCTAAACATGATAGCACAAAGGAGAAGAAACAACCATCTAGCTACCGTATGGACCCATAGTCTAAGGGTGAACTACTCACACATCATACCGGAGGCTGGCATGGTGATGAAGAAGGCCTCCGGGATGATCTCTCCCCTTCGGCAGGGTGCCGGGAAGAGCTTCAGACCCCCCCCGATCTAGGGACGATGGTGGCGACGGCTACGGACTGTTCCGTGGAGATCTGATCGGGTCCTTAGGGTTTCATCATCGGGGGGCTTTTATAGGCAAAGAGGCGAGGTCGGAGGCCGTCCAGGGGGCCCACACCATAGGGCGACGCGCCCTAGGGTGGACACGTGTGGCCCTACGGTGTGGCCACCCTGTGGCCCACCTTCGGCTGCCCTTCGGTCTCTGTGTTCGTTCCGGTAAAATATAGACTTTGACTTTTTTCCTGTTCAATTCCGAGAATATTTCCTTACTAGTTTTTCTGAAACCAAAAACAACAGAAAACATGCAATTGGCACTACGACATCTTGTTAATAGGTTAGTCCCATAAAATGTATAAAAATACCTCAAAGTGTAGACAAAGCATAGCAAAGTAGATACTAAACAAGCATGGAACATCAAAAATTATAGATACGTTTATGACGTATCAGCAAGGCCTGGCCGGCGGAGCTCGACGCGGGCTTGGTCGGCGCGGATCATCGCCAAGCTCATCGCCATCTTGTCGCCAACCTCGCTGCCATCTCCAAACTTGCCGCCGTCTTTAAGCTTGTCATCTCGTCGCCAGCCTATGTGATAAAAATTATCTTTGTGTGAATTTGAGCTGAATTATGGTAAAATATCGTCAAATTTGCCAGAAAATCGCCTATCTGGAAACATCACCTGGGAATGCGAGTGGGAGTTCAGCCATTCCCAGGCCGAAAGTTATATCCATCCGGTGATTTTTAGCTCCGGATATTGGTCTAGGAAGGCCCAACGAGTGAAGATGCTCTTAGTATTTTATGGTATGTCCGGTGCCTCTCCCATCTTCCTCCTATCTTGCCCTCTGGATGCACCCACACCCAGGGTTGGCCCATAGGGCGGGGCATAAGGGCGTTCGCCCTGGGATTGACATCGCATAAGCAGCAAGTTGCTACACAGGCGGAGCAAAATTCTGACCCCATTCGCCTCCCCCTCACCACGTTGGCTGGCCAGGACGAAGCACATGGCGCAAGAGCCACCCGATAGCAACCCAAGGCGCTAATTCCAGGGAGCCGCAGTCGGAGCTCTCTTCTTCCTCCACCACGGAAGCAGACCGACGAGCACCAACGACGGCCAGCTTGTGCCGCGCCACAGCGGCAAGCTAGCAAGATCTCCCCTGCAGCCTCCAGATCCCGGCGTCACGATGCCTCTCCCCTCTCCCCCCTCACCGCCACGACCGACCGGAAAGAGAAACAACAACACCACAACACCAAAGAAGAAGAAGCAGCAAACCTTGGTATTATTGCGGAGATCCTCAAGAACAAGAGTTCTAGAAGTAGCCCTGACCACCAGAGTCTCGCCAACAGAGATTTTCCTTGAGTTGTTCAAGATCAGACCAAAAAGATCTCCAACCCTACTCCAAACTACTAGCAGCATGCCAAAACACCTAGATCTAACCCTAGAGTCTACTCCGGCACCATCCCCTCGCCATCTCTGACCGGCAGCGCCGGCGAAGAGAGCTCGGGGGCAGGACGGACCTCCTGCGGGGACTCTCAAACGGGGGCGGCGAGAGCAGGGGAGGGGGAGGGGAAAACCGGGTCGTGGTCTTCCCTCCGCTTTGGTAGAACTCGATTAACGATGGCGTTGCACATGTAGGAAATGCGCTGAGACCTGTAAATTCTTAAGTTGCCTACCCAATAATTAAGGCAAAATATGAAAAATGTACAAGATACAATGGCACGTTCGGTTGCTAGCATAATTTTTATTTTTTAACAACTGTGGTCTATAATAAGTACTGCAGCTAAAGAATTGGTCTTACAAAATTTGGCGAAGTTCTTCAGCGGTGCAATTTATGGAGAACTTCATGAATTCTGTCGGTTCGAAGGGGTTGCTACTATGCATGTGTAACAGGTCTCTGTCTCAGCCAACGTACGTACATCTTGGCCTAGCTGCCGCCCCTGGGTCGCTCGCGTGAGGTGATTCCCCCACCTCCAAACCCTAGCAGGTCACCGCCGGGCCCTCTCCCTCCGGCCGCTGTCGCTGCGCCCTTTTACCGGTCGGCGGTGGCGGCCACTCCTTGCTCACCAAAGGTGACAGGCAGATTGCGTGGCCTCCGTCGATCTCCTTCGCCCAGGGGTAGGCACCTTGGGGCTGCGCCGGTGGATCCGGGCTGCAGGCGGCGGTGCTCCAACGACGCAGGTTGGCGGCTCGAATGGGAGGCGTGGAACAACAGAAGGGGATCTGGTGTGGACTTGGAGGCGACGGATGCCCTGCGGCGATGCTACTCCCGGTGTCGGCTCATTCTACGGGTTCAGGCATGGGCTCAAAACTCGAAAGGGCTAATGGCTGACCCACTCGTTCCGATTGCCGGTAGCCGCCAGCGGTGTGGGGACTGCTGGTTCGGCCCGAATAATGGAGGCATTCCTAGGGTTCCTCTTGCATGAAGAAGAATATCTGCTTGATCCTTGCCCTCGTTAATCTGGCTGGAGTGTCGAGTTTCAGAAGGCTCCACCGGCGAACTCCTAAGGGGCGCATCAGGCCTGGAGATTGCTAGATCGAAAGGTATTCGGTCGTATGTATCCATGTTTTTCTGGACGTTGGTTTCAGTGGGAGCGTTACGAAGCTCTGTTGTTTGTTCCCACTAAGTGCTATCAACGAGACATAATGAAGTCATATGCGAAGAATGTCGGAAAAGCGGAAACATGAGGGCAGCGGTGGTGATTTGAGTCTTTATGGCGACGACAAAATGGCTGCGTGATCCGTGACTCATAGCGGCGACTGTTTGTGTGGAGGTAACACATGAGTTCCCAATCTTATCTTGCAGGGTGAAAATCCAAGGTCTTACCTTAACTGGTTGTGTCTCGCAATGGTCTTATTGAAGGCATTGTTTTGCGGACGAGGACTTTTTCCAGGATAAAAACCTATGATCTTTAATTAGGCAACGACGGCACTTATGCACTGTTTCCTTCTTGAAGATGTTGTTATTGGAGTGGAGGCCTACTGATGCTGTTCTGGTGTATCAGTGTCGTTGCTTTGAAGAATAGTTCTCTTTAGCGGGATTTTTTTTTGTAAATTTTCTTTTTTCTAGGTTGTGTGCATCTGTAAAACCGTTAGGGCATGCGTTGTTGCAGAGGCTGGGTATAACTGTTATCTCCATAATATTAATATATACTCTTTTCTAAAAAAAATGTATGTACTCTTTTTTTTCGAAAGCACTAGAAGAATGATTGTAGGTCTGGCTGAGAATGCGGACATCCAAGCATAGGAAAAAGCAGGGATGGGCCTGGAATACGGATTACACGGGCCAAAGCACGGTCCAGCCCATATACTCAAGGTAGTACATATCAATTTTGGGAAATGCTCGGTAACGCCCGAGCGTCCTCGATGCACCATTTCGCTTAAGAGTTTGTCTCGTGGGCTAGGCCCATTAGTTCGTATGCTTCAGTTTTTTTCCACCACCGCCGGTCACCACTTCACGAGACAGCAGCCTGTGTGTGCATGCTCCGGTCCGTTCGTTGACTCGTTTATTGTCATGTACGCATTTAATATTTCTTTCCTTTTCTTCTTTCTTTCTACATTCTTTTCTATTTCTATTTTTTGTTTTTCACGCTTCTTCATTTCTTTTCCTTTTTATTTTTCTTACATGCTTTTTCTTTTTTTTAATGTGTTATGGTAGGGATGTGTTTCTTTGAGTCTTGGTATTTTTCCATCTTGGAATTTCTTTTCTCTTCAATGTAGGTTTAATGTTTTGTTTGGTCGATAGTTGTGACATTAATTTTGTATGGTTTAGTCGAATTTTTTTCTCATGTCGTGTTTGATACTTTAGTCCATGGTGCTAATTTTTTTTGTTCCAATGGATATGTTTTGTTGTTTGACGCGTAGATAAGATTTATTCCTGAAGGGCACTAAAGTTCTTGCCGCAGTTGTCGTAGTGATATTCTTGTCTAGGTAGTCTATGGATTTTGTTTCATGAAAATATGTGTTTTTGGTTCTTAATGCGCTAAAGTTTTCTTACTTGTGTAAATGTGTTTTGTCCCTCGGTTGCTACATATTTGGTTTAACTGTAGTCACAATTTTTGTTCCGCGTAATAATGTTTTGTTTCTTCTCTAGATGTGATTTCTCCTTGGCTGTTGAAGCTTTGTTCTTCTTTGTGCATGTGCTTGGTTCCTGGGTGAGCTATAGTTTCAGTTAAAAAGGGTTTAGAGTTTCCGTGGGGCAATTGCCTCACCACGGGATGATTATATATAATGACCAACACAGATTACATACGTACACGTGTGTATAAATACATGAGAGAATACTATAACTAGACATATTTAACACTCCCCCTCAATCTGAACTTCTACTATGAACAAGATTCAGATTGGTCTTGAATCGGTCTAGCATCTGTCGAGTGGCTGGTTTAGTGAACACATCAGCCAGCTGATCATCAGAAGAAATGAACTTGACCTGCAAAGCTCCAGTGGCGACACGCTCCCGCACAAAATGAAAATCAATTTCAATGTGCTTAGTACGAGCATGGAAAATTGGATTGGCGGTCAATATGTTGCCCCTAAATTATAACACCACAACACAGGGGTGCGCTGCTGAGAAACACCTAGCTCCTTGAGTAGATACTCTACCCACATAGCTTCAGCTTCTCCATTTCCTAAAGCTTTATACTCGGCCTCGGTACTTGATGTCGAAACTGTAGGCTGTTTCTTTGAACTCCATGAAATGAGGTTCGGTCCAACAAATACTACGAAGCCTCTAGTGGATCGGCGATCATCAACACATCCTGCCCAATCCGCATCAGTGAAGATATTGATGTTAGTGGCGGTAGACTTGCAAAAACTCAGCCCTGTACTCAGTGTTCCCTTCACATATCGCAAGATGCGCTTCATGGCCTCCCAATGAACATCTGTGGGCTGTGAGAGAAATTGGCAAACCTTATTCACCGCAAACGAGATGTCTGGGCAAGTAAGGGTGAGATATTGTAGGCCTCCAACAACGTTGCGGTACCGGAATGTATCATCAGTACCAAGTGGAGAACCAGACTCACGAGATAGACGATCTCCTGTGGCCAAAGGCGTGGAAGTGGACTTGCAATTCTCCATACTCACACGGTGCAAAAGATCCACTGCATAATTCCTCCGTTGAGTAACCATCACCCCCCCCCCCCCCGAATTGAAAGACGCGTCCAATCCCAGAAAATAGTCCAATGGTCCAAGATCCTTGATAGGAAAAGTAGCAGAAAGAGAGCGAACCAAGACATCGACGACATCTGGAGTAGAGCCAGCAATCACAATGTCATCAACATAGACCAACATATATATATATATATATATATATATAGGGTAGTGCTATTTGACCCCCAGGGTGTAGAATAGTTATTCTACACCCACCCTCTATCTTTAGAACTGTATATTATTTTTACGTCGCGCAAATTTTGTCTTATCTCGAGAGTTGAGAAGAACGTAAGAAAATATAGACATGTCATAATTTTTTTTATTTACATGCCGTATAAAAATACGACGTAAAATGCATATTTTTAGTGTTTTTTACACTATAATTACTCACAAACTATTTTTTTATGTCAATTTTTTTGCGTTATGAATGAATATGAATATAATTATTTGTATACAAAACATAAATTTCTAAATATGACAACATAAAGTTATGTTGGATGCAAAATAACTATTTTGCACCCTGGGTGCTGAATAGGGTTTCTATATATATATATATATATATATATATATATATATATATGTATATATCTGTATACCTTTCCGGGAGTAGATGAACAGGGAGGTATCCGCCTTGGAGGAGACAAACCCGAGCTGACAGAGGAGAGCACTCAGCCGAGCATACCAGGCACGAGGAGACTTCTTAAGACCATACAACGCCCACTGCAACTTGCAGACATGAGAGGGGTAACGAGCATCCTCAAAACCAGGGGTTGCTGCATGTACACATCTTACTGACAGAAAACCATGAAGGAAAGCATTACTCACATCAACCTGATGAAGACTCCATCCCTTAGACACAGCGCGCGCGCGAGAGAGAACCAGACGAACTGCGGCAGGTTTCACAACCGGACTGAACGTCTCTCCATAGTCAATACCATGTTGCTGAGTAAAACCGCGAGCAACAAGACGCGCCTTGCGCTTATCAACCAAACCATCGGGACGCTGCTTGGTCTTAAAGATCCACTTGCAGCCAACAACATTCACACCACGCAGACGAGGAACCAGGACCCACGTCTTGGTGTGCTGGAGCGCGTCGAACTCATCAGTCAAGGCTGAATGCCACGCAGTGTCACGGAGAGCATCGCGATGATTCAAAGGCGTGGCGAAGAAGACGCGGCGCTGAGGGTTATAGCGCACCGTGCCGTCAGTGAACTACCTCTCACGGCGTGTATGCTCACATGCGCGAGTAACCATGGGATGGACGGGCTCAGCCGAGGGCGTCGTGGTTGGAAAGGGACTTGCGACAGGAGGCGACGCGAGCTGAGTGGGAGACAACAGGGGGACACTGATGGCGACGGCCCAACGGGGGCGACGAGGCCGAGGGCCCGCCGTTATCTGCCACGCTGGGCGGCGAGGAAGGAGCCTGGCTCCCTGGAGCCGGACCGGCCTCGTGGCGCGTGCCGCCGTGCACATCGATCACGGGTGCGACATGCACATCGATCGCAGCAGATGACGGTGGCTTGACGGGTACCTGCATAGGATTAACGCTACCTGGGACAAGTGCATTAGCGTCCAAGTAAGATAAGTCATATTTACGCTACCTGGGACCGGTTCATCTGAAGGAAAAGTGATGGCTTTTTCGAGAGTGGACACATCAACATTTACACCAGGAGTAGCATAGGGAAACACCGTCTCATCAAAAACGACATCACGAGAAATATAGATACGTCCCATGGAGCGATCCAAGCACTTATACCCCTTATTCATCGGACTATACCCTAAAAACACACACATAGTCGAGCGGAAAGACAACTTATGGGTGTTATATTTGCGCAAACTCGGCCAACACGCACAGCCAAAAACACGAAGTGCAGAGTATGTGGGTGGAAATTTTAGGAGAAGATGGACGGGCGTATCGTTTTGCAACACCGGAGTAGGCATGCGATTAATAAGTTAACATGCAGTGAGGAAGGATTCATCCGAAAAACGCAATGGGATAGATGAGAGAGCAAGTAAAGCAAGCCCGATTTCTACCAAGTGATGGTGCTTGCTGATGTCTACGCACTTCTATTCTTGTAGACAGTTGTTGGGCCTCCAAGTGCAGAGGTTTGTAGAACAGCAATAAGTTTCCCTTAAGTGGATTACCCAAGGTTTATCAAACTCAGGGAGGAAGTGGTCAAAGGTATTCCCTCTCAAGCAACCCTGCAATCAAGATACAAGAAGTCTCTTGTGTCCCCAACACACCCAATACACTTGTCAGGTGTATAGGTGCACTATTTCGGTGAAGATATAGTGAAATAAAAGCGGTAACGGTGCCAGAAAATATCTTCTGACTTGTTGTTGCCATGGGGTAAACTAAAGGCAAGCTGAAACAAAGTTGGAAGCAAGAAAACATGCAACAGGTCTAGATGCAAACGGTGTTTCAATGTTTAGAAACAAGGCCTAGGGATCATACTTTCACTAGTGAACAATCTCTCATATAAATATCCTCTCTTCATGATACTACTCTTAACTACTCTTCGGTTGGACACTCTAATCCACGGTAGAGCCTTCCCCAATCTAAATAACCCCACACCGTCACGAGCGCTGGATGGTTGATGGCTAGCATGTGATTGACATGGAGCCTGTTGGGAACCCCAAGAGCAAGGTGTGAAGTAGCACAGCAGCAAGTTTTCCCTCAGTAAGAAACCGAGGTTATCGAACCAGTAGGAGGAAGGAAACATCACATAGGTGTTGCAAGCAACGCGGAGACCTGCACAACACAAACTCAAGACTTTGCCCCAACTAACAGTGAGGTTGTCAATCTCACCGGTTGCTCTAACAAAGGATTAAACACATGGTGTGGAAGGTAATGGTTTGCAACAAGTAAACAAGTAACAGTGGAAGATGTATCAATGGTAAAGATTGGACCGGGGTCCATAGTTCACTAGAGGTGCTCTCCTTAGATAAACAACATGGCATGAAGGGTAAACAAATTACAGCGGGGCAATTGACAGGAACTAAGCAAGCCATAACAATGCAATTACTAGCTAGAAAGATCCTATGAAGTTGATTGGGCAATACAACAATATACATAGACCGTAATCCAACTGCATCTATGACTAGAAGTCCACCTTCAGGTTATCATCCGAACCCCCTCCAGTATTAAGTTACAAGCAATAGAAAACTGCTTTAAGAAAAGTGTGTAAGGTAAACAGTCCACATGTTCCATGAACAAGAGACCGTTGTTTTCTCCCTAGTAGCAACATCACATCTACAACCGAATAGATTTCTGTCACTTCCCTTGGAAACTAGAGGCATGCGCCCACTATCGAGCATAAATACCCCTCTTGGAGTCACTAGCAACTACTCGGCCAAGATAGCTACTAACAATGGAGAGCATGCAAGATCACAAACAACACAGGCCTGATAGAATCATAAAGACAAAACCATTAATCAATCCAACATAATAATCTCAATATCCATCGGATCCCCGCAAACACAACATGCAAGATTACAAATAGATTAGATCTTGATCATGAACGGAGCTCACAAGATCTATATGAAGGGAATATGCCCTGAGAGGCAATAATAAAGTGTTTATTATGTGTATTCCAAGTATATGATAGATGTTTATTTTGCATGCTATAATTGTGTTAATACGGAAACGTTAATACATGTGTGTTTAATAAACAAACAGAAAGTTCCTAGTTATGCCTCTCTCATAAACTAGCTCGTTGATTAACAAGATGATCAAGGTTTCCCGATCATGGACATTGGATGTTGTTGATAATGAGATCACAACATTAGTGTAATGGTGTAATGAACATTAATCCGAAGAATAGCATTACGATCAAAGTCATTGAGTTTATATTACTATAACAACTTACGAAGTGATACTAATCCTTAGACCATGAGATCATGTCAATCACTAACACCAGAAGAGTTTCTTGATAACATCAAACGTCACACCGTAACAGGGTGATTATAATTATGGGTTCAGAACTAATAAAGTGTTATGTTGAGGCCCATGGATCGAGAGTGGAATTTGTTCATCCTGATGACGGATAGATATACTCTGGGCCCTCTCGGCGATATCACATTGGTTAGCTTGCAAGAAAGTGATTTGATCACTAGAATGTTATATCACAGGAATGAGAAAAGAGTGCATGTCAGTAACGAGATCAAACTAGGTATGGAGATATCGATGATCGAATCTCGGACATGTAATATATCGTGAAACAAAGGGATTAAGATACTAGCGTAAAAGGTTTCGACGATCACAAGAAAGTCATCGTTGAATGTGTGGGAGTCAGTATGGGTCTCCAAATCCCGCTTTTGATTATTGATCTGAGAGGGGTCTCGATCATGTACGCATTATTCACGAACCTCGTAGGGTGACACACTTAAGAGACACCGATATCCAATTGGAGCAAAAGTTTCATGCCGGAAAGAATAACAAGCGCAGGAATTTATTTCACTAGATACCGAAACAGGTTTTGGGGTGAAATTGCAGAAAGTGTTTTTGCATGTGAAATGAAATACTAGCAAGGGGTTATATGCGAATGTTTGTCATTAAAGTAATTGACAAAATTCTGAATAAATAAAAGGAGTTTTATTTAATGAGAGTTTACATTAAATTTGGTGGAAATTTAATAGCAATCTTGAGTGGAATTTTGAGTGGAGGGAATTGAAGAGATTTTTGTGAGTGGAGTGTCCACCCACATGAATGAGGGGAGGGCAAGGGGCAGACCCTATGCGCCGGCCACCCCCTTGGGGTTCCCCCCTCTCCTATAAAAGGCACCCCCTCCTCACTTCTCACTCACACCTCCTCGTGAAGGATCTCTCTCCCCCTCTAGAATTTATTCCTCATGGTCTCGGACTAGCGAGATACATATTCCCGGTGGCTATTCGGTAAGAAAGAGTTGTGCTTACGCTGCATTGCTGGAGCGAGGAGGCGGAGGTTGCTCGGTGCCTCGGACGTGTGTGTGACCAAGGATGCGCTGCTGATTTGCGGCGCTAGGACGAGATCGCAAGAGATCGTCTACATCAACCACAAGTTTAACTCGTTAAGCTTTGTCGGTCTTCAAGGGTATATTCTCTACGGATATACAACCGCCCGTTGTTTGTATCTAGTAGATAGATCTTGGTACATAGTTGTTCCCGTCGTAGGAAATTTTTTGTTTTCTATGCTGCGAACCCTACAGTGGTATCAGAGACGGATCTATGCGTAGATGCTTTACACGGGTAGTACACATATGAGTATGTGGGCGATGATGATCATGTGGTTGCTTCTTAGTTGTAATTTTGGATATTGGTGGCATAGTGGGTTGAAGCGGCTCAGACAAACTTTACATGTCCTCGCACATGAGACCTGTTCCATGCTTGACATGCAACTAGTTTGCATAAGTGGCTAGCGGGTGTTTGTCTCTCATACTATAGTCAATATCTATTTTGCAACGAGTTGTCAACAATTTGTCTATCCTCGTTGTGGTTCATGTTTGTAGGTATGAACGGTTTTATCTTCGAAAGCCCTAAGCCACGTAAAACTTGCAATGGATAAATTAGAGGCGTCTAGTTTCTGGGATAGTGTTATGATATGGTGATGTTGTAAGTATAAGTATGAGATGATACTCTTAGAACACACATAACGTGTAAGTTCCATAGACCTTGGCCTTACACATAAAGGTATGATAGTGATCATACCACGGTGCACATGATAGAGATCATATGCGAGAACCATATCATTTCACTAATAAACATGTGATGTTTGATAACATCTTATATTGCTTGTTTGGCGTTTTATTAGCATAATAAGGTGATCCCTCATTTAAATAAAGATAAGAATGTGTTCATCCTTTAGTATGCACCGATTATGTTTTCGTCGCTCCAAGACATCACGTGATGATCAGGTGTTCTTGGATCCACGACCATATTTCGGGTGTAAGACAGTTACACACGCAAATACTAAGGTTCTAACTTGGCGAGCCTAGCATGTACAGACATGGCCTCGGAAAACGGACCGAAAGGTTAAGCATGAGTCATATAGTAGATATGATGCCCATTTGATGATCGCCTTTGAAGCTACACCGACTCACGTGATGATCGGACTTGGTGTAGTGGATTTGGTTCATGTAATCACCAAAAAGGCACGAGGGATGTCGTTTTTGAGTGGGGGTTCATTCGTAATGTGGATTAGTTGAACTCAATCAGTCATAAACTTAGTCTAACTTTACAAATTCTGTTGTAGATGGCACCACCTGCTTTTAATTTCAATGTGTTCATGGAGAAAGAGAAACTTGCAACGGACGGTGGAAAATTTACTGAATGGGCCATGAATTTGAGGATTCTCCTCTATGCTGCACAAAAGCAATATGTGCTAGAAGCGCCGCTAAGCCCCCCACCTTTTGATGATGCCCCTGACGAGGAGAAGAATGTCTATCAGACTCGTCAGGAGGACCACAACTTAGTTCATTGCGGCATATTGTATGGGCTAGAGCCGGAACTTCGAAAGCGTTTCGAAAACGGCAATGCATTTGATACAATGGGTGATTTGAAAATGATTTTCGACACACATGCTGCTGTAGAGAGCTACAATGCTTCAGAAAAGTTCTTTAGCTGCATGATGGAAGAGCACAGCTCCGTAAGTGAGCATGTACTCAAGATGTCGGGTTACGCCGATAAGCTTGTGTCCTTGGGAATAATGATTCCCATTGACTTAGGCATCCATCGTGTTCTGCAGTCTCTACCACCTAGCTATAAGAGCTTTGTGATGAACTATAATATGCAAGGCATCAAGAAGTCTCTCCCCGAGCTTCTGTCAATGCTTAAAACTACAGAAGTGGAGATCAAGAAGGAACATCAAGTGTTGATGATCAATAAGAACACTGGTTTCAAGAAAGACAAGAAGGGTAAACGGAAGGGAAGTAAGGGCGGCAAGACGGTTGCCGTGCCTGAAAAGAAACCCCGAGTTGGCCCTAAGTCTGATACCGAGTGCTACTATTGTAAGGGGACTGGCCACTAAAAGCGCAACTTCCCCAAGTATTTGGCAGACAAGAAGGCCGACAAGGCAAACAAAGGTATATATGATATACATGTTATTGATGTGTACTTGACTAGTGCTCGCAGTAGCACCTGGGTATTTGATACCGGTTCAGTTGCTAATATTTGTAACTTGAATCAGGGGCTGCGGAACAAGCGACCGCTAGCAAGGGGTGAGGTCAAGATGCGTGTCGGCAATGGATCAAGCGTTGATGTGATCGCCGTCCGAACGCTACAGCACTGAGCATGAACATTGTATCTGGATCGTGTTTGATGCGAAGTGGTTATTCATTTAAATCCGAGAATAATGGTTGTTCTATTTATATGAATGAAATCTTTTATGGTCATGCACCGATGATGAATGGTTTATTTCTATTGGATCTCAATAATAGTGTTACATATATTCACAATGTTGATGCTAAAAGGATTAAACTTAGTGACGATATATCCGCATATATGTGGCACTGTCGTCTAGTTCATATTGGCGTTAAACGCATGAAGAAGCTCCATTCAGATGGACTTTTGGAATCACTTGATTTTGAATCATTTGATACATGTGAGCCATGCCTTATGGGCAAGATGACTAGAACGTCGTTTTCCGGTACAATGGAACGGGCGACAGATTTGTTGGAAATCATACATTCTGATGTATGTGGTCTAATGAGTGTGTCGGTGCGAGGTGGACATCGTTATTTTGTTACTTTCACGGATGATTTGAGTAGATACGGTTATATCTACTTGATGAAACACAAGTCTGAAACCTTTGAAAAGTTCAAGGAATTTCAGAATGAAGTGGAAAATCATCGTAATAGAAAGATCAAATTTCTACGGTCCGACCGTGGAGGTGAGTATCTAAGTTACGAGTTTAGCACTCACATGAAATATTGTGGAATTGTTTCACAACTCACACCTGCCGGAACACCACAACGAAATGGTGTGTCGGAACGTCGTAATCGTACTTTATTGGATATGATTCGATCTATGATGTCTCTGACGGACTTGCCGTTGTCATTTTGGGGTTATGCACTAGAAACTACTGCATTCACTTTAAATCGGGCACCGTCTAAATCCGTTGAAAAGACATCGTATGAATTGTGGTTTGGAAACAAACCTAAGCTGTCATTTCTTAAAGTTTGGGGATGCGATGTTTATGTGAAGAAACTTCAACCGGATAAACTCGAACCCAAAGCAGAAAAATGCGTCTTCATAGGATAACCTAAGGAAACAATTGGGTATTCCTTCTATCATAGATCTAGGGCAAGGTTTTTGTTGCTGAGAATGGATCCTTTCTAGAGAAAGAGTTTCTCGCGAAAGGTGTGAGTAGTCGGAAGGTAGAACTCGAACAGGTTATTGAACCTTCTCTTCGAAGTATGGCGAGTAGCATAGCGCCGGAAGTTATTTCGGAGTTGGCTTCACTAGTTGAATAAGGAACTAATGATAATGATCATGAAACTCCAAAAGAGAGTACTACCAAACCTCGCAGGTCTAGCAGGACGCGTGCAACTCCCGAGCTGTACGGAAATCCTGTTATGAGTTTCATGGTTGATGAAAATGATGACCCTGCGACGTATGAAGAAGCGATGATGAGCCCGGATTCCAAAAAATGGTTAGAAGCCATGAAATCCGAGATGGAATCCATGTATGAAAATCAAGTTTGGAATTTGGTGGACTTACCTCACGACCGAAAGGCCGTGGAGAATAAATGGATTTTCAAAAGGAAAACTGATGCTGATGGTAATGTGACCGTATATAAAGCTTGACTTGTTGCAAAGGGGTTTCGACAAATTCAAGGAGTTGACTACGATGAGACATTCTCTCCCGTAGCGATGATAAAATCAGTTAGGATTATGTTAACAATTGCTGCATATTTCGATTATGAGATATGGCAGATGGATATCAAAACCGCGTTCCTCAATGTCAATATTGTAGAAGATTTGTATATGATACAACCAAAGGGTTTTGTCAATCCTAAGGATGCTAACAAGGTGTGCAAGCTTCAGCGATCCATCTATGGACTGAAGCAAGCATCGCGAAGTTGGAATCTCCGCTTTGATGAGGTGATCAAAGAGTTTGGATTTATCCAAACGTAAGGGGAGGCTTGTATTTACAAGAAAGTGAGTAGGAGCAATGTGGCATTTCTGATAATATATGTGGATGACATATTATTGATCGGAAATGATATAGATCTTTTAAACAGTGTTAAAAGTTATCTAAACAGCAAATTTTCAATGAAGGACCTAGGTGAAGCGTCATACATATTAGGCATAAAGATCTATAGAGATAGATCTAGGCGCCTAATAGGGCTATCACAAAGTACATACCTTGATAAGATTTTAAAGAAGTTTAAAATGGACGGAAGTAAGAAGGGGTTCTTACCTATGTTGCAAGGCAAGACATTGAGTAAGACTCAAAGTCCGGCTACGGTGGAAGAATGAGAGATAATGGACAAAGTCCCCTATGCTTCAGCCATAGGCTCTATAATGTACGCCATGCTATGTACAAGACCGAATGTGGCACATGCTATTAGTTTGACTAGTAGGTACCAATCGGATCCAGGTTCGTAACACCGGATAGAGGTCAAGAATATCCTTAAGTACTTGCGAAGAACTAAGGATATGTTTCTTGTGTACGGAGGTGAAGAAGAGCTTGTCGCTAAGTGTTATGTTGACGCAAGATATGACACCGATCCAGATGACTCTAAGTCTCAATCCGGATACGTATTTCTCATGAATGGCGGAGCGGTTAGTTGGAGGAGTTCCAAACAACCTATGGTGGCGGGATCAACAACGGAGGCCGAATATGTTGTTGCTTCGGAAGCGGCTCAGGAAGCGGTTTGTATGAAGGAGTTCATATCTGAACTAGGTGTGGTTGCGAGAGCGTTGGACCCAATGGTGATCTATTGTGACAACAATGGTGCCATTGCCAATGCCAAAGAACCAAGGTCTCACAAGAATTCCAAGCATATTAAGCGCCGATTTCACTCCATCCGCGAGCATGTCAAGGATGGAGATATAAAGATTTGTAAAGTACACATGGATCTTAATGTAGCAGATCCATTGACTAAAACTCTCCCTAGAGCAAAACATGATCAACACCAGAACTCCACGGGTGTTATATTCATCACTATATAACTAGATTATTGTCTCTAGTGCAAGTGGGAGACTGAAGGGAATATGCCCTGAGAGGCAATAATAAAATGTTTATTATGTGTATTCCAAGTATATGATAGATGTTTATTTTGCATGCTATAATTGTATTAATACGGAAACGTTAATACATGTGTGTTTAATAAACAAACAAAAAGTTCCTAGTTATGCCTCTCTCATAAACTAGCTCGTTGATTAACAAGATGATCAAGGTTTCCTGATCATGGACATTGGATGTTGTTAATAACGAGATCACAACATTAGTGTAATGGTGTGATGAACATTCATCCGAAGTATAGCATTACGATCAAAGTCATTGAGTTTATATTGCTATAACAACTTACGAAGTGATCCTAAACCTTAGACCATGAGATCATGTCAATCACTAACACTAGAAGAGTTTCTTGATAACATCAAACGTCACACCGTAACAGGGTGATTATAATTATGGGTTCAGAACTAATAAAGTGTTATGTTGAGGCCCATGGATCGAGAGTGGAATTTGTTCATCCTGATGACGGATAGATATACTCTGGGCCCTCTCGGCGATATCACATTGGTTAGCTTGCATGAAAGTGATTTGATCACTAGAATGTTATATCACAGGAATGAGAAAAGAGTGCATGTCAGTAACGAGAAAAACTAGGTATGGAGATATCGATGATCGAATCTCGGACATGTAATATATCGTGAAACAAAGGGATTAAGATACTAGCGTAAAAGGTTCCGACGATCACAAGAAAGTCATCGTTGAATGTGTGGGAGTCAGTATGGGTCTCCAAATCCCGCTTTTGATTATTGATCTGAGAGGGGTCTCGATCATGTACGCATTATTCACGAACCTCGTAGGGTGACACACTTAAGAGACACCGATATCCAATTGGAGCAAAAGTTTCATGCCGGAAAGAATAACAAGCGCAGGAATTTATTTCACTAGATACCGAAACAGGTTTTCAGGTGAAATTGCAGAAAGTGTTTTTGCATGTGAAATGAAATACTAGCAAAGAGTTATATGTGAATGTTTGTCATTAAAGTAATTGACAAAATTCTGAATAAATAAAAGGAGTTTTATTTAATGAGAGTTTGCATTAAATTTGGTGGAAATTTAATAGCAATTTCGAGTGGGATTTTGAGTGGAGGGAATTGAAGAGATTTTTGTGAGTGGAGTGTCCACCCACATGAATGAGGGGACTGTTGGAGATATGCCCAAGAGGCAATAATAAAGTGGTTGTTATCATATCTTCACACTTATGATAAATGTTTACATACCATGCTATAATTGTATTAACCGGAAACATTAATACTTGTGTTATTTGTAAACTAAAATAAGAGTCCCTAGTAAAGCCTCTTGTTAAACTAGCTTGTTGGTTAATATATGATCATGGTTTCCTGGTCATGAACATAGAGATGTTATTAACAACAGGATCATATCATTAGGAGAATGATGTGATGGACATACTCCTATAGATAAGCGTAGCATAAAGATCAAAGTCATTTCAATAGTTCAATTGCTATATGCTTTCTGATACATAGTAACCTAATTCCTTCGACCATGAGATCATGCATATCACCTTTACCGGATGGATGCTTTGATGACATCAAACACCACACCGTAACTGGGTGGCTATAAAGGTGGCATTAAGTGTTCGGAAAGTATTGGTTGAAACACATGGATCAAGAGTGGGATTTGTCCATCCATATGACAGATAGATATACTCTGGGCCCTCTCGGTGGAATGTCATCCAATTAGCTTGCAAGCATGTGACTTGGTCACAAGGGATCACATATCACGGGAATGAGAAAAGAGTACTTATCAGTAACGAGGTTGAACTAGGTATGCAGAGATACCGACGATCATAACCTCGGATAAGTAACATATCGTGAGACAAAGGGAAATTGGTATCGTATGTAAGTGGTTCATTCGATCGCAAAGTAATCGTAGAAATATGTGGGAGCCATATGAATTTCCAGATTCCTCTATTGGTTATTGTTCGGAGAAGTGTCTCGATCATGTCCGCATAATTCACGAACCGTAGGGAGACACACTTAAGGATTCGACGTTGTTTGAGTAGTTATGGTATTATGAGAAAGAGACCGAATGTTGTTCGGAGTCTCGGATGGGATCCGGGATATCACGAGGTGATCCGGAATGGTCCGGAGAATAAGATTCATATAAGGAAAGTCCCGTTTCGGAGTTCGGGAATGATTCCGGTGTTTTCATCGGGAATGTTCTAGAAGGGTCCGGATTGTCCGGCACTCCGGGGGGGGGGGAGGGGTACATGAATGTGTCATTACATATTGGAATGATTGCATCATGTACTAAGTGTTCTTGCTGTCCCAAATAAAGGATTAAATTGAATCCTAAAATAGAAAAGTCAAATGTCCAGTTTGAAAGTCAAACGGCTAAAACAAGAAACTGTGGGAAACAAGCAAGAGGAGTTGGAACCGACTTGGAGGAGGAGTTTCTCTCCTCCAAGCCGGCGGCCAGCCCTAGGCCAAGTTGGGGAGGGACTCCCTCCCTCCCCTGGCGCGCCAGCCCCCTCCCATCTATATAAGGAGGGGCAGGGCTCCCCTCCTAGAACACACAAGTTCCTATCTTCTACCTCCGGTTTAGAGCCGTTTTGGTTTAGAGCTTCTAATTGCTTTAGCCTGCGGTTTAGAGCCTTCTAATTGGTTTAGAGCCTTCTAATTGGTGTGTCTAATTACTAGACCACTAATAGCCTCTCTCATAAGCTCCACCATACTCGCACCGGCTTAAGGCGAAGCCCTGCGGGATTTCCCCTCTACTTCCGGTACCACGCCATTGTGCTGCCGGAATCGCGAGAAGAGTGCTACAACCTCCGTTGCCTGCTGGAACAAGGGAGAGGAAGGTCTTCTTCGAGTACCGAACGTGTGACCGACTACGGGAGCGCTGCCGGAACACAGCGCCGGAAGGATCGTCTACGCGATCTTGAGATCGGAAGTGTACGACTACATCACCCACGAGAATCTGCTCTCGTTAACCGCTTTGGAATCTTCGAGGGTAAGTTATTCCAAACGACTCGTTGCTACAATCTAGTAGATAGATCTTGGCTTGTTTGTTTGTATGCGATAGAAAAATTTTGTTTTCCATGCTACGAACCCCTACAGTGGTATCAGAGCCGTGTCTATATGTAGATCTGTTGCACGAGTAGAACACAATGGTCATTGTGGGCGTTGATGCTCTTATTGTCGATTGCTTTTTGTGTACTTTGTATCTTGCGGTATGTTGGGATGAAGCGGCCCGGGCTAACCTTACATGACATCGTTCATGAGACTTACTCCACGCTTGACATGCAACTTGTATTGCATAAGTGGCTTTGCGGGTGCCTGTTTCTCCTAGCATAGTTAAGATCCAATTTACAACGGGTGATTAACAATACTAGTATCAATGTTGTGGTTCTTGTTCGTAAGTTAGAACGACACTTATTGAAAGCCCCAAACCACGTAAAATATGCAAAGAAAGTAGAGGCGTCTAACTTTGTTTTGCAGGGGTGTGCAGTGATGTGATATGGCCATGATTGTGATTATATTTGATGTATGCAATGTTCCTTATTGTAAATTGGCAACCGGCAGGAGCCATATGGTTGTCTTTAATTTATGTTAAAGACCCGCGTGTCTATTCAAAGTAGTTGTAATAGTTGAAGCCGGTGGACGACAACCATGGAGAGGCGTCATTGACCTTGATGCAATGCCGGTGATGATGGAGATCATGTTCGTGCTAGAAGATGGAGATCGGAAGCACAAAGAAGAAAGGCCATATCATATCACATATTATGAATTGCATGTGATGTTAATCCTTTATGCATCTTGTATTGCTTAGTAGACGACGGTAGCATTATAAGATGATCCCTCATGCACATGAATTTCAAATCATAAAGTGTTCGCCCTTAGTTAGCACCGTTGCTAAAGCTTGTTGTTTCGAAGCACCACGTGATGATCGAGTGTGTTAGATTCCGCAAGTGTATACAACGTAAGCAAGCCAGATTTGCTTATGCGGTGGCTAAGGTTTGATCTTGACGAGCCTAGCATGTACAGACATGGCCTCAGGAACACGGATTACCGAAAGGTAGAGCATGAGTCATATAGTAGATATGATGAACATGTTGATTGTTCGCCATTGAAGCTATATCAATTCTCGTGATGATCGGTTTTGATATGGTGGATTTGGTTCGTGTGATCACTAAAACAATGTGAGGGATATTGTTTTGAGTGGGAGTTCACCTAGATTAATTTAATTATTAATTAGAACTCAATTTATCATAAACTAAATCAAAGTGAATTTGCATAGTTGTTGTAGTCATTGGCATCCGTTTACCACCTTGCGCTTAGTTATAATTGAGATGATAGAACTATAGAATTCTGGTTAGTTACTTTACGAACTGGTATCGTATTGTTTTTAAGTGTTAATCTAAAGTTTAAAAGTCCTATTGCAAACTTTCAGTAAGTTCCGGTTACTCCATGAAGTTTAATAATTAGTATTAAATCAAGAGTAACAATTCCAAGTGTTAGTATCATGTTTGTATCCATGATTCTTGATATTCAAAGGATTGTCTTAATATCAAGGTTATCTAGGATCTGAAAGAGTTATTTCAGAAACCATGATGTGTGGAAGATATTGTGATATCTGAAACGAAGTTTTGGTTGCAACATGATAGAGTATAATATGTCTAAAGTCATGTTCTCATATTTGATGAGAATTTGCAAAAGGTTGGAGACACTAGTTGTCCTAATCCTCCAAAAGGTTTTGGATAGCAACATTATACTCATAAATTCATCGTTACAAGCTAACAGTAGCTTGATCATGGACAATTACATGATAAGGGTGAATATTTGATGTAGGTGAAATGTTTACTACACCAAGAGATTACTAAAGAAAGGAATTTGAAAGAACACCAAACATTTTATGATGGTGATCTACTTCAAAGTGCAAGTCCAAAGACATTGGTATTTAACTATACACGCTTTGGACTATGTGTCATATGTATGAGTCCACTATTGATGTTGATAGATTCTTTCAAACAGAAAAGGAAATATTGAAAGAGAATCTCATAAATATATGGCAGAAAAGAAAAGACTAGAATTGTTCAGTTTAAGTATATAGATGATATACATGTTATGGCTATATTCTTTGCTTATTAAACAATGTGGTTCTTAAGTATTTGATACTGAATTTGTTGGTGTGAATCGTCATACGAAACAACATAATTCATGAACTACAATGGCCTAAGTAACTAGCAAAAGAATATGTGATGATGTTCATCGAGAACAAATAAAGGGTTGTTGTGTTGCTCGTTAAACATCAAAGCTTGCCTTCAAGATTTGTTTTATCAGGTATTATGAGAACAAAAGAGTTGTTCAAATAAATTACCGTGATCCATAAAAGATGGATGATTCACAAATCTCGTTGGAGAAATCACATCCATAAAACTAGTGCTAAAAATGTCGAAAGACAAATTGATTGAAAGATCACTTAGGAAGTGACATCGCCGTTTGAATTATAATGGAAAGAAAACATGAAGAAACTCCATGTTGATGGAATTTTGGAGTCTTCTGATTTTTGATCAAATGACGCTTGTGAAACTTTCCTAGAGATAATTAAAACTTCGTTCATAGGCCAAAAGGGAACGAAAGACTAGCTTATTGGAACTTGTACATATTGTTGTACGAAGTCCATTATGTGTAGTCAAGAGCGATGGATTTCAACTTCATATGCTTTCTCCGAAAATTTGAGTGAATATATGAATATTTACTTAATAAGGATGAAGTGTGAAACATTTGAAAAGTTCAAGGACTTTCAAGATGAAGTGCAAAATCATTGTAACAAGAATATAAATAGTTTATGATAAGATCATAAAGGAAGATATTTGAGTTACAAGTTTAGCATAATACCTAAGATTTAAGGAATCGTTCCATGGATTTGCATTTTCCCGAAACACCATAAGAGTATGGAACGTTCGAGATATGTAATTAAACCTTGTTTGACATGGTTAGATCAAAGGTATAATTCATAAAACTGCCATTATATTTTAAAGATTAAAAGCTTTAGAGATTACTGTTTTTCCACTGAAAAGAGCTCCATCATAATCCGTTGAAATGACACCATATAAAGTTATGGTTTGGGATAAAACCCAAGTTGTCCTTTCTTAAACATTGGTATGCTATGCATAAGAAAGATGTTTGCAACCAAAGTCGGATGAACCTGTCTTTGTATGTTATTTCGAATAACTGTTAAGTACTCCTCCATAACATCGGAGACAAAAGTGTTTGTCACTTAAAACGTCAAGTTTCTTTGAGAAGGAATTTTTTCGTGAAAAGTTAAGTGGGAGGACGATAGAAACTTTGATAAGGTTAAAAGAACCTTAGCTGTATGTGCAGAGTTGCGCAGCACCGAAAAGTGTTCCGGAGGCAGCAACAAAGCTCATGGCTCACGTACCTCAAAGGTTGTGGTCACGGTGATCTAAGTTCCTATTGAAACAAGTAGGTCGGATGAACAATCAAATACCAAGATTTGAGAGTTAAAACATTATTTGATAATAATGATCCGACTATGTGCAAAGAAGCGATGATGAGCCCTGACTCCGTCAAATGGCTTGAAGCCATAAAATCCGTGATAGTTCCATACACGAGAAATCAAGTTTTGAACTTGAAGGACCCTCGAGAAAGGTGTAAGACCTTACAGTTGTGTCTGGATCTATAAAGAAATAGACATGGATGTTTTACATCTATGAAATAGTCGACATGTTGAGAAAGAGTTCACAACAATGTTCAAAGGTTGACTATGACAAGATTTGATCTGTCATAGTGATATTTAGTCTAGACGGATTAATGTAGCAACCACTACATATAATTTTGTTATATGGTAGTTGAATAAACAAAACAAGTTCTTCTAATAGAATCGTTACCTAGGACATGTGCATAACACGGTCCATAGGGTTTTGTTAATTCAAAGGATGCTAAAAGCATATGCAAACTTCAATGGTTAAAGTGAGCATCGCGGAGTTGGAATCTTCACTATGATGAAACTGTTAAAGGAGTTTAAAAGTTCATTAGAGACAATGAAGATGCTTGCATTTGCAAGAAATTAAGTGGGAGCGCTAAGATATGTTTCTAATACATTATGTGGAAGACATATTGTTGATTGGAAATAATGTATCTTTTATTAACACATATTAAGAATTTCATCCCGATGAAAGACTTAGGCAAAACCTAAATATTTGGCATCAATAGACGCTAATATGGTTGTGCCAGAAGTACATAGACAAGATATTGAATGAGTTCAATATAGAAACTACAAGAGAGGTTCTTGTCGCACAGAAAGGATTGAATGAGTTCAATGTTGATGATATATTCAAGTGTATTGACATTTGGTAAAGTGAAACAAATAATCAAGTATAGATTGATACTTGATGTATGAAATCACAAAGAGGATTATATCAATCATACTGTGATATATACAAATCCAGATATGTCCTATGCTCTAAATGTTGTGAGCATATACCAGAATGATTCGTAAGATGATCATTGGACAATAGTAAGGATATTCTTATGATCTTTTGGAAGAACTAAGAGTATAATATTTGTAGAAGTGACAAATAGATGGTTAGTTCATTGTAAAAGTACTACATTGATACTAGCTTTGTCACAAAGTACAAATTAAGTTTATCTCAATCTAAAACTAAGGGTGGCACAATATAATGGAAAGTGAGTTCTATAATGGATTTGGATGAGTTCCAAAGTTAAGACATTGTGA
Source organism: Avena sativa (assembly GCA_916181665.1). Classification (NCBI taxonomy): domain Eukaryota; kingdom Viridiplantae; phylum Streptophyta; class Magnoliopsida; order Poales; family Poaceae; genus Avena; species Avena sativa. The sequence continues at coordinate 198,404,430 of OV702282.1, forward strand.
CAGATACTACAACAAAAGGCTAAGTATATGACTGCTATTATAGCAGCAAAAGAGGGCATTTGTGTCAAGTAGTTTGTTATCAAACTAGGTGTAGTTCACAGAGGGATAATACTATGAAGATATATTGTGCGACAATATTATCAACATGTTTTAAACCCCAAAGAGCTAAAGGTCACACCGAAAGACCAAATTTATACAAAGCCATCTCATTAGAGAATGAGTGATGCGTAGAGACGCAAAGACATGCAATTACACACGGACCTGGAAGTGTCAGATCCGGAGATCAGTTGACCACTAGCAATCGTGTACATACAACACCGGAAAGCCATAGGTGTTATATACACAAAGGTTTGAAACTAGATTATTGACTCTAGTGCAAGTGGGAGACTGTTGGAGATATGCCCAAGAGGCAATAATAAAGTGGTTGTTATCATATCTTCACACTTATGATAAATGTTTACATACCATGCTATAATTGTATTAACCGGAAACATTAATACTTGTGTTATTTGTAAACTAAAATAAGAGTCCCTAGTAAAGCCTCTTGTTAAACTAGCTTGTTGGTTAATATATGATCATGGTTTCCTGGTCATGAACATAGAGATGTTATTAACAACAGGATCATATCATTAGGAGAATGATGTGATGGACATACTCCTATAGATAAGCGTAGCATAAAGATCAAAGTCATTTCAATAGTTCAATTGCTATATGCTTTCTGATACATAGTAACCTAATTCCTTCGACCATGAGATCATGCATATCACCTTTACCGGATGGATGCTTTGATGACATCAAACACCACACCGTAACTGGGTGGCTATAAAGGTGGCATTAAGTGTTCGGAAAGTATTGGTTGAAACACATGGATCAAGAGTGGGATTTGTCCATCCATATGACGGATAGATATACTCTGGGCCCTCTCGGTGGAATGTCATCCAATTAGCTTGCAAGCATGTGACTTGGTCACAAGGGATCACATATCACGGGAACGAGAAAAGAGTACTTATCAGTAACGAGGTTGAACTAGGTATGCAGAGATACCGACGATCATAACCTCGGATAAGTAACATATCGTGAGACAAAGGGAAATTGGTATCGTATGTAAGTGGTTCATTCGATCGCAAAGTAATCGTAGAAATATGTGGGAGCCATATGAATTTCCAGATTCCTCTATTGGTTATTGTTCGGAGAAGTGTCTCGATCATGTCCGCATAATTCACGAACCGTAGGGAGACACACTTAAGGATTCGACGTTGTTTGAGTAGTTATGGTATTATGAGAAAGAGACCGAATGTTGTTCGGAGTCTCGGATGGGATCCGGGATATCACGAGGTGATCCGGAATGGTCCGGAGAATAAGATTCATATAAGGAAAGTCCCGTTTCGGAGTTCGGGAATGATTCCGGTGTTTTCATCGAGAATGTTCTAGAAGGGTCCGGATTGTCCGGCACTCCGGGGGGGAGGGGTACATGAATGTGTCATTACATATTGGAATGATTGCATCATGTACTAAGTGTTCTTGCTGTCCCAAATAAAGGATTAAATTGAATCCTAAAACAGAAAAGTCAAATGTCCAGTTTGAAAGTCAAACGGCTAAAACAAGAAACTGTGGGAAACAAGCAAGAGGAGTTGGAACCGACTTGGAGGAGGAGTTTCTCTCCTCCAAGCCGGCGGCCAGCCCTAGGCCGAGTTGGGGAGGGACTCCCTCCCTCCCCTGGCGCGCCAGCCCCCTCCCATCTATATAAGGAGGGGCAGGGCTCCCCTCCTAGAACACACAAGTTCCTATCTTCTACCTCCGGTTTAGAGCCGTTTTGGTTTAGAGCTTCTAATTGCTTTAGCCTGCGGTTTAGAGCCTTCTAATTGGTTTAGAGCCTTCTAATTGGTGTGTCTAATTACTAGAACACTAATAGCCTCTCTCATAAGCTCCACCATACTCGCACCGGCTTAAGGCGAAGCCCTGCGGGATTTCCCCTCTACTTCCGGTACCACGCCGTTGTGCTGCCGGAATCGCGAGGAGAGTGCTACAACCTCCGCTGCCTGCTGGAACAAGGGAGAGGAAGGTCTTCGTCGAGTACCGAACGTGTGACCGACTACGGGAGCGCTGCCGGAACGCAGCGCCGGAAGGATCGTCTACGCGATCTTGAGATCGGAAGTGTACGACTACATCACCCACGAGAATCTGCTCTCGTTAACCGCTTTGGAATCTTCGAGGGTAAGTTATTCCAAACGACTCGTTGCTACAATCTAGTAGATAGATCTTGGCTTGTTTGTTTGTATGCGATAGAAAATTTTTGTTTTCCATGCTACGAACCCCTACAGGGAGGGCAAGGGGGAAGACCCCATGCGCCGGCCACCCCCTTGGGGTCCCCCCTCTCCTATAAAAGTCACCCCCTCCTCACTTGTCACTCACACCTCCTCATGAAGGATCTCTCTCCCCCTCTAGAATTTATTCCCCATGGTCTCGTACTAGCGAGATACATGTTCCCGGTGGCTATTCGGCAAGAAAGAGTTGTGCTTCCGCTGCATCGCTGGAGCGAGGAGGCAGAGGTTGCTCGGTGCCTCGGACGTGTGTGCGAGCACGGATGTGCTGCTGATTTGCGGCGCTAGGACTTCCTCTCGATCTTGAGATCAGCAAGAGATCATCTACATCAACCACGAGTTTAACTCGTTAAGATTTGTCGGTCTTCGAGGGTATATTATCTACGGATATACATCCGCCGTTGTTTGTATCTAGTAGATAAATCTTGGTACATAGTTGTTCCCATTGTAGGAAATTTTTTGTTTTCTATGCTATGAACCCTACACTATATATGAAAGCTCAAAGGAGGAGATACAACCATCTAGCTACTACATGGACCCATAGTCCAAGGTGGAACTACTCACGCATCATACCGGAGAGAAGGCCTCCGGGATGATCTACCCTCCGGCAGGGTGCCGGGAAGAACTTCAGATCCCCCGATCTAGGGACGATGGTGGCGGCGGCTACAGAAGGTTTCGTGGAATATTGATCGGGTACTTAGGGTTTCTGCATCGGGGGCTTCTTATAGGAGAAGAGGCGAGGCTGGGAGGCGGCCAGGGCCCCCACACCCTACCCAGGCGCGGGGTGGGCCCACCCGCGCCTAGGGGGGTCTGTCCGCCTAGGTTTGCTTCTTCGTCTCATGTCTGGACTTCGTGTTCCCCACGGAAAGATATTGACTTTGGCTTTTTTCCCGTCCAATTCCGAGAATATTGATTTTCTACCTTTCTGGAACCAAAAGCAGAAGAAAACAAGCAACTGGCACTGTGGCAACTTGTTAATAGGTTAGTTCCAGAAAAGATATAAAAACACCTCAAAGTGTAGACAAAGCAAAGAAAAGTAGACACTAAACAAGCATGGAACATCAAAAATTATAGATATGTTTCCGAGGTATCAATGGTTCCAACAAACACCACAACTTCATAGAGACAGCCAACTCCAAATATAGCTCATAATAAATATATATGTAACCTAGCTTAAGTGCCATACACGGCGTGCACACTGTCACTTTCACACACATGTGGAAAAGCATAGATCTTTTAAAGCACAATGAGTATTTATGTAGACTCTAGACTAAGTGCCACCATGGCATGCACGCTGTCACTTTCACACGTATGGGGAGAGTAGAGATCTATTGAAGCACTTGAGTAGCAAGGTAGATCTACTTGATTACAAAGCTCATGACAACAACAAGATCATGCATAGAGAGAGAGATGAACACATAGCTACCGGTAGAGCCCTTAGCCTTGAGGAAGAACTACTCCCTCTTCATCATGGGAATCAGCAATGGCGATGGAGATGGTGGTGGAGATCGATGGAGATGGATCCAGGGGCACTTCCCCATCCCGGCAGGGTGCCGGAACAGAGACTTTCTATCCCCCGAATCTCCCCTTCGGTGGCAGCGGCGCTATAGAGGTTTTTGTGGCTTTCTGGTCGATGATTTAGGGTTTCTGAGTCGGGGGCTTCTTATTGGCGAAGGAGGCAAGGTCGGTGGAGGGCCAGGGGCCTACACCCCCTGTGGGCGTGGCCAGGGTGGGACCCGCGCCCACCTAGGGTGTGGCCACCCTAGTGTCCTCCTCCGTCTTGTCTTCGATTTTCCGTATCGTTCAGGGAAAATATGAACTTTCGCTTTTGTCCCGTCCAATTCCGAGAATAATCATTTTTTAACTTTCTGAGACCAAAAACAGCAGAAAACAGGCAACTGGTACTGTGGCATCTTGTCAATAGGTAAGTTCCAGAAAGTGTATAAAAATACCAGAAAGTGTAGACAAAACATAGGAAAGTGGAAACTAAACAAGCATGGAACATCAAAAATTATAGATACATTTATGACGTATCAATCATCCCCGAGCTTAATTCCTGCTCGTCCTTGAGTAGGTAAGTGAAAAAAAGAATAATTTTTTAGGTGACATGCACCATCACAATCAAGATCAAACCACTTGCAAAGCATTGAAAGCTGGGATCAAAGAAATCTAAACATGAGCATGAACGATGTAGTTCTAACAATAAGACATAGTAACTATGTTGTAACATGAAAGGATACAAACAAACATCATGAATAACAATGCATTGAAAGACGTTTGTTTGTTTCACATATAGAAAACATAGCATAGTGGCATTTAGCTTGTCCCTCATGGAGTAGCAAATAGATGCATAGGACACCTTCAAAGTTCATAAGAGTGACTATATACAAATAGCAGAAGAACAAGTAATATCAACAATATGCATCAATCAATAAGTTTTGGGACAATGCACATAGAACTAAGAATGGAAACTATGATCTCTTAACTGGTGCCTAAAGGTAGAAGGTGAAGACTCAATATAATGGTGGAAGAAAGGCCCTTCATAAAGGTAAGCAGGGATTTCAAGTTTCAAAAAGAGCTTCCAAAAATTATGGTACTTGTTAGCTTTCAGCCCTCGTTGCCCCTATCATAAGCATCTTGAAGTGATTAAGGTTAAAGTGAACAAACTATGGAGTATATGCTTGAAAAAGTATAAATTGGCAATCTCATGTCCCTTGAATACGAGGGTCGCTCCTCATGCTACTCAAGTTTAGTTACTTGCAAGTTCTTGTCATAGTAAGTACATGTGTATCATAGAGAACCGCCAATGGGGTACCCCTTGCACATGGTACATGAGCTTTCCCATAACCAAAATGACAAGGCAAGCAGACAATGAGCATCTGAGCATTCTTCTTATTTACCATTTGCATAGGTTTTTATTGAGGATGCTTCACAAACTGCTCATTATGGTGTTCTGCAAGTTTCCACCATGATTAGGCATGTCTTAGGCTAGCGGCCCAGGCATTTCACTAACACAAAATACATAACTCCATGGACTTACACGCTCCCCTTTTATTTCACACCGACGACATCCATAGACAAAAGAGCATGACATCAACTGTGTACAAAGTACAAGTGCAATGTTGAAAGCGTTCCCCATGACAACATGGTTTGCTAATTCCAACGTATAAGTGCAAGCATATACAACATAGATGACACAATGGTTCAAGTTTATTAGGGGCAAGAAAAATAAAGTGTGCCATCAAGTTTGTGAGAGATTTAATCACTAACTTTCACATAACAAGTTTAATTTGGAAGATAGATGAAACAAGAATATACTTGGAATGGTGTAACACACCATGCATAGGAATTTATAGTGGACACTTCGGAATAACTTGGTTTCTTGGGAGTTGGATGCATGAGTAGAGCTTACTTAGCAAAAGTGAAGGCTAGCAAAAGACTAGGAGCAACCAACTAAGAGAGCAATAATTGCCATAATCATGCAGAGTGATAAAACATTACTAATCAAAGCATAAAGTGGTACTACAAGTCAAGGACTAAATTTTCATAGAGGCTATGGTGACTTGTTCATAGTCATAACATGGTGTGATCATGTGCCAAGTCAACCAAAACAAAGCATCAAAGGAGAATACCACAATACTATGCTTTTGTATGCTAAAATAACGCATGATTCTTTCAAGGCACATTAAGCAATCCTAATTGTTTGGAATAAGTCATGCTACAGCAATAATCACTAATCATAAGGTCAAAACAACATCTAGCATGACATGATAAAGTCTAAGCCATAGTCAAACAAGCTCCTCTTGTACTATTCAAGCAAGAACTTTCTACTCTATTCCAACACTAGTCGACTTATTTTAAACAACTCACAAAGGTAATAATCAAAAAATATCAGTGATCTTGTCTCACAAATCCACAAATAAGAACTAAAAAGTTCTAAGCAGAAAGCATAAGAAAACTAAGGCTAAACACAGTGCTAGCAAAAGAGAACACTCACAAAACAATAAGAATGAAAAGTAGAGTGTTCTAGGCAATGAAAACAGAGTGTGTCTCTCTCCAAAAGAAGTGTGATGTGATCCAACCAACTTATTGCAGCAACCAAGCAAAATAAAACTAAAAATGAAAACTAAGACGCTCCAAGAACAACACAACAGTGCATGAAACAATAAAAACGAAGTGTCTAGAAAGACCTGAGATTTTTATTGATTAAGAAGGGGATGCCTTGGGCATCCCCAAGCTTTGACCCTTGTACCTCTTGAATATTTCTTGGGGTGACACGGGGTGGCATCCCCAAGCTCGAGCTTTTGTCCATTCTTCATCTCATTACATCATTCTTTCTTTACACCTGAAATTTTTTCCTTCATACAAAACTTCACACAATCTTCATTAGCAACATTAGTGTATTCAAAAGATAATAGACCTTTGGATTTAGCTTTAGAACAGCAAAACTTTCACCTAAAACACAAGCTACTATAGCAATTCCCTCAAAAAGCTCAATTTCCCAAAAAGAACCATAAAAGGAATCAATAAGAAGCAAATGCAAATAATGACAGAAATCTGTCAAAACAGACCAGCAGGTAGAAACCGATTTTTTCGAAGACCTTCTGTTGATCAAATAAAAAGTGTTGAACTAACGAAAGTTAAATAACATACTGGGGGATTTATTCGTAAAATATCATCTCAATCCTACTTAAAGAGATTCCTCACGAATTTTTATGGTGGAGCACAAAAATCTGTTTCGGGACATCAACTCGTCAAATCTTACTTCCCTCTCATTAGAGGTCATTCTTGGCACAAAAAGCAAACAAAAAGAATAAGGAGAGGTTATCACAGAAGTAATAACTTCCAAGACTCAATAAAACTCTTGGGTTATATCCCAACAAGTACTTTTCTTTAACGCCTTTAAGTTAGGCTTGAAGGTTTGATAAGATGCTCACATAAGAATTATGAATTGAAGTAAAAGAGAGCATCAAGAAGAAAATACAATTTTTTTAAAGTCTAACACTTCCTATGCATAGGAATCTTGTAAAGAAACAAGTCATGAAAACACAAACTAACAAGCATAAGAAAGCAAAACAAGTGCAACTTCAAGATTTTCAACATAAAGAGGGGGAACTTAATATTGTTAAGATGCATAAAACCATGTTTCCCTCTCTCATAATAAATTTCAGTAGCATAATGAATAAAATTAACAATATAACTATCACATAAAACATTCTTATCATGAGCCACATGCATATAATAATTATTACTCTCCACATAAGCATAGTCATTCTTATTAATTATAGTTGGAGAAAATTCAACAAAACAACTATCATTGTTATTCTCATCACCATAGTCATCAAATATAGGAGGCATATTGTAATCACAATTAATTTTCTCATCAATAGTAGGTGGACTAAAAATATCATATTCATCTTTGTAATCATCATAAATTGGAGGTTTGGTATCATCATAAGCAATAGAATAGCTATCTTCCAAAGCTGGGGGACTAAAAAGATCATTTTCATCAAAACTAGCTTCCCCAAGCTTAGAATTTTCCATAGCATTAGCAATTATGGTGTTCAAAGAATTCATACTAATAACATTGCTATTAGCATGCAAATAAAGCTCTAGAGGTTTTTTAATTTTCTCTTCAAACACTTCATGTCCTAACTCAAGATAAATGCTATAGAGCTCTCTAATTTTTTTAGTTTTCCATTACGCCTAACTAGTGAAAACAGGAAACAAAAAGACAAAACTACAGAATCTAAAGGAAATAAATTCGAGCACTAGCACACCAAGAGGATGTGAGTACCTTTTACCTTACCTCCGCGGCAACGGCGCCAGAAAATAGCTTGACGGTGAGGTAAGGTAAAAGAACCAAAACCTCCCCGGTAACGGCGCCAGAAAATAGCTTGATGTCTACGCACTTCTATTCTTGTAGACAGTTGTTGGGCCTCCAAGTGCAGAGGTTTGTAGAACAGCAGCAAGTTTCCGTTAAGTGGATTACCCAAGGTTTATTGAACTCAGGGAGGAAGTGGTCAAAGGTATTCTGTCTCAAGAAACCCTGCAATCAAGATACAAGAAGTCTCTTGTGTCCCCAACACACCTAATATACTTGTCAGGTGTATAGGTGCACTAGTTCGGCGAAGAGATAGTGAAATACAAGCGGCAACGGTGCCAGAAAATAGCTTCTGACTTGTTGTTGCCATGGGGTAAACTAAAGGCAAGCTGAAACAAAGGTGGAAGCAAGCAAACATGCAATAGATCTAGATGCAAACGGTGTTTCAATGTTTAGAAACAAGGCCTAGGGATCATACTTTCACTAGTGAACACTCTCTCATATAAATATCCTCTCTTAATGATACTACTCTTAACTACTCTCCGGTTGGACACTCTAATCCACGGTAGGGCCTTCCCCAATCTAAATAACCCCACACTGTCACCTTGAGCGCTAGATGGTTCCAACAAACACCACAAATTCATAGAGACATCCAACTCCAAATATAACTCATAATAAATATATATGTAACCTAGCTTAAGTGCCACACACGGCATGCACGCTGTCACTTTCACACACGTGGGGAAAAGCATAGATCTATTAAAGCACAATGAGTATTTATGTAGACTATATACTAAGTGCCACCATGGCGTGCACGCTGTCACTTTCACACACATGGGGAGAGAAGAGATCTATTTAAGCACTTGAGTAGCAAGGTAGATCTACTTGATTACAAAGCTCATGACCACAACAAGATCATGCATAGAGAGAGAGATGAACACATAGCTACCGGTAGAGCCCTTAGCCTTGAGGAAGAACTACTCCCTCTTCATCATGGGAATCAGCAATGGTGATGAAGATGGTGGTGAAGATCGATGGAGATGTCTCTGGGGGCACTTCCCCTTCCCGGCAGGGTGCCGAAACAGAGACTTTTTGTCCCCTAAATCTCCCCTTTAGTGGCGGTGGTGCTATAGAGGTTTTTGTGGCTTTCTGGTCGATGATTGAGGCTTTCTGAGTTGGGTTCTTCTTATAGGCGAAGGAGGCAAGGTCGGTGGAGGGCTAGGGGACCACTCCCCCTGTGGGCGCGACCAGGGTGGGTGAAAGAACATGTGGGCCCCCATGTGTGGTTTTGGTAAATAATGACAATTTTTATGGACTAATGCTTGTATCAAGTTGTGCTTATAGGAATTGTCCATAGACAATGCTTGAACCATATGTTGGCTTCAAGGTTTGGAGAAGAAGAAAGTGAAGAGTATCAAGTGGTGACCAAGGTGTTCAAAGAGTGATCCACATATTGGTCATGTGAGAGTTGTGCCTTTTGCAAGGGTGTCTTGAAGAAGAAGATAGAGTTCATCATATGTATCTTCAAGACATAATCCAAATGGTGTTAGAAGAAATGTTGTGCAAGCTAAAGATGTGCCATATCTATAATATATCATGCTTGAATCTTGCCATCCTTGGTGATCATGGATCAATGAAGACAAGGTCAAAGTAAAGGTTTCCCCATGTCGTATGGGGGAGCAACTTGCAAGTCTTCATCAAGAGAGTGCGTGCAAGAGCAATCAAGAAAGGTGTTCCATCTTGAGAAGGACAAGATCGTATACATCAAGATCAAGGGGAAAATGCACAAGGCAAAGGTATGATCTTGATAGGGTTTCTTTCTTATCGGTCTCGTGGTGTTAGTTGGGGAGACCGGTTTATAGGATAGACAACCGTACTATCAAGAGGGGCTCTCAAGTGAGTAACTCGATCATATCTTTCAGAGAGAGCTCAAACCTTTGCATACTTAGCATCATCCTTTCTTAGTTGTTATTTGGATCTTATCCATGTGAGGTTCTAGAGCTTGTGTTAATATTCATAATAAGCTCTAGTTCATCAAAAACGAATTTCCCTTTTATATCATACTGTGTTTTTGATCTTTGAGGTTTAACGGTTTCTCACCAAGGGATATATCTCACATTATAATACATGAAATGTTTTCTCTTGGTGGTATCCAATATTTTCACTTTTGTTGGGTAGCTCTTGTTGTCCTCTTTCCAACAAAATTGGTTTCGGGTCATTCAGAGTTTCCGCCATCTGAAGTTTGCCTCTTATTTGGTCCAGAGCGGAGTCTCCTGTGTGGTCTGGAGTGTCCCCTGGAGTCCCCGGAGGGGGCTCTAGAATTCATCCTGGGACTGTCTGATAGGTGGTCCGGAGACTGACCGGAGTCTCCGGTCCATGCCTCAGACCGGAGTCTCCGGTGTGGCTGGACCGGAGTCTCCGGTCCACTTGGTTCACAGAGGCGCTGGGACAGTCTGATAGATGGCCCGGAGGCTGGTACGGAGGTTGGCCGGAATCTTTGGTGTAGACCGGAGTCTTCGGTCTGCACACCGGAGTCTCCGGTCTGACTTTTCCCCAACGGGCAAAAAACGGTCAGAAATATGTGGGCCTATAAAAGGGTCCCTTCTTCCCCAATGGAATGGCTCGAGTTTTCACAGGATTTCTCCTCCATTCTTGACCCTCTTGAGCTAGCTCCCCATTCAATCCCTCCCTTGATTCTTGCATATACTTTAGGGATTTGAAAGAGGAGATATAGATCTACAATCCTGCCAATCCATCTCTCCTCTAAGTGAGGGGAACATCTTGAGATCTAGATCTTGGAGTCTTTTGTGGATTTCCTCCATTGTTCTTCCTCTCTTATTCCCCCACAAGCTTTTGTAGCTTTGGTGGAATTTGGGAGAGAAGTATTTTAGCACTACTTGTGTTCTTGCCATTGCATTTGGTGCATCGGTTTGAGTTCTCCCCGGAGGATTTGGTGAGTGAAAGTTGAGAAGCTTTTTACTATTGGGTTCTTGGGACCCTAGACGGTTTGTTGGTGTTGCAGGTTGTGTCCTTGGTGGCGTTTATTGGGAGCCTCCAACTAAGTTGTGGAGAAGTTCCCCAACCTTGTGAGAGGTTCCGGTTTGCCACCGACAAGTGCACCGATAGTGGAAGTGTGGATCGATCCCGTTGGGGTAAGATTCACCAGAGAATAAGGGAGGCCTTTTGTGGCGTAGGTGTTTAGATACCACCCCCTCTCCAAATGAGATGTACTCCATGTTGGGAGGAACTCGGTAAAATATCGTTGTCCCCGCGTGCCTTGGTTATCTCTATACCCAAGCTCTTTACTTATGCACTTTACATTGTGATAGCCTTCATGCTTGAAGTAATCTATATCTTGTTGTCACATTGTTGCTTGTATTGCTTAGCATAATTTGTTGGTGAACATAGGTGAACCCTAGTTGTTCTACGTTGTTCTTGACAAAGTAAACGCTAGTTTATTTCCGCCTTTTTCGAGCCACTCTCGGAAAAGTTTTAACCGCCTTTCACCCCCCCTCTAGGCGGCATCTGTATCCTTTCAATTGGTATCAAAGCCCGGTCTCTCATTTTAGGCTTCACCGCCTTGAGAGTAAAGATGTCGGCTAGGGGATTTGTGCACAATGATAGGTTCACATTCGATGGCACAAATTATGATGTTTGGAAATCTCGCATGCTTAATTTTGGGGAATTCACACAAATATCGAGGGATATCTATATATGGGTTTCTCTTCTCCTATGGATCCCCAAAACGAACCTTTAGAGGAGAAGTTGAACTCTTGTATATATGTCTAGCTACTAAAATTATTTCACTTGTTGTAAGCAATGTAGTTCTTTCTTCTATCATGCCTTATTCGAGTGCTCATGAAATATGGACCAAGCTTCAAGATATATATAGAAAGTCCAACATTATTGAGGATGATGGTGTTGCTTCCACTTCCGGCCGAGATGAGTTCTCATCATCTACCACTTCACCAACATGTGATTTTTCACAAGGTAATGATACAGTGAGTGGTGATAGAAATTGCAATGTGGATAGTGTGCTTACTATTTGTAATCCTTCATCCCTATCTAGTTGCAATGATCTATCTTCGGACCTTAACACTTCTAGCACTCACAACTCCTTACATGCTAGTGTTGATAGTCCTTGCATATCATGTAGTAATGGCTTGAATAAATCTCATGATGATATGCTTGTGTTGTCTTGTTGCCATGATAAAAATGCTTCTATTTCCTCTAGTGGCTTGTGTTGCTAACCATGTAGAGGAAAATGAAGATTCTATGGGCCAAGACAAGGTCTTGAATAGAGCTACAAGTGCAATCTCATCATCACCTTCCTCCGGTTCTCACATATGCCTTATGGCTAAGGGAACAAAGGTAACCTCTTTGGATCCCATTGCATCTCATGATGATGATGATGAGGTTGAGAATGATAATGATGATTATCGAGGTAAGTATGATATTACCTCTATTAAGAAAATGGGAGAGGTTGTCTATAGAGCTCTCTTCAAAAATAAAATTGCTTCCTCCAACTTTCTTAAAATTTTGGATTATGCTATAGAAGGCAATGATCTTATTGAGGAGCAAGAAAACATAATTGATGAAAAGTTTGCGCTTGAGCGTGAGTATGCTAATGAACTTGCTCAACTAAAGGACTCCCTTGAAGAAGAACAAACCACCAAAGAATCTCTTGAAAAGACTTTTACTCTAGAATTATCTAGAGTAAAGGAATATCATGATAGAGAACTTGCGGTGGCTAACTCCTTCAAGATTAAAAATGATGAACTTGAAGTTGCTTATGCTAAACTTGTTGAGGATTTTAAGCACCTCAAAAATGGCTCTCGGGTCGTTAAGAGGGAGCTCATTAAACTCACTGAGTCGCATGAGCAACTTAAAGCTTCATATTCAAAAGAGCTTGCCAAATTGCCCTCACCTCTTGCTAATAATGATGATGCTTGTGCTACTAACTCTATTTCTTATGAAGCATCTATTTTGAAGGAGAATGTTGAGCTAAAGGCTCAACTTGCTTTGCTAACTATCAACTATGGGAAATTAGAAGAAAGTCAGGTCAAGCTCTCAATCTCGCATGAGGATCTTCTAGTCTCCCATGGTAGGCTAAAGTTAGATCATGAGGACATCATGTCAAAGGTAACATCTAGTGGGCCTCATGTGGACATTAGCACTATATCTACTCCAAATGTTATATTGCCATGTGCTAGTCCTTGTAATTAATCCTCTCACAACCATGCTATATCTCGTGATGAATTACATTCCATGCCTTGTTGCTCTAACAATGTAGCATCTAATTCCTCTAGTACTTTTGTTGAAACTAACCATGTAGAGAAAATAAAAGAGCTCAAGGCTCAAGTCACTTCTTCGAAGAATGACTTGAAAAAAGGTCATCAAGGGAAGGCCGCACTCAACAAAATCTTGAGTGTGCAAAAATCCCCCAATGACAAGAGTGGGCTTGGATTCAACTCCAATGTCAAGAACAAGTCCACTATCAAGTTGAAGCACAAGGACAACAAGAAGAATGGCCAAGATAAAGTCAAGAATCCGGCCAACATTGTTTGCTTCAAGTTCAAGGAAGAAGGGCACCATGTTAGATCTTGCCCATTGAAGAAAAAGCCTCTTAGTGTGAAGCAACAAGGGAAGCGGCCTCAAGCTCCACCTCAAGTCATCGACGGGCCTCTTCCTAAGAGGACTACTCGAGCTCTTACTCGAGTCGTGGCTTCACCTAAGAAGAAATATGGCAAGAGAAGAACTTGCTACATATGTCGTGTAAAGGGGCATATTTCTTCCTCATGCACTATTGGTATCTCCTCATCCAACCCTATCATTATTGATGACGCTTATTCTCTTTGTAAGGATGAGGTTGGCAATATGTTTTCCAAGTTTTTTGGTACCCAATGTGGTGTCAAGAAAAGAACAATTTGGGTTGCCAAGCCTATTGTGACTAACTTCTTAGGACCCAACTTGGTTGGGGACCAACAAGCCAAAATTTGATCAATAGGTGTGTTATGGAGGGCATTGGAGACTTGGATCCATCATGAAGAATTGAGGGATCTTCAACTAGTACATTTGTCAAGTCAAGTCATGTGGATTATACTGCCTCTATTATATATCCAATGTTCCTTCTTGCGGTAACATATGCTTAACTCGTTACATTGAAAGTTACTCGCCCCCTTGTGCATGTGTTGGTTTTGTATCTTCCATGTTTTTTTACATGTTGTGACTTCCACTTAATTATCTTGAGGAATCAAGTATATATGTGTATGATTAGGTTGCACACCATGTATGTGTGTTTCTTGTGTTTGAGACTTTCTTGATTATATTTGATATCTTATTTGGCTCTTGTGAGAGATTAATGGATTATCCCATTTTGGGGGAGTGTTATGCTTGGGCATTCCACAATCATAAAAATATGTGTACATGAGGAATAACACCTCGTATTTATATGGATTATTGTCTAGTTTCTATGTGGTATGATTCTCATGAGAAATTTAAGTACTATAATGTTCATTAATTATCTCTATTTGTATCCTTTTTCCTCATGTTGGTTTTATGGTAGTATCACATTATGGGGGAGTCATATGCTTAGTGCATATTACAATCCTAGAAAATGTGAACATTCGAGGTTGTGTCACTTAGAATTGATATTGATAATTATCTAGTGCCTATGTGACACATTTGCTCATACAAGTTCCAATTTGCTTGAATGCCTTTATTGATCATATTTTGGATCTTGTATATGAGAGTGTTTCTGTCACATCCCAAAATTTTCCAAATTTTGTAATGTGAAAAATAAATAAACAAAATAAATAATTGTTGAAATTTAGGGTGAAAAGAAACTTTTTGATTCCAAATGGAAACTTAAAAATCCCATCTTGAACAAACTTTGAATAATGCTTGAATCCAACTAAATTCAAATCAAGTGAAATGCATTCTTCATAAATGCATCTGGAAATTTAAACACTTGGAAAATAAACCAAAACCCTAAAACCCTAATAAAATAAAATCATTTCCAAGTTATCTCTAAGACCATGGTTTTGATCCATATAAAAATTTGTCAACAAACATTTACAAATGATCAAGAATGACAAATAGAAATATTATAAAACCATATAAATTGGTTTCACTTAATTTGGAGCCATAGATAAAATCTTACGAATTTAATAAGATAAGGAAAAGTAATCTCCAAAGCTAATAAAGCACCTATCTAAAATCAATACCAATATGTGAGCAACTAATCCTAAAAGATATACAAAGGATAAACAAATATCAAATAAGATTTACAAATTGGAATCACCAAGTTTGGATCTATAAATAAAAAGATATGGATTTTATAAGATAAAGAAAGAAATATTAAATGAGGAATATTTAAAGGCCAAATTAAATCTTGACCTAATCCATAAGCAAATGGAATAAATATAATCCAAATCCAAATAAAATAATGGATAAAGAAATTTCATATTAAATAAAATGGCATTAACCAAATTCTATTCCATTGGATTAAGACAAATTCCCTAATAAGAATGATTAATTAAATCATGGGAAAATAGTATTTGGAATTTACCCAAGTGGAATAAAAGTTATTTAATTAACCTAAATGGAATAAAAAAAATCAACTAAATAAATTCATGGAATTAAACCCATATTTAATTTCATTAGAATAAAAATAAAACCCAAATTAAATGATTAATAAATCATATTAAAAATATTGCAAATAATTCAAGGTGAATTATTTGACACCCTATTAAATAAATAAAGCCTACTGTAGGTTTGGTAAAAATATGGATTTCAAATAAAGTTTTAAAACACATTAAAACCTATTTGAAATAAAGATAAAAGTCTATTTATAAAATAAATAAAAGACCCTAAAAAGAATAAAGAATTATTCTAAATTTGACCTTAGAATGAACTATTAATCAGTATTTGAATATACACAAAGTTTGGTTGAAGTTTAAATTCAATTAGTTGTTTGAATTGATTAAAAAATCAAAACAGATAAATAGAAAAAGAAAAGGGAAAAAGAATCAGTACAAAAAAATAAACAAAACAGCCAGCCCAGGAGCAAGGCCCAACCTAGCCCAGCGGCGCAGCCATCTCCTTTCCCTCCCTGAACCGTTTACCACTCAGGAACTCACCCCCTCAGACGCTGACTGCTAGGTCCCACCTCCCCTCTCCCTCTCTCGCTGACGCTAGGCCCCACTGCCACCTCATCGTCGTCCTCCCGCCGGTGACCACGCCTCATTGGCCGTTTCAGTCGATTAAAGCTCGATTAAATTCGTGGCATTGACGCAGCCTTTACCCCCTGCGACCATGCTCCATTAAGCACCTGTACCCCCTCTATCTTTCCCCTCACTCGCCCCTCCCTCTCTGCCTCCAGGCCGTCTCAATTTGAGCCGAGATCACCTCTGTGCCGACGACCTTCCGACAACGATTTCGGCGACGCAGCTCCTCCACTCGCCTCCCAGTGAATGCGAGCCTGATCACCATCTCCGGGTGCACCTCCCCGTGCCTCTCGCTACCCCGCGCATCCACCGGAGACTCGACAACCTCGACACCGAGCGCCGCCACGGTCTGCAGCAGCTCCGGCGAAACTCTCTGGTAGTCTCTGACCGCGCCTCCCCTTCTCGTTGATACTCCTGTATTCGCCACGTCTTTGCGCATCTAATGGCACCTCCCTTTTCCTTTAGCGCGCACCATATCATCACCAACGACGACGGACAGAGAAGCCCGACGACGACGCAAACTCCGACGAGCGATTAAGGTCGACACAGTGCGCCCCTGGCCTCCCCATGACGACCGTGAGCTTCACCACACCTCCGCGATCTTGGTAATCCCTTCCCCTATCTCCCTAGCCTCCTGTATCGCCGGCAACCTCGCTTGCCAAGCGCGCCGCAGCCAAGCACCGTCGCAGCGCCGCCACTTTCTGGTAGAATCGATTAGAGCCATGCGATCTGAATCGAACGGATGCGATAGATCATAACCTGAAGCGGTACGGAGCTTCCTGTGCCGCACGATCTCATTCTAATCCAACACCTCGCATATCTTGATCCGCCCGAACCGGTACCAGCGAATCAGAACTCACCACGTGGCCAGCGTCTGATCTGAATTAGAAAATTTGATCTATTAGATGCTAGATTTTGTAAAATCTATAACTTTTGATCCACACGTCCAAATTTTACAAATTTTATATCAATGGAATCAGCAAGACAAGTAATTTCCAACCATGCACTTTGTTTAATGAATTGTTTCTGGTAAAATGGTTGTTTTTGCAGAAACTTGTGTAGGCATATTTTGAATATAAAATTCATTCTAAAATTATTTTTTGTGATAAAATCTTTGGCAAATGGATTGTTTTGAACCTACTGACCATAGAAACCAACTTTTGGATTCAAAAATATATTTTGTGAAGCAAGAGAATAAATCTTTGATTTAGAACATTTCTAGTCAAATAAAAATGTTGTTTATATGTTGAAAATACTTTTTGGAGAAAAACCTTTGGGAGATGTTTTGATTTAAACTCTCTGATCCCAAACACCAAGTTTTAGAATTAAAAATGTATTTGGTGAACCCTATAAAGATTGTTGCTTTGATAAAGGCATTTTCAACCACATAAAATATTGATTTGGTTTAAAAATGATTTATAACTAAAATCTTTTGCAAATGGTTTTGCCACTTTTATAAAATGACCAATAGGTGTTTTAGAATGTTTATAACCTATTAGAAACCACTTTTCCAAATAAAATAATCTTTGGCATGCTTGCATGCATTGCTTTGTTTCTATTATTTTATGTGATGTTTGCTTGAATGGTAGATTGAATTATTGCTTGCTTGATTGAATTGTAGTGATTTGAAGAGTGTGAATATTGCAAGATCAAGGAGTGAACTTATATTATCAACCAAAAAGGAAAGTGATGCTTCATACTTTTGTCCCAATATTTTCACTATGCATTAGTGATATTTCTAAGTAGGACTTGCATGGAATTTTTGCTAAGTATAAACTATGCCATGGGAAATCCTAGTAGATGAAACCTTAGTAGAAATTTCCTAAGTTAAGATTCCTACTACTATCATGCTTAGCTTAGCTAGTAGAAAACAAGGTTGGAATATACTCATACTATGGAATATTTCTAAGTCAAGGACTTGTGTTTTGTTTAATAAAACAACTAAGTGAATGAATCACCTGGGTGGAATGGAAGGAATGGTTTGTGTTGAGTGGTTATACAAGGCCCATTTCTATGGTTTACCTTGTGTATCTCACTTGTGGATGGCCACCCAGGAACAAAGAGATTTGAGATGTCAAATGTTGAGAAGCTTCAAGTGCAGCCACTTGGCATTATGGGCTCTGCTTGGATCATATAGGTTGCAATAACTTAGCCAAATGGACAGTTGGTGGTAGGGGATGATAGGTTGGAACGCGTCCATTCTGGTCTAAGGGAATGCTTCTGAAAGATCTTGTCTTGGTGAAACCAAGTCTTGTGGGGGAAAGTGCACCACCTCTGCAGAGTGTAAAATCTAAGTACTTATCCATGTCCCTGGTAAAGGACAATTTGAGCATCAAGACATGGAAGCTATCAAAAATCTCCTCATCCCAATTTCTAAGTTAAAAATTTGCGGTTGAACAAGGGTTGAAGGATCACCAATTTCTATTGGGAGATGCCTTGGGTGATTTTGTCAAGCAAAAACTTAGTGTTTTCAAATGATAAGGAAACTCTATTTTGAGCAAAGCAAGCCTAAGCTCCACTTAGCCAAATGCATATAGATGATAGACTCCACTATACTACCATAGTATCACTTGCCAATACAATTCAAATGTATTGACCCTTGTGGCTGTAACTTATTATGTTGCATGTTTGTTTGATGTTAATGAAGTGTGTTGATTAGGATTACAAGTCTACAACCAACATGATTTCCTGTGGCACTTTGAAGATGAAGGACCCCATGCTATAGTTATATTCTGCTACATTGTAATAAGATAGCCAAATGAGCTATGTAAGATGTAATAAATTATTTTATTCCTGGTTATAAAGTTGTATTATGACCTTTGTTTCTTGATATTACATCTTAACTGTGGATGCTAGCTATTGATCCAGGGACTAGCATTGTAAACACAGGGATCTCTACCTTATTAAAGGTTGGGACTTCTACAGTTTCTTGGTATGTGTTTCCTCATATTTAGATCTCCATATCATCATGGAAACCATTTTCTTCAAGTTACTCTAATCACTAGTGATTGTGTGACTACTGGAAGCTACCAAGAATATTGTTCGAAGTATCATGCTTAATTCTTATATTTTGTTATATGCTTCTTGTTGTGACTATGATCTTAGATATCCATGCAATCTACCTTGGGAAAATTATTCCCAATATGAGTACTCAAGTTATGGTAGAATTTATTGATCATATTCACTTTGTCCTTTGCTTAATCTTGTCCTATCTTTGGCCAAGTAAATGTTTTGTGTGCTCCCATGTATTCCTTGCTACTTTTGGATCTTCTTATTTTATTGGTATCCTCTTGTGTTTTATTTAATGTAGGTAGTAGTGATGATCTCATTTGTGTGCATTTTGCATTCAAAAGAAAAATTCTATATAATGTAGTACTTATGAGTGAGCTCTCCTATATTATCTAGAACAATCATTTTATGCTTCTTGTTTTGTTCCATATCATGTTTTATGTGCTTGGAAGCTCAATCTTTTTGTTTTGGTATTTTGTGCCATCATGAAAAGTTTGGGGAGTTTGGTTTCTTGTTGGAAGCTTGCTCTTTTTGGGAGTTGGTTTTGTCTCATTCCTTGTTTCATGTTTTGTACATTTTTAGAATGAGATAAATACTTGATCATTTGTGTTCTTATATATTTTTTGCTCTTTGGCTTTTTGTCTAGTTCATTTGTTGAACCTGTGATTTTTCATATGTTGAATTGGTTCTTTGATACAATTTGGACATTGTTTGTCATGTCACACTCTTGTGTGTGGAATCTCGATTTACATGGTGTTTTTGTTCAAATTGTATCTCTTTTTTGGTTCTTGAAAGCTTTATGCATGCATGTTTACTATATGTTTATATTATGGCATGCTTTCTTTCTTTGATCCAATATATAGGGGAAACTCCACCAAATCCCATCGACTAAGTTGTGCATGAAATTCAATTTCATATCAATATGCACATATTTATGTGGATTCTCCCCTATGTATTGTAGTTGCACTAACTACTTTGGACCCAATAAGTTTGGGGACCATTTTGTACTTAAATGTGTTTTAGGTACATTGGAGATAGATTGGATGCTTGTCTCTCAATTTTGAAGAAATGATGCATACATGAAAATTGGAGGCAAGCTATAGGATGATCAACGAATTCATATCCTCTACATCCTACCAATTATATCTCGGTAACAAGTATCTCTTGCTCATGCATATTTATCTTTCTTCCAACCTTTTTTTTTGGTTGCATCTTGGCATGAATTTTGTTATTGTATTTATTGTTGTATTTCTAGCCATGGTATTAAGAGAACTCTCTATTGTAAATGAGTATAAGTTGAGATGAGTGGATATAATTGGGACTATACATAATCATGCATATGATCCACCAATCCCAATTATGTCAATCTAGCAATTTTATTGCCTGTCTTTTCCTCAAACTTCTCTCATGTGCAATAGTGAGATTTTGCTAGTTGATTTCTCCTTGTGATACTTGTTGCCTTTCTCCATATATTCCAACTTTCTCCTTTTTCCCTTGGTGATAGTTGTAATGTATGGGGTGTGTTGGTTGTTGAAGCTCATCGATGTACAATAAGATATATTTGAGCCTTTGGCCATGCTTTCAAGAAAATCTTATTGGTATTGTCATGACTTCATTTGGATATCTTTCTCTATTTATTTTAGTATCTATTTTGTGTGTACATGTTTCTTTGTGGATAAATATCTTTGAGATTGTCTACATAGAAATTTATACACACGAGACATCATACTCCTCTATTTTTGATATCTTCCTTATTTTGTGTGTGTTGTATGGTAATACTAAGCAATACCATTCATTGAAGACTATGTTGATACACAATGGTCATCCTTGTACTAAGTATTATAACATGCTTTGTCATGCATCTCACACATCCTTGTGGTTGAGCCGGCTAGTATGTTATCTCTTACCTATTACTCAACCATATGTTTCCTGCAAATTTTATGTCTTGGTATATGCTCCTTTTCACAAAGTTGTTTTATAAGTAAAAAATAGAGGAAGTGAGGATTCCATGTTGTGCACATTGTATTCACATACAAAAACCTAATGTTGCACATACCTTGGGAAGCTTCCTAATTTTATTTATAGTATCACTTTGTGCTTGTCATATTTGGTCTCTCATGCCTTGTATTGTTAAATGAAGTTGGATGAGTGAGGATTCCATGATTATGCACTTTGTTCGCAAATGCAATTATCATAATTGGTGCATTATATTTGGGGAGCTCATCTAATTCATTTAATAATGCTCATTTGTCTTCTTTCTCATTTATTGTGACTTAAATGTTTATGGGGGAGTGAGGATTCCATATTTGTGCATTTTGTATTGAAATACAATGATTCTAAAGTATGCACAAATCTTGGGGAGCTTCTCTTTTTATTTTAAGCATCTATTTGATCTATCATTTGTTGTGTTTTATGGGGGAGCAAGGATTCCATATTTTTGCATTATGTATTCTAATGCATTTATTTTAAATTGTGCACAAATCTTGGGGAGATTGTCTCCTTGTCTTTTAAAACACTATTTTGCTCTTATCATAATATCTTGTTGTTTCCATTTGGAATCATTTGTTGTTTTCAATTGGTTGGTCGAATCTTGTGATTGCTTACATCATTGGTTGATGCTTCTTTTATTTTATTTCTTTTGGCAATCTTTGGGTCCTCGATATAGTTCTACTTCCTCCAAAGTATTCATCATTGGATATGTGCGAATGCACACCTTTGGGGGATTTATCACTATATTGGCCTTCTAGAACTTGTCACCCATTTCGGCAATCGATGCCAATGGGGGAGAAGTTTTAGAGGGTTTAAGGGAAATGGTTTATGCCTTGAGTTTGTTTCTAAGCATTTGCCTTTCATTCTCTGGCATCTTTTTTGTTGCTTAGCATGTGGTATATAGAGAAACTCCACCAATGATAATGATTGGTAATATATGCAATGAAATTCAAGTTCATCACACATGCATAAATTGTGGGGGAATTTGCTCTATATATGGTGATGGCACCAATATCACATACTTGTGTAGTATTTGATATTGGTGCTACCATTTTATTTGTTAAATTCCATATATAAACCCTCTCAAAGGGATTTTCATCAATTACCAAAATGGGGGAGATTGAAAGAACATGTGGGCCCCCATGTGTGGTTTTGGTAATTAATGACAATCTCTATGCACTAATGCTTGTATCAAGTTGTACTTATAGGAATTGTCCATAGGCAATGCTTGAACCATATGTTGGCTTCAAGGTTTGGAGAAGAAGAAAGTGAAGAGGATCAAGTGGTGACCAAGGTGTTCAAAGAGTGATCCACTGATTGGTCATGTGAGAGTTGTGCCTTTTGCAAGGGTGTCTTGAATAAGAAGATAGAGTTCATCATATGTATCTTCAAGACATAATCCAAATGGTGTTAGAAGTAATGTTGTGCAAGCTAAAGATGTGCCATATCTAGAAGATATCATGCTTGAAGCTTGCCATCCTCGGTGATCATGGATCAATGAAGACAAGGTCAAAGTAAAGGTTTCCCCATGTCGTATGGGGGAGCAACTTGCAAGTCTTCATCAAGAGAGTGCGTGCAAGAGCAATCAAGAAAGGTGTTCCATCTTGAGAAGGACAAGATCGTATACATCAAGATCAAGTGGAAAATGCACAAGGCAAAGGTATGATCTTGATAGGGTTTCTTTCTTACCGGTCTCGTGGTGTTAGTTGGGGAGACCAGTTTATAGGATAGACAACCGTACTATCAAGAGGGGCTCTCAAGTGAGTAACTCGATCATATCTTTTAGAGAGAGCTCAAACCTTTGCATACTTAGCATCATCCTTTCTTAGTTGTTATTTGGATCTTATCCATGTGAGGTTCTAGAGCTTGTGGTAATATTCATAACAAGCTCTAGTTCATCAAAAACGGATTTCCCTTTTATATCATATTGTGTTTTTGATCTTTGAGGTTTTACGGTTTCTCACCAAGGGAGGTATCTCACATTATAATACATGAAATGTTCTCTCTTGGTGGTATCCAATATTTTCACTTTTGTTGGGTAGCTCTTGTTGTCCTCTTTCCAACAAAATTGGTTTCGGGTCGATCGGAGTTTCCAAACTCTAGATATCGCCATTTGAAGTTTGCCTCTTATTTGGTCCAAACCGGAGTCTCCGGTGTGGTCCAGAGTGTCCCCTGGAGTCCCCGAAGGGGGATCCAGAATTCAGCCTCAGACTGTCTGATAGGTGGTCCGGAGTCTCCGGTCCATGCCTCAGACCGGAGTCTCCGGTGTGGCTGGACCGGAGTCTCCGGTCCACTTGGTTCACAGAGGCGCTGGGACAGTCTGATAGATGGTCCGGAGACTCGTCCAGAGGATGGCCAGAATCTCCGGTGTAGACCGGAGTCTCCGGTCTGCACACCGGACTCTCCGGTCTGACTTTTCCCCATCGGGCAGAAAACGGTCAGAAATCTGTGGGCCTATTAAAAGGGGCCCTTCTTCCCCAATGGAATGGCTCGAGTTTTCACAGGCTTTCTCCTCCATTCTTGACCCTCTTGATCTAGCTCCCCCTTCAATCCCTCCCTTGATTCTTGCATATACTTTAGGGATTTGAAAGAGGAGATCTAGATCTACAATCCCACCAATCCATCTCTCCTCTAAGTGAGGGGAACATCTTGGGATCTAGATCTTGGAGTCTTTTGTGGATTTCCTCCATTGTTCTTCCTCTCTTATTCCCCCACAAGATTTTTTAGCTTTGGTGGAATTTGGGAGAGAAGGATTTGAGCACTACTTGTGTTCTTGCCATTGCATTTGGTGCATCGGTTTGAGTTCTCCTCAGAGGATTTGGTGAGTGAAAGTTGAGAAGCTTTTTACTCTTGGGTTCTTGGAACCCTAGACGGTTTGTTGGTGTTGCAGGTTGTGGACTTGGTGGCGTTTGTTGGGAGCCTCCAATTAAGTTGTGGAGAAGTGCCCCAACCATGTGAGAGGTTCCGGTTTGCCACCGACAAGTGCACCGATAGTGGAAGTGTGGATCGATCCCTTTGGGGTAAGATTCACTGGAGAATAAGAGAGGCCTTTTATGACGTAGGTGGTTAGATACCACCCCCTCTCCAAACGATATGTACTCCATGTTGGGAGGAACTCGGTAAAATATCGGCGTCCCCGCGTGCCTCGGTTATCTCTATACCCGAGCTCTTTACTTATGCACTTTACATTGTGATAGCCTTCGTGCTTGAAGTAATCTATATCTTGTTGTCACATTGTTGCTTGTATTGCTTAGCATAAGTTGTTGGTGAACATAGGTGAACCCTAGTTGTTCTAGGTTGTGCTTGACAAAGTAAACGCTAGTTTATTTCCGCCTTTGTCGAGCCACTCTCGGAAAAGTTTAACCGCCTATTCACCCCCCTCTAAGTGGCATCTGTATCCTTTTAGTGGGCCCCATTCCCACCTAGGGTGTGGCCACCCTGGCGTCCTCCTCCGTCTCGTCTTCGATTTTCCGTATCGTTCAGGGAAAATATGAACTTTGGCTTTTGTCCCGTCCAATTCCGAGAATATTTGTTTTTTAGATTTCTGAAACCAAAAACAGCAGAAAATAGGCAACCTACATTGTGGCATCTTGTCAATAGGTTAGTTCTAGAAAGTGTATGAAAATACCTCAAAGTGTAGACAAAACATAGCAAAGTGGATACTAAACAAGCATGGAACATCAAAAACTATAGATACGTTTACGACATATCACTTGCGCTCGGCCACCCTGTTTTGCTGCGAGGTATGAGGGCACGAAACGCGATGAGATATGCCGAGCGATAAAAATATTGGTGTAAACGGTGATACTCACCACCCCAATCTGACTGGACAACTTTGATTTTAGAGTCTAAGATACACTCAACATGAGCTTGAAAGTTGTAGAAAACTTGCTCAACATCAGACTTGTGCTTAAGAGATAAATCCAACTAAAACGAGAGTAATCATCGACAAAACTAACATAGTACTTATACCCTCCTAAGGATGCATTAGCAGGACCCCAAACCTTAGAATGGATTAACTCAAGAGGCATAGTAGAAAAACGACTAGAATTATCATAAGGCAATTGTTGAATTTTAGCACGCTGACAAGCATCACACACAGAGGTCTGAGTATTGGAAGAACACTCTAAATCATTATTCCTAACAATGGATTGAACGACATTATTGGTAGGATTCCCAAGACGATGATGCCACCGAGATGCGGTGGTCTTGACGTTGAAGGATGCCTGGCGGTGAGTGGTGGAAGCTCTCCTAAACGGGATGGGGTACAGCCCGTTACGACTCCTACCGTGAAGCAGAGTTTTCCTCGTGGTTTTGTCCTTGACAAGAAAAAATAAACGATGAAACTCAATAAAGACGTCATTGTTACAACAAAGACGAAACACAGAGAGGAGATGCTTGTTGATATGAGGAACATGAAGAATATTTTTCAAACGGAGGGATGAACCGGGTAAATTCGAGTGACCAATATGTGAAATAGACAAACCTGCACCGTTGGCAACTTGCACTTGATCCTTGCCTTCGTAGCGCTCATGCATGTGGAGGCACTCTAGGTCGCTGGTGAAGTGATCGAAAGCGCCGGAGTCCATGATCCACTGCGGTGGCTCGACGGTGGATGAAGTAGAGGCGGAGTTACCCGCACGGTTGTCGTAGTCGTAGCGCTTACTGTAGTTGTCCGCCTCATGCCCCCAGTATTTGCAAATTTGGCATTGGGGGCGCTAGCGCCGGTTGCGTCCATTGTCGCCTCCTCTGTTGTCATTGCGGTCATTGCCGCCACCGCTGTTTCCTCCGTTGTTGCGGAGGTCGCCACCACCACCCTGGCCGCGGCCATGCTGGCCTTGGCCGCCTTGGACCTACGGGGCACTGCACACAGAACGTCCTCCTCCTCCTCCTCCGCCGCCTTGGCGTGGTAGACCGGGCGCGACACGAGGTTAGCCGACGAGGACCATTCACTGACCTCTGTCTGTTGTTGCTTTTGGAGGGCCTCAAAGCTGAGCATGTTGGCATAGAACGTGCCGAGAGTGATCGGGACTGCTGCAAAATTCAGCGAGGTGGCGATGGGGTTGAAAGTCGGACCTATCCCGATCAGCATATAGTCAATGATCTCGTCATCGCCGAGAGGGGATCCGGCAGCGGCCATGCCGTCGGCCATAGCCTTCACCTGGTTCATGTACTCGCTGGCAGACTTGCCCCTTTGCATTGCGTTGAATCTCGCGTCAGAGGTGACGGATGTTGGCGTGATTTTCGGCACCGAACATGGCGGCAACGGCTGCCCAAGCCGACGCGGCCGTCTTGCAGCCAATGATGTGGGCTGCGATATCTTCGGTCATGGACCCGAGAATAAGACCGGGGACCTTCTGATCCAGGGTCCACCACTGCTCGTGGTCGGGGTTGCTGACGGTATGAGCGGCATCGCCGGTTCCGGTGGTCACGGTCGGCGGGGGTGCGGTGGCTGTGCCTTCGAGGAAACTGTGGAGGCGGGCGCCGGAGAAGTTGGGAAGGCTCAGCGCCCTCCACAGTATGTAGTTGGTGCGGTCCAGGCGGACCGCGATCGGCATCACGATGGGAACGGGGGTCGTGGAAGACGGCGGGGCGATGATGGATCGGGTGGGGGTCATGGACGAGGAACCCACGGTGGCCAGCGTGAGCGCTGACTCAGTCATCGCGGCGGCAGCGGGTCGCCCTAGCTAGGGTTTTGTGGCGGCGGCGCGGTGGGAAGGGTCACGCGGCTCTGATACCAAGTTAAAAAGGGTTTAGGGTTTTCGTGGGGCAATTTCCTCACCACGGGGTCATTATATATAATGATCAGCACAGATTACATACGTAGTACAAATACATGACAGAATACTACAACTAAACCTATTTAGCAGTTTATGTACCAACTGTAGTCATTATTCTATTCCAATTAGTCAAAATAAGTGTTCCCCATATACGTGACTTTTATTTCCTGTCCGTTAAAGTTTTGTTCCTCGTGTAAATTCATTTCTCTGATGCTATAGTGCTTGTTCTAGTTCATTTCATGATTTTCTTCCAATTTGCCAAAATAATTTGTTCCCAATGCACTTACTTTTTGTTTCTCAAGCCTGAAAAGTTTGTTCCTCATATTTGTGATTTTTGTTATCCCCAACCGTTAATTTTTTTGTTCCTCTTGTTGTTTTGACTTGTTCCTAGAAAACCTTAGTTTTGTACCAACTGTGGTCATGATTTTGTTCTAGCCAGTCCAATCTAATTGTTCTTCATGCCCATGCAATCTATTCCTCCACCTCCAAAGCTTGGTTCATGTAGATGTGATCTGTTATTTCGAACGCTATAGTCCTTGTCCCAATTGTAGTCATGATTTTGTTCCAAATTATTCAAACAAATTATTTCTCGCGTTTGTGTTTTTGTTCCCGTTCGGTGTGCACCAATTTCCTTTTCATTATGGTCCAATTTTTGTCATAATTTGTTATTCTATTTGTACGGACACTAAACTTTTGTATTTCTTTGTCTGAATATTTGGTTCCCTTGTAGTCATAATTTGTTCCATTCGTTTAATACTTTATTCCTCTTTTATCATTTATTTGTTCTTAAGATGCTAAACTTAGTTGCATATCTGGTTTATATATTTGTCTCACTTATCAATATGATTTGTTCATCTGACCTTAATTTCTTTTCTCCACATATTTGTTGTTTGTAAATGTTCATTTGTTAATGTTAATCACCGAGTTAGTTCTAGTTGTATGCTCTATACATTGGATTTTCGTAAATTATTTCCACTAGTCTGTATATGTCTTATATAAACCATAGGAAGAATCAACACATGTGTCTGTGTAATTTATTAATTTTTTAATCTAATTTCTGTGGCAGCTAACACCGGATTATAAATCCAAAAATTTGAAATTGTGGGTGCATTACTGTGACCTAGGCACACGCGCTTTGCATCCATGCGTGCATAGATTTAACGGAAACAGCAAGACGCGTTGCATGCGTGCATAGCTTTAACCGAAGCAGTGCCGCATCATTTATTTGGATAAACTATCTCTAGGGCTAGGGCTGGCGGCGCTCTGGCGATTCGCGATCTCTAGGGCTATGACTCCGGTGAGACCACGATCGCGATCGTGTTTCCCCTAGTCTTCGGCGATCCTCCTCGATCACGTACCCTTCCTCGAGTCGGTCCATCCTCTCTCTGTCGGTTGTCTTGATTCCGGGTGATCAAGGGGTTTTCTCAGTAGAACTACCCTCCCTTGGTTGAGCATGAAGGAGATCGGAGATCCGGTGTCATGGCGGGTGCGGCGGGGGGAAAGGCGAATATTGTCATGGTGGATGAAAGGGAAAATAGCCCTTATCTAGTGTTTTGGTTAACTATGATATCGAAGCTAGAGAGCGGACTAATGTTTCTACTAGCTTCTCTACAGGTGATAGTCCGCAAGTTGTTGGTGAAAGGCGATGTGTGACCCCCCATTCGTTTCTATATGAAGAGCCGGTGGTGTTATTTATTATTATCTCTTATTTACTCTTGAGTCAAATAGGAAACACCACACTAATAAGAGGGGTGATATCGATGCGCTCTTTGTGGTTGTTATACACCAAATATACTTATCATCATCCACCACCACACACCCGTTCGAAGAGAGAGAGAGAGAGAGAGAGAGAGAGAGAGAGAGAGAGAGAGAGAGAGAGAGAGAGAGAGAGAGAGAGAGAGAGAGAGAGAGAGAGAGAGAGAGAAATTGCCATGAAAAATGAGTCCAAAGGGGCTACTGTGAAATCGGCAGAAGTGCCGGCACCGTCGGTGCTGCCGCCGGAATTTCCGGTCGCCGCCGGAAATTCTCGGTAAGCACCGAAATGGCTTACTGCAAGCACTTTTGGCTGCTCGCCGAGAATTCCGGTCGCCGCCAAAATTTCCGGCGTGTGGTCCGGTCCGCCGAAGCTGTCGCCGGAATTTCCGACGAGTAACTCGGTCCGACCGGACTTATTGTCGGTTCTGTCGCGGGAACCCCCAAACGGCTCTTTTTCTCCCCGTACTATATATACCCCTTTATTCTCCACTGAGAGGTTAGGCATTTCAGCAAACATTCATTTCTTGAAGCTCTCTCTCTCTCACCCCATTATTGAAACACAAAAGCTTGAGGATCTCCCATTCTACCCAACCAAATCCAAATCCCTTTGGTAGAAAGGAACAGGAGGTCCCGATCTATGTTTCCACCAAGCCAAAGTTCATTCCCCCTTGCGTTCATCGAGTTAGCTTGTTACTCTTGGGTTTGTGGGAAACCCTAGGTGGCAAGGGTCGCCCGGAGGCATTCGGCTTGTGATTTGCTCCGTGGAAAGTTTGTGAGGGTTTGGAGACTACCTTAAAGTCTACCACGAGTAAGTGAGCTATTCCTTCGTGGGATAGGCTCGGAGAAGAAGGTGAGCCTTTGTGGCGCGTGAGGAATCCTTCGTGGAACCTCATACCTCTCCAACGTGACATATCCCCCTTCCCAAAGGTGGTGAACACGGGAATACTTCTTTGTCTCCGCGTGCTTTGGTTATTCCTTAACTGATCTCTTACTTGTGTTGTTTACCTTGTGATAGCCTTCGAGCTTGAAGTATCTTGTTCATCATCTAGATTGCCTCACCTAGTTTGCATTTAGGCTCACTTATATTCCGCAAAGCCTAAAACTTGCAAAAGATTACAAAGAATTTTGTAGAAACCTATTCACCCCCCTCTAGGTTAACCATCTTACACTTTCAATTGGTATCAGAGCCAAGGGCTCTTTTAAGGGCTTTACCGCCTAATGAAAAGATGGTTTTCTCCGATGATGAGGAGGATAAGACTTATTCAGTAAAGGATCTTCGCGAAATCTTAGCCAAGGGTGCCCTTAAAAAGGCCAAGGCTGATTCCGATCTCCTTGTTTGAATGAGTTACCTAGAAGGACAACTTAAGGCCATTGGCGATGGGGCTTTTCTTGGTAACCCATTGGTAGTACCTCAAGGTAGACCAATGTACACTGGAAAGGAGAAGGATGCTGAGTCCGGTCATGAGAGCGGCTCGTCAAAAACCTCCACGCCCCTAATCAATTTTCTTATGTTTATCCTAAGCAAAAGAGCATCATGCCTCATATTAATGATTCGGGTCCTGCACCTTATTATGATGGAACTCATATCTCTCATTGGAAAGCTTCTATGGAATCTCATCTTCGCAGCTGCAGCGTTGAGCTTTGGGAGATCGTGTTCACCGGTTTCCACCCTCACGATCCCAACAACCTCACTCCGGGAGAGTACTATGTTGTCTACGCACTTCTATTCTTGTAGACAGTTGTTGGGCCTCCAATTGCAAAGGTTTGTAGAACAGCAACAAGTTTCCCTTAAGTGGATCACCCAAGGTTTATAGAACTTAGGGAGGAAGTGGTCAAAGGTATCCCTCTCAAGCAACCCTGCAATCAAGATACATGAAGAGTCTTGTGACCCCAACACACACAATACACTTGTCAGGTGTATAGGTGAACTAGTTCGGCGAAGAGATAGTGAAATACAAGTGGTAACGGTGCTATAAAATAGCTTCTGACTTTTTGTTGCCGTGGGGTAACGTGTGGCACACTGAAATAAAGAAAGCAGCAAGCAAACATGCAATAGATCTAGATGCAAACGGTGTTTCAATGGTTAGAAACAAGGCCTAGGGATCATACTTTCACTAGTGAACACTCTCTCATATAAATATCCTCTATTCATGATACTACTCTTAACTACTCTCCGGTTGGAACTCTAATCCATGGTAGGGCTATAACAACACACCTCAAAGTCCGGCTTCCCCATCTAGATAACCCCACACTGTAACCTTGAGCGCTAGATGGTTCCAACAAACACCACAATTTCATAAAGACATCTAATTCCAAATATAACTCATAACAAATATATATGTAATCTATCTTAAGTGCCACACATGGCATGCACGCTGTCACTGTCACACACATGGGAAAATCACAGATCTATTAAAGCACGATGAGTATTTATGTAGACTCTAGCCTAAGTGCCACCATGGCATGCACGTTGTCACTTTCACACACATGGGGAGAGCAGATATCTATTGAAGCACTTGAGTAGCAAGGTAGATCTACTAGATTACAAAGCTCATGACCACAACAAGATCATGCATAGAGAGAGAGATAAACACATAGCTACCAGTAGAGCCCTTAGCCTCGAGAGAGAACTACTCCCTCCTCATCATGGGAATCAACAATGGTGATGAAGATGGTGGTGGAGATCGATGGAGATGGCTCCGGGGGCACTTCTCCGTCCCGGCAAGGTGCCGGAACAGAGACTTTCTGTCCCCCGAATCTCTCCTTCGGTGGCGGTGGCACTGTGGAGGTTTTCGTGGATTTCCGCCAGATTATTTAGGGTTTTTGGACCGGAGGATTCTTATAGGCGAAGGAGGCAAGGTCGGTGGAGGGCCAGGGGGCCCACACCCCCTATGGGCTCTACCAGGGCTAGCCCGCGCCTAGGGTGGTGCGGCCACCCTGGTGTCCTCCGGGAAAAATAGGAAGATTGACTTTTGTCCCGTCCAATTCCGAGAATATTGATTTTCTGCCTTTTCTGGAACCAAAAACAGAAGAAACTAGACAATTGGCATTATGGCATCTGGTTAATAGGTTAGTCCAGAAAAACATATAAAAATACCTCAAGGTAAAGACAAAGCATAATAGAAATGATATAAAACAAAAATGGAGCATCAAAATTTATAGATACGTTTCCGACGTATCAAGCATCCCCAAGCTTAACTCCTGCTCGTCCTCGAGTAGGTAAGTGATAAAAAGAATAATTTTTCAGGTAACATGCACCATCACAATCAATATCAAACCACTTTCAAGCATTGAAAGATGGGATCAAAGAACTCTAAACATGAGCATGAAAGATGGAGTTCTAACAGTAAGACAAAGTAACTATGCATGCAACATGAAAGGATACAAACAAAGATCATGAATAACAATGCATTGAAAGACGTTTGTTTGTTTCACATACAGAAAACATAGCATAGTGGCATTCAGCTTGTCCCTCATGGAGTAGCAAATAGATTCATAGGACACCTTCAAAGTTCATAAGAGTGACTAGATACAAATAGCACAAGAACAAGTAATATCAACAATATGCATCAACCAATAAGTTTTGGGACAATGCACATAGAACTAAGAATGGCAACTATGCTCTCTTAACTGGTGCCTAAAGGTAGAAGGTGGAGACTCAATATAATAGTGGAAGAAAGGCCCTTCATAAGGGAAGCGGGGATTTCAAGTTTCAAAAAGAGCTTCCAAAAATTATGGTACTTGTTAGCTTTCAGCCCTCATTGCCCCTATCATAAGCATCTTGAAGTGATTAAGGTTAACGTGAACAAACTATGGAGTATATGCTTGAAAAAGTATAAGTTGGCAATCTCATGTCCCTTGAATACGAGGGCCGCTCCTCATGCTACTCAATTTTAGTCACCTGTAAGTTCTTGCCATAGTAAGTACATGCGTATCATAGAGAACCACCAACGGGGTACCCCTTGCACATGGTACAGGAGCTATCCCATAACCAAAATGACAAGTCAAGCAGACAATGAGCATCTCACCGATCTTTTTATTTACTATGTGCATAGCTTTTTATTGAGGATGCTTCATAGATAGCTCATTATGGTGATGCTGCAAGTTTCCACCATGATTAGGCATGGCTTAGGCTAGCGGCCTAGGCATTTCTTGGAAGATAGATGAAAACAAGAATATACTTGGAATGGTGTAACACACCATGCATAGGAATTTATAGTGGACACTTTGGAGTAACTTGATTTCTTGGGAGTTGGAAGCATGAGTAGATCTTACTCATACAAGTGGAGGCTAGCAAAAGACTGGGAGCGACCAGCTAAATGAGCAATAATGGCTATAATCATGCAGAGCGACAAAAAATTACTAATCAAAGCATAAAGTGGTACTACAAGTCAAGGACTAAATGATCATAGAGGCTATGCTGACTTGTTCATAGTCATAACATGGTGTGAGCATGTGCCAAGTCAACCCAAACAAAGCATCAAAGGAGAATACCATAATACTATGCTTTTGTATGCTAAAACAACGCATGATTCTTTCAAGGCACATTAAGCAATCCTAATTGTTTGGAACAAGTCATGCTACAACAATAATCACTAATCATAAGGTCAAAAAACACCTAGCATGACATGATAAAGTCTAAGTCACAGTCAAAACAAGCTCCCTTTTGTACCACTAAAGCAAGAACCTCCTACTCTTTTCCAACACCAATCGACTTATTTGAAACAACTCACAAAGATAATAATAAACAAAGATCAGTGAGCTTGTATCACAAATCCACAAAGAATAACTAAAAATTTCTAAGAAAAAAGCACAAGAAAACTAAGGCTAAACACAATGCTAGCAAAAGAGAATACTCACAGAATAATAAGAGTGAAAACTAGAGTGTTCTAGGCAATAAAAACAGAGTGTGTCTCTCTCCAAAAGAAGTGTGCTGGGATCAACCAACTTTGTTCAAGCAAACTAAGCAAATAAAAACCAAAAAAGAAAACTAAGACGCTCCAAGAACAACACAACAATGCATGAAACAATAAAAACGAAGTGTCTAGACAGACCTGAGCTTTTTATTGATGAAGAAGGGGATGCCTTGGGCATACCCAAGCTTTGACGCTTGTACCTCTTGGATATTTCTTGGGGTGACACCGGGGTGGCATCCCCAATCTTGAGATTTTGTCTATTCTTCATCTCATTACATCATTCTCTCTCTACACCTGAAATTTTTCCTTCATACAAAACTTCACACAATCTTCATTAGTAACATTAGTGTATTCAAAAGATAATAGACCTTTAGGCTAAGATTTGTAATAGCAAAACTTTTCACTAAAAACACAATATACTGTAGCAACTCCTTCAAAAAGCTCAATTCCCCAAAATAGAACTCAAAAAGGAATCAATAAAAAGCAAATGCAAATAATGGCAGAAATCTATCAAAACAGACCAGCAAGTAGAAACCGAATTTTTAGAAGACCTTATGTTGCTCAAATCAAAAAGTGTTGAACTAACGAAAGTTATCTAACATACTGGTGGATTTATTCGTAAATTTTTAGCTCAATCAGACTTACATACACTCCTCACGAATTTTTATGGTGGAGGACATAAATCTGTTTCGGGACAGCAACTCTCCAAATCTTACTTCCCTCTCATTAGAGGTCATTCTTGCCACAAAAAAAGCAAACAAAAAGGATAAGGAGAGGTAATTACTAAAGTAATAACTTCCAAGACTCAAGAAAACTCTTGGGTTATCTCCCAACAAGTACTTTTGTTTAACGCCTTTAAGTTAGGCTTGATAGTTTGAGAAGATGCTCACATAAGAAATATGAATTGAAGTAAAAGAGAGCATCAAGAAGCAAATTCAAAAAACATTTAAGTCTAACCCACTTCCTATGCATAGGAATCTTGTAAGAAAATAAATCAAAGAAGCACAATGCAACAAGCATAGGAAAACAAAACAAGTGCAACTTCAAAATTTTCAACATAAAGAGGGGAAACTTAATATTGTTGAGATACATAAGACCATGTTTCCCTCTCTCATAATAACTTTCAGTAGCATCATGAATAAAATTAACAATATAACTATCACATAAAACATTCTTATCATGAGCCACATGCATAAAATGATTATTACTCTCCACATAAGTAGTGGGAGCAAATTCAACAAAATAGCTATCATTGTTATTCTCATCACCATAATCATCAAATATAGGAGGCATATTGTAATAACAATGAATTTTCTCCTCAATAGTAGGTGGACTGAAAATATCATACTCATCATTGTAATCATCATATATTAGAAGTAAAGTATCATCAAACCAAATTTTCTCCTCTAAAGCTGGGGGACTAAAAAGATCATTTTCATCAAAACTAGCTTCCCCAAGCTTAGACTGTTCCATAGCATTAGCAATAATGGTGTCCAAAGAATTCATACTAATGATATTGCTATTAGCATGCAAATAAAGCTCCATAGGTTTTTAAATTTTCTCTTCAAACACTTCATGTCCTAACTCAAGATAAATACTATAGAGCTCTCTAATTTTGTTGTTGTTTTCCATTAATCCTAACTAGTGAAAACAAGAAACAAATACACAAAATTGCAGAATCTAAAGGAAATAACTTCGAGCACTCACACACAAGGATGTGAGTACCTTTTACCTTACCTCCCCGACAATTACGCCAGAAAATAAGCTGATGGCGTGGAGGAAAGGTAAAAGCCCAAAACCTCCCCGGCAACGGCGCCAGAAAAGAGCTTGATGTCTACGCACTTCTATTCTTGTAGACAGTTGTTGGGCCTCCAAGTGCAGAGGTTTGTAGAATAGCAACAAATCTCCCTTAAGTGGATTACCCAAGGTTTATCGAACTCAGGGATAAAGTGGTCAAAGGTATTCCTCTCAAGCAACCCTGCAATCAAGATACATGAAGAGTCTTGTGACCCCAACACACACAATACACTTGTCAGGTGTATAGGTGAACTAGTTCGGCGAAGAGATAGTGAAATACAAGTGGTAACGGTGCCAGAAAATAGCTTCTGATTTTTTGTTGCCATGGGGTAACGTGTGGCACACTGAAATAAAGAAAGCAGTAAGCAAACATGCAACAGATCTAGATGCAAACGGTGTTTCAATGCTTAGAAACAAGGCCTAGGGATCATACTTTCACTAGTGAACACTCTCTCATATAAATATCCTCTCTTCATGATAGTACTCTTAACTACTCTCCGGTTGGACACTCTAATCCATGGTAGGGCTATAACAGCACACCTCAAAGTCCGCCTTCCCCATCTAGATAACCCCACACTGTCACCTTGAGCGCTAGATGGTTCCAACAAACACCACAATTTCATAAAGACATCCAACTCCAAATATAACTCATAACAAATATATATATATATATGTGTAATCTAGCTTAAGTGCCACACATGGCATGCACGCTGTCACTGCCACACACATGGGGAAAATCATAGATTTATTAAAGCACGATGGGTATTTATGTAGACTCTAGCCTAAGTGCCACCATGGCGTGCACGCTGTCACTTTCACACACATGGGGAGAGCAGAGATCTATTGAAGCACTTGAGTAGCAAGGTAGATATACTAGATTACAAAGCTCATGACCAAACAAGATCTTGCATAGAGAGAGATGAACACATAGCTACCGGTAGAGCCCTTAGCCTCGAGAGAGAACTACTCCCTCCTCATCATGGGAATTAGCAAGGGTGATGAAGATGGTGGTGGAGATCGATGGAGATGGCTCCGGGGGCACTTCCCCGTCCCGGCAGGGTGCCGGAACAGAGACTTTCTGTCCCCCGAATCTCCCCTTCGGTGGTGGCGGTGTTGTGGAGGTTTTCGTGGATTTCCGCCATTATTTAGGGTTTCTGGGTCGGAGGCTTCTTATAGGCGAAGGAGGAAAGGTCGGTGGAGGGCTAGGGGGCCCACACCCCTATGGGCGCCACCAGGGCTAGCCCGCGCCTAGGGGGTGCGACCACCCTAGTGTCCTCCTCCACCTCTGCTTTGTAGTTTTGTGTTGCTCCGAGAAAAATAGGAAGATTGACTTTTGTCCTGTCCAATTATGAGAATATTGATTTTCTGCCTTTTCTAGAACCAAAAACAGAAGAAAACAGGAAACTGACATTGTGGCATCTTGTTAATAGGTTAGTCCAGAAAAACATATAAAAATACCTCAAAGTAAAGACAAAGCATAAGCCAAATGATATAAAACAAGCATGGAGAATCAAAAATTATAGATATGTTTCCGACGTATCATACTACGACCGTCAACTAACTGCAACGTCTTGTGACAAGATAAGGATTGCCATTCACCGCACTCTCCATGATCAAGTCAGCAACATTCCCACTGCAAAGGATCTTTCTGATATGATTGTCATTCTCCAAGAGGGAACGTCTCTTACCCAAAAATCCAAGTATGAAGCTGCCAAGCCAGAGATGAACATGTTCATGAACCATGATGGTGAGACCATCGCTGAAGCATACAAGAGACTTGTTGCCCTCCGCGTGAAGATTGGTGGCCTAGGATGTGAGAAGTATGATAATGGATTCAATTTGAATGATGAGCTCATCAAGTCCAAGATTGTCTCTATGATCGCGGTCACCGATAAGAAGCTTGCCTTGAACTTGCAACTCCTTGATAGAGCTAATCAATTCACTCCTGATGATCTAGTCTCTTATCTTGTTGCCACGGATAACTTGGCGGATGAAGGGAAAAAGATCAAGGAGATCAACCGTGCTATTGGGTCCTCTCACTCCCTAGCACTAAAGGCCAAGCATGTGCAAGAAGACGTTGCTAGTGATGAGGAAAGCGATGTTGATGGAGTTAATGATATGCTTTCTCAACTTGCTCTCTTGATGTAGCACTGAGTTGGTGTAGGAGCGCTTCGTTGGGAACCACAAGACTAAGGTGTGAAGCAGCACAGCAACAAGTTTACCCTCAGTAAGAAACCGAGGTTATCGAACCAGTAGGAGGAAGGAAACGTCACACAGGTGTTGAAAGCAACGCGGAGACCTGCACAACACAAACTCAAGACTTTGCCCCAACGAATCAGTGAGGTTGTCAAGCTCACCGGTTTGCTGTAACAAAGGACTAAACGTATGGTGTGGAAGGTAATGGTTTGCAGCAAGTAAACAAGTAACAGTGGAAGATGTATCAATGGTAAAGATTGGACCGGGGTCCATAGTTCACTAGAGGTGCTCTCCTTAAATAAAAAACATGGCATGAAGGGTAAAAATTACAGCAGGGCAATTGACAGGAACTGAGCAAGGCATAACAATGCAATTACTAGTCAGAAAGATCCTATGAGATTCGATTGGGCAATACAAGAAGATACATAGGCCGCCATCCAACTGCATCTATGACTAGAAGTCCACCTTCAGGTTACCATCCGAACCCCCTCTAGTAATAAGTTGCAAGCAAATAGACAACTTCTTTAAGCAAAGTGTGTAAGGTAAATAGTGCACATGTTCCATGAACAAGAGACCGTTGTTTTATCCCTAGTAGCAACAACACATCTACAACCGAAGAGATTATTGTCACTTTCCTTGGAAACTAGAGGCATGAACCCACTATCGAGCATAAATACCCCTCTTGGAGTCACTAGCAACTACTTGGCCAAGATAGCTACTAACAACAGAGAGCATGCAAGATCACAAACAACACAGACATGATAGAATCATAAAGACAAAACCATTAATCAATCCAACATAATAATCTCAATATCCATCGGATCCCCGCAAACACAACATGCATGATTACAAATAGATTAGATCTTGATCATGAACGGAGATCACAAGATCTATACATTAAAGAACAAAGGAGGAGATACAACCATCTAGCTACTACATGGACCCATAGTATAAGGTGGAACTACTCACGCATCATACCGGAGAGAAGGCCTCCGGGATGATCTCCCCTCCGATAGGGTGCCGGGAAGAACTTCAGATCCGCCCAGATCTAGGGACGATGGTGGCGGCGGCTATAGACGGTTTCGTGGATATTTGATCGGGTACTCAGGGTTTCTGCATCGGGGGCTTCTTATAGGCGAAGGGGGAGGCCGAGGAGGTGGCCAGGGCGACCAAACCCTAGCCAGGCGCGGGGCTAGGCCCACCCGTTCCTGGGGTGGGTCTGGCCCTCCTGGATGGCCCCTCCGGCTCCCCTCTGGACTTCTTGTTCCCCACAGAAAGTAATTGACTTTGACGTTTGTCCCGTCCAATTCCGAGAATATTTCTTTACTAACTTTTATGAAACCAAAAACAGCAAAAAACAGGCATCTGGCACTGTTGCAACTCGTTAGCAGGTTAGTACCAGAAAACATGTAAAAAGCACCTCAATGTTTGGACAAGTAAAGCAAAGTATATACTAAACAAGCATGGAGCATCAAAAATTATAGATACGTTTCCAACGTATCAACATCCCCAAGCTTAACTCCTGATCATCCTCGAGTAGGTAAGTGATAAACAGAATAATTTTTTAGGTGACATGCACCCTCACAATAAAGATCCAACCATTTGCAAGCACTAAAAGCTGGGATCAAAGAACTCTAAACATGTGCATGAAAGATGGAGTTCTAACAATAGTACATAGTAACTATGCATGCAACATGGAAAGCTACAAACAAAGATCATGAATAACATGCATTGAAAAACGTTTGTTTGTTTCACATGCAGAAAACATAGAATAGTGGCAATCAGCTTGTCCCTCATAGAGTAGCAATAAATGCATAGGACAGCTGCAAACTTCACAAGGGTGACTAGAAACAAATAGCACAAGAACAAGTAATAACACAATATGCATCAATTAATAAGCTTTGGAACACTACACACAGAATGAGAACTATGCTCTCTTAATGGTGCCTAAAGGTAGAAGGTGGAGACTCAAATAATGGTGTAGGAAAGGCCTTTTAGTAAAGGAAGTAGGGATTACAAGTTTCAAAAAGAGCTTCCAAAAATTATGGTACTTGTTAGCTTTTAGCCCTCATTGCCCCTATCATAAGCATCTTGAAGTGGTTAAGGTTAAAGTGGCAAAGCTGGAATATATTCTTGACGAAGTATAAGTTGGCAATCTCAAGTCCCTTGAATACGAGGGCCACACCTCATGCATACTCAACTTTGGGTCCAGGTAAGTTCTTGTCACTGTAAGTATTTGTATATCATTGAGAACCGCGAACGGGGTACCCCTTGCACATGGTACATGAGCTTTCCCATAACCAAAATGACAAGGCAAACAGACAATGAGCATCTCAGCAATCTTTTTATTTACTATATGCATAGCTTTTTATTGAGGATGCTTCATAGATAGCTCACTATGGTGATGTTGCAAGTTTCCACCATGATTAGGCATGGCTTAGGCTAGCGACCCAGGCGTTTCTCTAACACAGAATACAAACTCCATGGACTTACAAGTTCCCTCTTTATTTCACACCGGTGACATCCATATACAAAAGAACATGATATCAACTGAGTACAAAGTACAAGTGCAATGTTGAAAACGTTCCCCGTGACAGCACGGTTGTGCTAATTCCAACATATAAGTGCAAGCATATACAACAAAGTTGTCACAATGGTTCAAGTTTATTAGGGGCAAAGAATAAAGTGTGCCATCAAGTTCATGAGGGCTTTAATCACTAAGTTTTCACATAACAAAATAGTTTTTAATTGGAAGATAGTTGAAAACAAGAATATACTTGAAATGGTGTAACACACCATGCATAGGAGTTTATAGTGGACACTTTGGAATAAATTGGTTTCTTGGGAGTTGGAGGCATGAGTAGAACTTACTCATACAAGTGGAGGCTAGCAAAAGACTGGGAGCAACCAACTAAGAGAGCAATAATGGCCATAATCATGCAGAGCGACAAAACATTACTAATCAAAGCATAGAGTGGTACTACAAGTCAAGGACTAAATGATCATAGAGGCTATGGTGACTTGCTCATAGTCATAACATGGTGTGAGCATGTGCCAAGTCAACCCAAACAAAACATCAAATGAGAATACCACAATACTATGCTTTTGTATGCTAAAACAACGCATAATTCTTTTAAGGCACACTAAGCAATCCCAATTGTTTGGAACAAGTTATGCTACAACAATAATCACTAAGCATAAGGTCAAAACAACACTATCATGACATGCTAAAGTCTAAGTCACAGTCAATGCAAGCTCCTCTTGCACTTCCAAGCAAGAACTTTCTACTCCTTTCCAACACCAATCAACTTATTTGAAAAAACACAGCGAGAACGAGGGTCCAAACTACTTTATTCAAGCAA
The DNA here is from genome assembly GCA_916181665.1 of Avena sativa. Classification (NCBI taxonomy): domain Eukaryota; kingdom Viridiplantae; phylum Streptophyta; class Magnoliopsida; order Poales; family Poaceae; genus Avena; species Avena sativa. Next base: position 198,445,607 of record OV702282.1, read on the forward strand.
AATAAGAAAAGCAAACAAAAACTAAGACGCTCCAAGAACAACACAACAGTGCATGAAACAATAAAAACGAAGTGTCTAGAAAGACCTGAGCTTTTTATTGATGAAGAAGGGGATGCCTTGGGCATCCCCAAGCTTTGACGCTTGTACCTCTTGGATATTTCTTGGGGTGACACCGGGGTGGAATCCCCAAGCTTGAGCTTTTGTCCATTCTTCATCTCATTACATCATTCTCTCTCTACACCTGAAATTTTTCCTTCATACAAAACTTCACACAATCTTCATTAGCAACATTAGTGTATTCAAAAGATATTAGACCACTGGCAAAGCTTTGAAACAGCAAGGCTTTTCACTAAAAACACAAGCTACTGTAGTAACTCCTTCAAAAATCTCAATTCACCTAAAGAGAACTCAAAAAGGAATCAATAAGAAGCAAATGCAAATAATGGCAGAAATCTGTCAAAACAGACCAGCAGGTAGAAACCAATTTTTTCGAACATCTTATGTTTCTCAAATCAAAAAGTGTTGAACTAAAGAAAGTTAGCTAACATACTGGGGGGTTTATTAGTAAATTGTGAGCTCAATCCGAGCTACAGAGCCTCCTCACGAATGTTTTTGGTTGAGGACAGAAATCTGTTTCGGGACAGAACTCCCCAAATCTTACTTCCCTCTCATTAGAGGTCATTCTTGGCACAAAAAGCAAACAAAAAGGATAAGGAGAGGTCATTACTGAAGTAATAACTTCCAAGACTCAAGTAAACTCTTGGGTTATCTTCCAACAAGTACTTTTCTTTAACGCCTTTCAGTTAGGCGCAAGAAGCAAGAAGAATCGAGTATTTTCAAATGAAGAAGCATTAACATCAAATCTTGCTTTCAAAGGAGGAGCAAAAAGCAACCTCTCTATCTCATAGGGAAGTGTTCAATACCTTTCTTAAATGTAAAATGATATTTAATGGTGCCTTCTTTCATATCAATGATTGCACCAACTGTCCTAAGAAAAGGTCTTCCCAAAGTAATAGGACAAGAAGCATTGTATTCAACATCCAAAACATAGAAATCAACAGGTACATAAGCATTATTAACCATGATGAGAACATCATTAATACTCCCCATGATTTTCTTCTTAGCATTATCATTAAGTGGGACATCTAAATAACAATCTTCCAATGGTGGCAAATCAAGCATTTCATAAATCTTCCTAGGCATAATAGAGACACTAGAACCAAGATCACATGAAGCTTTGGGATCAAAGTCATTCACTTGCATATTAATAATGGGTTCCCAACTATCTTCTACTTTCCTAGGAATAGAAGCTTTATGTTTTAGCTTCTCTTCCATAATTTTCACAAGAGCATTTGTAATATGTTTAGTGAAAGCAACATGCATATCACTAGCATCCGGACTTCTAGCAAGCTTTTGCAAGAACATAATCACTTAAGAAATATTGCAACCATCAATATCAAGTCAAACTTGGCATCACTAGTAGTAGGCTCAATAGGCTTAGGCATAGTAGGAGTAGGAATAGGGACTACTGGTGTTTTAGTGGTGATTGTGCACACACTATTGTTTCTATCAATTTCAGCTTCCATTTCCCACCTAGCATGAAGTTGAGCTAGCAGCCTAACATTTTCATCAATAGTAACTTGTATGGCATGAGCAGTGCCAAAGGTGTTTTCCACAGTTTCAGGTTTAGCAGCCATTTTATTAATCAAGGAAGACTGAGCTTCAAACAAAGAGGAAATATTTTTCTCCACAGTTAAAAGCTTTTCCTCTATAGTCTTATTGAAAGTGGTTTGTTTACTAATAAAGTCTTTGAGCATGACTTCAAGTTCAGAGGGGGCACTTATAGCATTATTGTAAGAGCTTCCATAGGAATTTCCATTATTAGGAGGATAAGGCATGTAATTGTTATTGCTACCAAAATTATTCCTATAGGCATTGTTGTTGAAATTGTTGTTTCTAATGAAGTTCACATCAACTTTCTCTTCTTGAGCAACCAAAGAGGCTAAGGGAACATTATTAGGAACTAAAGGAGCTTTCCCATTAACAAGCATATCCATAATAACATCAATCTTTTCACTCAAAGAGGAAGTTTCCTCAACAGAATTTACCTTCTTACCATGCGAAGCTCTCTCAACATGCCATTCAGAGTAGTTAACCATCATATTATCAAGGAGCCTTATTGCAGCACCCAAGGTGAGTACCATAAAGGTATCTTCGGTAGCTGAATCCAACAGATTTCTTGAGGAGAAGTTCAAACCTGCATAAAAAGTCTGGATAATCATCCAAGCAGTGAGTCCATGAGTAGGGCAATTTTTAACCAAAGACTTCATTCATTCCCAAGCTGGAGCAACATGTTCACTATCAAGTTGTTTAAATTTCATAATGTCACTTCTCATAGCAATAATCTTAGCAGGAGGATAGTACTTTCCAATAAAAGCATCTTTGCACTTAGTCCAAGAATCAATACTATTTTTAGGCAAAGAAAGCAACCATTCTTTAGCTTTTTCTCTCAAGGAGAAAGTAAAAAGCTTGAGCTTAATAATATCTCCATCTACATCCTTATACTTTTGCATCTCACAAAGTTCAACAAAGCTATTGAGATGAGCAGCAGGATCATCAGAACCAACACTAGAAAATTGCTTTCTCATCACAAGATTCAACAAAGCAGGCTTAATTTCATAAAAGGTAGCATCAGGAGAAGGTGAAGCAATAGGTGTGCTAAGGAAATCATTGTTGTTGGTGCTAGTGAAGTCACACAACTTGGTGTTCTCAGCAGAGTTCATTTTGGCAAAGGTGGGCAATCCAAAAACAGCAGCAGCAGCTAGAGCAGGAACTAATTTTTTTGTGTTTTTGAAAAGAGGCAAACAAAACCAAGCAAAAGAAACAAAGCAAAGTAAAGATAAAGGAAGTGAAGGACTCCCCTTGTGAAGACGTCATTAGCCTCCCCGGCAACGGCGCCAGAAGAGCTTGATGCAGCGCTGAGTTGGTGTAGGAGCGCTTCGTTGGGAACCCCAAGAGCAAGGTGTGAAGCAGCACAACAACAAGTTTTCCCTCAGTAAGAAACCGAGGTTATCGAACCAGTAGGAGGAAGGAAACGTCACACAGGTGTTGAAAGCAACACAGAGACCTGCACAACACAAACTCAAGACTTTGCCCCAACGAATCAGTGAGGTTGTCAAGCTCACTGGTTTGCTGTAACAAAGGATTAAACGTATGGTGTGGAAGGTAATTTTTTGCAGCAAGTAAACAAGTAATAGTGGAAGATGTATCAATGGTAAAGATTGGACCGGGGTCCATAGTTCACTAGAGGTGCTCTCCTTAGATAAACAACATGGCATGAAGGGTAAACAAATAATAGCAGGGCAATTAACAGGAACTGAGCAAGGCATAACAATGCAATTACTAGTCAGAAAGATCTTATGAGATTCGATTGGGCAATACAACAAGATACATAGACCGCCATCCAACTGCATTTATGACTAAAAGTCCACCTTCAAGTTATCATCCGAACCCCCTCCGGTATTAAGTTGCAAGCAACAGACAACTGCTTTAAGCAAAGTGTGTAAGGTAAACAGTCCACATGTTCCATGAACAAGAGACTGTTGTTTTCTCCCTAGTAGCAACAACACATCTACAACCGATGAGATTATTGACACTTCCCTTGGAAACTACACAGACATGATAGAATCATAAAGACAAAACCATTAATCAAACCAACATAATAATCTTAATATCCATCAGATCCCCACAAACACAACATGCATGATTACAAATAGATTAGATCTTGATCATGAACGGAGCTCACAAGATCTATACATGAAAGCACAAAGGAGGAGATACAACCATCTAGATACTACATGGACCCATAGTCCAAGGTGGAACTACTCACGCATCATACCGGAGAGAAGGCCTCCGAGATGATCTCCCCTCCGACAGGGTGCCGGGAAGAACTTCAGATCCCCCCGATCTAGGGACGATGGTGGCGGCGGCTATAGACGGTTTTGTGGATATTTGATCGGGTACTCAGGGTTTCTGCATCGAGGGCTTCTTATAGGCGAAGGGGGAGGCCGAGGAGGGGGCCAGGGCGACCAAACCCTAGCCAGGCGCGGGGCTGGGCCCACCCGCTCCTGGGGTGGGTCTGGCCCTCCTGGCTGGCCCCTCCGGCTCCCCTCTGGACTTCTTGTTCCCCACGGAAAGTAATTGACTTTGACGCTTGTCCCGTCCAATTCCGAGAATATTTCTTTACTAACTTTTCTGAAACCAAAAACAGCAGAAAAGAGGCATCTGGCACTGTTGCAACTTGTTAGTAGGTTAGTACCAGAAAACATGTAAAAAGCACCTCAAAGTGTGGACAAGTAAAGCAAAGTAGATACTAAACAAGCATGGACCATAAAAAATTATAGATACGTTTCCAACGTATCATCTCTTCACCAAGAACATGAAGTTCCAAAGAAGGAGAAGTTCAATGGGATCAAGTGAGAAGAAAAGGACGTGCTACAATTGTGATGAGTCGAGCCACTTTGCCGATAAATGTCCATATGAGAAGAGGCTTGACAAGCCCAAGTATGAAGATGGTGCCAAACCAAGATTGAAGCCCAACCCCATCAACGAAATGTACAAGAGGAACAATAGGCGTGATGGCAAGGGCTTCGTAGGTCAAGAATACATATCCGACAAGGAGGAAGAGGATGGAGAGAAGGTTGTTGGAGTGGCCGGTTTGGCCTTCGCCGAACCCGCGTCTCTCTTCACCTACGACTACACCAAGGACTACACCGACGACTCTCCTACTCCCAAGGTCACCGCCACTTTCCTCATGGCAAGGAGCTCCAAGGACGAGTCCGACGTGGAGTGTGGGTATAAGGAGAAAGTGGTGGGTGTGACCGGTGTTCGGGATATGCTATATGGGTATCCTCATAGCATGTCTCTTATCCGGATAACCCGGGTGGCCCACAGTTGGTAGCATGGCCCATGGCCTGCTGGGCGGCCTAGTTAGATGGATCCAGAAGGGAGGCCCATGCCGGATAAAGGAAGGCTACGGTGGAGTCACCAGCGTACCCGGAGCCTTGGAATGCAAGACACGCAAGACTAGTAATAGACGGTGTAGGACTCTGTAACCTTCTAGGACTTTTCCCTGTAACCCTAGGACCTAGCGACTATAAAAGTCGGGCCTATGGAAGCCTTTAGGGCACCAATTAACTCACACCTCGCACAGCGAACCTATCTCTGTAACTCGGTGTATTGCCCTTATAGTGATTTATAGCAAGAGTAGGATTCCGCCATTGTCCTGGGATCTGAACCTTGGTAAGCTGTGTTACCTCGTACCCGTCAACCGTCCGCATTCCCCCACGTCTCTAAACACGCACTGTGAGGACCCCTCCATGGCGTACTCGTCGGCAATACCATGATAGTTGGCGCCCACCGTGGGGCAAGAGGCGCTTCAGGCTCTTCAGCGGGCGAGGGCCAAGATCTTCGCGGGAATCGGCGAAACTGTAACCATCGGCAATGTTCCGATCACCCCTTCCGACGAGTTCTGGATCCCGGCAAAGACGAACCCTACACGGTGTTCGATCGTTTCTATCGGAGACATCCACCTCTTCATTGGCGAAACTGACTCGGGCACTAGTTCCCTGGGAGTCGGAGGAGCATCAAGACCCGCACAGACCGCCTACGGGAAGGATACGTTCGTGGAAGGATCGATGTCGGATCTCTCTTTGGAGTTTGCCAGCAAAGATAGGGAAAATTCAAGGAGCACTACCGGTGTATACCTTAAGTGTGTTTCCCAGCTAGAAGGTATTGAAATTACGCGAAATCCATCTCGGAGATTGCAGGCATCACGCCGCTCCTCGATCGTTGGTCGCGAAAGCCTTCCGGCAAGGATTCTACTGGCTGACCGCGAAGGCGGACGCCGACAAGCTGGTTGAGACGTGCATGGGATGCCATTATTATGTCCGACAACCACATGTTCCTGCTGAAGAATTGCAAACAATACCAATAACTTGGCCGTTTGTAGTATGGGGGCTAGATATGGTGGGACCGTTACAGACGACACCATGTGGGTTTACGCATCTGCTAGTAGCAGTTGATAAATTCACTAAATGGATAGAAGCTAAACCCATTAGAAAGCTTGATGGGGCAATTGCCCTTATGTTTGTCCGGGATCTGGTGGTGAGATTTGGTCTCCCACATAGCATTATCACCGACAACGGTAGCAACTTGTCACTCGAAGAAGTGGAGGCATATTGTTGGGAGAAGGGCATCCGACTTGACCTTGCATATGTGGCACATACACAATCCAATGGTCAGGTTGAGCGAGCCAATGGATTAATTCTGTAGGTAATAAAGCCACGTCTTGAGGCACCGCTACATAGAGCAGCTGGAGCCTGGGCGGAAGAATTGCCATCTATGCTGTGGAGTTTACGAACTACACCGAACAGATCCACCGGCTACACCCCTTACTTCATGGTATATGGAGCAGAAGCCATCCTACCTTCCGACATACTTCACGATGCACCGAGGGTTGCCGCCTACGACGAAGATGACGCTGAAGAATCCATACACCTAGATGTGGACCTTCTCGAAGAGGAGCGTGTTTTGGCATACCAAAGATCCGCCATCTACCGGCAGAAGCTACGCAGCTACCATAGTCGCCGCGTTCGGCATCGCTCGTTTAAAGAGGGGGATTTGGTGCTCCGACTTAAGAAGAAGAAGTCACACAAATTATCCCCGTCATGGGAAGGACCGTTCATCATAAGCAAGGCGCTTCTCAATGGGTCTTACTACCTTGTTGACAATCGTGAACTGAAAGATAGACCCAACGAGGATCATAAGCGTAAGCGACGTGACCCGGATGATGACTACCCGGAGCTTGATCGGCCATGGAACATAGCACAGCTACGTCCTTTCTACACTTAGTATTTTTTATCTAATTGTGTACCTCTTATATGATCAATGAAATAAAGCTCTTTGGTTCACTCATATTTCCGAGTCTTTTACCTCCTTTAGTGTTCATTTTTTGGATCATATAAAACCTTTATGCACAAGTTTTGCAATCGCACTTGTGAAAATTCCGCCTACATGCGTTAGCTTAAGTTTTTTGGTCTACACGTTCTTTGTCGTTTTTATGTGGATTCTGGAGTAGTGACTTTTGGCACTTATTGTCGGTGATTTTGTGCTTAGGTTATTGACGGTGCCATTGGGCATCATCACCTGAGCGCATGGTTCCGACGACAAGTCTTCCGACTCACGAAAATTCAAGCATAAAAACCAAAGTAATGGATAAGCTAGCACTTGCTTAAACAAAATATATACATGCTGGAAATAGTTCTTAAGTAGCAGGACGTACACCATTGTTTTCCGCCTTAAGTTAACACATAGTTTTTCCGCATAACATGTCACAGAGGAAACAAATATTACAAATTGTTTTTCATTCCTCTGGGGCAGGCGACTTGGAAGCAACATCATCGGCAGCAGGAGAGTCACCCTCGAAGTCGGCAGTGTTGAGGGACTCGGAGGAGCTTTGGTTACCGCCATCGATGGTATTCATTGGCACGAATACGTCAACGTCGACCAACTCGGCAACTCTGGTGTCATAACCCGCGAGTGATGACAAGATAGATTCGTGGTTTATCTTGTGGCCTTCGTCATCTATGTCGGGGATGCCAGAGGTTACCGTGTCGATGTCGGCATTATCGTAGTGTGCCTTGACCATGGACATCTCCATCCTTGCACCGGCCCGTGCACATGAAGCTTTCCAGCTTGTGATACGCTCGGGGTCTCGACGCAGGATCTCCGAGAACTTCTCCACGGAGTCTGATGCCTTGATATTAATCTGGAGGGGCTTGGCAATCTCTTTGGCTTGCGCGATGGCGGTGTTGATGAAGTTGCCGGAAAGAACCATGCATTCCTTTACCGGAGGAGGCGACCGGGTTAAACCCATAGGAGCTGCGAATTTCCGACAAAGGAGCACATGAGTTCAAAAATTCAGAGTATCTAGACTACAGAAATCCAAGACGGAGAATCACTTACTGAAGATGCTAGCCTCATATTGCCAGAGGGTATCCGCCAAGGAGTCCCGTTCTTGTTGGAGGAGCTTGTACGCTTCATGATGGCGTTGATTCTGTTCATCGGCAGCTTTCTTCTGATCTTTTAAGATCGAAATCTCCTCCTTCAAGGGGTTCATCTCCTCGGTGGCAGAGTCCTGCAGGGCTTTCATTGATTCTTCATGCATCTTCAGCATGTCCTTCCTCTACTTCTTAAGGATCTTGTTCTCGCTATCCAGCTCCTGAATATGCTTGGATTGCTCGACAATGTCCTTAGCCTTGGCAATGGTTTCTGCAAGTTGGAGAAAGCAAAGTACACAGTGAGTACTCGGAGAATACACAAGTTCAAGTCGGAATACGAAAAAGAAAGGAAAAACAGACGCTTGCTCTTGATGATCTGTTCCTTCAAGAAGGAAGTTTTACCCTTTTCAGCTTCCAAGTCCGCGCACATCTTCTGGTACTTGTCGTTGGCTATGCCCCTCCGAGCATTATCATTCTGTGGAAAAAAGAAAAGTTAAACGTTGTTTGGTCTACTTGGAGCATCTAGCCGGAAAATCTGCACCTAGACGCTCAGGGGCTACAGCGAGAGTTTTTAATTTAGCAATATGCTTAGTCTTTCTTTATGCATCTAGTCGGAACTAATTCAGTTTTCGATTAGAAGCTTGGGGGGTACAGTATAAAGTTTTTAACTCGGATGTTTGCTTAGCTTCTCTTTAAGTTTCTAGTCGGAACTAATTCAGTTACAACTAGAAACTTGGGGGCTACAGTATTGAAATTTATAAACACTGCATATGCTACTCTTAAAGCATCTAGTTCGAATAATTCATTTCACCTATATGCTTGGGGGCTACAGTGAGAAGTTTTCTAGCTTAGTCACTCTTAGAGCATTTAGACGCAAATACCTATTGTTTTCCGTCTAAATCCTCGGGGGCTACAGTGGGATACTTATATGAAATGCAAAAGGCAAATAACTTACAAGTGCAATGATCTTGAGGTTAGTAGCACTCTCAGCCAGCAGCTTGCCGAAGGATACACTGTTTCCTTGCAAGATCTCTTCTTGCCGGAGAAGCTCCTCTAGACCGCACGTCGGAGATGTCGGCTCCGCCCCAGGAACCAGAGCAGTGCTACCCGGCGTAAGTACCGGATAGACTATCTTCGGATACTCTATGGTTTTCTTGGGTACGGGGGCGCCGCCTTTGGCAGAAGTACCACCTTCCACCACCACCTTACCGCTACCGATGGCATCCTTAGCCGGATCTTCAGCCATTTGGTGTGCGGCAATCTCCTGCGTCGCCTGCTCGACGACAACAGCAAGCTCGATAGAGGCACCTGAGTCCACTTCCATGGTGGAAGGGACAGCTGCTTCCTTGGCTTGAGAGCTTGTCGGACCGGATGAGGGCTTGACGATGGGAGTGACAGGGGCGATGGCGGGAGATGCGTCGCGATGCAGCATATTCTTGATGGTTCTAGAAGCCCCCGAAGTTTTGGAGGTCTTCTTCAAGCTGGTTGTGGCTTTCTTCCTGAAACGTGCAAAATTCATAAGTACAGGAACAAGACAGATAAATGGACAATGTCGGAGAGAAAGAAGCTTACACAAGAGGGGGTTCTTTGGCAAAGGGGATCCCAGTAGTCTTTCTTTTCTCCGCCTGCAGGGCGGCGTTAGTCTTCTTGGAGGCTCCACCCTCCACCCTCCGTCTTCTTCTTCTTGCCTCCGTCAGCAGTGTTAGAGGTGGAGCTCTTCCGCTTTTGCGATAATGGAACATTGTTATTGGACACGACCGTGACTTCCTTCATCTTGGGATCATAGATTTTGACAGCCATGCTATCCTCCTCTAGATCGCTAAGCTGTTAAGTGAGAAGTTACCGTGTTAGACAAGATGGTAATGGTTAGACGGAAGAACTGGAGTATATGTCATACACGGAAGATAAACAGTTACCTTTTGGCACTTGCTCTCTACGAACATGTCGTAGGTGATGGCGAAGCCACGCTTCTTGTCCTTCACCTTGACGATGTCCTTGAGGCGAAGCTTGACGGAGTCGCTCGAAAAGTTGTCCATGGAGATGCGGAGGCTATCCCTTCTATCGTTGGTATACTCGTGCATCAGCTTCGAGCGGTGCTGCAAAGGCCGGATCCGCCTGATGAACCAGCACATGGCTAGGTCCAATCCGGTCAAACCCATCTCTACGAACCACTCTATCTGCCTTACAACGCGGGAAGCATCAATGTCGGAGGGAAGGGAGGCCTGGGATCTCCATGTCGAGGTTTCAGCGGCTGCTCCATCAACGAAGTCCGGGTATGTTACTTCTCGGCCGGCCAGAGGGATATATGGGCCGTAGAAGTAAGTATGCTGCCAGTTCTTGCATGACTCATGGCCGACAATGTCGGGGAAGCGCCGGCCAGGCCGGATCTTGAAGCTAATAGTGCCACAATTTCTAAGTTCATCCTTGCTGGCTCCGGCTTCACGTTTGACGGTGAAGAAATATATAAATAGATCTAGCCTAGGCTTAATCCCTAAGTAACCCTCGCAAAGCGCCGCGTAATTGCTAAGTGCTAGGATACTATTGGGAGAGAGTTTCTGTGGTTGTACTCGGTAATGATTCAAGACGGCAAGGAAGAAGTTAGAGATGGGCAGGGAGACGCCGCGTACCAACTATTTGAGGTACACCTTTTCTCCGGCTTGGGGAGAAGGTGTGACCTCGCCGGCCGGCGCCACCCGCCAGGCGAGCCCCTCCGTCACAGAGAGGTAGCCTTTGTGGGAGTCGTTTTCCTCCTCCAGCAGCTCTAGCGCCGCTGGATTATGGTCGCCGCCGGTGGCCTCGACCACCGCAGACATGGGGATGACCAAGCCCTCTAGGGGCACGACGACGGAGCTCGCCGGCTTCGCCGCGGCTTCGCTCGACGCCGCCATCGAAGGGGAGGAGCTGCTGCTGGCCATTGGGTGCGTTTGGAGGTGACTAGTGAGATTGGGAGTTAGGGTTTTTCGTGCGAGGCGCGGAGAGCTCGAGGAGACGCTTGCCTGAGGAAGAAGAAGATGCAGGGGAGAATAAGGTGAAAAAGTAAATTTTTCCACCGCAGTTATTATTTATGATACCCAGCATCAAGATTCGTGCATCTTGATCGAATGGTTGCCGCGTAGGCGACGTGTGCGGAGACGTGCGTGGAAATTTCGCCACATACCAATCGTCGCCACCAATGGTTTGTATCGCTCGCGTGAGAAAAGTGGACATGATTGCATTCTCTGCATGTGTGAGTTTCGAGGCATTGCTGACCTATATCTATGTCGTCCTAGCTGTCAGAGACAGATGAACCATCACATCAGAAGATTCCAGCATGGACGGATCCAGTTCGGCTACGGAAGAGTAAAATGTAAGATTCAGCAATTCTCCGACTTACAAGTTGAAAACGGAGAAAACCTTGCAGGGTTCTTTGGGAGGACTACAAGATATTGCTTGACGATTTGCCGACATCCGTCTAGACGGAGCATTCAACGTGAAGAGGCAAGACGGCGCAAGATCTTGGAGTTCTCCGGGGGCTACTGTTGGGGATATGCTATATGGGTACCTCATAGCATGTCTCTTATCCGGATAACCCGGGTGACCCACAGTTGGTAGCATGGCCCATAGCCTGTTGGGCGGCCCAGTTAGATGGATCCAGAAGGGAGGCCCATGCCGGATAAAGGAAGGCTACGGTGGAGTCACCAGCATACCCGGAGCCTTGGAGTGCAAGACACGCAAGACTAGTAATAGACGGTGTAGGACTCTGTAACCTGTCCGGCTAGGAATTTTCCCTATAACCCTAGTACCTGGCGACTATATAAGTCAGGCCTATGGGAGCCTTTAGGGCACCAATTAACTCACACCTCGCACAACGAACCTATCTCTGTAACTCGGTGTATTGCCCTTATAGTGATTTATAGCAGGAGTAGGATTCCTCCACCGTCATGGGATCTAAACCTGGGTAAGCTGTGTTACCTCATACCCATCAACCGTCCGCCTTCCCCCACGTCTCTAAACACGCACTGTGAGGACCCCTCCATGGCATACTCATCGGCAATACCACGACAACCGGTTTGGCATATGTCGAACCCGGTTCACCTCTCACCTACGACTACGCCAAGGACTACATCGAGAGTTCTCCTATTCCCAAGGTCACCGACTCTTGTCTTATGGCAATAAGCTCCAAGGTAATCTCGTCTCCTCCATCCCTATCTAGCGTCTTGGATGATCTTGAGAGTAACCATGATGATGATAGTGATACTGATGAATTTGGTGAAGAATATATAAAAGAAATGTATGCTATCATGAAGTCTCTTCCTCCCATTGCTCGTGCTAGAGTCAAGAAATTAATGGAACTTGTTAGCTCACGTGATGAGGCCATTGATAGCTTGGAATCTCATATTGATGATGAGAAACGAAGATTCAATCTTCTTGAGCAAGAGCTTTGTGAGTAAAAGAATACCAATTCTTTTCTTAAACTACAACTTGAAACTTTTGAACTTGATGAAGCAAAAGACATGGACACTATTGATAGGGCTAACTCTTTGTCCCAAGAGCTTGATGCCTCAAAGAAAGAGCTTGAGGTTGCTCATGCTTCTCTTACCAAGGACCTTGAGAACCTTGAAAAGGCTAATTTGCTTGTCAAGTGTGAGCTCATAAAACTTGGAGAGAACCATGACCAACTTCGAGTGACCTATGAGAAGGCTCTTGGTACATTGAAGGATCCAATTATTGTTGAAAATGATTCTTGTACCTCTAACTATACCTTTGATCAAACTCTCCTCATTGAGGAAAATAAGAGGTTGAAGGAGCAACTTGAGAAAGAGCGTCGTGCACCTACCTCCAAGGGAAAGATCTTAGATGAGATTTTATCCCGTCAAAGGACAAGAGTTTCCAAGGAAGGTGTCGGTTTTGGTCCAAAGAACAACAAGAGCAATGCCATTCCACCAAAGGAGATAACCTTTCTAAAAGAAGGTTACAAGGTGGTTGACCAAGTCAAAGGAATGTTGTGAATGGGGGAGCCATGACGGGCAATCCCAATCATAGTATGCGGGAAAGTCTAATCCTTTCTATGTGCTATGTAAGGGCACTCAAGGAGATGTATATGCCAAGTATGTTGGCCCTCGAAATGGTTATGCTTATAGATGGTACTCAATTTGGGTACCAAAGGATCTTGTTGCTAATGATAGGGGACCCATTACTCAATGGGTTCCTAAATCAAAGAATTGATTTTGTAGGGTTATGCCTCCGGTGGATCAAAATGGGTGTTTGATAGTGGATGCACCAATCACATGATCGGAGGTAGAAGTGGGATTGACCAATTCATTCACGATGTCAACTCAACGTCAAGCGTCACTTTTGGATACAACTCTAAAGGAAAGGTACTAGGTTATGGTAAGTTGGTGATCTCCAAGGTTTTTACTCTAGAGACCGTCTTACATGTTGAAAACCATGGTTACAACTTGCTTCAATTAAACATCTTGCGGATGCCGGCTATGACTCCTATTTCTCTAGAACTTTTGTGAAGGTCTTTAGGGTGATGATCTCAGCTTGGTTATCATTGGACACGTGGAAGACGACCTTTATGTGGTCGACCTCTCAAAAGAGAGCCAATCTCTTCCTACATGTCTAATGGTCAAGGCTGACAAGGGATGGCTTTGGCATCGTCGCCTAGGTCATGTCAACATGAGAAATCTCAATCAACTCCTAAAGGGTGAGCATATTATTGGACTAACCGGTGTCTCCTTTGAGAAAGATCGTGTGTGTAGTGCTTGCATTTCAGGAAAGCAAATTGGGAAGCATCATCCTTCCGTTACCAAGGTGGCCACGTCAAGACCCTTGGAGCTTCTTCATTTGGATCTCTTCGGACCGTCAACATATGAATCCCTTGGTGGAAGAAGATATGGTCTTGTCATTGTTGATGATTACTCAAGGTATACTTGGGTCTTTCTTCTCAAGACGAAGGATGAGACCTACAAGGAATTTATGATCTTCGCCAAGCAAGCTCAACGCACTCATGGAGTGGAGATCAAGACCATTAGAACCGACAATGGCACCCAGTTCAAGAACTACACCATGCAAGAATTTGTTGAAGATGAGGGTATCAATCATGAATTCTCAACTCCCTATACCCCTCAACAAAATGATGTTGTTGAAAGGAAGAACCGGACAATCATTGATATGGCAAGAACAATGTTGAGTGAATTCAAGTCCCCCCACAACTTTTGGGGAGAAGCCATTGCTACCGTGGTCCACTACACGAACCGGATCTTCCTCCGAGCTCCCTTTGACATGACTACATACGAGATTCTCACAAGTAAGAAGCCAAATGTCAACTACTTTTGTGTCTTTGGGTGCAAGTGCCTTGTCAAGAACAAAAAGGAAAAGCTCGGTAAATTCGAATCTAGAACTATAGAGGGTATATTTGTTGGTTATGCGTAAAACTCTCATGCCTATAGATACTACAACAAAACCAATGGCTGTGTTGAAGTATCTTGTGACGTGGAGTTTTTGGAGAATAATGGCCCCCATGAGGGGCAAGTTTCTTCTCGTGCTGTAGGTGATGGAGATTCCTCTCAAGTCATCAAGTTGATGGGTATTGGGCATATCTTGCCCACCGAGACTCACATTCATGTTCAACAAGATGATGGGGGAGAATCAAGCTCAACTCAAGAAGATCCAAGCTCTACCCAAGTTGAGCCATCAAATGCACCACAAGATCAACATCTCACTCAAGATGCCATGCAAACCGAACAACAAGAACCAAGCCCTCAACACTTTGAGCAAGACCAAGTAGAAGATCAATATCCTCCATCCCAAGGTCAAGCTCAAGATGGTGTTAATGATAAAGTCCCCTCAAAAGATGAATTCGTTGATCATGAAGGCACAATTCGGAAGATCAAGGCCGCCTCCATTGCAAGTGGACTCCAAGTCAACAATATCCTTGGAAGCATATCAAGAGGGATCGAGACCCGTGCCAAGAATATGAACCTCACAACCTGTTGTGGGCATCATGCTTTTGTGTCCAACTTTGAGCTCCTCAAGGTTCATGAGGCTTTGGAGGTCCGGATTGGGTCATTGCCATGCAAGAAGAACTCGAGTGTTTCACCCGCAATGAAGTTTGGTCTCTAGTGGAGAGGCCTAAAGATCATCGCATCAATGTTATTGGGACCAAGTGGGTGTTCAAGAACAAGCAAGATGAGAACGGGGTCATCACAAGAAACAAAGCAAGGTTAGTTGCGCAAGGGTATGCCCAAATAGAAGGTATTGACTATGAGCACACCTTTGCGCCCGTTGCTCGTCTTGAAGCTATTTGTCTCTTGCTTGCTTATGCATCTTTCCATAAATTCAAGCTTTATCAAATGGATGTGAAAAGTGCATTTCTTAATGGTCCCTTGAAATAGGTTGCATATGTAGCTCAACCCTCGGGTTTCGAAAACACACGCTATCCCAACCATGTGTATCTACTCCATAAGGATCTCTACAGACTAAAGCAAGCTCCTCGTGCTTGGTATGAGCACCTTAGCGATTTTCTACTCATGGATGGGTCTAGCGTGGGTAAGGTCGATTCCACCCTTTTCACCAAACGGGTTAAAGGGGGTGGCTTATTTATTGTTCAAATTTATGTTGATGATATTATATTTGGTGGAACTAACGAATCTCACAACAAAGCTTTTGCTGAGTTGATGACTATGAAATTTAGGATGTCCATGATGGGGGAGTTGAAGTTCTTTCTAGGCTTCATTATAAAGCAACTTCCTCACGACACTTTCATCTCTCAAGAGAAGTACATTAAGGACATGCTCAATAAGTTTGAGATGGGCAAGGCTAATCCCATGAAGACTCCCATGCCACTAAATGGACAACTTGGTCTTGGAGTTGGTGAGAAGGACGTGGATAAAAAGGTATATCGTTATATGATTGGTTCCTTGCTCTACCTTTGTGCTTCTAGGCCGGATATCATGTTAAGTGTTGGAATGTGTGCTCGTTTTCAATCCGATCCCAAGGAGTGCCACTTGATGGAGGACAAACGGATTTTTAGGTACCTTGTTATCACTCCTACACTCGGGCTTTGGTATCCAAAGGGGTCAACCTTTGAGCTTGTTGGCTATTCGGATATCGATTGGGCAGGTGATAAGGTTGACCGAAATTAACCTCCGGGTCTTGCCAATTCATTGGTCGGTCGTTGGTGAGTTGGTATTCCAAGAAACAAAACTCCACAGCCCTATCCACCGCCGAAGCCGAATACATATTTGTGGCATCTTGTTGTGCTGAATTGTTATGGATGAGGCAAACCTTGAAAGACTATGGTGTGTCTCTTGGTACGGTGCCTCTTCTATGTGACAATGAAAGCGTAATAAAGATCGCCAATAACCCCGTCCAACATTGCCGCACCAAACATATTGACATTCGCCACCACTTCCTACGTGACCATGTCGCAAATGGTGATATCAATCTCACTCATGTGGGTACGATGTTCCAATTGGCCGATATCTTCACGAAGCCTTTGGATGAACCCTGGTTTGTCATGTTGAGGCGAGAACTCGGTATCCTAAATCCTCAAAACTTGGATTGATTTGCTTCTTGCACTATATTTTTGCTCTTAACGTGCTATGTAGCCTAGTTGTGCATCACATGTAGGGATGGTCATCTTACCATGTCTTGGTTTGATGCTTACCTATGTGTGCAACATTAATTGATCTCGTGTCATGATATGGGTCCAAGCATCTATCTTTGAAGCGCCATGACATGTGTGCTTAAACATAGGGGGAGAAATCTTCCGCCAAATGGTTGGTTTTGTGTATTGGGTGCCTTGATGTTCAAAAGCTAAATCCTATGTCCATGGTTGCTCTTTGTTTTTCTTCATGACCTTGTCAAATGGACAGTGCTTTATCTGGTTTTCATTTGGATCTTGTGTATATGCTTAATATGATTCCTCACAATTCATCATCTCCAGAAAAATTTCCTCATACGTTGTCTCCATAAAATTTTCGGCAAAAATTCCGGTCCGCCGGCTTGGCGACCGCCGAAAATTCTGGCAGCAGACCGAAAACCCTTATAGAATACGGTTTCGGTTCTCTGCGGAAAATTCCGGTCGCCACCGGAAATATCAGTCACGGGGCCGGTTTGTCGATGCTCTCGCCGGAAATTCCGGCGTGGGAGCCGGTTCGACCGGACTTACTGCCGAAAATTTTCTGAGATGGGTACTTATAGCCCGCGCGTGGGGCAGTTCCACCTTCTTTCTTCCTTCTTCCACATGCCCTCCCCTCCTCCATGGTTGCCGCCCCAAGCTTCCCCACCCCCCAATAGGCCCTTCCCTCCACCCAAATCCCTCCCCACTCCACCAAGTTGTAGATCGGGCCTCTACAAGTCTTCTCACCGAAGGTTTTGCTCTCTCCTTGCCCGCATTGGGAGATCGGGGAGTGCTCTCCCTCTTTCTCATGTGGTGCTTTCTTCTTGCCTATCTTTGCCAAGGGGGGCATGGCTTCTTCTTCGGCATTCGAGGGTATTATGTTGTTTCATCTCCTCTTTACCTTTCTTGTTGGTGGTGAAACCCTAGTTTTCATGGTCAAGCTTGTGCTCCCTTAGTTCCCTCTACCCCCTAGTAGAGTAACTAGGCTAGTGCCATCCTAGTTTCACCCATGTTCTCCCACATGTTGTTTTTTGCGCAAGTACTAAGTCATGCACAGTTCCCCAATCGATTGCCTTGAATTTTTGGTCTCAGGCCCGGTCGAGCCGATACCGTCGCCGACATTTCCGGTCACCGTTCCGGTCGACCGAAATGCTCGCCGGAAATTCCGGTCGAGCTTCCAGTCCGCCGGAACCGTCGCCAATCCTTTTGGCGACAGGATCGGTTCTGACGGACCTAGAGCCGAAACTGCTATTTTGCTTGATTTTCTGTCCATGCGCTTGCCCAACTTTCAATATGTGTTCTTGTGAGTTCCTTTTATGGCATATACACTCATTTTCTTTCTTTGCCTTGCGTTCTTGTGTGCTTCTTGTGCAGCGTCTGACCACAGCGATTTTGAGCCAGACACCGGCAAAAAGAGAAATATTATTGTTCAACAGGCTCCTCCTCCTGCTCCTCGCCTCACTCAGCGTCAACAAGCAGCTGCTACTGCAGGGGGTTCTGGTTCTGCAAGTGGTCAGAAAAAGAAAGCATCTGCTTCCAAGGGCAAGCCAATCTTGGTCCTACTGAAGAAGAAGATCCTCCCAACTACAATACTGCTTCGGATATCTCTGTGAATCAGTGGCGGGACTTGAGGAGGCAGAATCCGTACCGCTTGGCTCCACTCGTTGTATTGCGAGTTCGAGTTGAGTCAAGTTGAGTCGCGAGCTACTTGTTTAACTCGCGAGTTTCGAGTTTTAATTCCAGGCATACCGGGCCTAGGCCTGGGCCTCCACTTGTTTTTTTTGTTTGTCCTTTCTTTACTTTTTTTATTTTTTTGTCCTTTTCTTTTCCTTTTTTGGTAAGAAAACTCTGGTAATCTGCCTATATCATCAAACTAGCTAATAAGTGATAAAATATGGTTATGTCTTATGTGGCCACCCCTTCTTTCCATTTTCCAATATGCCATGGACCATGGACCCTTTCCCAACCGCACCTATCTTGGTGCTAACAGAATGTTTTGGAATGACACTCAGAAGTGCTTTTGGGATGACTTCTACAATGAGCCAACTCGTATGAAGCGGGGTTTCTTTGTTCCTCCCAAGTATCTCAATGAGGATCACTATGCTCACTACGTCTCCACAGATTTTGAGCATGTGGATGTGGCCCTGAAGCAGATGGATGTCTTTGATCTTGCCTCTATCAAGGTTAAGCTCATGCCAGATCCCATTCACAGTTCTTCTGCACTGCTTACTTTCACACTGATGATTCTCGCACTATCAGTTGGATGACCGGCGCCAAGCCGTACTCGGCTTCCTTTGCTGATTTCTGGTCTGCCCTGGGTTACCCTCCTGACCATGTCTCTGGCTTCTGCATTCACTCTGAAAAGGCCTTCAGTGACAACCAGATCCTTTCATGCTACGCTAGTGAGCCCAGCCATGCACCTCTGATGGCTAGCACATGATTGGCGTGGAGCATGTTGGGAACCCCAAGAGCAAGGTGTGAAGCAGCACAGCAGCAAGTTTTCCCTCAGTAAGAAACCGAGGTTATCGAACCAGTAGAAGGAAGGAAACATCACACAGGTGTTGAAAGCAACGCGGAGACCTGCACAACACAAACTCAAGACTTTGCCCCAACGAATCAGTGAGGTTGTCAAGCTCACCGGTTTGCTGCAACAAAGGATTAAACGTATGGTGTGGAAGGTAATGGTTTGCAGCAAGTATACAAGTAACAGTGGAAGATGTATCAATGGTAAAGATTGGACCGGGGTCCATAGTTCACTAGAGGTGCTCTCCTTAAATAAAAAACATGGCATGAAGGGTAAAAAAATTACAGCAGGGCAATTGACAGGAACTGAGCAAGGCATAACAATGCAATTACTAGTCAGAAAGATCCTATGAGATTCGATTGGGAAATACAACAAGATACATAGACCGCCATCCAACTGCATCTATGACTATAAGTCCACCTTCAGGTTATCATCTGAACCCCCTCCAGTATTAAGTTGCAAGCAACAGACAACTGCTTTAAGCAAAGTGTGTAAGGTAAACAGTCCACATGTTCCATGAACAAGAGACCGTTGTTTTCTCCCTATTAGCAATAGCACATCTATAACCGAAGAGATTTGTGTCACTTCCCTTGGAAACTAGAGGCATGAACCCACTATCAAGCATAAATACCCCCTCTTGGAGTCACTAACAACTACTCGGCCAAGATAGCTACTAACAACGGAGAGCATGAAAGATCACAAACAACACAGACATGATAGAATCGTAAAGACAAAACCATTAATCAATCCAACATAATAATCTCAATATCCATTGGATCCCCGCAAACACAACATGAATGATTACAAATAGATTAGATCTTGATCATGAACGGAGCTCACAAGATCTATAAATGAAAGAACAAAGGAGGAGATATAACCATCTAGCTACTACATGGACCCATAGTCCAAGGTGGAACTACTCACGCATCATACCAGAGAGAAGGCCTCCGGGATGATCTCCCCTCCGGCAGGGTGCCGGGAAGAACTTCAGGTCCCCCCGATCTAGGGACGACAGTGGCGGCGGCTACAAAAGGTTTCGTGGAATATTGATCGGGTCCTTAGGGTTTCTTCATCGGGGGCTTCTTATAGGCAAAGAGGGAGGCCAAGGGGGTGACCGAGGTGGCTGCACTCCCCCAGGGGCGGGGTGGGCCCACCTGCGCGGCCAGGGGGTGTGGCCCCCTTGAGGCTCTCCTTCGTCTCTCCTCTGGACTTCGTCTTCCCCACGGAAAGTTATTGACTTTGGCTTTTGTCCCGTCCAATTCCGAGAATATTGATTTGCTGCCTTTCTGGAACCAAAAACAGAAGAAAACAGGCAACTGGCACTGTGGAAACTTGTTAATAGGTTAGTTCCAAAAAAGATATAAAAACACCTCAAAGAAAGACAAAGCAAAGCAAAGTAGATACTAAACAAGCATGGAACATCAAAAATTATAGATACGTTTCCGACGTAACAACCTCCTAGCTTGTCAGGCATGTACTACTACTATATGGTGCTTGCTCGGTTCTTCCGCTACAATCTTATGAGCAAGGCTGGTGATGCAGTTGATGTTCGTGGTCACCACAAGAACCTGTTGTACTACTATGATCCTCGTCTCCTGCAAAAGATCAATGGGTGTGATTTCATCTACTATGAGATTCAGCGGTCCATCGAGAAGCGCATGACTCCCAACTTCTGTCAGTATGTTTAGCGTCTGATTGAGGCCACCGTCCCTGCATCTGCTATCCCCAAAGGTCCGCGTGAAGATATGGAGGATTTCACCTTACCTCATCGGGGCTCTCATGTGGATCTCCCTCAGATGATGCCGTCTGAGAACCAGACCAAGCTTGCTCATGATCCTCTTTCTGCTGGTTCGCGCTCCCGTCAGGACCTTCCCTGTGCTCTTCCTTGCAAGAAAGGACTTGCTCGTTTCTTCAACAGCTTGTGGGATATGTGTCGCTCCTCCTATGATGTTGCCCATCGTAGCTTAGAGCTCAGTCAGGAGAATAGGAGGCAACACAATTCCTTCTTGATAGAACGTGGTCGCCCAGTGCCAGACTTGGGCAATGCTTTAGCTCCTGTTCCTTATGTCAACTTAGAGAAGCCACCGCTGGACGAGGACATGTTTAGGGGTTTTGATCCATCAATGTTCCCCGGGTTTGCCACTTCCAGTTCCTCTCAGCATCACACTACACCTACAGGTAATGATGATGAGGATGAGGACGAGGACGAAGACGAGGGTGACGACAAAGAAGAAGAGGAGGAAGAAGCCGATGATGATGATGATGATGATGATGACGATGAGGAAAACTCTGCTGGCTAGATAATTTTCTCCACTCATTTCTTCCTTTTTGGTCTCGATGCCAAAGGGGGAGAGAGAGTAGAGTCGCTTCCTTCATGACTTGCCTCTTGCACAAGCCCTCCTTTGTTTGTTTGCCTCTCATGGGCTTGTGATTTTATTTGCTCTATCGAACTATTTGTGTGTGTGTGTCTGGACAATTCTGGACTTCACTTATTGTACTTGGATTTCCTATCACTATGTGCTTGCTATTACGTCCTAGATATCTGTGTATCTAATCATATCATAATATCATCTTTTGACTCTAGCTCGGTTTGTCATCGTTAACCAAAAAGGGGGAGATTGAAAGGGCAAATAGCCCTTATCTAGTGTTTTGGTTAACTACGACATCGAAGCTAGAGAGCGGACTAATGTTTCTACTAGCTTTTCTACAGGTGAGAGTCCGCGGGTTTTGGTGAAAGGCGATGTGTGACCCCCATTCATTTCTATATGAAGAGCGGTGGTGTTATTTATTATTCTCTCTTAGTTACTCTTGAGTCAAATAGGAAACACCGCACTATTAAGAGGGGTGATCTCGATGCGCTCTTTGGGGTTGTTCTACACCAAATATACTTCTCATCATCCACCGCCACACACCCATTCAAAGAGAGATAGAAAATAGCCATGAAAAATGAGTCCAAAGGGGCTACTGTGAAATCGGCAGAAGTGCCAGCACCGCCGGTGCTGTCACCGGAATTTCCGGTCGCCGCCCGAAATTCTCGGTAAGCACCGAAATGGCTTACTGCAAGCACTTTCGGCTGCTCGCCGAGAATTCCGGTCGCTGCCAAAATTTCCGGCATGTGGTCTGGTTCGCCGGAGCTGTCACCAGAATTTCCGGCGAGTAACTCGTTCCGACCGGACTTATTGACGATTCTGTTGCAGGAACCCCCAAACGGCTCTTTTTCTCCCCATACTATATATACCCCTTTCTTCTCCACTGAGAGGTTAGGCATTTCAGCAAACATTCATTTCTTGAATCTCTCTCTCCCCCCATTGTTGAAACACAAAAGCTTGAGGATCTCCCATTCTACCCAACCAAATCCAAATCCCTTTGGTAGAAAGGAAGAGGAGGTCCCGATCTACGTTTCCACCAAGCCAAAGTTCATTCCCCCTTGAGTTCATTGATTTAGCTTGTTACTCTTGGGTTTGTGGGAAACCCTAGGCGGCTAGGGTCGCCCGGAGGCATTCGACTTGTGATTTGCTCCGTGGAAAGTTTGTGAGGTTTTGGAGACTACCTTAAAGTATACCACGATTAAGTGAGCTATTCCTTTGTGGATAGGCTCGGAGAAGAAGGTGAGCCTTTGTGGCGCGTGAGGAATCCTTCGTGGAACCTCATACCTCTCCAACGTGACATAGCCCCCTTCCCAAAGGTGGTGAACACGGGAATACTTCTTCGTCTCCGTGTGATTCGGTTATTCCTTAACCGATCTCTTACTTGTGTTGTTTACCTTGTGATAGCCTTCGAGCTTGAAGTATCTTGTTCATCATCTAGGTTGCCTCACCTAGTTTGCATTTAGGCTCACTTATATTCCACAAAGCCTAAAACTTGCAAAAGATTATAAAGAATTTTGTAGAAACCTATTCACCCCCCTCTAGGTTAACCATCTTACACTTTCAGTGGATGAGTTCTCTGGGGGGATGGTTCCTCAATCCCACTGCGATCTAAGAAAGGGAAAGATGCCGCAGCGATGGCTAGAAGTGAGAAGGAAGGATCTGCTTCTAGGGATCATGTTGAGAATATGATGGCGAGGCTTCGTCTGATGGTGGCAGAATCTAAAGCGGTCGTGATTGATGATGTTGATGATCTGGGGCTTGTGGATCCAGAGCGGGCGTTTGTGGGAAAGTTTCTAGCCCCGAACACCCTGCATATTCAGACGATCTCTGTGGCACTGAGGGCTCCATGGGGCAATCCAAAAGGTCTGCTTCTCAACCCGGTGGGGGACAGTCTGTTAGTCGTTGAGTTCTGTTCAAAAGTGGAACGGGATCATGCCATGGAAGTATCTCCATGGGTTGTTGGCAAACATGCCGTATTAATGAAGAAATATGATGTGGAGGTGCATCCTCGGCAAGTTGTTTTTGATAGATTGGCCATCTAGTCCAGAATCCTTCTCCTTCCAAATAGATTGATGAACTCTGACAGGGGGAAGTTGATTGCCGAGCCAATTGGCATAGTGAAAAAGGTTGAAGCTAATTCTCTTGGCAAATGCTGGGGTGGATACATGCGGCTAAGGGTGGAAGAGAAGGTAGATGAACCCCTCATGTGCACGGTGACAGTGTTCTCTAGTCATTTGCAGACGACTAAGAGTTATGCGGTGCAATATGAGCGCCTGCCAATGTATTGCTTCTCTTGTGGGCTGGTAGGTCACAATCATCTATCATGTGTTACTCCGGCAGAACGAGATGAGAATGGTGACCTTCCTTATTTTACAAAAAGGTTGTGTGTTGATGATTTTGCTAAGAAGTCAGGA
The DNA here is from genome assembly GCA_916181665.1 of Avena sativa. Taxonomy (NCBI): domain Eukaryota; kingdom Viridiplantae; phylum Streptophyta; class Magnoliopsida; order Poales; family Poaceae; genus Avena; species Avena sativa. The sequence continues at coordinate 198,469,582 of OV702282.1, forward strand.
GGGTCTAATTAGGGACCAATGTTGTTTCTACTGATCATTCTGGTATGTCAGCACGTGGAGCTCCTGCTGGAAGGGGCCAGTCGTCGCCTTCTGCTGGGTTGGACCAGTCTGGTGAGGCTGAGGTCTCGTCCCCATTAAAGGGTGGTATCGGTGCTGGGAGAGGCCAAGGTCGAGGCGCTGCTAGAGGTCGTGGATGTGGCCGCTCGTAGGAGGTCGAGAGGGAGGCTCCCCCAGTGAAAACCAACCCTGCTACGGCTGGGAAGAAGCGGAAGACGTCTAAGGTACCCGGTGATGCCCTGATGTTGGAGGCCCCACCTGGTGTTGCCGGTCCCTTAGAAATTGTGGCAGTCACTGATGATGTGAGGACGGTGCCTGAGGATGATGTGCATAGTTCAGACTCAAACAAGAAACTAAGAACAACCCCTTCTCGATCGGTGGATCAGGTGGTGGCTATGATGCAGTCCCGCCAGGCGCAGTGAGTCTTCTGTGCTGGAACTAGCATGGATTAGGGACTGACGTGACAGTGGGTGAACTTCGCTGGTTGGTGAAGTTCAAACCCGGTGTCCTTTTTCTATCTGAAACAAAGATGTGGAATAGTAGAGCAAGGAATTTCATGTGGTCTATAAGCTATACGGGTTCCTACGTTGTCAGTTGCGAGGGCCGTAGTGGCAGCCTTGCGCTCTTTTGGAAGCAACCTTTCACGATTTCATTGAAAGGGGCTAACACACATTTAATCGATGTGGTTGTGTCCTCGAATGAGTCTGCTGATTCGCGTGCTACCTTTGTATACGGGGAGCTGCGTCGAGAGCTTCGTCATCTCTTCTAGGACACTCTCAAACGGCTACGTAGAGAATGGAATGGTCTGTGGATTTGTTGTGGAGACTTCAATGAGGTTTTGCTGCAAGATGAGCATTATGGTTCGACTGATCGATCAGAAGTGCAGATGGCTCCCTTTCGGGAGTGCCTGGATGTTTGTAATCTAACGGATATTGGTTACTTAGGCCCCAAATTTACGTGGACCAATCGTCATGATGCATAGTGTAACATCCGGGTTCGTTTGGATAGAGGTGTGGTAAATGCGGCTTTCTCATCACTGTTCGGTGGAGAATATAATTACTACCTCCTCGGACCATTATGCTATATTGATTTCATTGAAGCAGTGTCAGCGTCACCTTGATGAGCCAATGCAGCATGGTTTCAAGTATGAAGCAGCTTGGCGTCAGGCCAAGGATTATGCTCGAGTAGTGGAAGCAGGCTAGGCCACCAACTCTGGTGGGCCGAATGCCATGCATGTTGCCTGGAATAGTTTGAATCAGATGGCGGGAACTTTAAAGGACTAGAGTAAACTGTCCTTTGGTTCTGTCACTCGAGATATCAAGAGGCTTGAATGAATTCTGCATTTGATCTGGAGCTCTGGACCGTTTGTGGCCAACATGGCGGAAGAGATAAGGGTTGAAAGGCAATTGTGTGAGTTGTTTGAGCGGGAGGAGATCATGACTTGCCAAAGATCACGCGTTGATTGGTTAAAGGAGGATGACCGCAATACAACCTTCTTCCACAGTAAAGCTACGGTGAGGAATAAAACAAATCGTATTGATACTTTATCTCGAGAGGATGGCTCGGTTAGCACCAATCCTACTAAGATCAAAGGAATGGTTCACAATTGGTGTGAGACTCTGTTCACTTCGGAACCGATTGCATCTATGGAGGCGGTACTCGATGCAATCCCTTCCAAGGTGGATGACCATATGAACGAAGGGTTGTGAAAAGCCTATTATAATGAGGAGATTCGTGAGGCACTCTTCCAAATGGGACCCACTAAGGCACCTGGCCCGGATGGATTTCCCACCATGTTTTATCAAGTCCATTGGGATCTGGTCCAGAACATGGCGTGCGACGCTATGACGAGTTTCTTGGGTGGTGATGATATTCCAGAAGGCTTTTATGACTCGGTTATTTTCCTAATCCCAAAGGTAACACATGAGAAACATCTATCTAAATTTAGACCAATCAGTTTGTGTAACGTTCTTTACAAGATTGCATCCACAGTTGTCTCCAATAGACTGAAGCTCTTGTTACTGAATGTTACATCTGAATATCAGAGTGCTTTTGTGCCAGGGCGCCTGATTACTGACAGTTTCCCTCATTGCATGTGAGTGCTTGCATACTGTGCGACGTCAGAGGAGGAAGTCTCCCTTCTTTGCACTGAAAATTGATATGATGAAAGCTTATGATCGTATTGAGTGGGAATACCTCCATAAATGTCTTGTCAAGCTTGGCTTTGCTGATAGTTGGATTAACTCGGTGATGTGCTGTGTTACTTCAGCTAGATATGTTGTGAAAGTTAATGGGGTGCTAACTCCCCCTGTGACTCCTTCGAGAGGAATCCGCCAAGGGGATCCTATCAGCCCCTATATGTTCCTGTTGTGTACCGAAGGTTTATCATGTTTGATGCAGAAGAAGGAGGGCCTTGGTGAGCTACAAGGATTAAGAAATGGTCAATAAGGCCCCTCTATATCACATTTACTCTTTGTATACGATAGTATCTTCTTTGCTCGTAGAGACCCAAAGATTTAGTCTTTAAAACTCGTTCTCAACACATATTGTGAGGCTTCTGGGCAGAAGGTGAATTTGCAGAAGTCTTCAGTTTTCTTTGGCAGCAAATTCCCGGATGATATCAAAGATATGGTGAAGGATAAGTTGGAGGTATACAATGAAATCTTGCAAGATACATACCTTGATATGCCGACCGAAATTTCCATAGCCACTACAACATCCTTCAAGTTCATCATCGACAGGGTGTGGCAGAGTGCTTCGAGTGGCTCAGGGCGCCCTCTGTCTCGGGCGAGGAAACATGCCTGGCTCAAATTAGTAGTGCAAGCAATTCCTAACTACATTATGATCTGCTTTTAGGTCCCCCTCTCAACGTGTGACAAGGTGAAGTGCATCATTGCAGACCAGTGGTGGGGTTTGAGGATGGGTGCAAGAAAATGCACTAGCGGTCGTGGGAATGGTTGTCTTCTCCTAAATCCCTCGGTGGTCTGCGCTTTCGAGATTTTGTGCTCTTCAATAAAGAAATGTTGGGCAAACAGTGTTGGCGGCTTATTACTAAGCCCTCCTCTTTGTGTGTGAGGGTGCTGAAGGGCCACAACTACCCTGACTCGGATTTTCTGTCAGCTGAGAAACCGAGGTCATCATCTTTTACCTAGAGATCTATCCCCTTCGATCGGGAGTTAATCAAAAAGGGGTTAAGGTGGGGGATTGGCGACGGGAATAATGTCAGCATCATGGGAGACAACTGGACTCCAAACTATCAACAAGGTATGATCAAACCTTTGATGCCAATACCCTCTACGGCCAGGGTCCGTTACCTGATGAATGAAGAAGGTACGGGTTGGGAGGTGGACACTACCCGCGCTTTCTTCCATGAGGAACTTGCTGAGGCTATTCTGCAGGTTCCCATTAGCCTTCATGGGGCGAGTACTTTGACTTGTGGCCACATGACAAGTTCGAGCAGTACACTATCAGGTCAGCATACAATCTTGCACGTACTGAGAAGTTCTACACTCAACAATGTTCGGCTGGGAAGGGCTCAAGCTCTAACAGACAGTGCGATGAGTCAAACTGGAAGGCAGTGTGGGCAGTGAAAGCACCTAGTAAGATGAAGATTGTTCTGTGGCGGATGGTCCATGATTGTCTCCCAACCGGTCACCAACTGGTTCGGCGGCACATCCCAGCAGATGATAAGTGCCAATTTTGTGGCCATGTTGAAAGGGTGGAGCATCTATTTCTTCTTTGTCCCTTTGCTAGAATCATGTGCAAGCAGATCAAGGAAACCTTCCCAATTAATCTGGCCAAGAAGGACTTGCACAATTTACGCCAGTGGGTGTTTGATCTCCTGAAAAGAGAATCATATGTGCATGCTATGGTCTTTGTTGTCACCCTTTGGCACATATGGGAGGCATGCAATGATGTGAGGAATAATGAGGGGCATGCAGAGGTCATGAGGGTAGCAAATAAGGCTTTGGCATACATCGATATGATCCTCACACATCTTTACAGACAGGCTGGTGCGGAGAGAACAGCAACATCGACTTCTAGAGCTCGGTGGACTCATCCTCATGTTGGTATAATTTGTATAAATATAGGCATGGCGTTGTTTCCTTCTGATAGTCGAATGGGTGCGGGATCGTGCTGCGTAATCATGCAGGGGAGTTCCTCCTCTCAGTCAGTGAAGGGCTGGGCGGCTGCCCATCGCCGGATATGGCTGAGGTGATCGCAGTGCGCCGTGGTCTGGTGGTGGCTAAGGATAACGGTGTCTTGAAGGCCATGGTGGTGTCGTACTGTCTATCACTCATCAACCGAGTTTCTTCGACTATAGTTGATAGATCCATCCTTGGAGTAGTGGTAGTTGACATCAAAATTCTAGCGGCAGACTTCGTGTCGTGTTCATTTAAATTCTATCATCGTGAACTGAATGTGGTAGCTCATAAATTAGCTCGGAATGCCGAAGCTTCGGTTTGTAATATTTCGGTAGGTGCTATCCTGGAGCTGATCCGAGAAGAACTATGTAATGATGCTGGTTGATCAATAAAGTTTCACATTCTCTAAAAAAAGAAGTAGTTGCCGCGGGAAAAAATAGTCCCATACCGCTAGGTGAATAACATCCGTACATGTTTATATACCGCAAGTGTCAGCCCCGATATAAAGTAGTAGTTGAACAAAATCCCGAAGCAATCATAGCGATGGCTCGCGCGATCGTGCGCGCTTATGGAACGAAGCCCATAAATGGGTCGTGTAATTATTCAGCCCAACCATGCCGCGCCAATGCGAAGAGACGCCCGAGCGTGAGGGAGGAGCTCCCAATTATATACCCAACATCTGCAACAACGTATGCCCCAGCGGTCTTACGAATGCACACAACCCATGAAAAATAAGAGGAAACGAATGCACACAACCCATGAAAAAAGGAGAGGAATTACAAAAAAAAATCCCGCTACAAAGAACTATTTCTCAAAGCACACGGCATTAACACCACCAGAACAACGCCAACCAACTAAGGCTAGACCTTGGATTTTACCCTACAAAGTAAGACTGGAAACTCTTCATGTATTGTCGCTCCCAAAGAGTCGCTGCTACGAGTCACAAATCACGCAGCCAGTTCCTCATTGCCATAAAGACTCAAATAACCAGCGCTGCCCTCAAGTTCCAGCTTTCCTAACATTCTACACATCTGACTTCACTATGCATCGTTGAAGACAGCCGAGCTTCGCAACGCTCTTGCTGAAACCAAATGGTGACTCAAATCACCAACGCTGCCCTCAAGTTCCAGCTTTCCTGACATTCTACACATCTGACTTCACCATGCATCGTTGAAGACAGTAGAGCTTCGCAACGCTCACGCTGAAACCAAACGGTCAGAAAAAACATGGGTGCAAACGACCGAATACCTTCCGATCCAGCAATTTCTAGGCATGATGCGCTCACGGGAGTTCGCCGGTGTAGCCTTCTGAAACTCGTCTCTCCAGTCCAGATCAACGATGGCAGGCAACAAGCAGTTCGTCTTCGTCTTCACGCTGAAGGAACCCTAGGACCACCACCATTATTCAGGCCGAATCAGCAGTCCCCACACCATGGTCTGGATTCTCGTGAGCGGAACGAGCGGGTTAGCCATTGGCCCTTTCGAGCCCATGGCCGAACCCAGAGATTGAGCTGGCGTCGGGAGTAGCATCGTCGAAGAGCAGCAGCCTCCAGGACCGCACCAGATCCCATTCGTCTCCTCCACGCCTCCCATTCGAGCTACCAGCTCGTGCTACTGGTGCGCCGCCACCCGTAGCCCTAATCCACCGGCACAGCCTCAAGGTGCCTACCCCCCGCACGAAGAAGATCGACGGAGGTCGTGCAAACAGGTTATTGCCTCAAAATTTCACCGTAGTATAGAGAAATATAAAAGTAATAAAAATTACAAATAGGTTATTGGACCACTGTTGACGTCGGCGCAGCAGGCCAGAGCAGGGTTGGGCGCTAGGCAACTCGATGCTCTAGCTCGCATGGTGGCACTGGCGCGACGTTGATGCAATGCTAGGCCAACACATCTACCACTCGCCTCCTTCGCGGCATCTTCCGTCCACACCTCTCTTCTCTGCGATGTCCTCTTGCTTGCCATCACGCTCGTCATCTCCGTGCCTTTTGCTATGCTCGATGTTGTACCCCATTCTCGCCGCACCGGTGGCATCATCTTTCGCGACATCCGCGACCAGGGTTCGCGGGGCAGTTCCCGGGTGGTGATGCTTTACTTGAAGCAAGAGAAGAAGTTGTCACCTCCGTGCGACCACTTGTCCCTCCGTCGAACCAAGCAGGAGAGGAAGGAGGAGTGGTGGGAGGTGGAGCTCCAGGTGGCCTACGTGGACCCCAATGACCCTGTTGACGCGACAAGAGAAGGGGCGCTTAGGGGACCTCCTACAACATGATTCTGCCAGCCATAGATGAGTTCATGCAGTGCTGGTCTGTGGAGGACAACAACGTCGTCATCGACCTTGTTGCCACGCCATGCGCTAGAAGCGCTCCCATGACCTGTGCCAGTGGTCACTCCAAGCTAGAGCGAGAGGACGACAACTTTGACGAGGCGTGAGGTGAGGATGACAACAGTGATGACCTCGACTTCAACGTCTTCGACTGCAAGTAGACTAGGGTTTAGTTCAGTTCACGTGTGCCGGCCTTTTGGGTTACTTTTCTTGAAAAACTAAGCAAAATTTATACAAATTTAAATTACGTTGTGTTGGTCGAATTTGTGTATTGAAGCAGGCCGTGTTGGGCTCGCCGCTGTGAGAAGGTCCTCCCAGCATTTAGTCTGCCACTGCCGCCACCCACATAGTGTTACATCTCTGCTACCGGCAGCGATTTGAGACACGGGCCCATGGGGATGCTCGAGATGCTCTTATTTTTTCGCCGCAAGGCTTTCCCAAGCGACAGGACCGCCGTGTTGGTATTTTATTTTTATTGTTGCATTACACCATGTAGTCTAGGTTGTGGCTACTACTACCATCAGCTTGCCTTTGCCAGCCTTTATCTGCTATCAACATCCACACTCTCTGTCTGCGAAAGGAAGCTTTAAAAAGGAAAACGAGCAGCTACAGAAGATACATGTCCAGCTGAATCCAATCCATTCTCTTTGGCGCCTTATCCCGTCGGATCCCGAGATACGCCGGCCCCACCAGGGAACCATCCTCTCCCGACGTGGCGGCCTCGCACTGGTCTAGCGTACGGTTTCCCGGATTCCTCGGGTCCCCCAACGCTATCCTCCGACGTGGCCAGACCCAGGCCACGGCCTCCACGGCGGGGAAGCAGCGCCGCTTGCCTCCGTACCTGCCCCGTCGGTGTCTCGGCCAGCGTCGAGTGGAGGAGGCACGCCGGCGGCGACGTGTTGCTTTGGATCGGAGGATTACTTACCGGGAAGGAAGAAGTTGCAGGAAACGTCTTGGGCAGGGCAGCGACGTGCGTGTCCTGTTCGTACTGCTATATACATTCTTGGAATAGGGCTGGAAGACTTATGGGATGAATAGGGAAACTCTCGATCGTGAGGAGGAGCTGAAGCTGACCGGAACGGCTATTTTTCGGTGGTTTGCGAAGTTGGATGTGGTCTTATCCATTTATCAAACTCCCGGGTTTATGTTCCATGTGACTCATTTGAAATGGATGGTTTTCTTGTTTCTCCCCGGGAGTGTCTCTATCGTGTTTGCTTAAATATTGTCGAATTTACATAATATGAGTGACCCGATGGTTCGGTGTTTCAGACAAAAAAAATTTACACGTTATGTTTCAGACAATTGAACAAATGTAACTCGACCTCATATACAAAATCACCGTGTTAATGTGATTGCATGTTCCTCGGTAGATGTAACAATGTATTTGTGCCGGTATTAAAACCGAGGTGTCTGGATACAAAATCTTGTTGGACTTGCAGCATTGGTGAGCTATAATGTTGGTGTTAGTGGGCGCATGATAATGTTTTGGTGGGCTGCAGTGTTGTGTTAGTGGGCAGTATTTGTTAGGTTTAGTCCAACATTAGCTGAAAAAACCAAATTATACTAGTTAATTATAAGTGTTGTGGTGCATCTCCAATCAAGCAAGTATTTTGAAGGGAAAAAGGCTCAGGATTTGTGGTTGGGCCTACGAATTAGTTGAGAAATTGGCACATCTTGTCCAATCAAGCACTGTTCTAGCGTGTCCTTAATTATGTGCTTTACATAGACCGACTCTAAAACCTTGTAGAGGTTCTTTATAGCGTCTCTAGAACATAAATGTGATGTCTCTATGGGAACTAATATGTTGTAGTGTCATATTTTTGGTTGCTCTAGATATGCTGGGAACTTAAGGCGTCCAAATATATCAGCGCAGACCATAGTAAACTAAATAAATATGTACCATTGTTACATAGACTATTACATATCAACTACTAGTGGTCTGATGTTGTCTCCCAAATAGAGCTCTCTAGCCACCCTCGTATCTGAAAACTCACCAAGCCAATTTCAAATCCTGTGGCGAATCCAAGAAGCGCATATACTGCGATTCTAGATTCCAAGTTGAGTCTCGAGTGTTGGTGACAACATCCCCCCTATGATAACATAAGTTTTGAAATCGGTGCGATTTTCCTGCACACACACATAGCAAGTTCAAGCGGCAACACTAGTGCTCTTCCAGTACCGAGGTGAAAACCCTAGATGGTTTATTAATTTGTTGTAACTATCAATGGTGGTCATGTTGCTGCTCTTTTGTTAAAATCATCGTCTAAAGATTGCTCGGTCTATGTCTACTAAGCGAAAAACTATGATGTTGCCTGCCTAGTTAGATTCTACGACGACCGCACTCGTCCACTTTTCCTGGGGGCATCGTTGTTGAGAACCTTTGTCATGGTTTGGGTGCTACCAAGGATGGTGGTTGGTATTCATGTTCTACTGCACTAGGTTGTTCGCCTGGTGTCTTGTCCTCCATGGGTCATTTTCATTTTATTTTTCTAATAATTTAGTTATGTGCACCCCTATTTGTCTCAACTAGCTACTAATACCATGTTGCTTTTATCAAAGAGTATTGACATTCTACACGACTACGTATTAGAAGTGTATCTATTAACCACACATATATCCATGAAGATGTGCTATGGAGTATAAATCGTCACATGATCACATCTGTCAAGTTTGTAGTGAAGTAAAGTGCACTCTCTATGCCCAATTGCGAGCATTAGGTTTTCAACATTTATTGGTGCAACTTCCATGTTTTAGTTAAATGTTTTTATCAAGCAGAGGCAAAATCTTACTCTCGTGGCATTAATTAAGGAGTTTGATAATCCCTAAAAAAGGAGTCTAATGAGAAATTTAAAATATATACTCTCTTGGCATGATTTCACTCAAACTGTTCGCACTTGCAATGACCCAAGTTTTTGCCTCCTTTTTGATCTTATCAAAGATGACCAAAAGCGATGCTTGCTTATTCATTCCACACCTCCCACGATCTGAGCAAAGTGAGCGAGATGATGGCCATGCGGTTTGTTATAATTACGAAAAGTAAATAACAAAGAACGAAAGAGAAATCACAGCAAGAAAACACATATTTAATGTGAAAAAACCTCTCCAACAAAGAGAGGAAAAAACCACGGGCGCCAGCCAACGAAGCTTCACTATATCGGGGAGTGTTTACAAACGCCAGAGATTTTCACAGATACAACTTATCCCAGTCAGCGGCTTACAAGAGGTTTATATAGCAGTGGAAACCTAGGTCTTCAATGATCTGTATCGTACCGGGGGGAGAGGGGTGCCCCCCGCACCCCCACAGGCGTCTCTGTTGGGCATGGAGTGGGCCAACTTTAGACTCGCTCCACTCGTCATAAGTTGGCCTTTGTTTTGTAGAATTTGGATCAAAATATAACACGGTTGGACAATGTTGAGGGGCGGTCATGCGAAGCCACCAGTTCTTGAGAGATTGCGCTAGCCAAAGTTGGGAGTCAATACTGGTAGAGCCCAAGCCATACTTTGATGAAGGTGACAAAGCCTAATGGTGAACCCAAGGGCGGATCTGGGCCTCGTGATGGCGCCCACCACTTGTCGTGGGACGCTTCGTTGGAAACCCCAAGAGAAAGGTATGAAGCAGCACAGCAGCAAGTTTCCCTCAGTAAGAAACCGAGGTTATCGAACCAGTAGAAGGAAGGAAACGTCACACAGGTGTTGCAAGCAACGCGGAGACCTGCACAACACAAACTCAAGAATTTGCCCCAACGAATCAGTGAGGTTGTCAAGCTCACCGATTTGCTGTAACAAAGGATTAAATGTATGGTGTGGAAGGTAATGGTTTGCAGCAAGTAAACAAGTAACAGTGGAAGATGTATCAATGGTAAAGATTGGACCGGGGTCCATAGTTCACTAGAGGTGCTCTCCTTAGATAAACAACATGGCATGAAGGGTAAACAAATTACAGCGGGGCAATTGACAGGAACTGAGCAAGGCATAACAATGCAATTACTAACCAGAAAGATCCTATGAGATTCGATTAGGCAATACAACAAGATACATAGACCGCCATCCAGCTGCATCTATGACTAGAAGTCCACCTTCAGGTTATCATCCGAACCCCCTCCAGTATTAAGTTGCAAGCAACAGACAACTGCTTTAAGCAAAGTGTGTAAGGTAAACAGTCCACATGTTCCATGAACAAGAGACCATTGTTTTCTCCCTAGTAGAAACAACACATCTACAACCGAAGATATTATTGTCACTTCCCTTGGAAACTAGAGGCATGAACCCACTATCGAGCATAAATACCCCCTCTTGGAGTCACTAGCAACTACTTGGCCAAGATAGCTACTAACAACGGAGAGCATGCAAGATCACAAACAACACAGACATGATAGAATCATAAAGACAAAACCATTAATCAAACCAACATAATAATCTTAATATCCATCAGATCCCCACAAACACAACATGCATGATTACAAATAGATTAGATCTTGATCATGAACGGAGCTCACAAGATCTATACATAAAAGCACAAAGGAGGAGATACAACCATCTAGCTACTACATGGACCCATAGTCCAAGATGGAACTACTCACGCATCATACCGGAGAGAAGGCCTCCGGGATGATCTCCCCTCCGGCAGGGTGCCGGGAAGAACTTCAGATCCCCCCCAATCTAGGGACGATGGTGGCGGCAGCTACAGACGGTTTCGTGAAGATTTGATCGGGTGCTTAGGGTTTCTGCATCGGGGGCTTCTTATAGGCGAAGGGGGAGGCCGAGGAGGCGACCAGGGGGGCCAAACCCTAGCCAAGCACGGGCCCACCCCTGGCCACGCCTGGGGGGGTCTGGCTGCCCTGGCCCGCTTCCTCGTCTCCCCTCTAGACTTCTTGTTCCCCACGAAAAGTAATTGGACTTTGACGTTTGTCCCGTCCAATTCCGAGAATATTTATTTACTAACTTTTCTAAAACAAAAAACAACAGAAAACATGCATTTGGCACTGTTGCAACTTGTTAGTAGGTTAGTACCAGAAAACATATAAAAAGCACCTCAAAGTGTAGACAAGTAAAGCAAAGTAGATACTAAACAAGCATAGAGCATCAAAAATTATAGATACGTTTCCGACGTATCACCTGGTGCTACTAGGACTGTAGCACCGGTCCAGCTAAATAGCCCAAGGTACATATACGTATATTTTCAGCCAGAATTTACGAGCCCATAGTGGTAGCACCACCCCGGTTACCAGTCCTGCACCACCCTGGCCTATCGAGCACTTGGCCCATGCGCTAGAAAATCTTAGCAATCACTAATTCTGCCGATGATTGCATGACTCGCGTCAGCGACGGAAACCAGGTCGCATGACTCGCGTCGGTTCGTCTCTTGGTAGCTCCGCTCCGTGGTTGGCGGTTCCGCCCATCTCTTCGTCACTCATCCTGCCATCCGGGCGACAGCGGGCACCGGCAATCAGTGTCAGTGCGTGTGCTCCACTTCTGCTTTTCCATCCTTCACGATCTGCTAGCTGCTGCTTGCTAGGTATGATTCCATCAGCCGCTCGTTTCATCCCCTAAAATCTTTAATTTAGATTTGATATATATTTTTGATTGGTTAATTCTAAATTTCTAATTAGACTATTTCAAATAATTCTATCATTTTCTAGGATGAAGAAATATTATCCAAAGAAAGATGCACCTAGTACTAGTTTAGCAACGCTGCCAACACAAAAGGAAGTCCGCATTGAACTTAATATGGATGACATTGTTGCTTATCCGGCTCTTCGAAAACCAATATATGAGTTTGATCCGAATATAAGAGATGAAGCTAAGAGAGCATATTTGTCTATGGGTCCATGTCAACCACGTGACCATGTTTTTCACGGAAATTGCAAGGGGATCAGATGAGAGGATTTATAAAAACATGGTTCGACATGTTTGATTGGCTAGAATATAGTGTGCAAAAGGATGCATCTTATTGTTTTTATTATTATCTATTTAGACCTCCACGGATTGGTAATGGGAAAATGATACATTCACTAAAGATGGCTATGTCAATTGGAGACGGGGACTTGAAACTTTCAATGCTCATGTTGGAGGACCTGATAGTACTCACAACAAGGCAAGGAAGTGTGCTGCTGATTTAAAAAATCAGAGACAAAGTGTGGCGTATGTGTGGTCCAAGAAAAACGCGGATAAAGAGGAAAAAATATAAAGCTCACTTGATTATTGTTTCAGGTATTGTGAGGTTTCTTCTTTTGCAAACTCTTGACTTCAGTGGGCATGATGAATCCTCAAGATCAACCAATAAGGGAAACTTTCTAGACATGTTGGAATGGTACAAACATAAAGATCCCAAAGCTGCAAGTGTTCTTGGTGTAAATGCTCCCAAGAATTGCCAAATGTTTGCTCCTGAAATACAGAAAGATTTAGTGAAAGCTTGTGCACACGACACAAGGAATGTAATTATTTCTGAAGTGAATGGGCGTCAGTTTGCAGTGCTTGTTGACGAGTCTCGTGATAAGTCAATAAAAGAGCAAATGGAGATGATCTTGAGGTATGTACCAACCTTCCTATTGATGTTTCAGTTCTATCCTGTTATCAAATATCGTTCACTAATATCTTTTTCCATGTAGGTATGTCAATGGTAAAGGTGGGATGATTGAGAGGTTTCTCGGGATTAAGCATGTTTTCGATACTATCGTCTTCTCTTAAGAGAGACTTGGATGCTATGTTTATCAAACATGGTTTATCTATTTCTCAGTTGCGAGGGCAATAATATGATGAAGCCTCAAATATGAGAGGTCGGTTTCATGGGTTGCAGAAACACATATTGGACGAAAATCCATATGCCTTTTATATACATTGTTTTGCTCATCAACTACAACTAGTGGTTATTTCTGTTGCCAAGTGTTGTGCTTCCATTGAGGATTTTTTTCAATAATTGCACTATGCTTGTAACCACTGTTGGTGCTTATTGTAAGAGAAAGGATCAACTTCTCCAAGACCACCATGACAAACTTGTGGAGCAATTGGAGACTGGTGAAATTTTTCCAAGAAGAGGAAAAAACCAAGCCACTAGTCTTCCAAGGCCCGGTGATACACGGTGGGGTACACATCACAAAACTTTGGTTCGTCTTCAGCTAATGTGGACCTCTGTATTGGAGGTATTGGAAAATATTTGTGAAGATGGAGAGAGCGAGCAAAGAACTAAAGCATCATGTTTGATAGAAAGGATGGAACACTTTGAATTTGTTCTTATGATGCATCTTATGATTAGAGTATTGGGGAAGACCCAAGAATTGTCACAATGCTTACAAAAGAAAAATCAGAATATTGTTCATGCTATTGGACTAATTGGGTCGGTGTTGATGAATATGAATGACATGAGGGAAAATGGTTGGGAAGAGATGTTTGAAGAAGTGAAGGACTTTTGTGTCAGTAGGAAAATTGTTGTGCCAAATATGGATGATACAATACCACTAAGAGGTCGTTCAAGGGGTCGTGGTGCAAAGTTAGTAAGTTACTATCATCATTTTCATCATGGCATTTTCAATCTTGTTCTTGACCAGATTTTAGTTGATTTAAACCACCGCTTTGCTGAAAAATCAACTCAGTTGTTGAGATGTATTGCTTGCCTTGATCCTAAGAATTCTTTTGCTAACTTTGATGGAGACAAGATTATTGAACTTGCCAAGATTTATGCTGCTGATTTCTCGGAATATGAGTGTGTTACCTTAGGAGATCAACTTGCCACATTTGTTGTTGACATGAGAAGTGATGAAGACTTTTTGAGGTGTAATGATCTTGGCAATCTAGCTGTGAAGATGGTTCAAACTGATAGACACACATGCTACCCTTTGGTGTATCGCCTCGTTGAACTTGCCTTGATTTTGCGAGTTGCCACTGCAACAGTTGAGCGGGCTTTCTCGGCTATGAATATTACCAAGACCGAGTTGAGGAATAAGATGAATGATGATTGGGTGGATCATAGCACAGTGTGCTACATTGAGCGAGGCATCTTTACGAGAATTGAAGATGATATCATTTTGTGGCGTTTTCATGGTTACAATAGTCGTGCATGCCAATTGCCTAAAGCCATTACTAGGACTTTGTGAGTTCCTAGTATGTTATTTACTATCGAGTTCATCTTTCATATCAATTATATAACATTTATATTTATGATGTTTGTTCTACATTATATATGCAGATTGATGTCTCAGGTGGATGTATTGACGGTTCATGAATAATGTTGATGACATGTGAACCGCGGAGATATCTTGATGGTATTTCTAGAGATTCTGTAATACTTTGTATTTTTGTTCATCGGTTAATCAATTAGCTATTTGTGATTTTTCTACTGTAGCAATGTACTTTTACTATTACTATGGTGAATTTTGGGTGATATATAGTAGAATTTTTTTCCAGCAATTAGTTAGCACCCCTCTTTCTTCGTTTCCGGCTCCACCATGAACCGGCAATGGATCGTTCGACTCCGTGGTTCTCTGCAAAGCATGCAAATGCCACAATTTGGCCTACTTCTGTTCTAAAGTCGGTCCGCCATTCAAAGATTATTTTGAATTGCAATCCATGTTAAATGACACATCATGTTTTTTTAGAGCAAAACGCGACACATCATGTGAACAAAGATGAGTGAACCAAAACCCTATTACCAACGTGTCTAGAATTACACCCATAAATGTCCTGATCAAATACTAACCAAAACCCTATTCTGGATAAGCAACCGCACCAGTGTAAAGTACCATGGAACACGAGTCATTGTCAAGACGGAGTCCAGCGAGCTGTTGGGGGCTTGGGGCTGTCCCCGGCCCGCGTCGGCGTCGTCCACGGAACAGAGCCACAACGAACACTGGCCACTAGTCGCACGCCGAAAACCAAGACGCCGTCCAATCCAATCAAATTCCCGAACCCCGAACACATGCACGTACCTTTCATGGACTCGCCGAGCAAACACCAGCCATGCAAAATTCGGCTTCTCCGGAAGAATCACAAGAAAAAGAATCCATGGATGGAAATCAATGGAGTGTTCTCTCTATATATCCCATGGCGATCTGAATGCTGCCTCCCGGAGCCACCTCGACCTGCACGGACGCCTTCGTCTAGCTCGGTCGTTCATGCCCCAGCTCTCCGCCTTGCTGTCTATGCAACCCGTCTCTACTTCCATGGAGAGGACCAGCCAGTGGTACGTGTCTGCTCAATTGCTCTCCTGCTTCATACTCGTCTCGGTCTCTTCTTGCTGATCGGCTGATCATGGTTCTTCCACGATCGATTGTGCAGGGTGTCGACGCAGGACGTACCAACGGACCTCGTCGTCCGGATCGCCGGCTCCTCCTTTCCTCTCCATAAGGTCAGTCTTCTTCCACCTTCCGATCGATCTCCGGTTCCTATATTCAATCGATGGTAATCACGTATACGAGAGAAAGTTTGTCTGCTTTGATCATGGTCTAACGTGGACACACTTAATCGTTTTCCATGGCAGGCGGTGATGGTGCCCAAGTGCGGCTACATCCGCAAGGCCGTCGCGGGCGCCACGCGGTCGGACCCCGTCGCGCCCGTCACCGAGATCGAGCTCGACGGGCTACCTGGCGGCGCTGACGCGTTCGAGAAGGCCGCGCGCTACTGCTACGGCGCCAACTTCGAGATATCCGCACGCAACGCGGCCGCGCTCCTCTGCGCCGCGGCGTTCCTCGACATGCAGCCCGCCGACGGCGGCCTCGCGCGCCGCGTGGAGGAGTTCCTCGCGCAGTCGGGGCTCCGGACGCTGCCCAGTGCGATCGCCGTGCTGCGGTCATGCGAGGGCCCGCTCCTTACGGCCACCGAGGAGCTGGGCATCGCGCGCCGCGCGGCCGACGCCGCGGCGCTCAAGATCTGCAACGAGGTGCTCTTCCCGACGCGGTCGCCGCCGGAGTGGTGGGCGTCGGAGCTCGCGGCCCTCTCGCCGGCGTCCTTCCACAGGGTGGTCACGGCGCTTCGCTGCCGACGCGCCGGCCCCGAGGTGCTGGTCGCCGCGGCCACGGCCTACGCGGAGCTCGTTCTTGGTGCCGACGCTGACGGCGCGCTCCTCGAGAGCGTCGTCGCCGTGCTCCCTTCCGCGGACGACGCGCCCCTTCCGGCAGAGTTCCTCTGCCGCCTGCTCCACACCGCCGTCTCCGCGGGGGCCTCCGCCAAGACGTGCCGCGACCTGGAGCTCCGCGTCGCGGCCGTGCTCGACCAGGCCACCGCGGGGGACCTGCTCGTCGTCGCGTTCGACGGCGCCGGGGAGCACGCCACCAACACCGACACCCTCCGGCGCGTCATCGCCGCGTTCGTGGAGCGCGAGTCCGGCTCCGGGAGGAACAGGAGGGCGTCGCTGTCGGGAGCGGCAGTAGCGCTGGGCGCGGGGGCGCTGCAGAAGGTGGCCAAGACGGTGGACGAGGTGGCGGCGGAGATCGCCACGGAGGAGTCGCTGCCGATCTCCAAGTTCGTGGGCGTGGCCGGCGCGGTGCCCAAGGAGGCGCGGGCAACCCACGACTGCCTGTACCGCGCCGTGGACATCTACCTGAAGGCGCACCCGGCGCTGGACGAGATCGAGCGGGAGAAGGTGTGCAGCGTCATGGACACCCTCAAGCTATCCTACACGGCGCGCATCCACGCGTCCCAGAACAAGCGCCTCCCGCTCCAGGCCGCGCTCAGCGCGCTCTACTACGACCAGCTGAAGCTCCGCAGCGCCGGAGCCGGGCACGAGGAGGAGGAGGCGAGGTCGGAGGCCGGGTCGGCGCGCATGCAGGCTAAAGCGGACGCGGCGCTGGCGCAGGAGAACGAGGCGCTGCGGTCGGAGCTGGCACTGATGCGGGCGCACATGTCGTCGGGCGTGCAGCGCAGCAAGGGGAGCGGGTCGAGGACGGCGGCGACGGCGCTGGCGGCGGGGAAGAAAGCGAGCTTTTTCGGGTCGATGTCGCGCACGCTGAGCCGGCTGAACCCGTTCAGGTCCAAGGACACGTCGAGTATTCGTGACAGAACTGGCGACGTGGTCAAGCCCAAGAGGAGGAGGTCCTCCATTAGCTAAGCATACGATTTATGTGTAATTCGGTCTCATTTCATTCGTAAGATTTATATGGTGTGTACCGTGCGTGTAGAGGTGTGTATCATGATTGTTGTTCCTGCTAGTTCCCGTGATGTAGGCCTTTTTTTTTTCATCTGTGCTATCTGATTGTATTGTATGTATGGTGTATGATGGGCATTGTACTCCTATATTAGAACTAGTAATCATGCATGTGCAACACACATCTCTACAATTAATCTAATTATAATTGCGTTTGCGGTAGAAGTTTAATTTTCATACAAGAAGATAGAACATGTTCAGCCTCATCCAATGTTTGAAATTTAAAACTCTTCCTAGTGGTGCTCCAATTGCCCTCATCGAAGACCTATCAGACTGGTGTCCAAAGCACCATCTAGCCACGGTCAACCCTAGCTTGTCTTTACAGCAATATCATAGTGAGACGCCGGTATAAACAATCTCAGTAAAAAAATGTAGTGTGGATTTTGTTCATAATAACGTAGTGCTACAAATAATTAGTGATGTAACTTGTCACCACCAAGGATCCAAAAAGATAAGCGGAAAAAGAATGGAACAAACTGTTTCCAAAGCTCCACTTCCAAGACATGTGTGAGATCTGTTGTCTGAACTTCTAAAATAAGTGAAATAATTGGTACCTAGCTTAATTTCCTTACTTTTTTTCCGTGAAGAAAAGACTTGTCTTTCAATATAGCTGCAACTTGGAAAAGAGAACTTATATGCATCGCTCTGAAGAAGTTTTTGAAAGACACATGGTGCAATTTATCAGAACACTGCTTACTGGCATGGCTATAGCATAATCAAAATAAACTTAATCTGACGGATGCTAGCAGTTTTGGTACCGTTAAAACACTACAACGATTTTCTTCCACGGTCTATACAGAACATGATTAGAGTTTTAGAAGGGGGTAGACTAATGGAAGAGCTATTACACACAAAAAAATATTAATCAACACCAATCCTTTCAAAATTCCTCTTGATTTTCTGCATGCAAAGCTACTCCCAGGTAGTCAGTAATCAGTTCAACGGCCTGATGATAAAGAACTGTTAGAAACAGACCCATTTATGAGAAGAAAACCATGAACATGAAAGTAGAACAATGCGCAGAACATGACAGACTTTGCCGTGTCTCGACACACGGCGAACCACAACGGCACACATAGCTACAGCAAAATGGCTTTGTCATGTGTTTTGAGACAAGTAAATGGCAAAGGTACGACTACTGACCTCGTTAGAGATTAATTCTAGCCAAATATATGCCAACTGGCAAATACTACTATTACAGTGACAATGATCTTAATAATCATAAGTAGTATCTTTTGTCAATAAATAAGTGTTGCAAGTAGTTTCTGACATAGTAATTTATGTCGGACTGCTCTAGGTTTTTCATTTTAGTTTTTGTAACACGGGACGGAAAAAAAACTATAATTTTTTTAAACGGAAGTTTCTATGACACTACTTCCTGGAGATAGCAGATTGCACATTGAACCAATTCTATAAAAATGAGAAGTCACAATGCTTGGAATTTGGTATGTGTAACCATAAGTGCTGATAGTAAAATGCAACTTACCTTGACAATTTCCAGATAACCAGGTTCAATATATATTGTGTGTCTGTCAATAATATCATCAGGCAGCAATGCAAAGATATGTTCTGGTGTTCTTATCCATGCATGTATTGCTGGGAGAGGATTCTACGCTGGAAACAGTCAACTTCACAAGATCATCGCCATTGTCTGATCATACTGGATTGATATGTTTTCCCCTGCCAATTTCAGGTGCCCACATGTTATACATGTACAGCACTTGAAGTAATTAGGATCGATCAAACAGTTAACAAATCACGTCGTTTATCAACCATTACCCTTATGACCTAATCTATCTGCTCAATCATGAAAAAAATTCAGCTAATACTTACCATGCAAGTACCCACCATTCTAACACACCTAGGATAGAGGAAGGATGCCATGATGGGGATACAACGCCAGCGCTGCTCGATGACAATGCGGTAGACTTGGGAAGAATTAGAACGCCTGACGGAACATCGTCCGTCGTAACTATAGAAAACAAAAAAATAACATAACTTCGGAGCTTCAGAGGGTGTGCATAGACACGGTTTGGAAAACAAAAAGAATAACATGACTTCAGAGCTTCTAATATGTCTATGTTTCTCTTATTTTAGGTGATCACATATCTCTATACTAATAAACTCATAAAGGATGAGGCCGAATCCGTATGCGTCAACACTCAGTGTTGAAGACTTCGTTTCTATAGAACTCACGCGCATGATCAGTGTGTTTATGGGGCATCTACCTTTTTTTTTTGCTTTCTTAGGTTAAACAGTCTGAACATTTGTAATCAAGTAGGCATACAAAAAATCTAGCAGCATGGTTTTGGGTTCAGGAATTGTAGCACTAATCGTTCTCTCTCACTCCCTAATTCCAGTCAATGAGCCTCCATGTTCTTATCTATGTGTATATTCAAATCCAAGATTTAGGCTACTTGGGTCTTTATTTAACATTTTAAAAGGACGGTTTGAGCAGATAAATATATTTAAAATTCGTTTTCCATACACATACAGTATTGATATACATACATAATTACTTGTCCTAAGCATGGCCCATAGAAACACAAGAAACAAACGGCAGTATGTTTTCGAAAAACCAGATCAGATCAATATTACCTCTCAAAAATATGAACACTGCGACAACGGTACATCCAATTGCCTCCACTTGATGCCTTCTTGTAAGAACCTCTCAAAAACCGATGAGTTTGCACTTTTAGAAGCTCCGTGTACAAAGACAGAATAGCAGATATAGATACAATCGTTCAGTGAAGAGATACCATGGACCATGGATATATATTCTACCCCCAAAATAAAATAGGAACTACTTGCTCATTGTTTTTCTACGGGATCCCAACAGAATAAAAACACTAATTCAAGAAAATGATGCTGAATACAGATTCAATCGAGGAAGGCGAAAATACCGCGATTCAATTTAGATTACCTAGGACCCGGAACTCAAAAGCATGATTCAATCCATGATTTTTTGAAGGCCCTGCAAGTTTCTACTAAAATTAGAGCGGGAAGGGGGTCAAGACCTGGGAGCTTGCATGTGGATATGCCACAGGTAGGCGGATGCGGCTTCATCTCCTTGCGCCGGCGTGCGTCATCTAATCACGCCGCCTCCGCCTACACCTTGCCTCCAGCCTCTCTTGAATTTCCAACCCCCGAGCGATGCTAGTGAGGTGCACTCCAATCGCGAGCTCGCGTCGCTGAAGGCTGAACCCATGACCACGACCTGGTGTCATCCCCAAGTCCAGGGCCGGGGCCTGGTGGCACCGCCGTCTTCGTCCTCGATGGCACTCGGAGAAGAGTGGCAGACACGGAGATCGGTTTGTGGCACAGGAGGCCAGGCCAACACTATGGCAGCGGCAGGAGGAAGGCGAGTTGCAACGACAGCGGCGGTTTAGGCCATGAAATCCGAAGGAGGAGAGGAATTGATCCGTGAAATCAGGCATGCCTTGGTTGTTTCTTTTAGGATGCGTGATTTCGGGGATTAGGGGTTGTGGGACGGGAGTTCCAGAATTTCCTCTGCCGTGGAGTGTGGTCAGTCAATAGAAATTGCTAAGTGCACACCAAACATCGATTTGTTGAATGCTTGCCGTTAGATTGAGTTCAGTGAAATCAGACATTAGTGTGGGTCCTCTTCTAACTGGCTTAGTGTGGGTCCTAACCACAACGGGCTCTCTTCTATTAGCTGTTTGTGCCTTCGGCTTAAGAGCATCCGCACCGCCGCTAGATCCTGGGCGAATTCTAGGCGTCTGCCTTCTGTCTACCTTGCTAACTGTCAAGTGGTCATCGACTTCCTTGACCGGATGGAGGAATGGCACACTCTCTCTGTATTAGAAGCTCGCCTCCGCTCCCTGGCTAAACTTAACTTTAGTCATCTTAATGCCTCCCGCGCAACCTACTGGCGCCAAAGGGCAAAAATTCGCCATTGCGTTCTGGGAGATGAAAACTCCCGCTACTTTCACCTTTGTGCCTCGGGACGCCTTAGGAAAAATCAAATTAAGGTCCTTGAGGATAGTGATGGCAACCCCACCTTCCCTCATTATGCTAAAGCCGACATCCTTCACAATTTCTACAAGAACCTCTTGGGGCAACCCCTCTCAGCGGCTTGCATCCTTGACCTCCCCATCCTTGTCTCTTCCACCTCCCTCACCCCCTCCCAGGCTTCCTCTCTTATCCAACCTTTCACTGAAGAAGAGCTCAAAATGGATGTCCTTTCCATGAATGACAATTCTAGTCCGGGGTCTGATGGCTTTGGGTCTGCTTTTTACAAACGTAAGTGGCTTTTGGTCAAGTATTGTCTCCTAAACTCTCTCCATGATTTCCATGCCTTAAATTCGGACCTTCGACCGATCAACAAATCCTACATTGTCCTCCTCCCCAAAAAAGCTGGCGCTAATTGTCCTGAAAATTTCCGGCCCATCTCTCTACAAAACGTTTGTCTCAAAGCTAGTACCAAATGTCTCACTCTCCGAGTCAGAAAACTCATTCCTCCTCTTGTCCACCCGGACCAAACTGGCTTCATTTCCGGCCGCTCCATCGCGGAAAATTTTGTCTATGCGGCTGACATTGTCCAATCGTGTCACAAACGGGCGGCTCCGGCTGCCGTCTTCAAGCTTGATTTTCAGAAGGCATTTGACTCCATCAGTTGGGATGCTTTGGATAGGATCCTTCTTGCCAAAGGTTTACCCCCTCTTTGGTGTGCCTGGATAAAAATGATTAACGACACTAGCCAAACTACCGTCCTCCTCAACGGGGTCCCTGGGCGATGGATCCAGTGCCGCCGCGGCCTCCGACAAGGTGACTCCCTCTCCCCCTTTCTTTTCAACATTGTCATTGATGTCCTTCAACAACTCCTCCTCCAGGCTTCCCTTGATGGTCTTCTCCTCCACCCCCTTGTGGACGATCTCCCCTGTCCTATCCTCCAATACGTCGATGACACTCTCGTCATCATTCGTGCCCTTCCGCAGCATGTCCAGAATCTTAGGAAACTCCTGGACGACTTCTCTCTGGTCACCGGCCTCACGATAAACTTCCACAAAAGCACCTTTGTCCCTATCAAGGTTGGCCCTGATGAGGCCTCCCTTATGGCCTCCCTGTTTGGCTGCGGCATCTCCTCCTTCCCGCAAACTTACCTTGGCCTACCTCTCTCCACCCACGCGCTAAGACCCTCTGACTTCGCGCCGATCATCTCTAAGTGCGACATGAGACTTTCGGGATGGCGAGGCCGATCTCTTCCTATTGGCGGACGGCTCCTCCTCGTCAACTCCGTCCTCACTGCTATGATTGCTCACGCTATGAGCGCCGGCCTGCTTCCTGCTGGGGTTATTGACGCTACCGACAAACGTAGACGAGCATTCCTCTGGGCTGGCGACGAAAAATGCTCCGGCGGCGACTGTAAAGTTGCTTGGATGAAGGTATGCACCCCCAAAAAGCTTGGCGGCCTTGGCGTCTTATCTCTTCCTGCTCAGAACAAGGCCCTCCTGGCAAAATTCCTCACTAAGATTCACTCCACTTCTTCTGCTCCTTGGGCCTCCTGGTTCCGCCGTCGCTACGGCTGGGCTGATGAGAATGACCTCGGCGACAGCCACTTCCTTGACACCCCTATCTGCAAAAATATTGTGGCAGGTCTAGCCTCCTTCCGCAACTGCTCCTATGTCACTCTTGGCGACGGGACTTCCACCTCCTTCTGGATCGACAGATGGCTGGACCCTCTCCCTCTCTTTGAAAGGTTCCCTGCCCTTTTCTCCCACTCTACCCGCCCTAATGCTTTTGTCTCCGCGATTTTCTCCAACGGCCTTGCTACCACTCTCACCTCCCGTCTCACCAACGCTGCCTCCAAGGAGATGACGACCCTTAACATTGAACTCCATGCTCTCGAGCTTCGGAACGCCATCCACGACAACCGAGTCTGCCGCTACTCTAACAAGTGTCTCTCTAACAGAGGTTTCTATGCCAACTCTTTTAGCAATCTGCAGATCGACGATCAGGCCCCAAGGATTTGGGGGAATGCCACTCCCCTGATGACATGGATATGCCCTGCGGGTATCCGATGTTAGTATACCTGGTCCAGCCCGAGGGAAGGCCCACTCGACGACCTGCCAGGGTCCAGGACGCCGAAGACGTTTCGGCTGCACGAAGCACATATGGACACGGACTCCAAAGCGCACAAGACAAGGATACCTCAAGACTAGAGTTTGAATACAACTTGTAACCAACTCGTATCGGTACCTGAGACCTAGCCTCCCCATATATAAAGGCTAGGAGGGTCCAACGAGGAGGACACATACACAATAGACAGATCTATAGATCTACAATCTCTCGACTCATACTTTCGCACACGCATCCACGCCAGATCGAATCTGCGCACCCTGTAACCTTCGGTTCCGCCGTAATCAAAGAGCAGACAAGCAGGAGTAGGGTTTTCCCTCCGGGGGCCTGAACCTGGGTAAATCTCGTGTCCCCTGGTTGCTTGTCTGTTAACCGTGCCGCGATCTCCAGCATCCCCATCTTCTCCAAAACCCAAGTCCATAACAATGGGCATTGACGAGATTAAACCTCGTTAATTGGTGCCGTCTGTGGGAATCGGGGATGCTGATTGTGCGATCGTGACGGTTCCATCAACCTCGGCAATCTACGATTCGCCGATCTCAGGAGATCAATCTCTGCTTCAGTCTCTTTCAAGATCGTCGCCGCAATCAAGCGCAGCTGATTCAATCTGCTAAGCCCAATCGATCTGGCCAAGTATGCGAGACACCAACCAGAACCATGGAGCCGTCATCACGTTAAAGAAGAATTAGTTCGTTGCACAAGACGTGCAGAGATGGGACTCGTGTACCTGACAAACATGAGATACTAGATTTGATCAATGTCTCACAAAAAGATCCCGAAGGCGCGTGTTTGTCCAGACGCACCCACGTCCATGACCACAGGCCCCTGATTTCAACATGTGTGCGGCTACAGGCAAGAAAAGAAAAGAAAATACAACGCGTCTGGTCCTTTTTGCTGGAGCAAGTTTATACGTGCATCAATAGCCTATATAACAATGTTTCTCCACTCGATGCTTTTTCTTTTTGCTTACTATATCCAACCTGCTATTCAACTGTTCAATTACTAATCAATTGTTTGAGAAGTTTGGAAAGTGCAGATCGTCCGCGGATCAGCAGACTTGTTAGCTATTTCGGCTATCGCTCCGTCACGTGACTCTATCCGCCAAGCCACTCGCCACTGCATCGATTCCCTCCACTTCGTCAACCGGCCGTGGCCTTCGGCTCTAGCAACCCGCTGTGGTCTTCGACCCTGCCATGCGACCCGTTGTGGCCTTCGGCTGCGGTGACCCGACGCATCCTTTGGATGCGGCGACCTGATGTGATCTTCGGCTGCGGCAATCCGCTACGATCTTCGGCTCCAACGACTCGGGGGCTCGGGGCTCCCTCCGCTTCGGCGACCAGCCGTGGCTTTCGGCTGCGGTAACCCGATACATCCTTCGGATGCGACTACCTAGTGTGGCCTTCGATTGCGACAATCTTCGGATGCAGAACTTAACGCCGCCATCGACCCTAGGAACCCGTCGCTGCTATGACCGTGGTCCGCCGCGTCGACTACGTCCGCCGCGTGACCCACTACCGCGTCAACTTCGCCACGACAACCAACAAAGCTAAGTTTCCCTCTACTTAGAGTTGATTTCTTTTTTAACTCGCACTCGAAACACTCGGGGGCTGCGCCCTCTTCGAGTAACCTAATGTGCCATCGGCTCCACGCACTCGAGCACCTCGAACGCGACAGCCCGAGTAGCTGATTCTGCCTGACCGTCGAATCCTTGAACTCCGAGTGCCTCGGCAAGGTACTGAGACTAAGGGTAATCAGGCTAACGAAAAGGCCTAGCATACAGTACAACAGTGCCGACTCGATCGGCACCAGAATCTTAATATACAAGCCGACAGGCAAATATTCTTTACAAGATACAAGTACTTCACAATTTCTTATGTTTTCTGCAGTTTACAAGGATGTCGACTGCGTCGAGCTATTGTATCGGGTCCTCCAACAGGAGTCGACAAAGCAACTGGCTACGCCATAAACTCAAGGTCCGAGTCAAAACCCTCCTCGGATGGTTGCATCACTTGATGCTACACAGGCGCGATGCTGACTCGATGCACTTCCGGGTCAGTGGTTTCTCCTCATATGAGTCTCCACTCGAGTCTGCGACTCGACTAGACACTCGGAGGCTACTCCTATCAGGAGCGCTGGTCGCGCACCCGATGTACTTTCGGGTCAGCGGTACGCCCACGAGATTTTCGGCTACAACTACACGATACAAGGCTCGAGTCTCTGCCCGAGTCTACGACTCCGCCAGACACTCGGGGGCTACTCCAAACTGGAGCGCTGGCCGCGCACCCGAAGCATGAATAGCGTACTACTCCAATGACTTATTCTTCGAGTCCTACGTCGAGTCTACGACTCCACTACGGACTCGGGGGCTACTCCCATAGGGAGGATGGATTCCAGCATCCGAAAAATTTGTGTCCTACGGACCTGAAGCAAAACAATGGCTGAATTAAAGTCTCTGCTCGAGTCTACGACTCGAACAGACACTCGGGGGCTACTCCCATAGGGAGCGCTAGTCGCGCACCCTATAGTCCATTGTGTTGACTACGTCCACGATGTCGATTCCTTTACAACAGCCGAACAAATTCAGCTGACCCGATGAACTTCCGGGTGAAGTGCTTCGCACTCGATACAACTTTCGACTCCGACATCCAAATACAAGGTTCAAGACAACTAAGTCTCCACCCGAATCTACGTTTCAGATGGAGACCCGGGGGCTACTGACATGGATACGCCCTGCGGGTATCCGATGTTAGTATACCTGGTCCAGCCCGACGGAAGGCCCACTCGACGACCTGCCAGGGTCCAGGACGCCGAAGACGTTTCGGCTGCACGAAGCACATATGTACACGGACTCCAAAGCGCACAAGACAAGGATACCTCAAGACTAGAGTTTGAATACAACTTGTAACCAACTCGTATCGGTACCTGAGACCTATAATCCCCATATATAAAGGCTAGGAGGATCCAACGAGGAGGACACATACACAATAGACAGATCTACAGATCTACAATCTCTCGACTCATACTTTCGCAAACGCATCCACGCCAGATCGAATCTGCGCACCCTGTAACCTTCGGTTCCGCCGTAATCAAAGAGCAGACAAGCAGGAGTAGGGTTTTCCCTCCGGGGGCCTGAACCTGGGTAAATCTCGTGTCCCCTGGTTGCTTGTCTGTTAACCGTGCCGCGATCTCCAGCATCCCCATCTTCTCCAAAACCCAAGTCCATAACAATGGGCATTGACGAGATTAAACCTCGTCACCTGAAGTGCAAGATCTTCCTCTGGCTGCTGCACCAACATCGCCTCCCTACCAACGACAGGAGGTTCAGGCACCAGCTCTCCTCCAGCAATACTTGCCCTTCCTGCACTCAAATTGAAGGCACCACCCACATGTTCTTAGGGTGCTCTCGCGCTACCCAAGTCCGGGACCTCTTCTTCCCGATCGGCTCCACCACCTTCTCCAACATGGAAGAGCTCTGGGACTCTCGTGCTTGCTCTTATGCCAACGCCTCGATCTGCACGGCCATCACGTGGAATATCTGGAAGCGACGCAACGCTATCATCTTCAACGGTGTGGATGATCCACTCCTGCTGGTTCAACGAAGATGTCTCGAAGACATTAGACTTTGGGCGAACAGATGTCATGCTGCCTCCCCCAAGGCCTCTCTTATTAATTGGTGTAATGACTTTGATCCCCCTTGATTCTCCCCCTCGCCCGCTTTTCTCTGTCCTCTAAAACCTTTGTAACTGAACAACTTATTTGTCTGGTATAAAATCGTTCAGGCTGGCGTAAACCCGTCATAGTTCCGCTAAAAAAAAGATTGAGTTCAGTGGGCCTAATCATACGGCGGTATTGGTCCGTGTACTTTTCATAGGGTACGTTTAGAAAAAATAATGTTTGCTTTTTTATTAGTAGTAGAGATGAAAACTAAAATTTCGATTCAATTATACTGTTCAATCGACTGAACTATGTTGCTATGTTTCTATGGATTGTCAGTTGTCACCAGCTCTCTGAATTTCACCTGAAAACCGAACAAAAAGGTTCAGATTTTGCAGCTAGAATGGCATCTGGTCATTGAATAAAAATGCAGAACTGCATATGCATTCAGGTTTTCTTCCCCTTGGATTACCGGAGTTGTGATGGGAGCTTCTATTCTCCGCCTGACGCGGGACGAAACAGCGTCCACCCGAAGGGCATTCTTCCAGGCCGTATGGGAGCGACCAAACAACAGGTAAAGTTTTTTTTTTCATTTAGATATTTTTCAAAATATAATTAATAATTTAAATACTTTAAAATCACAGCATTTCTGACTTCTGAACATTTAAAAAATCTAAACGTTTTATAAATCGTCTAAATATTTTTTGAATCAAACATTTTCAAATTTCAACCTTTTTTAGTTCTTAATATTTTCAGATATAAAATACTTTTAAAATTTGAATATTTTCAAACAATAAAAACAGAAAAGAAAAAGAAACTTGAAAACTAAAACAAGAAAAGAAACACACAAAAAATAAAAAAAGGGATCAAAAAGAAAAGAAAACAACATAAATGGCTCAGCCGTAACACCCCTACTTCTAGTAATTCTCTAATTATGATATGGCTAGCAAAATGTCCGCGCGTTGCGGCGGAAGAAGTTAGTCTTTGTTATGCCGGTGGTGATTTTTTTAAATCAGTGGCATGTTGTAGTATAGATAGTTTTTTTAATTTGATCGACTACATAATGTTTCCTTTCTCCAAACCCCCTCTTCCCCTTCCTTGACGTGCTTGCCTTTCATCAACGCACTCTAAGATCCGGTACACGATTATAGATCACTCACGCTTAGTTTGTCTGTACACGATTCTCTAGGCGAAAAGGTTCAGAAAGAGCTACATGTATATCTGTTATTCCATAGTAATTACTGTCGCGCGGGCAAACCGTACTATGTCAGATTAGATGGATCAAGAAAAGTAGCACCTGACTCCGACCACTACAGCAAACGTTACGAGCTCGGAGAGATACTTAGATCGAGAAAATAAACGACTGGTTCGTGGCAAGGATCGACCCTCCGAAAAGCTACGGCAAGATGATGTCGACTCTGCCGAGAGAGGGCGGTGGACTCGTGCCGTATTTGTTCACCGCGATTGCAGCCTGTAAGTTTTTATAGGTGACACTGTTGAACAAGTTCTTTTTCTATTAGAGTAGGGCATGACTTCTACTCATAGGCATCAAACGTCAATGACTTCTACTCGGCTGCATGCCAGATCGGTGCGATGGCACGACGTTGAGGCTTGACTCGGCCTACGAAACTTCTAACGAAACGTTTTATTACTTACCGGTGGTATTGGGTGTGATAATATGTGGTAATATGAGTGTTTCTTTGTTCCTTTTTTCCACTTAGGGGTGGTATATGAGTAATATATGATTTACTGCAGGGGTAAAGCCGTAAAAAAAAGTATAGGAACAACAAGAAACACTCATTTCTTTATTATTATATACTCTCTCCGATCCATATTACTTGTCGTTAAAATGGATGTATCTAGTACTAAAACATATCTAGATAGGGATTATTATATTAGATATAGATATAGATTGTGTATAACATGAGGCTCATTATTTTTCTCTTAAGAATAATTGTGTATAAATGGGTCGGCGGTAACACCCTAATTTCCTGTGCGTGGCCTCGGCACACACGGGCGTCGACGAATGTGACGTGTGCCACGCAGTCTTCCTAATATAGTTTAATTAACACTATTTTGCTAGTGGCGTCGTAAAATATAACAGAAGCCGCCACTTTTGGCAAAATATTATTAACGTTCGACAAATAGGAAACCCCACCACTAAAATCTAACGGTGGCGTTCTCAAATATGCAAACGCCATTAAAAAATAGGTCCCACATATGCACCCTTTGTTCGGAAGTTGTCGAGACGAGCTTGAAGAGTTGAGTCGACGACAACTAGGCATTAGACGTTATAGTAATAAATAATATATAATGCAATGGGAAAATGAAATTATGCATCATATGATAGCAAATTAGGAGATTTAGGAACATAAGTAACAATTAACATGCTTGGCGGTGGTGGAGCGAACGAAGATGCTTGGTAGTAGCGGTGAAGGCTGGTGGCGGTGGTTGTGCAACCCCGCTTCCCTCTCTCTCTCCCCCGCCCGATTCATTTCTGCAGGTGGTTGATTGACCCATTCTCCCGCTCAATTAGCTTTTCCCTCACAGGTACGCACCAATTTCATCTATTCTCCACGATTTCCCCCTAAAAATCCCGTCAATCTTGTCTGGGCGAGCTACCGAACCACCCAGTCGACGCCCAGGCGATGGGTCGTCACATTTTTCCCTAGGCGCCTGCCTAATTCCAATTTTCTGGGTGTCTCTCCCACTTGTCCTCTCGAGTGGGACTGGACGCTTAGACATCGTTTAGGCAACGACTTCCGAACAAAGTATGCAGTCGCGGCAAACGTAGTAGTGGCGTTCCAAGCTAGTCAATGCCATTAATAGAATCACTATCAGTGGAGTTTGTATTTTGGGAAACGACTCTCGTAATTTAGGTGGGGATAATTTTTTTTGCTAGAATAGCGGTGACGTTTGAATATAAAAGAAACGCAGCTGATGATCGACATAGTAGTTGTGCTCGCGTTTTTAATACCACTAGCTGCGTCGCAGTCCACTAATCCCATGTGACCTCCCCCACCACCTTCTTCTTTCTCTCACTTTCCTTATTCTCTCTCTTGTGTTCTTCCACTCTCTCTCTCTTCACACTTATCCACTCTCTTCAACACCTAGATCTAGCCATCTAATACGTCTATGGAATAAATAAGCACTTAAGGAAGCTCAGGCTAGTTCTTATTATGATGGCCGACATAGTAAGCTCAAGCTAATCCTTATTATGATGACCGACACAAAAAATATATCAAGCCATACTGGTGGCGTTGCCAACAACTTAGGCGCCACCTGTAGACATATTACTGTCGCGTCAAATGTATTGAACAACACCACTATGGCAAAGTGGATCTTCAAAATCTACACCCAACCATCTCCTTCCCGACTCACACAACCACACACAGAACACACACCACACCCGACCACGCCCCACCGTCCGTGCGTCGCCGAATCGCCACCGGCGGCCAAACTCATGGGCCACGATAGCCGCTGAGAGCCCGCTTGCCGCCGGCTCAACGCCCAACACGCCTGTAACATCTCAAAAAAAATATTAATAAAGATGTCAATTTCTAGTCAACCAAAATTAGGGTAAACAAAAGTTTTTAATAATTAAACCCTATCTTAATGTAGGTGTGTATGAATGTTTGCAATGCCATGTTTGATTGTTGTAAATGATGAGAAATGGTTTAAAGATCAAAACCATATCATCTAGGTCAAATCCAAACCAGATCAACACAAAAGAAAATTAAAATATGAAGCATATGACCTAATGGTCATTTTTGCAGAAGTTAACACTTAGCTCACTTTGAGCATCTCTAGCAAGTGATCTCCCCTTGCTAGACCAAGTAACACTAAACACAATGGAGCTTTCCAATCTTGCAGAAATATTTTCAAACCCATTTGAGAGGCAATTCAAATATTTTCAAGATAGTCATTTTTGGAAAACCATCAAAACCTTCACCACTTAGCAAACCCTTTTACCCAGAGACTACCAAGCTTAAGACCAGAACACCCACCAAAAAGATTTGGAAAATTCAAAGATTGAATTCTTGCGGCCATTGGATCAA
Source organism: Avena sativa (assembly GCA_916181665.1). Classification (NCBI taxonomy): domain Eukaryota; kingdom Viridiplantae; phylum Streptophyta; class Magnoliopsida; order Poales; family Poaceae; genus Avena; species Avena sativa. Next base: position 198,501,051 of record OV702282.1, read on the forward strand.
ACACCTGGTGATCACAATACAACCTCAACAACTATCTATTGTTTTGATCAATCCTTTGATCATCTTTGTGACCTCACCGAGCTCCCTGTAGGGTTTCGTAGCATGGAAAACAAAAAAATTCTATCGCATACAAACAAACAAGCCAAGATCTATCTACTAGATTGTAGCAACGAGTCGATGGAATAACTCACCCTCGAAGATTCCAAAGTGTTTAACGAGAGCAGATTCTCGTGGGTGATGTAGTCGTACTCTTCCCGATCTCAAGATCGCGTAGACGATCCTTCCGGCGCTACGTTCCGGCAGCGCTCCCGCAGTCGGTCACACGTTCGGTACTCGACGAAGACCTTCCTCTCCCTTGTTCCAGCAGGCAGCGGAGGTTGTAGCACTCTTCTCGCGATTTCGGCAGCACAACGGCGTGGTACCGGAAGTAGAGGGGAGATCTCACAGGGCTTCGCCTTAAGCCGGAGCGAGTATGGTGGATTATGAGAGAGCTCCTCGGCGATCTAGGGTTTAGACACACCAAGGAGGAGGTGCTAGAGCCGGCGGCTAGGGCTTGGGTCAGCCCAAGTCGGCGGCTAGGGCAACCCTAGGAGGCGGCGGCAGCTGCAGGAGGTGGTGGCGCCAAGCTAGGGTTTGGGGCAGGGAACTTGTGTGCCTAGGAGGGAGCCCTGCCCCTCCTTATATAGGTGGAGGGGCCGTCCGGCCAAGGGGAGGGAGGGGAGTCCCTCCCCAACTCGGCTTGGGTGGTGCGCCGCCGGTTGGAGGAGGGAAACCCTCCCCAACTCGGTTTCCCACTCCTCCTCCTCTTTCCAAAACTTGCCGTTTGACTTTCAAACTAGCCGTTTGACTATTCAAACTAGGATTTGAATAAACCCTTTATTTTGGACAGCGAAGACACTTAGTACATGATGCAATCATACCAACTTGATATAACACATTCATGTACCCTCCCCCCCCCCCCCCAGAGTGCCGGACATTCCGGAACCTTCTAGAACATTCCCGATGAAAACACCGGAATCATTCCCCAACTCCGAAACGAGACTTTCCTTATATGAATCTCATTCTCCGGACCATTCCGGATCTCCTCGTGATATCCCGGATCCCATCCGAGACTCCGAACAACATTCGGTCTCTTTCTCATCATACCATAACTACTCAAACAATGTCGAATCCTTAAGTGTGTCTCCCTACGGTTCGTGAATTATGCGGACATGATCGAGACACTTCTCCGAACAATAACCAATAGAGGAACCTGGAAATTCATATGGCTCCCACATATTTCTACGATTACTTTGCGATCGAATGAACCACTTACATACGATACCAATTTCCCTTTGTCTCACGATAGTTTACTTATCCGAGGTTATGATCGTCGGTATCTCTGCATACCTAGTTCAACCTCGTTACCGATAAGTACTCTTTTCTCGTTCCCGTGATATGTGATACCTTGTGAGCCAGTCACATGCTTGCAAGCTAATTGGATGACATTCCACCCAGAGGGCCCAGAGTATATCTATCCGTCATATGGATGGACAAATCCCACTCTTGATCCATGTGTCTCAACCAATACTTTCCGAACACTCAATGCCACCTTTATAGCCACCCAGTTACGGTGTGGTGTTTGATGTCATCAAAGCATCCATCTGGTAAAGGTGATATGCATGATCTCATGGTCGAAGGAATTAGGTTACTATGTATCAGAAAGCATATAGCAATTGAACTATTGAAATGACTTGATCTTTATGCTACGCTTATCTATAGGAGTATGTCCACCATATCATTCTCCTAACGATATGATCTTGTTGTTGATAACATCTCAATGTTCATGATAGGGAAACCACAATCATTTATCAACCAACAAGCTAGTGATGTATAGAGGCTATACCAGGGACTTTCAATTTAAGTTTACAAATCACACAAGTATTAATGTTTCCTTGTTAATACTATTATAGCATGAATGTAAATATTTATCATAAACACAAAGATATAATAATAACTACATTTATTATTGCCTCTAGGGCATATCTCCAACAGTCTCCCACTTGCACTAGAGTCATCTAATCTAGATTACATGGTAATATACCGAACACCCATGGCAGTTTGGTGCTGGTCATGTTTTGCCCTCGGGAGAGGTTTAGTCAACGGATCCGCCACATTCAGATATGTGTGTACTTTGCAAATCTTTATATCCCCATCTTGGATATGTTCTCGAATAGCGTGAAAACGTAGCTTGATGTGCTTCAGCTTCTTGTGTGACCTTGGTTCTTGCGCATTGGCTATGGCGCCCATGTTATCACAGTAGATAGACATTGGGTCCAGCGCACTAGGAACCACACCCAGCTCTGTAATGAACTCTTTCATCCATATCGCTTCTTGTGAAGCCTCTGAAGCAGCCATGTATTCCGATTCAGTTGAAGATCTCGCCACAACGCTTTGCTTTGCACTCCTCCAGCTAACTGCTGCACCATTCAAAATAAATACGTATCCAGATTGTGATTTAGAATCATCCGGATCGGTGTTCCAACTAGCATCGGTGTAACCATTAACAACGAGTTGTTCATCACCTCCATAAGAAAGAACCATATCCTTAGTTCTTCTCAAGTACTTAAGGATGTTTTTGACCGCTGTCCAATGATCCACTCCTGGATCACTTTGATATCTGCTAGTTAAACTAACAGCATATGCAATGTCGGGTCTAGTACATAGCATGGCATACATTAGAGATCCTATGGCCGAGGCATAGGGAGTCTTACTCATCCTTTCTCTATCTTCTGCCGATGTCGGACTTTGAGTTTTACTCAAGGTCGTATTGGGCAACATGGGCAAGAACCCTTTCTTGCTATCTTCCATTCCAAACCTCTTTAGAACTTTGTCCAAATATGTACTTTGTGACAATGATATTTGGCGTTTTGATCTATCTCTATAAATCTTTATGCCTAATATGTAAGCTGCTTCGCCAAGATCCTTCATTGAAAAACTATTATTCAAATATTCCTTGACACTATTAAGAAGGTCTACATCATTCCCAATCAACAATATGTCATCTACATATAGTATTAAGAATGCTACAGAGCTCCCACTCACTTTCTTGTAAATACAAGCTTCTCCATAAGTTTGTATAAAACCAAAACTTTTGATCACCTTATCAAAATGTTGATTCCAACTTCGGGATGCTTGCTTCAATCCATAGATGGACCGTTGAAGTTTGCATACCTTGTTAGCATCTTTAGGATCGACAAAACCTTTGGGTTGCATCATATACAACTCTTCATCAATGTCTCCATTGAGGAATGCTGTTTTGACATCCATCTGCCATATCTCATAATCATAATATGCAGCGATTGCTAACATAATCCTCACAGACTTTAGCTTCGCTACTGGTGAGAAAGTCTCATCGTAGTCAACTCCTTGAATTTGTCGAAACCCTTTTGCGACAAGTCGAGCTTTATAGACAGTAACATTACCATCAGCATCTGTTTTCTTCTTGAAAATCCATTTGTTCTCGACAGCCTTCCGGCCATCCGGTAAGTCCACCAAAGTCCACACTTGGTTTTCGTACATGGATCCAATCTCGGATTTCATGGCTTCTTGCCATTTATTGGAATCTGGGCTCATCATCGCTTCCTCATATGTCTCGGGGTCATCGGTGTTATCCACCAACATGACACTCATAACGGGATCATACCAATCTAGAGTGGTACGCGTTCTCGTTGACCTGCGAGGCTCTGTAGCAACTTCAACCGAAGTTTCATGATCATCATCATTAGCTTCCTCTCTAATTGGTGCAGGCACCACAGGAACTTCTTCCGGTGCTGCGCTACTCGCAATTTCGAGAGAAGGTTCGACAACCTCGTCAAGTTCTACTTTCCTTCCAGTCACTTCTTTCGAGAGAAATTCCTTCTCTAGAAAAGATCCATTCTTGGCAACGAAGATTTTGCCTTCGGATCTATGATAGAAGGTATACCCAATAGTTTCCTTCGGGTATCCTATGAAGACGCATTTTTCCGCTTTGGGTTCAAGCTTGTCCGGCTGTAACTTCTTTACATAGGCTTCGCATCCCCAAACTTTAAGGAACGACAATCTAGGTTTCTTCCCAAACCATAATTCATACGGTGTCGTTTCAACGGATTTAGATGGTGCCCTATTTAAAGTGAATGCGGATGTTTCTAATGCATAACCCCAAAATGATAGCGGTAAATCTGTAAGTGACATCATAGAACGAGCCATATCTAAGAGAATTCGATTACGACGTTCGGACACACCATTACGCTGTGGTGTTCCCGGCGGTGTCAACTGTGAAAGTATTCCGCATTTCTTCAAATGCTCGCCAAACTCGTAACTTAGATATTCACCTCCACGACCAGAACGTAGAAATTTAATCTTCTTGTTACGTTGATTCTCTACCTCACTTTGAAACTCCTTAAACTTCTCGAAAGTTTTGGACTTATGTTTCATGAAATAGATATACCCATATCTACTCAAGTCATCCGTGAAGGTAAGAACATAACGGTAACCACCGCGCGATGCTACACTCATCGGACCACACACATCGGTATGTATGATTTCCAATAAGTCCGTAGTTCGCTCCATCATACCAGAAAATGGAGTCTTAGTCATTTTTCCCATCAGACATGCTTCGCATCTTTCAAGTGATTCAAAATCAAGTGATTCAAGAAGTCCATCAGAATGGAGTTTCTTCATACGCTTCACTCCAATGTGACCAAGACGACAGTGCCACATATAGGTCAAGTTATCGCTCGATTTCAAACGTTTAGCCTCAATGTTATTAATATGTGTATTTCCACTATCGAGATTCAACAAGAATAGACCATCTATCAAAGGTGCATGTGCATAAAACATATTACTCTTATAAATCGACCAACCATTATTCTCGGATTTAAACAAGTAACCGTCTCGCAATAAAAAAGATCCCGATATAATGTTCATGCTCAACGCAGGCACCAAATAACAATTATTTAAGTATAAAACTAATCCCGATGGTAGATGAAGGGGTAGCGTGCCGACCGCGATCACATCAACCTTTGATCCGTTTCCAACGCGCATCGTCACCTCATTCTTCGCTAGCTTCCGTTTATTCTGCAGCACCTGTTTCGAGTTACAAATATGAGCAACCGAACCAGTATCAAATACCCAGGCACTACTACGAGTACTAGTGAGATACACATCAATAACATGTATGTCAGATATACCTTTCTTCTTGATGTTGTCGTTCTTCAAATCCGCCAAGTACTTTGGGCAATTCCGCTTCCAGTGACCTTCTCCCTTGTAGTAAAAGCACTCAGTATCAGGCTTAGGTCCAGCCTTGGTCTTCTTCGTCGGCGCGGTAACTTTCTTACCACCCTTCTTGAAGTGTCCCGTCTGCTTAGACTTGCCTTTCTTGAAATTGGTGGTCTTATTGACCAACAACACTTGGTGCTCTTTCTTGATCTCCACTTCTGCAGACTTTAACATAGCAAACAGTTCTGGCAACTGCTTGTTCATGTTCTGCATGTTGTAGTTCATCACAAAGTTCTTGTAACTTGGTGGTAGTGATTGGACTAGACCCAGCCAACAACAATGGACTAGACCCAGCCATACAAAGGATTTTGAAACTTCAATCCCAATTGTTGCAAGGATTAGTTACTCAAATGATCAACATGAGAGAAAACTTTTCCCAAAGAGCTAATGACAACAAGGATGACAAGGATGTTATTCTAGAAGGAACCCAAGCTAGCAATACTTATGGAGACAAGGATCATGCATCCAAGGAACATGAAGATCAATGTCCCAAGAAGAGAGAAAGATCTCCCACCTATGAAGAGCATGAACTAGAAGAACTCTTAGCTTTGGAGAGACCCAAGAAGAAGAAGAAATGCCCCAACCCTAACAAGAAGGATATTACTCAAGAGAAATGTTACAATTGCAAAGAGATGGGACACTATGCCAATGAATGCCCAGAAAAGAAGAAGAACCAAAGAAACAAACAAAAGGCAATGATACCAAAGGAAAAGAAAGATATCAGCCAAGTGATGTGTTTAAAATGCAAGGAACTAGGCCACTATGCAAGCAATTGTCCAGAAAAGATGAAGAACAAGTTAAACAAGTCTATGAAGGATCTCAACCTTGTCCCATGAGTCAAGAATGGAAACCAAGGACACCATGCAAAAGTTTGCTTAGTGAAGTTTTCCAGGATCCCAAGAAGGACAATATGTAATTTTTGTTTGAAAATTTTAAGGGTGGTAGTACCCTAGTTGTTTTGAACCTGCTTATAACCCCAGCCTTCCCAAATCTCGGGACGAGATTTATTTTAAGGGTGGTAGCCTGTCACATCCCAAGATTTTCCAAATCTTGTAATGTGAAAATAAATTAATAAAATAAAACTTTGTTTGACTTTCAGAGCCAGAAGAAACTTTTTGAATGCAATTGGAACTTCAAACCCATTTGAATTAAATAAAAACCTAAAGGGATTTAAAAAGATAAACATTTAATAAAAGGAAAAATAAAAACATTTTGAAATATTATTTTGAAACAATTAAATGAAAAGATTTGTTTTCAAATGAAATAGAAGTTTTACAAATAAGGATTATTTTATAAAGCCAAATTAAAACTTGACCAAACTTTGAATTGAAACATTTTGTTTTGAATAAAAATAACAAAGGTTTATTTAAGTAAATTAATAAAGAATTACTATCCAAATTTTATTTAAAGGTTTTACCATTTTAATTAAAACCTCAAAACTTATTAAATTATTTTAAATAGGTTTTCCAAGTATTTTATATTCACAAATAAAACCTACTAAAGTGTTTTGGCTTTATATTGGATTTCAAAATAAATATCTCAATAAAATAAATCTTAATTGTTTTAATAATGAAAGTCTATTATATTTAATTGATAATAGACCCTAAAATATTATTTGTTTTAAAACAAATTTACAAATATTATATACTTCCCAAATTAAACCTACTGATTTGATTTTGAAAATATTTAGGTTCAAATAAAGATTTTATTAATAAAATCAAACTCTATTTGATTTAATAACTAAGGCCCATTTTATTGAATTATTAATGGACCCTATAATAAAATGTTATTTTATTTTAAACAAGTATTTCAAGTATCTTAGATTTTCAAATAAAACCTACTGATTTGGTTATGAAAATATTTGGATTTCAAATGGGGATTTTATTAATTAAACCAAACCCTATTTTATTAATAAACCATGGTCCATTTTATTTAATTAATAAATGGAACCTAAAAAGATTTAAAATATTATTTTGGAAGTTGGTTTATGCTACTAAACAGAACCAAAAAACTCATTACAAGTTTGAATTGTTTGAATGGTTGCATTGTTGATTGAATCATTTGTTTGAATATCAAATCAGAAAATAGAAATAGAAAAGAATAAAACAAACAGGCAGGAAAAAAATATGGAAAAGGACAACCCAACAAGGCCCAGCCCAAACAGCCCAACAACCCATCTGCCCTCTCCCCCGAACCGTTTTTCCTCACCGCTGAAACAACCCGCGGAGCGACTGACTAGTGGACCTCCCCCTCGTTTCTTTTCCCACTGACCGGTGGACCCCACCTTTACTGTTCATCGTCCACACCCCGCACGACCCCTTCTTCCTCCTCTCTCCCGTTTCTGCCTGTGATTCCGCGGAGTAAATTCTCGTTAATGCTGTGATTAAACGCCCCTTCGATCAAGCCCATTTAAGCGCCAGCGCCTTCTCTGTCTTTCCCCTCTGTCTCCTCCCCAAAGCTCGCCCCCAGGCCGCTCCATTTCCTCCCCGAACGTCCTCTGCTCCGACGAGCTGTCGCAGCAATTCCGGCCAACTCCGACCACCCCCTGCCTCTACTTCACGCGAGTGGACTCCTCTCAACCTCACGCATCTCCTAGTACTCCTGTCGCCTGCGGGTGCACTAGAACCCCGACTACGACAAACTCCCGACGCCGCCGCGTCTGCCTTCTTCTCCGACGAGCTCCACAGGTAGACTCCGGTCGCCCCTCTTCTTCTAGTTCTCGCACACGACTCTGTCTCGATCTTGCGCGTCTAACCACGTCTTCGCCTTGTCTTGGGGTGATCCATAGCGACGTCCACGACGACCACCCGACGCACCCGACGCCGTCCTCCACTCCGGTGAGGAATTGCCGCAGACCCCGAGCGCCCCTCGCCCGACCAACACCTCCCCGAGCATCGCCGTAACCCCCTGAGCCCGGTGAGCTACTCCTCCTTCTCCCTCACCCCCTGTAGAGTCGCCTCCGTCGTCGACCGACCGCTCCGCCGCCGTTAGCCACCGCAGCACCGCCAGTTGATGGTCTGAGTGATTGCAGCCGTTCGATCTAGATCGGGCGGATACGATAGAACCACTTAAACGCGAATGGGTACGCACCCGGTACCGTGCGATCTAACTTAATCAAACGCTCCACGTTGCCGATCTAGACGAACCGGTATCAACCAATGATATCACGCCGCGTGTCACCTATCTGTTTAAAAACGGATTTGAAAACAGAAACTTTTGCCATTTTCAAACCCATGTATCTTTTGATCCACACGTCCAAATTTTACAAATTTGATGTCGTTGGAATCAGCAAGACAAGCCCTAACCAACCCTACCCTTAGTTTGACAAATAGTATCTATTAGCTTGTTTGAATTTGCAGAAACATTTGTGTACTTGTTTAGAGTATAAAAATTGTTTAAAATTGAATTTAAGGATAAAACCTTTGCAAATTGGATTGTTGTGACCTTACTGACCCTAGGAACCAACCTTTGGTGTTAAAAATGATTTTGGTGAAATTTAGGTTGAATTATTTGACTTAGCCAATTTCTAGCCAAATAAAAATAATGGATTGTTTATGGAAATGATTATGAGTAAAGAACTTTGGAGGAAAATGGTTTAGACCAACCCTACTGACCCAAAACACCAAGTTTTGCAATAGCAACTCATTTGGTGAACAACTTAAGAGTTTTTTCCTTAATAAAAACATTTTTCACCACATGAAATGAGGAATGGATTTAAAAATAGTTTTTGTACAAAACCCTCTTGCTAATGACTTTGCCACTTTGGTAAATGACCAAATTGGATCTTACAAAGTTTAGAAACCCCATAGAGACCCCTTTACAAAATAAAACTATCTTGTACATGCTCCCATGCATGAATTGGTTTCCATTGTTTTGTGTGTGTGAATTTGTTTGAGTGATTATTGGTTTGGAATGTAAATTGAATTAGTGTTTCTTGATTGACTTGTAGTGAAGTGTGAGACTAACAAGATCAAGGAGTGAACCACCATTCCCTACCAAAAAGGCAAGTGATGCTTCATACTTTCTATCCTATTACTTTCTCTATGCATTAGTGATTTTGCTAAGTAAAACTTGCATGGGTTTTTCTAAGTATAAACCTTGCTATAGGAAACCTAGTAGATGAATCCTTAGTAGGATTTTCCTGAGTTAAGATTCCTACTACTACCAAGCTTAGCCTAGCTAATAGAAAACATGGGTGGAATATATATTCACACTATGGAAAAATATTCTAAGTCTGAGGACTTGTGATTTTGTCTAATAAAACAACTAAGTTAATGAATCACCTGGGTGGAATGGGATAGCTTGGTGGAGAATGGTTGAGTGGTTCACAAGGCCATGGACTTGGATTGTGTATCTCACTTGTGGAATGCCACCCAGGAAACAAAGGGATTTGAGATGTCAAATGTTGAGAAGCTTCAAGTGCAACCACTTGGCAATATGGGCTCTGCCATGATCATATAGGTTGCAAGAACTTAGCCATATGGACAGTGGGTGGTAGTGTTTGATAGGTTGGAACGCGTCCATTTTGGTCTAAGGGAAAGCTTCTGAAAGATCTTGTCTTGGGAAACCAAGTCTTGTGGGGAAAGTGCACCACCTCTGCAGAGTGTAAAACCTAAGTACTTAGCCATGTCCCTGGTAAAGGACAATTTGAGCATCAAGACATGGAAGCAATCAAGAATCTCATCATTCCAATTTCTAAATTAAAATCTTGTGGTTTGAACAAGGGTTGTTTGAATTCTTCAATCATTGATGGAGAGATGGCTTGGTACAAGGATCTTGAAATCTTTGATTGAGGAAAAATGATTTTGTCAAGCAAAAATTTAGTATTTTCAAAATGATAAGAAAAATCTATTTTGAGCAATGCAAGCCTCAACTCCACTTAGCCAAATGCATATAGATGATAGACTCCACTATACAAATATAGTATCACTTGCCAATACAATTCAAATGTATTGACCCTTTGTGGCTGTAACTTGTATGTTGCAGGTTTGATTGATTTTAGTGAAGATTGTTTGATTAGGATTACAAAGTCTACAACCAACATCTGCCTGTGGCATTTTGAAGATGAAGGACCCCATGATTATAGTTATTCCGCTGCAATGTAATGTAATAGCCTAAAGAGCTATGTTTGATGTAATAAAATTATGTTATTTCTGGTTATAAAGTTATATTATGACCCTTGTTTCTTGATATTACATCTAAACTGTGGATGCTAGCTATTGATCCAGGGACTAGCATTGTAAACACAGGAGGGATCAATCTTATCTAAGGTTGGGACCCCTACAAATGTAAATATTTATCATAAACACAAAGATATAATAATAACTACATTTATTATTGCCTCTAGGGCATATCTCCAACACTCCCATGACGTGCCCTTAACTCACCTAGTACCAGCCTGTGCATTGGAGCTCATCTCACTCGACCAAATAACCAGTGCAAAATGGTACCCGAGCTCACCTTGCCACCCCAACATGGACACGCTGCCACAGACCGCGCCGCCCTCGCCCACGATGTCTAGGAGGTAGCCCTGACCTCACCGACCCTTGATGTCTACGCACTTTTATTCTTGTAGACAGTTGTTGGGCCTCCAAGTGCAGAGGTTTGTAGTACAGCAGCAAGTTTCCCATAAGTGAATTGCCCAAGGTTTATCGAACTCAGGGAGGAAGTATTCAAAGGTATCCCTCTCAAGCAACCATGCAATCAAGGTACAAGAAGTCTCTTCTATCCCCAACACGCCCAATCACTTGTCAGGTGTATAGATGCACTAGTTCGGCAAAGAGATAGTAAAATACAAGTGGTAACGGTGCCAGAAAAGAGCTTCTGACTTGTTGCTTGACATGGGAGATACTAAAGGCAAACTGAAATAAAGATGGAAGCAAGCAAACATGCAACGGATCTAGATGCAAACGGTGTTTCAATGCTTAGAACAAGGCCAAGGGATCATACTTTTGAAGGGTTTCGCGGCATAGTAAATCAAAATTTTCTACGGATGCGAACAGAGGGAAGCCAAGATCTAATCTAGGAGATGCAAACAACGAGAGAGATTGGATTAGATATTCATACCCTTGAAGATTCGCACAGCGGAACGTTCATCGGAACGTGGGTGATGTAGTCGTACTCGCTTCTCCTCCTCGCGATCCGATCCGATCTAGCACCACAAGTGGCGATGCCTCCGTGAGATGCACACATGCGGCACCTCGACGTCTCCTCCTTCCTTGGTCCAGCAAGTATGGTCGAGAGATGGGTTGGATCTACAACGCGACGGCGCGGTGCAATTGGTGGAGAATTTCTGCAGCAGGGCTTCGCCTACAAGCAGTCGGGAGGGAGAGAGGAGGGCAGCAGGGCGGCTAGGGTTGAAGGGGAAGGTGTAGGGGGTTGGTGCGCCCCCAGCCCTCTATATATAGAGGGGTGGGCGCAGCCCTAGCCCCTCCCCAAACCAAGGCCGGCGGCCCCAAGGAGGAAGAGTGGGGGGCAAGGAAACCCCCCCTTCTAGAAGCTCTATCTAGAGTTTAAACCTCTCTTGGCCGGCTGGGCCCTATGGGGCCTTGTGCCCCTGGCCCAATGCGGCCAGGGCACTCCCTCATAGGCCCATGCCCCCTCCCGGAAGGTGGGGCCACGTTGGTCCCCTTCCGGAAGGTTCTAGAAGCTTCCGGTACAATACCGATTAACCCGGAACAATTCCGAACTCCAAAAACTGCACTGCCTTATATGAATCTTATTCTCCGGACCACTCCGGAACCTCTCGTGATGTCCCGGATCCCATCCGAGACTCCGAACAAAAACTCATAAACCAATTATCCAATCTATCCTAGCGTCGAGACACGTTAAGTGTGTGACCCTGCGGGTTCGAGAATATGCAGACATGATCTTCTATCAATAATCAACAGCGGGGTCTGGAAACCCATATTGACTCCCACACATTCATCGATGATCATATCGGATGAACCACGATGCCAGGATTCAATCAATCCCATATATATATATTTCCTTCGTCTCGCGATATTTTTACTTGCCCGAGATTTGATCGTCGGTACCGTCATACCTAGTTCAATCTCGTTCACAGCAAGTACTTTACTCGTTCCGTAATCCAATATCACTTTGTGATTAACTCCTTAACCACATGCTTGCAAGTGGTGTTGATATCGATTACCGAGTGGGCCCGAAGTATATCTCTCCGACTTGGGAGGGACAAATCCCATCTCGATACATACAACCCAACAGATACTTTTCGATCACCTGAGAGACACCTTTATGATCACCCTCTCATAGGATGACGTTTGATGACCTCAAAGCTTTCTTCCGATACCAGGGAGTTGTATTATCTCATGGTCTAAGGAATACAATATTTGACATAAGAAAAGCTTCGCAAAGACAAACACGATGACACGATCTAATTGCTTCGCTTAGTTTGGGTATGTCCACCATATCATTCTCCCAATGACATGATCTCATTATCAATTGACAACTCATGTCTATGGTTAGGAAACCTTAACCATCATTGATCAATGAGCTAGTCCATAGAGGCGTACTAGGGACACGGTGTTGTTCACAAACCACACAAGTATTAAAGTTTCCGCTTAATACAATTCTAGCATGGAATATAAACATTATCATGAACAAGAATTATAATAATAACATCTTTATTATTGCCTCTAGGGCATAATTCCAACAACTTTCACTAGTGAACACTCTCAATAAATATATTCTCTTCATGATACTACCCTGAACTACTCTCCGGTTGGACACTCTAATCCATGGTAGGGCTATAACAACACTCCTCGAAGTCCGTCTTCCCCATCTAGATAACCCCACACTGTCACCTTGAGCGCTAGATGGTTCCAACAAACACCACAATTTCATAGAGACAACCAACTCAAAATATAACTCATGATAAGAATGTATGAACTCTAGCCTAAGTGCCACCATGGCGTGCATGCTGTCACTTTCACACACATGGGGAGAGCAAAGATCTATTGAAGCACTTGAGTATTTATGTAAACTCTAGCCTAAGTGCCGCCACGGTATGCACGATGTCACTTTCACACACATGGGGAGAGCAGAGATTGGTTTAAGCACTTGAGTAATAGAGTAGATCTACTTGATTACAAAGCTCATGACCACAACATGATCATGCATAGATAGAGATGAACACATAGCTACCGGTAGAGCCCTTAGCCTCGAGGAAGAATTACTCCCTCCTCATCATGGGAATCAGCAACAACGATGGAGATGGTGGTGGAGATCAATGGAGATGGCTCTGGGGGCACTTCCCCGTCCTGGCAGGGTGCCGGAACAGAGACTTTCTGTCCCCCGAATCTCCCCTTCGGTGGTGGCGGCGCTGTGGAGGTTTTCACGGATTTATGCCACATGATTTAGGGTTTCTGAGTCGGGGGCTTCTTATAGGCGAAGGAGGCAAGGCCGATGGAGGCCCGGGGGCCACAACTCCTGGTGACGCGCCTAGGGTGGGCCCGCGCCACCCTCGGGTGTGGACACCCTGGTGCCCTACTCTGTCTCTGCTTCGATTATCCGTATCGTTCATGAAAAAATAGTAACTTTGGCTTTTGTCCCATCCAGTTCCGAGAATATTCATTTTTTAGCTTTTCTGAAACCAAAAACAACAGAAGACAAGCAACTAGCACTATGGCATCTTGTCAATAGGTTAGTTCCAGAAAGTGTATAAAAATACCTCAAAGTGTAGACAAAACATAAGACAAATGATATAAAACAAGCATGGAGCATCAAAAATTATAGATACGTTTACGACGTATCAAGCGTCCCCAAGCTTAACTCCTGCTCACCCTCGAGTAGGTAAGTGATAAAAAGAATAATTTTTGAGGTGACATGCACCATCACAATCAAGATCAAACCATTTGCAAGCATTGAAAGCTGGGATCAAAGAACTCTAATGATGAGCATGAAAGACATAGTTCTAACAATAAGACATAGCAACTATTGTTGCTGCATGAAAGGATACAAACAAAGATCATGAATAACAATGCATTGAAAAACGTTTGTTTGTTTCACATATAGAAAACATAGCATAGTGGCATTCAGCTTGTCCCTCATGGAGTAGCAAATAGATGCATAGGCCACCTTCAAAGTTCATAAGAGTGACTAGATACAAATAGTTCATGAGCAAGCAATATCAACAATATAAATCAATCAATAAGTCTTGGGACAATGCACATAGAACTAAAAATGGCAACTATGATCTCTTAATTGGTGCCTAAGGATAGAAGGTGGAGACTCGATATAATAGTGGAAGAAAGGCCCTTCAAAGGGAAGCAGGGATTTCAAGTCTCAAAAAGATCTTCCAAAAATTATGGTACTTGTTAGCTTTCAGCCCTCATTGCCCCTATCATAAGCATCTTGAAGTGATTAAGGTTAAAGTGAACAAACTATGGGGTATATGCTTGACAAAGTATAAGTTGGCAATCTCATGTCCCTTGAATACGAGGGCCGCTCCTCATGCTACTCAACTTTAGTTACTTGCAAGTTCTTGTCATAGTAAGTACATGTGTATCATAGAGAACCGAAAAAGGGAATATGATACATGAGCTATCCTATAATCAAAATGACAAGGCAAGCATACAATGAGTATCTTAGCAATCTCTTATTTACCATGGGAATATGGTGCTTTTTTTCTCTTTCCTCTTTTCAATATGTCTCTTTTTTATAAGAAGAGTGCTTCATAGATTGCTCACTATGGTTATGCTGCAAGTTTCCACCATGATTAGGCATGGCTTAGGCTAGCGGCCCAGGCATTTCTCTAACACACATACATAACTCCATGGACTTACAAGCTCCCCTTTTATTTCACACTGATGACATCCATAGACAAAATAGCATGATATCAACTGTGTACAATGTACAAGTGCAATGTTGAAAGCGTTCCCCATGACAGCATGGTTCTGCTAATTCCAACGTATAAGTGTAAGCATATACAACATAGATGACACAATGGTTCAAGTTTCTTAGGGGCAAGAAATATAAAGTGTGCCATCAAGTTTGTGAGAGCTTTAATCACTAAGTTTTCACATAACAAAATACTTTTTAATTGGAAGGTATAGAAAACAAGAATATACTTGGAATGGTGTAACACACCATGCATAGGAATTTATAGTGGACACTTTGGAATAACTTGGTTTCTTGGGAGTTGGATGCATGAGTATATCTTAGTCATACAAGTGGAGGCTAGCAAAAGATTGGGAGCGACCAACTAAGAGAGCAATAATGGATAATCATGCAGAGCGACAAAAAATTATCAATCAAAGCATAAAGTGGTATCACAAGTCAAAAACTAAATGATCATAGAGGCTAAGGTGACTGGTTCATAGTCATAACATGGTGTGATTATGTGCCAAGTCAAGCCAAACAAAGCATCAAAGGATAATACCACAATACTATGCTTTTGTATGCTAAAACAACGCATGATTCTTTCAAGGCACATTAAGCAATCCTAATTGTTTGGAACAAGTCATGCTACAACAATAATCACTAAGCATAAGGTCAAAACAACATCTAGCATGACATGATAAAGCCTAAGTCACAGTCAAAACAAGCTCCTTTTTGTACCACTATAAGCATGAAACTTTCTACTCTTTTCCAACACCAATCAACTTATTTGAAACAACTCACAAAGATAATAATCAACAAAGATCAATGAGCTTGTCTCATAAATCCACAAAGAAGAACTAAAAAGTTCTAAGCTTAATGCACAAGAAAACTAAGGCTAAACACAGTGCTAGCGAAAGAGAAGGCTCACAAGACAATAAGAATGAAAAATAGAGTGTTCTAGGCAGTGAAAACAGAGTGTGTCTCTCTCCAAAATAAGTGTTCTGGGATCCAACCAACTTATTGCAGCAAACCAAGCAAAATAAAATTTAAAACAAAAATAAAGACGCTCCAAGAACAACACAACTGTGCATGAAACAAAAATAATGAAGTATCTAGAAAGACCTGAGATTTTTATTGATGAAGAAGGGGATGCCTTGGGCATCCCCAAGCTTTGACGCTTGTACCTCTTGAATATTTCTTGGTGGTGACACGGTATAGCATCCCCAAGCTTGATCTTTTGTCCATTCTTCATCTCATTACATCATTCTTTCTTTACACCTAAAAATTTTCCTTCATACAAAACTTCACACGATCTTCATTAGCAACAATAGTGTATTCAAAAGATAATATACCTTTAGGTTTAGTTTTAAAACAGCAAAACTTTCATTAAATACACAAGCTACTATAGCAATTCCCTTAAAAAGCTCAATTTCCCAAAGAAAACTAAAAAAGTAATCAATAAGAGGCAAATGCAAATAATGGCAGACATCTGTCAAAACAGACCAGCAGATAGAAACCGATTTTTTCAAAGACCTTCTGTTGCTCAAATCAAAAAGTACGACGCTAAGCGTCCCCCGGACAATGCGTGCGATCCATCGTCCTGGTCCAGAGCCGTCCGATCGGCCAGATCGTAGCCGTCCAATCACCCAGCCTATTATAACCCCGCAGAAGCTTCAGAAGTAAAAAACGGTTTGCTTGTAGCAAAACGATAGCAGGACCATGCCCGCAGATCCCCACGGCTATTCCTCGCCGCACGGCGCACGACGGCGCGCGACGACAACTGCAGCAAGACCCGATGGCGCCCATGGCTCACCTGCGCCCATCCATCAAGTACCCCACCCCTGTTCATCCTCACCACGCCAATCCACCGCCAATCGTCGCCTCGAGCAATTCTTCGAACCCTGCAGCACGGAGGCGCCATGGATCAGATTCGGCAAGCTGCGGCACCGGAACTCAGTTGGAGCAGTAGTTGCGCAGCAGGTACAACAATCCCGATGTGTTCTTCGATCAAGACCCTGAGACTGATCTCCCAGCTCCTTCATCGATAAGTATTTTGAAGCTAGGGTTTGAAGTCAATGGCAGCATCTAGGTTTTGAAGTCCATGGCAGCAATTTTTGCTTTCAACTTGCTACAGCAGCTAGCTTCAATAGCAAAAATCAATGTAGCAAAGTTGTTAGCAAAAAAACAGTATAGAAATTAGTATTTACTATATTGTTGCATTATTTAGTTGATTTGCTAGAAAATTAGTATTGCTACATGTACCAATGATGGTAGCAATTGATTATGGGAGCAATTATGCTGCGTTCATTTGGTAGCAACAATATATGTTGATTTTGTAAAATTTTGCTATCTTGTGATTTTCCAACTCCGAATCTTATTCTTAAATGCAATGATTTGTAGCTGATAGTATGCTTGGAGGTTTTGACCTGAACCAGCCTCCGGAAGCTTATGCTGGGGACATTGGAGAAAGCAATGATGAAGGACAACAAAGGACATAATTTCAACCTGGGCCTCAAACTGTAGCAAGTGACAATGCTTCAATTGCTGCTAAAAATCCCGGGGAAGAGATTTGCTCTCAGTCAGTTGTTCCTTATGTTGGTATGACCTTTGATGACCTTGTCGTGGCTCAACAAGTGTATAATGACTATGCTTTTAAACTTGGCTTCGGAATACACATAGGAAATACAAAATACAGCATGGCAAGGGGAGCAGCAAAGGACACTATTCTGAGCAGGGTGTTTGAGTGTGTGCACACCGGGAAGCCTGTTGACGAAGCAAAATAACATTGCAGCACAACTGGTCTTGCTGCTAACGGAGAAGATGCTACAATCGACATGAGCAACACTTCTGCACAGAAACCTCGTAGCAAGCAAGCAGGTTTGAAGAAGTATGTCACTGACTCAAGGCAAAGAAACAGATTGCCGCGGCTTGGTTGTAAATCGAAGATGCTTGTTGGGAAGCGAGACGGGAAGTGGACTGTAACAGTTTTCAACAAGGAGCATACCCATCCAATGGTGCAGCAAATTGGCAAGCGTAGGTATTATCGTTCTCACAGGAAAGTTTCCGAAGAGGATTTCCAGCTAATAAAGACCTTACATGAGCAAAACATAACGACAGCGCAGATGATGGGGTGCCTCGGCAGTGTTCATGGGGGTGATCCTAGATGCCTTGGGTATGTGAAGCGTGATGTTTCTAACATTAGAACAATGCTGCGAGAAGAAGTTTCAGAGCGTGATTTGAGCATGACAATTGAATACTTCGATATGAGAAAGGCGGAATGCCCTCAATTCTTCTTTGAGAAGCAAGTAGATAACGACAACGCTGTGCGGGCACTCTTTTGGGTTGATGGAAGGACAAGGGCACTGTACCCCAAGTACAAAGACTGTGTGTTCTTCGACATGACCTTTTGCACCAACAAATACAACCTTCCATTTGCTCCGCTTGTGGGTATCAACAACCACACACACAATAGTTTTGGGATGTGCTCTCTTGCCTGATGAAACAATTGAAACTTTTGAATGGGTTTTCAAACAAGTGAAGAAAGCTGCAAATGGGTTGTGCCCTGACCATATCATGAATGATCAGGACCAAGCAATGGGCAGGGCGATCAAAAATGTGTTTCCTGATGTTGTTCAAAAATGCTGCCGATTCCATGTGCTGCATCTTGCAAGAACGAAACTCGGACCGCACTTGAGAGAAGGCCATCCATTCAGAGAAGCATTCTATGCATGTATCTATGGCACTGACACGGTTGCTGAGTTCGAGGTCTGCTGGCAGACAATGCTACAAACCTTTGAGATGGCTGAGAACAATCACCTGCAAAACATGTGGACAAGGAACACATGGGCACCTGTATATTTCAGGAAAAGTTTCTTCCCATTCACCAGCACAACTGGCAGATCTGAAGGTCTAAATAGCTACTTCAAAACACTAGTTCGGCCAAGTGACACGATATGGAACTTTGTGCAGCAATATGAGTTGTTGCAGAACCTGATGCTTAATCGTGAAGACAATGCAGGTTTTACAATGGACACGACAACAACGCCACTTTGGGGCAGGTGAGTGCTATAATTTTTTTCTTCAGTAGTATGTTGTTGCTTCAGTAGTGTGTTTTTGCTTCAGAAAGTGTGTTTTTGCTTCAGAAGTGTCTTGTTTGCTTCAGAAGTGTGTTTTTGCATCAGTAGTGTGTTTGTTGCTTCAGAAGTCTGTTTTTGCTTCAGAAGGGTGTTTGTTGCTACAAAATGTGTTTTTTCTTCAAGTAACTTTGATAGCATTCCCTGACAATGTGTGAAACTTATTTTCCTTGCAGTTGGAGCATTGAAAAGCAGGCCCTTGAATTCTACACAAGGGAGGTTTTTGGCAGGTTCCAGAAGATTCTTGAAGCATCAACAAGGTTTTATCCACTCCGGGCAGAGGCAGAAATGCATTGTTTCGATATTGTACCAAACCCCGGATTCGATCTCAAGACATATCAGGTTGAAGAAAACATTGAAGAGGGGATATACTTGTGTGGCTGCAACTCATTTGAGATGTGTGGACTGATATGCCCGCACATCGTCAGGGTGATGGTGCAATTGAACATCTAGAGAATACCAGACCGATACATGCTCCAATGTTGGTCTGCTGCAGCAACAACACCTGCCCCTGATCCTGGTTCCAATGCAGCAATATTTGGTGTGCCGGGCACAAATACTCTAAAATACAACTCATTGTGCAGGAATTTTAATGACTTGGTATCATATGCATGTTTCAACGATGAAACATATCGTGTTGTGTCAACAATGATTGATGAAGCAAGAAAAATTGTTGCTGCCATGAGGAGTGCTCCGGATGATGCGCATCAAAATTTTGTGGCTCATGAACAAGGCTTGCCTCCACACAAAGGTGAACAACAACCTACAGACACACAACAAAAACACCAAGATGCTCCAGATGATGTTCCCAGTAGCATGTTGAAGAACCCGTCACGAGTTAAGCCAAAGGGGCGTCCAAAAGAAAAGTTAGTTAGAAGAAAGCAAATGGTTGAGATTCGGGATGAAAAGAATGCAAAACGAAGGAAGAAAGCACAATAAGGCGAACTACATCCCACGGAGAAGAAGACAAAGAAGGCAACTACCAAGCGGAAGCCAAGGGCGCAGAAGTGCCCGTACTACCATGAAGAGGGTCACACGGTGCAACAATGTGTGTTATTCCAAGCTATGATGTCGGGCAATGCTGCAAAGATAGATTTGAATCTCTAGTTTTGAGTACCTTTTTTTTCCATACATACAGTCACCATTGCCTTGTAAAGTGCTTCCATACATACAGTAAAAGTTTATATTGAGTGTGTGTGCAGCAACATGTGTGAACAGTTGTATCAACTTTTCAGATTTTACCAAATTGTCATTCCTGTAGCATTTGTGGTAGCAATTTTTTACTACATTGTGAGCAAGAAAGTTCAACCATGTTAGCATTTTTGCTCTTATAATGCAGCAAAACTACAATTATGTCCAGATATTCAAAATTTTGTTTCTGGCAGCATATCTGGTGTGATGGGTAACAAAAACAAAAAAATAAGATGGCATGTGGTGTCCTGAATTTGAGAGCAAAAAATCTGCAGGATGACATGTAGCATTTCATATGCACTGTTGACGCTGCTAATATATTGGTTTGTAGCAAATATGTACTACTAGTGTAGCAAAAATGATCTTTATATTGCAAACAATAAAAAAGGGAGGAGGACCATCAACACCAAATTTTCATTAACATTTGTCTTAATTTTAGAAGAACTAGTTATGCGATTACACCGAACCATCATTCACGGTTACATCGCACTACAAAAGAAAGCTTACATCACACTACTGCTACTACATAAGCTAATCTACTTTGGGTTCAACTCCTCTTCCATGAGCTTCTCCATCGAATCTTGGTTCTCCCTTGCTTCAATGAGATCTGCTGCAAGAGTCCTGCGAAGATCCGGGCAGTAGTTGTTGTCAAATTCCGCCATGACCTTGCCGTTGAAATTCTCCATGAAGAGGATGCCAAAGAGTCCACAATCAAATCTGTAAAATGCAGAAAAGAAGCAAACAAGAAACTAAATGTGAGCAATAAACTAATGATAGAAGAATTTTAAAAAGGAGAAGTTAGACCCAAAGGATGCAAACTTACAATGTTACTTGTTGCGGGTGATCAGGAGTCTTGAGAAGGTATAGCTACATGTCTTTAGCAAGTTTAGGAGCTAAATTTGATGCATCAACAAGAGTGGTGAAGTTCAAAAACTGCACCATTCAAACAAGAAAAGGTTGATTATTAAATGAAGCAAAAAAGAAAAGATGGAAGCTACTAAAAATAGCATGAACATTTCTTGCTTCACCATACCAAGTTTCGTGCAAGCTCATCCAAGAGACCAGCCCCCTTGTCCATCTTCATCGAATCAAAGATGTGGTATTGCTTCATCATAATGTTGACAGTAGGTACAGCCCAGTGCTTATTCCTCACACTAGGGAAATAAAGCTACATCGAAGCATGTGAACAAAAAACAAGATTAAACAGGATGTAGCATGTAGCGGTACATGTAGCAAGAAAAAACAACTCACAATATCACACTTTAGGATCTTGTACTTTGCACACTGATCATTGAACTCATCCAAACAAGTTGCTGCGTTGAATGTCTTCGGATTAGAAACCAATTTTTCCTGTAATCGAGGATAACAACAAGATCTTACTCACCACAATACGAAGCAAATAAAAATAGAAAACAGAAAAAAAACTATGCAGCAAGATATTGCTCACCACAATGTTATGCGTGAATGCATATCTTCTTTTCTGGCGTGCACTGTTCTTGCAAATAATCATAGCCTCGTGGTTGAACTTCTCAATCCACACATCCATCACCGCGGTGCTAAGAAATGCACGTGGCTTTAGAGATTCTTTAAAACCCTTGTATGTGCAAAAGTAGCGTCCAATTTGCACGAAACACCTCCTGCAACCAAAAAGAAAAACACATCATTTAAATCTGAACATGTAATCTACACCCCCTACTACAGATGCTGCAAAGCTCATGTAATGAATCATATCGAACAAATGGAAAAAATGAATCAAACCAAATTGATGAAGGAAATATTTTAGAGTAAATAAGCTACTAAATAACATAATTGTAGCACAAACAGGACACTAATGAAGCATCTATAGGAAAAAGTTGGAAAAGGACAAAAAGACATCTAAATCAGTGTAGCAAATAAAATACAGTTAATGAGCAAAAAGTTAAAACAAATGTAGTAGATTTCAATAGCTTCTAAAGCAAAACAAAATGTGACAGAAAACTCACTGGCCCTGTCCCTCCTCCTTCCTCTTCTTTGTGAGCCTCTTAAATGTCCTTCCATTTGAGACAAACCTGGTATAAATTTCATCCTGATCTTTAGACACCTTTATCTTCTTGCTCTTTGGAGGTGTAAGTTCCTCCTTTGCTGCCCGCTTGAACCTCGTCTTCTTCTCATGTGTCACCATCCCAGAGCTTCCATCACCCTTGGCACTAGAATCAATAGGCACGACACCTTGCAAAAGACAAAAAAAAGTCGTTTTTAGCACAACCGACGCTTGTATGGGAGGCCAACAGGAACAAAAATGTAGCAAAACAAAAGTAAGTAAAAGCTATGCATAAAAGTAAAAAAATGCTACGAAAGGGATAAAGGTACATACATGTTTCAGTTCGATCCACTACACTAGGTGTCTCAGCAGCAACTAAGGGAGTGGAATCTGGTACCTCCATAGCTGGTATACCTGCAGCCACTTTACCCGTGTCTCCTTCAACATCATCAGAATCTTGCGAAAATAGCTCAAAACCTGGAGCTTCAGGAGCAAGATTCCATGCTTCAGGGTATATATGTGCAGGACAAGATGACGGGTCACGGCGCCGCGGTGACGTGACCGGGCTATCAATAGGTTGCTGCTCTGTCACATCAATTCCTCCCATGGGTGATGAATCCAAAACTACAGCAGACTGTGGCATATCCAGTATGTGAACATGTGTTTGCAACTCAGACTCTTGCTTTTTATCACCTCTAATAGCTGCTGCCTCATTCTCTTTTGCTTCATCCTCTATTGCTTCCGTATCGTCCTCTTTTGCTTCATCCCTTCTTGCTTCAGCAACATCCTCTTTTGTTGCATACACACTTTCTTCAACATCATCAGACTTGTTCAAACCGTCAAATGGTTCTTGCTCCTCGAAAACTTTTTCATGTTCTTCTTCATTGTCTGGTCCTGCATCAGCTGGAAACACGATGCTAGGACCAACCCCGTCCTTCAATTGTGCATCAATGTCGACCAATAACGCAGCCATGCATTGGGAATGCATCCGTTTCAACCCAACAGCAAGATTCTTCATTGTAGTTTCAACATCAGACGCCCAAAAGGCCTTATGCTTATCGGCCAAGTGCTTGAAGCGAGAAGGTACCTGATAGTAAGAAAAAGGAAACAAAAGAAACAAAAACATCAAAAACTAAACATAAGCATGGCAGCAAAAAATCTACACCATGTTAGCAGCTACAGAAAACTAATGAAGCAAAATATAGAAACTAATGTAGCAAAAATGTTATAGTTCTGCAAGGGAAACAAAATCTTGTATGCAATCTGGAAGCAAAATATGTACACCAATGAAGCAACTACATAAAACTAATGAAGCAAACTATTAAACCTAATGTAGCAAGAATGTTATAGTTTTGCAAGAATGTTATAGAATCATGAAGCAATCTGATGCATACAAGGCAACAATTTTTTTAGATAAGTAAGCAACCTATCTAAGGCAATGTAGCAATACTGAAACATTAATGTAGCAGATTCTATACCTCCAGTTCTTGGCTACTGGGAAACACTAGAGGCAGAAAGATTGACTTCAGATTCATCTAAAGTATGAGATGGAGGAGCTTCGTTTACTTGCTCATTACCAAGATCAGTATTGTACGGAGTTTCTGATAGGGGGAGAAACTGCACACAATGACGATATAGTCAAATGACAAACAAAAACACAAAAAACACAAACAAGATAACCCATTCAATGCTGCCAGAAATGCCGTACCAGGCGCCAACCAAAACTGTAGTATTGTTCAATATCTTAAGCTCAAGGTCGTGTTCCACAACAAATTCAAAGTCGCTGTTTGTCACGAAGCATACTCTTGGCAGTGACTTGTTGAATACATGGCCACAGTTTCATGGGAAGCTTAAATGGTCCATGTATGAAATCTGTTATAGGGAATGGAACAACAAACTAGTAAGGGACAGAAATCCGAAGTAGAACGAACCATAATGCAAACTAAAAAAGTATGAAGAGGAGTAATGTACACCAAGGAAAGCAAAAGGGCAAGTGATCCAGAACTCATATTTGGTCTCTCCCTTGGTGAGCTTCAGTGGCATCGCCTTTTGCTTCCGAATATGATCCACTTGTGCCATAGCTAAATCCAGAAGGTGTTCATCCCAAGCATACTCATCGGTCTTGGTGGGGTCAACCATGGAAGCAAGATATTCAATGCTAATGTTGTTGGAGCTCTTAGGAGCAACCACGAGAGCCAAGCAAAGAAGGTCCTATGTCCGGATTATCGTTGCCCCATCAGTGCTGGCGCACGATTCAAGGAAAGCTACTGCAGTAGCTATCTCAGCCCTGGTGCTACCAGCTTTGTAAATGTCCCGAAGCTCACAGGGGTCATTTTTATTCAGGAGCTCTACAGGTTTGTTGCCTCAGCGAATTCCGAACACCTTCTTCACCATATCTCTTGTGAAAACCATAATGTTTTGCGTGTTTTATACTCCCGCAGATTAGGATCAGTGTGCAATGCAATGTAATCTATCAACCCACTAGGAATCCTGAATGGCGACACATATAAATATGATCTGAACGCACTCTTCGAAGCAATAACTGCACGCTTTTCGGGATTAAGACCTTTAGCCAGAGTGAGCAAATGCTTCGCAGATAGGCGGTTTTTAGACATCCATGTCTTCGCCCTATCCTCCTGCACAACATCAAACACGAAAAACAAAACTCAGTGCAGCAAAACTAGTTGACAATGTAGCATTTGCATTAAAGCAACAAATCTAAAATAGATAGATGCATAGTAGCAAAAACAAAAAACAAAAGGTAAGGACAAAAACTGCCTAGAAAAGCTACTGAAACAATTAAAAGGGTAGGGCAAAAAAGTAGTTTTATGGGGCACCACATAAAAAACATTGTAGCAAAACATGCATATGTAGCAAATAGATTGGAATGGGACACCATCACAAGCAACAATGTAGCAAAAAAGGACAATTGTGCCTATAAAAGCTACTGTACCAAATTCCATCTGAAATTTCTTGAATAACTAGTTGTATGGGGCACCACATTAAGCAATGGTTGCAGCAAAAAACAAAAATCAATCGAAGATTCCTAGCAATTCATTACAGACACTAGCTGTAGGAGCAATTCCTTACATACTTAGTAGCTGCAACAACAAAACATATCAAAAATACAGATCTAATATTTGTGTATGCAGCAATTATCAAAGGAAACATATAAAAATTAGTAGCTCTATACAGATCTATAATATGTATCCTAGCAAAACATATCAAAACTAGTAGCTGCAGCAGCAATTATCACAGACACTAGAACATCACAGCAGCAAATCTCACAGACACTAGAACATCACAGCAGAAAATCTCATAGACACAACACCACATGAAACATAACAAGGTGAACACAGGGAAACCCTGGTGAAATCGAGGATGAACTCACTGCCATGGCTAAGGCCGCGCCGGTTGCCTTCCCCTTCCGACAGGTCTTCTTCTTCAACGGCCCTGCAATAAACGGTGGATACTATCGAGATTCGAGATCTGAAGGGGGAAAACAAGGGAGAGCGCTGGGAGAGAAAGCAGCAAAGGGGAAATCGAGGGATACGAACCGGCTGTTCTGACAGCCGGCGGCGCCATCCCCGGCCAGCACTCGCCATCGATGAGAGATCTCCCTCTACCCTCCCCTCCGTCGCCGTCTTGGTCGCCTTCGTATATGCCTGAACTGGAAACTGCCCGAATGAAGCCCGAATGAAGACCGGGCCGACAGTTTGGGCAATCTTCCGGGCCGTCTGGGTCTTGTGCACGTGGCGCGATTTGGACGGTTGGATCGCGTCCGATCCAATGGCACCGAGCAGGACGACTGGACGACGCGGTCGTCCGAGGGATACATATCATTTTCCAATCAAAAAGTGTTGAACTAACTAAAGTTATCTAACAACCTAGGGGATTTATTAAAAAAAATATCTGCTCAATCCGACTTACAGAGATTTTACACGAAGTTTTACGGTGGAGCACAAAAATCTGTTTCAGAACAGCAACTCCCCAAATCTTAGTTCCCTCTCATTAGAGGTTATTCTTGGCACAAAAGCAAATAAAAAGGATAAGGATGTAGGGTTACATAGCATGGAAAACAAAAATTTTCTATCGCATACAAACAAACAAGCTAAGATCTATCTACTAGATTGTAGCAACGAGTCGATGGAATAACTTACCCTCGAAGATTCCAAAGTGTTTAACGAGAGCGGATTCTCGTGGGTGATGTAGTCGTACTCTTCCCGATCTCAAGATCGCGTAGACGATCCTTCTGGTGCTGCGTTCCGGCAGCGCTCCCGCAGTCGGTCACACGTTCGGTACTCGACGAAGACCTTCCTCTCCCTTGTTCCAGCAGGCAGCGGAGGTTGTAGCACTCTCCTCGCGATTCCGGCAGCACAACGACGTGGTACCGGAAGTAGAGGGGAGATCTCGCAGGGCTTCGCCTTAAGCCGGAGCGAGTATGGTGGAGTATGAGAGAGCTCCTCGGCGATCTAGGGTTTAGACACACCAAGGAGGAGGGGATAGAACCGGCGGCTAGGGTTCCGGGGACCCCAAGTCGGCGGCTAGGGCAAAACCCTAGGTGGTGGCGGCGGCTATGGAGGGCTGCAGCTTCTAGGGTTTGAGGTGAGGGACTTGTGTGTCTAGAGGAGGGAGCCCTGCCCCTCCTTATATAGGTGGAGGGGCCGGCGGCCAAGGGGAGGGAGGGGAGTCCCTCCCCAACTCGGCTTGGAGGTGGTGCCGCCGGTTGGAGGAGGGATTCCCTCCCCAACTCGGTTTCCCACTTCCTCCTCTTTTCCTCTTTCCAATTTTAGCCGTTTGACTTTTCAAACTAGCTATTTGACTTTTCAAACTAGCTATTTGACTTTTCAAACTAGGATTTGAATTAATCCTTTATTTGGAACAGCGATGACACTTAGTACATGATGCAATCATTCCAACATGCAATGACACATTCATGTACCCCTTCCCCTCCGGAGTGCCGGACATTCCAGAACCTTCTAGAACATTCCCGATGAAAACACCGGAATCATTCCCGAACTCCGAAACGGGACTTTCCTTATATGAATCTTATTCTCCGGACCATTCCGGATCACCTCGTGATATCCCGGATCCCATCCGAGACTCCGAACAACATTCGGTCTCTTTCTCATACTACCATAACTACTCAAACAACGTCGAATCCTTAAGTGTGTCTCCCTACGGTTCGTGAATTATGCGGACATGATCGAGACACTTCTCCGAACAATAACCAATAGAGGAATCTGGAAATTCATATGGCTCCCACATATTTCTACGATTACTTTGCGATCGAATGAACCACTTACATACGATACCAATTTCCCTTTGTCTCACGATAGTTTACTTATCCGAGGTTATGATCGTCGGTATCTCTGCATACCTAGTTCAACCTCGTTACCGATAAGTACTCTTTTCTCGTTCCCGTGATATGTGATCCCTTGTGAGCCAGTCACATGCTTGCAAGCTAATTGGATGACATTCCACCGAGAGGGCCCAGAGTATATCTATCCGTCATATGGATGGACAAATCCCACTCTTGATCCATGTGTCTCAACCAATGCTTTCCGAACACTCAATGCCATCTTTATAGCCACCCAGTTACGGTGTGGTGTTTGATGTCATCAAAGCATCCATCCGGTAAAGGTGATATGCATGATCTCATGGTCGAAGGAATTAGGTTACTATGTATCAGAAAGCATATAGCAATTGAACTATTGAAATGACTTGATCTTTATGCTACGCTTATCTATAGGAGTATGTACACCATATCATTCTCCTAACGA
Source organism: Avena sativa (assembly GCA_916181665.1). NCBI lineage: Eukaryota > Viridiplantae > Streptophyta > Magnoliopsida > Poales > Poaceae > Avena > Avena sativa. The sequence goes on from OV702282.1 coordinate 198,529,316, forward strand.
TATGATCTTGTTATTGATAACATCTCAATGTTCATGATAGGGAAACCACAATCATTTATCAACCAACAAGCTAGTGTTGTATAGAGGCTATACTAGGGACTTCAAATTAAGTTTACAAATCACACAAGTATCAATGTTTCCTTGTTAATACTATTATAGCATGAATGTAAACATTTATCATAAACACAAAGATGTAATAATAACCACATTTATTATTGCCTCTAGGGCATATCTCCAACAGTCTCCCACTTGCACTAGAGTCATCTAATCTAGATTACATGGTAATATACTGAACACCCATGGCAGTTTGGTGCTGGTCATGTTTTGCCCTCGGGAGAGGTTTAGTCAACGGATCCGCCACATTCAGATCTGTGTGTACTTTGCAAATCTTTATATCCCCATCTTGAATATGTTCTCGAATAGCGTGAAAACGTAGCTTGATATGCTTCAGCTTCTTGTGTGACCTTGGTTCTTGCGCATTGGCTATGGCGCCCATGTTATCACAGTAGATAGACATTGGGTCCAGCGCACTAGGAACCACACCCAGCTCTGTAATGAACTCTTTCATCCATATCGCTTCTTGTGAAGCCTCCGAAGCAGCCATGTATTCCGATTCAGTTGAAGATCTCGCCACAACGCTTTGCTTTGCACTCCTCCAGCTAACTGCTGCACCATTCAAAATAAATACGTATCCAGATTGTGATTTAGAATCATCCGGATCGGTGTTCCAACTAGCATCGGTGTAACCATTAACAACGAGCTGTTCATCACCTCCATAAGAAAGAACCATATCCTTAGTTCTTCTCAAGTACTTAAGGATGTTTTTGACCGCTGTCCAATGATCCACTCCTAGATCACTTTGATATCTGCTAGTTAAACTAACAGCATATGCAATGTCGGGTCTAGTACATAGCATGGCATACATTAGAGATCCTATGGCTGAGGCATAGGGAGTCTTACTCATCCTTTCTCTATCTTCTGCCGATGTCGGACTTTGAGTTTTACTCAAGGTCGTATTGGGCAACATGGGCAAGAACCCTTTCTTGCTATCTTCCATTCCAAATCTCTTTAGAACTTTGTCCAAATATGTACTCTGTGACAATGATATTTGGCGTTTCGATCTATCTCTATAAATCTTTATGCCTAATATGTAAGCTGCTTCGCCAAGATCCTTCATTGAAAAACTATTATTCAAATATTCCTTGACACTATTAAGAAGGTCTACATCATTCCCAATCAAAAATATGTCATCCACATATAGTATTAAGAATGCTACAGAGCTCCCACTCACTTTCTTGTAAATACAAGCTTCTCCATAAGTTTGTATAAAACCAAAACTTTTGATCACCTTATCAAAACGTTGATTCCAACTCCGGGATGCTTGCTTCAATCCATAGATGGACCGTTGAAGTTTGCATACCTTGTTAGCATCTTTAGGATCGACAAAACCTTTGGGTTGCATCATATACAACTCTTCATCAATATCTCCATTGAGGAATGCTGTTTTGACATCCATCTGCCATATCTCATAATCATAATATGCAGCGATTGCTAACATAATCCTCACAGACTTTAGCTTCGCTACTGGTGAGAAAGTATCATCGTAGTCAACTCCTTGAATTTGTCGAAACCCTTTTGCGACAAGTCGAGCTTTATAGACAGTAACATTACCATCAGCATCTGTTTTCTTCTTGAAAATCCATTTGTTCTCGACAACCTTCCGGCCATCCGGTAAGTCCACCAAAGTCCATACTTGGTTTTCGTACATGGATCCAATCTCGGATTTCATGGCTTCTTGCCATTTATTGGAATCTGGGCTCATCATCGCTTCCTCATATGTCTCAGGGTCATCGGTGTTGTCCACCAACATGACACTCATAACGGGATCATACCAATCTGGAGTGGTACGAGTTCTCGTTGACCTCCGAGGCTCTGTAGCAACTTCAACCGAAGTTTCATGATCATCATCATTAGCTTCCTCTCTTATTGGTGCAGGCACCACAGGAACTTCTTCCGGTGCTGCGCTACTCGCAATTTCGAGAGAAGGTTCGACGACCTCGTCAAGTTCTACTTTCCTTCCAGTCACTTCTTTCGAGAAAAATTCCTTCTCTAGAAAGGATCCATTCTTGGCAACGAAGATTTTGCCTTCGGATCTATGATAGAAGGTATACCCAATAGTTTCCTTCGGGTATCCTATGAAGACGCATTTTTCCGCTTTGGGTTCAAGCTTGTCCGGCTGTAACTTATTTACATAGGCTTCGCACCCCCAAACTTTAAGGAACGACAATCTAGGTTTCTTCCCAAACCATAATTCATACGGTGTTGTTTCAACGGATTTAGACGGTGCCCTATTTAAAGTGAATGCGGCTGTTTCTAATGCATAACCCCAAAATGATAGCGGTAAATATGTAAGTGACATCATAGAACGAACCATATCTAAGAGAGTTCGATTACGATGTTCGGACACACCATTACGCTGTGGTGTTCCCGGCGGTGTCAACTGTGAAAGTATTCCGCATTTCTTCAAATGCTCGCCAAACTCGTAACTTAGATATTCACCTCCACGACCAGAACGTAGAAATTTAATCTTCTTGTTACGTTGATTCTCTACCTCACTTTGAAACTCCTTAAACTTCTCGAAAGTTTCGGACTTATGTTTCATGAAATAGATATACCCATATCTACTCAAGTCATCCGTGAAGGTAAGAACATAACGGTAACCACCGCGCGATGCTACACTCATCGGACCACACACATCGGTATGTATGATTTCCAATAAGTCCGTAGTTCGCTCCATCATACCAGAAAATGGAGTCTTAGTCATTTTTCCCATCAGACATGCTTCGCATCTTTCAAGTGATTCAAAATCAAGTGATTCAAGAAGTCCATCGGAATGGAGTTTCTTCATATGCTTCACTCCAATGTGACCAAGACGACAGTGCCACATATAGGTCGAGTTATCGCTCGATTTCAAACGTTTAGCCTCAATGTTGTTGATATGTGTATTTCCACTATCGAGATTCAATAAGAATAGACCATCTATCAAAGTTGCATGTGCATAAAACATATTACTCATATAAATCGAACAACCATTATTCTCGGACTTAAACAAGTAACCGTCTCGCAATAAACAAGATCCCGATATAATGTTCATGCTCAACGCAGGCACCAAATAACAATTATTTAAGTATAAAACTAATCCCGATGGTAGATGAAGGGGTAGCGTGCCGACCGCGATCACATCAACCTTTGATCCGTTTCCCACGCGCATCGTCACCTCGTTCTTCGCTAGCTTCCGTTTATTCTGCAGCACCTGTTTCGAGTTACAAATATGAGCAACCGAACTAGTATCAAATACCCAGGCACTACTACGAGTACTAGTGAGATACACATCAATAACATGTATATCAGATATACCTTTCTTCTTGATGTTGCCGTTCTTCAGATCCGCCAAGTACTTTGGGCAATTCCGCTTCCAGTGACCTTCTCCCTTGCAGTAAAAGCACTCAGTTTTAGGCTTAGGTCCAGCCTTGGTTTTCTTCGCCGGCGTGGTAACTTTCTTACCACCCTTCTTGAAGTGTCCCTTCTGCTTAGACTTGCCTTTCTTGAATTTGGTGGTCTTATTGACCAACAACACTTGGTGCTCTTTCTTGATCTCCACTTCTGCAGACTTTGACATAGCAAACAGTTCTGGCAACTGCTTGTTCATGTTCTGCATGTTGTAGTTCATCACAAAGTTCTTGTAACTTGGTGGTAGTGATTGGAGGACACGGTAAATCCCCAAAGCATTAGGAATCACTATACCCAATCTTTGAAGTTTGTTTGCGTGCCCAGACATCTTAAGCACATGCTCACTGACGGAGCTGCCCTCTTCCATCTTGTAGTTAAAGAACTTTTCAGAAGCCTCATAATTTTCAATTGCCGCATGAGTCTCAAAGATCAATTTGATATCCTCGACAATATCATATGGGTCTGAATTCTCAAACCTTTTCTGAAGCTCCGATTCCAAACCATACAAGATACCACACTAAACTATGGAGTACTGATTCTTCCGAGCGAGGTAAACATTCTTTACTTCATCGGAAGCATCAGCTGCAGGTGGGTCACCCAGCGGTGCATCCAGCACATAGGTCAAATTACCAGCTGTGAGGACAATCCTCAAATTGCGGAACCAATCCGCGAAGTTGCTTCCATTGTTTTTCAACTTTTCTTTCTCTAGGAACGCATTAAAATTAATGGTAGGGGCTGCCATTGATCTACAACATATTTGCAATAGTTTAGACTAAGTTTATGACAAATTGAGTTCAAATTAATAATAAAGTTAATCTAGGTGAACTCCCACTCAAAACAACATCCCTCACATTGTTTTAGTGATCACACGAACCAAATCCACTACATCAACACCGATCATCACGAGAGTTGATATAGTTTCAATGGCGAACAATCGTCATGTTCATCATATCTACTATATGATTCATGCTTTACCTTTCGGTGATCCGTGTTCCAAGACCATGTCTGTACATGCTAGGCTTGTTAAGATCAAACCTTAGTTTCCGCATGAGCAAATCTGGCTTGCTCACGTTGTATACACTTGCAGAATCTAACACACCCGATCATCACGTGGTGCTTCGAAACAACAAGCTTTAGCAACGGTGCTAACTAAGGGTGAACACTTTATAACTTGAAATTCATGTGCATGAGGGATCATCTTATAATGCTACCGTCGTCTACTAAGCAATACAAGATGCATAAAGGATTAACATCACATGCAATTCATAATATGTGATATGATATGGCCTTTCTTCTTTGTGCTTCCGATCTCCATCTTCAAGCACGAACATGATCTCCATCATCACCGGCATTGCATCAAGGTCAATGACGCTACTCCATGGTTGTCGTCCACTGGCTTCAACTATTACAACTACTTTGAATAGACACGCGGGTCTTAACATAAATTAAAGACAACCATATGGCTCCTGCCGGTTGCCAACTTACAATAAGGAACATTGCATACATCAAATATAATCACAATCATGTCCATATCACATCACTGCACACCCCTGCAAAACAAAGTTAGACGCCTCTACTTTCTTTGCATATTTTACGTGGTTTTGGGGCTTTCGATAAGTGTCGTTCTAACTTACGAACATGAACCACAACATTGATACTAGTATTGTTAATCACCCGTTGTAAATTGGATCTTAACTATGCTAGGAGAAACAGGCACCCGCAAAGCCACTTATGCAATACAAGTTGCATGTCAAGCATGGAGCAAGTCTCATGAACGATGTCATGTAAGGTTAGCCCGGGCCGCTTCATCCCAACATACCGCAAGATGCAAAGTACACAAGAAGCAATCGACAATAAAATCATCAACGCCCACAATGACCATTGTGTTCTACTCGTGCAACAGATCTACATATAGACACGGCTCTGATACCACTGTAGTGTTTCGTAGCATGGAAAACAAAAAATTTCTATCGCATACAAACAAACAAGCCAAGATATATCTACTAGATTGTAGCAATGAGTTGATGGAATAACTTACCCTCGAAGATTCCAATGTGTTTAACGAGAGCGGATTCTCGTGGGTGATGTAGTCGTACTCTTCCCGATCTCAAGATCGCGTAGATGATCCTTCCGGCGCTGCGTTCCGGCAGCGCTCCCGCAGTCGGTCACACGTTCGGTACTCGACGAAGACCTTCCTATCCCTTGTTCCAGTAGGCAGCGGAGGTTGTAGCACTGTCCACGCGATTCCGGCAGCACAATGGCGTGGTACCGGAAGTAGAGGGGAGATCTCGCAGGGCTTCGCCTTAAGCTGGAGCGAGTATGGTGGAGTATGAGAGAGCTCCTCGGCGATCTAGGGTTTAGACACACCAAGGAGGAGGGGCTAGAACCGGCGGCTAGGGTTCCGGGGACCCCAAGTCGGCGGCTAGGGCAAAACCCTAGGTGGTGGCGGTGGCTATGGAGGGCTGCAGCTTCTAGGGTTTGAGGTGAGGGACTTGTGTGTCTAGAGGAGGGAGCCCTGCCCCTCCTTATATAGGTGGAGGGGCCGGCGGCCAAGGGGAGGCAGGGGAGTCCCTCCCCAACTCGGCTTGGAGGTGGCGCCGCCGGTTGGAGGAGGGATTCCCTCCCCAACTCGGTTTCCCACTTCCTCCTCTTTTCCTCTTTCCAATTTTAGCCGTTTGACTTTTCAAACTAGCTATTTGACTTTTCAAACTAGGATTTGAATTAATCCTTTATTTGGAACAGCGATGGCACTTAGTACATGATGCAATCATTCCAACATGCAATGACACATTCATGTACCCCTTCCCCTCCGGAGTGCCGGACATTCCGGAACCTTCTAGAACATTCCCGATGAAAACACCGGAATCATTCCCGAACTCCGAAACGGGACTTTCCTTATATGAATATTATTCTCCGGACCATTCCGGATCACCTCGTGATATCCCGGATCCCATCCGAGACTCCGAACAACATTCGGTCTCTTTCTCATACTACCATAACTACTCAAACAACGTCGAATCCTTAAGTGTGTCTCCCTACGGTTCGTGAATTATGCGGACATGATCGAGACACTTCTCCGAACAATAACCAATAGAGGAATCTGGAAATTCATATGGCTCCCACATATTTCTACGATTACTTTGCGATCGAATGAACCACTTACATACGATACCAATTTCCCTTTGTCTCACGATAGTTTACTTATCCGAGGTTATGATCGTCGGTATCTCTGCATACCTAGTTCAACCTCGTTACCGATAAGTACTCTTTTCTCGTTCCCGTGATATGTGATCCCTTGTGAGCCAGTCACATGCTTGCAAGCTAATTGGATGACATTCCACCGAGAGGGCCCAGAGTATATCTATCCGTCATATGGATGGACAAATCCCACTCTTGATCCATGTGTCTCAACCAATGCTTTCCGAACACTCAATGCCATCTTTATAGCCACCCAGTTACGGTGTGGTGTTTGATGTCATCAAAGCATCCATCCAGTAAAGGTGATATGCATGATCTCATGGTCGAAGGAATTAGGTTACTATGTATCAGAAAGCATATAGCAATTGAACTATTGAAATGACTTGATCTTTATGCTACGCTTATCTATAGGAGTATGTCCACCATATCATTCTCCTAACGATATGATCTTGTTGTTGATAACATCTCAATGTTCATGATAGGGAAACCACAATCATTTATCAACCAACAAGCTAGTGTTGTATAGAGGCTATACTAGGGACTTCAAATTAAGTTTACAAATCACACAAGTATCAATGTTTCCTTGTTAATACAATTATAGCATGAATGTAAACATTTATCATAAACACAAAGATATAATAATAACCATATTTATTATTGCCTCTAGGGAATATCTCCAACAAAGGAGCGGTTATTATCTATTTCTATACTAATTTCTTCCTAGGTAGGTTCGTCTCCTGTGTTTTTCCGTCCGCACTTTTTTTTCCGGTTTTGCCCTTGACTGTTCCACAATATTACATGCACTGCCACGTAAAGTACTTGGACGGTTAAAAAATTTCACTCCCATCCGTCCTATCCCCTCCCGGATCGGGGATGAGCGGAGATGGAGGCGGCCGCATCGGCGATCGTCCTCGTATGGGCCGCGCACGAGGCGAGGAGTCGGCAGATGGTCGGCGAGCAATGGAGGGAGGAGGATGGAGCAGAGGGCTGAGCGCCACGCCTGGAGGTCTCCCGCCCTTTGGTCTCCATCATCTCTCCCAGCTTTGGCCTCTCTCTCCCTCCCTCCTGGCGGCCACGATGCGGTGAGGCGAGAGGGTGGTCCGGGATGAATCTGAGCCTTCATGGCACACAATCAGGGCGGGCATGACCTTGCGGACACGCCATCGACGTCCTGAGCTTCATTGATGAAATCGTAGGAGCAGCTGACCAGTGGAAGGAGAGCGGCGGTGGGTGCCTTGCCAGATTCGGGGGCATAGGGGGGCCAGGCAACGCCGGAGCTCGAGGGTGCGAGTGGGGTCCCGGACGGCGCGGAATCCTTCAAGGCGACGGCGGATTGCTTGATCGCCTTTGTCCGATCCCCTTTGTCCGATCCCGATGGCGTCTGCATGCGTGGTCGATGGGTCATCTCCGTGAAGGCAAGCGCAGGCAGGTACACAGATTCCTCAAAGCCATCGATCAAAGATCTGCTTGCTAACTGCTAATTAGGTACATGCCTACAACTCACTACCAAAGTCTCCAACCCACTGTTGAGTTGACTTGACTGTATGCCCAATAAACATCTGGGTTCGTGAGATACTATTGTCTACTAATTTGGTACTGATTAATACTAATTGTTTGTGTCAACTGATTTGGGGTAGAAAAAGAGACTTCATTTTTTTTGCATGTACTGACTAGAGAAAAGTTGCTAATATATTTGCTACTGACTTCTCTGTTGTATGCAAATACATCTTCATGTTGACTCAGATTATGTACAGAAATATCATGTTCAGTTGAAGTATAGAAACATGAAGATGTATATAAATACCATGTATTGTATACAAGTCTGTAGGGTACTTTATAGGATACAAGTATGTAGGCTGTTGTTTGTTTCGTGATTACTGACGGCAGTTTCATACTTGATGCTGCTGTTGTGGTTTAGAAAGTTGTATGTACTCCAGGTCTCCAGCATGCTGAATAATCTCATTGCTTATTTTTTTCTCAAGTTAATTTTCATCGCATCTCCATGTCCAATCTGTGTTGGTCCCTTTTAGACACTGAACTCTATTCGGAGTAACAGTCATTGTGGGACATGTTAGCCAGATGCATTGAAAATGGTCCAATATCACAGATTGAAAACCACCTCTAAAATAATATTGTGATGCTTTGAGTTAATAGTTCATACTATAAACTACAAGTGCATGGTAGTAAACTGAACTTCCCATTCACTAAACTGAGTTCTTTGTCAAGTAACTGAACAAGCTTTTCAAGTTATTCTTTTTACATATTTGAGCACGATTCCATTTGAATAGGTTGCGAGCAACTTTTGGCTGTTGATAGATCATAGATGTATCAATTCGTGGCCAATCAGGAGTGGTAGGATGAAGCTTGTGCTGTCTATTGTGCAGGGATCTACCTTGAAAGGCTGGCTTTAAGGTGATCTTATTATGAATTCTTTTTGGCATACTTCAAGCTCAGACTTTTCTTATTCATTATTCCTGAAATTGTTACTACTTCATTTATACTAACAGGACTGGGCTGCTGTTGACATTTTTGTTATTACAGTCGGCCCTTGGGTATTACCGTATTGGTGGTGGTTGCATCATTTTAATTTTTTGGTAGAAATGGACTTTCTTTACTCTGATATGTATTATCTTCCGAGGGAAACATTTACTTTGTCTGATGGTCCCATTATCTCATTCAGCACTATGATTTTACAAGAAATAGTGCGTCCATGGTTAATGGTTACGAGGTGCTTGATTAGTTGAAAAATATAGTGAACAAAGTTCCATATTTAGGTGCACTTGATTCCAGTGCACATGATAAGCTAGGAAAAAGAATATAAGGTATCAAATTGCGGTTACTTAGACTCTGATATGAACTTCAATAACTCCTGAAATGTCATCAAGAAACATATTGAAGATGAATGTGAGGAGGAATCGAAGCGGACAAGAAATATAAGTATTTGTTATCCGTACCTTCTATCTGTATATGCTGTATTACATAGCTTACATGTGCTCTCTATGAGTAGTTTTTAGTGTTAGTATCATGGGTTCCATTTTCTCTAATACTCAGCTTTACCGTTCAGTTCATATGGTATTAAATGCACGATCATCTTTTTTTTGTCAGCGCATTAGTTTCGACCTGCTTTTGCTGACAAGAGTTCTGTAACCATGCAGGAAGAAGCAAGCCAAGCAAGCAATGTCAGAGGGTGTGGGCGGGCACGTGGGAGAGGACACCGAGGCGGGCCTGTAGCTGACAAGGAGATTGAAAACCATGAATCAGCCAGAGCCCGTTTAGCAAGCCAGGATACCTGAAGGTAGACATTAAAGATAGATGAGTTCTCTCACACAACTCCCACCAAGGAGCCAACCCTTCGAGGAATGTCAGGCAGTCAGGGCCTCCTTTAGGGCTTGTTTGATTTATAGGAATTGCATAGGAATGTTATTGTTTGATTCATAGGAACACATCCTATAAGAATTAATCCTATAGGAATCTTGTAGTGCAATTTTTATAGGAAAGAAACATTAGATCATACCTCATGGAAAAATTCCTTTGCTACATCAAACAAAATTTCTCTTTTCATAGGATTCAAGTTGGCATGACATCTCAATCCTATGTTTTTCCTATTCCTATACTTTTCCTATCCTATGAATCAAACATGCCCTTAGAAACATTTACTTAAACATAAAACTTAGTGACTATGAGGATGAAACAGTAGTAGTGGCATTCCAGCCTTTAGCTCATGTGATTGTCTGCAGCCCCTGCAAGACCGTCGGTTTCCTAAGTGAAAGAAGTGCAGACCAAGGATTTCTCCTGGCAAGCGCCTCAGATGAGCAAGATGGCCATGGACCCAGTTCAGTTTGTGTTGTCATTGAACTATAGGTTAGAGGAGGATGAGGACTATGACAGTGTAGAATGATGACTTAGAAACTAGATAGGTAGTTTTAAGAAAAAACTAGATAGGTAGGACAATGTTGACTTGACCGGGGTCACCTATTTAACACATTTTTTTACGCCACTAACTATAAAGTGTTCACCCGTAGCAACGCACGGGCATACTGCTAGTAGAGGTAATAACTTCCAAGACTCAAGAAAACTTTTGGGTTATCTCCCAATAAGTACTTTTCTTTACCGTCTTTAAGCAAGGTTTTATAGTTTGAGAAGATGCTCACATAAGAAATATGAATTGAAGTAAAAGAGAGCATCAAGAAGCAAATTCAAAACACATTTAAGACTAACCCACTTCCTATGCATAGGAATCTTGTAAAGAAACAAGTCATGAAAGCACAAAGTAACAAGCATAGGAAAGCAAAACAAGTGCAACTTCAAGATTTTTAACATAAAGAGGGGAAACTTAATATTATTGAGATGCATAAAACCATGTTTCCCTCTCTCATAATAACTTTCAGTAGCATCATGAATAAAAATAATAATATAACTATCACATAAAACATTCTTATCATGAGCCACATGCATAAAATAATTATTACTCTTCATATAAGCATAGTCATTCTTATTAATTGTAGTGGGAGCAAATTCAAAAAAATAGCTATCATTATTATTTTCATCACCATAATCATCAAATATAGGAGGCATATTGTAATCATAATTAATTTTCTCTTCAATAGTAGATGGACTAAAAATAGCATATTCATCATTGTAATCATCATATATTGGAGGTTTGGTATCATCATAAGCAATAGAATAGCTATCTTCCAAAGTTGGGGAACTAAAAATATCATTTTCATAAAAACTAGCTTCCCCAAGCTTAGACGTTTCCATAGCATTAGCAATAATGGTGTTCAAAGAATTCATACTAATAACATCGTTATTAGCATGCAAATGAAGTTCCATGGGTTTTTAAATTTTTTCTTCAAACACTTCATGTCCTAACTCAAGATAAATACTATAAAGCTCTCTGATTTTGTTGTTGTTTAAAATTAAGCCTAACTAGTGAAAACAAGAAACAAAAAGACAAAATTGCAGAATCTAAAGGAAATAACTTCGAGCACTCACACACCAGCAACAGTATAGTGGCCAGAGGATGTGAGTACCTTTTACCTTACCTCCCCGGCAACGGCACTAGAAAATAGCTTGATGTCTACGCACTTCTATTCTTGTAGACAGTTGTTGGCCTCCAAGTGTAGAGGTTTGTAGAACAGCAACAAGTTTCCCTTAATTGGATTACCCAAGGTTTATCAAACTCAGGGAGGAAGTGGTCAAATGTATCCCTCTCAAGCAACCCTGCAATCAAGATACAAGAAGTCTCTTGTGTCCCCAACACACCCAATACAATTGTCAGATGTATAGGTGCACTAGTTCGGCAAAGAGAGTAAAATACAAGTGGTAACAGTGCCAGAAAAGAGCTTCTAACTTGTTGTTTGACGTGTGAGAGACTAAAGGAAAACTGAAATAAAGATGGAAGCAAGCAAACATGCAACGGATCTAGATGCAAACGGTATTTTAATGCTAAGAAACAAGGCCTAGGGATCATACTTTCACTAGTGAACACTCTCAATAAATATATTCTCTTCATGATACTACCCTGAACTACTCTCCAGTTGGACACTCTAATCCATGGTAGGGCTATAACAGCACTCCTCAAAGTCCGCCTTCCCCATCTAGATAACCCCACACTGTCACCTTGAGCGCTAGACGGTTCCAATAAACACCACAATTTCATAGAGACAACCAACTCAAAATATAACTCATGATAAGAATATATGAACTCTAGCATAAGTGCCACCACGGCGTGCATGCTATCACTTTCACACACGTGGGGAGAGCAGAGATCTATTGAAGCACTTGAGTATTTATGTAAACTCTAGCCTAAGTGTCACCATGGTATGCACGCTGTCACTTTCACACACGTGGGGAGAGCAGAGATTGGTTTAAGCACTTGAGTAACAGAGTAGATCTACTTGATTACAAAGCTAATGACCACAACATGATCATGAATAGAGAGAGATGAACACATAGCTACCGGTAGAGCCCTTAGCCTCGAGAAAGAACGACTCCCTCCTCATCATGGGAATCAGCAACGATGATAGAGATGGTGATGGAGATCGATGGAGATGGATCCGAGGCACTTCCCCGTCCCGGCAGGGTGCAGGAACACAGACTTTCTGTCCCCCGAATCTCCCCTTCGGTGGCAGCGGCGTTGTGGAGGTTTTCGGTGATTTTTGCCAGATGATTTAGGGTTTCTGAGTCGGGGGATTCTTATAGGCGAAGGATGCAAGGTCGGTGGAGGCCTAGGGGGACCACACCCCCTGGTGGCATGCCTAGGGTGGGCCCGCGCCACCCTAGGGTGTGGCTACCCTGGTGCCCTACTCCGTCTCTGCTTCGATTTTCCGTATCGTTCAGAAAAAATAGTAACTTTGGCTTTTGTCCCGTCCAATTCCGAGAATATTCATTTTTAGCTTTTCTAAAACCAAAAACAACAGAAGACAGACAACTGACACTGTGTCATATTGTCAATAGGTTAGTTCCAGAAAGTGTATAAAAATATCTCAAAGTGTAGACAAAGCATAAGGCAAATGATATAAAACAAGCATGGAGCATCAAAAATTATAGATACGTTTACGACGTGTCACCCCTACATGTGCGCGCCTCGACCAACGACCGCTCGCGGAGACGCCAGCGCAGCCGCGCCCATTTAACACCAGACCATGCTGATCGCCGCGCCAGAGTGCCGAGCAATCCCGTGCGCACACGTCGCGCCTCGCTCGCTCTTTGCGCCAATAAGTTCGCCGCGACTTCAGCGACCGCCCAGACATGATCGCTTGACCCGTGCTCACCGTGACCACCGTACACCGTGATGAATGTTGACGGTGCTGCCGCAGATCACGAATGTTCTAGAACGAAGGAGACCGCGCCTCACCGATCCACTATACGCATGACGACCGCCCTGAAGCACCGCGTCAAACTACACCCTTGGCCATACCGATAGCACACTTTGACTACATCGCCGACGAGCCCGAGTCATGCCACCGTGCCCCCTTCGCCGCAGTATAAATAGAGCTCTCGCCCTGCCTCAAAACACACACCATTCCACTCCTCTCTCACCCAGCAACCTCTATGACCCGTCACTGGAGCAAGGCGAGCACCACATCGCCGGAATTTCGCCGAAGCCCGCCGCTACAGTGGAGGAAAGGAACCGACGCTAGGAGCCGCCCCTGGAGTTGCCGTGACCACGAGTCGAACCGTCGTCGTCGACTCGTTCGTTCGCCCACCTCGTCGGACCTAGTTGGAGCCCTGGTAAGCCCCCGCCGACCCCCGCCGTAGCGCTAGGGTTCAGTCTCGCACGCATCGTGCGGCGGAGACGACGACGCACAACCATCGATCGTGATCTAATCGTGCGGCCTAGATTGTAAGATACCGTTCCGCGTTAGGTTAGTCGCCGATGAGTGGGACCAACCCCGGTTCATCCCGCTGCGCGCGCGTCACGTAGTTGGGCCAGCCCAGTAGCATTCCCGCGCCAGCCCACAGATTCAAACTTAGGTTTTTCTTTTATTTGAAAATCCTATAATGTAGGTAACTTTGAAAATCAATTCAGAAAGATTCACTGAACCAAATTGAATGAAACCAATTTTGTTAGAAAGTAATGAATAGATCTAATCACTCCCGGTTGATTCAAACAATTTGAAACTATAGATTACCCTCAGTAAAAATAACAAGACAGTAGCTTTTAGCACTTCAAACATTCTTCTAAAATCAACCATGGGTGATTTTGAGTTGATTCCAACTCTCAAAAATCACATCGGCCATGATCTATCTGAATATGTATAAAATATATAATTTTGCATACAGTAGTCTTGGACCAAAAATAAAGAATGGCTTTATAGTCATTTCTAGTCACTTAAATATTATTAAGTGGTATTGTTAAACTTTACAAATTAGGCCAACCACTTTAAATCACATTCCCAAGTATTGGAATATGTGGTGATGAGATGAGTCAATATGATCCCATATTTTAATTGGAGAATATTAAATCTTAAGTAGTTTTTCAATGAGTAGAAATTACTTTTCTAAAAATGAAATAAATAAAATCTTGTCACCCTTTTCTGGTAAGGATATAGATGATGCTAGATCATCTAGTGTTGATCTTTGTGTGTTAAATAGAAGTATTTAAGCATTGTTTGGTGATTCTATACCTCGTATTTATTTATAGACGCTAGTATCAATCTGGGCTACTGATGATCCACAAGTATAGGGGATCGCAACAGTCTTCGAGGGTAGTATTACCCAATTTATTGATTCGACACAAGGGGAGCCAAAGAATACTTATAAACCTTAACAGCTGAGTTGTCAATTCAGCTGCACCTAGAAATAGTCTTGCTCACAGAAGTTTATCAGTAGCAACATCTTTGTAGTAGCAATAGCAAAGTAACAACAACATTAAAATAGAGCAATAGTAACAGTAACAGTAAACAGTAGGATATGAGTGCGGTAGGCATATGGATGGATGGACGGGCGTTGCATGGACAAGTCTAAACATGTAACCTCAAGATCTAGGGCAATTGCAGATAAAAGTTTATCCAAGTACTAAACAATCATAGGCATGTGCTCCATATATAGTCATGTGTGCTCGCAATGAGAACTTGCACAACATATTTTGTCCAACCAGCCCGTTGCAGCGGGGCCTCAAGGGAACTACTGGCAATTAAGGTGCTCCTTTTAATAGAGCACCGGAGCAAAGCATTAACACTCCATGAACACATGTGATCCTCACATCATAGCCATCCCCTCCGGTTGTCCCAATTTCTATCACTTCGGGGCCTTTGGATCCGGACAATGATATGTGTACACAACTTGCAGATAAGATCACAAACAATACTATCATAATGAATCAATAATAAGTTCAAATCTGAGATCATGGCACTCGGGCCCTAGTGACAAGCATTAAGCACAACCAGTTGCAACAAAGTCAAATAGCACTAATAGAGATACTAGGCACCATGCCCTAACAATCTTATTCGATTACATGATAGAACTCATCCAATCCCTACCATCCCCATATCCTACAACGGGGGATTACTCACTCATGAATGAGGGAAACATGGATGATTGATGGATAGGCGTTGTTGATGATGATGGCGATGATCCTCTCCAAATTCCCCGTCCCGGCATAGTGCTAGAACGGAGTTTCTGGTTCCGAATCGCGGTTTCTGGTGGTGGCGGCGCAGCGGAAATCTTTCTAGAAAAATGTCGAACCCCTTGACTTTTTAGGTCAGAAGGCAACTTATAGGCGTAGAGGGAGACCAAGGGGGTCCCTAAGGCAGCCACACCCCCTCTAGGCGTGGCCAGGCCTGGCCCACGCGGCTGGGGGGTGTGGGCCCCTCAGGCCTCCACTCTGTCTCGTATTCTGGCTCTGTGAGTCTTCTGGTGAAATAGGATTTTTGTCATATTTTCCGGGATTTTTTCTGATAGTTGATTTTCTGTACAAAAACTAGACACCAAGGTAATTTTGCTGAAAATAGCGTCAGTCCGTGTTAGTTGTATCCAAATCACACAATTTTTAAGGAGAAACAAAAGCAAAAGTGTTCTGGAAAGTAGATACGTTTTGGACGTATCAACTCCCCCAAGCTTAGCTTATTGCTTGTCCTCAAGCAATTCAGTTGAAAACTGAGTGCGATAAAAGAACTTTCACGAACACATTTGCTTCATATGATGTATATATTCTCAGCACATGAGTAGATACTTAGACAATTCATAATAAGGAGTATGCAACTAAGTCTACTCAATAGTCATTGCAAGATATGAAGATAGTCCAACTCAATAATAATAAGTAGCATGAAACATAAACATAAGCAACATTGCAATGCTCATAAGAAGGTATGATAGAGTGGTATCTCGCTTGCCTTTGATGGTGAAGCAAACATAAATGCCAAGGCACCTATAAAGTTCAAGTGAAGACTAGAAGTAAAGATATTAGAGATACAAGCATCAAATTCATGACATAATTAGCCAAGTTTTGAGACAAGAACATTACACTAAGAATGACAACTATGGTCTCAAGAAGTTGCTCAAAGAATAAGTGGTGACTCAACAAGGAAGTGAAAAGGTTTTGAAAAGTTTGAAAGGCTTCCAAATGCTGAAAGTATGGTACTCATTAGCTTTGAGATCTCATTGTCCCTATCATAGGCATATTTAAATGGTTAAGGTGAAAGTGAGGTCCAATATGAGTTATATGCTTGACATACCATAAACTGGAAATCTCATGTCCCTTGAGTACGAGGGCCTCTCCTCATGCTACTCAACTTTAGTTACCGACAAGTACATGTCATAGTAAATACATGCGTATCATAGAGAACCGCCAATGGGGTACCCCTTGCACATGGTACAAGAGCTATCCCATAACCAAAATGATAAGGCAAGCAGACAATGAGCATCTCAGCGATATTTTTATTTTCTATTTGCATAGGTTTTTACTAAGGATGCTTCAGAGATTGCTCATTATGGTTATGCTGCAAGTTTCCACCATGATTAGGCATGGCTTAGGCTAGCGGCCCAGGCGTTTCTCTAACACATATATATAACTCTATGAACTTACAAGCTCCCCTTTTATTTCACACCGACGACATTCATAAAAAAAAGAGCATGATATCAACAGGATATATATCCAAAGAGTGTTAAAAGAGTTCCCCGTGACAGCATGGTTCTGCTAACTCCCATCCTATAATTTGCAAGCATATAACTTTGATGGACAGTCACAATGGTTCAGGTTTATCGAGTGCAAGAAATAAAGTGTGCCATCAAGTTTGTGAGAGCTTTACTAACTAACTTTCCCAACAACAGTCAAACATTTTATTTGGAAGAAAACAAGGCATAATGAATATACACGGAATAGCAAATAATGCTAATAGGCAGATATGGTGGTGGCAATATTGGTTTTGGGGAGTTGGATGCACAAGTAGAGCTCATAATTAGTGCAAGTGAAGGCTAGCAATAGAGAGGGAGCGACAAACGAGAGAGCAATAGCTGTCATAATCATGCTTGCAACAAAACATGACTAATTATGGCATGAAAGTGATACAAGAACTCTGAGGCAAAATAAATCATCGAGGCTTACTGACTATTGTTCAGTCATATGCATGCGTGAGCATGTGCCAAGTCGATTCACATGAAACATTCAGAGGAGGATACCACAATATCATACCAAGTTATGAATAGAACAATGCAAGCAAACAATCATATGACATGCTACAAACTATTAGCAAGCTGGAGATAATCATAAGAAATCAAGAACTACTAAGCATCCATAAATAACATACACCTTTTGTTAGACCCCTCCTTTATAAAGGAAAGGATCCCTGTGATTGCAATGCTAGTCCCTGGATCAATGCTAGCATCCACAGTTTAAGATGAAGTACACAGATACAAAGGTCGTTTATTACATTCATTCCAGAGATAAAATATAGTCTTTTACAACTCATGGCCATAGGCCTAATACAAGAGTTTTAAGGAACAAGTAAATAAACATAAGTCTTCATCTTCATGTGCCACAGGCAAGCATGTTGAGTGTAGACTCATGACTCCTATTCATCATCGGAGTAACCTGCAACATCACAAGTTACAGCCACAGAGGGTCAATACTTTGGAATAGTATTGGCAAGTGATACCTTATTATATTTTAAGTGGACTATATTACTATATGCATTTTGGCTAAGTGTAGCTTGGCTTGCTTTGCATGAAAATAGGTTTTACCTATTAGTTGAAATCACTAAGTTTTTCTTTGTCAAAAACATTCCCAAGGAACCACCAATAGACATTGAGGTCCTTCACCCTTATTCACCCATCAATTTTTATTTAGAAGTTGGAGTGATGAGATTCTTGTAGCTTCCATGTCTTGATGCTCAAAGTGTCCATTTCCTTGGACAAGGCTAAGTACTTAGGTTTTCCATCTGCAGAGGTTGTGCACTTTCCCCACCAGACTTGGTTTCCCAAGACAGGACCTTTCAGAAACTTTTCCTTAGTCAAATGGACGCGCTCCAACCTATCAACCCATCTACCACCAACTGTCCAAGTGACTAAGTTCTAGCAACCTATATGATCATGGCAGAGCCCATATTGCCAAGTGGTTGCACTGTAAGCTTTCTCAACACTTGGCCTCCAAATCCCTTAGTGCCTGGGTGGCATTCCACAAGTGAGATACACAACCCAAGTCCATGGCCTTGTGTAACCACTCAACATAACCCATACTTTCCATTCCACCCAGGAGGTTCATTTGACTTAGTGGTTTTATTAGAAAAGCATAAGTCTCTTGACTTAGAAATAATTTTATTTATAGTAAGTGTAGTTTTTCACCAACCCTTGTTTTGCTATAAGCTAGGCTAAGCAAAGTATGGCAAAATATCTTAGGGATAATTCCTTAGCAATTCTACAAGGCTACATAGGATTTCCCCATCTTTTGCATTAGACCAAAATAACATGCAATACTATAACAAAATATCTAATGCTAGTTCAAAATATAGGACAAATTTATTCATGTAAATATCACTTGCCTTGGTAGTGGGGAGAGTAGCACTCTTCACAATCACAATCACTAGCAAAATCTACACAAGAAACAATAGCATACAATTACACACAAATATATACAACCAAAAATAATATGAATGCATGTATGCAAGAATTTACTAAGTGGTGATTTTTGAAAATTCTACCAAGTATGCTCATGGGTACAGAAACTTAACATGTCACAAGTTTGCCAACTAAATTTATTTGGCCCCATTTTAATTTACCAAATTAAATCTATACCTAAATTAGCCTAAAACTTGTTCCACAAATAAAATCATTTTAACTGTTACTATATGCTAAACAAATTGGATAATCAGAAAGGCCTTGTTTCACTGAATCCAACGGTATAAAATTTGCAAAAATCCAACGTGGCATTCAAAAGTTATAAGCATTTGAAGTTTGAATCTAAATCTGGTTTTAAATTCTGTTTTTAGTTTAAACCTTGCCACGCGTCGCGTTATTACTGGCGCGTACCGGTTCGCACCGGATCACCCTTCTGTGCCGTTGGATTTAACTAACACTGCACGGTTCAGATCTGTCCATACCCCTTCGTTTAAGTGAAGTGTTTCTACACGTAGGATTCAGATCTAACGGCTGAAAATCTCCTAACCAAAATCGAGCGGCGCTACCGGCGGTGACAGGCGGCGGCGCGTCTGACTACGGCGGCGCCGGCGTTCTACATCGTCCGCGAGAGGGAGGGAAGCATTACCAGGTTCGCCGGAGGCTGCTGAAGCTCGTTGTGGTGCTGGCTTGCGGAGGGGCGCTCGGACACGGGTGCGATTGCTCGCCGGAGTGGTAGGACGGCGTCGGTGCGTCAGGTGGTCGTCGTGGACGTCGCTGTGAACCACCCCAAGGCATGATGAGGACATGGTTAGATTCACGGGGTCAAGGCAGGGTAGTGTGTTTGAACTAGAAGTCACGGGGCGGTCTGTACCTACCGGGAAAACTCGTCGGAGTTGATGTCGCCGTCAGTGCTCGCGGTGTCAAGTGGAACCGGCGACCTGGGGCAGTACAAGATGGACTAGTGAGGTCAGGAGGTGCGCAAAGATGCACTGAGTCAGATAGCAAGAACGATAGGCAGAGGGGAACTCGAGGCTCACCTGAATCGCTCGCCGGAGAGGGTTCTGTCAGCGGCGGTGCGCGGAGGATTGAGGGCAGCCTGGTGGCGGAGTGAGCGAGTTGTTTGGGGGAAAAAGATCGCGGGGCAGAGGGGGTCTTATAGCCGGTGCCTCGACAGGAAACGCCTGCGTTTAATTGCCCAATTAAGCCGCGCCATCACCGGCAGTCACTGCAGCTGCGACGTGGTCGCGGGCGAGTTTTGGGGAAGACAATGACAGCGTGTACAGGGCCCGCTCGTCAGCGATGTGCGCGAAGTGAGTGTGGGGTCTGGCTGCCAGCGGCTCAGTGTGTGAGCTTGCGTGTGAGAGGAGAAAAAGAAATCCCCGGGTGGGCTTGCTGGGCTCGATTGGTTGCTGGGCCAGATACCTGGCGCCTGGCCCTTTTCTTTTGTTTGTTTCTTTTCTTTTTCTATTTCTATTTTCTAGAATGATTTTAGATATGAATTCAAATCCTTTTGAATCCAAGCTGTTCTGGGAATTTTTGTAGGGTTTTGTGGATTCAAAACAGTCATTTTAACCAAGTGGTTACTTTGCAAGGCTTGGGTCAAGCTTGGTTTTCAAAATAAATAGAAATTTGCTCGAGCTTGCAAATATTTGAAGAAAGGATTTTGAAACTATTTCTAAATTTGAAATGTTGGTAAAAAGCTTCATCTAATCTTTCCATCAATAGAGACAAGCAAACAAGTATTTAAACTTTCAAATTCCAAAGAGTGATGGTCATTTTGGGATAACTTGCCCACATGAAATCATAGCTCCAACTTATGTTTCTAAATGATTTTTGAGAAAACCCTAAATGCAAAGATGATATGAATGTGTTTTGAAACTATGATTTTTGGGATGTTACAAATCTAACCCCCTTAAAATGAATCTCGCCCTCGAGATTCGGGTTGGCTAGAAAATAGGTGAGGGTGGTCTTTCCGAAGATCATCTTCTCTTTCCCATGTTGCTTCCTCTTCGGAGTGATGGTTCCATTGCACTTTACAAAATTTGATAGTCTTGGTCCTGGTGACTCTTTCTGCTGTCTCTAGAATCTTGACAGGCTTTTCCTCATAAGTGAGATCACTTTCTAGCTGAACTTCTTCCAAAGGTATGGTATCCTTCAAAGCAGGCTCTTCCATTTCTGGGTGACATTTCTTAAGCTGACTCACATGAAATACGTTATGGACTGCTGATAGAGATTCTGGCAATTCAACTTCATATGCAACTTCTCCCTTGTGACTTAGAATCTTGAATGGCCCAACATATCTTGGTGCCAACTTTCCTTTGACTCCAAATCTTTTCACTCCACGAAGTGGTGATACCCTGAGATAAGCTCTATCCCCAACTTCGTAGGTGACTTCTCTACGCTTAGAATCCGCGTAGCTTTTCTGTCGGGACTGTGCTATTTTCAATCTGTCCTTAACCAATTTGACTTTCTCTTCGGCGTCCTTGATAAGATCAGGTCCAAATAAGCTTCTTTCTCCCACACCATTCCACAATAATGGGGTGGTACATTTCCTTCCGTAGAGTAACTCAAACGGTGCCATTCCAATACTAGATTGATGGCTGTTATTGTAAGAGAACTCCGCGTAAGGCAAACTTTCATCCCAACTTGCTCCATAATCTAGAGCACAGGCCCTCAACATGTCCTCAAGAATTTGGTTGGTCCTTTCTGTTTGTCCATCTGTTTGAGGATGAAAAGCAGTGCTAAACTCCAATCTTGTTCCTAAGGATTCATGAAGTTGTCTCCAAAAGTGAGATGTGAACTGGGTTCCTCTATCTGACACAATACTCTTTGGCACACCGTGAAGGCATACAATCCTGCTCATGTAAATTTTAGCTAACTTGGCACTTGTATAGGTTGTCTTCACCGGCATAAAATGAGCCACTTTTGTTAGGCGATCCACTACTACCCATATGGAATCATACCCTGACCTGGTCCTTGGTAATCCGGTAATAAAATCCATACCAATATTTTCCCACTTCCATTCAGGGATAGGCAGTGGTTGAAGCAAACCTGCTGGTTTCTGGTGCTCCGCTTTGACTCTGCTACACACGTCACACAAAGCAATATGTTCGGCGATGTCCCTTTTGAGATTGTTCCACCAAAACCTTTCTTTCATGTCCATGTACATCTTGGTATTTCCCGGGTGAATAGAATACGGAGAGTTGTGACCTTCCTGTAAGATCAGTTTCCGCAATTTTGGGTCTTGTGGAACACATATACGTTTCCGGTGCCATAAAGTACCCTGTTCGTCAACATGAAAACTCTTAGCTTTCCCTAGACCAATATTTACCTTAATCTTTTCAATTTCCTCATCAGTCTTCTGGACTTCTCGGATCTTATCCAATAGAGTGGGTTGAACATCTAAGGACATGAGATGTCCTTCTGGCACAATCTCCAATCTGAGTTCTTTGAATTGTTTACACAAGTCATCTGGCAATTCCCCTTTGGTAAGGCCATTTACAAATGTCTTACGACTTAGAGCATCCGCTACTACATTTGCTTTACCGGGATGATATTGCAAACTTAAGTCGTAATCCTTAATAAGTTCTAGCCATCTTCTTTGTCTCATGTTGATTTCCTTCTGGGTGAAAATATACTTCAAACTCTTATGATCGGTGAACACTTCACAACGCTTTCCCAAAAGGTAATGTCTCCATGTTTTGAGTGCATGGACGACAGAGGCTAACTCCAAATCATGGGTAGGATAATTTACCTCATGAGTTTTGAGTTGTCTTGATGCATAGGCTACGACTTTACCATCTTGCATAAGTACGGCACCCAAACCTTGATGAGAAGCATCACAATACACTTGGAAATCCTTTTCCAAATCTGGCAGACATAGAACTGGTGCTGTTACAAGTCTCTTCTTCAATTCTTGAAAACTGACTTCGCAACCTTCAGACCAGGCAAACTTCTTGTCCTTCTTTAGCAATTCTGTCATAGGCTTAGCAACTTTCGAGAAATTTTCAATGAACCTTCTGTAGTAACCTGCTAAGCCGAGGAAACTACGAACTTCTTTCACATTCTTGGGTGATTCCCAATCTGTCACAGCTGAAACTTTAGCAGGATCAACAGCCACACCATCCTTTGTCATCACATGACCAAGAAAACCCACTTTCTCTAACCAGAACTCACACTTGCTGAATTTGGCATATAGTTTATGTTCCCTTAGTTTCTCAAGTATCAAGCGTAAGTGTCTCTCATGCTCTTCCTTGCTCTTGGAGTAAACCAAGATGTCATCGATGAAAACGACAACGAACTTGTCAAGGAATTCCATGAACACCTTGTTCATCATATTCATGAAGTATGCTGGAGCGTTGGTTAAACCAAAAGGCATCACAGTGTATTCATACAATCCATACCTTGTGGTGAATGCTATTTTTGGTATATCTTGTTCTCTTATTTTGAGTTGGAAATAACCTGACCGAAGATCAATCTTCGAGAATACACATGCTCCTTCTAGCTGATCAAATAAGTCGTTGATTCTTGGCAAAGGATACTTGTTCTTGATGGTAACCTCGTTGAGAGAACGATAGTCAATACATAATCTTTGGGTTCTATCCTTCTTCTCCACGAACAACACTGGGGCTCCCCAAGATGAAGAACTTGGTTGAATAAACCCCTTCTGTAACTGCTCTCCTAGCTGTTTCTTGAGCTCTTTCAATTCATCAACTGACATTTTGTATGGTCTCTTAGCTATTGGTCCTGATCCTGGCACCAAATCTATCAGAAACTCCACATCTCTATCCGGTGGCATTCCTGGTAGCTCTTCCGGAAACACATCCGGATACTCACATACTATTGGTACACTGTCCATGCTAACCCCCTTAAGAGAATTCAGCTTACTTCCTTTGGATTCAAAGTTTGACTTAAATTTTATTATTTTTCCTTCTGGGGTTGTGAGTGTAACTGTACGTTTTGCACAATCTAATACTCCTTCATACTTAGCCATCCAATCCATTCCCAATATTACATCTAGTCCTTGGGAACCTAGGATTATCAGGCTTACTGGAAACTTATGTTTACCAAACTCTATGATGAGATCCCGGCATCCAAGGCTTACTATCATGTCTCCCCCCGGAGAACTAACCTTTATTGGACACCCAATGTTTTCTGATGCAAACCCATTTCTATCCACAAATGCCTTTGATATGAATGAATGAGATGCACCGGTATCAAAGAGTACAAATGCTGAAATTGAATTAAGTCTGAACTTACCAGTCACGGCATCAGGTTCCTCATAGACCTCTTCCACATTGATGTGGTTAACCTGTCCTTTCTGGAAAGGATTCGGCTTGTTAGGTCCTTCCACCTTCTTTTCGGGGCACTCATTTGCATAGTGTCCCATCTTCTTGCATTTGAAGCATTCAACCTGACTGATGTCCTTTTTAGGAGGTTGGCCTCCACTTCCACTACCATTTCCACTATAGTGGCTCTTATGTCCACCCTTGTGGTTCTTGTACTTGTCCTTGTCATGACTGCGGTGATGCTTGTTGTCATGACGGTTGTGCTTGCTGAATTTCCCATGTTTATGGGATCCTGAGCTGCCACTGTCATCATAGTGAGATCGTTTGTGAGACGATCCCGAGCTGTGCTTGTCGGAGTGTTTCCTCTTTCTTCTCTCGACTTGCTTCATTTTACTTTCCAAAATAGCAGCCTTGTCACACAACGACTGATAAGTTGGAACATATGCCACAGACAGCTGTAGGTTCAGTTCATCATTCAAACCCTCCAAGAACTTTTCCTTTCTCTTGGCATCTGTATCCACCTCATCCGGTGCGTAGCGCGCCAGATTGTTGAACTCTTCTATGTATTCTGCCACGCTGCGGTGGCGCTGTTTCAGGTTGTGAAACTCTTTCTTTTTCAGACTCATTATCCCTGATGAGATATGAGCTGTGCGAAATCCATCTTCAAAGATGGCCCAAGTCACCTCATCAATAGGAGTGGTGATTTGGAAGTTGTCCCACCATGTGGCGGCTGGTCCTTCCAACAGATGTGCTGCAAATCTGACCTTTTCAGCATCCGTGCAGCCCACGGTCACTAAGTCTTTGTTCACAGAACGTAACCAGTCATTGGCTACCATGGGATCAGTTGTTCCCGAAAACTTTGCTGGCCTCAGACGCAGGAATCTGGTGAGCATATCGAAACTCGGAGGGTTGTTGTTGTTGTTGTTGTTGTTGTTATTGTTGTTGTTGTTGGGGTCGTTGTTATTCTTGTTATTCTGGTTTTGGATGAATGTTGTCATCATTTGCATAAGCTGTGTTTGCGCGTTCATCATTTGTTGCATTTCTGGGGTGATGTTGTTGGGGTTGGGGTTTGCGCGACGGGGAGGCATATGTGGTTTGTTCAAATAGATAAGAATGAGATACCCATAGATGTTTCATGCACAATACATCATAAGCAAACACATATCAAGCAACATAAGAATAAAAGTTCAACAACCACCTAATAAGCTCATGAAGTAAAACACACAAGTGGCAAGCCATCCACATGTCGGATGGTCCAATAATAAGTTTCACAATAACAATATGAATATGAAAACGAGTAATCAAGTCTACTCATCAGCGTCAATCTCCTCCTCGACGAAGGTAAGACCTGCGTTCTCCATCGCGGTCTTGTTCTCCTCAATCGTAGTGGTCAAGGAATCGACCTTGGCCTTGAGAGCCCTCTTCTGGGAGCGAAGCCTCTCAATGACCATCTGCTGCTGCTCAAGCTCGAAGTCCTTGGATTTCAGTTCCTCGGTCATGTCCCGGATTTTCTTGTTCCTGTCCTGGACGCGTTTCTCCTGACTCTTGAACTTGCGATCCTGAGCCTCGAACTTCGTCTCCATTTCCTTAATCATCTCATCCTGCTGTGCGAAAAGCTTGTCCTTCTCGCGTAGCTGTACCTGAAGCTCGTCATTGCCAAGCATGACGTTCGTCCTATCCGTATCTACGTGCCTGAGAAGAGTCTCTAAGTCCTGAAGATAGAGGCGTATCGGCTCTACAGTGCTCCTCGAGTCGTCCTCAAAGTCGATGGAATCTCCATCAACATCACGCCTTCCGAAGGCGTGGAAGTGAGTGCCCCTAACCTGTCGGGAGTGACGGCCTAACAGTCGTCCTATCAGGTCCTGCATGACTACCTCCATGCCTCTCTCCCTGTCGTCGTGCATCAGCTTGAAGACGATGGCCTCCGTAGTAGGCTCAGTCTGGCGTCCGGGCTGGCTCACCTTGAAGCCCCAGAGGTCCTTCCTCTCGAACTTGGTGAGTGGGTACACCGTGATGGTAGGAAGAGGGAGATCGAGCAGAGTGGTAAGCTCAACGATACGGGGTCCGAAACGAGTAGCCTGGAACTCCTCAACGGTGCTGACGGCAATAGGCATCTATTTATAACATTGAAAAGTTAGAACATCACTATTTAAAATGAACACAAAACAACCATCTCATACATAACCATGGAACACAATTTCACACAAGTCATGCTTACACAAATCCATTACATCAAACAAGATCCAACTTATTTAAGGTATCATTTTGGAAAATAAGGTGATAAGTGGTGGTCCAACTAATGAAATGTCCTTACAATCCACTCTCACGGGATCTATTATTAAACACAATGTTCCTAGAGGCAATCCACCAATCTTGCTCTCTTGACTCTATCACTAAGTCTATAACATCTCCCCTTATTTCTTGGTTGGTGTCTTCCAACTCTTGAGTAAGCTCCTTCTCTTTCTCTAAGTCCTTTTGGAGGTTGAGCATTCTGCACTTGACTCTAGCACTTAGTTCTTTGATAGTCCTCCAAGCTGCATCCCTGGCTGACTCAAAGAATGTGGTGTGCATTGTAGTGTTGGTGTACATGCAGAATCCCCTTTCTTTGTGGTTGTCTTCCTTGTTTTTGTACAAGTGAAGTTGCACCCACCAATACTCCACTCCTTCATCCATCACTGGAAAGCCCTTGTACACGGCTTCACCATGTGCATCCATTGCCTCCATGAGATCCTTGAGAACATTGGGAAACTCAGTTTCACACTCCAAGGTCATGGTCATGAGTGGTCCCTTCTTCACGGCTTCGTTGATGGAGTTCATCTACAAAGGAAGTTGAAAGAGATTAGAAAAGTTTTACGAAAAGAATAGACAAGTGTAGAAGTAGTTGAAAACTTTTTCCTTAGTGGTTTTTCCATTCCTAGGGTCATAATCCTACAGGCAACACAGTGCTCTGATACCATCTGTTAGACCCCTCCTTTATAAAGGAAAGGATCCCTGTGATTGCAATGCTAGTCCCTGGATCAATGCTAGCATCCACAGTTTAAGATGAAGTACACAGATACAAAGGTCGTTTATTACATTCATTCCAGAGATAAAATATAGTCTTTTACAACTCATGGCCATAGGCCTAATACAAGAGTTTTAAGGAACAAGTAAATAAACATAAGTCTTCATCTTCATGTGCCACAGGCAAGCATGTTGAGTGTAGACTCATGACTCCTATTCATCATCGGAGTAACCTGCAACATCACAAGTTACAGCCACAGAGGGTCAATACTTTGGAATAGTATTGGCAAGTGATACCTTATTATATTTTAAGTGGACTATATTACTATATGCATTTTGGCTAAGTGTAGCTTGGCTTGCTTTGCTTGAAAATAGGTTTTACCTATTAGTTGAAATCACTAAGTTTTTCTTTGTCAAAAACATTCCCAAGGAACCACCAATAGACATTGAGGTCCTTCACCCTTATTCACCCATCAATTTTTATTTAGAAGTTGGAGTGATGAGATTCTTGTAGCTTCCATGTCTTGATGCTCAAAGTGTCCATTTCCTTGGACAAGGCTAAGTACTTAGGTTTTCCATCTGCAGAGGTTGTGCACTTTCCCCACCAGACTTGGTTTCCCAAGACAGGACCTTTCAGAAACTTTTCCTTAGTCAAATGGACGCGCTCCAACCTATCAACCCATCTACCACCAACTGTCCAAGTGACTAAGTTCTAGCAACCTATATGATCATGGCAGAGCCCATATTGCCAAGTGGTTGCACTGTAAGCTTTCTCAACACTTGGCCTCCAAATCCCTTAGTGCCTGGGTGGCATTCCACAAGTGAGATACACAACCCAAGTCCATGGCCTTGTGTAACCACTCAACATAACCCATACTTTCCATTCCACCCAGGAGGTTCATTTGACTTAGTGGTTTTATTAGAAAAGCATAAGTCTCTTGACTTAGAAATAATTTTATTTATAGTGAGTGTAGTTTTTCACCAACCCTTGTTTTGCTATAAGCTAGGCTAAGCAAAGTATGGCAAAATATCTTAGGGATAATTCCTTAGCAATTCTACAAGGCTACATAGGATTTCCCCATCTTTTGCATTAGACCAAAATAACATGCAATACTATAACAAAATATCTAATGCTAGTTCAAAATATAGGACAAATTTATTCATGTAAATATCACTTGCCTTGGTAGTGGGGAGAGTAGCACTCTTCACAATCACAATCAGTAGCAAAATCTACACAAGAAACAATAGCATACAATTACACACAAATATATACAACCAAAAATAATATGAATGCATGTATGCAAGAATTTACTAAGTGGTGATTTTTGAAAATTCTACCAAGTATGCTCATGGGTACAGAAACTTAACATGTCACAAGTTTGCCAACTAAATTTATTTGGCCCCATTTTAATTTACCAAATTAAATCTATACCTAAATTAGCCTAAAACTTGTTCCACAAATAAAATCATTTTAACTGTTACTATATGCTAAACAAATTGGATAATCAGAAAGGCCTTGTTTCACTGAATCCAACGGTATAAAATTTGCAAAAATCCAACGTGGCATTCAAAAGTTATAAGCATTTGAAGTTTGAATCTAAATCTGGTTTTAAATTCTGTTTTTAGTTTAAACCTTGCCACGCGTCGCGTTATTACTGGCGCGTACCGGTTCGCACCGGATCACCCTTCTGTGCCATTGGATTTAACTAACACTGCACGGTTCAGATC
This sequence comes from Avena sativa, assembly GCA_916181665.1. NCBI lineage: Eukaryota > Viridiplantae > Streptophyta > Magnoliopsida > Poales > Poaceae > Avena > Avena sativa. The sequence continues at coordinate 198,558,601 of OV702282.1, forward strand.
TGTCCATACCCCTTCGTTTAAGTGAAGTGTTTCTACGCGTAGGATTCAGATCTAACGGCTGAAAATCTCCTAACCAAAATCGAGCGGCGCTACCGGCGGTGACAGGCGGCGGCGCGTCTGACTACGGCGGCGCCGGCGTTCTACATCGTCCGCGAGAGGGAGGGAAGCATTACCAGGTTCGCCGGAGGCTGCTGAAGCTCGTCGTGGTGCTGGCTTGCGGAGGGGCGCTCGGACACGGGTGCGATTGCTCGCCGGAGTGGTAGGACGGCGTCGGTGCGTCAGGTGGTCGTCGTGGACGTCGCTGTGAACCACCCCAAGGCATGATGAGGACATGGTTAGATTCACGGGGTCAAGGCAGGGTAGTGTGTTTGAACTAGAAGTCACGGGGCGGTCTGTACCTACCGGGAAAACTCGTCGGAGTTGATGTCGCCATCAGTGCTCGCGGTGTCAAGTGGAACCGGCGACCTGGGGCAGTACAAGATGGACTAGTGAGGTCAGGAGGTGCGCAAAGATGCACTGAGTCAGATAGCAAGAACGATAGGCAGAGGGGAACTCGAGGCTCACTTGAATCACTCGCCGGAGAGGGTTCTGTCAGCGGCGGTGCGCGGAGGATTGAGGGCAGCCTGGTGGCGGAGTGAGCGAGTTGTTTGGGGGAAAAAGATCGCGGGGCAGAGGGGGTCTTATAGCCGGTGCCTCGACAGGAAACGCCTGCGTTTAATTGCCCAATTAAGCCGCGCTATCACCGGCAGTCACTGCAGCTGCGACGTGGTCGCGGGCGAGTTTTGGGGAAGACGATGACAGCGTGTACAGGGCCCGCTCGTCAGCGATGTGCGCGAAGTGAGTGTGGGGTCTGGCTGTCAGCGGCTCAGTGTGTGAGCTTGCGCGTGAGAGGAGAAAAAGAAATCCCCGGGTGGGCTTGCTGGGCTCGATTGGTTGCTGGGCCAGATACCTGGCGCCTGGCCCTTTTCTTTTGTTTGTTTCTTTTCTTTTTCTATTTCTATTTTCTGGAATGATTTTAGATATGAATTCAAATCCTTTTGAATCCAAGCTGTTCTGGGAATTTTTGTAGGGTTTTGTGGATTCAAAACAGTCATTTTAACCAAGTGGTTACTTTGCAAGGCTTGGGTCAAGCTTGGTTTTCAAAATAAACAGAAATTTGCTCTAGCTTGCAAATATTTGAAGAAAGGATTTTGAAACTATTTCTAAATTTGAAATTTTGGTAAAAAGCTTCATCTAATCTTTCCATCAATAGAGACAAGCAAACAAGTATTTAAACTTTCAAATTCCAAAGAGTGATGGTCATTTTGGGATAACTTGCCCACATGAAATCATAGCTCCAACTTATGTTTCTAAATGATTTTTGAGAAAACCCTAAATGCAAAGATGATATGAATGTGTTTTGAAACTATGATTTTTGGGATGTTACACCTTTCATGAACATACTAAGAACGCCCACAATGATGAGTATATGCACAAAAATGAAAACAAATAGAGTTCATTACCAGCCTCTTACCACAACTCAAGTTGTCATTAATCTTCATTATTTCCCTTCACTTGTGTGGCTTGAATAATAACAAGAAACCAAACTCCACTGAGGGTAGAGATAGCAGTAACAAAGTGATGCGCTTTCATGGCAGCAAGACCAAGCCTCCGAGGAGCCAAAATTGTATCATTTGGATCAACAGGAAGTTCTAAGGCAGCAAATACACGTGCAGGAATAATACCCCCATAAATGGGTCCTCAAGCAGCTAGGTGACGAGAAATGAGAGAACCAAGATTATACCTGGTTTCATTGTTAAGTGCAGCAGCTAGAAAGGCCAAATGATAGTTGGAAATATTGCTAGTGTTCTCCCTACCAAGAATACTAGTGGCAAGATAATAAGCAAAATATCTGATAGCCGGGAGTTGAATATTTCTTATCTTTCCGCGCTATGCTCTGTGGTCATCATCATTGGTTACCCCGCGGTAGAGCTCCAAAAAATCAGCGGGTTGACCTTGAATCTTCTTCACCGTCCCAACCATGCCAATACCTGAAAGGGTTGTTAGTGAACGAGAAACTTTCCACAAAAGTTTTAGTGAGCAAAGCATACTGCACACTCTCATCCTTCATATAACTCGTTAGTCCAACCCTCTGAACCAAGGTTAGGAAATCATTGAGAATCCCTGTAGCCTGCAAAAAGGTAGGACAAGGGAAGGTAGAAGGGTGCGCATCCCCCTCATCTCCCTCGTTGCCAAAATGCGGTGTAATGAGATCCTCATTGTATGACAGCCTAGCTCAGGAGGATGATCTTGAAGGCCTTGTCCTCCTAGGTGCATCACTCTCAAATATTTCTCCAAAGGTGTGGTTATACATGACCCTTTTTCTAAAAATTTTAGATAAACTTCAAACCAAGTAATTTCCAAGTTGATAGATGATGAGGAACCACTATAGGAACTTGCTAGAGAGCTAAACATGCATCAAAATGAAATATCTAAGCATAGAACAAGCATGCAAGATCACACAACCTGACACCTATAGCAGCAAAATATTCAAGATACAATCTACCAATCAAAAATCTAATTGGACAAGCGGAGGAGGCACATACCAAGGAGCAATCCCTCCAAAAATCAGCAGCAAAGATGGGCTGAGCAAGGAGATCGAAAATCGGGAGCAAGAACAACAGGAACTCGAGTTTGAGAAAGTTTTTCGGTATTTTTCGGGAGAGAGAAAGAAGTGGCTGGGAGGAGGCAACTTGGAGGGCCAAAGGTGGGAGCTACCCAGGCCAGGCGCGCCCTGGGCTGGCCACGCCCCCAGGGGGTGTGCTGGCTTGGTGGGTCCCCCCTGGGCCACTCCAGGTGTCCCTCTGCCCCTTTTTTGAGGAAAAAATTAATATGAATTTTCTGGAATTTTTTGGGAAACTTTATTGTTGGCCAATTTTCAGGTTATGAAAATGGATTTTCTCGCAGAAACAAATTTTTAAGAAGAATCAAAAGCAAACAAAAACCAAAACTATAGAATTTTTAAGACACTCTAATAAGCAAACAACTAGCAAAACTAAAGCTAACAAGAGAAAGAGCAAAGACTAGGAAGGAGAAGAATAAAAGTGAGCAAGTATAACCATCGTGAAAGCATTGTTTTGTTCATTAAAATCCCTTTGTTAACAAGGTTGATCAAGTCTTGTTACCAAAACAATCTTATATGAAACAAAACTTTGCATTCCATAAAGTGATTATGTTACCTCAAACTTGATAGCAATGGTCCCAATCATAATAGTTCCAAAACTTTCTTGTGGAACGGGACAATATATTTCTCCAACTTTGATGCTCTCAATATTTTCAATGGAATTCAGGCAATATCTCTTATCAATCTTATTTGGGAAATAGACAGTATGCTCTTTGTCATTAATATTAAAAGTTACTTTTCCTTGATTACAAATGATGACAGCGCCTATAGTATTAAGAAAAGGTCTCTCAAGAATAATAGACATATTATCATCTTCAGGCATCTCAAGCACAACAAAATCAGTTAAAACCAAGTAATTATGAGCCACTTGAATAAGAACATTCTCACATATACCAAAAGGAATAGTAGTTGACTTATCAGCCATTTGCAAAGATATATCAGTTGGTATCAACTTTTCTAGCTGGAGTCTCTTGTAGAGAGAAAAAGGCATAACACTAACTCCAGCTCCCAAATCACATAAAGCAGTTCTAAGATAATTATTTTTAATAGAGCAAGGAATAGTTGGTATACCTGGATCACCAAGTTTCTTTGGAACCTTACCATTGAAGGAATAATTAGCAAGCAAAGTATAAATTTCCTCATTAGGAATCTTCCTTTTATTAGAGACAATATCCTTCATATACTTTGAATAAGGAGGCAACTTAATAGCATTAGTCAAAGGAATTTGCAAAAATAAAGGTTTCATCCACTCACAAAACTTGTTATAGTGTTCTTCCTCCTTTGACTTGTGTTTCTTATTGGGAAAAAAGGCATAGGTTTCTGCACCCAAGGTTCTCTTTCACTACCATGTTTATTAGCAATGAAATCTTCCTTAGTGTACCTGGTGTTCTTAGTGTGCTTCTCAGGTTCTTCCTCAACTTCCTCCTTATCAAGAGCATCATTTTTATTTTTACCACTCCCAGTTTCAGCATCAGAGACAGATATACTATTAGGATCTACAGCAGGTTCAGGTGGTTCCTCAACTATTTTGTGTTTCTTTTTATTTCTCTTATGAGGACTACCACTACTTTCACCTTGTTGAGAATCCTGCTCAATTCTTTTAGGGTGTCCTTCAGGATATAAAGGATCTTGAGTGGCTATACCACTCCTAGTTCTAATTCCATAAGCATATTTATCTCCTGAAGCATTAACTAGCATATCTTTTTGCACCTTAGCAACTTGCTCAATTTGAGTTTGAACCATTTCAAACTGTTTACAAAGCATTTTAACATCATTAGCAGTTGTTTCCACAATATCTTTCAACTCATTAATAGCTCTAGAGTTTTCTAAGAAATGATTCTGAACTTGTTTATTAAAATTACCTTGTTTAACTATAAATGTGTCAAGTTCATCTAAGCATTGATCAGGAGGCTTACCATAGGGAGTATCACCTTCATCAAAGTGGAGAGAGTGTACCTCTATAGTAGATGAGTGGGGAATTTGCTTACATAATTCTTTTATAGGAGGTAGATTCTTCACATCTTCAGCTCTAATACCTTTCTCCTTAAGACATTTCTTAGATTCTTTCATCACTTCATAATTTAATGCAATAACTCCCCCCTTCTTTGGTGTTGGTGTTGGAACTGGTTCAGGCACAACTGGTTCAGGAGTAATAGGCTCAGGTGTATTTAGCTCAGCTGAAGTCCAATCATCATAATTCTTGCTTATTTTAGCCATTAATTCTTCAGCATCTGTAGGAGTTCTTTTCCTGAAAACACAATTAGCAAAACTATCTAGGTATGTCCTAGAATCATCAGTTAGTCCATTATAATAAATATCAAGAAGCTCATTTTTAGGTAATGGACATCCAGGATATGCATGAATCAAGGCACAAAACCTTGTCCATGACTCAGGCAATTTCTCTTCTTCTCCCTGTTTCAAATCAAAAAGTTTTTGCAAAGCGGCATGTCTAGAACTAGGAGGAAAATATTTCTGCAAGAAAGAAGCAATCAAACAATCAGGGCTATCAATGGATCCAGGAGGTAATCTTTTAAACTAAGACTTAGCTTCTCCTTTTAGTGAAAAAGGGAAGATCTTTGTAACAAAGTACTTGCGCATCTTAAAATCATCAGAGAATAAGGCACTCATAGTGGAAAGCTCATTCATATGTGCCACAACACTCTCATTTTTAGTCCCACAAAAAGGTTCTTTCTCAACAATGTCTAAATAGGATAAATCAAGAGAAAAATCATAATGTTTATCTTTAATATCTATGGGAGAGGTAGCAAACTTAGGATCAGAAGACAGTTTAGGAATAATGGTATGTCTCTCAAGGAGACTCTTAATATCACTAGCACCATGTGTGTTTCAGCACTCTTCAATAAATTCATCAGTCAACTCAATGTAACCATCATTAATATTGTATCTGTCTCTAGACTCTAGTGAGATAACATGTGTAATAGTGTCTTCACTAGGAGTTTTGGTATTTCCTAGTCTAGCCATAGTAGCATCTAAGAAAGGACCTAATGCACTCTCATCAAGCACAACAGAAGTAACCTCATGAGTATCAAAAGCAGTTTCAGATTTAGTAGTAGCAATGTGTGTAGCATGTGTATGTGGTGGTGGTGTAACAAGCTTACTTATAACAGACGGTGAATCAAGAGCAGCAGAGGTGTTTAGGACTGTACCTCTTCTTGAGTGGATGGTAAAATAGGAAACTTTCCATCACGAGACTTCCCCGTGATGAAAGGAATAATAGTGAACAATAGTAGATCCAAGTGAACTTATAAAAAAAGCTATGCTCCCCGGCAATGGCGCCAAAAAATAGTCTTGATGAACCACAAGTATAGGGGATCGCAATAGTCTTCGAGGGTAGTATTATCCAATTTATTGATTCGACACAAGGGGAGCCAAAGAATACTTATAAACCTTAACAACTGAGTTGTCAATTCAGCTGCACCTGGAAATAGTCTTGATCACAGAAGTTTATCAATAGCAACAGCTTTGTAGTAGCAATAGCAAAGTAACAGTAGCAGTAAAATAGAGCAATAGTAACAGTAACAGTAAACAGTAGGATATGAGTGCGGTAGGCATAGGGATGGATGGACGGGCGTTGCATGGACACGTCTAAACATGTAACTTCAAGATCTAGGGCAATTGAAGATAAATAAGATAAAGCATCCAAGTACTAAACAATCATAGGCATGTGCTCCATATATAGTCATGTGTGCTCACAATGAGAACTTGCACAACATCTTTTGTCCAGCTAGCCCGTTGCAGCGGGGCCTCAAGGGAACTACTAGAAATTAAGGTGCTCCTTTTAATAGAGCACCAGATCAAAGCATTAACACTCCGTGAACACATGTGATCCTCACATCACAGTCATCCCCTCCGGTTGTCCCAATTTCTGTCACTTCGGGGCCTTTGGATCCGGACAATGATATGTGTACACAACTTGCAGATAAGATCAAAAACAATACTATCATAATGAATCAATAATAGTTTCAGATATGAGATCATGGCACTCGGGCCCTAGTGACAAACATTAAGCATAACAAGTTGCAACAAAGTCAAATAGCACTAATAGAGATACTAGGCACCATGCCCTAACAATCTTATTCGATTACATGATAGAACTCATCCAATACCTACAATCCCCATAGCCTACGGTGGGGGATTACTCACTCATGGATGAGGGAAACATGGATGGTTGATGGAGAGGCGTTGTTGATGATGATGGCGATGATCCTCTCCAAATTCCTCGTCCCGGCAGAGTGACAGAATGGAGTTTCTGGTTCCGAATCGCGGTTTCTGGTGGTGGCGGCGCAGCGGAACTCTTTCTGGAAAAACGTCGAACCCCCTTGAGTTTTTAGGTTAGAAGACAACTAATAGGCGAAGAGGGAGACCAACTAGAAGGAAACTATTTGTAGGAGTATTATGGTTTGTAATGGATGATGTACTGTGCTACCAATTCTGTTATGTCTCGCAAAAATGGTAATCCTGGGATTGCGATGTACGGCATAACAGGCATCTGGGATTAAAAATCTGGGTGTTGACAAGTTGGTATCAGAGCCATCCTGACCATAGGAGACCCTAGTTAGAATGGACGTCTGAAAAACTTAGTTTCCAAAAAAAGAAACCGCGTATGTATGAAAACCTATTCTCACTCTTATCCTTGAAATTCTTTCCAAAAGAGAGCATATGTTCCTCAATTTTTTTGCAATCTTACATAAAATTTGGCACACTTGATCACCTCTCTAACTGACTTATCTTAATTGCTTATAGATGGACTACGCATACAACAAGTTTTATTAGTTGGGAAACGGAGGAAACCTCATCTTTGAGAGTGACCAAAGTCAGCTTGCGAAATTTCTGGAGCGCCCGCACCCGAAATTCTATGGAGCTCAGCTCAATGATCACCCTGGAGGGAAGTTGCAGTGGCTGATAGTTGCAGATCTGCGAGGAAAAATGGAGCCACCTACATCCAAGAAGATCCATTTTAGCATAATGTAGAACAATTGGTTGGATGGATTAGCAAGAGCAATGCAGGAAGCACTTGCCCGACTGTGTGAGTAGAACGCCAATCATATCACTGGTACCCGCTTAGCTCATTTTGCCAGAAGTGCCTCCCAGGGATTGCCCTTGCACATGCCAAGACACCCAGAGTTGAGGAACCATGTGGACCATCTTGCCTTCATGTTGCATGAGAATCAGACAGAGCTGGACAATGCTCGTGCCGACAGCAACGAGAAGCAACTTGCTGCCACCAAGAAGGACTAGACCTTCGCCATCCTCGTGAAGGAGCGTAAGTCACTTCGACGCCTGCATGACAAGAAGGACCGTATCATTGCTCGCCTCCATCACAAAGTGTCAGCCCCGGAAGAGACCGTCCATGATCGAGACATGCAGCTTGAGGAGAGGGAGAACGTGTAGGGGTTCGTAGCATGGAAAACAAAAATTTTCTATCGCATACAAACAAACAAGCCAAGATCTATCTACTAGATTGTAGCAACGAGTCGATGGTATAACTTACCCTCGAAGATTCCAAAGCGTTTAACGAGAGCGGATTCTCGTGGGTGATGTAGTCGTACTCTTTCCGATCTCAAGATCGTGTAGACGATCCTTCCGGCGCCACGTTCCGGCAGCGCTCCCGCAGTCGGTCACACGTTCGGTACTCGACGAAGACCTTCCTCTCCCTTGTTCCAGCAGGCAGCGGAGGTTGTAGCACTCTCCTCGCGATTCCGGCAGCACAACGGCGTGGTACCGGAAGTAGAGGGGAAATCCCGCAGGGCTTCGCCTTAAGCCGGTGCGAGTATGGTGGAGCTTATGAGAGAGGCTATTAGTGGTCTAGTAATTAGACACACCAATTAGAAGACTCTAAACCAATTAGAAGGCTCTAAACCGCTGGCTAAAGCAATTAGAAGCTCTAAACCAAAACGGCTCTAAACCGGAGGTAGAAGATAGGAACTTGTGTGTTCTAGGAGGGGAGCCCTGCCCCTCCTTTTATGGGTGGGGAGGCGCGGCCAGGGGAGGGGAGTCCCTCCCCAAGTCGGCCTTGGGCTGGGCGCCGGCTTGGAGGAGTGGGACTCCTCCTCCAAGTTGGTTCCAACTCCTCTTGCTTGTTTCCCACAGTTTCCTGTTTCCCACAGTTTCCTGTTTTAGCCGTTTGACTTTCAAACTGGCAATTTGACTTTCATGTTTTTGGAACAGCAAGAACACTTAGTACATGATGCAATCATTCAATGACACACTCATGTACCCTCCCCCCCGGAGTGCCGGACAATCCGGAACCTTCTAGAACATTCCCGATGAAAACACCGGAATCATTCCCGAACTCCGAAACGGGACTTTCCTTATATGAATCTTATTCTCCGGACCATTCCGGATCACCTCGTGATATCCCGGATCCCATCCGAGACTCCGAACAACATTCGGTCTCTTTCTCATAATACCATAACTACTCAAACAACGTCGAATCCTTAAGTGTGTCTCCCTACGGTTCGTGAATTATGCGGACATGATCGAGACACTTCTCCGAACAATAACCAATAGAGGAATCTGGAAATTCATATGGCTCCCACATATTTCTACGATTACTTTGCGATCGAATGAACCACTTACATATGATACCAATTTCCCTTTGTCTCACGATAGTTTACTTATCCGAGGTTATGATCGTCGGTATCTCTGCATACCTAGTTCAACCTCGTTACCGATAAGTACTCTTTTCTCGTTCCCGTGATATGTGATCCCTTGTGACCAAGTCACATGCTTGCAAGCCAATTGGATGACATTCCACCGAGAGGGCCCAGAGTATATCTATCCGTCATGTGGATGGACAAATCCCACTCTTGATCCATGTGTTTCAACCAATACTTTCCGAACACTTAATGCCACCTTTATAGCCACCCAGTTACGGTGTGGTGTTTGATGTCATCAAAGCATCCATCCGGTAAAGGTGATATGCATGATCTCATGGTCGAAGGAATTAGGTTACTATGTATCAGAAAGCATATAGCAATTGAACTATTGAAATGACTTGATCTTTATGCTACGCTTATCTATAGGAGTATGTCCACCATATCATTCTCCTAACGATATGATCTTGTTGTTGATAACATCTCAATGTTCATGATATGGAAACCACAATCATTTAATCAACCAACAAGCTAGTGAAGTATAGAGGCTATACTAGGGACTACAATTTAAGTTTACAATTCACACAAGTATTAATGTTTCCTTGTTAATACTATTATAGCATGAATATAAACATTTATCATAAACACAAAGATATAATAATAACTATATTTATTATTGCCTCTAGGGCATATCTCCAACAGTCTCCCACTTGCACTAGAGTCATCTAATCTAGATTACATGGTAATATACCGAACACCCATGGCAGTTTGGTGTTGGTCATGTTTTGCCCTCGGAAGAGGTTTAGTCAACGGATCCGCCACATTCAGATCTGTGTGTACTTTGCAAATCTTTATATCCCCATCCTGGATATGTTCTCGAATAGCGTGAAAACGCAGCTTGATATGCTTCAGCTTCTTGTGTGACCTTGGTTCTTGCGCATTGGCTATGGCGCCCATGTTATCACAGTAGATAGACATTGGGTCCAGCGCACTTGGAACCACACCCAGCTCTGTAATGAACTCTTTCATCCATATCGCTTCTTGTGAAGCCTCTGAAGCAGCCATGTATTCCGATTCAGTTGAAGATCTCGCCACAAGGCTTTGCTTTGCACTCCTCCAGCTAACTGCTGCACCATTCAAAATAAATACGTACCCAGATTGTGATTTAGAATCATCTGGATCGGTGTTCCAACTAGCATCGGTGTAACCATTAACAACGAGCTGTTCATCACCTCCATAAGAAAGAACCATATCCTTAGTTCTTCTCAAGTACTTAAGGATGTTTTTGACCGCTGTCCAATGATCCACTCCTGGATCACTTTGATATCTGCTAGTTTAAACTAACAGCATATGCAATGTCGGGTCTTGTACATAGCATGGCATACATTAGAGATCCTATGGCTGAGGCATAGGGAGTCTTACTCATCCTTTCTCTATCTTCTGCCGATGTCGGACTTTGAGTTTTACTCAAGGTCGTATTGGGCAACATGGGCAAGAACCCTTTCTTGCTTTCATCCATTCCAAATCTCTTTAGAACTTTGTCCAAATATGTACTCTGTGACAATGATATTTGGCGTTTCGATCTATCTCTATAAATCTTTATGCCTAATATGTAAGCTGCTTCGCCAAGATCCTTCATTGAAAAACTATTATTCAAATATTCCTTGACACTATTAAGAAGGTCTACATCATTCCCAATCAACAATATGTCATCCACATACAGTATTAAGAATGCTACAGAGCTCCCACTCACTTTCTTGTAAATACAAGCTTCTCCATAAGTTTGTATAAAACCAAAACTTTTGATTACCTTATCAAAACGTTGATTCCAACTTCGGGATGCCTGCTTCAATCCATAGATGGACCGTTGAAGTTTGCATACCTTGTTAGCATCTTTAGGATCGACAAAACCTTTGGGTTGCATCATATACAACTCTTCATCAATGTCTCCATTGAGGAATGCTGTTTTGACATCCATCTGCCATATCTCATAATCATAATATGCAGCGATTGCTAACATAATCCTCACAGACTTTAGCTTCGCTACCAGTGAGAAAGTCTCATCGTAGTCAACTGCTTGAATTTTTCGAAACCCTTTTGCGACAAGTCGAGCTTTATAGACAGTAACATTACCATCAGCATCTGTTTTCTTCTTGAAAATCCATTTGTTCTCGACAGCCTTCCGGCCATCCGGTAAGTCCACCAAAGTCCATACTTGGTTTTCGTACATGGATCCAATCTCGGATTTCATGGCTTCTTGCCATTTATTGGAATCTGGGCTCATCTTCGCTTCCTCATATGTCTCGGGGTCATCGGTGTTGTCCACCACCATGACATTCATAACGGAATCATACCAATCTGGAGTGGTACGAGTTCTTGTTGACCTCCGAGGCTCTGTAGTAACTTCAACCGAAGTTTCATGATCACCATCATTAGCTTCCTCTCTTATTGGTGCAGGCACCACAGGAACATCTTCCGGTGCTGCGCTACTCGCAATTTCGAGAGAAGGTTCGACAACCTCATCGAGTTCTACTTTCCTTCCAGTCACTTCTTTCGAGAGAAATTCCTTCTCTAGAAAGGATCCATTCTTGGCAACGAAGATTTTGCCTTCGGATCTATGATAGAAGGTATACCCAATAGTTTCCTTCGGGTATCCTATGAAGACGCATTTTTCCGCTTTGGGTTCAAGCTTGTCCGGCTGTAACTTCTTTACATAGGCTTCGCATCCCCAAACTTTAAGGAACGACAATTTAGGTTTCTTCCCAAACCATAATTCATACGGTGTCGTTTCAACGGATTTAGACGGTGCCCTATTTAAAGTGAATGCGGCTGTTTCTAATGCATAACCCCAAAATGATAGCGGTAAATCTGTAAGTGACATCATAGAACGAACCATATCTAAGAGAGTTCGATTACGACGTTCGGACACACCATTACGCTGTGGTGTTCCCGGCGGTGTCAATTGTGAAAGTATTCCGCACTTCTTTAAATGCTCGCCAAACTCGTAACTTAGATATTCACCTCCACGATCAGAACGTAGAAATTTAATCTTCTTGTTACGTTGATTCTCTACCTCACTTTGAAACTCCTTAAACTTCTCGAAAGTTTCGGACTTATGTTTCATGAAATAGATATACCCATATCTACTCAAGTCATCCGTGAAGGTAAGAACATAACGATAACCACCGCGCGATGCTACACTCATTGGACCACACACATCGGTATGTATGATTTCCAATAAGTCCGTAGCTCGCTCCATCATACCAGAAAATGGAGTCTTAGTCATTTTACCCATCAGACATGCTTCGTATCTTTCAAGTGATTCAAAATCAAGTGATTCAAGAAGTCCATCGGAATGGAGTTTCTTCATACGTTTCACTCCGATGTGACCAAGACGACAGTGCCACATATAGGTCGAATTATCGCTTGATTTCAAACGTTTAGCTTCAATATTGTTGATATGTGTATTTCCACTATCGAGATTCAATAAGAATAGACCATCTATCAAAGGTGCATGTGCGTAAAACATATTACTCATATAAATCGAACAACCATTATTCTCTGACTTAAACAAGTAACCGTCTCGCAATAAACAAGATCTTGATATAATGTTCATGCTTAACGCAGGCACCAAATAACAATTATTTAAGTATAAAACTAATCCCGATGGTAGATGAAGAGGTAGCGTGCCGACCGTGATCACATCAACCTTTGATCCGTTTCCCACGCGCATCGTCACCTCGTTCTTCGCTAGCTTCCGTTTATTCTGCAGCACCTGTTTCGAGTTACAAATATGAGCAACCGAACCAGTATCAAATACCTAGGCACTACTACGAATACTAGTGAGATACACATCAATAACATGTATATCAGATATACCTTTCTTCTTGATGTTGCCGTTCTTCAAATCCGCCAAGTACTTTGGGCAATTCCGCTTCCAGTGACCTACTCCCTTGCAGTAAAAGCACTCAGTTTCAGGCTTTGGTCCAGCCTTGGTTTTCTTCGTCGGCGTGGTAACTTTCTTACCACCCTTCTTGAAGTGTCCCTTTTGCTTAGACTTGCCCTTCTTGAATTTGGTGGTCTTATTGACCATCAACACTTGGTGCTCTTTCTTGATCTCCACTTCTGCAGATTTTAACATAGCAAATAGTTCTGGCAACTGCTTGTTCATGTTCTGCATGTTGTAGTTCATCACAAAGTTCCTGTAACTTGGTGGCAATGACTGGAGGACGCGGTAAACCCCCAAAGCATTAGGAATCACTATACCCAAGCTTTGAAGTTTGTTTGCGTGCCCAGACATCTTAAGCACATGCTCACTGACGGAGCTGCCCTCTTCCATCTTGCAGTTAAAGAACTTTTCAGAAGCTTCATAACTTTCAATTGCCGCATGAGTCTCAAAAATCAATTTGAGATCCTCGACAATATCATATGGGTCTGACTCTTCAAACCTTTTCAGAAGCTCCGATTCTAAACCATACAAGATAGCACACTGAACTATGGAGTACTGATTCTTCCGAGCGAGGTAAACATTCTTTACTTCATCGGGAGCATCAGCTGCAGGTGGGTCACCCAGCGGTGCATCCAGCACATAGGTCAAATTACCAGCTGTGAGGACAATCCTCAAATTGCGGAACCAATCCGCGAAGTTGCTTCCATTGTTTTTCAACTTTTCTTTCTCTAGGAACGCATTAAAATTGATGGTAGGGGCTGCCATTGATCTACAACATATTTGCAATAGTTTAGACTAAGTTTATGACAAATTGAGTTCAAATTAATTAATGAAATTAAACTAGGTGAACTCCCACTCAAAACAACATCCCTCACATTGTTTTAGTGATCACACGAACCAAATCCACTACATCAACACCGATCATCACGAGAGTTGATATAGTTTCAATGGCGAACAATCATCATGTTCATCATATCTACTATATGATTCATGCTTTACCTTTCGGTAATCCGTGTTCCTGAGACCATGTCTGTACATGCTAGGCTCGTCAAGATCAAACCTTAGCCACCGCATAAGCAAATCTGGCTTGCTTACGTTGTATACACTTGCGGAATCTAACACACCTGATCATCACGTGGTGCTTCGAAACAACAAGCTTTAGCAACGGTGCTAACTAAGGGCGAACACTTTATGATTTGAAATTCATGTGCATGAGGGATCATCTTATAATGCTACCGTCGTCTACTAAGCAATACAAGATGCATAAAGGATTAACATCACATGCAATTCATAATATGTGATATGATATGGCCTTTCTTCTTTGTGCTTCCGATCTCCATCTTCAAACACGAACATGATCTCCATCATCACCGGCATTGCATCAAGGTCAATGACGCTTCACCATGGTTGTCGTCCACCGGCTTCAACTATTACAACTACTTTGAATAGACATGCGGGTCTTAACATAAATTAAAGACAACCATATGGCTCCTGCCGGTTGCCAACTTACAATAAGGAACATTGCATACATCAAATATAATCACAATCATGGCCATATCACATCACTGCACACCCCTGCAAAACAAAGTTAGACGCTTCTACTTTCTTTGCATATTTTACGTGGTTTGGGGCTTTCAATAAGTGTCGTTCTAACTTACGAACAAGAACCACAACATTGATACTAGCATTGTTGATTACCCGTTGTAAATTGGATCTTAACTATGCTAGGAGAAACAGGCACCCGCAAAGCCACTTATGCAATACAAGTTGCATGTCAAGCGTGGAGCAAGTCTCATGAACGATGTCATGTAAGGTTAGCCCGGGCCGCTTCATCCCAACATACCGCAAGATGCAAAGTACACAAAAAGCAATCTACAATAAAAGCATCAACGCCCACAATGACCATTGTGTTCTACTCGTGCAACAGATCTACATATAGACACGGCTCTGATACCACTGTAGGGGTTCGTAGCATGGAAAACAAAAATTTTCTATCGCATACAAACAAACAAGCCAAGATCTATCTACTAGATTGTAGCAACGAGTCGATGGTATAACTTACCCTCGAAGATTCCAAAGCGTTTAACGAGAGCGGATTCTCGTGGGTGATGTAGTCGTACTCTTTCCAATCTCAAGATCGTGTAGACGATCCTTCCGGCGCCACGTTCCGGGAGCGCTCCCGCAGTCGGTCACACGTTCGGTACTCGACGAAGACCTTCCTCTCCCTTGTTCCAGCAGGCAGCGGAGGTTGTAGCACTCTCCTCGCGATTCCGGCAGCACAACGGCGTGGTACCGGAAGTAGAGGGGAAATCCCGCAGGGCTTCGCCTTAAGCCGGTGCGAGTATGGTGGAGCTTATGAGAGAGGCTATTAGTGGTCTAGTAATTAGACACACCAATTAGAAGACTCTAAACCAATTAGAAGGCTCTAAACCGCTGGCTAAAGCAATTAGAAGCTCTAAACCAAAACGGCTCTAAACCGGAGGTAGAAGATAGGAACTTGTGTGTTCTAGGAGGGGAGCCCTGCCCCTCCTTTTATGGGTGGGGAGGCGCGGCCAGGGGAGGGGAGTCCCTCCCCAAGTCGGCCTTGGGCTGGGCGCCGGCTTGGAGGAGTGGGACTCCTCCTCCAAGTTGGTTCCAACTCCTCTTGCTTGTTTCCCACAGTTTCCTGTTTCCCACAGTTTCCTGTTTTAGCCGTTTGACTTTCAAACTGGCAATTTGACTTTCATGTTTTTGGAACAGCAAGAACACTTAGTACATGATGCAATCATTCAATGACACACTCATGTACCCTCCCCCCGGAGTGCCGGACAATCCGGAACCTTCTAGAACATTCCCGATGAAAACACCGGAATCATTCCCGAACTCCGAAACGGGACTTTCCTTATATGAATCTTATTCTCCGGACCATTCCGGATCACCTCGTGATATCCCGGATCCCATCCGAGACTCCGAACAACATTCGGTCTCTTTCTCATAATACCATAACTACTCAAACAACGTCGAATCCTTAAGTGTGTCTCCCTACGGTTCGTGAATTATGCGGACATGATCGAGACACTTCTCCGAACAATAACCAATAGAGGAATCTGGAAATTCATATGGCTCCCACATATTTCTACGATTACTTTGCGATCGAATGAACCACTTACATATGATACCAATTTCCCTTTGTCTCACGATAGTTTACTTATCCGAGGTTATGATCGTCGGTATCTCTGCATACCTAGTTCAACCTCGTTACCGATAAGTACTCTTTTCTCGTTCCCGTGATATGTGATCCCTTGTGACCAAGTCACATGCTTGCAAGCCAATTGGATGACATTCCACCGAGAGGGCCCAGAGTATATCTATCCGTCATGTGGATGGACAAATCCCACTCTTGATCCATGTGTTTCAACCAATACTTTCCGAACACTTAATGCCACCTTTATAGCCACCCAGTTACGGTGTGGTGTTTGATGTCATCAAAGCATCCATCCGGTAAAGGTGATATGCATGATCTCATGGTCGAAGGAATTAGGTTACTATGTATCAGAAAGCATATAGCAATTGAACTATTGAAATGACTTGATCTTTATGCTACGCTTATCTATAGGAGTATGTCCACCATATCATTCTCCTAACGATATGATCTTGTTGTTGATAACATCTCAATTTTCATGATATGGAAACCACAATCATTTAATCAACCAACAAGCTAGTGAAGTATAGAGGCTATACTAGGGACTACAATTTAAGTTTACAATTCACACAAGTATTAATGTTTCCTTGTTAATACTATTATAGCATGAATATAAACATTTATCATAAACACAAAGATATAATAATAACTATATTTATTATTGCCTCTAGGGCATATCTCCAACAGAACGAAGGGGAAGATATTCGTGGAGATCCCTACTCGTACCTCGGTGATGATGATGACTACTTGGAGGACATGGACCAGGAGTTCCACACTGATGATGAGGACCGCGACTTCATTGATGATGAAGAAGCCACCGGTTCTGATGAGGAGTAGTAGCACCAGAGCACTGTCGTAGGTGTGAGTTGTATCCGGTCCCATTGTATCGTATCTTGCCAGAATGGTTCTTAAAACCATCTGCTTTGTTGTTGTGATGTGTTTGGAATGTGTGGTTTGTATGAGTTGCTTGGAATGAATGAAAAATGAGCTGTTGGCTTTCAAACCCTGGCCTTACTCAAAGTTTAAAAGCTTTTAAACCAAACCCATAAACCTTAGAAAAATTTCCCTCTTGTCTTATGATCTATCTCAATATTCAGATGACTCGCGGTGGAAGAAGCTCATCTCAGGACCCAATGGTCCAAATTCTAGTAGCCGATTGAGAAGCCGGTAGGACCGAGCGTCAAGCCAATCTTGCCACTCTTCAACAGATCGCCCAATTGGTGCATGACAACCAAGGAGAACAACTTAGATCCAAGCTTAAGAACTTCCAAAACACCAATCCCCCTATCTTTAGCAAATCTGAAGAGCCCCTAGATGCCGATGATTGGCTGCAAACCATGGAGAACAACTTAGAAGTTGCAGGAGTGGATGCTGTGGAGAAAGTGTTGTTTGCCACCCACTATCTGGCAGGTTCTGCAAGAGCATGGTGGAATATCACCAGTACAATGAATGGAGGACAGATGATGACTTGGGAGGAATTCAAACTCAAGTTCAGCTGAACCCATGTGCCACCCGCTCTAATTCTAAGGATGAGGGATGAATTCAAGTAGTTGAAGAAGGGAAGAATGACTGTGGTGGAGTACCGTGACATATTTCTGTCTCTGTCTAGGTATGCCCCTAATGAGATTGGCACTAAAGCCAAGAAGAAAGAGAGATTTCTGAATGGTCTGCACGATGAGATGCAGACAGTGTTGGTCAATATCCCGTTTGCCGACCTAGAAGCTCTAGTGGATTCTGCTCTCCAGATGGAAGGAAAGATCAACCAAGCCACCGAGAACCGTAAGCGTTGTATGATGCATCAGCCTGGACCCCACCATACCCCAAAGTATCACCCCAGTTTGTCTGTCGGATTTGCACCAAGGAACAACAGGATACTTATGTCCCGTCTGAACTATCCCAATTGTAGCGGACGAAACCCGAGGCCCGGAGGCAACAACCATTAAAACACTGGCAACCCCAGTAACTTCAACTATGCACCACCAAGGCCCACCGACAACACCAACAATACTGCCCCAAGGACTAGGAGTAATGTTGTGTCTGTCGCAGAGAAGGACAAGTCAATGATCACCTGCTTTGACTGTGGAATCACGGGTCGCTACTCCAATGAGTGTCCCAATAAGATTGCTGCCACATCCAATGTCACTGCACCTGCATAGCAGCAGCGTCGTGTTCAACCTGGAAAGAGATTTGCCCTAGGAAACCCGCACAACCGTACCGGTCGTCTATTCCACATGAATGCCGAAGAAGCCCAGAAAGCGCCAGATGTCGTGTTGGGTATCTTTTATGTTAACTCAGTACTTGCAAGAGTGTTGTTTGATTCTGGAGCATCGCACTCGTTTTTTACAGAAGAATTTGCATGCACTAGTAAGATTCAACCAACAAATTTGAAGCATGTTATGATAGTTCAAATACCTGGGTCAACCACCAAAGCTAGAAATTTTTTTAAGGCCGTACCTATGAGAATACATGGAACAGATTTTTATGCCAATCTAATAGTACTTGGAACAAAAAGTTTGGAAGTAGTACTAGGAATGGATTGGATGTCGAAACATCAAGGATTAATATATTGTGCCAAGAAAGCCATAACCATGACCAGTAGCACCGGAGAATCAATAGTGCATGTGTCTAAGACACTACCTCATCAATTCAAGTGCAACAAGAGTTTAGCCCAACTGACCCTAGACCAAGTCAGAGTAGTCCGTGAATACCCCGATGTGTTCCCAGATGAATTACCCGGTATGCCCCCAGATCGGGATATCGAGTTTATTATTGAATTAATCCCTGGAACTGGACCCATAGCTCAGAGACCCTATAGTATGAACCCAGCGGAGTTAGTGGAGCTCGATAAGAAACTTGATGACATGATTAGCAAAGATCTGATTCAACCAAGTGCATCGCCATGGAGATCACCTGTTCTGTTTGTGGATAAGAAAGATGGTGCCACCCGTTTATGTACGGATTACCAGAAGTTGAATGACGTCACCATCAAGAACAAGTACCCACTGCCGAAGATAGAATATTGTTTTGACCAGTTGACTGGTGCTAGAGTGTTTTCTAAGATTGATCTTAGAACTGGTTATCATCAACTAAAAATTCGTGCAACGGATATCCCAAAGACTGCCTTCACTACCCGATAAGGATTGTATGACTACAAGGTCATGTCATTTGGATTAATCAATGGCCCTGCTTATTTCATGAATCTCATGAATAAGATTTTTATGAACTTCTTGTATAAGTTTGTCGTTGTTTTCATCAATGACATGCTGATTTATTCCAAGTTGGAAAAAGAACATGAAAAGCACCTAAGAACCATCCTTGGAACCCTTAGGGAGCATCAGTTGTATGTTAAGTTCAGCAAATGTGAATTCTGGTTAAAGGAAGTAGGATTACTAGGACATATCCTGTCAGGCGGAGGAGTTGCCGTCGATCCTGCCAAGATTAAGGATGTTGAAGAATGGAGAGCCCCAACCACTCAAACTGAAGTCCGCGCATTTCTTGGATTAGCGGCATATTACCGCAAGTTTGTTGAAGGATTTTCAAGCATCGCAAGGCCGATGACTCATCTATTGAAGAAAGACAAGAAGTTTGAATGAACAGACAAATGTGAAGCGAGTTTTCAAAAACT
Organism: Avena sativa; assembly: GCA_916181665.1. Classification (NCBI taxonomy): domain Eukaryota; kingdom Viridiplantae; phylum Streptophyta; class Magnoliopsida; order Poales; family Poaceae; genus Avena; species Avena sativa. The sequence goes on from OV702282.1 coordinate 198,578,635, forward strand.
CAAGAAGAGATTGATTTCAGCCCCAATTCTGATCATGTCGGATATCACGAAGCCCTTTGACGTATATTGTGACGCATCCAAGATTGGTCTCGGATGTGCTTTGATGCAAGAAGGAAAAGTAATATCCTATCTGTCCCGACAACTGAAGCAACATGAACAGAATTACCCAACCCATGACTTAGAACTGGCAGCCGTAGTTTTATCCTTGAAGACATGGCGTCATTACCTCATGGGTAACCGTTGTGAGATTTATTCAAATCATAAGAGTTTGAAGGATATTTTCACCCAGAAGGATCTGAATATGAGGCAGAGGAGATGGATAGAGTTGATCAAGGATTATGACCTTGACATTCACTACCACCCCGGCAAGGCCAATGTGGTAGCGGATGCTCTTAGTAGACTGCCGTGTAGTTAAACACCATGATTATGAAAGAGCAGCCAAGTTTGCATAAGGAGTTGGAGGATTTCAGAATGGAGCTAGTTAGCGAAGGATTCCTAGCCAGTATTGAACTTCAACCCTCTTTGATAGATCAGATAAAGGAAGCTCAGAAAGGAAAGGCCAGTATTGACAGAATTAAGCGTCGTATCGGTACAGGGAAGGTACTCGGATTCACAGAAGATGAAGAAGGAGTTTTGTGGTATAAAGGAAGAATCTGTGTGCCAACAGATTTAGAGTTGAAGCAAGTTATTTTGCACGAGGCCCATGATACTCTTTATTCCATTCACCCAGGAAGAACAAAGATGTATCAGGATTTGAAGGAACAATTTTGGTGGCAAAAAATGAAGAGAGAAGTCGGAAGCTATATCGCCAAGTGTGATATCTGTCAGAGAGTCAAAGCAGAACACCAGCGACCCGCAGGACTTTTGCAACCTTTGCAAATTCTAGAATGGAAATGGGATTCAGTCGGAATGGATTTCATCACTGGTTTACTGATACGTCGGAAACGCATCTATAATTTTTGATGTTCCATGCTTGTTTAGTATCTACTTTTCTTTCCTTTGTCTACACTTTGAGGTGTTTTTATATCTTTTCTGAAACTAACCTATTAACAAGTTGCCACAGTGCCAATTGCCTGTTTTCTTCTGATTTTGGTTCCAGAAAGGCAGAAAATCAATATTCTCAGAATTGGACGGGACAAAAGCCAAAGTCAATATTTTACCGTGGGCGACACGAAGTCCAGAGGAGAGACGGAGAGGTGAGCCAGGGCCGCCACCCCCTAGGCGTGGCTACAACAATATGTTATGTGAAAACTTAGTGATTAAAGCCCTCACAAACTTGATGGCACACTTTATATTCTTTGCCCCTAATAAACTTGAATCATTGTGTCATCTATGTTGTATATACTTGCACTTATACGTTGGAATTAGCAGAACCATGCTGTCATGGGGAACGTTTTCAACATTGCACCTGTACTTTGTACTCAGTTGATATCATGCTCTTTTGTCTATGGATGTCACCGGTGTGAAATAAAGAGGGAACTTGTAAGTCCATGGAGTAAGTATTTTGTGTTACAGAAACGCCTAGGCCGCTAGCCTAAGCCATGCCTAATCATGGTGGAAACTTGCAGCATCACCAAAGTGAGTTATCTATAAAGCATCCTCAATAAAAAGCTATGCACATAGTAAATAAAAAGATCGCTAAGATGCTCATTGTATGCTTGTCTTGTCATTTTGGTTATGGGATAGCTCCTGTACCATGTGCAAGGGGTACCCCGTTGGCGGTTCTCTATGATATGCATGTTCTTACAATGAAAAGAACTTACAGGTGACTTAAGTTGAGTATCATGAGGTGTGGCCCTCGTATTCAAGGGACTTGAGATTGCCAACTTATACTTTGTCAAGCATATACTCCGTAGTTTGTTCACTTTAAACTTAATCACTTCAAGATGCTTATGATAGGGGCAATGAGGGCTGAAATCTAACAAGTACTATAATTTTTAGAAGCTCTTTTTAAAACTTGAAATCCCTGCTTCCCTTATGAAGGGCCTTTCTTCCACTACTATTGAGTCTCCACCTTCTACCTTTAGGCACCATTAAGAGAGAATAGTTGCCATTCTTAGTTCTATGTGCAGTGTCCCAAAACTTATTGATTGATGCATATTGTGATATTACTTGTTCTTGTGCTATTTGTTTCTAGTCACCCTTGTGAACTTTGAAGGTGTCATATGCATCTATTTGATACTCTATGAGGGACAAGCTGATTGCCACTATACTATGTCTTCTGTATGTGAAACAAACAAACATTTTTCAATGCATGTTATTCATGATCTTTGTTTGTAGCCTTTCATGTTGCATGCATAGTTACTTTGTCTTATTGTTAGAACTCCATCTTTCATGCACATGTTTAGAGTTCTTTGATCCCAACTTTCAATCCTTGCAAATGGTTTGATCTTGGTTTTGATGGTGCATGTCACCTAAAAAATTATTATTTTTATCACTTACCTACTCGAGGACAAGCAGGAGTTAAGCTTGGGGATGCTTGATACGTCAGAAAAGTATCTATATTTTTTTATGTTCCATGCTTGTTTAGTATCTACTTTGCTTTGCTTTGTCTACACTTTCAGGTGTTTTTATATCTTTTTTGGAACTAATCTATTAACAAGTTGCCATAGTGCTAGTTGCCTGTTTTCTTCTGTTTTTGGTTCCAGAAATGCAAAAAATCAATATTCTCGGAATTGGAGGGGACAAAAGCCAAAGTCAATATTTTACCGTGGGCGACACGAAGACCAGAATAGAGACGGAGAGGCGAGCCAGGGCCGCCACACCCCTAGGCATGGCCAGGGGTGGGCCCGCGCCTAGGAAGGGTGTGGGCCCCTTGGTCGCCTCCCAGCCTAGCCTCTTCGCCTATCAGAAGCCCCCGATGCAAAAACCCTAGGCACCCAATCAAAACTCCACGAAACCGTCTATAGCCGCCACCATCATCCCTAGATCAGGGGGATCTGAAGTTCTTCCCGGCACCCTGCTAGAGGGGAGATCATCTCGGAGGCCTTCTTCTCCGGTATGATGCGTGAGTAGTTCCACCTTGGACTATGGGTCCATGTAGTAGCTAGCTGGTCGTATCTCCTCCTTGTGCTTTCATGTATAGATCTTGTGAGCTCCGTTCATGATCAAGATCTAATCTATTTGTAATCATGCATGTTGTGTTTGTGGGGATCCGATGGATATTGAGATTACTATGTCAGATTGATTACTGGTTTTGTCTTTATGATTCTATTATGTCTATGTTGTTTGTGATCTTGCATGCTCTCCGTTGTTAGTAGCTATCTTGGCCAAGTAGTTGCTAGTGACTCCAAGAGGGGGTATTTATGCTCGATAGTGGGTTCATGCCTCTAGTTTTCAAGGGAAGTGACAGAAATATCTTCGGTTGTAGATGTGTTATTGCCACTAGGGAGAAAACAATGGTCTCTTGTTCATGGAACAAGTGGATTGTTTACCTTACACACTTTGCTTAAAGCAGTTGTCTATTGCTTGCAACTTAATACTGGAGGGGGTTCGGATGATAACCCAAAGGTGGACTTCTAGTCATATATGCAGTTGGATGGCAGTCTATATATCTTGTTGTATTGCCCAATCGAATCTCATATGATCTTTTTGTCTGGTATTGCATTGTTATGCCTAGCGCAGTTCCTGTCAATTGTCCTGCTGTAATTTGTTTACCCTTCATGCCATGTTGTTTATCTAAGGAGAGCACCTCTAGTGTACTATGGACCCCGGTCCAATCTTTACCATTGATACATCTTCCACTGTTACCTGTTTACTTGCTGCAAACCACCATTACCTTCCACACCATACGTTTAATCCTTTGTTATAGCAATCGGTGAGATTGACAACCTCACTGTTAGTTGGGGCAACGTCTTGAGTTTGTGTTGTGCATGTCTCCGCGTTGCTTGCAACACCTGTGTGATGTTTCCTTCGTCCTACTGGTTCGATAACCTCGGTTTCTTACTGAGGGAAGACTTGCTGTTGTGCTGCTTCACACCTTGCTCTTGGGGTTCTCAATAGGCTCCACTTCAACTGAGCCATCAACAAGTTTTCTGGCGTCGTTGTCGGGGAGGATAAGGACGTCTTCACAAGGGGAGTCCTCCACTTCCTTTCTCTTTACTTTGTTTTTAGTTTGCTTAGTTTCTTTTTCTTGATTTTGTTTGCCTCTTTTCAAAAACTCCAAAAAAAATAGTCTAGTTTGGTTTGCCTTCCTTATTCAAAAACACAAAAAAAAATAGTTCCTACTCTAGCTGCCACCTTGCTCTACCTCACCATGTCGCTCCCCAAGTTCGCCCTGAAAGATCTTGCAATAGGTAGTGGCTCCATAATTGGGAAAGATAATATTAAAGAATTCTTTAATCATGTTAGAAAGCATGAGGATATTGAGGATAAATCTATAGCAGAGCTTGCTCCTAATTATGATATTGCTACAGCTTCTTTAGCTCATATGTTGGAGGCTAGGTTTGTTAGCCTTAACCCCTTTATACAATTCTTGTTCCTAAAACTAAAAGAAGAAAAGAATGCTGAAAAGAGAGAATTCATCCTTAAAACCTTACTAAAAGAGTTCAATGATGTTGCTAGGGAAGCCAAAAAGGTCTTTGAGCATTTCAATATGCTAGGCTCAAGTGTAGATGTTGTGGGTACTTCTGATAAAACTAAGCCTAGAGAGGAATTTAAGATACTCATACCCATACCCCCCTGGATTGGTTGCAAGTAGGAGAGAGTCAGATATTCAAACCAGACATCCTACGAGAAGCCGAAGAGAATGTTCATAAGATCCGTGAGCACCTCAAGACCGCTCAATCCAGACAGAAGAGTTATGCTGACAAGAGACGTCGAGATCTAGCCTTCAATATCGGAGACTTTGTGTATCTCAAAGTATCACCCTTGAAAGGAATGCATCGTTTCCAACTCAAAAGAAAGCTTGCACCCAGATATATTGGACCCTTCAAGATTTTTAGTCGCCGTGGAGAAGTATCGTATCAGATAAAACTGCCGAAACAGATGTCAGTCGTTCATGATGTGTTTCATATCTCGTTACTTCGGAAATGCTTAGAAGTTCCAGAGAAGACGAAAGTGTTCAAGAACATCGATCATAAAGACGTGGAAATCAATCCGGATTTAACCTATCATGAAGTACCCGTGCGTATCTTGGAAGAAGCCTTCAGAACTACCCAGACCAGGAGTATCAAGTTTCTCAAAATTCAGTGGAGCAACCATACTGAAGAAGAAGCCACTTGGGAACGCGAAGATTACATGAGGACTGAGTTTCCCAATCTCTTTAGTTCCTAGTTTTCCTGAATCTTGGGACGAGATTCTGTTTAAGGGGGGAAGGTTTGTAACATCTCAAAAAAATATTAATAAAGATGTCAATTTCTAATCAACCAAAATTAGGGTAAACAAAAGCTTTTATTAATTAAACCCTATATTAATGTAGGTGTGTATGAATGTTTGCAATGCCATGTTTGATTTTCGTAAATGATGAGAAATGGTTTAAAGATCAAAACCATATCATCTAGGTCAAATCCAAGCCAGATCAACACAAAAGAAAATTAAAATATGAAGCATATGACCTAATGGTCATTTTTGCAGAAGTTAACACTTAGCTCACTTTGAGCATCTCTAGCAAGTGATCTCAAACCGAAACAATACCATTTATTTTCTCCCCTTGCTAGACCAAGTAACACTAAACACAATGGAGCATTCCAATCTTGCAGAAATATTTTCAAACCCATTTGACAGGCAATTCAAAATTGAATCTATCTTATGCATCAAGATAGTCATTTTTGGAAAACCATCAAAACCTTCACCACTTAGCAAACCCTTTTACCCAGAGACTACCAAGCTTAAGACCAGAACACCCACCAAAAAGATTTGGAAAATTCAAAGATTGAATTCTTGCGGCCATTTGATCAAACACCTAGTGATCACAATACAACCTCAACAACTATCTATTGTTTGATCAATCCTTTGATCATCTTTGTGACCTCACCGAGCTCCCATGATGTTCCCTTAACTCACCTAGTATCAGCCCGTGCATTGGAGCTCATATCACTCGACCAAATGACCAGTGTAAAATGGTACCCGAGCTCACGTTCCCACCCCGACGTGGACACGCTGCCACAGACCGCGCCGCCCTCGCCCATGATGTCTAGGAGGTAGCCCTGACCTCATCGCCCCTTCATGTGCATGCCTCGACCAACGACCGCCCGCGGAGATGCCAGCGTAGCCGCGCCCATTTAACACCCGACCATGCCGATCGCCGCGCCAGAGCGCTGAGCAATCCCGCGTGCACACGCCACGCCTCGCTCGCTCTTTGCGCCAATAAGTTCGCTGCGACTCCGGCGACCGCCCAGACATGATCGCTTGACCCCGCGCTCACCATGACCACCGTACGCCGTGACGAATGTCGACGGTACCGCCGTAGAGCACGTATGTTCTAGAACGAAGGAGACCGCGCCTCGCCGAGCCACTATGCGCATGACGACCGCCCTGAAGCACCGCGTCAACCTACACCCTTGGCCATGCCGATACACACTGTGACTACGTCGCCGATGAGCCCAATCCATGCCGTCGTGCCCCCTTCGCCGCAGTATAAATAGAGCCCTCCCCCTGCCTCAAAACGCACACCATTCCACTCCTTTCTCACCCAGCAACCTCTCTGACCCGTCCCTGGAGCAAGGCGAGCACCACATCGCCAGAATTTCACCGGAGCCCGCCGCTGAAGTGGAGGAAAGGATCCGACGCTAGGAGCCGCCCCCAGAGTTGCCGCGACCACCAGTCGAACCTCCGTCATCGACTCGTTCGTTCGCCCACCTTGTCAGACCTAGCTGGATCCCTGGTAAGCCCCCGACGACCCCCGCCGTAGCGCTAGGGTTCAATCTCGCGCGCACCGTGCGACGAAGACGATGACGCACAACCGTCGATCGCGCTCTAATCATGCGGCCTAGATTGTAAGATATTGCTTCGTGCTTGGTTAGTCGCTGACGAGTGGGACCAAACCGGTACAGCTCGCCGTGCGCGTCGTGTAGTTGGGCCAGCCCAGTAGCATTCATGTGTGAGCCCACAGATTCAAACTTATGTTTTTCTTTTATTTGAAAATCCTATACTATAGGTAACTTTGAAAATCAATTCCAAAAGATTCACTGAACGAAATTGAATGAAACCAATTTTGTTAGAAAGTAGATGAATAGATCTAATCACTCCCATTGGATTCAAATAATTTGAAACTATAGATCACCCTCAGTAAAAATAACAATACAGTAGCTTTTAGTACTTCAAACATTTTTCTAAAATCAACCATAAGTGATTTTGAGTTGATTCCAACTCTCAAAAATCACATTATCCATGACCTATATGAATATGTATAAATATATAATTTTGCATACAGTAGTCTTGGACCAAAAATAAAGAATGGCTTTATAGCCATTTCTAGTCACTTAAATATTATTAATTTGTATTGTTAAACTTTACAAATTAGGCTAACCACTTTAAATCACATTCCCAAGTATTGGAATATGTGGTGATGACATGAGTCAATATGATCCCATATTTTAATTAGATAATATTAAATCTTAAGTAGTTTTTCAATAAGTATAAATTACTTTTCTAAAAATAAAATAAATAAAATATTTTCACCCTTTTCTGGTAAGGATAGAGATGATGCTAGATCATCTAGTGTGGATCTTTGTGTGTTAAATAGAAGTAGTTAAGCATTGTTTGGTGATTCTGTACCTCGTATTTATTTATAGACGCTGATATCAATCCAGGCTACGAGGAGGAAGAATTCTACGAGGACGAGGAAGAGAACTTCGACCACCTTACCAACCAAGGCAAGCTAAGCTAAACCATGCAAGCTATACTATGGAAGATAAACCTATGCATGCACCTTTGTTACCACCTTGAGTATACCAATCCCAAGTTTTACCTACAAGCTTTATCTTCTATCCTTTTTGCAAAGTTGTTCAAGTAGTTAATTAATTGGTGATTAGTGAAAATTAGGAAGGATGTCATCAAGATCTTGGACCTTGATGCAGGTAGTTACACTTGATTAGCACCCCTCAAATAGCGACACCCTCTTTGATAGACGCTAGTGCTAAACTAATCTTGATCACTATAGATGAGAACAAATGATTATGAAAACCTTGGAATGATGAGTCATTCTATTGAAATGTTTTGACATGTGTTATGTACACAATGAGTAAGATGATGTTGAATGAAGTATGTGACCTGACTTTGATAAAACCGATGGTTGGGTTCGGATGCGATACCATTCCAATTTTACCGTACAACCACAATACTCTGAGTTTGGGTAGGGCTTAACTGGAAGTTTATGTGTCTTAGTATGGATTCCCTCGCAGAACGAGGTGAGCTGTGGCTACCTTGTGAATGTGAATGTCCACCTATGCAGTTCTCAGGATGACAGATGGTCATGGCTAGGAGGCCAAACTCATAGGGGAGGTGCCTATACTAGGGTGTGTAATTGAAAGGTTAGGATTGATTATCTGCATACTAAGTATGATGATTCAGGGTTATTCCTGACGATGTATCGAATGTTGTGCTGAAAGTGTACCACCTCTGCAGAGTGTCAAACTATTCGAATAGTCGCGTCCACGGTTATGGACAGTTGGATGGCCATACTGTTCCATTGTCAGATGTTTTCAAAATGACTTGTGACTTGAACTATGATTTTTACTTGATCCCCCAAGGTTGTGGATATGAAACTAGGTTCCCATTTAAGTAACTTAGACAACTAAAGCTAGGTCTTCACTAATAAGTACCTGTGAAATAAAGTTGGCTTGTTGCAAACAAACCTAGAGCTTAGGATTCCTACTAGAATGGTCTTAGTGCTTTAGTGATAGTCTGTGAGTACTTAAAGAGTACTCATGGCTTTGTCCCTGGCTATTCTCATGGCCAGACTACGAAGGAGAGTACGAGGAGGATGGGCATCAGTACGCCTATGATAACTAGGATCATCTCCCATCGTCAACATTACCTGTGACCCTGGAGATGGAGCCGCTACTGCGCTTCTATTTTTTCCGCTGCTTTGATTTGTATTCAGACTTGATCATGAAATCAACTATTTGTAAGACTATTATGGTTTGTAATGGAAGAAATAGTGTGTTAGCAATTCTGTTATGTCTCGCAAAAATGGTAATCCTGGGATTGCAATGTACAACATAACAGGCATTTGGGATTAAAAATCCGGGTGTTGACAACGCCGCCTACCTCAACGACGCCTCTGCGCGTCTTCACCTCGACGACGCATCCACCTCGATGAGGACCACCGCCCATGGCTCCTCCTCGATGAGGACCACCGCCCATGGCTCCTCCTCGATGACGCGTCCCTCGATTGGTAATTCCTTCTCCTCTATCGTCGCCGCTCCATCCTGATGCCGACGTGATTCCATTGAACAAAAAGTGGCGGCACCGCCTCTAATTTGCATGTGCAGTTCTTATTTTTTAATTAGGATGTACATGAATTTTGACTGAAATTTGTTTGTATGTGAAGGTTATTCGCAGCAGAAAACAAAAAAATCTACGTTAGAAGAAGCCAAACGCCCAAATCTATCTAGAAGTTCATGCAGTAACAGGATGAAGAAGTTCGGTTATATACTCTTATAGACCAAACACGGTTAACGCCCCGTGGGGAACGTGGCGGAAGTAGTCGAACTGTAGCCGACCTCAAGGTCACGAACCTCCACGCATGTCATCTCCTGGTCCTTGCACAATAGACATCGCGCTGCAAATGGTAGCGCTATCTGATGGCTCGTACACATACGATGCCCGACGATGACTCTTGTTCTTCTTGATCTAGCACCAGGGCAGAGCAAGGTTCCATTAGGCGTTCAACAGGTAGTCTCACGATCGGGCATGAGTGTCCTGAAGAAGAAATTGTATACTCCCTTTGGTCCGAAGGCGGCAGGGGAAGGAAGGGGACACTGGGATGCAAAAGTAGACCCTCTCGAATCGGGATCTAGAAGCGCGACGGCGTGCCGGTGATGTCAACTCCGGTGTGTACAGTCCTTTCTTAGGACCGTGCCAACACAGAGGTCAGCTAGAGAGAGAGAGAGAGAGGGAGGAAATTCCCTAGAAAAATTCCTTAGAAAATCTCTTTTAATTTTGTGTGTCTTTTCCCACCACCATATACCTTCTTATATAGGGGAAAGGGTAGGACTCCCTTCCCTTAAGTCCCCATGTGGAACTAAAGGAAAAAAGGAGAGGAGGGTAACAGTCAGCGGCCGACCAGGCCTACCCGCGCGGAGCTGGCAGTAGCCTAGTGGTCCGCGAGGCTAAGGCGGTTCGCCGAGTGGGCCGGCCATCGTGCCTGCACCTGCTCTTGCCTGCTCTTCCGCGTGGGCCACGCCTTGGCCCATTTGCGGTGGCTATGGCAACCCAGAGTGGCCAACCTTTTGGGTTGGTTTCCCTCTGGGAAATCGGCCCTTTAGCAGAGGTTGCCCCTTTAATATTAATTTAATATAAATTAATTTACAATTAACATATATAAATGTATATTTAAATCCTTTATAATTTGAAATGCCTTTCGATTTATTCCTTCTTTCGAACGATTTCGGATCCTCTTCAAAACATTTCCGGCAATGTCTCATTGGAACAATTCCAGTGTTCTCGCTTTCTTGACGGTTATCCTTTCTTTTCATAATTATCACAGAACATCATCAGACCCTTAAGTGTGTTGCCCTTTGGTTCGGGAATTTTATAGACATGATTTAGATCTCTCTCGATCAATGATCAATAGCGGGACCGTGATATCCATAATGACCCCCATGCATTCTAGTAGACTCTGTCGTGTTTGAACCATAAACTCTTTGTCCTTGTCCCTTTGTTTCTTAGATACATGATGAAAGGGTAATTGCCCCTATGTGTGGTTTTGGTGATTAATGATAATCCATATGGACTAATGTTTTCACTGAGTTTTATATGAAGGAATATTCCAATAGGTCATGCTTGTAGTCCATGTGTTGGATTCAACTATGGATGCCATGAAGATAAAGATATACCTTGAGTATTGGCATCAAAATCATCGAGTTGAAGAGAAGAATATGATATGATCAAGATCTTGAGAGTGTGATCTCAATAGAAGAATTCAAGATATGGCTCTAAGTCGGTGTCATGATAGCCTCATTAGTTGAGATATGGTTGACTAAGATTTAGAGCATGTAATCAAATGAAGAGTTTCCTATGTTCCTCAAGATATTAATACGGAGCACGAGAAGATACTTGGTTGACCAATACAAAGAGTGAAGAGTTATTTCAAGTTGGTCAACACATGAAGCATAAAGAATGTACCACATGGATCTTGTAGTATGGTAAGCCTTGTCAATTATGCATCATGAACTAACCCATTATATATTTGCCTTTGCGTTTTCTATATTGGATAGGTATCTTTCGATGGGCATGCTTCAAAAGTGAAGATCTTATATAGCCCATTAGAGGATGACATCAAGTGGTGATCGTCATCAAGGTTGAGAAGGGCAAGTTCAAGATAAGCATCTCGAGAAGATCATTTGCTTGAAGCCTGCTGTCCATATTGGTGATAATGGACATGTGAAGACATATATTAATGAAGCTATCCCATAGTGGTGTATGGGGGAGAAAATTATGAGTCTTCACGAAGCAACAATGATCAAGTGTTGCATTACGGCTTGGGTGGAGCTTGAAGCGTTGTCATCAAGATCAAGCGGGATGCGCAAGGCAAAGGTATGGCCTTGCTAGGTTTTCCTTTTACCGGTCTCAAGGTGGTTATTGGGAGACCGGGTTATAGGATAGATAGCATCACTATCAAGAGGGGCTTTCGGTTGGGTGACTTGATCACATTGTCATAGGGAGCTCAATCCTTTGCATACTTTGCATATTCCTATTTTTCTTCTTCTTGGTGTTTCTCCAGGTGAGGTTCTTGAGCTTGTTGCTAGCTCTCAACAAGCCCAAGTTCATCGAAAACGGAATTCATATGCATCTTCTATGGCGTTTTCGAGTTTGAAGATTTTACTGGTTCTTCTTTATGGAGGCTTCTTACCTTTCTTCATTTGGTTCTATCCTACTTTGTTGGGCTATGATGGTTCTCTGCACAATCTTGTAGATCTTGTTGTCGTCATCAAAACAAGCCCAAGATCATCGAAATCGGAGTCCGGATGCAAAAGTTATTGCATTTTTCGTGAAGTCACTTTCATCCCGGCTGTGGATCCGGTTCAACCAGCTCCCAGACCGGCTGGTCCGGTGCCAACACCGGAAAACCGAGATTCAATCGGGTTTCAACCGACATTCAACCGGGATTGTTGGTTTTATTATACAGAGTCTAACCGAGGCTGGGGTCAGTAATCAAACCCGGTTGGAGTCCGGTTTTCTGGGCTAAGAACCGGACCATCCGATGTGAGGGCCGGTCCAACCGAACTTTCAACCGAGTTCACACAGTTTTCTCCCAACGACCATATTTGATTTTCCCTATAAAAGGGAGTTATTCCCCAATGCGTATTGAGTGTTCTTGACCATGAAATTGACCTCCATTGTTGAAGCTCTTGAGCTTGCTTCATCCCCCTTCCCTCCTATGATTCTTGCATCTTTTTTAGGGCTTTGGAAGAGAAGATCTAGATCTACAATCCCCACCAATCAATTCCTCCTCTACGTGAGGGGAATCCATTGGATCTAGATCTTGGAGTCATTTGTTGTTTTCCACCATTGATCTTCCTCTCTAATTCCTCCCTAGCACTTGTTGCTTTGGTGGGATTTGAGAGTGAAGGATTTGAGCACACTTGGTGTTCTTTCTTTGTATTCTTGCATAAGTGCTGAGCTCTCCATTACGATTTTTTCGAGTGAGATACCGTGATCTTGTTACTCTTGGAGGGTGACCTCCTAGTTGGCTTGGCGGCTGGTGTCGCGGTGTCCTCTTCGTGGAAGATTGTGAAGATACCTAGGCTTCTCCTTCGTGGAGATTGTGAAGTGGTTGTGGAGCTTGCCATCTTCGGAGTGGAGGAAAACCTAGCCATAAGGAAAGGCCCTATTCCTTCATGGGATAGACTCGGACAAGAAGGTGAGCCTTCGTGGCATTGGGAAATCCTTCGTGAAATCCCACACCTCTCCAACATGACGTACCTTACTTGTAAGGGAACACATGAATACATCTTTGTCTCCGCGTGCCTCGGTTATCTCTATACCCGAGCTTACTTTCCTTGTGATAGCCATCGAGCTTGAAGTACTTATATCTTGCCTATCACTTGTGGTATATTTATATTGTGCTATCTGTTGGCGCTTTATCAACGTGGGAGCGCTTCGTCGAGAAACCCCAAGAGCAAGGTATGATGCAGCACAGCAACAAGTCTTCCCTTAGTAAGAAACCGAGGTTATCGAACCAGTAGGAGGAAGGAAACGTATCAAAGGTGTTGCAAGCAACGTGGAAACCTACACAACACAAACTCAAGACTTTTCCCCAACTAACAGTGAGGTTGTAAATCTCACCGGTTGCTGTAACAAAGGATTAACTGTATGGTGTGGAAGGTGATGATGGTTTGCAGTAAGTAAACAGTAACAGTGAAAGATGTAACAATGGTAAAGATTGACGGGGTCCATAATTCACTATAGGTGCTCTCCTTATATAAACAAACATGGCATGAAGGGTAAACAAATTACAGCACGGCAATTGACAGGACTGAGCAAGGCATAACAATGCAATACTAGACATAAAGATTCTATGAGATTAGATTGGGCAATACAACAATATACATAGACCGTCATCCAACTGCATCTATGACTAGAAGTAGACCTTTGGGTTATCATCCGAACCCCCTCCAGTATTAAGTCGCAAGAAACAGACAACTGCTTTAAGGAAAGTGTGTAAGGTAAACAATCCACTTGTTCCATGAACAAGAGACCGTTGTTTTCTCCCTAGTGGCAACAACACATCTACAACCATAGAGATTTCTGTCACTTCCCTTAATTAAGTAGAGGCATGAACCCACTATCAAGCATAAATACCCCCTCTTGGAGTCACTAGCAACTACTTGGCCAAGATAGCTACTAACAACGGAGAGCATGCAAGATCACGAACAACACAGACATGATAGAATCAATAAGACAAAACTATTAATCAATCTAACATAGTAATCTCAATATCCATCGGATCCCTGCAAACACAACATGCATGATTATAAATAGATGAGATCTTGATCATGAAAGGAGCTCACAAGATCTCGACATGAAAGCACAAGGAGGAGATACAACCATCTAGCTACTACATGGACCCGTAGTCCAAGGTGGAACTACTTACTCTTCATACCGGAGGTTGGCATGATGAAGAAGGCCTCCAGGATGATCTCCCCTCCGGCAGGGTGCCGAAAAGAGCTTCAGATCCTCCCCTAATCTAGGGACGATGGTGGTGGTGGCTACAAATAGTTTTGTGGAATATTGATCAGGTACTTAGGGTTTAGGCATTGGGGGCTTCTTATAGGCGATGAGGCGATGCTAGAAGGTGGCCAGGGGGCCTACACCCTGCCCAGGCGCGGGCCCACCCTGGGCCACGCCTAGGGGGGTGGTCGCCCTGTGGCGCCCCTCTGTCTCTCCTCTGGACTCCGTGTTCTCCTCGGTGAAATATTGACTTTGGATTTTGTCCCGTCCAATTTCAAGAGTATTTCCTTACTATCATTTCTGGAACCAAAAACAGCAGAAAACAGGCAACTGGCACTATGGAAACTTGTTAATAGGTTAGTACCAGAAAATATATAAAAATCACCTCAAAGTATGGACAAAGCAAAGCGAAGTAGATACTAAACAAGCATGGAACATCAAAAATTATAGATACATTTCCGACATATCACTATCTTGCTTAGCTTAACTTGTTGTTGGTGCACTTAGTTGAGCCTAGAGTATTTAGGTTTTGTGCTTGTAAAATAAACGTTAGTTTAATTCCGCATTCTATCAAGCCAAAACCGTATTAGTTTTTAAATTTCTTATTCACCCCCCTTCTAGGCGACATCTCTATCCTTTCACATGATCTCTCCGAGATTTGATCTACGGTATCGATAAACCTTTCTCATTATCGACAAGTCCACTTAACTCGTCAATGGTTGCAACCTATTGGATACAATATCACCGAGTGGGCCCAGTGTATCTTCCCGTCACGCGGGCGAACAAATTCTGATCTCAATACATAGGCCTCAACTATTTCTCTGGAATACGTGATGCACACCTTTATAGTCACCCAGTTACGAATATGACGGTTGATGTAATCAAAGCAGCCTTGGGAGATAGTGATTAATATGAACTCAAGATCTAAGGAGAGGGTCACTTAATTTGTAATACTGCAATAATAAACCATGTGACTTGATCACATTGCAATACCTAGGTGGGTAATGTCCATCATATCATTCTCCAATTATATGACTCCATTGTCAACTGGCATAAATGCTCCATGATCAGGAAACCTTGATCATTTGCCCAACGAACTATTTAAATTGAGGCTACTAGGGATTGGGTTTGTTTACATACCACACATGTATCAATGATTTCGCTTAATATAGTTATAGCATAGTATGAAACTATTATGAACTAATTAGAGAGATGATAATAAACTCATTTATTATTTGCCTCTAGGGCATATCTCGTTCAGTATGTGCTATCGATTACCTATGTATGTATTTGTATATGGTGTATAAAAATTTACAAAAGTTGTAATAAAAATATGTGTTTATATCTTTAGAACGAAAGATGGGCAAGAAAAATTGCACCGCGGCCTCCTTTTCTTGATCCGCATGTCCAGTAGGCTTGACAACTTGTGATGATTTTCGTGTATGACTAAAATCATGCTTTCATCTTGATAATGTTACATTTTTATATTATGTGTGTTTAATAGGACAAATGGTATGCGGTATATCGAGGAGTGGTTCTGGAAGTCTATGATTCATGGGATGAGTGTACTAAACAAGTTATAGGCTACCCAAACAACTCATACAAAGGGTTTCCGACTAAACAGATGGCGGAGGAAGAGTACTTTAACTCTCTAGACAAAAAGAGAAGCAACTATAAAGTTGTAAAGAAAACGACCGAGTCTAGTAGAGTTAAAAACTGCATAATTCTCTTTCAATTTATTCCCTCCGATTTTAGTATAAGGTGTAAACAAATCATTTTCTCCTCAAAACATAAGACATGAGCATGTAGAAGTAACTAATTATCCCGAAATATCCCTCTCTTGCACTCGAATGGAATAGAAGATATGGCGTGTGTATGCACATGCTAATTGGATGTGCATGGCTAGTAGCTAGATTCGAGGAGATGTTGGCAAGCAAACAAGAGAGAGAAATAATTATGAGAAACTATTAATTAGGGGCATGAAGGGAAAACTTGCACCTTCATGGCTCTCCTTAATCCCCACGTTGGAATTTTTACTACTTGACCAAAGAAATAGATTGTATACTTGTTTATTTTCTATGTTATGTGATACTACCTCCATACAAGTAGTTTTTTTATGTATCTTTATTAGACGAGTTAAGTGGCTAGTTGATCCAATTAGTTCATATGTAAGGCAATTTTGATTATGTATTTAAGGAATTTAACTAACTAGTTCTATAAAATGAGATCAACTAATTATGTATTCAGATATATTTATTTTAAAACACGGTTGTGGCTACGGCAACGTATTATATTTTTTCACCTGAAATAAACACTAGCGGCATTCACAAAAAGGGGAAAACGTCACCGATAAAACCACGACTAGTAGCCACTACTATGTTATATTAGTGGTGTTCATGTGGCACGCCACTGGTAGGAGGTGAAATGCCAGTGGTTATATATTATTGGTGATGTTCAGACAGCACGTCATCTATTTTACTAATGGTGTTCCAGCCGCACACAATCAGTATCAGTTATCAGTGACGTAAGATTAGTGGTGTGCATGTTAAAAACACGAACTTTTTTTTAACACCAGTAATGAGCTTTTTTGTACCTATGTAATGGGCTGAATGTGAGCTAATGGACTACACGCCTACACATGGACCATCGGTTCATGTGAAACGAACAAAATACCCGAGAATTCAGTAAGAAACACAAGTGCGGAAGTTTTACCCATATATTCCATTAAACAAAGTGTTTATCGTATGAAATAAAAATAAGTGTCAAGAAACTTTGCACAAAGAATCTCACAGGGCACATCAAGCTCCTCCTAAGAACAATATATATGATTAAATAGGGTTCGAGCGAAACTATTTGTACCAAGGGCCTAATTAATTAGAAGCAGACAATCACACATTGTAATGTATTTTGACAAGATATGTGGTGGTTTTAAAGCCGCACACCTGATTCGGTCTCCCCCTTCACTTGGGGCCCCACTCGTCATCGTCTCCCACCCCTCCCACTTCTCCCGAACGTTTCGGGAATCCCGCCGCTCTCTCTCCTTTTTCGGCGATTTGTAGGGCGATACAATAGTTTCCGTCGGTTCCTCGTCGATTCTGCTTGCCATTGCCGTCACCGACGAGTTGACTCCCTCTAGGTGTGCTCGCAGGTTATGTCCTCCTCCAGTTTCTCTCCTCCGCCGCTCCGACCCTTTTCCTCTATCCTTCTCTGTTTTCCAGCGGTTCCATTTCATCGGTTTTGTGCTTGTCGTTGATTCCGGTAGGTCATGTATTTTAAGTTTGCTTCTAAGTTGTAATGCGTGCGATTTTTCCTGCTGATTTTGTCTAGCTCCTTCATGCTTCAACCCCCGTTGTTCAAATGGGTTTGAATGCTGCCCCTAATCCCCTTTGGTGTCCTTTGAGTAATGTTCCCTTATCAGATCTACTGCGTGTGATGTAGTTTTGATGTTCAGATGATGTGATCCATGTGTGATGTTCCCCCATGGTCTAATGGCGATTTGATGTGGTATACATTATTTTTGAGATGGGTTATATTTGAACATGATTGCTTGATAACAACAGATCTAGTCATGGATAACATTGCATACTATTCATTGATAACAACTGATTTATCTATGGGTAACAGTGGGATATGATCCCTTGATAACCACAGATCTATGCATGGGTAACATTGGACAGGATCTCTTGATAACAATAGTACTAAACTGTTATGTGCTAACTTTTGATTATGAATTTGTTTGATTTGTATAATACTCCTTGATAACTATAGCACTAACCTTTGGGTAACATTGGATAAAATTCATGGCAAATTTGAGCAAAAATGCATAATGATATATGTGCACTTACATGGATAACTAATGTTATGTTGGTATGATAACATTAGCTTATTATCATGGGTAATTTGTGTTCTGTTGGCATGATAACATTAGTTTATGATCATGGGTAACTTATGTACTAATGTGTGGATAAAATTCATTGATTACAATAGTACTAAGTACTATATAATGTTTTTGTTAAATTTTGTTTATGATCTGTTTGGTAACTTTTGAGCAAAATGCATGATATTATGTGTGCAATGACATGGATAACTAATGTTATGTTGGTATGATAACATGAGCTTATTATCATTGGTAACTTGTTTTCTGTTGGCATGATAACATTAGGTTATGATCATGGGTAACTTATCTACGGATGGTATTGTTTACTTTTTTTCTATGAGTTCTTGTGTATCATTATGGTTTAGTTTTGTATTTATTTTTTCATTTTAATTGTTTGTAGTTGCCACGATGCCGAGAAAATGGAAGGCTGCTGATAATGTTGTTGAGGGTGAAAAACAACCTGCCCGTAAACGTAACAAGGCATCTCCTTATGTTGTGACCGATTTACTGGAATTTCTATAAGTTGATCAGAAGGCAGCAATTGAATCAATGGAGTTTGATAGCTTGCTAGATATCAATTGTGTAGGGGTTCGTAGCATGGAAAACAAAAAAATTCTACCGCATGCACACAAACAAGCCAAGATCTATCTACTAGATTGTAGCAATGAGTCGATTGGAGTACTCACCCTCGAAGATTCCAAAGAGGTTAACGAGAGCAGATTCTCGTGGGTGATGTAGTCGTACACTTGCCGATCTCAAGATTGCGTAGACGATCCTTCCGGCGCTGCGTTCCGGCAGTGCTTCCGCAATCGGTCACACGTTAGGTACTCGATGAAGACCTTCCCCTCCCTTGTTCCAGTAGGCAGCGGAGGTTGTAGTTTTCCCCTCGCGATTCCGGCAGCACAACGGCGTGGTGTCGGAAGTAGAGGGAAGATCCCGCAGGGCTTCTCCTAAGCCGGTACGAGTTATGGTGGATCTAGGGTTTTCCAGCGATCTAGGTTTAGAAGGCCGGAGAGGAGGAGGTGTCGACGGCGGCTAGGGCGACGGCGACGGACCGGCAGCGGCGACGCGGCGACGGTGGCTGGCATGCGGCGGCGGCGCATGGGGTGGGGAGGGCTGACCCTTGTGTTGTTTGGGGCAGCCCTCCCCCTCTATTTATGAGAGGAGGGCAGCCTTGGGAGGGGAGAGTTTGAATCCAAAGGCAAACCCAAGTTGGATAGAAGGAAGGACTCTTTCCTTCTTCCACTAGGAAACTATTGTTCCAGATTAACTTTTCAAACCTCCCTTTTGACTTTCAATTTAGAGCTTGAATTCTCTGTTGCAAATGCCCAAACCAAGTGACCTAGGATATGATCCAATCATTTCACTTATCCATGACATATTCATGGACCATTCCCCTTCCGGTCGAGTGAACCTTCTAGACCCTTCTATAACCTCTCCGATGAAAACATCAAAATCATTCCTGAACTCCGGAATCGGACTTTCCTTATATGAATCTTATTCTTCGGACCATTTCGGATCTCCTCGTGATATCCCAGATCCTATCCGAGACTCCGAACAACATTCGGTCTCCCTACTTATATTACATATCTACTAAACAACATCGAATCCTTAAGTGTGTCTCCCTACGGTTCGTGAATTATGCGGACATGACTGAGACACTTCTCCGATCAATAACCAATAGAGGAATCTGGAAATTCATATGGCTCCCGCATATTTCTACGATTACTTTGCGATCTAATGAACCATTTACATACGATACCAATTTCCCTTTGTCTCGTGATAGTTTACTTATACGAGGTTTGATCGTCGGTATCTCTGCATACCTAGTTCAACCTCGTTATCAATAAGTACTCTTTTCTTGTTCCCGTGATATGTGATCCCTTGTGATCCAGTCACATGCTTGCAAGCTAATTGGATGACACTTCACCGAGAGGGCCCAGAGTATATCTATCCATCATATGGATGGACAACTCCCACTCTTGATCCATGTGCTTCAACACAAACTTTCCAAACACTCAATGCCACCTTTATATCCACCAAGTTACGGTTTGGTGTTTGATGTCATCAAAGCATTCTTCCGGTGATGGTGGTTATCATGATCTCATGGTCGAAGGAATTAGGTTACTATGTATCAGAAAGCTTATAGCAAATGAACTATTGAAATGACTTGATCTTAATGCTACGCTTATCTATAGGAGTGTGTCCATCATACCATTCTCCTAATGATATGATCTTGTTATCAATAACATCTCAATGTTCATGATCGGGAAACCACGATCATCTATCAACCAACAAGCTAGTACTACAAAGAGGCTTTACTAGGGACTCTAATTTAGTTTACAAATCACACAAGTATTAATGTTTCCGGTTAATACTATTATAGCATGAATGTAAACATTTATCATAAACACAAAGATATAATAATAACCACTTTTATTATTGCCTCTAGGGCACATCTCCAACAAAGTGTTCATCACTGCACGACGCAGTTATGACTTGGTTTGCTAGTTTATATGACAAGCATACACGTGAATTTGTTATGCCGGGTCGAGGAAGGATACCCCTCAACAAGGATAGTGTATTCATATGTTTGGGTTTGTCGCTTGGTGAAGAGCCGGTTCCATATTATGCTGATGCAGAAATTCAGGGTGCTCTTGCCCCTATTATTTTTCCTGATGATTGTGGCACACCTTTGAGAACTCGAGTTTTTGAAATCTTGAAGAATATGACTTCATATGGAGATGAGTTCAATCAATTATATGTGATGTACATTGTGTCTACACTTCTGTCACCCACCACCCGGAATCGTGTTTGCCAGAAGTGCTACCCTATCATGGTAAGTTTCGCTTGTCATATCTGGTAACTTATATGTTTTTGGGTTGATAACTTTCTGTTTGGTGTGATGATAACCTGTGTGTTATAGGGGTGGTAACATTTTTGTTTTAGGTTTTTGTGGTGGTGTGTAATATATGTGCAAGTTTTGATGTTATGTTGATAGCTTCTTTTCCATTATTTAATTTCAACACAATATTGGAAATGTGTCCAAGTTCCAGTGGTGCAAGTTTGTTGCTGACCAGCTGCATGAGGAGCTTTCTAGTGGTAGTCATACGCGGGCTTGCATTTTTATCTTGCAGGTACACATTTCTGTTTTTATATTGTGTGAATATTACTTTCTATATTGAAATTTGTTTTATGTTTTAGTTAGTGTATTGATTGTATTCTTTTTCTGGTTTTTAAATTTTTGTCTTGCAGCTACTTTATGTTGACTCACTTGATGTTAGTGGGTTGGATATTGATTTTCCGGAAGGGTGGTATGCTGTGAACATATGGTCAGGAGAGTTAATTGATGAAGTGTTGATTGCTGATCTGCAAAATGATGGAAATGCATATGGAAAGCTGGAGGTGTGTAATACATTTTGTAGCATATGTGTTTTTATGTTGTGGATAACTTTTTAGGTTGAACTGTTGGTAACATGTTATATGTCTGTTTGATTACATTGAGTATAAACAATGGTTAACTTATGTGTTTATTGGGTGGTAACATGTAGGTTATAATGTGATTAAGGTGGGTAATATGAAGAAAACTGGTTAATCATATTTGCTAATTCTATATCTGTTTCTTTGTGCAGTTGAAGCCTCACTATGGCATGAGTTTTGGACTTTTTGGTGGTGCGCAAGGGTTTAACAAATGGTTTGACACTTGTGCAAACCCTAGTTGTTCAAATGAGGTGAGATTTTTAGGATTTTGATATTGTACTTATCTTTTTATTGTCATGTTACTTTTGTTTGCTTTTTGTTTTGTTAATGTTCTAGTTGTTTCTTTTTTTATTTGTGCAGCAAAAGTCACAAATAGAAAATCTTGGTTGCAGTTTTGCATCTGGTATTTTTGGGTTAATGAGTACCCTTGTGCAAGGCTTGACGGCGGTGCAAGGTAATGTTGGTGTTGAAATGGCGAAACAATTTACTGCCCAGTTTGGTGGTCAACTTGCAATGCAAGCCATGGGAGGAATCTTCATGGGTGGATCTAGCTCAAGTGGTGCTCGTGGTGGTAGCTCAGGTGGTGCCCGTGGTGCTACCTCAAGTGGTGTCCGTGGAGCTAGGATTACTCGTTCTGTCTCTCGTGAAAGGAATGTTCCACGCACTAATGAAGTCATGTCTCATATTCTTCCAAGTGATAATACATTTCTACGGGATTTAGACAGCAGCAGTTCTGACAGCAGTGGAGATGACGATGCTGAACGGTATGTCCATGCAGACAGGAAGGGTAAGGGTGTGATTGGTGGTCGTGCGGATGGTTCTTCCAATGTCCAGCTATCTCTGACTTTCCCAGATTTGAATGAAGAGCAGAATAAGAGTCCAGGAGCAAGATCACCTAATGATCGTCATATGTCACCAGTTGAATCTAGGTCACCTGTTGTAGATCTTGTCTCACCCGTAAACCGGGTGACTGATACTCCTGTTGCTACTGTTGTGGGTGGACAACAACAAACCCCTGTGCATGTGTATGAAAGGTCTAGGAAGAAGAAGTCACGTATTGTTGAGGAGGTTGATAATGAGATCAATTAACGTATTGTTGAGGAGGTTGATAATGAGATCAAGTCTCTTCTCTACAAAGAGATGGGTCTTACTCCTGCCATGATGCAGTCTGCTGTTTCTGGGAGGTATGAGCGGGCATAATTATTCATCTCAGTCATTTCTGTATTTTTTTGTTAATCACTGGATAATTATGCAATGCCGAGTTGACGGGAGGAAGAGGTTGAAGTAGATTCCTCCTACAATAGCGCCAGAAAACTTGATGATGCGCCTGTGTAGAGCACTTCGTTGGGAACCCCAAGAGCAAGGTGTGAAGCGGCAAGCAGCAAGTATTCCCTCAGTAGAGACCGAGGTTATCGAACCAGAAGGAGGAAGGAAACGTCACACAGGTGTTGGAAGCAACGTGGAGACCTGCATAACACAAACTCAAGACTTTGTCCCAACGAATCGGTGAGGTTTTCAAGCTCACTGGTTTGCTGTAACAAAGGATTAAACGTATGGTGTGGAAGGCAATGGTTTGTAGCAAGTAAACAAATAACAGTGGAAGATGTATTGATGGTAAAGATTGGACCGGGGTCCATAGTTCACTAGAGGTGCTCTCCTTAGATAAACAACATGGCATGAAGGGTAAACAAATTACAGCGGGACAATTGACAGGAACTGAGGAAGGCATAATAATGCAATTACTAGCTAGAAATATCCTATGAGGTTGATTGGGCAATACAACAATATACATAGACCGTAATCCAACTGCATCTATGACTAGAAGTCAGGTTATCATCTGAACCCCCTCCAGTATTAAGTTGCAGGCAACAGATAACTGCTTTAAGCAAAGTGTGTAAGGTAAACAGTCCACATGTTCCATGAACAAGGGACCGTTGTTTTATCCCTAGTAGCAACAACACATCTACAACTGAAGAGATTTCTGTCACTTCCCTTGGAAACTAGAGGCATGAACCCACTATCGAGCATAAATACTCCCTCTTGGAGTCACTAGCAACTACTTGGCCAAAATAACCACTAGCAACAGAGAGCATGCAAGATCACAAACAACACAGACATGATAGAATCATAAAGATAGAACCATTAATTAAAACAACATAATAATCTCAATATCCATCGGATCCCCGCAAACACAACATACATGATTACAAATAGATTAGATCTTGATCATGAACGGAGCTCACAAGATCTATACATGAAATCACAAAGGAGGAGATACAACCATCTAGCTACTACATGGACCCATAGTCCAAGGTGGAACAACTCACGAATCATACCGGAGAGAAGGCCTCCGGGATGATCTCCCCTCCGGCAGGGTGCCGGGAAGAGCTTCAGATCCCCCCGATCTAGGGACGATGGTGGTGGCGGCTACATATGGTTTCATGGAATATTGATCAGGTGTTGAGAGTGTCTGCATCGGGGGCTTCTTTGTAACATCCCAGCATTAGAGCTTAGAAATAAGCTGAACACAGATGTGTGCATTGCATTCATTCATAGAAAATCCGAATAATTTTCGCGCTTTTGAACAAAACTTTTCAAAGTGATTAAAGCTTCTCTCAACTTGATGGAATTGAAGTAGATCATCAAGTTGACCGCGATAAGTTTCAATATGAATTTTTCTAAAACCATATTTTGGGTAAACATGATTTGATCTAAGGGTAGATCAAATATAATAAAATTAAACCCTAATACATTAGTTAATGATTTATGTTTGATCCTTAGGTGATCATATCATAGTATGCATTACACAACCCATGAATACCAAATTATAAATATAACTTAAGTAATAAGAATGTAACAACTAATTCTTGATCTATCTTAATCTCATCTACTTATACCATGAGTATCATGGTAATACCTGACTTTAACTCTCTAGTGAGATTGAGTAGGAAAGAAACCAAAGTCAAGATCATTCACCATATATCTTTCTTTCCATATAAATCCTTATCATCTTTGTTGAATCCTATCCTTATATTTGTTGTTCATCAATGCTGAGTAATCAACTATTGATTCACCAATTCTTAACCTATCAATTCTTGACCTATCAAATCTTGTTCTTATTATAGCATTCACTTAAGGCCTATAAAGAAATAAGTAAGAAGAGGTAAATAGTAATGCTAGTTTTAGATATCATCTATATGATGGGAGTGATTGGAGGAAATCAAATCAATATGGTAACAAAGAAGATTACAAGGATGAATTTTGAAGATAAGTTACCAGGAGTAATCCTATTGAATAAAGTAGGAATAGTAAATGAATAATCTCTCTTAATCAAATAGATACACTGAGAAAGATTTTAATAAAGATTACTTATAAGTTTTAATACTTTGAAAAATCATATTTTAATATTGGTAAATGTTAAAAATATAAATAAAATACCAAAAATCTTAGAAAAATAGGAACTATAATTTAAAATTATAATAATGTATTATTACTTCACTTAATTAAATCTTTATTATTTATTAAGTGTTTATAAAGTAATAAATATTATAAAAATCATATCTTATTAATTATAAATCATAAAAATAAATGTAATATACCAAATTGATCACAAAAATAATACTTACATGTTAAAAATTTCACATTCCACTTTTGAGTAAATAAAAATTTAAAACACTTTAACAACTTGAATTTAAACCTATTTCCTTAATTGATAATTAAGATAAGGGTAAATAAAAATTGCTAATATTTATAAAATTAGTCAATTGAGTCTACCAAATACTATCAGTCCTAAATATTTATATTATAAAGTCAAAGTGGTTTAACACATTTTAAATATAATTTTATTGAATTATCATTCAACCATAAGTATATAATATTTCTAAAAAGAATCCTTATCACATATAACATCTTTAAGAATAAATTGTAGAGAAATAAAACTTATTCCATTACTTCCATTAAAAGTTTATAAACTAAACATATCACCATACTATAGTAAATCCATAAGTAGTTAAGTAATACTACTTCCTTGTTTACAAACTATTCAAGCAAACACAAATAACATCGACCACATTTAATTAACCACAGAGATTGTTTAGACCTTAGAAAAGAAATCTTTTCTTCAAATGTTATTCTTTTTGCCACTTCAAAAAATAGATGGAAATTAATAGTAATCACAATACTTTATCCTTTACTTGTATACTTTGGATTGATAACACTTAAGTTCTTTACAATTGACATTACTTGTAAAATAAGTTTTTTGAAGATAAACAATTATAGTATAAGCAATCTTGAGTAGCATTTCACATTTGTGTGTATCACATTGTTTTATGATATTATAATTACATGTTGTTTCACACACAATCACAAGCCCTAATAAGAAGCACAAGTATGAAACTTATCTAAAAGGACAACACATTCTAAAGAAATCATTTCCAGTTTCCAAACCCTAGATCAACGTTATCCCCGGGATTCGAGTTTATCAACTTGCATTACATTACTTATGCATCAAACATCTTGCTTCTTTAAACATTAGTCCTTACCGGACCAATGATGTTGATTTCAGATATTGGTTCTTATATTGTCTTGAAGACCGTGAGTGCATAATCTTGCAATCACAAAAGGCAAGTTCACACTTGCTCATGTCCTTTGATTATTTTCTGTAAAGTATTTTGCAAATCCAGTGTTGTCATCACCTGCATTTGAAAAAGGTCAGAAAACAGTATTTTTGATAATAATGTGAACTATTGGTTACTGATCCAGGGTGATCAGCTAATCTATTAAATCTGGCAGTTGGAATACCACTGTTCAGGACTATATCAGCTAGGATTTAATAACCAATGTCGCTAGTGATCCTTGCGCCGTATATTACGCGTTGACCATGATATTTGGAATGGGACAGAGAAGTCAGCTGTATCTTCTTCCTCTTACATGTAGCCGGATGTGCAGGTCGTGGCTGTTATCACTCGTAGCGTGCATATTAATTGGTAATTCGTAGAGGATATGCAGCATATGGGTGGGAACCCTCATCGTCCCATGATAGTTCTGGCATCTAACGGTCTATACAAACCATTGTCGTAATTCAATGGGTGGGCATGGTGTACACCAAGGAGGCATGCGAGGTCACGAAGGGGGCAGTGATTGGCTTGGATTTTAGGTTGGGCCTCAAACCAAGGAAGTTTGAACGGGAACATAATCCTGGCCGTGCAAGAAAGCCTAAGGTATATCATGGGTAAAGTGATGCACCTCTGAAGAGTGTAAGAACTATAACTTGTTACTCCCTGTTCCGGGAAGGAGCTACGAATGCGGCGAGAAAGGAACTCCATGAAAGTTTTGGTAAACCCGTGAAGGCTGACGGACATAGTTTTTCAGAATAAAATCAACCTTTGAAGAAATTTTTACGAAAACCTGCATTGCCTACGATCTACGGTCTATGGCTGTAGATATAGTGCATCAAACACTCCTTTTCTAGTGAACTTGCTGAGCACGCTCGTACTCAACGTATCTTCTTAACCCTTGCTAGGTTCTAAAGCCAGTACAGACGACGTCTACATCAACTTCTACTCGAAGAAGTCCGCATCAACAGCTCAAGTCTTCAATGAAGTCAAGAAAGTCAACATATACACCAACTCAAGTGAAGACTAAGTTGCTGATTAGATAGAAATATAATCTCTAGCCATAGAACCTAATTCTGTAGTGTATTGCAATAGCAGCAATACCAGACCACTAGTTCCGATACTAGTCTTAATAGTATGATAGTTTTTGAGTTGTTTATTTCTGATTCTTCTTTGTAAGAAGTTTCTTTCTTTCTCTTTAACCTAGAGTGTTCTCTGGATCTTGTGTAAAGAGTTGAGTTGTAACCTATAGTCATGTCTTGGACCTGCTGTGTTTTTGTTGTACCACTTTGAGGGATGTAATACTAGTGAACGGTGTTTCATTGGTGTTATGTCAACGACTATAGTGTACTACATCATGCAGTGGCATGCCGGGTCACCGCATTCTTATAGGCGAAGGGGGAGACCGAGGCGGCCGCCACGGCGACCAAACCCTAGCCAGGCGTGGCCTAGGGTCCACCCGCACCTGGGGGGGGGGGGTCTGGCCCCTCTGGCCGGCCCTCGGGTTCTCCTTTGGACTTCTTGTTCCCCACGGAAAGATATTGAATTTGTCCTTCGTCCCGTCCAATTCCGAGAATATTTCTTTACTAACTTTTCTGAAACCAAAAACAGCAAAAAACATGCATCTGACACTGTTGCAACTTGTTAATAGGTTAGTACCAGAAAACATGTAAAAAGCACCTCAAAGTGTAGACAAGTAAAGCAAAGTAGATACTAAACAATCATGGAGCATCAAAATTATAGATACGTTTCCAACGTATCAGCATCCCCAAGCTTAACTCCTACTCGTCCTCAAGTAGGTAAGTGATAAAAAGAATAATTTCTGAGGTGACATGCATCGTCAAAACCAATATGAAACCATTTGCAAGCATTGAAATATGGGATCAAAGAACTATAAACATGTGCATGAAAGATGAAGTTCTAACAATAGGACATAGTAACTATGCATGCAACATGAAAGGCTACAAACAAAGATCATGAATAACATGCATTGAAAAACATTTTTGAGGTGAACATGCACCCTCACAATAAAGATCCAACCATTTGCAAACATTGAAAGATGGGATCAAATAACTCTAAACATGTGCATGAAAGGATGGAGTTCTAACAATAGGACATAGTAACTATGCATGCAACATGGCAAGCTACAAACAAAGATCATGAATAATATGCATTTGAAAAACATTTGTTTGTTTCACATACAGAAAACATAGCATAGTGGCAGTCAGCTTGTCCGTCATAGAGTAGCAATATAGATGCATAGGACACCTTCAAAGTTCACAAGGGTGACTAGAAACAGATAGCACAAGAACAAGTAATAACACAATATGCATCAATTAATAAGCTTTGGAACACTGCACACAGAATGACAACTATGCTCTCTTAATGGTGCCTAAAGGTAGAAGGTGGAGACTCAAATAGTGGTGGAAGAAAGGCCTTTTTGTAAAGGAAGCAGGGATTACAAGTTTCAAAAAGAGCTTCCAAAAATTATGGTACTTATTAGCTTTCAGCCCTCATTGCCCCTATCATAAGCATCTTGATGTGGTTAAGGTTAAAGTAACAAAGCTGGAGTATATGCTTGACAAAGTATAAGTTGGCAATATCAAGTCTCTTGAATATGAGGGTTAAACCTCGTGGATACTCAACTTAGGGCCCAGGTAAGTTCTTGTCACCATAAGTATTTGCATATCATTGAGAACTACCAACGGGGTACCCCTTGCACATGGTACAGGAGCTTTCCCATAACCAAAATGACAAGGCAAGCAGACAATGAGCATCTCAGCAATTCTTCTTATGTACCATGGGAATATGGTGCTTTTTTCTCTCTTCCCTCTTTTCTCAATGTGTCTCTTTTTTTATATAAGAAGAATGCTTCATAGATGTCACTATGGTGATGCTGCAAGTTTCCACCATGATTAGGCATGGATTAGGCTAGCAGCCCAGGATTTTGTCTAACCCAGAATACAAACTCCATGGACTTACAAGTTCCCACTTCATTTGACACCGGTAACATTCATAGACAAAAGAGCATGATATCAACGGAGTACAAAAGTACAAGTGCAATGTTGAAAACGTTCCCCGTGACAACACGTTTCTGCTAATCTCAACTTATAAGTGCAAGCATATACAACAAAGTTGCCTCAATGGTTCAAGTTTATTAGGGGCAAAGAATAAAATGTGCCATCAAGTTCATGAGGGCTTTAATCACTAAGTTTTCACATAACAAAATAGTTTTTAATTGGAAGATAGTTGAAAACAAGAATATACTTGGAATGGTGTAACACACCATGCATAGGAGTTTATAGTGGACACTTTGGAATAACTTGGTTTCTTGGGAGTTGGAAGCATGGGTAGAACTTACTCATACAAGTGGAGGCTAGCAAAAGACTGGGAGCAACCAACTAAGAGAGCAATAATGGCCATAATTATGTAATACAACAAAGAAAACTAATCAAAGAAAAGAGTGGTACTACAAGTCAAGTACTAAATGATCATAGAGGCTAATAGTGACTTGTCATAGTCATAACATGGTGTAAGCATGTGCCAAGTCAACCAAAGCAAAACATCAAAGGAGAATACCACAATACTATGCTTTTGCATGCTAAAACAACGCATAATTTCTTCAAGGCACACTAAGCAATCCCAATTGTTTGGAACAAGACATGCTACTCTTATTTGCAAAACAACACAGCGAGAACTTACTACTCCTTCAAGCAAGAACTTACAACTCCTTTCCAAACACCAAGCAAACTTATTTGCAAAACAACACAGCGAGAACGGGGGTCCAAACTACTAACGCAAACTAAACAAACTAAGCAAAGCAAACGAAAACTAAGACGCTCCAAGAACAACACTACTGTGCATGAAACAATAAAAGTGAAGTGTCTAGACAGACCTGAGCTTTTTATTGATGAAGAAGGGGATGCCCTGGGCATCCCCAAGCTTTGACGCTTGTACATCTTGGATATTTCTTGGGGTGAAACCATGGTGGCATCCCCAAGCTTGAGCTTTTGTCCATTCTTCATCTCATTGCATCATTCTCTCTCTACACCTGAATTTTTTTCCTTCATACAAAACTTTACACAATCCTCATTACCAACATTAGTTTATTCAAAAGATATTAGACCACTGGCAAAGCTTTAGAACAGCAAGGATTTTCACTAAAAACACAATCTTCTGAAGTAACTCCTTCAAATAAACTCAATTTACCTAAAGAGAGCTTAAAAAGGAATCAATAAGAAGCAAATGCAAATAATGGCAGAAATCTGTCAAAACAGACCAGCAGGTAGAAACGAATTTTTTCGAACATCTTATATTGCTCAAATCAAAAAGTTTTGAACTAACGAAATTTATCTAACATACTGGGAGATTTATTCGTAAATTTTGATATCAATCCAAGTTACAGAGTTTCCTCACGAATTTTTTTGGTGGAGGACAGAAATCTGTTTCGGGACAGCAACTCCCCAAATCTTACTTCCCTCTCATTAGAGGTCATTGCAAAAAAGCAAATAAAAAGGATAAGGAGAGGTTATTACAGAATTAATAACTTCCAAGACTCAAGGAAACTCTTGGGTTATCTCCCAACAAGTACTTTTCTTTAACGCCTTTAAGTTAGGCACAAGAAGCAAGAAGAATCAAGTGTTTTCAAATGAAGAAGCATTAACATTAAATCTTGCTTTCAAAGAAGGAGCAAAAAGCAACTTCTCTCTCCTCATAGGGAAGTGTTCAATACCTTTCTTGAATGGAAATTGATATTTGATGGTGGTGCCTTCTTTCATATCAATGATGGCACCAACAGTTCTAAGAAAAGGTCTTCCCAAAGTAATAGGACAAGAAGCATTGTATTCAACATCCAAAAAATAGAAATCCACAGGGACATAAGCATTATTAACCATAATGAGAACATCATTAATACTCCCCATGAGTTTCTTTTTAGCATTATCATTGAGTGGGACATTTAAATAACAATCTTCTAAAGGTGGCAAATCAAGCATCTCATAAATCTTCCTAGGCATAATAGAGACACTAGAACCAAGATCACATGAAGCTTTGAGATCAAAGTCATTCACTTGCATATTAATAATGGGTTCCCAACTATCTTCTACTTTCCTAGGAATATAAGCTTTGTGTTTTACCTTCTCTTCCTTAATATTAACAAGAGCATATGTAATGTGTTTGGTAAAGGCAACATGCATATCACTAGCATCAGGACATCTAGAAAGCTTTGCAGGAACATAATCACTTCATAAATATTGCAACCATCAATATCAAAATCAAACTTAGCATCACTAGTAGTAGGCATAGTAGGAGGAGGAATAGGGGCTACTTGTGGTTTAGTGGTGATAGTGCACACACTATTGTTTCTATCAATTTCAGCTTCCCTTTCCCACCTAGCATGAAGTTGAGCTAACAGCCTAACATTTTCATCAATAGTAACTTGTATGGCATGAGAAGTAGCAAAGGTGTTTTCCATAGTTTCAGGTTTAGCAGCCATTTTATTAACCAAGTAAGTTTGAGTTTCAGACAAAGAGGATATATTTCTCTCAGCACTCAAAATTTTTGACTGTAAACTAGGAATTTCTCTATTCATATTCTCAAGCTGAAGACTAATGTTTTTCAAGATAATAGATTGTTCCTCCATAGTTTTAGTGCAAATCTTGTTTTGCTCATATTGCATTTGCATAAAAAATTTAGTGGATCTCTCAACTTCTAGAATCCTCTCTTCACTAGGCATTCCAGATCTATCCTGATAAGCATTTCCACTAGGAGGATAAGGCCTATAATTGTTGTTGTTACCAAAATTATTCCTATAGGCATTGTTGTTGAACTTGTTGTTTCTAATGAAGTTCACATCCACTTGCTCTTCTTGAGCAACCAAAGAGGCTAAGGGAACACTATTAGGATCTAGAGGAGCTTTCCCATTAACAAGCATAGCCATAATAACATCAATCTTTTCACTCAAAGAGGATGTTCCTCAATAGAATTTACCTTCTTACCATGTGGAGCTTTCTCAACATGCCATTTAGAGTAGTTAACCATCATTTTATCAAGGAGCCTTGTTGCAGCACCCAAGGTGAGTCCCATAAAAGTACCTCCAGCAGCAGAATCCAACAAGTTTCTTGAGGAGAAGTACAAACCTGCATAAACAGTTTGGATAACCATCCAAGCAGTGAGTCCATGAGTAGGGCAATTTTTAACAAAAGATTTCATTCTTTCCCAAGCAGGAGCAACATGTTCACTATCAATCTGTTTAAATTTCATAATATCACTTCTCATAGCAATAATCTTAGCAGGAGGATAGTACTTTCCAATAAAAGCATCTTTGCACTTAGTCCAAGAATCAATAATATTTTTAGGTAAAGATAACAACCATTCTTTAGCCTTTCCCCTCAAGGAGAAAGGAAAAAGCCTGAGCTTAATAATATCTCCATCTACATCCTTATACTTTTGCATCTCACAAAGTTCAACAAAGCTATTAAGATGGGCAGAGGATCATCAGAACCAGCACCAGAAAATTGCTCTCTCATCATAAGATTCAACAAAGCAGGCTTAATTTCATAAAAGATAGCATCAGGAGCAGGTGGAGCAATAAGTGTGCTTAGGAAATCATTGTTGTTGATGCTAGTGAAGTCACACAACTTGGTGTTCTCAGCAGAGTTCATTTTGGCAAAGGTGGGCAAGCCAAAACACAGCAGCAGCAGCTAGAGCAGGAACTAATTTTTTTGTGTTTTTGAATAAGGCAAGCAAACCAAACTAGACTAATTTTTTTTGGTTTTTTGGAAAGAGGCAAACAAAACCAAGCAAAAGAAACAAAGCAACTAAAAACAAAGTAAAGAGAAAGGAAGTGAAGGACTCCCCTAGTGAAGACGTCCTTAGCCTCCCCGGCAACGGCGCCAGAAAACTTGATGCAGTGCTGAGTTGACGGGAGGAAGATGTTGAAGTAGATTCCTCCGACAACAGCGCCAGCAAACTTGATGATGCGCCTGTGTAGAGCACTTCGTTGGGAACCCTAAGAGCAAGGTGTGAAGTAGCAAGCAGCAAGTCTTCCCTCAGTAGAGACCGAGGTTATCGAACCAGAAGGAGGAAGGAAACGTCACACAGGTGTTGGAAGCAACGTGGAGACCTGCACAACACAAACTCAAGACTTTGTCCCAACGAATCAGTGAGGTTTTCAAGCTCACCGGTTTGTTGTAACAAAGGATTAAACGTATGGTGTGGAAGGCAATGGTTTGCAGCAAGTAAACAAGTAACAGTGGAAGATGTATTGATGGTAAAGATTGCACCGGGGTCCATAGTTCACTAGAGGTGCTCTCCTTAGATAAACAACATGGCATGAAGGGTAAACAAATTACAGTGGGGCAATTGACAGGAATTAAGCAAGGCATAACAATGCAATTACTAGCTAGAAAGATCCTATGAGGTTGATTGGGCAATACAACAATATACATAGACTGTAATCCAACTGCATCTATGACTAGAAGTCCACCTTCAGGTTATCATCCGAACCCCCTCCACTATTAAGTTGCAGGCAACAGACAACTGCTTTAAGCAAAGTGTGTAAGGTAAACAGTCCACATGTTCCATGAACAAGGGACCGTTGTTTTCTCTCTAGTATCAACAGCACATCTACAACCGAAGAGATCTCAGTCACTTCCCTTGGAAACTAGAGGCATGAACCCACTACAAGCATAAATACTCCCTCTTGGATTCACTAGCAACTACTTGGCCAAAATAACCGCTAGCAACGGAGAGCATGCAAGATCACAAACAACACAAACATGATAAAATCATAAAGATAGAACCATTAGTCAAACCAACATAATAATCTCAATATCCATCGGATCCCCGCAAACATAACATGCATGATTACAAATAGATTAGATCTTGATCATGAACGGAGCTCACAAGATCTATACATGAAATCACAAAGGAGGAGATACAACCATCTAAATACTACATGGACCCATAGTCCAAGGTGGAACTACTCACGAATCATACCGGAGAGAAGGCCTCCGGAATGATCTCCCCTCCGGCAGGGTGCCGGGAAGAGATTCAGATCCCCCCGATCTAGGGACGATGGTGGCGACAGCTACAGATGGTTTCGTGGAATATTGATCGAGTGTTGAGAGTTTATACATAAGGGGCTTCTTATAGGCGAAGGGGGAGATCGAGGCGGCCGCCAGGGCGGCCAAACCCTAGCCAGGCGCGACCTCATTGCCCCTATCATAAGCATCTTGATGTGGTTAAGGTTAAAGTAACAAAGCTGGAGTATATGCTTGACAAAGTATAAGTTGGCAATATCAAGTCTCTTGAATATGAGGGTTAAACCTCGTGGATACTCAACTTAGGGCCCAGGTAAGTTCTTGTCACCATAAGTATTTGCATATCATTGAGAACTACCAACGGGGTACCCCTTGCACATGGTACAGGAGCTTTCCCATAACCAAAATGACAAGGCAAGCAGACAATGAGCATCTCAGCAATTCTTCTTATGTACCATGGGAATATGGTGCTTTTTTCTCTCTTCCCTCTTTTCTCAATGTGTCTCTTTTTTTATATAAGAAGAATGCTTCATAGATGTCACTATGGTGATGCTGCAAGTTTCCACCATGATTAGGCATGGATTAGGCTAGCAGCCCAGGATTTTGTCTAACACAGAATACAAACTCCATGGACTTACAAGTTCCCACTTCATTTGACACCGGTGACATCCATAGACAAAAGAGCATGATATCAACGGAGTACAAATGTACAAGTGCAATGTTGAAAACGTTCCCCGTGACAACACGGTTCTGCTAATCTCAACTTATAAGTGCAAGCATATACAACAAAGTTGCCTCAATGGTTCAAGTTTATTAGGGGCAAAGAATAAAATGTGCCAGCAAGTTCATGAGGGCTTTAATCACTAAGTTTTCACATAACAAAATAGTTTTTAATTGGAAGATAGTTGAAAACAAGAATATACTTGGAATGGTGTAACACACCATGCATAGGAGTTTATAGTGGACACTTTGGAATAACTTGGTTTCTTGGGAGTTGGAAGCATGGGTAGAACTTACTCATACAAGTGGAGGCTAGCAAAAGACTGGGAGCAACCAACTAAGAGAGC
Source organism: Avena sativa (assembly GCA_916181665.1). Taxonomy (NCBI): domain Eukaryota; kingdom Viridiplantae; phylum Streptophyta; class Magnoliopsida; order Poales; family Poaceae; genus Avena; species Avena sativa. Next base: position 198,614,051 of record OV702282.1, read on the forward strand.
AATAATGGCCATAATTATGTAATACAACAAAGAAAACTAATCAAATCAAAGAGTGGTACTACAAGTCAAGTACTAAATGATCATAGAGGCTAATAGTGACTTGTAATAGTCATAACATGGTGTAAGCATGTGCCAAGTCAACCAAAGCAAAACATCAAAGGAGAATACCACAATACTATGCTTTTGCATGCTAAAACAACGCATAATTTCTTCAAGGCACACTAAGCAATCCCAATTGTTTGGAACAAGACATGCTACAGCAATAATCACTAAGCATAATGCTAAAACAACACCTAGCATGTCATGCTAAGGTCTAAGTCACAGTCAATGTAAGCTCCTCTTTCACTTCAAGCAAGAACTTACTACTCCTTTCCAAACACCAAGCAAACTTATTTGCAAAACAACACAGCGAGAACGGGGGTACAAACTACTAACGCAAACTAAACAAACTAAGCAAAGCAAACGAAAACTAAGACGCTCCAAGAACAACACTACTGTGCATGAAACAATAAAAGTGAAGTGTCTAGACAGACCTGAGCTTTTTATTGATGAAGAAGGGGATGCCCTGGGCATCCCCAAGCTTTGACGCTTGTACATCTTGGATATTTCTTGGGGTGAAACCATGGTGGCATCCCCAAGCTTGAGCTTTTGTCCATTCTTCATCTCATTGCATCATTCTCTCTCTACACCTGATTTTTTTCCTTCATACCAAACTTTACACAATCCTCATTACCAACATTAGTTTATTCAAAAGATATTAGACCACTGGCAAAGCTTTAGAACAGCAAGGATTTGCACTAAAAACACAATCTGATGAAGTAACTCCTTCAAATAAACTCAATTTACCTAAAGAGAGCTTAAAAAGGAATCAATAAGAAGCAAATGCAAATAATAGCCGAAATCTGTCAAAACAGATCAGCAGGTAGAAACGAATTTTTTCGAACATCTTATGTTGCTCAAATCAAAAAGTTTTGAACTAACGAAATTTAGCTAACATACTGGGAGATTTATTCGTAAATTTTGATATCAATCCAAGTTACAGAGTTTCCTCACGAATTTTTCGGTGGAGGATAGAAATCTGTTTCGGGACAGCAACTCCCCAAATCTTACTTCCCTCTCATTAGAGGTCATTGCAAAAAAACAAATAAAAAGGACAAGGAGAGGTTATTACAGAATTAATAACTTCCAAGACTCAAGGAAACTCTTGGGTTATCTCTTAATAAGTACTTTTTTTAACGCCTTTAAGTTAGGCACAAGAAGCAAGAAGAATCAAGTGTTTTCAAATGAAGAAGCATTAACATTAAATCTTGCTTTCAAAGGAGGAGCAAAAAACAACTTCTCTCTCCTCATAGGGAAGTGTTCAATACCTTTCTTGAATGGAAATTGATATTTTATGGTGCCTTCTTTCATATCAATGATGGCACCAACTGTTCTAAGAAAAGGTCTTTCCAAAGTAATAGGACAAGAAGCATTGTATTCAACATCCAAAAAATAGAAATCCACAGGGACATAAGCATTATTAACCATAATGAGAACATCATTAATACTCCCCATGAGTTTCTTTTTAGCATTATCATTGAGTGGGACATTCAAATAACAATCTTCTAAAGGTGGCAAATCAAGCATCTCATAAATCTTCCTAGGCATAATAGAGACACTAGAACCAAGATCACATGAAGCTTTGAGATCAAAGTCATTCACTTGCATATTAATAATGGATTCCCAACTATCTTCTACTTTCCTAGGAATATAAGCTTTGTGTTTTACCTTCTCTTCCTTAATATTAACAAGAGCATATGTAATGTGTTTGGTAAAGGCAACATGCATATCACTAGCATCAGTACATCTAGAAAGCTTTGCAGGAACATAATCACTTCATAAATATTGCAACCATCAATATCAAAATCAAACTTAGCATCACTAGTAGTAGGCATAGTAGGAGGAGGAATAGGGGCTACTTGTGGTTTAGTGGTGATAGTGCACACACTATTGTTTCTATCAATTTCAGCTTCCCTTTCCCACCTAGCATGAAGTTGAGCTAACAGCCTAACATTTTCATCAATAGTAACTTGTATGGCATGAGAAGTAGCAAAGGTGTTTTCCATAGTTTCAGGTTTAGCAGCCATTTTATTAACCAAGTAAGTTTGAGTTTCAGACAAAGAGGATATATTTCTCTCAGCACTCAAATTTTTTGACTGTAAACTAGGAATTTCTCTATTCAGATTCTCAAGCTGAAGACTAATGTTTTTCAAGATAATAGATTGTTCCTCCATAGTTTTAGTGAAAATCTTGTTTTGCTCATATTGCATTTGCATAAAAAATTTAGTGGATCTCTCAACTTCTAGAATCCTCTCTTCACTAGGCATTCCAGATCTATCCTGATAAGCATTTCCACTAGGAGGATAAGGCCTATAATTGTTGTTACCAAAATTATTCCTATAGGCATTGTTGTTGAACTTGTTGTTTCTAATGAAGTTCACATCAACTTGCTCTTCTTGAGCAAACAAAGAGGCTAAGGGAACACTATTAGGATCTAGAGGAGCTTTCCCATTAACAAGCATAGCCATAATAACATCAATCTTTTCACTCAAAGAGGAAGTTCCTCAATAGAATTTACCTTCTTACCATGTGGAGCTTTCTCAACATGCCATTCAGAGTAGTTAACCATCATTTTATCAAGGAGCCTTGTTGCAGCACCCAAGGTGAGTCCCATAAAAGTACCTCCAGTAGCAGAATCCAACAAGTTTCTTGAGGAGAAGTTCAAACCTGCATAAACAGTTTGGATAACCATCCAAGCAGTGAGTCCATGAATAGGGAAATTTTTAACCAAAGATTTCATTCTTTCCCAAGCAGGAGCAACATGTTCACTATCAATCTGTTTAAATTTCATAATATCACTTGATGGAGGGGTTAACCTCTTGGGTGCCCGATCTTCACGGATCTCGTGGTCAAATCGATGGGAAAGCGAGGGGAAAGGGAGAAGGTAGCGGAAGCGAACACACACCTCGCGAAGAACACGATGAACACACGCAAAACTCACACGATACAAGGCCGATTGCTCCCGAACGGCGGCCACCGGTCCGATAGAATCCTCGCAAGGAAAGATCGGTCAACGTGCTCCCTCAAATCCACATCGGAGAGGGAAGAACACCTTGAGGAGGGTCTTGACGACTTGGGGGCGAGAAATCGAGAACCCAAGGCCTTGTTCAACGATGGATGCGTGATGCAAAGTCCAATCGAGGTTGGTGACGATAGTCGGTCCCCTTGGTAAAGGGGATGAGGCAAAACTAGAGATTCCACAATGGGGGTTGTCTTTAGTCTATCATCTATGCCTAAGGGATACATGAGGGGTGGGGGCTCTATTTATAGGCCAACCACAAAACAAGGGTAGTTTGGGAATAAAACTAGGGTTTGGTAAGTAAAGGGGGATACATGGGCTGTGGCCCAACTAGTGCGCGCAGGCACTGCCAGGAGCGGTAGTACCGGACTTGGGACCGGTAGTACCGCTTGGTCCGGTAGTACCGCTCTGGGACCGGTAGTACCGCTTGCGGTCCTGGAGCTTCAGCTGGAGCCGTCTGTTGGTGGCGGTAGCAGGGGGCGGTAGTGCCGGGGCCCGGTAGTACCGGATCCGGGGCCGGTAGTACCGCTGGTGACAGAGAGCATTTGGCTTGCGCTGGTGTCGTCTGTTGCTGGCGGTAGCAGAGGGCGGTAGTACCGCCGGGCGGTAGTACCGGTCGCCAGGTCCGGTAGTACCGCTGGCGACAGAGAGCATTTGGCGATCTGACTTCTTCCGCCTCCTCTTCCAAGCTTTCGTCTTGTCGGGCTTGATGCTCCGGGCTTCCTCCCTTGCCTCCGTACTTGTCAATGTGAACCTATCATGCATATGTGACGGAGTATGAAGTAGCATACCATTCAATAGGGTAGGAAGGGGGCTCGCATAGAGGAACGGATTCACCTTTGGAGTCCATGACGACTTGGCGTAAGTTGGAGACCAAGATGTAGTAACGACCGTAGGTCGGGCTACATCAGCTCCCCCCCCTTCAAAAAGAGTCGTCCTCGACTCTACATGCTCATCACCAAGTAGAAGCGGTAGAGACCTTCTTGATCCTGGGGTTCACCATATAGTCGTCCTCGGGAAGATTGACTTGACAACACTTCAATGTTCCTTCACCTTCCTTGAAGCCTACAAAGCTCACAACAAAAGCGAAGCAACACTCAAAGCGTAGCCAATTCATGAAGGTTATTGCATGAGTCCTCAAGTAGAAGGAAGTCACCTTAGCTTGTAGAGATAGCTCGATTAAGGGTAGCCATAGGTAACTCTCTTCGGTTCTTCTTGTCAACATATAGTCCATAGAGGTTGACGTGTATGCACTTGTACCTTCACCCAACAAAGACCAAGCAACATATTTTCGTGCGTGATAGAGGAGCATGTCAAATGTAGCATGTCCATTCTTGTTCACAACACGATTAGCACAACTCAAGTATAGCAAACGGGATGCATATGCATGGTCAATGTGCATGGAAATCGTTTGAACATCATCCAAATGTGGAAACTCAAAAACTCCATATAACATAGAAGTGGGGCACTCAAAGCATTGGATCCAAATTTCAAACAACATCTTTGATGCAAGAATAGGAGAATTTGGCAAAAACACACAAGGAAGCATATCCAAAACAAAAGTATTATGTTTGCAAACAAACCAAATGAAAGAGCAAGTGGTCCTTATGTTTGTTGCAACAACAAGACGAGATCCTTGGAAGCTCTCATGACAATACATGTTCTTAAAGGAATTGTGGTTGCACACAAAACATCGAGAAGGTAAATTGTTCAACATTTTTGTTGCAACACACAAAGCATCATTATCTAAAAGCGAAGAAACATGAATGTCACAAGGGGAGATAATACCATCAACATGCTTGCAATCAAACTATATGAAAGAGCAATTTGCCAACATGAAAGATGCAAAGCATGCAAAAGGTATCAGAGCTGGGTTCGATCTTGAACTCACTTGTGGGATGCTCTCTAGAGCTCTTTTTGTCAACTCGTGCTCAACCGAGGTTGACATTCTCGTGCGGGTACCTACACACATCATATGTAAAAGGAAGAACGTGTGTGCATGGTAGAGATACACATCATCCATCATGACGTATCTCTTTTTGTGCACATCACCATTAATGTCAATCAAGTATGAAATAGGTGCATGGTGAGTATGCAAGTGGGGAACATGCTTATCATGGCAATCATCAAAATCTCCAAAAATTGAGAAAGCTATGGGGGCCATCTCATTATAACGCATGTGGTCAACATTGTTGCAAGCATTCATCTTATGGCAAGCAACGGGAAAAATTGAATGACTAGCATGACAAAGCATTTCCATAGCAATTGGAGGATACACACAAGATGCATAGCATGGCATGTTTATGGCAATGATATCGCAATCAAACAATTCCACATGATCAATATTATGCAAAGGCAAATCATCACATGGGAAAGTGGATGAAGCATATGTAATGTCACAAGTATCATCCATAGCATGCATATCCTCACAATTCATCATGTCCACTAGTGGGATCATGGCATCATCAACACCCTTATTGTTACCTTGTTCATACCTCTCATATGAAGTGGGTGTTGTGGAAGTAGTGGCCTCCTTGTGGACGACTTCGTCTTCTTGATGTAGCCATGGCATAGCATCATCTTCGTGCACCATGTACATCTTCTCCAATTGAGGCCTCATTGCTTCATGGCTTGGCGCTTCTTCATCCATGGAACCTAGCACAACACAAGAGAACACACTAGAGGTAGAGGTAGAGGGTAAGTTGTTAGAATTCGAAATGGTCTCACTTGACCTATCAACTACCACTCTCATCTCACTAGGAGTATCGCTCATGCCCTCCAAGTGGAAGCACTCAATCTCACATAAGGTGGAGTCACTCGTCTCACTCTTGTTCTCACTCAAGTGGGCTAAGTGGCTCTCATACTCACATGGGATTGGTACCACATCATCACTCAAGCATATGGGGGTAGGCTCGGTTTCCACAACTCCATGCGCCTCCTTTGGTGAAGGGAAAATACCATGCTCACCATTCTTGACCTTGTCGCCTTCGAAGTTGGATGCCAGAAGATGGGCATCATCACTCTCCTCCATGGTCGAAGGGAAAATCCCATGCTCGACCGTCTTGTGGCCATCTTGTAGTAGTGGTGGAGGTAGGCTCATGCTATCCAACTTGGCGAAGTAGAGGTCTTCATTTTCCTCGGTCATGAGGTCTTCGAATGCAAGCGTAGTCGTTGAAGCTTGATGGCGTGGACGAAGGCTTGCTCTTGGTGCCATTTTGGTTGTGGCACTAGTAGTTGAAGGTGCCTTGTGACGGTGTCGACGGAGGTCATTGGCGTGCCTTGCCGATGGTTGGTGTAGGTGGCGCACTTGGTCATCCACATGACGCTCGCGACGATGACCCTTGTCCTTGGCACGCTTCCTTATAAGTTCTTCTAATGAGCACAAGGCATCATTAGTCTTGGCGACCATGCTCATGTTTTTGTTGAAGTCATTGTCCATGTCCTTCTTGAAGTTGTGGAGGTCGCTCTCGAACTTGTCCATTTCATGGCGGACCTTGGCGCACTCGAGGCGTAGGCTCCGTCTTGGCCGGTGCGACTTGAGGAGCTTGTCGTTGTCGTTCTTGAAGTCGCCCATGCTTGGGGAGTCATTGTTGTTGTAGTACTCCATATCACCCAAGCATGTGGAGCCATTGTTGGTGTAGTGCTCCATCATGTTGTCCATGCTTGTGGAGACATATGCATGGTGGCTCATCGTGGATTCTTCATGGAAATCATTCTCGGTCCCGGAGTCCCTAGACATGCTTCACAAGACCAAGTGTTGTATATGGAAGTGGTAGTGGGTGTTAGGGATACAACGTCAAACCTTACTTTACCTTGGAAGATCGTATCGTGCAAGTGGCCACACTTGAGAGCAATAAACCAAGCAAAGTGAAGTTCACGCGGAACACCAAAACCAACTACCAACAAAAAAACACACACAAACAAGGCCTATGGTGGATAGGTAGGGAAAATGGCATATCAAGAACCAATCCGAAATCAAGATGTTGTAATGGCAAGTAAAGAACCACAATGATCACAAAGCAAACAAGTTAATCCACAAGATAGGAAATATGTACAAGGAAACACACACGGTGGGATAAATGGGACTTGTGCGACGGAGAAAGTGAGCTAAGAACCAAATGATTACCTAGCGAAGACTATAAGCTCGTGTCACACAAGTACAAGGAGAGACGCTAGTTCGATTGCACAAAATTGGTGGGCTACAAGATATGCACAATAAGTACCACCTATATGATGTTCATCGAGCTTGCGCTTCCTATGCTATGAGGCACATGTATAATTCTTTCTTTTTTCTTTCTTTTTCTTTTTCTCTATTTTTTTTCTTTTTGTATCACTCTTTTCTTTTTATTTCTTTTTCACTTGCCTCTTCCTTGTGCCAACAACTATACAAGATAACTATATGAGATAGCGCTCACAATGTTTGCTCGGAATCTACAAGGTATCAAATGTGCATAGCCCAAGCAATCATAAGAGGAACTAGTCTCAAAAGGTGTTTGTTGCTCACAAAGATAGTGGGGTTCACAAAGGAATGCAAGTGGGGAGAAGTCGCGGAATGTTTATACCTTTCATCGACGATCTTCACCCTTTATTGTTGGATTCCGCCTTGCTCACGGAATTTGGATGGAGTAGATTGCATGAACCACGTGGATGATGATGTAGAGCTCCTTCTCCTCTTCGAAACGAGCTAAAGAACACCAAAATCCGAGTTCGGATGCAAAAGATATGCTCAAAACGGTGAGAGGCTGAAATCTGGAATCTGCTGTTTTCTTTCTGTCTCGGGCGGTAGTACCGGTTTTTGGTACCGCTGGGCGGTAGTACCGTAGATTTGGGGCGGTAGTACCGCTCGGGACAGAGAAATCCAGATCTGACGCGATTTCGCGAGCTTGGGGCGATTTGGGCGGAAAATCTTCAAGAAAAACACCAAATCGACGGGGGAAATCAAGGAATTAGGCCATGGGAACGCAAAGGAAGGTAGATCAACAAGTTTAGCAAGTAATCCACGGATCAAAACCTACCAAAACGCACTCAAATCACAGATCGATCCAAAACACGAATTGGGGCTATTTTTGGTGAAATTTTCGAATTTATGGGGAAAAGACCAAATCGATGAGAAATCCGTGGCAACCAAAAGCTGCTGATACCAGATGATGGAGGGGTTAACCTTTTGGGTGCCCGATCTTCACGGATCTCGTGGTCAAATCGATGGGAAAGCGAGGGGAAAGGGAGAAGGTAGCGGAAGCGAACACACACCTCGCGAAGAACACGATGAACACACGCAAAACTCACACGATACAAGGCCGATTGCTCCCGAACGGCGGCCACCGGTCCGATAGAATCCTCGCAAGGAAAGATCGGTCAACGTGCTCCCTCAAATCCACATCGGAGAGGGAAGAACACCTTGAGGAGGGTCTTGACGACTTGGGGGCGAGAAACCGAGAACCCAAGGCCTTGTTCAACGATGGATGCGTGATGCAAAGTCCAATCGAGGTTGGTGACGATAGTCGGTCCCCTTGGTAAAGGGGATGAGGCAAAACTAGAGATTCCACAATGGGGGTTGTCTTTAGTCTATCATCTATGCCTAAGGGATACATGAGGGGTGGGGGCTCTATTTATAGGCCAACCACAAAACAAGGGTAGTTTGGGAATAAAACTAGGGTTTGGTAAGTAAAGGGGGATACATGGGCTGTGGCCCAACTAGTGCGCGCAGGCACTGCCAGGAGCGGTAGTACCGGACTTGGGACCGGTAGTACCGCTTGGTCCGGTAGTACCGCTCTGGGACCGGTAGTACCGCTTGCGGTCCTGGAGCTTCAGCTGGAGCCGTCTGTTGGTGGCGGTAGCAGGGGGCGGTAGTGCCGGGGCCCGGTAGTATCGGATCCGGGGCCGGTAGTACCGCCGGTGACAGAGAGCATTTGGCTTGCGCTGGTGTCGTCTGTTGCTGGCGGTAGCAGAGGGCGGTAGTACCGCCGGGCGGTAGTACCGGTCGCCAGGTCCGGTAGTACCGCTGGCGACAGAGAGCATTTGGCGATCTGACTTCTTCCGCCTCCTCTTCCAAGCTTCCGTCTTGTCGGGCTTGATGCTCCGGGCTTCCTCCCTTGCCTCCGTACTTGTCAATGTGAACCTATCATGCATATGTGACGGAGTATGAAGTAGCATACCATTCAATAGGGTAGGAAGGGGGCTCGCATAGAGGAACGGATTCACCTTTGGAGTCCATGACGACTTGGCGTAAGTTGGAGACCAAGATGTAGTAACGACCGTAGGTCGGGCTACATCATCACTTCTCATAGCAATAATCTTAGCAGGAGGATAGTACTTTCCAATAAAAGCATCTTTGCACTTAGTCCAAGAATCAATAATATTTTTAGGTAAAGATAACAACCATTCTTTAGCCTTTCCCCTCAAGGAGAAAGGAAAAAGCATGAGCTTAGTAATATCTCCATCTACATCCTTATACTTTTGCATCTCACAAAGTTCAACAAAGCTATTAAGATGGGCACAGGATCATCAGAACCAGCACCAGAAAATTGCTCTCTCATCACAAGATTCAACAAAGCAGGCTTAATTTCATAAAAGATAGCATCAGGAGCAGGTGGAGCAATAAGTGTGCTTAGGAAATCATTGTTGTTGATGCTAGTGAAGTCACACAACTTGGTGTTCTCAGCAGAGTTCATTTTGGCAAAGGTGGGCAAGCCAAAACACAGCAGCAGCAGCTAGAGCAGGAACTAATTTTTTTGTGTTTTTGAATAAGGCAAGCAAACCAAACTAGACTAATTTTTTTTGGTTTTTTGGAAAGAGGCAAACAAAACCAAGCAAAAGAAACAAAGCAACTAAAAACAAAGTAAAGAGAAAGGAAGTGAAGGACTCCCCTAGTGAAGACGTCCTTAGCCTCCCCGGCAACGGCGCCAGAAAACTTGATGCAGTGCTGAGTTGACGGGAGGAAGAGGTTGAAGTAGATTCCTCCGACAACAGCGCCAGCAAACTTGATGATGCGCCTGTGTAGAGCACTTCGTTGGGAACCCCAAGAGCAAGGTGTGAAGCAGCAAGCAGCAAGTCTTCCCTCAGTAGAGACCGAGGTTATCGAACCAGAAGGAGGAAGGAAACGTCACACAGGTGTTGGAAGCAACGTGGAGACCTGCACAACACAAACTCAAGACTTTGTCCCAACGAATCAGTGAGGTTTTCAAGCTCACCGGTTTGTTGTAACAAAGGATTAAACGTATGGTGTGGAAGGCAATGGTTTGCAGCAAGTAAACAAGTAACAGTGGAAGATGTATTGATGGTAAAGATTGGACCGGGGTCCATAGTTCACTAGAGGTGCTCTCCTTAGATAAACAACATGGCATGAAGGGTAAACAAATTACAGTGGGGCAATTGACAGGAACTAAGCAAGGCATAACAATGCAATTACTAGCTAGAAAGATCCTATGAGGTTGATTGGGCAATACAACAATATACATAGACTGTAATCCAACTGCATCTATGACTAGAAGTCCACCTTCAGGTTATCATCCGAACCCCCTCCACTATTAAGTTGCAGGCAACAGACAACTGCTTTAAGCAAAGTGTGTAAGGTAAGCTGTCCACATGTTCCATGAACAAGGGACCGTTGTTTTCTCTCTAGTATCAACAACACATCTACAACCGAAGAGATCTCTGTCACTTCCCTTGGAAACTAGAGGCATGAACCCACTACAAGCATAAATACTCCCTCTTGGATTCACTAGCAACTACTTGGCCAAAATAACCACTAGCAACGGAGAGCATGCAAGATCACAAACAACACAAACATGATAAAATCATAAAGATAGAACCATTAGTCAAACCAACATAATAATCTCAATATCCATCGGATCCCCGCAAACATAACATGCATGATTACAAATAGATTAGATACTTGATCATGAACAGAGCTCACAAGATCTATACATGAAATCACAAAGGAGGAGATACAACCATCTAAATACTACATGGACCCATAGTCCAAGGTGGAACTACTCACGAATCATACCGGAGAGAAGGCCTCCGGAATGATCTCCCCTCCGGCAGGGTGCCGGGAAGAGATTCAGATCCCCCCCCCTCTAGGGACGATGGTGGCGACAGCTACAGATGGTTTCGTGGAATATTGATCGAGTGTTGAGAGTTTCTACATAAGGGGCTTCTTACAGGCGAAGGGGGAGACCGAGGCAGCCGCCAGGGCGGCCAAACCCTAGCCAGGCGCGACCTCATTGCCCCTATCATAAGCATCTTGATGTGGTTAAGGTTAAAGTAACAAAGCTGGAGTATATGCTTGACAAAGTATAAGTTGGCAATATCAAGTCTCTTGAATATGAGGGCTAAACCTCGTGGATACTCAACTTAGGGCCCAGGTAAGTTCTTGTCACCGTAAGTATTTGCATATCATTGAGAACTGCCAACGGGGTACCCCTTGCACATGGTACAGGAGCTTTCCCATAACCAAAATGACAAGGCAAGCAGACAATGAGCATCTCAGCAATTCTTCTTATGTACCATGGGAATATGGTGCTTTTTTCTCTCTTCCCTCTTTTCTCAATGTGTCTCTTTTTTTATATAAGAAGAATGCTTCATAGATGTCACTATGGTGATGCTGCAAGTTTCCACCATGATTAGGCATGGATTAGGCTAGCAGCCCAGTATTTTGTCTAACACAGAATACAAACTCCATGGACTTACAAGTTCCCACTTCATTTGACACCGGTAACATCCATAGACAAAAGAGCATGATATCAACGGAGTACAAAAGTACAAGTGCAATGTTGAAAACGTTCCCCGTGACAACACGGTTCTGCTAATCTCAACTTATAAGTGCAAGCATATACAACAAAGTTGCCTCAATGGTTCAAGTTTATTAGGGGCAAAGAATAAAATGTGCCATCAAGTTCGTGAGGGCTTTAATCACTAAGTTTTCACATAACAAAATAGTTTTTAATTGGAAGATAGTTGAAAACAAGAATATACTTGGAATGGTGTAACACACCATGCATAGGAGTTTATAGTGGACACTTTGGAATAACTTGGTTTCTTGGGAGTTGGAAGCATGGGTAGAACTTACTCATACAAGTGGAGGCTAGCAAAAGACTGGGAGTAACCAACTAAGAGAGCAATAATGGCCATAATTATGTAATACAACAAAGAAAACTAATCAAAGCAAAGAGTGGTACTACAAGTCAAGTACTAAATGATCATAGACGCTAATAGTGACTTGTCATAGTCATAACATGGTGTAAGCATGTGCCAAGTCAACCAAAGCAAAACATCAAAGGAGAATACCACAATACTATGCTTTTGCATGCTAAAACAACGCATAATTTCTTCAAGGCACACTAAGCAATACCAATTGTTTGGAACAAGACATGCTACAGCAATAATCACTAAGCATAATGCTAAAACAACACCTAGCATGTCATGCTAAGGTCTAAGTCACAGTCAATGTAAGCTCCTCTTTCACTTCAAGCAAGAACTTACTACTCCTTTCCAAACACCAAGCAAACTTATTTGCAAAACAACACAGCGAGAACGGGGGTCCAAACTACTAACGCAAACTAAACAAACTAAGCAAAGCAAACGAAAACTAAGACGCTCCAAGAACAACACTACTGTGCATGAAACAATAAAAGTGAAGTGTCTAGACAGACCTAAGCTTTTTATTGATGAAGAAGGGGATGCCCTGGGCATCCCCAAGCTTGGACGCTTGTACATATTGGATATTTCTTGGGGTGAAACCATGGTGGCATCCCCAATCTTGAGCTTTTGTCCATTCTTCATCTCATTGCATCATTCTCTCTCTACACCTGATTTTTTTCCTTCATACAAAACTTTACACAATCCTCATTACCAACATTAGTTTATTCAAAAGATATTAGACCACTGGCAAAGCTTTAGAACAGCAAGGATTTTCACTAAAAACACAATCTGCTGAAGTAACTCCTTCAAATAAACTCAATTTACCTAAAGAGAGCTTAAAAAGGAATCAATAAGAAGCAAATGCAAATAATGGCAGAAATCTGTCAAAACAGATCAGCAGGTAGAAACGAATTTTTCGAACGTCTTATGTTGCTCAAATCAAAAAGTTTTGAACTAAAGAAATTTAGCTAACATACTGGGAGATTTATTCGTAAATTTTGATATCAATCCAAGTTACAGAGTTTCCTCACGAATTTTTTTGGTGGAGGATAGAAATCTGTTTCGGGACAGCAACTCCCCAAATCTTACTTCCCTCTCATTAGAGGTCATTGCAAAAAAGCAAATAAAAAGGATAAGGAGAGGTTATTATAGAATTAATAACTTCCAAGACTCAAGGAAACTCTTGGGTTATCTCTTAACAAGTACTTTTCTTTAACGCCTTTAAGTTAGGCACAAGAAGCAAGAAGAATCAAGTGTTTTCAAATGAAGAAGCATTAACATTAAATATTGCTTTCAAAGGAGGAGCAAAAAACAACTTCTCTCTCCTCATAGGGAAGTGTTCAATACCTTTCTTGAATGGAAATTGATATTTGATGGTGCCTTCTTTCATATCAATGATGGCACCAACTGTTCTAAGAAAAGGTCTTCCCAAAGTAATAGGACAAGAAGCATTGTATTCAACATCCAAAAAATAGAAATCCACAGGGACATAAGCATTATTAACCATAATGAGAACATCATTAATACTCCCCATGAGTTTCTTTTTAGCATTATCATTGAGTGGGACATTCAAATAACAATCTTCTAAAGGTGGCAAATCAAGCATCTCATAAATCTTCCTAGGCATAATAGAGACACTAGAACCAAGATCACATGAAGCTTTGAGATCAAAGTCATTCACTTGCATATTAATAATGGGTTCCCAACTATCTTCTACTTTCCTAGGAATATAAGCTTTGTGTTTTACCTTCTCTTCCTTAATATTAACAAGAGCATATGTAATGTGTTTGGTAAAGGCAACATGCATATCACTAGCATCAGGACATCTAGAAAGCTTTGCAGGAACATAATCACTTCATAAATATTGCAACCATCAATATCAAAATCAAACTTAGCATCACTAGTAGTAGGCATAGTAGGAGGAGGAATAGGGGCTACTTGTGGTTTAGTGGTGATAGTGCACACACTATTGTTTCTATCAATTTCAGCTTCCCTTTCCCACCTAGCATGAAGTTGAGCTAACAGCCTAACATTTTCATCAATAGTAACTTGTATGGCATGAGAAGTAGCAAAGGTGTTTTCCATAGTTTCAGGTTTAGCAGCCATTTTATTAACCAAGTAAGTTTGAGTTTCAGACAAAGAGGATATATTTCTCTCAGCACTCAAAATTTTTGACTGTAAACTAGGAATTTCTCTATTCAGATTCTCAAGCTGAAGACTAATGTTTTTCAAGATAATAGATTGTTCCTCCATAGTTTTAGTGAAAATCTTGTTTTGCTCATATTGCATTTGCATAAAAAATTTAGTGGATCTCTCAACTTCTAGAATCCTCTCTTCACTAGGCATTCCAGATCTATCCTGATAAGCATTTCCACTAGGAGGATAAGGCCTATAGTTGTTGTTGTTACCAAAATTATTCCTATAGGCATTGTTGTTGAACTTGTTGTTTCTAATGAAGTTCACATCAACTTGCTCTTCTTGAGCAACCAAAGAGGCTAAGGGAACACTATTAGGATCTAGAGGAGCTTTCCCATTAACAAGCATAGCCATAATAACATCAATCTTTTCACTCAAAGAGGAAGTTCCTCAATAGAATTTACCTTCTTACCATGTGGAGCTTTCTCAACATGCCATTCAGAGTAGTTAACCATCATTTTATCAAGGAGCCTTGTTGCAGCACCCAAGGTGAGTCCCATAAAAGTACCTCCAGTAGCAGAATCCAACAAGTTTCTTGAGGAGAAGTTCAAACCTGCATAAACAGTTTGGATAACCATCCAAGCAGTGAGTCCATGAATAGGGAAATTTTTAACCAAAGATTTCATTCTTTCCCAAGCAGGAGCAACATGTTCACTATCAATCTGTTTAAATTTCATAATATCACTTCTCATAGCAATAATCTTAGCAGGAGGATAGTACTTTCCAATAAAAGCATCTTTGCACTTAGTCCAAGAATCAATAATATTTTTAGGTAAAGATAACAACCATTCTTTAGCCTTTCCCCTCAAGGAGAAAGGAAAAATCCTGAGCTTAGTAATATCTCCATCTACATCCTTATACTTTTGCATCTCACAAAGTTCAACAAAGCTATTAAGATGGGCACAGGATCATCAGAACCAGCACCAGAAAATTGCTCTCTCATCACAAGATTCAACAAAGCAGGCTTAATTTCATAAAAGATAGCATCAGGAGCAGGTGGAGCAATAAGTGTGCTTAGGAAATCTTTGTTGTTGATGCTAGTGAAGTCACACAACTTGGTGTTCTCAGCAGAGTTCATTTTGGCAAAGGTGGGCAAGCCAAAACACAGCAGCAGCAGCTAGAGCAGGAACTAATTTTTTTGTGTTTTTGAATAAGGCAAGCAAACCAAACTAGACTAATTTTTTTTGGTTTTTTGGAAAGAGGCAAACAAAACCAAGCAAAAGAAACAAAGCAACTAAAAACAAAGTAAAGAGAAAGGAAGTGAAGGACTCCCCTAGTGAAGACGTCCTTAGCCTCCCCGGCAACGGCGCCAGAAAACTTGATGCAGTGCTGAGTTGACGGGAGGAAGAGGTTGAAGTAGATTCCTCCGACAACAGCGCCAGCAAACTTGATGATGCGCATGTGTAGAGCACTTCGTTGGGAACCCCAAGAGCAAGGTGTGAAGCAGCAAGCAGCAAGTCTTCCCTCAGTAGAGACCGAGGTTATCGAACCAGAAGGAGGAAGGAAACGTCACACAGGTGTTGGAAGCAACGTGGAGACCTGCACAACACAAACTCAAGACTTTGTCCCAACGAATCAGTGAGGTTTTCAAGCTCACCGGTTTGTTGTAACAAAGGATTAAACGTATGGTGTGGAAGGCAATGGTTTGCAGCAAGTAAACAAGTAACAGTGGAAGATGTATTGATGGTAAAGATTGGACCGGGGTCCATAGTTCACTAGAGGTGCTCTCCTTAGATAAACAACATGGCATGAAGGGTAAACAAATTACAGTGGGGCAATTGACAGGAACTAAGCAAGGCATAACAATGCAATTACTAGCTAGAAAGATCCTATGAGGTTGATTGGGCAATACAACAATATACATAGACTGTAATCCAACTGCATCTATGACTAGAAGTCCACCTTCAGGTTATCATCCGAACCCCCTCCACTATTAAGTTGCAGGCAACAGACAACTGCTTTAAGCAAAGTGTGTAAGGTAAGCTGTCCACATGTTCCATGAACAAGGGACCGTTGTTTTCTCTCTAGTATCAACAACACATCTACAACCGAAGAGATCTCTGTCACTTCCCTTGGAAACTAGAGGCATGAACCCACTACAAGCATAAATACTCCCTCTTGGATTCACTAGCAACTACTTGGCCAAAATAACCACTAGCAACGGAGAGCATGCAAGATCACAAACAACACAAACATGATAAAATCATAAAGATAGAACCATTAGTCAAACCAACATAATAATCTCAATATCCATCGGATCCCCGCAAACATAACATGCATGATTACAAATAGATTAGATACTTGATCATGAACAGAGCTCACAAGATCTATACATGAAATCACAAAGGAGGAGATACAACCATCTAAATACTACATGGACCCATAGTCCAAGGTGGAACTACTCACGAATCATACCGGAGAGAAGGCCTCCGGAATGATCTCCCCTCCGGCAGGGTGCCGGGAAGAGATTCAGATCCCCCCCCTCTAGGGACGATGGTGGCGACAGCTAC
This sequence comes from Avena sativa, assembly GCA_916181665.1. Taxonomy (NCBI): domain Eukaryota; kingdom Viridiplantae; phylum Streptophyta; class Magnoliopsida; order Poales; family Poaceae; genus Avena; species Avena sativa. The sequence continues at coordinate 198,631,016 of OV702282.1, forward strand.
AGATGGTTTCGTGGAATATTGATCGAGTGTTGAGAGTTTCTACATAAGGGGCTTCTTATAGGCGAAGGAGGAGACCGAGGCGGCCGCCAGGGTGGCCAAACCCTAGCCAGGCGCGACCTAGGGTCCACCCGTGCCTAGGGGGGTTTGGCCCCTCTGGCCGGACCCTCGGGCTCTCCTTTGGACTTCTTGTTCCCCGTGGAAAGTTATTGACTTTGTCCTTCGTCTCGTCCAATTTCGAGAATATTTCTTTACTAACTTTTCTAAAACCAAAAACAGTAGAAAACAGTTATCTGGCACTGTTGCAACTTGTTAATAGGTTAGTACTAGAAAACATGTAGAAAACACCTCAAAGTGAAGACAAGTAAAGCAAAGTAGATACTAAACAAGCATGGAGCATAAAAAATATAGATACGTTTAAACATATCAGATAACTTTACTACCTTAGTGTTGATCACTGTATCATATTTCATCTGATAACTTTTTTATGTTTATGTGGGTAACCTTTATGTTTTATGTTTATTATTTTTATATTGATAACTGTATCATATTTCATCTGATAACTTCTTTATGTTTATACTGATAACTATAGCCTTTCTCATATGATAACTTCTTTATGTTTATATTGATAACTATAGCATTTCTCACTTGATAACTTATTTATGTTTATATTGATAACTGTAGCATTTCTCACTTGATAACTTATTTATGTTTATTTATGTCAGTCATTTTTATTTTTTTAATTGTTAATCACTGGATAACTGTAGTATATTTCATCTAATAACTTATTTATGTTCATGTTGGTAACTTGTCTGTTTTTTGTTTATTATGTTCTGATTTTTTGTTTTTTGTTGGCAATTATTTATTACATCAATAAATCATCGAAGAAGACATCTCTGCTAGCTACAAGGTCTTCACCATGGTTGGCAAAACAACGTTCTGCAGATGGAGGCACATCTGTTATAGATGTTGATGGATCCTCTCCTATTCCTTCACCTACTCGTGTTGAAGGACATTCTAATGTTGTTGCAACCCCTGATGTCGTGGATGCGCCTGTTGTGAATCTTGAAGAGGTCATATCTGGTATAGAAACATGTGGCAAGGGTGTTGCTACTGAAGATCTTGTTGTGACGAGCGCACCTGCTATAGTTGTAGTAGGATTATCTGTCGCTGTGACAATGGATGTAGCTCAACCAGACTCGGGAGCTCCACTGATTAAGCAAACCATTGATCAGCCTGTTAGCAGCAGCGTTGTAAATATCATAGCAAACGAGACGGAGAACATCACGAAGTTGCTGCTTCCACCAGAGATGCCCCCCAGGTTGATGCCAATGTTCATGCAGGTGGTTATGTTTGTCCTGATGGTGTTGTTCTTGTTCCTGCGTCATCGCTGTTCACCAACCTTGCAACAGCTGCTACTTCTGTTGATGTTGCTGCAAGTCCTGCTGTCTGCTCGCTTGGAGATCCATCAACCCAGGGTGAGAGTGAAAATGATACTTTTGTCTTGGATGATAGTACCCAAGAAGAAGTACAACCTATTTTTTCTGCTCCTTTGGTTCCTGCGTCGAGTCTTTTCAACCCCCTATTAGCAGGCAGTACAGTGTGCTCGATACATCTGCTGGTCCTTCACCACTTGTTACTGGAGATGGAAGTTCTGAAGCTGAAGTCACTGTTATCAAGAAAGCAAAATTGGCTGCTCGTGATGGAAATTTGAGTCTTGTTGCTGGGATACCATTACATGTTTATAGGGATGTTGTGTCGATATGTGTGTCTGATGCGGATCCTCCTAGTGCTCCTATTGTTGGTGTCCGTGCACAACCTGCTCCTACTGTTGGTGCCTCTGTGCAGCTTGATCCTACTGCTAGTGCCCCTGCGCAGCCTGCTTCTGGTCAGCCTGATCTTCGTATCGTTGCACAAGGTGATTCTAATGATGTGACTGTTTCTCATCACATTTCTGCTGATCCGGGTGATTTATTCCATGTTTTTGAAGCAGCGGATGTTCTTCCTTTGTCTTGGGCACCTTCTGCCGGCACTGGTACACACCTTCAGCCTGATAACTTTATATATATGCTCTTGATCACTTTTATATACCAATGCTAATAACTTTAGTTCATTTATGTTGGTAACGTACACTGTTTTTTGTTTTTCAAATGTCTTAAATGCTTGCAACTTGATTATATGCTTGTCTTATATGCTCCTTTTGTAATGTAAAACTATATTCTTTTAATGATGTTTTATTTCATAGTGTATCATGTGTTTTTATCATGATTGTGCATTTTTGTTTGTGGATTAATATACATATATTCATTGGTAACTTCATGCAATCTTATAGAAAAACTGTTGCATTGTTAGATATATAATTATAATCGTATGTTTAGTTGGCATGAAATACGTATTAACATGTTTGCTTTGTAGAAAGCATGTAACAGATTATATGACATTAACAAAAAAAATGTTTTGTCCCTTTTTCTTCTTGTCTTTCTTTTGGGACTTACTGAAAACGGGTGGTGATAAAAATGAGGGTGCGTATGGATCTAGTTAATTATTCCTTTTGGATGACAAATTTGAAGATCGTCGTTGTGATGGCTGTTTGGGGCTTGGGTTTCATGGCGGTCGGGCTATCTTTTGATGGAGGTCCTGTTTTATGGTAGCCGTAGTTAAAATTAGGTTTCAATTTATGGGAACTTTTCTTTTGCGATATGTTGTTGATGGAACAATTTATGTTGTAATTTATATGACTCTATGTTTGTGTGATATAATTAAACTACCTTTATTGTTTAATATATGTTCTTTCTCTTGATGATATGTTGGGTGAAAAGATTGGTTATCAAGCTGTTCGGAGTTTTACGAAAGATACCAAAGAGTTGAACCAGACTAGTTGTTCTGTTCCAAGTAACTAAACAAATTTGTTTAGTTATTGTTTATGTATTTGAATGGATATTTTTTATGTGCTACATTATTTTGTTTGTTTGTTGTAGTTGTTCCTGATTATTCAACTCCTGGTATTCGTTCTGCTCTTCCAGTTGCTATCGTTGGCAGTGTTACACCTACGACACGGCTACGCACTGTTAGACTTATTCATCCTGCCAAGTCTCTTCTTCCTCCGTTCTCCTATACTAAGACAACTACAGAAGAAGATACATTGTATAAGAAGATTATCATAGACACGCGTAATGCGAATAAGTTGAAGATTAAAAAATATGTGCATGTCCTTTTTTTTATAATGTTCTATCCTTTTTAGTATTATCTGTTGGTAACTTTTAAATTCTACCATTGGTCACTTTTAATGTTTTATGCTCGATAACTTGACTTTTTATGGTATCTGGTTGATAAGTTGTAGTAATCCTGGTGGGTCACTTATAGTATTTTTAGTGGATAACTCTTAGTTTTTATAGTGGATAACTTGAACCTTTTTTTGTTACTTGTTTGCTAACCTGTATTACTACTTGTGTATCACTTTGTACTTATAGTTGCTGAACTTTATGTTTTTCATTGTGGATCGTTTTTAATGTTTATGGTTGATAACTTTACCTTTTTATTTGTACCTGGATGATAAGTTGTACTAATACTGGTTGGTTAGTACTAGTTTTAGTTGATAACTCTTTAGTTTTTTTAGTGGATAACTTGAATTTTTTTTGTACTAGTTTGATAAGTTGTATTACTACAGGTGGATCACTTGTACTATTTTTTGGTGATAACTTTTGTTTTTCATAGTGGATAACTTGTATTCTAATCATTACAATTTTTTTGTAGCACATCAATTTATAACATTGAACCAATGTGGATGACAACTAGTGATTTTGCTAAAAGTGTGATGTCATATGGCGAGCTTTCTAACAATATGTATGATCTTGTTATTTCTACAATGCAAGATAATTATCCATCCAACAAGATAATATTTCCTTATATCGTTACTAAATATCTGTTGGAGAGAAGATTCACTGCTACTCTTGTTCGGAGGTCGCTCAAGAGATGACAACTATAAACTCAGTCACAAACATATGGTATGCGGTCTAATTTGATTATTTATTGTTTTATTCTATTGTATGCAGCTGATAAGTTCAGGCATAGTGTATGGTAACCATTGGTTATTTTGTGTCGATAACTCTTTCATTTCTGCCTAGGTAACCACTATTTTTTCTACACGTGCCTCTACTTATCTTATGTTCATTTTTTCTGTAGCTTTGATTTGCTATCCTTCAGGAGCTAGGGACTAAAAAGGATCATACGGGCCATTGGTACATGCTTTCTGTTAATATGTCTGCCAAAAGGTTTGAGATTCTTGACTCGCTCCGTGGTGAAGCTAATTTAGAAATGATTGAACATGCGACCAAGCGAATGGAAGCAATAAAGAAAATGTACATCATCAATTATTTTGATTCTAGAAAACAGATTGAAGATTTTGAGTTGATGCATGTCCCTGTTCTGAGTCAAGTTGATAGGTTAGTTTTACGTATACCGTGGCATCATTTCTTTTTCTGTTATCATATTAGTTTTTTTTTGTACGCATGTAATTTTATTTTGGTTTTGTATAATCATTGATATTATATTTTTTATTCTCTACTTATTTTTTGTTTTTTAGCACTAATTGTGGGTTCTTCATGCTCAAGAACCTTAAATTGTGGAATGGAAGCGTTGTGCCTTGTATTTCTCAAGATATGATGTCATGAATTAAGAAAAAGATGACTTTTTTGGGTTGAACCATCCTCGTAATGTTCTTTTGAATTGGAGGTCACTTTTGGAAGAAAATAAGTTCTGAGGTATATTTTCCCAAGTTTATCCATACTCTTACATGTTTGTTATCCACACTCTTAAATGTTTGTTATCATGTTATATTTTTGTAAGTTATCCACATTGTGTTATATAAGTTACCCACCTTATATCTGTTTTTTGTATATATGAGTGTTTTTTATGTTTACTTTCTACTGTCAATTCTGTTTGATAATTTTTTATTAATTATTTTGAGGTATAATTCCAACATATAGTTATGGATAACTGTAGTTTTTATCTACCTGATAACTTCTACTTGTATGCATGTATAACTATTATGTTTGTTGGTTGATAACTTGTAGTCATATGTCTGGTAGTATATTAATATTTTTGTTGGGTAACCTTTTACATATACGCATTGATAACTGTAGATTTAACCAGTGGATAACCTTTATTTTTGTATGCATGGATAAGTGTTGTGTTAGGTGATGGATAATTTGTACTCATATGCGTGGATAACTTCCGTGTTATCTGGTGGATAACTTGTACTCATATGCACGGATAACTTGAAAACCATAGAATATACATCATGAACTATCATACATAGAAACAACAAATATATCGTTTTCATTTTGTGTTACATAAACATTCTAGATTTGATATCATAGGAGCTTCAAATTTTCCTGGCATTTGCGGATGGTGTGACCTTCTGCACCGCAGTGGCTGTATTTCTTTGATTTCTCTGTAGCATGGTCTAGTGGATTTTTGTTTGCTATTTGTCATGGTTGCCCTTTTGTTACTGAATTCTCCGGGTTCTGTATGTGCTTTGTTGATGACATGTGAGATACCGATGTGCTTGTTATTTGAAGTGCTACATAGTTTCTTGTTGACAATGCCCTGTTTGGTGGGGCAGTTGTCGAAGGTGTCACGCTTGCCTCGTTAGGAGCACTAGACGATGGCATAATAATCGCTTCATTTTCCGCCTCTCTTTTCTTCTTCTATTCTCTTCTTGCTATCACATCTAGCTCTTGTTTCATTTCCTTCAAGTGTTTCCTAATGATTTTCCTTCCATCATATGTCTTTACTCCTATCTTTGCAGCCCTGGCAAACTCTTGTCTGTATGATGTAAACACCATCATATTTCTTGAGTCTTCAGGCATCTCTTTCTTCCCTTATTTATGTTTGTCATGTGGTTTAGCTAGGATAGTTTCCGCGTCCAATGTCCACCTTTTCAGGATGTACCTATCTGGGATTTGATGGACTTGTATATGCGTCGTCACTTTTATAATGTGGCAGCACAACATACCGTCACGATCGAATTTGCAGCAGTTGCATTCATATGTTCCTTCTTTCCAGTTTACAAATACCCTATAACTTCTGTAACCATAGTGTGGAACTGGTATCCCTGTTATGCTCAGTTCAAACTGGTATCCGTTGAGGTGGTCGCATTGTTATAACATGCTCTTTCGCATTTCGCTCTAAAACTTGAAGAAGATTTTCCTCGTGTATACTTTTGCCATTTGTCTCTCCATAATGCTTCCACACCACCACTCTGGGTCTGTCAAAGCTGTATCACACTCTGCCTTTAGCTCAGCACTGCAAATCTTTTCTTATACTGACATGTACCATTGTACAAACTCATAAATGGAGTTGCTTGGTTTGACGTAACGCTTGAGCACTGCGTTGAACCCTTGGCTTCTTGCTGTGGTATGAAGGAATGGGAAAAAGGCGTGCATAAAGTACGCTGGTACCCAAACCTTTCTTTGTTCCCACAGTGAAAACAGATCCACATTGTCACGAACATTATGAGTATTTATCATATGCATCCAAGCCTCCTCAAATTCCTCCGGTGACAAGCTGTTGTTCACACATGCATTGAAAGCGCCGAGCAGCTCTGGGTGGTTGGCCATGAATGTCCCTATTTTCTCAGTTGCATTCTGGATGACGTGTCATTTGCAATTCTTGTGAGTTGCATCCGGGAAAACAACACTTATAGCACCACCCATGGCAGTGTCTTGATCTGTTATTATATTTTTTGGTGCTAAGCCGTCCATTGCCAGTTTGAACATTTGAAACAGCCACACAAAGTTGTCCTTGAGCTCTCGACGCACGAACTCGCATCCAAACTGAACCGATAGTCCATGGTTGTTTATCCCAATAAGTGGAGCACATGGTAGTTTATACCGGTTTGTTAGGTAGGTAGCGTCGAACGATATGCAATCGTTGTATCCAGACTTGTATGCTCTTCGTGATTCCCTGTCAACCCAAAACAGGTTCTCAACCCTGTCCTCTTCATCAAGTGTAAATTTGTAGAAGAAATCTGGATCTTCTGCCTTCATCTTTTCGAAGTATTCCAAGGTGTCTTGCATGTCATGGTGATTGTTTTCACTGTGAAAAGAAGCCCTTAGGTTCGCCACGTCTTTTTCTATGTATGGCACACCATTCAGACTGCCGTAGAAACTTGCCATCAGCTGCATCTGTCGGCATGTTTTGATGTTGCATGCATGCATCATCCGCAAGAACACATTTTCTTCTGCTGGTATGTTCCGGTGCGAACGCAAGAACCTCGTTAATGAAGGCTTTATTATCAGGGGATGGTTATGATCATCCGATGAATGCTGAACATACCACCATGCATCATTTCTCTTGACATACAAGTGTGATGTGCACCCAGTCCTTGGATGTGTATTTTTTTCCTCTTCTTGACACATGATTTTGGGTTCTGGGTGTCTTCCTTTTCTTCGTGAGGTTTACCAGCTTTGTGCACACAAGATACGCCTTGTTTAGCTCATTTCTTACGTCTTTTCTTGACCAATCTATCCTTATTCCGTAACTCTTCCGCTATGAATACGCCATGTAGTGTTCTCTAGCTGATTCAAAACTGTCAAAGCACATTCCATTTGTTGGTGGTTGTGGTATGGAATGCACTTCATATCTTGCATCATTATTATGTGCATTATTCTCCCCATCCTCATTTGAATCTGCTGTGTGTACTGATGCTTCTTCGATTATGCCATCTGTTGTTGTTTCTTGTGCATATTGTTCAACTATAGTATACATGCAGTCATTGTCAGTATGTTCTTTAATTTGGACATCACCTGTTATGCAAATAAACACAAGTTATCATTTCTGTTGTTTTTTTGCAGGAATGAGTATATATATTGAGAAGCCAAATAGGTGGGTAACTTTTTATACTAGCAAGTATTTTTGTAAACATGTCATGTGTATTTTGCAATGATCTGCATGGATAACTTCTGCATATAGGCATGGATAATTGTAGCTTTAACTAGTGGATAATTTGTATTTATGTTCCTGGATAACTGCGTTTTTAGCTAGTGATAACTTCTACCCATGTTTCTGGATAACTTTTCTAGCATGTAAGCATGTATAACTGTAGTTTTAGCTAGTGGATAATTGTCCTAATTTTCTGCATATAAGCATGGATAACTTCTACTCATATTTATAGATAACTTCTGCATACAGGTATGGATAACTGTAGCTTTATCTAGTGGATAACTTTTGTACTTATGTTTATGGATAACTATATTTTTAGCTAGTGATAACTTCTACTCATGTTTTTGAATAACTTTTCTAGCATGTAAGCATGTTTAACTGTAGTTTTAGAGAGTGGATAACTTATGCATATAAGGATGGATAAGTTCTGTTTTAGCTAGTTGATAACTTCCGCATATAACTGTAGTTTTAGCTAGTGGATAAGTTATGTTCTATATAGTGGATAACTTCTACATATAAGCATAGATAACTTATATTTTAGCTAGTGGATAACCTCTGCTTTGTAAGCATGGATAACTTCTGTTTTAGCTAGTTGATAACTTATGCATGTAATCATGGATAACTTCTGTTCTAGCTAGTTAATAACTTCTGCTTTGTAAGCATGTATAACTTCTGCATGCAAGCATGGATAACTTATGTTCTAGCTAGTTGATAACCTATGCATGCAAGCATGGATAACTTATGTTCTATCAAGTTGATAACCTCTGCATGCAAGCATGGATAACTTATGTTCTAGCTAGTTGATAACCTCTGCATGCAAGCATGGATAACTTTTGTTTAAATACTGCTGGATAAGTTGATTGCATATAATCATTATACCTTCGTTTATAACTTGCACGATAGCATTTGTGTGTGAACCATCAGCATAGTCTTCTTCTATTTCTTGATCTGATTTTGCATTTAGGTCGATATCCAAGGTTTCGGAGATGTTCAACAAAAATATTCATGATGTTAGAAGATTTAGTTGTTAGGATATCATGTCTATTTAGTTGTTAGTTGTCCTAAATTAGATGTTTTTAATGCAGGGATCAGCATATACTGTCTAGGATGATTGATTTCTTATAGTTTGAACAAGATTGGACATATTTTAGATGCAAAACTGAGTAGTTATATATGACCTGTTTTTCGTTTAGATCCATGTTATGTAGCAGTATATTATCATCTTGAGAACCATATAGAGACGTTGCTACCAAAATCATGGTGAATTGAAGGTTTGATTTTGGGAAGTAATTGTTTTTCCCTGTGTGTTCCTTTTTTTTGCTTTTCAGTAGCAGGGCGCTGGTCATCAAGGTGTTAAGGTGGAGCTGCAATGAAGTTTTTGGCTAGAGGATGAAGGCGATATGGACAGATGAGTAATCGGAAGAGGGGGATAGCGCTAAATCTAGGGGAATTTCGTTTCTGTTCTGGTTTGGGTTTTGCTTGGAGAGGAAGATGATCCAGACCGCAGCCAGCTGTCCTTTCCTTTTTGGACTTGGTCATGCGACCGGGGTGGGAGGGGACGGGCGCGTGGCGACGCGGGATCGTGGTCCGTGTTTGGAACGTCCGCCAGACGCGGATTCTCATGGCGTCCGCCGGGTAGGCTCGTTAGACCTTTGGTGCATAAAAAACTGAACCATGAGCAATTATTGGTGATATGAGAGTTCATAGCTTGTGAGCGCCTACATATACGTCTGTCAAGGAGTCTTTTGCTATGCTTAGTGTTACTTTTTTTTGCCTCTCGATCGGTTATGACACGGATTTCGTTCTAACATGGTGAGATGATATCTAGTGCTACCATGGCTTGGGGCGCTACCGTACTTTAGAACCATAATAAAACTTTGCAAAAGAAAAATCTTGGTAGATTGACACAATTTATATTTGTAATGCTATACAATCTCTACTCCATAATCAGTTCCCACGTGGAAGATCACGAGAGGCAAGAATATGCCGTAAAATGGTAGCCTAAAATATTGTGTTTGCAATGCAGATTGATTTTAAAAACTATTCATTGCTGGGCCGGAGGTGTTCGCTTTTGTTCTTTAATGTGTGAAATGGATAAAAGCATCTCTAGCAGATATTGTATATCGGCCAGACTGCAAATTTTTGCGTATATATATAATATCTAGGCCCAAAAGTAACATTTATGGATACCATAAACTGGTCTGTATCGCAATTGTTTTTACTATTTCCTGTAAAATATTCCATCCGTCCTGCATATATTCAGGACAGGAGGCCTCAGATGCGGACCGCATCCTCTTCCTCCCGTTCCCCACGCGCAGAAGCCCGCCCGAGCTCACGTCGTCGACACCAATTTCGCCACCGTCAATCGCCCCGGCTCAAATCGTCGCCGCTCACCGCATCATCAGCCCTCCCCACACCCATGGCCGCCCAATCGTGACGCAATGTGGCCGGCCATGGCGGCGCTTCTCCGCGCCGCGGTGGGAGCTCAAGCGGCCGAGCTCGCGCGCTGCCGGTCTCCACGGAGGAGGCCGCTCTCCGGCGCTCGGAGGAGGCGCGTGCTCGTGAAGCTCTGGCCCGTAGTCGCGCTTCGTCGCCGGCTTGGGCCGGCTTCGGGCTTTTCGGCCCCGGCAATAACGACATGGAGGCAGGCGATTCTACGCGGCCGCGGCCGTTGTCCGTGCGCCATAGCTAGCTCCGGCTGCCGCGCCTGCGCGCACGCCCTCACCACCACGTGTGGCCCATGTCGTCGCCGATTTCGACGACTCTGACTCCTCCGGCAACGACGCATCCACGGAGGACGAAGACGTCCGCGAGGCGAAGTTTAATTTGCTCGAGACGATCGTCTTCAATGTGTGGGACCGCGCCAAACGCCGCCGCGTCGAGCATGACGCGGAGCAACGCGAGGTCCGCCGTGCATGCGCTGCTCCCTGCGCGAGCACCAGGCGCGCCTCAGCTTCTTCGTCGTGGACTACTCCGAGGACTCCGACAACGAGTAGGCGTTGCGCTGCAGCATCGAGCTCCGACGTGTTGTTACCGTCAATAGGGTTAGGTTTGCGCTAGGGTTTGCATCGATGTCGCGACGGCATCGATTTATTGTGTAAATATGATGATCTATAAAATTAAATATCCCTCTTATGTATGAATTTGTGATCGATCTGGCGCCAAACTGCTTTTTTCAATTTTGCAACATTTGACTGAGTACCTGTTCTCGTTGATGAATTTGGTACTGTAAAAATAGTTTACTGATGAATTTGGTACTGTAAAAGTGGTTTACGGTAAACTGCAAACCACTTTTTGCAGTACCAGTACGAGCGTTTAGGGTATCTACTAAAGATGTTCTAAGAGAAGAATTTGCTGCATGTCGGCACTAGTTATCCTGGTTCTTTAAAAATACTGAAAATCATATTTCCAAGTTTTAAAAAAAATCTGAAAATAAATTTTGGGTGTAGCCGATGATGTATCCGACAAACGCGCATAGTTTCAAAGTGTGGACCTGAGTATGCATGGTTCCAAATCTTAAATTATTATCAAACCTCATCATTTTTATGTAACGCACGATATAAAGAATCTCTGGTTGTGATTTTATATGTTTATTATAGGATACAACCGTTGGCTATGTCTGAAATATATTTTCAGACTTTTTTAGACATGATGAATTATAATTCTTCTATTTTTTTAAACAAAAAGTGCACTCGAGCTCAGGTGCCAAAAACAGTTTGCGGGATTGGATTTGTAATTAAAAACTTAGTTGGATCTATCGTGTATATCTTCTCATCTATGACTACTGTAAGACCGTTGTGGCTTAATACGACCCCTGGTTCCGGCATCGATTCCCTCCGTTTTAAAATGTAAGATGTTTTAGTTTTGTAAAATAAATGAATCTAAACTATTTTTAGTGTATAGGTTTAATTCAAATATGAGTGAATGTACATACTACTAAAAGTAGTCTAGATATATTTGATTTATCAAGCTAAAACATTCTATATTTTAAAACGGAGGGAGTATCTGTGTGGACAGCGTGTGCTCCAGTTCAGAAGTTGGCCGTACTCGTTAACCTGCACTGTAATCGCTTGGTAAATCTGCCTCCCTGATTCGATGAAAGAAACGATGGAGCGTTCGGAAGACCAGAGCGCCAGGCAGGAGGATGTAGTACTACTCCTACCGCGGAACTGCAGAGAGGACTACACAGGAATCCGGAAATCCTTCTTTCGCGCGGCCGATCGAGCCCGTCCTGTCTCCGTCTCGCTGTTAGGTGGGCGAAGGGAAAGGAGCGAAATTCTCCATGTGCCCACGCGAGCCTACTACACGGCTACACACACGACACGCCGCGCTCACCCCCGGACCGGGGTCCGCACGTCTCCCTCCCCTCGCGTGTCGAATTCGCGGTACAAGCTCCACTCTTGAGAGGTGCACGCCCATGATGGCGCCGGCGTTGCGTTGCTCCCTGTGCTGTGCCGCCCGCCGTACGGACGGCCCCGCATCGCGACGACGGATCCGACGGACACCCGCAGGTCCACGCCACCCCACTTGCGCTCTGGATTCGTCAGAAACCATTTATCGCCCCCGCGACGCACGGCCTTGGCGCGCCAAGCAACTTTACTACCCCGTGGACCCACGAGTCATGCTCCTGGTAGGTAAGTTGGGGAACTCGCCAGGTGGTCGTCGATATTTACTTACCCGCTCACGTGAAGTGAGTCGTGGCCAGCACGCTCCGCTGACGCCAGGGCCCGGAGCCAGCTGGAGAGCAGACCACCAGCAGCAGCAGCCGGCTCGGCGACCAAGCTAGTACTCCTACAACCAGCTCTGCTGCACCGGGGTACCAGTGCTGCAACAACTGACATGTGGGTCAGGCCTCCGCGAGACCCACGGCCAGTGAGCCGGTGCTATTCAAAAAAGCTTGCGAAGATAGTCGCGCTACGGACGGAACACCACGCCTTTCGCGGCTTCGCCACAGCACAGCTAGCACCTTTTTTTTTTTAACTTTACACCCATTTTCACTCGCATACCTGCACACACACACACACTCTCTGTGTCTACGGGTGGAGTGAGTGAGATAGTAGAGAGAGAAGCGCAGGCAGAACCCCATCTCTCCCTCTCTAAAACCCTGCCCTGCCCTGAACCGCGCCCAGGACAAGGAATCCACGCGCGATCCCCCCCGTGTCTGAAATCGGCCATGGACGCTGGCCGGCAGCTGCCTCCTCGAAGCCGCCGCGTCCGCGTGCACTTTCTGGAGGACGACGACGACGGCTCCGGGGACGACGAGGCGAGCCAGCAGGAGCAGCTCCCTCCTCGAGGCCGCGTCGTCCGCGTGCACTTCCTGGACGCCGACGCCACCGACGACTCCGGCGACGACGAGCCCAGCCAGCTGGTTCAGAGCCGCGGCGCGCGACGCTGCGTGCACGAGATCGACCTGCCGCCCGCGACGGCGGGTGCGGCGAGCAGCTCCTCCTGCTGGGCGAGCAGGAAGAGGTTCAGAAGGGTGGCCGTGGCCGGCACCGGCAAGCGGCGTGCGGTCGTGCCGTGCGGCGGCAGCGGCCAGGATGACTACGACCGAGGCGACGGCCCGCGGTTCCGCGGCGTGCGGCAGCGGCCATGGGGCAAGTGGGCGGCGGAGATTCGCGACGCCGAGCTGGGGCGCCGCGTCTGGCTCGGCACCTTCGACACCGCCGAGGAGGCCGCCTCCGCCTACGACGCCGCCGCGGTCCGCATCCACGGCCGGGGCGCCATCACCAACCACACCGCCTCCTGCCCCTCTCCCTCGCCGCCGCTCTCCAGCGTGACCACGTCCCCGCCGTCGCCGTCCACCTCCGAGCCCTCTCCCCAGCCGCCCTGCCCCGAGAGGAGGACCTCCACCTCCACAGCAGCGGCCTCGGCCTCCCAGTCGGCCGGGACCACGTGGTCCCTGGTGAACGCGGACGAGGAGGTCACGGCTGCGTTCTGGATGGGGTTCGCCGACGAGGAGCCCTCCCTCAACAGCCTCACGCAATTCTGCTTCCCTCCTCCGACGACGCGCAGCAGCAGCAGCAGGTGGGACCCCTGCGCGGATTTCGTCGAGCTCGCCGACCTCGACGACCTCTTCGCGGCGCCGGAGCTCCTCGCCGCCTGAGCAGAGCAACTCCACCGCAACTTTTTGGAAAGAGACATTCAAACTTAATATTTTTATTTTATTATTTCTGGCAAGTCTGCAAATTTTGAGAGTCGTGCGGAAAATAGTCATTCGGATTTTTGTTTTGGCGTTTTGGAGAGAAGAATAAGCTGTACTACTAGTAGCAGCAGGAGAAAAAGACCGAGATGTGTCGTGTTCTCCGGAGGCCGTGCAGGCCTATCCGTTAATGTCAGGGGGTTGTTTTCGTAATTTGGAGTGAGGAAATGTTCTGCTGTTCGTGACTGTCCGTGTCCGAGGCTTGACGGGACAAAAGCTGGAGGTCCGGAGCCTTGCTTGAGTTTTACGCTGGGGGAACGAGCTATGGCTATGGCTATGCACGTGATTCTTGGGACTTTGGCAGCCGTTTATCGTGCCCAGTGTGAGTCGTTTGCTTAAACACATGGAACATACTAAATTGTTTCCTTCGTCCGTAAATAAGTGTATTTTTAGAGTTGTCCTAAGTCAAAGGTATAATAAAATTTAACTAACTTTATAGAAAAACGTAGCAATAGTTAAGACTCTAAATTGATACTAGTAGATATGTTTTCAAATTTACTTTTATAATATATCAATTTGATGTAATATATGTTGTCATATTTATCTATAAAATTGGTCAAATTTAATAAAGTTTGACTGAGACAAATGCTAGAAGTACATTTATTTCCGGACTGAGGGAGTACAGTACTATAGTACTCTCTCCATTCCAATTGCGTTGGCACTTAGTTTAGCAAGTTTTGGTAAATTTCAGTCACTTGAAATCGTCGAGCTTGAAAATAGTATCGGTACTCCCGAAATACTTCATTCCCCTCCAAAAAAAAAAGTGCTGATACTTCATTGGAAGATGGTCAAAAAATCTCCAAAGGTGACTGAGATCTTGGAAAGCTTCTAATTTCATTTCCCTAATAACCATGCTAGTACTCCCTAGTAAAGTTGTGTTTGTCGTGACATATATGTCCTGCATGCGTCCTACACGACCGAATCGTCCGTGTGCGTGGATCTCAGACTGTTTGAAGCAAGTCTCGTACCCAAAAATTCAAACTTGAGAATCGGTAGAGGACGAGACCTGGCATGTCAAGAGCCGAGGTTGCATGGACAGAGGAGCAGGCCCACGTGCCAGTGTCAGTGGTGTAGCGCGGGTCCAAGTTCAAAAACCGACCATGTGTAGTCAAGCGCTGACGTGCCGACCCCTTCTCTCTTTTCAAAGACACAAGAAGAGGTGCAAGTAATTCCGTAGGCGACATATGCTCCCAACTCGGAAGGAGCTCCTCGCCAGATCTTGCAGTACGCTGATGATACTCTCATCGTCCTACGTGCTGGTTTGCTTGCTGCTATTCGTCTGAAGATCTTGCTAGACCAATTTGCTGATGCAACCAGGCTCACGATCAACTTTCATAAGAGCACTCTGGTCCCTATGCACGTTCCTCCCGCCGATGTCCAATGCATCGCAACTGCGCTGGGGTGCCGGGTCGAAGGATTTCCCCAAACATACCTTGGGATCCCTCTCTCTGCGCACAAACTAAAGCTGCAGGACTTTGCCCCCATGATTGCTAAAGTGGACAAATACCTCTCTGGTTGGGCTGCGATGCTTCTGTCGTCTGCTGGTCGCCTGGTTCTGCTCAATGCTGTCCTGGATGCTCTGCCCACCTTTGCTATGGGTGCCATGGACCTCCCCCTGCCTTACTGCGGGCCATCAAAGGGCTGCGCCGTGCCTTCCTGTGGAACGCTGGCGACCGTGCCTCTGCTGCTAAGTGCTTGGTCGCCTGGACTGTTGTATGTAGGCCAAAGTGCGAAGGTGGTCTTGAGATTAAAAGCCCCCCCGACAAAAACTCTGCCCTGCAAATGAAGCTTGTCCACCGGATTCATGCCAACGGAGATGCTCCTTGGCCTTGTTGGGTTTGGAAAGATGCTGCCAGTGATCACAACCGCCACCCCTCCAGGTTCCACGTGCACCGGCGCCACTGTCTCCTTCCGCTCTATCGCAGCCTTTCGGTATGTCGGCTTGGCAACGGTCACCGAGCCTCCTTCTGGTGGGACAATTAGATGGGAGGCTCGCCTCTTTACACCCGGTTCTCTGCCCTCTTTTCGCATGCTCTCGATACGGATGTCTCTGTGCGACACGTCCTCTCGGGTGGGCTGTGATCCTCTCTGGTGCCTCGTCTGAACTCATCGGGAGAGAGACAATTTGCTCAACTTTCTGACCTTCTGGCTGCTCACAACCTCACCGACGAGCCTGATCGCTGGGAGCTCCAAAGATGCGCCAAGCCAAATGGATCCTTGGACGATGCGGCCCTCTACAAGCTTTGCACTTGGGGCGGTGTTTCTGCTCCTTTCCACAACTTTGTTTGAGATAACCACGCTCCGTCCAAGGTTCAGTCTTTTGCCTGGCTTCTCGTGTAGGCACGGGTGCAATCCCGTAGCGAGCTGGTCAAGAAGAACATCTTGTCGGTGGCAGAGGGGTTTTTCCCATGTTGTGCCTACCCCAGCGAGTCGGTGAATCACCTTTTCTTCAGCTGCCCCTTTGCTCAGCATTTCTGGACGTCGATCGGCTGCTCCCTTCCGCCTCAACCTGATGTTAGGGAGCTCCCATCCTACTGCAGTATGGTAGGGATGCCACCTGAGACCGCCCCTACATTTCTTCTCCTTTGCCTTTGGAATATCTGGAAACACCGCAACGGCGTCATCTTTCGGGGGCTCACGCCAAGTCTTCCTCTCCTTCTCATAAATTGTACTAACGAAGGGCATTTGTGGCGTTCTCGTCTGCCACAGAAGCATGCTGCGGACGTGGACGTCTGGCTGCAACGCCTGCACCCAGGCGATCGATGATTCCACCTTGTAATCCCCCTCTCCTCCTTGTAAACAATACGACCAATTGGGTCTTCTCGGATAAATAAAAGATTCAGGTGGGGCCTTGCCCCCCCCCCCCATTGAAAATTAAAAAAAAAATATGCTCCCATCTCCGAGTGCGCCACGGACAGCATTTAAATATCCTAGTGGGATTTTTCTTGTATTTTTCACGGGAGAGCCAACCACTTAAGGCCTCTTTTTGACGGTAAGATTTTCGTTGTATTTTTCATCATTTAAATCCTAAGAAAATTCCTATGAAATACCTTTGGATCATAGAATTAGGCTTACCAAATTGCTATGGAATCCCCATTTCATAGGAATCTTAATGTGATGAGCTCAAACATCATTTTAGGGTCAATCTGGACTGGAGGAATTTCATAAGAGTTTTGGAGAATTCTAATCCACACAATTTTTTCATGTGGAACTCTTTCGGATCATGGTACTTTTTTAACGGCACAACGGGGGGCGAACTTCCCACCAGTATATTTTCATTGAGAAAAGGCGAAAAATGTCCAACAAATTTTACAAAAATGGGGGGAGGAGTGTCAGCTCAAAATGAATTACAACAGTGCAGTGCACCACTACTCTACACTCTCAAAGCTAACACGCGAAAGGACCCGAGCCCTCCATAGCCGCAGATGTTCAACGACTTGCTCGAGGATCACCGGAAGGGGGAGACGAACGGCGTCGAAGACCATCTGGTTACTGGTTTTCCAAATCACCAGAGGAGGCACGCGGTGATGGTGCCCCACAACGGCACACCCCAGGAGGGGTTGCTTGCTTGGAGCGAGACCCAGGCCGCTTCAGCAGAGGTGGGAAGGGCACATCGGCGAGGCCCAAGTGCGCACCGCCAGAACAGACACAGGCTGGAGAAGGTGAAGGATATGTGCACGAGAGTCTCTGGTTGGCGCGGGCAGAAGGGGCACACGTCAGTCTCCAAGCACCCAATGAGCCGCAGGAAGGCACGCGTGCGAGTATTGTCGTGGCGGAGGATCCAGACGAACACCTTGACCTTGAGTGGCGCGTACACAGCCCAATTAAGGTCGAGAAGGGAAGGGCCGCAACCGGAGCTCTTCAACATCCTGTACACGACCCCAACACTGAACTTATGGGCATCACCCCACGCCAGAGACCGCTCGTCGGTCGCAGTAGAGGAGCACGCGAGGAGGTGATCGAGAGCGCTGTGAAGCACATGAAGCTCCACCCTAGCAGGGTAGGCCACCATGTCGTGCGTACGGAGAACAAGGGCTCGATCCGCAAGTGCGTCAGAAACAGAGCCGGCATCGCGGATCATATGGGAGTATGCCACAGGCAGGGCGGTCGAGAGCTCACCAAGCAAGGTCCAGTTGTCCCCCCAAAGATCCACGGAACGTCCGTGTCCCACACGCACATAAGTGATCGCCCGATACAGGGGTAAAAGCGACAAGAAAATCTACCATGCGGGGGTCGGGGGGCAGGGCGCGCGCACACATGTAGTTCGCGCGGACCTAGTCGGCCCACAGGGTGCGCTGCCCGGAGAGGACGACATGAAGTTTATTGAGCAAGAGGCACGTGTTATGAAGAGCGAGATCTACAATACCTAGCCCACCCTCCGAGCGGAGCCGACATACCACCTACCGCGACACCTGGCACGAGCCACCCGAGTAGGATGTCATGGCACTCCACAGCATGCCACGCCGGGGGTGATCCATCTTCGCGATTGTCCCCTTAGATAGTTGTGCCACTGACATCGCATAAGCGGGGAGCGTCGACAGAACGGATATAGAGAGCGCCAACCTAGCACCAAGAGAGGTGGGGTGGATATGCCAAGGAGGGACTCAACGCTCAATTTTCCCGGCAAGGTAGTCCAGGGCAGAGGCAGGCAGCTTGCGATCCGACAGAGGGAGCCCTAGGTATGTATGCGGGAATGAGAATACGAGGCACCCCAAGATGGCAGACAAACATGCGGCATCCGCAGCAGGCATGCCAATGGGCACGAAGGCACTCTTATGATAGTTGATGGCAAGCCTATCGTATCCGAGAACTCCCGAAGTATGTCTTGCAAGCGGCAGAGCTGACCGGGATCAGCGCGCACTAAGAGCAGCGTGTCATCAACGTACTACACCACGGGGAACAGGAGGTCGTCCGCCAGGGGATGGTGATACTTCCAAAACGTATATACTTTTTCGAACACTTTTGCTATTGTTTCTCCTCTAAACTTGTGTGATTTGGATACAACTAACACGGACTGACGCTGTTTTCAGCAGAATTACCTTGGTGTCTAGTTTTTATGCAGAAAATCAACAATCAGGAAAAATCCGGGAAAATATGCCAAAAATCCTATTTCACCAGAAGATCCACGGAGCCAGAATACGAGACAGAAAGGAGGCCTGGGGGGGCCACACCCCTGCCAGGCGCGGGCCAGGCCTGGCCGCGCCTGGGGGGTGCAGCCACCTCACGCACCGCCTCAGCCTCCCTCTTCGCCTATAAGATGCCTTCTGACCTAAAAACTCAGGGGGTTCGACATTTTTTCAGAAAGAGTTCCGTTGTGCCGCCACCACCAGAAGCCGCGATTCGGATCCAGAAACTCCGTTCTGGCACCCTGCCGGGATGGGGAATTTGGAGAGGATCATCGCCATCGTCATCACCAACGCCTCTCCATCAACCATCCATGTTTCCCTCATCCATGAGTGAGTAATCCCCCGCAGTAGGCTATGGGGATGGTAGGCATTGGATGAGTTCTATCATGTAATCGAATAAGATTGTTAGGGCATAGTGCCTAGTATCTCTATTAGTGCTATTTGACTTTGTTGCAACTTGTTGTGCTTAATGCTTGTCACTAGGGTCCGAGTGCCATGATCTCAGATCTGAACTTATTATTGAATCATTATCATAGTATTGTTTGTGATCTTATCTTCAAGTTGTGTACACATATCATTGTCCGGATCCAAAGGCCCCGAAGTGACAGAAATTGGTACAACCGGAGGGGATGGCTATGATGTGAGGATCACATGTGTTCATGGAGTGTTAATGCTTTACTCTGGTGCTCTATTAAAAGGAGCACCTTAATTGCCAGTAGTTCCCTTGAGGCCCCGCTGCAACGGGCTGGCTGGACAGAAGATGTTGTCCAAGTTCTCATTGCGAGCACGCATGACTATATATGGAGCACAAGTCTATGATTGTTTAGTACTTGGATGCTTATTCTTATTTATCTGCAATGCCCTAGATCTTGAAGTTACATGTTTATACTCGTCCATGCAATGCCCGTCCATCCATACATATGCCTACCGCACTCAAACCCTATTGTTTACTGCTACTGTTACTATTGCTCTTGTTTTACTGTTGTTGTTGCTTTGCTGTTGCTACTATTAAACTGTTGCTACTGATAAACTTCTGTGAGCAAGAACTATTTCCAGGTGCAGCTGAATTGATATTTCAGTTGTTAAGGCTTGCAAGTATTCTTTGCCTCCCCTTGTGTCGAATCAATAAATTGGGTAATACTACCCGCGAAGACTGTTGCGATCCCCTATACTTGTGGGTCATCAAGACTATTAAGTTCACTTGGATCTATTATTGTTCACTGCTAGTACTTTCATCATGGGGAAGTCTCGTGATGGAAAGTTTCCTATTTTACCATCCACTACAAGAAGAGGTACAGTCCTAAACACCTCTGCTGCTCTTGATTTACCGTCTGTTATAAGTAAGCTTGTTACATCACCACCACATACTCATGCTACACACACTGCTACTATTGCTGAATCTGAAACTGCTTTTGATACTCATGATGCTACTTCTACTGTGCTTGATGCGAGTGGTTCATTAGGTCCTTTCCTAGATGCTACTATGGCTTGTCTAGGAAATACTGAAACTCCTAGTGAAGACATTGTTACACCTGTTAGCTCACCTAAGTCTAGAGAGAGTTATGATATTAATGATGGTTACATTGATTTTACTGATGAGTTTATTGAAGAGTGCCAAAACACACATGGTACTAGTGCTATTAAGAGTCTCCTAGTGAGACTCACTATTATTCCTAAGTTGTCCTATGATCCTAAGTTTGCCACCTCTCCCATAGATATTAAAGATGAAGATTATGATTTTTCTCTTGATTTATCCTATCTAGATATTGTTGAGAAAGAACCTTTTTGTGGGACTGAAAATGAGAGTGTTGTGGCTCATATGAATGAACTTTCTACTATGAGTGCTCTGTTCTCTGATGATTTTAAGATGCGTAAGTACTTTGTTACTAAGATCTTCCCTTTTTCACTAAAAGGAGAAGTTAGGGCTTGGTTTAATAGATTACCTCCTGGTTCCATTGATAGCCCTGATTGTTTGATTGCTTATTTCTTCTAGAAATATTTTCCTCCTTGTGCTAGACATGCTGCTTTGCAGAGACTTTTTGATTTTAAACAGGGATAAGAGGAGAAATTGCCTGGGTCATGGATAAGGTTCTGTGCCTTGATTCATGCACATCCTGGATGTCCATTGTCTAAGAATGAGCTTCTTGATATTTATTATAATGGACTAACTGATGATTCTAGAACATACCTAGATAGCTTTGCTGATTGTGTTTTCAGGAAAAGAACTCCTACAGATGCTAAAAAATTAATGGCTAAAATAAGCAAGAATTATGATGATTGGACTTCAACTGAGCTAAACACACCTGAGGCTATTACTCCTGAACCAGCTGTGCCTGAACCAGATCCAATACCAACACCAAAGAAGAGAGGAGTTATTGCTCTAAATGATGAAGTGATGAAGGAAGCTAAGAAATGTCTAAAGGAGAAAGGTATTAGAGCTGAAGATGTGAAGAATCTACCTCCTATAGAAGAATTATGTAAGCCAATTCCGCACTCATCTACTATTGAGGTACACGCTCTCCAACACTTTGATGAAGGTGATATTCCTTATGGTAAGCCTCTTGATCAATGTTTAGAGGAACTTGACATTTTTATTGTGAAACAAGGTAATTTTAATAAACAAGTTCAGAATCATTTATTGGAAAACTCTAGAGCTATCAAAGAGTTGAAAGATATTGTGGAAAGAACTTCTAATGATATTAAAATGCTTTGTAAACACTTTCAAATGGTTCAAACTCAAACTGATCACCTTGCTAAGGTACAAAAGGATATGCTAGTTAATGCCTCGGGAGATAAACATGCTTATGGAATTAGAACTAGGAGTGGTATAGCTACTCAAGATCCTTTATATCCTGAAGGACACCCTAAAAGAATTGAGCAGGATTCCCAACAAGTTGATAGTGGTAGTCCTTATAAGAGAAATAAAAAAGAAACATAGAATAGTTGAGGAACCACTTGAACCTGCTATAGATCCTAATAGTATATCTGTCTCTGATGCTAAAAATGAGAGTGGTAATGATAAAAATGACACTCCTGATAAGGAGGAAGTTGAGGAAGAACCCGAGAAGAACACTAAGAACACTAGTGAAAGGATACATATGTCGCCTAGAGGGGGGGTGGGGGTGAATAGGCGATTAAAACTTTTCCGAGAGTGTCTAGACAAAGGCGGAATTAAACTAGCGTTTACTTTGTCAAGCACAACCTAGAAAAACTAGGGTTCACCTATGTGCACCAACAACTTATGCTAAGCAATACAAGCAACAAAGTGATAGGAAGATATAGAATACTTCAAGCATGAAGGCTATCACAATGTAAAGTGCATAAGTAAAAAGCTCGGGTATAGAGATAACCGAGGCACGCGGGGACGACGATATTTTACCGAGTTCCTCCCAACATGGAGTACGTCTCGTTTGGAGAGGGGGTGGTATCTAACCACCTACGCCACAAAAGGCCTCCCTTATTCACCGGTGAATCTCACCCCAATGGGATCGATACACACTTCCACTATCGGTGCACTTGTCGGTGGCAAACCGGAACCTCTCACAAGGTTGGTGTAACACCCTCAGATCGGCCCTATGCAAGTTTTAGTGATTCCCGCCAAACCCGCATAGAAACGATTCAAAGGCGCCCACCTGGCACTTTCGTGCGGGTGGAAAACGAAGTAATACCATTACACATTAGTCCATGATGGAACCCACAGAATAGATATATACAACAGCGACTCAAAGAGTCAAGAATATAGATTTACAATACAAAGATCCAAATCACCTTCAAAACGATACATTATCCAAGTACAGACAAGATGCAAATTGAGCTAAGATCCCTCAAGAATAACCAATGGCGTCCATAACCCTGCCCAGGCCAAGCCGGAAGGGTAACCTGCTAATGACGTCGATCTCAAACCTACTTAAACAAAAGGGGTGCCGACAAAGGGCAAAGGAAAAGGAGAGAGGTCAGTACTGAGGCCAGTACACGACGAGTCTTAGAATTCGGCGGTCCTCGCCTATATAGGTATGGTGGACTGAAGCGGCAGCGCAACATGCACTAAACAACCTACAGAGACTCAATTCAACTGGCGGCTATTAGAGAGGGATAAGAAAGACCTATTCGGTTCCAACCTGATACTAACACCAAACATACCCATCCTGGTATTCCCCCTCAAGACCAAACGAGGAAGTCAACCAAGGAACTCACATAGTTGACAATTTTATTCATTCCATTATAGTTGAAGCACTTACTAGTCAGATATAGATATCATGAGTCATCCTGATATAATAAGCAGTGGGCACATTTAACTAACCATTCTGTTGTAGTTGCGATACTTACTAGTCAGATACATATAACATGAGACATTCAGGAACCCAGAAGTTGCTGGCACTTTTATTTGCATTCCATTATGGTGGAGCCGATTACTAGTCATCACATAGTCAAGTTTATAACACTACTTTAGTTATAGTTGTCTATGATCAAGATACTGTTCTCCAAGTCGTCCATAACCGTGGTCACGGCTTTCAGAAAGTTTTACCCTGCAAGGGGCACAAATAGCAACGCATGCACGATCAACCTCGGAAAAACCAAATGAAAACCCAACGAGGCATCATGACAAAGAAATCGCAAGATTCATATAATATTTCAGGGGGGAACCCCACCAAGCTACCCGCGACGAAGTTAGCCGGCTCCGAAACGGACCCAGAGGTTTGCGTCAATGGCTGTAAATGACTGGGAAACCGAAAGTGTGACTGGACTTGTCGATACCGCGAAAACACTCCGCTTACCTAAACAGTACAGGCGCTCCACGCGTAATAGTAAATAAAGCAATAAAACATGGCATAAGTACATGATAGTAATAAAGCCCCAAACTACTTTGTGGCCCCAAGAAATAAGATATGACTCAAGCTCATGCTAAGGGGATTCATGGGCCCACAAGCGGATAGTGCGAATATTCAAATAACATGTATCAAGTACTCGGGGTCCTATGGGACACAAGTGGACGGTTAAAAACCAAATAACATCTATTGCGCACCTGTGCCTCTGCATTATTTACCTACTTCAATTTTAGTTATTAAACTGTAATTAAAGCCATGATCATCTCCAATATTAATCATGAGGCATTACTCCAACAACTGTGGAACATCGACGGCGCGACGCACCACCTACGCAAGCAACTACGACTCGCAAGGCCGACTGTCTACCAAACAACAGGTAATAGGAGGTGTCCAAGGCAATATAATGGCTGCAAGGGGTATCATGGGTACGAAACTAGAGCATCACAACACAGATAGCAATAGATCAACAGGAGGAAATGAAGACTATAAAGGTAAAATAGGTAGAAAGGGAGAGAATGCTCGCCTGAAAAAATTGCCGAAGGTTCTTCCGAAGATCGGGTCGACACTCACATCAACTCATCAGCCTAATCCGTGAAGAAGCAAAGCACTAGAAGAAACACCGGATGCACTATTTAATACTACGACAAAAGATCGGGCATGATGCATATATGACGTATGACATGGCAACGGTGCGATGCGACTAGGAAATATTAAGAGGAACCGGGGTCCCAATAATTTATTAGATGGTTCATGTTATTTAGATACCCTGTATTTTAAATGTTGTATTAACAAGGCAAAATATAGCACTTGGTTCGCTACACAAATTTAAATGGGGCCAATATAAGACTAGAATCGCCCTCATATGGTCTCCATATTTATTTATTAGATAAGTCGATAAAATACCCCACACACCCACAATATGTATGCGAGATGAATAATTTATATGCAACAAGAATATATAATATATTATAAAAATATGGGGCTCGGAAAAAGGGTCACACATGCGGATATCGTCGATCTTGGCTCCGAGGGGTGCGGGTTCGGTCTCCATGATCGGGCTCCAGGATTTGGTCTTCGGATGAGGGGTCTTCGGATCCGTGTGGGCAGTCTTGGCGTTCCGGGGATTCTCCGAGTCCGTGGTTCGTCCGTGTGGTAGATCTTGTCAGTTTCATGAAGGAGGCCTTGTTGCTCGACAACCTTCTGTGACGACCTTGGGACTCCGGCATCGAACGTCAGTATCGAACTTGTGTTGGCGTAAGCAGTACATCGGGTCCATCTTCCTTCTTGACAACATCACGGCTAAATGTTGGGCAACAACACGTCACGGGTTCATCACCGACTCGACAGGGTAACCCAACATAGCACTAGGCCGAGCGGATGCTCTGCATCTTGCGGGCGAAGTTGAGAACCTGGTGGCACAAAGATGCTTAGGTTCCCCGTGTGGCATCACCTGGTAGAAACGCGTGGTGCAGGATTGCTAGCACCGGAGGCCTCCCTGCAGATACACGAGGGCAGGGCCTTGGTCGTCGGAGAGGCCTGCAAGGCTAGGGGCTCAAGGGATGTGAAGCTCAGGGGCTCCAAGGCAGCCTCTGCCAGCGGTGACGAGGACGTAGGCCGCACGGAGGGGGTCGCTGGCGAGGAGGCCACGCGGCGGCGACGGGGCGTTCAGGCGGTATGGGAGGTTGGTGGCGAGCATCGGCTCTATGGGCGCGCACGGCAAGGCATGACACTGCAGAGAGGCAGAGAGGCGACGCGAATAGAGGAGAGGCGAGGTGGCGCGGCTCCTGATGACGACAACTCGTAGAGGAGAGGGCACGGGCGGCAACTTGCAACGGAGAGATGCGTCGGAGGTGGCTCGCCAGAGGAGACCAACACGGAGGGAGGCCGACGAAGCAGAGACCGCTGGCCCGGCGAGCGGAGACGAGCATGAGGGGCCGCGATGGCTTGGGATGTGGGGCCGAGGGGGAGGATTCAGGAGGGCCGGAGCCCGCGGGTTGGGCGATTAGGCGGCCGACACTCGAGGCGAGGAGGTGGGCTAGGGGAGAGGACGGCCTCTGGCGGCGGGGTACGAGGCGAGAGGGAGGGCGCAGTGGCGGCGGGGTGGTTCTCGCGATGGGGAAAGGGAACGAGCGGGGATGGCGGCGGTTGCGGGATCGAGAGCAGAGGAGGAAGGTGAGAATCACGAGCGGTGGGTGGCGTGCGGGCGACGCGGGTGGTGGGCCAGCGAGTGGGGCCGGGGATTAGCAATGGGGTGGTGTTGGTTTCCTGAGTGCGTGCGTGCTGGATGGTTGCGTGTGTACGGGCAGGGAGAGAGGCGCGCGCTGCGCGGGTGGACTGGGAAGTGGCGGCGACGGCTGGGGAGTGTGGGGGTGTAGCCAGGTGAGGATTAGGGTTAGGTTGGGGTGGGGTTTTCTAGGGTTTCAGTTTGGGTGGCAGGTGGCCTGTTGGCTGGGCCTATGGGCCTGGCCGACTGGGCTGCCTCTCTCGGTAAAATTAGTTTTATACAATATTATTATTTTCTTTTATGTGTCATTTTAAAAGTCTTTTGTAAATAATTTTAGACAAACAATTTATCCCACAAGACCGGGGGTTTTATAATTTGAATAGAGAAGGGGATAATTAGAAACAAAGTTAGGCTTTCGGGAAAAATAGTTTAGTGCAGAAATATGTATGATGATGTCATGATGATGCACAGAGATAAAGATATGCGATTTTCTAGTAGTGGTTTTACCCGGGATGCTACAGTTGGGGCACTTCTCCACAACTTAATTGGAGGATACCAACAAACGCCACCAAGGCCACAACCTGCAAAACCAACAAACCGTCTAGGGTTCCATGAACCCAAGAGGAAAAAGCTTCTCAACTTTCACTCACCAAATCCTCCGGGGAGAACTCAAACCGATGCACCAAATGCAATGGCAAGAACACAAGTAGTGCTCAAATCCTTCTCTCCCAAATCCACCAAAGCTACAAAACCTTGTGGGGAATAAGAGAGGAAGAACAATGGAGGAAATCCACAAAAGACTCCAAGATCTAGATCCCAAGATGTTCCTCTCACTTAGATGAGAGATAGATTGGTGGGATTGTAGATCTAGATCTCCTCTTTCAAATCCCTAAAGTATATGCAAGAATCAAGGGAGGAATTGAAGAGGGAGCAAGCTCAAGAGGGTCAAGAATGGAGGAGAAAGCGTGTAAAACTCGAGACAAGTCATTAGGGAAGAAGGGCCCCTTTTTATAGGCCCATAGATTTATGACTGTTTTCTGCCCGTTGGGGAAAAGTCACACAGGAGACTCCGACCAACCTCCGGACCGACCTCCGGACCGACCTCCGGACCACCCATCAGACTGTCCTGGGAAAATTTCTGGCGGCCCTTCCGGGGACTTTTGGTGAAACTCCGGACCACACCGGAGACTCCGGTCCACTCAGGCCGAAGACTCCGATCTGGACCAAATAAGAGGCAAAATTCAAATGGCGATATCTAGAGTTTGAAAGCTCCGATTGACCCAAAACCAATTTTGTTGGAAAGAGGACAACAAGAGCTTCCCAACAAGGATCAAAAATGCAATATGATATAAAAGGGAAATCCGTTTTTGATGAACTAGATCTTGTTATGAATAATACCACAAGCTCTAGAACCTCACATGGATAAGATCCAAATAACAACCAAGGAAGGATGATGCTAAGTATGGAAAGGTTTGAGATCTCTCTGAAAGATATGATCGAGTTATTCACTTGAGAGCCCCTCTTGATAGTACGGTTGGCTATCCTATAAACCAGTCTCCCCAACTAACACCATGAGACCGGTAAGAAAGAAACCCTATCAAGATCATAACTTTGCCTTGAGCATATTCCACTTGATCTTGATGTATACAATCTTGTCCTTCTCAAGATGGAACACCTTTCTTGATTGCTCTTGCACGCACTCGCTTGATGAATACTTGCAAGTTTCTCCCCCATAAAACATGGGGAAACCATTACTTTGACCTTGTATTCATCGATCCATGATCACCGAGGATGGCAAGCTTCAAGCATGATACGTTACATCTAGCATCATTTGTATTGTGTCTTGAAGATGCATATGATGAACACTATCTTCTTCTTTAAGACACCCTTGCAATAGGTTCAACTCTCACATGACCAATCGGTGGATCACTCTTTGAACATCTTGGTCATCACTTGATCCTCTTCACTCTCTTCTTCTCCAAACCTTGAAGCCAACATATGGTTCAAGCATTGCCTATGGATAATTCCTACAAGTACAACTTGATACAAGCATTAGTCCATAGAGATTGTCATTAATTACCAACATGGGGGCCCACATGTTCTTTCAACTAGGTACATTTAGGAAGATTTTATTTCTAATAAACATGGTAAAGAGAGAGAACCTTGGGTGCACAAACCTATGCCTTTTCCAGGTAAGAAACACAAATCAAAGGAGGAAGAACACTACAACAAGTTTTGTGAGTGGATGGAACCTTTATTTTTGCAAATTCCTTTGACTGATGCTATTAAGTTGCCTCCTTATTCAAAGTACATGAAGGATATTGTCTCTAATAAAAGGAAGATTCCTAATGAGGAAATTTCTACTTAGCTTTCTAATTATTCCTTCAATGGTAAGGTTCCAAAGAAACTTGGTGATCCAGGTATACCAACTATTCCTTGCACTATTAAGAAAAATTATGTTAGAACTGCTTTATGTGATTTGGGAGCTGGAGTTAGTGTTATGCCTTTTTCTCTCTACAAGAGACTCCAGCTAGAAAAGTTGATACCAACTGATATATCTTTGCAAATGGCTAATAAGTCAACTACTATTCCTGTTGGTATATGTGAGGATGTTCCTATTCAAGTGGCTCATAATTGCTTGGTTTTAACTGATTTTGTTGTGCTTGAAATGCCTAAAGATGATAATATGTCTATTATTCTTGGGAGACCTTTTCTTAATACTGCAGGTGCTGTCATCAATTGTAATCAAGGAAAAGTAACTTTTAATATTAATGACAAAGAGCATACTATCTATTTCTCCAAGAAGGTTGCTAAAATCTATTGCCTGAACTTCACTGAAAATATTGAGAGCATCAAGGTTGGAGAAATATCGTGTCCCATTCCACAAGAAAATTTTGAAACTATTATGATTGGGACCATTTCTATCAAGATTGAGGTAACATAATCACTTGGTGGAATACAAAGTTTTGTTTCATATAAGATTGTTTTGGTAACAAGACTTGATCAACCTTGTTAATAAAAGGTTTTTAATGAACAAAATAATGTTTTTATTGTGGTTATACTTGCTCCCTTTTACTTTTCTCCTTCCTAGTCTTTGCTGTTTCTCTAGTTAGCTTTGGTTTTGTTAGTTGTTTACTTGTTAGAGTGTCTTAGAGTTGCTGTAGTTTGGTTTTTGTTTGCTTTTTGCTTCTTCTAAAAAGATCTTTTCTGCGAGAAAATCAATTTTCATACCCTGAAAATTGGCAAAAAATAAAGTTTTCCGAAAAAATCCCAGAAAATTCAAAATAAAATTTTCCTCGAAAAAAGGGGCAGAGGGACACCTGGAGTGACCCAGGGTGCCACCCCAGGCCAGCACACCCCCTGGTGGCGCGGCTAGCCCCAGGGGAGCGCCTGGCAGGGGTGTGTCCCCACATGTGGCCCTCCAAAGTGCCTCCTCCCAGCCATCTTCTTTCTCTCTCTCGAAAAACACCGGAAAACTTTCTCAAGCTCGAGTTCTTGCTGTTCTTGCTCCTGATTTTCGATCTCCTTGCTCAGCCCATCTTTGTTGCTGATTTTTGGAGGGATTGCTCCTTGGTATGTGCCTCCTTCACTTGTCCAATTAGATTTGTGATTGGTAGATTATATCTTGAGTATTTTGTTGCTATAGGTGTTAGGTTGTGTGAGCTTGCATGTTTGTTCTATGCTTACAAATTTCATTTTGATGCATGTGTAGCCCTGTAGCAAGTTCCTATAGTAGTTGCTCTTCATTTATCAACTTGGAAATCACTTGGTTTGATTTTTGTCTAAAAATTTCAGAAAAAAGTGGTCATGGACAACCACACCTTTGGTGAAATATTTGAGAGTGATGCACCTAGAAGGACAAGGCCTTCAAGATCATCCTCCCGAGCCAGGACTTCATATAATGAGGATCGCATTACTCCGCGATTTGGCGACGAGGGAGATGAGGGGGATGCACACCCTTCCACCTTTCCTTGCCCAACCTTCTTGCAGGCTGCTGGGATTCTTGAGGATTTTCTAACCTTGGTTCGGAGGGTTGGACTAACAAGTTATATGCAGGATGAGAGCGTGCAATATGCTACGCTCACTAAAACATTTGTGCAGAGCTTTTTCTTTTTCTAACAGCATGCTCAAACCAGACATGTCTTTCAAAATTTATGGTAGGCCTTTGTAGAGGTCCCAACCTTAGATAAGATTGATCCCTCCTGTGTGTTACAATGCTAGTCCCTGGATCAATAGCTAGCATCCACAGTTAAGATGTAATATCAAGAAACAAAGGTCATAATATAACTTTATAACCAGGAATAACATAATTTATTACATCAAAACATAGCTCATTTGGCTATTACATTACATTGCAGCGGAATAAATATAGTCATGGGTCCTTCATCTTCAAAGTGCCACAGGCAGATGTTGGTTGTAGACTTTGTAATCCTAATCAATCAATCTTCACTAAAACAATCAAACCTGCAACATACAAGTTACAGCCACAAGGGTCAATACATTTGAATTGTATTGGCAAGTGATACTATGGTAGTATAGTGGAATCTATCATCTATATGCATTTGGCTAAGTGGAGTTGAGGCTTGCATTGCTCAAAATAGATTTTTCCTTAACATTTGAAAATACTAAGTTTTTGTTTGACAAAATCATTTCCCTCAGTCAAAGATTTCAAGATCCTTGTACCAAGCCATCTCTCCATCAATGATTGAAGAATTCAAACAACCCTTGTTCAAACCACAAGTTTTAATTTAGAAATTTGAATGATGAGATTCTTGATTGCTTCCATGTCTTGATGCTCAAATTGTCCTTTACCAGGGACATGGCTAAGTACTTAGATTTTACACTCTGCAGAGGTGGTGCACTTTCCCCACAAGACTTGGTTTTCCAAGACAAGATCTTTCAGAAGCCTTCCCTTAGACCAAAATGGACGCGCTCCAACCTATCAAACACTACCACCCACTGTCCATATGGCTAAGTTCTTGCAACCTATATGATCATGGCAGAGCCCATATTGCCAAGTGGTTGCACTTGAAGCTTCTCAACATTTGACATCTCAAATCCCTTTGTTTCCTGGGTGGCCATCCACAAGTGAGATACACAAGCCAAGTCTATGGCCTTATGAACCACTCAACATAACCCAATCCTTCCATTTCCACCCAGGTGATTCATTAACTTAGTTGTTTTATTAAACAAAACACAAGTCCTCAGACTTAGAATATTTTTCCATAGTGTGAATATATATTCCACCCATGTTTTCTATTAGCTAGGCTAAGCTTGATAGTAGTAGGAATCTTAACTTAGGAAGATTTCCACTAAGGTTTCATCTACTAGTTTTCCTATAGCAAGGTTTATACTTAGCAAAATCCATGCAAGTTTTACTTAGCAAAATCACTAATGCATAGAGAAAGTAATAGGATAGAAGGTATGAAGCATCACTTGCCTTTTTGGTAGAGTATAGGTTCACTTCTTGATCTTCGCAACAATCACACTCTTCAAGTCACTACAAATCAATCAAGCAAGGCACAAACTCAATCTACCAATCAAGCAAAACAACACACATAAATAACAAAGTCAAAGAAATGCATGCAAGCATGCCAAGCTTTGTTTTGTTTGAAAAAGTGGTTCCTAGTGGGTCATAGTCATTTGGGTACATCTAATGGTCATTTCCTATAGTGGCCAAGTCATTTGCAAAAGGTTTCACTCTAAAACCATTTTCAAAACAAAGTGTTATTTTATGTGGTGTAGAAATATTTTTATTAAGGCATTAGCCTATAGGGTTCACCAAATGAGTTGCTATTGCAAAACTTGGTGTTTTTGTGTCAGTAGGTTTGGTCCAAAACATTTCCTTGAAGTTTTCTTTTCATAAACATTTTTATAACAAAACCATTCTTTTTATTTGGCTAGAAAATGGCTAAGTCAATTAATCTAACTTAAATCTTTCAAAAATCATTTTTAATACCAAGGGTTGGTTCCTAGGGTCAGTAAGGTCACAACAATCCAATTTGCAAAGGTTTTACTTCAAAATTATTTTCAATAAATAATTTACATTTCTATTTGACTAGAAATGGTTTTAAATTAAAGAATCATTTCTTAATTTTTCCAAATACATTTTTGTGTCCACAAAGTGTTTCCTAGGGTCAGTAGGTTCAAATCAATCCAATTGCCAAAGATTTTAACCCTAAATTCAATTTTACACAATTTTTACATTCTTAACAAGCATACAAATGTTTCTGCAATTTCAAACAAGCTAACAGCTACTATTTGCTAAACTAAGGGCATGGTTGGCTAGGGTTTGTTCTCCTGAATCCAACGACATAAAATTTGTAATTTTTGGACGTGTGGTTTGAAAGTTACACCAGTTACAAATTTGTATTCTAATCAGATCCAAAATTCTGTTTTAAAACGAATCCAGTCCACGTGGCAGTTTTTGATTGGGTGATACCGTTTCGTGTGGATCGCGTGGTACAGGCCACAGGATTAAAAGGAGCGTGTGCGTCTCAGATGGTCGCGTACCCTTTCGAGGGGATCTAATCCTAGCCAGTCAAAACACATCCTACGGCTACAGCGTGTTTGCCAGGAACTGGTGGCGAGATATTGCCGGCGAGCGGCGGAGCGGCCAGTTGGCGGCGGCGCTAGCGAAGCAGGAAGCAAGGAAGTGTAAGGAGATGCTCACCAGGCTCAGAAGAACACGGTGAAGCTCAAGGTACTCGCGGTTGGTCAAGGGGCGCACTAGGGTTGAAGTAATTCCTCGTCGGAGTTGCGAACAGCGTCAGGTGGTCCTGGTTGCGGTCGGAGGCGACGCTGTTGATCACGAGAAGCCAAACGGAGGGCACGATTAGGTGCGCAAGTCCAAGGAGAAGATGCTAGCATGATCGAGAAGCAAAGGGGCGGCCAGATTTTACCTGGGAAGCTCGCCGGAGAAGAAGACAGACGCGGCGGCGCTCAGAGCTAGTCCAAGCCAAGGTTCTGGGGCGTCCGCGGTCGAGTGAAGGACACGGGGAGAAGCGTCTGGGAGTGGGGAAGCTATTAGGGTGCTCGAGAAGGAAGGGGGTGGCGTGTACTGGCCTGAATTGGCCGGAGACGGTGGTCGGAGCCGAGGCAGTCGAGGAGAGATTGTGGCGGCCTGGAGGTGTTCTCGGGGAAGGAGGCAGAGGGGAAACGGAGAGGAGTGACTGGCGTTTAAAGGTGCTTGATCACCGCGAGTAATTGTGGCCGTATTAAAACAAATTAAGCCCGAGGATTCAACGTCAGAGGCGAGGAGGAACGGGTCGCTGCGGGGAGGATGAAGAACAGTAGGGTGTGGGGTCCGCTGGCAGTGAAAGAAAGGGAGAAGGGGAGGGGTCCACATGTCTGTTGCTCCGCGGGTCAGAATATGGGTGCAAATCGTTTTTCCTTCGGGGAAAGAAGCTGGGCTGTTGCTGGGCCTATTGGGCTGCCTGGGTTGGGTCGGCCATGTCTTATTTTTTTTCTGTTTTCTTAATCCTTTTCTATTTCTATTTTCTGAATTCTGTTTTGAAATTCCCAAACATTCAAACATCAATCAAACAATTCAAACAACACCAAACTTTGTAATATTGCATTTAGTTCTGTTCAGTAACATGGACAAAAGCCCAAAATAAAACAAAATAAAATAATAATTTTATTGATCCATTCTTTAATTAAATAAAATGGACCTTTATTTTTTTAACATGATTTGATTTATTCAATAAAATCCTCATTTGAATTCCAAACACTTTCAAATCCAAATCAGTAGGTTTAATAAAGAATACTTGGAAACTTGTTTAAAACAAAATAACAATTTTGCTATAGGGTCCATTAGTAATTAAATAAATAGACCAAGGTTTATTAATCAAATAGGGTTTTGTTTTATTTAAAAACCTCTTTTGAAGTCTAAATATTTTTAAAACAAAATAACCTTTTTATTTTAGAGTCCATTATTAATTAAATATAATAGACTTTCCTTATTAAATCAAATAGGATTTGTTTTATTGAGATATTTATTTTGAAATCCAAAAATAAGCCAAAACACTTTAGTAGGTTTTATTAGAGAATATAAAATACTTGGAAAACCTATTTAAAATAATTTAATAAGTTTTGATGTTTTAATTAAAATGGTAAAACCTTTTATTTGAATAAAATTTGGATATTAATTCCTTATTATTTTATTTAAGCAATCCTTTATTATTTTTAAATAAACCTTTGCTATTTTATTTAAAATAAAATGTTTTAATTCCCAAAGCTTGGCCAAGGTTTAGTTGACTTTATAAAATAATCCTTATTTATGAATCCACCCTTTCTTTTGAAAACCAAATCTTTTTATTTAAAGATTCAAAATAGTAATTTTAAAACATTTTAATTTCCTTTAATAAATGTTTATCTTTATAAATCCCTTTAGGATTTTATTTAATTCAAATGGGTTTGGAGTTCCAATTGAATTCAAAAAGTTTCTTCTGGCTCTAAAAATCAAACAAAGTTTTATTTTATTCATTTATTTTCACATTACAAGATTTGGAAAATCTTGGGATGTGACAGGCTACCACTCTTAAAATAAATCTCGTCTCGAGATTTGGGGAGGCTAGGGTTACAAGCAAATTCAAAACGATTAGGGTACTACCACCCTTAAAAATTTTCAAACAAAAATTACACATTGACCTTCTTGGGATCCTGGGAAAATTTATCTAAGCAAACTTTTGCATGTTTCCTTGGGTTTCCATACTTGATTTCATGGGCCAAGGTTGAGTTTCTCCATAGACTTGTTTAACTTGTTCTTCATCCTTTCTGGACAATTGTTTGCATAGTGGCCTAGTTCCTTGCATTTGAAACACATCACTTGGCTGATATTTTTCTTTTCCTTTGGTTTCATTGCCTTTTGTTTGTTTCCTTGGTTCTTCTTATTTTCTGGGCATCCATTGGCATAGTGTCCCATCTCTTTGCAATTGAAACATTGCACTTGGCTTATGTCCTTTTTCTTCTTTTTGGGTCTCTCCAAAGCTAGGAGTTCTTCTAGTTCATGTTCTTCATGAGTGGGAGATCTTTCTCTCTTCTTGGGGCATTGATCTTCATGTTCCTTGGATGCATGATCCTTGTCTCTAAAAATATTGCTAGCTTGGGTTCCTTCTAGATTAACATCTTTGTCATCCTTGTTGTCATTAGCTCGTTGGGAAAAGTTTTCTCCCATGTTGATCATTTGAGTAACCAATCCTTGCAACAATTGGGATTGATGTTTCAAAATCCTCTGTATGGCTGGGTCTAGTCCATTGTTGTTGGCTAAAAGTTGAGTTGTCATTTGGCTCAACTGGTTTTGGGTTACTATAAGTTCTCTCATGTTGTCCTCTTGGTTGTTGTTGTTGTCATCAACCTTGATGTTGGAGTCTCTTGGAGTAGTCATCTGTTTGGGTTTTTATGGGAGATTAGAATAGGCAAGATATTTCTAAGGACTTAATTCTAATCACACACATCACAATTCACACAAGCAATGTGCATGCAATCACAAACCAAACATTTCACTCAAACAAGGTTCAAGCACATACTTAGTCAACAAAATATTTTTGTTACACCACATAAGTTGGTGGTTTTGACTTAACTATAAATGGTGGTCCATCTATATGGTTTACTTGTGATTTCTCCTTCCTTTATGATTCTTCTTGTATGAGATCATGGTTCCTTGAGAAAAACACTTGGTAACAATACTTCAAAGTTGTTGATGGTTCCTTCTTATTTTGCATTCCCCCAGTCTCTAAATTTTGAGTAAGATTTCCTTGTTTCACTTGTAGTCCTTAGTAGTTTCTAAGTTGGAAGTCCTTGGTGAAGAGGCTGAAGATGTTGAAGTCATTAGAGCTGAAGAAGTTGAAGTCATTAGAGTTGAAGAAATTGAAGAAGTCCTTTGCATATGGTGTAGTCTTTGGTCATGGGTAGGTTTTTCCATCAAGTTGAAATAGAAGAGAAGTAGAGTTGAAACCAAAATGATTGAGGAAAGAGTTTACAAGTGTTTTTGTAAATAAGTTTTTGGAACAGTAAAACTCCTATTTTTCTAAGGGTTTTTGTTCAATCCTAGGGTTTACAAATCCTACAGGCAACACAATGCTCTGATACCATCTGTAGAGGTCCCAACCTTAGATAAGATTGATCCCTCCTGTGTTTACAATGCTAGTCCCTGGATCAATAGCTAGCATCCACAGTTAAGATGTAATATCAAGAAACAAAGGTCATAATATAACTTTATAACCAGGAATAACATAATTTATTACATCAAAACATAGCTCATTTGGCTATTACATTACATTGCAGCGGAATAAATATAGTCATGGGTCCTTCATCTTCAAAGTGCCACAGGCAGATGTTGGTTGTAGACTTTGTAATCCTAATCAATCAATCTTCACTAAAACAATCAAACCTGCAACATACAAGTTACAGCCACAAGGGTCAATACATTTGAATTGTATTGGCAAGTGATACTATGGTAGTATAGTGGAATCTATCATCTATATGCATTTGGCTAAGTGGAGTTGAGGCTTGCATTGCTCAAAATAGATTTTTCCTTAACATTTGAAAATACTAAGTTTTTGTTTGACAAAATCATTTCCCTCAGTCAAAGATTTCAAGATCCTTGTACCAAGCCATCTCTCCATCAATGATTGAAGAATTCAAACAACCCTTGTTCAAACCACAAGTTTTAATTTAGAAATTTGAATGATGAGATTCTTGATTGCTTCCATGTCTTGATGCTCAAATTGTCCTTTACCAGGGACATGGCTAAGTACTTAGATTTTACACTCTGCAGAGGTGGTGCACTTTCCCCACAAGACTTGGTTTCCCAAGACAAGATCTTTCAGAAGCCTTCCCTTAGACCAAAATGGACGCGCTCCAACCTATCAAACACTACCACCCACTGTCCATATGGCTAAGTTCTTGCAACCTATATGATCATGGCAGAGCCCATATTGCCAAGTGGTTGCACTTGAAGCTTCTCAACATTTGACATCTCAAATCCCTTTGTTTCCTGGGTGGCCATCCACAAGTGAGATACACAAGCCAAGTCTATGGCCTTGTGAACCACTCAACATAACCCAATCCTTCCATTTCCACCCAGGTGATTCATTAACTTAGTTGTTTTATTAAACAAAACACAAGTCCTCAGACTTAGAATATTTTTCCATAGTGTGAATATATATTCCACCCATGTTTTCTATTAGCTAGGCTAAGCTTGATAGTAGTAGGAATCTTAACTTAGGAAGATTTCCACTAAGGTTTCATCTACTAGTTTTCCTATAGCAAGGTTTATACTTAGCAAAATCCATGCAAGTTTTACTTAGCAAAATCACTAATGCATAGAGAAAGTAATAGGATAGAAGGTATGAAGCATCACTTGCCTTTTTGGTAGAGTATAGGTTCACTTCTTGATCTTCGCAACAATCACACTCTTCAAGTCACTACAAATCAATCAAGCAAGGCACAAACTCAATCTACCAATCAAGCAAAACAACACACATAAATAACAAAGTCAAAGAAATGCATGCAAGCATGCCAAGCTTTGTTTTGTTTGAAAAAGTGGTTCCTAGTGGGTCATAGTCATTTGGGTACATCTAATGGTCATTTCCTATAGTGGCCAAGTCATTTGCAAAAGGTTTCACTCTAAAACCATTTTCAAAACAAAGTGTTATTTTATGTGGTGTAGAAATATTTTTATTAAGGCATTAGCCTATAGGGTTCACCAAATGAGTTGCTATTGCAAAACTTGGTGTTTTTGTGTCAGTAGGTTTGGTCCAAAACATTTCCTTGAAGTTTTCTTTTCATAAACATTTTTATAACAAAACCATTCTTTTTATTTGGCTAGAAAATGGCTAAGTCAATTAATCTAACTTAAATCTTTCAAAAATAATTTTTAATACCAAGGGTTGGTTCCTAGGGTCAGTAAGGTCACAACAATCTAATTTGCAAAGGTTTTACTTCAAAATTATTTTCAATAAATAATTTACATTTCTATTTGACTAGAAATGGTTTTAAATTAAAGAATCATTTCTTAATTTTTCCAAATACATTTTTGTGTCCACAAAGTGTTTCCTAGGGTCAGTAGGTTCAAATAAATCCAATTGCCAAAGATTTTAACCCTAAATTCAATTTTACACAATTTTTACATTCTTAACAAGCATACAAATGTTTCTGCAATTTCAAACAAGCTAACAGCTACTATTTGCTAAACTAAGGGCATGGTTGGCTAGGGTTTGTTCTCCTGAATCCAACGACATAAAATTTGTAATTTTTGGACGTGTGGTTTGAAAGTTACACCAGTTACAAATTTGTATTCTAATCAGATCCAAAATTCTGTTTTAAAACGAATCCAGTCCACGTGGCAGTTTTTGATTGGGTGATACCGTTTCGTGTGGATCGCGTGGTACAGGCCACAGGATTAAAAGGAGCGTGTGCGTCTCAGATGGTCGCGTACCCTTTCGAGGGGATCTAATCCTAGCCAGTCAAAACACATCCTACGGCTACAGCGTGTTTGCCAGGAACTGGTGGCGAGATATTGCCGGCGAGCGGCGGAGCGGCCAGTTGGCGGCGGCGCTAGCGAAGCAGGAAGCAAGGAAGTGTAAGGAGATGCTCACCAGGCTCAGAAGAACACGGTGAAGCTCAAGGTACTCGCGGTTGGTCAAGGGGCGCACTAGGGTTGAAGTAATTCCTCGTCGGAGTTGCGAACAACGTCAGGTGGTCCTGGTTGCGGTCGGAGGCGACGTTGTTGATCACGAGAAGCCAAACGGAGGGCACGATTAGGTGCGCAAGTCCAAGGAGAAGATGCTAGCATGATCGAGAAGCAAAGGGGCGGCCGGATTTTACCTGGGAAGCTCGCCGGAGAAGAAGACAGACGCGGCGGCGCTCAGAGCTAGTCCAAGCCAAGGTTCTGGGGCGTCCGCGGTCGAGTGAAGGACACGGGGAGAAGCGTCTGGGAGTGGGGAAGCTATTAGGGTGCTCGAGAAGGAAGGGGGTGGCGTGTACTGACCTGAATTGGCCGGAGACGGTGGTCGGAGCCGAGGCAGTCGAGGAGAGATTGTGGCGGCCTGGAGGCGTTCTCGGGGAAGGAGGCAGAGGGGAAACGGAGAGGAGTGACTGGCGTTTAAAGGTGCTTGATCACCGCGAGTAATTGTGGCCGTATTAAAACGAATTAAGCCCGAGGATTCAACGTCAGAGGCGAGGAGGAACGGGTCGCTGCGGGGAGGACGAAGAACAGTAGGGTGTGGGGTCCGCTGGCAGTGAAAGAAAGGGAGAAGGGGAGGGGTCCACATGTCTGTTGCTCCGCGGGTCAGAATATGGGTGCAAATCGTTTTTCCTTCGGGGAAAGAAGCTGGGCTGTTGCTGGGCCTATTGGGCTGCCTGGGTTGGGTCGGCCATGTCTTATTTTTTTTCTGTTTTCTTAATCCTTTTCTATTTCTATTTTCTGAATTCTGTTTTGAAATTCCCAAACATTCAAACATCAATCAAACAATTCAAACAACACCAAACTTTGTAATATTGCATTTAGTTCTGTTCAGTAACATGGACAAAAGCCCAAAATAAAACAAAATAAAATAATAATTTTATTGATCCATTCTTTAATTAAATAAAATGGACCTTTATTTTTTTAACATGATTTGATTTATTCAATAAAATCCTCATTTGAATTCCAAACACTTTCAAATCCAAATCAGTAGGTTTAATAAAGAATACTTGGAAACTTGTTTAAAACAAAATAACAATTTTGCTATAGGGTCCATTAGTAATTAAATAAATAGACCAAGGTTTATTAATCAAATAGGGTTTTGTTTTATTTAAAAACCTCTTTTGAAGTCTAAATATTTTTAAAACAAAATAACCTTTTTATTTTAGAGTCCATTATTAATTAAATATAATAGACTTTCCTTATTAAATCAAATAGGATTTGTTTTATTGAGATATTTATTTTGAAATCCAAAAATAAGCCAAAACACTTTAGTAGGTTTTATTAGAGAATATAAAATACTTGGAAAACCTATTTAAAATAATTTAATAAGTTTTGATGTTTTAATTAAAATGGTAAAACCTTTTATTTGAATAAAATTTGGATATTAATTCCTTATTATTTTATTTAAGCAATCCTTTATTATTTTTAAATAAACCTTTGCTATTTTATTTAAAATAAAATGTTTTAATTCCCAAAGCTTGGCCAAGGTTTAGTTGACTTTATAAAATAATCCTTATTTATGAATCCACCCTTTCTTTTGAAAACCAAATCTTTTTATTTAAAGATTCAAAATAGTAATTTTAAAACATTTTAATTTCCTTTAATAAATGTTTATCTTTATAAATCCCTTTAGGATTTTATTTAATTCAAATGGGTTTGGAGTTCCAATTGAATTCAAAAAGTTTCTTCTGGCTCTAAAAATCAAACAAAGTTTTATTTTATTCATTTATTTTCACATTACAAGATTTGGAAAATCTTGGGATGTGACAGCCTTACACCATGACATTGAAGAAATTTTTTGAGGCTTTGGGCCTTGGTACAACTGGGTCAATGAAGAAGATTCTAGCTCAA
This sequence comes from Avena sativa, assembly GCA_916181665.1. Classification (NCBI taxonomy): domain Eukaryota; kingdom Viridiplantae; phylum Streptophyta; class Magnoliopsida; order Poales; family Poaceae; genus Avena; species Avena sativa. The sequence continues at coordinate 198,671,877 of OV702282.1, forward strand.
CCAGCTGATTTGTTGGAGCTCTACCGCGGGATAACTAATGATGATGACCGTAGAGCCCAACGGGGAAAGATAAGAAATATTCAACTCCCAGCCATCAGGTACTTTGATTATTATCTTGCCACTAGTGTTCTTGGTAGGGAGAACACCAGTAATATTTCCAACTATCATTTGGCCTTCATAGCTACTGCGCTCAACAATGAAACTAGGTACAATCTTGGTTCTCTCATTGCCCGTTGCTTAGCCACTAAGGGACACATTTATGGGGGAATTATTGCTGCGCGTGTTGTTGCTGCCTTGGACCTTGTTGTTGATCCAAATGATACAGTTTTGGCTCCTAAGAGGCTTGATCTTGCTGCTATGAAAGCGCATCACTTTGTCATTGCTGGCTCTACCATTGAGAGCTTGGTTTATAGAATGTTGTTTACTGACGAGGAAGGGAGAGAGATCCCTCTTCCCCAAACCACTTTGTTAAGTATCTCCCAGGGACCTTTGTCACGCTCCAAGAAGGAGATGGATGACAAGCTGCGCATTCTTGGTTTCCATGGACACTATCAGGGGGACGCGCCTGTTGGGGTTCGTAGCATGGAAAATAAAAAATTTCTACCGCATACAAACAAACAAGCCAAGATCTATCTACTAGATTGTAGCAACGAGTCGATGGAATAACTCACCCTCGAAGATTCCAAAGTGTTTAGCGAGAGCGGATTCTCGTGGGTGATGTAGTTGTACTCTTGCCGATCTCAAGATCGTGTAGACGATCCTTCCGGCGCTGCGTTCCGGCAGCGCTCCCGCAGTCGGTCACACGTTCGGTACTCGACGAAGACCTTCCTCTCCCTTGTTCCAGCAGGCAGCGGAGGTTGTCGCACTCTCCTCGCGATTCCGGCAACACGACGGCGTGGTACCGAAAGTAGAGGGGAGATCTCGCAGGGCTTCGCCTTAAGCCGGAGCGAGTATGGTGGACTATGAGAGAGCCTCGGTGATCTAGGGTTTAGACGCACCAAGGAGGAGAGGCTAGGCCGGTGGCTAGGGCAAGGGGATGCCCCAACTCGACGGCTAGGGTTTTGCCCTAGGCGGCGACAGCAGGAGGTGGCGGCGCCGGCGGCTAGGGTTTTGCCCAATAGAGGAATCTGGAAATTCATATGGCTCCCACATATTTCTACGATTACTTTGTGATCGAATTAACCACTTACATACGATACCAATTTCCCTTTGTCTCACGATAGTTTACTTATCCGAGGTTTTTTGATCGTCGGTATCTCTGCATACCTAGTTCAACCTCGTTACTGATAAGTACTCTTTTCTCATTCCCGTGATATGTGATCCCTTGTGAGCCAGTCACATGCTTGCAAGCTAATTGGATGACATTCCACCGAGAGGGCCCAGAGTATATCTATCTGTCATATGGATGGACAAATCCCACTCTTGATCCATGTGTCTCAACCAATACTTTCCGAACACTCAATGCCACCTTTATAGCCACCCAGTTATGGTGTGGTGTTTGATGTCATCAAAGCATCCTTCCGGTGATGGTGATATGCATGATCTCATGGTCGAAGGAATTAGGTTACTATGTATCAGAAAGCATATAGCAATTGAACTATTAAAATGACTTGATCTTTATGCTACGCTTATCTATAGGAGTATGTCCATCATATCATTCTCCTAACGATATGATCTTGTTGTTCATAACATCTCAATGTTCATGATAGGGAAACCACAATCATTTATTAACCAACAAGCTAGTATTATGAAGAGGCTTTACTAGGGACTTCAATTTAAGTTTACAAATCACACAAGTATTAATATTTCCTTGTTAATACTATTATAGCATGAATGTAAACATTTATCATAAACACAAAGATATAATAATAACTACATTTATTATTGCTTCTAGGGCATATCTCCAACAGTCTCCCACTTGCACTAGAGTCAACTAATCTAGATTACATGGTAATATACCGAACACCCATGGCAGTTTGGTGTTGGTCATGTTTTGCCCTCGGGAGAGGTTTAGTCAACGGATCCGCCACATTCAGATCTATGTGTACGTTGCAAATCTTTATGTCACCATCTTGGACATGTTCTCGAATAGCGTGAATCGTAGCTTGATGTGCTTCAGCTTCTTGTGTGCCTTGGTTCTTGCGCATTGGCTATGACGCCCATGTTATCACAGTAGATAGACATTGGGTCCAGCGCACTTGGAACCACACCGAGCTCTGTAATGAACTCTTTCATCCATATCGCTTCTTGTGAAGCCTCCGAAGCAGCCATGTATTCCGATTCAGTTGAAGATCTCGCCACAACGCTTTGCTTTGCACTCCTCCAGCTAACTGCTGCACCATTCAAAGTAAATACGTATCCAGATTGTGATTTAGAATCATCCGGATCGGTGTTCCAACTAGCATCGGTGTAACCATTAACAACGAGCCGTTCATCACCTCCATAAGAAAGAACCATATCCTTAGTTCTTCTCAAGTACTTGAGGATGTTTTTGACCACTGTCCAATGATCCACTCCTAGATCACTTTGATATCTGCTGGTCAAACTAACAGCATATGCAATGTCGGGTCTAGTACATAGCATGGCATACATTAGAGATCCTATGGCTGAGGCATAGGGAGTTTTACTCATCCTTTCTCTATCTTCTGCCATTGTTGGACTTTGAGTTTTACTCAACGTCGTATTGGGCAACATGGGCAAGAACCCTTTCTTGCTATCTTCCATTCCAAACCTCGTTAGAACTTTGTCCAAATATGTACTTTGTGACAATGATATTAGGCGTCTCGATCTATCTCTATAAATATTTATGCCTAATATGTAAGCTGCTTCGCCAAGATCCTTCATTGAAAAACTATTATTCCAATATTCCTTGACACTATTAAGAAGGTCTACATCATTCCCAATCAACAATATGTCATCTACATATAGTATTAAGAATGCTACAGAGCTCCCACTCACTTTCTTGTAAATACAAGATTCTCCATAAGTTTGTATAAAACCAAAACTTTTGATCACCTTATCAAAACGTTGATTCCAACTTCGGGATGCTTGCTTCAATCCATAAATAGACCGTTGAAGTTTGCATACCTTGTTAGCATCTTTAGGATCGACAAAACCTTTGGGTTGCATCATATACAACTCTTCATCAATGTCTCCATTGAGGAACGCTGTTTTCACATCCATCTGCCATATCTCATAATCATAATATGCAGCGATTGCTAACATAATCCTCACAAACTTTAGCTTCGCTACAGGTGAGAAAGTCTCATCGTAGTCAACTCCTTGAATTTGTCGAAACCCTTTTGCAACAAGTCGAGCTTTATAAACAGTAACATTACCATCAGCATCTATTTTCTTCTTGAAAATCCATTTGTTCTCGACAGCCTTCCGGCCATCCGGTAAGTCCACCAAAGTCCATACTTGGTTTTCGTACATGGATCCAATCTCGGATTTCATGGCTTCTTGCCATTTATTGGAACCTGGGCTCATCATCGCTTCCTCATACGTCGCAGGGTCGTCGGTGTTGTCCACCAACATGACACTCATAATGGGATCATACCAATCAGGAGTGGTACGAGTTCTCGTTGACCTGCGAGGTTCTGTAGCAACTACAACCGAAGTTTCATGATCATCATCATTAGCTTCCTCCCTTATTGGTGCAGGCACCACAGGAACTTCTTCCGGTGCTGCGCTACTCGCAAGTTCGAGAGAAGGTTCGACAACCTCGTCGAGTTCTACTTTCCTTCCAGTCACTTCTTTCGAGAGAAATTCCTTTTCTAGAAAGGATCCATTCTTGGCAACGAAGATTTTGCCTTCGGATCTATGATAGAAGGTATACCCAATAGTTTCCTTTGGGTATCCTATGAAGACGCATTTTTCCGCTTTGGGTTCAAGCTTGTCCGGCCGTAACTTCTTTACATAGGCTTCGCAACCCCAAACTTTAAGGAACGACAATTTAGGTTTCTTCCCAAACCATAATTCATACGGCGTCGTTTCAACGGATTTAGATGGTTCCCTATTTAAAGTGAATGCGGCTGTTTCTAATGCATAACCCCAAAATGATAGCGGTAAATCTGTAAGTGACATCATAGAACGAACCATATCTAAGAGAGTTCGATTACGACGTTCAGACACACCATTACGCTGTGGTGTTCCCGGTGGTGTCAATTGTGAAAGTATTCCGCATTTCTTCAAATGCTCGCCAAACTCGTAACTTAGATATTCACCTCCACAATCAGAACATAGAAATTTAATCTTCTTGTTACGTTGATTCTCAACCTCACTTTGAAATTCCTTAAACTTCTCGAAAGTTTCGGACTTATGTTTCATAAAATAGATATACCCATATCTACTCAAGTCATCTGTGAAGGTAAGAACATAACGATAACCACCGCGCGATGCTACACTCATTGGACCACACACATCAGTATGTATGATTTCCAGTAAGTCCGTAGCTCGCTCCATCATACCAGAAAATGGAGTCTTAGTCATTTTACCCATCAGACATGCTTCGCATCTTTCAAGTGATTCGAAATCAAGTGATTCAAGAAGTCCTCCGGAATGGAGTTTCTTCATACGCTTCACTCCAATGTGACCAAGACGACAGTGCCACATATAGGTCGAGTTATCGCTCAATTTCAAACTTTTAGCCTCAATGTTATTTATATGTGTATTTCCAGTATCGAGATTCAATAAGAATATACCATCTATCAAAGGTGCATGTGCATAAAACATATTACTCATATAAATCGAACAACCATTATTCTCGGACTTAAACAAGTAACCGTCTCACAATAAACAAGATCCCGATATAATGTTCATGCTTAACGCAGGCACCAAATAACAATTATTTAAGTATAAAACTAATCCCGATGGTAGATGAAGAGGTAGCGTGCCGACCGCGATCACATCAACCTTTGGTCCGTTTCCCACGCGCATCGTGTAGAGGTCCCAACCTTTAATAAGGTAGAGATCCCTGTGTTTACAATGCTAGTCCCTGGATCAATAGCTAGCATCCACAGTTAAGATGTAATATCAAGAAACAAAGGTCATAATATAACTTTATAACCAGGAATAACATAATTTTTATTACATCTTACATGGCTCATTTGGCTATTACATTACATTACAGCAGAATAACTATAAGCATGGGGTCCTTCATCTTCAAAGTGCCACAGGCAAACATGTTGGTTGTAGACTTTGTAATCCTAATCAATCAATCTTCACTAAAATCAAATCAAACCTGCAACATTACAAGTTACAGCCACAAGGGTCAATACATTTGAATTGTATTGGCAAGTTTCACTACTATGTAGAATATAAGTGGATCCTATCATTACATGCATATTTGGCTAAGTAGGGTTTAAGGCTCATTTGCAGAAAGCAATAATTTATCCTATCTTTCAAAATGGTTTTGGTCTTTTGTCAAATCTTTTCTGAACTCCTTGGTAAATCCCCAAGTGTCTTTGTCAAAATCTCTTGAGATCCTTGGTACACCCCAAGTACATCAAGTTTTTATCAAAATCTCTTGAGCTCCTTGGTAAATCCCCAAGTGCATCAAGTTTTATCAAAATCTCTTGAGCCCCTTGGTACCCCCAAGTGCTTCAAGTCTTTTGTTGTCACTTTAAAGTTTTTCTTTTAGAAATTGGGATGTCGAGATCTCCCATAGCTTCAAGCTTTAGTTGCTCAGTATTGTCCATAACCGGGGACACGACTAAGTACTTAGATTTTATTATCTTCTGCAGAAGTTGTACACTTTACCCACATGACACACTCTCATCTTGTTGCCACCAGTGGCCGCTGGATTGGTACTCACCAAGATGGAGTACTGGCAAACTGAGAATGTGACGAAGTCTTTCCAGAGGGTCCTCCCATACACCATTGCTAGCTTGTCTTCAGACACCCATGTAGGGTTTCGAGTTCCCTCATTTTCAGTGACCTGAAGACAATGCATGGGTCTTCCCAATGTAGTTGACCAAGCCAGAGCCATAAGTAGCATGTGGCTATACACGAAAGCCACAATTGGAGAAACATGTTCAATCTCTAAGTTCCTGGGTGGTTTTATTTTGGTGCACAACACAAAGAGATTGCCATAGACATGGTTCCTTTTGTTTCCACCTTGTCAAAACTCAAAGTATCCTTGACAACCCAGGTGGTTCATTGAGTCCTTGTTTTATTATATAAAAACACAAGTCTTTTCTCAACTTCAAAACTAAATATCAACATGTACCTCTTCTCAAAATATGTTGCATGGCTAAGCATTTTACAGCTACATTGTTTCCACTAAGGAATGTATGAGGTATCCTATTAGGATTTAGCATAGCATAAGTATAGAAATTCTTTTCATGCATGTTTCAAAATCCACTAAGTATAATGAAAATAGTAGGACTTTAGATGATAGTGTAACTTGCCTTTTTGGTAGGGAATGTTGGTTCACTTCTTGATCTTGCTAGTTTCATACTTTTCTAACTTCACTACAAACCAATCAAGCAAACCCAATATCAACTAGCATTCCAACCAATATTCAAACAATACATCACACACATAAAATCATAGGAACTAAGTCATGCGTGCAAGCATGCAAAAGGTAGTTTTATTTGCAAAGGTGGTTTCTACTAGGTTCTAGACTTTGTAAGGTTCCAAGTGGTCATTTTCCAAAGTGGCGAAGTCATTTGCAAAAGGGTTTTATCTATAAACCATTTTCTTAAATCCAATCATTATTTTATGTGGTGGAAAATGTTTTTATCAAAGAAACAACTTTATGTTGTTCACCAAATAAGTTGTTGTTTCTCAAAACTTGGTATTTAAGGTCAGTAGGTTTGAATCAAATCATTTTCCCAAAGTTTTTACTCCAAAGTCATTTCCATAACAAAATCCATATTTTTATTTGACTAGAAATGAGCTAAATCAATTAATCAAGCCTAATCTTCACAAAACACATTTTAAAATCCATGGGTTGGTTCCTAGGGTCAGTAGGTTCACAAAAAACCAATTTGCAAAGATTTCAACCCTAAAAACATTTTGGAATAATTTTTATAACCTAAACAAGCATACAAATGTTTCTACAAAAACAAACATTTTACCAGAGTCTTATTACTAAACAAATTGCATGGTTGACTAGGGCTTGTTCCACTGATTCCATTGATATAAAGTTTGCAAATTTTGGACGTGTGGATCAAAAGTTACAAGGGTTTCAAATTTGCAAAACAATCAGATTCAAACTTTGTTTTAATTCGAAGACTGGCCACGCGTCGCGATGTTACTAGTCGATACCGATTCGGGTGGATCGAGTGATGCTGGCCGTAGGATTAAACTAACAACGCACGGCACAGATAGATCGGTACCCCTTCGGCTAAGGATCTATCGCGTGCGTACGATTAAGATCTAACGGCGCGCAGCACGCTTGCCATCTAGTGGCGGCGCTGGCGGCAGCAGATGGCGGCGCACGCTCAGACGGTGGGCTAGCGGCGGTTCTAGGAAGCAAGGAGGGAAACGAGGATGCTCACCGTGCTCGCGAGGTCGAGGTGAAGCTCGAGGTGGTGTTGGTCTGGCGAGGGGCGTTCTGGTTCCAGCGGGATTGCTCGCCGGAGTGGAGGACGGCGTCGGGTTCGTCTGGTGGTCGTCGTGGGCGGTGCTGTGGTTCACTCCGAGGCAAAACGAGGATGCGGTTAGATGCGGACAGACCTAGGGTTCACGTGAGTATGGTAGAGAGAGCTCGGGGTGGTCGGGCTTACCAGGGGAAGGTCGCCGGAGAAAGTAGCAGACGCGGCGGCGCTCAGTCGAAGTGGTTGCCGATGTTCTGGGGCGCCCGCGGTTGAATGGGTGACACGGGCAGGTGCGCAAGGATCTGGGGATGGTGTCCGTGTGCTTGGGGAGGCAAGAGGTGGCGCGGGGTCGCCGGAATTGGCTGGAAAGGTTTGCCGGAGCAGTGGGGTTCGGGCTTGTGATTCGAGCAGCCTAGAGGCAGAGGGAGGGAGCGGTCTGGGGGAAATGAGAGAGGGAACGCATGCGGTTAAATGGGCGCGGTTACTGGAAGGAATCAAGGGCGTATTCATCGCGTATTCAACGCCGGCGTAAATGGCAGCAACAGCAGGCGGTGTCTGCGCGAGGAAGATGATGACAAGGCAGTGTGGGACACGCTTGTCAGCGAGAGAGAGTGAGGGGAAAGAGGGTCCACCAGTCAGTTGCTCTGCGGGTGCGAGTTTAAGTGGAAAATGTTTCGCAGAGGGGGAGAGAGACTGAGCTGCGAGTGGGCTTCCTGGGCCAGGTGGGTTGGGCTGCGTCCATTTCTATTTTTTTCTTCCTGGTTGTTTTTCCTTTTTTCTATTTCTATTTTCTGTTTTGAAATTCAATCAACAAATCAAACTTTCACCAAACTTTGTATTGAGTTTTTGGTTATGTGTTACAACAATAACCAAGTCCCAAAATAAAATAATATTTTTATTTTAGGATCCATTTATAATTTAAATAAAATGGACATTAATTATTAAATCAAATGGGTTTTGATCTATTTAAAATCTCTATTAAAACCTAAATATTTTCAAAACCAAATCAGTAGGTTTTATTTGAAAATAAATAATACTTGGTAAACTTGTTTAAAATAAATAAATAAGTTTTGATGTTTAATTAAAATAGTAAAACCTTTATTTTTAATAATCTTGGATATTAAATCCTTATTATTTTATTTAAATAAACCTTCACTATTTTATCAAATAGAAATATTTTTATTCCAAAGGTTTGGCCAAGTTTTAATTTGGCTCTTTAAAATAATCCTTATTTTATTTCTATCCTTTTCTTTTGAAAACCAAATCTTTTTATTAAAAGATTTAAAATAGTATTTCCAAATATTTAAAACTTTCTTTATTAATTGTTTTATCTTTTCAAATCCCTTTAGGATTTGTTTGATCAAAATAGGTTTGAAGGTTTTCAAATTGGAAACAAAAAGTTTCTTCTCACCCTGAAAATCAACAAAGTTTTATTTTATTCATTTATTTTTCACATAACAAGATTTAGAAAATCTTGGGATGTGACACATCGTCACCTAGTTCTTCGCTAGCTTCCGATTATTCTGCAGCACCTGTTTCGAGTTACAAATATGAGCAACCGAACCAGTATCAAATACTCAGGCACTACTGCGATTACTAGTGAGATACACATCAATAACATGTATATCGGATATATCTTTCTTCTTGATGTTGCCGTTCTTCAAATCCGCCAAGTACTTTGGGCAATTCCGCTTCTAGTGACCTTCTCCCTTGCAGTAAAAGCACTCAGTATCAGGCTTAGGTCCAGCCTTGGTCTTCTTCGTTGGTGCGGTAACTTTCTTACCACCCTTCTTGAAGTGTCCCTTTTGCTTAGACTTGCCTTTCTTGAATTTGGTGGTCTTATTGACCATCAACACTTGGTGCTCTTTCTTGATCTCCACTTCTGCAGATTTTAACATAGAGAAGAGTTCTGGCAACTGCTTGTTCATGCTTTGCATATTGTAGTTCATCACAAAGTTCTTGTAACTTGGTGGTAGTGATTGGAGGACACGGTAAATCCCCAAAGCATTAGGAATCACTATACCCAAGCTTTGGAGTTTGTTTGCATGCCCAGACATCTTAAGCACATGCTCATTGACGGAGCTGCCCTCTTCCATCTTGCAGTTAAAGAACTTTTCAGAAGCCTCATAGATCTCAACTGCCGCGTGAGTCTCAAAAATCAATTTGAGTTCACAGACAATATCATGTGGGTCTGAATTCTCAAACCTTTTCTGAAGCTCCGATTCTAAACCATACAAGATAGCACACTGAACTGTGGAGTACTGAGTCTTCCGAGCGAGGTAAACATTCTTTACTTCATCGGTAGCATTAGCTGCAGGCGGGTCACCCAGCGGTGCATCCAGCACATAGGTCAAATTACCAGCATTGAGGACAATCCTCAAATTGCGGAACCAATCCGCAAAGTTGCTTCCATTGTTTTTCAACTTTTCTTTCTCTAGGAACGCATTAAAATTGATGGTAGGGGCCGCCATTGATCTACAACATATTTGCAATAGTTTAGACTAAGTTTATGACAAATTGAGTTCTAATTAATAGTTAAATTAATCTAGGTGAACTCCCACTCAAAACAATATCCCTCACATTGTTTTAGTGATCACACGAACCAAATCCACCACATCAACACCGATCATCATGAGAGTTGATGTAGCTTCAATGGCGAACAATCGACATGTTCATCATATCTACTATATGATTCATGCTTTACCTTTCGGTGATCCGTGTTTCGAGACCATGTTTGTACATGCTAGGCTCGTCAAGATCAAACCTTAGCTTCCGCATGAGCAAATCTGGCTTGCTCACGTTGTATACACTTGCAGAATCTAACACACCCGATCATCACGTGGTGCTTCGAAACAACAAGCTTTAGCAACGGTGCTTACTAAGGATGAACACTTTAGAACTTGAAATTTATGTGCATGAGGGGTCATCTTATAATGCTACCGTCGTTAACTAAGCAATAAAAGATGCATAAAGGATTAACATCACATGCAATTCATAATATGTGATATGATATGGCCTTTCTTCTTTGTGCTTCCGATCTCCATCTTCAAGCACGAACATGATCTCCATCATCACCCGCATTGCATCAAGGTCAATGACGCTGCTCCATGGTTGTCGTCCACCAGCTTCAACTATTACAACTACTTTGAATAGACACGCGGGTCTTAACAGAAATTAAAGACAACCATATGGCTCCTGCCGGTTTCCAACTTACAATAAGGAACATTGCATACATCAAATATAATCACAATCATGGCCATATCACATCACAGCACACCCCTGCAAAACAAAGTTAGACGCCTCTAATTTTCTTTGCATATTTTACGTGGTTTGGGGCTTTCGATAAGTGTCGATCTAACTTACGAACAAGAACCACAACGTTGATGTTTGAACTATCAAGTGCCCGTTGTAAATTGGATCTATACTATAATGGGAGAGACAGACACCCGCAAAGCCACTTATGCAATACAAGTTGCATGTTGAGCGTGGAGCAAGTCTCATGAACGATGTCATGTAAGGTTAGCCCGGGCCGCTTCATCCCATCATACCGCAAGATGCAAAGTACACAAGAAGCAATTGATAATAAAAGCACCACCGCCCATAATGACCATTGTGTTCTACTCGTGCAACAGATCTACATATAGACACGACTCTGATACCACTGTTGGGGTTCGTAGCATGGAAAATAAAAAAATTCTACCGCATACAAACAAACAAGCCAAGATCTATCTACTAGATTGTAGCACCGAGTAGATGGAATAACTCACCCTCGAAGATTCCAAAGTGTTTAATGAGAGTGGATTCTCGTGGGTGATGTAGTCGTACTCTTGCCGATCTCAAGATCGTGTAGACGATCCTTCCGGCGCTGCGTTCCGGCAGCGCTCCCATAGTCGGTCACACGTTCGGTACTTGACGAAGACCTTCCTCTCCCTTGTTCAAGTAGGCAGCGGAGGTTGTAGGACTCTCCTCGCGATTCCGGCAGCACGACGGCGTGGTACCGGAAGTAGAGGGGAGATCTCGCAGGGCTTCTCCTTAAGCCGGAGCGAGTATGGTGGACTATGAGAGAGCCTCGGTGATCTAGGGTTTAGACGCACCAAGGAGGAGAGGCTAGGCCGGTGGCTAGGGCAAGGGGATGCCCCAACTCAGCGGCTAGGGTTTTGCCCTAGGCGGCGGCAGCGGGAGGTGGCGGCACCATCGGCTTGGGGCTAGGGTTTGTAGGGTGCAAGGTGTGTCCTTGGAGGGGCAGCCCTGCCCCTCCTTATATAGGTGGAGGGGGCCGGCCAAGGGGAGGGGAGTCCCTCCCCAACTCATCTTCCAAGGCCGGCGGTGGAGGGAGAGGGACTTCCTCCCCAAGTAGGTTTCCTACTCTCCCTCCACCAAGCAAAATAGCCGTTTGACTTTTCAAATTGGCGTTTGACTTTTCAAACTAGGATTTGATTTATCCCTTTATTTCGCTCAGCGATGACACCTAGTACATGATGCAACCATTCCAACTTGTTATGACACATTCATGTACCCTTCCCCTCCGGAGTGCCGGACATTCCGGAACCTTCTAGAACATTCCCGATGAAAACACCGGAACCATTCTCCAACCCCAAAACAGGACTTTCCTTATATGAATCTTATTCTCCAGACCATTCCGGATCTCCTCGTGATATCCCGGATCCCATCCGAGACTCCGAACAACATTCGATCTCTTACTCATCATTCCATAACTACTCAACAACGTCGAATCCTTAAGTGTGTCTCCCTACGGTTCGTGAATTATGCGGACATGATCGAGACACTTCTCCTAACAATAACCAATAGAGGAATCTGGAATTTCATATGGCTCCCACATATTTCTACGATTACTTTGCGATCGAATTAAACCACTTACATACGATACCAATTTCCCTTTGTCTCACGATAGTTTACTTATCCGAGGTTTTGATCGTCGGTATCTCTGCATACCTAGTTCAACCTCGTTACTGATAAGTACTCTTTTCTCGTTCCCGTGATATGTGATCCCTTGTGATCCAGTCACATGCTTGCAAGCTAATTGGATGACATTCACCGAGAGGGCCCAGAGTATATCTATCCGTCATATGGATGGACAAATCCCACTCTTGATCCATGTGTCTCAACCAATACTTTCCGAACACTCAATGCCACCTTTATAGCCACCCAATTACGGTGTGGTGTTTGATGTCATCAAAGCATCCTTCCGGTGATGGTGATATGCATGATCTTGGTCGAAGGAATTAGGTTACTATGTATCAGAAAACATATAGCAATTGAACTATTAAAATGACTTGATCTTTATGCTACGCTTATCTATAGGAGTATGTCCACCATATCATTCTCCTAACGATATGATATTGTTGTTGATAACATCTCAATGTTCATGATAGGGAAACCTCAATCATTTGTCAACCAACAAGCTAGTGAAGTATAGAGGCTATACTAGGGACTTCAAATTAAGTCTACAAATCACACAAGTATCAATGTTTCCTTGTTAATACTATTATAGCATGAATGTAAACATTTATCATAAACACAAAGATATAATAATAACTACATTTATTATTGCCTCTAGGGCATATCTCCAACAGCTCCCTCATACGACCCCTCTGTACACTACACAGGGGAGTCCTCGAGCTCTTACCAGGACGAAGGGGCTTCCTCGTCGTACTACGGAGGTGCACCTTCTTGGGAACCATGGGATTGAGCCCCACTTAGGCCAAAAGCCTAAGCTTGGGGGGAGGTATACTGACACACTCATCTACATATCATGTTTCGTCGGTTTTTTGTATATCCATTGTTTCGCTTTCTTTTGGTTTTTGTTTCTGCTTTCTCAAAACACAAAAATACCAAAAAAAAATCGTTGTTTCTCTTGGTTTGTTTCTTTGCTTTTTAGCTTTGGTTTGCCTTAAAAGAAAAAATCCAAAAAGATTTTGATTTGTTTGCTTTTGCTTTGTTTATTTTTACTTTGTTTGGCTTGCTCTAAAAAATTGAAAACACCAAAAATATTTGTTGTTCTTCTTTGGTTTTGTGAGTTCTTTGCAGGGTTCAGCCGTCCTCAGTGGATTTTGGTTTCATGTTATTATTCAAGTCACACAAGTGAAGGGCAATAATGAAGATTAAGACAACTTGAGGTGTGGTAAGAGGCTGGTAACGAAGTCTATTTGTTTTCATTTTTGTACATATGCTCATCATTGTGAGCATGCTTAGTCTGTTCGTGTAAGGTGTATGTTATTATGGATGCTTAGTAGTTCTTGATTGCTTCTGATTAGCCCCAGCTTGCTAATAGTCTGTAGCATGTCATATGAATGTTTGCTTGCATTGTTATATTCCTAAATTGGTATGATATTGTGATGTACTCCTCTGAATTCATGTGAATAGACTTGGAACATGCTCATGCATGCATATGACTTAACAATAGTCAGTAAGCCTCGATGATTTATTTTGCCTCAGAGGTCTTGTAACACTTTCATGCCATGTTTAGTCCTGTTTTGTTGCAAGCATAACTATGACAGTTATTGCTCTCTCGTTTGTCGCTCCCTCTCTATTGCTAGCCTTCACTTGCACTGAGTAGGAGCTCTACCTGTGCATCCAACTCCCCAAAACCAATATTGCCACAGTGTCCACCATACCTACCTATTAGCATCATTTGATATTCTAGTGCATATTCATTATGCCTTGTTTTCTTCCAAATAAAATGTTTGTCTATTTTGAGAAAGTTAGTTAGTAAAGCCACGAACTTGATGGCACACTTTATTTCTTGCACCTAATAATCCTGAACCATTGTGACACATCCATGAAAGTTATATGCTGGGAGTTAGCAGAACCGTGCTGTCACGTGGAACGCTTTCAACACTTTATGGATACATATCCAGTTGATACCTTGCTCTTTTGTTTGCGGATGTCGTTGGTGTGAAATAAAAGGGGAGCTTGTGAGTTCATGGAGTATATATATATGTGTTAGAAAACGCCTGGGCCGCTAGCCTAAGCCATGCCTAATCATGGTGGAAACTTGCAACATCACCATAATGATCATTTTGTGAAGCATCCTCAAGAAAAAGCTATGCACATAGTAAATAAAAAAATCGCTGAGATGCTCATTGTCTGCTTTGCCTTGTCATTTTGATCACGGGATAGCTCATGTATCATGTGCAAGGGGTACCCCGTTGGCGGTTCTCTATGATATGCATGTATATACAATGACAAGAACTTACATGCAATCAAAGTTGAGTAGCATACAGAGCGGCCCTCGTACTCAAGGGACATGGGATTTCCAGTTTATGGTCTGTCAAGCATATAACTCAGATTGGATCTCACTTTCACCTTAACCATATAAAGATGCATATGATAGGGGCAATGAGAGCTCAAAGCTAATGATTACCTTACTTTCAGCATTTGGAAGCCTTTCAAACTTTTCAAAACCTTTTCACTTCCTTGTTGAGTCACCACTTATACTATGAGCACCTTCTTGAGAGCATAGTTGTCATTCTTGTGTTTGTCTCAAAACTTGGTTAATTATGTCATGACTTTGATGCTTGTATCTCTGATATCTCTACTTCTAGTCTTCACTTGAACTTCAGAGGTGCCTTGGCATTTATATTTTGCTCTACAAACAAAGGCAAGCGAAATACCACACTATCATACCTTCTTATGAGCATTGCAATGTTGCTTATGTTTATGTTTCATGCTACTTATTATTATTGAGTTGGTTTCTCTTCATAGCTTGCAATTACTATTGAGTAGACTTAGTTGCATACTCTTTATTATGAATGGTTTAAGCATCTACTCCTATGCTGAGAATATTTACATCATATGAAGCAAATGTGTTCGTGAAAGTTCTTTTATCGCACTTAGTTTTCAACTGAATTGCTTGAGGACAAGCAATGAGGTAATCTTGGGGGAGTTGAGACGTCCAAAACGTATCTACTTTCCTGAACACTTTTGCTATTGTTTCTCCTCTAAACTTGTGTGATTTGGATACAACTAACACAGACTGACGCTGTTTTCAGCAGAATTACCTTGGTGCCTAGTTTTTGTGCAGAAAATCAACTATCAGAAAAAATCTAGGAAAATATGCCAAAAATCCTATTTCACCAGAAGATCCATGGAGCCAGAATACGATACAGAAAGGAGGCCTGGGGGGCACACCCCTGCCAGGCACGGGCCAGGCCTGGCCGCGCCTGGGGGAGGTGCTGCCACCTCAGGCACCCCCTTGGCTTCCCTCTTCGCCTATAAGATTCCTTCTGACCTAAAAACTCAAGGGGTTCGACGTTTTTTCAGAAAGAGTTCTACTGCACCGCCACCACCAGAATCCGCGATTCGGATCCAGAAACTCCATTTTGGCACCGTGCCGGGACGGGGAATTTGGAGACGATCATCGTCATCGTCATCACCAACGCCTCTCCATCAACCATCCATGTTTCCCTCATCCATGAGTGAGTAATCCCCCATAGTAGGCTATGTGTATGGTAGGGATTGGATGAGTTCTATCATGTAATCGAATAAGATTGTTAGGGCATAGTGCCTAGTATCTCTATTAGTGCTATTTGACTTTGTTGCAACTTGTTGAGCTTAATGCTTGGCACTAGGGCCCGAGTGCCATGATCTCAGATCTGAACTTATTATTGAATCATTATCATAGTATTGTTTGTGATCTTAACTGCAAGTTGTGTACACATATCATTGTCTAGATCCAAAGGCCCTGAAGTGACAGAAATTGGGACAACCGGAGGGGATGGCTATGATGTGAGGATCACTTGTGTTCACAGAGTGTTAATGCTTTGCTCCGGTGCTCTATTAAAAGGAGCACCTTAATTTCTAATAGTTCCCTTGAGGCCCCACTGCAACGGGCTGGCTGGACAGAAGATGTTGTGCAAGTTTTCATTGCGAGCACGCATGACTATATATGGAGCACATGACTATGATTGTTTAGTACTTGGATGCTTATTCTTATTTATCTGCAATGCCCTAGATCTTGAAGTTACATGTTTAGACTCGTCTATGCAACGCTCGTCCATCCATCCCTATGCCTACTGCACTCGAATCCTATTGTTTACTGCTACTGTTACTATTGCTCTTGTTTTACTGTTGCTATTGCTTTGCTGTTGCTACTATCAAACTATTGCTACTGATAAACTTCTGTGAGCAAGAACTATTTCC
Organism: Avena sativa; assembly: GCA_916181665.1. Lineage (NCBI taxonomy): Eukaryota > Viridiplantae > Streptophyta > Magnoliopsida > Poales > Poaceae > Avena > Avena sativa. The sequence continues at coordinate 198,688,583 of OV702282.1, forward strand.
AGGTGTAGCTGAATTGACAACTCAGTTGTTAAGGCTTGCAAGTATTCTTTGGCTTCCCTTGTGTCGAATCAATAAATTGGGTAATACTACCCGCGAAGATTGTTGCGATCCCCTATACTTGTGGGTCATCAGATGGAGGAGCCGATGTTCGTCCGTAGTCTTCAGGATCATCTGGCACAGGAGGTCGACAACTATCAGGAGTAAGTACGGCAAGAGGGGGTCCCCAAGCACAGCCCGTTCCTGCTGTTGATCCAGTGTCGTGGAACCCCATTGAGAAGCACAACAGCTTTGTCGGGTTCTAGGAGGATGCGGATCCAGGTACACCACCGGTCACCAAATCCACGCGCCTGGAGGATCGCATCGAGGACATCCCAATTTACTAAGTCAAAGGCCTTCCTGAAGTCCAATTTAAGGGAAACCGCAGGGACACCCCAGGAGGCAGGAACACTGGATCATAGTACCGTGATCATCAATTTCCCATGGAATCCATTGTATGTCCTCAATTCCATAGGAATGTCAATGTGAGCTCCAACCTCATTATATATTTCCTTTGAGAAGTCCAAATGCATTGTCATTCTAATTCTTTGTACCCTCTCTCTCACCGGTCCTCCAAAATTCTTGTGTTTGATTCCTTATCGAGAGCAAATACCCAATAGCTGGTGCGACACAGTCCTGTAAACCTGAGTGAACCTACATAGTTAAAATAAGTCTAGATACATTTTCTTTACAAAACTAAAATATCTTATATTTTAAAACGGAGGGAATATACAAGAAGGGGTCGACCTCCCCTCCCACCTCCTCTTCGATCGGCTAGGGTAACAAAGAAACGGGGAGAAGCCGGGGTCGGCAAGGTTGTGAGCAAGAGGAGAAATGAGAGAGAATGGGAGACGAGAAATGAACCCCTCTATGAGGTTGTTCGACACAAATGTGTTGTTTAAGCCACATTATTCTATCACTTTGAGTGGTGTGTCACATATTACACCATTCACGCGCTAAATTATGAAAAAATTACACTTCTCGTGAATTTATCTAAATATGGATTATCGGACATATTTTAGGGTGTATAGATTCGTCTGCAATGAAGACACGAAAACTGACAAGCGTTGGGAAATTATGGTGTAACGTTTTCCAACGCAAAATGAAGGGGTAATAAGATTGGAAGGCGCAGTCAGATTCGGGAAGAGAAAGAGAAAGCGGTCGGGCCAGGGCCGGGGCCGGGGCCGGGGCCGGTGATTGATTTGGTTGGAGTGGAGGAGTCCACGCTGCGATTGCGTAGGAGGGAGGTCAATGGCATGGAGCCCATGGGCCCATGGAGCGAGCTGTAGGCGACTCCGCGGGCATGCGGCCGTGCTCCCCCGGAGAGGACAGCCCACTGCTCGGCCGTACACCACCACAGTGACCGACCACATGCACACCTCACCGTCCAACACGAGAAGAAACACGCCTATTTCGCCCCGCTGCCTGGCTCGGAACATGTGTGGGGAATCATCATCTCCTGCGTGGTTTAACAAGTGTTTTATTTTTGGCAACTCTTATACCATGCCAACGTCCATATCATCGGGGCGTAGCACTGACCAGGTAGCCGAAATGGCTGCTCAACCGTCCCCGTACACGCCCGTACCACCGGTTCTCTTGAGCGTGTTTGATTTGGAACGAAACAGAATGGAATATCATGTCATGGTTCTATGGTGGAATAGAACGTCACGGTTCCATTTTCGTGTGTTTGGTTATAGGACTAAAGAGTTAGAATGAAATAGTTCTGTTCCGTGTTTGGTTGGGGAATTGGACAGCACAATGTATCGCCATGTATTGCTAAAACATTTCATGGATTTGAGCCTAGACTTGACTCTTTTGTCTCAAAATCGAAGTTAATGGATAGAGGCAAAATCGAAGTGTGTTGGGTCAAAATGGGAGTGGTCAGAGACCGGCTGCCTCCTTCCCGCCACCATCACTTCCGTTTCCTTGCTCGTAGCCGCCGCTGTGCCGGCTTCCTTACCCGTCGTTGCCTTGGTTCCCGCCACCGCCCCGCCTGGTTCCATCCCTGCCACTACGCTTGATTCCATTCCAGTCACCGCCACTCCTGGTTCCCGCCACCGCCGGTTAGGATAGGGTAATTTCTTTTTCGTGTAGATGCGATGGTTGTTAGTGAGCCATTCCACCAGATTTCACCGATTTTGGTGAAACATGTGTGCTCAATGTATAAGAAGAATATTCTCTTTTGAGGAACCAGTTGGTTCCATTCCTTCTCATCGCCTAAACACGGGAATGAGATATAGGTGTGAAATTCGATAACATTATACATATTCCACCTCGTTCTGGAACCAAACACACGCTGAGGAAGGTGTCTCTTTGTGAAATCGCAGCTTCCATCATTGGAAGAAGTGTGTCAAATCTCAGCTGAGAAATGGTACATGTGCATGTAAAAAGGAAAATGATACTACCCTCGCGGGGATCAGTTCGATCGATCCCCCGGGTCATAGCTCGTGCGCGTACACAGTAGACCCCCAAAAAAAAGCCACGGAACCTGCCTTATCCAACCATACGTCACGAAGTGAATCTCGCGTGCGTACTCCGTCTCCGGTCGTGCCGCCGCGCTGGAGCCCCGCACGCCTCCGTGCTGGAGCGCCGCCGCGCTGGAGTCCCGCGTGCTCCTCCGTGCTGGAGCGCCGCCACACCTGCCGCCCTTGCTTCTCCTCCATCCCGGAGCGTCGGCTCGTCGGGAGCCGCCGTCACTGCTCCCCGGAGCGTCGTCGCTCTCTCCACCAGCGACCGTGCGCCCTCCACTACCGGAGCTCCCGCCAACCGCGCCGCCCTTCGCCGTCGGAGCTCCCACGGACAACCGCGCCGCTCCTCGGCCGTCGGAGGTCCCACCGCCACACCTCTGTGCCATGGACGGCCATCCTCGTTGTTCCTCCCTCGCCGGAGGTACCACCACCACACCTTTGTGCCATGGCCGCCCCTCTGCGCTGGAGTTTTCTCTTTCGACACAGTGCTACACAGGCAGGACGACAATGCTACTGAAAGTGATCATTGTTGCTACAGATGATCACGATGCTACTGACCAATTGACGCGTTTTGATATTTTGCTACAGAGTGATGCTACAATAGTAGCAAGTTTTTGCTATTTCTCTTCTATGTTTTTGCTATAATAGCACAAAATATTTGCTACGACATTTTCGACGAAAGTCCTCAGCAAAGTCGGTTTTGCTACGGCAGGCACTGGTGATATCTCCGGCAAGGTCGTTCTTTTTACTACATTAGTACTTTTTTTTTGCTACCACCGTTTTGCAGTTTTGCTACAATAGTATAACGTTTTTGCTACCCGGTCTCCGGTGAGGTCTACCGGCGAAAGCCTCCGGCGAGTCTCCGGTGAGGTCTGGTTTGCTACATTAGCACAACTTTTTTGCTACACGGTCGCCGGTGAGGTCTCTGGCGAAATCTTCGGCGAGGTCCAGTCTGTTTTTTTATTTTTTGGACTGAACCGTTTTTGCTACAATGTAGCAAAAGCGGGACAAATGTAACAAAAACAGGACAAATATAGCAAAAGCGGGATTTTAAATCTAAAAAGAGGACATTACAGATCCGCGGGGCCGCGTAGGTCTGCCCATGTAAAAAATTGCTCCGTTTTGTAGTACAAAAACAGACCAGCTACGAATGATGCACCGCCAACGTTGAACAGTGCCAAACATGGGCACTGCAACAGATCTGACCTTCAATTCGACACCGTCAAAAAGCCTAGTACTGCCTCAGTTTTGGCTACCCCACCCCGACGGATGATTAATTCCCGTTCCATCACGCAAGCGCACCTCTCCTTTTGGCACTGCCGAGATTCAGCACAGGCGAAACGGGATCCCCATCTACCACAACAGCATGTCTCCTCCACTTTATTCGCTCGAACCAACGATGGGAGAGGGGAAAAAAGGAACATACGCGTGCGTACAATGCATGCATCGGTCAGCCATGACATGAATCAATCAGGATAGATAGATACATACGGATCCCTGGAACAGCACCCAGCTTATTATGAGTGTCCATCATCCCAAATCATGCGTACCACCAACCAAAAACTGAGAAGATGGATCAGGGAGAAAAGCCCCTGAAATCATTACAGGCAGGAAGAGCCAAAAAAGATGTAGCATTGCAGGCAGGTGCAGCAGCACCATGCCATGTCCCAGGAGTCAAAAAGTTGCATGGATCTTCGCAATTTGGTTTCAGGTTTAGGATTTCTGCCACAGATGGATGTAATAAATAAACAAGAAGAGAATGAAAATTGACCTGCCCAGGCTACATGGCCAATACATGCTTATTCCAAAACTTCAGGAGGGCGCGAGAGCATTACACAAATTTACTTTCCCATGCCCGATTTACAAGAGAAGCCTGGGCTGAGAGACAGCAAGCATAGGTTTTCTAAAATCACACTTCACATGATGAGAGATGACGAGGAAGCTAACGTTTGCCGACTGAGCTGTACTAGTGCTGGGATGAAGTAAGGAAATCGATGGTATCTTTAAGCCCGTGGATGAAGACATCCACCTCCTCTTTCGTATTGTAAAAGTGAAGGCTGGCGCGGGCACTTGCGGTGATACCGAGGGTACGGTGCAGGATCTGTGCGCAATGATGCCCCGACCGAATTGCTACGCCGTGCTGAAACAAACGGTCAGCATATACGTATCAGTTCTTGTACTGCTATTGCTAGCAAACATGTTTTCATGACAGTATGCAAAATGTATAATAAAATACCACAACAACAATTGAAGCCAAACATCTATAGTTAGCAGTTCTTCCGTGAAATGCAACAAGATACTCCCCCCGTATTATAAGACGGAGGGAGTAGTTGAAAAATGAGACTTCCCTGACTATGCCGGGTGTTTACTTGCACATAGAAAAGAACCATATGCCCGGTGCTAAAAGCTTAAAGCCATAGTTTCTGATTGTCATTTGCTGAATTCTACCCGCATTTAGACTGCAGTTGTATCTAAGCAACATATCTTATTAAGAGCAGCTCCAAGACAGACCAATAATACCGAAAACACATTTAGTGGAGACTTACAAAGTTCGAATGAAATTTTCTTTATGCAATCTAATAAGGAATCACAATGGTATTAGCATGGGGGCAGTACAACTGGCGCTAAAAAACAGAACAAGTATTTGCATGTGATGCAGTGGTTGAAACATCAGCATACCTGGAGATCAAGAATTTCTGCAATATCGGTTGGATGGACATTCTCAACATTGAAAGAACATAAAGGAGCACGGTGATCACTTTGAGAAGGAGCTGGACCATAGATCCGAACCTTTGGAACGGAAAGAAGGCTCTCATAAAGATACGCCCCCAACTCTTTCTGGATGGCAACAAACGACAAGGCGCTACCATAGGTTAGTTTTCCATCAATTATTGTAGAGCACAACAAACACATGAAGACTAACAATGTTCCAAAGAAAATTATTGAAGAAGGTAAAACAATGAAAGAATTCGTACTGACCTCATACTCATGGATCCTCTGCATGCCAAAGTTTGACGAATAATCTATTGCTGCCCCCAATCCTATAGCTTCTCCAATGGCAGGCGTTCCAGCCTCAAATCTTTTGAGAACATACTATGGTTAGAAACTTTAGAGTCCAACAAAAATAAAATCTCAAGTGCAATATCAGGTGTCCTTTTTCAGTTGCATTTGCAAACAATGTGAAGCAGAGACGAACTTGTAACACGCTTAAGAAGGTAACTTTTTTGATGAAAATAATAATGGAACTGTAAAACAAATAAAACTACAACGTATCTTTATCTTTACTCATATAAACAAACCAGTTGGTGGTGCTGGTTTGTTTCTAGAAGTAAAGATAAAGACACGTTGGGATTTGCTTCCAAAGTTGAGATTAATACCACACACTTAATCTGTTCTACTATTAATTCGTGGATACACTGAGCAGTATCTCAATTCAATAAAATAATTAGTATTGTAAACATCTAGTATGATTTTTTAGTGCATAGCAATGCACAGGCTTCTTCTAGTTGCTTTGTGATACAAGGGTTCATCATGTTTCACTTTTCTGTGTTTCTGGTACATGATATCTTGTGGTCTTTCCATAACACGACACGAGGAGTGAGTCAAAGAGGAAAAGCAGTCAGCTAGAAGACCGCCAGCAGAGAAGAGGAACCTGCAGGAGGAGCAGCTGCAGCGCCAAGGCGGGTGCGTCCCTACGGGCTGCAGAAGGAGCAGGAGCAGTGCTGGGAGACGTAGTCCAATGGAAGAAGCAGCGAACCGCAGCTCGGAACGAGAGCAGGGCGGAGACGTGCAAGAGCAGGTGTGGCAGAGGCAAAATAGAGGCGATGGGCTGACAGACTATTTCTAGGATCGAGTGAGGGGAAGCAAACGAGATCGATCAAGAGGAGATCGGTCGAGAAACCAGCCGAGAGAAGTTAAACTAAAACACCGCCCTTGATACCATGAACTTCTATCGTTTTTGCTACGGTATTATTCTGTACCATCTTTGTTCATAAGATAATAATATATGATAGCATAAAATGGCAGTTATGAATTAGTCTGGAAAGATCAAAACAAGGAGAAGTTGAAATTGATTCCTCACCTAGAAGGCGGCTCAGCATATGTAGATTGGTCTTGGAACACATCTGCAATCATTTCACCACCACCTACAAGGAAAATACTATTTCAAGACTATATACACCAATATGTTTCTCTAAAGAGGAAACCTAGTCTTAGTCATAGCTGCGTTTCAACAAGAGGAGCTAACTACCTAATTTATCCTCTTATACAGAAAACAAATTCTTGTGCCTTACAGTATCTTACCTAAGAAAGGCTCCATAGATGACAAGATCTCAAATTTTCCATGCAAGAATCCGACGCCTGTAGGGCCACACATCTGAGACGTTTAGCCCATAACTTGTAAAGGTCAATAATTTTGCTGTTGTGAAATGATTGTTATTTGTTGCTAACAGAGAATTGATAACAAAAACCTTATGTGAGGATGCAACAAGAAAATCTGCACCAAGCTTTTGAACATCAACTGGCATATGGGGGACACTTTGACAAGCATCTACAAGAACTTTAGCTCCGACTCTGTTTGAACATGCTACAATCTCCTCAATAGGAAGCATTGAACCTGGAAGTAATTAAGGCATATGATATAACAGAATCCTTCTCAGAAATTGTTCTCTCAGGACAGAAATAACATGAAATGGAAAGTAGAATGGCGGGGACTCAACCAGTGAGCATTTTCCATAAATCTATCTTTCGGCGTATAACTCATAATCCATCATGATCAAACAATGCAAATAAATGAGCCAAGTCAGACACCCAGAATACCATACCTACTTACAGTCAATAGGTACCAAGAAACTACGAAGAATCTTATATTAGTGTAGGAAGCTACTTAAGTTACCATTCTGCCACTAATAAACATGACATAACTGACTCTAACTTGTACTCCTAATGCTTTCACCCAACAGAAATACACATTCGCATCACATTTTGACTCAAACATGCATGCCTTGCACCAGCACCCATATCCTTTCATCACGAAAGGCATCTGAAATAAAATTCGCACATAACAAAATACTTCTTCTATGCCAAAATAGAAGGTGTACAGTTTTAGTCAAAAGTCAAAACTTACTAAATCTGACAAAATATATAGAAATAAATATCAACATCCACAATATTGAATAAATACACTATGAAAATATATTTATGGTGCATCTATTGATAATGATTTGGTATTGTAGATGTTCATGTTTTTATATAAACTTGGTCAAACTTAGAAGACCTTGACTTTTGACCAAATTTATGTGCCTTATATTTTGGAACAAGGGGAGTACATGTTAGGGGAAATTTTATAGTTTCCACAAACCTTCATTCAATTAATTAAAAAAGGAATACTAAACCTACTTACCCAGTACATTTGAAACATGATGGACAACAACAATCTTTGTCTTGTTTGACAGAAGCCCTTTTAACTGCTCAATGTCTGGAACCTCTTCTTTACTCAGACCAACATACTTTAGAACAGCACCAGTCTTCTGGGAAACAAATTGCCAAGGAACAATTGCGCTATGATGCTCCGCAACTGTAAGAACAATCTGGCCGAAAAAATAGCAGATAGATTGTTAGTAACAACTAATAATTGCACAAGTAGCTGCAGATTTTCATGAATCATAATAGAGACAAACATTTGGTGATTTTTTAACTGAGATAAAATTCAATATTTTCATCTGGAAAAATGGTAGATTATGCATCATTAGATGAAGGGATTGCAAAATAAGAGGCTAGAAAGAGACGAAGATAAAAATATGAGAATGTATAAATACTTGAAAAGGGGAAAACAGTGATTGATGAACAATAATCACTATGATATGCATCAAAGTAGGAGCATAAACAGAAGTTACAGCTGACAAGTAGCGCATGATGTATCAGCTTGAAAGATAAGAGGTCTCACCTCATCTCCTTGCTTTAAGTTAGATAAGCCCCATGAATAGGCTACTAAATTGATAGCTTCTGTAGCATTGCGAGTGAAAATAATCTCTCTACTATCAGCCGCATTGACGAAATTTGCAACCTTTATTCTTGCAGCCTCATACGCACCAGTAGCCTTCGCGCTAATATCAATGATGAAACATGTCAGTAGGTGCAGAGCATATCGACACATACACTGATACGTGCAGAGCAAACATACATATGTACATAGCGCACAAACGCTAAGAGCATACAGAACATGAGATAATCTACTTGACGGTGATACAAAGCTAGCAGCCAAGAAATAGCATACTATGAAGAAAATCACCACTGTATCTTTCTATCACTAGTGCAATTGATCACAATATATCACAGAATTCTACATACCACACAAAACAGAAAAAACACATTTAATCACAGAAAAAAATGTGCACGGCAAAACATGAGAAGCTATTATGTAAAATAATTTTGTGCTGTTGGCGCGTTCAGTCATGATATCATCCATACTCCTAGCAGGGGAGTAAAAGAGCTGTCTGCTCACTGCCTATAGGGGGCTAGAGCCAGATATTACATCAGGGTCACCCCCTTGCTTCACTCACAATTAGAGATGATATGTATGCTCATAAAAAAGAGATAGCAAATGTGTACCCAAATTTTAGCTACTAGTACGATTTTTACACTCTTAACACCCAAGTAAGATGTAAAGGGAAAAAAGTAAAAATTACCTGAGATTATGAATGCCACGATGAACATTCGAATTATAAAATCGGTAATAGTCATCTAAGGCTTTCATTACATGAGAGGGTTTCTGAGATGTTGCACCATTGTCGAAATAAACTAATCTGTTACCATCGAATTCCTGCAAGTTCCAATGATAACAAATGAATATACAGCCAACTCACTCAAATGCTAAAATTTCATATACTACAACAAACTGCAAGGCTAAAATTCACCATATATATAGTAATAATAAAAGAATCCAATATGTGAACCAAAAGAATAATCTTGCGGTTACTCAATCAGAATTCAATACAACAACTATTTCACAAAGCGTTCTACAAATACAAACAGTTGAAAAACAGATCTTTCACATGCCTGGCGGAATCAAACGGGTTGAGTGAAATATATATCAGCCTAGAAGTTGCATCAATCCGATAATAATCCACATATCCACACTAGTAATCACACCAGACACGGTGATATGCTAAAAGCCTGCATCTGTCTTAGCAACAAATAATAACATTTGTAGGCCGCAGGGAAGCAAAACTACATAAATGTTCTAACTAGGAGTGAATAAATTCAAACTACAGTAACAAATGGTCAACGCGAAGCTTCGTTGGAGTAGCTCAGGAATAACCAACAACACCCACAAGACTGCTATACATGTCCATGGAACAATGAGTCAATGACTGATGAAGCAATTAGCAGACCAAATACAGACAATCAAGAAGAATAACAAGGTCATCCTTAAACAGTCGGAACTAGAAGCGCTGAAATCAAGAACGATTCAACAATTTAGAACAATTTATTGGGAACAATCAGAATTAGATAAACGCCTATAACACTCGTTCCGTCAATAAAACTCAAAATTGGCCTCCAAACTCCCCAGAGAAGGAACAAACGACGGTATGCGAGGGATATAGGCAGGGGAGACCTGGTCGAGGATGGGGAAGTCTACGCGGGTGAGGTCCCCGAGCGAGGAGGCCGGCTCCGCCTCCCTTGACGGAACCGCAACGGCTGCCGCGGACGCGTAGCGACCCTGCCGCGGAGATAACGTGACCACACCACCTCCCCTGATAGGTCCGGGGTAGCCGCGGTTCCTCAGGGAGGAGGGGAAGTACCGGAGCGACGCCACCCCCGCCGCCGCCGCGGTCGCCATGCGCGCCGTCTCTCTATGTGGGTTGGATTAGCCAAAGCTTCGCGGTGTGGCTCTGTTCCTGCAACGTGGGGGGCCACCTGTCAGCGTCGAAGTGGGTTTAAACCGGTCGGTGTGCTGGGCCTCTATGGCAGTCTCACACGAGAGCGGCAGAGTAACCGCATGGTGGAGTGGCGCCGCCGGCGAATAGTAACCGCCGCTGGCCTCAACATGAGCCGCCCGCCGGTTCCTGGGAGTTCGATGGTCACAGCTACGGCGAGGAGGTGCTCCAGGTGAGTAGCTAGGAGTAGCGTGTTTCTTAGCAAGCCGTGCTGCAAAGGCAGCAGCACGGCACCTGTTTGATTGAATGCGCGGCCGAGCTGCGCTTCTGTTCGTTGCTGTGTTGGATCACACAGCTTGCTAGTTTTGTTCTTGGTTTCTAACACTCCTATGATGTGCACACCATGCGTTCAATGAAATGGTTGTCTCGTTCGCATGCGTGCGTCTTTTTGTTGAAACTAGGCGCCCGTATTAAATTTGTTTGAAACAACATTTCTGTATCGCTGAAAGTAAAAATGTTGGACTCTTAAAAAGGATCATTGGTTCAGGTTTCTGAATGCTGGATTTGTCATCTCATTTTGCGAGGCAAGAAGACACAAGTCACAAGACAAGGTTCATGCTGTCATTCTGCATTGAAGAGGGAAGGCTCAAAGGTGGATCCAACTTTTTTTTTTTTGGAATAACATGGCAGCACATCTAAACTGGAAATACAACTACCCTGATTTGAGTTATTTGTACACAAGTTAAATGGTAATGTTTTCGTTAAACCATGTTTTACACTTTTACTTATACCCTCAAACCAGTTAGTATCACGAGATTTACATTGAAGATTTCCTGAGAATCCAGCTTCACAAAATATGTGACCCTAACTCAGATGATACTTATATTATGTATAAGTGATGTTACAAGAATTTGAATAAATCCACTATACAGAGTCTAGTTATCTCCATATTTGCATCATAGAGATTTGACTATCAGATTAAAGAGCTGTTCTGGTGCAGAGAAAAAGGGGCTGTGATCTGTATCTATAACCAAAACCTCGCTGGGTGGCCACTTCTTGATCATGGAGTCTTGCTGCTGAGGGTCCAACATGTGGTCACGCGCTGTCTTTATAAAAACCCGTTTTACTCGGTTCAATCTCTCGTCGGCTCCTTCGAAGCTTGCAGTACCAATAGCACTTACAGGCCATGGGCGCATCAGCATTGAAGCCAGTATTGTGTCCTGGACAAGATAAATACACATTTGTAAGTAAAACCCCCATCCTTGTTTACCACTTAAGTGGAGTATTACGCATAGTTCTTGAGGAGGTTGTTCAGGTAACATGAAGTAGCAATATCTTTTCAATAAATATTGATGTTAAGTTTGATAACAGTGAGCTCAGATTATGGTTATGGGATATATATACAATTTAATGAAGATGTGTATAATACCTCTTCAGGGCTTTGTTGGGATAATCGATCACGCTGGAATTCTAATCTCAACGCAGCAGTCGTTGGAGGATCATCTGCTCCTGCGCCGAATTTCAATTCAATCTCATTCTCAGGCAAACTTGGTAAGCCCTGTTACATGTTAATATGCAGCAGCTGTCATTAGTCACACGTAGTAAATCTATAACCATGAAATGAAATAACAGAGATCTGCAACAAATGTGCTGTAGAGTTTTTCTTAAGTATGTTTGTACTTGTCAACAGTTGACCAAATTTAGTTCTATTCCTGGAACTTTAAAACAATACAAGCTTGACCCTTAACTTCCACTACCTCCGTTCCATATTAACTGTATCTAGACCCATTTTAGTTTGTAGATACGTGCGAATCTAGACAAATCTGTGACAGTTAATATGTAACAGAGGGAGTACTTGTTATATTTGACCCCTCGCACACTAAAATGATTTGACCGCTTATGTCCATTGGTTTCGCACATGTGCCAACTTAGTCAACTATAAAAGGGATATCATTAAGTTACCAAAAAATATTGGAATATTAGAAATGAAAAAGTACCACAAATTAAGGAAAACAGGAAAAGTTAAAAGTAATCAGGAAGACCATAGAACTAGAGAAAATTAACAAATAATATACAAGCGTTCATGAAAACTCAACATATCTCCTATTTTCTCAGAGTTATCCCCAAACCTGTTCATTTTATTTTTCCATATTGACATTTATTTTTATTTGATTTTCCAATAATATTCTTCAACATTTTGTTTTTGCAAAACGCCATGTCAAACTACTTTTGGTCGGGTGAGGGACCAATTCTGTCCAGTTTGAAAGTTGAGGGTCAAGTTTCTCTAGGTTTAGTTTAGGGATCAAAACTAGATTCAGCTATAGTTGAGGGACAGAAATTGACCTTTTCTAATTATTTCAGTAATTCCAATACATAAAAAATCAGTAAATATTCCAAGATTATTTAAACGTCTTATTTAATTTCTATATGTAAATGAATGCATGAGAATAAGCAAGAATTTTTAGGAAATATTTTAATGTTTGCTTGTGAATGTCCATCATTCTTACTCTTAGTTTTATCATATACATTTGAGTTAGATATATATTAATGATCATAGTTGTATGCCTATGTATATGTCCAGTTATGCCATATTCTCAGCACTTACTAGGTGGCATATGCTTCATGACAAAAGAAAGAGAAGGCTATAAACATTACATCTTTCTTATCTTCATCAGTCTGAAGTCCAAATGGCAGCATAGCAGCTGCCACAAAAATTGCTTGCTTAACCCTGTCAACGAATTCATGCATTGCATGAATCACACTAAGCCCTCCAATGCCATGTCCCATCAGAATAACCTGAAATTCGATCGAAGTGAGTTTTCCAAGGTAAACCAAATTGACCATAATCCTACACCATTTTGGACATTTGTCTGCAAGTAGTTCCACAAAAAACTGCTCAAGCATTTTATGGCCATGTGAGTAGTTTCTAGACGAGTGCATGAAAATACCTTCTCGCCCTCTGGCAAGGCGGAGATGAGGTCCAGGAGTGGTTTATTGTACTGCTCGAATGAGCGAACTGTATTGGGGTCGGTAGGGTCGACGCCACCTCCGGCAAGGTCTATGCAGGTCACCCTGTAGCCGGAACCCTCAAGGAGCCACCGGAGCTTGAACCAGCACCACCCTCCATGCCCTTCCCCATGAACAAGAACAAAGCGCTCTCCTGCCATGCCCAGTCAGTTTCTGTCTATTGAATACATCATCATCTCTATACCGATTGCCAGGGGGACTGCATCTGGGCGGACAGTTCCAAATGTCAAAACCAAGAAGGTCGTCCAGTGAATTCTAATTTAAATGCCTGCCATGGCAGGAGGGGCTATCTTACATATCTTGCATGTAAGATGGCAAGATATAGCGTGTGGACCAGCTCGTTTCTCTCCTCCTCCTCCTGCATTGTGTTTGTCGTTTGGCCCTGATGGACATGCTAAGTTATCGGAGAATGTTTTGCTCCGTTAATATCGCTGGTTGCTCATTGCCCCATGAGGATCAACTGCAGTATAGTACTATCTTTATATGGATCGACATGCACATGCTACATACATGTGTTGTACATATGAACTTAACATCGGCCTGCATGTTGATAACTTAATTGGCATGTAACATCACACAGGGAGGACTGACGAATACAAGGGCTGGAGCAGCTTGACCTCTCCCAGTGAACATGCATGGTATGAACAAAATGGTCACAGCGACTTGAGGATGAGCTGAAAGAGCTGCTCTGGCGCGGAGAAGAAGGGGCTGTGGTCGGTGTCCATGGCCAACACCTCGCTTGGTGGCCACCGGCGGATCATGGCCTCCTGCTGCTCCGAGTTCACCATGCAATCCTTTGCCGTCGTTATGTACACACGCCGCACCTCGTCGATCGTGCTCCCGCCGCTGCTGTCCCTCCCGAACCTGGCTGCGCTCAGCGCGACCGGCCATGGACGAAGCATGATGGAGGCAAGCGCACAGTCCTGAACAAACACATTACAGTTATCATAGTGTTGCAACTTGCAACTAGGACATAAGTACAATACAACAGAAGATAGATAATTTTGGCGCTGCAATTTCATCAATTAACCTCTTGGGGGCTTTGCTGGTACAGGATCCTGCGCTGGAACTCCGGCCGCAGTGCCACACTCGTTGGCGGGCGATCCAGTCCCAGGCTGAATGTCAGGTCAAATATGTCCCCATGCTCGGATAAATCAGGTACGCCCTGTTAAGTTTCAGCCGGAATTCTTATACACGGAAGAACTAGTGCTGACATGAGAGCTTTAATTTGAAGTAATGATAAGAGAGAGAATGAGAGATTAAATCACATCTTTGATGTCCTGTTCCGTTTGGTAGCCAAACGGAAGCATGGTTGCCGCTATGAAGATTGCCTGCTTAATTCTGTTGCTGAATAGATGCATTGCGTGGGTCACGCTTAGCCCTCCTGCGCTGTGCCCAACCAAAATGACCTGAGGAAAATATGTTAATATTAGTTTTGTTATTATACTGTTCTATCAACCAGTAACAGAAGATTTTATAATTACTTTGAGTAAATATCTTAAAATTACATTGCAAAAAAATTGCAGTTTTAAGAAATTTACTCTATTTGGTGACACAAAAGCTGGTGCATGCACGCAGTCATCCAGTTGCAAACCATAAGGGGTTCGGCACGCTCACCTTCTCGCCGTCCGGCAGCGCGGCCAGGAGGTCGACGAGTGGCGCGGTGTACTCGTCGAACGACCGGATGGTGCCAGGGTCGACGCGGCTGCCGGCTGCCCCGGCGAGGTCGACGCAGGAAACGCGGTGGCCGGAGCCCCGGAGCAAGGGCAGGAGCCTGAACCAGCACCAGGCTCCGTGGCCGGCGCCGTGCACGAGGACGAAGTGCTCCTTGCTCTCGGAAGCATCGCCGGCGTCCATCTCGAGTTCTCGATTTTTCAATAAGATACGCTTACGTGTACTACAGGCTCTTGTTTTGTGCGTATGTTCTGGCGTGTACGTCGTCGCGTGCTGTTTATATAGAGCCATGTTAGGTGCGAGAGCGAGAGGTTTTCGCGTGTATGTCGTGCCTAGTGTGCAGTGTTATCAGAAGGCTCGTGATGACGCAATTGGTCTTGGCCGGCTAATTTCATACAATATCTTCACACTAAAGTTACTAGTACCAGCGTTTTTGTTACCGGACCGGAAATCCGGTTACCGAACGGGAACCGGATATGCCGACCACCCTGGAGAAATCGGTTTACCGGACAAAAAATCCCGAATTTATTTGAATTGTATAAATTTTTTAAATTTTAACAAAAAACCGATGTAAATAGTCATACCGAGGAATGTAAATTCGAATTTTGAAATTTAAATTCATCCGGTAACCGGTCGGGATTTCCCGGTAACCGCGGTAACCGGAAATCCCGACCACCCTCGGGATTTTTTTTTATACCAGGAACCAAAACCTTGACTAGTACTGCTTATAGCTTTCTCCAACATATGCCTAAAAATAGGACACCACTTTTTGTTTGTTTTTGGCACCACTTATCTAGCTTTTGGGCACCAAAACCACTGCTGCAGTTCCAGATGCCCTATACATGGCACCACACATAGCAACATATCTCACATATTGCATAATCACAAACATGTGATGAACATATGAATCTAGATCTTTCAAACAACGCATCACACACTTAAATAACGTAGTATAGAATTCAAGATCATAGCTTCATCATCACACACATATCTTCAACAATGATTGTTCCATCTCCCTTTGGGAGATTTGGTCGAGCACGTAGTGTGTGGCCGGTGGCACAACCGGGCTTCTTAATTGGCACCTCCTCCGTGGACGGGGATGCTAATCTAGACAAGTTTGGGACATTTTTTGAGGATGGGAGAGTATGGAGGATTTCATGAAGAGAATGGATGGCAATGGTACCTATAACCCGCGTACCCGCCGGGTAAGGTATGGGAAAAAATTGCCCATGGATGTGGAAATGAGAAAATCACATACCTATTGGGTAAACCGGGTATGGGTATAGGGTCGTAGAACCCACCACATACCAATCTATTTGTCTAAAATTTGACAAGTGAAGTTTCTGTAATATTTAACGCACTGTTCAAAAAATAGGCCGAATCAACGATTAATAGGCCGATTAATCGCTACTAGGGACCTGACCGTGTCGATTACCAGTAATCCTTTGTGTTAATCGTTTAGCCTGATTAATAGGTCTGACACTCCGATTACTAGGTATGTTCCTGATTAACCACTACACTTGGTCAAAAAAGTTGCAAAATTATCAACACATATCGCCCATCCATCCGCTAGCCCGCCCCAATGAAGTAGGTTTTGCAAATCTCCCGTTCGATCCCTGCCTCCAGGAGCTTGATTTCAGCCATCACCAACTAGTTCATTGTCGTTGTTGACCAATTCCTCGTAGTTGCCGACCAAACCTCAGATACAAGAGCTCGAACGCCTTGAGGATCTCATCCGGGAGCTTAAGGCTGAGGATTCATACGCGTTTTAGATGCTAATTTTTGTAGGATTCACCGATAAATAGTCGACCGATTAAATCATTTAATCGTCCGAATTTCGATTAATCGCTACTCCCAAGCCAACCGAGCAGCTAACGATTACCGATTTCCTTAACATTGATTTAACGTATTTAATTTTTGCCTAATCATGCATTAACGCTAGCTAGGCCGTGTCAAGCTTCCTAGTCCTGGGATCACTCGTAGGTTCGTTACGATCGCTTCACCTCTTTCCATATGACCATCGCAGTCCATATCTTTTGTATGTGATCATATCGTGATTCTCAAGCAATAAGTATCGACCTTGTATTTATCCTATCTATTGCGACTTCTGAGCCGCTGTCAGGAGTCTCCATTCCAAGTTTGGTCACTTTTTATAATGTATAATATTATATGTTATTTTTTCTCGATTTGATGTGTCGTAAACATGAGTATTTTACCCGCAGGTATCCATTTACCCTGCCGGGTGAAAGGTATGGAAAATGCTTATAAACGTTGACAGGTATGTGTATGAGTATGAGTGTTGGATAAAATCGAAGGGGGTGGGTAAGGGTATTGGATTGTTTCACCCGTACCCATACCAGCGGGTACAAACGTCCAAAGAACATCCCGACATATAGAATAAAAGATATTAACTCAGAGGGAGCCGGTCGTTCGATGGACGGTGTAGAGAAACATAAAACAAGGTATGTCCCTACTCCCTAGACAGAGGCACTTACTTACGCCATTTGTCACGTGGTATGACCATATCACGTATGACTAAGTATACGGTTCTTTTGCATAACTGATCAGAGGGTTGTTATCTTGCCTAGTACTACCTCCGTTCCAAAATGTTAGTCTTTTTAGCAAGGTAAAGCAGCTTGGTAAAAAGGTTTATATTATGAGACAGAGGAAGTACGTAGCATACATGACTGGATTCCTCTTTCCGTGTTTGTCTCAGACGAGACAGACTTATTTTGATAGTAGAGGAAGAGAGACATGTACTACTCCGCAATTACTTGTCACAGATTTATTCAAATATGCATTTATTTAGACGTGTTTTACTATATAGTTATATATACATTTTAGACAATCTGCGACATCTGTTTGGGGCAGAAAGTGTATTATACATTGTTGTTGGTGCCCTTGGTATTCAGTGGCTCAATGTCCATAGTAATTAGCAACTCTAACATGTAGTACTTACATTTTCAATGAATAAGGCTTATAAATTTAGTCAAAATATTAATATCTATAATATAAAATATGAAAACCTATTAATATTGTAAATCTAATGACATTGATTTTCCAACCAGGATTCAACCCCTTTCCATTTTACAACGTAAATAACAGGTTTGAGTGACAATATTTGTTACAAGTTCTAGAGAAAAAGGGAGGGGGCAGGAAGCGAGTTGGTGCAGTGCCAGGGCCGTGAGCATTCGCCATCAAATGCGCACTATGGGGCGAAAACCTGATACCACTGAAACAAGTTCGAGAAGCAAAACATAGCCAGATGACAGTTTTTAATCAGATAAAGACTACAACCAGACTACTCCAGAGAGATAAGGCTAGGGGGCCGCCAAACGTTAGGCATCAGTAATCATTAGCATGGGCTGGGGGGCAGCATCAGAGTTCCTCTAGGTGAAGACAGCAGTGGCGGCGAGCATCGGCAAGTGTGTCCCTATCAGCTCCCTTCTGAAGACCTGCCCAATACATAAGCAGAGATATCAAGAAAAAAGTGATTTCACTAGGAGAAATAAGCTTGTGGTTATCAAAAGTAACTTTGTTGTGAACATTCAAAATGGCCCAACAGATGGAAGCAATCAAAATTATGAAGAACTTCTCTCTATGTGGAAGGCAAGAGTGCAACCAAGCCATTGCTTGCTAAAAGTTTTTAGGAACACAACTACCCATAGCTTTCCCAAGGATACCTCAGGCAACTCTGGAAACCTGACAGGTGAAAAAAAAGGTGATTGTTTGTTTCCACTTGATCACAAAAGGAGCGAAGTGGGGAACCAGACCATTTTCTTTTCCTCATGTTCCGTCTAGTTGGAATACTAGCATCTTGGCACATCTGCCACATAAACACCATAATTTTCAAAGGAATTTTGGATTTCTAGATCCATTTATTATTTGACCCAATAATTTTAGTTTCAAGCCAACTATAGATAGATTTGGTTGTAAAAATGCCAGATATTGACATTGATTTAGTATAGTAGTTGTTTATATTTCTGTTCAAAACATTGATCAAATTTTGAAGTTGTTGACTTTTGACTAAATTTATAAGACTTATTCATTGGAACATACAACACGCCCCGAGCGGTCGACCCTTTGGCGGGCCATGGATATTCCCTGTTGGTGCAAATGTAGCTAACTATTCCCTATGTTCTACAATATAAGTTTTTTTAAGCAAGAGGGGGTAGTTTTCTTTTTCCTTACATCACGTACATTAAAAATGGCATGGACTAGCTAGATAAAGATAGCCATAATCCTTTTCTACATATTTGGCATGTAGTAGATGGAACTGGTCAATGCTACTTCCCTCTTGAAGCAAATGGCACGGAGAAGATGGTTAAATGTCACACTCGTGATCTTTGAAGAAAAATATAACGAAAAATGTCAGGATCATGAAGAATTTGGGAGGCCGGTGACGACCTAAGACGTGAACGGATACCAACAATGCAACAAGCTTAATAAATGAAACAAGTTGTAAAATTGTACTCCCTCTGTCCCAAAATGCAAGGCGCTTAAGCTTTAGTCAAAATTCGACATATTCTAAGTTTAACCAAATTTATACTTAATATATAAACATCCACAATATCAAATCAATATCAATAGATTCACCATAAAGTATAGTCTCCCAATATGTCCATTCAATATTGAAGATATTCGTATTTTATGTATAAATTTGGTCAAACTTAGAAAATGTTGACTTTTGACTAAATCTTAGGCGTCTTACATTTTAGAACGGAGGTAGTACTTACTACGGTATTATCAACCAATCCAAATCTCTGTCTCCGCAACAACCTAATCAAGGAGCAGGTACCTTCCCTTGCAGAAAAAAGGAGCGAGTACTGTAAACTGAAAATGTAGTCGTCCCCCACCTCCCGGTACATGACCTGTATTTGTAATCATAGAAAGAGATTACGCCAATCACAATCTGTTAATGCACAGATTTGACAAAAAAAATTGAAACAAGGCAAAAAATTTCCCTCTTAAAGAGTTTAGAATGCAACACAACACAAACCCAAGAGTCTCGGATACAAAGCCTACTCTCGCGGTAATAATAGAATTTAAATGTTTCGCACTCGCAAACCCACAAAGCCTGGTGTCTCGTTCAATGGTACAGATGACTACGGAAGTCATCGAAGCAAAATTTGTGAACACGCATTCCATATTTCCCAAGCGGCGAGGAGGACCAAGGAAGATAGCCCCTTACACCGATGACCATGAACCCTGGAGATGGAGCACCACCACTCTTAGAGCATAGTAAAGTTATTCTATTGGAGATGTCGAGGTCCACCACACCGAGCCCCACTCCTTTAAACCTATCCATTTGTGAAGAGGTTTATCTACATTTGAACATTAGATGTGCCGCGGTCTCTTGTTCCCTCTTGCACGGTTGGTAAAGGCCACAATTTAGCCATTTGCACTCTATTTTTGAGAATCAACCAAGCAAAAAAATTGTATTGGGGGACAAATTGCGCTAAGTACGCCAATACCGTGGTGTATTTGCCAGAGTCGGTTCGCCTCCACAAAATTGTGACCATGATGTCCTCAATAAGGTGGATTTGGATCACTTCTCCTAGCTTGGACAACCATGATTAGAATGAGGTTGTGCCTCTCGCGTCGCCCTCACGTGCGACATGATGGGATCTAATCGCCGCCACCAAAAAGCCCCCGACGCTCCTCCCTCCTCCCTTCCCCGCCATCGCCAAGGCGTGGCTGAGCGAAGCTTGGTTGTCACCGGCGGTGGGAGGGAGGAAGAGGGGGGCTTCTTGGCCTCCTCTCGTGTGGGTTCGGCGGTGCGGGACGCCTCAGCCCTTCACATGGACGTGGTGCAGCTGGGCACCTCAATGGCGAGGATCCCCGATGGCGACGGCTGTCCAGAGCAACAACTGCATGGCCGCCAGTGCTATGGAGGGTTGTGGTATTCTAAATCAGCACGAGGGTGGATGGTTGCATGGATGCAGTTGCACGATTTGATGGGCGGCGATGATGATTTGTGATGTTGGGGCTATTTTGTGCCCGATCTAGATCCCTAGGGGCTCGATCGGGGCTGGCACCTTCGATCCATCCTTCGTTGGTGGCGGCTTCATCGTGGTCCAGTCAGTGCCGAGCTCGAACTTGCGCCCTGCCGGTGAAAACTGAGGAAAACGATGGCGATGCTTTTGGCATCGTTTCGTGGCAAAGACATTGTTTTATGCAGCTGTAGCTTGTTTGCTCGGGAGACTCCTAGGGGAAATCCTTGACACGGGCTTCCTAGATCGGATGTTGGTGACATTTTTGGTGCTGTTCTCCCTCTTGAGGGCAGCGTTTTTGGAGCTCATTCTGACTGGAGTGGTCGGAAGGGGGAGCGGTGTCGGTTTCTTGTGCATCATCGACGACGAGTCCTGGTGGCATGGCGCAGCAAAGCCTCGGCTCGGGTCGCGTGATGGCAAACACATGCAGGGTGGCGGCGTTGTCTAGTGCCATGGAAGCGTCGACGACATGCCTGGTAGGGACTATGCGGATATCTGCTCTAAAGATGGACCAGCGGTTGACAACGGTGATGACTTATGTAGCATGTGCATGAGGTGCTCGCTAAGAGTCTACTAGACCAGATGAGCGCTGTCGTTTGCTTAGTCGGTGTCTCGGGATATGTGATGTTTCCGGTTTCTAGTTGATGGTTTCTTTTTCGAGTTTTCAGGGCATAAGGCCATGCTAATATGATCTTCATCATTGTCGGTTTTGTAGGTGTCAAATGATGGTTCCGGGTCTCTGTCTGGTCCTTTGTTGAATAAATTAATGAAAAAAATCATATACATTGTATTGCTTTAATGTAGAGACCGGGATCTCATCCTCCTCCATTTCGGCGAAAAAAATTTGATGTTTCTAGACTTACCTCATAAAGGCCCGACCTTTTATGTTGATCTTGTTAAACTCTACCACTGAGGTGCATACCGTTGAATAGATCGTGACTATATCCATCCGTATGATATATGGTACGGAAAGTTAGGTCATGTTTGCATATCATGCATATCAGTATCATATACCTATAAATTCAACTCTAGAAGTTATCAACAACAATGTCCACCTACCGTATGGTCCCACTGTAAATCCTTGAAATTTTCCATGAAAGTAAACCTGCAAAGTCGCTAATTTACTAAGAAGCACCGCATCCGTGGACAATTTCGAAGTATTTTCGCTGATTGTGGATGCATTAGCAAACCATATCTTTTCGAGTGCAAGCCTTTTTTTCTTGTAACGGGGCAAAAAATTTGCTTTTTCATTAATTAATGAGTTACTCCCTCCGTTTTAAAATATAAAATATTTTAGATTTATAAAGTTAATATATAAACATCTTTTAGTATGTAGATTTGGAGTGAACCTCTCCAGACCTACTCTCTCCGTTTAGAAATATAAGATGTTTTGTGAAGAAGATGTATCTAGACACATTTTAGTGTATGAACCTATACACTAAAAGATGTTATTTGAATCTATACACTAAAAAATGTTTAGATACATCTTCTTCACAAACCTAAAACATCTTACATTTCCAAACTAAGAGAGTATACACTACAAAATGTCTAAATACATTATCTTTATAAAGCTAAGATAGAGTACAAACCAAATCTTGGCAAGAACCGAGACCAACAAAACAAAACGGACTACTCACAAGGTACAATACTACATAAAGACTTAGCGCCGGCAAGGCACCATATGTGGCCCCCTCTTTAGTTTTTACCACTAGCATATCGATGGTTATGGATTTGTTTCGGAAAACCCTAGCAGTTTCATTCTTTTCAAACTTCCCAAAAGACACATCGCCATTGAGATCAAAGCCTTTGATCCAAGCCTTTCTGTTATCATCGTTGCTCTTCCTAGACTCTGTGCACACTTCTTCTGACCTTGCAACCATTGTGCACCACCCTCGTCCCTCTGTCACGATCATTTCACCTATCTTTCATTCTCCACCCGCACAAACCGATTGCCACTATGTCGCAACACTGCTGTTGCCGCCATGGTTGCCAAGGCTATCTACTCTGTGGATCCCGCACAAGTCATGGATGACAAAGTTCTCAAAATAATTACCAAATTTTAGCCTAGAATTTTGAGCTAGATTTATGGATGGAAATTGATTGTTCCTTGGCATGATTTTTCAGTTAAGGACAAATTGTAAATGCGACTATTGGGTTCATAGCATGGAAAACAAAAAAATTCTATTGCAAGAACACATAAAACCAAGATCCAATCTATGGCAAAGCCAAGATCTAATCCACCGAGCGGTGCAACGAGATTGAAGAGAACTAACCCTCGTAGATCCAAAGCGTTTAACGAGATTAGATTCGCATGGTTGATGTAGTAAATCACTTGCCGATCTCAAGATCGTGTAGACGATCCTTCCGGCAGCGCTTTCGCAGTCGGTCACATGTACGGTAGTTGATGAAGACCTTCCTCTCCCTTGTTCCAGCAGGCAGCGGAGGTAGTAGATCCCCTCGGAATCCCAATAGCACGACGGTGTGGTGGTGGTGGAGGAGAAATCCCTACAGGGTTGCGCCTAAGCCGAAGCAGGGCGATGGAGAAGGGAGGAGGGAGGCTCCTAGGGTTTAGGGGCAAGGTGGCGCCAGGGACAAGGGTGTGGGGAGTGCGCCCCCACCCCTCATTATATAGGTGGGGGAGGCCAGCCAAGGGTTCCCATCCCAGGTCGTGTCCCCCCCCCCCCCCAACTCGGCCACCAAGGGAAGATCTTGAAACCTTTTCCACCAAGTCTTCCTTCTTACCAAAAACTAGAGTTTGACTTTTCAAACTAGGATTTGACTCTTCAAACTAGGGTTTGACCCTTTTCCTAGTCTTGGCCAAATTGGCCCTTTAGGGTTTGGTGCGGCTAGACCCTAGGTGATGGGGATATGCCTACCG
Source organism: Avena sativa (assembly GCA_916181665.1). Taxonomy (NCBI): domain Eukaryota; kingdom Viridiplantae; phylum Streptophyta; class Magnoliopsida; order Poales; family Poaceae; genus Avena; species Avena sativa. Next base: position 198,712,536 of record OV702282.1, read on the forward strand.
GGCTATACTCAGCAGGACGTTTCCTACTGGCCTAGGCGGCAGCGAGTGGGCCTACAGGACAGCGACTGGATCAAGATCTGGTGTGGACTCAAGCGACTGGAAGCTGAAGGCCCAGAAGCGTAGATAGGCCCAGTTGGATTAGGTCGTAGGGTCACCGAATCCTTAACTGATTCGGTTGAGATCTGTAAACCCTAGGGAGGTGAGTCTATATAAACCTCCCTGAAGGGCGCATAGAGGATACGTTCCATCATACACCCAAGCGACTCGCCGCCTAGCCGTCGATCTCGCCCCATTGTACTCTCACCATAATACAATCTAGCAGGAGTAGGTCTTTACCCTTCGGGGGGGCGAACCTGGGTAAACCATTGTGTCTCAGCCCTCATCTCGCACCGCAGATGGCTGGCCGCCCTTGCCCCATGTTCTACTACTCGCTGCCGATTGCAGCATCTGCCGTGGTCATTCCCACGACAGTGGCGCCCACCGTGCGGCCTGGCCGGTCAGGCCGGTGTTCTGCGGCGAGATCCAATCTGCCCATCAACGAGTCGATCGCCACCGGCCGCATGATCGCGATCGGCGAGATGCTCCAGATCTTGCCGAGCAGCTACGTCCCGGCGGTGCGACCCGTCACGCATAGCATGATCTTGCCGGTCGGCACGATTAGCCTCTTCGTCGGCCTCACCGATGTCATCATTTCGGAGGACTCGGCTCGCATCCGCGAGTCGCCGCCACGCGATCGGCTCTCTGAGAGTCAGGTCCGCACGATCCACCGCCTCGCCTCCGAGTACGACTCAGCCCACAGCAACGTGGCCGAAACCACCGCAGCCACGAAAGACGCGGCCCTCAACGACGACGCCGACTCGGCGACCCCGGCGTCACTCGTCGGATCCATTGTCGCCGCATCACCCGCAGGCTCCATCACCCAGGTCTCCAACGTCGGAGACTTAGAGGATCCCTCTATCCTTGGGATCTTCAACTTCGACTCCGAGTCGGAGAACTCCGCCGACCTCTGCGACGGAACCGGCTGCCACGCCGCAACCTACATGGTGACTGTCACCAACCCGCCGGAAGATCCATTCTCCACTCCGATCCCTCCCAACGCGACGGCAACAGAGGTCGAGGAACTCCGCCTGAAGTTGGCGGAAGCAGTCCGCAAGGAACAAGTCGAGCGTGAAAAATTTCGCCTCGAGCAGGTGACAGCGCAGGAGCTAGCACGCTACCACCAGCTCCGAATCAGGTCGCGCCTGAACCCCACCGTCCAGGGGCGCGCCCTGAATTTCGACGATGAGAGCGACCCGGCCCGCGCGGCCGAGCGCGCGGTCTGCGAGAACGCACCACCAGGAGGATGCACTCGGCCCCCACCAGGGGCAACGGCCAATGGCGCCCCGCCACCACCCAACCGCGCACCCCCCAGGGACCAGCCAAGGATCGTGGTCTTCTCAAGGGAGCGAGACGCAAACGGCCTCCCGCTGTTCTCCACCCCAATGGACAACCTCGTCGCGGGCCGAGCAGCAGTCGACAAAATCGCGGCCACTGGCAAAGGCGCCATGCAGATCCAGTACGCCAAGGCCCTGCTCGCAAAAGCGGTCGAGTAACAAAACGCAGGCGTCGACTCACAGGGTCGGATGTACTCGCGTTCATCGGGCAGCAGAGCGGCCTCAAGCGGCCGCCCCATGGCGGCAAATACCCTCAACTGCCCGCCACCCGAACCACTACAGCTCCAACACCGACCCGTGAACGTGGCACTCTCCACCAACGACCCCTGGCCGGCGACCAACTTTGTCGCCGCCAACGGTCAACCCGTCGACGCCCGCACCCACGTCATCAACAACCAGAGTTGGCGCGCACGCCAGCCCGACGACCTGCGGCATACCCTCACCCCGCGACGGTGAGCCAAGGGGGTCGCTAAGCTGACTCGGGCCCCGGTGCTTCGGACCGATGATTCAAGGCGAGAGATACCCGGCGAACTTCAAAGCACCGAAGGAAATAGAGAAGTACAACCCCTCGTACGATCCCTCCGTGTGGCTGTACACCTACCTCATGGCGATGGGGATTGCCGGCCACACCGATCTACTAGCCGCCCGCTACCTTCCCCTGATGATGGAGGGGGCGTGCAGGCAGTGGATTAACACTCTTCCCGCGGATAGCATCGACTCCTGGGAAGAAATGCGCGACGCCTTCGTCAGGCACTTCGAGGGTTCATACACCCGCGCCACCACCATCGAGGACCTGGAACGGTGTGTCCAGGGACATCGCGAGTCGACCCGCAGCTGGGTCCAACGATGGAAAGATCTGTGGTACAACGCGGTCGGCATCCACCCAGACACCGCGATCCACTGCTTCAAGACCTCGTGCCGCTACGAGCCCCTGGTCGCCAAGCTCAAACGAGCGTACCGCACACTCGACAACATACCGGATCTCCTGGAGATCGCAAAAAGGTACGCGGAGGAAGACCCAAACCAAGAAACCGACGACGAGTCAGGAGGACAACGTCGCACGAGCGGCCACGACAACGGGAGACGACCCGATCTACGCTACAGCAACACTCGCCTCACCGGCAAGCGCCGCAGTGACAGACGAGTCGACTTCGTCGCCAACGCTGGATACGCGCAACGCGAGCCCAAGAGCTTCCGCCGCGACGGGGGACAACGCCGCGACGGTGGCAACTACAAGGCGAAGCCGAGATTCGACCCCGCGGCCCTTCTTAACCAACCTTGTGTATTTCATAGCAGGGAAGGAAAGCCCGCCACGCACACGACCGCCGACTGCCACTCTCTCAAGGAGATCGAGAAGGCACGGCGTGCGCGGGAGGACCCCGACAACAACCCGCCAAACGGCGGAAAATTCGGCAGCGTCGTCGGGTCGCTCCATACCTTCACAGGCTTCAACACGAAGCGCGAGAAGAAGGTCATCGCCCGTGCCGTCACCGTCAACATGGTGGCCTAGGTGGACATCCCCTAGTTCCTCAACTGGTCCGAGCAACCAATCACTTGGAGCCGCCAGGACCACTCGCCACGGATCGAGTACCCAGGCCGAGTCTCCCTGGTGGTCAAGCCCAAGGTGGGAGACTACTGGCTCCCTAAAACATTGATGGACGGCGGCAGCTCCATCAACATCTTGTACCTGGACACCTTCAGGCGACTACGGCTCCCGCGGTCGATGATCGAGACGACCTACACCACGTTCCACGGCATCGTCCCCGGTCGGAAAGCGTACCTGATCGGCAAGGTGATGCTGCCAGTCACCTTCGGCACAATGGCGAACTTCCGCACCGAGCGGATCGTCTTCGAGATGGTGCCCTTCGACAGCCCCTACCACTGCGTCCTGGGGCGCCAGGCGTTCGCCAAGTTCATGGCAGCGCCCCACTACGCATACAACGCGATGAAGCTACCCGGGCCGTGCGGCGTCATCACCATCCACGGCGACCCCGACATGGCTGCCGAGTGCGAGGCCAAAGGAGCCGAACTCGCCGACTCCGTCATCGCGGCAGAGGCCAACCACGCCGACGAGCTCGCCAAGTACGTGAGCAGGGTCAACAACGACGACCCCACCATACTCAAGAAGCCCAACTCGGAGGGCGGCAACCCCGCCGCCTTCGAGGCAACAACGCACACCCGCACCGTCGAGCTGGTCCCAGGCGACTCCAGCCAGACGGTGACGATCGGGACGGGCATGAGCCCAGCATAGGAAGGCGCGCTCATCGAGTTCCTCCGTGAGAACAGGGACATCTTCGCGTGGAAGCCCTCTGACATGCCTGGTGTCCCTAGGGAACTCGCTGAGCACAAACTCAACGCCGACCCCAAAGTGCGACCTGTCAAGTAGTCGCTGCGGCCCTTCAATGAAGAGCGCCGCCGAGACATCACCGAGGAGGTGCAGCGTCTACTCGCTGCAGGCTTCATCCGGCCAATCAAGTACTCCAAGTGGCTGGCAAACCCAGTCCTGGTCGAGAAGAAAAACGGGACCTGGAGGATGTGTATCGATTACACAAACTTAAACAGCGCCTGCCCGAAGGAGCAATTCGTCCTCCTGTGGATCGACCAAATCATCGATTCCACCACGGGCTCGGAGTCGCTATGTTTTATCGACGCCTACTCTGGGTACAACCAGATCAAAATGGCCGTCTAAGACGAAGAGAAGACGGCGTTCATCACGCCATTCGGAGCCTTCTGCTACACCGCCATGACCTTCGGCCTCAAGAACGCCCGGGCGACCTACTAGCGGTGCATGCAGGAGTGCCTTGCGCGCCAAATTGGCCGCAATATCCACGTCTACATCGACGACGTGGTGGTGAAGTCCGCCCACCACAGCGACCTACTCGCTGACCTGGCGGAAACATTCGCCAACCTGCGAAAGTACAAGATAAAGCTAAACCCAGGAAAATGCACCTTCGGTGTACCAGCTGGACAGCTACTGGGATACGTTGTCTCCAAGCGCGGGATCGAGGCGAACCCCACCAAGATCGACACGATCGCTCGACTTGGCAAACCCGAGTGCCTGCGCGACGTCCAGAAGCTGTCCGGGCGAGTCGCGGCTCTCAGTCGCTTCATCCCCCGGTCGGGCGAAAAGGCGATGCCCCTCTACCGCCTAATGCGCAAGAACCCCACCTTCCAGTGGGACAAGGAGGCAGATGACGCGCTCCGCGACCTCAAGAAGGTGCTACTCGCAGCACCGCTACTCGCCACCCCCGTCGACAAGGAACCCATGCTGGTCTACGTCGCGGCTTCCGAGCGCGTCGTCAGCGCCGTCATGGTCGTCGAACGGCCATAAGAAGGAAAGGAGCGCCCGGTGCAGCGAACAGTGTACTACATCAGCGAAGTCCTCACCAAGTCGCGCCAGCGCTACCCGCAATACTAGAAATTGGTGTACGCGGTCTTCAGAGCACAGCGGCAACTGCCGCACTACTTCCAGGAGCACCCGATAACGGTCGTCTCCTCAGCACCATTGCAGGACATCATCCTCAACCGTGAGGCGACTGGGAGAGTAGCCAATTGGGCCGACGAGATCGGCGTCCACAACATCAAGTACGAGCCGCGCAAGGCGATCAAGTCACAGGCTCTCGCAGACTTCATCGCCGACTAGGAGGAGGCCCAGCAACCAGAAAAGCTGCCATACCTCTATTACTGGAGCTTACACTTCGACAGCTCCAAGAACGCGGACGGTGCAGGAGCAGGGATCGTGCTAACTTCTCCGAAGGGTGACAAGCTCCGCTACGTCCTCTGCCTCGACTTCACCCCCTACACCAACAACATGGCCGAGTACGAGGCGCTACTCCACGGCATGCGAGCTGCCAAGGAGATGAACGTCAACCGCCTGCGCTGCTACGGAGACTCCGACCTCATCGCCGGGCAAGTCGCTGGCACATGCGACGCCGTCTCCCCTACCATGGCGGCATACCGCCAAGCAGTGGACAAGTTGGGTGGACACTTCGCAGGTTACTCCGTCGAGTGGATTGACAGGCGGAAGAACGAGGAGGCCAACGCACTCTCTCGCATCGGCTCGGCTCGGCTCGCACCACCCGCCGGCGTCTTCCTCGACACCATCACCAAGCCTTCCGTCTCTCCCCCAAGGGATATCGACATCGGAATCCCACTGCAACCAGAGGCAGCCCTGATCGCACTTATCGCCGAGCCAGACGACTGGACCGCGCCGTACATTGTCTACTTGGAGGGAGGCACCCTGCCAGCGGACGAAACGGACGCCCGGATGATAGCACGCCGCTGCAAATCCTTCGTCATCATCAACGGCGAGCTCCACAAGCGCATCGTGACCGGCGTGTTCCAACGCTGCGTTCAACCCGCTGAAGGACGCAAAATCCTCCAAGACATTCACTCCGGCGACTGCGGCCACCACATCGGCGCCCGCTCTCTGGTCACAAAGACTATGCGACACGGCTTCTATTGGCCCACCGCACACGCAGACGCTGTCGACATTGTCCAGTGGTGCATCGGATGCCAGAAATACGCCAACCAGACCCACGTACCGAGCTCGACGCTCAAGACAATCCCCATCACCTGGCCGTTCGCCGTGTGGGGCATGGACATGGTAGGCCCTTTCAAGAAGGCCCCCTCCGGCTTCACCCACCTCCTGGTCGCAGTCGACAAATTCACAAAATGGATGGAGGCCAAGTCAGTCCGCAAATGCGACGCGAAGACCGCCACCAAGTTCCTACGCGAGCTCATCTATCGCTACGGGTTCCCAAACAACATCATCATGGACAAAGGCACCAACTTCGCCAAAGGAGCCATGGCCGAGTTCTGCGAGGAACACCACATTCGACTCGACCTCGCCTCAGTCACCCACCCGGAGTCCAACGGCCAGGCGGAACGCGCCAATCAGAGCATCCTCCATGGCCTGAAGCCACAGCTCCAAGTACCACTCGAGCGCACCGCCGGGTGCTGGGTCGAGGAACTACCCTCCGTCATCTGGGGCATTCGTACCTCCGTCAACAGGTCGACAGGGTTTACACCCTTCTTCATGGTGTACGGCGCCGAGGAAGTCATGCCTACCGACCTCGAGCATGACTCGCCAAGGGTGGTCAACTACACGGAGGCCACAAACGAACTCGCACGACAAGACGGAGTCGACCAACTCGACGAGGCACGCGACCTAGCTCGCTCCCGCACCGCCATCTACCAGCAAGGGCTCCGCCGCTACCATAGCCGGGGAGTAAGGACTCGCACTTTCCAGGAAGGCGACCTCGTACTACGCCTCATCCAGGACAAGAAGGGCATGCACAAACTCTCCCCCCTTGGGATGGACCATTCGCCATCGGGCGAGTCCTAGGCAACGACGCCTACTACCTCACCGATGTCCGAGGAGACGGGAGACTCGACGTCAAGCGGCCGTGGAATATAAAACTCCTACGGAAGTTCTACTCCTAGAACTCCATACATGTACTCTCCACCTGCTATGAAATAAAACAGATCGGTTACCGCAATTTGCGTCTACTCTCCGTGTCTTGTGCCACTCGCACTCGTAATAACAGCGTTAAGCTATTCGCGGAAGTCAACCTCTGGTAAAGCGACCGGCACGGCCAAGTAGTGCGGTACGAGGGCACTGGGAGACCCCAGGCCTTGTAACGTCCACGAAAAACGCCAACCCAGAGCCCCATTGGAGTCACCTAGCTCGACTAGCTTACCGAGCCAAGACAACTGCCCTCGCTCCTCACAGCGATCAAGGTCCTATGCATCCTCAGCACAGCGACTCGAACGGCTAAATACCACGCTCGGGGACTGGCGAACAGTCAAATACGAGCGACTAGGGAAAAACGCCAAGTATGAGAGCGTGCCCAGGACTCGCCATGCGACGGATCCTTCGGGTCAGGCAGGAGTGACGCGTTTACTTTAATGCGCTTAGTCCTCACCTACCTTGGAGCTGCGACTAGAACCACCAAGTACCACGCTCGGGGACTCGGCTACCCGGCCTCGTTCGCGCATGGGAAAACGGTCAAGTAAAGAGCACCCATGGGAGTCGCCCTGCGACTGGCTCTCCGAGCCCTGGCAAGTCGACCTAAATCCACCAAAAATTCGCAAACACATAACAAACGAGGTAAACCCCATAAAAAGGGCGGACGCGCTCGGGGACTCGTTCAATCAAAACCCAATATCGCAAAGCAAATGACAAAACAACACGAATTTCCTTCATAACAGCACAAAGTTGCTCCAAAATACAAGGCAAGTTCAATTTCTATTTGTTACTAACGCCCCAGGGCACAACGCTTCTACTCTGCAGGTTTTGACGCCGACTCGCCGCCACCCCTGCGGTTACGAATGAAGGGCTCGTACGGGTTCGACGGGTACGTCGTCAAGTCGCCCTCCATCGCCGCACGGAACGGCTGCTCGACCTTGAAGTATAGATGCTTCGGCTCGGGATCATTGGGGGCGACAACCGTCTCCTGATAGGGGAGGAGGTCGCCCATCGCCCAAACGCGATCGGAGTACACCGCTGCCCGGTCCGTCAGCTTCAGCACCTCGGCAATCTCCACAGAGCCCGTGGATGAGGGATAGCCGCTCGTCACATCGTCAAGGTCGAAGTCTTCCGGGAAATGAGCAAGCCCAAGGCTGAGCGCCGTCGCCGCCCCGTGCCGGAAGGCCGACCACGTCATGAATTCGACGATGGACGGATCCTTCTCCAGGTAGCGCCATACCTTGACGAGGTCGCTGGGAATCACCTCCGTGGGCGATATCTCCTGAAGATATGCTCGAATGCAAGTCGTGGACAACACGGCCGAGTCGACCAGGGTGGTCACACACTGCCGCGCGTTGTATGACTGCGCCTGCTCAGAGCTATCAATAATCCAGCCTGTGGAATAGAAGCAGGCAGTGAGCATACCAACGACTTGACAACGCAGTTGCTGCAGGCAGAAGAAAGAGGAAGAAAGATTTACCAATCAGCGGACGGCAGAGGCTCGTGATTAAGTTTTGAAGAGAGGAGAAGCCGTTCTGCAGACCAGCAACGAGTGCGTCAGACACTTTCCGCTCCTCAGCGGCAGACGTAACAGCAGCTTTCGCTCGCCCCTCTGTTGAACTCGCTTCCGCCCTCGCTTCCTTGAGCTCACGCTCCAGGTCAGCGACCCGCTTTTCGGCCACGCTCAAAGCAGACTGAGCCGCTGTCAAGTCACCCACCGGGACAAGGCCCTGGCGGACCTCCTCCACTTCGGCTGCAATTGCTCGAGTCCCTTGTTCGTCTCCTAGACGACAACGAGTTCCTTCTCCATGCGACACTTTGCTGCAAGCCGATTGGCAGATTCGCGTTGCAGGCCCTGCGCACAAACTGCAACGTCAACAACATTGAAAATCCTAAGTGCCCACCCGCTGAAAATCCAGCGACTAGGCACTCGGGGACTGGACAATGAAAATCCTAAGTGCCCACCCGCTGAAAATTCAGCGACTAGGCACTCAGGGACTGGACATTGAAAATCCTAAGTACCCACCCGCCGAAAATTTAGCGACTAGGCACTCGGGGACTGGACATTGAAAATCCCAAGTGCCCACCCGCTGAAATTCAGCGACTAGGCACTCGGGGACTGGACGATATAAAAACATTAAGAATCCGACCACTGAAATTCAGTGGCCCGATCCTCGGGGACTGGACATACCTGGATGGCAGTGCCCAGCATGCCGTGAAGCTCCAGCGTGTCCACAGACACAAGCACGACCGGAGTGTGGCCGCGACGCTGCTCGACCTCCGTCTCGGCGACCCCGGGCATCCGGGTCGTTGGCGCCGTGCCACTCGCTGCGGCCGCCTTTGCCATAAAGCGAGGGAAAGTCGCAGCAGATGCTGCGGCGCCACTCGGAGCCGGCTCGGCCATGTCGGGTGAGGCAACAGCCTCCTTGGTCTTCGAGGCCACTTCCGCCGTAGTCGGAGGTTCGCTCAGAGCAACCGCTGTGTCGTTAGAGACTGTGACAACATCATCGCCTTTCGCCTTCTTGACACCTTCGGCGGGAGCAGCGACTTCGTCGATCTTCCTCTTCCGTGAGGAGTCCACCTCGGTGACGACTGGCGGAACCTTGGCAACGAAAGGATGGCCGATATTTTTGACGCCAGTCCCGTAAAACAACGATATGAATAAGACTGTCCGACTACAACGATATGATCCTGTAAAACAAGGATGGCCGATCTTTTTGACAGGCAGATGAACAATACTCACTTGGCGAATGGTATGAATCGCAGACCGGTGCGGATGCTAGCCGGCTTTTCCAACTCGGGCCCCAACCTCAGAGTAAGGCCCGTCTCGAACACATCGTGTGCCCAAGACACTGATGGCTTCTTCGAAGATGAGGCCACGGCAGGAGCCTCCGCGATAATTGTTGTGGGAGCCTCCCTTGGAGGCGAGGCCCTTTTCGCCACAGAATCGCCCAAACCAGCGGCTGGGGCGAATGGAGGTGGTAGCGATGCCAGAGGCACCTCGTCCAGGGGGGCAGCAGCGTCCGGTGCCACGGTTGCGCGCGTCGCTGCGCCCTTAGCCGAGCTGGTGGCGTCGGAACTGGTCGCAGATCGGGGCGGAGACATGTGCTTCGCCGGCTTCGTCTTCTTCTTCGGCGGAACCTTCGCCTCCTTCTTCTTCCTCTTCTTCGACGGTGTGGCCTCACGATGTGAGGTGTGCTCGGGAAGCTCGTCGTCGTCATCGTGAGGCTCGAGGCTTTTACTCGCCTCGAGCTCGCGCTGGTGTTGCCCGCGAGTCTTGCGAATCGTTGGGGCGGTGTCTACCACGGGCTCGTCTTCGTCCTTGTCGTCGTCGTCACCCTCGTCGCTCTCGGCGTCGCCTTTGGCGGGCGGCGACTCGCTCCCGTCCTGGACAGACGAGCTCGAGTTCTCGTCGTCTGCGGGTGGGAGCCACCCTTCCACCACTTGGACAACTACAATAAGCATAAGACAACGTCAGCACAACCGCGAATGCATCATATGCGACTGCGAGTGGTGGCGAAATGACGGCTTACCATCGGAGCTGGGCGCCTTGTAGTATAGGGGGCGACCCCGGCCTTCGCGTCTAGATACACCGCCTGGGTAATCTTCTTCAGGGCCAGGGTGTAGTCTTCAAGACGCCATTCGGCGAAGGAGGACTTCGTCGGATCGTCCTTACCCATATACTCGTGCATGTAGTGGTCGCGGCGGGCCAAGGGCACGAGGCGGCGCCCGAACCAGCAGTTGTAGAGGTTGATGGTCTGGAGGCCCTTCTTCTTCAGGCCGCGGATGGTCTGCAGCATTTCGTCGACAACCATCCGCTGATCCAGCGGGAGCTTGACGACCTGGAGCCGACGCGGTTCGGGCCGATCGGCGGAGTACCTAGGAAGCGTCACTTCGCCGTCTAGAGTTGACTCAGTGACGTAGAACCAGGACTTCTTCCATTCGTTCGCCGCCTTGGCGGGCAGCATCAGGTCGATGAACGAGACCTTCGACTTCAGCTGGAATGTTAGGCCACCTGCGGCTAGCATCGGGCTGCCTGACTCTTCGCGGCTGATTCTCCCATGGAACAGCTCTTGCCACAGAAATGGCGAGCTGCTCGATACTATGCGGACCCAGATCCGACGGCTGGATCCCGTAGTAGGCGCAGAAACGCCGGAAGAGGAGGGAAGTGGGAAACCCCAGCCCCCGCTCCAGGTGGCTGGTGAAGCAGATGAATTCTCCCTCGTGCGGGTCCAGAGTCACTTCTTCGGCCACGGGGATGCGCCATCTGCCGGCGCATAGGATCCCGGCCTCCTCGAAGGATTCCAGTAGCGCCCTAGTGCACTTGGATCTGCCCCATGGTTCGGTGGAGGGGGGCATCGGTTGGAAGATCGTGGAGGTCGGGGCTCTCTCGATTGGTTGGATCGCTATGCGGAGTGGGAAACGGAGATGAGCGAGATTGGAGGAAGAACGAAGGAGTGTTCCCCCGTTCGCTTGTCATTCTCCTTATATAGCGGTTGCTACCCGCCAATTTCGGGAGCCGTTACTACGCGATAATTACGCCGGAGTTACCGTTGGATTACCCCAACGGCTAGTTTGACCCCAATTGACGGTCCAACTTCACCCATTCGACTCGTCGCTCCACGCGACTCGACGATTCGCCGACCCGATCACTATAACAGTGACTGAGTACTCGCCGGCCCGTTCGCCGAGCTGCGACACGATTGGTCGCCATTATTGCGACTAGAATAACTAGTTTTTCCTTTATTCAGGAGTCCGCCGCCGATTCGACTGGACGTCCGCATTGTACCCGCATACTCCGACTGCCAGCGAACGCCTGCGACCAATCAACGACGACCTCGGGGACTACTGATGGGGATATGCCTACCGGGGTATACTCAGCAGGACGTTTCCTACTGGCCCAGGCGCCAGCGAGTGGGCCTGCAGGACGGCGACTGGATCAAGATCTGGTGTGGACTCAAGCGACTGGAAGCTGAAGGCCTAGAAGCGTAGATAAGCCTAGTCGGATTAGGTCGTAGGGTCACCGAATCCTTAACTGATTCGGTTGAGATCTGTAAACCCTAGGGAGGTGAGTCTATATAAACCTCCCTGAAGGGCGCATAGAGGATACGTTCCATCATACACCCAAGCGACTCGCCGCCTAGCCGTCGAGCTCGCCCCATTGTACTCTCACCATAATACAATCTAGCAGGAGTAGGTCTTTACCCTCCGGGGGCCGAACCTGGGTAAACCCTTGTGTCTCAGCCCTCATCTCGCACCGCAGATGGCTGGCCGCCCTTGCCCTATGTTCTACTACTCGCTGCCGATTGCAGCATCTGCCGTGGTCATTCCCACGACACTAGAGCATGCCACTGTCCAAGTGACCCCCTCCCGGGGTGGTGGAACCACTAGTGGTCCCTCTAGAACATTCTAGAAGTATCCGGTCAAAACACCGGAACTTTTCCCAAACCCCGCTTATATAAATCTTATTCTCCAAACCATTCTGGATTTCCTCGTGATGTCCTGGATCCAATACGAGACTCCAAACAACATTCGGTCTCCAACTCATATTCTATATCTACTTTAAACAACATTGAATCCTTAAGTATGTCTCCCTATGGTTCGTAAACTATGCAGACATGATCGAGAAATGTCTCTGATCAATAACCAATAGAGGGATCTGGAAATCCCTATGGCTCCCACATATTTCTATGATGACTTCGTGATCGAATGAACCATTTACATACGATACCGATTCCCTTTGTCGCGTGATACTTAACTTATAGAGGTTTGATCGTCGATATCTCCATACCTAGTTCAACCTTGTTACCGATAAGTACTCTTTACTTGTTCCATGATATGACACATTGTGACCTTGTCACATGCTTGCAAGCCAATTGGATTACATTCCACCGAGAGGCCCAGTGTATATATATCCGTCATATGGATGGACAAATCCCACTCTTGATCCATATGCTTCAACACATACTTTCAGAATACCTAATGCCACCTTTATAACCACCCAGTTACATAAGTGTTGTTTGATGTCATCAAATCATCCATCCGACGATTGTGGTTAACATGATCTCATGGTCAAAAGATTAGGTTACTATGTATTTGAAAGCTTGTAGCAAACGAACTCTAAATGACTTGATCTTATGCTATGCTAACTATAGGAGTGTGTCCATCACATCATTTTCATAATGATATTATCTTTCTATTAATAACATCTAATGTCTATGATTAGGAAACCATGATCATTTATTAATCAACAAGGTAGCTTAACAAGAGGCTTACTAGGGACTCTTTTATGTTTACAAAACACACAAGTATTAATGTTTCTGGTTAATACAATTATAGCATGGGATGTGAACATTCATCATAAACACAAAGATATAATAATAACCATTTTTATTATTGCTTCATGGGCATATCTCCAACAGTCTCCCACTTGCACTAGAGTCAATAATCTAGTTTGGAAAAAATTGTGCATTCAACGCCTATGGCTTTTTGGTGTTGTATATACAAGATTGCTAGTGGTAAACTTAATCTTCGGATCTGACACTTCCAGGTCCATGTTTATTTTTATGTCTTTGAGTCTCTATGCATCATTCATTCTCCAATGAGATGGCATTGTATAAATTTGGTCTTTTGGTGAGACCTTTAGTTCTTTAGGGTTAAACTATGTCGATACAATTGTTGTACAATATATATTCATAGTACTAGCCCGCTGTGAACCACACCTAGTTTTATAACAAACTACTTGACACAAATGTCCTCTTTTGCTGCTACAATAGTAGTCATATACTTGGCCTTTTTTTGTAGTATCTGTCGCAATGTTTTAACTTTGGAACTCATCCAAATCCGTTAATGGAACTTCCTTTCCATTATATTGTGCCACCCATAGTTTAAATTGTAATAAACTTAATTTGTATCTTGTGACAAAACTAGTTTCAATGTAACACTTTACAATGAACTATCTATCTATTTGTCACCTCTATATAAATAACATATTCTTAGTTCTTCTAAAGATCATAAGAATATCCTTACTATCATCCAATGATCATTTTATGAGTAATTCTGGTATATGCTCATAACATTTAAAGCATGGGTCATATCTGGATGTGTACATATCACTGTATGATTAATCAAAATTTTCTTGTGATTTAACTCACCAAGTTTCAAGAACACTTGGATCTTATCTCACTTACCAAGTGTCAATACACTTGAATCTTGATTCAATCCTTCCTGTGCGACAAGTATATTTGGCACAACCATATTAGCGTCTCAATCTATCCATATAGATATTGATACTTAATATTCGGGTTTTGCCTAAGTATTTCATCGAAATGAAATTCTTAACACGTGTCAATAAAAGATACATCATTTCCAATCAACAATATGTCTTTCACATAATGCATTAGAAATATGTATTAGCGCTCCCACTTAATTTCTTGCAAACGCAAGCATCTTCATCGTCTCCGATGAATTTAAACATTTTAACAGTTTCATCACGCTGAAGATTCCAACTTCGCGATGCTTACTTCAACCATTGAAGTTTGCATGCCCTGTTAGCATCCTTTGAATTAACAAAACCCTTTGGATCCTGTCATGTACACGTCCTAGGTAACCATTCTACTAGAAGAACGTGTTTTGTTTGTTCAACTATCATATACCAATATATGTAGTGGTTGCTACATTAATCCATCCAGACTAAATATCGCTATGAAAGATCAAATATTGTCATAGTCAGCTCTTTGAATATTATCGTAAACTCTTTCCCAACATGTCGACAATTTCATAGATGTGAAACATCCATGTCTATTTCTTTATAGATCCAAATATGACTGTAAGGTCATACACCTTTCCAGAGGGTCTTCCAGGTTCAAAAAACTTGATTTCTCGTGTACGGAACTATCACGGATTTTATGGCTTCAAGCCATCTGACGGAGTTAGGGCCCATCATCACTTCTTAGCATATAGTCGATTCATCATTGTCAAACAACAATTATTTACTCTCAAATCTTAGTATTTTATTGTTTACCTGGCCTACTTGGTTCAATAAGAACTTAGACCTCCGTGACCACAACCTTTGAGGCACATGAGCTATAAGAATTGTTGCTGCCTCCGGGATACTTTCCAGCACTACGCAACTCAGCACATATAGCTAAAGTTCAATAACTTTATCAAAGTTCTATTGTCCTCCCACTTAACTTTTCATGAAAAATCCCTTCTCAAGAAACCTGATGTTCTAAGTGACAAACACTTTTGTCTTTGATGTTATGGAGGAATACCCAATAGTTATTCGAAATAACATACAAAGACACGCTCATCCGACTTTGGTTGTAAATATTTTACTTATGCCTAGCATACCAAAGTTTAAGAAAGGACAACTTGGGTTTTATCCCAAACCATAACTTTATATGGTGTCATTTCAATATATCACGATGGAGCTCTTTTTAGTGTAAAAGTGATAGTCACTAAAGCTTTCAATCTTTCAAATACAATAGCAGTTTATTACTGACACCTTTGATCTCACCATGTCAAACAAGGTTTCATTACATATCTCGAACACTACATACTCTTATAGTGTTTCAACAAATACAAATCCACAGAACGATTCGTCAAATCTTAGGTGTTATGCTAAACTTGTAACTCAAATATCTTCCTTTATGATCTAATCATAAATTCTTTATTTTCTTGTTACAATGATTTTCTCCTTCATCTTGAAAGTCTTTGAACATTTTCAAATATTTCATACTTCATCCTCATTAAGTAAATATACTTATGTATTCACTTAAATTTTAGACAAAGCATATGAAGTTGAAACTCATCGCTCACGACTATACATAATAGACTAAATACATCAATATGTACAAATTCCAATAAGTTAGTCGTTTATTCTTCTACGCCTTTGAACGAAGTTTCAATTATCTATAGAAAAGTCTCACAAGTGTCATTTGATCAAAATCAAAAGACTCCAAAATTCCATCAACATGGAATTTCTACATGTTCTCTTTCCAATTTAATTTAAACGGCGATGTCACTTCATAAGTGATCTTTTAATCATTTGTCTTACGATATTTTTAGCATTTAGTTTTATGGATGTGATTTCTCCATCCAGATTTGTAAATCATCCATCTTACATGGAATATGGTAATTATTTGAACAACCTTTTGTTCTCATAATACCTTATCAAAGTAACAATTATTGAAACAAATCTTGAAGGTATGCTTTGATGTCAACGAGAAACTCAATAACACTTTGTTTGTTTTCGACGAACGTCATCACATATTCTCTTGATGGTTACTCAGGATAGTGCAGTTCATGAATTTGTGTTGTCCTGTATGCCATTTCACACCAACCAATTCGGTATCCAATACCCAAGAAACATATTGTTTAACAAGCAAAGAATATAGCTATAACATGTATATCATTTATATACCTAAGTTGGACATTTCCAATCTTCTATCTATTTCTGCCAAATATTTTTGAGATTATTTTTCAGCATTTCCTATACCTTTTAAAAATATCTATCAATATCAACAGTGGCGCCATACATATGAGACATAGTACAAAGCGTGTATAGTCAAATACTAATACCTTTGGACTTGCACTTTGAAATAGATCACCATCATCAAATGTTTGCTGTTCTTTCAAAATCCATACTTTAGTAATCTTTTAGTGTAGTAAACATTTTACCTACATCTTTTATTCATCCTTATCATGACAATTTTCATGATCAAGCTACTTTAGCTTATAACGGTGAACCGCAAGTATAATGTTGCTTTCCAAAACCTTTTGGAGGATTAGGACGACTAGCGTCTCTAACCTTTGCAAATTCTCATACAAATATGAGAACATAAATTTTGCTAAATTATACTATCATGTTGCAACCAAAACATTGATTTAGATATCGCAATATATTCCACACATGATGGTTTCTGAAACAATTATTTTATCTCCTAGATAACCTTGATATTAAAACAATCTTTGAATATCAAGAATCATGGAGGCAAACATGATAATTTAGATACTAATACTGGAATTGTTACTCTTGATTTAATACCAATTATTAAAATTCATGGAGTAAATGGAGTTTGCTGAAAGTTTTGAAAGATCACGGATGCCGCCTAGAGGGGGTGAATAGGCGGTTTAAAACTTTTACGATATGGGCTTAATAATGGCGGAATAAAACTAGAATTTTTTTTGTTAAGCATAAAGCCTATAAATACTAAGGTTCACCTATGTTCACTGATACGTCCAAAACGTATCTACTTTCTCGAACACTTTGCTATTGTTTCTTCTCTAAACTTGTGTGATTTGGATACAAATAACACGGACTAACGTTGTTTTCAGCAGAATTACCTTGGTGTCTTGTTTTTTTGCAGAAAATCAACTATCAGGAAAAATCCCGAAAAATATGCCAAAAATTATATTTCACCAGAAGATCCATGGAGCGAGAAGACGAGACGGAGAGGAGGCCTGGGGGGCCCACACCCACCCCAGGCACGGGCCCACCACTGGCCGCGCATGGAGGGGGTGCAGCCACCCCAGGCACCCCCTCGGCCTCCCTCTACGCCTATAAGTTGTCTTTCGACCTAAAAACCGGGGGAGGTTCGATAGTTTTCCAGAAAGAGTTCCGCTCCGCCGCCGCCACCAGAAACCAAGATTCGGATCCAGAAACTCCGTTCTGACACCCTGTCGGGACGGGGAATTTGGATAGGATCATCGCCATTGTCATCACCATCAACCACCGATGTTTCCCTCATCAATGAGTGAGTAATCCCCCGCTGTAGGCCTGGGGATGGTAGGGATTGGATGAGTTCTATCATGTAATCGAATAAGATCTATTAGGGCATAGTGCCTAGTATCTCTATTAGTGCTATTTGACTTTGTTACAACTTGTTGTGCTTAATGCTTGTCATTAGGGCCTGAGTGCCATGATCTCAGATCTGAACTTATTATTGAATCATTATGATAGTATTTTTTGTGATCTTATCTGCAAGTTGTGTACACATATCATTGTCCGGATCCAAAGGCCCCAAAGTGACAATAATTGGCACAACCGGAGGGGATTGCTATGGTGTGAGGATCACATGTGTTCATGGAGTGTTAATGCTTTGCTCCGGTGCTCTATTAAAAGGAGCACCTTAATTACCAATAGTTTCCTAGAGGCCCCGCTGCCACGGGCTGGCTAGACAAAGGATGTTGTGCAAGTTCTCATTGCGAGCACGTATGACTATATTTGGAGCACATGCCTAGGATTGTTTAGTACTTGGATGCTTGTTATTATTTATATGCAATGTCCTAGACCTTGAAGTTACATGTTTAGACTCGTCCATGCAACGCCTGTCCATCCATTCCTATGCCTATTGCACTCGAATCCCACTGTTACCATTACTGTTACTATTGCTACTGTTTCATTGTTGCTGTTGCTTTACTGTTGCTACTACCAAACTTTACTATTGCTACTACCAAACTGTTGCTACTGATAAACTTCTGTGAGCAAGAACTATTTCCAGGTGCAGCTGAACTGACAACTCAGTTGTTAAGGCTTGCAAGTATTCTTTGGCTCCCCTTGTGTCGAATCAATAAATTGGGTAATACTACCCGCGAAGACTTTTGCGATCCCCTATACTTGTGGGTCATCAAGACTATTTTCTGGCGCCGTTGCCGGGGAGCATAGCTTTATTTGTAAGTTCACTTGGATCTATTATTGTTCATTGCTACTCCTTTCATCATGGGGAAGTCTCGTGATGGAAAGTTCCCTATTTTACCATCCACTATAAGAAGAGGTACAGTCCTAAATACCTCTGCTTCTCTTGATTGACCGTCTGTTATAAGTAAGCTTGTTACACCACCACCACATACACATGCTACACACACTGCTATTACTGCTGAGTCTGAAACTGCTTTTGATACTCATGATGTTACTTCTATTGTGCTTGATGCGAGTGATTCATTAGGTCCTTTTCTAGATACTACTATGGCTAGTCTAGGAAATACCAAAACTCCTGGTGAAGACACTGTTACACCTGTTATCTCACCTGAGGCTAGTGAGAGTTATGATATTAATGATGGTTACATTGAGTTCACTGATGATTTTGTTGAAGAGTGCTGAAACACACATGGTTCTAGTGCTATTAAGAGTCTCCTTGCTAGACGTACTATCATGCCTAAGTTGTTGAGAAAGAACCTATTAAGAGTCCTCTGATCCTAATTTTGCCACTTCTCCCATAGATATTAAAGATGAAGACTATGATTTCTCTCTTGATTTATCTTATTTAGATATTGTTGAGAAAGAACCTTTTTGTGGGACTGAAAATGAGAGTGATGTGGCTCATATGAATGAGCTTTCTACTATGAGTGCTTTGTTCTCTGATGATTTTAAAATGCGCAAGTACTTTGTTACTAAGATCTTCCATTTTTCACTAAAAGGAGAAGCTAGGGCTTAGTTTAATAGATTACCTCCTGGTTCCATTGATAGCCCTGATTTCTTGGTTGCTTCTTTCTTCCAGAAATATTTTCCTCCCAGTGCTAGACATGCTGCTTTGTAGAGACTTTTTGATTTTAAACAGGGAGAAGAAGAGAAATTGCCTGAGTCATGGACAAGGTTCTGTGCCTTGATTCATGCACATCCTGGATGTCCATTCCCTAAGAATGAGCTTCTTGATATTTATTATAATGGACTAACTAATGATTCTAGGACCTACCTAGATAGCTTTGCTGATTGTGTTTTCAGGAAAAGGACTGCTACAGATGCTGAAGAATTAATGACTAAAATAAGCAAGAATTATGATGATTGGACTTCAACTGAGCTAAATACACCTGATCCTATTACTCCTGAACCAGTTGTTCCTGAACCAATTCCAGCACCAACAACAAAGAAGAGGGGAGTTATTGCATTAATTGATGAAGTGATGAAGGAAGCTAAGAAGTGTGTAAAGGAGAAAGGTATTAGAGCTGAAGATGTGAAGAATCTACCTCCTATAGAAGAATTATGTAAGCCAATTCCCCACTCATCTACTATTGAGGTACTCTCTCCAACACTTTGATAAAGGTGATATTCCTTATGGTAAGCCTCCTGATCAATGTTTAGAGGAACTTGACACATTTATTGTTAAGCAAGGGTATTTTAATAAACAAGTTCAGAATCATTTATTGGAAAACTCTAGAGCTATCCATGAGTTGAAATATATTGTGGAAAGAACTTCTAATGATATTAAAATTCTTTGTAAACACTTTCAAATGGTTCAAAATCAACTTGATCAACTTGATAAGGTGCAAAAGGATATGCTAGTTAATGCTTCAGGAGATAAACATGCTTATGGAATTAGAACTAGGAGTGGTATAGCTACTCAAGATCCTTTATATCCTGAAGGACACCCTAAAATAATAGAGCAGGATTCCTAACAAGGTGAAGATAGTGGTAGTCCTCGTAAGAGGAAGAAAAATAAACATAAGATAGTTGAGGAACCACTTGAACCTGTTGTAGATCCTAATAGTATATCTGTCTCTGATGCTGAAACTGAGAGTGGTAATGATAAAAATGAGTTTCCTGATAAGGAGGAAGGTGAAGAAGAACCTGAGAAGCACACTAAGAACACTAGGTACACAAAGGAAGATTTTATTGCTAATAAACCTGGTAAAGAGAGAGAACCTTGGGTGCAGAAACCTATGCCTTTTGTAGGTAAGAAACACAAGTCAAAGGAGGAGGAACACTACAACAAGTTTTGTGAGTGGATGGAGCCTTATTTTTGCAAATTCCTTTGACTGATGCTATTAAGTTGCCTCCTTATTCAAAGTATATGAAGGATATTGTCTCTAATAAAAGGAAGATTCCTAATGAGGAGATTTCTACTTTGCTTGCTAATTACTCCTTCAATGGTAATATTCCAAAGAAACTTGGTGATCCAGGTATACAAACTATTCTTTGCTCCATTAAGAATAATTATGTTAGAACTTATTTATGTGATTTGGTAGCTGGAGTTAGTGATATGCCCTTTTCTCTCTATAAGAGACTCCAGCTGGAAAAGTTGATACCAACCGATATATCTTTGCAAATGGCTGATAAGTCAACTACTATTCTTGTTGGTATATGTGAGGATGTTCCTGTTCAAGTTGCTCATAATTGCATGGTTTTAACTGATTTTGTTGTGCTTGAAATGCCTGAAGATGATAATATGTCTATTATTTTTGGGAGACCTTTTCTTAATGCTGCAGGTGCTGTCATCAATTGCAATCAAGGAAAAGTAACATTCAATATTAATGACAAAGAGCACACTGTCTATTTCCCCAAGAAGGTTGTTAAGAGTTATTGCCTGAATTCCATTGAAAATATTGAGAGCATCAAGGTTGGAGAAATATATTGTCCCATTCCACAAGGAAATTTTGAAACTATTATGATTGGGACCATTGCTATCAAGTATGAGGTAACATAATCACCTTGTGTATTGCAAATTTTTGCTTCATATAATATTGTTTTGGTAACAAGACTTGATCAACCTTGTTAACAAAAGGATTTTAATGAACAAAATAATGTTTCCGCTGTGGTTATACTTGCTTTCTTATACTTTTCTCCTTCCTAGTCTTTGCTTTAGCTTTAGTTTTGCTAGTTGTTTGCTTGTTTGAGTTTCTTAGAGCTCCTGTAGTTTGGCTTTTGGTTTAATTTTGCTTTTCTGAAAAAATTGTTTCTGCGAGAAAATCAATTTTCATAGCCTGAAAATTGGCCAAAAATAAAGTTTCCCGAAAAATCCCAGAAAATTCAAAATAAATTTTCCTCGAAAAAAGGGGCAGAGAGGCACCTGAAGTGACCCAGGGGCCACCCCAAGCCACCACACCCATGGTAGGCGTGGCCTACCAGGTGGCGGTGCCTGGGGGGTCTGGCCCACCTGGGCCCCTCCAGGCTGCCTCCTCAAAGCCATCTTCTTTCTCTCTCCCGAAAAACACCGGAAAACTTTCTCAAGCTCGAGTTCTTGCTGTTCTTGATCGCGATTTTCGATCTCCTTGTTCATACCATCTCAAGTGCTGATTTTTGGAGGGATTGTTCCTTGGTATGTGCCTCCTCCGCTTGTCCAATTAGATTTGTGATTGGTAGATTGTATCTTGAGTATTTTGTTGCTATAGGTGTCAGGTTGTTTGAGCTTGCATTCTTGTTCTATGCTTAGAAACTTTGTTTTGATGCATGTGTAGTCCTCTAGCAAGTTCATGTAGTAGTTGCTCATCATTTATCAACTTAGAAATCACTTGGTTTGATGGTTGTTTAAAATTTCAGAAAAGTGAAGTCATGGACCACCACTCATATGGTGATATATTTGAGAGTGATGCACCTAGAAGGGCAAGGCTTCCAAGGTCATCTACCAGTACTAGAACCTCATACGATGAGGATCTCATCACTCTGTGATTTGGTGATGAGGGAGATGAAGGGGATGCGCACCCCTCCACCTTTCCTTGCCAAACTTTCTTGTGAGCTGTTGGGATTCTTAATGATTTTATGACTTTGGTTCAGAGGTCTGGACTAACAAGTTACATGTAGGATGAGAGTGCATAATATACTTTACTTACTAAAATATTTGTGGAGAGTTTCTCCTTTACTAACAGCATGTTCAAGCCTGCTGTGTCTTTCAAAATTTATGGCAGGGCTCATTCTATGACTTTGAAGCAATTTTGCAAGGCCCTGGGACTTGGTACAGCTGGGTCATCAAAGAAGATTCCAGCTCTTCCCGCTGATTTGTTGGAGCTTTACCGAGGAATAACCAATGATGATGACCACAGAGCTCAACGAGGAAAGATAAAGAATATTCAACTCCCAACCATCAGGTATTTTGCCTACTATCTTGCCACCAGTGTTCTTGGTAGGGAGAACACTAGTAATATTTCCAACTATCAATTGGCCTTCTTAGATGCTGCGCTCAACAATGAGGATAAGTATAATCTTGGTTCTCTCATTGCTCGTCGCTTATCTGCTAAGGGACCTATTTATGGGGGAATTATTGCTACTCGTGTTGTTGCTGCCTTGAACATTGATGTTAATCCACATGATATAGTTTTGGCTCCTCAGAGGCTTGATCTTGCTGCCATGAAGGCGTACCATTTTGTCACCACTAGCTCTACTCTTGAGACCTTGGTTTATAGAATGTTGTTTATTGATGGGGAAGAGAGAGAGAGATCCCTCTATCCCAAACCACTTTGTTCAGTATTTCTCAAGGACCTTGGTCACACTCGAAGGCGGAGATGGATGACAAGCTACTCTCTCTTAACATCCACGGGCACTATCAGGAGGAAGCACCATCATACGACCCCTCTGCGTATTACACAGGTAAGGGCTCGAGCTCGTACCAAGACGAGGGAGCTTCCTTGACATACTACGGAGGTTCATCCTCTTGGACACCATGGGATTGAGCCCCACTTAGGCCAAAAGCCTAAGCTTGGGGAGGTATATCGACATCACACTCATCTATATATTATGTTCGGTCGGTTCTTTGTATATCCGTTGTTTCGCTTTCTTTTTGGTTTTTGTTGCTTCTTTCTAAAAACACAAAAATACCAAAAATATTTTCATTGTTTCTCTTGGTTTGTTTCTTTGTTTCTTTAATTTGGTTTGCCTTAAAAATGAAAAAATCCAAAAATAATTTGCTTTGTCTGTTTTGCTCTGTTTGCTTCTTGTTTGGTTTTTCTTTGTTTGCTTGTTTCTAAAAAATTGAAAACACCAAAAATATTTGTTGTTCTTCTCTGGTTTTGTGAGTTCTTTCCAGGGTTCAGCCGTCCTCAGTGGAGTTTAGTTTCATGTTATTATTCAAGTCACACAAGTGAAGGGCAATAATGAAGATTAAGACAACTCGAGGTGTGGTAAGAGGCTGGTAACGAACGCTATTTGTTTCATTTTTGTACATATACTCATCATTGTGAGAATGCTTAGCCTGTTTGTGTAAAGGTGTATGTCATTATGGATGCATAGTAGTTCTTGCTTGTCTATGATTAGCTCCATCTTGCTAATAGTTTGTAGCATGTCATAAGAATGTTTGTTTGCATTGTTTTATTCATACTTTGGTATGATATTGTGGTATCCTCCTCTGACTGTTCATGTGAATCGACTTGGCACATGCTCACGCATGCATATGACTAATCAATAAGTCGGTAAGCCTCGATGAATTATTTTTCCTCAGAGTTCTTGTATCACTTTTATGCCATAATTAGTCATGTTTTGTTGCAAGCATGATTATGACAGCTATTGCTCTCTCGTTTGTCTCTTCCTCTCTATTGCTAGCCTTCACTTGCACTGAGTATGTGCTCTACCTGTGCTTCCAACTCCCCAAAACCAATATTGCCAGCTGTGTCCACCATACCTACCTATTAGCATTATTTGCTACTTTAGTGCATATTTTATATATGCCGTGTTTTCTTCCAAAATAAAATGTTTGTCTGTTTTGAGAAAGTTAGTTAGTAAAGGTCTCACGAACTTGATGGCACACTTTATTCCTTGCGCTTAATAATTCTGAACCATTGTGACATGTCCATGAAAGTTATACTCTTGCTAATTATATGTTGAGAGTCAGCAGAACCGTGCTGTCACGGGGAACACTTTCAACATTTTTTGGATATCTCATCCAGTTGATACCTTGCTCTTTTGTTTACGAATGTCGATGATGTGAAATAAAAGGGGAGCTTGTGAGTTCATGGAGTCTATACATTGTGTTAGAAAAACGCCTGGGCCGCTAGCCTAAGCCATGCCTAATCATGGTGGAAACTTGCAGCATCACCATAATGAGCATTTATGAAGCATCCTCAATAAAAATCTATGCATATAGTAAATAAAAAGATCGCTGAGATGCTCATTGTCTGCTTGCCTTGTCATTTTGATCACGGGATAGCTCCTGTATCATGTGCAAGGGGTACCCCGTTGGCGGTTCTCTATGATATGCATGTATTTACAATGACAAGAACTTTCAGGTAACCAAAGTTGAGTAGCATGCTGTCAACACCCGGATTTTTAATCCCAGATGCCTGTTATGCCATACATCGCAATCCCAGGATTACCATTTTTGCGAGACATAATAGAATTGGATACCACAGTACATCATCCATTACAAACCATACATAAGGTCTTACACAAATAAGGATCTCATGATCTAGTTCTTAATACAACTCAAGCAGCGGAATACGTAATAATAACGGTAGCGTAGGCGAAGCTCCATCTTCGGGGTCACAGGCAATGCTGAAGATGGGAGATGATCCTAGTTGTCGTAACCTTCCTGGGGTCCATCCTCCAGGTACTCCTCTTCATAGTCTGGCCACGGGAATAGCCAGGGACAAATCCATGAGTACTCTTTAAGTACTCGCAAACTAATACTAACAAGTGACAGGGGTTTTTGATAATAGGACACTAGGCTCTAGGGTTGTTTTGCAAGAAGCCAGATTTATCTCTACCAAGTTCAGAAGCAAGGGAGCTAGTGAAGTTTATAACACCTAAGTGGGAACTTGTATTTCAATTCACAACCCTGTTGTGGTCAAGTCAAAGTCTCAATCCATTTCACAAGTTATTTGAAAACATCTGACGGGGGAACAGTATGGCCACTCCAACTGTCCATAACCGCGGACACGGCTATTCGAATAGTTTGACACTCTGCAGAGATTGTACACTTTCACCACAACATTCGATACATCTGTCAGGAACAAATCCTGAATTCACCATAATCAGTATGCGGATAATCAATCCTAACCTTTCCATTACACGCCCTAGTATAAGCACCTCTCCTATGAGTTTGGCCTCCCAACCATGACCAACTGTCATCTTGGGTACTGCACAGGTGGACATTCTTCACAAGGTAGCCTCAGCTCAAACCTTGGCCATGAGGGAACTAATACTAAGGTATATAAATTTCCAGTCAAGCCCTACCCAATCTTCAGGTATTGTGGTTGTACGGTAAAATTAGAATGGTATCGCATCCAGACAACCATCAGTTTTATAAAGGGGCTAAGGCTCATGCCTTAAAATTTTCATCACCAAATTCATCTGGTGTTTGGAAACACATGTCAAAACATCTCAGTAGAATGATCCATCATTCTAAGGTTTTCATAACCATTTTCACCAAGTATTCCCATCTAAAGTTGATCAAGTTTTATGCTTAGCACTAGCATCTACAAGTGGGGGTGAGTACTAATGAGGGGTGGTAACTAGGGGAGTGTCAACTAAGTTCAATCTTATGCCTTAGGATGACATCAAGATTATCTAGCTTAGGCCAAATTTTATGCTCTTTATGCAACCTTCAAATATATCTGTCTAGCATCTATGAGTCATTGGAGTACTCTCTAAGGAAGTAGCTTTGATAAAGAAATAAAGTAGAAAGCTTGCAAATAAAACTAGGATTGGGTTATCAAGTGGATATGATCACATATGCTTAAGGCATACAGTGGACATGGTAACAAGCAAGTATTGGCTTGCATAGGTCAACTTGATTAGTAAGGCTTGCATCATCAGTATAAGCTTGCAAGTGTTAGGTTGTCTTGTGCAGAGCAGTGATTGAAGTTCTCCTCGGCTTCTTCTTCGTAGTATCCTCCTTCCTCCTCGTATCCTTGGTCGGTACTAGCGTCTATAAATAAATACGATGTACACAATCACCAAACAATACTTAACTACTTGCAATCATCACATAAAAGGGTCCTATAGATGATCTAGCACCATCACTAACATTACAAGACTAAGGCTTGGTTTAATTCCTTTTATTTTTAGAAAAGTATTTTCTACTCATTGAAAAACTACTTAAGATTTAATATTCTCCAAACCAAACATGGGATCATGTTGACACATGTCATCACCACATATTTTAGTCCATGGGAATGTGATTTAAAGTGGTGTCACAATTTAATAAGGTTTTACCCTTTTATTTTAATTAAATAAGTGACTAGAAATGCCTATGTGGCATTCTTTTATTACTTGGTCAATATTTCTGTAAGTAACCCTATATATTTTTATATATTCTAAAAGATATGGTTAAATGTGATTTTTGAGAGTTGGAATCAACTCAAAAGCTATTATAGTTTTAATTTGAAAAATCTTTGAATGCAGAAAAGCTTCTGCCTTGTTATTTTTACCAAAGATGATCTACAGATCCAAATGGTTTGAATCGAACGGGCTTGGATGCAGAATTTCAAGACCTTTCTAAAAAAATTGGTTTCATTCAATTTGGTTCACTGGATCAACCTGGGTTTATTTTTGAAACTAGGTGCAGAAGTGTGTTTGAAATAAAATGGAAAAGGTTAAATTCAAACAACTGGGTTGCGCGGGAAGCGATACTAGGCCGGCCTGCTAAGCACAGCGCTTACACGGGCTGGTTAAGTGGTTGTCCCCACGCGTCAGTGAGACGAGGGGGTGCGAAGCGGTATGAGGCGATGTGGTGTGTTAGATCTGGTTCTAATCCAACGGCTGAGGGTCATCGTCGATGTTGGGCAACGCCGGCGAGACAGAAACCTAGCGCGGCCAGTGGGGGTCGTTGGGGGCTCACCGGGGTTCAGGAGAGGGTCGGCGAGGCGGGCGAACGACGAAGTCGACGACGGCTAACCTCCTAGTACCGGCAGCTTCTCCTGGGGCGGCTCCAATCGCTGGCCCCCTTCTTCTCCAGCAGCGGCGGGCTCCGGTGAAATTCCGGCGAAGCGCTGCTCGCCTTGCTCCGGGAACAGGGTGGCAGGATCAATGAGGAGAGGGGAGTAGGATGGTGTGCTCAATTCGGCTGGGGGTGGCCTCTATTTATAGTGGAGAGAGGGGACCGACGGGGCGCAAGGTGAGATCGTCGTGGTCGACGGCACAGGCGGCTATCGTCGTGGGCGATGGTAGGGGGCGGTGCGGTGCTCCCTGGCGATGCTCAACGACATGGTTTCGAGGCGTGGGGCGGTGCGCCTTGGTCGGAACGCGGTGGTGCTTTGCGCGTGCCCGACGGAGGTTTTTAATGCGCACAGCGTGCGTGGTCCACGCGGCGGCGAACGAGCGTGTCTGTGGGGTTGCTGGGACGGTGGTGATCACGTATGCATGCGGCGAGGGCGGCACACGGTCTGTGGGCGTCGGTAGAGCGTGGCGCACGGGGCGCGCTCTCGGCATGGTTGCTGGCGAGCTTGGCATGGTCCGTGCGTGTGGTACAGGGGTTGGCAAGGTTCGAGCGCTGGACAGTGAGTGGCGGTGGGGTGTTGGCTTGCTCCCAGACATGTTGGCTAGGTTTGTTTCTTCTCCTAGCTGGCTTTCGACATGTGGGTGGCAAAGGTGCACTCGGCCTGCTCACCATTGATGGCATTGCCCAGCTTACAGTGATGCTAAGGGTTTGCAATCGAGCTAGATGATCTACTAAATCCTAGTTGCAACTAGAGAGGGAACAAGTTAGGCTCAAATCACTGCTCCAAATAGTGTTTGGATTTTGTTTGATTTGAATCTGCAAGGTGTTTGATGAAATGGCCGCAAGAATTCAAGTTTTGAATTTTGAAAAGATTTTTGATGAGTGTGCTAGGTTGGTGCTGGTGAGTCTGCAGATGCTTGGGTTTTGAAAGTTGAGCTTGTTTGAGTGGTTTTGGAAAAAGTGGGATCTTCCCATATGATAAAGATTCAATTTTGAACTGTCCTTTAAACTATGCATTTGAATGTTTCTGGGTGATCACAAAGTGGGCCTTGATACTTTGTTATGAGTACAATCAAGGGGTGCAAAGATCCAGCAAGGTTTCTGTTAGGTTCTGAAAGTTTGAGACAGCCAAAGTAGGCATGGGAGTTAAATTAGTCAAAATGACCATTCCCTTATTTTATTTGTTTTGATTTACTTGTCTTTAGGAAAAGTGTGGGAAATGTTTAGATGATGTTTATTTCACCTAAGCATCCATTTACAAGCAAAGGAACACACAAACAAGTTGGTTCAAAAGAATTCAAAATGAAATGCATACTCACATGCATGCTTCCATATTTTTATTTAGAAAAGTTTTTGTTAACCCTAATTTTGATGATTAGAATTCGATGATCCAAGTTTAGTATTTTTGGGATGTTACACATGCGGAGCGACCCTCGTACTCAAGGGACTTGGGATTTCTAGTCTATGGTATGTCAAGCATATAATTCAGAGTGGACCTCACTTTCACCTTAACCACATGAAGATGCCTATGATAGGGGCAATGAAAGCTCAAAGCTAATGAGTACCTTCCTTTCAGCATTGGGAAGCCTTTCAAACCTTTCAAAACCATTTTCACAACTTTATTGAGTCACCACTTATTCTATGAGCACCTTCTTGAGAGCATAGTTGTCATTCTTGTGTTTGTTCCAAAACTTGGTTAATATATCATGACTTTGATGCTTGTATCTCTGATATATTTACTTCTAGTCTTCATGTGAACTTCAGAGGTGCCTTGGTATTTATTGTGCTCTTCAAACAAAGGCAAGCGAGATACCACTCTATCATACCTTATTATGAGCATTGCAATGTTGCTTATGTTTATGTTTCATGCTACTTATTATTATTGAGTTGGTTTCTCTTTATAGCTTGCAATGACTATTGAGCAGACTTAGTTGCATACTCCTTATTATGAATTGTCTAAGCATTTACTCCTGTGCTGAGAATATTTACATCATATGAAGCAAAGTGTTCGTGAAAGTTCTTTTATCGCACTCAGTTTTCAACTGAATTGCTTGAGGACAAGCAATAAGCTAAGCTTGGGGGGAGTTGATACGTCCAAAACGTATCTACTTTCTCGAACACTACTATTGTTTCTTCTCTAAACTTGTGTGATTTGGATACAACTAACACGGACTGACGCTGTTTTCAGCAGAATTACCTTGGTGTCTTGTTTTTGTGCAGAAAATCAACTATCAGGAAAAATCCTGGAAAATATGCCAAAAATTATATTTCACCAAAAGATACACAGATCCAGAAGACAAGACGGAGAGGAGGCCTGGGGGGCCCACACCCACCCCAGGCGCAGGCCCACCACTGGTCGCACCTGGAGGGGTGCAGCCACCCCAGGCACCCCCTCGGCCTCCCTCTGCGCCTATAAGTTGCCTTTCGACCTAAAAACCGAGGGGGGTTTGATAGTTTTCCAGAAAGAGTTCTGCTCTGCCGCCGCCACCAGAAACCAAGATTCGGATCCAAAAACTCCGTTCTGGCACCCTGCCGAGACGGGGAATTTGGAGAGGATCATCGCCATCGTCATCACCAACGCATCTCCATCAACCACCGATGTTTCCCTCATCCATGAGTGAGTAATCCCCCACTGTAGGCTTGGGGATGGTAGGGATTGGATGAGTTCTATCATGCAATCGAATAAGATCTGTTAGGGCATAGTGCCTAGTATCTCTATTAGTGCTATTTGACTTTGTTGCAACTTGTTGTGCTTAATGCTTATCACTAGGGCACGAGTGCCATGATATCAGATTTGAACTTATTATTGAATCATTATGATAGATTGTTTGTGATCTTATCTGCAAGTTGTGTACACATATCATTGTCCGGATCTGAAGGCCCCAAAGTGACAATAATTGGGACAACTGGAGGGGATGGTTGTGGTGTGAGGATCACATGTGTTCATGGAGTGTTAATGCTTTGCTCCGGTGCTCTATTAAAAGGAGCACCTTAATGTCCATTGGTTCCCTAGAGGCCCCGCTGCCACGGGTTGGCTGGACAGAAGATGTTGTGCAAGTTCTCATTGCGAGCACGTATGACTATATTTGGAGCACATGCCTAGGATTGTTTAGTACTTGGATGCTTGTTATTATTTATCTGCAATGCCCTAGACCTTGAAGTTACATGTTTAGACTTGTCCATGCAACGCCCGTCCATCCATCCCTATGCCTACCGCACTCGAATCCCATTGCTACTGTTTCACTGTTGTTGCTTTACTATTGCTACTGATAAACTTATGTGAGCAAGAACTATTTCCAGGTGCAGCTGAACTGACAACTCAGTTGTTAAGGCTTGCAAGTATTCTTTGGCTCCCCTTATGTCGAATCAATAAATTGGGTAATACTACCCGCGAAGACTATTGCGAGCCCCTATACTTGTGGGTCATCATGCACCAACAACTTATGCTAATCAAGACAAGCAACAATGATAGCAAGATATAGATTACTTCAAGCATGAAGGCTATCACAATGTAAAGTGCATAAGTAAAGAGCTCGGGTATAGAGATAACCGAGGCACGCGGGAACGATGATATTTTACCGAGTTACTTCCACAATGGAAGTACGTCTCTTTGGAGGGATGGGCGATATTAAGACCACCAATGCCACAAAATGCCTCACCCTATTCTCCCGAGCACCCGCTGCACGGCAAGCACCTGGTCCACTATGGGACACTTGAGGGCGGTCATCAAACCCGTACAAAGATTGGGGCAATCTCCACAACTTAATTGGAGGCTCTCAAAAAACGCTACCAAGGCCACACAACTATCTAGGGTTCCAAGAACCCAAGAGGGACAAGCTTCAGTGAATATTACGAACCAAATCCTCCAAGGAGAACTCAAACCGATGCACTGAACGCAAAAGGCAAGAACACCACAAGATGCTCCAATCCCTCACTCTCAAGTTCCAACAAAGCTACTAAAGCTATTGGGGGAACAAGAGAGGAGTAATCAAAGAGGAACACAAAATACCCCAAGATCTAGATCCCAAATATTCACTCACAAAGAGATGAATTGGTTAGGTCAAATTGTAGATCTAGATCCCCTGAATCTTCCTCTCAAATGTGTGCAAGAATCATTAGATGGGGAGGAAGAAATCAAGCTAGAGACGAGTCAAAGAAATTGGGGCAAAGCTTGAAGAAAGAGGGAGAAGAAGCAACTCAAAAGAAAAGGGGGAAAGGCTATTTATAGAGGGGGGGGCAAATTTGCCCGTTGCGGCTGTTTTTGCCAGATTGGGCCGATAGTACCGGACTGGGCCGGTACTACTGCCTAGCCCACCAGCAGCGAACGGCAGCGCAACAAGAGTGGCATGCGACACGCACGGGGAAGCGAGGTGAGCGCGCGCACGAGCTGGGGCGAGCGGGCGGGATCAGCGGCTGGCAGCTAGGCACGAGTCAGGCCTACCTGGGCCGACCGGTAGTACTGGCCCACCCGGACGGTACTATCAGGCCAGGCCGGTAGCTCCAGAATTAACTGCCAGAATAGGCAGTAGGCAGCGCGCACACACTGGGGCGGGCGGTACCGCGAGCGGTAGTACTGACGGCCCACCAGAAACATTTTTTTCCTTTTTATTTTTAAATCAAAATGGCAAATATTCAAAAGCTCATAACTTTTGATTGGTAACTCCGGTTGACCCAAATCCAATTGCGTTAAAAATATTGGATATCGCCAAGTGAGAATGTATCAAGTATTATAATGTGAGATACCTCACTTGGTGAGAATCTGGAAAATCTCCAAGAACAAAATCACAACAAGATATAAATGGGAGATCTGATTTTGATGAACAAGAGCTTGTTATGAAGATTACCACAAGCTCTATATCCTTACATGGATAAGACCAAATAACAACCAAATATGATGATGCAAGTATTCAAAGGTTTGAGCTCTCTCCGAACGATATGATCAAGTTACTCATTCGAGAGCCCCTCTTGATAGTACGACTATCTATCCTAAACACGGTCTCCCAACTAACAACATGAGACCGGTAAAAGGAAAAACCTATCAAGATTACACCTTTGCCTTGAGCATTCCACTTGAGCTCGATGTAGACGATCTTGCCCTTCTCAAGATGAACGCCTTTCTTGATTGCTCTTCATCGATCCATAACCACCAAGGATGGCAATCAACAAACATGAGATCTTCTAGAGATAGCGCATTTTGAGCTTACAAAACACATCTTCTTCTTCTTCATTTCATCGACCTTGAAGCCAACACATGCTCCAAGCGATGCCAATGGACAATTCCTACAAGTGCAACTTAATACAAACATTAGTCCATAAAGATTGTCATTAATTAGAAAAACCACACACGGGGGCCCACATGCTCTTTCAAGTTTGCAATAGGACTTTTAAACTTTAGATTGACACTCAAAACAATACGAAACCAGTTTGTAAAGTAACTATCAAGAATTCTGTAGTTCTATTATCTCAATTATAACTAAGCGCAAGGTGGTGAACGGATGCCAATGACTTCAACAACTATGCGAATTCACTTTGATTTAATTTGTGATAAATTGTGTTCAACCTTTAATCATATTACTTTTGAACTCCCACTCAAAACAACATCCCTCGAGTCGTTTTGGTGATTACACGAACCAAATCCACTACACCAAGTCTGATCATCACGAGAGATGATGTAGCTTCAAAGGCGAACAATCAACATGTTCATCATATCATCCATATGACTCATGATTTACCTTTCGGTATTTCGTGTTCCAAGACCATGTCTGTACATGCTAGACTCGTCAAGGTTAACCTTAGTATCCACATGTGCAAATATGGCTTGCATCCGTTGTATGCACACGTAGAATCTATCACACACAATCATCACGTTATGCTTCGAAACGACAAGTCTTAGCAACGGTGCCTACTAAGGATGAATACTTTTATTACTTGATATTTAGTGAGAGGGATCATCTTACAATGCTACCGTCGTGATCTAAGCAATACAAGATGCATAAATAGGATTAACATCGCATGCAATTCATAATATGTGATATGATATGGTCTTTCTTCTTGTGCCTTTGATCTCCATCTCCTAAGCACGAACATGATCTCCATCATCACCGGCGTGGCGTCAAGGTCAATGGCGCCGTTTCATGGTTGTCCATCACTAACAACAACTATTACAACTACTTGGAATAAAGCAATTACACGATGAATAGACATGCATGTCTTAATAGATTTAAAGACAACCATAAGGCTCCTGCCGGTTGCCAACTTACAATAAGGATCATTGCATACATCAAATATAATCACAATCACACCATGGCCATATCACATCACATCACATGCCCTGCAAAAACAAGTTAGACGCCTCTAATTTTTTTTGCATGTTTTACGTGGTTTGGGGCTTTCGAATAAGAACCGTTCTTACCTACGAACATGAACCACAAAATTGATACAAGTATTGTCTAGTGACCGTTGTAAACTGAATCTTCACCATGGTAGGAGAGACAGACACCTGCAAAGCCACTTATGCAATGCAAGTTGCACGTTGAGCGTGGAGCAAGTCTCATGTGCGACGACATGTAAAGTTAGCCCGGGACGCTTCATCCCACCATCCCGGAAGATGCAAAGTTCACAAAAAGCAAGCGACAACAAAACCATCAACACCCACAAAACCATTGTGTTCTAATCGTGCAACAGATCTACGCATAGGTTCGTCTCTGATACCACTGTTGGGTTCGTAGCATGGAAAACAAAAAATTCTATCACAATAACACATAAAACCAAGATCCAATCTATGGCAAAGCCAAGATATAATCCACGAGATCGGTGCAACGAGATTGAAGAGAACTAACCCTCGTAGATCCAAAGCGTTTAACAAGATCATATCTCATGGTTGATGTAGTTGATATCTTGCCGATCTCAAGATCGTGTAGATGATCCTTCCAGCGCCGCGTTCTGGTAGCGCTTCCGCAGTCGGTCACACGTATGGTAGTCGGTGAAGACCTTCCTCTCCCTTGTTCCAGTAGGCAGCGGAGGTAGTATATCCCTTCGGAATTCCAACAGCACGACGGTGTGGTGGTGCTGGTGGAGGAGAAATCCCTGCAGGGCTACGCATAAGCCGGAGCAGGGCGATGGAGTAGGGAGGAGGGAGGCGCCTAGGGTTTAGGGGCAAGGTGGCGCCAATGACAAGGGTGTAGGGGGGCGCCCCCACCCCTTGTTATATAGGTGGGGGCGGCCGACCAAGGGTTCCTAGCCCAGGTCGTGTCCCTCCCAACTCGGCCACAAAGGGAAGAGTTTGAAACCTTTTCCACCAAGTCTTCCTTCTTACCAAAAACTAGAGTTTGACTTTTCAAACTAGGATTTGACTATTCAAACTAGGGTTTGGACCTTTTACAAGTCTTGGCCGAATTGGCCCTTTAGGGTTTGGTGCGGGTGGCCCTAGGGCATGCCACTGTCCAAGTGATCCCCTCCCGGGGTGGTGGAACCATTGGTGGTCCCTCTAGAATATTCTAGAAGTATCCGGTCAAAACATCAGAACTTTTCCCGAACCCCGAAAAACCACTTTCCTTATATGAATCCTATTCTCCGGACCATTGTGGATTTCCTCGTGATGTCCTGGATCCAATCCGAGACTCCGAACAACATTCGGTCTCTAACTCATATTCCATATCTACTTTAAACAACATCGAATCCTTAATTGTGTCTCCCTACGGTTCATGAATTATGCAGACATGATCGAGACACCTCTCTGATCAATAACCAATAGAGGGATCTGGAAATCCATATGGCTCCCACATATTTCTACGATGACTTCGTGATCGTATGAACCATTTACATGCGATACCGATTCCCTTTATCGCGCGATACTTTACTTATCCGAGGTTTGATCATCGGTATCTCCATACCTAGTTTAACCTCGTTACCGATAAGTACTCTTTACTCGTTCCGTGATATGACATCCTTGTGATCTAGTCACATGCTTGCAAGCCAATTGGATGACATTCCACCGAGAGGGTCCAGAGTATATCTATCCGTCATATGGATGGACAAACCCACTCTTGATCCATGTGCTTCAACACATACTTTTAGAATACCTAATGCCACCTTTATAACTACCCAATTACAAAAGTGGTGTTTGATGTCATCAAAGCATCCATCCAGCGATGGTGATTAACGTGATCTCATGGTGGAAGGATTAGGTTACTATGTATTTGAAAGCTTGTAGCAAACGAACTTATGCTAAATATAGAAAAGTGTCCATCACATCATTCTCCTAATGATACGATCTTGTTATTAATAACATCTAATGTCCATGGTCAGGAAACCGTGATCATCTATTAATCAACAAGCTAGCTTAACAAGAGACTTACTAGGTACTCTTTTATATTTACGAAACACACAAGTATTAATGTTTCCGGTTAATACAATTATAGCATGGGATGTAAAAATCATCGTAAACACAAAGATATAATAATAACCATTTTTATTATTGCCTCTTGGGCATATCTCTAATAGAGACACCACATAAATTTTTTAATATTTTTCCTTGTTGGAAGTCATGAAGAGAATCGATGATAGTCTGACCCATGTTGCCCCTTTCATGGAAATCCACGAATTTAAGCCCTACTAGTGCCGAGTTTTGGCCCTCCCCACCACTATTGGCATCAGCCGTAGCAGTGAGCCATGTTACCAAAGGGAAGGGGACGGGACCTCCAGTAGTTAGCATGGTGTGAAGCGAGGTTTCCAAGGTCACCTCTCTGGTTCTTCGAGGTGATGGTGACCACTGGGGGCGCCATGACTGTTGGGCCTAGAGGTTGCGTTCTCTGCAGCGGGTGTGACTTGACATAGGATCATCCATGGTGTGTGGTGTAGTGGATCTTGGCAGCGTAACACGCCCCTAGTTTTCCTCAATTGTTCTTAGTTGGGTGGCGAGGGAATCTAGCAAGGAGGTGGCACACTGCAAAAAACACATGCAATTAGCTCGCGGTTTTAAACACCAAGACACACGTCTAAAAGCCGTGATTGTGGTAAGACGACACTTAAAAGCCCTCCGGCATAACTATATTGGGAAAGTGTACTCGCGGCGCCTTTTTGGGCTTGGCGCACCGCAAAGCGCCACGCAAGTTGCACCACCGTGTTTAGACCTTCCGGCTCGGTATATTTAAAGCCGATGCAAAATTGGTGTCGTGAACATATAATGTGTGACACAATATTTTGTCGTGTTATACACACTTATACATGAAATAAATTGAAAGGATACTGATGCCACATAGAGAGGGTGAATAGGTTGTTACAAACTTTTACAGTGTTGGCTTGAACAAATACAAAATAAAACAAACGTTTAACTTGTCAAGCATAAAACCTATATATACTAGGCTTCACCTATGTGCACCAGTAACTTATGATAATAAGCAAGTCAAGAAACTAAGTGACGTGAAGATATATAAATTCAAGCACGAAGATCATCATAAAGTAAAGGGCATAAGTAAAGATCCCAGTTCTAGAAATATATAAGAACACGAAGAGGATGACTTATCCCAAAGTTCACTTCTAAGAAAGCTAATCTCAGTTGGAGAGATGCGGTAGTGTAATGCTCTCCGAATGTCATAAACGACTCACCTTGAAGAGTGGTTGCTCGATGCACATCAAATGCCACAAAGTCATCACCCCAATATTCGAAGGACACCACCAACCGGCGCCACAAAGTTCCCACCCTTATTCTCCAATATTCGAACCATCAAGGCGAGAACACGATCCACTATGGGACACTTGGGGACGATCACCAACCCCGTATAACCTTGGGGAAATCACCATAACTCAATAGGAGGCTCTAAATAATTACCACCAAGTCCACGAGCTTGGGATAATTCTACAACTTAATTGGAGACCCCAAGGAATCACCACAAAGACCACTAAACCATCTAGGGTTCTAAGAACCCAAGAGTAACAAGCTCACTTGATTTTCAGTAACCAATTCTCCGTAGAGAACTCAAACTGATGCACCTAATGCAATGACAAGTCCTCTAGAGGCCAAATTTCACAAAAGCTACAAAATATACCGGGAGAATAAGAGAGAAAAACAGAAGAGGAAAAGCCACAAAAGTCTCTAAAATTTAGATCCCAAGATGTTCCACTCACTTAGAGGAGAGATTGGTTGGTGGAGATGTAGATCTAAATCTACTCTCTTTTCCCTCAAAAGGATGCAAGAATCATAGGAGGGATAGGAAGTATGCAAGCTCAAGTAAGTCAACGATGATGGGGAAAATGAGCTAGAGAGATGGGGAAACATTGGGCAAGAAGGGTCCCTTAATATAGAGTAAGAGAAATCTGACTGTTTGGGTCAGATTCACGTATAACCGGTACTACCGGTAAATAAAAACACTGAGTTACTGCAAGTAAACATGATTTTTCCGGTAGTATACTGGAACTTGGCCGGTACTACCACCCACAAAAAAACACTAGACAGCATGGTACGTGTCAACACCCAGATTTTTAATCCCAACTACCTGTTATGCCATACATCGCAATCCTAGGATTACCATTTTTGCGAGACATAATAGATTGGTAGCATAGTTCATCATCCATTACAAACCATAATAAAGGTCTTACAAATAAAGGATCTCATGATCCAGTCTTAATACATTCAAAGAAACGGAATAATATAATAGCGGTAGCGTGGGCGAGGCTCCATCTTCATGGTCACAGGCAATGCTGACGATGGGAGATGATCCTAGTTATCGTAACCTTCTTGCGGTCCATCCTCCTGATAGTCCTCTTCATAGTCTGGCCACGGGAATAGCCAGGGAAAAACCATGAGTACTTTTAAGTACTCGCAAACTATCACTAACAAGTAAGTGGTTTGAATAGGAATACTAAGCTCTAGGTTGTGTTGCAAAAAGGCAGGTTTATCTCTAGCCGAGTTCAGAAGTAAAGAAAACTAGTTTAAGGTTTTATAACACCTAATTGGGAACTTAACTTTCACTTTCACAACCCTGTTGTGGTCAAGTCAAGGTCATGAATCATTTCATAAGTCATTTTGAAAACATCTGATGACGGAAAAGTATGGCCACTCCAACTGTCCATAACCGCGGACGCGACTATTCGAATAGTTTGACACTCTGCAGATGTGGTACATTTTGACCACAATATTCGATACATCCGTCAGGAACAATACTGAATTCACCATACTCAGTATGCGGATAATCAATCATAACCTTTCAATTACACACCCTAGTATAGGCACCTCACCTATGAGTTTGGCCTGCCAACCATGACCATCTGTCATCTTGGGA
Source organism: Avena sativa (assembly GCA_916181665.1). Taxonomy (NCBI): domain Eukaryota; kingdom Viridiplantae; phylum Streptophyta; class Magnoliopsida; order Poales; family Poaceae; genus Avena; species Avena sativa. The sequence goes on from OV702282.1 coordinate 198,751,300, forward strand.
CTGCATAGGTGGTCAATCATCACTAGGTAGCCTCAGCTCAAACCTCGGCCGCAAGGGAACCCATACTAAGGTATATAAACTTCCAGTAAAGCCCTACCCAATTTCGGGTATTGTGATTGTACGGTAAAATTGGAATGGTATCGTATCCAGACAACCTTTTATAAAGGGCTAAGGCTCATGCCTCAACATTTTCATCATCAAAATCACCTTGTGTTCACTGACACATGTCAAAATATTTCATTAGAATGACTCATCATTCTAAGGTTTTCATAATCATTTTCACCAAGTATTCCCATCTAAAGTGATCAAGTTTTATGCTTAGCACTAGCCACTAAGGTTGGGGATAAACACTGATGAGGGGTGACAATCAAGTGTGACTTATCCAAATCCAATCTCATGCCTCAGGATGACATCAAGTTATACCTAACTTAGGCCAAATTTTATGCTCTTTATGCTACCTTTAAATCTTTTCCAAAACTTTACAAGCACTTGCTAAAGGTAAACAAAGAATTTTGATAAAGAAATAAATTAATAAAGCTTGCAAGTAAAATTGGGATTTAGTATCAGCAAATGGTATAACCAAGGCATGCCTAAAGCATTGAATAGGTTATCTAGCTTTCATAGTTGCAAGTGTTAGCTTGCAAAGTTCTAGCTTGCCTTGTGCAGTGCAGTGATTGAAGTTCTCCTCTGCTTTCTCTTCGTATCCTTGGTCGGTACTAGCATCTATAAATAAATACGAAGTATACAATCACCAAAAAATACTTAACTACTTCTATTTAGCACACAAGGGTTTTCACTAGATGATCTAGCATCATCACAATCATCACAAGGATTAAGGCAATAGTTTTATTGATTTTATTTTAGAAAAGTAATTTCTACTCATTGAAAAACTACTTAAGATTTAATATTCTGCAATTAAAACATGGGATTATGTTGACACATGTCATCACCACATATTTCAGTACTTGGGAATGTGACTTAAAGTGGTGTCACAATTTAATAAGGTTTAACCTTTTTATTTTAATTAAATAAAGTGACTAGAAATGCCTATGGGGCATTCTTTTATTACTTGTCCATTATTACTGCAAGTAAACCTAGATATTTTTATATATTCAGAAAGGTCTTATCAAATGTAATTTTTGAGAGTTGGAATCAACTCAAAAGATTTTATGGTTTAATTTTAAAAAATGTTTGAATGCATAAAAAGTCTCTGCCTTGTTATTTTTACTATAGGTGATCTATAATTCTAAATGGTTTGAATTCAACGGGCTTGGATTAAAAATTTCTATACCTTTCTAACAAAATTGGTTTCATGAAATTTGGTTTAGGGAATCTCTCTGAATTGAATTTTGAATCTATAGCTAGAACTAGGTTTGAAATTAAATAGATAAATCTAAATTTGAACTAACTGGGACACGCGGGAAAGCTAACTGGGTCGGCCCACTGCACACAGCGTGCGCGGGCTAGTTAAGTGGTTGTACCCACACACCAGTGGGACAGGAGGGTGAGAAGGGGTACGGACTAACTATGACCGTAGGATTAGATCGAGGATCAACGACTCACGGCCATCATCATCGTCTGAACAGAACTCGACGGGATCGAACCCTAGCGCGGCCAGTAGGGGTCCGTGGCGGCTCACCGGGGCTCAGGCGATGGTCGGCGATGGGGGCGAACGACGAAGTCGACGATGACGGTTCTCCTGGTACTAGCGGCTCCTCCTGGGGTGGCTCCAATCAACGACGCCCTTCTCCTCCAGCAGCGGCAGGCTCCAGCAAAATTCCGGCGATGCTGCGCTCTCCTTGCTCCGAGAAGAAGTGGGCACGATCAGTGAGAGGTGGGGAGTGGAATGGTGTGAAGAATTCGAGCGGGGAGGCCTCTATTTATACTGCGATGAGGGAACCGAAGGGTGCGGGGAGAGCTCGTCGGGGTCGGGGTTACAGTGAGATAATGACATGGCTGAAGGATAGGGCATGATGCGCAGTTCCCTGGCGATGCTCAAGGAGGTAATGTCGCGACAAGGGGCGGTGCGGTTCGGTCGGAATGTGTTGACACTCTGAGCGGCACCGACGGCGGTTTTGATGGAACACAGTGGCTACGGGTCGCACGACGGCGAACGGGGTTGTTTGGGAGGTTCCTGGGACGATGGTGATCACGTAGACGGGCAGCGAAGGCGGGACGCGGTCTGTGCGAGTGTGTCGAGCGCAGCGCTCTGGCGCGCTCTCGGCATGGTCGTAGAGAAATGGGCGCGTGCGTTCTCTGTGGTCTAGTGCCTGGCAAGGGTCGAGGGCTGGACAGAGGGTAGCGGTGGACGGTGGCGTGCTTCCTGGACATGGTGGCTAGGCGCGGCGCTTGCTCTGGCTAGCTAGCCATGGTCGGCTGGCAAGGATGCTCTCGGGTTGGCACGACATGGCACATTGGGTAGGGGCTAGGTGGGTTCAATGCATTGGTTGGCACTGGGGGAGACATGGATGATCAATGGCGAACAATGTTTAGCCATACTACTGCTCAAAACAGTGAAGTTTGGCCAAATTGATTTTCTGTCTCCAAGTGTTTGATGAAATGGCCAAAAGAAATTCAAATTTGAATTTTTTGGTTGAAACTTGGTGGATGCAATGGTCACATACTAGGTAGTCTCTGGTTGATTGGATTTTTCAAGGTGCACTGGTTTGGTTGGGTTTTGAGAAATGGTGATCTTCCCATATGAACTAGATTCAATTTTCAAATATCATTTGAATAGGGTTGCCAAATGTTTCTGTGGGTTTGTAAAGTGGGCTTGGGTTCACTTTCACTTGGTCTAGTAATGGGTGAAAAGAATTGGATTTGTTTCTGTTTAAAATCTTGGACTAGAAACACTCAAATTGGTCTAGTGAGCAAGATTGGCAAAAATGACCATTATCTCATTTTGTTTGTTTTTGAATTTCTATTGATTTGATTCTGCTTGGAAATGATTTAGATGATGTTGTTTTCATCTTTAAACCTATCCTTGCTATTCACAACAATCACACAAGTCCATTCAAGCATTCATGCATTCATCACATACACACATGCATTCATAATGAGTTCAATTTACAAAAGTTTTTGTTAACCCTAAATTTGGGTGATTGGAATTTGATAACCTTGATTAATATTTTTGGGATGTTACAGTACAAAAACTTTAATAACTTATGATTTAGGACTCCAATTTCGATGACCTTGGGCTCGTTTATAAGAGAACAACAAGCTCTACAAGACTATGCAAAGAAACATTATCGTCCAATAAGGGATGATAAAACCAAATGGTGAAAGGTTTAATCTCTCTAAAATACGAACTGTAAAACATCCAATATAAAAAACGCAATAAGATTTTCATTAGGAATCCCTTTTAGATGAACTTGAACTTGTCTTGAAGATAACCACAAGCTCTAAAACTTCACGTATATAAAATCCAAATAACAACCAAGAAATATGATGCCAATGAAGCAAAAGTTTGAGATCTCTCTGAATGATATAATCAAGTTATTTATCTAAGATCCCATCTTGTTAGTACGACTGTCTATCCTATAACCCGGTCTCCCAACTAATAAAATACAACCGATATAAGAGAAAACCTATCAATAACAAACCTTGTCCTTATGCATAATCCAATTGATCTATATGATGAAGATCTTGACCGCTACAAGATTGAACATCTTTCTTGATTACGCTCGCTTGATGATGACTAGATAATCCCCCTCCACAATACTCCATCATGGGAGAGCCTATTCATTGGGCATGTCTTAACATATACATGATCACTATAAGGATGGCAAGCTTCAAGCATTTGATTTTCTCAAGATGGATCATCTTTAACTTGCACTTTATTTCTTTATTCTTCATTATGTTGATGTCTTTCTCATGACCAAACTTCGGATCACACCTTGAATATATCCTTGGTCATTGCTTATTCTCCTTCACTTTATTTTTCCTTAAACCTTGAAACCAACAAACGGCTCAAGCATTTCATATGGAAAAACCCTACAAGTGTATCCCAATGAAACCATTAGTCCGTAGAGATTGTCATTAATCACCAAAACCACACATGAGTACACATGCTCTTTTAATCTCCCTATTTTGGTAATTAATGACAATCTATTTAAGAGGGTTTATATACAAAATTTAATGAACAAAAGTGGTTGCGCTAACATCAAATACTAGAAAATAGTGTGATGTTGGTACTACCACAATATATTGAATACCCCCCCCCACACACACAATATATGCACGTGTGAATGAAATATAATTTTATTGCACATATTGTCAACCATTACCGATGGTGGAGTTTTCTTCATATATTCAACATGCAAATCGACAACAAAGATGCAATAGCATGTAACGCAAACGCTTAATCACAAAACTCAAAGCATACAATCAATTCCCTTAAACCCTCTAAAATTTCTCCCCCATTGGCATCGATTGGCAAAATGGGTGTAAGAAAACTTTAGAAGACCAATATAGTGAGACTTTCTCTATAAGGTGTGCATTTTTCATTCTAGGATTGGAATCATATGCACATACCCAATGATCAATCCTAGGAGAAAATAAAACTATACTAAGGATCAAAAGATTGAAAAAGAAAAATATGGTGAAAAAGCATCAGAGAATGAAGTAAACAATCAAAATATCCAAAGAACCAATTGAATCACATAAACATATTATGATAGGAGAAAATGGGTGTTTAAATGAAACAATGAAGCTCTCAAATGTTTGTGCACAAGTTAGAATAATTGCATATACACAATGCACAAACATGGAATCCTCACTCTCTCATAAACATTTTAAACACAAAATATGTGCAAGAAAGAAAATGAGTATTATTGAATAAATTAGGGAAGCTACCCAAGGTTTGTGCACTAGTTATAATAATTACATTTGAATAAAAGTGCACAAACATGGATACCCCACTTCCCAAAATAATTTAAGAACACCAAAGGATGAGCAAAAAACATAGAAGAATTAAAGCACTGGCACCAAAAAATGGTTGAGCAACATGAAGAGAGACAACATAATAAAATCCCCAACCAAAAAGATATGAGAGAGGTATGGCAAAGCATATTATAAGACTAAAACATGCATGATCAATTAGTATCAACACAGTCTTCAATATATATGGGACAAGGTGCTTAGCATGTCATACTTACTTGTAGTGGCAAGCGGTTGGCAGTCGTTGGATCTGGCCTCCTACCATGGTCGGGGGTTAGATGTGCTCATGGTCTCCGCACTGTGTGGTTGGCATGGTAGGGATGCATCGACCGGTACATGTAGGTCTGGTCTGTTGTGGTTACTAGTGGTGGACTGGTGGGCTACGGTCCAGGCGGTCGATGCGGGGTTGAGGGATAGATAACAACTTGGATGAAAGCCATGTATCTACTTTTGGCTAGGACTAGCAAAGGTGAAGATCATGAGAGTTGTTATCCTTGTTGAAGGCGTCATTATAATGCTAGGTCTCTCCTCCCCTCGTGGTCCATGCTCCGGAGAAAGCATAGCTCTCTTTTTGGGACGGAGAATGGCGACGCTTTGTTGACTCTCTTGAAGGCATTGTCTTGTAGCCGGCTTGACTACCGACCGGGTGGTGGATTGTCCTGTTTAGATGCTAGGGTGGCTGTCTTGGATCTGTTTTGCCTGATCCATTTGGTAAAATGATGGTGGTGAGTAAAGCGGGGTCACAGCATGGGTTTTCATAGTCGATTGTCGATCGTTGTGGAGTCGGAGCTGTATTGGAGTTTAGGTGATGAAATGACACATGAAGGGTGGTCGCCACATGGGTTCAATCAGCACAAGCCCTACATATTTCTCATATAAAGCTCATCGCCTAAGTCGGTGCTATCTCTTCAACGACGCATTGGTTCAACTATTTGGCATGGGCCGACATGGATTCTGGTGTCGGTTGCAACGAAGGCTTCGTCGGTGGTAGTCGAAGGTAAAGTCGGAGTCGCTGCCTCGAGGAGATGATGATGACAGTTGATGGCAACCTTCTCTGTGTATTTGTAGCAGTTTTGTTTTCTTGATAACTAACGGATTTTTTTTATTTTTCTTAATGAAATGAATAAAGTTTTTTGTCTTGAAAAAATAGAAGATATACACTACAGCTGGCAAAGTCGAGCATAGCAACGGGCGACCGTAAACTTATCTATCTCGTCAAAACTGTGAGATCTTTTTTGGATATATTCTTGACTTGTCCAAAGCAATTAATTACACAAGGCTACAATTTTTCCACTGATTAAACTGCCCTGGTCAAGTGGTCATGCCGCCAAGGAGACAGCTTCATGCTTGTCTTGTCTCATCCCCAACACGGAACCACCATTTCCTCTCCCCGTCTCCTCTCTTGGTCTGGTCCCCCTGCTGCCGTGGTCTCCTCCTCTTCTTCCTCCCTCTCTCTCCTCCAACTTTCACCAGACAGCCCGACCCTGAGCTCAGCTGGACATCACTGACGCCATAGCCCTCCCTTTTCCCCTTTCTGCTTCTGCTATTGCTCTCTCTATCTCTCTCTTCCGTGGCTAAAGATTCACCACTCCGTCGCGATCCCTCCGAGTTCGTTGTCGCGGGGGGCGCGGCGGGACGAGGAGGAGCGAGACATTACGGCGTGAGATGATCTTCACCGGGGCCGTGGTCTAATCATGAAAGGTTCGTCTTTCTTTCTCTCCCAGTCCTTTCTTGCATACGGATGTAGATTTTTCCCCTCTTCGTAGATCTGCAGCTGCTCCGCGATCGATTCGGTTGATCCATGCTCCATGTGATTTCTTGCTGCCATGGTTGGTGGCTTAGGTGGCGTCTTTTTTTCTTTATAGTACATATCTATTTATGTTCTTGAGCTTGAGCTGGCTGTTGTGTACCAATCGAATCCAAACACAATCTTCTCCTGTACATTCTTTTGGGAAGGATTTTCTGGTGGAGTTCCCTTTTTGTTGCGTCATCCTTGTTCCTAGTTCTTTTTTATATGTAGTACTACCTACGGTAACTATTGTGTAAAGAAGCTAAAGAGTGGTAGATAACTGAGGTGGAGTTGATTACTTTATCCACAGGGGGTTGATGTTGACGCCGTATGCCTGAAGTTCTTCTAGATTTCTATAATCGAGATATTGCGGCGGTGAGGAGGTCAAGTCTTCTTGTCCATGGAAGCTCAAAAACTCCGGTTCGTCAGGTGCCCGAAATGCCACCAGCTACTCGTGGAGTACCCGTCCATTCCGGTTTACCAATGTGGCGGCTGTGGCACTGTTCTTAGAGGTATGATCTATCATCTATTGCCTGGTTAAGCAATGTTTCTGTTTCTTCGCAGATTTGTTTTGATAGTCGTTGAATCTCTGATGCAGCAAAAAATCGAGGGGTGCCGGTAACTCATCCTGATCAGGGATCCGGTGAACAGAACAATTCTCCACTCAGCTTGGAAGGATCCATTCAGACCAGCAAGTCTATTTCTTCAGATGAACAGAAAGTTGTTTTGGCTTATACAGAGCCTAGTGAAAATGTGGTGGAGGGGAGTATTTCATCTGTCAGTAAGGATGACATCTCCTGCGAGAATGTCAACCCACAAAGAACTCTGTCCGTTGGAGAGAGTGCAACATCTGGGGAGGTTGGCGGCGAGGAATGCTGTTCCCCAGTTGATGGCAATGCCCCAAACCCTGAGCTTATGATCAAAGAGGCAGATGACAAAGGCACTGAAGCTAATTCTAGTCTCAAGCTGATAGAAAATGTACAGAACGTTGAAGTAACTGAAAGTGGAAAGGGGGAAAAGGGTTACAGTATGGATGATGCTAGTGTTGGCAGCAAAGTTGCTGCTGTCCACAGCATGGAAAGTGATGAATTAGCTGATCACTGCAATAATGTGAGAGGAGAAATAGAAAGCATGGACGAGCAGAAGTTATCTGCTAGCAATAAAAATATGAACTGCCATGAGGTAGCTGAGACAAACAAACTGTACAAGGAAGATGAGGCTAAATTCAATAACATGTTGTCTCAGAGAGAGGATAAGTCGCAACCATACGAGGGTTTACTTATTGAATCATATGAAGATCTGATTGAAGAATTGGAGAGGTCTCTATCCTTGACTGATGACGAGGAAGACTTTTCGGATGCAGCAGACAACAATGGGCTTAATGATGCTTTACATAATCAAATTAGCAGCCGAAGGTTTCTTTCAGCGGGCAAATTGAATGATGATCCTCGAAGTGATCCTCATGGTCGATTGATTGAAGAACTGGAGAGGTCTTTTAGTGATGCAGAAGAACCGTTAGAACATCATGTCGGGGTTGCAGAAAAAGATATTCAAGATGAAGTTCATGGGAAGGAGCATGATAAGGATCAACAGTTCCTGGTTAATGAAACTGCAAATACATGTGAAGGAAGTATGTCTTCCGCGGATATTGAACATATACAATCTGAGCAAAAGTTTCAACAAAATAAGCTAACAGCTGATGGCACTGAAGAAAAGGAAGAGGGTTGGACTGGAGATGATACTAAGATCGACTATGTTCATGGGAATGAGCATGCCGTGCTTACAAACAAGGACATTCCAGACATAATTCATGAGAATGAGCATGATAAGGATCATCTGTACCTAGACACTGAAAGTGCAAATCCATGTGAAGGAAGCATCTCTTCCTTCGATGAAGGACATCTCAAATTTGGACAAAATTTCCAGCAAAATGAGCCAACAACTGATGGCCCTAAAGAGAAGGAAGATGTTTGTATTGATGATTACAATAAGATCAACTGTTTTCATGCGAATGAGCATATCGTGGTCACAAACAAGGTCATTGCAGAAAGAATTCATGAAAATGAGCATGATAGTAAGAACAACAGTGTTCATGGGATTGATCATGTCGTCCTTACGAGCAAAGACATCCCAGACACAATTCATGAGAATGAGCATGATAAGGATCCACAATACCTGGACACTGAAAGCGCAAAGCCATGTGAAGGAAGCATCTCTTCCATTGGTGACGGACATCTCAAATGTGGACAAAGTTTCCAACAAAATGAGCTGACAACTGATGGCCTGAAAGAGAAGGACGATAGTTATATTCAAGATGACAATAAGATCAACTGTTTTCATGCAAATGAGCATGTTGTGGTCACAAATAAGGACATTGCATACAGAATTCATGAGAATGAGCATGACAAGTCTATGATAAATCCACACTACTTGGGCGCTGAAAGTGCAAATCTTAGTGAAGGGGGCATCTCCCCATTCAGTGATGGGCATCTCAAATCTAGAGAAAGTTTTCAACAACATGAACTGACTCCTGATGTCACGGAAGAAAAGAAGGCGGGCCACACGGAAGATGACAATATGACTATCTGTGTTCAAGCTGACAGGCCAGTAGCTGTTGCTGGTTTTTCGAGCTTGTCAAATGAGAGGATCCATTCCAAATCACCTAGCTTTGTTAAGAAAAAAGAAGAGATATCATGCAGATACAGAGCCAGTCTACTTCGCCAAGGACTTTCTCTTGATGCTGAAGACTTCAATTCGATCCAAAACTTTATCGAGTCGCAAATGGATGGAACCTCAAGTTCTCTCTCAAGTGGGTCGCCTAGTCAAGGAGATTTGGTGCTGAAAACATCAAATAATGTCAAGACCGTTGATCAACTTGAGCGCCTCAAGAAGATGGATGGCCTAAGAGATCAGCTAAACAGGCTTTCTATCCAGAAGGGCTTGGAGAAAAGGTATCAGAAGAAAGACCTGGAATACCAGCCACAGCAACTGCATACCTATGATGCCGAGCAACAGTTTCAAAGCTTTGATGCTGATTCCAACCCAAGTTCTTGTACCCTAGACTCCTACTATGGTCATCGAAAGCCACCAATGTACCCCCCACCAAATCCTTTCTCACCAGCTCATTCATATGCACACTATCATTTTGGACATGCGCAAGCGCACATCCCACACAACTTTGATGCTTGGGAGTTCAATTCATATTACCAATCCTCACAAGGTGGTAGCTCAATCCTTGACCACGATTCACTCAAGTCAAGCTTCAAGGAACAGAAGCGAGTGGTGAGAAAGCATATATTGAGGCCTCTGTCAGGTGCTTCACCATATACGGTCTGCAACAGCTGCTTCTATTTGGTTCAAATGCCATCTGATATCTACATCTCAAAAGGAAAGATCGGGAAAATGCAGTGTGGTAAGTGCTCCAGGGTTATTGTATTATCAGTTCCTGCTGTAAAACACGCAGATGCAAATCTCAGCAAGGAATTAACCCAAAAATCAAGCAAGACTGACAACAGAATAGTTGGTAGAACTGAGAGTGCTTCTTATCCTGTCGGTGTAAGTGAAGACTATGGAGCATCCTTCACAAGAAGCTTGTCTACTCGAGCTGGGCAAGCCCTTGCCGCCACACAAAGTAGTAAGAAGGTTTCAGACTCGGCACTTCATCTACTCATGGGGTATGATTCAGCAAGCCAGTTGCTACGTCACAGCAGGGCATTCGAGCGTCACAGCAGGGCATTTGATGATGGATATGAGAGCTTTGAGTCAATGGTGCCCGTGTCCAACAGAGTGTCCAGGAGGAAGAACATGTGATGTTTTGCACTGGTATGTGAAGCCTTTGGCTCCTTGCATGTCACAGTTTTGAAGACAAGAACAACTTTCCTGCAAATAGTTTCATGATTTTTGCCCAGACAACTCTAGCCTGTTTGAAGTCATTTGTTTGTCAAATTATTTTTTGGGGTATATATATTGTTTATTCTTGGTGTAAACTTGTCCATATTTGGGGGTATAATAAGAGTTTTGTATGTTACACTGTTATAATTCGTCCACGCTAGTATTTCAGTTCAGGAGCTTGTTGTTCATTGCTCAAGTTAAGATATGAGAACTCCTATACATCCTGACATGACAAAGTGCTCCAAGGTTTATGTTGTCAAGTTCTTCCTACTGATGCTTACCTCTTTTTGTATTTACAATTCTTCTTGTGTGCAATTGCATATTTCCCAATATCCATGTGTTGCATTGCATGAGAGCAACCTGAGTTTAGGTGAAGGGTTTGTTATCTTTTGTTGTCCATATATGTCAAGATGGGTACCAGGCCATGTGGCTCTGTCTTTTCATGATGCATTTTGTCTCCTGATGATCGCAAATGGACAAACATGCTACTACAAGTTACTATTGGCATCAGATTGTTACTGTTAGGTGTTGAAGGTGTATCTGGGCAGGCTAATGCAGCCATTCCTTATGGCATCAAGCTGCTGCCCCTACCAGTGTCCTGGAATTAGAGCTGGTCCACGTGTTGACCGTCAGATTCAGATTAAAAAAATTGTTGCATCAGGAGCATTCGAACAGGTCATACTTGCCAAATCTGTGGAGTGTAATATTAATTGTTCAACAGGTACGAAATTGGTGGCACTGATCTGTTCTAATAACCATACGATTGCAGTTTTTGTTTGAGAATATTTCCATTTTCCCGTAACACAAGGCATACTGCATTTTGGATGGCTGTCTGGCAAAACCATTGTCAGGTTCAACCATTGTCAGTATTGTCAGTTAATTGTAGCAGTGGTTTTCCGTATTTGGCAGTGACATGTTCTTACCTGAAGCTAGATTCAGCTGTCATTTGATTAACAGGAGCTCTTGCAGGCATGAGGCATGATCTTTCTTTCTGTACTTTTTCTTCAAAGATTTTTCTGTACTTGTCTGCCTGTAGCTTAGCATCAGTTTTTTTACGGGTTCCCTTTTTAGCTAGGGATTCGACCAGGTTTGAGGAGTGGGTGACGTTTTACCCTTTTTTAAGCAAATGACTTGACTTTATTGAATAACTACGTATAAACAGAAAAGCAAATGGATAACAAAGATTCTTACTGTAATAAAACTCACATTAAAGATATCTGGAGTGACCGTCTCTAGCTCCACCTTTTGCAAACACTCTATCCATATTTGGGTGGAAAAGATTATCCTCCTACTAGAAGACCAAACGTGCGAAAGATACTAATTACATCTAGGCTCTGCACCAACAAGACGTCTAAAGAAATCAGGGATGCACACGGCCAAGAACAAAATAAACAAGAGAGAAATTAAAAACAAAGAACCCGTCGCGGCGATACAACCACTCAACAGAAGCACTCTAACTACCACCGTGCACTCGTACTACAAACTAGGCTCTTTAAAAGCAGCGCCTCTAAAAAGAGAACAATGCACAAGCACCACCGTTGTCAGATCGAAGAGCTTGGGCTTTCACTCCAGAGAAAGACCGAGTTTTCAAAACAATGCATTTAGCAACCATTGCCAGGTACAACCAATAAAGGCGACACCTTGGGTTTTTACCCTAAAATCATGGCCCAGTACTCGATGAGCACCACCAAAGATGCAATCATGTGTTGTCACCCCCTCTTGACAAGGCTGTTGCAAGTCGCCGAACACCCCACACATGGAAAACCTATGCCGCATTATCTTCATCACAACCAAAACATTTCTGCCAAAACCATCCTTTGATGGTTGCCACCATAACTTTCTCCATTGATACGTCCAAAACGTATCTACTTTCTTGAACACTTTGCTATTGTTTCTTCTCTAAACTTGTGTGATTTGGATACAACTAACACGGACTGACGCTGTTTTCAGCAGAATTACCTTGGTGTCTTGTTTTTGTGCAGAAAATGAACTATCAGGAAAAATCCTGGAAAATACGCCAAAAACTATTTCTCACCAGAAGATCCACGGAGCCAGAAGGGGAGACAGAGGGGAGGCCTGGGGGGCCCAGACCACCATAGGCGTGGGCCCACTGACCCCGCGCCTGGGGGAGGTCTGGCCACCCCAGGCAGCTCCTCGGCCTCCATCCGCGCCTATAAGTTTCCTTCTGACATAAAAACAGAAGGGGGTTTGATAGTTTTACAGAAAAAGTTCCGCTCCGCCGCCGCCACCAGAAACCAAGATTCGGATCTAGAAACTCCGTTCTGGCACCCTACCGGGACGGGGAATTTGGAGAAGATCATCGTCATCGTTATCACCAACGCATCTCCATCAACCACCGATGTTTCCCTCATCCATGAGTGAGTAATCCCCCGCTGTAGGCTTGGGGATGGTAGGGATTGGATGAGTTCTATCATATAATCGAATAAGATCTGTTAGGGGCATAGTGCCTAGTATCTCTATTAGTGCTATTTGACTTTGTTGCAACTTGTTGTGCTTAATGCTTGTCACTAGGGCCCGAGTGCCATGATCTCAGATCTGAACTTATTATTGAATCATTATGATAGTATTGTTTATGATCTTATCTGCAAGTTGTGTACACATATCATTGTCCGGATCCAAATGCCCCAAAGTGACAATAATTGGGACAACCGGAGGGGATGGCTGTGGTGTGAGGATCACATGTGTTCACGGAGTGTTAATGCTTTGCTCCGGTGCTCTATTAAAAGGAGCATCTTAATTGCCAGTAGTTCCCTAGAGGCCCCGCTGCCACGGGCTGGCTCGACAGAAGATGTTGTGCAAGTTCTCATTGCGAGCACATATGACTATATTTGAAGCACATGCCTAGGATTGTTTAGTACTTGGATGCTTGTTATTATTTATCTACAATGCCCTAGATCTTGAAGTTACATGTTTATACTCGTCCATGCAACGCCCGTCCATCCATCCATATGCCTACCGCACTCGAATCCTACTGCTACTATTACCGTTACTATTGCTACTGTTTCACTATTGCTGTTATTGCTGCTGTTGCTACTATAAACTGTTGCTACTGATAAACTTCTGTGAGCAAGAACTATTTCCAGGTGAAGCTGAACTGACAACTCAGTTGTTAAGGCTTGCAAGTATTCTTTGGCTCCCATTGTGTCGAATCAATAAATTGGATAATACTACCCGCAAAGACTGTTGCGATCCCCTACACTTGTGGGTCATCATCCATCTCTATCGGATCCATGGAAATCAATATGAAGACATTTCCTATGTTACCGAACGGTAGATGAAGCTTCATGCCGCGTCCCAGATGGGTGCGCACGATTCGCAGCGATTCTGCTCTAGATCTCAAGTGGCATCCTGTGCTAGACTGTGGAATTATCCGAGAGGAAGACCGAAACTCGACTGCGGCACAATTGAGTAGGCGGAGTTGAAACAGTTCGACAACTTGGTGCTCGAAGAACAACAGGGACAAATCACCCTTATTCGGCCGGGCCAACAGCCCCCACACCGTCGGCTGTCTCCCGACAATCAGATTGAGCGGATCGTGCTCTTGTGACAGCGACATAAGGAGGGATGCAACACACCCTAGGCATGCACAGGAGTGCTGTCTCCATAGGTTCCGCGTCGCCGCCTCCGGCCATCACCATCGCTCACCCGTCCTTTTCCGCATCCATGCCTCTTTGCAGCACGCCGTCAGACACCACACATGGGCGAGCGCCGCCGCCCAAATGCCAAATCTCCACCTACACCGCCATGGATCCATACCCTTTGCGCGAAGGGAGTCCGATAGGCTACGTCATCCCTGCACGCCGTCTTTGACAGCCATGGCATAGCTGCCACCGCCAGCGGCGACAACGGCTGATAGGGTCCTCCAGATATGGGCGCCGACCTTCTAGATCGGATATGGGGTCCTCCAGAGCCGTCCTCGCGTGAGGGACCCATAAAAGCAAATGGATAACACATATTCTTAATAAAACTCACATTAAAGACATCTGTAGTCACTGTATCTAGCTCCATGTTTTGCAAACACTCTACCCATATTTCGGTGGAAAAGATTATACTCCTACTAGAAGACCAAACGTGCAAAAGATGTAGTCACCTCATATGTTTCGAAAAGTCGCTTGGTTCACCCATCCAATATTTCAGTTCAACGCACTGTGGCTAGAGACACTCCTGTGAGTCATGCTGCCGAATTGTTTATCCATCTTCGTAATATCTAGAAAGAGAGTAGATCTCAAAGTACGCACGATTTTTTATAGATTTGTCTTTGTCCAAAAATTTATCAATGTCTATAAGGAATATTTAATATTGGTACCATTAGAAAGTGTTTTTCAATACGAATCTAACAATACTTTGTCCGATAAAATTGGCGACACTTATTATAGATAAGAGGGGTGTCAATTATGTACTGTATCTTAAATCGTTTAGTTAAAATTTATCTTAAAATAAGTGTGTGCCTTATTCATAGGAATGGAGGGAGTATGGTTTTTATTTTATTAGAGGAAGGTGATGCTAATTTCACATAGTGATCTGGGCTTTATAATTTTTTTCTTTTACTATGTACGCTTGTGGGTATATATTACTTGTATTTATAATTGTAGTAATACAAAGATGATAGGCATACAAGCAATAGAAAACAAGGATAAAACAAATGGTTGGACAGCTATAAACCGTCCTCGCCGCAACTACTAAGAACCCAAATCCTTCGCCATCACCCAAGAAGAAGAAAATCACCAGCAGCCGGTCCACTCTTTGACACTGAAGAAACCCCTAGCCATGAGGCGTTAATGAGCCGCAATAACCACCAGCCCAGTAAGATTGGATCTAGCCCACTGCTAAAGAACATCGGCCAAAAGAGCCCTCCGAGCATCTTCAATGCCGGATCGGGGGCCAACACCACCTGCCTATCAAGCGGTCTAATCCTCCACCATCCACCACAAACCAGCAGCAATCCGCACCATCGCAATCCAAGGCCTCCAGGACCAGATCGACAACGATATCAACCACACAAAGTCGGAGCACACGCCCAGCGAAGACCATATCCCACAAGCTTCTCGACGCCGTAAACGTCGCCGAGATAGGGTTGAAGCCGGGGTACCATTATTCGATGTAGCGCATCCACCGCCATCTGAGATGTGCCACCACGGCACCATAGAAACGCTAAACTTTAGGGACCTTGATGAACGCTGAGCATAGGTCCTGGGTCCTCACCCCCTCCTGCCCATGTGATCGGAAGTGGAGGAGGTGGGGACCCGTCGATCCGGCGGTGAGGAGGAGGTGGCTAGGTTTTTTTTGGAGGAGGAGGCGGGAGAGGAGCGCATGGGCTTTATATTTAAGTATAAGTAAAACTGGTACAACAAATCAAAAAAAACTAAACAGAACGAACAAAGAAAATGAAGAATTCAAAAGTTGCATCAAATCACTCAGAAGTCAGTATCTCGAGGACTATCGGTTGCATCTCGAAGTTATTTAATACCTGGTAAAGAAACCACAAAATACCATACTTGCACAAGATGAATTAACCTTAGTTTTTTTGAATAGACATACGAGACCCACCTAAAGTAAGTGGAACACTTAGACCATTGAGAACACACTTTGTCTAGGGACACATCTCTGACAAGGTAGGCCGTCGGCAAGTCGAGGAAGAAGGTCATGATCCCCATAGGAAACATGTAAAAAATAAAAACACCACTAACCCCCTCACATAGGCTACAAAACACCATAGTCCACAGACAAGTAATCAAAACCGTCGACTATCCCTTCTCCTCGAGAGAAACACACACATGCGATTAGGGTTCCCTCACCTCCCGTCGGCGACACTGCCAATATTCCTCGCTTATGTGGCCTCCGGGCCATGGAGGTGGGGTGTGAAAGGATCGTATGGGAACCTAGAGGGGGGGTGAATAAGTGCTACTTCAAATTTTACTCCTTTTCAATTTAGGGTTTGACACAAAAGGTAAATTATCTAGATATGCAACTAGGTGAATTTACCTATATGTCACACTAGCACAATTAACTAAGAAGGAGCAAGATATAAGTAAGGTGCGGTAAAGTATAGAAGTAACCAAACTGGAGCACGCGGAGACACAAGGATGATTTCCTGCAGTTCCTTCCTTTTGAGGGGAAGTATGTCTGCGTTTGGAGAGGGGGTGGTTTCAAACCACCAACGCCACGAAAGGCCTCCCTTATTCTCCGGTGAACCTCACCCCAAGGGGATAGATTCACTCTTCCACTATATCGACAACCTTCGAGATGGAAGCCGACACCTTTACAACAAGTTCGAGGCACACATCCACAACTGAATTGGAGGCTCCCGAATACAAGAAAGTTGTCACAACAATCAAAGACAAGCTTGTAAGAACCAAATCAAGAACTAGGGTTTCCAATGAAACACTGGAGCAAGGGGCCCTCAAGTGAATGAGGGGGAAATGAAGATCTTTTTTGGTGAAGATATAGATCAAGGCCTGCTTCGATTATCCAAAGATCAGGAACTTTGGATGGTTGTAGGTGGATATCTTGTTGATTTGGTGGCTCTAATGGAGGTGTTCTTCCTTTCAGAAAACAAGCAACTAGAGGTAGGAGATGAGGTCCTCTATTTATAGAGGTAGGAGATGAGGTCCTCTAATGGAGGTGTTCTTCCTTTCCAATGAAACACTAGAGCAAGGGGCCCTCAAGTGAATGAGGGGGAAATGAAGATCTTTTTTGGTGAAGATATAGATCAAGGCCTCCTTCGATTCTCCAAAGATCAGGAACTTTGGATGGTTATATCTTGTTGATTTGGTGGCTCTAATGGAGGTGTTCTTCCTTTCAGAAAACAAGCAACTAGAGGTAGGAGATGAGGTCCTCTATTTATAGGCCCACTGCTTCAGACCGTTTTATGCCCATTGGGATTTTACACACCAGAGATTCCGGTCTGGAGACCGGAAACTTCGGTCTGCATTTGTCCCAGACCAGAGACTCCGGTCAGTCTCTAGTCCATCTCCGGACCCCCATACAGAACATTCTGGGCCTGGTCTTGATGCTCACTTCGGGGATTTTGCCAAAACTCCGGACCAGGGCACACCGGAAACTCCGAACTTTGACCACCGTATATTTTGGCCTGCCATATACACCGAAGATTCCGGTCCATCTTCGGACCATCTCCGAACCCCATACAGACTATCCCTGGGCATCTTATAGAATACACTCTGGAGATTTGAGGCGAAACTCCGGCCCACACCGGAGACTCTGGTGTTTGCACACCGGGGACTCCGGTATGGAATCTCCAGGGAACTTCTTTTTATGCCAGGGATTTTTTGCACTATGACATGGACTTTTCTCTTTTCGGTATATTAACTTGGCAATATCAGCACAATGTAAAATGATCCTCAAGCTGTTAACGAACACCAAAACTGTTTAAGACCATAAATGTCCTCTAAATCTCCCTGTTTTTGGTGTTCGACGACAACAAGAGGTTTTGCATGGAAATCTTAATATGAAACATAGCTATGCTCCCCCTGACGATGTGCAGCAACATATGAATGTAGTACTAGGAGCATGTTAGGCAATAGATACTAAACATGGAGTAGGTTTAACCATTACAATAATAGAACGGGCATAGAATGTTCACACACATCGAATATAGTTTCACAAGAATCAAATAAAGGAACCAAATAAAGGAAATGTTCAAAATTTTAAGATAACGACATCAAATAACCAAATGCCCAACCATGCAAAACCCGATGATCTAAATAAACATCTTCTCCCACTTTGGCATAGAGACGCCAAAAAGGGAAAATACCAAGCTAGCGCCCCCAAGGAATCACTCGTAGGCATCGTCATTGTTGTCCTCATCCTAATCCTCCTCATCCTCATCTTCCTCATAGTCACCATCACCACCTGGATCTACGGGTCCTTTGCCATAATGGCGAGAGGAGGAAGTACCCTGAGAGCCAAAGCCTAAAGTGACTTTTTAGAATGTCTTCCAATCCACTAGGTTCTCCTGCTATGCACTCCAGGCCCCAAATGAGAGAGTGTGATCATATTCAGCAGATGTTTCAGCCCCATGCTCATTTGTGTATTCTTCCTCTCCTTCCTCTTCTCCCAGAGCTTTGATTTCCTTGAGGAGTTTCTCAATTTTGTGGTTGATCTTATATGAGGCATGTTATTCCTTGCGAATGTCCACATTCATACAACCTAGTGTCTTCTCCTAGAATGATGCCTTCTTGACTTTCTCTCGGACATACTCACGGGTGACAGGAGGCATAGGAGCATTGGAGGCATTCTTCCTTCTAGAGACCCTGGGAGGAGTGGGGGCTCGCTCTGCCTCAGAAATCTCATCCTCCTCACTTGCATTAGGCTTACTGGGGGCTAGATTCATTCTCCCTTTCTTTTGGAGAGCCACATAGACATGCTCCACAAGATTGGGAGTAAGAGCAAGAGGTGAACCATGCGGCTAAGTGTTGATGAGCCTCATCACAAGAGCTGCATATGGAGAAGATTTCCTGAAGAGAATGGCATGGTGCATATCCTCAAAAATGAAATCCATGATGTCAATATTATATTTGTCAGCAGTAGGACCAGCACAAAACACCTTGTGAGCATTGATGCGTTGCAAACGTATCTATAATTTTTGATGCTCCATGCTTGTTTTGCATCGATTATCTTATGTTTTAGTCTACACTTTGTAGCATTTTTATGATTTTTTTGGAACTAACATATTAACAAGTGCTACAGAGCCAGTTTCTTGTTTTTTTGTTTTTGGTTTCAGAAAAACTAGTAAAGAAATATTCTCGAAACTGGATGAAACAAAAGCCGAAGTTCCTATTTTTTCCGACAGGACACGGAGTCCGGAGGAGAGGGGGAGACACACCCTAGGGCGGCCACACCTGGGCCATGAGCGGCCAGGGGGGCGCGCCGCCCTAGGGTGTGGCCCCTGGTGCTCCACCGACCTTGCCCCTTCGCCTATATAATCCCCCCGAGATAAAAAAACCCTACATACAAGATTAGAATTCCACGAAAAAGTCCATAGCTGCCACCACCATCGTCCCTAGATCGGGAGGGATCTGAAGCTCTTCTCGACACCCTACCGGAGAGGGGAGATCATCCCGGAGGTCTTCTTCATCACCATGCCTGCCTCTGGAGTGATGTGTGAGTAGTTCATCCTTGGACTACGGGTCCATAGCAGTAGCTAGATGGTTGTTTCTCCTATTTGTGCCACCATGTTTAGATCTTGTGAGCTGCCTATCATGATCAAGATCATCTTATTGTAATGCTACATGTTGTGTTTGCGGGGATCCGATGGATATTGAGTATTATGTCAGATTGATTATTGTTCTATCATGTCTATGTTATTTGTGATCTTGCATGCTCTCCGTTTCTAGTAGTTACTCTGGCCAAGTATTTGCTTGTGACTCCAAGAGGGGGTATTTATGCTCGATAGTAGGTTCATGCCTCTAGTAATGTGGGAGAGTGATAGAAACTTCTAAGATTGTAGATGTGCTATTGCTACTAGGGAGAAAACAACAATCCTTTGTCCAAGGGCAATTGTATTGTTTAGATTACACACTTTACTTAATGCAATTATCTGTTGCTTACAACTTAATATCCGAGGGTTGTTCGGATGATATCCCGGAGGTGGATTATTAGTCATAGATGCAGTTAGATTACGGTATATGTATCATGTTGTAATGCCCAAGTGAATCTTATAGTGATCATCATGTCATGTACATGCATTGTCTATTTGTCAATTGCCCCGCTGTAATTTGTTCACCCAGCATGTTATTTATCCTATGGAGAAAACACCTCTAGTGCACTGTGGACCCTGGTCCATTCCTTCCCATTGATATTCCATCTACTGTTTACTATTTACTTTCTGCAATTACCACAAGAAATTACTTTCTTCCATACTACACGTTTAATCCTTTGTTTTCAGCAAAACCAGTGAGCTTGACAACCTCACTGATAGGTTGGGGCAAAGTATTTTGGTTGTGTTGTGTGCAGGTTCCATGTTGCTAGCAACACTTTTGGAAGTGGTTTCTTTCTCCTACTGGTTTGATAACCTTGGTTCATAACTGAGGGAAAACTTGTTGTTGTGCTCATCATACCTTGCTCTTGGGGTTCCCAATAGGCTCTACATTGATACGTCCAATTTGTATCACCATTCTATATCATAATTTGCCTCTATTCATTGATATATGTCTTATTATGAGGTGTTACTTATGTCTTTTCCTCTGTTTTTGCATGTTGGATGATTCTTGGAGGATGGACTGCTAGAGTCAGGTTTCTGATGGAAAAAGAGCTGTTTTGATGCAATTTCGCGAAGATCAGAAAAATAACAGAAAAATATTGGAAAATTATATTTTCCCAGAAGACGAAGGAAGCCAGAAGGGGAGGCGTAGCTGGGCCACAGGGGCCCCACCCCACCTAGGCGCGGGTCCCCTAGGCCGCGCCTAGGGCAGGTGTGGCCCACCTGGCCGGCCTCCTACTCCGCCCTCTCGCCTATATCTTCCTCTCGGAACCCTTATACCAGGGGAGCGACCACAGAAAGATTTCCGCCGCCTCTACGGGGCGGAAAACACCGAGAGAGAAAGAGCTCTCCGGCAGACAAATTTCTGCCAAGGAAATTCCTTCCCGGAGAGGGGAGATCGTCGCCATCAACACCATCATCAAGCTAGACTTCATTGGGATCATCATCATCATCATCATCAACACCATTATCTCCACCAGCACCATCATCACCACTCCGTCCCCTGTAACAATTGTGTTGGATCTTGCATTAGTTCTTAGGGGATACTTTCCCGGTGTTGATTACTATTGTAGTTGATGCTTGTGAGTGGAACCATTGGATTATTGTTTATGTTCAGATTGTTATACATTACCATATCATCTTTGATCCTGATCCATATGATGTCTTGTGAGTAGTTCGTCTAGTTCTTGAGGACATGGGAGAAGTCATGTTGTTAGTAGTGGATTTGTTTTGAGTTATTATTCAATAGTTTAGTATTTAAGCTGTGGTGTTATTCTTCTAGTGGTGTCATGTGAATGTTGACTACATGATACTTCACCATTTATGGGCCTAGGGGAATGCATTGTGTATTTGGCTACTAATTGTGGGGTTGCCGGAGTGACAGAAACCTGAACCCCCGTTAGGACACCTTTGCACAAGGGAGTGTAGGATCTCAGAGTTTAAGTCTATGGTTAGGTTTATATCTTAATTTCTTTCCTGTAGTTACGGATGCTTGCATGGGGTTTAATCACAAGTATGTATTAGTCCAAGTAAGGTCGGTACATTAGCACAGGTTCACCCACACAACACTTACAACACAAAAGAAGAGTACCCAGCTATTTGAAGCGAAAGCACTTGACAGAATTCCCATGTGTCCTCGAGAACGTTTGGTACTTATAAGTATTTCCACCGGCTTGTCCTTTGCTAAGAAAGGATTGGGAGTGAAGCGCTATTGAAGAGTGGAACTGGTAAAGGAAACTTCTACTGTGAGTATTGATTTTTGTTTTTGTTTGTTGCTTTGTTTCCAATATGGATAACCCACTTGGTTTTATGTTTGGGAAAACTACTACCACTATTAGGGTAGTAGATGAACCACCACCTATTGAGATAGATCCTTTTAAGATACCTACAAGTATTGTTGATCGTGTTATGGATAATTATTATTTTGGGGATGGAACTATCCATCATGGTGATCACTTTCTTTTTATCCATGAATTATGTGGGTTGTTTAAGTGTGCAGGTATCACAAATGAACAGGTGAAGAAGAAGTTACTCTCTATATCCTTGAATGGGAGAGCTGAAGAATGGTGTAAGCTGCTGAAGAATGGACAATCCATGGAATGGGAGGAAATGGCATCTCTCTTATATTCTAAATTCTATCCTCCCAGTGAGATTCATAAGGATAGAAATATGATATATAACTTTTGGCCTCGTGATGGAGAGAGTATAGCTCAAGCTTGGGGGAGATTGAAGTTACCGATGCTTAAATGTCCTATTCATGAACTCCCTAACAATATTATTATCAATAACTTTTATGCTAGGGTTTCTCTTCATGATAAAGATTTACTAGATGCTTATTGTGCTAGATCATTCACACGTATGAAGGAAGAAGCTAATGGGATCTACTAGACCGTATTCAAGAAAGCACTGAAGCTTGGGAGAATGACAAAGGAAGAAAGTCAAGTATAAACTATGATTATGAATGTATTAAATATTTTATGGGAACTGAAGACTTCCGTGATATTAGTAATGAGTTTGGTCTTGTTTCCCAAATTATTTCCAATTGTTTTAAAGCCTTTGCCTCTTACATAGAAATTCCCAAAAATAAGTGGAATAAGTACCATGCACCTTATAAAGATGTTGTTAGTCATGTTCCTGTTAGAAGCACTGAAGTTTGTACTACTGATCATATTGTGCCTAAACCTTATGTTGAGAAAATACCTTTCCCAGCTAAGGTAAAGGATTACTCTATGATGATTAGTGCGAATAACAGAGGTACTAAGAAAACTGTGGAACCTGATGAGCAAATGAATACTCAAACTGTGGTAGCAATTGTGAAAGATCTTGACGCTAGAAATATAGAGGATGAGCATATTGTCTTCTGTGAAGATGCTTCTAATATTATTTCTTATCCTAGTAAGTCTATAAAAGCTAGTGTCCATGTGCTTTCTGTTAAAATTGGTGATCATTGCTACTATGGTTTATGTGATATTGGTGCTAGTTCTAGTGCTATTTCTTATGAGCTTTATAGGGAAATTATGCATGAAATTGGTCCTTGTGACATTGAGGACATTGATGTGGTTATTCACCTTGCTAATAAGGAAACCATTTGCCCTATTGGTATTGTAAGAGATGTGGAGGTTCTTTGTGGTAAGATTAAGTATCCTGCTGATTTTCTAGTGCTTAATTCAGCAGCTAGCAAAATTTGCCCTATCATTTTTGGTATACCTTTCTTGAACACTTGTGGAGCTATTATAGATTGTAAGAAGGAGAAATTTTTAACTAAGTTTGATGGAGATTCTTATGAGTTTAACTTTTCCAAATTTGCTAACGCTCCTTGTGAGAATAGCTTTCCTAACAAAGATTTCAGGATGGAGCAACTTGCTTCTATTGATCCAGTTTATGACCTTGGACCTCTTTTTAATGACTGTAAGTATGCTCATCCTGATGATAGAGTTGTTTCCTGTGAAAGTTATATTGTAAAATTTATTCAAAAGTCTACTAAAAGTTATTATGAGAGAGGGAAACATGGTTTTATGCATCTCAATAATGTTAAGTTTCCCTGTTTTATGTTGAAAGCTTTGAAGTTGCATTTGTTTTCTTTACCTATGATAGTGGATTTTTGTTTCAACAATTTATTTTCTCATGATACCCCCATGCATAGGAAGTGGGTTAGACTCAAATGTGTTGGTTATTTGCTTCTTGATGCTCTCTTTCACTTCAAATATTTATCTCCTTTGTGAGCATCTTTGAAACTTCCAAGCTTAACTTAAAGGCATTAAAGAAAAGTACTTGTTGGGAGATAACCCAAGAGTTTGGTTGAGTCTTGGAAGTTATTACCTCTGTAATAACCACTCCTTATCCTTTTTGTTTTGGTTTTGTGTCAAGTTCAACTACTTTTGAGAAGTGGAGGAGTTGTGAAAAGTGGCTGTCCTGGGACAGATTTTTGTGCTGCATTGTAAAAATTCGTGAGGGAGATCAGTACGTCGGATGGAGCTGTATTTTTCTGAGCTTGTTATCTAGGTTGTTACCCAATTTTCATTAGTTTTGCACTTTTTTATTTGAGCAACAGAAGGTTTTCGAAAAAATCAATATTTACCTGCTGGTCTGTTTTGACAGATTGCTGCCATCATTTGCATTTGCCTCTTAAAGAAGTTTTTGTTTTGATGGATTTCAGTTAAAGTGTGAACCTAAAGGTTTATTGTTTTTTGCTTACACTAATGTTGCCTGATGGAGCCCAGTACTTGTCGTGGGACGCTTCACTGGAAATCCCCAGAGCAAGGTATGAAGCAACATAGCAGCAAGTTTCCCTTAGTAAGAAACCAAGGTTATCGAACCAGTAGGAGGAAGGAAACGTCACACAGGTGTTGCAAGAAACGCGGAGACCTGCACAACACAAACTCAAGACTTTGCCCCAACGAATCAGTGAGGTTGTCAAGCTCACCGGTTTGATGTAACAAAGGATTAAACGTATGGTGTGGAAGATAATGGTGGTTTGCAGCAAGTAAACATGTAACAGTGGAAGATGTATCAATGGTAAAGATTGGACTGGGGTCCATAGTTCACTAGAGGTGCTCTCCTTAGATAAACAACATGACATGAAGGGTAAACAAATTACAGCGGGGCAATTGATAGGAATTGAGCAAGGCATAACAATGCAATTACTAGTCAGAAAGATCCTATGCATAGTGGCAATCAGCTTGTCCCTTATAGAGTAGCAATATAGATGCATAGGACACCTTCAAAGTTCACAAGGGTGACTGGAAACAAGTAGCACAAGAACAAGTAATAACACAATATGCATCAATTAATAAGCTTTGGAACACTACACATAGAATGACAACTATGCTCTCTTAATGGTGCCTAAAGGTAGAAGGCGGAGACTCAATAGTGGTGGAAGAAAGGCCTTTTTGAAAAGGAAGCAGGGATTGCAAGTTTCAAAAAGAGCTTCCAAAAATTATGATACTTGTTAGATTTCATCCCTCATTGCCCCTATCATAAGCATCTTGAAGTGGTTAAGGTTAAAGTGGCAAAGGTGGAGTATATGCTTGACGAAGTATAAGTTGGCAATCTCATGCCCCTTGAATACGAGGGCCACACCTCATGCATACTCAACTTTGGATCCATGTAAGTTCTTATCACTGTAAGTATTTGCATATCATTGAGAACCGCCAACGGGGTACCCCTTGCACATGGCACAGGAGCTTTCCCATAACCAAAATGACAAGGCAAGCAGACAATGAGCATCTCAGCAATCTTTGTATTTACCATATGCATAGCTTTTTATTGAGGATGCTTCATAGATAGCTCACTATGGTGATGTTGCAAGTTTCCACCATGATTAGGAATGGCTTAGGCTAGCGGCCCAGGAGTTTCTCTAACACAGGATACAAACCCCATGGACTTACAAGTTCCCTCTTTATTTCACACTGGTGACATCCATAGACAAAAGAACATGATATCAACTGAGTACAACAAGGTATAAGTGCAATGTTGAAAACGTTCCTCGTGACAGCACAGTTCTGCTAATTCCAACTTATAAGTGCAAGCATATACAACAAGTTGTCATAATGGTTCAAGTTTATTAGGGGCAAAGAATATAAAGTGTGCCATCAAGTTCGTGAGGGCTTTAATCACTAAGTTTTCACATAACAGAATAGTTTTTAATTGGAAGATAGTTGAAAGCAAGAATATACTTTGGAATGGTGTAACACACCATGCATATGAGTTTATAGTGGAAACTTTGGAATAACTTGGTTTCTTGGGAGTTGGAAGCATGAGTAGAACTTACTCATACAAGTGGAGGCTAGCAAAAGACTGGGAGCAACCAACTAAGAGAGCAATAATGGCCATAAACATGCAATGCAACAAAGCAAACTAATCAAAGCAAAGAGTGGTACTACAAGTCAAGGACTAAATGATCATAGAGGCTAATGGTGACTTGTGAGAGTCATAACATGTGGTGAGCATGTGCCAAGTCAACCCAAGTAAAGCATCAAAGGATAATACCACAATACTAAGCTTTTGCATGCTAAAACAACGCATAATTTCTTCAAGGCACACTAAGAAAACCCAATTGTTTGGAACAAGACATGCTACGGCAATAATCACTAAGCATAATGCTAAAACAACACCTAGCATGTCATGCTAAAGTCTAAGTCACAGTCAATGCAAGCTCCTCTTGCACTTCAAGCAAGAACTTACTACTCCTTTCCAAACACCAAGCAAACTTATTTGCAAAACAACACAGCGAGAACGGGGTCCATACTACTTTATTCAAGCAAACTAAACAACCTAAGAAAAGCAAATGAAAACTAAGACGCTCCAAGAATAACACAACTGCGCATGAAACAATAAGAACGAAGTGTCTAGACAGACCTGAGCTTTTTATTGATGAAGAAGGGGATGCCTTGGGCATCCCCAAGCTTTGATGCTTGTACCGCTTGGATATTTCTTGGGGTGACACCATGGTGGCATCCCCAAGCTTGATCTTTTGTCCATTCTTCATCTCATTGCATCATTATTTCTCTACACCTGAATTTTTTCCTTCATACAAAACTTCACACAATCTTCATTAGCAACATTAGCTTATTCAAAAGATATTAGACCACTGGTAAAGCTTTGGAACAGCAAGGCTTTTCACTAAAAACACAATCTACTGTAGTAACTCCTTCAAAAAGCTCAATTTACCTGAAGAGAACTCAAAAAGGAATCAATAAGAAGAAAATGCAAATAATGGCAGAAATCTGTCAAAACAGGCCAGCAGGTAGAAACTATTTTTTCGAACATCTTATGTTGCTCAAATCAAAAAGTGTTGAACTAATGAAAGTTATATAACATACTAGGGGATTTATTCGTAAATTTTGAGCTTAATCCGAGTTATAGAGCCTCCTCACGAATATTTTTTGTGGAGAACAGAAATTTGTTTCGGGACAGCGACTCCCCAAATCATACTTCCCTCTCATTAGAGGTTATTCTTGGCACAAAAAGCAAACAAAAAGGATAAGGAGAGGTTATTACATAAGTAATAACTTCCAAGACTCAAGTAAACTCTTGGGTTATCTCCCAACAAGTACTTTTCTTTAACGCCTTTAATTTAGGCTTGATAGCTTGGGAAGATGCTCACATAAGAATTATGAACTGAAGTCAAAGAGAGCATCAAGAAGAAAATTCAAAACACATTTAAGTCTAACACACTTCCTATGCATAGGAATATTGTACACAAATAAATTCACAAAGAACAAAGTGACAAGCATAGGAAGATAAAATAAGAGTAACTTCAAAACTTTCAACACATAGAGAGGTGTTTCAGTACCATGAAAACTTCTACAACCATATTTTACTCTCTCATAATATTTTTCAGTAGCCTCATGAATAAACTCAACAATATAGCTATCACATAAAGCATGCTTTTCATGATCTACAAACTCATAATTTCTATCAAGCTCAAAAATAGTGGGATTAAAACCTTCACAGGTTTTACCCAAAGTAGATATTTCAAAAGGATCCACGGGAACATAACATTCATCCTCCTTTGGTAAGAATGGGGGACAATCAAATAATGTAAGGGATAAAGAGTTACTCTCATTAGAAGGTAGGTATGGGTAGATTCATTCTTCCTCCTTTTGTTCATCACACTCCCCCTCTTTTTCATCTAATGAGCTTCTAGTTTCAACAATTTCTTCTTCCATAGGCTCCTGCAAGGCATTGGTCTCTTCCATTTGTGGAAAGCATCTATTAAAATATTCAAGAATATAGCCATTTGCTTCCTTATAATTATCAAAGCAAAATTTAAGTATCTCATAAATCTCACATTCATAAGGTGCATCATCAGTATTTTCAAGCAAACTTGCAAGTTCAAATGCACCCTTGAAAGCAATAAATTCTTCAATTTGTTCCACATCATAAAAGTCATAATTTCCTTTAACATAAGAGGATATGGTAACATTATCATTATACTCACACTGAAAAGGTAGGTGTTTATACCTCCTACAGCAACAAGATTTATCAAAGCAATAAGTAACATTATAAGTAGAGCACACGTCTCTAGCAATAGTATTCAACTTATCAATTTGTTCCCATAAGTGTTTCCCTTTTTGTGAAAAACGGTGTTCCTTATAATAATAATTTTGTTCTTCTGTGAACCCACCTTGCCAATAAGAACTAGTTTCAGAGAAACCATCCATTGATAGAAAGCATGGCAAGGCAAGGCAAAGACAGACCAGCAACTAGAGCAGGAACTAATTTTTTTGTGTTTTTGAATAAAGAAAGCAAACAAACTAGACTAATTTTTTTTGGGTTTTTGAAAAGAGGCAAACAAAACCAAGCAAATGGAACAAAGCAAACTAAAAACAAAGTAAAGAGAAAGGAAGTGAAGACGTCCTTGGCCTCCCCGGCAACGGCGCTAGAAAATAGCTTGATGGCGCCCAGTACTTGTCGTGGGACGCTTCGTAGAAAACCCCAAGAGCAAGGTATGAAGCAGCACAACAGCAAGTTTCTCTCAGTAAGAAACCGAGGTTATCGAACCAGTAGGAGGAAGGAAACGTCACATAGGTGTTGCAAGCAACGCAGATACCTGCACAACACAAACTCAACACTTTGCCCCAATGAATCAGTGAGGTTGTCAAGCTCACCGGTTTGCTGTAACAAAGGATTAAATGTATGGTGTGGAAGATAATGGTGGTTTGAAGCAAGTAAACATGTAACAGTGGAAGATGTATCAATGGTAAAGATTGGACCAGGGTCCATAGTTCACTAGAGGTGCTCTCCTTAGATAAACAACATGGCATGAAGGGTAAACAAATTACAACGGGGCAATTGACAGGAACTGAGCAAGGCATAACAATGCAATTACTAGTCAGAAAAATCCTATGAGGCTGATTGGGCAATACAACAATATACATAGACCGCCATCCAACCGCATCTATGACTAGAAGTCCACCTTCAGGTTATCATCCGAACCCCCTCTAGTATTAAGTTGCAAGCAACAAACAACTCCTTTAAGCAAAGTGTGTAAGGTAAACAGTCCACATGTTCCATGAACAAGAGACCGTTGTTTTCTCCCTAGTAGCAACAACACATCTACAACCGAAGAGATTTCTGTCACTTCCCTTGGAAACTAGAGGCATGAACCCACTATCGAGCATAAATACCCCCTCTTGGAGTCACTAGCAACTACTTGGCCAAGATAGCTACTAACAACAGAGAGCATGCAAGATCACAAACAACACAGACATGATAGAATCATAAAGATAAAAACATTAATCAAACCAACATAATAATCTCAATATCCATCGGATCCCCACAAACACAACATGCATGATTACAAATAGATTAGATCTTGATCATGAACGGAGCTCACAAGATCTATACATGAAAGCACAAAGGAGGAGATACAACCATCTAGCTACTACATGGACCCATAGTCCAAGGTGGAACTACTCACACATCATACCGGAGAGAAGGCCTCCGGGATGATCTCCCCTCCGGCAGGGTGCCGGGAAGAACTTTAGATCCCCCGGATCTAGGGACGATGGTGGCGGCGGCTACAGACGGTTTCGTGGATTTCTGATCGGGTACTCAGGGTTTCTGTATCGGGGGCTTCTTATAGGTGAAGGGGCGGGACCGGGAGGCGGCCAGGGCCACCAAACCCTAGCCAGGCGCAGGCCCACCTGCCCGCGTGCCTGGGGTAGGTCTAGCCCCCCTGGCTGGCCCCTCCGGCTCTCATCTGGACTTCTTGTTCCCCACGGAAAGTAATTGACTTTGTCCTTTGTCCCGTCCAATTCCGAGAATATTTCTTTACTAACTTTTTTGAAACCAAAAACAGCAGAAAACAGGCATCTGACACTGTTTCAACTTGTTAATAGGTTAGTACCAGAAAACATGTAAAAAGCACCTCAAAGTGTGGACAAGTAAAGCAAAGTAGATACAAAACAAGCATGGAGCATCAAAAAATATAGATATGTTTCCAACGTATCATAGCCCTTGAAGTTTGTGTATTACCTTGTGAAGAAATGAATTTCTAGGAGAAGGAGGAAATGAATCTGCAGAGTTCGACTATGAATAGGTAAAAGTGGTGAAAACAGAAGGTTCGCGAAAGCCTAATCTTTTTATATTTTTGATGTTTTTATTACATAAGGAAAGTTATGAGATGGAAAAGAGGAGGAAACGGAGGTCGGGGTGGCCAGACCCACCCCAGGCACGGGCCCCAGCTGGCCGCACCTGTAGGGGGTGTGAGCAACCTGAGCTCCGTCTCCGCCTTGTTTTCGTACCAGTACCTTCCTTATGCATTGAAACTTCGTAATATATAACCCCCTGGATCCCCCGAGGTTCGTATATCATGTTCTCATCATGTTTTCGTTTTGATATGTTTCTTTTAGGAAATCTTCTCAAGTTTAGAGCATCATGGTCTCCGCCAACGACAAAGGCAAGAATACCAAGGAAGATGATCCTCACAATCTCAAGGAGGAGGAGATTTTGGTAGGGGATGAAGAAGACATGGAGGAGGACAAGCATCCAGACACCCGCGCTACTATCGCAAGTATTGGAGTGGTGAATGTTGGAGATATGCCCTAGAGGCAATAATAAATGTAGTTATTATTATATCTTTGTGTTTATGATAAATGTTTACATTCATGCTATAATAGTATTAACAAGGAAAACATTAATACTTGTGTGAATTGTAAACTTAAATTGAAGTCCCTAGTATAGCCTCTATACTTCACTAGCTTGTTGGTTGATTAAATGGTTGTGGTTTACATATCATGAACATTGAGATGTTATCAACAACAAGATCATATCATTAGGAGAATGATATGGTGGACATACTCCTATTGATAAGCGTAGCATAAAGATCAAGTCATTTCAATAGTTCAATTGCTATATGCTTTCTGATACATAGTAACCTAATTCCTTTGACCATGAGATCATGCATATCACCTTTACCGGATGGATGCTTTGATGACATCAAACACCACACCGTAACTGGGTGGCTATAAAGGTGGCATTAAGTGTTCGGAAAGTATTGGTTGAAACACATGGATCAAGAGTGGGATTTGTCCATCCACATGACGGATAGATATACTCTGGGCCCTCTCGGTGGAATGTCATCCAATTAGCTTGCAAGCATGTGACTTGGTCACAAGGGATCACATATCACGGGAACGAGAAAAGAGTACTTATCAGTAACAAGGTTGAACTAGGTATGCAGAGATACCGACGATCATAACCTCGGATAAGTAACATATCGTGAGACAAAGGGAAATTGGTATCATATGTAAGTGGTTCATTCGATCGCAAAGTAATCGTAGAAATATGTGGGAGCCATATGAATTTCCAGATTCCTCTATTGGTTATTGTTCAGAGAAGTGTCTCGATCATGTCCGCATAATTCACGAACCGTAGGGAGACACACTTAAGGATTCGACGTTGTTTGAGTAGTTATGGTATTATGAGAAAGAGACCGAATGTTTTTCGGAGTCTCGGATGGGATCCGGGATATCACGAGGTGATCCGGAATGGTCCGGAGAATAAGATTCATATAAGGAAAGTCCCGTTTCGGAGTTCGGGAATGATTCCGGTGTTTTCATCGGGAATGTTCTAGAAGGTTCCGGATTGTCCGGCACTCCGGGAGGGGAGGGTACATGAGTGTGTCATTGAATGATTGCATCATGTACTAAGTGTTCTTGCTGTTCCAAAAACATGAAAGTCAAATTGCCAGTTTGAAAGTCAAACGGCTAAAACAGGAAACTGTGGGAAACAGGAAACTGTGGGAAACAAGCAAGAGGAGTTGGAACCAACTTGGAGGAGGAGTCCCACTCCTCCAAGCCGGCGCCCAGCCCAAGGACGACTTGGGGAGGGACTCCCCTCCCCTGGCCGCGCCTCCCCACCTATAAAAGGAGGGGCAGGGCTCCCCTCCTAGACACACAAGTTTCCACCTCTAAATCTCCGGTTTAGAGCCGTTTTGGTTTAGAGCTTCTAATTGCTTTAGCCAGCGGTTTAGAGCCTTCTAATTGGTTTAGAGCCTTCTAATTGGTGTGTCTAATTACTAGACCACTAATAGCCTCTCTCATAAGCTCCACCATACTCGCACCGGCTTAAGGCGAAGCCCTGCGGGATTTCCCCTCTACTTCCGGTACCACGCCGTTGTGCTGCCGGAATCGCGAGGAGAGTGCTACAACCTCCGCTGCCTGCTGGAACAAGGGAGAGGAAGGTCTTCGTCGAGTACCGAACGTGTGATCGACTGCGGGAGCGCTGCCGGAACGTGGCGCCGGAAGGATCGTCTACACGATCTTGAGATCGGAAAGAGTACGACTACATCACCCACGAGAATCCGCTCTCGTTAAACGCTTTGGAATCTTCGAGGGTAAGTTATACCATCGACTCGTTGCTACAATCTAGTAGATAGATCTTGGCTTGTTTGTTTGTATGCGATAGAAAATTTTTGTTTTCCATGCTACGAACCCCTACAGTGAAACCTATCAAGCTTAAGAGGACAGCATAGATGGCCACAGGAGGGAAACCTCCATGTCTTATCTACAATCCACGGTCATCTCCTCCACGTACCAAGAGACCCTTCCATACTCTTATACATGAGCATCAATATCAACAGGTGCCCAAAGGGAACTTGCCCTTGATGTGGGATATGCCTCGTTCTAACCATGCAGGGGAGGAACACATTAAGAAGGAAGAGTGGGGAAAGAATAGTAAGGACTGGAATTCTCGGTCCGATATGATCATGAACCGCATTGAGCAAAATTGGGAGTTGATTCGTACTTTGAACTTTGAGATTGAGGATTTGAGGAAACTGATTGAGGATCTTATCAAGAGAACACCACCATCACCAAAGGAGTAATTCGTCATCAGGTTTGGCATCCCCTTGGCTTGTTCCAAGCTTGGGGGAGTGCCACGGTATCACATCATTATCTTTTATCTTTTACCTTTTTAGTGGATTCATATATTTGGTAGAGGAGTTATCTTATAGTTTGGTTTGCATGTGGAAGTATCTCTCCTTTAGTTGATTATCTATGTATCCCTTGGTGTGAGTGCCTTTATGGAATATTAATGAGAAGTTACATCTTTTACTTTTTGCACTTCTTATTTTAGTTTGCAATCTCTAGTATATGATAGATCTTGTTGATCAGTATTGGCATCACTTTGGGAGCATCAAGTAAATCTACATTGGTTTTGGCAAACCGAGCTCTGGTCAGTAGCAACACTTTTTGAGGTTTGAAAGAAAAAGAGAAAAAGCTTACACATATTTTGTATCATTTATTTTCTTTCTTGTTGGCTCATAAGCTTAGTATTCTTTATTTAAGATCTTTTGTGTCTTCAAGGAATATTGCATGTTTGGCTTTATCACTTGTATGTTTGCTTGTTTCTTTCAACTCTTTTGCTTGGTACCCAGCCTTGCTAGCCAAAAACCTGTTTTGAGAAGGCATACTTCTCATGCTTCCAACCCCTTTGAACCAAAACCTGTGCCATTTGTGTCCACCATATCTACCTATTAGCATTATTGCTATTCCAAGCAAATTCGCAAGCTTCATCTATCTTTCGAATTAAAAAGTATTTTATTATGTGAAAGCTAGTTAGTAAAGCTCTCACGAATTTGATGGCACACCTTATTTTCTTGCCCCTAATAGACTTGAACCATTGTGTCATCGAAGTTGTATATGCTTGCATATATACATTGGGATTAGCAGAACCGTGCTGTCACGGGGAACGCTTTCAACATTGCACATGTATGTTGTACACGGTTGATATCATGCTCTTTTGTTTGCGGATGTCGACGGTGTGAAATAAAGAGGGAACCTGTAAGTCCATGGAGTGATGTATGTGTGTTAGAGAAACGCCTGGGCCACTAGCCTAAGCCATGCCTAATCATGGTGGAAACTTGCAGCATCACCATAATGAGCATTCTGTGAAGCATCCTCAATAAAAATCTATGCACATAGTAAATAAAAAGATCGCTGAGATGCTCATTGTTTGCTTGTCTTGTCATTTTGGTTATGGGATAGCTCATGTACCATGTGCAAGGGGTACCCCGTTGGCGGTTCTTTATGATACACATGTACTTACAATGACAAGAACTTACCGGTTACTAAAGTTGAGTAGTATGAGTAGCGGCCCTCGTACTCAAGGGACATGAGATTGCCAACTTATATTTCGTCAAGTATATAATCCATCCTTGTTGACTTTAACCCTAATCATCTCAAGATGCCTATGATAGGGGTAATGAGGGATCAAAGCTAGTAAGTACCATAATCTTTAGGAAGCTCTTTATGACTTGAAATCCCTGTTTCCCTCTATGAAGGAACCTTTCTCCTATTTTCTAAGTTGAGTCAATAAACCTACTTCCTCTCTATCTCCAGCAAGCAGTTGAGTTGTTGTGTTTCAAGCATTCATATGATGATTTATTCAATCATGTTCTTTATCTTCCTTGTTTGCACAAGACTCTTATCTATTGATTATTACTTTGAAAGCCATCATTGTGAAAAACCTTTTTGAGCAAAGAGTGCTCCTGTTTTGAAGACTTCTACAAAAGCTTTTTGTGAAACTGTTTGCCAGCTGTTCTCTGACCAACAACAAAGTTTGCCAATTCCAATTATGATTTATCTTTATGCATCTCTATTGTGACTCATGTACTTGTTGCAAGCTAAATTATATAATGGTGATTTGCTTTCTTATATGAGTTGTGTAATGGTAAGTGTGATGCTTCTTGTCCGTATTCTTTTATCGACACTTCACTCCATAAACCTGTGGACATGTTTACTGAGCTCAGTTTTCGCTTGGGGACAAGCGAAGGTCTAAGCTTGGGGATATGCCCTAGAGGCAATAATGAATGTAGTTATTATTATATCTTTGTGTTTATGATAAATGTTTACATTCATGCTATAACAGAATTAACCGGAAACATTAATACTTGTGTGATTTGTAAACTAAATTAGAGTCCCTAGTAAAGCCTCTTTAATAATACTAGCTTGTTGGTTAATAGATGATCGTTGTTTCTCGATCATGAACATTGAGATGTTATTAACAACGAGATCATATCATTAGGAGAATGGTATGCTGGACATACTCCTATAGATAAGCGTAGCATAAAGATCAAGTCATTTTAATAGTTCAATTGCTATAAGCTTTCTGATACATAGTAACCTAATTCCTTCAACCATGAGATCATGCTAATCACCATCACCGGAAGGATGCTTTGATGACATTAAACACCACACCGTAACTGGGTGGCTATAAAGGTGGCATTGAGTGTTCGGAAAGTATGGGTTGAGACACATGGATCAAGAGTGGGATTTGTCCATCCATATGATAGATAGATATACTCTGGGCCCTCTCGGTGGAATGTCATCCAATTAGCTTGCAAGCATGTGACTAGCTCACAAGGGATCACATACCACGGGAACGAGAAAAGAGTACTTATCGGTAACGAGGTTGAACTAGGTATGCAGAGATACCGACGATCAAAACCTCGGATAAGTAAACTATCGTGAGACAAAGGGAAATTGGTATCGTATGTAAGTGGTTCATTCGATCGTAAAGTAATCATAGAAATATGTGGGAGCCATATGAATTTCCAGATTCCTCTATTGGTTATTGATCGGAGAAGTGTCTCGATCATGTCTGCATAATTCACGAACCGTAGGGAGACACACTTAAGGATTCGATGTTGTTGTGTAGTTATGGAATGATGAGTAAGAGAACGAATGTTGTTTGGAGTCTCGGATGGGATCCGGGATATCACTAGGAGATCCGGAATGGTCTGGAGAATAAGATTCATATAAGGAAAGTCCTGTTTCGGAATTTGGAAATGATTTCGGTGTTTTCACCGGGAATGTTCTAGAAGGGTCTGGAAGGTCCGGCACTCCGGAAGGGGAAGGGCACATGGATGTGTCATGACAATGTGGAATGGTTGCATCATGTACTAGGTCACTTGGCTGGGCAATATGAAGAGAGAAATCAAATTCAAGTTTGAAAGTCAAACGCCAATTTGAAAAGTCAAATCCGAACATTGCTTGGTGGAGGGAGAGTAGGAAACCTACCTAGGGTAGGAGTCCCACTCCCTCCACCCGCCGACCATGAAGAGGACTTTGGGGAGGACCCCCTCCTCCCCAAACCGCCTCTCCCCACCTATATAAGGAGGGGTAGGGCGCACCCCTACCCCTCACACCCAAACCCTAGCTACAAGGCGCCACCACCCTCCAAGTGCTGCCACCGCCTAGGGCTCCTCCCAATTCGCCGAGTTAGGGTTTCCCCAAACCCTAGCCGCCGGCTACACCACCTCCCCTTGGTGCCTCTAAACCGTAGATCGCCAAGACCCTCTCTTACTCCACCATACTCGCTACAGCTTAGGCGAAGCCCTGCGGGATCTTCCCTCTACTTTCGTCACCACGCCGTCGTGCTGCCGGAATCACGAGGAGAGTGATACAACCTCCGCTTCCTGCTGGAACAAGGGAGATGAAGGTCTTCATCGAGTACCGAACGTGTGACCAACTGTGGAAGCGCTGCCGGAACGCGGTGCCGGAAGGATCGTCTACGCGATCTTGAGATCGGCAAGTGTACGACTACATCACCCACGAGAATCTGCTCTCGTTAACCGCTTTGGAATCTTCGAGGGTGAGTGCTTCTATAGACTCGTTGCTACAATCTAGTAGATAGATCTTCGCTTGTTTGTGTGCATGCGGTAGAATTTTTTTTGTTTTCCATGCTGCGAACCCCTACAGTGGTATCAGAGCCGTGTCTATATGTAGATCTGTTGCACAAGTAGAACACAATGGTCATTATGGGCGGTGGTGCTTTTATTATCAATTGCTTTTTGTGTACTTTGCATCTTGCGGTATGATGGGATGAAGCGGCCCGGGCTAACCTTACATGACATTGTTCATGAGACTTGCTCCACGCTCAACATGCAACTTGTATTGCATAAGTGGCTTTGCGGGTGTCTGTCTCTCCCATCATAGTATATATTCAATTTACAATGGGTACTTGATAGTTCAAGCATCAACGTTGTGGTTCTTGTTCGTAAGTTAGAATGACACTTATTGAAAGCCCCAAACCACGTAAAATATGCAAAGAAAATTAGAGGCGTCTAACTTTGTTTTGCAGGGGTGTGATGTGATGTGATATTGCCATGATTGTGATTATATATGATGTATGCAATGTTCCTTACTGTAAGTTGGCAACCGGCAGGAGCCATATGGTTGTCTTTTAATTCTGTTAAGGCCTTCGTGTCTATTCAAAGTAGTTGTAATAGTTGAAGCTAGTGGACGACAACCATGAAACGGTGCCATTGACCTTGACGCCATACCGGTGATGATGGAGATCATGTTCGTGCTTGAAGATGGAGATCGGAAGCACAAGAAGAAAGGCCATATCATATCACATATTATGAATTGCATGTGATGTTAATCCTTTTATGCATCTTGTATTGTTTAGTTCATGACGGTAGCATTATAAGATGATCCCTCATGCACACAATTTCAAGTTTTAAAGTGTTCATCCTTAGTAAGCACCGTTGCTAAAGCTCGTTGTTTCGAAGCACCACGTGATGATCGAGTGTGCTAGATTCTGCGAGTGTATACAACGTGAGCAAGCCAGATTTGCTCATGCAGAAGCCAAGGTTTGATCTTGACGAGCCTAGCATGTACAGACATGGTCTCGGAACACGGATCACCGAAAGGTAAAGCATGAGTCATATAGTAGATATGATGAACATGTTGATTGTTTTCCATTGAAGCTACATCGACTCTCATGATGATCGGTTTTGATGTGGTGGATTTGGTTCGTGTGATCACTAAAACAATGTGAGGGATATTGTTTTGAGTGGGAGTTCACCTAGATTAATTTAACTATTAATTAGAACTCAATTTGTCATAAACTTAGTCTAAACTATTGCAAATATGTTGTAGATCAATGGCGGCCCCTACCATCAATTTTAATGCGTTCCTAGAGAAAGAAAAGTTGAAAAACAATGGAAGCAACTTTGTGGATTGGTTCCGCAATTTGAGGATTGTCCTCGATGCTGGTAATTTGACCTATGTGCTGGATGCACCGCTGGGTGACCCGCCTGCAGCCACTGCTACCGATGAAGTAAAGAATGTTTACCTCACTCGGAAGAATCAGTACTCCACAGTTCAGTGTGATATCTTGTATGGTTTGGAATCGGAGCTTCAGAAAAGGTTTGAGAACCATGACCCACATGATATTGTCCGTGAACTCAAAATGATATTTGAGGCTCACGCAGTAGTTGAGAGTTATGAGGCTTCTGAAAAGTTCTTTAACTGCAAGATGGAAGAGGGCAGCTCCATCAGTGAGCACGTGCTTAAGATGTCTGGGCATGCAAATAAACTCCAAAGTTTGGGTATAGTGATTCCTAATTCTTTGGGGATTCACCGTGTCCTCCAATCACTGCCACCAAGTTATAAGAACTTTGTGATGAACTACAGTATGCAAAACATGGACAAGACATTGCCATAACTCTTCTCCATGTTGAAATCTGCAGAAGTGGAGATTAAGAAAGAGCACCAAGTGTTGTTGGTCAATAAGACCACCAAATTCAAGAAGCAAGGCAAGTCTAAGCAAAAGGGAAACTTCAAGAAAGGTAGTAAGAAAGTTGACGCGCCAGCGAAGAAGACCAAGGCTGGGCCTAAGCCTGATACTGAGTGCTTTTACTGCAAGGGAGAAGGTCACTAGAAGCGGAATTTCCCAAAGTACTTGGCGGATTTGAAGAACGACAACATCAAGAAGAAAGGTATATCCGATATACATGTTATTGATGTGTATCTCACTAGTACTCGTAGTAGTGCCTGGGTATTTGATACTGGTTCGGTTGCTTATATTTGTAACTCGAAACAGGTACTACAGAATAAACGGAAGCTAGCGAAGAACGAGGCGACGATGCGCGTTGGAAATGGATCAAAGGTTGATGTGATCGCGGTCGGCACGCTACCTCTTCATCTACCATCGGGATTAGTTTTATACTTAAATAATTGTTATTTGGTGCCTGCATTGAGCATGAGCATTATATCTGGATCATGTTTATTGCGAGACGGTTACTTGTTTAAGTCCGAGAATAATGGTTGTTCGATTTATATGAGTAATATGTTTTATGCACATGCACCTTTGTTAGATGGTCTATTCTTGTTGAATCTCGATTGTGGAAATACACACATTAATAACATTGAAGCTAAACGTTTGAAATTGAGCGATAACTCGACCTATATGTGGCACTGTCGTCTTGGTCATATTGGAGTGAAGTGTATGAAGAAACTCCATTCTGGTGGACTTCTTGAATCACTTGATTTCGAATCACTTGAAAGATGCGAAGCATGTCTGATGGGTAAAATGACTAAGACTCCATTTTCTGGTATGATGGAGCGAGCTACGGACTTATTGGAAATCATACATACCGATGTGTGTGGTCCAATGAGTGTAGCATCGCGCAGTGGTTATCGTTATGTTCTTACCTTCACGGATGACTTAAGTAGATATGGGTATATCTATTTCATGACACATAAGTCTGAAACTTTCGAGAAGTTTAAGGAATTTCAAAGTGATGTAGAGAATCAATGTAACAAGATGATTAAATTTCTACGATATGATCGTGGAGGCGAATATCTAAGTTACGAGTTTGGCGAGCATTTGAATAAATGCGGAATACTTTCACAATTGACACCGCCGGGAACACCATAGCGTAATGGTGTGTCCGAACGTCGTAATCGAACTCTCTTAGATATGGTTCGTTCTATGATGTCACTTACAGATTTACCGCTATTGTTTTGGGGTTATGCATTAGAAACAGCCGCATTCACTTTAAATAGGGCACTATCTAAATCCGTTGAAACGACACCGTATGAATTATGGTTTGGGAAGAAACCTAAATTGTCGTTCCTTAAAGTTTGGGGTTGCGAAGCTTATGTAAAGAAGTTACAGTCGGACAAGCTTGAACCCAAAGCGGAAAAATGCGTCTTCATAGGATACCTGAAGGAAACTATTGGGTATACCTTCTATCATAGATCCGAAGGCAAAATCTTCGTTGCCAAGAATGGATCCTTTCTAGAGAAAGAATTTCTCTCGAAAAAAGTGACTGGAAGGAAAGTAGAACTTGACGAGGTTGTTGAACCTTCTCTCGAACTTGCGAGTAGCGCAGCACCGGAAATAGTTCCTGTGGCGCCTACACCAATAAGATAGGAAGCTAATGATGTTGATCATGAAACTTCAGTTGAAGTTACTACAGAACCTCGCAGGTCAACGAGAACTCGTACCACTCCTGAT
Source organism: Avena sativa (assembly GCA_916181665.1). Classification (NCBI taxonomy): domain Eukaryota; kingdom Viridiplantae; phylum Streptophyta; class Magnoliopsida; order Poales; family Poaceae; genus Avena; species Avena sativa. The sequence goes on from OV702282.1 coordinate 198,791,916, forward strand.
TGGTATGATCCCGTTATGAGTATCATGTTGGTGGACAACACCGATGACCCTGCGACATATGAGGAAGCGATGATGAGCCCAGATTCCAATAAATGGCAAGAAGCCATGAAATCCGAGATTGGATCCATGTATGAAAACCAAGTATGGACTTTGGTGGACTTACCGGATGGACGGAAGGCTGTCGAGAACAAATGGATTTTCAAGAAGAAAACATATGCTGAGGGTAATGTTACTGTCTATAAAGCTCGACTTGTCGCAAAAGGGTTTCGACAAATTCAAGGAGTTGACTACGATGAGACTTTCTCATCGGTAGCGAAGCTAAAGCCTGTGAGTATTATGTTAGCAATCGCTGCACATTACAATTATGAGATATGGCAGATGGATGTCAAAACAGCTTTCCTCAATGGAGACATTGATGAAGAGTTGTATATGATGAAACCCAAAGGTTTTGTCGATCCTAAAGATGCTAACAAGGTATGCAAACATCAACGGTCCATATATGGATTGAAGCAAGCATCCCGAAGTTGGAATCAACGTTTTGATAAGGTAATCAAAAGCTTTGGTTTTATACAAACTTATGGAGAAGCTTGTATTTACAAGAAAGTGAGTGGGAGCTCTGTAGCATTCTTAATACTATATGTAGATGACATATTGTTGATTGGGAGTGATGTAGACCTTCTTAATAGTGTCAAGGATTATTTGAATAATAGTTTTTCAATGAAAGATCTTGGCGAAGCAGCTTACATATTAGGCATAAATATTTATAGAGATAGATCGAGACGCCTAATATCATTGTCACAAAGTACATATTTGGACAAAGTTCTAAAGAGGTTTGGAATGGAAGATAGCAAGAAAGGGTTCTTGCCCATGTTGCCTAATACGACCTTGAGTAAAACTCAAAGTCCAGCAATGGCAGAAGATAGAGAAAGGATGAGTAAGACTCCCTATGCCTCAGCCATAGGATCTCTAATGTATGCCATGCTATGTACTAGACCCGACATTCCATATGCTGTTAGTTTAACTAGCAGATATCAAAGTGATCCAGGAGTGGATCATTGGACAGCGGTCAAAAACATCCTTATGTACTTGAGAAGAACTAAGGATATGGTTCTTTCTTATGGAGGTGATGAACAGCTCGTTGTTAATGGTTACACCGATGCTAGTTGGAACACCGATCCGGATGATTCTAAATCTCAATCTGGATACGTATTTACTTTGAATGGTGCAGTAGTTAACTGGAGGAGTGCAAAGCAAAGCGTTGTGGCGAGATCTTCAACTGAATCGGAATACATAGCTGCTTCGGAGGCTTCACAAGAGGCGATATGGATGAAAGAGTTCATTACAGAGCTCGGTGTGGTTCCAAGTGTGCTGGACCCAATGTCTATCTACTATGATAACATGGGCACCATAGCCAATGCGCAAGAACCAAGGTCACACAAGAAGCTGAAGCACATCAAGCTACGTTTTCACACTATTCGAGAACATGTCCAAGATGGTGACATAAAGATTTGCAAAGTACACACAAATCTGAATGTGGCGGATCCGTTGACTAAACCTCTCCCGAGGGCAAAACATGACCAACACCAAACCGCCATGGGTGTTCGGTATATTACCATGTAATCTAGATTAGTGGACTCTAGTGCAAGTGGGAGACTGTTGGAGATATGCCCTAGAGGAAATAATAAATGTAGTTATTATTATATCTTTGTGTTTATGATAAATATTTACATTCATGCTATAACAGTATTAACCGGAAACATTAATACTTGTGTGATTTGCAAACTAAATTAGAGTCCCTAGTAAAGCCTCTTTAATAATACTAGCTTGTTGGTTAATAGATGATCGTGGTTTCTCGATCATGAACATTGAGATGTTATTAACAACGAGATCATATCATTAGGATAATGGTATGATGGACATACTCCTATAGATAAGCGTAGCATAAAGATCAAGTAATTTTAATAGTTCAATTGCTATAAGCTTTCTGATACATAGTAACCTAATTCCTTCGACCATGAGATCATGCTAATCACCATCACCGGAAGGATGCTTTGAGGACATCAAACACCACACCGTAGCTGGGTGGCTATAAAGGTGGAATTGAGTGTTTAGAAAGTATGGGTTGAGATACATGGATCAAGAGTGGGATTTGTCCATCCATATGACGGATAGATATACTCTGGGCCCTCTCGGTGGAATGTCATCCAATTAGCTTGCAAGCATGTGACTCGCTCACAAGGGATCACATACCACGGGAACGAGAAAAGAGTACTTATCGGTAACGAGGTTGAACTAGGTATGCAGAGATATCGACGATCAAAACCTCGGATAAGTAAACTATCGTGAGACAAAGGGAAATTGGTATCGTATGTAAGTGGTTCATTCGATCGCAAAGTAATCGTAGAAATATGTGGGAGCCATATTAATTTACAGATTCCTCTATTGGTTATTGATCGGAGAAGTGTCTCGGTCATGTCCGCATAATTCACGAACCATAGGGAGACACACTTAAGGATTCGATGTTGTTGTGTAGTTATGGAATGATGAGTAAGAGAACGAATGTTTTTCGGAGTCTCGGATGGGATCCGGGATATCACGAGGAGATCTGGAATGGTCCGGAGAATAAGATTCATATAAGGAAAGTCCTGTTTCAGAGTTCGGAAATGATTTCAGTGTTTTCACCGGCAATGTTCTAGAAGGGTTTGGAAGGTCCGGCACTCCGGAAGGGGAAGGGTACATGGATGTGTCATGACAATGTGGAATGGTTGCATCATGTACTAGGTCACTTGGCTGAGCAATATGAAGAGAGAAATCAAATTCAAGTTTGAGAGTCAAACGCCAATTTGAAAAGTCAAATCCGAACGTTGCTTGGTGGAGGGAGAGTAGGAAACCTACCTAGGGTAGGAGTCCCACTCCCTCCAACCGCCGGCCATGAAGAGGAGTTGGGGGAGGACTCCCTCCTCCCCAAACCGCCTCTCCCCACCTATATAAGGAGGGGTAGGGCGCACCCCTACCCCTCACACCCAAACCCTAGCTACAAGGCGCCACCACCCTCCATGTGCTGCCGCCGCCTAGGGATCCTCCCAAGTCGCCAAGTTAGGGTTTCCCCAAACCCTAGCCGCCGGCTACACCACCTCCCCTTGGTGCCTCTAAACTGTAGATCGCCAAGACCCTTTCTTACTCCACCATACTCGCTCCGGCTTAGGAGAAGCCCTACGGGATCTTCCCTCTACTTCCGTCACCACGCCGTCGTGCCGGAATCACGAGGAGAGTGCTACAACCTCCGCTGCCTGCTGGAAAAGGGGAGAGGAAGCTCTTCATCGAGTACTGAACGTGTGACCGACTGCGGAAGCGCTGTTGGAACGCAGCGCCGGAAGGATAGTCTACGCGATCTTGAGATCGGCAAGTGTACGACTACATCACCCACGAGAATTTGCTCTCGTTAACCGCTTTGGAATCTTCGAGGGCGAGTGCTTCTATCGACTCGTTGCTACAATCTAGTAGATAGATCTTGGATTGTTTGTGTGCATGCGGTAGAAATTTTTTGTTTTCCATGCTGCGAACCCCTACAAGAGTTGATACGTCCAATTTGCATCACCATTCTATATCATAATTTGCCTCTATTCATTCATATATGTCTTATTATGAGGTGTTACTTATGTCTTTTCCTCTGTTTTTGCGTGTTGGATGATTCTTGGAGGATGGACTACCGGAGTCAGGTTTCTAATGGAAAAAGAGGTGTTTTGATGCAATTTCGTGGAGATCATAAAAATACCAGAAAAATATTCAAAAATTATATTTTCCCAGAAGACGAAGGAAGCCAGAAGGGGAGGCATAGCTGGGCCACAGGGGGCCCACACCCCTAGGCGCGGGCCCCCCTGGGTCGCGCCTAGGGAAGGTGTGGCCCACCTGGCCGGACTCCGACTCCGCCCTCTCGCCTATATCTTCCTCTCAGAACCCTAATACGAGGGGAGCGACCACAGACAGATTTCCACCTCCTCCGCGGGGCAGAAAACACCGAGAGAGAAAGAGCTCTCTGGCAGACAGATTTCTGCCTGGGAAATTCCTTCCCGGAGAGGGGAGATCGTCGCCATCAACACCGTCATCAAGCTAGAATTCATCGGGATCATCATCATCATCCACACCATCATCTCCACCAACACCATCATCACTACTCCGTCCCGCTGTAACAATTGTGTTGGATCTTGCATTAGTTCTTAGGGGAAACTTTCCCAGTATTGATTACTATTGTTGTTGATGCTTGTGAGTGGAACCATTGGATTATTGTTTATGTTCAGATTGTTATACATTACCATATCATCTTTGATCCTGATCCATATGATGTCTTGTGAGTAGTTCGTCTAGTTCTTGAGGACATGGGAGAAGTCATGTTGTTAGTAGTGGATTTGTGTTGAGTTATTATTCAATGGTTTGGTATTTAAGTTGTGGTGTTATTCTTCTAGTGGTGTCATGTGAACGTCGACTACATGATACTTCACCATTTTATGGGCCTAGGGGAATGCATTGTGTATTTGGCTACTAATTGTGGGGTTGCTGGAGTGACAAAAACATGAACCCCCGTTAGGAAACCTTTGCACAAGGGAGTGTAGGATCTCAGAGTTTAAGGCTATGGTTAGGTTTATATCTTAATTTCTTTCCTGTAGTTATGGATGCTTGCAGGGGGTTAATCACAAGTATGTATTAGTCCAAGTAAGGTCGGTACATTAGCACAGGTTCACCCACACAACACTTACAACACCAAAGAAGAGTACTCAACTATTTGAAGAGAAAGCAATTGACAAAATTCCCATATGTCCTCGAGAATGTTTGGTCCTTATAAGTATTTCCACCGGCTTGCCCTTTGCTAAGAAAGGATTGGGCCACTTGCTGCAGTTGTTCGTTGTCTTTATTACTTGCACTTTGTTTTGTTGCTTTATCAGAAAACCCCTAAAAATCCGTTTGTTAAGTATTTACAGAGATTTCCTGCTCCATACCACTAGTCAATACCTTCTGCTCCTCGTTGGGATCGACACTCCTATTTATTGAAAGTACTACAATACACCCCCTATACTTGTGGGTCATCATACATCAACTGAGCCATCATCTAGCTTTTCTGTCACCGTTGCCGGGGAGAAAGAAGATTTCTGCAAGGGGAGTCTCTCAGTGCCAATCTCTTTAGTTTGTTTTTGTTTTGCTTAGTTTCTTTTGCTTTGTCCGGTTTGCTTCTTTTTATCAAAAACAAAAAAAAATTGTTCCTACTTTAAGTTGCTTTTATGTCTAGTTCTACTTCAATCACTATGTCACCTGAGGAAATGATCTTCACTTTCAAACAAGGGAGTGAGGAGAGTTTCAAAGAAGCTTGGTCTAGAATTTCTGATTCTTATGAAAAAAACTGAACCTAAAATGACTCTAGGCTCGTTTTTAGCAGTTTCTACTTTGGTCTTGTTCTTTGTTATAGATATGCCTTGGATGTTGTAGTAGGAGGATATTTTCTTCATTGTGATGGGGATGAAGCCTTTAATGCTATAAAAAATTTAATTGCAACATATAACTTGCCTAGTAAATTTGATTCATCCTTTTTAAGCATTTATGCTAGATTAAACACTCTTGAGACAAACACAGCTTGTTTAAAAGGATGCTATAATATGCTTCGAGAGCATCATGATTATGTTCCAATAAATTATGAACCGTCAAAATGGTTCCCTGCAGTAAACGTTGCTATAAATGGTGGAACTTTTCATGCTCGTTGTGATATTATGTCTGAGTTCTGTCATATGCCTAAAGATATTTATGAATCTATGAATCTTTGGAGGCTTTCTGAGGGTGGAGAAGAAATATCTCTTACCAATAATGCCACTATATTACCCATTGGAATAGCTAAAGGAGTGTTAACAAAAATCCTAGGGAAAGTGGTATCTACTGATTATCTTGTTATTGAATGTGTAGGAAAAGGACAAATTACACTTGGAAGATCCCTGCTAAAACTCCTTGGAGCAATAATAGATGTGGGAAAAGGCACCATGAATTTCACTTCCCCACCAAGAAATCATGTGTTCCCTAAAGGTAAGAGTAACGGTAAGAAAGGTAGACGTAAGAAATTTGATGTTGATTGATGACCCACAAGTATAGGGGATCGCAACAGTGTTTGAGGGAAGTAAAGCCCAAATTTATTGATTCGACACAAGCGGAGCCAAAGAATATTTATAAGCCTTAGCAGATGAGTTGTCAATTCAGCTGCACCTGGAAACAATCTTGCTTGCAATAGTTTATCAGTAGCAACAGTTTTGTAACATCAGTAGCAAAATAACAGCACTAGTAAAATAAGAACAGCGGTAGCAATTGTAATAAACAACAAGATTAAAATTAGGTAGGCATAGGGATGGATGGACGGGCGTTACATGGACAAGATAATTCATGTAATAATCAAGACAAAGGCATTTGCATATAATAAAGATAAAGCATCCAAGTACTAAATAACTATAGGCATGTGTTCCGTATATAGTCGCGCGTGCTCGCAATGATAAACTTGCACAACATCTTTTGTCATGTTAGCCCGTTTGCAGCGGGGACTCAAGGGAATCTACTCGCAATTAAGGTGCTCCTTTTAATAGAGCACCGGAGCAAAGCATTAGCACTCCATGAACACACGTGATCCTCACATCACAGCCATCCCCTCTGGTTATCCCAATTCTTGTCACTTTGGGGCCTTGGGTTCCGGACAACGATATGTGTACACAACTTGTAGGTAATATCACAAAAAATAATATCATCATGAATCAATTGCATGTTCAGATCTGAGATCATGGCACTCGGGCCCTAGTGGCAAGCATTAAGCAAAACAAGTTGCAACAATGTCAAAAAGCACTAACAATAGATACTAGGCACCATGCCCTAACAATCTTATGCAATTACATGAGTGATCTCATCCAATCCCTACCATCCCCATAACCTACTGCGGGGATTACTCACACATGGATGGGGGAATCATGGATGGTTGATGGAGAGGCGTCGGTGATGATGATGGCGATGATATCCTCCAATTCCCCATCCCGGCAGGGTGCCAGAACGGAGTTTCTGGTTCCGAATCGTAGTTTCTGGTGGTGGTGGCGCAGCGGAACTCTATCTGGAAAAACGTCGAACCCTCTATTTTTTAGGTCAGAGGGTATATGTAGGCGAAAGGAGAGGTCGAGTCGAAGTCCGGGGCGGCCACACCATGCTCTGACGTGGCCAGGCCTGGCCCGTGCCTAGGGGTGGTGTGGGCCCCTCGGATCTTTTCTCCCCTCCGTCTTCTGGCTCCATGAGTCTTCTAGAAAATATGATTTTTGGCATATTTTCTGGGATTTTTCCTGAAATTTGATTTTCTGCACACAAAATGAGACAGCAGAGCAATTCTGTTGAAAACAGCGTTAGTCCGTGTTAGTTATATCCAAATCACACAAATTAGAGAAGAAACAATAGCAAAAGTGTTCGGGAAAGTAGATACGTTTTGGACGTATCAAATCCCCCCAAGCTTAGCTTATTGCGTGTCCTCAAGCAATTCAGTTGAAAACTGAGTGCGATAAAAGAAACTTTTACAAACACATTTGCTACATTAGATGTAAATATTCTCAGTATATGAGCAAGTACTTAGGTAATTCATAATAAGGAGTATGCAAATAAGTCTACCCAATAGTCATGCGAGATATGAAGAGATTCCAACACAATAATAATAAGCAACATGAAACATAAGCATACGCAAGATTGAAATGATCATAAGAAAATATGATAAAGTGGTATATCGCTTGCCTTTTGTTTTGGAGCAAACCATAAATGCCAAGACACCTTTGAAGTTCAAGTGAAGACTAGAAATAAAAGTATCAAAGATACAAACATCAAAGTTATGTCACAATTAACCGTGTTTTGGGACAAGAACATTACACTAAGAGTGACATCTATGCTCTCGGGAAGGTGATCATAAAATAAATGGCGACTCAACATAAAAGTGAAAGAAAATATTAAGAAGTTTGAAAGGCTTCCAAATGCTTGAAAGTATGGTACTCATTAGCTTTGAGCTCTCATTGCCCCTATCATAAGCATCTTTATATGGTTAAGGTTAAAGCGAGGGCAAATATGAGTTATATTCTTGACAAATCACAAGTTGAAAATCTCACGCCCCTTGAGTATGAGTACCGAGACCTCATGCTACTCAACTTTGGTCCCAAACAAGTTCTTGTCATTGTAAGTATATGTGTATCATAGAGTACCGCCAACGGGGTACCCCCTGCCCCATGACACAGGAGCTATCCCATATCAAAATGACAAGGCAACAGACAGTGAGCATCTCAGCGATCCTTTTATTTTCTATTTGCATAGTTTTTTATTGAGGATGCTTCATAGAATGACACTATGGTTTTTCTGCAAGTTTCCACCATGATTAGGCATGGCTTAGGCTAGCCGCCCAGGCGTTTCTCTAACACATATACAAACTCCATGGATCTGCAAGCTCCCATATTATTTCACACCGATGACATCCATAAACAAAAGAACGTGATATCAACTAAAATAGAATAAGTGCAATGTTGAAAGAGTGCCCCATGAGAACATGGTTTTGCTAACTCCCATCTTATAATTTGCAAGAATATAACTACATAGATAGTCACAATGGTTCAGGTTTATTAAGTGCAAGAAATAAAATGTGCCATCAAGTTCGTGAGAGCTTTACTAACTATTTTCCGCATAACAAGCAAAAGAAATTATTTGGAAGAAAACAACGCATAATAAGCATGTAAGGAATAGCAATGATGCTAATAGGTAGTTATGGTGGACACTTTTTGACAACTTTGGTTTTGGGGAGTTGGATGCACGAGTAGAGCTCATACTCAGTACAAGTGAAGGCTAGCAATAGAAAGGGAGCGACAATCGAGAGAGCAGTAACTGTCATAATCATGCTTGCAACAAAACAAAATTAACAGTGGCATAAAAGTGATACAAGAACTATGAGGCAAAATAAAGCATTGAGGCTTAACTGACTTTTTGTTTAGTCATATGCATGCGTGAGCATGTGCCAAGTCGATTCAAATAAAACATTCAGAGGAGGATACCACAATGCCATACCATGTTATGAATAGAACAATGCAAGCAAACATTTGTATGACATGCTACAAACTATTAGCAAGTTGGAACTACTCATAAGAGAGCAAGAACTACTAAGCATCCATTAAATAACATACACCTTACATGAACAGACTAAGCATACCCACATGGATGAGTATATGTACAAAAATGAAAACAAATAGAGTTGATACCAGCCTCTTACCATATCTCGAATTGTCATAAATCATCATTATTGCCTTTCACTTGTGTGGCTTGAATAATATGAAAACAAAACTCCAAAGGAGTCACTAAGGACTTCTAAACACTGCAAAGAACTTTACAAAACCAGAGAAGAACAATAAATATTTTTGGGTTTTTTGAATAACAAACCAAAGCTAAAAAGGGCAAGCAAACTAAAGATAAATGTTCTTGTTGGTTCTATTACTCTTGGAGATGGTTCTCTAATTCCTATCTATTGTGTTGGCCAAACCCATCTTCCATCTACCACAAAACCACTCCTCCTTCGAGATGTTCTTGTTGCCCCTGCCCTAATTAAAAACTTAATTTCAGTCCGCCAATTTACACGTGATAATCTTGTCTCCGTCGAGTTTGAATGCTTTGGCTTATCTGCGAAGGATTCCATGACCAAGGCAGAGATCACATGCTTCAATAGTTCCGGAGACCTATACTCTATCAACGGCGCACCCACCACCGCTCAGCCCTTCTCCATGGTAGCTTCGGTGGATCTATGGCATCAACGACTAAGACATCCTTAAGCTGCCACACTATCCAATCTTCTTCATGAATTTTAAATTTTATGTAATAAAGATTATCATGATATTTCGGTTTGTGAGTCATGTCAATTAGGCAAACACGTTCGTCTTCCCTTTAGTACCTCCCAATCTTCTAGCACTTTTCCCTTTGAATTAATACATTGTGATTTATGGACTTCTCCACATGAAAGTTTTTTTGGTTTTATCTTGTTATTCTTGATGATTTTACAAACTTTATTTGGAATTTTCTCATGCGCAACAAATCTGATGTCCACACAATATTTCTAAATTTCCAATGTTATGTAGTTACTCACTTCTTTTTACCTATAAAATTTGTTCAATGCGATAATGGTAAAGAATTTGATAATAACCAAAACAGAAATTTCTTCCTTAGTCATGGCATCCTCTTACGTTTTTCCTGCCGCTATACCTCTCCCCAAAACGGCAAGGCCGAACGAGCTCTATGAACACTCAATGATATAATTCGCACACTTTTAATCCATTCATCTATGCCTCCAAGATATTGGGCTGAGGCCCTATGCACTGCAACATATCTTCTAAACATTCGACCAACTAAATCGAATCCTCATCACATTCCCTACTTTTCTGTTTTTAGATGTCATCTCGATTACTCTAAGCTTCGTGTTTTTGGTTGTCTTTGGTTCCCTAACATGTATGCCACATCACCAAATAAACTAGCCCCCCGATCTATATCATGTGTGTTTCTTGGTTACTATGATGGACACAAAGGTTTTCGTTGTCTTGATCTTCTCTCTGGCCGCATTCATATCTCTCGTCATGTTACTTTTGTTGAAACCGTTTTTTCTTTTCTCAACGCCACATGTCGTCCGAGGCCGACACATCTACCATGTCTCCCTCACCTCGCCGACCCACCCTAAACCCTCTCTATATTGCACCGACAACAACCCCATCAAACCCTACCCTAAACCCTGCCGCGACAATCGAAACTGCTCCAAATCCTACCGCGACATCATGCGGTAATACCACGGCAGACGAATCGGCTGAAAGCGCTGCCGCGGCAGACTTCTCTGCCGCGCCTCCCGATCCTCCCTCTCCTATGCCTGAATCATCCGCTGTGCCGGGCAATGCTTTACCCTCTCCTCTCCAACTTCCCGCCCATGACGTTCCTATAACTAAACCTACTAATGAACATGTAATGCGCACTCATGCAAAATCAGGTTTTAAATTACCAACTCAAAAATTAAATCTTAATGTTACTCCATCTATATCTCCCATCCCCAAATCTTATAAATTAGCTCTTCTTGATCCCCACTGGACTTCTGCAATGCATGATGAATTTCAAGCTCTTATAGATAATCAAACTTGGCAACTCGTCCCTCGGCCTCCTGGTGCAAATGTTGTTTCTGGTAAATGGGTTTTTCATCAAAAGTTTCACTCCGATGGTTCTCTCCCTCGCTATAAAGCTCGCTGGGTCTGCCATGGCTTCTCTCAACAACATGGTCTTGATTACGATTAAACCTCCTCTCCTGTAGTTAAACCTAGCACAATTCGTATAGTCCTTAGTCTTGCCGTCACTTCTTCTTGGCCTATCCATCAACTTGATGTTAAAAATGCTTTCTTACATGGATCACTAAATGAAACTATTTACTGCCAGCAACCTTTAGGATTCGAAGACTCCACTAATCCAAATCACGTTTGCCTTATTAAAAAATCTCTATATGGTCTTAAACAAGCTCCTCGTGCTTGCTTTAAACGTTTCTCTACATTTATTCTCACTATTGGTTTTCATCCTCCCCCCTCTGATTCATCTCTTTTTGTTTATCATAACAACTCTCAAACTACCCATCTTCTTTTATATGTCGATGATATAGTTTTAACAGCCTCTTCTCAACAGTTTCTTGATCACATCATCTCCTTATTATGATCTGAGTTTTTCATGACTGATCTTGGTCTTCTACATCACTTCTTAGGAATAGGTATCACTCGTGATTCTCATGGTTTATTTCTTTCTCAACGACAATATAGATCTTCTCACTAAATCAGGCATACTTGACTGTCAACCTTCTAAAACCCCTATAGACACTATAACCAAGCTCTCCTCTTCTGGTGAGGTTTTTCCCGATGCCACTCTTTATCGTAGTATAACTGGTACTTTACAATATCTTACTCTCACTCGCCTAGAAATTTCTTTTGCTGTCCAACAAGCCTGTCTCTACATGCATGATCCTCGAGTTTCCCATTATAATCATGTTAAACGTGTCCTCCGCTATCTCAAAGGTACTTTAGATCATGGTCTGCACATTTATTCATCTTCTCCACACACTTTGACAGCATATTCCGATGCCGACTGGGCTGGTTGCCAGATACTCGTCGATCCACATCCGGATACTGTGTTTTTCTTGGTAACAACTTGATTTCATGGTCTTCGAAATGGCAGGTTATAGTTTAACGTTCGTCTGCATAGGCCAAGTACCGTGCAGTGGCACATGCTGTCACCTAAATGGTTTGGTTGCGTCAACTTCTCTTGGATCTTTGTCGTCATGTCTAGCAGGCTACTGTGGTTTATTGTGATAATGTTTCCGTTGTGTTGGAGATATGCCCAAGAGGCAATAATAAAGTGGTTATTATCATATCTTCATACTTATGATAAATGTTTACATACCATGCTATAATTTTATTAACCGGAAACATTAATACTTGTGTGATTTGTAAACATAAAAGAGTCCCTAGTAAAGCCTCTTGTTAAACTAGCTTGTTGGTTAATATATGATCATGGTTTCCTGATCATGAACATAGAGATGTTATTAACAACAGGGTCATATCATTAGGAGAATGATGTGATGAACATACTCCTATAGTTAAGCGTAGCATAAAGATCAAGTCATTTAATATAGTTCATTTGCTATAAGCTTTCTGATACATAGTAACCTAATTCCTTCGACCATGAGATCATGTTAATTACCATCACCGGAAGGATGCTTTGATGACATCAAACACCAGACCGTAACTGGGTGGCTATAAAGGTGGCATTGAGTGTTTGGAAAGTATGGGTTGAGGCACATGGATCAAGAGTGGGATTTGTCCATCCATATGACGGATAGATATACTCTGGGCCCTCTCGGTGGAATGTCATCCAATTAGCTTGCAAGCATGTGACTGGCTCACAAGGGATCACATATCACGGGAACGAGAAAAGAGTACTTATCGGTAACGAGGTTGAACTAGGTATGCAGAGATACCGACGATCAAAACCTCGGATAAGTAAACTATCGTGAGACAAAGGGAAATTGGTATCATATGTAAGTGGTTCATTCGATCGCAAAGTAATCATAGAAATATGTGGGAGCCATATGAATTTCCAGATTCCTCTATTGGTTATTGATCGGAGAAGTGTCTCGGTCATGTCCGCATAATTCACGAACCGTAGGGAGACACACTTAAGGATTCGATGTTGTTGAGTAGTTATGGAATGATGAGAAAGAGACCGAATGTTGTTCGGAGTCTCGGATGGGATCCGGGATATCACGAGGAGATCCGTAATGGTCCGGAGAATAAGATTCATATAAGTAAAGTCCTGTTTCGGAGTTGGGGAATGATTCCGGTGTTTTCATCGGAAATGTTCTAGAAGGGTCCGGAAGGTCCGGCACTCCGGAGGGGAAGGGTACATGAATGTGTCATAACAAGTTGGAATGGTTGCATCATGTACTAGGTGTCATCGCTGAGCAAAATAAAGGGATAAATCAAATCCTAGTTTGAAAAGTCAAACGCCAATTTGAAAAGTCAAACGACAAGTTTGCTTGGTGGAGGGAGAGTAGGAAACCTACTTAGGGAGGAAGTCCTACTCCCTCCACCCGCCGGCCAAGGAGGAGGAGTTGGAGGAGGACTCCCTCCTCCCAACCACGCCTCCCTCCCACCTATAAAAGGAGGGGCAGGGGTGCCCCTCTTCCCTACACCTCTCTCCTCTAAACCCTAGCCCTAGCCGCCGGCCTCCACCAAGTCGCCGCCGCCCCTAGGGTTTGCCTAGCTGCCGAGTTGGGGCCCTCCCCTTGCCCTAGCCACCGGCCTAGCTCTCTCTCCTTGGTGCCTCTAAACCCTAGATCGCCAAGGCCTCTCTCATAGTCCACCATACTCGCTCCGGCTTAAGGCGAAGCCGTGCGAGATCTCCCCTCTACTCCCGGTACCACGCCGTTGTGCTACCGGAATCGCGAGGAGAGTGCTATAACCTCCGCTGCCTGCTGGAACAAGGGAGAGGAAGGTCTTCATCGAGTACCGAACGTGTGACCGACTGCGGAAGCGCTGCCGGAACGCAGCGCCGGAAGGATCGTGACGAGGTTTAATCTCGTCAATGCCCATTGTTATGGACTTGGGTTTTGGAGAAGATGGGGATGCTGGAGATCGCGGCACGGTTAACAGACAAGCAACCAGGGGACACGAGATTTACCCAGGTTCAGGCCCCCGGAGGGAAAACCCTACTCCTGCTTGTCTGCTCTTTGATTACGGCGGAACCGAAGGTTACAGGGTGCGCAGATTCGATCTGGCGTGGATGCGTGTGCGAAAGTATGAGTCGAGTTTTTGTAGATCTGTAGATCTGTCTATTGTGTATGTGTCCTCCTCGTTGGACCCTCCTAGCCTTTATATATGGGGAGGCTAGGTCTCAGGTACCGATACGAGTTGGTTACAAGTTGTATTCAAACTCTAGTCTTGAGGTATCCTTGTCTTGTGCGCTTTGGAGTCCGTGTCCATATGTGCTTCGTGCAGCCGAAACGTCTTCGGCGTCCTGGACCCTGGCAGGTCGTCGAGTGGGACTTCCGTCGGGCTGGACCAGGTATACTAACATCGGATACCCGCAGGGCATATCCATGTCAGTAGCCCCCGAGTCTCCATCCGAAACGTAGATTCGGGTGGAGACTTAGTTGTCTTGAACCTTGTATTTGGATGTCGGAGTCGAAAGTTGTGTCGAGTGCGAAGCACTTCACCCGGAAGTTCATCGGGTCAGCTGAATTTGTTCGGCTGTTGTAAAGGAATCGACATCGTGGACGTAGTCAACACAATGGACTATAGGGTGCGCGACCAGCGCTCCCTATGGGAGTAGCTCCCGAGTGTCTGTTCGAGTCGTAGACTTGAGCAGAGACTTTAATTCAGCCATTGTTTTGCTTCAGGTCCGTAGGACACAAATTTTTCGGATGCTGGAATCCATCCTCCCTATGGGAGTAGCCCCCGAGTCCGTAGTGGAGTCGTAGACTCGACGTAGGACTCGAAGAATAAGTCATTGGCGTAGTACGCTATTCATGCTTCGGGTGCGCGGCCAGCGCTCCAGTTTGGAGTAGCCCCCGAGTGTCTGGCGGAGTCGTAGACTCGGGCAGAGACTCGAGCCTTGTATCGTGTAGTTGTAGACGAAAATCTCGTGGGCGTACCGCTGACCCGAAAGTACATCGGGTGCGCGACCAGCGCTCCTGATAGGAGTAGCCTCCGAGTGTCTAGTCGAGTCGCAGACTCGAGTGGAGACTCATATGAGGAGAAACCACTGACCCGGAAGTGCATCGAGTCAGCGTCGCGCCTGTGTAGCATCAAGTGATGCAACCATCCGAGGAGGGTTTCGACTCGGGCCTTGAG
The DNA here is from genome assembly GCA_916181665.1 of Avena sativa. Classification (NCBI taxonomy): domain Eukaryota; kingdom Viridiplantae; phylum Streptophyta; class Magnoliopsida; order Poales; family Poaceae; genus Avena; species Avena sativa. Next base: position 198,807,356 of record OV702282.1, read on the forward strand.
TTTATGGCGTAGCCAGTTGCTTTGTCGACTCCTGTTGGAGGACCCGATACAATAGCTCGACGCAGTCGACATCCTTGTACACTGCAGAAAACATAAGAAATTGCGAAGTACTTGTATCTTGTAAAGAATATTTGCCTGTCGGCTTGTATAGTAAGATTCTGGTGCCGATCGAGTCAGCACTGTTGCACTGTATGCTAGGCCTTTTCGTTAGCCTGATTACCCTTAGTCTCAGTACCTTGCCGAGGCACTCGGAGTTCAAGGATTCGACAGTCAGGCAGAATCAGCTAATCGGGCTGTCGCGTTCGAGGTGCTCGAGTGCGTGGAGCCGATGGCACATTAGGTTAATCGAAGAGGGCGCAGCCCCCGAGTGTTTCGAGTGCGAGTTAAAAAAGAAATCAACTCTAAGTAGAGGGAAACCTAGCTTTGTTGGTTGTCGTGGCGAAGTTGACGCGGTAGCGGGTCACGCGGCGGACGTAGTCGACGCGGCGGACCACGGTCATAGCAGCGACGGGTTCCTAGGGTCGATGGCGGCGTTAAGTTCCGCATCCGAAGATTGTCGCAATCGAAGGCCATGCTAGGTAGTCGCATCCGAAGGATGTATCGGGTTACCGCAGCCGAAAGCCGCGGCTGGTCGCCGAAGCGGAGGGAGCCCCGAGCCCCCGAGTCGTTGGAGCCGAAGATCGTAGAGGATTGCCGCAGCCGAAGATCACATCAGGTCGCCGCATCCGAAGGATGCATCGGGTCACCGCAGCCGAAGGCCACAACGGGTCGCATGGCAGGGTCGAAGACCACAACGGGTTGCTAGAGCCGAAGGCCACGGCCGGTTGACGAAGTGGAGGGAATCGATGCAGTGGCGAGTGGCTTGACGGATAGAGTCACGTGGCGGAGCGATGGCCAAAATAGCTAACAAGTCTGCTGATCCGCGGACGATCTGCACTTTCCAAACTTCTCAAACAATTGATTAGTAATTGAATAGTTGAATAGCAGGTTGGATATAGTAAGCAAAAAGAAAAAGCATCAAGTGGAGAAACATTGTTATATAGGCTATTGATGCACGTATAAACTTGCTCCAGCAAAAAGGACCAGACGCGTTGTATTTTCTTTTCTTTTCTTGCCTGTAGCCGCACACATGTTGAAATCAGGGGCCTGTGGTCATGGATGTGGGTGCGTCTGGGCAAACACGCGCCTTCGGGATCTTTTTGTGAGACATTGATCAAATCTAGTATCTCATGTTTGTCAGGTACACGAGTCCCATCTCTGCACGTCTTGTGCAACGAACTAATTCTTCTTTAACGTGATGACGGCTCCATGGTTCTGGTTGGTGTCTCGCATACTTGGCCAGATCGATTGGGCTTAGCAGATTGAATCAGCTGCGCTTGATTGCGGCGGCGATCTTGAAAGAGACTGAAGTAGAGATTGATCTCCTGAGATCGGCGAATCGTAGATTGCCGAGGTTGATGGAACCGTCACGATCGCACAATCAGCGTCCCCGATTCCCACAGACGGCGCCAATTGACGAGGTTTAATCTCGTCAATGCCCATTGTTATGGACTTGGGTTTTGGAGAAGATGGGGATGCTGGAGATCGCGGCACGGTTAACAGACAAGCAACCAGGGGACACGAGATTTACCCAAGTTCAGGCCCCCGGAGGGAAAACCCTACTCCTGCTTGTTTGCTCTTTGATTACGGCGGAACCGAAGGTTACAGGGTGCGCAGATTCGATCTGGCGTGGATGCGTGTGCGAAAGTATGAGTCGAGTTTTTGTAGATCTGTAGATCTGTCTATTGTGTATGTGTCCTCCTCGTTGGACCCTCCTAGCCTTTATATATGGGGAGGCTAGGTCTCAGGTACCGATACGAGTTGGTTACAAGTTGTATTCAAACTCTAGTCTTGAGGTATCCTTGTCTTGTGCGCTTTGGAGTCCGTGTCCATATGTGCTTCGTGCAGCCGAAACGTCTTCGGCGTCCTGGACCCTGGCAGGTCGTCGAGTGGGCCTTCCGTCGGGCTGGACCAGGTATACTAACATCGGATACCCGCAGGGCATATCCATGTCAGATCGTCTACGCGATCTTGAGATCGGAAGTGTACGACTACATCATCCACGAGAATCTGCTCTCATTAACCGCTTTGGATCTTCGAGGGTTAGTACTCTATTGACTCGTTGCTATAATCTAGTAGATAGATCTTGGCTTGATCATAGATTAGATCTTGACTGTGTGTTCATGCGGTAGAATTTTTTTGTTTTCCATGCTATGAACCCCTACACATTGTTTACATGTCCAGTAATCCTGTGCAGCATCGACAAACCAAGAATATCGAGATTGACATACATTTTTTCGGGAGAAGGTGTCCCTTGGACAAGTTCGAGTTCTTCATGTTCCTACTACTACTGCGCAATTTGCAGATATTTTTACCAAGGGACTCCCTACATCATGGTTTACCGACATTCGTTTCGGTCTCAACATTGGTGAACCCCACATTGACACTGCCGGGGGGGGGGGGGGGTGTTAGAATATGAGTCGGATACGTTTTGTTTTAGAGTTTTGATTGTAATCCAAGTAAGGGTGGCCGTCGGCCCTCTCATATATATCCCTTGTAATCTCCAAACAATCTATCAATTATGAGACAAATATTATTCTACAGTAAAAAACAGGCCTCTTAAGACTCCGTATAGCACTAGGAAGGGGTGTTCCGTGTGCGGTTGGAATGATCCCTTACAGCCCAAGATATTCACCGTCTACCCGCTAGTAGCGATATCCTTGATTTGGTCGCTATGTGTAGAAATGATATGGTTTTAGATAGTAAAAGATCTCTTTTGCAGATTATTTATCGGTGTATATGCACTAGCTCTGTTCATGGTCTGCTCTTCAATGAGAGGAATACCGTGAGCTATTTACGATGTGGTGTAAATCATTGGAGCGGGCGGCCAAGGATGTCCCCCACCCCCCACTTGGATAGTGACATAGTCTCCACATTGGCCCTCCACCTAGGTAGGCATTTTATTAGTTGTGCATGATTGTATAATTTTTTTTACTATATGTTCATCGTTCATGCTAGATATGAAGTGACCTGGTGTGAACTTTCTTTGCTTGTATCACTTTGAAGTGGATTTATGAGTTCAACAAAAATGGTCATATTCGAAAAATAGACAGAAAAATTCCCGAGAGTCTAATCCTCTAAGAAACCCATAAAAATCCTTTAATTCAAAGAGCTCTCATCACTCGTGAATTAGTCGTCCCTCTCTGCCATAGGAGGAGGCTGTTGGGCAAAGCCCGTGCAATGGACGGTGATGGCGGGGCTATCTCCTCCGCGGCGGTGGCAGCCACCGTGACTACTTATGCGGCGTGGTGGTCTAGAAGATCCCCTTCACTTCGGCGTCCAGCGTCCACCGTGGACAGTCGGGGTTGCTGCATATTTTTTTTGGAAATTTATTTCTTTTGTTTCATGCATGAAAACTACAGAAAGGAATTTTTGCTACTCGCTTTACCATGTTACTTTCAATATCTATTGGAGTCTTATGTTCGTTGTGCCATATTAATCTTTTTTATGTTGTATCGGGTCCTCCATCCATCAGATTAACAAAGCTAAGTGGTACATAAGAAAACACCAAACTGGAGACTCTGAAGCGCCTTCCAGGAACCATCCCACCGGCACCGGCACACAGAGGATAATCAAGATTTATTGACGTACAGATCGTTCGTTCTCCTGGATCGATTAAGAGGAATCAAATTGCACACTGGAACAACACATCAACACATGCAAGCAGATACCGAATCCACCAGCTTTCGTCTTTATTTTCTCCCATTATTAGCACCCTGATTACAACTAGATTTTAACGAAGTCACACTAGTTCCAGAGCATCTGGGCTATTTTAATTGTATTTTAGAGAGTTCATTATACTCCTTGTATTATCATGGAAATGACAGTCACAAGGTGGTATTCTTTGTTGTGTTCATTTGTTTTTCTCCAGAGACAAACAAAACAATACAATTTTCCCATTAGCTGAACGAAATCCCCAATGCTCTGTTAATTTGGAACACGAAGATTTTGTAAATTCTTGAGGAATCGAATTGCTTGTAAAGAAATTTCAACATTTCATTTAGAGTAATGCTACATCTACGGAATTTTTTTACGGAAACATCCTATGGACTCACGACCCTACGTAGGGGTAAAAAAAATAAACTGCTCCGTTTTTCAAGGAAGAGATAGAATTTCAACCAACAAACTTCAGCCACGTCCGTCCGTAATATTTTGTAAGCCAACCAGTCCGTAGGTCTAGAATTACCGTTTCATTTATTGTTAGCTGGGTACTATGCTAAGTTTCTCATAAAGTTTACAAGATTTGGAAGAAGAAAAATGCAAGAAGCATTTGATCTGGTCCCAACAATCCAAATAAACAAAGCCTGGCACTGTTTGAGTGTATCACCAGAAGTTCTTGATGACTACTCCACCGGCTGCAATAAGAGAATAAAAATGCATTGGGGTGATGCGGCTACAACTAGAGCCACAATCTCAAATGGCTAAAATATTACTCCTGCGATTCTAAATTGGGCAGATCGTTTCTATTGCTCTCTGTGGTCCACTGGTCCTTGAAAGTGAAATGCTTTAGTTGATTAGTCTCCTATCTGATGAGTTTTTCTTAAGCAAGTCGATGGTCATGATCTCTGGTACAACCAGTAGTAATTATGGCACAATTCAAATGTTAATTCATTTCTCCATTCTTCAAGCAATCATGGCCAAATTAACCTGTTTTCCTTTCCATCGTGTCATTAGTTGTCATGGCAAACCAGTACCGCTAATCTGAACTAGGAGTCATTAACTAGACTTGTTCTTACCCTCTTGTCCTTTCTTTTTATACCAATATCCTTGCCTTGGAACTGCTTAAAAAAGACTATTACTCTGTGAGAGATTAGGGTACATGTATGTCATTATAAAAGTTTCTTGATTGATTCCAATGCTAGGCTGTGCCGGTAGGATTGATCCACCAAACCCCAGATTTTGTGCTCACAAAGCTAAACATTTCTTCTATTAATTAAATCAACAAGTAACATAAGACTAAGCTGCATGAGATGGAAGAAAATTATGGCATGAGCTGTCTTCCTGCACATGGGGCTGCATTGACATTTGCATATAGTTTTTTCCAGAATTCAGGATCCATGTGCCGGGCTCTTCCTTTCATGACGGCTCGTGCCGTTAGCTGATCGCCGTTACCACTTCCTGTTTATAAAAAAACAAGACCAGCAATGGAGAGGAACATCTTTATGGTCTTTCAGTGGTAAGCACAATTATCATTCATTGTCAACACATTACACTTTAAAACCACATATTTTCTGCATGTGACAGTAGGAGTTAGATTTATTTTTTGTGCCACATTGAACCAAAGTTGAGCATGAAAAAAAGTTTGACTTTGAACCAAAAGTAACCCTTTTACCGTAAAACTCGGAGCTTATTTGGTTTGTATGATCTTCAAAATACATCTCCTTTAAAAAATCTTCAAAATACATCATATGAAAACAAGGATTATTTCAGCCATATAGTGCAAAAACAAATTATAAGAAAACATGGTTTGCAACCCTATGAAATTATTTGAATGGATTTTTTTTAAAAGTTAACATTTATTTCAGCATATCTAAATTTCTTCGAATGTTGGAAGTCTTTAGCAAAAAACACTGCTTCTAGAAAAAAAAGTATAAATCTCTCTCCCTCTTGTTTCCTCTCCCCATTCTCCCTAGCTCTCACTCTCCCATCTTACCTCGCTCCCTCTAATTTGTCCTCTCTTCTCTCCACTAGCTCGGCTAGCCACGGAGAGGGAGAGAGTGGCTCGAGTACCTCTTCCGCAATCTTCATGGCTAGTGCTTGATTTTGGTATTATACGGTTCCCTATGGCCAATAATTGGAGAACGGGTCTACATGAGCGCTTATCTTCTTCTCCTTTCCCTCTAGTCCCCGATATGAAGATGATGGTGAGGAACTTAAAGGACCAAGAAGAGGTTCCCATGTCATTTTCCCTTTTTCTAGATCCACAACAGTGCTCAAGTTCGTCCACCATCGCCTCCACTGCTTTTCCTTCTGACTTCCTCGGGATGTGCCTGGTCTCAACCTCGTCGGTGGCCACGAGGGCTGCTTTTGGACGTATAGGGCGCTCAACCGCATACTCTTGTTGGTTGCAGTCGGAGTGACGCCTTGTAGATAGGATGTCCATCTCTAGTTAGCGAGGGTGCTACGTGGAAGCCTCTCTAAATATGGAAGCAGTTGCAGTGTGTGTAGCACAATCGTTAGTGGTGGTGGTCACATGTTACTTGTGTTGCTTTCTAATGTGAATTTTTTCATCAACAAGGATGCTTTTGCAAAAGGTGCTACATAGGAGCCTATAGAAGCGGCTGCAGTATGCACGTATAGCACCATCATTAATGTGGATGCACGTTTTTAGTGTGTTGTTTTGTAATGCAAATTCTCCTTTTGACGAGTATGCTTCTGCAAAAATTTGCTACGTGAAAGCCTCTCTAGATATGGAAGCGGCTAAATGCACGTGTCATGAGCATTGTTTTGCAATGTAATTTTTCCTTTCGGCGAGTATACTTATGCAATAGGCACTACCTAGAAGGCTCTCTGAGTATGCAAGCTACACGTTTAGCGCCATCAACGGGAGGAGGGTGAGGGGATGCATGTTATGGATGTTGTTTTTTCAATTGAAATTTTCTTTTTGACGGGGACCCTTCTGGAAATGATGGTATGTAGAAGCCTCACTAAGTAAGAAAGTAGTTGCGTGCAGCACCCTTGTCACTGAGATGCACGTGCAAGGAGTGTTTTGCAACGTGAGTTTCTTTTCGGTACTCCCTCTGACCCATATTAATTGACTTGAATTTTTCAAAATTTAAATGGACCAGTCAATTAATATGGATCAGAGGAAGTAAGTAAAATTTTATTTTGGCGAGGACACTTCTGCAAAAAAAGGACTTCTGAAAGGTGACTTCCATAAAAAAAAAGCCGTAGGAAATGCACGGAGAGAGGTAAGCGCCGTTAGACGAGGCAGGAGAGATGCGTGGACGCGTGGTTAACGTTGAAGAATGCCCCTCCCTCCGCCGTCGTTGTTTAATGCTATAAATAAAGCTAGTCAGAGAGACCGAGGCCCCAGCAGAAACGTCTCCTCTTCTCCTCCACCGCCGCGCCGGCCCACAAAATCCTCTCTCTCTCTCTCCCTCCCCTCCCCCCTCACTTCTTTTTCTCTCTGACTGACTCTCCGACCGACCTCCAACCATGGCCCTCGACTCCGTCCCGTCTTACCCCAGCGACCTGGGATCTACCAGGGCAACCAGGCAACAAAGAATCCGGTATGCACCCGCACTCTTTCCCCTGTTTAATCTCTCGCAGCAGGAGACTGACGCTCTGCAGTCTGTACTTCAGTTTCTTGATTCTTCTTTTTTTTTTCTTCTCTTGTTGCCGTTGTACCGTCAGGAAGGAGGAGCAGACTTGGACGGCGGACACCTACGCGCCGTACGACGACGGGCACCAGTGGAGGAAGTACGGCGAGAAGAAGCTCTCCAACTCCAACTTCCCAAGGTCTGCTTCATGCGCCGCCCGCCCGTGCGGCCGTTCGATTCACTTACATTTCCCCCAAGTTTCTTGCTTTTTCCTGCTTCCGTTTCCGTGCATGCGTTGTTTGTGTGTGGTGGGGTAATTTCAAGAAGAACGGTTGATTTTGGAGGTGTTTGGTAGATCTGTCGGTCAGTTTGCTGGGGCTGTAGTTGGGTGAATTAGTTGAGGATGTGTCTTCGTCTGAAACATTTGGATTTCAGAACCTCCACTCTACCTTTTTTTCTAGCAGGGAGAATTCCTATTTCCTAGTAGTTCGCAGTATTAAGAAATTCAGTCAATATGCAGGATCATCTTTTTAGTCAATATATGCATAATATTACAGAGACAGTGTACATGTTCATGTAACTAGTATTTTTTAGTCTAGTCTCTGTAATACTATGCGTACAAACAAGAGGCCCCTACAAACAATTATCTGAATTTGGTGGGGTGGGGGCAGAGGGGTCTTCATAGTCTTTGTATGGAGCTACCTAGTGCCTAGTGTTTTCATTTATTCATTCGAAAATAAATAAATTCCATCTATACCCCAAACCACGTTGCCGCTTAATGCACCCACAGCTTGCGCGTCAGCGGGCGGTTTGGTCAATGTATTTGATTCATTGTGACAAGCGCTGTTGTGGACATATCATATGCGGTGTTTTCCACTAGTCACTTCTTGGTAGAATTAGAGTGCGACAAGTGTCGGCATAGCCCTTAATCAAGTGGAAGAAAGGACATGCTTGTCAACTAAAATAAGGTTTATGTAATCAGCGTAGGAAAAGAACCTTCACGGCGGCAATCTCTTTCGTAACTGACAACTCAACAAAACAAATAAAAATCCAGAAATTGTTGGCAAGCCAGATGGATAATAAAACTGCAAGCGGACCTCCTTTGTTGCCTGTCATTTGCAGGTCGTTTCAAATCTAATATACTTCACTGGCAGACTAGAAGTTTCCTCATTTGTTTTCCACACTTGTCCTGGTTCAAGTTTCCAACCTATAGCATCATGCCGACAGTCTCAGCTAATGCTTCTTTTACTTCATTGGACACCCGTTGGCCCATGATGCAGACCCAATATCGAGCTTGGTAATAGATGTGGATGTTTCTACCTTTTTCCAAAACAAATGTGAATGTTTCTTCTTTTAGAAGGCAGCAGATGAAAGGTCCCCAAAGTGTGTGTACTAGCAACATTTCGGCCTAATTTAGGTAGGTTGAATGTTGATGTGGGGAGAAGTGAAAAAAATACATGATCTAATAATCCAAATATTTTATGCTTCTTCTTTTTTTTGAAAAAAAATATATTTTATGCTTCTTCAGAGGGATGGTATAAGTAATGTTACTCTGTATATATGCTTACTGTAAAATACAATAGTTCAGAAGAATAAGGCAAGTTGGTAGACTAAAGGCGTGAAGAAATCCAAGAAGTGTTGTTCAACCATCCAACTTGAAATTTAGTAGGATAGTGGCAGCTTTACTCACTAACTGAAATTTTGATTAGTTAAGCTCTGCAATAGTAAATAGTGCTTACCAAAAGTATTTGATTTTTATATCAACAAAGCAGTACAAATATTCTGCTGTTACCATGTGGTGTCCTTTTGCTAATGTCTTGAGTGGTGGACATAAAACAAAAGAAAGCAAAAACACCCTCGTGGTATTCTGGAACACGTGAAAGCAAAAAACACTCATCTTGTTCTGAATTCACTCTCACAGTAGTTAGCCACGAGGACTACAGCAGCCACAACAAATGTACATGTTCTTGAATGCAACTATTGTATGTCTATACACTCCAAACTACTGCCTACAAAATTATTGTACAATGTACAGTAGCTTACATTTGGCCAAGATTTCTTCTGTTCCTTTCAGAGTTGAAATTTAAACAAATGAATTACTATTTTCAGGTTCTACTACAGATGTACCTACAAGACAGACATGAAGTGCCCTGCCACAAAACAAGTCCAGCAGAAGGACACGAGTGACCCGCCATTGTTCACGGTCACTTACTTCAACCATCACAGCTGCAGCACCACCTCAAGGCCCATCGGCAGCACCCCGGACACCCCGGAGCAGTCGTCCTCGAGGAAGGCAGTGTCCATCTGCTTCAGTTCACAGGCCACCAGCGAGCAGCCTACATTCTTGACATCGCCGTCTGCGCTGCAGTCACCAGCAAGCAGAGCCAGCCAACAGCAGGACACGGGCACTTACACTCGCCAGTTCCAGTGGACAGACACATCGCCATTGGCAGGTGATGCTCTGGTCAAGATGGAGGTTGACGATCTCTCTGGAACAGGCTCTTCGTCGGTCATCTCTGGTGGTGCTCTGTCAAGGACATTGCTGCCGATTGGCCAGTCGAGATGCATTGAGTATTTTCAGTTCTTGTGATGGAAGAAGATGCACATATAAGTGCTGGTATGTCCTTTTGGTCCTTGTTGCAGGTTAAGTTTTTGAATGGGGGACATCGCCTACTATTCTGAAGTTCTGAATGATGCCAAGGAGATGTAACAGCTGCTGCTGCCTTTGTTCTTTTGCCTCTTTACATTCGGATCCGAGCCACATTTTTGTGCTTGGAAGATGTAAAGAGTTGGACTGAACTCTGTTTATTTATTATCTAGTAGTACATCACACCATAAGGAGAAGTTAATGGAGTGCCGCAAGGTTTCAGTTTCACTACTTGCATGTGTTGGTTTATGATGTGGATCATTTCACATGTTACTTGCATTAGTTTGTCCTGTTTACGAACACGATACTTGGTACCCAAATAACTTGATGCCAACTCTTTGGCAACAAATAGCTCGCTGCTGCTGTTTCATTTGTTTTCCCCGATAAGGCGTTCTTTTTATTAAACTTAATCGTTTTGGAAAAAGCTTATAAGTATTATGGAACGGAGAGAGCAACAGTTAAGTTAGGATGCACATAGCAACTCGAACAAATATAAAAAGTTAAAAAGACCGATACAAGCAACATGGATTTGCACCTGCTCTATGGATGCACAAGTTTTTTTTTTTTGAAATGGGGATATCCCGACCTATGCACACAGCATCATTTATTAGTGGGTTCATCATTCAAAGGTTTACATCTCACGAAATCGCATAAAGTTGATACGTGAATAAACTAACCCAAAAAGACTAGCATATAGAGATTAAATTTTCTAATCTACTAGTATTGCCGTCAAGAAGATTGGCAGTAAATATCGCAGCGATCGTGAGGAGATGTTTGCATCTAAGAGCATGTATATTGGAGGATGCTTAGTTAGAGATGCTTAAGGAGAGAGTGTGAAAACGTCAGCAAACACCCGACTAACTTTCATTTTTTCCAACGCTATGAAGCCTACTTCGGTGCTTCTCTAGTGGACCTGCCTCGTTTTCTGTACATAGAAAAGGACAGTTATTTTCTGTAGCACCGGGGAGGCATCGAAGCCAAATTAAACACTCTTTGCCCCCCGCAAGCACCCAACAATCTTGACGTGGCAAAATAAACCCGGTTTTCCCCTAAGCACCCATCATAAGCACATGCATTGTAGATGCTCTAATAGCCCCACTGCTCCATAGGTAGAAGGAATGCCCAATCCTGAATACAGTGAGCTGCATAACCTACAAAAGAAATTATACCACACACATTGTTAAAATAAATTTATTCCTGCAATTTCAAATAGACCAATAAAAAGCTGAAATTCCTATGTGAATCCTAGCTTTACAATACTTATGAACACCATTCAACCAATTTCCAAACATAGTAATAATATTGGTTGTTGGAGAGATATTAAAAGCAAAGTACACAATATGCCAAACAATTTTAGCGAAAGGACATGAAAGAAATAAATGTTCAATGATTTCCTGTGAATCATAAAAGCAACTTTTTGTACTTCCATTCCATCTTCTTTTAAAGGTTATCTGTTGTATTTCCTCCTGTCCAGTTTATTAGGCGCTATTGAAAAAGCATGCAATTCTAAAAACCGCCTAGCACTAGGCACGTTAGTATTAACTGTTCGCGAGTAATTCTACAAGCCACAAAATGTGAAAGCAATTCTGCATACGAAAGGTGTGAGGTGGACCAATGCATGGAGGAAAAGCGCTGGATTACTTGGCAATTCCTTTAGACTAGTCAATGGGGAGTATCGCATAGAAATACCATGCATACGATATTAGTACTCCCTCCGTTCCTTAGAATAAGGCCTATAAATTTAGTCAAAAGTCAAATATTGGAAAGTTTGACTAAATTTTTAGAAAAAACTATAAACCTCTATAGGGTCAAATCAATCTTATTAGATACATTATAAAATATATTTTCATACTGTAGCTATCTATTATCATAGTTATTGATAGTCTTTCTTATAAACTTGGCCAAAGTTTGCACACTTTGACTTTTGACTAAATTTATAGGCCTTATTCTAAGGAACAGAGGGAGTATATGATACTATCTTCACAATGCATAGTATCATGCAGTAGTATCATAATCTTAGTATATTTATTATTTTATAGAATCTCAATGTAAAATTGTGTACAAGATTTATTTGGGATTAGTTTTTCTAGTTCTATGTGCTAATGATACCAATACAATCTATTTCATCATTAATTACAGTAACACATAAGCAGTTTGCATGCATGTGGTGCATGATACCACTATGATACCTCCATTGGAGCTAGTCTTAGGAATAAAATCAGAAATTATGAAATCACAAACAGAGTGTGGGCCTGACGTCCGTTGGTTGGAGACTCCTGTAGTTACTCCACCAGAGGAAAAACTAGTGATGGCATATCCTTTTTCTACCAATCGACAACTACCTAGGTTCCTAAAAAATCTCTAGTATGCCTAATAAACCGGACCAGAGGGAGTAAGTAAAACCTTTTTATTTAGGAACTACATAAAAATCTTTATTTTTAAAGGGATCTTTAATTTCCACAAATAACGCCTAGGGAATCTATGGTGACTATTTACTAGGTAAATACTATCTATCGGAGTCTGATGGAAAACAATCCGTCGGGCCTCTCTAGGGACGTCCATCTCAGTGCGATCGAAGGGACTGGGTTTCCAGTTCCACCTCCAAAAACTTTCCCCATTAATTATGTGCTGACCAAAATCACGAAATTTCTGGTCGTCATTAACGCCTCTCGGCGTTTCTCCTTTCCTCCCCATCCGATCCCCAAATCGTGTTGCGCCATAGACCTTCCCTCCTTGTCCCTATGGTCCTTGATCTCCCCCATCACCCAATATCTCCACCGTTCTGCTTCCTCCCCTCCAGGTCGTCACCTCCACATGGTTCTTCTCGTGCGCCGGCGACACACATGACGCTCCGCCGCGGGGAGACATCATGGGAGCATCAATGTTCTCCCTCCGCTGCCTCCAGCATGCCAGACTTCCCACCCCCAGTAACAGCTTACTCCCCAAAAGGAACTGTCAATGAGGCCTTGTCTGCCTGTCCGTGTGGCCATTGTGGCGACTGGCCTTCGCTGCTTCCTCCACACTGCAGATCAGGAAGAAAGATAACTACGACTACAAGCCTAGGACAAGTCCAATTCTTTTTTCCTTCTAATGGATTTCTTATGTTGTTGTACTGTTTATTTCAAAGATCAAATTTCACGTAATATAGGAGCACATCTTTGTACCCCAATCATGGTGGCAGGCTTTCAAATTTGTGAACTCCAATTTCATGTAATATAGGAGTACATCTTTGTACCCCAATGCATGTCTATGTTTTAAGTGCCTTCATATTTGATGTACCCGCAAAAAAAAATGTGATATACTAGCACACTATATCCGTTTGATACCTCTACATGCTTCCTTTCCTTGTGATATGTGTTTCTGTTGCAATTGAACTATGCTTCAACTATTAGTATCCACACATCGTTACTTTTAATTTTTTGCATCACACAATATTAGTTTTTTCTTCTTATATTTTCCATTGTTGTTTCAAACTGGCCGTGTTATGTTTTTTGTTTCATGCTAGGAATGCTTCAGATTTTATCATTGGTTTTGAATAATAATTGTGACTACTAACCTGGCCATGGTCATCTCTTGGCTTCAACTCGATAGGTCCTTAATTCATTTGGAAGCGATGGTGATGGCAACAACCGTGGCATTGTAGCTTGAGAAGGCGCCTAGCCTCATCTGGTAGCTTCACTGTGGCATGAATAGTTCAACGTTCCTACAGGTCTCGTCTCGCCTTCGACCACCACAAGTCTGCCCTGGGAGCTGCAATCAAGTTCTTTTCCTACTGTCCCACCTTGTGTCCACTGTCATCATGCGTAGTTGTGTGGCCAGCATGACTCACCATTTTATCCGTGACACGGAAACAAAGGACTTGAGTGTTTGTAACATGTTGTAAGTTACATATGAACATGTAAGGAAGCATATTGGCCACTGGACGGAAACATAGATTTAGCCTATAGGAAGCATGTGTTATGAGCACATGAAGCTCTATTGTATTGGTGAATCAAAAGAACAAAATGTTTTAGTTGTGGGAAACATTTAATATGGATGTATGAAGCATTGTAGTGTCAATAATATAAACTTACATTGGACTTTGTTTCATATTTTATACTAAAACAATCTTTCGTTGCCATGGAAGCAAATTCTCTAGTCGAAGCAAGCAAATATTTTCCTTGCGTCATACAACCCATAACTGCCAATTATCCTCTCTACAAAAGGCCGACAATTATGCACGCTGACTACTATAATATTGGTGCCATTCTCCCACAAAACCGTCACCACCTCCTCGTTTGTATGATTTTCAGTTTACTCCTACACCTTGATCCACGGCGTACTTTCAAATTGAAGCAAATTCAGTGATGAAGAAAGTATCTGGTTGGCAGAAGCATGGTTTTAATATTTTTGAAACAAGTCATTCCAACTATTTTCAGATCAAAGCAAACATTAATTACATTAAAAGAAAATTTAAGTAGAATTGGAAACACAAAGATCTCGTCGGAAGCAAATATATTCCACGGTTAATAGCATTGGAAATTTTAGTAGCATGACTCTAATATTTTTAAAACAAGCGGTTCCAACTATTTTTAGATGGAAGCAAATTTTAGTGGCATTGGAAACACAAATTTTGATACCATCGAAATAAAATATACCCGGTATTGGAAACACAATTTGTTTTATAAGAAAGTAAATCAAATGGGATGGAGACTAATTTTGCTTCTATTATTAATTAATTATTTTCCTAAAAATTAGGAAGGAGGAGTACTTACCCGTTCAGAGTAGCGACAATAACATATGTGCATTAATTACGAGATCTGTTTTTATGGAAGCATGCAAATCGGTCTTGATTCACCGAAATAGACGCACGAGTCTGGTTGCAAATCAAACAGTCCAGCTGCTTCTAATCGTACGGCCATGCACTAGTCCGATCTGAAACCAATATCGGCTTTCGATTCCTAGTGGTGCCCTATTTACTAAGTCCTCATACAAACGTTTCTTTGTCATAAATGAAGCCATTCTACCTATTTATTACCGGTTAAAAGTCCTTTTGAAACAAATGTTCAAAGGATATTGGGATAAAACATGTGCAACTAAATTTTTTCCTTTGCACAATGATATATAAAGTAGAATATTGATGAGCCAAAGAAGTTTCCTCTAACCAAACATCCTCCCAAAACCTAGTACATCTGCCATTGCCAATTTTAAAAGAACCGTTTTTAAAGAAACTCTCTTTAACCTTCGTCAAGCTCTTCCAAAATGGCGACTTTGTATGTTTAACCTCCATTTGATCAAGAGTTTTATTCTTTACATACTTATTCTATAATAGTTCCTGCCGCGTACCCTCTTCGGTTAGTAGCTTCAATAACCACTTACTAAGGAAACAAATGTTCTTAGGCACAACACCTCAATACCAAAAAACCCTGGTCCTTAGGTCTGTAAATAATATTCCATTTAGTGAGCCTAATTTTTTTATTCTCATCGCTTTGACAAAAGAAACGATATCGATAAAATCAAGTCTTTTTCATACCCCTTTGAACATTTCAAAAAAATATAATATAAACATAGACAAACTATTAAGAACTGAATTAATCAGGATTAACCTATCACCATATGGTAGTAAATTTCCTCGCCAACAACCCAGCTTTCCTTCAAAGCAGGATTCAACTGGTTTCCACTCTCCATTTATAAGTTTACTATGATGAATCGGTACTCCTAAGTACCTAAAAGGCAAACTTCTCGCCTCACAATCAATTTTTTTTCGTATATATGTTTTTCATCTTTGTCCTTGCCAAAACAGAATATTTCACTCTTGTGGAAGTTAATATTTGAACCAGATAGTTGTTAAAAAATATAGAGTTAATTTCATATTAACCACCTTCTGAAGATCATGTTCCATAAATCGAATCGTATCATCGGCGTATTATAAAACAGAGACTCTGCGATCGACCAAATGAGGAACCAGACCACCTACTTGGCCGTCCTCTTGTGCCCTAGAAAAGAGAATAGAAAGCATGTCTACCATGATATTAAAAAACATAGGGGATAAAGTATCACCCTGTCCGATACCTTTTTTGTCTGAAATAATGACCAATATCATCATTAACCTGAATATCGACAATACCTTCTTGCACAAAGCTTGCAATCCAATCACACCATATAGGTTCAAAACCTTTCATGTGCATGGCCTGCTGCATAACCGTCCATTTGACTTTATCATATGTATTTTCAAAGTCTATTTCAAATAAGGCACCATCCATCCATTTTCTTCCGATAGAGTTCATGAATAGTTTTCTAAAGGACAAACAACCCCTTCTAGGATATGCCTTCCTACCATAAATGTTGTTTGGGACGTCTATTAATTTTTTTTCTGCCATCACAGTTAAGTTGTTACACTATAACACGCATCGTGTGCCCTAGGGCTTATAAACGCCAAAGCACACGTTTAGTCACTGGGTTCGCGCTAGCACGACAAAAAAGGCGCCAAGAATGACTGCATCGGAAAAAGTTTTAGACGGTGCTTTTTTTGGCTCGGCACATGGTCAACCGCCGAGCTAGCGCTAGCATGACAACACAACTTTAACGATGCGACCCATTGTAGGTCGGCACTTACTAAGTGCCATGGCAGTTGTGCGTGTCCGACACAATTCGATGCCATCCTATAAACGTGTTTAGTGCCCGCAATGATGTTTTGCGACATAGTGTATTTTAATTAGTTTCTTAGTTTAGGGTTGCTTAATTATCAGAAATCATGGATAATCATAATATAAATCATAGATAATCATAATAAAATCACACATGATGCTACAAACATCATTATAGGTTAACAAACCGTATGAATATAACAGCCAATAGCTATCGGTTTCATAGTATTACATAAACCTACATAATAGAACACTTTGTTCAACAAATGTCATCCTCGGAAGAGATTCCAAATTCTTCCCATAAGAAAGTAGCACGATCACGCTTACCAGGGTCGTCCTTGTCTTCATAATTGTATGGATTAAGGTCAAAGTCATCTTCTGTTGGATTAGACTTGCATGAGGATGTGTAACAATCTTAAATTCCGGTAAGGGATCCATCTGCGTGCATAGCAGATTGCAGAAGTTTTTCAGCTTGTGTGTCCAGCTGTGACAATATCATATTTATCTCTTTGCCATCTACATCAGGTGCCTCAGGGATTAAGTGACCACATACAAAATTTTAGAGTTTACTAGTAGCATCAAAGGCGACTGAAATTGTTGTATTTCATATTACAGTCAACTAGTGGATGTGGCCACTTTATTTTTGAGTTGCTTGATCTCTTCATCTTGACATTTCAGTGTGGCTCAGATATGCCTAGTAGTTTTTTCCTAAGATTTCTCTGTATCTTAGATATGCATACTACAACGATCATGACCAGTAAGATGCCTCTTACCTCCTGAGAAGAGAAATACTTGGATACTGCAAATTGCGTTGCAGAAAAGTTAGTCGGCAAACATATATAGCTTAGAAACCAACACATATAACTATATTGTAAAATTCAGCTTTATACATCACTACAAGGCTTCAGATCATTGGATGTCTCCTCCTGAGCATGCTGATAAATGAAATGCAGCAAAACCAGCTTATCTTTGCATGTATATAACAATGTAACAGAACATAAATAAATTAAAATTTAGCGGCATACATCATTGCAAGTCTTCACCTCATTATATGCCTCCTATTGAGCATGCTGATAAATCAAATGCAGCAAAATTATTTTATCATTGCACATATATAGCAAAGAAGTAAATTGACTCACTTGAATGCAGACATTATCTTTATATTGTTTATTGATACGTCGTAAACGTATCTATAATTTTTGATGTTCCATGATTCTTTAGTATCTACTTTGCTTTGCTTTGTCTACACTTTGAGGTATTTTTATATATTTTCTGGACTAACCTATTAACAAGATTCCACAGTGCCAGTTGCCTGTTTTCTTCTGTTTTTGGTTCCAGAAAAGGTAGAAAATCAATATTCTCGGAATTGGACAAGACAAAAGCCAAAATCAATATTTTACCGTGGGAAACACAGAGCCAGAACACGAGACGGGAAAGAGCCACCAGGGGGCCACACCCCTGGTCGTGCGGCCTGGCCTGGCCCACTCCTGGGGAGTGCGGCCACCCTGGGTGCCCTCCTGCCTCGCCTCTTCGCCTATAAGAAGCCCCCGATACCTAAACCCTAAGTACCCGATCAATCTTCCATGAAACAGTCCATAGCCGCCACCACCATCATCCCTAGATCGAGGGAATCTGAAGCTCTTCCCGGCACCCTTCTGGAGGGGAGATCATCCCGAATGCCTTCTTCATCATCATGCCAGCCTCCGGTATGAAGCGTGAGTAGTTCTACCTTGGACTACGGGTCCATGTAGTAGCTAGATGGTTGTTTCTCCTCCTTTGTGCTACCATGTTTAGATCTTGTGAGCTCTGTTCATGATCAAGATCATCTATTTGTAATCATGCATGTTGTGTTTGCGGGGATCCGATGGATATTGATATTACTATGTCAGATTGATTAATGGTTCTATCTTATTGGTTCTATGATGTCTGTGTTGTTTGTGATCTTGCATGCTCTCCATTTCTAATAGCTATCTTGGCCAAGTAGATGCTAGTAACTCCAAGAGGGAGTATTTATGCTCGATAGTGGGTTCATGCCTCTATTTTATCTGGGGAAGTGACAGAAATCTCTAAGGTTGTAGATGTGTTGTTGCTACTAGGGAGAAAACAATGGTCTCTTGTTCATTGAACAAGTGGATTGTTTACCTTACACGCTTTGCTTAAAGCAGTTATCCGTTGCTTGAAACTTAATACTGGAGGGGGTTCAGATGATAACCTGAAGGTGGATTACTAGTCATAGATGCAGTTGGATGGCGGTCTATGTATCTTGTTGTATTGCCCAATAAAATCTCATAGGATCATGAATTTCTAGTATTGCATTGTTATGCCTTGCTCTGTCCTGTCAATTTCCCCGCTGTAATTTGTTTACCCAGCATGCCATGTTTGTTTATCTTAAGGAGAACACCTCTAGTGAACTATGGACCCCTGTCCAATCTTTACCATTGATACATCTTCCACTTTTCCTGTTTACTTACTGCAAACCACCATTACCTTCCACACCATACAGTTAATCCTTTGTTTTCAGCAAACCGGTGAGATTGACAACCTCACTGTCCGTTGGGGCAAAGTCTTGAGTTTGTGTTGTGCAGGTTTCCAGTTGCCAGAAACACCTTTGAGTCATTTCCTTCCTCCTACTGGTCCGATAACCTTGGTTTCTTACTGAGGGAAAAACTTGTTGTTGTACTCATCATACCTTCCTCTTGGGGTCTCCCAACGAAGATCTACAGTGATCTGAGCCGCATCAAGCCTTTTTCTGGCGCCATTGCCGGGGAGGCTACGGACGGCTTCACAAGGAGAGTCCTTCACAACCTTTCTCTTTACTTTGTTTTTGTTTTGCTTAGTTTCTTTTTCCTTGTTTTGTTTGCCTATTTTATCAAAAACTCAAAAATTTTAGTTTAGTTTGGTTTGCTTTCTTTTATCAAAAACACAAAAAAATTAGTTCCTGTGCTAGCTGTTGCTGCTGTTGGCTTGCTCCACTTTTGCCAAAATGAACTCTGCTGAGAACACCAAGTTGTGTGACTTCACTGGCAGAAACAACAATGATTTCCTAAGTACACCCATTGCTCCACCTTCTCCTGATGCTACCTTTTATGAAATTAAGCCTGCTTTGTTGAATCTTGTGATGAAAGAGCAATTTTCTGGTGCTAGTTCTAATGATGATGATGCCCACCTCAATAACTTTGTTGAACTTTGTGAGATGCAAAAGTATAAGGATGTAGATGGAGATATTATTAATCTCAAGTTGTTTCCTTTCTCCTTGAGAGGAAAAGCTAAAGAATGGTTGCTATCCTTGCCTAGAAATAGTATTGATTCTTGGATTAAGTGCAAAGATGCTTTTATTGGAAAATATTATCCTCCTGGTAAGATTATATCTATGAGAAGTGAAATAATGAAATTTAAAAAACTTGATAATGAACATGTTGCTCAAGCTTGGGAAATAATGAAATCTTTTGTTAAGAATTGTCCAACTCATAGACTGACTGCTTCGATGATTATCCAGACTTTTTATGTAGGTTTAAACTTCTCTTCAAGAAACCTGTTGGATTCAGTTGCTGGAGGTACCTTTATGACCATTACCTTGGGTGCTGCAACAAAGCTCCTTGATAATATGATGGTTAATTATTCTGAATGGCACATTGAGAGAGCTCCACATGGTAAGAAGGTAAATTCTATTGAAGAAACCTCCTCTTTGAGTGATAAGATTGATGTTATCATGACTATGCTTGTTAATGGAAAAGCTCATATTGATCCAAATAATGTTCCCTTAGCCTCTTTGGTTGCTCAAGAAGAGCAAGTTGATGTGAACTTCATTAGAAGCAACAATTTCAACAACAATGCCTATAGGAATAATTTTGGTAGTAACAATAATTATAGTCCTTATCCTCCTAATAATGGAAATACCTATGGAAAGTCCTACAACAATGTTAGAAGTGATCCCTCTGAACTTGAAGTCATGCTTAAAGACTTTATTAGTAAACAAACCACTTTCAACAAGACTGTGGAGGAAAATCTCATGAATGTTGAGAAAAATATTTCATCTTTGTCTGAAGCACGGTCCTCTTTGATTAATAAAATGGCTACTAAACCTGAAACCTTGGAAAGTACCTTTGCTGCTACTCATGCCATACAAGTTACTATTGATGAAAATGTTAGACTGTTAGCTCAACTACATGCTAAGTGGGAAAGAGAAGCTAAAATTGCTAGAAACAATAGTGTGTGCACTATTACCACCACCAATATGGATGCCACTAAACCACAAGAAGTCCCTATTCCTCCTACCACAGTGCCTAAACCCAATGAGTCTACTACCAGTGATGCTAAGTTTGATTTTGATCTTGATGGTTGCAATATTTCTGAAGTGATTATGTTCCTACAAAAGCTTACTAGAAGGCCTGATGCTAGTGATATGAATGTGGCTTTCACCAAACACATTACAGATGCTCTCATTAAAATTAAGGAAGAAAAGTTGAAACACAAAGCCTCTATTCCTAGGAAAGTAGAAGATAGTTGGGAACCCATCATTAATATGCAAGTGAATGACTTTGATCTCAAAGCTTCATGTGACCTTGGTTCTAGTGTCTCTATTATGCCTAGAAAGATTTATGAAATGCTTAATTTGCCACTTCTGGAAGATTGCTATTTAGATGTCCTACTTGATGATAATGCTAAAAAGAAACTCATGGGGAGTGTTAATGATATTCTTATTATGGTTAACAATGCTTATATCCCCTTTGATTTTTATGTTTTGGATGTTGAATACAATGCTTCTTGTCCAATTACTTTGGGAAGACCTTTTCTTAGAACAGTTGGTGCCATCATTGATATGAAAGAAGGCACCATTAAATATCAATTTCCATTCAAGAAAGGTATTTAACACTTCCCTATGAGGAGAGAGAAGTTGCTTTTTGCTCCTCCTTTGAAAGCAAGTTTTGATGTTAATGCTTCTTCATTTGAAAATACTTGATTCTTGCTTCTTGTGCCTAACTTAAAGGCATTAAAGAAAAGTACTTCTTGGGAGATAACTCAATAGTTTTTTTTGAGTCTTGGAAGTTATTACTTCAGTAATGACCTCTCCTTATCCTTTTTATTTTCTTTTTGTACCAAGAATAACCTCTAATGAGAGGGAAGTAAGATTTGGGGAGTTGCTGTCCCGAAACAGATTTTTGTGCTCCATTGTAAAAACTCGTGTAAAATCTCTGTAAGTCGGTTTGAGCTGTAATTTTCTGAATAAATCCCCCATGTTGTTATATAACGTTAGTTAGTTCAACACTTTTTGATTTTATCAACAGAAGGTCTTCAAAAAAATCGGTTTCTACCTGTTGGTCTGTTTTGACAGATTTCTGCCATTATTTGCATTTGCTTCTTCTTGATTCCCTTTTGGGTTCTTTTTGGGAAATTGAGATTTTTGAGGGAACTTCTATAGTATCTCGTGTCTTTAGTGAAAGTTTTTCTGTTTTAAAACTAAAACCCAAAGGTCTATTATCTTCTGAATACACTAATGTTGCTAATGAAGATTGTGTGAAGTTTTGTATGAAGGAAAATTTTCAGGTGTAAAGGAAGAATGATGTAATGAGATGAAGAATGGATAAAAGCTCAATCTTGGGGATGCCACCCCGTGTCACCCCAATAAATATTCAACAGGTACAAGTGTCAAAGCTTGGGGATGCCCAAGGCATCCCCTTCTTCATTAATAAAAATCTTAGGTCTTTCTAGACACTTCGTTTTTATTGTTTCATGCTTAGTTGTGTTGTTCTTGGAGCGTCTTAGTTTTCTTTTTTGGTTTTTGTTTGCTTATTTTGATTGATTAAAGTAGTTTGGACCCCCGTTCTCGCTGTGTTGTTTCAAATAAGTTGGTTGGTGTTGGAGAGGAGTGGAAAGTTCTTGCTTGAATAGTACAAGAGAAGCTTGCTTTGATTGTGGCTTAGACTTTATCATGTCATGCTAGATGTTATTTTGACCTTATGCTTAGTGATTATTTCCGTAGCATGACTTGTTCCAAAAAATTATGATTGCTTAATGTTCCTTGAAAGAATCATGCGTTGTTTTAGCATACAAAAGCATAGTATTGTGGTATTCTCCTTTGATGCTTTTTTTGGGTTGACTTGGCACATGCTCACACCATGTTATGACTATGAACAAGTCACCATAGCCTCTATGATCATTTAGTTTTTGACTTGTGGTACCACTTTATTCTTTGATTAGTAATGTTTTGTCGCTCTGCATGATTATGGCCATTATTACTCTCTTAGTTGGTCGCTCCTAGTCTTTTGCTAGCCTCCACTTGTATGAGTAAGCTCTACTCATGCATCCAACTCCCAAGAAACCAAGTTATTCCAAAGTGTCCACTATAAATTCCTATGCATGGTGTGTTACACCATTCCAAGTATATTCTTGTTTTCATCTACCTTCCAATTAAAAAGTCATTTTGTTATGTGAAACTTAGTGGTTAAAGCTCTCACAAACTTGATGGCACACTTTATTTTTCTTGCCCCTAATAAAATTGAACCATTGTGTCATATATGTTTTATATGCTTGCACTTATACGTTGGAATTAGCAGAACCATGATGTCATGGGGAACGCTTTCAACATTGCACTTGTACATTGTACCCAGTTGATATCATGCTCTTTTGTTTGCGTATGTCATCGGTGTGAAATGAAAGGGGAGCTTGTAAGTCCATGGAGTTATGTATGTGTGTTAGAGAAACGCCTGGGCCGCTAGCCTAAGCCATGCCTAATCATGGTGGAAACTTGCAGCATCACCATAGTGAGCAATCTATGAAGCATTCTTCTTATAAAAAGAGATAGAGATTGAGAAAAAGGAAAAAAAAGAGATATATTGAAAAGTGGAAAGAGAGAGAAAAGCACCATTTTCCCATGGTAAATAAGAAGATTGCTGAGATGCTCATTGTCTGCTTGCCTTGTCATTTTGATTATGGGATAGCTCCTGTATCATGTGCAAGGGGTACCCCGTTGACGATTCTCTATGATACACATGTACTTACTATGACAAGAACTTACAGGTAACTAAACTTGAGTAGCATGAGGAGCGGCCCTCGTATTCAAGGGACATGAGATTGCCAACTTATACTTTGTCAAGCATATACTCCATAGTTTGTTCACTTTAACCTTAATCACTTCAAGATGATTATGATAGGGGCAATGAGAGATGAAATCTAACAAGTACCATAATTTTTGGAAGCTCTTTATGAGACTTGAAATCCCTGCTTCCCTTTAATGAATGGCCTTTTCTTCCACCATTATATTGAGTCTCCGCCTTATATCCTTAGGCACCAATTAAGAGAGCATAGTTGCCCTTCTTAGTTCTATGTGCATTGTCCCAAAACTTATTGATTGATGCGTATTGTTGATATTGCTTGCTCTTGAACTATTTGTATCTAGTCACTCTTATGAACTTTAAAGATGTCCTATGCATCTATTTGCTACTCCATGAGGGACAAGCTGAATGCCACTATGCTATGTTTTCTATATGTGAAAGAAATAAACGTCTTTCAATGCATTGTTATTCATGCTTTGTTTGTAACCTTTCATGTTGCATGCATAGTTACTTTGTCTTATTGTTATAACTTCTTCTTTAATGCTCATGTTTAGAGTTCTTTGATCCCAGCTTTGAATGTTTGCAAATGGTTTGATCATGATTTTGATGGTGCATGTCACCTCAAAAATTATTCTTTTTATCACTTACCTACTCGAGGACGAGCAGGAGTTAAGCTTGGGGATGCTTGATACGTCGTAAACGTATCTATAATTTTTGATGTTTCATGATTGTTTAGTATCTACTTTGCTTTACTTTGTCTACACTTTGAGGTATTTTTATATGTTTTCTGGACTAACCTATTAACAAGATGTCATAGTGCCAGTTGCCTGTTTTCTTTTGTTTTTGGTTCCAGAAAAGGCAGAAAAGCAATATTCTTGGAATTGGACGGGACAAAATCCAAAGTCAATATTTTATAGTTGGGAACACGGAGCTAGAACACGAGATGGAGAAGAGCCACCAGGGGGCCACACTCCTGGCCACGCGGCCTGGCCTGGCCCGTGCCTGGGGGGTGCGGCCACCCTGGGTGCCCCTGCCTCGCCTCTTCGCCTATAAGAAGCCCCCGATACCTAAACCCTAAGTACCCGATCAATCTTCCACGAAACAGTCCATAGCCTCCGCCACCATCGTCCTTAGTTCAGGGGGATCTGAAGCTCTTCTCGGCACCCTGCCGGAGGGGATATCATCCCGGAGGCCTTCTTCATCATCATGCCAGCCTCTGGTATGAAGCGTGAGTAGTTCCACCTTGGACTACGGGTCCATGTAGTAGCTAGATGGTTGTTACTCCTCCTTTGTGCTACCATGTTTAGATCTTATGAGCTCCGTTCATGATCAAGATCTAATCTATTTGTAATCATGCATGTTGTGTTTGCGGGGATCCGATGGATATTGAGATTACTATGTCAGATTAAGTAATGGTTCTATCTTATTGATTCTATCATGTCTGTGTTGTTTGTGATCTTGCATGCTCTTTGTTTCTAGTAGCTATCTTGGCCAAGTAGATGCTAATGACTCCAAGAGGGAGTATTTATGCTCGATAGTGGGTGCATGCCTCTATTCAATCAGGGGAAGTGATAAAAATCTCTAAGATTGTAGATGTGTTGTTGCTACTAGGGAGAAAACAATTGTCTCTTGTTCATGGAACAAGTGGATTGTTTACCTTACACACTTTGCTTAAAGAAATTATCCATTGCTTGCAACTTAATACTAGAGGGGGTTCGGATGATAACCTGAAGGTGGATTATTAGTCATAGATGCAGTTGGATGGCGGTCTATGTATCTTGTTGTATTGCCCAATAAAATCTCATAGGATCATGAATGTCTAGTATTGCATTGTTATGCCTTGCTCTGTCCTGTCAATTGCCCCGCTATAATTTGTTTACCAAGCATGCCATGTTTGTTTATTTTAAGGAGAACATCTCTAGTGAACTATGGAACCCGGTCCAATCTTTACCATTGATACATCTTCCACTGTTCCTGTTTACTTTCTACAAACCACCATTACCTTCCACACCATATAGTTAATCCTTTGTTTTCAGCAAACCGGTGAGATTGACAACCTCACTGTTCGTCGGGGCAAAGTCTTGAGTTTGTGTTGTGTAGGTTTCTATTTGCTAGCAACACCTTTGAGTCGTTTCCTTCCTCCTACTGGTTCAATAACCTTGTTTTCTTACTAAGGGAAAAAAATTCTGCTGTACTCATCATACCTTCCTCTTGGGGTCTCCCAACAAAGCACTACAGTGATCTGAGCCGCACCATTTATCTGTAAAAAAAATGGTCGGTCGGACGAGAAAACGATTCGTGAATGAGAAATACAAGTAGGTACAACTCGTATAGCAACTAGGCTTATGGTGGGCCGATCCGAACTATGTCACAATCCATGATCCATATAATGTAAAGATATCCCTCGCCACATACTTCAACCATATACATTACTATCGTGAATAGGTCAAGATTCTCCAAACGCTTAAGAGAGGACAATCTATATCACTCTTATAACATAGAAATCCTATTACGACAACAACGCTTCCACCATAATAACGATTTTGTACTTTTTTGAGTGTTAGTATGAGAGCTGCTAAACTGTAGAAAACAGTTTGCTTAGTTTATCTGAGAAAACTAGGCAAAAACCTTAACAACAGTAAGCCACACCTATAAGACCATAAGACATACAAGAGTACGGGGCGGAACACATTACACACAGCCGGGCACCCGAGCATCGCATCTCCACGACCAGCCAATTTGCTGCTAGATCTTCCTCCTCCCTGCATTGGATGTTGCAACCGCTCTCGGTTGACCCTGCTGGTGCTGCACAATCAACCAGGCACAAGATCTACCCTACTCGCAACATACTACCTCTTCTCTGCAACTGTCAGAAGGATGCAACACCTCACCATGGTGCCATTCGTCTCACTCTTCTGCACGCACAAGCAAGCAAGTTGCATGCAATGGTGTTGTCTACTGGACCAAGATCGGCCCAGAACGAGCCCTTGTCGCCAAGAACGTGGTCATACCAATTGAAAGAACATGTGTGCCCCCATGTGTGGTATTGGTAATTAATGACAATAGTTATGTACTTATGTTTGCATTGAGTATTACTTGTAGGATTTGTCCATAGAAAATGCTTGAACCATATGTTGGCTTCAAAGTTGGAAGAATAAGAAAGTGAGAAAGATCAAGTGTTGATCAAGGGTTTCAAGGAATGATCCGGAGATTGGTCAAGTAGAAGTTGAGCCTATGGCAAGTGTGTCTTGGATAACAAGATGGTGTGATATTTCATGTGTACATTCAAGACACCAACATAATAAAGAAAGAAGAAATGAAGTGCAAGGTCAAGATGTGCCATCTCGAAGAGATCATATGCTTGAAGCTTTCCATCCTTATGGTGATCATGGATATGTGACGATATTCCTAAAATAGATGCTCTTCCATAGTGGAGTATGGGGGAGCAAATTCTAAGTCTTCACCAAGCTAGCACAATCAAGAAAGGTGCTCCATCTTGAGGTTACAAGATCGTCATCATCAAGATCAAGTGGAATATGCGCAAGGCGAAGGTATGATCTTAATAGGTTTTTTTTCTTATCTGTATCGTGGTGTTAGTTGGGGAGACCGGTTTATAGGATAGATAACCGTACTATCAAGAGGGGCTCTCGAGTGAGTAACTCGATCATATATTTCGGAGAGAGCTCAAACCTTTGCATACTTAGCATCATCCTTTTTGGTTGTAATTTGGATCTTATCCATGTGAGGTTCTAGAGCTTGTGGTAATCTTCATAAAAAGCTCTAGTTCATCAGAAACGGATTGCCCCTTTATATCTTATTGCATTTTTTTATCTTGAAGGTTTTCCGGTTTATCACCAAGGGAGGTATCTCACATTATAATATATGAAATATTCTCACTTGGTGGTATCTAATATGCCGGGTAGCTCTTGTCGTCCTCTTTCCAAAAAAATTGATTTCGGGTCAATCGAAGTTCCCAAACTCTAGATATCGCTATTTGAAGTTTGCCTCTTACTTGGTTCTATCCTCCCTTGCTGGACTATGATGATTCTCAGGCCGGATTTTGTTCGGAATCTCCGATGTGAATTCGCAGGCTGGAATCTCCGGCGTGCAAAGACCTGAGTTTCCGGTGTTCCCAGAACCGAAGTTTCGGCACAAGTCTCCAGGTTGATCGTCAAACCAAGTCCGTGCCAGTCAGTATAGGGGTCCGGATATTGTCCGAAGAAGGACCAGAATCTCTGGTGTGAGTTGCTTGCAGACGGGAATCTCCGGTCCCCAGACCAGAGTCTCCGGTATGGTTTTTCCCCAACGGGCAGAAAATGGTCTGAAGTGAGTGGGCCTACATAAGGGGCCCTTCTTCCGCAATGGTCAACCCCCAATTCTTAGAAGATTTCCCCTCGATTGTTGACCTTCTTGAGATTGCTATCCCTCAATCCCTCCTATGATTCTTGTATATTCTTGGGAGATTTGAAAGAGGAGATTTAGATCTACAACCCCACCAATCAATCTCTCCTCTAAGTGAGGGGAACATCTTGGGATCTAGATCTTGGAGTCTTTTGTGGATTTTATTCATTGTTCTTTCTCTCTTATTCCCCTGTAAGCTTTTGTAGATTTGGTGGAATTTGGGAGAGAAGGACTTGAGCACTTCTTGTGTTCTTGCCATTGAATTTGGTGCATCGGTTTGAGTTCTCGGTGTGGATTCGATTGGGTGAAACGCGAGAAGCTTTTTACTCTTGGGTTCTTGGAATACTAGACGGTTTAGTTGTTTTGAAGGTTTGTGGATTACTTGGGGACTCTAATTAAATTATGGAGCTTTCCCCAAGCTTGTTTGTTGGGAGCCTCCAATTGAGTTGCGGAGAAGTGCCCCAACCTTGTGAGAGGTTCCGGATTTCCACCGACAAGTGCACTGATAGTGTAAGTGTGGATCAATCCTGTTGGGGTGATATTCATAGGAGAACGAGGGAGGCCTTTGTTGGTGGTTTGAAACCCCCCTCTCCAAACGATATGTACTCCATTGTTGGGAGGCACTCAGTAAAACATCATCATCTCCGCGTGCCTCAATTATCTATATATCTGAGCTCTTACTTATGCACCTTACTTTGTGATAGCCTTCGTACTTGAAGTCTATATTTTGCTATCACATAGTTTCTTGTCTTGCTTAGCACAAGTTGTTGGTGCACATAGGTGAACCCTAGTTGTTCTAGGTTTTGTGCTTGACAAAGTGAACGCTAATTTAATTCCGCCTTTGTTGAGCCCCTCTCTTAAAAGTTTTAAATCACCTATTCACCCCCCTCTAGGCGACATCTGTGATCTTTCACCAATGCACCTGGATGCCATGACAGACGCACGCACCTCCTTCCCCTCCTATGCTGTAACATCCCAAAAATATAAAACAATGATCATCAAACTCTAATCACTAAAATTAGGGTTAACAAAAACTTTGATTAATTAAAATCATATGAATGCATGTGTGAATGTGATGATTTGGTACATGCATGAATGAACTTGTGGGATTAACCTAAATAGCAAGAAATGATTTAAAGGTGAAAACAACATCATATAAAACATTTCCAAACAGAAACAAATAAATAGAAAATCAAAAACAAATAAATTAAGGCAAATGGTCATTTTTGGCAATCTTGCTCACTAGGTCACTTTGAGTGTTTCTAGTCCAAGATTTCAAACAGAAACTTTCCCAATTCTTTTCACCCCTTGCTAGACCAAGTAAAAGTGAATCAAAGCCCACCTTTTAAACTTGCAGAAACATTTGGCAACCTCATTCAAATCACAATTCAAAATTGAATCTTGATCATATGTGAAGATCACACATTTTCAAAACCCAACCAAACCAATGCCCCTTGACTAATCCAACTAACCAGAGACTCCCTAGTATGTGCCTAGCAAACCCACCAATTTAAATTTCTTTCGGCCATTTCATCAAACACTTTGTGATCAGCAAACGAACAAACACAAAACATTATAGTGTGCAGTAATTTTGGCCAACCTTGTTCCCTCTCTAGCTCTCACTACACTCTCAGTAGATGATCAAAGTAATCTAAGTAGCTTAGCACCACTGTGAGCTTGGCATAGACATTAATGGTGACCAGGCCGAGCCTAACTTTCCACCCACATGTCGACAGCGAGCTAGGAGAAGCACTAAGCCTAGCAAGCATGTCTAGCAGGCTCTCCACCATCCACCGCCACTACCTGTCCAAGCCTCGAGCACTACCAGCCCCTGGACCACACTGCCCGAGCTCGCCCAATCTCTCTGCGTGCGAGACGAGAGCGCGCCAGTGTGCCACCCTCGATGAGCACCCACAGACTGCGTGCCGCCCTCGCCGCTTGTGTGCGTGATCACCAACACTCCAGCACCCCGCCAGACAACCTCGTTCGCCGCCGCGCGACTAGGAGCACCTGTGCGCCATTAAATTTTCCGTCGGACCCGCTCAGAGCGCCGCGATGTTCCGACCAATCAGCACCGCCCACGCCTCGCCACTACACCATTGAGCGTCACTAGGGAGCACAGCACCGCCCCCTATTGTCGCCCATGCCAGTAGCACTCTGTGCCGTCGACCACGACGAGCTCAGCCCGCGCCCATCGGTCCCCTTCAGCCACTATAAAAGGAGGCCACCCCCGCTCGATTTCTTCACACCAGTTCACTCCCCACCTCTCACTGATCACACCCACTCACTCCCGGAGCAAGGCGAGCAGCGCATCGCCGGAATTTCACTGGAGTTCGCCGCTGCAGAGGAGGAGAGGCGCCGTCGATTGGAGCCGCCCCAGGAGAAGCTGCCGGTACCAGGAGACTCGCCGTCATCGACTTTGTTGTTCGCCTCCGTCGCCGACCCTCGCATGAGCCCCGGTGAGCCTCCCACGACCCCCACCTGCCGCGCTAGGGTTCTGTCTCGCCGGCGCTGCCTGACGTGCACGATGAATCAGAGCCGTTCAATTAGAATTAGATCGTGCGGCCTAGATCACCTTGTACTGCTTCGCCCCTCACTGTGTCACTGATGCGTGGGGACAGCCACTTAACCAGCCCGCGCATGCTGTGCATAGTGGGCCGACCCAGTTAAACCTCCTGCGCGACCCAACAATTCAAATTTAGTTTTATTCATTTAATTTCAAACCCAGTTTTATACCTAGATTCAAAAATCAACCTAGCTCGATTCACTAAACCAAAATGCATAAAACCAATTTTGTTAGAAAGGTACTGGAATGCTTAATCCAAACCCGTTGGATTCAAACCAATTGTATTGGTGGATCAACCATGGTAAAAATAACAAGGCAGAAGCTTTTCTGCATTCAAACATTTTTTCAAAATTCAACCATAAGAGCTTTTGAGTTGATTCCAACTCTCAAAAATCACATTTAACTATACCTTTCAGAATATATAAAAATATATGGGTTTACTTACAGAAATAATGATCAAGTAATAAAAGAATGCCACATAGGCATTTCTAATCACTTTAATTAAATAAAATAAAAGGGTAAACCTTATTAAATTGTGACACCACTTTAAATCACTTTCCCATGTACTGAAATATGTGGTGATGACATGTGTCAACATGATCCCATGTTTGAGTTGGAGAATATTAAATCTTAAGTAGTTTTTCAATGAGTAGAAATTACTTTTCTAAAATAAAATAAATAAGACAAGTGCTTTAATCTTGTAATGTTAGTGATGATGCTAGATCATCTAGTATGAACCTTTTTGTGATCATTAGGAATAGTTAAGTATTTTTTGGTGATTGTGTACCTCGTATTTATTTATAGACGCTAGTACCGACCAAGGATACGAGGAGGAAGGAGGATACTACGAGGAAGAAGCCGAGGAGAACTTCAACCACTGCTCTGCACAAGGCAAGCCAATATTTACGAGCTATTAACTTAGCAACCGTATATTACTATCTTAGCAAGCTAAACTATGCAAGTTTTACTTGCAAGTATACACCCTTGATACCCAATCCTAGTTTTACTTGCAAGCTTATTACTCTATGTCTTCATCAAAGCTTTCTCTTAGAGTTTACTTAGCTAGTTGTAGATATTAGAAAGATATTGGAAGGTAGCATAAAGAGCATAAAATTTGGCTTAAGTTAGATAATCTTGATGTCATCCTAAGGCATGAGATTGAACTTAGCTAATCCCCACTTGTTTACCACCCCTCATTAGTCTCTACCCCACTTGTAGATGTAGGGGTTCGTAGCATGGAAAACAAAATTTTTCTATCGCATACAAACAAATAAGCCAAGATCTATCTACTAGATTGTAGCAACGAGTCGATAGTGGAACTCACCCTCGAAGATTCCAAAGCGGTTAACGAGAGCAGATTCTCGTGGGTGATGTAGTCGTACTCTTTCCGATCTCAAGATCGTGTAGACGATCCTTCCGGCGCCACGTTCCAGCAGCGCTCCCGCAGTCGGTCACACGTTCGGTACTCGACGAAGACCTTCCTCTCCCTTGTTCCAGCAGGCAGCGGAGGTTGTAGCACTCTCCTCGCGATTCCGGCAGCACAACGGCGTGGTACCGGAAGTAGAGGGGAAATCCCGCAGGGCTTCGCCTTAAGCCGGTGCGAGTATGGTGGAGCTTATGAGAGAGGCTATTAGTGGTCTAGTAATTAGACACACCAATTAGAAGGCTCTAAACCAATTAGAAGGCTCTAAACCGAATAGCTCTAAACCGGGGTCTAGATCTAGGGTTTAGTTTAGAGGATAGGAAACTTGTGTGTGTGTGTGGAGGGGAGCCCTGCCCCTCCTTATATAGGTGGGAGGGGGCTGGCGCGCCAGGGGGAGGGAGTGGAGTCCCTCCCCAACTCGGCATTGGAGTTGGCCGCCGGTTGGAGGAGGTCTCCCTCTCCAACTCGGTTTCCCTCTTCTCCTCCTCTTTCCACTTTCCAAAACTTGCCGTTTGACTTTCAAACTAGCCGTTTGACTTTTCAATTTAGGATTTAAATAAACCCTTTATTTTGGACAGCGAGAACACTTAGTATATGATGCAATCATTCCAATATGTAATGACACATTCATGTACCCTTCCCCCTCCGGAGTGCCGGACATTCCGGGACCTTCTAGAATGTTCCCGATGAAAACACCGGAACCATTCCCCAACTCCGAAATGGGACTTTCCTTATATGAATCTTATTCTCCGGACCATTCCGGATCTCCTCGTGATATCCCGGATCCCATCCGAGACTCCGAACAACATTCGGTCTCTTTCTCATAATACCATAACTACTCAAACAACGTCGAATCCTTAAGTGTGTCTCCCTACGGTTCGTGAATTATGCGGACATGATCGAGACACTTCTCCGAACAATAACCAATAGAGGAATCTGGAAATTCATATGGCTCCCACATATTTCTACGATTACTTTGCGATCGAATGAACCACTTACATACGATACCAATTTCCTTTTGTCTCACGATATGTTACTTATCCAAGGTTATGATCGTCGGTATCTCTGCATACCTAGTTCAACCTCGTTACTGATAAGTACTCTTTTCTCGTTCCCGTGATATGTGATCCCTTGTGACCAAGTCACATGCTTGCAAGCTAATTGGATGACATTCCACCGAGAGGGCCCAGAGTATATCTATCCGTCATATGGATGGACAAATCCCACTCTTGATCCATGTGTTTCAACCAATACTTTCCGAACACTCAATGCCACTTTTATAGCCACCCTGTTACGGTGTGGTGTTTGATGACATCAAAGCATCCATCCGGTAAAGGTGATATGCATGATCTCATGGTCGAAGGAATTAGGTTACTATGTATCAGAAAGCATATAGCAATTGAACTATTGAAATGACTTGATCTTTATGCTACGCTTATCTATAGGAGTATGTCCATCACATCATTCTCCTAACGATATGATCCTGTTGTTAATAACATCTCTATGTTCATGATCAGGAAACAATGATCATATATTAACCAACAAGCTAGTTTAACAAGAGGCTTTACTAGGGACTCTTATTTTAGTTTACAAATCACACAAGTATTAATGTTTCCGGTTAATACAATTATAGCATGGTATGTAAACATTTATCATAAGTGTGAAGACATGATAATAACCACTTTATTATTGCCTCTTTGGCATATCTCCAACAGTAGATGCTAGTGCTAAGCATAAAACTTGATCAACTTTAGATGGGAATACTTGGTGAAAATGGTTATGAAAACCTTAGAATGATGAGTCATTCTACTGAAATGTTTTGACATGTGTTTCCGAACACCAGACGATTTTGATGATGAAAATGTTAAGGCATGAGCCTTAGCCCTTTATAAAACTGATGGTTGTTTGGATGCGATACCATTCCAATTTTACCGTACAACCACAATACCCGAAAATTGGGTAGGGCTTGACTGGAAATTTATATACCTTAGTACGGGTTCCCTTGAGGCCCAGGTCTGAGCTGAGGCTACCTTGTGAAGATTGTCCACCCGTGCAATACCCAAGATGACAGTTGGTCATGGTTGGGAGGCCAAACTCACAGGAGAGGTGCCTATACTAGGGCATGTAATTGAAAGGTTAGGATTGATTATCCGCATACCGAGTATGGTGATTTCAGGATTTGTTCCTGACGGATGTATTGAATATTGTGGTGAAAGTGTACAATCTCTGCAGAGTGTCAAACTATTTGAATAGCCGCGTCCGCGGTTATGGACAGTTGGAGTGGCCATACTGTTCTATCGTCAGATGTTTTCAAGATGACTTATGAAATGATTTATGACTTTGACTTGACCACAACAAAGATGTGATATGAAACTCAAGTTCCCACTTAGGTATTATAAAACATTCAACTAAGCTTTCTTTGCTTCTGAACTTAGTAGAGGTAAATCTGGATTTTTGCAAAACAACCCTAGAGCTTAGTATATCCTATTCAAAACCACTCCACTTGTTAGTATTAGTTTGCGAGTACTTAAAGAGTACTCATGGCTTTATCCCTGGTTATTCCCGTGGCCAGACTATGAAGAGGAGTATCAGGATGACGGACCGCAGGAAGGTTACGACAACTAGGATCATCTCCCATCATCAGCATTGCCTGTGACCGTGAAGATGGAGCTTCACCCATGCTATCATTATCTTTACGTTATTCCGCTGCTTGATTTGTATTAAGAACTGTATCATGAGATCCTTATTTGTGTAAGACCTTATGTATGGTTTGTAATAGATGATGTACTGTGATATCCAAATCTGTTATGTCTCGCAAAAATGGTAATCCTGGAATTGCGATGTATGGCATAACAGGCATCTGTGATTAAAAATCCGGGTGTTGACAAGTTGGTATCAGAGCCATCCTGACCATAGGAGACCCTAGTTAGAATGGACATTTGAATCAAAAACTTAGTTTCAAAACCAAAGGAAGTGAGTATTTACAAAAACCTATTCTGATTCTTATCACTTGGATTCTTTCATGAAAATTCATGTTCCTCAAAAATCCTTGCAAAGTACAGAAAATTTGACACACTTGATGACTCTACTAACTTACTCATCCTATATTCTTATAGATGGACGTGAAGTACATCCAGTTTTATTAGTTGGGGAATGGAGGAGACCTCATCTTTGAGCGTGACTTGGACCAGCTGTCGGAGATGCTGGAGCGTCCACACCCCGAGTTCTTCGGAGCTCAGCTCAATGATTAGGAGGGAGAGGATCTGCAGTGGCTAGTTGTTGCAAGTCTCCGAGGAAAGATTGAACCCCCCACTGCATAGGGAATTCAGTTCACCTTAAGAGAGAACAACTGGCTCGATGGACTTGCCAGGGCCATGCAGGAAGCTCTTGCCCGTCTGTGTGGTCAGAGTATCAATCAAATCAAGGGTACCCGTTTTGAGTTCTACCCAAGGCGTGATGTTATGGGACAGCCACTGGAGGCCCCATATCACCATGAGCTGAAGAGTCAATTGGACCACCTCAGCTTCATGATGTATGATCGTCAGAAGGAGTTGGACAATGCCCGTTCATACGCCAACCACAAGTACACCATCGCCTCCAAGAAGGATCAGACTATCGCCATGCTAGTGAAGGATCGCAAGTTTCGTCGCCGTCAGCTCGACAAGAAGGAGCGCATCATTGCCCGTCTTCTCCACCGGATCACGGATTTGGAGGAGACCATCCACGAGAGAGACATGCAGTTGGAGGAGAGGGAGAATGTAGGGGAAGACCTTCGTGGAGATCCCTACTCTTATCTCAGCGATGATGATGACTTTCTGGAGGATCAGGCCATGGACTTCTTCACCGATGAGGATGGCTTTGCCTTCATTAATGATGATGAGGACACTGACTCCAAGGAGTAGTAGCACTTGAGCACTAGCGTTAGTGAATTGTATTTGGTCCCACTGTATCGTAGTTTCACAGAATGGTTCTTAAAACCATCTATTTTCCTTTGTTGTGGTGTGTGTTTGTATTGTGTGCTATGAATAAATGAATGAAAAGCAAGTTGCTAGAAAAATCTGAGTCAAACTTTAAAAACTTTTCAAATCCCCTGAACCTTAGAAATTTCCCTCTTTTCTCATGATCTATCTCAATCTTCAGATGCCTCGTGGAGGAAGCGGTTCATCACCGGAGCCGATGTTGCAGATCTTGCAAATGTTGGTTTCTGACCGCGAAGCCAAAAGAGTCGAATGTCAATCCAACTTAGACACCCTTCAACAGATAGCTCAGATGGCCAACAACAACCAAGGCCATGGAAATCAGGTCAACCATGGATCTAAGCTCAAGAATTTCCAGAACACCAATCCACCTGTTTTCACAAAGTCAGAAGAGCCCCTAGATGCAGATGATTGGTTGCAAACCATGGAGAACAACCTGGAAGTTGCAGGAGTAGAAGCTAATGAGAAAGTGTTGTTTGCTACCCACTATCTGGCCGGAGATGCAAGATCATGGTGGAGCAGCGTTCGTGCAATGACAGGAGGTCAGCTGATGACTTGGGAAGAGTTCAAGGTCAAATTCAGCAGAACCTATGTGCCACCAGGTTTGATCAAGAGGATGAGAGATAAATTCAGGGAACTGAAGCAAGGGAGGATGACAGTAGTGGAATACCGTGAAAAATTCTTGTCATTGGCTAGGTATGCACCGGATGAGATAGACACTGAAGACAAGAAGAAGGAGAGATTCTTGAATGGTCTGCACGATGAAATGCAGACGGTGTTAGTCAATATGCCCTTTGCTGATATTGAAGCCTTAGTTGACTCTGCCATTCAGATGAAAGGAAAGATCAACCAAGCTAATGAGAACCACAAGCGTCGCATGATGCATCAGCCAGGAACCCACCATACACCAAAGTATCACCCCAACCCATCTCCAGGATTTGCCCCAAGAAACAACAGACCCCCGATGAACCGCCCGACCTATCCCAACCGTGGAAACCCAAGGCCCGGAGGAAACCACAACAACCCCGGTAATTCCAGCAATTTCAACTGTGCACCACCCAAGTTCAACAACAACAATGCCGCCACCAACACTAACACTACCCCAAGGACTGGAAGCAATGTTGTGCCTGTTGCAGCGAAGGACAAATCACAAGTGACTTGTTATGAATGTGGAACCAAGGGTCACTATTCCAATGAGTGCCCCAAGAAGATTGCCGCAGCCCCCAATGCAAATGCCCCAGCTCAGCAGCAACATCGTGTTCAGCCCGGAAGGAGATTTGTCCCAGGGAATTCGCTCAACCGCAACGGCCGTCTCTTTCTCATGCATGCTGAGGAAGCCCAGGAAGCGCCAGATGTCATGCTGGGTATGTTTTCTGTTAACTCAGTACTTGCAAGAGTATTGTTTGATTCTGGAGCATCACACTCATTTGTTACTGAAGAATTTGCATGCACTAGTAAGATTCGACCAAGCAAATTGAAGCATGTTATGATTGTTCAAATACTTGGTTCGACCACCAAGGCTAGGCAAATTTGTAAAGTCGTCCCTATTCGAATCCATGGCATAGATTTTTATGCTAATCTAATAGTACTCGGAACTAAAGGTTTGGAAGTAGTACTAGGAATGGATTGGGTGTCCAAACACAAAGGATTAATTGACTGTGGCAAGAAAGCCATAACCATGACCAGTATAGCTGGAATATTAGTCGAGCATGTATCTGAAACCTTGCCCCGTCAATTCAAGTGCAACAAGAGTATAGCCCAGCCAACCATTGATCAAGTTCGGATAGTCTATGAATACCTCGATGTATTTCCAGATGTTTTGCCCGGTATGCCCCCAGATCGGGATATCGAGTTTATCATTGAACTAATACCTGGAACCGGACCCATAGCCCAGATACCATATAGTATGAACCCGTCTGAACTAGCGGAACTGAAGAAGCAACTGGATGCTATGCTGGAAATTGGATTGATTCAACCAAGTGCATCACCTTGGAGATCACCTTTTCTGTTTGTGGACAAGAAAGATGGAGGTAACCGTCTGTGTACGAATTATCGAAAGCTAAACGATGTCACCATCAAGAACAAGTACCCGTTGCCCAAGATAGAAGACCTGTTTGACCAGTTTACCGGTGCCAAAGTGTTTTCTAAGATTTATCTTAGAAATGGTTATCATCAACTCAAGATTCGCACAGAGGATATTACAAAGACTGCCTTCACCACCAGATATGGATTATACGAGTATACAGTCATGTCTTTTGGATTAACCGATGACCCCGCTTATTTTATGAACCTCATGAATACGATTTTTATGGACTTCCTGGATAAGTTTGTCATTGTTTTCATCGATGACATTCTGATTTATTCCAAATCAGAAGAAGAACATGAGCTACACCTAAGGACCATTCTTGGAACCCTTAGAGAGCATCAGTTGTATGCCAAGTTTAGAAAATGTGAATTCTGGTTACAGGAGGTAGGATTTCTCGGACACATTGTATCAGCCGGAGGAATCGCCGTTGACCCTACGAAGGTGAAGGATGTCGAAGATTGGCAAGACCCAACCACTCAAACCCAAGTTCGTGCATTTATCAGATTAGCGGGATACTAACGCAAGTTCGTAGAAGGATTCTCGAGTATTGCCAGACCCATGACCCAATTGCTGAAGAAGGACAAGAAGTTTGAATGGACGGACAAATGTGAAGCGAGTTTTCAAGAACTCAAGAGAAGATTGATTTCAGCCCCAATCTTGATCATGCCGGATATCACAAAGCCCTTTGATGTGTATTGTGAGGCATCCAAGATCGGTCTCGGATGTGTGCTAATGCAAGAAGGCAAAGTTATATCTTATCTATCTCGACAACTGAAGCAGCATGAACAGAATTATCCAACCCATGATCTTGAACTCGCAGCCGTAGTTCTAGCCCTGAAGACATGGAGATATTATCTGATGGGAAATCGTTATGAGATTTATTCGGATCACAAGAGCCTGAAGTATATATTCACTCAGAAGGAGCTGAATATGAGACATAGAAGATGGATTGAGCTAATCAAGGACTATGATCTGGACATTCACTATCACCCTGGTAAAGCCAATGTGGTAGCAGATGCCCTTAGCAGATTGTCGTGCCGCTTGAACTCCATGATTTTGAAGGAGCAACCCAGTTTGCACAAAGAGATGGAAGATTTTCGAATGGAATTAGTGAGTGAAGGATTTTTGGCTAGCATCGAACTTCAACCCACTTTGATCAGCCAGATCAAGGAGGCGCAGAAAGGAAATGCTAGTATTGACGGAATCAAACATCGTATCGATACAGGCAAAGTACCCCGATTCACCGAAGACGAAGAAGGAGTTTTATGGTACGAAGGACGCCTTTGTGTACCAGCATATTCGGAGTTGAAAGAAGTGATTTTGAAAGAGGCCCATGATACTCTTTATTCTATCCATCCCGGAGGAATGAAGATGTATCAGGATTTGAAGGAGCAATTTTGGTGGCATAAGATGAAGAGAGAAATCGGAAGCTATATCGCCAAGTGTGATATATGTCAGAGAGTCAAGGCAGGACATCAAAGACCCGCATGTAAGACCCCACCTTTATAAAGGTAAAGGTCCCTGTGATTGCAATGCTAGTCCCTGGATCAATTGCTAGCATCCACAGTTTAAGATGAAGTACACAGATACAAAGGTCATTATTACATCGAGGGCCGCACCGCATGCTACTCAACTTTGGTTGACAAAGTATAAGTTGGCAATCTCATGTCCCTTGAATATGAGGGCCGCACCGCATGCTACTCAACTTTGGTCACGTGTTCTTGTCATAGTAAGTACATGTGTATCATAGAGAACCGCCAACGGGGTACCCCTTGCACATGGAACAGGAGCTATCGCATAACCAAAATGACAAGGCAAGCAGACAATGAGCATCTCAATGATCTTTTAATTTACTATTTGCATAGATTTTTATTGAGGATGCTTCATAGATATCTCATTATGGTGATGCTGCAAGTTTCCACCATGATTAGGCATGACTTAGGCTAGCGGCCCAGAAGTTTCTCTAACACAAAATACATAACTCCATGGACTTACAAGCTCCCTTTTTATTTCACACCGACGACATCCATAGACAAAAGAGCATGGTATCAACTGTGTACAAAGTACAAGTGCAATGTTGAAAACGTTCTCCATGACAGCATGGTTCTTCTAATTCCAATGTATAAGTGCAAGCATATACAACATAGATGACACAATGGTTCAAGTTTATTAGGGGCAAGGAATATAAAGTGTGCCATCAAGTTTGTGAGGGCTTTAATCACTAAGTTTTCACATAATAAAATACTTTTTAATTGGATGATAGCTGAAAACAAGAATATACTTGGAATGGTGTAACACACCATGCATAGGAATTTATACTGGACACTTTGGAATAACTTGGCTTGTTGGGAGTTGGAAGCATGAGTAGAGCTTACTCATACAAGTGGAGGCTAGCAAAAGACTGGGAGCAACCAACTAAGAGAGCAATAATGGCCATAATCATGCAGAGTGACAAAATGTTACTAATAAAAGCATAGAGTGGTACTACAAGTCAAGTACTAGATGATCATAGAGGCTATGGTGACTTGTTCATAGTCATAACATGGTGTGAGCATGTGCCAAGTCAACCCAAACAAAGCAACAAAGGAGAAAACCACAATACTATGCTTTTGTATGCTAAAACAACGGATGATTCTTTCAAGGCACACTAAGCAATCCCAATTGTTTGGAACAAGTCATGCTACAACAATAATCACGAAGCATAAGGTCAAAAAAACACCTAGCATGACATGCTAAAGTCTAAGTCACAGTCAATGCAAGCTCCTCTTGCACTTTCAAGCAAGAACTTTCTACTCCTTTCCAACACCAATCGACTTATTTGAAACAACACAGCGAGAACGGGGGTCCAAACTACTTTATTCAAGCAAACTAAACAAACTAAGAAAAGCAAACGAAAACTAAGATGCTCCAGGAACAACACAACAGTGCATGAAACAATAAAAACGAAGTGTCTAGAAAGACCTAAGATTTTTATTGATGAAGAAGGGGATGCCTTGGGCATCCCCAAGCTTTTACGCTAATACCTCTTGGATATTTCTTGGGGTGACACCGGGGTGGCATCCCCAAGCTTTGACGCTAATACCTCTTGGATATTTCTTGGGGTGACACCGGGGTGGCATCCGCAAGCTTGAACTTTTGTCCATTCTTCATCTCATTACATCATTCTCTCTCTACACCTAAAATTTTTCCTTCATATAAAACTTCACACAATCTTCATTAGCAACATTAGTGTATTCAAAAGATAATAGACCTTTGGGTTTAGCTTTATAATAGCAAAAATTTCACTAAAAACACAATCTACTGTAGAAAATCCTTCAAAAAGCTCAATTTCCCAAAAAGAACCCAAAAAGGAATCAATAAGAAGCAAATGCAAATAATGGCAGAAATATGTCAAAACAGATCAGCAGGTATAAACCGATTTTTTCGAAAATCTTCTTTTGCTCAAATCAAAAAGTGTTGAACTAACGAAAGTTATCTAACATACTGGGGGGTTTATTCGTAAATTTTAAGCTCAATCCGATCTACAGAGACTCCTCACGAATTTTTATGGTGGAGGACAGAAATCTGTTTCGGGACAGCAACTCCCCAAATCTTACTTACCTCTCATTAGAGGTCATTCTTGGCACAAAAAGCAAACAAAAAGAATAAGGAGAGTTCATTACTGAAGTAATAACTTCCAAGACTCAAGGAAACTCTTGGCTTATCTCCCAACAAGTACTTTTCTTTAACGCCTTTAAGTTAGGCACAAGAAGCAAGAAATCAAGTATTTTCAAATGAGGAAGCATTAACATCAAACCTTGATTTCAAAGGAGGAGCAAAAAGCAACTTCTCTCTCCTCATAGGGAAGTGTTCAATACCTTTATTTAATGGAAATTTATATTTAATGGCGCCTTCTTTCATATCAATGATGGCACCAACAGTTCTAAGAAAAGTTCTTCCCAAAGTAATAGGACATGAAGTATTGTATTTAACATCCAAAACATAGAAATCAACAGGGACATAAGCATTGTTAACCATAATGAGAACATCATTAATACTCCCCATGAGTTTCTTCTTAGAATTATTATTAAGTGGGACATCCAAATAACAATCTTCCAAAGGTGGCAAATCAAGCATTTCATAAATCTTCCTAGGCATAATAGAGATACTAGAACCAAGATCACATGAAGTTTTGAGATCAAAGTAATTCACTTGCATATTAATAATGGGTTCCCAACTATCTTATACTTTCCTAGGAATAGATGCTTTGTGCTTTAACTTCTCTTCCTTAATCTTAACAAGAGCATCTGTAATGTGTTTGGTGAAAGCAACATGCATATCACTAGCATCAGGACTTCTAGCAAGCTTTTGTAGGAACATAATCACTTCAGAAATGTTTCAACCATCAAGATCAAAATCAAAATTAGCATCACTAGTAGTAGACTCATTAGGCTTAGGAATTGTAGGAGGAGGAATAGGGACTTCTTGTGGTTTAGTGGTATCCATTTTAGTGATGGTGCACACACTATTGTTTCTATCAATTTCCGCTTCCCTTTCCCACTTAGCATGAAGTTGGGCTAACAGTCTAAAATTTTCATTGATAGTAACTTGTATGGCATGAGTAGAAGCAAAGGTACTTTCCATGGTTTCAGGTTTAGTAGCCATTTTATTAATCAAGGAGGACTGTGCTTCAGACACAAGAGGAAATATTTTTCTCAACAGTTAAAAGCTTTTTCTCCACAGTCTTGTTGAAAGCGGTTTGTTTACTAATAAAGTCTTTGAGCATAACTTCAAGTTTAGAGGGGGCACTTCTAGCATTGTTGTAGGGGTTTCCATAGGAATTGCCATTATTAGGAGGATAAGGCCTATAATTATTCCTATAGGCA
The DNA here is from genome assembly GCA_916181665.1 of Avena sativa. Lineage (NCBI taxonomy): Eukaryota > Viridiplantae > Streptophyta > Magnoliopsida > Poales > Poaceae > Avena > Avena sativa. Next base: position 198,850,360 of record OV702282.1, read on the forward strand.
TTGTTGTTGAAATTGTTGCTTCTAATGAAGTTCACATCAACTTGCTCTTCTTGAGCAACCAAAGAGGATAAGGTAAAATTGTTTGGATCTAAAGGAGCTTTCCCATTAACAAGCATAGCCATAATAACATCAATCTTATCACTCAAAGAGGAGGTTTCTTCAGTAGAATTTACCTTCTGACCATGTGGAGATCTCTAAGTGTGCCATTCAGAGTAATTAACCATCATATTATCAAGGAGTTTTGTTCCAGCACCCAAAGTGATGCTCATAAAGGTACCTCCAGCAGCTGAATCTAACAGGTTTCTTGAAGAGAAGTTCAAACTTGCATAAAAAGTCTGGATAATCATCCAAGTAGTAAGTCCATGAGTGGGAAAATTCTTAACCAAAGATTTCATTCTTTCCCAAGCTTGAGCAACATGTTCATTATCAAGTTGTTTAAATTTCATAATATCATTTCTCATAGATATAATCTTAGCAGGAGGGTAGTACTTTCCAATAAAAGCATCCTTGCACTTAATCCAAGAATCAATACTATTTCTAGGAAAGGATAGCAACCATTCTTTAGCTTTTCCTCTCAAGGAGAAAGGAAACAGCTTGAGCTTAATAATATTCTACATCTACATCCTTATACTTATGCATCTCACAAAGTTCAACAAAGCTATTGAGATGGGCAGCAGCAGCATCAGAACTAGCACCAGAAAATTGCTCTCTCATCACAATATTCAACAAACCAGGCTTAATTTCATAAAAGGTAGCATCAGGAGCAGGTGGAGCAATAGGAGTGCTAGGGAAATCATTGTTGTTTGTGCTAGTGAAGTCACAGAACTTGGTCTTCTCAGCAGAGTTCATTTTGGCAAAAGTGGAGCAAGACAAAACAGCAGCAGCAACTAGAGCAGGGTGTAAGGTTCCCAACCTTTAATAAGGTAGAGATCCCTGTGTTTACAATGCTAGTCCCTGGATCAATAGCTAGCATCCATAGTTAAGATGTAATATCAAGAAACAAAGGTCATAATACAACTTTATAACCAGGAATAAAATAATTCATTACATCTTACATAGCTCATTTGGATATCACAATACATTGCAGTAGAATATAACAATAGCATGGGGTCCTTCATCTTCAAAGTGCCACAGGCAGTCATGTTGGTTGTAGACTTCTAATCCTAATCAATAAACTTCACTAACATCAAACAAACCTGCAACATAATAAGTTGCAGCCACAAGGGTCAATACATTTGAATTGTATTGTCAAGTTTCACTACTATGTAGAAATAAGTGGAACCTATTATTTACATGCATATTTGGCTAAGTAGGGTTTAGGCTCTTTTGCAGAAAGCAATATAGTTTTATCCTATCTTTTCAAAATAGTTTTGATCTTTTGTCAAATCTTTCTGAACTTCTTGGAAAACTCCAAGTGCTTCAAATCCCTTGTTGTCACCATCAAGTTTTACTTTGAGAAATTGGAATGTCGAGATCTTCCATAGCTTCAGGCCTTAGTTGCTCAGTAGTTGTCCATAACCGGGGACACGACTAAGTACTTAGAATTTTGATATTCTGCAGAAGTTGTACACTTTACCCACATGACACAATCTTGTCTTGTTGCCACCAGTGGCCGCTGGATAAGTACTCACCAAGATGGAGTACTGGCAGATCGAGAATGTGACAAAGTCTTTCCATAGAAGTCCTCTCAATATACAATGCTAGCTTGTCTACCAGGCACCAATGTAGGGATAAATTTCCCTTACACAATTCTAGTTAACCTGAAGATGCCAATGCATGAGTCTTCCACTATGTAGTTGACTAAGCCAGAGCCCATTTAGCATGTGGCTGTACATGGAAGCCACTGTACGAGAAACATGTTCAATCTCTAAGTCCCTGGGTGGTTTTCTTCTAGTGCACATACAAAAAGAGACAGCCATATAAACATGGTTCCTTTTGTTGCCACCTTGTTCAACCTTGAGTATCCTTGTCCACCCAGGTGGTTCATTGAGTACTTGTTTTATTATATAAAACTTATATCTTTTCAACTCTTCATATAATCATAACATGTATCCCATCCCAAATATATAGCAGAGCTAAGCATACTACAACTAAAATGTTTCCACTAAGGAATATATAAGGGTATCCTATTAAGATTTAGCATAGCATAAAATATAGTAGTCCTTATCATGCATGTTACAAAATCCACTAAGTGTAATGAAAATAGTAGGACATGGATGATAGTGTCACTTGCCTTTTTTAGTAGAGAATGTTGGTTTACTTCTTGATCTTGCAAATATCACACTCCTCTAACTTCACTACAATTCAATCAAGCAAACACAATTTCAACTAGCATTCAAACCATTTCTCACACATAAAATAACAAAAACAAGGTCATGCATGCAAGCATGCAAAAGATAGTTTTATTTAGAAAAGTGGTTTATACTAGGCTCTAAACATTTTAAAGTTCAAAGTGGTCATTTACTAAAGTGGTAATAACATTTGTAAAGGGTTTTTATCTATAAACCATTTTTAAATCAAATCAACATTTTATGTGGTTGAAAATGCTTTTAGCAAAGCAATATTCTTTAAAGGGTTCACCAAACATATTTTAATTCTCAAAACTTGGTGTTTAGGGTCAGAAGGTTTGAATCAAAACATTTCCCAAAGGTTTTGCTCAAGATTCAATTCTAAACCAAAAACAATATTTTTATTTGACTAGAAATGTGCTACTTCAAATATTTACTCTTTAACTTCACAAAATACATTTTTAAATCCATAAGTTGGTTCCTATGGTTAGTAGGTTCACAACAATCCATTTTGCAAAGATTTCCTCTCAAAAACATATCTAGAACAATTTTTATATTCAAAATAAGCCTACACATGTTTCTGCAAATTCAACCAATTTTCCAAAAGCAAAACATTAAACAAAATGCATGGTTGCAAAGTACTTGTTCTGCTGAATCCGTTGATATAAGATTTGCAAAATTTGGAAGTGTAGAATTAAAGTTATGAATTTTACAAGTTTGCAATTCAAACAGATTCTATTTTCTGTTTTTAACAAAACCTTGTCCACGTGGCTCGTTCTTATTGGCCGGTACCGCTTCGTGCGGATCAGCCTCTCTGGACCGTAGGATTTAACTAAGATCAAGCGGCACTGATCAACTCGTACCCCTTCGGTTGGATCTAATCCTAGCCGTAAGATCAAGATCTAACGGGCATTGTGCCTCTGACCATTGCCTGGCGGCGCTAGCGGCGGCTGGCGGCGGCGCTGTAGCATCCCAGTTGTCTAACACCTGTAATGCTACTTGTTTTAGTAATAAAAGGGCCACTTCCAATATATAATTGTTGCATCATCATCATATCATGCTCATGTCATCATGCCATCTTGCATTGAGCATCATATAAAACCCCTTCTTGTTTGGTTCTTATCTCATGTGCATTATTAATTGTAGTTGCCTCTTGATATTGTATTTGGTTCTTGATAAATTGTTAAATGCCCAGTTTGATTTGGGGGCATATCTCTTAATAACTCCACCACCTTTCTGTCACCACCTTATAATTCCACCATCCAATTAATATGAGCTTGGCATTTTATTTGAGTTTAACTCTAGCTCATGTTGGTTGGTTGGATTCCACCCATAATCTTATGCTTGGCCTTTGCCCACCTTTTGGGGAATGCAAGGAATAATGCCACATGATTTTGTGTTGTTTTCACAATATAGCTACATGGCAATTATTGTTTGCATGGGCCATGCAAGTGCCACCTTTTTCCTTGACATTTGAATGTTTTCTTTTGGCTTTGCTTGCATGGATCATCTCTCTTTTGCTTAACCTTGTTTTGGCTTGTAGAATTCTTCACCACACCATCTACCTCTCTATCCCCCTCTAGCTAAACCCTAATCACCATACCCCATGCATGCACATGTGATTATGTGGCATGCACAAAATCTAAACCCTTCCCCCTCTCTCTAGCCCTACCACCCTTGTGCTTGTTCATGTGAGGCCATTTTTATGTGCTTACACATGAGCACACTCTTCCTCTATTCTCACCTCTCCCTTAAACCCTAGACCGAACCCTCCTTAATCTAAACCCTAAAGCTTGAACCACCAACCTCTAGCTAACCCTAACCGAGCCTACCTCACCTCTTTCCTCTCTCTCTATGCCATGAGGGCCCCCCTCCCCAACCGAGCCTCTCATCTACTCCAAACCCTAGCTCTCCCTAGACTGAACCCGAGCCACCTCTCCCCCTCTCTTCTCTCCCTTCCCTAGGGCCCCTCCTACCTGCCTGGCCACGAGCCCCTCGCCCTACCCCACCTGGCAGCCTCCCTCTCTCCCTCCCCTGCCCTGCCGTGGCCTGCCGAGCACGTGAGGTGCGAAAGGTGGCGCCGAGCGACCTGCCCCTCCCCCACGCAAGCCCCCACCTTTCCCTCTCCTTCTTATCCTCTCCCTTCGTCTCTAGTCGTCCCCAGATCTGCCCAGGGGCTCTGCCTCGCTTTTCCCCCCTCTGCCCCCTCTTTCTCCACCGCAGCGCACCCCGACGCCGGCTTCACCGTCGATCTCGCTAGCACACATGAACCAGGAGGCGGGCGAGGTGCTACGGGTGTCGAGGAAGCTCTAGAGGTCGTCTGCGTCGCCCCCGTACCCAGCAGCGAGGAGGAGACGCTCCAGCACCGCCGGGACCGACGCCGCCGACGCAAACCCTAGCTGCTCTGGACGTCTGCCCCGTCGTTGATCTACTGCGCCCCGACCCGATCCGAGCCCACCATCCAGCCCGCGGTGAGCCTCTCCCCCTCCCTGGCAAGGTCCCCCTCGCCGTCGCTTCCTGGCGCCGCCGTGCGATTCGTCGAGCGCTCTCGGTGCACGGCGTGGTCGACGACGTCGTCTCGCTTCCGCGCGCGCAGACCCTATCTAGCACGCACCCTCCCTCCTGACAACCAACCCCAACCAGCCCAGTGGTTGCCGCCCCCGCTGGCGCGTCCACGGTCGCGGGATCGAGCCCGGTGTGCCCCTGTTTTTCCTCTGTCGCGCGGTGTCGTTTTTCAGTTCGTCAGGCGACAGAGAAGAAGCACAGTGCTCGCCGTGCACTTTGCACTTACCCCCCCGCCTCGCGTTTTGTCGCGTCAACCCGCGGTCCCTCGTAGCCCCACCTGTCTGTGCCCCATGGCGTTTTGCAAAAAGGCTCCCAGGTTTTCTGTAAAGCAACCCGCGGTCCCTCCCGCTGCGCCGCGTGGCCGCCTCGCGTCCACTCGCTGGCGATTGGGCCTGCTAGCCCATCGGCCCCACCTGTCTGTCTCCTGAGCTGGCCAGAGCCGCGGTGGCAGGAGTTTTGGCTGCGCGCGTGGGCCTGTGTCCGTTTGGTCCCACTGTCAGCGCCTGAGGCTAAGACTGAACTGGGTAGCAAAAGCTTTTCTGTAATCCTGTTTTATTTCAAATCTTTTTAAACTAATTCAAATTCAAATCTGTTTTTCAATAACTTTTCAATTATAAATCCAAATAATGCAAATGATATATGTTTCTGAACCAGAAAAATATGAGGATTTCAAATATGCTAATCAATTTTCCTTTTGCACATTTTAATTTCCAAGTTGAGTTAAATTACCACAAATGCCACTAGAACTTAAATAATTAATAACTTTTGATTTATAACTCCGAATTTAACAAATGATATGTCTAAAATGATCAGCTCGACGAGACCTTTCTGTTTATGCATTCCATGATATGAATTGAAGCATGCATCATATAAATATATTGCAAACAGCAACTAATATGACAATAAAAGGGGACCAAAACCCCATAAAATGCTTATTCCTTGTATCCTACACCTCACCCATGCCATGTTACTTTATTGCCATGTAAATTGTGCATCATTCATCATGGCATGATTGTTTGCTTATCGCATCTTATTCATATGCTTGTGCACCTTATTTATGTTGGCCCTTGTTTGTTTGGTTCTTCTTCGAATAGACTCTGAGCAGGGGATATATCAAGAGAACCAGGAGCACTACCCAGATCCGTCTCTCGCTTCGACTGAGTTGCCAGGCAAGCACTACCACATGCTTTCATACATACAGTACCTATCGCCTCTACCTTATTCTTGCATCATTGAGTCGCGATTGCATTAAACTGAATCCCAAGTATTGCATAGCCTTTACTTTACACCCCACCAAGCTTGTTCCTCCATCCCATGAGCCATTACTACAGGAGTTGTTTGAGCCATGCGAGTCGTAGAACAGCATGTGTAGGGTATGTGAGAGTCTGTTGGATAACGAGGTACCTAAACAACTTAACCTGAGTAGTAATGGGACAACTAATGAAAGTGGCACCGGTGAGCAATATCTGCTATTTGGTTTTTCCTGCTCACTTGTGTCCCGTAAGACCCCGAGTACTTGATTCCTGTTCCAAGATTTATCGCGCTATCCACATCCGGGAGGTATATGGGACCCCCCTGAGCCAGAGCTTGATTCATTCTTATTTCTTGGGGCCACAAACTAGTTTGAGGTTTTATTGACGATCCTGTACTTATGCCATGCTTTACTGCTTTATTTACGATTGTGCGATGGATAGCACACTGTACTGTTTAGGTAAGCGGAATGTTTTCACGGTATCGACAAGCCCCGTTTGGGGTTCCCAGTCGTTTACAGCCATTGTCGCAGACCTTGAGTCCGTCTCGGAGCTAGCTTACTTCGTTGCGGGTCTACTCAATGGGGTGGCCCCCTGAAATATTTCTGAATCCTATGATTGCTTTGTCGTGAAGGCCTCGTTGGGTTTTGATTTGGTTTTTCCGAGGTTGATCGAGTGTGTGTTGCTATTTGTGCACCCCTGCAGGGTAAAACTTTCTGAAAGCCGTGTCCACGGTTATGGACGACTTGGAGCACAGTTTCTCGACCATAGACAAGCATAACTAAAGTACCGCTTTTAATTTGACTAAGTAATTGACTAGTAAATAGTGCAACACTCATGGAATGGTTAATAAAATTGCCAACGGATGGGGGGTTGTTCGTCCGCTTCCTCGTCGGTAAGCGAGGAGGAGGATGGATCTGGTGATATTACTGTTATAACTGCTGTCATTAATTCACGGACATCCGTCTATCTTGGTTAGGCGGATGGTTAGCGTTTATCTATAGAACTGCTAGGGTTTATCTTTTGCTGCAATTGCGTCACCCCAGGTTGTGTCCCCTTTAGAGGCATAAAGACTTGCTGAGTACCCTTAGGGTCTCACACGATAAATTATTGGTTCAGATGAACAGGTACCCTCGCAGGACGGATACTGGGTTGAAGAGGCTGATGATGTGGGCAACGATCGTTCGGTGTAGAGATTCCGGGAACGGGGATCCGTGAGATCTGTGGGCGGGATGTGCTTAGTTCTATGGCATATTATGCCGATTTGCTTCTTATCCGTACTCGGACTTTGTTTGCCGCTTCCGCTTGATACTCTGATGTGTGTTGTATGAGGAATTATCCTAAAATACTAGCTCTATCCAGGTCATTTGAATCTTGCCGTATGGCGTTGCTATATTTCCTTTCTTTCTAGATGGTATGGCTCTGATGTACTCTTGTATGGTGGCTTGCATACATACCCACTTGTGTATGTAGTTGATCCCTTCTCCTGCCGATTACGCCGCCCGTACAGGTCCCGATGAGATGGAAGTGGTTGGGACGGCCGAAAGGTCTACCCGTGAGTGGCTTTTAGGGCCCCACCGTACTATTTCAACCACTACCGCTCATCCAGGCTTGTATCTAGGAGCGTAATTCACCGAGGTAGTTACAATTGGTATCAGAGCCATCCCGACCTTCAGGGTGTCAGCCAAACGGTCGTTGTCAGTCTAGCAAATATTTTTGGTAGTTATGTATACTAGGGAAAAACAAAAACGCGAGAGTAGGATTGCTTCCATTTTTCTTCTTACCCACCCACCCACCCTTTTCTGGTAAGGAAGTGCAACGTTTTCAATCCTCTTCTCAAAATTCAAACTAGGATTCAGGTGTTCTGGGTTTCCGTAGTACCATAGGTTGTGTGTGTGTGTGTGTGTGTAATCCCTTGTCTATCTGTTGCATCCAATTGTTATCTAATCAGCCTTTGGTTATCAACTGTTGGTACATTCCATACCGACAGGCTTTTGCAAACCGACGCGATCTGTCTTACCCTTTGTTAACCGACGCTATCTTGTTTGGGGTGTTCGTTTCCGTAGTTACCAATCTTTAGGTTCAACGTGAGAAGAAGGGGTTAGGATATGTGTTCCACTTGTTCATGTGCGGAGTAATGATTTGAGTGCGGGATGGAGTCGCGACCATACCACTACTTTTATCATTCGCTTTTGTATACTGAATCGGTGGAGTCACTAATCTTGATTCGTTAAGTAATTTTGCGCATCTATTGGTATTTTAATGCCGAAATTTGTGGAAAAATTTTCTTTGATATGTTTGTGTACCACACTCCTTTTCAGTCGTGTGCGATATGCTTAATATCTTTTAGGTGCTTTGAACTTTGTTGATATTTTAATATCATCTCAGTAAATTGTATCCTTTAATCTTGGTTAATTCCATTTTGGTACTATTTTGGATTATTATTATTCTCCATTATAGTGCTGACTTGTGTTTTATATCAATCTCAGGATGGCTCCACCACGCCGTTCAGATGAGGACATACCACCAGAGCTTGGGGCTGCATTGTCAAACATAGCTAATGCCTTGGCAGCGATGCAGCAGAACCAGCAGCGCTTGGAAGAAAGCGTCAGGAGAAATGAGTTTGCTCCACTCCCTCCACCTCCCAAGCGAGGAGACATCAAGAGCTTCCTGAAATTCAACCCTCGTCAGTTTGATGTTTCCGATCGGCCACTGGATGCGGATGATTGGTTACGTGAGACGTCAAGGCTTCTTGAGACTGCTGATGTTCCTGAGCAGGAGTGGGTAAAGTGTGCTACTCACCTTCTAAAGGGAGATGCAGCTCTCTGGTGGGAAAATTACTTGAAGGCAAGCTGCACTGGTTTTCAGCCTACCTGGGGACAGTTCTCTGGAGCGTTCAAAGAGCAATTCCTGTCAGAGATTGTGATGGAAAGGATGAAGGAGGCTTTTCTCAACCTGAAGCAAGGAAATGATAACGTCAACACCTACATCAGGAACTTCATGAATCTTTCTCGTTATGGTGGTGATGAGGTATCTGATGACAAGAAGAAGCAGAAGAGGTTCAGGCAAGGGCTCAATGCATCGATCAAGTATGCAATCACTCATGCAAGACCGGCATCGTTCCTGGAACTACAGCACACAGCTTTGCAAGAGGAGGCAAGTCGGCAAGTGTTCGAGGAGTCCAAGAAACACAACAGGGATGCATCAAGCTCTTCGGTTATGGCAGCTCCTTCTAAGCGGCGTGTCTGGGTTCCTAACACCCCACCGTCGCTCCCAGCTTCACCAAGACCTGCAAGCTACGCGTCGAGGCCACTAAACTCCATCACTGCTGCTCCCAGGGGCTACACCAACAACTACCCTGGAGCGCCTGGCGGAGTCCCTGGCTACGTTGCTCCACGTCCACCTGGTGCTTGTTACACATGTGGAGATCCTGGACATCTGAGCTGGAACTGTCCGTTGAAGAACAAGGCTCTCCCTCAACCCCCGCCAAGATCTGCAGCAAGCTCTCCTACGGTTCGTGCACCACCACCTCGGGCTCTCAACATCAACACCAAGCCCGGGTCTATGGTTGCTCGTGCCAATTGTGTCAACGCCGCTCAAGCTGAGCATGCACCTGGAGTGGTGATGGGTATGCTATCCGTTAACTCAGTCCCTGCACGAGTTTTATTTGATTCTGGTGCATCGCATTCTTTTGTTTCTATCAAGTTTGCAAGTGAGAATGGGTTAGCGGCGGATCCTCTTCTTAAGAAGTTAATGGTCCTTTCTCCTGGAGCAAATATGATAGCATCTAAGATCAGTCATGGCAATCAAGTTGAGATTGGTGGCTCTTCGTTCTCGGCTTCTTTGATTGTTCTGGGCAGTTCTGACATTGATGTCATCTTGGGCATGGATTGGTTGACGGCAAATGCAGCTGTGATTGATTGTGCTGAACGCTCGGTTTCTCTGAAGATTCCTGAAGGCCATATAGTCTTTTCTCCAAGTCTGACTCCTGCTGTCCAGATTTTCTCTTTGGCGGCTCTGAATGATGATGCTATGGAAGCTATTCAGAGAGTCCCAGTGGTCTGTGAGTTTCCGGATGTTTTTCCTGAAGAGTTGCCGGGTATGCCTCCGGATCGTGAGGTTGAGTTCGTAATTGAGCTTGAACCTGGAACGGCTCCTATCTCCAAGCGGCCTTATAAAATGGGTCCTTCTGAGTTGGCTGAACTCAAACGACAACTTGATGAACAAGAGAAGTTGGGTTTCATTCAACACAGTACTTCTTCTTGGGGTAGCCCAACAATCTTTGTGAAGAAGCGTGACAGGACTGATAGACTTTGTGTTGACTACCGGGCTCTCAATGCTAAAACCATCAAGAACAAATATCCCCTTCCGCGGATTAATGATCTCTTTGACCAGCTAGCTGGAGCTGTGGTATTCTCTAAGCTGGACTTGAGAAGTGGTTATCACCAAATCAAGATTCGCAAGGAAGATGTGCCTAAAACAGCTTTCACCACCCGCTGTGGCCTGTATGAGTACATGGTGATGTCTTTCGGTCTCACCAACGCTCCTGCTACCTTCTCGAGGCTTATGAACTCGGTCTTCATGGAGTACCTGGATAAGTTCGTTGTGGTCTATCTGGATGACATTCTGGTCTATTCCAAGTCCAAGGAAGAGCATGAAGAACACCTGCGGTGTGTCCTAAACAAGCTGCGCGAGAACCGCCTGTATGCAAAGTTCTCAAAATGTGAGTTTTGGCTGCCTGAAGTAACCTATCTTGGTCATGTTATCTCTGCCAAGGGCATTGCAGTCAACCCGGAAACTGTGAAGACAATTGTTGAATGGCTTCCTCCTGTTAATGTCAAAGAAGTGCGGAGTTTTCTTGGTTTGGCTAGTTATTGCCGTCGCTTCGTTCAGAACTTCTCGAAGATAGCGAAGCCTCTTACCGATCTCCTCAAGAAAGGCAAGAAATACCTGTGGACCCCTGAGTGTCAAGCAAGCTTTGAGACACTCAAAGAGAAGCTCACTTCCACACCAGTCTTGGTTCCTCCGGATACATCTAAGCCTTTCCAGATATTCTGCGACGCCTCTTTGCAAGGATTGGGTGCGGTCCTTATGCAAGAAAAACAAGTGGTTGCTTATGCCTCTCGACAGTTGAAGACGCATGAGATCAACTATCCCACACATGACCTCGAGCTAGCAGCAGTTGTCTTTGCTTTGAAGCTATGGAGGCACTACTTGCTTGGCAACCGTTGTGAGATCTTTTCTGACCACAAAAGTTTGAAGTATATCTTCACTCAGCCTGATCTCAACCTTCGGCAGAGGAGATGGATTGAAGCAATCAATGACTTTGATGTGACCATCAACTACACACCGGGCAAAGCTAATGTCATGGCAGATGCTCTCAGCCGCAAAGCTTATGTCAATAACCTCATGATGGAAGAGCAGCAGCCCCTCTTGTGCGAGGAATTCCGCCAGCTCAACCTGGAAGTTGTGGAACAAGGGCATCTCCTGAACCTTCTGGCTACTCCTCTCTTGGAAGAAAAGATTCGCTCTCGTCAGCTGGGTGATCCGCACACCAGAAACATCATCTCTAAACTTGAGCTTCCGAAGTATGAGTCCTTCCACGTTGATGATCAAGGCACGCTTTTCTTTGAACACCGGATGTTTGTTCCAAACTACCCGGGTCTGAGAGAGCAAGTTCTCAAGGAGGCGCATGATTCGGTTCTTTCTATCCATCCTGGCAGCACAAAGATGTACATGGACTTGAAAACACAGTATTGGTGGCCTGGTTTGAAACGATATTGTGCCAAGTATGTCTCGGAGTGTGATGTCTGCCGCAGAGTGAAAGCTGTCCATCAGAAACCTTTTGGTCTTCTACAGCCATTGAAACCTCCGGAATGGAAATGGGAGAAAGTAGAGATGGACTTCATCACTGGCTTTCCAAGGTCGCAGAAGGGCAACAATGCAATCTTTGTTGTCATCGACAGGCTTTCTAAAGTGGCTCATTTCTTCCCCGTCAAGGAAACAATTTCTGGAATTCAGTTGGCTGAGCTCTATATCAACAGAATTGTCTCTCTGTATGGGGTTCCGCTTGAGATCAGTTCAGACCGTGGGAGCATCTTCACTTCCAAGTTCTGGGAAAGCTTTCAAAATGCTCTGGGAACAAAGTTGAACTTCAGCACTGCTTACCACCCTCAGTCGCAAGGACAAGTGGAAAGGATCAATCAGATTCTGGAGGATATGCTTCGGGCATGCGTCATCTCTTTTGGCATGAAGTGGGAGGAATGTCTGCCATATGCTGAATTCTCCTACAACAACAGCTTCCAGAAGAGTCTGAAGATGGCACCATTTGAGGCTCTCTATGGTCGCAAGTGCAGAACTCCGATTGGTTGGTCAGGTGCAGGAGAAAGAATCTGGTTTGGCCCTGATATTGTAACTCAGGCAGAGGAGAAGGTGCATATCATTCTTGAGAACCTGAAGATTGCTCAAAGTCGTCAGAAGAGCAACTATGACAGGAAGCACACGGACATGGTGTATGCCCCTGGTGATCTCGTGTACCTTCGTGTCACTCCCATGAAAGGCACACACCGTTTTGGCATCAAAGGAAAGCTGGCTCCTAGATACATCGGTCCTTTCAAGATTCGTGGTAGAAGAGGAGAAGTTGCTTATGCCCTGGAGCTCCCGGAAAAACTCAAAGTCCATGATGTTTTCCACATCTCTCAGCTCAAGAAGTGCTTCAAAGATCCCGGCAGGACCGTGGATCATGAGCTAATCGATCTCCAAGAAGATCTGTCTTATCAAGAACACCCCACCAAAATCCTTGAGACCGCAGAAAGAAGGACTCGCAACAAGTCCATCAAGTTCTGCAAGGTGCAGTGGTCACACCATTCTGTTGATGAAGCCACATGGGAGCGTGAAGATGAACTCCGTGCCAACCATCCTTCTCTCTTTGTGTCTTCTTCTTCTTCCTAGAATCTCGGGGCGAGATTCCTGTTTAGTGGGGGAGAGTTGTAGCATCCCAGTTGTCTAACACCTGTAATGCTACTTGTTCTAGTAATAAAAGGGCCACTTCCAATATATAATTGTTGCATCATCATCATATCATGCTCATGTCATCATGCCATCTTGCATTGAGCATCATATAAAACCCATTCTTGTTTGGTTCTTATCTCATGTGCATTATTAATTGTAGTTGCCTCTTGATATTGTATTTGGTTCTTGATAAATTGTTAAATGCCCAGTTTGATTTGGGGGCATATCTCTTAATAACTCCACCACCTTTCTGTCACCACCTTATAATTCCACCATCCAATTAATATGAGCTTGGCATTTTATTTGAGTTTACCTCTAGCTCATGTTGGTTGGTTGGATTCCACCCATAATCTTATGCTTGGCCTTTGCCCACCTTTTGGGGAATGCAAGGAATAATGCCACATGATTTTGTGTTGTTTTCACAATATAGCTACATGGCAATTATTGTTTGCATGGGCCATGCAAGTGCCACCTTTTTACTTGACATTTGAATGTTTTCTTTTGGCTTTGCTTGCATGGATCATCTCTCTTTTGCTTAACCTTGTTTTGGCTTGTAGAATTCTTCACCACACCATCTACCTCTCTATCCCCCTCTAGCTAAACCCTAATCACCATACCCCATGCATGCACATGTGATTATGTGGCATGCACAAAATCTAAACCCTTCCCCCTCTCTCTAGCCCTACCACCCGTGTGCTTGTTCATGTGAGGCCATTTTTATGTGCTTACACATGAGCACACTCTTCCTCTATTCTCACCTCTCCCTTAAACCCTAGACCGAACCCTCCTTAATCTAAACCCTAAAGCTTGAACCACCAACCTCTAGCTAACCCTAACCGAGCCTACCTCACCTCTTTCCTCTCTCTCTATGCCATGAGGGCCCCCCTCCCCAACCGAGCCTCTCATCTACTCCAAACCCTAGCTCTCCCTAGACTGAACCCGAGCCACCTCTCCCCCTCTCTTCTCTCCCTTCCCTAGGGCCCCTCCTACCTGCCTGGCCACGAGCCCCTCGCCCTACCCCACCTGGCAGCCTCCCTCTCTCCCTCCCCTGCCCTGCCGTGGCCTGCCGAGCACGTGAGGTGCGAAAGGTGGCGCCGAGCGACCTGCCCCTCCCCCACGCAAGCCCCCACCTTTCCCTCTCCTTCTTATCCTCTCCCTTCGTCTCTAGTCGTCCCCAGATCTGCCCAGGGGCTCTGCCTCGCTTTTCCCCCCTCTGCCCCCTCTTTCTCCACCGCAGCGCACCCCGACGCCGGCTTCACCGTCGATCTCGCTAGCACACATGAACCAGGAGGCGGGCGAGGTGCTACGGGTGTCGAGGAAGCTCTAGAGGTCGTCTGCGTCGCCCCCGTACCCAGCAGCGAGGAGGAGACGCTCCAGCACCGCCGGGACCGACGCCGCCGACGCAAACCCTAGCTGCTCTGGACGTCTGCCCCGTCGTTGATCTACTGCGCCCCGACCCGATCCGAGCCCACCATCCAGCCCGCGGTGAGCCTCTCCCCCTCCCTGGCAAGGTCCCCCTCGCCGTCGCTTCCTGGCGCCGCCGTGCGATTCGTCGAGCGCTCTCGGTGCACGGCGTGGTCGACGACGTCGTCTCGCTTCCGCGCGCGCAGACCCTATCTAGCACGCACCCTCCCTCCTGACAACCAACCCCAACCAGCCCAGTGGTTGCCGCCCCCGCTGGCGCGTCCACGGTCGCGGGATCGAGCCCGGTGTGCCCCTGTTTTTCCTCTGTCGCGCGGTGTCGTTTTTCAGTTCGTCAGGCGACAGAGAAGAAGCACAGTGCTCGCCGTGCACTTTGCACTTACCCCCCCGCCTCGCGTTTTGTCGCGTCAACCCGCGGTCCCTCGTAGCCCCACCTGTCTGTGCCCCATGGCGTTTTGCAAAAAGGCTCCCAGGTTTTCTGTAAAGCAACCCGCGGTCCCTCCCGCTGCGCCGCGTGGCCGCCTCGCGTCCACTCGCTGGCGATTGGGCCTGCTAGCCCATCGGCCCCACCTGTCTGTCTCCTGAGCTGGCCAGAGCCGCGGTGGCAGGAGTTTTGGCTGCGCGCGTGGGCCTGTGTCCGTTTGGTCCCACTGTCAGCGCCTGAGGCTAAGACTGAACTGGGTAGCAAAAGCTTTTCTGTAATCCTGTTTTATTTCAAATCTTTTTAAACTAATTCAAATTCAAATCTGTTTTTCAATAACTTTTCAATTATAAATCCAAATAATGCAAATGATATATGTTTCTGAACCAGAAAAATATGAGGATTTCAAATATGCTAATCAATTTTCCTTTTGCACATTTTAATTTCCAAGTTGAGTTAAATTACCACAAATGCCACTAGAACTTAAATAATTAATAACTTTTGATTTATAACTCCGAATTTAACAAATGATATGTCTAAAATGATCAGCTCGACGAGACCTTTCTGTTTATGCATTCCATGATATGAATTGAAGCATGCATCATATAAATATATTGCAAACAGCAACTAATATGACAATAAAAGGGGACCAAAACCCCATAAAATGCTTATTCCTTGTATCCTACACCTCACCCATGCCATGTTACTTTATTGCCATGTAAATTGTGCATCATTCATCATGGCATGATTGTTTGCTTATCGCATCTTATTCATATGCTTGTGCACCTTATTTATGTTGGCCCTTGTTTGTTTGGTTCTTCTTCGAATAGACTCTGAGCAGGGGATATATCAAGAGAACCAGGAGCACTACCCAGATCCGTCTCTCGCTTCGACTGAGTTGCCAGGCAAGCACTACCACATGCTTTCATACATACAGTACCTATCGCCTCTACCTTATTCTTGCATCATTGAGTCGCGATTGCATTAAACTGAATCCCAAGTATTGCATAGCCTTTACTTTACACCCCACCAAGCTTGTTCCTCCATCCCATGAGCCATTACTACAGGAGTTGTTTGAGCCATGCGAGTCGTAGAACAGCATGTGTAGGGTATGTGAGAGTCTGTTGGATAACGAGGTACCTAAACAACTTAACCTGAGTAGTAATGGGACAACTAATGAAAGTGGCACCGGTGAGCAATATCTGCTATTTGGTTTTTCCTGCTCACTTGTGTCCCGTAAGACCCCGAGTACTTGATTCCTGTTCCAAGATTTATCGCGCTATCCACATCCGGGAGGTATATGGGACCCCCCTGAGCCAGAGCTTGATTCATTCTTATTTCTTGGGGCCACAAACTAGTTTGAGGTTTTATTGACGATCCTGTACTTATGCCATGCTTTACTGCTTTATTTACGATTGTGCGATGGATAGCACACTGTACTGTTTAGGTAAGCGGAATGTTTTCACGGTATCGACAAGCCCCGTTTGGGGTTCCCAGTCGTTTACAGCCATTGTCGCAGACCTTGAGTCCGTCTCGGAGCTAGCTTACTTCGTTGCGGGTCTACTCAATGGGGTGGCCCCCTGAAATATTTCTGAATCCTATGATTGCTTTGTCGTGAAGGCCTCGTTGGGTTTTGATTTGGTTTTTCCGAGGTTGATC
The DNA here is from genome assembly GCA_916181665.1 of Avena sativa. NCBI lineage: Eukaryota > Viridiplantae > Streptophyta > Magnoliopsida > Poales > Poaceae > Avena > Avena sativa. The sequence continues at coordinate 198,866,976 of OV702282.1, forward strand.
GAGTGTGTGTTGCTATTTGTGCACCCCTGCAGGGTAAAACTTTCTGAAAGCCGTGTCCGCGGTTATGGACGACTTGGAGCACAGTTTCTCGACCATAGACAAGCATAACTAAAGTACCGCTTTTAATTTGACTAAGTAATTGACTAGTAAATAGTGCAACACTCATGGAATGGTTAATAAAATTGCCAACGGATGGGGGGTTGTTCGTCCGCTTCCTCGTCGGTAAGCGAGGAGGAGGATGGATCTGGTGATATTACTGTTATAACTGCTGTCATTAATTCACGGACATCCGTCTATCTTGGTTAGGCGGATGGTTAGCGTTTATCTATAGAACTGCTAGGGTTTATCTTTTGCTGCAATTGCGTCACCCCAGGTTGTGTCCCCTTTAGAGGCATAAAGACTTGCTGAGTACCCTTAGGGTCTCACACGATAAATTATTGGTTCAGATGAACAGGTACCCTCGCAGGACGGATACTGGGTTGAAGAGGCTGATGATGTGGGCAACGATCGTTCGGTGTAGAGATTCCGGGAACGGGGATCCGTGAGATCTGTGGGCGGGATGTGCTTAGTTCTATGGCATCTTATGCCGATTTGCTTCTTATCCGTACTCGGACTTTGTTTGCCGCTTCCGCTTGATACTCTGATGTGTGTTGTATGAGGAATTATCCTAAAATACTAGCTCTATCCAGGTCATTTGAATCTTGCCGTATGGCGTTGCTATATTTCCTTTCTTTCTAGATGGTATGGCTCTGATGTACTCTTGTATGGTGGCTTGCATACATACCCACTTGTGTATGTAGTTGATCCCTTCGCCTGCCGATTACGCCGCCCGTACAGGTCCCGATGAGATGGAAGTGGTTGGGACGGCCAAAAGGTCTACCCGTGAGTGGCTTTTAGGGCCCCACCGTACTATTTCGACCACTACCGCTCATCCAGGCTTGTATCTAGGAGCGTAATTCACCGAGGTAGTTACAGGCGCACGCTCGGGCGGTGGTGTCACGGCGATTACAGGAAGCAAGGGAAGAAGGGAAGCAGCTCACCGTGCTTGCAGGGGAGATACTGAAGCTCAACGCGTGGTCGACTTGGCGAGGGGCGCTCAGGAACGGAGGGAATTGCTCGTCGGAGACGGCGTTGGCGTCGGGTGCCTCTGGATGACGACTGGGATGGAGCTGCAGGTCACCCTAAGGCAAGCGGAGCATACGGTTAGACGTGGGCGAGCGTGGGGAGTATGGGAGCATCACTGAGAGGGCTCGGGGCGGTCGGTGCTTACCAGTGAACTTCGTCGGAGCGACAGCAGACGACGGCGCACACTCAGGTGATGACGAATCCGAGGCTACGGGGCACGCGCGGGCGAGTGCGAGGTACTGGCAGGTGCGCCTGGTGCTGGCGATCAAGGTTGCGTGCAGTGGGAGGCGAGGGGCGGCTGGTCGGCGCCGGAATTGCTCGGAGACAGAGGTGGTGTGGGGACAAATTCGAACAGCCCTGGGGCAGAGAAGGAGGGGCGAATGAGGGGAAAGAGAGAGGAGACGTGGGCGCTAATGTACGCGTGATCACAGCGAGGAATAACTCCGTCAATAACTCGTATTCATCGCTGGAGTTAATGGCAGAAACGGCGAGACGACGTGGTCGCGAGGGAGACGATGCTGAGGTGCCCAGTGGGGCCGAGCTGTCTGCGAGTGAGAGAGGGGGCACATGGTCCACTACTCAGTGTCTCAGCGGGTGCGTCTTTCAGTGAAAAACGATTCACTGCGGGGGAGAAGGAGTGGGCTGGTGTTGGGCTTGTTGGGCCTGTTGGCAGTGGGCTGCTTCGATTCATTTTTTTTATATACAGGAAGTTTTTATTTTTCTATTTGAAATTTCTGTTTTGATTTTCAAACAAATAGTTCAAACAACAAATCAATTCAAACCACCACCAAACTTTGTATTGATTTTAATTCTGTTTAACATCATAATCCAAGGTCCAAAATAAAATAATTTTTATTCTTTTTAGGATCCCTTAATAATTAAATAAATAGACCTTAGTCATTAATTCAAATAGGATTTAATTTATTAAAAAACTCTATTTGAAATCTAAAATAATACCATAATCATTTCAGTAGGTTTTATTTGAAAATATAAAACACTTGGAAATCTTATTTAAAATAAATTAACAAGTTTTAGTGTTTATTTAAAAAGGAATAAACCTTTACTTTAATAAAATTGGATATTAATAGATCCTCATTATTTTATTTAAATAAACCTTTACTCTTTTTATAAAATAGAAATATTTTATTTCAAAAGTTTGGCCAAGATTTAATTGGGCTCTATAAAATAATCCTCATTTATATTTCTACCTTTGCTTTATAAAAGCCATATGTTTTTATTTAAAGATCCAAAAATAGTGATTCCAACTATTATAACTTTATTTACTATTTGTTTATCTTTTTAAATCCCTTTAATATTTTATTTGATCAAAATAGGTTTTGATGTTTCCAATTGGAATCAAAAAGTTTCTTCCCACCCTAAAAATCAACAATTGTTTATTTTGTTTATTTATTTTCACATTTTCAAAATTTGGAAAATTTTGGGATGTGACACAGGGACTAATTTTTTTGTGTTTTTGATAAGAGAAAGCAAACCAAACTAAACAATTTTTTTTGATTTTCTCATAAAAAGAGGCAAACAAAAACAAGCAAAAGAAACTAAGCAAACTAAAAACAAATTAAAGAGAAAGGTTGAGGAGGACTCCCCTTGTGAAGACGTCCTTAGCCTCCTCGAGAACGGCGCCAGAAATGTCTTGATGCGTGTTGACGCCCTGTTGGGAAACCCCAAGAGAAAGGTATGATGCATCATAATAGCAAGTTTTCCCTCAATAAGAAACCGAGGTTATCGAACCAGTAGGAGGAAGTAAACGTCTCAAAGGTGTTGCAATCAACGTGGAAACTTGCACAACACAAACTCAATACTTCGTCCCAACTAACAGTGAGGTTGTCAATCTCACCGGTTGCTGTAACAAAGGATTAACTATATGGTGTGGAAGGTGATGATGGTGTGCAACAAGTAAACAGTAACAGTGGAATATGTATCAATGGTAAAGATTGGATCGGGGTCCATAGTTCACTAGAGGTGTTCTCCTTAGATAAAGAAACATGGCATGCTGGGTAAACAAATTATAGCAGGGCAATTGACAGGACTGAGCAAGGCATAACAATGCAATACTAGACAAAAAGATCCTATGAGATTCGATTGGGCAATACAACAATATACATAGACCGCCATCCAAATGCATCTATGACTAGAAGTCCACCTTTAGGTTATCATCCGAACCCCCTCCAGTATTAAGTTGCAATCAACCGACAACTGCTTTAAGCAAAGTGTGTAAGGTAAAAAATCCACTTGTTCCATGAACAAGAGACCGTTGTTTTCTCCCTAGTGGCAACAACACATCTACAACCATAGATATTTCGGTCACTTCCCTTGATTAAGTATAGGCATGAACCCACTATCGAGCATAAATACCCCCTCTTGGAGTCACTAGCAACTACTTGGCCAAGATAGATACTAACAACGGAGAGCATGCAAGATCACAAACAACACAGACATGATAGAATCAATAAGACAAAACCATTAACCAATTTGACATAGTAATCTCAATATCCATCGGATCCCCGAAAACACAACATGCATGATTACAAATAGATTAGATATTGATCATGAACGGAGCTCACAAGATCTAGACATGAAAGCACAAGAAGGAGATACAACCATCTAGCTACTACATGGACTCGTAGTCCAAGGTGGAACTACTCACGCTTCATACCGGAGGCTGGCATGATGAAGAAGAAAGCCTCCGGGATGATCTCACCTCCGGCAGGGTGCCGGGAAGAGCTTCAGATCCCCCCGATCTAGGGACGATGGTGGCGGCTACAGACGGTTTCATGGAATATTGATCGGATGCCTAGGGTTTCTGCATCGGGGGCTTCTTATAGGCAAAGAGGCGAGGCAGGGGGCCACCAGGGCGGCTGCACCCCCCAGGCGCAGGGTGGGCCCACCCGTGCAACTAGGGGGTGTGGCCCCCTGGTGGGTCCCCTCCGTCTCGTACTCTGGCTTCGTGTTCCCCACGGTAAAATATTGACTTTGGCTTTTGTCCCGTCTAATTCCAAGAATATTGATTTTCTGCCTTTCCGGAACAAAAAACAGAACAAAATAGGCAAATGGCACTGTGGCAACTTGTTAATAGGTTAGTACCAGAAAACATATAAAAACACCTCAAAGTGTGGACAAATAAAAGCAAAGTAGATAGTAAACAAGCATGGAACATCAAAAATTATAGATACGTTTCCGACGTATCAATCTCATTCCGAAGGAAGAGAAAGAGCGCATCGCGATTCGGATGAATTGCCTGACGCAATAGGACCTGGAGGTTGGTAGCTTCTTCTGGATGGACCGTGATCGGGCCATCGTCCTTGCGACGGTGCAAGATCGCGTGCACCAGGCTTCTCGGGTGCTGAAGCGGGCGAGGACTTCTCTGGCGTCCATTTGGGCTGTCATGTTCCCCTTGGATGAGGCACCTTCCACCCTTTGGGGCCTTCTTGGAAATTTTTGGAACATGGGCCACGTCAAAGAGTTGGTGTGGCGTCAGCTGATTGCTGGGGTGAAGGCTGCATTGTCCCTCGTTCGGCTGCATCGCCGTGATGCCATTCTCGCGGAGGTGGCGACTGGGCCACCCCTTCGTCCTGATGGCACCCTGTGGGACATGCGTCCACATTATGCGACTGTGGCGCAGCATGCTGAGGAGATCGTAGATCTGTTCGACCAGCGGGCGAATGTAATGCAACAAAAAAGGTAGATCCTGTAAGAAAAAACTTAATGTAAAGTTTGTATTTTTTTGAGTGGGCTTGTTGTGTCCTTTGTAAAAGTTATGTGTATTAGCACGTTGTGCTTTGTTATGTGCATGTCTTTTTCGTTAGCCTGACGTGGTCAGCTACTCAGGTTGTATGCATTGTTCTCAGTCGACGAGGTCGCGAGGTGAGGCGTAGCCCCCGAACGTGTTTTAGAGATAATTAATGCAAAGAAAAAGAGATTTCGGCCAAGGGACTTAGCTTTTATTCATAGTGTAACAAGGATATACATTGTTCGGCTAAGTAGCCTTATTGAAAGTAAAGATGTAGCTAGGGGTAGAAGTGTCGTAGACGTGCGACGTTCCAGGGGTTGGAGTATTCGACTCCTGATGTGATGTCCATGAGGCGGTAGGCGCCACCTGGGATGACTTCTGTGACGATGTAGGGTCCTTCCCAGGGTGATTCGAGCTTCTTCGGCCGCTCTTGCTTGAGTCGTAGGACGAGGTCTCCTTCAAAGAAGGACCTTGGGCGTAGCCTACAGCTGTGGTAGTTGCGGAGGCTCTGCTGATAGACCGCTGAGCGAGCCGCGGCGATGTCGCGTGCCTCGTCGAGTGTATCGACGACATCTTTGAGTGCGGCCGTTGATTCGGCTTCGCTGTAGGTGATGACCCGTGGGGACTTGTGGCGTACCTCAGCAAGTAGCACGGCTTCGGCTCCGTGCACCATGAAGAAGGGCGTGAAGCCAGTTAAGATGTTCGGTGTTGTACGCGGGCTCCAGAGGACAGAGGGTAGCTCCTCTGCCCAGGCTCCCGCAAGCCTTTCGAGTGGGCATAGCAGGCGCTTTTTGATGTTGTTGCCTATGAGGCCGTTGGACTTTTCGACTTGGCCATTGGTCTGCGGGTGCGCCACGAAGGCGTATGATATGTTGATGCCAAGGCCCTCGCAGAAGTTTTGGAATTCCTTTGAGATGAAGTTCGAGCCATTGTCCGTGATGATGATGTGTGGCACACCGAACCTGTAGATGATGGACTCGAAGAACTTGACGGCAGTTTTGCCACTTTGGTTGGTAACAGGCATGGCCTCGATCCACTTGGTGAACTTGTCGATTGTGACCAGGAGGTATATGTGGCCTTCTTTCGAGGATTTGGGCAGTTTGCCAATCATGTCGAGGCCACATTGGGCAAAGGGCCAGGACATGGTATGGGCCTTAGCTCGGATCCTGGTGCGTGTGGCTTGTCCGCGTACCTCTGACAAGCGTTGCACCTTTGGACGATGTCCTTGGCGTCGTTCATGGCTGTTGGCCAGTAGAATCCAGCTCATAGAGCTTTGGCGACTAGGGCACGGCTGCCTGCATGATGGCCGCAGATGCCCTCTTGGATGTCTTGGGGGATGGTTTTGCCATCACCGATGGTGACGCACCTTTGGAGCACACCCAAAATGTTGTGCTTGTACAGCTTGCCATTGTAGATGGTGAAGGCCTTAGGCCGGCGAGATATGCGCCGTGCTTCTGTCGGGTCATCGAGCAGTTCATTGTTTATCGGGTACCGAAGGTACGGCTGCGTCCATGTTTCTTCGATTGCCATGACCTACATCAGGTTGACCACCTCGATTTCTGTGTCGAGTTTTTGGGTCCCTCCTGTCCTTCGGGTAGCGCAGCCCCCAAGTGCTCTGCTTCTTTGGCTGAGCCTTTTGGGAATTTTCTCTTGATAGAGGGTACACAGATTTTCTCGAGGAACACACTTGGCAGCACCCGTGCACAGGTTGAGCCGATGTTGGCGAGCCTGTCAGCTTCTTCATTGCTTTCTCTTCCGATGTACCGAAGATCGCAATCGTCGAAGTCCCCTTCGAGTGATTTGTAGAGCGTGCGGTACACGATCATGTTGGCGCTATGAGCGTCGCACTCATTCATCGTCTGCTGGACGACAAGGTTCGAGTCACCGTAGATGACGAGGCGTGTTGCGCCGCAGATTTTGGCCATCCTCATGCCGTGGATGAGGGCCTCATATTCGGCCTCGTTGTTGGAGGCTCGAAATTTCATTTGAAGGACGTATTTCATCTTGTCTCCATGAGGGGACGTCAGTATGACGCCAGCTCCTGCTCCAGCCTCACGCTTGGAGCCGTCGAAGTGCATCGTCCATGATTGTGTCATGTCTAGAGTGTTCGGCAGCTGGAGTTCCATCCAGTGGACTGATGGTGCTGTGTTGACGTGGGAGCACTTCGTCGGGAAACCCCGAAAGCAAGGTGTGAAGCAGCACAGTAGCAAGTCTTCCCTTAGTAAAAAACCAAGGTTATCTAACCAGTTGGAGGAAGGAAACGTCTCAAAGGTGTTGCAATCAATGTGGAAACCTGCACAACACAAACTCAAGACTTTTCCCCAACGAACAGTGAGGTTGTCAATATCACCGGTTGCTGTAACAAAGGATTAACTATATGGTGTGGAAGGTGATGATGGTTTGCAGCAAAACAGTAATAGTGGAATATGTATCAATGGTGAAGATTGGACCGGGGTCCATAGTTCACTAGAGGTGTTCTCCTTAGATAAACAAACATGGCATTATGGGTAAACAAATTATAGCAGGGCAATTGACAGGACTGAGCAAGGCATAACAATGCAATACTAGACAAAAAGATCCTATGAGATTCGATTGGGCAATACAACAATATACATAGACCGCCATCCAACTACATCTATGACTAGAAGTCCACCTTTGGGTTATTACGAACCCCCTCCAGTATTAAGTTGCAAGCAACAGACAACTGCTTTAAGCAAAGTGTGTAAGGTAAACAATCCACTTGTTCCATGAACAAGAGACCGTTGTTTTCTCCCTAGTGGCAACAACACATCTACAACCGTAGAGATTTCTGTCACTTCCCTTGATTAAGTATCGGCATGAACCCACTATAGAGCATAAATACCCCTCTTGGAGTCACTAGCAACTACTTGGCCAAGATAGCTACTAACAACAGAGAGCATGCAAGATCACAAACAACACAAACATGATAGAATCAATAAGACAAAACCATTAATTAATCTGACATAGTAATATCAATATCCATCGGATCCCCACAAACACAACATGCATGATTACAAATAGATTAGATCTTGATCATGAACGGAGATCACAAGATCTATACATGAAAGCACAAGGAGGAGATACAACCAACTAGCTACTACATGGACCCGTAGTCCAAGGTGGAACTACTCACACTTCATACCGGAGGCTGGTATGATGAAGAAGACGGCCTCCAAGATGATCTCCCCTCTGGCAGGGTGCCGGGAAGAGCTTCGGATCCCCCCGATCTAGGGACAATGGTGGCGGCGGCTACAGACGGTTTCATGGAGTTTTGATCGGGTCTCTAGGGTTTTGACATCGGGGGGACTTTATAGGCTGGGAGGCGAGTCTGGGAGGCGGCCAGGGTGGCTGCACCCCCCCAGGCGCGGGGTGGGCCCACCCGCGCGGCCAGGGGGTGTGGCCCCCTGGTGTGCCTCCTCCGTCTCGTATTCTGGCTTCGTGTTGCCCACGATAAAATATTGACTTTGGCTTTTGTCCCGTCTAATTCCGAGAATATTGATTTTCTGCCTTTCTGGAACCAAAAACAGAAGAAAACAGATAGCTGGCATTGTGACAACTTGTTAATAGGTTAGTACGAGAAAACATATAAAAACACCTCAAAGTGTGGACAAAGCAAAGCAAAGTAGATAGTAAACAAGCATGGAGCATCAAAAAATATAGATACGTTTACGACGTATCAAGCATCCCCAAGCTTAACTCCTGCTCGTCCTCGAGTAGGTAAGTGATAAACGAATAATTTTTGCGGTGAAATGCACCATCAAAACCAATACCAAACCATTTGCAAGCATTGAAAGCTGGGATCAAAGAACTCTAAACATGTGCATGAAAGATGGAGTTCTAACTGTAGGGGTTAGTAGCATGAAAAACAAAAAAATTCTACCGCATGAACACACAATCAAGGTCTAATCTATGATCAAGCCAAGATCTATCTACTAGATCGGTGCAACAAGTTGATAGAGTACTAACCCTCGAAGATCCAAAGGTTAATGACAGAAGATTCTCGTGGGTGATGTAGTCATTCACTTGCCGATCTCAAGATCGCGTAGACGATCCTTCCGGCGCCGCGTTCCGGCAGCGCTCCCGCAGTCGGTCACACGTACAATACTCGATGAAGACCTTCCTCTCCCTTGTTCCAACAGGTAGCGGAGGTTGTAGCTCTCTCCTCGCGATTCCGGCAGCACGACGGCGTGGTGTCGGAAGTAGAGGGGAGATCCTGCAGGGCTTCGCCTAAGTCAGAGCGAGTATGGTAGAGTAGAGGGATCCCCGGAGATCTAGGGTTTAGAGGGCCGAGGTTTAGAGGTAGCTAGCAACTAGAGTTTAGCTAGTCGGTAGCGGTTTAGAGGAGATCTAGATTGGTCGCAACTAGAGAGGGGGGCGGCGGCCAACCTAGGATTTCTTGGGCGCCTAGGGCAAGGGGATACCTTGGGGTGCGCCCCTACCCCTCCTTATATAGGTGGGGGCGTCCAAGGGTGTTCCCAACCTAGGTGGAAACCCTCCCTAACTCAGAAACCCTCCCTAACTCGGAAACCATGTTGGGATTTGACTTTTTCAAACTGCCTTTTTGACTTTCAAATTAGAGTTTGATTTCTCTCTTCCAAGTGTCCAGCCAAGTGACCTAGGACATGATGCAACCATTACACTTTGTCATGACACATCCATGTACCCTTCCCCTTCCGGATCGGTGAACCTTCTAGACCCTTCTAGAGCATTCCGGTGAAAACACCGGAATCATTCCCGAACTCCGAAATTGGACCTTCCTTATATGAATCTTATTCTCCGGACCATTCCGGATCTCCTTGTGATATCCCGGATCCCATCCGAGACTCCAAACAACATTCGGTCTCTTTACTCACATTCCATATCTACTAAACAACTTCGAATCCTTAAGTGTGTCTCCCTACGGTTCGTGAATTATGCAGACATGATCGAGACTCTTCTCCGATCAATAACCAATAGAGGAATCTAGAAATTCATATGGATCCCACATATTTCTATGATTACTTCGTGATCGAATGAATCATTTACATACGATACCAATTTCCCTTTGTCGCATGATACTTTACTTATCCGAGGTTTGATCGTCGGTATCTCTGCATACCTAGTTCAACCTCGTTACCAATAAGTAATCTTTTCTAGTTCCCGTGATATGTGATCCCTTGTGAGCCAGTCACATGCTTGCAAGCTAATTGGATGAAATTCCACCGAGAGGGCCTAGAGTATATCTATCCGTCATATGGATGGACAAATCCCAATCTTGATCCATGTGCATCAACACATACTTTCCGAACACTCAATGCCACCTTTATAGCCACCCAGTTACGGTGTGGTGTTTGATGTCATCAAAGAATCCTTCCGGTGATGGTGATTAGCATGATCTCATGGTCGAAGGAATTAGGTTACTAAGTATCAGAAAGCTTATAGCAAGTGAACTATATTAAATGACTTGATCTTGACGCTACGCTTAACTATAGGGGTATGTCCATCACATCATTCTCCTAATGATATGACCCTGTTGTTAATAACATCTCTATGTTCATGATCAGGAAACCATGATCATATATTAACCAACAAGCTAGTTTAACAAGAGGCTTTACTAGGGACTCTTTTATGTTTACAAATCACACAAGTATTAATGTTTCTGGTTTATACAATTATAGCATGGTATGTAAACATTTATCATAAGCATGAAGATATGATAATAACCACTTTATTATTGCCTCTTGGGCATATCAACAACAGTCTCCCACTTGCACTAGAGTCAATAATCTAGTTTCAAACATTTGTGCATTCAACACCTATGGCTTTCCGGTGTTGTATTTACACGATTTCTAGTGGTCAACTGATCTCCGGATCCGACACTTTCAGGTCCGTGTGTAATTGCATGTCTCTGTGTCTCTACCCATCACTCATTCTCTAATGAGATGGCTTTGTATAAATTTGGTCCTTTGGTGAGACCTTTAGTTCCTTGGGGTTAAAACATGTTGATAATATTGTCATACAATATATCTTCATAGTACTATCCCGTTGTGAACCACACCTAGTTTGATAACAAAGTACTTGACACAAATGCCCTCTTTTGCTGCTATTATAGCAGTCATATACTTAGACTTTTGTTGTACTATCTGTCACAATGTCTTAACTTTGTAACTCATCCAAATCCATTATGGAACTTACTTTCCATCATATTGTGCCACCCTTAGTTTAGATAGAGATAAACTTAATTTGTACTTTGTGACAAAACTAGTATCAACGTAATACTTTTACAATGAACTAACCATCTATTTGTCACTTCTACAAAATAATATATTCTTAGTTCATCTAAAAGATCATAAGAATATCTTTACTATCGTCCAATAATCATCTTATGAATCATTCTGGTATACGCTCATAACATTTAGAGCTTAGGACATATCTGGATTTGTACACGTCACAGCATGATTGATAAAGTACTCTTTGTGATTTTATATATCAAGTATCAAAAATACTTGAATCTTTATTCAGTCCTTCCTGTGCAACAAGAACTTTTCTTGTAGTTTCTATATTGAACTCATTCAATATCTCATCTATGTACTTCTGGCACAACCATATTAGTGTCTCAATTTATCCATATAGACATTGATGCCAAATATTCGGGATCTGCCTAAGCCTTTCATCGAGATGAAATTCTTAACCTGTGTCAATAAGAAGATACATGATTTCCAATCAACAATATGTCTTCCACATAATGTATTAGAAACATGTCTTAGCGCTCCCACTTAATTTCTTGCAAATGCAAGCATCTTCATCTTCTCCGATGAAATTAAACTCTTTTAACAGTTTCATCATAGTGAAGATTCCAACTTCGCGATGCTTACTTCAACCATTGAAGTTTGCATATGCTTTTAGCATCCTTTGAATTAACAAAACCCTTTGGACCGTGTCATGCACATGTCCTAGGTAACCATTATATTAGAAGAACTTGTTTTGTTTATTCAACTACCACATAACAAAATTATATGTAGTGGTTGCTACATTAATCCGTCTAGACTAAATATCGCTTAATGAAAGATCAGATCTTTTCATAGTCAACTCTTTGAACATTATCGTGAACTCTTTCCCGACATGTCGATAATTTCATAGATGTGAAACATCCATGTCTATTTCTTTATAGATCCAAATACGACTGTAAGGTCTTGCACCTTTTCAGAGGGTCTTTCAAGTTCAAAGCTTGATCTCTCGTATATGGAACTATCATGGATTTTATGGCTTCAAACCATTTGACAGAGTCAGGTCCCATCATCGCTTCTTTGCATGTAGTTGGATCATTATTGTCAAATAATGACTTAACTCTCAAATCTTGGTATTTGATTGTTTACCCGACCTACTTGGTTCAATAGGAACTTAGACCTCCGTGACCACAACCTTTGAGGCAGGTGAGCCATGAGCATTGTTGCTGCCTCCGGAACACTTTTCGGAGCTGCGCAACTTTGCACATATAGCTAAGGTTCTTTTAACCTTATCAAAGTTCTATTGTCCTCCCACTTAACTTTTCACGGAAAATTCCTTTCTCAAAGAAACTTAACGTTCTAAGTGACAAACATTTTTGTCTTTGGTGTTATGGAGGAATACTCAACGATTATTCAAAATAACATACAAAGATATGTTCATCCAATTTTGGTTGCAAACATCTTTCTTATGCATAGCATACCAATGTTTAAGAAAGGACAACTTGGGTTTTATCCCAAACCATAACTTTATATGGTGTCATTTCAACAGATCATGATGGAGCTCTTTTCAGTGAAAAAGCGGTAGTCTCTAAAGCTTTTAATCTTTAAAATATATTGGCAATTTTATGAATTACACCTTTGATCTTACCATGTCAAACAAGGTTTCATTGCATATCTCGATTATTCCATACTCATATGGTGTTTCTAGAAATGCAAATCCATGGAACGATTCCTCAAATCTTAGGTGTTATGCTAAACTTGTAACTCAAATATCTCCCTTTATGATCCTATCATAAATTCTTTTATTTTCTTGTTACATTGATTTTGCACTTCATCTTGAAAGTCTTCGAACTTTTCAAATGTTTCACACTTCATCCTCATTAAGTAAATATTCATATATTCACTCAAATTTTCGGAGAAAGCATATGAAGTTGAAATCCATCGCTCCTGACTATAGATAATGGGCTTTATACATCTATATGTACAATTTCCAATAAGCTAGTCATTCGTTCACTTTTGGCCTATGAATGGAGTTTTAATTATCCCTAGGAAAGTTTCGCATGCTTCATTTGATCAAAAATCAAAAGACTCCAAAATTCCATCCACGTGGAGTTTCTTCATGCTTTCTTTCCAATATAATTTAAACAGCGATGTCACTTCCTAAGTGATCTTTCAATCAATTTGTCTTTCGACATTTTTAGCACTAGTTTTATGGATGTGATTTCTCCAACGAGATTTGTAAATCATCCATCTTTTATGGATTACGACAATTATTTGAACAACCCTTTTGTTCTCATAATACCTGATCGAAATAACAATTATTGAAAACAAATCTTGAAGGTAAGTTTTGATTTCAACGAGCAACACAACAACCCTTTATTTGTTCTCGATGAGCATCATCACATATTCTTTTTTTAGTTACTTTAGGCCATTGTAGTTCATGAATTGTGTTGTTTCGTATGACGACTCACATCAACAAATTCAGTATCCAATACTCAAGAACTACTTTGTTTAACAAGCAAAGAATACAGCCATAACATGTATATCCTCTATATACCTAAGCTGAACAATTCTAGTCTGTTCTCTTCTGCCAAATATTTCTTAGATTTCTCTTTCAGTATTTCTTTATCCTTTCAAAAGAATCTATCAACATCAACAGTGGCGCCATACTTATGACACATAGTCCAAAACATGTATAGTTAAATACCAATGTCTTTGGACTTACACTTTGAAGTATATCACCATCATCAAATGTTTGATGTTCTTTCAAATTCCATTCTTTAGTAATCTTTTAGTGTAGTAAACATTTAAGCTTTATCAAATATTCACCCTTCTCATGGAACTATTCATGATCAAGCTACTTTTAGCTTGTAACGGTGAATCGTGAGTATAATGTTGCTCTCCAAAACCTTTTGGAGGATTAGGACGACAAGCGTCTCCAACCTTTTGCAAATCTCATCAAATATGAGAACATGACTTTTGCTATATTATATTCTATCATGTTATAACCAAAACTTTGTTTTAGATATCATAATATCTTTCACACATGATGGTTTCTGGAACAATTCTTTCAGCTCCCCGATAACCTTGATATTAAAACAATCTTTTGAATATCAAGAATCATGGAGATAAACATGATACTTATATACTAACACTTGAATTGTTACTCTTGATTTAATACCAATTATTAAATTTCACGGAGTAACCAGAACTTACTGAAAATTTGCAATAGGACTTTTAAACTTTACATTAACACATCAAAACAATAAGATACCAGTTCGTAAAGTAACTATCCAGAATTCTATGGTTCTATTATCTCAATTATAACTAAGCGCAAGGTGCTAAACTGATTCCAATGACTACAACAACTAAGCAAATTCACTTTGATTTAAATTATGATAAATAGTGTTCAACTTTTAATCATATTGCTGTTAAACTCCCACTCAAAACAATATCCCTCACATTTTTTTAGTGATCACACGAACCAAATTCACTACACCAAGTCCGATCATCACGTGACATGATATAGTTTCAAAGGCGAATAATCATCATGTTCATCATATCATCTATATGACTCATGCTTTACCTTTCAGTATTCCGTGTTCCGAGACCATGTCTGTACATGCTAGGCTCGTCAAGATCAAACCTTAGCTTCCGCGTGAGCAAATATGGCTTGCTCCCATTGTATACACTCACAGAATCTAACACACCTGATCATCACGTGGTGCTTCAAAACAACGAGCTTTGGCAACGGTGCCTACTAAGGACGAACACTCTATAACTTGATATTTTGTGAGAGGGATCATCTTATAATGCTACCGTCACGAACTAAGCAATACAAGATGCATAAAGGATTAACATCACATGCAATTCATAATATGTGATATGATATGGCCTATCTTCTTGTGCTTCCGATATCCATCTTCAAGCACGAACATGATCTCCATCATCACCGGTATGGCGTCAAGGTCAATGGCGACGCTTCATGGTTGTCGTACACCAGCATCAAATATTACAACTACTTTGAATAGACACGCAGGCCTTAACGGAATTTAAAAGACAACCATATGGCTCCTGCCGGTTGCCAACCTACAATAAGGAACATTGCATACATCATATATAATCACAATCATGGCCATATCACATCACAGCCACTGTTGGATTAGGCGGCGCCTAGGCAACGCTTAAGCACGCTTAGGCACTAGGCGGTAGACAAACGCCTCGCCTAGAGCATAAGCGGAACTCTACGCAGGGTAACTAATAAATTTTCTTATCGAGCAAGAAATCATGATTTTTTCACTTTTTAGCTAGCTGGGCCATATTCCAATGGCGGTCGTTGGTTGTTTACTCATTTACATGCTCTAAATTAATGTATATCACATATAATAACCCATATATACCCTTGATGGTAAAAACTATATGCTCGCCTAGGCCACGCCTAGGGCGCTTAAGCGCCGCCTAGACACTAGGCGAAGGCCAAACGCCTCGCCTACGCCTAATGCTTTTTCCAACCTCAGCACACCCCTGCAAAACAAAGTTAGACGCCTCTAATTTTCTTTGCATGTTTTACGTGGTTTGGGGCTTTCCAAAAGTGTCGTTCTAACTTACGAACAAGAACCACAACATTGATACTAGTATTGTCAATCACCCGTTGTAAATTGAATCTTCACTATGTTGGGAGAAACATGCACCCACAAAGCCACTTATGCAATACAAGTTGCATGTCAAGCGTGGAGCAAGTCTCATGAACGATGTCATGTAAGGTTATCCCGGGCCGCTTCATCCCACCATCCCGCAAGATGCAAAGTACACAAGAAGCAATCGATAACAAAAGCATCAACGCCCACAATGACCATTGTGTTCTACTCGTGCAACAGATGTACATATAGACATGGCTCTGATACCACTGTTGGGGTTCATAGCATGAAAAACAAAAAAATTCTACCACATGAACACACAATCAAGATCTAATCTATGATCAAGCCAAGATCTATCTACTAGATCGGTGCAACAAGTTGATAGAGTACTAACCCTCGAATATCCAAAGCGGTTAACGAGAGCAGATTCTCGTGGGTGATGTAGTCGTTCACTTGCCGATCTCAAGATCACGTAGACGATCCTTCCGGCGCCGCGTTCTGGCAGCTCTCCCGCAGTCCGTCACATGTGCGGTACTCGATGAAGACCTTCCTCTCCCTTGTTCCAGCAGGCAGCGGAGGTTGTAGCTCTCTCCTCGCGATTCCGGCAGCACGACGACGTGGTGTCAGAAGTAGAGGGGAGACCCCGAAGGGCTTCGCCTAAGTCAGAGCGAGTATGGTGGAGTAGAGGGAGCCCCGGCGATCTAGGGTTTAGAGGGCCGAGGTTTAGAGGTAGCTAGCAACTAGAGTTTAGCTAGTCGGTAGCGGTTTAGAGGAGATCTAGATTGGTCGCAACTAGAGAGGGGGGCGGCGGCCAACCTAGGATTTCTTGGGCGCCTAGGGCAAGGGGGATACCTTGGGGTGCGCCCCTACCCCTCCTTATATAGGTGGGGGCGTCCAAGGGTGTTCCCAACCTAGGTGGAAACCCTCCCTAACTCAGAAACCCTCCCTAACTCGGAAACCATGTTGGGATTTGACTTTTTCAAACTGCCTTTCTGACTTTCAAATTAGAGTTTGATTTCTCTCTTCCAATTGTCCAGCCAAGTGACCTAGGACATGATGCAACCATTACACTTTGTCATGACACATCCATGTACCCTTCCCCTTCCGGATCGGTGAACCTTCTAGACCCTTCTAGAGCATTCCGGTGAAAACACCGGAATCATTCCCGAACTCCGAAATTGGACTTTCCTTATATGAATCTTATTCTCCGGATCATTCCGGATCTCCTTGTGATATACCGGATCCCATCCGAGACTCCGAACAACATTCGGTCTCTTTACTCACATTCCATATCTACTAAACAACTTCGAATCCTTAAGTGTGTCTCCCTACGGTTCGTGAATTATGCAGACATGATCGAGACTCTTCTCCGATCAATAACCAATAGAGGAATCTAGAAATTCATATGGATCCCACATATTTATATGATTACTTCGTGATCGAATGAATCATTTACATACGATACCAATTTCCCTTTGTCTCACGATACTTTACTTATCCGAGGTTTGATCGTCGGTATCTCTGCATACCTAGTTCAACCTCGTTACCAATAAGTACTCTTTTATCGTTCCGTGATATGTGATCCCTTGTGAGACAGTCACATGCTTGCAAGCTAATTGGATGACATTCCACCGAGAGGGCCCAGAGTATATCTATCTGTCATATGGATGGACAAATCCCAATCTTGATCCATGTGCCTCAACACATACTTTTCGAACACTCAATGCCACCTTTATAGCCACCCAGTTACGGTGTGGTGTTTGATGTCATCAAAGAATCCTTCCGGTGATGGTGATTAGCATGATCTCATGGTCGAAGGAATTAGGTTACTAAGTATCAGAAAGCTTATAGCAAGTGAACTATATTAAATGACTTGATCTTGACGCTACGCTTAACTATAGGAGTATGTCCATCACATCATTCTCCTAATGATATGACCCTGTTGTTAATAACAATATCTATGTTCATGATCAGGAAACCATGATCATATAGTAACCAACAAGCTAGTTTAACAAGAGGCTTTACTAGGGACTCTTTTATGTTTACAAATCACACAAGTATTAATGTTTCCGGTTAATACAATTATAGCATGGTATGTAAACATTTATCATAAGCATGAAGATATGATAATAACCACTTTATTATTGCCTCTTGGGCATATCTCCAACACTAACAATAGGAAAAATTAACTATGCATGCAACATAGAAGGCTACAAACAAAGATCATGAATAACATGCATTGAAAAACGTTTGCTTGTTTCACATACATAAAACATGGCATAGTGGCATTCAGCTTGTCCCTCATGGAGTATAAATAGATGCATAGAACACCTTCAAAGTTCATAAGAGTGACTAGATTAAAATAGCACAAGAACAAGCAATATCAACAATATGCATCAATCAATAAGTTTTGGGACACTGCACATAGAACTAAGAATGACAACTATGCTCTCTTAATGGTGCCTAAAGGTAGAAGGTGGAGACTCAATAATGGTGGAAGAAATGCCCTTCATAAAGGAAGTAGGGATTTCAAGTTTCAAAAAGAGCTTCCAAAAATTATGGTACTTGTTAGCTTTCAGCCCTCATTGCCCCTATCATAAGCATCTTGAAGTGATTAAGGTTAAAGTGAACAAACTATGGAGTATATTCTTGACAAAGTATAAGTTGGCAATCTCATGTCTCTTGAATACGAGGGCCGCACTGCATGCTACTCAACTTTAGTCACTTGTAAGTTCTTGTCATAGTAAGTACATGTGTATCATAGAGAACCGCCAATGGGGTACCCCTAGGACATGGTACAGGAGTTATCCCATAACCAAAATGACAAGGCAAGCATACAATGAGCATCTCAGCGATATTTTTATTTACAATATGCATAGCTTTTTATTGAGGATGTGTCACATCCCAAGATTTTGGAAATTGGGACCAGAATTTTTTTTGCATTTGTGTGACATTCATGAGCATTGCATTGCATATTTGCATCAAGAAAAATTCCTAAATAGAAATAAAGGACTAAA
Organism: Avena sativa; assembly: GCA_916181665.1. Taxonomy (NCBI): domain Eukaryota; kingdom Viridiplantae; phylum Streptophyta; class Magnoliopsida; order Poales; family Poaceae; genus Avena; species Avena sativa. The sequence goes on from OV702282.1 coordinate 198,885,730, forward strand.
ACCCTATATAGTATATGCCAATTTGTTCCTAAAGGGAATTAAATTGGCTTTATAAAAACCCACTGTTGCTAAGGCAGTAATTATTGCTAAATTATAGCCTAAAAATATCCAATGAATATTACAAAATTTTAGAAACAAAATTGAGCTCATTTGGAGCTATTATGAAAAGGTTATGAAATAAATACAAACAAATAAAAATATAAATAAAATGAAATATACAAGGATTTATAAATCAACTACTTGCAAACTAGTAAAAATATTACAAATATAATCCCACAATGATCTATTTTATTTTAGAAAATTTTAGAAACAAGAATCATATCATTTGGAGTTCATATGCAAAAGATATAAAGGAAATACAAAAATATAAAAATAAAAAAAGGAAAAAACTAATGGGCCAACTAGCCGGCCCACCCAGACCGACCGACCGGAACCACCAGCCAGCCATCGATCCCATCTCCACTTTAAAAAGCATGCAAAATTGATTTTCTAGACCTATCTATATTCAAACACTTATATCTTTTAATCTATAACTCTGAATAGACTTCCGTTTGTTTCTACTTGTTTCCTACTCCAAGACCTATCTCCTCATCATCCTAAATCTCCATATAAACCCGTGGAGCCATAGTATAAGTTTTCCTTCTCGAAATTCCGAATCTACACATGCCCGAAACTTATTTCGTTTATTCACCCATCTAGACTTCGTCGTTTGCCTTCGGCCAAAACACGAAAGTTGTAGATCTCGTCGAAATATTTCATTCCTAACAAACCTCATCTCTTTTCATCCACCACAGCCAAATAATTTCGCAACGCAATATTTCATATATGACGGTGTAAATCCAAGATCTACTCATGCTCGTTTCCTTGATGTTGGAGTTTCTTGGAGTAGTCATCTGTTTGGGTTGAAGGGATTAGAATAGGCAAGATATTTCTAAGGAGTCAATTCTAGTCACACACATCATAATTCACACAAGCAATGTGCATGCAATCATAAACCAAACAATTCACTCAAACAACAAAGTTCAAGCACATACTTAGGCAACAAAATATTTTTGTTACACCACATAAGTTGGTGAGTTTGACTTATCTAAATATGGTGGTCCATCTATATGGTTCACTTGTGATCTTTCCTTCTCGATTTCTTCCTCTTACTTGGGATCATGGTTTCCTTGAGAAAAATTCTTGGTTACAATGCTTCAAGGTTGTTGATGGCTCCTTCTTATTTTGCATTCCCTCAGTCTCTAAATCTTGAGCAAGATTTACTTGTTTCACTTGTAGTCCTTAGTGATATCCAAGTTGGAAGTCCTTGGTGAACATGGTGAAGATGTTGAAGTCATTAGAGTTGAAGAAGTTGAAGAAGTCCTTTGCACATAGTGTAGTCCTTGGTCATGGGTAGGTTTTTCCATTAAGTTGAAGTAGAAGAGATGTAGAGTTGAAACCAAAATGGTTGAGGAAAGAGTTTACAAGTTTTTGTAAAATAAGTTTTTGGATCAAAATATAACTCCTATTTTTCTAAGGGTTTTTGTCCAATCCTAGGTTTACAAATCCTACAGGCAACACAATGCTCTGATACCATCTGTAGGGGTCCCAACCTTTAATAAGATTGATCCCTCCTGTGTTTACAATGCTAGTCCCTGGATCAATAGCTAGCATCCACAGTTAAGATGTAATATCAAGAAACAAAGGTCATAATATAACTTTATAACCAGGAATAACATAATTTTATTACATCTTTCATAGCTCATATGGCTATTACATTACATTGCAGCGGAATAACTATAGTCATGGGTCCTTCATCTTCAAAGTGCCACAGGCAGATGTTGGTTGTAGACTTTGTAATCCTAATCAATCAATCTTCACTAAAGACAATCAAACCTGCAACATTACAAGTTACAGCCACAAGGGGTCAATACATTTGAATTGTATTGGCAAGTGATACTATGGTAGTATGGTGGAGTCTATCATCTATATGCATTTGGCTAAGTGGAGTTGTGGCTTGCATTGCTCAAAATAGATTTTTCTTATCATTTTGAAAATACTAAGTTTTTGCTTGACAAAATCATTTTTCTCAATCAAAGATTGAAGATCCTTTCCAAGGCATCTATCAATCAATGATTGAAGATTTCAAACAACCCTTGTTCAATCCACAAGTTTTATCTTAGAAATTTGAATGATGTGATTCTTGATTGCTTCCATGTCTTGATGCTCAAATTGTCCTTTACCAGGGACATGGCTAAGTACTTAGGTTTTACACTCTGCAGAGGTGGTGCACTTTCCCCACAAGACTTGGTTTCCCAAGACAAGATCTTTCAGAAGCTTTCCCTTAGACCAAAATGGACGCGCTCCAACCTATCAAACACTACCACCCACTGTCCATATGGCTAAGTTCTTGCAACCTATATGATCATGGCAGAGCCCATATTGCCAAGTGGTTGCACTTGAAGCTTCTCAACATTTGACATCTCAAATCCCTTTGTTCCTGGGTGGCCATCCACAAGTGAGATACACAATCCAAGTCCATGGCCTTGTGAACCACTCAACCATTCTCCACCAAGCTATCCCATTCCACCCAGGTGATTCATTAACTTAGTTGTTTTATTAGACAAAATCACAAGTCCTCAGACTTAGAATATTTTTCCATAGTGTGAATATATATTCCACCCATGTTCTCTATTAGCTAGGCTAAGCTTGGTAGTAGTAGGAATTTTAACTTAGGAAAATACTACTAAGGATTCATCTACTAGGTTTCCTATAGCAAGGTTTATACTTAGCAAAATCCATGCAAGTTTTCCTTAGCAAAATCACTAATGCATAGTGAAAGTAATGGGACAAAAAGTATGAAGCATCACTTGCCTTTTTGGAAGGGAATGGTAGTTCACTCCTTGATCTTGCTAGTATCACACTTTCTATCTTCACTACAAGTCAATCAAGTAGACACAAATCAACTAGCATTCCAAACCAATAAATCAATCAAACAATTTAACACACACAAAACAATGGGATCTAAGTCATGCATGGGAGCATGCACAAGATAGTTTTTATTTTGCAAAGGGGTCTCTATTGGGTTTCTAAACTTTGTAAGATCCAAATTGGTCATTTACCAAAGTGGCAAAGTCATTAGCAAGTGGGTTTTATCCAAAACCATTTTTTTTAAATCCATTCATCATTTCATGTGGTGAAAAATGTTTTTATCAAGGCAAAACTCTTAAGTTTTTCACCAAATGAGTTGCTATTGCAAAACTTGGTGTTTTGGGTCAGTAGGTTTGGTCTAAACCATTTTCCCAAAATTTTAACTCAAAATCATTTTCATAACAAAAATTCATTCTTTTTATCTGGCTAGAAAAATGACTAAGTCAAGTAATCCAACCTAAATTTTACCAAAATCATTTTTAACACCAAGGGTTGGTTCCTAGGGTCAGTAAGGTCACAACAAACCATTTTGCAAAAGTTTTAACCCTAAAATCAATTTTAAACAATTTTTATACTCTAAACAAGCTCACAAAAGAATCTGCAAAAACAAGCAAGCTAACAGATACTATTTTCTAAACCAAGGGCATGGTTGGCTAGGGATTGTTCTCCTGATTTCAACGATATAAAGTTTGCAAAATTTGGACGTGTGGTTTGAAAGTTACAAGGGTTTGAAAATTACAAACAAATCTGTTTTCAATTTCTGTTTTTAAACAGACAGGTGACACGCGGCACGAATTCATTGGGTGGTACCGGTTCGTCTGGATCGAGTAACACAGACCACAGGATTAAAGGGGCAGGTGCGGCTCAGATCAACGTGTACCCCTTCGTTCAGTCAATCTATCGTGGCCACGCGATTAAGATCCTACGGTACTGATTCACTCGACCATAAGTGAGCGGCGCCGATGGCGGCTTAGCGGCGGCGCACGGCCAGGCGAGGTGCTTGCGGTCGTTCTAGGAAGCAAAGATCGAGATGGGAATGCTCACCGTGATCGCGAGGACGAGGTGATGCTCGGGGCGTGGTCGTTTGGTCGTGGGGCGTCCTGGAACAACAGGGATTGCTCGCCGGAGTTGAAGACAACGTCGGACGGCTCTGTCCATGGTCAAAGACGAGGCTACTGATCACGAAAAGACAAACAGAGGTCATGGTTAGTTGCGCAAGACCGAGGCGAGTGAGGGAGCGTGAACGAGGAGGCTCGGGGTGGTCGAATACTTCCTGTGGACGTCGTCGGTGAAGAAGACAAATGCGGCGGCGTCGGGAGCTTGTCGTAGTCGACGGTCCGGGGCGCCCGCGGGTGAGTGGAAAGAGCCGGGAGAAGCGCCAAGGCTAGAAGAGTGTGTGAGTGTGCTTAGGAAGGCGAGGGGTGGCAGGACATGGCCGGAATTCTCGCCGGAGCGTCGTCGTACAGTGGCGGTGGTTGAGCGTAATTAGACAGCCTGGGGGCGTGCCGAAGAAGGGTGTCTGAGGGAAACGGAAGAGGGGAGGCAGGCGATTTATCCTGCGTGGTCAAGGGGCTGATTTAGCGCGCGATTAAGACGAATTACGCTGAAGTTATTCCGTCTGCAACGGCCGGCGAGGGGGAGAAGAGGTCGAGCGGGGTGAAGAGGAAGAACAGTGGCAAGTGGGGTCGGTCAGTCAGTGGGAATGGAGCGAGGAGGAGGTCCACTGGTCAGTCTCTGCGTGGGTCGGATGCGAGGTGTGAAACGTTTTCCTGCGGGGTGAGGAGCTGGGCTGGTTGGTGGGCTTCCTGGGCTTGGCCGGCTGGGTCCAAATCCATTTTTTTTATTCTGTAACATTTTCTTTTTCTATTTCTGATTTCTGTTTTGAATTTCAATCAACCAAACAACCTTCAAATCAATTCAAATAATCAACAAACTTTGCAACTATGAATTTGGTTCTGTTCAGAAACATAAACCAAAATCCAAAATAAAATAATAATTTTTATTCTTTTTAAGATACATTCTTTAATTAAATAAAATGGTTCTTTAGTTAAATAAAATAGGGTTTGATTTAATTATAAAAATCTCCATTTGAAATCCAAATATTTTCAAAATCAAATCAGTAGGTTTTATTTGAAAATATAAGATACTTGAAATACTTGTTTAAAATAAAACAACCTTTTATTTTAGAGTCCATTGTTAATTAAATATAATAGACTTTCATTATGAAATCAAATAGGATTTTGCTTTATTGAGATATTTATTTTGAAATCTAAAATAAAGCAAAAACTCTCTAGTAGGTTTTATTTGTGAGTATCAAACATTTAGAAAGCTTATTTTAAATAATTCTAATAAGTTTTGATGTTTCAATTAAATTGGTAAAACCTTCTATTAAATAAAGTTGGATATTAAATCCTTATTAATTTATTTAAATAAACCTTTGCTAATTTTATTTTAAAAAAAATGTTTTAATTCCAAAGCTTGTCCAAGGCTTAATTTGGCTTTATAAAATAATCTTTATTTATGAAACTTCTATTTCATTTGAAAACAAATCTTTTCATTTAAGAGTTTTTAAATAGTATTTCCAAATGTTTTTATTTTTTTTCTTTTATTAAATGTTTATCTTTTTAAATCCCTTTAGGTTTTATTTAATTCAAATGGGTTTGAAGTTCCAATTGAATTCAAAAAGTTTCTTCTGGCTCTGAAAATCAACAAAGTTTTATTTTATTCTTTTATTTTCACATTACAAGATTTGGAAAATCTTGGGATGTGACAGGCTACCACCCTTAAAATAAATCTCGTCCCGAGATTTGGGAAGGTTAGGGTTACAAGCGGTTCAAAACAACTAGGGTACTACCACCCTTAAAATTTTTCAAACAAAAATTAAATAATGTCCTTCTTGGGATCATGAGAAAATCTTCTCTAAGCAAATATTTGCATTGTGCCCTTGGTTTCCATACTTGACTCATGGGCCAAGGTTGAGATCCTTCATAGACTTGTTTAACTTGTTCTCCATCCTTTCTGGACAATTATTTGCATAGTGGCCTAGTTCCTTGCATTTGAAACATGTGACAAGGCTGAGATCCCTCATAGGCTGGTTTATCTTATGCTTCATATTTTCTGGACAGTTGTTTGCATAATGTCCTAACTCTTTGCAGTGTTTGCACATCACTTGGCTAATATCTTTCTTTTCCTTGGGTTTCACTAGCCTTTGTTTGTTTTCTTGGCTCTTCTCCTTTTCTGGGCATTCATTGGCATAGTGTCCCATCTCTTTGCATTTGAAACATTGCACTTGTGTAATATCCTTCTTGCTAGTGTTGGGGAATTTCTTCTTCTTCTTGGGTCTCTCCAAAGCTAGGAGTTCTTCTAGTTCATGTTCTTCATAGGTGTGAGATCTTTCTCTCTTCTTGGGACATTGATCTTCATGTTCCTTGGATGAATGATCCTTGTATCTAAAAATATTTCTATCTTGGGTTCCTTCTAGATTAGCATCTTTGTCATCCTTGTTGTCATTAGCTCTTTGGGGAAAGTTTTCTCCCATGTTGATCATTTGAGTAACCAATCCTTGCAACAATTGGGATTGAAGTTTCAAAATTCTTTGTATGGCTGGGTCTAGTCCATTGTTGTTGGCTAAAAGCTGAGTTGTCTCTTGGCTCAACTGGTTTTGGGTTACTATAAGTTCTCTCATGTTGTCCTCTTGGTTGTGGTTGTCATCAACCTTGATGTTGGAGTTTCTTGGAGTAGTCATCTGTTTGGGTTGAAGGGATTAGAATAGGCAAGATATTTCTAAGGAGTCAGTTCTAGTCACACACATCATAATTCACACAAGCAATGTGCATGCAATCATAAACCAAACAATTCACTCAAACAACAAAGTTCAAGCACATACTTAGGCAACAAAATATTTTTGTTACACCACATAAGTTGGTGAGTTTGACTTATCTAAATATGGTGGTCCATCTATATGGTTCACTTGTGATCTTTCCTTCTCGATTTCTTCCTCTTACTTGGGATCATGGTTTCCTTGAGAAAAATTCTTGGTTATAATGCTTCAAGGTTGTTGATGGCTCCTTCTTATTTTGCATTCCCTCAGTCTCTAAATCTTGAGCAAGATTTACTTGTTTCACTTGTAGTCCTTAGTGATATCCAAGTTGGAAGTCCTTGGTGAACATGGTGAAGATGTTGAAGTCATTAGAGTTGAAGAAGTTGAAGAAGTCCTTTGCACATAGTGTAGTCCTTGGTCATGGGTAGGTGTTTCCATTAAGTTGAAGTAGAAGAGATGTAGAGTTGAAACCAAAATGGTTGAGGAAAGAGTTTACAAGTTTTTGTAAAATAAGTTTTTGGATCAAAATATAACTCCTATTTTTCTAAGGGTTTTTGTCCAATCCTAGGTTTACAAATCCTACAGGAAACACAATGATCTGATACCATCTGTAGGGGTCCCAACCTTTAATAAGATTGATCCCTCCTGTGTTTACAATGCTAGTCCCTGGATCAATAGCTAGCATCCACAGTTAAGATGTAATATCAAGAAACAAAGGTCATAATATAACTTTATAACCAGGAATAACATAATTTTATTACATCTTTCATAGCTCATATGGCTATTACATTACATTGCAGCGGAATAACTATAGTCATGGGTCCTTCATCTTCAAAGTGCCACAGGAAGATGTTGGTTGTAGACTTTGTAATCCTAATCAATCAATCTTCACTAAAGACAATCAAACCTGCAACATTACAAGTTACAGCCACAAGGGGTCAATACATTTGAATTGTATTGGCAAGTGATACTATGGTAGTATGGTGGAGTCTATCATCTATATGCATTTGGCTAAGTGGAGTTGTGGCTTGCATTGCTCAAAATAGATTTTTCTTATCATTTTGAAAATACTAAGTTTTTGCTTGACAAAATCATTTTTCTCAATCAAAGATTGAAGATCCTTTCCAAGGCATCTATCAATCAATGATTGAAGATTTCAAACAACCCTTGTTCAATCCACAAGTTTTATCTTAGAAATTTGAATGATGTGATTCTTGATTGCTTCCATGTCTTGATGCTCAAATTGTCCTTTACCAGGGACATGGCTAAGTACTTAGGTTTTACACTCTGCAGAGGTGGTGCACTTTCCCCACAAGACTTGGTTTCCCAAGACAAGATCTTTCAGAAGCTTTCCCTTAGACCAAAATGGACGCGCTCCAACCTATCAAACACTACCACCCACTGTCCATATGGCTAAGTTCTTGCAACCTATATGATCATGGCAGAGCCCATATTGCCAAGTGGTTGCACTTGAAGCTTCTCAACATTTGACATCTCAAATCCCTTTGTTCCTGGGTGGCCATCCACAAGTGAGATACACAATCCAAGTCCATGGCCTTGTGAACCACTCAACCATTCTCCACCAAGCTATCCCATTCCACCCAGGTGATTCATTAACTTAGTTGTTTTATTAGACAAAATCACAAGTCCTCAGACTTAGAATATTTTTCCATAGTGTGAATATATATTCCACCCATGTTCTCTATTAGCTAGGCTAAGCTTGGTAGTAGTAGGAATTTTAACTTAGGAAAATACTACTAAGGATTCATCTACTAGGTTTCCTATAGCAAGGTTTATACTTAGCAAAATCCATGCAAGTTTTCCTTAGCAAAATCACTAATGCATAGTGAAAGTAATGGGACAAAAAGTATGAAGCATCACTTGCCTTTTTGGAAGGGAATGGTAGTTCACTCCTTGATCTTGCTAGTATCACACTTTCTATCTTCACTACAAGTCAATCAAGTAGACACAAATCAACTAGCATTCCAAACCAATAAATCAATCAAACAATTTAACACACACAAAACAATGGGATCTAAGTCATGCATGGGAGCATGCACAAGATAGTTTTTATTTTGCAAAGGGGTCTCTATTGGGTTTCTAAACTTTGTAAGATCCAAATTGGTCATTTACCAAAGTGGCAAAGTCATTAGCAAGTGGGTTTTATCCAAAACCATTTTTTTTAAATCCATTCATCATTTCATGTGGTGAAAAATGTTTTTATCAAGGCAAAACTCTTAAGTTTTTCACCAAATGAGTTGCTATTGCAAAACTTGGTGTTTTGGGTCAGTAGGTTTGGTCTAAACCATTTTCCCAAAATTTTAACTCAAAATCATTTTCATAACAAAAATTCATTCTTTTTATCTGGCTAGAAAAATGACTAAGTCAAGTAATCCAACCTAAATTTTACCAAAATCATTTTTAACACCAAGGGTTGGTTCCTAGGGTCAGTAAGGTCACAACAAACCATTTTGCAAAAGTTTTAACCCTAAAATCAATTTTAAACAATTTTTATACTCTAAACAAGCTCACAAAAGAATCTGCAAAAACAAGCAAGCTAACAGATACTATTTTCTAAACCAAGGGCATGTTTGGCTAGGGATTGTTCTCCTGATTTCAACGATATAAAGTTTGCAAAATTTGGACGTGTGGTTTGAAAGTTACAAGGGTTTGAAAATTACAAACAAATCTGTTTTCAATTTCTGTTTTTAAACAGACAGGTGACACGCGGCACGAATTCATTGGGTGGTACCGGTTCGTCTGGATCGAGTAACACAGACCACAGGATTAAAGGGGCAGGTGCGGCTCAGATCAACGTGTACCCCTTCGTTCAGTCAATCTATCGTGGCCACGCGATTAAGATCCTACGGTACTGATTCACTCGACCATAAGTGAGCGGCGCCGATGGCGGCTTAGCGGCGGCGCACGGCCAGGCGAGGTGCTTGCGGTCGTTCTAGGAAGCAAAGATCGAGATGGGAATGCTCACCGTGATCGCGAGGACGAGGTGATGCTCGGGGCGTGGTCGTTTGGTCGTGGGGCGTCCTGGAACAACAGGGATTGCTCGCCGGAGTTGAAGACAACGTCGGACGGCTCTGTCCATGGTCAAAGACGAGGCTACTGATCACGAAAAGACAAACAGAGGTCATGGTTAGTTGCGCAAGACCGAGGCGAGTGAGGGAGCGTGAACGAGGAGGCTCGGGGTGGTCGAATACTTCCTGTGGACGTCGTCGGTGAAGAAGGCAAATGCGGCGGCGTCGGGAGCTTGTCGTAGTCGACGGTCCGGGGCGCCCGCGGGTGAGTGGAAAGAGCCGGGAGAAGCGCCAAGGCTAGAAGAGTGTGTGAGTGTGCTTAGGAAGGCGAGGGGTGGCAGGACATGGCCGGAATTCTCGCCGGAGCGTCGTCGTACAGTGGCGGTGGTTGAGCGTAATTAGACAGCCTGGGGGCGTGCCGAAGAAGGGTGTCTGAGGGAAACGGAAGAGGGGAGGCAGGCGATTTATCCTGCGTGGTCAAGGGGCTGATTTAGCGCGCGATTAAGACGAATTACGCTGAAGTTATTCCGTCTGCAACGGCCGGCGAGGGGGAGAAGAGGTCGAGCGGGGTGAAGAGGAAGAACAGTGGCAAGTGGGGTCGGTCAGTCAGTGGGAATGGAGCGAGGAGGAGGTCCACTGGTCAGTCTCTGCGTGGGTCGGATGCGAGGTGTGAAACGTTTTCCTGCGGGGTGAGGAGCTGGGCTGGTTGGTGGGCTTCCTGGGCTTGGCCGGCTGGGTCCAAATCCATTTTTTTTATTCTGTAACATTTTCTTTTTCTATTTCTGATTTCTGTTTTGAATTTCAATCAACCAAACAACCTTCAAATCAATTCAAATAATCAACAAACTTTGCAACTATGAATTTGGTTCTGTTCAGAAACATAAACCAAAATCCAAAATAAAATAATAATTTTTATTCTTTTTAAGATACATTCTTTAATTAAATAAAATGGTTCTTTAGTTAAATAAAATAGGGTTTGATTTAATTATAAAAATCTCCATTTGAAATCCAAATATTTTCAAAATCAAATCAGTAGGTTTTATTTGAAAATATAAGATACTTGAAATACTTGTTTAAAATAAAACAACCTTTTATTTTAGAGTCCATTGTTAATTAAATATAATAGACTTTCATTATGAAATCAAATAGGATTTTGCTTTATTGAGATATTTATTTTGAAATCTAAAATAAAGCAAAAACTCTCTAGTAGGTTTTATTTGTGAGTATCAAACATTTAGAAAGCTTATTTTAAATAATTCTAATAAGTTTTGATGTTTCAATTAAATTGGTAAAACCTTCTATTAAATAAAGTTGGATATTAAATCCTTATTAATTTATTTAAATAAACCTTTGCTAATTTTATTTAAAATAAAAATGTTTTAATTCCAAAGCTTGTCCAAGGCTTAATTTGGCTTTATAAAATAATCTTTATTTATGAAACTTCTATTTCATTTGAAAACAAATCTTTTCATTTAAGAGTTTCAAAATAGTATTTCCAAATGTTTTTATTTTTTTTCTTTTATTAAATGTTTATCTTTTTAAATCCCTTTAGGTTTTATTTAATTCAAATGGGTTTGAAGTTCCAATTGAATTCAAAAAGTTTCTTCTGGCTCTGAAAATCAACAAAGTTTTATTTTATTCTTTTATTTTCACATTACAAGATTTGGAAAATCTTGGGATGTGACAGGCTACCACCCTTAAAATAAATCTCGTCCCGAGATTTGGGAAGGTTAGGGTTACAAGCGGTTCAAAACAACTAGGGTACTACCACCCTTAAAATTTTTCAAACAAAAATTAAATAATGTCCTTCTTGGGATCATGAGAAAATCTTCTCTAAGCAAATATTTGCATTGTGCCCTTGGTTTCCATACTTGACTCATGGGCCAAGGTTGAGATCCTTCATAGACTTGTTTAACTTGTTCTCCATCCTTTCTGGACAATTATTTGCATAGTGGCCTAGTTCCTTGCATTTGAAACATGTGACAAGGCTGAGATCCCTCATAGGCTGGTTTATCTTATGCTTCATATTTTCTGGACAGTTGTTTGCATAATGTCCTAACTCTTTGCAGTGTTTGCACATCACTTGGCTAATATCTTTCTTTTCCTTGGGTTTCACTAGCCTTTGTTTGTTTTCTTGGCTCTTCTCCTTTTCTGGGCATTCATTGGCATAGTGTCCCATCTCTTTGCATTTGAAACATTGCACTTGTGTAATATCCTTCTTGCTAGTGTTGGGGAATTTCTTCTTCTTCTTGGGTCTCTCCAAAGCTAGGAGTTCTTCTAGTTCATGTTCTTCATAGGTGTGAGATCTTTCTCTCTTCTTGGGACATTGATCTTCATGTTCCTTGGATGAATGATCCTTGTATCTAAAAATATTTCTATCTTGGGTTCCTTCTAGATTAGCATCTTTGTCATCCTTGTTGTCATTAGCTCTTTGGGGAAAGTTTTCTCCCATGTTGATCATTTGAGTAACCAATCCTTGCAACAATTGGGATTGAAGTTTCAAAATTCTTTGTATGGCTGGGTCTAGTCCATTGTTGTTGGCTAAAAGCTGAGTTGTCTCTTGGCTCAACTGGTTTTGGGTTACTATAAGTTCTCTCATGTTGTCCTCTTGGTTGTGGTTGTCATCAACCTTGATGTTGGAGTTTCTTGGAGTAGTCATCTGTTTGGGTTGAAGGGATTAGAATAGGCAAGATATTTCTAAGGAGTCAGTTCTAGTCACACACATCATAATTCACACAAGCAATGTGCATGCAATCATAAACCAAACAATTCACTCAAACAACAAAGTTCAAGCACATACTTAGGCAACAAAATATTTTTGTTACACCACATAAGTTGGTGAGTTTGACTTATCTAAATATGGTGGTCCATCTATATGGTTCACTTGTGATCTTTCCTTCTCGATTTCTTCCTCTTACTTGGGATCATGGTTTCCTTGAGAAAAATTCTTGGTTATAATGCTTCAAGGTTGTTGATGGCTCCTTCTTATTTTGCATTCCCTCAGTCTCTAAATCTTGAGCAAGATTTACTTGTTTCACTTGTAGTCCTTAGTGATATCCAAGTTGGAAGTCCTTGGTGAACATGGTGAAGATGTTGAAGTCATTAGAGTTGAAGAAGTTGAAGAAGTCCTTTGCACATAGTGTAGTCCTTGGTCATGGGTAGGTGTTTCCATTAAGTTGAAGTAGAAGAGATGTAGAGTTGAAACCAAAATGGTTGAGGAAAGAGTTTACAAGTTTTTGTAAAATAAGTTTTTGGATCAAAATATAACTCCTATTTTTCTAAGGGTTTTTGTCCAATCCTAGGTTTACAAATCCTACAGGAAACACAATGATCTGATACCATCTGTAGGGGTCCCAACCTTTAATAAGATTGATCCCTCCTGTGTTTACAATGCTAGTCCCTGGATCAATAGCTAGCATCCACAGTTAAGATGTAATATCAAGAAACAAAGGTCATAATATAACTTTATAACCAGGAATAACATAATTTTATTACATCTTTCATAGCTCATATGGCTATTACATTACATTGCAGCGGAATAACTATAGTCATGGGTCCTTCATCTTCAAAGTGCCACAGGCAGATGTTGGTTGTAGACTTTGTAATCCTAATCAATCAATCTTCACTAAAGACAATCAAACCTGCAACATTACAAGTTACAGCCACAAGGGGTCAATACATTTGAATTGTATTGGCAAGTGATACTATGGTAGTATGGTGGAGTCTATCATCTATATGCATTTGGCTAAGTGGAGTTGTGGCTTGCATTGCTCAAAATAGATTTTTCTTATCATTTTGAAAATACTAAGTTTTTGCTTGACAAAATCATTTTTCTCAATCAAAGATTGAAGATCCTTTCCAAGGCATCTATCAACCAATGATTGAAGATTTCAAACAACCCTTGTTCAATCCACAAGTTTTATCTTAGAAATTTGAATGATGTGATTCTTGATTGCTTCCATGTCTTGATGCTCAAATTGTCCTTTACCAGGGACATGGCTAAGTACTTAGGTTTTACACTCTGCAGAGGTGGTGCACTTTCCCCACAAGACTTGGTTTCCCAAGACAAGATCTTTCAGAAGCTTTCCCTTAGACCAAAATGGACGCGCTCCAACCTATCAAACACTACCACCCACTGTCCATATGGCTAAGTTCTTGCAACCTATATGATCATGGCAGAGCCCATATTGCCAAGTGGTTGCACTTGAAGCTTCTCAACATTTGACATCTCAAATCCCTTTGTTCCTGGGTGGCCATCCACAAGTGAGATACACAATCCAAGTCCATGGCCTTGTGAACCACTCAACCATTCTCCACCAAGCTATCCCATTCCACCCAGGTGATTCATTAACTTGGTTGTTTTATTAGACAAAATCACAAGTCCTCAGACTTAGAATATTTTTCCATAGTGTGAATATATATTCCACCCATGTTCTCTATTAGCTAGGCTAAGCTTGGTAGTAGTAGGAATTTTAACTTAGGAAAATCCTACTAAGGATTCATCTACTAGGTTTCCTATAGCAAGGTTTATACTTAGCAAAATCCATGCAAGTTTTACTTAGCAAAATCACTAATGCATAGTGAAAGTAATGGGACAAAAAGTATGAAGCATCACTTGCCTTTTTGGAAGGTAGTGGTAGTTCACTCCTTGATCTTGCTAGTATCACACTTTCTATCTTCACTACAAGTCAATCAAGTAGACACAAATCAACTAGCATTCCAAACCAATAAATCAATCAAACAATTTAACACACACAAAACAATGGGATCTAAGTCATGCATGGGAGCATGCACAAGATAGTTTTTATTTTGCAAAGGGGTCTCTATTGGGTTTCTAAACTTTGTAAGATCCAAATTGGTCATTTACCAAAGTGGCAAAGTCATTAGCAAGTGGGTTTTATCCAAAACCATTTTTTTAAAATCCATTCATCATTTCATGTGGTGAAAAATGTTTTTATCAAGGCAAAACTCTTAAGTTTTTCACCAAATGAGTTGCTATTGCAAAACTTGGTGTTTTGGGTCAGTAGGTTTGGTCTAAACCATTTTCCCAAAATTTTAACTCAAAATCATTTTCATAACAAAAATTCATTCTTTTTATCTGGCTAGAAAAATGACTAAGTCAAGTAATCCAACCTAAATTTTACCAAAATCATTTTTAACACCAAGGGTTGGTTCCTAGCGTCAGTAAGGTCACAACAAACCATTTTGCAAAAGTTTTAACCCTAAAATCAATTTTAAACAATTTTTATACTCTAAACAATCTCACAAAAGAATCTGCAAAAACAAGCAAGCTAACAGATATTATTTTCTAAACCAAGGGCATGGTTGGCTAGGGCTTGTTCTCCTGATTTCAACGATATAAAGTTTGCAAAATTTGGACGTGTGGTTTGAAAGTTACAAGGGTTTGAAAATTACAAACAAATCTGTTTTCAATTTCTGTTTTTAAACAGACAGGTGACACGCGGCACGAATTCATTGGGTGGTACCGGTTAGGGGCAGGTGCGGCTCAGATCAACGCGTACCCCTTCGTTCAGTCAATCTATCGTGGCCACGCGATTAAGATCCTACGGTACTGATTCACTCGACCATAAGTGAGCGGCGCCGACGGCGGCTTAGCGGCGGCGCACGGCCAGGCGAGGTGCTTGCGGTCGTTCTAGGAAGCAAAGATCGAGATGGGAATGCTCACCGTGATCGCGAGGACGAGGTGATGCTCGGGGCGTGGTCGTTTGGTTGTGGGGCGTCCTGGAACAACAGGGATTGCTCGCCGGAGTTGAAGACAACGTCGGACGGCTCTGTCCGTGGTCAAAGACGAGGCTACTGATCACGAAAAGACAAACAGAGGTCATGGTTAGTTGCGCAAGACCGAGGCGAGTGAGGGAGCGTGAACGAGGAGGCTCGGGGTGGTCGAATACTTCCTGTGGACGTCGTCGGTGAAGAAGACAAATGCGGCGGCGTCAGGAGCTTGTCGTAGTCGACGGTCCGGGGCGCCCACGGGTGAGTGGAAAGCGCCAGGAGAAGCGCCAAGGCTAGAAGAGTGTGTGAGTGTGCTTAGGAAGGCGAGGGGTGGCAGGACACGACCAGAATTCTCGCCGGAGCGTCGTCGTACAGTGGCGGTGGTTGAGCGTAATTAGACAGCCTGGGGGCGTGCCGAAGAAGGGTGTCTGAGGGAAACGGAAGAGGGGAGGCAGGCGATTTATCCTGCGTGGTCAAGGGGCTGATTTAACGCGCGATTAAGACGAATTACGCCAGAGTTATTCCGTCTTCAACGGCCGGCGAGGGGGAGAAGAGGTCGAGCGGGGTGAAGAGGAAGAACAGTGGCAAGTGGGGTCGGTCAGTCCGTGGGAATGGAGCAAGGAGGAGGTCCACTGGTCAGTCTCTGCGTGGGTCGGATGCGAGGTGTGAAACGTTTTCCTGCGGGGTGAGGAGCTTGTCTGGTTGGTGGGCTTCCTGGGCTTGGCCGGCTGGGCTGGGTCCAAATCCATTTTTTTTATTCTGTAACATTTTCTTTTTCTATTTCTGATTTCTGTTTTGAATTTCAATCAACCAAACAACCTTCAAATCAATTCAAATAATCAACAAACTTTGCAACTATGAATTTGGTTCTGTTCAGAAACATAAACCAAAATCCAAAATAAAATAATAATTTTTATTCTTTTTAAGATACATTCTTTAATTAAATAAAATGGTTCTTTAGTTAAATAAAATAGGGTTTGATTTAATTATAAAAATCTCCATTTGAAATCCAAATATTTTCAAAATCAAATCAGTAGGTTTTATTTGAAAATATAAGATACTTGAAATACTTGTTTAAAATAAAACAACCTTTTATTTTAGAGTCCATTGTTAATTAAATATAATAGACTTTCATTATGAAATCAAATAGGATTTTGCTTTATTGAGATATTTATTTTGAAATCTAAAATAAAGCAAAAACTCTCTAGTAGGTTTTATTTGTGAGTATCAAACATTTAGAAAGATTATTTTAAATAATTCTAGTAAGTTTTGATGTTTCAATTAAATTGGTAAAACCTTCTATTAAATAAAGTTGGATATTAAATCCTTATTAATTTATTTAAATAAACCTTTGCTAATTTTATTTAAAATAAAAATGTTTTAATTCCAAAGCTTGTCCAAGGCTTAATTTGGCTTTATAAAATAATCTTTATTTATGAAACTTCTATTTCATTTGAAAACAAATCTTTTCATTTAAGAGTTTCAAAATAGTATTTCCAAATGTTTTTATTTTTTTTCTTTTATTAAATGTTTATCTTTTTAAATCCCTTTAGGTTTTATTTAATTCAAATGGGTTTGAAGTTCCAATTGAATTCAAAAAGTTTCTTCTGGCTCTGAAAATCAACAAAGTTTTATTTTATTCTTTTATTTTCACATTACAAGATTTGGAAAATCTTGGGATGTGACAATTGCCATATCTCCATGACTTGATTCCTTTGAGCCATCGTATTGTAGTTTCTTAGCCATGCTTATTAGATGCACAAAAGGGAATTCATGATTGATTATGTTATGCAAAAGTTATGTTTTGTTATAATAAAAAAAACTGGAATTTAATGAATCTCCTGGGTGTGATGGATTGATGTTTTTGGATGGTTTACTACGGAAAGCACACCTAGGCTTCAGAGATTGGACAGGTTTCTTGTGTAGTAGCTTCCAGTATAGCCGCATGTCATTATTTATCTTGACTAAGTAAGTTGTGGAAACCTGACCCGATGTGACTAGCAGATGTAGGGGATGTAGGTTGGTATGGGTCCGTCCTGAGGGCTCAGGGTTCCACTTCTGAAAGGTTCCGTCTTGGTTTTCTCCCTATCATGACACAAAATGAGTGTAATGGTAAGAGCGGGTTGACTGGGTCGTGCGGGTAAAGTGTACAACCCCTGCAGGGTGTCTAAACTAAGTACTTAGTCGTGTCCCCGGTTATGGACAACTATGAGCAACTAGGTCTGAAACTGTTTGGAAGATCTCACTCATCCCAATTTCTTAATTACTAAAACTTGATGGGTGAACATGGGTTTAGGAGCATACGAAAGCTAAACTATCTTGTTTCTACATGGGTTTATGCCGGTATGTCCTTAGAAGATTATTTTGAAGAAAGAAAAGTATTTTGAAAGTAGGCAAAAGTTGTATTGCTTTTAGCAAATGAGCCTGAACTCCACCTAGCCAAATATGCATGTAGTTGATAGATCCTTTGTACTCATTAGTTCTACTTGCCAATACATTCAAAGTATTGACCATTCATGGCTGCAACGTTTCATGTTGCAGGTTGTTCCGTTTCTGAGTGATCGTTCATAGGTCGCGAGACTCCACTGAACGATTGTTCACCTGTGACACATTTTAAGAATGGAGATCTACCTTGTATTCGTTTTCCGCGGTGTACTTGTGTAATATAATATAAATTCTAGATCATATTCGTTGTATTTATGATGTACAGTTACATTTGGTATCATTTTGTACTGTGTGTGCCAGTGAACCGATCCAGGGATTGGCACTATACACATGAACTCAGCCTTATCAGGTGAGGGTGTTACAGGATGCTTCACATGATGCTCATTATGGTGATGCTACAAGTTTCCACCATGATTAGGCATGGCTTAGGCTAGCGGCCCAGTCGTTTCTCTAACAAAAAATACATAACTCCATGGACCTACAAGCTCCCTCTTTATTTCACACCGGCGACATCCATAGACAAAAGAGCATGATATAAACCGTGTACAAAGTACAAGTGCAATGTTGAAAACGTTCCCCATGACAACATGGTTCTGCTAATTCCAACGTATAAGTGCAAGCATATACAACATAGATGACACAATGGTTCAAGTTTATTAGGGGCAAGGAATATAAAGTGTTCCATCAAGTTTGTGAGGGCTTTAATCACTAAGTTTTCACATAACAAAATACTTTTTAATTGGAAGATAGCTAAAAACAAGAATATACTTGGAATGGTGTAACACACCATGCATAGGAATTTATAGTGGACACTTTGGAATAACTTGGCTTGTTGGGAGTTGGAAGTTTGAGTAGAGCTTACTCATACAAGTGGAGGCTAGCAAAAGACTGGAAGCAACCAACTAAGAGAGCAATAATGGCCATAATCATGAAGAGCGACAAAACATCACTATTCAAAGCATAGAGTGGTACTACAAGTCACGGACTATATTATCATAGAGGCTATGGTGAGTTGTGCATAGTCATAACATGGTATGAGCATGTGCCAAGTCAACCCAAACAAAGCATCAAAGGAGAAAACCACAACACTATGCTTTTGTATGCTAAAACAACACATGATTCGTTCAAGGCACACTAAGCAATCCCAATTGTTTGGAACAAGTCATGCTACAACAATAATCACTAAGAATAAGGTCAAAACAACACCTAGCATGACATGCTAAAGTCTAAGTCACAGTCAATGCAAGCTCCTCTTGCACTTTCAAGCAAGAACTTTCTACTCCTTTCCAACACCAATCGACTTATTTAAAACAACACAGCGAGAACGGGGGTCCAAACTACTTTATTCAAGCAAATTAAACAAACTAAGAAAATCAAACGAAAACTAAGACGCTCCAAGAACAACACAACAGTGCATGAAACAATAAAAACGAAGTCTCTAGAAAGACCTGAGCTTTTTATTGATGAAGAAGGGGATGCCTTGGGCATCCCCAAGCTTTGAAGCTTGTACCTCTTGGATATTTATTGGGGTGACACCAGGGTGGCATTCCCAAGCTTGAGTTTTTGTCCATTCTTCATCTCATTACATCATTCTCTCTCTACACCTGAAATTTTTCCTTCATATAAAACTTCACACAATCTTCATTAGCAACATTAGTGTATTCAAAAGATAATAGACCTTTGGGTTTAGCTTTATAATAGAAAAAGTTTTCACTAAAAACATAAGCTACTGTAGCAACTCCTTCAAAAAGCTCAATTTTCCAAAAAGAACCCTAAAAGAAATCAATAAGAAGAAAATGCAAATAATGGTAGAAATCTGTCAAAACAGTCTCAGCAAATAATGGTAGAAACCGATTTTTCGAAAATCTTCTGTTACTTAAATCAAAAAGTGTTGAACTAACGAAAGTTAGCTAACATATTGGGGGATTTATTCGTAAATTTTCAGCTTAATCTGACTTACTAGGGAGATTTTATAATTTGCCACACTTTACTTTGATTCTTTATAATTTGCCACACATTACTTTGTCTTTTACATTTTGCCACACATTATACTTATTGCTTTCTAATTTGCCATGTTTCTCTTTTTATAGGTATATAACTTTTTTAAACTACCACATACATAGTGAAATACGGTACCTGGCTCGATCGAAACAGGTTTGTTCCATCGATTCAACCAAAAGAGCCAGCTTCAATTCCCCTTCTGCAGCAGAGGGAAACCGAGGAGCTTGGACGAGAGCGCCGCCGGCGGCAGCGGTCAGACGATGAAAGACAGGAGCGCTGACGCACCTCCCGGCAGCGACCACGGACAGCGCACCCACCATGAACGGCGGAGGACGCGCGGCCATGGACGGCCGCCTGCCAGCGATGCCAAGCGCACCATATTTTTGTGTGCTTGTTCTTGCTGGCAGGTGGAGGCGATGTGCCTGTCGTTGGTAGTTGGCGTCGCGGGATCTTTGTTTCTGGATTAGGCTGGCTACATATGTCAATGCTCCTGCGTGACCTTTCTGTTGTTGTTCACTATGGATGTATAGCCTAAACCTGAATACTTCTTTAGCATTGCTGGTGCCGATCCATAGCCACGCGAAGGATAAGCAGGAGCCACTTGGGAGCTTTGGCCATGGACGGATGACAATGCCTCGTGCTGATACTGCATCGATCTGAATTATTGCAGAAACAGTTAGGGAGACGATTGGATTACCCAGATCGTGGTTGCTCATGGTCGCCAATCATGGCTGCCCCACACGTGGTTTGGCGGTTGCCACCGGTGGCGCTTTCGCGCAACTCTGTTTCTCCTCTGCTGGACAAGGGGAACCGGTTCTTTGTGGTATCGATCAACCTGGCCTGGTTCACTACAGCTAGGTATATTTTGCCCAAGGTTGCTTGATCGATTCTCCAGCGTATTATTTATTCAACAGGTACTAACGTATTGTATTTGATAGTGTATTTTAGAGTAAAAACAATTAATATACATGTAAAAGGAGAACCGGGGCAAATTAGAAAGGAACCAATGTAATATGTGGCAAAAATTAAAAGGCAAAGTAGTATGTGGCAAAGTATAAAGAACGAAAGTAAGGTGTGGCATATCATAAAATCTCCCGACTTACTGGGACTCCTCACGAATTTTTATGGTGGAGGACAGAAATCTGTTTCAGGACAGCAACTCCCCAAATCTTACTTCCCTCTCATTAGAGGTCATTCTTGGCACAAAAAGCAAACAAAAAGGATAAGGAGAGGTTATTACTGAAGTAATAACTTCCAAGACTCAAGGAAACTCCTGGGTTATCTCCCAACAAGTACTTTTATTTAACGCCTTTAAGTTAGGCACAAGAAGCAAGAAATCAAGTATTTTCAAATGAGGAAGCATTAACATCAAACCTTGATTTCAAAGGAGGAGCAAAAATCAACTTCTCTCTCCTCATAAGGAAGTGTTTAATACCTTTCTTGAATGGAAATTGATATTTAATGGTGCCTTCTTTCATATCAGTGATGGCACCAACAGTTCTAAGAAAAGGTCTTCCCAAAGTAATAGGACAAGAAGCATTGTATTCAACATCCAAAACATAAAAATCAACAGGGACATAAGCATTGTTAACCATAATGAGAACATCATTAATACTCCCCATGAGTTTCTTCTTAGCATTATCATCTGTCGGGACATCCAAATAACAATCTTCCAAAGGTGGCAAATCAAGCATTTCATAAATCTCCCTAGGCATAATAGAGATACTAGAACCAAGATCACATGAAGCTTTGAGATCAAAGTCATTCACTTGCATATTAATAATGGGTTCCCAACTATCTTCTACTTTCCTAGGAATAGAAGCTTTGTGTTTTAACTTCTCTTCCTTAATCTTAATGAGAGCATCTGTAATGTGTTTGGTGAAAGCAACATGCATATCACTAGCATCAGGACTTCTAGCAAGTTTTTGTAGGAACAAAATCACTTCAGAAATATTGCAACCATCTATATCAAAATCAAACTTAGCATCACTAGTAGTAGACTCATTAGGCTTAGACATTGTAGGAGGAGGAATAGGGACTTCTTGTGGTTTAGTGGTATCCATTCTAGAGATGGTGCACACACTATTATTTCTATCAATTTCAGCTTCCCTTTCCCACTTAGCATGAAGTTGAGCTAACAGTCTAACATTTTCATCAATAGTAACTTGTATGGCATGAGTAGCAAAAAATGTACTTTCTAAGGTTTCAGGTTTAGCAGCCATTTTATTAATCAAGGAGGACTGTGCTTCAGACAAAGAGGCAATATTTTTCTCAACAGTTAAAAGCTTTTCCTCCACAGTCTTGTTGAAAGCGGTTTGTTTACTAATAAAGTCTTTGAGCATAACTTCAAGTTCAGAGGGGGTACTCCTAGCATTGTTGTAGGAGTTTCCATAGGAATTGCCATTATTAGGAGGATAAGGCCTATAATTGTTGTTGCTACCAAAATTATTCCTATAGGCATTGTTGTTGAAATTTTTGTTTCTAATGAAGTTCAAATCAACTTGCTCTTTTTGAGCAACCAAAGGGGCTAAGGGAACATTGTTTGGATCTAAACGAGTTTCCCATTAACAAGCATAGCCATAATAACATCAATCTTATCACTCAAAGAGGAGGTTTCTTCAACAGAATTTACCTTCTTACCATGTGGAGATCTCTTAGTGTGCCATTCAGAGTAATTAACCATCATATTATCAAGGAGTTTTGTTGCAGCACCCAAAGTGATGTCCATAAAGGTACCTCCAGCAGCTGAATCCAACAGGTTTCTTGAAGAGAAGTTCAAACCTGCATAAAAAGTCTGGATAATCATCCAAGTAGTAAGTCCATGAGTGGGACAATTCTTAACCAAAGATTTCATTCTTTCCCAAGCTTGAGCAACATGTTCATTAGCAAGTTGTTTAAATTTCATAATGTCACTTATCATAGATATAATCTTAGCAGGAGGGTAGTACTTTCCAATAAAAGCATCCTTGCACTTAATCCAAGAATCAATACTATTTCTAGGCAAGGATAGCAACCATTCTTTAGCTTTTCCTCTCAAGGAGAAAGGAAACAGCTTGAGCTTAATAATATCTCCATCTACATCATTATACTTTTGCATCTCACAAAGTTCAACAAAGCTATTGAGATGGGCAGCAGCATCATCAAAACTAGCACCAGAAAATTGCTCTCTCATCACAAGATTCAACAAACCAGGCTTAATTTCATAAAATGTAGCATCAGGAGCAGGTGGAGCAATAGGAGTGCTAAGGAAATCATTGTTGTTTGTGCTAGTGAAGTCACACAACTTGGTGTTCTCAGCAGAATTCATTTTGGCAAAATTGGGGCAAGCCAAAAACAGCAGTAGCAGAGCAGGAACTATTTTTTGTGTGTTTTTTATAGGAGAAAGCAAACCAAACTAGACTGTTTTTTTGGAGTTTTTGATAAAAAGAGTCAAACAAAACCAAGAAAAAGAAACTAAGCAAACTAAAAACAAAGTAAAGAGAGAGGCTGAGGAGGACTCCCCTTGTGAAGACGTCCTTAGCCTCCCCGGCAACGGTGCCAGAACTTGATGGTGCTGTGTTGACGTGGGAGCACTTCGTCGGGAAACCCCAAGAGCAAGGTGTGAAGCAGCACAACAGCAAGTCTTACCTCAGTAAGAAACCAAGGTTATCAAACCAGTAGGAGGAAGGAAACGTCTCAAAGGTGTTGCAAGCAACATGGAAACCTGCACAACACAAACTCAAGACTTTGCCCCAATGAACAATGAGGTTATCAATCTCACTGGTTGCTGTAACAAAGGATTAATTGTATGGTGTGGAAGGTGATGATGGTTTGCAACAAGTAAACAGTAACAGTGGAAGATGTATCAATGGTAAAGATTGGACCGGGGTCCATAGTTCACTAGAGGTGTTCTCCTTAGATAAACAAACATGGCATGCTGGGTAAACAAATTACAATAGGGCAATTGACAGGACTGAGCAAGGCATAACAATGCAATACTAGACACAAAGATCCAATGAGATTCGATTGGGCAATACAAAAATATACATAGACCGCCATCCAACTGCATCTATGACTAGAAGTCCACCTTCAGGTTATCATTCGAACCCCCTCCAGTATTAAGTTGCAAGCAACAGACTACTACTTTAAGCAAATTGTGTAAGGTAAACAATCCACTTC
Organism: Avena sativa; assembly: GCA_916181665.1. Lineage (NCBI taxonomy): Eukaryota > Viridiplantae > Streptophyta > Magnoliopsida > Poales > Poaceae > Avena > Avena sativa. Next base: position 198,909,826 of record OV702282.1, read on the forward strand.
TTCCATGAACAAGAGACCATTGTTTTCTCCCTAGTGGCAACAACACATCTACAACCATATAGATTTATGTCACTTCCCTTGGTAAATAGAGGCATGAACCCACTATCGAGCATAAATACCCCCTCTTGGAGTCACTAGCAACTACTTGGCCAAGATAGCTACTAACAACGGTGAGCATGCAAGATCACAAACAACACAGACATGATAGAATCAATAAGACAAAACCATTAATCAATCTGACATAGTAATATCAATATCCATCGGATCCCCGCAAACACAACACGCATGATTACAAATAGATTAGATATTGATCATGAACGGAGCTCACAAGATCTATACATGAAAGAACAAGGAGGATATACAACCAACTAGCTACTACATGGACCCGTAGTCCAAGGTGGAACTACTCACGCTTCATACCGGAGGCTGGCATGATGAAGAAGAAGGCCTCTGGGATGATCTCCCCTCCGGCAGGGTGCCGGGAAGAGCTTCAGATCCCGCCGATCTAGGGACGATGGTGGCGGCGGCTACAGACGGTTTCATGGAGTTTTGATCGGGTCTCTAGGGTTTTGGCATCGGGGGACTTTATAGGCGAAGAGGCGAGGCTGGGAGGTGGCCAGGGTGGCTGCACCCCTCCCCCCAGGCGCGAGGTGGGCCCACCCGCGAGGCCAGGGGGTGTGGACCCCTGGTGAGCCTCCACCGTCTCATATTCTAGCTTCGTGTTGCCCACGGTAAAATATTGACTTTGGATTTTGTCCCATCCAATTCCTAGAATATTGATTTTCTGCCTTTCTGGAACCAAAAACAGAAGAAAACAGGAAACTGGCACTGTGGCAACTTTTTAATAGGTTAGTCCCAAAAAACATATAAAAACACCTCAAAGTGTGGACAAATCAAAGCAAAGTAGATAGTAAACAAGCATGGAGCATCAAAAATTATAGATACGTTTATGACGTATCATGGACGAGGAAGTCAGGGAGGACCTGAGATTTGATGGCCTTGCGCCGCTCGTAGACTATGTCTAGAGGAGACAGCTTGATGTCCCCACAGGGCTACGCGTCCTATGGCTTCGGGGTTGTTCAGGATGTTGGATAGTGGGGCCTCGTTGACGACCATGATCTGGTGCTCCTAGAAGTAGTGGCTCAGCCGATGAGCCATCATGAATACGCCGTAGGCGAGCTTCTGGTAGTGAGGGTACCTCTGCTTTGTTGGAGTTAGTACCTTGCTGAGGTAGTAGATTGGGCGTTGGACCCTGTGGGTCTTGCCATCTTCGGGTTGTTCGACCACGAGTACGGTGCTGACCACCTAATGCGTAGTTGCGATGTATAGCAGCAGAGGCTCTCGCTCCTTTGGCGTGACCAGGACTGGCAAGGTGGAGAGCAGCCGCTTGAGGTCCTCGAATGCGTCGTCTGCTTCGGGTGTCCACTCGAACTTGTCCGCTTTGCACAGCAGCAGGTAAAAAGGTAGGGCCTTCTCACCCATGCGACTGATGAATCTGCTCAGCGCTGCGATTCGCCCAGCTAGCTGTTGGACGCCTTTGAGGTTCTTCGGCTTCTCCATGGTTAGTATGGCCCTCATTTTCTTCGGATTCGCCTCGATCCCCCGTTGGGAGATGAAGTAGCCAAGTAGTTGGCCAGATGGGACGCCGAAGGCGCACTTTTCTATATTCAGCTTGATCTTGTAGTGATCAAGGTTATCAAACGTCTCGCGGAGGTTGTCGATCAGCGTCTTGGCATCCCTGGTCTTGATTACTATGTCATTGACAAAGACTTGAATGTTGCGACCTATCTGGTTTTTCAGGCACGCCTGCATGCACCTCTGGTACGTGGCCCCTGCGTTCTTCAGCCCGAAGGGCATGGTGTTGTAGTAGAATACTCTGAAGGGCGTGATGAACGTCGTTTTCTCATGGTCTTCGACCTTCAGCTGAATATGGTTGTAGCCTGAGTAGGCATCAAGGAAAGAGAGTTTCTCGCATCCTGCAGTCGAATCGATGATCTGATCGATCCGTGGTAGAGGCAAATGGTCCTTGGGGCAGTACTTGTTGAGCGATGTGAAGTCCACGCACATCCGCAGGATGTCCGTGTCCTTTTTGGGGACCAGCACGGTGTTGGCCAGCCACTCGATCTCCTTGATTTCCCAGATGAAGTTGGCATCGAGCAGTCTATTGACTTCGATTCCAATGGCTTCAGCTCTTGGTTCAGACAGTCGTCAGATCGACTGCTTGACTGGCTTTGCGTCGGGGAACACATTGAGTGCGTGCTCGGCGAATTCCTTGGGAACTCCTGGCATGTCCACAGGACACCAGGCGAAGATTTCCCAGCGCTCACGGAGGAATTCGACGAGTGCACTTTCCTATGCAGGACTGAGGTCTTTAGCGATCAACGCCGTTTTGGAGGCGTCCGTCAGGTGAACCTGCACCTTCTTAGTGTTGACCGTGGAGTCGAATGACATATCAGGTGTGTTTTGCCTAGATACTGGGGGTGCCCCATTGTCTGTCACCTCTCTGAGCCTCGTGAGCTCCTCCTGCATTCCGAACGACTGGGAGATTCTGTTGAAGTCTCTATCCAGTGGTCGGATTGGGTGAAGCTTCCCTAGATGGTGATAACGCCCCTGGGTCCTGGCATCTTCAGTAGCAAGTATGCGTAGTGCGGTAATGCCAGGAATATTGCGAATGCCATGCGTCCGAGGATGGCGTGGTACTGTGATGGCTAGTCCACCACTTCGAACTCCAGTAGCTCGCGCCTGAAGTTTTTGGGCTGGCCAAAGATGACGCCGAGCCATATCTTCCCCAGGGGATATATGCCCTTCCCATGGAATATCCTGTGGAACGTCGTGTCTGATTGTTCCAGGCTGCACAACGGGATCCGCATTGCTGTGAGTGTTCTGGCGAACATCAGATTGATGCCGCTGCCACCGTCCATGAAGACGCGGCTCATCTCGAATCCTCCGATCTGCGCCTCGAGCACCAGGGCAGCATGTCCTAGGAGAGGGATCTGGCGTAGGTGATCCGAACGGTCGAACGTGATGCAGGACTCCGAGCCACTGAGGTACTCAGGGATGGCTGGTGGGGAGGTCACCGCCAGGATGACTTGGCGGGTGATCTTCTTTTGCACGTTGTTGGTTGGGCGCCCTTTCTGGATCATCAGGGACCCCTTCGGTGGCGGGTACCCTCCTGTGCCATTGTTTGGTGCGGGTGCGATTGCTGGATTCGACGGTCCAGCAGGTGGTGGTGGAGGAGCTCCATGGGCGATGTCACCTGGTACAGGTGCGGGCCCAAATCCAGGGTTCACGATCTGGCGCCGTATCTGGGTGAGACCCTCACTAAGCTTCTGGAACTCGCGGCAGTCCTTGAGCATATGGCTGGCCTTCTTCTTGCCATCCTGCTTGTCGATGTAGAATTGGATGGTGCAAGGATTAGACAATTTTTCGTATGCTGAGGGCTCGTCATCGCGGCTGCGGTGTTGCCACATCTGCGTGCGTCGCCCTCCGTCGCAGAAGTTGCCTCTGCGGTATCCGCTGCTGCGGTTGCTGTCATTGCCTCCGCGGTATCCGCTGCTGCGGTCATCGTAGACGTGCGATCTTCGTTTGTTGTGGCATTCTCACCTGCGGCCATAGTCATCCTTGTCATCTGAATGCGTTCGGTGGAGGGAATGCTCGCCATCCGCCCATCGGTTGGCGATGTCCATGAGGTGGTCGAGCGTCTTGGGCTTGACGCGCCCAAGTTCTTCCTTGAAGTCCGGGCGCTTGACACCATCCTTGAAGGCGTCGATTGTCCTTTCTTCGGAGATATGTGCAGCTGAATTCTTGATATGGGACCAGCGTAGTATGTTCGAGCGAATGGATTTGCCAGTACGTTGTGTGCAGGCTCGCAGTTCCTCGATCGAGGCTGGCCTCTTGCTGGTGCCTTTGAAGTTTTGGATGAAGTTGTATGCTAGTTCCTCCTAGCTTTGGATGGATCTGGAGGACAGGATGCTGAGCCAGATCCTAGATGCACCTATCTGCTGCAGCTGAAGGCATTGTAGGGCAGTGTTCTTGTTGCCGCCATGTAGCTTGATGGATGAGAGGTGGTCGCTGAGCCAGGCCTTCGGGTCCTGTGTACCATTGAACTTCGGAGTGTCCGAAGTGAGCTTGAAATTTTTCGGCATCCGCATTTGGAGAACAGATCTGCTGAAGAATCTAGCTCCGCACAACTCTCCGTCGTCGTCTTTGTCTTATTCGGTTGAACACACGCGTTTAGCGCGTGCCTTATCAATCTTGCGTTGGGTGAGATCATTCCGAGTGTCGTAGTCGCTGCTGCGGTGCCGTGGGCTTTTGTGACGTATAGGCAGATCGTGCTCGTCCTCGTCGGATGAGGGTGTAGGGCTACGGGTGAACTTGACCAAAGCTTTTTTCTTTGGCTTCGCAGGAGCCTCGTCGTGGAGCGCAGCTCCGACGAGTCCGAGACCGGTGAGTGCGGACTTGTGCATGGCGCTCTTTGGGTCGCCCACCGGAGGTGGGTGGGACGCGAGGTATGTAGTGTCCGCCATGATTGTAGCATGTGGTGTCTTCGGCATGACGTTGTTGTTTACGTCCATCGTCATGAAGGACGTGTTGAGGGCCCTAGTGACTTCGCGACGTGCGGCGGCGTCCATGTGCTCCATGCGGGAGCAATGCTTGTTGGAATTGTTGCCATGCGAGCTGGAGCCGCCAGCGGCGGAGAGCGCAGATCGCCGCGCGCTAGACTCCAAAGCCGCCTGCTTGCGTTTGTCGAGCTCCTCCATCATCTTCACCTGCTGGTTATGCTCGTTGATGAGGAGGAGGTGATATTCCATCAGCAGATCCCATGAAGCATTCACAGGTAGGATGATGTTGCCTGCCACGGCTTCGCGTGTCTGGTGCCATCCTTCTTCATTGAGGTTGATCTTCTGGTAGTCGTTGGCGTCGCCTTCGTTGGGCCTGAGAGGCGGATCTCCCCTATTTCCTCCGTTCCCACCTTGCGGGTTGGGAGGTGGGTTGGGTGCACTCGAACCTGGCGGCAGTTCTGCTTCACCCTGGATGACCACGGCACATAGTTAATGCCCGCGGATTGGGTCACTGCTGCCACTGCTTTCGGATCCGGAACCATACGTTCCTTCATCTGAGGGAGGGCCGCACAGATCTAAGTTGCAGCTGCTACTGTAATCTGACTCGTCTGTCAGCGTCGACGTGCGTAACGCGCCGATAGGCGGGACCCACGAAGCGGGCCTGATGGATGGTGGAGGCACCCGCTCTGGGAGGAGGAGGGTGCCGGTCTTCCCCACCTAGAAGCAGAAGCTCCCGAACAGCATCTCGATCCCGTCGCCGACGGACTCGAAATCCCTTAGGGTGGCCGGCGAGTGGGCGGTGAAGTCGAAGGTGCCAAAGAGGAGGTGGCTCTCCGTCGCCAATGAGTTGTAGATCGCTCTGGATGGGACCGTCACGATCGCACAATCAGCATCCCCAGTTCCCACATATGGCGCCAATTGACGAGGTACGATCTCGTCAATGCCCATTGTTATGGGCTTGGGTTTTGGAGAAGATGGGGATGCTGTAGATCGCGGAACGGTTAATAGACAAGCAACGCGGGACACGAGGTTTACCCAGGTTCAGGCCCCCGGAGGGAAAACCCTACTCCTGCTTGTCTGCTCCTGATTACGGCGGAACCGAAGGTTACAGGGGTGCGTAGATGCAATCTGGCGTGAAGGTGTGTATGTGGGGGTGGAAGATATCATCCTCGTCGTGCCCTCCTGGCCTTTATATAGATAGGCAGGTCCTGGGCGTAGGTAGAGTCGGTAACAAATTAGGGTTTGTATCCTTTGAAATTCTATCTACTCTAGTCTTGTTCCCCAAGGATCCGAAGACATCATGGGCTTGGGCCACCCAAAATCTCCACAGGCCGCATATCTTGTCATGGGCCTTCCTTGGGCACTCCTCCTTGTACGTGTGGATACCAGCAGTGGTGCTATACGATCAGCACTAGGACGATCAGATCAGATCATATCATGAGGACTGCACTACATTCCACAAACGTGCTTCATCAATTCCGCAATTGCGCGTCTAATGGTAATCCTCGTGGCCTTATACCTCAACTGGATCTTGGGATCACCACGTTAGAGGAAAAAGTTTTTGTTTTATCTCTACGTGGTCCAATAGTGGTATCAGAGCGATAGCTTCTGGTTTTAGGCTCGAGATCTCGCATATGTGATATGCGGTTGGTTGTAGATTGGATCTATATGTTGTTTTGGTGGTCGATCTATAAGATAGATTGGTTTTGTACGAGGTTGATTGGATCAACTGTACTCGGGGAATGGTAGATCTGATTTCCATGATCATATTGCTGAGGTCGTGGAACGACATACCCCTACCATTCGGTTTCCACCATCAGGGTAGACCGTGACACATAAATCCAGAAGTGATGATCGAAGATCAAAAGAGTTTGATCGAGTCGGAACAATGGTCGGAATCCATGTTCAGAATGTAGATGAGATCTACATTTTCGGGGCCGACGGCTTCGCCCTGTTGTAGCGCCTTAGATGTTGCGAGTTTCACAATGCCGGTAGATCTTGTATCTATGCATAACTTGTTTTTGCAGGAAGTTGTGAATGGTATGGCTTATGTGCATGTGATGTGTGTAATCCATATGTGATCTGCGAATCACGGTTTTTTCAGCCGGCTGAAGCCTAGGCGCTGTAATTTTATTGTATAACGACCTGCATGTCGGATTCTCTGTGTAATTTACTTTACTAATCTAGTGTAGCTATTTGAAGAACCCGGATGGCATGCAAGGTGATGTACATGTCGGCGACATGGAGTAAGAGGACAAGTGACAAGAGTTGGCACGCGTGGGATTACATGCTTTGTGGAGATGGAGATCGCCATAAATAGAGCCATACCATTTCACATTACAATTGATTGATTTTGTGTTATTTATATGTCTCTGTTTTACCTCTATTAGATAGTCGGTAAAATTTAATCCCTCAAAGAAGGTCTAGTCGGTTTCCCGCTAGTGTTTGCACCATCACAAGTCAGACATTTTTGGTAGTGGGCTCATAAAATTGAGGTGCCACCAATTCTTTCCGACTAGGTGGGTTCGAGTCAGACTCTTATAGTAGAAACACTCGGTAAGCTAGACGGGTCTATCACAATGGTTGTGGGACTCGAGGAAAAGTCGGATGGGAGCCGGGGCATGTGATGCCACCCGACCAACAGGAGACGTATGAGATGTGATTGACAAGGAGTTGTCTACCTAGATCACTTGGCGGCTAGTGGTGATGCTAAAGCTTACTATACGACTTGCTTATCTAGGATCCTGAATCACTAAGTAACCATCGGAGGGGTGTTGGTTCTAGTGGGATCATAAAATATTAAAGTGTTTAATATACTTGCTCTTTTATGAACACATGTCTTAAGTGTTTTGCATATTTTTTGTTGTAGATCATGGCACCCAGTAACAGTCACCCTCAGATATGCAGTTTTTCTTTCAGAACCATTCTTGTGAAATATAAACTGAACGACACTAATTTTACCAACTGGTATCGAAATCTGAGAATTTTTTTCAAACAAGAAAAGAAGGACCATGGCCTAGACAACCAACTTCCAGATGAGCCGGATGAGAATGCGATTGTCGCTGCCACTAATGCCTACCATCGGACTAAGGATGAGTCCAAGGATATTAGCTGTCTTATGCTTGCTCACATAGAACCGGACTTGCAGAAGCAGTTCGAGAATGTTGAGGCCAATGATATGATTGAAAGCCTCAAAAGTATGTTCCAGGCTCAGGCTAAGACTGAGAGGTATCAAGTCTCTCAGGCTTTGCTGAGTTGCGAGCTTAAGGATGGTGATCCACTGAGTCCGCATGTGATCAAAATGGTTGGTTACGTGTAGTCTCTGAAAAGGCTTGGCTACCCCATTAGAGAAGAGTTCGCTACAGACATAATTCTGAACTCTCTTCCTAGTGCGTATGGTTACTTCATATCGAACTACCACATGCATGGTATGGATAATAAGCTCACTGAATTGCATGATGCTCAAGCAATCAGAGGAAGATCTCAGGAAGGGCGCCAGTGAAGTGTTGATGGTGCAGAATAAGGCTAAGTTCAAGAAAAGTTCCTGGACTAAGAAGAAGGCTAAGTCGGGAGGAAAGCAGGCTCAGGACCCGGTCCCAAGCGCTTCTTCACGGACTAAGCCATCTCCTTCAGTCGGATACACTTGCTTCTACTGCAAGGCGGATGGCCACTAGAAGAGGAACTGCAACAAATATTTGGCTGATAAAGCCAAGAGTGGAGGTATGACTTTGATACGTCGTAAACGTATCTATAATTTTTTATGCTCCATGTTTGTTTTATATCATTTCTCTTATGTTTTGTCTACACTTTGAGGTATTTTTATACACTTTGTGCAACTAACCTATTGATAAGATACCACGGTGCCAGTTGCCTGTTATCTGCAGTTTTTTGGTTTCAGAAAAGATAAAAAATGAATATTCTCGGAATTGGACGGGACAAAAGCTAAAGTCATTATTTTACCCGACACGACACGGAACCATGAAGCAGAGATGGAGGAGGACACCAGGGTGGTCACACCCTAGGGCTAGCCCTGGTGGCGCCACCAGGGGGTGTGGGCCCCATGGGCCTCCACCAACTTTGCCTCCTTCGCCTATAAGAAGCTCCCGACTCAGAAACCCTAAATAATCAGGGACAAAGCCACGAAAACCTCCACAGCGCCGCCGCCACCGAAGGGGGGATTTGGGGGACATAAGTCTCTTTTCTGGCAGCCTGCTGGGACGAGGAAGTGCCCCCGGAGCCATCTCCTTCGATCTCCACCACCATCTCCATCGATCTCCACCACCATCTCCATCACCGTTGTTGATTCCCATGATGAGGAGGGAGTAGTTATTCCTCGAGGCTAAGGGATCTACCGGTAGCTATGAGTTCGTCTCTCTCTATGCATGATCTTGTTGTGGTCATGAGTTTTGTAATCAAGTAGATCTACTCTGCTACTCAAGTTCTTTAATAGATTTCGGCTCTCCCCGCGTGTGTGAAAGTGACAGCGTGCATACCGTGGTGGCACTTAGGCTAGAGTCTACATAAATACTCATTGTGCTTTAATAGATCTATGCTTTTCCCCATGTGTGTGAAAGTGACGGTGTGCACACCGTGTGTGGCACTTAGGCTAGATTACATATATATTTATCATGAGTTATATTTGGAGTTGGATGTCTTTATGAAATTGTGGTGTTTGTTAGAACCATCTAGCGCTCAAGGTGACAGTGTGGGGTTATCTAGATTGGGGAAGGCGGACTTTGAGGTGTGCTGTTGTAGCCCTACCATGGATTAGAGTATCCAACCGGAGAGTAGTTAAGAGTAGTATCATAAAGAGAATATGTTTATATGAGAGAGTGTTCACTAGTGAAAGTATGATCCCTAGGCCTTGTTTCTAAACATTGAAACACCGTTCACAACTAGATCTGTTACATATTTGCTTGCTTCCAGTATCTTCCATGTCGTCAAGCTCTTTTCTAGCACCGTTGTCTTATAATCATCCATACCACTTGTATTTCACTATCTCTTCGCCGAACTAGTGCACCTATACACCTGGCAAGTGTATTGTGTGTGTTGGGGACACAAGAGACTTCTTGTATCTTGATTGCAGGGTTGCTTAAGAGGGAAACCTTTGACCACTTCCTCCCTAAGTTCGATATACCTTGGGTGATCCACTTAAGGGAAACTTGTTGCTGTTATACAAACCTATGCACTTGGAGGCCCAACAACTGTCTACAAGAATAGAAGTGCGTAGACATCAAGTTCTTTTCTGGCACCGTTGTTGGGGAGGTAAGGTAAAAGGTACTCACATCCTCTGGTGTGAGTGCTCGAAGTTATTTCCTTTAGATTTTGCTATCTTTTCTTTTTGTTTCTTGTTTTCACTAGTTAGGCTTAATGGAAAACAAAAACAAAATTAGAGAGCTTTATAGTATTTATCTTGAGTTAGGACATGAAGTGTTTGAAGAGAAAATTAAAAAAACATATGGAACTTTATCTGCATGCTAATAGCAATGTTATTAGTATGAATCTTTTGAACACCTTTGTTACTAATGCTATGGAAACGTCTAAGCTTGGGCAAGCTAGTTTTTATGAAAAAGATCCTAGCTTTAGAGAAGAAAATTTGCTCTGATGATACTTTATCTCCCATATGTGGTAATTCTAATGATGCTTGTGATATTTTAAAGCCACATACTGAAAGTGTCCCTTTTAAAATACCTACAAAAATTGTTGATCGTGTTATGGATAACTATTATTTTGGGGATGGAACTGTCCATCCTGGTGATCACTTGCTTTTTATCCATGAATTATGTGAGTTGTTCAAGTGTGTAGGTATTTCAATGGACCACGTTAAGAGGAAGCTATTCTCTTTATCACTTAGGGACAAAGCAAGGGAGTGGTATGAGCTACTAGATGATCCTTATCATTTGGAGTGGAAGGAACTTGAATCTCTCTTTTACTCTAGATTTTATCCTCCTCATGAAATCCATAAAGATAGGAATTATATTTATAATTTTCACCCTCATGACGGAGAAAGTATTGCCCAATCTTGGGGGGGATTGAAGCCACTAATGCTCAAATGTCCCATTCATGAGCTCCCCAATAATATTATTCTTAATAATTTTTATGCAAGGCTTTCAGGACAATACAAGGACTATCTAGATACCTGTTTAGAGGGGTCCTTTACAAGTAAGGAGGTCAAAGCTAAGTGGGATCTTCTTAAAACAATTCAAAGCAATACCGAAGATTGGGATAAAGACAAAGGTAAAGAACCAGGTATAAACTATGAGTATGATTGCATTAAGTCTTTCTCTGAAACTGTAACATCCCAGCATTAGATCTTAGAAATAAGTTGAACCCAGATGTATGCATTGCATTCATGCATAGAAAATTCGAATGATTTTCGCGCTTTTGAACAAAACTTGTCAAAGTGATTGAAGCTTCTCTCAACTTGATGGAATTGAAGCAGATCATCAGTTGACTATGATAAGTTTCAATATGACCTTTGTTAAAACCTTATTTTGGGTAAGGGAGATTTGATCTAAGGGTATATCAAATGTAATAAAAGTTAAACCCTAATACATTATTTAATGGTTTATATTTGATCCTTAAGGAATCATATCCTAGTATCTATTACAACAACTCATGAACCCCAAGTTATAAATATAACTTAAGTAATAGGAGGGTAACAACTAAATCTTGATCTATCTTAATCTCATCTACTTCTCTCCGTGAACAATATCCAGCTCTATATTCGATTGTTAGACACAAAAGGGATACTCTCGCTGAGGTAATGGAAACTAATCCCCCTAATGTGTCTTTCAGACGAAGTCTCTTAGGTCCTAGATTGGTGTCATGGAATAATCTCTTAGTAAGATTATCCAGGATACAGCTATCTGAGGGTATGGATGAATTTAAATGGAAACTATTACATAGTGGAAATTTTTCTGTTGATTCATTTTATAGAGCTTTGATCCAACCTAATATTCCAGTCGATGATAATAATAAAATTTGGAAGTTGAGGATACCCCTTAAAACAAAGATATTCGCTTGGTATCTACGTAAGGGGGTGATTCTCACAAAAGATAATCTTGTTAGGAGGAATTGGCATGGTAGCACTGAATGCGTATATTGTCATCATAATGAGACAATACGTCATTTATTCTTCCAATGTAAATTTGCTCGTGCTATATGGTCAATCATCCAAATAGCCTCTGGTTTATCTCCTCCTAGATCGGTAGTCAATGTTTTTGGCAACTGGATGAATGGGATTGAGGATAAATATGGGACTTTATTTAGGGTGGGAGCGCTTGCCATTATTTGGTCGCTTTGGCTATGTAGAAATGACAAGATTTTTAATAATGTTGTATCTTCTCCATTGCAGGTTATCTATCGGGCCACGGCTGTCCTCCGATCATGGACTTCTCTACAACGTATGGAGTTCCGCGACTTGTTTGCGGAGGGTTGTAGGCGGTTGGAAGATACGGCGCGAGATGTCTTCTCTCGACATGGATGGCAACAACCGCTGTGAATAGATCTTCATTAGATAATTGGGAGAACTATGCTTTCATTTACATTTTATTGTATTTCAGTTACTCTTGTTTTCGATCGAGACTGTGGATGTTTGGCTGTGTGCATCCTAGCTATGCAGAGGCCGGGTGTAATTACTGTTGAGTAATAAAGAGCCCATTTCCAAACAAAAAAAATGAGGACCAGGGTAATACAACCTTAACTCCTTAGTGAGATTGGGTAGGAAAGAAACCAAGTCAAGATCATTTACCATATATCTTTCTTTCCATATCAATCTTTATCATCTCTATTTTATCTTCTTCTAATATATGTTGTTCATCAATGTTGAGTAATCAACTATTGACTTATAAATTCTTGATCTATCAACTCATGTTCTTATCATAACTTTCACTTTAAATACTTTTAGAGAAGGAAGTAAGAAGAGGTAAATAGTAATGCTAGATTTGAATATCATCTATAGGATGGGAGAGTTGGAAGGGAATCAAATCAATATGGTAATTGATGGAGTTAACTCACTCCTGAATGGAGAGAAGGGTTATATGGAAGATATAATTATATGGTAACAAATAGGATTATAATGAAGAACATTGAAGATAGATACCAAGGAGTGATCCTATTGGATTAAGTAGGCATAGTCCATGAATAACATCCCTTAATCCAATAGAGATATTAAGAAGATAATTTCAATACAACTGTAATGTTGTATTGATGAAGTCTTGATTAGCCAACTAGAAACCTAAACCATAATGGATCACAGGATTATAATGATCATGCTTTAGTCACCAAGATTGAATACTTATATCATGTATAAGTGACATTGGTGGATAGAACATGATTGAACCCTAGTATAGATATATTATTCTAGAGTAGCCATGACAAGTCACCATGATATAATGTGAAGTTTGAGTATAAGATATTGGAGTCAAGTAGAGATGAGATAGTATGATTAAGATGATGCTAGAGCACATTGGATTATAGAAGTAGTATTTTCCTTTTGGGAAATACTAAACACTTGAGGAGAGTAAAATTTGATATATGCATCTATTGAAGTGATATTAGTAAGGGATGATAAGGGCAGAGCATGAATGGAAGTAATTGTAAACATTTGTTAGATTGGAGGTTATCAGCAGTAGAGTAGTTGATATAACTAAGTATGGATATAAGAAGATTATGAAAGCTTCAGTGTCAAGCTCATTGGATGTACAAGTGGATTTAGAAGAATAAAAGGTGGATAAGAATATTCTTGTGAAGTAAAGCTCATCATGTTAACACCTGATGATGGATAGGAAGAAGTAGTATATCTAGGAAAGGAATTCCTTAATTAGAAGTCCATGATTGTGAATTATAGAAGATAGGAATTCTTGGTAAACACTCAACTTTAAATCTTAAACCAAACATAATATCCATTTAATATTATTGATCTATCATCTCATTTACATAATGATTTATAGGAATATTTTCCTATAGTAAATCACTTGAGCACATCTTTATCATTTCCAATTATCATAACCATATGTGCTTAGGAGTTATCTTTATCAATTATTTTCCATAAGACTTCCAGAAAATAACTTTCTATCTTAAAGGGTGATATCATTAAAGATAATAAACAATAAGGCCATATGTCCTAACCATTCACCTTTATTTATAATTATAAAAGGATATTCAAATATTAATACTCCTAGAATTCATGGTATATATTTATAATTCAAAACCTTAAATTCTATTTCAATCATGGCTATCAATATATAAGTAAGGTAATAACCAAGATTATTAAAACAATATTTACCCATTAGTGGAATTAGGATAATAGAAGTTACTTTATTAAGAACTTTAATAATTAAAACATCTTATATAATGACTGCTATATAATAACAAATACAGTTATACCCTATGCATATCCTTAGCTATATTAAACCATTATCATTTCATTCACTAGGAGGAAATAAAAATCATTTTATAAGAATATAGTATAATTAACAAATCCCCAAAACCCTAATTCTTATCTATTCTATACAATAAATAACCTCTAATATAATTATGAGCATTGGAAAATACCAACATGGTTAGAGCAAACGATTTGAATAAATGTCTTTGAAACATTTAATATACTGTACAGAATTTCTGGTATTTAAATCAGTGAGGAAAATTGAATTCAAAACAAATTGTTAAAACAGAAAATAGAAATGAATAAATAAAAAGAAAGGGGCTCACTCCAGAAACTGTCCCGAAGCCCATTTCCCTCTCTACCTATCCACCGCCCAGCAGCAGCACCCTTCCTCTTCCACTCCCCTGGCTGCAGCCCACACGACCCAACACCAGCCCGCATACCCCCTCGATCTTTTTCCTCCTTTCTTCTTCCTCTCGCCAGAAAGCACGCCGGTGAAGCATCTGCCTGGCACCACGTCGGCTGTCCACCATTGCCGCGATGCCCGCTGTCACCAAGATCCACACCGCCGCTGTTCGTTGCCTATAAGAAGGCCACCATTGCATCGGATAGCCTTATCTCTTTCTCTTCCCCATTTTCCTCTCTGCCCGAACCCTAGCTCCAATCAGAGCTATCCGTCGTCGACGTTTCTGGCTATCCCGAGCCTCACCATGATGCCTGGAAGGCTCGCCACCCTGGACTCTGTCGATTTCCCCCGTTAGCAAAAGTCGGTGAGGTCCCAGACGCTCGGATTAAGACCTCCGCTCCCAACTCCGGCCACCATCCTCGCCATCGATTCCGGCTACTCCGAGCCATCCCGAGCCCACTGACAGCATCCTGGTGAGCTCATGGTTCTCAGTCATCTCTCCGTTGCTTTTCTCTCTTCCTCCATCGCGCCTGCGTCATGCACCTCTGTCCGCCACCGCAGTTGCTCGTCGGAGCTAGTGCTCTGGTGACCAAATACGGGCGGCACGACCACCAATCGAATCACCTTAGTCTCCCGCGTACGAATCTCCTAACCCCGCAAGCGCGTGTGCATCCTGTCGCCGGATTCGAGCACCGTCTGTAGGTTCCCCATTACCGACGTAAGTGTGACGTCATGCTCTCGTCAGCCCAGCCCAGTCAGTTGGTTTGACCTAGTTTTGCACGCGTGGCAGATGACGTGGTACTAACCCCACTGGTCAGTGACCTTGGGTAATTTTAGCCTAGGTACGAAACATCTTTCCTGTTTAGGAAATAGATAAAACATTATAATATCAAATATAAATATTTCCTAAAAAAATAATTAAATAATTAAATCTTGTTTAATTAATAACTTTTGTTTTATAATTTAGAAAAAATGTGTAATATATAAAAAATGTTTGGAAAAATAAAATCTACAACTTAAAACTATTATAAAAATTATTATGTTAACAATTTAAATAATTATTATTTAATAAAGATTTTATAAGTATAAATACTTTGAAAATTCATATTTTAGTATTGGTTAATGTTAAAAATATAAATAAAATACCAAAAATCTTAGAAAAATAAGAACCATAATTTAAAACTATAATCATGCATTATTATTTCACTTAATTAAAATATTTATTATTTATTAAGTATTTAAAAAGTAATAAACTTATAAAAAACATATCTTATTATTTATAAATCACGAAAATAAATGTAATATACCAAAATGATCACAAAAATAATACCTACATGTTAAAAATATGATAATCCACTTTTGAGGTAAATAAACAATTGAACAATTTAATAATTTGTATTTAAATTCATTTCCTTAATTGATAACTCACATTAGGGTAAGTAAAAATTGCTAATAATTCTAAAAATTAGCTAATTGAGTCTAATAAATAGTATTAGTCTTAAATATTCATAATATGAAGTCAAAATGGTTTAAAACATCTTAAATACAATTTTATTGAATTATCCTTCAACCCTAAGTGTAGATTATTTTCCAAAAAGATTCTTATCCAATATAAAATCATCAAGGATAATTTGTGATTAAATAAAATCTTTTACATTACTTTAACCACAAGTTTATCAAAAATATCAAAACACTATAGTGAATCCATAAGTAATATTACTTACTTGTTTACAAACTATAACCATTCATTCACAAAAAGATAAATGATTCTATTCCATTATAAAATCAAGAAACAACTACACCAAATAAAAGTATAACTATTCTTAAGTAACTTTAAGAAACCTTATGAAGTGAATAAGATACAAATATCATAAGCAATATAACCTAAATCCATCTATGTCTTTAAAGTTAACTTTAGTCTACAATACTTTAAATATTATGATAAAAACTTCATTATGTGTTTTATAGCTTACTTTGGTTTGTCTCAATTAAGACCTAGTGCATCTCAATACCAAACTAACCAAGTTCAAAACCAAGATAGATAAGTCTCAAATACTAATGATGTCATTATTCAAATGGAGTAATTATTTCTTACTCAAGGACTATAACTGGAAAGAACACCTAATAATGTTGACCTAAAGTTAAATACTTTTGCTTAGTTAAATAAAGAAATCTTTTCTTCTAAAAGTTATTCGTTTTGCCACTTCAGTCAACATACGATAGTTCCGGCATCTCAACGGTATGTACTGCCAATTGCCATAATTCAATATGTGGGCTGGCGTACACCAAGGAGACATGCGGGGTCACGGAGAAGGCAGTGATTGGCTTGGGTCTTAGTCTGGGCCTCACACCAAGGAAGTGTGAACGGGTTCGCGGTCCGGATGTGCAACAAAGATAAGATCTCTCATGGGTAAAGTAACGCACCTCTACAAAGTGTAAGAACTGTAACTTGTTACTCCCTGTTCCGGGAAGGAGCTGCGAACATGGCGGGAAAGGAACTCCATGAAAGTTCTGGTAAACCTGTGAAGGCTGACGGACATAGCTTTTTAGAATAAAAGCAACCTTTGTAGAAATGTTTATGAAAACTTGCCTTGCATACGACCTACGGTCTATGGCTATAGATATAGTGCATCAAACACTCCTTTTCTAGTGAACTTGCTAAGTACGCTCATACTCAACGTATCTTCTTAACCCTTGCTAGATTCTGAAGCCATTAAGACGACGTCTACATCAAGTTATGCTCCAGGAATCATCATAGGAAGCTAAATCTCTCCAATGAAGTCAAGAAAGTCAACATCTACATCAACTCAAGTGAATACGAAGTTACTGATTAGATAGGAATATAACCTCTAGCCATAGAACCTATTTCTGTAGCGTATTGCAATAGCAGCAATGCCAGACCATTAGTTAAAATACTAGTCTTAATAGTATGATAGTTGTTGAGTTGTTTATTTATGATTCTTCTTTGTAAGAAGTTTCTTTCTCTCTCTTTAACCTAGAGTGTTCTCTGGATCTTGTGTAAAGAGTTGAGTTGTAACCTATAGTCATGTCTTGGACCTGCTGTGTTTCTGTTGTACCACTCTGAGGGATGTAATACTAGTGAACGGTGTTTCATTGGTGTTATGTCAACGACTATAGTGTACTACATCATGCAGTGGTATGCTGGGTCACCGCATAAACTACTGATTTTCAAGAGCTTAGTGCTAAATATGGTCTTGATCCTCAAATTCTTGTTAATTGTTGTAGAGCTTTTGCTTCCCGTATTAATGCTCCTAAAGAAAAGTGGGACATGTATCATGAACCTTTTAAAGACACTTGCATGAAAAATGAAACAATTATTAATGATTGCAATAAACATGCTCAAACTTTTGAAAGTAATATTTCTTATAAGCATGTTAATTTTTGTGGAATAGATAGACCTAGTGAAAAGAATCAAATCTAAGAAGAATATTGTATCACCCATTGGAATGAAAAAACTAGAACATGGTATAAGGATCTAAATGCTCTTGGTAAAGAAGTTTGTGCCCTCAACCCTTTTATTTGTGAACTCTGCTATGAAGTGGGTCATTTCAATTTTCAATGCTCAGGCTGTACTAATGACCTTTCTAATCCAATGAGTACTGCAAGTTTTTATTGTGATAACGTGATCACTGATAATCAACATGATGAACTTACATTGTTTTGGGGGTGTGAAGAGTTATCAAGAAAACCTTCTTTGGTAGACATAAGTACTTTTTGGTATGAATAGCATCCTGCATGGTTGTCATCTTTATTGTGTTGATAATTGTCACGCAAATACTTACATATAAAATCTTATAAAAGATGATATTTTACCAAAATATGACAGGACTGATATGAGTTTTGTTCTTATTAATGAAAAGGAGGAATCCTCCAAAGTTTCTTCTATTGTCTCTAACAATAAACCAGGGTATGTGGAGAAGCTTCCTTTAGGGCCTCTCCCTCCTAAAGAGGAGGAGAAGAAGAAGAAGAAGAAGAAGAAGAAGAAGAAGAAGAAGAAGAAGAAGAAGAAGAAGAAAAGAAGAAGAAGACGAAGACTAAAAGAAGAGAGGAAACGGTAATTATCCCATAAGCATGTTTCTCCTATTATAGTTTTTGCTGATGATTCCGAACTAGATGATGTTCCTATGCCTGTTACCTATACTAGTGATCATGATTGGGAAAAGCACGCTACTTTTGATATTGAAAATCTCTTTGTTACCAACTATAAAAATGATGATATTAATAATTGTTGTGCTATTAGTGTTATCCATGTTCCTCCCAATGATGATATGTTTACAAATGAACATACTTTGGAAGATATCTATTCTATTGATGATACTATACTTCCAATATATGATGATTACAATGATGAATATGATATTTTTAGTCCACCTACTAGTGAGGAGAAAATCAATTATGATTACAATATGCCTCCTATATTTGATGATTATGGTGATGAGAATAATAATGATAGCTATTTTGTTGAATTTGCTCCCACTTCAATTAATAAGGATGACTATGCTTATGTGGAGAGTAATAATCATTTTATGCATGTAGCTCATGATAAGAATGTTTTATGTGATAGTTATATTGTTAATTTTGTTCATGTTGCTACTGAAAGTTATTATGAGAGAGTGAAACATGGTTTTATTCATTTCAAAAATATGAAGTTTCCCCTCTTTATGTTGAAAGTTTTAAAGTTGCACTTGTTTTGCTTTCCTATGCTTGTTGCTTTATGCTTTCATGACTTGTTTATTTACAAGATTCCTATGCATAGGAAGTGGGTTAGACTTAAATGTGTTTTGAATTTTCTTCTTTATGCTCTCTTTTACTTCAAATTCATATTTCTTATGTGAGCATCTTCTCAAACTATCAAGCCTAACTTAAAGGCGTTAAAGAAAAGTACTTCTTGGAAGATAACCCAATAGTTTTCTTGAGTCTTTGAAGTTATTACTTATGTAATAACCTCTCCTTATCCTTTTTATTTGATTTTTGTGCCAAGAATAACCTCTAATAAGAGGGAAGTAAGATTTGGGGAAGTTGTTGTCCCGAAACAGATTTTTGTGCTTCACTGTAAAAAATCGTGAAAAATCTCTGTATGTTGGATTGCGCTATAATGTTCTGAATAAATCCCCTAGGTTTTTATATAACTTTCATTAGATCAACACTTTTTGATTTGAGCAACAGAAGGTCTTATAAAAAATCAGTTTTTACCTGCTGGTCTGTCTTGACAGATTTCTGCCATTATTTGCATTTGTCTCCTATCGAATTCTTTTTCGGTTCTATTTGGTAAATTGAGATTTTTAAAGGTAATTGCTACAATATCTTGTGTTTTTGATGAAAGTTTTTCTGTTTTGAAACTAAACCCAAAGGTTTATTATCTTTTGAATGCACTAATGTTGCTAATGAAGATTGTGTGAAGTTTTGTATGAAGGAAAATTTCCAGGTGTAAGGGAAGAATGATGTAATGAGATGAAGAATAGACAAAAGATCAAGCTTGGGGATGACATCCCATGTCACCCCAAGAAATATTCAAGAGGTACAAGCGTCAAAGCTCGGGGATGCCCAAGGCATCCCCTTCTTCATCAATAAAAATCTTAGGTCTTTCTAGACACTTCATTTTTATTGTTTCATGCACTGTTGTGTTGTTCTTGGAGCGTATTATTTTTTGTTTTTAGTTTTCGTTTGATTGGTTTGCTGCAATAAGTTGGTTGGATCACATCACACTTCTTTTGGAGAGAGACACACTCTGTTTTCATTGTCTAGAACACTCTAGTTTTCACTCTTATTGTTCTATGAGTGTTCTCTTTTGCTAGCACTGCGTTTAGCCTTAGTTTTCTTCTGCTTTCATCTTAGAAATTTTTAGTTCTTGTTTGTGGATTTTTGAGACAATCTCACTGATCTTTATTGATTATTATCCTTGTGAGTTGTTTCAAATAAGTCGATTGGTGTTGGAAAAGAGTAGAAAGTTTCATGCTTATAGTGGTACAAAAGGAAGCTTATTTTGACTGTGGCTTAGGCTTTATGATGTCATGTTATATGTTGCTTTGACCATATGCTTAGTGATTATTGTTGTAGCATGACTTGTTCCAAATAATTGAGATTGCTTAATGTGCCTTGAAATAATCATGCATTGTTTTAGCATACAAAAGCATAAGATTGTGGTATTCTCCTTTGATGATTTGTTTGGGTTGACTTGGAACATGCTCACACCATGTTATGACTATGAACCAGTCACCTTAGCCTCTATGATCATTTAGTTTTTGACTTGTGATACCACTTTATGCTTTGATTAGTATAATGTTCTGTCACTCTGCATGATTATGGCCATTATTGCTCTCTTAGTTGGTCGCTCCCAGTCTTTTGCTAGCCTCCACTTGTATTGAGTAAGTTCTACTCATGCATCCAACTCCCAAGAAACCAAGTTATTCCAAAGAGTCCACTATAAATTCCTATGTATGGTGTGTTACACCATTCCAAGTATATTCTTGTTTTATCTATCTTCCAAATTAAACTTGTTATGTGAAAGTTAGTGATTAAAGCTCTCACAAACTTGATGGCACACTTTATTTTTCTTGACCCTAATAAACTTGAACCATTGTGTCATCTATGTTGTATATGCTTGCACTTATACGTTGGGAATTAGCAGAATCGTGCTGTCACGAGGAACGCTTTCAACACCTGTAAATATCTACCCTATTGATATCATGCTCTTCTGTTTATGGATGTCGTCGATGTGAAATGAAAGGGGAGCTTGTAAGTCCATCGAGTTATGTATGTGTGTTAGAGAAACGTCTGGGCCGCTAGCCTAAGCCATGCCTAATCATGGTGGAAACTTGTAGCATCACCATAGTGAGCAATCTATGAAGCATTCTTCTTATTAAAAAAGAGAGATAGAAAAAAGAGATTGAGAAAAAGAAAAAAAAGGGATGAGAAAAGAGGAAAGAGAGAAAAAAACACCATTTTCCCATGGTAAATAAGAATATTGCTGAGATGCTCATTGTCTGCTTGCCTTGTCATTTTTTATATGGGATATATCTTGTGTCATGGGGCAAGGGGTACCCCGTTGGCGATTCTCTATGATACACATGTACTTACTATGACAAGAACTTACCGGTGATTAAAGTTGAGTAGCATGAGGAGCGGCCCTCGTACTCAAGGTACATGATATTGCCAACTTATACTTTGTCAAGCATATACTCCATACTTTGTTCACTTTAACCTTAATCACTTCAAGATACTTATGATAGGGGCAATGAGAGCTGAAAGCTAACACGTACCATAATTTTTGGAAGCTCTTTATGAGACTTGAAATCTCTGCTTCCCTTTGAATGGCCTTTCTTCCACTTTTATATTGAGTCTCCACCTTCTATCTTTATGCACCAATTAAGAGAGCATAGTTTTTATTCTTAGTTCAATGTGCATTGTCCCAAAACTTATTGATTGATTCATATTGTTGATATTGCGTGTGCTTGAACTATTTGTATCTAGTCACCCTTATGAACTTTGAAGGTGTCCTATGCATTTATGCTACTCCATGAGGGACAAGCTGAATGCCACTATGCTATGTTTTCTATATGTGAAACCAACAAGCGTCTTTCAATGCATTGTTATTCATGAATCTTTGTTTGTATCCTTTCATGTTGTAGCATAGTTGCTTTGTCTTATTGTTAGAACTCCATCTTGCATGCTCATGTTTAGAGTACTTTGATCCCATCTTTCAATGCTTGCAAATAGTTTGATCAAGATTGTGATGGTGCATATCACCTCAAAAATTATTCTTTTTATCACTTACCTACTCAAGGACGGGCAGGAGTTAAGCTTGGGGATGCTTGATACATCGTAAACATATCTATAATTTTTTATGCTCCATGCTTGTTTTATATCATTTGTCTTATGTTTTGTCTACACTTAAAGGTATTTTTATACACTTTCTGGAACTAACCTATTGACAAGATGCGACGGTGCTAGTTGCCTGTTATCTGCTGTTTTTTGTTTCAGGAAAGCTAAAAAATGAATATTCTCGGAATTGGACGGGACAAAAGCTAAAGTCATTATTTTATCTGACACGACACGGAACCATGAAGCAGAGATGGAGGAGGACACCAGGGTGGCCACACCCTAGGGCCAGCCCTGGTGGCGCCACCAGGGGGTGTGGGCCCCTTGGGCACTCCTCCTTGTACATGTGGATACCAGCAGTGGTGCTATACGATCAGCACTAGGACGATCAGATCAGATCATATCATGAGGACTGCACTACATTCAACAAACGTGCTTCATCAATTCCGCAATTGCGCGTCTAATGGTAATCCTCGTGGCCTTATACCTCAACTGGATCTTGGGATCACCACGTTAGAGGAAAAAAATTTTGTTTTATCTCTACGTGGTCCAATAGTGGTATCAGAGCGATAGCTTCTGGTTTTAGGCTCGAGATCTCGCATATGTGATATGCGGTTGGTTGTAGATTGTATCTATATGCTGTTTTGGTGGTCGATCTATAAGATAGATTGGTTTTGTACGAGGTTGATTGGATCAACTGTACTCGGGGAATGGTAGATCTGATTTCCATGATCATATTGCTGAGGTCGTGGAACGACATACCCCTACCATTCGGTTTCCACCATCAGGGTAGACCGTGACACATAAATCCAGAAGTGATGATCGAAGATCAAAAGAGTTTGATCGAGTCAGAACAATGGTCGGAATCCATGTTCAGAATGTAGATGAGATCTACATTTTCGGGGCCGACGGCTTCGCCCTGTCGTAGCGCCTTAGATGTTGCGAGTTTCACAATGCCGGTAGATCTTGTATCTATGCATAACTTGTTTTTGCAGGAAGTTGTGAATGGTATGGCTTATGTGCATGTGATGTGTGTAATCCATATGTGATCTGCGAATCACGGTTTTTTCAGCCGGCTGAAGCCTAGGCGCTGTAATTTTATTGTATAACGACCTGCATGTCGGATTCTCTGTGTAATTTACTTTACTAATCTAGTGTAGCTATTTGAAGAACCCGGATGGCATGCAAGGTGATGTACATGTCGGTGACATGGAGTAAGAGGACAAGTGACAAGAGTTGGCACGCGTGGGATTACATGCTTTGTGGAGATGGAGATCGCCATAAATAGAGCCATACCATTTCACATTACAATTGATTGATTTTGTGTTATTGATATGTCTCTGTTTTACCTCTATTAGATAGTCGGTAAAATTTAATCCCTCAAAGAAGGTCTAGTCGGTTTCCCGCTAGTGTTTGCACCATCACAAGTCAGACATTTTTGGTAGTGGGCTCATAAAATTGAGGAGCCACCAATTCTTTCCGACTAGGTGGGTTCGAGTCAGACTCTTATAGTAGAAACACTCGGTAAGCTAGACGGGTCTATCACAATGGTTGTGGGACTCGAGGAAAAGTCGGACGGGAGCCGGGGCATGTGATGCCACCCGACCAACAGGATACGTATGAGATGTGATTGACAAGGAGTTGTCTACCTAGATCACTTGGCGGCTAGTGGTGATGCTAAAGCTTACTATCCGACTTACTTATCTAGGATCCTGAATCACTAAGTAACCATCGGAGGGGTGTTGGTTCTAGTGGGAGCATAAAATATTAAAGTGTTTAATATACTTGCTCTTTTATGAACACATGTCTTAAGTGTTTTGCATATTTTTTGTTGTATATCATGGCACCCAGTAACAGTCACCCTCAGATATGCAGTTTTTCTTTCAGAACCATTCTTGAGAAATATAAACTGAACGACACTAATTTTACCAACTGGTATCGAAATCTGAGAAATTTTTTCAAACAAGAAAACAAGGACCATGGCCTAGACAACCAACTTCCAGATGAGCCGGATGAGAATGCGACTGTCGCTGCCACTAATGCCTACCATCGGACTAAGGATGAGTCCACGGATATTAGCTGTCTTATGCTTACTCACATGGAACCGGACTTGCAGAAGCAGTTCGAGAATGTTGAGGCCAATGATATGATTCAAAGCCTCAAAAGTATGTTCCAGGCTCAGGCTAAGACTGAGAGGTATCAAGTCTCTCAGGCTTTGCTGAGTTGCGAGCTTAAGGATGGTGATCCACTGAGTCCGCATGTGATCAAAATGGTTGGTTACGTGTAGTCTCTGAAAAGGCTTGGCTACCCCATTAGAGAAGAGTTCGCTACAGACATAATTCTGAACTCTCTTCCTAGTGCGTATGGTTACTTCATATCGAACTACCACATGCATGGTATGGATAATAAGCTCACTGAATTGCATGATGCTCAAGCAATCAGAGGAAGATCTCAGGAAGGGCGCCAGTGAAGTGTTGATGGTGCAGAATAAGGCTAAGTTCAAGAAAAGTTCCTGGACTAAGAAGAAGGCTAAGTCGGGAGGAAAGCAGGCTCAGGACCCGGTCCCAAGCGCTTCTTCACGGACTAAGCCATCTCCTTCAGTCGGATCCACTTGCTTCTACTGCAAGGCGGATGGCCACTAGAAGAGGAACTGCAACAAATATTTGGCTGATAAAGCCAAGAGTGGAGGTATGACTTTGATACGTCATAAACGTATCTATAATTTTTTATGCTCCATGTTTGTTTTATATCATTTCTCTTATGTTTTGTCTACACTTTGATGTATTTTTATACACTTTCTGCAACTAACCTATTGATAAGATACCACAGTGCCAGTTGCCTGTTATCTGCAATTTTTTGGTTTCAGAAAAGATAAAAAATGAATATTCTCGGAATTGGACGGGACAAAAGCTAAAGTCATTATTTTACCCGACACGACACGGAACCACGAAGCAGAGATGGAGGAGGACACCAGGGTGGTCACACCCTAGGGACAGCTCTGGTGGCGCCACCAGGGGGTGTGGGCCCCCTGGGCCTCCACCAACTTTGCCTCCTTCGCCTATAAGAAGCTCCCGACTCAGAAACCCTAAATAATCCGGGAGAAATCCACGAAAACCTCCACAGCGCCGCCGCCACCGAAGGGGAGATTTGGGGGACATAAGTCTCTATTCTGGCAGCCTGCTGGGACGAGGAAGTGCCCCGGGAGCCATCTCCTTCGATCTCCACCACCATCTCCATCGATCTCCACCACCATCTCCATCACCGTTGTTGATTCCCATGATGAGGAGGGAGTAGTTATTCCTCGAGGCTAAGGGATCTACCGGTAGCTATGAGTTCGTCTCTCTCTATGCATGATCTTGTTGTGGTCATGAGTTTTGTAATCAAGTAGATCTACTCTGCTACTCAAGTTCTTTAATAGATTTCGGCTCTCCCCGCGTGTGTGAAAGTGACAGCGTGCATACCGTGATGGCACTTAGGCTAGTGTCTACATAAATACTCATTGTGCTTTAATAGATCTATGCTTTTCCCCATGTGTGTGAAAGTGACGGTGTGCACACCATGTGTGGCACTTAGGCTAGATTACATATATATTTATCATGAGTTATATTTGGAGTTGGATGTCTTTATGAAATTGTGGTGTTTGTTAGAACCATCTAGCGCTCAAGGTGACAGTGTGGGGTTATCTAGATTGGGGAAGGCGGACTTTGAGGTGTGCTGTTGTAGCCCTACCATGGATTAGAGTATCCAACCGGAGAGTAGTTAAGAGTAGTATCATAAAGAGAATATGTTTATATGAGAGAGTGTTCACTAGTGAAAGTATGATCCCTAGGCCTTGTTTCTAAACATTGAAACACCGTTCACGACTAGATCTGTTACATATTTGCTTGCTTCCAGTATCTTCCACATCGTCAAGCTCTTTTCTAGCACCGTTGTCTTATAATCATCCATACCACTTGTATTTCACTATCTCTTCGCCGAACTAGTGCACCTATACACCTGGCAAGTGTATTGTGTGTGTTGGGGACACAAGAGACTTCTTGTATCTTGATTGCAGGGTTGCTTAAGAGGGAAACCTTTGACCACTTCCTCCCTAAGTTCGATATACCTTGGGTGATCCACTTAAGGGAAACTTGTTGCTGTTATACAAACCTATGCACTTGGAGGCCCAACAACTGTCTACAAGAATAGAAGTGCGTAGACATCAAGTTCTTTTCTGGCACCGTTGCTGGGGAGGTAAGGTAAAAGGTACTCACATCCTCTGGTGTGAGTGCTCGAAGTTATTTCCTTTAGATTTTGCTATCTTTTCTTTTTGTTTCTTGTTTTCACTAGTTAGGCTTAATGGAAAACAACAACAAAATTAGATAGCTTTATAGTATTTATCTTGAGTTAGGACATGAAGTGTTTGAAGAGAAAATTAAAAAAACATATGGAACTTTATCTGCATGCTAATAGCAATGTTATTAGTATGAATCTTTTGAACACCTTTGTTACTAATGCTATGGAAACGTCTAAGCTTGGGCAAGCTAGTTTTTATGAAAAAGATCCTAGCTTTAGAGAAGAAAATTTGCTCTGATGATACTTTATCTCCCATATGTGGTAATTCTAATGATGCTTGTGATATTTTAAAGCCACATACTGAAAGTGTCCCTTTTAAAATACCTACAAAAATTGTTGATCGTGTTATGGATAACTATTATTTTGGGGATGGAACTGTCCATCCTGGTGATCACTTGCTTTTTATCCATGAATTATGTGAGTTGTTCAAGTGTGTAGGTATTTCAATGGACCAAGTTAAGAGGAAGCTATTCTCTTTATCACTTAGGGACAAAGCAAGGGAATGGTATGAGCTACTAGATGATCCTTATCATTTGGAGTGGAAGGAACTTGAATCTCTCTTTTACTCTAGATTTTATCCTCCTCATGAAATCCATAAAGATAGGAATTATATTTATAATTTTCACCCTCATGACGGAGAAAGTATTGCCCAATCTTGGGGGGGATTGAAGCCACTAATGCTCAAATGTCCCATTCATGAGCTCCCCAATAATATTATTCTTAATAATTTTTATGCAAGGCTTTCAGGACAATACAAGGACTATCTATATACCTATTTAGAGGGGTCCTTTACAAGTAAGGAGTTCAAAGCTAAGTGGGATCTTCTTAAAACAATTCAAAGCAATACCGAAGATTGGGATAAAGACAAAGGTAAAGAACCAGGTATAAACTATGAGTATGATTGCATTAAGTATTTCTCTGAAACTGTAACATCCTAGCATTAGATCTTAGAAATAAGTTGAACCCAGATGTGTGCATTGCATTCATGCATAGAAAATTCGACTAATTTTCGCGCTTTTGAACAAAACTTGTCAAAGTGATTGAAGCTTCTCTCAACTTGATGGAATTGAAGCAGATCATCAGTTGACTATGATAAGTTTCAATATGACCTTTGTTAAAACCTTATTTTGGGTAAGGGAGATTTGATCTAAGGGTAGATCAAATGTAATAAAAGTTAAACCCTAATACATTATTTAATGGTTTATATTTGATTCTTAAGGAATCATATCCTAGTATCTATTACAACAACTCATGAACCCCAAGTTATAAATATAACTTAAGTAATAGGAGGGTAACAACTAAATCTTGATCTATCTTAATCTCATCTACTTCTCTCCGTGAACAATATCCAGCTCTATATTCGATTGTTAGACACAAAAGGGATACTCTCGCTGAGGTAATGGAAACTAATCCCCCTAATGTGTCTTTCAGACGAAGTCTCTTAGGTCCTAGATTGGTGTCATGGAATAATCTCTTAGTAAGATTATCCAGGATACAGCTATCTGAGGGTATGGATGAATTTAAATGGAAACTATTACATAGTGGAAATTTTTCTGTTGATTCATTTTATAGAGCTTTGATCCAACCTAATATTCCAGTCGATGATAATAATAAAATTTGGAAGTTGAGGATACCCCTTAAAACGAAGATATTCGCTTGGTATCTACGTAAGGGGGTGATTCTCACAAAAGATAATCTTGTTAGGAGGAATTGGCATGGTAGCACTGAATGCGTATATTGTCATCATAATGAGACAATACGTCATTTATTCTTCCAATGTAAATTTGCTCGTGCTATATGGTCAATCATCCAAATAGCCTCTGGTTTATCTCCTCCTAGATCGGTAGTCAATGTTTTTGGCAACTGGATGAATGGGATTGAGGATAAATATGGGACTTTATTTAGGGTGGGCGCGCTTGCCATTATTTGGTCGCTTTGGCTATGTAGAAATGAAAAGATTTTTAATAATGTTGTATCTTCTCCATTGCAGGTTATCTATCGGGCCACGGCTGTCCTCCGATCATGGACTTCTCTACAACGTATGGAGTTCCGCGACTTGTTTGCGGAGGGTTGTAGGCGGTTGGAAGATATAGCGCGAGATGTCTTCTCTCGACATGGATGGCAACAACCGCTGCGAATAGATCTTCATTAGATAATTGGGAGAACTATGCTTTCATTTACATTTTATTGTATTTCAGTTACTCTTGTTTTCGATCGAGACTGTGGATGTTTGGCTGTGTGCATCCTAGCTATGCAGAGGCCGGGTGTAATTACTGTTGAGTAATAAAGAGCCCATTTCCAAAAAAAAAATGAGGACCAGGGTAATACAACCTTAACTCCTTAGTGAGATTGGGTAGGAAAGAAACCAAGTCAAGATCATTTACCATATATCTTTCTTTCCATATCAATCTTTATCATCTCTATTTTATATTCTTCTAATATCTGTTGTTCATCAATGTTGAGTAATCAACTATTGACTTATAAATTCTTGATCTATCAACTCATGTTATTATCATAACTTTCACTTTAAATACTTTTAGAGAAGGAAGTAAGAAGAGGTAAATAGTAATGCTAGATTTGAATATCATCTATAGGATGGGAGAGTTGGAAGGGAATCAAATCAATATGGTAATTGATGGAGTTAACTCACTCCTGAATGGAGAGAAGGGTTATATGGAAGATATAATTATATGGTAACAAATAGGATTATAATGAAGAACATTGAAGATAGATACCAAGGAGTGATCCTATTGGATTAAGTAGGCATAGTCCATGAATAACATCCCTTAATCCAATAGAGATATTAAGAAGATAATTTCAATACAACTGTAATGTTGTATTGATGAAGTCTTGATTAGCCAACTAGAAACCTAAACCATAATGGATCACAGGATTATAATGATCATGCTTTAGTCACCAAGATTGAATACTTATATCATGTATAAGTGACATTGGTGGATAGAACATGATTGAACCCTAGTATAGATATATTATTCTAGAGTAGCCATGACAAGTCACCATGATATAATGTGAAGTTTGAGTATAAGATATTGGAGTCAAGTAGAGATGAGATAGTATGATTAAGATGATGCTAGAGCACATTGGATTATAGAAGTAGTATTTTCCTTTTGGGAAATACTAAACACTTGAGGAGAGTAAAATTTGATATATGCATCTATTGAAGTGATATTAGTAAAGGATGATAAGGGCAGAGCATGAATGGAAGTAACTGTAAACATTTGTTAGATTGGAGGTTATTAGCAGTAGAGTAGTTGATATAACTAAGTATGGATATAAGAAGATTATGAAAGCTTCAGTGTCAAGCTCATTGGATGTACAAGTGAATTTAGAAGAATAAAAGGTGGATAAGAATATTCTTGTGAAGTAAAGCTCATTATGTTAACACCTGATGATGGATAGGAAGAAGTAGTATATCTAGGAAAGGAATTCCTTAATTAGAAGTCCATGATTGTGAATTATAGAAGATAGGAATTCTTGGTAAACACTCAACTTTAAATCTTAAACCAAACATAATATCCATTTAATATTATTGATCTATCATCTCATTTACATAATGATTTATAGGAATATTTTCCTATAGCAAATCACTTGAGCACATCTTTATCATTTCCAATTATCATAACCATATGTGCTTAGGACTTATCTTTATCAATTATTTTCCATAAGACTTCTAGAAAATAACTTTCTATCTTAAAGGGTGATATCATTAAAGATAATAAACAATAAGGCCATATGTCCTAACCATTCACCTTTATTTATAATTATAAAAGGATATTCAAATATTAATACTCCTAGAATTCATGGTAAATATTTATAATTCAAAACCTTAAATTCTGTTTCAATCATGGCTATCAATATATAAGTAAGGTAATAACCAAGATTATTAAAACAATATTTACCCATTAGTGGAATTAGGATAATAGAAGTTACTTTATTAAGAACTTTAATAATTAAAACATCTTATATAATGACTGCTATATAATAACAAATACAGTTATACCCTATGCATATCCTTAGCTATATTAAACCATTATCATTTCATTCACTAGGAGGAAATAAAAATCATTTTATAAGAATATAGTATAATTAACAAATCCCCAAAACCCTAATTCTTATCTATTCTATACAATAAATAACCTCTAACATAATTATGAGCATTGGAAAATACCAACATGGTTAGAGCAAACAATTTGAATAAATGTCTTTGAAACATTTAATATACTGTACAGAATTTCTGGTATTTAAATCAGTGAGGAAAATTGAATTCAAAACAAATTGTTAAAACAGAAAACAGAAATGAATAAATAAAAAGAAAGGGGCTCACTCCAGAAACTGTCCCGAAGCCCATTTCCCTCTCTACCTATCCACCGCCCAGCAGTAGCACCCTTCCTCTTCCACTCCCCTGGCTGCAGCCCACACGACCCAACACCAGCCCGCATACCCCCTCGATCTTTTTCCTCCTTTCTTCTTCCTCTCGCGAGAAAGCACGCCGGCGAAGCAGCTGCCTGGCACCACGTCGGTTGTCCACCATTGCCGCGATGCCCGCTGTCACCAAGATCCACACCGCCGCTGTTCGTTGCCTATAAGAAGGCCACCATTGCGTCGGATAGCCTTATCTCTTTCCCTTCCCCATTTTCCTCTCTGCCCGAACCCTAGCTCCAATCAGAGCTATCCGTCGTCGACGTTTCTGGCTATCCCGAGCCTCACCATGAAGGCTCGCCACCCTGGACTCTGTCGATTTCCCCCGTTAGCACAAGTCGGTGAGGTCCCAGACGCTCGGATTAAGACCTCCACTACCAACTCCGGCCACCATCCTCGCCATCGATTCCGGCTACTCCGAGCCATCCCGAGCCCACCGACAGCATCTTGGTGAGCTCATGGTTCTCAGTCATCTCTCCGTTGCTTTTCTTTCTTCCTCCATCGCGCCTGCGTCATGCACCTCTGTCCGCCACCGCAGTTGCTCGTCGGAGCTAGTGCTCCGGTGACCAAATACGGGCAGCACGACCACCAATCGAATCACCTTAGTCTCCCGCGTACGAATCTCCTAACCCCGCAAGCGCGTGTGCGTCCTGTCGCCGGATTCGAGCACCGTCTGTAGGTTCCCCATTACCGACGTAAGTGTGACGTCATGCTCTCGTCAGCCCAGCCCAGTCAGTTGGTTTGACCTAGTTTTGCACGCGTGGCAGATGACGTGGTACTAACCCCACTGGTCAGTGACCTTGGGTAATTTTAGCCTAGGTACGAAACATCTTTCCTGTTTAGGAAATAGATAAAACATTATAATATCAAATATAAATATTTCCTGAAAAATAATTAAATAATTAAATCTTGTTTAATTAATAACTTTTGTTTTATAATTCAGAAAAAATGTGTAATATAACTATTATAAAAATTATTATGTTAACAATTTAAATAATTATTATTTAATAAAGATTTTATAAGTATAAATACTTTGAAAATTCATATTTTAATATTGGTTAATGTTAAAAATATAAATAAAATACCAAAATATTAGAAAAATAAGAACCATAATTTAAAACTATAATCATGCATTATTATTTCACTTAATTAAAATATTTATTATTTATTAAGTATTTAAAAAGTAATAAACTTATAAAAAACATATCTTATTATTTATAAATCACGAAAATAAATGTAATATACCAAAATGATCACAAAAATAATACCTACATGTTAAAAATATGATAATCCACTTTTGAGGTAAATAAACAATTGAACAATTTAATAATTTGTATTTAAATTCATTTCCTTAATTGATAACTCACATTAGGGTAAGTAAAAATTGCTAATAATTCTAAAAAATAGCTAATTGAGTCTAATAAATAGTATTAGTCTTAAATATTCATAATATGAAGTCAAAATGGTTTAAAACAACTTAAATACAATTTTATTGAATTATCCTTCAACCCTAAGTGTAGATTATTTTCCAAAAAGATTCTTATCCAATATAAAATCATCAAGGATAATTTGTGATTAAATAAAATCTTTTACATTACTTTAACCACAAGTTTATCAAAAATATCAAAACACTATAGTGAATCCATAAGTAATATTACTTACTTGTTTACAAACTATAACCATTCATTCACAAAAAGATAAATGATTCTATTCCATTATA
Organism: Avena sativa; assembly: GCA_916181665.1. NCBI lineage: Eukaryota > Viridiplantae > Streptophyta > Magnoliopsida > Poales > Poaceae > Avena > Avena sativa. The sequence continues at coordinate 198,942,516 of OV702282.1, forward strand.
AAATCAAGAAACAACTACACCAAATAAAAGTATAACTATTCTTAAGTAACTTTAAGAAACCTTATGAAGTGAATAAGATACAAATATCATAAGCAATATAACCTAAATCCATCTATGTCTTTAAAGTTAACTTTAGTCTACAATACTTTAAATATTATGATAAAAACTTCATTATGTGTTTTATAGCTTACTTTGGTCTGTTTCAATTAAGACCTAGTGCATCTCAATACCAAACTAACCAAGTTAAAAACCTAGATAGATAAGTCTCAAATACTAATGATGTCATTATTCAAATGGAGTAATTATTTCTTACTCAAAGACTATAACTGGAAAGAACACCTAATAATGTTGACCTAAAGTTAAATACTTTTGCTTAGTTAAATAAAGAAATCTTTTCTTCTAAAAGTTATTCGTTTTGCCACTTCAGTCAACATACGATAGTTCCGGCATCTGAACGGTATGTACTGCCAATTGCCATAATTCAATATGTGGGCTGGCGTACACCAAGGAGACATGCGGGGTCACGGAGAAGGCAGTGATTGGCTTGGGTCTTAGTCTGGGCCTCACACCAAGGAAGTGTGAACGGGTTCGCAGTCCGGATGTGCAACAAAGATAAGATCTCTCATGGGTAAAGTAACGCACCTCTACAAAGTGTAAGAACTGTAATTTGTTACTCCCTGTTCCGGGAAGGAGCTGCGAACGTGGCGGGAAAGGAACTCCATGAAAGTTCTGGTAAACCCGTGAAGGCTGACGGACATAGCTTTTTAGAATAAAAGCAACCTTTGTAGAAATGTTTATGAAACCTTGCCTTGCCTACGACCTACGGTCTATGGCTATAGATATAGTGCATCAAACACTCCTTTTCTAGTGAACTTGCTGAGTACGCTCATACTCAACGTATCTTCTTAACCCTTGCTAGATTCTGAAGCCATTAAGACGACGTCTACATCAAGTTATGCTCCAGGAATCATCATAGGAAGCTAAATCTCTCCAATGAAGTCAAGAAAGTCAACATCTACATCAACTCAAGTGAATACGAAGTTACTGATTAGATAGGAATATAACCTCTAGCCATAGAACCTATTTCTGTAGCGTATTGCAATAGCAGCAATGCCAGACCATTAGTTAAAATACTAGTCTTAATAGTATGATAGTTGTTGAGTTGTTTATTTATGATTATTCTTTGTAAGTAGTTTCTTTCTCTCTCTTTAACCTAGAGTGTTCTCTGGATCTTGTGTAAAGAGTTGAGTTGTAACCTATAGTCATGTCTTGGACCTGCTGTGTTTCTGTTGTACCACTCCGAGGGATGTAATACTAGTGAACGGTGTTTCATTGGTGTTATGTCAACGACTATAGTGTACTACATCATGCAGTGGTATGCTGGGTCACCGCATAAACTACTGATTTTCAAGAGCTTAGTGCTAAATATGGTCTTGATCCTCAAATTCTTGTTAATTGTTGTAGAGCTTTTGCTTCCCGTATTAATGCTCCTAAAGAAAAGTGGGACATGTATCATGAACCTTTTAAAGACACTTGCATGAAAAATGAAACAATTATTAATGATTGCAATAAACATGCTCAAAATTTTGAAAGTAATATTTCTTATAAGCATGTTAATTTTTGTGGAATAGATAGACCTAGTGAAAAGAATCAAATCTAAGAAGAATATTGTATCACCCATTGGAATGAAAAAACTAGAACATGGTATAAGGATCTAAATGCTCTTGGTAAAGAAGTTTGTGCCCTCAACCCTTTTATTTGTGAACTCTGCTATGAAGTGGGTCATTTCAATTTTCAATGCTCAGGCTGTACTAATGACCTTTCTAATCCAATGAGTACTGCAAGTTTTTATTGTGATAACGTGATCACTGATAATCAACATGATGAACTTACATTGTTTTGGAGGTGTGAAGAGTTATCAAGAAAACCTTCTTTGGTAGACATAAGTACTTTTGATATGAATAGCATCCTGCATGGTTGTCATCTTTATTGTGTTGATAATTGCCACACAAATACTTACATATAAAATCTTATAAAAGATGATATTTTACCAAAATATGACAGGACTGATATGAGTTTTGTTCTTATTAATGAAAAGGAGGAATCCTCCAAAGTTTCTTCTATTGTCTCTAACAATAAACCAGGGTATGTGGAGAAGCTTCCTTTAGGGCCTCTCCCTCCTAAAGAGGAGGAGAAGAAGAAGAAGAAGAAGAAGAAGAATAAGAAGAAGAAGAAGAAGAAGAAGAAGAAGAAGAAGAAGAAGAAGAAGAAGAAGAAGAAAAGAAGAAGAAGACGAAGAGTAAAAGAAGAGAGGAAATGGTAATTATCCCATAAGCATGTTTCTCCTATTATAGTTTTTGCTGATGAGTCCGAACTAGATGATGTTCCTATGCCTGTTACCTATACTAGTGATCATGATTGGGAAAAGCACGCTACTTTTGATATTGAAAATCTCTTTGTTACCAATTATAAAAATGATGATATTAATAATTGTTGTGCTATTAGTGTTATCCATGTTCCTCCCAATGATGATATGTTTACAAATGAACATACTTTGGAAGATATCTATTCTATTGATGATACTATACTTCCAATATATGATGATTACAATGATGAATATGATATTTTTAGTCCACCTACTAGTGAGGAGAAAATCAATTATGATTACAATATGCCTCCTATATTTGATGATTATGGTGATGAGAATAATAATGATAGCTATTTTGTTGAATTTGCTCCCACTTCAATTAATAAGGATGACTATGCTTATGTGGAGAGTAATAATCATTTTATGCATGTAGCTCATGATAAGAATGTTTTATGTGATAGTTATATTGTTAATTTTGTTCATGTTGCTACTGAAAGTTATTATGAGAGAGTGAAACATGGTTTTATTCATTTCAAAAATATGAAGTTTCCCCTCTTTATGTTGAAAGTTTTAAAGTTGCACTTGTTTTGATTTCCTATGCTTGTTGCTTTATGCTTTCATGACTTGTTTATTTACAAGATTCCTATGCATAGGAAGTGGGTTAGACTTAAATGTGTTTTGAATTTTCTTCTTTATGCTCTCTTTTACTTCAAATTCATATTTCTTATGTGAGCATCTTCTCAAACTATCAAGCCTAACTTAAAGGCGTTAAAGAAAAGTACTTCTTGGAAGATAACCCAATAGTTTTCTTGAGTCTTTGAAGTTATTACTTATGTAATAACCTCTCCTTATCCTTTTTATTTGATTTGTGTGCCAAGAATAACCTCTAATAAGAGGGAAGTAAGATTTGGGGAAGTTGTTGTCCCGAAACAGATTTTTGTGCTTCACTGTAAAAATTCGTGAAAAATCTCTGTATGTTGGATTGCGCTATAATGTTCTGAATAAATCCCCTAGGTTTTTATATAACTTTCATTAGATCAACACTTTTTGATTTGAGAAACAGAAGGTCTTATAAAAAATCAGTTTTTACCTGCTGGTCTGTCTTGACAGATTTCTGCCATTATTTGCATTTGTCTCCTATCGAATTCTTTTTCGGTTCTATTTGGTAAATTGAGATTTTTAAAGGTAATTGCTACAATATCTTGTGTTTTTGATGAAAGTTTTGCTGTTTTGAAACTAAACCCAAAGGTTTATTATCTTTTGAATGCACTAATGTTGCTAATGAAGATTGTGTGAAGTTTTGTATGAAGGAAAATTTCCAGGTGTAAGGGGAGAATGATGTAATGAGATGAAGAATAGACAAAAGCTCAAGCTTGGGGATGACATCCCATGTCACCCCAAGAAATATTCAAGAGGTACAAGCGTCAAAGCTCGGGGATGCCCAAGGCATCCCCTTCTTCATCAATAAAAATCTTAGGTCTTTCTAGACACTTCATTTTTATTGTTTCATGCACTGTTGTGTTGTTCTGGGAGCGTATTAGTTTTTGTTTTTAGTTTTCGTTTGATTGGTTTGCTGCAATAAGTTGGTTGGATCACATCACACTTCTTTTGGAGAGAGACACACTCTGTTTTCATTGTCTAGAACACTCTAGTTTTCACTCTTATTGTTCTATGAGTGTTCTCTTTTGCTAGCACTGCGTTTAGCCTTAGTTTTCTTCTGCTTTCATCTTAGAAATTTTTAGTTCTTGTTTGTGGATTTTTGAGACAATCTCACTGATCTTTATTGATTATTATCCTTGTGAGTTGTTTCAAATAAGTCGATTGGTGTTGGAAAAGAGTAGAAAGTTTCATGCTTATAGTGGTACAAAAGGAAGCTTATTTTGACTGTGGCTTAGGCTTTATCATGTCATGTTAGATGTTGCTTTGACCATATGCTTAGTGATTATTGTTGTAGCATGACTTGTTCCAAACAATTGAGATTGCTTAATGTGCCTTGAAATAATCATGCATTGTTTTAGCATACAAAAGCATAAGATTGTGGTATTCTCCTTTGATGATTTGTTTGGGTTGACTTGGAACATGCTCACACCATGTTATGACTATGAACCAGTCACATTAGCCTCTATGATCATTTAGTTTTTGACTTGTGATACCACTTTATGCTTTGATTAGTATAATGTTCTGTCACTCTGCATGATTATGGCCATTATTGCTCTCTTAGTTGGTCGCTCCCAGTCTTTTGCTAGCCTCCACTTGTATTGAGTAAGTTCTACTCATGCATCCAACTCCCAAGAAACCAAGTTATTCCAAAGAGTCCACTATAAATTCCTATGTATGGTGTGTTACACCATTCCAAGTATATTCTTGTTTTATCTATCTTCCAAATTAAACTTGTTATGTGAAAGTTAGTGATTAAAGCTCTCACAAACTTGATGGCACACTTTATTTTTCTTGACCCTAATAAACTTGAACCATTGTGTCATCTATGTTGTATATGCTTGCACTTATACGTTGGGAATTAGCAGAATCGTGCTGTCACGAGGAACGCTTTCAACACCTGTAAATATCTACCCTATTGATATCATGCTCTTCTGTTTATGGATGTCGTCGATGTGAAATGAAAGGGGAGCTTGTAAGTCCATCGAGTTATGTATGTGTGTTAGAGAAACGTCTGGGCCGCTAGCCTAAGCCATGCCTAATCATGGTGGAAACTTGTAGCATCACCATAGTGAGCAATCTATGAAGCATTCTTCTTATTAAAAAAGAGAGATAGAAAAAAGAGATTGAGAAAAAGAAAAAAAAGGGATGAGAAAAGAGGAAAGAGAGAAAAAAACACCATTTTCCCATGGTAAATAAGAATATTGCTGAGATGCTCATTGTCTGCTTGCCTTGTCATTTTTTATATGGGATATATCTTGTGTCATGGGGCAAGGGGTACCCCGTTGGCGATTCTCTATGATACACATGTACTTACTATGACAAGAACTTACCGGTGATTAAAGTTGAGTAGCATGAGGAGCGGCCCTCGTACTCAAGGTACATGATATTGCCAACTTATACTTTGTCAAGCATATACTCCATACTTTGTTCACTTTAACCTTAATCACTTCAAGATACTTATGATAGGGGTAATGAGAGCTGAAAGCTAACACGTACCATAATTTTTGGAAGCTCTTTATGAGACTTGAAATCTCTGCTTCCCTTTGAATGGCCTTTCTTCCACTTTTATATTGAGTCTCCACCTTCTATCTTTATGCACCAATTAAGAGAGCATAGTTTTTATTCTTAGTTCAATGTGCATTGTCCCAAAACTTATTGATTGATTCATATTGTTGATATTGCGTGTGCTTGAACTATTTGTATCTAGTCACCCTTATGAACTTTGAAGGTGTCCTATGCATTTATGCTACTCCATGAGGGACAAGCTGAATGCCACTATGCTATGTTTTCTATATGTGAAACCAACAAGCGTCTTTCAATGCATTGTTATTCATGAATCTTTGTTTGTATCCTTTCATGTTGTAGCATAGTTGCTTTGTCTTATTGTTAGAACTCCATCTTGCATGCTCATGTTTAGAGTACTTTGATCCCATCTTTCAATGCTTGCAAATAGTTTGATCAAGATTGTGATGGTGCATATCACCTCAAAAATTATTCTTTTTATCACTTACCTACTCAAGGACGGGCAGGAGTTAAGCTTGGGGATGCTTGATACATCGTAAACATATCTATAATTTTTTATGCTCCATGCTTGTTTTATATCATTTGTCTTATGTTTTGTCTACACTTAAAGGTATTTTTATACACTTTCTGGAACTAACCTATTGACAAGATGCGACGGTGCTAGTTGCCTGTTATCTGCTGTTTTTTGTTTCAGGAAAGCTAAAAAATGAATATTCTCGGAATTGGACGGGACAAAAGCTAAAGTCATTATTTTATCTGACACGACACGGAACCATGAAGCAGAGATGGAGGAGGACACCAGGGTGGCCACACCCTAGGGCCAGCCCTGGTGGCGCCACCAGGGGGTGTGGGCCCCTTGGGCCTCCACTGACCTTGCCTCCTTCGCCTATAATAAGCTCCCGACTCAAAAACCCTAAATAATCGGGGAGAAAGCCACGAAAACCTCCACAGCGCCGCCGTCACCGAAGGGGAGATTTGGGGGACATAAGTCTCTATTCTGGCACCCTGCCGGGACGAGGAAGTGCCCCCAGAGCCATCTCCTTCGATCTCCACCACCATCTCCATCGATCTCCACCACCATCTCCATCACCGTTGCTGATTCCCATGATGAGGAGGGAGTAGTTATTCCTCGAGGCTAAGGGATCTACCGGTAGCTATGAGTTCGTCTCTCTCTATGCATGATCTTGTTGTGGTCATGAGTTTTGTAATCAAGTAGATCTACTCTGCTACTCAAGTTTTTTAATAGATTTCGGCTCTCCCCGCGTATGTGAAAGTGACAGCGTGCATACCGTGGTGGCACTTAGGATAGAGTCTACATAAATACTCACTGTGCTTTAATAGATCTATGCTTTTCCCCATGTGTGTGAAAGTGACGGTGTGCACACCGTGTGTGGCACTTAGGCTAGATTACATATATATTTATCATGAGTTATATTTGGAGTTGGATGTCTTTATGAAATTGTGGTGTTTGTTAGAACCATCTAGTGCTCAAGGTGACAGTGTGGGGTTATCTAGATTGGGGAAGGCGGACTTTGAGGTGTGCTGTTGTAGCCCTACCATGGATTAGAGTATCCAACCGGAGAGTAGTTAAGAGTAGTATCATAAAGAGAATATGTTTATATGAGAGAGTGTTCACTAGTGAAAGTATGATCCCTAGGCCTTGTTTCTAAACATTGAAACACCGTTCACAACTAGATCTGTTACATATTTGCTTGCTTCCTGTCTCTTCCACGCCGTCAAGCTCTTTTCTGGAACCGTTGTCTTATAATCATCCATACCACTTGTATTTCACTATCTCTTCGCCGAACTAGTGCACCTATACACCTGACAAGTGTATTGGGTGTGTTGGGGACACAAGAGACTTCTTGTATCTTGATTGCAGGGTTGCTTGAGAGGCATACCTTTGACCACTTCCTCCCTGAGTTCGATATACCTTGGGTGATCCACTTAAGGGAAACTTGTTATTGTTCTACAAACCTCTTCATTTGGAGGCCCAACAACTGTCTACAAGAATAGAAGTGCGTAGACATCAGACTTCCGTCTCAGATACACTTGTTTGCAATTTTATAGACATTTATCTTGCTGATGCACCTAATAGTTCTTGGGTATATGATACCGGATCAGTTATTCACATATGCAACTCGTTGCAGGGACTGGTAAGAACTAGGAGCGTAGCAAGAGGTGAGGTTGATATTCGATTCGACAACAAAGCGAGAGTCGCTGCTTGGGAAGTCAGCACGATGCAACTTATTTTACCTTCCGGATTCATTATGGAACTGAATAATTGTTATTATGTTCCAGTTCTCAGTTGAAACATTATTTCTGCTTCATGTTTGATGAGGCAAGTCTATGAGTCGAATATTAAGAATAATAGTTGTTCTCTATATTTGAATGACATGTTTCACGGCTTTGCACCCGTCTAGGACGAATTATTTATTTTAAATCTTGATGGTGAATCGGTTTATAACATAAATGTTAAAAGGTTAAAACCAAATGATCTGAATATGACTTACTTTTGGCATTGTCGCCTTGGTCATATAAGTTGGAAACACATGAAGAAGATCCATGATGATGGAATCCTAACTTCGTTTGACTTGGAGTCGTTCGAGATATGTGAATCTTGCCTACTCGGTAAAATGACCAAGACACCTTTTGCACAGAGTTGTGAAAGGGCGTCCGACTTGTTGGGACTAGTACATAGTGATGTATGTGGACTAATGATCACGATAGCCAGGGGTATTTATGAGTACTTCACTACCTTCACTAATACTTTGAGTCGGTGTGGATATATCTACTTGATGAAACATAAGTCGGAAGCCTTTAAATAATTCAAAGAATTCCAGAATGAAGTACATAATCAACTTGGCAAGAAAATAAAGTTTCTTCGGTCGGAGCGAGGAGGCGAGTACATGAGCCATGAGTTTGATGACCATCTGAAAGGTTGCAGAATAGTTCCTCAACTTATTCCACCGGGAACGCCACAGAGTAACGGTGTCTCAGAAAGGCGGAATCGGACCTTGTTGGACATGGTACGATCAATGATGAATCGGACAGGTCTTCCTTTATCATTTTGGGGTTATTGTCTAGAAACTGCAGCATTCATACTAAAAAGAGTACCATCAAAGTCAGTAGAGAAGACACCGCATGAGATGTGAAAAGGCAAAAAGCCGACTTTGTCTTTTCTTAAGATTTTGGGTTGTGAAGCATTTGTCAAGCGACTTCATTCAGACAAGCTTACGGCCAAGTCAGATAAGTGTATTTTCATGGGGTATCCGAGGGAAACCTTGGGTTACTACTTCTACAACCGAGAAGAGGGCAAAGTTTTATCGCTCAGAGCGGTGTCTTCCTAGAGAAAGAGTTTCTCAGTCGGGGAGTCAGTGGGAGCACGGTGCAGCTCGAAGAAATTTGAGAGGAACCGGCTAGTAGCGAGTCGTTAAAAACCTTGGAGATTGAGCCGGTCGTGGTAGCTAAGCCGGCAGCAACACCTCTACTACGAAGATCGGCAAGATTACGAAGTGTTCATGATGTATTATTGTTAGACAGTGATGAGCCGGCAAATTATTCGGAAGCGATGGTGGGATCTGACTCCAAGTCATGCTTGGAGCCATGAGATCCGAGTTAAAGTCCATGGATGAAAATCAAGTTTGGAACTTGGTTGATCTGCCAGACGGTGGAAGACCTGTCGAGTGTAAATGGGTCTTTAAGAAGAAAACTGACATGGATGGAAATGTTTTCGCCTATAAAACACGTCTTGTCGCGAAGGGGTTACGACAATTTCAAGGAGTTGATTACGACAAGACTTTCTCGCTCGTAGCGATGCTTAAATTAGTTCGGATCATGTTAGCTATAGCGTCCTATTTTGACTATGAGATATGGTAGATGGATGTAAAAATGGCTTTCCTTAACAGAAATTTAACCGAGGACATGTATATGATACAACCCGAGGGTTTTATCGATCCAGCTAATGCTAACAAGGTGTGCAAACTTCAGAAATCCATTTATGGGTTCAAGCAAGCATCTCAGAGTTGGAATATTTGCTTTGATGAGGTAGTCAAATCGTTTGGCTTTGAGTGATCATGATTCTTGTTTATACAATAATTTTAGTGGGATAAAAGTAAACTTTCTAATCTTATATGTGGATGACATATTACAGATTGTAAATGATGTCCAGATGTTGCAAGAAACCAAGGAATCATTGGAAAGGAGTTTCTCAATGAAAGACTTGGGTGAGGCAACATATATTCTCGGAATCCAGATCTATAGAGATAGATCAAGACGGGTCATTGGATTGAGTAAGAGTACATATTTGGACAAAGTGTTGAAAAAGTTCAACATGGAATCGTCTAAGAAGGGGTTCTTACCGATGTCCCATGGTGTAAAACTTAGCAAGACTCAGTGTCCTTCGACGAATGATGAGCGAAGTCAGATGAGAGCGATTTCGTATGCTTCTGCAGTCGGATCCATCATGTATGCCATGATTTGTACTAGGCAAGATGTTTCATATGCTCTAAGTGTTGTGAGCAGATACCAGGCTAATCCTAGAGAAATCCACTGGACAACGGCTAAAAATATCCTAAAGTAATTGAGAAGGACTAAGGATATGTTTCTGGTTTATGGAGGTGAAGATGAACTCAGTGTAAATGGTTACGCGGATGCGAGTTATCTTACTGAATCTGATGATTCTCGTTCGCAATCTGGATATGTGTTTGTGATAAATGGAGGGGTTGTGAGCTGGAAGAGTTCCAAGCAAGAGATTGTGTCTACATCTACAATAGAGGCTGAGTATACTGTCGCCTCGGAGGTAGCAAAGGAAGCTATTTGGATGAGGAATTTCCTCATGGATCTTGATGTGGTTCCGGGCTCGTCTAATCCGTTAGACGTGTATTGTGACAACAATGGTGCTATTGCACAAGCCAAGGAACCTATACAACACCAGAAGAACAAGCACATACTCATGCGGTACCACTTGATTCACCAGTTCGTGGATCAAGGTGATATCAAGTTATGCAAGGTACACATGGATGCAAATATTATGGATCCGTTGACAAAGTCGCTACCACAGCCAAAGCATGAGGCGCACCTAAGAGCTATGGGCACTAGATGCCTAGACATGTGATGTCGGAAGATTGACTCTAGTGCAAGTGGGAGACTGTTGGGAATATGCCCTAGAGGCAATAATGTATGATGATATTTCCCATTGTATTCATAAAGATGTTAAGTTGTCCTTGTATAATCATATGATGTGTATCATTGAATATGTGATTTAGTTGTGTAACTATACATTCATGTTGTTTGTACTAAATATCATTGGTCATTGAGGTAGTGCTAGACACACAACTTAGACCAATGTGAAAGTCGGCTGATGACTCGGTTCCACTTGTCATGGGCATGGAGATGCTATTCAGACTTACACAGATTCGGCTAAAGAGTTTAGCGAGAAGGATTGACCCATATTGAGGTACAATGAAAAAGTTGTCATTTGTATATCTCAATCAATGTAATCCTTATACCTGAGGTTATTGCACAGTCTGAGTTGAGGATCACCGATTTAGGTTCTATCAAACGCTGATCCGTAGTTATAAAGGCAGAGTTTGGGTCGACTGAGAATCAAGCCGCCTAATGTGAATAACCAAGATGGGATTTTGCCCCTCCACTTGGAGAGATATTCTATGGGCCCTCTCGGATGATATGATTCGGAAAGCATGGCCATGCACGACTCAATTAAGTGTTAACCGAGGTGATCGACTAAGAGTTAGTCGGATGAATCACTTATCTCGAATCAAGAAGAGAGTCGGACTATTTTTAAGGGATGACAAATATTCCTCTATAGTCTAACAAGGCATATCGTGAGGCAAAAGGGACTCGGATGCAAGTCGCATTGGAAAGGCATGTCGTCGTGACTCTTTGGTATTTTGGAGTCAGCACGTTCTGCTAGGATCCGCTACCGACTGATCGATTGAGAGTCAGACTCGAATCGTGTCCAAGTAGCCATGAGCCTACGGGGTCACAAACTTAAGAGCGGGAGCAAGTTCGGATTGGATCTGAACCGGAAATCTGGTTGGGTTGGACCCGAGCCGGATTTGGACTGAGTAAGTGAGTTTGACTCACAATGACTAATATTATATGGGCTTTAGTGAATGCGCCACGAGTGAGTGAAGCCACTTTCACTCCCTATATATAGTGGGCGCAGAAACCCATGAGGGTTATCGGTTAGGTCATTCCATGTGTTCGAAACCCTAGATCCACGGCAGTCCTGCCTCCGTAATGAACCTAGCAGTTCACCGCCGACGCTCCTCCTTGTACGTGTGGATACCAGCTGCGGTGTTGTACGATCAGCACCAGGACAATCGGATCAGATTGTGAGGAATGCACTGCATTCAAAGAACATGCTTCATCAATTCCGCAACTACGTGTCTCGTGGTAATCCTCGTGGCCTTCTACCTTAGCTGGAACTTGGGGTCACCATGTTAGAGAAAAAAAGTTTTTGTTTTATCTCTACATGGCCCAACACCATTTTTATCCCGCAAATGAACAACAGGAGGATGCAACAAGCATGTGCCATTCATCTCCGTTCTTCCTCCAGCCGAACACCAGCAGGCCACATATGCCCTAGCTTCCACTGAGCAAAGTGGCACACGCAACGGTTGTGGCCCTCCAGGCCTAGATCGGGCCTAGATCGAGCCCGCATCGTCTCCAATCGCCCCTATGCCTAGGGCCTTTGCCGCCGAAGCACTACCTACCACGGCTGTGCCACCATCACCTCCACAGTTCAGCACCTCCACCTCGCCTCCCCTCCATCGCTCGACCTCGCACGGTCGCCACGCCTCCTCGCGTGACCCCCAGAACCGCCGCCCCTTCGCGCGTAGAGGAGGCGTGGGGGAGCACCCACCCGGCCCTCTACCTTCGGCGGTCGGGCGCCGCCACCACGCCGGCGCCGGTGGCAGCAGCGACCAGGGATAGTCGGGATCTGAGGCTTTTTGCTTGGTTTTGGGAGCCCTCCGGAGCCTGCCGACACGAGCGGCCTATGAGGGGTGAGTTGCCGACGACAAGATACTAGTCACTGTATTTTTTACTTGTGATCGATGTCACTGAACCAATTGTAAATTTGTTTGGACCCTGCTACCCGGTGACTGTCATATGGATTGCAAAATCGGGCGGACCTTCCGACCGCTATCACAAGCAAGCATGTGCGGAGAGACCTAGCCAAATTTACATACGGGAGTCCTCCATGGCGAGTTTAGCAAGGAAATGGAATTAGTAAACCAACTAAATGACAAAAGAGGATTAGCTAGATAAATTTAAATATAAAAATTCAAAATGTTTTGTAGATCAAATAGTTCATCCGATTTAGGATTTGTTTTCACCGTTGGACTAGTCACGACGAGATATTCGAAACTAGATCTCATTTAATATTTTTCATCAACTTTTTTTGGACCTAAAAGTTATCCACCTGTAACACGTGACTTATTAGTGTGATGTAGTTAAGTTATCCACCCTATGAATGGGTTATATCGAGCCTCTTGTATATGCATGCAGATAATACAAAAAATACTGATATCATTCACATAAAATATGAAAACCTAAAATTTGGATGCGAGTGTCGATCAAGTCCCGATGGATCCAATAACAATTTCAACGTCTGACTTAAATAACATTTCGCATGACATGTCCCATGCAAGTGCAAAGATTATTTACTAGGCCAAGAGCAAAACAAATCTCCATGTTTAGTGCATGCATACAAAGGACAAAATTGATTATATCACTAGAATTGATGCAAAAAGAACCAATACTTCAAAGAATTTTGTATCTCAAATCGTTAATCTGATTTAGTATCCATTATTTTGGTTGGGCAACTATTAGCTAGAGGGAAGGAGTAATTAAATCGATTTAGTGATGATAATTATATCTTGAACACATGGGTAATTGTATAGTGTAACATCCCAGGTTTAGCACCTAAAATAGTGAGGCCACATGTGCGTGCATTGCATTCATGCATAAGAAAATCCAGGGAATTTTCACGCAAAACGCAAGGAGTTGTAGAGGGATCGGGATCTCTCTTGTTCTGATGAAAACGTCAGCTCAAGTGTATGGATTTCGACATGACCTCTACTATATTCTTGTGTCTTAGGAAAACAATTCAATTCATGTTTGAAATTGAGAATTGAAATTCAAATTTGAATACTTGGGAATATTTCCAGGATAAGTAAATAGTATATAAACAATAAAGTGAAAATTGTGGTACAAAATATATTCAATCATATAATAGATAAACATTTATAATTAAGTGGAATAAGAAATTGCAAACAGGGAGTAAAAGTATTTCTTATTATAATAAATACATGTTACAACATTCTTTTTAATAAAGGCATTACAATTAAATAATACAAAAGAATTCTTATATTTAAAATAAATATGAATATTTATTGTCCTTTATATAATAAACAAAAGAATATTTCTTATTATGTTCCTTATTCAGTAACAACAAATCAACTAGAATGGAATTAGTAACATATTACCTCATAAGAATAATCACAAAAGAAAAATAAACTTTATTAAATAAAAGTAGGTTCTTACAAGGAATCTTTACAAGAGAATAAATAAAAGATTACATTGAAGATTAAATCCTAAACTACCATCTAAATATTTACTAATCTAGTCTTCATTGATCTTCCATCAGATGTTTTGTACCTGCAACACAAAAAAAGAACAAATCAAAAGTAAAATAGGGGTTAGTGGGTTAGTGTTTTACTCTCAGAATTGCAGTGAAGTGCACTGCTAGATAATCACTGAGTAATTAGAATAGGGCCAAAAATATAAGATCTATTCTTATCAGTAGATTTTTCCTCAGACTAATGCATCATTGGCTAGTAAGGGGCAAGTTTCACTAAAGCCAGATAAAATGGTAAAAAGGTAAATTGACAGCAAATATCAAGTTTTCACTTGATCTGATCCACAGATGACACCAACAGGCACACAACATAGTCACTGCATGCAAGCAAACCTTGTTATCAACACAGGAGCTCACATGGCAGGGGGTTATCTTCCCAGCCGTAGCAGAGAGAGTGATCTCTCTCTATCTAAAGCCTCTAATACCACTACCAAACCAACTGAGAACATCACAGGAATCTGAGAGTTTCAGCAACCACAACCACCATATTATCCATTCCCCCCCCCCCCCACACACAACGAGACCACCAGATCCTCTGTTATCATAAGAACATCATTTGTTCTTACCAGTTCAGTACCAAAATCACCATCAGTCACAGCCACCATGAACACATAAGTAGAGTCAAGAATCCAAGTAATCAGCAAGGACAAGGTAGAGAAGGTCAAGTTATACCTGCTGTAGTAGATATAGTAGTAGCAGGACAAGGGAGCAGGATATCAAGATACAGTAGCAACTGATCCAGATCCATCACAAGGACAAGCCTCCAGCACCACCTCATCTGTCAACACTACAAACAATAAGGTAGATGGGAATATAGCTAGATCTTGTAGCATCTATTCTTATTTAACTTTTGAAATGACATCTTTGAGGGTTAGGGAAAAGACAAATGAAGCAACCAAATACACCTACCCTTCAAATAGAATTGATCTAGGAGGATTAGGTCAAGTGGTACTCTCAGTATTGCAAAGTGTTGCTTTGCAAAATCATCATAGAGACATACAAAGATTTCCAAATCTTAGTATATGTTCTTAAATAAAATCTTGCCTCAGTATCTTGCCTCATTGGTCAGGGATTTTCAAGTTATGAATTGCATCTAGAGGAAAATAAATCCCTGAATAGGTGCTACTGAACACATCCTAGTTATGGGTAACACCTTAGTAGCAACCAACATCAGAGTTGTTCCTCTATGATTAAACCACAAGTAGATTTTTTCAACAAATTAGATAATCAAATCATTCTTCCAAGCACTGTAGGAATCATACCCAGAGAGTATCCATCATAGGTCATTTAAGAAAGGAAGCAGTAAGTAAAAACCTTAGTTTCTACCTAGCACAGTCTTAGACCAGCATCACAGACCACTAGATCTAGTTCTAACTAGATCTATATTCACCACACTGCTGCTACAGGGCACATCCCAACTGGGTAGCACCTCTGTACCAACAGGTTCATCCATATCTACTAAAAATCAGATAATCACTTTCCTAAATGAATTCAGGAATCATATTAGACATTTGATTCAAAAAAGATAGTGAATATAATACTGTCTATCATTAAGCCACACTTGACAGAGATTATTAAATAAATCATCTTCCTAGCCACCATTTGCTAGGAATCATTTTATAAGAGGCAAACCTTGCCTAGAAAAGTATATGATCATTACTGAACCTATGTCCAGTTTATCAAATCTTTTGTATACATCAAATGAGTAAGGTTAGCCAACAAAGAATTAAAGAAATCAATTCATATCATCTTCTTAGACATTGTCTATAAGAATCAGGTATATATATAGAATTCCAATATCATAGGGACAACACTCTGGACACAAATAACTCATAACATTATATATACCACCATGAAAAATGTTGCACCACAGAGACAAGAATTTAGATAGCAGAGCCTGTTATTTAACCAGGCATAGCCAACATCAAAAGTACAGGTTTAAGAGAACACCTGCCAGCAATCTCATAGTAACCAAACATCACTACAGAGGGAATAAACCCTAGTTTCAGAGGTAACCTAGACATGGGGTAATCACAACAAGCATCCTTGACATGGTAAGGTAGATAGAGCATGGGGAGAAACACAGTAGGGGAAGCACAGTTACCCGAGGTCCTCGCAAGAAGTTAGAAGAGGAAGCAGAGGAGTGGCCAATGGCGATGAAGAGGCGGCAGCACGGGGAGCACCCCCGGAGGGGCGCTGCAACCCGCGCCTGCAGGTCGACAAGAGCAGTCGGTGGAGAAGAGGTGAGCACCGTGAGCAACCCAGCACGGCGTCGATGAAGCACCAAGGCGGCTGAACCCTAACCCTAGCCTCGGGCGAGGGTCAGCATGGCCGGGATCAGACCCCATAGATGAATTGGCTCGGACAAGACTGTGCGGCGTCGTCGACCTAATAGTCTTGCACCGCGACAATGGTCACGGCGGCGGAGTCACTGCCGGAATCGGGCAGGCGACCGCGTGGCGTCACTAGCGGCCAAAAGAGGAACGTGAGGGGGTGATGTGAGAATGAGGGGAGGATTAGGTCGAGCAAGAAAGTGACCAGGGAACCCATTGGGCCGGGTCAGGCTGGATGAGAATATACCCTAGCACTATTTATGCTCTAGAAACATAAATAAAAAAATATTAAAAATACATATAATATATCAAAATGTTCACAAAAATAATACCTACCTAATAAAAAAATATAACTTTATTTGTTTAAATTAAATACAAAGCAAATGAATATTAACACCATTAAATCCTAAGTGAAATTTCATAAAATAAGGGAAAATCCTAAAAATGAATAAAAATCATATTTGTGTATAAAAATAAATTTACTATTTTATAAAAATATAAATTTCATTTTTTTTAAAATAAAATAAAATTTGAAGTAAGTGTTCAAAGACATTTAAACCTTTAGAGAATTTTATAAACATAAGACCAATACTAAAAAATAAATAAAAATCATTTTTAAGATCTTAAATAAATATACTAAACTAGAAAAATATTAAATTTACCATTAGAAAAGTTTTTAAGATTTTAAAAGTAATAAATTCTTATCTATTACCTATTTTATCATAATGAGATAACTATTTTGTTAATTCATCAAAATTGTTTCATAAGTAAGAAATAATCACATTTCCTTATAAGTCACTAAATTCTTTAAGATTAATTACTAAGCCTAAACCCATAATTATGATTCATAATAAAACTTAAATGTAAATTATTAACTCTATAATACCCTTTTGAAAACTTTAACCAAATTTACACCAATCATTCACTTAAATACCAAATAAATTATCTCACACCTTAATCACACTTGTCATAAGTCAAAAAACTTGATAATAATTAAAATAAATTACACCTCAAGTTTATTTACCCTTTTAAAGTTAACTTTAGTCTCAAAATTTATAAACATCATGTCTAATAAACTACTTATGTTTTTATAGTTAACTTTGATCTAGTTAGATTAAGACATAAAGCATCTCAAGTCCAACCCAATCAACCACATTCTATTAACCATAAAGATTGTGTAAATCTTAGAAAAGAAATCATTTCTTCAAATGTTATTCTCGTTACCACTTTAAACAACAATTCTATGATAGTTCTTTCAACCCTTAACAACTTAACACATTGACTCTCATCCTAGCTACCTGATAGTAGTTAACCTCAAGTATAGATTAATTGATACCCCATCTTTATATCTTTTGTATGTTGAAACTTAAAATCCTTATAGATGTAATTGTTGGAATTATGCCCTAGAGGCAATAATAAAGATGTTATTATTATAATTCTTGTTCATGATAAAGTTTATATTCCATGCTAGAATTGTATTAAGCGGAAACTTTAATACTTGTGTGGTTTGTGAACAACACCGTGTCCCTAGTACGCCTCTATGGACTAGCTCATTGATCAATGATGGTTAAGGTTTCCTAACCATAGACATGAGTTGTCAATTTATAATGAGATCATATCATTGGGAGAATGATATGATGGATAGACCCAAACAAAGCAGAGCAATTAGATCGTGTCATCGTGTTCGTCTTTGCGAAGCTTTTCCTATGTCAAATATTGTATTCCTTAGACCATGAGATAATGCAACTCCCTGGTACCGGAAGAAAGCTTTGAGGTCATCAAACGTCATCCTATGAGAGGGTGATCATAAAGGTGTCTCTCAGGTGATCGAAAAGTATCTGTTGGGTTGTATGTATCGAGATGGGATTTGTCCCTCCCAAGTCGGAGAGATATACTTCGGGCCCACTCGGTAATCGATATCAACACCGCTTGAAAGCATGTGGTTAAGGAGTTAATCACAAAGTGATATCGGATTACGGAACGAGTAAAGTACTTGCTGTGAACGAGATTGAACTAGGTATGACGGTACCGACGATCGAATCTCGGGCAAGTAAAATATCGCGAGACGAAGGGAATATATATATATGGGATTGTTTGAATCCTGGCATCGTGGTTCATCCGATATGATCATCGATGAATGTATGGGAGTCAATATGGGTGCCCAGACCCCGCTGTTGATTATTGATAGAAGATCATGTCTGCATATTCTCGAACCCGCAGGGTCACACACTTAACGTGTCTCGACGCTAGGATAGATTGGATAATTGGTTTATGAATTTTTGTTCGGAGTCTCGGATGGGATCTGGGACATCACGGGAGGTTCCGGAATGGTCCGGAGAATAAGATTCATATAAGGCAGTGCAGTTTTTGGAGTTCGGAATTGTTCTGGGTTAATCGGTATTGTACCGGAAGCTTCTAGAACCTTCCGGAAGGGTACCAACGTGGCCCCACCTTCCGGGAGGGGGCATGGGCCTATGAGGGAGTGTCCTGTCCGCTTTGGGCCAGGGGCACAAGGCCCCATAGGGCCCAGCCGATCCTAGAGAGTTTAAATCGTTTAAACTAGAGATAGGGTTTCTAGAAGAGGGGAGAGTCCATGCCCCCCACTCCTTATCCTTTGGGCTTGGGGGAGGGGCTAGGGCTGCGCCCCCCCCTCTATATAAAGAGGGTTGGGGGCGCACCAACCCCCTACACCTCTCCTCCAAACCCTAGCCGCCTTGCTAGCTTTCCTCTCTCCCTCCCGACTGTTTGTAGGCGAAGCCCTGCTGCAGAAATTCTCCACCATATACACCACGCCGTCGTGTTGTAGATCCAATCTATCTCTCCACCATATTTTCTGGTCCGAGGAAGGAGGAGACGTCGAGGTGTTGCACGTGTGCATCTCACGGAGGCACCGCCACTTGTGGTGCTAGATCGGATCGGATCGCGAGGAGGAGAAGCGAGTACGACTACATCACCCACGTTCCGACGAACGTTCCGCTGTGCGAATCTTCAAGGGTATGAAGATCTAATCCAATCTCTCTCGTTGATTGCATATCCTATATTAGATCTTGGCTTTCCCTCTGTTCGCATCCGTAGAAAATTTTGATTTACTATGCCGCGAAACCCTTCAGTGGTATCAGAGCTAGATCTATGCGTAGATGTGTTTCACGAGTAGAACGCAACATGGTTGTTGCAGGCGTTGATGTTTTCTGTTGCAAGCCTCTTGTTTGTGTTCTTCTTATGACGCGGAATAGTGAGATTGAAGCGGTCCAGGCCAACCTTACGCGACGTCGTTCGCGAGACCGGCTCCGCACTTGACGTGTGGCTTGTTCCACACATGCGGCTGGTGGATGTCAGTTTCTCTCACTATAGTTGTCATGGGATTAACACCGGAGTTTGGCAACCATAATATCACCGTTGTGGCTTTCCGTAGGTAAGAATCATTCTTAGCATCTACTCCCATAAGCCACGTAAAACATGCAACAACAAAGTAGAGGCGTCTAACTTGTTTTTGTAGGGAGTGTTTTCTGTGATATGGTATGGCCCAAGATGTGATGTGTATATTGTATGCGATGATCATGTTTTGTAATGTTTCACGACTTGCATGTCGATGAGTACACAACCGGCAGGAGCCATATGGTTGTATTTATAATTGTGTATGACCTGCGAGTCAACTTCTTATACGCCATGTAATAGCTTTACTTTATCGCTAAGTAGTTAGCAATAGTTGTAGTTGCTATTCGTGGTGGAGGCAATCATGGTGGAGTGATGGAGATCATGCCGGAACGCACAAGATGGAGATCATTGCGCGAGGATTGGCTATACCATGTCACATAAAGTTATATGCATGTGATGTTTATCCCTTTATGTATCTTATTATGCTTAGATCGCGACGGTAGCATTATAAGATGATTCCTCACTTAAAGATCAAGATAAAAACTGTGTTCTCCCCAAGTATGCACCGTTGCGAAAGTTCGTCGTGTCCAAGCATCACGTGATGATCGGGTGCTATAGACTCTACGCTCACATACAACGGGTGCAAGCCAGTTTTGCACACGCATAAATACTTGGGTCTAGCTTGACGAGCCTAGCATGTACAGACATGGCCTCGGAACACAAGAACCGAAAGGTTAAGCATGAGTCATATGAGTGATATGATCGACACTTTGTTGTCCACCATTGAAACCACATCTCTTCTCGTGATGATCGGATTAGGTGTGGTGAATTTGGATCGTGTTCACTAAACAACTTGAGGGATGTTGAATTTAGTGGGAGTTCATCTAGTAATTTGATTAAATTGAACTATTTATCATGAACATAGTCTAAATTGTACTTGCAAATACTGTAGATCACATGGCCAAGTCCAACTTCAACTTCAACGTTTTTGCTGAGAAGGAAAAGCTTAGAAACAATGGGTCTAACTTCACCAATTGGTTCCGCAATCTAAGAATCATTCTGTCTGGCGGACAAAAGGACTATGTCCTTGGGAAAGCGTTAGGTGACCCCCCTGCTGCAACTGCGCCGGCTGATGAGAAAGCTGTCTATCAGTCGCGCAAAGATTATTATGGTGTGATTAAGAGCACCATGTTGTTTGCTATGGAACCGGAGCTTCAAAATCGTTTTGAAGAGTATCCCGGGCCCTTCGAGATTCTCGAGGATCTGAAAACCATGTTTCAGACTCAGGCCCGTTCTGAGAGATATGAGATCTCCGAGAAGTTCTTTAACTGCAAGATGGAGGAAGGGAGTTCCGTTAGTGAGCACGCCATAAAGATGTCGGGCTACACTCAACGCCTTGAGCAACTGGAATGCACGATTCCAGAGGAGCTCAAGATTGACAGGGTTCTGCAATCACTCCCTCCCAGCTACAAAAGTTTTGTAGTGACTCATAATCAGATTGGCTCCACTGATACGATCACCGAGCTCTTCGCAAAGCTGAAGGCTGCGGAGGTGGACATCAAGAAGGATAATCATGTGTTGATGGTCAACAAGCCCTCCTTTAAGAAAGGTAAGGGAGCAAAGAAGCCCTTCAAGAAGGGCGGCGGCAAGCGCAATACCCCTGCTGAGAAGAAGCTCAAGTCTGGTCCTAAGCCCGACACTGAGTGCTTCTATTGCAAGGACAAGGGTCACTGGAAGCGCAACTGTCCGAAGTACTTAGCGGACAAGAAGGCTGGCACCATCAAAGGTATATTTGATATACATGTTATTGATGTTTTCCTTACTAGCCCTCGTTGTAGTGCCTGGGTATTTGATACCGGTTCAGTTGCTAATATTTGTAACTCGAAACAGGAGCTACGGAATAGACGGCGGCTTGCGAGGGATGAGGTGACGATGCGCGTTGGCAACGGATCAAGAGTTGATGTGATGGCCGTCGGCACGCTCTCCTTAGTTTTACCTTCGGGATTAGTTTTAAACCTTAATAAGTGTTATTATGTGCCTGCGTTGATCAGGAACATTATTTCTGGATCGTGTTTATTGCAAGACGGTTATTCATTTAAATCGGAGAATAATGGTTGTTCTATTTATATGAGTAACATCTTTTATGGTCATGCACCTCTTGTGAATGGTTTATTTCTTGTAAATCTCGAAAGGGATGAAACACACATCCATAACATTGAGGCTAAGAGATGCAAAGTAGATAGTGATAATACTACTTATTTGTGGCACTGTCGTCTAGGTCATATTGGTGTAAAGCGCATGAAGAAACTCCATTCTGATGGACTTTTGGAGTCTCTTGATTTTGAATCATTTGACACATGCGAACCATGCCTCATGGGCAAGATGATCAAAACCCCGTTCTCCGGTATGATGGAGCGAGCAACGGACTTGTTGGAAATCATACATACCGATGTATGCGGACCGATGAGTGTTTCGACACGCAGTGGATATCGCTATTTCTTCACTTTTACCGATGACTTAAGTAGATATAGGTATATCTATTTAATGAAACATAAATCTGAAACATTTGAAAAGTTCAAGGAATTCAGAATGAAGTGGAGAACCATCGTAACAGAAAGATTAAGTTTCTACGATCCGATCGTGGAGGTGAATATTTGAGTTATGATTTTCTCACGCATCTTAAAGCAAGTGGAATCGTTTCACAACTCACGCCACCCGGAACACCACAGCGCAATGGTGTGTCTGAACGCCGGAATCGAACCCTATTAGATATGGTCCGATCAATGATGTCTCTTACTGATTTGCCGTTATCATTTTGGGGTTATGCATTAGAAACCGCTGCATTCACTTTAAATAGGGCTCCATCTAAATCCGTTGAGACGACACCATATGAACTGTGGTTTGGTGCTAAACCTAAGTTGTCGTTTCTTAAAGTTTGGGGATGCGAAGCTTACGTCAAGAAGTTGATGCCGGACAAGCTCGAACCCAAAGCGGAGAAATGCGTCTTGATAGGATACCCTAAGGAAACTATTGGGTATACCTTCTATCACAGAACCGAAGGCAAAGTGTTTGTCGCAAAGAACGGTTCCTTTCTTGAGAAGGAGTTTCTCTCGAAAGAAGTGAGTGGGAGGAAAGTAGAGCTTGACGAGGTTATTGAACCTTCTCTTGAATTGGAGAGTAGCGCAGCACCTGAAATTGTTCCAGTGCCGCCTGCACCAATAATAGAGGAAGCTAATGATGAGGATCATGAAGCTTCGGACGATGCTGCTACTGAACGTCGCAGGTCGACAAGGTCGCGTGCCCCTCCTGAGTGGTACGGCAACCCTGTCTTGACTGTCTTGTTAGTAGAAGACAATGAACCTACGAACTATGAGGAAGCGATGATGAGACCAGACTCTGAGAAATGGCTAGAAGCCATGAAATCCGAATTAGGATCCATGAGCGAAAACCAAGTATGGACTTTGGTGGACCCTCCTAGCGACCGAAAGGCCGTTGAGTGCAAATGGATCTTCAAGAAGAAAACGGACGCGGATGGTAATGTTACCGTCTATAAAGCACGGCTTGTCGCGAAAGGTTTTCGACAAGTTCAAGGTGTTGACTACGATGAGACTTTCTCTCCCGTAGCGATGTTTAAGTCCATTCGGATTTTATTAGCAATTGCTGCGTTTCATGATTATGAAATATGGCAGATGGATGTGAAGACTGCGTTCCTCAATGGCAACATTGATGAAGAGTTGTATATGATGCAACCCGAAGGTTTTGTCGATCCTAAGGATGTTGATAAAGTATGCAAACTTTAGCGTTCCATTTATGGACTAAAGCAAGCATCTCGGAGTTGGAACCTTCGTTTTGATCAAGTGATCAAGAGCTTTGGATTTGTTCCAAATTGCTATGAAGCTTGCATCTACAAGAAAGTGAGTGGGAGCTCGGTGACGTTTCTGGTACTATATGTGGATGACATATTGATTATTGGAAATGACATCAACATGCTTAACGATGTGAAGAGTTATTTGAACAAGTGTTTTTCAATGAAAGACCTAGGTGAAGCTGCTTATATATTGGGCATCAAAATCTATAGAGATAGACAAAGACGCCTGATAGCTTTAAGCCAGAGTACATACCTAGACAAAGTTCTGAAAAGGTTCAGAATGGATAAGGCAAAGAAAGGTTCAGTGCCTATGTTGTCAGGTAAGATATTGAGCAAGGCTTAGTGTCCAGCTACGGTAAATGATAGGGAAGCTATGAGCAAAGTGCCTTATGCCTCGGCCATAGGTTCCATCATGTATGCCATGCTGTGTACTAGACCGGATGTGTCCAATGCTCTTAGTTTGACGAGCAGATATCAAAGTGATCCAGTAGTGGAACACTGGACAGCCGTGAAGAACATCCTAAAGTACCTAAATAGGACTAAAGAAATGTTCTTAGTCTATGGGGGTGATGAACAGCTTGTCGTAAAAGGTTACGTCGACGCTAGTTTTGACACCGACAAGGATGATTCTAAATCTCAGACAGGATACGTGTATATTTTGAATGGAGGAGCTGTGAGCTAGAGAAGCTGCAAGCAAAGCGTGATCGCGGGATCTACAGTAGAAGCGGAATACATGGCTGTTGCAGAAGCGTCAAGTGAAGGAGTTCGGATCAGAAACTTCATCACTGAGCTTGGCGTGGTTCCAAGTGCATTGGACCCACTGGAGATATTGTGTGACAACACTGGCGCCATAGCACTCGCTAAGGAACCAAGATATCATCCAAAGACCAAGCATATCAACCGCAAGTTTCATATAATCCGAGATTATATAGCAGATGGAGATCTGAAGATTAGCAAAGTACATACGGATCTGAATGTCGCAGACCCATTGACTAAACCTCTTCCACGTGTAAAACATGATCAACACCTCAGTGCCATGGGTGTGAGATTGTTGCCAGATGTAAACTAGATTATTGACTCTAGTGCAAGTGGGAGACTGTTGGAATTATGCCCTAGAGGCAATAATAAAGATGTTATTATTATAATTCTTGTTCATGATAAAGTTTATATTCCATGCTAGAATTGTATTAAGCGGAAACTTTAATACTTGTGTGGTTTGTGAACAACACCGTGTCCCTAGTACGCCTCTATGGACTAGCTCATTGATCAATGCTGGTTAAGGCTTCCTAACCATAGACATGAGTTGTCAATTGATAATGAGATCATATCATTGGGAGAATGATATGATGGATAGACCCAAACAAAGCAGAGCAATTAGATCGTGTCATCGTGTTCGTCTTTGCGAAGCTTTTCCTATGTCAAATATTGTATTCCTTAGACCATGAGATAATGCAACTCCCTGGTACCAGAAGAAAGCTTTGAGGTCATCAAACGTCATCCTATGAGAGGGTGATCATAAAGGTGTCTCTCAGGTGATCGGAAAGTATCTGTTGGGTTGTATGTATCGAGATGGGATTTGTCCCTCCCAAGTCGGAGAGATATACTTCGGGCCCACTCGGTAATCGATATCAACACCGCTTGCAAGCATGTGGTTAAGGAGTTAATCACAAAGTGATATCGGATTACGGAACGAGTAAAGTACTTGCTGTGAACGAGATTGAACTAGGTATGACGGTACCGACGATCGAATCTCGGGCAAGTAAAATATCGCGAGACGAAGGGAATATATATATGGGATTGTTTGAATCCTGGCATCGTGGTTCATCCGATATGATCATCGATGAATGTGTGGGAGTCAATATGGGTGCCCAGACCCCGCTGTTGATTATTGATAGAAGATCATGTCTGCATATTCTCGAACCCGCAGGGTCACACACTTAACGTGTCTCGACGCTAGGATAGATTGGATAATTGGTTTATGAATTTTTGTTCGGAGTCTCGGATGGGATCCGGGACATCACGAGAGGTTCCGGAATGGTCCGGAGAATAAGATTCATATAAGGCAGTGCAGTTTTTGGAGTTCGGAATTGTTCTGGGTTAATCGGTATTGTACCGGAAGCTTCTAGAACCTTCCGGAAGGGGACCAACGTGGCCCCACCTTCCGGGAGGGGGCATGGGCCTATGAGGGAGTGTCCTGGCCGCTTTGGGCCAGGGGCACCAGGCCCCATAGGGCCCAGCCGATCCTAGAGAGTTTAAATCGTTTAAACTAGAGATAGGGTTTCTAGAAGAGGGGAGAGTCCATGCCCCCCACTCCTTATCCTTTGGGCTTGGGGGAGGGGCTAGGGCTGCGCCCCCCCCTCTATATAAAGAGGGGTGGGGGCGCACCAACCCCCTACACCTCTCCTCCAAACCCTAGCCACCTTGCTAGCTTTCCTCTCTCCCTCCCGACTGTTTGTAGGCGAAGCCCTGCTGCAGAAATTCTCCACCATATACACCACGCCGTCGTGTTGTAGATCCAATCTATCTCTCCACCATACTTGCTGGTCCGAGGAAGGAGGAGACGTCGAGGTGCTGCACGTGTGCATCTCACGGAGGCACCGCCACTTGTGGTGCTAGATCGGATCGGATCGCGAGGAGGAGAAGCGAGTACGACTACATCACCCACGTTCCGACGAACGTTCCGCTGTGCGAATCTTCAAGGGTATGAAGATCTAATCCAATCTCTCTCGTTGATTGCATCTCCTAGATTAGATCTTGGCTTTCCCTCTGTTCGCATCCGTAGAAAATTTTGATTTACTATGCCGCGAAACCCTTCAGTAATTACTTGCAAAAAAAACTTGAAGATAAACTAAATCTTAAAGAAAACAACTAAGATCAACTCACTTAGAGTACTGGGAATTCATTTTGGGAGATTTACAAAAATGCATAGCATTACTTATGCATAACTACATATTGCTTCTTTAAACATTAGTCCTTACCGGACCAATGATGTTGTTTTCAGATATTGGATCTTATATTGTCTTGAAGACCCTGATTATATAATCTTGTGATCACAAAGGCAAGTTCACACTTGCTCATGTCCTTTGATTATTTTCTGTAAAGTATTTTGCAAATCCAGTGTTGTCATCACCTGCGTTTCAAAAAGGTCAGAAAACACTATTTTCATAATAATATGATTATAGGTTATTTACCATGAGGTGATAACCTACTATGAAAGTTCCGGTGGTAAAGGAACATAATATCTAGGACTTAACAACCAATGTCGCCAGTGATTCTCGCGCCGTACATTACGCATTAACCATGAGATCTATATGGCTCTGGGAAAGTCAGCTAGGTCGTCTCCCTCTCGCATGCATCGGACACTGTTCTGGGCATTTGTAAGTTGCAGATTGTGGGTATAGCCGTTTTATACGGGGGTCTACAGTGGATCTGGGCTTACAAAAGACAAATTTCTAGTGTTAATGGTTGTTGTTTGTATCCAACTAAGCTATAGCCGTTTTATACGGGGAAAAGTCTACCTTGAGTATGGACATACAACAATTGCGTTGTATGCGGGGTCGCGGAGAAGGGCAGTGATTGGCTTGGATCTTAGACTGGGCCCCATACCAAGAAAGTATGGACAAGGTCATGACTTGGTTGTGCAACCAAGGCTAAGGTCTCTCATGGGTAAAGTGACGCACCTCTGCAGAGTGTAAGAACTGTAACTTGTTACTCTCTGTTCCGGGAAGGAGCTGTGAACGCTGCAGGAAAGGAACTCCATGAAAGTTCTGGTAAACCTGTGAAGGCTGACGGACATAGCTTGCATGGCCTACGACCTTTGATATGTGGATATAGATAGTGCATCAAACACTCCTTTTTAGTGAACTTGCTGAGTACGCTCGTACTCAACGTATCTTCTTAACCCTTGATAGATTTCAGAGCAACCAACGATGAACCTAGAAGAGGAGTTCTTCTGAAGAATTAAAGGTATCTAGTGGAGATCAACAAGAGTCAACGACTACATCAGAAGTTTCTTAAGTCAAGATGGACCGTTCTATATAAATAAATCCCTAGATAGTAGAACCTACTTGTGAAGGGCATTGCTTTAGTAGCAACGCCAAGCCATAGATATTTAGTAGCAGTGTTCTTGCATAGACTTTAAGTTGTTATCTATGCTTGTCTTTTGTATAATATCTTCCTCACTGTCTCGAGGAAGTTCTCTGGATCTTATGTAATATGTCATATGTAATCTATAGTCATGTCTTGGACCTGCTGTGTTTTTGTTGTACCACTCTGAGGGATGTAATACTAGTGAATGGTGTTTCATTGGTGTTATGTCAACGACTATAGTGTACTACATCATGCAGTGGTATGCTGGGTCATCACATATAGAAAATGAGTGGATAATTGTTACCTAGAGAGAAAGGTGATTACACCGGTTTAGTGATGATAGCTCTACCATGAACACCTGATAACTCTATATTGAACACCTCAATAACTCTAGCCTGAACACCTGGATAACTCTATACATAATCTGTCGATAATTGTAGCCCGAACACCTAGGTGACTGTACAAGTACAAGATTGGTAACTATACCTTGAATACATGGGTAACTCCCGATAGGTAATGGGTGGATAAGTATTTTCTAGAGATCACAATTACTACTTTGGTTCGTGATGATAGTTATATTGTAAACACGTGGATAACTCTATCCTGAACACCTAGATAACTTCATATGTAATCGGTTGGTAACTATACCCTAAAGACCTGGATAACTCTATAAGTATTTGTTTAGTATCTATAACTTGAACGCATAGATAAATCTCTATATGTTTTTGGTGGATAGTTATTACCTAGAGAGCATGGTAACTAATTGGCTTTGTGATGATAACTATACTGTAAATACCTTGGTAACTCTACCCACACACATAGGTTACTCTATAAGTACTAGGTTGGTAACTATACCTTGAACACATGGGTAACTCTATCAATACTTGGTTGATAACTTTTAGCTAGAGGGCAGGGTATACTTGGGTAACTTCATAAGTAATAGGTGGATAACTATCACCTAGAGAGCATGGTAACTACGTCAATTTTGTGATGATAGCTATACCTTAAACAACTAGGTCATCATACACTCAACACTTGAGTAAAATGAGCCATATGTAATCGATTCGTAAGTATGCCATAAACACCTGGATAACTCTATAATTACTGTGTTGGTAACTATATACTAAACACCTAGGTAACTCCAGGACCATTGGGTTGCTAACTATTAGCAAGAAAGCGGAGTAACTATTTTTTACTTCATGTTGATAACTATACTCTAAACACCTAGGTAACTCCATAGGTAATGGAAAATAACTATTACTTAAAGAACATGATAACTGTATTTATTTGGTGATGATAATTATACCATAAACAACTAGATAACTCCTTATATAGTCATTTGTAACTATGCTCTAAACACTTGGATAACTCTACTACTGGGTTGGTAAATATACCTTAAAGGCAATCCCATATGTACTCAATTTTTACATACGAGCTAGAGGGCATGCTAATAACACTGACTTCGTGATAATTACTAGTATACTCTAAATATTATGGTAATCCATAAGTCGATAACTATCGATATGAGAATGTTTGTTGCATAATAGTACCTGATACATCCAGACTAACCTTTTAAACATTATTTTTTCTTGCAATTTCATGGTTAGTACTTGCACATCTAGTAGTACATGATAGCCAATAGCCATGTATCCGTATGAATGTAACACATACACGAAAATGGGCAGAATCTATCTTGGGATAATCCATGCATGCATCGGTTGAGCACCGACATCTCATGAATAATTTAAATAGACAAAGATGAGATTCAACCTCCATTTCGAAGAAAAAATTATATTCTAATACTTGTCGGCGGTGTTTGAACCCACTTTCAAGTGCCTCTCATACTCGGCTCCATATTCAACAATAGCGGCGCCATTCACAGATGCTCGCTGGAAGATGATTCTTCTATATGATGGTCGGTAGCAACTGAAAAATACCACCAATGCAACTGTAGTAGTATCTAAATCACATGTTCATATGAGTTATATTTGTGTGAGGATATGTGTATCACCGGCAGTAGAGTCATGAAATATATCTAGCCTTGTGCCAGAGAAAAATCTTTGCAAAATAAAATTATCAACCCAACATGCAGACTTGCACATGACTTTTATATTCCATTTGGTATCAAACCAAAAGTGTTCCGCCAACACATGAAATTAGTGACAAGTTAAATTGAGGGAAGACGCACCGTATAAAATATATTATACACAAATACATGCTGATTAAACGATTTATTGTTTTTCAGTTACAACTGAACAGTAAGATTGAGCAAGATATTTAGAACAAATATTAGGAGTAAATTTGAGGCTGACATGAAAGCTCGTGCGCTTCCAGTTTCACGACAAATTGACCTAAAGGCATCACGAAAATAGCAGCAATTCTACCAAACTTCCGACACCAGCGGAACTACTACGAAAATAGACAAGACAAAACAAGTTGTGACATGGATGCATCCAAGCCAAGGTTGACTTGAGAACATTGTGCAGTTCAGCAGCGTCGTCGTATCCTACACAAGATCAAAGCTATCAACAATGTTGATGCCCACCGAGCTCTGCTTCGCCATGCGCGTCCTCGTCGGAGGCCTGGACAGTAACAACATCATGCGAACGGTGGTGTCTTGCGCAGCGACGGCACCCTCGCCGATGGGATAAAATACATAGTACCGAGACATGCCGCTGGAAGGAAAGGAGTCTGGGTCGTGTGCCGTCTTGCCGTACATGGGCAGGGCCTTCATGCGGCGGTCGGGCGGGTAGGTGGCACTTGCGGCCTGCTGCTACTCGAGGAGATCGAGAGAGAACGGCTCGACGGACCAAAGGGAAGAGTCAACACGATATTTAGATTGAACAAGCGGCTCGAGGGAAATCAAATTCACGTCATCTCGATGAGGCGATCCAGTGCAGTCCGTCAGGTTTGGTTAATTTCAGGGCGCCCTGAAATTAGATATCCTGATTTGTTTTTGCAGCACTACATGCACAATTGTACAACAAGTTAGAAGCCATCTGATGAGTCATCATATAGAATGTGCGAAACTGCACTATAATACTCTCTCCGTCTCAAAATAGATGTCTCAGATTTGTTAAAATTTGGACGAATCTAGACACTATTTAGTATATAGATTCATCTAAATTTTGACAAATCTAAGACATCTATTTTGGGTAGTAACAATTGTTTAATGGTTTATTGTCTCGTAGAAACAACACTTTAGAATTTCGTGATAATTGGTTGTTCTTCCTTTGTTAGAATTTCGTAAACTGCACTCGGATCCGATCCATTGTTCACACGCTACTAAGCTGCTTGGGCCCATGAAAGAGCAATCGTGAGCCTTTTCGTTTTATAGGGTGTGTTTGGTAGCTTGGCTTCACATAGAAATTCTCACCTCAACCCAGTTTTAGGTGTTTGTTAGCTCGGTTATGTCCTTTCGGCACTGCCCACCTCATACAGAAAAGCCCTCTCAGCCCTGCCCGCATGCGAAGCTGAAACCGGGCTTCGCTCCCCGGCACTGCCGAGCTCGTACCGAAAAGTAGTCCCTCCTGCCTCCCCCACCCCCGACTCCTCCTCCTTCCCGAGCCGCCACTCCCGTCCTGAATCCCGTCCTCCTCCTCGCACGCCGTGGACAAGAAGGCCGGCTTCCCCGACCTCCAACCCGATCTCCTCTGTGGTCCCCATCCCCGACCTGCACGACGGCTTATGGTGGACAGGAAGGCCACCGTCTTCGTCCTGCACAATCATGGAACGACCTGAGCCTCTCCGACATGTACGGTCGCTGCCCACCTTTCCCCATGGCGCCGCCTAACTTCCCCCATGGCGCCGCCCAGCTCCCTCATGGCGTCGCCTAGCTTCCCCCATGGCGTCGCCCAGCTTCCCCCATGGCGCCGCCCAGCTCCCCCGGACGCCGCCTAGCTTCCCCCATGGCACCGCCCTGCTCCCCCTGTCCACCGCCGGCCAGCACGCCATTAACGCCACGAACCAGCTGGTCAAGGATGAGAAGAGGACCCGATTGCTTTTCGTCTTCTTTGTTCAAGGTCTTTTCTGCAAGAAAGTTGGACCTGGTTGTAAAATCTGCTAGATAAAAGTTTAGAGCATGTCTCAACAAATGCATGCCACCAAACAGCATCTCGACTCAACACGTCTCAGTGGACACGGGCTACCAAACACACATCATTTGTCTCCCTTGAGCTTGTATGGAGTCGGTACGTCTGAGCTGAGATAGTCATTCTCTAGTCACGCAGGCTACCAAACACACCCATAGTTAATCAAGCGGCAGATTATCTTGGGCCTAATCGGGTTATCTCCACGAACTCCTTTCGGTAATTCGTTTCCTTCACTCCGAATCAAAGGGGAAAAGAAAAAAAAATCTGGACACGTTGCTCACGTGTTCGCGAGGCTTCGCCTTCGCCATCTACCTCGTCTCCATCCCCAACACTCCTCTCCAATCCAAGCAGCAGCAGTACCACAGCACCGCCGTACCCCCATACTTCACACGTCCAAACCCCAATCTGCGGCCTCCGGTGGATCGCGAGCTTGGACAGACCGCTCGACCGGACCGCACTCCACCATGACGCTCCGATCCGGCGCCCGCGCGGCGGCGCCGCCACCGTCGCTGCCGCTGCTAGCGCTAGTTTGCGCGGCGGCGCTCCTGTCGTGCGGGGGCTGCGAAGCGCGGTTCGTGGTGGAGAAGAACAGCCTGAAGGTGACGGCGCCCGACGCGCTCAAGGGCGCCTACGAGTGCGCCATCGGCAACTTCGGCGTGCCGCAGTACGGCGGGACCATGGTTGGCGTCGTGGCTTACCCCAAGGCCAACCGGAAGGCCTGCAAGGAGTTCGATGACTTCGATATCTCCTACAAGGCCAAGCCCGGCGCGCTGCCCACCTTCCTGCTCGTCGACAGGGGAGGTGAGGGAACAGAGTTGCTTCTTCTTCGTTTTGGCTGCTGCTGCATGCGTGTGCGTGTGTGGCTACGCGATTACGACGGAGCTACTCTTCTCTATGCATCGGTTGGTTGGGTTGGAACAAATTAGTTTTGTTTAATGGTGTGCGCAGTTAAATATTAGACCTCACTGATCTAGTTTGGTAGGACGACCCCTTCTTTGACTTGATGTGTGGAGTAAACTGCCAAGTCCTCATAGATTTTTTAGTAGCTAGGTCCCTGTCGTGTAGACTGAAGTTCCTAAGGGTGTTACTGATTTCGTTCTCAACAAATTATTGTTTAACATGCTTATTTTTCTGTCCTGTCATCAGTTAATCTACCTTGCATGACATAATATGGTCGTCTTGTGGTATATAGATTGCTTCTTCGCAAAGAAGGCATGGGATGCGCAAAGAGCAGGAGCAGCAGCGATCCTTGTTGCCGATGACAAGGATGAGCCTTTAATCACGATGGACACGCCTGAAGAGAGTGGAAAGGCAGATTATCTAGAGAACATCACAATTCCTTCAGCCCTCATAACCAAAAGTTTCGGGGACAGGCTCAAGAAAGCAATTGATAACGGTGACATGGTTAATGTGAACTTGGACTGGACAGAGTCCCTGCCTCACCCTGATGAGCGTGTCGAGTATGAATTTTGGACCAACAGTAATGACGAATGTGGGACAAAATGTGATAGCCAGATTGAGTTCGTAAAGAGCTTTAAAGGAGCAGCCCAGATACTTGAGAAGAAGGGATACACACAGTTCACTCCTCATTACATTACCTGGTATTGCCCAGAGGCCTACACTTTAAGTAAGCAGTGCAAATCCCAGTGTATCAACCACGGGAGGTATTGTGCACCTGATCCAGAACAGGATTTCAGCAAAGGATATGATGGGAAAGATGTTGTGGTGCAGAATTTACGCCAAGTCTGTGTTCATAAAGTTTCTATGGAGAACAAGAAACCTTGGCTGTGGTGGGATTATGTGACTGATTTTGCAGTTCGGTGCCCAATGAAGGAAAAGAAGTACACCAAGGAATGTGCTGATGGAGTTATCAAGTCACTTGGTACGTCTGTTCACGTATGCCTTTATGTTTTATACTGTGAGGTGCAGTAAGTGTACTGAATGCTTGTATAATTTCTAGGCCTAGATCACAAAGCAATAGATAAGTGTATCGGTGATCCAAACGCTGATGAAGAAAATCCTGTTTTGAAAGCTGAACAGGACGCACAGGTTTGAGCCTTTTCTTCTATACACATGATCGATGATCTTAGATCGGAATGTAACATCATACACCACTTAGCATTGATTTATTTTTGACACTGCACTTTACGTAGATTGGCAAGGGCTCTCGTGGTGATGTCACCATCTTACCAACTCTTGTAATCAACAACAGACAATACCGAGGTGTGTTGGTCTTCTAAGTTCTACCCATCAGAGCTACCAGATTTTCTTGATTTGAGGTTCAGTGTATGATTATCTTACTCTTTGTTTACCAGGGAAACTTGACAAAGGAGCAGTTCTTAAAGCACTTTGTGCTGGATTTCGAGAAACTACTGAGCCATCTGTTTGCTTAACTGAAGGTTGGTGTAATGATTTCCCTACCTTACTCACAGTTTCCTGAAATCATGATGAGTACTTAACTACTACTTATGCCACATGCTTAACTTGCTTGGCCCTTGTTCTTAAACATCTACCATTCATGATGTGTTAAACCATAGATATACAAACAAACGAGTGCTTGGAGAACAATGGTGGCTGTTGGCAAGACAAGGCTGCTAACATCACTGCTTGCAAGGTACCTCTTGTGATTTTATCTCTGTCTGTATTCATTGATATTTTTTTCCCTTTCCTGTTCAGCTTATGCATACGATACTTAGCTGGTGGTTATGTAGGACACTTTCCGTGGAAAAATCTGTGAATGTCCTGTCGTGAAAGGTGTCAAATTCGTCGGTGATGGCTACACTCACTGTGAAGGTATACTACCAGGAGTTGGGAGAATATTTTATTGGCATATTTTTTCCTGAATAAATCAGTAGGGTATATATCATTTCATCAAGCTGCATGCATCCACCTGCCAATTATTGTTCAACATCCCATGATGTTGGCGATCGGATCATGAGGACATGAGAACCCAATTAATAACGTTCTAAATACTAACATATCATGTTCTTTTAGCTTCGGGGTCTGGGCGGTGTGAGATTAACAATGGTGGCTGTTGGAAGGAGACCAAGAATGGTCGAACATACTCTGCTTGTACTGTAAGTTATCAGTAATGACTTTTGTTGTCCATACTGCTTCTTAGTGTGTTATTAGAATGTAAAAGCATACTGATGGTGTGAAATACCTATAGGCTGATGGCTGCAAGTGCCCAGATGGGTTCAAAGGCGATGGAGTCCATAAATGTGAAGGTAAGAGTCAATAACTGATCTTCTTTTGGCATATGGAAGTCCTTGCAGATGCTGAACACATTACTGGTTTAATAAAGAAATGTGAATATGCACTTCAGAATTTACTGTCACAGCCATAGCATATTGTATATCATTGGTGTGTGATGGACTGCTGATGTTAATATTATGCGACAGATGTTGATGAATGCAAGGAAAGGACCGCATGCCAATGCAAGGAATGCAACTGCAAGAACACATGGGGAAGCTACGAGTGTGGCTGCAGTGGAGGCTTGCTGTACATGAAGGAGCATGATACGTGCATAAGTATGTACATATCTTCTAGTACAACTTTTTATTATTGCTTCAGTAGTTGCACTTGTATAAGTAAGCTAAGCCAGCGAGATCTGAATATCACTCTAGATAGTCTCACTTCACGATGGATTGTGATACTCTCTTTTGGTAGAGTCAGCTTTTAGATGCCTGGGTGTTAAGTATACAAGTCGCAATGGGGGGACGCTTTCTTCCTTCTTCGTCAAATGGCAAAGTGATAGAACACATGCATGGCCTTTGGCTAACGAAAATATATCAAAACCGTTGTAGTTTACTACAGTAAATGCAGTTGCCACATGGGCTGTCGAAATAAGCCATTTCAGAAAACAAGCAAATCACAACATGTCAACTGCAAACTGAGGCTTGATTTCCAAGAGGTTCAGTGGCTGACTAAGCTGATTGATGGTCATCATTATCTGTTTGAAAAAGCTCAAACCTAGCAAACGTATAGGATGTCTAAGCACCTCCTTGAGGCGACGCTGAACTCACACTCCAAATCTTATTCAGGCAAGAATGTAGGAGCACAGGTGGGCTGGAACTTCCTGTGGGTGGTCTTCTTTGGCCTAGCGGCAGCAGGAATCGCAGGATACGCAGTGTACAAGTACCGGATCCGGGTATAACGATATGAACAACCTCTTAGTACATGCTGATTACCAAGTCATAATAAAATCTAGGTCAGTATCATCTAATTCTCTCTCTGCTTGTCTGCATACAGAGGTACATGGATTCGGAGATCCGCGCGATCATGGCGCAGTACATGCCCCTGGACAACCAAGGGGATCATCACTCTAGCCATATCGAGTTGTGAAGAGCAACACAGCTTCTTTCTGCCATGGAGATTGGAGACGAGGAGAGGGGAGAGTATTTTTCGTCTGGCATGTGTGATCGTAGCGACCTTATGTACAGCATACTATGACCATCATCATCATGTAAATGTCCATATCATCTCCCAATAATCATTGGGAAATAATCCCTGATCGACTGATCCATGGATCAGATTGGCCAGGTCTTTCTTCTTGCCCAGAACTCGTCAGCTCACGCAGGACGGAAGGGCTCCCCTCGCGTCTGGAACGGGGAATTCTCGTCAAATCCGATCATGACTGAAAATGACAACTGTCTTTAATTCGCTGTTTTGCTAACACCCAAAATCGAATAGAAGTCTTGAAGAAGACGGCAGGAGACCATGGTATCTCCCTATCCATGACCAACACTTCCCCTTAAACCCCACCAAACCAAAGCAAACCCTCGATCACCACACCGCATCCAGTCATCCATCCGCGGCGGCAGCGCCAATGGTGTTCACCTCCGGCGCCATGGCCATCTTGTCCTCCCAACCCAAGTCCCGCTCCAACGCCCCTCGCAACGGGGCCCTCGCATCAGCCATCTCCGCCGCCGCCGCTTCCGGCGGCACCGGTCGTCCACCCCTCGGCGGCGGTACTGGCGGCGGCTTCGGAGGCTTCCTGTCGCGGCTCTTCACCGCCGGCCCGGCGCACGCGGCGGATGAGAACCCGCCGTCGAGGGACTGGGACGCGCACGAGTTCGGGGCCAGGATGACGGTGCCGTTCGAGAGGCTGAAAGGGGCCAAGAGGTACAAGGTCTCGGACGTCAGGTTCCTCGACCGCGGCCCGCTCGGCGGGGACGAGGGCGCGCGCGTCACGACGGGGCCCGAGGACCCCCTATTCGAGGGGTCAGCGCTGCGGCCGGGCGGCGTGTACACCCGGTCGCAGCTCCTCGGCGAGCTCGAGGCGCTGTCCTCGTCCGGCATGTTCGAGCGCGTCGGCGTCGAGGCGGTCAGGCCCCAGCCCGACGGCACCCTCGGCCTCACCGTCTCCTACGCCGAGACCCTCTGGTCCCCGGCCAAGCGGTTCACCTGCGTCAACGTGGGCGGCCTCGTGCCGGCGCAGGCCGCCGACGAGGCCGAGGACGACGACATGACGCTGAGGGAGAAGATGGCGCTCCGGCGGAGGCAGGACCAGGCGTACCAGCGCCGCCTCCGCAGCGTCACCAAGCCGTGCATCCTGCCGGAGCCCGTGCGGAGGGAGGTGGCGGAGATGGTGAAGAAGCAGGGACCGGTGAGCGCCAGGCTGCTGCAGAGGATCAGGGACCACGTCCTCGGGTGGTACCACAACGAGGGGTTTGTGTGCGCGCAGCTGGTCAATTTCGGGAACCTTCATTCCGGCGAGGTTGTGGGCGAGGTCGTCGAGGGGGAGGTCACCGGCGTGGAGTACCAGTTCCTGGACAAGCTCGGCCATGTCATCGAGGGGAACACCAAGCTTCCTGTAATTGACAGGGAACTGCCCCAGCAGGTACTGAAAAAACCAATGCACTACCTGAACACCAAACATTCTGAGCTAGGATAACTATTGTAGCATTATCGATCAACATAGAGTAATCGTTAACTCCCCAAACTCATTTCATGTTCTTATTATTAACCTCCATATTCACTAAAACGCTCTTATCATTCCACAGTTCAGTAATTCTGTTCTTATCAAGTTCAACAGTTCTTTTTGCAAGGTGTATTTTGATCGGAAAATCACTTAGAGAGAATTGAGCCATTGAGTACATTCGGATTTTTTAAAAATGAACAGAGGAAGTAGATGTGCAATCAATTGCTTGGTTACCAACTTACTATGCTAGAATGCTCTGTCTACCGATCTGACTGCCTTTTCTTGCTAGGACTTCGGTATTTGACTTGTCTCTTTTGATGTGTTACAGCTTCGACCAGGCCATATCTTTAACATCGGGGCAGGGAAGCAGGCTCTTAAGAACTTAAATGCGCTAGCTTTGTTCTCCAACATAGAGGTGAATCCGAGCCCTGATGAAACCAAAGAAGGGGGCGTATTGGTTGAAATCAAGCTACATGAACAAAATCCCAAATCAGTGGACGTGAGCACAGAGTGGAACATTGTGCCAGGGCCTGGGGGACGACCAACTCTTGTAATGTCTCTACATATTGCTGAAGAAGTTCATGATTAAGCTGTGAAGCTGTTCATCATTGTAATTATGTCCCTCGTGTGTTTATATCTGACGGAGAGCTTTGTTTCAGGAATCCATTCAACCTGGAGGAAGCGTGTCGTTTGAGCACCGCAACATTTGTGGCCTGAACAGATCACTCGCTGGTACTGTCGTATCCAGCAACTTGCTCAACCCTCAGGTGAGTTCGTAATGGGTGATTTTGTTTGTCGATGATTGTAATTTCAGCTTTGAGGTGTGCTTCTTGGTTACTTTAGAAACAGTCACATGCATGCAAGGCATTAGTTTCTGCTCTAGTACAATCTGAAAGAACTACACTACAGCACATGCATGCATGTCATTCTTTCAGATACCTTCTAGCTAGCATAGTAGCATGGATCCCATATATATGCACCTGAACTTATATATGTATCCATGTTTTTGTTTGGTTGTTAGGATGATCTATCGTTCAAGCTTGAGTATACACATCCTTACTTAGACGGTGTGGAGGACCGAAGCAGGAATCGCATCTTCAAAACTAGCTGCTTCAACACCAGGAAACTCAGCCCTGTCTTCGTCGCTGGCCCCAACATGGACGATGCTCCACCTATCTGGGTCGACAGAGTTGGGATCAAAGCTAACATAACAGAGGTTTGCACAAATTCATACCCCTCAGTTTCAAAATGCGACGTACTCCATTATTGAACTTCCATGAACACTCAAATAAGCTCTTTTCAAGAATCATATCCGATGTGAGTACTGAAATTTAAACATTGCAATAATCATGGATTCGCAGAACCTCACAAAGCAGAGCACGTTCACCTATGGCCTCGTGATGGAGGAGATCACGACGCGCGATGAGAGCAATGATGTGTGCACGCACGGCCTCCGGACGACGGCCACCGGCGCCCTGGGCATGGACGGCCCACCCACGACTTTCAGCGGCACCGGCGTCGACCGGATGGCGTTCCTGCAGGCCAATCTGACCCGGGATAACACCGAGTTCGTCAATGGCACGCCCATTGGCGACAGGTGCATCTTCCAGGTATGGCGCTCACAGCAATCCTTCCATCTTTCGAAAGTTCACCGATAGTGCATTTTTTCTTTCTTTTGCAAACTATCAAACCATGTTGAATCAAGTAAATCATCCCTCTGACGAGAAGTTTCTTCTATTGTGCGCTGCAGTTGGACCAGGGCCTGGGCATTGGAAGCAAGAACCCGTTCTTCAACCGCCATCAGCTAACGGTGACAAAGTTTGTGAATCTAAACAAGCAAAAGAATGGTGCCGGCGAGCCGCCTCCTGCGGTTCTGGTCGCCCATGGTCGCTATGCAGGCTGTGTGGGAGATCTACCAAGCTACGATGCATTCTCGCTTGGAGGGCCTCACTCGGTCAGGGGCTACGGCATGGGCAAACTCGGCGCTTCTAGGAACCTTCTCGAGGTTAGTATTACGGTACAAGGTGAATTTGTTTGCAAATATCACTTCTCAAGGTTAAAAAAGTGTCAAGTTCACCTCAACTGACGTAACATTTCTGCGCTGTTATCATGTAGGTCGCCACTGAGGTGCGCATCCCGGTCCCCATGATGAAGAACACACAGGTGTACGCTTTTGCTGAGCATGGTACCGACCTCGGGAGCTCCAAGGATGTCAAGGGGAACCCTACAGAGTTCTTCCGACGGGCTGGCCATGGGTCATCATACGGCGTCGGCATTAAGCTTGGCCCACTCAGGGCAGAGTACGCTGTCGACCACAATGCTGGCACCGGAGCTGTTTTCTTCAGATATGGAGACAGATTCTGAACTGGGTGATCTGTTTCGCCCAGCTCCAGCAATTGGGGAAAAGGGGTAACAGATTTTTTTTCTCAACATGTAATATATTTCACCGTGAACTGCTTGCTAGATTAAGTGTTCCTGCAGTATCTATTTGATGCTAGATTTCACAGTTTTAGCTGAAATATGGATTTTTAGCTGAAAGATCTCATCCCAGTTGTAAAAAGTTCCAACAGAATTTCATGTCCGCTGTGATGAATGAGCAATGTTGTGAACTTTCATCAGGTAAACAAATAAACCAAAATTGGGCAAACGAGAAAACTAGTCCTCTGTTGGTGTTTCTGAACGGTATCCACTCTATGCCCGACTCATATACTGGCCGGTTCTCGAATCAATTAGGACATCGTCACCTACATCAACGAAAGATGGCACGTTGATAACAGCTCCTGTTTCCAGGGTTGCAGGCTTTGTTCCTCCTGCGAAACAAGATGGTTTAGATGATGTTAATGTACATCGTAGAAAGAACATCCAAGACTATTTTGTGGTCTTTGTGACTACATTGTTTGTGGTGAAGTACCGTTATTACCATGATGCATGGCTAGACAATAACATGAACAAAAATGATCTTGATATTTCTGGAAAGGATGCTATGGCTCACGTGAATCCAACAGCAACAGAAGCCTCACAATATTTCTTGGGGTGTTAAACATTTTTTAAAAGATTTTTCATAAAAAAGTGCACCGGGCTTGATCTGAGAAAAAACATCTTAGAGCAGTCTCTTTACCTTGTGCACTGTCACCTTGACCCGGATCAGTCTCAGTTACGGTCAGCCTAACAGTGATGGGAAGATCAAAATCGATGATCTGCAGAATTTGTTCTGTCAGTGCACAATATTTACCACATGCTGCACATGAATATGTTACATGATCAACCAGCATAGACAGGAAAGTTTTAAAAGGAGATCATTTAACCGGACAGACAATGACGTAAAAACATAATTGCACATACCTTTCCGTTCCAGTACAACAAAATGCAGTCCATTCCCTCTTTCAACCACTTTTGCTTATCACCAACATCTGACTCGTTTAAGCGACTTTCTTCAAAGGTCGTCTGGAAAGATAAATTAGGATAAGGGCATTGTACAGTTGAAGAATGCAAAGTGCTGATTTCTATTAAGCGATGGCTTGGTTGAATATAACAGATAGTTTATTCTGTAATTGAAGGTTGTCAAAAAAATCTAACGCTGTAGGGGCTTTCCCCTACGGTATCACAGTCAATTTGTTTTTTTGAAGGATGTCTGCAATAAAGGACGCTTCTTCTTGCACTGGTTTCTACAGTAGCTGTTAGGTTACATTTTATTGTAAAGAAATACTTCACCTACGCTTCTAAAATGCCAGTGTGTGACTGTGTGTAACTAGCGGGATTTCAAGCTTTAACCTGCTAATGTCTTTAGAGAAACAAGTGGCTTGGCTTACATTCAGACATCTTGCTTTTTGTGATGACAGAAAATTCATATTCCACTTCTTTAAAATAGGATCTTTAGTTTTCTTCAAAGGATATAACCTTTTGTTGTTTACATGAGTTATTCAAAATTAAAAATCCGGAGAGTTTTCTGTAATAAAATGAAAGCCTTGTCATGCCAGGCGCATGAATAATATGGACTGTGCTGTGCGCGTGTCCACAAATTTTACCCGCTATAATCTGTGCACAGGTCACTCCATAGCTATCCAGGTACAAGAAACAGATAGTGACCGGCTTACTCTATCTTCATAACTCTCCACAATTATCTCATCGTTTACAGCAGATGCAATGAGTGAAATAGATGCATTATCAGATCCATGATCACAAACGTATGGAACAAGATATAGGCAGTAAGCAGGTAATTGTGGACATGACATATTTGAGTGAAATAGATGTATGTACCAGATCCATGAACACAAACTGGGATCCATCCTTGTATGTAAATTGTTTGGTTTCCTTAGAAATAGAAGCTTCCTGGATCTGAGAATGAAACAAGTAACAATTATAAGCTGATACAGAAGTAAATGTGCTGTGATACAAGTGACGAGAATCACATCAGGAAGTCAATCCACAGCAGGCCAAAGCATTAGCATATATAACTAAGAAGATAAGAAAATACTCACTATTTGATTAACTAATGTGTACAAATATAGAATTACAGATGCAGTAAAGGAATTGCTAAACTCAGGCTCAGATTCTGAAAAGTGAGTTTCTGCTCAGATTACCGTACTTCCAGCTCGAAAGGTTTTCTCAACCGTGTTGCCGGAGATATAATTTTTCATCTTCGTCCTCACAAAAGCGGCACCTTTTCCAGGCTTAACATGGAGAAACTCTGTAGTTGCATGGAGAGGGAAAGTTTATTGCTATATTCCTCATGTTGAGCATATGAAATAAAACAGAGTACATTAATAATAGATGGCAAGTTCTTATATATTATTTTGAGCCTGTGCTCTCCACATGTAGAGAATCATCTTTATCTGCACCGCTACTGTTACT
The DNA here is from genome assembly GCA_916181665.1 of Avena sativa. NCBI lineage: Eukaryota > Viridiplantae > Streptophyta > Magnoliopsida > Poales > Poaceae > Avena > Avena sativa. The sequence continues at coordinate 198,985,265 of OV702282.1, forward strand.
TTCGTTATTTCAATTAAGCACTTTGCAGAAGCTCTAAAGCTCAGCCCACAGGGATTTCACTACAAAGGTTTGAAGATCATCACATCGAGAGTGTATTAGAGTGAAAGCGTACTTCAGGAAGAAAAATAACCATAGGTGACACTAAATTAGATGTAAAGGATCTGAAAGATTAAACCAACATAAGCCCATGAGTTCTCCCACAAACTAAAAAAAGTTGTTCATTACCATTTCTCCCTGATGTTAGGAAGCTATCAAAAATTACATATCATAGTTCAGTTATGTTTCTATTCTACTGGTAAAATTGTGCTATGCATTTTTCATAGAATTATTTTTGAAAAAACATTTTTCCTTGAAATTTATTTCGCTGTGTTGGCGTCTCACATCCGAAGAAAGCAAGGGCCGGACTGACAACCAAAAGCAGACTCACATTCCTTCAAAGTGCATGGACTGGTTTGACACAAGGAACTTCTCTGCAGTAAGGTTATCTCGCAAATCAAACTAATTGATTTTTTTTGCTTCGATAGACATTTTGGGCACATGACACATCTTGATTACACATTGAAAGGTTCACCGGAGTAATCATGTTATTGTAAACATAGCTTTGGAAACTGGAACTAAGCAAATAATCACCAATCGTTGGCCAGAGAGGAGGTACATTGTGATTGCAGGCATGTTTGGGTGGGAAAAACAGTAATAGGAAAATCATAGGAATTGAATGTCATGTCACCTGAACTCGTACATGACTGAAAACACGAGAATTGTAGCATACACACCTTACGTTTTGAACCATCATGACTTAGAAAGTCTCCTGATTTTCCTCCAACTATAAATTCAATTGTTGTTAATAATTTGGATGCTCTAGAGGAATCCTACTCCATACATAGATAGAGGTTGGTAGGAAAATTTCCATCTCTACGAAAATCCAACAATTTTGATTGTGTCAAACAACCTGTGACTGATTTCCTAAGATTATGCTGCGAGGTGCGAGAACAAGATGGATTTAGCGTGTTACCAATAATCTTCCACGGCGCGCCGTCCACCTCGAGGCTGATTCCTACCTTTATGTCGTTGCTGGACAGCGAATAAAGCCCTGAACGGAACAGGTTTTGAGACCGCGTGGATAGAAATGAAAAATAAAAAAAAGGTTCCGTAGAAAGTTGTAGAGAGGCTACTCACGGGTGGGGGAGCGGGAGCGCAGGGGCGCGAGGCGGAGGGGCCGCGCCGCGGCGAAGGAGAGGCAAGAAGGCGGCCGCTGGAGATCGAAGAGGGAGGAGGAGTTGGCCGCAATGCGATGGTTGTGGGTGGCGCCGGCCAGCTGGCGGAGGGCGGCCATTGTTTTCTGCTCCGTTTCTTCCTTCAGTATGCGCCTGCGCGAGCGACTGACGCGATAGTGATAAGGAAGAGGATGATACGGGTGGCACCGTGGGCCGACCTATCAGTCTCCTGAAGCAGGTAACCACTCGCTGACAATTGCAGGCCCACAAGCTTTATCAAAAAAATATCTTGGTTTTCCTATGCTGGTAGGAGATGATATGAGTGTATGTCTCATGCACTTTGTGGAGAGAGTGCTTCATAGATACTTAGATAGTAGGGTGGAATGAGAAGATCCTATCATTAGGAGTCAAGAAAATTCTTCTAAGGGTTGTACTTGAAGTAAATAAGAGGAGCTAAATGTTTGGGCTCATTAGGTACATGTTGATTGATGATATTATTCCTAGGTTGTGCAATATATGGACCTACCACGATGTGTACATGGTGTCATTCACCACTTCCTTCTGATACTATCATCAGTCTCCCGGCTATAAACCATCCATGAGTATTGCGCCGATGTCTACTGATCGGGCAGGTAGGTGATGGTCGGGGAAAATTAACATCTAGCGTGTCATGTGGGAGATAGAGAGTGAGAGCGGGATCCAATCAAGATAGGTAATTTTTTGAGGAAAAATGATGTATATGTAAAGAGGGAAATTGATAAGTGAAGACAATGATAGTGATCCCCTACCTTAAATTCCTCTATCATTCATTGTAGGATGGCTTGATACCTTGTCGATTGTCGATGCTATGTAGTTGATCGTCCTAACGAGAGGGATCCATGCCAAGGAAGATGGAACCAAACTAGTGGGGTTTGGCTCCATAGAGATTGCTATCGAGGTTCGCGTCATTGCTCCTCATTATGCATCCTGGTAGAGAGCATGTTGATACTTCGACTGAACACATGTGGAAAAGTGTGATGAAACTAGACACAAGATGTATGGTAGAGTGCTCTTTATTCTTCATATCTCCTAGGTAGCCATGCCTTCGATTATATTAGTAGGCCTCCAGGATAAGTTGGAGTATGTTTCCACCTATTCCTTCATTAGGAGAGAGGGAACCCTCTAGCGCTAGACCGAATCCTAAGAGAATGGTCATGGGCTAGAAATATCACCTCTCCCCTTTGTACATGGCAGGAGGCAATGAATTTTATATGTTTTTTGACCTCTAATTTTTTGATCGTTATGTTGCTCACGTCGATATATTTGAAACTTACCCATGCTAAAAAGTTAGTGAATGTTTGTACTACTTCCCGCGTTAGTGTTTAAATTTTCCATAATATTGTGTTTGTGTTTTATGTGTTCGTGTGTATAGTTCTAATATTAGCTTTTGTTTCCTATGATTCTTTGTGTGTATTTTTAGTGATAATCTATCTGTAGTTCTCAGGTACTGCATGCATTTCCCATGTTATTGTGTGTACTTGTTATGGACTTATGATAGCTTATGTGTGTATGTTTTATGTTAATGTGTGTGTATTTCCTGTTTTTATTGTATCGAGTGTGTTCTATCCATATTAATTGATGTCTACTTATGTACTTCAAACATGTCGTAGCGCCATATGCTTTGTGATTAAGCCCATTCGAGAGCATGTATCACCATACTTTCTGCTATGAACATATGTTTTAATCATGTTTGTTGCTCGCACCTCGAAAACAACTCCAAATTCCTCCAAAGATTAAATTCATGTAGGGATGAGGTGAAGCCAAGGCCCGACATGGTTGTCAAGCCGGCAATAATGATTCTACATGATCCGTAATAATACAAAACTATTTATCACTTTTATCATGAGGAAAAATTATCATGCATGCTTTATTAATTTCAAACAATAGTTGCATTGTTTATAAGTTTGCTTAACAAGAGGCTATTGGGTATAGCGATCCGGTAACACGAACTTTTGTCAAGAATCACGAGTCTTTAGCTAATATAAGTAATATATGGCCCTAATTTTCCACAAGGTGAGGGCAAGGTTGTTCTCTTCAGTGGTTCTCAAGATCATATAACAATGCATCTTATCTCTCAAACCATTTGGATTTTGATCCTACACCAATTTTGATCCAAAAAAAACTAGTGAGGCGAGTGGTGTTCCCTTATAATTTATCTGAAGATATTTAGTTCAATTTTGTAAAAAATATTTCAGCTAAAAATCTCCAAATAACTCAGTGCGTCAGTCTGACTCCCGGGCTCACTGGAGCCTTTATTTTGAACATTCCAAATACATATTCTCAAAGTGTCAACAAATTATTAAAAAAAATATACATATGGGCAATGACGTATGCTAAAATATGGTGTATTCAATGCTAAACCCCCCCACCCCAAAAAAAAAATTATAGATCTGGTTCCATGAACCGTGCACATTCAAATCTTCTCAGTTTTTTTCTCCTTTTTGAAAGAATTCGGCCACTTTATTGATCAAGATAAATCATTATAGAGTATCTCGCGGATGCAATCCGGAGCAACAGAATCAAAGGTAGAAAAACCAAAAAATTCAAACCGACGCACTAATACATGAGCCGATTCATTGAGATTCCTAGAAACATGCAAGAAAGTGCAGGATAAAAATGACGCTGCCGCCTTCTTGATGTCCTGAATAACCACTCCTAGGTACGACCGGTCCATCACAGTGGATTTGATGCGCTCTACCACGGATAGACAGTCTAAAGCCAATCTGATCTTCTCGAAACCTTCTTCACTAGCGAAAGCCATAGCTCAGCAAATTGCCAAAGCTTGTACAAATTCCGCATGAAGTAGCTCGCTGCGAGCAGCCAAGCATTAACCTCTATGGTCCCTGATCACGACACCGGTTCCCATTTGCTCTGAAGATTTGAATAAGGCTGCATCCACATTGATAAAAACCGTTCCTTCTGGTGGCGGGCTCCATTTAGCTGGGGACATGGAGTCACACCTATTGTTGGTAACAGTCTTAGAGAGATGCAGTTTGATCAATTTAACATACGCCTTGATTTGCTCCGACAGCTGGTGGGGATCCTTTTTTGGTTCATCATTTCGAGCCTCATTCCTAGCATTCTAAAGGTGCCAGAAGGTAACTGCCAGCAATGTCAAGTTCCTTGGATCAGACCTTGAGATAAAATCGAAAGTCTAATCCTTTGGGTTGACGAAGCACTTCTTCAAAGAGAGATTGATGTCTCTCCACACTTGGCGTGCAAATTGGCATAACAAGAAGGTGTGCACCGCCTGTTCCGTGCAGCCACAATAAACACAAGCATCTGATAACGGAATCTTTCTATGCACCAGTTGCTGACCCGACGGAAGACAGTCATGGATAAAACGCCAGATGGTTAGCTTAATTTTGCCTGGCGCTGATATCGCCCACAGATGTTTCCATACCTTCGCATCTTCTTCCGTCATGGACGAGAGGCCCCTCTTGGGCAAACTTCTCGCAAGGTTGAAAGATTCAGGCCTCGCAAGATTATACGCAGACCGGACAGAGTAGCATCCCCTCTTCGTATGAGGCCAAGAGGCAAAATCTGCACCCTCGTGTCTGCTTATTGGTACTTGCATGATCTTAGCAACGATACCCTCTTCAAAGGAGGTTTTGATCAGATCACTATTCCATGTACCCATCACATCATCTAAAAAAGGCCATCTTGGCTGCCTACTGGCGCACTTGTTTTAATGAACTCAGGGTTCACGCCAGGAATCCACTTATAAGTTAAAGCTCATGTGCTCTTGCCATCACCAATGCTCCATTGCATACCTCTCATGACCAGCTCCTTACCAAAAAGAATACTCCGCCAAGTGTAGGAGGACGATCTCGGGTTTGGAGCATGCCAGAAGTCCGTCTCTGGGTAGTACCGCCCTTTCAACACCCGCAAACAGAGCGATTCAGGTTCGATGAGCAAACGCCAGCATTGTTTCCCTAGCAAAGCTTGATTAAACAGGACCAGATCTCGAAAGCCAAGACCCCCAACCTTCTTCGGAGAGGACAACCATTCCTAGGATCACCAGGGAGACCGGCAGCTGTAAACAACTCATAATATAAGTCGACTGAGCTTGAAGAACAAACTTAATAAAAACCTCATTTCCGGTTCTGGACAGCGGTTGATCCGAGGATGCCATGATATGTTTCCATATGCGGTCCTGGAGGAAATTGAAGGACAAAGTGGGAGATCTGCCAATCAACGTTGCACTACTAGGAAAACGGCTATAGGTAATCCACACTTCTGTGGCGCACTTTCTAGTGGTGCCCCACGGGTAAAATAGGTGTGGCGCACTGCCCACAGGTGCCCTACGGCTAACTTCCATAAGCGTGGCGCACATGCGGGTGGTGCGTCACGGTATGTGTGAGCCAGGGCACAGGTGGTCGCAACACACATACCCGTAGCGCACTAGGTCAAGGTGTGCTACGGATGTGTCACTTAGCCGTAGCGCACCTTGACCTAGTGCGCTACGGGCATGTGTGTTGCAGCAGCTGGGTCAACTTAGCCGTAGGGCACTCTGACCTAGTGCCCTACGGCTAAGTAGCCTGCACCAACTCCCCCCTGGATCGTCTTTTTAGGGTTTGCAAAAAATAAAAGAAAATGATAAAAACTTCCAAAAATATAATCCTTTCATATTTATGTAGGTAATGTGGTATAGTTTGTAGGAAAATTAACAAACAATAATTTTGACTTTATCTGCAAAAAAAAGTCATGCCACGGTAAAATGGCCGTAACTTTTGCATATGATATCGAAAAAAATCGTATAATATACCAAAATGACGAGAACGAGATTTCACATCCGCTCGTAACGAGAGGTCGTTTAGAGATTTTTTAGATTTTCAAAATTCGAAAAGAGTAAAAAGTTACGATCAAAAGACCGTTTTTCCTGCAGAAAAAAAGAGGGCAACTTACCCGTAGCGCATCACCACCTAGTGCGCCACGGATAAGCTTGGGCGGGATTCAAATTTGAATCACCACCCCGCCCACCTACCCCTCAACTTTACCTCCCCCTTTTCCTTCTCCCTTCTCCTTCTCCTTCTCCCTTTTCCTTCTCCGTTCTCCTTCTCCTTCTCCCTTTTCCTTTTCCTTCTCCTTCTCCTTCTCCTCCTTCCCCTTCTTCCCCTTCACCTATCTCTGGCCACCTTGCTCCGGTGTCCTTGCTTTGGCCTCTTCCTCTCCTTCAAGTGACGGTGGCACGACGACGGCCTTCTCCTCCTCCTCGCAGCGACGGTGGCCTCCTCCTCCTCGTAGCGATGACCGGCGGCGGCCTCCTCCTCCTCGCAGCGACGACCGGCAACGGCGGCCTCCTCCTCTTCGCAGCAACGACGGCCTCTTTCTCCTCACCTACCTCCCTTCCTTCCTCTCTTCTTCTCTTCCTCCCTCTCTTCGTACCTCCCCTTCTCCAACCATCTACTGCCTCGATGCCGGCAAGGACTACCACGGCCACGACCATGCTCCGGCGAGGCGACACGACGGCGGCGCACAGATCCGATTGCTTTTGCAATTCAAAACGAGGGTGTTTTTTGCATTTTCTTTTGTTTTTTGAAAAACACATCCGTGGCGCACCCTGTACCCCTACCCGTGGCGCACCTGGTAGTGCGCCACGCCTATCTCGACACAACCGTGGCGCACCATGCAGTGCGCCACGGCTAGGAGATAGACGCAGCGCTAGGCTAGTGGCGCACTGCTAGTGCGCCACAGAAGGCCTTTTCAGGTGCGCCACGGACAGGCGTTTTCCTAGTAGTGTTGGCATGCCTAGGTAGGTATCTTGAAGCACTTCCGAATTAACTCCTAGCTGATCCATCACAGATTGTTTGGTCGCAGTATTGCAATGAGTCCCAAAGAAAATGGAGGACTTTTATTTGTTGATTTTTTGGCCAGACCCATCACAATATAAGACATTATCCAACGCTTTAACGCTGCGCTCGTCACTCCTAGCAAAGAATATGCTATCATTAGCGAACAAGAGGTGGGATATAGGAGGGCCACGTCTCCCATTACGAACACCATGAATCTGTCCCATCTCCTCTTTGTTCTGAAGCAAGAAAGATAAACCCTCAGTTTGTTATAAGAATAAGTAGGGGCTGATGGGGTCACCTTGCCTTATACCCCTGGTAGGTATAACTGGATTAGTCAAATCACCATTGAATTTCACCGCATAGCGCACCTCAGTGACACACCTCATGACTGTGCTGATCCAGGAGGGGGAAAATCCTAGCTTGGTGAGACAACCATGGAGATAATTCCACTCAACCCGGTCATAGGCTTTTATCATGTCAATCTTAAGTGCAAAAAATGGCCTCCTAGCTTTCTGCTTCCGAATGTTGTGTAAGCTTTCATAAGCACAACGCCCAAAGGAAGAGACCGCTGCTGGGCCAGACAGCACAACGCCCAAAGGAAGAGACTCGACACGATACAAGCGAGCCCAAAGAAAAAAGAGAAAAACAAGAAAAGAAGAAAGGCCGACCCTAGCGGATCAATGAAAACAAAGGAGACTTGCAACCGCTGTGCCCTTCGGAGTGGTCCCACCATGATCCTAGCACTTGAATTTGTCGCGCACCAAGCAGCACCTCCAAGAAGGAAGCGACGACAACGACGCTGCTACCCAGATTGTTCCTAGGGTTTCCTCGGTATGCCATGGTAGTGGAGCAGAGGGGCAACCGACGCCCTTCAGGAAGGAGCAGCCACACCCGAAAGCGTCGCCGTGTCGGAGTCACAATGACAAGGATTTCTCCTGCCACCCAAGCACCACAACACCAGACAAAACCAAAGTGCTCCACCAAACTCGCTACCCACCAACATACGCCACCACGGTCTTGATCCCACCAACGCCGTATCACCATGGCAAACACCGCGATGCCGGTCAGACTGAGAAGCAACCATAGACAAGGAGCGGCAACACCACAACCTCGCAGGAGGGAACAACCTCTACCGCGATGGCGGTAGCCGTCCGGGCGTAGTGACACGAGCAAACCAGACCATTGGATCCGGAGGTTGGCAGCATCAGCCACCTGGGGGACTTCCTCCACCACCGGGCGGGTGCCGACTGGACACGGCAACTGGGACATACCAGGCCATGACAGAGCGGACAGGCCCCAAAGGGCCCGTAAAGTCCCTGCTGCCACGCTGCTTGTATCATCCCAGTATTAGAGCTCAGAAATAAGATGAACCCAGATGTATGCATTGCATTCATGCATAGAAATCTGAATAATTTTCGCGCTTTTGAACAAAACTTGTCAAAGTGATTGAAGCTTCTTTTAACTTGATAGAATTGAAGTAGATCATCAAGTTGACTGCGATAAGTTTCAATATGACCTTTGCTAAACCTTATTTGGGTAAACATGATTTGATCTAAGGGTAGATCAGATATAATAAATGCTACTCATAATACATTGATTAAATAATTAATATCTGATCCTTAAGGGATTCTATCATCATATTCAACACAACAATTCATAAGTGCCAAGTTAAGATTATAAACTAAAGTAATATAAATGTAATGACTAATCCTGACCTATCTTATTCTTATTTATTCTTACTATGAGTATCATAGTAATACTTAACTTTAACTCTTTAATGAGTTTGAGTTGGAAAGAGACTAAGTCAAGATCATTCACTATATATCTTTCTTTCCATATCAATTTTTATGGAACTTATCTTAATATCTGTTGTTCATCAATGTTGAGTAATCCACCATTGATTCACAAATTCTTTAACTATTAATCCTTGATCTACTATTTCTTGATCTTATCATAACATCTACTTAAATCTTTTAAAGAGGGCATAGTCCAAGAATAACCTTAATCCAATATGAGATACTAAGAAGATAATTTCAATACAATTGAAAAGTAGTATTTATAAACCCTTGCTTAGCCAACTAAGAACTTAAGCTATGAATGATTAAAGGATTATATTGATCATGCCTTACTCACCAGGATGGTCTACCCATATCTAGTATAAAAGATATTGATTGGTAGAACATGATTGAAACCCTAGTAGAGATAAGTTATCCTAGAGTAGTCATTACAAGCCACATTAATATAATGTAAGGTTGGAGTGTGAGTTATTAGAGTAAAGTAAATGTAGGATGATATTATTCAATTAAAGCTAGTTTAGCATAGAGTAATGGAAGAAGTGTTATTCATCTTAAAGGATAGTAAGCCTTAGAGAAAGGTAGTTGGATACATACATACATCCGATGTAGAAATATTAGTGATGGATGATTAAGGAAGATTATGAGTGGAGTTTGAAAGAACTACTTGTTGGATTGATGATTATCAACAGTAGAGTAGTGGGTATAACCAAGAAAAGATATGAGAAAACTATGAAATACTTTAGTATCAAACTCATTGGATTCATCCATGAGTTTAGAAGAATAAAAGGTGAATAAGAACATTCTAGTGAAGTAAAGCTCATCATACTAACTATGATGATGGATAGGAAGAAGTATTATATCTAGGAAAGGAATTCTTCAATTAAGGGTCAAGGATGGTGAAGAATGGAAAAAATAGACATTCTTGTTAAACAACCAACTCTAAATCTTAAACCAAGTATAATGTTCATCTCAAGGAAATGATTCATCATCTTATGTTAATATCACTTTATAGGAATATTTTCCAATAACAAATCACATAAGCACACCTCTGCCAATTTCAACCATCATAATTATATGTGCTTAGGAGTATCTTTATCAATTCCTTTCTACAAAACATTCTAAATATAACTTTCTATTCTTAAAGGTGATGTCATCAAATATCCCAAACAGAAAACAATATGCTTAGTTATTAAATCTTTACTCATATCCACAAAGGAATATAAGTATGTTAAAAACCCTAAACCCTAGGATAAATATTCGCAATTCAAACCCTAAACTTCTTGGTTTATCATAATAGAATATATACATTGCCATTTTCCAAGTCAATGGAAGTAGTAATAACCATACTAATTTCTTTTGTATTTCATGCATCAAATAATGATATAGGATCATTATACATATAAAAAAAATTCTATTCAAACTATGAGCCAACTAGAGTTAAGTTTTATAAACAAATAAGAATATATCATTTAATAAATCCATGGTTAAAAGTGGAAAGAAAAATGATAAGAAAATCTTCTACAAAATATTAAAAGGGGTTCGTATTGAGAAAATAAAAGAAATATAAAAAGATTATATAATAAAAATTCACAAATGATACTAAATATATTTTAGTATTACTACAATTATCCAGCAAATAAATTCTACAAAGAAAAGTTCAAATTAAAGATTATATACAAATCTAAAAAGGAAAACAGAAAATAGAAAAATAGAAAACAAATAAAAAACAAGACCTGGTCGTGGCCCAACTCCTACCTGCTTACCTGTCGCCCAGGTGCAGCCCACAAAGGCCCAGTAACCAGCACAATTGTCAACACCCGGATTTTTAATCCCAGATGCCTCTTATGCCATACATCGCAATCCCAGGATTACCATTTTTGCGAGACATAACGGATTTGGATACCACGGTACATCATCCATTACAAACCATACATAAGGTCTTACACAAATAAGGATCTCATGATCCAGTTCTTAATACAACTAAAACAGCGGAATAACGTAATGATAAAGGTAGCGTAGGCGAAGCTCCATCTTCGGGGTCACAGGCAATGCTGGCGATGGGAGATGATCCTAGTTATCGTAACCTTCCTGGGGTCCTTCGTCCTGATACTCCTCTTCATAGTCTGGCCACGGGAATAGCCAGGGACAACGCCATGAGTACTCTTTAAGTACTCGCAAACTAATACTAACAAGTGAAGGGGTTTTTTTTCGTAGTAGGACGCTAAGCTCTAGGGTTGTTTTGCAAAAAGCCAGATTTACCTCTACTAAGTTCAGAAGCAAGAAAAGCTAGTTGAAATTTTATAACACCTAAGTGGGAACTTGTATTTCATATCACAACTCTGTTGTGGTCAAGTCAAAATCTCCATTCATTTCACAATTCATTTTGAAAACATCTGACGGGGGAAATAGTATGGCCATCTCCTAGTATAGGCACCTCTCCTGTGAGTTTGGCCTCCCAACCATGACCATCTGTCATCTTGGGTACTGCACAGGTGGACAATCTTTACAAGGTAGCCTCATCTCAGACCTTGGCCGTAAGGGAACCAGTACTAAGGTATATAAGTTTCCAGTCAAGCCCTACCCAAATTTTGGGTATTGTGGTTGTACGGTAAAATTGGAATGGTATCGCATCCAGACAACCATCAGTTTTATAAAGGGCTAAGGCTCATGCCTCAACATTTTCACAATCATCTGGTGTTCGGAAACACATGTCAAAACATCTCAGTAGAATGATCCATCATTCTAAGGTTTTCATAACCATTTTTCCACCAAGTACTCCCATCTAAAGTTGATCAAGTTTTATGCTTAGCACTAGCATCTACAAGTGGGGGTAAGTACTAACGAGGGGTGGTAAACTAGTGGAGTTTAACTAAGTTCAATCTCATGCCTTTGGATGACATAAAGATTATCTAGCTTAGGCAAAATTTAATGCTCTTTATGTAACCTTCAATTATATTTCTAGTATCTACAATTTACTTACGTAGACTCGAAGTAATAGCTTTGATAAAGAAATAAAGTAGAAGCTTGTAGGTAAAACTAGGAGGGGTATCATCACATATGTCTAACCAAGCATGCTTAGTGCATTGCATAGGTTATCTAACTTTCATAATTGCAAGTGTTAGCTTGCAAGGTTAATAGCTTGCAAAAGTAGAGTATCTTGCAAGTGTTAGCTTGCACATTCAACTAGTAGTATTAGGCTTGCCTTGTGCAGAGCAGTGGTTGAAGTTCTCCTCGGCTTCTTCTTCGTAGTATCCTCCTTCCTCCTCGTATCCTTGGTCGGTACTAGCGTCTATGAATAAATACGAGGTACACAATCACCAAACAATACTTAAGTACTTTCAATCATCACACAAAAGGGTTCTATAGATGATCTAGCATCATCACTAATATTACAAGATTAAAGCTTTGTCTTATTTCTTTTATTTTTAGAAAAGTAATTTCTACTCATTGAAAAACTACTTAAGATTTAATATTCTTGAAACCAAACATGGGATCATGTTGACACATGTCATCACCACATATTTCAGTACATGGGAATGTGATTTGAAGTGGTATCACAATTTAATAAGGTTTAACCTTTGATTTTAAATAAAATAAGTGACTAGAAATTCCTATGTGGCATTCTTTTATTACTTGAACATTATTTCTGTAAGTAAACCCATATGTTTTCAGATATTCTGAAAGGTATGATCAAATGTGATTTTTGAGAGTTGGAATCAACTCAAAAGCTATTATGGTTGAAATTTGAAAAATGTTTGAATGCAGAAAAGCTTCTGCCTTGTTATTTTTACCAAGGTTGATCTATAGATCCAAATTATTTGAATCCAACGGGCTTGGATTAAGCATTTCAAATATCTTTCTAACAAAATTGGTTTCATTCAATTTGGTTCACTTAATCGAGCTGGGTTGATTTTTGAAACTGGGTACAGAACTAAGTTTGAATATAAATAGAAAAAGCTAAATTCAAATGAGTGGGCTGCGCGGGAAGGGTTATTGGGCCAGCCCAGTGTCACTCCGCAGCGCGGGGCGCAACTGACAGGGGGGGGTCTACTGGTCAGTGGCTCTTTAAACGCGAAGCGGTACGAGGCGATATGGTGCGTTGGATTAGAATGAAGATCGATGGTTGAGGGTCATCGTCGACGATGAAAAAGTCACCGGCGAGCTCGAACCCTAGCGGCTCGGTGGGGGTGCATAGGGGGCATACCGGGGCTCCAGTGACTACGGCGAGGCGGGCAAACGACAAAGTCAACGACGGCGAACTCAGGGGTGGTCGTAATCAACGACTCCTCTTCTCCTCTGCAGCGGCGAGCTCCGGCCAAATTCTGGCGATGCGCTGCTCGCCTTGCTCCGGCTAAGGGGTGGAACGATCAGTGAGGTAAGGGGAGTGAGATGGTGTGAAGAAATTGTTGGAGATATGCCCTAGAGGCAATAATAAATGTAGTTATTATTATATCTTTGTGTTTATGATAAATGTTTACATTCATGCTATAATAGTATTAACAAGGAAACATTGATACTTGTGTGATTTGTAAACTTAATTTGAAGTCCCTAGTATAGCCTCTATACTTCACTAGCTTGTTGGTTGATTAATGATTGTGGTTTCCCAATCATGAACATTGAGATGTTATCAACAACAAGATCATATCGTTAGGAGAATGATATGGTGGACATACTCCTATAGATAAGCGTAGCATAAAGATCAAGTCATTTCAATAGTTCAATTGCTATATGCTTTCTGATACATAGTAACCTAATTCCTTCGACCATGAGATCATGCCTATCACCATTACCGGATGGATGCTTTGATGACATCAAACACCACACCGTAACTGGGTGGCTATAAAGGTGGCATTGAGTATTCAGAAAGTATTGGTTGAGACACATGGATCAAGAGTGGGATTTGTCCATCCATATGACGGATAGATATTCTCTGGGCCCTCTCGGTGAAATGTCATCCAATTAGCTTGCAAGCATGTGACTGGCTCACAAGGGATCACATATCACGGGAACGAGAAAAGAGTACTTATCAGTAACGAGGTTGAACTAGGTATGCAGAGATACCGACGATCATAACCTCAGATAAGTAAACTATCGTGAGACAAAGGGACATTGGTATCGTATGTAAGTGGTTCATTCGATCGCAAAGTAATCGTAGAAATATGTGGGAGCCATATGAATTTCCAGATTCCTCTATTGGTTATTGTTCGGAGAAGTGTCTCGATCATGTCCGCATAATTCACGAACCGTAGGGAGACACACTTAAGGATTCGACGTTGTTTTGAGTAGTTATGGTATTATGAGAAAGAGACCGAATGTTGTTCGGAGTCTCGGATGGGATCCGGGATATCACGAGGTGATCCGGAATGGTCCGGAGAATAAGATTCATATAAGGAAAGTCCCGTTTCGGAGTTCGGAAATTATTCCGGTGTTTTCATCGGGAATGTTCTAGAAGGTTCCGGAATGTCCGGCACTCCGGGAAAGGGGAGGGGTACATGAATGTGTCATTACATATTGGAATGATTGCATCATGTACTAAGTGTTCTTGCTGTTCCAAATAAAGGATTAAATTGAATCCTAAAACAGAAAAGTCAAATGGCCAGTTTGAAAGTCAAACGGCTAAAACAGGAAACTGTGGGAAACAAGCAAGAGGTGGTTGAAACCGACTTGGGGGAGGAGTCTCCTCTCCAAGCCGGCGCACCACCCAAGGCCGACTTGGGGAGGGACTCCCCTCCCCTTGGCCGCACCTCCCACCTATAAGAGGAGGGGCAGGGCCTCCTCCTCTAAACACACAAGTTCCTATCCTCTAATCTCCGGTTTAGAGCCGTTTTGGTTTAGAGCTTCTAATTGCCCTAGCCTTCGGTTTAGAGCCTTCTAATTGGTGTGTCTAAACCCTAGACCACTAATAGTTCTCTCTCATACTCCACCATACTCGCTCCGGCTTAAGGCGAAGCCCTGCGGGATCTCCCCTCTACTTCTGGTACCACGCCGTTGTGCTGCCGGAATCGCGAGGAGAGTGCTACAACCTCCGCTGCCTGCTGGAACAAGGGAGAGGAAGGTCTTCGTCGAGTACCGAACGTGTGACCGACTGCGGGAGCACTGCCGGAACGCAGCGCCGGAAGGATCGTCTACACGATCTTGAGATCGGGAAGAGTACGACTACATCACCCACGAGAATCCGCTCTCGTTAAACTCTTTGGAATCTTCGAGGGTAAGTTATTCCATCGACTCATTGCTACAATCTAGTAGATAGATCTTGGCTTGTTTGTTTGTATGCGATAGAAAAATTTTGTTTTCCATGCTACGAAACCCTACAGTGGTATCAGAGCCGTGTCTATATGTAGATCTGTTGCACGAGTAGAACACAATAGTCATTGTGGGCATTGATGCTTTTATTGTCGATTGCTTCTTGTGTACTTTGCATCTTGCGGTATGTTGGGATGAAGCGGCCCGGGATAACCTTACATGACATCGTTCATGAGACTTGCTCCACGCTTGACATGCAACTTGTATTGCATAAGTGGCTTTGCGGGTGCCTGTTTCTCCTAGCATAGTTAAGATCCAATTTACAACGGGTGATTAACAATACTAGTATCCATGTTGTGGTTCATGTTCGTAAGTTAGAACGACACTTATTGAAAGCCCCAAACCACGTAAAATATGCAAAGAAAGTAGAGGCGTCTAACTTTGTTTTGCAGGGGTGTGCAGTGATGTGATATGGCCATGATTGTGATTATATTTGATGTATGCAATGTTCCTTATTGTAAGTTGGCAACCGGCAGGAGCCATATGGTTGTCTTTAATTTATGTTAAGACCCGCGTGTCTATTCAAAGTAGTTGTAATAGTTGAAGCCGGTGGATGACAACCATGGAGAAGCGTCATTGACCTTGATGCTATGCCGGTGATGATGGAGATCATGTTCGTGGTTGAAGATAGAGATCGGAAGCACGAAGAAGAAAAGGCCATATCATATCACATATATATTGAATTGCATGTGATGTTAATCCTTTATGCATCTTGTATTGCTTAGTAGACGACGGTAGCATTATAAGATGATCCCTCATGAACATGAATTTCAAGTCATAAAGTGTTCACCCTTAGTTAGCACCGTTGCTAAAGCTTGTTGTTTCGAAGCACCACGTGATGATCGGGTGTGTTAGATTCTGCAAGTGTATACAACATGAGCAAGCCAGATTTGCTCATGCGGAAACTAAGGTTTGATCTTGACGAGCCTAGCATGTACAGACATGGTCTCGGAACACGGATCACCGAAAGGTAAAGCATGAATCATATAGTAGATATGATGAACATGTCGATTGTTCGCCATTGAAACTATGTCAACTCTCGTGATGATCGGTGTTGATATGGTGGATTTGGTTCGTGTGATCACTAAAACAATGTGAGGGATGTTGTTTTGAGTGGGAGTTCACCTAGTTTAATTACATTAATTAATTTGAACTCAATTTGTCATAAACTTAGTCTAAACTATTGCAAATATGTTGTAGATCAATGGCATCCCCTACCATCAATTTTAATGCGTTCCTAGAGAAATAAAAGTTGAAAAACAATGGAAGCAACTTCGCGGATTGGTTCCGCAATTTGAGGATTGTCCTCACAGCTGGTAATTTGACCTATGTGCTGGATGCACCGCTGGGTGACCCACCTGCAGATGATGCTCCCGATGAAGTAAAGAATGTTTACCTCGCTCGGAAGAATCAGTACTCCATAGTTCAGTGTGCTATCTTGTATGGTTTGGAATCGGAGCTTCAGAAAAGGTTTGAGGATTCAGACCCATATGATATTGTCGAGGATCTCAAATTGATTTTTGAGACTCATGCGGCAATTGAAAGCTATGAGGCTTCTGAAAAGTTCTTTAACTGCAAGATGGAAGAGGGCAGCTCCGTCAGTGAGCATGTGCTTAAGATGTCTGGGCACGCAAACAAACTTCAAAGCTTGGGTATAGTGATTCCTAATGCTTTGGGGATTTACCGTGTCCTCCAATCACTACCACCAAGTTACAAGAACTTTGTGATGAACTACAACATGCAGAACATGAACAAGACGTTACCAGAACTCTTTGCCATGTTGAAATCTGCAGAAGTGGAGATCAAGAAAGAGCACCAAGTGTTGTTGGTCAATAAGACCACCAAATTCAAGAAAGGCAAGTCTAAGTAAAAGGGACACTTCAAGAAGGGTGGTAAGAAAGTTACCACGCCGGCGAAGAAGACCAAGGCTGGACCTAAGCCTGATACTGAGTGCTTTTACTGCAAGGGAGAAGGTCACTGGAAGCGGAATTGCCCAAAGTACTTGGCGGATCTGAAGAACGGCAACATCAAGAAGAAAGGTATATCTGATATACATGTTATTGATGTGTATCTCACTAGTACTCGTAGTAGTTCCTGGGTATTAGATACTGGTTCGGTTGCTCATATTTGTAACTCGAAACAGGTGCTGCAGAATAAACGGAAGTTAGCGAAGAACGAGGTGACGATGTGCGTGGGAAACGGATCAAAGGTTGATGTGATCGCGGTCGGCACGCTACCCCTTCATCTACCATCGGGATTAGTTTTATACTTAAATAATTGTTATTTGGTGCCTGCGTTGAGCATGAACATTATATCGGGATCTTGTTTATTGCGAGACGGTTACTTGTTTAAGTCCGAGAATAATGGTTGTTCGATTTATATGAGTAATATGTTTTACGCACATGCACCTTTGATAGATGGTCTATTCTTATTGAATCTCGATAGTGGAAATACACATATCAACAACATTGAGGCTAAACGTTTGAAATCAAGCGATAATTCGACCTATATGTGGCACTGTCGTCTTGGTCACATTGGAGTGAAGCGTATGAAGAAACTCCATTCCGATGGACTTCTTGAATCACTTGATTTTGAATCACTTGAAAGATGCGAAGCATGTCTGATGGGAAAAATGACTAAGACTCCATTTTCTGGTATGATGGAGCGAGCTACGGACTTATTGGAAATCATACATACCGATGTGTGTGGTCCAATGAGTGTAGCATCGCGCGGTGGTTATCGTTATGTTCTTACCTTCACGGATGACTTGAGTAGATATGGGTATATCTATTTCATGAAACATAAGTCTGAAACTTTCGAGAAGTTTAAGGAGTTTCAAAGTGAGGTAGAGAATCAACGTAACAAGAAGATTAAATTTCTACGTTCTGATCGTGGAGGTGAATATCTAAGTTACGAGTTTGGCGAGCATTTGAAGAAATGCGGAATACTTTCACAATTGACACCGCCGGGAACACCACAGCGTAATGGTGTGTCCGAACGTCGTAATCGAACTCTCTTAGATATGGTTCGTTCTATGATGTCACTTACAGATTTACCGCTATCATTTTGGGGTTATGCATTAGAAACAGCCGCATTCACTTTAAATAGGGCACCATCTAAATCCGTTGAAACGACACCGTATGAATTATGGTTTGGGAAGAACCTAAATTGTCGTTCCTTAAAGTTTGGGGATGCGAAGCCTATGTAAATAAGTTACAGCCGGACAAGCTTGAACCCAAAGCGGAAAAATGCGTCTTCATAGGATACCCGAAGGAAACTATTGGGTATACCTTCTATCATAGATCCGAAGGCAAAATCTTCGTTGCCAAGAATGGATCCTTTCTAGAGAAGGAATTTTTCTCGAAAGAAGTGACTGGAAGGAAAGTAGAACTCGACGAGGTTGTCGAACCTTCTCTCGAAATTGCGAGTAGCGCAGCACCGGAAGAAGTTCCTGTGGTGCCTGCACCAATAAGAGAGGAAGCTAATGATGGTGATCATGAAACTTCGGTTGAAGTTGCTACAGAGCCTCGGAGGTCAACGAGAACTCGTACTACTCCAGATTGGTATGATCCCGTTATGAGTGTCATGTTGGTGGATAACACCGATGACCCCGAGACATATGAGGAAGCGATGATGAGCCCAGATTCCAATAAATGGCAAGAAGCCATGAAATCCGAGATTGGATCCATGTAGGAAAACCAAGTATGGACTTTGGTGGACTTACCGGATGGCCGGAAGGCTGTCGAGAACAAATGGATTTTCAAGAAGAAAACAGATGCTGATGGTAATGTTACTGTCTATAAAGCTCGACTTGTCACAAAAGGGTTTCGACAAATTCAAGGAGTTGACTACGATGAGACTTTCTCACCGGTAGCGAAGCTAAAGTCTGTGAGGATTATGTTAGCAATCGCTGCATATTATGATTATGAGATATGGCAGATGGATGTCAAAACAGCATTCCTCAATGGAGATATTGATGAAGAGTTGTATATGATGCAACCCAAAGGTTTTGTCGATCCTAAAGATGCTAACAAGGTATGCAAACTTCAACGGTCCATCTATGGATTGAAGCAAGCATCCCGAAGTTGGAATCAACGTTTTGATAAGGTGATCAAAAGTTTTGGTTTTATACAAACTTATGGAGAAGCTTGTATTTACAAGAAAGTGAGTGGGAGCTCTGTAGCATTCTTAATACTATATGTGGATGACATATTGTTGATTGGGAATGATGTAGACCTTCTTAATAGTGTCAAGGAATATTTGAATAATAGTTTTTCAATGAAGGATCTTGGCGAAGCAGCTTACATATTAGGCATAAAGATTTATAGAGATAGATCGAAACGCCAAATATCATTGTCACAGAGTACATATTTGGACAAAGTTCTAAAGAGGTTTGGAATGGAAGAAAGCAAGAAAGGGTTCTTGCCCATGTTGCCCAATACGATCTTGAGTAAAACTCAAAGTCCGACATCGGCAGGAGATAGAGAAAGGATGAGTAAGACTCCCTATGCCTCAGCCATAGGATCTCTAATGTATGCCATGCTATGTACTAGACCCGACATTGCATATGTTGTTAGTTTAACTAGAAGATATCAAAGTGATCCAGGAGTGGATCATTGGACAGCGGTCAAAAACATCCTTAAGTACTTGAGAAGAACTAAGGATATGGTTCTTTCTTATGGAGGTGATGAACAGCTCGTTGTTAATGGTTACACCGATGCTAGTTGGAACACCGATCCGGATGATTCTAAATCACAATCTGGATACGTATTTATTTTGAATGGTGCAGCAGTTAGCTGGAGGAGTGCAAAGCAAAGCGTTGTGGCGAGATCTTCAACTGAATCGGAATACATGGCTGCTTCGGAGGCTTCACAAGAAGCGATATGGATGAAAGAGTTCATTACAGAGCTGGGTGTGGTTCCTAGTGCGCTGGACCCAATGTCTATCTACTGTGATAACATGGGCGTCATAGCCAATGCGCAAGAACCAAGGTCACACAAGAAGCTGAAGCACATCAAGCTACGTTTTCACGCTATTCGAGAACATATCCAGGATGGGGATATAAATATTTGCAAAGTACACACAGATCTGAATGTGGCGGATCCGTTGACTAAACCTCTCCCGAGGGCTAAACATGACCAACACCAAACTGCCATGGGTGTTCGGTATATTACCATGTAATCTAGATTAGATGACTCTAGTGCAAGTGGGAGACTGTTGGAGATATGCCCTAGAGGCAATAATAAATGTAGTTATTATTATATCTTTGTGTTTATGATAAATGTTTACATTCATGCGATAATAGTATTAACAAGGAAACATTGATACTTGTGTGATTTGTAAACTTAATTTGAAGTCCCTAGTATAGCCTCTATACTTCACTAGCTTGTTGGTTGATTAATGATTGTGGTTTCCCAATCATGAACATTGAGATGTTATCAACAACAAGATCATATCGTTAGGAGAATGATATGGTGGACATACTCCTATAGATAAGCGTAGCATAAAGATCAAGTCATTTCAATAGTTCAATTGCTATATGCTTTCTGATACATAGTAACCTAATTCCTTCGACCATGAGATCATGCCTATCACCATTACCGGATGGATGCTTTGATGACATCAAACACCACACCGTAACTGGGTGGCTATAAAGGTGGCATTGAGTATTCAGAAAGTATTGGTTGAGACACATGGATCAAGAGTGGGATTTGTCCATCCATATGACGGATAGATATTCTCTGGGCCCTCTCGGTGAAATGTCATCCAATTAGCTTGCAAGCATGTGACTGGCTCACAAGGGATCACATATCACGGGAACGAGAAAAGAGTACTTATCAGTAACGAGGTTGAACTAGGTATGCAGAGATACCGACGATCATAACCTCAGATAAGTAAACTATCGTGAGACAAAGGGACATTGGTATCGTATGTAAGTGGTTCATTCGATCGCAAAGTAATCGTAGAAATATGTGGGAGCCATATGAATTTCCAGATTCCTCTATTGGTTATTTTTCGGAGAAGTGTCTCGATCATGTCCGCATAATTCACGAACCGTAGGGAGACACACTTAAGGATTCGACGTTGTTTTGAGTAGTTATGGTATTATGAGAAAGAGACCGAATGTTGTTCGGAGTCTCGGATGGGATCCGGGATATCACGAGGTGATCCGGAATGGTCCGGAGAATAAGATTCATATAAGGAAAGTCCCGTTTCGGAGTTCGGAAATTATTCCGGTGTTTTCATCGGGAATGTTCTAGAAGGTTCCGGAATGTCCGGCACTCCGGGAAAGGGGAGGGGTACATGAATGTGTCATTACATATTGGAATGATTGCATCATGTACTAAGTGTTCTTGCTGTTCCAAATAAAGGATTAAATTGAATCCTAAAACAGAAAAGTCAAATGGCCAGTTTGAAAGTCAAACGGCTAAAACAGGAAACTGTGGGAAACAAGCAAGAGGTGGTTGAAACCGACTTGGGGGAGGAGTCTCCTCTCCAAGCCGGCGCGCCACCCAAGGCCAACTTGGGGAGGGACTCCCCTCCCCTTGGCCGCACCTCCCACCTATAAGAGGAGGGGCAGGGCCTCCTCCTCTAGACACACAAGTTCCTATCCTCTAATCTCCGGTTTAGAGCCGTTTTGGTTTAGAGCTTCTAATTGCCCTAGCCTTCGGTTTAGAGCCTTCTAATTGGTGTGTCTAAACCCTAGACCACTAATAGTTCTCTCTCATACTCCACCATACTCGCTCCGGCTTAAGGCGAAGCCCTGCGGGATCTCCCCTCTACTTCTGGTACCACGTCGTTGTGCTGCCGGAATCACGAGGAGAGTGCTACAACCTCCGCTGCCTGCTGGAACAAGGGAGAGTAAGGTCTTCGTCGAGTACCGAACGTGTGACCGACTGCGGGAGCGCTGCCGGAACGCAGCGCCGGAAGGATCGTCTACACGATCTTGAGATCGGGAAGAGTACGACTACATCACCCACGAGAATCCGCTCTCGTTAAACGCTTTGGAATCTTCGAGGGTAAGTTATTCCATCGACTCGTTGCTACAATCTAGTAGATAGATCTTGGCTTGTTTGTTTGTATGCGATAGAAATTTTTTGTTTTCCATGCTACAAAACCCTACAGAAATCGAGCTGGGATCGTCTCCTTTTATAGGCTCGACGACGAGACCGAGAGGGATGGGCAGACGACGGTGGCGACACGGCTACGGGCGGCTAGAGGCATGGCCGAGGTTGGCGATCGACGGGCGGTCTCCTGGCGATGCTCTAAGGTTTAAATGCGTGTGTAGGGGCGGTGGCAAACGATCGGGAATACGCGATGCTCTGCGAGGCAGAGGCGGCGAACTCTACGGCGAGGGGTGGCTACGGGGTACGGGCGGTGAAATGGGCATGTCTGGTGGTCTCCTAGGACGGTGGGGTGCATGCTGGTGGGAGGCAAGGGCTCGAGGTGGTCGGGTTGCGTGGGAACGGCGCGTGCTCTGCGGTGCGCGTCGGCATGGTCGACAGCGGCACGGGCGCGGTGTTCCTGGCGGTTCGGGTCGTTGTCTGCGAGCTAGGGCTGGTCGAGAGGGGGCGGTGAGGCATGGGATGCATGCTAGACAAGGTTGGCACGGCTAGTTCTTCTCCTAGCTTGCTATCCACACTGGCGTGACATGGGTGCTCTCGGCCTGTTCACCATTGATGGCATTGGCAAGCTCACAGTGGTGCTAGAGGTTAGTTAAGGTTTCTAGATGATCTACTGAGGCTAGTGTAACCAGAGAGGGAACAAGGTTGGCTCAAAACACTGCTCAAAATAGTGTTTGTGATTTTGTTGATTTGAATCTGCAACCTGTTTGATGAAATGGCCGCATGAACTTGAGTTTTGAATTTTGAAAAGATTTTTGGTGGGTGTGCTAGGCATGTGTTGAGGATTCTGTGGGTGCTTGGGTTTTGAATTGAGCTTGTTTGAGTGGTTTTTGAAATAGTGGGATCTTCCCATATGAGATAGATTCAATTTTAAACTGTCATTTAAACTAAGCATTTAAATGTTTTTGGATGATCACAAAGTGGGCCTTGGTACCTTATTATGAGTACTATCAAGGGGTGCAAAGATCCATACATGTTTCTGTTAAGTTCTGAAAGTTAGAGATAGCCAAAGTAGGCATGGGAGTTAATTTGGCCAAAGTGACCATTCATTTAATTTGTTTGTTTTGACTTGTTTGTCTTTGGGAAAAGTTTGGGGATTGTTTAGATGATGTTTATTTCACCTAAGAATCATTTTACAAGCAAAGAAACACATAATCATAGCAATTCAAAAGAATCAAATTTTAATGCACACACATATGAATGCTTTCATATTTTTAATTGGAAAAGTTTTTGTTAACCCTAATTTTGATGATTAGAGTTTGATGATCCAAGTTTAATATTTTTGTGATGTTACAAACCTTCCCCCCTTAAACAAAATCTCGTCCCGAGATTTTAAAAAGGACGAAAAAGATAACCTAGGATTTGAAGAGATCGGAAAACTCTGTCCTGATGTGATCTTCGCGCTCCCAGGTAGCTTCCTCTTCTGTGTGGTTGCTCCACTTAATCTTGAGAAACTTGATGCTCCGGGTCCTGGTAGTTCTGAAGGCTTCTTACAAAATACGGATGGGTACTTCAGGATAGGTCAGGTCATCGTTGATTTATATGGTCCGGTGATCAATATTCTTGAACACTTCGGTCTTCTCCGGGACTTCGAGGCACTTCCGGAGTAATGAGATATGGAACACATTGTGCACGGCTGACATCTCTTCGGGTAGTTCCAATTGATATGACACTTATCCTCGACGGTTTAGAATCTTGAAGGGGCCTATATATCTGGGGCCTAACTTTCCTTTCAGCTGGAAACACTGCATTCCTTTCAATGGCGACACTTTCAGATACACAAAATCTCCTATGTTGAAGGCGAGGTCTCGACGTCTCTTGTCGGCGTAACTCTTCTGTATGGACTGGGCTGTCTTGAGGTGCTCACGAATCTTGTGAACCTTCTCTTCTGCTTCTCGTAGGATATCGGGTCCGAAAATCTGACTCTCTCCTACTTCCGACCAGTTCAAAGGGGTGCGACACTTCCTTCCATACATGAATTCAAATGGGGCCATTTGCAAACTAGCTTGATAACCGTTATTGTATGAAAATTCTGCGAACGGTAGACAGTCTTCCCACTTAGATCCATATTCTAACACACATGCTCTCAGCATATCTTCGAGTATTTGATTTACTCGCTCCGTTTGTCCGTCGGTCTGAGGGTGATACGTGGTGCTGAAATCTAGGCGGTTTCCTAAACCTTCTTGGACTTTCTTCCCGAATCTCGAGGTAAACTGAGTTCCTCGATCCGATACGATGTTCTTGGGGACTCCATGCAAACTGACGATTCTAGCGATGTTTAACTCCGCTAGCTTCGAACTCTGATATGTGGTCTTGACGGGTAAGAAATGGGCGACTTTGGACAATCTGTCCACTGTGACCCAGATAGAGTCATTTCCCCTACTAGAAGTAGGAAATCCGGTGATAAAGTCCATTCCAACGAAATCCCATTTCCATTCCGGAATCTGCAATGGTTGCAACAATCCTGCGGGTCTTTGATGTCCCTCCTTGACTCGCTGACATATATCACACTTGGCGATATAGCTTCCGATTTCTCTCTTCATCTTATGCCACCAAAATTGCTCCTTCAAATCTTGATACATCTTCGTTCCTCCGGGGTGGATAGAATAAAGAGTATCATGAGCTTCCTTCAGAATAACTTCTTTCAACTCAGAATCTGCTGGTACACAAAGGCGTCCTTTGTACCACAGAACTCCTTCTTCGTCTTCGGTGAATCCGGGTACTTTGCCGGTACCGATACGACATTTGATTCCATCGATACTAGCATTTTCTTTCTGCGCCTCTTTGATCTGGCTGATCAAAGTGGGTTGAAGTTCTATGCTAGAAAAAAATCCTTCACTCACTAATTCCATTCGAAAATCTTCCATCTCTTTGTGCAATCTTGGTTGCTCCTTCAAAATCATGGAGTTCAAGCAGCACGGCAATCTGCTAAGGGCATCTGCTACCACGTTGGCTTTACCAGGGTGATAGTGAATGTCCAGATCATAGTCCTTGATTAGCTCAATCCATCTTCTCTATCTCATATTTAGCTCCTTCTGAGTGAATATATACTTCAGACTCTTGTGATCCGAATAGATTTCACAACGATTCCCCATCATGTAATGCCTCCATGTCTTCAGGGCTAGAACTACGGCTGCGAGTTCGAGGTCATGGGTTGGGTAATTTTGCTCATGTTGTTTCAGTTGTCGAGATAGATAGGATATGACTTTGCCTTCTTGCATTAGCACACATCCGAGACCGATCTTGGATGCGTCACAATACACGTCTAAGGGCTTCGTGATATCCGACATGATTAAGATTGGGGCTGAAATCAATCTTCTCTTGAGTTCTTGAAAACTCGCTTCACATTTGTCCGTCCATTCAAACTTCTTGTCCTTCTTCAGCAATTGGGTCATGGGTCTGGCGATACTTGAGAATCCTTCTACGAACTTGCGGTAATATCCCGCCAATCCGAGAAATGCACGAACTTGGGTTTGATTGGTTGGGGCTTGCCAACCTTCGACATCTTTCACTTTTACAGGGTCAACGGCAATTCCTCCGGCTGATACAATGTGGCCGAGGAATCCTACCTCCTTTAACCAGAATTCACATTTGCTAAACTTGGCATACAACTGATGCTCTCTAAGGGTTCCAAGAATGGTCCTTAGGTGTAGCTCATGTTCTTCTTCTGATTTGGAATAAATCAGAATGTCATCGATGAAAACAATGACAAACTTATCCAGGAAGTCCATAAAAATCTTATTCATGAGATTCATGAAATAAGCGGGGGCATTGGTTAATCCAAAAGACATGACGGTATACTCGTATAATTCATATCTGGTGGTAAAGGCAGTCTTTGGAATATCCTCTGCGCGAATCTTGAGTTGATGATAGCATGTTCTAAGATCAATCTTAGAAAACACTTTGGCACCGGTCAACTGATCAAATAAATCTTCTATCTTGGGCAGTGGGTATTTTATCTTGATAATGACATCATTCAACTTCCGATAATCCGTACACAAACGGTTACCTCCATCCTTCTTGTGCACAAACAAAACAGGTGATCTCCATGGTGACGCACTTGGTTGAATCAATCCAATTTCCAACATGGAATCTAGTTGCTTCTTCAGTTCTGCTAGTTCAGACGGGTTCATACTATAGGTTCTCTGAGCTATGGGTCCGGTTTCGGGGATTAGTTCAATGATAAACTCGATATCCCGATCTGGGGGCATACCGGGCAAAACATCTGGAAATACATCGGGGTATTCACAGACTATCCGGACTTGGTCAATGGTAGGTTGGGCTATACTCTTGTTGCACTTGAATTGGCGAGGTAAGGTTTCAGATACACGCTCGACTGATATTCCGGCTGTACTGGTCATGGTTATGGCTTTCTTGGCACAGTCAATCAATCCTTTATGTTTGGACATCCAATCCATTCCTAGTACTACTTCCAAACCTTTAGTTCCGAGTACTATCAGATTAGCATAAAAATCTATGCCATGGATTCGGATAGGGACGACTTTGCAAATATGCCTAGCTTTGGTGGTTGAACCGGGGATTTGAACAATCATAACATGCTTCAGTTTTGTTGGTTGAATATTACTAGTGCATGCAAATTCTTTGGTGACAAATGAGTGCGATGCACCAGAATTAAACAACACTCGAGCAAGTACTGAATTAACAGAAAACATACCCAGCACGACGTATGGCGCTTCCTGAGCTTCTTCAGCATGCATGAGAAAAAGCGAATTTCCTGGGGCAAACCTTCTTCCAGGCTGAACACGACGCTGCTGCTGAGCTGGGGCATTTGCATTGGGGGCTACGGAATTCTTCTTGGGGCACTCATTGGAGTAGTGACCCTTATTTCCATAGTCATAACAAGTCACTTGCGACTTTTCCTTTGCTGCAACAGGCACAACATTGCTTCCAGTCCTCGGGGCAGTATTGGTGTTGGCGGCAGCATTGTTGTTGTTGAACTTGGGTGGTGCACGGTTGAAATTGTTAGAGTTGCCGGGGTTGTTGTGATTTCCTCCGGGCCTCGGGTTTCCACGGTTGGGATAGGTCAGACGGTTAATCGGGGGTCTGTTGGTTCTTGGGGCAAATCCTGGAGATGGGTTAGGGCGATACTTTGGGGTCTGATGGGTTCCTGGCTGATGCATCATGTGACGCTTGCGGTTCTCATTGGCTTGGTTGATCTTTCCTTCCATCTGGATGGCAGAGTCGATAAGGGCTTCAATATCGGCAAAGGGGATATTGACCAACATTGTGTGCATCTCATCGTGCAGACCATTCAAGAATCTCTCTTTCTTCTTGGCTTCGGTGTCGATCTCATCCGGGGAATACCTAGCTAAGGACAAGAATTTGTCACGGTATTCCACTACGGTCATCCTTCCTTGCTTCAGTTCTCTGAACTCGTCTCTCATCCTCTTGATCAAACCCGGTGGCACATGGGTTCTGCTGAACTTGACCTTAAATTCCTCCCAGGTCATCATCTGTCCTCCGGTCATTGCATGAACACTGTTCCACCATGCTCTTGCATCTCCGGCTAGATAATGGGTGGCAAACAGAACTTTATCGTTAGCTTCCACTCCGGCGACTGCTAGGTTATTTTCCATGGTTTGCAGCCAATCGTCTGCATCTAAAGGCTCTTCCGACTTAGTGAAAACAGGTGGGTTGGTATTCTGGAAATTCTTGAGCTTAGATCCATGGTTGTCCTGGTTTCCTTGGCCCTGATTGTTATGGGCTAGCTGGGCTATCTGCTGAAGGGTGGCTAGGTTGGCTTGACGTTCGGCTCTTTCAGCTTCGCGGTCAAAAATGAACATTTGCAGGATCTACAACATCGGGTCCGGGGATGAACCACTTCCTCCGCGTGGCATCTGAAGATTGAGATAGATCATGAGAAAAGAGGGAAATTTCTAAGGTTCAGGGTCTTTGGAAAGTTTTTAAAGTTTGACTCATATTTTCTAGCACCTTGCTTTTCATTCATTCATTCATTCATTCATAGCACACGATACAAACACATACCACAACAAAGGTAAACAGATGGTTTTAAGAACCATTCTGGAAACTACGATACAATGGGACCGAATACAACTCACTACGCTAGTGCTCAAGTGCTACTACTCCTCGGCGTCGGTGTATTCGTCATCCTCATCATCCTCATCGTCATTGATGAAGGCAAAATCATCTTCATCGGTGAAGAAGTCCATAGCCTGATCCTCCAGAAAATCATCATCATCGCTGAGATAGGAGTAGGGGTCTCCACGAAGATCTTTTCCGGCATTCTCCCTTTCTTCCAACTGCATGTCTCTCTCGTGGATGGTCTCCTCCAAATCCGAGATACGGTGGCGAAGACGGGAAATGATGCACTCCTTCTTGTCCAGCTGACGGCGGCGAGACTTTCGATCCTTTGCTAGCATGGCGATGGTCTGATCCTTTGTCTTGATGATGGCGGACTTGTGGTTGGAGTAGTCACGGCAATTGTCCAATTCCTGCTGACGATCGTACATCATGAAGCTAAGGTGGTCCAACTGAGTCTTCAGCTCGTGGTGGTATGGGGCTTCCAGTGGCTGTCCCATAGCATCACGCCTTGGACAAAACTCAAAGCGGGTACCCTTGATTTGGTTGATACTCTGCCCACACAGACGGGCAAGAGCTTCCTGCATGGACCTGGCAAGTCGATCGAGCCAGTTGTTCTCTCTTAAGGTGAACTGAATTCCCTCGATAGTGCGAGGTTCAATCTTTCCTCAGAGACTTGCAACAATTAGCCTCTGCAGATCTTCTCCTCCTTGATCATTGAGCTGAGCTCCGAAGAACTCGGGGTGCGGATGCTCCAGAAGTTCCGAAAGCTGGTCCAAATCCCGCTCAAAGATAAGGTCTCCTCCATTCCCCAACTGATAAAACTTGCTGTACTTCATGTCCATCTATAAGAATATAGGATGAGTAAGTTAGTAGAGTGATCAAGTGTGTCAAATTTTATGTATTTTGCAAGAGTTTTTGAGGAACATGAATTTTTATGAAAGAATCAAGGTGATAAGAATGGGAAATAGTTTTGGTAAATATTTGCTTCCTTTGGTTTTGAAACTAAGTTTTTGATTCAAACGTCTAGTCTAACTAGGGTCTCCGATGGTCAGGATGGCTCTGATACCAATTTGTCAACACCCGGATATTTAATCCCAGATGCCTGTTATGCCATACATCGCAATCCCAGGATTACCATTTTTGCGAGACATAACAGATTTGGATACCACAGTACATCATCCATTACAAACCATACATAAGGTCTTACACAAATAAGGATCTCATGATCTAGTTCTTAATACAACTCAAGCAGCGGAATAACGTAATAATAAAGGTAGCGTAGGCGAAGCTCCATCTTCGGGGTCACAGGCAATGCTGACGATGGGAGATGATCCTAGTTATCGTAACCTTCCTGGGGTCCTTCGTCCTGATACTCCTCTTCATAGTCTGGCCACGGGAATAGCCAGGGACAACGTCATGAGTACTCTTTAAGTACTCGCAAACTAATACTAACAAGTGAAGGGTTTTTTTTTGTAGTAGGACACTAATCTCTAGGGTTGTTTTGCAAAACTCCAGATTTTACCTCTACTAAGTTCAAAAGCAAGAAAAGCTAGTTGAAATTTTATAACACCTAAGTGGGAACTTGTATTTCATATCACAACTCTGTTGTGGTCAAGTCAAAATCTCCATTCATTTCACAAGTCATTTTGAAAACATCTGACAGGGGAAACAGTATGGCCACTCCAACTGTCCATAACCGCGGACGCGGCTATTCGAATAGTTTGACACTCTGCAGAGATTGTACACTTTCACCACAACATTCGATACATCCATCAGGAACAAATCCTGAATTCACCATACTCAGTATGTGGATAATCAATCCTAACCTTTCAATTACACGCCCTAGTATAGGCACCTCTCCTATGAGTTTGGCCTCCCAACCATGACCATCTGTCATGTTGGGTACTACACAGGTGGACAATCTTCACAAGGTAGCCTCAGCTCAGACCTTGGCCGTGAGGGAACCAATACTAAGGTATATAAGTTTCCAGTCAAGCCCTACCCAAATTTCGGGTATTGTGGTTGTACGATAAAATTGGATGGTATCGCATCCAGACAACCATCAGTTTTATAAAGGGCTAAGGATCATACCTCAACATTTTCACAATCATCTGGTGTTCAGAAACACATGTCAAAACATCTCAGTAGAATGATCCATCATTCCAAGGTTTTCATAACCATTTTTCCACCAAGTACTCCCATCTAAAGTTGATCAAGTTTTATGCTTAGCACTAGCATCTACAAGTGGGGTAAGTACTAACGAGGGGTGGTAAACTAGTGGAGTTTAACTAAGTTCAATCTCATGCCTTAGGATGACATTAATATTATCTAGCTTAGGCAAAATTTAATGCTCTTTATGCAACCTTCAATTATCTTTCCAGTATCTACAATGTACTTACGTAGACTCGAAGTAATAGCTTTGATAAAGAAATAAAGTAGAAGCTTGTAGGTAAAACTAGGAGGGGGTATCATCACATATGTCTAACCAAGCATGCTTATTGCATTGCATAGGTTATCTAACTTTCATAATTACAAGTGTTAGCTTGCAAGGTTAATAGCTTGCAAAAGTAGAGTATCTTGCAAGTGTTAGCTTGCACATTCAACTAGTAGTATTAGGCTTGCCTTGTGCAGAGCAGTGGTTGAAGTTCTCCTCGGCTTCTTCTTCGTAGTATCCTCCTTCCTCCTCGTATCCTTGGTCGGTACTAGCGTCTATGAATAAATACGAGGTACACAATCACCAAACAATACTTAAGTACTTTCAATCATCACACAAAAGGGTTCTATAGATGATCTAGCATAATCACTAATATTACAAGATTAAAGCTTTGTCTTATTTCTTTTATTTTTAGAAAAGTAATTTCTACTCATTGAAAAACTACTTAAGATTTAATATTCTTGAAACCAAACATGGGATCATGTTGACACATGTCATCACCACATATTTCAGTACATGGGAATGTGATTTGAAGTGGTATCACAATTTAATAAGGTTTAACCTTTGATTTTAAATAAAATAAGTGACTAGAAATTCCTATGTGGCATTCTTTTATTACTTAAACATTATTTCTGTAAGTAAACCCATATGTTTTCAGATATTCTGAAAGGTATGATCAAATGTGATTTTTGAGAGTTGGAATCAACTCAAAAGCTATTATGGTTGAAATTTGAAAAATGTTTGAATGCAGAAAAGCTTCTGCATTGTTATTTTTACCAAGGTTGATCTATAGATCCAAATGATTTAAATCCAACGAACTTGGATTAAGCATTTCAATATCTTTCTAACAAAATTGGTTTCATTCAATTTGGTTCACTGAATCGAGCTGAGTTGATTTTTGAAACTAGGTACAGAACTAAGTTTGAATATAAATAGAAAAAGCTAAATTCAAACGAGTGGGCTGCGTGGGAAGGGTTATTGGGCCGGCCCAGTGTCACTCCGCAGCGCGGGGCGCAACTGACAGGGGGGTCTACTGGTCAGTGGCTCTTTAAACGCGAAGCGGTACGGGGCGATATGGTGCGTTGGATTAGAATGAAGATCGACGGCTGAGGGTCGTCGTCGACGATGAACAAGTCACCGGCGAGATCGAACCCTAGAGGCTCGGTGGGGGTGCATAGGGGGCATACCGGGGCTCCAGTGATGACGGCGAGGCAGGCAAACGACAAAGTCGACGACGGCGAACTCAGGGGTGGTCGCGGCAGCTTCGGGGGTGGTCGAAATCAACGGCTCCTCTTCTCCTCTGTAGCGGCGAGCTCCGGCCAAATTCCGGCGATGCGCTGCTCGCCTTGCTCCGGCTAAGGGGTGGAACGATCAGTGAGGTGAGGGGAGTGAGATGGTGTAAAAAAATCGAGCTAGGATCGTCTCCTTTTATAGGCTCGACGGCGAGACCGAGAGGGATGGGCAGACGACGGTGGAGACACGGCTACGAGCGGCTAGAGGCATGGCCGAGGTTGGCGATCGACGGGCGGTATCCTGGCGATGCTCTAAGGTTTAAATGCGCGTGTAGGGGCGGTGGCAAACGGTCGGGAACGCGCGATGCTCTGCGAGGCAGAGGCGGCGAACTCTGTGGCGAGCGGTGGCTACAGGGTATGGGCGATGAAATGGGCATGTCTGGTGGTCTCCTGGGACGGTGGGGTGCATGCTGGCGGGCGGCGAGGGCTCGAGGTGGTCGGGTTGCGTGGGAACGACGCGTGCTCTGCGGTGCGCGTCGGCATGGTCGACAGCGGCACGGGCGCGGCGTTCCTGGCGGTTCGGGTCGTTGTGTGCGAGCTAGGGCTGGTCGAGAGGGGGCGGTGAGGCATGGGATGCATGCTAGACAAGGTTGGCACGACTAGTTCTTCTCCTAGCTTGCTGTCCACACTGGGGTGACATGGGTGCTCTCGGCATGTTCACCATTGATGGCATTGGCAAGCTCACAGTGGTGCTAGAGGTTAGTTAAGGTTTCTAGATGATCTACTGAGGCTAGTGTAACGAGAGAAGGAACAAGGTTGGCTCAAAACACTGCTCAAAATAGTGTTTGTGATTTTGTTGATTTGAATCTCCAACCTGTTTGATGAAATGGCCGCATGAACTTGAGTTTTGAATTTTGAAAAGATTTTTGGTGGGTGTGATAGGCATGTGTTGAGGATTCTGTGGGTGCTTGGGTTTTGAAAATTGAGCTTGTTTGAGTGGTTTTTGAAATAGTGGGATCTTCCCATATGAGATAGATTCAATTTTAAACTATCATTTAAACTAAGCATTTAAATGTTTTTGGATGATCACAAAGTGGGCCTTGCTACCTTATTATGAGTACTATGAAGGGGTGCAAAGATCCATACATGTTTCTATTAAGTTCTGAAAGTTAGATATAGCCAAAGTAGGCATGGGAGTTAATTTGGTCAAAGTGACCATTCATTTAATTTGTTTGTTTTGACTTGTTTGTCTTTGGGAAAAGTTTGGGGATTGTTTAGATGATGTTTATTTCACCTAAGAATCATTTTACAAGCAAAGAAACACAGAATCATGGCAATTCAAAAGAATCCAAATTTTAATGCACACACATATGAATGCTTTCATATTTTTAATTGGAAAAGTTTTTGTTAACCCTAATTTTGATGATTAGAGTTTGATGATCCAAGTTTAATATTTTGGGGATGTTACACCAGCTCATTCTCTCTTGTGACCGACGAGTGGGGCCAGGGAAGGATCGCGGGTTGAGAAGAAAGACACACCAGGGGGTTTTCCGCAAAAGCGACATCATCGTCATCCTCACGCACACAGGCAGCTCACTGGAGGAGCTCGCTGCCGCCCGATGCCGTCGTCGTCAGCCTTGCGTCAAGATGCTCGCCGTTGTTCCAGAGGAGGATAAGAAGGCCACCGCGACGCCCTGCCTCAATCTCTATCCACAATCCCTCCTTATCCTCTCCGATTCAAATGGGGCCGAAACCCTAGCTCATCGGAGCCACATCTCGCCATCAAACCACATCTCCCCACACTCTTCCAAGCAGCCATGGAGAAGCCCCGTCCTCCGTAGATCCTCTGAGTGAAATCTTGCATCAAGGGAAGCTCTGGAGTGAGCGAATTTTGCCGTTCCTCTTTGCGGCAGTTCGTCAGAATCCTCGTCGAAGAGCTCGTTTCCAACCACGCCGGTCCTCGCCAACCTCTCTATCATCATCAGGGTGAGTTCCTGAACACTCTAGCATTCCTAAATCATCGTATCTCGTTGTTAAACACCGTCGCACCTTCTGTCACCGTCGGCCACCGTCGGAGCTGAGGCTCCGATGACTATTTCTGAGCGGCGCCGCCACTTTAGGGTTCAGCGCGTTGCGCTGATTCGAACTAGGTTAGTTTCGCTTGTTAGGGCGACGTGGATCATCGCCGGCGACCAACCACTAACGGTGGTGGTGGTGCTAACGCCATAGCTACGTCACACCGACGCCACCCTGGACCCAGTTCCCTGTTTGACCTGGTCTTTGTCTCACGTGGCAAGTGACATGGCGTAGGGCCCATATGTCATTGACTAGGGGTAGCCAACCAATCGGTAACAAATGCATTTTCTTTAATCTGAAAGCTGACGTGGACATAGGCCCACTAGTCAGTGACTCAGGCTAGGTGTAGGTGCGGTGTAAAAAGTTATTTCCTGTTTAAGAAAGAATAAAAGAAATAAATCCAAATATACATATTTCAGAAATTAAATAAAATTATTAAAACTTATTAAATCTATAACTTTTGATTTGTAATTCAGAAAAATGTGTATAATATATGAAATTTTGTAGAAAAATAAAATCTACAACTTAAAATTATTATCAAATATTATTATGTTGATTATTTAAATAAATATAATTTAATAAAGGTTTTATAAATAATAAAACCTTGATAATTCATATTTTAACAATGATAAATATTAAGAATATAAATAAATACCAAAAATATTGGAAAAATAAAAACAATACTTTAAAATTATAACATGCATTATTACTTCACTTACTTAAATATTTATTATTTATTAAGTATTAAATCTTATAAAATTCATATCTTATTATTTATAACTCATAAAAATAAATATAATATACCAAAATGATCACAAAAATAATATCCCACATTATAAAAAAAAATCCCACTTTTGAGTTAAATAAAAATTCAACTATTTTAAAACTCAAATTTAAACTTATTTACTTAGTTTAAAATTCATATAAGGGTAAATAACAATTATTAATATTTGTAAAATTATTCAATTAAGTCTAATAAATAGTATTAGTCTTGAATATTAATAATACAAGCCATAATGGTTTAAAACATTATAAATACCTTTTTATTAAATTATCTTCAAACTTAAGTGAAGATTATATTCTAAAAGGATTCCTATTCATAATAAAAAAACTTAAAGATCAACTTTTGAATAAATCAAATCCTTTCTATCTACTTTAACCACTAGATTACAAAAACTACCACAACACTATAGTAAGTCCATAAGTAGTTAAGTAATATTATATCTTGGTTTATAAACTATAACCACTCATTTATAAAAAATTAAATGGTACTACTCCATTATAAAATCAAGAAACCACTACACCAAGTAAAAGAATAACCATTCTCAAGTAACCTTAAGGAAACATTACCAAGTACACAAGATACAAATATCATAAGCATTATACTTTCAAACTATCTTTGTTTTAAAGTTAACTTTAGTCTACAAGAATCTAAATATAACACTATAAGCATTATTATATGTTTTATAGTTAACTTTGGTCTGAATTAGTTAAGTTATA
The DNA here is from genome assembly GCA_916181665.1 of Avena sativa. Lineage (NCBI taxonomy): Eukaryota > Viridiplantae > Streptophyta > Magnoliopsida > Poales > Poaceae > Avena > Avena sativa. The sequence continues at coordinate 199,020,841 of OV702282.1, forward strand.
AAGCATCTCAAGCCAAAACTATTCAAGCAAACACAAATAACATCGACCACCACTAACTAACCACAAAGATTGTTTAAACCTTAGAAAAGGAATTTTTTCTTCAAAAGTTATTCGTTTTGCCACTTCAAACAATATATGACAAATAATCAAGATCACATTACTTCATACTTCACTTGTATACCTAGGAGCGATAACACTTAAGCTATTTATAAGTGACTCTACTTAGAAAGTAAAGTTTGGAGATAAACTATTAAAGTGTAAACAATTTTGAATAGCATTTCATAGATATATATTATTGCTGCATAAATATGTGTTGTTCACACACACTCACAAGCCCTAATAAGAAGCACAAATGTGAAACTTATCTAAAAGGACAACACATTCTAAAATAACCATTTCCGGAATCTAAACCCTAGAACAACGTTATTCCCAAGATTTGCGTTTATAAAAGTACATCTCATTACTTATGCACAAAGCATATTGCCTCTTTAAATATTAGTCCTTACCGGACCAATGATGCTGATTTCAGATTTTGGATCTTATACTAACTCGAAGACCGTGAGTGCATAATCTTGCAATCACAAAAGGCAAGTTCACACTTGCTCATGTCCTTTGTTTATTTTATGTAAAGTATTTTACTAATCCAGTGTCGTCATCACCTGCATTTGAAAAAGATCAGAAAACACTATTTTTGATAATAATTTGAGCTATTGGTTACTGATCCAAGGTGATCAGCTAATCTATTAAATCTGACAGTTGGAATACCACTGTTCAGAACTATATCACCTAGGACTTAATAACCAATATCGCCAGTGATTCTTGCGCCGTATATTACGTGTTGACCATGAGATTTGGAATGCGACGGAGAAGTCAGTTGTATCTTCTTCCTTTCGCATGAAGCCGTGCAGGTCATGGCTGTTATCCTCGAAGCGTGCATATTAATTGATAATTCGTAGAGGATATGCAGCATATGGGTGGGAACCCTCAATGTCCCACGATAGTTCTGGCATCTAATGATTTGTACAAACCATTGCCGTAATCCACTATGTGGGCATGGTGTACACCAAGGAGGCATGCGAGGTCGCGAAGGGGGGCGTGATTGGCTTGGATCATCTTCTAGGCCCCACATCATGGAATTATGGACGGGAATAAGCTGTCTGGTTGTGCAACAAAGAGTTGATCTCTCATGGGTAAAGTAACGCACCTCTGTAGAGTGTAAGAACTGTAACTTGTTACTCCCTGTTCCGGGAAGGAGCTGCGAACGCGGCGGGAAAGAAACTCCATGAAAGTTCTAGTAAACCCGTGAAGGCTGACGGACATAGCTTTTCAGAATAAAAGCAACCTTTGAAGAAATGTTTATGAAAACTTGCATTGCCTACAACCTATGGTCTGTGGCTGTAGTTATAGTGCATCAAACACTCCTTTTCTAGTGAATTTGCTGAGTACGCTCGTACTCAACGTATCTTCTTAACCCTTGCTAGAATCTAAAGCCGGGATAAACAACATCTATATCAAGTTACGCTCTAGGACTCATCATCCAAAGCTAAAGCTCTTCAATGAAGTTAACATTTACATCAACACAAGTAAAGACGAAGTTACTGATTAGATAGGAATATAATCTCTAGCCAAAGAACCTAATTCTGTAGTGTATTGCAATAGTAGCAATGCCAATCCCTTAGTTAAAAATACTAGTCTTAATAGTATAATAGTTCTTGCGTTGTTTATCTTTGATTCTTCTCCGTAAAAAGTTCTTTCTCTCTCTTTAATCTAGAGTGTTCTCTGGATCTTGTGTAAAGAGTGAGTTGTAAACTTTAGCCATGTATTGGACCAACTGTGTTTCTGTTATGCCATTCTGAGGGATGTAATACTAGTGAACAGTGTTTCATTGGTGGTATATCAATGACTATAGTATACTACATCATGCAGTGGTATGCTGGGTCACTGCACTGCTGGACGTAGACCACCGCCGCCGCAATCCTCTTTGTCGTCACCATAGGCCTGGCCAAACCCAAACAGGCCCACAAAGATCCCACCGCCACGCTGTAGCAGGCGAGGTGTCATCGCGACCACCCTCATCACGAGCCGATTGTCAGTCCCATCAGAGGCGGCGAGGCTGAGCCTGGCCCGCCCAGACCCGGATCGGGCCTAAAGGGCCCAGATCTAGGCTAGCAGGGCACCTCCGGCCGAGCTCTTCCTAGCCATCGTCACCACCAATCGATGGCTCCACCACGCTGCCTCCACCCAGCCGTCGATAGGAACCCCGCTGTTGTACCGGACCACCGCCGCCGAGGAGCACCTCCAAGGTCCAGCCGGCCCCCGCGCCGTCCAACACCAAGAGGGGAAAGGCCATGACGCCCGCCGCCACCGGCGCCGCGCGGACAAGGGACGGGGCCGCACACCGGCGACGACGGGGAAGAGGGAAGGCGGGAGGGAGCCTGAGGGGAGGACGGAAGGGGCGCGGCCCGGCCGCCGCGGGGGGCGGCACGGGTCGCGAGAGGAAGAAAGGTCGTGAGCGGTCCGGGACGTTTTTCGATGAGATAGATTGTTGAGATATTGCACGCTTAAACATCGTTACCTACATATACCTATTTTTAGATTGTTTTATAATTAAAAAATGTTGTTTTCAAAAAAGATATAAAGGGTTCCAGTAAGCTTGGATTCCAATAGCCTTTTCCGGACGTAAAGCAGGATTTCATTTGACACCTAACGAAAAGATACCAGTATTTTTTCTTTTGTTTTTCCTGAGAACCACATACCACTATCACTATGGTCTGATAATGGCAAACCTATATATACCAGTGGCAAAGAGGGTTGCAAAAGATGGCATTTGGGCCTCTCTCCAGTTCTACACGAGTGCCAAGATGTTTCCTGTTTCCACGAGTATCGCACGACCGGGGTGGCCGGTGGAACTGGGCCAGTCTAACCACTACATATCTCTGAACTTTTGTCTTCACAGTTTTACGGACACTAGCTAGTCTCGCATTCAGCCTTGACGATTGTATTTTTTTAAAACGGTAAAGGGTCGAGAAGACCCGAGAAGCTGCACTAGTAACAGCTATTTTTTTTAAATAATACATTTTTTATTCAATTTTATAAATAATAAACGAAATTCAAAAATTGCAAATCTAACGGACCGTCGTCCGTTGAAAAGACGAACGTGGTGGTTTGTCCATCCAAAAGACGAACGTGGTGACTCGGACAGGTTGTACGTTCGTCTTTTGAACGGACGAACCACCACCTTTGTCTTTTCAACGGACGATGATCCGTTAGATTTGCAATTTTTGGATTTCGTGTATTATTTATGAAATTGAATAAAAAAATGTATTATTTAAATTTTTTTAGCTTAGTAACATGGAGGCAGGTACAAAATTACACTAAAGCCCTTAGCATCAAGCACTCTAGAAAACCTAGAAATAAAAGAAAAGGGCTTTAAAATTTAAAAAAGCACCCCAGAGCTAAAACATAAAAAGCAATCAAGCCCTTAGACGCCTCTGCCACCAATCTCCGGCGACCTCCAGGCGATGGAATCGCCAAGATCGTGGAGGATTCTTGCTCGTGACACTCCCGAAGCCAGAGAAGAAGCACTGCCGCCGGCCATCTCACTCTTTCCGGGGACGAACCACTTGTCGAGGGCGAGAGGTCGAGCTCTGGCGCATCGCTTTAGAGAAAGGACTCCAGAGGAGGTTGAATCCTAGGTTCGCCTTTCGACCAGAACGGGCAGCAGCCCGACAACATCACCACCGCCAATGGACCACTGCGAAGAGGAACTCGCATGCGCAACTTCACAAAGAGAGCCGCAGAGACAGACACCTTCGCCACCCACCCCATCTTCCCCCTCGCCTCCTCGGCCGACCAGGTCGGTGGGACAGACGTCGAAGCCGCTGAGCCGCAGCAAGCAACGCTTAATGAAGAGAATAGTCTTCACTGCCAAAGCTCTCTTCGAGAAACTCCACCACAGAAGCTTGACGAAGAGAGGAATCAGTCGCCTGTTGGCACCGCGTCGAATTGCCCTCTAGGCAAAGCCTCGCCAGTCTCCAAACCCGTCAGCACCACCGCCCAAATCCCTTCTCTCCTCGCCTCCACGGCCGACCAGAGAGGGGAAGCGAAACGAAGCGACGCATCTGGACAGAGCCCCACGACCACAAACCTTGACCCTTATTACGGAGATCCCTGGGGTGCCGAAGCTCGTCGTTGCCTCCGTTCACCGGAGCACGACCAGGAGCAGACACCAGCGCAGGATGTAGCGGATCTGGGCCAGAGAAACTGCTACCCTACTCCAAACTACCGGCAAGATGCCGAAAACACTAAACCTAGACCTACCACTACTCCGGTGCCCCTCCTTCGCCATCTCCGGACCGCCGTCGGGGAGGGCTCGGGAGCGGCCCGGGAGCTCACGGGGGACTCACAAGGGAAGGGGGCACGAGAGGATAAGGGAGGAGGACGGCCAGGACTAGCTGGATCTTCGACCTTGACGATTGTATTGGTTACAAGATATCACAGCGATGAAAAATGTTTAATTTTTACTAACAGTATTCTGAAAGCAAGAGTAGACAACACTTTTTACCAAACTTGAAGTGGTACAAGGACAAGATACTTGAGACTCCAGCGGCACTAGCTGCATAAAAGTGCTCATGAGCAGCGCAAAGACCATGCCACATTTGAACTTTAGCTGTTTGCTGAAAACTAAAGATGATAAGAGTGGAAGTAGGAATCAGTTCCAAGAAACTGTCGTGCTCAAAGGCTGTACTGGTTGCTACTTGCCATTGGCTCCAACTTGTTTCTCCCCTGGGGCAGAAAACGACAAGAGAATTTCTTCAAGAACAAAATGATGATATATACGGAGTGAAAAGACCGTGAATATTTGCCCCATTTCGGCGTGGCATCTTACGCAGCATTTTAAAGTTTGACTCAGCGGGGCTTCTTTTTATCATCGGTAGAGACGTAGAGTGGGTTTTACCCACTTGTGTATAACAGGGTAATTGATTTTTGTTCTCAAGCTCCACTAATCTTCTTATTTTAAAATTTAAATAATACATTGACAGGTTTTATGTTTCAAAACAATTCTTACATGTAAATGTGAGCCTGTATTATGAGTACAAAAATTCATGACAATATGCTTCATTTTGGAATCTTAGAAAAAATGTTAACATATACATTAATAGCAAACATGTACACTGCTAGCTATTTGATTATTCCATTTGTCTTTTTAGGCCTGCAACTTAAAAGATTGATAATTTCTCCTAAAAAGATTGATAGCATGTCTCAAGATGTACACATGCAAATATTATTCATGCAAACTCATATGTGCCATTGTTGGATATTTGAAATGCACCTAGCAGTTTACCGTCGGCGCTCCTTCTTGTACGTGTGGATACCAGCAACGGTGTTGTGCGATCAGCACCATGGCGATCGTTTATTGGATCGAGATCGCAAGGACTGCACTGCATTAACTGATGCATTCTATCATTAATCCACAACCGCATGTCTAGTGGTAATGCTCGTGGCCTTCTACCTCAGCTAGATCTTAGGATCACCACGTTAGAGAAAAAGTTTTATTTTACCTCTACATGGCCCAATAGGCCGCTGTCGCCGTCGCCATGCCCTCCTAGCGAGAGCAGCGACTTCGGCCGTCAGAGGCGTTAGTTTATCTTTTCCTTTCATTGTTCGAATGTTTAAATTGAAGTATATGAAATGTAAATTGAAGTGTCCGAATGTTTGATTATTTTCTGTATGGGGGGCACGACTGGGAGCCAGCGCCCCTCCAAATCGTGAACTTATCCGGCGCCACCCCCCATACAACCCAAACTTAGGCCACACCGAACGTAGTATGCGAGGGGGGAACGAGTGGAGATGCTCTAAAAGGTGTGTTTCGGTGTCCTCTACTCCTCTCAAACGAAGGAAATTGAACATACAAAAAGGGTTAAGATTAACTAATACCCTTTCGATTCGGAGGGCATAAATGAGTATCGGTCAATCAGAGCCGTTCTTCTATTTTCAGTTTCCTAAGTTAAGGAGGGGAGGACACCGAAGCAAAACTCATAGGGTAATTATTTTTTGTACTCAAGCTCCACTAATTTTATTATTTTAAAATTTAAATACGACATTTACATGTTTCAAAACAAATCTTACATGTAAATGTAAGGCTGTACTATGAGTGCAAAAATTCACGACAATATGCTTCATCTTGGAATCTCAGAAAAAAATGGTAACATATAATAGCAAGCAGGTGCACTGCTAGCTATTTGACTATTCCATATGTCTTTTTAGGCCCGCAACTTTATAATTTCTCCTAAAAAGACTGATAGCATGTCTGAAGATGTACACATGGAAATATTAGTCATGCAATCTCATATGTGCCATTGTTGGATATTCAAAATGCACGTTTTAAATAGTTTTTACACGGTATAAAGAGATCATTGGTACGAGGATTCAAAAAATACAATTTCATGTATAAATGATAAGTTGTCCTTATAGGCTATAAAGCCCCACAAAAAAAAGGAAATGCCACCATTAAGGATATGTATCATCATTTCTTGCTAGCAAATCATGAAGGTCGTATAATTCATGTACATCGGAAATCAGATGAACATAATTATTCAAAATATATACAATTTTTATTCCTTGGTATTTTCGTTCAGTTGTTAACGGCGATAATACACGGTATTGCTCTTTAGAAGAACACATTATTGTTTGGATGAAAAATCGTTATTATTATGGGTGCAAGTAGAGGTACTACTACTACTCTGAGAACGTACGTGGAGATAATAGGATTGGAAAAAATCACTAGACAACATCCTTTGAGAAAAAGACACATATTATCCATTGGGAAAGGCTTGGCTGTTGAGCAACCAAAAGAGTGGCCCAATACTGCTCATCTTAGGACACAAAAAATACAAGATGGAATAAACTTTAAAGGTATGTGCATAAATGAGAGAAGAATGATGACAAAAAATCTCGTATTCTCCAACCCAAGATGACAAGGACACAAGAAACATTTGCATCAAGCCCCTCGTATGATCGCAAAATGTGGAATCAATTTACATGTACCACCATACCAAAGTTAAAAATCACACGAAACGCCAACACTAGTTACTATACTAGTTAGGAAGCAAAGCAGGAATGTAATGTTTTACTTTAGTCCCTCTATCTACAGGAAATGACAAACCCGTGGCAAAGTCCGGCGGTAGCTATCTCCCTCCAGCGGCAGCGGCGACGGCGCCGTCCTCTGCTAGCGAGGCCCGGCAGTTGGGGCAGGAGGTGTGTGTGGCGAGCCACATGTCGATGCAGCGTACGTGGAAGCCGTGGTGGCAGCGCGGGAGCACGCGCACCTTCTCTCCGTCGGCGAACTCGCCGAGGCAGATGGCGCACTCCGTGGCCGTGGCCGGGAGGGCGGTGGCGCCGCCGTACACCTCCACGGGTATCCTCCTCAGCGCTTTCTTCTTCAGACCCGCCTGCTGGTGAGCGCGCGCCGACGTGGTGGTGGTCGTCGTCACCGCCGTGGAGGTGGAGGGCGCGAGGCGGCGGCCGCAGTGGAGGATGCAGCGGATGACGGAGTTGAGGCCGAGCGCGCAGATGAGGACGCAGAGGAGCGCGGCCAGGATGATGACCATGTTGGCGTCGAAGTTGGCGTTGCTCCCCGCGGCGCCCGGCGACGACGACAGGGTGCCGCCAACGGCTCCACCACCCGCCGCCGCCGCCGCCGCCGCGGGGGTGACCAGCGGCGTGGTCTGCTCGGCTTCGCTGAGCCGCCGCATGGTGCAGGTACGTTACGTACGTACAAGCTGGACTGGCTAACTGCTGATGCCTGATGGTGTACTGTGTGTTGTGGGTGGGTGTGGTATTTTCAGGAAGAAATGAAGAGAGGGTGTTGTTGTCTGGGATTTGATCGTGTGTACATGAGAATCGAGACATCTTCTCATCCTTTTTCTTTTTCCCTGGGGGGGCAGCCGCGAAAGTGAAAGTGAAAGCTGCGTGTGTGCAGCTTCGCAGTCTCTTTTCACATAATATGATAATATGCTTTTCGTGTAGGAGATGCTAAACCCAGCTAGCTAGCTACCATTACCAAGCCGACACATTAGAAAGTGAACATTGCCGTTCCTCTGTTAGATTTTGCTTATCACATAGTAATTCACCTACTCACCAACTCCTTCCGTTCGTAAATACAAGCCGTTTTAGTTTTATGAATCAAATATATCTAAACATCTTTTACTGTATAGATTCGTAGATGTTCAGAACGAACCTATATGCTAAAATGTGTCTGAATACATTTATTTCACCTAAAGTCTTGTATTTCTGAATGGATGGAGTAGCATGGCACTGTCTGGGTGACTACCGCAAATTGACTCACAGATTGACCTATCACGTACGTGGAAGAGAATTACTGTCCCATCTCTGCTCAAGTCTAAATGGACATGTAGATTACCGATCGACGTGGTACACAACAGTAGTAAACCATCCTAAGAAGTAAGGACGACAATAGGAACACTAATTCCGCAGCCATGTACTACACGCGATCGGCGTGAAAGGGGCTCGTTCGTTTCGATTCTTTGCCAAGACGTGCGTACAAGAAAGGAAGCGGTTGGACCTACTTTCCTTGTTTCGTTTCCTCCTAATATTCGGCCACCCATGCACAATTAGTTGAGAAAGCTAGCTCTACGGCAAAGTTCCTCCTATGCACATGCATTTTCTATCTCTGGCCGTCGGGATTTCGTTGAGATCCATGCAAGCACTATGCGAAGCACCGCCGTTCTAGAGCTTCATGGTGCCGTGCACCTGTGGTGCACCAAAAGTTCCACCAAAAATCTAAATTCTACAAACGGTAGTACAAATGTTATATATGTTGACACTTCAAATTTCAAGTTTATAATATGTATATGTTGTACTATTTGGCAAAACGAAAAAAAGAGAAAACAAATTTCTATCCAAGTGAAGATAGGTAGCAAGTAACAACTGTCAAAGGCCACTCAGATCGCATCTGCCCCGTCTCCTCTGTCCCTGTCCGACAATTCGACAGTACCCTGCCTCCTATGTTTGCCGCTCCAGATGGGACAGGGTGAGGACCCTAGACCTGCGCTTGAGGTTGTAGTTAGGTTCTTAAAGTTAGGGATTGATCATCCGGTAGCGACACCATTGTGGAGACGGTGGGGTAGTATGGAACAAGAATAAGGTTTCCCCGACTCCACGTCTATCTCGTCTGTGATGTTGACTATTGAGGAGGACGGGAATCGTTTGGTCGCTACTTTTAGAGTGGCGGATATAGTTTTGTATTTGTGTTTCGAAAGTAGTCTACATGTCTTGGTTCCCTAGATTCTTCTTCGACCGACAAAGTTTGGCTAGCTTTGGATTCGTCATGGATTTAGTGGGGTCAGGTCTTCCAGAATCGCTACAACATGGAGGGCAGGCCCTAGAGGTTATAAATACCGAGGCACATGATCTAATCGTAGCGCTTGCGCTAGCGTGGCAAAAAATGTCATGGATAACTATGTCAGAAAAAGTGGATAGGTGATCCTTTTTTCATTTAATACATCGTCATCCGCCGAGCTAGCACTTCATGACCCAATAAATAGTGTGCCTCGGTAAATAAAGAAGATGGCAGAATTTTAGTGCCATATCATTTATTGAGTCATGCAATATTTTGCCGTGCTAGATACACCTTCAACGGCATGGAAAGTTAATTACATTAATAGTAATAAATTTAGGTTGTTGATTCTATTCAAATCAAAAATTTAAGTTTATTGAGATAGCGAATATTCATTACATCACATTGCACTGTAACCACTTTTTCAAAGGATCTAATGCTTATACTCGATTTCTCTTCTAAAAAGAGAAATCTAAAAAAAGAAGGGTTTTTGCCCCTACTAATTTTTTAGAAATTCCTTCAAGCAAATTCTGAAAATAAAAAAGTAAAAACTATCTACAGCAAACGTAATTTCCCTACTTATCCTAAATGATAAGTGGAGAAATCTATCCAACCTACATCTCTCTATTATGCTCGCACTCAAATGTGATGGCCGTAGCGACGCGCGATCTTTCGAGCATGCTAGTGTGATGGCCATGGCCATGTGCCCACCATCCTCCGAGCATCGTGTTGTGACGACAGCAGTGACGCGCCCGCCATTCTCTGAGCATAGGGTTGTGACGGCCGCAGCGACATGCCCGCCATCCTCCGACCATAGTGCTTTCATGGCGGCGAAGACGTGCCCGCCAACCTCCATGGACGGTAATGTGACAGCCGCAATGGAATGTCCATCATCCTTCGTGCACCTTACGCTGATGACACCGCCTTGGATCTGAAAGAGGCAACAAATCGATTAGAGAAAGTATACTTGCAACAATAGGGTTAGATAAAGAACAAGATGCAACATGATTGATCTTTATATAAGATGAACAAGATGAAGATATCTTAGGCTCGGAGGACTTCAACATAGAGGCTGTGTCCTATTGTTAGAAAGTACCCACTTTGGGCTTCCGAGGTATCACAACATTTGGGAGGAACGATTGTATCAGAGATGGAAGTTGGTGAGAACTCAGGATATTCTTAGAAATGACTATATTCAGATCTAGACTTGGCCTTACCGAGAGGGGGAGTGTAGCATAATACGGAGAGAGGAGTGGAGAGTGGGAACTAAGGGTTCCCTATATTATATAGGAAACATAATGGGCAATTGGTGAGATTTAGGGTTTTTCATATGGAATGTAGAACAAGTGTGACTAGTCAGGTAAGCCGAATTTGCATAAAGGGTCCATATGTCGATCTCCAGTAGCCACAGTGGCTACCTTCAAGTGGGCACATGCCTTTTCTTGATAATGTAATTACCCAAAAAATTGGTGTTCTGCGCAAAAGCGCAGTGTGGTAGTGGTTTTGAGGCTTGGTAGGACAGTGGTGGGCCACACCTGTCAGTTAGACAAACCTAATGAGTCGGTGGGTTGTATTTTACCATTCTCCCGCTACGACCAACAATTAACGACTCTTATATTGGATGACACAACATGGGAATGCCACCGTTGACCAAGTGCAAAATGAAAAAACGCCGCTCTTGCGTACCACCTACCACATCACATATATGTATCAGTATCGTGTCTTCCATGACGTATACGTGGCTGTTGCGAAACAATGGTGTATCGATTCCTCATCCACCAGGTAACAAACTTTTGCAGCTAATTTTAGCTTTTATTCCATCCAAAAAAAAGTGTCGCACCGACCGGGAGGTGGGGGTGTATTTTTGTAGTGAATATATTTGGCCAGAAGAAGGGTGGTCGAGCCCTTTCTGCCCATTCTACCACCATCGCTCCTAATCCCTAGCAGTAGTCTCTTGGCTCTTGGAATTGCCCATCTCCTTCGCCCCCGTCCTGCAATTGATGCTTCCCTTTCTCTTCTGGTCCTCGGATCAGTGGCATAATGGGGCGAGGACCAAAGACCTATACGTTGAAACCATAGTTAGATACCTAAATTTAGGGGTTCACCAACCAACGTAGGGGCTATGTTGACAATGGCATCACTGCAATGAACAAGATTAAGATTTTTTCCCGACTCCTTGTCCACCTCATAAACAGAGGTCTAGCCAGCGAGGTTGAGGAGAGCTAGAAATCTTCTATTAACCTCTCTCTTGGAGTGGTGTGTCCCGGATTTTCTATGTGTGTTGTAGGTTTGTCTCAGTGGTGATGGTTGGGTTGTGCATCCTAGCCCTGGAACTCCAGTTTCAACAAACGATGGTTGGCCAGCTGCAACCTTGTCAGAAGAGTGTGGGGTTTGTGTTCCTCGATTCCTACTGGCTAGACATGGGGCTTTGTTCAAGCCTTTTTTGACGTTTTTTCTTCCGAGCAACGATCTACTTCGTAGATATCAGCAAATGGCGTTTTCCAGATTGCATCAACGACTTTTTGGCTATCACAACAATCTTATGCTGGTTTCGGTGGTGATCCGGAGTTCTATAGTCGACACCATGCTTAGCTCAGAGTACAACATTGGTGGATGCAACAGGAAGAATGCATCGATACTCCCCAAGACATTGAATGTTAATATTCAGTTTATGTAAGGATTTGGTTATTTAATATATGTTCTTTGGACTTTTCGCCAAATATATATTTTATATTAGAACTTAACATACTTCTAGAATACATATGTATGCACATGTAGTTCTTTTAAATCTTTTTGAAGTTTTCATAACCCGTTTCAATTTCAAAAATATCAGCCCCTCTAGAGCCCGAGCTTACTTTTGTGTTTGTGCTAAAGTTAGTGGTGCTATACACCGTCTTTAGAGGTGACTAACGACGTGTGGCACACCTCCCGCACCCTACAACACTCTGCCGCGATGTGGCCCTATGAAATACTCCCTCTTTTCTTCTTTTTATTTTCATGTTTTCATGTTGTTTCTTTTCTTATTTTTCCTTTTGTTTTAAAACTTGTAATTTTAAAATATGTACTTCTTAAAAAATGATGAACAATTTTCAAAAGCATGGACACTTTTCAAATCATGAACATATTTTTAAAAAGTGAATCTTTTAATAATCTAAACATTTTTAAGAATCATGAACATTTTCCAAAATCATGAACAAAATTTTAAAACACGTGAGTATTTTTCAAATCATGATTTTTTTTCAAAATCTATTTTAAGAAATACATCAACTATTTTTATAATTATGAACATTTATAGAATGTGGGCGTTTATAAGTCTTGAAATTTTTGTAATCATGAACAGTTTTAAAATCCGATTTTTTAAATCATAAAAATTAAAGTAAAACAGAAAATAGAAAAATATAAAACAAAAGAATAGAAATTGCTGCGCGAGCCCCCGCTGCGCCAGCGCCCAGCGGCATATACTAGCATTTTTGCGTGCTAAAGTGCTTTGTGTATACGGGCCAGTTGTGCGTCGCCCGTAGTTTCCCCATGTAATTAAGGCCCTCTGTATGGAGACCAGACCACCTTTTTTTCCCCAGTGTTACTATTTCCCTTCGGATCAAGAGAGTGTTAAGATCTCACTGCCAAGAGCCAACCATCAACACTTATAGTGCAGGTGCAGAATTGCAGATCTCGGGAATTAAATTCTCAAGAATTTGCAGGCGTAGGCCAGCATATGTACTTTTAGGTCATCTTCACTGGGCCGATCCATCCGATCGACCTAAACTGCCTATTTGAATCAAACATCGATCGATATGGGGAGGGTGTTCAGCCTGTCCGTCCGACCCCGCCCAGTGACGCAACCCATTTATCCGCGCTTGGTCAGCGCTAGCGATGAATTTCATATGTTTGCAAATTATGTTATAAAATTAAATTTTTGAAAGGAAATAAACTAGATTAGGTAATCAAATTGAAATAGTGCTTACATATAAATAGTTCAGACTCGTATGATTCGATAGAAAACAACTAAATCATCATTCAAATTACACAAAATAAATAAAGAATTAAACATTAAGATTTCCGCATGAGCCTATATATACCTAGAAAGGATCGGCGAACGTATCTCAGGCAAATGATTGAGCAATTTGTGCGCCATGCAGAGGGTGTCGCACGTCCAGTCTACATGCGGAGGCCGAGGGCGGCGGGATTGCCTGCGGCGCGTCCAGACAACTTCGGCAACGCGCGTGACCCGCGGTGGCGCTCGATATAGCGGGGCGTCGGCAGCAGCGACAAAGATTGCGCCTGCTCGAGGCACGGGATATAGAAATGCGATGGTTTAGGGGAGGAGGGCGTCTATTGTGCCACTGGCGAGAGGGCTCAAACGACTTATTGGAAGGACACCCGCGCTGTCCGCGCGTCCGAGCCTACACAACCGAGAGTCAGATTAGATGCATGGATGGATCGAGTCGGACACGTTTATCTGGATGAGTGGGGCCGCTAGGGTGCCGCGCACGGTCCGCGCGTGGCGCGGATAAAATAAGACACGCTCGGACATGATAGATCGGCCCGGTGAAGATGCCCTTATTTGACAACTTGATTTGGCTATGTAAATTTTCTGTCACATGCGCACATGCATGATGTAGAATACTGCTTTTATGCACCAACACGTATACGACTGCTCCTTTTCGTAATAGAAATACACAGACAGGCAGCATGTATTACTCCAACGGTATGGAAATAATAGACTTTGATTTGTCTAGATTCATATGTATTTCCTCTATCCCAATTTATATTACACATAAGGTTTTATCAAAATCAAAATTTACAATGTTTAACCAAGTAGTTTGATACAAATATAAACTTATACAATCTAAAATTAATATTATTAGAATTGGCTTAAAGTATATTTTATATATTATATGTATTTTGTATCATACATATTTATATTATTTTGTATATTCTTAATTAAACTTTGCAAAGTTTGACTTGCATGCAAAATTATACGCAACATATTATGAAATGGATGAAGTATTTAGACATGTTTTAGTATGTAGATATATGGATATAAACAAATCAGAATCACGTAGATACATACGAATCTAGAAAAATTCGAATCATGTGGATACACGATGAATTTAGAAAAATCAAATCAAAGTCATTTATTTTCGGAGAGAGGGTGCGGTATATTTTGTTCTCTAGTACTCACTCAGTACGGGATTGTAAGGCCGGAGGCCATTTTGTTGCGACAAGGTAAATAGAAGAAATGCACAAAGTTTTTTACCTTTTATTCAGCCAACTGTTAGTGCCAAAAATTGCATGCACCGGCTAGTTGCATGGCTACTGTGCATTCCCAAAGTTTTTTTTTGCATGCAAAGAGAGTGTCATGAGATAAAAACTGTAATTTTGGCACGGGAATTTAGAAGACTTAATGCTTTGCACTAATATTCTCAAAATATTTAAAAAACCTCTCCGGCCCTATAATCGCATATAAAGGGAGTACTTGTCATGCTCGCTAACTTATTATACCACAATTTATCAGAAACCCAACAAAATTATAGGGTACTTTTGGGCCAATTTACACACCGATCACCTTGTTTTGTGAAAAGTACGCAATTTTTTGTAAGTCACAAATTTTGATATTTTTCTTTTATGCGACCTTGTAGAGTTGTGTTCTACTACTACTAATCTACTATATCAAGATACATAGAACTGTTTAAAAAAACTATATACAAATAGACAATGCACTACAGGAAAGGAGCTAGACGTCGACGGCTTGATACGTCGGAAACGTATCTATAATTTTTTATGTTCCTTGCTTGTTTATACTTTGTTTTGTTTGTCTTTCTTTGAGGTGTTTTTATATCTTTTCTGAAAATAACCTATTAACAAGTTTCCACAGTGTTAGTTTTCTGTTTTTTCTGTTTTTGTTTCCAAAAAGGCAAAAAAACAATATTCTTGGAATTGGACGGGACAAAAGCCAAAGTCAATAACTTTCCGTGGGGAACACGAAGTCCAGAGGAGAGACGGAGAGGCAAGCTAGGGCGGCCACCCCCCCTAGGCGTGGCCAGGGGTGGGCCCACGCCTAGGCAGGGTGTGGGCCCCCTGATCGCCTCCCGGCCTCGCCCCTTCGCCTATAAGAAGCCCCCGATGCAGAAACCCTAAGGACCGGATCAAAACTCCATGAAACCTTCTGTAGCCGCCGCCACCATCGTCCCTAGATCGAGGGGGGTATGAAGTTCTTCCTGGCACCCTGCCGGAGGAGAGATCATCCCGGAGGCCTTCTCTCCGGTATGATGCGTGAGTAGTTCCACCTTGGACTATGAGTCCATGTAGTATCTAGATGGTTGTATCTCCTCCTTTGTGCTTTCTTGTATAGATCTTGTGAGCTCCGTTCATGATCAAGATCTAATCTATTTGTAATCACGCATATTGTGTTTGTGGGGATCCGATGGATATTGAGATTATTATGTTGGATTGATTAATGATTTTGTCTTTATGATTCTATCATGTCTGTGTTGTTTGTGATCTTGCATGATCTCCGTTGTTAGTAGCTATCTTGGCCAAGTAGTTGCTAGTGACTCCAAGAGGGAGTATTTATGATCGATAGTGGGTTCATGCCTCTAGTTTCCAAGGGAAGTGACATAAATATCTTCGGTTGTAGATGTGCTGTTTCCACTAGGGAGAAAACAACGGTCTCTTGTTCATGGAACATGTGGACTGTTTACCTTACACACTTTGCTTAAAGCAGTTGTCTGTTGCTTACAACTTAATACTGAAGGGGGTTCGGATGATAATCTGAAGGTGGACTTCTAGTCATAGATGCAGTTGGATGACGGTCTATGTATCTTGTTGTATTGCCCAATCAAATCTCATAGGATCTTTCTGACTAGTATTGCATTGTTATGCCTTGCTCAGTTCCCGTCAATTGCCCTGCTGTAATTTGTTTACCCTTCATACCATGTTGTTTATCTAAGGAGAGCACCTCTAGTGAACTATGGACCCCGGTCCAATCTTTACCATTGATACATCTTCCACTGTTACCTATTTACTTGCTGCAAACCACCATTACCTTCCATACGAGACTTTAATCCTTTGTTACAGCAAACCGGTGAGCTTGACAACCTCACTGTCTAGTTGGGGCAAAGTCTTGAGTTTGTGTTGTGAAGGTCTCCGCGTTGCTTGCAACACCTGTGTGACATTTTCTTCCTCCTACTGGTTCAATAACCTTGGTTTCTTACTGAGGGAAAACTGATGCTATGATGCTTCACACCGTTCTCTTGGGGTTCCCAACGAAGTGCTAACCAGCACCATCAAGCTATTTTCTGGCACCGTTGTCGGGGAGGCTAAGGACGTTTTCACAAGGGGAGTCCTCCACTTCCTTTCTCTTTACTTTGTTTTTAGTTTGCTTAGTTTCTTTTGCTTGGTTTTGTTTGCCTATTTTCAAAAAACCCCAAAAAATTAGTTTAGTTTGGTTTGCTTTCTTTATTCAAAAACACAAAAAATTTAGTTCCTACCCTAGTTGCTACCATGTGTGGTTTGGAGCCAATATATTTTACACCTTTAGAAGAGATCTTTACTTTTAAGCAAAAAAGTGAAGAGAGTTTTAAAGAAGCTTGGTATAGAATCACTGCTTTACCAAGGGAAAATGAGCCTAAGATGAGTCTTAGCATGGTTATTAATAGTTTCTACCACAGTATTGCTCTTCGTTATAGATATGCTTTAGATGCTGCGGCTGAGAAAGATATTTTTCAACGTACTGAGGGTGAAGCTTTTGATGCCATAAAGAAGTTGATTGCAATTTATAATACACCTGGAAAGTCTGATTCCTCTTTCAATTTTTTTGCTAGGTTGAACACTCTTGAGACTAGTATTGCTGCTATGAATAGATGCTATCACACGCTTAGGGCTTACCATGATTATGTTTCCATAAATTCTGAGCCTTCAAAGTGGTTTCCCACAATCAAAGTCTCAATAAACACTACACTTTTTGATGCTCGCTGAGATATCATGTCTGAATTTTGCCTCATGCCTAAAGATATCTATGATTCCTTGAGTCTTTGGGGTCTTACTGAAGGAGGATAGGAAATCTCTCTTACTAACAATGCCACTTTATTACTGTAGAGGTCCCAACCTTTAAATAAGGTAGAGATCCCTGTGTTTACAATGCTAGTCCCTGGATCAATAGCTAGCATCCACAGTTAAGATGTAATATCAAGAAACAAAGGTCATAATACAACTTTATAACCAGAAATAAAATATTTCATTACATCTTACATAGCTCATTTGGCTATTACATTACATTGCAGCAGAATATCTATAAACATGGGGTCCTTCATCTTCAAAGTGCCACAGGCAAACATGTTGGTTGTAGACTTGTAATCCTAATCAATCAACTTCACTAATATCAATCAAACCTGCAACATAACAAGTTACAGCCACGAGGGTCAATACATTTGAATTGTATTGTCAAGTTTCACTTCTATGTTGTATATAAGTGGATCCTATTATTACATGCATATTTGGCTAAGTAGGGTTTTAGGCTCATTTGCAGAAAGCAATAATTTATCCTATCTTTTCAAAATGGTTTTGATCTTTTGTCAAATCTTTCTGAACTCCTTGGTAAATCCCCAAGTGTTTCAAGTCTTTGTTAAAATCCCTTGAGCTCCTTGGTACACCCCAAGTACTTCAAGTTTTTATCAAAATCTCTTGAGCTCCTTGGTAAATCCCCAAGTGCTTCAAGTTTTTATCAAAGTCTCTTGAGATCCTTGGTAAATCCCCAAGTGCTTCAAGGTTTTATCAAAGTCTCTTGAGGTCCTTGGTAAATCCCCAAGTGCTTCAAGTCTTTTGTTGTCTCTTAAAGTTTTTCTTTTAGAAATTGGAATGTCGAGATTTCCCATAGCTTCAAGCTTTAGTTGCTCAGTATTGTCCATAACCGGGGACACGACTAAGTACTTAGATTTTTTTGTCTTCTGCAGAAGTTGTACACTTTACCCACATGACACAATCCCATCTTGTTGCCACCAGTGGCCGCTGGATAAGTACTCACCAAGATGGAGTACTGGCAGATTGAGAATGTGACGAAGTCTTTCCAGAGGGTCCTCCCATACACCATTGCTAGCTTGTCTTCAGGCACCCATGTAGGGTTTCGAGTTCCCTCATTTTCAGTAACCTGAAGACAATGCATGGGTCTTCCCAATGTAGTTGACTAAGCCAGAGCCATATGTAGCATGTGGCTGTACACGAAAGCCACAGTTGGAGAAACATGTTCAATCTCTAAGTCCCTGGGTGGTTTTCTTTTGGTGCACAACACAAAGAGATTGCCATAGACATGGTTCCTTTTGTTGCCACCTTGTCCAAAACTTGAGTATCCTTGTCCACCCAGGTGGTTCATTGAGTACTTGTTTTATTATATAAAACATAAGTCCTTTTCTCAACTTCATAAAATCTCAACATGTATCTCTTCTCAAAATATAAAGCATGGCTAAGCATTTTACAACTACATTGTTTTCACTAAGGAATGTATAGGGTATCCTGTTAGGATTTAGCATAGCATAAGTATAGAAATTCTTTTCATGCATGTTTCAAAACCCACTAAGTATAATGAAAATAGTAGGACTTAAGATGATAGTGTAACTTGCCTTTTTTGGTAGGGAATGTTGGTTCACTTCTTGATCTTGCTAGTTTCACACTTTTCTAACTTCACTACAAATCAATCAAGCAAACACAATATCAACTAGCATTCCAACCAATAACCAAACAAACAAAACATCACACTTAAAACAATAGGAACTAAGTCATGCATGCAAGCATGCAAAAGATAGTTTTATTTGCAAAGGTGGTTTCTACCAGGCTCTAAACAATGTATGGTTCAAAGTGGTCATTTTCCAAAGTGGCAAAGTCATTTACAAAAGGGTTTTGTCTATAGATCATTTTTAAATCAAAACATTATTTCATGTGGTGAAAATGGTTTTTAGCAAAGCAACAACTTTATGTTGTTTACCAAATAAGTTGTTAATTCCCAAAACTTGGTGTTTAGGGTCAGTAGGTTTGATTTAAAACAATTTTCAAAGGTTTTTGTTCAAAAAAAATCATTTTCATAACAAAAGCAATATTTTTATTTGACTAGAAATGGCTAAATCAATTAATCCATCCTAATCTTTACCAAATACATTTTTAAATCCATAAGTTGGTTCCTAGGGTCAGTAAGTTCACAACAAACCAATTTGCAAAGATTTCCACCCTAAAAACATTTTGGAACAATTTTTTATAACCTAAACAAGCATACAAATGTTTCTGCAAAAACAAACATTTTACTAGAGGCTTTTTACAAAACAAATTGCATGGTTGGCTAGGGCTTGTTCCACTGATTCCATTGATATAAAGTTTGCAAATTTTGGACGTGTGGATCAAAAGTTACAAGGTTTTGAAATCTGCATCTAAATCAGATTCAAACTTTGTTTTTAAACAGAACTGGTGCCACGCGGCGCAATACTATTGGGCGGTACCGGTTCGCGCGGATTGTGCTCTGTGGGGCGTTGGATCTAAACAGATCGCACGGCTCAGACTAGCCCGTACCTTTTCGTTAAATGAATCTATCGTGGACGCCAGATGGAAATCTAACGGTGCTGGTTGACTTGACCAAACACGAGCGGCGCCGTCGGTGGCTGGCGGCGGCGCACGGTCAGGCGGTGGCGCTACGGGAGCTACAGGAAGCAAAGAAGAAGATGAGGGTGCTTACAGTGATCGCGGTGACGCTCTGATGCTCAAGGTACGGTCAGCTCGTCGAGGGGCGCTCTGGTTCTAGCGGGATTTCTCGCCGGAGTGGGGGACGGCGTCGGGCGGCTCTGGTCGTTGTCGGGGGCGACGTTGTGGTTCACTCCGAGGCAAAACAAGGACACGGTTAGATGCAGTCGAGTGTGGCGAGTGCAAGAGCATGAACGAGAGGGCGTGGGGCGGTCTGTCTTACCAGGGGGAGGTCGCCAGAGATAGTAGCAGACGCGGCGGCGCTCAGAGGTTGTCGAAGCCGATGTTCTGGGGCGCCCGCGGGTGAATGGAAGGCACAGGGAGAAGCGCCTAGGTCTGGGGAATGTGCCCGTGTGCTTGGGGAGGCAAGGGGCAGTGTCTGCTGGCCGGAATTGGTTGTGGAGCTCGCCGGAGCAGTGAGAGTGCGGCTCGAAATTACGACGGCCTGGGGGCGGAGGAAGAGAGCTGTCTGGGGGGAAAGAGAGGTAAGACGCGGGCGTTTAAAACACCGTGGTCTCAGGGGGAGTAATGGCCGTTAACAGCATGAATTGATCGCCGGAGTAAAGGACAGGAAACGGCGAGGAGGAATCAGCGCGGTTTGAAGACGATGAACAGTGGTGTGGGGTCCTGTCGTCAGTGGGGAAGAGAGAGGGGAAGAGGGGCCACTGGTTAGTGTTTGTGCGGCTCAGTTAACAGGTGCGAAACATTTTCTTCGGGGAGAGAGGGAGTGGGCTAACTGGGCTTAAGTTGGGCCAGGCTCAGTTGGGTCGAGTCTGACTCTATTTTTTCTATCCAAATGCTTTTTCTTTTTCTAATTCTATTTTCTGTTTTGAAATTCAAACAACCAATCAAGCATTCAAAATAAATCAAACATTCACCACACTTGTATTGGGTTTTGGTTCTGTTTAACAACAATGTTCTAAGTCCCAAAATAAAAATAATTTTATTCTTTTTAGGACCCATTAATAATTATATAAAATGGATCTTAGTTATTAAATCAAATGGGTTTTAATTTATTTAAAACTCCATTTAAAGTCTAAATATTTTCAAAACCAAATCAGTAGGTTTTATTTGAAAATAAAGAATACTTGGAAATCTTGTTTAAAATAAATAAATAAGTTTTGATGTTTAATTAAAATGGTAAAACCTTTATTTTTAATAAACTTGGATATTAAATCCTTATTATTTTATTTAAATAAACCTTTACTGTTTTTAACAAATAGAAATATTTTATTTCAAAGGCTTGGCCAAGTTTTAATTTGGCTTATAAAATAATCCTTATTTATAATTCTATCCTTTGCTTTTGAAAACCAAATCTTTTTATTAAAAGTTTCCAAAATAGTAATTCCAAATATTTTAACTTTATTGTTTATTTTATCTTTTTTTAAAATCCTTTTAGGATTTTATTTGATCCAAATAGGTTTTGAAAGTTTCCAAATGGATTCAAAAAGTTTCTTCTTACCCTGAAAATCAACAAAGTTTTATTTTATTCATTTATTTTTCACATTACAAGATTTGGAAAATCTTGGGATGTGACAGGCTACCACCCTTAAAATAAATCTCGTCCCGAGATTTGGGAAGGCTAGGGTTACAAGTAGGCTCAAAAGCATCTAGGGTACTACCACCCTTAAAATTATTCCAACTAAATTACATATTGGCTTGCTTGGGATCTTGGGGAAACTTCTCTGGGCAAACATCTGCATGGTGTCCTTTGTTTCCACACTTGGCACATGTGACAAGGCTGAGATCCTTCATAGGCTTGTTTATCTTATTCTTCATCTTTTCTGGACAATTGCTTGCATAATGTCCTGGGTTCTTGCAATTGAAACATATGATAAGTTTGAGTTCTTCACGTGTCTCTTGTGGACAAGTTGTTGCATAATGGCCTAACTCTTTGCAGTTGTTGCACCACACTTGACCAATTTCCTTATACTTCTGTTTCTCTGGACATTCACTGGAATAGTGTCCCATTTCTTTACAATGATGACATTGCACATGGCTTTTGTCCTTCTTTTTCTTTTTGGGCTTCTCCAAAGCTAGGAGTACATCTAGTTCATGTTGTTCATATGTTATCTGGTAGGTAGGAATGTCTACATGTTTCTTGGACCTTCTATTGCTCTTTGGATAATTCATATGCCTCTTCTTTGGTCCTTTGAATTGGGTTGTATTGCATGGAGGTATAAGTGGAGCTTTTCCTTTGTCCTCATTCTTCTTGGTAGACTTGGATCCTTCTGGATAGTTTGCAATCATTTGTTGCACTCCACCTTGTTTCCTTTGTTCAACAATGGAATAGATGGGGCATTGGATAGGGACATGGTTATTTCGTTCACATAGGTAGCAAGTAGCTTGAGAGGTGGGACATTGGCCAACAGGATGTTTCTCTTCACAGTTAGAGCATTGATCTCCATGCTCCTTGGAAGTGTGATCCTTGTCTCCACAAATATTGCAAGCTTTGGTTCCTTTTAGAATAACATCCTTGTCTCCTTTGGAAAAATTGCTTTCCATGTGGAGCATTTGATCTGTCACCTTATGTAACATTTGGGCTTGGTCTTCCAAAAACTTTTGCAGTGTTGGATCTTCCCCACTGGTGTTGGCTATGAACCGAGCTGTCATTTGGTTCAACTGGTTTTGGGTTGCTATGAGTTCTTCCATGTTGTCCTCTTGGTTGGTGTTGTTGTCATCAACCTTGATGTTGGAGTCTCTTGGAGTAGTCATCTGTTTGGGTTGAATTGAGATTAGAATAGGCAAGATATTTCTAAGGAAATAATTCTAATCACACACATCACAATTCACTCAAGCAATGTGCAAGCAATCGCAAGCCAAACATTTCACTCAAACAACAAAGTTCAAGCACATTTTTAGGCAACCCAAAATATTTTTGTTACACCACATAAGTTGGTGTGTTTGACTTAACTAAAATATGGTGGTCCATCTATTGGGTTCACTTGTGATCTTTCCATCCTTCTTGGTTGATTCTTCTTACTTGAGATCATGGTTTCTTTGGGAAAACTTTTGGTCACATAAACTTCAAAGGTGATGATGGCTTCTTCTAAGTTGTGTTTCCTTAGTTTCCAAATCTTGAGCAAGATTTCTTGTCTCACTTGTCCTTAGTGATATCCAAGGTTGAAGTCCTTGGTGAATATGCTGAAGATGTTGAAGTCATTAAAGTTGAAGAAGTTGAAGTCATTAGAGTTGAATAAGTTGAAGTCATTAGAGTTGAAGATGTCCTTTGCACATGGTGAAGTCTTTGGCCATGGGGTAGGTTTTTCCATCAAATTGAAGTAGAAGAGATGTAGAGTTGAAACCAAAATGGTTGAGGAAAGAGTTTACAAGATTGTTTGTAAATAAGTTTTGGAACATATACAACTCCTATTTTTTCTAAGGGTTTTGTCCAATCCTAGGTTTACAAATCCTACAGGCAACACAATGCTCTGATACCATCTGTAGAGGTCCCAACCTTTAAATAAGGTAGAGATCCCTGTGTTTACAATGCTAGTCCCTGGATCAATAGCTAGCATCCACAGTTAAGATGTAATATCAAGAAACAAAGGTCATAATACAACTTTATAACCAGAAATAAAATATTTCATTACATCTTACATAGCTCATTTGGCTATTACATTACATTGCAGCAGAATATCTATAAACATGGGGTCCTTCATCTTCAAAGTGCCACAGGCAAACATGTTGGTTGTAGACTTGTAATCCTAATCAATCAACTTCACTAATATCAATCAAACCTCCAACATAACAAGTTACAGCCACAAGGGTCAATACATTTGAATTGTATTGGCAAGTTTCACTTCTATGTTGTATATAAGTGGATCCTATTATTACATGCATATTTGGCTAAGTAGGGTTTTAGGCTCATTTGCAGAAAGCAATAATTTATCCTATCTTTTCAAAATGGTTTTGATCTTTTGTAAAATATTTCTGAACTCCTTGGTAAATCCCCAAGTGTTTCAAGTCTTTGTTAAAATCCCTTGAGCTCCTTGGTACACCCAAGTACTTCAAGTTTTTATCAAAATCTCTTGAGCTCCTTGGTAAATCCCCAAGTGCTTCAAGTTTTTATCAAAGTCTCTTGAGCTCCTTGGTAAATCCCCAAGTGCTTCAAGTTTTTATCAAAGTCTCTTGAGCTCCTTGGTAAATCCCTAAGTGCTTCAAGTCTTTTGTTGTCTCTTAAAGTTTTTCTTTTAGAAATTGGAATGTCGAGATTTCCCATAGCTTCAAGCTTTAGTTGCTCAGTATTGTCCATAACCGGGGACACGGCTAAGTACTTAGATTTTTTTGTCTTCTGCAGAAGTTGTACACTTTACCCACATGACACAATCCCATCTTGTTGCCACCAGTGGCCGCTGGATAAGTACTCACCAAGATGGAGTACTGGCAGATTGAGAATGTGACGAAGTCTTTCCAGAGGGTCCTCCCATATACCATTGCTAGCTTGTCTTCAGGCACCCATGTAGGGTTTCGAGTTCCCTCATTTTCAGTAACCTGAAGACAATGCATGGGTCTTCCCAATGTAGTTGACTAAGCTAGAGCCATATGTAGCATGTGGCTGTACACGAAAGCCACAGTTGGAGAAACATGTTCAATCTCTAAGTCCCTGGGTGGTTTTCTTTTGGTGCACAACACAAAGAGATTGCCATAGACATGGTTCCTTTTGTTGCCACCTTGTCCAAAACTTGAGTATCCTTGTCCACCCAGGTGGTTCATTGAGTACTTGTTTTATTATATAAAACATAAGTCCTTTTCTCAACTTCATAAAATCTCAACATGTATCTCTTCTCAAAATATAAAGCATGGCTAAGCATTTTACAACTACATTGTTTTCACTAAGGAATATATAGGGTATCCTGTTAGGATTTAGCATAGCATAAGTATAGAAATTCTTTTCATGCATGTTTCAAAACCCACTAAGTATAATGAAAATAGTAGGACTTAAGATGATAGTGTAACTTGCCTTTTTTGGTAGGGAATGTTGGTTCACTTCTTGATCTTGCTAGTTTCACACTTTTCTAACTTCACTACAAATCAATCAAGCAAACACAATATCAACTAGCATTCCAACCAATAACCAAACAAACAAAACATCACACTTAAAACAATAGGAACTAAGTCATGCATGCAAGCATGCAAAAGATAGTTTTATTTGCAAAGGTGGTTTCTACCAGGCTCTAAACAATGTATGGTTCAAAGTGGTCATTTTCCAAAGTGGCAAAGTCATTTACAAAAGGGTTTTGTCTATAGATCATTTTTAAATCAAAACATTATTTCATGTGGTGAAAATGGTTTTTAGCAAAGCAACAACTTTATGTTGTTTACCAAATAAGTTGTTAATTCCCAAAACTTGGTGTTTAGGGTCAGTAGGTTTGATTTAAAACAATTTTCAAAGGTTTTTGTTCAAAAAAAATCATTTTCATAACAAAAGCAATATTTTTATTTGACTAGAAATGGCTAAATCAATTAATCCATCCTAATCTTTACCAAATACATTTTTAAATCCATAAGTTGGTTCCTAGGGTCAGTAAGTTCACAACAAACCAATTTGCAAAGATTTCCACCCTAAAAACATTTTGGAACAATTTTTTATAACCTAAACAAGCATACAAATGTTTCTGCAAAAACAAACATTTTACTAGAGGCTTTTTACTAAACAAATTGCATGGTTGGCTAGGGCTTGTTCCACTGATTCCATTGATATAAAGTTTGCAAATTTTGGACGTGTGGATCAAAAGTTACAAGGTTTTCAAATCTGCATCTAAATCAGATTCAAACTTTATTTTTAAACAGAACTGGTGCCACGCGGCGCAATACTATTGGGCGGTACCGGTTCGCGCGGATTGTGCTCTGTGGGGCGTTGGATCTAAACAGATCGCACGGCTCAGACTAGCCCGTACCTTTTCGTTAAATGAATCTATCATGGACGCCAGATGGAAATCTAACGGTGCTGGTTGACTTGACCAAACACGAGCGGCGCCGTCGGTGGCTGGCGGCGGCGCACGGTCAGGCGGTGGCGCTACGGCAGCTACAAGAAGCAAAGAAGAAGATGAGGGTGCTTACAGTGATCACGGTGACGCTCTGATGCCCAAGGTACGGTCAGCTCGTCGAGGAGCGCTCTGGTTCTAGCGGGATTTCTCGCCGGAGTGGGGGACGGCGTCGGGCGGCTCTGGTCGTTGTCGGGGGCGACGCTGTGGTTCACTCCGAGGCAAAACGGGGACACGGTTAAATGCAGTCGAGTGTGGCGAGTGCAAGAGCATGAACGAGAGGGCATGGGGCGGTCTGTCTTACCAGGGGGAGGTCGCCGAAGATAGTAGCAGACGCGGCGGCGCTCAGAGGTTGTCGAAGCCGACGTTCTGGGGCGCCCGCGGGTGAATGGAAGGCACCGGGGGAAGCGCCTAGGTCTGGGGAATGTGCCCGTGTGCTTGGGGAGGCAAGGGGCGGTGTCTGCTGGCCGGAATTGGTTGTGGAGCTCGCCGGAGCAGTGAGAGTGCGGCTCGAAATTACGACGGCCTGGGGGCGGAGGAAGAGAGCTGTCTGGGGGGAAATAGAGGTAAGACGCGGGCGTTTAAAACAGCGTGGTCACAGGGGGAGTAATGGCCATTAACAGCACGAATTGATCGCCGGAGTAAAGGACAGGAAATAGTGAGGAGGAATCAGCGCGGTTTGAAGACGATGAACAGTGGTGTGGGGTCCTCTCGTTAGTGGGGAAGAGAGAGGGGAAGAGGGGCCACTGATCAGTGTCTGTGCGGGTCAGTTAACAGGTGCGAAACATTTTCTTCGGGGAGAGAGGGAGTGGGCTAACTGGGCTTAAGTTGGGCCAGGCTCTGTTGGGCCGAGTCTGACTCTATTTTTTTCTGTCCAAATGCCTTTTCTTTTTCTAATTCTATTTTCTATTTTGAAATTCAAACAACCAATCAAGCATTCAAATTAAATCAAACATTCACCACACTTGTATTGGGTTTTGGTTATGTTTAACAACAATGTTCTAAGTCCCAAAATAAAAATAATTTTATTCTTTTTAGGACCCATTAATAATTATATAAAATGGATCTTAGTTATTAAATCAAATGGGTTTAAATTTATTTAAAACTCCATTTAAAGTCTAAATATTTTCAAAACCAAATCAGTAGGTTTTATTTGAAAATAAATAATACTTGGAAATCTTGTTTAAAATAAATAAATAAGTTTTGATGTTTAATTAAAATGGTAAAACCTTTATTTTTAATAAACTTGGATATTAAATCCTTATTATTTTATTTAAATAAACCTTTACTGTTTTTAACAAATAGAAATATTTTATTTCAAAGGCTTGGCCAAGTTTTAATTTGGCTTATAAAATAATCCTTATTTATAATTCTATCCTTTGCTTTTGAAAACCAAATCTTTTTATTAAAAGTTTCCAAAATAGTAATTCCAAATATTTTAACTTTATTGTTTATTTTATCTTTTTTTAATCCTTTTAGGATTTTATTTGATCCAAATAGGTTTTGAAAGTTTCCAAATGGATTCAAAAAGTTTCTTCTCACCCTGAAAATCAACAAAGTTTTATTTTATTCATTTATTTTTCACATTACAAGATTTGGAAAATCTTGGGATGTGACAATTACCCATTGGAATAGCTGAAGGTGTGTTTACAAAAATCTCAGGGAAAATGGTGACTACTGATTATCTTGTTATTGAATGTGTAGGCAGAGGACAAATTACACTTGGAAGATCCCTACTGAAATACCTTCGACCAGTAATAGATGTGGGAAAAGGCATTATACATTTTGCTCCTCCAGTGAGCAACCATATTTTCCCTAAATAAAAGAAGAAAGGTAAGAAAGGAAAGAACAAGAAGGTTGCTTCATCATTTGAAAATACTTGATTCTTCTTGCTTCTTGTGCCTAACTTAAAGGCGTTAAAGAAAATTAATTGTTGGGAGATAACCCAAGAGTTTCCTTGAGTCTTGAAAGTTATTACTTCAGTAATAACCTCTCCTTATCATTTTTGTTTGCCTTTTGTGCCAAGAATGACCTCTAATGAGAGGGAATTGAGATTTGGAGAGTTGTTGCCCTGAAATAGATTTCTGTCCTCCACCATAAAAATTCGTGAGGATTCTCTGTAACTCGGATTGAGCTGATAATTTACGAATAAATCCCCCAGTATGTTAGATAACTTGCGTTAGTTCAACACTTTATGATTTGAGCAACAGAAGATTTTCGTAAAAATTGGTTTCTGCCTGCTGGTCTGTTTTGATAGATTTCTGCTATTATTTGCATTTCTTCTTATTGATTCTTTTTTGAGTTCTCTTTTGGGTAATTGAGCTTTTTGAAGGAGTTACTACAGTAACTTGTATTTTTAGTGAAAAGTCTTACTGTTCCAAAGCTTTGTCAGAGGTCTAATATCTTTTGAATACACTAATGTTGCTAATGAAGATTGTGTGAAGTTTTGTATGAAGGAAAAATTTTAGGTGTAGAGAGAGAATAATGCAATGAGATCAAGAATGAACAAAAGCTCAATCTTGGGGATGCCACCATGGTGTCACCCCAAGAAATATCCAAGAGGTATAAGCGTCAAAGCTTGGGGATGCCCAAGGCATCCCCTTATTCATCAATAAAATGCTCAGGTCTGTCTAGACACTTTGTTTTTATTGTTTCATGCACAGTTGTGTTGTTGTTGGAGCGTCTTAGTTTTCATTTGCTTTGCTTAGGTTGTTTAGTTTGCTTGAATAAAGTAGTTTGGACCCTCGTTCTCGCTGTGTTATTTTGCAAATAAGTTGCTTGGTGTTGGACAGGAGTAGGAAGTTCCTGCTTGAAAGTGCAAGAGGAGCTTGCATTAACTGTGACTTAGACTTATCATGCCATGCTAGGTGTTGTTTTGACTTTATGCTTAGTAATTATTGTTGTAGAATGGCTTGCTCCAATTCATTGGGATTGCTTAGTGTGCCTTGAAGAAATTATGCGTTGTTTTACCATGCAAAAGCATAGTATTGTGGTATTCTCCTTTGAGGTTTGTTTGGGTTGACTTGGCACATGCTCGCACCATGTTATGACTATGAACATGTCAACACCCGGATTTTTAATCCCAGATGCCTGTTATGCCATACATCGCAATCCCAGGATTATCATTTTTGCGAGACATAACAGATTGGATATCACAGTACATCATCCATTACAAACCATACATAAGGTCTTACACAAATAAAGGATCTCATGACCCAGTCTTAATACAATTCAAACAGCGGAATAACGTAATAATAACGGTAGCGTGGGCGAAGCTCCATCTTCATGGTCACAGGCAATACTGACGATGGAAGATGATCCTAGTTGTCGTAACCTTCCTGCTGTCCGTCTTCCTAATAGTCCTCTTCATAGTCTGGCCACGGTAATAGCCAGGGACAAAGCCATGAGTAATCTTTAAGTACTTGCAAACTAATACTAACAAGTGAAGTGGTTTTTGAATAGGAAGTACTAGGTTCTAGGTTGTTTTGCAAAAAGCCAGATTTATCTCTACTGAGTTCAGAAGCAAAGAAGCTAGTTGAAAGTTTTATAACACCTAAGTGGAAACTTGAAATTCATGTCACAACTCTGTTGTGGTCAAGTCAAAGTCATGATTCAATTCACAAGTCATTTTGAAAACATCTGACGACGGAATAGTATGGCCACTCCAACTGTCCATAACCACGGACGCGGCTATTCGAATAGTTTGACACTCTGCAGAGGTGGTACACTTTCACCACAACATTCGATACATCCGTCAGGAACAATCCTGAAATCACCATACTCAGTATGCGGATAATCAATCCTAACCTTTCAATTACACACCCTAGTATAGGCACCTCTCCTGTAAGTTTGGCCTCCCAACCATGACCAAGTGTCATCTTGGGAACTGCACAAGTGGACAATCTTCACAAGGTAGCCTCGGCTCAAACCTTGGCCGCAAGGGAACCCATACTAAGGTATATAAATTTCTAGTCAAGACCTACCCAAATTTCAGGTATTGTGGTTGTACGGTAAAATTGGAACGGTATCGCATCCAGACAACCATCAATTTTATAAAGGGCTAAGGCTCATTCCTTAACATTTTCATCATCAAAATCATCTGGTGTTCAAGAACACATGTCAAAACATTTCAGTAGAAGGTTTTCATAACCATTTTCACCAAGTATTTCCATCTAAAGTGATCAAGTTTTATTCTTAGCACTAGCATCTACAAATGGGGGTAAACACTAATGAGGGGTGGTAAACAAGTGTATCTTATTTAAGTTCAATCTCATGCCTCAGGATGACATCAAGATTATCTAACTTAGGCCAAGTTTTATGCTCTTTATGCTACCTCTAAATAATCTCTCTAAACTCTACAAATCACTAAGTAAACTCTAATAGAAAGCTTTGATAAAGAAAAAAAAATACTAAGCTTGCAAATAAAACTAGGATGGGGTATCCAATGTATCTAACCAAGCATGCCTAATGCATTGCATAGGTTATCTAACTTTCACAGTTGCAAGTGTTAGCTTGCTTAGATAGTAGCTTGCCTTGTGCAGAGCAGTGGTTGAAGTTCTCCTCGGCTTCCTCTTCGTAGAATTCTCCTTCCTCCTTGTATGTGTGGTCGGTGCTAGCGTCTATAAATAAATACGAGGTACACAATCACCAAACAATACTTAACTACTTTTACTTATCAACCAAGGTTTTCACTAGATGATCTAGCATCATCACAAATATTACAATCATCAAATATCTGTCTTATTTATTTTATTTTTGAAAATTAATTTCTACTCATTAAAAAACTACTTAAGATTTAATATTCTCCAACTAAAACATGGGATCATGTTGACACATGTCATCACCACATATTTCAGTACATGGGAATGTGATTTAAAGTGGTGTTACAATTTAATAAGGTTTAACCTTTTTATTTTAATTAATTAAAGTGACTAGAATGGCCTATGAGGCATTCTTTTATTGATTGACCATTTTTTATGAAAGTAAACCTATATATTTTTATATATTTTGAAAGGTATTGTTAAATATGATTTTTGAGAGTTGGAATCAACTCAAAATCTTTTGTGGTTGAATTTTGAAAAATGTTTGAATGCAGAAAAGCTTCTGCCTTGTAATTTTTACTATACATGATCTATAATTCCAAATGATTTGAATCCAACGGGCTTGGATTAAGAATTCCAGTATCTTTCGAACAAAATTGGTTTCATGCAATTTTGTTCAGTGAATCAACCTAGGTTGATTTTTGAATCTAGGTATAGAACTAGGTTTGAAACTAAATTGTAAAACATAAATTCAAACTAACTGGGTTGCGCGGGATGCTAACTGGGCCGGACCACGGTGCACAACGCACGCGCGGGTGGGTTTAAGTGAATGACCTCACCAGTCAGCGAGACAGGGGGTGTGAAGCAGTACGAGGTGATCTAGACCGCACGATCAAACTATAATCGAACGACTGAGATCTATCGTCTCCGTCGGGCAACGCCGGCAAGACAGAATCCTAGCGCGGCCAGTAGGGGTCTACGGGGGCTCACCGAGGCTTAGGCGAAGGTCGACGATGGGGGCGAACGATGAAGTTGACGACGACGAACCTCCTGGTACCGGCAGCTCCTCCTGGGGCGGCTCCAATCAACGGCTCCTTTCTTCCTCCTCCACGGCAGACTCCGGCCAAATTCCGGCGATGTGCTGCTCGCCTTGCTCCGGGAGTGAGGTGGGGTGCTTCTGAGAGAGAGGGGAGTGAGATGGTGTGAATAAATCGAGCGGGGGTGGCCTATATTTATAGTGCCAAAAGGGGACCGAAGGGCGCGGGCGGAGCTCGTCGTGGTCGTCGTCACAACGACCTATTGGTATGGGCAAAGGTAGGGGACGGTGCTGTGTTCCCTGGCAAAGCTCAACAGCATGGTTACGCGGCGTGGGGCGGTACGAGATGGCCGAAACACGTTGACGCTCTAGGCGGGTCCGACGGCTGTTTTAATGGCGCATGGGCTCTCCTGGTCGAGCGGCGATGAACAAGCGTGTCTACGGGGTTACTGGGATGGTGGTGATCGTGCTCGCACACGGCAAGGGCGGCGCGCAATCTGTGGGTGTGTGTCATGGGTGGCGCTCTGGCGCGCTCTCGGCATGCTCGCAGAGAAGCTAGGCACGAGCGTTCCGTGTGGTCCAGTGGCTGGCAAGGATCGAGTCTTGGACAAGGGGTGGCGGTGGACGTTCGAGTGCCTGCTAGACAAGGTTGGCGAGGCTAGAGCTGCTCCTAGATGGCTGGCGACATTGGGGTGGCAAGGGTGCTCTCGGCATGCTTGCCATTGATGGCATGGTCTGGTTTACTGTGAGCTAGAGTGGCTTAAACAAGTTAGATGATCTAATGATGGTGTAGTGTGAGCTAGATAGGGAACAAGTTAGGCCAAAATTACTGCTCACAATAGTTTTTGATGTTTGTTTGTTTTGTGTCTGCAAGGTGTTTGATGAAATGGCTGAAACAGATTCAAATTTGAATTT
Source organism: Avena sativa (assembly GCA_916181665.1). NCBI lineage: Eukaryota > Viridiplantae > Streptophyta > Magnoliopsida > Poales > Poaceae > Avena > Avena sativa. The sequence goes on from OV702282.1 coordinate 199,053,400, forward strand.
TTGGTTCAAACTTGGTGGGTGTACTAGTTACATACTAGGGAGTCTCTGGTTAGCTGGAAAGGTCAAGGGGTACTGGTTTGGTGGGTTTTTGAAAATGGGTGATCTTCCCATATGAACTAGATTCAATTTTGAAATGTCCTTTGAATCAAGTTGCCAAATGTTTCTGTAAGTTTGAAAGGTGGGTTTGGGTTCACTTTTCCTTGGTATAGCAAGGGGTGAAAATAAATAGAAATGTTTCTGTTTGAAATCTTGGACTAGAAACACTCAAAGTGGCCTAGTGAGCAAGATTGGCAAAATGACCATTTGCTTATTTGGTTTGTTTTTTATTTTCTCTTGATTTGTTTTTGCTTGGAATTGCTTTAGATGGTGTTGTTTTCATATTTAAACCATTCCTTGCTAGTTATATCAATCACACAAGTCCATTCATGCATTCATACAATCATCACATCCACACATGCATTCATATGATGTTAATTAACAAAAGTTTTTGTTAACCCTAAATTTGGTGATTGGAATTGGGATAATCGTTGTTCAATATTTTTGGGATGTTACAAAAAAGTCACCATAACATCTATGATCATTTAATCCTTGACTTGTAGTACCACTCTATGCTTTGATTAGTAATGTTTTGTCGCTCTGCATGATTATGGCCACTATCGTTCTCTTATTTGGTTGCTCCCAGTATTTTGCTAGCCTCCACTTGTATGAGTAAGCTCTACTCATGCTTCCAACTCCCAAGAAACCAAGTTATTCCAAAGTGTCCACTATAAACTCCTATGCATGGTGTGTTACACCATTCCAAGTATATTCTTGTTTTCAGCTATCTTCCAATTAAAAAACTATTTTGTTATGTGGAAACTTAGTGATTAAAGCCCTCACAAACTTGATGGCACACTTTATATTCTTTGCCCCTAATAAACTTGAACCATTGTGTCATCTATGTTGTATATGCTTGCACTTATACGTTGGAATTAGCAGAACCGTGTTGTCATGGGGAACGTTTTCGACATTGCACTTGTACTTTGTACTCAGTTGATATCATGCTCTTTTGTCTATGGATGTCACCGGTGTGAAATAAAGAGGGAACTTTTAAGTCCATAGAGTTTGTATTCTGTGTTAGAGAAACGCCTGGGCCGCTAGCCTAAGCCATGCCTAATCATGGTGGGAACTTGCAGCATCACCACAGTGAGCTATATATGAAGCATCCTCAATAAAAAGCTATGCATATAGTAAATAAAAAGATCGCTGAGATGCTCATTGTCTGCTAGCCTTATAATTTTGGTTATGGGAAAGCTCATGTACCATGTGCAAGGGGTACCCCATTGGCGGTTATCTATGATATGCAAATACTTATAATGACAAGAACTTACAGGTGACTGAAGTTGAGTAGCATGAGGTGTGGCCCTCGTATTCAAGGGAATTGAGATTGCCAACTTATACTTTGTCAAGCATATACTCCATAGTTTGTTCACTTTAACCTTAATCACTTCAAGATGCTTATGATAGGGGCAATGAGGGTGTTGGCTGCACTGAGTTGATGTAGGAGCGCTTCGTTGGGAACCCCAAGAGCAAGGTGTGAAACAGCACAGCAGCAAGTTTTCCCTCAGTAAGAAACCAAGGTTATCGAACCAATAGGAGGAAGGAAACGTCACACAGGTGTTGCAAGCAACGCGGAGACCTGCACAACACAAACTCAAGACTTTGCCCCAACGAATCAGTGAGGTTGTCAAGCTCACCGGTTTGTTGTAACAAAGGATTAAACATATGGTGTGGAAGGTAATGGCGGTTTGCAGCAAGTAAACAGTAACAATGGAAGATGTATCAATGGTAAAGATTGGACCGGGGTCCATAGTTCACTATAGGTGCTCTCCTTAAATAAACAACATGGCATGAAGGGTAAACAAATTACATCGGGGCAATTGACAGGAATTGAGCAAGGGATAACAATGCAATTACTAGTCAGAAAGATCCTATGAGGTTGATTGGTCAATACAACAATATACATACACCGCCATCCAACTGCATCTATGACTAGAAGTCCACCTTCAGGTTATCATCCAAACCCCCTCCAGTATTAAGTTGCAAGCAACAGACAACTGCTTTAAGCAAAGTGTGTAAGGTAAACAGTCCACATGTTCCATGAACAAGAGACCGTTATTTTCTCCCTAGTAGCAACAGCACATCTACAACCGAAGAGATTATTGTCACTTCCCTTGGAAACTAGAGGCATGAACCCACTATCGAGCATAAATACCCCCTCTTAGAGTCACTAGCAACTACTTGGCCAAGATAACCACTAGCGACGTAGAGCATGCAAGATCACAAACAACACAGACATGATAGAATCATGAAGACAAAACCATTAATCAAACCAACATAATAATCTCAATATCCATTGGATCCCCACAAACACAACATGCATGATTACAAATAGATTAGATCTTGATCATGAACGGAGCTCACAAGATCTATACATGAAAGCACGAAGGAGGAGATACAACCATCTAGCTACTACATGGACCCATAGTCCAAGGTGGAACTACTCACGCATCATACCGGAGAGAAGGCCTCCAGGATGATCTCCCCTCCGGCAGGGTGCCGAGAAGAACTTCACATCCTCTCGATCTAGGGACGATGGTGACGAGGGATACATACGGTTTCGTGGATTTATGATCGGGTCCTCAGGGTTTCTGCATCGGGGGCTTCTTATAGGCAAAGGGGGAGACCGAGGGGGCGGCCAGAGGGGGCAAACCCTACCCAGGCGCAGGGTAGGGCCCAACCGCGCCTAGGGGGTTTAGCCGCCCTGGCACGCCTCCTCGTCTCCCCTCTAGACTTCTTGTTCCCCACGGAAAGTAATTGACTTTGTCCTTCGTCCCGTCCAATTCCGAGAATATTTCTTTACTAACTTTTCTGACACCAAAAACAGCAGAAAACAGGCATCTGGCACTGTTGCAACTTGTTAATAGGTTAGTACCAGAAAACATGTAAAAAGCACCTCAAAGTGTGGACAAGTAAAGCAAAGTAGATACTAAACAAGCATGGAGCATAAAAAATTATAGATACATTTCCAACGTATCAACATCCCCAAGCTTAACTCCTGCTCGTCCTCGAGTAGGTAAGTGATAAACAGAATAATTTTTGAAGTGACATGCACCCTCACAATAAAGATCCAACCATTTGCAAGCATTGAAAGATGTGATCAAAGAACTCTAAACATGTGCATGAAAGATGGAGTTCTAACAATAGGACAAAGTAACTATGCATGCAACATGAAAGGCTACAAACAAAGATCATGAATAACATGCAGTGAAAAAACGTGTTTCACATACAGAAAATATAGCATAGTGGCAATCAGCTTGTCCCTCATAGAGTAGCAAATAGATTCATAGGACACCTTCAAAGTTCACAAGGGTGACTAGAAACAAATAGCACAAGAGCAAGTAATAACACAATATGCATCAATTAATAATATTTGGAACACTGCACACCGAATGACAAATATGCTCTCTTAATGGTGCCTAAAGGTAGAAGGTGGAGACTCAATAGTGGTGAAAGAAAGGCCTTTTTGTAAAGGAAGCATGGATTACAAGTTTCAAAAAGAGCTTCCAAAAATTATGGTACTTCTTAGCTTTCAGCCCTCATTGCCCCTATCATAAGCATCTTGAAGTGGTTAAGGTTAAAGTGGCAAAGCTGGAGTATATGCTTGACGAAGTATAAGTTAGCAATCTCAAGTCCCTTGAATACGAGGGCCACACCTCATGCATACTCAACTTTGGGCCCAGGTAAGTTCTTGTCACTGTAAGTATTTGCATATCATTGAGAACTGCCAACGGGGTACCCCTTGCACATGGTACAGGAGCTTTCCAATAACCAAAATGACATGTCAAGCAGACAATGAGCATCTCAGCAATATTTTTATTTACCATATGCATAGCTTTTTATTGAGGATGCTTCATAGATGTCACTATGGTGATGCTGCAAGTTTCCACCATGATTAGACATGTCTTAGGCTAGCGGCCCAGGCATTTCTCTAACATGCAATACAAACTCCATGGACTTACAAGTCCCCTGTTTATTTCACACCGGTGACATCCATAGACAAAAGAACATGATATCAACTAAGTACAACAAGGTACAAGTGCAATGTTGAAAACGTTCCCCATGGCTGCACGGTTCCGCTAATTCCAACTTATAAGTGCAAGCATATACAACAAAGTTGTCACAATGATTCAAGTTTATTAGGCGCAAAGAATAAAGTGTGCCATCAATTTAGTGAGGGCTTTAATCACTAAGTTTTCACATAACAAAATAGTTTTTAATTGGAAGATAGTTGAAAACAAGAATATACTTGGAATGGTGTAACACACCATGCATAGGAGTTTATAGTGGACACTTTGGAATAACTTGGTTTCTTGGGAGTTGTAGGCATGAGTAGAACTTACTCATACAAGTGGAGGCTAGCAAAAGACTGGGAGCAACCAACTAAGAGAGCAATAATGGCCCTAATCATGCAGTGCAACAAAGCATACTAATCAAAGCAAAGAGTGGTACTACAAGTCAAGAACTAAATGATCATAGAGGCTAATAGTGACCTGTTCATAGTCATAACATGGTGTAAGCATGTGCCAAGTCAACCCAAGCAAAACATCAAAGGAGAATACCACAATGCTATGCTTTTGCATGCTAAAACAATGCATAATTTATTCAAGTCACACTAAGCAATCCCAATTGTTTGTAACAAGACATGCTACAGCATAATCACTATGCATAATGCTAAAACAACACCTAGAATGTCATGCTAAAGTCTAAGTCACAGTCAATGCAAGCTCCTCTTGCACTTACAAAGCAAGAACTTACTACTCCTTTCCAACACCAAGCAAACTTATTTGCAAAACAACACAGAGAGAACGGGGGTCCAAACTACTAAAGCAAACTAAACAAACTAAGCAAAGCAAACTAAAACTAAGACGCTCCAAAAACAACACAACTGCGCATGAAATAATAAAAACGAAGTGTCTAGACAGACCTGAGCTTTTTATTGATGAAGAAGGAGATGCCTTGGGCATCCCTAAGCTTTGACGCTTGTACCTCTTGGATATTTCTTGGGGTGAAACCATGGTGGCATCCCCAAGATTGACCTTTTGTCCATTCTTCATCTCATTGCATCATTCTCTCTTTACACCTGAAATTTTTCCTTCACACAATCTTCATTAGCAACATTAGTGTATTCAAAAGATATTAGACCACTGGCAAAGCTTTGGAACAGCAACGCTTTTCACTAAAAACACAAGCTACTGTAGTTAGTCCTTCAAAAAGCTCAATTTACCTGAGGAGAACTCAAAAAGGAATCAATAAGAAGCAAATGCAAATAATGGCAGAAATCTGTCAAAACAGACCAGCAGGTAGAAACCGATTTTTTTGAACATCTTATGTTGCTCAAATCAAAAAGTGTTGAACTAACTAAAGTTAGTTAACATACTGGGGGATTGATTAGTAAATTTTGAGCTCAATCCGAGTTACATAGACTCCTCACGAATTTTTATGGTGGAGGACAGAAATCTGTTTCGGGACAGCAACTCCCCAAATCTTACTTCCCTCTCATTAGAGGTCATTCTTGGCACTGAAAGCAAACAAAAAAGGATAAGGAGAGGTCATTACTGAAGTAATAACTTCCAAGACTCAAGGAAACTCTTGGGTTATCTCCCAACAAGTACTTTTCTTTAACGCCTTTAAGTTAGGCACAAGAAGCAAGAAGAATCAAGTATTTTCAAATGAAGAAGCATTGGCATTCATATTTGCAAAATCTTAAAATATGAAAGGTATCTCATCCAAATGGGTTTGGGAAGATCCTTTCTCATCTCTCTTTGGTCTACTACCTTCATCAAAAAGATTTTCAGGGGCAATCCAATCAAAATTCTTTTCAAAGGCTTCATGCATTCCAACAAGCTTAAAGGGTATGGGTATATTGAATTCCTCTCTAGGATTAGTTTTATTAGAAATACCCATAACATCTACACTTGAACCTAGCATATTGAAACGTTCAAAACCCTTTTTAGACTCCCTAGCAACATCATGGAATTCTTTTGATAAAGTTTCAAGGATGAATTCCCTTTTTTGAGCATTCTTCTCTTATTTTAGTATTAGGAATAAAAATTGTATGAAGGGGTTAAGGCTAACAAACCTAGCCTCCAACATATGAACTAAAGAAGATGCAGCAATCTCATAATTAGGAGCAAGCTCTGCTATAGATTTATCCTTAATGTCCTCATGCTTGCTAACATAACTAAAGAATTCTTCAATATTATCTTTCCCAATTATGGAGCCACTACCTATTGCAAGATCTTTTAGGGAGAACTTGGGGAGCAACATGGTGAGCTAGATCAAGGTGGCAACTAGAGAAGGAACTAATTTTATGTGTTTTTGAATAAGGCAAGCAAACCAAACTAGACTAATTTTTTTTGGGTTTTTTGAAAAGAGGCAAACAAAACCAAGCAAAAGAAACAAAGCAAACTAAAAAAAAGTAAATAGAAAGAAAGTGAAGGACTCCCCTTGTGAAGACGTCCTTAGCCTCCCCAGCAACGGCGCCAGAAAAGCTTGTTGGCTGCGCTGAGTTGATGTAGGAGCGCTTCATTGGGAACCCCAAGAGCAAGGTGTGAAGCAGCACAGCAACAAGTTTTCCCTCAGTAAGAAACCAAGGTTATCGAACCAGTAGGAGGAAGGAAACGTCACACAGGTGTTGCAAGCAACACGGAGACCTGCACAACACAAACTCAAGACTTTTCCCCAACGAATCAGTGAGGTTGTCAAGCTCACCTGTTTGCTGTAACAAAGGATTAAACGTATGGTGGTTTGCAGCAAATAAACAGTAACAGTGGAAGATGTATCAATGGTAAAGATTGGACCGGGGTCCATAGTTCACTAGAGGTGCTCTCCTTAAATAAACAACATGGCATGAAGGGTAAACAAATTAAAGCGGGGCAATTGACAGGAACTGAGCAAGGCATAACAATGCAATTACTAGTCAGAGAGATCCTATGAGGTTGAGGCAATACAACAATATACATAGACCGCCATCCAACTGTATCTATGACTAGAAGTCCACCTTCAGGTTATCATCCGAATCCCCTCCAGTATTAAGTTGCAAACAACAGACAACTGCTTTAAGCAAAGTGTGTAAGGTAAACAATTCACATGTTTCATAAATAAGAGACCGTTGTTTTCTCCCTAGTAGCAACAACACATCTACAACCAAAGAGATTATTGTCACTTCCCTTGGAAACTAGAGGCATGAACCCACTATCGAGCATAAATACCCCCTCTTGGAGTCACTAGCAACTACTTGGCCAAGATAACCACTAGCAACGGAGAGCATGCAAGATCACAAACAACACAAACATGATAGAATCATAAAGACAAAACCATTAATCAAACCAACATAATAATCTCAATATCCATCGGATCCCCGCAAACACAACATGCATGATTACAAATAGATTAGATCTTGATCATGAACGGAGCTCACAATATCTATACATGAAAGCACAAAGGAGGAGATACAACCATCTAGCTACTACATGGACCCATAGTCCAAGGTGGAACTACTCACGCATCATACCGGAGAGAAGGACTCTGGGATGATCTCCCCTCTGGCAGGGTGCCGGGAAGAACTTCAGATCCCCCAGATCTAGGGACGATGGTGGCGGCGGCTACAGACGGTTTCGTGGATTTCTGATCGGGTCCTCAGGGTTTCTGCATCGGGGGCTTCTTATAGGCGAAGGGGGAGACCGAGGGGGCGGCGAGAGGGGGCAAACCCTACCCAGGCGCGGGGTAGGGCCCACCCACGCCTAGGGGGGTTTAGCCGCCCTGGCACGCCTGCTCGTCTCCCCTCTAGACTTCTTGTTCTTCAGGGAAAGTAATTGACTTTGTCTTTCGTCCCGTCCTATTCCGATAATATTTCTTTACTAACTTTTCTGAAACCAAAAACAACAGAAAACAGGCATCTGACACTGTTGCAACTTGTTAATAGGTTAGTACCAGAAAACATGTAAAAATCACCTCAAAGTGTGGACAAGTAAAGCAAATTAGATACTAAACAAGCATGGAGCATCAAAAATTATAGATACGTTTCCAACGTATCAGAGGGCTAAAAGCTAACAAGTACCATAATTTTTGGAGGCTTTTTTTGAAACCTGAAATCCCTGCTTCCTTTATAAAAGGCCCTTCTTCCACTACTATTGAGTCTCCACCTTCTACCTTTAGGCACCATTAAGTAGTCATTCTTAGTTCTATGTGCAGTGTCCGAAAACTTATTGATGATGCATATTGTGATATTACTTGTTCTTGTACCATTTGTTTCTAGTCACCCTTGTGAACTTTGAAGGTGTCCTATGCATCTATTTGCTACTCTATGAGGGACAAGATGATTGCCACTATGCTATGTTTTATGTATGTGAAACAAACAAACATTTTTCAATGCATGTTATTCATGATCTTTGTTTGTATCTTGTCATGTTGCAACAATAGTTACTTTGTCTTACTGTTAGAACTCCATCTTTCATGTTCATGTTTAGAGTTCTTTGATCCCAGCTTTCAATGCTTGCAAATGGTTAGATCTTCATTGTGAAGGTGCATGTCACCTAAAAAATTATTCTTTTTATCACTTACCTACTCGGGGACGAGCAGGAGTTAAGCTTGGGGATGCTTGATACGTCGGAAACGTATCTATAATTTTTGATGTTCCATGATTGTTTAGTATCTACTTTGCTTTGTTTTGTGTTTCTTTGAGGTGTTTTTATATCTTTTCTGAAACTAACCTATTAACAAGTTGCCATAGTGCCAGTTGCATGTTTTCTTCCGTTTTGGTTCCAGAAAGGCAGAAAATCAATATTCTCGGAATTGGACGGAACAAAAGCCAAAGTCAATAACTTTCCGTGGGGAACAGGAAGTCCAGAGGAGATACGGAGAGGCAAGCCAGGGCGTCCACACCCCCAAGGCGCGGCCAGGGGTGGGCCCGTGCCTAGGCAGGGTGTAGCCCCCTGGTCGACTCCCGGCCTCGCCACTTCACCTATAAGAAGCCCCCGATGCAGAAACCCTAAGGACCGGATCAAATCTCCACAAAACCGTATGTAGCCGTCGTTACCATCGTCCCTAGATCGGGGGGATCTGAAGTTCATCTCAGCACCCTGCCGGAGGGGAGATCATCCTGGAGGCCTTCTCTCCGGTATGATGCGTGAGTAGTTCCACCTTGGACTATGGGTCCATGTAGTAGCTAGATGGTTGTATCTCCTCCTTTGTGCTTTCATGTATAGATCTTGTGAGCTCCGTTCATGATCAAGATCTAATCTATTTGTAATCATGCATGTTGTGTTTATGGGGATCCAATGGATATTGAGATTATTATGTTGGATTGATTAATGGTTTTGTCTTTATGATTCTATCATGTCTTTGTTGTTTGTGATCTTGCATGCTCTCCGTTGTTAGTAGCTATCTTGACCAAGTAGTTGCTAGTGACTCCAAGAGGGAGTATTTATGCTCGATAGTGGGTTCATGCCTCTAGTTTCCAAGGGAAGTGAAAGAAATCTCTTCGGTTGTAGATGTGTTGTTGTCACTAGGGAGAAAACAACGGTATCTTGTTCATGGAACATGTGGACTGTTTACCTTACACACTTTGCTTAAAGCAGTTGTCTGTTGCTTGCAACTTAATACTGGAGGGGGTTCGGATGATAACCTGAAGATGGACTTCTAGTAATAGATGCAGTTGGATGGCGGTCTATGTATCTTGTTGTATTGCCCAATCGAATCTCATATGATCTTTCTGATTAGTATTGTATTGTTATGCTTTGCTCAGTTCCTATCATTTGCCATGCTGTAGTTTGTTTACCCTTCATGCCATGTTGTTTATCTAAGGAGAGCACCTCTAGTGAACTATGGACCCTAGTCCAATCTTTACCATTGATACATCTTCCACTGTTACTTGTTTACTTGCTGCAAACCATCATCACCTTCCACACCATACATTTAATCATTTGTTACAGCAACCGGTGAGATTGACAACCTTACTGTTAGTTGGGGCAAAGTCTTGAGTTTGTGTTGTGGAGGTATCCGCGTTGCTTGCAACACCTGTATGACATTTCCTTCCTCCTACTGGTTCGATAACCTTGGTTTCTTAGTGAGGGAAAACTGTTGTTGTGCTGCTTCACACCTTCCTCTTGGGGTTCCCAACGAAGTGCTAACCAGCACCATCACTAGGGCTACGCCGACGGCCAAAAGTCGGGGCCGTTGGCGTAGGACACTAGCTAGGCACCCATGAAGCTGGCCGTCGCCGTATAATTTTTCTCGGCATACGTTAGGCTATGTCGACGGCTGCCCTCGGTATAGCTATTTTCTCTTTTATCTTATTAATCTTAGAAAAATCATAACTAAATCATTCTAATTCAGAAAAAAAAATCAAAATTTACATAAAAAGGTCTATCTACGTACACTCAAATGTTAGATATTTATGTTGAATAAGAATCTTTATGCTCACCGTTTTGACCATAGTTTAAAATGGGCATAAAAATTTCAAAAACGATCAAAACAATGTGAAACCTTCGTGTGGTGTCATATTATATGACATAGTTGGAAGAAAAATATCAAAATTGGTATATTGATTATGTCTCAAACAAACCCTCACAAAATGACCTATCACATTCGAGATTTACTGACTTTCGGATAAAATGACCAATGTTATGGCTAGAATAAAGGCATAGTTTGTGATAATATGCCCATATTGTGCATGCAAGTGCATTATGAGATGGAGAACAATGTTGCAGGAGGAAGTTTTCCTTTTTTTCGCACCAAAAAGCTATTTTTTATTTTCCGAGCACAAAAAACGGGGGTTTTTGTGAAGTAACCACCAAATGGCTAATTCAAATGCTACCAAAACATTATTCAAAAATACTAGACCACCTTATATGGACAATGTCCCAACAGGGGGATCTCAAACCTTTTCTGTCCACCCCTGATAAAAAAGACAAATTCCTGCCGAATCGGTAGAAAGTGGGTCAGATATGAACTACAGGTATATGATATGATGCTCATAATTTTTTACAAAAATAATTTTTAGGTTGACAATATGCTATTTTACCAAAGATCAAATGCAAGTTTAGCGAGGCTCAGCCCCGAGCTAACAATCTACATGTCCGCCGGTCAACAAAGTTTGACGATAGTTTAAAATGGGCATAAAAATTTAAAAAACAATCGAAACAATGCAAAACCTTTACGTGGTGTCATATTATGTGATATAGTTGGAAGAAAAAATATCAAACTTGGTATATTGATTATGTCTCAAAAAAACCCTTCACAAAATGACCTATCTCATTCGAGGCTTCCTGACTCTCGGGTCAAATGACCAATGTTATGGCTAAAATTAAGGCATAGTTTGTGATAATATGCCCATATTGTGCATGCATGTGCATCATGGGATGACGAACAATGTTGCAGGAGTAAGTTTTCCTTTTCGTCGCACCAAAAAGCCATTTTCCATTTTTGATCGCAAAAAACAGGAGGTTTGTGAAGCAACCACCAAATGGCTAATTCAAAATTCTACCATCCCATTTTTCTAAAATACTAGACCATATTATATGGACAATATCTCAACAGGGGGATCTCAAACCTTTCCGTCCACCCCTGGTAAAAAGACAAATTCTTTCCGAATCGGTAGGAAGTGGGTCAGATATGAACTACATGTACATGATGTGATGCTCATGATTTTTTACAAAAATAATTTTTAGGTTTACAATATGCTATTTTATCAGAGATGCAATGCAAGTCTAGCGAGGCTCAGCCCCACTAAGAATCTTCGTGCCCGCCGTTCGACAAAGTTTGACGATAGTTTAAAACGGGCATAAAAAATTCAAAAACGACCGACACAATGCAAAACCTTTGCATGGTATCATATTATGTGACATAGTTGGAAGGGAAAATATCAAACTTGGTATATTGATTATGTCTCAAACAAACCTTCACAAAATGACTTATCTCATTCGAGGTTTCCTGGCTTTTGGGTCAAATGACCAATGTTATGGTTAGAATCAAGGCATAGTTTGTGATAAGTTTATATGGATATCATATATGGATTCCTCTCATTTTTCTGATCAATTTAGACATATTATTTGTTGAATTCCGATTTACGTATTTAAAGATATTAATTATTTCATATTAAATAGAAAAACACAAAAAAGTAAAATCATTATATATTTGAATTTAATAATATTTTTACCTATTCATTGTTGTTTACTTAAATAACTGTTTGTGATTTCAAAAGATAAAAACATGTGACATAATGATATAAGAGTTAATATGATTGATATCATAGTATTAACAATTAGGTACAAATTACTTCGCAGAAACTGATTTGGAAGGAAATGAAAAGTTAAGCGTGCTGAAGGTGGAGTAGTGTTAGGATGAGTGACCGATCGAAAAGTTTGACTGAGACTATAATTTGATCAAAGATTAAGTGTAAGTAATATTTAAAATGTTCCAAGTAAGAGATTAACGATTCAAAGATTAAAAAAAGTTGAGAAAAAAATATATTATTTAACTTTTTTGTGCGGTCATTAGTCTATGCCGACGGGACTATGGGCAAAGCCATTAGTATAGCCTACGCCGACGGTTTTTCTATACGCCGACGGCCTCCATGACTGCGCCGAGGGAGGGCTTTGCCAAAGAGGCTAAGATTACACCGACGGTTTTTGGCCCTTTGGTGTAGCACGCCACTCCGGTAGTGACGTTATATTTGAAGAACTAGGAAAGCTCTCGATAATTATAATCAAATTACAGACCAGGAGTATATATTAATTGACCTGTCAAGTAGGAGCAGGTCGGACAAAACACTTAAGTACGAGTATAGAGTCACGTATCACTCTCTAAAATAAGCTCGTGATTTTAGTTCAGGGCGATTATTTTAGAACGGAGGGAATACACGGCAGTTCAGATCGAGTTGAAACACACACGCACATGGCATCACGATTCACGATCGACATACCAGACGTACGTACTGTGTACTGTAGGTGCAATACAAGAACGCACATTTTTATTTCATCTGAGTGATGCATATATAATCTTAGACACGTAGGGAATCGATCGTTGGTCCATCATCTAGTTAACCCTGCATCACACACGTTAAGAAAAAGAAGGAAACAGTCATGGATCGACGATCGAGAAGAAAATGCAAGCAGGAGACCGTCGAGAATAACAGAGATGGCTAATCAGTAGTAGGAAGTTACTTGTTGCAGTCGGTGGACATGCTGATGGGGAAGGGCACGCTGACGCCGCACTTGGCGGGCGCGCCGGCGACGACGCCGAGGTTGACGGACTTGACGGTGCCGGCGAGGCTCTTGAGGCAGCGGCACACCGCCTGCCGGTCGGCGCTCGTGCGGGCCATCGCGTTGAGGCTCTTCATGCCGCTGCAGCACCCCTGCGACGGCGTCGCGGCCTTCCCCGTCGCGTACGGGATGCACGGCGCCAGCGACGTCCCCACCTGGCCGCACGTCACCGCCGCCGACGCCTCCCGCGCCGCCATCAGCACCGCCACAAACGACGCCGCCAGGACCACCAAGGCGGTGGTGGCCTTGCTGTTAACCGCCATTGATCGATGATCTGGTGATCGGTCTCTCTGCGTACGTGCTTCGGATCGTTAAGCTGTTGCTCAAGTGTAGTGGCGTACGTTGCTGGGAGGAATCAGTGGGTTGGAGGGGTATAAATAGTAGTAGGACGGTGCATGACGTGCATGATTGGACGATCAGTTTGTTGGCCGTCGCTTTTGCAGGTCGGTGGCAGTTGGGATTTTTGTACTTCTCAAAGTAATACTAGTGTGTCATTGTCATTATCTCTCATAGGCTCGTTTTGAAGTTTCATCACCTTTTAGAAAATCTGTGTACTATCAGACTTTGATCGGTCTTAAACAGGGACGCATCCAGGATTTCAGCTTGACACGAAGCATAAACAAAGTGATAATATAGGCAAAAATATAATTTACATATTGTAGGACAATATATTAGGATTTCAACCAATAAATAGAGGGGAATATATGGAGAATACCTTGAGGATTGCAATGGGAAGGAAATCCACCGAAATTTCTTCCAGATTCGCTTGGTTTTGAGGTCCGATTTAAAGGGGGTTTGGAGGGGCGGCGCCGGAGCCATGCCCTCTGTCTCCTGCGTGCGTTGGGATGAAGAGGTAAATGGGGGTCGGGGAGGAAAGAAGGACACTGCGCTATTACCTGTTACAGAGCATGGCGCCACCACGGGAGGAACCGTCCTCACTAGTATGACGCCGTGGCCAATGGCGCCATACTTATGCGAGTGGGCCCGGCTGCCATGATGGCTACCACATCGGACGCTGGGATGGCGCCGTTGACAGGAGCGCCATAGATGCATGGCGCCACGGTAGACGGCGTCGTGGCAAAGACCATGGCTCCCTCCTATACGGCACCATGAAACTAGGTTAGATAGGAAAATCATTTAAAAAGAGAGTTATTTTTTGCCTTCTTTCTTTAAATAGGTTATTAATGTGATTTTTGCCGAGGCTTGACGGAGCACTCTGGCTTTGGAGAAAATGCCTAATTAGTCACATCGACAGCCGTGAACACAGCCGTGAACGTTCAGAGTAGGATTGGAGAGGAGGTGTAATTGGTAAACAGTACCACACCTTCAAACTGTGTTCGTTGGCAGGTCCTATGAATTGTAAGCATCCCCTACTTAACTAATTGGTCTAGGTATGATATGACCCGTGAATTCTTCCCTGCCAAGACAATGTGTTCGTGACGACTTCAATTAATTCCAACTGTATTTGTTAGCTCCTTCAATTAAGTGAAGCAATAAAGCATGTACTTTTCCCCTGAGGAGAAAAAGAGAAGGCTTAAAAACAGAAGTTGCAACGATACTAATTTCATTTGTACTCTCATTCTTTTGCAGGGAGATTTGTACTCTCAAACCGACTCTTATATACTGCGGCAACAAGCCACGCACATTGCCTTTTGAAAAACATAATCCATCAAATTAACCCATTCAACATACCTTTAATTTCTAACAGGCGCTTCAAAGGAACTTATTAAAACCAGGAGCTCAAAAAGAACAATTTATTAATTTTCATGAGCGTCACGTACAATTCCATTTTCTTGGCATAAAGGTATGGGAGAACACTCCACTGAAAGTACAAACGTATTTGGGGACAGGCTGCACATCTAGACTCTAAATAATAGAACTTGTGGAGGAACTCGTCTTACAAGAAAAGTATAAGCTAACACAAGAAAAACATACCAAAACTGCACTAAACGAACATTAATCAGGCGATGCCATGCAGGATTCACTGCTCAGCGAAGCCACCCGCCGGCCGCCCGGCCCCAAGAATTTATTCGGTGAAACACAAGAAAAATTCAGAAGATGCCTGATCGAAAGGCCCATCTCACATGTTGAGTATTCATGTGGACTGTAGGCTTGGGCTGAGCCCACTCACACTTATTGTCTCTTTTTGTCACACTGCACTTCTATTCTTTTTTAGACCATATTTTTTCTTATGTAAACATAGGACAAGAGACATTTCTTAGGTTCAGGATCAGAGAGACTGCATATGATGCCAATACTTCGACGCACACTGTCCATCTAATGACTTTGATTTCTTGTTTATAGTATTACTTTGGCTACAACTAATAGAGGCTGGCCAATTAACGGTAACCATGGTTACTGTTAGGAATAATGGGCTAAATCATTAGACCCATAGCCCATGTATGTGGAAGCTCATATGTGATTTGACCCAAATTGGTGGCAGCTCATATGTGTGTGGCAAGAGCACTGAGAGCTAAACTTTAATCCCATATGGGAAGTTGAAGGAGAGTTGCACCACCTTATAAGGTGAAGTGTTGCACCACTTCGTAAGTAAGTGATAATAAGAGAGCTAAACGCGTGCTTCTCCTCCGACGACGCTGCCGCACGCACGCTCGCCTCGACGCGCGGGATGCGGGAATCTCGCCGAGCCGAGTTTTTTTTTTCTGCTCAGAAAAATGTGTGCGGTTAGACAGACGTATCAACAGTTAGTGGATTTGGGTCGCTCGTGGGCTTGGTCCACTTCGTATCCTGTACGGGATTTCCGAGCCACTCTATATAAACGCCTGTGTGGCTTCCACAACGCACGATACCAAACCAATCTAGGGTTTTGCCATCCTCTCTGCTTGCGCCGCCACCATAGTCTATTCCATTCCGCTTGCCGGCGTTCACCAGCGGTCGGGAGAGCAGGTCTCCGGAATCACTTGCCTTTGTGATCCTGTACGGGAGAGGGCGGATAAGGTTTTTGGGAAGCGCTCCGCGTTACTGCTCAAGTTCGTAATCATGGCGCGTCTTCCCGGTCGTCGAGCCGGACCTACTACACGTCGACTTCTTCGACAGGCTACTGCACCAACGGCGACTACATCGACAATCGATCAGTATGTACACCGTCATCAGATCTATTGTTTTACTATGGTTGTTAGTGCGTATACTCTGCTACTGTTCATGTTGATCAATACATCTAGTATGTTAGAGGTTCACGTGATTGTAACTGTTGTTGTCATGATTTATATTCTAAAATTAATCGTGGAAATTATGCCTAATATTCCAACAATCTAAAAACCTTATTATAGGCAATTTCCTGAATTAAACATGGGACACTTGGCCGATGCTATGAAGCCGGAAAAGTTTACCGGTATTCATTTTAAGAGGTGGCAGTATAAGACCACTATGTGGCTGCAAGCTCTGAAAGTATTCGAGGCTAGTGAGGGTTTACCTGAAGGAACTACATCTGACGAGGTTTAGAACAAGTTCAAGGAAACCAATCTTGCCTTTGTGGGATGCGTTCTGAGTGTTTTTGACAAGCTGGTCGATGTGTATATGCACATCAAAGATGGAAAAGAGCTCTGGGAGGCACTGCACGCTAAGTTCGGTGTAGCAGATGCTGGCAGTAAACTGTACATCATGGAGAACTTTCATGATTATAGGATGGTTAACAACCGTTCTGTAGTTGAGGAAGCTCATGAGATACAATGCTTTGCCAAGGAGCTTGAAATCCTCAAGTGTATCTTACCCGACAAGTTTGTGGCTAAGTGCATTATTGCAAAGTTACCTTCTTTGTGGAGGAACTTCACCACAACTCTCAAACACAAGAGACAGAAGATATCGGTTCAAAACCTGATAGCATCTCTTGATGTTGAGGACAAGGCTCGGGCTAAGAACACTGTTGATAGAGGAGGCGGGGGTCAGTCTAGCGCCTACATGGCGTAGAATAAGACCTTCGGCAAGAACAAAGGGAACTATAAGCCCTTGTTCAACAAGCCTGAAAAGACTACAACCTTCAAGAAGAAGAAGAAGCCAAACAAAGCCGAGCTATATTGTTATTCATGTGGAGAGCTCGGTCACTTTTCCAAGGATTTCCTAGAACGTGCAGATCGCAGAGGGAAAGGTGGGAAGACTGTCAACGTCCTGACCGGTAGCAACACTGATGGGTACAGTAATTTATTTACTGTTCCTTCAGTATTTCAATCACCATGTTGGTGGATTGATACGGGTGCTAATGTTCATGTGTGTGCTGACATCTCTATGTTCACTTCTTATCAGGTCGCTCGGGATTCATCCGTACTAATGGGGAATGGATCACATGCTTCTATTCATGGTGTTGACACGGTGGATCTGAAGTTTACTTTCGAAAAGATCGTGCAGCCGAGGAACGTGCAACATGTCCCTACTATGAACAAGAATCTCGTTAGTGGCTCCCTTCTATGCAGAGATGGTTTTAAGGTTGTGTTAGAGTCCAATATAGTCGTTGTTTCGAAACATGGACAATTTATTGGTAAAGGTTATGAGTTCGTAGGCTTGTTCCCGTTTTCACTTTCAGAGTTTTGTAATAAATCCGTGAATCATATTTGTGGTGATGTTAATGATGATACCAGTGTTTTGCATTCTCGTTTATGTCACATTAATTTTGGTTTGATGTCTCAGATGTCCAGTATGAGTTTAATTACGAATTTCACTATTGCCAAAGGTTCTAAGTGCCATAGTTGTGTGCAATAAAGCAACCTCAAAAGCCTCACAAGGCTGTCGAGGAGAGAAACTTGGCACCTCTAGAACTCATACATTCTGATCTATGTGAGATGAATGGTGTGTTGACAAAAGGTGAAAAGAGATATTTCATGACATTGATAGATGACGCTACTAAATTCTGCTATGTTTACTTGTTGCAAACTAAAGATGAGGCTTTAGACTACTTTAAAATCTATAAGGCCGAAGTTGAAAATTAACTAGAGAGAAAGATCAAGCGTCTTAGGTCGGATCGTGGTGGTGAGTATTTTCCCAAAATATTTGACGAATTCTGTCAGGAACACGGAATTATTCATGAGAGGACGCCTCCCTACTCGCCCCAATCGAACGGGGTTGCCGAGAGAAAAACCGCACGCTGACTGACTTGGTGAATTTCATGTTAGCCACTTCTGGTTTATCAAAGGCATGGTGGGGGGAGGCTTTGTTGACTTCCACTAGTAGAAAACATGCCTTTCGTCCAGGCATTAGTCCCGGCTGTGGCTGGGCCGGGACTAATGGCCCGCGCCGGACGGCCCGAGCCACCCCAAACCATAGGTCCCGGCCCGTTAGACCCCATTAGTCCCGATCTAAGACACAAACTGGGACTAAAGGGCCCTGGCCCATGACGCTCGCTGCGTGCACCCCCTTTAGTCCCGGTTTGTATCTCAAACCGGGACTAGTGGTCTGGCCCTATATATATGCACAACCCCCTCCCCCTCTCAACTGTTTTTTCCTTGTGGGAGAGAGGTGGTGGTGTTGTGCTATTTTTTTCTTGTTCATATAGATGCACTAGAGGTGTTCGGTTAAATGTCCATTAGAGCGATGTGAGTTTAGGTCACACAAGACAGACATGATATGAGGTGTCCGAGCCACACTTAAGTTTTCTCATCTTTGTTTCCAAGTGTAATAAAAGGTTAGCAACTATTTTCTCGTTTAGACCGTGTGATACTAATTTTAGCATAGTGATTGCGTTTGACATATATTTGTACGATACATATGAGCCATCCATGGATGTACGCTGACCGACGCTCTGCCGCTTTCAGAGAAGGCGTGCGTTCTTTTCGAGTTGTGGCCGAGGAGAACAAGCGGCGGAATGGTTTTATGTGTTGTCCATGTGTTGACTATAGGAATGAGAAGGCTCACACTTCCGCAAGAGTCATTCAGAGCCACCTGCTTCGGTCTGGTTTTATGTTCGTCTATAATGTTTGGACCAAACACGAAGAAAGAGGGGTTGTGATGGAAGACGGCGATGAAGAAGAGAACGATGATGACAACTACCGATCTATGTTCCCTGAATACGTTGATACCGCAATGGAAGACAATGAAGAAGAAGGAGGTGAAGAACGGGAACCGGACCGGCCCGCTGATGATCTTGGTCGGGTCATTTCTGATGCAAAGCGAGACTGCGACACATAAAAGGAGAGGTTGCAGTTTGAGCAGATGTTACAGGACCGCTACAAATTGTTGTACCCAACTTGTGAAGATGGCCAGAAGAAGCTGGGTAGCACACTGGAATTGCTGAAGTGGAAGGCATAGACCGGTGTGACTGACTCGGGATTTGAGAAGTTGCTGGTACTCATGAAGAGGTTGCTTCCAAGAAATAACAAATTGCCCGCCAGTACATAAGAAGCAAAGAATCTCATCTGCCCTCTAGGATTAGATGTGCAGAAGATACATGCGTGCCCTAATGACTGCATCCTCTACCGCGGTGAGAAGTACGAGAATTTGGATAAATGCACGGTATGCACTACATTGAGGTATAAGATCAGAAAAGATGACCCTGGTGATGTTGATGGCGAGCCACCTAGGAAGAGGGTTCCTGCCAAGGTGATGTGGTATGCTCCTATAATACCACGATTGAAACGTTTGTTTAGAAACAAAGAGCATGCCAAGTTGTTGCGATGGCACATGGAAGAACGTAAGAAAGACGGGATGTTGAGGCACCCCGCTGATGGTCGATAGTGGAGAAAAATCAAGAGAGACTTCCCGAACTTTGTTGGTGACGCAAGAAACTTATGGTTTGGTCTAAGTACAGATGGCATGAATCCTTTTAGGGAGCAGAGCTGCAGTCACAGCACCTGGCCCGTCACTCTATGTATCTACAACCTTCCTCCTTAGTTGTGCATGAAGCGGAAGTTCATTATGATGCCAGTGCTCATCCAAGGCCCGAAGCAACCCGGCAACGACATTGATGTGTACCTAAGGACATTAGTTGATGGACTTTTACAGTTATGGGCCGAACCAGGTTTATGTGTGTGGGATGAGCACAAACAGGAGCCATTCGACCTACGAGCGTTGTTGTTCGTAACCATCAATGATTGGCCTGCTCTTAGTAACATCTTAGGACAGACGAACAAGGGATATAATGCATGCACACACTATTTAGATGAGACTAAAATTATATATCTAGATAAATCTAGGAAGAATGTGTACCCGTACAATCGTCGTTTTCTTCCGCCCAGACATCCCTTAAGGAAAAAGGCAAGCATTTCGATGGCGAGGCAGATCACCGGAAGAAGCCTTCCCCCCGTACTGGTGCTGATGTATTTGGTATGGTCAAGGTTTTAAATGTAATATTTGGAAAGGGTCCCGGAGAACAACCTGTTCCGAAAGACGCCGACGGACGTGCACCCATGTGGAAGAAGAAATCTATGTTTTGGGAGCTACCTTGGGAAGTCCATGAGGTCCGCTCTACAATCGACGTGATGCACCTGACGAAGAATATTTGCGTGAATATTCTAGGCTTCTTGGGCTTGTATGGGAAGTCAAAAGATACACCGGAAGCACGAGAGGACCAACAACGTCATAAAGGACGAGACGACAAGCATCCAGGGAAGTTTCAAGGGCCTGCCAGCTACGCTCTTACCAAGGAAGAGAAGGAAATCTTTTTTGAAGTCCTTTTCAGTATCAAGGCCCCGTCTGGCTTCTCGTCTAACATAAAGGGAATAGTAAATATGAAAGAGAAAAAATTCCAAAACCTAAAGTCCCATGACTGCCACGTGCTTATGACGCAATTGCTTCCGGTTGCATTGAGGGGGATTCTACCGGAAAATGTTCGGCTGACCATTGTGAAGGTATGTGCATTCCTCAATGCAATTTCTCAGAAGGTAATCGATCCAGAAAGTCTATCAGGGTTACAGATTGATGTGGTCCAATGTCTGGTCAGCTTCGAGTTGTTGTACCCTCCATCTTTCTTCAATATTATGACGCACCTCCTAGTTCACCTAGTCGAAGAGATTAGAATTCTCGGTTCTATGTTTCTACACAATATGTTCCCCTTCGAAAGGTTCATGGGAGTCTTAAAGAAATATGTTCATAACCGTTCTAGGCCAGAAGGAAGCATCTCCAAGGGCTATGGAACAGAGGAGGTCATTGAGTTTTGTGTTGACTTTCTTCCTGACCTTAAGCCGATTGGTGTTCCTGAATCTCGATATGAGGGGAGGATGACTGGAAAAGGCACACTAGGAAGGAAAACAATGGTATTGTATGGACATGGATTATTTCAATAAAGCACACTACACAGTTCTACACAATTCCACCTTGGTGGCTCCATATATCGAGAAACACAAGATTATTGTACGCTCAGAAAACCCGGGGAAGCCTGACTCCTCGATTAAAGTGGAACACGAGGACACTTTCGACAGTTGGTTGCAGAAACATCTCATGAATAACAACACTGTTGAAGATCAGTTGTACTTGTTGGCACAGTTACCATCTTCGACTATATGTACTTTCCAAAGGTACGAGATAAATGGTAATACATTTTACACGATCGCCCAAGATAAAAAGAGCACCAACCAAAACAGTGGTGTCCTCTTTGATGCAACAGATGACAATGGGAAGAAGGACACATATTATGGGTACATAGAGGAGATATGGGAACTTGAGTATGGACCTACTTTTAAGGTCCCTTTGTTTCGGTGCAAATGGGTCAAGATGACAGGAGGCGGGGTACATGTAGCAACCCGGGTAAAACCACTACTAGAAAATCACTGATGTTTGTATTTGTGCATCATCATGACATCATCATGCATACCTTTGCCTAAAAGCTTTTTGATAAAACCCTATCTTTGTTTTATCTTTACTCCCCCTGTTCATTTCAAAATACAAAACCTGGGTCCATCGGAATATTTTGTTTGCTCAAAACTATCTTACAAAATGTTTATTAAATTTAAACAAACTGCAATTAAAACAAATATTTTGTCCGAGGAGGCAGCCCAGCCGTTTAGGCCAGGCCGCCTACTACCCGGCAGGCCCAGCCCGTTTTAAACCTAAACCCTAAACCAATATAACCCTAACCCTAGCTAGACCAACACCACTCCCTCCACTCGCCGCCACCCAGGAGCACCACACCACGCACGCTAAGCATGTAACACACGCACGCGCCTTCCTGATTGAACCGCCCACCCCACTGCCCGCTAGTATAGCCCCACATGCCCCACACCCTGTGGGCTCGACCCCCTCGCGACTCCTCCCTCGCGTGATCGCTCCCCACCCAGCATCGCTCCACAGCATCCGCCGCCACCATCCCCATTGCCACCAACGCCAGTCCTCGAGATCCCTCTCGCGTCATGCGCCCTTCCCCTCCGTCGGCAGCCTCTCTGCTTCGTCGCTCCGCCGCATGACCTCGCCGGGCCCGCGCCTCCTCTCCGGCCGCCCTGCAGTGCCTCAGCGCGCCTCGCCGCCCGGAGTTTCGTGCCGACCCGAGCACCGCCTCAGCACCTCTCTATGTGTATGCGAGACCAAATGGTGTTTTTTAATTTACAAGATACTGATGTGGCATGTGTGGATGACATGGTTTGGTTCTACCGGAAGAACCATCGAGATGCCACTCGAAGTAATCGTTGCCAATTAAAGATCTTCGTCATGGCTAAAGAATTGCTACTCGGACCCGGAGAATCCCTGGACACAAAGACCTCCAGACAGAACCCGATCCCTCGGGACGCCAAGCTCTTCTCCTCGTATCTGAAACCGCGAACCCTTAGCGTACCCCAAGATCACCCCAAGATCACCGATTCCGATGTGTGACCCCTTTTTCCTGAGACCAATATTTTTAATATATAATATACACATGTTGCATATAAATGTTCATGTCGCATACATATTGTGTGGGTTGGGGGCCTTATGCCGATTCACCTCATAATTAAATATGAAGGCCATATGCGGGCGAATCTACTCTATTATTGGCTCCACTTAAAATTGTGTAGCGAACCAGTGATATATTTTTGCCATGTTAAGACAACATTTAAATTGCGGGTATCTAAATAACTTGAACCATCTAAATAAATTGTCGGGACCCCGGTTCTGCTTAATATTGCCTAATCGCATTGCATCTTTGCCATGCCATACATCATACATGCATCATGCTCGATCTTTTGCAGTAGTATTAAATAGTGCATCCGGTGTTCTTCTAGTGCTTTGCTTCACGGATTAGGCCGATGAGTTGATGCGAGTGTCGGCCCGATCTTCGGATGAAACTTCGGCAATGTTTTTATGCGAGCATTCTCCCCCTTTCTACCTATTTTACATTTCTAGTCTTTACTTCCTCCTGTTGATCTATTGCTATCCGTGTTGCGATGCTATAGATTCCGTACCCCGTTATACTTCCCTGCAACCCTTATATTGCCTTGGACACATCCTATTACCTGTTGTTTGGTAGATAGTTGGACTTGCGTGTCATAGTCGCTTGCTTAAGTGATGTTGCGTGTCGTCAAGTACCACAGTTGTTGGAAGACTGCCATATGTTTTATGTTGGAGATGATCATGGCTTTAATTATCGTTTAATAACTAAAATTGAAGTAGGTAAATAATGCAGAGGCACAAGTGGGCAATAGATGTTATTTGGTTTTTAACCGTCCACTTGTGTCCCGTAGGACCCCGAGTACTTGATACCTATTCTTTGAATATTTGCACTATCCGCATGTGGGACCATGAATCCCCCTAACCCTAGCTTGAGTCATATTTAATTTCTTGGGGCCACAAAGTAGTTTGGGGCTTTATTACTATCATGTACTTATGCCATGTTTTACTGCTTTATTTACTATTGCGCGTGGAGCGCCTGTACTGTTTTGGAACCCCGTGCCACGTTTTCGCGGTATCGACAAGCCCAGTCACACTTTCGGGTTCCCAGTCGTTTATAGCCGTCGTCACAAACCTCTGGGTACGTTTCGGAGCCGGCCAACTTCGTCGCGGGTAGCTTAGTGGGGTGGTCCCCTAAAATCTTATATGAATCTTGCGAATGTTCTGTCGTGATGCCTTGTTGGGTTTTCATTTGGTTTTTTCCGAGGTTGATCGTGCGTGTGTTGCTATTTGTGCCCCCCTGCAGGGTAAAACTTTCTAAAAGACGTGTCCGCGGTTATGGATGACTTGGAGCACAATATCTCGATTATAGACAACTATAACTAAAACAGTGCTATAAATTTGACTTTATAATGACTAGTAATCAGCTTCACTACAACGGAATGGCTAAATAAAAGTACCAACAACTGCTGGGTTTTGGGATGCCTCATGCTATATGCATCTGACTAGTAAGTACTACAACTACAACGGAATGGTTAACTAAAACTGCCCACTGCTTATTATATCAGGATGACTCATGCTATCTATATCTGACTAGTAATTGCCGCAACCATAACGGAATGAATAAAACTGCCAATTGTGTGAGTTCCTCGGTTGACTTCCTCGGTTGGTATCGAGGGGGAGATACCAGGATGGGTATGCTTGGTGATAGTTTCAGGTTGGATCCGAGTAGGTCCTTCTTATCCCTATCTAATGGCCGCCAGTTGTATTGAGTCTCTATAGGTTGTTTAGTGCATGCTGCGCTGCCACTTCAGTCCATCATACCTATGTAGGCGAGGACCGCCGAATTCTAGTCTCGCCGTGTACTGGCCTCAGTAATGACCGCTCTCTTTTTCCTTTGCCCTTTGTTGGCACCCCTTTTGTTTAAGCAGTTTTGAGATCGACGTCGTTAGCAGGGTTACCCTTCCGGCTTGGCCTGGGCAGGGTTATGGATGCCATTGGTTATTCTTCAGGGCTCTTAGCCTAATTTGCATCTTGTCCATACTCGGACGTTGTATCGTTTTCAAGGTGATTTGGATCTTTGTACTGTATATTGTATTCTTGACTCGATGAGTCGATGTTGTATATATCTGCTTTGTGGGTTCCATTGTGGACTAATGTGTAATGATATTACTTCGTTTTCCACCCGCACGCAAGTGCCCGGTGGGCACCTTTGAATCGTTTCTATGCGGGTTTGGCGGGAATCGCTAAAACTTGCATAGGGCCGATTCCGAGGGTGTTACAGAGGGGTATCAGAGCTCAGCAGCTGCGATACCCCACTGGTCCAGCCTGTAGGATAACCTAGCTAACGGACATTATAGAGTGTCAAAACTATTTTTGAAAATTAGTTGGATAGATCTGATTAGGTCTACTTTTACTCCTTACCCCTCTGCTATTCTCCTCTTATCTCGACGTGTTTTGAATCTTCTCTCTTATCTTTTCTTCGAGTCCAGGAATTCTCGTGGTTGGATTTCTGTCACACCTTTAGGGTTTTTCTTTCGCCTCTTGTAACGGTGCTTCGACATCCGACCTTCATGCTATCTGATGAATATTTCATCTGTTGTACCTTTCAGTAGACAAAAAAAATCCACTAATTTTTTTTCCTTTGTATCCTCCGGTGTTTTCTGATACGACAAAGTCACCTACATCAGATGTGATGAGAACCTGCATCCCTCCTTTGTTTCCGAACCTCACTTGTCGAGATCTACAATTTGAATTCCGAGAGTTGCTTGCATGATTTCCTATTCATGTGCAGAGTAATGCTTTGGGTGCGCGATGGACTGATCACCATTCGACTACTCTTATCATTTGCTCTTGTTCATTGAATCGGTGAATCAAGCAATTTGACTTCTTCAATAGAAGTTAGAGCTGGCCTTATCTTTTGATGCCTTTACCTTCGTCCTTTGTTATATGGAGTGTTCTCTCGACAAACGGGAGCATCGACCCTTGTTGGTGGTGTCGCCATTTTCAAGATGAAGAAAGAACCCTTGTTAGTGGTGTCGCAAGGATCTACGTGAATCGAGAAGTTCCAGACCATCGGCCTTCTTCCCCATACCATGAGGCGGATCTCGAGGGCGAGATCCAATGTTAGTGGTGTCGAATTTTAGCACCACGGGTAAAACCACTACTAGAAAATCGCTGATGTTTGTATTTGTGCATCATCATGACATCATCATGCATACCTTTGCCTAAAAGCTTTTTGATAAAACCCTATCTTTGTTTTATCTTTACTCCCCCTGTTCATTTCAAAATACAAAAAACCTGGGTCCGTCGGAATATTTTGTTTGCTCAAAACTATCTTACAAAATGTTTATTAAATTTAGACAAACTGCAATTAAAACAAATATTTTGTCCGGGGAGGCAGCCCAGCAGTTTAGGCCAGGCCGCCTACTACCCGGCAGGCCCAGCCCGTTTTAAACCTAAACCCTAAACCAATCTAACCTAACCCTAGCTAGACCAACACCACTCCCTCCACTCGCCGCCACCCAGGAGCACCACGCCACGCACGCTAAGCATGTAACACACGCACGCTCTTGCCTTATCGAACCGCCCACCCCACTGCCCGCCCGTCTGACCCCACATGCCCTACACCCTGTGGGCTTGACCCCCTCATGACTCCTCCCTCACGCGATCGCTTCCCACCCAGCATTGCTCCCCTCCTTCCCCAGCATCCGCTGCCGCCATCGCCATTGCCACCAACGCCAGTCCCCGAGATCCCTCTCGCCTCATGCGCCCTTCCCCTTCGTCGGCAGCCTCTCTGCTTTGTCGCTCCGCCGCAGGACCTCGCCGGGCCCGCGCCTCCTCTTCGGCCGCCCTGCAGCGCCTCAGCGCGCCTCGCCGCCCGGAGTTTCGTGCCGACCCGAGCACCGCTTCTGCAGCCAACGACGGCGCCCCTACGAGGTCGTCGCATCGCCGTCCTGTCCTCGTCCTCCGCCGTGGTTCCTCGTCCTCCTCCGCCCCGCTTCAATCCACCTTTGGCCCTGCAGCACACCGGCCATCCCTCCTGCACCGTCCTCCTCGCGCCCCTGCGACAACTCTGCGCCGGGCCACCTCGCAGGGCAGCCAACCGCTATCTCGCAGCCCTGAATCGCCAGCACCCACCTCGCGAGCGCTGCGCCCAGCAGGTGTTTGTGCTTCGGTTTGGAAGAGGTCACACCCCCTGGAGTATAGTGAAGCTAGCAGGCCTTCAACTTGTTTTCTTGTCTCCTACGGCAAGTTACATGGTACTCTCTATGTGTATGCGAGACCAAATGGTGTTTTTCAATTTACAAGATATTGATGTGGGATGTGTGGATGACATGGTTTGGTTCCATCGGAAGTACCGGAAGAACCATCGAGATGCCACTCGAAGTAATCATTGCCAATTCAAGATCTTCGTCATGGCGAAAGAATTGCTACTCGGACCCGGAGAATCTATGGACACCAAGATCTCCACACAGAACCCGATCCCTCGGGACGCCAAGCTTTCTCCTCGGATCTGAAGCCGCGAACCCTTTGCGTACCCCAAGATCACCCCAAGATCACCGATACCGATGTGTGACCCCTTTTTCCTTATACCAATATTTTTAATATATAATATACACATGTTGCATATAAATGTTCATGTCGCATACATATTGTGTGGTTGGGGGCCTTATGTCGATTCACCTCATAATTAAATATGGAGGCCATATACGGGCGAATCTACTCTATTATTGGCTCCACTTAAAATTGTGTAGTGAACCAGTGATATCTTTTTGCCATGTTAAGACAACATTTAAATTGCGGGTATCTAAATAACTTGAACCATATAAATAAATTGTCGGGACCCCGGTTCCGATTAATATTGCCTAATCGCATTGCATCTTTTCCATGCCATACATCATACATGCATCATGCTCGATCTTTTGCAGTAGTATTAAATAGTGCATCCGGTGTTCTTCTAGTGCTTTGCTTCTTCACGGATTAGGCCAATGAGTTGATGCGAGTGTCGACCCGATCTTCAGATGAAACTTTGGCAATGTTTTTAGGCGATCATTCTCCCCCTTTCTACCTATTTTACATTTCTAGTCTTTACTTCCTCCTGTTGATCTATTGCTATCCGTGTTGCGATGCTATAGATTCCGTACCCCGTTATACTTCCCTGCAACCCTTATATTGCCTTAGACACATCCTATTACCTGTTTTTGGTAGATAGTTGGACTTGCGTGTCGTAGTCGCTTGCTTAAGTGCTGTTGCATGTCGTCAAGTACCACAGTTGTTGGAAGACTGCCATATGTTTTATGTTGGAGATGATAATGGCTTTAATTATCGTTTAATAACTAAATTTGAAGTAGGTAAATAATGAAGAGGCACATGTGGGCAATAGATGTTATTTGGTTTTTAACCGTCCACTTGTGTCCCGTAGGACCCCGAGTACTTGATACCTGTTCTTTGAATATTCGCACTATCCTCATGTGGGACCATGAATCCCCCTAACCCTAGCTTGAGTCATATGTAATTTCTTGGGGCCACAAAGTAGTTTGGGGCTTTATTACTATCATGTACTTATGCCATGTTTTACTGCTTTATTTACTATTGCGCGTGGAGCGCCTGTACTGTTTTGGAACCCCGTGCCACGTTTTCACGGTATCGACAAGCCCAGTCACACTTTCGGGTTCCCAGTCGTTTACAGCCGTCGTCACAAACCTTTGGGTCCGTTTCGGAGCCGGCCAACTTCGTCGCGGGTAGCTTAGTGGGGTGGCCCCCTGAAATCTTATATGAATCTTGCGAATGTTCTGTCGTGATGCCTCGTTGGGTTTTCATTTGGTTTTTTCCGAGGTTGATCGTGCGTGTGTTGCTATTTGTGCCTCCCTACAGGGTAAAACTTTCTAAAAGCCGTGTCCGCGGTTATGGACGACTTGGAGCACAGTATCCCGATCATAGACAACTATAACTAAAGTAGTGCTATAAATTTGACTTTATAATGACTAGTAATCAGCTTCACTACAACGGAATGGCTAAATAAAAGTACCAACAACTGCTAGGTTTTGGGATGCCTCATGCTATATGCATCTGACTAGTAAGTACTACAACTACAACGGAATGGTTAACTAAAACTGCCCACTGCTTATTATATCAGGATGACTCATTTTATTTATATCTGACTAGTAATTGCCGCAACCATAACAGAATGAATAAAACTGTCAATTGTGTGAGTTCCTCGGTTGACTTCCTCGGTTGGTGATAGTTTCAGGTTGGATCCGAATAGGTCTTTCTTATCCCTATCTGATGGCCGCTAGTTGTATTGAGTCTCTATAGGTTGTTTAGTGCATGCTGCACTGTCGCTTCAGTCCACCATACCTATGTAGGCGAGGACCGCCGAATTCTAGTCTCGCCGTGTACTGGCCTCAGTACTGACCGCTCTCTTTTTCCTTTGCCCTTTGTCGGCACCCCTTTTGTTTAAGCAGGTTTTGAGATCGACGTCGTTAGCAGGGTTACCCTTCCGGCTTGGCCTGGGCAGGGTTATGGACGCCATTGGTTATTCTTCAGGGCTCTTAGCCTAATTTACATCTTGTCCGTACTCGGACGTTGTATCGTTTTCAAGGTGATTTGGATCTTTGTACTGTATATTGTATTCTTGACTCGATGAGTCGCTGTTGTATATATCTGTTTTGTGGGTTCCATAGTGGTCTAATGTGTAATGATATTACTTCGTTTTCCACCCGCACGCAAGTGCCTGGTGGGCACCTTTAAATCGTTTCTATGCGGGTTTGGCGGGAATCGCTAAAACTTGCATAGGGCCGATTCCGAGGGTGTTACAGTACATGTAGACGAAAAGTATGGCATGACAATAGTGGATCTCAACAATCTTGCGTACATGGACGAACCATTCGTCCTAGCCAATGATATGGCTCAGGTTTTCTATGTGAAGGGCATGTCTACGAAACCGAGAAAAAGAAATCAGCAAAAGAATACATCCTCCGATGAGCCAAAGCGCCACATAGTTCTTTCAGGGAAAATAAACATCGTGGGAGTGGATGAGAAGACAGATATGTCAGAAGATTATAATAATTTCATGAAATCCCGCCCTTCAAAGTGAAAACTAACCCAATCCTCCTGTTAAATGATGAAGATTCTCCATGGCTATGACGCAGAAGAAAACAACAACACTAGATAGGGATGTTGGTGATCTATGTAATATATTAAACCTTTTATGTAATCATATTGTGAGTCAAACATTTTACCCAGATCCACATGCATGCAACATTGGTCATCTTGCTTAATCAAACTGGACGACAACTACCAGTGCCTAAGCCGCGGGAGGTGAAAACCGAAAGAGACGGAACCATCGCACGAGCATAGCTCGGGTGAGATCCCTGAAGAATCTGCCAGGTATCGTCGACCCTGGTGTCCAACGCAGCCATATAGCAACGAATGTGCTCGTCATCCTCCCTGACATGACGACGTACCACCTCCTCGGTGGCTGACTCCCTCTACACCCTTCCTGTACCAGGCGACCTCCACCAAAAAAGCTCCAGGTCGACGATGAAACCCGGATTCCTCACCAATCTACGCGTTCCGGAAGGTAGCACCATCCAGTGCCATCCTGGCGGAGCCCAGTCTCGGACATGCTCGGCGGAGCCCAGTACTCCATCATTGCCGCTGAGTCGACTACGAGGACGTGGGATGGGCATCCTAAAGTAGGCGGCGAGGAATGTGTGTATGTGTGGGTGGCCATGACGGTCGCATTATAAATAGAGGGAAAGGGCGGGAAAGCCTATAAATAGAGGGAAAGGCCTATAAATAGAGGGTTCATCTTTAGTCCCAGTTGGAGAAACCAACCGCGACTGAAGGGATTGCGGCAGGCTGGGCCAGGTAGCACTAATGATAGGGGTGAGTGTCAACATTATGTCGTGCGGCTTGTACCTTGTCCCAGATGGTGTCGCCAACCGGGACTAAAGATGAACCTTTAGTCCCGGTTGGAGACACCAACCGGGACAAAACATGAGTGAGCACTAATAATAGGGGTGAGTGTCGACATTATGTCGTGAGTGTTGACACTATGCCGAGCTGCTTGTACTATAAATAGGCCAGTCCTCCAGCCAGTTTGAGGCATCTCCAAGATCGATGGTTTGTGAGAGCAGGGACACCACTACGGCTAGCTTGAGGGAGATGCCGCCGGAGCCTAGTCCTCCGGCATCTCCAACAAGCTGTCCATAGAGGCACTCCCTAATATGTGAAACTAGCTAGTTAGCTCCCAGATGTATTGATCTAGTTAGAGAAGTTACAAGCTACAAGATGGTCTGCGAAAGTAGGGACACCATTACGTCCAGTTTCAGGGAGATGCCGCCGGAGCCCAGTCCTTCGGCATCTCCAAGAAACTGGTCATAGAGGCACTCCCTAATATGTGACCACACGTGTTTGGAGATCAGATCTTCATGGTAAGTACGAATTGGGACAACATCTTCATAGTTTGGGAAAGTCGTAGTACGAATCAGAACTAAAGGCCCCCCTTTAGTCCCGGTCCAACCACAAAACGGGACTAACACTCAAGACATTTATTAATATTTAAAAACTGAGACTACGGAATCGGGACTAAAGGCCCCTTTTAGTCACGGTCCAGCCACAAACCGGGACTAACACTCAATACATTTATTAATATTAAAAAACCCTTTAGTCATAATCATGCCTAGTCCTATAGTACGCAGCTTCAGGATCTTCTTCGTCATCGTCTTCATCGTCACCTGCCACTCCGGGAATCCTCAGCCCAGCCATGGCATATACCGGGGCCACCTGCCACTCCGGCCTCGGATTCACGTCGGGTGGGGGAGAGGCCTTCTTGTGGATCTATGGCGGGTGGACTTGTGGGCACCGCAGGTGAGGATGGTCTCCCCCGGCAATGTAGCGCATCATGCCGATGATAGTAAGGTTCTCCCACCATAGACGGCGGCTGGCTTCATTGTGGTTCACCGGGGGTGGGCCATCACCATCGTACCTGGCGAGCTCCCTTTCCCGCCGGTTAGCGAAGAAGGCATTCTAGGTGTCGTAGTTATCGGGATCCCACTGGGGATCCATCCGCTGCTCCGACGTGAGCTCGTGGTAGAAGTGGTTCGTGATGGCCGCCTGTCGGGCGGAGCCTTGAGGCACAGGAGGGACAGGAACCCCTCTAGCGCTCAGCATCCAGCCGACGGGCGGTCGGTAGCCTGGTGAGCAAGGGTAGCTTGAGGCGCACAGCGCCTCGGTCTCCTCGAGGGTCAGAATGGCCCACTAGGCGCTGTCCATTTCTGTGAGAGAGGATGGTGTGGATATGTGCATAACCTGAAGGGAATATGCCCTGAGAGGCAATAATAAAGTGTTTATTATGTGTATTCCAAGTATATGATAGATGTTTATTTTGCATGCTATAATTGTATTAATACAGAAACGTTAATACATGTGTGTTTAATAAACAAACAGAAAGTTCCTAGTTATGCCTCTCTCATAAACTAGCTCGTTGATTAACAAGATGATCAAGGTTTCCTGATCATGGACATTGGATGTTGTTAATAACGGGATCACAACATTAGTGTAATGGTGTGATGAACATTCATCCGAAGTATAGCATTACGATCAAAGTCATTGAGTTTATATTGCTATAACAACTTACGAAGTGATCCTAATCCTTAGACCATGAGATCATGCCAATCACTAACACCGGAAGAGTTTCTTGATAACATCAAACGTCACACCGTAACAGGGTGATTATAAAGATGGATTCAGAACTAATAAAGTGTTATGTTGAGGCTCATGGATCGAGAGTGTAATTTCTTCATCCCGATGACGGATAGATATACTCTGGGCCCTCTCGGTGATATCACATTGATTAGCTTGCAAGCAAGTGATTTGATCACTAGAATGTTATATCACAGGAACGAGAAAAGAGTGCATGTCGGTAACGAGATCAAACCAGGTATGGAGATACCGATGATCGAATCTCGGACATGTAATATATCGTGAAACAAAGGGATTAAGATACTAGCGTAAAAGGTTCCGACGATCACAAGAAAGTCATCGTTGAATGTGTGGGAGTCAGTATGGGTCTCCAGATCCCGCTTCTGATTATTGATCCGAGAGGGGTCTCGATCATGTCCGCATTATTCACGAACCGTAGGGTGACACACTTAAGAGACACCGACATCCAATTGGAGCAAATGTTTCATGCCGAAAGAATGAACAAGCGCAGGAATTTATTTCACTAGATACCGAAACAGGTTTTCGGGTGAAATTGCATAAAGTGGTTATGCATGTGAAATAGAATTCTAGCAAGGGGTTATTTGTGAATGTTTGTCATTAAAGTAATTGACAAAATTCTGAATAAAATAAAAGAGTTTTATTTAATGAGAGTTTGCATTAAATTTGGTGGAAATTTAATGGGAATTTGAGTGGACTTTTGAGTGGAGGGATTTTAAAGGGCATTTTGTGAGTGGAGTGTCCGCCCACATGAATGAAGGAGGGGAGGGGGCAGCCCCCATGGCCGGCGGCCACCCCCTTGGGTGCCCCCCTCCTCCTATAAAAGGAGCCCCCTCCTCACTTGTCTCACACACCTCCTCGTGAAGGATCTCTCCCCCCCTCTAGAATTTATCCCCATGGTCTCGGACTAGCGAGATACATGTTCCCGGTGGCTATTCGGCAAGAAAGAGTTGTGCTTCCGCTGCATCGCTGGCGCGAGGAGGCGGAGGTTGCTCGGTGCCTCGAACGTGTGTGCGAGCACGGATGCGCTGCTGATTTGCGGCGCTAGGACTTCCTCTCGATCTTGAGATCGGCAAGAGATCGTCTACATCAACCACGAGTTGAACTCGTTAAGCTTTGTCGGTCTTCAAGGGTATGTTCTCTACGGATATACATCCGCCCGTTGTTTGTATCTAGTAGATAGATCTTGGTATATAGTTCACATCGTAGGAAAAATTTTGTTTTCTATGCTGCGAACCCTACATAACCATGGAGAGGTCGACCTATATATATGGAAAGGGCGGTAAAACATGACGGGAAGCGGTGGGAAATGGCGGGAAATATTTGTAGTCCCTGTTAGTGGCTACAACCAGGACTAAAAGCTCGGTTCAGAGGAAAGGGCGGAAAAACTTGGCAGGAAGTGGTGAGAAATGGTGGGAAATATCTTTAGTCCCTGTTAGTGGATACAACTGGGACTAAAGCTTATTCAAAAAATGTATTTGGATTAATTGTTCAAATTTAAGAACTTTTCATGTTGAAAGTTTAGTGAGATTCAAAAATATGCAAAAAATAATAGTTAATGCATTTTTAAATTGATAATGGCAAAATGGTTAATAATTTGATTATTTAAAATAATTATTTTATAAAAAAGAAAATGGATTTGGATTAATTATTCAAATTCAAGAACTTTTCATGTTGAAAGTTTTTTCAAATTCATAAGTATGCAAAAAAGTATAATTTAAATGTTTTAAATGATATATTCGAAAATTTGAAAAAAAGCAGCGCGCGCTGGAGTTTTTTGGCCCAGCGCGCGCAAATTTGGGCATTTAGTCCCGGCCCAGGTTACCAGCCGGGACTAAAGGGTCTAGCCCACCGCGCGAAAATGAAACGCCCCCCTCCTCTAGTCTTGGTGCGTGGCACCAGCCGGGACTAGAGACCCCCTTTAGTCCCGGCTGGTGCCACGCACCGGGACTAGAGGGGAGGGGGTATAAATGGGGGCTTCTCCCTCGGTGTGTTCCACGCACCGGGAGAACTTGGAAGCCAGAGACGACGAACAGCGCCGCCAGGCTGCCCGCCGCCGACGAAGCCCCCGCGCGCCTCCCTCTCCATGCCCGTCGCGCATGCCACTCTAGCGCCGGCAGCCGCCACCGCCGAGCCCTCCGCGCCCCTACCGCCGAGCCCGCTTGGCTGCGCACCGCCAGCGTCACCACCGCCGCCAACTCCGACGAAGCGCGCGCCGCCAGGCTGCCGCCGCCAACTCAGACCAAGCCCGTGTAACACCCCAATTTTAGTTATTCATGTATTAGGGTTGACTGTGCATTCATGAGCATCATATTTTAATTTGTGCATGCAAAGTATTAAAATGCAAAACCTAATTCTCTTCTCTCTTTGAAAACAATTCAAATGGTTTTGATATTTTGCAAACGTAAAAATAAATGGAGCCCAAATGGTTTACAAGGGCCCTGAATATTTTATATATTTGATAAAAACCTCTAGTATTTTAAAATTATTCAAAACAGATTTGGAAATGAAAATACAAAACAGTAAAACAAAAATATAAAAAGGAAAACCGTTTTAGAAAAAATGCCTAAACCTATTCAGGCGCAGCCCACCCTGTCCCTCTCCTCCCTGTCGCCCAGTGTAGCGCCCCACAGCCCATACTCGGCCCATG
This sequence comes from Avena sativa, assembly GCA_916181665.1. Taxonomy (NCBI): domain Eukaryota; kingdom Viridiplantae; phylum Streptophyta; class Magnoliopsida; order Poales; family Poaceae; genus Avena; species Avena sativa. Next base: position 199,088,881 of record OV702282.1, read on the forward strand.
CAGCCCGCCAGCAGCCCTTAACCCCTTCGCCTCGCCGTTTCATCGTCTTCCTCCCCGGTGTAAGCAGCTCCGCGGCCGCGCGGATGCCGCCCAATGCCGTCGCGATCCCCGGCCGCTGCTAAGGTTCCTGCGAGGATAAGAACGTCTCCGTGCACGTCTCTCCCCCTGCTGCTCTTATCCCTATCCTCCCATTCTCCCCTGGGTACACTCCCTCTCCCGTTCCCCATTGTACAGAACCCTAGCTTGCCATATACCGATGTTCGTCGCCGTTTGAAGCTTCGCCGAGCCTCGCAGACAACGCCACAGGCTCTGCCTCGACTCCCTCTACCGCCCTGCCAAAAGAATCGAAGAGGGGAGTGTGGAATCGATATGTAGCAACTGCTCCTTCCCCACCTCCGACTTGCTCTACCTCCGAGCTACACCTTGCTCTCGTCCATCTCTCATCACAATCCCGGTGAGAATCTCGTCCTCCTGGACCTCCCCACTGTCTATCTCCCTCTCTGGCTCGTGCTCGCGTTGATCACCACCGTGCGCCGCCGCAGAACCTCGTCGTGTTCACTGTTCTGGTGACCTAGTATGAGCGGCGCCGCCACCTTTCTGCTCCTCGCGGTCGTCTGCGTCGAACGCGACCAACCCCGCTTGCCGCACGCGCTCTGTCGCCATCCTCGGTCGTTGATGTGAGAGATGCCCGCCGGGATGACGTCATACCGACGCCACCGGAGCATCAGCGAGCTCGGTCAGCCCAGTCAACCTGGGCTAGGTCCCACCTGCTCGCGTGGCAGCTAAGGTGGCCATGGGGCACCTCTGTCTGTCACCGTGACTAGCTGATGCTATGGTGTAAAAGGTTTCAGTGAAGTTTAATATTTCCAAAATTGGTTTAATAATTTCAGAAAAGGTGTAAAACTTGTAAAATTCATATCTAATTATTTATAAGTCAGAAAAATATGAATAATATATCAAATTGTTCAAAAAAATGAGAACTACCTATTTAAGATATAATCATGCATTGTTCACCAACTTACATGACAAGTTTAATTAGAAGATCAAACCAACCCCTCTCATATACCTCTGGAGTTTTCCCGAGTTAGGGTTTATGCCCCTCGGAACCCCGATTAAATTGTCGACCATGACTTAGGGTTACATTTAAATACAATTTAACTTGTCATATCATCATACTTGCTTGAGCATTGCATCGATGCTGTGTGTTGATTGTTTCCCTCTCTTTCCGGTGTTTGGTTTTTCCCGGTAGAATACGAGATCAAGATCGAAGACCAAGATCCAGACTATCAAAGATCAAAGGTCGACGAACAATACTTGAACAAACTGTAATCAAGTCAAGTACAAGGCTTCCGAAGATCTGCTTATTGTTTGTCAACTAGCAAAGTCAAGCATAGCCCCACCATGATATAATCCTATGATTTCGAAAGCATTTCAATTCTTGACATGATGCATATGATTCTACTGTGGTCTTTTATCGATAGATAGAGTATCCTATCTGTTGCATACTCCCTTTGAGCTTATATTACCTGATCCACTTCTCCTAGCATAACTAGGTTTGGCTTGTGTGCACTGCTAGAGCTTATATTTGTGTCCTGCTTATCCATGCATATCTGTCAGTGCTGGTTCATCCAGATGATGTATCAGATGCAGAGAATTTAGTATGACAGGAGAACGTGATGAGATGACATCAGAGGTGATATGAGTTAAACATGCTAAGGCTTGTATGGGAGGCCACAATGGGATGTGGTTTTTCTAGTCCCATGCTCGCCACCACTAGGACCTGAGTTCTTGCCTTTGGAACCGAGATGAGCGTACAGCCACACGGGGCTTGGGAACTCCTCGCCTGATTAACTTGCCTAGTAGATTCCATGAGTCACATAGTTCGGGCGTTCCATTCGACATATGCATAGAAAACCTTTTGAAAGATTTATCGGGTGAAGGTGCATTCATAACAGGTAGGGAAGCGTGGACCGGGTTGCTTGGGTGATAGCGCCCCTAGTAAACCAACCTCGCCTCACATCTTTAAGTACCGACTTCGGGATTTGACCCGTTACGGCGGGACCATACTTATTTTGTGACTCATGGTCTCGGCGAAAGCAAGGTAAGGTTGTGGCCAACCACCCTCTGTCGGCCTTCCAAGGAAGAGGGCTAATGTACTGGCATTAATAGTCGGTTGGTACGTCTGGGTAAAGTTGTACACCCCTGTAGGGTTAAATATTTTCGAAAATCCGTGTTCACAGTATGAACGCTTGGTGACCAGATTCTAAGATCATAGAGAACTATAACCTAATCGTAAAACTTGGAAGATCAATGTGTGATTAAGGATTCTTCCTCATGGGTACGAGGGGGTGATCCTAGTTCAGGAGATGGTGATGATTTGGTGGATATAAAAGATGATGATCAATATTTAGAGATGTTACTCTCTTATCCCCTTTTAAAATACTCTGATTAGACGAGCCTCTTCTCCTCCTCTTGTTTTATAAACAAAGATGGCTTTATGCAAAACAACTCCACCAGCCATAAGTCTTGTGGAGTACACCCTGTACTCACCCTTGATTTGTTGATACTTTTGGCAGAGTAAGTGTTCCCCCTGAAGACGAGTTCTGTACGACATCGACACCGACGAGTAGCTTGGGGTTCCCGGCCGACAGCCTGGAATCTATGGGCTGGGACGTCATCGTTATGCTTCAGGCCTCTTAGGCCATTTGTTAAATTTGCTATACTTAATAGCATAATTTTCCTTCTGTTGTTTGATGTTTGTGGTCAGTGACCTCTGCTTGTAATAATTTGGTTCTCTGCTTAGTTATGAGCTCGTTGTAATAATTTTTGTGTCGTAGGGTCATTGCTATGTTATCAATTCTTCACCGGATATTCTCGAGCTCAAGGTGAAGCTTATGTCAGATGGAGGTCTGGGATTTGTTTAGCCCTGATCCCGGGGGTGTCACAGGTTTTTGGTATCAGAGCAGTACCGATCGTAGGAAAACCTTGCTATTGGTCGTTGTTGAGTCTAGTGTTTGTGAAAAACTATTTTAAAAGCTGAAAATTATTTGCGACAACTCTAGTATGCTTCTTTTTCTCCTTATCCAGTTTCGCTCTAACTCTGGGTTATCTTATCTGGTGTTGATTTTAGAAAAGTTTTGATATCTCGTCTAGTCTTTCAAATCTTAGGTGCCTTCTGGGCATGTCGTTTCTCAACCAGTTGACCTAGTGTTGAGTTCTCTAGAGTTGTGTGTGTTGTGAATTCCTTGTTCCCCTTTGCTCTTATTCGTTTGATAGATTCCTTTCTATCATGATCTCTCTATATTTTAGACCCACAATATTAAATTGTTTTCTCCATAGTATTATGTTCTAGGGTTCGAGGTTTCCTTTCGCCTCGTGTTCCTCCTTTTCATTTTCTTGGGTACTTCAGAAGTTGTTTCTTCTCTTGGAAGCTACCTCATGATTACTATCTTGCAGTGCACACTGTGTCACTCAAGTAGTAGTTACTTCTTTCTCGGGTTTTAACCCTTGGAATTGAACCTAGGATCCCTAATTGTGTTGGATTCTGGTGTTGTGAATCTCGTACATGAAGCTAACCTTTAACCCAAGATCCTTCCTTTGACCCCTGTTGTTAATGTTCACACATTACCTCAGGATGGATGGTACTAAAATTCTAGCCTTCAAGCTTGTGGTCTTTGTTGCGATTGAGTTGTGACAACTAAGGACTTCCCCTACCACTAGCTATGACAGGTGTTCTTTAATGGAACAAAATAGATCACGATAAGAGTACTCCTCGAGAGCCTCGCATCTATACTCGTGACTCTGCCACACCTTATCTCTTCTATGCATTGGTTTTTGGAAGATTGATAATCTATGCGTCCACATCTCGGGATTCTATCCTAAGCATGTTCCTTTTTCCTTGTTGTTTTCCAACCTTTGTCTACCAGTTGGTATCCAAGTAGTAAATGTGCATTGGTGTTTTTCGATGCAAGATACTCTTGTGGTCCGTCATGACAAACCATTTCGGGATGTCAGGAGAAACAAACTCCAGTACCTCGTCATATCTAGGACCAGGTCAAAGTGTTGTAGTATGTAGATTAAGAGGCATTGATAGCTTCTATCTGTTCCACCTTAAAGTATCACACTCTTTCGTGTTAAGAGGTCATGCCTAGTTCCATGACCCCTTAATGAAGTGATGCTCCTACACATACTTACCCACCCTTCCTCGAGCTTTCGCGCTCGTTAGTGATGCATGTGCGTAATAATGTGTCCATTCGAGATTCTTATCAATTATTATGGTTTTGAACTCTAAGGACATTTGTTTCATTCTTAGCGTGATTGGTTAACCCTATCACTACGCGAACTTAGACTATGGTACCAAGTCCGTAATTATGGTGCCCTCTCTTCAGTCAAAGAGTTAGGCTTGTGCCAAAGCTCTAAGACTATGTCTTCTTGCCTTACTAAGAAAGTTTCCTCTCGAACTAAGTGACATATCGGTGGCTCGTGATATTCTAGATGTCTACTAGAAGTATCGCCATATTGCCACATGACCGTGTTGTCAAGTTCTTGAGCAAGCAAGTTCTCTGAACTGCTCTTTTCTCCAAGGATCCATACTGGATACCCCTGAACTAGCTGGTTGTGCTTAAACCACAACTTGGAGAGTTGTAGGACAAAAGTTCTAAGTGACCTAGTTCCTTGGTAATGGGATGTCTAGTTTTGTTTGTATTGAATAAAGATAGTATTTTCCTTTGTGGATATATTATCCCCCCACCTTTGATTTGATTTGGGTTATCGTCAAGTCAAACTCAGTTCCAAGGACTATCTTGATGGTGTTGCTACTCATGATATTTCACTTGGGTACATTTTCATGTTGTTGGTCTGACCAATAGTTTGCCTTGTTCATACCACATATGAGTTCATCTTCTTGGAGTGTCTAGATAAGTTTGTTGTTGAGGCCATCGCTGACATCCTTACATTCTCCATGTTAGACTGGATTCATATGGAACAATTGGCATTAATGTTGGAAACTTTCGAGAACCATCTTCGAGTCATCTTGAAGTATGTGTTCTGGATGTTAGAAGTGACCTTCTCCGATTCATGTGCAATTGTTGAAATATGTCGGCGTGGATTCGAGTAGAGTTATCTCCGTTCTTTAAGGATACATGTGTATTTTAGTGCAAGTACCCCAATGTAGGCACAGATGTCTCTCGACAAGTTGCTAATACATGGATCTCGCAATCTAGCTCAGTCTTTTGGAGCTTTACACTGTAGTTCATATCTTGAGAATCTAGTATCTTTAACTTTGCGATAAATATTACAAACTTTCTATTCGGACATGCTGAGTCTGAAGTATCATTCCACCTAACCAAAGCTGAATCTCAAGCAGATATGATGGTTGGTGCTCCTCAAGGTTTTGAAATAGGTCTCATTTTAATTCTAGCAAGATTGATGTAATGGTTGACACGATTAGCTGGAGAGACCTTTGTCATATTCTCTTGATTCAGCAATAACAACCACTCTTCATGAGGCTTCTTCTATAATTTATTATAGGAGTAGTGCTTATGGTTTCCTTTGTATTCGAAGTCTGACCTTTACTTGATGTTTGATTTTTCGAACATCAAGGAGAACATTTAAAGTAGTGTTGCTAAATGTCTCTCGGTTGTTTCTCCAGACCCTTTTATGTTGGCAATTTTTGTTGTGCCAAGTAATTAAAGTCTGAGAATGAAGTTTCTTTTTTTTCGTGTCATCAGGAATCTTTTTACAAATTCGTCTAGTGGTGTAAAGTGATATCATGATCTTTGGCAAAGATCTTGATAGTTTTGGATGAATAAAGAGTTTCCTTCGTTTTCTCAACCATGTTATAAGAGTGGCTATGGTTTTGGTAATATGTAGTTCCTCTTGATTACTTGCTTCTTGTGGCTCTTATGAGTCCTCTTCACCCAAAACACCTTTCTGTCTTGGCCTTCTGTTGAATGAAAGAGTGACCCTTCTGTGTCAAAAGTAGTTCAACAACTTGGTTTTGTTTATCCATATCTCTGCAACCTAAAATCTCTACTTAAGCCATTTCTTAGAGGTTCCCTATCGAAGTCTGTGGTTATATTCTTTCCGTTGAAACCTTCCTTCTCAGAAGTTTAAATTCTTCTATAAGCTCCATGGTCTCAATCCTTATGAAGACCATCCGTCTAACAACTTCAAACCTTCTCCTCTTGTTTCCTCAGTTACCTTGACGTGTTTCATGTCGTCATCTCAGAGTTGTTTCTAAACGCTCCATCCATGATTTGTCCATGAGATACTCGGTGCGTTGTTTAGTGTGTTTCCCTCTTATCCTTAGAGAGTCCTTGTTTCTTCCCCTCTCTGTCTCTTCCTACCTTTGGAATCTCGGGTCGAGATTCTCGTAAGGGGGATAGAGCTATAACACCCCAGTTTTAGTTATTCATGTATTAGGGTTGATTGTGCATCCATGAGCATCATATTTTAATTTGTGCATGCAAAGTATTAAAATGCCAACCCTAAAACCCTAATTCTCCTCTCTCTTTGAAAACAATTCAAATGGTTTTGATATTTTGCAAACCTAAAAATAGATGGAGCCCAAATGGTTTACAAGGGCCCTGAATATTTTATATATTTGATAAAAACCTCTGGTATTTTGTAATTATTCAAAACAGATTTGGAAATGAAAATACAAAACATTAAAACAAAAAAATAAAAAGGAAAACCGTTTTAGAAAAAATGCCTAAACCTATTTAGGCCGCAGCCCACCCTGTCCTTCTACTCCCTGTCGCCCAGTGTAGCGTCCTGCGGCCCATACTCAGCCCATGCAACCCGTCAGCAGCCCGATACCCCTTCGCCTCACCGTTTCGTCGTATTCATCCCCGGTGTAAGAAGCTCCGTGGCCGCGCGGATGCCGCCCGACGCCGTTGCGATCCCCGCCGCCGCTGAGGTTCCTGCGAGGATAAGAACGTCTCCGTGCATGTCTCTCCCCCTGCTTCTCTTATCCCTATCCTCTCATTCTCCCCTGGGTACACTCCCTCTCCCTTCCCCATTGTACCGAACCCTAGCCCGCCAGTTACCGATGGTCGTCGTCGTTTGAAGCTTCGCCGAGCCTCGCAGACAATGCCACAGGCTCCGCCTCGACTCCCTCTACCGCCTTGCCAAAAGAATCGAAGAGGGGAGCATGGAATCGAGCTCCAGCAACCGCTCCCTCCCCACCTCCGACGTGCTCCGCCGCCGAGCTACACCTTGCTCTGGTTCAACTCTCATCTTGCCGACCCCTCCATCACAATCTCAGTGAGAATCTCGTCCTCCTAGACCTCCCCACTTTCTCTCTCCCTCTCTGGCTCGTGCTCGCGTCGATCACCATCGTGCGCCTCCGCAGAACCTCGTCGTGTTCACTATTCCGGTGACCTAATTTGAGCGGCGCTGCCACCTTTCTGCTCCTCGCGGTCGTCTGCGTCGAACGCGACCAACCCCGCTTGCCGCACGTGCTCCGTCGCCATCCCCGACCGTTGATCTGAGAGATGCCCGCTGGGATGACATCATGCCGATGTCACCCGAGCATCAGCGAGCTCGGTTAGCCCAGTCAACCTGGGCTAGGTCCCACCTGCTCGCGTGGCAGCTGAGGTGGCCATGGGGCCCCTCTGTCTGTCACCGTGGCTAGCTGATGCTACGGTGTAAAAGGTTTCATTGTTGTTTAATATTTCGAAAATTGGTTTAATAATTTCAGAAAAGGTGTAAAACTTTTAAAATTCATATCTAGTTATTTATAAGTCAGAAAAATATGAATAATATATCAAATTGTTCAAAAAATAAGAACTACCTATTTAAGATATAATCATGCATTGTTCAACAACTTACATGGCAAGTTTAATTATAAGATCAAACCAACCCCTCTCATATACCTCTGGAGTTTTCCTGAGTTACGGTTTATGCCCCTCAGAACCCCGATTAAATTGTCGAGCATGCCTTAGGGTTACATTTCAATACAATTTAACTTGTCATATCATCATACTTGCTTGAGAATTACATCGATGCCATGTGTTGATTGTTTCCCTCTCTTTCCGGTGTTTGGTTTTTCCTGGTAGAATACGAGATCAAGATTGAAGACCAAGGTCAAGACCATCGAAGATCAAAGGTCGACGAACAATACTTGACCAAACTGTAATCAAGTCAAGTAAAAGGCTTCCGAAGATCTGCTTATTGTTTATCAACTGGAAAAGGCAAGCATAGCCCCACCATGATACAATCCTATGATTTCGAAAGCTTTTCAATTCTTGCCATGATGCATACGATTCTACTGTGGTCTTTTATCGATAGATAGAGTATCCTATCTGTTGCATACACCCTTTGAGCTTATATTACCTGATCCACTTCTCCTAGCATAACTAGGTTTGGCTTGTGTGCACTGCTAGAGCTTATATTTGTGTCCTTCTTATCCATGCATATCTGTCAGTGCTGGTTCATCCAGATGATGTATCAGATGCAGAGAATTTAGTATGACAGGAGAACGTGATGAGATGACATCAGAGGTGATATGAGTTAAACATGCTAAGGCTTGTATGGGAGGCCACAGTGGGATGTGGTTTTTCTAGTCCCATGCTCGCCACCACTAGGACCTGAGTTCTTGCCTTTGGAACCGAGATGAGCGTGCAGCCACACGGGGCTTGGGAACCCCTCGCCTGATTAACTTGCCTAGTAGATTCCATGAGTCACATAGTTCGGGCGTTCCATTCGACATATGCGTAGAAAACCTTTTGAAAGATTTGTCGGGTGAAGGTGCATTCATAACAGGTAGGTAAGCGTTGACCGGGTTGCTTGGGGTTGATAGCTCCCCTGGTAAACCAACCTTGCCTCACATCTTTAAGTACCGGCTTCGGGATTTGACCCTTTACGATGGAACCATACTTATTGCGTGACTCATGGTCTCGGCGAAAGCAAGGTAAAGGTCGTGGACAACCACCCTCTACCGGCCTTCCAAGGAAGAGGGCTAATGTACTGTCATTAAGAGTCGGTTGGTATGTGTGGGGAAAGTTCTACACCCCTGCAGGGTTAAATCTTTTCGAAAAGTTGTGTTCACTGTTATGAACGCTTGGTGACTAGATTCTAAGATCATAGAGAACTATAACCTAATCGTAAAACTTGGCAGATCAACGTGTGATTAAGGATGCTTCCTCATGGGTACGAGGGGGTGATCCTAGTTCGGGAGATGGTGATGATTTGGTGGATATAAAAGATGATGATCAATATTTCAGAGATGTTACTCTCTTATCCCCTTTTAAAATACTCTGATTAGGCGAGCTTCTTCTCTCCCTCTTGTTTTATAAACAAACATGGCTTTATGTAAAACAACTCCACCAGCCATAAGTCTTGGGGAGTACACCCTGTACTCACCCTTGCTTTGTTGATACTTTTGGCAGAGTAAGTGTTCCCCTGAAGACGAGTTCTGTACGATATCGACACCGACGAGTAGCTTGGGGTTCCCGACCGGCAGCCTGGAATATATGGGCTGGGACGTCATCGTTATGCTTCAGGCCTCTTAGGACATTTGTAAAGTTTGCTATACTTAATAGCATAATTTGCCTTCCGTTGTTTGATGTTTGTGGTCAGTGACCTCTGCTTGTAATAATTTGGTTATCTGCTCAGTTATGAGCTCACTGTAATATTTTTTTTGTACTAGGGTCACTGCTGTGTTATCAATTATTCACCGGATATTCTCGAGCTCAAGGTTAAGCTTATGTCAGACGTGTAGGGGTTTGTATCATGGAAAACAAAAAATTTCTACCGCATGCACACAAACAAGCCAAGATCTATCTACTAGATTGTAGCAACGAGTCGATAGAAGAACTCACCCTCGAAGATTCCAAAGCGGTTAACGAGAGCAAATTCTCGTGGGTGATGTAGTCGTACTCTTGCCGATCTCAAGATCGCGTAGAAGATCCTTCCGGCGCTGCGTTCCGGCAGCACTTCCACAGTCGGTCACACGTTCGGTACTCGATGAAGACCTTCCTCTCCCTTGTTCCAGCAAGCAGCGGACGTTGTTGCACTCTCTTCGTGATTCCGGTAGCACGACGGCGTGGTGTCGGAAGTAGAGGGAAGATCTCGCAGGGCTTCGCCTTAAGCTGGAGCGAGTATGGTGGAGTATGAGAGAGGCTTTGGCGATCTACGGTTTAGAGGGCACCAAGGGGAGGGTGTGGCTGGTGGCTAGGGTTTGGGGAAACCCTAACTCGGCTAGTTGGAGATCCCTAGGCGGCGGAGGCAGCACTTGTGGTGGTGGCGCTTGGGGCTAGGGTTTAGGTGTGAGGGGTAGGGGGCGCCCTACCCCTCCTTATATAGGTGGAGGGTGGTGGTTTGGGAGGAGGGAGTCCTCCTCCAACTCCTCCTCCTTGGCCGGCGGGTGGAGGGAGTAGGACTTCCTCCCTAAGTAGGTTTCCTACTCTCCCTCCACCAAGCAAACTTCAGATTTGACTTTTTCAAATTGGCGTTTGACTTTCAAACTAGGATTTGATTTCTCTCATCATATTGCCCAGCCAAGTGACCTAGTACATGATGCAACCATTCCACATTGTCATGACACATCCATGTACCCTTCCCCCTCTGGAGTGCCGGACCTTCCAGACCCTTCTAGAACATTCCTAGTGAAAACACCGGAATCATTTCCGAACTCCGAAACAAGACTTTACTTATATGAATCTTATTCTCCGGACCATTACGGATCTCCTCGTGATATCCCGGATCCCATCCGAGACTCCGAACAACATTCGGTCTCTTTACTCATCATTCCATAACTAGTCAACAACATCGAATTCTTAAGTGTGTCTCCCTACGGTTCGTGAATTATGCGGACATGACCGAGACACTTCTCCGATTAATAACCAATAGAGGAGTTTGGAAATTCATATGGCTCCCACATATTTCTACGATTACTTTGTGATCGAATGAACCACATACGATACCAATTTCCCTTTGTCTCATGATAGTTTACTTATCCGAGGTTTTGATCGTCGGTATCTCTGCATACCTAGTTCAACCTCATTACTGATAAGTACTCTTTTCTCGTTCCCGTGATATGTGATCCCTTGTGAGCCAGTAACATGCTTGCAAGCTAATTGGATGACATTCCACCAAGAGGGCCCAGAGTATATCTATGCGTCATATGGATGGACAAATCCCACTCTTGATCCATGTGCCTCAACACATACTTTCCAAACACTCAATGCCACCTTTATAGCCACCCAGTTACGGTGTGGTGTTTGATGTCATCAAAGCATCCTTCCGGTGATGGTGATTAGCATGATCTCATGGTCGAAGGAATTAGGTTACTATGTATCAGAAAGCTTATAGCAAACAAACTATTAAAATGACTTGATCTTTATGCTACGCTTATCTATAGGAGTATGTCCATTATACCATTCTCCTAATGATATGATCTTGTTGTTAACAAGATCTCAATATTCATGATCGGGAAACCACAATCATCTATTAACCAACAAGCTAGTATTACAAAGAGGCTTTACTAGGGACTCTTATTTAGTTTACAAATCACACAAGTATTAATGTTTCCGGTTAATACTATTATAGCATGAATGTAAACATTTATCATAAACACAAAGATATAATAATAACTACTTTTATTATTGCCTCTAGGGCATATCTGTTGGGTTTTGTAGCATGGAAAACAAAAAATTTCTATCGCATACAAACAAACAATCCAAGAACTATCTACTAGATTGTAGCAACGAGTCGATGGAATAACTCACCCTCGAAGATTCCAAAGTGTTTAACGAGAGAGGATTCTCGTGGGTGATGTAGTCGTTCTCTTCCCGATCTCAAGATCGCGTAGACGATCCTTCCGGCGCTGCGTTCCGGCAGCGCTCCCGCAGTCGGTCACACGTTCGGTACTCGACGAAGACCTTCCTCTCCCTTGTTCCAGCAGGAAGCGGAGGTTGTAGCACTCTCCTCGCGATTCCGGCAGCACAACGGCGTGGTACCGGAAGTAGAGGGGAGACCTCACAGGGCTTCGCCTTAAGCCGGAGCGAGTAAGGTGGACTATGAGAGAGCTCCTCGGAGATCTAGGGTTTAGACACACCAAGGAGGAGGCTTGGCCGGCGGCTAGGGTTAGCTAGGCGGCGGCTTGCCCAAGGGCGGCGGCGGCTGTAGGAGGGCCGGCGGCTTAGGGCTAGGGTTTGCGGGTGGAGGTGTTGGGTCTAGGAGGGGCAGCCCTGCCCCTCCTTATATAGGTGGAGGGGCCGCACAAGGGGAGGGGAGTCCCTCCCCAACTCGGTTTCCCAAGGGGGCCGGCAGTGGAGGGGAGGAACTCCTCCCCAACTCGGTTTCCACCTTCCCCTCCACTTCCCAAAATAGCCGTTTGACTTTTCAAATTGGCGTTTGACTTTTCAAACTAGGATTTGATTAAACCCTTTATTTTGTTCAGCGATGACACCTAGTACATGATGCAATCATTCCAACTTGGTATGACACATTCATGTACCCTTCCCCTTCGAAGTGTCGGACATTCCGGAACCTTCTAGAACATTCCCGATGAAAACACCGGAACCATTCCCCAACTCCGAAACAGGACTTTCCTTATATGAATCTTATTCTCCGGACCATTCCGGATCTCCTCGTGATATCCCGGATCCCATCCGAGACTCCGAACAACATTCGGTCTCTTACTCATCATTCCATAACTACTCAAACAACGTCGAATCCTTAAGTGTGTCTATAGGGGTCCCATCCTTTAATAAGATAGAGCCCCCTGTGTTTACAATGCTAGTCCCTGGATCAATAGCTAGCATCCACAGTTTAGATGTAATATCAAGAAACAAAGGTCATAATATAACTTTATAACCAGGAATAACATAATTTTATTACATCATTCATAGCTCATTTGGCTATTACATTACATTGCAGCGGAATAACTATAAGCATGGGGTCCTTCATCTTCAAAGTGCCACAGGCATATGTTGGTTGTAGACTTTGTAATCCTAATCAATCAATCTTCTCTAAAACAATCAAACCTGCAACATTACAAGTTACAGCCACAAGGGTCAATACATTTGAATTGTATTGGCAAGTGATACTATAAAAGTATAGTGGAGTCTATCATCTATATGCATTTGGCTAAGTGGAGTTGAGGCTTGCATTGCTCAAAATAGATTTTTCCTTATCATTTGAAAATACTAAGTTTTTGCTTTGACAAAATCATTTTTCTCAATCAAAGATTGAAGATACTTTAACAAGGCATCTCTCAATCAAAGATTGAAGATCTCAAACAACCCTTGTTCAAACCACAAGTTTTAACTTAGAAATTTGAATGGTGAGATTCTTTATTGCTTCCATGTCTTGATGCTCAAATTGTCCTTTACCAGGGACATGGCTAAGTACTTAGGTTTTACACTCTGCAGAGGTGGTGCACTTTCCCCACAAGACTTGGTTTCCCAAGACAAGATCTTTCAAAAGCCTTACCTTAGACCAAAATGGACGCGCTCCAACCTATCAAACACTACCACCCTCTGTCCATATGGGTAAGTTCTTGCAACCTATATGATCATGGCAGAGCCCATATTGCCAAGTGGTTGCACTTGAAGCTTCTCAACATTTGACATCTCAAATCTCTTTGTGCCTGGGTGGCATACCACAAGTGAGATACACAAGCCAAGTCCATGGCCTTGTGAACCACTCAACCAAAAACCACCAAGCAAGCCCATTCCACCCAGGTGATTCATTAACTTAGTTGTTTTATTACACAAAAACATAAGTCCTCAGACTTAGAGATTTTTCCATAGTGTGAATATATTTTCCACCCATGTTTTCTATTAGCTAGGCTAAGCTTGATAGTAATAGGAATCTTTAACTTAGGAAAATCCTACTAAGGATTCATCTACTAGGTTGTCTTATAGCAAGGTCTATACTTAGCAAAATCCATGCAAGTTTTACTTAGCAAAATCACTAATGCATAGAGAAAGTAATGGGACAAAGAGTATGAAGCATCACTTGCCTTTTTGGTAGAGGGTATAGGTTCACTCCTTGTCCTTGCAACAATCACACTCTTCAAGTCACTACAATTCAATCAAGCAAGGCACAAACTTAATCTACCAATCAAGCAAAACATCACATAAAATAACAAAGTCAAAGTAATGCATGCAAGCATGCAAAAGATGGTTCTAATTGCAAAGGTGGTCTCCACTAGGCTTCTAAACTTTGTAAAGTCAAAAGTGGTCATTTTCCAAAGTGGCAAAGTCATTTGCAAAAGGGTTTTGGTCCATAAACCATTTTTAAAATCCAATCATCATTTCATGTGGTGAAAAATATTTTTATCAAAGCAAAACTTTATGTTTATCACCAAGTGAGTTGCCATTTGCAAAGCTTGGTGTTTTGGGTCAGTAGGTTTGGTCCAAAACATTTTCCCAAAGTTTTCTTTGCAAAAACATTTTCATAATAAAATCAATAATTTTATTTGGCTAGAAAATGGCTAAGTCAAATAATCCAACCTAAACTTTACCAAAATCATTTTCGACACCAAGGGTTGGTTCCTAGGGTCAGTATGGTCACATCAAACCATTTTGCAAAAGTTTTAATCCAAAAATCATTTTTAAACAATTTTTCTACTCTAAACAAGCACACAAAAGAATCTGCAAAAACAAGCAAACTAACAGATACTATTTGTTAAACCAAGGGCATGGTTGGCTAGGTCTTGTTCTCCTGAATCCAACGACATAAAATTTGTAATTTTTGGACGTGTGGTTTGAAAGTTACAGGGGTTTGAAAATCACAAATAATTCTGTTTTCAAATCTGTTTTTAAACCAAAACTGGCCACGTGGCGCAATACGACTGGCTGGTACCGATTCGGTGTGGATCACGCTGCAGACCGTAGGATCTAATCGAATTGTGCGATCCAGAATGCATACCCCTTCGCGGTTAAGTGGTCTAATCCTGCTCGCTCAATCTAGATCGAACGGCTGTTATCGCACTGACCAAACTCGGGCGGCGCAGCGACGGTCGCTGGCGGCGGCGAGGTCAGACGGCGGCGGCGCTGGTGAAATAGGAAGCGAGGGAGGAGGGGAAGGTGCTCACCTCGTTCGCTGAACGATGTTGATGCTCAACGTGGGACTTGTCCGTCGAGGGGCGCTAGGGGGCAGCTGCGATTGCTCGCCGGATATGAGCTGAGTCTCGGCGGTACTGGAGGTCGTCGAGGGTGAGGATATGGGGCACCCTAGGACAAATGAATAGCACCATTAAGTCCGCGAGAGCATGGCGGTCATCATCGTATCCACGGGTAAGAGAGGGGTGGTCGGATTTTACCGGGGAGACGTCGTCGGAGAACGGCAGAAGACGGCGACGCTCTGTCGTGTTCCTTGTCGGCGTTCTAGAGAACGCGCGGATGAGTGGTTGGTTCTGGAAGCTGCGTAGGGAGATGGGGATCACGCTCGGGTGGTCGAGGGACAGTGGGGAGATTCGTGCTCGCCGAAATCGGTCGAGAACCTCGTCGGAGCAGAGGATGCTCGGGGAGAAATTGAGGCGGCCTGGGGGCGTGTCGAAGTGGGGCGACAGAGGGGAACCAGAGAGGGGAGAGGGGCGCTTTAACTTGCTTGGTCAAGGGGCTGATTAACGGCGTGGTTAACGCAAATTATGTCGGGTTTAATTCGTCTGCAACGGCCGGCGAGGGGGAAGGCGTGGTCCGCGGGTGGGGAAGAAGGGGGGCATGGCGTGGGGTCCTCTGGCAGTGAGAGAAGGAAGGGGAAACACGGGTCCACGAGTCAGTGACCTAGCGGGTTACTTCGTGAGTGGAAGAAAAACTTTTCGGGGGCGAGGGTGAGGTGGGCTAGGTGGGCTGTTGGGCTGGGGCAGTTGGGCCAGTCTGTTTCCATATTTTTTTCCTTCTGAATTCTTTTTCCTTTTCTATTTCTATTTTTCTGTTTTGAATTTGAATCATTTATTCATTCACTCAAACCATTCAAACAATTCAAACTTATAATGAGTTTTTGGTTCTGTTTATCAACATAAACCAAATCCCAAAAATAAAATAATATTTTTATTCTTTTTAGGACCATTCATTAATTAAATAAAATGGTTCATTAGTTATTTACTAAAATAGGGTTTGATTTAATTAATAAAATCTCCATTTGAAATCCAAATGCTTTCAAAACCAAACCAGTAGGTTTCATTTGGAAATAAAGATATTTGGAAAACATGTTTAAAACAAAATAACATTTTTATTTATGGTCCATTAACAATTAAATAAATGGGCCTTAGTTATTAAATCAAATAGGATTTGTTTTATTTAAATATTTATTTTGAAATCTAAAATAAAACCAAAACACTTCAGTAGGTTTTATTTGAGAATATAAAATACTTGGAAAACTTATTTTAAATAATTTAATAAGTTTTGATGTTTTTTAGTTAAAATGGTAAAACCTTTTATTTGAATAAAATTTGGATATTAATTCCTTATTATTTTATTTAAATGAACCTTTACTATTTTTAAACAAAACAAAACATTTTATTTCAAAATCTTGGCCAAGGTTTAATTTGGCTTTATAAAATAACCTTTATTTATAAATCCACCTTTTCTTTTGAAAACCAAATCTTTTATTAAAAGATCCAAAATAGTAATTCCAAAATATTTTAATTTCCTTTTATTAAATGTTTAACTCTTTAATTCCCTTTGGGATTTTATTTAATTCAAATGGGTTTGAAGTTCCAATTGAATTCAAAAAGTTTCTTCTCGTTCTGAAAATCAAACAAATTTTATTTCATTCATTTATTTTCACATTACAAGATTTGGAAAATCTTGGGATGTGACAGTGTCTCCCTACGGTTCGTGAATTATGCGGACATGATCGAGACACTTCTCCGAACAATAACCAATAGAGGAATCTGGAAATTCATATGGCTCCCACATATTTCGACGATTACTTTGCGATCGAATGAACCACTTACATACGATACCAATTTCCCTTTGTCTCACCATAGTTTACTTATCCGAGGTTATGATCGTCGGTATCTCTGCATACCTAGTTTAACCTCGTTACTGATAAGTACTCTTTTCTTGTTCCCGTGATATGTGATCCCTTGTGAGCCAGTCACATGCTTGCAAGCTAATTGGATGACATTCCACCGAGAGGGCCCAGAGTATATCTATCCATCATATGGATGGACAAATCCCACTCTTGATCCATGTGTCTCAACCAATACTTTCCGAACACTCAATGCCACCTTTATAGCCACCCAGTTACAGTGTGGTGTTTGATGTCATCAAAGCATCCTTCCGGTGAAGGTGATATGCATGATCTCATGGTCGAAGGAATTAGGTTACTATGTATCAGAAAGCATATAGCAATTGAACTATTAGAATGACTTGATCTTTATGCTACGCTTATCTATAGGAGTATGTCCACCATATCATTCTCCTAACGATATGATCTTGTTGTTAATAACATCTCAATGTTCATGATAGGGAAACCACAATCATTTATTAACCAACAAGCTAGTATTATATATAGAGGCTTTACTAGGGACTTCAATTTAAGTTTACAAATCACACAAGTATTAATGTTTCCTTGTAAATACTATTATAGCATGAATGTAAACATTTATCATAAACACAAAGATATAATAATAACTATATTTATTATTGCCTCTAGGGCATATCTCCAACAGTCTCCCACTTGCACTAGAGTCATCTAATCTAGATTACATGGTAATATACCGAACACCCATGAATGTTTGGTGCTGGTCATGTTTTGCCCTCGGGAGAGGTTTAGTCAACGGATCCGCCACATTCAGATCTGTGTGTACTTTGCAAATCTTTATGTCCCCATCTTGGACATTTTCTCGAATAGCGTGAAAACATAGCTTGATGTGCTTCAGCTTCTTGTGTGACCTTGGTTCTTGCGCATTGGCTATGGCGCCCATGTTATCACAGTAGATAGACATTGGGTCCAGCGCACTAGGAACCACACCCAGCTCTGTAATGAACTCTTTCATCCATATCGCTTCTTGTGAAGCCTCCGAAGCAGCCATGTATTCCGATTCAGTTGAAGATCTCGCCACAACGCTTTGCTTTGCACTCCTCCAGCTAACTGTTGCACCATTCAAAGTAAATACGTATCCAGACTGTGATTTAGAATCATCCGGATCGGTGTTCCAACTAGCATCGGTGTAACCATTAACAACGAGCTGTTCATCACCTCCATAAGAAAGAACCATATCCTTCATTCTTCTCAAGTACTTAAGGATGTTTTTGACCGCTGTCCAATGATCCACTCCTGGATCACTTTGATATATGCTAGTTAAACTAACAGCATATGCAATGTCGGGTCTAGTACATAGCATGGCATACATTAGAGATCCTATGGCTGAGGCATAGGGAGTCTTACTCATCTTTTCTCTATCTTCTGCCGTTGTCGGACTTTGAGTTTTACTCAAGGTCGTATTGGGCAACATGGGAAAGAACCCTTTCTTGCTATCTTCCATTCCAAACCTCTTTAGAACTTTGTCCAAATATGTACTTTGTGACAATGATATTAGGCGTCTCGATCTATCTCTATAAATCTTTATGCCTAATATGTAAGCTTCTTCGCCAAGATCCTTCATTAAAAAACTATTATTCAAATATTCCTTGACACTATTAAGAAGGTCTACATCATTCCCAATAAACAATATGTCACCTACATATAGTATTAAGAATGCTACAGAGCTCCCACTCACTTTCTTGTAAATACAAGCTTCTCCATAAGTTTGTATAAAACCAAAACTTTTGATTACCTTATCAAAACGTTGATTCCAACTTCGGGATGCTTGCTTCAATCCATAGATGGACCGTTGAAGTTTGCATACCTTGTTAGCATCTTTAGGATCCACAAAACCTTTGGGTTGCATCATATACAACTCTTCATCAATGTCTCCATTGAGGAATGTTGTTTTGACATCCATCTGCCATATCTCATAATCATAATATGCAGCTATTGCTAACATAATCCTCACAGACTTTAGCTTCGCTACAGTTGAGAAAGTATCATCGTAGTCAACTCCTTGAATTTGTCGAAACCCTTTTGCGACAAGTCGAGCTTTATAGACAGTAACATTACCATCAGCATCTGTTTTCTTCTTGAAAATCCATTTGTTCTCGATAGCCTTCCGGCCATCCGGTAAGTCCACCAAAGTCCATACTTGGTTTTCATACATGGATCCAATCTCGGATTTCATGGCTTCTTGCCATTTATTGGAATCTGGGCTCATCATCGCTTCCTCATATGTCGCATGGTCATCGGTGTTGCCCACCAACATGACACTCATAACAGGATCATACCAATCATGAGTGGTACGAGTTCTCATTGACCTGCGAGGCTCTGTAGCAACTACAACCGAAGTTTCATGATCATCATCATTAGCTTCCTCTCTTATTGGTGCAGGCACCACAGGAACTTCTTCCGGTGCTGCGCTACTCGCAATTTCGAGAGAAGGTTCAACAACCTCGTCGAGTTCTACTTTCCTTCCAGTCACTTTTTTCGAGAGAAATTCCTTCTCTAGAAAGGATCCATTCTTAGCAACGAAGAATTTGCCTTCGGATATATGATAGAAGGTATACCCAATAGTTTCCTTCGGGTATCCTATGAAGACGCATTTTTCCTCTTTGGGTTCAAGCATGTCCGGCTGTAACTTCTTTCCATAGGCTTCGCAACCCCAAACTTTAAGGAACGACAATTTAGGTTTCTTCCCAAACCTTAATTCATATGGTGTCGTTTCAACGGATTTAGATGGTGCCCTATTTAAAGTGAATGTGGCTGTTTCTAATGCATAACCCCAAAATGATAGCGGTAAATCTGTAAGTGACATCATAGAATGAACCATATCTAAGAGAGTTCGATTACGACGTTCGGACGCACCATTACGCTGTGGTGTTCCCGGCGTTGTCAATTGTGAAAGTATTCCGCATTTCTTCAAATGCTCGCCAAACTCGTAACTTAGATATTCACCTCCACGATCAGAACGTAGAAATTTAATCTTCTTGTTACCTTGCTTCTCCACCTCACTTTGAAATTCCTTAAACTTCTCGAAAGTTTCGGACTTATGTTTCATGAAATAGATATACCCATATCTACTCAAGTCATCCATGAAGGTAAGAACATAACGATAACCACCGCGCGATGCTACACTCATTGGACCACACACATCGGTATGTATGATTTCCAATAAGTCCGTAGCTCGCTCCATCATACCAGAAAATGGAGTCTTAGTCATTTTTCCCATCAGACATGCTTCGCATCTTTCAAGTGATTCGAAATAAAGTGATTCAAGAAGTCCATCGGAATGGAGTTTCTTCATATGCTTCACTCCAATGTGACCAAGACGACAGTGCCACATATAGGTCGAGTTATCGCTCGATTTCAAACGTTTAGCCTCAATGTTATTAATATGTGTATTTCCACTATCGAGATTCAATAAGAATAGACCATCTATCAAAGGTGCATGTGCATAAAACATATTACTCATATAAATCGAACAACCATTATTCTCGGACTTAAACAAGTAACCGTCTCGCAATAAACAAGATCCCGATATAATGTTCATGCTTAACGCAGGCACCAAATAACAATTATTGAAGTATAAAACTAATCCCGATGGTAGATGAAGGGGTAGCGTGCCGACCGCGATCACATCAACCTTTGATCCATTTCCCACGCGCATCGTCACCTCATTCTTCGCTAGCTTCCGTTTATTCTGCAGCACCTGTTTCGAGTTACAAATATGAGCAACCGAACCAGTATCAAATACCCAGGCACTACTATGAGTACTAGTGAGATACACATCAATAACATGTATATCGGATATACCTTTCTTCTTGATGTTGTCATTCTTCAAATCCGCGAAGTACTTTGGGCAATTCCGCTTCCAGTGACCTTCTCCCTTGCAGTAAAAGCACTCAGTATCAGGCTTAGGTCCAGCCTTGGTCTTCTTCGTCGGCGTGGTAACTTTCTTACCACCCTTCTTGAAGTGTCCCTTTTGCTTAGACTTGCCTTTCTTGAATTTGGTGGTCTTATTGACCATCAACACTTGGTGCTCTTTCTTGATCTCCACTTCTGCAGATTTCAACATGGCAAAGAGTTCTGGCAACTGCTTGTTCATGTTTTGCATATTGTAGTTCATCACAAAGTTCTTGTAACTTGGTGGTAGTGATTGGAGGACACGGTAAATCCCCAAAGCATTAGGAATCACTATACGCAAGCTTTGAAGTTTGTTTGCGTGCCCAGACATCTTAAGCAGATGCTCACTGATGGAGCTGCCCTCTTCCATCTTGCAGTTAAAGAACTTTTCAGTAGCCTCATAGCTCTCAATTGCCGCGTGAGTCTCAAAGATCAATTTGAGATCACGGACAATATCATGTGGGTCTGAATTCTCAAACCTTTTCTGAATATCCGCTTCTAAACCATACAAGATAGCACACTGAACCGTGGAGTACTGAGTCTTCCGAGCGAGGTAAACATTCTTTACTTCATCGGTAGCAGTAGCTGCAGGTGGGTCACCCAGCGGTGCATTCAGCACATAGGTCAAATTACCAGCTGTGAGGACAATCCTCAAATTGCGGAACCAATCCGCGAAGTTGCTTCCATTGTTTTTCAACTTTTCTTTCTCTAGGAACACATTAAAATTGATGGTAGGGGCTGCCATTGATCTACAACATATTTGCAATAGTTTAGACTAAGTTTATGACAAATTGAGTTCTAATTAATAGTTAAATTAATCTAGGTGAACTCCCACTCAAAACAATATCCCTCACATTGTTTTAGTGATCACACGAACCAAATCCACCACATCAACACCGATCATCACGAGAGTTGATATAGTTTCAATGGCGAACAGTCGACATGTTCATCATATCTACTATATGATTCATGTTTTACCTTTCGGTGATCCGTGTTCCGAGACCATGTCTGTACATGCTAGGCTCGTCAAGATCAAACCTTAGCTTCCGCATGAGCAAATCTGGCTTGCTCGCGTTGTATACACTTGCGGAATCTAACACACCCGATCATCACGTGGTTCTTTGAAACAACAAGCTTTAGCAACGGTGCTAACTAAGGGTGAACACTTTATGACTTGAAATTCATGTGCATGAGGGATCATCTTATAATGCTACCGTTGTTAACTAAGCAATACAAGATGCATAAAGGATTAACATCACGTGCAATTCATAATATGTGATATGATATGGCCTTTCTTCTTTGTGCTTCCGATCTCCATCTTCAAGCACGAACATGATCTCCATCATCACCGGCACTGCATCAAGGTCAATGACGCTTCTCCATGGTTGTCGTCCACCGGCTTCAACTATTACAACTACTTTGAATAGACTCGCGGGTCTTAACAAAATTAAAGACAACCATATGGCTCCTGCCGGTTGCCAACTTACAATAAGGAACATTGCATTCATCAAATATAATCACAATCATGGCCATATCACATCACAGCACACCCCTGCAAAACAAAGTTAGACGCTTCTACTTTCTTTGCATGTTTTACGTGGTTTGGGGCTTTCAATAAGTGTCGTTCTAACTTACGAACAAGAACCACAACATTGATACTAGTATTGAAAATCACCCGTTGTAAATTGAATGTTAACTATGCTGGGAGAAACAGGCACCCGCAAAGCCACTTATGCAATACAAGTTGCATGTCAAGCGTGGAGCAAGTCTCATGAACGATGTCATGTAAGGTTAGCCCGGGCCGCTTCATCCCAACATACCGCAAGATGCAAAGTACACAAGAAGCAATCGATAATAAAAGCATCAACGCCCACAATGACCATTGTGTTCTACTCGTGCAACAGATCTACACATAGACACGGCTCTGATACCACTGTTGGGTTTCGTAGCATGGAAAACAAAAAATTTCTATCGCATACAAACAAACAAGCCAAGAACTATCTACTAGATTGTAGCAACGAGTCGATGGAATAACTCACCCTCGAAGATTCCAAAGTGTTTAACCAGAGCGGATTCTCGTGGGTGAGGTAGTCGTACTCTTCCCGATCTCAAGATCGCGTAGACGATCCTTCCGGCGTTGCGTTCCGGCAGCGCTCCCGCAGTCGGTCACACGTTCGCTACTCGACGAAGACCTTCCTCTCCCTTGTTCCAGCAGGCAGTGGAGGTTGTAGCACTCTCCTCGCGATTCCGGCAGCACAACGGCGTGGTACCGGAAGTAGAGGGGACATCTCGCAGGGCTTCGCCTTAAGCCGGAGCGAGTATGGTGGACTATGAGAGAGCTCGTCGGCGATCTAGGGTTTAGACACACCAAGGAGGAGGCTTGGCCGGCGGCTAGGGTTAGCTAGGCGGCGGCGGCTTGCCCTAGGGCGGTGGCGGCTGTAGGAGGGCCGGCGGCTTAGGGCTAGGGTTTGCGGGTGGAGGTGTTGGGTCTAGGAGGGGCAGCCCTGCCCCTCCTTATATAGGTGGAGGGGTCGCGCCAGGGGAGGGGAGTCCCTCCCCAACTCGGTTTCCCAAGGGGGCCGGCGGTGGAGGGGAGGAACTCCTCCCCAAATCGGTTTCCACCTGCCCCTCCACCTCCCAAAATAGTCGTTTGACTTTTCAAATTGGCGTTTGACTTTTCAAACTAGGATTTGATTAAACCCTTTATTTTGTTCAGCGATGACACCTAGTACATGATGCAATTATTCCTACTTGGTATGACACATTCATGTACCCTTCCCCTTTGGAGTGCCGGACATTCCGGAACCTTCTAGAACATTCCCGATGAAAACACCGGAACCATTCCCCAACTCCGAAACATGACTTTCCTTATATGAATCTTATTCTTCGGACCATTCCGGATCTCCTCGTGATATCCCGGATCCCATCCGAGACTCCAAACAACATTCGGTCTCTTACTCATCATTCCATAACTACTCAAACAACGTCGAATCCTTAAGTGTGTCTCCCTACGGTTCGTGAATTATGCGGACATGATCGAGACACTTCTCCGAACAATAACCAATAGAGGAATCTAGAAATTCATATGGCTCCCACATATTTCTATGATTACTTTGCGATCGAATGAACCACTTACATACGATACCAATTTCCCTTTGTCTCACGACAATTTACTTATCCGAGGTTATGATCGTCGGTATCTCTGCATACCTAGTTCAACCTCGTTACTGATAAGTACTCTTTTCTCGTTCCCGTGATATGTGATCCCTTGTGAGCCAGTCACATGCTTGCAAGCTAATTGGATGACATTCCACCGAGAGGGCCCAGAGTATATCTATCCGTCATATGGATGGACAAATCCCACTCTTGATCCATGTGTCTCAACCAATACTTTTCGAACACTCAATGCCACCTTTATAGCCACCCAGTTACGGTGTGGTGTTTGATGTCATCAAAGCATCCTTCCGGTGAAGGTGATATGCATGATCTCATGGTCGAAGGAATTAGTTTACTATGTATCAGAAAGCATATAGCAATTGATGTTGGAGATATGCCCAAGAGGCAATAATAAAGTAGGTTATTATCATATCTTCATACTTATGATAAATGTTTACATACCATGCTATAATTGTATTAACAGGAAACATTAATACTTGTGTGATTTGTAAACATAAAAGAGTCCCAAGTAAAGCCTCTTGTTAAACTAGCTTGTTGGTTAATATATGATCATGGTTTCCTCATCATGAACATAGAGATGTTATTAACAACAGGGTCATATCATTAGGAGAATGATGTGATGGACATACTCCTATAGTTAAGCATAGCATAAAGATCATGATATCATGTTAATATAGTTCATTTGCTATAAGCTCATTTGATATAAGCTTGTTTAACTAGTAAAGTCTCTTGTTAAACTAGCTTGTTGCTATAAGCGTAGCATAAAGTCATTTAATATAGTTCATTTGCTATAAGCTTTCTGATACATAGTAACCTAATTCCTTCGACCATGAGATCATGTTAATCACCATCACCGGAAGGATGCTTTGATGACATCAAACACCACACCGTAACTGGGTGGCTATAAAGGTGGCATTGAGTGTTCGGAAAGTATGTGTTGAGGCACATGGATCAAGAGTGGGATTTGTCCATCCATATGACGAATAGATATACTCTGGGCCCTCTCGGTGGAATGTCATCCAATTAGCTTGCAAGCATGTGACTGGCTCACAAGGGATCACATACCACGGGAACGAGAAAAGAGTACTTATCAGTAACGAGGTTGAACTAGGTATGCAGAGATACCGACGATCATAACCTCGGATAAGTAAACTATCGTGAGACAAAGGGAAATTGGTATCGTATGTAAGTGGTTCATTCGATCGCAAAGTAATCGTAGAAATATGTGGGAGCCATATGAATTTCCAGATTCCTCTATTGGTTATTGTTCAGAGAAGTGTCTCGATCATGTCCGCATAATTCATGAACCGTAGGGAGACACACTTAAGGATTCGATGTTGTTGAGTAGTTATGGAATGATGAGTAAGAGACCGAATGTTGTTCGAAGTCTCGGATGGGATCCGGGATATCACTAGGAGATCCGGAATGGTCCGGAGAATAAGATTCATATAAGGAAAGTCCTGTTTCGGAGTTGGGGAATGATTCCGGTGTTTTCATCGGGAATGTTCTAGAAGGTTCCGGAATGTTCGGCACTCCGGAGGGGAAGGGTACATGAATGTGTCATTGCAAGTTGGAATGATTGCATCATGTACTAGGTGTCATCGCTGTACAAAATAAAGGGTTTAATCAAATCCTAGTTTGAAAAGTCAAACGCCAATTTGAAAAGTCAAACGACTATTTTGGAAAGTGGAGAAGAAGTGGGAAACCGAGTTGGGGAGGAGTTCCTCCTCCACCGCCGTCCCACTAGGGATCCGAGTTGGGGAGGGACTCCCTCCCCTTGGCCGGCGCCTCCCTCCACCTATATAAGAAGGGGCAGGGCTCCCCTCCTAGACACACAAGTTGCCTCCCTCTAAACCTAAACCCTAGCCACAGCCTAGGGATTTCTCCCAAGCCGCCGAGTTAGAGCTTCTAATTGCCCTAGCCGCTGGTTTAGCCCTTTCTAATTGGTGTGTCTAAACCCTAGATCACCAAGGCTCTCTCATAGTCCACCATACTCGCTCCGGCTTAAGGCGAAGCCCTGCGAGATCTCCCCTCTACTTCCGGTACCACGCCGTCATGCTGCCGGAATCGCGAGGAGAGTGCTACAACCTCCGCTACCTGCTGGAACAAGGGAGAGGAAGGTATTCGTCGAGTACCGAACGTGTGACCGACTGCGGAAGCGCTGCCGGAACGCAGCGCCGGAAGGATCGTCTACGCGATCTTGAGATCGGCAAGTGTACGACTACATCACCCACGAGAATCTGCTCTCGTTATGTTAGACCCCTCCTTTATAAAGGAAAGGATCCCTGTGATTGCAATGCTAGTCCCTGGATCAATGCTAGCATCCACAGTTTAAGATGAAGTACACAGATACAAAGGTCGTTTATTACATTCATTCCAGAGATAAAACATAGTCTTTTACAACTCAGGGCCATAGGCCTAATACAAGAGTTTAAGGAATAAGTAAATAAACATAAGTCTTCATCTTCATGTGCCACAGGCAAGCATGTTGAGTGTAGACTCATGACTCCTATTCATCATCGGAGTAACCTACAACATCACAAGTTACAGCCACAGAGGGTCAATACTTTGGAATAGTATTGGCAAGTGATACCTTAGTATATTTTAAGTGGACTATATTACTATATGCATTTGGCTAAGTGTAGCTGGGCTTGCTTTGCTTGAAAATAAGTTTTACCTATTAGTTGAAATCACTAAATTCTTCTTTGTCAAAAACATTCCCAAAGAACCTCCAATAGACATTGGGGTCTTCTCCCTTGTTCACCCACAAATTTTTATTTAGAAGTTGGAGTGATGAGATTCTTGTAGCTTCCATGTCTTGATGCTCAAAGTGTCCATTTCCTTGGACTAGGCTAAGTACTTAGGTTTTCCATCTGCAGAGGTTGTGCACTTTCCCCACCAGACTTGGTTTCCCAAGACAAGACCTTTCAGAAGCCTTTCCTTAGTCAAATGGACGCGTTCCAACCTATCATCCCATCTACCACCAACTATCCAAAAGACTAAGTTCTAGCAACCTATATGATCATGGCAGAGCCCATATTGCCAAGTGGTTGCACTGTAAGCTTTCTCAACACTTGGCCTCCAAATCCCTTTGTGCCTGGGTGGCATACCACAAGTGAGATACACAACCCAAGTCCATGGCCTTGTGTAACCACTCAACATAACCCATACTTTCCATTCCACCCAGGAGGTTCATTTGACTTAGTAGTTTTATTAGAAAAGTATAAGTCTCTTGACTTAGAAATATTTTCTTCATAGTAAGTGTAGTTTTCACCAACCCTTGTTTTGCTATAAGCTAGGCTAAGCAAGTATGGCAACCTATCTTAGGGATAATTCCTTAGCAATTCTACTAGACTACATAGGATTTCCCATCTTTTGCTTTAGACAAAATAACATGCAATACTATAACAAAATATCTAATGCTAGTTCAAAACATAGGACAAATTTATTCATGTAAATATCACTTGCCTTGGTAGTGGGGAGAGTAGCACTCTTCACAATCACAATCACTAGCAAAATCTACACAAGAAATTAAAGCATACAATTACTCACAATTATATACAACCAAAAATAATATGAATGCATGCATGCAAGAATTTACTAAGTGGTGATTTTTGAAAATTCTACCAAGTATGCTCATGTCTACAGAAACTTAACATGTCACAAGTTTGCCAACTAAACTTATTTGTCCCCAATATAATTTACCAAAATAAATCTATATCTAAAATAGCCTTAAACTTTTTCTACAAATAAAATCATTTTAACTGTTACTATATGCTAAATAAATTGGATATTCAGAAAGGTCTTGTTTCACTGAATCCAACGGTATAAAGTTTGCAAAAATCCAACGTGGCAATCGAAAGTTATGAGAATTTGAATTAGGATCAAATTTCTGGTTTTTAAATCTATTTTCAGATCTAACCTAGCCACGCGTCATGTTCTTATTCGCCCATACCGTTTCGCACTGGATCGAGCTCCACAACCGTAGGATCTAAATAAAATCTGGCGGCTCAGATCGCGTACCGCTTCGGGTTAAGTGGATCTATCCTAGCACTACGATACAGATCTAACGGCTGCTATTGTCCTGGCCAAGAACTGGCGGCGGAGCGGTGGCTACCGGCGGCGGAACTGTCGGTCGACGACGGAGGCGGCACTACAGGGGGTAAGAGAGATCGAGGAGTAGCTCACCGGGCTCAGGGGGTCACGGCGAAGCTCGTCGTACTCGCGGTTGGTCAAGGGGCGCTCGGACACGGTTGCGATTGCTCGCCGGAGTGGAGGACGGCGTCGGTGTGTCGGGTGGTCGTTGTGGACGTCGCTGTGAACCACCCCAAGGCAGGACGAGGACACGGTTAGATTCACAGAGTCAAGGCAGAGTTGTGTGCTTGAACTAGAAGACGCGGGGCGGTCGGGGCTTACCGCTATAGCTCGCCGAAGTTCGTACAGAAGACGGTGGCGACCAGTCGTTGACGTTGCCGAAGCTATGGGTCATGCGAAGGTAAACGGAGGGTGTCAGAAGGTGCACAGAGATTCACTGAACAAGATAGCGTAAATGCGAGACCGAGGGGAACTCTAGGCTCACCGGAATTTGCCGGCGCAGTCGTCGGAGACGGCGGGGTTGCAGAGAGAAATGCGCGCAGCCTGGGGGCGTTCTGTGCTTGGGGTTTGGGGGAAAAGAGAGAGGGGACAGAGGGGGTTTATATAGCCTGGTCAAGCGCGAGAATCACTCGGCCATTGATTCGAATTAACGCCGCGAATTAAACACAGAAAACGGCCGCGTTGATTGGGGACGAACAGGTCGTGCGGGTGGAGACGACGCTAGCGTGGAGAAGGCCCGCTTGTCAGCGAGGTGCGCGGAGTGTAGGTGGGGTCTGCCTGTCAGCGGCTCAGCGCGTGCGCTCGCGCGTGAGAGAAAAATAAGAAGATCCCGGGTGGGCTTGCTGGGCTCGATTTGCTGCTGGGCCAGATTCTGGCCGCGCGGCCCTTTTCCATTGAGGAGTCCTTTTCTTTTTCTAAATTCATTTTCTGGTATGAATTTTATATGAATTCAAATCCTTTTGAATCCAAACTGCTTTGGGAAATTTTGCAGGGTTTTGTGGGTTCAAAAACAGTCATTTTAACTAAGTGGTTACTTTGCAAGGCTTGGTCAAGCTTGGGTTTCAAAATAAACAGAGATTTGCTCTAGTTTGCAAATATTTGAAAAAGGATTTTGAAACTATTTCTAAATTTGGAATCTTGGGTTAAAAGCTTCACCTAATCTTTCCATCAATGGAGGCAAGCAAACAAGTACCTAATAATCAAATTTCAAAGGGTGATGGCCATTTGAGATAAATTGCCCAGATGAAATCATAGCTCAACCCTCTGTCTCTAAATGATTTTTGAGAAAAATCCTAAATGGATGAATGATGCAAGAATGATATGAATGAGTTTTGGAATATGAATTTAGGGATGTTACAAATCTAACCCCCTTAAGATGAATCTCTCCCTCGAGATTCGGTTTGGCTAGCAAATAGGTGAGGGTGGTCTTTCCGAAGATCATCTTCTCTCTCCCATGTTGCTTCCTCTTCGGAGTGATGGTTCCATTGCACTTTACAAAACTTGATAGTCTTGGTCCTGGTAATTCTTTCTGCGGTCTCTAGAATCTTGACAGGCTTTTCCTCATAAGTGAGATCACTTTCTAGCTGAACTTCTTCCAAAGGTATGGTATCCTTCAAAGAAGACTCTTCCATTTCTAGGTGACATTTCTTAAGCTGACTCACATGAAATACGTTATGGACAGCTGACAGAGACTCTGGCAATTCAACTTCATATGCAACTTATCCCTTGCGACTTAGAATCTTGAATGGCCCAACATATCTTGGTGCCAACTTTCCCTTGACTCCAAATCTTTTCACTCCACGAAGTGGTGATACTCTAAGATAAGCTCTATCTCCAACTTCGTAGGTGACTTCTCTACGCTTAGAATCCGCGTAGCTTTTCTGTCGGGACTGTGCTATCTTTAACCTGTCCTTAACCAATTTGACTTTCTCTTCGGCGTCTTTGATAAGATCAGGTCCAAATAAGCTTCTTTCTCCCACACCATTCCATAACAACGGGGTGGTACACTTCCTTCCGTAGAGTAACTCAAATGGTGCCATTCCAATACTAGCTTGATGACTATTGTTGTAAGAGAACTCTGCGTAAGGCAAACTTTCATCCCAACTTGATCCATAGTCTAGGGCACATGCCCTCAACATGTCTTCAAGAATTTGGTTAGTCCTTTCTGTTTGTCCATCAGTTTGAGGATGAAAAGCAGTACTGAATTCCAACCTTGTTCCCAAAGATTCATGTAGCTGTCTCCAAAAGTGAGAAGTGAATTGGGTTCCTCTATCTGACACGATACTCTTTGGCACACCGTGAAGACATACAATTCGGCTCATGTAGATTTTAGCCAACTTGGCACTTGTATAGGTTGTCTTCACTGGTATAAAATGAGCCACTTTAGTTAGGCGATCCACTACTACCCATATGGAATCATACCCTGACCTGGTCCTTGGTAATCCGGTAATGAAATCCATACCAATATTTCCCACTTCCATTCAGGAATAGGCAGTGGTTGAAGCAAACCTGCTGGTTTCTGGTGTTCCGCTTTGACTCTGCTACACACATCACACAAAGCAATATGTTCGGCGATGTCCCTTTTGAGATTGTTCCACCAAAACCTTTCCTTCATGTCCATGTACATCTTGGTATTTCCCGGGTGAATAGAATATGGAGAGTTGTGACCTTCTTGTAAGATCAGTTTCCGTAACTCCGGGTCTTGTGGAACACATATACGTTTCCCGTGCCATAAAGTACCTTGTTCATCTATATGGAAACTCTTAGCTTTCCCTAGACTAATATTTTCCTTAATCTTTTCAATTTCTTTATCGGTCTTCTGGACTTCTCGGATCTTGTCCAATAGAGTGGGTTGAACATCTAAGGACATGAGATGTCCTTCTGGTACAATCTCCAATCTGAGTTCTTTGAATTTCTTACACAAGTCATCTGGCAATTCCCCTTTTGTAAGGCCATTTACAAACGTCTTACGACTTAGAGCGTCTGCTACTACATTTGCTTTACCGGGGTGGTATTGCAAACTTAAGTCGTAATCCTTGATAAGTTCTAGCCATCTCCTTTGTCTCATGTTGATTTCTTTCTGGGTGAAGATGTACTTCAAGCTCTTATGATCGGTGAACACTTCACACCGCTTACCCAAAAGGTAATGTCTCCATGTTTTGAGTGCATGGACGACAGAGGCTAACTCCAAATCATGAGTAGGATAGTTTATTTCATGAGTTTTGAGTTGTCTCGAAGCATAGGCTACGACTTTACCATCTTGCATAAGTACGGGACCCAACCCTTGATGAGACGCATCACAATATACTTGGAAATCTTTTTCCAAATCTGGCAGACATAGAACTGGTGCTGTCACTAGTCTCTTCTTCAATTCTTGGAAGCTGACTTCACAACCTTCAGTCCAAGCAAATTTCTTATCCTTCTTTAGCAATTCAGTCATTGGCTTAGCAACCTTTGAGAAATTTTCAATGAACCTTCTGTAGTAACCTGCTAAGCTGAGGAAACTACGAACTTCCTTCACATTCTTGGGTGATTCCCAATCTGTCACAGCTGAAACTTTAGCAGGATCAACTGCCACACCATCCTTTGTCATAACATGACCAAGAAAACCAACTTTCTCTAACCAAAACTCACACTTGCTAAACTTGGCATAAAGTTTATGTTCCCTCAGTTTCTCAAGTATCAAACGTAAGTGTCTTTCATGTTCTTGCTTGCTCTTGGAGTAGACTAAGATGTCATCGATGAAAACGACCACAAACTTGTCAAGGAATTCCATGAATACCTTATTCATCATATTCATGAAGTATGCTGGAGCGTTGGTTAAACCAAAAGGCATCACAGTGTACTCATACAATCCGTACCTTGTGGTGAATGCTGTTTTTGGTATATCTTGTTCTCTTATTTTGAGCTGAAAATAACCTGACCGGAGATCAATCTTCGAGAATACACATGCTCCTTCTAACTGATCAAACAAGTCGTTGATTCTTGGTAAAGGATATTTGTTCTTGATGGTCACCTCGTTGAGTGAACGGTAGTCAATACACAATCTTTGTGTTCTATCCTTCTTTTCCACGAACAATACTGGGGCTCCCCAAGATGAAGAACTTGGTTGAATAAACCCTTTCTGCAACTGTTCTCCTAGCTGTTTCTTGAGTTCTTTCAGTTCATCAACTGACATTTTGTACGGTCTCTTAGCTATTGGTCCAGAACCTGGTACCAAATCTATCAGAAACTCCACATCTCTATCTGGTGGCATTCCTGGTAATTCTTCCGGAAACACATCCGGATACTCACACACAATTGGCACACTGTCCACGCTAACCCCCTTAAGAGAATTCAGCTTACTTCCTTTGGACTCAAAGTTTGACTTGAATTTTATTCTTTTTCCTTCTGGGGTTGTGAGTGTAACAGTACGATTAGCACAATCTAGTACTCCCTCGTACTTAGCCATCCAATCCATTCCTAGAATCACATCCAATCCTTGGGAATTTAGGATTATTAGGTTCACTGGAAACTTATGTTTTCCAAATTCTAGGACTAAGTCATAGCAACCTGAGTTTACTATCATTTCTCCACCCGGAGAACTTACTCTTATAGGACACCCAATGGTTTCTACCGGTAGTTCATTTCTTTCAACAAATGTCTTTGATATGAATGAATGAGATGCACCGGTATCAAAGAGTACAAATGCTGGAATTGAGTTGAGTCTGAACTTACCAGCAACGGCATCAGGCTCTTCATAGACCTCCTCCACATTGATGTGGTTAACCTGTCCTTTCTGGAAAGGATTCGGCTTGTTAGGTCCTTCCACCTTCTTTTCGGGGCACTCATTTGCATAGTGTCCCATCTTCTTGCATTTGAAGCACTCAACCTGACTGATGTCCTTTTTAGGAGGTTGGCTTCCACTTCCACTACCATTTCCACTATAGTGGCTCTCATGTCCACCCTTGTGGGTCTTGTACTTGTCCTTGTCATGACTGCGATGATGCTTGTTGTCATGACGGTTGTGGTTGTGCTTGC
This sequence comes from Avena sativa, assembly GCA_916181665.1. Taxonomy (NCBI): domain Eukaryota; kingdom Viridiplantae; phylum Streptophyta; class Magnoliopsida; order Poales; family Poaceae; genus Avena; species Avena sativa. The sequence continues at coordinate 199,122,073 of OV702282.1, forward strand.
TGAATTTCCCATGTTTATGAGGTCCTGAGTTGCCACTGTCATCATAGTGAGATCGTTTGTGAGACGATCCCGAGCTGTGTTTGTCGGAGTGTTTCCTCTTTCTACTCTCGACTTGCTTCATTTTACTTTCCAAAATAGCAGCCTTGTCACACAACGACTGATAAGTTGGAACATATGCCACAGACAACTGTAGGTTCAGCTCATCATTCAAACCCTCCAAGAACTTTTCCTTTCTCTTGGCATCTGTATCAACCTCATCCGGTGCGTAGCGCGCCAGATTGTTGAACTCTTCTATGTATTCAGCCACGCTGCGGTGGCGCTGTTTCAGGTTGTGAAACTCCTTCTTTTTCAGACTCATCATTCCTGATGAGATATGAGCAGTGCGAAAGCCATCTTCAAAGATAGCCCAAGTTACCTCATCCAAAGGAGTGGTAATTTGGAAATTGTCCCACCATGTGGCGGCTGGTCCTTCCAACAGATGTGCTGCGAATCTGACTTTTTCAGCATCCGTGCAGCCCACGGTCACTAAGTCTTTGTTCACAGAACGTAGCCAGTCATTGGCTATCATGGGATCAGTTGTTCCCGAAAACTTTGCTGGCCTCAGACGCAGAAATCTGGTGAGCATATCAAAACCCGGAGGGTTGTTGTTGTTGTTGTTGGGATTGTTGTTGTTGTTGTTATTCTGGTTTTGGATGAACGTTGTCATCATTTGCATAAGCTGTGTTTGCGCATTCATCATTTGTTGCATTTCCGGGGTGATGTTGTTGGGGTTGGGGTTCGCGTGACGGGGAGGCATCTGTGGTTTGTTCAAATAGTTAAGAATGAGATACCCATAGATGTTTCATACACAATACATCATAAGCAAACACATAACAAGCAACATAAGAATAAAGATTCAACAACCACATAACAAGCTCATGAAGTAAAACACACAAATGGCAAGCCATCCACATGTCGGATGGTCCAATAATAAGTTCACAATAACAAGTATGAATATGAAAGGTAAACGAGTAGCCAAGTCTACTCATCAGCATTTATCTCCTCCTCGACGAATGTAAGACCTGCGTTCTCCATCGCGGTCTTGTTCTCCTCAATCGTAGTGGTCAAGGAATCGACATTGGCCTTGAGATCCCTCTTCTGGGAGCGAAGCCTCTCAATAACCATCTGCTGCTGCTCAAGCTCGAAGTCCTTGGACTTCAGTTCCTCGGTCATGTCCCGGATCTTCTTGTTCCTATCCTGGACGCGTTTCTCCTGACTCTTGAACTTGCGGTCCTGGGCCTCGAACTTTGTCTCCATTTCCTTGATCATCTCATCCTGCTGCGCAAAAAGCTTGTCCTTCTCGCGTAGCTGTACCTGAAGTTCGTCATTGCCAAGCATGACGTTCGTCCTGTCTGTATCTACGTGCCTGAGAAGAGTCTCTAAGTCCTGAAGATTAGAGACGTATCGGCTCTGCAGTGCTCCTCGAGTCGTCCTCAAAGTCAATGGACTCTCCATCAACATCACGTCTTCCGAAGACGTGAAAGTGAGTGCCCCTAACCTGTCGGGAGTGACGGCCTAACAGTCGTCCTATCAGGTCCTGCATGACTACCTCCATGCCTCTCTCCCTGTCGTCGTGCATCAGCTTGAAGACGATGGCCTCCGTAGTAGGCTCAGTCTAGCGTCCGGGCTGGTTCACCTTGAAGCCCCAGAGGTCCTTCCTCTCGAACTTGGTGAGTGGGTACACCGTGATGGTAGGAAGAGGGAGATCAAGCAGAGTGGTAAGCTCAATGATACGGGGACCAAAATGAGTAACCCGAAACTCCTCAACAGTGCTGATGGCAATAGGCATCTATTTATAAGATTGAAAAAGTTAGAACAACGCAATTCAAGGTAAATCAAGACAAACATTCATACATATCCATGAAACATAATTGTCACACAAGTCATGCATACATAAGTCCCTTACATCATTCAAGGTCCATACTTATTTAAAATATCTTTTGGAAATAAGGTGATAAGTGGTGGTCCAACTAACGAAGTGTCCTTACAATCCAATCTCACGGGATCTATTATTAAACACAATGTTCCTAGAGGCAATCCACCAATCTTGCTCTCTTGACTCTATCACTAAGTCTATAACATCTCCCCTTATTTCTTGGTTGGTGTCTTCCAACTCTTGAGTAAGCTCCTTCTCTTTCTCTAAGTCCTTTTGGAGGTTGAGCATTCTGCACCTGACTCTTGCACTAAGTTCTTTGATAGTCCTCCAAGCTGCATCCCTGGCTGACTCAAAGAATGTGGTGTGCATTGTAGTGTTGGTGTACATGCAGAATCCCCTTTCTTTGTGGTTGTCTTCCTTGTTTTTGTACAAGTGAAGTTGCACCCACCAATACTCCACTCCTTCATCCATCACTGGAAAGCCCTTGTACATGGCTTCACCATATGCATCCATTTCCTCCATGAGGTCCTTGAGAATATTGGGAAACTCAGTTTCACACTCCAAGGTCATGGTCATGAGTGGTCCCTTCTTCACGGCTTCGTTGATGGAGTTCATCTACAAAGGAAGTTGAAAGAGATTAGAAAAGTTTTACGAGAAGAATAGACAAGTGTAGAAGTAGTTGAAAAACTTTTTCCTTAGTGGTTTTCCAATCCTAGGGTCATAATCCTACAGGCAACACAGTGCTCTGATACCATCTGTTAGACCCCTCCTTTATAAAGGAAAGGATCCCTGTGATTGCAATGCTAGTCCCTGGATCAATGCTAGCATCCACAGTTTAAGATGAAGTACACAGATACAAAGGTCGTTTATTACATTCATTCCAGAGATAAAACATAGTCTTTTACAACTCAGGGCCATAGGCCTAATACAAGAGTTTAAGGAATAAGTAAATAAACATAAGTCTTCATCTTCATGTGCCACAGGCAAGCATGTTGAGTGTAGACTCATGACTCCTATTCATCATCGGAGTAACCTGCAACATCACAAGTTACAGCCACAGAGGGTCAATACTTTGGAATAGTATTGGCAAGTGATACCTTAGTATATTTTAAGTGGACTATATTACTATATGCATTTGGCTAAGTGTAGCTGGGCTTGCTTTGCTTGAAAATAAGTTTTACCTATTAGTTGAAATCACTAAATTCTTCTTTGTCAAAAACATTCCCAAAGAACCTCCAATAGACATTGGGGTCTTCTCCCTTGTTCACCCACAAATTTTTATTTAGAAGTTGGAGTGATGAGATTCTTGTAGCTTCCATGTCTTGATGCTCAAAGTGTCCATTTCCTTGGACTAGGCTAAGTACTTAGGTTTTCCATCTGCAGAGGTTGTGCACTTTCCCCACCAGACTTGGTTTCCCAAGACAAGACCTTTCAGAAGCCTTTCCTTAGTCAAATGGACGCGTTCCAACCTATCATCCCATCTACCACCAACTGTCCAAAAGACTAAGTTCTAGCAACCTATATGATCATGGCAGAGCCCATATTGCCAAGTGGTTGCACTGTAAGCTTTCTCAACACTTGGCCTCCAAATCCCTTTGTGCCTGGGTGGCATACCACAAGTGAGATACACAACCCAAGTCCATGGCCTTGTGTAACCACTCAACATAACCCATACTTTCCATTCCACCCAGGAGGTTCATTTGACTTAGTAGTTTTATTAGAAAAGTATAAGTCTCTTGACTTAGAAATATTTTCTTCATAGTAAGTGTAGTTTTCACCAACCCTTGTTTTGCTATAAGCTAGGCTAAGCAAGTATGGCAACCTATCTTAGGGATAATTCCTTAGCAATTCTACTAGACTACATAGGATTTCCCATCTTTTGCTTTAGACAAAATAACATGCAATACTATAACAAAATATCTAATGCTAGTTCAAAACATAGGACAAATTTATTCATGTAAATATCACTTGCCTTGGTAGTGGGGAGAGTAGCACTCTTCACAATCACAATCACTAGCAAAATCTACACAAGAAATTAAAGCATACAATTACTCACAATTATATACAACCAAAAATAATATGAATGCATGCATGCAAGAATTTACTAAGTGGTGATTTTTGAAAATTCTACCAAGTATGCTCATGTCTACAGAAACTTAACATGTCACAAGTTTGCCAACTAAACTTATTTGGCCCCAATATAATTTACCAAAATAAATCTATATCTAAAATAGCCTTAAACTTGTTCTACAAATAAAATCATTTTAACTGTTACTATATGCTAAATAAATTGGATATTCAGAAAGGTCTTGTTTCACTGAATCCAACGGTATAAAGTTTGCAAAAATCCAACGTGGCAATCGAAAGTTATGAGCATTTGAATTAGGATCAAATTTCTGGTTTTTAAATCTATTTTCAGATCTAACCTAGCCACGCGTCATGTTCTTATTCGCCCATACCGTTTCGCACTGGATCGAGCTCCACAGCCGTAGGATCTAAATAAAATCTGGCGGCTCAGATCGCGTACCGCTTCGGGTTAAGTGGATCTATCCTAGCGCTACGATACAGATCTAACGGCTGCTATTGTCCTGGCCAAGAACTGGCGGCGGAGCGGTGGCTACCGGCGGCGGAACTGTCGGTCGACGACGGAGGCGGCACTACAGGGGGTAAGAGAGATCGAGGAGTAGCTCACCGGGCTCAGGGGGTCACGGCGAAGCTCGTCGTACTCGCGGTTGGTCAAGGGGCGCTCGGACACGGTTGCGATTGCTCGCCGGAGTGGAGGACGGCGTCGGTGTGTCGGGTGGTCGTTGTGGACGTCGCTGTGAACCACCCCAAGGCAGGACGAGGACACGGTTAGATTCACAGAGTCAAGGCAGAGTTGTGTGCTTGAACTAGAAGACGCGGGGCGGTCGGGGCTTACCGCTATAGCTCGCCGGAGTTCGTACAGAAGACGGTGGCGACCAGTCGTTGACGTTGCCGAAGCTATGGGTCATGCGAAGGTAAACGGAGGGTGTCAGAAGGTGCACAGAGATTCACTGAACAAGATAGCGTAAACGCGAGACCGAGGGGAACTCTAGGCTCACCGGAATTTGCCGGCGCAGTCGTCGGAGACGGCGGGGTTGCAGAGAGAAATGCGCGCAGCCTGGGGGCGTTCTGTGCTTGGGGTTTGGGGGAAATGAGAGAGGGGACAGAGGGGGTTTATATAGCCTGGTCAAGCGCGAGAATCACTCGGCCATTGATTCGAATTAACGCCGCGAATTAAACACAGAAAACGGCCGCATTGATTGGGGACGAACAGGTCGTGCGGGTGGAGACGACGCTGGCGTGGAGAAGGCCCGCTTGTCAGCGAGGTGCGCGGAGTGTAGGTGGGGTCTGCCTGTCAGCGGCTCAGCGCGTGCGCTCGCGCGTGAGAGAAAAATAAGAAGATCCCGGGTGGGCTTGCTGGGCTCGATTTGCTGCTGGGCCAGATTCTGGCCGCGCGGCCCTTTTCCATTGAGGAGTCCTTTTCTTTTTCTAAATTCATTTTCTGGTATGAATTTTACATGAATTCAAATCCTTTTGAATCCAAACTGCTTTGGGAAATTTTGCAGGGTTTTGTGGGTTCAAAAACAGTCATTTTAACTAAGTGGTTACTTTGCAAGGCTTGGTCAAGCTTGGGTTTCAAAATAAACAGAGATTTGCTCTAGTTTGCAAATATTTGAAAAAGGATTTTGAAACTATTTCTAAATTTGGAATCTTGGGTTAAAAGCTTCACCTAATCTTTCCATCAATGGAGGCAAGCAAACAAGTACCTAAATTTCAAAGGGTGATGGCCATTTGAGATAAATTGCCCACATGAAATCATAGCTCAACCCTCTGTCTCTAAATGATTTTTGAGAAAAATCCTAAATGGATGAATGATGCAAGAATGATATGAATGAGTTTTGGAATATGAATTTAGGGATGTTACACGTTAACCGCTTTGGAATCTTCGAGGGTAAGTTCCTCTATCTACTCGTTGCTACAATCTACTAGATAGATCTTGGCTTGTTTGTGTGCATGCGGTAGAAATTTTTTGTTTTCCATGCTACGAACCCCTACAGTGGTATCAGAGCCAGGTCTATATGTAGATCTGTTGCACGAGTAGAACACAATGGTCAATTGTGGGCGTTGATGCTTTTGTTGTCGATTTCTTCTTGTGTACTTTGCATCTTGCGGGATGGTAGGATGAAGCGGCCCGGGCTAACCTTACATGACATCGTTCATGAGACTTGCTCCACGCTTGACATGCAACTTGTATTGCATAAGTGGCTTTGCGGGTGCCTGTTTCTCCCAACATAGTTAAGATTCAATTTACAACGGGTGATTGACAATACTAGTATCAATGTTGTGGTTCTTGTTCGTAAGTTAGAACGGCACTTATTGAAAGCCCCAAACCACGTAAAACGTGCAAAGAAAATTAGAGGCGTCTAACTTTGTTTTGCAGGGGTGTGCTGTGATGTGATATGGCCATGATTGTGATTATATTTGATGTATGCAATGTTCCTTATTGTAAGTTGGCAACCAGCAGGAGCCATATGGTTGTCTTTAAATTCTGTTAAGACCCGCATGTCTATTCAAAGTAGTTGTAATAGTTGAAGCCGGTGGACGACAACCATGGAGAAGCTAAGGTTTGATCTTGACGAGCCTAGCATGTATAAACATGGTCTCGGAACACAGATCACCGAAAGGTAAAGCATGAGTCATATAGTAGATATGATGAACATGTTGATTGTTCGCCATTGAAGCTACATCAACTCTCGTGATGATCGGTTTTGATGTGGTGGATTTGGTTCGTGTGATCACTAAAACAATGTGAGGGATATTGTTTTGAGTGGGAGTTCAACGGCAATATGATTAAAAGTTGAACACTATTTATCATAAATTAAATCAAAGTGAATTTGCATAGTTGTTGTAGTCATTGGCATCCGTTTACCACCTTACGCTTAGTTATAATTGAGATGATAGAACTATATAATTCTGGTTAGTTAATTTACGAACTGGTATCGTATTGTTTTGAAGTGTTAATCTAAAGTTTAAAAGTCCTATTGCAAACTTTCAGTAAGTTTCGGTTACTCCATGAAGTTTAATAATTGGTATTAAAACAAGAGTGACAATTCCAAGAGTTAGTGTATAAGTATCATGTTTGTTTCCATGATTCTTGATATTCAAAGGATTGTCTTAATATCAAGGTTATCTAGGATCTGAAAGAGTTGTTTCAGAAACCATGATGTGTGGAAGATATTGTCATATCTGAAACGAAGTTTTGGTTGCAACATGATAGAGTATAATATGGCAAAAGTCATGTTCTCATATTTGATGAGAATTTGCAAAAGGTTGGAGACACTAGTTGTCCTAATCTTCCAAAAGGTTTTGGAGAGCAAAATTATACTCGCGATTCACCGTTACAAGCTAAAAGTAGCTTGATCATGGATAAATCCATGATGAGGGTGAATATTTGATGTAGGTAAAATGTTTACTACACCAAGAGATTACTAAAGAAAGGAATTTGAAAGAACACCAAACATTTGATAATGGTGATCTACTTCAAAGTGCAAGTCCAAAGACATTGGTATTTAACTATACACGCTTTGGACTATGTGTCATATGTATGACTCCACTATTGATGTTGATAGATTCTTTCAAACAGAAAAGGAAATACTGAAAGAGAATCTCATAAATATATGGCAGAAAAGAAAAGACTAGAATTGTTCAGTTTAAGTATATAGATGATATACATGTTATGGCTATATTCTTTGCTTATTAAACAATGTGGTTCTTAAGTATTTGATACTGAATTTGTTGGTGTGAATCATCATATGAAACAACACAATTCATGAACTACGATGGCCTAAGTAACTAGCAAAAGAATATGTGATGATGTTCATCGAGAACAAAATAAAGGGTTATTGTGTTGCTCGTTAAACATCAAAGCTTGCCTTCAAGATTTGTTTTATCAGGTATTATGAGAACAAAAGGGTTGTTCAAATAATTGCCGTAATCTATAAAAGATGGATGATTCACAAATCTCGTTGGAGAAATCACATCCATAAAACTAGTGCTAAAAATGTCGAAAGAAAAATTGATTGAAAGATCACTTAGGAAGTGACATCGCCGTTTAAATTATATTGGAAAGAAAACATGAAGAAACTCCATGTGGATGGAATTTTGTAGTCTTTTGATTTTGATCACATAACGCTTGTGAAAAATTTCCTAGAGATAATTAAAACTTTGTTCTTAGGCCAAAAGGGAACGAGTGACTAGCTTATTGGAACTTGTACATATTGTTGTATGAAGTCCATTATGTGTAGTCAAGAGCGATGGATTTCAACTTCATATGCTTTCTCCGAGAATTTGAGTGAATATATGAATATTTACTTAATAAGGATGAAGTATGAAACATTTGAAAAGTTCAAAGATTTTCAAGATGAAGTGCAAGATCATTGTAACAAGAATATAAATAGTTTATGATAAGATCATAAAGGAAGATATTTTGAGTTACAAGTTTAGCATAATACCTAAGATTTAAGGAATCGTTCCGTAGATTTACATGTCCCGAAATACCATAAGAGTATGGAGCGTTCGAGATATGTAATTAAACCTTGTTTGACATGGTAAGGTCGAAGGTGTAATTCATAAAACTGCCATTATATTTTAAAGATTAAAAGCTTTAGTGACTACCGTTTTTTCCACTGAAAAGAGCTCCATCATAATCCGTTGAAATGACACCATATGTTATGGTTTGGGATAAAACCCAAGTTTTCCTTTCTTAAAACATTGGTATGCTTTGCATAAGAAAGATGTTTGCAACCAAAGTCGGATGAACCTGTCTTTGTATGTTATTTCGAATAACTGTTAAGTATTCCTCCATAACACCAGAGACAAAAGTGTTTGTCGCTTAGAACGTCAAGTTTCTTTGGGAAGGAATTTTTCGTGAAAAGTAAAGTGGGAGGACAATAGAACTTTGATAAGGTTAAAAGAACCTTAGTTATATGTGCAGAGTTGCGCAGCGCCAAAAAGTGTTCCGGAGGCAGCAACAATGCTCATGGCTCACGTGCCTCAAAGGTTGTGGTCACGGAGATCTAAGTTCCTATTGAAACAAGTAGGTCTGGTAAACAATCAAATACCAAGATTTGAGGGTTGAATCATTATTTGAGAATAATGAACCGACTACATGCAAAGAAGCGATGATGGACCCTGACTCTGTAAAATGGCATGAAGCCATAAAATCCGTGATAGTTCCATACACGAGAAATCAAGTTTTGAACTTGAAGGACCCTCGAGAAAGGTGTAAGACCTTACAGTTGTGTTTGGATCTATAAAGAAATAGACATGGATGTTTCGCATCTATGAAATGGTTGACATGTTGGGAAAGAGTTCACAACAATGTTCAAGGGTTGACTATGACAAGATTTGATCTTTCATAGCGATATTTAGTCTAGACGGATTAATGTAGCAACCACGACATATAATTTTGTTATGTGTTGGATAAACAAAACAAGTTCTTCTAATAGAATTGTTACCTAGGACATGTGCATAACGTGGTCCAAAGGGTTTTGTTAATTCAAAGGATGCTAAATGCATATGCAAACTTCAATGGTTGAAGTAAGCATTGCGGAGTTGGAATCTTCACTATGATGAAACTGTTAAAGGAGTTTAAATTCGTCGGAGATGATGAAGATGCTTGCATTTGCAAGAAATTAAGTGGGAGCGCTAAGACATGTTTCTAATACATTATGTGGAAGACATATTGTTGATTAGAAATGATGTATCTTTTATTAACACAAGATAAGAATTTCATCTCGATGAAAGGCTTAGGCAAAACCCAAATATTTGGCATCAATAGACGCTAATATGGTTGTGCCGAAAGTACATAGATGATGTATTGAATGAGTTCAATATAGAAACTACAAGAAAGGTTCTTGTCGCACAGACAGGATTGAATGAGTTCAATATTTATGATATATTCAAGTGTATTGACACAGGGTAAGTGAAACAAAGATTCAAGTATAGATTGATACTTTATGTATGAAATCACAAAGAATATTTATATCAATCATACTGTGATATGTACAAATCCAGATATGTCCTATGCTCTAAATGTTATGAGCATATACCAGAATGATTCATAAGATGATCATTGGACAATAGTAAGGATATTCTTATGATCTTTTGGAAGAACTAAGAGTATATTATTTGTAGAAGTGACAAATAGATGGTTAGTTCATTGTAAAAGTACTACATTGATACTAGTTTTGTCACAAAATACAAATTAAGTTTATCTCAATCTAAACTAAGGGTGGCACAATATAATGGAAAGTAAGTTCCATAATGGATTTGGATGAGTTCCAAAGTTAAGACATTGTGACAGATACTACAACAAAAGGCTAAGTATATGACTGCTACTATAGCAGCTAAAGAGGGCATTTGTGTCAAGTAGTTTGTTATCAAACTAGGTGTAGTTCACAGCGGGATAATACTATGAAGATATATTGTGCGACAATATTATCAACATGTTTTAACCCTAAAGAACTAAAGGTCTCACCAAAGGACCAAATTTATACAAAGCCATCTCATTAGAGAATGAGTGATGCGTAGAGACGCAAAGACATGCAATTACACACGGATCTGGAAGTGTCAGATCCGGAGATCAGTTGACCACTAGCAAACGTGTACTTGCAACACCGGAAAGCCATAGGTGTTGAATACACAAAGGTTTGAAACTAGATTATTGACTCTAGTGCAAGTGGGAGACTGTTGGAGATATGCCCAAGAGGCAATAATAAAGTAGGTTATTATCATATCTTCATACTTATGATAAATGTTTACATACCATGCTATTATTGTATTAACAGAAAACATTAATACTTGTGTGATTTGTAAACATAAAAGAGTCCCTAGTAAAGCCTCTTGTTAAACTAGCTTGTTGGTTAATATATGATCATGGTTTCTTGATCATGAACATAGAGATGTTATTAACAACAGGGTCATATCGTTAGGAGAATGATGTGATGGACATACTCCTATAGTTAAGCATAGCATAAAGATCAAGTTATTTAATATAGTTCATTTGCTATTAGCTTTCTGATACATAGTAACCTAATTCCTTCGACCATGAGATCATGTTAATCACCATCACCGGAAGGATTCTTTGATGACATCAAACACCACACCGTAACTGGGTGGCTATATAGGTGGCATTGAGTGTTCGGAAAGTATGTGTTGAGGCACATGGATCAAGAGTGAGATTTGTCCATCCATATGACAGATAGATATACTCTGGGCCCTCTCGGTGGAATGTCATCCAATTAGCTTGCAAGCATGTGACTGGCTCACAAGGAATCACATACCACGGGAACGAGAAAAGAGTACTTATCAGTAACGAGGTTGAACTAGGTATGCAGAGATACCGACGATCATAACCTCGGATAAGTAAACTATCATGAGACAAAGGGAAATTGGTATCGTATGTAAGTGGTTCATTCGATCGCAAAGTAATCGTAGAAATATGTGGGAGCCATATGAATTTCCAGATTCCTCTATTGGTTATTGTTCAGAGAAGTGTCTCGATCATGTCCGCATAATTCACGAACCGTAGGGAGACACACTTAAGGATTCGATGTTGTTGAGTAGTTATGGAATGATGAGGAAGAGACCGAATGTTGTTCGGAGTATCGGATGGGATCCGGGATATCACGAGGAGATCCGGAATGGTCCGGAGAATAAGATTCATATAAGGAAAGTCCTGTTTCGGAGTTGGGGAATGATTCCGGTGTTTTCATCGGGAATGTTCTAGAAGGTTCCGGAATGTCCGGCACTCCGGAGGGGAAGGGTACATGAATGTGTCATTGCAAGTTGGAATGATTGCATCATGTACTAGGTGTCATCGCTGTACAAAATAAAGGGTTTAATCAAATCCTAGTTTGAAAAGTCAAACGCCAATTTGAAAAGTCAAACGGCTATTTTGGAAAGTGGAGAAGAAGTGGGAAACCGAGTTGGGGAGGAGTTCCTCCTCCACCGCCGGCCCACTAGGGATCCGAGTTGGGGAGGGACTCCCTCCCCTTGGCCGGCGCCTCCCTCCACCTATATAAGGAGGGGCAGGGCTCCCCTCCTAGACACACAAGTTGCCTCCCTCTAAACCTAAACCCTAGCCATAGCCTAGGGATTTCTCCCAAGCCGCCGAGTTAGAGCTTCTAATTGCCCTAGCCACTGGTTTAGCCCTTTCTAATTGTTGTGTCTAAACCCTAGATCACCAAGGCTCTCTCATAGTCCACCATACTCGCTCCGGCTTAAGGCGAAGCCCTGCGAGATCTCCCCTCTACTTCCGGTACCACGCCGTCGTGCTGCCGAAATCGCGAGGAGAGTGCTACAACCTCCGCTGCCTGCTGGAACAAGGGAGAGGAAGGTCTTCATCGAGTACCGAACGTGTGACCGACTGCGGAAGCGCTGCCGGAACGCAGCGCCGGAAGGATCGTCTACGCGATCTTGAGATCGGCAAGTGTACGACTACATCACCCACGAGAATCTGCTCTCGTTAACCGCTTTGGAATCTTCGAGGGTGAGTTCCTCTATCGACTCGTTGCTACAATCTAGTAGATAGATCTTGGCTTGTTTGTGTGCATGCGGTAGAAATTTTTTGTTTTCGATGCTACGAACCCCTACAGTGGTATCAGAGCCAGGTCTATATGTAGATCTGTTGCACGAGTAGAACACAATGGTCAATTGTGGGCGTTGATGCTTTTGTTGTCGATTGCTTCTTGTGTACTTTGCATCTTGCGGGATGGTGGGATGAAGCGGCCCGGGCTAACCTTACATGACATCGTTCATGAGACTTGCTCCACGCTTGACATGCAACTTGTATTGCATAAGTGGCTTTGCGGGTGCCTGTTTCTCCCAACATAGTTAAGATTCAATTTACAATGGGTGATTGAAAATACTAGTATCAATGTTGTGGTTCTTGTTCGTAAGTTAGAACGACACTTATTGAAAGCCCCAAACCACGTAAAACATGCAAAGAAAATTAGAGGCGTCTAACTTTGTTTTGCAGGGGTGTGCTGTGATGTGATATGGCCATGATTGTGATTATATTTGATGTATGCAATGTTCCTTATTGTAAGTTGGCAACCGGCAGGAGCCATATGGTTGTCTATAAATTCTGTTAAGACCCACGTGTCTATTCAAAGTAGTTGTAATAGTTGAAGCTGGTGGACGACAACCATGAAGCGGCATCATTGACCTTGATGCAATGCTGGTGATGATGGAGATCATGTTCGTGCTTGAAGATGGAGATCGGAAGCACAAAGAAGAAAGGCCATATCATATCACATATTATGAATTGCATGTGATGTTAATCCTTTTATGCATCTTGTATTGCTTAGTTTACGACAGTAGCATTATAAGATGATCCCTCAAGCACACATTTTCAAGTTTTAAAGTGTTCATCCTTAGTAAGCACCGTTGCTAAAACTCGTTGTTTCGAAGCACCACGTGATGATCGGGTGTGTTAGATTCTGCGAGTGTATACAACGTGAGCAAGCCAGATTTGCTCATGCAGAAGCTAAGGTTTGATCTTGACGAGCCTAGCATGTACAGACATGGTCTCGGAACACGGATCACCGAAAGGTAAAGCATGAGTCATATAGTAGATATGATGAACATGTTGATTGTTTGCCATTGAAGCTACATCAACTCTCGTGATGATCGGTTTTGATGTGGTGGATTTGGTTCGTGTGATCACTAAAACAATGTGAGGGATATTGTTTTGATTGGGAGTTCAACGGCAATATGATTAAAAGTTGAACACTATTTATCATAAATTAAATCAAAGTGAATTTGCATAGTTGTTGTAGTCATTGGCATCCGTTTACCACCTTACGCTTAGTTATAATTGAGATGATAGAACTATATAATTCTGGTTAGTTACTTTACGAACTGGTATCGTATTGTTTTGAAGTGTTAATCTAAAGTTTAAAAGTCCTATTGCAAACTTTCAGTAAGTTCCGGTTACTCCATGAAGTTTAATAATTGGTATTAAAACAAGAGTGACAATTCCAAGAGTTAGTGTATAAGTATCATGTTTGTTTCCATGATTCTTGATATTCAAAGGATTGTCTTAATATCAAGGTTATCTAGGATCTGAAAGAGTTGTTTCATAAACCATGATGTGTGGAAGATATTGTGATATCTGAAACGAAGTTTTGGTTGCAACATGATAGAGTATAATATGGCAAAAGTCATGTTCTCATATTTGATGAGAATTTGCAAAAGGTTGGAGACACTAGTTGTCCTAATCTTCCAAAAGGTTTTGGAGAGCAACATTATACTCGCGATTCACCGTTACAAGCTAAAAGTAGCTTGATCATGGATAAATCCATGATGAGGGTGAATATTTGATGTAGGTAAAATGTTTACTACACCAAGATATTACTAAAGAAAGGAATTTGAAAGAACACCAAACATTTGATAATGGTGATCTACTTCAAAGTGCAAGTCCAAAGACATTGGTATTTAACTATACACGCTTTGGACTATGTGTCATATGTATGACTCCACTATTGATGTTGATAGATTCTTTCAAATAGAAAAGGAAATACTGAAAGAGAATCTCATAAATATATGGCAGAAAAGAAAAGACTAGAATTGTTCAGTTTAAGTATATAGATGATATACATGTTATGGCTATATTCTTTGCTTATTAAACAATGTGGTTCTTAAGTATTTGATACTGAATTTGTTGGTGTGAATCGTCATACGAAACAACACAATTCATGAACTACGATGGCCTAAGTAACTAGCAAAAGAATATGTGATGATGTTCATCGAGAACAAAATAAAGGGTTATTGTGTTGCTCGTTAAACATCAAAGCTTGCCTTCAAGATTTGTTTTATCAGGTATTATGAGAACAAAAGGGTTGTTCAAATAATTGCCGTAATCTATAAAAGATGGATGATTCACAAATCTCGTTGGAGAAATCACATCCATAAAACTAGTGCTAAAAATGTCGAAAGAAAAATTGATTGAAATATCACTTAGGAAGTGACATCGCCGTTAAATTATATTGGAAAGAAAACATGAAGAAACTCCATGTGGATGGAATTTTGGAGTCTTTTGATTTTGATCACATAACGCTTGTGAAAAATTTCCTAGAGATAATTAAAACTTTGTTCTTAGGCCAAAAGGGAACGAGTGACTAGCTTATTGGAACTTGTACATATTGTTGTATGAAGTCCATTATGTGTAGTCAAGAGCGATGGATTTCAACTTCATATGCTTTCTCCGAGAATTTGAGTGAATATATGAATATTTACTTAATAAGGATGAAGTATGAAACATTTGAAAAGTTCAAAGATTTTCAAGATGAAGTGCAAGATCATTGTAACAAGAATATAAATAGTTTATGATAAGATCATAAAGGAAGATATTTTGAGTTACAAGTTTAGCATAATACCTAAGATTTAAGGAATCGTTCCGTAGATTTACATGTCCCGAAATACCATAAGAGTATGGAGCGTTAGAGATATGTAATTAAACCTTGTTTGACATGGTAAGGTCGAAGGTGTAATTCATAAAACTGCCATTATATTTTAAAGATTAAAAGCTTTAGTGACTACCGTTTTTTCCACTGAAAAGAGCTCCATCATAATCCGTTGAAATGACACCATATGTTATGGTTTGGGATAAAACCCAAGTTTTCCTTTCTTAAAACATTGGTATGCTTTGCATAAGAAAGATGTTTGCAACCAAAGTCGGATGAACCTGTCTTTGTATGTTATTTCGAATAACTGTTAAGTATTCCTCCATAACACCAGAGACAAAAGTGTTTGTCGCTTAGAACGTCAAGTTTCTTTGGGAAGGAATTTTTCGTGAAAAGTAAAGTGGGAGGACAATAGAACTTTGATAAGGTTAAAAGAACCTTAGTTATATGTGCAGAGTTGCGCAGCACCGAAAAGTGTTCCGGAGGCAGCAACAATGCTCATGGCTCACGTGCCTCAAAGGTTGTGGTCACGGAGATCTAAGTTCCTATTGAAACAAGTAGGTCTGGTAAACAATCAAATACCAAGATTTGAGGGTTGAATCATTATTTGAGAATAATGAACCGACTACATGCAAAGAAGCGATGATGGACCCTGACTCCATAAAATGGCATGAAGCCATAAAATCCGTGATAGTTCCATACACGAGAAATCAAGTTTTGAACTTGAAGGACCCTCGAGAAAGGTGTAAGACCTTACAGTTGTGTTTGGATCTATAAAGAAATAGACATGGATGTTTCGCATCTATGAAATGGTTGACATGTTGGGAAAGAGTTCACAACAATGTTCAAGGGTTGACTATGACAAGATTTGATCTTTCATAGCGATATTTAGTCTAGACGGATTAATGTAGCAACCACGACATATAATTTTGTTATTGGATAAACAAAACAAGTTCTTCTAATAGAATTGTTACCTAGGACATGTGCATAACGCGGTCCAAAGGGTTTTGTTAATTCAAAGGATGCTAAATGCATATGCAAACTTCAATGGTTGAAGTAAGCATTGCGGAGTTGGAATCTTCACTATGATGAAACTGTTAAAGGAGTTTAAATTCGTCGGAGATGATGAAGATGCTTGCATTTGCAAGAAATTAAGTGGGAGCGCTAAGACATGTTTCTAATACATTATGTGGAAGACATATTGTTGATTAGAAATGATGTATCTTTTATTAACACAAGATAAGAATTTCATCTCGATGAAAGGCTTAGGCAAAACCCAAATATTTGGCATCAATAGACGCTAATATGGTTGTGCCGAAAGTACATAGATGATGTATTGAATGAGTTCAATATAGAAACTACAAGAAAGGTTCTTGTCGCACAGAAAGGATTGAATGAGTTCAATATTGATGATATATTCAAGTGTATTGACACAGGGTAAGTGAAACAAAGATTCAAGTATAGATTGATACTTGATGTATGAAATCACAAAGAATATTTATATCAATCATACTGTGATATGTACAAATCCAGATATGTCCTATGCTCTAAATGTTATGAGCATATACCAGAATGATTCATAAGATGATCATTGGACAATAGTAAGGATATTCTTATGATCTTTTGGAAGAACTAAGAGTATATTATTTGTAGAAGTGACAAATAGATGGTTAGTTCATTGTAAAAGTACTACATTGATACTAGTTTTGTCACAAAATACAAATTAAGTTTATCTCAATCTAAACTAAGGGTGGCACAATATAATGGAAAGTAAGTTCCATAATGGATTTGGATGAGTTCCAAAGTTAAGACATTGTGACAGATACTACAACAAAAGGCTAAGTATATGACTGCTACTATAGCAGCTAAAGAGGGCATTTGTGTCAAGTAGTTTGTTATCAAACTAGGTGTAGTTCACAGCGGGATAATACTATGAAGATATATTGTGCGACAATATTATCAACATGTTTTAACCCTAAAGAACTAAAGGTCTCACCAAAGGACCAAATTTATACAAAGCCATCTCATTAGAGAATGAGTGATGCGTAGAGACGCAAAGATATGCAATTACACACGGATCTGGAAGTGTCAGATCCGGAGATCAGTTGACCACTAGCAAACGTGTACTTGCAACACCGGAAAGCCATAGGTGTTGAATACACAAAGGTTTGAAACTAGATTATTGACTCTAGTTCAAGTGGGAGACTGTTGGAGATATGCCCAAGAGGCAATAATAAAGTAGGTTATTATCATATCTTCATACTTATGATAAATGTTTACATACCATGCTATTATTGTATTAACAGGAAACATTAATACTTGTGTGATTTGTAAACATAAAAGAGTCCCTAGTAAAGCCTCTTGTTAAACTAGCTTGTTGGTTAATATATGATCATGGTTTCCTGATCATGAACATAGAGATGTTATTAACAACAGGGTCATATCATTAGGAGAATGATGTGATGGACATACTCCTATAGTTAAGCGTAGCATAAAGATCAAGTCATTTAATATAGTTCATTTGCTATAAGCTTTCTGATATATAGTAACCTAATTCCTTCGACCATGAGATCATGTTAATCACCATCACCGGAAGGATGCTTTGATGACATCAAACACCACACCGTAACTGGGTGGCTATAAAGGTGGCATTGAGTGTTCGGAAAGTATGTGTTGAGGCACATGGATCAAGAGTGGGATTTGTCCATCCATATGACGGATAGATATACTCTGGGCCCTCTCGGTGGAATGTCATACAATTATCTTGCAAGCATGTGACTGGCTCACAAGGGATCACATACCACGGGATCGAGAAAAGAGTACTTATCAGTAACGAGGTTGAACTAGGTATGCAGAGATACCGACGATCATAACCTCAGATAAGTAAACTATCGTGAGACAAAGGGAAATTGGTATCGTATGTAAGTGGTTCATTCGATCGCAAAGTAATCGTAGAAATATGTGGGAGCCATATGAATTTCCAGATTCCTCTATTGGTTATTGTTCAGAGAAGTGTCTCGATCATGTCCGCATAATTCACGAACCGCAGGGAGACACACTTAAGGATTCGATGTTGTTGAGTAGTTATGGAATGATGAGTAAGAGACCGAATGTTGTTCGGAGTCTCAGATGGGATCCGGGATATCACGAGGAGATCCGGAATGGTCCGGAGAATAAGATTCATATAAGGAAAGTCCTGTTTCGGAGTTGGGGAATGATTCCGGTGTTTTCATCGGGAATGTTCTAGAAGGTTCCGGAATGTCCGGCACTCCGGAGGGGAAGGGTACATGAATGTGTCACTGCAAGTTGGAATGATTGCATCATGTACTAGGTGTCATCGCTGTACAAAATAAAGGGTTTAATCAAATCCTAGTTTGAAAAGTCAAACGCCAATTTGAAAAGTCAAACGGCTATTTTGGAAAGTGGAGAAGAAGTGGAAAACCGAGTTGGGGAGGAGTTCCTCCTCCACCGCCGGCCCACTAGGGATCCGAGTTGGGGAGGGACTCCCTCCCCTTGGCCGGCGCCTCCCTCCACCTATATAAGGAGGGGCAGGGCTCCCCTCCTAGACACACAAGTTGCCTCCCTCTAAACCTAAACCCTAGCCACAGCCTAGGGATTTCTCCCAAGCCGCCGAGTTAGAGCTTCTAATTGCCCTAGCCGCTGGTTTAGCCCTTTCTAATTGGTGTGTCTAAACCCTAGATCACCAAGGCTCTCTCATAGTCCACCATACTCGCTCCGTCTTAAGGCGAAGGTGATATGCATGATCTCATCAAAGCATCCTTCCGGTGAAGGTGATATGCATGATCTCATGGTCGAAGGAATTAGGTTACTATGTATCAGAAAGCATATAGCAATTGAACTATTAGAATGACTTGATCTTTATGCTACGCTTATCTATAGGAGTATGTCCACCATATCATTCTCCTCACGATATGATCTTGTTGTTAATAACATCTCAATGTTCATGATAGGGAAACCACAATCATTTATTAACCAACAAGCTAGTATTATATATAGAGGCTTTACTAGGGACTTCAATTTGAGTTTACAAATCACACAAGTATTAAGGTTTCCTTGTAAATACTATTATAGCATGAACGTAAACATTTATCATAAACACAAATATATAATACTAACTATATTTATTATTGCCTCTAGGGCATATCTCCAACAATATCTCCAACAGTCTCCCACTTGCACTAGAGTCAACTAATCTAGATTACATGGTAATATACCGATCACCCATGGCAGGTTGGTGTTGGTCATGTTTTTCCCTCGGGAGAGGTTTAGTGAACGGATCCGCCACATTCAGATCTGTGTGTACTTTGCAAATCTTTATGTCACCATCTTGGACATGCTCTCGAATAGCGTGAAAACGTAGCTTGGTGTGCTTCATCTTCTTGTGTGACCTTGGTTCTTGCGCATTGGCTATGGAGCCCATATTATCACAATAGATAGACATAGGGTCCAGCGCACTTGGAACCACACCAAGCTCTGTAATGAACTCCTTCATCCATATCGCCTCTTGTGAAGCCTCCGAAGCAGCTATGTATTCCGATTCAATTGAAGATCTCACCACAACGCTTTGCTTTGCACTCCTCCAGCTAACTGTTGCACCATTCAAAGTAAATACGTATCCAGATTGAGATTTAGAATCATCCAGATCGGTGTTCCAACTAGCATCGGTGTAACCATTAACAACGAGTTGTTCATCACCTCCATAAGAAAGAACCATATCCTTAGTTCTTCTTAAGTACTTAAGGATGTTTTTGACCGCTGTCCAATGATCCACTCCTGGATCACTTTGATATCTGCTAGTCAAACTAACAACATATGCAATGTCAGGTCTAGTACATAGCATGGCATACATTAGAGATCCTATGGCTGAGGCATAGGGAGTCTTACTCATCCTTTTTCTATCTTCTGCCGTTGCAGGACTTTGAGTTTTACTCAAGGTCGTATTGGGCAACATGGGCAAGAACCCTTTCTTGCTATCTTCCATTCCAAACCTCTTTAGAACTTTGTCCAAATATGTACTTTGTGACAATGATATTAGGAGCCTCGATCTATCTCTATAAATCTTTATGCCTAATATGTAAGCTGCTTCTCCAAGATCTTTCATTGAAAAACTATTATTCAAATAATCCTTTACACTATTAAGAAGGTCTACATCATTCCCAATCAACAATATGTCATCTACATATAGTATTAAGAATGCTACAGATCTCCCACTCACTTTCTTGTAAATACAAGCTTCTCCGTAAGTTTGTATAAAACCAAAACTTTTGATTACCTTATCAAAACATTGATTCCAACTTCGGGATGCTTGCTTCAATCCATAGATGGACCGTTGAAGTTTGCATACCTTGTTAGCATCTTTATGATCGACAAAACCTTTGGGTTGCATCATATACAACTCTTCATCAATGTCTCCATTGAGGAATGCTGTTTTGACATCCATCTGCCATATCTCATAATCATAATATGCAGCGATTGCTAACATAATCCTCACAGACTTTAGCTTCGCTACAGTTGAGAAAGTCTCATCGTAGTCAACTTCTTGAATTTGTCGAAACCCTTTTGCGACAAGTCGAGCTTTATAGACAGTAACATTACCATCAGCATTTGTTTTCTTCTTGAAAATCCATTTGTTCTCGACAGCCTTCCGGCCATCCGGTAAGTCCACCAAAGTCCATACTTGGTTTTCATACATGGATCCAATCTCGGATTTCATGGCTTCTTGCCATTTATTTTAAATCTGGGCTCATCATCGCTTCCTCATATGTCGCAGGGTCATCGGTGTTGTCCACCAACATGACACTCATAACAGGATCATACCAATCAGGAGTGGTACGAGTTCTCGTTGACCTGCGTGGCTCTGTAGCAACTACAACCGAAGTTTCATGATCATCATTATTAGCTTCCTCTCTTATTGGTGCAGGCACCACAGGAACTTCTTTCGGTGCTGCGATACTCGCAATTTCGAGAGAAGGTTCAACAACCTCGTCGAGTTCTACTTTCCTTCCAGTCACTTCTTTCGAGAGAAATTCCTTCTCTAGAAAGGATCCATTCTTAGCAACGAAGATTTTGCCTTCGGATCTATGATAGAAGGTATACCCAATAGTTTCCTTCGGGTATCCTATGAAGACGCATTTTTCCGCTTTGGGTTCAAGCTTGTCCGGTTGTAACTTCTTTACATAGGCTTCGCAACCCCAAACTTTAAGGAACGACAATTTAGGTTTCTTCCCAAACCATAATTCATATGGTGTCATTTCAACGGATTTAGATGGTGCCTTATTTAAAGTGAATGCGGCTGTTTCTAATGCATAACCCCAAAATGATAGCGGTAAATCTGTAAGTGACATCATAGAATGAACCATATCTAAGAGAGTTCGATTACGACGTTCAGACACACCATTACGCTCTGGTGTTCCCGGCGGTGTCAATTGTGAAAGTATTCCGCATTTCTTCAAATGCTCGCCAAACTCGTAACTTAGATATTCACCTCCACGATCAGAACGTAGAAATTTAATCTTCTTGTTATGTTGATTCTCCACCTCACTTTGAAATTCCTTAAACTTCTCGAAAGTTTCGGACTTATGTTTCATGAAATAGATATACCCATATCTACTCAAGTCATCCGTGAAGGTAAGAACATAACGATAACCACCACGCGATGCTACACTCATTGGACCACACACATCGGTATGTATGATTTCCAATAAGTCCGTAGCTCGCTCCATCATACCAGAAAATGGAGTCTTAGTCATTTTTCCCATCAGACATGCTTCGCATCTTTCAAGTGATTCGAAATCAAGTGATTCAAGAAGTCCATAGGAATGGAGTTTCTTCATACGCTTCACTCCAATGTGACCAAGACGACAGTGCCACATATAGGTCGAGTTATCGCTCGATTTCAAACGTTTAGCCTCAATGTTATTAATATGTGTATTTCCACTATCGAGATTCAATAAGAATAGACCATCTATCAAAGGTGCATGTGCATAAAACATATTACTCATATAAATCGAACAACCATTATTCTCGGACTTAAACAAGTAACCGTCTCGCAATAAACAAGATCCCGATATAATGTTCATGCTTAACGCAGGCACCAAATAACAATTATTTAAGTATAAAACTAATCCCGATGGTAGATGAAGGGGTAGCGTGCCGACCGCGATCACATCAACCTTTGATCCATTTCCCACGCGCATCGTCACCTCGTTCTTCGCTAGCTTCCGTTTATTCTGCAGCACCTGTTTTGAGTTACAAATATGAGCAACCGAACCAGTATCAAATACCCAGGCACTACTACGAGTACTAGTGAGATACACATCAATAACATGTATATCGGATATACCTTTCTTCTTGATGTTGCCGTTCTTCAACTCCGCCAAGTACTTTGGGCAATTCCGCTTCCAGTGACCTTCTCCCTTGCAGTAAAAGCACTTAGTATCAGGCTTAGGTCCAGCTTTGGTATTCTTCGTCGGCGTGGTAACTTTCTTACCACCCTTCTTGAAGTGTCCCTTTTGCTTAGACTTGCCTTTCTTGAATTTGGTGGTCTTATTGACCATCAACACTTGGTGCTCTTTCTTGATCTCCACTTCTGCAGATTTCAACATGGCAAAGAGTTCTGGCAACTGCTTGTTCATGTTTTGCATATTGTAGTTCATCACAAAGTTCTTGTAACTTGGTGGTAGTGATTGGAGGACACGGTAAATCCCCAAAGCATTAGGAATCACTATACCCAAGCTTTGAAGTTTGTTTGCGTGCCCAGACATCTTAAGCACATGCTCACTGATGGAGCTGCCCTCTTCCATCTTGCAGTTAAAGAACTTTTCAGTAGCCTCATAGCTCTCAATTGCCGCGTGAGTCTCAAAGATCAATTTGAGATCACGGACAATATCATGTGGGTCTGAATTCTCAAACCTTTTCTGAAGCTCCGATTCTAAACCATACAAGATAGCACACTGAACCGTGGAGTACTGAGTCTTCCGAGCGAGGTAAACATTCTTTACTTCATCGGTAGCAGTAGCTGTAGGTGGGTCACCCAGTGGTGCATCCAGCACATAGGTCAAATTACCAGCTGTGAGGACAATCCTCAAATTGCGGAACCAATCCGCGAAGTTGCTTCCATTGTTTTTCAACTTTTCTTTCTCTAGGAACACATTAAAATTGATGGTAGGGGCTGCCATTGATCTACAACATATTTGCAATAGTTTAGACTAAGTTTATGACAAATTGAGTTCTAATTAATAGTTAAATTAATCTAGGTGAACTCCCACTCAAAACAATATCCCTCACATTGTTTTAGTGATCACACGAACCAAATCCACCACATCAACACCGATCATCACGAGAGTTTATATAGTTTCAATGGCGAACAGTCGACATGTTCATCATATCTACTATATGATTCATGCTTTACCTTTCGGTGATCCGTGTTACGAGACCATGTCTGTACATGCTAGGCTCGTCAAGATCAAACCTTAGCTTCCGCATGAGCAAATCTGTCTTGCTCACGTTGTATACACTTGCGGAATCTAACACACCCGATCATCACGTGGTTCTTCGAAACAACAAGCTTTAGCAACGGTGCTAACTAAGGGTGAACACTTTATGACTTGAAATTCATGTGCATGAGGGATCATCTTATAATGCTACCATTGTTAACTAAGCAATACAAGATGCATAAAGGATTAACATCACGTGCAATTCATAATATGTGATATGATATGGCCTTTATTCTTTGTGCTTCCGATCTCCATCTTCAAGCACGAACATGATCTCCATCATCACCGGCACTGCATCAAGGTCAATGACGCTTCTCCATGGTTGTCGTCCACCGGCTTCAACTATTACAACTACTTTGAATAGACTCGCGGGTCTTAACAAAATTAAAGACAACCATATGGCTCCTGCCGGTTGCCAACTTACAATAAGGAACATTGCATACATCAAATATAATCACAATCATGACCATATCACATCACAGCACACCCCTGCAAAACAAAGTTAGACGCTTCTACTTTCTTTGCATGTTTTACGTGGTTTGGGGCTTTCAATAAGTGTCGTTCTAACTTACGAACAAGAACCACAACATTGATACTAGTATTGACAATCACCCGTTGTAAATTGAATCTTAACCATGCAGGGAGAAACAGGCACCCGCAAAGCCACTTATGCAATACAAGTTGCAAGTCAAGCGTGGAGCAAGTCTCATGAACGATGTCATGTAAGGTTAGCCCGAGCCGCTTCATCCCAACATACCGCAAGATGCAAAGTACACAAGAAGCAATCGACAATAAAAGCATCAACGCCCACAATGACCATTGTGTTCTACTCGTGCAATAGATCTACACATAGACACGGCTCTGATACCACTGTTGGGTTTCGTAGCATGGAAAACAAAAAATTTCTATCGCATACAAACAAACAAGCCAAGAACTATCTACTAGATTGTAGCAACGAGTCGATGGAATAACTCACCCTCGAAGATTCCAAAGTGTTTAACCAAAGCGGATTCTCGTGGGTGATGTAGTCGTACTCTTCCCGATCTCAAGATCGCGTAGACGATCCTTCCGGCGCTGCGTTCTGGCAGCGCTCCCGTAGTCGGTCACACGTTCGGTACTCGACGAAGACCTTCCTCTCCCTTGTTCCAGCAGGCAGTGGAGGTT
The DNA here is from genome assembly GCA_916181665.1 of Avena sativa. Taxonomy (NCBI): domain Eukaryota; kingdom Viridiplantae; phylum Streptophyta; class Magnoliopsida; order Poales; family Poaceae; genus Avena; species Avena sativa. Next base: position 199,147,161 of record OV702282.1, read on the forward strand.
GTAGCACTCCCCTTGTGATTCCGGCAGCACAACGTCGTGGTACCGTTAGTAGAGGGGAGACCTCGCAGGGCTTCGCCTTAAGCCGGAGCGAGTATGGTGGACTATGAGAGAGCTCCTCAGAATCTAGGGTTTAAACACGCCAAGGAGGAGGCTTGGCCGGCGGCTAGGGTTAGCTAGGCGGCGGCGGCTTGCCCTAGGGCGGCGGTGGCGGCTGCAGGAGGGCCGGCGGCTTAGGTCTAGGGTTTGCGGGTGGAGGTGTTGGGTCTAGGAGGGGCAACCCTGCCCCTCCTTATATAGGTGAAGGGGCCGCGCAAGGGGAGGGGAGTCCCTCCCCAACTCGGTTTCCCAAGGGGGCCGGCGGTGGAGGGGAGGAACTCCTCCCCAACTCGGTTTCCACCTGCCCCTCCACTTCCCAAAATAGCCGTTTGACTTTTCAAATTGGCGTTTGACTTTTCAAACTAGGATTTGATTAAACCCTTTATTTTGTTCAGCGATGACACCTAGTACATGATGCAATCATTCCAACTTGGTATGACACATTCATGTACCCTTCCCCTTCGGAGTGCCGGACATTCCAGAACCTTCTAGAACATTCCCGATGAAAACACCGGAACCATTCCCCAACTCCGAAACATGACTTTCCTTATATGAATCTTATTCTCCGGACCATTCCGGATCTCCTCGTGATATCCTGGATCCCATCCGAGACTGCGAACAACATTCGGTCTCTTACTCATCATTCCATAACTACTCAAACAACGTCGAATCCTTAAGTGTGTCTCCCTACGGTTCGTGAATTATGCGGACATGATCGAGACACTTCTCCGAACAATAACCAATAGAGGAATCTGGAAATTCATATGGCTCCCACATATTTCGACGATTACTTTGCGATCGAATGAACCACTTACATACGATACCAATTTCCCTTTGTCTCACGATAGTTTACTTATCCGAGGTTATGATCGTCGGTATCTCTGCATACCTAGTTCAACCTCATTACTGATAAGTACTATTTTCTCGTTCCCGTGATATGTGATCCCTTGTGAGCCAGTCACATGCTTGCAAGCTAATTGGATGACATTCCACGGAGAGGGCCCAGAGTATATCTATCCATCATATGGATGGACAAATCCCACTCTTGATCCATGTGTCTCAACCAATACTTTTCAAACACTCAATGCCACCTTTATAGCCACCCAGTTATGGTGTGGTGTTTGATGTCATCAAAGCATCCTTCCGGTGAAGGTTATATGCATGATCTCATGGTCGAAGGAATTAGGTTACTATGTATCAGAAAGCATATAGCAATTGAACTATTAGAATGACTTGATCTTTATGCTACGCTTATCTATAGGAGTATGTCCACCATATCATTCTCCTAACGATATAATCTTGTTGTTAATAACATCTCAATGTTCATGATAGGGAAACCACAATCATTTATTAACCAACAAGCTAGTATTATATATAGAGGCTTTACTAGGGACTTCAATTTAAGTTTACAAATCACACAAGTATTAATGTTTCCTTGTAAATACTATTATAGCATGAATGTAAACATTTATCATAAACACAAAGATATAATAATAACTATATTTATTATTGCCTCTAGGGCATATCTCCAACAGTCTCCCACTTGCACTAGAGTCATCTAATCTAGATTACATGGTAATATACCGAACACCCATGGATGTTTGGTGCTGGTCATGTTTTGCCCTCGCGAGAGGTTTAGTCAACGGATCCGCCACATTCAGATCTGTGTGTACTTTGCAAATCTTTATGTCCCCATCTTGGACATGTTCTCGAATAGCGTGAAAACGTAGCTTGATGTGCTTCAGCTTCTTGTGTGACCTTGGTTCTTGCGCATTGGCTATGGCGCCCATGTTATCACAGTAGATAGACATTGGGTCCAGCGCACTAGGAACCACACCCAGCTCTGTAATGAACTCTTTCATCCATATCGCTTCTTGTGAAGCCTCCAAAGCAGCCATGTATTCCGATTCAGTTGAAGATCTCGCCACAACGCTTTGCTTTGCACTCCTCCAGCTAACTGCTGCACCATTCAAAGTAAATACGTAACCAGATTGTGATTTAGAATCATCTGGATCGGTGTTCCAACTAGCATCGGTGTAACCATTAAAAACGAGCTGTTCATCACCTCCATAAGAAAGAACCATATCCTTCGTTCTTCTCAAGTACTTAAGGATGTTTTTGACCGCTGTCCAATGATCCACTCCTGGATCACTTTGATATCTGCTAGTTAAACTAACAGCATATGCAATGTCGGGTCTAGTACATAGCATGGCATACATTAGAGATCCTATGGCTGAGGCATAGGGAGTCTTACTCATCTTTTCTCTATCTTCTGACGTTGTCGGACTTTGAGTTTTACTCAATGTCGTATTGGGCAACATGGGAAAGAACCCTTTCTTGCTATCTTCCATTCCAAACCTCTTTAGAACTTTGTCCAAATATGTACTTTGTGACAATGATATTAGGCGTCTCGATCTATCTCTATAAATATTTATGCCTAATATGTAAGCTTCTTCGCCAAGATCCTTCATTGAAAAACTATTATTCAAATATTCCTTGACACTATTAAGAAGGTCTACATCATTCCCAATCAACAATATGTCATCTACATATAGTATTAAGAATGCTACAGAGCTCCCACTCACTTTCTTGTAAATACAAGCTTCTCCATAAGTTTGTATAAAACCAAAACTTTTGATTACCTTATCAAAACGTTGATTCCAACTTCGGGATGCTTGCTTCAATCCATAGATGGACCGTTGAAGTTTGCATACTTTGTTAGCATCTTTAGGATCCACAAAACCTTTGGGTTGCATCATATACAACTCTTCATCAATGTCTCCATTGAGGAATGCTGTTTTGACATCCATCTGCCATATCTCATAATCATAATATGCAGCGATTGCTAACATAATCCTCACAGACTTTAGCTTCGCTACAGTTGAGAAAGTCTCATCGTAGTCAACTCCTTGAATTTGTCGAAACCCTTTTGCGACAAGTCGAGCTTTATAGACAGTAACATTACCATCAGCATATGTTTTCTTCTTGAATATCCATTTGTTCTCGATAGCCTTCCGGCCATCCGGTAAGTCCACCAAAGTCCATACTTGGTTTTCATATATGGATTCCGATCTCGGATTTCATGGCTTCTTGCCATTTATTGGAATCTGGGCTCATCATCGCTTCCTCATATGTCGCATGGTCATCGGTGTTGCCCACCAACATGACACTCATAACAGGATCATACCAATCAGGAGTGGTACGAGTTCTCATTGACCTGCGAGGCTCTGTAGCAACTACAACCGAAGTTTCATGATCATCATCATTAGCTTCCTCTCTTATTGGTGCATGCACCACAGGAACTTCTTCCGGTGCTGCGCTACTCGCAATTTCTAGAGAAGGTTCAACAACCTCGTCGAGTTCTACTTTCCTTCCAGTCACTTCTTTCGAGAGAAATTCCTTCTCTAGAAAGTATCCATTCTTAGCAACAAAGATTTTTCCTTCGGATATATGATAGAAGGTATACCCAATAGTTTCCTTCGGGTATCCTATGAAGACGCATTTTTCCGCTTTGGGTTCAAGCTTGTCCGGCTGTAACTTATTTACATAGGCTTCGCAACCCCAAACTTTAAGGAACGACAATTTAGGTTTCTTCCCAAACCTTAATTCATATGGTGTCGTTTCAACGGATTTATATGGTGCCCTATTTAAAGTGAATGTGGCTGTTTCTAATGCATAACCCCAAAATGATAGCGGTAAATCTGTAAGTGACATCATAGAACGAACCATATCTAAGAGAGTTCGATTACGACGTTCGGACACACCATTACGCTGTGGTGTTTCCGGCGGTGTCAATTGTGAAAGTATTCCGCATTTCTTCAAATTCTCGCTAAACTCGTAACTTAGATATTCACCTCCACGATCAGAACGTAGAAATTTAATCATCTTGTTACATTGATTCTCCACCACACTTTTAAATTCCTTAAACTTCTCGAAAGTTTCAGACTTATGTTTCATGAAATAGATATACCCATATCTACTCAAGTCATCCGTGAAGGTAAGAACATAACGATAACCACCGCGCGATGCGACACTCATTGGACCACACACATCGGTATGTATGATTTCCAATAAGTCCGTAGCTCGCTCCATCATACCAGAAAATGGAGTCTTAGTCATTTTTCCCATCAGACATGCTTCGCATCTTTCAAGTGATTCGAAATCAAGTGATTCAAGAAGTCCATCGGAATGGAGTTTCTTCATACGCTTCACTCCAATGTGACCAAGACAACAGTGCCACATATAGGTCGAGTTATCGCTCGAAACGTTTAGCCTCAATGTTATTAATATGCGTATTTCCACTATCGAGATTCAATAAGAATAGACCATCTATCAAAGGTGCATGTGCATAAAACATATTACTCATATAAATCGAACAACCATTATTCTCGGACTTAAACAAGTAACCGTCTCGCAATAAACAAGATCCCGATATAATGTTCATGCTTAACGCAGGCACCAAATAACAATTATTTAAGTATAAAACTAATCCCGATGGTAGATGAAGGGGTAGCGTGCCGACCGCGATCACATCAACCTTTGATCCATTTCCCACGCGCATCGTCACCTCGTTCTTCGCTAGCTTCCGTTTATTCTGCAGCACCTGTTTCGAGTTACAAATATGAGCAACCGAACCAGTATCAAATACCCAGGCACTACTACGAGTACTAGTGAGATACACATCAATAACATGTATATCAGATATACCTTTCTTCTTGATGTTGCCGTTCTTCAAATCCGCCAAGTACTTTCGGCAATTCCGCTTCCAGTGACCTTCTCCCTTGCAGTAAAAGCACTCAGTATCAGGCTTAGGTCCAGCTTTGGTCTTCTTCGTCGGCGTGGTAACTTTCTTACCACCCTTCTTGAAGTGTCCCTTTTGCTTAGACTTGCCTTTCTTGAATTTGGTGGTCTTATTGACCATCAACACTTGGTGCTCTTTCTTGATCTCCACTTCTGCAGATTTCAACATGGCAAAGAGTTCTGGCAACTGCTTGTTCATGTTTTGCATATTGTAGTTCATCACAAAGTTCTTGTAACTTGGTGGTAGTGATTGGAGGACACGGTAAATCCCCAAAGCATTAGGAATCACTATACCCAAGCTTTGAAGTTTGTTTGCGTGCCCAGACATCTTAAGCACATGCTCACTGATGGAGCTGCCCTCTTCCATCTTGCAGTTAAAGAACTTTTCAGTAGCCTCATAGCTCTCAATTGCCGCGTGAGTCTCAAAGATCAATTTGAGATCACGGACAATATCATGTGGGTCTGAATTCTCAAACCTTTTCTGAAGCTCCGATTCTAAACCATACAAGATAGCACACTGAACCGTGGAGTACTGAGTCTTCCGAGCGAGGTAAACATTCTTTACTTCATCGGTAGCAGTAGCTGCAGGTGGGTCACCCAGCGGTGCATCCAGCACATAGGTCAAATTACCAGCTATGAGGACAATCCTCAAATTGCGGAACCAATCCGCGAAGTTGCTTCCATTGTTTTTCAACTTTTCTTTCTCTAGGAACGCATTAAAATTGATGGTAGGGGCTGCCATTGATCTACAACATATTTGCAATATTTTAGACTAAGTTTATGACAAATTGAGTTCTAATTAATAGTTAAATTAATCTAGGTGAACTCCCACTCAAAACAATATCCCTCACATTGTTTTAGTGATCACACGAACCAAATCCACCACATCAACACCGATCATCACGAGAGTTGATATAGTTTCAATGGCGAACAGTCGACATGTTCATCATATCTACTATATGATTCATGTTTTACCTTTCGGTGATCCGTGTTCCGAGACCATGTCTATACATGCTAGGCTCGTCAAGATCAAACCTTAGCTTCCGCATGAGCAAATCTGGCTTGCTCACGTTGTATACACTTGCGGAATCTAACACACCCGATCATCACGTGGTTCTTCGAAACAACAAGCTTTAGCAACGGTGCTAACTAAGGGTGAACACTTTATGACTTGAAATTCATGTGCATGAGGGATCATCTTATAATGCTACCGTTGTTAACTAAGCAATACAAGATGCATAAAGGATTAACATCACGTGCAATTCATAATATGTGATATGATATGGCCTTTCTTCTTTGTGCTTCCGATCTCCATCTTCAAGCACGAACATGATCTCCATCATCACCGGCACTGCATCAAGGTCAATGACGCTTCTCCATGGTTGTCGTCCACCGGCTTCAACTATTACAACTACTTTGAATAGACTCGCGGGTCTTAACAAAATTAAAGACAACCATATGGCTCCTGCCGGTTGCCAACTTACAATAAGGAACATTGCATACATCAAATATAATCACAATCATGGCCATATCACATCACAGCACACCCCTGCAAAACAAATTTAGACGCTTCTACTTTCTTTGCATGTTTTACGTGGTTTGGGGCTTCCAATAAGTGTCGTTCTAACTTACGAACAAGAACCACAACATTGATACTAGTATTGAAAATCACCTGTTGTAAATTGAATGTTAACCATGCAGGGAGAAACAGGCACCCGCAAAGCCACTTATGCAATACAAGTTGCATGTCAAGCGTGGAGCAAGTCTCATGAACGATGTCATGTAAGGTTAGCCCGGGCCGCTTCATCCCAACATACCGCAAGATGCAAAGTACACAAGAAGCAATCGACAATAAAAGCATCAACGCCCACAATGAACATTGTGTTCTACTCGTGCAACAGATCGACACATAGACACGGCTCTGATACCACTGTTGGGTTTCGTAGCATGGAAAACAAAAAATTTCTATCGCATACAAACAAACAAGCCAAGAACTATCTACTAGATTGTAGCAACGAGTCGATGGAATAACTCACCCTCGAAGATTCCAAAGTGTTTAACCAGAGCGGATTCTCGTGGGTGATGTAGTCGTACTCTTCCCGATCTCAAGATCGCGTAGACGATCCTTTCGGCGCTGCGTTCCGGCAGCGCTCGCGCAGTCGGTCACACGTTCGGTACTCGACGAAGACCTTCCTCTCCCTTGTTCTAGCAGGCAGTGGAGGTTGTAGCACTCTCCTCGCGATTCCGGCAGCACAACGGCGTGGTACCGGAAGTAGAGGGGAGATCTCGCAGGGCTTCGCCTTAAGCCGGAGCGAGTATGGTGGACTATGAGAGAGCTCCTCGGCGATCTAGGGTTTAGACACACCAAGGAGGAGGCTTGGCCGGCGGCTAGGGTTAGCTAGGCGGCGGCGGCTTGCCCTAGGGCGGCGGCGGCTGCAGGAGGGCCGGCGGCTTAGGGCTAGGGTTTGCGGGTGGAGGTGTTGGGTCTAGGAGGGGCAACCCTGCCCCTCCTTATATAGGTGGAGGGGCCGCGCCAGGGGAGGGGAGTCCCTCCCCAACTCGGTTTCCCAAGTGGGACGGCGGTGGAGGGGAGGAACTCCTCCCCAACTCGGTTTCCACCTGCCCTCCACTTCCCAAAATAGCCGTTTGACTTTTCAAACTAGGATTTGATTAAACCCTTTATTTTGTTCAGCGATGACACCTAGTACATGATGCAATCATTCCAACTTGTTATGACACATTCATGTACCCTTTCCCTTCAGAGTGTCGGACATTCCTGAACCTTCTAGAACATTCCCGATGAAAACACCGGAACCATTCCCCAACTCGGAAACAGGACTTTCCTTATATGAATCTTATTCTCCGGACCATTCCGGATCTCCTCGTGATATCCCGGATCCCATCCGAGACTCCGAACAACATTCGGCCTCTTACTCATCATTCCATAACTACTCAAACAACGTCGAATCCTTAAGTGTGTCTCCCTACGGTTCGTGAATTATGCGGACATGATCGAGACACTTCTCCGAACAATAACCAATAAAGGAATCTGGAAATTCATATTGCTCCCACATATTTTGACGATTACTTTGCGATCAAATGAACCACTTACATACGATACCAATTTCCCTTTGTCTCACGATAGTTTACTTATCCGAGGTTATGATCGCCGGTATCTCTGCATACCTAGTTCAACCTCGTTACTGATAAGTACTCTTTTCTCGTTCCCGTGATATGTGATCCCTTGTGAGCCAGTCACATGCTTGCAAGCTAATTGGATGACATTCCACCGAGAGGGCCCAGAGTATATCTATCCATCATATGGATGGACAAATCCCACTCTTGATCCATGTGTCTCAACCAATACTTTTCAAACACTCAATGCCACCTTTATAGCCACCCAATTACGGTGTGGTGTTTGATGTCATCAAAGCATCCTTCCGGTGAAGGTTATATGCATGATCTCATGGTCGAAGGAATTAGGTTACTATGTATCAGAAAGCATATAGCAATTGAACTATTAGAATGACTTGATCTTTATGCTACGCTTATCTATAGGAGTATGTCCACCATATCATTCTCCTAACGATATGATCTTGTTGTTAATAACATCTCAATGTTCATGATAAGGAAACCACAATCATTTATTAACCAACAAGCTAGTATTATATATAGAGGCTTTACTAGGGACTTCAATTTAAGTTTACAAATCACACAAGTATTAATGTTTCCTTGTAAATACTATTATAGCATGAATGTAAACATTTATCATAAACACAAAGATATAATAATAACTATATTTATTATTGCCTCTAGGGCATATCTCCAACAGTCTCCCACTTGCACTAGAGTCAACTAATCTAGATTACATGGTAATATACCGATCACCCATGGCAGGTTGGTGTTGGTCATGTTTTGCCCTCGGGAGAGGTTTAGTCAACGGATCCGCCACATTCAGATATGTGTGTACTTTGCAAATCTTTATGTCACCATCTTGGACATGCTCTCGAATAGCGTGAAAACGTAGCTTGATGTGCTTCAGCTTCTTGTGTGACCTTGGTTCTTGCGCATTGGCTATGGCACCCATGTTATCACAATAGATAGACATAGGGTCCGGCGCACTTGGAACCACACCAAGCTCTGTAATGAACTCCTTCATACATATCGCCTCTTGTGAAGCCTCCGAAGCAGCTATGTATTCCGATTCAGTTGAAGATCTCGCCACAATGCTTTGCTTTGCACTCCTCCAGCTAACTGCTGCACCATTCAAAGCAAATACGTATCCAGATTGAGATTTAGAATCATCCAGACCGGTGTTCCAACTATCATCGGTGTAACCATTAACAACGAGCTGTTCATCACCTCCATAAGAAAGAACCATATCCTTAGTTCTTCTTAAGTACTTAAGGATGTTTTTGACTGCTGTCCAATGATCCACTCCTGGATCACTTTGATATCTGCTAGTCAAACTAACAACATATGCAATGTCGGGTCTAGTACATAGCATGGCATACATTAGAGATCCTATGGCTGAGGCATAGGGAGTCTTACTCATCCTTTTTCTATCTTCTGCCGTTGCAGGACTTTGAGTTTTACTCAAGGTCGTATTGGGCAACATGGGCAAGAACCCTTTCTTGCTATCTTCCATTCCAAACCTCTTTAGAACTTTGTCCAAATATGTACTTTGTGACAATGATATTAGGAGCCTCGATCTATCTCTATAAATCTTTATGCCTAATATGTAAGCTGCTTCGCCAAGATCTTTCATTGAAAAACTATTATTCAAATAATCCTTTACACTATTAAGAAGGTCTACATCATTCCCAATCAACAATATGTCATCTACATATAGTATTAAGAATGCTACAGATCTCCCACTCACTTTCTTGTAAATACAAGCTTCTCCGTAAGTTTGTATAAAACCAAAACTTTTGATTACCTTATCAAAACATCGATTCCAACTTCGGGATGCTTGCTTCAATCCATAGATGGACCGTTGAAGTTTGCATACCTTGTTAGCATCTTTATGATCGACAAAACCTTTGGGTTGCATCATATACAACTCTTCATCAATGTCTCCATTGAGGAATGCTGTTTTGACATCCATCTGCCATATCTCATAATCATAATATGCAGCGATTGCTAACATAATCCTCACAGACTTTAGCTTCCCTACTGGTGAGAAAGTCTCATCGTAGTCAACTCCTTGAATTTGTCGAAACCCTTTTGCAACATGTCGAGCTTTATAGACAGTAACATTACCATCAGCATCTGTTTTCTTCTTGAAAATCCATTTGTTCTCGACAGCCTTCCGGCCATCCGGTAAGTCCACCAAAGTCCATATTTGGTTTTCATACATGGATCCAATCTCGGATTTCATGGCTTCTTGCCATTTAGTGGAATCTGGGCTCATCATCGCTTCCTCATATGTCGCAGGGTCATCAGTGTTGTCCACCAACATGACACTCATAACGGGATCATACCAATCAGGAGTGGTACGAGTTCTCGTTGACCTGCGAGGTTCCGTACCAACTTCAACCAAAGATTCATGATCAACATCATTAGCTTCCTCTCTTATTGGTGTAGGCACCATAGGAACTACTTCTGGTGCTGCGCTACTCGCAAGTTCGAGAGAAGGTTCAACAACCTTGTCGAGTTCTACTTTCCTCCCAGTCACTTCTTTCGAGAGAATTCCTTCTCTAGAAAGGATCCATTCTTGGCAACGAAGATTTTGCCCTCGGATCTATGATAGAAGGTATACCCAATAGTTTCTTTAGGGTATCCTATGAAGACGCATTTTTCCGCTTTGGGTTCAAGCTTGTCCGGTTGTAACTTCTTTACATAGGCTTCGCAACCCCAAACTTTAAGGAACGACAATTTAGGTTTCTTCCCAAACCATAATTCATACGGTGTCGTTTCAACGGATTTAGATGGTGCCCTATTTAAAGTGAATGCGGCTGTTTCTAATGCATAACCCCAAAACGATAGCGGTAAATCTGTAAGTGACATCATAGAACAAACCATATCTAAGAGAGTTCGATTACGACGTTCGGACACACCATTACGCTGTGGTGTTCCCGGCGGTGCCAATTGTGAAAGTATTCCACATTTCTTCAAATGCTCGCCAAACTCGTAACTCAGATATTCACCTCCACGATCTGATCGTAGAAATTTAATCTTCGTGTTACGTTGATTCTCTACCTCACTTTGAAATTCCTTAAACTTCTTGAAAGTTTCGGACTTATGTTTCATGAAATAGATATACCCATATCTACTCAAGTCATCCGTGAAGGTAAGAACATAACGATAAGCACCGCGCGATGCTACACTCATTGGGCCACACACATCGGTATGTATGATTTCCAATAAGTCCGTAGCTCGCTCCATCATACCAGAAAATGGAGTCTTAGTCATTTTACCCATTAGACATGCTTCGCATCTTTCAAGTGATTCAAAATCAAGTGATTCAAGAAGTCCATCGGAATGGAGTTTCTTCATACGCTTCACTCCAATGTGACCAAGACGATAGTGCCACATATAGGTCGAGTTATCGCTCAATTTCAAACGTTTAGCTTCAATGTTATTAATATGTGTATTTCCACTATCGAGATTCAATAAGAATAGACCATCTATCAAAGGTGCATGTGCATAAAACATATTACTCATATAAATCGAACAACCATTATTCTCGGACTTTAAACAAGTAACCGTCTCATAGTAAACATGATCCAGATATAATGTTCATGCTCAACGCAGGCACCAAATAACAATTATTTAAGTATAAAACTAATCCCGATGGTAGATGAAGAGGTAGCGTGCCGACCGCGATCACATCAACCTTTGATCCATTTCCAACGCGCATCGTCACCTTGTTCTTCGCTAGCTTCCGTTTATTCTGCAGCACCTGTTTCGAGTTACAAATATGAGCAACCGATCCAGTATCAAATACCCAGGCAATACTACGAGTACTAGTGCGATACACATCAATAACATGTATATCGGATATACCTTTCTTCTTGATGTTGCCGTTCTTCAAATCTGCCAAGTACTTTGGGCAATTCTGCTTCCAATGACCCTCTCCCTTGCAGTAAAAGCACTCGGTATCAGGCTTAGGCCCAGCCTTGGTCTTCTTCGCCGGTGCGGCAACTTTCTTACCGCCCTTCTTGAAGTTTACCTTTTGCTTAGACTTGCCTTGCTTCTTGAATTTGGTGGTCTTGTTGACCAACAACACTTGGTGCTCTTTCTTGATCTCCACTTCTGCAGTTTTCAACATGGAGAAGAGTTCTGGCAACGTCTTGTCCATGTTTTGCATATTTTAGTTCATCAGAAAGTTCTTGTAACTTGGTGGTAGTGATTAGAGGACACAGTGAATCCCCAAAGAATTAGGAATCGCTATACCCAAGCTTTGGAGTTTGTTTGCGTGCCCAGACATCTTAAGCACATGCTCACTGACGGAGCTGCCCTCTTCCATCTTGTAGTTAAAGAACATTTCAGAAGCCTCATAACTCTCAACTTCCGCGTGAGCCTCAAATATCATTTTGAGTTCACGGACAATATCATGTGGGTCATGGTTCTCAAACCTTTTCTGAAGCTCCGATTCCAAACCATACAAGATAGCACACTGAACTGTGGAGTACTGATTCTTCCGAGTGAGGTAAACATTATTTACTTCATCGGTAGTAGTAGCTGCAGGTGGATCACCCAGCGGTGCATCCAGCACATAGGTCAAATTACCAGCATTGAGGACAATGCTCAAATTGCGGAACCAATCCACGAAGTTTCTTCCATTGTTTTTCAACTTTTCTTTCTCTAGGAGCGCATTAAAATTGATGGTAGGGGCCGCCATTGATCTACAACATATTTGCAATAGTTTAGACTAAGTTTATGACAAATTGAGTTCTAATTAATAGTTAAATTAATCTAGGTGAACTCCCACTCAAAACAATATCCCTCAAATTGTTTTAGTGATCACACGAACCAAATCCACCACATCAAAACCAATCATCACGAGAGTTTATGTAGCTTCAATGGCGAACAATCAACATGTTCATCATATCTACTATATGACTCATGCTTTACCTTTCGGTGATCCGTGTTCCGAGACCATGTCTGTACATGCTAGGCTCGTCAAGATCAAACCTTAGCTTCCGCATGAACAAATCTGGCTTGCTCACGTTGTATACACTCACAGAATCTAACACACCCGATCATCACGTGGTGCTTCGAAACAACGAGCTTTAACAACGGTGCTTACTAAGGATGAACACTTTAAAACTTGAAATTGTGTGCTAGGGGGATCATCTTATAATGCTACCGTCGCAAACTAAGTAATACAAGATGCATAAAGGATTAACATCACATGCAATTCATAATATGTGATATGATATGGCCTTTCTTCTTGTGCTTCCGATCTCCATCTTCAAGCACAAACAAGATCTCCATCATCACCGGTATGGCGTCAACTTCAATGGCGCCGTTTCATGGTTGTCGTCCACCAGCTTCAACTATTACAACTACTTTGAATAGACACGTAGGTCTTAACGGAATTTAAAAGACAACCATATGGCTCCTGCCGGTTGCCAACTTACAATAAGGAACATTGCATACATCATATATAATCACAATCATGGCCATATCACATCACAGCACACCCCCTGCAAAACAAAGTTAGACGCCTCTAATTTTCTTTGCATATTTTACGTGGTTTGGGGCTTTCAATAAGTGTCGTTCTAACTTACGAACAAGAACCACAATGTTGATGTTTGAACTATCAAGTGCCCGTTGTAAATTGAATCTATACTATGATGGGAGAGACAGACACCCGCAAAGCCACTTATGCAATACAAGTTGCATGTTGAGCATGGAGCAAGTCTCATGAACGATGTCATGTAAGGTTAGCCCGGGCCGCTTCATCCCATCATACCGCAAGATGCAAAGTACACAAAAAGCAATTGATAATAAAAGCACCACCGCCCACAATGACCATTGTGTTCTACTCGTGCAACAGATCTACATATAGACACGGCTCTGATACCACTGTAGGGGTTCGTAGCATGGAAAACAAAAAATTTCTACCGCATGCACACAAACAAGCCAAGATCTATCTACTATATTGTAGCAACAAGTCGATAGAATAACTAACCCTCGAAGATTCCAAAGCGGTTAACGAGAGCAGATTCTCGTGGGTAATGTAGTCGTACTCTTGCCGATCTCAAGATCGCGTAGACGATCCTTCTGGCGTTGCGTTCCCGCAGCGCTTCCATAGTCGGTCACACGTTCGGTACTCGATGAAGACCTTCCTCTCCCTTGTTCCATCAGGCAGCGGAGGTTGTAGCACTCTCCTCGTGATTCCGGTAGCACGACAGCATGGTGTCGGAAGTAGAGGGAAGATCTCGCAGGGCTTCGCCTTAAGCCAGAGCGAGTATGGTGGAGTATGAGAGAGGCCTTGGCGATCTACGGTTTAGAGGGCACCAAGGGGAGGGTGTGGCCGGCGGCTAGGGTTTGGGGAAACCCTAACTCGATGAGTTGGAGATCCCTAGGCGGCGGCAGCACTTGTGGTGGTGGCGCTTGGGGCTAGGGTTTAGGTGTGAGGGGTAGGGGGCGCCCTACCCCTCCTTATATAGGTGGAGGGTGGCGGTTTGGGAGGAGGGAGTCCTCCTCCAACTCCTCCTTGGCTGGCGGGTGGAGGGAGTAGGACTTCCTCCCTAAGTAGGTTTCCTACTCTCCCTCCACCAAGCAAACTTCAGATTTGACTTTTTCAAATTGGCGTTTGACTTTCAAACTAGGATTTGATTTCTCTCATCATATTGCCCAGCCAAGTGACCTAGTTAATGATACAACCATTCCACATTGTCATGACACATCCATGTACCCTTCCCCCTCCGGAGTGCTGGACCTTCCAGACCCTTCTAGAACATTCCTGGTGAAAACACCGGAATCATTTCCGAACTCCGAAACAGGACTTTCCTTATATGAATCTTATTCTCCGGACCATTCCGGATCTCCTCGTGATATCCCAGATCCCATCTGAGACTCCGAACAACATTCGGTCTCTTTACTCATCATTCCATAACTACTCAACAACATCGAATCCTTAAGTGTGTCTCCCTACGGTTCGTGAATTATGCGGACATGACCGAGACACTTCTCCGATTAATAACCAATAGAGGAATCTGGAAATTCATATGGCTCCCACATATTTCTATGATTACTTTGTGATCGAATGAACCACATACGATACCAATTTCCCTTTGTCTCACGATAGTTTACTTATCCGAGGTTTTGATCGTCGGTATCTCTACATACCTAGTTCAACCTCGTTACTGAGAAGTACTCTTTTCTTGTTCCTGTGATATGTGATCCCTTGTGAGCCAGTCACATGCTTTCAAGCTAATTGGATGACATTCCACCGAGAGGTACCAGAGTATATCTATCCGTCATATGGATGGACAAATCCCACTCTTGATCCATGTGCCTCAACCCATACTTTCCAAACACTCAATGCCACCTTTATAACCACCTAGTTACGGTGTGGTGTTTGATGTCATCAAAGCATCCTTTCGGTGATGGTGATTAGCATGATCTCATGGTCAAAGGAATTAGGTTACTATGTATCAGAAAGCTTATAGCAAACGAACTATTAAAATGACTTGATCTTTATGCTATGCTTATCTATAGGAGTATGTCCATCCTACCATTCTCCTAATGATATGATCTTGTTGTTAACAAGATCTCAATGTTCATGATCGGGAAACCACAATCATCTATTAACCAACAAGCTAGTATTACAAAGAGGCTTTACTAGGGACTCTTATTTAGTTTACAAATCACACAAGTATTAATGTTTCCGGTTAATACTATTATAGCATGAATATAAACATTTATCATAAACACAAAGATATAATAATAACTACTTTTATTATTGCCTCTAGGGCATATCTCCAACAAGACGGAGGTCTGGGATTTGTTTAGCCCTGATCCCGGGGGTGTCACAGCCCGCGCTCGCGCCTGTCGCCAGCGCCACCGCCACCGCCGGCCGTCGCCAACTCCGGTGAGGGTTAGGGTTAGCATTTTAATTAGGATTTTGTTAATTATATTAGTGTATATATTTAGTTTAGGATTTTGTTATATTAGTGTATATATTTAGTTTAGGAATTTGTTAGTTTAGGATTTTTTTAGTTTAGGATTTTGTTATATTAGTGTATATATTTAGGATGAATTAGGATTTGTTAGTTTAGAATTTTTTTAGTTTTGGATTTTGTTATATTAGTGTATATATTTAGTTTAGGATTTTGTTACATCGACGCATGGACTGTCATCCGATATAGCCATCATATGATCCCGCAATATCCGTATTGTCGGTTGATGACATTATTCCGCTAACGGCGTCCTCTTGCCATCCGTCGAGTTCTGTCAAGAATAGGTCGAAGGAAATGTCATTTGTCCTTTCACTTGTGTAATTATCCACCATCCTCATATTGTTGTGGTTTTCCTTTATGTCTTAGAAACCATCGTCACCTCGTCGTGGTTTTTAATATGTGCACCGCAATCACTTGTTTTGTGATTTCTAGAGGATGGTATACTCGATACCACATACATCTGTTTATGGCATGTCTGGCCAATTGGCCTCGTTATTTTTGCTGCGCTTTCTATCCTTTCGTTCTGTGACCTATAGCATGTGTGATATGACACATGTCCTTGGCTATGTGTTTTATCATGTGTGACATGCGGAAAAATACATGTTGTTGTCATAAGTTTTAAAGCCAGATGGAGAGAACATTTGTGTGTGGATGGGTAATACCTTAGGAAGAACTCATGTGTGTCGTAAGTTAGGGTTAGGGTGGTGGTTCTCGCGGGAAGCCGCTTAGTCGCCCGCCTCTCCCGCGACCACCATCACCGACCACCGCCACCGCACCCCCGGGTTTAGGGTTTATTTGTTGAGTTCAAATAAATATTGTGTGCATTTTGCAGGAACTATGGATCCACCTAGTCCAATCTGCAGAGACCTAGATTCATAACACTTGCTCGAGGATATGATTCACGATGCTGATGAGGGATCTCCCTCGAGGTATCTGAACTCATCCGGTGAGGGAGAGGAGACCAACAGACAAGAGGAAGAAGCCCATGGACGCGTAACGTAGACCGAATATATATATATATATGATGTCCGATGATCGTCACTAGATGTACCTAGTTGTATATATATTATGTTCACGAATATTTCTTCTCTTAGGCCTCTACATCGAGCAAGAAAAGCAAGCGCGGCCCAGCCAAAAAGTTGCCCCAGGGTACTGTTTATGAAATTACAAAGGTTTTAGGAGACGGCGAACCATTGGAACCGAAAAAAACAAAACAAATATTTGTACAACAATACGGAGTTGTTGCTAGAGATCACACCCCGATCACTGTTCGAGAGTGGAATAAGCCCAAAGAGGCGGAATGGAGTGATGTGTTGATCGATGATCGATTCAAAGAGCAACTATTTATTGACCTAATGGCACATTTCAAGCTGCCAGAATGTGACACTGATGACGAGAGGGCCGAAATGAGAAAGAAAGTCAAGTATTTTGCACTGAAGAAGATGGCCGAACTATTCAAGAACTGGAAGAAGTCATGATGGAAACAATATCAGAAGGAGAAGAAAACCCCATTATTCGAAGGCTACCTAGCAAAGCAGCAACCTTACTGGGATGCATTTGTGAAGTATAGGGGGTCAGGAGTTGCAGAGGAAAAGTCTGAAAAAACAAGATAAATGCTGCGAAGAAGAAATATCACCATAACATGGGGCCAGGGGGCTATGCGGCTGCCATGCCTAAGTGGGATGCAAAAGAGAAAGAGCTTCATGCTAAAGAGATCATTCCAGAACCAATTCACGAAGAATGGGATTTGAGGGCAAGAAATTGGTTCCTTGGGCATGGGAGTACATATGACGAACTTACAGGGGACCTTGTTTGCAGTGACGGGATAAAGGTACCCAGGAGTGCATGGATAAAAGTGGTGAAAGATATTAAAGATGGAATAAAACTATTTCATACCTATAGAGAGAATGACTTGCTGACCTTGGTCCTCGAGAATCGCGAACATACAGGATGAGTCTGCGGCCTTGACGGGAGTTTCACGTGGGAGACTGGGTTTCCTAAGGACCAAGGTACCTATAGAAGCCGAGAAAGAGCAAAGCAGCGATGGGAGGAGGAGGAGGTAGACAAGTTCAACCAGCAGCTAGCAAGACTTGACAAGCAGCAACAGCAGATCAACGAACTTAGAGGAATAGCGCGCTTGCAAGATCCTCCACTCGATATTACTGCCAACCCATCTCAGCGGAAAAGCAGCGTGGTTGAATCGGAGGTCCCATCTAATGATGCATCCTATACAGATGGTGGTCCCGGCTACCCCGTGGATGGAATTAAGGAACAAATGCCTTGTGAGCTCCATAATAAATTGAAGAATGTATTTGTGAAGGTGGCGGTCGGATCAGCTTTGCCTTGTCCGCCTGATGCACGTTGGCATGGCCGTGAGATTCCACCTGGCTATGCTAAAGTCGGGGTGGATCAAATCGTAAAGGAGTGGGAGTCAATGGAACTTAACATCCCTAGACCTGAAGGTGAGATCACACTCGGAGAAGTACTTGGTGGGATCATTCTATGGGACAAGAACAACATACGGTTTCTAGGCTCGGCCCCAAGGATAACACTACCGCCTCTGAGTCATCGCAGGTCTCCTTCACCTCCACCTCCACGTCCATCACCTTAAAGAAGCCCACCCCATGATGACTACGACCACCACATCCCGAGTCCATCTCGATCTCCCCCGCAGGCTTAGCAGTCTTCGCCGCCCGCTAAGGACAATAAGCGGAAGCGTGCTCCGTCAGTGAGTACTAAAGGATGCGGCAGCCCAAAACGGAAAATGTCGCCCCTCCCAACAGTGCCTCATAAGAACTTTCCCATTAGACCTTACAATCGTACTGATGCAGAATCTGCAGCGATAGCAAAGGCCGGAGTGGCGGCGCATTTTGAGAAGAAGAAACCCGAGCCCGCTCCGATATACACCGAGAAGCAAAAGGGATATGCACTTGATTTTCTGAACACAAAATCGCAATATGAGTTGCACCATAAGCCAGATGACTACCTGCTCACACTTCAGAAATAAGTGGCGAAGAGCAAATCAAGCAAATCAAGTGCAAGCGGTAAAAAATCAGCAAGCACAGGTGTAAGCGGGACCAAAACTGCAATTAGTAAAAAATCAGACATTCCCCTTCTCGGACAACAGGAAAAACAAACGGTCGCACCCCTCAAGGTGGTTTCACAAAACGTTCCACTCCTTGCACAACAGCCATTATATATGTCAATAGCTGCGGAGTTGGCGGCCAGCATGGAAATTAGTCTTGATGAACTATTAGGCCCCCAACTCGACCTTCTACCCAAGATGCCAATAGCCCCTAAATATGTCACAGGTGAGGATTTGGTCAGCAAAGAGAGGCTAAAAGAACTGCCAACACAAATGCGGAATCTCCATCAATGGTACTCGGCAGTCATAAAGCAGAGGAGAATATTTCTCGTAGCCAATGTCCCAAGTGAGTACTATTTCAGACCAGAAGAGGTCCATATTGAGTTTCCAGAACTGTTCCAGTTATACCATCTCGACGCCCTGGACAAATCCATCCTCAGCTGCTATTGTCTGTAAGTTGTTGAATTCATTTTCTACATGTTCGGTTTTTCAGTTGTTCAGTTCAGAACATGTAATTATCCTTATTATGCATAATGAAGATGCTGGAATGTAAAAGAATCTATAATATTGGGTTCATTGACCCAGATAAAGTGCATATAGCCACGCTAATGGATAACCCCGAGGAGACGTAGGAAAACATTCTAAGGTTTCTACTGGAGCAAAATTTCTCTGACCACATACTGTTTCCTTACAATTTCAGGTGAGGGTCTTACTATGTTGTACACATTCACTTTGGACTAGTCGATGCTAATAAGTGTAACTGATGAGTTACTGATGTACTGGGTTCTGCTAGACATTCAACTTGATAAGGGAAGAGTTGATATCATGGACCCATCAAAGAGAAACCTGGAAGATTTCCGCAGCATGCAGGACATGCTCCAGAAGTAAGTTTTGCGCTATATCGGTCTCTTTCGTTGATTTCTTGAGATATCAGGTAATGAATAACTCATTCATTCATTTTCTTCGTCGGGCAGGGTTTGGATCCGGTTCAAGCGCGAGGTTACCGGTGTATTTATTGAGAAGCTGACATTTAGGGCGGTCTCGGTAAGTAGCACGTGATATGTCCGTGTATCTCTTTACTTCTAGTTTCAATACAATAATGATGCTAGATTATTATTTTGATTGAATTATATTCTTGTAAAGTGCGCGAGCCAGCCACAGGGTTCGAATCTATGTGGATTCTACGTATGCGAGTTCATTCGCACGTTTACCACCGAACACAATGATTATAGAGTCGATGTAAGCAATGCATTCACACCATCATTTTATTGCCGTCACCTTTTGTTATCATGATTGATATTAATATTGATCTCCTTTTTCTTATATATAGTTCGAGAGAATGCGGGATCAAATACTACCAGCGCAACGCGTACTAGCAATTGCGGAAGAGCTGGCGGGATTTATTGTCGAAGAGATCATAGACGATGCCGGAGAATTTAGTGTGAATAGGCGCTACTGATCTTCATGTAATCAAACAGACGTGCTCTAGTCCCAAGATTTTGTGATCTCCATGTAACTATGTAAATTGTATATATTTGTATGCTCGATATCGTAATACAAGTTATCTTATATATGCACGAATATGTACGATATGTGGTGGCGTAGAAATATTCAAAAACTATGTTGAAATGAAAAATAAGTAAATAAAACAATAAAAAATGAAATCTCCGCCGTGGCAGAGAAAGGGCACAAAATGCTGCCGCGGCAGAGACCACTAGTCCAAGGTAATGCTTTGTCGCGGCAGAGAAAATGAGCAAAATGCTGCCGCGGCAGAGACCCGCTAGTCACGGTCCTTAACACCAACCGGGACTAGTGGGGGTGCACCCTAAGCGCGCAGGGGCAGCCACGTGGACAACCACTAGTCTCGGCTGGTAACTGGGCCGGGACTAGTAGTGGGCCTATAGTCCCGCTTGATTAGTCCCGGTTCAAAAACTGAGACTAAAGGCCCTTACGGCCCGGGAATAGAGGTCCTGTTTCCACTAGTGTTCATGTCATGTCCTGAATAGAGTTCCTAACAAGAATAAAGAAAAGACCCCTTATGAGGAGTGGGCTGGGAGAAAACCATCACTTTCGTATCTGCGCACTTTGGGGTGTTTGGCGAAGGTCAAGATACCGATCCCCAAGAAACGCAAGCTTGGACCCAAGATAGTGGATTGTGTCTTTCTAGGATATGCTCCACAGAGTGTAGGCTATAGATTTCTAGTGGTTAAATCTGAGGTACCTGATATGCATGTTGATACTATAATGGAATCTCGTGATGCAACATTCTTTGAGAATATTTTTCCTATGAAAGATATGCATCGAATTGGTAGAATTTATTCTGAAATACTTCCTGAATCTAGTGCATCTATTGAGAATTCTGAACAACCACATGAGGAAGTCCTTGAGAAGGATAACGATGAACCTCTCACGAGGAGTAAGAGACAGAGGATTGCAAAATCCTTTGGTAATGATTTCATCGTGTACCTTGTGGACGATACTCCCAGATCCATTGCAGAGGCATATGCATCTCCTGATGCAGATGATTGGAAAGAAGCTGTCCAAAATGAGATGGACTCGATTCTTCCTAATGGAAATTGGGAATTATCGGAACGACCCTATGGTTGCAAACCTGTGGGCTGTAAGTGGGTGTTCAAGAAGAAGCTAAGGCCTGATGGTACTATTGAGAAGTACAAGGCGTGGCTTGTAGCTAAGGTCTACACACAAAAAGAAGGCGAATATTACTTTGACACATATTCACCTGTCGCTAGACTGACCACCATTCGAGAACTACTGTCCCTGGCTGCCTCTTATGGTCTTCTCGTTCATCAAATGGACGTGAAGACAGCTCTCCTTAATGGAGAGTTGGAAGAGGAGATCTATATGGATCAGCCGGATGGGTTTGTGGTAAAAGTTGAAGAGACAAGGGTGTGAAACAAGCACCTAAGCAATGTCATGAGAAGTTTGACAGAACTCTACTTTCTATTGGTTTGTCATTAATGAGGCCGATAGGTGTGTTTACTATCGCCATGGTAGGGGCCATAGTGTTATATTATGTTTGTACATGGATGACATTCTGATCTTTGGTACAAACATGAAAGTGATAAATGAAGTCAAGTCTTTCATGTCAAAGAGCTTTGATATGAAAGATCTGGGAGAGCCTGATGTGATTCTAAAAATCAAGCTTATTAAGAACGAGAATGGGATTACTTTAACGCAATCTCATTATGTTGAGAAGGTCTTGAGCCGATTTGGCTTTATTGATGGCAGGACTTCTCTAACACCTTATGATCCCATTTTGACATTACGAAACAATAATAAGGAACCAATAGATTAGCTGAAATATTCAAAAGTTGTTGGTTCTATCATGTACTTAGCAAGCGCTATAAGACCCGATACCTCTTTTGCTGTGAGCAAGTTGAGTAGGTTCATGTCTAACCCGGGTATTGATCATTGGCATGCACTTGAAAGGCTCATGTGCTATCTATGTGGTACAATGAGCTATGTGATTCACTATTCAGGGCACCCTGCTGAGCTTGAAGGATATAGTGATTCGAACTGGATCTCTGACGTTGATGAACTCTATGCCACGAGCGGGTATGTGTTTACCCTTGGAGGTGGTGCAGTGTCATGGAGATCCCGTAGATAGACCATATTGACAAGGTCAACTATGGAAGTAGAAATTACTACTTTAGACACGACCACTGTTGAGTCAGAATGGCTGCGTGAGCTCTTGATAGACTTGCCTATGGTTGAGAAACCTGTGCCGGTAATCCTTTTGAATTGTGACAACCAAACTATTATTGTCAAAGTGAACAATTCTAAGGATAACGTGAAGTCATCAAGACACGTGAAGAGACGTTTGAAATCTGTCAGGAAATTGAGAAACTCTGGAGTAATAACTGTTATGTATATTCAAACAGGCAAAAACCTGGCAGATCCCTTTACAAAGGGACTATCACGAAATGTGATAGAAAGTGCATCCAGGGAGATGAGGTTGAGACCCATGGATGTCACACCTATTGGTAACCCAACCTATGTGATCGGAGATCTCGTGAATTAGGATCTGGGAAGAACAAGCTAGTGGGTGGACCGAGGAGAGTATTTTATAACCCTATCTATGTGAAGATGCATAACTCTCATAATATGTAAGGCAGGTTGGTAACATGCCTTAATATGTTTGTGTTGTATTTAACTAGCAAAGATGCCGTCCTACAGGGCATTCTTGAAAGAACACACCTATATGAGCTCGACTGTAAACATCGCGGTCTATGAGACTTGGGTGATCTCTAGTAAACTCATGAAGAGACCAGGGATTATGACGCACATGCTCCAACCCGCGGGGTAGGCTACTGGCAACCAGGTACTAGTTATGATTTTGAGTGAAATCTATTGACACCAAACATGCAATTCAAGGTTCGTCCATTGTTCAAGTTGTTGATAGACGTAGTTCAAGATTCTAGGCGGAAGTTCAACTTAACGGTCTCTGCTAAAACACTAGTATATAAATAAGTAGCGACGTTTGGCAAATCTTCAAATGGGTATTTGAGATCTGGTGGGAGATTGTTAGAAATAATGGGATAAATCATTAGACTCATGTGTGATTTCAGATTTTCCCTAAATCTCAAAGCCCATATATGTGGAAGCCCATATGTGATTTGGCCCAAGTTGGTGGCAGCTCACATGTGTGTGGCAAGAGCAGTGGGAGCTAAAGTTTAGTCCCACATGGGAAGTTGAAGGAGAGTTGCACCACCTAATAAGATGGAGTGTTGCACCACTTTGTAAGTGACAATAAGAGAGCTACAGGCGCGCTCCTCCTCCTCCGACGACGACGACGACGCCGCTCGCACGCACACACACTCACCTCGTCTCGTCACGACGCGCGCGCCGCGGGTTGCGGGAATCTCGCCGAGCTGAGCTTTATTTTGCTGCTCAGGAAAATGTGTGCGGTTAGACACGTGTCAACAGTTAGTGGATTTGGGTCTCCCGAATCGTGGGCTATCTGTAACCGAACCGAACGTGCACGATGTGGGCTTGATCCACTTCGTGTCCTATACGGGATTTCCGAGCCGCTCTATATAAACGCCTGTGCGGCTTCCACAAAGCACGATACCAAACCAATCTAGGGTTTTGCCATCCTCTCTGCTTGTGCCGCCACCGTATTCTATTCCATCCCGCTTGCCGGCGTGCACCGGCGGTCGGGAGAGCAGGTCTCCGGAACCACTCGCCTTTGTGATCCTGTATGGGAGAGGACGAATAAGGTTTTTGGAAGCGCTCCGCATGACTTCTCAAGTTCGTCATCACGGCGC
Source organism: Avena sativa (assembly GCA_916181665.1). Classification (NCBI taxonomy): domain Eukaryota; kingdom Viridiplantae; phylum Streptophyta; class Magnoliopsida; order Poales; family Poaceae; genus Avena; species Avena sativa. Next base: position 199,171,568 of record OV702282.1, read on the forward strand.
GTCTTCCCGGTCGTCGAGCCGGACCTAATGCACATCGACTTCTTCGACAGGCTACTGCACCAACGGCGACTACATCGACAACCGATCAGTACGTACACCATCAGATTTGTTATTTTACTATGGCTGTTAATGCGTATACTCTGTTTCTGTTCATGTTGATCAATACATCTAGTATGTTAGAGGTTCACGTGATTGTAGCCGTTGCTGTCATGATTTATATTCTGAAATTAATCAGGAAAATTATGTCTAATATTCCAACATTAACTAAAAAATGTCGCGCATTTACGTCAAATTAGTTGAATGGTCCAATTTTGATGTTTTTCTTGTTGAACCTTGGACTACTACCTTTACACATTATATACACGTGTCGAGATAATGTTTCACCTAAAATATGCAATACTCTAAATATCCATAGATCCAACACTTAAATTCACATAAGGAAACGAAATTCAAATTATTTTATGACCGGTCGAACCCTTTACATAAGGTGTTGTTTGGTACTAATGTATTCGTAGGGATTTGTGGGGATTATCCCCACCAAATGCCATGTCTTCAATTACCGCTAAAAGCATGTTTTATTCTAGTGCATTGGCCTACACTAGTAGAAAACGGATCTTTGATCCAGAGCATTAGCCCCGGTTCTGGTAGAAACGGCCGCAGGGCCTAGAAGACATTAGCCCCGGTTCGTATGGAAACTTTAGTCCCGGTTCATTTAACAAACCGGGGCTAAAGTGTCTGGCACTGGAAAAGAGCAGATGCGTGGACCTTTAGTCCCGGTTTGTGTCCCGGACTATATCTTCTTCCCCTTTCCAGTCCGAGCCATTTCAAGCTCACACAAGCATCTCTCTCAAATTTCTCCCCTCAAGCTCGAGTTCTTCCCATTTTTTCTCAAGATTTGTGAAGATTTTTTTGGCTCCACATCTATCAAGGGTCCTAAGAGGTTAGCAACTTCATCATTTCATCTCTCATTGCTTGTTTTAGCTCATTTCATGCTCTAGAAATGGATAGATTTGCGTGGATTCTATCTCTATATATCTGGTTAATTTGGCACATATAGTTCTCAAAATTCATTTGATTCATCGAAGCACATAGATACATGAGTTTATCCTATCTACATATCTTGGTTTGACACGTTGTCTTGAAATCCAGACGGTTTACAGTGCATATCATGTCACCGTCGAGCAACGAAATATTCTTCTTTCTTCTACCTGTCGTCACAAAATCCATTGGAACAAAAATAAGTACCAAAACTATGAAGGCACACATATATATAGTGGCGCCATAGCATTTTAGTTAATCATCGGCCAGTTAAGCAAGAAATAACAAAAACATGAACACGCCAAGGAGCTACCAAATTAAAATAGGGAGTGCCTCTATGACGAGCTCCTCGAAGATGTCTGAGGACGAGACATCCTAAGACATCTTCGAGAAGCTCTGCCATAGTGGTGTTCCTGCTCTCGCACACCATATTTCAGTTCATATCTTTTCTAGCTAAATCAGTATGCTGGTGGAGCTAACTAATTTCACATATTAGGGAGTGCCTCTACATGGCGGGAAGTGGTTTGGATATGGCGGGAAACAGGCATGTTTGTGTGTTGAATCACGGCATAGTTTGTGATATGGTGCCTATATTGTGCGCATGTGTATATTGGGATGGAGAAAAATGTTGCAGGAGGAAGTTTTCCTTTTCCTCGCTTGGAAAAGCTATTTTACATTTTCCGAGCGCAAAAAGACGGATCGTTTTGTGAAGCAGCCACCAAAATACAGTTACAGAATGCTACCATCCCATTTTTCTAAAATACTACACCACCTTACATGAACTATATCCCAACCGGGGGATCTCAAACCTTTCTGTCCTTCCCGGGTGAAAAAGACAAATGTCTGCCGAAGCGGTAGGAAGTGGGTCCAGTTTGAACTACATGTACATGATCTAACGCCCGTGATTTTTTGAAAAAAAATCATTTTTAGACTCACAATATGTTGTTTCTTTAGAGATCCAATGCAAGTTCTAAAATTCTCATCCCCTATCTTCACGCACGCTGTTTTGACCTAAGTTCGAAACGGCAAAAAATTCAAAAACGGGCATAAAAATTTCAAAAAAGGCCCGAACAATGTAAATCCTTCGCGCGGTGTGATATTATGTGACATAGTTGCAAGGAAAAATATCAAACTTGGTATACTGATTATGTCTCAAAAAACCTTCACAAAATGACCTATCATGTTCGAGGTTTCATGGCTTTCGGTCCAAGAGACGGATGTTATGTGTTGAATCGCAGCATAATTTGTGATACGGTGCCCATATTGTGCATGCATGTGTATATTGGAATGGAGAATAATGTTGCAGGAGGAAGTTTTCCTTTTCATCGCTCGGAAAAGCCATTTTCCATTTTTCGAGCGCAAAAAGATGGGTCGTTTTGTGAAGCAGTCACCAAAATGCAGTTACAGAATGCTACCATCCCATTTTTCTAAAATACTAGACCACGTTACATGAACTATATCCCAACCGGGGGATCTCAAATCTTTCTGTCCTTTTCAGGTGAAAAAGACAAATGTTTGCCGAAGCGGTAGGAAGTGGGTCCGGTTTGAACTACAGGTACATGATCTAACGCCCGTGATTTTTTGAAAAAATCATTTTTAGACTCACAATATGTTGATTCTTCAGAGATCCAATGCAAGTTCTAACATTCTCACCCCCTATCTGTCGTGGGGATATGGTCGGGCAGACATGGATTGAATCATAACCAAGCCCCAACCTACCGATTATACCCAATGCTTCTTCATAAGATTTGGGAATTGCACTTTTAGGGTATTGGATGGTCAAGATACGGAGTATTGCGTTGAAGGCAACATTGCTGATTCGGTAGAAGGACTTGACATGGAGTAACTTCACGGTAAAAGAAAATCTGGACAATCTCCCACCATCACTAGCTGCGCGCTTGGCCTCCTCTATCAGCTCGGCATAGATTGTATGCTCTCCAGCACCTTGTGGTTCAGACTCGTACAAATCCCTAAACAGATCAGGGATTCTATCATCCTCATAGCCATCCTCTGCCTCCAAACCAACATCCTCTTGCGGAACATCATCTTGTATAAACTCACCGCCATCATCAACATGATCTGCGCCTTCACCAGGTTCAGGTTCAGCTCCGGGTTCTGGATGTAAAGGCTCTCCATGATGGATCCACCTATCATACGTGCATGCCATCCCACGCATTAGCAGATGAGCCTCTACATTTGGTAGAGTTTGTTCAACACGATTCATACAGTTGGGGCATGGGCATAAAACTTGAGCATCATCGGGAACACTTCTACGGACAAATCGCATGAACTCATCCACTCCCCTTAGATGCTCATAAGAAAGCCTTCTAACTCCTTTTGTTATCCAGCTTCTGTCCATCTGCAAAAGACCAAAAAATATTGCAAGTTAGAATTGCACTGAATTGTACACACTAGCTAGCAGAAATTAAACAAAAACCTAGATAAGCTCCAACAATATAGTTCTATGCCTACATCTAGCTAAAGGCAAAAAAGACCTGAAGGTTTGGGCTTGAATTGATTCTAAACATCATCTGAAAATATGGATTTTGAAACCCTAATGAAACCAGGCTCTGAAATTAACAGGGAAGTAAACAGGGGAGAGAGGAGAGGGTGCTAACCGATGTATACTGCTGCAGCACCTCCTCCAGTCACCACCGCCGGAGCCCCTCCGCCGGCCACGACCGCCGCAGCCCCTCCGCCGGCGCCTCAGCCCCTCCGCCGGCCACGACCGCCGCAGCCCCTCCGCCCGCCGGCAAACACCGCCTCTTCCCTTCCGCCGGTACGCCGTTCAGCATTGCCCCCGCCGCCGCCGGTCCGCCGTCCAGCGTCGCCCCGCCCGCCGCCGGTCACCACGAAGGGAGCCGCCCTTCTTTTCTGTGTGGTTATCTGTGTGGTAAGGTTTGGTTCTGTGGTCATGTTCTGTTCGATAATACTAATAGTATAGATACAGTTGTTTATACATTATTTGCAACAACACAACTATAGCATAGTGGTTATGGCAGCTGCCTCACATTGCTAGGTCGTGGGTTCAAGTCCCAGCTAGTGCAATCTTTTTTGCATAACAATATTATCTAGGCCAAAGAAGCTGTTGGGCCTGACCTGAAAGAATCGGCCCATCCAGGCCCGACCTAAAAAATCCCTAGCACACAACTAACACGACACGTGGATCACATTGAGGAGGTGGCAGAACAGTCATCCTAGTGCTTAACAAACTACGACGTTATTATAGCGTCATAAGTGACTATGACGATTCTATATCGTCGTAGTATGCTCCAATCAAGGCCCCAAACAGTACACACGAGCTTATGACGATTTCGTGTAAATAATTTAAGACGTTTTTGGGACAAATCGTCATGCATTTGCTATCCTTTGCCCCTTCCAAACAGCTCATGACCAACTGCAGCAAGATCGTCATAAATTTATGACGATTTCTTTCGGGGTCACTATCAAAAGGTCATAGTATAGCACATTTCTTGTAGTGATGGTCACGGCAGATGCTGCAATCGGCAGCGAGTAGTAGAACGAGGGGCAAGGGCGGCCAGCCATCTGCGGTGCGAGATGAGGGCAAAGACACAGGGTTTTACCCAGGTTCGCCCCCCCCCGGAGGGTAAAGACCTACTACTGCTAGATTTTATTATGGAGGTGGTACAATGGGCGAGCTCGGCGGCTAGGCGGCGAGTCGCTTGGGTGTATGATGGAACGTATCTCTACTCGCCCTATAGGGAGGTTTATATATAGGCTCACCTCCCCTAGGGTTTACATATCTCAACCGATTCAGTTAAAGCTTCGGTACTCGTTTAACCTAATCCGACTGGGCCTATCTACTCGCCTGGGCCTTCAGCTTCCAGTCGCTTGGTTCCTTGCTGGGCTTCAATCCAGTCGCCGTCTTGCAGGCCCACTCGCCAGTTCTCGGGCCAGTCAGAAATGTCCTGCTGGGTATACCCCGGTAGGCATATCCCCATCAGTAGTCCCCGAGGCCGCCGTCGATTAGGCGTAGGTGGCTGCTGGCAGTCGGAGTATACGGCTTCAGAGTGGACATCCAGTCGAATCGTCGGCGGGCTCCCGTACAGAGGAGAAACCAATCATCCAGGTCGCAGCTTTGGCGTGTCGAATCGGCAAAACACTGTCATAGTGAGAGGGTCGGCGAGTCGAGTGGACGAAGTAGGACCGTTAACCGTGGTCAAACTAGCCGTTGGGGTAATCCAATGGTAACTTTTGGCGTAATCACCGCGTAGTAACGGCTCCCTGATTTGGCGGGTAACAACCGCTATATAAGAGGAATGGCAGGCGATCAGAGAACCACCTTCTCACCATTTCCTCCGACTGCGCGCACCTTTCGCCTCCCTTCGCATCGCGATCCAGCCGACCTGAAATCCCCTGACCCCCAGCAAATCTCTCTTCCATGGCCCTTTCCACCGAGCCGTGGGGGAGATCTACGTGCACGAGGGCGCAACTGGCTTCCTTCGAGGAGGCCGGGATCTTGCGAGCCGGTTGTTGGCGCATTCCCGCAGCCGGAGAGACGACCCCGAATCCGCGAGAGAGGGAATTCATCTGCTTCACCAGCCATCTTGAACGGGGGCTAGGGTTCCCCATGTCCCTGTTCTTCCGGCGCTTCTGCGCCTACTACGGGATCCAGCCTTCGGATCTGGGTCCCCACAGCATCGAGCAGCTCGCCATCTTTGTGGCGTTCTGCGAATGCTACTTGGGCTGCCGGCCCTACTTCCCCCTATGGCAAGATTTGTTCCATGGACGGATCAGCCGCGAGGAAGCGGGCGGCCCAATGCTAGCCACGGGCGGCCTAACCTTCCAGCTCAAGTCGAAGGCTTCATTCTTCGACCTGATGTTGCCCGCCAAGGCAGCGAGCGACTGGAAGAAATCATGGTTTTACGTAGCCGAGGCGACCCCGGAGGGCGAGGCGGCGATCCCGCGGTACACCGCCAATCGGTCCAAGCCGCGCCGTCTCCAAGTCGGCAAGCTCCCCAACGACCAGCGGATGGTCGTCGACGAGATGCTCCAGACCATCCACGGTCTGAAGAAGAAGGGCCTCCAGACGATAAACCTGTACAACTGCTGGCTCGGGCGGCGGCTCGTCCCGCTCGCTCGACGCGAGCACTACATGTACCAGTACACGGGCCGGGAAGACTCGACGAAGGCCTGCCTCGACGAGTGGAAGCTGGAGGACTACATCCCAGCACTGAAGAAAATCACCCAGGCGGTGTACCTGGACGCACAGGCTGGGGTCGCCCCCTATACCGCAAAGCATCCAGCCCCAACGGTAATCGCTTCACTTCGCTCGCAGTCGCAGTTTATGCAGTCGCGGTAATTCTAATTTCATCTTGTATTCATTGCGGCTATTCCAAGTGGTGGAAGGATGGCTCCCACCTTCGGATGATGAGAACTCGAGCTCGTCCGTTCAGGACGTGGGCGAGTCGCCTCCCGCCAAGGGCAACGCCGGGAGCGACGAGGGCGACAGCGACGACGAATCCGAAGAGGAAGTCGCCCCACTGCTCCGCAAGACCCGTGGGCAGTGTCAATGAGAGCTTGAGGCGAGTAAAAGCCTCGAGCGTCACGATGACGACGACGAGCTTCCAGAAACCACCTCGCGCCGCCAGGCCACTCCATCAAAGAAGAAGAAGAAGGAAAAGGAGGTGAAGGCGCCTCCGAGGAAGACGAAGGCCAAACCGACGAGGCCGGCCTCACCGCCACATTCAGCGAGCAGTTCTGACGCCCCCAGCCCGGCCAAGGACGAGGCGCCGCCAACGACAACCGCATTGGACACGGCCACCATCGAGGTGCCCCTGGCATCGATGCCTCCGCCATTCGCCCCAGTCTCTGGGCTGGGGGACGCCTCGGTCGCAGCGGCTTCGCCTCACAAAGAAGCTCCCGTTGAAGATGTTCCGGAGGCTCCGGTTGCGGCCTCAACAATGAAGAAACCGTCCGTGTCTTGGGCACGCGACGTTCTGGAAATGGGGCTCAGCCGCCGACTGGGCCCCGAACTAGAGAAGCCAGCCGGCCTCCGTACGGGACTGCGCTTCATTCCAGTCGCCAAGTGAGTACACTCTCCCTCCTTTGTCTTCCATAGCGGCTCGAATTATATTGCTTACATGATTGTTGAACAGGACCGGGGTGAAGAGAATGGGCCACCCAACCGTGGCTAAGGTGCCACCCGTCGTTAGCGAGGAGGATCCTTCCCGCAAGAGGAAGGCGGACGAGATCGTCGTCTCTGCGGATGGCAGCAAGAAGGCCAAGGGTGACGACGTCGTCACAATTTCTGATGACACGGCGGTCGCGCCAGCTGGACCCGTAACGGAGGCAGCCGCGTCTACGAAGGAGGGCGCTCCCTTGCCTGGAACGGCCGAGCCGACCTCCTTTGGGGCGGGTGCCTCTATCGCCACCTTCCCGCGCTTCATGACCAAGGCGGCCGCGGCGAGTGGAACTTCGCCCTCGAGCCACGCTCCTGGGACCGCTGATGCTGAAGTCGACCAACGTCGTGGGCACACGCCGGCTCTCCTCGCGTCCGTGGACGCGATACAACTCCACGGCATGCTTGGCGCAGCCATCCAGGTACCTCCAGTCCCCGAGGATCAGGTCGGTACTTTGCAGCGGCCTGATTCTTTTAATGTTTTATCTTTATTTTTTGCATCCAGTCCCCGAGTGCGCGCGCGCTGAATTTCAGCGGGTGGGCACTTAGGAATTTATTTGAGTACCAGTCCCCGAGTGCGCACTCGCTGAATCTCAGCTGGTGGGCACTTAGGAATTTCTTGATTGCCAGTCCCCGAGTGCGCACTCGCTGAATTTCAGCGGGTGGGCACTTAGGAATTTTCTTGATTGCCAGTCCCCGAGTGCGCACTCGCTGAATTTCAGCGGGTAGGCACTTGAGAATTTCTTGATTGCCAGTCCCCGAGTGCGTACTCGCTGAATTTCAGCGAGTAGGCACTTAGGAATTTTGCTTTGACTAACCTTTTTGGTGATGTGCAGGGTCTGCAGCTTGAATCGGCTGACCGATTGGCAACGAAGCAGCGCGCGGAGAAGGAACTGGCCATCGTCCAGGAGGCGAACAAAGGGCTTCAGGCTGTTGCCGCGAAGGAAGAGGAAGCTCGCCAGGGGCTTGTCCCCGCTGGTGAATTGGCGGCGGCGCAATCACCTTTAAGTGTGGCTGAACAGCGGATCGCCGACCTCGAGCGCGAGCTGCGGGAGGCAAAGGAAGAAGCGAGCTCGGCTGACGGGCGAGCCAAGGCCGCCATTGCAGCCGCCGAAGAGGATCGCAAAGTGTCGGATGCCCTTGTTGCTGGGCTTCAGGACGACCATACGTCGCTTCAAAGCTTCATCACGGATCTCGCCCGCTCGTTGATTGGTAAGTGCGTCTGCCTCTTCCAGTAGTTGTGCCTTTTGTGGTGTCCGTCGTATTCATTATTGTCTTCTACTCGCAGGTCGCATCATCGATAGCGCGGAAGAGGCGAGCTCGTTCGACGCGCGGCAGTGTGTAAGCATGCTTGTCGACTTGGCAACGTTGTCGGCGACGTGCATCCGTGCCTATCTCCAAGAGATATCGCCCACGGAAGTGATTCCCAGCGACCTCGTTGAGGTGTGGAGGTATTTGGAGAAGGCGCCCGCGGTCGTTGAGTTCATGACGCGATCGGCGTTTCGGCGCGGAGCGGCGACGGCACTTAGTCTTGGACTTGCCCACTTCCCCGAGGACTTCGACATCGACGATGTGACGAGTGGCTACCCATCGTCGACTGGCGCAGTGGAGCTTTCCGAGGTCCTCAAGTTGCAAGATCGCGCCGCCGCGTACTCGGAGAGTGTATGGGCAATGGGCGACCTCCTTCCGTACCAGGAGACGGTCGTCGTGCCGAACGATCCCGAGCCGCCGCATCGTGATTTCAAGGTCGAGCAGCCCTTCCGCGCGGCGATGGCGGGTGAACTGACGACGTATCCGTCGAACCCGCACACGCCGTTCATCCGCAATCACCGGGGTGTTGGTGAGTCGTCGTCTAAGCCTGCAGAATAGGGTAGTTTGCCTTGTGGCGTTAGCAGCAGGTCTGCCATGCAGGCATATTTTGTAATATGAGACAATGCAATCGAATGAGACATCGTGTCTATTTTGGTATTTGTCATGTGTTTGTGATTGATGTTTGAACGAGTCCCCGAGCGCGTCTGCCCTTTTGTGGGGTTTACCTCGTATGTGATATGTTTGTTGTTTTTATGTGTTTTGTCATTGTGGTCGACTCGCCCGGGCTCGGAAAGCCAGTCGCTAGGCGACTCCCTTGAGCGCTCTGTACTTTGTTGTTTTCCCTTGCGCGAACGAGGTCGGGTGGCCGAGTCCCCGAGCGTGGTACTTGGTTGTTCTAGGCGCGACTCGAGGGTGGTTGAGGACTTAGCGCGTTAGTTTGAGCGCGTCACTCCTGCCTGGCCCGTGGGGTCAGTCGCGTGGCGAGTCCTGGGCATGCTCTCCTACTTGGCGTTTTTCCCGGACCGCTCGTGTTGAACTGGTCTGCAGTCCCCGAGCGTGGTACTTAGCCGTTCGAGTCGCTATGTCAAGGATGCGGAGGACCATGGTCGCTGTAAGGAGCGAAGGCAGTTGTCTTGGTTCGTAGAACCAGTCGGGCTAGGCGACTCCAATGGGGCTCCGGGTAGGCGTTTTTCATGGACGGTGCAAGACCTGAGGTGACTCAGTGCTCTTGCACCGCACTACTTAGCCGTGCCGATCGCTGTACCAAAGGTTGACTTCTGCGGTTAGCGTAACGCTGTTATTACGAGTGCGAGTGGCACAAGATATGGAGAGTAGGCGCAATTTGCGGTAACCGTTTCTTTTTATTTCATAGCGACTGGAGAGTACATCTGTGGGGTTCTAGGAGTAGAACTTCCGTAGGAGGTTTACATTCCATGGTCGCTTGACGCCGAGTTCGCCGTCCCCGCGGACGTCGATGAGGTAGTAGGCGTCGTTGCCGAGTACTCGCCCGATGGCGAATGGCCCTTCCCACGGAGGGGAGAGCTTGTGCATGCCCTTCTTGTCCTGGATGAGGCGTAACACCAGGTCGCCCTCTTGGAAGGTGCGAGTTTTCACCCGCCGGCTGTGGTAGCGGCGGAGGCCCTGCTGGTAGATGGCGGTGCGTGACCGAGCGAGGTCACGTGCTTCGTCGAGTTGGTCGACCCCGTCTTGGCGGGCGAGCTCGTTTGCGGCCTCCATGTAGTGGACGACCCGCGGCGAGTCGTGCTCGAGGTCGGTGGGCATGACTGCCTCAGCGCCGTAGACCATGAAGAAGGGGGTGAACCCTGTTGACCTATTGACTGAGGTGCGGATCCCCCAGATGACAGAGGGCAACTCCTCGACCCAGCAACCGGCGGTGCGCTCGAGTGGTACTTGGAGTCGCGGCTTCAGGCCGTGGAGGATGCTTTGGTTGGCCCATTCCGCCTGGCCGTTGGATTCTGGGTGGGCGACTGACGCGAGGTCGAGCCGAATGTGATGCTCTTCGCAGAATTCGGCCATGGCTCCTTTGGCGAAGTTAGTGCCGTTGTCCGTGATGATGCTGTTTGGGAACCTGTAGCGATATATGATCTCGTGTAGGAATTTGGTGGCGGTCTTCCTGTCGCACTTCCGAACTGGCTTGGCTTCCACCCACTTTGTGAATTTGTCGACCGCGACTAGCAGGTGGGTGTAGCCAGAGGGGGCCTTCTTGAAGGGGCCTACCATGTCCATTCCCCACACAGCGAATGGCCAGGTGATGGGGATTGTTTTGAGCGCTGAGCTCGGCACGTGCGCCTGGTTGGCGTATTTCTGGCACCCGGCGCACCGCTGGACAATGTCCACAGCATCGGCGTGTGCGGTGGGCCAGTAGAAGCCATGTCGCATAGCCTTGGCGACCAGAGAGCGGGCGCCGGCATGGTGGCCGCATTCGCCGGAGTGGATATCGTGGAGGATCTTGCGTCCTTCGGCGGGTTGGACGCAGCGTTGGAACACGCCGGTGACACTACGCTTATGGAGCTCGCCGTCGATGATGGTGTAGGACTTGCATCGGCGAGCGATCATCCGGGCATCCGTCTCGTCTGCCGACAAGGTGCCGGCTTCCAGGTAGGCTATGTAGGGCTTGGTCCAGTCGTCTGGCTCGTTGACGAGTGTGACCAGGGCTGCCTCTGGTTGGAGCGGGACTCCGATGTCGATCTCCCTCGGGGGAGAGACTGATGGCTTGGTGATCGTGTCGAGGAATACGCCGGCGGGTGGTGCGAGTCGAGCCGACCCGATGCGAGAGAGTGCGTCGGCCTCCTCGTTCTTCCGCCTGTCGATCCACTCGACGGAGTAGCCTGTGAAGTGTCCGCCCAACTTGTCCACTTCTTGGCGGTACGCCGCCATGGTGGGGGAGACGGCGTCGCAGGTGCCAGCGACTTGCCCTGCGACGAGGTCGGAATCGCCGTAGCAGCGTAGGCGGTTGACATTCATCTCCTTGGCCGCTCGCATGCCGTGTAGTAAGGCCTCGTACTCGGCCATGTTGTTGGTGCAGGGTGTGAAGTCGAGGCAGAGGACGTAGCGGAGCTTGTCGCCCTTTGGTGAAGTTAGCACGATCCTTGCGCCTGCGCCGTCCGCATTCTTTGAGCCGTCGAAGTGCAGGCTCCAGTAATGGAGGTATGGCAGCTTCTCTGGCTGCTGGGCCTCTTCCCAGTCGGCGATGAAGTCCGCTAGGGCCTGCGACTTGATCGCTTTTCGCGGCTCGTATTTGATGTTGTGGACGCCGATCTCGATGGCCCACTTGGCGACCCGTCCGGTCGCCTCGCGGTTGCGGATGATGTCTTGCAGTGGTGATGAGGAGACGACCGTGATCGGGTGCTCCTGGAAGTAGTGCGACAGGCGCCGCTGAGCTCTGAAGACCGCGTATACCAGCTTTGGTACTGTGGGTACCGCTGGCGCGACTCGGTGAGGACCTCGCTGATGTAGTACATCGGCCGCTGTACTGGGCGCTCCTTTCCTTCCTCTGGTCGCTCGACGACCATCACGACGCTGACGACGCGCTCGGAAGCCGCGATGTAAACCAGCATGGGTTCTTTGTCGGCGAGGGCGGCGAGTAGCAGTGCGGCGAGTAGCACCTTTTTGAGATCGCGGAGCGCGTCGTCCGCCTCCTTGTCCCACTGGAAGGTGGGGTTCTTGCGCATCAGGCGGTATAGGGGCATCGCCTTTTCGCCCAGCCGGGGGATGAAGCGACTGAGAGCCGCTACTCGCCCGGCCAGTTTCTGAACGTCGCGCAGGCACTCGGGTTTGCCGAGCCGGGCGATCATGTCGATCTTCGTGGGGTTCGCCTCGATCCCTCGTTTGGAGACGACGTACCCCAGTAGTTTTCCTGCAGGTACACCGAAGGTGCATTTGCCTGGGTTGAGCTTTATCTTGTATTTTCGCAGGTTGGCGAATGTTTCCGCCAGGTCGGCGAGTAGGCCGCCCTGGCGAGCGGACTTTACGACCACGTCGTCGATGTAGACGTGGATGTTGCGGCCAATTTGGCTCACGAGGCATTCTTGCATGCACCGCTGGTAGGTCGCCCCGGCGTTCTTGAGGCCGAAGGTCATGGCGGTGTAGCAGAAGGGTCCGAATGGCGTGATGAACGCCGTCTTCTCCTCGTCTTCGACAGCCATTTTGATCTGATTGTACCCAGAGTAGGCGTCGAGGAAACATAGCGAATCCGAGCCCGCGGTTGAATCGATTATCTGGTCGATCCGCGGGAGGACGAATTGCTCCTTTGGGCAGGCGCTGTTCAGGTTTGTGTAGTCGATACACATTCTCCAGGTCCCGTTTTTCTTCTCGACCAGGACTGGGTTTGCCAGCCACTTGGAGTATTTGATTGGCCGGATGAAGCCTGCAGCGAGTAGACGCTGCACCTCCTCGGCGATTGCTCGGCGGCGCTATTCATTGAAGGGCCGCATCGACTGCTTGACAGGTCGCACTTTGGGGTCGGCGTTTAGCTTGTGCTCAGCGAGCTCCCTGGGGACACCGGGCATGTCAGAGGGCTTCCATGCGAAGATGTCCCTGTTCTCACGGAGGAACTCGATGAGCGCGCCTTCCTATGCTGGGCTCATGCCCGTCCCGATCGTCATCGTCTGGCTGGAGTCGCCTGGGACCAGCTCGACGGTGCGGGTGTGCGTAGTGGCCTCAAAGGTTGAGGTGTTTGCGCCCTCCGAGTTGGGCTTCTTGAGGATGGTGGGATCGTCATTGTTGACCCCGCTCGCGTACTTGGCGAGCTCATCAGCGTGGTTGGTCTCCGCCGTGATGACGGCGTCAGCGAGCTCGGCTCCTTTGGCCTCGCACTCGGCGGCCATGTCAGGGTCGCCGTTGATGGTGATGACGCCGCACGGCCCGGGGAGCTTCATCGCGTTGTACGCGTAGTGGGGCGCTGCCATGAACTTGGCGAACGCCTGGCGCCCCAGGACGCAGTGGTAAGGGCTGTCAAAGGGCACCAGCTCGAAGACGATCCGCTCGGTGCGGAAGTTTGCGGGTGTGCCGAAGGTGACCGGCAGCGTGACCTTGCCGATCGGGTACGCCTTCCGACCGGGGACGATGCCGTGGAACGTGGTGTGGGTTGTCTCGATCATCGACTGCGGGAGCCGCAATCGCCTGAAGGTGTCCAAGTACAGGATGTTGATGGAGCTGCCGCCATCCATCAATGTCTTGGGGAGCCAGTAGTCGCCGACCTTGGGCTTGACCACCAGGGCGACTCGACCTGGGTACTCGATGCGTGGCGAGTGGTCTTGACGACTCCAGGTGATGGGCTGCTCCGACCAGTTAAGGAACTGGGGAACGTCCACCTGGGCCACCGCGTTGACGGCGACGGCGCGGGCGATGACCTTCTTCTCGCGCTTCGTGTTGAAGCCTGTGAAGGTATGGAGCGAGCCGGCCACTTTGCCGAATTTTCCGCCATTTGGCGGGTCGTTGTCGGGGTCCTCCCGCGCTCGCCGTGCCTTCTCGATCTCCCTGAGGGTGTGGCAGTCGGCGGTGGTGTGCGTTGCGGGCTTCCCTTCCCTGCTATGAAACGCACATGGTTGGTTAAGGAGAGCCGCAGGGTCGAATCTTGGCTTGGCCTTGTAATTGCTGCCGTTGCGGCGTTGTCCTCCGTCGCGGCGGAAGCTCTTGGGCTCGCGTTGCGCGTTCCCGGCGTTGGCGACGAAGTCGACTCGCCCGTCACTGCGGCGCTTGCCGGTGAGGCGAGTGTTGCTGTAGCGTAGGTCGGACCGTCGTCCGCTGTCGTTGCCGCTCGTGCGGCGTTGACCTCCTGACTCGTCGTCAGTTTCCTGGTTTGGATCTTCCTCCGCGTACCGTTTGGCGATCTCGAGGAGGTCGGGGATGTTGTCGAGTGTGCGAGAGTGTCGCTTGAGCTTGGCGACCAGGGGCTCGTAGCGGCACGAGGTCTTGAAGCAATGGATTGCGGTGTCCGGGTGGATGCCAACCGCGTTGTACCAGAGTTCTTGCCACCGTTGGACCCAGTTGCGGGTCAACTCGCGGGGTCCCTGGACGCATTGCTCCAGGTCCTTAATAGTGGTGGCGCGGGTGTAGGAGCACTCGAAGTGCCTGACGAAAGCGTCGCGCATCTCCTCCCAGGAGTCTATACTGTCCTGAGGGAGGGTGTTGATCCACTGCCTGCACGTCCCCTCCATCATCAGGGGGAGGTAACGGGCGGCTAGCAGGTCGGTGTGGCCTGCGATCCCCATTGCCATGAGGTATGTGTCGAGCCAGACAGCGGGGTCGTACGAGGGGTCGTACTTTTCTATCTCCTTCGGCGCCTTAAAGTTTGGCGGGTACTTCTCGCCTCAGATCATTGGTCCGAAGCACTTGGGGCCGAGTCGACTGAGCGACCCCATGGGCTCGCCGTCGTGGCGATTGGTTAGGGTGTGTCGCAGGTCGTCGGGCTGGCGTGCGCGCCAGCTTTGGTTGTTGATGATGTGGGTGCGGGCGTCGATGGGTTGACCGTTGGTGGCGACGAGGTTGGTCGCCGACCTGGGGTCGTTGGTGGAGAGTGCCGCGTTCGCGGGTCGGTGTTGGAGCTGCAGTGGCTCCGGTGGTGGGCAGTTCAGTGTGTTTGCCGCCATTGGGCGGCCGCTCGAGGCCGCCCTGCTTCCCGAGGAACGCGAGTATACTCGACCTTGCGAGTCGGCGCCCGCTCTTTGCTGCTCGATGGCCTTTGCGAGCAGGGCCCTGACGTATTGGATCTGTAGGGCGCCGTCGCCGGTGTCCGTGATGCTATCGGCTGCTGCTCGGCCTTCCACGAGGTTGTCCATCGGGGTGGAGAACAGTGGGAGGCCGTTTGCGTCTCGCTCCCGTGAGGAGACTACTATCCGCGGCTGGTCCCTGGGGGGTGTGCGGTTGGGTGGAGGCGGGGCGCCCATCGCCGTCGACCCCGGCGGGGGTCGGGCGCTTCCTCTTGGTGGCGCGTTCTCGCAGATCGCGCGCTCGGCCAAGCGGGCCGGGTCGTTTTCGTCGTCGAAGTTCAGGGCGCGCCCCTGAACGGTAGGGTTCAGGCGCGACCTGATCCGCTGTTGGTGGTAGCGCGATAGCTCCTGCACCGTCACTTGCTCGAGGCGGAATTTTTCGCGCTCGGCTTGTTCCTTGCGCACCGCCTCCGCCAGTTTCAGGCGGAGTTCCTCGACCTCCGTTGCCGTGGTGTTAGGAGGGATTGGGGTGGAGAATGGATCCTCCGGTGGATCGGTGCCGGTCGCCATGTAGGTCGCGGCGTGGCGACCGGTTCCGTCGCGGATGTCGGCGGAATTCTCCGACCCGGAGTCAAATTCGAAGATCCCTAGGATGGAGGGGTCCTCGAAGTCTCCCACGTTGGAGACCTGAGTGATGGAGCCCGCGGGTGAAGCCGCGGTGATGGACCCGGCGAGTGACGCCGGGGTCGCCGAGTCGGCGTCGTCGTCGAGGGCCGCATCTCCTGCGGCCGCTGAGTTTTCGGCCACGTCGCTGTGGGCCGAGTTGTACTCGGAGGCGAGGCGATGGATCGTGCGGATCTGGCTCTCGGAGAGCCGATCGCGTGGCGGCGACTCGCGGATGCGAGCCGAATCCTCCGAGACGATGACGTCGGTGAGGCCGACGAAGAGGCTGATCGTGCCGATCGGCAGGATCACGCTGTGCGTGACGGGCCGCGCCGCCGGGACGTAGCTGCTCGGCAAGATTTGGAGCATCTCGCCGATCGCTATCATGCGTCCGGTGGCGACCGTCTCGTTGATGGGCAGATTGGATCTCGCCGCAGAACACCGGCCAGACCGGCCAGGCCCCACGGTGGGCGCCACTGTCGTGGGGATGGTCACGGCAGATGCTGCAATCGGCAGCGAGTAGTAGAACGAGGGGCAAGGGCGGCCAGCCATCTGCGGTGCGAGATGTGGGCAAAGCCATAGGGTTTTACCCAGGTTCGGCCCCCCGGAGGGTAAAGACCTACTCCTGCTAGATTGTATTATGGAGGTGGTACAATGGGCGAGCTCGGCGGCTAGGCGGCGAGTCGCTTGGGTGTATGATGGAACGTATCTCTACTCGCCCTATAGGGAGGTTTATATATAGGCTCACCTCCCCTAGGGTTTACATATCTCAACCGATTCAGTTAAAGCTTCGGTACTCGTTTAACCTAATCCGACTGGGCCTATCTACTCGCCTGGGCCTTCAGCTTCCAGTCGCTTGGTTCCTTGCTGGGCTTCAATCCAGTCGCCGTCTTGCAGGCCCACTCGCCAGTTCTCGGGCCAGTCGGAAACATCCTGCTGGGTATACCCCGGTAGGCATATCCCCATCACTATCTTCACGCACGCCGTTTTGACCTAAGTTCGAAACGACAAAAAAATCAAAACGGGCATAAAAAGTTCAAAAAAGGTCCGAACAATGTAAATCCTTTGCGTGGTGTGATATTATGTGACATAGTTGCAAGGAAAAATATCAAACTTGTTATACTGATTGTCTCGAAAAACCTTCACAAAATGACCTATCATGTTCGAGGTTTCATGGCTTTCGGTCCAAGAGACGGATGTTATGTGTTGAATCGTGGCATAGTTTGTGATACGGTTCCCATATTGTGCATGCATATGTGTATTGGGATAGAGAACAATGTTGCAGGAGGAAGTTTTCCTTTTCGTCGCTAGGAAAAGCCATTTTCCATTTTCCGAGCGCAAAAAGACGGGTCGTTTTGTGAAGCAGCCACCAAAATACAGTTACAGAATGCTACCATCCCATTTTTTTAAAATACTATACCACCTTACATGAACTATATCCCAACCGGGGGATCTCAAACCTTTCTGTCCTTCCCGGGTGAAAAAGACAAATGTCTGCCGAAACGGTAGGAAGTGGGTCCGGTTTGAACTACAGGTACATGATCTAACGCCAAACAATGTAAATCCTTCGCGTTGTGTGATATTATATAACATAGTTGCAAGGAAAAATATCAAACTTGGTATACTGATTATGTCTCAAAAAAACCTTCACAAAATGACCTATCATGTTCGAGGTTTCCTGGCTTTCGGTCCAAGAGACGGATGTTATGTGTTAAATCGCGGCATAGTTTGTGATACGGTTCCCATATTGTGCATGCATGTGTATATTGGGATGGAGAACAATGTTACAGGAGGAAGTTTTCTTTTTCATCGATCGGAAAATCCATTTTCCATTTTCCGAGTACAAAAAGACGGGTCGTTTTGTAAAGCAGCGACCAAAATACAGTTATAGAATGCTACCATCCCATTTTTCTAAAATACTAGACCACCTTACATGAACTATATCCAACCGGGGGATCTCAAACCTTTCTGTCCTTTCCGGGTGAAAAAGACAAATGTCTGCGAAAGCGGCAGGAAGTGGGTCCGGTTTGAACTACACATACATCATCTAACGTCCGTGATTTTTTGAAAAAATTTAGTTTTAGACTCACAATATGTTGTTTCTTCATAGATCCAATGCAAGTTCTAACATTCTCATCCCCTATCTTCACGTACACCGTTTTGACCTAAGTTCGAAACGGCAAAAAAATTCAAAACAGATATAAAAAATTCAAAAAAGGTCCGAACAATTTAAATCTTGGAAACAATTATTTCATTTACATCTATATAACAGAGTAGATGTAAATTTTATTCCAGCAAATTTTGATATATAATAATTAATTTTCCTAAACACTAAACCCACAATCCTTTTTTTGTTTTTAAAAAGGTTTTAAAAAGGACCTTTAGTCCCGGTTTGTAGTACAAACCGGGGCTAAAGGGGTGCGGGGCTGCGCGCGAAACACGGCATGTCGAAAACCCTTTAGCCCCGGTTTGTAATACAAACCGGTACCAAAGGCCCCTTTAGTACCGGTTTGTATTACAAACCGGGGCTAAAGGGTGGTGGGTATAAATACCCACCCCGTGCGCCCCGGTTCGTGCACCAAACTAGAGCACACAGATCAACCCCGCGTCGTCGTCTTCCTCCTCGCGTAGAGCCACCGCGCCGCCATGTTGTCAACCACCGCGCCGCGCCCGCGCCCCTCCTCGCGTCGCCCCTCCCCGCGCCGCCCGAGCCCGTGCCGCCCGTGTCACCCGCGCCCCATCTCGCTCCGGCGCCACCCCTTCCCGCCACCGTGCCGCCTGCGTCGTCCCTCACCGGAGCCCACCGCGCCGCCCGCGACGTCAACCACCACCGGAGCCGCCCCTCCCCGCGGTGAGCTCTAGTTATAATTAGTAGTGTTAATAATTTTGTTAGTGGTAATTAGTTAGTGTATATAATTTTGTTAGTGTATTTTAGGGTTAATAAGTTAGCGTTATTTTAGGGTTAATTAGGGGTTATTTTATAGTTAGGGTTATTTTAGGGTTAATTAGTTAGTAAGTTTAGTGTAATTTTTCTTAGAGATTTTAGTTAGTGTTTAATATATTTTATTTTGATAGTGTAATTTAGTTAGTGTTTAATATAGTTTATTTTAGTGGATACTATTTATTTTCATCATGGTTAAAGTATATAGGTTTAATTTTAGTGTTTATGAATATGCCGATTCCTCATCCTCATTCACTCGGCGTGAACAACGGAGCGCTACTAGACAGTGTCGCCGGGCATCCACGGGGCTAGGCTCCGCCGGGCTAGCACTGGGAGGTGCTACCAGCCGGGGGACGTCGTTTGGTGAGGAATCCGGGTGTCGTCGTCGACCCGGATCTTCTGTGGTGGCGGTCGAGTGGTCTAGGTGCGGTGGAGAGGGAGCCGGCCCCCGACGAGGTGGTACACCTTCGTGTCAGGGAGGAGGACGAGCATGTCCGACGCTACATGTACATTTTAGAAGTCCGGGTCACCAATACCTAGCAGCTTCTTCAGGCACCTTACCCGAGATATTCTCCGGTGATGGTTCCTACTCTTTGGGTGCACACCTCTCGCGGCTCAGTAGCCGGGGCTCGACGTCTTCGCTGAGCTAGCTAGATGTGTAATAGGGTACCATCTTGTATTCGAGATGTATTGTTGTTTAATTGGTACTTTATTGTTGTACTAGCTGGATTATTCGAGATGTATTGTTGTTTAATTGGTACTTTATCTTTGTTTATCGCATTGTTTAAGCTGGATTACTTTATCTTCCTTTATTTTATCGCATTAAGCAAAATGGTTTTATCTTTGTTCTGTATTAGTTAAGTTATGGACGGTAGAGACAACGAACAGAACATCATGTACAACATTATATATGAGGGTACATGAGGTTATCATTACGATGGAGCAGACGATGATGGAGATGATGATGGCTCCCAATACCTCAACTTGGATGAAGCCGACAGAAGAGACGACTATGATGAATTTTTTGGTGGAGACGACGGTGGAACTGATGGTGGAGACACCATAGCAAAGACTGGCGAGGTATATAAAGCCTCTGCTGATCACGAGCTAGTAGATGCATTAGTTGATTCATATATATATATATATGTGTGTACTAACGACTGTATCTTCTCTTAGACCTCCGCATCAGGCGAATCTTCTGCAAGGAAACGAGGTCCGACCAAAAAGTTGGCCGATGGTGCGTGTTTCACTATTGATTTAGTGTCTGAGTTCGGCGAACCTTTGGAGCCGAAAGAGGCCGCAAGTATATTTGTATACCAATGCGGAGCGATAGTCAGGGAGGCCATCCCGATCACCACTCAGAAGTGGAATAAGCCAGGAAAGAAAAGTGATCGAGTTGCAGAAACTTTTGTCGATGACAGAGCCAAAGAGGGTCTTTGGAATTCACTCATGGCACACTTCTCTCTGCCTGAATTGGACACTCCTGAACTCAATGAGGCATTGAGGTTGCAAGTCAGAAAGTGGGCCCTTAAGAAGATGGGCGGACAGTTCAAGGACTGGAAGAAAAGATTGTACAACAACTTTGCCAAGAAGGGGATGACTCCGCCATTCACTGGCCCGCTGGAGAAGCAGCGGGATAACTGGGCCCCATTTGTGACATACAAGGAATCAGAAGCAGCTACGGTCAAGTCAGAAAATAATAAGTTAAATGCGGCCAAAAAGAAATATCACCATACTATGGGGACAGGTGGCTACAAGACGGCCGCGCCGAAGTGGGAAAAAACCGAGAAAGAAATGCGTCAAAAAGGGGTCACGCCAGCTACAAATCCGTGGCCCGTGAGGTCAAAAAATTGGCTCCTTGGGCATGGGGGGTCATATGGCACTGAAACCGGGGAGATTATTGTTACAAAGAAGGCCATTACTAAACTCAAAGATGAAATTGTTAAAGTGATACAACTAAGAAAAGATGAAAAGTTCATTCCCGACAGAGAGAACGATGAGCTGACATATACCCTCGGGAATCTTGAAAAAGTCGGACGAACACAAGGCTTTGGCCCATCTGTTCCATGGAAGACTGGGTTTCTCGATGACATCGACACTTTAACAAGTTCCCGTCCGCAGCGTCACTCGCCGTACGGAATACATGAAGACGAGTCTGCCATCGACATCGATCACGTCCGCAGCGTCACTCGCCATCACGTCAACGCCTCTACATCGACATCAACTCCAACCGCTAATTCGACTATGTCCACCGTGCGACTTCATCAACCTCAACTACGCGTCCACCGTCAAGCTCCGTCCGACCACATTGACTCTACACACGGGGGCTACGCCGACTTCAACGTGCGACCCTCTGCGGCCTTCGGCTTCAGCGACTTAGGGGCTCCTTTGGATCCGTGGACCTGATGCACTCTTCGACTACGTCGACCTTCTGCGATCTTCGATTGCGGCCAAATAATGCCACCATCAGCCTTGGCGACCCGCTGCCGCGTTGACTCCGGTCCGCCGCATCGGCTCGGGCTCCGCCTCGACCACATCAACTCCATGCTCGGGGGCTCCTTCGACTCCGTCGCACGACCCTCTAAGGTCTTCGGCTGCGGCGACCCGAGAGCTCTTTCGACTCTGTTGCGGGATCCGCTGTGATCTTCGACGACCCGCTGCAGCGGCTCGGGGGCTCCCTCGGCATCGGCGACCTAATGCGGCTTTCGGCTGCGGTGACCCGCTACATCCTTCAGATGCAGTTACTCGGTGCGGTCTTCGACTAAGGCAATCTTCGGATGCAGAGCTCGCTACCACCATCAACTCTGGAAACCCGTCGCTGCTATGACTACGGTCCGCCGCGTTGACTACGTCCGCCGTGTGACCCGCTACCGCATCAAATTCTCCATGACACCAACAAAGCTAAGTTTACCTCTATTTAGAGCTAATTTATTTTTTAACTCGCACTCGATACACTTGAGGGCTGCGCCCTCTTCGAGTAACCTAATGTGTCATCGGCTCCACGCACTCGAGCACCTCGAACGCGAGAGCCCAAGTAGCTGATACTGCCTGATCGTCGAATCCTTGAACTCCGAGTGCCTCAGCAAGGTACTGAGACTAAGGGTAATCAGGCTAACGAAAAGGCCTAGCATACAGTGCAACAGTGTCGACTCGATCGGCACCAGAATCTTACTATACAAGCTGGCAGGCAAATATTTCTTACAAGATACAAATAATTCACAATTCTTTATAGTTTTTGCAGCCTACAAGGTCGTCGACTGCGAGCTATTCTATCGGGTCCTCCAATAGGAGTCAACAAAACAACCGGCTACGCCATAAACTCAAGACCCGAGTCGAGTCTCTCCTTGGATGGTTGCATCGCCTGATGCTACACTGACGTGACGCTAAGCACGCACCCGACAGAAGCAACAACGTCGACTTCATCCGCAACGTCGAGTCCTTCCGGCTAAAATGCCGCATCACTCCGCTACGTTGACTCCTGGCTCCTTACGCGTGAGACGCTGACTCGATGCACTTCCGGGTCAGTGGTTTCCCCTTGCATGAGTCTCCACTCGAGTCTGCGACTCGACTATACACTCGGGGGCTACTCCTATCAGGAGCGCTGGTCGCGCACCCGATGTACTTCCGGGTCAGTGGTACGCCCGCGAGATTGTCGACTGCGTCTACAAGATACAATACTCGAGTCTCTGCCCGAGTCTACGACTCCGCCAGACACTCGGGGGCTACTCCAAACTGGAGCGCTGGTCGCGCAGACACAAGATCTTCGAGTCCTACATCGAGTCTACGACTCCACTACGGACTCGGGGGCTACTCCCATAGGGAGGATGGATTCAAGCATCCGAAAAATTTGTGTCCTACGGACCTAAAAGTCAACAAAGACTGAATTAAAGTCTCCGCTCGAGTCTACGACTCGAACAGACACTCGGGGGCTACTCCCATAGGGAGCGCTGGTCGCGCATCCTATGAATTCTTCGACTGCGATCCTTCGGATCAGCATGCAAAAACTTTTCGGCAACTCTGCCCCAATTAATGCTA
This sequence comes from Avena sativa, assembly GCA_916181665.1. Lineage (NCBI taxonomy): Eukaryota > Viridiplantae > Streptophyta > Magnoliopsida > Poales > Poaceae > Avena > Avena sativa. The sequence continues at coordinate 199,194,369 of OV702282.1, forward strand.
AGTGAGTAATATCCTCCTTGGCCACCCGAAACACCTCCGCGGTGATAAACATTCGGATTTTGTGTCTGCGACACAAAGATAAGACCTATAGATATCATCTGATGGCCTGACAACGCACACGACTGCGCTCTGCTAGTGAGAATCCGTGCAAGCAGGCGCGATGAAAAATCCCGACGGACGCGTTGGGTACATCATTTAAATTCACTGGAATTCCACTCCTGTAAGTCCTCCGCGGCCTAAGTCGAATTACGCCAGCATATGTTCCGGGTTCGAGTCGAGGGACTCAAATCTGAAGAAGATCGTGTTATTTTGTCCTAAGACAGTTAATTGACCCTGATCTATCGGGAGAGTCAGGCACACGCATCAACAATCCCTACACACTCAAATCATTCTCTAGCAAACAGAGATAGCTGCACCCAAAAGATTGAAGAGTCCTCAGCCGAATCTACGATTCGAATGAACACTCGGGGGCTACTGACATGGTTATACCCTATGGGTACCCGATGTTAGCCTACCTGGTCCAGCCCGACGGAAGGCCCACTCGACGACCTACCTGGGTCCATGACGCCTATGACGGTTCAGCTGGAACGAAGCCCATATGTACATGGAGTCCCAAGCGCACAAGACAAGGAAACCTCAAGACTAGAGTTTGAATACAACTTGTAACCTAATCGTATTGGCACCCGAGATCTAGCCTCCCCATATATAAAGGCTAGGAGGGTCCAACGAGGAGGACACGTACACAATAGACAGATCTACAGCTCGACTCATACTTTCGCATACACACCTCCACGCCAGATTGCATCTGCGCACCCCTGTAACCTTCGGTTCCGCAGTAATCAAGAGCAGACAAGCAGGAGTAGGGTTTTCCCTCCGGGGGCCTGAACCTGGGTAAACCTTGTGTCCCCGTGTTGCTTGTTTGCTAATCGTTCCACGATCTCCAGCATCCCCATCTTCTCCAAAACCCAAGTCCATAACAATGGGCATTGATGAGATCAAACCTCGTCACTTATAGAAGACGATCCAGAAAAACGAACCGGCAGAAGGCGGAGGAGGCAGCGCGGTTGGATGCGGTTGAAAAAAGGAACGAGGAATTTCAAGCCATGTTCAAGCTGCAGCTGGAGCAAATTAATGAACTTAGAGTTATGGCCCGACAGCAAGATCCTGCATTAGACAGTCTGGTGGGCCCATCTCAGCGGAGAAGCAGCGTGGCTTCATGGAGGTACAAGCTAATAATCTAATGCTGATGGAGAATAATGCACCGGTGATAGATGATACGGCCGGTGCAACGATGGTTCTCTACCCCGTGGATGAAGTCGAGGCAAGGACAGCTTGTGAGCTACATGTCATAGTGAAGAACATTTCTATGAAGGTGGCGCTCGGCTTTGCTTTACCGTGTCGGTGTGGATGAAGTTGAACCGACATGTCAATCACTTGAGCTTGACATCCCTGCAGGCGAAGGGGAGAAAACACTGGGAGAAGTGGAGGGTGGGATCATTCTTTGGAAAAAACAGCACATCGTGTTTCCAGGCTGGGCGCCAAGGCAATATTTTCCTCCTAGAAGCAATCCATCACCTCCAAGGCCACCATCACCTCCGAGTCCACCGTCTCCACCAAGAAACAATAGTCCACTCCTTCCTGAGAGGGATCGCAGCGCGACTGCATCTCCATCTCTGGCGCCTCCGCCTCCGCCCACTGAATCAAAGGGAAGAAAGAGGAAGAGTAACACCTCTACACCGAGGGAGACCCGAAGCCAAAAACGACAAGATCCCCTCCCAAGAGTATCGCCGTCTCCTCCCAAGTTAGCTTATCACCGGACTGATGAGGAAAGCGCGGTGATCTCCCCGGCCGAAGTGAAGGCCCATTTTGCACCAAAACAACCTGAGCCACATGTGCAAGTTGATCCAAAAGTCAAGAAGCACTTCAAGACATTCCTTGAGCAACCACCCCAACATGTGTTAAATAGGAAATATGACTATACACGCTGTCTTACGAAGACACTAAAAGAGAAGTCATCAAGCAGTACTGCAAGTGGGAGAAAATCAAAAGAAGTTGCCCAGCTCGGCAAACAGGCAAAACAATCCATCGCCCCGCTCAAGGTGTTACCCCAGCCCACACAAGGTGGAATAGATATGGAATTAGCTATTAAATTATCCAAGGAGTGTAACGTGACCCTCGAAGCACTTCTAGCCGGCGGAGATAATGTCTCCAAGGTACCAATAGCACGAAAATTTGTCTACGGGGATCCTCTGGTCAGCGATGAGGTATTCGATGATCTGCCAACACATATGCGACTGTTGCATATTTGGTACTTGAAAGTCACAAAGGAAGGGCGACAATTTATCGTATGTAAAGTTGGAGAGGAGTACTTCCATCCAGATGAGATCTCCATTGAACTTTGTGAACTATTTCAGTTATTCAACCTAGACGCCCTCGACAAGTCCCTCCTCAGCTGCTATTGTTTATAAGTAATTAAGTCACTAACTCAGCTCGTTCAATTCATTTCCTGTCGTTATCCTCACTATATCTCCTTATGTGTGCTATTATATATGCAGAATGAAGATTCAAGAATGTAGAAGAAAGTCAATCTACAGCATTGGGTTCGTTGACCCAAACAGAGTTAATGGACATGCGCTAATAAATAACCTCGAGGAAACGGAGGATAACTTGCTAATATTTTTAATGGAGCAACATTACAAGACACAAATACTATTTCCTTACATCTATGGGTAAGAGACTTACTGTCTTGTACACATTCAATTTTTGTTTACTAGATGTTAAATGTATATAAACGTGCGCAGCTACCATTGGATTCTTCTAAACATTGACGTTGACCGTGCAAAAGTAGAAATCTCGGACTCATTAAAGAAGCCGATGGAAGACTACCGCAACATAATTGATTGCCTCCAAAAGTAATTTCAATCATTATCACACTATATCTGTGTCTTTTGTTCATTCTTTGAGATGTAAACTAATTAATAACTCATTCATTTCTTTTTTTGCCGGACAGGGTTTGGAAAAGGTTCACGAAGGAGGTTCGAGCTGAATGGCGTGAGGAGCTCACTTTTCATACGGTCCCGGTAAGTAGTACGAGAGTTAGGGCACTAATTTATATGGATATTACAATTATCATTCATACAATTATCATGCTTAATTATTATTTGATTGAATTATATTCTCGATCGAAAAGTATGCGACGCAGCCACATGGGACTAATGTATGTGGATATTACGTAGCGAGTTCATTCGTGGGTGTATGGAGCAGGACACAGACTTTCTTCGAGTACATAAACAATATATTCGCAATTTATTCTATACCATAGTTTTTGTTGAGTTCCATTCATAATGATCTACTTCTTTATATATAGTTGGATGCGATGCGGGATAAGCTCCTACCACATGAACGCCTACTAGCAATTCAAGAGGAGTTGCCGGAATTTTTTCTCAGGAACATCATAAACACAAAAGGAGAGTACAACGTGGATAGACCTTCGTGTAATCGTGGATAGACACAAAACGACAGTATCTATTGTAATGATCTTCGTGTAAATCAATTAGACGAGCTCTAGTCTCGGTTGTGTATGTATTTATATGTCTTTATGTAATCGTGAGAGAAATTATATTATATATGCATCAATGTATATAGCATATAGTATCGTAGAATAATATGTATATGAAAACACAAATGAAAAATAATTAAACACAAAAAAAGAAAATCCTAAAATGCTAAAACCCCACCTCCTGCCGTGGCAGCAGTTTGGTGCAAAACGCTGCCGCGGCAGAAGAACTTTAGTCTCGGTTCGTGTTACGAACCGAGACTAAAAATCCTCCAGCCCAGCGCGCACAGCGGGGCCACGTGAAGACAATCTAGTCCCGGTTTGTAACAGAACCGAGACTAAAGGCCTAACCTTTAATTCCGATACGTTAGTCCGGCCAATCATGGTCTATTTTTCTAGTACCCAATGCACTATACCTACCCAGTGGATTCTGGATTGCGATTTCATGGGGATTTGAGCGGTTTAGGTAAAAGTAGGCCTTTCACCCAATCCCTTTGAAGATTATGTCCTTTAATAATTTTTACAAAACCTCTAGTACGAAGTACCAAACAAGCCCTAAGGGGGTAAATACAACCTAATAGCCAACACTCTCGGTGGAGGGGTACACTTTTCTTGTCATATATTTCCTGCGTTTATATGGGTGTGTATCATTGTTTTTGTTCAAAATTAGCCAAGAACAATTTCCGTGGCAAGACAGGAGGGGCTACATTATAAAAAAAAGTTAATGATACTCCATATACTCGGAATAGTACGTGTCAACACTCAACTTATATTCCATCAACACAAACACAATCACAAACTCCCAATAATAACATCTCCTCAAAGTTCATGTTACTACTAGCCTCCAGGTACATGCATGCATGCACACCACACGTACGTACGCTCACGTACGAACCATCCATGCACGGTGGCCCCAGCTTTATTCAGCATATAAACACGCATAATATGTCGAGTAAGTAGATACTGCAGAGTGACCATGGCTCAGCTGCCTCAGCATCGACCGGTCGAGTCGAGTGACCTCCAGAGATCAGTTGATCTTGGAGCAGTCGACGGTTGCGCTGATGTCGCCGTAGGGGACGGTGACACCGCACTTGGTCGGGATGTTGGCGGCGTTGCCGTTGTTGAGCCCGCTCATCCGGCCGGCGGCCAGCTTGAGGCAGTTGCAGGCGGCGCGCCTGTCGGCTGTGGTCTTCGTGGCGGCGGAGAGGCTCTTGACGCCGCTGCAGCAGGCCGCGGACGGGGCGGTGGCGAGGCCGCGCGCGTAGAGGATGCAGGAGCTGAGAGCGGCGTTCACCTGTCCGCAGGTGATGGCCGCGTCGGCGGCGTGCGGCGCCGCGAGGAGCATCGCTGCCACCGCCAGGGCGACCAGCACGAGATGATCAGGTGTTTCGCGGGCCATCTCTCGATCTGTCGAGCTAATTGGCAGCAGTACGAATGGCTAGTAGGTTGGCACCTGAGGTTTTGGTAGGTTGTGAGATGAGGAGGACGATATAATACGAGGGAATGTGGGAGCTTAAATATAGCTAGCTAGGCCGGGTGGATCTGGCAGCATTCTGATTTGAGGTGGTGCAGTGATTAATTATCCCAGCCGAACACACGACTAGATGGTTGAGTGGAGTGATGATGGTCTCTGGGTTAGCTAGGCGCGCGGGTGTGGTAATTAAGCGCCGGTGCTGGGGAGAAAAGGAGAGAGAGGTGATACTCAAACGTCTCGCACCGAACGGTCGTCTAACCCTTGCAGCATCAAACTTTCGCATGCAAGATTGCTCAGCTTGTTGAAAGACTTTTCTCTTGGATCACTGAAATACGAAGTCCTTCGTCTCAGAATAGATGTCTCGATTTTTTTTTAAATTTGAATAAACCTATATATGTACTGGCGGTCAACGGCGGAGCTTCGAGAGTGCCCGTTGGCTTGACATGGCACTCGGATGCCGGGACGGCGGCCCGGAAGGTGGTTTTTTCTTTTCACCAAGCTAGGAGGTGGCTTTGCGGGAGAGGTTCTATGCTCCGGCGCCTAGTTCCATTTATGGCCTCAGTTCGTTTGGCGCGAGGGGCTGGCGTTCTGCGTGCGGGTTGGTGGTGGTGGTCTGGTCGGCCCTCGAGGGGCGGGTGCGAGGCTTGCGACTCTCTACCGGGCGAAAGTCTTGTTCTGGCTCCGGCCGGAACCGGCGGCGACGGCGCCTTTTGGCGCCGTGTCCTTCTTGGAGGCGTCGTCGTGGTGGTGCTCTCGTACCTCTGTCCGGGTTCTCCGGGGGAAACCCTAGATCCCTCACGGGATCGGGCGTGGGCGGCGCTTCTTGCGTCGTTTTGCCTCTTGTGGTCCTCACTTTGGATGTTCCGTCGGCCAGAGGGACCAGTGGAGTGAGTTGGTTGTTGGTGACGATGAGCTGCTGGGCTACCTCGACTCGGCGGTCAGGCGGACACGACTCCGGTTTGGTGTGCTCCGGGGTGAAAACCCTGCACCGGCCTCGGCCGATGCAGGTGATGGCGGCGCTCTCATTCGTCGCTCCCCTTCTTGGAGGCATCGCTGTGGAGGCACTTCACTGCAAGTGTCGGTGTTTGGTTTGTTTGTCTTGTCGGTGTCGTCCTTTGATCGTCTTAGGCTAGGTGGTGCACGGCCCCAGGGTCGGCGTGGATGTTGGAGCGGCGGCTCCGAGTTTTTGCCTCCGCCTTGTCGCGTTTTGAGGTGTTTTGGGTGACGGCCTTGGCCACTTGGGTGGTTAGGCCGTCGACTCGTGTGGTGCGCGGTCTCGGGACCGGCGTGTAGTATTGTGTTGTTGTTTGGTTTTCGGCCGGTTTCCCTTATAAACTGGTCAACTCTTTTCTACTATATCAATAGAATCATAGAATGGCAAACCTCTTGCCCTGTTTTAAAAAAAATGTATTTAGATTTTTTAAAATTTTGATAAATCTGAAACATCTATTTTAAAACGGAGGGAGTATAAAATATAACACTCAACATTTGTTAATTCTAAGCAAGAATTTTCTCATGGTTGCCTACCGTTGAAGGCATGCAATGTACTGGCTGCAACCCATGCAGAGGTCCTGCTCCCCTATACGAGCTAGAAAGTTTTTTTTTCTGTTTTTTTCTGATGTGACAGTAGTTTTTTGATTCTTAATTTAAGATTGCTTAGAGTTTTCTTTTTCTTGAGAAGTATAAGAGAGATGTGTTGCATCATCTCTATGTTAGGACGTGATGCCCATATGAATGCGTATAAAACACATGTAGAAGTTTCACCTATAGTATGTATTTAATGAATTGTTTGTGTCAATTCCTAAAAAAACAGAGTAGACAAGTGAACCCATAAATCTAGGTCCATCTTAAAACATAAGAAACACCTTTCCAACACCACTATCACACTTCACATTTTCTATTATTTATTATTTCGAAAATATAAAAAATACTTTCTTCACTTGCACACACAACCAAAACCCCAAAACAACTATCCTTTATTGTTTTTACTTTGTTTGCCTATTTTTTACTTGTGTTATTTTATTTTATTTATTATTTTTATTTCTTATTACTAATACGAAACCTTGCGCCTGATAATCACACGGTGGAGTTGGGGACACAAGACAAAACTTTTCTTCATAGGTTGCTTGAAGAGGAAAGAAATAATAAATCTCTAAGCCAATTCCCCGAGAGCTCGATATAAACCCTCGAGTCACCTTATAGAGAAAAGACGCTTTTTACAACACTCTACACTTGAAGTCCCAATGAATTGGTACACAGAGTTGTTGTCATCAAGCATGCAGACTTCATCACCTTCAACAACTACCATGAGCAGAGGACGGAAGTTTTTGGGGGTGGAGGCGCATATAGTGGCGCGGGAGGCGAGGGTGAACATGGTACGTCGTGCACTCTTGGGGCATCAAGGTGTAAAGTTGGTGCCTCGTCGGTTCTATATGTGCAGCTCCACCAGAGAGACCTCACAACGCTCTCCATCCCCACAAGGATTGTGAAGGACATGTCTAAGCAGCTCAAGATCACTCTTCATGTGAGTATGAGTGTAGCAGTAAGAACTAGCAAGTTCTATGAGCATGCCATACAGATGGAGTGGTTTAGAGGACGCATCTTCTTCATGAGAGGGTGAAAGCATTTTGCCATGAAGACTGAAATGACTAATGGTGACGTTCTCGTCTTCAGTATGATGCTAGATGGCTTCAATATGAAGCTGCTCAAGTTCCACAAAAGCTCAGAGGGGGTGCTCATCTGTACGCGCCATGGCATCTGATCTTGTCATGTCTTCGCTAATGTCTTGCTGATGTCTGTAAGTACTAGTTGGAGTTTGCTGGGAGGTGGTATGAACCATTTTATGTGTGAAGGGAATGTACCACTGGCTTAAGTAGTAGCCAGTTTGCATGGATGTCCCTGATATTGAACTTAATTACCATGTTAGATCGTAATTATGCATTTTTAGTTAAGTACTTTTGTTACGATGCTGCACTGATGAATGTGTATGCTTGGGCTGGTAACCTCACCATTTTTGAATATGGTGATCACATCTCATTGTGGGTAACCATATGGCAATTTTGGTGGCTACCAAACAATAGTTTCCATTTGTCTGTGCTTAGCCAGAAATGGAAATTATAGGTATCCAATCTACCATGTCTCTACTTACCACTCATACTAGCTAGGGTGCCAAATAAACCAGAGTGGCTTTTGGGTCATTTCTCTGTGGCCATGCCCCAAGGGCCTGCCCCGGGAGCTCCAAAACTGGCCCAAGATACCAACTACGCTGAAATGCTTATGTATATTGAAAACCAACTCCACATACTGTTTGACATCTATGCCATATCACATCCATCTATTCTCACCATTTTCCTTAAGATTTGAGATGTTCGTTTGGTAAAAGATACCTCCAAAGCCCTAACAACATCCATTTTGTTATGTTGCAGTCCCTCTTATTTGGACCTTGGAGAATAAAAGTTAACTGGGCTTCATGGTGTTCACAATCCACAAGAATAAAGGGGAGAAAAGAGGATTAATGGATATGGAAAGAAAACAAAAAATGAAGCACTAGGCAAGGTCTTATGCTCTCCTATGAGCCACCGAGGCCAAATCAGCTGTCTCGAGGCCTCACTATGTGGATGCCACCGGCAGCGAGACGGTGGAGTCCGATTGGAAAAATCCATATCAGGTCGTAGCGTGGCAGCCATGGATCTCTACAACGGAGCTCCTATTGGACAAATTTGTATCAGGCCATGATTCGTCATGCCTTTGTCATAGTGGATAATTGGGGTCGGGGTGCACGGCCACCGTGAGGGGTTGGACGATGGTGGCGGATTAGTCGGAGGTAGGCCACAAGAAGGGAGTATTATTGGAGGGGGGTGTTGGAGATATGCCGTAGAGGCAATAATAAAAGTGGTTATTATTATATCTTTGTATTTATGATAAATGTTTACATTCATTCTATAACAGTATTAACCGGAAACATTAATACTTGTGTGATTTGTAAACTAAATTAGAGTCCCTGGTAAAGCTTCTTTGTAATATAGCTTGTTGGTTAATAGATGACCGTGGTTTCTCGATCATGAACATTGAGATGTTATTAACAACAAGATCATATCATTAGGAGAATGGTATGATGGACATACTCCTATAGATAAGCGTAGCATAAAGATCAAGTCATTTTAATAGTTCAATTGCTATAAGCTTTCTGATACATAGTAACCTAATTCCTTCGACCATGAGATCATGCTAATCACCATAACCAGAAGGATGCTTTGATGACATCAAACTCCACACCATAACTGGGTGGCTATAAAGGTGGCATTGAGTGTTCGGAAAGTATGGGTTGAGGCACATGGATCAAGAGTGGGATTTGTCCATCCATATGACGGATAGATATACTCTAGGCCCTCTCGGTGGAATGTCATACAATTAGCTTGCAAGCATGTGACTGGCTCACAAGGGATCACATATCACGGGAACGAGAAAAGAGTACTTATCAGTAACGAGGTTGAACTAGGTATGCAGAGATACCGACGATCAAAACCTCGGATAAGTAAACTATCGTGAGACAAAGGGAAATTGGTATCGTATTTAAGTGGTTCATTCGATCACAAAGTAATCGTAGAAATATGTGGGAGCCATATGAATTTCTAGATTCCTCTATTGGTTATTGATCGGAGAAGTGTCTCGGTCATGTCCGCATAATTCACGAACCGGAGGGAGACGCACTTAAGGATTCGATGTTGTTTAGTAGATATGGAATGTTAATAAGTGATACTGAATGTTGTTAGGAGTCTTGGATGGGATCCGGGATATCACGAGGAGATCAGGAATGGTCCGGAGAATAAGATTCATATAAGGAAAGTCCGATTCCGGAGTTCAGGAAAGTTTCGATGTTTTCATCAGAGAGGTTCTAGAAGGGTCTAGAAGGTTCACCGGTCCGAAAGGAGAATGGTCCATGAATGTGTCATGGGTGAGTGGAATGATTGGATCATATCCTAGGTCACTTGGTGTGTGCATTTGCAAGAGAGAGTTAAAGCTCTAAATTGAAAGTCAAACTGGAACAATAGTTTCCTAGTGGGAGAAGAAGCAAGTCCTTCTCTCAATCCAACTTGGGTTTGGGTTTGGATTCAGACCCACCCCTCCCAAGGCTGCCCCCTCTCATAAATAGAGGGGGAGGGCTTCCCCAAAGCATACAAGCCCTAGCCCCTCTCCCTGCACACGCGCCGCCGCCGCTGCCGACCGCGCGCCACCGCCTGTTCTTCGCCGCCGCACTAGACGCCACCGACACCTCCTCCTCCTCCTGGTCATCTAAACCCTACATCTCCGGGAAACCCTAAATCCACCATAACTCGCACCGGCTTAGGTGAAGCCCTGCGGGATCTTCCCTCTACTTCTGACACCATGCCGTCGTGCTGCCGGAATCACGAAGGGAGAACTACAACCTCCGCTGCCTGCTGGAACAAGGGAGAGGAAGGTATTCATCGAGTACCGAACATGTGATCGACTGCGGAAGCGCTGTCGGAACGCAGCGCCGGAAGGATCGTCTACGCGATCTTGAGATTGGCAAGTGTACGACTACATCACCCACGAGAATCTGCTCTCGTTAACCGCTTTGGAATCTTCGAGGGTGAGTGTTTCTATCGACTCGTTGCTACAATCTAGTAGACAGATCTGGCTTGTTTGTGTGCATGCGGTAGAAATTTTTTTTTCCATGCTACGAACCCCTACAGTGGTATCAGATCCGTGTCTATATGTAGATCTTTTGCACGAGTAGAACACAATGGTCATTGTGGGCGGTGGTGCTTTTATTATCAATTGCCTTTTGTGTACTTTGCATCTTGCAGTATGATGGGATGAAGCGGCCCGGGCTAACCTTACATGACATCGTTCATGAGACTTGCTCCACGCTTAACATGCAACTTGTATTGCATAAGAGGCTTTGCGGGTGTCTGTCTCTCCTATCATAGTATAGATTCAATTTACAACGGGCACTTGATAGTTCAAACATCAACGTTGTGGTTCTTGTTCGTAAGTTAGAGCGACATTTATTGAAAGCCCCAAACCACGTAAAATATGCAAAAGAAATAGAGGCGTCTAACTTTGTTTTGCAGGGGTGTGCTGTGATGTGATATGGCCATGATTGTGATTATATATGATGTATGCAATGATCCTTATTGTAAGTTGGCAACCGGCAGGAGCCATATGGTTGTCCTTTAAATTCTGTTAAGACCAGCGTGTCTATTCAAAGTAGTTGTAATAGTTGATGCTGGTGGACGACAACCATGAAGCGACGTCATTGACCTTGACGCCATACCGGTGATGATGGATATCATGTTCGTGCTTGAAGATGGAGATCGGAAGCACAAAGAAGAAATTACATATCATATCACATATTATGAATTGCATGTGATGTTAATCCTTTTATGCATCTTGTATTTCTTAGTTAACGATGGTAGCATTATAAGATGATCCCTCAAGCACACAATTTCAAGTTTTAAAGTGTTCATCCTTAGTAAGCACCGTTGCTAAAGCTCGTTGTTTCGAAGCACCACGTGATGATCGGGTGTGTTAGATTCTGCGAGTGTATACAACGTGAGCAATCCAGATTTGCTCATGCGGAAGCTAAGGTTTGATCTTGACGAGCCTAGCATGTACAGACATGGTATCGGAACACGGATCACCGAAAGGAAAAGCACGAGTCATATAGTAGATATGATGAACATGTTGATTGTTCGCTATTGAAGCTACATCAACTCTCGTGATGATCGGTTTTGATGTGGTAGATTTGGTTCGTGTGATCACTAAAACAATTTGAGGGATATTGTTTTGAGTGGGAGTTCAGCTAGATTAATTTAACTATTAATTAGAACTCAATTTATCATAAACTTAGTCTAAACTAGTGCAAATATGTTGTAGATCAATGGCGGCCCCTACTATCAATTTTAATGCATTCCTAGAGAAAGAAAAGTTGAAAAACAATGGAAGCAACTTCAAGGATTGGTTCCGCAATTTGAGGATTGTCCTCAATGCTGGTAATTTGACCTATGTGCTGGATGCACCGCTGGGTGACCCGCCTGCAGCTGATGCTACCGATGAGGTAAAGAATGTTTTCCTCGCTCGGAAGAATCAGTACTCCACAGTTCAGTGTGCTATCTTGTATGGTTTGGAACCGGAGCTTTAGAAAAGGTTTGAGAACCATGACCCACATGATATTGTTCGTGAACTCAAAATGATATTTCAGGCTCACGCGGCAGTTGAAAATTATGAGGCTTCTGAAAAGTTCTTTAACTGCAAGATGGAAGAGGGCAGCTCCGTCAGTGAGCACGTGCTTAAGATGTCTGGGCACGCAAGTAAACTCCAAAGCTTGGGTATAGTGATTCCTAATGCTTTGGGGATTCACCGTGTCCTCCAATCACTACCACCAAGTTACAAGAACTTTGTGATGAACTACAATATGCAAAATATGGACAAGTCGTTGCCAGAACTCTTCTCCATGTTAAAGTCTACAGAAGTGGAGATCAAGAAAGAGCACCAAGTGTTGTTGGTCAATAAGACCACCAAATTCAAGAAGCAAGGCAAGTCTAAGAAAAAGGGAAACTTCAAGAAGGACGGTAAGAAAGTTACCGCGCCGGCGAAGAAGACCAAGGCTGGGCCTAAGCCTGATACTGAATGCTTTTACTGCAAGGGAGAGAGTCGAAGCATAATTGCCCAAAGTACTTGGCGGATTTGAAGAACGGCAACATCAAGAAGAAAGGTATATCCGATATACATGTTATTGATGTGTATCTCACTAGTACTCGTAGTAGTGCCTGGGTATTTGATACTGGTTCGGTTACTCATATTTGTAACTCGAAATAGGTGTTGCAAAATAAACGGAAGCTAGCGAAGAACGAGGTGACGATGCGTGTAGGAAATGGATCAAAAGTTGATGTGATCGCGGTCGGCATGCTACCTCTTCATCTACCATTGGAATTAGTTTTATACTTAAATAATTGTTATTTGGTGCCTGCGTTGAGCATCAACATTATATCAGGATCATGTTTATTGCGAGACGGTTACTTGTTTAAGTCCAAGAATAATGGTTGTTCGATTTATATGAGTAATATGTTTTATGCACATGCACCTTTGATAGATGGTCTATTATTATTGAATCTCGATTGTAGTAATACACACATTAATAACATTGAAGCTAAACGTTTGAAATTGAGTGATAACTCGACCTATATGTGGCACTGTAGTCTTGGTCATATTGGAGTGAAGCGTATGAAGAAACTCCATTCCGATGGACTTCTTGAATCACTTGATTTCGAATAACTTGAAAGACGCGAAGCATGTCTGATGGGTAAATTGACTAAGACTCCATTTTCTGGTATGATGGAGCGAGCTACGGACTTATTAGAAATCATACATACCGATGTGTGTGGCCCGATGAGTGTAGCATCGCACGGTGGTTACCGTTATGTTCTTACCTTCACGGATGACTTGAGTAGATATGGGTATATCTATTTCATGAAACATAAGTCCGAAACTTTCGAGAAGTTTAAGGAATTTCAAAGTGAGGTAGAGAATCAACGTAACAAGAAGATTAAATTTCTACGATCTGATCGTGGAGGTGAATATCTAAGTTACGAGTTTGGCGAGCATTTGAAGAAATGCGGAATACTTTCACAATTGACACCGCCAGGAACACCACAGCGTAATGGTGTGTCCGAACGTCGTAATCGAACTCTCTTAGATATGGTTCGTTCTATGATGTCACTTACAGATTTACCGCTATCGTTTTGGGGTTATGCATTAGAAACAGCCGCATTCACTTTAAATAGGGCACCATCTAAATCCATTGAAACGACACCGTATGAATTATGGTTTAGGAAGAAACCTGAATTGTCGTTCCTTAAAGTTTGGGGTTGCGAAGCTTATGTAAAGAAGTTACAGCCCGAAAAGCTTGAACCCAAAGCGGAAAAATGCGTCTTCATAGGATACCCGAAGGAAACTATTGGGTATACCTTCTATCATAGATCCGAGGGCAGAATCTTCGTTGGCAAGAATGGATCCTTTCTAGAGAAGGAGTTTATCTCGAAAGAAGTGACTGGAAGCAAAGTAGAACTCGACGAGGTTGTTGAACCTTCTCTTGAACTTGCGAGTAGCGCAGCACCGGAAGTAGTTCCTGTGGCGCCTACACCAATAAGAGAGGAAGCTAATGATGTTGATCATGAAACTTCGGTTGAAGTTACTACAAAACCTCGCAGGTCGACGAGAACTCGTACCACTCCTGATTGGTATGATCCCGTTATGAGTGTCATGTTGGTGGATAACACTGATGATCCTGCGACATATGAGGAAGCGATGATGAGCCCAGATTCCAATAAATGGCAAGAAGCCATGAAATCCGAGATTGGATCCATGTACGAAAACCAAGTATGGACTTTTGTGGACTTACCGGATGGCCGGAAGGCTGTCGAGAATAAATGGATTTTCAAGAAGAAAACAGATGCTGATGGTAATGTTACTGTCTATAAAGCTCAACTTGTCACAAAAGGGTTTCGACAAATTCAAGGAGTTGACTACGATGAGACTTTCTCACCAGTAGCGAAGCTAAAGTCTGTGAGGATTATGTTAGCAATCGCTGCATATTATGATTATGAGATATGGCAGATAGATGTCAAAATGGCGTTCCTCAATAGAGACATTGATGAAGAGTTGTATATGATGCAACCCAAAGGTTTTGTCGATCCTAAAGATGCTAACAATGTATGCAAACTTCAATGGTCCATATCTGGATTGAAGCAAGCATCCCGAAGTTGGAATCAACGTTTTGATAAGGTGATCAAAAGCTTTAGTTTTATACAAACTTATGGAGAAGCTTGTATTTACAAGAAAGTGAGTGGGAGCTCTGTAGTATTCTTAATACTGTATGTAGATGACATATTGTTGATTGGGAATGATATAGACCTTCTTAATAGTGTCAAGGATTATTTGAATAATAGTTTTTCAATGAAAGATCTTGGCGAAGCAGCTTACATATTAGGCATAAAGATTTATAGAGATAGATCGAGACGCCTAATATCATTGTCACAGAGTACATATTTGGACAAAGTTCTAAATAGGTTTGGAATGGAAGATAGCAAGAAAGGGTTCTTTCCCATGTTGCCCAATACGACCTTGAGTAAAACTCAAAGTCCTGCAACGGCAGAAGATAGAGAAAGGATGAGTAAGACTCCCTATGCGTCAGCCATAGGATCTCTTATGTATGCCATGCTATGTACTAGACCCTACATTGCATATGTTGTTAGTTTGACTAGCAGATATCAAAGTGATCCAGGAGTGGATCATTGGACAACGGTCAAAAACATCCTTAAGTACTTGAGAAGAACTAAGGATATGGTTCTTTCTTATGGAGCTGCTGAACAACTCGTTGTTAATGGTTACACCGATGCTAGTTGGAACACCGATCCGGATAATTCAAAATCTCAATCTGGATACGTATTTACTTTGAATGGTGCAGCAGTTAGCTGGAGGAGTGCAAAGCAAAGCGTTGTGGCGAGATCTTCAACTGAATCGGAATACATAGCTGCTTCGGATGCTTCACAAGAGGCGAGAGTTCATTACAGAGCTTGGTGTGGTTCCAAGTACGCTGGAACCAATGTCTATCTATTGTGATAACATGGGCGCCATAGCCAATGCGCAAGAACCAAGATCACACAAGAAGCTGAAGCATATCAAGTTACGTTTTCACGCTATTCGAGAGTATGTCCAAGATGGTAACATAAAGATTTGCAAAGTACACACAGATCTGAATGTGGCGGATCCGTTGACTAAACCTCTCCCGAGGGCAAAACATGACCAGGACCAAACCGCCATGGGTGTTCGGTATATTACCATGTAATCTAGATTAGTTGACTCTAGTGCAAGTGGGAGACTGTTGGAGATATTCCCTAGAGGCAATAATAAAAGTGGTTATTATTATATCTTTGTGTTTATGATAAATGTTTACATTCATGCTATAACAGTATTAACCGGAAACATTAATACTTGTGTGATTTGTAAACTAAATTAGAGTCTCTGGTAAAGCCTCTTTATAATACTAGCTTGTTGGTTAATAGATGATCGTGGTTTCTCGATCATGACCATTGAGATGTTATTAACAACAAGATCATATCATTAGGAGAATGGTATGATGGACGTACTCCTATAGATAAGCGTAGCATAAAGATCAAGTCATTTTAATAGTTCAATTGCTATAATCTTTCTGATACATAGTAACCTAATTCCTTCGACCATGAGATCATGCTAATCACAATCACTAGAAGGATGCTTTGATGACAGCAAACACCACACCATAACTGGGTGGCTATAAAGGTGGCATTGAGTGTTCGGAAAGTATGGGTTGAGGCACATGGATCAAGAGTGGGATTTGTCCATCCATATGACGGATAGATATACTCTGGGCCCTCTGGGTGGAATGTCATCCAATTATCTTGCAAGCATGTGACTGGCTCATAAGGGATCACATATCACGGGAACGAGAAAAGAGTACTTATCGGTAACGAGGTTGAACTAGGTATGCAGAGATACCGACGATCAAAACCTCAGATAAGTAAACTATCGTGAGACAAAGGGAAATTGGTATCGTATGTAAGTGGTTCATTCGATCGCAAAGTAATCGTAGAAATATGTGGGCGCCATATGAATTTCCAGATTCTTCTATTGATTATTGATCGGAGAAGTGTCTCGGTCATGTCCGCATAATTCACGAACCATAGGGAGACACACTTAAGGATTCGATGTTGTTTAGCAGATATGGAATGTTAATAAGGGATACGGAATGTTGTTCGGAGTCTCGGATGGGATCTGGGATTTCACGAGGAGATCCGGAATGGTCCGGAGAATAAGATTCATATAAGGAAAGTCCGATTCCGGAGTTCAGGAAAGTTTTGATGTTTTCATCGGAGAGGTTCTAGAAGGGTCTAGAAGGTTCACCGGTCCGGAAGGAGAATGGTCCATGAATGTGTCATGGGTGAGTGGAATGATTGGATCATATCCTAGGTCACTTGGTGTGTGCATTTGCAAGAGAGAGTTAAAGCTCTAAATTGAAAGTCAAATGGGAAGTTTGAAAAGTCAAACTGGAACAATAGTTTCCTAGTGGGAGAAGAAGCAAGTCCTTCTCTCAATCCAACTTGGGTTTGGGTTTGGATTCAAACCCACCCCTCCCAAGGCTGCCCCCTCTCATAAATAGAGGGGGAGGGCTGCCCCAAAGCATAGAAGCCCTAGCCCCTCTCCCCGCACACGCGCCGCCCCGTCGCCGCCGGTTCGTCGCCACCGCCCTAGCCACCGCCGACACCTCCTCCTCCTCTTGGTCATCTAAACCCTAAATCTTCGGGAAACCCTAAATCCACCATAACTCGCACCGGCTTAGGCGAAGCCCTGCGGGATCTTCCCTCTACTTCCGACACCACGCCGTCGTGCTGCCGGAATCACGAAGGGAGAACTACAACCTCCGCTGCCTGCTGGAACAAGGGAGAGGAAGGTCTTCATCGAGTACCGAACGTGTGACCGACTGCGGAAGCGCCGCCGGAACGCAGCGCCGAAAGGATCGTCTACGCGATCTTGAGATCGATAAGTGTACGACTACATCACCCACGAGAATCTGCTCTCGTTAACCGCTTTGAAATCTTCGAGGGTGAGTGCTTCTATCGACTCGTTGCTACAATCTAGTAGACAGATCTTGGCTTGTTTGTGTGCATGCGGTAGAATTTTTTTGTTTTCCATGCTACGAACCCCTACAGGGGGATGGGTCTCAACAATATGTTTGACAAGTGCCACTCGACGAAGCTAGCTATGGAAGCAAAGGCTTTGTGAAATAAGACATTTAGGCAACTAGCATAAGTGGACCGTTTTCCCGGAAAATACCGTTGCGCAAGTGATTTTTTTGCACTTGGCAAATACATGCAACTTTTTTGAGTATATCGCTCGACACTCCGCTTACCATGCCACAGACGGCGAGCGGACAGACAATGCCACTCGTCATAGTGACTGGGTGGTGGGCCTGAACAAAAGGTACAGACACATTTCGGGTTGTATGTCATGTGTGTACACGTGATACACTCAATGAGTGTGTATGACCAGCTTGCTGAATGTTTCCCATATATACTTACGATAAAATCGTCCCTACTAATATCATTACATGTAAAACACTTTATATGGCGCTTCACATATGGAGGAGCAGTTCCATGCGATTTATCATGCACAACCCCACCTTATCTTTATTGTCACCCTACTCTCTCCTATTATCCTACTCCTTCTTCCTTTTTTTTTGCGGGCAAAAGAGGATTTTATTACTCAATAGGGATTACAATCTGTTCTTCTTTGATGATTTAATAAGACTTGTGTAGATTTTGAATAAGAAGTTTGATTTAAAATCTGTTTGAATATTTGTATTCCTAGTAAAAAGGACTTCAAAACAAGACAAATATTGAATAACATTTTGACAATATTTAAATATCAACTTTTGAAACTTGATGAAACTTTGAAAAACTTTCTGACATGTAGTGAATTTTTAGTTTGAAAGAATTTGTTTCAAAACTTTGTTTATTTTGTACTTCGTCATACTTTAAACTTGTGTTAGCGTGCATACTAGAGTTGTATTTCTCGCTTCACAGAAGTGTGTCTACATCAAGAGAAGTGTCTCTACATGATTGTACCATTTTTTCCAGAACCATGCCGAAGGACTCCTGCATGTTTGGTCCTCCTTATTTCCACTCGATTAATTTCAGGACTGTGTTCCCCTAGCCCTTTTGTGTTTATACATAGGAGTTTCAAAAGAGGAAGTAGAATAATATAATGTAATAGAGATTGCATATACAACAAAAAGAGTGGAATAAATATATGGCCCGGACATACACAATACACCGGAAGGCGGAAGTGCATAAATATGGAGTATAGAGTAAACTCTCCACCGTGTCTCCTCAAAGGGAGAGAGAAAGGAACAAGCAAACACCGATACAATCGTACAAAAGGTGGCCAACTACGGAGAGCTGGCTCGACTACTCGTACTCATCTCCTCTCGATCTCTCACGGGGAGATGCATGAGATGTTTTATTCGGTATAAATAATATAGGTACGTGTGACGCCGGCGCCGGCGGTGGAGGAGCATAGTAGATGGATCAGTTGATGGAGTTGCAGTTGACGGAGGTGCTGATGGTGTAGGGGACGCTGACGCCGCACTTGGACGGGATGCTGGCGGCGTTACCGGCCTTGATCCCGCTAATGCTCCCGGCCAATTTCTTGAGGCAGTTGCACGCGGCACGCTTGTCGGCGGTGCTCTTGGCGGAGCTGGCGAGGCTCTTCACGCCGCTGCAGCAGCCCGCAGACGGGCTGGCGCCGCCACGAGCGTAGGCCGTGCAGGGGGCCAAGGCCGAGCTCACCTGACCACAGGAGATGGCGGCGTTGGCGGCGTAAGGCGCCGACAGGAGCATCGCCGCCACAATGGCGACCACCACGATCTGGGCAGCTGCAGCGCGGGCCATCTCTTACCTGGAGCTAGTGCTAGTGGTGAGCTGGGTCGCTGGACTCTGGAGAAGAGATAGCTCAGGTAGATTGATCGAGTGGTAGTGGGTGAGGAGGAAATGAGGGAACGCAGGGGCTTAAATAGGGGATCCGATCCGAGTCCGAGCAGGAAGACGAGGTCGACGGCTGAGAAAACACATCGTCGTCGGTGGTCACTGATCGATGGGCCGGGCATGGAGAGTGATTAAATTAGCAGCATTCGGCAGTGGTTGGAAGCTGGGTGGACATGGAGAGTGATTAAATTAGCAGCATCGGCAGGCGCCGCCTAACCGGACTAGCTAGATATAGCTACATACACCAGCAACTGATCGAGATTAGACAGAGGCAAGAGAGTGCATTGATGATATTGTTTGGAGGTAGATCTGAGTAGCCATCAGCTAATCACTCACATATCCTTCGGTCGATGCATCGAATGCTCTTTAATTTCGGCAACCGTTCACGAAGAAAATTTCAGGCAAGAATTAATATATTCCACTGTATAGACTGTGGATTTTTTTTTTCTCCCGCGCGTTCTGTCGATCTACACATCTCTGTCCGTTGCAAATCAAAGTTGCCTGCGTGTCCAAGTCTAAGTGCGAGGAAATACTGTAGGCAGTCGACGGTGTCGGTGGCTACCTTCGCCAATTAGCACGGCATCATGCATGCATCTGTCCGGCCGGCCGTACGTCTGCATCAATCAACCGTGCATCTGCCACCCAACTGCCAAGATCGTATTAATGCTGGCGAGGCTCGTCCGGCCACGTGCAATGGCGGAGGAGCCCCCACACCTTGGGCCAGACACGATGGACATCGATAGATCGAGAGGCCAAACAAAATAACTGATACCCCCTGACCCGTCCTCGTTTTACGTGTTTTTTCTTTAACCATGAATTACTTTAAATACGTAAAGAATTTTATATAAAACTAGTACCATTGAAAAGTATTTTTTAATACGAATCCAACGGTAATAATTATCTAAAATATGATCAAGAATTTGTTATTCAATTCTTTCGGTCAAACTTTCTTTGAAAACGTGTGCGTCTTAAGTCCTCAAACGGAGGTAGTACGATGAAGGATTGTTGTAGTACTAACAAAAAATTGAGAGGAAGACGTACTACTTGCTTGTCACAGCGTGATTGTTCCACGTACGAGATGGTTGCATCCTCGTAGGACCAGCCTATAGATCACAACAGTAATTGGCTTCAAGTACTACTCATACCTCTACCTCTGTTTGAAATTATTAGTCCTAAGAGCAAGTACAATAAGTTCTACTTAGCTGGCTATAAGAATTAAACTAGTATTGTTTTGCTTAGTTGGATGAGAGAGAAGATGTGAGAGAAGCGAGGTGGGCTCTCATGCAATAGCCAGCTCTTGCGCGTGCTCCTAAGCACCTTGCAAGTATGTGAGTGAGCCATTCACTTATAAAGTATTCTCTCCTTTACGGTTTGCATGACGCCTAATTAAATTTGGGTATTTCCAAAACTGCAACGTTCCTAGGCGCATAAGAATTAACTATTAATTAATGTGGCAGCTTTTCTTCCAACTTTCTATACATGCAACAGTCTCCCACCAATGCATGCGTTTTAACCGCTCATTAATAGACCTAATTTTCAGTCAATACGTTTACGCCTAGGTCCATGAGATTTTTATAGAGCACCCTGCAAACCGTGAAGAAGGTAGTAGTACTTTTTAAAAATAACTATTGTACTACTTGACTATAAACTGACTACTTCCTCCATTCCGGATTATAGGACTAAAATAGCAAAACTCTTGGACCTAGGTAATCAGGCATTAGCTATGAAAAGAAGAGACATGTCAATTTAGACTTGATGCATGCTATAATTAATGCTAAAAATAGAAAGAGGCATCGCATGCATGGAACCCAAAGGAAAATCCACCGCTTTCACACTAGCGAACCACATGGGAGAGAAAGAGGATGGGTGGAAGTAATTAGAGGATAGAAAATGAGGGACAATAAATGCATAAGTTAGCCTAATATTTTGGAATCTCTCTAAAATCTCTATTAGCCCTATAATCCGGAATGGAGGGAGTATAGATAACCTTATAGCCATCAAGCCGGCTGTATTATTGGAATTGCTCTAAGAGCCAAGTTGCTAATACCAAGACACTCCATAACTCTCTC
The DNA here is from genome assembly GCA_916181665.1 of Avena sativa. Classification (NCBI taxonomy): domain Eukaryota; kingdom Viridiplantae; phylum Streptophyta; class Magnoliopsida; order Poales; family Poaceae; genus Avena; species Avena sativa. Next base: position 199,216,071 of record OV702282.1, read on the forward strand.
TCATTAATAAATGCATGCACCAATAGTGTTACATGCATGAGAGAAGTGAGAGAAAATGAGAACATGTATTGGACAAAAGAGACTAATAAATGAGATAGTCCTTATAATCTCAAACAATATAAAAAAACTCTTAGGACTAATAATCCCAAACAGAGGTAGTACAACAAAAAAATAAGATGTGTACTCCTTGCCGAAGAATGGAGAAGAATAAGTTCAGGGTAGAAGAGAGAAGAAGTTGGGGATGTGAATATTTTATTTCAATTCACTGGTAACCAAAAGTCAGCTTCTGAACCGGTACCTACGGCTCCAAGGAGACAGGCGACCATAAAATCCATCTAGAGTTCCTCCCCCTCTCCGTTGATATGGTCGGTCTGATCCGTTTCCTGTGGCCTTGGGAATGATGGGTTCTCATTCTTTATTTAAGTTGTTTTTTAGTGTTTTCTTCGGAATGATGAGATGTAGGCTACATCTTGAAGTCGGAATACGATCCTTTCACGCCGCATGCTCACTTTGGTGGTGGTGTGGCATCAACAAAGGGAGGATGGAGTTGTGTGTCCCATGGATCTACTGGGATCCAGTCGATTTTTCATGTTAGTTGTTGTGGTTTCAGATCCTGCTCTTCCGATCTACGGACTACGGGTCTTGTATTTGGTGATGGTTGTTGCTCTGGTGTGCTAGTCTTTTGGGGTCTTAGCACAACGACTCCCATTATTGGAATTATAGGAAACGATAGCCCCAATTAGGAGGATCGGTTACATGTTAAATGAAGGATATATGCCCTAGAGACAAATAGCAAAATGTGTTTATTATCATATCTCAATAAGTTTATGATAGTTTTCATACCATGCTATAATTGTACCAAGCGGAAACATTGATACGGGTGTGGTATGTAAACGAATCAAGGTCCCTAGTAACCTCTATTCAACTACTTCATTGGGCAACTAATGATCAAGGTTTCCTGATCATGGAGCATGTATGTCAATTGACAATAAAGTCATATCATTAGTGAATAATGTGATAAACATTACTCAATATAAGTATTACCACACGATCAAGTCACAAAGTTCATCGTTGCAATAGTTAGAAACAAAGTATCCTGCTCCTTTGACCATGAGATCATATTTCATCACTATCACCCGAGGCTGCTTTGATTGCATCAACCGTCACATCGCAACAGGGTGATCATAAAGGTGTATATTAGGTATTCGAGAGGGATACGTTGAGGCGTATGCATCAAGATCGGGATTTGTTCTCCCGCATGACGGGAAGGTACACATGGCCCACTCAGTGAGATTACATCCATAATGTTACAACATGTGACTAGGTCACGGGGATGGAATATCCTGGGAACGAGGAAAGTTGCACTTATCGGTAACGAGATTGAACAAGGTATAGTGATACCAATGATCAGATCTTGGATGAGTCAAGTATCAAAGTAACAAAAGGAATTGGACTCCGCGTTCATGGTTCAAATGATATTAAAATCATGGAATGCATAGGGATCATTATGGGCATCCCGGTCCCGCTGATGATCATTGATTCGAGAAGTATCTCGATCATGTATTTGATGTTCGCAAACAATAGGATAACACACTTAATGGTTCGATGACGCTCGAAATCACGGAAGAAAGAGAAGAGAATACCGAAAATGTTCTATGAGAGAAACAAAATTGTTCCGGCAGGATTCGAAGGAGTTCGGAGTGAACGAAAGGTGTTTCATGTCAAAAGGAATTTAATAATATATATTTTATATTAATTACTATATTTAATATTAAATAAACATTTAAATTAAATTTAATGAGCAAAACTTTCCTAAGGCCAAGTTTCCAGAGAGAAAGGCCCAAGAGGCAAGCCGCCATAGGGAGCAGCCGTCGCCTAGGGCATGGCATGGGTGGGGCCCACCTCGGCTGCCAGCCGTCAATGGGCTGCTCGTAGGGCCCACCAGGCTGGCTAATCGGCCCTTGCTCCTTGGCGCACATACCTCCACGTCCTTCTTAATTTAGTCCCATCCCGGGACTTTAATTAAAGAGGTGTTTTCTTTCCTCTATATAAAGGTCTCTATGGAAAGAAAATAACACACAACCATTCACCACGGCATGAATATATAGCACATGGCTCCAGCCCTGGCCCTGCAGTTCCAAACTTTAATTTAAAATCGTAGAAATTAGGTGGCTTGGCTCTGCTCAGTTCCTCGCCTTGCGGTTCCAAACTTCCAATACACAAATGGATTGATTTTTTTCTCTATATCTAGGTCGATGATGCTATAGAAGATCTCTATGCAGAAAAATGTCATGCGAGTTCCATTTAGAAAATCCAATTCTCAATTTTGATGGTGTATCTAAAAGATTCGGTCACTTAGAATATATAGAGAGATACCATTGACAAAAATAGTGTCATGGACCGTGTGGGCAACAGTCCCAGGTCGCATGGGCCATGGCGAGAAGTGGGCTACGGGCCAAGGTATGACAGCAGGACGAGACGAGCTGCCTGACTTAAAAGGAGATAGAGGGCAACCGGAAGGGGCGTGGACGAACTAGGCCCTGAACTGGAGACCCCTGGCAAGGGCGGACACGGCTCCCTCTCCCCCCTGATCTCTCTCCTCGGCATCCCCTCTTCTCATACCAGATAGTTGAAGCTAGAACTAATCCCAAATCCTCCAAACCTTCCTGTATGAGTGGTTACATCTAGTGGGATCGTAACAATTTGGTATCAGAGCCATTTCCAAACACCAGATTTTTTTTCTCTCCATCAATCTGGTCGGTGTTTTCCCTCGATTATCCTCACTCGCCACGGGGAAGCCATGGCGATGGAAGATCAGGCAAAGTTGCTGGCGGATCTGACCGCTGCGATCTCCTCCATGAACGCAAAGCTCGACAGACTGCATCCGGTCGTCCTCAAGCTGAACCAGTACCGCCCAAGAGTGGAGCGTGCGGTGGACGCGCAGTCGGCCTCGGCTCCCAAGCCTGCATCAGCTGCAGCGGCAACCTCCTGCATCGACCACCTCAACACAAGCCAGGCCATCCCCGTCGACACGAGGTCGTCCGCCATCGCCGAGGAAGGCCTCCAGCCGACGTCCGTTCTGCTGTTGGGGGCCCAATACGACCTTGGCGCCTCGGCTACCACAGGGGCGACAGCAACCTTCGCGGCGACTGCGGTCAACGCCTCCATCACGTCGCCCCCAACAAGGTCGCTGGCGTGTTCCATCTTGAGCACGGGTACCTCACTCTCTACACCACCATCCACACGCAAGGACGCACGAAAGGTGTTTGTATCAATGTCTGAGCCATTTGGCGAGTCTCAGGATGCTGCTGCTACTGTGAAGAACCACAAGGATGCACACGAGTCTGCAATTTTGCTCACCATTCAACAATTTACCTGGTATGATCAGTTGCTCATTCCCCGAGTTCCATGCTCACTTTCACTGCGTGTCCAGATGGTGGTTCGACAACATAGGAGGATTATTAACTGGGAACCGCGGCCGGCATGGCCACCACCTGTCCAAATAAATTTCAGTGGCTTGTCTTTAGTAGGGCAATTTGCTACAGATTCTACAACATACTGGTCTCATCAGACTCTAGATGGGATTTCGAGTTATGAGCTTCAGAAGGAAAGTGGTGCAATCCTACGTATAATTTTCGTCACTGTGTGCCATGTCTCTAGCATACCTACGCAACTGAGTTCGAGAAGTTCATGTCTGAATTTAGTGTGCAGTAGTTTTACAACAAGTTTCCTTAGAACAGATTGCTGGGAGGCATATCTCGAATTGAATGGAGACTGCACTTCTTTCTTGTACCTGATTATACAAAAAGCTTGGCTATGTCTGAACCAGCACATCCCACTCACATGTTGGAGAGTTGTGATGTCTAGTACAATTGCCCGGCAGTTATGGTTTGTCCTGACTAGTGTAGTGGGGCACGTGTCCTTCCTTCAGCATGCTACATGTAGAAGAAACCCCATGATATCACTTGATTTGGAAGCGGCAAGAAATTGTTTGTGGTATGTCAGGTTTTTATTAGGGCATGTTCAAACTGAGAATTGTTTAACATCGCCATGGGATTCGGGACATCAAGTAGATGTCTCATATCATCAGTTCTCTCGCGCAAAACAGTATAGTTCTTGGTTGACTGGGTATTTTTTCATAAATACCATGGGTGATCAGAAATAAGATTTTTGTGCATGTTCAACTCTACACCTGTGTCAAAGTGGTTTCTTACCCAGTTTATGTTCAATGGTCATGTGTCAACTACAGCTCGAAGGAAGTTGCAGTCACTGTTTGTACTTGCGGCAGATACCGTGGCCCTTGTTTTGCTGCAATCAGAAGAGACCTCAGCTTATTCAGGTGGAGTTTTGTCCACACGAGAGACTAAAACATGGCAAAAAAATTGGGAGTGTACAACTGTTGCTACTTCCGCCGGCGTCAAATGTTCTTGTTCATCGTAGGAGCTTACTAGAGACTAGAAGTCAGTGGAAGGGTGCCCGGAAAGTTCAAGGTGCCGCTCCTAACAAAGTGTTCATTGATATGATTCTGTGTCAGTTACAGTGTCCCAAGAGAATTCTTGCATATCCTGCTTGTATGGGCATGTACCGTTCAAGATTGTCTAGTGCAAGTGGAAGTACATTCTGGGAGAGCAAGAAGTGGGAGCTGAATAATGGTGTTCCTTTCGTGATGGACCAATACACTGATACGACTGCTGATGGGATAAAAATTGGATATATTTGGGTTGGGGAACAAGTAAGAGAAGGGATGCATTCGTTGGCCTTCGTATCCAAGGAGGAATGTCTTGCTCTCATGGATATCTCCTACAATGCTTCTCAACTAATTATGTGCTGGGAGAGAAGAAGGGAAGCAAGTACCAAAATGCTAGTGCATTCGGCAACCTCGCCGTTGGTGGTAAGCAGCAGGTTCAACAGAGTGAACTGCACTTTCGTCTCTGCCCCATGGGATCCAGGTGATGTTCGGGTTCATGGTGTCATATGTGCAAGCCGGCCATGTGTCCCTTCATGCCTGGCGACTGGAATCATGGGTAAGATTGCTTCGTCATATGAGATTGTTCTTACCAAGGAATTGTATGCTCCGTGGGATCCGGGTGGTCACACGCCTAGATCAATCGATGATGGCGGCTTGAGGTCAAGCCGGATGTTAAGGAGGGGAGAATGTCATGGACCGTGTGGGCAACAGTCCCAGGTCGCATGGGCCATGGCGAGAAGTGGGCTACGGGCCAAGGTATGACAGCAGGACGAGGCGAGCTGCCTGACTTAAAAGGAGATAGAGGGCAACCGGAAGGGGCGTGGATGAACTAGGCCCTGAACTGGAGACCCCTGGCAAGGGCGGACACGGCTCCCTCTCCCCCCTGATCTCTCTCCTCGGCATCCCCTCTTCTCATACCAGATAGTTGAAGCTAGAACTAATCCCAAATCCTCCAAACCTTCCTGTATGAGTGGTTACATCTAGTGGGATCGTAACAAATAGGCGAATAAATATATAGCCAGACATACACACTACACCGAAGTGCATGAATAAATATGGTATACAAAGTAATCTCTCGACCGTGTCTCCTCAAAGGGAGAGGGGAAAAAAATCAAACACCGATACAATGGTGGCCGGCCACGCAACGCTGGCTCGACTACTCGTAGTCCTCTCACTCTCACACGTGGGAAATGCATGAGAGCGTTTATTCAGTAGTACAGTAGTATAAATAATGTAGGGTGTGTGTGACGCCGGCGGTGGAGGAGTAGTGGATGGATCAGTTGATGGAGTTGCAGTTGACGGAGGTGCTGATGGCGTAGGGAACGCTGACGCCGCACTTGGACGGGATGCTGGCGGCGTTTCCGGCCTTGAGCCCACTGATGCCCCCGACCAACTTCTTGATGCAGTTGCACGCGGCACGCTTGTCGGCGGTGGTCTTGGCGGAGCTGGCGAGGCTCTTGACGCCGCTGCAGCAGCCCGCGGACGGGCTGGCGCCGCCACGAGCGTAGGCCGTGCAGGGGGCCAAGGCCGAGCTCACCTGACCACAGGAGATGGCGGCGTTGGCGGCGTAAGGCGCCGACAGGAGCATCGCCGCCACAATGGCGACCACCACGATCTGGGTAGCTGCAGCGCGAGCCATCTCTTACCTGGAACTAGTACTAGCTAGTGGTGAGCTGGGTGGCTGGAGATGAGATAGCTAGATGTGCTAGTAGATGGATGGATTGATTGTGGGGTGAGGAGGAAACGAGGGAACGCGCGGGCTTAAATAGGGGTTTCCGAGTCCGAGCAGGAACACGGGGTCGATGGCATGCGTCTACTTGCTTAATTATTGCATGGTCCATGCATGGCGGTGGGCGATGATCGATGGGGCCGGAGCAGTTGGATGCTTCGACAGATCTATACCAGACCTTTCAGATGCATGGACATGTCGAGTGATTAAATTAGCAGCATCACCAGCCGCCTAAAAATGATTAGCTAGATACTAGGAGAGCTGGTAGCTACGTGCTCCACGAGAGGCTAGTCATAGTTGGTATCACCAGTGTCATGAATATGATACATGATGTTAGTGTACAATATTATATCTACAATCCATAATATGTACTACTAGTATTAGTATCATAGTTTTATCATAGGAATACTAGTATTAGTATCATAGTTTTATCATATTTTTTGGTTTTTAGAATCTCAATGTATAGTTATGCATAAAATCTATTTCTCAAAACAGACTTTCGTCCCGTTTTATAAATAAAGACAAACGGATGAATCATACATAATGATGGGGAATTTCTCTTACAATCGGATAAAAATAAACAACAAAAACTAAGAAGCATCGAGGCTTACACCAAAGTTATTGTCTTGAGACTAAGGAGACCTAAGCTCCACGACAACGCCCTAAGGCTGGTCATAGTGCAAGAGTAACTAAGGGTCCAACACAGCAAAATTGCTTATGTGACAGTGAATTCATGAAGAGAGAGGAGGATGGAGTAACATATTTGGTTACTGTAACATCACACATACAAATGCGAGATGAGTCTATGACCTAATAAATAATATTTTGCATGACACCACTTATATATTACTCTCCACTATGAAGGTAGTAATATAGAGTACTCCCACCGTCCCGGTTTAAAGGACACAATTTGCAAACTATGCAATCCCAAAATACTTAGGCATAAAAGAATTTAATCTCTGTAATTACTCCGGTGTGAAAAGAAAAAAATGCTTGCATGCACATGTGTGAACAAATGTGAACGCTTTGTTGGCTCTTTTTCTCCTCATGCATGTTCTTTTCACACTATAAAATGGACCAATTAGAGGGCATCTAGGGCCTAGAGAATTACAAATTGTGTCCTTTAAACCGGAACAGAGGGAGTAGTAACTTGTGCATGTTACTAGTCTATGTTACTCTCCACTATGACCAGCCTAAGGAGGTGACGCGCAGCAAGCGTCGCAGTCACGGAGTCCAAGAGGTCTAGGGTTTTCACCCGGAGACCCAATGCGAAGAGCGTAGCCGCAATGATGCCCTCCAGAGGGTCACGACACCCACATGTGTCGTCATCAATGGCGCCGAAGCACTAGGATTTCGCCCAAAATAAAACATCACCATACCTTGGTACTTCAGACTACTAGCAGTTGTAGGGGTTCGTAGCATGGAAAACAAAATTTTCTACCGCATGAACACACAATCAAGATCTAATCTATGATCAAGCCAAGATCTATCTACTAGATTGTAGCAACGAGTCAATAGAGTACTAACCCTCGAAGATCCAAAGCGGTTAACGAGAGCAGATTCTCGTGGATGATGTAGTCGTACACTTCCGATCTCAAGATCGCGTAGACGATCCTTCCGGCGTTGCGTTCCGGCAGCGCTTCCGCAGTCGGTCACACGTTCGGTACTCGATGAAGACCTTCCTCTCCCTTGTTCCAGCAGGCAGCGGAGGTTGTAGCACTCTCCTCGCGATTTCGGCAGCACGACGGCATGGTACCAGAAGTAGAGGGGAGATCTCGCATGGCTTCGCCTTAAGACGGAGCGAGTATGGTGGACTATGAGAGAGCACTTGGCGATCTAGGGTTTAGAGGCACCAAGGAGAGAGAGCTAGGACGACGGCTAGGGCAAGGGGAGGGCCCCAACTCGGCGGCTAGGCAAACCCTAGGGCGGCGGCAACTTGGTGGAGGCCGGCGGCAAGGGCTAGGGTTTAGAGGAGAGAGCTGTAGGGTAGAGGGGGCACCCATGCCCCTTATTTTATAGGTGGGAGGGAGGCGCCTAGGAGGAGGGAGTCCTCCTCCAACTCCTCCTCCTTGGCCGGCGGGTGGAGGGATTGGGACTTCCTCCCCAAGTAGGTTTCCTACTCTCCCTCCACCAAGCAAACTTGTCGTTTGACTTTTCAAATTGGCGTTTGACTTTTCAAACTAGGATTTGATTTATCCCTTTATTTTGCTCAGCGATGACACCTAGTACATGATGCAACCATTCCAACTTGTTATGACACATTCATGCACCCTTCCCCTCCGGAGTGTCGGACCTTCCAGAACCTTCTAGAACATTCCCGATGAAAACACCGGAATCATTCCTGAACTCCGAAACAGGACTTTCCTTATATGAATCTTATTCTCCGGACCATTCCGGATCTTCTCTTGATATCCCGGATCCCATCCGAGACTCCGAACAACATTCGGTCTCTTTCTCATCATTCCATAACTACTTAACAACATCGAATCCTTAAGTGTGTCTCCCTACGGTTCGTGAATTATGCGGACATGACCAAGACACTTCTCCGATCAATAATCAATAGAGGAATCTGGAAATTCATATGGCTCCCAAATATTTCTACGATTACTTTGCGATCGAATGAACCACTTACATACGATACCAGTTTCCCTTTGTCTCACGATAGTTTACTTATCTGAGGTTTTGATCGTCGGTACCTCTGCATACCTAGTTCAACCTCGTTACCGATAAGTACTCTTTTCTCGTTCCCATGGCATGTGATCCCTTGTGAGCCAGTCACATGCTTGCAAGCTAATTGGATGACATTCCACCGAGAGGGCCCAGAGTATATCTATCCGTCATATGGATGGACAAATCCCACTCTTCATCCATGTGCCTCAACCCATACTTTCCGAATACTCAATGCCACCTTTATAGCCACCCTGTTACGGTGTGGTGTTTGATGTCATCAAAGCATTCTTCCGGTGATGGTGATTAACATGATCTCATGGTCGAAGGAATTAGGTTACTATGTATCAGAAAGCTTATAGCAAATGAACTATATTAAATGACTTGATCTTTATGCTATGCTTAACTATAGGAGTATGTCCATCACATCATTCTCCTAATGATATGACCCTGTTGTTAATAACGTCTCTATGTTCATGATCAGGAAACCATGATCATATATTAACCAACAAGCTAGTTTAACAAGAGGCTTTACTAGAGACTCTTTTATGTTTACAAATCACACAAGTATTAATGTTTCCGGTTAATACAATTATAGCATGGTATGTAAACATTTATCATAAGTATGAAGATATGATAATAACCACTTTATTATTGCCTCTTGGGCATATCTCCAACAGCAGTACCCAAGCCAAGCTTCTAACACGCGGTCTAGGCACTGACCACACCGAGACGCCGCCAACACCAGGGGCTCCTGATGCCCACTCCTCCCCATCCTCATGGCCCCAAGAGACGACCATCACCACAACCACGTCGCTAGCCGTCGAGTCGCCAATGTAGTCCAACCTTCCGGGGCCAACGCCCTAGCATCCGCGAACTCGTGACCTAGCTATGTAGCGGGGTCCATCGCGTGCCTGCGAGTCGAAGGAGGTAGGGAGGTTGTAACCGAAGAGCAGCAACATCACAACCACCTTGAGGTGTCCTCCACCATCCTGACGTGGTAGTAGGGAGACAACAAGCCCAACAGACTTGGTAAGGCCCAGGTTGGACCCGTAAAGTCCCTCTCACGGCACTACAACACGTAGGCCACCTCCGCCGCTACCCTCCTGCTCTACGCTGCACTAGCGCAGCCAACACCAGGGGTACCTGCGTGGTCACGCCGACCCACCCATCCCTATATGGGGCATGCATGGCCCATATCTGGGCTATCGGGGCCCTGGCCACCACCTCAGGGCCACCCTGCTGCTCCGGCGCTGCCATGATGCCACCAGGCCACTCGAGCCGTGTTGCCGCCTTCGCTGCCGGAGGCCAAGCACCGCCGCCGAGGAAGAAACACCATTGTGCACCGCTGCATGTGCACAAGCCCCACCTGGGAGGAGTCTGCGTCGGGTAGAGGAGAGGCCGCCGCCGCTGGCACCACGTATGGCGGCGACGGGGAAGGGGGGGGGGCTCCAGGAGGCTAGGATTTGGGTCGCCCCTGGATCACCCGGGAGAGGGCGACCAGGAGCTTGTCGAAGCGTGTTTTTCGTAGAAAATCTATTTGATATTGACTTTCCTTGTTCTGTGCAGTATAATACGATGTCTATCTAGGATAATATTGTATCTTTTGAATCATTAATTACAAGAACATAACTGTTTTTTACATGCGTGGAAGGCATGAGACTATGGGTAGTCTGATGCAGAGTCAAGAGAGTGCATTGATGATACAGTTTGCAGGGAGTAGATCTAAGTAGCCATCGGCTAATTAACACATAGTGTCTGCCCATCGACGCATCAACTCCTCTTTAATTCCTGCAACCGCCCACGAAGAAAGAATCAGTCAAGGTACTCCGCTGCAGATTACTAAGTTGCTGCCTGCATCTCCATCTCCAAGTGTAATGTGGAGGTTGCCGACGGTGTCGGTGCTAGCTTAGCTTTCTCAATTGGCATGGCATGGTGCATGGTCCAATACGCATATGCATCTGTCCGCCGGCCGGCGGGCCGTACGTCGGCGTCAAACAACCGTGCGTCTGCCACCCACCGCCAAGCCCGCATTAACGCCGGCGAGGCAACTCACGCCACGTGCACGGCAGATGAGCCCCACTGGTCCTTGTACGATCGACGTCGATAGATCGAGAGGCCTAGCTAAATTACGATGGAGCGAGATATTAAATTACGATGAAGACGTACTGCTTGCAATTGCTTGTCACGGTGCGATTGTTCCACGTACGTACCAGATCGGCAGCATCCTCGTGGGGTCAGGCTCCACATCTCTCAACATTGATTAGCTTCACAAGCATATACTGTGCTGCGTAGATGCTCTCCGCGGATCCAGCTTTACTACTCCCTCCGTTAAAGAGCATCTCTACTGGCAGTCTGGCACCGTCGACCAGTGACCGGTAAACGGGTCCGCAGTTGTTTTGAGCGTGTTGTCTAAATTGTCGACGGCTTGGGAAACTGCTCCAAGCCGGCGCCCCCAACGATCACTCAGCCTGTCGTGGGGCCAGTGTGGTACCAGCACCGCCACAGATCGGGCCATTCATGGAGATGGTGCACTCGGCTCTCGGACATTTCATCGATGAGGTGTGCTTCCCCCCTCCCCCCCTCCCCCCCTCTCCTCTCTTAAACTTAAGCTGCATGAGTCTTTTTTTTACCCGTCGAAACACATATCGATGCCATGTATATCTCTGTATATGTGTATTCGGTTGAACTAGGTATAATCCATATTCTGGTCGTCTGATCCCACCTCCCATTATCGCGATCTACGTCTTTGCTTGTCATATTTTATATTCTTTTTGTTGCTGTTATATAACTTTCGATTTTCACCATCCGCAGACACATGAGTATACGTATACGGTAAGTATACGTCTAAGAGGACATTACAAACTTCGGGTGGATTCGTACGGTCCTCTAAACAATCGGTATCGAGTTTTTATTTGTCAAAGTTTGAAAGAAGGGGTATGGGGGACCGAAGCAAAAGTGTTCATCGAGCACTTGACGGGCATCACCGCTGAACAGACTATGCCCGACCTAGGAGCTGCCCACACCAGCCGTGTAGAAGGAGAGTGGCCCTCTGCGCAAGGCTAGCGAGCCGGTGAAGGTTTGGTTGAGGTTGAGGTGGGCGCGGCCTTGGTTCTTCCCACCGTTGTCGTCATCCAGGAGAATCGGTAAAAAACCGCGTCGATATCGTCGATAGTTATCTCGCTGTCGCCGACCTCAACTAGTGGAGGCGCCACAGCCACTGTCTCACCAGGCAGATCCAGTCATTTGATACCTCTCCAATGCTTCCTCCTATTCCTATTGATCAGATCAACGCCAAACCTATCTAGTCTTGCACGTTCTCACCCACCGCTCTTGCCAAAAACAAAGAAATTCTATCTTGGGAACTAAAAAAGAATCGAAATGGGAAGTATTTATTTCTTGATTCTCTAGCTAGCATCCTTACTTTTTCAATAGAAATTTTATGTTTTGGCTCGGTATAAACCCAGGCATAGGTAATATGTAAATCTATTCTCTCTAGGGAGTCTTCTCAACCGAAAAAGGTTGCTGCCGTTTGATCCATGTAGTTCTACTCTTAACCTGGCACTAAGTCCGTATTCGTTTGAGTTTGGACATATAGAAATGAGGCACCAAATGCTGGCTTTACACGCTATTATTTTCCACCAATCGAATTGGCTTCGTCATTTCTTGATCAGAGAGCCATGTGGAAAAGAAGAAGATGGAGCTTACTCACATACCGGCCCAAGAGATTTGATTCCTCCTCTTATCGGTTCTGGTGCGTTGACCTAAAAAGACCTCTCACGGGTAGGTGCGCGACTCTCTCTCTCTCTCTCTCTCTCTCTCTCTCTCTCTCTCTCTCTCTCTCTCTCTCTCTTCCTGGGAAAAACCGAGACCCGGGAGGCGCCGCCGCAGTCCTAAAGCAGTGGCTTTACTCGAAGAAACGCGGCATGGATGGCGGGGTGATGCGGCGAGACTGGACACGTTGCTTCTCACATGCGTCCCAACAGCTTGGCTTTGCATGTAAGCCACCATCGAAGCCCCCCTGTCGGCTGCCTTCTTTTCTAGGGCGCGGCCGTGGCGGCCATTGCGGTCGGCAGTGACGACACTCCTCATTACAAACACCTTATGTAGTCCAGCCTCGTCATGAGTCGCTTCTTGCACGGGTTCCCGAGCTGCAGCATCCCGCCGACGTGGAAAATGTGGGGCACAATAGCGGTGGAGGAGGTAGGCGGGAACCAGAGTGGCTGCGAGGAAGTAGGCGGGAGAAATAGGGGAGAAATGGGCGGTGGGAATTGGGGAAAAAGGAGTTGGGCAACATGTAGTGGCTGCGGCAGAGTCCCGACACGGGGGGAGCGGCGTGGAGCATGTTGCCGGCAGTGCCCCCTAGCCCAGCCCAGCCTATGCGCGCCGGGGTGGCAAGGGAGTGCCGGACCGATTCATGGGCCACCCCACTTGCCGGCAAAAAATGAGGGGTCCCAGTGTGGGCCATCTTTTGGCCCCAACCCTCAACGGCGACCGTTTGGGGACGTGTTTTGGAGAGCTGGTGGAGATGCTCTAAGATGTTTTAGTCTTTTTCAAGATGTATATCTAGATGCCTTTAAGAGTGTAGGTTCACTCATTCTGCTCTAAACATATACATTAAAAGACGACTTGATATATGCATTTCATAAAATGGCCAAAGCATCTTATAATTTGAAACGGAGGGAGTATATGTGGACAAGTTTCTCACATGCGTGTGCATTTCTCAAAAAGTTCGTGGGAAAATATATTTTTACTGCAGATCACACTGAAAAAGAGTAAACCGAAGTATCACACCTCACAACCTAGGAAAAACTAGATCTTGTTCTCCCTAGCGTCCATTGAAAACAAAATTTCGTGTAGTAACGGTGTGTGCTCTTCCACAAGTTATGCCCCATGTTTGATAGTTGACGCATGCTCGTGTAGTCACGTTGGTAACAAAGCACACCTTTCGTCCAAGCATTCCTGATTACGTTAGAAAGGGTTCTTTGAAATGGTGGCCAATGAATGGGCTTCCACGACCACTGAAGCCACTCTGGTCGAAGGATGGCCAAACGGGATCTTTCATTTAATACTCTCTTTGGTCTATATTATTGTTTTTAGATTTGTCTAGATTTAATTGTATCTAGTCATGTTTGAGTGGTAGATATGTCCGAATCTAGACAAATAAAAAAAACATTAATTTGGATCATACCTATTACAATATATCTTCTAGTGGTATCTATAGAAAGGACTTTGTGCATTCCATCAAGTGCTATTCAACGAGCCATGGTGAAGTCAGATGCGGAGTGTTAGAATACGTACACAACTAGAGACACACTAGGACTTTAGAGATCATCTTGTATTTCAAGTCATAGGCTTCTTGCCTCCAAGTTTGTACGTATATATACTCTCATGAGGGTCAAATCAATACACCGGAATATTAGTGATTCAATAATTTTTACATGGTATCAGAGCGGTTAGCCTCACAGCGCCAATCCTAGGTTCCTCTTCACTTCCGCAACGCAAGCCGCCCCCGGAAAGATCAATCTCTTTTCCTCGGGGGCGTGGCACCCGGTCTCGATCAAAGATCGGATTGATTCTTTAGATTAGATTAGATTCAATTTTCAATTTTCTATAGATTAGATCCAATTTAGCTACATATTAAATCCCTAGACACGATTCTCGTCTGGTGCAGATCAATACCGATTTGCTCAAATCGATCTACTCAACCGGCGACAATACACGAAGAAAATCACGCGGCCGCGCCTGCCCCTAGCGTCTACCGCGTCAAATCGGCACCTTGGGCCGGGAGCATATCATGCCGCGCGCGCAGCACGAGGGACATGCAGATACAAGACCCAAGAACTCTAGCCCGACTCAACGTGGGCACGATGCAGCAATCGGCCGAAATACATGCAGGCGTCAGCAGGGTCCCGTTCGAGATGCATCTATTGCACATGTAGATGCACGGGAATCAACTCAGGCCACGCACGGCATCAACTCCTCATACAAATTTTTATTCCATATGATTATTTGCATGCATGGTTTCTAATATTCAAAGCGCTCCAAGAATCAGCGCTAGCCGCGAGACTACACCGAGTACCAAGATCTGCACAGCAAATACATCGACACAAACATCATCAGATCTGCACTGCGTCGACTCGACTACACCGACATCAAGATCTACAATGCATCAAGCCGGACTACATCGACCTGAATATCTACGACTACGCCAGGCTACAAGCCAAGATTTTCGTCGAGCACATCCATAAAGAAGCGACATCAACATCATCCACACGCCAGACCGGTGTGGAACACTACTATGCCGACTTCTCCGACATCAAGACTTCGACATCATCGCCGCCACAAGGGACGTCTTCGAGCGACGATCATCGCCGACACGCCTACTCCATCACCGCTGACACATCATCGCCAAAGTCTACATCTACGTGGTCTTCATCAACATCTTCGTCGACACATCGCCGCCGCCGCTATACCTGTCCACATGATGGACAAAAAACTACGACGCCCTCTGACAGTACACGTACTGCAAGGCACGACGACAACATCGCCGCGTCCATGACCCCGACGACGGTATCGACCGCGTCCACGACACCGACGACTGAATCTACAAAGCGGCGTCACAATTGTGATGCCCCTACGACCACGCATACGGTTCTGGCAAAATCATGTGTGCTTGGTGACTTCCTTCAGTCCTGGCAAAACTGGTGGTCTCACTTATGACCGCGTCCAAGAGACGCCTCGACGGTACATCTATAAGGTGCAAAACGTCCACAACTGCAGCTCCGTCAACAACAACAACAACAACAACAACAACAAAAAACGCGTATTTTTTTGCGCCTCCAACAATGGCGGCCACACCACTACGACGACTACAACATCGACCACACCTACATCGACTGCGGCTATATCACGATCGGCTACCTCGACATCGACATCCACAACAACGTCTACACAGCAACTCAAAAACTCCAGTCAACAGCGTCCGCGTCGTCACTTGCGTCCACGCCACCCCCGCTGTGACTGCGGGAGGGAAGAGAGGCACTAGAAGGGGACACAGTTACCGCCCCTAAGTGCCAGCCATGATCATATCCATGCAGGTGATGATGACAAGGAGGAAAAGACGACGAAAGCGCAAGACTTCAAATCCAGTCGCAAGCGTTTGCTTCACTCCCGCTCCGACTAGGGGGGGGGGATGTTAGAATACGTACACAACTAGAGACAGACTAGGACTTTAAAGATCATCTTGTATTCCAAGTCATAGGCGTCTTGCCCTCCAAGTTTGTATGTATATATATACTCCCATGAGGGTCAAATCAATAAATCGAAATATTAGGGATTCAATAATTTTTACACGGAGAATGTCAGGAAAGCGAAAACAGGAGGGCAACGATGGTGATTTGAGTCTTTGTGATGACGACGAACTATCTGCATGATCTGTGACTCGCAACATCGACTGTTTGTGGGAGGGGGAGGCAACACAAGAGGAGTTCCTAGTCTTACCTTGCAGGATGAAAATCTAAGGTCTGGCCTTAACTGATTGTGTCTGGCAATGGTCTTGTTGAAGGCAATGTTTTGCGAGCGAGGACTTTCTCCAGCGTGAAAGTCTATGATCTTTGATCGGGCAACGACGACGCTTGTGCAATGTTTCCTTCTTAAAGGCGTTGTTATTAGAGTGGGGACTACTGGTGTTGTTCTGGTGGTGTTAGTGTCGTTGCTTTGAGGAATAGTTCTTTGTAGCGGGACTTTTTTTTTTGTAATTCTTTTTTTTTCTGGTTGTGTGCATCCGTAAGGCCACTAGAGCATGCATTGTTGCAGAGGCTGGGTGTAATTGGTATCACCGTGATATTAATATATACTCTTTTAAAAAAAGATCTATAGAAAGAAAAAAAGTCTTCTAAACATCATTGATGAATAATATTAAAGCAGATAAACCTGGAGTTAATGCAATCGAGTGAGTTTCTAACGAAGGCTAGTGAACATGTGGTATGTGAGTGCTAATGTTAAAAATGTGAAATAGAGGGTAGTAATACGAGATATTTCCATCTAGTAGAAACGGGAAGAAGCAAATAAGATGCAAATTTTCCAGGTAGAGTAGCAAGATGGCACAATTGTAGGAGAGGAACAACTTAAATTTATTACAGGACGCGCGCGCTACGCCGAGGGCAAAAAGCCGTCGACGTAGGCTAAAATGCCCTCGGCGTATGGTACGCCGACGGCTGCCCTCGGCGTAGCCTCCTCGGCAAAGGGCTCCCTCGGCGGAGCACATAGAGATCTTGTCGATAGGTTGCAAAAACATTTTTAAAAAAAAAATATTTTTTTTATTTTTTTTCTTAATTTTTGAATCTTTGAATTGTTTGACTCATTAATCTCTCACTTTGAACATTTTTAACACTAATTACACTTAATATTTAATTAAATTGCAGTCTTGCTTGAACTTCCCGGCCGGTCACCCATCCTAATACTACTCCAGCTCTAGCACACTTAACTTCCTCGTTCCTTCAGAATCTGTTTCCGCAAAGTAATTCATATATTGTTATCAATACTATGATATCAATCCTATTAACCCTTATATCAATATGTCACATGTTTGTATTTTTTTGAAATTACAAACAATTATTAAAGTAAACATTAATGAATAAATAAAAATATTATTAAATTCAAATAAAAATATAATAATTTTACTTTTTTGTATTTTTTATTTAATATGGAATAATTAATATCTTTAAATCTGTAAATCGGAATTTAACAAATAATATGTCTAAATTGATCATAAAAATGAGGGGAATCCAAATATGATATCCATATCAACTAATCATAAACCCTCCGTTTTTGAATTATCTATTTGGTGGTTGCTTTAGAAAATTCCCTTTTTGCGCAACAATGAAAAATGGCTCTTTGGTGCGATGAAAAGGAAAACTTGCATTGATTCTTTGATAAAATAGCATATTTTGAACCTAAAAATGATTTTTGTAAAAAAACATGAGCATCGGATCATATACATGTAGTTCATATCTGACCCACTTCCTACCGATTCGGCAGGAATTTGTCTTTTTCACCAGAGGTGGACAGAAAGGTTTTGGATTCCTCTGTTGGGACATTATACATATAAGGTGGTATAGTATTTTTGTAAAATGTGGTGGTAGCATTTTGAATTAGCCATTTGGTGGTTGCTTCACAAAATCGTCCGTTTTTTATGCTCGGAAAATAGGAAATAGCTTTTTGGTACGACGAAAAGAAAAACTTCCTCCTGCAACATTGTTCGTCATCCCATGATACATGTGTATGCACAATATGGGCACATTATCACAAACTATGTCTTGATTCTAGCCATAACATTGGTCATTTGACCCGAAAGCCAAGAAACCTCGAATGAGATAGGTCATTTTGTGAAGGTTTTTTTTAGACATAATCAATATATCAAGTTTAATATTTTTACTTATAACTTTGTCACATAATATGACATCACGTGAAGGTTTCGCATTGTTTCGATCGTTTTTGAATTTTTTATGCCCATTTTAAACTATCGTCAAACTTGTCGAACGACGGGCATGAAGATTCTTAGCTCGGGGCCGAGCCTCGCTAAACTTTCATTGGATCTTTGATAAAATAGCATATTGTGAACCTAAAAATGATTTTTATAAAAAAACATGAGCATCAGATCATGTACCTGTAGTTTATATCTGACTCACTTCCTACCGATTCGGCAGGAATTTGTCTTTTTCACCAAAGGTGGACGGAAAGGTTTCGGATACCCCTGTTGGGACATTGTCCATATAAGGTGGTATAGTATTTTTGTAAAATATGGTGGTAGTATTTTGAATTAGCCATTTGGTGGTTGCTTCACAAAATCGTCTATTTTTTGTGCTCGGAAAATGAGAAATGGCTTTTTGGTGCGACGAATAGGAAAACTTCCTCCTGCAATATTGTTCGACATCCCATGATGCATGTGTATGCACAATATAGGCACATTATCACAAACTATGCCTTGATTCTAGCCATAATATTGGTCATTTGACCCGAAAGCCAAGAAACCTCGAATGAGATAGGTCATTTTGTGAAGGTGTTTTTGATACATAATCAATATATAAAGTTTAATATTTTTACTTATAACTATGTCACATAATATGGCACCACGCGAAGGTTTCGCATTGTTTCGATCATTTTTGAATTTTGTATGCCCGTTTTAAACTATCGCCAAACTTTGTCGAACGACGGGCATGAAGATTCTTAGCTCGGGGCCGAGCCTCGCTAAAATTGCATTGGATCTTTGATAAAATAGCATATTGTGAACCTAAAAATGATTTTTGTAAAAAAACATGAGCATTAGATCATGTACCTGTAGTTCATATCTGACCCACTTCCTACCGATTCGGCATGAATTTGTCTTTTTCACCAAAGGTGGACGGAAAGGTTTCGGATCCCCCTGTTGGGACATTGTCCATATAATGTGCTCTATTTTTTTTGTAAAATGTGGTGGTAGTATTTTGAATTAGCCATTTGGTGGTTGCTTCATAAAATTGTCCGTTTTTTATGCTCGGAAAATGGAAAATGCCTTTTTGGTGCGACAAAAAGGAAAGCTTCCTCCTGCAATATTGTTCACCATCCTATGATGCACATGTATGTACAATATGGGCACATTATCACAAACTATGCCTTGATTCTAGCCATAACATTGGTCATTTGACCCGAAAGCCAAGAAATCTCGAATGAGATAGGTCATTTTGTGAAGGTTTCTTTAAGACATAATCAATATACCAAGTTTGATATTTTTCCTTCTAAATATGTCACATAATATAACACCACGCGAAGGTTTCGCATTGTTTCGATCATTTTTAAATTTTTTATGCCGTTTTAAACTATATATAATGTTTTATGTTTTACTTAATTTTTATTTATAAATGTGTAATATTTGAGTGTAGATAGATAGGTCTTATTTTTCTGCAAATTTTGATATATTATTTGTATTTTTCCGAATTTGAATGATTTAGTTATGATTTTTCAAAGTTTAATGAGATAAAATAAAAATAGCTACGCCGAGGGCAGCCGTCGGCGCAGCATAGGATATGCCGAGGGAAATTCTACGCCGACGGCTGCTTGGCGAAGCTGGCCTAGACGATGGCTACGCCGACGGCCCCGACGTTTGGCCGTCGGCGTAGCGACCGGCCGTCGGCGTAGCTTCCCATTGCTGTAGTGATTCTACATTAGAGACTATAATTATAAGGTATTGTTCGGGACATAGATCCAAAACTACTTTTCTATGGTGAAGAAGGATACACCTGATATTCCACAATTATGTCTTGAGAAAAAAACCATTCGAGAAGGAACAAAAGCTATTTCGCATATGAAGCATAACAAAGCTCTAGGACCAGCCTGGTTCCTTGCGGGGTTTTATCAGGTTTTTATGAGGTGGTAAAGAAGGAGTAGATACATTTGCTTCTCCATGCTTTACATGAAATTTGGTGTCATTATCATGTTAGTCAAGAAGGAAGATGAGGTGTAAATCTAACAACATCTTCATATTTTCCTCCTACGCATGAGTTTTGAGATTTTCACCAAAGTAGGTACTAATATTATTACTGGAATTTCGTATAAGGTGATTCATCTCAAATGGCTTTTATGTTAGGGCAAACCATGCTATATTTGGGGGTGGGGGCGTTCTCCGTCAAACTTTCGGAGGGATTCACAGTAATAAGGTTGATGGGGATCATGTTCAAAGTGGATTCTAAAAGGTCTACAACAAGGTGAAATGGCTATTCCTACAACAAACCCTCCACATGAAAGGAATTGCATCGCAGTGGTGCAGGTGTACAAAGAAATTTGTGCACCGAGGAAGTATTGGAATTAAAGATAAATATGACATTGGTCATTGTTTTCCAAACTATAAAAGTATGAAGGTAGAGTGTTCCTATGTTCCCGATTTTGTTTAGTAGTTTTGCTAATACGCTATCTATCCTCGTTGCGGAGGCAAAATAGGATTTTGTTTAATTTACGAGTAGATGGATTGCTTTCCTACATCTTCTATCGGTTGCGCAAATGATCTGCATGATATAGTTCTCACTTTTGGCCATTTAGATCAACGTTTCTTTACAAACATTTAGCCCAACGTGGCGTGTTTGTCGCATGACACGATGAATTAGAACAATTGATTTGTGGTGATGCCCTAAACATCACCATTTAGACCATTGAAATGGGCCACTTCGAAAACCTCTCACTCATTCGATCAAGTAAGAGCGAGTAAATTACAAAAAACCATCACAATTGGGGCCAGGATAACAAACACCCACCAAAATGCATGTTTTTTGGTGGTTTTTTTGTGAAGGTTGTTTCCAATTGTGGTGGTTTTTTGTAATTTACTCAGTAAGAACAGGATAGCTAGCTAGATCCATGCACCTGGCCCAACACCCAACAACCTTCCAATCGACGCAATTAACTTCATCGAATTGATAGATCTTGCCACCGACGATGATGGAGTGCACCACTTCTTCGTAAGAAACCCTATTTAAGCCCCTGCGTTCCCTCGTTTCTTCCTCACCCACCACGCCACTCCATCCATCTAGCAATCTACTCGAGCAATCTCATCTCCAGCGACCCAGCTCACCACTAGCACTAGCTCCAGGTAAGAGATGGCCCGCGCTGCAGCTGCCCAGATCGTGGTGGTCGCCATTGTGGCGGCGATGCTCCTGTTGGCGCCTTACGCCGCCAACGCCGCCATCTCCTGTGGTCAGGTGAGCTCGGCCTTGGCCCCCTGCACGGCCTACGCTCGTGGCGGCGCCAGCCCGTCCGCGGGCTGCTGCAGCGGCGTCAAGAGCCTCGCCAGCTCCGCCAAGACCACCGCCGACAAGCGTGCCGCGTGCAACTGCCTCAAGAAATTGGCCGGGAGCATCAGTGGGATCAAGGCCGGTAACGCCGCCAGCATCCCATCCAAGTGCGGCGTCAGCGTCCCCTACACCATCAGCACCTCCGTCAACTGCAACTCCATCAACTGATCCTTCCATCCACTACTCCTCCACCGCCGGCGCCGGCGTCACACACACCTATATTACCTTATTTATAATACTGAATAAAAGCTCGTATGCATCTCCCCGTGTGAGGTCGAGAGGAGTACGAGTAGTCGAGCCAGCTTTGCGTGCTGCGTGGCCGGCAATCCAGTGTATCGGTGCTTGATTTTTTCTTTTCTCTGCCTTGAGGAGAAACGTACGATCGAGTGTGTACTTTGTATCCCATATTTATACACAGCGTGTCTGGTCCATATATTTATTCCTCTATTTCTCTCAATGGCATCTCTCTCTATATTCTAAGTGACTGGAACTTTTAAATACCATTAAACTTGATAATTGGATTTTCTAAACTAGTCAACAAACCGTGCACTATTGTTAAAATCATTTTCTACTCATTCCATAAAAAATATGATTTGAATATATATTATCCAGTCGTAACCATTCATATACTTTCCACATTCTACTGATGACACCAGCAGGTATTTGTTGATCCCTAAAAAACAATATTAATTTGTTGATGGTGGTTAAGGAATTCATCGTGTACTACGCCAATAGTAAAGTGAAAGGTCCCGGAAGATGCATAAGACAAACATGGCTTAATAATGCGACAGAAATGCTTTTCTCTATCGATCAGTGAATTATAAGCATTGACATATGAGTGTTCAAGTTAAGTAATTTGACTAATTTAGTTCATATAATACTATATATGTTTTCCTTTTGTAGTGCCCTCGCTAATGTTGATTTACATATATATGAACATCCAAGTTCGTAAGTAAGATGTGGTGTGCATTCACTTTATTTAAAGAATCATATATAATTGTTAGTGAATATTATATTCAATTGACATCAAATATGACATATGTTTGCAAAATATAAGAATAAATGCATTCATATTTTAAATCTCCCAATTCCATATTTTTAAACGCTAGCTTTATTCGGAATTTGTTCAAGCCAATATCGTAAAAGTTTTTAACCGTATACTCACCATGCCTCTACGCACCATCTATATCCTTTCAATGGTGCTGAAACATGCATCGAGATAAAAGACGCACTTTGTCCTCTATTCCGTCTCATCTCTTTATGAAGTTCTATTTAACCTTGAGGGCCACCGAAAAAGGTTTGGTCTACATGTTGTTGACTTAAGCCGTGAAGGTTCTCTTGGACACTCGATGCATATAAAATGTATACATGAACTTCGTAATTTATTTTAACATTATCCATGACATTTGCATCATATTAGGAGTTAATATCACAATTATCAATGATTTATGTGATTTTTCACAAAATTCCATTATTTTGGTATCTAACTCTGTGTGGCAGAAAAACCTTCTGTTTGTATGTTTGACTTTTCAGGAGCTAAGCATCCTTCAAAAATTCTGAGATGATCCAACAAGCTAAAGTGGGCCTCTAGAAGAGCCACCGTCCGTGAGATAGGTGATACATCGGAAACGTATCTATAATTTTTGATGCTCCATGTTTGTTTAGTATCTACTTTGCTTTACTTGTCTACACTTTGAGGTGCTTTTTACATGTTTTCTGATACTAACCTATTAACAAGTTGCAACAGTGTCAGGTGCCTGTTTTCTGCTGCTTTTGGTTTCAGAAAATTTAGTAAATAAATATTCTCGGAATTGGACAGGATAAAAGTTGAAGTCAATTACTTTCCTTGGGGAACAAGAAGTCCAGAGGGGAGCCGGGGAGGCGAGCCAGATCCCCCCCCCCCCACTCCAGGAGTGGCCACAGGTGGGCCCGCGCCTGGCTAGGGTGTGGGGCCCCTGGCCACTGCCTCGGCCTCCCCCTTCACCTATAAGAAGCCTCCGATACAGAAACCCTAAGCACCCGATCAAATATCCACGAAACCGTCTATAGCCGCCGCCACCATCGTCCCTAGATCAGGGGGGATCTGAAGTTCTTCCGGGCACCCTGCCGGAGGGGAGATCATCCTGGAGGCCTTCTCTCCGGTATGATGCGTGAGTAGTTCCACCTTGGACTATGGGTCCATGTAGTAGCTAGATGGTTGTATCTCCTCCTTTGTGCTTTCATGTATAGATCTTGTGAGCTCCGTTCATGATCAAGATCTAATCTATTTGTAATCATGCATGTTGTGTTTACGGGGATCCGATGGATATTGAGATTATTATGTTGGTTTGATTAATGGTTTTGTCTTTATGATTCTATCATGTTTGTGTTGTTTGTGATCTTGCATGCTCTCCGTTGTTAGTAGATATCTTGGCCAAGTAGTTGCTAGTGACTCCAAGAGGGGGTATTTATGCTCGATAGTGGGTTCATGCCTCTAGTTTCCAAGGGAAGTGACAATAATCTCTTTGGTTGTAGATGTGTTGTTGCTACTGGGGAGAAAACAACGGTCTCTTGTTCATGGAACATGTGGATTATTTACCTTACACACTTTGCTTAAAGCAGTTGTCTGTTGCTTGCAACTTAATACTAGAGCGGGTTCGGATGATAACCTGAAGGTGGACTTCTAGTCATAGATGCAGTTGGATGGCGGTCTATGTATCTTGTTGTATTGCTCAATCGAATCTCATAGGATATTTCTGACTAGTAATTGCATTGTTATGCCTTGCTCAGTTCCTGTCAATTGTCCTGCTGTAATTTGTTTACCCTTCATGCCATGTTGTTTATCTAAGGATAGCACCTCTAGTGAACTATGGACCCCGGTCCAATCTTTACCATTGATACATCCTCCACTGTTACTTGTTTACTTGCTGCAAACCATTACCTTCCACACCATATGTTTAATCCTTTGTTACAGCAAAGCGGTGAGCTTGACAACCTCACTGATTCGTTGGGGCAA
Source organism: Avena sativa (assembly GCA_916181665.1). NCBI lineage: Eukaryota > Viridiplantae > Streptophyta > Magnoliopsida > Poales > Poaceae > Avena > Avena sativa. The sequence continues at coordinate 199,240,751 of OV702282.1, forward strand.
AGTCTTGAGTTTGTGTTGTGCAGGTCTCCACGTTGCCAGCAACACCTGTGTGACGTTTCCTTCCTCCTACTAGTTCGATAACCTCGGTTTCTTACTGAGGGAAACTTGTTGTTGTGCTGCTTCATACCTTGCTCTTGGGGTTTCCAACGAAGCGTCCCACGACAAGTGGTGGGCGCCATCAATAGGGCCCATGGTGCGGCAGCCTGATACCTTCGATCCGGATTACATATATAGTATAGCTCTTTTTCCCTAGTAGACCTAGGTTTATCGAATCCTTAGAAAGAAGAAAGCAAAGCGAGATTACTTAAACGGACCTTCAAGACTTTTAGAATTCCAATTGCGTTTTGCCCGGACCAAGAGTTTGTGATCTTTTAGTTGTTGTTGACGATGGAGAGAGAGAGGGGGCCTAGGGTCTTTGGTGTTCACTAGTAGTTGTGCAAAACAGCTGATGGGAATAATAGATAATAATAAAGTATGCATGTAATTGTTAGAGCAAGATAATTATATGGGGCAGTCCATCCATAAATGTTATTGTCTCTGCAACCGCTTATAGAAATAACCTACTAGTCTCATCGATAGAAGAAAGAGAACTAATGATATGCATCGTGATATTAGCGTTAATCCCAGGTAAGTTCCTCACATACAGTCGTACTACCCCTTTTGTCACTGGGGTTCCCATCCTGCAAATCAGTCATTACTCACACTCCCTTTACCTGGATCAATCCTCGGGGTCTTGGGTACCTGACAATTCCGTAGATTGTGGCAGGAGAGGGTACACCCATCATCATGTCATACAAACTCATACGTGATCCCATCTATGATAAATAGCATGCAAAAAGCTACATGGCTAGGCTGAAGCCCTTAGACCAAGGAGAATTACTCACACATATAGATGAAATCGACAATCATAAACATTGTAATAGAGATCATAAGGTTGATAGCAAATAGTCTTACATTGTCGCCAATTGGAGAACAAATCTACTATTAGAAGTGGTGGAAGATGGCTATGGTGGTGGAGAAGGGTTTAGAGGTTTAGATCTAGATCTATTCCTCCAGCGTGATGGCTTCTGGTGGCACGGAGAGTTGAGGTAAAAAAGAAGCAGATGTTTCCCGTCGCCCGAAGCCTCTTTATACAGCGGTCCCTTCATGAAAGTTGTTCTGTTTGACCTAATGAGGTCGGTGCCAACTATACGGCCAGAACTATATGACCGAAAAAAAATCTCGCCGTATAGTTAGTCGTTAAAGCTTCAACATTAACTTCACGGCTCCTGGTTTCTTTGACGTGCTGGAAATCTCGTATCTTTGGCATTTATGTAGTGATTCCTATCATAATACATCATATCTGCGCAAGGAAAAATAGCAAGAAAGTATTGCATACCCCTTTGATCATTAGGCATTAGTGGCAGGTTTTAGAGAGATATTTCATCAAATTTATGAATAGTATCTAGTTTAAATGCAGATGTGGATGGCTATATTTCACAGCCATCAACCTCCCCAAGCTTAAACATGATTGTCCTCGAGCAAGAAAACTAAAATCAAAAGGGAACTCAACATTTAAACTGAAATAACGAGATGATGATTTTACTCATGATTGGTAGTCTCATGTTTCCTCCACTTTATTAATCTGAAAAACTTCATCATAGATAGAGTAATGGCAAGCATATCATATGGGTTTCATGAATCCTTATAGCGCAGCAAAATTATTATAAGCATGAATGATTCAAAAGAGTAAACTTTATTCAATGTCATGTAATCAACTCATAAGCCTGCCTTTGAAAAATAAAGTATGATAATATAAAATTGAGTGTGTGAGTTTGTCATAAAAAGCATATACACTAAAGTATCTCAATTCTCCCACATCAATAAATCAAGACTTTTGAAGCACTATCTTTCTATTCATTGTCCTTCAAGAATTCCAGTTCTTAAGTAATTGAGAGAATGCAAAAAAATTCATTAGTTTATCCGGCTGTGATGGACACTTGTGGCATCACTAAGGTTTTTTGTTCCTTTTGCATAATGATTACTTATATCGGCCAGAGGAGTGATTCCATCATGTTACAGCTACCTGGGAGTGCCAAGAATCTTACCCATTATAGCATTGTTGCTACATATGTTTAATCAACTCATAGCCGAAATCTAGGAGTTTCCTCCATAAAGATCGTTCGTAGGCTAGCGGAGTTGTTGGCATCCCATGAAGTTTGAAACACATAAAGCTATATCATTCTTATGATTCACAAGTCAAACTTTGGCATGCTCACAAGAACCGTTAAACATTAATTCAATTGAACAAATCCTTTCAAAGAGAGCTATCAAGTCAATCAATATATATATATATTCTGTGTTGTCGAGTGTCTCTAGGAATAAAATTTCAAGACTAAACACTACAACACACAAGCCTTCAATTTTAAGACTTTTCTTATTTCAATCGTTTAGCAAATTTTAGGCAAGACATGGTTAACTATAAGAGCTGGAACAAAATGTACTCAATTAAATTTCCATGCAAACAAAATTTTACTATAATACAGAGACTCACTCCACCGATATAATATCTCAACATTACTATTAACTAGCATGGGTTTCTCAAACTTCAAAAGTGGGGAGTCATAAGGCATACCTCTTATGTTTGGTTCCACTTCTCTCTTCCCTTTTTATTTGTTTCTTGGAAACTCGAAGTTAACCACTCTCCTGCAAATTTATGAGAACTTCGAGGCAAAAATAAAAAGAGAGAGGGAAAATAAAGATAAACAAATAAATCTTTTTGTGGTTTTTGAGAAGGGGAATTAAAAGAATAGAAAATTGGCGGCAAAGATCGTCTTGAAAATCTCAAATGAAATAAAGTAACTAAGATAAAGTGTTGGGGAAACCAACACGAGTTCTTGTAAACTCAAATAAAAGTATAACCTCGAAAATAAAAATAAAGCAAAATAAAATAAATAGAAAACCTTCCCAAGCTTAGGCTTTTGTAAGCCCTTCAAATCACTGTGGTGGGGAAATTTTTTTGTAACTCCAGTCCGCAAATTGAGTTGATAAGTTACTTGTTGTTTCTCGGAGGTTCAGGGCGAGATTATGCATTCTCTCCACAATTCCTCCAAGTTCTTGGAAATCTTGATATGTTGCGAACTGGTTTGGTGGTTGCTCCTCCTGATGAGGGACTTCTTGCTTCTCCTCTTGGTCCTCATCCTCCTCCAGAATCTCTTCTTGGGGTTGGTGTTGCTCAACCTGCAAGTCATAAAGCACACGTCCGTCCTCGATAAAGAAAAGAGCATTAGGCAAAAGAGCGGGATAGAGACGCCCAACTCTAGCAATATGCAGATAATATACACCACCTCTCCTAGTGAGCATTCCATAAACCCCCAAAGTAGAGGAACCAACACGTTTCTCACCTAGTACCGGTTGTAACTCACCTAGGTCTATGCCTAGGAAATTGGCGAGCACGGCGATGACTCCTCCACAAGTGATTGGTCCTTGGCTTTGGTGGGATTGGTACTCCAAGTAGCACACAAGTATTGCGCCCAAGTGAAGTAAAAAGTTTTCATAGTTGAAAGAAGCTTTTGCGAGGACTAAGATGTCCTACTTATTGAGTCTTGTAAACTCATTGCGCGCCTGCAAGGTGTTAGCAATAACATAGAACAAATAGCGAATATCAGGATGTTGAATATTCTTCCCTTTGCTGACTCTATACGTAAAGCTCATTCTATTATAACAGAGTTCAGGGAAAGGTTCCATGTCGGTAAAAGTATTGTGCAGAGCATTAGGATCATTGTTGGGTAAACCAAAACAATTACACCATTCATCAAGTGATAAAGGATAATTATTGTTCATGAGCCGGAAAGAAATTCTATCCTCCCCATGCCATGTCTTAACGGTGCTTTTCAAAGAGCTAAGAAATTTAATGGTTAAGCGGTGATAGGTTGGTGCATTATGAAATACAAAGTTTTGCAAGCCAACCCTATTCCAAAGTAAATTAAAGTCATTATAAATACCGAGTTGGTTCAATACGATGGGGCAAGCCCACTTGATTGCCTTGACTTTTCAGTTTTTGATCATGTCGAAACGATCACAGTGGGACTAGTTATTGAATCGAATCCCCATGCGTTCCTGAGCTGCAGCCCGAGAAGAACTAGCGGCGGCAAGAGAACGCATCTGGCTCCTCGTGTTCATCTTCTAAAAATAAATAAGAAAGAAAATTATAAAACTTTTTGATCCAACAAGAATAGTCATAGCATAATCATCATCATAGTACACTAAAGAATCTCCTCAACATAATAATCTAGGCAATATAATCATGGAAAATAGTTCAAAATAAGTCTCACCCTAGATTGATAATGATAATAGATCAGAGACGAATTAGCAAAAAGTAATTGGAGGATCGGAGGAGAAAAGTACCGTAGATCCCTTGTGTGCAAGGAAATCGAACGAAATTAAGTAGGGGTGCAGATCCCTTGAGGTTTTGAGAGAGTTTGGAGGTAGAAGAGAGAAAAGGATTGAGGTTTTGATATTTTGGGTACCTTCCCGTGCGTTTAAGTGGTCGGACACAACTATACGGTCGCAACTATATGGCCAAAACACTTAGTTCCCGCCGTATAGTTGGTCTGACGAATTTTTTTTAGGATTTATAGGGTTTATTTCCTGGTGGTTGTAACTATATGGCCAGAACTTTTGTTTCCGCCGTATAGTTGGTCGTCAACCTTTCTGTATCCTGAGATGAAAAAATTTCGATGGGTCGCATAACTATATGGCCGGAGCTATAGGGCGGGAATTTTTATTCCCGCCGTATAGTTGGTCGTTAAAACTTCTGTACACATCAAAAACTCTATATTTCTTGGATAATTACTTTTTAGAGTGAAACTTAGCGAAACACCTTGTTTTGACAGAAAAATGACAGACTAAAATGTCGACCAACTTTGGCGTGTATAAAATAGGAATTTTTAGTACCGATGAATCTCTCCTTCTCACTGGAGTTTTCTAGCACTCTTTATTCTATATAAAACTTAACTCAAACCTTTATTTCATATGGGTTGCCTCCCATGCAGCGCTCTTTTATGGTCAATAACTTGACCTTGATATTGCTCACTTAGGCCATATGAGTGGAACACCCACTCCAAAGTAGTTGACCTTCAAAGTGATGGCCTCCTTATCATCTTGCTTGGCTTTCTTTTTCTTGGATAAATGAATAACAAAAGGATCCCATGAAGGCAATTGGAGCTTCACGTTCCCTTAATGCAAATTGTTTAAAGCCTTAATAGTTCTTAAGAAAGGACGACCTAATATGATAGGAGCAGTAGCATCTTCAGACATGTCAACAATAACAAAATCAATAAGAGCATAACAGCCTTTAATGCACACCAAGGTATTTTTTTAATGTCTACTTCTTGTTTGTAAGTAGAATCTGCTAGATGTAATTTTAGTTTGGTGATTTCAAAAGAGCCAAGATTTAACTTTTTAAAAAGACTCTTTGGAATTGTTGAAACACTTGCACCTAGATCACGCAGTGCAGCTATTTCATTAGTCCCAATTTTAATATTAATAGTAGGCTCAAATATATCATCTAGCTTAATAGGAATTTTTTTTAGCAATCTTCTTATATTCTTCTTCAAGCTCATGTACCTTTATTGCTACCTGATTAACGAAGTGTTGATACATGGCTTCCTCATTTCCTTCGGTTACTGGTATCTTGGCATTGATCCTTTTTATAAGATCTTCAACTGTGTAGTTCGGTGAAGGAGCATTGCTATAATCAATTTTTTCAGGCTCCTCCCTTTGGATTCTTATCATCTTGAGGTCTTAAACTGGATTAGGCTCAGCTTTACCTGCAAATTTAGCTAGAATGAGAGTTTGACTCTCGGTTATCTTTCCTAGCCATGCCTCAACGATCCTTGTTCTTTCTTGGAGGGCCTGCAAATCATTCCTCAAACTAACAGGTTGGTTAGATAATTCACCAAGCATAGCATCATGGTTCTCCGTAATTTTAACTAGAATATTGTTTTGCTCATTTTGTGAGTCCATAAAATATTTAAGAGTTTCTTGGAGACTACTATTACTTGATGCAATATTATTATTAGAGTTACCTGCTGGAATAGAATAATGTTTCTGGAAATTTGGATTCTAGTTTTTATTCCAAGCAGGGTTATAATCACTACAAGCTATGAAGTCTATTTCTTCAATAGTTGGTTTAGGAGTAGCTCTTATCTGGGTTTCCTTACCTTTAATGGCTAATATGAGCTCATCCAACTTAGCATTGAGTTCTTCATTTTCTTGAGGTGTAACGGAGTTCACCTTATTCGTGTTTGATCTTTCCACATGCCATTGGACATGGTTGTCTTGCATATTGTCTAGCAGCTGCTTTGCTTCGGTAATTTGCTTACCCATAAATGTTCCTCCAGCTGCAGTATCTAGCATAGACTTAGACACAGGGTTAAGAGCATTATAAAATAAATTGAAAATTAACCAATCTTCCATCTCATGGCTGGGACAGTTTCTCATGCATTCTTTCATTCTCTCCCATGCAAGCACTAGTGGCTCACACTCTTTCTGTCTAAAATCAGTGATATTGGATCTTAGTTGCATAGACTTTGGAGGTAGAAAGAATTTAGTCATAAATAAAGAAGTATATTACACCCATGATGCAATAGTATTTCTAGGCAAATATAGCAAACATTATTTTTCTTTTCCTCTAAGAGAGAAAGGAAATAAGCACAACTTGACCGCATCGGGGTCAACATATTTAATGCGCATCATATCATATAATTCAGTGAAAGTATTTAAATGCACACCTGCATCTTCAACAGAAGAGCCTCCAAATTGATTATGTTGAACCAAACTTAAATAGTGGGGCTTAATTTCATAGTACGTAGCAGCAATTGCTGACTGAGTAATATGAGTACACAAATAATCATTGTTGGGAGTTGCAAACTCCCCTAGCTTCTTCTCAGCCATAATTTCTATGTTTTTTGGATTTTCTTAAACAAGTACTAATGATAATAAAAACAAGAATTAAAAGACTAACTATTTTTTTTGTTTTTTCCAATAAAAACTTAAAGCAAACTAATAAAATTAAAAATGAGAATTAAAACTATCAAGGTTCCTACTAACCTCACCAGGGGAGCTATTGCTTCCCTAGAAACGGCGCCAGAAAAATGGTTGCTACCTTCGATCCGGATTATGGATGTAGTATAACTCCTTTTTCCTAGTAGACCTAGGTTTATCGAATCCTTGGAAAGAAGAAAAGCAAAGTGAGATTACTTAAACGGACCTTCGAGAGTTTTAGAATTACTATTGCGTTTTCACTGGACCAAGAAATTGCGATCTTTTTGTTGTTGTTGACGATGGAGAGAGAGGGGGCCTAGGGTCTTCGGTTTTCACCAGTAGCTGTGCAAAACATATGATGGGAATAATAGATAGTAATAAAGTATGCATGTAATTGTTAGAGCAAGATAATTATATGTGGACAATGCATCCATAAATGTTATCGCCTCCGCAATCGATTGTAGCAATAACCTACTAGTCTCATCCATATAAGAAAGAGAACTAATGATATGCATCGTGATGTCACCGTTAATCCCAAGTAAGTTCCTCACATATAGCCATACTAACTCTTCTGTCACTGGGGTTCCCATCCTAAAGATAAATCATTACTCACTTCCTTTACCCGGATCAATCCTCGGGGTCTTGGATACCTGACAAGTCCTTAGATTGAGGCAAGAGAGGATACTACAATAATCGTGTCATACAAACTAATACATGATCCCATCTATGATAAATAACATGCACAAAAGCTACATGGCTAGGCCGAAGCCCTTAGCCCAAGGAGAATTACTCACACATAGAGATGAAATCGACAATCATAAACATTGTAATAGAGATCATAAGGTTGATAGAAATTAGTCTTACATTGTCGCCAATTGGAGAAGATATCTACTATTACAAGTGGTGGAAGATGGCTATGGTGGTGGAGAAGGGTTTAGAGGTTGAAATATAGATCTATTCGTCCGGCGTGGCGGCTTCTAGTGGTAGGGAGATTTGAGGTAAAAAAGAAGCAGATGTTTTCTGCTGCCCGAAGCCTCTTTATATAGGGGTCCCTTTATGAAAGTTGTTCTGTTTGACCTAATGAGGTCGGTGCCAACTATATGGCTGGAATTATACGGCCAGAATAAAATTCCCGTCGTATAGTTGGTCGTTAAAGCTTCAGCGTTAACTTCTCGGCTCCTGATTTCTTTGGCGTGTTGGAAATGTCGTATCTTTGGCATTTATGTAGTTATTCCCATCATCATACATCATTATCTGTGCAAGGAAAAATAGCAAGAAAAGATTAGAAAATAGTCTTGATGACCCACAAGTGTAGGGGTTCGCAACAGTCTTCGCGGGTAGTATTACCCAATTTATTGATTCGACACAAGGGGAGCCAAAGAATACTTGCAAGCCTTAACAAATGAGTTGTCAGTTCAACTGCACCTAGAAATAGTTCTTGCTCACAGAAGTTTATCAGTAGCAACAGTTTGGTAGTAGCAACAGCAAAGCAATAGCAGCAGTAACAACAACAGTAACAGCAGCAGTGAAATAGGAGCAACAGTAATAGTAACGATAATAGTAGGATTCGAGTGCGGTAGGCATAGGGATGGATGGACGGGCGTTGCATGGATGAGTCTAAACATGTAACTTCAAGATCTAGGGCATTGCAGATAAATAATAACAAGCATCCAAGTACTAAACAATCCTAGGCCGCATGTGCTCCAAATATAGTCATACGTTCTCGCAATGAGAACTTGCACAACATCTTCTGTATAGCCAGCCCGTGGCAGCGGGGCCTCTAGGGAACTACTGGCAATTAAGGTGCTCCTTTTAATAGAGCACCGGAGCAAAGCATTAACACTCCGTGAACACATGTGATCCTCACACTACAGCCATCCCCTCCGGTTGTCCCAATTATTGTCACTTTGGGGCCTTTGGATCCGGACAATGATATGTGTACACAACTTGCAGGTAAGATCACAAACAATACTATCATAATGATTCAATAATAAGTTCAGATCTGAGATCATGGCACTCGGGCCCTAGTGACAAGCATTAAGCACAACAAGTTGCAACAAAGTCAAATAGCACAAGAGATACTAGGCACTATGCCCTAACAATCATATTCGATTACATGATAGAACTCATCCAATCCCTACCATCCCCAAGCCTACAACGAGGTATTACTCACTCATGGATGAGGGAAACATCGGTGGTTGATGGAGATGCGTTGATGATGACGATGGCGATGATCCTCTCCAAATTCCCCATCCCGGCAGGGTGCCAGAACGGAGTTTCTGGATCCGAATCTTGGTTTCTGGTGGCGGCGGCGGAGCGGAACTCTTTCTGGAAAACTATCGAACCCCCCTCGGTTTTTAGGTCGAAGGGCAACTTATAGGCGCAGAGGGAGGCCGAGGGGCTTCCTAGGGAGGCTGCACCCCCTCCAGGCGCGACCAGTGGTGGGCCCGCGCCCGGGGTGGGTCTGGCCCCCCAGTCCCCCTCTCCGTCTCTCCTCGCTCCGTGGATCTTCTGGTGAAATATAGTTTTTGGCATATTTTCCGGGATTTTTCCTAATAGCTGATTTTCTGCACAAAAACAAGACACCAAAGTAATTCTGCTGAAAACAGCGTCAGTCCGTGTTAGTTGCATCCAAATCACACAAGTTTAGAGGAGAAACAATAGCAAAGTGTTCGAGAAAGTAGATACGTTTTGTACGTATCAACTCCCCCAAGCTTAGCTTATTGCTTGTCCTCAAGCAATTCAGTTGAAAACCGAGTGCGATAAAAGAACTTTCACGAAAACATTGCTTCATATGATGTAAATATTCTCAGCACAGGAGTAGATTCCTAGACAATTCATAATAAACAGTATGCAACTAAGTCTACTCAATAGTCATTGCAAGCTATGAAGAGAAACCAACTCAAGAATAATAAGTAGCATGAAACATAAACATAAGCAACATTGCAATGCTCATAATAAGGTATGATAGAGTGGTATCTCGCTTGCCTTTGTTTGAAGAGCACAATATAAATGCCAAGGTACCTCTGAAGTTCACATGAAGACTAGAGATAAAGATATCAGAGATACAAGCATCAAAGTCATGACATAATTAACCAAGTTTTGAGACAAACACAAGAATGACAACTATGCTCTCAATAAGGTGCTCATAGAATAAGTGGTGACTCAACAAGGTTGTGAAAACGGTTTTGAAAGGTTTGAAAAGGCTTCCAAATGCTAAACGGAAGGTACTCATTAGCTTTGAGCTCTCATTGCCCCTATCATAAGCATCTTTATGTGGTTAAGGTGAAAGTGAGGCCCACTCTAAATTATATGCTTGACAGACCATAGACTGGAAATCCCAAGTCCCTTGAGTGCGAGGGCCACTTGGCATACTACTCAACTTTGGGTCCAGGAAAGTTCTTGTCATTGTAAGTATTTGCATATCATCGAGAACCGCCAACGGGTTACCCCTTGCATATGGTACATGAGCTTTCCCATAACCAAAATGACAAGGCAAGCAGACAATGAGCATCTCAACAATCTTTTTGTTTACTATATGCATGGTTTTTATTGAGGATGCTTCATAGATGACTCACTATGGTGATGCTGCAAGTTTCCACCATGATTAGTGTCACACCCTCAGAATCGGCCCTATGCAAGTTTTAGCGAAACCCGCGAAACCCGCATAGAAACGATTCGAAGGTGCCCACCAGGCACTTGCGTGCGGGTGGAAAACGAAGTAATAACATTACACAACAGTCCTCGATGGGACCCACAGAACAGATATATATACAGCAGCGACTCAATGAGTCAAGAATACAGATATAATATACAAAGATCCAAATCACCTTGAAAATGATAGAGCGTCCGACTACGGACAAGATGCAAATGGGGCTAAGAGCCCTGAAGAATAACCAATGGCGTCCATAACCCTGCCCAGGCCAAGCCGGAAGGGTAACCCTGCTAACGACGTCGATCTCAAAACCTGCTCAAAACAAAAGGGGTGCCGACAAAGGGCAAAGGAAAAAGAGGAGCGTCAGTACTGAGGCCAGTACACGGCGAGGCTAGAATTCGGCGGTCCTCGCCTACATAGGTATGGTGGACTGAAGCGGCAGCGGCAGCAAACACTAAACAACCTATAGAGACTCGTTACTACTGGCGGCTATCAGAGAGGGGTGAGGAAGACCTATTCGGATCCAACCTGATGCTATCATCAAACAAACCCATCCTGGCGTTTCCCCCTCGAGACCAAACGAGGAAGTCAACCGAGGAACTCACACAGTTGGCAATTTTACTTATTTAGTTATAGTTGCGGCACTTTACTAGTCAGGTTTAGATAATCATCCTGATAAAGTAAGCAGTGGGTACTTTTAGTTAACCATTCCGTTATAGTGGCAACACTTACTAGTCAGATACAATTAGCATGAGATAACCCCAAAACCCAGCAGTTGTTGGTACTTTTACTTAGACATTCCGTTGTAGTGAAGCTGATTACTAGTCATATCGGGTACAAGTCAATTTATAACAATAAACTTTAGTTATAGTTGTCTATGATCAAGCACTGTGCTCCAAGTCGTCCATAACCGCGGACACGGCTTCTCGAAAAGATTTAACCCTGCAGGGGTGCACCAAAGTATCCACAGGCACTTCGACCCTTTTTGCCAGATCAGTTAACATACACCCATCGGTATGTCGGCGGGGCCTAAGTCACGACGTTCCCAGACCCAAAGCAAGTACATGGGGGCCACCCCACCAAGTCGACACCCGCAACGGAGTCGGCCGGTCTCCGAGACGGACTTAGGGTTTGCGTCAGTGGCTGTAAACGACAGCAAATCCCCAAACAGGGACTGTCGATACAGCGAAAACACTCCGCTTCCAAAACAGTACAGCGTGCTCCTCACACAATCGTAAATAAAGCAGTAGCATGGCATAAGTACAGGATAGTAAATAAAACCTCAAACTAGTTTGTGGCCCCCAGTACAATACTTTGAAATCAGGTAATAATCAATGGGGGGCCCATATCTCCCCACCTGTGGTTAGCGCGCTCGATCTCGGAACAGGTGTCAAGAACTCGGGTCCTACGGGACACAAGTGGGCGGTCGGAAAACAAATCTTACCTATCACCCACCGATGCCTCTGCTTAATTCAATTTTAGTTGTTAAACAGTAATTAAAGTGAACGATAAGTAAACCATGATCATCTCCAACATTGGACATGCGGCACTTCTCCAACAACTGTGGTACTTGACGACACGCAACAACACTTGAGCAAGCGACTACGACGCGCGGGTCCAACTATCTACCAAACAACAGGTAATAGGATGTGTCCAAGGCAATATAGGGATGCACAGGATATCACGGGTACGGAACTAGAGCATCGCAACACAGATAGTAATAGATCAACAGGAGGGAATAAATACTATAAAAGTAAGATAGGTAGAAAGGGGGAGATGCTCTCCTGAAAACATTGCCGAAGGTTCAACCGAAGATGGGGGCGAAGCTCACATCAACTCATCGGCCTTATCCGCGAAGAAGCAAAACACTAGAATAAACACCGGATGCACTATTTAATACAACGGCAGAAGATCGGCATGATGCATGTATGATGTATGGCATGGCAAAGGTGCGGTGCAATTAGGTCATATTAAGCGGAACCGGGGTCCCGACAATTAATTAAATGGTTCAAGTTGTTTAAAACCCCCGCAAATTAAATGTTGTTTTAGCATGGCAAAGGATAGAACCGGCTCGCTACACAAATTTAAATGAGGCCAATATGAGACTAGATTTGCCCGCATATGGGCCCCATATTTAATTATTAGGTGAATCGGCATAGTGCCCCCAAACCACAGATATGCATGCGAGATGACAATTAAATATGCAACAAGTTTTATTATATTATAAAATAGGGTTTCAGGAAGGGGTTCACACATTAGAGGGGTCTCGACGGTCTTGGGGTTCCGGGGTTCGACGGAACGTTCTCGGGCTCCGGGATCGTTCTCGGATATCGGGGGTAGTTCTTGTCGCGTCCGGGTGCGGGACTTGGGTCGTGTCGGGGCGCATCGGACTCGCCCTGGTCGGTGTCGATCTTGTCGACGATGGCGAACTTGAGTGGATCGGGTACCGGGGTCTTCGGATCCGTGAAGTAGAGCTTGTCGCAAGGTGCCCGGGGAGATGAACTTGGCGTTCCGCGGCGAAGTGCTGGTCGTACCGGTGGCGATCTTGGCGGTCATCGGGTCCGGGAGCGGTTCTCGGCGAACTGGTCGGGTCCATGTTGGCGTACTCGGGGTCTCGGCATCCGGTAGGAAGAACATGGAGTTCCGGGAACAGGGTCTTGACGTTCCGTGGAGGTGACCTTGGGGCATCGCGGTTACGTTGTTGGTGCCGAATTTCGTTGGTGACGATCTTGTCTTTGGGAGTGCAGTTGCATCGCATCAACACTACCACAAAATCTTCATCTGGCCAAACCACTACTATTATCTCAACACCACTACCATCGTCAACTCAGCAAAGGAATAAAGCCGAGGAAGCGGCCACGATCACAGAACCGAGGACGACTAGGGTGGGGGCGAGGACGCATCGCTCGGGCAGGGCAACAACGAGGAGGAGGGTCACGGACAAGGAGCGCCGGCGTCGGGGCGTGCGGAGGCGGCGCCGTCGGCGAGGCGGAGGCAGAGGACGCGGCGGGCGGCGGCGCGCGGGGTCGAGGCAGACGAGGCGGCGTCGGGGGCCGCGCTCTGGCCGGCGGGGAGGAGGTCGCTGGGCGTGGAGGCGGCGACCGGAGGGCGGCGGGGCTTGGCCGGCGAGCACGGGCCGGGGCGGCGCAGCTCGAGGAGGGGAGCCACCGGAGAGAGGGAGGGAGAGGCGCGGCGAGCGCGCGCACGGGAGGGCGTGGCCGGCGGGAGGCGCGGCCGGGCGCAGCGGCGCGGCTCGGGCGGCGGGGAGCGAGGCAGGACGCGGCGGGGCCGGGGAGCATGAGGGGGCGACGGGAGGCGGTCGGAGGTGGACGGGGAACGCGGCGGCGAGGTGGAGGCAAGCGCGGCCGCGAGCCCTGGCGGTGGAGGGACTCGTCGGAGGAGCGGCGGGGCGGAGGACGAGGCGGTGGGCGGCGAGGAGACCGGACAGGGAGAGGCGCGCGGCGGCGCTGCCTGCCGGCGAGGAGGGAGAGGAGCTCGGGACAGGGAGAGAAACAGGGAAGCGAGGGTGGAGGATGGGGACGACGGGGCTGCTCGCGGGCGTGGTGGGTCCGAGGTGGGGCTGGCGTCGGTGGGTGGGATTGGGCAGGCGTGCGTGCGTGGCGTGGTGTTGTGTGGCCAGGGGTGTGGGTTGTGTGTGTGGAGAGGAGGTGAGGATGAGGTGGAGGCTTCTGATTGGAGGGGAGAGGGAGAGAGGTGAGGTGGCAGCGTGGGACTGGTCGGGGTGAGGTGGAGGGGGGGTGTGGGTAGATAGATTGGTAGGTTTAGGAATTAGGTGGACCATTTTGGAACTGGGGTGGTCGTTCGGGTCATTCGGCCCGTTCGACTGCCCCACTAAAAATAATTTAACATTTTATTTAATTTGCAATACATTTTTGTAACTAGTTTTTAGACAAACAAAATATCCGGACGCAGCCGGGGTTTAATTTGAAATAGAAGGAGGGCTAGTTTCGGAAAACCATAGTCTTTCGCAACATAGTTTCAGGTAAAATTAATATGCATGATGATGTAATGATGATGCAATGCACAAAAACAACGCGATTTTCTAGTAGTGGTTTTGCGGGATGCCACAATTCGACACCACTAACAAGGGATCTCGCCCTCGAGATCCGCCTCATGGTACCGAAAGGAAGATTGGCGGTCTGCGTCTTCTCGCTTCGTGTAGATCCTCGCGACACCACTAACAAGGGTTCTTGTTCCGTCTTGGAAATCGGCGACACCACCAACAAGAGGTCGTTGATCCTGTTCGTCAAGAGAGCACTCCGGATAAACAACGGACGAAGTTAAAGGTAAGGCCACCTCTAACTTCAGCGGAAGGAGTAAATTGCATCGATCCACCATTCAATGTACACTAGCGAATGATAAGAGTAGTGGTATGGTCGCGACTCCATCCCGCACTCAAAGCATTACTATGTACACGAATAGACAGATTATGCAACCAACCCTCAGGATTCAGACTGAAGATCTCGACAAGCGAGGTTCGGAAACAAAGGAGGGATGCAGACTCTGCATCGGATCTGGCGTAGATGATGTCGTAGCATCGGCAAACACCGGAAGGCACAAACAAGGAACAAAGAATGGTACCACGGTAGACGGATTCCTCGGATAGCATGAAGACCAGACGTCGCAACACCGTTATCAAAGAAGGAAGCGAAACCCTGAAGGTACGACGGAACCCAACCACGAGAATTCCTGGACTCGAAGAAAGAGACGAGAGCGGATTCAAAACACGTAGGGGTAAGAGGAGAACAGCAGAGGGGTAAGGAGTAAAATCAGACCTAATCAGAACTATCCAACCGGTTTCGCAAAATAGTTTTGACACTCTACTTCCACCGTTAGCTAGGTTATCCTATAGGCTGGACTTGTGGGGTATCGCAACTGCTGAGCTCTGATACCACTCTGTCACACCCTCAGAATCGGCCCTATGCAAGTTTTAGCGAAACCCGCGAAACCCGCATAGAAACGATTCGAAGGTGCCCACCAGGCACTTGCGTGCGGGTGGAAAACGAAGTAATAACATTACACAACAGTCCTCGATGGGACCCACAGAACAGATATATATACAGCAGCGACTCAATGAGTCAAGAATACAGATATAATATACAAAGATCCAAATCACCTTGAAAATGATAGAGCGTCCGACTACGGACAAGATGCAAATGGGGCTAAGAGCCCTGAAGAATAACCAATGGCGTCCATAACCCTGCCCAGGCCAAGCCGGAAGGGTAACCCTGCTAACGACGTCGATCTCAAAACCTGCTCAAAACAAAAGGGGTGCCGACAAAGGGCAAAGGAAAAAGAGGAGCGTCAGTACTGAGGCCAGTACACGGCGAGGCTAGAATTCGGCGGTCCTCGCCTACATAGGTATGGTGGACTGAAGCGGCAGCGGCAGCAAACACTAAACAACCTATAGAGACTCGTTACTACTGGCGGCTATCAGAGAGGGGTGAGGAAGACCTATTCGGATCCAACCTGATGCTATCATCAAACAAACCCATCCTGGCGTTTCCCCCTCGAGACCAAACGAGGAAGTCAACCGAGGAACTCACACAGTTGGCAATTTTACTTATTCAGTTATAGTTGCGGCACTTTACTAGTCAGGTTTAGATAATCATCCTGATAAAGTAAGCAGTGGGTACTTTTAGTTAACCATTCCGTTATAGTGGCAACACTTACTAGTCAGATACAATTAGCATGAGATAACCCCAAAACCCAGCAGTTGTTGGTACTTTTACTTAGACATTCCGTTGTAGTGAAGCTGATTACTAGTCATATCGGGTACAAGTCAATTTATAACAATAAACTTTAGTTATAGTTGTCTATGATCAAGCACTGTGCTCCAAGTCGTCCATAACCGCGGACACGGCTTCTCGAAAAGATTTAACCCTGCAGGGGTGCACCAAAGTATCCACAGGCACTTCGACCCTTTTTGCCAGATCAGTTAACATACACCCATCGGTATGTCGGCGGGGCCTAAGTCACGACGTTCCCAGACCCAAAGCAAGTACATGGGGGCCACCCCACCAAGTCGACACCCGCAACGGAGTCGGCCGGTCTCCGAGACGGACTTAGGGTTTGCGTCAGTGGCTGTAAACGACAGCAAATCCCCAAACAGGGACTGTCGATACAGCGAAAACACTCCGCTTCCAAAACAGTACAGCGTGCTCCTCACACAATCGTAAATAAAGCAGTAGCATGGCATAAGTACAGGATAGTAAATAAAACCTCAAACTAGTTTGTGGCCCCCAGTACAATACTTTGAAATCAGGTAATAATCAATGGGGGGCCCATATCTCCCCACCTGTGGTTAGCGCGCTCGATCTCGGAACAGGTGTCAAGAACTCGGGTCCTACGGGACACAAGTGGGCGGTCGGAAAACAAATCTTACCTATCACCCACCGATGCCTCTGCTTAATTCAATTTTAGTTGTTAAACAGTAATTAAAGTGAACGATAAGTAAACCATGATCATCTCCAACATTGGACATGCGGCACTTCTCCAACAACTGTGGTACTTGACGACACGCAACAACACTTGAGCAAGCGACTACGACGCGCGGGTCCAACTATCTACCAAACAACAGGTAATAGGATGTGTCCAAGGCAATATAGGGATGCACAGGATATCACGGGTACGGAACTAGAGCATCGCAACACAGATAGCAATAGATCAACAGGAGGGAATAAATACTATAAAAGTAAGATAGGTAGAAAGGGGGAGATGCTCTCCTGAAAACATTGCCGAAGGTTCAACCGAAGATGGGGGCGAAGCTCACATCAACTCATCGGCCTTATCCGCAAAGAAGCAAAACACTAGAATAAACACCGGATGCACTATTTAATACAACGGCAGAAGATCGGCATGATGCATGTATGATGTATGGCATGGCAAAGGTGCGGTGCAATTAGGTCATATTAAGCGGAACCGGGGTCCCGACAATTAATTAAATGGTTCAAGTTGTTTAAAACCCCCGCAAATTAAATGTTGTTTTAGCATGGCAAAGGATAGCACCGGCTCGCTACACAAATTTAAATGAGGCCAATATGAGACTAGATTTGCCCGCATATGGGCCCCATATTTAATTATTAGGTGAATCGGCATAGTGCCCCCAAACCACAGATATGCATGCGAGATGACAATTAAATATGCAACAAGTTTTATTATATTATAAAATAGGGTTTCAGGAAGGGGTTCACACATTAGAGGGGTCTCGACGGTCTTGGGCTTCCGGGGTTCGACGGAACGTTCTCGGGCTCCGGGATCGTTCTCGGATATCGGGGGTAGTTCTTGTCGCGTCCGGGTGCGGGACTTGGGTCGTGTCGGGGCGCATCGGACTCGCCCTGGTCGGTGTCGATCTTGTCGACGATGGCGAACTTGAGTGGATCGGGTACCGGGGTCTTCGGATCCGTGAAGTAGAGCTTGTCGCAAGGTGCCCGGGGAGATGAACTTGGCGTTCCGCGGCGAAGTGCTGGTCGTACCGGTGGCGATCTTGGCGGTCATCGGGTCCGGGAGCGGTTCTCGGCGAACTGGTCGGGTCCATGTTGGCGTACTCGGGGTCTCGGCATCCGGTAGGAAGAACATGGAGTTCCGGGAACAGGGTCTTGACGTTCCGTGGAGGTGACCTTGGGGCATCGCGGTTACGTTGTTGGTGCCGAATTTCGTTGGTGACGATCTTGTCTTTGGGAGTGCAGTTGCATCGCATCAACACTACCACAAAATCTTCATCTGGCCAAACCACTACTATTATCTCAACACCACTACCATCGTCAACTCAGCAAAGGAATAAAGCCGAGGAAGCGGCCACGATCACAGAACCGAGGACGACTAGGGTGGGGGCGAGGACGCATCGCTCGGGCAGGGCAACGACGAGGAGGAGGGTCACGGACAAGGAGCGCCGGCGTCGGGGCGTGCGGAGGCGGCGCCGTCGGCGAGGCGGAGGCAGAGGACGCGGCGGGCGGCGGCGCGCGGGGTCGAGGCAGACGAGGCGGCGTCGGGGGCCGCGCTCTGGCCGGCGGGGAGGAGGTCGCTGGGCGTGGAGGCGGCGACCGGAGGGCGGCGGGGCTTGGCCGGCGAGCACGGGCCGGGGCGGCGCAGCTCGAGGAGGGGAGCCACCGGAGAGAGGGAGGGAGAGGCGCGGCGAGCGCGCGCACGGGAGGGCGTGGCCGGCGGGAGGCGCGGCCGGGCGCAGCGGCGCGGCTCGGGCGGCGGGGAGCGAGGCAGGACGCGGCGGGGCCGGGGAGCATGAGGGGGCGACGGGAGGCGGTCGGAGGTGGACGGGGAACGCGACGGCGAGGTGGAGGCAAGCGCGGCCGCGAGCCCTGGCGGCGGAGGGACTCGTCGGAGGAGCGGCGGGGCGGAGGACGAGGCGGTGGGCGGCGAGGAGACCGGACAGGGAGAGGCGCGCGGCGGCGCTGCCTGCCGGCGAGGAGGGAGAGGAGCTCGGGACAGGGAGAGAAACAGGGAAGCGAGGGTGGAGGATGGGGACGACGGGGCTGCTCGCGGGCGTGGTGGGTCCGAGGTGGGGCTGGCGTCGGTGGGTGGGATTGGGCAGGCGTGCGTGCGTGCGTGGCGTGGTGTTGTGTGGCCAGGGGTGTGGGTTGTGTGTGTGGAGAGGAGGTGAGGATGAGGTGGAGGCTTCTGATTGGAGGGGAGAGGGAGAGAGGTGAGGTGGCAGCGTGGGACTGGTCGGGGTGAGGTGGAGGGGGGGTGTGGGTAGATAGATTGGTAGGTTTAGGAATTAGGTGGACCGTTTTGGAACTGGGGTGGTCGTTCGGGTCATTCGGCCCGTTCGACTGCCCCACTAAAAATAATTTAACATTTTATTTAATTTGCAATACATTTTTGTAACTAGTTTTTAGACAAACAAAATATCCGGACGCAGCCGGGGTTTAATTTGAAATAGAAGGAGGGCTAGTTTCGGAAAACCATAGTCTTTCGCAACATAGTTTCAGGTAAAATTAATATGCATGATGATGTAATGATGATGCAATGCACAAAAACAACGCGATTTTCTAGTAGTGGTTTTGCGGGATGCCACAATTAGGCATGGCTTAGGCTAGTGGCCCAGGCGTTTCTCTAACACAGAATACAAACTCCATGGACTCACAAGTCCCCCTTTCATTTCGCATCGTTGACATCCGCAAACAAAGGAGCTAGGTATCAACTAGATATAAATATATCTAAAAGGTGTTGAAAACGTTCCCCATGACAGCACGGTTTTGCTGACTCCCAGCATATAATTTGCAAGCATATAACTTTTATGGACTAGTCACAATGGTTCAGGTTTATTAAGTGCACAGAATAAAGTTTGCCATCAAGTTTGTGAGATCTTTACTAACTAACTTTCTCAAAACAGACAAACATTTTATTTTGGAAGAAAACACGACATATAGAATATGCACTAAAATAGAAAATGATGCTAATAGGTAGGTATGGTGGACACAACTGGCAATATTGGTTTTGGGGAGTTGGAAACACCGGTAGAGCAAATACTCAGTGCAAGTGAAGGCTAGCAATAGAGAGGGAGAGAGAAACGAGAGAGAGCAATAGCTGTCATAATCATGCTTGCAACAAAACAGGACTAATTATGCCATGAAAGTGATACAAGAACTCTGAGGCAAAATAAATCATCCAGGCTTACTGACTATTGATTAGTCATATGCATGCGTGAGCATGTAACAAGTCGATTCACATGAACATTCATAGGAGGATACCACAATATCATACCAAAATATGAATAAAACAATGCAAGCAAACATTCATGTGACATGCTACAAACTATTAGCAAGCTGGAGCTAATCATAGACAAGCAAGAACTACTAAGGATCCATAATGACATACACCTTACACAAATAGGCTAAGCATGCTCACAATGATGAGTATATGTACAAGAATGAAACAAATAGAGTTTGTTACCAGCCTCTTACCACTCCTCGAGTTGTCTTAATCTTCATTATTGCCCTTCACTTGTGTGACTTGAATGATAACATGAAACCATAATTCACTGAGAACGGCTGAACCCTGCAAAGAACTCACAAAACCAAAGAAGAACAACAAATATTTTTGGTGTTTTTGATTTTTTTAGAAACAAGCTAACAAAGAAAAAACAAACCAAACAAGAAGCAAACAAAGCAAAATCTTTTTGGATTTTTATTTTAAGTCAAACCAAAGCAAAAGGCAAAGAAACAAACCAAGAGAAACAACGAAAATATTTTTGGAATTTTTGTGTTTTTGAGAAAGAAGCAACAAGAACCAAAAATAAATAAAAAACAATGAATATACAAAGAACCGACCGAACATGATATATAAATGAGTGCGATGTCGGTGTACCTCCTCCCAAGATTAGGCTTTTGGCCTAAGTGGGGCTCAATCCCATGGTGTCTAAGAGGATGCACCTCCGTAGTATGTCGAGGAAGCTCCCTCGTCCTAGTATGAGCTCGAGGCCTCCTCCGTGTAATACACAGAGGGGTCGTATGATGGTGCTTCCTCCTGATAGTGCCCGTGGAAGTTAAGAAAGCGCAGCGTGTCATCCATCTCCGCCTTCAAGCGTGACAAAGGTCCCTGAGAAATACCGAGCAAAGTAGTTTGGGGTAGAGGGATCTCTCTCTTCCCCGTCAGTAAACAGCATTCTATAAACCAAGTTCTCAAGGGTAGAGCTAGTGGTGACAAAGTGGTGTGCCTTCATGGTAGCAAGATCAAGCCTTTGAGGAGTAAAAACTATATCATGTGGATCAACAGCAATATTCAAAGCAGCAGCAATACGAGTAGCAATAATTCCCCCATAAATGGGTCCCTTGGAAGCTAAACGACGAGCAATGAGAGAACCAAGATTATACTTATCCTCATTGTTAAACGCAACAGCTAAGTAGGCCAAATGATAGTTGGAGATATTACTAGTTTTCTCCCTACCAAGAACACTGGTGGCAAGATAGTAGGCAAAGTACCTGATGGCTGGAAATTGAATGTTCTTTATCTTCCCTCGCTGAGCTCTACGGTCGTCATCATTGGTTATTCCTCGGTAAAGCTCTAACAAATCAGCGGGTAGAGCTGTAATCTTCTTTGATGATCCAGTTGTACCAAGTCCCAGGGCCTTGCAGAATTGCTTCAAAGTCATAGAATGTGCCCTGCCATAGATTTTGTAAGACACAGTAGGCTTGAACAAAATATTAGTAAAGGAGAAACTCTCCACACATGTTTTAGTAAGCAAAGCATATTGCGCGCTCTCATCCTGCATGTAACTTGTTAGTCCAGCCCTCTGTACCAAGGCCATTAAATCATTAAGAATCCCAGCAGCAAACAAGAAATTTTGACAAGGAAAGGCGTAGGGGTGCACATCCCCTTCATCTCCCTCATCACCAAATCGCGGAGTGATGATATCCTCATTGTATGAGGGTCTAGAGCTGGTAGATGACCTTGGAAGCCTTGCCCTTCTAGGTGCATCACTCTCAAATATATCACCAAATGTGTGGTGGTCCATGACTTTCCTTTTCTGAAATTTTAAACAACCATCAAACCAAGTGATTTCTAAGTTGATAAATGATGAGAAACTACTATAGGAACTTGCTAGAGGACTACACATGCATCAAAACAAAGTTTCTAAGAATAGAACAAGCATGCAAGCTCAAACAACCTGACACCTATAGCAGCAAAATACTCAAGATACAATCTACCAATCACAAATCTAATTGGACAAGTGGAGGACGCACATACCAAGGAGCAATCCATCCAAAAATCAGCACTTGAGATGGGATGAACAAGGAGATCGAAAATCGCGAGCAAGAACATCAAGAACTCGAGCTTGAGCAAGTTTTCCGGTGTTTTTGGGAGAGAGAAAGAAGGTGCCTTTGAGGAGGCAGCCTGGAGGAGCCCAGGTGGGCCAGACACCCCCAGGCGCCACCTCCTGGTAGGCCGCGCCTACCATGGGTGTGGGGCCCTGGGGTGGCCCCCTGGGTCACTTCAGGTACCTCTCTACGCCTTTTTTCGAGGAAAAATTATGTTGAATTTTTTAGGATTTTTCGGGAAACTTTATTTTTGGCCAATTTTCAGGGTATGAAAATTGATTTTCTCACAGAAACAGTTTTTTTAGAAGAAGCAAAAGCAAACCAAAAGCCAAACTACAGGAGCTCTAAGAAACTCAAACAAACAAACAACTAGCAAAACTAAAGTAAAGCAAAGACTAGGAAGGAGAAAAGTAAAAGAAAGAAATAATAACCACAATGAAAACATTATTTTGTTCATTAAAATCCTTTTATTAACAAGGTTTATCAAGTCTTGTTACCAAAACAATCTTAGATGAAGCAAAACTTTGTATTCCACCAAGTGATTATGTTACCTCAAGCTTGATAGCAATGGTGCCAATCATAATAGTTTCAAAATTTTCTTGTGGAATGGGACAATATATTTATCCAACCTTGATGCTCTCAATATTTTCAATGGAGTTTAGGCAATAGCTTTTGGCAACCTTCTTGGGGAAATAGACAGTGTGCTCTTTGTCATTAATATTGAATGTTACTTTTCCTTGATTACAATTGATGACAGCACCTGCAGTATTAATAAAAGGTCTCCCAAGAATAATAGACATATTATCATCTTCAGGCATTTCAAGCACAACAAAATCAGTTAAAACCATGCAATTATGAGCTACTTGAACAGGAACATCCTCACATATACCAATAGGAATAGTAGTTGACTTATCAGCCATTTGCAAAGATATATCAATTGGTATCAACTTTTTTAGCTGGAGTCTCTTATAGAGAGAAAAAGTCATAACACTAACTCCAACTCCCAAATCACATAAAGCAGTTCTAACATAATTATTCTTAATAGAGCAAGGAATAGTTGGTATACCTGGATTACCAAGTTTCTTTGAAACCTTACCATTGAAGGAGTAATTAGCAAGCAAAGTAGAAATCTCCTCATTAGGAATCTTCCTTTTATTAGAGACAATATCCTTCATATACTTTCAATAAGGAGGCAACTTAATAGCATCAGTCAAAGGAATTTTACAAAAATAAAGGTTTCATCCACTCACAAAACTTGTTGTAGTGGTCTTCCTCCTTCGACTTGTGTTTCTTACCTAGAAAAGGCATAGGTTTCTGCACCCAAGGTTCTCTCTCTTTACCATGTTTATTAGAAATAAAATATTCCTTATTGTACCTAGTGTTCTTAGTGTGCTTCTCAGGTTCTTCCTCAACTTCCTCACTATCAGGAGCATCATTTTTATCATTACCACTCTCAGTTTCAGCATTAGAGACATATATACTATTAGGATCTACAGCAGGTTCAAGTGGTTCCTCAACTATTCTATGTTTCTTTTTCTTTCTCTTACGAGGACTACCACTATCTACTTGTTGGGAATCCTGCTCAATTCTTTTAGGGTGTCCTTCAGGATATAAAGGATCTTGAGTAGCCATACCACTCCTAGTTTTAATTTCATAAGCATGTTTATCTCCTGAAGCATTAACTAGCATATCCTTTTGTACCTTAGCAAGTTGATCAAGTTGGGTTTGAACCATTTGAAAGTGTTTACAAAGCATTTTAATATCATTAGAAGTTCTTTCCACAATATCTTTCAACTCATTGATAGCTCTAGAGTTTTCCAATAAATGATTCTAAACTTGTTTATTAAAATTACCTTGTTTAACAATAAAAATGTCAAGTTCCTCTAAGCATTGATCAGGAGGCTTACTATAGGGAATATCACCTTCATCAAAGTGTTGGAGAGAGTGTACCTCAATAGTAGATGAGTGGGGAATTGGCTTACATAATTCTTCTATAGGAGGTAGATTCTTCACGTCTTCAGCTCTAATACCTTTCTCCTTTAGACACTTCTTAGCTTCCTTCATCACTTCATCATTTAATGCAATAATTCCTCTCTTTTTTGGTGCTGGTGTTGGAATTGGTTCAGGAATATCAGGTTCAGGAGTAATAGGCTCAGGTGTATTTAGCTCAGTTGAAGTCTAATCATCATAATTCTTGCTTATCTTAGACATTAATTCTTCAGCATCTATAGGAGTTCTTTTCCTGAAAACACAATCAGCAAAGCTATCTAGGTAGGTCCTAGAATCATCAGTTAGTCCATTATAATAAATATCAAGAAGCTCATTCTTAGGTAATGGACATCCAGGATATGCATGAATCAAGGCACAGAACCTTGTCCATGACTTAGGCAATTTCTCTTCTTCTCCCTGTTTAAAATCAAAAAGTATCTGCAAAGCAGCATGTCTAGCACTGGGAGGAAAAAAATTCTAGAAGAAAGAAGCAATCAAGCAATTAGGGCTACCAATGGAACCAGGAGGTAATCTATTAAACCAATCTAGCTTATCCTTTTAGTGAAAAAGGGAAGATCTTAGTAACAAAGTACTTGCGCATATTAAAATCATCAGAGAATAAAGCACTCATAGTAGAAAGCTCATTCATATGAGCCACATCACTATCATTTTCAGTCCCACAGAAAGGTTATTTCTTGACAATATCTAAATAAGATAAATCAAGAGAGAAATCATAATCTTTATCTTTAATATCTATGGGAGAGGTGGCAAACTTAGGAGACAACTTAGGAATAATGGTGCGTCTAGCAAGGAGACTCTTAATAGCACTAGTACCATGTGTGTTTCAGCACTCTTCAACAAATTCATCAGTGAACTCAATGTAACCATCATTAATATCATAACTCTCACTAGACTCAGGTGAGCTAGCAGGTGTAACAGTGTCTTCACTAGGAGTTTCGGTGTTTCCTAGACTAGCCATAGTAGCATCTAGAAAAGGACCTAATGAACCACTCGCATCAAGCACAGTAGAAGTAACATCATGAGCATCAAAAGCAGTTTCAGATTCAGCAGTAGTAGCAGTGTGTGTAGCATGAGTATGTGGTGGTGGTGTAACACACTACTAGAGAAAAGGCTATAGGAGACATGCTTATGCGAGGCACATTTAGCCATATGCGCCTCCTATAAAAATAGGCGAGGCGCACTTTGCGATATGCGCCTCTAGTATAAAAATAGGCGAGGTGCATATGATAAGAATGCGCCTCCTATAATCCCTGTACGGACGGAATCTAGCAGCCCCATATTATGCGAGGCGCATTCTAGTCATATGCGCCTCCTATATATCAGATAGGCGAGGCGCATATGGACAGAATGCGCCTCGCATATTCTGTGTGGGCCCGCGTGTTGGTAGGTGCACGAATATGCGAGGCGCATATGGCTATATGCGCCTCCTATATTTGATAATATGCGAGGCACATATGGCCATATGCGCCTCAAGTAACTCCTGCGGGCCCGGGCGGTGGTTGGTGGCCGCATATGCGAGGCGCATATTGCTATATGCGCCTCCTATAGTTTGAATTATAGGAGACGCATATTGTGCAATATGCGCCTCGCATAAGCTGGCACCACTTTTTTCCAGCTTTTTGCACATGGAGGCAACTACCACCCCACTCACTTGTGTCACTTCTTCCTCCTCCACCCCAAGACAAATCTGGTCGCCCCCTCCTCCTCCCCACCTCATTTCCCCCATTGATTCACCATAGAAGCTTGCTCAACATCCATTGGTTGACACCCATATGTAAGTGAAGTCTCTTGCTCCTCTAGATCTACAACATGTCCATTTACTTCTCCTCCGGCTCTCTTGCACAAGTCGTTGTTGGAGGAAGCGTGAAGGCGTTGCTTGCATGTATGCGCGTTGTCGAAGACACCGACTATATGATTGTGTTGTGGTGCTACTTTTTGTGCAGGGATTTCATTTGAGATGCCAATGTTTCGCCGGAATGTCGATTTATTTCTTTTCCGGCGAATTTCTGGCACTCGCGGATGTCCTCTTTTTAGGGGAGATCATGCCGAATTTTTCCGGCGATCCACGTCCATATATGCTCTAATTATTCTCTTTCTCTTTGTACCACGCAGGCGGCCATGGTCCGACCACTGATCAACAAAGCCCGCGTGGATAGGTGGATGACATGCGCGAGGGCCGACATGGAACGTGCAAACAAGACAGAGATAAGATGTCCATGTCGGGACTGCAAGCTAATGTATCTGATAAGGCATGATTCCGGAATGCTGGAGTCGCACCTGCTTCGACGTAGTTTCATGGATGTCTACACTCGATGGATACGTGATGATCACGAAGATCAAGATGCCAGTGATGATCACAAAGATCAAGACGCCAGTCACGATCACGAAGATCAGGGTGGTGGCACTGGACATGGACACAAAGATGATCAAGGTGGCGTCGGGCATGGACACGAAGATGATCAAGGTGGTGCCGACCATGATTCGAGCTGGTTGCGAGACCCTCATGTCCAAGATCTGCTTCTCAAGGAGACGAGTAACGCCAGAGCCGCCGGTAGAGAGAAGGCTAAACTGGAGCAAATGGAGAAAGACGCGGTCACTCCATTGTTTGACGGATGCAACGACGGGGATACCCGTCTAAATGTAACGCTTAGGGCTCTAGAGATGAAGGCGAAACACAAAATGACCGACGAATGTTTCGACGACAACATTGTATTCTGGCACGATATTCTTCCCAAGAAGGGGAACACATGTCCGACTAGTATCGCTGAGGTGAAGAAAGTCGTGTGCCCTCTCAATCTACCGCACGTGAAATACCACGTCTGCATAAATGATTGCATCATCTACCGGGGCGAGGACGCGGAGAAGACCACGTGTCCGGTGTGCAAGACCTCTCGATACAAGAGAGGGACCAAGAAAGCTCCTAGGAAGGTGGTGTGGTACTTTCCTCTAACTCCTCGTTTGCAGCGGTATTTCGCAGACCCTAAGGAAGCACAACTCATGCCCTGGCACGCGGAAAGAAAGAGGCCGGAAGACGATGATCTGGAGAAGGAGGAAATGTTGAGGCACCCTTCGGATGCTTGCCAGTGGAAGGCGTTGGACCTACAATATTACCAACATTTTGGGAAAGAGTCAAGGAACCTCAGGCTGGGCGTGAGCACTGACGGACTCAATCCGTTTGGAAGCCAGAGCAGCACACACAGCACCTGGCCCGTGTTTGTATGGATCTACAACCTCCCCCCTGGTTGTGCATGAAGAAGAAGTACGTAACCATGAGTATGCTCGTTCAAGGGCCAAAACAACCTGGTACATACATCAATCTGTATCTCACGTTGTTGAAAGAGGAGTTGGCCACGTTATGGGAAGAAGGAGACCGTACATGGGACGCCTCGAGACAAGAGTACTTTGACATGAGAGCGGTGGTGATCACGACGGTGCAAGACTATCCTGGTTACGGATACTTCTCGGGGCAGGTGGTCCAAGGATTCTATGGGTGCGTTAGGTGCAAGGATAATACAACGTACCGCCAGCTACAGAAAGATCCCGGGTCCGGGAAAACCGTGTTCCTTGGGGCTCGGAGGTGGCTTCCCAAGAATCACGCCTGGAGAAAGCTAGGACATCTGTTTGATGGGACGATCGAGCTCCGAGGAATCCCACACCAGAAGAGTGGCACGGAAATCTACAAGCTGTTGAATAACTGGAAGGAGTGCCCTGCGCCAGGAAAGACCCAGAAGAAGCCAGAGCCGTTGCTGAAGGTATGGAAGGCGAGGTCTGTTTTCTGGCACTTGCCATACTGGAAGATCCTCCGCGTGCCTCATAGCCTTGATCTCATGTATATCATGAAGAATGTGGGCGAGAGTCTGCTTGCCACCCTCCTTAAAACCGACAAGACCAAAGATGGGCCGAAGGCAAGGAACGACTTGAAGCATATGGGCATCAGGGATGAACTTCAACCACCACCTAGCGATGATGAGGAGGAGGACAAGGTGGAGGAGACAGAAACACAGAATAGCCGTCGTCGCAAGGGGAAAAAGGTTAAGAAGGGAGAGGTCAAGCTCAAGGCCTCATGCTTCAGTCTGAGTAAGAAGGAGGCCATACAGTTTATGAAGTGCCTCCTCGGAGTCAAATTTCCGAACGGCTACGCGGGGAAGATAAGCAGATGGCTAGACGAGGCAAAGCAGCGCTTCAGCGGGATGAAGTCTCACGACATCGCCGTGCTAATGACGCAGGTACTCCCGGTCGCGATTCGAGGTATAATGGACAAGAACATCCGTGAAACACTGTTTGGCCTCTGCAACTTTTTTGACGTCATCTCTCGGAAGTCGATAGGCATTAAGCAGCTCACGAGGCTACAGGACGAGATCGTGGTGATAATGTGCGAGCTCGAGATCTATTCCCCCCCCCCCCGCTTTCTTCGACATCATGCTTCATCTGCTTCTCCATGTCGTGGAGGATATCGTCCAGCTCGGTCCTGCGTTTCTGCGAAGCATGATGCCGTTCGAAAGGCTCAATGGACACATCAAGGGATACGTTAAGAACAAGTCCCGTCCAGATGGAAGCATAGCAAACGGCTTCCTGGCCGAAGAGTGCATCTCTTTCTGCTCGAACTTTCTACAAACCGAGACCCCTCTTGGTATGCCATTCAACAAGCACCTCGGGAGGCTCGCTGGATGGGGTCACCGCGAGGGTCGACGTGCAAAGCATGTCGACATGGAGGGCCGAACCAAGGACTTTGAAAGAGCAAACCTGGTCGCGCTGCAACACCTGCAGGTGGTTGATCCATACATACATGAGCACAAAGAGTTTATCAAGAAGAATTACGCTAATCAGGGGCGCCAGGTCCCGAGGGAGGAAGATGTTATCAAGGAGCACAACTCCGGTTTCACGTGGTGGTTTAGGGAGAAGGGCATAGCTAATCCACCGCAGGGCGAGTACTCGGAGGAAGATAAACTCATATTCTCATTGTCACAGGGCGCCGCACACAACCTCATGACCTATCAGGCTTACGATATCAACGGATACACGTTCTACACAGAGGAAAAAGACAATAACTGCGATTACCAGAACTCAGGGGTAACAGGGATATTCTACACCGGCGACATCCCGGAAAGATACTACGGAAGGATCGAGGAGATTTGGGAGCTCGACTATGTTACGGAGAAGGTGCCGATGTTCCGTGTCAGGTGGGCCAAGAGCGTCGAGAAAGAAGACCGGTATTTCACCACGATGGTTATACCGTCAAAGACACCAGCGCGAACGCACCCGCAAGAAATGAGCCTTGGGTTTTGGCTAGCAAAGTCGACCAATGCTGGTACATCAAAGACCCGTCAAAGCCTAGCCGGGTTGTCGTCAGGAGAGGCAAAAGGAACATTATCGGAATGGACGGAGTCACCAACGAGCAAGACTTTGACCAGAACGGCGACCCGAAGATAGAAGACGGGTATGGCAACCAAACACCGTACACCACAACCCTACCTAAGAAAGGACTTCCGTTCAAGAGAAGTAGTGAAGACGTCCCGGACCTAACCTATGCAACCGCGACAAAGAAGGGCAAGAAGACGACCATTGTCAAGAAACGCTAGCGCGCTCCGACCATTGTCAAGAACCGTCGTGTGTGTGGCCTACTATTATGTATCAAAACATTCTTAATTTTCATTATGTGTGTGTTATAATAATATTGCATTGAGAATATTATGTATCGACAAGACACATTCATTGAGAATACTCACTTTTGTTGTTTTAGCAATATTTGAATATTTAAAATATTTGTAGTATATTTTATAGTTCATATTGTGTTTGGACAATGCTTTTACATGAAAAATGGCCATTAAAAAAATTCCAAAAAATTGTTAACCTTAGGATTCGAACCTGGGTGGCCAGCAGTGAAATAGGATAAGGCATGTACTACCACTAGGTTTCCTCATCCAGCTTTTCCGGAAGCTGCACGCAAGATACGCGTTCCCGGGTGATGAGGAAAACAAGTATAATAATGACAATCTCAAAGGGAATCCGGTGAACAAGTATGCCCTCGGGAGGATGACCAAGGCCTTGTCAAATTGGAAGGCTCGGGTGAAGAATCTGATTTTCGAGGAGAAGCTAAGTTATCCAGAGCTCGTCAAGAAGGAACCTCTGGTCAAGGAAGAAGACTACAATGTGTTCAAGGCCAGATGTAACTCCGCCTTGGGCAAGGCCAGGACTGAGAAGGGCAAGAATATGAGATCCCGAAACATTGGTACCCACCATCTCGGCTCCGGCGGTTATAGAGCCGCGAGGCCCAAATGGGATAAGGAGGACGCCGACGCTCGTGCAAAGGGGTTGACACGTCCCTTTGACGACATAAAGGAGGAGCAGGCAAAGAACTTCGTCAGGGCCCGGTTTGCCCCGCCGAAAGGGGGTTCTGATTATTCTTCGGAGCCCGCCGGCCCCTTTGCTCCGAGGGTGAAGGACTTCATGCAAAAATATGTAAGTAGTTTGCATGCAAGTCGATTAATTGCATTCATGATTAATCAATGAAGTCCAGTTTTCTGATCAAATTCTTCGCGTTCCTTGTGCGCAGGACGAGGAGTGTAGGAGCTCCTCATCCCAGGGGTCAGCGCCACCGCCTGTCGCCAAGTGGGACACCACTTTTAATAGGGCGCTGAACCGGACCAAGAGTGTCGATCCCCTGGCGGCCCCGTCGGCTGGTCGTGTGGTCGGCTTTGGCGGCATATCATGGTTCGAGTACTATGGCACCCCGGAGCGGAAGGGCAAGAAGGTCGAAAGAGCCGAGGTAAAACTCCTAAGGGAACAGGTGGAAGCCTTTCCAAATATAGTCCAAGATGTCGTGAACAAGGCTGTGTCGGCTGCCGAGACAAAGTTCCAAGAACAAGTCCAGTCACAAGTCCATTAACAAGTGAACGAGAAGCTCAACACCATCCTTCCCGTCTACATGGAAAAGTACAACAAGTGGCAGAAGGGTGGTAAACGGGGCCCGCCACCGGTTCCCAACCTCAACAGTGCCCAATCGGACAATGTGGCGCGGCCGGAGGCGTTGGTGACTCCTCCAGCAGGGCCGGTGGTGGTGGAGACTCCTCTAGCTCCGTAGCTTAACTTGCCCACTGCGGCGAAGGCGCCGGACGGCACCACCGTGCCATCAGGCAGCCACTCCGCCACTTGCGTGGTCAAGCCTGTCGGCGTCGGTGCCTCGACATTGGCCGAGTTTGACGCCCTCAAGGTAACTAACTAATTAAAGCGAGAGTTGGGAGGCTCAACCACACCGATGACTTGATCTCTGTTTTTCTAACGCTCGGCCTACATGTCGATCTTTCGCAGGGAGACACTCCTTGCACTCTAATGCATTGGGTGGGCGGCCAGTTGATGGATGTTGCCAAGGGTACTATTGTTCGACCAGAGAACCGCAAAATGCACAATGTCACAATGCCACCTGACATGATGAGGGTCAAATACAGTATGGTGCTTCCGGGCTACGAGCAAGTGGAACCTCCCTCTCAACCTCAAGGATGGGATGATGAGGACACGGTAGCGGTCCTCAATACCGGCTTCGGCTACTTGTACCTATGGCCGAAGAGCCAGATCCGTTTGGGGACAGAGGACCAGCTCAACATCACCCTAGAGGCAGCACAACCAGCACATGATGAAGACTTCGAGATGGGAGACTTGGACAACATGGCACAGAATCCCGATGATGATGAAGAAATTGACCCGAACTACGGTGACCAGTTTGTTAACACAAGGTTTTCTGATTTGTATGAGCCGGGACCATCAGGCACACATCAAGTTGCCGAGACCCAACCAGCACCAGCGAAACCCCCTTGCAAGGTGCGTCTCTTCCCAACTAGTCAGAAGACGCCGCCACCTGTCCCCTTCACCGAGCCTCCAAGGCCAGTAGTTCCTTTGATCAGCCCCGGCACCCTCCATAAGACGGTCGGTGAGGTGAACGCAGTGGCCGAAGCCGTAAAGAGCAAGAAGGGTCGCAAAAGGAAGCCTAAGGGTGATCGGGGCCAGGATCCAAATCCTCTTTTCCGGGACGGCGCTATGGGGCAAGTCAGGAATCAGCAGCACGTGTCAGGTGTACCGATGATGTGTAAATAGATTCTCGAGGTCGCAGGCTCGCATATGCGTAGTATTCATTATGGATGTCTCACAATTGAGCAGTGCCGCATTAGCGACAACGATCAGTCGTACCTCGTTTTCAAGGCTAAGGTGCCTTCTCATATGCCGTGCTTCGTCACTGTACCCCCCGGGGATATCTTCTATGTGCGGCATACCGACCTATTTGACATGTTGAACGGGTTTCAACTGCACAATACCCTGGTCCGGCTGTTCTCCCTCAATATGGCCATGGAGATCACCAGAGACAAGATCCCGGGCATCCAGATAGTGGATCCCTACTTCATGCGTGACGCCGTCCTGAAAGATGCTGAGGCCATAGATCTGGCGACCGACTACCTCTCAAACTTCCTGCAAACATACTCGGACAAGGATGTGATTCTCCTTCCCTACCATCCCATCAGGGAGGATGATCAGACAGGCTGTGTGCTCATAAGCTTGAATTTGAAACACTCAACAGCCTTGTACCTCGACTCAAACAGTGCGATCCAAAAAAACTACACCAATATCAAGAAAATTCTTGATGGCGCTCTCACCGGCTACGTCGCAGCGGGAGGCGTCAAACCGGCAAGGCCACATGTAAAGTTCGGCGCGCACGTGTTCCGCCACACGACGAAGTTTGCCTGCGTCAAGCAGCCGCCTGGCAGTGGGAAGGATGCCTTCTACGCCATTTACCACATGAAGGCGTTCTTCAATGACATGGAGACCAAAATGCTGCCATCTGACCTCGTGAAGTGGGCTGAAAAGCTTGCATGCATACAGGCTCGCAACCTCAGGCAACACTTCTTCAACATCCAGGAGGAGATCGCGACAATCGTGTACCAGGGAGTCATAAAAACCGGAGGCACCTTCCACGGCGGCTATACACCGTCCAACAGGGAGATAGACGAACGCTTAGCGCAGCAGGGTGACGGCAGGATGTTCATGCAAATGGCGAAAACTCGGTCGGGCTTCATCAATGCCCCCCAAAGCCGACTCAAGAGCCGAAGAAGACTTCATGATTGCATTGCCTGGGTACCTAGCTGTTAGTTCCGAACTCGTGTTGTAACCTCTTATCACTATGTTAAACTTGCCTAGCAAAACCTCTAGAATATGTTTCGTCAACCGTTGAACTTGATTGTGAGAGACACTAGCTAGTTATTTGTGTTACGAACTATTTTAAGTGCTTGTTGCTTTTCATTTGTCATTGCTTCCCTACTTTCTTGTGGTTTGATTTCTTTGTCTTTCTTCGAAATGCCGATGATTAGAACGTGTTGTGGTGTCACGTGTATGACTATGCCGCTGTTCGATCTTGTGTGCCAAGTAGACTAGTAATTTGGGCATATACTCTACTTGCCGCACAAGATCAAACAGCGAGCATTGTTATTTCCGTGCCCAATCTAAGTATGAGGCACTAATCCATGTCATTCTTGGTTTGCTTTTTTTTGGTCTTTCTTCGAAATGCCGATGATTAGAACGTGATTTCTTACATTTTGTTGCACCCATATATATATATGCATGATTCTATCTTGTGAACTGCTAGCTATTGCTTTCCACTGACATAAGTAATATCATCTTTATTATGTGTAGGAGATGCCGAGGTGTTATGTCGTGTACGTCAGTCGGGTTCCAGGTGTGTACGAGGAGTGGAAAGACTGCCAGAAGCAAGTGAACAACTTCTCGGGCAACAGCTACCAAGGCTATGAGAGTAGAGAGGTGGCGGAAGAGAAGTGGAGGAGGCATGGAAGGAAGAAGTGGAGGAACTTCCTCATGATCACCACCTTGTTGCTCTTCATGTTAGGTTATGTGTTCTACTTCATCTAGGTAGAGCTACGTCGTTGGAGTTGTAATGTGATTGTGAACTTGTACTCGAAGGTGTAATGTGATTGTGAACTTGTACTCGGAGGTGTGAACTTGTGGCACAAACACTTGATGTATGAACTTGTATGTCATGATTGATGTGTAATGTATTGTATTCATGCTGGTTCTATTATGCTTTGGCAAATTGCAAGTTTCTGAAAAATTCTGTGCTCTTTATACTGTATTCTGGACTATATTGTATATTTGAATATCTGTATATTATTATTTATAGTGGTCTGTAAAACTTGAATTTCGAAAATATTACCGGAGGCGCATATAGGATACTATAGGAGGCGCATATACTATAAATATCCGAGGCGCATTGTAAAACATATGCGAGGCGCATATGATATGCGCCTCCTATAATTCACCTATGCGAGGCGCATATCGATATGCGCCTCGCATAATAATATGTGAGGCGCATATCGATATGCGCCTCGCATATGTGAAGTATAGGAGGCGCATATCATATGCGCCTCGCATAAGAAATACCCGAGGCTTGAAGCTAGAGGCGCATATGATATGCGCCTCTGATAGGCTTTTAGGTGCGCCTCGTATAGGCTTTTCTCTAGTAGTGACAAGCTTACTTATCACAGACGGTGAATCAAGAGCAGCAGAGGTGTTTAGGATTGTACCTCTTCTTATAGTAGATGGTAAAATAGGGAACTTTCCATCACGAGTCTTTCCCATTATGAAAGGAGTAGAAGTGAACAATAATAGATCCAAGTGAACTTACAAATAAAGCTATGCTCCACGGCAACGGCGCAGAAAATAGTCTCGATGACCCACAAGTGTAGGGGATCGCAAAAGTCTTCACGGGTAGTATTACCCAATTTATTGATTCGACACAAGGGGAGCCAAAGAATACTTGCAAGCCTTAACAACTAAGTTGTCAGTTCAGCTGCACCTGAAAATAGTTCTTGCTCACAGAAGTTTATCAGTAGCAACAGTTTGGTAGTAGCAACAACAAAGCAACATCAACAATAACAGCAACAGTAACAACAACAGTGAAACATGAGCAACAGTAATAGTAACAATAACAGTAGGATTCGAGTGCGGTAGGCATAGGGATGGATGGACGGGTGTTGCATGGACGAGCCTAAACATGTAACTTCAAGATCTAGGGCATTGCAGATAAATAATAACAAGCATCCAAGTACTAATCAATCATAGGCATGTGCTCCAAATATAGTCATACGTGCTCACAATGAGAACTTGCACAACATCTTCTGTCCAGCCTGCCCGTGGCAGCGGGTCCTCTAGGAAATTACTGGCAATTAAGGTGCTCCTTTTAATTGAGCACCGGAGCAAAGCATTAACACTCCATGAACACATGTGATCCTCACACCATAGCCATCCCCTCCGGTTGTCCCAATTATTATCACTTTGGGGCCTTTGGATCCAGACAATGATATGTATACACAACTTACAGATAAGATCACAAACAATACTATCATAATGATTCAATAATAAGTTTGGCTCTGAGATCATGGCACTCGTGCCCTAGTGACAAGCATTTAGCATAACAAGTTGCAACAAAGTCAAATAGCACAAGAGATACTAGGCACTATGCCCTAACAATCATATTCGATTACATGATAGAACTCATCCAATCCCTACCATCCCCAAGCCTACAGTGAGGGATGACTCACTCATGGATGAGGGAAACATCGGTGGTTGATGGAGATGCATTGGTGATGACGATGGCGATGATCCTCTCCAAATTTCCCGTCCCGGCAGGGTGCCAGAACAGAGTTTCTGGATCCGAATCTTGGTTTCTGGTGGCGGCAGCGGAGCGGAACCCTTTCTGGAAAACTACCGAACCCCCCTCGTTTTTTAGGTCGAAAGGCAACTTATAGGCGCAGAGGAAGGCCGAGGGGCTGCCTGGGGAGGCTGCACCCCCTCCAGGTGCGACTAGTGGTGGGCCCGTGCCTAGGGTGGGTCTGGGCCCCCCAGGCCCCCTCTCCGTCTCTCCTTATGGCTCCGTGGATCTTCTGGTGAAATATAGCTTTTGGCATATTTTCCGGGATTTTTCCTGATAGTTGATTTTCTGCAAAAAAACAAGACACCAAAGTAATTCTGCTGAAAACAACGTCAGTCCGTGTTAGTTGCATCCAAATCACACAAGTTTAGAGGAGAAACAATAGCAAAGTGTTCGAGAAAGTAGATACGTTTTGGACGTATCAGGATTGCAT
This sequence comes from Avena sativa, assembly GCA_916181665.1. Lineage (NCBI taxonomy): Eukaryota > Viridiplantae > Streptophyta > Magnoliopsida > Poales > Poaceae > Avena > Avena sativa. The sequence goes on from OV702282.1 coordinate 199,277,380, forward strand.
ACCCCTTTGATAATTAGGCATTAGTGGCAGGTTTTAGAGAGATATTTTATCAAATATATGAATAATATCTAGTTTAAATACGGAAGTGGATGGCTATATTTCACAGCCATCATAGCCCAGCCTATTCTGGCCGCGCCATGGGGCCATCGTTCTCAATCTTTCGTGTATGGAGTTCATGTGACCTAAAACCACCTATATATCCCCTAATATTTTCTTTTCGCAATGAGCGGAGGCAGAGATAGAAAACCAAGAAATAGAGATGTTGCAGTCCGTCACCGGAGAGATATTGGAGAGGGAACCAATGCCAAAATCGCCTTCGGCCGCCTCTCCTCCTTCTCCAACGCCTCCACGTCGCTCTCCACCATGAGAGGGGAGTTTTCCACTGTCTTGACTATGGGTTTGTGGTGGTAAATTGATCCAATATCTCCATGTATAATCAGTGTTGTGGTCTGTATGAATGATTATGGTACTATATATTTATATAATCCTATGGTGGATATTGTGGTATGAGATGATACATGTTATGCATTTACTGTTGTATTGTGCGTCTATAGCTTATTATGCTCTAGAGATATAATGCATTGGTTTGACTATAGTACGTCACAAGGTTATCATGAAAATGCCTTGTTTGCCCACGTCACGAGCTGTTTGACCGACTGTAGATACATGAGAGGGGTGCGAGATACACGACATATAAAACCTCTTGGTTCCTGAACATATGGTGTAGTACACCACTATTGGGGCCTTCCTTTTGTAATGCATCTGATGTATTTAACACATAACCGACCCCCTAACTAGGGCTATATTTTCTAATTTTAATAATGAGAAGTCGTCGTGCTAAGTCTAGCGCACCAAGAGAACAATCATCGCCAAATATGAGGCCCAATTCCGTAGATTAGAAGAACCAGACCTAAAACCACGCCCAATAACACGAAAACTGACATGATCTCAGTAGATCCATTGAACAAACAACTCCATGCGCCTCCGCCGACGCTATATGCACCACCAGAGTGAGAATTGGACGGAAAGAATAAGCCACGGCCTTATCATCCCCAAAAAACACGGAAAAATAACTTAGACAAAGAATGCGAAGCCTCTCTCACCGACGAGAAACCGTGGCTCATCATGCCTCAAGAGCCCCAAGGCCACCGTGAGCAAGTAGTACGTCTTCATCTTAATTTTCTGTTAGCACAACGATCTTCATCGTATCAGTTAGTATTTTGTTTGGCCTCTGGAGCTATCGAAGTCGATCGTGTCTGGCCACAAGGTGTGGGGCTCCTCCGCCTTGCACGTGGCCGGAAGAGCCTCGCCGGCGTTAATATGATCTTGGCGCGCGGTTGGGTGGCAGACGCACGGTTGATTGATGCAAACGTACGGCCGGACAGATGCATGCAAGGACCATGTATGCATCATGCCATGCTAATTGTGGAAGATAGCCACCGACACCGTCGACTACCTCGCACTTGGACACGCAGACAACTATAATTTTAACGGAGGGAGCTCTGTAGATCGAAAGAACGCGCGGGAGTATATTCTACAGTGGAGATTCTTGCCTGAAATTTTCTTCATGAGCGGTTGCCGAAATTAAATGGAAGAGCATGACGGATATGTCTGTGATTAATTTAGCTGATGGCTACTCAAATCTACCTACAAACAGTATGACCAATGCACTCTCTAATCTCGATCAGCTGGAGTCACTACAGGAAACAGAGAAGACGCCGTCAGCCCATGTCGCTCATCTGGAACCAGCCCACGACAGTACGTAGCAGTATCTAGCTAGTCCTCTCGGGCTGTTTGGTTATGCTTATTTATGTTTTTTTTTTCTTTTTAGCTTATAAACCATAAAAACATCTGAATAGATGTTTTTCATTTTGGCTTTTGGGTTATACCAGCATACTACTATTTTAGTTAAAAACCAAAAGCCAAAATCAAAATCATCTATTTTACTAGTACTTTTATGACTTATAAACCAAATTCTAAACGCTAGATTTAAGCCCAGCCAAACAGACCACTGGACGGCTGCCGATTCTGCTGATTTAATCAATCTCCATGTGCACGAATTCCCAGCTTCCAACCACTGCCGAATGGGTTTAATCCGGCCCCACCGATCAGCGCCCACCGACGACGATGTGTTTTCTCAGCGCCGTCGACCTCGTCTTCCTGCTCGGACTCGATCGGATCCCCTATTTAAGCCCCTGCATTCCCTCGTTTCCTCCTCACTCACCACCACTCGATCCATCTAGCAATCTACTCGAGCAATATATATCATCTCCAGCCACCCAGCTCACTAGTCACTACTAGCTCCAGCCTCCAGGTAAGAGATGGCCCGCACCGCAGCAGCCCAGATCGTGGTGGTCGCCATTGTGGTGGCGATGCTCCTGTCGGCGCCTTACGCCGCCAACGCCGCCATCTCCTGTGGTCAGGTGAGCTCGGCCTTGGCCCCCTGCACGGCCTACGCTCGTGGCGGCGCCAGCCCGTCCGCGGGCTGCTGCAGCGGCGTCAAGAGCCTCGCCAGCTCGGCCAAGAGCACCGCCGACAAGCGTGCCGCGTGCAACTGCCTCAAGAAATTGGCCGGGAGCATCAGTGGGATCAAGGCCGGTAACGCCGCCAGCATCCCGTCCAAGTGCGGCGTCAGCGTCCCCTACACCATCAGCACCTCCGTCAACTGCAACTCCATCAACTGATCCATCCATCCACTACTCCTCCACCGCGGGCGTCACACACGTTTACACACTCCTATAATATGTATACTGAATAAAAGCTCTGATGCATCTCCCCGTGAGAGATCGAGAGGAGATGAGTACTCGAGCCAGCTCTCCATTGTACTGGTGTTTGATTGTTCCTTTCTCTCCCTTTGAGGAGACACGGTCCAGAGTTTACTTTGTATACCATATTTATGCACTTCTGGTGTAGTGTGCACGTCTGGATCTTATATACTCCGATCCACCCTTTTTGTATTGCATCTCTCTGTGTATTCTACGTGTTTGAGACTTTTAAATACCATCAAAATTAATTACTTCCTCCGTCCTAAAATAGATGTCTTAGATTTGTCAAAATTTAGATGAACTTATATATACTAAATAGTATCTAGATTCATTCAAATTTTAATAAATCTAAGACATCTATTTTAGGACGGAGGAAGTATATTTTTGTGTCTCGGAGCCGCAAGGCCAAGCATATAGCATGATCACAGCCTGTATATAAACATGACGTATTTGTTAGATATGATTTACCTAATATAAACATGATTTATTTGTTAGATATTCGGTGTTGTATCTATGCAGATTCCACTCATTAGATATGTGCATGTGCCGATGTGCGGACCCAGCGTCCCTCCAGCCCGAGCAGACGCCCAGGCTTGCTGACAGTGCAAAGCTTGCGTTTATTATAGATTTCTATAGTGATTTTGTTTGAAAAATCCGCATATTAATCTCGTTTGTCCAGGCTTCTGAAAGTTTGTCGGTCCTTCACTGGATATTTGTAGCTTGACCTAAAGAGAGCATAATCAATATATCTTCATGACAATATCTAGATTAGTCCGTATATCATGACACTAGGACTTAGACGAACTTAGAAAATGAATATTTACTCCATCCTTGCCATAATATAGTGCATATAAGTTTTTTTAAATTCAAACTTCACTAACTCTGACCAAGTTTATTTAGAAAATGGTCTATATTCACAATATAAAATGTATATACAATACAAAAAAATACATCATGATGAATCTAGCGATATTAATTTGGTATTCTAGATGTTGATATTTTTTCTATATCACTTGGTCAAACTTTACATCATGTGACATAAAAAATCTTATATACACTACAAAGTGGCAAAAAGGGTGTATGTTAATGCTAATTAATAATTTCATTATAGAAGACAAGTATATGAGAAGCCTGATTTGAACATATGTTAGTCCGAACCATACACATCAATCCTAATCCAATTCAATTTATGAACATATTATTGGCCTATGAAAGAAATATAGTCAATAAAATGTTTGCTCATACAATCATACTATGTTAACATTAATCTATAAAATTCATGAGAGATAGTATGCTAAAAATATATATGAACAATGATTGGGCACGAGCATCACCATTGTAATAGGTGTATGTAATGAAGCATTGATATTACTAGAACCAAACGCTTTAAGGGCGAGTCGATCATTCATATGTAAAAAGTTTCCTTTTTCTACGTAAAATATGGTATGCAATTGTATATGCAAGTACCTTTTTGCGAGGGTGATAAAAAGACATGTCAGATAGCTATGTATAACCATACACAACACTACATACACCATAGATCGAGACGTGCAGAGATACAAACTTGATTACCTTATAGAGCATACAAAAACAATTTATCCATTGGGGATGTGGTTGTGGCTTTGTTTTTTATGTGTCCTTGCAACTCTACGACCAATTGTATAACCATGTTTTTTTTATGAAATCGGTAATCCACCGTTCTAGTAGAAGCTAAAGTTTCTACATGTTCTCCTTAGAAACCCGTTACCACCCGCAAAAAAATCATCACCACTCAAGCCACAGACAGAAAGAAGTTGCCAAACCTTGTTTGGAGGAACGACAGGAGACCTGTATAAACAAGATACATAGGACAAAGAGGGCATCCTTATTATTAGATTCATGATAAGAAATATTACTATGCATTCCTTATCAACAAGATAATATAATACAAAATAAAGGTCAAACTACATCATGCAGAATGTACCCATGTCAAAAACATTATGTAGTTTGCAAAGAGATAAATAGGAGAGAAAATTACACATTTTTCAAAAAAAGGAATATATTAACAAAGATATCAGTTACAATCAGCCTCTGCATCAACATATTGTCAAGAACTAGATGAGACATCAAGGATGCACACAGCTGAAAAGATAAAAACTGGTAAAAAAAGACCCCGCCAAGTGATCGCCAACTCATAGGAGCTAGAGTCAAACCACCATAATGACCACACTTGTATTGCAAAAGAGGTTCTCTACAAGTGACGCCTCCAGGGAAGGGACCAATGCACAAGTAGCAAATCGCTCATCTAATTAATAGATCGTAGCCTTTCACCCTATAGAAAGTCCAAACTCTATAGAAAATGCCTTCAACAAGGAAGGTATCTCCATTGTTAAGTCCAACCAATGAAGACTAGACCTAGGGTTATCACTCTAGAATCGAGACTCGGTACTCGAGGAGCACTAATACGTTAGAAACGTATCTATAATTTTTGATGCTCCATGCTTGTTTAGTATCTACTTTGCTTTACTTGTCCACACTTTGAGGTGTTTTTTACATGTTTTCTGGTACTAACCTATTAACAAGTTGTAACAGTACCATATGCCTGTTTTCTGCTGTTTTTGGTTTCACAAAAGTTAGTAAAGAAATATTCTCGGAATTAGACGGGATGAAGGATAAAGTTAATAACTTTCCGTGGGAAACAAGAAGTCCAGAGGGGAGCCCGGAAGGCCAGCCAGGGGGGCCAGACCCACCCTAGGCGCGGGTGGGCCCAGCCCCGTGCCTGGCTAGGGTTTGGGCACCCTGGCCGCCTCCCGGTCTCGCCCCTTCGCCTATAAGAAGCCCCCGATGCAGAAACCCTGAGTACCCGATCAGAAATCCACGAAACCGTTTGTAGCCGCCTCCACCATCGTCCCTAGATCGGGGGGATCTGAAGTTCTTCTCAGCGCCCTGTCGGAGGGAAGATCATCCCAGAGGCCTTCTCTCCGGTATGATTTGTGAGTAGTTCCACCTTGGACTATGGGTCCATGTAGTAGCTAGATGGTTGTATCTCCTCCATTGTGCTTTCATGTATAGATCTTGTGAGCTCCGTTCATGATCAAGATCTAATCTATTTGTAAGCATGCATGTTGTGTTTGCGGGGATCCGATGGATATTGAGATTATTATGTTGGTTTGATTAATGGTTTTATCTTTATGATTCTATCATGTATGTGTTGTTTGTGATCTTGCATGCTCTCCATTGCTAGTGGTTATCTTGGCCAAGTAGTTGCTAGTGACTCCAAGAGGGAGTATTTATGCTCGATAGTAGGTTCATGCCTCTAGTTTCCAAGGGAAGTGACAATAATCTCTTCGGTTGTAGAAGTGTTGTTGCTACTAGGGAGAAAACAACGGTCTCTTGTTCATGGAACATGTGGACTGTTTACCTTACACACTTTTCTTAAAGAAGTTGTCTGTTGCTTGCAACTTAATACTAGAGGGGGTTCGGATGATAACCTGAAGGTGGACTTCTAGTCATAGATGTAGTTGGATGACGGTCTATGTATATTGTTGTATTGCCCAATCAACCTCATAGGATCTTTCTATCTAGTAATTGCATTGTTATGCATTGCTCAGTTCCTGTCAATTGCCCCGCTGTAATTTGTTTACCCTTCATGCCATGTTGTTTATCTAAGGAGAGCACCTCTAGTGAACTATGGACCCCGGTCCAATCTTTACCATTGATACATCTTCCACTGTTACTTGTTTATTTGTTGCAAACCATTACCTTACACACCATACGTTTAATCCTTTGTTAAAGAAAACTGGTGAGCTTTACAACCTCACTGATTCGTTGGGGCAAAGTCTTGAGTTTGTGTTGTGCAGGTCTCCACGTTGCCAGCAACACCTGTGTAACGTTTCCTTCCTCCTTCTGGTTCGATAACCTCGGTCTCTACTGAGGGAAGACTTGCTGTTGTGCTGCTTCACACCTTGCTCTTGGGGTTTCCAATGAAGCGCTCCTACATCAACTTAGGCGCCATCAACAAGTTTTCTGGCGCCGTTGCCGGGGAACGAAGAAGAAGAAGAAACTCCCACGTCAACAAGGCGCCAGCCAACACAAGTTTTCTGGAGCCGTTGCCGGGGAGGCCAAGAACGTCTTCACTAGGGGAGTCCTTCACTTCCTTTCTCTTTACTTTGTTTTTAGTTTGCTTTGTTTATTTTTTTGGTTTGCTTGTATCTTTTCAAAAAACCCAAAAAAAAAATTAGTCTAGCTTGGTTTGCTTGCCTTATTCAAAAACACACCAAAAAAATAGTTCCTGCTCTAGCTGCTGCTGCTGTTTTTGGCTTGCCCACCTTTGCCAAAATGAACTCTGCTGAGAACACTAAGTTGTGTGACTTCAGTAGCACCAAAAACAATGATTTCCTAAGCACACATATTGCTCCACCTACTCCTGATGCTATCTTTTATGAAATTAAGCCTGCTTTGTTGAATCTTGTGATGAGAGAGCAATTTTCTGGTGCTGGTTCTGATGATCCTGCGGCCCATCTTAATAGCTTTCTTAAAATTTGTGAGATGCAAAAGTATAAGGATGTAGATGGAGATATTATTAAGCTCAGGCTTCTTCCTTTCTCCTTGAGGGGAAAAGCTAAAGAATGGTTGCTATCTTTGCCTAAAAATAATATTGATTCTTGGACTAAGTGCAAAGATGCTTTTATTGGAAAGTACTATCCTCCTGCTAAGATTATTGCTATGATAAGTGACATAATGAAATTTAAACAACTTGATAGTGAACATGTTGCTCCTGCTTGAGAAAGAATGAAATATTTGGTTAAAAATTGCCCTACTCATGGACTCACTGCTTGGATGATTATCCAAACTTTTTATGTAGGTTTGAACTTCTCCTCAAGAAACCTGTTGGATTCTGCTGCTGGAGGTACTTTTATGGGACTCACCTTGGGAGCTGCAAGAAGGCTCCTTGATAATATGATGGTTAACTACTCTGAATAGCATGTTGAGAGAGCTCCACATGGTAAGAAGGTAAATTATGTTGAGGAAACTTCCTCTTTGAGTGAAAAGATTGATGTTATTATGGCTATGCTTGTTAATGGGAAAGCTCCTCTAGATCCTAATAGTGTTCCCTTAGCCTCTTTGGTTGCTCAAGAAGAGCAATTTGATGTGAACTTCATTAGAAACAATAATTTCAACAACAATGCCTACAGGAATAATTTTGGTAGCAACAACAATTATAGGCCTTATCCTCCTAATAATGGCAATTCCTATGGAAGCGCTTACAATAATGCTAGAAGTGCCCCCTCTGAACTTGAAGTCATGCTCAAGGACTTTATTAGTAAACAAACCACTTTCAATAAGACTACTAGAAGAAAAACTTTTAACTGTTGAGAAAAATATATCCTCTTTGTCTGAAGCTCAAACTTCCTTGGTTAATAAAATGGCTGCTAAACCTGAAACTATGGAAAACACCTTTGCTACTGCTCATGCCATACAAGTTACTATTGATGAAAATGTTAGGCTATTAGCTCAACTCCATGGTAGGTGGGAAAGGGAAGCTGAAATTGATACAAACAATAGTGTGTGCACTATCACCACTAAACCACAACTAACCCCTATTCCTCCTCCTACTATGCCTAAGCCTAGTGAGCATGTTACTAGTGATGCTAAGTTTGACTTTGATATTGATGGTTGCAATATTTCTGAAGTGATTATGTTCTTGCAAAATCTTGCTAGAAGTCGTGATGCTAGTGATATGCATGTTGCCTTTACCAAACACATTACAGATTCTCTTGTTAAGATTAAGGAAGAGAAGCTAAAACATAAAGCTTCTATTCCTAAAAAAGTAGAAGATAGTTGGGAACCCATTATTAATATGCAAGTGAATGACTTTGATCTCAAAGCTTCATGTGATCTTGGTTCTAGTGTCTCTATTATGCCTAGGAAGATTTATGAAATGCTTGATTTGCTACCATTAGAAGATTGTTATTTGAATGTCCCACTCGATGATAATGCTAAGAAGAAACTCATGGGGAGTATTAATGATGTTCTGATTATGGTTAACAATGCTTATGTCCCTGTTGATTTCTATGTTTTGGATGTTGAATACAATGCTTCTTGTCCTATTACTTTGGGAAGACCTTTTCTTAGAACAGTTGGTGCCATCATTGATATGAAAGAAGGCACCATCAAATATCATTTTCCATTCAAGAAAGGTATTGAACACTTCCCTATGAGAATATAGAAGTTGCTTTTTGCTCCCCCATTGAAAGCAAGGTTTGATGTTAATGCTTCCTCATTTGAAAATACTTGATTCTTCTTGCATCTTGTGCCTAACTTAAATGCGTTAAAGAAAAGTACTTGTTGGGAGATAACCCAAGAGTTTCCTTGAGTCTTGGAAGTTATTACTCCAGTAATGACCTCTCCTTATCCTTTTTGTTTGCTTTTTGTGCCAAGAATGACCTCTAATGAGAGGGAAGTAAGATTTGGGGAGTTGCTGTCCCGAAACAGCTTTTTGTCCTCCACCATAAATATTTATGAGGAGTCTTTGTAAGTCTGATTGAGCTGAACATTTACGCATCAATCCCCCAGTATGTTAGCTAACTTTAGTTATTTTAACACTTTTTGATTTGAGCAACAGAAGGTCTTCAAAAAAATCGGTTTCTACCTGCTGGTCTGTTTTGATAGATTTCTGCCATTATTTGCATTTGCTTCTTATTTATTCCTTTTTTAGCTCTCTTCAGGTAAATTGAGTTTCTTTGAAGGAGTTACTACAGTAGCTTGTGTTTTTATGAAAATCCATGATATTCCAAAGCTTTGCCAGTGGTCTAATATCTTTTGAATAAGCTAATGTTGCTAATGAAGATTGTGTGAAGTTTTGTATGAAGGAAAAATTTCAGGTGTAGAGAGAGAATGATGCAATGAGATGAAGAATGGACAAAAGCTCGAGCTTGGGGATTCCACCATGGTGTCACCCCAAGAAATATCCAAGAGGTACAAGCGTCAAAGCTTGGGGATGCCCAAGGCATCCCCTTCTTCATCAATAAAAAGCTCAGGTATGTCTAGCCACTTCGTTTTTATTGTTTCATGCACAGTTGTGTTGTTCTTGGAGCGTCTTAGTTTTCGATTGCTTTGCTTAGTTTGTTTAGTTTGCTTTAGTAGTTTGGACCCCCGTTCTCGTTGTGTTGTTTTGCAAATAAGTTTGCTTGGTGTTTGGAAAGGAGTAGTAAGTTCTTGCTTGAAGTGCAAGAGGAGCTTGCATTGACTGTGACTTAGACTTTAGCATGACATGCTAAGTGTTGTTTTAGCATTATGCTTAGTGATTATTGCTGTAGCATGTCTTGTTCCAAACAATTGGGATTGCTTAGTGTGCCTTGAAGAAATTATGCGTTGTTTTAGCATGCAAAAGCATAGTATTGTGGTATTCTCCTTTGATGTTTTGCTTCGGTTGACTTGGCACATGCTCACACCATGTTATGACTATGACAAGTCACCATTAGCCTCTATGATCATTTAGTCCTTGACTTGTAGTACCACTCTTTGCTTTGATTAGTTTGCTTTGTTGCATTGCATAATTATGGCCATTATTGCTCTCTTAGTTGGTTGCTCCCAGTCGTTTGCTAGCCTCCACTTGTATGAGTAAGTTCTACTCATTCTTCCAACTCCCAAGAAACCAAGTTATTCCAAAGTGTCCACTATAAACTCCTATTCATGGTGTGTTACACCATTCCAAAGTATATTCTTGTTTTCAACTATCTTCCAATTAAAAACTATTTTGTTATGTGAAAACTTAGTGATTAAAGCCCTCACGAACTTGATGGCACACTTTATTCTTTGCCCCTAATAAACTTGAACCATTGTGACAACTTTGTTGTATATGCTTGCACTTATAAGTTGGAATTAGCAGAACCGTGCTGTCACGGGGAACGTTTTGAACATTACACTTGTACCTTGTTGTACTCAGTTGATATCATGTTCTTTTGTCTATGGATGTCACCGATGTGAAATAAAGAGGGAACTTGTAAGTCCATGGAGTTTGTATCCCGTGCTAGAGAAACGCCTGGGCCGCTAGCGTAAGCCATGCCTAATCATGGTGGAAACTTGCAGCATCACCATAGTGACATCTATGAAGCATTCTTCTTATAAAAAAAGAGACACATTGAGAAAAGAGGAAAGAGATAAAAAAAGCACCATATTCCCATGGTGCATAAGAAGAATTTCTGAGATGTTCATTGTCTGTTTGCCTTGTCATTTTGGTTATGGGAAAGCTCATGTGCCATGTGCAAGGGTTATCCCGTTGGCGGTTCTCAATGATATGCAAATACTTACAGTGACAAGAACTTACCTGGACCCAAAGTTGAGTATGCATGAGGTGTGGCCCTCGTATTCAAGGGGCATGAGATTGCCCACTTATACTTCATCAAGCATATACTCCAGCTTTGCCACTTTAACCTTAACCACTTCAAGATGCTTATGATAGAGGCAATGAGGGCTGAAAGCTAACTAGTACCATAATTTTTGGAAGCTCTTTTTGAAACTTGTAATCCCTGCTTCCTTTACATAAAGGCCTTTCTTCCACCATTATTTGAGTCTCCACTTTCTACCTTTAGGCACCATTAAGAGAGCATAGTTGTCATTCTGTGTGCAATGTTCCAAAGCTTATTAATTGATGCATATTGTGTTATTACTTGTTCGTGTGCTATCTGTTTCTAGTCACCCTTGTAAACTTTGCAGGTGTCCTATGCATTATATTGCTACTCTATGAGGGACAAGTTGATTGTCACTATGCTATGTTTTCTGTATGTGAAACAAATAAACGTTTTTCAAGGCATATTATTCATGGTCTTTGCTTGTAGCTTGTCATGTTGCATGCATAATTACTATGTCCTATTGTTAGAACTCCATCTTTTATGCACATGTTTAGAGTTCTTTGACCCCAGCTTTCAATGCTTGCAAATGGTTGGATCTTTATTGTGAGGGTGCATGTCACCTCAAAAATTATTCTTTTATCACTTACCTACTCGAGGACGAGCAGGAGTTAAGCTTGGGGATGCTGATACGTTGGAAACGTATCTATAATTTTTGATGCTCCATGCTTGTTTAGTATCTACTTTGCTTTACTTGTCCACACTTTGAGGTGCTTTTTACATGTTTTCTGGTATTAACCTATTAACAAGTTGCAACAATGTGAGATGCCTGTTTTCTGCTGTTTTTGGTTTCAGAAAAGTTAGTAAAGAAATATGCTCGGAATTGCACGGGACGAAGGACAAAGTCAATAACTTTCCGTGGGGAACAAGAAGTCCAGAGGGGAGCCTGGAAGGCAAGCCAGGGGGACCAGAAATACCCTAGGCGCGGGTGGGCCCAGCCCCGCGCCTGGCTAGGGTTTGGGCACCCTGGCCGCCTCCCGGTCTCGCCCCTTCGCCTATAAGAAGCCCTCGATACAGAAACCCTGAGTACCCGATCAGAAATCCACGAAACCGTCTGTAGCCGCCGCCACCATCGTACCTAGACCGGGGGGACTGAAGTTCTTCCCGGCACCCTACCCGAGCGGAGATCATCCCGGAGGCCTTCTCTTCGGTATGATGCGTGAGTAGTTCCACCTTGGACTATGGGTCCATGTATTAGCTAGATGGTTGTATCTCCTCCTTTGTGCTTTCATGTATAGATCTTGTGAGCTCAGTTCATGATCAAGATCTAATCTATTTGTAATCATGCATGTTGTGTTTGCGGGGATCCGATGGATATTGAGATTATTATGTTGGTTTGATTAATGGTTTTGTTTTTATGATTCTATCATGTTTGTGTTGTTTGTGATCATGCATGCTCTCCATTGTTAGTAGCTATCTTGGCCAAGTAGTTGCTAGTGACTCCAACAGGGGGTATTTATGCTCGATAGTGGGTTCATGCCTCTAGTTTCCAAGGTAAGTGAAAATAATATCTTCGGTTGTAGATGTGTTGTTGCTGTTGGAGATATGCCCTAGAGGCAATAATAAATGTAGTTATTATTATATCTTTGTGTTTATGATAAATGTTTACATTCATGCTATAATAGTATTAACAGGGAAACATTAATACTTGTGTGATTTGTAAACTTAATTTGAAGTCCCTAGTATAGCCTCTATACTTCACTAGCTTGTTGGTTGATAAATGATTGTGGTTTCCCTATCATGAACATTGAGATGTTATCAACAACAAGATCATATCGTTAGGAGAATGATATGGTGGACATACTCCTATAGATAAGCGTAGCATAAAGATCAAGTCATTTCAATAGTTCAATTGCTATATGCTTTCTGATACATAGTAACCTAATTCCTTCGACCATGAGATCATGCATATCACCTTTACCGGATGGATGCTTTGATGACATCAAACACCACACCGTAACTGGGTGGCTATAAAGGTGGCATTGAGTGTTCGGAAAGTATTGGTTGAGACACATGGATCAAGAGTGGGATTTGTCCATCCATATGACGGATAGATATTCTCTGGGCCCTCTCGGTGAAATGTCATCCAATTAGCTTGCAAGCATGTGACTGGCTCACAAGGGATCACATATCACGGGAACGAGAAAAGAGTACTTATCAGTAACGAGGTTGAACTAGGTATGCAGAGATACCGACGATCATAACCTCGGATAAGTAACATATCGTGAGACAAAGGGAAATTGGTATCGTATGTAAGTGGTTCATTCGATCGCAAAGTAATCGTAGAAATATGTGGGAGCCATATGAATTTCCAGATTCCTCTATTGGTTATTGTTCGGAGAAGTGTCTCGATCATGTCCGCATAATTCACGAACCGTAGGGAGACACACTTAAGGATTCGACGTTGTTTTGAGTAGTTATGGTATTATGAGAAAGAGACCGAATGTTGTTCGGAGTCTCGGATGGGATCCGGGATATCACGAGGTGATCCGGAATGGTCCGGAGAATAAGATTCATATAAAGAAAGTCCCGTTTCGGAGTTCGGAAATGATTCCGGTGAATGTTCTAGAAGGTTCCGGAATGTCCGGCACTCCGGGAGGGGGGAGGGGTACATGAATGTGTCATTACATATTGGAATGATTGCATCATGTACTAAGTGTTCTTGCTGTCCCAAATAAAGGATTAAATTGAATCCTAAAATAGAAAAGTCAAATGTCCAGTTTGAAAGTCAAACGGCTAAAACAAGAAACTGTGGGAAACAAGCAAGAGGAGTTGGGAACCGACTTGAGGGAGGAGTCTCCTCCCCAAGCCGGCACGCCACCCAAGGCCAACTTGGGGAGGGACTCCCCTCCCCTGGCCGCGCCTCCCACCTATAAAAGGAGGGGCAGAGCCTCCTCCTCTAGACACACAAGTTTCTACCTCTAATCTCCGGTTTAGAGCCGTTTTGGTTTAGAGCTTCTAATTGCTTTAGCCTGCGGTTTAGAGCCTTCTAATTGGTGTGTCTAATCTCTAGACCACTAATAGACCTCTCTCATAATCCACCATACTTGCTCCGGCTTAAGGCGAAGCCCTGCGGGATTTCCCCTCTACTTCCGGTACCACGCCGTTGTGCTGCCGGAATCGCGAGGAGAGTGCTACAACCTCCGCTGCCTGCTGGAACAAGGGAGAGGAAGGTCTTCGTCGAGTACCGAACGTGTGACCGACTGCGGGAGCGCTGCCGGAACGCAGCGCCGGAAGGATCGTCTACACGATCTTGAGATCGGGAAGAGTACGACTACATCACCCACGAGAATCCGCTCTCGTTAAACGCTTTGGAATCTTCGAGGGTAAGTTATTCCATCGACTCGTTGCTACAATCTAGTAGATAGATCTTGGCTTGTTTGTTTGTATGCGATAGAAAATTTTGTTTTCCATGCTACGAACCCTTACAGTGGTATCAGAGCCGTGTCTATATGTAGATCTGTTGCACGAGTAGAACACAATGGTCATTGTGGGCGTTGATGCTTTTATTGTCGATTACTTCTTGTGTACTTTGCATCTTGCGGTATGTTGGGATGAAGCGGCCCGGGCTAACCTTACATGACATCGTTCATGAGACTTGCTCCACGCTTGACATGCAACTTGTATTGCATAAGTGGCTTTGCGGGTGCCTGTTTCTCCTAGCATAGTTAAGATCCAATTTACAACGGGTGATCAACAATGCTAGTATCAATGTTGTGGTTCTTGTTCGTAAGTTAGAACGACACTTATTGAAAGCCCCAAACCACGTAAAATATGCAAAGAAAGTAGAGGCGTCTAACTTTGTTTTGCAGGGGTGTGCAGTGATGTGATATGGCCATGATTGTGATTATATTTGATGTATGCAATGTTCCTTATTGTAAGTTGGCAACCGGCAGGAGCCATATGGTTGTCTTTAATTTATGTTAAGACCCGCGTGTCTATTCAAAGTAGTTGTAATAGTTGAAGCCGGTGGACGACAACCATGGAGAAGCGTCATTGACCTTGATGCAATGCCGGTGATGATGGAGATCATGTTCGTGCTTGAAGATGGAGATCGGAAGCACAAAGAAGAAAGGCCATATCATATCACATATATATTGAATTGCATGTGATGTTAATCCTTTATGCATCTTGTATTGCTTAGTAGACGACGGTAGCATTATAAGATGATCCCTCATGCACATCAATTTCAAATCATAAAGTGTTCACCCTTAGTTAGCACCGTTGCTAAAGCTTGTTGTTTCGAAGCACCACGTGATGATCGGGTGTGCTAGATTCTGCAAGTGTATACAACGTGAGCAAGCCAGATTTGCTCATGTAGAAACTAAGGTTTGATCTTGACGAGCCTAGCATGTACAGACATGGTCTCGGAACACGGATCACCGAAAGGTAAAGCATGAATCATATAGTAGATATGATGAACATGTCGATTGTTCGCCATTGAAACTATATCAACTCTCGTGATGATCGGTGTTGATATGGTGGATTTGGTTCGTGTGATCACTAAAACAATGTGAGGGATATTGTTTTGAGTGGGAGTTCACCTAGTTTAATTTCATTAATTAATTTGAACTCAATTTGTCATAAACTTAGTCTAAACTATTGCAAATATGTTGTAGATCAATGGCAGCCCCTACCATCAATTTTAATGCGTTCCTAGAGAAAGAAAAGTTGAAAAACAATTGAAGCAACTTCGCGGATTGGTTCCGCAATTTGAGGATTGTCCTCACAGCTGGTAATTTGACCTATGTGCTGGATGCACCGCTGGGTGACCCACCTGCAGATGATGCTCCCGATGAAGTAAAGAATGTTTACCTCGCTCGGAAGAATCAGTACTCCATAGTTCAGTGTGCTATCTTGTATGGTTTGGAATCGGAGCTTCAGAAAAGGTTTGAGGATTCAGACCCATATGATATTGTCGAGGATCTCAAATTGATTTTTGAGACTCATGCGGCAATTGAAAGTTATGAAGCTTCTGAAAAGTTCTTTAACTGCAATATGGAAGAGGGCAGCTCCGTCAGTGAGCATGTGCTTAAGATGTCTGGGCACGCAAACAAACTTCAAAGCTTGGGTATTGTGATTCCTAATGCTTTGGGGATTTACCGTGTCCTCCAATCACTACCACCAAGTTACAAGAACTTTGTGATGAACTACAACATGCAGAACATGAACAAGACGTTGCCAGAACTCTTTGCCATGTTGAAATCTGCAGAAGTAGAGATTAAGAAAGAGCACCAAGTGTTGTTGGTCAATAAGACCACCAAATTCAAGAAAGGCAAGTCTAAGCAAAAGGGACACTTCAAGAAGGGTGGTAAGAAAGTTACCACGCCGGCGAAGAAGACCAAGGCTGGACCTAAGCCTGATACTGAGTGCTTTTACTGCAAGGGAGAAGGTCACTGGAAGCGGAATTGCCCAAAGTACTTGGCGGATTTGAAGAACGGCAACATCAAGAAGAAAGGTATATCTGATATACATGTTATTGATGTGTATCTCACTAGTACTCGTAGTAGTGCCTGGGTATTTGATACTGGTTCGGTTGCTCATATTTGTAACTCGAAACAGGTGCTGCAGAATAAACGGAAGCTAGCGAAGAACGAGGTGACGATGCGCGTGGGAAACGGATCAAAGGTTGATGTGATCGCGGTCGGCACGCTACCCCTTCATCTACCATCGGGATTAGTTTTATACTTAAATAATTGTTATTTAGTGCCTGTGTTAAGCATGAACATTATATCGGGATCTTGTTTATTGCGAGACGGTTACTTGTTTAAATCAGAGAATAATGGTTGTTCGATTTATATGAGTAATATGTTTTATGCACATGCACCTTTGATAGATGGTCTATTCTTATTGAATCTCGATAGTGGAAATACACATATCAACAACATTGAGGCTAAACGTTTGAAATCAAGCGATAATTCGACCTATATGTGGCACTGTCGTCTTGGTCACATTGGAGTGAAGCGTATGAAGAAACTCCATTCCGATGGACTTCTTGAATCACTTGATTTTGAATCACTTGAAAGATGCGAAGCATGTTTGATGGGAAAAATGACTAAGACTCCATTTTCTGGTATGATGGAGCGAGCTACGGACTTATTGGAAATTATACATACCAATGTGTGTGGTCCAATGAGTGTAGCATCGCGCGGTGGTTATCGTTATGTTCTTACCTTCACGGATGACTTGAATAGATATGGGTATATCTATTTCATGAAACATAAGTCCGAAACTTTCGAGAAGTTTAAGGAGTTTTAAAGTGAGGTAGAGAATCAACGTAACAAGAAGATTAAATTTCTACGTTCTGATCGTGGAGGTGAATATCTAAGTTACGAGTTTGGCGAGCATTTGAAGAAATGCGGAATACTTTCACAATTGACACCGCCAGGAACACCACAGCATAATGGTGTGTCCGAACGTCGTAATCGAACTCTCTTAGATATGGTTCGTTCTATGATGTCACTTACAGATTTACCGCTATCATTTTGGGGTTATGCATTAGAAACAGCCGCATTCACTTTAAATAGGGCACCATCTAAATCCGTTGAAACGACACCGTATGAATTATGGTTTGGGAAGAAACCTAAATTGTCGTTCCTTAAAGTTTGGGGATGCGAAGCCAATGTAAATAAGTTACAGCCGGACAAGCTTGAACCCAAAGCGGAAAAATGCGTCTTCATAGGATACCCGAAGGAAACTATTGGGTATACCTTCTATCATAGATCTGAAGGCAAAATCTTTGTTGCCAAGAATGGATCCTTTCTAGAGAAGGAATTTCTCTCGAAAGAAGTGACTGGAAGGAAAGTAGAACTCGACGAGGTTGTCGAACCTTCTCTCGAAATTGAGAGTAGCGCAGCACCGGAAGAAGTTCCTGTGGTGCCTGCACCAATTAGAGAGGGAGCTAATGATGGTGATCATGAAACTTCGGTTGAAGTTGCTACAGAGCCTCGGAGGTCAACGAGAACTCGTACCACTCCAGATTGGTATGATCCCGTTATGAGTGTCATGTTGGTGGACAACACCGATGACCCCGAGACATATGAGGAAGCGATGATGAGCCCAGATTCCAATAAATGGCAAGAAGCCATGAAATCCGAGATTGGATCCATGTACGAAAACCAAGTATGGACTTTGGTGGACTTACCGGATGGCCGAAAGGCTGTCGAGAACAAATGGATTTTCAAGAAGAAAACAGATGCTGATGGTAATGTTACTGTCTATAAAGCTCGACTTGTCGCAAAAGGGTTTCGACAAATTCAAGGAGTTGACTACGATGAGACTTTCTCACCGGTAGCGAAGCTAAAGTCTGTGAGGATTATGTTAGCAATCGCTGCATATTATGATTATGAGATATGGCAGATGGATGTCAAAACAGCATTCCTCAATGGAGATATTGATGAAGAGTTGTATATGATGCAACCCAAAGGTTTTGTCAATCCTAAAGATGCTAACAAGGTATGCAAACTTCAACGGTCCATCTATGGATTGAAGCAAGCATCCCGAAGTTGGAATCAACGTTTTGATAAGGTAATCAAAAGTTTTGGTTTTATACAAACTTATGGAGAAGCTTGTATTTACAAGAAAGTGAGTGGGAGCTCTGTAGCATTCTTAATACTATATGTGGATGACATATTGTTGATTGGGAATGATGTAGACCTTCTTAATAGTGTCAAAGAATATTTGAATAATAGTTTTTCAATGAAGGATCTTGGCGAAGCAGCTTACATATTAGGCATAAAGATTTATAGAGATAGATCGAAACGCCAAATATCATTGTCACAGAGTACATATTTGGACAAAGTTCTAAAGAGGTTTGGAATGGAAGAAAGCAAGAAAGGGTTCTTGCCCATGTTTCCCAATACGACCTTGAGTAAAACTCAAAGTCCGACATCGGCAGAAGATAGAGAAAGGATGAGTAAGACTCCCTATGCATCAGCCATAGGATCTCTAATGTATGCCATGCTATGTACTAGACCCGACATTACATATGCTGTTAGTTTAACTAGCAGATATCAAAGTGATCCAGGAGTGGATCATTGGACAGCGGTCAAAAACATCCTTAAGTACTTGAGAAGAACTAAGGATATGGTTCTTTCTTATGGAGGTGATGAACAGCTCGTTGTTAATGGTTACACCGATGCTAGTTGGAACACTGATCCGGATGATTCTAAATCACAATCTGGATACGTATTTATTTTGAATGGTGCAGCAGTTAGCTGGAGGAGTGCAAAGCAAAGCGTTGTGGCGAGATCTTCAACTGAATCGGAATACATGGCTGCTTCGGAGGCTTCACAAGAAGCGATATGGATGAAAGAGTTCATTACAGAGCTGGGTGTGGTTCCTAGTGCGCTGGACCCAATGTCTATCTACTGTGATAACATGGGCGCCATAGCCAATGCGCAAGAACCAAGGTCACACAAGAAGCTGAAGCATATCAATCTACGTTTTCACGCTATTCGAGAACATATCCAGGATGGGGATATAAAGATTTGCAAAGTACACACAGATCTGAATGTGGCGGATCCGTTGACTAAACCTCTCCCGAGGGCAAAACATGACCAACACCAAACTGCCATGGGTGTTCGGTATATTACCATGTAATCTAGATTAGATGACTCTAGTGCAAGTGGGAGACTGTTGGAGATATGCCCTAGAGGCAATAATAAATGTAGTTATTATTATATCTTTGTGTTTATGATAAATGTTTACATTCATGCTATAATAGTATTAACAGGGAAACATTAATACTTGTGTGATTTGTAAACTTAATTTGAAGTCCCTAGTATAGCCTCTATACTTCACTAGCTTGTTGGTTGATAAATGATTGTGGTTTCCCTATCATGAACATTGAGATGTTATCAACAACAAGATCATATCGTTAGGAGAATGATATGGTGGACATACTCCTATAGATAAGCGTAGCATAAAGATCAAGTCATTTCAATAGTTCAATTGCTATATGCTTTCTGATACATAGTAACCTAATTCCTTCGACCATGAGATCATGCATATCACCTTTACCGGATGGATGCTTTGATGACATCAAACACCACACCGTAACTGGGTGGCTATAAAGGTGGCATTGAGTGTTCGGAAAGTATTGGTTGAGACACATGGATCAAGAGTGGGATTTGTCCATCCATATGACGGATAGATATTCTCTGGGCCCTCTCAGTGAAATGTCATCCAATTAGCTTGCAAGCATGTGACTGGCTCACAAGGGATCACATATCACGGGAACGAGAAAAGAGTACTTATCAGTAACGAGGTTGAACTAGGTATGCAGAGATACCGACGATCATAACCTCGGATAAGTAACATATCGTGAGACAAAGGGAAATTGGTATCGTATGTAAGTGGTTCATTCGATCGCAAAGTAATCGTAGAAATATGTGGGAGCCATATGAATTTCCAGATTCCTCTATTGGTTATTGTTCGGAGAAGTTTCTCGATCATGTCCGCATAATTCACGAACCGTAGGGAGACACACTTAAGGATTCGACGTTGTTTTGAGTAGTTATGGTATTATGAGAAAGAGACCGAATGTTTTTCGGAGTCTCGGATGGGATCCGGGATATCACGAGGTGATCCGGAATGGTCCGGAGAATAAGATTCATATAAAGAAAGTCCCGTTTCGGAGTTCGGAAATGATTCCGGTGAATGTTCTAGAAGGTTCCGGAATGTCCGGCACTCCGGGAGGGGGGAGGGGTACATGAATGTGTCATTACATATTGGAATGATTGAATCATGTACTAAGTGTTCTTGCTGTCCCAAATAAAGGATTAAATTGAATCCTAAAACAGAAAAGTCAAATGTCCAGTTTGAAAGTCAAACGGCTAAAACAAGAAACTGTGGGAAACAAGCAAGAGGAGTTGGGAACCGACTTGAGGGAGGAGTCTCCTCCCCAAGCCGGCGCGCCACCCAAGGCCAACTTGGGGAGGGACTCCCCTCCCCTGGCCGCGCCTCCCACCTATAAAAGGAGGGGCAGGGCCTCCTCCTCTAGACACACAAGTTTCTACCTCTAATCTCCGGTTTAGAGCCGTTTTGGTTTAGAGCTTCTAATTGCTTTAGCCTGCGGTTTAGAGCCTTCTAATTGGTGTGTCTAATCTCTAGACCACTAATAGCCCTCTCTCATAATCCACCATACTCGCTCCGGCTTAAGGCGAAGCCCTGCGGGATTTCCCCTCTACTTCCGGTACCACGCCGTTGTGCTGCCGGAATCGCGAGGAGAGTGCTACAACCTCCGCTGCCTGCTGGAACAAGGGAGAGGAAGGTCTTCGTCGAGTACCGAACGTGTGACCGACTGCGGGAGCGCTGCCGGAACGCAGCGCCGGAAGGATCGTCTACACGATCTTGAGATCGGGAAGAGTACGACTACATCACCCACGAGAATCCGCTCTCGTTAAACGCTTTGGAATCTTCGAGGGTAAGTTATTCCATCGACTCGTTGCTACAATTTAGTAGATAGATCTTGGCTTGTTTGTTTGTATGCGATAGAAAATTTTGTTTTCCATGCTACGAACCCTTATAGTTGCTACTAGGGATAAAACAACGGTCTCTTGTTCATGGAACATGTGGACTGTTTACCTTATACACTTTTCTTAAAGCAGTTGTCTGTTGCTTGCAACTTAATACTGGAGGGGGTTCAGATGATAACCTGAAGGTGGACTTCTAGTCATAGATGCAGTTGGATGACGGTCTATGTATATTGTTGTATTTCCCAACAACCTCATAGGATCTTTCTAGCTAGTAATTGCATTGTTCTGCCTTGCTCAGTTCCTATCAATTGTCCCGATGTAATTTGTTTATCCTTCATGCCATATTGTTTATCTAAGGAGAGCACCTCTAGTGAACTATGGACCCCGGTCCAATTTTTACCATTGATACATCTTCCACTGTTACTTGTTTACTTGCTACAAACTATTACCTTCCACACCATACGTTTAATCCTTTGTTACAGAAAACCGGTGAGCTTGACAACCTCACTGATTCGTTGGGACGGAGTCTTGAGTTTGTGTTGTGCAGGTCTCCACGTTGCTTCCAACACCTGTGTGACGTTTCCTTCCTCCTTCTGGTTCGATAACCTTGGTTTCTACTGAGGGAAATCTTGCTGTTGTGCTCTTCATACCTTGCGCTTGCGGTTTCCAACGAAGCGCTCCTACATCAACTTAGGCGCCATCAACAAGTTTTCTGGCGCCGTTGCCGGGGAACGAAGAAGAAGAAACTCCCACGTCAACAAGGCTCCAGCCAACAAGCACCACCAAGCAAGAAGTCTTCTAGTGATGCCGCCCCCACTTACTGAGGCCGTTGTTGCAAACTACCGATCACTAGGCTCACATGCATCACATGTGCGATTCTAACTAGGACATCGTCCTGAAGTAGAACTATTCCTACATAAGCTCGTGAAGAAACATCTTCATCGCATTCAAGATCACTCCTCCATCATAACTTAGCAGTCTCAGACTCGACTTAAGCCATCACCTTCTAATCATCCAACCATACATGCCTTGAAATTCCCCACCTCCACCAACACCATGGATATCACGACGTAAATGTCAATGCCGAAGTTTCCCCTGGTGAGCAGAGTTTCATGAGGCCTTCTTTTAGCCACACGAGATGATGTTTGCGGACACACACGATCGGATCCCATTCGATCCAGAGGTTCATGAGTGTCATTGTGCCAATCCATGAAGATAGTTAGTGGAGGAGTCTATAACTCGCCGATAGCCGGAGCGAGGACAACTGAACGCATTGGACGCACACGTCGGGTATCGGGTTCCTAGGACAAATCCGAGGCGAGCGATCAAGCTTACCGCCATCTCTTGCACGGACACCGCCATATTGCGGCTTGGAGGCCCACAATGATGGTGCTCACCATATTGGTCATGAGCGCATGGGGAACCTACGCCTATTTGGACGGTGTCGCCCGTCACACGAGCTTTTGGCACTTGCACAACTGGAGAAGGTCACAACGCCCAGGCCATGCTGGGAGGTCAATGTTAGCTAGGGTAGAAAAAGTGAGCAGGCTGAGAAAGCCCTGAAGCCGACATTTGCTTCCTCCGTCGGAGACAATGAGATTGGGGCAATGTGGGAGGAGACCTTGAAGGTGGTGGCAGTGGCGCCTCCTAGTCGCCGAGAGGGGCCTAGGAGGCTAGGTCAAAGAAACAATATTGACTTTCTCTCGAGAAAAATATAATAGGATAAAAATAAATACTAAACACGAGAACCAATCCGTGGTTGTATGGTTAGGAGGACAGTGGTACCCCCAGCCCACCAGATTTCAAACCCCAGGTTTGACGCTTTGGTGTCTTATAAAGGCGGAATATTCTTTCAGTGGGAGACGTCGATAGCGAGGCGCTTGTGGTGACTTCGTTAATCTCAAGATCCGTCGGCTCAGTCTCTCAGAGGTGCTCATAGGGGTAGGGTGTGCGTGCGTGTAGTGTTCATAGGGGTGAGTGTACGTAGGCATTGTGAGCGTATGCGTTTGTACTGTGTTTCTCAAAAAAAAAATACTAAACACTTTTAAGGCACCAAAAATACTAGTCAATATCTGCTCACATTTAAGAAAGGAAAGTGCTAGGCGTCCCCCGGACGATGGGACACGTGTTGACACGTGTCCATTTGCTGCAAAACATCCCGTGTTTGCTGCATATGTCCCTTTTTTCGGAAGCAAAAAAATGGTTCGTTTCAGAAATAGAACATCTCGCCGGAGACCATGCAGCAAAAAAATTGTGCTAATGCAGCAAAATCGACTTCACCGGAGACATCGTCAGAAACTACTCTTTGATGACCCTCGCCGGAGACCATGCAGCAAAAAAAATTCCGGCGAAGTCGGTTTTACTGCATTAGCACAATTTTTTGCTACATAATCTTCGGCGAGGTCTCCGGCGAGACGTTCTATTTCTAAAACGAACCGTTTTTTTTTGCTTCGGAAGCAAAAGCGGGAACATATGTAGCAAACACGGACCGTTTTGCAGAAAAACGAAATTTAGGACGATTTTAGGAATAAACGTAGGGGAGGAGGACGATGGAAACCCCAATCGTCCGGGGGATCCTGATCATTTCCCTTTAAGAAAACCTTTAACTAAAGAATGATGAAGCCGGTACTCCAATTAGTCTGCCGCTAATTGATCATCCGATCGCTGCATGGTAGCTACGTCCATCCGTCCACCCGTCTGCGCGCGCACCGCAGCCAACCACCTCCCAAATGCATTAAAACCCCCGGACCGCCAACCGAATTGATCGACATGGGCAAACCGCGACGGTCCATAGATGTATCCTAGACACCCATGCCCCAATAAATTTTCCAAATTGATGTTCTGTACCATGAATCTTCCTCGGGACCCCTATTTAATCCCCTACATTCCCCACTTATCCTCCTCACCAGCATCACTCGCTCCACCTAGCAAATCTAGCTATTCCACCGACTGATACTGCAGCCTGCAACTAGTAGGACTTGCTCGAGCAGCTAGCTAGCTCAAGATGGCCCGTGCTCAGCTGGTCCTGGTCGCCCTCGTGGCGGCGATGCTCCTGGCGGCTCCTTACACCGCCGACGCCGCCGTCTCCTGTGGTCAGGTGAGCTCCGCCTTGGGCCCCTGCCTGGCATACGCTCGCAGCGGCGGCAGCCCGTCCGCGTCGTGCTGCAGCGGCGTCAGGAGGCTCGCTGGCCTGGCAAAGAGCACCCCCGACAAGCGCGCCGCCTGCAACTGCCTCAAGAACATGGTCAAGGGCGCTAGCGGGATCAAGCCCGGGAACGCCGCCAGCATCCCGTCCAAGTGCGGCGTCAGCATCCCCTACCCCATCAGCACCTCCGTCAACTGCAACACCATCAACTGATCGTTGATCGATCCGCGACTTTGCGCCATCAACGTTGTGTTGAGGTCGCAGCGTCCCATGCCATACCATACATATATACCTATACTGAATAAATGATGTGATCTCCATGCGAACAGAGGAGCCCTACGTCGAGTCGTCGACCCAGCTCTTTCTCGCTCGATGGACGGTCATGGTTGTATCGGACTATCGGTAGTGTTTCCTTGTTCCTTTCGCTCATTTTGAGGAGGCACGAGAGTTTGTACCATGTGTCTAGGCGTCTAGCTACTGGCGGTGTATATGATCCTGGATTATATATGTTGAGTCAGTACTCCTATTATATCTATACTATTCAGCTCATTTTGGACAATTGCATCTCTCTCTCTTTTCGCATGTCTCAAATGTTTCGTATAACACTACACTAGTAGAAAACAGGACACTAGGTTAGGCCTTTAGTCCCGGTTCTGTTACAAACCGGGACTAGATTGTCTCCACGTGGCCGCTCTGTGCGCTCTGGGCTGGCGGATATTTAGTCCCGGTTCGTAATACGAACCGCCGCGGCAGCGTTTTGCACCAAACTACTGCCGCGGCAGGAGGTGGGGTTTTAGGGTTTTAAGGTTTTTTTTTGTGTTTGATTATTTTTCATTTTGTGTTTTCATATACATATTATTCTACGCTACTACATGTTGTATACATTGATGCATATATAATATAATTTCACTCACAATAACATAAATACATATAAATATATACACAACCGAGATTAGAGCTCGTCTAATTGATTTACACCAAGATCATCATTATAACAGATACTGTCCTTTTGTGTCTATCCACGATTACACGAAGGTCTATCTACGTTGTACTCTCCTTTTGAGTTTATGACGTCCCTGAGCAAAAATCCCGACAACTCTTGAATTGCTAGTAGGCGTTCATGTGGTAGGAGCTTATCCCGCATCGCATCCAACTATATATAAAGAAGTAGATCATTATGAATGGAACTCAACAAAAACTATGGTATAAAATAAATTGTGAATATATTGTTTACGTACTTGAAGAAAGTCTGTGCCCTGCTCCATACACCCACGAATCAACTCACATACGTAATATCCACATAAATTAGTCCCCTGTGGCTGCGTCGCACACTTTTCGATCGAGAATATAATTCAATCAGATAATAATCAAGCATGATAATTGTAAGAATGATAATTGTAATATCCACATAAATTAGTCCCCTAGCTCTCGTACTACTTACCGGGACCGTACGAAAAGTGAGCTCCTCACGCCATTCACCCTGAACCTCCTTCGTGAACCTTTTCCAAACCCTGTCCGGCAAAAAAGAAATAAATGATTTATTAATTAGTTTACATCTCAGAGAATGAACGAAAGAGACAGATATAGTGATTGAAATTACTTTTGGAGGCAATCAATTATGTTGCGGTAGTCTTCCATCGGCTTCTTTAACGAGTCCGAGATTTCAACTTTTGCACGGTCAACGTCAATGTTTAGAACAATCCAGTGGAAGCTGCTATCGTTTATATACACTTAACATCGAGTAAACAAAAATTGAATATGCACAGGACAGTAAGACTCTTACCCATAGTTGTAAGGAAATAGTATTTGTGTCTTGTAATGTTGCTCCATTAAAAACATTAGCAAGTTATCCTCTGTTTCCTCGAGGTTATTTATTAGCGTATGTCCATTTACTCTGTTTGGGTCAATGAACCCAATGCTGTAGATTGACTTTCTTCTACATTCTTGAATCTTCATTCTGCATATATAATAGCATACAGAAGGAGATATAGTGAGGATAACGATAGGAAATGAATTGAACGAGCTGAGTTAGTGACTTAATTACTTACAGACAATATATGCTGAGGAGGGACTTGTCGAGGGCGTCTAGGTTGAATAACTGAAATAGTTCACAAAGTTCAATGGAGATATAGTCGGGACGGAAGTAATCCTCTCCAACTTTACATAGGAGAAATTGTCGCCCTTCCTTTGTGACTTTCAAGTACTAGATATGCAACAGTCGCATATGTGTTGGCAGATCATCGAATACCTCATCGCTGACCAGAGGATCCCCATAGACAAATTTTCGTGCTATTGGTCCCTTGGCGACATTATCTCCGCCGGCTAGAAGTGCTTCGACCGGCACGTTACACTCCTTGGCTAATTTAATAGCTATTTTCATATCTATTCCACCTTGTGTGGGCTGGGGTAACACCTTGAGCGGGTCAATGGATTGTTTTGCCTGTTTGTCGAGTTGGGCAACTTCTTTTGATTTTCTCCCACTTGCAGTACTGCTTGATGACTTCTATTTTAGTGTCTTAGTAAGACAGCGTGTATAGTCATCTTTCCTATTTAACACATGTTGGGGTGGTTGGTCAAGGAATGCCTTGAAGTGCTTCTTGACTTTTGGATCAACTAGCACCTGTGGCTCGGGTTGTTTTGGTGAAAAATGGGCCTTCACTTCGGCCCGGGAGATCACCGCGCTTTCCTCATCAGTCCGATGATAAGCTAACTTGGGAGGAGATGGCGGTACTCTTGGTAGGGGATCTTGTCGTTTTCGGCGTCGGGTCTCCCTCGACGTAGCGGTGTTATTCTTCCGCTTTCTTCCCTTTGATTCAGTGGGCGGAGGCGGAGGCGCCGGAGATGGAGATGCAGTCGCGCTGCGATCCCTCTCAGGAAGGGGTGGACTATTGTTTCTTGGTGGAGACGGTGGACTCGGAGGTGATGGTGGCCTTGGAGGTGATGGATTGCTTCTCGGAGGAGAAGATTTCCTTGGAGCCCAGCCTGGAAACACGATGTGTTGTTTTTTCCAAAGAATGATCCCACCCTCCACTTCTCCAAGTGTTTTCTCCCCTTCGCCTGCAGGGATGTCAAGCTCAAGTGATTGACATGTCAGTTCAACTTCATCCACACCGAAACGAGCATAGCCAGCTGGAATCTGACTTCCATGGTAGGTCGCTTCCGGTGGACAAGGTAAAGCAAAGCCGAGCGCCACCTTCATAGAAATGTTCTTCACTGTGACATGTAGCTCACAAGCTGTCCTTGCCTCGACTTCATCCACGGGGTAGCGAACCATCGTTGCATTATTGTCCATCGGCATTGGATTATTAGCTTGTACCTCCATGGAAGCCACGCTGCTTCTCCGCTGAGATGGGCCCACCGGACTGTCTAACGCAGGATCTTGCTATCGGGTCAGTACTCTAAGTTCATTAATCTGCTCCTGCTACAGCTTGAACATGGCTTAAAATTCCTCGTTCCTTTTTTCAACCACCTCCAACCGCACTGCCTCCTCCGCCTTCTGCCGGTTCGTTTTTCTGTATCGGCTTCTATAAGTGTCGATGTCAGCGGGAAACCCTGTCTTCCATGGAACAAATGGGCCAAAGCCTCGTGTTCGTCCAACTTTTTCAGGATTCCTGAGGGCATATGTCAGCTCATCGTTCTCTCTGTCGGGAATGAACTTTCCATCTTTTCTCAGTTGTATCACTTTAACAAGTTCATCTTTGGGTTTAGTAATGGCCTCCTTTGTAACAATAATCTCCCCGGTTTCAGTGTCATACGACCCCCCATGCCCAAGGAGCAAATTTTTTGACCTCACGGGCCACTGATGTGTAGCTGGCGTGACCCCTTTTAGACACATTTCTTTCTCGGTTTTTGTCCACTTAGGCACGGCCATCTTGTAGCCACCTGTCCCCATAGTATGGTGATATTCCTTTTTGGCCGCATTTAACTTATTCTTTTCCGACTTGGCTGTAGCTGCTTCTGATTCCTTATATGTCACAAATGGGGCCCAGTTATCCCGCTGCTTCTCCAGCGGGGCAGTGAATGGCGGAGTCAGCCCCTTCTTGGCAAAGTTGTTGTACAATCTTTTCTTCCAGTCCTTGAACTGTCCGCCCATCTTCTTAAGGGCCCACTTTCTGACTTGCAACCTCAATGCCTCAGTGAGTTCAGGAGTGTCCAATTCAGGCAGAGAGAAGTGTGCCATGAGTGAATTCCAAAGACCGTCTTTGGCTCTGTCATCGACAAAAGTTTCTTCAACTCGATCACTTTTCCTTCCTGGCTTATTCCACTTATGAGTAGTGATCGGGATGGCGTCCCTGACTATCGCTCCGCATTGGTATACAAATACACTTGCGGCCTCTTTTGGCTCCAAAGGTTCGCCAAACTCAGACACTAGATCAATGGTGAAACGCATACCGGCGGCCAACTTTTTGATCGGGCCTCGTTTCCTTGCAGAAGATTCGCCCGATGCGGAGGTCTAAGAGAAGAAACAGTCGTTAGTACATATATATATATATATATATGAATCAACTAATGCATCTACTAGCTCGTGATCAGCAGAGGCTTTATATACCTCGCCGTCTTTGCTATGGTGGTGTCTCCACCGTCAGTTCCACCGTCGTCTCCACCAAATAATTCGTCATAGTCGTCTCTTCTGTCGGCTTCATCCAAGTTGAGGTATTGGGAGCCATCATCATCTCCATCATCGTCTGCTCCATCATAATTGTAACCTCTTGTACCCTCATCTATCATGTTGTACATGATGTGCTCTTCGTTGTCTCTACCGTCCATAACTTAACTAATACAGAAGAAAGATAAAACCATTTTGCTTAATGCGATAAAATAAAGGAAGATAAAGTAATCCAGCTTAAACAATGCGATAAAGAAAGATAAAGTACCAGTTAAACAACAATACATCTCGAATAATCCAGCTAGTACAACAATAAAGTACCAATTAAACAACAATACAACCCTATTACACATCTAGCTAGCTCAGCGAAGATGTCGAGCCCCGGCTACTGAGCCGCAGGAGGTGTGCACCCAAAGTGTAGGAACCATCACCGGAGAATATCTCGGGTAAGGTGCCTGAAGAAGCTGTCAGGTATTGGCGTCCCGGACTACTAAAATGTGCATGTAGCGCCGGACGTGCTCGTCCTCCTCCCTGACACGACGCTGTACCACCTCGTCGGGGGCCGGCTCCCTCTGCATCGCACCTGAACCACTCGGCCGCCACCATAGAAGATCCGGATCGACGACGACACCCGGATTCCTCACGAGACGACGTCCCCGGCTGGTAGCACCTCCCAGTGCCAGCCCGGCGGAGCCCAGCCCCGTGGATGTCCGGCGACACTGTCTAGTAGCGCTCCGGGGGTCACACCGAGTGAACGAGGATGAGGAATCGGCATATTCCTAAACACTAAATTAAACCTATATACTTTAAACATGATGAAAATAAATAGTATTAACTAAAATAAACTATATTAAACACTAACTAAATTCACTAACTAAAATAAACTATATTAAACACTAACTAAAATCCTAAAATTCACTAACTAGGAAAAATTACACTAAAATTCACTAACTAAAATCCTAAAATTTACTAACTAAGAAAAATTACACTAAAATTCACTAACTAAAATCCTAAAATTCACTAACTAAGAAAAATTACACTAAAATTCACTAACTAAGAAAAATTACACTAAAATTCACTAACTAAATCCTAAAATTCACTAACTAAAAAAATTACACTAAAATTCACTAACTAAATTCACTAACTAAAATCCTAAAATTTACTAACTAAGAAAAATCCTAAAATCACTAACTAAAATCCTAAAATAAACTAAAATTACACTAGCTAATTAACACTAAATAATTTAACAACAAAATAACAAAATTACACTAACTAATTAACCTAAAATAACCCTAACTAATTAATCCTAAAATACACTAAAATTACACTAACTAATTAACACTAAAAAATTTAACAACAAAATTATAACTCACCGCCGGGAGAGGGGCGCCGGCTCTGGTGGTGTGGTGGACGGCGCGGGCGCGGTGCGGACTTGGGCGACGCGGGGAGGGGCAGCGCGGGGTGGGCGGCGCGGGGACGGCTCGGGCGGCCCGGGGACGGACGGCGCACGGGCGCGGGCGGCGCGTGGGAGGCACGGGCGTGGGCGTCGGACGGGCACGGGCGCGGGCGGCGCGGTGGTTGACGGCGCGGTGGTGCGGTAGCTCTGCACGCGAGGAGGAAGACGGCGGTGCGGCGGTCTGTGTGCTCCGGTTCGTGCACCGAACCGGGGCGCACGGGGTGGCTATTTATACCCACCACCCTTTAGCCCCGGTTGGTAGTACAAACGGGGACTAAAGGGGGACCTTTAGCATCGGTTTGTACTACAAACCGGGGCTAAAGGGTTTTCGGCGCCCCGCGTTTCGCGCGCAGCCCCGCACCCCTTTAGCCCCGGTTTGTAGTTCAAACCGGGGCTAAAGGTCCTTTTTTAAAAGCTTTTTAAAACCTTTTTAAAAACCTTTTTTAAAATTAATTATTATATGCCTGTTTAAAACCTTTTTAGAAACAAAAAAACCTTTTTAAAAACCTTTTTAAAAAAATTAAAACCTTTTTCAAAAAAAAATTAAAAACCTTTTTTAAAACCTTTTTCAAAACCTTTTTGAATTTTTTATGCCTGTTTTGAATTTTTTGCCATTTCGAACTTAGGTCAAAACGGCGTGCGTGAAGATAGGGGATGAGAATGTTAGAACTTGCATTAGATCTCTAAAAAACGACATATTATGAGTCTAAAAATGATTTTTCAAAAAATCACGGATGTTAGATCATGTACCTGTAGTTCAAACCGGACCCACTTCCTACCGATTCGGCAGACATTTGTCTTTTTCACCCGGGAAGGACAGAAAGGTTTGAGATCCCCCGGTTGGAATATAGTTCACGTAACGTGGTCTACTGTTTTAGAAAAATGGGATGGTAGCATTCTGTAACTGTATTTTGGTGGCTGCTTCACAAAACAACCCGTCTTTTTGCGCTCGGAAAATGGAAAATGGCTTTTCCGAGCGACGAAAAGGAAAACTTCCTCCTGCAACATTGTTCTACATCCCAATATACACATGCATGCACAATATGGGCACCGTATCACAAACTATGCCGCGATTCAACACATAACATTCGTCTCTTGGACCGAAAGCCATGAAACCGGGACTAAAGATATTTCCCGCCATATCCCACCGCTTCCCGCCATGTTTTCCTGCCGTTTCCCTCTGAACGGTGCTTTTAGTCCCGGTTGTAGCCACTAACCAGGACTAAAGATATTTCCCGCCATATCCCACCGCTTCCCGCCATGTTTTCCCTCTCTTTCCCTCTGAACGGTGCTTTTAGTCCCGGTTGTAGCCACTAACCGGGACTAAAGATATTTCCCGCCATGTTTTCCAGCACTTTCCATCTATATATAGGCCGACCACGCCATGGCTATCCATACATCCGCACCTTCCTCTCTCACAACTATGGACAGTGCCTACTGGGCCATTCTGACCCTCGAGGAGACCCAGGAGTTGTGGGCCTCCAACTACCCTTGCCCGCCGGGCTACCGGCCGGCCGCCGGCTGGATGCTGAGCGCTGGAGGGGTTCCTGTCCCTCCTGTTCCTCAAGGCTCCGCCAGACAGGCGTCCATCACGAACCACTTCTACCACGAGCTCACGCCGGAGCAGCGGATGGATCCCCAGTGGGATCCTGACAACTATCACTCCTGGAATGCCTTCTTTGCTAACCGACGGGAAAGGGAGCTCGCCAGGTACGAGGGTGATGGCCCGCCCCCGATGAACCACAATGAAGCCGGTCGGCGTCTGTGGTGGGCGAACCGTACTATCATCGGCGTGATGCGCTACATCGCCGGGGGAGACCATCCTCGCCTGCGGTGCCCACAAGTCTACCCACCACAGAGCCACAAGAAGGCCCCTCCCCCGCCCGGCGGTAGCGGCATCGTCTTCCAGGAGACTTCTCCCCTGCCCGCCGTGAATCCGAGGCCGGAGTGGCAGGTGCCCCCGGTATATGCCATGGCTGGGATGAGGATCTCTGGAGTGGCAGGTGACGATGACGATGATGATGACGAAGAAGACCCTGAAGTTGTGTACTATAGGACTAGGCATGATTATGACTAAAGGGGGTGGCTTTAGTCCTCAGTGTTAGCTAGTCCCGGTTTGTCCCGGTTTTTAATATTAATAAATGTCTAAGTGTTACCTAGTCTACAGTTTTGGTACCTGCCTACAGCAATCTCAAAAATTCCTTTATTAACCATGGAGCATCTTCCTTTAATAAATGAAAAATAGGATTAATTCACAAAAGATTTAATACATTACATCACCAACATCCACATCTAGTGTTTTGGTTCTATTCTTGTCCGTAAACATGGAGCATCTTCCTTATTTAGCGATATGCTTGGGTCAGTTTTCACTTTGAATGGAGGAATTTCATGAAATTTGTCATAATCTTCTGACATGTCTGTACTGTCCTCAACTCCCACCATGTTTCTTTTTCCTGAAAGAACTATGTGGTGCTTTGGCTCATCGTATGATATTATATTCTTTTGCTTATCTTTCCTTTTTTCTCGGTCTAGTAGACATGTCCTTCACATAGAAAACTTGAGCCACATCATTGGCAAGGACGAATGGTTCGTCTCCGTACGCAAGATTATTGAGATCCACTATTGTCATTCCGTACAGCTGGTCTACCGTTACCCTACCTCCTGTCATCTTGACCCATTTGCATCGAAACAATGGGACCTTGAAATTAGGACCATAGTCAAGTTCCCATATGTCCTCTATGTAACCATAATATGTGTCCTTTTTTCCATTCTCGTCCGTTGCATCAAATCGGACACCACTGTTTTGGTTGGTGCTCTTTTTATCTTGGGCGTGCGTGTAAAATATATTCCCATTGATCTCGTAACCTTGGAAAGTCAATATAGTTGAAGATGGAGACCTGGCCAACAAGTACAACTGATCTCCAACAGTGGTGTCATTCATGAGATGTGTCTGCAACCAACCGCCAAAAGTCTTCACGTGTTCATCTCTAATCAACCTGTCAGACTGCCCCGGGTAGTTCGAGCGTACAATATTCTTGTGTACCTCGATATATGGAGCCACCAAGGTGGAACTTTGCAGAATTGTATAGTGTGCTTTAGTGAAAGAATGTCCATCCATACATATCTTTGCTTTCTTTCCTAGCGTGCCTTTTCCACTAAGTCTCCCTTCATGCCGTGATTCAGGTACACCGATCGGCTTAAGGTCAGGAATAAAGTCAACACAAAACTCAATGATCTCCTCTGTTCCATATCCCTTGGAGATGCTTCCTTCTGGCCTCGCACGGTTATGGACATATTTCTTTAAGACTCCCATGAATCTCTCAAAGGGGAACATATTGTGTAGAAATACAGGACCGAGAATGGTAATCTCTTCGACTAGGTGAACTAGAAGGTGCGTAATTATGTTGAAGAAGGATGGTGGGAACACCAACTCAAAACTGACAAGACACTGGACCACATCTTTCTGTAACCCTGGTAGACTTTCTGGATCGATTACCTTCTGAGAAATTGCATTGAGGAACGAACATAGCTTCACAATGGGTACTCTAACATTTTCCGGCAGAAGCCCCCTCAAAGCAACCGAAAGCAACTGCGTCATAAGCACGTGACAGTCATGAGACTTCAGGTTCTGGAATTTTTTCTCTGCCATATTTATTATTCCCTTTATATTGGACGAGAAGTCAGAAGGAACCTTGATACTACTCAGGCATTCAAAAAATATTTCCTTCTCTTCCTTGGTAAGAGCGTAGCTGGCAGTACCTTGAAACAACTCTGGATGCCTGCCTTCTCGGTCTTTCATACGTTGTTGGTCCTGTCGTGCTTCTGGTGTATCTTTATTCTTTCCATACACGCCCAAGAAGCCTAGCAGTATCACGCAAACATTCTTCGTCAGGTGCATCACGTCGATTGCAGATCGGACCTCTAAGACTTTCTAATAGGGTAGCTCCCAAAATATATATTTCTTCTTCCACATGGGTGCGTGTCCGCCAGTTTCCTTCGGAACGGACTGTCCGCCAGGACCCTTTCCAAAGATTACTTTTAAATCCTTCACCATATCAAATACATCATCACCAGTACGACGGACAGGCTTACTCCGGTGATCTGCTTCACCATTAAAATGCTTGCCTTTCCTTCTTAGGGAATGCGTGGGCGGAAGAAAACGACGATTCCCTAGGTACACATTCTTCTTGCACTTATCCAAATAAATACTTTCAGTGTCATCTAAACAGTGTGTGCATGCATTGTATCCCTTGTTTGTCTGTCCTAAAATGTTACTAAGAGCAGGCCAATCATTGATGGTTACGAACAACAATGCCCGTAGGTTAAATTCCTCACGTTTGTGCTCATCCCACACACGTACACCTTGTCCGTGCCATAGCTGTAAAATTTCTTCAACTAATGGCCTTAGGTATACATCAATGTCGTTGCCGGGTTGCTTCGAGGCTTGGATGAGCACTGGCATCATAATGAACTTCCGCTTCATGCACAACCAAGGAGGAAGGTTATACATACACAAAGTCACAGGCCATGTGCTATGACTGCAGCTCTGCTCCCCAAAGGGATTCATGCCATCCATACTTAGACCAAACCATAAGTTTCTCGCGTCACCTGCAAAGTCCGGGTACTTTCTCTCAATTTTTCTCCACTGCGACCCATCAGCGGGGTGTCTCAACATCTCGTCCTTCTTACGGTCTTCTTTGTGCCATCGCAACAATTTGGCATGCTCTTCGTTTCTGAACAAACGTTTCAGCCGTGGTATTGTAGGAGCATACCACATCACCTTGGCGGGAACCCTCTTCCTCGTGCGCTCCCCCTCAACATCACCAGGGTCATCTCGTCGGATCTTATACCGCAATGCAGTGCATACCGGGCATGCATCCAAATTCGCGTACTGCTCACCGCGATAGAGGATGCAGTCATTAATGCATGCATGTATCTTCTATACCTCTAATCCTAGAGGGCAGATAACCTTCTTTGCTTCGTAAGTACTGGCGGGCAGTTCGTTATCCTTTGGAAGCAGCTTCTTCATTATCTTCAACAACTTTTCAAATCCCTTGTCAGGAACACTGACCTCTGCCTTCCATTTCAGCAATTCCGGTGTGCTGCCTAGCTTTTTGTGGCCATCTTCGCAATTGGGGTACAACAATTTGTTGTGATCATCTAACATCTGCTCAAATTTCAACCTCTCCCTTTCGCTATCACATTCTCCCTTTGCATCAGCAATGGCCCGACCAAGATCATCATCTGGCTCATATGATGCACGTTCTTATGCTTCTTCTTCATCATTGTCTTCCATTGTAGTACCACCGTATTCAGGGGACATAGGAGATCTGTCATCATTCTCTTCATCTTTGTTGTCTTCCATCATAACCCCTCTTTCTCCGTGCTTGGTCCAACAATTATAGACAGACATGAAACCGAACCGAAACAAGTGGCCATGAAGGACTCTTGAGGAAGAGTATTCCTTCTGATTCCGACACTCACCAC
Organism: Avena sativa; assembly: GCA_916181665.1. Lineage (NCBI taxonomy): Eukaryota > Viridiplantae > Streptophyta > Magnoliopsida > Poales > Poaceae > Avena > Avena sativa. Next base: position 199,313,707 of record OV702282.1, read on the forward strand.
ATGGACAACAGATAAAACCATTCCGCTTGTTTGCCTCTGCCACAACGAGAAAATAACACACGCCTTTAATGAACTCGTCAGAGATTCGGTTAGCGTACATCCATTGTCGTCTCATCTGCATTTTATAAGTTCATCAAACAAAATCACGATGCTAAGAGTAGTACTACTCTAAAAATAAAAGAACACATCGTATACATCAAACAAGCACTGATTTAAAAAACTTTCTACTATATCTTTAGTCCCGGTTGGACACACCAACCGGAACTAAAGGGGTTGCGGCAGGCTAGGTCCGACATGAGCCCGTTTAGTCCCGAATGGTGTCTCCAATCGGGACTAAAAGTGGGTGACGACACTATATGTCGTGAGTGGACACTATGCCAGTGAGTGGCGACACTTTTTCAGTGGGTGGCGACAATATGACAGGGGTGAGTGTCGACATTATGTCATGAGTGTCGACACTATGTTGTGCTGCTTAATCTATAAATAGGCTTCCTTGTGAACTATCAACTGCAAGGAAGATCGTGTGCGAGACCAGGGACACCACTACGGCGGAGCTTCTCGAAGATGTCTTAGGACCTCGTCCTCAGACATCTTCGAGGATCTCGCCGTAGAGGCACTCCCTAATATGTGAAATTAGTTAGCTCCACCAGCATACTAATTTAGCTAGAAAAGATATGAACTGAAAGATGGTGTGCGAGAGCAGGGACACCACTATGGCAGAGCTTCTCGAAGATGTCTTAGGATGCCTCGTCCTCAGACATCTTCGAGGAGCTCGCCAGAGAGGCACTCCCCAATTTAATTTGGTAGCTCCTTGGCGTGTTCATGTTTTTATTCTTAATTTTTTGCTTAACTGGCCGATGATTAACTAAAATGCTAGGGCGCCACTATATATATGTGTGTCTTCATAGTTTTGGTACTTATTTTTGTTTCAATGGATTTTGTGACGACAGGTAGAAGAAAGAAGAATATTTTGTTGCTCGACGGTGACATGATGCACTGTGAACCGACCGGATTTCAAGAGAACGTGTCAAACCAAGATATGTATATAGGATGAACTCATGTATCTATGTGCTTCGATGAATCAAATGAATTTCGAGAACTATATGTGCCAAATTAACCAGATATACAGAGATAGAACCCACACAAAATCTATCCATTTCTAGAGCATGAAATGAGCTAAAACAAGCAATGAGAGATGAAATGATGAAGTTGCTAACCTCTTAGGACCCTTGATAGATGTGGAGCCAAAAAATCTTCACAAATCTTGAGAAAAATGGGGAAGAACTCGAGACCGAGGGGAGAAATTTGAGAGGGATGATTGTGTGAGCTTGAAATGGCTCGGGCTGGGAAGAGGAAGAAGATATAGTCGGAAACTTTAGTCCCGGTTTGAGAAACAAACCGGGGCTAAAGGTCCACGCATCTGCTCTTTTCCAGCGCCAGACCCTTTAGCTCCGGTTTGTTAAACGAACCGGGGCTAAAGTTCACATACGAACCGGGGCTAATGTCTTCTGGTCCCTGCGGCCGTTTCTAGCCGTTGGGACCAGGGCATTAGTCCCGGTTTGTACCAAAACCGGGACTAATGCTCTGGACCAAAGGTCCGTTTTCTACTAGTGCTATGAGATCCAAGCACATGACTTAATAGGATTGATAGGATATTCATATAAACAAGTTGCAACTTCTTTTTCGAAAGCTCATTCGAAAAGAACTCTAAGGTTAAGCGTTCTTGGCCGAGATCAATTCTAAGATGGGTGACCGACCGGAAAGTGGATACCGGGTGGTGCGCATGAGTGAGGACAAAGTGCGCAGAAAAGACTAGTATTGGTCTGTGGGGCCAGTCTAGATATCCTATTAAGCTGCCAGGAGTGACACCCCCGGGGCCCAGTGGACGGCGTGTTACAAGTGGTATCAGAGTCGATCCTCGCGGTTAAACGGGTGTGTGCGAATCAGTGGCGGGACATGTGGAGCATGGCGCGTGTCACCCAGAGTGAACACAACATGACACATGTGCCGGCATTGGACGCCCATACGAGTGTCGGGTGTGTGCGGGTCAGTGGCGGGATATATGGAGCATGACGTGTGTGGCCCGAAGTGGACACGACATGGCACATGTGCCGACACTGGACGCACATACGCGTGCCAAGAGGGAACGTTTCTAGAGTATGCTTGATCGATGAGGGCATCGATCTTCTAAAGGGTGGGTGTATATGAGATCTAAGTGCATGACTTAATAGGATACTCATATAAACAAGTTGCAACTTCTTTTCTGTAAGCTCATTCGAAAAGAACTCGAAGGTTAAACGTGCTTGGCCTAGAGAAATTCTAGGATGGGTGACCAACCGGGAAGTGCGTAACCGGGTGCGCATGAGTGAGGACAAAGTGCGCAGAAAAGACTAATATTGGTATATGGGGCCAGTCTAGATATCCTATTAAGCTGCCAGGAGTGACACCCTCGGGTCCAAGTGGACGGGATGTTACAAATATATTTTCCATTTTCCGAGTGCCAAAAACGGGATGTTTTATGACGCAATCACCAAATAAAAGTTTTAAAATAGTATCATCCTATTTTTTAAAAATACTAGACCACAATGCATAAAAAATGTCCCAACCAGAATATCTTAAACCTTTTCATTCACCCCTCGTAAAAAGACAAATTCCTACCGAATCGGCAGGAAGTGAGTCAGATTTGAACTACAGTCACATGATCATTTGATGTTGATGATTTTTTGGAAAAAATATTTTTAGGTTCACAATATTCTATTTCATCATAGATCCACTATAAGTTAGCGAGACTAAGCCCCGAGCTAGAAATCTTCATGCCCGTCATTTTAACCATAGTTTGAAACGGGCATAAGAAATTCAAATACGATCCAAACAATGTAAAACATTCGCGTGGTGTCATATTATGTGACATAGTTTCAATAAAAAATATTAAACTTGGAATATTCCAAATATATCAAAAAACCTTATTAGAAATAAGTTATCATGTTCGAGGTTTTATGGTTTTCAGGCGAAACAACAATATTATGGCTAGAATCGTGATATAGTTTGTGATAATTTTCCCATATTATGCACATACATCCATCTTGGAATGACAAACGATGTTACATGAGAAGTTTTCCTTTTTGTCGCATCAAAAAATCATTTTCTTTTTTCTGAGTGCCAAAAATGGGGTGTTTTGTGAAGCAACCACCAAATGAAAGTTTTAAAATGGTACCACTCAATTTTTCCAAAATACTAAACCACTTTTCAATGGATAATGTCCCAACCAGAATATCTTAAACTTTTTTTCATCCACCCCTCGTGAAAAAAACAAATTCATGTTGAATCGGGCGGAAGTGGGTCAGATTTGAACTACAAGTACATGATCTGATGCTCATGAATTTTTGGAAAAATCACTTTTAGGTTCATAATATTCTACTTATTCAGAGATCCACTGCACATTTAGCGACACTCGGCTTCAAGATAGGAATCTTCATGCCCGCCATTTTTACCATAGTTTAAATAGGCATAAGAAATTCAAAAACGATTCAAACAATGTAAAACCTTCGCGTGTTGTCATATTAGGTGACATAGTTGCAAGTAAATATATCAAACTTCGAATGTTTCAAATATCTTAAAAATCCTTCTCGGAAATGAGCTATCACTAGTAGGAAAAGGCTGATCCATGAATGGCATACCCGTGGTGCACCTTGATATGATGCTTCACAGATAATTATCTGTAGCGCACTATAAAAAGGTGATACACGAGTATGAACCTATCCATGGTGCATGGGCAAAAGGATGCGTCATGCATAGGTGGACCCTAGCACCATGAGGTCGCCCCTATCTATCTGTGGCGCACGGATTGACATGCGCCACGTATAAGTTCGGTATCAGTGGCGCATGTTGTTTCGATGTGCAACAGATAGGTGTGGGCCCATGCCTCTGAAAAGGTGATGGGAGTATCCGTGACACACATTATTGAGGTGCGGCACTGAACTGGTATGTTAGTGGTGTACCAAATAAGGGTATGCCATAGATAAGTTTCTTAAAAATCTACTCTCCCCCGTGGATCGTCTATTTTGTTTTGCAAAAAAATTAAAAAAATGAAAAAAACTTTAAAAATAGAATCCTTTCATATATATATATATATGTATATTATGTTGTCTAGTTTGTAGAAAAATTAACAAATTTGAATTTCGACTTTTTTTGCAAAAAAAAGGTCATGGGTCATGGCACGATAAAATGGCCACAACTTTTGCATACGATGTCGAAAAAGGTCTAATATATCAATATGACAAGCACGAAAATTTGCATCCGCTCGCAATGCCATTAGGTCGTTTAGTGATTTTTTAGAATCTCAAAATTCGAGAAGAAAAAAACTATGACAATAGGATGCGCCACGGATAAGTTTGGGCGGGATTCAAATTTGAAACTCCATCCAGGGCACCTAGACCCTTCTCCTTATCTTCTCCTCCACCTCCCCTCCCATTCTCCTCCTCCATTCGTCTTCCTCCTCCTCTCTTCTTATTATTCGTCCTCATCCTCTCTTCTTCCTCTTCCTCTCTTATCTTCTTTCTCCTCCTCTCTTCTTCCTCCTCCTTCTCCTCTCCTCCTCCTCTCTTCTTTCTCCTCCTTCTCCTCTCCTCTCCTCCTTCTCCTCTCCTCCTTCGGTCTATTTCCTCCTCCTCTCCTCTAACCGCATTGCCCTCCTCCGGTTGCGCCCTCCTCCGGCAGCCCATGGGCACCACTGCCTACCGCGCCCTCGTCCGGTAGCGCACGTGATGATGATGAGGAAACGACGGAGATCCAACTTTTCTTTTTGAAATTTGAAAATGTTATTAGTGACGCACAAAACACCTATGTGCCACGAATAAGTGGAATTATCCGTGGCGCACGTCGAGGTGCGCCACAGATAAGAAAATACCAGTGGCGTAACATTCTTGGCACATCGGGAGTGCGCCACTGACCCCATATTTGGTGCGCCACATATAGGCCTTTTTCTACTAGTGTATCATGTTCGAGATTTCATAGTTTTCAGGCCAAACGACCAATGTTTGGAATAGCAACGCGGTATAGTTTGTAATAATATACCCATATTGTGCACACACACATGTATCTTGGGATGGAAAACAATGTTGCAAGAGTAAGTTTTCCTTTTTTGTCGCATCAAAAGGCCATTTTCTATTTTCCGGGTGCCAAAAATGGGATATTTTGTGAAGTAACCACCAAATGAAATTTTAAAATGGTACCACCCCATTTTTCCAAAATACTAGACCACTTTTCAAGGAAAATTTTCCAACCGGGATATCTTAAACCTTTTCGTCCACCCGTCGTGAAAAATAGAAATTTCTGCCGAATCGGCAGGAAGTGATTTAGATTTGAACTACATTACATAATCTCATGCTCGTGATTTTTTGGAAAAATCATTTTTTAGATTCACAATATGTTATTTCACCTGAGATCCACTCCAAGTTTAGAGAGACTAAGCCCCGAGCTAAGAATCTTCATGCCCGCCATTTTAACCATAGTTTAAAACGGGCATAAGAAATTTAAAAACGATCCAAACAATGTAAAAATAAAAGTTTTAAAATGATACCACCCTATTTTTCAAAAATACTAGACCGGCTTACATGGATAATGTCCTAACTAGGATATCTTAAACCTTTCTGTCCACTCCTCGTGAAAAAGACAAATTTCTACCGAATCGAGAGGAAGTGGATCAGATTTGAACTACATGTATATAATGTGATGCTCATAATTTTTTGGAAAATTAATTTTTAGGTTCACAATATGCTACATCATCAGAGATCCACTACAAGGTAAAAAATCATGTGACATACTATCTCAAACCTTCATGTGGTATCTTAAACCTTCGCGTAGTGTCATGTTATGCGACATAGTTGCAAAGAAAAATATCAAACATGGAATATTCCAGTACAAGGAAAAATATTCGCACGGTGTCATATTATGCCACTTCATCATAGATCCAGTACAAGGAAAAATATCATGTGACATATTATATCAAAACTTCAAGGGGTATCGTAAACCTTCGTATGGTGTCATATTATCTGACATAGTTGGAAAGAAAAATATCAAACTTAGAATATTTTAAATATCTAAAAAAAACCTTCTCAGAAATGAGCTATCATGTTCGAGGTTTCATGGTATTCAGGCCAAACGACCAATATTATGACTAAAATCACGATATAGTTTGTGATAATATGCCCATATTATGCAAACACATGCATCTACGGATGGCGAACAATATTGCAGGAGGAAGTTTTCCTTTTTGTCTCATTAAAAAACCATTTTCCATTTTTCGAGTGCCAAAAACGAGGTGTTTGTGAAGCCACCACCAAATGAAATTTTGAAAATGGTACCACCCCATTTTTCCAAAATAATAGACCACCTTTCTTGGATAGTTTCCCAACGGGGTATCTTAAACCTTTCCGTCCACCTCTCATGAAAAAGACAAATTTCTGCCGAATCGGTAGGAAGTGAGTTAGAATTAAACTTAGGTTCATGATCTGATGCTTATGATTTTTTTGGAAAAATCATTTTTAGGTTCACAATATGCTATTTCATCAGAGATCCACTACAAGTTTAGCGAGGCTCGGCCCCGACCAAAGAATCATCATGCGTGCCATTTTAACCATAGTTTCAAACGGGCATAAGAAATTCAAAAATAGTCCAAACAATGTAAAATCTTCGCGTGGTGTCATATTATGTGACATAGTTTCAAGAAAAATATCAAACCTAAAATATTCTGAATACTCAAAATAAACCTTCTTAGAAATGAGCTATCATGTTCGAGGTTTCATGGTTTTAGGGCCAAATGACCAATGTTATGGCTTGAATCGTGGCATAGTTTGTGATAATATGCCCATATTGTGCATATACATGTATCTTTGGATAACGAACAATGTTGCATCAAAAAGCCATTTTCTATTTTTCGAGTGCCAAAAACATGGTGTTTTGTGAAGCAACCACCAAATGAGAGTTTCGAAATTGTATGACCAAATTTTTTAAAATAATAGACTACCTTACAAGGATAATATCCCAACCTAGATATCTTAAACCTATTCGTTCACCCCTCGTGAAAAAGACAAATTCCTGCCAAATCAAGAGAAAGTGGATAAGATTTGAACTACACATACATGATATGATGCTTATGATTTTTTGGAAAAACCATTTTTAGGTTCACAATATGCTATTTCATTAGAGATCCACTGTAAGTTTAGCAAGACTCAGCCCCGAGCTAAGGATTTTTTTACAATCTTCAACTTCAAAAGGGACTTTTTATATGATTTTTTGAAGATTTGGCCACTATTAAATGAATTTTATTTAGAAAATCTTATAGTACACTATTAAAAAATACATGATGCATGGTTAAAAATATGATAGGGATGTCACGTTTGGATTCGTTCATTTTTATGATCGATTTATACATATTATTTTACGAATTCCGATTTACAAATTTAAAGATATGAATTATTTCATTTTAAATAGAAAAAGGAAAAATAATTTTATTGTTATTTGAATTCAAGATTGTTATTACTTATTCATTTTTGTTTACATAAATAATTGTTTTAAATTCAAAAAATAAAGGAATGTGACATTATGATTTAAGGGTTAATAGGATTGATATGATAGTATTATCAATAAGGTCTAATTTCTTTCGCCGAAGCTCATCCGGAAGGAACAGGGAAGTTAAGTGTTTTGGGGCTGAAGTAGTGTGAGGATGGGTGATCGATCGAAAAGTTTGACAATGAGTGTAATTTGATTAGAGATTAATCGCATTTAGAGTTAAAAACATCCCTTGTAAGATTAATGAGTCAAACAATTTAAAAAGTAAAAAAAAGATTTTTTTTAAAAAAAATAGGCTGACAGCTAAGCCTTCTACGTATCCAAACTGCCATTAGACATCTAGGTGGGGGTCTATCCATCCTATGCCAACGACTTAGCCGTCAAAGTAGTTGGTATATGCCGACGGATTTCCTACGCCGACGACAATTGTCCCTGCACCGACGAGGGATTGCGCCAACAGCATAATGGCCCTTTGCCGAAGGCAAATGGCTGTCATCGTAGTGACATGTTCCTGTAGTGATGCATCTATATACTAAAACGATACATGGAAATCTAGACAAACTCAAATAACTTATTTTGGGACGAATCGAATATATATATTGGTGTAATCTTGATTTTTTTAATAAAGATTATATATTAATATTGTGGAGATATCAATTACACCCACCCTATGTAACAACGCATGCCCTATCGGCCTTACAAATGCACACCTCCTACAAAGAAAGGAAGAAGAATTACAAAAAAAAAGAAAAGTCCCGTAATAGAAAACGATTTCTCGTAGCAACGACACTAACACCACTAAAACAACACAATTAGTCCAACTACTCCAATAGCCACGCCTTCAAGAAGGAAACAATGCGCAAGCACCGTCGTCGCCCGATCAAAGATCATAGGTTTTCATACTAGAGAAAGTCCTCTCTCACAAAACAATGCCTTTAACAAGGCCATTGATAGACACAACCAATTAAGATCAGACCTTAAATTTTCACCTAGCAAGGTAGGACTATGAACTCCTCCTACGTTATCGCCCCCATAAACAATCATCATTGCGAGTCACAGATCATGCAGCCAGTTCCTCATCGCCACAAAGACTCAAATCACCATCGCTAGCCCTCATGTTCATGCTTTAATGACATTCTACACATACGACTTCACCATGGATCGTCTAAGATGTGACATATGATGGTAACAGATAGCAGAGCTTCGCAACGCTCTCTCCGAAACCAAACGGCCAGAAAAAAGCATAGGTATGCATGACCGAATACCTTCCAATTTAGCAATATCCAGGCATGATACATCCATGGAAGTTCGCCGACGAAGCCTTCTGAAACTCGCCTCTCCAGACCAGCACAAAAAGGGCAGACATCAAGCAGATCTTCATCTTCACGCGGAAGATACTCTAGGACGACCTCCTTTATTGATGCCAATACAGCAGTCCCCACACCGCTGACCGGCTTCCTGTGATCGTAACTAGTAGATCGAGCCCGAATCCATAAGATCTCGAATAGCAGGTGATGAGGGTTCGACTCGTCAATGCCCATTGTTATGGACTTGGGTTATGGATAAGATGGGGATGCTCGAAGTTGTAAAACGGTTAACAGGCAAGCAACACGGGGATACGATTTTTACCCAGGTTCAGGCCCCCGGAGGGAAAACCCTACTTCTGCTTGTTTGTTCTTGATTACGGCGGAACCTAAGGTTACAAGGGTGCGCAGATGCAATCTGGCGTGAAGGTGTGTGTATGAGGTGTTTAGATCCTTCTCGCCATACCCTCCTGGCCTTTATATAGATAGGTCAGGTCCCGGGATAGGTCGAGTCGATTACAGATTAGGGTTGATACCCTTTAAAATTCTATCTAATCTAGACTTGTCCTCCAAGGAGTCGAATTCGCCACGGGCTTGGGCCATCCAAAATCTTCCTGGGATGTAAGTCCTCGCATGGGCCTTCCTTGGACTGGACCAGGTATACCAATGTTATGCACCCGTAGGGTATATCCATGTCAGGAGATCCACATAATGTGGGACACCAGAAACAAGGGCCCACATAATATTCACATGTCATGCTGCCCAATTTCAGTGGAGCTTCGTCCGGGAGGCTCTCAGGCCTACTTGGTCGGCCCACGATCTCGGTGAGTTCTTGGAGACTAAGGCAAATTATACCGGAAAGAGGAGACGCCTCTTCTTTTTTGGGAAAACCGCCGACTTTATTAAGTCATATGCACATAGTTACAATCAGCCTTTAGGCTATGAACTAAAAAGGCCGGAGGCTCAGCATCCCAGGAAATTGACAACTCCTGTAGACACACATAATTTGCGCAATAGTGTGCCGCCTGGTTAGCTTTGCGACGGGCTAAAAAAATTATAAAAATTAAAAGAGGAACTAATTTCTCCTATCTCATCGAAAATAGGTTTAAGGACAAACCGCTCTACAGTCATATTATTCCAACAACTCTAAAGAGGTTCACAATCAACCTCAAACACCACCATCTAATTTTTTTAGAGGCATAACGAACAGCATCACGCGGAGCCATAGCTTCGATAATTAGAGGATCCTCAATCCTGCTGTACGATGGCAATTTTACCGGTGGGTACGGTACCCGTGGGTATCGTATCCGCATGAGTAGGATATGAGCACACTTTTATATCCATGAATAATACTCATATTCTATCCGTTAAGTTACCGATACGGGTATGGGTATAGATTGTACTCGTGGGTATACCCATTTTTTGTCCGTTTAAACTGACATATTAAACTTACCTGTAAAGTGTCAACCTATGCGGCAAGAAGCCTAGGGACAAGTATGTGATTGCGAATGCTAAACTTCGATACTTTCATGTACTCGTCTATCTATGATTAAATAGAGACAATTATATTTTTTTCAAATATATTGATGAACGTAAAATTGTGAATAACTTGTGTACTATTGGATCTACCCATCGGATACCCAATGGGTATGGTACCCGGCGGTTATGGGTATGGGTAAAGTTTTACACTCGCGGATACGGGTATGGGTAAAGTTTTGTACTCATTAACTACATAAGTATAGTATTGTTTTACCCTGTCCATACCCTGCTCATTGACATCCGCAGAAGCCGACATACCTTTGATTCCATCAATAGCACCATACGAATTGATCTTGATAAAATCATCACGTGGTTTCGTCCAACAACACTTAGGTCTAGGCTGCTTGGGCTGTTTTTGATCTCTCGGAAGATCCAATGCTTGCATTGTTTCGTCAATAAACTTCATCGTGCTGATTGGGTGGAACCCCTCATCACCATGAGTTATGTTGTTTCTCGAAGACCAAATTGAGTACATTACCGTAGTAATCTTCGAATTTTCCTTCCCTGAAAATTTCGGATCACATTAAATGTCCTTGGACCATGTCAAAGGATGTAACTTCGGAAGTTTGACCAGCAGCATTTCCTCTGCTGCTAACCAAAACATCTTCGCATGGCTGCACTCAAAGAGTGCATGCATCAAATTTTCAGATTCTGATTTGCAGATTCCACAGGTATTATTGTCCATGACATGCCGCCGTGATAAGGTTCCATAGTTGGGCAAAATTTCACGAAGAACCCTCCACCAAAAAAACACGTACCTTGGGAACTACATTCAATTTCCACACTCTCCTCCAAATCTCTGAATCATTGTCTGATGATGAAGCACCATTATCTTGTTCAGATATCTGGTAGTCTCTATTCTGACCTAGAGCTCGGTAGGCAGACCTCACCGAATAAATACCATTCTTCTCTATTCCAAGCTAGCCAATCTTCCTCAAACCTAGCTCTAAGCGGAATTTTGAGAATTTCATCCGAATCCAGAGCAAAGAATAAACTTCGAACCAGCAGAGAATTCCATTGATATTCAGGGGTCATCAGCTCAGTGACCCACACCTTGTCCGACTCCATCAATCGGCCCATGGGCCGCATGGTTTTTGATGAAGGGATCCACTTATCCTCCCAGATGGCAATACTCTGGCCTGATCCAACTCTCTTGATCAGCCCCAGATTTAAAGATTCTCTTCCCACCAAAATAGCACGCCAAGTTCTTGAGGCTGCTCTCGGAGCTGTTGCTTCCATAAAGTTCTGATTATGACAATATCTGCTCAACACTAATTGAGAACAGAGAGAATTAGGATTCATTAACAGCCTCCAACCTTGCTTACCAAGGAGAGCAATATTAAACAAATTCATATCTCGAAAACCCATACCCCAATTGGATTTCGTATAGCAAGCTTATCCCAAGCCAGCCAGTGCATAGACCGCTTGTCCAAGTTACCACTCCACCAAAATCTTGCGTTTATAGAGTTTAGTTTCTTGCAAGACCCTTTGGACAATAAGAAGCAACTCATGTTGTAGGTTGATTTTGCTTGAAAAACTCCTTTAATGAGTGTTTCTTTGCCTGGATAAGTGAGGCCTTTCTTTGCCCACCCATTAATCTTTCCTTTTGAACTATCCGCAATATATTCAAAGACTTCATCCGTGATTCTTCCAACCTCTGTAGGGAGTCCTAAATATTTCTCACTGAAGGTCTCTACTTGAATATTCAAATTCGTTTTGACTTCAAGCCTATGAGCCTCCGGAGTGCATGGACTGAAAAAGAGAGCACTCATATCTTTATTAACTCTTTGTCCCATGGCTTCATCATAAATTTGTAGTATCTCATTCAATCTCCTAGCACTTGCGGCATTAGCATTTATGAAAATTAAGCATCCGCAAATAGGAGATGAGAAATCCAGGGAGCTCTATGACACACTGTAACTCCCCTGTCCATAAAGCCAGTATTATAGTGGTGTAATAATGACGACAATCCTTATCCACAGAATAAGAAAAGATATGGCAATATTGGGTCTCCCTGTCTGATACCTCGCGAAGGAGAAAAATGATCAAGGAGTCCTCCATTCACCTTTACCAAGATCCTGACAGTAGACACACATCTCATAATAATCCAAATCATCTCAAAGGAAAACTTAGCTTTTGCATCATTGTAGCAAGGAAGGGCCACTCAACACGATCGTAGGCCTTCATCATATCGAGTTTCACCGTGCGCTGACCCTTATTTTCCTTCTTATTTCTCCTCATCGAGTGAATGCACTCAAAGGCCACTACAACATTATCGGTTATTAGATGTCCAGGGACGAACGCACTCTGTTCCTGGTTAATTATATCTTCAAACACTGGACGCATTTGGTTAGCTACTGCTTTTGTACCAATTTTATACAAAACATTGCAGAGCAAAATAGGACGGTATTGCTTTATAGACTGAGAATTCCGTTCCTTTGGTATCAAAGTTATGGCCGTATCATTCAGGTTGACCGGTAACTCCCCATCATTCAGAAAGCCACAAATTGCTTCTTCGCAAAGATTTGGGCCAATCAGGTCCCAATGCTTCTGAAAAAATCCGAAAGTAAAGCAATCCACTCCTGAGGCCTTTGATGGATGCATTTGAAAAAGAGCCTTTTTAATCTCCTCTGTAGTATAATCCTTCTCAAGCATCATGTGATCCTCTTGACTAAGTTTCTCATTAACAAGATTAAGGAGGCCACCCATAATAGGAGCTCCTTACGAGGTATACAGATTCTTATAAAAAAATTGTACCTCCATTGTAATGTCATCAGTACTTTCACACCGGGTACCATCCTCCCGTTGTAAAGACCATATTGTATTGATTCTTCTCCTTTGCAAGGAATAAGCATGGAAATAGGTTAGTGCTTGTTGCAATGACCTGGTTGCTTTGGAATGTGCGCAATAAGATGGTTATACGTGTTTTCCAAGGCATGATTCTGAATCTTTTTTAGATTTCTTGCCTATCTTTAGTAGTTACTCTTTATCTAGGCAGCAGGACCGGGAGCACTTGGACATCACACTTCGGGCCCCGAGGGTGGCGGCGCACTTATGGATGGCACCCGCCGGGTATGGAGGCGGATATGGCACCTCCATACCCTCCTCCACCAGCTCTTCCCGTCACCATCACCCGACTCCATACCCACCGTCGGGTACAAGTATCCACCAGACCCGTGACCCGGCGGATACCCGTGAAGGTATGCCCCCGCTTCCGGCTACTCCCAGCCACCGGAGGAAAACGGACTCTCTGCTGGCCGTCTCCTTGTTTTCCCCTGCAATTCGATGTCGAGATCCGCACGCCAAGGAGGAATCCAAGCCAAGCCCCACTCCCTTAGGGTGGGATATTCGGCAACTCCTCGTCGTCTACTTGTTGTTGCGGTGGAGCGCGACAGAGTGGAGTTCGTCGGCTACGCGTCTGCTTGCTGGTGTAGGCCATAGCCGGTGTCGTTGCCTCCTCGACCTCGAGTGGCTCAGCCTCCGTGGGTTCTAGCCTTGGTGGTGACGACGGGAAGGAAGGGAGGCCAGAGGCGAGAGAGCGCACGGGAGGCAGCGAGGGGAATAGGGCAGGGGCGTGTGAGATCCAAGCACATGGCTCAATAGGATTGATAGGAAACTCATACCAACAAGTTGCAACTTCTTTTCCGGAAGCTCAATCGGAAAGAACTCTAAGGTTAAGCGTGCTTGGCCTAGAGCAATTCTAGGATGAGTGACCGACCGAAAAGTGGGTACCGGGTGCGCACGAGTGAGGACAAAGTGTGCAGAAAAGATTAGTGTTAGTCTGTGGGGTTAGTCTAGAGATCCTATTAAGCTATCAGGAGTGACACCCCCGGGCCCAATGGATGGGATGTTACAAGTGGTATCAGAGCCAATCCTCGCGGTTAAACGGGTGTGTGCGGGTCAGTGGCGGGACATGTGGCGCATGGCGCCCGGAGTGGACACGACATGGCACATGTGATAGCACTAGACGCACATACGCGTGCCAAGAGGGAACGTTCCTAGGGTGTGCTTGATCGATGAGGGCATCGATCTTCTAAAGGGTGGGTGTATGTGAGATCCAAGTACATGGCTCAGTAGGATTGATAGGAAACCCATACCAACAAGTTTCAACTTCTTTTCCGGAAGCTCAATCGAAAAGAACTCTAAGGTCAAGCGTGCTTGGCCTAGAGAAATTCTAGGATGGGTGACTGACTGGGAAGTGGGTACCGGGTGCGCACGAGTGGGGAAAAAGTGTGCAGAAAAGACTAGTGTTGGTCTGTGGGGTTAGTCTAGAGATCCTATTGAGCTGCCAGAAGTGACAGCCGTCGGTCCGGAGTGACCGGGGGTGTTATAGGGCGGCATGGGGTGGGAAAACTGAGAGAGAGGAGAGAACAATGTCGTGGTATTGTCGATGAGTATGCCATGGAGGGGTCCTCACAGAGCGTGTTTAGAGACGTGGGGTAAGGCGGAAGGTTGGCGGATACGAGGTAACGCAACTTACCCAGGTTGAGATCCCACGACGGTGGCGGGATCCTACTCCTACTATAAGTCACTATAATGGCAATACGCCGAGTTACAGGGATCGGTTCGCTGTGCGCGATATGAGTTGTGTTCTGCCCTAAAGGCTCCCATAGGTTCAGCTTATATAGTCGCCAGATCCTAGGGTTACAGGAAAAGTCCTTGCCAGACATGTTAGAGTTATACACAGTATACAATTAGTCTAGCGTGTCTTGCACTCCAAGGCTCCGGGTACGTCGGTGACTCCTCTGTAGCCTTCCTTTATCCGACATGGGCCTCCCTTCTGGATTCATCTAACTGGGCCGCCCAGCAGGCCATGGGCCTTGCTACCAACTATGGGCCACCCGGGTTATCCGGATTAGAGACATGCTATGGTGACACTCATTTAGCATATCCCCAACAGTAGCCCCCGGAGAACTCCAAGATCTTGCGCCGTCTTGCCTCTTCAGGTTGAATGCACCGTCTAGATGAATGTCGGAAAATCGTCAAGCAATATCTTGTAGTCCTCCCAAGAACCCTGCAACGTCCTCCGTCTTCAACTTGTAAGTCGGAGAACTGTCGAATCTTCCATCATACTCTTCTTGTAGCCGGACTGGATCCGTCCATGCTGAAATCTTTGGATGGGTTGGTTTACCTGCCCGTGTCAGTCAGAGCAACGTAGACCATAGGTCAGCGATGCCTCATAACTCACACATGCAGAGAACGCAATCATAGCCGTTTTTCTCGCGCGAAGGATGCGAAGCATTGGCGGCGGCGGTGGGAACGTGGTGAAATTTCCGCGCACGCACGCAGCAATCGTTCGATCAACTTGCACGAATCTTGACGCTGTGGGTTATAAATTACAACCGTGGTAAATTTTATCCTTTCACCGCATTCTCCCTCGTGTCATCTTCTTCCTCCTGCGAATATCTCCTCGAGCTTTCCCCGCGCACGAGAAAAAACCTAGTTCTTCCCCAATCTCCCAGTCACCTCTCTCCCCGCTCCAATGGCAAGCAACAGCTGCCCCCATCCATGGCGGCGACGAACGAAGCCACGACCAAGCCGGCAGGCTCCGTCCACGTGCCTCCAGAGGGAGTGGTTGTGCCACGCTCCGCGTTGGTGGAAACCACCGGCGGTGACCATATTCCAGCGGGGCTGGAACCGCTGGAGCAGGAGAGCGACTCTCACAGAGGAGAGTGGCATGGCCCTGATATCGCCGATGGCGATCTCAAGGAGCCGCTCGCCGAGGGGTACCTCTCCGCGACGGAGGGGCTGTTCTAGCGGGCGGCACCGGCCGGCGAGGTCACTCCTTCTCCCCAAGCCAGAAGGTGTACCTCAAAGAACAGATGGTACGCGGCGTCTCCCTCCCAATATCCGACTTCTTCTTAGCCATCCTTAGCCATTACCGGGTTCAACCTCAGAACTTATCTCCGAATAGCATCCTCGCACTTAGAAACTACGCAACGCTTTTTGAGGGCTACCTAGGAATTATGCCTAGGTTAGATTCGTTCATCTATTTCCTCACTCAAGAGGGAAGCTGGAGCGAGCAAGGACGAGCTCAGAAACTGCGAAACCATTAGCTTCAAGATCCGGCCTGGCCGGCGGTTCCCCGACATTGTAGGCCACGAGTCCTACAAAACTGGCAGAGGACATACTTCTATGTCCCAGATATCCCTCTGGCCGGCCGAGAAGCTACGTACCCGGACTTTTTTGACGGGGCCGCCGCTGAAGCCCCGACATGGAGATCCCAATCCATCCTCCCCTCTGGCAACGAAGCCTCCCGCGCTATAAGGCAGATCGAGTGGTTCATAGAGATGGGTCTGACCGGATTGGACCTAGCCATGTGTTGGTTCATCAGGCGGATTCAGCCTCTGCAGCACCGTGCGAAGCTGATGCACCAGTATACCCAGGATAGGATGGATAGCCTTCGCATCTCCATGAACAACTTTTTGAATGACTCCATCAAGCTCCGCCTCAAGGAAATTGTCAATGTGAAGGATAGGAAGCGCGGCTTCACCATTACCTACGACATGTTCGTGGACGGCAAGTGCCCAGAGGTACCTGTTATTTTCCGTGTATGACATATACTCCAGTTCTTCCGTCTAGCCATTACCACTGCATCTAACACTTCGGGGTTTCACTTAACAACTAAAGAGTCTAGAGGAGGATAGCATGGCTGTCCAAATCTATGACCCCAAGATGAAGGAAGTCACCGTCGTGTCCGACGATGATGTTGAAGGGTTTCGCAGCATAGTAAATCAAAAAAATTCTACGGATGCGAACAAGAAAGCCAAGATCTAATCTAGGAGATACAATCAATGAGAGAGATAGATGAGATCTTCATACCCTTGAAGAAATTGCACAGCGGAAATGTTCAACAGAACGTGGTTGATGTAGTCGTACTAGCCGTCTCCTCCTCGCGATCCGATCCGATCCCACGCCGCAAGTGGAGGCGCCTCCGAGAGATGCACACGTACGGTGCCGCGACGTCTCCTCCTTCCTTGGTCCAACAAGTGGGGTGGAAAGATGGATTGGATCCGCAGCATGACGGCGTGGTGCTATGGTGGAGAGTTTCTGTGGCAGGGCTTCGCCTACGCGCAGTCGGGAGAGAGAGAGAGGTGGAGGGGCAGCAGGCCGGCGGCTAGGGTTGGAGGAGTAGGAGGGGGAGGGTGCGCCCCTGCCCTCTTTATATAGGGGGCTGGCCGGGCCCCTTGGCCCCTCCTCCAAGACCTTGGACGGCGGCCCCAAGGGTTGGAGTGGGGGGCAAGTTTCCCCCTCCTTCTAGAAGATCTCCCTGAGGGTTTCCCCTAGGCTGGCCGGCTGGGCCTTTGGGGCCTTGTGCCCCTGGCCCAATGCGGCCAGGGCACTTCCCCTTAGGCCCACGCAGGCCCCCGACAAGTGGGCCCACATTGGTCCCACTCCGGAACCTTCTATACCTTCCGGTACAATACCGATAAACTCCAAAACGATTTCGAAATCCAAAAACTGCTTTCCTTTATATGAATCTTATTCTCCGAACCATTCCGGAACCTCTCGTGATGTCCTGGATCTCATCCGAGACTCCGAACAAAAACTCATAAACCAATTATCCATTCTATCCTAGCGTCGAGGCACGTTAAGTGTGTGACCCTACGGGTTCGAGAATATGCAGACATGATCTTCTATCAATAATCAACAGCGGGATCTGGAAACCCATATTGACTCCCACATATTCATAGATGATCATATCGGATGAACCACGATGCCAGGATTCAATTAATCCCATATATGTATTCCCTTCGTCACGCGATATTTTACTTGCCCGAGATTCGATCGTTGGTATCGGCATACCTAGTTCAATCTCGTTCACAGCAAGTACTTTACTCGTTCTGTAATCCGATATCACTTTGTGATTAACTCCTTAACCATGTGCTTGCAAGGGTGTTGATATCGATTAACGAGTGGGCCCGAAGTATATCTCTCCGACTCGGGAGGGACAAATTCCATCTCGATACATACAACCCAACAAGTACTTTCCGATCACCTGAGAGACACCTTTATGATCACCCTCACATAGGATGACGTTTGATGACCTCAAAGCTTTCTTCCGATACCAGGGAGTTGCATTATCTCATGGTCTAAGGAATACAATATTTGACATAGGAAAAAGCTTCGCAAAGATGAACACGATGACACGATCTAATTGCTCTGCTTAATTTGGGTATGTCCATCATATCATTCTCCTAATGACATGATCTCATTATTAATCGATAACTCATGTCTATGGTTAGGAAACCTTGACCATCATTAATCAATGAGCTAGTCCATAGAGGCGTACTAGGGACATGGTGTTGTTCATAAACCACACAAGTATCAAAGTTTCCGCTTAATACAATTCTAGCATGGAATATAAACTTTATCATGAATAAGAATTATAACAATAACATCTTTATTATTGCCTCTAGGGCATAATTCCAACAGTCTCCCACTTTGGTGCGTTGGTGGAAGAGCTCCACCTCTGACGCTACCGACGAAGACAAGAAGAAGAATACGAAGGGTGGAGCCTCCAAGAAGTCCACTGCCGCCCTAGAGGCGGAGAAAAGAAGAATCACCGGCATCCCGTTTACCAAGGCACCCACTATTGTGTAAGCTTCTTATCATCTGACATTGTCTCTTGCTCGTCTTATTCATGTACTTATACTTTTGCATGTTTTAGGAAGAAGGCTAGTTTGAGTTTGAAGAAGACCTCCAAAACATCGGGGCTTCTAAAAACATTAGAGGTATGTTGCACCAAGCGTCTCCCGCCATCGCCCTTACTACTCCCAGCGTCCAGCCTGCTGCCGCACCGACAAGCTCTCCAGCTAAGGTAGCATCTGTCCCTTCCGCCATGGAAGTGGACCCGGGTATCACCGCAGATCTTGTTGTTGTCGGTGAGTAGGCGACACAAGAAAGCACCGCATCCAAAGTGGCTGAAGCTCCGGCTAAGGATGCCACTGGTAGCGGTAAGGCGATGGTGGAAGGCGGAACTTCTGCTGAAGGCGGCGCCACTGCATCCAAGACGCCAATAGAGCTTCTGAAGATTGTCTACCCGGCGCTTACGCCGAGTAGCTCAGCTTTGGCTCCTGGTGAAGCGCCAACTTCTCCGACTTGTGGTCTCGAGGAGCTGCTCAGGCAGGCGGATATCCTGCGTGGAAATAGTCTTTCCTTCAGCAAGATATTTGTCGAGAGCGCCACCAATCTCAAGATCATCGCACTTGTAAGTTTTATTTGCCTTTTGCATTTCATATGTAGTATCCCACTGTAGCCCCCGAGGATTTAGACGGAAAACCATAGGTCTTTGCATCTGAATGCTCTAAGAGTGACTAAGCTAGAAAACTTCGCACTATAGCCCCCAAGTATTTAGTTTGAATGAATTATTTCGACTAGATACTTTTAGAGTAGCATACGCAATGTTTGTAAATTTCAATAATATAGCCCGCAAGACTCTAGTTGAAACAGAATTAGTTCTAACTAGATGCTTAAAGAAAGACTAAGCATATTGCTGAGTTAAAAACTCTCACTGTAGCCCCCAAGCCTCTAGGTGGATATTTATACGGCTAGATGCTCCAAGTAGACTAAGTAACTTTAAATTTCTTTCCATAGAATGAGAATGCTCAGAGAGGCGTCGCCAACGAGAAGTTCCACAAGATGCACGCTGAGCTAGAAGCTGAAAAGGCTAAAACTGCCTCCTTGAAGGATCCAATCACCAAGAGCAAGAGTCTATTTTTCCTTTCAATTTCTCACTCAAACTTGGTCTTGTGCCATCACTCTCCGACTACTCATTATGTGTTGTTTATTTCTCCAGCTTGCAGAAACCATTGCCATGGAAAAGGATATTGTCGAGCAATCCAAGCATATTGAACTGCTGGATAGCAAGAACAAGATCCTCAAGTAGTAGAGGGCTGACACTTTGAAGATGCACGATGAATCTATGAAGGCCTTGCAGGAGTCTGCCAACACGGAGATGAAACGTCCAAAGGAGGAAATTGCAATCCTCAAGGAGCAGAAGAAAGCTGCCGAAGAGCAGAATCAGCGCAACCTTGAGGCTTAAAAGGTTCTCCGACAAGAACGGGACTCCATGGCGGAGACACTCCAGCAAGCGGAGGCGAGCATCTTTGGTAAGCGATCTCCGTCTTGTACTTCTATAAGCCAGGTACTCTAAACTTTTTTGTGTTATTGAACTCATGTACTCCTTTGCATGTCGGAAATGCAGCTCCTATTGGTTTAACCAATACGCCTCCTCCGCCAAAGGAATGCATGGTTCTTGCCGGCAACTTCATCAGTACTGCCGTCAAGCAAGCCAAAGAGATTGCCAAGCCCCTGAACATCAATATCAAGGCGGTGGATTTCGTCATGAAGTACTCGGAGATTCTGCGCCAAGCCCCTGAGCGTATCGTAAGATGGAAAGCTTCATGTACCCGGGCTGGTACTAGAATATCGCTGGCGATGGTCAAGGCCCACTATGAGAATGCCAACATCGACACGGTGACCTCAGGTCTGCCCGACGTAGATGATGACGGCCAGAAGATTGATCACAAAGCTATATGGGCATCGCTCGCGGGTTATGACTGATGACCCACAAGTATAGGGGGTGTATCGTAGTACTTTTGATAAATAGGAGTGTCGATCCCAACGAGGAGTAGAAGGTGCTGAACAGTGGTATGGAGCAGGAAATCCCTGTGAATACTTAGCAAACCAATTTTTAGTGGTTTTGTAACAAAGCAACAAAACAAAGAGCAAGTAACATAAGTAACGAACAAACGGAGCAAGTGGATCAATCCTTTCTTAGCAAAGGACAAGCCGGTGGAAATACTTATAAGGACCAAATGTTCTCGAGGATACATGGGAATTCTATCAAGTGCTTTCACTTCAAATAGCCGAGTACCCTTCTTTGGTGTTGTAAGTGTTGTGTGGGTGAACCTGTGCTAACATACTGCCCTTCCTAGGACTAATACATACTTGTGATTAAACCTCCTGCAAACATCCGTAACTACAGGAAAGTAATTAAGATATAAATCTAACCAGAGCCTTAAACTCTGAGATCCTACACTCCCTTGTGCAAAGGTGTCCTAACGGGGGTTCAGGTTTCTGTCACTCCGACAACCCCACGATTAGTAGCCAAATACACAATGCATTCCCCTAGGCTCATAAATGGTGAAGTGTCATGTAGTCGACATTCACATGACACCACTAGAAGAATAGCACCACAACTTACATACTAAACCATTGAATAATAACTCATCACAGATTCACTACTAACAACATGACTTCTTCCATGTCCTCAAGACCTAGACGAACTACTCACAAGACATCATATGGATCAGGATCAAAGATGATATGATAATGGATAACAATCTGAACATAAACAATAATCCAATGGTTCCACTCACAAGCATCAACTACAATAGTAATCAACACCGGGAAAGTTTCCCCTAAGAACTAAAGCAATATCCAACACAATTGTTACAGCGGGACGGAGTGGTAATGATGGTGCTGGTGGATATGATGGTGTGGATGATGATGATGATGATCCCGATGAAGCCTATCTTGATGACGGTGTTCATGGCAACGGTCTCCCCTCTCTGGGAAGGAATTCCTCTGGCAGAAATCTGTCTGCCGAGAGATCTTTATCTCTTGGTGTTTTCCGCCCCCCAGAGGTGGCGGAAATCTATGTGTGGTCGCTCTCTTGGTATTAGGGTTCCGTAAGGAAGATATAGGCGAAGGGGCGGAGTCGGAGGCCGGGAAGGTGGGCCACACCTGCCCTAGGCGCGGAGTCAGTTGGGCCCACGCCTAGGGGGTGTGGGCCCCCTGAGAGCCCCCCCCTTCGCTCCTCCTTCTGGCTTCCTTCGTCCTCAGGTAAAATAATATGTTTCCATATTTTTCTGGTATTTTTCTGCTTCGCGAAATTGCACCGAAATGCCTTCTTTTCCATCAGAATCCAGACTGCAGCAGTCCATCCTCCAGGAATCATCCAACATGCATAAACAGATGAAAAGCCATAAGTAATACCGCATAATAAGACAAATATCAATGAATAGAGGTAAATTATGATATAGAATGGTGATGCAAATTGGGCGTATCTACTCCCCCAAGCTTATACTTCGCTTGTCCCCAAGCGAATACTAATCTCAGTAAACATGTCCACATGTTTATGGAGTGAAGTGTCGATAAAAGAATACGAACAAGAAGCATCACACTTACCATTGCACAACTCATAGAAGAAAGCAAGTCACCATTATATAACTTAGCTTGCAACCAAGTACAGCAGTCACAATAGAGATGCATAAAGATAAATCATAATTGGAATTGGCAAACTTGTTCTTGGTCAGAGAACACATGGCAAACGGTTTCACAAAAGCTTTTTGTAGAAGTTTCAAAACAGGGACACTCTTTGCTCAAAAATATTTTTCACAAGTGAAGGCTTTCAAAGTAATACTCAATAGATAAGAGTTTTGTGCAAACAGGGAAGATAAAGAACATGATTGAATAAATCACCGTATGAATGCTTGAAACACAACAACTCAAAAGCTTGCTAGAGATAGAGATGAAGTGGGTTTACTGACTCAACTGGTAACTAGGAGAAAGGTCCCTTCTTAGAGGGTAGCACGGATTACAAGTCATAAAGAGCTTCCAAAAGATTATGGTACTTACTAGCTTTGAGCCCTCATTGCTCCAATCATAAGCATCTTGACATGATTAAGGTTAAAGTGAACAAAGATGGAGTATATGCTTGACGAAATATAAGTAGGCAATCTCATGTCCCTTGAATATGAGGGCCACTCCTTATGCATACTCAACTTTGGGTTCAGATAAGTTCTTGTCATTGTAAGTATTTGCATATCATTGAGAACCGCCAATGGGGTACCCCTTGCACATGGTACAAGATCATTCCCATAACCAAAATGACAAGGCAAGCAGAAAATGAACATCTCAGCGATCTTTTTATTTACCATAAGCATAGTTTTTTATTGAGGATGCTTCATAGATAGCTCAATATGGTGATGCTGCAAGTTTTCACCATGATTAAGCATGGCTTAGGCTAGCGGCCCAGGCGTTTCTCTAACACAGAATACAAACTCCATGGACTTACAAGTTCTCTCTTTATTTCACACCATTGACATCCATAGACAAAAGAGCACGATATCAACTGTGTACAGAGTACAAGTGCAATGTTGAAAACGTTCCCCGTGACAGTACGGGTCTGCTAATTCCAACATATAGATGCAAGCATATACAACTTCGATGTTCACAATGGTTCAAGTTTATTAGGGGCAAGTAAATAAAGTGTGCCATCAAGTTCGTGAGTGTTGTGGATATACCAAATAGGTATACCTACGACATAGTCTCATACCGGCAAGCCCGGGTGGCCCACAGTTGGTGGTTAGGCCTATGGCATAACCAGACGGCCCAGTTGCTGATAGACAAGACGGGGGTCCAGCAGGGATGAAGGAAGGCGACGTGCCACCGCCTTAGATGGAAGCCAAAGCTTTGGAGGACACGAAGACTAGTTAGTGTTTGTCTAGGACTCTGTAACCGTATCCTCTTGGGACTCTCCATGTAACCCTAGGTCCTGGCGTCCTTATAAGCCGGACTACGAGAGCCTTTAGGGCAGAACAACAAGTGCATAGGACAACTCGCACACAGGGAACCCCCAATCCTGTAACTCGGCGTATTGTCATTATAGTGATTTATAGCAGGAGTAGGATCTCGCCACTGTCGTAAGATCTGAACCTGGGTAAACTGTGTCAAGCTGACCCGGACGCTCTCCGTCTTCTCCCCATATTTCTAAACTCGCCTTTGGGATACCCCTATGGCGTATGTGTCGACAATATCACGACAGTTGGCGCCCACCGTGGGGCAAGAGGCGCTTATAGCACGGATCCGGGCGGGATCTTTCGCCGTCTTCGACGATGGCAAAATCGCATCACCGCCGACGCGCCGACTTCGTCATCGCTCTTGAGAGTATGTAGAGGATTTATTTTCTCTCCCCTCGAGCGTACGGCGAGTCGATAGTATCGTGAGAATCTACATCAACATATCCAGCTCTAACGCAAATTCCGAGGTTCTAGTCTTCGAAATATCCACGCTGTCTTGATCCGAGTGTCCAAGGACACGATCGGTTTTCCTAGTGTTTGGAGGCTTTTTGGACTTCAGCTTGGTTTTTGCGCGTGTGTATGAGCTATGCCGGATCAATCCGGACAAACTTGCATGTACGCACGATCGCATGGAGGTGCTGCACACGTGCTGGTCAAAATTAATTCAAGCGAAGAGGACAAGTACGACTTCACGGGAAGAGAAATAAGCAAAAATTACTTGGGCAAACTTGGCTACGTGCGTGGATTTCAAGCTATGAATTTATTTTCGTAGAATTTCAATCCATATGTGGCCATACCCGGGTTTAATTTGGCTTCTGTCATCAACTCGTCATATTGTGTTCACCATGGATAGAACGTCCGAGAACGATATGTTGCGAACACTGCAACAATCTGGATTTATTTCCGTCGTGATGGTCTAGACGGCAGTAGTCCGGTTTTGTTTCATTGCGACAACCTTCGTTTCTGTCATGACGACCTTCCTACCAGCTGTATCTCGGACAGATTCATCTTCGTCGTGAATAACACCAACTTCGCTCAAACAACTAAGTATTTATTTATATTTATTATTTTAATTGTTTATGATCATGAGATTAAGATTGGTTCACTCATATTCTGAGTCCTTTACCGCTTTCGTTTTTGGTCATATCTTTTTCACGATTTGCCTTGCGCTCGTGAGTATAAACTTTTTACTGGCTTGCCGTCTAAGGCCCCGGTACCATGCAAAAACCCGCTTTTGGGCGTTAGCTTAAGTTTTTCTGGATACACGTTTTCTGTTGTTTTTATGTGGATTCTGGAGTAGTGACTTTTCAGCACTCAAAGCCGGCGTTTTGGCCTTGGGTTCTGGACGGTGCCATTGGGCATCGTCACCTAAGGACATGGTTCTGTGCTGCGAGTCTTCCGTCTCACGAAAGATCAAGCATAAAAAACAGAATAATGGGTAAGTCAGCACTTGCTTAAACAAAAAAAATACATAAACTGATTAAATTAGTTGAGTTTTTTTCTCCTAAACAGTTTTATGTTATCCATCTGCTGCATAGTTTCAGCTTTAAAGCATTTGTTCAAAGGAAATGCTTGTTCCATCTTACATTTGTTTGTTGGACACGATTAAAGGAATAATTTAATACATTTGTATTTTTATGTTTATGTTTTAGGTACATGACGCTTGGACATTGTCGTCTTCCTCGGATTAAGGTGTTTTGAGCCGGATTTTTACTAGGCTTGACACCTCGGGGGCTGTAATTGCAATTGTTGACCAAGACTTGAGCCACCTTCGAGGATGTCAGATCGATGCTCGGGGGCTTGACATCTCTAATTTAAGAGCTTTGTCCCGCCTTGCGTCCAAGCCGGAACAACCTCGGGGGCTACAGTACGATGATCTCCAAGACATGGTTTAGTTCTCTTTGAGCATCAAGCCAAAAAATTTATGTGAATTCCACCTTGACGCTCGGGGGGCTACACCGATGCTAAATTTTTTGTGAAGTTTCTCTGGAGCACCAAGCCGAAATTATCTCCGACTTGGCACTCGGGGGCTACACTATTCACATTTTCTCTAAAGCTACTCTGAGAGCACCAAGACGAATTTCTTTTAAAACTCTGACTTGGCGCTCGGGGGCTACAATAGTTTGATGTACAATTATGCATGTTCTTTTGAGCATCAAGCCGCCTTCGAAGAAGCCGACTCAATGCTCGGGGGCTACATATGGTTATGTCAACAAAACTTTCAAGACGGTGAAGAATCCGGCTAGCGAAACCCGGGGGCTTGACATCAGCTTTGCCCTCACGGAAGTTTCCTGGGTTACACGGCTCGATGGCCTAAACGTCCGTGATATGAGAGGCTCTAAGACCTTAATTCGGCAAGCTCTTATGTCCGTGACTTTGTAGGCTCTAAGTCGGCAGTTTGGCAACCTTTACGACCGTGGCCCGGTAACCATGATTTTTTCCGGCTTGCATGTCGTCCTGCATGGACGATGATATTGAAGACATTCCTAGAGCTCGGAAGAATCACTAACGATTTGTTAGAGAGTTCTCCGCCTGGGATTCGTTCGCAGAAGCATACAAGCAACTCTCTGGCTAGGCTTAGTCAGATGAGAATATGATATGGGTTCTCTCCAAGATTATTTGCGAAGCACGCCTACAAATTGAAGACTACATGATACCTATGATCAAAACTAGACGGAGGAACGCAAGGATCTTAATGAACTTCGGGGGTTACTGTTGTGGATATACCAAATAGGTATACCTACAACATAGTCTCATACCGGCAAGCCCGGGTGGCCCACAATTGATGGTTAGGACTATGGCATAATCGGACGGCCCAGTTGCTGATAGACAAGACGGAGGTCCAGCAGGGATGAAGGAAGGCGACGTGCCACCGCCTTAGATGGAAGCCGGAGCCTTGGAGGACACGAAGACTAGTTAGTGTTAGTCTAGGACTCTGTAACCGTATTCGGCTGGGACTCTCCATGTAACCCTAGGTCCTGGCGTCCTTATAAGCTGGCCTACGGAAGCCTTTAGGGCAGAACAACAAGTGCATAGCACAACTCGCACATAGCGAACCCCCAATCATGTAACTCGTTGTATTGTCATTATAGTGATTTATAGCAGGAGTAGGATCTCTCCACCATCGTGAGATCTGAACCTGGGTAAAATGTGTCAAGCCGACCCGGACGCTCTCCGTCTTCTCCCCACGTCTCTAAACTCACCGTTGGGATACCCCTATGGCATACGTGTCGACAATACCACGACAGTGAGAGCTTTACTAACTAGTTTTCACATAACAAAATACTTTTTAATTTGAAAGGTAGATGAAGCTTGAGAATTTGCTAGGAATAGCAAAATCTACTAGGTAGATATGGTGGACACAAGTGGCAAAAGTTTTGGGTTCAAAGGAGTTAGGAAAACATGAGAAGTATGCCTTCTCAAAACAGGCTTTTGGCTAGCAAGGCTGGGTAGCAAGCAAGAGAGTTGAAAGAAACAAGAAAACATACAACTAATAAAGCCAAACATGCAATCTTCCTTGAAGACACAAAATAATCCTAAATAAAGAATACTAAGCTTATGAGCCAACAAGAAAGAAAACAAATGATACCAAATACATGTAAGCTTTTTCTTCTTTCTTTTTCTTTCAAACTAAGGCCACTAACCAGAACTTGGTTTGCCAAAACCAATTTAGATCCACTTGATGATCCCAGAGTGGTGCTAATACTGAACAACAAGATCCATTATATAATAGAGATTGCAAACTAAAATAAGAAGTGCAAAAAGTAAAAGATAAGACTTCTCATTAATATTCAATAAAGGCACTCACACCAAGGGATACATAGATAATCAACTAAAGGAGAGATACTTCCAAATGCAAACCAAACTATAAGATAACCTCTCTACCAAAGATACGAATCCACTAAAAAGGTAAAAGATAATGGTGGTGATACCACGACACTCCCCCAAGCTTGGATAAAGCCAAGGGGATGCCAAACCTAATGACGAATTACTCCTTCGGTGGTGGTGGTGTTCTCTTGTCATGGTTCAGGAAATCTTCCATCATCTTACGAAGCCTGTTATTTTCCTCTTGAAGCATATCCACCTTCATCCTCAAAGCACGGTATCTTCCACAAAACTCATTAGTGGTTCGAAGTGCTTCCGCTGCCTCGGGGCAGTATATGAGTTCTGGACCAAAAGCTACGATTCCCTGCATGTGACGAGAAAAAGAAAACGCAGTGTTAATTTCTCCTACAAAATTAGGTGTCCTTCCCCTTGTTCCTGTGGTGGTTTGTTCTTCCAACTCTATCTCCACGGGCTTCTTGCCTTTGTCGTTGGCGGAGGCCATGGTGCTCTAAACTTGAGAAGATTTCCTGACAGAAACAGATCGAAATGAAAACACGACGAGAACACGATGCACGGATCTCGAGGAACCCGGGGTATTACGAAGTTTCAATACATAAGGAAGGTTTTGACACGGAAACGAGGCGGAGATGGAGTTCGAGGAGGAGACACCCCCCTCAGGCGCGACCAGGCTGGGCCCGCGCCTGGGGTTGGTTCGTCCACCCCGGGCTCCGTTTCCTCTTCAGTTTCGTCTCGTAACTTCTCTTATGTATTAAAAACATCAAAAATATAAAAAGATTGGGGTTTCACGAACCTTCTGTTTTCACCACTTTTACCTATTCAAAGACGAACTCTGCAGATTCCTTCTCTCTTTCTCCTAATAATTTCTTTCTTACAAAACCTTTGCACAAACTCAATGACAACATTAGTGTAAGCAAAAACAACAAACCTTTGGTACACACTTCAACTGAAAACCCATCAAAACAAAAGCTTCTGTAAGAGGCAAATGCAAATGATGGCAGGAATCTATCAAAACAGACCAGCAGGTAAAGATTGATTTTTTCGAAGACCTTCTGCTGCTCAAATCAAAAAGTGCAGAACTGATGAAAGTTGGGTAACAACTTGGAGAACAATCTCGAAACAATGCAGCTCCATCCGAATCACTGAGCTTCCTCACGAATTTTTACAATGCAGCACAAAAATCTGTCCTAGGACAACCACTTTTCACAACTCCTCTACTTCACAAAAGTAGTTGAACTTGACACAAAAAGTATAAGGAGCGGTTATTACAGAGGTAATAACTTCCAAGACTCGACAAAACTCTTGGGTTATCTCCCAACAAGTACTTTCCTTTAATGCCTTTAAGTTAGGTTGAAACTTCCAAAGATGCTCACATAGGATATATATATCTGAAGTGAAAGAGAGCATCAAGAAGCAAATAACCAACACACTTGAGTCTAACCCACTTCCTATGCATGGGGGTATCATGAGAAAACTAATTGTTGAAACAAAAATCCACTAGCATAGGAATAAAAACCAGATGCAACTTCAAAGCTTTCAACATAAAGCGGGGAAACTTAACATCATTGAGATGCATAGAACCATGTTTCCCTCTCTCAAAATAACTTTCAGTAGCACTTTGAATAAAGTTGACAATATAACTATCACGGAAAACAACTTTATCATCAGAATAAGCATACTTACAGTCATCAAAAAGAGGTCCAAGGTCATAGACTGGATCAATTGAAGCAAGTTGTTCCATCCTGAAATCTTTATTAAGCAAGCTATTTTCACAAGGAGCTTTAGCAAATTTGGAAAAGTTAAACTCATAAGAATCTCCATCAAACTTAGTTAAAACTTTTTCCTTCTTACAATCAATAATAGCTCTACAAGTATTCAAGAAAGGTCTACCAAAAATGATAGGACAAGTTTTGCTAGCTGCTGAATTAAGCACTAGAAAATCAACAAGATACTTAATCTTACCACAAAGAACCTCCACATCTCTTACAATGCCAATGGGGCAAATGGTTTCCTTATTAGCAAGGTGAATAACCACATCAATGTCCTCAAGCTCACAAGGACCAATCTCATGCATAATTTCACTGTAAAGATCATAAAGAATGGCACTAGAACTAGCACCAATATCACATAAACCATAGTAGCAATGATCACCAATTTTAACAGAAAGCATAGGGACACTAGCTTTTCTAGCTTTACTAGGATGAGAGATAATATTGGAAGCGTCTTCACAGAAGACAATGTGTTCATCTTCTCTATTTCTAGTGACAGGGTCTTTCACAATAGCTACCACAGGTTCAACATTCAATTGCTTATCAGGATCCACAATTTTCATTGTACCTTTGTTATTTGCACTAATAATCATAGAATACTCCTTTACCTTAGCTGGGAAAGGCATTTTCTCAACATGAGGTTCAGGCACACTGTGGTTAGTAGTACAAATTTGAGTACTTCTTATAGGAACATGACTAACAACATCTTTATACGGAGCATGGTACTTATTCCACTTCTTCTTGGGGATTTCTATGTAAGAGGCAAAGGCCTTAAAACATTTGGCAATACTTTGGGAATCAAGACCAAACTCATTGCGAATATCATGGAAGTTATCAGTACCCATAAAAGATTTAATGCATTCATAATCATAGTTTATACCTAACTTTCTTCGTTTGTCATTCTCCCATGCCTCAGTGTTATCTTGAATACGTTCTAAGAGATCCCATTTAGCTTCTTCCTTCATACGTGTGAATGATCCAGCACAAGAAGCATCTAGTAAATCTTTATCATGAAGAGAAAGCCTAGCATAAAAGTTATTGAGAATAATATTATTAGGGAGTTCATGAATAGGACATTTAAGCATTAGTAACTTAAATCTCCCCGAAGCTTGAGCTGTACTCTCTCCATCAAGAGGTCAAAAGTTATATATAAGACTTCTATCCTTATGGATTTCACTGGGAGGATAAAATTTAGAGTAAAAGAGAGATGCCATCTCCTTCCATTCCATGGATTGTCCATTCTTCAGCAGCTTATACCATGCTTCAGCTCTCCCTTTCAAGGATATGG
Organism: Avena sativa; assembly: GCA_916181665.1. Lineage (NCBI taxonomy): Eukaryota > Viridiplantae > Streptophyta > Magnoliopsida > Poales > Poaceae > Avena > Avena sativa. The sequence continues at coordinate 199,344,608 of OV702282.1, forward strand.
AGAGTAACTTGTTCACCTGTTCAGTTGTGATACCTGCACACTTAAACAACCTGCATAATTCATGGATAAAAAGCAAGTGATCACCGGGATGGACAGTTCCATCCCCAAAATAATAATTATCCATAACACGATTAACAATACTTGTAGGTATATTAAAAGGATCTATCTCAACAGGAGGTGATTCATCTACTACCATAGCAGTGGTAGTAGTTTTCCCAAACAGAAAACCAAGTGGGTTATCCATATTGGAAACAAAGTAACAAGCAGTAACAAAAGCAATACTCATAGTAAAAGTTTCCCTTACAAGTTCCACTCTTCAATAGCGTTTCACTCCCCGGCAACGGCGCCAGAAAATAGTCTTGATGACCCACAAGTATAGGGGGGTGGGGTATCATAGTACTATCGATAAATAGGAGTGTCGATCCCAACGAGGAGCAGAAGGTGCTGAATAGTGGTATGGAGCAGGAAATCCCTGTGAATACTTAGCAAACGGATTTTTAGTGGTTTTCTGACAAAGCAACAAAACAAAGAGCAAGTAACAGAAGTAACAAACAAACGGAGAAAGTGGCCCAATCCTTTCTTAGCAAAGGACAAGCCGGTGGAAATACTTATAAGGACCAAACGTTCTCGAGGACACATGGGAATTCTGTCAAGTGCTTTCGCTTCAAATAGTCGAGTACCCTTCTTTGGTGTTGTAAGTGTTGTGTGGGTAAACCTGTGATAACATACTGCCCTTCCTAGGACTAATACATACTTGTGATTAAACCCCCTGTAAACATACGTAACTATAGGAAAGTAATTAAGATATAAATCTAACCACAGCCTTAAACTCTGAGATCCTACACTCCCTTGTGCAAAGGTGTCCTAACGGGGTTTCAGGTTTCTGTCACTCCTGCAACCCCATGATTAGTAGCCAAATACACAATGCATTCCCCTAGGCCAATAAATGGTGAAGTGTCATGTAGTCGACGTTCACATGACACCACTAGAAGAATAGCACCACAACTTAAATACTAAACCGTTGAATAATAACTCATCACAGATTCACTACTAACAACATGACTTCTTCCATGTCCTCAAGAACTAGACGAATTACTCACAAGACATCATATGGATGAAGATCAAAGATGATATGATAATGGATAACAATCTGAATATAAACAATAATCCAATGGTTCCACTCACAAGCATCAACTACAATAGTAATCAACACCGGGAAAGTTTCCCCTAAGAGCTAAAGCAATATCCAACACAGTTGTTACAGCGGGACGGAGTGGTAATGATGGTGTTGGTGGATATGATGGTGTGGATGATGATGATGATCCCCATGAAGCCTAGCTTGATAACGGTGTTGATGGCGACGGTCTCCCCTCTTCGGGAAGGAATTCCTCTGGCAGAAATCTGTCTGCCGGAGAGATCTTTCTCTCTCGGTGTTTTCTGCCCCCCAGAGGCGGCGGAAATCTATCTGTGGTCGCTCTCTTGGTATTAGGGTTCTGTAGGGAAGATATAGGCGAAGGGGCGGAGTCGGAGGCTGGGCAGGTGGGCCACACCTGCCCTAGGCGCGGGGTCAGGTGGGTCCGCGCCTAGGGGTGGTGTGGGCCCCCATTCGCTCCTCCTTCTGGCTTCCTTCGTCCTCAGGTAAAATAATATGTTTCCATATTTTTTTGGTATTTTTCCGATCTTCTCGAAATTGCACCAAAACGCCTTCTTTTCCATCAGAATCCCGACTCCGGCAGTCCATCCTCCAGGAATCATCCAACATGCATAAACAGATGAAAAGCCATAAGTAATACCTCATAAAAGACAAATATCAATGAATAGAGGTAATTATGATATAGAATGGTGATGCAAATTGGGCGTATCAATGACTCCAGGGTCGCCGAGTTGGTCGATCACAACGCCTTTGTGCCTCTTGAGATCATTGACGACGACCATCACAGCTCCCCCGAGTCCCTCAAGACCACCGACTTTGAAGATGATCAGGATGGCTCTCCTACTGCCGACAATGCTACCTCAAAGTCTCCTGCGTTAGAGTAATGAAAAACACTTTGTAATACTTGTCTCCTCTGGATGTATGTATGCAGAAAAACTTATTGTGTTAATCTTAAGGCGAAAAACAATAGTTGTATGTTTTCTGTTACTCGAGTACTAGTTACAGCATGTAAATTTTTAAGCAAGTGTTGGCTTATCCATTAGTTTGGTTTTTATGCTTGACTTTTCATGAGTCGGAAGACTCGTAGTCAGAACCATGCGCTCAAGTGATGATGCCTAATGGCACTGTCAAAACCTAAGCACAAAATCGTCGACTTCAAGTGCCAAAAGTCACTACTCCATAATCCACATAAAAACAACAAAGAATGTGTAGACCAGAAAACTTAAGCTAACGCCCATAGGCGGAATTTTCACAAGTGCAAATGCAAAGCTTGCGCATAAAGGTTTTATACAATCCAAAAATGAACAATAAAGAAGGTAAAAGACTCAAGAATATGAATGAACCAAAGAGCTTTATTTCATTGATCATATAAGAGGTACACAGTAGATAAAAAATATGCTAAGTATAAAAAAGGACGTAGTTGTGCTATGTTTCATGGCCGATCAAACTCCGGGTAGTCATCATCCGGGTCACATCGCTTACGCTTATGATCATCGCTGGGTCTATCCTCAAGTTCACGAGGTAGTAAGACCCATTGAGTAGCGTCTTGCTTATGATGAATGGTCCTTCCCATGGAGGGGATAATTTTTGTGACTTCTTCTGCTTAAGTCGGAGCACCAGATCCCCCTCTTTAAACGAGCGATGCCGAACGTGGTGACTATGGTAGCTGCGTAGCTTCTGATGGTAGATGGCGGATCTTTGGCAGGTCAATACACGATCTTCCTCGAGAAGGTCCACATCTAGGCACCTGGATTATTCAGCATCATCTTCGTCGTAGGCGTCAACTCTTGGTGAATCGTGAATGATGTCGGAAGGCAAAATGAATTCTACTCCATATACAATGAAATAAGGGGTGTAGCCGGTAGATCTGTTGGGTGTAGTTCTAAACTCCACAGAACAGATGGTAGTTCCTCCGCCTAGGCTCCAACTGCTCTATGTAGCGGTGCCTCTAGACGTGGCTTGATTCCCTGCAGAATTAATCCATTGGCTCGCACAACTTGGCCATTGGACTTTGGATGTGCCACAAATGCTAGGTCAAGTCGGATGCCCTTCTCCCAACAATAAGCTTCCACTTCTTCGAGTGATAAGTTGCTACCGTTGTCGGTGATACTGCTATGTGGGAGACGAAATCTCACCACTAGATCCCAGACAAACCTAAGGGCAGTTGCCCCATCAAGCTTTCTAATGGGTTTAGCTTCTATCCATTTGGTGAATTTATCAACTGCTACTAGCAGATGCGTAAACCCACATGGTGCCATCTGTAATGGACCAACCATGTCTAGCCCCCAGACTGCAAACGTCCAAGTTATTAGTATTGTTCGCAATTCTTCAGTTGGAACATGTGGTTGTCGGGTATAATACTGGCATCCCATGCATGTGTCAACCAGCCTGTCAGCATCCGCCTTCGCGGTCAGCCAGTAGAATCCTTGCCGGAAGGCTTTGGAGACCAATGATCGAGGAGCGGCGTGATGCCCGCAATCTCCGGGATGGATATCACAAAGGATTTCAATACCTTATTGCTGGGAAACACACTTGAGGTATACACCAGTGGTGCTTATTTTATAGATTTGTCCATTGATTATTGTATAGCCCTTTGCTTGACGTACTATTTGCCGACTTTCGACCTCGTCAATGGGCAAAGTTACGTGTACGAGATATTCCATGAACGGTTTTGTCCAAGCCGAAGGGACCTTTGTCACTGCGTGAATGAAAGAGTCAACTCTGTCTGGGTTCTCGGGGTTCGCTCCCTTCACGGATGGTGTCCATAGATGCTCTAGAAAAAAGCCAGGCGGAATTCGTTTGCGCCCTGACCCAAGCTTTGACAGTAGATCAGCCGCCTCATTTTCCTTCCTCAGTACATACTTGACTTCGTAGCCCAAGAAGCTCTTGGCTATCTCGTCCACTTCATCTCGATATGCCGCCATCATAGGGTTCCGCGTGTTCCAGGTGCCAGCCACCTGCTGGGAAACCAAGTCGGAATCTCCACAACAAACTATGCGCTTGATGCCAATATCCTTAGCTACGCAAAGTCCGTGAATGAGTGCTTCGTATTCCACCATGTTGTTTGTAGCCTCGAAGTGGATCTGCAGAACGTAGTGTAGCCTCTCCCCAGTTGGTGACTGTAACAGTACACCAGCCCCCGAGCCGTTGAGTAGCTTTGATTTGTTAAAGTGCATCACCCAGTATTCTGGCTCTGGTATAGGAGTAGCATCTGACATCTCCGTCCAATCTGCGATAAAATCCGCCAAGACATGTGATTTGATGGCGTCGCGTCTCTTGTAGGTGATCTCGAAGGCGGCAAGTTTAATGCCCCACTTCGCAACCCGTCCTGTAGCGTCATTGTTGTTGATGATGTCAGACAGTGGAGCTTTGCTCACAACTGTGATAGAGTGCTCCTAGAAATAGTGCCTTAGCTTCCGGGAAGCAAGGAACACTCCATAAGCTAGCTTCTGGTAGTGCGGGTAATGTTTCTTGGACTCCATCAAGACCTCGCTTACATAGTAAACTGGTCGTTGAACTCCATACTCATGCCCTGGTTCTTTTCGCTCTACCACGATGACGATGCTGATTACCCGATTGGTGGCCACCATGTAGATTAACATAGGCTCCATAGGCTCGGGTGCTGCAGGTATAGGTGTCGAGGAGAGTATCTCCTTTAGCTTCTTCGGTGCTGCATCTGCCTCGTCCGTCCATGTAAATTTGTCCGCCTTCTTCAGCAACTTGTACAGCAGCAGAGCCTTCTCTCCAAGTCGGCTGACGAACCGGCTTACTGCTACTACGCAACCTGTAGCCGTTGTATGTCCTTCAGGCATGTTGGACGGTTTATGTTTAGGATGGCCTTGATCTTCTCCGGTTTGACCTCGATTCCACGTTGGGAAACAATGAAGCCCAACAATTTGCCGGCTGGAACCCCGAAGACGCACTTCTTAGGGTTAAGCATCATGTTGTATTTTCGGAGATTATCAAAGGTTTCTTTCAAGTCGGAGATTAAGTCGTTTGAATTTTTGGACATCACTGCTATATCGTCCACATAGGTGCGAACGTTCCGACCAATTTGATTGTGGAGGCAACGCTGCATAGTCCGCTGGTACGTAGCACCTGCATTTTTCAGCCCAAAGGGCATCATGACATAGCAAAACATGTCGTAGGGTGTGGTGAACGAAGTGGCCAATTGGTCTAACTTTCTCATCTTTATCTAGCTATCTCTTTCTCATCATGACATAGCCTTAAGTAACCTAGCTTTCTCTTTGCCTATGGCGTGTCTCTTCTCGTCTTCGAAGCGTTGTAGAGGTTGTTTTACCGGTTTGCATTTTGTATCAATATTCAAGATGTGCTCGTCAAGTTCCCTAGGTACACCTTTCATGTCGGCAGGTTGCCAGGCAAAGATGTCCCTATTCTCACGGAGGAAATCGACGAGCGCGCTTTCCTATTTAGGGTCCAGGTTTGTCCCAATGGCGGTGGTCTTGGAGGCATCGCCTACCACAAGTTCCACCGACTTGGTTTCGATGGTGGCCTAAAAGGTGGGAGCGAAGTCAGATATCTGCTTCTTCGATGTCGGCAGCTCCGTGGCATCAACCTTGCTCTAGATCTCCCTGAATTCTTCGCTGTATAGGGCAGCTTCTGCAAAGGCTGCTTCTCCAATCTCGCAGTCCCTTGCCTTGGTAAAGCTTCCGGATACGATGATGATGCCGTTTGGTCCAGGTATCTTGAGCTTGTTGTAGACGAAGCATGGCTTGTCCATGAAGGCGTGGAAGATGTCGCGTCCGAAGATGACGTGGTACACGCTCTTGAAAGGGACCACCTCGAAGGCCATGCGTTTTTGGCGTAATTGTTAACATCGCCAAAAGCGACCTGAAGCGTAATGCACCCAAGGGACCGAGCCTCCCGGCCAGGAACTATGCCATGGAACACGGTGCTGGTCCGTCTAAGGTTAGTCTCCGTCAAGTTCATCTTGTGCAGCGTATCCAGGTACATGATGTTGATGCTGCTTCCACTGTCCACCATGCATTTGGTGAACCCGTTGCCGTCAATCAGGGGGTTGATGACCATGGCGTACTGGTTCTCCATAGGGATGAGGTCTGGGTGATCCTTCATGTCCCATGTGATTGGAATCTCCGACCAGCGTAAGTATTGGGGAACTGGGGGTAGGGTAGCCATTAGTATCCTCATGGAGGTTTTCTGTTGCCGGACAGTAGGGGTGCCAAGGAAAGTGTGGTAGATGGCAGCCTTCTTCTTGAAGGGGTTCTTGCCCTTGACTTCGCTCTTGTCGGCGTGCTTGGGGTCAACATGCTCGTCCATGTCACTTGAATCCTTGGACTTCGCTTGTAACCGGACTCCGGGTCCTCCTTGAGGTCGTTGACGAACTTGCAATGGCGATTGGTGTGTGTGGCCTTGCCGTTGGCGTCGAGGTGTACAAGGCATGACATATCACGGTACACCTCGTACGTTTGGGGAACACGGAGCGCTTCCGAGGTAGTTTCACTACCTTGCTGCCGTCCACGACCAGCCCCCCGTCCTCGGCCGCGTTGTTCGCCATCACCTCGTCCTGCGAATGTCATGGCGACCATGTCGGAGGTTTGATTTTCTTCTGGCGGTCTCTTCTGCTTGGTGTTGTTGTTCCTCTTAGCTTGAGTTGGAACGGCCGTTACCGGCAGGGAGTCGTGAGCATCGTCGGCGGCAACCGTGAACTCACTGGCCAGCTGGATCATCTGATTGAGATCGAGCCTGTGATTGTCCTACAGGTGCTTCAACTTATGTCAGAGCAACGTACCTTTCTCCAACCCATCGATGAAGGCGGCCATGGCGGTCTGAGCGTGCACTCCTACGCAGGAATTCTTCATATCCAGCCAGCGAGAGAGGTAGGCGCGAGATGACTCATCTTTCTCTTGCACGCACCGTTGTAGATCGCCAACAGTGCATGTATGCTTATACGTACCCTCTAAGTTCTTGGTGAATGCTTCTTGCATGTCCAATCAGTTGCAGATGGACTTCTCCAGCAAGTCATCAATCCATTGGCGGGCCGTCCCCATCAACATCAATGGGAGGTACTTGACGGCAACGTTGGGGTTACCCCCAGCGATCTCCACCGCATTGCCGTAATCCTACAACCACGTAGCTGGTTTGGTGGTTCCGTCATAGGGCTTGATGTTCTTGTCAATCCGGAAACCCATGGGGTAAGTTGCGGTCTGCATAACAGGTCCAAAGCAACGTGATCCCAGGTATTGTCCTTCCTGGGCCTCGTGAATCTTTTCCAGGCGTGAACGTGCATCGTATGGCTCCGGGCTTGTTCTTTTCTTCTTGTCGCCAGGGGATGGGCTGCGTGAATGACGCGGGCCTCCTCCGCCATGGTGGCGTAAGGGGCGACGGAGGCGGAGGTGGCGGTGGGTTAGACTTCTTGTTGTTACCCTCCTACGACGCCACACGCTTGTCGCGGTTGCTTGTCAGACGCGGAGGGTCATGACGCGACCTGCTCTTGTGTCCGTGGTTGTGCTCTCCATCGTGACGGGGCTGCTCCGCGTTGTCGCGGATGTCGATGACGTTTTGCCTTGGCGGAGGCATGTCCATGCGATGGTGAGCCTTTGAGTCTTCGCGATGTCGGGGGGATCGGGGCGGTGGAGATGGGCGACGAGTATGAGCCTTGCTTCCATGGTGGGAGGATATGGGGATAGCGTCCTTCCTGTTGCGCGCATCCCTCTATCTTTGTTCTGATGCACCTGTATAGGCCCTGACATCCTGAGGAGATCTGTCCCTTGGCGGCTTAGGATTGCCTGACTGGCAATATGCTGGATCAGATTCGAGCCTCTGAGAGGTGGCCTTTTCCTGCTGTTTCACCGCCTTTTCCACAAGGTCATAGACCTTTTCCACAGCTGTGGGTAATCTATCCTGCTCCAGGAGGGTCTTGGCGACGGCTAAATTGAGAATAGGAGTGGGCATGACCTGCCTGCCTTCGCTGTAAATGTATGACTTGGCTTATGGCTGCTTCGAGGGAGCCCATCCTAGGTTTCGCCGTACACCAGGATTGTTGTTACGCGAGCCGGAGCTTTCTTAGCCTTCTGATGCTTGAGCAGAGTCTTGTACTCGGCCTCCATGGCTCTAGCTTTCTCTATTGACTTCTGCGCCTTGGCCAGATCTTGATCCAGCTTAGCGCCTTGCTCTGCGATGGCTTGCGCTTCCTCCAGCAGCTGTTGGCGCTTCTCGTCAAGTTGTACCACGTTCCGTATATGAGCCACATTCATGGGCTCGACGAGCAAGTTGCCGTACATCACTCTATCAGCTGGAGTGATCTGGGAGGCCGCGGATGTAGATGCCGGAGGCGGCGAGTTTGCGGTGTTGTTGTTACTCGGACCGACGTTGAGTTCCTACGGCTGTTGCACTGGGTTAGGCGGAGGGGGCATGGCCTTTGCGCGATCGTTGTCGACAGTAACAAGTGGTCCCTTCCCCTTGTCCAGCGCTTTAGGCGGAGCTTGTTCGGGTTGATCTTCCTCCATCATGGTCCCAATGGCGACGAACACCTCTCGAGATGTGATGGCGTTGTCGGCCTGCTCGTCGCGTTTGAAATCCTCCTCCATCTCCTACATAGTATAGTCGAGTTCCTCCGGGTTGAAATCTATCTCCTCCGAGTCAGCGCTGATGTCGGCATAGAGCACGTCCAGGATGGAGTCGGAGGGTGTCGGGGCTTCTTCGATGATGGGTGGTGGTGGTGCGACATCAGCGACGATGACTGGAAGCGGTGGAGTAGCCGTAACGATGACGAATGGGGGCGGTGGTGGCGGTGGCTGAGGCGGAGGGGCTCCGGGTAGGGGCGCAAGCGCTGTCTGAGCTGCTGCCTCAGCTGCCGCGTAGTTGTTGATGGTGTGAACCATTCCCTCGAAAGTGAGGAGACCCGCGGCCTGCTGCCATCTTAGCGTATGCCGGAGAAGCGTACCGCGGTCTAGTCCTTCCACAAAGTGATAGATGGCATCATCATTGGGGTAATGTTCCAGGTCGGCCCGTATATGGAGCCACCTGGATAGGTAATTGCGGGGGGTTTCACCCTCTCTTTGAATGCAACACGCCAGATCAAAGATAGTCAACACGCCGACGAACTTGGATCTCTATGTTCCGGACGCACGGGCGAAGCCGGCGGACTTGCAGCGATCTTCCACCATTATATCCTGCACAAGGGTGGTTTGGATGGGCCTTGAATTTTTTTGATCTATGCCGCCAAACTCCGAGGAGAGATCCGACTTCAATCCTTCCACGAACGTATCCTGCCCGTAGGCGGTCTGTGCGGGTCTTGATGCTCCTCTGACTTCTAGGGAACTAGTGCCCGAGTCGGTTTCACCGATGAAGAGGTGGATGTCCCCGATTGGGACGATCGAGCAGCGGATGGGGTTCGTCTTCGCCGGGATCTAGAACTCGTCGGGAGGAACGATCGAAACATTTGCCGGAGAAGAGAATGCGGCCGATGGCTATGGTTTTGCCGATTCCCGCGAAGAGCTTGGACCTCGCCCATTGTAGAGCCTAAAGTGCCTCTTGCCCCACGGTGGGCGCCAGCTGTCGTAGTATTGCTGACGAGTACGCCATGGAGGGGTCCTCATATAGTGTGTTTAGAGACGTGGGGTAAGGTGGAAGGTTGGTGGGTATGAGGTAACACAGCTTACCCAGGTTCAGATCCCACGACGGTGGTGGGATCCTACTCCTGCTATAAATTACTATAATGGCAATACGCCGAGTTACAGGATCGGTTCCCTGTGCGTGATATGAGTTGTGTTCTGCCCTAAAGGCTCCCATAGGTCCGACTTATATTGTCGCCAGATCCTAGGGTTACAGGCAAAGTCCTTGCCGGACAGGTTACAAAGTCCTACACAGTAGAAAACTAGTCTAGTGTGTCTTGCACTCCAAGGCTCCGGGTACGTCGGTGACTCCTCCGTAGCCTTCTTTTATCCGGCATGGGTCTCCCTTCTGGATCCATCTAATTGGGCCGCCCAGCAGGCCATGGGTCTTGCTATCAACTGTGGGCCATCCGAATTAGAGACATGATATGGTGACACCCATTTAGCATATCCCCAATCACGGGGTTGGACTCGGCCAGGTTAGCCACTTAGGGTTTCTGGTAGACACTTACACGCGGGGCTCACCTGTAGTTGTCGGGTCTGCGGGTTAAAGGGTATGGGTTTACCACCTCCAGACCCGCACCCGCTAGACCTGATGGGTCTGGATATTTACCACTAAGCACACTCATGGGTTATCTTTTCAACCAAACCCTCCTCCATTTGATGTGGGTACCCACCGGATTAGCGGGTGACGGGTACCCATTGCCATCCATAGGCGCACTACTACTCGGCTCCTCCTCTCCCCTGAGCAGCTCTTCTTGGAGGTTGTCTCGCGATCTAGCTTTTTTTTTTCTTCTTTGGGCTTTGTTGTGTTCTAGCCCCAGCGGAAGTTATTTTTCTCTTCTTTATGTTGTCGAAGATCCTGTTTTGAACTCAGTTGTACTCAGTTGTTGGTGTTTTATTTATAAAATGGGGCAAAAACATGTTCCAAAAAAAGTATGTAGCAGTACTATGGAGGATCTTCTAAGCATGTTTCGTCCACGCCATGTCATATACTCGGTGTTTAAAAACATAAATACCCAGCTAAATCTTTACATAGATGATAGATAAAACCCCTACAAGCTACTGAATACATTCCATGAGCACTGCTATTCTAATAGCAGAAATAGCTATGCTATGCTACATATATATGTTCCCAAAACCATCAAACTCATAATTATTTTGTATGTCTAATATTAGTATATGTTATATGATGTTTGTAAGTTCACGTAGACGTGAAGTTGGAGAGGCCGTATCGCCTATCTTGTGTGGGGCATTTCTAGTTCTATCCTTGTTCGTAGTAGCTCAAAACAGAGTACACAGACTGGACGACTGCACAAAGTAGCCCAACGGCAGCTGCCAGGAGCCCAACGAAGAGCCAGGGGTTGCTGAAGTACTTCCGCCTCAGCCACGCCATCCACCTCCGCCCGTAGCTCCGGGATCGCTTGTCCAGTTTCTGCCGTGTATTCCACAGGTAGTTGACGGCAGGGTCGCCGGTGTTGAAGACGATCCCCTTGCAGAGGTCGGCGAAGCACTTGGCCACCTCGTCGTCGTTGCCGTGGGCGTGCACGATGACGCGTCTCTTAGACAGAAGCTCCACGTCCCTCGGCGTGCCCGCCAGCTGCGACATGAACACGCAGTACGCCGTGACGTAGCTCCCGATCGTCACCCCGTTCCGCTGCTCCAGCGCCATGAGGTTGCGCAGCAGCCGCCACGTCTCGTTGTCGATGTCCAGTTGGGGCACCTCCAGCGTGCCGCCGTCCAGGTTCACGTCGAGGATGCAGCGCACGCTCCCCGTCTCGCTCATGTCTCGGCTCCTGAACTTCACCCCCGCGTACCTGTACTCCGTCGCCGTGCGCCACCGGCCCGACGACGCAGATCGATCGGCGGCGCCTCGCGAGAGGGCATCATTCGGCTTCAGGTGCATATGCAGAAGATGGAGCAGATTACCTGGCCAGTGCGGCACCGTGGCTGGCGCTGCCTCCGCGTACTTCTGTCCCCTCATGAGATCAAGGGCATACTCCGCGATCCCAGTACGCACACTGGCCTCACCGACCAAATTGGTTAGCTCGCCGATCTTCTCGAGGACGAAGAAGGGTATCTGGTTCTCCGCGAGGAAGAACACGTCGCGCACCACCGCCAGGACTTCAAGGGCGGCGGCTCCGCTCGCGGTGGTGCTGCTGCCATTGGCGGCACTCCCCCCATCATCACTTGCCGTGCTGCTGCTGCCGCTGCCATTGGAGGCCGTCCCCACATCATCGTCCGTAGTGGACTGTGGTCGGATGCGGACGAGGCGGTGGAGTATGTAGCATCCATCTAGCAGGAGCATGCGCACGAAGTCGTCCCTCGTCAGATCATCAAACGTGTTCTCGTAGCAGCTCCGCGCCTGGGGTTCCAGGCGCGTCAGCTCGTTGACATAGCTCTCCACCGTCATGCCGGGTTTCGCCGCCGAGAGCACGGCGCGGAGGCTCGTCAGCTTGTCACGCTGCTTGGCCAGGCGCGGGGTCTTGCTCTCGGGGCGAGGGTAGTTGTACGGGCCGATGGATACGTGGTCGGGGTCGTACTCGCTGCTGGCGACGTTGCGCGTGAGGTCGCGGACCTTGGCGACGATGATGCGAGGCGGAGGAGGGCCGCCGTCGTCCTCTGGCAGCTCCTGGAAGGAGCTTAGGGTATCCAGTTGGTCTCTGAGTTGGCTGACCAATGGAGCCATCTCTAGAACCAAGGAATCCGAGACGCCAGATCGGCCTACAGTCAGTCGACAACAACAAAGTGTGATTAATTAATCTTTGCGTGACAAAATTAAACAGACAAACAGGATAAATTTTCTAGGCATGCACCTTGCTCATCCATTTGATTTTCCATAGTTACTCTGACGCCTAGCACAGTGTGTAGCAGTGAGAGAACGATCGAGGATCGTAGGGAGATAAGGTGCAGTTTGGTTTCGATAGGGGGATTGGAAAGAGACGAAACCCTAGCTCTCAACGCTCAATGGACCCTGTTTTTCAGAGTTTGTAGCCCGCCCATCGTGTATATATACAGACATCCAAGTCTACATCTGTACATACATTTCTTCCTCCTACTTTGTTGCATTCCGTCCTCCAGGACAAAGACAGAAGATTCGAGCGCGGGAATGCACCGTAACATTGCACAGGAAGTTGCTCAAAAGCTACTACTCCCTCCGACCCATATTAGTTGACTTTGATTTGTCTAAATTGGAATGAATCTAGACACTATTTAGTATATAGGTTCATCCAAATTTAAAAAAATCGAAGTCAACTAATATGGATCGGAGGGAGTACTATAATTGATAAACTTTCCAGAAAAGAATCTACCACTAGATATATATAGAAGTCAGTCAAGCACTGAGGTGGAGGTGTGCATTTGTCCGCTCATCATCTTACTGAAAAGACGAAAAAAAAGTACTGGTGTATAAGGATTCTCCCTTGATAGATCCAGGGTTTTGGCGTGGCCACGTCGCCTAGAGGAAAGAATCAGAATGGTTTTGGCGTGATTTACTTGTACTGGTTGGGTTCCCTTCCTTCATGAATCACCATCAGGCCTAGGCGAAAGGACTGCGTCACTGCTTTTTTTTTAGAGATACAGCGTGACTGCTTGGCAACAAGGCTGGCCCATCATCCATGGTCCTTCTTGCATGCTTCCTTCCGTGAGTACCGTCCAATCAACCCATCTACATTCAGACTTGCTTTCTTCACGCACAAGTCTTCCAGATTTGGAGTTACTTGCTGTGGCTTATAGCACATGAAAAAATCAAGATCGGGAAGCTAATGTGACTGTTAGATCAGTAGCAGGTTAGCAGCAGTGGTGAAGAATTTAACTTAACTCTGCATTTTTAGAAAATGGCCAGTTATTTCGAAGTTCTACAAACCAGCAGATATAATTGCGTAGTCCAGATCTCTTTCACGTCTGTCCTCACGCCATACCAGAGGTTTTTTTTTAGAGCACATCAAAGACGTGACTTATTTTTTTTTAAACAAGGCAAAAGATTTGCCATTTTCATTGATTAAGGAGAAGGTTTTTAGATAGTGCTTACAAACCATGTCTTGGCAAAGAGCCAAGACCAACAACAAAACGATTACTCGCGAGAGATTAGACTACTAAGAGCTTTTGCCCCTGCAAAGCACCACAAGTGTGCTTCATCCTTGATTTTTGTTACCATCATATCCACGGTGACAGAGCGGCCTCGGAAAACTCTTGCATTCCTTTCCTTCCATATTTCCCATGAGACCAACATTGCGAGCGAGGCCAACGCCTTCCTATTTGGTCCTTTCTTGTGGATTGCCTTCTTCCACCATTCTTTGACGGAGTGGAAATGCTGGCAATGAGTCGTGTCGATTTGGTGGAGGCCAAGCCAATTTTTTAACTTGTTCCAAATCCTAATGGAGAAGCGGCACTTGAATAAGAGGCGTGAGGCCGAATCTTGTCTTTGATTGCACAGCTTACACAGCCCATAATTTGGCCACCCTCTTCGGGCAAGCCTGTCCGCCGTCCATACTCTATTTTGAAGGACCAACCAAGCAAAGAACTTGCATTTAGGAGTAGCCCAAGGCTTCCAAACAAGCGGCGGCATCGAAGAGGTTGTTAAGCCCAGGAATTGCATACTGTATGCTGATTTAGCCGAGTAAAATCCATCATTTGTGAGCTTCCAAGAGATAGCGTCCAGCCTTTGCGGGTGTAGTGTTACATTAGCAATCTTCTCCCATAGCTTGTAGAATTGGTCAAGATGCTCCAAAGATAGACCATTTTGGGTGTTAATTTGGGAAACCCAAAAGTCATTGTGCAAAGCATTTTGCACCGAACATTTCTTTTTCCTTGATATCTCAAAAATTAGAGGGGCGGCGTCCTTGGGTCTCATGCCATCAAGCCAACTTGCCTCCCAGAAGAGAGCCTTGTTCCCATCTCCAATAGTGACCGTTGTCGCCTCCGCGAAAAGGTCAAGATCCTTTGTAGTGCAAGGGTTTCCTAGGCCTACCCAAGGCATATCCTCATTTTTCCATTCTTGCCAAAGCCACCTTAATCTTAGCGCCGCCGCAAACTTTTTAAGGTTGAGTATTCCAAGGCCTCCTTTATCCTTAGGCTTGCAAACGAGGTCCCAATTAACTTTGCATTTGCCGCCGGTAACCTTGTCACAAGCCGCCCACAGGTATGCTCTTCTCAAACTATCAATCTTCGCAAGCACCTCGGTAGGAACATCGAGGACGGTGATGAAGTAGATGACCACACTTGTAAGCACGGACTTCACGAGGCAAGATCGCCCAGCCATAGTAACATGCTTTCCAACCCATGGCACAAGCTTTGCGCCACCTTATCTTCCAACGATTGGAAATGAATTCTTTTGAGGCGAAACACCGATAAGGGCAGTCCAAGATACTTCATTGGGAAGGAGGTACGCACGGCCGGGAAGGCTTGAAGGATTTCCTCAAGATCAACGTTCTCACATCGGATAGGTGCCACTTGACTTTTAGTGCAGTTTGTGACAAGACCGGTGACCTCGCCAAAAATGTCTAACGTGGAAGCCACGAAGGTGATGTCGTTTTTGATGGGCTTCACGAAGATGGCAGCATCATCGGCATAGAGAGAAGTCCTAATCGTGGGGGCACGACCACGAAGCTTGTGGAGACGTCCTTGCTCGGTGGCTTTGCAAAGAATATGATGAAGAGGGTCTATCGCCAACACGAAAAGGAGCGGTGAGAGGGGATCTCCTTGCCTAAGACCCCTCCCATGCTTTATTGGGCTACCGGTCACACCATTGAGAAGCACTCTTGAGGTTGAGGTGGATAGGAGTGCCGAGATCCACTGCCGAAATCTGATTGGGAAGCCAAGGTGTTGAAGCATGTCCATCAAGTAATCCCATCTAACCGAATCAAAGGCTTTCTTGATATCAAGCTTGAAGAGAAGCGTCGGGCATTTTGCCTTGTGGATTTTTCTTGCAAGGTTCTTCACATAGATGAAGTTATCATGAATGCTTCTCTTTTTAATGAAGGCGATTTGGGCATTGGAGACAGGCTATGCATGTGGGGAGCAAGACAGGCCGCCATCATCTTGGAGATGAGCTTCGAAATAGCATGAATGAGGCTAATGGGTCTAAAATCAGTCACATCTTCGGCTCCATCCTTCTTAGGAATGAGGGCAATATTTGCGGAGTTAAGCCAGTGAAGGTTGTTTGAGTGTAGGCTTGAGAAATGATTGATAAACGCCGTAATGACGTGACTTATCTTTATAGAAGAAAGAAGACTTAAATTACAAGAAAACCAAGAGCCAACCGCGAACAGTTGGATTATCTAAACACACACCTGCAAACACACACACTCCACTTCACTCCGAGACTAAGCCTACTCTCTCGCTCTAACATGGCTCCCTCCAACTCTCGCCATTTCCCAGAGACGAAACTCCTCTTTGATCCTATCTGTGAGCTGTGTGACACTGCATTGCTCTCTCGTGTTTCCGAAAATCCTAGAATTCCTTTGTCTCCATAACATCCATGAAACAAGGATGACTAGAGTATCAAATTTCCTCTTGTCGGCAGCCACCACTCCTTCCCTCGCTTGCAGCCAACAGTTCTCCAAAGTGCTCCCCCTTTGAGGCTCCTCCAACTACAGCGATGCTGCTTGCAAGCAATTGTACCACACCTGCCTTGCAAAAACACATTTTGCACGAGAATATGCTCAACATTATCCTCCTCTTGAAGACATGTGAAACACGCGCTTGGCTGATCTTGCATGCTGTGTTTGTGTCACCTGTCAGAAGTCCAGAGCCTTTTCTTCGGTGCTAGCCAACTGAAGATTTTGCATTTGGTAGGTGTGAATGATCTCCATATAGGTTTGTGCATGCTAAACCTATATGTCCCATGGAAATTCAAGCCGAGAATGGTGCAGGTGAGGATGGGCTTTTTGGGGCGGGTTATGACGTGGCCTCGACCGATTTGGGTCAAAATGGGGAAATAGCGAAATGGTCTGGAGCGGTGCGGGCTTAGGACGACAGCGGACTGGAGTGGTCCGGTGTGGTGTCGAAAATAAACTAGAAAAATGGGCTGAACCTGTGGCTTCAACCCGCATCACCTGTGCGGGGTCAGGACTACACCGTTCCTCTATTCTACGATCCTTCCCAATCCCACACTATAGCTAGCAGCAACAGCAGTACACACTAGCACAGTACACACTATAGCTGCTATAGCTATCGAAGGACACCTAGCTTTCATGGGAAACCACGGGTTAAACCCATGGGTTGAGGCCGTATTCTACATGTGGTGTGGTGCGGTGCGGGTGAAATAATCATGTGGGACAGGGCCGGGTGGATTAACAAAATAAATTATTGGTTTGGTCCGGGCTGGGGACTAGGCTAATTTTGTATGGGGTGGGCTGGATTAGGAGCGGCTTCTGCCCCATTCTCAGCTTGACATGGAATAGCAGCTTGTATGTATCCTTGGCAGTGTATTGATAAGATCGGGAGCCAATCCAACTGAAAGTATCCGATGCTTGTGGGTCTCTTCTGAAACTGTTTAGCTCTACCCAAATGCGCACACATTGGACATACCCCTCCGTGTCCAGGCCTCCTGCAATGTCTGTCACCCATGCATTTTACAGTAGTGCCTCTGCGACCAAACGACTGTTTTTTCTCCGTGTCAGGACCAATTGACAGATCCATGATGCTATGTCCTCTATCTTGCGCTCATTAATCCACCTATTCCTCTAGAAGTACACCCTCTTGCCGTCTCCCAGAGTAATGTTAGCATGGTTGTGAAAAAGCTCTGTCGCTGTAGTATCCTTTGGCAGTTTCAGACCTTGCCACGGTTTCAAAGGATCAATCCTTCTCAACCACTCCTAGCGTACTCGTAAAGCTAAGCCCTGTAGCCGCAGATCTTTAACTCCCAATCCTCCATAGCAGAGTGGCTTGCTAATACACTCCCACGCTACAAGGCACTGCCCTTCTTATTGATTTTTTACCGGCCCAAAAGAAAGCACGCAAATACTTGAATAATCTCCTATAGGAGCCAATTTGGGGCCTCCTCAACCAAGATGTGATGAATCGGTCTGGCAGTTATCACTGATTTAATTATTGGCGGTCGTCCTTCTCGCGCAATAATGCCTCCTTGCCATGCGGGGCATTAGGTTTAGTGCCTTGTCTAGGAGAGGCTGCCATTCTGCTTTGGTCAGTGGTCTAAGTGCTAGTTGTAGCTCCAAATACCAGATGGGAAATTTATCCAATTTGCAGCCTAGAATTTTCGTGATACTCTCCTCATCTGCCTCCCCTCCTCTGATTAAGGTAGCTGGCGTTTTACTATAATTAACATGGAGCCATGAAGTCTGACCAAACATCCTTAAAATTGCCTTGATTGCTAGTAATTCTCCTCTTTGTGGCCTGAAGAAAAGGACCACGTCTGAATTGGTTTTTTACATACAACATAGACATGTTGGAGACAGATACAAGACCAGAAAGATTGGACAAAAATGTTGTCATATCACTACCGATATGATCTTGCGGTTAGAGCAACAGATACAGGCATACGAAGCCCGACTGTGTATGGACTTATAGCCCGTAGCAACCATCTTTATAAATTGTGCAGTCGATTCCAAAAGGAAAGCAGACGGTTTTCTGCTAGAACCAACTGAGAAAATCACAAACTAGTCTCTCTGTAGCGCCAACTGCTATAGTGGAGCTATAGTGGAGCTAACACAGACTTGGATTTCAGGCTCACGACTATGCTTCTCCAGCCATGACGGAGACAAAGGGATGGGGGCAGCAAGGCCAGACCACCCGTAGCAAGGTCACCGCCGGCCCTCACGCAAGCAAGGTTCACGGGCCGCCGGATGAGGTAGAGTACTCCTTTTTTCTGTTTCGTTTATCCTTTTTCTTTTTATTTTTCTTTTATTTTAAACTTGTCTTGTTTCTATTCATGTATTTTGAAAATTGTTTAGATTTGAAAATGTTCTTGAGAAAATATCAAAATCTAAAATATGTTCATATTTAAAAATGTCTAGAATTTCAAATTTAAACAATTTTTAATTTTGAACAATTTCCAAATTCAAACAATTAGTATTAAATTTGAACCATTTTAAATCTAGACATTTTTAATCTGAATGTTTTGTTTAATATAAACATTTTAACAAAGAAAAACTGCACTAAAGTAGCTGCTTACATGGGCCAGCCCAATAGGAGCGCGGGTTTTGACTCGGTAACCGACGCCATGGATGTAGTCAAATCGTGAATGGGTTCTCCCATATGTCTTATGAGCCAGATTTGGTACAACCCATAATAAGGTAAAGTTTATTTAAAATCTAAAATTATTTTGTCGACTAATTTATGGTGAACTTAGTAATTAATAGAAACATTCATGTCGTAAAGGATGAAATATTCACATATCTGAAGAAATAAATATTCACGTAATTCAAGAATATGTTCATGTATCCAATAAAATATGTTGATGTAATTTTTAGAAATATCCTTGTATGTCAAAAATATATCATTTCAAAGACAGAAAAAAATTCACATACAAAAAAATGCTTGTATGTACAGAAAATGGTATATGTATTTTTAAACTTATACCGTGTATATTAAAAATACTTTCATGTAAAAAATTCACAAATTCCAAATAGTCCATGAGTCTCATAAAATTTCTTCACAGATTCCAAAACATTGTTCATGAGAAAATAGAGAGTATTCATCTGTCACTAAAAATATTTATGTATAAATCAAAAAATAAGGAATAAAAATAGAGGAAAAATAAGTAAAGAAAATTAAAGAAAAGAGCAAACAAAACAAAACAAAATAAAAAATAGAAAAATGAAAAAGAAACAAAACAAGAGAGTAAGAGGAAAACATAAACAAATAAAGGAAAAATGAATAAAAATAACTCAAAAAAAGAACTAAAGGGATAGGTTGTGGCTCATGCCAGAGTGTGTAGTCAAGCACGCTCGATGACTCGCTATAAGCGATGCATAATGAAGGTGTATAATGGTCTAAGCAACCAATATTTTGAATGGGTAACTCTAAGAAGTGAATAGATGAATGGGACAAAATGGTCATGCCCAAGAATGGAACCTATGTTCTTGAGGCACCTAGGCCTTCTATATGCCAAATCTTATTTTTCTGATCCGAGTGGCACTACTATCCCGTTTAGAGCAAACCGATAAAGGGCCATATGCGGGGACCCAGCATACCACTGCATGTGTAGTACACTATAGTCGTTGACATGACATCTACAGAACACCGTTTCGTAAATATCACATCCCTCAGAGTGGTACAACAGAAACATTGCGGTTCCATATTACAAAAGTACATACATTATTATTATTACAACACCGGAAGTTCCAGACTTCCAAAAGATCCAACTTACAAACCAAAATATAAAGTGTTCAGCGGGAATTTAAAAGTAACAACTCCGACTAGGAGTGGGGCTCAACAGCTTATTCTATAGAGTTTATGCTGCTTGGCACCGTTAGTTACTACTAACTAGACACTTAAGTGGACTCGTTCTCATCGACACCGTAGAGGATCATGTGGTCCACACCTTCAACTCCTCCAGAGAGATCAGGTTCCTCGTAGAACACATCTTCTTGGCATTCGGCTGCATACATTGGCACGTCTTCGGGATCCTCAGAGTCTAAGCAAGGGATCAAAGGAAAGAATGAGTAAAAGCGTTACCCAACAAGTTCATTATATGCACGGTGGGAAGTTTGATGCTCTAACTACCACCTCGGATTATAAATCCTTGGCACTATGCAACTTTTGTAAATCTTTCTTCAAAGATTGATTTTATTCCGAAAAACTATGACAATCAGCCTTCACAGGTTGACCAGAACTTTCATGGAGTTCCTTTCCTGCCGCGTTCGTAGCTCCTTCCCGGAACATGGAGTAACAAGTTACAGTTCTTACACTCTGCAGAGGTACATTACTTTACCCATGAGAGATCAACGCCTTGTTGCACAACCGGGCGTACTTTCCCGTCCACAATTCCATGATGTGGGGCCCAGTAGTTGGTCTAAGCTAATCACTGCCCCCTTCGCGACCCCGCATGCCTCCTTGGTGTACACCATGCTCACATAATGAATTACGGCAATGGTTTGTACAAACCGTTAGATGTCAGAACTATCGTGGGACGATGAGGGTTCCCACCCATATGCTGCATATCCTCTACGAATTACCAATTAATATGCACGCTACGAGGATAACAACCACGACCTACACATCCGGCTTCATGCGAGAGGAAGAAGATATAGCTGACTTCTCTGTCCCATTCCAAATCTCATGGCTAACGCGTAATATACGGCGCTAGAATCACTGATGTCAGGGGTTGTTAAGTCCCTACTTGTTCATCATTGTTGCAAATAGAACCCTAAGTTCTATTGCCCCATTATATCACCACTTAGGATGATATCTATGATTTCTTTATTTATGAAAATAATATTTTCTTTCTTTTATAGCATATATGATAACACACAATTTGCAAATACTTTGATAAAGACTCTTCAAAGGACATGAGCAAGTGATGAACTTGCCTTGTGATGGCAAGGTAGTGAAGTCTGATGCTTGCACTGGACCTTGAGATTCTAGTTCTACAAAAACATCATTATTGCCCGGTAAGGACAATATTTAAAGAAGCAAAATGATTATGCAAGTAATGTAATGCATTATTTAATTCTATATGCATTTTCCCTCTATAAGGTGCCTTCTAATAAAGCATTTATAAAAATTAATATTTTTTTTATATTTATTGCATATTTTGAATTATTTTATTTTATTTGGCTTTTATTGATTTAATAATTCTTTTAGGAATTATTAATTATACATTAGATTTATTACTAAATATTTATTTAGTATTTTTCAAAAATACTCTAATATTAATAAATAATGAAAGTGATTTTTATTTATTTTTATCATCTTTCAATAATTTTGTAAAATTCCATAAAGAATATACATATTTCAAAATTCCTACAAAAATTTAAATGTCCAAAATTTGATATCTTATTTTATTTGGACAGAGTGGATTATTGTGAATCCAAAAATATTTTATTTATAATTTTTGGACTTTTATTTTATTTTCTATAATTTTATTGAGGCCAGGGGCATTTTGGTCTTTTCCAATTAACCAAAAAGATTTATTAAGCAACTTGGGCTGGCCCCTTGGGCTTATTGGGCCAGAGTGGCCCAATAGGGTAGGGTCAAAATATCACCCTGCAGGGTTTTGGCCCACCCAGCCCATTCTGCCTCCCTCTCTCCTTCGACCTTATCCCCTCCTCCCCTGACTCGACCCCGTGGCCGGCGATGCCGCCACCGTCGATTCCTGCCGCCGTGGTGCGATTTGGGGTTGTCAACGACGCTCGTTCATTCTATCCACTTGGATTTGACTCCAGGGCTTCCCCGTGGTCAGTTCCACCCCATTCCTGAACCCTAGGGTTCGGAAAAGGTGTTGTCGTCACCGTCATGATCCTGCCTGCGGTGGTGTACTAGACTCGTGTGCTGTTGCGGCCGCCGCCGTGGCAGGTGCAGGTTGCAGCGCCCCTCTGGGTGCTTCCTGTGCCACCGCGGTTCGTCGGCCACACTGCTTCCTCTTCGATTCATCAGCGAGGACCTCTGGTAAGTTGTATCTGTGGTGCTTGTCCATGCTACTGCCATGATTCTCTCTGTGTGTATCTAGTGGCTTCTCATGCCGAGTGACTATGTGCTGATTGGGTTCATCTTTGGATTAGGGTTCCTGCTCTAATTAGGGTTCATAACCCCCTGTTGATCATATCGATGATGCTTTAGATTTAGTGTTGATCATATCTGATCATGGGAAATGATTGTCTGCTGTGGTTAATGATTGGTAGTGGTTTTGATGATGCTAGTTGCCTGTCAGATTTATTCTAGTGTAATCCACCAGGATCCATGCTAGTGTTTCAATGAAGTCCTTGATTGGATTATGTTGTTGATCTGAGAGTTTACTCTACTATCAGATTGCTTATACTGATAGTAGTTTCTCTCAGTATTTGCTTACTGCAATTATAATATTGGCTTGTATGAGATTATACTCTCTGAATCAAATCATTACCTGTAATGATTTATGTGGATGTATAGATGAATATAAGGTTGATTCCTGGCACTTAGCTTCAGGAAAATGATATTTATTGGTTGTCCCTTTTATATGTGGATTCTAAACAAAGATTGGTTTTAGTTCATATACAACCTGTCCTTGTGATACCATTATGATCTGGCACACAAGTGATTGAGTTTTATTTCTGGGCTTAGCCTGATAATGCTTGTGATTAATACTGACAAGTTGACATGAAAGCTTGTATTAACTTTCCTGCCTATGATGTTGGTCTGAGGCTCTAGGATTTAATTCCTAGTTAGTAGAGTATTAGTTTGTTTGAAACTTGTAAGATTAGAGGTGCTACTCTCTTTGAGAGATGTGCCCTGATCTGATAAGATCAAATGAAAATGATCTAAGTTGCAAAAATACACTGAACCCAGTGATGCTGGTCTGAGGGTTTAGTGTTTGTGGTTGAGCTTGATTTCTTATCCTTATACTTGAAATCTCTAGGATAGATTCACCCCTCTTGGGTGATTATTGAGAGATCATTACATAGAGAAACACATGCTTTTATTTAGATAATATGATGAAATCATGTGATGGTTTTATGAGGCTCACCACAAATTCTGATGTGGATGTAGTAGATTGATGATGATCTTGATCTTGATCTGGATCTTGATCTGCTTTTTGCTGTGCTCCTGAGCTTGCTCTTGAGCTTGCCTGCTCCTCCTAGCTCCTGGGCTTGACCTTGCTGTCCACCAGATTCATCCCCCTCCTTATGTCACCATCCAGGTGATGTTTGGGTTGATCTGGGTGGTTTGGTTTGGTTCGGCTGCTGTTCTTAGTTTGGCTGTTGTCTACACTTGCTGTTCTTGTGTGATGTATAGTGGAGTGATGCACTAGTGCTCCCCACGGCTGTGCTGTGGTTTTGTGATATTTGGCTGTGCTTGTGAGGTCGACAGCACACCCTTTGCATGCCGGTGTGTGTCCAGCTTGTGTGTCTGCTATGGACTTGTGGATAGGTTCAGAATTTTTGAACTTACCATTACCTGCTTACTTTTACCTGGCAGGTGAATTGATCCTTTTGGATGTAATTTGCATTCTGGCTTTGAATTTATGAAAGATGAAATCTTTCATATTGGTGAAACTTGCCCCTTTTTGATCATCTCTCAATGATGAGTTTGTCAAGTGCACCTCACTGACGTATCTGAGAGAAATATACTAACACTAATCTTATTTTGTTTTCTGTTTAATCTTTGTTTTGCAGGTACAAAGATAAGGATGAAGATTTAGTGTAGTTTTAAATATAGGATAGTTAGTAGATATACAAATGTAATTTTCTTATTCTTTTGTAATTTTTCTTTTATAATTCTTGTAATCTTTATTTGGTTCATTTGTAATAAAGATTATATATTTATTAATAAAGAATATTCTTATTCTTTACTCTTGTGTAAATTGTGAAGTTTGGAATAACTTCAGTAAGTTCATTCTTTGTAACCTGTTTATGTATATGAAATGAATTTCATATACAATATTGTTTTTAGATAAGATTTAAGTTATAATACTTTTCTCTTAATTAATTTAAGATTCAAATATTATATCAAAATCATTTAAATTATTATTAAAACACTCAAGTTTAAAATTCAAATTCATTTTTAAGACACACATAATTCCTTTAAGATCATATCAAAGTTTATAGCAATCCTCCTTTAAGACTAAATCTACTCTCAAAGTAAGAAAGAAATATTGATCACTTAAGGTTTTTATTTGGCGAAAATTTTACCCACATTTTCACAAATGAATGCATGCAAAAATTCATATTCCTAAATCTACCCTTCGTTAGGTCCTAAATACTAGGAGGTTACACCATACCCATCCATTTTTCTTCTTTTCCCTGTTTTTCATTATTTTTCTTTTTATGGGTTTTTATTTTTTATTTTTATTTTTATGTATATTATTTTCATGTTTATTTTGCATTTTATTTTCTATTTACTTTCATTTCCCCTTATTTTTATAATTTTCTTATATTTTTTCCTACTTTTATATTAAAAATGTTAACAATGTGAAAAAAGTTGTGTATAGTTTAAGAAAATTAAGATGTTCAAAAAATGTATATATCTATAAAAACATATACTTTCATGAGATTCAAAGAGATGTTCATTAATTCGAAAAAATATTCATGGTAAGTTTTAGGAAATATTCATAGGTTAGATTTATTAACATAAATAGAAACTTGTTAAAATCATAAGATTTAATAAAAAATAATATATTACCTTTTTATGAGGTCACACTATGGAGCAGCGCATGCAGCCAATCCCTTCAAACTTTTTGATACTAAAACTACAAGTATGGTGACTAGAGGGGTTGAAAATATGTAGTAACCAAAATTTAGTTCTTTTTCAATTTAGGCTTGACATAAAGGTAAAATTATTTAGATATACAACTAAGTGAATTTACTTATATGACATGCAAGCAAAGTAAACAACAATACAAGGGTAAAATATAGAAGTAACTATAGGGGAGACACGAGGATGTATTCCCGAAGTTCTTTCCTTGTTAAGGGCACTACACAAGGCCACCAACGCCACAAAGGCTCACATTATTCTCCCGTATGCGCACCACAATGGCGGGCACACGATCCATTATGTGGTGGTCTTCAAGGTGGTGACCGAAACCTTTACAAACCTGTTGGGACACTCTCCACAACTGAATTGGAGTCTCCCTGCATGACTCGGAAGCTTCACAAGACAAAGGGAGTGCTTTGAGGGAGACCTCTTCCTTCTAGAGTTCTAAGAACCCAAGAGTAAAAAGTTCCTCAAAGAAAGGTGGAGGGATCAAATCCCTTTGATGGAAGTGTAGATCTATGTATTCTCCCTTAATTCCGAAAAGGGAATCAAGTTCTAGTACCTAGGGAGGGAGATCTAGTGGAATTGAGCTCAACTGTAATGGTGGAGAGAGAGTGGAAGTGATGGTAGCCCAAGGTAGAATAAGACTGCTATTTATATGTCCACCAGAAATATAGTTGTTGCCTACTACTTACATCAGAGTCTCTAGCATGGACTCATAGGAGTCTCTGGCATGTAGGCCGGAGTCTCTGGCATGTAGGCTGGAGTCTTTGTACTAGCTCCAGTACGTTACAAGAAATTGGCCCGAGAGAACGGGTCGGAGTCTCCGGGATTGACTCCCTGGAGTCTCTGGTCAAAGCAGAATCTCAAACCAGAAGGGGCGGAGTCTCCAGCCCGAGTCTAGTAGATTGCAAGCAATGACCCCGGGAACCAAAGTCAGAGTCTCCGATGTAACTTGGCAAGAAGAAGGATATAATTTCTAGAGGTCTTCTCCATTACACACACAGGAAGGCTAGGTGGGTGCATTTGAGTTTGTATATGTGATTTGATTTCCTATGAACCTTTTGAAGAGCAACCCCTTTTGATAGCATAGTTTCCATTCTACTCAAGAAACAAGAAAACCTATGAAAAACCTTCTCAATCTTTTCTCCTTTGAGGGGTCAATAATTGTCTTGTGGTGACCATCAAAAGTACCTAGAAACACTTAACACATGGTAAAACTCGCTTGTGTTGTTAACAAACACCCCGAAACATACTTAGGAAGTGAAAATGCCCTTTCAGATTCCCATGCACCTCAAAGGGTGGTATAGAGGTGCCCTATTATTGTTGGGTTCGCTGCATAGAAAACAAAAAAAATTCCTATGATATGAATAACTGAGCACCAATATCTATCTATCTAGATACAAGCAACGGGTGGATATACATCCATAAAGAACTTACCCTCGAAGACTGACAAAGCATTGCGAGATTGGTTCTTGTGGATGATGTAGTCGTTCACTTGCTGATCTCAAGATCATGATGAAGTCCATTAGGTCCATCACCAGCAAGTCTAGCACCGCAAAGCAGTGGTGCATCCGTATCGCACACACGTATGGTACCCTGACAACCTCCGAGCCTCGCTCTAGCAAAGCAGGAGAAGCATAGAATCCTTGTTCCAGAAAAAGCCACCGGAAAGATGTATCTCGCTAAGCTGAGACCATGGGGAATATTCTAGAGGGGGAGAGAAATCCTTCGCGAGGAGGTGTAAGATGAGAGGAGCAGAGGGGGCTGATACATCATAAACGTATCTATAATTTTTTATGTCCCATGCTTGTTTAGTATGTACTTTGCCTTGCTTTGTCTACACTTTGAGGTATTTCTATATGTTTTCTGGGAGTAACCTATTAACAAGATGCCACAGTGTCAGTTGCCTGTTTTCTTCTGTTTTTGGTTCTAGAAAAGGCAGAAAATCAATATTCTCGGAATTGGATGGGACAAAAGCCAAAGTCAATATTTTTACCGTGGAGAACACGGAGCCAGAAGACAAGACAGAGGACGGCCTCGAGGGGGCCACACCCCTGGCCGCGCGGCTAGGCTTGGCCCACGCCTGGGGGTGCAGCCGCCTCGGGCACCCCCTCGGCCTCCCTCTTCGCCTATAAGAATCCCCCGATACCAAAACCCTAAGTACCTGATCAATCTTCCACGAAACAGTCCATAGCCACCGCCACCATCGTCCCTAGATCGGGAGGGATCTGAATCTCTTACTGGCACCCTGCCGGAGGGGAGAGATCATCCTGGAGGCCTTCTTCATCACCATGCCAGCCTCTGGTATGATGCGTGAGTAGTTCCACCTTGGACTACGGGTCCATGTAGTATCTAGATGGTTGTTTATCCTCCTTTGTGCTACCATGTTTAGATCTTGTGAGCTCCGTTCATGATCAAGATCATCTATTTGTAATCATGCATGTTGTGTTTGCCGGGATCCGATGGATATTGAGATTACTATGTTAGATTGGTTAATGATTCTATCTTATTGATTCTATCATGTCTGTGTTGTTTGTGATCTTGCATGCTCTCTGTTTCTAGTAGCTATCTTGGCCAAGTAGATGCTAGTGACTCCAAGAGGGAGTATTTATGCTCGATAGTGGGTTCATGCCTCTATTTAATCCGGGGAAGTGACAGAAATCTCTAAGGTTGTTACTAGGGAGAAAACAACGATCTCTTGTTCATGGAACAAGTGGATTGTTTACCTTACACACTTTGCTTAAAGCAGTTATCCGTTGCTTGAAACTTAATACTGGAGGGGGTTCGCATGATAACATGAAGGTGGATTACTAGTCATAGATGCAGTTGGATGGCGGTCTATGTATTTTGTTGTATTGCCCAATCAAATCTCATAGGATCATGAATGTCTAGTATTGCATTGTTATGCCTTGCTCTGTCTTGTCAATTGCCCTGCTGTAATTTGTTTACCCAACATGTCATGTTGTTTATCTTAAGGAGAACACCTCTAGTGAACTATAGACCTCGGTCCAATCTTTACCATTGATACATCTTCCAATGTTCTTGTTTACTTCCTGCAAACCACTATTACCTTCCACACCATAAAGATAATTCTTTGTTTTCAGCAAACCAGTGAGATTGACAACCTCACTATTCTTTGGGGCAAAGTCTTGAGTTTGTGTTTTGCAGGTTTCCAGTTTCTAGCAACACCTCTGAGTCGTTTCCTTCCTCCTGCTGGTTCGATAACCTTGGTTTCTTACTGAGGGAAAAACTTGCTGCTGTACTCATCATACCTTCCTCTTGGGGTCTCCCAACGAAGCTCTATAGTGATCTGAGCCGCATCAAGCCTTTTTCTAGGCGCCGTTGTCGGGGAGGCTAAGGACAGCTTCACAAGGGGAGTCCTTCACAACCTTTCTCTTTACTTTGTTTTTGTTTTGCTTAGTTTATTTTGCTTTGTTTTGTTTGCCTCTTTTTTATCAAAAGCACAAAAAAATTAGTTCCTACTTCAAGTTGTTTTTATGTCGAGTTCTACTCCAATCACTTTTTCATTATGGATAACCCACTCGGTTTCCTATTTGGGAAAACTACTATCACTTCTAAGGTAGTAGATGAACCACCACCTACTAGAACCTCGATGGAAGATTTTATAAGATATAGAGAATCTTATAAGGGTAAAGTCATGAGAGCCGTGTTAAAAAGGTTGGATCTAATTGCTAAAATTTTGCTTAAACGCCATGATATAAATTGTTGCTCTGAACAGGATACTAAACATCTTAAATTCCAATGTGGCTTTAGCAAAGAATTTGTAATTATGAAGTATCATTGGAATAACTATATTCATCTTGGATTTGAAGAAGTAGAACAATTTGTTTTGTTTATGGGAGCTTCTGAAATAGAATCCTTCATGTCTAAAAACTATGAAACCTGTGTTGCTTGTAAAGACCTTAAAGATATGGTCTCTTATATCCTTGATCATTGCATAGAAAATTTCAGCAACAATTGTTGTATCATTGATTATAAAGAGAGACCCAGTCATGCACAAGAATGTGTCAACAATTTGTAGGAGCCTATGGAAGAAGAAATTGCTGAATCTGAAAGCTCATTAGATTAAAAAGAGGAGGAGAGTGATGAACAAAAGGAGGAAGAATGGATCTACCCATGCCTACCTTCTAATGAGAGTAACTCTTTATCCCTTACATTATTTAATTGTCCCCCATGCTTACCAAAGGAGGATGAATTTTATGTTCCTGTGGATTCTTTTGAAATATCTGTTATGGGTAAAACTTGTGATAATAGTTATGCTCATGTTATCTATGATAATCCTATATTTGTGCCTAATTTTGAAACGCATGGTACTAAATAGTTTTTCTTAGAAAATGTTTAAGATTAAGCTCTAGATGATGGTCCTATATTGAATGTTCAGTCACCCTGTTATAAAATTGTAAAAGTGGGTTTGAAGGTTTTAATCCACCTATTTTTGAGCTTGATAAAAATTATGTTTTTGTAGATCATGAAAAGCATGCTTTATGTGATAGTTATATTGTTGAGTTTATTCATGAGGCTACTAAAAATTATTATGATAGAGTAAAATATGGTAGTAGAAGTTTTCATGGTACTGAAACACCTCTCTATATGCTAAAAGTTTTGAAGTTACTCTTGTTTTATCTTCCTATGCATGTTACTTTGTTCTTTGGGAATTTATTTGCATACAAGATTCCTATGCATAGGCAGTGGGTTAGACTTAAATGTGTTTTTAATTTGCTTCTTGATGCTATCTTTTACTTCAATTCATATTTCTTATGTGAGCATCTTCTCAAACTATCATGTCTAACTTAAAGGCGTTAAAGAAAAGTACTTCTTGGGAGATAACCCAATGGTTTTCTTGAGTCTTGAAAGTTATTACTTCTGTAATAATCGCTCCTTATCCTTTTTATTTGATTTTTGTGCCAAGAATAACCTCTAATGAGAGAGAAGTAAGATTTTGGGAGTTGCTGTCCCGAAACATATTTTTGTGCTCCATTGTAAAAATTCGTGTAAAATCTCTGTAAGTCGGATTGAGCTGCAATTTTCTGAATAAATCTCCCAGGTTGTTAGCTAACTTTCGTTAGTACAACACTTTTTTATTTGATCAACATAATGTCTTTGAAAAAATCGGTTTCTACCTGCTGGTCTGTTTTGACAAATTTCTGCCATTATTTGCATTCGCTTCTTATTGATTCCTTTTTGGGTTCTTTTTGGGAAATTGAGATTTTTGAGGGAATTGCTACAGTATCTTGTGTTTTTGATGAAAGTTTTGCGGTTCTAAAGCTAAACCCCAAGGTCTATTATCTTTGAATACACTAATGTTCCTAATGAAGATTGTGTGAAGTTTTGCATGAAGGAAAATTTTTAGGTGTAAGGAAAGAATGATATAATGAGATGAAGAATGGACAAAATCTCAAGCTTGGGGATGCCACCCTATGTCACCCCAAAAAATATTCAAGAGGTACAAGCGTCAAAGCTTGGGGATGACCAAGGCATCCCCTTCTTCATCAATAAAAATCCAGGTCTTTCTATACACTTCATTTTGTTTCATGCACTGTTGTGTTGTTCTTGGAGCGTCTTAGTTTTTGTTTTTGGTTTTTGTTTGCTTAGTTTTCTTGAATAAAGTAGTTTGGACCCCCGTTCTCGATGTGTTATTTCAAATAAGTTGATTGGTGTTGGAAAGGAGTAGGAAGTTCTTGCTTTAGTAGTACAAGAGGAGCTTGCTTTGACTGTGACTTAGACTTTATCATATCATGCTAGATATTGTTTTGACCTTATGCTTAGTGACTATTGTTGTAGCATGACTTGTTCCAAACAATTAGGATTGCTTAATATGCCTTGGAAGAATCATGTGTTGTTTTAGCATACAAAAGCATAGTATTGTGGTATTCTCCTTTGATGCTTTGTTTGGGTTGACTTGGCACATGCTCACACCATGTTATGACTATGAACCAGTCACCATAGCCTCTATGATCATTTAGTTCTTGACTTGTAGTACCACTTTATGCCTTGATTAGTAATGTTTTGTTGCTCTACATGATTATGGCCATTATTGCTCTCTTAGTTGGTCGCTCCCAGTCTTTTGCTAGCCTCCACTTGTATGAGTAAGGTCTACTCATGCATCCAACTCCCAAGAAACCAAGTTATTCCAAAGTGTCCACTATAAATTCCTATGCATGGTGTGTTACACCATTCCAAGTATATTCTTGTTTCATCTACCATCCAATTTAAAAGTCACTTTGTTATGTGAAACTTAGTGATTAAAGCTCTCACAAACTTGATGGCACACTTTATTTTTCTTGCCCCTAAATAAACTTGAACCATTGTGTCATCTATGGTGTATATGCTTGCACTTATACGTTGGAATTAGCAGAACCATGCTGTCATGGGGAACGCTTTCAACATTGCACTTGTACATTGTGCCCAGTTGATATCATGCTCTTTTGTTTATGGATGTCGTCGGTGTGAAATGAAAGGGGAGATTGTAAGTCCATGGAGTTATGTATGTGTGTTAGAGAAATGCCTGGGCCACTAGCCTAAGCCATGCCTAATCATGGTCGAAACTTGCGGTATCACCATAGTGAGCAATCTATGAAGCATTCTTCTTATAAAAAAAGAGATAGAAATTGAGAAAAAGGAAAAAAAGAGATGAGAAAAGAGGAAAGAGAGAAAAAATCACCATTTTCCATGGTAAATAAGAAGATTGCTGAGATGCTCATTGTCTGCTTGCCTTGTCATTTTGATTATGGGATAGCTCCTGTATCATGTGCAAGGGGTACCCCATTGGCCGTTCTCTATGATACACATGTACTTACTATGACAAGAACTTACTGGTAACTAAACTTGAGTAGCATGAGGAGCGACCCTCGTATTCAAGGGACATGAGATTACCAACTTATACTTTGTCAAGCATGTACTCCATAGTTTGTTCACTTTAACCTTAATCACTTTAAGATGCTTATGATAGGGGCAATGAGAGCTGAAAACTAACAAGTACCATTATTTTTGGAAGCTCTTTGTGAGACTTGAAATCCCTACTTCCCTTTTATGAAGGGACTTTCTTTCATCATTATATTGAGTCTCCACCTTCTATACTTAGGCACCAATTAAGAGAGCATAGTTGTCATTCCTAGTTCTATGTGCATTATCCCAAAACTTATTGATTGATTCATATTGTTGATATTGCTTGCTCTTGAAATATCTGTATCTAGTCACTCTTATGAACTTTGAAGGTGAAACAAACAAATGTCTTTCAATGCATTGTTATTCATGATCTTTGTTTGTAACCTTTCATGTTGCATGCATAGTTACTTTGTCTTATTCTTAGAACTACATCTTTCATGCTCATGTTTAGAGTACTTTGATCCCAGCTTTCAATGCTTGCAAATGGTTTGATCTTGATTTTGATGGTGCATGTCACCTCAAAAATTATTCTTTTTATCACTTATCTACTCGAGGATGAGCAGGAGTTAATCTTGGGGATGCTTGATACGTCGTAAACGTATCTATAATTTTTTATGTTCCATGCTTGTTTAGTATCTACCTTGCCTTGCTTTGTCTACACTTTGAGGTATTTTTATATGTTTTCTGGGACTAACCTATTAACAAGATGCCATAGTGCCAGTTGCCTGTTTTATTCTGTTTTTGGATCCAGAAAAGACAGAAAATCGATATTCTCGGAATTGGATGGGACAAAATCCAAGGTCAATATTTTATCGTGGGGAACACGGAGCCAGAAGACGAGACAGAGGAGGGCCTTGAGGGGGCCACACCCCTGGCCGCGCGGCTAGGCCTGGCCCACGCCTAGGGGGTGCAGCCGCCTCGGGCACCCCCTCGGCCTCCCTCTTCGCCTGTAAGAAGCCCCTGATACCAAAACCCTAAGTACCCGATCAATATTCCACGAGATAGTCCGTATCCGCCGCCACCATCGTCCCTAGATCGGGGGGATCTGAAGCTCTTCTCGGCACCCTGCCGGAGGTGAGAGATCATCCCGGAGGCCTTCTTCATCACCATGCCAGCCTCAGGTATGATGCGTAAGTAATTCCACCTTGGACTACAGGTCCATGTAATAGCTAGATGGTTGTTTCTCCTCCTTTGTGCTACCATGTTTAGATCTTGTGAGCTTCGTTCATGATCAAGATCATCTATTTGTAATCATGCGTGTTGTGTTTGCAGGGATCCGATGGATGTTGAGATTACTATGTCAGATTGGTTAATGATTCTATCTTATTGATTATATCATGTCTATGTTGTTCGTGATCTTGCATGCTCTCCGTTTCTAGCAGCTATCTTGGCCAAGTAGATGCTAGTGACTCCAAGAGGGAGTATTTATGCTCGAAAGTGGGTTCATTCCTCTATTTAATCTAGAGAAGTGACAGAAATCTCTAAGGTTGTAGATGTGATGTTGCTACTAGGGAGAAAACAATGATCTCTTGTTCATGGAACAAGTGGATTGTTTACCTTACACACTTTGCTTAAAGCAGTTATCCGTTGCTTGCAACTTAATACTGGAGGGGGTTCGGATGATAACCTGAAGGTGGATTAATAGTCATAGATGCAGTTGGATGGCGGTCTATGTATATTGTTGTATTGCCCAATCAAATCTCATAGGATCATGAATGTCTAGTATTGCATTGTTATGCCTTGCTCTGTCCTGTCAATTGCCCTGTTGTAAATGTTTTACCCAGCATGTCATGTTGTTTATCTTAAGGAGAACACCTCTAGTGAACTATGGACGTGGTCCAATATTTACCATTAATACATCTTCCACTGTTCCCGTTTACTTTCTATAAACCACTATTACCTTCCACACCATATAGTTAATCCTTTGTTTTCAGCAAACTGGTGAGATTGACAACCTCACTGTTCGTTGGGGGCAAAGTCTTGAGTTTGTGTTGTGCAGGTTTCCAGTTGCTAGCAACACGTTTGAGTCGTTTCCTTCCTCCTATTGGTTCGTTAACCTTGGTTTCTTACTGAGGGAAAAACTTGTTGTTGTACTCATCATACTTTCCTCTTGGGGTCTCCCAACAAAGCTCTACAGTGATCTGATCCGCATCAGGGGCCTTTTATAGGGAGAAGGGAGGCAGCCAAGGGCCATGGCATGGTGGCCATGGTGGCTGCCCCCACCTCTTACTCATTCATGTGGGTGGATCTCCTAGTCACACAAAAAGCCTCCACTCACATAAACATGCCTCCACTCAAAATTACACACACCTCCATTAAATTTCCACCAAATTTAATGTAATATCTCATTTAATAAAACTATTTTATTTTATTCAGAATTTTTAATTACATTTATTAACAACATTCACATAAAACCTCTTGCAACATTTCAATTTCACATGTAGAACCAATTTTAGCAATTTTACCCGAAACAATTCCAGTTTCCATTGAAATAATTCCAGCGCTTTGATATTCTTTCTCTGTCATCTTATTTGCTCCAAATGGTGTCGGTATCCCTGAAGTGTCTCACCGTATGGTTCGTGAATAATGCATACATGATCGAGACCCCTCTTCGATCAATAATAAGCAGCGGGACCTAGAGATCTGTACTGACTCCTACACATTCAACGATGACTTCTTGTGATCGTGTGAACCTTTAACATTGTAACTAAATCCCTTTGTATCGCGATATTTTAAATGTCTGAGATTCGATCATCGGTATCCCCATACCTAGTTTGATCTCATTACCAACAAGTACTCTTTTCTTGTTCTCGTGATATAACATTCTAGTGATCCCCATCACTTGCTCACAAGCTATATCAATGTGATATCACCTAGAGGACCCAGAGTATATATCTCCGTCATTTGGATGGACAAATCCTACTCTTTATCCATGAGCCTCTACATAACACTATCGTAGTATCTGAACCCACCTTTATAGTCACCTTTTTATGGTGTGACGTTTGATGTTATCGAGATACTCTTCCTGTGTTAGTGATTGACATGATCTCATGGTCAAAGGACTAAAGTTACTTGTAATTATGTTATAGTAATTTAAACATAATGACTTTGATCGTATTACTATACTTCAGGTGAGTGTTCATCACATCATTCCACCAATGTTGTGACCCCGTTATTAACAACATCCAATGTCCATGATTAGGAAACCTTGATCATATGGTTAATCAACGAGCTAGTTTATATGAGAGGCATAACTAGGAACTCTTTATTTGTTTATTAATCACACATGTATTAACATTTCCAATTAACACAACTATAGCATGAGAAATAAATATTTATCATAAACAAGGAATAAGATAATAACCACTTTATTATTGCCTCTCGGGCATATTCCCTTCAGTCTCCCACTTGCACTAGAGTCAATAGTCTAGTTTGAAAAACTTGCGCATTCAACACCTATGGCTTTATGGTGTTGTATATACCCGTTTGCTAGTGGTAAACATAATCTCTGGATCTGATACTTTCTGGTCCATGTGTATTTGCATGTATTTGCGTCTCTATGCATCACTCATTCTCCAATGAGATTGCATTGTATACATTTGGTCTAGTGGTTATACCTTTAGTTCCTTAGGGTTAAATTATGTCGAGACTATTGTCGTACAATATATCTTCAAAGTGCTAGCTCGTTGTGAACCACACCTAGTTTGATAACAAACTACTTAACACAAATGCCCTCTTTTGCTGCTACAATAGTAGTCATATACTTAGCATTTTTGTTGTAGTATCTGTCACAAAGTCTTAACTTTGGAACTCATCCAAAACCATCATGGAATCTCATTTTCATTGCATTATGCCACCCATAGTTTAAATTGAGATAAACTTAATCTTGTGACAAAACTAGTACCAATGTAACATTTTACAATGAACTATTTGTCTCTTCTACAAATAAAACATATTCTAAGTTTTTCCAAAAGATCATAATAATATCCTTACTAACGTCCAATAATCATCTTATGAATCATTATGGTATATGCTCATAACATTTAAATCATAGGAAATATCTGGATGTGTACATATCACGTTATGATTGATCAAAATATTCATGTGATTTCACTCACCAAGTGTCAAAACACTTGTATCTTGTTTCACTTACCAAGTGTCAATACACTTGAATCTTGATTCAATCATTTTCATGTGAAAATAACCTTTCTCGTTGTTTCCATATTGATCTCATTAAATATCGCATCTATGTATGTCCAGCACAATGTGCCTCAATCTATCTGTATAGACATCGATGTCTAATAGTCGGGTTTTTCCTAATTCTTTCATAAAAATCTAATTTTAATGAAATTCTTAACCTTTGTCAATAAAAGATACATCATTCCTAATCAACAAGATGTCTTTTACATAATATATTAGAAATATGTCTCAGCGCTCCCACTTAATTTCTTGCAAATACAAGCATCTTCATCATCTTTGATGAAATTATACCTTTTAACAGTTTCATCATGATGAATATTCCAACTCCGCGATGCTTACTTCAACCATTGAAGTTTGCATGCCCTTTTAGCATCCTTTGAATTAACAAAACCCTTTGGACCATGTCATGTACATGTCCTAGGTAACCATTCTATTAGAAGAACTTTGTTTTGTTTGTTCAACTACCATATACCAGAATTATATGTAGTGGTTGCTACAATAATAATTTTAGACTAAATATCGCTATGAAATATCAAATCTTGTCATAGTCAACTCCTTGAACATTATCGTAAAAATCTTGACCTACATGTCAACTATTTCATAGATGTGAAACATCCATGTATATTTATTTATAGATCCAAATACGAACAATAGGTTTAACAACTTTCCGGAGGGTCTTCCAAGTTCAAAAACTTGATTTCTCATGTATGGAACTATCGCGGATTTTATGTCTTCAAGCCATTTGACGGAGTCAGGGCCCATCATCGCTTCTTTGCATATAGTCGGTTCATCATTGTCAAACAATAATGATTTACTCTCAAATATTAGTATTTGATTGTTTACCCGACCTACTCGGTTCAATAGGAACTTAGACCTCCATGACCACAACCTTTGAGGCACGTGAGCCATGAGAATTATGGCGGCCTCCGGGATACTTTCCGGCGCTGCGCAACTCAACACATATAGCTATGGTTCAAATAACCTTATCAAAGTTCTATTGTCCTCCCACTTAACTTTTTATGAAAAATTCCTTCTCGAGAAACTTGACGTTCTAAGCGACAACCACTTTTGTCTTCGGTGGTATGGAGGAATACCCAATGGTTATTTGAAATAACCTAAAAAGATATGCTCATCCTACTTTGGTTGTAAACATTTTACTTATGCCTAACATACCAAAATTTAAGAAATGACATC
The DNA here is from genome assembly GCA_916181665.1 of Avena sativa. NCBI lineage: Eukaryota > Viridiplantae > Streptophyta > Magnoliopsida > Poales > Poaceae > Avena > Avena sativa. The sequence continues at coordinate 199,382,009 of OV702282.1, forward strand.
TTAGGTTTTGTCCCAGACCATAACTTATATGGGGTCATTTCAACGGATCATGATAGAGCTCTTTTCAGTGTAAAAGCGGTAGTCACTAAAGCTTTAATCTTTAAAATACAATGGCAAGTTTTATAACAGACACATTTTGATCTCACCATGTCAAATAAGGTTTCATACATATCTCGAACACTCCATATTTCTATGGTGTTTCAGGAAATGCAAATCCATGGAACGATTCCTCAAATCTTAGTTGTTTTGCTAAACTTTTAACTCAAATATCTTCCTTTATGATCAAATCATAAATTCTTTATTTTTTTTACAATGATTTTCCACTTCATCCTGAAAGTCTTTGAACATTTTAAAATATTTCACACTTCTTCCTCATTAAGTAAATATACACATATATTCACTCAAATTTCCGGAGAAAGCATATGAAGTGGAAATCCATCGCTCACGACTACACATAATGGACTACATACATCAATATGTAAAAATTAATACATCAATATGTAAAAATTCTAATAAGTTAGTTGTTCATTCTTCTTTGGCCTTTGAACGAAATTTCAACTATCTCCAGGAAAGTCTCACAAGTGTCATTTGATCAAAACCAAAAGACTCCAAAATTCCATCAACATGGAGTTTCTTCATGTTTTTCTTTCCAATGTAATTTAAACAACGATGTCACTTTGTAAGTGATCTTTAAATCATTTGTCTTGCAACATTTTTAGCATTAGTTTTTATAGATGTGATTTCTCCAACTAGACTTGTAAATCATCCATCTTATATGGGATACAATAATTACTTGAACAACCTTTGTTCTCATAATACCTGATTATGAGATCCAAGAACATGAATTAATAGGATTGATAGGATAATCATACCAACAAGTTGCAACTTCTTTTCCGGTAGCTCATTCAAAAAGAGCTCTATGGTTAAGCGTGCTTGGCCTAGAGCAATTCTAGGATGGGTGACCGACCCGGGAAGTGGGTACCGGGTGTGCAAGAGTGAGGACAAAGTGCATAGAAAAGACTAGTGTTGGTCTATGAGGCCAGTCTAGATATCCTATTAAGCTACCAGGAGTGACACCCCCGGGGCCTAGTGGACAGGGTGTTACAGGTGGTATTAGAGCCGATCCTCGCGGTTAAACGAGTGTGCACGGGTCATTGGTGGTACATGTGGAGCATGGCGCGTGTGTCCTAGAGTGGACACAGCATCGCACATGTGCCGACACTAGACGCACAAACCCGTGCCAAGAGAGAACATTTCTGGGGTGTCATTGATCGATGAGGGCATCGATCTTCTAAAGGGTGGGTGTATGTGAGATCCAAGCACATGAGTTAATACTCCCTCCATCCCATATTAGGTGTCACATCCCAAGATTTTCCAAATCTTGTAATGTGAAAAATAAATGAATAAAATAAAATTTTGTTTGATTTTCAGGGCCAGAAGAAACTTTTTGAATTCAATTGGAACTTCAAACCAATTTGGATCAAATAAATCCTAAAGGGATTTAAAAAAGATAAACATTTAATAAAGGAAAATAAAATGTTTTGGAATTACTATTTTGAAACTTTTAAATAAAAGGAATTGGTTTTCAAAGGAAATAGAAATTTTATAAATAAATATTATTTTATAGAGCCAAATTAAACCTTGGCCAAGTTTTTGAAATAAAAATGTTTTGTTTTGATAAACGTAAGTAAGGGTTTATTTAAATAAAATAATAAGGATTTAATATCCAATTTTATTTAAGTAAAGGCTTTTCCCATTTTAAATAAACACTAAAACTTATTTATTTATTTAAAAATAAGTTTTCCAAATATTTCATATTCTCAAATAAAACCTACTGAAGTGTTTTGGTTTTATTTTTCAAAATAAATATTTTAATAAAACAAATCCTATTTGATTTAATAACTAAGGTCCACTTTAATTAATTATTAATGGAGCCTAAAATAAAAATGTTATTTTATTTTAAACAAGTTTCCAAGTATTCTTTATTTTCAAATAAAACCTACTGATTTGGTTTTGAAAATTTTGGATTTCAAATGAAGATTTTATTAAATAAATCAAACCCTATTTGATTAAATAACTATGGTCTATTATATTTAATGGATCCTAAAAAGAATAAAATATTATTTTATTTTGGGAATTGGTTTATGTTGTTAAACAGAACCAAAAACTCATTACAAGTTTGGAAGTGTGTGAATTATTTTGAATGTTTGATTTGTTGTTTGATTTGGGAATTGATTTTCAAAACAGAAAATAGATTTGGAAAAAGAAAAAGATTCAGACAGGAAAAAAATGTGAGAACAGACTGACCCAACCCAGCAGCCCACTAAGGCCCAACCAGCCCAGTTTCCCTCCCTCCCGAAGAAAACGTTCGGCACCAACTTACTGACCCACGCAGACAATGACAACTGGACCCCACACTCACGCACTCTCTCTCATAGACAGCCAGGACCCACCTAGCCACCACGTCGTCATCAAGCTCGCGCGCCCGTTGCCAGAGATTGATTCTCGGCTTAAATTCGCTCTAATGCGATCTTAATCACCAAAACCATCAAGACCCTCTTAATCCCCTCTAACTCCTTCTCATTTCCCCTCAATAACCACCGCTAATGAGCCACTGAGCACCTCGAATTCAAGGTCAACGCCTCGCCGACTCCAACGAGGTTCTCGACCGATTCCGGCGAGCACGAATCGCCCCACTGCCCCTCGACCACCCGAGCGTGACCCCCATCTCCCTACGCATCTCCCAGCACCAACCACTCGTCCGCACGTGCTCTAGAACGCCGACAACAAGCACGACAGAGCGCCGCCGTCTTCTGCCATTCTCCGACGAGCCCCACAGGTAGATTCCGACCGCGCCTCTCCTCCTCCTTCACGCTCGCATCACCGCTGTATCTTTGCGCGTCTTACAGTGCTTTCCGTTTGTCTCCTCGAGGACCACAGCCTCGCCTCCAATGACGTCCGTGCGTACCCGTGCCAGACAGTAACTCCGGCAAGAAATTAACGCCACCCTCGTACACCCACTGCTTCCCCGAGAGCACGTTGAGCATCAGCATCATTCAGCGAACCAGGTGAGCACCCTCTCCCTCCTTCTCGCTTCCTGTAACACCGGCGACGCCACTGACAAGCCGCCGCCGCCGCGCGTCAGAGTCCAGCGCCGCCAGTTTCTGGTCGGGGCACTGAGAGCCGTTAGATATAGATCGGAGCGATAGGATAGTTCACTTAAACGAAAGGGTAAGCGTTGATCTGAGCTGCACATGCCCCTTATAATCCTGTGGTCTGTATCGCTCGATCCACACGAACCGTTTTCGTCCAATCAGAGACAGACACGTGGCCTGTAGATGATTTAAAAGACTGAATTGATCTATTAGGATTCCAATTTTGTAAATTGCACAACTTTTAAACCACACGTCCAAATTTTGCAAACTTTATATCATTGGAATCAGTAAGAAAAGCCCTAGCCAACCATGCCTTTTGTTTAGCAAAAAGTTTCTGGAAAAATGGTTGTTTTTGCAGAAACATTTGTATGCTTGTTAAGGATGTAAAAATTGTTTAAAAATGAATTTGGGGTTAAAATCTTTTGAAATTGCATTTCTTTGAACCTACTGACCATAGGAAACACTTTGTGGACTCAAAAATGTATTTGGTGAAACAAAAGAATGATTCTTTGATTTAAAACCATTTCTAGTCAAATAGAAATGTGGTTTATTTATTAAAAATGATTTTGAAGGAAAACCTTTGGGAAATGTTTTGTTTTAAACTCTCTGACCCCAAACACCAAGTTTTGTGATTTGAAAATGTTTTTGGTGAACCCTATAGGTAAATGCCTTAGTAAAAAATATTTCTACACCACATAAAATGATACTTTGTTTTGAAAATGGTTTACAAAGTGAAACCTTTTGCAAATGACTTTGCCACTTTATAAAATGACCATTAGGTGTTTTCAAATGTTTATGACCTATTAGGAACCACTTTTCCAAATAAAACGAAGTTTGGCATGCTTGCATGCATTATCTTAGTTCTATGATTTTATGTGTTGTTTTGCTTGATTGGTAGATTGAGTTTGTGCCTTGCTTGATTGAATTGTAGTGACTTGAAGAGTGTGATTGTTGCAAGGACAAGGAGAGAACCCATACTCTACCAAAAAGGCAAGTGATGCTTCATACTTTTTGTCCCATTACTTTCACTATGCACTAGTGATTTTCTCTAAGTAAAACTTGCATGGATTTTTGCTAAGTATAAATCTTGCTATAGGAAAAACCTAGCAGATGAAACCTTAGTGGAAATCTTCCTAAGTTAAGATTCCTATTACTATTAAGCTTAGCCTAGCTAATAGAAAACAAGGGTGGAAATATATTCACACTATGGAAAATTTCTAAGTCTGAGGACTTGTGATTTTGTTTAATAAAACAACTAAGTTAATGAATCACCTAGGTGGAATGGTAATTGCTTGGTGGTTTTTGGTTGAGTGGTTACACAAGGCCAGGGTACTGGTGAACCTTGTGTATCTCACTTGTGGATGGCCACCCAGGAACAAAGAGATTTGAGATGTCAAATGTTGAGAAGCTTCAAGTGCAACCACTTGGCAATATGGGCTCTGCCATGATCATATAGGTTGCAAGAACTTAGCCATATGGACAGTGGGTGGTAGTGTTTGATAGGTTGGAGCGCGTCCATTTTGGTCTAAGGTAAGGCTTCTGAAAGATCTTGTCTTGGGAAACCAAGTCTTGTGGGGAAAGTGCACCACCTCTGCAGAGTGTAAAATCTAAGTACTTAGCCATGTCCCTGGTAAAGGACAATTTGAGCATCAAGACATGGAAGCAATCAAGAATCTCATCATTCCAATTTCTAAGTTAAAATCTTGTGGTTTGAACAAGGGTTGTTTGAGATCTTCAATCTTTGATTGAGAGAAGCCTTGGAAAAGATTTTGTCAAAACAAAAACTTAGTATTTTCAAAATGGTAAGGAAAACCTATTTTGAGCAATGCAAGCCTCAACTCCACTTATCCAAATGCATATAGATGATAGACTCCACTATACTACCATAGTATCACTTGCCAATACAATTCAAATGTATTGACCCTTGTGGCTGTAACTTGTATGTTGCAGGTTTGATTGTTTTAGTGAAGATTGATTGATTAGGATTACAAAGTCTACAACCAACATCTGCCTTTGGCACTTTGAAGATGAAGGACCCCATGCTTATAGTTATTCCGCTGCAATGTAATGTAATAGCCATATGAGCTTTGTATGATGTAATAAAAATATGTTTTTCCTGGTTATAATGTTATGTTATGACCTTTGTTTCTTGATATTACATCTTAACTGTGGATGCTAGCTATTGATCCAGGGACTAGCATTGTAAACACAGGGGATACCACCTTATGTTGTTTAAAGGTTGGGTCACTCCCTCTACATTAGGTTGCTCATAATTTTGCGTGCAAGTCAAATTTTGCAAATTTTGACCATGAATATACAAAATAATATGAATATGTGTGGTATAAAAAATATATTTTAAGACAATTCTAATAATATTAATTTGGCACCATATAAGTTTATACTTGTATCAAGCTACTTAGTCAAACATTGTACAGTTTGACTATGATAAAATCTTATATGCAACCCAATTTGAGACGGAGGGAGTAGGATTGATAGGATACTCATACCAACAAGTTGCAACTTCTTTTTCAGAAGCTCATTTAAAAAGAACTCTAAGGTTAAGCGCGCTTGGCCTAGAGAAATTATAGGATGGATGACCAACCGGGAAGTAGGTACCTGGTGCGCATGAGTGAGGACAAAGTGCGCAGAAAAGACTAGTGTTGGTCTGTGGGGCCAGTCTAGATATCCTATTAAGATACCAGGAGTGACACCCCGGGGCCCAGTGGACGGGGTGTTACACTGATCAAAATAACAACTATTAAAACAAATCTTGAATATAATCTTTGATGTCAACTAGAAACACAACAACACTTTGTTTGTTTTCGATGAACATCATCACATATTCTCTTGCTGGTTACTTAGGCCATTGCAGTTCATGAATTATGGTGTCTTATATGACACTTCACACCAACCAATTCGGTATCCAATACTCAAGAACCATATTGTTTAACAAGCAAAGAATACAACCATAACATGTGTATCATCTATATACCTAAGTTGGACATTTTCATCCTTTTATTTTCTGCCAAATATTTGGTAGATTCTTTTTCAGCACATCTTTTTTCCTTTTAAAAGAATCTATCAACATCAATAGTGGCACCATACACATGACACACAGTCCAAAGCGTGTTTAGTCAAATACTAATACCTTTGGATCTGCACTTTGAAGTAGATCACCATCATCAAATGTTTGGCGTTCTTTCAAAATCCATTCTTTAGTAATCTTTTAGTGTAGTAAACATTTTACCTACATCATCTATTCATCCTTATCATTATAGCTTTCATGATCAAGATACTATAGCTTATAAAGGCGAATCGCGAGTATAATGTTACTTTCCAAAACATTTTTGGAGGATTAGGACACCTAGCATCTCCAACCTTCGCAAATTCTCATACAATATGAGAACATGTATTTTGCTAAATTATACTCTATCATGTTGCAACCAAAACATTATTTCAGATATCGCAATATCTTCCAGTTATGATGGTTTCTAAAACAATCCTTTCAGCTCCTAGATAACCTTAATACTAAATCAACTTTTGAATATCAAAGTATCACGGAGGCAAACATGATAATTGGATAATAACACTAGAATTGTTACTCTTTATTGAATACTATTTATTAAATTTCATGGAGTAAATAGAGTTTGCTGAAAGTTTGCAATAGGACTTTAAACTTTACATTTTCATTCAAAACAATACGATACCAGTTCGTAAAGTAAATATCCAGAATTCTATAGTTCTATTATCTCAATTATAACTAAGCATAAGGTAGTGAACGGATTCTAATGACTACAAAAAAATATACAAATTCACTTTGATTTAATTTATGATAAATTGAGTTCAACTTTAATCATATTATCATTTGAAGTCCCACTCAAAGCCATCATCCCTCGAGTTGTTTTGGTGATTACATGAACCAGATCCACTACAACAAGACCGATCATCACGTGAATTGGTGCAGCTTCAAAGGCGAGCATCAATATGGGCATCATATCAACTATATGACTCATGCTTTACCTTTCGGTTCGTGTTCCGAGGCCATGTCTGTATATTCTAGGCTCGCCAAGTAAAAACCTTAGTACCCGTGTGTGTAAACTGTCTATAACATCCCAGCATTAGAGCTTAGAAATAAGTTGAACTCAGATGTGTGCATTGCGTTCATGCATAGAAAATCCAAATAATTTTCGCGCTTTTGAATAAAACTTGTCAAAGTGATTGAAGCTTCTCTCAGTTTGATGGAATTGAAGTAGATCATCAGGTTGATTGCGATAAGTTTCAGTATGACCTTTGCTAAAACCTTAATTTGGGTAAATATGATTTGATCTAAGGGTATATCAAATATAATAAAACTAAACCATCAACACATTGCTTAATGACTAATATTTGATCCTTAAGGCCTATAAAGAAAGAAGTAAGAAGAGGTATGTAGTAATGCTAGTTTTAGATATCATCTATAGGATGGGAGTGTTTGAAGATAATCAAAGAAATAGGATACTTGATGCAGTTAACTCACTCATGAATGGATAGAAGAGTTATCTGGAAGATATAATTATAGGTGGTAACAAAGAGGATTATAAGGATGAATTCTACAGATAGTTATCAAGGAGTAATTCTATTGGATCAAGTAGGCATAGTCAATGAATAATATCTCTTAGTCAAATGGAAATATTAGGGAGATAATTATAATACAACTGTAATGTTGTATTGATGAAACCTTGATTAGCCAACTGAACACCTAAGCCATCAATGATCAATGGATTGTTATGATCATGCTCAAGTCACTGAGAGTGAATGAGTATATCATGTATAAGTGACATTGGTGGATATAACATGATTAAACCTTGGTATAGATATGTTATCCTAGGATAGTCATGACAAGTCACAATGGTATAATGTGTAAGTTGGAGTATGAGTTACTTAGTCAAGTAGAGATAAGATATTATGACTAAGATGATGCTAGAGAAGCATGGAGTTGTTGAAGTAGTAATATTCCTCTTATAAAATACCAAACACTTGAGGTGAAGTAGGAATTGATATATATATATCAATTGGAGTAATATTAGTGATGGATGATAAAGGAAGTGTGTGAATGGAGTTAAAAGTAACTACTTGTTGAATTGAAGATTATCATTAATAGAGTAGTTTATATAACCAAGTATAAATATGAAAAGATTATGAAAAGCTTCAGTGATAAGCTTCTGAGAATTATAAGTGAGATTACAAAGTAATTTGTGAAGTAAGAGAGTAGTCATTCAAGTGGAATTAGATTCATTAGAAGCATTCTAGAGATGAGAATTATCTCTATGAGGAAACACTATAGAGCTTTAGTGTCAAGCTCATTGGATTTAGAAGAATAAAGTATTGATAAGAATATTCTTGTGAGGTAAAACTCATCATGTTAACACATGATGATGGATATGAAGAAGTAGTATATATAGGAAAGGAATTCCTTAATTAGAAGTCAAGAATTATGAAGTATGGAAGATAGGAATACATGGTAAACACTCAACCTTAAATCTTTAACCAAACATAATATCCATTTCATATGATTGATCTATCATCCTATTTCCACAATGCCTTATAGGAATATTTTCCTATAGCAAATCACTTAAGCATATCGTTGTCATTTCAAAACATTAATATAATACGTGCCTAGGAAATATAGTTATCAATTCCTTCTCATAAGTTAGCCTAATGAACAGCCCCACTATTTTATCTTGGATGGTGATACCATTCATGAACACAAGCATGAAGACAATATGACTTAACCATTAATTTCTATCCATGCCTATGAAAGAATATGAGTATATTAAATCTCCTAAAAACTTATGGTAAGCATTTACAATTCAAACCCTAACTCCTATGTTAGTTATAATAAAATATATACCTTGGTATTTCCTAGATTCATGGGAATAATATTAACCATATTAATTCCTTAGAACTTTATGTATCAAATAAAAATGAAGGATCACCATATAAAACTTCCCTTAAAACTATAAGTTAATGAGAACCAAGTCTCATGAATCAATAGTAATATATCCTTTAATAAATATATGGATATTATGCAAATCAAATTCATAACAAAAGTTCTTACAAAATATTAAAAAGAAAATGATCTATATAAAGAAAATAAAGAAACTATAACACTATATAATAAAAGCTCACAAAAAAGGATTCTGGATACACTTTATTTATGCTGCAAGTATTTAGCAAATAAATTACATGAAAAAAGATTCAAAACAAATGTAAGATACAAATCTGAAAAAAAAAACAGAAAACATAAAAGAAAAACAAACAAAAACAGCTTCTGGCCGCAGCCCATCTTTCCCCCCTCTTACTATCGCCCGCTAGCAGCCGCAGCAACCCATCTGGCAAACTTTCCCATGGACCAACTAGCCCAATTCCATGGCCCATACCGCTTCTCCGATTCTTTTCCTATCTTCTTCCTTGTGACAGAAGGCAGCGCTGGGGAAGCAGCTCGGTGGAGCTCCGACGACCGCCCGATCGACCGCCTCGATGCCACGATGCGCGCCATCGCTTATCGTTGCCTATAAATACCCTTGCACCGCCGGTGGAACCTCATCGTGCACCATTTATCCTCTCTCTCTCTCTCTCTCTCTCTCTCTTTGTTCCCCTCTGACCAGAAACCCTAGCTCCTGGATGATCTCATGCCCCGTCGAATTAGAGCTCCTTTCGGACAACTGAGACCACCCCTATGATCGTCGTGCTCTTACCGTCCAATTGCCCCTTCCCACAAAAGCTGAAGGAGGCCAGGAAGCCTCAATCGTAACCTCGTTCCCGAAGTCCGGTCGCCGAGGTCTCCGTCGATTTCGACCTCCTCAGGTCTCAACAACCACTTTGCTGCAATCTCGGTGAGCTTGCGATGCTCTAGCACCTCTCCGTTGTCTCGCTCTCGCCCTAGTTTTCTCTGCCGACGTGTCTTGCCGAGTGCCGCCGTCAGTCGTCGCCGTAGTCCCTGTTCCGGTGACCAATCAGGAGCGGTGCCGCCACTATTAGGTTCCTTGCGATGCACTCTTTCCGAAAAACAGAACCATAGCCACACGCGCGTACGGGATCAATCGATCGACACTCGATATGAGAGGATCAATCTTGGATGACGTCAGAGTGACGCCATCATTGCGTCATCACCAGTCTATTCAAAGAAATTTGACTTGGTCCACTGCCCATGTGGCATATGATGTGGCCACTGGCCCACCAGTCAATGTCTAGGTCTAGGTTTGGCTCGGTATAAAAAGTTATTTCATGTTTAGTAAATAGACAAAACAATATAAATTCAAGTATAAATATTTTCCAAAATTTAAATAAAATGATTAAACATTGTAAATTCAATAACTTTTGTTTTATAATTCAGAAAAATATGTTTAATATATGAAAATGTTTAGAAAAATAAAATCTATGATTTCACTTTATTATCAAACATTATTGTGTTAATTAATTAAATGATAATTATTTAATAAGAATTTTATAAATAATAGAACTTTAATAATTCATATTTTAATAATGGTAAATCATAAAAATATAAATAATATATCAAAATCCTTAGAAAAATAATAAATAAAATTTAATACTATAATCATGTATTATTATCTCACTTAATTAAATATCTATTATTTATTAAGTGTTTATAAAGTAATAAGTCTTATAAAAATCATATCTTATTATTTAAATTCATAAAAATACATAAAATATACCAAAATGATCACAAAAATAATATATACATGTTAAAAATATAACATTCCACTGTTGAATTAAGTAAAAGTTTAATACTCTAAAAACTTGAATTTAAATCTAATTCCTTAGTTGATAATTCATTAAGGATAAGTAAAACTTTCTAATATTTCTAAAATTAATCCTTTGAGGTCTAATAATAGTAGAAAACAATTAAAATACAATTTTTTATTTGAATTAACATTCAACTATAAGTGTAAATTATTTTCTAAAAGGATTCTTTTGAAATTATAAAATCTTCAAGAATGATATTTTTAAACCAAATAAAACTCTTTACCATTATTTCACTCACAAGTTTATAAATTGATTCAAATCCAAAGATATTTCATGGGTAGTTAAGTAATGTTGTTTCCATATTTATAACTTCTAACTATTCATCCATAAGAAGATAAATGATACTATTAAATTATAATATTAAGAAAACACTACTCAAAGAAGTATTACCACTCGTAGTTAGCTTTAAAGAAACATTATGAAGTGAAAAAAGTACAAATATCATAATCATTACATCTTAAATCCATCTATGTCCTTAAAGTTTAACTTTAGCCTACAAGATTGTAAACACCGTGTTAAAAGTTTTATTATGTATTTTATAGTTTACTTTGGTATGTTGCAATTTATACCTAATGCATCTCAAGACCAAACTAACCGAGTAAACACCAAAAGACATCGACCACATTCTATTAACGATAATGATTATTTAAACCTTAGAAAAGAAACCTTTTCTTCGAAGGTTATCCTTTTTGCCACTTCAAACAACAATTTTTTAAATAATATCTCTAACCCTTAACAACTAAACTCAAGGACTTTTATCATAGTTAACAGATGACAATTAATCATAATCACATTACTTTATACTTTACTTGTATATTTAGGATTGTTGACACCTAAGTTCCTTATAACTGCCATTACTTGTAAAGTAAAATTTGAAGATAAGACAATTCTTATATAAGCCGTCTTTGAGTAGCATTTCATATTTGTGTATCTTATTGTTGTATAATATTATAATTACATGTTGTTTCACACACACTCACAAGCCTTAATAAGAAGCACAAGTGTGAAACTTATCTAAAAGAACAACACATTGCAAAGAAAACCATTTCCAGTATCCAAACCCAAGATCAACGCTTATTTCGAGGATTCCAGTTTATCAAATTGCATTACATTACTTATGCATAATAGCATCTTGCTTCTTTAAACATTAGTGCTTATCAGACCAATGATGTTGATTTCAGATATTGGATCTTATATTATGTCGAAGACCGTGATTGGATTGGATCACAAAAGGCAAGTTCACACTTGCTCATGTCCTTTGATTATTTTCTATAAGTATTTTGCAAATTCAGTGTTGTCATCACCTGCATTTCAAAAGGGTCAGAAAACACTATTTTCATAATAATATGATTATAGGTTATTACCATGAGGTATTAACATACTATGAAAATTCTGGTGGTAAAGGAACATAATACCTAGGACTTAACAACCAATGTCGCCAGTGTTTCTTGCACCGTATACTATGCGTTAACCATGATATTTGGAATGGGACGAAGAAGTCAGCTAGATCGGATCCCTTTCGCATGCCAACGGATGACCGGGCCGTAGCTGTAAGTCCTCTTATAGAGGGTTGGCAGAATATGGGTGGGATCCCTCAACGTCCCACGGCTTCTAGTATCTATGAGGGTTGTACACCTTAGGATGCTATTGGAAACAAGTTTTATACTAGGCTTGATGTCCAATCCGTAGGATATGCAGGGTCGCGGAGAAGGATAATGATTGGCTTGGATCATCTACTGGGCCCCACATCACAGAATTGTGGATGGGAAAGATCACCCGGTTGTGCAACAAGGATTTGATCTCTCATGGGTAAAGTAACGCACCTCTGCAGAGTGTAAGAACTGTAACTTTTTACTCCCTATTCCGGGAAGGAGCTACGAACGCGGTAGGAAAGGAACTCCATGAAAGTTCTAGTAAACCTGTGAAGGCTGTTGGACATAGCTTTTCAGAATAAAAGCAACCTTTGAAGAAATGTTTACGAAAACATGCATTGCCTATGACCTATGGTCTGTGGCTGTAGATATAGTGCATCAAACACTCCTCTCTAGTGAACTTGCTAAGTACGCTCGTACTCAACGTATCTTCTTAACCCTTGCTAGATTCTGAAGCCAATACAGACGATGTCTACAAGGAAATCTTCATCAACAGCTCAAGCTCTTCAATGAAGTCAAGGAAGTCAACATATACATCAACTAAAGTGAAGAAGAAGTTGCTGATTAGATAGGAATATAATGTCTAGCCATAGAACCTACTTCTGTAGAGTATTGCAATAGTAGCAATGCAAGCCTATTAGTTTAAATACTAGTCTTATTAGTATGATAGATTTGAGTTGATTATTCCTGATTCTTCTTGTAAGAAGTTTATTTCTCTCTCTCTTTAACCTAGAGTGTTCTCTGGATCTTTTGTAAAGAGTCGAGTTGTAACCTATAGTCATGTCTTGGACCTGCTGTGTTTCTGTTGTACCACTCTGAGGAATGTAATACTAGTGAACGGTGTTTCATTGGTGTTATGTCAACGGCTATAGTGTACTACATCATGCAGTGGTATACTGGGTCACCACAGCTGGTATCAGAGCATATGCTTTGACCTTAGGATTAAAACCCTTTTAGGAAGATCTATAGGTTGGATAGTGACTATATGAGCCATCTTATCTAAACCATATGTTCTTATAACTTTTGATGAGTATTCACTTGAGAGGATAACTTGTCACACTTAAGTTGGATACTTTGGTCATCTTTGTTAGTAGTAGTTATTTGTCTATTCTCGGTATAGTACTAGTTCTAAAAAGGTAGAACACCATTAAGATGTATTATGTAAGATAAAACATCAAGGTAGATTATGACTAAGTTTAGTATGATAATTGGAATAGTTTAAATGGTGTAGCCTAATCATAGAATTTATGAAAGACAGTAAACTCTTATTGTTAATTGATAACAATAGAAAGTATAATGAAGACCATTAGAACATGTATAGTTATAATGGGTAGTAAATCATTGTAAGATCTCACCCAATAAGGTAGAGATCCCTATGATTTCAGTGCTAGTCCCTGGATCGAATTGCTAGCGCCCACAGTTTAAGATGAAGTACATAGATACAAAGGTCATTATTACATCGAAATTCTAGGAGTATAATAGTTCTTACAACTCACTTAGCCCAAGGCTAACTTATAAAGAGTTCTCATTATATAGCATATAAATAAAGTCTTCATCTTCATGTGCCACAGGCAAACATGTTGAGTGTAGACTCATAACCCTACTCACCATCAGAGTAACCTGCAACATGATAAGTTACATCCACAAGGGGTCAATACAGTTGGAATTGTATTGGCAAGTGATATCATAGTTATATAGTAGAGACTATCAACTACATGAATTTGGCTAAGTGTGGTTCAGGCTGGCTTTGCTCAAATAGGTATTATCCTACTAGTTTTAAAATACTAAGTTTTTTTCTTTACAAAACACTAAGGAACCACCAATAGACATTGGTGAACCTCTACCCTTGTTCACCCACAAATTTTTAACTTAGAGAAATTGGGATGAGGAGATTCTTGACCATTTTCAATGTCTTTGATGCTCAAAATGTCCATAATCGGGGACACGGCTAAGTACTTAGGTTTTACTATAGAGGTCCCAACCTGATAAGGTAGAGATCCCTGTGTTTACAATGCTAGTCCCTGGATCAATAGCTAGAATCCACAGTTTAAGATGTAATATCAAGAAACAAAGGTCATAATACAACTTTATAACCAGGAATAAAATAATCTATTACATCTTACATAGCTCATTTGGCTATCTTATCACAATGCAGCAAAAATAACTATATAACATGGAGTCCTTCATCTTCAAAGTGCCATAGACAATCATGTTGGTTGTAGACTTGTAATCCTATTTAACACACTTCACTAACATCACACAAACTTGCAACGTAATAAGTTACAGCCACAAGGGTCAATACATTTGAATTGTATTGGCAAGTTTCACTACTATGTGGAAATAAGTTGGATCCTATCAATATATGCATATTTGGCTAAGTAGAGTTTAGGCTCATTTGCAGAAAGCAATATGGTTTTATCCTATCTTTTCAAAATAGTTTTTATCTTTCAATCAATCTTTCTAAACTCCTTGGAAAACTCCAAGTGCTTCTAATCCCTTGTTGACACCATCAAGTTTTACTTTGAAAAATTGGAATGTCGAGATCTTCCATAGCTTCAGGCCTTAGTTGCTTAGAGTTGTCCGTAACGGGGACACGACTAAGTACTTAGAATTTGATCTTCTGCAGAAGTTGTACACTTTAACCACATGACACAATCTCTTCTTGATACCACCAGTGGTCGCTGGATAAGTACACACCAAATGGAGTACCGGCAGATCGAGAATGTGACAAAGTCTTTCCATAGAAGTCCTTCCAATACATAATGCTAGCACGTCTACTAGGCACCAATGTAAGGATATGTTTCCAATATATAATTCTAGTTAACCTGAGTAGGTACCAATGCAAGGGTCTTCCACTATGTAATTGACTAAGACAGAGCCCATTTAGCATGTGGCTGTACACGGAAGCCACTGTATGAGAAACATGTTCAATATCTAAGTCCCTGGGTGGTTTTCTTATAGTGCACATACGAAAAAGATAGCCATATATACATGGTTCCCTTCGTTGCCACCTTATGCACAATTGAGTATCCACATTCCACCCAGGTGATTTATTGAGTACTTGTTTTATTATATAAAACATATATTTTTCCAACACTTCATATAATCATAACATGGTATTCCACCCCAAGTCTATAGCAGGGCTAAGCATACTACAACTATAATGTTTCCACTAAGAAAGATATAAAGGATATCCTAATAGGACATAGCATAACATAGTAACATAGTAGCCCTATCATGCATACTACAAAAATTCCACTAAGTGTAATGAAAATAGTAGGACATGGATGATAGTTCCACTTGCCTTAGTAGTTGGTGGTGTTGGTACACTCTTCGCAATAACACACTTGACAATCAACACAATCTATCAAGCAAAACAACCAAGACAAAACATACACAAGATCAACACTAATGGCAACACAAAAATCATGCAAAGTATGCAAACATGCAAGATGGCAATTTTTATTGTACACATTTTTATAGCAAGGTTCTGAACATTAATAAGTGATTTATGAACATTTTATATTTTCAAGATTACAAATGCAACCATTTGTGCAATTGTAGCAATTAGCAACATTTTCTAACAGTTGGAAAGGCCATTCTCACTAAATAATTGCCACGGTCTTATTTATACTAGAATAAAATTATATTTTGGTTTTACTGTACAGAGGGTTCAATTTACAACCATTTGCTAAAGGATTTACTTAAAAATAATTTACACAACAATTTTTATACTCAAAATACTCCACAAATGGTTCTATATAAAACGTGATTTTAACAAACTCAAAAATACCGAATTATGGCTCCACTGTGTTATACGTTTTTGTGAATCCATAGACATATTATTTGCTAAATTTGGATATACAGAACTAAAGATATAATTTTTATGGTGAAAATGACCAATTAAACCATTTAATTTATAAATCAAATTTTTGTGCAGATAATAAGTAATATTATTGCATAAATGGATTCTACAGAATCTTAGCTTTTCAGGGATACCAAATTTATATTTTTTGGACTTCTAAATATTTTTTTATGAATTATACGAGTTCATAATAAAATCTGGGAAAGTCAAACTCGGGAATTGACTAAAATTGACTTTGACCGATCTGACTGAGTTTTTGTTGACTACGCTGATGTCATGATGATGTCAGAATTGACTACTTGGATGGAAAAACTTTCTACATGAAAGTTGTAGATAACAACTAGATCTATCTACTGTTCAAAGGAAATTGAGTTTGGAGCAACGAGGTGGGCGTAAAATGGATTATACCTTCTAAGATTTGAATCTTTGATCGTGTTTTTCTCTCTTCTTGATGAACGAAACGAGGTGAAACCAGCGGGAATGGAACCGTCTTGACGAGGGGAACAACTTCCTTCTTTAAGCCACCACGATCCAAGGTCGTCTTGAAGGTCTATTTGGGTGGAGAAGATTGGGGAGAATTTTGGACGAAAATGGGACTAAGATGAGTTGAAAACTTGTGAACTTTCCTGGAGTGGGGTTTATATAGGAGGGGGTGGGGGCTGGATTAAAGGAGATTAAAGAGGAAGAGGAATTAGGGGGCATTTAGTGCAATTTAGGAGGACAATTGAGGGTCATTTAAGAGCATTAGATATAAATAAAATGAAGACCAAGGTACTTGCTTATATGTGTGTATGTGGTGGCTTCCTCGCCGATCGGCCTGATTGGGCTGGCCCATTTTGGCTAGCCTGGCCGGCCACTTTTTTTCGTTTTATATTTTTTCCTATTTCTTAATTTTTTTATAACTTTTGATTTAGAGATCTGAATTTATTGATTCAAATTTCTGAGGGTAATGAATTCATGGGCAACATTTTAGCACATAAATTTGATGTATTTGGAAATATTTAATTTTCTCAATTATTAATTAGTTAATTATTATACGATTGCATGTGTGCGATATTAGCCTAGTTGCAGGGCAATATATTTGTAATGACTTGGATTCTTTCCTTATTTGAACTTGATTCGATTTAGTTCCACTTTACATGGATAACCATGAATTAAAGTTTGAAAATATGAGAGGATAATTTTATAAAATCTTAAAATATCTCACATAAGCTATGGTGCTTATTTTAAAACGAGACTCTTTGCTTTTATTTTTGGTTCAAAACAAAACAAAGGTTGTTTGAAAAATGTAAATGAAGTAGTTGAGATGTATAGATGGTTTTTGGTTGAGAACATTCCTCAAGATTAAAAATAGATTTTCAAATACATGAAGTTTGTGAAAAAGATTTTGAAGGGAAACCTTGCAAATTAAAATTTTGAAGTAGAGGAGATATACGGATAATCTTGATGTTTTGATCTTAGGGTTTTTGTTAAATTCTATTTTTATTTTAAGGAGTACCTTTATTTGGGAAAAAACTTATGTAATAGTTCAAAAGGTTTTAATGTTTCCAATTAGAAGCAAATTTTTTTCTTTTCCCCCTAAATTTCATTATTTATTTATTTTGTTTGTATATTTTTTTACATTTCAAAATTTATAAAATTTTGGGATGTGACATTTACCCTCTTAAGAGGTGGTGCACTTTCCCCACAAGACTCGACATGCATCGAGACGAGACTTTTCAGAAGCAATCCCTCAGACCTCCATGGACACGTTTCCTATCAACTCTACCACCATCTGTCCATCTGGCTGAGTTCTTGCAACTTAGTTGGTCAAGGCAGAGCCCATATTCCATGTGGTTGCACTGGAAGCTTCTCAACACTAAACATCTTAAGTCTCTTTGTTCCTGGGTGGCCATCCACAAGTGTGATACACAGGGTAAACCATAGAAATGGGCCCTGTGTAACCACTCAACACAAACCATACAAGTCCCATTCCACCCAGGTGTTTCATTAACAAGTTGTTTTCTTAGTCAAAAACACATAGGCATAGTATTTCCATAATATCATAACATGGAATTTTTTCCGCCCACTAATTCTAATAGAAAGTTTAAGCATTCTAGTATACCATGGCTCCTAACTTAGGAAAAATCCTACCAATATATAAACTATAGGATCTACCATAGCATAGCAATTTACTTCAAAAATTATCATGGAGGTCCTACTAAAATATCACTAGTGCACTAGGTAAAATAATAGGACATAAGATGGAGTATCACTTGCCTTGGTAGCTAGGGGAATAGGTACAATCCTCACAATGACACACTTCACAATCCACAAAATCTACACAACAAAATCAACAACAAATATACACAAATCAATATAACATTCAAAAATAACATGAATGCATGCAAAATGCAATGAGATGATTTGCCACACTTTGAAAACCAAACTCTACAGTACTGAAGACAAAGCATATAATCTAAAGTATAAAGATCAAAAACCACCTAAAATAATATATAAAATAAGTTTTATAGCCAAATTATCCCTACAAATGTTTCTGCATAAAACTCTAATTTTAGAGAAGAAAAAGACCAAAGTATGGCCATAGAACTAAAGTACATAATTTTCTAAATCCATAGACACCTAATTTGTAATTTTCTGAATTACAGATCAAAAGTTATGAACTTTGCAAGTTAAATCATCAAATAGATCACATCTGGATTTTAAATCTAAATCCCAGACACGCGGCGCTTCCTGATTGACCCGTACCGGTTCGCGCGGATCACACGCGCATGCTGTCATATCTAAGTTGCATCCTACGGCTCAGATCTGAACATACCGCTTCGCTTCTGGCTTTTAATCTCGACCACTTGATCTAGATCTAGCGGATCTGATTGACCTGACCTAATCCTAGCGGCATGAATGGCGACTACGGCGGTGGCGCGTTTGGTGACGGTGCTCCGCCGAGGCCAGGGGGTTTGGGAGAGGTCTCATGAGCTTACTGAGGTCACGGAGAAGGGGTGGTTGCCGTGGTGGTCACGGGCGAGGGAGGGGTGCACGGACACGGCTGCAATTCCTCAGCGGAGATCAGCTCGTCATCGGGTGCTCATAGTCGATGACAGAGATCAGCTCGTCGGGACAGCGACGATGCGAGGTGAAATGCGAGTAGCCTGGTGGCGCTCAGTTGTGGTTGAGTGGGGGAGGGGGTTAAGTAGCCGGAGTGAGGGAGGAAATCACGCCGGCAATCAACGACAATTAAGCACGAATTCATTCGGCTTTGAAAGGGGGAAACAGCAGCAACGAGCAGTTCGTCGCGCGGAGTTTGGGGACGAAGGGGTGACGTGGAGTGCGGGGCCACCTGTCAGCGAGGGGGGTGCAGCCCCACGAGGTGAGAAACAAAGAGGAGAGGGAAAACCCCTGGTGGGATAGATGGGCCGCGGGTGGGTGCTAGGCCAGATGGCTGGTTGGTTCTCTATTTTTTCCTCAAAGCATTTTCTTTTTCTGATTTGATTTTCCAATTTTGATTTTAAGCATCAAATCAACTCCAAATCACTTCAAACTTTCACCATATTTTTGTGGGGTGATCCTAGTATGAAAACGTGTTTTAAACACACAAACCACTCCATAACATTTTGGGGTAATAAAATAAAAATAAAACACATACCTCATACATGCAAAAGAGAGGGGTATAAAATAGGATTTTGCTAGTGTTTAAATTTTGAAAATCTTTGTGCAATGAACACATGCTATGATGATATGAATGCAATGGGAATGTTTTTTATTTGATGAAAATTGGGATGCTACAAATCTAACCCCCTTAAGATGAATCTCGCCCTCGAGATTCAGATTGGCTAGCAAATAGGTGAGGGTGATCTTTCCGAAACTCATCTTCTCTTTCCCAAGTTGCTTCTTCCTTGGTAGGATGATTCCACTATACTTTGCAGAACTTGATGGTCTTAGTACGAGTGACTCTTTCTACTGTCTCGAGAATCTTGATAGGTTTCTCTTCATAAGTGAGATCATTCTCTAGCTGAACTTCTTCTAGTGGTATAGCTTACATGAAACACATTGTGAACTGCTGACAGAGATTCTGGTAGTTCTAGCTCATAGGCCACTTCTCCTTTACGGCTCAAAATCTTGAATGGTCCTACATAACGGGGTGCCAATTTCCCTTTGACTCGAAATCTCTTCACACACGAAGTGGTGAGACTCTAAGATAAGCTCTATCACCTACCTCATAGGTGACTTCTCTATGTTTTGGATCTGCCTAGCTCTTTTGTCGGGATTGGGCTATCTTTAATCTATCTTTACTATTCTGACTTTCTCTTCGGCTTCCTTGATTAGATCTGGTCCGAATAAATTTCTTTCTCCTACTCCACTCCATATTAATGGTGTAGTACACTTCCTTCCATAAAGGAATTCAAACGGAGCCATCTCTATTCTCGATTGATAGCTGTTATTGTAAGAAAACTCTGTGTATGGCAAACTTTCATTCCAACTAGATCCATAGTCTAGCGCACAAGCTCTCAACATATCTTCTAATATCTAATTGGTCCTTTCTGTCTGTCCATCAGTCTGAGGATGAAACGCAGTGCGGAATTCTAGTCTAGTTCCCAATGACTCATGTAGTTGTCTCCAAAAATGCGAAGTGAACCGAGTTCCTCTATCTGACACAATACTATTAGGTACTCCATGTAGACACACAATCCTGTTCATATAGATCTTGGCTAATTTAGCACTTGTATAAGTGGTCTTTACGGGTATGAAATGAGCCACTTTTGTTAAGCGGTCCACAACAACCCATATAGAATCGTATCCAGATCTAGTCCTTGGCAATCCTGTGATAAAATCCATACCGATTTTATCCCACTTCCAATCAGGTATTGGCAGTGGTTGTAATAACTCTGTCGGTTTCTGATTCTCCTCCTTTACTTGGCTACACACGTCACACAAGGCAATGTGCTCCGCGATATATTTCTTTAGATTGTTCCATCAAAATCTTTCCTTCACATCCATGTACATCTTGGTGTTTCCCGGATGAGCAGAATATGGTGAATTATGTGCTTCCTGCATGATCAATTTCCTTAGTTCAGGATCTTGTGGAATGCAGATATGCTTTCCACATAAGGTTCCTTGTTCATCTTCATGGAATCCCTTTGCCTTTCCTTTACCAATTTTACTCTTGATCTCTTATTTTTCCTTGTCCAACTTTTGAGCTTCTTTGATTTTATCCATTAGTGTTGGTTGTACTTCCAAAGACATAAGATATCCTTTAGGCACAATCTCCAATCTTAGCTCTTTAAATTGGGCGCACAAATCATCTGGCAATTCTCCTTTGGTGAGGCCATTCACATAAACTTTGCAGCTTAATGCATCAACTACGACATTTGCTTTATAGGGATGGTATTGCAAACTCAAGTCGTAATCCTTGATAAGTTATAGCCACCTTCTTTGTCTCATGTTGAGTTCCTTCTGGGTGAAAATGTATTTCAGACTCTTGTGATCTATGAACACTTCACAACGCTTTCCCAAAAGATAGTTGATACGTCGGAAATGTATCTATAATTTTTGATGTTCCATGCTTGTTGTGTATCTACTTTGCTTTGTTTTGTATTCACTTTGAGGTGTTTTATATCTTTTCTGGAACTAACCTATTAACAAGATGCCACAGTGCCAGTTTCCTGTTTTCTTCTGTTTTTGGTTCCAGAAAGGCAGAAAATCAATATTCTCGGAATTGGACGGACAAAAGCCAAAGTCATTATTTTCCCGGAGCAACACGGAACCACGAAGCAGAGCCAGAGGGGGGCCACAGGGTGGCCGCGCCCCTAGGCGCGGGCATGCCCTGGAGGCACCCACAGGGGGTGTGGGGCCCCTGGACCCCCACCGACCTTGATTCATGCGTCTATAAGAAGCCTCCGACCCAAAAACCCTAGGGCATCCAGAAGAAATCCACGAAAACCTCTGTTGCGCCGCCACCACCGAAGGGGAGATTTGGGGGATAGAAAGTGTCTGTTCCGGCACCCTGCCGGGACGGGGAAGTGCCCACGAAGCCATCTCCATTGATATCCATTGCCATCTTCATCACCATTGCTGATTCCCATGATGAGGAGGGAGTAGTTCTTCCTCGAGGCTAAGGGCTCTACTGGTAGCTATGTGTTCATCTCTCTCTCTCTCTATGCATGGTCATATTTTGATCATGAGCTTTGTAATCAAGTATATCTACCTTGCTACTCAAGTGCTTCAATAGATCTCTGCTCTCCCCATGTGTGTGAAAGTGACAGCGTGCACGCCATGGTGGCACTTAGGTTTGAGTCTATATAAATAATTTTTGTGCTTTAATAGATCTATGCTTTTCCCCACGTGTGTGAAATTGACAGCGTGCATATCATGTGTGGCACTTTGGATAGATTGAATATTTGTTATGAGTTATATTTGGAGTTGGATGTCTCTATGAAATTGTGGTGTTTGTTGGAACCATCTAGCGCTCAAGGTGACAGTGTGGGGTTATCTAGATTGGGGAAGGTGGACTTTGAGGAGTGTTGTTATAGCCCTACCGATGATTAGAGTGTCCAACCGGAGAGTAGTTAAGAGTAGAATCATGAAGAGAAGATATTTATATGAGAGAGTGTTCACTAGTGAAAGTATGATCCCTAGGCCTTGTTTCTAAACATTGAAACACCGTTTGCTACTAGATCTGTTGCATGTTTGCTTGCTTTAGTTTGTTCCTCCACGCCATAAGCTATTTTCTGGCACCATTACCCCACGTCAACAACAAGTCAGAAGCTATTTTCTGGCACCGTTACCACTTGTATTTCATTATCTCTTCGCCAAACTAGTGCACCTATACACCTGACAAGTGTATTAGGTGTGTTGGGGACACAAGAGACTTCTTGTATCTTGATTGCAGGATTACTTGAGAGGGAATACCTTTGACCACTTCCTCCCTGAGTTCGATAAACCTTGGGTAATCCACTTAAGGGAAACTTGCTGCTATTCTACAAACCTCTGCACTTGGAGGCCCAACAACTGTCTACAAGAATAGAAGTGCGTAGACATCAATAGTGTCTCCATGTTTTGAGTGCATGGACAACAGAGGACAACTCTAAGTCATGTGTAGGATAGTTTACTTCATGAGTCTTGAGTTGTCTCGAGGCATAAGACACAACTTTTTCTTCTTGCATCAATACTCCACCCAATCCTTAGTGAGATGCATCACAATAGTCTTGGAAGTATTTCTCTAGATCTGGCAAGCATAAAACTGGTGCTGACACTAATATTTTCTTCAACTCTTGAAAACTGGTTTCACATCCTTCAGTCCATTCAAACTTCTTTTCTTTCTTTAGTAACTCCGTCATTGGCTTAGATTCTTTCGAGAAATTCTCGATGAACCTTCTATAGTACCCGGCCAAGCCTAGGAAACTACGGACTTCTTTAACTGTTTTGGGAGATTCCCACTCTGTTACAACTGATACCTTTGCGGGATCGACAACTATACCATTCCCAGATACAATATGTCCAAGAAATCCAACTTCATTCAACCAAAACCCACACTTACTAAACTTGGCATACAACTTGTGCTCCCTGAGTTTCTCAAGAATCAAACGCAAATGTTCTTCATGTTCTTCATTTCTCTTGGAATAAATCAATATGTCATCAATGAATACCACAACAAACTTGTCAAGAAACTCCATGAACACCTTGTTCATCATGTTCATGAAATAAGCTGGTGCATTGGTTAATCCAAACGGCATCATTGTATACTCATACAATCCATATCTAGTGGTAAAAGCAGTCTTTGGTATATCTTGTTCTCTAATCTTTAGCTGAAAGTAACCCGATCGAAGATCAATTTTTGAGAATACACGAGCTCCTTCTAGCTGATCAAAGAGATCATTGATTCTGGGTAGGGGATACTTGTTCTTTATGGTCACTTCGTTAAGTGATCGATAATCTATGCATAGCCTCTGACTTCTATCTTTCTTCTCGACAAACAAAACTGGTGCACCCCAAGACGAAGAACTCGGTTGGATGAATCATTTCTTCAACTGTTCTCCAAGCTGTTTCTTAAGCAATTTCAACTCATCAACTGACATCTTGTAGGGTCTCTGTCAACACCCAGATTTTTAATCCCAGATGCCTGTTATGCCATACATCGCAATCCTAGGATTACCATTTTTGCAAGACATAACAGATTGGATATCACAGTTACAAACCATACATAAGGTCTTACACAAATAAAGGATCTCATGATCTAGTCTTAATACAATTCAAACAACGGAATAACATAATAATAACGATAGCGTAGGCGAAGCTCCATCTTCATGGTCACAGGCAATGCTGGCGATGGGAGATGATCCTAGTTGTCGTAACCTTCCTGCTGTCCATCTTCCTGATACTCCTCTTCATAGTCTGGCCACGGGAATAGCCAGGGACAAAGCCATGAGTACTCTTTAAGTACTCGCGAACTAATACTAACAAGTAAAGTGGTTTTGAGTAGGAATTGCTAGGCTCTAGGTTGTTTTGAAAAAAGCCAGATTTACCTCTACTGAGTTCAGAAGCAAAGAAAGCTAGTTGAAAGTTTCATATCACCTAAGTGGGAACTTGAGTTTCGTATCACAACTTCTGTTGTGGTCAAGTCAAGTCACAAATCATTTCATAAGTCATTTTGAAAACATTTGATGACGGAACAGTATGGCCACTCCAACTGTCCATAACAGCGGACGTGGCTATTCGAATAGTTTGACACTTTATAGAGGTGGTACACTTTCACCACAACATTCAATACATCTATCAGGAACAATCCTGAATTCACCATACTCAGTATGCGGATAATCAATCCTAACCTTTCAATTACACGCCCTAGTATAAGCACCTCTCCTGTGAGTTTGGCCTCCCAACCATGACCAACTGTCATCTTGGGAACTGCACAGGTGGACAATCTTCACAAGGTAGCCTCATCTCAAATCTTGGCCTCAAGGGAACCCATACTAAGTTATATAAATTTCTAGTCAAGCCCTACCCAAATTTTGGGTATTGTGGTTGTACGGTAAAATTCCAATGGTATCACATCCAGACAACCATCAGTTTTATAAAGGGATAAGGCTCATGCCTTAACATTTTCATCATCAAAGTCATCTGGTGTTCAAGAACACATGTCAAAACATTTCAGTAGAATGACTCATCATTCTAAGGTTTTCGTAACCATTTTCACCAAGTATTCCCGTCTAAAGTGATCAAGTTTTATGCTTAGCACTAGCATCTACAAGTGGGTCAAATACTAATGAGGGGTGGTAAACAAGTGTGAACTAGCTAAGTCCAATATCATGCCTCAGGATGACATCAAGATTATCTAACTTAGGCCAAGTTTTATGCTTTTTATGCTACCTTCAATTATCCTTCTAATATCTACAAGTCACCAAGTAAACTCAAATAAAAGCTTTGATAAAGAAATAAAATACTAAGCTTGTAAGTAAAACCAGGACTGGGTATCCTCAAATGTATCTAACCAAGCATGCTTAATGCATTGCATAGGTTATCTAACTTCATAGTTGCAAGTGTTAGCTTGCTCAGTTAATAGCTTGCCAAGTCAACTGGTAGTATTAAGCTTGCCTTGTGTAGAGCAGTGGTTGAAGTTCTCCTCGGCTTATTCCTCGTAGTATCCTCCTTCCTCCTCGTATCCTTAGTCGGTACTAGCATCTATAAATACATACGAGGTACACCATTACCAAACAATTCTTAACTATTTCTATTTATCACACCAAGGTTTTCACTAGATGATCTATTATCATCACAAACATTACAATCATTAAGGCAAATAGTTTTATTATATTTATTTTGGAAAAGTAATTTCTACTCATTGAAAAACTACATAAGATTTAATATTCTCCAACTAAAACATGGGATCATGTTGACACATGTCATCACCACATATTTCAGTACATGGTAATGTGATTTAAAGTGGTGTCAGAATTTAATAAGGTTTAACCTTTTATTTTAATTAATTAAAGTGACTAGAATGTCCTATGAGGCATTCTTTTATTACTTGTTCAATATTTCTGCAAGTAAACCTATATATTTTTATATATTGTGAAAGGTCTTGTTAAATGTGATTTTTGAGAGTTGGAATCAACTCAAAGTCTTTTGTGATTGAATTTTGAAAAATGTTTGAATGCAGAAAAGCTTCTGCCTTGTTATTTTTACTATAGGTGATCTACAAATCCAATTGGTTTGAATCCAACGGGCTTGGATTAAGCACTCTAGTACCTTTCGAACAAAATTGGTTTCATTCATTTTGGTTTAGTGAATCGAGCTAGGTTGATTTTTGAATCTAGATACAAAAATGAGTTTGAAACTAAAAGAATAAACCTAAATTTGAATTATTGGGTCGCGCGGGAGGTTAACTGGGCCGGCCTACTATGCACAGCGCGTGCGCGGGATGGTTAAGTGGCTATCCCCACTCGTCAGTGAGACAAAGGGGTGCGAAGAGGTATGGGGGGATGTGGACCACACGATCAAGCTCTAATCCTACGGCTGTGGTTCATCGTCCACGTCGGGCAACGCCGGCAAGACAAAACCCTAGCGCGGCCAGTGGGGGTCGTGGGAGTCTCACCGGGGCTCAGGCGTTGGTCGGCGACAGGGGCGAATGACGAAGTCGACAACGGCGATCCTCTTGGTACCGGTGGCTCCTCCTGGGGTGGCTCCAATCGACGGCGGCCTTCTCCTCCAGCAGCGGTAGACTCCGGCCAAATTCCGGCGATGCACTGCTCGCCTTGCTCAGGAGTGAGGTGGGGTACTTCTGAGAGAGAGGGGAGTGAGATGGTGTGAAGAATTCGTGCTAGGGTGGCCTCTATTTATAGTGCCTGAAGGGGACCGACGGGCGTGGGCTGAGCTCGTCTTGGTCGTTGGCACAGTGTGCTAATGGAATGTGCGACGATAGGGGGCAGTGTTGTGCTCCCTGGCAAAGCTCAACAGTATGGCTACGCGGCGTGGGGCGGTGCGGAACGGTCGGAATGTCGCGGTGCTCTAAGCAGGTCCGATGGCAATTTTACTGGCGCAGAGCGTGTACGGTCCGCGCGGCAGCGAACGGGCATGTCTGCGGTGTTGCTAGGGTGCTGGCGATCCTGCTTGCATGCGGTGAGGGCGGCGCGCGGTTTGTAGGCACGTGTCGAGGTTGGCACTCTGGCGCGCTCTCGGCTCGTTCGCAGAGAGGCTTGGCATGCTCGGGCTATGTGGTCCAGGGGCTGGCTGCGCTCGAGGCTTGGACAGGGGGTGGCGGTGGATGGTGGGGAGTGTCCCAGACATGCTTGCTAGGCTTGGTGCTTCTCCTAGCTTGCTGTCGACATGGGGGTGGCAAGTTAGGCTCGGCATGGTCACCATTGATGGCTATGGCATGCTCACAATGGTGCTAAAGCTTGTTAATTGAGCTAGATCATCTACTGAGAGTGTAGTGTGAGCTATAGAGGGAACAAGGTTGGCCAAATCACTGCTCACTATAGTGTTTTATGTTTGTGTGTTTGCTGATTACAAGGTGTTTGATGAAATGGTGTAGAGGTCCCAACCTTTAATAAGATTGATCCCTCCTGTGTTTACAATGCTAGTCCCTGGATCAATAGCTAGCATCCACAGTTAAGATGTAATACCAAGAAACAAAGGTCATAATAAAACTTTATAGCCAGGAATAACATAGTTTTATTACATCTTACATAGCTCATTTGGCTATTACATTACATTGCAGCGGAATATTTATCAGCATGGGTCCTTCATCTTCAAAATGCCACAGGCAGATGTTGGTTGTAGACTTTGTAATCCTAATCAATCATTCTTCACTAAAAACAATCAAACCTGCAACATACAAGTTACAGCCACAAAGGTCAATACATTTGAATTATATTGGCAAGTGATACTATGGTAGTATAGTGGAGTCTATCATCTATATGCATTTGGCTAAGTGGAGTTGAGGCTTGCATTGCTCAAAATAGATTTTTCTTATCATTTTGAAAATACTAAGTTTTTGCTTGACAAAATCATTTTTCTCAATCAAAGATTTCAAGATCCTTGTACCAAGCCATCTCTCCATCAATGATTGAAGAATTCAAACAACCCTTGTTCAATCCACAAGTTTTAACTTAGAAATTTGAATGATGAGATTCTTGATTGCTTCCATGTCTTGATGCTCAAATTGTCCTTTACCAGGGACATGGCTAAGTACTTAGATTTTACACTCTGCAGAGGTGGTGCACTTTCCCCACAAGACTTGGTTTCCCAAGACAAGATCTTTCAGAAGCTTTCCCTTAGACCAATATGGACGTGTTCCATCCTATCAAACACTACCACCCACTGTCCATATGGCTAAGTTCTTGCAACCTATATGATCATGGCAGAGCCCATATTGCCAAGTGGTTGCACTTGAAGCTTCTCAACATTTGACATCTCAAATCTCTTTGTTTCCTGGGTGGCATACCACAAGTGAGATACACAATCCAAGTCCATGGCATTGTGAACCACTCAACCAATCTCCACCAAGCAAGCCCATTCCACCCAGGGGATTCATTAACTTAGTTGTTTTATTAAACAAAAACATAAGTCTTCAGACTTAGAGATTTTTCCATAGTGTGAATATATTTTCCACCCATGTTTTCTATTAGCTAGGCTAAGCTTGATAGTAATAGAAATCTTAGCTTAGGAAGATCCTACTAAGGATTCATCTACTAGGTTTTACTATAGCAAGGTCTATACTTAGCAAAATCCATGCAAGTTTTACTTAGCAAAATCACTAATGCATAGTGAAAGTAATGGGACAAAAGAATGAAGCATCACTTGCCTTTTTGGTAGAGTATAGGTTCACTTCTTGATCTTTGCAACAATCACACTCTTCAAGTCACTACAAATCAATCAAGCAAGGCACAAACTCAATCTACCAATCAAGCAAAACAACACACATAAATAACAAAGTCAAAGAAATGCATGCAAGCATGCCAAGCTTTGTTTTGTTTGAAAAAGTGGTTCCTAGTGGGTCATAGACATTTGGGTACATCTAATGGTCATTTTCTAAAGTGGCCAAGTCATTTGCAAAAGGTTTCACTTTAAAACCATTTTCAAAACAAAGTGTTATTTTATGTGGTGTAGAAATATTTTTTTACTAAGGCATTAGCCTATAGGGTTCACCAAATGAATTGCTATTGCAAAACTTGGTGTTTTGGTCAGTAGGTTTGGTCCAAACCATCTACTCAAATTTTTCTTCCCATAAACATTTCCATAATAAAATCAATTCTTTTTATTTGGCTAGAAAATGACTAAGTCAAATAATCCAACCTAAATCTTACAAAAATCATTTTTAACACCAAGGGTTGGTTCCTAGGGTCAGTAAGGTCACAACAAACCATTTTGCAAAAGTTTTAACCTTAAAAACAATTTTAAACAATTTTTATACTCCAAACAAGCTCATAAATGAATCTGCAAATTCAGGCAAACTAACATATACTATTTTCTAAACTAAGGCCACAGTTGGCTAGGGCTTGCTCTCCTGAATCCATTGATACCAAATTTGAAATTTTTGGACGTGTGGTTTGAAAGTTATAAGGGTTTCAAAATGGCTTTTAAATCTGGTTTCTAATTCTGTTTTAATCAGAACAGGGACACGCGTCGAGCCGTGATTGGCCGATACCGGTTCGTCTGGATCGCGTACTGCGGAGCGTTGGATTTAATTTAGATCGAGCGGCTCAGGATCAAACTTACCTCTTCGTCCAGATCTAATCCTAGCCAGTCAAAGCGCATCCTACGGCTACTGATTCACTAACCAAATTCTGGCGGCGCTCAACGGTGGCCGATGGCGGCGACGGTCAGACGACGGCAGAATCGACGCTACAGAAAGCGAGGAAGGAGGAGAGGGGGCTCACTGAATTCGCCAAGGCGTGGGGGTGCTCGAGGTGCTTCCCGTTTGCTGAGGGGCGCGCTGGAGCTACGGGAATTCCTCACCGGAGTTGATGACAACGTCGGACGGCTCTGTCTGAGGTCGAAGTCGACGTTGCAGTTCATTCGGAGGCAAACAAAAGGCACGGTTAGAGGCGTATGGTCTAGGAGATGACGCGTGTGTGATTGAGGGGAAGAGGGGCGGTCTGGTCTTACCGGAGGTACTCGACGGAGAGGTTGCAGACGGCGGCGGCGTCCAGAGTTTGACGTAGCCGACGCTATGGTGCGCCCACGGTTGAATGATTGACACAGAAAGATGCGCCAGGGTATGGTGAGCGTGCTCGCGTGCTCAGGGAGGCAGAAGGGGGCGTGTGCTGGCCGGAATTGGCGAGAAGGGTCGTCGGAGACAGAGAGAGTGGCTGACGAAATACGGCAGCCTGGGGGCGTGCTTGGGGAAGGAGGCAGAGGGGATCGAGAGAGGACGTGCTGGCGTTTTATCGAGCTTGATCACTGCGAGTTAAGGTGGCCGCGTTAAGGAGAATTGATGCCGCGAAATTAAGTCTGCAACGGCCGGCGAGGGGGAAGAAGGGGTCGTGCGGGGTGGAGAGGAAGAACAGGAGGAGTGGGGCCGTTGCGTCAGTGGGAAAAGGGAAGAGGGGGAGGTCCACCGGTCATTGTCTGTGCGGTTCAGATAGTCGGTTCGAATCGTTTTCTGCGGGGAGGAGAGAACTGGGCTAAGTGGGCTGTTGGGCTGGCTCAGTTGGGTCTGGTCCACTTCCATTTTTTTATTCTGTATCCTTTTCTTTTTCTATTTCTGAATTCTGTTTTGAATTTCCAAACAAACAAATCACACCCAAATCAATTCAAACAATCATTCAGCTTTGTAATTTTGAATTTGATTCTGTTTATCAACATACCCAAATTCCAAAATAAAATAATATTTTTATTCTTTTTAGGTTCCATTTATTAATAAAATGGACCATGGTTTATTAATAAAGTAGGGTTTGGTTTAATTAATACAATTTCCATTTGAATTCCAAATGCTTTCAAATCCAAATCAGTAGGTTCTATTTGGAAATAATAGATATTTGGAAATCTGTTTAAAACAAAATAACCTTTTATTTTAGGGTCCATTAATAATTAAATAAAATGGACCTTAGTTATTAAATCAAATAGAGTTTGATTTTATTAATAAAATCTTTATTTGAAATCTAAATATTTTCAAAACCAATCAGTAGATTTTATTTGGAAATAAAGAATATTTGGTAACTTGTCTTAAAACAAAATAACATTTTATTTTAGAGTCCATTATTAATTAAATATAATAGTCTTTCATTATTAAATCCAATAGGTTTTGTTTTATTGAGGTATTTATTTTGAAAAAATAAAGCCTAAACACTTTAGTAGGTTTTAGTTGTAAATATCAAATATTTAGGAAAACTTATTTTGAATAATTTAATAAGTTTTGATGTTTCAATTTAGATTGGTAAAACCTTTTATTTAAATAAGGTTGGATATTAAATCCTTATTAATTTATTTAAATAAACTTTAGTTAATTTAAATAATAAAATGTTTTAATTCCAAAGCTTGGCTAAGGTTTACTTTGGCTTTATAGAATAATCCTTATTTGTAAAACTTCTATTTCATTTGGAAACAATTCTTTTCATTTAATTGTTTCAAAATAGTATTTCCAAATGTTTTATTTTTCCTTTTATTAAATGTTTATCTTTTTAAATCCCTTTAGGTTTTACTTAATTCAAATGGGATTGAAGTTCCAATTGAATTCAAAAAGTTTCTTCTGGCTCTGAAAATCAAACAAAGTTTTATTTTATTCATTTATTACAAGATTTGGAAGATCTTGGGATGTGACAGGCTACCACCCTTAAAATAAATCTCGTCCCGAGATTTGGGGAGGCTAGGGTTACAAGCAAGTTCAAAACAGCTAGGGTACTACCACCCTAAAAATTTTCAAACAAAAATTACACATTGTCCTTCTTGGGATCCTGGGAAAACTTTCTCTAAGTAAACAGTTGCATTGAGTCCTTGGTTTCCACACTTGACTCATGGGCCAAGGTTGAGATCCTTCATAGACTTGTTTAACTTGTTCTTCATCTTTTCTGGACAATTGCTTGCATAGTGGCCTAGTTCCTTGCATTTGAAACACATCACTTGGCTGATATCTTTCTTTATCTTGGGTTTCACTAGCTTTTGTTTGTCTTCTTGGCTCTTCTTCTTTTCTGGGCATTCACTGACATAGTGTCCCATCTCTTTGCAATTGTAACATTGCTCTTGAGTAATATCCTTCTTGTTAGGGTTGGGGCATTTCTTCTTCTTCTTGGGTCTCTCCAAAGCTAGGAGTTCTTCTAGTTCATGTTTCTCATGAGTGGGAGATCTCTCTCTCTTCTTGGGGTATTGATCTTCATGTTCCTTGGATGCATGATCCTTGTCTCCACAAGTATTGCTAACTTGGGTTCCTCTTAGAATAACATTTTTGTCATCCTTGTTGTCATTAGCTCTTTGGGAAAAGTTTTCTCCCATGTTGATCATTTGATTAACCAATCCTTGCAACAATTTGGATTGAAGTTTCAAAATTCTTTGTATGGCTGGGTCTAGTCCATTGGTGTTGGCTAAAAGCTGAATTGTCTCTTGGCTCAACTGGTTTTGGGTTGCTATAAGTTCTCTCATGTTGTCCTCTTGGTTGTTGTTGTCATCAACCTTGATGTTGGAGTTTCTTGGAGTAGTCATCTGTTTGGGTTGGGTTGAGATTAGAATATGCAAGATATTTCTAAGGAATTATTTCTAATCACACACATCACAATTCACTCAAGCAATGTGCAAGCAATCACAAATCAAACATTTCACTCAAACAAGGTTCAAGCACATACTTAGGCAACAAAATATTTTTGTTACACCACATAAGTTGGTGTGTTTTGTCTTAGCTAAAATATGGTGGTCCATCTATATGGTTCACTTGTGGTCTTTCCATCATTCTTGGTTGCTTCTTCTTACTTGGGATCATGGTTTCCTTGAGAAAAACTCTTGGTCACAAAACTTCTAGTGATGTAGGCTCCTTCTAACTTTTGCATTCCCTCAGTCCTTAAATCTTGAGCAAGATTACCTTGTCTCACTTGTAGTCCTTAGTGTCATCCAAGTTGGAAGTCCTTGGTGAATATGCTGAAGATGTTGAAGTCATTAGAGTTGAAGAGGTTGAAGTCATTAGAGTTGAAGAAGTTGAAGAAGTCCTTTGCACATGGTGTAGTCTTTGGCCATGGGATAGGTCTTTCAATCAAGTTGAAGTAGAAGAGGTGTAGAGTTGAAACCAAAATGGTTGAGGAAGAGTTTACAAGTGTTTTTGTAAATAAGTTTTGGAACAATTAACTCCTATTTTTCTAAGGGGTTTTGTCCAATCCTAGGGTTTACAAATCCTACAGGCAACACAATGCTCTGATACCATCTGTAGAGGTCCCAACCTTTAATAAGATTGATCCCTCCTGTGTTTACAATGCTAGTCCCTGGATCAATAGCTAGCATCCACAGTTAAGATGTAATACCAAGAAACAAAGGTCATAATAAAACTTTATAGCCAGGAATAACATAGTTTTATTACATCTTACATAGCTCATTTGGCTATTACATTACATTGCAGCGGAATATTTATCAGCATGGGTCCTTCATCTTCAAAATGCCACAGGCAGATGTTGGTTGTAGACTTTGTAATCCTAATCAATCATTCTTCACTAAAAACAATCAAACCTGCAACATACAAGTTACAGCCACAAAGGTCAATACATTTGAATTGTATTGGCAAGTGATACTATGGTAGTATAGTGGAGTCTATCATCTATATGCATTTGGCTAAGTGGAGTTGAGGCTTGCATTGCTCAAAATAGATTTTTCTTATCATTTTGAAAATACTAAGTTTTTGCTTGACAAAATCATTTTTCTCAATCAAAGATTTCAAGATCCTTGTACCAAGCCATCTCTCCATCAATGATTGAAGAATTCAAACAACCCTTGTTCAATCCACAAGTTTTAACTTAGAAATTTGAATGATGAGATTCTTGATTGCTTCCATGTCTTGATGCTCAAATTGTCCTTTACCAGGGACATGGCTAAGTACTTAGATTTTACACTCTGCAGAGGTGGTGCACTTTCCCCACAAGACTTGGTTTCCCAAGACAAGATCTTTCAGAAGCTTTCCCTTAGACCAATATGGACGTGTTCCATCCTATCAAACACTACCACCCACTGTCCATATGGCTAAGTTCTTGCAACCTATATGATCATGGCAGAGCCCATATTGCCAAGTGGTTGCACTTGAAGCTTCTCAACATTTGACATCTCAAATCTCTTTGTTTCCTGGGTGGCATACCACAAGTGAGATACACAATCCAAGTCCATGGCATTGTGAACCACTCAACCAATCTCCACCAAGCAAGCCCATTCCACCCAGGGGATTCATTAACTTAGTTGTTTTATTAAACAAAAACATAAGTCTTCAGACTTAGAGATTTTTCCATAGTGTGAATATATTTTCCACCCATGTTTTCTATTAGCTAGGCTAAGCTTGATAGTAATAGAAATCTTAGCTTAGGAAGATCCTACTAAGGATTCATCTACTAGGTTTTACTATAGCAAGGTCTATACTTAGCAAAATCCATGCAAGTTTTACTTAGCAAAATCACTAATGCAT
The DNA here is from genome assembly GCA_916181665.1 of Avena sativa. Taxonomy (NCBI): domain Eukaryota; kingdom Viridiplantae; phylum Streptophyta; class Magnoliopsida; order Poales; family Poaceae; genus Avena; species Avena sativa. The sequence goes on from OV702282.1 coordinate 199,417,067, forward strand.
AGTGAAAGTAATGGGACAAAAGAATGAAGCATCACTTGCCTTTTTGGTAGAGTATAGGTTCACTTCTTGATCTTTGCAACAATCACACTCTTCAAGTCACTACAAATCAATCAAGCAAGGCACAAACTCAATCTACCAATCAAGCAAAACAACACACATAAATAACAAAGTCAAAGAAATGCATGCAAGCATGCCAAGCTTTGTTTTGTTTGAAAAAGTGGTTCCTAGTGGGTCATAGACATTTGGGTACATCTAATGGTCATTTTCTAAAGTGGCCAAGTCATTTGCAAAAGGTTTCACTTTAAAACCATTTTCAAAACAAAGTGTTATTTTATGTGGTGTAGAAATATTTTTTTACTAAGGCATTAGCCTATAGGGTTCACCAAATGAGTTGCTATTGCAAAACTTGATGTTTTGGTCAGTAGGTTTGGTCCAAACCATCTACTCAAAGTTTTCTTCCCATAAACATTTCCATAATAAAATCAATTCTTTTTATTTGGCTAGAAAATGACTAAGTCAAATAATCCAACCTAAATCTTACAAAAATCATTTTTAACACCAAGGGTTGGTTCCTAGGGTCAGTAAGGTCACAACAAACCATTTTGCAAAAGTTTTAACCTTAAAAACAATTTTAAACAATTTTTATACTCCAAACAAGCTCATAAATGAATCTGCAAATTCAGGCAAACTAACATATACTATTTTCTAAACTAAGGCCACAGTTGGCTAGGGCTTGCTCTCCTGAATCCATTGATACCAAATTTGAAATTTTTGGACGTGTGGTTTGAAAGTTATAAGGGTTTCAAAATGGCTTTTAAATCTGGTTTCTAATTCTGTTTTAATCAGAACAGGGACACGCGTCGAGCCGTGATTGGCCGATACCGGTTCGTCTGGATCGCGTACTGCGGAGCGTTGGATTTAATTTAGATCGAGCGGCTCAGGATCAAACTTACCTCTTCGTCCAGATCTAATCCTAGCCAGTCAAAGCGCATCCTACGGCTACTGATTCACTAACCAAATTCTGGCGGCGCTCAACGGTGGCCGATGGCGGCGACGGTCAGACGACGGCAGAATCGACGCTACAGAAAGCGAGGAAGGAGGAGAGGGGGCTCACTGAATTCGCCAAGGCGTGGGGGTGCTCGAGGTGCTTCCCGTTTGCTGAGGGGCGCGCTGGAGCTACGGGAATTCCTCACCGGAGTTGATGACAACGTCGGACGGCTCTGTCTGAGGTCGAAGTCGATGTTGCAGTTCATTCGGAGGCAAACAAAAGGCACGGTTAGAGGCGTATGGTCTAGGAGATGACGCGTGTGTGATTGAGGGGAAGAGGGGCGGTCTGGTCTTACCGGAGGTACTCGACGGAGAGGTTGCAGACGGCGGCGTCGTCCAGAGTTTGACGTAGCCGACGCTATGGTGCGCCCGCGGTTGAATGATTGACACAGAAAGATGCGCCAGGGTATGGTGAGCGTGCTCGCGTTCTCAGGGAGGCAGAAGGGGGCGTGTGCTGGCCGGAATTGGCGAGAAGGGTCGTCGGAGACAGAGAGAGTGGCTGACGAAATACGACAGCCTGGGGGCGTGCTTGGGGAAGGAGGCAGAGGGGATCGAGAGAGGACGTGCTGGCGTTTTATCGAGCTTGATCACTGCGAGTTAAGGTGGCCGCGTTAAGGAGAATTGATGCCGCAAAATTAAGTCTGCAACGGCCGGCGAGGGGGAAGAAGGGGTCGTGCGGGGTGGAGAGGAAGAACAGGAGGAGTGGGGCCGTTGTGTCAGTGGGAAAAGGGAAGAGGGGGAGGTCCACCGGTCATTGTCTGTGCGGTTCAGATAGTCGGTTCGAATCGTTTTCTGCAGGGAGGAGAGAACTGGGCTAAGTGGGCTGTTGGGCTGGCTCAGTTGGGTCTGGTCCACTTCCATTTTTTTTTATTCTGTATCCTTTTCTTTTTCTATTTCTGAATTCTGTTTTGAATTTCCAAACAAACAAATCACACCCAAATCAATTCAAACAATCATTCAGCTTTGTAATTTTGAATTTGATTCTGTTTATCAACATACCCAAATTCCAAAATAAAATAATATTTTTATTCTTTTTAGGTTCCATTTATTAATAAAATGGACCATGGTTTATTAATAAAGTAGGGTTTGGTTTAATTAATACAATTTCCATTTGAATTCCAAATGCTTTCAAATCCAAATCAGTAGGTTCTATTTGGAAATAATAGATATTTGGAAATCTGTTTAAAACAAAATAACCTTTTATTTTAGGGTCCATTAATAATTAAATAAAATGGACCTTAGTTATTAAATCAAATAGAGTTTGATTTTATTAATAAAAACTTTATTTGAAATCTAAATATTTTCAAAACCAATCAGTAGATTTTATTTGGAAATAAAGAATATTTGGTAACTTGTCTTAAAACAAAATAACATTTTATTTTAGAGTCCATTATTAATTAAATATAATAGTCTTTCATTATTAAATCCAATAGGTTTTGTTTTATTGAGGTATTTATTTTGAAAAAATAAAGCCTAAACACTTTAGTAGGTTTTAGTTGTAAATATCAAATATTTAGGAAAACTTATTTTGAATAATTTAATAAGTTTTGATGTTTCAATTTAGATTGGTAAAACCTTTTATTTAAATAAGGTTGGATATTAAATCCTTATTAATTTATTTAAATAAACTTTAGTTAATTTAAATAATAAAATGTTTTAATTCCAAAGCTTGGCTAAGGTTTACTTTGGCTTTATAGAATAATCCTTATTTGTAAAACTTCTATTTCATTTGGAAACAATTCTTTTCATTTAATTGTTTCAAAATAGTATTTCCAAATGTTTTATTTTTCCTTTTATTAAATGTTTATCTTTTTAAATCCCTTTAGGTTTTACTTAATTCAAATGGGATTGAAGTTCCAATTGAATTCAAAAAGTTTCTTCTGGCTCTGAAAATCAAAAAAAGTTTTATTTTATTCATTTATTTTCACATTACAAGATTTGGAAAATCTTGGGATGTGACAAATGGCCGCAAGAGATTCAAATTTGAATTTTGGATTCAAACTTGGTGGGTGTGTTGGTTACATACTAGGGAGTCTCTGGTTAGTGGGATTGGTCAAGGTGCACTGGTTTGGTTGGGTTTTGAGAAATGGTGATCTTCACATATGAATCAGATCCAATTTTGAATTGTGATTTGAATCAAGTTGCCAAATGTTTCTGCAAGTTTGAAAGGTGGGCTTTGATTCACTTTTACTTGGTATAGCAAGGGGTGAAAATAAATGGAAAAGTTTTTGTTTGAAATCTTGGACTAGAAACACTCAAAGTGGCCTAGTGAGCAAGATTGGCAAAAATGACCATTTGCCTTATTTGTTTTGTTTTTTATTTTCTCTTGATTTGTTTCTGCTTGGGAATGTTTTAGATGATGTTGTTTTCATCTTTAAACCATTCTTTGCTATTTAGATCAATATCACAAGTCCATTCATTCATTCATGCAATCATCACATACACACATGCATTCATAATGATTTGAATTAACAAAAGTTTTTGTTAACCCTAATTTTGGTGATTGGAATTTGATAATCATTGTTCAACATTTTTGGGATGTTACAGTCTCTTTGCTATGGGTCTAGATCCTGGCAGTACGTCAATCAGAAACTCCACATCCCTATCTGGTGGCATTCCCAGAAATTCCTCCAGAAACACATCAGGGTACTCCTTCACTACGGGTACACTGTCTAGGCTAACCCCTTGAGAGAATTTAACTTACTCCCTTTGGGTTCAAAGAAAGACTTGAACATGATCCATTTCTTTTCTAGGGTTGTGAGTGTAACAGTTCGTCTGGCATAGTCTATTACTCCCTCATAACGGGTCATCCAATCCATGCCTAAAATTACATCCAATCCTTGGGATTCTAGGATTATTAGACTAACTGGAAACTTGTACTTTCCAAACTCTAGCACTAGTTGGTGACATCCAAAATTTACTATCATCTCTCCACCTGGGGAGCTTACTTTAATAGGACATCCAATTGTTTCAGTTGGGAGTCTATTTTTGTCTACAAATGCTCTTGAAATGAATGAATGCGATGCGCTAGTATCAAAAAGGATAAGTGCTGGAAAGGAATTAATCTTGAACTTACCAGCCACAACATCAGACTCCTCTTGGATTTCCTCCACATTGATGTGGTTCACATGACCCTTCTGAAAAGGGTTTGGCTTGTTGGCTCCATTAGTCTTCTTTTCTGGGCATTCATTTGCATAGTGCCCAGCTTTCTTGCACTTGAAACATTCAACGACTGATTCTCTCTTTGCTGGTTGATTCTCATTGCCATGTCCATTATGGTGACTCTTGTATCCACTCTTGTTGTTTTGGTGATCTCCGTTATTGTGTCCATGATGTTTATTTCTATCATGGTGACGGTTACTATTGTGGTGGGTGTTATGATTCCCGTTCTTATGGGATCCAGAACTTCCACTACCTTCACCAAAAGAACGCTTGTGAGATGATCCTGATCCATTTTTATCAAAATGATGCTTGCTCTTCCTATTCTCCACTTGCTTCATCTTGCTTTCCAAGATGGTAGCTTTGTCACATAGAGACTGATAGGTTGGAACATAAGCAACAGATAGTTGCATGCACATCTCATCATTTAGCCGTTCAAGGAACTTCTCCTTCCTCTTTGCATCAGTGTCAACATCATCTGGAGCATAGCATGACAGATTGTTGAACTCATCAATATATTTAGTAACACTGCGATGGCATTGTTTAAGGTTGTGAAATTCCATCTTATTCAACCCCATCACTCCTGAAGAAATATGAGTAGTGCGGAATCCATCCTCAAATATTGCCGAAGTCACTTCTTCAATAGGGGTAGTGATTTGGAAGTTATCCCACCAAGTAGTTGCTGGTCCTTCTAGTAGGTGTGCTGCAAATCTGACTTTCTCCTCATCAGTGCAACCAACCGTGACCAAGTCCTTATTCATAGAATGTAGCCAATCATTTGCTACCATAGGATCGATGGTTCCAGAAAACTTAGCAGGCCTTAACCTCAGAAACCTTGTGAGCATATCAAAATCTGGTGGGTTGTTCTGGTTGTTGTTATTGTTATTATTATTATTGTTGTTGTTGTTGTTGTTGTTGTTGTTTTTTTGGTTCTGATTCTGATTGGCCATAAACTGAGTCATCATTTGCATCAACTGTTGCATCTCATTGCCATTGTTGTTGTTGTTGTTGTTGGGATTGGCACGATGAGGAGGCATCTGTGCTTTCAATAAGGATAAGTATGGATAAATAACCCCATAGATCCTAACATGCCCAATACAATAAATAACAACAATCACAAACAAGCAAGCACAAGATAAACTTTAGGGTTCAAAACATCACAAGCAACAAGTTTGCAAAGATAAAACACACTAGCATAGTCATCCACAAGTTGGATGATCAATGCGACTCGATAATAAAATGATAAGATAAATGAGTAGATAGATATGCATCTCTACTCCTCCATGTAAACTTCCTCCTCCACTAGAGCAAGTCCTGCTGCATCAAATCCTGCCTTGTACTCCTCCAAGCTAGTGGTCAAAGCATCGACCTTCGCCTTAAGCTCTCTCTTCTGTGAGCGTAGCCTCTCTATCACCTCGTGATGTGACTCTAGCTCAAGGTCCTTGAGATCCATCTCAGTCTTCATATCATTGATCTTCTTGTTCCTATCCTGGACTCTATTCTCTTGGTTCTTGAACCTCTTGTCTTGCTTTTCAAACCTCGTCTCCATCTCCTTGATGCACTCCTCCTGCTCCTCAAAGGCCTTGTCCTTATCCCTCAGCTGAATGCGTAGCTCAACATTGCTAAGCATAACATTGCTCCTATCAGTATCAAGGTGCCTAAGGAGGCTCTCTAAGTCCTAGAGGTAGTGCAGCATAGGCTTGATAGTTTCCTTGGTGGCCGCGTCCAACACTATAGCCTCTCCGTCCTTGTCACGTCTTCCAAAGAAATGGAAGTAGTGCTCCTTGAGCTCGGCAGAGTGACGTCCACATAAGCGTCCTATTAGCTCCTGCATAGCGACGTCGAGGCCCTTCTCTTTGTCATCATGGAGTATCTTGAAGGCAATTTCCTCGGTGGGAGGCTCTGGCTGGCGTCCTGGCTGAGAGACTCTAAATCCCCATAAGTCCTTCCTCTCAAACTTCATGAGCTGAAGTCCCTTAATGTTAGGGATGGGAAGATCGAGCACACTGACGAGCTCCACAATGTGGGATCCAAAGCGAGTTCCCTTGAACTCCTCGGCGATGCTGAAAACAAAGCTAGGCATTGATACCTCGAAAACATATCTATAATTTTTGATGTTCCATGCTTTTTTAGTATCTACTTTGCTTTGCTTTGTCCACACTTTGAGGTGCTTTTCATATGTTTTCTGGTACTAACCTATTAACAAGTTGCCATAGTGCCAGTTGCCTGTTTTCTGCTGTTTTTGGTTCCATAAAAGCTAGTAAGGAAATATTCTTGGAATTGGACGGGACAAAAGCCAAAGTAAATATTTCACCCAGGATAACACGGAGTCCAGAGGAGAGACGGAGGGGCACCACAGGGTGGCCACACCCTCCCAGACGCGTCCTAGGGTGTGGCCCCCCTGGCCGCCTCCCAGCCTCACCTCTTCGCCTATAAGAAGCCCCCGACGCCTAAATCCTAAGTACCCGATCAATATTCCACGAACCCGTCTGTAGCCGCTGCCACACACGTCCCTAGATTGGGGGATCTGAAGCTCTCCCCGGCACCCTGCCGAAGGGGAGATCATCCCGGAGGCCTTCTTCTTCATCATGCCAGCCTCTGGTATGAAGCGTGAGTAGTTCCACCTTGGACTACGGGTCCTCCTTGTGCTTTCATGTCTAGATCTTGTGAGCTTCGTTCATGATCAAGATCTAATCTATCTGTAATCATGCATGTTGTGTTTGCGGGGATCCGATGGATATTGAGATTACTATGTCAGATTGATTAATGGTTTTGTCTTATTGATTCTATCATGTCTGTGTTGTTTGTGATCTTGCATGCTCTCTGTTGTTAGTAGCTATCTTGGCCAAGTAGTTGCTAGTGACTCCAAGATGGGGTATTTATGCTCGATAGTGGGTTCATGCCTCTACTTAATCAAGGGAAGTGACAGAAATCTCTACGGTTGTAGATGTGCTGTTGCCACTAGGGAGAAAACAACGATCTCTTGTTCATGGAACAAGTGGATTGTTTACCTACACACTTTGCTTAAAGCAGTTGTCTGTTGCTCACAACTTAATACTGGAGGGGGTTCGGATGATAACCTGAAGGTGGACTTCTAGTCATAGATGCAGTTGGATGGCGGTCTATGTATATTGTTGTATTGCCCAATTGAATCTCATAGGATCTTTTTGTCTAGTATTGCATTGTTATGCCTTGCTCAGTCCTGTCAATTGCCCTGCTGTAATTTGTTTACCCAGCATGCTATGTTTGTTTATCTAAGGAAAACACCTCTAGTGAACTATGGACCCCGGTCCAATCTTTACCATTGATACATCCTTCACGGTTACTATATTATTTGTTGCAAACCATCATCACCTTCCACACCATATAGTTAATCCTTTGTTACAGCAACCGGTGAGATTGACAATCTCACTGTTAGTTGGGGCAAAGTCTTGAGTTTGTGTTGTGCAGGTTTCCATGTTGATTGCAACACCTTTGAGGCGTTTTCTTCCTCCTACTGGTTCGATAACCTCAGTTTCTTACTGAGGGAAAACTTGATGTTGTGCTGCATCATACCTTGCTCTTGGGGTTTCCCAACGGGGCGTCAACACACATCAGGCATCTATTGCATAGGATGGAGAAAAGTTAGAAACAACACACGTAAAAATAAAAACATAAGGTAGCAAAACAAAATCCAAAGTCATTCAATCAAAACATTAATCCACACAAGTCATGGCATACATTATTCAATCACAACATCAAGGTTCAATCACAACTGAGATATTTTTTTGCCATACCACATAGGTCGGTATGATCAAATTATTAACGCGAGAAAACGACAAGTGTGGTGGTCCAGCTATAGGATACGTGTCCTTCACTCACTATTCAAGGTAGCTATCTGGGCATCCTTGGAGGCAATCTGTTTGTCTTGATCACAAGACTCCCATGCTAAGTCTATGATATCCCCCCTTAGACGTTTTATGGTGGTCTCTAAGTCTTGGGTATGTTTTCTCTCCTCTCTAAGATCATTCTGAGTGTTGAGCATTCTACACTTAAGCCTTTATCCAAGTTCTTCAATGGCATTCCAAGCTGATTCCTTGCAGAGTCAAAGAATGACATGTATTTTAGAGTTGGTGACCATGCAGAATCCCGACTCATTGTGGTTATCCTCCTTGTTTTTATACAAGTAGAGTTGTACCCACCAATACTCTTCTCCTTCATCCACCACTGGGAATCCCTTGTACACGGCTTCACCATTTATCCCCAAGCTAATCATAAGGTTCTGGAGTGCCTTGGGAAACTCGTCTCACATTCTAGGGTCATGGTCATCAGTGGTCCCTTCCCGACGTCTTCGTTGATGGCGGCCATCTACAAATAGAGATGAGAAAGAAGATTAGAAGAGGTTTTTCAAGATGAAAAGAGACAAGTGTGAAATTCATAAAGGCGTTGCATTTTCCTAGTGGCTTCCTTAGTCTAATCCATCTTAGGGTCACAAACCTACAGGCAACACAGTGCTCTGATACCATCTGTAAGATCTCACCCAATAAGGTAGAGATCCCTGTGATTGCAGTGCTAGTCCCTAGATCGAATTGCTAGCACCCACAATTTAAGATAAAGTACACAGATACAAAGGTCATTATTACATCGAAATTCTAGGAGTACAATAGTTCTTACAACTCACTTATCCCAAGGCTAACTTACAAAGAGATCTCATTACATAGCATATAAATAAAGTCTTCATCTTCATGTGCCACAGGCAAACATGTTGAGTGTAGACTCATAACCCTACTCACCATCAGAGTAACCTGCAACATGATAAGTTACAGCCACAAGGGGTTAATACAGTTGGAATTGTATTGGTAAGTGATATCATAGTTATATAGTAGAGACTATCAACTACATTAATTTGGCTAAGTGTGGTTTAGGCTGGCTTTGCTCAAATAGGGTTTATCCTACTAGTTTGAAAATACTAAGTTTTTTTCTTTACAAAACACTAAGGAACCACCAATAGACATTGGTGAACCTCTACTCTTGTTCACCCACAAATTTTTAACTTAGAGAAATTGGGATGAGGAGATTCTTGACCATTTTCAATTTCTTTGATGCTCAAAATGTCCATAACCGGGGACACGGCTAAGTGCTTAGGTTTTACCCTCTAGAGAGGTGGTGCACTTTCCCCACAAGACTCGACATGCATCGAGACGAGACTTTTCAGAAGCAATCCCTCAGACCACCATGGACGCGTTCCATCCTATCAACTCTACCACCATTTGTCCATCTAGCTGAGTTCTCGCAACTTAGTTGGTCAAGGCAGAGCCCATATGCCATGTGGTTGCACTGGAAGCTTCTCAAAACTAAACATCTCAAATCTCTTTGTTCCTGGGTGGCCATCCACAAATGTGATACACATGGTAAACCATATAAATGGGCCTTGTGTAACCACTCAACACAAACCATACAAGTCTCATTCCACCCAGGTGTTTCATTAACAAGTTGTTTTCTTAGTCAAAAACACATAGGCATAATATTTCCATTATATCATAACATGAATTTTTTTACACCCACTAATTCTAATAGCAAGTCTAAGAATTCTAGTATACCATGGATCCTAACTTAGGAAAAATCCTACCAATATATAAACTATAGGATCTACCATAACATAGCAATTTACTTGGAAAATTATCATGGAGGTCCTACTAAAATATCACTAGTGCAATAGGTAAAATAATAGGACATAAGATGGAGTATCACTTTCCTTGGTAGCTAGGGGAATAGGTACAATACTCACAATCACACACTACACAATCCACAAAATCTACACAACAAAATCAACAACAAATATACACAAATCAATATAACATTCAAAAATAACATGAATGCATGCAAAATGAAATGAGATGATTTTCAACACTTTTAAAACCAAACTCTACAGTACTGAAGACAAACATATAATCTAAAGTCTAAAGATCACAAAAACCACCTCAAAATAATATATAAAATAATTTCTATAGCCAAATTAGCCCTACAAATGTTTCTGCATAAAACTCTAATTTTACAGAAGCGAAATCCCAAAGTAAGGACATATAATTAAAGTACATAATTTTCTAAATCCATAGACACCTAATTTGTAATTTTCTGAATTACAAATCAAAAGTTATGAACTTTGCAATTTAAATCATCAAATAGATCAAATCTGGATTTTAAATCTAAATCCCAGACATGCGGCGCTTCCTGATTGTCCCATACCGGTTCGCGCGGATCACGCACGTGTGTCGTCATATCTAATTTGCATCCTATGGCTCATATCTAAACATACCGCTTTGCTTCTGGCTTCTAATCTTGACCACTGGATCTAGATCTAGCGGATCTGATTGACCTGACCTAATCCTAGCGGCATGAATGGCGACTACAGCGGTGGCGCGTCTAGTGATGGTGCCCTGGCAAGGCCAGGGGGTGAGGGAGGGGGCTCAGGAGCTTACCGAGGTCACGGAGAAGGGGTGGTTGCCGTGGTGGTCGCGAACGAGGGAGGGGTGCACGGACACAGCTGCAATTCCTCGTCGGAGATCAGCTCGTCATCGGGTGCTCATAGTGGACGACGGAGGAGATGTTCTGGGGCACAAGAGGGCAAGCGGCAAGTAGCAGGAGGTGAGCAAGAAAAAGGCGAGCACGATAGTAAGAACCAGAGGCAATGGGGGGTCGGGGCTCACCACGATAGTTCGCCGGAGCTCGTCGAGACAGCGGCGATGCGAGGTGAAATGCAAGTAGCTTGGCGACGCTCAGGGGTGGTTGAGTGGGGTGAAATGGAGCAGAGGGGAGGGGTTAACTAGACGGGGCGAGGGAGGAAATCATGCTGGCAATCAAAAGCAATTAAGCACGAATTCATTCGGCTTTGAAAGGGGGAAACGGTAGTGGCGAGCAGGTCGTCGTGCGGAGTTTGGGGACGAAGGGGTGACGTGGAGTGCGGGGCCACCTGTCAGTGAGGGGGGTGCGGACGCGCGCGATGAGAAACAGAAGGGAGAGGGAAAACCCTGGGTGGGCTATATGGGCCGCGGGTGGGTGCTGGGTCAGATGGCTGGTTGGTTCTCTATTTTTTTCTCAAAGAATTTTTCTTTTTCTGATTTGATTTTCCAAATTTGATTTGAAGCATCAAATCAACTCCAAATCTCTTCAAACTTTCACCACATTTTGTGGGTTGATCCTAGTATGAAAAAGTGTTTTAAACACACAAACCACTCCAAAACATTTTGGGGTAATAAAATAAAAATAAAAAGCATGCCTCATACATGCAAAAGAGAGGGGTATAAAATAGGGTTTTGCTAGTGTTTAAATTTTGAAAATCTTTGTGCAATGAACACATGCTATGATGATATGAATGCAATGGGAATGTTTTTGATTTGATGAAAATTGGGATGTTACAATCATGTGGGATTCACTTGAGAATTCTACATGAAGGAGTGAAATTATGTTAAAGATCAATGATGATACAATAAAAAGTAAAATCATCATGGTGATATTAGCTCTTAAATCATGATGAATAGGTAAGACATAACAAGATTATGGTGAGATTATCTCCGAAACCATGATGTAAATGTAAATATGACAAGTACTTAGTAAATTATCTTGAAGTAGAAGTAAGATAATAGCATGGTAGAACTATGATAGAAGTCATAGGTGTCATAATTCCTGATAAAATTTAATTTTAGGTATTCAATTGAAGCTTATTAGTTGTTTGGAGAGATCATGTGAGATTAGTTTACTAAATGATGAATGGTTGGTTAAATTAGTCATTCCAAGAGTGATACAAAAGGTTATTCAAAACCAAATTGAGACAACTTTTCTTAAAATTATCTTGTTGCAATTGAGCAATTTGGATAAATTATGAGGCAAGGAATAGTTTGACCCTAAGTGCTAAGTATCACGAAGTAAACCTATATGAGGAGGTGTCATATACTACACAACTAAGCCTGAATTCTAGAGATATTATACTCAACTACTATAGTACGGGCTTAGAATATTGTGTGTTATATGTACCACATTTGGATTTATTGATTTTTCTTGGATCTTCTTGATTTACTAGATATGTACATGAAGTTTGACTTGGTGTGCAAATGCATGTAGCAACATCCAGTTATTAGTTGATGTTATAGACCTAGATAGAAAAGGGAATTTGTGTAAGGGAGTGACGAGTTCCAAAGATCAATATGAAGGCTTACATGAAGAATGAAGCAAAGTATGAGGAGTATCAACGCAATTTGAAGGTTGGATCAAGTTCAAATCATTACTAGTCAGCAATAAGAAGGAAGATTAGAGTAGAAGATGCATGGAACAACAAGAAGTTATGAACTTAAGGTTCAACCAAAGTAGGTGATGTGGCTAAGAAGTTAATGAAGAAGTTGTATCAAGTCCATGGAAGTATCATGAAAAGGTGAAGATTTGGAACCAAAATGGTATTCAAGTTCTGACAATTTAGAGAGAATGCCTGTGGTACGTCGAAAAACCGTAGGGTAATACATACACCCTAGGATGGTCATACCTACCAAAGATAGAATGTCCAAACATGAAGTAAGCCAAATAATGTTGGAAGATTCATTTCAGAGATCCACAATTGTGTGGGTATATCGTAAGTTCTTCCGTGAAACCTTGAGGAGGTAAAGTATAAGCTGGATAGAGACCAATATCCTAGTTACAAATCCAATGGTTACTATACAGGTAGTTTAGAGACTATTAGAAATCCCCAAGGGGGAGAGTAAACAGAAAATGGAAGTATTGTTATCCGAATTTCTGAGAAAAGGTTAGAGAAGAAGGACTAACCTATAACAACATCAAGCCTTATTTTCATAAGGTTAAAAAAAGAAGACATCATTATAAAAGTACTTTCTAAAGTATGTCTAGATGGAAGATCAAAGTGACTTCAAGATAGTAGGGCTCATATCTTAAGGCCATTAATAATGGAAGTTGAAGTAGTACTTAAGGTAGTAACAAAAGATTATCTAAATCTTGATATGGTAAAATCTTGAAGGTGATAAAATAAATTAATCCTAACAGACTAATTCTAGAGAAAACAACTCTTAAGTGATCCTTAAGAGGTAATAAAGCATATCCAATTGGACATGTGTAGAGAAACAAGAAATTCCGATGGGTATGGACTAAATATGTTCAAAACCAATCTTCGGAAGGAATACCAGTATAAACCATTCAAATACAAACCAAATAACATTTTACCTACATCATCTATTCATCCTTATCATTACAACTTTCATGATCAAGCTACTATAGCTTATAAAGGCGAATCGCGAGTATAATGTTACTTTCCAAAACTTTTTTGGAGGATTAGGACACCTAGCATCTCCAACCTTCGCAAATTCTCATACAATATGAGAACATGTATTTTGCTAAATTATACTCTATCATGTTGCAACCAAAACATTGTTTCAGATATCACAATATCTTCCACTTATGATGGTTTCTGCAACAATACTTTCAACTCCTAGATAACCTTGATACTAAATCAACTTGAATATCAAGTATCACGGAGGCAAACATGATAATTGGATACTAACACTAGAATTTTTACTCTCGATTCAATACTATTTATTAAATTTCATGGAGTAAATAGAGTTTGATGAAAGTTTGCAATAAGACTTTAAACTTTACATTTGCATTCAAAACAATACGATACCAGTTTGTAAAGTAAATATCCAGAATTCTATAGTTCTATTATCTCAATTATAACTAAGCATAAGGTAGTGAACGGATGCCAATGACTATAACAAATTATACAAATTCACTTTGATTTAATTTATGATAAATTGAGTTCAACTTTAATCATATTATCATTTGAAGTCCCACTCAAAACCAACATCCCTCGAGTTGTTTTGGTGATTATATGAACCAGATCCACTACAACAAGACCGATCATCACGTGAATTGGTGCAACTTCAAAGGCGAGCATCAATATGGGCATCATATCGACTATATGACTCATGCTTTACCTTTTGGTTTGTGTTCCGGGGCCATGTCTGTATATTCTAGGATCGCCAAGTAAGAACCGTAGTACACATGTGTGTAAACTGTTTGTAACATCCCAGCATTAGAGCTTAGAAATAAGCTGAACTCAGATGTGTGCATTGCATTCATGCATAGAAAATCCAAATAATTTTCGCGCTTTTGAATAAAACTTGTCAAAGTGATTGAAGCTTCTCTCAACTTGATGAAATTGAAGTAGATCATCAAGTTGACTGCAATAAGTTTTAGTATGACCTTTGCTAAAACCTTATTTTGGGTAAAGATGATTTGATCTAAGGGTAGATCAAATGTAATAAAACTAAACCATCAACACATTGCTTAATGACTAATATTTGATCCTTAAGTCCTATAAATAAAGAAGTAAGAAGAGGTAAGTAGTAATGCTAGTTTTAGATATCATCTATAGGATGGGAGTGTTTGAAGAGAATCAAAGCAATAGGATACTTGATGGAGTTAACTCACTCATGAATGGATAGAAGAGTTATCTGGAAGATATAATTAGAGGTGGTAACAAAGAGGACTATAAGGGTGAATTCTAAAGATAGTTATCAAGGATTAATTATATTAGATCAAGTAGGCATAGTCAATGAATAATATCTCTTAGTCAAATGGAAATATTAGGGAGATAATTATAATACAACTGTAGTGTTGTATTGATGAAACCTTGATTAGCCAAATGGACACCTAAGCCATCAATGATCAATGGATTGTAATGATCATGCTCAAGTCACTGAGAGTGAATGCGTATATCATGTATAAGTGACATTGGTGGATATAACATGATTAAACCCTAGTATAGATATGTTATCCTAGGATAGTCATGACAAGTCACAATGGTATAATGTGAAGTTGGAGTATGAGTTACTGAGGCAAGTAGAGATAAGATAGTATGACTAAGATGATGCTAGAGAATCATGGAGTTGTTGAAGTAGTAATATTCCTCTTAGAAAATAACAAACACTTGAGGTGATGTAGGAATTGATATGTATATATATCAATTCGAGTAATATTAGTGATGGATGATAAAGGAAGTGTGTGAATGGAGTTAAAAGTAACTACTTGTTGAATTGAAGATTATCATTAATAGAGTAGTTGATATAACCAAGTATACATATGAAAAGATTATGAAAAGCTTCAGTGATAAGCTTCTGAGAATTATAAGTGCGATTACAAAGTAATTTGTGAAGTAAGAGAGTAATCATTCAAGTGGAATTAGATTCATTAGAAGCATTCTAGAGATGAGAATTATCTCTATGAGGAAACAATATAGAGCTTTAGTGTCAAGCTCATTAGATTTACAAATGGATTTAGAAGAATGAAGTATTGATAAGAATATTCTTGTGAAGTAAAGCTCATCATGTTAACACATGATGATCAATACGAAGAAGTAGTATATATAGGAAAGGAATTCCTTAATTAGAAGTCAAGAATTATGAAATATGGAAGATAAGAATACTTGGTAAACACTCAACCTTAAATATTTAACCAAACATAATATCCATTTCATATGATTAATCTATCATCCTATTTCCACAATGTCTTATAGGAATATTTTCCTATAGCAAATCACTTAAGCATATCTTTGTCATTTCAAAACATTAAAATAATATGTGCCTAGGAACTATAGTTAGCAATTCTTTATTATAAGTTAGCCTAAGGAACAACCCCACTATTTTATCTTGGATGGTGATACCATTCATGAACAAAAGCATGAAGACAATATGACTTAACCATTAATTTCTATCCATGCCTATTAAAGAATATGAGTATATTAAATCTCCTAAAAACTTATGGTAAGCATTTACAATTCAAACCCTAACTCCTATGTTAGTTATAATAAAATATATACCTTTCTATTTCCTAGATTCATGGGAATAATATTAACCATATTAATTCCTTAGAACTTTATGTATCATATAAAGATGAAGGATCACCATATAAAAATTCCCTTGAAACTTTAAGTTAATGAGAACCAAGTCTCATGAATCAATAGTAATATATCCTTTAATAAATATATGTATATTATGCAAATCAAAATCATAACAAAAGTTCTTGCAGAATATTAAAAAGAAAAGGATCTATATAAAGAAAATAAAGAAACTATAACACTGTATAATAAAAGCTCACAAAAAAGGATTCTGAATACACTTTATTTATGCTGCAAGTATTTAGCAAATAAATCCCATGATAAAAGATTCAAAACAAATGTAAGATACAAATCTGAAAACAAAACAGAAAGCATAAAAGAAAAACAAACAAAAACAGCTTTTGGCCGCAGCCCATCTTTTCTCCCTCTCATATGTCGCCCGCTAGATGCCGCAGTAGCCCATCTGGCAAACTTTGCCACGGCCCAACTAGCCCAATTCCATGGCCCATAAAGCTTCATCGATTCTTTTCCTTTCTTCTTCCTCGTGACAGAAGGCAGCGCTGGGGAAGCAGCTCGGTGGAGCTCCGGCGACCACCCGATCGACTGCCTCGACGCTACGATGCACGCCACCGCTTCTCATCGCCTATAAATACCCTTGCGCCGCCGGTGGAAACTCGCCGTGCACCATTTCTCCTCTCTCTCTTTGTTCCCCTCGGACCAGAAACCCTAGCTCCTGGATGAGCTTGTGCCCCGTCGAATCAGAGCTCCTTTCAGACAACTGAGACCACCCCTATGATCGCCGTGCTCTTCCCATCTGATTGCCCCTCCCACGAAAGCTGAAGGAGTCCAGGAAGCCTCAATCGTAACCTTGTTCCTGAAGTTCAGTCGCTGAGGTATCCATCGATTTCGACCTCCTCACGTCTCAACAACCACTTCGCTGCAATCCCGTTGAGCTTGTGATGCTCCAACACCTCTCCTTTGTCTCGCTCTCGCCCTGGTTTTCTCTGTCGACGTGTCTTGTTGTGTGCCGCTGTTAGTCGTTGCCATAGTCCATGTTCCGGCGACCAATTAGGAGTGGCACCGCCACTATTAGGTTCCTTGCAACGCCCTCTTTCCGAAAAACACAACCACAGCCGCGCGCGCGTAAGGGATCAATCGATCGACACTCGATCTGAGAGGATCAATCTTGGATGACGTCAGCGTGATGCCATCATTGCGTCATCACCAGTCCAATCAATGAAATTTGACTTGGTCCACTGCCCATGTGGCATATGATGTGGCCATTGGCCCACCAGTCAGTGTCTAGGTCTAGGTTTGGCTCGGTTTAAAAAGTTATTTCCTTTTTAGTAAATAGACAAAACAATATAAATTCAAGTATAAATATTTTCCAGAAATTAAATAAAATGATTAAACATTGTAAATTCAATAACTTTTGCATTATAATTCGGAAAAACATGTTTAATATATGACCATGTTTAGAAAAATAAAATCTATAATTTAACTTTATTATCAAACATTATTGTGTTAACTATTTAAATGATAATTATTTAATAAGAATTTTATAAATAATACAACTTTAATAATTCATATTTTAATAATGGTAAATGATAAAAATATAAATAATATATCAAAATTCTTAGAAAAATAAGAACTAAAATTTAATACTATAATCATGTATTATTATCTCACTTAATTAAATATCTATTACTTATTAAGCGTTTATAAAGTAATAAGTCTTATAAAAATCATATCTTATTATTTAAAATTCATAAAAATACATATAATATACAAAAATGATTATAAAAATAATATCTACATGTTAAAAATATAACATTCCACTGTTGAATTAAGTAAAAGTTTAATACTCTAATAACTTGAATTTAAATCTAATTCCTTAGTTGATAATTCATTAAGGATAAGTAAAACTTGCTAATATTTCTAAAATTAATCCTTTAAGGTCTAATAGTAATATTAGTTCTAAATATTGATAATATGAAATCAAAATAGTACAACACGATTAAAATACAATTTTTATTTGAATTAACATTCAACTATAAGTGTAAATTATTTTCTAAAAGGATTCTTTTGAAATTATAAAATCTTCAAGAATGATATTTTTAAACCAAATAAAACTCTTTACCATTATTTCACTCGCTGTATATAAATTGCTTCAAATCCAAAGATATTTCATGGGTAGTTAAATAATGTTGTTTCCATATTTATAACTTCTAACTATTCATCCATAAGAAGATAAATGATACTATTAAATTATAATATTAAGAAACCACTACTAAAATAGAAGTATTACCACTCTTAGTTAGCTTTAAAGAAACATTATGAAGTGAACAAAGTACAAATATCATAAGCATTACATCTTAAATCCATCTATGTCCTTAAAGTTAAACTTTAGCCTACAAGATTGTAAACACCGTGTTAAAAGTTTTATTATGTATTTTATAGTTTACTTTGGTCTGTTCCAATTTAGACCTAATGCATCTCAAGACCAAACTAACCGAGTAAACACCAAAACACATTGACCACATTCTATTAACGATAATGATTGTTTAAACCTTAGAAAAAAACTTTTCTTCGAAGCTTATCCTTTTTGCCACTTCAAACAACACATTTTGTAATAATATCTCTAACCCTTAACAACTAAACTCAAGGACTTTTATCATAGTCAACAGATGACAATTAATCATAATCACATTACTTTATACTTTACTTGTATATTCAGGATTGTTGACACTTAAGTTCCTTATAAATGCCATTACTTGTAAATTAAAATTTGAAGATAAGACAATTCTTATATAAGCCGTCTTTGAGTAGCATTCCATATTTGTGTATCTTATTGTTGTATAATATTATAACTACATGTTGTTTCACACACACTCACAAGCCTTAATAAGAAGAACAAGTGTGAAATTTATCTAAAAGAACAACACATTGCAAAGAAACCATTTCCAGTATCCAAACCCTAGATCAACGCTTATTCCGGGGATTCGAGTTTATCAAATTGCATTACATTAATTATGCATAATAGCATCTTGCTTCTTTAAACATTAGTCCTTACCGGACCAATGATGCTGATTTCATATATTGGATCTTATATTATCTTGAAGACCGTGAGTGTATAATCTTGCAATCACAAATGGCAATCATGTCCTTTGATTATTTTTTGTGAAGTATTTTGCAAATCCAGTGTTGTCATCACCTGCATTTCAAAAGGGTCAGAAAACACTATTTTCATAATAATATGATTATAGGTTATTACCATGAGGTATTAACCTACTATGAAAGTTCTGGTGGTAAAGGAACATAATACCTAGAACTTAACAACCAATGTCGTTGGTGATTCTTGCTCCGTCTATTACATGTTAACCATGAGATTTGGAATGGGACGAAGAAGTCAGCTGGATCGGCTCCCTTTCGCATGCCAACGGATGACTGGGCCGTAGCTGTAACTCCTCTTATAGAGGGTTGGCAGAATATGGGTGGGATCCCTCAATGTCCCACGTCTTCTGGTATCTATGAGGGTTGTACACCTTAGGCTGCTATTGGAAACAAGTTTCATTCTAAGCCTGATGTGCAATCCATAGGGTATGCGGGGTCGCGAAGAAGGACAGTGATTGGCTTGGATCATCTACTAGGCCCCAAATCACGGAATTGTGGACGGGAAAGATCACCCGGTTGTGCAACAAGGATTTGATATCTCATGAGTAAAGTAACGCACCTCTGTAGAGTGTAAGAACTATAACTTGTTACTCCCTGTTCCGGGAAGGAGCTACGAACGTAGCAGGAAAGGAACTCCATGAAAGTTCTGGTAAACTTGTGAAGGCTGATAGACATAGCTTTTCAGAATAAAAGCAATCTTTGAAGAAATGCTTACAAAAACTAAAAGCATTGTCTACGACCTATGGTCTGTGGATGTAGATATAGTGCATGAAACACTCCTCTCTAGTGAACTTGATGAGTACGCTCGTACTCAACGTATCTTCTTAACCCTTGCTAGATTCTGAAGCCAATACAGATGACGCCTACAAGGAAATCTTCATCAACAGCTCAAGCTCTTCAATAAAGAAAGTCAACATATACATCAACTAAAGTGAAGACGAAGTTGCTGATTAGATAGGAATATAATCTCTAGCCATAGAACCTACTTTTGTAGAGTATTGCAATAGCAGCAATGCAAGCCTATTAGTTTAAATACTAGTCTTATTAGTATGGTACATTTGAGTTGATTATTCCTGATTCTTCTTGTAAGAAGTTTCTTTCTCTCTCTTTAACCTAGAGTGTTCTCTGGATCTTTTGTAAAGAGTCGAGTTGTAACCTATAGTCATGTCTTGGACCTGCTGTGTTTCTGTTGTACCACTCTGAGGGATATAATACTAGTGAACGGTGTTTCATTGGTGTTATGCCAACGACTATAGTGTACTACATCATGCACTGGTATGCTAGGTCACCACACTGGCTTACACCCGTTGTATGTGAATGTGGAGTCTATCACACCCGATCATCACGTGGTGTCTCGAAATGACGAACTTTCTTAATGGTGCATACTAAAGGAAGAACACATTTTTATCTTGATATTTAAAATGAGGGATCGTCTTATAATTCTACTAAAGTGTCAAACAAGTAATATAAGATGCAAACAAACATCATGTGCTAAAAGTGATATGATATGGTTCTTGCACTTGATCACTATCTTGTGCATCATGGTATGATCTATATCATTCCTATATGTGTAAGTGTCGTGGTGGTGGCACGGCAGATGCCATGGGTAGGCTAAAGTATGGGGCCAATGGATGCTAGAGGGATCCGGGGAGGGAAGATGTAGTGATTTCTACACTCAAATATCCTGTAAGTAGATCTTTATTCCTCTACTCAAGAACTACAAGTGCTCCTAGAGCTGTCTCATGGAGAAGAAGAAAACTACTACACGAGCCTTTCGGCGTAGAATGAATCGATCCCCTCTCAGGAGCCCGCGTCCCCCCTTATAAAGGGGTTCCTTGGTTCCTTCTAGGGCTGATGTAGCAAGCATATCCTTGGAATATGCTTGTCCCAAAATGGTAACTCGGCGGCCTCCTTTCCGTGTCCCCCTTCTATCAGTGGCAATGTTCCAGAACCCTTCACATGCGCGCCTCGGGCTTCCTCACGGTCACCTCTGTGACGTTCGTCTGCCCTTCTGCTGCTCTGCTCCTTGTCCTTTGTGCTTGGCTCTGTCTAGATTCCTCTTAGTCAGTGACTAGGGTTTGAGTATAGGCACCTCCTTCTCCTGCAAGTTTCATGTTATTTGGCCTTATCTCGCATAACTCGGCTCGGCCTTCACCTGTACACAAGTTAATCGGCCTCATTCGGCCGACATAACTCATATGTCGGCCGAGTAAGGCGTTACTCATTCTATCTTTGCCATGGCTCTGCTCATCTCGGCCGGATCTTACATGATTCGGCCGACACAATCAGTAATTCGGCTTAAGATGAGGGAGACTCCTTTCGTCTTTCCCCTATCTTGACCCTATCCAGGGTCACCCCCCCCCCAACATTAGTCCCCGAAGCTGGTGCGGTCCTGCCGGAAACCTCGGCCGGGCCACATCAGTTTCCCGACATTCTTCTTTCTTTCCTTCCGAGGTATCTCTTAGCCGACGTTATTTATTCGCCACCCTCTTGCTCTTTTCATCTTTCTCCCTCTGCGGATTACCTTCCAAGTTATCCCTCCTCGTTCGAGGTATTTGCGTGGCTTCCTGGGTAAGCTTCGTCCTATGTGGACCAATCATCATTATTCTCTAGTTTTTTGTTCCTCTACAGTGTCCACTGACAAGCTACAGTGGTTACTACACCAGTCACGTCGGCGCAGTGACGCCTCGAGTACCGCATCGGTTAGAAGGCCCGATCCTCTCCTGCACTGTGTGGTCTTTGGTGTGGCTCCACTACTTGCGAACGGTTTTTCCACACACACACGATTATGCGGTTATCGTGGCATAGCCACGATCCCACTACATCTAACACTACGTGGTTATAAAGAGGGGAGCGGGGCTAGACGATTCACTTTCCCCCTTCATTTTCCCTTCATATTCTTCCTCGTGCCGCCGCCTCCGTTCGTGTCCTAGTGGTCGTGCCATCGTCGTCCTCCTCGATGGTCGCGCTGCTGTTCTCTGGCTCCTGCGACCTCGCCGCAGTGCCCTTGCTCTGGTGCTTTCGCCGGTGAGTTTTCCTACAGCGTCGCCGCTAGGTCTGCGCGCTAGGCATCTCTCTTATTTTCCTAGATTCCCCGTGGCGGTTCCTTTTTTGTTCCGCCGCCGCGCTCATTAGAATCACGGCGGGTCCCTGCACCTCTAGGCCTCTCCCCGCTGCTAGTTTTTCCTCCGTCGATTGCTCCGACGAGCCTATGTCTAGCTCCGCTAGCGGTGCTCTCGTCGGGGAAGATGACTTTGCGTCCGGTCCAGAGCATGTTCCTGGCAGGGCTCCAACGTTACTCGCCGAGAGGTAGAATGGTTAATCAAGACGCTCTGAATTCCCGCCGAGGTAAGCTGTCGCTTACCCGACAAAGAATCCCCGCCCGTACGTAACGAGGGCGAGTATGTAGTTTTCATGTCCCACTTTGCTCGTGGATTCGGCCTCCCTCTTAGCGACTTTGCTAGGGGTTTCCTTGATTACTTCGGCCTTCATCCGCATAACCTGTCGGCCAATGCCATTGCCTCTTTGTCGGATTTATCTCGGCTTCAGAGGGGTATTTTGGCCTCTGGACCTCCGTACATGTTTGGTCCAAATTCTTTCAGATCCGAACTAACATTGTGCCGTACAAATCTCTTCAACCTTCTGAGAAATCTCTTACCCAATGCGGGGCTGCGTCCATTACACCTCGGAGAAACTCTGAGTTCCCCCGTGGCGCCGGCCTCGAGTCTTGTAAGAAGTGGCACAGATCATTTTTCTATGTCAAAAATACAGGGAAGGAAGATAAGATTCGGCTTCCCGCTTTCTCTATCGGTCCCCCTTCCAAGAATAATTGGAAGTACAATCCTAGGAAAAGCCATGCTCTTGCCGAGGCATTTGAGATTCGGCTCAAAGAACTGATCCGCGCCGGGCTCCGTGGTGAAGATTTAATGACCGCATTCATCAGCAGCCGAATCTGCCCTTTTCAGCTTCGCTCTCATAAGCTCTGTTACATGAGTGGTCCTCTGGATCCTAACCGAGCATCTACGGTTGAGCTCGACGATTATCACATCTATAAGTGTGTCCGGGCTATCTTTAAGACCGATATGCCAGAAGAATGGAAATGGGGATTGAAGCCATTTACTCGCGGGAATCCCCCTCCTTAGATAAGTTTAAACACTAGTGTTTTATTCCGAGTTGCTTTTGTGATTGTTCTTTTACTAACTCTAATTTACTTCTCTCGCAGAGGTTTACGGAGCAGAAGACGGAAGATGTCGAGGTTCTGACTCTTCCTTGGACTGTTGATCGCAATACCCCGGACACTGGGGAACCTGGCTCGGAGGAGTTTGTCCCTAAGTCGGATGTTGCGCCTGTTCGCACCCGGAGCAAAACCTCGGCCTGTGCGGATGAAGGTGACTCGGACGACGTCCAAATTCTTGAGGTAGTTGCCGTGGTGCCTATCTCTTACGCATTTCTGGCTCCTTCTTTCCCAGCTAACCAAGCTGGTCAGGTGCACGACGCCGAACCTCTTGCTTCCGAGGCTCCTGTCCTTTGAAGAAGCGCACCGCCTCAACGGACCATTCTGGTGCTGCGCCCAAGAAGCGAACCGAGAAATCTACCCACCATATCCCAAAGCGCAAGACCATGCCTGGAGTTACTCGGTAAGTTTATTTTTACTTGTATTTCTTGTTTCTCTCTCTGTTTCCAACTTGGATTTTATTCCCATGCAGAGCTCCTCTTTCTGCAAAGTCAAGTGGTCCTAGCATGACAAGCCATACTACTCGACCGTCTTCTCCCCCTCCTCCAGAGGATACTCGGGTTCCCAGTCCTTCTCGTGTTGATTCTCCTCCTGCGCCAACCCATGTAACGCCTCAACCAGATGAGCCTATTGCTCACACGTTTGTTGCTGACGTAAGCCCCACGCCGGATCACCCGGTTGAGCCTGCTGTCTCTCTTGAGGCAGCCGAGGTTTCTCCCAATGATCCTTTGATCACTGCAGTTCCAGCTCCTACTCCAATTCCTACCGAGGATACCACCACCTCGGCCCCTTTGGAAACTATAGTCCCTCCTGCCGCCAAGGAAGTGGTTCCTGATACTGAATTTGCTGCCTCTGCCGAAGTCTCTACCAAAGGCAAGAAAGTTGTTGTCACTAAACCCTCGGAATCTCAGAAGGGGCCGACAAGCTCTTCTTAGCCCAGTATTGCTGATGCACTTCGCAAAGGATTTTCTTCTGCCAAACCCGGTGTCGCCCTTGCCGCCGACACCCTTACTCTTCATAAGAGTCCGGCGGTGACCGCAGTTACTCAGCAGACCCGAGGTAAAGTGTTGACCTGTACCGATAGCGGGCATAGCCTCGGCTCACTGGTGGAGTATGCGAACAACTGGAATGCCTGTGATTAGCTTGAGGGCAATCCCAGTAGCCAGCCGTTTCAAATTTCTGACATCAGCAGTCGTCTGCATATGGCTACTAAGATTGTTCTCGACAGTGATAAGATGAACGAGGTATGCGCCCTTGTTAATACTTTGTTTATTATACTATATATACACTAGTCCCCAAATCATGCAACCGAATGATTTATTGTTTGTTTGGAAGCTTCATCTTGTTTTACATGTCTTGCATGATTTATTTGGTCTGTACTTGTCTTATGTTTGAATATATAGTCATCTAGATCCGGGTTAAGATTTACTTGACTCGAATCTGTCCTACTTTTGGATATCTAGCCACCTAGATTCGAGTCAGTTTTACTTGATTCGGATCTGTCTTGCTTTTGAATATCTAGCCATCTAGATCCGAGTCAAGTTTTACTTGATTCGGATCTGTCTTGCTTTTGAATATCTAGCCATCTAGATCCGAGTCAAGTTTTACTTGATTCAGATCTATCTTTCTTTTGAATATCTATCCATCTAGATCCGAGTCAAATTTTACTTGATTTGGATATGTCATGCTTTTGAATATCTAGCCACCTAGATCCGAGTCAAATTTTATTTGATTCAGATCTGTCTTGCTTTTGAATATCTAGCCACCAAGATCCGAGTCAAGTTTTACTTGATTCGGATCTGTCTATTCTTTATGTAACTTGTTTCCATTTTTCAGGTTGCCCATGATCGCCGGACTGCTGAATTTCAAAGGTTGCTCTTTGCGCACAAAAAACTTCAAGATAAATATGAGAAGATTGTCCCTGTTGTGAAGAAAACTGGTAAGTTAACCAGTCCGTGTAATGTTCCTTAACTTCGTAATAGTTTTAGCTTTTCATGCTAATTGACTTTTTGCTGGTGCGCAGCTAGTATCAACAACTTGAATACTCACCTTACCAAGAAAGTTGGCGCCCTTGAAGGTTAGTTACTCTTTTTGTTTTTTAATTTGTCGAATTTTGTTCGAGGTAAATATTGGGTTTCTTACAACCTTCCGGCTTTGGTATAGCCGAGTTACAAACACTTGCAGCATCGCATCAAGAATGCATACCTATGCCTGATATGATGCTGCATTTTTTAGAACAAGCTGCCACTCATTCGGCGCAACTCACAGAAAAGTATGATGAGATAATTCGGTTACGCGCCGAGGTTGAGACTCTCAAGCTTTCGCAGAAGTCTGAGTTGGAAAAAGTTGATCAGGAATTCTCTGAAGAAAAGAATCGACTAAATCTACAGTTGCAGAAAGGCAAGGAACTTCTTGATGCTGCTGAGCTAAAAAACCGGGCGATGAGCAAGGAAATTACTCGCTTTGAGAAGAGTATGGCCGACTGGTCCCAGGATCTCCATAAAATGCTAAGTTATATTCATCGTAAGTCTTTGTTCCTCGTTGGCGTATGCTTTTCCTTTGCTCATCTTATCTTATATGGTGCCCTTGTAGATCATTTCCCCGAAGCCAAACCTGTGAGCTCCAAGGCTGTGATTTCTGCTCGCGCGCGCCGAGGTGAGCAATGCATACCGAATCAAGAAAATTCTATTGAAGACTTCTTGATTGTGATGGCGCTGCTATTGGGCCAATGAAAATTATGGGAAAGGATCTGGTGCAAGAAGCTATCCGAGCTTATCATGTTCTCTGGCCGAATGACTCGGATATTGATGAGCTGGAAGTGCTTGTGGCGAGGTTAATGGCCTCTCAAACTCAACTTAACCTTTGGATGGAATCTGTTGGAAGAGCTGGTGCTGATATGGCACTTACAGCTGTTTTGTCTTGGTACGAGGATATCTCTCTCGATACTCTGATGAATCTGTGCACTGTCTCTCCTTGGGTTGAGAATCCAGAGTTCGTTGCTCGCCGTCAAGCTCGTGCCTTCCAGCTTATCGAGTATGCTGACGTGCATCATTGGATCGAAGGGCCGAGTTTTCTTCCCAACCCGGCTGACGATGTTGAAGCTGAAGATGCATCAGGTGGTGACTCAGCCGATCAAGATGAATCGGAGGATGATTCGGATAATTCCCATGATTCAAATGATAGCTCGGATGAGGATGACGACACGCGATCGTCCTCTAAAGGAACTGAAACCTCTCGAGCCCAAGTTGACGTCTCTCAGCAGCCGGGGCTTGCCCCAGAAGTTACTATGGCTTCTATTGATGCCGAGGTAACTTCTGCTGAGGTGCCAACAACCTCGGAGCGCCCAGTTCCTGAAGATACCCTCCTGAAGGAGACCGAGGTCACTCCGCCTGCGTCCGAGATACCTACGCCCAATGATCCTAACAATGCTACTGCCCCTCCTAAGGGTGATTTGGCCTCTGCCGATGTCTAGGCTCAAAAACTTTTAGTTGTTTTAGGTCCCCGGTATGCTGGGCGTATGATGTCTTTGAAACAATTGTCCGCCTTTTGGTATATTGTGAGCCCTTTTGCCTTGTGCCGCTGAAGCACTGGTGATGGTAACTGTTGTTAGTGTATCTAAGTGAAACTATTTGAATCACATCTTTGTTTTGCCAAACTTTAATTTCGTAAAGCCGGATCGTATTCTCCCATATGACTGACTTTCATTCGGCATCTATCTTGTTTGCCTTGTGTAAAATTTGTTGTATAGTTGTTGTTTTCGCAATTTCTACTTGAAAGACAATGCTCTAAGCCCATAGACTGGCTTATTACCCTCCCCGAGGTTTCCATTTGTAAAGTGATATAAATAGGGTGCATCCCTTATTATACTTCGACTTGCTGAGGTTGCCATCCTTAGAAATCGTTATTTTTTCTTCCTTGTTATTTCTTTGATGATCGAGGCAAGCCTGTATTGCATCTTACGAGTTATGATCAACAAATCGGGGGAGTCCCCAAGTCACTGCTCGAGGTGCCGAGGTTTAATACATAATTCAAAATAATAAACAACATGGGGCAGTCCCCGAGTCACTGCTTGAGGTGACGAGGTTTAATATAGTTCAAAATAAGAAATAACATGGTGCAGTTCCCGAGTCACTGCTCGAGGTGCCGAGGTTTAATACATAGTTCAAAATAAGAAATAACATGGTGCAGTCCCCGAGTCGCTGCTCGGGGTGCCGAGGTTTAATACATGCTTGATACTCCGACTTGGTGCGTCACATCGCGACGTGCAATATATGGCTTCTAAGTGTAGAATGGGCGAAGTAAGGCTATGTTCCATGGTCTTTTTGGTTCGTCTCCGGCTTTGTTTGCCTTGTTCTTTTCTGGCGACTGAGCGTCGATCAGGTAATATGCATCATTGTGCAATTCTTTACTCACGATGAATGGTCCTTCCCATGGGGGTGAGAGTTTGTGCATGCCGGCTGTGTGTTGCACTAGCCGAAGAACCAAGTCTCCTTCTTTAAAAACTCTTGGATTGACCTTTTTGCTGTGATATCGTCTGGGATCTTGTTGATAAATAGCTGATCTTGATAATTCCAATTCCCTTGCTTCCTCCAGCAGATCCACATCGTCTTGCCGTGATACTTCGTTTACCTTGGCCGTTGTGTACTGGATCACTCTTGGCGAGTCATGCATTATGTCGGCTGGAAGCACAGCTTCTGCCCCATATACTAGAAAGAATGGGCTATACCCTGTCGACCTATTCGGGGTGGTCCTGAGGCTCCACAATACTGCTGGAAGCTCCTCAATCCAGCATCCTGCCGACCTTTGCAGTGGTTCGATAAGCCAGGGTTTTATTCCTGACAATACCAGTCCATTTGATCTTTCTACTGCCCATTCGATGTCGGGTGAGCCACCGAGGCAACATCTAGTCTTATGTGTTTCTCTTGGCAGAACCTAGCAAAAGCTCCTTCAACGAAATTTGTGCCATTATCCGTGATAACACTGTGTGGGTATCCATATCTCAAGATAATATCTTTGAGGAATTTTACCGTTGTGGGTCCGTCACATTTTCTTATTGGTTTCACTTCGATCCACTTTGTGAATTTGTCCACCATGACTAGAATATGAGTCATTCCGCCTCGGTCAGGCTTGAATGGACCTACCATATCCAAGCACCACATAGAAAATGGCAAAGTGATTGGTATTTTTTTTAACTCGGACGAAGGCAGATGTATCTTGCTGGCGTATCTCTGGCAACCATTACATTTTTCTACTAATTATTTTGCCTCCTTTAGCGCAGTCGGCCAATAAAATCCATGCCTAAATGCTTTGGCCACTAGGGCTCTAGATGAGGCGTGATGCCCACATTCTCCGTGATGTATATCCAGGAGTATTTCCTGCCCTTCTGCCGAGTCAACACATCGTTGCAGTACGCTCGTGACACTTCTCTTATACAGCTCATTGTTTATGATTGTGTAGGCTTTTGCTCTTCTCACTATCTGTCTAGCCAGGACCTCATCACTCGGCAAGATTTCCTCTTTAAGGAATGAGAATATGGGTTGTTCCTATGTCGGCGTAACTTTCTCCGGGGAAGTTACATTGTCGATTTCCATATTTTCCACCGACATAACATCTTTGGGATTTTCCGTGTTCACTCGTGGGTCGGCCGGGATCACCCTTATAGAGTTCGGGTCATATTCGTTGTCAATTTACATTGGCACATTTCCTTCTATCAGCTCTGCCGAGATACGAATTGACTCGGATTCTAGCGAAGGTGTAATTTATGGTTTTCTCAGGTGTTCTAGGGCAATGCCCAGGGGAATTGATTGCCTAGTTGATCCGAGTTTTGACAGTGTATCTGCAGCGTCGTTTTACGCCCGAGGTATGTGGTGAAACTCGCACCCATCAAAATAACCACTGATTTTTTGCACATGAAACCTGTACATGGCCATATTCACATCTAGTGCGTCCCAATTCCCTGATACATGTTGTACTACCAAGTCTAAATCCCCGTAGCACAGAATCCGACGTATGCCGATATCTTTTGCCATTTTTAATCCATGGACGAGTGCTTCATACTCGGCCACATTGTTTGATGCAGCGAAATGTATCTGCGGTACATATTTCAGCTGATTTTTTTTCCGGTGAAGTCAATACTATTCCTGCCCCTAGCCCATTTCTTAGCTTGGACCCGTCAAAATGCATTGTCCAGTAATTCGGATCTGGCAATGGGGGCTCATACTGTACCTCGGCCCAATCCACAAAGAATTCGGCCACTGCCTGAGACTTGATTGCATCTCGCCTATCAAATTGCGGAGCATAAGGTGATAACTCGATTGCCCACTTTCCTATTCGGCCACTTGCATCTTTGTTGCTTAATATCTCGGCTATGGGTGCTTCACAAATCACTTTTATCGGATGTTCTTCGAAATAATGCTTCAGTTTTTTCGCCGACATGTATACTCCATAAGCCATCTTCTGGTAGTGCGGGTAGTTTTGCTTGGAGGCTGATAACACCTCACTTAGGTAATATATCGGCCTTTGTATGGATTTATCCCCTTAATTCCGCTCCACGACAACTACCGCACTTACGACTCTGTTAGTAGCTGCCACATAGAGTAGCATTGGCTCCTTTGACAATGGATAAGCCAAAATTAGTGTTGTGACCAACATCTTTTTTAACTCATGAAATGCATTATCGGCCTGCGGTGTCCAGATGAATCTGTCAGATTTTTCATCAGTTGGTATATAGGTAATGCTTTTTCCCCTAGCCGACATACGAAACGACTCAGAGAAGCCAGACATCCTGTAAATTTTTGTACATCGTTCAAACACCTCGGCAATTCCATTCTTTCAACCGCTCGGATCTTAGTTGGATTTGCCTCTATACCTCGGCTCGACACGAGGAAACCGAGTAATTTTCTAGCCGGTACACCAAAGATACACTTTTCCGGGTTAAGCTTCATTCGGAACCTTCTCAGGTTCGCGAATGTCTTTTTGCTCTCTTTGGTTTTTATAACCACATCGTCTACATACACTTGCACATTCTTTCCTATTTGATCGTGTAGACATTTCTGCATACACCTTTGGTATGTTGCTCCTGCGTTACGTAGGCCGAATGACATAGTGCGATAGCAATAAGCCCCGTACATGGTAATAAACGCAGTCTTTATTTGATCAACCGGGTTTAACGGTATCTGGTGGAAACCAGAATATGTATTCTAAAAATGATAATAGCTCACAACCTGCGGTTGAATCAATGACTTGGTCCATCCTAGGTAAAGGAAAAGGATCTATAGGACACGCCTTATTGAGGTTCGTGTAATCGATGCACATTCGCCATACGACGGCTACATTTGGGTCATCCTTTTTCTTTTCTACTAACACCGGATTCGATAGCCAATCCGGGTGAAGTACTTCCATGATGAACCCAGCCGCAAGGAGCCGAGCTATCTCATCCCCTATTATCTTTCTCCTGTCTTCGGCGAAGCGACAGAGAGGTTGCTTCACCGGCCTTGCCCCTGGCCTTACATGCAAAGAATGCTCAGCCAACTCCCTCGGCACACCTTACAGGTCCTGAGTTGACCATGCAAAGATATCCCGATTCTCACAGAGGAAGTTGGTGAGCTCGATTTACTATTTGGCATCTAGGCCAGCACCAATCGTGATGGTGCGCTCTGGGAACTGCTCATCTATCTGGATCTTCTTCGTCTCTTTAGTCGTCTAGAAAGATACACTCCCATGCAGGTTGGCTAATGCTGGCATATTCAGCTATGCCGACTGAGCCAGAGCTGCTACTTCCTGAATCCTTCTTTTTTCCCTTGCAATTACCAATGACTCGGCCAGGTTTGACCCGGCTGAAGCACATTCCATTGATTCTCTGTAATCTCCGGCTACTGTTATTACCCCCTGAGGCCCGGGTAACTTCATTTTCAAGTAGGTAATGTGGCAGCTGCTCATGAATTTAGCCAGTGTTGGCCGTCCGAGTAAGGCGTGATAGCAACTTTCTAGGTCAACCACCTCAAACTCCAGATTTTCTGCTCTACAATTCTCCCTTGTGCCGAATAATACATCTACTCGGACTTTCCCAATGGGCTCGCACGAGAGCCCCGGTACTATCCCATGAAATGTGGTCCTTGTGGATTGTAGCATATCCTGTGCTATTCCGAGTTTGTGCATTGTGTCTTTGTACATAATGTTGATACTACTTCCATTATCAATGAGTACCTTTGAGAATTTCACATTAATGCTGGGCCCGACAAACGTCGGATCTAGCACCAGTGCATACGACCCTAGGTTCGGCATTATCTTCGGGTGATCTTTTATGTTCCAGGTTATCTCTTGATCAGACCATAGCACGTATATTGGTACTGCCGGCATAACTGCATTCACTTCCATATGCCAGTGATGTACGTTTTGTCTATCTTGCTGTTCTATTGTGAACACACAGTACGACTAATGATGTTCCCTGTAATCATTACGCCCATTGTTCCCGGGGTTTGCCCTTCCATCTTGATTTTGATTTACTACCCGATGCACTGCATCTCTCCAGTCCGAGTTATCATGCCTCGGAGGGGGCGGTGGTAACATTAGCTGCTGTGCATTTGCCCCAGTTAGCTGTGGCTGCTGCTGTTGATGTGCTTGATGAGAAGGTGCTTGTACGCCTGCCGAGTTTCCCATTGCATTTTTCATCCATGCACATTGTCGAGTGGTGTGATTAGCTGGCTTGGCCGGGCTTGGGGTGTGGAATTTACACGGTTGATCCAGCATGGATTCAAATGTGTACTTTGGTCTTTCCTGCCATTGCTTCTTCTGTTCTGATGTCCATTGTCTTTTCCCTTCATTCCTCGGCGTCCACTACTGAGGACCATTCTTTTGCCATTGATTGTTTCCATGACTCGGCTGATCCTGTACAACCGTTGCCACTTGATTGGAAGCATATCTGTAATCCGGCCTCTCTTCCCTTCTTGTACCTCGGTACTCATTGCGCCACGATGATCTGGCTGCTTCCCTAGCATACTGATCTTGGTGTTCCCGATGCTCTGCCGACATTAACTCTGGTTGAGTCGGATCGCCCAAGGCATATGAGTCTGCTATTCTGATGGTTTCTGCTAATGTGGTTGGCATATCTCTCTGCAACCTTTTCCACAGTATGCTTCCATATCGGCAGCCTTGAGCAAACCAAGCTATCGCTTGAGATTCTATGACCCCTTCACATGAGTTTCTGAGGTTACACCACCGAGTCAAGAATTTCCTATCTGTTTCATTCAGCTTCTGCTTGCACATCGCAAGCTGTTGAGGCCTGTTTGGTCTCTTATAGGTACTGGTGAAATTGCTGACAAACATTTCTTCAAATTCTAACCAACAGTTGATACTTCCTGTTGGCAAGTTGTTTAGCCATACTCTGGATGGCCCTTCGAGCATCTGTGGGACATATCTTACCGCCCATCGTAAGTTTCCGCCAGCTATTTTCACCGCTGTGGCATAGTCAATTAACCAATCTTGTGGTTTTGTACTCCCATTGTATGTTTCCGTGCCCCTTGCCAATTGAAAGTTCGACACGGGTGGTTCGCCCATGATTCGAGGTCCGAAGCACGCCAGACCAGGTGGACCCTGTTCCTCCAATAGCTCAGACCGATATAATCTGTCCAGTTTCAGTCCTGCGTCAGTTGACGGCAAGTTTCTATAAATGACCATCTCTTGTATTACATAGCAGTTATGCCCACCATGCTCTACATGCTCCCTATCTGAGTAACCATCATTGTATCTGTCATTTGCCTGATTATGGTGAGCTGGTCTCGCTTCTCGTTCTTGCTGAGGCTCATACCTCGGCTGAGGATCTGGTGCAGGGTTCCTCCTCCCTTCCGCCGGGTTATGGTTCTCATGATTTCCCCTTCCGAGGTTCCCGTGCTCTTTGTTTGCACGGCCGAGGTTTCTATCTCCACTGTTACCTCGGCTGCTATTGCCTCTGTTCTCATTGACCTTCCCAGCCATTGCCGGATCATATGGGACGATTTGCTTATTTCTTTTTCCCGAAGTCACCGCCCTATCTTTGCGCGCATTGTTTCTGGGTGAGGATGCTGCTTTCGCAGATAGTGCGGGGGCTGCTCCTGCCGAATGAACCATGCGCGAGGCTCCTGGCCTTGCCGGGTCAGCCCTAAGCAATTCTTCATTCTGCTGGTTCGCGATGCGCACCAGCTCATTTACTCTTTCTTGCTGTCTCTGCCGGGCTTCCCCGCTTAATCCTTCCAACTCTAGGGCTAGGGCATTTGTCGTCCTTAGGTTCTTTGCCGGGGTACTATACCTCGGCAAGTCTGGTTCGACCGAATCATCTGGACGAGCCTCATGCTCTTTGTTGATATCATTCATGAGGTTCTTTTCTCTTAATCTCAATTCATCTACCCGCTCAGGGGCCACATCTAGTTTGTCCGCCTTAGCTACTCTCGCAGGGTCATGTTTAAGGATTCCCGCAAGGCTGAAACCTTTTTTGCCTCTACTAGTACTTTTTGTCTAGTTTCTTATAACTCCGCATGTGCGTTAGCCGGATCAAGTATCGGCGCCACAGGTGTAGTTAGGTTGTCTATAGTTGCCTGAAGGATATTTTCTGGCCTCTCTAGAGGTGGCCATATTACCCTTGCCGCCTTTGGGGTTACCTCCGGCACCTCGGCTGACTTGGCTGCTGGTGGATCCTTCTTGGCCGGCTGTGGAGCTGCCTGCTTCGTGGCCACCTGTCCTCCTATCGCCGAGTCTCTGCTTGATCCGGCGCCTGCTCCTGCTATTGGCGCCACGGCCGTCATCATCACCTCGACGCTACCAATGGGGCGTTCTCCACGTGGACCGCTAGCAGCACAGAGGGGAGGTTCTCCTGCCTCAACAACTCGGTGCGGATAGAAACAGGATGTGTTGATGCCGACATAGACCTTGTGCGCGCCCAGGTTGATGAAGATATCGTTGCTTGGAGGCGCTTTCCTCCTAAAGCTACCAGCGTTATCGCTGACATAGTCCCAGATATCACTGTACTAAGCCAAAGCCAACCCGCTCGCCGGTGTGGATGAAGTTTCCCGTCCGGATCTTGACTCCAGCTAGCACCGCTGCTGGTCCCACGGTGGGCGCCAACTGTCATGGTGGTGGCACGGCAGATGCCATGGGTAGGCTAAAGTATGCGGCCAATGGATGCTAGAGGGATCCGGGGAGGGAAGATGTAGTGATTTCTACACTCAAATATCATGTAAGTAGATCTTTATTCCTCTCCTCAAGAACTACAAGTGCTCCTAGAGATGTCGCATGGAGAAGAAGAAAACTACTACACGAGCCTTTCAGCGTAGAATGAATCGATCCCCTCTCAGGAGCCCGCGTCCCCCCTTATAAAAGGGTTCCTTGGTTCCTTCTAGGGCTGACGTGGCAAGCATATCCTTGGAATATGCTTGTCCCAAAATGGCAACTCGGTGGCCTCCTTTCCGTGTCCCCCTTCTATCGATGGCAATATTCCAGAACCCTTCACATGCGCGCCTCGGGCTTCCTCACTATCACCTCCGTGACGTTCGTTTGCCCTTCTGCTGCTCTGCTCCTTGTCCTTTGTGCTTGGCTCTGTCTAGATTACTCTTAGCCAGTGACTAGGGTTTGACTATAGGCACCTCTTTCTCCTGCAAGTTTCATGTTATTTTGCCTTATCTCGCATAACTCGGCTCGGCCTTCACTTGTACACAAGTTAATCGTCCTCATTCGGCCGACATAACTCATATGTCGGCCGAGTAAGGCGTTACTCATTCTATATTTGCCATGGCTCTGCTCATCTCGGCCGGATCTTACATGATTCGGCCGACATAATCAGTAATTCGGCTTAAGGTGAGGGAGACTCCTTTCGTCTTTCCCCTATCTTGACCCTATCCGGGGTCACCACCCCAACAGTAAGGCCAAGGTCTATGGAACTTACACTTTGGCATATTATAATTTCCAATATTATCAATTCATACTACAAATTATAATACTATCATATCAGTACTTGCCTGGAAAAACCAAAAAAATAGACACCTCTAATTTATCTTTTGCATGTTTTTATGTGACTGGGGGCTTTTGGAGATAGAACCGTTCATATCTATGAATATGGAAGCACGACGATGATAATCAAATTATTGGCAACTCGTTGTAAATTAGATATTGACTATAGTAGGAGCTACAGACACCCGCAAGCCACTTATGCAAAACTAGTTACATGTCAAGCGTGGAAAAGGTCTCATGTGCGAGGACATGTAAAGTTTGTCCAGGCCGCTTCATCCCACTATGCCACCAATATCCAAAATACACATAAGAATCAATAACGTGACCATCAGCGCCCACATAACCATATGTGTAGTACTCGTGCAAAGAATCTACGCATAGATCCGGCTCTAATACCACTGTTGGGTTCGCAGCATAGAAAACAAAAAATTTCATATGATATGAACAACTAAGCACCAAGATCTATCTATCCTAGATACAAGCAACGGGTGTATATACTCCATAGAGAACTTACCCTCGAAGACCGACAAAGTGTTATGAGATTGTTTCTCGTGGATGATGTAGTCGTTCACTTCCCGATCTCAAGATCATGATAAAGTCCATTAGGTCCAGTACCAGCAAAGTCCAGCACCACAAAGAGTGGTGCATCCGTGATCACACACACGTCTGGTACCCCGACAACCTCCAAGTCCTTGCTCCAACAAAGCAGCGGAAACAGCAAATCCCTGCTCTAGTAAAAGCCACCGGGAACATGTATCTCGCTAAGTCGATACCATGATAAATATTCTAGAGGAGGAGAGAGATCCTTTGCAAGGAGGTGTAAGATGAGAGGAGGAGAGGGGGCCTTCTATAGGGAGAGGGGAGGAAGCCAATGGCCATGGCGTGGTGGCCATGGTGGCTGCCCCACCTCTTCCTAATTCATGTGGGTGGAGGTCCCACTCATACAAAAAGCATCCACTCACATAAACATGCCTCCACTCAAAATTCCACTCACCTCCATTAAATTTCCACCAAATCTAATGAAATCTCTCATTTAATAAAACTATTTTATTTTATTCAGAATTTTGTTAATTACATTAATTAACAAACATTCAAATAAAACCCTTGCAACATTTCAATTTCACATGTAGAACCAATTTCAGCAATTTCATCTGAAACAACTCCGGTTTCCATTAAAAAATTCCAACGCTTTGATATTCTTTCTCTGTCATCTTATTTGCTTCAAAAGGTGTCGGTATCCCTTAAGTGTGTCACCCTATGGTTCGTGAATAATGCAGACATGATCGAGTCCCCTCTTCGATCAATAATCAGCAGCGAGACCTGGAGTTCCGTACTAACTCCTACACACTCAACGATGACTTCTTGTGATCGTGTGAACCTTTAACATTGTAACTAAATACCTTTGTCTCGCGATATTTTACATGTCCGAGATTCGATCATCGGTATCACATACCTAGTTTGATCTCGTTACCGACATGTACTATTTTCTCGTCCCTGTGTTATAACATTCTAGTGATCTCCATCACTTGCTTGCAATCTATATCAATGTGATATCACCGAGAGGGCCCATAGTATGTCTATCCTTCATTTGGATGGACAAATATCACTCTTGATCCATGAGCCTCTATATAACACTATCGGAGTATCTGAACCCACCTTTATAGTCACCCTGTTACAGCGTGACGTTTGATGTTATCAAGCTACTCTTCCTGTGTTAGTGATTGACATGATCTCATGGTCTAAGGACTAAAGTTACTTGTAATAATGTTATAGCAATTTAAACATAATGACTTTGATCGTATTACTATACTTTAGTTGAGTGTTCATCACATCATTCCACCAATATTTTGACCCCATTATTAACAACATCCAATGTCCATGATCATGAAACCTTGATCATCTTGTTAATCAATGAGCTAGTTTATATGAGAGGCATAACTAGGAACTCTTTATTTGTTTATTAATCACACATGTATTAACGTTTCCAATTAACACAATTATAGCATGAAAAATAAACATTTATCATAAACAAGAAATAAGATAATAATCATTTTATTATTGCCTCTCAGACATATTTCCTTCAATTATAAGCATGTACGAGTTTTTTTTGTTCAATCTGATTGCCCTTTGTGCCCGTCCACCTTAGGGCATAGCTAACCGGCTGGAAATCCATGCCCACATTGAGCTAAGGGGATAAGGCCACCACCGTCCATATCAATCAAGTGCGGACCCTTAGGGGAGGGCAAAAACATTGAGAGGAGGTTCGTGTACGATGACACTATGAGGGGACACATGACTGGACGCATGATCGATGGATGAAAGATACAGGCATGCAACACGGACCCTACTTCGCTACTATATGTGCATGTCATGATTTTTTGTCTAAGATTGATATATTTATTTGATATTTGGTTAGAAAGGTTCTAATATATAATCTGGAATTTAATAGTTTAGATCAACTATAAAACCTTACTTTTGTGCAAGATTGATAAAATTGATGTATTGGTCAATCTATCTACAAACCTATCCAAACATGATCTATATTTACATACAAGATTACTGTATTTGTATAAGTTAAGCTAAATAAGTAAGGAATTCATATCTTCAATAAATATACTTTTCTCTCCATCCCAAAGTAAATGATTAATCTTTTTATAAAAAAGTAAATATATTCTTAGTATTTGTAATCTTCAACTGATTAATTGTTTGTTATCTTTATTTATTTTTTCTTTGTGAAAGTTTCATACCTAGTCAGAAAGTGGAGCTTTGTCTCCTAGAAGCATATCCTCTCGGATGAATAGTAAATTTGAAAAAATAGGAAATAAATTTATAAAAACTTAAATTTTGTGTACTTGTTTTTGCTACTATGATCCGTGTTTGCGCAAACTTTCATGAAAACTCAACAAGTTTGTTTCCCCAATAAAAAGATGAAGTTCAATGCTTAAAGAAACAAGTTGGCACTCAGCTTGTCTTTTTAGGGCATGTCACAATATTTATGTTTTCTTCCTAAAATTTGCAAACAACCAACTGACACAAACATGTGTATGTCTATTTTTCAAGTTTTTTTGACATTCACAAAATACTTTTTCCTCATGCTGGAGCATATACTTTTGGGAGTCGAATTGCAGAAGTATTATCATCTCTCTACGAAAAGATATACTGTACAAAGAATTAGAGTAGTGATATCTTGACCTTTTTCTCATCTCTCCCTACGTGCATGTAGCCATGAGATTACTTTGACTTGAAACATTCAATAACTTTTATTTATTTTATCGCTAATTTGATTACTAACATTTCTTTTTTGGTTAATTGGATAGACGTCATTGTAATTTCCGCGAAATTGAGAAACGCCACTGCAATTCTTAACTTTGGAAAAATACCACTAGAATTATGTGTACCTTTGACAGATGCCATTACACCTACTTTTATAGCATATACTAGTCAATATACGTTGTATTCTCTGCCGTATGTACTTATAGATGGTAGGGTCCACTAGAATTAGCGGAAGAAATATAAGTTGGTGACAAATATTGGAATAAAATTACAACAATATAAAAAATGGAAACCACACATGCACTTTGATAAAAAATTGTCATAAAAGCTACATATTTAGTACAATATCATAGTATCAAAGGTACACCAACACAATTTATAGGCTTGTCATTTCCAGTGATGCATGAATATGATACTTATTTGGACCTGAAGCTGCGTTGCCTATAAATTGTGTAGCGTTGCTGTCTCTATCCTATTTTGCTGTCTCTAATTTGGACCTCGAGCTGCGACCCTTGGATATATATTTTAGAGCTGTGTTGGTGTACATTTGATACTATGATATTGTACTAAATATGTAGCTTTTATGACAAATTTTTATCCAAGTGCATGTGTGATTTCTATTTTTTTATATTGTTGTAATTTTATTCTAATATTTGTCACCAACTTATATCTTTTCTGCTAATTCTGGTGGACCCCACCATTTGTACGTACATATGGCAGAGAATACAACGTATATTGACTAGTATATGCTATGTAAGTGGGTGTAATGGCATCTGTCAAATGTGCACATAATTCTAGTGGCATTTTTTCAAAGTTAAGAATTGTAGTGGCGTTTTTGAATTTCGCGGAAATTACAATGGCATCTATCCAATTAACCCTTTTTTCATCGTTGGTTTCTTTTATGTAAAACTAGATATCTAATGCTATAGTCACGGCAAGAACTAGATCTCTAGTTGAGAGATTTCAGTGAAACCTATTCTCTCTGTTTCATATTTGTCATCGCCGATTTAGTAAAACTTTATATATAATCAGAAATAATTAATAGTCACGACAAGATCTCTAGTTGAGATATTTCAATTTTCTTATTTCCACTGTTCCATATTAGTTGTCAATGATTTATAAAAATCATCAATTAATATATGAAACGGACCGAATACATCGCACACGGCATAAACCATGTGGAAGCATGTAAGAGCATCTCCACTCGTTGGGCGAACCCATGCCGAAAACCGGAACTTTTTTTGGCCGAACAAAATGCTTTTTCGGCCTAAGTCCGCCGAGCTTCCCGCTCTACCCAGGCCGAGTTCCAGGTTTCAATGAAATTCAGTTAAACTCGGCGAAATATGGGCGAATATAGGCGGATTTCATTAAGTAGGGCAAGGACGCACATATTACATCGAATTTAATAACTAGGAAAAGGCCGCCGCCGTGGTCGACGCCGGATGCCGCAACTACAGGACGAGGCGGGGGTGGTTGTCGGCCTGGATGTGCTCCATGGCTCCGGCGAGAGTCCGCCCTGAAACGCTCCACCAGCGGCGGCAGAAAGCCATGTTGTGACGCGGCGGCGGCGGCGAGCCCGGCGGTCCGTCGTGTCGGGCGAGTTCCTCGAGACGCCTGTCGGCGAAGAACTGCCTCTAGAAGACGAGGTTGTCAGGATCCTCGGCGAGATCCGGATCTTGCATGGCGGCGATAGCCACCTGGATCTCTCTGGCGAGGTCCTCTTCGACCGGCACCGGCGGAACAGGAATCCCGCCGGCGCTGAGTTGCCAGCCTAAGGGGAGACGAGTGTCCGGCGGCGTCGTATAGCGCGCCTCGCGGAGCAGCCGGGCTTCCCACTGCGGCATCATGCGTCGTCCCTCGGCCATGGCTTCTCGGCGGAGTTGAGGAGGAAGAAAGGTGCGAACGTCCGAAGTTCGCCGTAGTTGCGGGTGGTGTGAGAGACCGTGAAGAAAGACGGCGAGATGTATGCCTTTTATAGGCGGAGTTCGGTGGCAAGGGCAGGAGGGGTGTAGCGGCGATGGCCGGAAAAGGAAAACGGCGGGAAGGATGGCGGCGACTCGGCTTCTGTCGCTGACAGGCTGGTCCACTCGGCCAATTCACTGCGTCCGGCATCCCCAGGACGTACCCGGGATCCTAGGTTCGGTCTGGGTAGTCCGGACCAAAGTTGACCCAAATCCGATCGAAAAGAGGTCCCTGGGTACGCGACTAGGCCAATTTTGGCGTCCGAACGCAGTTTCGACGTCGGGTCAGCCTCCTGGGGCAGGAGAGTGGAGATGCTGTAAAGAAAACCACGTCATTCTGCCGTAAAATTCTTTCCCTAACTCTAGCATTATTGAAAACCACGCACAAGGTTTCTACTTTCCAACGGTGTGCGATCCGTTTAAAACCATTTATTTATTTTAACTGCTAATCTGATTGATATTTCTATTTATTTTGTTGTTGGCTCACGATAAAATCTTTAAAATTAGATCTCGCGTTATAGTTATAGTCATGATAGAAGTTTTCTAGTTTCCAACAGTGTCGATCCATTTGACATCGAGCGAGCACGGTTGGTATGGTTTATTCCTTGGAGTAATTAACTAAACATATTTTGTATCTGTCCTTATTACAAAACTTTTGCCGATGATTCGCATATACGTGTGCTTGTTGTACATATGAACCACATCACCTGTAGATATAAAAGGAGAACTATATTACATGACATTATTAAAGGACGACATAGCATTTCACTTCACCGATAGATATAAAGCCATGCATTACAGACACAGTACACAAGAGTCGTCCTGAGGAGTACAAACACACTGATTAAAACCGTCACGAAAACAGCAGCGACCACAAGTCCACAACGTACGTACTAGTACGATGGAAGTAGCATGCAGCAGCAAAACTAAATTATTGAGAAGCAAGGAAACTAATGACGCGGTAATAGTAAAACACGTAGTACTGCATCTGCAACCAGCACTACTAGCTAGCTAAAGCTAGTCCTCCTCAATTTATTTCTCCTGACCACCTCACAGTCCCATGGATCTGATGTGATGATTCAGATCTGACGGCACTTGCTTAGCGCACCCTGCACACATTGAAGAGCTAATTAGGACGCATGCATTTTGCATGTAATGAATCAGAAGATACTAGATGCATGAGTTAATAAAAGAATAAAAGTAGCAAGCAAATTACTTGTTGCAGTCGGTGGATGGGCTGATGGCGTATGGGATGTTGACGCCGCACTTGGCGGGGATGCCGGCGATGAGGTCGGTCCTGAGGCCGCCCATGCCGCCGGTGCGCTGCTTGAGGCAGGTGCAGGCGGCCTGGCGGTCGGCGGTGGTGGCGGCGGCCGAGTTGAGGCTCCGGACGCCGCTGCAGCAGTTGGCGCTGGGCACCTGCGCGTTGCCCATGGCGTAGGTGATGCAGGGGGCGATGGCACCGACCACCTGGCCGCAGGTCACGGCGCCCTCCGCCGGCGCCGCGGACAGCACCAGAGCGGCCACCAGCAGGGCCAAGGTCGCGGCGGCGTGGGCGCGGCGGGAAGCCATGGCGGGCGGGATGAACTATCTTAGTGGCTTTGGTGGGTTGGAGTGTGTAGTGTGAGACTGTGAGTGTGTGAGTGATGCTGTGGAGTGGCTAGGGAGGGTTTTTATAGGGGTTTTGGGTCCTTTGCTTTGCTATTTTTCTTAACCAAATAATGTACACTGGTAGGTAATGCAAGAGAAGAGACTATCTAGGGCACCTCACCCACACGCCACGTCCACATGCAGGCAGAGGCAGACACATGTGTGCACACAGTAGTGAGTAGTACAGTGGAGAGCTGGGCGTTGGTGGTTGTGACATTTCTCTTCACACATTCACTCGCTAGGGATCGAAATTCATGGCACCTGCGCCTGCAGATGATAGGAGAGTCGTGTCGACGTCGTCTAGCATGCTTCCTTGCTTGTTTATGTCTGCGGTTTGGTCAGGGAGTCCACACTCCACTGTCTGACATACTCGATGAATTTTTTCCTCTGGTTTTCGGCGTCACAAAATTGTGTACTACTAGCAGTACATATCTAAATCCACGAGTGATTTACAGTACCTAAACTCTAAACCCGAGTAGTATGTAACTGCATGCAGCTTGTGATTATAAAGCTAGCTGCTAGGCGCGTTCATTTGGCGTGGTGTACATGTATATATGCATGGGTAATTCGTGTAAATAATGGCATGCGCTAGGTCTTGGATCACTTCAACTGGTTTACTTGGCACCTTCTATTCTCCCCCAGAAAATAGAAAAGGCTATGGCCAAAAAAGTTCGAGGACAACCAAACCAGCCTTGTTTGTGAATGCCTTGTTAATTCGGTGACGCTGGTGGTTGCCATTTACTACCCCTAGTGTACTACGTAGGGTGTAGTCGTTTCTACCCCTTGTTAATTCAGAATCGTTCCTTCGGAAGCTTTCTCCGAACATGAAACAGTAGTAGCTAGTTACACCAAGTCCACCACCTGCATGCATGGCTAATGGCTTGCTGCACTGTCACGTATCATAGATCTGGTGAAGCATGAAGCGTGCAGGTTTAATTGCTTGCTACCAGCCTACCGCCACAAGTCCACGTCAACCAAGTACTACTACTAGCCGGATGACAATTTCCATACGTTACGTGCACCTAGCTACAACTCGTTCAAAAATCTTGAAGATTGGCGCATATGGAGAGCATGCTGTATATATAGTGTGTTCGAAATACATAGACACGTACGTCAATGTTTTCGTAGAGCAAAACGCGCTAGCTGAGGCGAATGTGATGTGAGTGGGTCGTGTACTTCGCACGTAATAAGGAATATACAATACAGAACCTATACCCCAGAAAAAAAAGACGTAAAGAACACGGGTAACCCGAATTTACTTACACTATCATTAAATTTATTTGTGTGCAATTATATTATCACTAAGTTGCATAGCTTTAATTTCTGAGTACTGTTTATTCATCAAAACTTTGTCATTTCGAGTTTTAGTATACCAAAAATCAGGTAATACATATGTGCCGCCACTACATGAAAAACATTATTTCAAAAAAATATTAAGTTTACTTATTAAGTTTTTCCATTTTACTATTCACCGCAGGTTCGTACTATGGCCAAATTCCACTAGGAATTCCACTACGTATTTCCAAGAGAGAGGATTAAAATCGATGGTACATATGTGCACTTGAGGACGGACGTCTCGTGCATATGTACACGTTGGTTGATGGGACGGGGTCGGACTGTCGGAGGTGTGTACTCGCTCAGTTTTTATGGGCCAGCTTAGCTAGCTAACACGTGCACCCAGCGACCCCGGCGACCACGAAATTAATAAGCACCGAAAGGTGCTTGTACCGCGCCTTCGCCCTCACCCCAATTCGTCAACTAATCCCTTCAATGCCATCCGTACGTAGTAATTGTTGAGACCTTATTTCTTCTTCGAGTAGCAGTTGAACTCCTCGCGTAAAAAATGAACACATACGTATGTGTTGTTAGTCCTTTTTCAGTGAGGTGTATCTTAACTTAAAACGTTTATATAGAAGAAATTAAAATTTAAAAAACAACCATGATAATGGGTGTATCTTAGATGGAGTTTCTTAGAGATGTTGTATTTAATAATTTTGTGCTTATGCATGTGTGTGATTGGCCTAGCCAAGTTTTTTTTGCCTATGGTTGCGTGCAGTAGGTGTAACTTAGCTAAGATACAACATCACTATTTTTTTATATTAACTACGGTGTCACATAAGCAAATTGTCTAGGATATACTCCCTCCGTTCCTGAGCATAAGGCTTAAATATTTTTTCAAATTTTCGTCAAAGAACAAGGCGTGGGTGTAGATCTGGAGTGTTTCTTCCCAGTTTACCCCTGCTTTGTTTACTATGCATGGAGTAGAATTCTCCAATACGAGCCGTGCATGCAGGTTTTAGTTTTAAAAATTGTATGCATGCAGCGCTAATTGGATATGCCAGAGGGAATTAATGCCTGGGAAACGAGAGTGCGTTGCACGCTGGATGTGCACCAATAAATTCTAAAGTTTGCTGCGGTTATGAGAAGCATGCGAGAGAATTAAG
This sequence comes from Avena sativa, assembly GCA_916181665.1. Taxonomy (NCBI): domain Eukaryota; kingdom Viridiplantae; phylum Streptophyta; class Magnoliopsida; order Poales; family Poaceae; genus Avena; species Avena sativa. Next base: position 199,461,857 of record OV702282.1, read on the forward strand.
GAGGGATTAACAATTTATAAGGGGTAAGTTTGGAAAGTAATTTTTCTACCTGACCCACCTTAATAGCCGTGCCTATTTTTTACGCCTTGTGCTTAGGAATGGAGGGAGTAGATCTAAGATACACCCATTGTGAAAGACCTTAAATCCTTGTGAATAGACAAATTTATGGTGCCAATACATGGGTGCGCACAAAATTTGTTAGTACGGTAGTCACTCCATTTGGAAATATAACATGTTTTAGATAAGTGAAACTAATATATTTAGATAACTTTTAGTACTCCCTTCATTTTTCTAGATTATAGGCCTAATAGAAATTTTGTAGAGATACCAAAATACTATTAGGCCAATTTTTGTATTGATGACATCGATTTACTCCCCCTATAGTTACTCCACCCAATCCCTCTTTCTCTCCTTGGGTGAAAACGGTGGAGTTCCTTCTTGGCCTCTCATGCATGTAGTGTGAAAACAATTCTTGTATTGATTACCCCATCTATCAAAGCAAAATTCATGTCTCTCTCTTGTTTTCTACAGCCAATGGATGATCGCCTAGGTTCTAGAGTTTTGCTGATTTAGCCCTATAATCTGGAATAGAGAGAGTATATAGGTTCAAATGAATCTATATACTCCCTCCGACCCGAATTACTGTTCGTGGCTCAGTTCAATTTGAAATTTACAAATAAACCCCCTAAGAGTCAAGACATCTCAACATTCCCCGTCTCCTACCTCCGTCTTCCCCGCAGTACAGCACCGCGGCTCGATCCGGCAGTCCTCTGCAGCCCCGCCGCCGCAAAGAACGCTTCCGGGCTCGACCCCATTCGACCCCCAACTCACCGCCTCCTGGCTCCAAGCCGCCCGCCGCCCCGAGCACCTCTCCCACGGCGCCGGTCGCGCCTCCGACTGTCTGGCCTCAACCTCGCGCGGTGGCCGCCCCTGCTCAACCTCTCGTCGTCGGCACCTTTGCGCCTCCCTCAAGTCCCTCAGCGCGGGCCTCATCTCCGTCCGTGACCGGAAATTACGGCGAGCTCATATCTCCGGACTGCCTGGCCTCAACCTCACCGGCGTCGCTCCGGAATCCTATCTCCGCCATCCTCGCCCAGCCCCGTGTGGCCGGAGAAGAATCGATCGCCCGTCCTCCCGCTCCAGTGACCGGAGCAGAATCAGCGCGGACCGTCTCCCTGCTGCCTCACCGGAGCAGAATCGGCAGAGCTAGCTTGCGCGGCTGCTGTCACTTGTCGGCGCACAACTATATCACCATCCCTCCGCTGCTCCGCTCTACTCCAGCTGCGGCGGCTCCAGCTACCGTTGCTCCCGAGAAGTCGCTGGTGAAGAAAGGCTGCAAGGCTGCAGAGGATTATGCCTGCTTCACTGGAACTGAATATGAAAAATTGAACATCGAGTGAACATCCAACGCACATGAAAATTTGGATATCAAGATCATTAACTTCACTTTACTACTCCAAGCACGGTGTAGTCCTGTATCTATTCATATCTGGACACTTTATGGCATTTGAAGATACGGTATCTCTCTCAAGAATACATGAATAAAACTTAACCATCGAGTTAACTGTCAAGAATACATGAATATAAACTTAACCATCGAGTTAACTGTCAAGAATACATGAATATAAACTTAAGCGGCTCTGTTAATCTCTATCAAGTAGTACATATGACCAGTGAAAATGACAGTACAAAAGTTGAAAGTTGACAGTATAAAAGACCCAATATCAACCAAATGTCACCAGAACATGCACTAGAATCTACAGAGCAATCTACATTGCATATTCCTGGAGCAAAAGATAAGAGTACTTACACTGCATACTTGCAACCTGGAGTAGATAATTTCTTTAAAAAAGATTCAGCACCAACAATGTTTGTCCCATCTTTTGGTTCAGCACCAACAATGTTTTTCCCATCTGTTTGTTCAGCACCAACATTTTAGGATTCTAATAAACACATGAAATGGTAAAATTCAATTTTAGGCCTCTCATCGTCAGATACATCATCAGAATTAGCTTTGTTCAGTCTAACATCTGTACCTAGCAACTTACTTGGCTTCTTGTACTGGATATGACTATACAAGGCCATCAGCGGTGGATTTCCAGGTGATCTCTAGGATCATCGAGGACTTTGGGGAGGCTTCTGGTCTCCGTACCAACCTCGACAAATGCTCGTCCAACCTGATTAGGTGCTCGGCTCAGGACAGAGACCTGGTGGAGCGGGAGTTGCACTGCCCCATCAAGCAGTTCCCCCTCCGCTATCTTGGGTTACCACTCTCCCTGCGGAAGCCGTCGGCAGCGCAGCTCCAAGCGCTGGTAGATCTGGTGGCCGCCATGCTCAACAGAGGGGGGCGGCTCGAACTCGTCAAGACAACTTTATCCGCCATGCCTATTTTCGCCATGATGTCCCTCGATATTCCCATAGAGATCATCACCACCATCGAGAAGATCATCCGCGGGTTCCTCTGGAAGGGGAGGAAAGACGTACACGGCGGGCACTGCCTAGTGGCTTGGGACAGGGTGTGCATGCCGAAAGAGCTAGGGGGGCTTGGCATCCCCAACCTGCGCCTCATGAACATCGCATTGAGAGCCAGATGGCTGTGGCTGAAGCGCGTGGAGGTGGATAGGCCATGGCATGGCCTCGACATCCGAGTCCCAAAGCTCTCGAGGCGTCTCTTCGACGCGGCGACTTCCTCGGTGATTGGGGATGGCGCGTCTACTTTCTTTTGGACGGACAAGTGGCTCCCATGCGGGCGGCTCTATGACGTGGCACCAAGCCTCTTTGCTGCGGTCCCACCGAGCGCAGTCTCCACGCGGCATGTGTGCGAAGGTCTTGCAGGGGGTTGGCTGCATGATGTCACCCCGGATCTTGGCGCGGCAGCCATCAGGGAGCTCCTTGAAGTGGCAGACCGTATTGAAGCAATCACCCTGACAGAGGGATCGCAGGACGTCCTTAAGTGGAACTGGGACCCAAGTAACTGCTACACGGCCCGATCTTGCTACCTGGCCCTCTTTGCCGGGCGGACTTCTATGTCAGGGGCCCTTCAGATCTGGCGCTCCCGAGCCCCTGCTAGTTGCAAGGTGACCCTTTGGTTAGCCGTGAGAAACAGGTGTTGGACCGCCGATCGGCTTAGCCGGCGTGGCCTCCAACATCCGGCGGCCTGCCCCTTCTGCGACCAGTGTGGAGAGACCATCGATCATCTTTTCATGGATTGCGTCCTGGCCCGCGAGGTTTGGGCAGCCTGCCTGGGCTGGTGGAACAAGAGACACTGGATGCCGGAGCATGATTCCAAGTTTGTCGCTTGGCTCCAAGATAAGCGGGGCGGCAAGGGCCGCGAGCACGATCTCTGGACAGGAATCGCTTTGGTTTGCTGGACGCTATGGCGCCACCGGAACGACGTGGTTTTCGAAGGGGCCGCTCCCTCTCCTAGAGAGGTCATCCGTAAGACCACCACGGAGGCAGTCATCTGGAGGACTGCTCGGCTTTTCCGCGACTGTCTAGGACAGGTAGATAGGTGGAGATGCCGCGAGTAGTTGTTTAGGTTGTGTGTGTGCTGTCTTTGTGATGGCGTGGAGTTGCATCCCTGGCGTCTGTGTCACGGTGTGTTGTAAAACTTGGCCGCTTGGCCCTCCTTATAGGAAAACGATACGTCTTCCAGGACGTATCCTTAAAAAAAACACTTATTAATGTTCCATAGTTGTAACCAATATCAAAATTATTCTCTGCTACCTGATGTAAACTGACATTCTTGAGAGTGAGTAAAATGACAGTGTGCAAACTTACAGACTGTATTCTGAACAAACTTGTAGACAGTTCAGTTTATAAGGATGTGCAATTTACTCCTAATATGCATAATTAACTCTTGATTCAGATAGTCTGATAGAACATGAACTGTCTTTGTAGTGTTGTTCAGCTCAACTCAGTGTAATTTGAATTCCCCTATTTGTGTGTTCGTTGCAGACACTTCCTATCACTGATATGCAATGATTATCAGATGTGAATTATTGAGTCGCTGAATCTTTCACACGTTTTAGAAGGGACAACGACAGTACTACCTCTAGCAACATGACAATGAATGAATATTGTTGGATAATCTTCCATTTCTCTTGCAGCTGAGACATGAAATTAATCGGTTAAGAAGTATAATCTGCTCCACATTTAACTATGGAGTAGCATGAACTTTGCTCAAGTGAAACTAGCGGTTGAGCCTCTTAACCCAAGTGAGGAGGAGGAGGACGGACTTACCGAGGAAATTGAAGTGGGTACTGGCATCGATCTCCGGTAGAATACATCCATGGCGGCGACAGTGCCGTAGTCGGGGACCTCGGAGTCTCCCGGTGATGGGGGACATCCAGGAGCGGAACCTCGGCCCGGTTGATGCGGCGGACGAGTAGAGAATCCCACACTGTTTTCCTCGAGCCGGAGAGGTGCAGGATGGGCACAACAACGATGGGAAAACGGCGCTGCTACGTATCCGCCGCCATCGTCCCCATCTCCAACTAAAGAATTGATTTTTAGGCGGTTGAGATGGGGGAAGAAGAAGAGGGTTCCGGGCGCTAGGAGATGGGGGAAGAATCGATCTTTAGGCGCATAGAGACGGGCGCCTGGCTGTCGACGGCGGCAGTGGTCGACATCGTCGCCGGTGGGCGAGGCCGGACCGTGTGCGCCGCTTGGGAATGGGCGGATCTGGGGAGGAAGAAGATGGAGTGCGGGTTCAGGTGGAAATATTTTGAGGGGGCTTTTTGCAAAAGTGTGGTCGCGAACGTTAATTCGGGCCGGAGGGAGTAGTAAAAGATATCTAGATACATTTACTTTACAAATCTAAAATATTTTATATTTTTAAACGGTGAAAGTACTATACTATATATGTTTTACCAACTTGCCTTTTGGAAATTCGAAACGGCCCGCAGGGCGCTGCTCCTGCCCAAATAAAAAGGGCGTTTGGAATGTAAAAAGCATCTGAAAATTTGAACGCATGTATTCATGATCCATACTCACGCATAAATTTTCTAGAAAAAAGACATTTTTTACGTCATGTGAAACAAAAATTGGTTCTCCAAAAGCACCACTTTTTATTTAATTTTATCTATGACACATCTTATATTTTTTACGTGATGTACAACTTACAAAGAAATAGTTTTTAAATATTTTTAACATCTTTTATGAATTTACTGTCTGTCTGAAAGAATTTGCCTTTCGGAAATTCAAAACAGCTCGCATAGCGCATTTTTTAATGAATTTACTTTCTATTTGGAAGAATATTTAAACATTTATTTATGAATTTACACCCCTTATCTTTCAGGCAGCGAGGTTGTCACGTCCATTTGAAGCTTGCCATGATGGGTTTGTTACCCACGACAGATTTTATATGCTTTGGAAAAACTTGGAACTCTGGAGAACTTGAAAATCATGTCCATGTGCCAACATATTATCTTCCATTACGAGTCCAAAGAGATCAGCAAACGGTGCATTTTTTTTGCAAGAGCCTCTTTGGAGAGAGATAGATAGGTAGAGCGGCATGTTATAAGAGCATCTCTAGTACTCCCTCGGTTTAGAAATGTAAGATGTTTTAGGTTTGTAAAATAGATGTATCTAGACATCTTTTAGTGTATAGGTTCAAACGAATCTAAACACTAAAAGGTGTCTAGATACATCTTATTCACAAACCTAAAACATCTTATATTTTCAAACAGATGGAGTACATACCTTATCCAGCCACGTCCCGTAAAATAACAATCTGTTTGCGATATGACACGAAAAAAGTGGTTTTTTAATACCGTATATCGTATCACATTCGAAAAAATTACGATTCACCATAAATAGGCGCTTTCGTATTGCATATTTTTTCGGATGAAAGGCTTCTAATACGGTTTACTGCAATAAAAAAAACAATTGGCGGGAAGGCTACAATGCCTCCGTAGTCCGTACTCGTCGCTGCTGTCACCACCGGAAATCGATTCCAGCTATCCCTCCTCCACCACTGTCGGAAGGCGGTCGCTGAAACTACGAAGGGTCACAAGCAGCTAGCTAAACACGAGCGTAGCAAGCAGCTAGCTAGCCAAGGAGGGGCGGGCGAGCACGCGCGCAGCAAGCAGCTAGCTAGCTAGCCAAGCACGCACGCGAGTAGCAATCAAGCATCTGCAACAAGCAAAAGCAGAGAGCACGCGCAGCAAGCAGCCAAACAGGGACGGGCTAATCTAGGCGGCGGCGGCGCGATTCCAGCCGGCGGCGTGAATCGGGGCATCTTCTCGAGCAGCGGCAGACACATTTTTAGACTTAGATCTAGATCCATGTGTCTAGGAAGAAGATGATGAAATATTCATTGGTATATTCTGTTTTGCTGTATGCATATGTAGTATCTGTTCCGTGCCGACGTTTTTCAGACAAAAAATTATTTTATATTACTTCCTCCGTCATGGTTTGGAGGCGTCTTACAAAACTTATACGTTTTTAAAACTCCTCTCCTCCTAGACACGTTAGGCTTAATTACAGAATTAATGCTTCATTTTTCTTCTCCACTTATTACTCCATGCAGCTAGGAATTAATTCTTGGATGCAACTCCACCAATGCGCTTAAACTCCATGTTTTTATTGAGTAATTACGTTTAATAGGGCACCAAATAATTAATGGGCGCATGTTTTTGGCACAAATCTGACCCCAATCAGCCTCCACCTAGGCTCCAACAATCTCTCTAAAATGCCTTCTAAACCATGACGGAGGGAGTAGACCGTATCCGTGTTTTACAGTACCGCGGGATGGAGTATCTGCTAGAGACGCTTTAAGATTTTATTTCAGTATTAATCAGAAACCATCTTAAATCAATACATGATCGTCTCGAATAAAAGAAATTAATACATAAAAGAAACTAATACACGATCGTCTCATTCCGTGCCTCTCGGCATCTCTGCCTAGGGAGGCGCCAGGGGCTAACCCTAGCAACGTTGAACCACCCCCTGCAGATCTTCGCCGCCTCTACCTTCGGCCTTGTCCATAGTGGCGGCAGGCCCCAGCACCGAAGGTGTTGGGAGGCAGAGGGCGGCGATGACGGAGATCCTCGGTCGAGGCGGCGACGCTGATCTCCTCCTTCGATAGCACACGATAGCGATTTGTGGAGGGGCGGTGCTATGAATCTAGATCCCACTAAGACCCATCATCGAGATGGTGGATCGTCTGGCCGTGTCCAGTGGCATTCGAGGTGGGCGGCGTGAGAGGCGTGCTCTGGCCATAGCCTGCGTGTGGCCTCCCTGGCCTGGGCGGGTTGAGGCCAGAATATGGCGTGTCCTCGATCGGAATAAAGGCAGATTTCCCTCGTGAGCGCATGTGCACCGCGTTGAGGTGGTTGTCCTAGGGTTCTTCCCGCGATAAGATGGTGTTCTGCTTGAAGCATGCCCTCATTGATCTAGCCGGTGACGAGTTTCAGGATGCTCTGCAGGCGATCTCCATTGGACGCCTCATGCCTGAAGATTGTGAGATCGGATGGGATTCGGTCGTGTGCACCATTGTTTTTCTGACCGTTTAGTTTCTTGATGGCACTCTCCTTCACCCGACAGCTCTCCTCCTCCTCTAAAACCAAGTCAACCCCCACTTTCTACGGCCGCCCCTCTCCTCCTCTCTCTCTGGCGGCCATGGTGGCCGGCGAGGAGATGGAGTAGGTGGTAGGCTTCTTCCTTCTCTTGTAGTTGTAGTTTTTTTTAGATCTAGAGTTTGTGAGTTGTCCCCATGTGGCGTCTGGGAGTAGTTCGCCGAAGTATCTTGGCCGGCTCAGGCGTGGCCTAGGCTTGGTGGCCTTCCCAGCGAGGCTCTGGTGGCAAGGGCTTCTGCTGGCGGCTGTTCTAGACTTAGGGATCTCCGACAATAAGGCCAAGTTGTGGAGCTCTACTTCTCTGTCGGCAGCGCACGCCAGCGAGCAACTGCCTCCGCTCCTCTCCATTGTCCTTTCATAGAGGAAGCTGATGGTTGAGTTCGAGGCGAGCTCTAGTCATAAGTGCATGCTCCTGCAGCGTGTTACCCACGAGGCTTGGCCTCTCCCCTTTGCTAACCGTGGTGGTGGGGAAGAGGAGTGGTCTGATCTTGTGCTTGGACATGCTGCCAGGAGGGAAGAATGAGCCTGCTTGTGTGCAGGTCGGAAGCTGTGTCGCTACGGAGTTCATCCACGGAAGACATGTTCGCCGAAGTGATCCTTGGCCAGAAGGGGCCGCTCCGCGCTGTGTCGTGCTGTAAGCACAACGGTCTTCTCTGCCTCCAGGCTGACGTGTCAATTCGGAGGAAACTTGATCTAGGTACTATGCTCCACCCTGCTGGCGAACCAAGTGGTGTAGTCCCGGGTCTCGTCGGCAGCGACCGCTGCCTCAGATCCTTCATCGCTGGTGGAGAAGAAGGACCTGATTGCATTTTAACCGTTTTAGTCTAGATCCTTTTTGCAAAATGTATGCATGTTTCTGTTATCCCTGTTTGGAGCAGGAACCCCTATGTAATTATGCCCGCCATTTAATGCAGCTTCTGGGGGCTTCGTGCCCCTTCCCTTGTGTCAAAAAAAAATTCTCGATGAAGTTGCGCGAAGGTTTGTTGTCTGTTGCCATCATGTGACATATCTTATATTTCATGGTAAAGTCAGAGGTGGAGAGTGTCATAGAGGTTGGGATATGAGGACTAGTAATGATGGTTCGAGTTTTTGAGGTCATGATGAGTTTTCTTAGTGTTTGGTGACTTATAGTAGCGTCATCGGCAAGTGAGGACGACGACACGTACAAAGTCTTATTTTTTATGGTAAAAATTCAGGTCTAAGCCTTAATTGATTGCTTCTGGCAATAGACTTATTAAAAATATTGTTTGAGTGCGCAGACTTTTTAAAATGAAATCCTACGATATTTAGTCGGACGATGATAGCTCTTATGCATCATGGATAGCTAAATCTAAAGGCCAACGGTAAGCTTAACTAAACACCATGGTCACAAAGTCAAGGTTTTTAAACTGTGCTGAACCTGGTCTGGATCGACTGGTCATCGGTCACTTCCGTCCATGTGCCATATATGGGTCACGCTGACAGAGCGACAGTCGACTAATCTGTTCTTCATCTGTCATCTGATCATCTCATCCTGATAAGTCAGGATAAGCAATTCACATGCACACATAGGCCCAACCATGCGTGAAGCCCTTGCTCCCATGTCTTTTTTTTAACGGGATCCCAGAACTGGCATTAAATTATCAAAATTAATACAATGCTGCAGAAAGGACCCGAAAGAAAACTAATAACAATCATGTCCTTCTAATTTACACAAAGGACCCTAGAAAGAATCTCTAAAAGCCATCGAGTCCTTGTGCAAATTCTGACCTCGTTGGCGATGCTATTGCCACCATCGCCAGCCGCGTCCTCGCCATTGGCAGGCAAGGTGAAAGGGCCTCCTGCCGGAGGTTGAAGGTGGGGGCGTCGGAAACTGTCCAGCGAAACCACTGATACCGGCAAACCACCCGAGCCACCCGAGCTGCAAACTGGAGGGGATTCAATGAGATCTTCAGAGCTCCAGCATCAGCAGAGGTCATCGCAGCAGAAGAAGAAATCGAGGCCACCGATGCCAGTTCGCGCGAAGCGGAGCCGCTGTCCAAAACTATCAGCTGCAGTGTCTCGCAGCCCCTGTTCCTCGCCTCCACGGCCAGCCAAGAGGGAGAAGGACATACCAGAGCCAACAGATGGATGGTGGTGGCGCGAGGATTTACTGAGAAGGAGGCAGACCGCCAGAGGAAAAATCGCCGCCCTCCACCTCGGACGCCAAGCGAAATCCTCCACCGGCCTTTGCTCGACGCCGCGCCGCCACGCCGAAATAGGAAACCTCCAATCCCTTCTGCAACCCGCATCACTTCCTCCTCCCGCTCCTGACGAGGTTTAATCTCGTCAATGCCCATTGTTATGGACTTGGGTTTTGGAGAAGATGGGGATGCTGGAGATCGCGGAACGGTTAGCAAACAAGCAACACGGGGACACGAGGTTTACCCAGGTTCAGGCCCCCGGAGGGAAAACCCTACTCCTGCTTGACTGCTCTTGATTACGGCGGAACCGAAAGTTACAGGGGTGCGCAGATGCGATCTGGCGTGGAGGTGTGTATGCGGTGGTGTGCGAGAGATTGTATGAGAGCCTCCTCGTCGTGCCCTCCTGGCCTTTATATAGAGGCATGCAGGTCCCAGGCACAGATCGAGTCGGTTACAGATTTAGGGTTTGACCCTTTGAATTTTCTATCTACTCTAGTCTTGCTCTCTAAGGATCCGAAGGCGTCATGGGCCCTGGCCACCCGAAAATCTTCATGGGCCGGCGTATATTTGTCGTGGGCCTTCCTTGGGCTAGACTAGGTATGCTGAAGTCGTGTACCCGCGGGGTATAACCATGTCAGTAGCCCCCGAGTGTTCATTCGAATCGCAGATTCGGCTGAGGACTCTTCAATCCTTCGGGCGCAACTCTGTCTTTCAAGAGAATGTGTAGGGATTGTTGATGCATGTGCCTGACTCTCCCGACGGATCAGGGTCAGTTAACTGTCTTAGGACAAAACAACACGATCTTCTTCAGGTTCAAGTCCCTCGACTCGAACCCGGAACATATGCTGGCGTAATTCGACTCAGGCCGCGGAGGACTTACATGAGTGGAATTTCAGTGAATTTAAATGATATACCCAACGCGTTCGTCGGGATTTTTCATCGCGCCTGTTGGCACGGATTCTTACTAGCAGAGCGCAGTCATGTGTGTTACCAGGCCATCAGATGATATTTGTAGGTCTTATCTTTGTGTCACAGACACAACATCCGAATGTTTATCACCGCGGAGGTGCTTCGGGTGGCCAAGGAGGACGTTGCTCGCTTAGCGTTTAATTAGGGTAGAGTTGCCGAAAAAGTTTTGCATACTGATCCGAAGGATCGCAGTCGAAGAATTCATAGGGTGCGCGACCAGCGCTCCCTATGGGAGTAGTCCCCGAGTGTCTGTTCGAGTCGTAGACTCGAGCAGAGACTTTAATTCAGCCGTTGTTCAGCTTCAGGTCCGTAGGACACAAATTTTTCGGATGCTTGGATCCATGCTCCCTATGGGAGTAGCCCCCGAGTCCGTAGTGGAGTCGCAGACTCGACGTAGGACTCGAAGAAAAATAGTTTAGTGTTATAGTTTTTTGTTCATTTTCGGGTGCGCGGCCAGCGCTCCTGATAGGAGTAGCCCCCGAGTAGTTAGGCGAATCGTAGATTCGAGTGAGTACTCTTAGCTGTGTAGCCGAAGAATTATGGCTTTTGCTAGTATAGCATTTGATGACGTCAGTGCTGACGATTGGTGACCTCAAGCGTCTGCTGCGCCAGAGATGACGTGACTAGATGAACATGGGTCCCACCTTCTGACCTTGAATTGACCGGTCACGCGCGGCGTGGAGATAATTACGGCGTCGCCTCGATTTCCGCGCGTAGTGGACGGCGTGTGAGCGACGGTTTGCTGCTATGCTGACACGTGTATGGTCAGATCTTGCCATTGGTGTGTCTTCTCGATGGACGGTTGTCGTGCATCATCTTCGTCCTTATAATCATTGGGGAAAAAGTTAGTCTGTTTTCACCGCAGCCATTCTTGTTTCACTGCTCCAATCTTCTCTGAGATTTCTTGCTGCGCGCTAGAATATCCTTGGACATTTCCTTCTTTGATTCTACGTTCTCGTCGCCGGCGCCGCCGCACCGCAATGGGGAAGCCTAAGAAGTCCTCTTCTGCGGTTGGCACCAACGCTGCTGGGGGCAAGAAAAGTGTTGTCGCTGCCCGTGTCACCGACGATGGCTGGCGGCGATCGGAGACGCGGGAGAGTGATCTCCGCAAGCTTCGTGAGCGGGGCTTGATCCCGCAGGGTAGGGAGGCCGTCAAACTCCCTGGCAACAAGGTAATTCCCCGTCCTCCCGCTGGGTTTCGGGTTATGTTCCTCGCTTTTGTTCTTCGGGGCTTTTCCTTCCCAGTCCATAACTTCCTTCGTGGACTGCTTTTTCTTTACGGCATCCAGCTGCATCACCTATCCCCCAACTCTCTTCTTCACGTCGCCTGTTTCATCACTTTTTGCGAGTGCTGGCTCGGTATCGAGCCGCACTTTGGCCTCTTCCGGAAACTCTATTCCGTGAAGAGGCAATCTGGTTCTGATGGTGTTTATCCCATTGGGGGTTACATCATCTCCCTTCGATCCAATCTTCTTTACTTCTCTTATTCCATGTCTGAATATTTCCAGTACTGGCGGAGGCGATGGTTTTACATTCGCGACTCCACGGTGGCTGGGCAAGATTTCGGTCTTGCTCCTTTCGACCCCTCCCAAAAGATCGAGCCGAAGAGGTCCTGGAAGAACCAGATCTTGGATGGTGAGGTAGCGGATATAGAGACTCTCTATCGTCGAGTGGAGGATCCCCAGTTGATTCCGGATAAGGAGGTGAACGGTATGGATATCATCCGCACTTTTCTCAAACGTCGGGTGCAGCCGCTCCAGGCTAGGGCACACCCGATGTTCCTTTATGCTGGTCGTCGTGACCCGACTAGGGTTTCGGCTGAAGAATTCTCCAAGGGAGATCTCGGTGGGGTCCTTCGCCCGCTGCTGAAGTTCAAGGCTAGAGAGGATATCCCGGGGAAGTTGCTGACTTCTCCATTCTCCGCTTCTCGTCCGGTTCCTCAGGTGTAGATCCGGGACGTGCGCGTGGCGCTATTTTCGTCTGCGTTTTACTTGTATTTAATTTCCTGCTAACATATTTGCTTCTTTTGTGTAGGAGTTCAAGGTGCCGGGCATGTCGCCTCCATTGCCCGAAGTATTCCTGGATGCTTCGGATAATGAGGTGGTGGACTCCATGTCCGAGCTGCCATCGGCGCGGTCTCCGGCTGAAGAAGCCAACAAGTCGAGCGAGGATCACACTCGCAAGCGCACGAGGAGCTCCAGCGAGTCGTCAGATGCTTCAACTCCACCGACCCCCAGGAACCCGTTGTGCCTTGAACGTCATAGTGATGGGCATGGGGGCTCTTCCTCTCCAATTCCTGCCTTTCCCGTGCGGGCTGTGGCACCGTACCCGCCGACGAAGCGGAAGAAGGAAGAAAAGAAGGAAGAGAAGAAAGAGGAGAAGAAGGTCCAGAAGACCCCTCCCGTCTTTGACTTGAGCGACCTTGACTCGTAAGTTTCCTTAGCCCTGCATTGCTTTTTCTTGTTTGTTTACCTTGCGCTTAGCTAATTTGTCCTTGTGTAGCCACTCCTCCAACGACTCCTCCAGTGATGGTGCACGGGAGATGATGGGGGAGTCGAAGGTCGTTCTTCCTCCTCCTCAGACGGTGGCCACCTCTGAAGGCGCTGCTCCAGACCCTTCTCCGCAGGAGATTCAGGTGGTTGCGCCTCAGAAGGCTGCGAGCGGACCTTCGGAGTCGCCGTCAAATCATGTAAGTAATTCTGCTTTCTGCCACGGGGGAAGCCCCCGAGTCTTTTTCGAATGATCTGTTGATTTTTCCTCGGGGGGAGCCCCCGGGCATCTGTAGGGTATTTTGTTGTTCGTTTTTTCTTCGAGTCACGGGGGGAGCCCCCGAGCATTTTTCATATGTGTGAATTGCTTCTCCTCGTTCTTTTGGGCGTAGCCCCCGAGCCATTCTTTTGACTGGTAGTTCTTTTTTTTGCAGCCTTTTGTGCAAGGTGCCAACCAACTAGTGCAGCAGCACCTGGCGTTGGAGGCCAGCCTCAAACAACTTCAAGGTATTTTTATGCCTTGGTCTTTTGTTTCTTCTTGCATTTTTGTCCTTCGATCCGACATTTGTATTGCTTGCTGCAGAGGATCACAACGCCTCTCTTCGTGAGATTGATGCTCTCAAAAAGAGCCTTGGTCAAGCGGAGAAAAAGGCCGAGGTCGCCGTTGGTGAAAGGGAGCGCCTCGAGCTAGAGTTGGCCAACGCGGCCGAGGCGAAGGAGCGCCTGCAGCAGGAGGCTACGGATCGCGAGGAGCAGCTCGCCACTGCCACGGCTTCGCGCGAGAGAGAGGTGGCCGACAAGCTTATGGCGGCTGCCAAGGCTGTTTCGGGTGAGTATCTCTGCCTTCCTCTTTTTGATTTCCTGGTCTTTCTTTTGCAGTGCTTTTATTCATTCTGCTTCCTTTGTTGTCGTAGATGTCGCGGGCATTGAATTTGATCGCGATGCTCTGGAGCATGGGAGCGCTCTGGATGATGCTACTGCGACGGTCGAAGACCGCTGCAGTATCGTTGTCAACTTGCTTGCCAAGGCCAAAGAGGTCCTTGGGCGCTTCTACAAGGAGCTTATCCCCAAGGGCGTGGCCCTCGAAGATGTTGATGCCCTGGCGGAGGCGCTGTCAGCTGAAGCACCTGCGGCGTACAAGCGCAAGCAGAAGGGCATCGGCGCATCTGTCAGGCTGGAAATGGCCTTGGCGGCTGGAGCGGAGCTGGACCTGCCCCAGGTTACTTCTCGGGTGCCGACGACTGCTGATGGATCCGAGGTAGCCTTCGCCACCTATGTTGCTCGCTGTAAGCGTTACGGGCTGAAGCTGATTGATCTGCTGGTCGAGTACGCGCTAAGGCAGCAGGGGAAGCCAAGGCAAGGCAATCTGGCTCCAAGGCTACTTAGGGTGCAGCTTTGTAGGCATTGTAGTTATAGGATAGTTGTAGCTTCTTTTGTTGTAAATATTTTGATGAACAATCCTTGTGCCACGTAGTGGCTTTTGCTGCACTTAATGAATTTGCTGAGTTTCGTGCTCCTTCAACTGCTTGTTCATGTCTTTGTCTTTCTGTTAATCTAGGGTCCTTCGGGTGATGATCCCGTTGACACTTCGTCTGCAGCGCAGCTGCGGCCATCCCTGGATGATGCGTCGTAGCTTGTGTTTCTTCGAGACCGTATCTGTAGCCTCGAGAGAGAGTTGCTTGGGGTGCGTGGCCACACTGACGTTTGGAAATCCAAGGCGGATCGAGGCGCTGCCAGAGAGGAGTACTTGATGGCGAAGTTGCTTTGCTTGTTCGAACAGGTTCAGTGTGAGTTTTTCGAGTTGTTGCTCGTTACTTCGGATGCGCCTGCTGGCCTTTCATCTTACTCTTTTGAAAGTATTGCAGGTGCTAACATTGCTCCAAGGGAGGAGAAGGAGCGTGTTGCTGTTCGGATCAACTGCTTGACTCAGTAGGACATGGAGGCCGGCGGGTTATTCTGGATGGACCATGATCGTGCCATGGTCCTTGCGACGGTGCAGGATCGCGTTCATCAGGTATCGCGGGTGCTTCGTCAGGTGAAGTCTTCGCTCGCGTCGGTTCTGCATGTAATGTTTCCGCTGGATGATGCGCCGTGGACTCTCTCTGGTCTGCTGTCGAAGTTTCGGAATGTGCATCATGTCAGGGAATTGGTACGGCATCAACTCGTCGCAGGGGTGAAGGTTGCGCTCTCCCTTGTGCGGTTACATCGTCCTGATTTAGATCTATCGGTTGTGGCGGCTGGGTCGCCCCTTCGGCCAGATGGTGGCGAGTGGGATATGCATCCACATTATGCGGCTGTAAGGCAGTATGCCGAACAGATCGTAGATCTGTTTGAGCAGCGTGCTCAGGTTATTCTTCAGAATAGGTAGTACCTGTAAAAAAAGATAGATGTAAAATTTGTATATATTTGACTGGACGTGTTTTGCCCTTTGTTATAAAGGTTTGGTTGTTGTTTTAGCACGTAGTACTTTTCTCGTATACATGTCCTTTTTGTTAGCCTGATGTGGTCAGCTACTCAGGTATACACGTGTTATCCTCAGTCGACGAAGTCGTGAGGTGGGGGGAGCCCCCGAGTGCGTTTGTAGCATGGAGTAAAGTGCGAATAGTAAACAAAATTTGGGGCGAGACACTTAGATTTATTCATATCGTAATGGAGGAGGTACATTGTTCGGATGAGTAGCCTTGGCTGAATAGCCTTATTGAAAGTAAAAGAGGGAGGTAGCTAGGGGTAGAACCGTCGCAGCTTTGCGACGTTCCATGGGTTGGAGTATGCGACTCCAGACTCCACGTGCTTGAGGCGATAGGCGCCACCTGGGATGACTTCGGTGACGATGTAGGGTCCTTCCCATGGTGACTCGAATTTCTTCGGTCGCTCTTCCTTGAGTCGCAAGACTAGGTCTCTTTCGACGAAGGACCTTGGGCGCAGCCGTCGGCTGTGGTAGTTGCGGAGACTCTGTTGGTACATCGCTGATCGAGCTGCTGCTATGTCTCGCGCTTCGTAGAGTGTGTCGACGGCGTCTTCGAGTGCAGCCATGGATTCGGCTTCGCTATAAGCGACGAACCGTGGGGCCTGGTGGTGTACTTCGGCTGGTAACACGGCTTCGGCTCCATGCACCATGAAGAACGGCGTGTAGCCAGTTGAGCTATTTGACGTTGTACGCAGGCTCCATAGGACGGAGGGTAGCTCTTTCGTCCAGGCTCCGGCGAGTCGCTCGAGTGGGCTCATGAGGCGCTTCTTGATGCCAGCGCCTATTAGGCTGTTGGCCTTCTCCGCCTGCCCGTTCGTTTGCGGGTGCGCCACTGAGGCGTATGTGATATTGATTCCGAGGCCTTCGCAGAAGTCCTGGAATTATTTAGAGATGAAGTTCGATCCATTGTCGGTGATGATGCTATGTGGTACGCCAAAACTGTAGACAATGGATTCAAAGAACTTGACGGCAGTCTTGCCCTTTTGGTTAGTGACCGGCATGGCCTCGATCCACTTGGTGAATTTGTCAACTGCGAACAGGAGGTAGACGTGTCCCCCTTTTGAGGACCTTGGCAGTTTGCCGATCATGTCAAGGCCCCATTGGGCGAAAGGCCAGGCCAAAGGTATGGGCTTGAGCTCTGACCCGGGTGCGTGCGGTTTGTCGACGAACCTTTGGCACCCGTTGCATCTTCGGACGATGTCCTTGGCGTCGTTCATGGCCGTTGGCCAGTAGAATCCAGCTCGTAGAGCTTTGGCGACAAGGGAGCGGCTGCCCGCATGATGGCCGCAGATGCCCTCATGGATGTCTTGGAGGATGGTTTTTCCGTCACTGATGGTGACGCACCTTTGTAGTACACCTGAAATGCTGCGCTTGTAAAGCTCGCCATTGATGATGGTGAAGGCTTTGGACCGACGAGATATGCGCCGGGCATCCGTCGGGCTATCAGGCAGTTATCCGTCTATTAAGTACCGGAGGTATGGTCGTGTCCAAGTTTCTTTGACTTCCATGACCTGCATCAGGTTGACCACGGCGACCTCTGTGTCCAGCTTTTCGGGTCCTTCCTGACCATCGGGTAGCGCGGCCCCCGAGTGTTCTGCTTCTTCGGGTGATCCCTTGGGGAATTTCCGCTTGATGGATGGCACACAGATCTGTTCGAGGAACACACCTGGCGGCACCCGTGCGCAGGTGGAGCCAATGTTGGTGAGTCTATCGGCCTCCTCGTTGCTTTCTCTTCCAACGTGCCGAAGCTCGCAGCCGTCGAAATCTCCTTCGAGTGCGTTGTAGAGTGCGCGATACGCAATCATGTTGGCGGCGTGCGCATCGCACTTGTTCATCATCTGTTGGACGACGAGGTTGGAGTCACCATAGATGACTAGGCGCGTTGCGCCGCAGATCTTTGCCATCCTCATACCGTGGATGAGGGCCTCGTATTCTGCTTCGTTGTTGGAAGCTCAAAACTTCATCCGGAGGACGTACTTCATCTTATCGCCCTGTGGAGAGGTCAGTATGACTCCGGCTCCCGCTACGGCTTCACGCTTGGAGCCGTCGAAGTGCATCGTCCATGACTGTGTCATGTCTGGAGTGTCTGGCAGCTGCAGCTCCATCCGGTGTACAAGGAAGTCCGGGAGGACTTGAGACTTGATCGCGTGTCATTTCTCATAGATGATGTCGAGAGGTGACAGCTCGATGCACCATAGGGCCACACGTCATGTGGCCTCTGGGTTGTTCAGGATGCTGTTCAGGGGTGCCTCGTTGACGACCATTACCTGGTGCTCCTGGAAGTAGTGGCTCAACCGACGAGCCGTCATGAACACGCTGTAGGTGAGTTTTTGGTAGTGAGGGTACCTCTGCTTTGTTGGCGTCAATACCACGCTGAGGTAGTAGATTGGGCGTTGGACCCCATGGGTCTTGCCCTCTTCGAGTCGCTCGACCACCAATACGGTGCTCATCACCTGGTGTGTAGCTGCTATGTACAGCAGTAGGGGCTCGCGCTCCTTTGGCGTGACCAAGACGGGAGAGGTAGAGAGTAGCCGCTTTAGATCTTCGAATGCGTCATCCTCCTCGGGCGTCCACTCGAATTTGTCTGCCTTGCGCAGCAGCTGGTAGAATGGCAGTGCTTTCTCACCCATGCGGCTGATGAACCTGCTTAATGCCGCTATTCGTCCTGCAAGCTGCTGGACGCCCTTGAGGTTTTTCGGCTTCTCCATGGCCATGATGGCCCGTATTTTCTTCGGGTTCGCCTCGATCCCTCGCTGGGAGATGAAGTAACCAAGCAGCTGACCCGATGGGACGCCGAAGGCGCACTTTTCAGGGTTAAGCTTGATCCTGTAGCGGTCGAGATTATCGAACGTCTCGCGGAGATCGTCGATGAGCGTTCTCCCCTCCCTGGTTTTGATGACTATGTCGTCGACATAGACTTGGACATTGCGACCGATCTGGTCCTTTAGGCAAGCCTGCATGCACCGCTGGTACGTGGCACCTGCGTTCTTTAGCCCGAAGGGCATTGTGTTGTAGCAGAACACTCCGAACGGCGTGATGAACGCCGTTTTCTCCTGATCTTCGACTTTGAGTCGAATCTGGTTGTAGCCTGAGTAGGCGTCGAGGAAGGAGAGTTTCTCGCATCCTGCAGTCGAATCGATGATCTGATCGATCCGAGGGAGAGGGAAGTGGTCCTTCGGGTAGTGCTTGTTCAGCGACGTGAAGTCCACGCACATCCGCAGGATGTCCGTGTCCTTTTTGGGGACCATCACTGTATTGGCGAGCCACTCGCTTTCCTTAATCTCCCTGATGAAGTTTGCAGCAAGTAGTCTGTTGACTTCAATCCCTATGGCTTCGGCCCGGGGCTCGGACAGTCTCCGGATGGACTGCTTGACGGGCTTGGCGTCTGGAAAGACGTTGAGTGCGTGCTCGGCGAATTCCCTGGGAACTCCTGGCATGTCCGCGGGACACCAGGCGAAGATTTCCCATCGCTCACGGAGGAATTCGATGAGCGCGCTTTCCTATGCAGGGCTGAGATCGTTGGCGATCAGCGCCGTCTTGGAGGCATCCGTTGGGTGGACCTGCACCTTCTTTGTGTTGACGGTGGAATCGAAAGACATATCAGGTGCATTTTGCCGTGCGACTGGGGGTGCCCCATTGTCCGTCACCTCGCGGAGTCTTACGAGCTCCTCTTGCATGTCGAATGACTGGGAGATTCTGTTGAAATCCCTGTCGCAGTGGTCCAATTGGGTGAAGCTCCCGTGGACCGTGATGACGCCCCTGGGTCCTGGCATCTTGAGTAGCAGGTACGCATAGTGTGGTACTGCCAAGAACCTTGCGAATGCTACACGCCCGAGGATGGCGTGATATTGTGATGGCCAGTCCACCACTTCGAACTCGAGCCGCTCGCATCGGAAGTTATCCGGTTTGCCGAAGATGACGTCGAGCCATATCTTTCCCAGGGGGAATACGCCCTTTCCTGGGACGATGCCATGGAACGTTGTGTCTGACTGTTCCAGGCTGCACAGCGGGATCCGCATTGCTGCTAGGGTGCTTGCGAACATCAGGTTGATGCTGCTGCCACCGCCCATGAAGACCCGGCTCATCTCGAAACCTCCGATCTGCGCCTCAAGCACCAGGGCAGCATGACCTGGGCTAGGGACCTGGCAAGGGTGATCCGAACGGCTGAACGTGATGCATGACTCTGATCCGCTGAGGTACTCAGGGATGGTGGGTGGAGCTGTCACGGCCAAGTATCTGACTGGTGATTTTCTTTTGCACCCTATTCGTTGGGCGCCCTTTTTGGATCATCAGCGCTCCTTTTGGCGGGGGATACCCGTGCCCACCGTTATTCTGTGCGGGTGCGACTGGGTGGTTCGGGCCTCCTACAGGTGGCGGTGGAGGAGCTCCCTGCGCTATCTCGCCTGGTGCGGGTGCGTTCCCGAATCCAGGGTTTGGGGCTTGATGCCTCATCTGAGCCATGCTTTCACTGAGCTTCTGGAACTCGTGGCAGTCCTTGAGCATGTGGCTTGCCTTCTTCTTACCATCCTGCTTGTCGATGTAGAAGTGGATGGTGCATGGACCCGACAGTTTTTCGTATGTTGAGGGTCCGTCGTCGCGACCGCGGCGCTGCCACGACTGTGCTAGGCGTCCTCCATCCCGGAAATTGCCTCCGCGATATCCGCCGCTGTTGCGGTTGCCATCGCTGCAGGGGTCGGCGTAGCCAGCCGCGACCATGTCGGGGTCCATCGCGATCGTCGTAGACACGCGATATCCTCTTGCTACGGTGTTCTCGCCGTCGGCCGTAGTTGTCCTCTTCCTCAGAGTGCGCTCGGTGGACGGAGTCCTCGCCGTCGGCCCACCTGTTGGCGATGTCCATGAGGTGGTCGAGTGTCTTGGGCTTGACGCGTCCAAGTTCTTCTTTGAAGTCCTGGCGCTTGACGCCGTCCTTGAAGGCGTCGATAGCCCTTTCTTCGGAGATGTGCGCCGCGGAGTTTTTGGTGTTGGACCAGCGCAGTATGTACGAGCGAATGGATTCGCCCTCGTTGAGTGCAGGCTCGCAACTCATCGATCGAGGCAGGCCTCTTGCTGGTGCCCTTGAAGTTTCGGACGAAACTATACGCCAGCGCCTCCCAACTTCGGATGGATCCTAAGGATAGGCTGCTTAGCCAGATCCGAGTTGCGCCTGTTAGCTGCAGCTGAAGGCATTGCATGGCGGTTTCCCTGCTTCCGCTGTGCAGCTTGACGGACGACAAGTGGTCGCTGAGCCACGCCTTGGGGTCCTGTGTGCCGTCGAATTTCGGAGTGTCTGAAGGGAGCTTAAAGTTTCGCGGCATCCTTGTCCGTTGGACAGATCTGCTGAAGCATCGAGCTCCGCAGAGTTCTCCTTCGTCTTCATCCATCTCAGATTCAGACGAGCATACGCGCTTGGCGCGTGCTTTGTCGATCTTGCGCTGTGTTAGCTCGCTTCGAGCATCGTAGTCGCGGCTGCGATGGCGTGAGCTCTTATGCCTTCGAGGAAGGTCATGCTCTTCGTCCTCGGATGAGGGTGTGGGGCTGCGGTTGAATCTGACCGCAGCCTTCTTTTTTGGCTCCGCAGGAGCTTCTCCGTGGAGCGCAGCTCCAACGAGTCCGAGCCCGGTAAGCGCGGACTTGTGCATGGCCCTCTTCGGGTCCACCTCCGGAGGTGGGTGGGACGCAAGGTACGCGGTGGCTGCCATGATCGCAGCCTGCGGCGTTTTTGGGATGACGTTGCCGTCGGCGTCCATCTCCATGAAGGACGCGTTGAGGGCTCGGGTCACCTCGCGACGCTCTTTGGGGTCCATGTTCTCCATCCGAGAACGGTGCTTGTTCCCGTTGTTGCCATGTGAGCTGGAGCCGATGCCCATGGCGGAGAGCGTAGCTCGTCGCGCACTAGACTCCGAAGCTGCCTGCTTGCGCTTGTCAAGCACTTCCTGCATCTTGATCTGCTTCTTGTGCTCCTCGATGAGGAGCATGTGGTATGCCATCAGTAGATCTCGTGAGGCATCAGCGGGCATGATCTTGTTGCCTGCCACGGCCTCGCGTGCTTGAGCCCATCCCTCCTCGTCGAGGTGGATGACCCGATTGTTGTTTTTCCCGTTGGGTGGGGGATTGGCTTCTCCTGTTTCCACCATTTCTACCCTGTGGGTTGGGTGGCGGATTGTGTTCCTAATCCTGGATGACCGCGGTGCACTGGTAGCGTTCGTAGATCGGTCTGCTGCTGCCGCAACTTTCGGATCCAGAACCGTAGGTCCCTTCGTCCGATGGCGGATCGCACAGATCGGAGTTGCAGCTGCTGCTGTCATAGAACTCGTCTGTTGATGATGAGGTGCGTAGCATAGGGTGTGGAGCCCATGAAGCGGGTCTGATCGATGGTAGGGGCACCCGCTCTGGGAGGAGGAGAGTGTCGGTCTGCCCCACCTGGAAGCAGAAGCTCCCGAATAGGATCTCGAGTCCGTCGCCAACGGGCTCGAAGTCCTTCATGGTGGCTGGTGAAGTTGAAGGCGCCGAAGAGGAGATGACTCTCCTTCGCCGCGGAGTTGTAGATCGCTCGGGTTGGGACCGTCACGATCGCACAATCAGCGTCCCTAGTTCCCACAGATGGTGCCAATTGACGAGGTTTAATCTCGTCAATGCCCATTGTTATGGACTTGGGTTTTGGAGAAGATGGGGATGCTGGAGATCGCGAAACGGTTAGCAAACAAGCAACACGGGGACACGAGGTTTACCCGGGTTCATGAGCCCGGAGGGAAAACCCTACTCCTGCTTGTCTGCTCTTGATTACGGCGGAACCGAAAGTTACAGGGGTGCGCAGATGCGATCTGGCGTGGAGGTGTGTATGCGGTGGTGTGCGAGAGATTGTATGAGAGCCTCCTCATCGTGCCCTCCTGGCCTTTATATAGAGGCAGGCAGGTCCCAGGCACAGATCGAGTCGGTTACAGATTTAGGGTTTGACCCTTTGAATTTTCTATCTAGTCTAGTCTTGCTCTCCAAGGATCCGAAGGCGTCATGGGCCCTGACCACCCGAAAATCTTCATGGGCCGGCGTATATTTGTAGTGGGCCTTCCTTGGGCTAGACTAGGTATGCTGAAGTCGTGTACCCGCGGGGTATAACCATGTCAGCTCCCCTCCTCTCGCCACCACGGCCGGCCGGAGCGAGGGAGATGAGAAGAAGAAGGATGCATTGCAGAGAGGAACGACACACCTTGGCACTTATTGCGAAGATCCCGGTCATGGCCAAGCTCACCGTCTCCTCCGTCCATCGGAGCATGACACCGCCGCCGACCACCATCCGGATGCGTCAGTCTCGGCCAAAAAGCACCAGCGCCCTACTCCATACTACCGGTATATATCCACAACACCTACCTAAACTACTGTCGCCGACGCCGCCCCTCCGCCATCTCTCACCGGTGTTGTTGGCAAGAGACGCTTCGATTTGGCTCGGGGCCCTTCTAGTTCTTTCTTGGAACTGTAGCAGGGTGAGGTGGTGGTGGTGTGGGTGTGTGCGTGCGTGTGTGTGGGTGTGTGTGTGGGGGGGGGTTCCTGAAGGCCGATGGCAGAACAATGTGCTTTCCTTGCTCCCATGTCGTCGATCGATTACTCCGTGTGGTGCTGACGCCCGTAGTAAGAGCATATTAGGACGTCGAATTTAGGTCCGGACGCCGAAAATCGGTCCAGTCGCGTATTCAGGAACCTGTTTTCGTCCGGATTTAGGCCAACTTTGGTCCGGACTACCCAGGCCGAACCCAGGTTCCCGGATACGCCCTGGGAACGCCGGACGCAGCAAACTCGGCGAAAAATAACGAAGCGACGCGTGGACCCGCTGAGTCAGCGACGGAAGCCGAGTCGTCGTCATCCTCAGAAACACGCGGCGACCTCCACACATTAACTGCCCGTCGCGTCGGCCACGCGTCGCCAAATTACCGCGCCACCGTCACCGCCTCGGCTCCCGCGACGGACCGGTGGGCACTAACTTCCCGTCATTTCCCCTTCTCCCGCCCTCGCCGCTACACCCCTCCCTCCCTCGCCGCCCACCTCGGCCTATATAAGCCGTACCCCTCACCGGAGTTTCTCACACTCTCTCACATCTCTCACTCCACCCCACCAGCCCGAAACTCCGGCGAACGCTCTCACTCTCCCCTCCCCCAGCCATGGCCGAGCGTTACCCCGGCGACGGTGCGGTGGCGAACGGCTTTGGCTGGCGCACCCTCCATGCTTGGGAGGCGCGCCTGCTCTACGAGGCCGGCTATATGGCACCTCCGGACACACGGAACCCTCCGGTGAAAGGATCGTATGGGCACCTAGAGGGGGGGGGGAATAGGTGCTACTTCAAATTTTCTTCTTTTTCAAATTAAGGTTTGACAATAAGGTAAATTCTCTAGATAATGCAACTACGGTGAATTTACCTATATGGCAAAATGCAAGAGCTACCACAACACAAAGTAGTAACAAGAAAGTAAGGTGCGGTAAAGGATAGAGGTAACCGAAAAGTGGACGCGGAGACACAAGGATATGTTTCCCGTAGTTCCTTCCTTTTGAGGGGAAGTACGTCTACGTTTGGAGAGGGGGTGGTTTCAAACCACCAACGCCACGAGAGGCCTCCCTTGTTCTCCGATGAATCTCACCCCAATGGGATCGATTCACCTTCCACTATATCGGCAACCTTCAAGGTGGTAGCCGGCACCGTTACAAGTTTGGGGCACACATCCACAACTTAATCGGAGGCTCCCAAAAACAAGCAAGCTGTCAAAGCAATCAAAGACAAGCTTGTAAGAACAAAAACGAGAGCTAGGGTTTCCAACAAAACACTAGAGCAAAGGGGCCCTCAATGAAATGAGGGTGAAGTGAAGATCTCTTTTGGTGAAGTAGTAGATCGGGGACTCCTCCTTCGATTCCCCAGAGATCAATGCCTTTGGGTGGTTGGATGATGCGATCTTGAGAATTTTAGTGGCTCCACTTGACTCCAATGGTGGACAAGACTTTAATGAGCTGAGCACCTTGTCCAAAGGTAGGTGGAGGGGTATTTATACCCCTCCACAAAATCTGACCGTTGCAGCATTTACTGAAGCGGTAGTACCGGAGATACAAGCGGTACTACCGGAGAAATCCGGTACTACCGGACATAGGTACCGGAACACCCTTTTTGAACAACACAGATCCATAAGAAACTCTCTGTCACGCCCGGTAGCAAAACCCGGTACTACCGCATTTTGCTACCGGCGTAGACAGAAGCTTTTTCCAACGAGCAAAAACTCTCTGTCACGCCCGGTAGCAAAACCCGGTACTACCGCATTTTACTACCGGCGCAGACAGAAGCTTTTTGCAACAAGCAAAAACTCTCTGTAACGCCCGGTAGCAAAACCCGGTACTACCGCATTTTGCTACCGGCGCAGACAGAAGCTTTTTGCAACAAGCAAAAACTCTCTGTCACGCCCGGTAGCAAAACCCGGTACTACCGCATTTTGCTACCGGCGTAGACAGAAGCTTTTTGCAACGTTCAAAAAGCCTCTGTCCCGAGCAGTACTAAAATGCGGTACTACCGCGTTTTAGTACCGGAGCAGGCAGAAGCTTTTGACAAGCTGTAAAAAAGCTTCTGTCGCGCTAGGTACTAAAATGCGGTACTACCGCTTTTTAGTACCAGGCCCGGCAGAGACTTTTTGACAGTTAGTCATTTGCTTCTATCTGGTCCGGTAGCAAAAAGCGGTACTACCGCTTTTTGGTACCGCGCCAGGCAGACAGTTTCTGAAAGAATGCAAACCTTTTTAAAGAACCTGCGATACACTTAGCAAACTATTAGTCCGATATGTGTGTTGTTATCAAACACCAAAATCACTAGGGATAGCAAATGCTCTTTCAATCTCCCCCTTTTTGGTGTTTGATGACAACACACATTTTGCAAGGAAATCTAGTGACGACAAGATGTAGATGGGGCTCCCCCTAGATATGTAGAAACAAGCCCCAACAGTTAGAATAGAAGTCGCACATAGAGGACATACCTTTGCTAAGAAACATGTGATGACCAATAGATTATGAATGAGGAATATCATCACATAGAATGTATCCAACAAGAATAGCCATAATACACACAAGATGGATCCATAAGATAACCACATAGTCTTAACATACATAGCACCAAACATAGCACCAATACTTAGGTTCACACATAGAAAGAGGCAACCAAATAAAGTTCACAAGCGAATAAAATCCAAGGCAAGAACGAGCTTGTGACTTTCCCTCGCAAATCTCCCGCATGCCTAATGTGCAACTTCTCCCCCTTTGGCATCAAGACGCCAAAAAGGGACAAGAGCAATACTAGCGCCCCGAGGATCACTCATCATCATCATCAACGTCGTCCCACGCACCATGAGTTGGAGGGGCACGGAAGGAGGAGGTGGCATCATCTTCCCAGTTGCTGTGCTTGGAGATCCATTGATCTTCTGGGGTAATGTTGTTCTCAGAGCCCTTGGAAGCAGTCAATCCTTGAGCTTCCATCATTTCCTTCTGACGAGCACATGCCTTCTTGGCATAGACATGAGCCTCGTACAGGCGTTTCTGATTGTCCACTTGGAGGCAGAATATCTTCTTTAGTTTGGCCTCAAACCTCTTAGCCCAAGATGGCTGTGCTGGCTGGCGACGAGAGACCACAAAAGCTGGTGCATCAGCAGCATCACCTGAGTCCTCAACTGGGTTCCCATCCTCATCAACAATCTGGCCATCCGCATTGCGGGGTTTGGGATGGGTCTTGATCAGCAGATTCTTGTGACGGTGAGTGGCAAGCCGAAGCTGAGGCAAGTCACGGGCAATTTTTGGGCACTTGCTAAGGATGAGAGCCATGATGTATGGAGCAAAAGGAGGCACCCTCCGCTGAAAAGTGGCGCAGACCATCTCATTCCAGATAACATCTATCACATCCATAGGGAGGCCAGAGTCACGATGGTAATAGGTGGCCATCATAATGTCCACCATATAGGCATGAATCTCATCAACATTCCCTGCACGAGGGGCGACAGTCTCGCGATAGATGCGGAGCATGATGTCATAAGTAGGAAGGAGCCCTTTGATCTTACCAGGGATGCCGCGCCCCCGGATGTACAGTGGGGCAAGCCTATCTTTCTTCATGGGGTTGTCATTTGCATGGCACCGAAACCCAACGGGAACATCCTTGCCACGGTCTTCGTACCCGAGGATGGCCGCAAACTCAGCCAATGATGCTTCCTTAACAACACCCTCGGTCATCCAAGTGAGAGTCCTAGCATCATTCTTGGCAAAGTGAACGGTTGCATAGAACTGAGCAATGAGCATAGGATCATAGTTGCATTTGAACTCCATAATAGGAAGCAAGCCAAAGTTGGTACACATGTCAAGAGCCTCACCAAAGTAGTTCAGATTCTTCCTCATATGATTCATCTCGATCCATTTTTGAGGAATCACGATTTTGTCATCCTTCATGAGAATCTCATGGAACACCCGCTCCTGGAATTCCGTGTAGAAGAGGCTGTTCTGTCGAGCATAGGAGCGGGCCGCCCCATACGGACTGACCACTCGCAGAGCATGAAATTCAGACTCAGAGATATCACACAACAGCCTGGGCCCTGATGGCCCGGAACTTTGACTCTTGCGAGGACCATAGGGAGGAGGAGGTGGAGGAGCTTTACCACGACCAGCACTTTGCTTGACCCCCTTTCCCCCACGACCACGAGTTGTTGGCAGTTTCAGACGGGCACTAGGTTGGGGCATGACCTCCTCTTCAGACTCAGTCTCAGATTCAGACTCATAGTCCTCGATCTCACAG
Source organism: Avena sativa (assembly GCA_916181665.1). NCBI lineage: Eukaryota > Viridiplantae > Streptophyta > Magnoliopsida > Poales > Poaceae > Avena > Avena sativa. The sequence continues at coordinate 199,489,315 of OV702282.1, forward strand.
TGAGCTTTGGAGCGCTTGCGCGATCCCTGGGAACCCCCTGCACCTGTGAAAGAACGAGGGAGAAAGCATAGGGGTAAGGGCACAAGAACCTGGGGCAAACAGATGATGGAAATGAGTGTTTTTTAAAAAAAATTTACTGCCAGTACAGGGGCGGTAGTACCGGACCTGCACAAGCGGTAGTACAGCCAAGCGGTAGTACCGGAAAAAGATTCCCGGTACTACCGGCCTGCGACTACAGTGCAGATCTGGACTAAGATCCGAGAATGGGCAACAAATTAGTTGTCAAAACACGATTCCCATCGGGCCAAGGGATAGATCGGGTAAATAGCACACGATACAACCTCAAGGATGCAAGTTTTAACCACGAATCGAAGAAACCTAGATTCAATGGAGAAAACAAGAAGGAAGATGAGGAGGACGGTGGTACCGGTGTCCATGATGGTGGGGAAGAGGGAGGAGCCCGCGGGGAGACCGAATCCGGGGGGGATCCGGGAGAGGGAGGGGCGGAAGGGCTTCCTCCGGCGACGTCGTGCTCTGGTGGTGGCGCTGGTGAGGAGTGGAGACGAGGAAAGAATGAGGCACTGAGGGGTGCCGCTCCCTCGTCTCCAGTCTTAACCGACACGCGCGAGCGGTAGTACCGTATCTTTTCAAACGGTAGTACCGCCTAGCGGTAGTACCGCAAGTAACGGCCGGTAGTACCGCTCCTGGGAAGTTTTCAGGCAGGAACCTGGAAACATACCCAGGGGCGGTAGTACCGTCAGTGACTTCCGGTAGTACCGTTGGGCGGTAGTACCGCGTGTGATCTGGTAGTACCGTTACCAACAGGACAGAGGCCAGGAAAACAGAAACAGGAAGGTTCTTGTGCAGAGTAGATGGGTTTTGTTGGTGAGGAGGGGCCTGGGTCTAGAGAGACACGCGGAAACGGGACAATGCACTCAAGGAAGAAAACAAAAAGAAACAAATGAAGAACCAAACTTGAGTGCATGACCAAAAGAAACAACAAAACTAGTGGATGACAAACATGAGTAAGAACCAAATCAACTAGGTGACAACCACGAGTAAGCACATCATCCCCTCGATTGAGAGGGGGCGGTGGCCTAGGCCACCATGTTTGAGTATACTCGGCTTGGCACCATGAAGATGTATCTTGGGCCCATTACCGAAACTCATCATTGAGCTCACATATCACAAAATGATATTAAGAGGAATGATATTTGTTTTAATTTGCGCATAATGGGGGGAGGGATAGTCCAATCAATTAGGAACGCACTCCCCCTATGTCCATGCCTACATCTAAACCAGACATAGGTCGAGTATTAGGTGAGAATGCAAGATAATCAAGTCAAGCTCCTTGAATCTACGATATTTAGTTCATTCCTCAAGTAGCAAAACCTTGCTTCATCAAGTGGCTTCGTGAAGATATCGGCAAGTTGATCTTTGGTTGATACATAGGATAGATCAATATCACCTCTAGCAACATGATCTCTAATAAAGTGATGTCGAATCTCAATATGCTTTGTCCTTGTGTGATCCACGGGGTTGTATGCAATCTTGATGGCACTTTCATTGTCACATAAAAGAGGCACTTTGTCACATTGGACACCGTATTCCTTTAAAGTTTGCCTCATCCATAGTAATTGGGTGCAAGCACTAGCAGCAGCGACATACTCGGCTTCGGCGGTGGAGAGTGATATACAATTTTGCTTCTTAGAAGACCAACATACCAAGGACCTACCAAGGAATTGGCAAGCCCCGGATGTTGATTTTCTATCATCCTTGTCTCCCGCCCAATCTGAGTCCGTGTATCCACAAAGAGCGAATGTTGAGCCTCGAGGGTACCAAAGACCATAAAATGGGGTATGCACTAAATATCGAAAGATTCTCTTGACTGCCATTAAATGGCTTTCCTTAGGAGCCGCTTGATATCTTGCACACACACCTACACTCAACACAATATCGGGTCTAGATGCACAAAGGTAAAGCAACGAACCAATCATAGACCGGTATACCTTTTGATCCACATCTTTACCATTTGGATTTTGTTCTAGATGAGTCTTTGTTGCCATGGGGGTAGGGGCTCCATTCAAATCTTGCATTTTGAATCTCTTGAGCATATCTTGAGTATACTTGGCTTGATTGAAGAATGTTCCTCCTCTAACTTGCTTGATCTCAAAGCCAAGGAATACTTTCAACTCCCCCATCAAGGACATCCGGAACCTACTAGTCATAAGCTTTGAGAATTCATCATTAAAAGCTTTGTTAGATGAGCCAAAGATAATATCATCAACATAGATTTGGCATACAAAAAGCTCCCCATTAACCCTCTTAGTAAAAAGAGTGGGATCGATTTTCCCAACCTCAAAGCCACGGTCAAACAATAACTCTCTAAGGTGCTCATACCACGTGCGTGGGGCTTGCTTGAGCCCATAGAGCGCCTTATCAAGTTTGTAGACATGGTTTGGAAGGTTGGGGTCCTCAAATCCCGGGGGTTGCTTAACATATACCAATTCATTCAAAGGACCATAAAGGAAAGCACTTTCTACATCCATTTGTTGCAACTTAAAGTTATGATGTGCCGCAAAAGCAAGAAGGATACTGATGGACTCAAGGCGAGCCACGGGTGCATAAGTCTCTCCATAATCAATGCCTTCAATTTGGGAATAACCTTGTGCAACCAATCTAGCCTTGTTCCTTACAATAATCCCATGCTCATCTTGCTTGTTCTTGAATATCCACTTTGTTCCAATAACATTGCGGCAATCCTTTGGCTTCTCAACTAACTTCCATACTTTGTTTCTCTCAAAATTGTTGAGCTCTTTGTGCATAGCTTCTAACCAATCCGAATCTTCAAGAGCTTCCCACACTTTCTTTGGTTCAATCATGGAAATGTGAGCTTGATGTTCACTGAACCTCTTCAATTGTGCTCGCGTGGAAATACCTTTCCTTAAATCTCCAACAACATTTTGGAGGGAGTGGTCTCTTATTTCCAACATTCTTTCCTTTCTAGCTTCGCGACGAGCGTGGATCTCCTCATTGTTTCTTGGAGGACCCTCTTCATCATTTTGATCCTCGTATTGACCATCAACTTGACCTTGATCATTATTGGATTCATTCTCTATATTGGGAGGCACGGATTGGCCTTGGTCTTGATCAAGTGATCTTCTAGCCTCAACTTGAGCACCCCTCAAAACAGCTTGGATGGATCTTCCTTGGCAAAATGACTTGACTCCACTTGACACCCCATCAAATGGACCAAGTTCCCTTTGACTAGAGTTCACACATTGATCACTATGTTGAGGGTCCACATCTTGTCTTTGGCTTGAGTCAAATTCCTCCTCGGTAGATGGAGCATGTTGAGGATGCGAAGATGAGGGCTCCACTCGAGTGGAGCATAGTTCTTCTCGATCCTCCATAAGGGGTTCCTCAATGGGGCGGATATAACCCACACCCATTCTTCCTATGGCATCCTGAGGTATTTCAACATCTGCATCACAAGCATCAACACGCCCCCCTTGGGGACCATCATATTCTTCAAAGGTCACACTACAAGATTCTATGACGGCTCTGGAGAGCTTGTCATAGATTCTATAAGTGTGAGATTCGAGACCATAGCCAACAAAAATACCCTCTAAAGCTTTAGATTCGAATTTAGACAAACGAACACCTTTAATGAGATAGAAACACTTACACCCGAACACCCGGAAATAAGATATGTTGGGCTTGTTACCGGTAAGTATCTCATATGGAGTCTTGTTGATTTTCTTGCGGAGGTAGAGCCGGTTTGAAGCATGGCAAGCGGTGGAGACGGCTTCGGCCCAGAAGTTGTATGGAGATTTAAACTCCGCCAACATGGTCCTTGCCATTTCAATGAGAGTCCGGTTCTTCCTTTCGGCCACACCATTTTGTTGAGGGGTGTATGCGGCGGAATATTGATGCTTAATCCCCTCATCACTAAGAAAGTCATTCAAGGTGTAGTTCTTGAACTCGGTGCCGTTGTCACTTCTTATAATCAACACGGGAACATTGTGTTGCCGTTGAACCAAGTTGATGAAGTCGATAAAGGTCCTCTGAGTTTCACTCTTCAACTTAAAGAAATAAACCCAAGAGTATCTTGAAAAGTCGTCAACAATCACCAAACAATATTTCTTCCCACCAAGACTTGCATGAGATGGAGGACCAAATAGGTCCACATGTAGGAGTTCCAAGATCTTGTTAGACTTGATTTGGTTCGTGGGCTTATGAGGAGCGTCATGCATCTTCCCTAGAACACATGCCCTGCAAACACGATCTTTGGCAAAGGAAACATTTTCTTTTAGTCCAACAATATGGCCCTCTTTATGGAGACTTTGCAAAGTTCTCATATTGACATGGGCTAGTCGGCGGTGCCATAACCAACCCACATCAGCCTTTCCGTATAAGCACATCGGACCTGCAGTGGCTTGCCCCGAAAAGTCCACCACATACAAGTCATTTTCGACGTACCCAACGAAAGCGACCTTGAGAGACTTGCTCCACATGAGGACCACAATATCATTATCAATAAAGACGGCAAAGCCCATCTTTCCAAGAGCACGGACAGAAAGTAAATTGTATCCAAGGGTTTCAACAAGCATGACGTTCACGAGTGTAATGTCGTGAGCCACCACAACCTTGCTGAAACCCATTACCGTAGATTTTGACTTGTCGGCATATGTGACGGTGATTTGATCTTCATTTGACACCAAGTCCTTGACAATAGACGAGCTTCCGGTCATATGACAAGTGCAACCGCTATCAAGTACCCATTTTGAACCTCCGGAAGCATAGGTCTACAAAAGATCAAGCTAGTTTTTAGGTACCCATTTTTCAATGGGTCCTCTTTTGTTAGCAACAAGGGTCTTGGGAACCCAAATAGACCAAGCAATATAACCATCATAAGGACCAACATATTGCGCATACACATCACCATAGTAGTCACGCATTAAAACATAGTGAGGGTTAGCACTTCCCGCGAAATCGTCATGAGACATTGTTTTGCCAATTGTGGTCTTACTTCCCACAATGGTCTTGTTGGTCTCTTGTGCCGGCTTGTCCTTCTTCTTCTTGTTGTTCTTCTTCTTTGCTTTGGAGACAAAACCAATGCCCCCTTTATCACCACTACGCCTTTGCTTGCTCAAAATATCATCAAGAGACTTGTTACCTTGTGGAAATTTAGTCTTTGCAAGCACCCCCTTCAACCTAGCATTCTCTTCAAGGATAGTCGTGCTACTCGATGGAATGAAGTTACTAGGTGAAGGAATATTGGCCAATTGAGTTTGAAGCGTTTCATGGGACTTTGTGAGAGACAAGAGTTCACTTTCCAAGGCTTTGTGGGCCTTGTTAAGCAAGCTAAAGTCCTCGGCAAGTTTTTCATGAACCACACCAAACTCAATCTTGTCCTTTTTAGCTCTTTTGTATTTAGCAATAGCATGATCACGCTCTTTAATGAGTTTGTTAACAATGATGTCATTGGACACATCAAGCCCTTCAAGTTTCGACTCAAGGGACAATCTAGTCTCTTGTTCTTCTTCTAAAGCATTGCTTAAAGCCTCTAGTTCAATCATATGTTCATGCCCAAGTTTACATCTAACATCTAGAAGTTCTTGAGTGTGGGAGAGTTGATCTAAGATGTTCCCAAAATGTAGTTTAGCATTACCTTCTAGGTTAGTCATAAACTCATCAAAAGCAATTAGTTCCTTTTTAACATCAAGAGACATTTCATCATCAATGTCATCATTATCTAATTGAGTAGAGTGGGATGATGAGGATACCTCCGTTCCTCTTGCCATAAGACAAGTGACGTCCTTGGAGGAAGAGTTCTCATTTGGAGAGTTGAAGAGTGAGAGTGTCGGAGTAGAGGTGGTGGCTAGAGCCGCCATACCATGTGAGGTTTCTTCTTCTTCCTCCTCTTCATCATCTTCATTATCGGAAGAGTATTCTTCATGAGTGATCAAGACAATTTCTCCCGGTTTCTTGTTGATGGGGTTCCTTTTGATGAAAGGTTTCTTGTAGGGTGCCTTAAGAGTCTTCTTCAACACAAGCTTCCCACCATTATCTTCTCTCTTCTCATAGGGGCAACTTGCCACAAAGTGGTAGCGGTCACCACAGTTGAAGCAAGTTCTCAACCTAGTGGTATTCTCTCTTTTCCCATTTGGATTGCTTCTTCGTTGCATTTCCATCTTGGCCTTGGCAGGATTCTTCCAAAAGTTCTTTGCATAGAAAGCCATATATTGACTATGAGCCATCTTGACATCATCGGGATGGTCCAAGGAGAGGCTTTCATCACTATCATCTTCATCTTCAAGGTCCACAGCTTTGGCCTTTAAAGCAACAATGACCACATTGCTCATACCGAGGGCACGAGCACGTGCATCTTTGGCGTTCTTTGCTGCGACCTTGAAAGCGTCCATCTCTTGCATAACTTCGTTTGAGGTCATGAGATGGTAGTTGTGTCTTCCTTGTAAGCTCTTCAAGTCGGTGGGCTCAAAAGGCATGAGTGCACTCACATATTTCCTTTTTATCCATGCATCATCCACATGTGAAGCACCCACATTTCTAAAGGCGGTGGCAGTGGTCTTGAGCCTTCGATACATGTCTTCGTGATTTTCACCATCTTTCATGTAGAAACCTTCGGCTTCATTGCTTAGAGCATCATATCTGTTTCTCCTCATACTCTCATTTCCAACAAACAACACAGTGAGAGCATCCCAAGCTTCCTTGGCAATGCTAAAGTGCTCAATGTGTGGATAATCTTTTGTTCCTAATCCTTGTTGAATCATATGCAAAGCAGTGGCATTGAGTTGACTATTGACAACCTCTCTTCTTGTCAAGTTGTTTGGATCCCCAATAAAGAGTCCATGCTCGATGATGTTCCACAGTTCAATGCAAGAGCTGCGCATATGAGTTCTCATTAGTGATTGCCATTGAGCAAAAGTAGCAGACTCTTCTAGCTTAGGTGGGTCACCTCTATTGTACACATGAGGGTGAGGGATGGGAGGATCGGGAGAGTACCAAGAATCACGGTGCTCGCCCTTCCCCCCATCAAGTCGTGTGGAGGAATTAATAGTGTCTAGTTTATCCCCTACCACCATACCTTCGGGGGATACCGGAGTATTCCCTATAGGTGCGGATGGTAGTTCCTCTTGAGGGGATGGGGGTGGTGAGCCATCTTTGTCTTTAAGAAGTTGCTCAAGCATCTTCTTGACTTTGTTGACCAAGGAAGAGCTCAATCTTGTTTCCAAGTTTCTGAGATCTTCCATGGTCACCGGAGTTGACTCACTACCACCTTCCCCTTCTTGGCTACCCATATTCTCTTAGGCGGTAAAGCCCGAAAAAAGAGCCGAGGCTCTGATACCAATTGAAAGGATCGTATGGGCACCTAGAGGGGGGGGGAATAGGTGCTACTTCAAATTTTCTTCTTTTTCAAATTAAGGTTTGACAATAAGGTAAATTCTCTAGATAATGCAACTACGGTGAATTTACCTATATGGCAAAATGCAAGAGCTACCACAACACAAAGTAGTAACAAGAAAGTAAGGTGCGGTAAAGGATAGAGGTAACCGAAAAGTGGACGCGGAGACACAAGGATATGTTTCCCGTAGTTCCTTCCTTTTGAGGGGAAGTACGTCTACGTTTGGAGAGGGGGTGGTTTCAAACCACCAACGCCACGAGAGGCCTCCCTTGTTCTCCGATGAATCTCACCCCAATGGGATCGATTCACCTTCCACTATATCGGCAACCTTCAAGGTGGTAGCCGGCACCGTTACAAGTTTGGGGCACACATCCACAACTTAATCGGAGGCTCCCAAAAACAAGCAAGCTGTCAAAGAAATCAAAGACAAGCTTGTAAGAACAAAAACGAGAGCTAGGGTTTCCAACAAAACACTAGAGCAAAGGGGCCCTCAATGAAATGAGGGGGAAGTGAAGATCTCTTTTGGTGAAGTAGTAGATCGGGGACTCCTCCTTCGATTCCCCAGAGATCAAGGCCTTTGGGTGGTTGGATGATGCGATCTTGAGAATTTTAGTGGCTCCACTTGACTCCAATGGTGGACAAGACTTTAATGAGCTGAGCACCTTGTCCAAAGGTAGGTGGAGGGGTATTTATACCCCTCCACAAAATCTGACCGTTGCAGCATTTACTGAAGCGGTAGTACCGGAGATACAAGCGGTACTACCGGAGAAATCCGGTACTACCGGACATAGGTACCGGAACACCCTTTTTGAACAACACAGATCCATAAGAAACTCTCTGTCACGCCCGGTAGCAAAACCCGGTACTACCGCATTTTGCTACCGGCGTAGACAGAAGCTTTTTCCAACGAGCAAAAACTCTCTGTCACGCCCGGTAGCAAAACCCGGTACTACCGCATTTTACTACCGGCGCAGACAGAAGCTTTTTGCAACAAGCAAAAACTCTCTGTCACGCCCGGTAGCAAAACCCGGTACTACCGCATTTTGCTACCGGCGCAGACAGAAGCTTTTTGCAACAAGCAAAAACTCTCTGTCACGCCCGGTAGCAAAACCCGGTACTACCGCATTTTGCTACCGGCGTAGGCAGAAGCTTTTTGCAACGTTCAAAAAGCCTCTGTCCCGAGCAGTACTAAAATGCGGTACTACCGCATTTTAGTACCGGAGCAGGCAGAAGCTTTTGACAAGCTGTAAAAAAGCTTCTGTCGCGCTAGGTACTAAAAAGCGGTATCTTTTTAGTACCAGGCCCGGCAGAGACTTTTTGACAGTTAGTCATTTGCTTCTATCTGGTCCGGTAGCAAAAAGCGGTACTACCGCTTTTTGGTACCGCGCCAGGCAGACAGTTTCTGAAAGAATGCAAACCTTTTTAAAGAACCTGCGATACACTTAGCAAACTATTAGTCCGATATGTGTGTTGTTATCAAACACCAAAATCACTAGGGATAGCAAATGCTCTTTCATCCGGGATGGAAGCTAAGTGCAGGCGGCATCCCTATCCCGCCGGCGCCGACGCCGGAAGAACTGTCGTACGAGATCTAGGAGTTCATTGGCGCTATGGATGACCCCTTCGCCGTCGAGAGCCCCGATAACCTCCTGTACTAGGATCAGTTCTTCGCCGACCTCCGCGCCCAGGAGCTCGCCCGCCATGAGGGGTCGCCGAACGAGTCGCCGCCGAAGTGCAACAACGTGGCCGGTCGCCGGTGTTTCTAGAGCGCGCCAGGCCGAACGCTCAAGACGGTGCTGGAGCACATCAATGCTGGGAACACGTCGCGCCTCGGTTTCCCGCGCACACCCACGCCGGTGGACAGGTCGGGGCGGCACCCTCCGGCGAACTGGATGCCGAGGAGGATGGCCAGCATGAGCTCCTCCTACTCCGCATCGGCCTCCCACTTCTCGGGCTTGACGCCGCTTCGTACGCCGACTGGGCCTTCTCCGGGGCTGCGCCCAGTCAAGCGCGAGGCGGGCTCGCCTGTGCTCTCGCAGCCGCGGACACGCTCGCGCCGCATCGTCATCGGCGAGCCACGCGTAACGGCGTCGCCAACTGGCCACCTTCGCCTTCGCCGCCCGAAGACTGAAGACTCGGCGCCGCAGCCGCCGTTGGTGGATCCCTCCTCGCCGTACATCCTGAAATGGTCCAGGGCGGACTGGAAGGAGACGAAGCGGTAGCGCATCCACCGCCACAGCAGCAGGTCGAGGAACAGGCGGCCCGGAGACGGGCGTTGTCCGGGCGCGAGCTTGCCTACCAGGGCACCCCGCTCTTCGTCCTCGACGACAACGAGGAGGATGACCCTTCTTACCAGCCGTGGAGGTGCGGCGACCCTGGCCAGGGGAGCTCCCGTATGCCCCAGCCGCCGAGCAACGACGACGACAATGGCGGCGAGGATGATGGCAGGGCCGATCCCGGCTACACGGCGTTCTACAGCAACTTCGGCATGTAGAACAGCGACGACATCAGCGAAGGCCACGACGGTGGCCTCTTAAATGTTTTTTTAGTTTATTATGTACTACTTTAGTTTAAATTTGATGTAATTCACCTATATTTGCCCATCTTTAATGATGCCGAGGTTTAATCTCGTCAATGCCCATTGTTATGGACTTGGGTTTTGGAGAAGATGGGGATGCTGGAGATCGCGGAACGGTTAGCAAACAAGCAACACGGGGATACGAGGTTTACCTAGGTTCAGGCCCCCGGAGGGAAAACCCTACTCCTGCTTGTCTGCTCTTGATTATGGCGGAACCGAAAGTTACAGGGGTGCGCAGATGCGATCTGGTGTGGAGGTGTGTATGCGGTGGTGTGCGAGAGATTGTATGAGAGATCTAGATCTGTAGATCTATTGTGGTCTAGTCTATTGGAGGGTGCCCTCCTCGTTGGACCCTCCTAGCCTTTATATATGGGGAGGCTAGGTCTCGGGTGCCAATACGAGTAGGTTACAAGTTGTATTCAAACTCTAGTCTTGAGCTTTCCTTGTCTTGTGCGCTTGGGAGTCCGTATCCATATGGGCTTCATAGCAGCTGAACCGTCATAGGCGTCATGGACCCTGGTAGGTTGTCGAGTGGGACTTCTGTCTAGCTGGACCAGGTATGCTAACATTGGGTACCCGTAGGGTATAACCATGTCAGTAGCCCCCGAGTGTTCAGTCGAATCATAGATTCGGCTGAGGACTCTTCAATCTTTCGGGTGCAGCTATCTCTGTTTGCTAGAGAATGATTTGAGTGTGTAGGGATTATTGATGCGTGTGCCTGACTCTCCCGACGGATCAGGGTTAGTTAACTATCTTAGGACAAAACAACACGATCTTCTTCAGATTCGAGTCCCTCGACTCGAACCCGGAACATATGCTGGCGTAATTCGACTCAGGCCGCGGAGGACTTACAGGAGTGGAATTCCAGTGAATTTAAATGATGTACCCAACGCGTCCGTCAGGATTTTTCATCGCGCCTGTTGGCACGAATTCTTACTAGCAGAGCGCAGTCGTGTGCGTTACTAGGCCATCAGATGATATCTGTAGGTCTTATCTTTGTGTCGCAGACACAGCATCCGAATGTTTATCACCGCGGAGGTGTTTCGGGTGGACAAGGAGGACGTTGCTCACTTAGCGTTAATTAGGGCAGAGTTGCCGAAAGGTTTTGCATGCTGATCCGAAGGATCGCACTCGAAGAATTCATAGGGTGCGCGACCAGCGCTCCCTATAGGAGTAGCCCCCGAGTGTCTGTTCGAGTCGTAGACTCGAGCAGAGACTTTAATTCAGCCGTTGTTTGGCTTCAGGTCCGTAGGACACAAATTTTTCGGATGCTTGAATCCATCCTCCCTATGGGAGTAGCCCCCGAGTTCGTAGTGGAGTCGCAGACTCGACGTAGGACTCGAAGAATAGTTCAATGGTGTAGTGCTTTGTTCGTTTTTTGGGTGCGCGGCTAGCGCTCCTGATAGGAGTAGCCCCCGAGTAGTTGCTCGAATCGTAGATTCGAGTGAGTACTTTTAGCTGTCAGCCGAAGATTTTCTGTGTGCGCGACCAACGCTCCAGTTTGGAGTAGCCCCCGAGTGTCTGGCGGAGTCGTAGACTCGGGCAGAGACTCGAGTCTTGAATCGTGCAGACGCAGTCGACAATCTCGCGGGCATACCGCTGACCCGGAAGTACATCGGGTGCACGACCAGCGCTCCTGATAGGAGTAGCCCCCGAGTGTCTAGTCGAGTCGCAGACTCGAGCGGAGACTCATGCGAGGAGAAACCACTGACCCGAAAGTGCATCGAGTCAGCGTCTCATGCATAAGGAGCCAAGAGTCAACGTAGCGGAGTGATGCAGCATTTTAGCCGGAAAGACTCGACGTTGCAGGTGAAGTCGACGTCGTTTCTTCTGTCGGGTGCGCGGCCAACGTCGCGTCTTCGTAGCATCAAGTGATGCAACCATCCGAGGAGGGAATCGACTCAAGTCTTGAGTGTATGGCGTAGCCAGCTGTTTTGTCGACTGCTGTTGGAGGACCCCGATAGAATAGCTCGACGTATTTGACATCCTTGTAAACTGCAGAAAAACATGACGAATTGTGAAGTACTTGTATCTTGTAAAGAATATTTGCCTTTCGGCTTGTATAGCAAGGTTCTGGTGCCGATCGAGTCAACACTTTTGCACTGTATGCTAGACATTTTTGTTAGCCTCATTACCCTTAGTCTCAGTACCTTGCCGAGGCACTCGAAGTTCAAGGATTCGACGATCGGGCAGAATCAGCTACTCGGGCTGTCGCGTCCGAGGTTCTCGAGTGCGTGGAGCCGATGGCACATTAGGTTACTCGAAGAGGGCGCAGCCCCCGAGTGTTTCGAGTGCGAGTTAAAGATAAAAGAAATCAGCTCTAAGTAGAGGGAAACTTAGCTTCGTTGGTTGTAGTTGTCGTGGACGGATTCGACGCGGTAGTGGGTCGCGCGCGGACGCGGTCGACGCGGCAAACCACAGTTATAGCAGCGATGGGTTTCCGGAGTTGATGGTGGTAGCGAGCTCCGCATCCGAAGATTACTGGCATCCGAAGGATGTATCGGGTCATCGCAGCCAAAAGCCGCATTGGGTGACTAATGTCGAGGGAGCCCCCGAGTCGAAGACCACACTGGGTCACCGCAGCCGAAAGCCGCGGCTGGTCGCCGAGGCGGAGGGAGCCCCCGAGTCGTCGGAGCCGAAGATCGTAGAGGATGACCAGAGTCGAAGGAGCCCCCGATTCGCTGTCGCTGAAGCCGATGCGGCCGGTCGTCGCAATCGAAGATCATATCGGGTCGTCGCATCTGAAGGATGTAGCGGGTCACCGCAGCCTAAGGAGTCCCAAGTTTTCGAAGGTGAAGGCTGTAGAGGGTCGCACGTCAAAATCGGCGCAGCCCCGGGCGTAGATTGACATGGTCGAACATTGTCGTCGCAGAGGACGTGTGGTCCAAATCGATGAAGTCATGTAGAGGGCGCAGCCCTACGTCAATGCCAGGCTGATAAATTCTGACCGAAAAAAGAATGTAGACTCGCCGATCCATGAGGCGTTGATGCCTTCACCTTGTTTTTTCCTTTTTCTTGTCCATGAGCACGACGATCACTGGCCTGGCGTGTCATGAAGCTTTTTATTTCTTGTCTTCTATTGAATCACGTGTAGCGGCTGCCTAATTGCTTGGCTTGCTAGGGATTCATGATTCCTCTAGACTGTTGGTGTCTCGGGACTTGATCTGCTACTAGGTATTGATGTGGCCTTGACTTGGCTTTTAGATCGATAGTCACAGTCGGATTTGACCATCACGCAAGGGCATGTCCGCACTGCCAGGCCGTGTTGGACCATTGAATCGTCTTGATATTTGGTACCGTGCGCTCGTAGAATAGAGCCACACACTCCATGCGATTGATCTCATCTTCTGTTGTAGACTATTTCCGATTTCATGCCGTGAGCCATGGTGAAGATAAAGTAGATGAGCCGATCAGACACTTGGCTGCCGTTGGTGATGAAGGATCCAGTTCGGGTGATGACGCGTGGGAGTCGAAGTAGATCCGTTTCCCGGAAATTGGCGAGTCGTAGATCGCTTGGGTTAGGACCGTCACGATCGCACAATTAACGCCCCCGGTTCCCACAGACGGCGCCAATTGACGAGGTTTAATCTCGTCAATGCCCATTGTTATGGACTTGGGTTTTGGAGAAGATGGGGATGCTGGAGATCGCGGAACGGTTAGCAAACAAACAACACGGGGACACGAGGTTTACCCAGGTTTAGGCCCCCAGAGGGAAAACCCTACTCCTGCTTGTCTGCTCTTGATTACGGCGGAACCGAAAGTTACAGGGGTGCGCAGATGCGATCTAGCGTGGAGATGTGTATGCGGTGGTGTGCGATAGATTGTATGAGAGATCTAGATCTGTAGATCTGTTGTGGTCTAGTCTATTGGAGGGTGCCCTCTTCGTTGGACCCTCCTAGCCTTTATATATGGAGAGACTAGGTCTCGGGTGCCAATACGAGTAGGTTACAAGTTGTATTTAAACTCTAGTCTTGAGCTTTCCTTGTCTTGTGCGTTTGGGAGTCCGTGTCCATATATGCTTCATAGCAGCCGAACCGTCATAGGCGTCATGGACCCTGGTAGGTCGTCGAGTGGGCCTTCCGTCAGGCTGGACCAGGTATGCTAATATCGGGTACCCGTAGGGTATAACCATGTCAAATGAAATTTAGCCGAACGTGGGAATTCGGCCTGGGTACGCGAGTGAAAAACTCGGCGTATCCATGCTGAAAACTTGTTTTGTCCGGCCGAAAAAAGGTCCGATTTTCGACCTGGGTTCGCCCAACGAGTGAAGATGCTCTAAGTGACACTGATGTTCGCCCCATCTTAGTAACGAGATTGGTCCCACAACATGCATCCAGCACAAGTTTAGTTCCACGATAAGTGACCCTCCTATCCTATCTAAATAAATATACTCAGATTTATCTAGATTCGGATGTATCTAACAGTAAAACATGAGCTATATCTGAACCTAGACAAATCCGAATTTATTTAATTTGGATTAGAGGGGGTACAAATTTTAAAGAAAAAAAAACACTAGATTTACCTTCATACAAGTTTTCTCTCCGATAGTTCAGAATTTCAGATGAATTTTCACTCTTTTCTCTCGGCCTTCTCTCTCGACTAATTACTCCCTCATTCCTAAAAGAGGATGTTTATAGTTTTCGGTCAAAGTCAAAAAATTTACGTTTACCGACTATATTAAAAAAATATAAATACCTACAACACCAAACTTATACAAAGTGAAAATATATTTCATGATGGTCCTAACAATACTAATTTGAGGTCATAAATAGTCATAAATTGTTCTATGTAGTTCATCAAACTTTAGAAAGTTTGACTTTGACAATAAACTATATGCATACTATTTTAAAAAGGAGGGAGTAATAAACTCTTCAAATTCACAAATTCCTACAAAAAGAAAGTCCTATAGTTTCAACGGTTGACTTGTTCTCCCATCCATCTCTTCTGAGTGATTGCTTATTTCTGCAGTTTTCCTATGTTACAAAAAGTTCAGTGGAACTACTGTCATGGTCCACTTTGTCATCAGGAAGTTTAGAAAATTAGCTCATAGATACTCATCCTCTCGAAAAGCCAAAATACTTTAACTTTCAAACTTCATCACTGAGTAGCAATGACATGATCTAGGAATGATTCCTGATGCAAAAAAGTTTGACAAGGAATGAGGTATATGCATTTACAAGACCGAAGCCCTGTACAGGATCGAACTCCACCACAAAACTTCCCATTACATAGAGAAAAATCTCATGTAAAAGCCGTAGAGAGAGCAGCTGCAAACAACTACTCACTCTGTTTTAAAATGTATAAGACGTTTTAGCTTTGTGAAACGAACGTATCTAGACACCTTTTAGTATTTAGATTCGGAGTGAACATACACACTAAAAGTCATCTAGATACATTCATTTCACAAAAGTTAAAACGTCTTATATTTTAGAACGGAGGGAGTAGTACCAGATCAAACCATCACTTGATTACCAACAAAAATAATGGAACTCTAACAACTACAACTGTAATCCCAACACAATACGCTGCAATACAGAGTTCGCAACAACACACACTTGTCAGTAATTCAGCAAGGAATACTTCACTCTCAGAACAATCCTACCCTTCTCAACGCCAAGCTTCCCGCCGGTCACCAGCCAGTGCCCCGGCATGTCGTCGGGGCCTTTGCACAGCTCCGACCTGTCCACTATCTTAACGAACTTCCCCGCATCGCTCGAGCCTGCGCCAGAGTCCCCCAAATCCGGATGGTTGCTACTGGTGGCAGGACTATGATCCCATAGCGACCTCCGGGTGGTGCAGCCAGGCACCCTCGAGTACAGAAGCTTCATGTAGAGGACGTTCTTCGATCCAAAGTCCCACACCCCGAGCTGCGCCCCGGTGACAATGTACACGCCAGAGGCGTCGCCAAAGAGTGTCTCGTGGTGTTCCACTGGAGCTGTGCTGACGTGGGAGAAGTTTTTCCATTTCACAGCCTCAAACCAGCGGCTGTCCTGCTCCTCTGGCCCCTGCCATTTCAGCGCGCCAATTGTGATGTGTGCATCCCAGTAAGGCTTGAGAATCTTTGGAAGAGATGCTAGATGCTGCAGTTGGATGCATAGCTGATTCTGCTTAGCACCTTCTAAGCATAACCTTAGGCCAGTTAGTGGCTTGCGACCCACTGATACCTGAAAAGATATGACGATGCATAACAAAGCCTAAAGGATAATTGTATGAGATTTGTGCAGGTGTTGTGAGACTAGTATCCACTTACATTACAGACACAGATACTAGTTCTGTATCAGGGTCTATTTAAAACAATAAAGGAACACCGGAAAAGAAGCCTTGTTGTACTACACCATAAATGGATCAATCAATCTAGTCTAGCTAGCTATACACTGCAGAATGCTCTCATGAAAGTAGCATCCGTGGGAAGAAAATCACGCCAGCTTGTGCAGGTTGCCCTCGCTGGAAAGTACGTGGCAAGGCGATGGACCATATCGGCCAAAGTAAAGCCAAGCCTGAGGCCAACATAGATGGTTTTTGGAAGAAGTGTAAAACTTGGTTAGCAACATTCTAACCCACTCGTAAAACATAACATCCTTCAAGTCCTGCAACAAGTCCAGGGAAAGAGCACTATTCGTAGATCGCAAGGATCCGAGCACCTCTACAAGTTGTTCCTCTGTTGTTGTTTTGTTGTTCTCTATGTATATCAGGCACAAATTTGAAATAGTAATATGTGGTTGTCTCTCAAACTCTACAATATCCATCTTATCTACATACAGATATTACAGCAGCGTTGTATAGAGATTAGTCCTGGAATCCAGGCTCTAAGGCAACTTCATGTTTCTAGTGGACATATCTAAATGTAGGGCTATATCGGCTAAAACAGTAAGAATGATAATATTAGTATTTTTATTTTGGTTTAATGAGAAAGGTATGGCTACTAAGTAAAGTTGTTGTACGACAAGTAAGGTATACCAAAGAAATACCGACACAAATAGACAATTTTTTTCTAAAATCTCTCCCTGCTTGTTGATTTGATGTTTAACTGACTAAGATTACATCAAAGATAACAATGACATGCATGCATCAATAAGCTTCCAATGAAATGAGAATCATCACCGCTAACTCTAAGTACCTGTTCTTGGCTGATATACAGCTTTTTCCCCATCATGCTGAACTGCAAGGATGGACACACAGGCTCTTTTCTTTGATAGCCAGGGTGCTCATCACGAACTGGCGCCCAAACTCTGGGAAGCTGGAACTCTAGGAAGTAACGTAGCTCCTCAACTGGAGGTTTATCTAAGGAAAAGGAATAGAGAATGGTTAATAATCAAATCAAACAATTACTATTTTTTGACAACAATTAAATTTGAACAGAATGTAACACCAAAACTCCTGATTTTGCAAATACGATATAGCTTGATTACGACAGCATATTTTGGAAAGTAGACTGGTATTCTGTTAAATAAAGAGGTTCTATTGTTTCCATATAATATGTACAAAAAAATCATGCATGCAAGCAGGACATACTCCAAAAATAAATATATATGAAGCAAATATTTACATTCTAGATAAAGGTTGATCGCCCGGATGAGATGGTCGTTTCCAGGGATGGCTGCTTCCAACAGAGTTGTTATAGGAACAAAAGTCATATGTATAACATCAGGCGCTGAGTTAACAGTTCTTGCCCACTCTGTGTGACTTTGAACTAAATCATCACCTCCTCTTCTTCTGAAAATTACAGTGACATCCTGCAGAATAATCCGTTGGAACGCTCAAAATTTTTAGTATGTCACACTAAAGGTACATTACTTAAGTAATACAACAATGGCACACAAAAAGAAATGATCACCAAGCTGGCAAGGTCGATTGGTATGTTCACCAATGCACTAAGAAATACTACAAAGAGATTCGACACCAGCGTTTATTCTAGCAAATGGTCACAAAATTGACATCAACCAATTGAGTAATGCAGTTTCAGCACATGCTAACCAAATAAAGCGCCCAGGATCCATTTAGCCTAGAGTTATAAAGCATTCTTTCAGGAAGTTATAGAAAAATACATGTGAAGGGTATCAGCAATAGATCTACATGTGAACTGTGATGTTTTACAGTCAAGCAGCTAGAAAAAAATTGTAACGGCATAATGATGATGACTAGGTAAATACTGCAATAATGGTGTGTAATGGACATGTTAGTACGAAATTCACATAACATAACACATAGTGAACTGGTGTCATGAAACTATATCAAACACAGAAAGGTACTACTTGTACTCTGATATCAATTAAACACCACTTTAATACTTCGTTGAGAGGAAATTAACAAAAGATTGTTCACCAAATATACTAACTGCTGCTCAGTGTTGTCAAAACATAAAGAAAATGCAGCATGGAAATTCAATTAGGTTAGCATGCCCTTGCCTCTTTTGCAGGAATATATGGTGTACTTGGAGGTTGTGGATATACTCCTTGGCTGTTGAACCCAAGAGTTTCTGTTTCCTGACCAAAAATCATAACTGAAGTACAATAAGATTTTCTTAACTTATACTGTGGATGAGTCTAGCTAAAGAAAACCAAACCTTATTCATTGGTCTTATAGGGCCTGAGCCTGTAAGGGTTTCATTTTCAGAAAACCTCTGATATCCAAGATCCTGTATGTAATTTTTTATTTCAACCGCAGAAAGTGATGATGACATATGCTGCTTGATGTAAATCACATCCTTCCCACCAATGGTAATTGATGTTACGACATGTGTTCCATAATTCTGAATGAACCTGTTGAAAGCTGCAAACTGTTAAGGCCTTCATCTTCTTAAAGCAATCTGCATGTGTTTGTTTACCTTGCTAGAGATGATGGTTCCCATGAGTGAGGCACTGCATGCTTAACTTCCTCTACCAGCGATAAAGGCTGTCGTACAAGTTGGGCCTTATATAAAGAAACAGTCTTTCCCTCCATCCCAAGACTTTTGGTAGTCATGGCATCGAATTTTTTGGATCCAGTGAAGCTATATGCTGAATTAAAGCTTCCAAGAGGTATATTTCCTGCAAGCTGGGATTTTTTGTTAAAATACCCTGCCATCTACAATCAGAAAAGGAAAAGACAAGTTAGACTGGAAGACTACATGAAGCAAGATGGGAATTAAGGAAAAGACAAGTTAGACTGGAAGACTACATGAAGCAAGATGGGAATTAAGGAAAAGACAAGTTAGACTGGAAGACTACATGAAGCAAGATGGGAATTAAGGAAAAGACAAGTTAGACTGGAAGACTACATGAAGCAAGATGGGAATTAAGGAAAAGACAAGTTAGACTGGAAGACTACATGAAGCAAGATGGGAATTAACTAGGCAGTTGATGTTGGACCAAAAAAGGATTCTTAAGCCATGATTAATAGAGATTTATGCTTGATAATCACGTCCAATGGGGCAACAAAGACTACAGATCCAAGAAGAAATATGTGTACTGAAGTAGTACTGAGCTATTGGTACTAGCCTGTAAGAAACATAATGTAGATCTCATGATCGGTCAAAACCTAAAATCTTTTCTGGCGGACTGACAGTAAGAACAGATAGCAGAGAACCACGACAACAAGCGGCAATATAAATTGTCCCAGAAATAACTCTGGTAGTATAATAATGTGACAGAACAACACTTGTTTCAACCCTGTGAACTCCGGATTCTCTATTTGAATGCCTGTACTTTACTTTAACTGATATACTACACAGATCCCGAATTCCCTAGTCTTACAGTTTCACTAGACAAGCAATGTAGTACCTCCGTTCCAATGAATAAGGCGCATGCGTACTCCAAGATTTCGCTTTAACCAAGAAATAAGTACAAGTATAGGAGGACTATTTGATAAAAAGTTGATATCATTAGAAAGTGTTTTCCAATACGAATCCAACAGTATCAATTTTGTATAACATAATAGAGATATTATTGATCAAAGCTTTGAAAAGCGAGTGCGCCTTATTCATAGAAACGGAGGGAGTATTTGTAAAGCACCATAGTCCTCTTATCACTGATACTACTAGCTAGGTCTTTAAAGTTTCAGGTAGACATGTGACAGTAACCCAAAGCACATCTTCACTGACTAATTGCGACCCTTTTCCATAACATGTGCTTAACAATGTATACATATCCTGACTTTGTCTAAAAACCCACTACATCCTGACTCTACTACGATACCAAAGACAGTTCAGAACCAGCATGCAATTGACCATACAGCTTGTGATTAGCGAAAAAATAACAAACAAGATTCAGAGACAAACGCAAAAAAATTACTGTCAAAATCAACGAGTGATCGTCACCTCGTGGAAGCCACATGGACCGGCGGTCTCCGGTCCACCAGTTCCAGTCTCGGCCGAACAACTGACATCCTTGGGTACACCGGGGACAGTGAGCCCATCAGCCAGGACCAGATCCCTGGAAGTGAGCTCGTGGTCGTCGACCTCGACGAGGCGAGACCCCTTGCAGTAGAGCAGCCTGATGTCGTGGTTGGCATCGAACCCTCTGCCCAGCGCGTCGATGGAGCTCCGGATCACGCGCAGCGCCGCCGGGGCGTCTTCTTCCATTCCAGAAATCGGGAGCGGCCACTAACGAGGAAGGATTGACTGAGGCAGGCTATATGATGTGGTCAGAGATTCAGCTCTCGGGAAATCCGGGGAGAGGGCCGCAGAATCCTCTCGCGAAAATCGCGGATTACTTTCCGGGATTAACTGCCGCCACGTGGCAAACAAATCCGCGGCGAGGAGGACGAACTGGATGGGTTGGACTTGTGGAGAAGGGATCTCGGGTTTGCGGCGAAGGGACAGACCAGGCCAGTACAAGACTGTGGGAACAGTTGACGCAAGTAGAGCGGACGACGATGGCGATGGCGACAATAGGAGAATTTTTCGTCGGAGGCGGCGTGCTTGGGCCTTCGGTGGAATCGCGGGGGAAGAAAAGGAAGGGAAGAGGATAAAAGGGGTCGTCGACTCGTAGAGACGACTGGACAAGTGGGGAAGACTTTGCCTGGTCGTTAAAACAAACAAAACTGATTGCTACGTTCTTCGTTATCAAATGTGATTTTTCCAACTTTTGACTCTTGTTTCTAACAACCCAAAATCCATTCTATAACAAAATTTATCTGAAGTTCACATCAGATGTGTCATGTGTAAACATTTTTATTGAACAACACTATACAAGAGAAAGCCAAGAATGCCTCGCAACAGATGAACAGAGCCATTCAAGCAGGCTTGTTGGTGTTTTTTTTCTACCATTACCGGCAAAAGATGATAGTTTTTAGGCCAAAGCCATTGCTTTAAAACTGCAATAGCTCCACTACGGAATATTTCCAGCTCCTCGAATCATACGGCCCACTAAGGAAATGAAGCTTTTTCAAGCTTTTCAGCTTCCACCTTAGGGTATCTTTACTCGGCTACCCAGGAAGTCGATTCGGACGCCGAAATTTCGTCTGGACGCCGAAAATCAGCGTACCCAGGGACCTGTTTGGGCCGGATTTGGGCAAACTTTCATCCGGACTACCCAGGCTGAACCCAGGTTCCTGGGTACGCCCTGGGAACGCCGGACGCAGCAAATTGGCCAAGTAAACCAGCCTGTCAGCGACAGAAGCCGAGTCGTCGTCATCCTTCCCGCTGTTTCCCTTTTCCAGCCCTCGCCGCTACACCCCTCCCGCCCTCACTGCAGAACTCGACCTATAAAAGGTGTACATCTCGCCGTCTCCCTTCACAGTCTCTCACGCCACTCTCAACTCCGGCGAACTCCGGACACTCCACCTCCTCAACTCCGCCGAAAAGCCATGGCCGAGAGATTTCCTGGCCGACGCACGATGCTGCCGTGGGAAGCCCGGCTGCTCCACGAGGCAGGCTATACGGCGCCGCCGGACACTCGTCTCCCCTTCGCCTGGCAACTCAGCGCCGGTGGGATCCCTATTCCGCCGGTGCCGGCCGACGAGGACCTCGCCGGAGAGATCCAGGCGGCGATAGCCGCCATGCAAGACCCAGATCTCGCCGAGGATCCTGACAACTTGGTGATCTGGAGTCAGTTCTTCGCCGACAGGCGCCTCAAGGAACTCGCCCAACACGACGGACCGTCGGGTTCGCCGCTGCCGCGTCACAATATGGCTTTCCGTCGCCACTGGTGGAGCGTTTCACGGCGAACTCTCGCCGACGTCATGGAGCACATCCAGGCTGGCAACCACCCCCGCCTCGGCCTATAGATGCGGCGTCCGGCGTCGACCATGGCGGCGGCGGCCTTTTTCTAGTTTATTAAATTCGATGTAATATGTGCGTCCTTGCCCTAGTTAATGAAATCCACCTATATTCGCCCATATTACGCCGAGTTTAACTGAATTTCGTCTAACCTGGGAACTCGGCCTGGGTACGCGAGTGAGAAACTGGACGTACCCAGGCCGAAATCAAGTTTCGTCCGGCCAAAAAATGTCTGGATTTCGGCATTGGGTTCGTCCAACGAGTTGGGGTGCTCTTAAAACAAGTCCATCCCATCTTTGTTGTGTAAACAGATTAACTAACTCAGCATGGTTACTAACTTGAAGATTCTCTTCAGTCTTCACTTGGAACTTGGAAGAGTCGAGGCAACGATGCGTGGCCTACAGAATTACATCAAGCAGCCATTAAGTATATGAACATTAGCACAATATACAGCACAGTAAAATGTGGAACGCCAAGTCACCTGCTGAAGCTGCAGCCTGGGTGTACTCAAATTTCCAAAATCAGACTCCAGCAATTTAATTCCTTCACTTTTTACCGACAAATTCGATTTGCGATAGCTGACAACATATACCAAATGGTAATTGAAGTCAGCCATTGTAGGCTCCAGTTTCCGGCAGAAATAATTGGCTACGCTGCATTAACTTGAGTGTGTGCGGCATGCTTCCAAGACCTGGGTTCAATCACCTTCGTCCTCAGACGCTCAACATCATCCCATCGCTTTGCTTCTGCATACACATTTGATATCGTGACCACATCCCCATCGTCGGCTGGCATCAGCTCATGCAGTTTGCAGAAGGCCTTGTCAGCAAGGTCCATGTGCCCGTGCACTCGGCATGCAGCCAACACCATCTTCCAAAGAACGGAGTTTGCCCTGACGCACATATCATTGATCATTTCATAAGCTTCTGCAACTTTCCCGCAGCGGCAGAGCATGTCTATCATGCAGCCGTAATGCTTCACATCCGGCACAATTTTGTAGTCTGCAGCCATGCTGTTAAGATATGCTCTACCCTCGTTCACTAGGCCACCATGGCTGCAGGCAGTCAAGATGCCGAGGAATGTGACATGATCAGGTTCAACTTTCATCGAATCGAAGAGATCCAGAGCCTCTCGTGAGTAGCCGTGGACCGACAACCCAACAATCATCGTGTTCCAGCAAGTAGTATCCCTGGTTGACATGCGCTCAAAGACCTGTCTGGCAAGCTCCAACCTGCCACATTTTGCGTACATATCAACGAGCGCGTTTCCGACATATCCATCAGCTGCAATGCCATTGATACCAAGGTAACTGTGGACACCCTTCCCAAGTTCCAGATCGCCAATCTCTGCACACGCTCCAAGCACCGACACAAGTGTTAGTTCAGTCGGTTCGACACCATTGTTCTGCATCTCCTGGAAGATCTCCAATGCTTGCTTATAATTCTTAAGCTTCACATAGCCACCGATCAAGGAGTTCCATGACACGGCATCCCTATTAGGCATCTCTCTGAAGACCTTTGCCGCCGCCTCCATATCCCCAACCCTCACATTCCGCACGATCTCGGCGTTCCACCACGAAATGTTCCTATCTGGCGTATCCTGAGACAATCTCTCTGCACCCTGTGAGTCTCCCACCGCACCGTGTGCCCCCACCAGCGCGTTCCAAGAGACAGCGTTCCTGACGGGCATTTCGTCGAACACCATCCTCGCGTCCCCGAGGCGGCCCAGCTTGCCGTACATGGACACGAGCGCGTTCTGCACGTACCGATCCGCGCCGCATCCGAGCTTCAGAACGCGGCAGTGCAGCTCCATGCCCTTGGTGGCGAAAGCCGCGGCGGACGCGCTGGCTCGGGAGCACAGCTTGAAAGCGCGGGCGCAGGATTTGAGGAGGGCGGGGAAAGCAGGGAGCGGGGTGGGGAGGGAGAGGGAGGAGACGTGGTTGAATATGACGAGAGAGGAGTACGGGACCGGGGAGGAGGAGAACGCGGCGATAGCCGGGCAGAAGAGGGACGGGGAGAGGACGCACGGAGGGGCGGAGAGTAGGAGGGAGATGGACGACGGGGAGGCAGGCAGGCGGGATAGGAGGGCGCGGAGGAACGCCGGGTGGTGGAGGAGGCCGTGCTTAGCGAGGAGTGCGTGTAGCTGGTGGCCGGCGGCGGCGCTCCGAGGTGGGAGGCGACGCACGGCGGCGGCCGGCGTATTGGGGCCGGGAGCCGTCGAGTGCATGAAGCGGGTCCACGTCCACCACGAGTGGCCCCGATGTGTGGCAACTGGGCTAGTGGACTGTGGCGTGCTGACGGTGGGCCTAGCAGTTCATCCGGATGCGCCAACCTTCGGCTAAACAAAGAGCTTCCTTTTTTTTACCAAAAAAGGTGTCAAGATGACCGCTAGAAAAGAGAAACATAAATTCCCTCAAAAAATAAAGAGAAACATAAATAATTTCTCCAATTTTTTTTGAACGGTCAAAGGATCCATAGCACCCAACTTTAATAAGTTGTACAGGGGGTGGCAGGTAAAAAAAAACAAGGAAGCCCTACACAACACTCGCAAAGGACTGAATTCGGAGATAAGGGTCTCCACAAATATAGAAAACATCCTAGCAGATAACTGGAAAACGTAAATAGGTCCACGACATCTCTGCTACCATCGCCGGCGACCTCAGAGGCAAGCCAGCATCGAGGTCAGAGCATCGGGCTCGACCAGGCTCATCCAACGAGAAGAGACTCTGCAAACGGCCACATCCAAAGCACCGGGGACAACACCAGGAGACGACGAGCACCGTCGCAGAGCCAAAGCAGCAACGGAGCGGCAGCCCTACTGCCTTTGGGTCCGGCGCGACGATGGAGAAAACCCAGCAGAAACACATCGGAGAAAAGCTCCAGGAAAACACCGCTTCATAGCATCTCTTAGGCAAAAACACTATTGAGAAGAACCACCAAATAGAAGCCACTTCCCCGCTCGCCCTTGCCGCCACGGCCGGCGACAAGTCAAGAGAAGAGCAGAATCTGGTGCTTCAACAGGGAAGCGTGAGCAGATCATCCGAGCTGCAAACACCGCACCTCCAACGGCACCACCCACCATAGGGGCGTCGAAACATGGGCGCATCACAACCTCCTGGCGTTGCTCCAGCACGTCAAGAGTAGCTCAACATCCGCCACCGCCAAGAGCCAGCCGCACAACCGACGAACCCACCCTCTCCCTCTCCACCACGGCCGGACAAGAGAGTGAAGTCGTTGAACAGGAAGGAGAAAGCGATGGAGGATATTATTTGGGAGGCTTGCCGTCGATAAACACGTTGTCGTCCACCACCACGGGAGCACGTCATCGAAGTTCGGAAGCACCCCTTGGTGTCTCACCAAGCACCACCAAGAGGTAGCCAACCCGGCCAGCACCCTGTCAGTCCCCACCCCCTTTCCAATCCCCATCCCTCACCGCCACGGCCGGCCAACAAGGAGAGAAAGAGGAAGGAGAAGTACCAATAGGGCGAAGCCCAAGGCCTTATTCATGGGGAGGCCCAAGCTTCAGTCCACCCTCAATTCTGTCCATCGGAGCGCCGAGGCGGAGCACAAGCCGCAGCACATCGCCGCCACATCCTGGCCAAGAAAATGGCGGGATCCCGGCGGCAAACGGCCACCAAAATCGGGGACGCCTGTAGGGGTTCGTAGCATGGAAAACAAAAAATTTCTACCGCATGCACACAAACAAGCCAAGATCTATCTACTAGATTGTAGCAACGAGTCGATTAGAGTACTCACCCTCGAAGATTCCAAAGCGGTTAACGAGAGCAGATTCTCGTGGGTGATGTAGTCGCACACTTGCCGATCTCAAGATCGCGTAGACGATCCTTCCGACGCTGCGTTCCGGCAGCGCTTCCGCAGTCGGTCACACGTTCGGTACTCGATGAAGACCTTCCTCTCCCTTGTTCCAGCAGGCAGCGGAGGTTGAAGTTCTCCCCTCGCGATTCCGACAGTACAACGGCGTGGTGCCAGAAGTAGAGGGAAGATCTTGCAGGGCTTCACCTAAGCTGGTGCGAGTTATGGTGGATCTAGGGTTTCTGGCAATCTAGGTTTAGAAGGCCGGAGAGGAGGAGGTGGTGTCGGCGGTGGCTAGGGCGACGGCGACGGGCCGGCGGCGGCGCGAGACGGCGGCGATGCGGCGGCGGCGCGGCACGGGTGGGGAGGGCTGGTTGTGTGTTCTTTGGGGCAGCCCTCCCCCTCTATTTATGAGAGGGAGAGAGGCTTGGGAGAGGGGAGTTTGAATCCATACCCAAACCCAAGTTGGATAGAAGGAAGGACTCTTTCCTTCTTCCACTAGGAAACCATTGTTCCAGTTTGACTTTTCAAACCTCCCTTTTGACTTTCAATTTAGAGCTTTATTTCTCTCTCGCAAATGCCTAACTAAAGTGACTTAGGACATGATCCAATCATTCCACTTACCCATGACACATTCATGGACCATTCCCCTTCAGGTCCGGTGAACCTTCTAGACCCTTCTAGAACCTCTCTGATGAAAACATCGAAATCATTCCTGAACTCCGGAATCAGACTTTCCTTATATCAATCTTATTCTTTGGACTATTCCGGATCTCCTCGTGATATCCTGGATCCAATCCGAGACTCCGAACAACATTCGGTTTCCCTACTTACATTCCATATCTACTAAACAACATCGAATCCTTAAGTGTGTCTCCCTACGGTTCGTGAATTATGCGGACATGACCGAGACACTTCTCCGATCAATAACCAATAGAGGAATCTGGAAATTCATATGGCTCCCACATATTTCTATGATTACTTTGCGATCGAATGAACCACTTACATACGATACCAATTTCCCTTTGTCTCGTGATAGTTTACTTATCCGAGGTTTGATCGTCGGTATCTCTGCATACCTAGTTCAACCTCGTTACCGATAAGTACTCTTTTCTCGTTCCCGTGATATGTGATCCCTTGTGAGCCATTCACATGCTTGCAAGCTAATTGGATGACATTCCACCGAGAGTACCTAGAGTATATCTATCCGTCATATGGATGGACAAATCCCACTCTTGATCCATGTGCCTCAACACATACTTTTCGAACACTCAATGCCACCTTTATAGCCACCCAGTTACGGTGTGGTGTTTGATGTCATCAAAGCATCCTTCCGGTGATGGTGATTAGCATGATCTCATGGTCGGAGGAATTAGGTTACTATGTATCAGAAAACTTATAGCAAATGAACTATTGAAATGACTTGATCTTAATGCTACACTTATCTATAGGAGTATGTCCATCATACCTGTAACATCCCAAAAATACTAAACTTAAATAATCAAACTCTAATCATCAAAATTAGGGTTAACAAAAACTTTTCTAAATAAAATTATGAAAGCATACATATGTGTATGCATTTAATTTGAAATTCTTTTGTACCACCTTGTTTGTGTGTTTCTTTGCTTGTAAAATGTTTCTTAGGTGAAATAAACATCATCTAAACATTTCCCAAACTTTTCCCAAAGACAAAAATTCAAAACAAAGCTAAATGAGTGAATGGTCATTTTGACCAATTTAACTCCCATGCCTACTTTGGCTGTCTCAAACTTTCAGAACCTAACATAAACTTTTCTGGATCTTTGCACCCCTTTATTGTACTCATAACAAAGTATCAAGGCCCAGTTTGTGATCATCTAGAAACTTTCAAATGCATAGTTTAAATGACAATTCAAAATTGAATCTTTATCATATGGGAAGATCCCACTTTTTCAAAAACCACTCAAACAAGCTCAACTTTCAAAACCCAAGCATCTGCAGACTCACCAGCACCAATCTAGCACACCCACCAAAAATCTTTTCAAAATTTAAAACTTGAATTCATGCGGCCATTTCATCAAACACTTAGCAAACACAAATCAAACAAAAATCAAAACACTATTGTGAGCAGTGATTCTTGCCTAACTGGTTCCCTATCTAGCTCACAACCAGCTCAGTAGATCATCTAGCAAGATTAACCAAGCACTAGCACCACTGTGAGATTTCCAAAACCATCAATGGTGAGTAGGCCGAATGCACCATTGTCACCCCCATGTCGACAACAAGCTAGGAGGAGAAACAAGCCTAGCCAGCATGTCTGGGAGGCAGCCCACCGTCCACCGCCACTCCCTGTCCACCGCTCGAACCTTGCCAACCCCTGGACCACACACACTGACCGCGCCCAGACCGCCAGCGACCATGCCGAGCGTGCGCCACCCTCGACCGAAGCCCACAGACCGCGCGCCGCCCTCGCCGCGTGCATATACGATCACCACCGACCCAGAAGACCGCCAGACATCCCCGTTCGCCGCCCCATGCCGCACAGCCATCGCTCGCCGTCGAAGACGCCGCCTTTGCCGCGCAGAGCGTCGCGTGTTCCAGACCAATCCGCACCGCCCCACGTCTCTCCACCATAGCGTTGAGCATCGCCAGGGAACACCGCACCGTCCCCTACCTTCGCCCATGCCAATAGCCGTCTGTACCATCGCCCTCGATGAGCTCACCGTGTGCCCTGTCGGTCCCCTCGCTCGACTATAAATAGAGGCCACCCCCAGCCGAATTAAGCACACCATTCTTCTCCCCTCTCCTCACTGATCGTGCCACACCGTTCTTGGAGCAAGGCAAGCAGCACTTCGTCGGAATTTCACCGGAGCCCGCCGCCTTTGGAGAAGAAGGGCGCCATCGATTTCGTCCACCCCAGGAGCTACCGCGACCACCCCTGAGTTCGCCGTCGTCGACTTCGTCGTTCGCCCGCCTCGCCGACCCTCGCCTGCACCCCGGTGAGCCCCTAGCAACCCCCACTGGTCGTGCTAGGTTTCTGTCTCGCCGGCGTTGCTCAACGTCGACGATCACTCTCAGCCGTTGGATTAGAATCAGATCGAACGCACCACGTTGCCCCATACCGCTTCGCACCCCCTGTGTCACTGATGCGTGGGGACACCCACTTAAACAGCCCGCGGAAGCGCTGCGCTTAGCAGGCCGGCCCAGTATCGTTTCCCACGTAGCCCAGTTATTTGAATTAAACCTTTTTCATTTTATTTCAAACACACTTCTGTACCTAATTTCAAAAATCAACCCAGGCCGATTCAGTGCACCAAATTGAATGAAACTAATTTTGTTAGAAAGGTCTTCAAATGCTGAATCCAAGCCCGTTGGATTCAAGTCATTTGGATCTATAGATCATCCATGGTAAAAATAACAAGGCATAATATTTTCTGCATTCAAACATTTTTCAAATTTAAACCATAATAGCTTTTGGGTTGATTCCAACTCTCAAAAATCACATTTAACCATACCTTTCAGAATATATAAAAATATATAGGTTTACTTGCAGAAATAATGTTAAAGTAATAAAAGAATGCCCCATAGGCATTTCTAGTCACTTTATTTAATTAAAATAAAAGGGTAAAACCTTATTAAATTGTGACACCACTTTAAATCATATTCCCATGGAATAAAATATGTGGTGATGACATGTGTCAACATGATCCCATGTTTGGTTTGGAGAATATTAAATCTTAAGTAGTTTTTCAATGAGTAGAAATTACTTTTCTAAAAATAAAAGGAATTAAACCAAGCCTTAATTTTGTAATGATTAGAGATGATGTTAGATCATCTATAGGACCCTTGTGTGTGATGAATGCAAGTAGTTAAGTATTGTTTGGTGATTGTGTACTTCGTATTTATTCATAGACGCTAGTACCGACCAAGGATACGAGGAGGAAGGAGGATACTACGAAGAAGAAGCCAAGGAGAACTTCAACCACTGCTCTGCAAAAGGAAAGCCTAATACTACTAGTTGAATGTGCAAGCTAACACTTGCAATTTAGCAAGCTTATACTGATATTGATGCAAGCCAATACTTGCTTGTTACCATGCCAACTATATGCCTTAAGCATATATGATCATAACCACTTGATAAACCATTCCTAGTTTTACCTACAAGCTTTATACTTTATTTCTTTATCAAAGCTCTTACTTAGATTTTACCTAAATGAATGGTAGATACTAGAAAGATATGTGAAGGTTGCATAAGAGTCTTGATGTCATCTTAAGGCATGAGATTGAACTTAGTTAGAACTCCACTAGTTTACCAACCCTCATTAATTGCTTACCCCCACTTATAGATGCTAGTGCTAAGCATAAAACTTGATCAACTTTAGATGGGAATACTTGGTGGAAAAATGGTTATGAAAACCTTGGAATGATGGATCATTCTATTGAAATGTTTTGGACATGTGTTTCCGAACACCTGATGATTTTGGTGATGAAAATGTTGAGGCATGAGCCTTAGCCCTTTATAAAACTGATGGTTGTCTGGATGCGATACCATTCCAATTTTATCGTACAACCACAATACCCGAAGATTGGGTAGGGCTTGACTGGAAACTTATGTACCTTAGTATTAGTTCCCTCACGGCCAAGGTCTGAGATGAGGCTACCTTGTGAAGATTGTCCACCTGTGCAGTACCCAAGATGACAGTTGGTCATGGTTGGGAGGCCAAACTCACAGGAGAGGTGCTTATACTAGGGCGTGTAATTGAAAGGTTAGGATTGATTATCCGCATACTGAGTATGGTGAATTCAGGATTTGTTCCTGACGGATGTATCGAATGTTGTGGTGAAATTGTACAATCTCTGCAGAGTGTCAAACTATTCGAATAGTCGCTTCCGCGGTTATGGACAGTTGGAGTGGCCATACTGTTCCCCCGTCAGACTTTTCAAAATGACTTGTGAAATGAATTGAGACTTTGACTTGACCACAACAGGGTTGTGACATGAGTTACAAGATCCCACTTAGGATTTATAAAACTGAGACTAGATTTGGAACTTCGTAGAGATAAATCTGGCTTTTGCAAAACAATCCTAGACTCCTATTATCCAAAAACCCCCTTTTACTTGTTAGTATTAGTTTGCGAGTACTTAAAGCGTACTCATGGCTTTGTCCCTGGCTATTCCCATGGCCAGACTATGAAGAGGAGTACCTGGAGGACGGACCCCAGGAAGGTTACGACAACTAGGATCATCTCCCATCGTCAGCATTGCCTGTGACCTAGAAGATGGAGCTTCGCCTACGCTACCGTTATTATTACGTATTCCGCTGCTTGATGTTGTATTAAGAACTAGATCATGAGATCCCTATTTGTGTAAGAACTTATGTACGGTTTGTAATGGATGATGTACTATGGTATCCAATTGTGTTATGTCTCGCAAAAATGGTAATCCTGGGATTGCGATGTATGGCATAACAGGCATCTGGGATTAAAAATCCGGGTGTTGACAATACCATTCTCCTAATGATATGATCTTATTGCTAACAACATCTCAATGTTCATGATCGGGAAACCACGATCATCTATTAACCAACAAGCTAGTATTACAAAGAGGCTTTACTAGGGACTCTAATTTAGTTTACAAATCACACAAGTATTAATGTTTTCGGTTAATAATGTTATAGCATGAATGTAAACATTTATCATAAACACAAAGATATAATAATAACCACTTTTATTATTGCCTCTAGGGCATATCTCCAACAGTCTCCCACTTGCACTAGAGTCAACTAATCTAGATTACATGGCAATATACCGAACACCCATGGTGGTTTGGTGCTGGTCATGTTTTGCCCTCAGGAGAGGTTTAGTCAACGGATCCGCCACATTCAGATCTGTGTGTACTTTGTAAATATTTATTTCACCATCTTGGACATGCTCTCGAATAGCGTGAAAACTTAGCTTGATATGCTTCAGCTTCTTGTGTAACCTTGGTTCTGGCTATGGCGCCCATGTTATCACAATATATAGACATTGGGTCCAACGCACTTGGAACCACAACGAGCTCTGTAATGAAATCCTTCATCCATATCGCCTCTTGTGAAGCCTCCGAAGCAGCTATGTATTCCGATTCAGTTGAAGATCTCGCCACAACGCTTTGCTTTGCACTCCTCCAGCTAACTACTACACCATTCAAAGTAAATACGTATCCAGATTGAGATTTAGAATCATCCGGATCGGTGTTCCAACTAGCATTGGTGTAACCATTAACAACGAGCTGTTCATCACCTCCATAAGAAAGAACCATATCCTTAGTTCTTCTCAAGTACTTAAGGATGTTTTTGATCGCTGTCCAATGATCCACTGCTGGATCACTTTGATATCTGCTAGTTAAACTAACAGCATATGCAATGTCGGGTCTAGTACATAGCATGGCATACATTAGAGATCCTATGGCTGAGGCATAGGGAGTCTTACTCATCCTTTCTCTATCTTCTGCCGTTGTCGGACTTTGAGTTTTACTCAAGGTCGTATTGGGCAACATGGGCAAGAACCCTTTCTTGCTATCTTCCATTCCAAACCTCTTTAGAACTTTGTCCAAATATGTACTCTGTGACAATGTTATTAGGCGTATCGATCTATCTCTATAAATCTTTATGCCTAATATGTAAGCTGCTTCGCCAAGATATTTCATTGAAAAACTATTATTCAAATAATCCTTGACACTATTAAGAAGGTCTACATCATTCCCAATCAACAATATGTCATCCGCATATAGTATTAAGAATGGTACAAATCTCCCACTCACTTTCTTGTAAATACAAGCTTCTCCATAAGTTTGTATAAAACCAAAACTTTTGATTACCTTATCAAAACATTGATTCCAACTCCGGGATGCTTGCTTAAATCCATAAATGGACCGTTGAAGTTTGCATACCTTGTTAGCATCTTTAGGATCGATAAAACCTTTGGGTTGTACCATATACAACTCTTCATCAATGTCTCCACTGAGGAACGTCGTTTTGACATCCATCTGCCATATCTCATAATCATAATATGCAACGATTGCTAACAAAATCCTCACAGACTTTAGCTTTGCTACCGGTGAGAAAGTCTCATCGTAGTCAACTCATTGTATTTGTCGAAACCCTTTTGCGACAAGTCGAGCTTTATAGACAGTAACATTACCATCAGCATCTGTTTTCTTCTTGAAAATCCATTTGTTCTCGACAGCCTTCCGGCCATCTAGTAAGTCCACCAAAGTCCATACTTGGTTTTCGTACATGGATCCAATCTCGAATTTCATGGCTTCTTGCCATTTATTGGAATCTGGGATCATCATTGCTTCCTCATATGTCGCAGGGTCATCGGTGTTGTCCACCAACATGACACTCATAACGGGATCATACCAATCAGGAGTGGTATGAGTTCTCGTTGACCTGCGAGGTTCCGTAGTTACTTCAACCGAAGTTTCATGATCAACATCATTAGCTTCCTCTCTTTTGGGAACTACTTCCGGTGCTGCACTACTCTCAAGTTCGAGATAAGGTTCAATAACCTTGTCGAGTTCTAATTTCCTTCCAATCACTTCTTTCGAGAGAAACTCCTTCTCTAGAAAGGATCCATTCTTGGCAACGAAGATTTGCCCTTGGATCTATGATAGAAGGTATACCCAATAGTTTCATTCGGGTATCCTATAAAGACGCATTTTTCCGCTTTGGGTTCAAGCTTGTCGGGCTGTAACTTCTTTACATAAGCTTCGCAACCCCAAACTTTAAGGAACGACAATTTAGGTTTCTTCCCAAACCATAATTCATACGGTGTCATTTCAACGGATTTAGATGGTGCCCTATTTAAAGTGAATGCGGCTGTTTCTAATGCATAACCCCAAAACGATAGCGGTAAATCTGTAAGTGACATCATAGAACGAACCATATCTAAGAGAGTTCGACGTTCAGACACACCATTGCGTTGTGGTGTTCCCGGCGGTGTCAATTGTGAAAGTATTCCGCATTTCTTCAAATGCTCGCCAAACTCGTAACTTAGATATTCACCTCCACGATCAGATCGTAGAAATTTAATCTTCTTGTTACGTTGATTCTCTACCTCACTTTGAAATTCCTTAAACTTCTCAAATTTTTTTGACTTATGTTTCATGAAATAGATATACCCATCTCTACTCAAATCATCCGTGAAGGCAAGAACATAACGATAACCACCGCGCGATGCTACACTCATTGGGCCACACACATCGGTATGTATGATTTCCAATAAGTCTGTAGCTCGCTCCATCATACCAGAAAATGGAGTCTTAGTCATTTTACCCATCAGACATGCTTCACATCTTTCAAGTGATTCGAAATCAAGTGATTCAAGAAGTCCATCGGAATGGAGTTTCTTCATACGCTTCACTCCAATATGACCAAGATGACAGTGCCACATATAGGTCGAGTTATCGATCAATTTCAAACGTTTAGCTTCAATGTTATTAATGTGTGTATTTCTACAATCGATATTCAATAAGAATAGACCATCTATCAAAGGTGCATGTGCATAAAACATATTACTCATATAAATCGAACAACCATTATTCTCGGACTTAAACAAGTAACCGTCTCGCAATAAACATGATCCTGATATAATGTTCATGCTCAACGCAGGCACCAAATAACAATTATTTAAGTATAAAACTAATCCCGATGGTAGATGAAGAGGTAGCGTGCCGACCGTGATCACATCAACCTTTGATCCATTTCCAACGCGCATCGTCACCTCGTTCTTCGCTAGTTTCCGTCTATTCTGTAGCACCTGTTTCGAGTTACAAATGTGAGCAACCAAACCAGTATCAAATACCGAGGCACTACTACGAGTACTAGTGAGATGCATCAATAACATGTATATCAGATATACCTTTCTTCTTGATGTTGCCATTTTTCAAATCCGCCAAGTACTTAGGGCAATTCCGCTTCCAGTGAGCTTTTCCCTTGTAGTAAAAGCACTCAGTATCAGCCTTAGGCCCAGCCTTGGTATTCTTCGCCGGCGCGGTAACTTTCTTACCGCCCTTATTGAAGTTTCCCTTTTTCTTAGACTTGCCTTGCTTCTTGAATTTGGTGGTCTTATTGACCAACAACACTTGGTGCTCTTTCTTGATCTCCACTTCTGCAGACTTTAACATGGAGAAGAGTTCGGGCAATGACTTGTCCATGTTTTTGCATATTGTAGTTCATCACAAAGTTCTTGTAACTTGGTGGTAGTGATTGGAGGACACGGTGAATCCCCAAAGCATTAGGAATCACTATACCCAAGCTTTGAAGCTTGCTTGCATGCCCAGACATCTTAAGCACGTGCTCCCTGACGGAGCTACCCTCTTCCATCTTGCAGTTAAAGAACTCTTCAGAAGCCTCATAACTCTCAACTGCCGCGTGACCCTCAAATATCATTTTGAGTTCACAGACAATATCATGTGGGTCATGGTTCTCAAACCTTTTCTGAAGCTCTGGTTCCAAACCATACAAGATAGCACACTAAACTGTGGAGTACTGATTCTTCTGAGCGAGGAAAACATTCTTTACCTCATCGGCAGCATCAGCTGCAGGTGGGTCACCCAGCGGTGCATCCAGCACACATGTCAAATTACCAGCATTGAGGACAATCCTCAAATTGCGGAACCAATCCGCGAAGTTGCTTCCATTGTTTTTCAACTTTTCTTTCTCTATGAACGCATTAAAATTGATGGTAGGGGCCACCATTGATCCACAACATATTTGCAATAGTTTAGACTAAGTTTATGACAAATTGAGTTCTAATTAATAGTTAAATTAATCTAGGTGAACTCCCACTCAAAACAATATCCCTCACATTGTTTTAGTGATCACACGAACCAAATCCACCACATCAAAACCGATCATCACGAGAGTTGATGCAGCTTCAATGGCGAACAATCAACATGTTCATCATATCTACTATATGACTCATGCTTTACCTTTCGGTGATCCGTGTTTCCGAGACCATGTCTGTACATGCTAGGCTCGTCAAGATCCAACCTTAGCTTCCACATGATCAAATCTGGCTTGCTCCCGTTGTATACACTCGCAGAATCTAACACACCCGATCATCACGTGGTGCTTCGAAACAACAATCTTTAGCAATGGTGCTTACTAAGGATGAACACTTTATAACTTGAAATTTTGTGCTAGAGGGATCATCTTATAATTCTACCGTCATGAACTAAGCAATACAAGATGCATAAAAGGATTAACATCACATGCAATTCATAATATGTGATATGATATGGACTTTATTCTTGTGCTTACGATCTCCATCTTCAAGCACGAACATGATCTCCATCATCACCGGCATGGCGTCAAGGTCAATGGCGCCGCTTCATGGTTGTCGTCCACCAGCATCAACTATTACAACTACTTTGAATAATAGACACGCAGGTCTTAACGGAATTAAAAGACAACCATATGCCTCCTGCCGGTTGCCGACTTACAATAAGGAACATTGCATACATCATATATAATCACAATCATGGCCATGTCACATCACAACACACCCCTACAAAACAAAGTTAGACTCCTCTAATTTTCTTTGCATGTTTTACGTGGTTTGGGGCTTTCAATAAGTCTTGTTCTAAATTACGAACAAGAACCACAACGTCGATACTAGTATTGTCAATCACCCATTTTAAATTGAATCTTAACTATGTTGGGAGAAATAGACACCCACAAAGCCACTTATGCAATACAAGTTGCATGTCAAGCGTGGAGCAAGTATCATGAACGATGTCATGTAAGGTTAGCCCGGGCCGCTTCATCCCACCATCCCGCAAGATGCAAAGTACACAAGAAGCAATCGATAACAAAAGCATCAACACCCACAATAACCATTGTGTTCTACTCGTGCAACAGATCTACATATAGACATGGCTCTGATACCACTGTAGGGGTTCGTAGCATGGAAAACAAAAATTTCTACCGCAAGCACACAAACAAGCCAAGATCTATCTACTATATTGTAGCAATGAGTCGATTAAAGTACTCACCCTCGAAGATTCCAAAGTGGTTAACGAGAGCAGATTCTCGTGGGTGATGTAGTACACTTGCCGATCTCAAGATCGCGTAGACGATCCTTTCGGCGCTGCGTTCCGGCAGCGCTTCCGCAGTCGGTCACATGTTCGGTACTCTATGAAGACCTTTCTCTCCCTTGTTCCAGCAGGCAGCGGAGGTTGAAGTTCTCCCCTCGCGATTACGGCAACACGACAACGTGGTGTCAGAAGTAGAGGGAAGATCCCACAGGGCTTCGCCTAAGCCGGTGTGAGTTATGGTGGATCTAGGGTTTTCGGCGACCTAGGTTTAGAAGGCCGGAGAGGAGGAGGTGGTGTCGGCGGTAGCTAGGGCGACGGCAACGGGCCTGCGGCGGCGCTGGGCGGCGGCGACAGCGGCTTGGCGGCGGCGCGAGGCACGGGTGGGGAGGGATGGTTGTGTGTTCTTTGGGGCATCCCTCCCCCTCTATTTATGAGAGGGAGAGAGGCTTGGGAGAGGGAAGTTTTAATCCATACCCAAACCCAAGTTGGATAGAAGGAAGGACTCTTTCCTTCTTCCACTAGGAAACCATTGTTCCATTTTGCCTTTTCAAACCTCCCTTTTGACTTTCAATTTAGAGCTTTATTTCTCTCTCTCAAATGCCCAACCAAAGTGACTTAGGACATGATCCAATCATTCCACTTACCCATGACACATTCATGGACCATT
Source organism: Avena sativa (assembly GCA_916181665.1). Classification (NCBI taxonomy): domain Eukaryota; kingdom Viridiplantae; phylum Streptophyta; class Magnoliopsida; order Poales; family Poaceae; genus Avena; species Avena sativa. The sequence continues at coordinate 199,527,058 of OV702282.1, forward strand.
CCCCTTCCGGTCTGGTGAACCTTCTAGACCCTTCTAGAACCTCTCCGATGAAAACATCGATATCATTCCCGAACTCCGGAATCGGACTTTCCTTATATAAATCTTATTCTCCAGACTATTCCGGATCTCCTCTTGATATCCCGGATCCCATCCAAGACTCCGAACAACATTTGGTTTCCCTACTTACATTCCATATCTACTAAACAATATCGAATCCTTAAGTGTGTCTCCCTATGGTTCGTGAATTATGCGGACATGACCGAGACACTTCTCCGATCAATAACCAATAGAGTAATCTGGAAATTCATATGGCTCCCACATATTTGTACAATTACTTTGCGATCGAATGAACCACTTACATACGATACCAATTTCCCTTTGTCTCGCGATAGTTTACTTATCCGAGGTTTGATCGTCAGTATCTCTGCATACCTAGTTCAACCTCGTTACCGATAAGTACTCTTTTCTCGTTCCCGTCTTGTGAGCCAGTCACATGCTTGCAAGCCAATTGGATGACATTCCACCGAGAGGGCCCATTGTATATCTATCTATCATATGGATGGACAAATCCCACTCTTGATCCATGTGCCTCAACACATACTTTCCGAACACTCAATGCCATCTTTATAGCCACCCAGTTACGATGTGGTGTTTGATGTCATCAAAGCATCGTTCTGGTGATGGTGATTAGCATGATCTCATGGTCGAAGGAATTAGGTTACTATGTATCAGAAGCTTATAGCAAATGAACTATTGAAATGACTTGATCTTAATGCTACGCTTATCTATAGGAGTATGTCCATCATACCATTCTCCTAATGATATGATCTTGTTGTTAATAACATCTCAATGTTCATGATCGGGAAACCACGATCTTCTATTAACCAACAAGCTAGTATTACAAAGAGGCTTTACTAGGGACTCTAATTTAGTTTACAAATCACACAAGTATTAATGTTTTCGGTTAATACTGTTATAGCATGAATGTAAACATTTATCATAAACACAAAGATATAATAATAACCACTTTTATTATTGCCTCTAGGGAATATCTCCAACAACGCCGCCCCAAAACTACACCTACAACCTACTCTACAAGGGACGCCGCTCCCCTCATCCCAGCTCAACCGGTGGCTCCGGTGAGCGAGGCCTCGGGGCGGCACAGCGCAAGGAGGAGGCTCGCGATTACTGTAGCAGGGGAAAGGGGAGAGGATAAGGTTTCCTTAGTGGCTTTCACCATAATTTCTCCACTATAGGTTCAATGAAGGTTATAACCGGAGATGTCATAGGTTATACTACCTCTCTTTCAAATAAAAAATGAAAAACAAAGTCAGAAAGAGTGGCATATTTCCCTATGGAGCTATTCTCTGTCTAGTTTTTTATCCTTCACCAGAATAGGATTAAACCACATGGCGGTCTTAATTCTTTTCCCGTCTCTTCACTTTGGTCCTAGTTTTTTGAAATTACACATCTAAGTTCTAAATCTACCGTAAGTCATTCACCGGAGGTCCTAAATCGATTTAACCCGTGTTGACCAGTGCCACGTAGATAGTGGGTCTAGTAGGCGTACATGTCAGCCTGTATATTTACCGTCTGGCCATGTGTATTTTTGAAAAGGACCCTGGTTGTGTATTCCTTTCAGATCGCAGTCCCTAGTCATGGGTTACTTGCGCCTCGACAGGCCATTGGTTGAGTATCCAGTCCACTAGAAGGAGACGGTTGCCGTGCACACCACCTCTAGCCTGAACACCTCAAACGCGAACACGTCCGGTGTGAGGCATTGTCGGTTGCCCATGTGCCCGAGCAACACGGATGCTATCGGCATCACAATCTCTAGAGACTACGACCGCTGTAGACCACATGGCCTAGGCAACATTGATGTGCATATTTGTGTGCACTCAAGCTAGACAGCTGCACTAGCGGGTCAGCACAAGTGTGCCAGCAACCAATCTAGCAAATAAGGGTCGGTGGCCATGTACGCACACGAGGCAAACGGGGGTGCATGTAGCGTGTTGGCTGTGTTCCGTATGAGGTCGTGGGGATACCGCTGCCTCTGGTTTGAATCTCCTTCCACACAATCTCCACCCCCACCATTTATTCTGTTTTTAACAAAAAAATATTAGATGAAATTGTTCCAGGACCGTGTTTTAGAAAAAATACAGCCTTGGATGCCTATTTGCAAATATACAGGGTGACATGTACATCTTCTGGACCCACTATCGATGTGGTACTGGTCAACGGGGGTCAAACCAATTTAGGACCTCCAATGAACGACTTTGAAAGATTTAGGATCTAAATGTGCAATTTCAAAAAAACTGGGACCAAAGTGAAGAGGCATGGAAAGAATTAGGACCACACATGTGGTTTACTCCCGAAAAAGACTCATAACAGATGTCAGCACACGTCGCATTCATCTTCTTTAAACTTTAAAGATATTCAAAAGAAGCTCAAATTTCTTTTGTTTATGGGAACTAACGCGAAGAGGGAAAGGCCTCAGTTTGGCGATGGAGCTTGGGTGACTCGGTGATGCTGTGTGCTCCCCGACGACCTAGCTGACGTGCGAGCTGACAATGGGCTTGTATATGACGCGGATGACGCGCCTCTCACTTGTTGCCCCTTCGAGTTACTCTGTGACCGACGTTGGGCGAACATCGTCGACGAGGTCGATACAGAGGCGGCGTGCAGGCCAAGGTGGATGTGCGGTGCACGATGCCAGAGCTATCGACGCTGGGAGAGTACATCAGCCGCGTGTGCTCATGCCAGGGGTCATGGAGAAGGCCGCAACTTGGGAAGAAGTCACCGCTTGCCAGTGGCTCAGCGCCTTCGCGGATACACGGGGTTCACAACGTCCTAGGTTAGAGTTTCTGCGAGCATTGGTGGGCGATGCCCTTGTGTGTGATTCGACGATGGGAAGCAGCCCCGACGCTGGATTCATCCGGGGGCAATGCTCGAGGAAAGGACGCCGTCGGTGGGAACGCAACAACCGCCACCGCCTATCGTGAGGTTGGGAATGGAGGGAGCGTGCTCTCCCGTCCGGGAGGTAATGGGTGTGGGTCGGCCTTCCGGAGGCCCATCCTGTGCTATGCACACCGGGCGACCCAAACCTCCTAGGGTCAAGATATCCCAGACATTTATTTCCTAGGTCCATGGGCCACTGGTGTGCCGAGCCGCCTAGTGGGGGCATGGATCTGGATCCACCGGGGACCACAGACCTAAACCTAGGGTTTACGAACTTAGCAGCGCAAATTAGGAAACATGGCGCCTCCGCTCGTAGCATACACCCCACATAACCGCTGCCACCGTTGACTCGTACCTTCGCAGAGGCCCTCATGAAGCGCTGCCAGGACTCTTTGCTTAGCATATCCCCGTCCCCGCGCCACCACCATCGGACCTGCCATGCCTCCCTCGAGCCACGCCATACTGCGGCTGCGGACTATCGGCCACTGACCTGTCGTTCCCCGGTGAGGTGCCTGTCGCTGCAGGGGTCGCGGGATGAGGAGCGGCAGGAGGGAAGGTCGGACTACTCCAATGTCCGCAGGGAGCAGCTGGGGCGGAGGTCGTCACCGGCCAGAACTAAAGGATATATGCCCTAGAGGCAAATAATGAAGAGTTTTTATTTGATGTATCTCTTGTTCATAATGTTGGAGATATGCCCTAGAGGCAATAATAAAAGTGGTTATTATTATATCTTTGTGTTTATGATAAATGTTTACATTCATGCTATAATAGTATTAACCGGAAACATTAATACTTATGTGATTTGTAAACTAAATTAGAATCCCTGTTAAAGCCTCTTTATAATACTAGCTTGTTGGTTAATAGATGATCGTGGTTTCTCGATCATGAACATTGATATGTTATTAACAACAAGATCATATCATTAGGAGAATGGTATGATAGACATACTCCTATAGATAAGCGTAGCATTAAGATCAAGTCATTTCAATAGTTCATTTGCTATAAGCTTTCTGATACATAGTAACCTAATTCCTTCGACCATGAGATCATGCTAATCACCATCACCGGAAGGATGCTTTGATGACATCAAACACCACACCGTAACTGGGTGGCTATAAAGGTGGCATTGAGTGTTCGGAAAGTATTGGTTGAGACACATGGATCAAGAGTGGGATTTGTCCTTCCATATGACTGATAGATATACTCTGGACCCTCTCGGTGGAATGTCATCCAATTGGCTTGCAAGCATGTGACTGGCTCACAAGGGATCACATATCACGGGAACAAGAAAAGAGTACTTATCGGTAACAAGGTTGAACTAGGTATGCAGAGATACCGACGATCAAACCTCGGATAAGTAAACTATCACGAGACAAAGGGAAATTGGTATCGTATGTAAGTGGTTCATTCGATCACAAAGTAATCATTGAAATATGTGGGAGCCATATGAATTTCCAGATTCCTCTATGGTTATTGATCGGAGAAGTGTCTTGGTCATGTCCGCATAATTCACGAACCGTAGGGAGACACACTTAAGGATTCGATGTTGTTTAGTAGATATGGAATGTAAGTAGGGATACTGAATGTTGTTCGGAGTCTCGGATGGGATCCGGGATATCACGAGGAGATCCGGAACGGTCCAGAGAATAAGATTCATATAAGGAAAGTCTGATTCCGGAGTTCGGGAATGATTTCGATGTTTTCATCGGAGAGGTTCTAGAAGGTTCACCAGACCAGAAGGGGAATGGTCCAGGAATGTGTCATGGGTAAGTGGAATGATTGGATCATATCCTAGGTCACTTGGTTTGGGCATTTGCAAGAGAGAATTAAAGCTCTAAATTGAAAATCAAACGGGAGGTTTGAAAAGTCAAACTTGAACAATGGTATCCTAGTGGAAGAAGGAAAGAGTCCTTCCTTCAATCCAACTTGGGTTTGGGTTTGGATTCAAACTCTCCCTTCCCAAGGCTGCCCCCTCTCATAAATAGAGGGGGAGGGCTTCCCCCAAACAACACAAGAGCCAGCCCTCCCCGCCCGTGCGCCGCCGCCGCCTCGTCGTCGTCGCTCTCGCCGCCGCCGACACCTCCTCCTCCTCCCGGCCTTCTAAGCCTAGATTGCCGGAAACCATAGATCCACCATAACTCGCACCGTGTTAGGTGAAGCCTTGCGAGATCTTCCCTCTACTTCCGACACCATGCCGTCGTGGTGCCGGAATCGCGAGGGGAGAACTACAACCTCTGCTGCCTGCTGGAACAAGGAAGAGGAAGGTCTTCATCGAGTACCAAACATGTGACCGACTGCGGAAGCGCTGCCGGAATGTAGCGCCGGAAGGATCGTCTACGCGATCTTGAGATCGGCGAGTGTACGATTACATCACCCACGAGAATCCGCTCTCGTTAACCGCTTTGGAATCTTCGAGGGTGAGTACTCTAATCAACTCGTTGCTACAATCTAGTAGATAGATCTTGGCTTGTTTGTGTGCATGCGGTAGAATTTTTTTGTTTTCCATGCTACGAACCCCTACAGTGGTATCAGAGCCGTGTCTATATGTAGATCTGTTGCACGATTAGAACACAATGGTCATTGTGGGCGTTGATGTTTTTGTTGTCGATCGCTTCTTGTGTACTTTGCATCTTGCGGGATTGTGGGATGAAGCGGCCTGGTCTAACCTTACATGACATCGTTCATGAGACTTGCTCCACGCTTGACATGTGTCACATCCCAAAATTTTCAAAAAATTTAAATATGAAAAATAAATAAACAAAATAAGTAATTGTTGAAATTTAGGGTGAAAAGAAAATTTCTGAATTCCAAATGGAAACATCAAACCTATTTTGATCAAATAGAATCCTAAAGGGATTTAAAAAGATAAACAAATAATAAATAAAGTTATAAAAGTTGGAATCACCATTTTTGGATCTTTAAATAAAAAGATATGGATTTTTAAGCAAAGGAAGAAATAAATAAATAAGGACTATTTTAAAAAAAACCAAAATTAAATCTTGGCCAAACAAATGAAATGAAAGATTTTGGTTTAATAAAAAGAGTAAGGGATTATTTAAATAAAATCATAAGGATTAGTTAATATCCAATTTTATTTAAGTAAAGACTTTTCCCAATTTAAATGAACATTAAATCATATTAAAGTATTTTAATTAATAATTCAAAGTGAAATTATTTTGAATAAATAAAACCTACTGAAAAAGGTTTGGTAAAATTTAGAATTCAAATAGAGTTTGAAAAACAAATTAATACCTTATTTGAAATAAAGACAAATGTCTAATTTTAATTAAATAATAGACCCTAAAAGAATAAAAGAAATACTCTAAATTGGATTTTAGAATATGTTAATAAACAGTATTAAAATCTACTCAAAGTTTGGTAGAGGTTTGAATTCAAATAGTGTTTGAATTATTTGAATAAAAATCAAAACAGAAAATAGGAAAGGAAAAAAGATTCAGAATAAAAAAATGGAAAGGAAGCCAACTAGCCCATCTGGTCCAGCCCAGCCCAACTCGCAGCCCATCTCCTTTTCCTCCCCCGAATCGTTTTTCACCAGAAACCCTACCCGCTCCCTCACTGACGACCGGACCCCACCTTTCATCTCTCTCTCTCACAGACAGCCAGACCCCACCTGCCAGTCATCATCCCTAACCTCGCGTTGACCTGCCCTCTCTCTCTCTCTCAGCTGTTTCTGGTCTGATTCAATTGCGTTAATTCGAGTAACACCGCGAGTAATTCTCCCCTGTAACCACGCTGAAAGAGCATTTTTCTAATCCCTCTGATTTTGATGTTTGATAACAATACATTTATCGATTTAACCGTGTACTAAGTTTATCACAGGATTGACAAAAGAAGGCACAAGTCATGGCATGGCAGTTTTCCCCTTGCAAAACTTCAGTGTCAACCGGTAGTACCGGACCTGCAACTGGTACTACCGCTTGACACCGGTACTACCGGTTCTAGTACCGATTGGCACAGATCAAATGAGAGAAGGGTGAGTACTAGTCAGTACACACCGGTACCACGGAGCGGCACTACCGGTCCAACCGGTAGTACCGCTTGGTACAAGCGGTACTACCGCTTGAGGCGGTCGTACCGCTTGAGGCGGTCGTACCGCTCATTGGTACCACTGCATACTGACTAGCACCCTCCCCTCTCCACTTTGGTCAGTACCAAGCGGTACTTGGGACCGGTACTACCGCTCGAACCGGTAGTACCGCTGACAGTGTCCGGTACTACCGCTTGTGGGTAGTACCGCATGGGGGTACCGCCCAAGACTGAAGGTTTCACACAAGGGCAAGGTCTCCACCGGTACTTGGTCCGGTACTGGACCGGTAGTACCGCTTGCAAGCGGTACTACCGCTTGGGTACCGGTACTACCGGTCATTTTCTGCTCCAACGGCCACCTGTTTCGTGGAGGGGTATAAATACTCCTCCACCTACCTTGGGACAAATTGCTCAGCACATTAAAGTCATTGCCCACCATTGGAGTCCATTGGAGCCACTTATATTTGCAAGATCTCATCATCCAACCATCCAAAGTCCTTGATCTTTTGGGATTCGAAGGAGGAGTCCCCGATCTACTACTTCACCAAACAAGATCTTCATTTCCCCCTCATTTCATTGAGGCCCCCTTTGCTCTAGTGTTTGTTGGAAACCCTAGCTCAAGTTTTTGTTCTTACAAGCTTGTCTTTGTTTGCTTTGACAGCTTGCTTGTATTTGGGAGCCTCCGATTAAGTTATGGATGTGTGCCCCAAACTTGTAACGGTGCCGGCTTCCACCTTGAAGGTTGCCGATATAGTGGAAGGTGAATCGATCCCATTGGGGTGAGATTCATCGGAGAACAAGGGAGGCCTCTTGTGGCGTTGGTGGTTTGTAACCACCCCCTCTCCAAACGTAGACGTACTTCCCCTCAAAAGGAAGGAACTACGGGAAACAAATCCTTGTGTCTCCGTGTCCACTTTCCGGTTACCTCTATCCTTTACCGCACCTTACTTACTTGTTTCTTCTTTGTGTTGTGGTAGCTCTTGCATTTTGTCATATAGGTAAATTCACCGTAGTTGCATTATCTAGAGAATTTACCTTATTGTCAAACCTTAATTTGAAAAATAAGAAAATTTGAAGTAGCAACTATTCACCCCCCCTCTAGGTGCCCATACGACCCTTTCAATTGGTATCAGAGCCTCGGCTCTTTTTTTGGGCTTTACCGCCTAAGAGAATATGGGTAGCCAAGAAGGGGAAGGTGGTAGTGAGTCAACACCGGTGACCATGGAAGATCTCAGAAACTTGGAAACAAGATTGAGCTCTTCCTTGGTCAACGAGGTCAAGAAGATGCTTGAGCAACTTCTTAAAGACAAAGATGGCTCATCCCCCCTTCCCCTCAAGAGGATCTACCATCCGCCCCTAAAGGGAATACTCCAGTATCCCCCGAAGGTATGGTGGTAGGGGATAAACTAGACACTACTATTTCCTCCACACGACCTGATGGAGGGAAGGGCGAGCACCGTGACACTTGGTACTCTCCCGATCCTCCCATCCCTCACCCTCATGTGTACAATAGAGGTGACCCACCTAAGCTTGAAGAGTCTGCTACTTTTTCTCAATGGCAATCACTAATGAGAACTCATATGCGCAGCTCTTGCATTGAACTATGGAACATCATCGAGCATGCACTCTTTATTGGGGATCCAAACAACTTGACAAGAAGAGAGGTTGTCAACAGTCAACTCAATGCCACTGCTTTGCATATGATTTAACAAGGATTGGGAACAAAGGATTATCCACACACTGAGCACTTTAGCATTGCCAAGGAAGCCTGGGATGCTCTCACTGTGTTGTTTGTTGGAAATGAGAGTATGAGGAGGAACAGATATGATGCTCTAAGCAATGAAGCCGAAGGTTTCTACATGAAAGAAGGTGAAGATCACGAAGACATGTATCGAAGGCTCAAGACCACCGCCACCGCTTTTAGGAATGTGGGTGCCTCTCATGTGGATGATGCATGGATAAAAAGGAAATATGTGAGTGCACTCATGCCTTTTGAGCCCACCGACTTGAAGAGCCTACAAGGAAGACACAACTACCATCTCATGACCTCAAACGAAGTTATGCAAGAGATGGCCGCTTTCAAGGTAGCCGCCAAGAACGCCAAAGATGCCCGTGCTCGTGCCCTCGGTATGAGCAATGTGGTCAATGTGGCTTTAAAGGCCAAAGTTGTGAACTTTGAAGATGAAGATGATAGTGATGAAGGCCTCTCCTTGGACCATCCCGATGATGTCAAGATTGCTCATAGTCAATATATGGCTTTCTATGCAAAGAACTTTTGGAAGAATCCCGCCAAGGCCAAGATGGAAATGCAACGGAGAAGCAATCCAAATGGGAAAAGAGAGAATGCCACTAGATTGAGAACTTGCTTCAATTGTGGTGACCGCTACCACTTTGTGGCAAGCTGCCCCTATGAGAAGAGAGAAGATAATGGTGGGAAGCTTGTGTTGAATAAGTCTCTCAAGGCACCCTACAAGAAACCTTTCATCAAAAAGAACCTCATCAACAAGAAATCGGGAGAAATTGTATTGATCACTCATGAAGAATACTCCTCCGATATTGACGATGATGAAGATGAGGAAGAAGAAGAAACCTCACATGGTATGGCTGCTCTAGCCACCACCTCTACTCCGACACTATCACTCTTCGACTCTCCAAATGAGAACTCCTCCTCCAAGGACGTCACTTGCCTTATGGCAAGAGGAACGGAGGTATCCTCATCATCCCACTCTACTCAATTAGATAATGATGAAATTGATGATGAAATGTCTCTTGATGTTAAAAAGGAATTAATTGCCTTTGATGAGTTCATGACTAACCTAGAAGGTGATGCTAAACTACATTTTGGGAACATCTTAGATCAACTCTCCCACACTCAAGAGCTTCTAGATGTTAGATGTAAACTTGGGCATGAACACATGATTGAACTAGAAGCGTTAAGCAATGCTCTAGAAGAAGAACAAGAGACTAGGTTGTCCCTTGAGTCAAAACTTTAAGGGCTTGATGAGGCCAATGACATTATTGTTAACAAACTCATTAAAGAGCGTGATCATGCTATTGCCAAATACAAAAGAGCTAAAAAGGACAAGGTTGAGTTTGGTGTGGTTCATGAAAAACTTGCCGAGGACTTTAGCTTGCTTAACAAGGCCCACAAAGCCTTGGAGAGTGAACTCTTGTCTCTCACAAAGTCCCATGAAACGCTTCAAACTCAATTGGCCAATATTCCTTCACCTAGTAACTTCATTCCATCAAGTAGCACAACTATCCTTTAAGAGAATGCTAGGTTGAAGGGGGAGCTTGCAAAGACCACATTTCCACAAGGTAACAAGTCCATTGATGATCTTTTGAGCAAGCAAAGGCGTAGTGGAGATAAAGGTGGCATTGGTTTTGTCTCCAAAACAAAGAAGAAGAAGGACAAGCCCGCACAAGAGACCAACAAGACCATTGTGGGAAGTAAGACCACAATTGGCAAAACTATGTCTCATGACGATTTTGCGGGAAGTGCTAACCCTCACTATGTTCTAATGCGTGATTACTATGGTGATGTGTATGCACAATATGTTGGTCCGTATGATGGTTATATTGCTTGGTCTATTTGGGTTCCCAAGACCCTTGTTGCTAACAAAAGAGGACCCATTGAAAAATGGGTACCTAAAAACTAGCTTGATCTTTTGTAGACCTATGCTTCCGGAGGTTCAAAATGGGTGCTTGATAGTGGCTGCACTTATCATATGACCGGAAGCTCGTCTATTGTCAAGGACTTGGTGTCAAATGAAGATCAAATCACCGTCACATATGCCGACAAGTCAAAATCTACGGTAATGGGTTTTGGCAAAGTAGTGGTGGCTCACGACATTACACTCGTGAACGTCATGCTTGTCGAAACCCTTGGTTACAATTTACTTTCTGTCCGTGCTCTTGGAAAGATGGGCTTTGCCGTCTTTATTGATAATGATATTGTGGTCCTCTTATGGAGCAAGTCTCTCAAGGTCGCTTTCGTTGGGTACGTCGAAAATGACTTGTATGTGGTGGACTTTTCGGGGCAAGCCACTGCAGGTCCGATGTGCTTATACGGAAAGGCTGATGTGGGCTGGCTATGGCACCGCCGACTAGCCCATGTCAATATGAGAACTTTGCAAAGTCTCCATAAAGAGGGCCATATTGTTGGACTAAAAGAAAATGTTTCCTTTGCCAAAGATCGTGTTTGCAGGGCATGTGTTCTAGGGAAGATGCATGACGCTCCTCATAAGCCCACGAACCAAATCAAGTCTAACAAGATCTTGGAACTTCTTCATGTGGACCTATTTGGTCCTCCATCTCATGCAAGCCTTGGTGGGAAGAAATATTGTTTGGTGATTGTTGACGACTTTTCAAGATACTCTTGGGTTTATTTCTTCAAGTTGAAGAGTGAAACTCAAAGGACTTTTATTGACTTCATCAACTTGGTTCAACGACAACACAATGTTCCCGTGTTGATTATAAGAAGTGACAACGGCACCGAATTCAAAAACTACACCTTGAATGACTTTCTTAGTGATGAGGGGATTAAGCATAAATATTCCGCCGCATACACCCCTCAACAAAACGGTGTGGCCGAAAGGAAGAACCGGACTCTTATTGAGATGGCTAGGACCATGTTGGCGGAGTTTAAATCTCCATACAACTTCTGGGCCGAAGCCGTCTCCACCGCTTGCCATGCTTCAAACCGGCTCTACCTCCACAAGAAAATCAACAAGACTCCATATGAGATACTTACCGGTAACAAGCCCAACATATCTTATTTCCGGGTGTTCGGTTGTAAGTGTTTCTATCTCATCAAAGGTGTTCGTTTGTCCAAATTCGAATCAAAAGCATTAGAGGGTATTTTTGTTGGCTATGGTCTCGAATCTCACACTTATAGAATCTATGACAAGCTCTCTGGAGCCGTCATAGAATCTTGTAGTGTGACCTTCGAAGAATATGATGGTCCCCAAGGGGGGCGTGTTGATGCTTGTGATGCAGATGTTGAAATGCCTCAGGATGCCATAGGAAGAATGGGTGTGGGTTATATCCTCCCCATTGAGGAACCCCTTATGGCGGATCGAGAAGAACTATGCTCCACTCAAGTGGAGCCCTCATCTTCACAACCTCAACAAGCTCCATCTACCGAGGAGGACGTTGACTCAAGCCAAAGACAAGATGTGGACCCTCAACATTGTGATCAATGTGTGAACTCTAGTCAAAGGGAACATGATTCATCTGATGGGGTGTCAAGTGGAGTCAAGTCAATTTGCCAAGGAAGATCCATCCAAGCTGCTTTGAGGGATGCTCAAGTTGAGACTAGAAGAACACTTGATCAAGACCAAGGTTAATCCGTGCCTCCCAATATAGAGGATGAATCCAATAATGATCAAGGTCAAGTTGATGGTCAAGACGAGGATCAAAATAATGTAGAGGGTCCTCCAAGAAACAACAAGGAGATCCACGCTCGTCGCGAAGCTAGAAAGGAAAGAATGTTGGAAATAAGAGACCACTCCCTCCAAAATGTTGTTGGAGATTTAAGGAAAGGTATTTCCACACGAGCACAATTGAAGAGGTTTAGTGAACATCAAGCTCATATTTCCATGATTGAACCTAAGAAAGTGTGGGAAGCTCTTGAAGATTCGGATTGGTTAGAAGCTATGCACAAAGAGCTCAACAATTTTGAGAGAAACAAAGTGTGGAAGTTAGTTGAGAAGCCAAAAGATTGCCGCAATGTTATTGGAACAAAGTGGATATTCAAGAACAAGCAAGATGAGCATGGGATTATTGTAAGGAACAAGGCTAGATTGGTTGCACAAGGTTATTCCCAAATTGAAGGCATTGATTATGGAGAGACTTATGCACCCGTGGCTCGTCTTGAGTCCATACGTATCCTTCTTGCTTATGCGGCACATCATAACTTTAAGCTACAACAAATGGATGTAGAAAGTGCATTCCTTTATGGTCCCTTGAATGAATTGGTATATGTCAAGCAACCCCCGGGATTTGAGGACCCCAACTTCCCAAACCATGTTTACAAACTTGATAAGGCGCTCTATGGGCTCAAGCAAGCCCCACGCACGTGGTATGAGCACCTTAGAGAGTTATTGTTTGACCGTGGCTTTGAGGTTGGGAAAATCGATCCCACTCTTTTTACTAAGAGAGTCAATGGGGAGCTTTTCGTATGCCAAATCTATGTTGATGATATTATCTTTGGCTCTTCTAACAAAGCTTTTAATGATGAATTCTCAAAGCTTATGACTAGTAGGTTCCGGATGTCCTTGATGGGGGAGTTGAAAGTATTCCTTGGGTTTGAGATAAAGCAAGTTAGAGGAGGAACCTTCTTCAATCAAGCCAAGTATACCCAAGATATGCTCAAGAGATTCAAAATGCAAGATTTTAATGGAGCCCCAACTCCCATGGCAACAAAGACTCATCTAGAACAAAATCCAAATGGTAAAGATGTGGATCAAAAGGTATACCAGTCTATGATTGGTTCTTTGCTTTACCTTTGTGCATCTAGACCCGATATTGTGTTGAGTGTAGGTGTGTGTGCAAGATATCAAGCGGCTCCTAAGGAAAGCCATTTAATGGCGGTCAAGAGAATCTTTCGATATTTAGTTCATACCCCATTTTATGGTCTTTGGTACCCTCAAGGCTCAACATTCGCTCTTTGTGGATACACGGACTCAGATTGGGCGGGAGACAAGGATGATAGAAAATCAACATCCGGGGCTTGCCAATTCCTTGGTAGGTCCTTGGTATGTTGGTCTTCTAAGAAGCAAAATTGTATTTCTCTCTCCACCGCCGAAGCCGAGTATGTTGCTGCTGCTAGTGCGTGCACCCAATTGCTATGGATGAGGCAAACTTTAAAGGAATACGGTGTCCATTGTGACAAAGTGCCTCTTCTATGTGACAATGAAAGTGCCATCAAGATTGCATACAACCCGGTGGATCACACAAGGACAAAGCATATTGAGATTCGACATCACTTTATTAGAGATCATGTTGCTAGAGGTGATATTGTTCTATCCTATGTATCAACCAAAGATCAACTTGCCGATATCTTCACGAAGCCTCTTGATGAAGCAAGGTTCTGCTACTTGAGGAATGAACTAAATATCGTAGATTCTAGGAGTTTGACTTGATTATCTTGCACTCTCACCTAATTCTCGACCCATGTTTGGTTTAGGTGTAGGCATGGAAATAGGGGGAGTGCGGTCCCAGGTGATTGGACTATCCCTCCCCCCATTATGCGCAAATTAAACAAAAATCATTCCTCGTAATATCATTTTGTGATATGTGAGCTCAATGATGAGTTTCGGTAATGGACCCAAGATATATCTTCGTGGTGCCAAGCCGAGTATACTCAAATATGGTGGCCTAGGCCACCGCCCCCTCTCAATCGAGAGGTTGGATGTGCTTACTCATGTTTGTCACTTGGTTGTTTTGGTCTTCACTCTTATTTGCCATCTATTTGGAGTGTCTTCTTCCCTCTTAGTCTCGTGCACTCTAGTTTGGTTTTTAGTTGTTTCCTCCATTTGGTTTTAGAGTGCATGTGTTTCTCAGCTCTCGTGTCTTAACCCAAGCCTCCGTACTCCCTCATGAAAACCCTCTCTCTTCCCGCACAAGAATCATCCTTGTTCCCTGGCTTTGGTCTCAGATGGAACCGGTACTACCGGATGTGAGAGCGGTACTACCGCACCTGGGAAGTTCCCAGGTCATGTCCTGGCAAACTTCTCCAGGAACGGTACTACCGCCCGCGTGTCCGGCCCTACCGGTAACCGGTACTACCGGTCGTAGAACCGGTACTACCGCTTCCAAGCGGTAGTACCGCTCCAACAACCGGTACTACCGGTTGACGGTTCCAGGTATATAAGGGGCGTGTGGGGAGAGGCACCCCTCAGTGCCTCATTATTTCCCACTTCCCCCTATCTTACCTGCGCCGCCACCGGAGATCTTGAAGGCCCCGGAGCTCTACCGCGCCCTCCTCCCTCCGGATTCCCTTTGGATTCGGCCTCCGGGCAAGCTCCAACTCCCTTCCACCGCCATGGATCCCGGTACAACCGCCCCTCCTCTTCTTGTTTGATTTCCCCATTAGATCTAGGTTTTGGCTTAGATCCGTGGAGAAATTGAATACTTGCAAGGTTGTACTGCCATATTATTCCTTGTTACCGCATAGAATCTTCAATTTAACAGTATATATTGTCAAGATTGGGCCATTCCTTCAGATCTGACCACCTGTGTGCCGCTCAACCGGTAGTACCGGAACTTTTTCCGGTACTACCGCTTGCAAGCGGTACTACCGGTTGTCAGGTCCGGTAGTACCGGTCCACCCTGACCACTATGTTCTGTTCAAACTTGTAGATTCTCTCGGTATTGCCTTCCTGATTCTTGTGTCCTTATCTCCGTGCTTTCCTCCCTCGTGCTTTCACAGATGCAGGTGGTTCTCGGGGTGCACGGAAGCGCTCCAAGTCTGACCGTGAGATTGTTGAGGAAGAGACCGAGTCTGAGGAAGAAGTTATGCCTCAGCCTAGACGCCGTTCCAAGTTGCCTACCACTCGAGGTGGTCGTGGGGGTCGCGAAGGGGCTACCAAGCGCTCAGCTGGGCGTGGCAGAGCCCCTCCCCCTCGCCCCCCTTCCACTGGACGTACCAAGAGTCTCAGCTCTGGGCCATCTGGGCCAAAGACACTCTCTGACATCTCTGAGGCAGAGTTTAGGGCTCTCCGTCTGGACAATGCATACTCTCACAGCAGGAGCGTGTTAAGGGCGGACAGTATTTTCTATGATGACTTCCAAGAGCGTGTGTACCATGAGGTTCTTATGACCAATACCCAGCTGGTGGTGCCTCAGCAGTGGATTGACTTGGGCCACATTGACAAGAACTCTGACTATTTTGGTGAAGCTAAGGAAATCTGCTCAAACCTTGGTATGCTCCCCATTATGCAGTTTCAGCATGACTATGATCCCCTGCTCATCTGTCAGTTTTATGCCACTGCTCACTTCCACACTGGCCGCACTCGGAAGATTACATGGATGACTCAAGGTGCTGTCAAGGAGGCTACGCTTGCGGAGTTTGCTGCCATTTTGGGGTATGAGGATCGTGGTCGGGACGTTCCTTGTGGTTTCCGTTGCCACATGCGGGAGAATCCCTCCAAAAAGGATGTTCTACGACCATTGTATATTCGAGGCCGTGGGATTGCTGGTAAAATCAAGGACCTCCTCCCCACTTATGACATTCTCCATCGCATTTTCCGTGAGACTGTGGCTCCTCGTGCGGGCAACAAGGACGAGATACATGGCTTCTCCGTTGACCTGCTGTTCAACACCTTCCTCAACAGAGAAACCGGTCAACCTCTTGATGTGACAGACTACATTTGGAATGAGATGGTTGCGGCTGCACACACTCGGAGGGTTCCACCTTTTGCGCCTTACATTATGGCCCTTATTGTGTCCAAGTGCCCTGTCGTTGCTCGGACGCTCTCCACTCGCTCTCTTGTTGTGCACAAGCCCAAGGCCCTCAAGATCAAGGTTCATGCCAAACCCCGAGCTGCACCAGGTGAGGAGGATGAGGATGAGGATGACTCTGAGCATGCTGACAGTGGTCATGACGATGACTTTGAGATCTCTCGCCGCAAGCACGCTCAGCCCTCTTGGGCCAAAAGGATGGAGGTCAAGCTCAAGAAGATCTTCTGCTTCCAGGTTGACAACCAGAAGCGTATGTATGAGGCGCACGTGTCTGCAAAGAAAGCCTGTGCTCGTCAGAAGGAGCTCATGTCTGCTCAAGGGTTGACCATCTCTGAGGGATCCGAGAACAATATCACTCCAGAGGACCAGTGGATTTCTCAGCACAGCCGTTGGGACGATGATGTCTCTTCCTCGCACCGCGCCCCACCTACATATGAAGATGAGGAGGATCTTGAGGATGAGGAGGAAGAGGAGGACGAGGAGTATGATGATTGATCTTTGGGGCGTTAGCTCTGCACTTGTCCCAATTGGCGTCTTGATGCCAAAGGGGGAGAAGTTGCACTTTAGGCACGGATGTTGCATGGGAAGTCACAAGCTCGCTCTTCTCTTGACCTTTTTTATTGCTTGTGAACTTTGTGGTCTACTATGTGTTTATGTCGTGTGTGAAACTTTGTGAAACTTTGTGATTGGATCCATCTTATGCGACTATGTGTTTTATGTCTGTGGATCCATCTTGTGATGTGTTGCAACACCTATTGTCTACTTATTACTCATCACATGTTTTGGGCAAAGGTATGTCTTCATTTGCTAGTTTCCATACTTGTGCACCCATGTTGGGTTTGTAAATTAGAGGGGGAGATTTGTCTCTACACATCTAGCGGGAGTATCTTCTCTAGTTTACAAATCTCAGTTGCCCCTTGTTAAAATCATCCTGCAAAAGTGTATTATCATCAAACACCAAAAAGGGGGAGATTGAAAGAGCATTTTTCTAATCCCTCTGATTTTGATGTTTGATAACAATACATTTATCGATTTAACCGTGTACTAAGTTTATCACAGGATTGACAAAAGAAGGCACAAGTCATGGCATGGCAGTTTTCCCCTTGCAAAACTTCAGTGTCAACCGGTAGTACCGGACCTGCAACCGGTACTACCGCTTGACACCGGTACTATCGGTTCTAGTACCGGTTGGCACAGATCAAATGAGAGAAGGGTGAGTACTAGTCAGTACACACCGGTACCACGGAGCGGCACTACCGGTCCAACCGGTAGTACCGCTTGGTACAAGCGGTACTACCTCTTGAGGCGGTCGTACCGCTCATTGGTACCGCTGCATACTGACTAGCACCCTCCCCTCTCCACTTTGGTCAGTACCAAGCGGTACTTGGGACCGGTACTACTGCTCGAACCGGTAGTACCGCTGACAGTGTCCGGTACTACCGCTTGTGGGTAGTACCGCATGGGGGTACCGCCCAAGACTGAAGGTTTCACACAAGGGCAAGGTCTCCACCGGTACTTGGTCCGGTACTGGACCGGTAGTACCGCTTGCAAGCGGTAGTACCGCTTGCAAGCGGTACTACCGCTTGGGTACCGGTACTACCGCTTGGGTACCGGTACTACCGGTCATTTTCTGCTCCAACGGCCACCTGTTTCGTGGAGGGGTATAAATACTCCTCCACCTACCTTGGGACAAATTGCTCAGCACATTAAAGTCATTGCCCACCATTGGAGTCCATTGGAGCCACTTATATTCGCAAGATCTCATCATCCAACCATCCAAAGTCCTTGATCTTTTGGGATTCGAAGGAGGAGTCCCCGATCTACTACTTCACCAAACAAGATCTTCATTTCCCCCTCATTTCATTGAGGCCCCCTTTGCTCTAGTGTTTGTTGGAAATCCTAGCTCAAGTTTTTGTTCTTACAAGCTTGTCTTTGTTTGCTTTGACAGCTTACTTGTATTTGGGAGCCTCCGATTAAGTTGTGGATGTGTGCCCCAAACTTGTAACGGTGCCGGCTTCCACCTTGAAGGTTGCCGATATAGTGGAAGGTGAATCGATCCCATTGGGGTGAGATTCATCGGAGAACAAGGGAGGCCTCTTGTGGCGTTGGTGGTTTGTAACCACCCCCTCTCCAAACGTAGACGTACTTCCCCTCAAAAGGAAGGAACTACGGGAAACAAATCCTTGTGTCTCCGTGTCCACTTTCCGGTTACCTCTATCCTTTACCGCACCTTACTTACTTGTTTCTTCTTTGTGTTGTGGTAGCTCTTGCATTTTGTCATATAGGTAAATTCACCGTAGTTGCATTATCTAGAGAATTTACCTTATTGTCAAACCTTAATTTGAAAAAGAAGAAAATTTGAAGTAGCACCTATTCACCCCCCCTCTAGGTGCCCATACGATCCTTTCACACGCCCACTTAATCGCCTGCCACTCCTCTCCATTTCCCCTCTCTCGCTCGCACCAGATCGCCTCCAGGCTGCACCGAATTCCCGCTTGAACGCCTTTGGCTCCGACGAGCTCTCCGACCAAATTCAGGCAGCACCAGCCACCCCTTTACACCTCGACCACATGTGTGTGCTCCCCATCGCCCCCTGCATCTCCCAGTGCCGCTCTCTTGGCCGTGCGTGCACCAGAGCTTCGGCAAGGACATCACCCGAGCGCCACCGAGAACGTCTTCAACTCCGGCGACCCCTCCCCGTAACCTTCGTCCACCCCTTTCTCTCTCGTTGATGCACTCGCGTTCGCCACACTCGCCCGCGTCTAACGCCGCCTTCCTTTTTCCTTCTGGTGGCCTGTAACCTTGCCCTCGTCGACAAACAGAAGCACCTGGCGCCGCCACGAACTCCGGCGAGCAATCGCCGCTACCCTCGAGCGCCACTCGACAAACTGACCCCACCTCGAGCATCAGCACTTCCCGGCGAGTCTGGTGAGCATCCTCTCCCTCTCCCGTGCTTCCTGGTTCGTCGGCAACGTCACCGTCTGAGCGCGCGTGTGGCATCCTGCAAAACCACTACTAGAAAATCGCGGTGTTTTTGTGCATTGCATCATCATGACCACATGCTCATGTCATCATGCCGCATTGCATTTGAGCATCGTCATCATCTTGCATTTGCTTGCATAAAACTATTTTCGGAAAAACCTAGTTTTGTTTTCCAAACGCCCCGTCTTAATTCAAATGCAAAGCCCGGCCTCCGGATTATTTTTTGTTTGAATGCTATCGGTTTGCAAACGGTCCAAATAAAGTAAATAAAATATTAAGTTGTTTTTAGCGGGGCAGTCGAACGGGCCGAATGACCCGAACGACCGCCCCAGAAATTAAAACGGTCCACCTACACCCGCCCTTCTAAATCCTACATCTACCAATCTACCTACCCAGCCCAGCCTCCACCTCACCCCACCCAATTCCGTTGTGCCACCTCACCCTCTCCTCTCCCCCCACCAACCATGTGCTGACACCTCACCCAGCCTCTCTCCTCCCTCCCCACCTGGCCACACTCAACACACACAGCCCGCACGCTTCCCCCTCTCCACAGCAGATCCCGCGGGACCCACGCCTGGCCCCACCGCTTCCTCTCCTCTCCCCGAGACCGCCTCTCCCCTGTGCTTCTTCCCCGAGCCCCGCGCGCCGCCGCACCTGCGTCCGCGTCCGTCGGCTCTACCGCCCCGTCCCCGGTCCGCCCAACCTCCCTGCCGCGCTCTCCCGCCCTTCTCCCCTCCGGCCCCGCCGCCAAGCTCGAGTGCGCGCCGCCCCGAGCTCCCTCGCCGCCAGTACCGCTTCTGCCCGCCTCCCCGGCGCAGCAGCGCGCTCCGCGGCCACTTTCTCCGGCCACCCGGGCCCCACCGGCGCCCGCACGACCCCTCCGAGCTCCTTCGTGCGCCTACCGCGGCCCCGCCACCAGCGCACCGTCGCCACCGCATCGGCAGCAGCAGCCCGTCCCCGAGCCCTCCGTCGCAGGCCATACTCTGCACCAGCAACCGCCGCCGCATGCCGCTGCTCTGGCCCCGGCCCCGCAGCCCGCGGCCCGCGTCTGCGCCACCGCCGGCCGCGCTCGCCCGACGGGTCTCGTCACCGTCCCCGCCGCCGTGGCACCTTCCGAACCCCGAGACTCCATCTCGGTACCCGGAGGACGCCACATGGAGCCATCGGAACCGCAAGACCCTTGGCGCTTGGACCGAGGGAACCATGCCGTGAACCCCGATACCCGAAGGTCGACATCGGACTGAAGCATCAAGGCCTCCCTCATGAAGCTGTCAAGAACTCCATCACGGAACATCCAGTACTCCGGCAGGGAACCCTGAAGACCGTTCCGATCCCGCGGACCCCTCGAAACCCCAAGGCCGCCAAGATCTCCGCCGTGGAAACGACAAAACAGACGCCATGACCCGACGCCCCCGGACTCGAGTACCCCGGAACCCGATCCACTCAAGTTCGCCATCGACGACAGGACGACAGCAACCAGGGCGAGTCCGATGCCCGACGCTACGCCAAGTTCGCCGAGACCCCGAACCCGAGGGTCCCTCGACAAGACCGTCTCGTCACAAGAGCCCCGATGACCTTTTGTCGCCAAGATCTGCATCGCTACGTGTTTCGTCGACCAATGAGCGAGGTGGAACCCGATGGAGCCGGTACCAACGAGATCGACCGCCGGACGCCAAGCACTTCACCCCGACATCGAGACCCTGGACGACAAGTTCTCCATCTTGTATCTGAACCTCGCCGATCCCAGAGCCCGTGAACGCTTCCGGCGAACCCCGAGACCCAACCCCGGACCCCGGAACCCCAAGTTCGTCGAGACCCTAATGTGTGAACCCCTTCCCGAAACCCTAATTTTATAATATAATACAATTGTTGCATATCAAATCATTCATCTCGCATGCATATCTGTGGTTTGGGGGCCTTATGCCGATTCACCTAATAATTAAATATGGGGCCCATATGCGGGCAAATCTAGTCTCATATTGGCCTCATTTAAATTTGTGCATCGAACCGGTACTATCTTTTGCCATGTTGAAACCACATTTAATTTGCGGGGTAGCTAAACAACATGAACCACCTAATTAATTGTCGGGACCCCGGTTCCGCTTAATATGACCTAATTGCATCGCACCTTTGCCATGCCATGCATCATACATGCATCATGCCGATCTTCTGCCGTTGTATTAAATAGTGCATCCGGTGTTTCTTCTAGTGTTTTGCTTCTTCGCGGATAAGGCCGTTGAGTTGATGTGAGCTTCGCCCCGATCTTCGGTTGAACCTTCGACAATGTTTTCAGGCGAGCATCTCCCCCTTTCTACCTATCTTACTTTTATAGTCTTTATTCCCTCCTGTTGATCTATTTCTATCTGTGTTGCGATGCTTTAGTTTCCGTACCTGTGATATACCGTGCAGCCCTATATTGCCTTGGACACATCCTATTACCTGTGTTTGGTAGATAGTTGGACTTGCGCGTCGTAGTCGCTTGCTCAAGTGTTGTTGCGTGTCGTCCAGTGCCACAGTTGTTGATGTATTGCCGCATGTTGTTGTTGGAGATGATTCTAGTTTTACTTATCGTTCACTTTAATTCCTGTTTAACAACTAAAATTGAAGTAGCAGAGGCATCGGTGGGTGATAGATAACATTTGGTTTCCGAACGCCCACTTGTGTCCCGTAGGACCCCGAGTACTTGATACCTGTTCCTTGTTTTATCGCGCTATCCACATCCGGGAGGTATATGGGACCCCCCTTAGCCAGAGCTTGATTCAGTCTTATTTCTTGGGGCCACAACTAGTTTGAGGTTTTATTTACTATCCTGTACCTATGCCATGCTTTACTGCTTTATTTACGATTGTGTGAGGAGCACGCTGTACTGTTTTGGAAGCGGAGTGTTTTCGCGGTATCGACAGTCCCCGTTTGGGGATCTGCTGTCGCTTACAGCCATTGTCGCAAACCTTGAGTCCGTCTCGGAGCTTGCTTACTTCGTTGCGGGTGTACTCCAAGGGGTGGCCCCCTGAAATATTTCTGAATCTTGTGATTGCTTTGTCGTGAAGGCCTCGTTGGGTTTTGATTTGGTTTTTCCGAGGTTGATCGAGTGTGTGTTGCTATTTGTGCACCCCGGCCTGGTTAAAACTTTCTGAAAGCCGTGTCCGCGGTTATGGACGACTTGGAGCACAGTATCTCGACCATAGACAAGCATAACTAAAGTTTATTGCTATAAATTTTACTTTATAATGACTAGTAATCAGCTTCACTATAATGGAATGGCTAATTAATACTGCCCACAATTGCTTGTTTGGAGTGTCGCTTGCGACCATTGTACCTGACTAGTAAGTATTGCAACTACAACGGAATGGCTGAATAAAAGTACCAACAACTGCTGGGTTTTGGGTTATCTCAAGCTAAACGAATCTGACTAGTAAGTGTTGCCACTATCATGGAATGGTTAACTAAAAGTGCCTACTGCTTATTTTATCAGGATGATTATCTATACCTGACTAGTAATTGCTGCAACGATAACTGAATAAATAAAACTGCCAACCGTGTGAGTTCCTCGGTTGACTTCCTCGTTTGGTCTCGAGGGGGAAACACCAGGATGGGTTTGTTTGGTGTTAGCTTCAGGTTGGATCCGGATAGGTCATTCTTATCCCTCTCTGATTGCCGCCAGTTGTATCGAGTCTCTATAGGTTGTTTAGTGCATGCTGCCGCTGCCGCTCAGCCCACCATACCTATGTAGGCGAGGACCGCCGAATTCTAGTCTCGCCGTGTACTGGCCTCAGTACTGACGCTCCTCTTTTTCCTTTGCCCTTTGTCGGCACCCCTTTTGTTTAAGCAGGTTTGAGATCGACGCCGTTAGCAGGGTTACCCTTCCGGCTTGGCCTGGGCAGGGTTATGGACGCCATTGGTTATTCTTCAGGGCCCTTAGCCCCATTTGCATCTTGTCCGTAGCTGGACGTTATATCGTTCTCAAGGTGTTTTGGATCTTTGGATATTATATTTGTATTCTTGACTCATGGAGTCGTGTTGTATATATATATCTGTTCTGTGGGTCCCATCGAGGACTGTTGTGTAATGTTATTACTTCGTTTTCCACCCGCACGAAAGTGCCTGGTGGGCACCTGTGAATCGTTTCTATGCGGGTTTGGCGGGTTTCTCTAAAACTTGCATAGGTCCGATTCTGAGGGTGTTACAGCGCGCCGCCGTCTGCCGCCGCCAGCGCCGCCATTACTTGGTCATGTGTTGTGGTCCGTTGGATCTGGATCGAAGGAATAGGATTAGATTTTAGTCGAAGGGGTACGTTTGATCCTGAGCCATGCGATGCGCTTTAAATCCAACCGACCACAGAGCGTGATCCGCGTGAACCGGTACACGCCAGTAAGAAAGCGCCACGTGTCCAGAGTTTGATTTAAAACAGAAATTTTGATCTATTAGATATGCAAACTTGCGAAATTCATAACTTTTAATCCACATGTCCAAATTTTGCAAATTTTATATCATTGGAATCAGGAGAACAAAACCTTTCCAACCATGCACTTTGTTTAGTATTTTGCTTCTGTAAAATTGGTTGTTTATGCAGAAATATATTCAGGCTTATTTTGGATATAAAATTAATTCTAAAAATGTTTTTATGGTAAAATCTTTTGTAAATAGATTGTTTTGAACCTACTGACCATATAAACCAACTTGTAGATTTAAAAGTATATTTGGTGACACTTAGGAATTAAATCTTTGAATAAAAGCATTTCTAGCTAAATAAAAATATTGATTATGGTTTAAAAATGCTTTTAAAGTAAAACCTTTTGGAAAATGATGTGATTCAAACCTTCTGACCCTAAACATCAAGTTTTGATATTTGAAAACATATTTTATGAACCTTAGTAAATTATTACTTAGTTAAAGGCATTTCTAGCAAATAAAAATATTGTTTGATTTAAAAATGGGATTTAGATGAAACCTTTTGCAAATGGGTTAATATTAAACCATTTAACCATAAACACTAACATATGTGTTTAAAGAATATATTTGGCTAACCCTACAAATTATTACTTTGATATAAATCATTTTAGCAAAACAAAATGATTTAAATGGCCATTTTCACCAACTTGAATTTAAATGGTTTTACCACTTTTGTAAATGACCAATGGGAGCTTTAAAATGTTTAGAGCCTACTAGAAACCACTTTTCCAAATAAAACAATCTTTTGCATGCTTGCATGCATTTCTTGATCTTATTGTTTCATGTGGTGAATTGTTTGAATGTTGGTTTGAAAATGTGCTTGCTTGATTGAATTGTAGTGATATTAGAAGAGTGTGATATTTGCAAGATCAAGGAGTGAACCAACATTCTCTACTAAAAAGGCAGGTGACACTATCATCCATGTCCTACTATTTTCATTACACTTAGTGGATTTTTGTAGTATGCATGTTAGGACTACTATATTTCTATGCTATGCTATATCCTATTAGGAAATCCATCTTACTTAGTGAAAACCTCATAGTTGTAGTATGCTTAGCCATGCTATAGACTTGGGATGGAATACATGATATGATTATATGAAGTGTTGGAAAAATATATGTTTTATATAATAAAACAAGTACTCAATGAACCACCTGGGTGGAAAGAGGATACTCACTTTTGGACAAGGTGGCAACAAAGGGAACCATGTTTATATGGCTATATTTTTGTATGTGCACTAGAAGAAAACCACCCAGGGACTTAGATATTGAACAAGTTTCTCGTATAGTGGCTTCCGTGTACAGCCACATGCTAAATGGGCTCTGGCTTAGTCAACTACATAGTAGAAGACCCTTGCATTGGCATCTTCAGGTTAACTAGAATCATGTATTGGAACTATATCCATACATTGGTGCCTGGTAGACAAGCTAGCATTGTGTATTGGGAGGACTTCTATGGAAAGACTTTGTCACATTCTCGATCTGCCGGTACTCCATTTGGTGAGTACTTATCCAGCGGCCACTGGTGGCGTCAAGACGAGATTGTGTCATGTGGGTAAAGTTTACAACTTCTACAGAAGATCAAAATTCTAAGTACTTAGCTGTGTCCCCGGTTACGGACAACTCTGAGCAACTAAGGCCTGAAGCTATGGAAGATCTCGACATTCCAATTTCTCAAAGTAAAACTTGATGGTGACAACAAGGGATTAGAAGCACTTGGAGTTTTCCAAGGAGTTCAGAAAGATTTTCAAAAGATCAAAACTATTTTGAAAAGATAGGATAAAACTATATTGCTTTATGCAAATGAGCCTAAACCCTACTTAGCCAAATATGCATGTAATGATAGGATCCACTTATTTCTACATAGTAGTGAAACTTTCCAATACAATTCAAATGTATTGACCCTTGTGGCTGCAACTTATTATGTTGCAGGTTTGTTTGATGTTAGTGAAGTGTGTTGAATAGGATTACAAGTCTACAACCAACATGATTGCCTGTGGCACTTTGAAGATGAAGGACTCCATGCTATATAGATATTTTGCTGCATTGTAATGTGATAGCCAAATGAGCTATGTAAGATGTAATGAATTATTTTATTCCTGGTTATAAAGTTGTATTATGACCTTTGTTTCTTGATATTACATCTTAACTATGGATGTTAGCTATTGATCCAGGGATTAGCATTGTAAATACAGGGATCTCTACCTTATTAAAGGTTGGGACCTCTACAACATGCAACTTGTATTGCATAAGTGGCTTTGCGGGTGCCTATTTCTCCCAACATAGTTAAGATTCAATTTACAACGGGTGATTGACAATACTAGTATCAACGTTGTGGTTCTTGTTCGTAAGTTAGATCAACACTTATTGAAAGCCCCAAACCACGTAAAACATGCAAAGAAAATTAGAGGCGTCTAACTTTGTTCTGCAGGGGTGTGCTGTGATGTGATATGGCCATGATTGTGATTATATATGATGTATGCAATGTTCCTTATTGTAAGTCGGCAACCGACAGGATCCATATGGTTGTCTTTTAATTCCATTAAGACATGCGTGTCTATTATTCAAAGTAGTTGTAATAGTTGATGCTGGTGGACGACAACCATGAAGCGGCGCCATTGACCTTGACGCCATGCCGGTGATGATGGAGATCATGTTCGTGCTTGAAGATGGAGATCGGAAGCACAAGAAGAAAGGCCATATCATATCACATACTATGAATTGCATGTGATGTTAATCCTTTTATGCATCTTGTATTGCTTAGTTCGCAACGGTAGCATTATAAGATGATCCCTCAAGCACAAAAAAATTCAAGTTATAAAGTGTTCATCCTTAGTAAGCACCGTTGCTAAAGCTCGTTGTTTCGAAGCACCACGTGATGATCGGGTGTGTTAGATTCTACGAGTGTATACGACATGAGCAAGCCAGATTTGCTCATGCGGAAGCTAAGGTTTGATCTTGACGAGCCTAGTATGTACAGACATGGTCTCGGAACACGGATCACCGAAAGGTAAAACATGAGTCATATAGTAGATATGATGAACATGTTGATTGTTCACCATTGAAGCTACATCAACTCTCGTGATGATCGGGTTTGATGTGGTGGATTTGGTTCGTGTGATCACTAAAACAATGTGAGGGATATTGTTTTGAGTGGGAGTTCACCTAGATTAATTTAACTATTAATTACAACTCAATTTGTCATAAACTTAGTCTGAACTATTGCAAATATGTAGTAGATCAATGTCGGCCCCTACCATCAATTTTAATGCGTTCCTAGAGAAAGAAAAGTTGAAAATTGTCCACCACATCTTGTGATGTTAATCCTTAGGGTTTAGGGTATGAATTGCATGTGATGTTAATCCTTTTATGCATCTTGTATTGCTTAGTTCATGACGGTAGAATTATAAGATGATCCCTCTAGCACAAAATTTCAAGTTATAAAGTGTTCATCCTTAGTAAGCACCATTGCTAAAGATTGTTGTTTCGAAGCACCACGTGATGATCGGGTGTGTTAGATTCTGCGAGTGTATACAACGGGAGCAAGCCAGATTTGATCATGTGGAAGATAAGGTTGCATCTTGACGAGCCTAGCATGTACAAACATGGTCTCGGAAACACGGATCACCGAAAGGTAAAGCATGAGTCATATAGTAGATATGATGAACATGTTGATTGTTCGCCATTGAAGCTACATCAACTCTCGTGATGATCGGGTTTGATGTGGTGGATTTGGTTCGTGTGATCACTAAAACAATGTGAGGGATATTGTTTTGAGTGGGAGTTCACCTAGATTAATTTAACTATTAATTACAACTCAATTTGTCATAAACTTAGTCTGAACTATTGCAAATATGTAGTAGATCAATGTCGGCCCCTACCATCAATTTTAATGCGTTCCTAGAGAAAGAAAAGTTGAAAATATGTATTAGTTCCCTCACGGCCAAGGTCTGAGATGAGGCTACCTTGTGAAGATTGTCCACCTGTGCAGTACCCAAGATGACAGTTGGTCATGGTTGGGAGGCCAAACTCACAGGAGAGGTGCTTATACTAGGGTGTGTAATTAAAAGGTTAGGATTGATTATCCGCATACTGAGTATGGTGAATTCAGGATTTGTTCCTGACGGATGTATCGAATGTTGTGGTGAAATTGTACAATCTCTGCAGAGTGTCAAACTATTCGAATAGTCGCTTCCGCGGTTATGGACAGTTGGAGTGGCCATACTGTTCCCCCGTCAGACTTTTCAAAATGACTTGTGAAATGAATTGAGACTTTGACTTGACCACAACAGGGTTGTCACATGAGTTACAAGATCCCACTTAGGATTTATAAAATTGAGACTAGATTTGGAACTTCGTAGAGATAAATCTGGCTTTTGCAAAACAACCCTAGACTCCTATTATCCAAAAACCCCCTTTTACTTGTTAGTATTAGTTTGCGAGTACTTAAAGCGTACTCATGGCTTTGTCCCTGGCTATTCCCATGGCCAGACTATGAAGAGGAGTACCTGGAGGACGGACCCCAGGAAGGTTACGACAACTAGGATCATCTCCCATCGTCAGCATTGCCTGTGACCTAGAAGATGGAGCTTCGCCTACGCTACCGTTATTATTACGTATTCCGCTGCTTGATGTTGTATTAAGAACTAGATCATGAGATCCCTATTTGTGTAAGAACTTATGTACGGTTTGTAATGGATGATGTACTATGGTATCCAATTGTGTTATGTCTCGCAAAAATGGTAATCCTGGGATTGCGATGTATGGCATAACAGGCATCTGGGATTAAAAATCCGGGTGTTGACAATACCATTCTCCTAATGATATGATCTTATTGCTAACAACATCTCAATGTTCATGATCGGGAAACCACGATCATCTATTAACCAACAAGCTAGTATTACAAAGAGGCTTTACTAGGGACTCTAATTTAGTTTACAAATCACACAAGTATTAATGTTTTCGGTTAATAATGTTATAGCATGAATGTAAACATTTATCATAAACACAAAGATATAATAATAACCACTTTTATTATTGCCTCTAGGGCATATCTCCAACAGTCTCCCACTTGCACTAGAGTCAACTAATCTAGATTACATGGCAATATACCGAACACCCATGGTGGTTTGGTGCTGGTCATGTTTTGCCCTCAGGAGAGGTTTAGTCAACGGATCCGCCACATTCAGATCTGTGTGTACTTTGTAAATATTTATTTCACCATCTTGGACATGCTCTCGAATAGCGTGAAAACTTAGCTTGATATGCTTCAGCTTCTTGTGTAACCTTGGTTCTGGCTATGGCGCCCATGTTATCACAATATATAGACATTGGGTCCAACGCACTTGGAACCACAACGAGCTCTGTAATGAACTCCTTCATCCATATCGCCTCTTGTGAAGCCTCCGAAGCAGCTATGTATTCCGATTCAGTTGAAGATCTCGCCACAACGCTTTGCTTTGCACTCCTCCAGCTAACTACTGCACCATTCAAAGTAAATACGTATCCAGATTGAGATTTAGAATCATCCGGATCGGTGTTCCAACTAGCATTGGTGTAACCATTAACAACGAGCTGTTCATCACCTCCATAAGAAAGAACCATATCCTTAGTTCTTCTCAAGTACTTAAGGATGTTTTTGATCGCTGTCCAATGATCCACTCCTGGATCACTTTGATATCTGCTAGTTAAACTAACAGCATATGCAATGTCGGGTCTAGTACATAGCATGGCATACATTAGAGATCCTATGGCTGAGGCATAGGGAGTCTTACTCATCCTTTCTCTATCTTCTGCCGTTGTCGGACTTTGATTTTTACTCAAGGTCGTATTGGGCAACATGGGCAAGAACCCTTTCTTGCTATCTTCCATTCCAAACCTCTTTAGAACTTTGTCCAAATATGTACTCTGTGACAATGTTATTAGGCGTATCGATCTATCTCTATAAATCTTTATGCCTAATATGTAAGCTGCTTCGCCAAGATCTTTCATTGAAAAACTATTATTCAAATAATCCTTGACACTATTAAGAAGGTCTACATCATTCCCAATCAACAATATGTCATCCGCATATAGTATTAAGAATGCTACAAATCTCCCACTCACTTTCTTGTAAATACAAGCTTCTCCATAAGTTTGTATAAAACCAAAACTTTTGATTACCTTATCAAAACATTGATTCCAACTCCGGGATGCTTGCTTCAATCCATAAATGGACCGTTGAAGTTTGCATACCTTGTTAGCATCTTTAGGATCGACAAAACCTTTGGGTTGTACCATATACAACTCTTCATCAATGTCTCCACTGAGGAACGTCGTTTTGACATCCATCTGCCATATCTCATAATCATAATATGCAACGATTGCTAACAAAATCCTCACAGACTTTAGCTTTGCTACCGGTGAGAAAGTCTCATCGTAGTCAACTCATTGTATTTGTCGAAACCCTTTTGCGACAAGTCGAGCTTTATAGACAGTAACATTACCATCAGCATCTGTTTTCTTCTTGAAAATCCATTTGTTCTCGACAGCCTTCCGGCCATCTAGTAAGTCCACCAAAGTCCATACTTGGTTTTCGTACATGGATCCAATCTCGAATTTCATGGCTTCTTGCCATTTATTGGAATCTGGGATCATCATTGCTTCCTCATATGTCGCAGGGTCATCGGTGTTGTCCACCAACATGACACTCATAACGGGATCATACCAATCAGGAGTGGTATGAGTTCTCGTTGACCTGCGAGGTTCCGTAGTTACTTCAACCGAAGTTTCATGATCAACATCATTAGCTTCCTCTCTTTTGGGAACTACTTCCGGTGCTGCACTACTCTCAAGTTCGAGATAAGGTTCAATAACCTTGTCGAGTTCTAATTTCCTTCCAATCACTTCTTTCGAGAGAAACTCCTTCTCTAGAAAGGATCCATTCTTGGCAACGAAGATTTGCCCTTGGATCTATGATAGAAGGTATACCCAATAGTTTCATTCGGGTATCCTATAAAGACGCATTTT
Organism: Avena sativa; assembly: GCA_916181665.1. NCBI lineage: Eukaryota > Viridiplantae > Streptophyta > Magnoliopsida > Poales > Poaceae > Avena > Avena sativa. The sequence goes on from OV702282.1 coordinate 199,557,966, forward strand.
TCCGCTTTGGGTTCAAGCTTGTCGGGCTGTAACTTCTTTACATAAGCTTCGCAACCCCAAACTTTAAGGAACGACAATTTAGGTTTCTTCCCAAACCATAATTCATACGGTGTCGTTTCAACGGATTTAGATGGTGCCCTATTTAAAGTGAATGCGGCTGTTTCTAATGCATAACCCCAAAACGATAGCGGTAAATCTGTAAGTGACATCATAGAACGAACCATATCTAAGAGAGTTTGATTACGACGTTCAGACACACCATTGCGTTGTGGTGTTCCCGGCGGTGTCAATTGTGAAAGTATTCCGCATTTCTTCAAATGCTCGCCAAACTCGTAACTTAGATATTCACCTCCACGATCAGATCGTAGAAATTTAATCTTCTTGTTATGTTGATTCTCTACCTCACTTTGAAATTCCTTAAACTTCTCGAATTTTTTTGACTTATGTTTCATGAAATAGATATACCCATCTCTACTCAAATCATCCGTGAAGGCAAGAACATAACGATAACCACCGCGCGATGCTACACTCATTGGGCCACACACATCGGTATGTATGATTTCCAATAAGTCTGTAGCTCGCTCCATCATACCAGAAAATGGAGTCTTAGTCATTTTACCCATCAGACATGCTTCACATCTTTCAAGTGATTCGAAATCAAGTGATTCAAGAAGTCCATCGGAATGGAGTTTCTTCATACGCTTCACTCCAATATGACCAAGATGACAGTGCCACATATAGGTCGAGTTATCGATCAATTTCAAATGTTTAGCTTCAATGTTATTAATGTGTGTATTTCTACAATCGATATTCAATAAGAATAGACCATCTATCAAAGGTGCATGTGCATAAAACATATTACTCATATAAATCGAATAACCATTATTCTCGGACTTAAACAAGTAACCGTCTCGCAATAAACATGATCCTGATATAATGTTCATGCTCAACGCAGGCACCAAATAACAATTATTTAAGTATAAAACTAATCCCGATGGTAGATGAAGAGGTAGCGTGCCGACCGTGATCACATCAACCTTTGATCCATTTCCAACGCGCATCGTCACCTCGTTCTTCGCTAGTTTCCGTCTATTCTGTAGCACCTGTTTCGAGTTACAAATGTGAGCAACCAAACCAGTATCAAATACCGAGGCACTACTACGAGTACTAGTGAGATGCATCAATAACATGTATATCAGATATACCTTTCTTCTTGATGTTGCCATTTTTCAAATCCGCCAAGTACTTAGGGCAATTCCGCTTCCAGTGAGCTTTTCCCTTGTAGTAAAAGCACTCAGTATCAGCCTTAGGCCCAGCCTTGGTATTCTTCGCCGGCGCGGTAACTTTCTTACCGCCCTTATTGAAGTTTCCCTTTTTCTTAGACTTGCCTTGCTTCTTGAATTTGGTGGTCTTATTGACCAACAACACTTGGTGCTCTTTCTTGATCTCCACTTCTGCAGACTTTAACATGGAGAAGAGTTCGGGCAATGACTTGTCCATGTTTTTGCATATTGTAGTTCATCACAAAGTTCTTGTAACTTGGTGGTAGTGATTGGAGGACACGGTGAATCCCCAAAGCATTAGGAATCACTATACCCAAGCTTTGAAGCTTGCTTGCATGCCCAGACATCTTAAGCACGTGCTCCCTGACGGAGCTACCCTCTTCCATCTTGCAGTTAAAGAACTCTTCAGAAGCCTCATAACTCTCAACTGCCGCGTGACCCTCAAATATCATTTTGAGTTCACAGACAATATCATGTGGGTCATGGTTCTCAAACCTTTTCTGAAGCTCTGGTTCCAAACCATACAAGATAGCACACTAAACTGTGGAGTACTGATTCTTCTGAGCGAGGAAAACATTCTTTACCTCATCGGCAGCATCAGCTGCAGGTGGGTCACCCAGCGGTGCATCCAGCACACATGTCAAATTACCAGCATTGAGGACAATCCTCAAATTGCGGAACCAATCCGCGAAGTTGCTTCCATTGTTTTTCAACTTTTCTTTCTCTATGAACGCATTAAAATTGATGGTAGGGGCCACCATTGATCCACAACATATTTGCAATAGTTTAGACTAAGTTTATGACAAATTGAGTTCTAATTAATAGTTAAATTAATCTAGGTGAACTCCCACTCAAAACAATATCCCTCACATTGTTTTAGTGATCACACGAACCAAATCCACCACATCAAAACCGATCATCACGAGAGTTGATGCAGCTTCAATGGCGAACAATCAACATGTTCATCATATCTACTATATGACTCATGCTTTACCTTTCGGTGATCCGTGTTTCCGAGACCATGTCTGTACATGCTAGGCTCGTCAAGATCCAACCTTAGCTTCCACATGATCAAATCTGGCTTGCTCCCGTTGTATACACTCGCAGAATCTAACACACCCGATCATCACGTGGTGCTTCGAAACAACAATCTTTAGCAATGGTGCTTACTAAGGATGAACACTTTATAACTTGAAATTTTGTGCTAGAGGGATCATCTTATAATTCTACCGTCATGAACTAAGCAATACAAGATGCATAAAAGGATTAACATCACATGCAATTCATACTATGTGATATGATATGGCCTTTATTCTTGTGCTTACGATCTCCATCTTCAAGCACGAACATGATCTCCATCATCACCGGCATGGCGTTAAGGTCAATGGCGCCGCTTCATGGTTGTCGTCCACCAGCATCAACTATTACAACTACTTTGAATAATAGACACGCAGGTCTTAACGGAATTAAAAGACAACCATATGCCTCCTGCCGGTTGCCGACTTACAATAAGGAACATTGCATACATCATATATAATCACAATCATGGCCATGTCACATCACAACACACCCCTACAAAACAAAGTTAGACTCCTCTAATTTTCTTTGCATGTTTTACGTGGTTTGGGGCTTTCAATAAGTCTTGTTCTAAATTACGAACAAGAACCACAACATCGATACTAGTATTGTCAATCACCCGTTGTAAATTGAATCTTAACTATGTTGGGAGAAATAGACACCCGCAAAGCCACTTATGCAATACAAGTTGCATGTCAAGCGTGGAGCAAGTATCATGAACGATGTCATGTAAGGTTAGCCCGGGCCGCTTCATCCCACCATCCCGCAAGATGCAAAGTACACAAGAAGCAATCGATAACAAAAGCATCAACGCCCATAATAACCATTGTGTTCTACTCGTGCAACAGATCTACATATAGACATGGCTCTGATACCACTGTAGGGGTTCGTAGCATGGAAAACAAAAATTTCTACCGCAAGCACACAAACAAGCCAAGATCTATCTACTATATTGTAGCAATGAGTCGATTAAAGTACTCACCCTTGAAGATTCCAAAGTGGTTAACGAGAGCAGATTCTCGTGGGTGATGTAGTACACTTGCCGATCTCAAGATCGCGTAGACGATCCTTTCGGCGCTGCGTTCCGGCAGCGCTTCCGCAGTCGGTCACATGTTCGGTACTCTATGAAGACCTTTCTCTCCCTTGTTCCAGCATGCAGCGGAGGTTGAAGTTCTCCCCTCGCGATTACGGCAACACGACAACGTGGTGTCAGAAGTAGAGGGAAGATCCCGCAGGGCTTCGCCTAAGCCGGTGTGAGTTATGGTGGATCTTGGGTTTCCGGCGACCTAGGTTTAGAAGGCCGGAGAGGACGAGGTGGTGTCGGCGGTAGCTAGGGCGATGGCAACGGGCCTGCGGCGGCGCTGGGCGGCGGCGACAGCGGCTTGGCGGCGGCGCGAGGCACGGGTGGGGAGGGATGGTTGTGTGTTCTTTGGGGCATCCCTCCCCCTCTATTTATGAGAGGGAGAGAGGCTTGGGAGAGGGAAGTTTTAATCCATACCCAAACCCAAGTTGGATAGAAGGAAGGACTCTTTCCTTCTTCCACTAGGAAACCATTGTTCCATTTTGCCTTTTCAAACCTCCCTTTTGACTTTCAATTTAGAGCTTTATTTCTCTCTCTCAAATGCCCAACCAAAGTGACTTAGGACATGATCCAATCATTCCACTTACCCATGACACATTCATGGACCATTCCCCTTCCGGTCTGGTGAACCTTCTAGACCCTTCTAGAACCTCTCCGATGAAAACATCGATATCATTCCCGAACTCCGGAATCGGACTTTCCTTATATAAATCTTATTCTCCAGACTATTCCGGATCTCCTCTTGATATCCCGGATCCCATCCAAGACTCCGAACAACATTTGGTTTCCCTACTTACATTCCATATCTACTAAACAATATCGAATCCTTAAGTGTGTCTCCCTATGGTTCGTGAATTATGCGGACATGACCGAGACACTTCTCCGATCAATAACCAATAGAGTAATCTGGAAATTCATATGGCTCCCACATATTTGTACGATTACTTTGCGATCGAATGAACCACTTACATACGATACCAATTTCCCTTTGTCTCGCGATAATTTACTTATCCGAGGTTTGATCGTCAGTATCTCTGCATACCTAGTTCAACCTCGTTACCGATAAGTACTCTTTTCTCGTTCCCGTCTTGTGAGCCAGTCACATGCTTGCAAGCCAATTGGATGACATTCCACCGAGAGGGCCCATTGTATATCTATCTATCATATGGATGGACAAATCCCACTCTTGATCCATGTGCCTCAACACATACTTTCCGAACACTCAATGCCACCTTTATAGCCACCCAGTTACGATGTGGTGTTTGATGTCATCAAAGCATCGTTCTGGTGATGGTGATTAGCATGATCTCATGGTCGAAGGAATTAGGTTACTATGTATCAGAAGCTTATAGCAAATGAACTATTGAAATGACTTGATCTTAATGCTACGCTTATCTATAGGAGTATGTCCATCATACCATTCTCCTAATGATATGATCTTGTTGTTAATAACATCTCAATGTTCATGATCGGGAAACCACGATCTTCTATTAACCAACAAGCTAGTATTACAAAGAGGCTTTACTAGGGACTCTAATTTAGTTTACAAATCACACAAGTATTAATGTTTTCGGTTAATACTGTTATAGCATGAATGTAAACATTTATCATAAACACAAAGATTTAATAATAACCACTTTTATTATTGCCTCTAGGGAATATCTCCAACAACGCCGCCCCAAAACTACACCTACAACCTACTCTACAAGGGACGCCGCTCCCCTCATCCCAGCTCAACCGGTGGCTCCGGTGAGCGAGGCCTCGGGGCGGCACAGCGCAAGGAGGAGGCTCGCGGTTACTGTAGCAGGGGAAAGGGGAGAGGATAAGGTTTCCTTAGTGGCTTTCACCATAATTTCTCCACTATAGGTTCAATGAAGGTTATAACCGGAGATGTCATAGGTTATACTACCTCTCTTTCAAATAAAAAATGAAAAACAAAGTCAGAAAGAGTGGCATATTTCCCTATGGAGCTATTCTCTGTCTAGTTTTTTATCCTTCACCAGAATAGGATTAAACCACATGGCGGTCTTAATTCTTTTCCCGTCTCTTCACTTTGGTCCTAGTTTTTTGAAATTACACATCTAAGTTCTAAATCTACCGTAAGTCGTTCACCGGAGGTCCTAAATCGATTTAACCCGTGTTGACCAGTGCCACGTAGATAGTGGGTCTAGTAGGCGTACATGTCAGCCTGTATATTTACCGTCTGGCCATGTGTATTTTTGAAAAGGACCCTAGTTGTGTATTCCTTTCAGATCGCAGTCCCTAGTCATGGGTTACTTGCGCCTCGACAGGCCATTGGTTGAGTATCCAGTCCACTAGAAGGAGACGGTTGCCGTGCACACCACCTCCAGCCTGAACACCTCAAACACGAACACGTCCGGTGTGAGGCATTGTCGGTTGCCCATGTGCCCGAGCAACACGGATGCTATCGGCATCACAATCTCTAGAGACTACGACCGCTGTAGACCACATGGCCTAGGCAACATTGATGTGCATATTTGTGTGCACTCAAGCTAGACAGCTGCACTAGCGGGTCAGCACAAGTGTGCCAGCAACCAATCTAGCAAATAAGGGTCGGTGGCCATGTACGCACACGAGGCAAACGGGGGTGCATGTAGCGTGTTGGCTGTGTTCCGTATGAGGTCGTGGGGATACCGCTGCCTCTGGTTTGAATCTCCTTCCACACAATCTCCACCCCCACCATTTATTCTGTTTTTAACAAAAAAATATCAGATGAAATTGTTCCAGGACTGTGTTTTAGAAAAAATACAGCCTTGGATGCCTATTTGCAAATATACAGGGTGACATGTACATCTTCTGGACCCACTATCGATGTGGTACTGGTCAACGGGGGTCAAACTAATTTAGGACCTCCAATGAACGACTTTGAAAGATTTAGGATCTAAATGTGCAATTTCAAAAAAAACTGGGACCAAAGTGAAGAGGCATGGAAAGAATTAGGACCACACATGTGGTTTACTCCCGAAAAAGACTCATAACAGATGTCAGCACACGGCATATTCATCTTCTTTAAACTTTAAAGATATTCAAAAGAAGCTCAAATTTCTTTTGTTTATGGGAACTAACGCGAAGAGGGAAAGGCCTCAGTTTGGCGATGGAGCTTGGGTGACTCGGTGATGCTGTGTGCTCCCCGACGACCTAGCTGACGTGCGAGCTGACAATGGGCTTGTATATGACGCGGATGATGCGCCTCTCACTTGTTGCCCCTTCGAGTTACTCTGTGACCGACGTTGGGCGAACATCGTCGACGAGGTCGATACGGAGGCGGCGTGCAGGCCAAGGTGGATGTGCGGTGCACGATGCCAGAGCTATCGACGCTGGGAGAGTACATCAGCCGCGTGTGCTCATGCCAGGGGTCATGGAGAAGGCCGCAACCTGGGAAGAAGTCACCGCTTGCCAGTGGCTCAGCGCCTTCGCGGATACACGGGGTTCACAACGTCCTAGGTTAGAGTTTCTGCGAGCATTGGTGGGCGATGCCCTTGTGTGTGATTCGACGATGGGAAGCAGCCCTGACGCTGGATTCATCCGGGGGCAATGCTCGAGGAAAGGACGCCGTCGGTGGGAACGCAACAACCGCCACCGCCTATCGTGAGGTTGGGAATGGAGGGAGCGTGCTCTCCCGTCCGGGCGGTAATGGGTGTGGGTCGGCCTTCCGGAGGCCCATCCTGTGCTATGCACACCGGGCGACCCAAACCTCCTAGGGTCAAGATATCCCAGACATTTATTTCCTAGGTCCATGGGCCACTGGTGTGCCGAGCCGCCTAGTGGGGGCATGGATCTGGATCCACCGGGGACCACAGACCTAAACCTAGGGTTTACGAACTTAGCAGCGCAAATTAGGAAACATGGCGCCTCCGCTCGTAGCATACACCCCACATAACCGCTGCCACCGTTGACTCGTACCTTCGCAGAGGCCCTCATGAAGCGCTGCCAGGACTCTTTGCTTAGCATATCCCCGTCCCCGCGCCACCACCATCGGACCTGCCATGCCTCCCTCGAGCCACGCCATACTGCGGCTGCGGACTATCGGCCACTGACCTGTCGTTCCCCGGTGAGGTGCCTGTCGCTGCAGGGGTCGCGGGATGAGGAGCGGCAGGAGGGAAGGTCGGACTACTCCAATGTCCGCAGGGAGCAGCTGGGGCGGAGGTCGTCACCGGCCAGAACTAAAGGATATATGCCCTAGAGGCAAATAATGAAGAGTTTTTATTTGATGTATCTCTTGTTCATAATGTTGGAGATATGCCCTAGAGGCAATAATAAAAGTGGTTATTATTATATCTTTGTGTTTATGATAAATGTTTACATTCATGCTATAATAGTATTAACCGGAAACATTAATACTTATGTGATTTGTAAACTAAATTAGAATCCCTGTTAAAGCCTCTTTATAATACTAGCTTGTTGGTTAATAGATGATCGTGGTTTCTCGATCATGAACATTGATATGTTATTAACAACAAGATCATATCATTAGGAGAATGGTATGATAGACATACTCCTATAGATAAGCGTAGCATTAAGATCAAGTCATTTCAATAGTTCATTTGCTATAAGCTTTCTGATACATAGTAACCTAATTCCTTCGACCATGAGATCATGCTAATCACCATCACCGGAAGGATGCTTTGATGACATCAAACACCACACCGTAACTGGGTGGCTATAAAGGTGGCATTGAGTGTTCGGAAAGTATTGGTTGAGACACATGGATCAAGAGTGGGATTTGTCCTTCCATATGACTGATAGATATACTCTGGACCCTCTCGGTGGAATGTCATCCAATTGGCTTGCAAGCATGTGACTGGCTCACAAGGGATCACATATCACGGGAACAAGAAAAGAGTACTTATCGGTAACAAGGTTGAACTAGGTATGCAGAGATACCGACGATCAAACCTCGGATAAGTAAACTATCACGAGACAAAGGGAAATTGGTATCGTATGTAAGTGGTTCATTCGATCACAAAGTAATCATTGAAATATGTGGGAGCCATATGAATTTCCAGATTCCTCTATGGTTATTGATCGGAGAAGTGTCTTGGTCATGTCCGCATAATTCACGAACCGTAGGGAGACACACTTAAGGATTCGATGTTGTTTAGTAGATATGGAATGTAAGTAGGGATACTGAATGTTGTTCGGAGTCTCGGATGGGATCCGGGATATCACGAGGAGATCCGGAACGGTCCAGAGAATAAGATTCATATAAGGAAAGTCTGATTCCGGAGTTCGGGAATGATTTCGATGTTTTCATCGGAGAGGTTCTAGAAGGTTCACCAGACCAGAAGGGGAATGGTCCAGGAATGTGTCATGGGTAAGTGGAATGATTGGATCATATCCTAGGTCACTTGGTTTGGGCATTTGCAAGAGAGAATTAAAGCTCTAAATTGAAAATCAAACGGGAGGTTTGAAAAGTCAAACTTGAACAATGGTATCCTAGTGGAAGAAGGAAAGAGTCCTTCCTTCAATCCAACTTGGGTTTGGGTTTGGATTCAAACTCTCCCTTCCCAAGGCTGCCCCCTCTCATAAATAGAGGGGGAGGGCTTCCCCCAAACAACACAAGAGCCAGCCCTCCCCGCCCGTGCGCCGCCGCCGCCTCGTCGTCGTCGCTCTCGCCGCCGCCGACACCTCCTCCTCCTCCCGGCCTTCTAAGCCTAGATTGCCGGAAACCATAGATCCACCATAACTCGCACCGTGTTAGGCGAAGCCTTGCGAGATCTTCCCTCTACTTCCGACACCATGCCGTCGTGGTGCCGGAATCGCGAGGGGAGAACTACAACCTCTGCTGCCTGCTGGAACAAGGAAGAGGAAGGTCTTCATCGAGTACCAAACATGTGACCGACTGCGGAAGCGCTGCCGGAATGTAGCGCCGGAAGGATCGTCTACGCGATCTTGAGATCGGCGAGTGTACGATTACATCACCCACGAGAATCCGCTCTCGTTAACCGCTTTGGAATCTTCGAGGGTGAGTACTCTAATCAACTCGTTGCTACAATCTAGTAGATAGATCTTGGCTTGTTTGTGTGCATGCGGTAGAATTTTTTTGTTTTCCATGCTACGAACCCCTACAGTGGTATCAGAGCCGTGTCTATATGTAGATCTGTTGCACGATTAGAACACAATGGTCATTGTGGGCGTTGATGTTTTTGTTGTCGATCGCTTCTTGTGTACTTTGCATCTTGCGGGATTGTGGGATGAAGCGGCCTGGTCTAACCTTACATGACATCGTTCATGAGACTTGCTCCACGCTTGACATGTGTCACATCCCAAAATTTTCCAAATTTTTAAATATGAAAAATAAATAAACAAAATAAGTAATTGTTGAAATTTAGGGTGAAAAGAAAATTTCTGAATTCCAAATGGAAACATCAAACCTATTTTGATCAAATAGAATCCTAAAGGGATTTAAAAAGATAAACAAATAATAAATAAAGTTATAAAAGTTGGAATCACCATTTTTGGATCTTTAAATAAAAAGATATGGATTTTTAAGCAAAGGAAGAAATAAATAAATAAGGACTATTTTAAAAAAAGCCAAAATTAAATCTTGGCCAAACAAATGAAATGAAAGATTTTGGTTTAATAAAAAGAGTAAGGGATTATTTAAATAAAATCATAAGGATTAGTTAATATCCAATTTTATTTAAGTAAAGACTTTTCCCAATTTAAATGAACATTAAATCATATTAAAGTATTTTAATTAATAATTCAAAGTGAAATTATTTTGAATAAATAAAACCTACTGAAAAAGGTTTGGTAAAATTTAGAATTCAAATAGAGTTTGAAAAACAAATTAATACCTTATTTGAAATAAAGACAAATGTCTAATTTTAATTAAATAATAGACCCTAAAAGAATAAAATAAATACTCTAAATTGGATTTTAGAATATGTTAATAAACAGTATTAAAATCTACTCAAAGTTTGGTAGAGGTTTGAATTCAAATAGTGTTTGAATTATTTGAATAAAAATCAAAACAGAAAATAGGAAAGGAAAAAAGATTCAGAATAAAAAAATGGAAAGGAAGCCAACTAGCCCATCTGGTCCAGCCCAGCCCAACTCGCAGCCCATCTCCTTTTCCTCCCCCGAATCGTTTTTCACCAGAAACCCTACCCGCTCCCTCACTGACGACCGGACCCCACCTTTCATCTCTCTCTCTCACAGACAGCCAGACCCCACCTGCCAGTCATCATCCCTAACCTCGCGTTGACCCGCCCTCTCTCTCTCTCTCGGCTGTTTCTGGTCTGATTCAATTGCGTTAATTCGAGTAACACCGCGAGTAATTCTCCCCTGTAACCACGCTGAAAGAGCATTTTTCTAATCCCTCTGATTTTGATGTTTGATAACAATACATTTATCGATTTAACCGTGTACTAAGTTTATCACAGGATTGACAAAAGAAGGCACAAGTCATGGCATGGCAGTTTTCCCCTTGCAAAACTTCAGTGTCAACCGGTAGTACCGGACCTGCAACCGGTACTACCGCTTGACACCGGTACTACCGGTTCTAGTACCGGTTGGCACAGATCAAATGAGAGAAGGGTGAGTACTAGTCAGTACACACCGGTACCACGGAGCGGCACTACCGGTCCAACCGGTAGTACCGCTTGGTACAAGCGGTACTACCGCTTGAGGCGGTCGTACCGCTTGAGGCGGTCGTACCGCTCATTGGTACCGCTGCATACTGACTAGCACCCTCCCCTCTCCACTTTGGTCAGTACCAAGCGGTACTTGGGACCGGTACTACCGCTCGAACCGGTAGTACCGCTGACAGTGTCCGGTACTACCGCTTGTGGGTAGTACCGCATGGGGGTACCGCCCAAGACTGAAGGTTTCACACAAGGGCAAGGTCTCCACCGGTACTTGGTCCGGTACTGGACCGGTAGTACCGCTTGCAAGCGGTACTACCGCTTGGGTACCGGTACTACCGGTCATTTTCTGCTCCAACGGCCACCTGTTTCGTGGAGGGGTATAAATACTCCTCCACCTACCTTGGGACAAATTTCTCAGCACATTAAAGTCATTGCCCACCATTGGAGTCCATTGGAGCCACTTATATTCGCAAGATCTCATCATCCAACCATCCAAAGTCCTTGATCTTTTGGGATTCGAAGGAGGAGTCCCCGATCTACTACTTCACCAAACAAGATCTTCATTTCCCCCTCATTTCATTGAGGCCCCCTTTGCTCTAGTGTTTGTTGGAAACCCTAGCTCAAGTTTTTGTTCTTACAAGCTTGTCTTTGTTTGCTTTGACAGCTTGCTTGTATTTGGGAGCCTCCGATTAAGTTATGGATGTGTGCCCCAAACTTGTAACGGTGCCGGCTTCCACCTTGAAGGTTGCCGATATAGTGGAAGGTGAATCGATCCCATTGGGGTGAGATTCATCGGAGAACAAGGGAGGCCTCTTGTGGCGTTGGTGGTTTGTAACCACCCCCTCTCCAAACGTAGACGTACTTCCCCTCAAAAGGAAGGAACTACGGGAAACAAATCCTTGTGTCTCCGTGTCCACTTTCCGGTTACCTCTATCCTTTACCGCACCTTACTTACTTGTTTCTTCTTTGTGTTGTGGTAGCTCTTGCATTTTGTCATATAGGTAAATTCACCGTAGTTGCATTATCTAGAGAATTTACCTTATTGTCAAACCTTAATTTGAAAAATAAGAAAATTTGAAGTAGCAACTATTCACCCCCCCTCTAGGTGCCCATACGATCCTTTCAATTGGTATCAGAGCCTCGGCTCTTTTTTTGGGCTTTACCGCCTAAGAGAATATGGGTAGCCAAGAAGGGGAAGGTGGTAGTGAGTCAACACCGGTGACCATGGAAGATCTCAGAAACTTGGAAACAAGATTGAGCTCTTCCTTGGTCAACGAGGTCAAGAAGATGCTTGAGCAACTTCTTAAAGACAAAGATGGCTCATCCCCCCTTCCCCTCAAGAGGATCTACCATCCGCCCCTAAAGGGAATACTCCAGTATCCCCCGAAGGTATGGTGGTAGGGGATAAACTAGACACTACTATTTCCTCCACACGACCTGATGGAGGGAAGGGCGAGCACCGTGACACTTGGTACTCTCCCGATCCTCCCATCCCTCACCCTCATGTGTACAATAGAGGTGACCCACCTAAGCTTGAAGAGTCTGCTACTTTTTCTCAATGGCAATCACTAATGAGAACTCATATGCGCAGCTCTTGCATTGAACTATGGAACATCATCGAGCATGGACTCTTTATTGGGGATCCAAACAACTTGACAAGAAGAGAGGTTGTCAACAGTCAACTCAATGCCACTGCTTTGCATATGATTTAACAAGGATTGGGAACAAAGGATTATCCACACATTGAGCACTTTAGCATTGCCAAGGAAGCCTGGGATGCTCTCACTGTGTTGTTTGTTGGAAATGAGAGTATGAGGAGGAACAGATATGATGCTCTAAGCAATGAAGCCGAAGGTTTCTACATGAAAGAAGGTGAAGATCACGAAGACATGTATCGAAGGCTCAAGACCACCGCCACCGCTTTTAGGAATGTGGGTGCCTCTCATGTGGATGATGCATGGATAAAAAGGAAATATGTGAGTGCACTCATGCCTTTTGAGCCCACCGACTTGAAGAGCCTACAAGGAAGACACAACTACCATCTCATGACCTCAAACGAAGTTATGCAAGAGATGGCCGCTTTCAAGGTAGCCGCCAAGAACGCCAAAGATGCCCGTGCTCGTGCCCTCGGTATGAGCAATGTGGTCAATGTGGCTTTAAAGGCCAAAGTTGTGAACTTTGAAGATGAAGATGATAGTGATGAAGGCCTCTCCTTGGACCATCCCGATGATGTCAAGATTGCTCATAGTCAATATATGGCTTTCTATGCAAAGAACTTTTGGAAGAATCCCGCCAAGGCCAAGATGGAAATGCAACGGAGAAGCAATCCAAATGGGAAAAGAGAGAATGCCACTAGATTGAGAACTTGCTTCAATTGTGGTGACCGCTACCACTTTGTGGCAAGCTGCCCCTATGAGAATAGAGAAGATAATGGTGGGAAGCTTGTGTTGAAGAAGTCTCTCAAGGCACCCTACAAGAAACCTTTCGTCAAAAAGAACCTCATCAACAAGAAATCGGGAGAAATTGTCTTGATCACTCATGAAGAATACTCCTCCGATATTGACGATGATGAAGATGAGGAAGAAGAAGAAACCTCACATGGTATGGCTGCTCTAGCCACCACCTCTACTCCGACACTATCACTCTTCGACTCTCCAAATGAGAACTCCTCCTCCAAGGACGTCACTTGCCTTATGGCAAGAGGAACGGAGGTATCCTCATCATCCCACTCTACTCAATTAGATAATGATGAAATTGATGATGAAATGTCTCTTGATGTTAAAAAGGAATTAATTGCCTTTGATGAGTTCATGACTAACCTAGAAGGTGATGCTAAACTACATTTTGGGAACATCTTAGATCAACTCTCCCACACTCAAGAGCTTCTAGATGTTAGATGTAAACTTGGGCATGAACACATGATTGAACTAGAAGCGTTAAGCAATGCTCTAGAAGAAGAACAAGAGACTAGGTTGTCCCTTGAGTCAAAACTTCAAGGGCTTGATGAGGCCAATGACATTATTGTTAACAAACTCATTAAAGAGCGTGATCATGCTATTGCCAAATACAAAAGAGCTAAAAAGGACAAGGTTGAGTTTGGTGTGGTTCATGAAAAACTTGCCGAGGACTTTAGCTTGCTTAACAAGGCCCACAAAGCCTTGGAGAGTGAACTCTTGTCTCTCACAAAGTCCCATGAAACGCTTCAAACTCAATTGGCCAATATTCCTTCACCTAGTAACTTCATTCCATCAAGTAGCACAACTATCCTTTAAGAGAATGCTAGGTTGAAGGGGGAGCTTGCAAAGACCACATTTCCACAAGGTAACAAGTCCATTGATGATCTTTTGAGCAAGCAAAGGCGTAGTGGAGATAAAGGTGGCATTGGTTTTGTCTCCAAAACAAAGAAGAAGAAGGACAAGCCCGCACAAGAGACCAACAAGACCATTGTGGGAAGTAAGACCACAATTGGCAAAACTATGTCTCATGACGATTTTGCGGGAAGTGCTAACCCTCACTATGTTCTAATGCGTGATTACTATGGTGATGTGTATGCACAATATGTTGGTCCGTATGATGGTTATATTGCTTGGTCTATTTGGGTTCCCAAGACCCTTGTTGCTAACAAAAGAGGACCCATTGAAAAATGGGTACCTAAAAACTAGCTTGATCTTTTGTAGACCTATGCTTCCGGAGGTTCAAAATGGGTGCTTGATAGTGGCTGCACTTGTCATATGACCGGAAGCTCGTCTATTGTCAAGGACTTGGTGTCAAATGAAGATCAAATCACCGTCACATATGCCGACAAGTCAAAATCTACGGTAATGGGTTTCGGCAAAGTAGTGGTGGCTCACGACATTACACTCGTGAACGTCATGCTTGTCGAAACCCTTGGTTACAATTTACTTTCTGTCCGTGCTCTTGGAAAGATGGGCTTTGCCGTCTTTATTGATAATGATATTGTGGTCCTCTTATGGAGCAAGTCTCTCAAGGTCGCTTTCGTTGGGTACGTCGAAAATGACTTGTATGTGGTGGACTTTTCGGGGCAAGCCACTGCAGGTCCGATGTGCTTATACGGAAAGGCCGATGTGGGCTGGCTATGGCACCGCCGACTAGCCCATGTCAATATGAGAACTTTGCAAAGTCTCCATAAAGAGGGCCATATTGTTGGACTAAAAGAAAATGTTTCCTTTGCCAAAGATCGTGTTTGCAGGGCATGTGTTCTAGGGAAGATGCATGACGCTCCTCATAAGCCCACGAACCAAATCAAGTCTAACAAGATCTTGGAACTTCTTCATGTGGACCTATTTGGTCCTCCATCTCATGCAAGCCTTGGTGGGAAGAAATATTGTTTGGTGATTGTTGACGACTTTTCAAGATACTCTTGGGTTTATTTCTTCAAGTTGAAGAGTGAAACTCAAAGGACTTTTATTGACTTCATCAACTTGGTTCAACGACAACACAATGTTCCCGTGTTGATTATAAGAAGTGACAACGGCACCGAATTCAAAAACTACACCTTGAATGACTTTCTTAGTGATGAGGGGATTAAGCATAAATATTCCGCCGCATACACCCCTCAACAAAACGGTGTGGCCGAAAGGAAGAACCGGACTCTTATTGAGATGGCTAGGACCATGTTGGCGGAGTTTAAATCTCCATACAACTTCTGGGCCGAAGCCGTCTCCACCGCTTGCCATGCTTCAAACCGGCTCTACCTCCACAAGAAAATCAACAAGACTCCATATGAGATACTTACCGGTAACAAGCCCAACATATCTTATTTCCGGGTGTTCGGTTGTAAGTGTTTCTATCTCATCAAAGGTGTTCGTTTGTCCAAATTCGAATCAAAAGCATTAGAGGGTATTTTTGTTGGCTATGGTCTCGAATCTCACACTTATAGAATCTATGACAAGCTCTCCGGAGCCGTCATAGAATCTTGTAGTGTGACCTTCGAAGAATATGATGGTCCCCAAGGGGGGCGTGTTGATGCTTGTGATGCAGATGTTGAAATGCCTCAGGATGCCATAGGAAGAATGGGTGTGGGTTATATCCGCCCCATTGAGGAACCCCTTATGGCGGATCGAGAAGAACTATGCTCCACTCAAGTGGAGCCCTCATCTTCACAACCTCAACAAGCTCCATCTACCGAGGAGGACGTTGACTCAAGCCAAAGACAAGATGTGGACCCTCAACATTGTGATCAATGTGTGAACTCTAGTCAAAGGGAACATGATTCATCTAATGGGGTGTCAAGTGGAGTCAAGTCAATTTGCCAAGGAAGATCCATCCAAGCTGCTTTGAGGGATGCTCAAGTTGAGACTAGAAGAACACTTGATCAAGACCAAGGTTAATCCGTGCCTCCCAATATAGAGGATGAATCCAATAATGATCAAGGTCAAGTTGATGGTCAAGACGAGGATCAAAATAATGTAGAGGGTCCTCCAAGAAACAACAAGGAGATCCACGCTCGTCGCGAAGCTAGAAAGGAAAGAATGTTGGAAATAAGAGACCACTCCCTCCAAAATGTTGTTGGAGATTTAAGGAAAGGTATTTCCACACGAGCACAATTGAAGAGGTTCAGTGAACATCAAGCTCATATTTCCATGATTGAACCTAAGAAAGTGTGGGAAGCTCTTGAAGATTCGGATTGGTTAGAAGCTATGCACAAAGAGCTCAACAATTTTGAGAGAAACAAAGTGTGGAAGTTAGTTGAGAAGCCAAAAGATTGCCGCAATGTTATTGGAACAAAGTGGATATTCAAGAACAAGCAAGATGAGCATGGGATTATTGTAAGGAACAAGGCTAGATTGGTTGCACAAGGTTATTCCCAAATTGAAGGCATTGATTATGGAGAGACTTATGCACCCGTGGCTCGTCTTGAGTCCATACGTATCCTTCTTGCTTATGCGGCACATCATAACTTTAAGCTACAACAAATGGATGTAGAAAGTGCATTCCTTTATGGTCCCTTGAATGAATTGGTATATGTCAAGCAACCCCCGGGATTTGAGGACCCCAACTTCCCAAACCATGTTTACAAACTTGATAAGGCGCTCTATGGGCTCAAGCAAGCCCCACGCACGTGGTATGAGCACCTTAGAGAGTTATTGTTTGACCGTGGCTTTGAGGTTGGGAAAATCGATCCCACTCTTTTTACTAAGAGAGTCAATGGGGAGCTTTTCGTATGCCAAATCTATGTTGATGATATTATCTTTGGCTCTTCTAACAAAGCTTTTAATGATGAATTCTCAAAGCTTATGACTAGTAGGTTCCGGATGTCCTTGATGGGGGAGTTGAAAGTATTCCTTGGGTTTGAGATAAAGCAAGTTAGAGGAGGAACCTTCTTCAATCAAGCCAAGTATACCCAAGATATGCTCAAGAGATTCAAAATGCAAGATTTGAATGGAGCCCCAACTCCCATGGCAACAAAGACTCATCTAGAACAAAATCCAAATGGTAAAGATGTGGATCAAAAGGTATACCAGTCTATGATTGGTTCTTTGCTTTACCTTTGTGCATCTAGACCCGATATTGTGTTGAGTGTAGGTGTGTGTGCAAGATATCAAGCGGCTCCTAAGGAAAGCCATTTAATGGCGGTCAAGAGAATCTTTCGATATTTAGTTCATACCCCATTTTATGGTCTTTGGTACCCTCAAGGCTCAACATTCGCTCTTTGTGGATACACGGACTCAGATTGGGCGGGAGACAAGGATGATAGAAAATCAACATCCGGGGCTTGCCAATTCCTTGGTAGGTCCTTGGTATGTTGGTCTTCTAAGAAGCAAAATTGTATTTCTCTCTCCACCGCCGAAGCCGAGTATGTTGCTGCTGCTAGTGCGTGCACCCAATTGCTATGGATGAGGCAAACTTTAAAGGAATACGGTGTCCATTGTGACAAAGTGCCTCTTCTATGTGACAATGAAAGTGCCATCAAGATTGCATACAACCCGGTGGATCACACAAGGACAAAGCATATTGAGATTCGACATCACTTTATTAGAGATCATGTTGCTAGAGGTGATATTGTTCTATCCTATGTATCAACCAAAGATCAACTTGCCGATATCTTCACGAAGCCTCTTGATGAAGCAAGGTTCTGCTACTTGAGGAATGAACTAAATATCATAGATTCTAGGAGTTTGACTTGATTATCTTGCACTCTCACCTAATTCTCGACCCATGTTTGGTTTAGGTGTAGGCATGGAAATAGGGGGAGTGCGGTCCCAGGTGATTGGACTATCCCTCCCCCCATTATGCGCAAATTAAACAAAAATCATTCCTCGTAATATCATTTTGTGATATGTGAGCTCAATGATGAGTTTTGGTAATGGACCCAAGATATATCTTCGTGGTGCCAAGCCGAGTATACTCAAATATGGTGGCCTAGGCCACCGCCCCCTCTCAATCGAGAGGTTGGATGTGCTTACTCATGTTTGTCACTTGGTTGTTTTGGTCTTCACTCTTATTTGCCATCTATTTGGAGTGTCTTCTTCCCTCTTAGTCTCGTGCACTCTAGTTTGGTTTTTAGTTGTTTCCTCCATTTGGTTTTAGAGTGCATGTGTTTCTCAGCTCTCGTGTCTTAACCCAAGCCTCCGTACTCCCTCATGAAAACCCTCTCTCTTCCCGCACAAGAATCATCCTTGTTCCCTGGCTTTGGTCTCAGATGGAACCGGTACTACCGGATGTGAGAGCGGTACTACCGCACCTGGGAAGTTCCCAGGTCATGTCCTGGCAAACTTCTCCAGGAACGGTACTACCGCCCGCGTGTCCGGCCCTACCGGTAACCGGTACTACCGGTCGTAGAACCGGTACTACCGCTTCCAAGCGGTAGTACCGCTCCAACAACCGGTACTACCGGTTGACGGTTCCAGGTATATAAGGGGCGCGTGGGGAGAGGCACCCCTCAGTGCCTCATTATTTCCCACTTCCCCCTATCTTACCTGCGCCGCCACCGGAGATCTTGAAGGCCCCGGAGCTCTGCCGCGCCCTCCTCCCTCCGGATTCCCTTTGGATTCGGCCTCCGGGCAAGCTCCAACTCCCTTCCACCGCCATGGATCCCGGTACAACCGCCCCTCCTCTTCTTGTTTGATTTCCCCATTAGATCTAGGTTTTGGCTTAGATCCGTGGAGAAATTGAATACTTGCAAGGTTGTACTGCCATATTATTCCTTGTTACCGCATAGAATCTTCAATTTAACAGTATATATTGTCAAGATTGGGCCATTCCTTCAGATCTGACCACCTGTGTGCCGCTCAACCGGTAGTACCGGAACTTTTTCCGGTACTACCGCTTGCAAGCGGTACTACCGGTTGTCAGGTCCGGTAGTACCGGTCCACCCTGACCACTATGTTCTGTTCAAACTTGTAGATTCTCTCGGTATTGCCTTCCTGATTCTTGTGTCCTTATCTCCGTGCTTTCCTCCCTCGTGCTTTCACAGATGCAGGTGGTTCTCGGGGTGCACGGAAGCGCTCCAAGTCTGACCGTGAGATTGTTGAGGAAGAGACTGAGTCTGAGGAAGAAGTTATGCCTCAGCCTAGACGCCGTTCCAAGTTGCCTACCACTCGAGGTGGTCGTGGGGGTCGCGAAGGGGCTACCAAGCGCTCAGCTGGGCGTGGCAGAGCCCCTCCCCCTCGCCCCCCTTCCACTGGACGTACCAAGAGTCTCAGCTCTGGGCCATCTGGGCCAAAGACACTCTCTGACATCTCTGAGGCAGAGTTTAGGGCTCTCCGTCTGGACAATGCATACTCTCACAGCAGGAGCGTGTTAAGGGCGGACAGTATTTTCTATGATGACTTCCAAGAGCGTGTGTACCATGAGGTTCTTATGACCAATACCCAGCTGGTGGTGCCTCAGCAGTGGATTGACTTGGGCCACATTGACAAGAACTCTGACTATTTTGGTGAAGCTAAGGAAATCTGCTCAAACCTTGGTATGCTCCCCATTATGCAGTTTCAGCATGACTATGATCCCCTGCTCATCTGTCAGTTTTATGCCACTGCTCACTTCCACACTGGCCGCACTCGGAAGATTACATGGATGACTCAAGGTGCTGTCAAGGAGGCTACGCTTGCGGAGTTTGCTGCCATTTTGGGGTATGAGGATCGCGGTCGGGACGTTCCTTGTGGTTTCCGCTGCCACATGCGGGAGAATCCCTCCAAAAAGGATGTTCTCCGACCATTGTATATTCGAGGCTGTGGGATTGCTGGTAAAATCAAGGACCTCCTCCCCACTTATGACATTCTCCATCGCATTTTCCGTGAGACTGTGGCTCCTCGTGCGGGCAACAAGGACGAGATACATGGCTTCTCCGTTGACCTGCTGTTCAACACCTTCCTCAACAGAGAAACCGGTCAACCTCTTGATGTGACAGACTACATTTGGAATGAGATGGTTGCGGCTGCACACACTCGGAGGGTTCCACCTTTTGCGCCTTACATTATGGCCCTTATTGTGTCCAAGTGCCCTGTCGTTGCTCGGACGCTCTCCACTCGCTCTCTTGTTGTGCACAAGCCCAAGGCCCTCAAGATCAAGGTTCATGCCAAACCCCGAGCTGCACCAGGTGAGGAGGATGAGGATGAGGATGACTCTGAGCATGCTGACAGTGGTCATGACGATGACTTTGAGATCTCTCGCCGCAAGCACGCTCAGCCCTCTTGGGCCAAAAGGATGGAGGTCAAGCTCAAGAAGATCTTCTGCTTCCAGGTTGACAACCAGAAGCGTATGTATGAGGCGCACGTGTCTGCAAAGAAAGCCTATGCTCGTCAGAAGGAGCTCATGTCTGCTCAAGGGTTGACCATCTCTGAGGGATCTGAGAACAATATCACTCCAGAGGACCAGTGGATTTCTCAGCACAGCCGTTGGGACGATGATGTCTCTTCCTCGCACCGCGCCCCACCTACATATGAAGATGAGGAGGATCTTGAGGATGAGGAGGAAGAGGAGGACGAGGAGTATGATGATTGATCTTTGGGGCGTTAGCTCTGCACTTGTCCCTTTTTGGCGTCTTGATGCCAAAGGGGGAGAAGTTGCACTTTAGGCACGGGTGTTGCATGGGAAGTCACAAGCTCGCTCTTCTCTTGACCTTTTTTATTGCTTGTGAACTTTGTGGTCTACTATGTGTTTATGTCGTGTGTGAAACTTTGTGAAACTTTGTGATTGGATCCATCTTATGCGACTATGTGTTTTATGTCTGTGGATCCATCTTGTGATGTGTTGCAACACCTATTGTCTACTTATTACTCATCACATGTTTTGGGCAAAGGTATGTCTTCATTTGCTAGTTTCCATACTTGTGCACCCATGTTGGGTTTGTAAATTAGAGGGGGAGATTTGTCTCTACACATCTAGCGGGAGTATCTTCTCTAGTTTACAAATCTCAGTTGCCCCTTGTTAAAATCATCCTGCAAAAGTGTATTGTCATCAAACACCAAAAAGGGGGAGATTGAAAGAGCATTTATCTAATCCCTCTGATTTTGATGTTTGATAACAATACATTTATCGATTTAACCGTGTACTAAGTTTATCACAGGATTGACAAAAGAAGGCACAAGTCATGGCATGGCAGTTTTCCCCTTGCAAAACTTCAGTGTCAACCGGTAGTACCGGACCTGCAACCGGTACTACCGCTTGAAACCGGTACTATCGGTTCTAGTACCGGTTGGCACAGATCAAATGAGAGAAGGGTGAGTACTAGTCAGTACACACCGGTACCACGGAGCGGCACTACCGGTCCAACCGGTAGTACCGCTTGGTACAAGCGGTACTACCTCTTGAGGCGGTCGTACCGCTCATTGGTACCGCTGCATACTGACTAGCACCCTCCCCTCTCCACTTTGGTCAGTACCAAGCGGTACTTGGGACCGGTACTACCGCTCGAACCGGTAGTACCGCTGACAGTCTCCGGTACTACCGCTTGTGGGTAGTACCGCATGGGGGTACCGCCCAAGACTGAAGGTTTCACACAAGGGCAAGGTCTCCACCGGTACTTGGTCCGGTACTGGACCGGTAGTACCGCTTGCAAGCGGTACTACCGCTTGGGTACCGGTACTACCGGTCATTTTCTGCTCCAACGGCCACCTGTTTCGTGGAGGGGTATAAATACTCCTCCACCTACCTTGGGACAAATTGCTCAGCACATTAAAGTCATTGCCCACCATTGGAGTCCATTGGAGCCACTTATATTCGCAAGATCTCATCATCCAACCATCCAAAGTCCTTGATCTTTTGGGATTCGAAGGAGGAGTCCCCGATCTACTACTTCACCAAACAAGATCTTCATTTCCCCCTCATTTCATTGAGGCCCCCTTTGCTCTAGTGTTTGTTGGAAACCCTAGCTCAAGTTTTTGTTCTTACAAGCTTGTCTTTGTTTGCTTTGACAGCTTGCTTGTATTTGGGAGCCTCCGATTAAGTTGTGGATGTGTGCCCCAAACTTGTAACGGTGCCGGCTTCCACCTTGAAGGTTGCCGATATAGTGGAAGGTGAATCGATCCCATTGGGGTGAGATTCATCGGAGAACAAGGGAGGCCTCTTATGGCGTTGGTGGTTTGTAACCACCCCCTCTCCAAACGTAGACGTACTTCCCCTCAAAAGGAAGGAACTACGGGAAACAAATCCTTGTGTCTCCGTGTCCACTTTCCGGTTACCTCTATCCTTTACCGCACCTTACTTACTTGTTTCTTCTTTGTGTTGTGGTAGCTCTTGCATTTTGTCATATAGGTAAATTCACCGTAATTGCATTATCTAGAGAATTTACCTTATTGTCAAACCTTAATTTGAAAAAGAAGAAAATTTGAAGTAGCACCTATTCACCCCCCCTCTAGGTGCCCATACGATCCTTTCACACGCCCACTTAATCGCCTGCCACTCCTCTCCATTTCCCCTCTCTCGCTCGCACCAGATCGCCTCCAGGCTGCACCGAATTCCCGCTTGAACGCCTTTGGCTCCGACGAGCTCTCCGACCAAATTCAGGCAGCACCAGCCACCCCTTTACACCTCGACCACATGTGTGTGCTCCCCATCGCCCCCTGCATCTCCCAGTGCCGCTCTCTTGGCCGTGCGTGCACCAGAGCTTCGGCAAGGACATCACCCGAGCGCCACCGAGAACGTCTTCAACTCCGGCGACCCCTCCCCGTAACCTCCGTCCACCCCTATCTCTCTCGTTGATGCACTCGCGTTCGCCACACTCGCCCGCGTCTAACGCCGCCTTCCTTTTTCCTTCTGGTGGCCTGTAACCTTGCCCTCGTCGACAAACAGAAGCACCTGGCGCCGCCACGAACTCCGGCGAGCAATCGCCGCTACCCTCGAGCGCCACTCGACAAACTGACCCCACCTCGAGCATCAGCACTTCCCGGCGAGTCTGGTGAGCATCCTCTCCCTCTCCCGTGCTTCCTGGTTCGTCGGCAACGTCACCGTCTGAGCGCGCGTGTGGCATCCCGCAAAACCACTACTAGAAAATCGCGGTGTTTTTGTGCATTGCATCATCATGACCACATGCTCATGTCATCATGCCGCATTGCATTTGAGCATCGTCATCATCTTGCATTTGCTTGCATAAAACTATTTTCGGAAAAACCTAGTTTTGTTTTCCAAACGCCCCGTCTTAATTCAAATGCAAAGCCCGGCCTCCGGATTATTTTTTGTTTGAATGCTATCGGTTTGCAAACGGTCCAAATAAAGTAAATAAAATATTAAGTTGTTTTTAGCGGGGCAGTCGAACGGGCCGAATGACCCGAACGACCGCCCCAGAAATTAAAACGGTCCACCTACACCCGCCCTTCTAAATCCTACATCTACCAATCTACCTACCCAGCCCAGCCTCCACCTCACCCCACCCAATTCCATCGCGCCACCTCACCCTCTCCTCTCCCCCCACCAACCATGTGCTGACACCTCACCCAGCCTCTCTCCTCCCTCCCCACCTGGCCACACTCAACACACACAGCCCGCACGCTTCCCCCTCTCCACAGCAGATCCCGCGGGACCCACGCCTGGCCCCACCGCTTCCTCTCCTCTCCCCGAGACCGCCTCTCCCCTGTGCTTCTTCCCCGAGCCCCGCGCGCCGCCGCACCTGCGTCCGCCTCCGTCGGCTCTACCGCCCCGTCCCCGGTCCGCCCAACCTCCCCGCCGCGCTCTCCCACCCTTCTCCCCTCCGGCCCCGCCGCCAAGCTCGAGTGCGCGCCGCCCCGAGCTCCCTCGCCGCCAGTACCGCTTCTGCCCGCCTCCCCGGCGCAGCAGCGCGCTCCGCGGCCACTTTCTCCGGCCACCCGGGCCCCACCGGCGCCCGCACGACCCCTCCGAGCTCCTTCGTGCGCCTACCGCGGCCCCACCACCAGCGCACCGTCGCCACCGCCTCGGCAGCAGCAGCCCGTCCCCGAGCCCTCCGTCGCAGGCCATACTCTGCACCAGCAACCGCCGCCGCATGCCGCTGCTCTGGCCCCGGCCCCGCGGCCCGCGTCTGCGCCACCGCCGGCCGCGCTCGCCCGCCGGGTCTCGTCACCGTCCCCGCCGCCGTGGCACCTTCCGAACCCCGAGACTCCATCTCGGTACCCGGAGGACGCCACATGGAGCCATCGGAACCGCAAGACCCTTGGCGCTTGGACCGAGGGAACCATGTCGTGAACCCCGATACCCGAAGGTCGACATCGGACTGAAGCATCAAGGCCTCCCTCATGAAGCTGTCAAGAACTCCATCACGGAACATCCAGTACTCCGGCAGGGAACCCTGAAGACCGTTCCGATCCCGCGGACCCCTCGAAACCCCAAGGCCGCCAAGATCTCCGCCGTGGAAACGACAAAACAGACGCCATGACCCGACGCCCCCGGACTCGAGTACCCCGGAACCCGATCCACTCAAGTTCGCCATCGACGACAGGACGACAGCAACCAGGGCGAGTCCGATGCCCGACGCTACGCCAAGTTCGCCGAGACCCCGAACCCGAGGGTCCCTCGACAAGACCGTCTCGTCACAAGAGCCCCGATGACCTTTTGTCGCCAAGATCTGCATCGCTACGTGTTTCGTCAACCAATGAGCGAGGTGGAACCCGATGGAGCCGGTACCAACGAGATCGACCGCCGGACGCCAAGCACTTCACCCCGACATCGAGACCCTGGCCGACAAGTTCTCCATCTTGTATCTGAACCTCGCCGATCCCAGAGCCCGTGAACGCTTCCGTCGAACCCCGAGACCCAACCCCGGACCCCGGAACCCCGGAACCCCAAGTTCGTCGAGACCCTAATGTGTGAACCCCTTCCCGAAACCCTAATTTTATAATATAATACAATTGTTGCATATCAAATCATTCATCTCGCATGCATATCTGTGGTTTGGGGGCCTTATGCCGATTCACCTAATAATTAAATATGGGGCCCATATGCGGGCAAATCTAGTCTCATATTGGCCTCATTTAAATTTGTGCATCGAACCGGTACTATCTTTTGCCATGTTGAAACCACATTTAATTTGCGGGGTAGCTAAACAACATGAACCACCTAATTAATTGTCGGGACCCCGGTTCCGCTTAATATGACCTAATTGCATCGCACCTTTGCCATGCCATGCATCATACATGCATCATGCCGATCTTCTGCCGTTGTATTAAATAGTGCATCCGGTGTTTCTTCTAGTGTTTTGCTTCTTCGCGGATAAGGCCGTTGAGTTGATGTGAGCTTCGCCCCGATCTTCGGTTGAACCTTCGACAATGTTTTCAGGCGAGCATCTCCCCCTTTCTACCTATCTTACTTTTATAGTCTTTATTCCCTCCTGTTGATCTATTGCTATCTGTGTTGCGATGCTTTAGTTTCCGTACCTGTGATATACCGTGCAGCCCTATATTGCCTTGGACACATCCTATTACCTGTGTTTGGTAGATAGTTGGACTTGCGCGTCGTAGTCGCTTGCTCAAGTGTTGTTGCGTGTCGTCCAGTGCCACAGTTGTTGATGTATTGCCGCATGTTGTTGTTGGAGATGATTCTAGTTTTACTTATCGTTCACTTTAATTCCTGTTTAACAACTAAAATTGAAGTAGCAGAGGCATCGGTGGGTGATAGATAACATTTGGTTTCCGAACGCCCACTTGTGTCCCTTAGGACCCCGAGTACTTGATACCTGTTCCTTGTTTTATCGCGCTATCCACATCCGGGAGGTATATGGGACCCCCCTTAGCCAGAGCTTGATTCAGTCTTATTTCTTGGGGCCACAACTAGTTTGAGGTTTTATTTACTATCCTGTACCTATGCCATGCTTTACTGCTTTATTTACGATTGTGTGAGGAGCACGCTGTACTGTTTTGGAAGCGGAGTGTTTTCGCGGTATCGACAGTCCCCGTTTGGGGATCTGCTGTCGCTTACAGCCATTGTCGCAAACCTTGAGTCCGTCTCGGAGCTTGCTTACTTCGTTGCGGGTGTACTCCAAGGGGTGGCCCCCTGAAATATTTCTGAATCATGTGATTGCTTTGTCGTGAAGGCCTCGTTGGGTTTTGATTTGGTTTTTCCGAGGTTGATCGAGTGTGTGTTGCTATTTGTGCACCCCGGCCGGGTTAAAACTTTCTGAAAGCCGTGTCCGCGGTTATGGACGACTTGGAGCACAGTATCTCGACCATAGACAAGCATAACTAAAGTTTATTGCTATAAATTTTACTTTATAATGACTAGTAATCAGCTTCACTATAATGGAATGGCTAATTAATACTGCCCACAATTGCTTGTTTGGAGTGTCGCTTGCGACCATTGTACCTGACTAGTAAGTATTGCAACTACAACGGAATGGCTGAATAAAAGTACCAACAACTGCTGGGTTTTGGGTTATCTCAAGCTAAACGAATCTGACTAGTAAGTGTTGCCACTATCACGGAATGGTTAACTAAAAGTGCCCACTGCTTATTTTATCAGGATGATTATCTATACCTGACTAGTAATTGCTGCAACGATAACTGAATAAATAAAACTGCCAACCGTGTGAGTTCCTCGGTTGACTTCCTCGTTTGGTCTCGAGGGGGAAACACCAGGATGGGTTTGTTTGGTGTTAGCTTCAGGTTGGATCCGGATAGGTCATTCTTATCCCTCTCTGATTGCCGCCAGTTGTATCGAGTCTCTATAGGTTGTTTAGTGCATGCTGCCGCTGCCGCTCAGCCCACCATACCTATGTAGGCGAGGACCGCCGAATTCTAGTCTCGCCGTGTACTGGCCTCAGTACTGACGCTCCTCTTTTTCCTTTGCCCTTTGTCGGCACCCCTTTTGTTTAAGCAGGTTTGAGATCGACGCCGTTAGCAGGGTTACCCTTCCGGCTTGGCCTGGGCAGGGTTATGGACGCCATTGGTTATTCTTCAGGGCCCTTAGCCCCATTTGCATCTTGTCCGTAGCTGGACGTTATATCGTTCTCAAGGTGTTTTGGATCTTTGGATATTATATTTGTATTCTTGACTCATGGAGTCGTGTTGTATATATATATCTGTTCTGTGGGTCCCATCGAGGACTGTTGTGTAATGTTATTACTTCGTTTTCCACCCGCACGAAAGTGCCTGGTGGGCACCTGTGAATCGTTTCTATGCGGGTTTGGCGGGTTTCTCTAAAACTTGCATAGGTCCGATTCTGAGGGTGTTACAGCGCGCCGCCGTCTGCCGCCGCCAGCGCCGCCATTACTTGGTCATGTGTTGTGGTCCGTTGGATCTGGATCGAAGGAATAGGATTAGATTTTAGTCGAAGGGGTACGTTTGATCCTGAGCCATGCGATGCGCTTTAAATCCAACCGACCACAGAGCGTGATCCGCGTGAACCGGTACACGCCAGTAAGAAAGCGCCACGTGTCTAGAGTTTGATTTAAAACAGAAATTTTGATCTATTAGATATGCAAACTTGCGAAATTCATAACTTTTAATCCACATGTCCAAATTTTGCAAATTTTATATCATTGGAATCAGGAGAACAAAACCTTTCCAACCATGCACTTTGTTTAGTATTTTGCTTCTGTAAAATTGGTTGTTTATGCAGAAATATATTCAGGCTTATTTTGGATATAAAATTAATTCTAAAAATGTTTTTATGGTAAAATCTTTTGTAAATAGATTGTTTTGAACCTACTGACCATATAAACCAACTTGTAGATTTAAAAGTATATTTGGTGACACTTAGGAATTAAATCTTTGAATAAAAGCATTTCTAGCTAAATAAAAATATTGATTATGGTTTAAAAATGCTTTTAAAGTAAAACCTTTTGGAAAATGATGTGATTCAAACCTTCTGACCCTAAACACCAAGTTTTGATATTTGAAAACATATTTTATGAACCTTAGTAAATTATTACTTAGTTAAAGGCATTTCTAGCAAATAAAAATATTGTTTGATTTAAAAATGGGATTTAGATGAAACCTTTTGCAAATGGGTTAATATTAAACCATTTAACCATAAACACTAACATATGTGTTTAAAGAATATATTTGGCTAACCCTACAAATTATTACTTTGATATAAATCATTTTAGCAAAACAAAATGATTTAAATGGCCATTTTCACCAACTTGAATTTAAATGGTTTTACCACTTTTGTAAATGACCAATGGGAGCTTTAAAATGTTTAGAGCCTACTAGAAACCACTTTTCCAAATAAAACAATCTTTTGCATGCTTGCATGCATTTCTTGATCTTATTGTTTCATGTGGTGAATTGTTTGAATGTTGGTTTGAAAATGTGCTTGCTTGATTGAATTGTAGTGATATTAGAAGAGTGTGATATTTGCAAGATCAAGGAGTGAACCAACATTCTCTACTAAAAAGGCAGGTGACACTATCATCCATGTCCTACTATTTTCATTACACTTAGTGGATTTTTGTAGTATGCATGTTAGGACTACTATATTTCTATGCTATGCTATATCCTATTAGGAAATCCATCTTCCTTAGTGAAAACCTCATAGTTGTAGTATGCTTAGCCATGCTATAGACTTGGGATGGAATACATGATATGATTATATGAAGTGTTGGAAAAATATATGTTTTATATAATAAAACAAGTACTCAATGAACCACCTGGGTGGAAAGAGGATACTCACTTTTGGACAAGGTGGCAACAAAGGGAACCATGTTTATATGGCTATATTTTTGTATGTGCACTAGAAGAAAACCACCCAGGGACTTAGATATTGAACAAGTTTCTCGTATAGTGGCTTCCGTGTACAGCCACATGCTAAATGGGCTCTGGCTTAGTCAACTACATAGTAGAAGACCCTTGCATTGGCATCTTCAGGTTAACTAGAATCATGTATTGGAACTATATCCATACATTGGTGCCTGGTAGACAAGCTAGCATTGTGTATTGGGAGGACTTCTATGGAAAGACTTTGTCACATTCTCGATCTGCCGGTACTCCATTTGGTGAGTACTTATCCAGCGGCCACTGGTGGCGTCAAGACGAGATTGTGTCATGTGGGTAAAGTTTACAACTTCTGCAGAAGATCAAAATTCTAAGTACTTAGCTGTGTCCCCGGTTACGGACAACTCTGAGCAACTAAGGCCTGAAGCTATGGAAGATCTCGACATTCCAATTTCTCAAAGTAAAACTTGATGGTGACAACAAGGGATTAGAAGCACTTGGAGTTTTCCAAGGAGTTCAGAAAGATTTTCAAAAGATCAAAACTATTTTGAAAAGATAGGATAAAACTATATTGCTTTATGCAAATGAGCCTAAACCCTACTTAGCCAAATATGCATGTAATGATAGGATCCACTTATTTCTACATAGTAGTGAAACTTTCCAATACAATTCAAATGTATTGACCCTTGTGGCTGCAACTTATTATGTTGCAGGTTTGTTTGATGTTAGTGAAGTGTGTTGAATAGGATTACAAGTCTACAACCAACATGATTGCCTGTGGCACTTTGAAGATGAAGGACTCCATGCTATATAGATATTTTGCTGCATTGTAATGTGATAGCCAAATGAGCTATGTAAGATGTAATGAATTATTTTATTCCTGGTTATAAAGTTGTATTATGACCTTTGTTTCTTGATATTACATCTTAACTATGGATGTTAGCTATTGATCCAGGGATTAGCATTGTAAATACAGGGATCTCTACCTTATTAAAGGTTGGGACCTCTACAACATGCAACTTGTATTGCATAAGTGCTTTGCGGGTGCCTATTTCTCCCAACATAGTTAAGATTCAATTTACAACGGGTGATTGACAATACTAGTATCAACGTTGTGGTTCTTGTTCGTAAGTTAGATCAACACTTATTGAAAGCCCCAAACCACGTAAAACATGCAAAGAAAATTAGAGGCGTCTAACTTTGTTCTGCAGGGGTGTGCTGTGATGTGATATGGCCATGATTGTGATTATATATGATGTATGCAATGTTCCTTATTGTAAGTCGGCAACCGACAGGATCCATATGGTTGTCTTTTAATTCCATTAAGACCTGCGTGTCTATTATTCAAAGTAGTTGTAATAGTTGATGCTGGTGGACGACAACCATGAAGCGGCGCCATTGACCTTGACGCCATGCCGGTGATGATGGAGATCATGTTCGTGCTTGAAGATGGAGATCGGAAGCACAAGAAGAAAGGCCATATCATATCACATACTATGAATTGCATGTGATGTTAATCCTTTTATGCATCTTGTATTGCTTAGTTCGCAACGGTAGCATTATAAGATGATCCCTCAAGCACAAAAAAATTCAAGTTATAAAGTGTTCATCCTTAGTAAGCACCGTTGCTAAAGCTCGTTGTTTCGAAGCACCACGTGATGATCGGGTGTGTTAGATTCTGCGAGTGTATACGACATGAGCAAGCCAGATTTGCTCATGCGGAAGCTAAGGTTTGATCTTGACGAGCCTAGTATGTACAGACATGGTCTCGGAACACGGATCACCGAAAGGTAAAACATGAGTCATATAGTAGATATGATGAACATGTTGATTGTTCACCATTGAAGCTACATCAACTCTCGTGATGATCGGGTTTGATGTGGTGGATTTGGTTCGTGTGATCACTAAAACAATGTGAGGGATATTGTTTTGAGTGGGAGTTCACCTAGATTAATTTAACTATTAATTACAACTCAATTTGTCATAAACTTAGTCTGAACTATTGCAAATATGTAGTAGATCAATGTCGGCCCCTACCATCAATTTTAATGCGTTCCTAGAGAAAGAAAAGTTGAAAAACAATGGAAGCAACTTCGTGGATTGGTTCCGCAATTTTAGGATTGTCCTCAATGCTGGATGCACCGCTAGGTGACCCACCTGCAGCTGATGCTACCCGATGAGATAAAGAATGTTTTCCTCGCTCGGAAGAATCAGTACTCCACAGTTCAGTGTGCTATCTTGTATGGTTTGGAATCGGAGCTTTAGAAAAGGTTTGAGAACCATGACCCACATGATATTGTCCGTGAACTCAAAATGATATTTGAGGCTCACGCGGAAGTTGAGAGTTATGAGGCTTCTGAAAAGTTTTTTAACTGCAAGATGGAAGAGGGCAGCTCCATCAGTGAGCACGTGCTTAAGATGTATGGGCACGCAAGCAAGCTTCAAAGCTTGGGTATAGTGATTCCTAATGCTTTGGGGATTCACCGTGTCCTCCAATCACTTCCACCAAGTTACAAGAACTTTGTGATGAACTACAATATGCAAAACATGGACAAGTCATTGCCTGAACTCTTCTCCATGTTAAAGTCTATGGAAGTGGAGATCAAGAAAGAGCACCAAGTGTTGTTGGTCAATAAGAGCACCAAATTCAAGAAGCAAGGCAAGTCTAAGAAAAAGGGAAAGTTCAAGAAGGGCGGTAAGAAAGTTACCGCGTTGGCAAGAAGACCAAGGCTGGGCCTAAGCCTGATACTGAGTGCTTTTACTGCAAGGGAGAAGGTCACTGGAAGCGGAATTGCCCTAAGTACTTGGCGGATTTGAAGAACGATAACATCAAGAAGAAAGGTATATCCGATATACATGTTATTGATGTGTATCTCACTAGTACTCGTAGTAGTGCCTAGGTATTTGATACTGGTTTGGTTGCTCACATTTGTAACTCAAAATAGGTGCTGTAGAATAGATGGAAACTAGCGAAGAACAAGGTGACGATGCGCGTTGGAAATGGATCAAAGGTTAATGTGATCACGGTCGGCACGTACCTCTTCATCTACCATCGGGATTAGTTTTATACTTAAATAATTGTTATTTGGTTCCTGCGTTGAGCATGCACATTATATCTGGATTATGTTTATTGCGAGACAGTTACTTGTTTAAGTCCGAGAATAATGGTTGTTCGATTTATATGAGTAATATGTTTTATGCACATGCACCTTTGATAAATGGTCTATTCTTATTGAATCTCGATTGTAGAAATACACACATTAATAACATTGAAGCTAAACGTTTGAAATTGAGTGATAACTCGACCTATATGTGGCACTATCGTCTTGGTCACATTAGAGTGAAGCGTATGAATAAACTCCAATCCGATGGACTTCTTGAATCACTTGATTTCGAATCACTTGAAAGATGCGAAGCATGTCTGATGGGTAAAATGACTAAGACTCCATTTTCTGGTATGATGGAGCGAGCTACAGAGTTATTGGAAATCATACATACCAATGTGTGTGGCCTATTGAGTGTATCATCGCACGGTGGTTATCGTTATGTTCTTACCTTCACAGATGATTTGAGTAGATATGGGTATATCTATTTCATGAAACATAAGTCCAAAACTTTCGAGAAGTTTAAGGAATTTCAAAGTGAGGTAGAGAATCAACGTAACAAGAAGATTAAATTTCTACAATCTGATCGTGGAGGTGAATATCTAAGTTACAAGTTTGGAGAGCATTTGAAGAAATGCGGAATACTTTCACAATTGACACCGCCGGGAACACCACAACGTAATGGTGTGTCCGAACATTGTAATGGAACTCTCTTAGATATGGTTCGTTCTATGATGTCACTTATAGATTTACCGCTATCGTTTTGGGGTTATGCATTAGAAACAACCACATTCACTTTAAATAGGGCACCATCTAAATCCGTTGAAACGACACCGTATGAATTATGGTTTGGGAATAAACCTAAATTGTCGTTCCTTAAAGTTTGGGGTTGCGAAGCTTGTGAAAAGAAGTTACAGCCCGACAAGCTTGAACCCAAAGCAAAAAAATGCGTCTTCATAGGATACCCGAAGGAAACTATTGGGTATACCTTCTATCATAGATTCGAGGGCAAAATCTTTGTTGCCAAGAATGGATCCTTTCTAGAGAAGGAATTTCTCTCGAAAGAAGTGACTGGAAGGAAAGTAGAACTCGACGAGGTTGTTGAACCTTCTCTCGAACTTGAGAGTAGCGAAGCACCGGAAGTAGTTCCTGTGGCGCCTACACCAATAAGAGAGGAAGGTAATGATGTTGATCATGAAACTTCGGTTGAAGTTACTACGGAACCTCGCAGGTCAACGAGAACTCGTACCACTCCTGATTGGTATGATACCGTTATGAGTGTCATGTTGGTGGACAACACCGATGACCCTGCGACATATGAGGAAGCGATGATGAGCCTAGATTCTAATAAATGGCAAGAAGCCATGAAATCCGAGATTGGATCCATGTACTAAAACCAAGTATGGACTTTGGTGGACTTACCGGATGGCCGGAAGGCTATCGAGAACAAATGGATTTTCAAGAAGAAAACAAATGCTAATGGTAATGTTACTTTCTATAAAGCTTGACTTGTCGCAAAAGGGTTTCGACAAATTCAAGGAGTTGACTATAATGAGACTTTCTCACCGGTAGCGAAGCTAAAGTCTGTGAGGATTTTGTTAGCAATCGCTACATATTATGATAATGAGATATGGCAGATGGATGTCAAAACAGCATTCCTCAATGGAGACATTGATGAAGAGTTGTATATGATGCAACCCAAAGGTTTTGTCGATCCTAAAGATGCTAACAAGGTAGGCAAACTTCAACAGTCCATTTATGGATGGAAGCAAGCATCACGAAGTTGGAATCAATGTTTTGATAAGGTAATCAAAAACTTTGGTTTTATACAAACTTATGGTGAGGCTTGTATTTACAAGAAAGTGAGTGGGATCTCTGTAGCATTCTTAATACTATATGTAGATTACATATTGTTGATTGGGAATGATGTAGACCTTCTTAATAGTGTCAAGGATTATTTGAATAATAGTTTTTCAATGAAAGATCTTGGCGAAGCAGCTTACATATTAGGCATAAAGATTTATAGAGATAGATCAAGACGCCTAATATCATTGTCACAGAGTACATATTTTGACAAAGTTCTAAAGAGGTTTGGAATGGAAGATAGCAGGAAAGGGTTCTTGCCATGTTGCCCAATACGACCTTGAGTAAAACTCAAAGTCCTGCAAAGGCAGAAGATAGAGAAAGGATGAGTAAGACTCCCTATGCCTCAGCCATAGGATCTCTTATGTATGCCATGCTATGTACTAGACCCGACATTTCATATGTTGTTAGTTTGACTAGCAGATATCAAAGTGATCCAGGAGTGGATCATTGGACAGCGGTTAAAAACATCCTTAAGTACTTGAGAAGAACTAAGGATATGGTTCTTTCTTATGGAGGTGATGAACATCTCGTTGTTAATGGTTACACCGATGCTAGTTGGAACACCGATACAGATGATTCTAAATCTCAATCTAGATACGTATTTACTTTGAATGGTGCAGCAGTTAGCTGGAGGAGTGCAAAGCAAAGAGTTTTGGCGAGATCTTCAACTGAATCGGAATACATAGCTGCTTAGGAGGCTTCACAAGAGGCGATTTGGATGAAGGAGTTCATTACAGAGCTCGATGTGGTTCCAAGTGCGCTGGACCCAATGTCTATCTACTGTGATAACATGGGCGCCATAGCCAATGCGCAAGAACCAAGGTCACACAAGAAACTGAAGCACATCAAGCTATGTTTCCACGCTATTCAAGAGCATGTCCAAGATGGTGACATAAAGATTTGCAAAGTACACACAGGTCTGAATGTGGCGGATCCGTTGACTAAACCTCTCCCGAGGACAAAACATGACCAGCACCAAACCGCCATGGGTGTTCGGTATATTACCATGTAATCTAGATTAGTTGACGCTAGTGCAAGTGGGAGACTATTGGAGATATTCCCCAGAGGCAATAATAAAAGTGGTTATTATTATATCTTTGTGTTTATGATAAATGTTTACATTCATGCTATAATAGTATTAACCGGAAACATTAATACTTGTGTGATTTGTAAACAAAATTAGAGTCCCTGGTAAAGCCTCTTTATAATACTAGCTTGTTGGTTAATAGATGATCTTGGTTTTTCTCGATCATGAACATTGAGATGTTATTAACAACAAGATCATATCATTAGGAGAATGGTATGATGGACATACTCCTATAGATAAGCGTAGCATTAAGATCAAGTCATTTCAATAGTTCATTTGCTATAAGCTTTCTGATACATAGTAACCTAATTCCTTCGACCATGAGATCATGCTAATCACCATCATCGGAAGCATGCTTTGATGACATCAAACACCACACTGTAACTGGGTGGCTATAAAGGTGGCATTGAGTGTTCGGAAAGTATGTGTTGAGGCACATGGATCAAGAGTGGGATTTGTCCATCCATATGACAGATAGATATACTCTAGGCCCTCTCGGTGGAATGTCATCCAATTGGCTTGCAAGCATGTGACTGGCTCACAAGGGATCACATATCATAGGAACGAGAAAAGAGTACTTATCGGTAACGAGGTTGAACTAGGTATGCAGAGATACCGATGATCAAACCTCGGATAAGTAAACTATCGCAAGACAAAGGGAAATTGGTATCGTATGTAGTCATTCGATCGCAAAGTAATCATTTAAATATGTGGGAGCCATATGAATTTCCAGATTCCTCTATTGGTTATTGATCGGAGAAGTGTCTTGGCCATGTCCGCATAATTCACGAACCGTAGGGAGACACACTTAAGGATTCGATGTTGTTTAGTAGATATGGAATGTAAGTAGGGATACTGAATGTTGTTCGGAGTCTCGGATGGTATCCGGTCTATCACGAGGAGATCTGGAATGGTCCGGAGAATAAGATTCATTTAAGGAAAGTCCGATTCCAGAGTTCGGGAATGATTTCGATGTTTTCATCGGAGAGGTTCTAGAAGGTTCACCGGACCGGAAGGGGAATGGTCCATGAATGTGTCATGGGTAAGTGGAATGATTGGATCATATCCTAGGTCACTTGGTTTGGGCATTTGCAAGAGAGAATTAAAGCTCTAAATTGAAAGTAAAACGGGAGGTTTGAAAATTCAAACTAGAACAATGGTTTCCTAGTGGAAGAAGGAAAGAGTCCTTCCTTCAATCCAACTTGGGTTTGGGTTTGGATTCGAACTCTCCCTTACCAAGGATGCCCCCCTCTCATAAATAGAGGGGGAGGGCTGCCCCAAACAACACAAGATCCAGCCATCCCCACCAGTGCGCCGCCGCCGCCTCGTCGCCGTCACTCGAGCCGCCGCCGACACCTCCTCCTCCTCCCGGCCTTCTAAGCCTAGATTGTTGGAAACCCTAGATCCACCATAACTTGCACCGGCTTAGGCGAAGCCTTACGTGATCTTCCCTCTACTTCCGACACCACGCCGTCGTGCTGGCGGAATCGCGAGGGGAGAACTACAACCTCCGCTGCCTGCTGGAACAAGGGAGAGGAAGGTCTTCATAGAGTACCGAACGTGTGACCGACTGCGGAAGCTCTGCCGGAACGCAGCGCCGGAAGGATCGTCTACGCGATCTTGAGATCGCCTAGTGTACGACTACATCACCCACGAGAATTCACTCTCGTTAACCGCTTTGGATTCTTCGAGGGTGAGTACTCTAATCAACTCGTTGCTACAATCTAGTAGATATTGTTTGTGTGCATGTGGTAGAAATTTTTTGTTTTCCATGCTACGAACCCCTACACATAATACATTTATTACCATGCTATAACTATATTAATACGAAATGTTAATACACGTGTGGTATGTAAACAATTAGGTCTCTAGTTATCTCTAGTAAACTAGCTCATTGGGCAAGTGATGATCTTATGGTTTCGAGATCATGGTGATAGTGCTGATTGACAATAAGGTCATATCATGGGAGAATGATATGATAGACATCCAGCCAAAGTTAATCACAATGAGATCTAGTTACTTAAAATGTTCATCATTGATGATAGCATAGAAACACCATGGATTATATCCTTTGATTGTGAGATAATGCATAATCACTATTTTCGAGGGAGACTTTGATGATATCAAGTATCAAGCCTTCAAAGGGTGATCATAAAGGTATCGTTAGGTTTCCTGGAGAAATGGGTTGAGGAGTTTTTATCAATACCAGGATTTGCCAATCCAAGTAACAGATAGATACACGTGGC
Organism: Avena sativa; assembly: GCA_916181665.1. NCBI lineage: Eukaryota > Viridiplantae > Streptophyta > Magnoliopsida > Poales > Poaceae > Avena > Avena sativa. The sequence continues at coordinate 199,595,403 of OV702282.1, forward strand.
CAACTCGGTGACGTTGCATTAACAAATCTTGAAAGCGTATGATTGGATCATGGATTGCAATGGCACGGGAACGAGTAAACGAGTTCATAGGTAACGAGATCAAACTCAATTATGGAGATACTTAAGATCAAATCTTGGATGACCTATGTATCGTATGGTAGACGGAATATGACTATGCAGTTAAGGTTCTAGCGGTGAGATTAATCGTGAGTGCACTAGTGGTCATTATGGACATCCAGGTCCGATGTTGATCATTGATACATGAGGAGTCTTAGTCATGTACATAGTATCACTTAGCCAAAGGGTGGCACACTTAAGGGTTGGCATGCATTGGGATCAAACCGAAACATAAGGAGAAATGAGAGAGAGAAACCAGAAAGGTTTCGGGTAATATCCAATGATGATCGGAAGGGGGCCGAAAGGAGTTTCGGGGTATGAAATATAGTAATATATGTGTTTTATATTAATTATTTGAATTAATACTAAAACATATTTTATTTTATATTTATGGGCAGCCTTCTTGCTATTGGGCTGTTTTAGAAGGGCCCATAGGGCTAGGCGCCTAAGGGAAAGAGGGAGGAGGGGCCACCAGCCAAAACCCTAAGGGTTCCCCACCCGCTGGGTGGGGCCCAGGGCCGGCGGTGGCTGCCTCCCCCTGGCGGCGGCTTGGAGGATCCCACCCCCTAGCCCTAGGGTTTGACCCTAGCCCCTCCCTACTATAAATAGAGGAGCCCCCTCCCCTCTATTGGCACCACAACAACAAGTTCTCTCCTCTCCCTCTAAACCCTAGAGCTCTTCCTCCATTATATTGGATCTAGCTACTGGGTTTAGTTCTCCACCTCCGCAGTACCGTCGTGCATAGGACAGTTCGGCTTCCTTCTTCCGCTGCTCTGCTGGATCGGATCCCGGGAGACGTCCCTACACCGAACCTGTGTAAGAGCTTCGAGGCGCAACACTTGGGGCAATGTCTTCATCACTATATTCGTACCCGTGTAAGGCGTGCCACGGTCTTCAAGGGTATGAACTTCATTCTTCATATCCATTAGATTAGATCTTGCTTGTTGTGTTCACGTAAGTAGAAAAAAATTGTTTTCTACTACGAACCCCAATAGTGGTATCAGAGCCAGATCTATGGGTAGACATGTCGTACGGATAGAACACATAGCAATATGTGGGCATTGATTCTCTAGTTGCGACCCTCTTTCGAGTTCTTGTCATATCGCGTGATTGATTGATGAAGCGGCCCGAACCGACCTTACACGTAAGCTTACGCAAGACTGGTTGCACGCTCAACATACGGCTTGTTCCGTATAAGTGGCTGGCGGGTGTCTGTCTCTCTTTCAATAGTGGATATGACTTTTACACCAGAGGTCCCTAAAAAGGGAGCGAAGAGGCAATCATTGAATCAACATTGTGGCTCAATGTTCATAGGTGGGAAGGGGTTCTGCCATGAAAGCCCTAAAGCCGCGTAAAACTTGCAAAAAGGATAAAGTAGAGGCGTCTAACTTTATTTTGCAGGGGCGTGTGTTGTGACATGGTAATGGTATGTTTATGAAACGATTGTCCATTGGAGCTCTCGATGGAGATCAAGGTGCTGCAACCATGTCACGACACCATACTTATGAAGTATATGTTTCCACATATTGTTTGGAATAGTATACTAGTTATACGACGGTACCTAAATAGGATGATCCCTCACAAATTCCAATGATAGTGTTCCCCTCGTGTGTGCACCACCAAGAAAGTTCTTCGGTACGAGGCAGTCCACGACGATCGGGTGTCAGACATATCTACGTTCGCATACAGTGGGTGTAAGAAAGGTTACACAACAATACACATGAGTTTGAGTTGGCGAGCCTAGCATGTGCATATATGGCCTCGGAACACAAAGACCGAAAGGTCGAGCATGAGTCACATGGGGATGTGATCAACATTCAGAATGTCCACCTTTGGAGCTATATTATCGTTCATGACGATCGGGGATGATATAGTGAAATGGGATCATGTGATCACCAAAATGAATAGAGGGATATTCGTCTTGAGTGGGAGCCCTGTTAATTTAAGTTTAAAGGTAAAAGTTAAAACTTGTGCTCAGTATATTCTGAACATGGTCTAAAATCTTTGCAAATCCACTGTAGATGTATCATCCACCCACCTTCAACCTTAGCGCTTTATTAGAGAAGGACAAGCTGAAGACTGATGGGTCCAACTTCACCGCCTAACACCGCACCCTGAGAATCCTCCTGACCCCCTACAAGCTCAACTATGTCTTAGAGGTAGAACTGCCCGCCAAACCTACAGACACTGCCACTGAGGATGAAAAAAATGTCTGGAAATCCAAGGTGGATGATTCCTCCCTCATCCAAAGTGGAATGCTCTATGCCATGGAGCCTGAGCTTCAAAGGCGTTTTGAGAAGATGGCTACATTTGCGATCCTTGACGATCTCAAAGCCATATTTTCTCCAAAGGCTCGGGCAAAGAGGTGCGAGGATTCCGAGATCTTCTTCTCTGCCAGGATGGAAGAGCATAGCAGTGTGAGCGAGCATGTGGACAAAATGTCTGGCTACATTTAACGCTTGAACGCCCTGGATGGCAAAATCTTGAACGAGCTTGCGATTGATAGTGTGTTGCACTCGTTGCCTCCTAGATACAAAGCTTTCATGATGAAATACAACATGCAAGGGATGGTTAAGACCCTTGATGAGTTGTTCGCCATGCTCAAGACTGCTGAGGTAGAAATCAAGGAGCACACGGTGTTGATGGTCAATAAGACCACCAACTTTAAGAGGTCGGCACCATCTAAGTTCAAGAAGCCTATGAGGGATGGAAATCAAGTTGCCCATTCCCCTAAGGGCCCAAAGCCAAAGGCCAGCGTCGTGTGCTATTACTGCAAGGGAAACGGGCACTTGAGGCACAACTACCCCAAGTACCTCGATGACAAGAAAGCCGACAAGTTTGCCGCAAAATACAAAGGTATATGTGATATACATGTTATTGATGTGTTCCATACAAGCACCAGGAGCAACACCTGGGTATTTGATACCGGTTCTGTTGCTCATATTTGTAACTCCCAGCAGGAGCTACGAAATAAGCGGTGCCTAGATAATGACGAAGTGACGATGCGCGTCGGCAACAGATCGAAGGTCGATGTCAAGGCCGTCGGAGATTTGTCTCTACGTCTGCCTTCGGGATTAATATTAGTTTTGAATAAGTGCTACTTTGTACATGCCTTAAACATGAATAATTGTGAGTGGATCTTGCTTATTGCAAGATCATTATTCGTTTAAATCTAGAACAAGTGGTTGTTCTATTTATATGAATGATGTATTTTATGTTCATGCGTATGCAAAGGTTTATTCTTACTAGATCTTGATGACAGTACACACATCCATAACATTGATTGTAGGGTGTCCCAATCTTTAATAAGATAGAGCCCCCTGTGTTTACAATGCTAGTCCCTGGATCAATAGCTAGCATCCACAGTTAAGATGTAATATCAAGAAACAAAGGTCATATTATAACTTTATAACCAGGAATAACATAATTTTATTACATCATACATAGCTCATTTGGCTATCACATTACATTGCAGCAGAATAACTATAACTATGGGTCCTTCATCTTCAAAGTGCCACAGGCAGATGTTGGTTGTAGACTTTGTAATCCTAATCAATCAATCTTCACTAAAAACAATCAAACCTGCAACATACAAGTTACAGCCACAAAGGGTCAATACATTTGAATTGTATTGGCAAGTGATACTATAATAGTATAGTGGAGTCTATCATCTATATGCATTTGGCTAAGTGGAGTTGAGGCTTGCATTGCTCAAAATAGATTTTTCCTTAACATTTGAAAATACTAAGCTTTTGCTTTGACAAAATCATTTTTCTCAATCAAAGATTGAAGATCCTTTACAAGGCATCTCTCAATCAAAGATTGAAGATTTCAAACAACCCTTGTTCAATCCACAAGTTTTAACTTAGAAATTTGAATGATGAGATTCTTGATTGCTTCCATGTCTTGATGCTCAAATTGTCCTTTACCAGGGACATGGCTAAGTACTTAGATTTTACACTCTACAGAGGTGGTGCACTTTCCCCACAAGACTTGGTTTCCCAAGACAAGATCTTTCAGAAGCCTTCCCTTAGACCAAAATGTACGCGTTCCAACCTATCAAACACTACCACCCACTGTCCATATGGCTAAGTTCTTGCAACCTATATGATCATGGCAGAGCCCATATTGCCAAGTGGTTGCACTTGAAGCTTCTCAACATTTGACATCTCAAATCTCTTTGTTCCTGGGTGTCCATCCACAAGTGAGATACACAAGCCGAGTCCATGGCCTTGTGAACCACTCAACCAAAAACCACCAAGCAAGCCCATTCCACCCAGGTGATTCATTAACTTAGTTGTTTTATTAGACAAAATCACAAGTCCTCAGACTTAGAATATTTTTGCATAGTGTGAATATATATTCCACCCATGTTTTCTATTAGCTAGGCTAAGCTTGATAGTAATAGGAATCTTAACTTAGGAAGATTTCCACTAAGGTTTCATCTACTAGTTTTACTATAGTAAGGTTTATACTTAGCAAAATCCATGCAAGTTTTACTTAGCAAAATCACTAATGCATAGTGAAAGTAATGGGATAGAAAGTATGAAGCATCACTTGCCTTTTTGGTAGGGAATGGTGGTTCACTCCTTGATCTTGCTAGTCTCACACTTCTCTAACTTCACTACAAGTCAATCAAGCAAACACAAAATCAACTAACATTCCAAACCAAGGTCAAACAAACAATTTCACACTCACAAAGCAATGGAATCTAAGTCATGCAAAGGATGGTTCTATTGCGAGGATGGTCTCTACTAGGTTTGTAAACTTTTTAGGGTCCAAATTGGTCATTTACCAAAATGGCAAAGTCATTAGTTAGAGGGTTTTGCCTAAAAACCATTTTTAAATCCATTCATCATTTTATGTGGTGGAAATTAGTTTTATCAAATCTAAAACCTTTAAGTCTTCACCAAAAGTTTCTAACTCTCAAGAATTGGTGTTTTGGGTCAGTAGCTTTGAATCAAATTGTTTTCCCAAGGTTTTTATTCCAAAATCATTCTCATAATAAAACCATTATTTTTACTTGGCTAGAAATGGACTAATTCATTTAATCCTTCCTAAACTTTTCCAAATCCATTTTCAAAACCATGGGTTGGTTCCTAAGGTCAGTAAGGTCACAAAAAACCATTTTGCAAAAGTTTTAACCCTAAATTCAATTTTAAACAATTTTTCTACTCTAAACAAGCTCACAAAAGAATCTACAAAAAAAGCAAACTAACAGATACTATTGGCTAAACCAAGGGCATGGTTGGCTAGGTCTTGTTCTCCTGAATCCAACGACATAAAATTTGTAATTTTTGGACGTGTGGATCCAAAGTTACAAGGATTTGAAGTTTGCAAATAAATCTGATTCAAAAATTCTTTTAAACAGATTCTAGTGCCACGCGGCAGTATCTTACTGGACGGTACCGCTTTGTGCGGATTGACAGACGCGGACTGTAGGATCCAACTTGATCGCACGGTACAGATTCGCTCGTACCCTTTCGCTCTGGTTCTATTTCTAACCGCGGGATCTAAAACTAACGGTGTGGGATTGGTTGACCATATTCGGGCGGCGCTGACGCGGCGGCGACGGGCGGCGTGGTCAGGTGTGGACGGTGCCGGTGGTCTAGGAAGCGAGAGAGGAGGAGAAGAGGCTCACCGAGTTCAGGAGGTCACGGTGATGCTCGAGGAGGTGTTGGTCGGGCGAGGGGCGCACGAGGTTTGCTGCAATTCCTCACCGGAGCTTGCAACGGCGTCTGGCGGCTCTGGTCGACGACGGGGAGATGCTGCAGTTCACCCCAGGGCAAATGAACGGTACGGTTAGACGCGGACGGAGCTGGAGATGATGTGAGCATCCATGGAAAAGCTAGGGGCGGTCGAGGCTTACCGGGGAAGTTCGACGGAGACGAGACAGACGGCGGCGCTGTCAGAGCTTGTCAAAGCCGACGCTCTAGGGCGCCCGTGGTTGAACGGTGGGTACAGGGAGAAGTATCTGGGAGTGGGGATTCTCCTAGCGTGCTCGGGGAGGCACGGGGTGGTGTGTACTGGCCTAAATTGGTCGGAGACGGTGGTCGGAGCCGAGGGAGTTCTAGCTCGATTCGTGGCAGCCTCGGGGCAGAGAGGGAGTGGCGACAGAGGGGAAAGGCGGAGAAGGCGCTGGCGCTTAATAGCGTGCAGTCACGGCGAGATTATGGCGCGGCATTACTGCGGATTGATCGCGCGGATTGAAGGCAGCAACGGCAGCGAGTTTTGGGGAGAGGGGGTCGCGCGGTGAGAACGATGGCTAGCGAAGTGGGGCCGTTGCGTCAGTGGGAAAATAAAGAAGGGTAGGGTCCACTGGTCATTGTCTATGTGGGTTAGTGTTTAGGTAGGAAAACGTTTCGCTGTGGATAGAGGAGCTGGGCTAGTTGGTGGGCTTCCTGGGCTGCTGGGTTGGGTCTGGTTCAAATCCATTTTTTTTATTCTGTAACCTTTTCTTTTTCTATTTCTGATTTCTGTTTTGAAATTCCAAACATTCAAACATCAACCAAATCAATTCAAACAATACCAAACTTTGTAATATTGAATTTAGTTCTGTTTAGTAACATGAACCAAAATCCATATTCAAAATAATAATTTTTAGGAATAGGGTCCATTATTTATTAACTAAAATGGGTCATGGTTTATTAATCAAATAGAGTTTGATTTTGTTAATAAAATCTTTATTTTACCCTCAAAAAAAATCTTTATTTGAATTCTAAATACTTTCAAAACCAAATCAGTAGGTATTAATTGAAAGTGAGGAATACTTGGAAAACTTGTTTAAAACAAAATAATATTTTTATTTTATGGTCCATTAGCAATTAAATAAAATGGGCCTTAGTTATTAAATCAAATAGGATTTGTTTTATTAGAAACATTATTTTGAAACTAATATAGTGCCAAAACCATTCAGTAGGTTTTATTTGAGAATACAAAATACTTGGAAAACTTATTTAAAATAATCTAATAAGTTTTGATGTTCCATTTAAAATGGTAAAACCTTTTATTTAGATAAAATTGGATATTAAATTCTTATTAATTTATTTAAATAAACCTTTGCTATTTTTATTCAAAACAAAATGTTTTAATTCCAAAGTTTGGTCAAGGTTTAATTTGGCTTTATAAAATAATCTTTATTTATAAATCCACCTTTTCTTTTGAAAAACCAAATCTTTTATTAAAAGATTCCAAAATAGTAATTCCAAAACATTTTAATTTCCTTTAATAAATGTTTATCTTTAATAATCCCTTTAGGATTTATTTGATTCCAATTGGTTTGAAGTTCCAATTAAATTCAAAAAGTTTCTTCTGGCCCTGAAAATCAACAAAGTTTTATTTTATTCATTTATTTTTCACATTACAAGATTTGGAAAATCTTGGGATGTGACAGGCTACCACCCTTAAAATAAATCTCGTCCCGAGATTTGGGAAGGCTGGGGTTACAAGCAGGTTCAAGACAACTAGGGTACTACCACCCTTAAAAATTTTCAAACAAAAATTACATATTGTCCTTCTTGGGATCATGAGAAATACTTTCTCTAAGCAAACAGTTGCATTTATGTCCTTAATTTCCATGCTTGACTCATGGGCCAAGGTTGAGATCCTTCATAGACTTGTTTAACTTGTTCTCCATCCTTTCTGGACAATTGTTTGCATAGTGGCCTAGTTCCCTGCATTTGAAACATGTGACAAGGCTGAGATCCCTCATAGGCTGGTTTATCTTATGCTTCATCTTTTCTGGACAGTTGCTTGCATAATGTCCTAACTCTTCGCAGTGTTTGCACATCACTTGGCTAATATCTTTCTTTTCCTTGGGTATCATTACATCTTGTTTGTTTCCTTGGTTCTTCTTCTTTTCTAGGCATTCACTGGCATAGTGTCCCTTCTCTTTGCAATTGTAACATTGCACTTGAGTAATATCCTTCTTGTTAGGGTTGGGGCATTTCTTCTTCTTTTTGGGTCTCTCCAAAGCTAGGAGTTCTTCTAGTTCATGTTCTTCATAGGTGGGTGATATTTCTCTCTTCTTGGGGCATTGATCTTCATGTTCCTTGGATGTATGCTCCTTGTCTCCATAAATATTGCTAGCTTGGGTTCCTTCTAGAATAGCATCTTGGTCATCCTTGTGGTCATTAGCTCTTTGGGAAAAGTTTTCTCTCATGTTGATCATTTGAGTAACCAATCCTTGCAACAATTGGGATTGAAGTTTCAAAATCCTTTGTATGGCTGGGTCTAGTCCATTGTTGTTGGCTAAAAGTTGAGTTGTCATTTGGCTCAACTGGTTTTGGTTTGCTATCAGTTCTCTCATGTTGTCTTCTTGGTTGGTGTTGGTGTCATCAACCTTGATGTTGGAGTTTCTTGGAGTAGTCATCTGTTTGGGTTGAAAGGAGATTAGAATAGGCAAGATGTTTTTAAGGAATTATTTCCAATCACACACATCACAATTCACACAAACAATGTGCATGCAATCACAAGTCAATCATTTCACTCAAACAAAGTTCAAGCACATACTTAGTCAACAAAATATTTTTGTTACACCACATAAGTTGGTGGTTTTGTCTTAACTAAAATATGGTGGTCCATCTATATGGTTCACTTGTGATCTTTCCATCATTCATGATTCTTCTTGCATGAGATCATGGTTTCCTTGAGAAAAACTCTTGGTTACAATACTTCAAATGATGTAGGTTCTTTCTGACTTTTGCATTCCCTTAGTCTCTAAATCTTGAGTAAGATTTCCTTATCTCACTTGTAGTCCTTAGTGTCATCCAAGTTGGAGGTCCTTGGTGAATATGCTGAAGATGTTGAAGTCATTAGAGTTGAAGAAGTTGAAGTCATTAGAGTTGAAGAAGTCCTTTGCACATGGTGTAGTCTTTGGTGATGGGGTAGGTTTTTCCATCAAGTTGAAGTAGAAGAGAAGTAGAGTTGAAACCAAAATGGTTGAGGAAAGAGTTTACAAGATTTTGTAAATAAGTTTTTGGAACAAAATACAAATCCTATTTTTCTAAGGGTTTTTGTCCAATCCTAGGGTTTACAAATCCTACAGGCAACACAATGCTCTGATACCATCTGTTAAGGTGTCCCAATCTTCAATAAGATAGAGCCCCCTGTGTTTACAATGCTAGTCCCTGGATCAATAGCTAGCATCCACAGTTAAGATGTAATATCAAGAAACAAAGGTCATATTATAACTTTATAACTAGGAATAACATAATTTTATTACATCATACATAGCTCATTTGGCTATCACATTACATTGCAGCGGAATAACTATAAGTATGGGTCCTTCATCTTCAAAGTGCCACAGGAAGATGTTGGTTGTAGACTTTGTAATCCTAATCAATCAATCTTCACTAAAAACAATGAAACCTGCAACATACAAGTTACAGCCACAAAGGGTCAATACATTTGAATTGTATTGGCAAGTGATACTATAATAGTATAGTGGAGTCTATCATCTATATGCATTTGGCTAAGTGGAGTTGAGGCTTGCATTGCTCAAAATAGATTTTTCCTTAACATTTGAAAATACTAAGCTTTTGCTTTGACAAAATCATTTTTCTCAAAAGATTGAAGATCCTTTACAAGGCATCTCTCAATCAAAGATTGAAGATTTCAAACAACCCTTGTTCAATCCACAAGTTTTAACTTATAAATTTGAATGATGAGATTCTTGATTGCTTCCATGTCTTGATGCTCAAATTGTCCTTTACCAGGGACATGGCTAAGTACTTAGATTTTACACTCTGCAGAGGTGGTGCACTTTCCCCACAAGACTTGGTTTCCCAAGACAAGATCTTTCAGAAGCCTTCCCTTAGACCAAAATGTATGCGTTCCAACCTATCAAACACTACCACCCACTGTCCATATGGCTAAGTTCTTGCAACCTATATGATCATGGCAGAGCCCATATTGCCAAGTGGTTGCACTTGAAGCTTCTCAACATTTGACATCTCAAATCTCTTTGTTCCTGGGTGGCCATCCACAAGTGAGATACACAAGCCGAGTCCATGGCCTTGTGAAACACTCAACCAAAAACCACCAAGCAAGCCCATTCCACCCAGGTGATTCATTAACTTAGTTGTTTTATTAGACAAAATCACAAGTCCTCAGACTTAGAATATTTTTCCATAGTGTGAATATATATTCCACCCATGTTTTCTATTAGCTAGGCTAAGCTTGATAGTAATAGGAATCTTAACTTAGGAAGATTTCCACTAAGGTTTCATCTACTAGTTTTACCATAGTAAGGTTTATACTTAGCAAAATCCATGCAAGTTTTACTTAGCAAAATCACTAATGCATAGTGAAAGTAATGGGATAGAAAGTATGAAGCATCACTTGCCTTTTTGGTAGGGAATGGTGGTTCACTCCTTGATCTTGCTAGTCTCACACTTCTCTAACTTCACTACAAGTCAATCAAGCAAACACAAAATCAACTAACATTCCAAACCAAGGTCAAACAAACAATTTCACACTCACAAAGTAATGGAATCTAAGTCATGCAAAGGATGATTCTATTGCGAGGATGGTCTCTACTAGGTTTCTAAACTTTGTAGGGTCCAAATTGGTCATTTACCAAAATGGCAAAGTCATTAGTTAGAGGGTTTTGCCCAAAAACCATTTTTAAATCCATTCATCATTTTATGTGGTGGAAATTAGTTTTATCAAATCTAAAACCTTTAAGTCTTCACCAAAAGTTTCTAACTCTCAAGAATTGGTGTTTTGGGTCAGTAGCTTTGAATCAAATTGTTTTCCCAAGGTTTTTATTCCAAAATCATTCTCATAATAAAACCATTATTTTTACTTGGCTAGAAATGGACCAATTCATTTAATCCTTCCTAAACTTTTCCAAATCCATTTTCAAAACCATGGGTTGGTTCCTAAGGTCAGTAAGGTCACAACAAACCATTTTGCAAAAGTTTTAACCCTAAATTCAGTTTTAAACAATTTTTCTACTCTAAACAAGCTCACAAAAGAATCTACAAAAACAATCAAACTAACAGATACTATTGGCTAAACCAAGGGCATGGTTGGCTAGGTCTTGTTCTCCTGAATCCAACGACATAAAATTTGTAATTTTTGGACGTGTGGATCAAAAGTTACAAGGGTTTGAAGTTTGCAAATAAATCTGATTCAAAAATTCTTTTAAACAGATTGTAGTGCCACGCGGCAGTATCTTACTGGACGGTACCGCTTCGTGCGGATTGACAGACGCGGACCGTAGGATCCAACTTGATCGCACGGTACAGATTCGCTCGTACCCTTTCGCTCTGGTTCTATTTCTAACCGCGGGATCTAAATCTAACGATGTGGGATTGGTTGACCATATTCGGGCGGCGCTGACGCGGCGGCGACGGGCGGCGTGGTCAGGTGTGGACGGTGTCGGTGGTCTAGGAAGCGAGAGAGGAGGAGAAGAGGCTCACCGAGTTCAGGAGGTCACGGTGATGCTCGAGGAGGTGTTGGTCGGGCGAGGGGCGCACGAGGTTTGCTGCAATTCCTCACCGGAGCTTGCAACGGCGTCTGGCGGCTCTGGTCGACGACGGGGAGATGCTGCAGTTCACCCCAGGGCAAATGAACGGTACGGTTAGACGCGGACGGAGCTGGAGATGATGTGAGCATCCATGGAAAAGCTAGGGGCGGTCGAGGCTTACCGGGGAAGTTCGACGGAGACGAGACAGACGGCGGCGCTGTCAGAGCTTGTCAAAGCCGACGCTCTGGGGCGCCCGTGGTTAAACGGTGGGTACAGGGAGAAGTGTCTGGGAGTGGGGATTCTCCTAGCGTGCTCGGGGAGGCACGGGGTGGTGTGTACTGGCCTAAATTGGTCGGAGACGGTGGTCGGAGCCGAGGGAGTTCTAGCTCGATTCGTGGCAGCCTCGGGGCAGAGAGGGAGTGGAGACAGAGGGGAAAGGCGGAGAAGGCGCTGGCGCTTAATAGCATGCAGTCACGGCGAGATTATGGCGCGGCATTACTGCGAATTGATCGCGCGGAATGAAGGCAACAACGGCAGCGAGTTTTGGGGAGAGGGGGTCGCGCGGTGAGGACGATGGCTAGCGAAGTGGGGCCGTTGCGTCAGTGGGAAAAGAAAGAAGGGTAGGGTCCACTGGTCATTGTCTGTGTGGGTTAGTGTTTAGGTAGGAAAACGTTTCGCTGTGGATAGAGGAGCTGGGCTAGTTGGTGGGCTTCCTGGGCTGCTGGGTTGGGTCTGGTTCAAATCCATTTTTTTTATTCTGTAACCTTTTCTTTTTCTATTTCTGATTTCTATTTTGAAATTCCAAACATTCAAACATCAACCAAATCAATTCAAACAATACCAAACTTTGTAATATTGAATTTAGTTCTGTTTAGTAACATGAACCAAAATCCATATTCAAAATAATAATTTTTAGGAATAGGGTCCATTATTTATTAACTAAAATGGGTCATGGTTTATTAATCAAATAGAGTTTGATTTTGTTAATAAAATCTTTATTTGAATTCTACATACTTTCAAAACCAAATCAGTAGGTATTAATTGAAAGTGAGGAATACTTGGAAAACTTGTTTAAAACAAAATAATATTTTTATTTTATGGTCCATTAGCAATTAAATAAAATGGGCCTTAGTTATTAAATCAAATAGGATTTGTTTTATTAGAAGCTTTATTTTGAATCTAATATAGTGCCAAAACCATTCAGTAGGTTTTATTTGAGAATACAAAATACTTGGAAAACTTATTTAAAATAATCTAATAAGTTTTGATGTTCCATTTAAAATGGTAAAACCTTTTATTTAGATAAAATTGGATATTAAATTCTTATTAATTTATTTAAATAAACCTTTGCTATTTTTATTCAAAACAAAATGTTTTAATTCCAAAGTTTGGTCAAGGTTTAATTTGGCTTTATAAAATAATCTTTATTTATAAATCCACCTTTTCTTTTGAAAAACCAAATCTTTTATTAAAAGATTCCAAAATAGTAATTCCAAAACATTTTAATTTCCTTTAATAAATGTTTATCTTTAAGAATCCCTTTAGGATTTATTTGATTCCAATTGGTTTGAAGTTCCAATTAAATTCAAAAAGTTTCTTCTGGCCCTGAAAATCAACAAAGTTTTATTTTATTCATTTATTTTTCACATTACAAAATTTGAAAAATCTTGGGATGTGACATTGATTCCAAGCGTAGCAAGCATGATGACGATAATACCATGTATATATGGCATTGTCGTCTTGGTCATATTGGCATAAAGCGCATGAATAAGCTTCATTCTGATGGACTTCTGGGATCACTAGATTTTGAATCTCTTGATACGTGTGAGCCTTGTCTCATGGGCAAGATGACTAGGACACCCTTCTCCAATACTATGGAGCGGGCAACCGACCTATTGGGAATCATACATAATGATGTGTGGGGGGCAATGAGTGTCTCAACACGCAATGTGTATCGTTATTTTGTTTACTGATGATTTGAGTAGATACGGGTATATATACTTGATGAAGCATAAGTCTGGAACCTTTGAAAAGTTCAAGGAATTTCAGAAATAGGTAGAGAATCAACTCAAGAAGATTAAGCACCTCCGATCAGATCGGGGAGGCAAATACTTGAGTTATGAGTTTGGCATGCACTTGAGGGACTGTGGTATAGTACCACAACTTACGCTAGCCAGAACACCACAATGTAATGGTGTGTCGGAATGACGTAACCGCACTCTATTAGATAGTGTCCGGTCCATGATGTCTTTGACTGATTTGTTTATGTCATTTTAGGGCTATGCATTAGAAACCACCGCTTTTATTCTAAACAGAGCACCATCCAAATCCGTGGAGACAACACCATATGAGGCGTGGCAAGAAGCCAATGTTGTCGTTCTTGAAAGTTTGGGGGTGTGAGGCTTACGTTAAGAAACTACATCCTGACAAACTCGAACCTAAAGCGGAAAAGTGCATCTTTGTAGGATACCCGAAGGAGACTATTGGGTATACCTTCTACAACAAAGACGAGGGCAAAATGTTTGTTGCTAAGGACGGCATTTTTTTAGAGAAACAGTTTCTCATGAAAGGAGTTAGTGGAAGAAAGATAGAGCTAGATGAAATTGTTGACCCTTCTCTCCAAATACCAAGTAGTGCAATGGAAACTGTTCCGCAACTGCCCTCTACAGTGGAAGGAGAAACGAATGATACAGATCATAACATCAAAGCTCCTACGGTTCGAAGATCTAAAAGAGCGCGTGTTGTCCCAGATTGGTACAGTAGCCTTATGATGTCAGTCTTGTTAGATGAACAAGAGGAACCTAAAACCTACAAAGAAGCAATGGAGAGTGCTGACTCTGAGAAATGGCTACAAGCCATGAAATCCGAGATAGGATCCATGCATGAGAACCGAGTATGGAACTTGGTGGATCTCCCTGAAGGTCGAAAGGCCATGGAGAACAAATGGATATTTAAGAAGAAGACAGATGCTGATGGCAATGTGATTGTCCATAAGGAGAGACTTGTCGCAAAGGGTTTTCGACAAGTTGAAGGAATTAACTATGGCGAGACATTCTCTCCTGTGGCAATGTTGAAACTTGTCCGGATTTTACTAGCAATTGCTGCATATTATGATTATGAAATATGGCAGATGGATGTAAAGACCGCCTTCCTCAATGGTCACATTGATGAAGAGTTGTATATGATTCAACTAGAGGGGTTTGTTGATCCTAAGGATGTTGGAAAGGTATGCAAGCTTTAGCATTCCATTTATGTACTAAAGCAAGCATCTAGGAGTTGGAACAAGCGATTTGATCAAGTAATCAAGAGTTTTGGATATGTCCAAAATAATCAAGAGTCTTGTGTTTATAAGAAAGTGAGTGAGAGCTCGGTGGCATTCCTAGTGGTATATGTGGATGACATACTACTAATTGAGAATGATGTGGATTTATTAGGGAGTATAAATGAATATCTTAGTAGTCGGTTTTCCATGAAGGATCTAGGTGAAGCGACCTATATATTAGGCATTAAGATCTATAGAGATAGATCAAGACGCCTAATAACGTTAAGTCAGAGTACATACATAGATAAGATTTTGAAGAAGTTCAAAATGGAAAATGCCAAAAGGGCTTTTGTTCCTGTTGTAAGAGGTGTGTCATTGCGTAAGACTCAATTTCCAGGATCAGATGTTGATATAAATAGGATGGTTGAAGTCCCCTATGCTTCTGCCATAGGTTCTATCATGTATGCTATGCTATCTACTCGACCCGATGTGGCCCTGGCTCTTAGTTGGATAGGTCATTTCCAAAGTGATCCAGGAGTGGAACATTGGACAGCTATGAAGAATATCCTAAAGTATCTGAAAAGAACTAAGGATATATGTTCCTAGTCTATGGAGGTGATGATGTAGCTCTGAACGTAATTGGTTACGTGGATGCGAGCTGGAACACGGACTTCGATGACTCGAAGTCTTAGACGGTATTTATCTTTTTGGTGAATGGTGGCGCAGTAACCTGGAGAAGCGTGAAGCAACCAGTGGTGGCACAGTCTTCAATGGAGTCGGAATACATCGCAGTTAACTCCGCGGTGAATGAAGTCGCGTGGCTACAAAATTTTGTCATCGAACTAGGAGTTGTTCCTAATGCGGATGACCCTGTGACAATATATTGTGACAACACAGGTGCCATAGCAAACGCGTCAAAACCAAGAACTCATTCCATAGCCAAGAACATCCAGCTTAGATTCCACGCCATTAGACAAAATGTTGAGAATGGCGAAGTAAAGATTTGCAAAATGCATACGGATCTGAATGTCGCACATCCATTTACCAAAAGTATTCCACAAGCCAAGCATGATCAAACCTAGGATAGTATTGGTGTTAGGCCATTGCCAATTGTAAAACTAGATTAATTTGTACTCTAGTGCAAGTGGGAGACTAAAGGATATATGCCCTAGAGGCAAATAATAAAGAGTTTTTATTTGATGTATCTCTTGTTCATAATACGTTTAAAGTTATCTCTAGTAAACTAGCTCATTGGGCAAGTGATGATCTTATGGTTTCGAGATCATGGTGACAGTTTCGATTGAAAATGAGGTCACATCATTGGAGAATGATGTGATAGACATCCACCCAAAGTTAATCACAATGAGATCTAGTTACTTAAAATGTTCATCATTGATGATATCATAACAACACCATGGCTTATATCCTTTGACTGTGAGATAATGCATAATCATTGTTTTGGAGGGAGACTTTGATGATATCCAGTATCAAGCCGTCAAAGGGTGATCATAAAGGTATCATTGGGTTTCCTGAAGAAATGGGTTGAGGAGTTTTATCAAGACTAGGATTTTCCAATCCAAGTAACGGATAGATACACGTGACCAACTTAGTGACGTTGCATTAACGAAGCTTGCAAGTGTATGATTGGATCATGGAATGCAATGGCACGAGAACGAGTAAACGAGTTCATCGGTAACGAGATCGAACACAAGTATGGAGATACTTGAGATGAAATCTCGGATGACCTAGGTATTATATGGCAAAGGGAATATGACTACGCAGTTAAGGTTCAAGCGATGAGATTAATCGTGAGTGCACGGGTGGTCATTATGGATATCCAGGTCCCTATGTTGATCATGTTGGGAATATGCCCTAGAGGCAATCATATATGATGTGATTCCCACTGTATTCATAAAGATATTAAGTTGTCCTTGTATAAACATCTAATGTGTATCATTGAATATGTGATTCAGTTGTGGGGAAACTATACATTCATGTTGTTTGTACTAAATATCATTGGTCATCGAGGTTGTGCTGGACACACAACTTATACCAATGTGAAAGTTGGATGATGACTCGGTTCCACTTGTCATGGGCATGGAGAATCTATTCCGACTTACACAGATTCGTCTAAAGAGTTTAGCGAGTCAGATTGACCCATATTGAGATACAATGAACAAGTCATCATTTGTATGTCTCAATCAGTGTAATCCTTAGACCTAAGGTTATTACACAATCCGAGTTGAGGATCACCGACTTAGGTTCTGTCAAACGCTGATCCGTAATAGGGTAGCTATAAAGGAAGAGTTCGGGTCAACTGAGAATCAAGCTGCATGATGTGAATAACCAAGCTGGGATTTTGCCCCTCCACTAGGAGAGATATTCTCTGGGCCCTTTCGTGAGATATGATTTTGAGAGCATGGCCATGCACGACTCGGTTAAATGTTAACTGAGGTGTTCGACTAAGAGTTAGTCGAATGAATCACTTATCTCGGATAGAGAAGAGAGTCAGACTATTTAAGAGATGAAAATTATTCGCCTATAGTCTGACAAGGTATATCGTGAGGCAAAAGGGACTTGGACATAAGTCGCATTAGAAAGGCATGTCGTCAAGACTCTTTGGTACTTGGGAGTCGGCACGTTCTGCTAGGAGCCGCTACCGATTGATCGATTCAGAGTCGGACTCCAATCATGTCCAAGTTTCCATGAGCCTACGAGGTCACACACTTAAGAGCGGGAGCAAGTTCGGATTGGATCTGAACCATAAATCTAGTTGGGTTGGACCTGGGCCGGATTTGGACTGAGTCGATGAGTCAGATTCATAGTGACTAATATTATATGGGCTTTAGTGACTAATATTATATGGGCATTAGTGAATGGGCCATGTACGAACCTAGCAGTTCACCGTCGGCGCTCCTCCTCATACATGTGGACACCATAAGAGGCGCTGCACGATCAACGCTTGGACGATCATTGACTGGATCGGGATCATGATGAATGCACTGCATCAATAGACGTGTTACGTCAGTAATCCGCAACTGTGCGTATAGTGATAATCCTCGTGGCCTTCTACCTCAGCTAGATCTTGGGATCACCACGTTAGAGGGAAAATTTCTGTTTTATCTCTGCGTGGCCCAATAGATCATTGATATAAGAGGAGTCTTGGTCATGTTTGTAGCATCTCTGAGCCAAAGGGTGGCACACTTAAGGGTGGGGACGCATTGGGATCGAACCGACACCGAAGGAGAAATGAGAGAGAGAAACCGGAAAGGTTCCAGGTAATATCCGATGATGATCAGAAGGGGGGCGAAAGGAGTTTCGGGGTATTAAATATAGTAATATATGTGTTTTATGTTAATTATTTGAATTAATAATAAAACATATTTTATTTTATATTTATGGGCAACCTTCTTGCTATTGGGCTACTTCTAGAAGGGCCCATAGGGCTAGGAGCCTAAGGGAAAGAGGGAGGAGGGGCCACCAACCTAAACCCTAAGGGTTTCCCACCCGTGGGGTGGGACCTAGGGCCGGCGTCTTGGGGGATCCCACCCCCTAGCCCTAGGGTTTGACCCTAACCCTCCCTACTATAAATAGAGGATCCCCCTCCCCTCTATTTGCACCACAACAACAAGTTCTCTCCTCTCCCTCTAAACCCTAGAGCTCTCCATCCATTAGATTGGATCTAGCTACTGGGTTTAGTTCTCCACCTCCGCACTACCATCATGCGTAGGACGTCCGGCTTCCTTCTTCTTCCGCTGCTCTACTTGATCGGATCCTGGGAGACGTCCCTACACCGGACGTGTGTAGAGCTTTGATGCGCAACACTTGGGGTGTTGTCTTCATCGCTATACTCCTACATGCGTAAGGTGTGCCACAGTCTTCAAGGGTATGAAATCCGTTCTTCATCTCTGTTACTTATGTCTACATAGATTAGATCTTGGTTGTCGTGTTTGCGTAGGTAGATTTTTTTTGTTTTCTGCTGCGAACCCCAACAAGAACCTCCTCGTGCGACTGGTCTCCGCTATGCCACTCACTGGTGCGGAGGGGGCCATCTCTGGCAGGCCTGAGGCTGGAGCACTCTCTGCGGTGAGAGCTTGAGCGAAGGCCACGTGCCTCTAGTAGTAGACAATAGGACGCGGGGCAGGAGGTGGTCACGGGCCAGGGAGGAGCTCGTCCACAGGATGTTCGACCGCAGGCCTATACGAGTCATCAGGTTGCTTTGGTGCAGACAGGGACCAAGAAGAAGAAAAATAAGAATATAAGAAGGACCCAGGAATAGAATGTAGGGGCAGCAGGGTTATGTAGGCATGGGAGGGAGCCAGAGCGGGCAACCCCCATTGACACAGCCGGCGAGCTTGCCCAGCATAGGTCATGGACTGACTTGGGGATTCATTTGTGGCTGGGGCGGGGGCGACACACCCAAGGTCCCCTTCGCGCAACAAGTGCTTCAACTTCAGTGAAGTGGGACACTTTTGCTCGGACTACAAATAACCCGAGCACTGTCTATTTTGTGGGGATCCCTTTTACCGAGTTCTAGACTACACGGCTCGATCCTCACACTGTGAGCGCACGACCCTAGAGCTGCTGGGACACAACATTGACCTTGGATTTTACTACATTGACATGGGCGGTGTTGAGTTGTTGGTTCCCCACATCCTTGCGGAGATTCGCGTATTGCCGGACCAGGACCCTCCTTTGGTTGGGGAGGTTGTGATGGACACCATCCGCATGGATTTGCAGCCTTTTGACTCCAACTACGTTGGAATGTGTGGTGATACCTTTGATCCGGATTCATGGATGCAGTATAGTAGCTTTTTCCTAGTAGACCTAGGTTTAATCGAACCTTGGGAAACAATGTTAAAAGGAACAAAAATAAGGACACGTCTACAAGACTTTGTTTTTTTGCTTTACCTTCGTTTACCGGACCAATCTAGTTTACTTTATATTGTGGGTTGATTCAATGGATGGAGATAGGTCAGGGTTGAAGATCCACCTACAACTGCACATCATATGGGATAAAAGATAATAATAAGCATAGTTGACATGGATATACCCTACGGGTGCATAACATTGGTATACCTGGTCTAGCCCACGGAAAGCCCACGCGAGGACACGCATCCCATGAATATTTTGGGTGGCTCAAGCCCGTGGCGAATTCGACTCCTTGGAGGACAAGTCTAGATTAGATAGAATTTCAAAGGGTATCAACCCTAATCTGTAACCGACTCGAACTACCTCTAGGACCTGGCCTATCTATATAAAGGCCAGGAGGGAAAGGCGAGAAGGACAATCACCACCTCATACACACACCTCCACGCCAGATTGCATCTGCGCACCCCTGTAACCTTCGGTTCCACCGCAATCAAGAGCAGACAAGCAGGAGTAGGGTTTTCCCTCTGGCGGCCTGAACCTAGGTAAACCTCGTGTCCCTGTGTTGCTTTTCTGTTAACCGTTCCGCGACTTCCAGCCATTCCCATCTTCTCAAAACCCAAGTCCATAATAATGGGAATTGACGAGTTGAACCCTCGTCAATAGTCATGTGTAATGTTCCAATAAAGATAATCTTTGTGGGAAACACATCCTAATATACTAGATCCCCTGCGAGCAGCAGGCATAGCAATAGTCTTTTGATCCAACCGGTTGCACCATGAAGTACCGGGCTACAAACAGTTACTAAGTGATAAACACAGATCAAAGCCTTAAGGAGAGATGTTGCCGTTGATCCCTTGCTAAGTGAAGACCGTACAACCCATTCTGTCACTAGGTTTCCTATGAGATCGCCGCTAGCCAAGTATCTCACCTCAAGCCTTGATCTATCTCGGGGTATAGGGTACCTACAAGTACAAAGATCGAGGCAAGATACAAAAAAAATATACAAATCTCTTATTCAAATAATACACAATACTCCCATAGATTAGATGCATATAATTTCTGCGAGGTTTCTCCCCAACCAGCAGCCCATGAGGACTACTCACTCATAACAATAATATCAAGGATAGAAAATATTTTGCAAAATACTTAGATTGAAATCAAATATTCTTACAATGGTCGCCGAATCATAAGGATATCTCAAGTGCAAAGATATGGCTATGGCTAATGGAGAGGATGGGAGATGAAAGGGATGAACTATGGTGTGGATCTACTTTTATGGTGTTGTGATGCAATCTGATAATGGCGTCCCTCTGCACGGTGGCTGGGACCTTGAAATATATAGGTGCCTTAACAAGAGTTGTAGGGTTTGATAAGACGGAGTCGCCGCCACATGGTACGGTCGGGACGTATGGGCAGGCCGCGCCTGTACCAGTGGTTGTTACAATGTCTGGCGCTTGGCAATTGCTCCAGGATTGCTTGGTCATGTGGAATTCCTCAAAATCTTCATTTATGACTTCTGATTTCGCATTAAAAGCATTATTTCCTGCACAACACAATTCAAAGCAAGGTTTTGCATATATTTTCAATAATTAGTCATCAGTGGCAAATCAAGAGAGATTATTTTCAATTTCTTGACTAAAAAATGTCTAAACACAGATAAATATGGTGATTTTTGGAGCCATCAATGTCCCCAAATCTCAAACCTTGATCTCCCTCGAGCACGAAGAAACAAAAGAACTATAAGGAATCCAGCGTTTAAACTTTAAACAACGTGAATATGAATTCACTTACGGTCGGTAGCCATATGCATCCATCATATTTTCATTTGAGAGGCTCACCAAAGTTGGAGAGATGCTAAGAGCACTATACAAGCTTTGATAACTCAATACAATAGTTTAATATAAATATAAATAACTAAAAGTGTAACAATCAATCCAATTCCCTAGTTAACTCTCAGCTTGCCAAGGAACACTAGGATGTTTATTATAGAAAAATTGAGTAAAAGAGTTCATGTACTAAGTAGCATAACAATAAAGTGTCTTATTGACACCCACATCAGTAAATCAAGACTATCAAAAACACTTCTAGTTCAATCATTGCTTCTTAATAAAGTTCATAGAGTAGTAACGAGATCATGCCAAAGACTTGTTATGTGGATCTTCATATATTTTATCTTCTCTTTATCTTTTTCACTTTCTTTTTTCTTCCTTCTTTCAAGGATATTTCTCAACAAGGATCATTGAGTGATTCTTTTAAAAAATGGTTTGCACAACCTTCGAGAGTACCAATACTTTTGCCCATACAGTGACACGTATGCCACCCATATCATCAACTCATAGCCGAAATCTGGGATTATACCATAGATCGTTCAAAATCTAGCGGAGTTGTTGCATACAAAGGTGTGCATGATAAACATTGAACTTTTTAAAAAGTATCACGGTTTGATACACAAGGTTAGCTTTGGCAGGCATCACAATTACCACTAGACTGCATTTCAATCAAACAACTTCTTTCAAGAATGTCGTCAAGTCTATCAAAACATCTATGGCGTTAAGTATCTTCAAAGGTAAACTCTCAAGACAATCACTCATCAAACAAGTCATAAATTTTCAACCTTTTTCTTGTTGTACCTGTTTGGCAAAATTATTTCCAAGGCAAGACTTAGTTAGCTATAAGAACTAGAGCAAAATCTTCCAGAACTAATCATTCATAAAAATAAAAATCTTTACTCTAACTGTTTTGAATTACTCCCACTAGCATAGCATCTTAGAAAATCAACTAATTAAGATAAACAATTCAAACTTTGAATGTGGGAGACATAGGGCATACCTCTCATGAGTTTTTTTCTTTTGAAATGGGGTTGTACCCTGGCTTATGCATACATGGATGCACACAACCCTTTATTACGAAGTATCAAGTGTGTACTTATTATAGCTAAAGGGTCAGAGAGGGTTGACACAAACACCAACCATCTAAAAATGACAAGAAGTCTGAAACTGCAAAGCATACAATAGCTAGACATCCCTCAATCTACTAGTATGCCGCCACGAAGCCTGGTAGTAGATATCCTATGCAACCGTCACCAGACGGTTGCATCCAAAAACCATCATTGTGCGTTGGTGCTCTGGGAGTAGGAAAGCCCAAAGTTGAATCCAAGAGAAACCAACATAATAACCTGCAAAAATGGTGGAACTCGGGCCTTGTTAAAAAT
Source organism: Avena sativa (assembly GCA_916181665.1). Taxonomy (NCBI): domain Eukaryota; kingdom Viridiplantae; phylum Streptophyta; class Magnoliopsida; order Poales; family Poaceae; genus Avena; species Avena sativa. Next base: position 199,618,338 of record OV702282.1, read on the forward strand.
AATATCATTGCAACATTTCCCAATGGACCAACATAAAGCCGACACACCTATACGTATTCTAGCTTTATTAATCCTATACATCCCATTCAACCAATTCCCAAACATATTAGTAATATTGGTCGGAAGTGGAAGATCATAAGTAAATAAAACAATGCGCCGGATAATTTTTGCAAAGGGGGATGAAAGGAATAAATGTTCAATAGTTTCCTCTCCATTATAGAAACAACACTTTTTGCAACCTTTATAGTTTCTTCTTAAAAGTTTGTCTTTAGTCAGCAAGACTTTTATAACACCCCAGTTTTTAGTGATTCTTATATTAGGGTTTGATTGTGCATCATTAGAAACAGAAAACAAAAAGGTTTTACCGAAAAAAAGAGACCCAGATCCTCCAGGCCGCTCAGACTAGAACGGCCCATCTCTTCCCTCTCCTCTCTCTGTCGTCTACGCAGCAACTCCCGCAGCTCATCTGCAGCCCGTAGCCGGCCCAGGCCCACATATCGTTGCGTCTGTTCTATCCCCGTCGTCCACCTCTGGCCGCGTCGGAAGCAGCTCGCTGACGCCACCGCGTCGCTCGCCGGCGTGGAGATGCACGCCGCCACCCCGAACGCCTACAAGTGTCGCGGTTCGACAAAGACAAACCCTAGCATGCCAATTCCCTCCCCTTTCCTCTCTAGCTCTCGCACGCGCAAGTCCAAAACACTAGCTTTGCAGACTGCCGTCGCCCTGCCGCCTCCGGCCTCCCCGAGCCATGTCATGACGCCCACGAGCTCCGCCTCGTCGCCATGACCTCCCTCGTCAAAGAAATCACACTCACGCGGCTGGAATCGATCGCAACGGCCCCGTCTCCCCGAGCACCGATCGCCACCATCGTCGACGATTGCGGCCGTTCCGGGCCGCCCCGAGCTTCACCGGCCCTCCCACCACAACCACGGTGAGCCGCTTGTCACGCCAGCACCTTCCTTTGCTCCTCTTGCTTTCTGGTCTGGCCTCCCTCCGTGCGCCACCATCCGTCGCCGCAGAAGCTCGTCACTGGCGGAGCTCCGGTGACCATTTCCTAGCGGCTCCGCTGCTGGCTGGCTCAGCGCAGGACGCTGAATCGAGCCCGACTCTTCTCGCCCGCGCACATTCTCTAGATCGATGGATCGAGCCTCGATCTGAAGATCAAGCTCTTGATGACATCAGCATGATGTCATGTTGATGTCATATCTCCTTTTCTTTTCTTTTGTTAATTCTTGTAAATCATTTCAGTAATTGTTTAATACATGACATGTGGGTCCCTGCTGTAAGTGAGATAAACATTTTCAGAAATGTTTTCTAATTAATAAAAATGTTTAAGTAATTCCAAAATGTAAAATTATTCTATAATATCACAAAAATGATTTAAAATGAATTAAAATTGGGAAAAATCATAACTAATTCATTTTAAATCAGAAAAATACAAATAATATATCAAAATGTTCAGAAAAATGAGAACTATCTAATTAGGCTATAATAATGCATTGTTAAATAAATTAAATGACAAGTTTAATTAGAAGAACTTAGTAACCCCTCTCATATACATCCGGACTTTCCTCGAGTTAGGGTTTTCACCCCTCGGAACCCCGATTAAGTTGTCGAGCATGCTTTAGGGTTACAATTTGATATAAATTAACTTGTCATATCATCATTCTTGCTTGAGCATTGCATCGATGCCATGTGTTGATTGTTTCCTTCTCTTTCCGGTATTTGGTTCTTCCCGGTAGAATACGAGATCAAGATCGAGATCGAAGCCAGAGATCAACACCGTCGAAGATCGAAGATCAACAAACAATACTTGACCAACTGTAACCAAGTCAAGTACAAGGCTTTCGAAGATCTATTTATCTGCTATCAACTGGCAAAGGCAAGCATAGCCCCACCATGATATAATCCTATGATTTTGAAAGCATTTCAATTCTGCCATGTTGCATACGATTCTACTGTGGTCTTTTATTGATAGATAGAGTATCCTATCTATTGCATTACTCTCTTTGAGCTTATATTATCTGATCCACTGCTCCTAGCATAACTATTTTTGGCTTGTGTGCATTGCTAGAGCGTATATCTGTGTCCTGCTTAGCCATGCATAGCTGTTGATTCTGGTCCATCCAGATGATGTATCAGATGTAGATAATCTAGTATGACAGGAGAACATGATGAGATGAGATCAGTGATAAGAGATTAAACATGCTAAGGCTTGTATAGGAGGCCACAGTGGGATGTGTTTTTTCTAGTCCCATGCTCGCCACCCTTAGGACCCTAGGTTCTTGCCTCTTGAACCAAGACAAGCGTATAACCACACGGGGTAAATGGGGACCCCATGATTGACTAACTTGCCTAGTAGATTCCATGAGTCACATAGTTCGGGCGTTCCATTCGACATACGCATTGAAAACGTTTTCGAAAGAAGGAGGCGAAGGAGGTGCATTCATAACAGGTAGGGAAGCATGGACCGGGTTGCTTGGGGTTGATGGCGCCCCTGGTAAACCAACCTCGCCTCACATCTTTAAGTACCGGCTTCGGGATTTGACTCGTTACGGCGGAACCATACTTATTGCGTGACTCATGGTCTCGGCGAAAGAAAGGTAAAGGTCGTGTCCAACCACACCCTCTGCCGGCCTTCCAAGGAAGAGGGCTAAAACGTTGGCATTAAGAGTCGGTTGGTACGTGTGGGTAAAGTTGTACACCCCTGCAGGGTAATAATCTTTCGGAAAGCCTTGTCCACGGTTATGGACGACTTGGGAATGGATGGGAGATCATAGAGAACATGAACCTAATCGTAAAACTTGGCAACTAATGTTTGTTAAGGATACTTCCTCATGGGTACGAGGGGGTGACCCTAGTACAGATGATGATGACTTGGTGGATATAAAGATGATGATCAATATTTCAGAGATGTCGCTCTCTTATCCCCTTTTAAAATACTCTGATTAGACGAGCTTCTTCTCTCTCTCTTGTTTTATAAACAAAAGATGGCTTTATGCAAAACAACTCCACCAGCCATAAGTCTTGCGGAGTACACCCTGAACTCACCCTTGCTTTGTTGATATTTTTGGCAGAGTAAGGGTTCCCTGAAGATCAGTTTGGTACTACATCGACATCGATGAGTAGCTTGGGGTTCCTGGCCGGCAGCCTGGAATCTATGGGCTGGGACGTCATCGTTATGCTTCAGGCCTCTTAGGCCATTTGTTAAGTTTGCTATACTTAATAGCATAACTTGCCCTCCATTGTTTGATGTTTGTGGTCAGTGACCTCTTCTTGTAATAATTTGGTTCTCTGCTCAGTTATGATCTTGCTGTAATAAATTTTGTGTCGTAGGGTCACTGCTGTGTTACCAATTCTTCACTGGATATTCTCGAGCTCAAGGTTAAGCTTATATCAGGCGTAGGTCTGGGATTTGTTTAGCCTGATCCTGGGGGTGTCACAACTTTTTTATTTAAAAACCACATGAACATCTTAATCTTTAGTGGTATTTTTAGCTTCCATAGATATTTTGTGGGGAGTCTCTAATGATCGTTCATGAGATCCTCATATATCGATTTAACCCTGAAAACTCCATCCATGGTCAGCTTCCACCTAAACGAATCAGGTTCATTAGTCAAGTTAACCTGCATTAATCTCTGACATAAATGCAACCATGCATCCCATTTCGTCTCAGACAAATTCCTCCTAAAACCAATATTAAGAGGGTTGTGGGATAAGATATCATGTACAAAGACGTTTTTCGTGTGGAGAATATTATAAAGCAAAGGATGCTGTTGGGCAAGGGGCGTCTCCCCTATTTACAAAACCGAGTTGTCGCCCCATTCCCTACTTTAAAGTACCCTATGGTAAAGAAACCATCCTTTACTTCCATTAGGCCTTTCCAAAATGGGGAATCGGTTGGTTTAGCTTCAACTTGCGCCAATGTTTTATTTTCCACGTACCTGTTATGAAGTAATTCTTGCCATACCCCTTGCTCGGATAGTAATTTATAAAGCCATTTGCTTAGAAGACACTTGTTTTAAGTTTTAACACTTCAATTCCCAGTCCACCCTGGTCCTTGGGTCTACAAATTATATTCCACCTAGTTAATCTATATTTCTTCTTCTGTTCATTGATAACTGTGAGATTTGATACATTTTCAATGATTTTTCATGATAGTTTTCATCTTGATTTGATGGTTTTATAGATTTACCTAACGCTAATACTTTGGTAGCAAAGAAAACTTGGTTTTCAGTGTATGTTTTAGGTTCTGAACATCAATAGAAGGTTTCAACAACAAAAATACAATATTCAGGTGAAAATAAGAATGTCTCTTTTTGGAAGAAATCGAGGACAACAACTAGATGGTTTAACGAGCAATTATACAGCAGGAATACTTTTCCGGCCGTATAGTTTTGGCTGTATAGTTGCCTTCGCCTTCGTCCTGTCAAAAAGAACAACTTTCCTGACGGAGGCAAGGGCGAAAATAGAACAGAACAACCACCATTCCATCCAGAAGGGAGAAAGAAGAGATCTAGAGAAGAAGGGGAAGACGTTCTCCATCTCCCTCCACGATCTTCAACCTCCTAGCCACCACACCCCCTATAGCCATTACTACTTGTATGATATATATACAGAGATCTTCACTTTGCAAGATTAGGGTTTGAGATTGTTTCTTCCCTATTTTGAGTTATGTTGGATTGAATTTCTATTCTTATCGTGGATCTCCACGGTAATATTTAGATGAACTCCTCTTATTTAATTATATCGATGATGCTTTCTTCTCTCATTTGTGAGTAAGTTCCCTTGGGCGTGGGAGATGTAAGGGATTGGTGAGATGTGATGTGCCTATATATTTTCCATTAAATTGTGATTGATTTTAATTATTATATTGTGTGTGCTTGACTATTTGTGGGATGCCTAGTGCTTGTTGTCCAATTAAAGGCCCAGACAATATGATACTTTGTTCTACATAGATAAGATCATGCTTGCTAGCAGACTGGCGACCCCCCGAGTGACATAGGGATATCAATGGAAAACTAGTTTAACTAGAGGAGCACGAGGAACCACTGTGCCTGTTACACTAGTCCGATCCAAGGAGCTTAATTGTTGTCAACACCCAGATTTTTAATCCCAGATGCCTGTTATGCCATATATCACAATCCCAGGATTACCATTTTTGCGAGACATAACAGATTGGATATCACAGTTCATCATCCATTACAAACCATACATAAGGTCTTACAACAAATAAAGGATCTCATGATCCAGTCTTAATGCAATTCAAGCAGCGGAATAATGTAATGATAACGGTAGCGTGGGTGAGACTCCATCTTCATGGTCACAGGTAATACTGACGATGGGAGATGATCCTAGTTGTCGTAACCTTCATGTTGTCCGTCCTCCTGATAGTCCTCTTCATATTCTGGCCACGGGAATATCCAGGGACAAAGCCATGAGTACTCTTTAAGTACCTGCAAACTAATACTAACAAGTGAAGTGGCTTAGAAATAGGAAGTACTAAGCTCTAGGTTGTTTTGCAAAAAGCCAGATTTACCTTAACTAAGTTCAGAAGCAAAGAAAGCTAGTTGAAAGTTTTATAACACCTAAGTGGGAACTTGAATTTCACAACACAACTCTGTTGTGGTCAAGTCCAAGTGATAAATCATTTCATAAGTCATTTTGAAAACATCTGACGATGCAACAATATGGCCACTCCAACTGTCCATAACCGCGGACGTGGCTATTCGAGTAGTTTGGCACTCTGCAGAGGTGGTACACTTTCACCACAACATTCGATACATCTGTCAGGAACAAATCCTGAATTCACCATACTTAGTATGCGGATAATCAATCCTAACCTTTCAATTACACGCCCTAGTATAGGCACCTCTCCTGTGAGTTTGGCCTCCCAACCATGACCAACCGTCATCTTGGGTACTGCACAGGTGGACAATCTTCACAAGGTAGCCTCAGCTCAAACCTTGGCCACAATGGAACCCATACTAAGGTATATAAGTTTCCAGTCAAGCCCTACCCAAATTTCGGGTATTGTGGTTGTACGGTAAAATTGGAATGGTATCGCATCCAGACAACCATCAGTTTTATAAAGGTCTAAGGCTCATGCCTTAACATTTTCATCATCAAAATCATCTGGTGTTCAAAAACACATGTCAAAACATTTCAGTAGAATGACTCATCATTCTAAGGTTTTAATAATCATTTTCACCAAGTATTCCCATCTAAAGTGATCAAGTTTTATGTTTAGCACTAGCAACTATAGGTGGAGGTAAACACTAATGATGGGTGGTAAACAAGTGTAAATGATCTAAGTTCAATCTCATGCCTCAGGATGGCATCAAGATTATCTCACTTAGGCCAAGTTTTATGCTCTTCATGCTACCTTCATATATCTTTCTAATATCTACAAGTCACTAAATAAACTCAAATAAAGGCTTTGATAAAGAAATAAAATACTAAGCTTGCAAGTAAAACTAGGATTGAGTATCAAGTAGTGTAAGCTTGCAAGGATTAGCTTGCTACGTTAACTTGTATAGTGAGGATTTGCAAGGTTGCAAGTATAGGCTTGCCTTGTGTAGAGCAGTGGTTGAAGTTCTCCTTGGCTTCTTCCTCGTAGTATCCTCCTTCCTCCTCGTACCCTTGGTCGGTACTAGCGTCTATAAATAAATACGAGGTACAAATCACCACACAATACTTAACTACTTCTATTTATCACACCAAGGTTTTCACTAGATGATCTAGCATCATCACAAACATTACAAAGATTAAAGTAGATAGTTTTATTTCCTTTATTTTAGAAAAGTAATTTCTACTCATTGAAAAACTACTTAAGATTTAATATTCTCCAACTAAAACATGGGATCATGTTGACACATGTCATCACCACATATTTCAGTACATGGGAATGTGATTTAAAGTGGTGTCACAATTTAATAAGGTTTATTTAATTAATTAAAGTGACTAGAATGGCCTATAAGGCATTCTTTTATTGCTTGACCATTATTTCTGCAAGTAAACCTATATATTTTTATATATATATTCAAAAAGGTCTTGTTAAATGTGATTTTTGAGAGTTGGAATCAACTCAAAAGCATTTGTGGTTGAATTTTGAAAAATGTTTGAATGCAGAAAAGCTTCTGCCTTGTTATTTTTATTAGAGGTGATCTACAAATCCATTTGGCTTGAATCCAACGGGCTTGGATTAAGGATTCAAGTACCTTCCGAACAAAATTGGTTTCATGCATTTTGGTTCAGTGAATCGAGCTGGGTTGATTTTTGAATCTAGGTACAGAACTAAGTTTGAAACTAAAAGAATAAACCTAAATTTGAATTACTGGGTCACACGGGATGTTAACTAGGCCGGCCCACGGTGCACGACGCACACGCGAGTGGGTTTAAGTGAACGACACCACCAGTCAGCGAGATAGGGGGGTGCGAAGCGGTATGAGGGGATGTGGACTGCACGATCTAACTCTAATACAACGGTTGTGGTTCATCGTCCACGTCGGGCAACACCGGCGAGACAGAACCCTAGCGCGGCCAGTGGGGGTCATGGGAGGCTCACCGGGGCTCAGGCGAGGGTTGGCGATGGGGGCGAACGACGAAGTCGACGACGGCGATCCTCCTGGTACCGACAGCTTCTCCTGGGGCGGCTCCAATCGCTGGCTCCTTTCTTCCTCCTCCGCGGAAGACTCTGGCCAAATTCCGGCGATGTGTTGCTCACCTTGCTTCGGGAGTGAGGTGGGGTGCTTCTTAGAGAGAGGGGAGTGAGGTGGTGTGAAGAAATCGAGCGGGGATGGCCTCTATTTATAGTGCCAGAAAGGGACCGACGGGCGTGGGCTGAGCTCGTCGTGGTCATCGTCACAGCGAGCTACTGGCATGGGAAAAGGTAGGGGACGGTGCCGTGTTACCTAGCGAAGCTCAACGGCATGGTCACGCGGCATGGGGCGGTGCGGAACGTTCGGAATGTCGCGGTGCTCTGAGAGGGTCCGACGACAATTTTAATGGCGCACCGCGGCTATGGGTCGCGCGGAGGCGAACGGGCGTGTCTGGGGTGTTCCTAGGGTGGTGGAGATCCTGCTTGCATGCGGAGAGGTCGGCGCGCGGTCTATGGGCGTGTGTCGCGGGCGGCATGCTGGCGCGCTCTCGGCTCGCTCGCAAAGAGGCTGGGCACACTCGGGCTATGTGGTCCAGGGGCTGGCAGTGCTCGAGGCTTGGACAAGGGGTGGCGGTGGACGGTGGAGAGTGTCCTATACAAGGTTGGCGAGGCTAGAGAATCTTCTAGCTAGCTGGAGACATTGGGGTGGCAATGGTGCTCTCGGCATGCTTGCCATTGATGGCATGGTCGGTTTTATAGTGAGCTAGAGGGGTTAATTGAGCTAGATGATGTACTAAGGGTGTAGTGTGAGCTAGATAGGGAACAAGTTAGGCACTGATCACTGCTCACAATAGTGTTTAATGTTTCTTTGTTTGGTGATTGCAAGGTGTTTGATGAAATGGCCGAAAGAGATTCAAATTTGAATTTTTGATTCAAACTTTGTGGGTGTGATAGTTACATACTAGGGAGTCTGTGGTTGATTGGATTGGTCAAGGTGCACTGGTTTGGTTAGGTTTTGAAAATGGATGATCTACACATATGAGATAGATTCAATTTTGAAATGTCATTTGATTCAAGTTGCCAAAAGTTTCTGCAAGTTTGAGAGGTGGGCGTTGATTCACTTTTACTTGGTATATCAAGGGGTGAAAATAAATGGACATGTTTCTGTTTGAAATATTGGACTAGAAACACTCAAAGTGGCCCAGGTTACAAGATTGGCAAAAATAACCATTTGCTTTATTTGTTTTGTTTTTGATTTTCCCTTGATTTGTTTCTGCTTGGAAATGTTTTAGATGATGTTGTATTCATCTTTAAACCATTCATTGCTATTTAGATCAATCTAACAAGTCCTATTCATGCATTCATACAATCATCACATACACACATGCATTCATATTGATTTGATTAACAAAAGTTTTTGTTAACCCTAATTTTGGTGATTGGAATTTGATAACCATTGTTCAACATTTTTGGGATGTTACAAAGCAACCTAAAGGATCTTAATTGCCTAGTGACTGACCATGGTTTTGGTATCCTACTAGTAGGATTATTGAAGTTGGGATGTGTCACATCCCAAGATTTTCCAAATCTTGTAATGTGAAAAATAAATAAACAAAATAAATAATTGTTGAAATTTAGGGTGAAAAGAAACTTTTGTTTCTAAATGGAAACTTAAAATTCCATCTTGAACAAACTTTGGATAATGTTTGAATCCAACTAAATTCAAATCAAGTGAAATGCATTCCTCTTAAAATGCATCTTGAAATTTAAACACTAGGGAAATAAACCCAAACCCTAAACCCTAATGGAATAAAATCATTTCCAAGTTATCTCCAAGCCCATGGATTTGATCCATATAAAAATTTGTCATACAAACATTTCAAAATGATCAAGAATGACAAATGGAAATATTATAAAACCATAGAAATTGGTTTCACTTATTTTGGAGCCATATATAAAATCTTAGGAATTTAATAAGATAAGGAAATTGAATTTCCAGAGCTAATAAAGCATATATCTAGAAATCCATGCCCAATGGTGAGCAAATAATCCTAAAAATATTTAAAAGGATAAACAAATATTAAATAAGATTTTACAAATTGGAATCACCAAGTTTGGATCTATAAATAAAAAGATATGGGTTTTATAAGATAAAGAAAGAAATATTAAATGAGGAATATTTAAAGGCCAAATTAACTCTTGACCTAATCCATAAGCAAATGGAATAAATATAATCCAAATCCAAATAAATTAATGGATAAGGAATTTTCAAATTAATTAAGAGGGCATTAACCAAATCCTATTCTATTTGAATAAAGATAAAATCCCTATTAGAAATAATAAATTAAATCATGGGAAAATAATAATTGGAATTTACCCAAGTGGAATAAAAGTTGTTTGATTAACTTAAATAAGATCAAAGAAAACTTCCAAATAAAATTTATGGAATTAAAACTATATTTAATTTCATGAGAATAAAGGAGAAGTACCCAAATTAAAAATGATTAATAAATCATTTTCCAAATAAGTCAAGGTGAATTATTTGACACCCTATTAGATAAATAAACCTACTGAAAAGGTTTTTTGAGAATTGAAATTAAATAAGGGTTTAAAATATATTTGATATTAATTGAATTTAAATGCATGGGCCTACTTTTAAATAATTAAAAGACCCTAGAAAAATAAAAGAAATATTCTAATTTTGACTCTAAAATGAACTATTAATCAGTATTTGAATCTACACAAATTTTGGTTGAGGTTTGAAATCAAATTGATGTTTAAAATAATTAAACAAAATCAAAATAGATTAATAGAAAAAGAAAAAGGAAAAACATTCAGATAAAAAAAATGAATCTAGCCAGCCCAGCCCACTAAGCCCAGTCTAGCCCATCTCCCTCTCCCGTGAGAAAAACGCTTCGTACTTGGAGTTCTACCCGCAGAGGCAATGACTACTGGACCCTACCCCCACTCTCACTCATTCGCTGACGCCAGGCCCCATCGCCAGCTCCTTTCGTTCTCACCCGCGCGCTAACCTCGCCGGCGGTTTCTGCCCATTAACAGCTCGCTTGATTCCTCTTCAATCGCGCATTGATTCAGCCCCGCGATCATGCGTACTAAAGCGCCTTCGCCCCCTCTCCCTTTCCCCTCAAACCCCGCTGCTAGAGAGCCACCAGGCTGCCTCTAATTTGCTTTGCACTGCCGCTGTCTCCGACGTCTTCCGGCGACGATTCCGGCCACTCCCCGCCGCCCCTCAACTCCTCGACCACACGGACACATTCCCCAGCGTCTGGCGCACACTCCAGTGCCGCCAGCTCGCTCTCGCTTGCCCTGCAACCTCGACCGCGCTTCGACGAAGCAGCGCTGCCGTCTGTCTTTTCTCTAGCGACCTCTCCCCGGTAAACCCGACCGCCCCTCTCACCCCCGTGGACACTCTCATATACGCCTTCCTCTTGAGAACCTAACTGTGTTGTCTGCTTGTTCTACCGCGACCTCTATCTTCACTCCGATGACGGACAGAGCCGCCAGACGCCGACGGCAACTACGGCAAGGAATTCCAGTCGACTCTGTGCGCCCCTTCAGCGACGACCACCACCTTGAGCATCACCACGACGCTGCAAACACTGTGAGCACACCCACTCTCCCCCTTCCTTCCTGGAATAGCCAGAACGCATCGCCAGAGCACACCGCCCCCAGTCGCCGCAGCCAGCGCCGCCAACCTTTGGTCAAACGCGCAGCAGCTGTCCGATCCAGATCTGAGGCACGCGATAGATTCACTTAAAACAAATGGGTATGCGATCTGTACCGTGCGATCAAGTTAGATCCTGCGGTAGGTGTCTGTCGATCCACGTGAACCGTTATTGACCAATAGAAACGCTCCACGTGGCCCTGTCTTTTTTAATAAAAACAGAATTGATCTATTAGTTGTTCAATTTTTTAAAATCCATAACTTTCAAACCACACGTCCAAATTTTGCAAATTTTATATCAATGGAATCAACAAGACAAGCCCTATCCAACCATGCCCTTTGTTTAGTAAATTTTTTCTAATAAAATGGTTGTTTTTGCAGAAACTTGTGTAGGTATATTTTGGATATAAAATTTGTTCTAAAATTATTTTTGTGATGGAACCTTTGGCAAATGGATTGTTTTGAACCTACTGACCATATAAATCAATTTGTGGTTTCAAAAACATATTTTCTGAAGCAAAAGAGTAAAACTTTGAATTAAAGCATTCCTAGTCAAATAAAAATATTGTTTATGTGTTAAAAATGCTTTTGGAAGAAAACCTTTGGGAAATGTTTTGATTTAAACTCTCTGACCCCAAACACCAAGTTTTATGATTTGAAAATGTATTTGGTGAACCCTATAAAGATTGTTGCTTTGCTAAAGGCATTTTCTAACCACATAAAATATTGATTTGATTTAAAAATGGTTTATAAAGTAAAATCTTTTGCAAATGATTTTGCCACTTTTATAAAATGACCAATAGGTGTTTTAGAATAATTATAACCTATTAGAAACCACTTTTACAAATAAAACAATCTTTAGCATGCTTGCATGCATTGTTTTGTTTCTATTATTTTATTTGATGATTGCTTGAATGGCAGATTGAAATATTGCTTGCTTGATTGAATTGTAATGGAATTTGAAGAGTGTGAACATTGCAAAGATCAAGGAGTGAACTTATATTCTCTACCAAGAAGGCAAGTGATGCTTCATACTTTTGTCCCATTATTTTCACTATGCATTAGTTATATTTCTAAGTAGGACTTGCATGGAATTTTGCTAAGTGTAAACTATGCCATGGGAAATCCTAGTAGATGAAACCTTAGTAGAATTTCCTAAGTTAAGATTCCTACTACTATCATGCTTAGCTTAGCTAGTAGAAAACAAGGGTGGATTATATTCATACTATGGAATATTTCTAAGTCAAGGACTTGTGTTTAGTTTAATAAAACAACTAAGTGAATGAATCACCTGGGTGGAATGGAAGGAATGGTTTGTGTTGAGTGGTTACACCAGGCCCATTTCTATGGTTTACCTTGTGTATCACACTTGTGGATGGCCACCCAGGAACAAAGAGATTTGAGATGTCAAATGTTTAGAAGCTTCAAGTGCAGCCACTTGGCATTATGGGCTCTGCCTGGATCATATAGGTTGCAATAGCTTAGCCAAATGGACAGTTGGTGGTAGGGGATGATAGGTTGGAACGCGTCCATTCTGGTCTAAGGGAAGGCTTCTGAAAGATCTTGTCTTGGTGAAACCAAGTCTTGTGGGGAAAGTGCACCACCTCTGCAGAGTGTAAAATCTAAGTACTTAGCCATGTCCCTGGTAAAGGACAATTTGAGCATCAAGACATGGAAGCTATTAAGAATCTCCTCATCCCAATTTCTAAGTTAAAATCTTGTGGTTGGACAAGGGTTGAAGGATCACCAATTTCTATTGGGGGATGCCTTGGGTGATTTTTGTCAAGCAAAAACTTAGTGTTTTCAAATGATAAGGAAAAACTATTTTGAGAAAAGCAAGCCTAAGCTCCACTTAGCCAAATGCATATAGATGATAGACTCCACCATACTACCATAGTATCACTTGCCAATACAATTCAAATGTATTGACCCTTGTGGCTGTAACTTGTTCTGTTGCAGGTTTGTTTGATATTAGTGAAGTATGTTGAAATAGGATTACAAGTCTACAACCAACATGTTTGCCTGTGGCACTTTGAAGATGAAGGACCCCATGCTATTGTTATATCCTGCTGCGTTGTAATGAAATAGCCTAATGAGCTATGTAAGATGTAATAAATTATTTTATTCCTGGTTATAACGTTGTATTATGACCCTTGTTTCTTGATATTACATCTTAACTGTGGATGCTAGCTATTGATTCAGGGACTAGCATTGTAAACACAGGGATCTCTACCTTATTAAAGGTTGGGAACCTTACAGGATGAAATCTACCAAGGGGAGTTCCGGCTAATTATGGGTTGCTCGCCTACACACACTTATAAGATTATAATTGTTACACTTATCATTCATCCACTTGACACAATCACTATCACCATGAACTGTATCTCCCCGCGCCTGCTTCATCATCTGCGGAAAACAACAAACAATCAAATCGTTCTTTACTTTTATGGTTTTTATTTCTAAAGTTTTCATTTTAATTTTATTTAAATACATTATTGAAAGTACCGAGCAAGGCAAGTGACAGGACTGAGCAAGGCATAACAATGCAATACTAGACAAAAATATCCTATGAGATTCAATCGGGCAATACAGCAATATACATAGACCGCCATCCAACTACATCTATGACTAGAAGTCCACCTTCAGGTTATCATCCGAACCCCCTCTAGTATTAAGTTGCAAGCAACAGACAACTGCTTTAAGCAAAGTGTGCAAGGTAAACAGTCCACTTGTTCCATGAACAAGAGACCGTTGTTTTCTCCCTAGTGGAAACATCACATCTACTACCGTAGATATATCTGTCACTTCCCTTGATAAGTAGAGGCATGAACCCACTATCGAGCATAAATACCCCCTCTTGGAGTCACTAGAAACTACTTGGCCAAGATAGCTACTAAAAACGGAGAGCATGCAAGATCACATACAACACAGACATGATAGAATCAATAAGACAAAACCATTAATCAATCTGACATAGTAATCTCAATATCCATCGGATCCCCGCAAACACAACATGCATGATTACAAATAGATTAGATCTTGATCATGAACGGAGATCACAAGATCTAGACATGAAAGCACAAGGAGGAGATACAACCATCTAGCTACTACATGGACCCGTAGTCCAAGGTGGAACTACTCACGCTTCATACCGGAGGCTGGCATGATGAAGAAGAAGGCCTCTGGGATGATCTCCCCTTTGACAGGGTGATGGGAAGAACTTCAGATCCCCCCGATCTAAGGACGATGGTGGCGGTGGCTACAGACGGTTTCGTGGAATATTGATCGGGTTCTTAGGGTTTTGACATCGGGGGATTCTTATAGGCAAAGAGGTGAGGCTAGGAGGCGGCCAAGGGACCCACACCCTGCCCAGGCATGGGCCCACCCTAGGCCGCGCTTGGAGGGTGTGGCCACCCCGTGGCGCCCCTCCGTCTATCCTCTGGACTTGATCCAGCGCTGGGTTGATGCAGGAGCGCTGGGTTGGGAACCCCAAGACCAAGGTGTGAAGCAGCACAACAGCAAGTTTTCCCTCAATAAGAAACCGAGGTTATCGAACCAGTCGGAGGAAGGAAACGTCACACAGGTGTTGCAAGCAGCATGGAAACCTGCACAACACAAACTCAAGACTTTGCCCCAACGAATCAGTGAGGTTGTCAAGCTCACCGGTTTGCTGTAACAAAGGATTAAACGTGTGGTGTGGAAGGTGATGATGTGAAAGAGTAATTGCCCCTATGTGTGGTTTTGGTGATTAATGACAATCCCTATGGACTAATGTTTTCACTGAGTTTTATATGAAGGAATATTCCATAGGTCATGCTTGTAGTCTATGTGTTGGATTGTATGGATGCCATGAAGATAAAGATATAACTTGAGTATTGGCATCAAGATCATCGAGTTGAAGAGAAGAATATGATATGATCAAGATCTTGAGAGTGTGATCTCAATAAAAGAATTCAAGATATGGCTCTAAGACGGTGTCATGATAGCCTCATTAGTTGAGCTATGATTGACTAAGATTTAGAGCATGTAATCAAATTAAGAGTTCTTTATGTAGCACATGAAGCATAAAGAATGTACCACCTGGATCTTGTGGTATGGTAAGCATTGTCAATTATGCATCATGAACTAACCCATTATATATGTGCCTTTGCATTTTCTATATGGGATAGGTATCTTTCCATGGGCATGCTTCAAAAGTGAAGATCTTATATAGCCCATGAGAGGATGACATCAAGTGGTAATCGTCATCAAGGTTGAGAAGGGCAAGTTCAAGATAAGCATCTCGAGAAGATCATTTGCTTGAAGCTTGCCGTCCATATTGGTGATAATGGACATGTGAAGACATGTATTAATGAAGCTATCCAATAGTGGTGTATGGGGGAGCAAATTAGGAGTCTTCACGAAGCAACAATGATCAAGTGATGCATTCCGGCTTGGATGGAGATTGAAGCGTTGTCATCAAGATCAAGCGGATGCGGAAGACAAAGGTATGGCCTTGCTAGGTTTTCCTTTTACCAGTCTCAAGGTGGTTGTTGGGAGACTGGGTTATAGGATACATAGCCGCACTATTAAGAGGGGCTTTCGGTTGGGTAACTTGATCACATCGTCTTAGGGAGCTCAATCATTTGCATACTTTGCATCTTCCTATTTTGTTTATTCTTGGTGTTTCTCCATGTAAGTTTCTTGAGCTTGTTGCTAGCTCTTCAACAAGCCCAAGTTCATCAAAAACTGAATTCGTATGCATCTTCTATGGCACTTTCGAGTTTGAAGGTTTTATCGGTTCTTCGTGTAGGGAGGCTTCTTACCTTTCTTTATTTGGTTCTATCCTTCTTTGGTGGACTATTATGTTTCTCTGCACCATCTTTTAGAGCTTGTTGCCCTCGTCAAAACAAGCCCAAGATCATCGAAATCGGAGTCCGAACGCAAAAGTTATCGCCGTTTTCGTGTGCCCTATTTTGTTTCGGCGGGAATTCCGGCGGGACCGAGCCTGTGGCCGGAATTTCCGGCAAACTGCCAAAAAACTATTATGTATGCTGTTTCGGTTTGTATCAGAACTTCCGGTTTTGAGCGGAAATTCTGGCGACGCCGGTTTCGTCGCCGGAACGTGTTTGCCCAACTCATCTTGCTTCCAACGGTGATCCCCCTTGAGGCCTTGTTTACTTCTAGGGTATTTGAGGGGATGGGAAGGGATTATTTCGTATCCCAGAATTTCCCTGATAGGTCGTTTACTAGGCTGGGTATGGAGGGGATAATCCCAGAATATCCCCACAAATCCCCTCCACTCTAGTGTATTTTTGACTAGATTAAAAACTCTACCTCATGGTAGAGTATTTTTGGAGAAGTGTATTTGAGGGGATTTGAGAGTATTGGGTGAACACCAAATCCGTGTATATCCCCACATCTTTTGGAGATAAAAATACCGGACAAGTAAACAGGTCCCAAAGGGGTATAAAAGGGGGGCTTCTTCCCCAAAGTTCTAAGGCTCTTGAGCATGTTTTTGACATCCATTGTTGACCCCTTTGAGCTTTCTTCCTCTCCCTTCCCTCCTATTATTCTTGCATCTTTTTGAGGGCTTTGGAAGAGGAGATCTAGATCTACAATCCCCACCAATCAATTCCTCCTCTAATTGAGGTGATCCTTCGTGGCGTTGGGAAATCCTTCGTGGAATCCCACACCTCTCCAACGTGACATACCTTACTTGTAAGGGAACACGGGAATACATCTTCGTCTCCGCGTGCCTCGGTTATCTCTATACCCGAGCTTACTTTCCTTGTGATAGCCATCGAGCTTGAAGTACTTATATCTTGCTTATCACTTGTGGTAAATTCTCTTATGCTTTCTTGCTTAGCTTAACTTGTTGTTGGTGCACTTAGTTTAGCCTAGTGTATTTAGGTTTTGTGCTTGTAAAATAAACGTTAGTTTAATTCCTCATTCTATCACGCCAAAACCGTAATAGTTTTAAAATTGCCTATTCACCCCCCCTCTTGGCGACATCTCTATCCTTTCAATTGGTATCAGAGCGAGGTATCTCCTTGTTTAGGCTTCACCTCCTAGAGTGTAAAGATGTCGGATAGTAGTATAGTGCACAATGACACAATTATCTTTGATGACACAAATTATGATTTGTGGAGAAATTGCTTGCTTTATAATCTTCGGACCTTGTGTCCAAATATTGAGCGATTTCTAGATGTAGGTTTTTCTCCTCCGATGGATCCTCAAAATCTATCTCTAGAGGATGAGAAAAATTTACATCTCGAAGCTCAAGTATCTAATGAGATTATTTTCTCTTTGAGCCCCACAGTTAATTTGTTCTTGACGATTGTAAAGCGCAAGTCGTCTCATGAGAAGTGGACCAAGATTAAAGAAATATTTGGTGGTTCTGTCTCTAATATTGTCGGTGGTTTCTCCGAGGAGATCTCTTTTCCTTCACATCATGAAGAGCTCCAAGTTGCTTCCTCCTCTGGCCGCAATGAGTTCTCATCTTCACCCATTTCACCAACGTGTGGCAAGACACAAGGTAAATATATGGCGAGTGATGTTGGGAATTGCAATGTTGATATTGTGCTCGCTAATGATGATCCTTCATCTCTATCCCATTGCAATGTTTCTTCTTTGGACTTAAGCACTTCTTGCAACAATATTGATATATCCCCTTGTGTTTCTAGTCCTTGTATATCATCTAGAAATTATTTGAGTACTAGTGTAGATGATATGCTTGATTTGCCTTGTTCCCATGAACAAAATGCTTCTATTTCCTCTAGTTTTTTATCTAACAATGTAGAGGAAATCAAACATTCTATGGAGCAAGACATGATCATGAATGAAGATTCAAGAATATCCTAATCTTCATCCTCCCATGCTCACATGTGCCTTATGGCAAGAGGATCAAAGGTATCTCCTACTTTGGACCCCAATATATCTTCTAAAGATAATAGCAATGATAATAATGATAGTGATGATGACATTGATGAGGATACTAGTGCTCTCTTGCTTGATTTGAATTTTTTGTGTACCTCTCTTCGTGGTAATAATAAGGCCATTACTTGTCTCAAACATGTTATGGACACCATAACTAGACAAACGGGAACCATAGAGGTGTAGAGGTCCCAACCTTTAATAAGGTAGAGATCCCTGTGTTTACAATGCTAGTCCCTGGATCAATAGCTAGCATCCACAGTTAATATGTAATATCAAGAAACAAAGGTCATCATACAACTTTATAACCAGGAATAAAATAATTCATTACATCTTACATAGCTCATTTGGCTATCTCATTACAATGCATCACAAATAACTATTGCATGGAGTCCTTCATCTTCAAAGTGCCACAGGCAATCATGTTGGTTGTAGACTTGTAATCCTAATCAACATACTTCACTAACATCAAACAAACCTGCAACATAATAAGTTACAGCCACAAGGTTCAATACATTTGAATTGTATTGGCAAGTGATACTATGGTAGTATAGTGGTAACTATCATCTATATGCATTTGGCTAGGTGGATCTTAGACTTGCTTTGCTCAAAATAGATTTTCCTTATCATTTGAAAACACTAAGTTTTTGTTTGTCAAAAATCACCCAAGGCATCCCCCAATAGAAATTGGTGATCCTTTAACCCTGTTCAACCACAAGTTTTTAACTTAGAAAATTGGGATGAGGAGATTCTTGATAGCTTCCATGTCTTGATGCTCAATTTTTCCATTACCGGGGACACAGCTAAGTACTTAGATTTTACACTCTCGAGAGGTGGTACACTTTCCCCACAAGACTCGACATGCATCGAGACAAGATCTTTCAGAAGCCTTCCCTTAGACCAGAATGGACGCGTTCCAACCTATCATCCCCTACCACCAACTGTCCATTTGGCTAAGTTATTCCAACCTATATGATCCAGGCAGAGCCCATAATGCCAAGTGGCTGCACTTGAAGCTTCTCAACATTTGACATCTCAAATCTCTTTGTTCCCGGGTGGCATTCCACAAGTGAGATACACATGGTAAACCATTGAAAAATGGGCCCTGGTAACCACTCAAGAAAAATCCATCCATGCAAGCCCCTTTCCACCCAGGTGATTCATTCACATAGTTGTTTTATTAAACAAAACACAAGTCCTTGACTTAGAAATATTTCATAGCATGAATATAATCCACCCTTGTTTTCTACTAGCTAAGCTAAGCATGGTGGTAGTAGGAATCTTAACTTAGGAAAATTCTACTAAGGTTTCATCTACTAGGATTTCCCATGGCATAGCATTCTTAGTAAAATTCCATGCAAGTCCTACTTAGAAATATCACTAATGCATAGTGAAAATAATGGGACAAAAGTATGAAGCACCACTTGCCTTTTTGGTAGAGATTATAAGTTCACTCCTTGATCTTGCAACAGTCACACTCTTCAAATTCCACTATAATTCAATCAAGCAAGCAAATATTCAATCTACCATTCAAGCAATCATTACATAGAATAATAAAAACAAAGCAATGCATGAAAGCATGCCAAAGATTGTTTTATTTGTAAAAGTGGTTTCCATTAGGCCATAAACATTTTAAAACATCTATTGGTCATTTGGTAAAAGTGGCAAAACCATTTTAAGTCAAGTTGGTGAAAATGGCCACTTTAAGTCATTTTTGTTTTGCTAGAAATGATTTAAATCCAAGGAATATTTCTAGTGTTTACCAAATATATTGTTAACACAAATGTTAGTGTTTAAAGGTCAAGTGTTTAAGATTGAAACCATTTGCAAAAGGTTTTACCTATAAACCATTTTTATACCAAAGTAATATTTCATGTTGTTGAAAATGATTTTTAGCAAAGCAATAATTTATAGGGTTCATCAAATATATCTTTAAATCCTAAAACTTGGTGTTTAGGGTCAGAGAGTTTAAATCAAATCATTTTCCAAAGGTTTTACTCAAAAAGAATTTTAAAACATATTCAACAATTTTTATTTAGCTAGAAATGCTTTTATTCAAATATTTATTCTTTAGTATCACAAAATATGTTTTTAAATGCATAAGTTGGTTTATATCGTTAGTAGGTTCAAAACAATCCATTTGACAAAGATTTTACCATAAAAATATTTCTAGAATAATTTTTATATTCAAAATATGCCTACACAAGTTTCTGCAAAAACAACCAATTTAACAGAAGCAGTTTAATAAACAAAGTACATGGTTGGAAAGTATTTGTTTTGCTGATTCCATTGATATAAAATTTGTAAAATTTGGACGTGTACAATTAAAGTTATAAATTTTACAAAATCACATATCTAATAGAAAAGTTTCTGGTTTTAAAACAAACTCTGAGCCACGTGGTGTGTTCTGATTGGCCAAAAACGGTTCGTGCGGATCAGCTGCTGTGATGCGTTGGATTAAAACAGATCGAGCGGCACAGGATCACTCGTACCCCTTCGTTAAGTCGTCTGTTTCTACGCGTCCGATCTAAATCGAATGGCCCTGATCTATTCGACCACAAGGTGGCGGCGCTGGCGGCGGCGAGTGGCGGCAGCACGGTCAGACGGTGGTGTTCTCGGCAATTCAGGAATCAAGAGAGGGAGAGAGGTAGCTCACAGAGTTCGCAGGGCGATGCTGAAGCTCAACGTGGCATCCGTTTGTCGAGGGGCGCTTGGGGTTTATCTTAATCGCTCGCCAGAGTTGATGTCCCTGTCGGGTGCGCTCAGACGTCATTGAAGGCGAGGCTGCGGATCATGCCACGGCAAGCAAACGGTGTCGTTAGATGCGCGGGAGAGTGGTGAGTACAAGAGCATCAATGAGAAGGGGAGGCGCGGTCGGGTGTTACCAGTAGAGGTTGCCGAAGTTGGAGCATACGGCGATGCTGCTCGGTTGTCGTCGTTGTCGATGCTGTGGGTCAAGCGCGGGCAAGCCAAGGTTACTGGGAGGTTCAGGGGGCGAGGGGGAACGCGCTAGTGGGATCTAGGAGGCAAGGGGCAATGGTGGCTGGCCGAAATTTGAGAAAAGCTTCGTTGGAGCCGTGGGAGTTCTCGAGCAAAACCCGAGCGGCCTGGCGGCAGAGGGTGGGTGGCTTCTGGGGGGGAATGGAGAGGGGGAGCAGGCGTTTAATCGAGTATGGTCATGGCGAGGTTTTAGTATGACATTTATGCGAATTAATCATCGGCATCAACGGCAGGAAACGGCCGGCAAGGTTAGCGCGCGGGTCAGGAAGACGGTGAGGGGGCAGTGGGTCCTGGCGGCAGCGAGAGAGAGAGAGAGGGATGGTGGGGTCTAGGTGTCAGCGACTTTGCGGGTTCGCTGTTGAGTGAAAAGAAAACGGTTCGGGGGGGTTTAGTTGGGCTAGATAGGCCTGAATTTCTAGGCTGGGTCCTTTCCATTTTTTTGTTCTGATTCATTTTTCTTTTTCTATTTTCTTTTCATGTTTTGATTTTGTTTAAACATTTCAAACAACCATTTGAATTAAAAACCTTCCAAACTTTTCAGTAAGTTTTTAATATGTTTTAAACATGTATTTAAAGTCCTTTTTAGGAATAATTCCTTTATTTATTTATGGTTTATATTTTATTGAAAAGGGCACTTACCTTTATTAAATAAGATTTAATTAATTTTTCAAACCCTTATTCGAAATCAAAATTTCACCAAACCTTTTCAGTAGGTTTTATTAATTTAAAAGGGTGTTAAATAATTCACTTTGAATTATTTGAAATATTTTTAATATGATTTATTAATCATTTAAAATGAACATTTGTCTTCAAATAAATAAAATTTGATTATGGTTTTAATACTATAAAATTTTATTGGAATATTCTTTATCCATTTATTTTATTTAGATTTGGATTTTTAATTATTCCATTTACTATGGACTTGGCCAAGTTCTAATTTGGCTTTTAAATATCTTTTATTTATTTATTTCTTCCTTTACCTTATAAAATCCATATCTTTTTATTTAAAGATCCAAATTTGGTGATTCCAATTTGTATAATTTTATTTAATATTTGTTTATCCTTTTATATCTCCTTAGGACTAATTTGATCATAATTGGGTATGGATTTAAGGTAGGAGCATTATTAGCTATGGAAATTATTCCCTTTTAACTTATTAAATTCATAAGTTTTTATCCATGTTTCCAAATTGAATAGAATCAATTTCTATGGTTTTATAATATTTCTATTTGTAATTCTTGATCTTTTATAAATGCTTGTTGAAATTTTTTACATGGAACTATTCCATAGTCTTAGAGTAATCTTGGAATGATTATCTTCCATTAGGGTTTTAGAGTTTTGGTTTATTTTCCAAGTGTTTAAATTTCAAGATGCATTTATGAAGAATGCATTTGACTCGATTTGAATTTAGTTGGATTCACTTTTCATTCAAAGTTTGTTCAATATGGGTTTTAATGTTTCCATTTGGAATCAAAACGTTTCTTTTCACCCTAAATTTCAACAATTATTTATTTTGTTTATTTATTTTTCACATTACAAATTTTGGAAAATTTTGGGATGTGACAAGAGGAGTTGGATTTCCAACTTGATGATGGGAGTCGGAGATTCAATCTCCTTAAGCAAGAGCTTGCCGAGGATAAAAACACTAATTGTCTCCTCACACAAAAAATTGAATCTTATGAGCTTGAAAAGAAAAATTCCATTAATGATGCGTGTGCTACTAACTCTACTTCTTGTGAAGCATCTACCCTAAAGGAGAACGTTGAGCTAAGGGCTCAACTTGAGTTGCTAACTAGCAAGTATAGGAAATTGGAAGAAAGTCATGAAAAGCTCTCGGGCTCTCATAACGATCTTCTAATCTCCCATGATGGGCTAATGTTAGCTCGTGAGGCAAGTATTACCAAGGTAACATCTTGTGAGCCTCTTTTGGACATTAGCACAACTTCTACTCAAAATGCTATTTTTCCATGTGCTAGTCCTAGTAATCCATCTAGCCATACTATTGATAAACCTTATTTTGGATTACTTGCTTTGACTTGTTGCTCTAACAATGAAGCTTCTACTTCCTCTAGTACTTGTATTTCTACTAACCATGTAGAGGAAATCAAAGAGCTCAAGGCCCAAGTCACTTCCTTAAGGAATGACTTGGAAAAGAGTCATGAAGGGAAATCTACACTCGATAATATTTTGAGTGTGTAAAAATCCCCTAATGATAAAAGTGGACTTGGATTCAACTCCAATAACAATAACAAGTCCGAGATAAACAAGAAGAAGGGCCAAAACCAAGTCAAGAATTTGGCCAAAATTGTTTGCTTCATGTGCAAGGTTGAAGGACATCATGTAAGATCTTGTCCATTGAAGAAAAAACACTTGAGTGAAAAGCAACAAGGGAAGCGGCCACAAGTTCATGTTCAAGCCCAAGTTGAAGTTAGGCCACTTCCAAAGAAGAATCAATATAATTCTCCCCAAGCCAAGAAATCAATTAAGAAGAGAAAGGGGGCACTTGTTGCTACATATGTCGTGTGAAGGGGCACTTTGCCTCTTCATGTTCAAATGGTACCTTATCTAACCCTATCATTGTTGATGATGATTATTCCCTTAGGAAGTATAAGGATGGCAATGTGTTTGCCATGTTTGTTGGAACTCAAAGTGGTTTCAAGAAAATAACCATTTGGGTTGCCAAGCCTATTATGACTAACCTCTTAGGACCCAACTTAGTTGTGGGCCAACAAGCTCAAACTTTATCAATAGGTGTTTTTGGAGGACATTGGAGACTTGGCTAACTCATGAAGAATTAAGGGATCTTCCTATATTATATTTGATCAAGCCA
Organism: Avena sativa; assembly: GCA_916181665.1. Taxonomy (NCBI): domain Eukaryota; kingdom Viridiplantae; phylum Streptophyta; class Magnoliopsida; order Poales; family Poaceae; genus Avena; species Avena sativa. The sequence continues at coordinate 199,642,368 of OV702282.1, forward strand.
AGTCATAAGGATTATCATTTCCCTATCTTATATCCAATGTGCCTCTTCGCGGTAACTTGTACTTAACTCATTTATTTTGTAAGTTACTTGCCCCATTTACATGTTTTGGTTTTGTACCAAGTATGTGTTTGTATTTGGTGTGCCTCATGCTTGATTATTTTGTGTATTCAAGTATGTATAGGTGTTTGGCACATCATTTACTCGTGTGTTTTGCTTGGAGCCTCTAATGCACCTTGATTATATCTTATTTGGCTCTTTTTGAGTGGTTAATGGAACATCCCATTTTGGGGGAGTAATATGCCTTGCGCATCTCTCAAACCTTAAAATGTGTGTGTGAGTACTACCACATAGTATTGATATTGCAAGCTTATCTAGTCACGTGTGCCATACTCATGAGAAATTCAAATTCTAAATGTCCATTAATTCTCTCTAGTTGAGGTTGCTTTGCCTCTTATTAAGAAAAATTGAATATCAAATTATGGGGGATTAATATGCTTATTTTGCATATCACAATCCTAGGAAATGTGAACATATGAGGTAGTGCCACTTAGAGTTGATATTGTTGATTATCTTGTTTCTAGGTGGCATGTTGGCTCAAACAAGGTCCTATTTTTGTTAGAAGCTCGTATTTTCGGTATTTTTTTGAGTAAGAAATTCTTGATGCGGTCTTCCTCAAATACATATCTCTATATCTTTTTGGGAGACCATTTGCTTCAAGTTATTCTAATCATTGCTTTGCATGATTGTGTGACTAGATTGAAGCTATCAAGAATCTCTATATTTGCATAGTGCTTAATCTTTTTTATTCCTATCCTATGCTTTTTATTGTGAAGATTTATCTTTAATATCTGTGCAATATACCATCAAAAATCAATTCCAATTCACTCATTGTCTTTGACAATTGATATACTTTTGTGTGGTAGCATTTGTGGATCATCTTCACCTTGGATTTCACCTCTTATTGCCTTATTTTATTTTCAATTTTTTTGTGGCTCCCATTGTCTTCCTTGGTTTTTTAAAATCTCTTTGATGATGTTTTTGACTATTATAAAATGTGTTTTAGTGGAAGACAAACCTTTTCTTATCAAAACCTTGTGACATTGTGAAAAGTGTTAAGGGTTTGGTTGATTTGTTGAAACCTTGCTCTTTTGGGAGTTTGTTATCTCATTCTTTCTTCTCTATTTTATTTGCTTGAATGAGATAAATCCTTGAGTATTTTTGTTTTATTTCATTTTTTTCTCAATAGTTTTTGCTTAGTTAATTTGTTGAACTTCGTTGAACAAATCTTTTGTTGATTTGATCCTTCGATATAGTTTGGGCAACAAATGTGTTTTGTCACACCGTGTATGCCTTCTTGAATATTTTGGTGTTTTTCCAAATTATATCTTCTTTGGATATTGAAAGTCTCCATGTGTTTGCTTCCTTTGATCCAATATATAGGTTATACTAACCACTTTGGATATTGAAAGTCTACATATTTTTATGGAGTGTGTCCTATGTGTTGTGGTTAGTCTAACCACTTTGGACCCAATAAGTTTAGGGACCAAGATTGTGACACCCCCGGGATCAGGGCTAAACAAATCCCAGACCTCCATCTGACATATGCTTAACCTTGAGCTCGAGAACATCCAGTGAAGAATCGATAACACAGCAGTCACCCTACGACACAAAAATTTATTAGAAGCTCATAACTGAGCAGAGAACAAAAGTATTACAAGCAGAGGTCACTGACCACAAACATCAAACAAAGGAAGGCAAATTATGCTATTAAGTATAGCAAACTTAACAAAGGTCCTAAGAGACCTGAAGCATAACGGTGACGTCCCAGCCCATAGATTCCAGGCTGCCGGCCGGGAACCCCAAGCTACTTGTCGATGTCGATGTAGTACGGAACTCGTCTTCAGGTGAACACTTACTCTGCCAAAAGTATCAACAAAGCAAGGGTGAGTACAGGGTGTACTCCGCAAGAATTATGCCTGGTGGAGTTGTTTTGCATAAATCCACTTTTGTTTATAAAACAAGAAGGAGAATAAGCTCGTCTAATCAGAGTATTTTAAAAGGGGATAAGAGAGCGACGTCTCCGAAACATTGATCATCATCTTTTGATATCCACCGAATCATCATCATCTGAACTAGGATCACCCCCTCGTACCCATGAGGAAGCATCCTTAAGCACATGTTGATTTGCCAAGTTTTACGATTAGGTTAAAGTCCTCTATGATCTTAGAATCTGGTCACCAAGCGTACATAACCGTGAACACGGCTTTTTGAAAAGATTATTACCCTACAGGGGTGTACAACTTTACCCACATGTACTAACCTTCTCTTAATGCCACTAGTAATAGCCCTCTTCCTTGGAAGGCCGTCAGAGGGTGGTTAGACACGACCTTTACCTTACTTTTGCCGAGACCATGAGTCACGCAATAAGTATGGTTCCGCCGTAACGGGTCAAATCCTGAAGCCGGTACTTAAAGATGTGAGGCGAGGTTGGTTAACAGGGGCGCCATCTACCACAATTAACCCGGTCCACGCTTACCTACCTGTTATGAATGCACCAACTTCACCCGGCAAATCTTTCAAAAGATTTTCTATGCATATGTCGAATGGAACGCCCGAACTATGTGACTCATGGAATCTACTAGGAAAGTTAGTTAGTCATGAGGTTGTCCAGGCCCCGTGTGGTTGTATGCTCGTCTCGGTTCCAAAGACAAGAACTCAGTTCCTAGTGGTAGCGAGCATGGGACTAGAAAAACCACATCCCACCGTGGCCTCCCATACAAGCCTTAGCATATTTAATATCATATCACCTCTGATCTCATCTCATCACGTTCTCCTGTTATACTAGATTCTCTGCATCTAATACATCATCTGGATGGACCAGACTCAAAAGCTATGCATGGCTAAGCAGACACATATATAAGTTCTAGCAGTGCACACACAAGCCAAACCTAGTTATGCTAGGAGCAGTGGATCAGGTAATAGAAGCTCAAAGGGAGTAATGCAATAGATATGATACTCTATCTATCGATAAAATACCACTAGAATCGTATGCAACATGGCAAGAGTAGAAATGCTTTCAAAATGATAGGATTATATCATGGTGGGGCTATGCTTGCCTTTGCTAGTTGATAGCAGATAAATAGATCTTCGGAAGCTTGTACTTGACTTGGTTGCAGTTGGTCAAGTATTATTCGTCGGTCTTTGATGTTCAACGGCGTTGATCTCTGGCTTCGATCTCGATCTCGATCTCGTATTCTATCGGGAAGAACCAAACACCGGAAAGAGAGGGGAAACAATTAACACATGGCATCGATGCAATCCCCAAACAAGAATGATGATATGACAAGTTGAATTGCATTGAATTGAAACCCTAAAACATGCTTGATAGTTTAATCGGGGTCCCGAGGGGTGGAAACCCTAACTTGGAGAAACTCCGGAAGCATATGAAAGGGGTTGATTTTGTTCTCTAATTAAACTTTTCATTTTAGTTGTTGATCTATGCATGATGATAGCTTAAATAGCTAGGTTTCATTTTTCTGAACATTTTGATATATTATTTGTATTTTTCTGAATTATAAATAATTACTTATTGAATTTTACAAGTTTTATTCATTTTCTGAAATTATTAAAACATTTATTGCATCATTATGACATCACCAGAGGTGTTTAAACTTTTTACACCAGGGACGGGCTAGCCACTGCAACTGACAGAGGGGCCCGAGGCCACCTCGGCTACCACGCGGCAGTCAACGGTCAGCACAGGGTCAGGAGCTTTCTACACCGTGGCTGGGTCTAGCCACATATGCTGACATGTGGGCCAGGGGCCACATGGGATGCCACTGTGGACAACCTTGCGTGCTGCTGACGAGGGCATCACGTCACCACGGTGGGGGAAGTGACAGACGGTGGCCGGTGATGATGCAAGAAGGCGAGCGGGACTGCGGAGTTGCTACGGCTTGAAGCGAAGTGACACGGGGAGCAATAAAATGGCGGCGCCGCTAGCGGGAGTTCAACGGAGCACGGCCGGCAACGAGGCCGAGTGGCGACGCTTGCAGAGCATCGTCGGGTGATTGCACAGAGCGAGAGAGGGAGGATGAAGGGGTCCAGGAGGGTCGTTGGCTTACCCTTGACGCGATGGAAGCCTCGGTGGGGACAGAGGAGGTCGTCATCAACGTCAATGGCGGCGGCGCTCATCGGGCTTGAGGAAGACAGGGGTCGCGGCGCTCAATTTCGACTGCCTCCAGTCAATTCCTTTAGGGAGTTTGACGAGAGGAGCACGACGGTTCTCCTAGGCGTCTCGGCGTGGCCTGGGAAGGTCTAGAGCGACGGCGCCATCCGGCTACTGGGCGGCCAAGGTTTGTCCAGAGGAGGAACGCGAGGGAGAGAGCTAGTGGAGAGGGAAAGAGGATGAGAACGGAGTAGGCGCCAGCGTAGGGTCTTATTCTCGTCCGAGAGCGGGGGCGAGCATCGCAACAGCGGCGGACGGCGGTGGCTGTGCCAGGCAACAGCTTGTCTCGAGGAGGAAGAAGCCAACGAAGAGGTAAGTGGGCATGGGCCTCGCTGGGTTGCTGTTGGGCCAAAGGCTGCTGCGTGCAGGCGACAGGAAAGGGAGAGATGGGAGAGGCAAGATGGGTTGCGGCCTGTTGGCTTGCTGCCTTTTTTTTAATTTGAAAACCTTTTTTCCAATTTCTATTTTCATTTCTCCTTTTACAAAACTATTTCAAATCTGTTTTGAATTATTTCAAAAGTACTAGAAGGTTTACAAAATATATAACAAATGAGGGACCCTTTTATTCAATTTGGGTTCCAACTATTTTGATACTTTTAAAAATATTCAAAACCTTTTGAATGCTTTTCAAAGAGAGGGAAGAATGAGGGTTTTAGGGTTTTGTCTGTATTTCTTTCTTGCATGCATTTTTAAAAGATGATGCTAATGAATGCAGAATCAAACCCTAAATAGTAATTAGCTAAAACAGGGGTGTTACAAAGATGTACTTGAATGTTGTTTTAGGTACATTGGAGATTCAATGGATGCTTGTCTCGTCTATAAGGAAAGTGTTGTCACCTCATGATAATTGGAGCCAGGCTAGGATGATCGAAAAATTCTTATCTACTACATCATACCATTGCTATCTCGGTAACAAGTATCTTATTCATGCATACTATTCTTTCATCCAATCTCTTGTAGGTTGCATCTTGGCATGAATTTATCCGTTTGAAAATGTTGCGGTTCTTGCAAGGATCTTTGACAGACTTCTTTATCCTTATTGCTTATGTGAGTAATTTGAGATGATGCATATAATGGGGAGTATATAAAATCATGTTCATGATTCACCAATTCCAAATATGCCTTCTAGCAATTTATTGCATATCAATTCCTCAAGGTACTCTCGTGTGCAATATTGTTGAAATTTCTTTGAATCCTTCCTTTTGCTACTTGTTGCCTTTCTCAAAGTATCCCAGCTAGCATTTGTTCCCTTAGTGTTAGTTGTGATGTTTTTGATGTTTTTCTTTTTTCTTTGGTGAAGTTCATTGATATACCATAAGAGAAAATAGAGCTATGGGATATATATGCACTTAAGCTTGTCTTAATAAGTGTATTTATTTATATCTACTCCTTGTATCTTGTTTGTGTTCTAAATAATATAGAGGGAGTGAGGATTCCATGTTTGTGGATATTGTATTCAAATACAATAATTAAAATTTATGCACGAACCTTGGGGAGCTTCCTTATTTCATTTAGAGCACTATTTGTCCATTTGATTTTTTGGACCATTGGATTGCTTGCTTCATCCGTTGAAGTTTCTTCACCGTTTTATCATTGTAGCAATCTTTGATCCTCAATATAGCTTGATTTCCTCCAAATATTTGTCATTGGATATGTGCATTTGATTTCACTCAAAATATTAGAAATGCACACCTTGGGGAGGAACTCATACTATATTGTCCTTCTATCTTTGTCATCCATTTTGGCACTTGTTGTCAATGGGGGAGAAGTTTATAGGTTTTAAGGCAAATGGTTTTATACTTAAGATTGGTTTGTTCTTAAGTATTTTCCTTTCATGCATTTCATCTTTATTATGTTTTGCATGGTTGTATATATAGTGTAAACTCTTCCAAAGTTTATTCTAGACAATGTATGCAATGAAATTCAAGTTCATCACACATGCATATATTGTGGGGGAGTTTGCTCTATATATGTTGGTTCTACTCACATCTCTTTCATTAGTTGTAGTTTGTGTAAGTAGAATCGGTTTTGATATGTGCTAGTAGCTTTGTGTTACTTGACCATATCAAATGCAACCTCTTGTACACAACTTATTCTCGGATAAAGACGCGTACTTGTTTCTAATATTCATTATATAAACCCTCTTGTTGTGATTGTCATCAATTACCAAAATGGGGGAGACTGAAAGAGTAATTGCCCCTATGTGTGGTTTTGGTGATTAATGACAATCCCTATGGACTAAGGTTTTCACTGAGTTTTATATGAAGGAATATTCCATATGTCATGCTTGTAGTCTATGTGTTGGATTCAAGTATGGATGCCATGAAGATAAATATATACCTTGAGTATTGGCATCAAGATCATCGAGTTGAAGAGAATAATATGATATGATCAAGATCTTGAGAGTGTTATCGCAATAGAAGAATTCAAGATATGGCTCTAAGACGGTGTCATGATAGCCTCATTAGTTGATCTACGGTTGACTAAGATTTAGATCATGTAATCAAATTAATAGTTTTTTATGTACCTCAAGATATTGAGATAGGGCATGAGAAGATACATGGTTGGCCTATACAAAGAGTGAAGAGTGATTTCAAGTTGGTCAACACATGAAGCATAAAGAATGTACCACCTGGATCTTGTGGTATGGTAAGACTTGTCAATTATGCATCAGGAACTCACCCATTATATAGGTGCCTTTGAATTTTCTATATGGGATAGGTATCTTTCCATGGGCATGCTTCAAAAGTGAAGATCTTATATAGCCCATGAGAGGATGACATCAAGTGGTAATCGTCATCAAGGTTGAGAAGGGAAAGTTCAAGATAAGCATCTCGAGAAGGTCATTTTCTTGAAGCTTGCCATCCATATTGGTGATAATGGACATGTGAAGACATGTATTAATGAAGCTATCCAATAGTGGTGTATGGGGGAGCAAATTAGGAGTCTTCACGAAGCAACAATGATCAAGTGATGCATTCCGGCTTGGATGGAGATTGAAGCGTTGTCATCAAGATCAAGCAGGATGCGCAAGGCAAAGGTATGACCTTGCTAGGTTTTCCTTTTACCGGTCTCAAGGTGGTTGTTGGGATACAGCGTTATAGGATACATAGCCGCACTATTAAGAGGCCTTTCGGTTGGGTAACTTGATCACATCGTCTTAGGGAACTCAATCATTTGCATACCTTGCATCTTCCTATTTTGTTGATTCTTGGTGTTTCTCCATGTTAGGTTCTTGAGCTTGTTTCTAGCTCTTCAACAAGCCCAAGTTCATCAAAAACGGAATTCGTATGCATCTTCTATGGTGTTTTCGAGTTTGAAGGTTTTATCGGTTCTTCGTGTAGGGAGGCTTCTTACCTTTCTTTATTTGGTTCTATCCTTCTTTGCTTGACTATGATGTTTCTCTGCACCATCTTGTAGATCTTGTTGTCCTCGTCAAAACAAGCCTAAGATCATCGAAATCGGAGTCCGGACGCAAAAGTTATCGCCGTTTTCATGTGCCCTGTTTTGTTTCGGCGGGAACTCCGGCGGGACCGAGCCTGTGGCCGGAATTTCCGGGGACCGCCGGAAATTTCTAGCAAACCGCCGAAAAACAGTTCTGTATGCTGTTTCGGTTTGTACCGGACTTACGGTTTTGACCAAAAATTCTGGCGACTGATCTGGCGGCCCCGGTTTTGTTGCCGGAACGTGTTTGCCCAGCTCATCTTACTTCCGACGGTCATCCCCCTTGAAGGGTTATAAAAGAGGGGCTTCTTCCCCAAAGTTCTAAGGCTCTTGAGCATTTGACCTCCATTGTTGACCCCTTTGAGCTTTCTTCCTCTCCCTTCCCTCCTATGATTCTTGCATCTTTTTGAGGGCTTTGGAAGAGGAGATCTTGATCTACAATCCCCACCAATCAATTCCTCCTCTAAGTGAGGAGAACCCATTGGATCTAGATCTTGGAGTCATTTGTTGGTTTCCACCATTGTTCTTCCTCTCTAATTCCTCCCTAGCACTTGTTGCTTTGGTGGGATTTGAGAGTGAAGGATTTGAGCACCCTTGGTGTTCTTGCTTTGCATTATTGCATAAGTGTTGAGCTCTCCATTACGATTTGTTTGAGTGAGAGACCGTGAGCTTGTTACTCTTGGAGGGTGACCTCCTAGTTGGCTTGGCGGTTGGTGCCGCGGTGTTCTCTTCGTGGAAGATTGTGAATAGACCCAGGCTTCTCCTTCGTGGAGCTTGTGAAGTGGTTGTGGAGCTTGCCATCTTCGGAGTGGAGGAACATCTAACCATAAGGAAAGGGCCTATTCCTTCGTGGGATAGACTCGGAGAAGAAGGTGAGCCTTCGTGGTGTTGGGAAATCCTTCATGGAATCCCACACCTCTCCAACGTGATGTACCTTACTTGTAAGGGAACACAGGAATACATCTTCGTCTCCGCGTGCCTCGGTTATCTCTATACCCGAGCTTACTTTCCTTGTGATAGCCATCGAGCTTGAAGTACTTATATCTTGCTTATCACTTCTGGTAAATTCTCCTGTGCTTTCTTGCTTAGCTTAACTTGTTGTTGGTGCACTTAGTTGAGCCTAGTGTATTTAGGTTTTGTGCTTGTAAAATAAACGTTAGTTTAATTTCGCATTCTATCAAGCCAAAACCATAATAGTTTTAAAATTGCCTATTCACCCCCTCTAGGCGACATCTCTATCCTTTCATGATGGTTTGCAGTAAGTAAACAGTGGAAGATGTATCAATGGTAAAGATTGGACCGGGGTCCATAGTTCACTAGAGGTGCTCTCCTTAGATAAACAACATGGCATGAAGGGTAAACAAATTACAGCAGGGCAATTGACAGGAACTGAGAAAGGCATAACAATGCAATACCATACCAAAATATCCTATGAGATTCGATTGGGCAATACAACAATATACATAGACCGCCATCCAACTACATCTATGACTAGAAGTCCACCTTCAGGTTATCATCTGAACCCCCTCCAGTATTAAGTTGCAAGCAACAGACAACTGCTTTAAGCAAAGTGTGTAAGGTAAACAATCCACTTGTTCCATGAACAAGAGACCGTTGTTTTCTCCCTAGTGGCAACAACACATCTACAACCGAAGGGATTTCTGTCACTTCCCTTGAAAACTAGAGGCGTGAACCCACTATCGATCATAAATACCCCCTCTTGGAGTCACTAGCAACTACTTGGCCAAGGTAGCTACTAACAACGGAGAGCATGCAAGATCACAAACAACACAGACATGATAGAATCATAAAGACAAAACCATTAATCAATCTGACATAGTAATCTCAATATCCATCGGATCCCCGCAAACACAACATGCATGATTAAAAATAGATTAGATCTTGATCATGAACGGAGCTCACAAGATCTATACATGAAAGCACGAGGAGGAGATACAACCATCTAGCTACTACATAGACCTGTAGTCCAAGGTGGAACTACTCATGATTCATACCGGAGAAGAAGGCCTCCAGGATGATTTCCCCTCCGGCAGGCTACCGGGAAGAACTTCAGATCCCCGGCAATCTAGGGACGACGATGGCGGCAGCTACAGAAGGTTTCGTGGAGTTTTGATCGGGTGCCTAGGGTTTCTGTATCGGGGGCTTCTTATAGGCGAAGAGGCGAGGCTGGGAGGCGACCATGGGGGCCACACCCTGCCCAGGCGCGGGCTGGGCCCACCCATGCCTAGGGCGGTCTGGCCTCCCTGTGGCGCCTCCCCGTCTCTCCTCTGGACTTCGTGTTGCCCACGGTAAAATATTGACTTTGGCTTTTGTCCCGTCCAATTCCGAGAATATTGATTCTCTGCCTTTCTGGAACCAAAAACAGAAGAAAACAACAACTGACATGGTGGAAACTTGTTAATAGGTTAGTTATAGAATAGATATAAAAACACCTCAAAGTGTAGACAAAGCAAAGCAAAGTAGATACTAAACAAGGATGGAGCATCAAAAATTATAGATACGTTTCTGACGTATCAGGACTCCGTGTTCTCCTCGATGAAATATTGACTTTGGCTTTTGTCCCGTCCAATTCCGAGAATATTTCCTTACTGCTTTTCTGGAACCAAAAACATCAGAAAACAGGCAACTGGCACTGTGGCAACTTGTTAATAGGTTAGTACCAGAAAACATGTAAAAATCACCTCAAAGTGTGGACAAAGCAACTAAACAATCATGGAACATAAAAAATTATAGATATGTTTCCAACGTATCAAGAATCCCCAAGCTTAACCCATGCTCGTCCTCGAGTAGGTAAGTGATAAAAGAATAATTTTTGAGGTGACATGCACCATCAAATTCAATATCAAACCATTTGGAAGCATTGAAAGCTGGGATCAAAGAACTCTAAACATGTGCATGAAAGATAGAGTTCTACAATAAGACAAAGTAACTATGCATGCAACATGAAAAGTTACAAACAAAGATCATGAATAATATGCATTGAAAAACGTTTGTTTGTTTCACATACAGAAAACATGGCATAGTGGCATTCAGCTTGTCCCTCATAGAGTAGCAAATAGATGCATGGACACCTTCAAAGTTCAAAAGAGTGACTAGATACAAATAGCACAAGAACAAGCAATATCAACAATATGCATCAATCAATAAGTTTTGGGACACTAAACATAGAACTAAGAATGGCAACTATGCTCTCTTAACTGGTGCCTAAAGGTAGAAGGTGGAGACTCAATATAATAGTGGAAGAAAGGCCCTTCATAAAGGTAAGCAGGGATTTCAAGTTTCAAAAAGAGATTCCAAAAATTATGGTACTTGTTAGCTTTCAGCCCTCATTGACCCTATCATAAGCATCTTGAAGTGATTAAGGTTAAAGTGAACAAACTATGGAGTATATGCTTGACAAAGTATAATTTGGCAATCTCATGTCCCTTGAATACGAGGGCCGCACCTCATGCTACTCAACTTTGGTCACCTGTAAGTTCTTGTCATAGTAAGTATATGTGTATCATAGAGAACCGCCAATGGGGTACCCCTTGCACATGGTACAGGACCTATCCCATAACCAAAATGACAAGGCAAGCAGCCAATGAGCATCTCAACGATCTTTTTATTTACTATGTGCATAGCTTTTTATTGAGGATGCTTCACAGATGGCTCATTATGGTGATGCTGCAAGTTTCCACCATGATTAGGCATGGCTTAGGCTAGCGGCTCAAGCGTTTCTCTAACACAAAATACATAACTCAATGGACTTACAAGCTCCCTCTTTATTTCACACCGGCGACATCCATCGACAAAAGAGCACGATATCAACTGTGTACAGAGTACAAGTGCAATTTTGAAAACGTTACCCATGACAGCATGGTTCTGCTAATTCCAACGTATAAGTGCAAGCATATACAACTTAGATGACACAATGTTTCAAGTTTATTAGGGCCAACGAATATAAAGTGTGCCATCAAGTTCGTGAGGGCTTTCACTAAGTTTTCACATAACAAAATACTTTTTAATTGGAAGATAGATGAAAACAAGAATATACTTGGAATGGTGTAACACACCATGCATAGGAGTTTATAGTGGACACTTGGGAATAACTTGGTTTCTTGGGAGTTGGAAGCATGAGTAGAGCTTACTCATACAAGTGGAGGCTAGCAAAATACTAGGAGCAACCAACTAATAGAGCAATAATGGCCATAATCATGCAGAGCGACAAAACATTACTAATCAAGGCATAGAGTGGTACTACAAGTCAAGGACTAAATGATCATAGAGGCTATGGTGACTTGTTCATAGTCATAACATGGTGTGAGCATGTTCCAAGTCAACCCAAACAAAGCATCAAAGGATAATACCACAATACTATGCTTTTGCATGCTAAAACAACGCATGATTTCTTCAAGGGACACTAAGCAATCCCAATTTGACAATACATGACCATTAGGACCACCAGAATATGAAGCCAAAAAAAGATCAAACGGAAAAAGCCTTGCTCAAAGAAAGCCAAGAAGATGACACACTGGTGGATCCTCAAGATGGAACTGATCAAGAAACACAAGACCAAACATTGGAGGAGCAAAATAATGCACAAGATGACCTCTATGACTCTGATGCAGAGACTGTTGATCCAAGAGAAGAAAAAGAGATAAGCAATGAAGACAAAGTTGTTGCAGTGAAAAAGAAGAAAAGCGAAAAGCAGCAACAAAAGAAAACAACTAAAGAGCCCGATCACCCACAAAAGGTAAAAGACAAGAATAAGAAAGGTGAGCAAAAATTTCCATATCCAGGTTGCGAAAAGAAAGCGCCTGATCAGGTAATCTATGACTCTTTCAAAAAGGCACTTGGTGATCTCTGTCTAGAAATTCTATTTTCGGATGCAATAAAAGTTCCTACCTATACTAAATTTCATCATGATATTCTTAATAGAAATAAAGAAATAACTGAAACCATGGCCATGGTGACTAGTTATCCTGCTAATGGGGAGTTATTGTCTAAGTCTGGATATCCCGAAATACCAACTATTTCATGCTCAATTGGCAAAACTAATATTCACAATGCCTTGTGTGATTTAGGTGCAGGAGTTAGTGTAATGCCATATTCCCTCTATAAAAGGTTAGGATTTGGGGAGTATTCCTCTACTTCTATCACTTTACAAATGGATGACAAATCGACTAAACAACCCATTGGTATGATTGAGGATGTTATAGTTAGAATAGATGATCATGTTATCCCCACTAATTTTATTATTTTTGAAATGCCAGAGGATGAAAAATTTTCTATAATACTTGGAAGACCTTTTCTTAGTATTGCAGGAGCGTTAGTTGATTGTGCTAAGGGGAAAATAATCTTCAATGTTTATGATGCTAAAATCATCCGGTATTTTCCAAAGAAGCTATAAGTAGGAGAAAGGTATATTCCACCGGCAAAACGAGTTCAAGTGGTAAGTGCCCTTTATAAGGAGCAACCCAAGGTAAGAATTTGAGAACAGAGATATGGTTGAAATATTCGACCATTTTTTATAAAATGCTTGATGGGAGTCAACCCATCACATTAATAAAATAGTTAAGAATAAAATGTTTGTCGTATCCCTACAACTTCTTCACAGACATCCTTGCGGAAGCGCGCCCGTAAAGATGCAGATGTCAAAAAGTAGTAGAAATATTGACTGAATAAGCATAGATTAAGTGTAAAAATTAAGTTTGAGTTTTATCTGCAAAAACTGGCCTAAACATATTGTTCAGATTAAAAAGTGTATCTCTGAAAATTTTGGGCGAAAAGCATGTTCCCGAGAGTTTAACGACCAACTATACGACCAGAATATTTTTTTGGCTGTATAGTTTTGGTCGTATAGTTATCGACCCCTTCTCACGAATTATATCTCTGGGGTACCGAACATTTAACGACCAACTATACGGCGGATTTTTTTTCCGCCTGTATAGTTGCGGTCGTATAGTTCGGATCTGGCAAAAATAAACCCTAATTTTTGCTGTCGCCGCAACTATACGGCGGGAACTACATAACCCGCCTATATAGTTTGTGTGACCACTTAAACACACCGACAGAGCTAGGGTTTCTCCTTCTCACTTTCTCTCTCATACTCTCTCTCCAAACTCCTCAAAATCCACCTAGAATTCTCGATTCTTCGCGGATTTCGTTTGTTTGAGTTGGGGAATCAACAGATCGGTATGTTTCTCTCCCTATCCATGCTTTATTTTTATAATTCCATGGTTGAAAATCTCACATTGATCTAGTGGATGAACTTAATTTTTTTTATTTTCCCTTTTGATTTCTCATGATAGGTTTAAATTTTTCCATGTAGAATCGCTCGTATATATCATGTAGAAACTATATGCCTAAAGTTTTATGTTGAAATTTTTTAGTAAATCAAGATGAACAAGCTTGGTAGCCTTTTCCGCAAGAATAAGCGCCAACGTGGTGAGGGCTCGGAACTGTGGGCTGAGCTCGACAACAAGTACGCCATGGTTTCATCAAGGCGGGTGATGCCCACATGTTGGGCCGATGATGCATTTCTCACCGCGGCAGGGTAGAGACCGGATTTCGACCACATGTGTGCGAGTGAAGGGTTATCGCTCCTCGCCTACGCCAGCCACTCCACCTACACCGAGATCACCTAGAAGTTGCTCGCCTCCTTCTACGATGACTACATGGAGAAAGGTAATGCGTGCACGATGAGCTTCACCATAAACCAGCAGCCATATCAAATTTATTTCCAAGAATTTTGTGATGCTTTTGGATTCCCTCATGATGGGGAACCAACTATTACAAATTTGTATGGCGTCTCAAGCAGAGAAACTTGGGAGGTTATTTCTGTTAACGGTGGAAGGACGTCTACCAGAAGAAGATGTCCACCATTCAAAACCTAACAATCAGCTACTTCGCCTTGTTCCTCGCAAACACTCTATTTTGAAGACGAGATACTGGTTCCATGGCCCATGCAGACTGGCCATGATCACCAAGGCACTCTTCCCCAATTCATCGCAGAGTCCCAATCCTGTGGCTCTACTCCTCCAGCACCTCCGCCACTAGAGCAACAAAAGAAAAGGTGACATTCGCATTAGTGGATTGGTAACCCACCTTTTCCAAGCCCGTGAAATTCCACTACCTATTATGCAACCTATTTACGGCTCCATACTTATGGACGTCAAATATATAACTACTTCTGGTTTTCTTGGTATCTACCGAGCTGACAAAAAGCTCCGAGCATATCAGTTTGGCTATCTTGATGCCTCACAGGATGAGCAGGTGCCGTTGCCTTGTCCCCAAGCTTTCTCGATTATTGGGAAGGACAACTGGATCCTCACCTGATACCAAGTGAGGGAGATCATGGCTGAGCTCTAGCCTGACTCCAAAGAGGATGAAGAAGGAGAGCAGCAGGGAGAGCAGGAGCAGGAGTAGCACAATCCTGCTTGGTAAGAATAGCAGCAACAATAGGAAGGACCCTGGGACCCATGGCCCAATTAGCAGCAATAGTAGCAGGAGTTCAATGGCGTCCCCTATTAAGAATTTTTACAGCTCAATCGGCACGTGGGGGAGATTGACCACACTCTTCAGGGAGTGGCTGAGCATGTTAGTTCACTCACTAACACCTTCAACCACTTTATGACCAACTTCCCCAACTACTACCAGCAGTACCCGTACTAGCCACCGAATGACGACAACAACTAAGCCTGGCAACAACCTAAGCTTGGGGGAGGTTTGAAAACCTCCAAACTTTGCATTTATATATATATTTATATTTTTTCTTTTGATTTATTTTACTTCTTTAAAAAATTGCATGATTACCTTCAGCTTTTGCTTCCTAAATCAAAAACACACAAAAAATAGTTGTAACTTCTATTGCAAATCTGTTTCTTTGTCTCTCTTGTAGATTGCTCAATTTCAGGTGACTTGGCAATAGGGAAATATAGCGGGGTTCAACTCAAATACAAGAACGAAGCAAGTAAGAGAAGGTATCACATTCCTTTTATCACCTCTTCTGCAATTTTAAATTGACCCTACAACTATTTGCTCGCTTGCACTTGAGTCACTCCCCACTTAGCTTGTTATCTTATAAATTCTATTTCTTTGATAGTGTCTCCTTTTTAGCTTTGAAATAATGAGCAATGAACTTGGTTAAAATATTTCCAACATTTTTACAACAAGAAAAAAACATACAAAAGATGACTTGAGTCCATGTTTAGCCCAAAGGATTTGATTTTAGAAACTACTCAACCCCATTGATCTTAATGTAATAGACTTGATAGCACTTTTGAATGAAATTGTTTGATAAAATCGACGCTTTGAAGTAGTAGAGATTATGCCACTATTTTTCTAGTAATTAACGTAAGATATTGCTTTACGCGTGTCATTACAACATTGTCATGCTCCATGAGTAACTACTAACTCTGCAGGTCAACGAGCAATCTAAACATGGGAAACCACTTGATTTCGGCTATTGAGTTATTTAAGCGTCTATAGCTTCAATGCTATGACAAGTAAAAGTTTTAGTTTACTTATGGTCTCACGTTCAAAGTGAAGTTGTAGTACTCCTCTGGCCCATTATTGCTCAACAGTTATCTATTGGCCTGGTCATGAGTACGCAACATAGTCCCGATTAACATGTTAAAAACATTGGCATGATTTCTATATGGAAGAGCTAATTTTTTTGAAAACCAAGGAAAGTAAAAAGTGCTTTGAGAGTCTTGAAATTTTGACGTGGGAGTAGATGAGTTTTTCTTAAATTGAATGTTTTTGGTGCTAACTTGAGTACTCTTAATTGATTAAATAAACAAGAGCAAAAAGTCTTTCACCTCTCAACAAAGCGAGAAACTAAAAGAAGTTGTTTCACTTTCCTAGCTAAACTATTAACACCTGCTTGGTAATATAATTTATTTGCTAGCAAGATATACGTGGTCAGGAAGTGGACTCAGTGCAATCTTGTGAATACTTGTATGATTATGCTTAAGATTGCAGGAATTGTGAAGAAATGAATTTGGCACCAATTTGAGCTTGTAAGTCCTTTTATTTCAGTTTCGAATCTCCGCTATTCTTCTCTATTTTCTTCTCACTCATGGGCGAGCAACATCTAAGCTTGGGGGAGCTCATAGCTGTGAGATTCGATACATTTTTAATGGTTTTTCTTGATAGTTTTCGTCTTGATTTGATGGTTTTCTAGCTTTACCTAATGCTAATACTTCGGTAGCAAAGAAAATTTGGTTTTCAGTGTATGTTTTAGGTTCTGAACATCAAAAGAAGGTTTCAACAGCAAAAATACAATATTCAGGCAAAACAAGCAAGTCTCTTTTTGGAAGCAATCGAGGACAACAACAAGATGGTTTAACGACCAACTATACGGCGGAAATATTTTTCCGGGCGTATAGTTGCCGCTGCCTTTGTCCTTTGAAAAGGAACAACTTTCATGAAGGAGGCAAGG
Source organism: Avena sativa (assembly GCA_916181665.1). Classification (NCBI taxonomy): domain Eukaryota; kingdom Viridiplantae; phylum Streptophyta; class Magnoliopsida; order Poales; family Poaceae; genus Avena; species Avena sativa. The sequence continues at coordinate 199,659,488 of OV702282.1, forward strand.
GCGAAAATAGAACACAACAGCCACTGTTCCATTCAAAAGGGAGAAAGAAGAGATCCAGAGAAGAAGGGGAAGCTGTTCTCCATCTCGCTCCACGATCTTCAACCTCCTAGCCACCACACCCCTATAGCCATTACTACTTGTACGAGAGAGAGAGAGAGAGATCTTCGCTTTGCAAGATTAGGGTTTGAGATTGTTTCTTCCTTATCTTGAGTTGTGTTGGATTGATTTTCTATTCTTATTGTGGATCTCCACCGTAATATTGAGATGAACTCCTCTTATTTAATTATGTCGATGATGCTTTCTTCTCTCATGTGCGAGTAAGTTCCTTTGGGCATGGGGGATGGAGGGGATTGGTGAGATGTGATGTGTCTATATATTTATCATTAATTGGTGTTTGATTTTAATTACTATATTGTGTGTGCTTGACTATATGTGGGATGCCTAATGTTTGTTGTCCAATTAAGGGCCTAGACAACATGATACTTTGTTCTACATAGATAAGATCTTGTTTGCTAGCAGACCGGCGACCCCCGAGTGACACGGGGATTGATGACTGCAGGTGCACAAATCGTTTGTAGATAGTTTTGAAGTTAAGATGCCGATCCCATAGGGAGCCCAAAGGTAAGTGTTTATTGGTGAAGTCTCTGTCACACCCGAAGTTGTCACAGGTCTTCGAGTGAATTGACTGCAAGTATTGAAAATGAGAACATAATTTGGATTAAACGAAAGTATTTAGATAAAACTAAAATGTAAAACTTCAGAAATAAAAAGCATAAAAGTAAAGAACGATTTGTTTGTTGTTTTCTACAGATGACAAAGTAGGCGCGGGGAATTTCAGTTCATGGTGGTAGTGAATGTGCTGGGTGGATGAGTGATAAGTGTAACAATTATAATCTTATAAGTATGTGTGTAGGAGAGCAACCCATAATTAGCCAGAACTCCTCTTGGTAGTTTTCATCCCAACTTCAATAATCCTACTAGCATGTTTACCACAACCATGGTTAGTCACTAAACGATTAAGATCCTTCAGGTTGCTTAGCAATTAAGCTCCTTGGATCAGACTAATGCAATAAGCTCGGTGGTTCCTTGTGATCCTCGAGTCAAACTAGTTTCCCATTGATATCCCCGTGTCACTTGGGGGTCACCAGTCTATTAGCAAACAAGATTATATCAATGTAGAACAAAGCATCATGTTGTCTGGTCCCTTAATTGGACAACAAGCATTAAGCATCCCCACAGATAGTCAAGCACACATAATATATTAATTAAAATCAACCACAAACTTAATGGAAATTATATAGGCACATCACATCTCACCAATCCCCTGTATATCCCACGCCCAAGGTAACTTACTCACACATGAGATAAGAAAGCATCATCGATATAATTAAATAAAGGGAGTTCTTCTTGATATTACCGTGGAGATCCACAATAAGAAATAGAAATAAATCCAACATAATTCAAGATGGGAAGAACTATCTCAAACCCTAGTCTTGCAAGGTGGAGATCTCTCTCTCTCTATCTCTCTCTCTCTAGTACAATTAATGGCTATGGAGGTGTGGTGGCTAGGAGATCGAAGATCATAGAGCGAGATGAAGAACGTCTTCCCCTTCTTCTCCGGATCCCTTATTTCTCCCTTTTGGATGGGATGGCGGCTCGTGTGTTCTGTTTTCGTCCTCGGCCTCTTCACAAAAGTTGTCCCTTTTTGTCCTCGGCCTCTTCACAAAAGTTGTCCCTTTTTGTCCTCGGCCTCTTCACGACAGCTATACAACAGGAACTATACGGCCGGAGAAATATTCCCGCCGTATAGTTGCTCATTAAAGCTTTAGTAAACTCCCCTCGATTGCTTCCAAAAAGAGACTTTCTTGTTTTCGTCTGAATATTGTGTTTTTGCTGTTAAATCCCTCTGTTGATGTTCAGAACCTGAAACACATTAAAAACCAAGTTTTGTTCGCTACCAAAGTATTAGCATTAGGTAAAGCTAGAAAACCATCAAATCCAAACGATAACCATCGATAGAAACCATAAAAAATGTGTCAAATCTCACAGCTATTAAGTCCCTGAATCTTAGATGTTGCTCGTCCCCGAGTGACAAGGAAATAAGAAAGGATAGTGGAGATTCGAGACTTAAATAAAAGAACTTACAAGCTTAATTTGGTGTCAAATTCTTTTCTTCACATTTCCTGCAATCTTAAACATGATCATACAAATATTCACAAGATTGCACTGAATTCACTTCCTAACCACGTGTATATCTTGCTAGCAAATAAATCATATGCCCGAGCGAGTGTTGAAAGTTTAGCTAGGAAAGTGAAACAAATCTTTTTGGTTTCTCTCTTATTGAGAGATGAATTTGTTTTGCTCTTGTTCCTTCAATCAAAGTACTCAAATTTGCACCAAGAACATTTAATTCAAGAACAACTCATCTACTCCCACGTCAAAATTTCAAGACTCTCAAAGAACCTTTTTCCTTTCCTTGTTTTTCCAAAACTTCAACTCTTTCCTAGAGAAATCATGCCACTGTTTTTAACATGTTAATTGGGACTGTGTTGTGCACTCGTGACCATGCCAATAGATAGCTGTTGAGCAATAGTGGGTCAGAGGAGTACTACAACTTCACTTGGAACGTGAAACCACGAGGAAACTAAAATTTTACCCGTCATAGCATTGCTGCTACAGACGTTTACATAACTCAATAGCCAAAATCAAGTGGTTTCCCACATTTAGATCGTTCGTTGGCCAGCGGAGTTAATAGTTCCCCATGGAGTATGAAAGTGTTGTAGTGACACGCGTAAAGCAATATCCTACTGTAATTATTAGAAAAAGCAGTGGCATAATCTCTACTACTTCAAACCATCCATTTTATCAGACAATTTTATTCAAGGGTGCTATCAAGTCTATTTACATTAAGCTCAATGGGGTTGAGTAGTTTCTAAAATCAAATCCTTTGGGATAAACATGGACTCAAGTCATCTCTTGGATGCTTTTTCTTCTTGTAAAAATCTCGGAAATATTTTAACCAAGTTCATTGCTCATTGTTTCAAAGCTAAAAGAGGATACCAAGGGAATATAATTTGTAGGATAACAATCTAGGTGGGGAGTGACTCAAGTGCAATCAAGTAAATAATTGTAGGATCAATTTAAAGTTGTAGGAGAGGTGATGAAAGGAATGTGATACCTCCTCTTGCTTCCTCTGTTCTCGTACTTGAGTCGAATCCTCTATCTATTTCCCTATTGTCAAGTCACCTGAAATTGAGCAATCTCCGAGAAAGACAAAGAAACAAATTTGCAAATAAAGGTTACAGCTAATTTTTTTGTGTTTTTGTTTAAGAATGCAAACTGAAAGTAAACATGTAATTCTTGGAAAATAAAAGAAATCAAAATAAGAAATAAAAATATGAATGTATGTTTGGAGGTTTTCAAACCTCCCCCGAGCTTAGGTTGTTGCATGCTTAGTTGTTGCCGTCGTTCAGTGGCGGGTGCTGGTGCTGCTGGTAGTAGTTGGGGAAGTCGGTCATGAAGTGGCTAAAGGTGTTAGTGAGTGAACTAACATCCTCAGCCACTCTCTGAAGAGTGTGGTCGATATCCCCCACATGCTGATTGAGCTGCAGAAGTCCTTGATAGGGGACATTGTTGAACCCCTGTTGTTGTTGTTGCTGATGGGGCCATTGGTCCCAAGGTTACTCCTCCTGCTGCTGCTGTCCCTCCCAATCAGGTATGTACTCCGTCTCCCACTGCTGCTCCTGCTCATCCTGCTGCCCTCCTTCTTCCTCTTCCTCAGAGTCAGGATAGAGCTCGAACATGATCTCAAACACTTGATCCTTGGTGAGGATCCAGTGGTCCCTCCCCTGAACCTCGAAGGCTTGCGGGCAAGGAAATGGCACTTGATCATCCTACACAATATCAAGATAACCAAATTGATAGGCTCAGAGCCTCCTATTAGCTTGGTAAACACCGAGGAAGCCACAAGCAGTTATATACTTGACATCCATAAGTATGGAGCCATCAATAGGTTGCACAATACGAATTGCAATTTCAAGGGCTTGTATTAGGTGGGTTACCAATCCACCGATGTGAATATCACCTTTCTTTTTGTTGCTCTGGTGGCGGAGGTGCTGGAGGAATAGAGCTGCAGGAGTGGGACTCTGCGGTGCATTAGGGAAGAGCGCCTTGGTGATCATGGCCATGTCTGCATTGTCCATCGAGCCGGTATCTCCTCTTCCTAACAAAGTGTTAGCAAGAAACATATCAAAGTAACGGATGGTTGGGTTCTGAATGGTGGACATATTCTTCTGATATAAGTCCCTACCACCATTAACAGAAATAACCTCCCAAGTGTGTGCACTCAAGACGCTATACACGTTTGTAACAGTTGATTCCCCTTCTCGAGGGAATCCATAAGCATCACAGAATTTTTGAAAAGTAATTTGATATGGCCATTGGTTAATGGTGAAATTTATCATGCATGCATTACCTTTCTCCTTGTAGTCGTCATAGAAGGAGGTGAGGAACTCATGGGTGAGACCTTCATAGGTGTAGTGGCTTGCATTGGCGAGGTTGGAGAGCCCTGCATTTGCACATAGGTAGTCGAAGTACGCCCTCAACCTTGTTGTTGAGCTCACTCTGGAGTCCCGAGCCTTCACCACGTTAGCGCTTGCTCTTGCAAAAAAGGCCACCGAGCTTGTTCATCTTGATGCACTAAGAAATTTCAGTATAAAACCTTAGGAATATAGTTTCTACATGATATATGAATGATTATATATGGAGGAATTCAATCCTAACGTGAGAAATTGAAAGATAAAATCAATCAAGCTTGAGTTCATCCAACAATTCAATGTGAAGATCTCAACCATGGAATTATGAAAATAAAGCATGGCTATGGAGAGAAACATACCGGTCTATTGATTCCCCTACTCAAATGAACGAAATCTACGAAGAATTGAGAGTTCTTGAGAGGTTTTGAGAGTTTTGGAGAGAGAGTTTGAGAGAAATAATGAGAGGAGGAAGAACCCTAGCCTGCCCCGACCCGTTTAAGTGGTCGGGCCAAACTATACGACGGGAGCTATACGGCCGGATTAAGTAGCTCCCGCCATATAGTTGTGGAGGGGCAAGGGTTAGGCTTTCCCAATGCTAGATCACGACTATATGGCCACAACTATAAGGCCAGACCAAATGGCCCCGCCGTATAGTTGGTCGTCAAACCTTCTGTATCTGAATCCCAGGTTTTGAGAATTTTGTCGATAACTATACGGTCGTAGCTATACGACCAGAATAAACATTCCCTCCGTATAGTTGGTCGTTACAACTCATGGAACATGCTTTTTCACCTAAATTTTTAGAGATGCATTTTTTATCCGAACAATATTATTAGACCAGTTTCTACATATAAAACTCAAACTTTATTTTCTACTCTAAATCTATGCTTATTCTGTCGGTATTTCTACTACTTCTTGACAGCTGCATCTTTACAGGCGCGCTTCCGCAAAAATGCCTGTGAAAAAGTTGTAGGAATGCGATGAACATCTTATTATTTAACTTAATTTTATTTTATTGATAAGATAGGTTGACTCCCATTAAGCATTTTATTAAGAATGGTTGAATATTTTATCCCCTTCTCTGTTCTGGAATTCTTACCTTTGGTTTCCCTTTAGCAAAGGCTCTCTATTTTTCAATTGCCCAGCTGTAATTTGTTCACCAAGCATGTTTCTTACTCCTACTAGTTCGATAACCTTGGTTCCATACCTGAGGGAAAACTTGCTGCTATGATCATCATACCTTGCTCTTGGGGTTCCCAACAGGCTCCACATCAACTGAGCCATCAATGCTTTTCATGACAAACTCTCACACTCTCACTTTTACATGATTATACTTTATTGTTCAAAGGCAAGCTTACGAGTTAATTACATGTGACGAGGTTTGGACTCGTCAATGCCCATTGTTATGATCTTGGGTTTTGGAGAAGATGGGGGTGTTGGAGATGGCAGAACGGTTAACAGACAAGCAACCAGGGGACATGAGATTTACCCAGGTTCAGGCCCTCGGAGGGAAAACCCTACTCCTGCTTGTCTATTCTTGATTACAGCGGAACCGAAGGTTACAGGGGTGCGCAGATGCAATCTGGCGTGAAGGTGTGTATGCGGTGGAAAAGGATTGGCCTTTCTCGCTGTGCCCTCCTGGCCTTTATATAGAGTTGAGGCAGGTCTTGGGCACAGATCGAGTTGGTTACAAGTTTAGGGTTTGCCCCTTTGAATATTCTATATGTTCTAGTCTTGCTCTCCAAGGATCCGAAGATGTCATGGGCTTGGGCCACCCGAAAATCTCCACAGGTCGCATATATTCTTCTGGGACTTCCTTGGGCTGGACCAGGTATGCTAATGTCATGTACCCGCAGGGTATAACCATGTCAGTAGCCCCCGAGTGTTCAGCCGAATCGCAGATTCGGCCGAGGACTCTTCAATCTTTCGGGTGCAGCTGTTTGTATTTATCAGAGAAAAGAATGATTTTAGTGTGTAGGGATTGTTGATGCGTGTGCCTAACTCTCCTGACGGATCAGGGTCAGTTAACTGTCTTAGGACAAAACAAACACGATCTTCTTCAGATTCGAGTCCCTAGACTCGAACCTGGAACATATGCTGGCGTAATTCGACTCAGGCCATATAGGTCTTATAGGAGTCGAATCCCAGTAGTTTTCAAATGATGTACCCAACACGTCCGTCGGGATTTTCATCGCGCATGTTGGCATGGATTTTTACTAGTAGAGCGCAGTCAGGTGCGTTATCAGGCCATCAGATGGTATCTATAGGTCTTATCTTTGCGTCATAGACACAGCATCCAAAATTTTATCACCACGGAGGTGTTTTGGGTGGCCAAGGAGGATGTTACTCACTTAGCGTTGGTTGGGGCGAAGTTGCCAAAAAGTTTTTTGCATTTTGATCCGAAGGATCGTAGTCGCAGAATTCATAGGGTGCGCGACCAGCGCTCCCTATGGGAGTAGCCCCTGAGTGTTTGTTCGAGTCGCAGACTCGAGAAGAGACTTTAATTCAGCCGTTGTTAGCTTCAGGTCCATAGGACACAATTTTTTTGGATGCTTGAATCAATCCTCCCTATGGGAGTAGCCCCGAGTCCGTAGTGGAGTCGTAGACTCGATGTAGGACTCGAAGAATAGATCATTGGTGTAGTACCTTATTCATGCCTTGGGTGCACGGCCAGCGCTCCTGATAGGAGTAGCCCCCGAGTAGTTGCTCAAATCGTAGATTCGAGTGAGTACTTTAAGCTGTCAGGCGAAGATTTCTAACCGTTGCTAGTGTGGTTTTGACGATGTCAGTGCTGACGATCGGTGACCTCAATCGTCTGCAGTGCTAGAGGTGACGTGACTAGATGAACGTGGGTCCCACTTTCTGACTTAGAGTTGACTGGTCATGCGCGATGTGGCGAGAATTACGGCATCTCCTCGGTTTCCGTGCATAGTGGAACGGCGTGCGAGCGACGGTTCACTGCTGTGTTGACACGTGTACGGTTGGATCTGATCCTGGCGTTAGGGCTTCTAGATGAACGGTCTCTATTCGTCGTCTTCGTCCTTATAACTGTGGGGAAAACTGTAGTTTGTTTTCACCCTTAGCCATTTGCTTTTCACTGCCTCCATTTCTTGAGCTTTTCCCTTTGCGCGCTGGAGGTTCTCCGATCGTTCCCTTCCTCATTCTTGCATGCACACCATCGCCGTCGTCGCGCTACGATGGCGAAGTCGAAGAAGGCCTCCACCGGAGCGAGCACCAGTGCTGCCGCCGGTGAAAAGAAGGGCACCACCGCCGAAGGTGGGTGGCGGCGCTCGGAGACGCGTGAGGGTGAACTGCGCAAGCTGAGTGATGCAGGTTCGATCCCGCAGGACAAGGAGGCCATCAAGATCCCCGGCGATGAGGTAACTCCCCATCCACCCACAGGGTTTCAGGTGATGTTTGTCGCTTTCGTTCTTCGTGGCCTCTCGTTCCCAGTCCACGATTTTCTTCATGGACTGTTGTTCTTCTATGACATCCAACTCCATCATCTCTCGCCCAATTCTCTTCTCCACATCGCCTGCTTCATTGCTTTTTGTGAGTGTTGGCTTGGTATCGAGCCGCACTTTGGCCTCTTCCGGAAGCTCTATTCCGTGAAGAGGCAGTCCGGCTCCGACGGAGTTTATCCGATCAGTGGCTGCATCATTTATCTTCCATCTACTATTCTTTTCTTATCTTTTTCTATGTCTGAGTCCGTCCAATACTGGCAGAGGAAGTGGTTTTATATCCGTGACTCCACAGTGGGGGAAAAAACTTCGGCCTTGCCCCTTTCGACTCCACCCAGGAGATCTTGAAGAAGAGATCCTGGAAGAACCATGTCCTGGAGGGCGAGGTGGAGGAGGTGGAGGAGCTCTACTGTCGGGTGGAGGCCCTCCAGGTGTTTGCGGTGAAGGAGGTGAACGGTGTGGACATCATCCGCACCTTCCTCAAACGTCGGGCGCAGCCACTCCAGGCGAGGGCGCATCCGATGTTCCTTTACTCTGGCCACCACGACCCGACAAGAGTTTCGGCTAAGGAGCTCTCCAGGGGGGACCTCGACAAAATTCTTCGTCCACTGCTGAAGTACAAGTACGATGAGGACCTTCCGGGGAAGTTGCGGACGCCCCATTTCAGTGCCGCAAGACCAGTTCCGCAGGTGTAGATTTACAACGTGTGTGTAGTGCCTTTTTTCGAGTGCTTTTCCTTGTAATTGCTTGTACTGATCGTTGATGTCTTCATTGTGCAGGAGCTCAAGGTGGTTGGCATGGTGCCTCCTCTACCCAAAAGGTTTCTGATTGCGCCGGACAACGAAGTTGTGGACTCCGAGTCCGAGCTTCCACCGGCGCAGTCGCCGACTAAGGAAGCCCTCGAGGCGAGCGAGGGGCAGACCCGAAAGCACGCACGGAGCTCGAGCGAATCTTTGGATACCTCGACTCCGCCGACGCCTAGGGACCCGTCGTTCCTTGTCCGCCACAGCGGAGATGATGACGTTTCTTCCTCGCATTTTCCGGCCGTGCCTCTGCGGGCTATGACGCCACAGCCGCCGTCCAAGAGGAAGAAGGAAGATAAGAAAGAGAAGAGGGAGCCGTCCGTATTTTACATGAGCGACATCGACTCGTAAGTACCTTCGGATGCTATTCATTCATGTTTTCTTGTCTTCTAGTTTTTTGGCTGGTATTTTCTTGTAGCCACTCCTCTGAGGGATCTTTTAGAGAGGCCACTCAGGAGGCCGCAGGGGATTCGAAACTGACGCCTCCTACCTCTTAGACGGTGGCCACCTCTGAGGGAAAAGCTCCGAAGACCTCTACGCAGGAGGCTCGAGTGATCGTCTCCCAGAAGACTGCACCAGGACCTTCGGAGTCTCCGTCTGAGCATGTAAGTTACTTTTTCCCCCTTTTCCTGGTGGGAGCCCCGCGAATTTGTCGGGTCGTTTTTGCTCGACGTTGTGCTCGTTGCAGGGTGCAGCCCCCGAGCCCTATCCTTGTTTCTTTCTTGATTGTTTTCTTTTTCTTCCTTCCGCAGTCCTTTGTGCATAGTGCGAATCTATTTGTGCAGCAACATCTGGCACTAGAGGCCGGCATGCGACAACTTCGAGGTACGTGCTGAATTGCTCCTGTTTGTTCTCGTCTTCTCGCGTGTCTACAGCTTGTGTTGATTATGTATGCTCTTGGTGCTTTTGCAGATGAAAATAACGTTGCCCTTCGCGAGCTTGATGCTCTCAAAAAGAGTCTTGGGCGAGCAGAGAAGAAGGCTGAGGATGCCATTGAGGCGAAGGAGCGCCTTCAGCGGGAGTTGGCTGACACAGCCGCGGCCAAGGAGCGCCTTCAGCGGGAAGCTTCATATCGCGAAGAGCAGCTCGCCATTGTTGCGGCTGCGCGCGAGAAGGAGGTGGCCGAGAAGTTGATGGCTGCTGCCAAGGCCGTTTCTGTAAGTGCTTTTGCCTTTCTTTGGTTTTTCGGCTACTGTGTCTCCATGCCCTTATTCGATTCTTACTTTTTCTTTCATTTGCTCCAGATGCGTCGGGCATTGAATTCAATCGCAGTGCCTTGGAGCATGGGAGCACTCTTGACGATGCCACCGCAGCGGTCTGTACTGCTGCTGGCTCCCTTGCCAAGGCCAAGGAGATCCTCGGGTGCTGCTACAAGGAGCTCGTTCCCAAGGGCGCTGCCCTTGAGGATGTGGATTCTTTGGCGGATGCGCTGTCAACAGATGCGCCTGCGGCCTACAAGAGCAAGCAGAAGGGCATCGAAGCTTCCATGGGGATGGCTATGGCCATGGAATCCGGGGCGGAGCTGGATCTTCATCAGGTCACCTCCCAGATGCCAACGGCTCCCGACGGTTCCGAGGTAGCCTTTGCTCTCTACGCTTCTCGTTGTAAGCGCTATGGGCCAAAGCTCATTGACCTTGTGGCGGAGTATGCGGCGAAGCAGCAGGGGGAGATCAAGAGCAGGCACTCTGGCTCCGAGGCCACTCAGGATGCGACTGCTTAGGCTTCGTCGTTGTAGTTTTAGGATAGTTGTCTTCTTCTTTTGTTGTAATATTTGACGAACAGTTTCCGTGTGCCACGCAGTGGACTTTTGTTGTATATAAATGATGCTTCGAGTTGTTGCTCAGTCATGTGTTGTTCATACTCTTGTATGTTTTCCTTTAGGGACCTTTGGGTGAGGACCCCGTCGATACTTCGTCTGCTCCGCAGCCGCGACCATCTTTGGATGATGTGTTGCAGCTTGTTTTTCTTTGTGACCATGTCCGCAGTCTTGAGAAGGAGATACTTGGCATCCGAGGCCATGCGGATGTGTGGAAATTGAAGGTGGAGCGGGCTACCACCAGGGAGGAGTATCTGATGGGGGAGTTGCGGCGGTTGGCCGAGCAACTGCAGTGTAAGTTTCCTTGAGCTGCTGCTCGTTTTCGGATGCGCCTGTTGTGCATGTCATCTTACTCTGTATTTTCTGTAGGTGCCAACCTTGTTCCGAGGGAGGAGAAGGAGCGCGTTGCAGTTTGGATCAACTGCTTGACCCATCAAGATATGGAAGCCGGAGGCTTTTTCTAGATGGATCGCGACCGGGCCACGGTCCTTGCGACTATGCAGGATCGTTCTCATCAGGTGTCACGAGTGCTAAGGAAGGTGAAGACTTCTCTGGCGTCGATTCTGCATGTCATGTTTCCCCTTGATGAAGCGCCATCGACTCTATGGGGTTTGCTGGCGAAGTTTCGAGACGTGGGTCACGTCAAGGAGTTGGTGCGACACCAGTTGGTTGCGGGGGTGAAGGACGCCCTTTCCCTCGTGCGGCTGCATCGCCCTGATGTTAATCTTGCGGCTGTGGTGGCTGGGCCGCCCCCTCGACCAGATGGTGGCCTATGGGACATGCGCCCACACTACACGGCTATTAGGCAGTATGTCGAAGAGATTGTAGATCTTTTTTAGCATTGTGCGCAGGTGATCCTTCATAATAGGTAGGTCCTATAAAGATAGGTGTAAAACTTGTATATATTTCGACTAGGCGTGTTGTGCCCTTTGTTGTAAAGGTTGCTTGTATTAGCACGTGGTGCTTGGTTGTATGCATGGCCTTTCCGTTAGACTGACGTGATCAGCTACTCAGGTGTACATGTGTTATCCTCAGTCGACAAAGTCGTGAGTTGAGGGGGAGCCCCCGAGTGTGTTGTAACATAAAGTAATGTGAGGAAAAGATAAATTTTCGGGCGAGACACTTAGCTTTTATTTATATCGTAACGAGGAGTTACATTGTTCGGCTGAGTAGTCTTGGCTGAGTAGCCTTATTGAAAGTAAAGAGGGATAGCTAGGGGTAGAAGCATCGCAATTGTGCGACGTTCCATGGGTTGGAGTATACGACTCCAGACTCCACGCGCTTGAGGCGGTAGGCGCCACCTGGGATGAATTCAGTGATGACGTAGGGTCCATCCCAGGGTGACTCGAGCTTTTTCGGCCGCTCTTGCTTGAGTCGTAAGACGAGGTCTCCTTCGACGAAGGACCTTGGGCGCAGCCAACGGCTGTGGTAGTTGCGGAGGCTCTGCTGGTAGACCGCCGAGCGAGCTGCGGTGATGTCGCGTGCCTTGTTGAGTGTGTCGACGGCGTCTTCGAGTGCGGCTGTCGATTCAACTTTGATGTAGGCGACGACCCGTGGGGCCTTATGGCGTACTTCTGCAGGTAACACGACTTCGTCTCCGTGCACCATGAAGAAGGGCGTGTAGCCAGTTGAGCTATTTGGCGTTGTGCGCAAGCTCCAGAGGACGAAGGGTAGCTCTTCTGCCCAGGCTCCCGCAATCCATACGAGTGGGCTCAGTAGGCGTTTCTTGATGCCGCCGCCTACAAGGCCTTTGGCCTTTTCGACCTGCCCGTTGGTTTGTGGGTGCGCCACAGAGGCATATGATATGTTGATCCCGAGGCCTTCGCAGAAGTCCTGGAATTCTTTGGAGATGAAGTTCGACCCATTGTCCGTGATGATGCTGTGCGACACACCGAACCTGTAGAATATGGACTCGAAGAACTTCACAGACGTTTTGCCCTTTTGGTTGGTAACGGGCATGGCTTCGATCCACTTGGTGAACTTGTCGACTGTGACCAGGAGGTAGACGTGGCCTCCTTTCGAGGATTTGGGCAGTTTGCCGATCATGTCAAGGCCCCATTGGGCGAAGGGCCAGGCCAGGGGTATGTGCCTGAGCTCCGATCCTGGTGCGTGCGGTTTATCTGCAAACCTTTGGCAGCCATTGCACCTTCGGACGATGTCCTTGGCATCGTTCATGGCCGTTGGCCAATAAAACCCAGCTCGTAGAGCTTTGGCGACGAGGGCGCGGCTGCCCGCGTGTTGGCCGCAGATGCCCTCGTGGATGTCTTGGAGGATGGTTTTGCCGTCACCGATGGTGACACACCTTTGGAGTACACCCGAAATGTTGCGCTTGTATAGCTCGCCATTGATGATGGTGAAGGACTTGGACCGGCGAGATATGCGCCGGGCATCTGTCGGGTCATCAGGCAATTCTCTGTTTATCAGGTACCGAAGATACGGTTGCGTCCATGTTTCTTCGATTGCCATGACCTGCATCAGGTTAACCAACGCGACCTCCGTGTCGAGTTTTTCGGGTCCTTCCTGTCCTTCGGGTAGCGCAGCCCCCGAGTGTTTTGCTTCTTCGGGTGATCCTTGGGGAATTTCCTTTTGATGGAGGGCACGCGGATTTGTTCGAGGAACACACCTGGTGGCACCCGTGCGCAGGTGGAGCCGACGTTGGCGAGTCTATCGGCTTCCTCGTTGCTTTCCCTTCCAACGTGCCGAAGCTCGCAGCTGTCGAAGTCTCCTTCGAGTGAGTTGTAGAGCGTGCGGTACGCAATCATGTTAGCGGCGTGTGCGTCACACTCGTTCATCGTCTGCTGGACGATGATGTTTGAGTCACCGTAGATGATGAGGCGTGTTACGCCGCAGATCTTGGCCATCTTCATGCCGTGTATGAGGGCCTCGTATTCGGCTTCATTGTTGGAGGCCCGAAATTTCATCCGGAGGACGTATTTCATATTGTCGCCTTGCGGGGACGTTAGTATGATGTCGGCGCCTGATCCAGCCTCGCGCTTGGAGCCATCAAAGTGCATCATCCATGACTGCGTCATATCCGGGGTATCTAGCAGCTGTAGCTCCATCCAGTGTACGAGGAAGTCCGGGAGGACCTGAGATTTTATCGCATGGCGCTTCTCGTAGACTATGTCTAGAGGGGACAGCTCGATGCCCCACAGGGCTACGCGTCCTGTAGCTTCGGGGTTGTTCAGGATGCTGTTCAAAGGTGCCTCATTGATGACCATCACCTGATGCTCCTGGAAGTAGTGGCTCAGCCGACGAGCCGTCATGAACATGTCATAGGCAAGTTTCTGGTAGTGAGGGTACCTCTGTTTTGTTGGTGTCAATACCTCGCCAAGGTAGTAGATTGGGCGTTGGACCCCATTGGTCTTGCCATCTTTGAGTCGTTCGACCATGAGCACGGTGCTGACCACCTGATGCGTAGCTGCTATGTATAGCAGCAGAGGCTCACGTTCCTTTGGTGCGACCAGGACGGGTGAGGTTGAGAGCAGCCGCTTCAGATCTTCGAATGCGTCGTCTGCTTCGGTGTCCACTCAAATTTTTATGCTTTGCCTAGCAGCTGGTAGAAGGGCAGGGCCTTTTCACCCATGCGGCTGATGAATCTGCTCAATGCTGCGATGCGCCCAGCTAGCTGCTGGACACCTTTGAGGTTCTTCGACTTCTCCATGGCCAGTATGGCCCGGATTTTCTTCGGGTTCACCTCAATCCCTCGCTGTGAGATGAAGTAGCCAAGCAGTTGGCCAGATGGGATGCCGAAGGCCCACTTTTCTGGATTCAGCTTGATCTTGTAGTGATCAAGGTTGTCGAACGTCTCGCGGAGGTCATCGATGAGCGTCTTGGCCTCCCTTGTCTTGACGACTACGTCATCGACATAGACATGTATTTTGCAGCCTATCTGGCTCTTCAGGCATGCATGCATGCACCGCTGGTACGTGGCACCTGCGTTCTTTAGCCCGAAGGGCATTGTGTTGTAGCAGAATACTCCGAACGGCGTGATGAACGCTGTTTTCTCCTGATCTTCGACCTTCAGTCGAATCTTATTGTAGCCTGAGTATGCGTCGGGGAACGAGAGTTTCTCACATCCTACAGTCGAATCGCTGATCTGATCGATCCGAGGTAGAGGGAAGTGATCCTTCAGACAGTGCTTGTTGAGCGATGTGAAGTCCACGCACATCCGCAGGATGTCCGTGTCCTTTTTAGGGACCAGCATAGTGTTTTCCAGCCACTCACTTTCCTTGATCTCCCTGATGAAATCAGCGTCGAGCAGTCTGTTGACTTCGACTCTGACAGCTTCGGCCAGTGGCTCGGACAATCGTCAGATGGATTGTTTGACGGGCTTGGCATCTGGAAACATGTTGAGTGCGTGCTCGGCGAATTCCCTAGGAACTCCTGGCATGTCCGCAGGACACCAGGCGAAGATTTCCCAGCGCTCATGGAGGAATTCGATGAGCGCACTTTCCTATGCTGGGCTGAGGTCGTTAGCGATCAGCGCCGTCTTGGAGGCGTCCGTTGGGTGGACCTGCACCTTTTTCATGTTGACTGTTGAGTCGAACGACATGTCGGGTGCGTTTTTCCTGGAGACTGGGGTGCCCCATTGTCTGTCACCTCTCGAAGCCTTGTGAGCTCCTCTTGCATGCCAAACGACCGGGAGATTCTGTTGAACTCCTGGCATGTGGTCGGATCGTGTGAAGCTGTCCTGGACTGTGATGACGCCCCTAGGTACTGGCATCTTGAGTAGCAGGTACGCATAGTGCGGTACTGCCAGGAACCTTGTGAATGCCACGCGTCCGAGGATGGCATGGTATTGTGATGGCCATTCCACCACATCGAACTCGAGCCGCTCACACTGAAAGTTGTTGGGTTTGCCGAAGATGACAACGAGCCATATTTTTCCTAGGGGAAATATGCCCTTCCCTGGGACTATGCCGTGGAACGTTGTGTCGGATTGTTCTAGGCTTCACAGCGGGATCCGCATTGCTGCTAGGGTGCTAGCGAACATCAGGTTGATGCTGCTACCGCCGTCCATGAAGACGCGGCTCATCTCAAACCCTCGGATATGTGACTCAAGCACCAGGGCAGCATGACCTGGGCGAGGGATCTGGCGTGGTGATCCGAATGACTGAATGTGATGCAGGACTCCGAACCGCTGAGGTACTCAGGGATGGCGGGTGGAGCGGTCACAGCCAGGCTAACTTGGCAGGTGATCTTCTTTTGCACCCTGTTTGTCGGGCGCCCCTTTTGGATCATCACGGACCCTTTCGGCGTGGGGTACCCGTTTACGCCGTTGTTTTGCACGGACGCGATCGCGTGATTCGAAAGTCCCACAGGTGGTGGTGGAGGAGCTCCGTGGGCGATGTCGCCTGGTGCAGGTGTGTGTCCGAACCCAGGGTTCGGGATCTGCTGTCTCATTTGGGCAAAACCCTTGCTGAGTTTCTAGAACTCGCGACAGTCCTTAAGCATATGGCTGGCCTTCTTTTTGCCATCCTGCTTGTCGATGTAGAAGTGGATAGTGCATGGGCCCGACAACTTATCGTATGGCGAGGGTTCGTCGTCGCGGCCGTGGCGCTGCCACACTTGCGTTGGGCGTCCTCCATCGTGGAAGTTGTTTCCACGGTATCCACCGTTGTTGCGGTTGTTGTCGTTGCGACGGTCGGCGTAGCCAGCCGCAACCATGTCGGGTCCAACGCAATCGTTGCTTGCTACGGCGCTTGCATCGGTGGCCGTAGTCGTCTTCCTCATCTGAATGTGCTCGGTGGACGGAGTCCTCGCCATCTGACCACCTGTTGGCGATGTCCATGAGGTGCTCGAGTGTCTTGGTCTTGACGCGCCCAAGTTCTTCCTTGAAGTCCTCGCGTTTGACGCCATCTTTGAAGGCGTCGATCGTTATCTCCTCGGATATGTGTGCCACGGAGTTCTTGATGTTGGACCAGCATAGTATGTACGAGCGAATGGATTCGCCCATTCGTTGAGTGCAGGCCTGCAGCTCTTCGATCAAGGCTGGCCTCTTGCTGGTACCCTTAAAGTTTCGGATGAAACTGTACGCCAATTCCTCCCAGCTTTAGATGGAACCCGAGGATAGGCTGCTGAGCTAGATCCGGGCTGCGCCTGTCAGCTGCAGCTGAAGGCAGTGCAGGGTAGTGTTTTTGTTTCCACAGTGCAGCTTGACGGACAAAAGGTGGTCGTTGAGCCATGACTTAGGGTCCTGCGTGCCATCAAACTTCGGAGTGTCCAAAGGGAGCTTGAAATTTCTCGGCATCCGTGTTCGCCGAACAGATCTGCTGAAGCATCGGGCTCCACAGAGTTCACCGTCATCCTCCTCTTCGAATTCGGATGAGCACGCTTGTTTCGCGCGTGCCTTGTCGACCTTGCGCTGAGCAAGGTTGCTTCGAGCGTCGTAGTCGCGGCTGCGATGTCTTGGGCTCTTGCGTCGTCGAGGCAGATCGTGCTCGTCCTCATCAGATTAGGGTGTGGGGCTATAGTTGAATCTGACCGCAGCTTTGTTTTTCGGCTCCACAGGAGCCTCCTCGTGGAGCGCAGCTCCAACGAGTCCGAGTCCGGCTAGTGCGGACTTACGTATGTGGTGGCTGCCATGATCGCAGCTTGCGGCGTCTTTGGGATGACGTTGCCGTTGGCGTCCATCTCCATGAAGGAAGTGTTGAGGGTTCGAGTCACCTCACAACGCGCAGCGGGGTCCATGTGCTCTATGCAAGAGAGATGCTTGTTGGCATTGTTGTCGTGCGAGCTGGAGCCTCCAGCGGCGGAGAGCGCACCTCACCGCGCACTAGACTCTAAGGCCGCTTGCTTGTGTTTATCGAGTACTTCTTGCATCTTCACCTGCTTTTTGTGCTCTTCGATGAGGAGCAGGTGGTATGCCATTAGCAGGTCCCGTGAAGCATCCACAGGCAGGATATTGTTGCCCGCCACGTCTTCGCGTGCCTGGTGCCATCCTTCTTTGTTGAGGTGAATTTTTGATGGGCGTCGGGGTCGTCCTTGTTGAGTGGGGGCATGGTTGCCTCCTGTTTTCTCCGTTTCTACCCTGTGGGTTGGGTGGTGGCACGTGGGCACCCGAACCTGGTGGTTGTTCCATGTCGCTTTGGATGACCACGGCGCACTGGTAGCGCTCGCAGATTGGATTGCTGCTGCCGCAGCTTTCGGATCCGGAACCATAGGTTCCTTCATCCGATGGGGGGTCGCATAGATCTGAGTTGCAAGTGCTGTTGTCGTATAACTCATCTGTCGATGTTGACATGCGTAGTATGCTAGGATGCGGGGCCCATGAGGCGGGCCTGATCGATGGCAGTGGCACCCACTCTGGGAGGCGGAGAGTGCCGGTCTGTCCCACCTCGAAGCAGAAGCTCCCGAACAGGATCTCGAGCCCGTCGCCTATGGGCTCGAAGTCCTTCATGGTGGCTGGCTAGTGGGCGGTGAAGTCGAAAGCGCTGAAGAGGAGATGGCTCTCCATCACTGAGGAGTTGTAGATCGCTTTGGTCGGGACTATCACGATCGCACAATCAGCGCCCCCGATTCCCACAGACTGCGCCAATTGACGAGGTTTGGACTCATCAATGCTCATTGTTATGAGCTTGGGTTTTCGAGAAGATGGGGGTGCTAGAGATCGCGGAACGGTTAACAGACAAGCAAACAGGGGACACGAGATTTACCCAGGTTTAGGCCCCCGGAGGGAAAACCCTACTCCTGCTTGTCTGATCTTGATTACGGCGGAACCGAAGGTTACATGGGTGCGCAGATGAAATCTGTCATGAAGGTGTGTATGCGGTGGAAAAGGATTGGCCTTTCTCGCCATGCCCTCTTGGACTTTATATAGAGTTGAGGCAGGTCCCAGGCACATATAGATTTGGTTACAAGTTTAGGGTTTGCCCCTTTGAATATTCTATCTGTTCTAGTCTTTCTCTCCAAGGATCCGAAGATTTCATGGGCTTGGGCCACCCGAAAATCTCCACAGGCCGCATATATTCTTGTGGGCCTTCCTTGGGCTGGACCGGGTATGCTAATGTCATGTACCCGCAGGGTATAACCATGTCAACATGACATGGAATAAAGTTTACTCATTTGAATCATCCATGCTAACAATAATCTTGTTGCGCTATAAGGATTCATTAAACCCATATGATATGCTTGCCATTACTCTATCTATGCTAAAGTTTTTCAGATTAATAAAGTGGAGGAAACATGATACTACCAATCATGAGTAAGATCATCATCTTGTTATTTCAGTTTAAATGTTGAGTTCTTTTTTTATTTTGGTTTTCTTGCTCTAGGACGATCAAGTTTAAGCTTGGGGAGGTTGATGGCTATGAAATATAGCCATCCACGTCTACATTTAAACTAGATATTATTCATATTTTTGATGAAAAATGTCGTGGTATTGCACGACAGATGCTACTGGGGGTAGCTTACATAGAGGGAGCAAGGCGATGTAGGAGAATCCGGGAGCGAGATTGGCACACGATGTACCCAAGTTCACGTCCCCTCGATGGAGGATCGCTACGTCCTGCTGTCAATCTAGTATATGTTCATAGATTGGATTACAATGGAGTCGCCGGAGGCGGTGGGAGAGACTAGATCTAATATTATGTGGGAGAGGATCTAATATAACATACCCCGTGGGGGAGCCCCTGGTGGCTTTATATATGCAGCCAGCTATGGTTTACAAGTGCTTTGGTGGGCTTTCTATTGGAGTCGCTATCTTGGGCCTCCAGTCGTCGAGTCGCATGGGTCCAGTATATGGCAGTCGCCGTACTTGGCGAATCGATCCGCCCTAGGCTATGCTTCAGTCGGCCCGACCCATCTGGTGATTATGCTTCATCGGTATACCCCGATTGGTATCCCCCCATCAAAAAATCTCTCCAAATACTGCCACTAATGCCTAATGATCAAAGGGGTATGCAATCATGTTTTTCTATTTTTCCCTATGCAGATAATGACATTTGATGACGGGAATCACAACATTAAAGTCAAAGATACGAGATTTCCAACAACTCAAAGAAACCTGGAGTCGTGAAGTGGAGGCAGTACCTTTAACGACCAACTATATAGCGGGAATTTTATTCCGGCCGTATAGTTGCCACCATCACCGCTAGGTCAATCAGCACAAATTTTTTGAAGGGACCCCTATATAAATATGCCTTGGGCGACAAGAAATCCCTCTTCTCTTCGATATTGACTCTATTTTCCGCCCCCTGCCATCAGAAACCACAACACCAGAGGGATAGATCTAGATATAATCTCCAAACCCTTCTTGATACGTCGTAAACGTATCTATAATTTTTGATGCTCCAAGCTTGTTTTGTACCAACTATCTTATGTTTTGTCTACACTTTGAGGCATTTTTATACATTTTCTGGAACTAACCCATTAACAAGATTCCATAGTGCCAGTTCCCTGTTTTCTGCTATTTTTGGTTTCAGAAAAACTAGTAAAGAAATATTCTCGGAATTGGATGGAACAAAAGCCGAAGTCAATATTTTACTGTAAGGAAGACGGAGTCTAGAGAGGGGACGAAGAGGCGCCACAGGGCGACCGCACCACCCCTAGGCACGGGTCCACCCTAGGCCGTGCCAGGGAATGGTGTGGGCCCCTGGCCCTCAACCGACCTTTCCCTCTTGCCTATATAAATCCCCCGAAGTAGAAACCCTAAGCACCCGATCAGAAATCCACGAAAAAGTCTATAGCCGCCACCACCATCGTCCCTAGATCAGGAGGGATCTAAAGCTCTTCCCGGCACCCTGTCGGAGAGGGGAGATCACCCTGGAGGCCTTCTTCATCACCATGCCAGCCTTGGGAGTGATGCGTGAGTAGTTCATCCTTGGACTATGGGTCCATAGCAGTAGCTAGATGGTCGTTTCTCCTCTTTGTGCTATCATGTTTAGATCTTGTAAGCTGCCTATCATGATCAAGATCATCTATTTGTAATCCTACATGTTGTGTTTGTTGGGATCTCATGGATATTGAGTACTACGTCAAGATTTATTATTGATTCTATCATGTCTATGTTATTTGTGATCTTGCATGCTCTCCGTTGCTAGTGGTTACTCTGGCCAAGTAGTTGCTTGTGACTCCAAGAGGGAGTATTTATGCTCGATAGTAGGTTCATGTCTCTAGTAATCTGGGGGAGTGACAGGAACCTCTAAGGTTGTAGATTTGCTATTGCTACTAGGGAGAAAACAACAATCCTTTGTCCAAGGGCAATTGTATTGTTTACTTTACACACTTTCCTTAATGCAATTATCTGTTGCTTGCAACTTAATACTGGAAGGGGTTCAGATGATAACCTGAAGGTGGATTATTAGTCATAGATGTAGTTGGATTACGGTCTATGTATTATGTTGTAATGCCCAAACGAATCTCATAGAAATCATCATGACAAGTAAATGCATTGGTATGCATTCTCAATCTGGCATTTGCCCAACTGTAATTTGTTCACCCAACATGTTATTTTGTCTTATGGAGAAACACCTCTAGTGAACTATGGACCCCGATCCATTCCTTCCCACTGATATTCAATCTACTGTCTACTGTTTACTTTCTGCAATTTCTACAAGCAACTACTTTCTTCCACAATATACGTTTAATCCTTTTTTCGGCAAACCGGTGAGCTTGACAACCTCACTGTAAGTTGGGGCGAAGTATTGTGGTTGTGTTGTGCAGGTTCCACGTTGCTAGCAACACCTTGGGAGATGGTTCTTTCTCCTACTGGTTCGATAACCTTGGTTTCATAACTGAGAGAAACTTGTTGATGTGCTCATCATACCTTCCACTTGGGGTTCCCAACGAGCTCTACATCATCTGAGCCATCACTTCTCGACCACCATAGCCATATTCCTCCACTTGTAACAGTAGATCTCATCTTCAATTGGCGACATTGTAAGACTATTTGCTATCAATCTTATGATCTCCATTATAATGTTTATGGTTGTTGATTTCATCTCTATGTGTGAGCAATCCTCCTTGGGCTACGGGCTTCGGACTAGCCATGTAGCTTTTGTGCATGTTATTTATCATAGATGGGATCATGTATTAGTTTGTATGACATGATGATTATTGTACCCTCTCTTGCCTCAATCTAAGGACTTGTGAGGTACCCAAGACCCCAAGGATCAATCCAGGTATAGGGAGTGTGAGTAATGACTAATCTACAGGATGGGAACCCCAGTGAAAGAAGGGGTAGTACGACTGTATGTGAGGGATTTACTCGGGATTAACGGTGACATCACTATGCATATCATTAGTTCTCTTTCTTCTATGGATGATACTAGTAGGTTATTTCTATAAGCGGTTGTGGAGGCAATAGCAATTATGGATGCACTGTCCACATATAATTATCTTGCTCTAACAAATACATGCATACTTTATTATTATCTTTTATTCCCATCAGATGTTTTGCATACCTACTGGTGAAACTGAAAGTACTAAGCCCTCTCTCTCCATCGTCAACAACAACAAAAGATCACAAACTCTTGGTCCGGTAAAACACAAAAAGAATTCTAAAACTCCCAAAGGTCCATTTAAGTAACATCACTATGCTTTCTGCTTCCCAAGGATTTGATAACCTAGTTCTACTGGGGATAAAGAGCTATACTACATCCGTAATCTGGATCGAAGGTATCAACCGCAAGATGAAAAGTACACGTAAAGCAAGTGACAACAAAAGCATCAACGCCCACAAAACCATTGTGTTCTACTCATGCAACAGATCTACGCATAGAGTTAGCTCTGATACCATTGTTGGGTTCGTAGCATGGAAAACAGTAAATTTCTATCGCATGAACACACAAAACCAAGATCTAATCTATGGCAAAGCTAAGATCTAATCTACAAGATCGGTGCAACAAGATTATAGAGAACTAACCCTCATAGATCCAAAGAGTTTAACGATATTGGATTCTTGTGGTTGATGTAGTCGATAACTTGCCGATCTCAAGATCGTGTAGACGATCCTTCCGGCGCCGCGTTCTGGCAGCGCTTCCATAGTCGGTCACATGTACGGTAGTCGATGAAGACCTTACTCTCCCTTGTTCCAGCAGACAACGGAGGTAGTAGATTCCCTCGGAATCCCAACAGCACGACGGTGTGGTGGTGGTTGTGGAGGAGAAATCTACATGGCTTCGTCTAAGCTAGAGCAGAACGGTCGAGGAGGGAGGACGGTGGCTAGGGTTGAGGTGAGGTGGGAGGGGTGTGCCCCCACCCCTATTTATATAGAGGAGCTGCGGCCAGGGTTCCCACCCCTGGCCGAGTCCTTCCCCACCTCCTCAACTTGGCGCACAAGGAAGGGAGAGGTGGGAACTTGCCTCTTTCCTTATTTAGGGTTTGACAAACAAGGGTTTGTCCCCAATTCCTTGTGCTGGCCGAATCTGCCCCTTGGGCTTGGTGTGGCTATCCCATCGGGAATGCTGCAGCCCAAGTGACCCCTCCCGGGGTGGTGGACCCACTGGTGGTCCATCTAGAACATTCTAGAAGCTTCTGGTTAAAACACCAAAAACATTTCCGAACCCCAGAAAACCACTTTCCTTAGATGAATCTTATTCTCTAGACCATTCTAGATCTCCTCATGATGTCATGGATCCAATCCGAGACTCCGAACAACATTCGGTCTCCAACTCATATTCCATATCTACTTAAACAACATCGACTCCATAAGTGTGTCTCCCTATGGTTAGTGAACTACGCAGACATGATCGAGACACCTCTCCGATCAATAACCAATAGAGGGATCTAGAAATACATATGGCTCCCACATATTTATATGATAACATAGTGATCGAATGTACCATTTACATACGATATTGATTCCCTTTGTCGCGTGATACTTTACTTATCCGAGGTTCGATCGTCGGTATCTCTATACCTAGTTCAACCTCGTTACCGATAAGTACTCTTTACTCGTTCCATGACATGACATCCCTTGTGACCTAGTCACATGCTTGCAAGCCAATTGGATGACATTCCATCGAGAGGGCCCAGAATATATCTATCTGTCATATGGATGGACAAATCTCACTCTTGATCCATGTGCTTCAACACATACTTTCAGAATACCCTTGTTTGATGTCATCAAAGTATCCATCCGGTGATGGTGATTAACATGATCTCATGGTCGAAGGATTAGGTTACTATGTATTTGAAATCTTGTAGCAAATGAACTCTAAATGACTTGATCTTATGTTATGCTAACTATTGGAGTGTGTCCATCACATCATTCTCCTAATGACATGATCTTGTTATTAATAACATCCAATGTCCATGATCAAGAAACCATCATCATATATTAATCAACAAGATAGTTTAATAAGAGGCTTACTAGGTACTCTTTTATGTTTACAAAACACACAAGTATTAATGTTTCTGGTTAATACAATTATAGCATGTTATGCAAACATTCATCATAAACACAAAGATATAATAATAACCATTTTTATTATTGCCTCTTGGGCATATCTCCAACATCAAGGACCAATCATTTTGGCTCAAGATCCTTCAAGTTCTTCCTAATCTCACCACACTCATGACTCGTCAAGCCCCGGTCTCCAAGCTCATTGATGACTGCAAGTGCACAGATCAGTTGTAGCTAGTTTTTAAATAAAGATATTGAACCCACAGAGAGCTATTGGTAAAGGTCTTTATGCCCCTCGTTACTATCTACCAAAGGATACTTGTGAGTTGCCTTTGATCTCAGGTAAAGAGTGTTTGAAAGGTTTTTGGTTGTGTGCCGAGAAGTAACTAAAACGATTAAAAGAAAGCAAGTAACAAGATTGTGTGAAAGCGTGGTTGAACTCAATAGGGCTAAAACGTTCTCGGGGATGTAGGATACACCTCTAGCATGGTATTGTCATTAATAATAATTTAAGATAATATACTTCTTATGTCATGATATGTGTGGAGAGAGATCCATAATAAGATGTTCACTACAAGGCTCGTAGGAAGCCACTTTGTTGAGCCAAGAGTGAGGTCACTGATGTATACAAGTGCACAGATCGTTTGTATCTAGTTTCGAAGTTAAGATATCGATCCCACAGGGAGCCCAAAGGGAAATGTTTATGAATGAAGTCTCTGTCACACTCAAAGTTGTCACAGGTCTTCGAGTGAATTGATTGCAAGTTTTGAAATAAGAACAAAATTTGGATTAAACTGAATGTATTTAAATAAAACTAAAATGAAAACTTTAGAAATAAAAAGCATAAAGGTAAAGAATGATTCGATTATTTGTTGTTTTCTGAAGATGACGAAGCAGGCGCGGGGAGATACAGTTCATGGTGATAGTGATTGTGCCAAGTGGATGAGTCATAAGTGTAACAATTATAATCTTATAAGTGTGTGTAGGCGAGCAACCTATAATTAGCCGGAACTCCTCTTGGTAGATTTCATCCCAACTTCAGTAATCCTACTAGTCTGTTACCAAAACCATGGTTAGTCACTAAGCAACTAAGATCCTTTAGATTGCTTAGCAATTAAGCTTCTTGGATCAGACTAGTGCAATAGGCACAGTGGTTTCTCGTGCTCCTCGAGTTAAACTAGTTTTCCATTGATATCCCCGTGTCACTCGGGGGTCATCGATCTGCTAGCAAACAAGACCTTATATCTATGTAGAACAAAGTATCATGTTGTCTGGGCCCTTAATTGGACAACAAGCATTAGGCATCCCACGGATAGTCAAGCACACACAATATAGTAATTAAAATCAATCACAAATTAATGGAAAATATATAGGCACGTCACATCTCACCAATCCCCTACATCTCCCACGCCCAAAGGAACTTACTCACACATGGGAGAAGAAAGCATCATTGATATAATTAAATAAGAGGAATTCATCTCAATATTTCCGTGGAGATCCACAATAAGAATATAAAATCAATCCAATACAACTCAAGATAAGGAAGAAACAATCTCCCTAATCTTGCAAACTGAAGATCTCTCTCTCTAAATCTCATACAAGTAGTAATGGCTATAGGGGGTGTGGTGGCTAGGAGGTTGAAGATCGTGGAGCGAGATGGAGAACGTCTTCCCCTTCTTCTCCGGATCTCTTATTTCTCACTTCTGGATGAAACGGTGGCTGTTGTGTTCTGTTTTCTCCCTCGCCTCCTTCATGAAAGTTGTTCCTTTTAATAGGACGAAGGCGGCGACAACTATACTGCCAAAACTATATGGCCAGAAAAATATTCCCGCCGTATAGTTGGTCGTTAAACCATCTGGTTGTTGTCCTTGATTGCTTCCAAAAAGAGACTTGCTTGTTTTTGCCTAAATATTGTATTTTTGCCGTTGAAACATTCTGTTGATGTTCAGAACCTAAAACATACACTAAAAACCAAGTTTTATTTGCTACCAAAGTATTAGAGTTAGGTAAAGCTATAAAACCATCAAATCAATACGAAAACTATCAAGAAAAAACATAAAAAATGTATCGAATCTCACAGCTATCACAGCACAGCCAGAGTTTCTCTAACTCAATTCCTGATGATACCGAAGAAAGCGTTGACTCCGGAATCAAGAAGGGAGAGTCATACCTAGAGCAGGAACCCTGGGACTTCGCTGGATCTCAAAATAGTGTCTCCTACAAGTTCAGCGGTGGGGACATCTACTCAAACTTGAGGCACCGCCAAGTCTGCATGATCCAAGATGAAGGAATCTCATCGCCCCGCGATTCCAATAGTAACCCGATAATTAACCCTGATGATATTTTTTTGGATGATGCTCCAGGAAGTCTTGGGAATAGGGACATCCCTCCAGAAGGAGAACGTCGAGTCATGAATAGAGGTGGAGAGCGCACCGAACGCCCAACATTCCAATTCGCGCATGAGGTCTGGCAGAAGGCTCAAGACGCGGTATCGTGTGGAGTACCCATGATGGCAGATGCCACGAGAAAGGAACTAATGGCTTACCAGTACCTGCTGCATCACAAGCGAAAAGACTTGCTGCGACTGAAGCAGTCCCTAGATGAAAGGAAATGGTTAGCCAATGAATCTAGCTTACGGCGGGCGCATCTCATCTCCACTCGAAACTCGGGTAGCATCACTGTAGGACCACAACCCAGAAGGAGCGCTTCATGGCTGTAGTGTATTTTGGAGGATGAAAGGCACGAGATGGCAAAAAATTGGACTTATCGTTCATGTCAGTTGATTCGACAACAACATCACAGCGAAAACAGCTTAATCCGCCCTCGTTGCCGCCCAAACCTACCTCCTGACTACTCAGCTAGCTTCCGATGATCCACTGTCACCTACCCATTGCTCCGCCCTTATGGGACTGGGGATCATAGGCAACACTCTCGCGCAAGTAAATCAAGGAACCGTACAACGATCCGATAAATCATCACGCCGTCGCAGCAGCCCTCAGCATACAAGGACCACCCGAAGATCCACCTCCCCCACCATGTACGCTTTTCGCGGGAGGACGACGCCAGGAACAATATTACACAAAAAAGGGTTGATAAGTCTAGAGAAGAGCACAACAGCCAAAGATATTCTGACAAAAAAAGTGACGATGAGCACGAACCATGTGGTGCTAGTTGCTTTACCTATCGGGTTCACAAGACTCAAGTACCCAAGGATTTCAAACTCTCTCACAACCGCCAAAAGTACGATGGTCTCCAAGAACTAGAAGCATGGCTAGCCGATTATCTACAAACCGTCAAGATCCTGGGTGGATCCAAGGCTACGGCAATGCAAAGCCTCCATCTACACTTAAGCGGCACGACACGCTCATGGCTCAGGCAGTTACCCGTGGAATTGATCAGCAGTTGGAGCGATCTGGAGGACAAGTTTATCCACAATTTCAACTCCACTTTCAAGATACCCGCATTTATCGAGGAGTTGAGGGCTTGCAAACAGAAACCCGGAGAATCTATACGAGCGTACATTCAACGGTGGAACATCATCAAAAATTCCACAAAACACATCTCCGATGAAAGGGCGATAGACGCTTTCAACGATGGTTTGCAGAGGAAGGATTTCATCGAAGAGCTAGGACAGGTGAAGCCAAAAACAATAGATCATCTAATGGACAAGGCGAACCGTTGGGCTGATGGCGAGGACGCCGTCCACAACAAACGCGGCTGCTCACTAGAGGAGGACCGCGACATGAGAAATTATGACAATAAAAGGAGGTGTAAATTTGATGGCTACATCAAGCCCAACTATGTAGCAGCTGGTTTTGTCAGGGAGGACAGCAGAAGGAATGACAACTATGGCAGTGGATATGGCGGAAGCCGCGAAGAAGCAGGAAAAAGCAGGCCGAGCCATTCGTATCGACCAAGGGAGCCTCTGATTTCCCCAATGCAGCTACTAGAGGGACCGTGCAACATGCTGATACGTCCAATTTGCATCACCATTCTATATCATAATTTGCCTCTATTCATTGATATGTGTCTAATTATGAGGTGTTACTTATGTCTTTTCCTCTGTTTGTGAATGTTGGATGATTCTTGGAGGATGAACTGCCGGAGTCAGGATTCTGATGGAAAAAGAGGTGTTATGATGCAATTTCGCGAAGATCAGAAAAATATTGGAAAATTATATTTTCCTAGAAGACGAAGGAAGCCAGAAGGGGAGGTGTAGCAAGGCCACCCCTGGGCCGCGCCTAGGGTGGGTGTCGCCCACCTGGCCGGCCTCTGACTCCGCCCTATCGCCTATATCTTCCTCTCGGAACCCTAATACTAAGGGAGCGGCCATAGAAAGATTTTGCCGCCTCTGCGGGAT
Organism: Avena sativa; assembly: GCA_916181665.1. Lineage (NCBI taxonomy): Eukaryota > Viridiplantae > Streptophyta > Magnoliopsida > Poales > Poaceae > Avena > Avena sativa. The sequence continues at coordinate 199,687,811 of OV702282.1, forward strand.
GGAAAACACAGAGAGAAAGAGCTCTCCGGCAGATAGATTTCTGCCGGGGAAATTCCTTCCCGGAGAGGGGAGAACGTCGCCATCAACACCATAATCAAGCTAGACTTCATCTGGATCATCATCATCCACACCATCATCTCCACCAGCACCATCATCACCACTCCATCCCATTGTAACAATCGTGTTGAATACTTGCATAAATCTTTGGGGAAACTTTCCCGGTGTTAATTACTATTGCAGTTGATGCTTGTGAGTGGAACCATTGGATTATTATTTATGTTCATATTGTTATCCATTATCATATCATCTTTGATCTTGATCCATATGATGTCTCATGAGTAGTTCGTTTAGTTCTTGAGGACATGGGAGAAGTCATGTTGTTAGTAGTGGATTTGTTGTTGAGATATTATTCAGTGGTTTAGTATTTAAGTTGTGGTGCTATTCTTCTAGTGGTGTCATGTGAACGTCGACTACATGATACTTCACCATTTATGGGCCTAGGGAATACATTGTGTATTTGGCTACTAATCATGGGGTTGCCAGAGTGATAGAAACCTGAACCCCCGTTAGGACACCACTGCATAAGGGAGTGTAGGATCTCAGAGTTTAGGGTTGTGGTTAGGTTTATATCTTAATTGTTTTCCTATAGTTGCGGATGCTTGCAGGGGGTTTAATCACAAGTATGCATTAGTCCAAGTAAGGTCGGTACATTAGCATAGGTTCACCCACACAACACTTACAACACCAAAGAAAGGTACTCAGCTATTTGAAGCAAAAGCACTTGACAGAATTCCCATGTGTCCTCGAGAACGTTTGGTCCTTATAAGTATTTCCACCGACTTGTCCTTTGCTAAGAAAGGATTGGGCCACTTGCTGCAGTTGTTCGTTGTCTTTATTACTTGCACTTTGTTTCTTTTCTTTATCAGAAACCCCTAAAAATCCGTTTGCTAAGTATTTACAAAGATTTCCTGCCCCATACCACTAGTCAACACCTTCTGATCCTCGTTGGGATCGACACTCCTATTTATCGAAAGTACTACGATACGCCCCCTATACTTGTGGGTCATAAAGACTATTTTCTGGCGCCGTTTCCGGGGAGTGAAGCGCTATTGAAGAGTGGAACTGGTAAAGGAAACTTCTACTGTGAGTATTTCTTTTTATTTATGTTATTTATTTTGTTTCCTATATGGATAACCCACTTGGTTTTCTGTTTTGGAAAACTACTACCACTGTTAGGGTAGTATATGAACCACCACCTGTTGAGATAGGTACTTTTAAGACACCTACAAGTATTGTTGATCGTGTTATGGAGAATTAATATTTAGGGGATGGAACTGTCCACCCTGGTGATCATTTGCTTTTTATCCATGAATTATGCAGGTTGTTTAAGTGTGCAGGTATCACAACTGAACATGTGAAGAAGAAGTTACTCTCTATATCCTTGAAAGGGAGAGCTGAAGAATGGTATAAGCTGCTGAAGAATGGACAATCCATGGAATGGGAGGAAATAGCATCTCTCCTTTATTCTAAATTCCATCCTCCCAGTGAGATTCATAAGGATAGAAATCTGATATATAACTTTTGGCCTCGTGATGGAGAGAGTACAACTCAAGCTTGGGGGAGATTGAAGTTACTAATGCTTAAATGTCCTATTCATGAACTCCCTAACAATATTATTATCAATAACTTTTATGCTAGGCTTTCTCTGCATGATAAAGATTTACTAGATGCTTCTTGTGTAGGATCATTCCCACGTATGAAGGAAGAAGCTAAATGAGAACTCCTAGACCGAATTCAAGAGAACACTGAAGCTTGGGAGAATGATAAAGGAAGAAAGTCAGGTATAAACTATGATTATGAATGCATTAAATATTTTATGGGAACTGATGACTTCCATGATATTAGTAATGAGTTTGGTCTTGACTCCCAAAGTATTGCCAATTGTTTTAAAGCCTTTGCCTCTTACATAGAAATTCCTAAAAAGAAGTGGAACAAGTACCATGCTCCTTATAAAGATGTTGTTAATCATGTTCCTGTTAGAAATACCGAAGTTTGTACTACTAATCATATTGTGCCTGAACCTTATGTTGAGAAAATACCTTTTCCAGCTAAGGTAAAGGATTACTCTATGATAATTAGTGTGAATAACAAAGGTACAAAGAAAACTGAGGAACCCGGCGAGCAAATGAATTCTGAACCTATGGTAGCTATTATGAAAGATCCGGTCATTAGAAATATAGAGGATGAGCACATTGTCTTCTGTGAAGACGCTTCTAATATTATTTCTCATCCTAGTAAAGCTAGAAAACTAGTGTTCCGGTGCTTTATGTTAGAATTGGTGATCATTGCTATTATGGTTTATGTGATATTGGTGCTAGTTCTAGCGCTATTCCTTATGAGCTTTACAGGGAAATTATGCATGAAATTGGTCCTTATGAGCTTGAGGACATTGATGTGGTTATTCACCTTGCTAATAAGGAAACCATTTGCCCTATTGGTATTGTAAGAGATGTGGAGGTTCTTTGCGGTAATATTAAGTATCCTGCTGATTTCCTAGTGCTTAATTCAGCAGCTAGCAAAACTTGTCCTATCATTTTTGGTAAACCCTTCTTGAACACTTGTGGATCTATTATAGATTATAAAAAGGAAAAAGTTTTAACTAATTTTGATGGAGATTTTTATGAGTTTAAATTTTCCAAATTTGCTAAAGCTCCTTGTGAAAACAGCCTAATAAAGATTTCAGGATGGAACAACTTGCTTCTATTGATCCAGTTTATGAACTTGGACCCCTTTTTGGTGATTGTAAGTATGTTCATTCTGATGAAAAAGTTATTGTCAGTGATAGTTATATTGTTAACTTTATTCAAAGTGCTACTGAAAGTTATTATGAGAGAGGGAAACATGGTTTTATGCATCGCAATAATGTTAAGTTTCCCCGTTTTATGTTGAAAGCTTTGAAGTTGCATATGTTTTGTCTTCCTATGCTAGTGGCTTTTTGTTTCAACAATTTGTTTTCTCATGATACCCCCATGTATAGGAAGTGGGTTAGACTCAAATGTGTTGGTTATTTGCTTCTTGATGCTCTCTTTCACTCCAGATATATATCTCCTATGTGAGCATCTTTGAAACTATTAAGCCTGACTTAAAGGCATTGAAGAAAAGTACTTCTTGGGAGATAACCCAATAGTTTTGTTGAGTCTTGGGAGTTATTACCTTGGTAATAACCGCTCCTTATCCTTTTTTTGGTTTTTGTGTCAATTTCAACCACTTTTGAGAAGTAGAGGAGTTGTGAAAAGTGGCTGTCCTGGGACAGATTTTTGTGTTGCATTGTAAACATTTGTGAGGGAGCTCAGTACTTCGGATGGAGCTACATTTGTCTGTGCTTGTTCTCCAATTTGTTACCAAACTTTCATTAGTTTTGAACTTTTTTATTTGAGCAACATAAGGTTTTTGAAAAAATCAATCTTTGTCTGCTGGTCTGTTTTGATAGATTTCTGTCATCATTTGCATTTGCCTCTCATATTGAATTCCTTTCTATATTCTTTTGGGTTTTTGGAAAGGAGTTGCTACAGTAGCTTTTGTTTTGATGGATTTCAGTTGAAGTGTGAACCAAAGGTTTATTGTTTTTACTCACACTAATGTTGCCATTGAAGTTTGTGTATTGCCCTGCGAGGAAAGGAATTTCCAGGAGAAAAAAAGGGATCTGCAAAGTTCGTCTTTGAATAGGTAAAAGTGGTGAAAATAGAAGGTTCGTGAAAACCCTAACTTTTTATATTTTTGACGTTTTTATTACATACGGAAGGCTACGAAATGAAACAGAGGAGGAAACGAAGGCCAGGGTGGCCACACCCACCCTAGGCGCGGGCCCCAGCTGGCCGCGTCTGGAGGGGGTGTGAGCCCCCCGAGCTCCGTCTCCGCCTCGTTTTCGTACCAGTACCTTCCTTATGCATTGAAACTTTGTAATATATAACCCCCAGGTTCCCCGAGGTTCGTGCATCCTGTTCTCGTTGTGTTTTCGTTTCGATATGTTTCTGTCAGGAAATCTTCTCAAAGTTTAGAGCACCATGGTCTCTTCCAACGACAAAGGCAAGAAGCCCGAGGAAGATGATCCTCAAAACCCCAAGGAGGAGGAGATTTTGGTGGGGGATGAAGAAGACATGGAGGAGGACGAGCATCCGGACACCCGCGCTACCGTCGCAAGCATTGGAGTGGTGGCAAATCCTACCAAGATTAGGAGGACAACACGGATGTCTATAGGAGGGAAACCTCCACATCTTATCTTTGTTCCACAAGGGAACTTGCCCTCGGTTTGGGATCTGCCTCGTTCTAACCATGCAGGGGAGGAACACACGAAGAAGGAAGAGTGGGGAAAGAATAGCAAGGACTGGGACTCTCGGTCCGATATGATCATGAACTGCATTGAGAAAAATTCGGAGTTGATTTGTACTCTGACCTTCGAGATTGAGGATTTGAGGAAACTGATTGAGGAGCTTATCAAGAGAACACCACCACCGAAGGAATAATTCGTCATCAGGTTTGGCATCCCCTTGGCTTGTTCCAAGCTTGGGGGAGTGTCGCGGTATCACATCATCATCTTTTATCTTTTATCTTTTTAGTAGATTCGTATCTTTGGTAGAGAAGTTATCTTATAGGTTGGTTTTCATTATGGAAGTATCTCTCCTTTAGTTGATTATCTATGTATCCCTTGGTGTGAGTGCCTTTATGGGATATTAATGAGAAGTTTCATCTTTTACTTTTTGCACTTCTTATTTTAGTTTGCAATCTCTGTTATATGATTGATCTTGTTGACCAGTATTGGCACCACTTTGGGAGCATCAAGTAAATCTAAATTGGTTTTGGAAAACCAAGCTCTGGTCAGTAGCAACACTTTTTGAGGTTTGAAAGTAAAAGAGAAAAAGCTTACAGGTATTTTGTATCATTTATTTTCTTTCTTGATTGGCTCATAAGCTTAGTATTCTTTATTTAAGATCTTTTGTGTCTTCAAGGAAGATTGCATGTTTGGATTTATTACTTGTATGTTTGCTTGTTTCTCTCAACTCTTTTGCTTGCTACCCAGCCTTGCTAGCCAAAAACCTGTTTTGAGAAGGCATTTTTCTCATGCAATCCAATCCCTTTGAACCAAAACCTGTGCCATTTGTGTCCACCATATCTACCTATTAGCATTATTGCTATTCCAAGCAAATTCTCAGGCTTCATCTATCTTTCAAATCAAAAAGTATTTTGTTATGTGAAAACTAGTTAGTAAAGCTCTCACAAACTTGATGGCACATCTTATTTTCTTTCCCCTAATAGACTTGAACCATTGTGTCATCGAAGTTGTATATGCTTGCATCTATACGTTGGGATTAGCAGAACCGTGCTGTCATGGGGAATGCTTTCAACACTTATGGATACATATCCAGTTGATATCATGCTCTTTTGTTTGCAGATGTCGTTGGTGTGAAATAAAAGGGGAGCTTGTAAGAACATGGAGTTATGTATGTGTGTTAGATAAACGCCTGAGCCGCTATTCTAAGCCATTCCTAATCATGGTGAAAACTTGCAGCATCACCATAGTGAGCAATCTGTGAAGCATCCTTAATAAAAATCTACGCAAATAGTAAATAAAAAGATCGCTGAGATGCTCACTGTCTGCTTGCCTTGTCATTTTGATTATGGGATAGCTCCTGTATCATGTGCAAGGGGTACCCCGTTGGCAGTTATTTATGATACACATGTACTTACAATGACAAGAACTTACCGGTAACTAAAGTTGAGTAGCATGAGGAGCGGCCCTCGTACTCAAGGGACATGAGATTGCCAACTTATATTTCGTCAAGCATATACTCCATCCTTGTTCACTTTAACCTTAATCATCTCAAGATGCCTATGATAGGGGAAATGAGGGCTCAAAGCTAGTAAGTACCATAATCTTTTGGAAGCTCTTTTGACTTGAAATCCCTGCTTCCCTCTATGAAGGGACCTTTCTCCTATTTCTAAGTTGAGTTAGTAAACCTACTTCCTCTCTATCTCCAGCAAGAATTTTGAGTTGTTGTGTTGCAAGCATTCATATGATTATTTATTCACTCATGTTCTATATCTTCCTTGTTTGCACAAGACTCTTATCTATTGAGTATTACTTTGAAAGCCATCATTGTTAAAAAAAACTTTTTGAGCAAAGAGTACTCTTGTTGTGAAAACTTCTACAAAAGGTTTTTGTGAAACTGTTTGCCAGCTGTTCTCTGACCAAGAACAAGAGTTTGCCAATTCCAATTATGATTTATCTTTATGCATCTCTATTGTGACTCTTGTACTTGTTGCAAGCTAAGTTATACAATGGTGAGTTGCTTTCTTCTATGAGTTCTGTAATGGTAAGTGTGATGCTTCTTGTTTGCATTCTTTTATCGACACTTCACTCCATAAACCTGTGGACATGTTTACTGAGCTCAGTTTTCGCTTGGGGACAAGCGAAGGTCTAAGCTTGGGGGAGTTGATACGTCCAATTTGCATCACCATTCTATATCATAATTTGCATCTATTCATTGATATGTGTCTTATTATGAGGTGTTACTTATGTCTTTTCCTGTGTTTGTGCATGTTGGATGATTCTTGGAGGATGAACTGCCGGAGTCAGGATTCTGATGGAAAAAGAGGTGTTTTGATGCAATTTCACGAAGATTAAAAAATACCAGAAAAATATTGGAAAATTATATTTTCCTAGAAGACGAAGGAAGCCAGAAGGGGAGGTGTAGCTGGGCCATAGGGGGCCACCCCCCCCCCCCCCAGGCGTGAGTCCCCCCTGGGCCGCGCCTAGGGTGGGTGTGGCCCAACTGGCCGGCCTCCGACTCCATCATCTCGCCTATATCTTCCTATCGAAACCATAATACCAAGGGAGCGACCACAAAAAGATTCTGCCGCCTCTACGGGGCGGAAAACACTGAGAGAGAAAGAGCTCTCCGGTATACAGATTTCTGCCGGGAAAATTCCTTCTCGGAGAGGGGATATCGTCGCCATCAACACCATCATCAAGCTAGACTTCATCGGGATCATCATCATCATCCACACCATCATCTCCACCAGCACCATCATCACCACTCCATCCTGTTGTAACAATCGTGTTGAATACTTGTATAGATCTTTGGGGAAACTTTCCCGGTGTTGATTACTATTGTAGTTGATTCTTGTGAGTGGAACCATTGGATTATTGTTTATGTTCAGATTGTTATCCATTATCATATTATCTTTGATCTTGATCCATATGATGTCTCGTGAGTAGTTCATTTAGTTCTTGAGGACATGGGAGAAGTCATGTTGTTAGTAGTGGATTCGTGTTCAGATATTATTCAATGGTTTAGTATTTAAGTTGTGGTGTTATTCTTCTAGTGGTTTCATGTGAACGTCGACTACATGATACTTCACCATTTATGGGCCTAGGGGGATGCATTGTGTATTTGGCTATTAATCATGGGGTTGCCGGAGTGACAGAAACCTGAACCCCCGTTAGGACACCATTGCATAAGGGAGTGTAGGATCTCAGAGTTTAAGGCTGTGGTTAGGTTTATATCTTAATTGTTTTCCTGTAGTTGCGGATGCTTGCAGGGGGTTTAATCACAAGTATGTATTAGTCCAAGTAAGGTCGGTACATTAGCACAGGTTCACCCACACAACACTTACAACACCAAAGGAAGGTACTCAGCTATTTGAAGCGAAAGCACTTGACAGAACTCCCATGTGTCCTCGAGAATGTTTGGTCCTTATAAGTATTTCCACCGGCTTGTCCTTTTCTAATAAAGGATTGGGCCACTTGCTAGTTGTTCGTTGTCTTTATTACTTGCACTTTGTTTATTTGCTTTATCAGAAAACCCCTAAAAATCCGTTTGCTATGTATTTACAGAGACTTCCTGCTACATACCACTAGGCAACACCTTCTGCTCCTTGTTGGGATCGACACTCCTATTTATCGAAAGTACTATGATACACCTCCTATACTTGTGGGTCATCACATGCATTTTTATGTTGACGCTGAGGAAAGGCGACGGTCAACCCACCTCATGAAGGATTGCCGTACTTTCCTAGGAATGCAGGCGGTAATAAACAACGCTGCAGGCCGTGGGCACAACGCAACACCAGTAACTCTAGCTATTGCGACTCCACCACCACCTCCAGCGCAAGCGCCTCCAGGGAAGCCGCTACCTACTGAGAACAGAAATCAGGATGAGTATTACCCAAGATCAAGGGGAGTAATGTCGATGATTCAAAAAGGGCGCCCGTCCAACATGATCCAAAAGTTGATCACCTGACAAGTTAATATGGCGGTAACAACACCACCTCCAAAACCTGAGTTCCTCTATTGGTCGGAGCAGGAAATCACCTTCAGTAGGGCCGATCACCCGCTTCGAGTACCTCGACTGGGTCATTCAACCATCATCGTTGACACAAAAATCAGCGACTTTGACCTGAGCAAGGTCTTCATGGACGCGGGAAGCAACATCAACCTGATACGTCGTAAACGTATCTATAATTTTTTATGTTCCATGTTTGTTTAGTATCCACTTTGCTTTGCTTTGTATACACTTTGAGGTATTTTTATATGTTTTTTGGGACTAACCTATTAACAAGATGCCAGAGTGCCAGTTGTTTGTTTATTGTTGTTTTTGGTTCCAGAAAAGTCAGAAAATGAATATTCTCGGAATTGGATGGGACAAAAGCCAAAGTCAATATTTCACTGAGGAGAACACGGAGCCAGAAGACGAGACAGAGGAGGGCCTCGAGGGTGCCACACACCCTGGCCTGGCCCGCGCCTGGGGGTTGCAGCTGCCTCGGGCACCCCCTCGGCCTCCCTCTTCGCCTATAATAAGCCCCCGATACCTAAACCCTAAGTCCCTGATCAATCTTCCACGAAACAGTCCGTAGACGCCGCCACCATCGTCCCTAGATCAGGGGGATCTGAAGATCTTCCCGGCACCCAGCCGGAGGGAATGATCATCCTGGAGGCCTTCTTCATCACCATGCCAGCCTCCGGTATGATGCGTGAGTAGTTCCACCTTGGACTACGGGTCCATGTAGTAGCTAGATGGTTGTTTATCCTCCTTTGTGCTACCATGTTTAGATCTTGTGAGCTCCGTTCATGATCAAGATCATCCATTTGTAATCATGCATGTTGTGGTTGCTGGGATCTGATGGATATTGAGATTACTATGTCAGATTGGTTAATGATTCTATCTTATTGATTCTATCATGTCTATATTATTTGAGATCTTTTATGCTCTCTGTTTCTAGTAGCTATCTTGGCCAAGTAGATGCTAGTGACTCCAAGAGAGAGTATTTATGCTCGATAGTGGGTTCATGCCTCTATTGAATCTGGGGAAGTCACAAAAATCTCTAAGGTTGTAGATGTGTTGTTGCTACTAGGGAGAAAACAACAATCTCTTATTCATGGAACAATTGTATTGTCTACTTTACGCACTTTGCTTAAAGCAGTTATCCGTTGCATGTAAGGAGAACACCTCTAGTGAACTATGGACCCCGGTCCAATATTTACCATTGATACATCTTCCACTGTTACTGTTTACTTTATGCAAGCCACCATTACCTTCCACACCATATAGTTAATCCTTTGTTTTCAGCAAACCGGTGAGATTGACAACCTCACTGTTCGTTGGGGCAAAGTCTTGAGTTTGTGTTGTGCAGGTTTCCAAATTGCTTGCAACACCTTTGAGTCGTTTCCTTCCTCCTACTGGTTCGATAACCTTGGTTTCTTTATGAGGGAAAAACTTGCTAATGTGCTCATCATACCTTCCTCTTGGGGTTTCCCAACGAAGCTCTAAAGTGATCTAAGCTACACATCATCAAGCTTTTTCTGGCGCCATTGCCGGGGAGGCTAAGGACAGCTTCACAAGGGCAGACATTCACAACCTTTCTCTTTACTTTGTTTTTGTTTCGCTTAGTTTCTTTTGCCTTGTTTTGCTTGCTTCTTTTTATCAAAAACTCCAAAAAAAAAATTAGTTACATTTTGTTTGCTTTTTCTAATAAAAAACACAAAAAATTTAGTTTCTACTCTAGTTGCTACCATGTCTGGTGTTGTTCCAATCACTGTGTCACCTATGGAAAATATCTTTACTTTCAAACAAGGAAGTGAAGAGAGTTTCAAAGAAGCTTGGTCTAAAATTTCTGATTTGCAAGGAAAAACTGAGCCTAAAATGTGTCTAGGCCTAGTTATTAGCAGTTTATACCATGGTCTTGTTCTTTGTTATAGATATGCTTTGGATGCTATAGCTGGGGGGATATTTTTTAATGTAATGAGAATGAAGCTTTGGACGCCATAAAGAAATTGATTACAATTTATAATATGCCTAGCAAGTCTGATTCTTCCTTTATAAACATTTATGCTAGGTTGAACACTCTTGAGACACGTACATTTGCTTTGAAAGATTGCTATAACATGCTTAGAGGGCACCATGATTATGTTCCAATAAATTCCGAGCCTTCAAAATGGTTTCCTAAAATAAAAGTTGTTATAAACAGTGAAACTTTTGTTGCTCGTTGTGATATCATGTCCGAATTTTGTCTTATGCCTAAAGATATCTATGATTCTTTGAGTCTTTGGGGACTTTCTGAAGGAGGAGAAGAAATATCTCTTACCAATAATGCAACTTTATTACCCATTGTAATACTTGAAGGTGTGTTTACAAAGATCTCAGGAAAAGTGGTGTCTACTGATTATCTTGTTATTGAATGTGTAGGAAAAGGACAAATTACACTTGGAAGATCCCTGATGAAACACTTTGGAGCAATAATAGATGTGGGAAAAGGCATTATGCATTTTTCTTCTCCAATAAGAAATCATACATTCCCTAAAGATAAGAAGAAAGGTAAGAAAGGTAGGAGCAAGAAAGTTGATGTTAATGCTTCTTCATTTGAAAATACTTGATTCTTGCTTCTTGTGCCTAACTTAAAGGCGTTAAAGAAAAGTACTTCTTGGGAGATAACCCAATAGTTTTCTTGAGTATTGTAAGTTATTACCTCTGTAATAAACTCTCCTTATCCTTTTTGTTTGATTTTTGTGCCAAGAATAACCTCTAATGAGAGGGAAGTAAGATTTGGGGAGTTGTTGTCCCGAAATAGATTTTTATGCTCCACTGTAAAAAAATCATGTAAAATATCTATAAGTTGGATTGAGATGTAATTTTCTCAATAAATCATCCAGGTTGTTAGCTAACTTTCGTTAGTTCAACACTTTTTTATTTGAGCAACAGAAGGTCTTCGAAAAAATAGGTTTTTACCTGCTGGTCAGTTTTGACAGATTTCTGCCATTATTTGCATTTGCTTTTTACTGATTCCTTTTTGGGAAATTGAGATTTTTGAGGGAATTATTGTTAGAAATAATGGGCTAAATCATTAGACCCATTTGTGATTTCAGATTTTCCCTAAATCTCAAAGCCCATGTATGTGGAAGCCCATATGTGATTTGGCCCAAATTGGTGGCAGCTCAGATGTGTGTGGCAAGAGCTGTGAGAGCTAAACTTTAGTCCCACATGGGAAGTTGAAGGAGAGTTGCACCACCTTATAAGGTGGAATGTTGCACCACTTTGTAAGTGAGTGACAATAAGAGAGCTACACGCGTGCTTTGATACGTTGGAAACGTATCTATAATTTTTTATGTTCCATGCTTATTTAGTATCTACTTTGATTTACTTGTCCACACTTTGAGGTGCTTTTTACATGTTTTCTGGTACTAACCTATTAACAAGTTGCAACAGTGCCAGATGCCTGTTTTCTGTTGTTTTTGGTTTCAGAAAAGTTAGTAAAGAAATATTCTCAGAATTAGACGGGACAAACGACAAAGTCAATTACTTTCCGTGGGGAACAACAAGTCCAGAGGAGAGCCGGAGGGGGCCAGACCCACCCCAGGCGCGGGTGGGCCTAGCCCTGCGCCTGGCTAGGGTTTTCCAACCCTGGCCGCCTCCTCGGTCTCCCCCTTCGCCTATAAGAAGCCCCCGATGCAGAAACCCTAAGTACCTGATCAAATATCCACGAAACCGTCTGTAGCCACCGCCACCATCATCCCTAGATCGGGGGGATCTGAAGTTCTTCCCGGCACCCTGCCGAAGGGGAGATCATTCCGGAGGCCTTCTCTCTAGTATGATGCGTGAGTAGTTCAAACTTGGACTATGGGTCCATGTAGTAGCTATATGGTTGTATCTTCTCCTTTGTGCTTTCATGTATAGATATTGTGAGCTCCGTTCATGATCAAGGTCTAATCTATTTGTAATCATGCATGTTGTGTTTGCGGGGATCAGATGGATATTGAGATTATTATGTTGGTTTGATTAATGGTTTTGTCTTTATGATTCTATCATGTCTGTGTTGTTCGTGATCTTGCATGCTCTTCGTTGTTAGTAGCTATCTTGGCCAAGTAGTTGCTAGTGACTCCTATTGGGGATATGCTATATGGGTATCCTCATAGCATGTCACCTATCCGGATAACCCGGGTGGCCCACAGTTGGTAGCACGGCCTATGGCCTGCTGGGCGGCCCAGTTAGATGGATCCAGAAGGGAGGCCCATGCCGGATAAAGGAAGGCTACGGTGGAGTCACCAGCGTACCCGGAGCCTTGGAGTGCAAGATACACAAGACTAGTAATAGATGGTGTAGGACTCTTTAACCTGTCTGGCTAGGACTTTTCCATGTAACCCTAGGACCTGGCGACTATATAAGTCGGGCCTATGGGAGCCTTTAGGGCACGAAAATTTAGCATCGATTCAGACAACCTCGCATAACGAACCAATCCCTGCAACTCGGCGTATTGCCCTTATAGTGATTTATAGCAGGAGTAGGATTCCGCCATCGTCGTGGGATCTGAACCTGGGTAAGCTGTGTTACCTCGTACCCGTCAATCGTCCGCCTTCCCCCATGTCTCTAAACACGCACTGTGAGGACCCCTCCATGGCGTACTCGTCGGCAATACCACGACAGTTGGCGCCCACCGTGGGGCAAGAGGCGCTTCGGGATCTTCAGCGGGCGAGGACCAAGATCTTTGCGGGAATCAGAGAAACCGTGGCCATCGGTCGTGTTCTCTTCTCCGGCAACGTTCCGATCGTCCCCCCTGACGAGTTCTGGATCCCGGTGAAGATGTGACACCCCGGTTCTGAAAAGACCGTGGCCTCTATGTGACATGTCAATCCCTGGATCGGTTCATTGGCCCACAATAGAGTAAGATAGATAATCATAGCAAATAACCGTGTATCATGATCTACAAAGATCCAGAGTACCATTATTACAATGAAAGCTTAGCATAAAGCTAGCTCAAATTATTCAGGTAGCAACAAAAACGAATAAAATCTCCAATCTTCAAATTGCCCACAAGTGAACAAGTGTCGAGTGGAGTACCGTGGCCTATAACGATCAATCAGAATCGGAATAACCTGCAACATGAAACGTAGCAGCCCCGAAGGGTCAATACATGGAATGTATGGCAAGTAGAGCTAGTTAAAGGAGACAATAGTACTAACATCTACATGCATATTTGGCAAGTGGAGCTGTGACTGGCTTGCATTTGCAAATACATTTATCCTACTTTCATAAACAGTTTTGATTTTATTTGAAAAGATCCCAATTAAGTTAACCCAACAATATTAAAACAATTAAGAAATTAGAATGAGCGAGAAACATGTCATGGAATCAATATCAAGCAACTCAGTTGTCCATAACCAGGGACACGGCTAATCGATTAGATTATACACTCTGCAGAGGTTAGTACACTTTACCCATGTGAATTGGCCAGCCCAGCTCGTACCATCACTCTCATTTTGGGTGATGATAGGGAGAAGACCAAGAAGAGACTGTTCGGGAAGTAGCTCCTCAATCCCGACGCGCACCGGTCCAACCTACCAAAATTCTACATCTCTGGATACGCGGGTTCGAGTTACCACAACCTACTAAGTCCAACCAACCGCCCATTCCATTATTGGCACATGGTTGTACACGTAAGCTACACAATAAAGAAGCCAATCATTCTCTCTTGATACCTGGGTGCCTTTCCGCAATGAAACCACCAAAATTTATCAATACCATCACACCCAGGGGGTTCATTGATTAAGTTGTTTTTAGTTTTCACAAATCAATACTTTGAGAAAACAAGTATCAATGATGTAACCCAGCCCTCGTTCAACATAGCATGGCTAAGCACATCTACCAACGGTGGTTCATCTACAAAGAGGGTCCTACCACATAATAGGACATAGCATAGCGATAGTATCATCCTACACATGCATCTACAAAATACACGACAATGCATAGAAAATAGTAGGACGATATTCATGAACAAAATAGCATCTACTTGCCTTGGTTGTAGCGGTCTGGAGCACAATCCTCACACGAACAAGCGTTGCACTCAGCACAATCTACACGACACAATTGCATTCATAAACAAACAATCCACAACATATGCAACAAATATGATGCATGAATGCAAGAACGGCAAGTGAATTGGTGCTACAGCTACACCACAACATCCTATAACATAACACTACCGATTGCATGCATGAAAAATACTTTTAGCGCTAGGGGAAACTAATAGACAAAAGTAATGCTCACAACTAGAGCTAGAACTTAAATAATTCACTACCGGTAGTATACTGTTTGTAAAATCTTGGAAATATTCTACCGCAAAGTCATCGCTGTAAAGAAACAGTACCAATTGGAATTACTCGAAAAGGATTTATAAAACTCCCCGAGTAATTAAAAAACTGCAGAAAGCCATTAGACAAATACTGCAGAAGTTTTTACTGTAAGCCTACCTTTTTAACTCACGATGAGATTCCCCTCGTTCACACGAGTTCAGGACATATCACACGCGATTTTTGGAGCTACGGATCTTTTTCTACGAATTTATTAATCCGAAAAGGCCACTAATTAGTTAGATTAAACTGTACTAAACCTGACAGTAAAAGTCTGAACCAAAGCTATAGCGAGATTCTACACGACTCACTGAACTCGTACATATTTTATTTGCAATTTTTGGCCAAGCGGTTGAATTTCTACGCAATTTACAAGATTCTACCGAAATCTGCCAACTAAAGGGATTAACGAAGTTGACCCAGTCAACTGTGTCTGTTTGACTGGGCGCTGACTGGGCGTCTGACTGGGCGTCTGACTAGTCAACGCCTGTGATGCTGACCAGTCAACGAACGATCTAAGCCGCTGATCTGAGATCTGACGGTGGCTGCTGTCTTACCGGAAACGGATGGCGAATCGGACTCCGGAAGGTGCGGCGAGCTCCGGACGGCGGTGGCGATCGGATCCGGCGACGTGGTTCTTCCTACACGGACACACACGGTCAACGAACGGTCCGAGAAAAATTACAACGCGCGCGCGAGACGGCGCGTACGTGCGTGTACGTGTGCATGCAAGCGCGCATGCGAGGAGACGGCGAGGCGAATGGCGGCGCACGCGGCGGCGATCGCGCGCGGCGGCGGGGTCGGCGGCTGGCGGGCGCGGCTCGCGCGCTGGCGCAGGCGGCGAAGGCGGCGGCGGAGCGCGGCGACGGCGGCTCGGCGGCGGCGCGGCGATGCAGGCGGCGGCACTGCGAGGAGGGCGCACGGCGGCGGCGGCGGTGCTGCCGCGGGTGGCGCGCGCGCGGCGGGGTCCGGCGGCGGCGGCGCTTACCGAGGCGGCGGCGAAGGCGGTGGCCGGCGGCGGCGGTGGCCGGGAGGCGCGGCGGCGGGCGCGGGCTCGCGTCCCGAGGCGGCGGGGCTAGCGATCGCGGCAGGGAGGCGGGGTCGCGGGCAGGGTGTTGGGCGCGGAAACCGAGGCCAGGTGGGCCTCCTCAAATAGTACCCTGGCGCGGAAACCTAAACTGAAACGGCGTGGAACTGGACTCCGATTCGGAAATCGGTCCAGATTTTCGAACCGTTTTCCGGCGGTTTACTAAAACGTCCGAGTCTTTTGCATACGAACTCCGATTGGAGCGATTCTCGCGCCTACGGGTTCGTATCGTCGAGGGGCACAACCTTCAGTCGAAGTTTGCACGAAAACTCGAACCTACAGGGGTGGTTGTCGCAAGTCCTTCTAAAGCCTCCCGTAGGAAACTCGTAGCGAAACAAAATAGGGTTTTGAAGGTGGCGTTCCGCCGAACCTTTCTATTCGACGATTTTGCATGGAAAGATATGATGCAATGACATGAATGATATGCAAGACCAAATCTAAAATTTGGGATGTGACAAGACTAACCCCCTTAAGATGAATCTCGTCCTCGAGATTCGGCGCGGCTAGCAAATAGGTGTGGGTAGTCCTCTCGGATGTCATCCTCACGCTCCCAAGTGGCTTCCTCTTCGGTGTGGTGGATCCACTGTACTTTGCAAAACTTGATTGTCTTGGTACGGGTAGTCCTTTCTGCTGTCTCCAGAATCTTGACCGGTTTCTCCTCATAGGTCAAATCATTCTCCAGCTAAACCTCCTCTAGAGGTACAGTGTATCTCAACGGTGTATGCACCATCTCCGGATGGCACTTCTTCAGCTGGGATACGTGGAACACATTGTGAACAACGGACAGAGCCTCTGGCAACTCCAACCGATAAGAAACTTCTCCTTTGCGTGCTAGGACTCGATACGGCCCAATAAATCGAGGTGCCAGATTACCCTTAATTCCAAATCTCTTAATTCCACGAAGTGGCGATACTCTGAGGTATGCTCTATCACCTATCTCATACACCACTTCCTTGCGCTTGGCGTCAGCGTAGCTCTTCTGCCTTGATTGTGCTACTTTCAGCCTATCTCTAATCAAGGCGACCTTCTCCTCAACGTCCTTGATCAAATCAGGTCCAAATAGCTGACGTTCTCCTACTCCATCCCACAGCAATGGGGTACGGCATCGTTTTCCATACAGCACATCGAACGGTGACGTCTTGATGCTGGTTTGGTAGCTGTTGTTGTAGGAAAACTCCGCATACGGCAAATTCTCATCCCAACTGGATCCATGAGCCAAGGCGCAAGCTCTTAGAATGTCCTCCAAAATCTGATTCACCCTCTCGGTCTGTCCATCAGTCTGTGGGTGAAACGCTATGCTAAACTCCAGTCTAGTACCAAGTGACTCGTGCAGCTGGCGCCAGAAGTGCGAGCTAAATTGGGTGCCTCTATCAGATACGATACTCTTGGGAACTCCATGTAGGCACACAATCCTGTCCATGTAAATCTTGGCCAACTTTGCACTCGTATAAGTCGTCTTCACCGATATAAAGTGGGATACCTTGGTCAAATGGTCGACCACTACCCAAATAGAGTCATATCCTGACCTGGTCCTGGGCAATCCTGTGATAAAGTCCATTCCCACTCTATCCCACTTCCAATCCGGCACAGGCAATGGCTGTAGCAATCCTGCTGGCTTCTGGTGTTCTGTCTTCACTCGGCTGCATACATCACATAGGGCAATATGCTTGGCGATATCTCCCTTCATATTGTTCCACCAAAATCTGCTCTTCAAGTCCATATACATCTTTGTGTTGCCCGGATGTATGGAGTATGGCGAGTTATGAGCCTCCTGCAGAATCAACTCCCTTATCTCAGGGTCGCTGGGCACACACAAACGATCTCCATACCACAAGGTACCATGTTCATCCTCGCGGATATCCTTTTCCCGATTCTCCTTCATCTTTTCCTTTATCTCATCTATTTCCTTGTCTCCTACTTGAGCCTTTATGATCCTGTCCTGTAGCGTTGGTTGGACTTCCATTGTAGCCAAGTATCCTTCAGATACTACTTCCAGTCTAAGATCCTTGAATTGCTTGCACAAATCCTCAGGCAATTCACCAATTGTCAATCCATTGGCATAAACCTTCCGGCTCAGAGCATCTGCTACTACGTTGGCCTTTCCTGGGTGATATTGTAGATTCATATCATAATCCTTGATAAGCTCCAACCATCTCCTTTGTCTCATGTTCAGTTCCTTCTGTGTAAATATGTACTTCAGGCTCTTGTGGTCGGTCTACACATCACAGTGTTTTCCCATTAAGTAATGCCTCCATACCTTGAGCGCGTGAACCACTGACGCTAACTCCAAGTCGTGTGTGGGGTAATTCCGCTCATGGTGCTTGAGTTGTCGCGAGGCATATGACACTACTCTCCCATCTTGCATCAGCACACTCCCAAGTCCCTGTCGTGAAGCATCACAGTACACTTGGAAATCCTTCTGAAGATCTGGTAAACATAGAACGGGTGCGGTCACTAGTCGACGCTTCAGTTCCTGAAAGCTAGCTTCACATACGTCTGACCATTCGAACTTCCTCTCCTTCTTCAGAAGTTCAATCATCGGCTTAGCAATCTTAGAAAAGTTTTCTATGAACCTCCTGTAATATCCAGCAAGTCCCAAAAAGCTTCGAATCTCTCCTGCATTCTTGGGCGCTTCCCACTCAGTTACTGCAGTCACTTTGTTTGGATCAACAGCAACTCCTTCTCCTGACACTACGTGTCCAAGAAACCCAACAGTGTTAAGCCAGAATTCACACTTGCTGAATTTGGCATACAGCTTGTGTTCTCCCAGCTTCTCCATAATCAGTCTCAGATGTTTCTCATGCTCAGCATCATCCTTGGAATATATCAGTATGTCATCAATAAACACCACCATGAACTTGTCCAAATACTCCATAAATACCTTGTTCATCATGGTCATGAAGTATGCCGGGGCATTCGTTAGTCCAAAAGACATAACTGTATACTCATATAAACCATACCTAGTGGTGAAGGCGGTTTTCGGTACATCCTCCTCCTGGATCTTCAATTGAAAGTAGCCAGATCGCAGATCAATCTTGCTGAACACCTTTTCTCCTTCCAGTTGATCAAACAAATCATTTATGTTTGGCAGAGGGTACTTGTTCTTGATGGTTACTTCATTCAGCGAACGATAGTCCACCACTAATCTCTTGGTGCTGCCTTTCTTCTCCACAAACAGAACAGGTGCTCCCCATGACGACGCACTAGGCTGAATGAATCCCTTTTCCAGCTGCTCCTTCAACTGTTTCTTCAATTCCTTCAGCTCATCGACATCCATCTTATATGGTTTCTTTGCTATTGGTCCTGTTCCCGGCAGCAGGTCGATAAGAAACTCTACATCTCTGTCAGGTGGCATACCTGGCAGCTCTTCCGGAAACACGTCGGGGTAATCCCTAATCACTGGCACAGTATCCATGCTAACCCCCTTAAGAGAATTCAACTTACACTTTCTCGGTCGCGCAGCCGACTTGAATCTAATCCTCTTACCATCCGGGGTTTTGAGTGAAACAGCTCGTTGTGCACAATCTATGTGTCCCCCATGCATAGACATCCAATCCATACCCAGAATGACATCTAATCCCTGTGAATCCAACACTACCAGATGTGCAATAAAGTTGTGTGTTCCAATCCTCACAGTTAAATCGCGGCATCCCGCGCTAGCTATCATATCTCCTCCAGGTGAACTCACTCTAATAGACCTCTTCATAGACTCAGTAGGTAACTTATACTTATCCACAAATGCCCTTGATATGAATGAATGCGATGCACCAGTATCGAAAAGTATAAGTGCAGGGTAAGTGTTGATTGGGAACTTACCAATCACAAGGTTAGGCTCATCTGGAATCTCCTCCACATTCATGTGGTTCATTGTGGCCTTCTCGCCGTTGGTTGGCTTGAGTCCTTTCCTCTCTGGACAGTTGTCAGCATAATGCCCCTTCTGCTTGCACTTGAAGCACATCACCTCACTCAGATCCTTCTTCACGAAGTTGCGATCACGGTTGCGGTCATGTCCACCGTGTCCTCCAGAGTGGTGAGAGTGTCCTCCCTTGTGGTTGTGGTGGCTGCTCCTATGGTTGTCATGACGATGCCCATCGCGGCGGTCATGGCTCCCATGGTCACTTCCTCCATGCTTGGAGTATCCATCATATGAAGTGCGAGTCTTGTGGTGTGAACCAGAGTGGTGATTGTTGTTCTTTCTCTTGCGGTGCTCCACTTGCTTGTGCTTCCCCTCCAAGATTCTGGCCTTGTCTATAAGCTCCTGGAAAGTGGGGCAATAAACCACCAGTAGCTGTACTGAAAGCTCATCACTGAGGCCATCCAGGAATCTCTCCCTCCTTTTGGCATCAGTGTCAACATCCTCAGGTGCATAACGGGACAGGTTGTTGAACTCCTCAATGTACTCGGCCACGGAACGATTGGTTTGGCGCAAGTTGCGGAACTCCTTCCTCTTCAGGCTCAGAACTCCTGAAGACACGTGGTTGGTCCTGAAACCTTCCTCAAACATAGCCCAAGTCACGGTATCCAGCGGGTGGGTGATCTGAAATGTGTCCCACCAAGAGGCAGCTGGTCCCTCCAGTAGGTGAGCGGCAAACCTCACCTTCTCAGCATCAGTGCAACCGACAGTTACTAGATCCTTGTTGACTGAACGCAACCAGTCGAGAGCAACCATTGGTTCCGTTGCAGTAGAGAACTTAGCTGGCCTTAACCTCAGAAATCTGGTGAGAGCATCTCCCTGAGGCTGATTGTTTCCATTGTTGTTGTTCTGATTCGCCATGAACTGGGTCATCACTTGAGTCAGCTGTGCCTGAGCTGCCATGAGCTTCTCCATCTCAGTGGGTTGGCGGCGAGGAGGCATCTGCGGTTCAGCATAGGTAAGTTTAGAAAGAATCAACTACGATAATAGGATTCTACCCATGCATATGATCAAACAACAACAAGCAATGGCAGACAATCACAAGCAAGCAACACATCAACAAACAAGCGGTCCAGCAACATCCCAGGTGTTTTCCTAGCAGTATATACCTACTGAAATAGTTTTGCAAGAGTTGGCAATGGTTAACTAAACAATAGATCAACAAATCAACAAAACAGCAATTCTGCCAGAACAGTCCAGCAGCGTTCACGAATTTTTCGCCTGACTTAAACTCGTCAGAAAAATTAGCCAATTTTTGTGCATATGGCACAGAGAGTTTCGCTTCAGCCCAATTTTTGTCAGATTTTTCCGAGTTACCAGAAAAATATGAAAAATCGCGCAATACTGCTGTATCAGCAGAAAAACTGCAGCGAAAAACACACAGATGATAACCAAATTGCCATAACTCTTTCATTAAAATTCGCACAAATAAATCCTGGGATATTGGAGTACACAAATAAGCAACTAAACACCTTTAAACTAACATGAACTAAGTTTCACAACGATCGAGACTAATCCTAACGAATTCGCCTAACGTGGACTAATTGGTGGACTTCTATCTACTTCTTGAAGAGATTGAGGTAGGTCCTTGCTGTCATGCGTTGGCGCTTCGGCTCGCGGTACAACCATGGCGGCGGAGTGTACACCTCTCCTGAACCATCACTTGAGACTTCAAACTCCACCTCTTCTGGATCCTCCTCTTCTTCTTCATTCTCAGCTGCAACAGCAACAGCTTCATCTCCTCCACCATCATCGTCTCCATCATCATCCTCGTCCTCATCATCATCTTCATCTCCACTGTCATCATCATCCCCATTGTTGCCATCATATCCATTGTCATCATCAGAGGGTGGATTCAGCTGTGCTTGGAGAGCGGCAATCTGGGCTGTCATAGCTTCAATGGTTTGGTCCCTTTCCTGGACGGTCCCTTGCAATTGCTGTATGTTCTGGGCATTCTCTTGCACAGTGCCATGAAGATGTGCTATGGTTTCATCTCTGGCTATCAGGGCAGTCTCCAGAACTCCCACAGCGTCATGCAAAGTGTCTATCTCCTGTCCTTGGACCACCATTCCATTGCTAGTAAAGTCTGCAATCTCCTTCAACATCCTCACCTTCTCTGCTAGAGCTCCATTCTCCCTTTCCATGTCCTCTATGTGCCTCCGACGGGCGACATGTTGTTCCTGTCGCCCGGGGTAACCACAATGTTCCCATCTTCATCACGCCTTCCATAGTCACGGTAAGGTGAATCTGCAGGCCCTGGTGTAAGGAGCAACCTAAGATGGGCTCCCTCGAAGCCGGAACAAGCCAAGCCATACATTGAAAGTGAAGGCAAGCAAGTGATGCCCACACCACTCCTGAACCTCGCCATCGCCAAGACCCTTCTGGAGCAGTATAGATCACCCGAGGCAGTGGAGCAGGTCTATGACCTAGTGGCCAAGGCAGTGAAGCGGCAGGAAAAGGACACCTCTCAGAGGCTCGAGTCCGACCCAGCGCTTTGCTAGTCTAGTCAATACAAACCGCCAAGGGACAATCTCCTCTTGACGTCGGGTCCTAGACGGGTTCATCAGAATGAAGACGGAGGGACGCGCGCAACAGGAAGGATGCCATCCCTATATCCTCCGACCGTGGAGAAAAGGCCCGACCTCGCCGCCCGTCGCCACCGCCCCGATCTCCCCGACATCGCGACGATTACAAGGCTCACCATCGTATGGATATGCCCCCACCAAAGCAGTGCGACATCGTCATCCGCGACAACGCGGAGCAGACCCGTCATGGCGGAGAGCGCAACCAAGGGCACAGGAGCAGGTCACACCACGACCCTCCACGTCCGACAAGAAACCGTGACAGGCGTGAGGCGTCGCAGGAGGGTAACAGCAAGAAGGCTAACCCGCCGCCATCTCCGCCTCCGTCACCACCAAGCAGTCACCATGGCGGAGGAGGCCCGCGTCGTTCACGCAGCCCATCCCCTGTTGACAAGAAGAAGAACCCGGAGCCATACGATGCACGTTCGCGGATCAATAAGATCCACGAGGCCCGAGAAGGACCATACCTGGGACCATGTTGCTTTGGACCTTCAATACGGTCCGCAACTTACCCCAAAGATTTCCGGATTGACAAGACAATCAAGCCCTATGACGGCACCGCCAAGCCAGCCACATGGTTGCAGGACTACGTCAACGCGGTGGAGATTGCTGGAGGCAACCCCAACGTCGCTGTCAAGTACCTCCCGTTAATGTTGGCAGGCATGGCCCGTCAATGGATCGGCGACTTGCCAGAGAAATCTATCTACAATTGGTTGGACATGCAAGAAGTGTTCACCAAGAACTTTGAGGGTACATACAAGCGTCCATGCACTGTGGGCGATCTACAGCGGTGCGTGCAAGAGAAAGACGAGACATCTCGCACCTACCTCTCTCGTTGGCTAGACATGAAGAATTCCTGCGCAGGAGTGCACGCTCAGACCGCCATGGCCGCCTTCATCGACGGATTGGAAAGAGGCACATTGTTCCGGCATAAGCTGAAGCGCTTGCAGGACAATCACCAGCTTGACTTGAACCAGATGATTCAGTTGGCTAGTGAGTTCGTAGCTGCCGACGACGATGCTCGCGGCTCCTTGCCGGCAACAGCCATTCCAACTCAAGCTCGGAGGAACAACAGTACAAAGCGGAAAACCGCTCCAGAAGAAAAGCAATCTAAAGACATGGTCGCTATGACTTGCAGGGCGAGGTGAAGGCGGACAACGTGGACGAGGAAGGCTGGTTGTGGGCAGCAATGAGGAAATGAAACCACCTCAGCACCGCTCCACATTCCCCAAACCTACGAGGAATACCGCGATATGCCGTGCCTCGTACACCTCGATGCCAACGGTAAGGCCACCCATACCAATCGACACTGCAAGTTTGTCAACGACCTCAAGGAAGACCCGGAGTCCGGCTACAAGCGAAGTTGGAAGAACAGACCACGAGGCAAGGGCAAGGGGAAGAAGAAGGAGGAGGAGTCCAAGGATTCAAGTGATATGGACGAAGACGTTGACCCCAAGCACGCCGCCAAGAGTGACGATAAGGGCAAGAACCCCTTCGCAAAGAAGGCTCCAGTCTACCACACTTTCCTTGGCACCCCCACCGTCCGACAACAGAAGACCTCCCTGAGGATCCTGATGGCCACTCTCCCCCCAGTTCCCCAGTACCTGCGCTGGTCGGAGGTTCCAATAACTTGGGACAGGACGGACCACCCAGACCTTATACCTACGGAGAACCAGTACGCCATGGTCATCAACCCTTTGATTGACGGCGTGGAGTTCACCAAGTGTATGGTGGATAGTGGAAGCAGCATCAACATCATGTACCTGGATACACTACAGAAGATGAACTTGACGGAGGCAAACCTAAGGCGGACCAACACCATCTTCCACGGCGTAGTTCCTGGTCGGGAGGCTCAGTCCCTTTGGTGCATTACACTTCAGGTTGCCTTTGGTGATGTTAACAATTACCGCCAAGAGCGCATGACCTTCGAGGTGGTCCCCTTCAAGAGCATATACCACGTCATATTCGGCCGCGACATATTCCACACGTTCATGGCCAAGCCATGCTTCGTCTACAACAAACTCAAGATACCTGGACCAAACGGTGTCATCACCGTATCCGGAAGCTTTACCAAGGCAAGGGACTGCAAGATCAATGAAGCAGCTGTTGCAGAAGCTGTCCTCTATAGAATAATTTAAAGAGATCCAGAGCAAGGTCGATGACTCAGAGATTCCTGCGTCGAATAAGCAGATCTCCGACTCCGATCTTGCGTTCAAGGCCGCCATCGAGACCAAGTCGGTGGAACTTGTGGTAGGCGATGCCTCCAAGGTCACCGCCATCGGGACGAACCTGGATCCCAAATAGGAAAGCGTGCTCGTCGAGTTCCTCGGTGAGAACAGGGACATCTTTTCCTGGCAACCTGCCGACATGAAAGGTGTACCTAGGGAACTTGCCAAGCACAGCTTAAACATTGATCCAAAATGCAAACCAGTGAAACAACCTCTATGACGCTTTGGAAATGAGAAGAGACACGCCATTGGCAAAGAAATAGCTAGGTTACCTAAAGCTAGATTTATCCGAGAAGTCCTTCACACCCGATGGGTGGCCAATCCTGTACTTGTCCCCAAAAAGGGAACCAATGAATTAAGAATGTGCGTTGATTACACCGGCTTGAACAAAGCATGTCCCAAAGATCCGTTTGCTTTGCCTCGCATTGACCAAGTCATTGACTCGATGGCTGGCTTGGAGCTTTTGTGTTTTCTTGATGCATACTCAGCATACCACCAGATCAAGATGAGGAAGTCGAACCAATTGGCCACTTCGTTCACTACCCCATATGGCATTTTTGCTATGTCATGATACCCTTTGGGCTAAAAAACGCAGGTGCTACATACCAGCGGACAATGCAACATTGTCTCCATGACCAAATTGGTTGGAACGTTCACGCCTATGTGGACAATATTGCGGTGATGTCTAAAACGTCCAACGGCTTAATCTCCAATTTAAAAGAAACCTTTGATAAACTCCGGAAATACAACATGATGCTTAACCCTAAGAAGTGCGTCTTCGGGGTTCCAGGCGGAAAATTGTTGGGTTTCATTGTTTCCCAACGCGGAATCGAGGTCAACCCGGAGAAAATCAAGGCCATCTTAAACATAAACCATCCGACA
Source organism: Avena sativa (assembly GCA_916181665.1). Classification (NCBI taxonomy): domain Eukaryota; kingdom Viridiplantae; phylum Streptophyta; class Magnoliopsida; order Poales; family Poaceae; genus Avena; species Avena sativa. Next base: position 199,713,180 of record OV702282.1, read on the forward strand.
TGCCTAAAGGACATTCAACAACTACAGGTTGTGTTGCAGCAGTTAGTCGGTTCGTCAGCCGACTTGGAGAGACGGCTCTTCTGCTGTACAAGTTGCTGAAGAAGGCGGTCAAATTCACATGGACGGACGAAGCAGATGCAACATTGAAGCAGCTCAAGGATATTCTTTCCTCAGCGCCCATCCTTGCAGCACCCGATCCTGGAGAACCCCTGTTAATTTACATGGCGGCAACCAACCGGGTAGTCAGCATCGTCGTCGTAGTAGAGCGGAAGGAACCAGGCTATGAGCACGGAGTTCAACGACCAGTTTACTATGTGAGCAAGGTCTTGACGGAGTCCAAGCAGCGTTACCCGCACTACCAGAAGATAGCTTATGGAGTATTCCTTGCTTCTCGGAATCTGAGGCATTACTTTCAGGAGCACCCAATCACAGTGGTGAGCAAGACTCCACTGTCCGACATTATCAACAACAGCGACGCTACGGGAAGGGTCGCGAAGTGGGGCATTGAACTTGCCGCCTTCGAGATCACCTACAAGAGACGCGACGCTATCAAGTCACAAGCCTTGGCGGATTTTGTTGCAGATTGGACGGAGATGCCAGATGTTACTCCGTTGCCGGAACCAGAGTACTGGGTGATGCACTTTAACGGATCAAAGCTGCTCAACGGCTCGAGGGCTGGTGTATTGCTATGGTCACCAACAGGAGACAAGCTACACTACGTTCTGCAGATCCACTTCGAGGCTACAAACAACATGGCGGAGTATGAAGCACTCATTCACGGACTACGTGTAGCCAAGGATATTGGCATAAAGCGCATAGTTTGCTGTGGAGATTCCGACTTGGTTGCCCAGCAGGTGGCTGGCACTTGGAATGCCCGGAACCCTATGATGGCGGCATATCGAGACGAAGTGGACGATATATCCAAGAGCTTGTTGGGCTACGAAGTCAAGTATGTACCTAGGGAGCAAAACAAGGTGGCTAATCTGCTGTCTAAACTCGGATCAGGGCGCAAGAAAATTCCGCCAGGAGTTTTCCTAGAGCATCTATGCACACCATCTGTGAAGGGAGCCGACATCGACAACCCGGATAGAGCTGACTCTTTCGTCAACATGGTGACTAAGGTCCCTCCGGCTTGGACAAAACCGTTCATGAAATATATCGAACACGGAACTTTGTCTGACGCGAAGTTGAAAGACGGCAAATAGTACGACGAGCAAAGGGTTATACCATAATCAATGGGAAACTCTACAAAAGGAGCACTACTGGTGTATACCTAAAGCGTGTTTCCCACCTAGAAGGTATGGAAATCCTACGCAAGATCCATCTCGGAGATTGCGGGCATCACGCCGCTCCTCGATCGTTGGTTGCGAAAGCCTTCCGACAAGGATTCTACTGGCTGACCGCAAAGGTGGACGCCGACAAGTTGGTTGAGACATGCATGGGATGCCAGTATTATGCCCGACAACCACATGTTCCTGCTGAAGAATTGCAAACAATACCAATAACTTGGTTGTTTGCAGTCTGGGGGATGGACATGGTGGGACCGTTACAAATGGCACCTTGTGGGTTTATGCATCTGCTTGTAGCAGTTGATAAATTCACCAAATGGATAGAAGCTAAACCCATTAGAAAGCTTGATGGGGCAACTGCCCTCAGGTTTGTCTGGGATCTAGTGGTGAGATTTGGTCTCCCACATAGCATTATCATCGACAACGGCATCAATTTGTCACTCGGAGAAGTGGAGGCTTATTGTTGGGAGAAAGGCATCCGACTTGACCTTGCATCTGTGGCACACCCACAGTCCAACGGTCTGGTTGAGCGATCCAATGGATTAATTCTATAGGGAATCAAGCCACGTCTTGAAGCACCGCTACATAGAGCAGTTGGAGCCTGGGCGGAAGAATTACCATCTGTGATGTGGAGTTTACGAACTACACCCAACAGATCCACCGGCTACACCCCTTACTTCATGGTATGTGGAGCAGAAGCCATCCTGCCTTCCGACATCCTTCACGATGCACCAAGAGTTGCTGCCTACGACGAAGATGATGCTGAAGAATCCAGACGCCTAGATGTGGACCTTCTCGAGGAGGAGCGTGTTTTGGCATGCCAAAGATCCGCCATCCACCAGCAGAAGATATGCAGCTACCATAGTCGCCGCGTTCGGCATCGCTCATTTAAAGAGGGGGATTTGGTGCTCCGACTTAAGCAGAAGAAGTCACACAAACTATCCCCGCCATGGGAAGGACCGTTCATCATAAGCAAGGCGCTACTCAATGGGTCTTACTACCTTGTTGACAATCGTGAACTAAAGGATAGACCCAACGAGGATCATAAGCGTAAGCGACATGTCCCGGATGATGACTACCCGGAGCTTGATCGGCCATGGAACATAGCACAGCTACGTCCTTTTTACACTTAGCATTTTTTATCTAATTGTGTACCTCTTATATGATCAATGAAATAAAGCTCTCTGGTTCACTCATATTTTTGAGTCTTTTACCTCCTTTAGTGTTCATTTTTAGATCATGTAAAACCTTTATGCACAAGCTTTGCAATTGTACTTGTGAAAATTCTGCCTACGGGCGTTAGCTTAAGTTTTCTGGTCTACACGTTCTTTGTCGTTTTTATGTGGATTCTGGAGTAGTGACTTTTGGCACTTATTGTCGGCGATTTTGTGCTCAGGTTATTGACGGTGCCATTGGGTATCATCACCTAAGCACATGGTTTCGGCAACAAGTCTTCCGACTCACAAAAAGTCAAGCATAAGAACCAAAGTAATGAATAAGCTAGCACTTGCTTAAAACAATATATACATGCTGGAAACTAATTCTTGAGTAGCAGGAAATAACAACCATTTTTTCTGCCTTAAGTTACATAAACAAAGTTTTTTCCACATGTACACCAAAGGTGAAACAAATGATACAAAGTTGTTCTTCACTCCTTTGGTGCAGGTGACTTGGAGGCAGCATCATCACCAGCCGGAGAGCCACCTTCGAAGTCGGCACTGTGGTGGGACTCAGAGGAACCTTGGTCGCCGTTGTCAATGATGTTCATGGGCACGAAGACGTCGACGTCCACCAACTCGGCAACTCTAGTGTCATAGCCCGCGAGCGATGACAAGATGGCTTCATGATTAATCTTTTCACCATCATCGTCTACGTCGGGAATGCCAGAAGTCACTGTGTCGATGTCGGCATCTTCGTAGTGTGCCTTCACCATTGACAGCGCCATCCTTGCGCCAACCCGTGCACATGAAGCTTTCCAGCTTGTGATACGCTCAGGGGCTCGGCGCAAAATCTCCGAGTACTTCACAACGGAGTCCGATGCCTTGATGTTTATCTGAAGGGGCTTGGCGATCTCCTTGGCTTGCATAATGGCGGTGTTGATGAAGTTGCCGGCAAGAAGCATGCATTCCTTGGCTAGAGGAGGTGATCAGGTTAAACCCATAGGAGCTGCAAACCGACAAGGAGCGCATGAGTTCAACAATTCAAAGTACCCAGACTACAGAAATCCAAGACGGAGAAAACTTACTGAAGATGCTGGCCTCAGCTTGCCAGAGGGTGTCCGCCAAGGATTCTTTCTCTTGTTGGAGGAGCTTATACGCCCTTATATGGCATTGATTTTGCTCATCGGAAGCTTGCTTCTGATCTTTTAAGATCGCAATCTCCTCCTTCAAGCGATTGATTTCCTCGGTGGCGGAGTCCTTCAAGACCTTCATCGACTCCTCATGCATTTTCAGCATGTCCTTCCTCTCCTTCTTAAGAATTTTGTTCTCGCTATCCAGCTCTTGAATGTGCTTGGATTGCTCGACAACATTCTTGGCCTTGGCGACGGTTTCTGCAAGTCGGAGAAAGCAAAGTACACAGTGAGTACTCGGATAATATGGGCACAATACCAAGTCGGAATGCGAAAAAGAAAACAGACGCTTGCTCTTGGTTATATGTTCCTTCAAGAAGGCAGTTTTACCCTTTTCAGCTTCCAGGTCTGCGCGCATCTTCTGGTACTTGTCATTGGCCATGCCCCTCCGAGCACTCTCGTTCTGTGGAAAAAAGGACAAAATTAAAGCGTTGTTTGGTCTGCTTGGAGCACCTAGTCGGAAATTTTCCACCTAGATGCTCGGGGGCTATAACGAGAGTTTTTGACTTAACAATATGCTTAGCTTTCTTTAAGAATCTAGTCGGAACTAATTCAGTTGCAACTAGAAGCTTGGGGGCTACAGTACTGAAATTTATAAACATTGCGTATGCTACTCTTAAAGCATCTAGTCGGAACATTTCATTCCATCTACATGCTTGGAGGCTACAGTGAGAGTTTTTCTAACTTAATCACTCTTAGAGCATATAGATGCAAAAACATATGGTTTTTCCATCTACATCATTGGGGGCTACAGTGGGATACTCATATGAACTGCAAAAGGCAAAGAAAACTTACAAGTGCAATGATCTTGAGGTTCGTAGCACTCTCGGCCAGCAGCTTGGCAAAGGATTCGTTGTTTCCTTGCAAGATTTCTGCTTGCCGACGGAGCTCCTCTAGACCGCACGTCGGAGATGTCGGCGCCGCACCAGGGACCAAAGCAGTGCTACCCGGTGTAAGTACCAGATAGACTATCTTTGGATAGGCTATGGTTTTCTTTGGTGCGGGGGCGCCGCCAACGGCAGAGGTACCTGCTTCCACCACCGCCTTACTGCCACCGATGGCATCCTTAGCCGGAGCTTCAGCCATTTGGTGGGCGGCACTCTCCTGCGTCGCCTGCTCGCCGGCGACTGCAACCTCGGTAGAAGCACCTGAGTCCACTTCCATGGCGGAAGGGCCAAATGCCTCCTTAGCTTGTGAGCTTGTCGGGGCAGACGAAGGCTTGACGGAGGGAATGGTAGGGCGATGGCGGGAGATACGACGTGATGCAGCATGTCCTTAATATTTCGAGAAGCCCCCGATGTTTTGGAGGTCTTCTTGAGGCTGGTCGTGGCTTTCTTCCTGAAACGTGCAAAATGCATAAGTACAGGAGTAAGACAGATAAATAGACAATGTCGGAGAATGAGAAGCTTACACAAGTGGGGGTGCTTTGGCAAAGGGGATCCCGATAACTCTTCGCTTTTCCGCCTCCAGGGCGGCGGTAGTCTTTTTGGAGGCTCCACCCTCCGTCTTCTTCTTCTTGCCTACGTCGGCAGCGTCAGAGGGGGAGCTCTTCTGCTTCCGCGCCAACGGAGCTTCGTCGTCGGACACGACCGTGACTTCCTTCATCTTTGGATCATAGATTTGGGCAGCCAGGTTGCCCTCCTCTAGATCGCTAAGTTGTTAAGTGAGAAATCACCGTGTTAGATTAGATGACATTTGCAATACGGGAGAACTAGAGTATATGTCATACACGGAAAATAAAAACTTACCTTTGGGCACTTGACGTCTACGAACATGTCGTAGGTGATGGTGAAGCCACGCTTCTTATCCTTCACCTTGACGATGTCCTTAAGGCGGAGCTTGACGGAGTCGCTCGATAAGTTGTCCACGGAGATGCGGAGACTATCCCTTATGTCGCTGGTATACTCGTGCATGAGCTTCGCGTGGTGCTGCAGAGGTTGGATTCGCCTGATGAACCAGCACATGGCTAGGTCCAAGCCGGTCAAACCCGTCTCTACAAACCATTAGATCCGCCTTATAGCGCGAGAAGCGTCGAGGTCGGAGGGAAGGGAGGCCTGGGATCTCCATTATGAGGCTTCAGCGGTGGCTCCGTCAACTAAGTCCGGGTACGTAACTTGTCGGCCAGCCAGAGGAATGTCTGGGCCGTAAAAGTACGTCCGTTGCCAATATTTGCAGGACTCGTGACCGACGATGTCGGGGAACCGCCGACCAGGACGAATGTTGAAGCTTATGGTGCTATAGTTCCTAAGCTCTTCCTTGCTATGTCCGGCTTCACGTTTGACGGTGAAGAAGTACACAAAGAGGTCTAACCTAGGCCTTATCCCTAAGTATCCCTCGCAGAGCGCCGCGTAGTTGCTAAGCACTAAGATACTATTGGGGGAAAGGTTCTAGGGCTAGACCCTATAGTGGTTCAAGACAGAGAGGAAGAAGTTGGAGATGGGCAGGGAGACGCCGCGTACCAGTTGGGCTTTGAGGTACACCTTTTTTCTGGCTTGGGGAGAGGGTGTAACCTCGCCGGCCGGTGCCGCCCTCCCGGCGAGCCCCTCCGTCACGGGAAGGTAGCCTTCGGCGATCATCTCTTGGATATCACGGTCTGTGATATCCGAGCCGTGCCAGTCGCCCTTTTGCGAGTCTGGTTCCTCCTCCAACGGCTCCAGCGCCTCCAGATTAAGGTCGTTGCCGGCGGACTCGATAACCGCCGAGGCGGGGATGACTAGGCCCTCTGGAGGCACGACGATGGAGCTCGCCGGCTTCGTCGCGGCTTTGTTCGACGCCGCCATGGAGGGAGAAGTGCTGCTGCTGGCCATGGAGTGAGGCTGGGTGCGACTGGTGCAGATTGGAGGCTAGGGTTTTTTCGCGAGTAAGGCGCGGAGAGCTCGAGGGGGCGTGCGCTGGAGGAAGAAGACGATGCGAGGAGAATGAGGTAAAAAGTGGAAATTCCACCGTGGTAACTATTTATCATATCCAAGCTTCAAGATTTGTGCAGCTTGATCGGATGGTTGCCGCGTAGACGACGTGTTCGCGAACGTGCGCGGAAATTTCGCCACGTCTCCAACCGTCGCCGCCAACGATTTGTATCGCTCGCGCGGGAAAATCGGACATGATTGTGTTCTCTGCATGTGTGAGTTACGAGGCGTCGCTGACCTGAGCCTACGTCTTCCTAGCTGACATGGGCAGATGAGCCATCGCATCGAAGATTCTGACGTGGACAGATCCAATCCGGCTATGGAAGAGTACGCTGAAAGATTCGACATTTCTCCGACTTACATTTTGAAGACGGAGAAAACTTTGTAGGGTTCTTTGGGAGGACTACAAGATATTGCTTGACGATTTGCCGACATCCAACTAGACAGAGCATTCATATGAAGAGGCAAGATGGCGCAAGATCTCGGAGTTCTCCGGGGGCTACTGTTGGGGATATGCTATATGGGTATCCTGATAGCATGTCACCTATCTGGATAACCCGGGTGGCCCACAGTTGGTAGCACGGCCTATGTCCTGCTGGGCGGCCCAGTTAGATGGATCCGGAAGGGAGGCCCATGACGGATAAAGGAAGGCTACGGTGGAGTCACCAGCGTACCCGGAGCCTTGGAGTGTAAGATACACAAGACTAGTAATAGACGGTGTAGGACTCTATAACCTGTCCGGCTAGGACTTTTCCCTGTAACCCTAGGACTTGGCGACTATATAAGTCGGGCCTATGGGAGCCTTTAGGGCACGACAATTTAGCATCGATTCAGACAACCTCGCACAGCGAACCAATCCCTGTAACTCGGTGTATTGCCCTTATAGTGATTTATAGCAGGAGTAGGATTCCGCCACCGTCGTGGGATCTGAACCTGGGTAAGATGTGTTACGTCGTACCCGTCAACCGTCCGCCTTCCCCCATGCCTCTAAACACGCACTGTGAGGACCCCTCCATGGCGTACTCGTCGGCAATACCATGACAACTCCAAGAGGGGGTATTTATGCTCGATAGTGGGTTCATGCCTCTAGTTTCCAAGGGAAGTGACAGAAATCTCTTCGGTTGTAGATGTGTTGTTGCCACTAGGGAGAAAACAACGGTCTCTTGTTCATGGAACATGTGGACTGTTTACCTTACACACTTTGCTTAAAGCAGTTGTCTGTTGCTTGCAACTTAATACTGGAGGGGGTCGGATGATAACCTGAAGGTGGACTTCTAGTCATAGATGCAGTTGGATGGCGGTCTATGTATATTGTTGTATTGCCCAATTGAATCTCATAGGATCTTTCTGACTAGTAATTGCATTGTTATGCGTTGCTCAGTTCCTGTAAATTGCCCTGCTGTAATTTGTTTACCCTTCATGCCATGTTGTTTATCTAAGGAGAGCACCTCTAGTGAACTATGGACCCCGGTCCAATCTTTACCATTAATACATCTTCCAATGCTACTTGTTTACTTGCTACAAACCATTGCCTTCCACACCATACGTTTAATCCTTTGTTACAGCAAACCGGTGAGCTTACAACCTCACTGATTCCTTGGGGCAAAGTCTTGAGTTTGTGTTGTGCAGGTCTCCGCGTTGTTTGCAACACCTGTGTGACGTTTCCTTCCTCCTACTAGTTCGATAACCTCGGTTTCTTACTAAGGGAAAACTTGCTACTATGCTCATCACACCTTCCTCTTGGGGTTTCCAACGAAGCGTCCCACGACAAGTGTTGGGCGCCATCAAGCTCTTTCTGGCGCCGTTGCCGGGGAGGCTAAGGACGTCTTCACAAGGGGATTCCTTCACTTCCTTTCTCTTTACTTTGTTTTTAGTTTGCTTTGTTTCTTTTGCTTGGTTTTGTTTGCCTCTTTACAAAAAACCCAAAAAAATATAGTCTAGTTTGGTTTGCTTGCTATATTCAAAAACACAAAAAAATTAGTTCCTGCTCTAGCTGTTGCTGCTGTTTTTGGCTTGCCCACCTTTGCCAAAATGAACTCTGCTAAGAACACCAAGTTGTGTGACTTCACTAGCACCAACAACAATGATTTCCTAAGCACTCCTATTGCTCCACCTGCTCCTGATGCTACCTTTTATGAAATTAAGCCTGCTTTGTTGAATCTTGTGATGAGAGAGCAATTTTCTGGTGTTGGTTCTGATGATCCTGCTACCCATCTCAATAGATTTGTTGAACTTTGTGAGATGCAAAAGTATAAGGATGTAGATGGATATATTATTAAGCTCAAGCTTTTTACTTTCTCCTTGAGAGGAAAAGCTAAAGAATGGTTGCTTTCTTTGCCTAAAAATAGTATTGATTCTTGGACTAAGTGCAAATATGCTTTTATTGGAAAGTACTATCCTCCTGCTAAGATTATATCTACGAGAAGTGACATTATGAAATTTAAACAACTTGATAGTGAACATGTTGCTCCATCTTGCGAAAGAATGAAATCTTTGGTTAAGAATTTCCCTACTCATGGACTCACTGCTTGGATGATTATCCAGACTTTTTATATAGGTTTGAACTTCTCCTCAAGAAATCTGTTGGATTCAGCTGCTGGAGGTACCTTTATGGGCCTCACTTTGGGTGCTGCAACAAGGCTCCTTGATAATATGATGGTTAACTACTCTGAATGGCATGTTGAGAGAGCTCCACATGGTAAGAAGGTAAATTCTGTTGAGGAAAATTCCTCTTTGAGTGAAAAGATTGATGTTATTATGGCTATGCTTGTTAATGGGAAAGCTCCTCTAGATCCTAATAGTGTTCCCGTAGCCTCTTTGGTTGCTCAAGAAGAGCAAGTTGATGTGAACTTCATTAAAAACAACAATTTTGGCAACAATAATTATGATAACTGTAGGCCTTATCCTCCTAGTGGAAATGCTTATCATGGTAGATCTGGAATGCCTAGTGAAGAAAGGATTCTAGAAGTAGAGAGATCCACTAAGAATTTTATGCAAATGCAATATGAGCAAAATAAGATTTTCACTAAAACTATGGAGGAGCAATCTATTATCTTGAAGAACATTAGTCATCAGCTTGAGAATTTGAATAGAGAAATTCCTAGTTTACAGTCAAAGCTTTTGAGTGCTGAGAAAAATATATCATGTTTGTCTGAAGCTCAGTCTTCCTTGATTAATAAAATGGCTACTAAACCTGAAACTATGGAAAACACCTTTGCTACTGCTCATGCCATACAAGTTACTATTGATGAAAATGTTAGGTTGTTAGCTCAACTTCATGCTAAGTGGGAAAGGGAAGCTAAAATTGATAGAAACAATAGTGTGTGCACCATCACCACTAAACCACAAGTAGTCCATATTCCTATTCATACTATACCTAAGCCCATTGAGTCTAATATTAGTGATGCCAAGTTTGACTTTGATATTGATGGTTGCAATATTTTTGAAGTGATTATGTTCTTGCAAAAGCTTGCTAGAAGTCCTGATGCTAGTGATATGCATGTTGCCTTTACCAAACACATTACAGATGCTCTTGTTAAGATTAAGGAAGAGAAGTTAAAACATAAAGCTTCTATTCCTAGGAAAGTAGAAGATAGTTGGGAACCCATTATTAATATGCAAGAGAATGACTTTAATATCAAAGCTTCATGTGATCTTGGTTCTAGTGTCTCTATTATGCCTAGGACGATTTATGAAATGCTTGATTTGACACCTTTGGAAGATTGTTATTTGGATGTCCCACTCAATGATAATGCTAAGAAGAAACTCAAGGGGAGTATTAATGATGTTCTCATCATGGTTAACAATGCTTATGTCCCTGTTGATTTCTATGTTTTGGATGTTGAATACAATGCTTCTTGTCCTATTACTTTGGGAAGACCTTTTCTTAGAACAGTTGGTGCCATCATTGATATGAAAGAAGGCACCATTAAATATCATTTTCCATTCAAAAAGGTGTTGAACACTTCCCTATGAGGAGAGAGAAGTTGCTTTTTGCTCCTCCTTTGAAAGAAAGATTTGATGTTAATGCTTCCTCATTTGAAAATACTTGATTATTCTTGCTTCTTGTGCCTAACTTAAAGGCGTTAAAGAAAAGTACTTGTTGGGAGATAACCCAAGAGTTTTCTTGAGTGTTGGAAGTTATTACTTCAGTAATGACCTCTCCTTATCCTTTTTGTTTGCTTTTTGTGCCAAGAATGACCTCTAATGAGAGGGAAGTAAGATTTGGGGAGTTCTCTGTAACTAGGATTAATCTCAAAATTTACGAATAAACCCCCAGTATGTTAGCTAACTTTCGTTAGTTCAACACTTTTTTATTTGAGCAACAGAAGATGTTCTAAAAAAATCGGTTTCTACCTGCTGGTCTGTTTTGACAGATTTCTGCCATTATTTGCATTTGCTTCTTATTGATTCCTTTTTTAGTTCACTTTAGGTGAATTGAGATTTTTGAAGGATTTACTACAGTAGCTTGTGTTTTTAGTGAAAAGCCTTGCTGTTCCAAAGCTTTGCCAGAGGTCTAATATCTTTTGAATACACTAATGTTGCTAATGAAGATTGTGTGAAGTTTTGTATGAAGTAAAATTTTCAGGTGTAGAGAGAGAATGATGCAATGAGATGAAGAATGGACAAAAGCTCAAGCTTGGGGATGCCACCATGGTGTAACCCCAAGAAATATCCAAGAGTTACAAGCGTCAAAGCTTGGGGATGCCCAAGGCATCCCCTTCTTCATCAATAAAAAGCTCAGGTCAGTTTAGACACTTCGTTTTTATTGTTTCATGCACAGTTGTGTTATTCTTGGAGCGTCTTAGTTTTCGTTTGCTTTTCTTAGTTTGTTTAGTTTTCTTGAATAAAGTAGTTTGGACCCCCGTTCTCGCTGTATTGTTTTGCAAATAAGTTGCTTGGTGTTGGAAAGGAGTAGTAAGTTCTTGCTTGTAAGTGCAAGAGGAGCTTGCATTGACTGTGACTTAAGACTTTAGCATGACATGCTAGGTGTTGTTTTGGCATTATGCTTAGTGATTATTGATGTAGCATGTCTTGTTCCAAACAATTGGGATTGCTTAGTGTGCCTTGAAGAAATTATGCGTTGTTTTAGCATGCAAAAGCATAGTATTGTGGTATTCTCCTTTGATGCTTTGCTTGGGTTGACTTGGCACATGCTCACACCATGTTATGACTCTCACAATTCACCATTAGCCTCTATGATCATTTAGTCCTTGACTTGTAGTACCACTCTTTGCTTTGATTAGTATGCTTTGTTGCATTGCATGATTTTGGCCATTATTGCTCTCTTAGTTGGTTGCTCCCAGTCTTTTGCTAGCCTCCACTAGTATGAGTAAGTTCTACTCATGCCTCCAACTCCCAAGAAACCAAGTTATTCCAAAGTGTCCACTATAAACTCCTATGCCTTGTGTGTTACACCATTCCAAGTATATTCCTGTTTTCAACTATCTTCCAATTAAAAACTATTTTGTTATGTGAAAACTTAGTGATTAAAGCCCTCACGAACTTGATGGCACACTTTATTCTTGCCCCTAATAAACTTGAACTACTGTGACAACTTTGTTGTATATGCTTGCACTTATAAGTTAGAATTAGCAGAACCGTGTTGTCACGGGTGAAAGGATACGTATGTCGCCTAGAGGGGGGGTGAATAGGCGATTAAAACTTTTCTTAGAATGGCTCAACAAAGGCGGAATAAAACTAGTGTTTACTTTGTTAAGACAAACCTAGAGCAACTAAGGTTCACCTATGTGCACCAACAACTTATGCTAAGCAAAACAAGCAACAAAGTGATAGCAAGATATATATATTACTTCAAGCACGAAGGCTATCACAATGTAAAGTGCATAAGTAAAGAGCTCGGGTATAGAGATAACCGAGGCACGCGGGGACACCGATATTTTACCGAGTTCCTCCCAACATGGAGTACGTCTCGTTTGGAGAGGGGGTGGTATCAAACCACCAACGCCACAAAAGGCCTCCCTTATTCTCCGGTGAATCTAACCCCAATGGGATCGATCCACGGTTCCACTATCGGTGCACTTGTCGGTGGCAACCGGAACCTCTCACAAGGTTGGGGCACTTCTCCACAACTTAATTGGAGGCTCCCAACAAACGCCACCAAGGCCACAATGCCACCAAGGCCACAACCTGCAACACCAACAAACCGTCTAGGGTTCCAAGAACCCAAGAGTAAAAAGCTTCTCAACTTTCACTCACCAAATCCTCTGGGGAGAACTCAAACCGATGCACCAAATGCAATGGCAAGAACACAAGTAGTGCTCAAATCCTTCTCTCCCAAATTCCACCAAAGCTACAAAAGCTTGTGGGGGAATAAGAGAGGAAGAACAATGGAGGAAATCCACAAAAGACTCCAAGATCTAGATCCCAAGATGTTCCCCTCACTTAGAGGGGAGATGGATTGGTGGGATTGTAGATCTAGATCTCCTCTTTCAAATCCCTAAAGTATATGCAAGAATCAAGGGAGGGATTGAAGGGGAAGCAAGCTCAAGAGGGTCAAGAATGGAGGAGAAAGCCTATAAAACTCGAGCAGTTGCATTGGGGAAGAAGGCCCCCCTTTTATAGGCCCACAGATTTCTGACCGTTTTCTGCCCGTTGGGGAAAAGTCAGACCGGAGACTCCGATCTACACCGAAGACTTCAGTCTACACCGGAGATTCCGGCCCAACCTCCGGACCAGCATCCAGACTGCCCATCTGAATGACCTGGGCCATCCAAGACCCAAAAAGACCGGAGACTCCGGTCTTCCAACACCGGAGACTCCGGACTGAGGAAACACCGGAGACTCCGGGGTAGCCTCCGGACCTGGCTCCGGACCCCCATACAGTATGTCCCAGCCCTGATTCTGAAGTCACCACCGGAGACACATCCGGAAACTCCGGACTACACCGGAGACTCCGGTCCACGCAGACCGGAGACTCCGGTCAGAACCAAATAAGAGGCAAACTTCAAATGGCGATATCTAGAGTTTGGAAACTCCGATTGACCCGAAACCAATTTTGTTGGAAACAGGACAACAAGGGCTATCCAACAAAAAGTGTAAATATTGGATACCACCAAGAGAGAACGTTTCATGTATTATAAAGTGAGATACCTCTCTTGGTGAGAAACCGAAAAACCTCAAAGATCAAAAACGCACTAAGATATAAAGGGGAAATCCGTTTTTGATGAACCAGGGCTTCTTATGAATATTGCCACAAGCTCTAGAACCTCACATGGATAAGATCCAAATAACAACCAGGAAAGGATGATGCAAAGTATGCAAAGGTTTGAGCTCTCTCTGAAGGATATGATCGAGTTACTCACTTGAGAGCCCCTCTTGATAGTACGGTTGTCTATCCTATAAACCGGTCTCCCCAACTAACATCCCGAGACCGGTAAGAGAGAAACCCTATCAAGATCATACCTTTGCCTTGCACATATTCCACTTGATTATGATGTAGACGGTCTTGTCCTTCTCAAGATGGAACACCTTTCTTGATTGCTCTTGTACGCACTTTCTTGATGAAGACTTGCAAGTTACTCACCCATACAACATGGGGAAACCTTTACTTTGACCTTGTCTTCATCGATCCATGATCACCGAGGATGGAAAGCTTCAACCATGAGATCTTCTAGATATTGCACATCTTTAGCTTGCACATCATTTCTTCTATTCTTCATTATGTTGATGCCTTGAAGGTGCACCAGAGATATTAATCCATCTTATTCTTCAAGACATACTTGCCATAGGTTTAACTCTCACATGACCAATCTGTGGATCACTCTTTGAACACCTTGGTCACCACTTGATCCTCTTCACTTTCTTCTTCTCCAAACCTTGAAGCCAACATATGGTTCAAGCATTGCCTATGGACAATTCCTACAAGTATAACTTGATACAAGCATTAGTCCATAGAGATTGTCATTAATTACCAAAACCACACATGGGGGCACACATGTTCTTTCAACAGGGAACATTTTCAACATTGCACTTGTACCTTGTTGTACTAAGTTGATATCATGTTCTTTTATCTATGGATATCACCGGTGTGAAATAAAGAGGGAACTTGTAAGTCCATGGAGTTTGTATCCTGTGTTAGAGAAACGCATGGGCCGCTAGCCTAAGCCATGCCTAATCATGGTGGAAACTTGCAGCATCACCATACTGAGCTATCTATGAAGCATCCTCAATAAAAAGCTATGCATATGGTAAATAAAAAGATTGCTGAGATGCTCATTGTCTACTTGCCTTGTCATTTTGGTTATGGGAAAGCTCCTGTACCATGTGCAAGGGGTACCCCATTGGCGGTTCTTAATGATATGCAAATACTTACAGTGACAAGAACTTACCTGGACCCAAATTTGAGTATGCATGAGGTGTGGCCCTCGTATTCAAGGGACTTGAGATTGCCAATTTATACTTCGTCAAGCATATAATCCAGCTTTGCCACTTTAACCTTAACCACTTCAAGATGCTTATGATAGGGGCAATGAGGGCTGAAAGCTAACAAGTACCATAATTTTTGGAAGCTCTTTTTGAAACTTGTAATCCCTGCTTCCTTTACAAAAAGGCCTTTCTTCCAACATTATTGAGTCTCCACCTTCTACCTTTAGGCACCATTAAGAGAGCATAGTTGTCATTCTGTGTGCAGTGTTCCAAAGCTTATTAATTGATGCATATTGTGATATTACTTGTTCTTGTGCTACTTGTTTCTAGTCACCCTTGTGAACTTTGCAGGTGTCCTATGCATCTATTTGCTACTCTATGAGGAACAAGCTCATTACCACTATGCTATGCTTTCTGTATGTGAAACAAACAAACATTTTTCAATGCATGTTATTCATGATCTTTGGTTGTAGCTTGTCATGTTGCATGCATAGTTACTTTATCCTATTATTAGAACTCCATCTTTCATGCACATGTTTAGAGTTCTTTGATCCCAGCTTTCAATGTTTTCAAATGGTTGGATCTTTATTGTGAGGGTCCATGTCACCTCAAAAATTATTCTATTTATCACTTACCTACTCGAGAATGAGCAGGAGTTAAGATTGGGGATGCTGATACGTTGGAAACGTATCTATAATTTTTGATGCTCCATGCTTGTTTAGTATCTACTTTGCTTTACTTGTCCACACTTTGAGGTGATTTTTACATGTTTTCTGGTACTAACCTATTAACAAGTTGCAACAGTGCCAGATGCCTATTTTCTGCTGTTTTTGGTTTCAGAAAAGTTAGTAAAGAAATATTCTCGGAATTGGACGGGACAAACAACAAAGTCAATTACTTTCCGTGCGGAACAAGAAGTCCAGAGGAGAGCCGGAGGGGCCAGCTAGGGGGGCCAGACCAACCCCAGGCACGGGTGGGCCCAGCCCCGCACCTGGTGTTGGGGATATGCTATATGGGTATCCTCATAGCATGTCACCTATCCGGATAACCCGGGTGGCCCACAGTTGGTAGCACGGCCTATGGCCTGCTGGGCGACCCAGTTAGATGGATCCAGAAGGGAGGACCATGTCGGATAAAGGAAGGCTATGGTGGAGTCACCAGCGTACCCGGAGCCTTGGAGTGCAAGATACACAAGACTAGTAATAGACGGTGTAGGACTCTATAACCTGTCCGGCTAGGACTTTTCCCTGTAACCCTAGGACCTGGCGACTATATAAGTCGGGCCTATGGGAGCCTTTAGGACATGATCATAGACAACTTCAGACAACCTCGCACAGCGAACCAATCACTGTAACTCGGCGTATTGCCCTTATAGTGATTTATAGCAGGAGTACGATTCCGCCATCGTCGTGGGATCTGAACCTGGGTAAGCTATGTTACCTCGTACCGGTCAACCGTCCGCCTTCCCCCACGTCTCTAAACATGCACTGTGAGGAACCCTCCATGGCGTACTCGTCGGAAATACCATGACAGTTGGCGCCCACCGTGGGGCAAGAGGCGCTTCAGGCTCTACAGCAGGCGAGGACCAAGATCTTCACGGGAATCGGCGAAACCGTGGCCATCGGTCATGTTCTCTTCTCCGGAAACATTCCGATCCTCCCGCCTGACGAGTTCTGGATCCCGACGAAGACGAACCCTACGCGGTGTTCGATTTCCTATCGGAGACATCCATCTCTTCATCGGCGAAACTGACTCGGGCACTAGTTCCCTGGGAGTCGGAGGAGCATCAAGGCTCGCACGGACCGCCTACGGGCAGGATACGTTCGCGGAAGGATCGATGCCGGATCTCTCTTCGGAGTTTGCCGGCAAAGATCGGAAAAATTCAAGGCCCACCAAAACCGCCCCTGTGCAGGATATAAAGGTGGAAGATCACTGCAAATCCGCCGGCTTCACCCGCGCGTCTGGACAGCAGAGATCCAAGTTCGTCGGAGTGGTTACCATCTTTGATCTAGCGTGTTGCGTTCAGAGAGAAGGCGAAAACCCCGCGATTACCTGGCCAGTTGGCTCCGTACACGAGCCGATCTGGCCCACTACCCCGATGATAACGATTTGTATCACTTCGTGGAAGGACTGGACCGTGGCACGCTTCTCCGACATTCTTTAAGACGGCAGCAGGCAACGGGACGCCTTACCCTTGAAGATATGGTGAGCACCGTCAATAACTACGCGGAAGCTGACGCAGCAGCCCAGATGGCGCTTTCGCTCATTGACGGAGAACCTCCGATTCAGCCCCCGCCACCACCACCTCCGGCCGCCATCGTCGCAGCAGCACCACCACCTCCAGTCATCGTCGCGGCCGTTGCACCTCCACCGCCCGTCATCGAGGAAGTCCTGGCACCCTTCGACTCTGTCATTGACGCGCTTTATGCTGACTTCAATGCAGATTCCAAGGAGATAGATTTCAGTCCAGAAGAGCTAGACTCCGCTATGCAGGAGATGGAGGAGGAGTACTCACGCGACGAGCAAGCCAACAACGCCATCACGTCTCGAGGGGTGTTTGTCACCATTGGGACGATGATGGATGAAGATCAACCCGGACGAGCTCCACCTACATCGCTGGAAAAGGGGAAGGGGCCACTTATTGCTGCTGACGATGATCGCGCAAAAGTCATGCCTCATCCGCCTAACCCAGTGCAACAGCCGCAGGAACTCGGCACCGGCACGAGCAACAACACCGCCGCAAACTTGCCGCCTCCGGCATCCACGTCTGCAGCAGCTCAAGTTACTCCAGATGATATAGTGATGTACGACAACCTCCTCGTCGAGCCACTGATCATTGCTCATATCCGGAACGTGACCCAGCTTGACGAGAAGCGCCAGCAGCTGCTGGAGGAAGCGCATGCCATCGCGGAGCAAGGCGCTAAGCTAGATCGAGATCTGGTCAACACGCAGAAATCCATAGAGAAAGCTAGAGTAATGGAGGCCGAGTACAAGACTTTGCTGCAGCAACAGAAGGCTAAGAAAGCTCCGACTCGCGTCATCAACGATCCTGGTGTACGACGCACCCTAGGATGGGCTCCCTCAAAGCCGGCACAAGCCAAGCCATACATTGACAGTGAAGACAAGCAGGTGATGCCCACCCTACTCCTTAACCTCGCCGTCGCCAAGACCCTTCTAGAGCAGGATAGATCGCCTGAGGCAGTGGAACAGGTCTATGACCTAGTGGCCAAGGCGGTGAAGCAACAGGAAAAGGCCACCTCTCAGAGACTTGAGTCCGACCCAGCGCTTTGCCAGTCCAGCCAGTATAAGCCGCCAAGGGACATATCTCCTCTTGATGTTGGGTCCCAGACGGGTTCATCAGAACGAAGACGGAGAGATGCTCGCAACAGGAAGGATGTCATCCCCATATCCTCCGACCATGGAGAAAAGGCCCGACCTCATCGCCCATCGCCACCGCCCCGATCCCCCCGACATCGCGAAGATTACAAGGCTCACCATCATACGGATATGCCCCCACCAAAGCAATGCGGCATCGTCATCCGTGACAACACGGAGCAGACCCATCATGACGGCGAGCGCAACCAAGGGCACAGGAGCAGGTCGCACCATGACCCTCCGCGTCCGACAAGCAACCATGACAGGCGTGAGGCGTCGCAGAAGGGTAACAGCAAGAAGGCTAACCCACCGCCACCTCCACCTCCGTCACCACCAAGCAGTCACCATGGCGGAGGAGGCCCGTGTCGTTCACGCAGCTCATCCCCTGTTGACAAGAAGAAGAACCCGGAGCCATACGATGCACGTTCGCGGATCGATAAGATCCAAGAGGCCCGGGAAGGACCATACCTGGGACCATGTTGCTTTGGACCTGCAATACGGTCCGTAACTTACCCCAAAGGTTTCCGGATTGACAAGACCATCAAGCCCTATGATGGCACCGCCAAACCAGCCACATGGTTGCAGGACTACGACAACGTGGTGGAGATGGCCGGAGGCAACCCCAATGTCGCCGTCAAGTACCTCCCATTAATGTTGGCAGGCACAACCCGTCAATGGATCGACGACTTGCCAGAGAAATCTATCTACAACTGGTTGGACATGCAAGAAGCGTTCACCAAGAACTTTGAGGGTACATAAAAGCGTCCATGCACTGTGGGCGATCTACAGCGGTGCATGCAAGAGAAAGACGAGACATCTCGCGCCTACCTCTCGCACTGGCTGGACATGAAGAATTCCTGCGCAGGAGTGCACGCTCAGACCGCCATGGCCGCCTTCATCGACGGGTTGGAAAGGGGCACGTTGCTCCGGCATAAGCTGAAGCGCTTGCAGGACAATCACCAGCTTGACTTGAACCAGATGATTCAGTTGGCTAGTGAGTTCGCAGCTGCCGACGACGATGCTCGCGGCTCCTTGCTGGCAACATCCGTTCCAACTCAAGCTCGGAGGAACAGCAGTACAAAGCAGAAAACCGCTCCAGAAGAAAAGCAATCTACCGACATGGTCGCTATGACTTTTGTAGGACGAGGTGAAGGCAGACAACATGGCCGAGGAAGGGGAGCTGGTCGTGGGCAGCAACGAGGAAATGAAACCACCTCAGTGCCGCTCCGCGTTCCCCAAACCTACAAGGAGTACCGCGATATGCCGTGCCTCGTACACCTCGATGCCAACGGTAAGGACACCCATACCAATCGACACTGCAAGTTTGTCAACGAACTCAAGGAAGACCCGGAGTCCGGCTACAAGTGAAGTCGGAAGAACAGACCGTGAGGCAAGGGCAAGGGAAAGAAGAAGGAGGAGGATTCCAAGGATTCAAGTGACATGGATGAGGACATTGACCCCAAGCACGCCGACAAAGGCGACGACAAGGGCAAGAACCCCTTCGCAAAGAAGGCACCAGTCTACCACACTTTCCTTGGCACCCCCACCGTTCGACAACATAAGACCTCTCTAAGGATCCTGATGGCCACTCTCCCCCCAGTTCCCTAGTACCTGCGCTGGTCGGAGGTTCCAATAACTTGGGACAGGACGGACCACCCAGACCTTATACCTACGGAGAACCAGTACGCCATGGTCATCAACCCCTTGATTGACGGCGTGGAGTTCACCAAGTGTATGGTGGATAGTGGAAGCAGCATCAACATCATGTACCTGGATACACTTCAGAAGATGAACTTGACGGAGGAAAACCTAAGGCGAACCAACACCATCTTCCACGGCGTAGTTCCTGGTCGGGAAGCTCGGTCCCTTGGGTGCATTACACTTCAGGTTTCCTTTGGCGATGTTAACAATTACCGCCAAGAGCACATGACCTTCGAGGTGGTCCCCTTCAAGAGCGTGTACCACGTTATATTCGGCCGCGACATATTCCACACGTTCATGGCCAAGCCATGCTTCGTCTGCAACAAACTCAAGATACCCAGACCAAACGGTGTCATCATCGTATCCAGAAGCTTTACCAAGGCAAGGGACTGCGAGATCAATGAAGCAGCCGTTGCAGAAGCTGTCCTCTACAGCGAAGAATTCAAAGAGATCCAGAGCAAGGTTGATGACTCAGAGATGCCCGTGTCGAAGAAGCAGATCTCCGAATCCGCTCCTGTGTCCAAGGCCGCCATCGAGACCAAGCCGGTGGAACTTGTGGTAGGCGATGCCTCCAAGGTCACCGCCATTGGGACGAACCTGGATCCCAAATAGGAAAGAGCGCTCGTCGAGTTCCTTCGTGAGAATAGGGACATCTTTGCCTGGAAACCTGCCGACATGAAAGGTGTACCTAGGGAACTTGCCGAGATAGCTTAAACATAGATCCAAAATGTAAACCAGTGAAACAACCTCTACGATGCTTCGGAGATGAGAAGAGACGTGCCATTGGCAAAGAGATAGCTAGGTTACTCAAGGTTGGGTTTATCCGAGAAGTCCTTCACACCCGATGGGTGGCCAATCCTGTACTTGTCCCCAAAAAGGGAACCAATGAATTAAGAATGTGCGTTGATTACACCGGCTTGAACAAAGCATGTTCCAAAGATCTGTTTGGTTTGCCTCGCATTGACCAAGTCATTGACTCGACGGCTGGCTCGGAGCTTTTGTGTTTTCTTGATGCATACTCAGGATACCACCAGATCAAGATGAGGAAGTCGGACCAATTGGCCACTTCGTTCACTACACCATACGACACGTTTTGCTATGTTACGATCCCCTTTGGGTTGAAAAACGCAGGTGCTACGTACCAACGGACAATGGAACGTTGCCTCCACGACCAAATTGGTCGGAACATTCACTCCTATGTGGACGATATTGCGGTGATGTCTAAAAAGTCAAATGACTTAATCTCTGACTTAAAAGAAACCTTTGATAATCTCCGGAAATACAACATGATGCTTAACCCTAAGAAGTGCGTCTTCGGGGTTCCAGCCGGTAAATTGTTGGGTTTCATCGTTTCCCAACGCGGAATCGAGGTTAACCCGGAGAAAATCAAGGACATCTTAAACATAAACCGTCCGACATGCCTAAAGGACATTCAACGACTAACAGGTTGTGTTGCAGCAGTTAGTCGGTTCGTCAGCCGACTTGGAGAAAAGGCTCTGCCGCTGTACAATTTGCTGAAGAAGGCGGACAAATTCACATGGACAGACGAAGCAGATGCAGCATTGAAGCATCTCAAGGAGATTCTTTCCTCAGCGCCCATCCTTGCAGCACCCGAGCTTGGAGAACCCCTGTTAATCTACATGGCGGCAACCAACCGGGTAATCAGCATCATCGTCGTGGTAGAGCGGAAGGAACCAGGCTATGAGCACAGAGTTCAACGACCAGTTTACTATGTAAGCGAGGTTTTGACGGAGTCCAAGCAGCGTTACCCGCACTACCAGAAGATAGCTTATGGAGTATTCCTTGCTTCTCGGAAGCTAAGGCATTACTTTCAGGAGCACCCAATCACAGTGGTGAGCAAGACTCCACTATCCGACATTATCAACAACAGCGACGCTATGGGAAGGGTCGCGAAGTGGGGCGTTGAGATTACCTCCTTCGAGATCACCTACAAGAGACGCGACGCTATCAAATCACAAGCCTTGGCGGATTTTGTTGCAGATTGGACGGAGATGCCAGATGCCACTCCGTTGCCGGAACCAGAGTACTGGGTGATGCACTTTGACGGATCAAAGCTGCTCAATGGCTCGGGGGGCCGGTGTATTGCTACAGTCACCAACACGAGACAAGCTACACTACGTTCTGCAGATCCACTTAGAGGCTACAAACAACATGGCGGAGTATGAAGCACTCATTCACGGACTTCGTGTAGCCAAGGATATTGGCATCAAGCGCATAGTTTGCTGTGGAGATTCTGACTTGGTTGCCCAGCAGGTGGCTGGCACCTGGAATGCGCGGAACCCTATGATGGCGGCATATCGAGACGAAATGGACGAGATAGCCAAGAGCTTCTTGGGCTAAGAAGTCAAGTATGTACCTAGGGAACAAAACGAGGCGGCTGATCTGTTGTCTAAGCTTGGATCAGGGTGCAAGAAAATTCCGCCAGGAGTTTTCCTAGAGCACTTGCGCACACCATCTGTGAAGGGAGACGACATCGACAACCTGGATAGAGCTGACTCTTTCATCAACATGGTCACTAAGGTCCCTCCGTCTTGGAAAAAACCGTTCATGGAATATCTTGAACACGGAACTTTGCCCGACGATGAAGTCGAAAGACGGCAAATAGTACGACGAGCAAAGGGTTATACCATAATCAATGGGCAACTCTACAAAAGGAGCACTACTAGTGTATACCTAAAGTGTGTTTCCCAGCTAGAAGGTATGGAAATCCTACGCGAATCCATCTCGGAGACTGTGGGCATCACGCCGCTCCTCGATCGTTGGTCGCGAAAGACTTCCATCAAGGATTCTACTGGCTGACCGCGAAGGCGGACGCCGACAAGCTGGTTGAGACGTGCATGGGATGCCAGTATTATGCCCGACAACCACATGTTCCTGCTGAAGAATTGCGAACAATACCAATAACTTGGCCGTTTGCAGTCTGGGGGCTAGACATGGTGGGACCGTTACAGACGGCACCTTGTGGGTTTACGCATCTGCTTGTAGAAGTTGATAAATTCACTAAATGGATAGAAGCTAAACCCATTAGAAAGCTTGATGGGGCAACTGCCCTCAGGTTTGTCCGGGATCTAGTGGTGAGATTTGGTCTCCCACATAGAATTATCACCGACAACGGCAGCAATTTGTCACTCGGAGAAGTGGAGGCTTATTGTTGGGAGAAAGGCATCCGACTTGACCTTGCATCTGTGGCACACCCACAGTCCAACGGTCAGGTTGAGCGAGCCAATGGATTAATTCTGCGGGGAATCAAGCCACGTCTTGAGCACCGCTACATAGAGCAGCTGGAGCCTGGGCGGAAGAATTGCCATTTGTGCTGTGGAGTTTACGAACTACACCCAACATATCCACCGGCTACACCCCTTACTTCATGGTATATGGAGTAGAAGCCATCCTGCCTTCCGACATCCTTCACGATTCACCAAGAGTTGCCGCCTACGACAAAGATGATGCTGAAGAATCCAGACGCCTAGATGTGGACCTTCTCGAGGAGGAGCGCGTTTTGGCATGGCAAAGATCCGCCATCTACCATCAGAAGTTATGCAGCTACCATAGTCGCCGCGTTCGGCATCGCTCGTTTAAGGAGGGGGATTTGGTGCTCCGACTTAAGTAGAAGAAGTCACACAAATTATCCCCGCCATGGGAAGGACCGTTCATCATAAGCAAGGCGCTACTCAATGGGTCTTACTACCTTGTTGACAATTGTGAACTGAAGGATAGACCCAACGAGGATCATAAGCGTAAGCGACGTGACCCGGATGATGACTACCCGGAGCTTGATCGGTCATGGAACATAGCATAGCTACGTCCTTTTTACACTAAGCATTTTTATCTAATTGTGTACCTCTTATATATGATCAATGAAATAAAGCTCTCTGGTTCACTCATATTTCTGAGTCTTTTACCTCCTTCAATGTTCATTTTTGGATCATGTAAAACCTTTATGCACAAGTTTTGCAATTGCACTTGTGAAATTTCCGCCTACGAGCGTTAGCTTAAGTTTTCTGGTCTACACGTTCTTTGTCGTTTTTATGTGGATTCTGGAGTAGTGACTTTCGGCGCTTACTGTCGACGATTTTGGGCTCAGGTTATTGACGGTGCCATTGGGAATATCACCTAAGTGCATGGTTCCGACAACGAGTCTTCCGACTCACGAAAAGTCAAGCATAAGAACCAAAGTAATGGATAAGCCAGCACTTGCTTAAAAAATATATACATGCTGGAAACTAGTTCTTAAGTAGCAGGAAATAACAACCATTGTTTTCCGCCTTAAGTTACATAAACAAAGTTTTTTCCGCATATACACCAAAGGTGAAAAAAATATTACAAAGTTGTTCTTCATTCCTTTGGCGCAGGTGACTTGGAAGCAGCATCATCACCAGCCGGAGAGCCACCCTCGAAGCCGGCACTGTGGTGGGACACAGAGGAATCTTGGTTGCCGCTGTCGATGATGTTCATGGGCACGAAGACGTCGACGTCCACCAACTCGGCCAGTCTGGTGTCATAGCCCGCGAGTGACGACAATATGGCTTCATGGTTAATTTCTTTGCCATCATCATCAACGCCGGGGATGCCAGAGGTCACCATTGACAACGCCATCCTCGCGCCAGCCTGTGCACACGAAGCTTTCCAGCTTGTGATTCTCTCGGGGGCTCGGCGCAAAATCTCCGAGTACTTCACCACGGAGTCTGATGCCTTGATGTTTATCTGGAGGGCCTTGGCAATCTCCTTGGCTTGCGTGATGGCAGTGTTGATAAAGTTGCCGGCAAGAACCATGCATTCCTTGGCTGGAGGAGGCGATCGGGTTAAACCCATAGGAGCTGCAAATTACGACAAGAAGCGCATGAGTTCAACAAATCAAAGTATCCAGACTACAGAAATCCAAGACGGAGAAAACTTACTGAAGATGCTGGCCTCAGCTTGCCAGAGGGTGTCCGCCAAGGATTCTTTCTCTTGTTGGAGGAGCTTATACGCCTTGCTATGGCATTGATTTTGCTCATCGGCAGCTTGCTTCTGATCTTTTAAGATCGCAATCTCCTCCTTCAAGCGATTGATTTCCTCAGTGGCGGAGTCCTGCAGGACCTTCATCGACTCCTCATGCATTTTCAGCATGTCCTTCCTCTCCTTCTTAAGAATCTTGTTCTCGCTATCCAGCTCTTGAATGTGCTTGGATTGCTCGACAATATTCTTGGCCTTGGCGATGGTTTCTGCAAGTCGGAGAAACCAAAGTACACAGTAAGTACTCGGAGAATATGGGCACAATACCAAGTCGGAATGCGAAAAAGAAAACAGACGCTTGCTCTTGGTGATCTGTTCCTTCAAGAAGGCAGTTTTACCCTTTTCAGCTTCCAGGTCTGCGCGCATCTTTCAGGTAATTTTCATTGGCCATACCCCTCCGAGCACTCTCGTTCTGTGGAAAAAGGACAAAGTTAAACGTTGTTTAGTCTGCTTGGAGCATCTAGTCGGAAATTTTCCATCTAGACGCTCGGGGGCTACATCGAGAGTTTTTGACTTAACAATATGCTTCGCTTTCTTTAAGCATCTAGTCGGAACTAATTCAGTTACAACTAGAAGCTTGGGGGCTACAGTATAAAGTTTTTAACTCGGACATATGCTTAGCTTTATTTAAGCATCTAGTCGGAACTAATTCAGTCGCAACTAGAAGCTTGGGGGATACAGTACTGAAATTTATAAACACTGCGTATGCTACTCTTAAAGCATCTAGTCGGCTACAGTACTAGAAGCAGGTCTCTGGAACCACTCGCCTTTGTGATCCTATACGGGAGAGGGTGGATAAGGTTTTTGGGAAGCGGTCTGCACGACTGCTCAAGTTCGTCATCACGACGCGTCTTCCCGGTCGTCAATCTGGACCTCGTGCACGTCGTCTTCAACTTCGACTTCTTCGACAGCCTACTGCACCAATGACGACTACATCAACAACCGATCAGTATGTACACCATCATCAGATCTGTTGTTTTACTACAGCTGTTAGTGCGTGTAATCTGCTACTATTCATGTTGATTAATACATCTAGTATGTTAGATGTTCACGTGATTGTAGCCGTTGTTGTCATGATTTATATTCTGGAATTAATCATGGAAATTATGTCTAATAATCCAACAATTGCTACAGTAGCTTGTGTCTTTAGTGAAAGTTTTGCTGTTTTGAAACTAAACCCCAAAGGTCTATTATCTTTTGAATGCACTAATGTTACTAATAAAGATTGTGTGAAGTTTTGTATGAAGGAAAATTTTCAGATGTAAAGGAAGAAGGATGTAATGAGATGAAGAATGGACAAAAGATCAAGTTTGGGGATGCCACCCCGTGTCACCCCAAGAAATATTCAAGAGGTACAAACGTCAAAGCTTGGGGATGCCTTGGGCATCCCCTTCTTCATCAATAAAAATCTCAGGTCTTTTTAGACACTTCGTTTTTATTGTTTCATGCACGGTTGTGTTGTTCTTGGAGCGTATTAGTTTTATTTTTTGGTTTTTGTTTTCTTAGTTTTCTTGAATAAAGAAGTTGGACCCCCGTTTTCGCCGCGTTATTTCAAATAAGTTGATTGCTGTTGGGAAGGAGTAGGAAGTTCTAGCTTCAGTAGTACAAGAAGGAGCTTGCTTTGACTATGACTTAGACTTTATCATGTCATTCTAGATGTTGTTTTAACCTTATGCTTAGTGATTATTGTTGTAGCATGACTTGTTCCAAACAATTAGGATTGCTTAATGTGCCTTGAAAGAATCATGCGCTGTTTTAGCATACAAAAACATAGTATTGTGGTATTCTCCTTTGATGCTTTGTTTGGTTTGGCTTGGCACATGCTCACACCATGTAATGACTATGAACAAGTCACCGTAGCCTCTATGATCATTTAGTTTTTGACTTGTGATACCACTTTATGCTTTGATTAGTAATGTTTTGTCGCTCTGCATGATTATGGCCATTATTGCTCTCTTAGTTTGTCGCTCCCAGTCTTTTGCTAGCCTCCACTTGTATGAGTAAGCTCTACTCATGCATCCAACTTCCAAGAAACCAAGTTATTCCAAAGTGTCCACTATAAATTCCTATGCATGGTGTGTTACACCATTCCAAGTATATTCTTGTTTTATCTACCTTCCAATTAAAAAGTCACTTTGTTATGTGAAAATTAGTGATTAAAGCTCTCACAAACTTGATGGCACACTTTTTTTATTGCCCCTAATAAACTTGAACCATTGTGTCATCTATGTTGTATATGCTTGCACTTATACGCTGGAATTAGCAGAACCATGCTGTCATGGGGAACACTTTCAACATTGCACTTGTACATTGTACCCAGTTGATATCATGCTCTTTTGTTTGTGGATATCGTCGGTGTGAAATACAAGGGGAGCTTGTAAGTCCATGGAGTTATGTATGTGTGTTAGAGAAATGCCTGGGTCGCTAGCCTAAGCCATGCCTAATCATGGTGGAAACTTGCAGCATCACCATATTGAGCAATCTATGAAGCTTTATTCTTATAAAAAAAGAGACATGTTGAAAAGAGGAAAGAGAGAAAAAACACCATTTTCCCATGGTAAATAAGAAGATTGCTGAGATGCTCATTGTCTGCTTGCCTTGTAATTTTGATATGGGATAGCTCCTGTGTCATGTGCAAGGGGTACCCCGTTGGAGGTTCTCTATGATACATATGTACTTACTATGACAAGAACTTACCAATGACTAAAGTTGAGTAGCATGAGGAGCGGCCCTCATACTCAAGGGACATGAGATTGCCAACTTATACTTTGTCAAGCATATACTCCATAGTTTGTTCACTTTAACCTAATCACTTCAAGATGCTTATGATAGGGGCAATGAGAGCTGAAAGCTAACAAGTACCATAATTTTTGGAAGCTATTTATAAGACTTGAAATCCCTGCTTCCCTTTATGAATGGCCTTTCTTCCACTATTATATTGAGTCTCCACCTTCTATCCTTAGGCACCAATTAAGAGAGCATAGTTGCCATTCTTAGTTCTATGTGCATTGTCACAAAACTTATTGATTGATTCATATTGTTGATATTGCTTTCTCTTGAACTATTTGTATCTAGTCACTCTTATGAACTTTGAAGGTGTCCTATGCATTTATTGCTACTCCATGAGGGACAAGCTGAATGCCACCATGCTATGTTTTCTATATGTGAAATAAACAAACGTCTTTCAATGCATTGTTAATCATGATCTTTGTTTGTATCATTTCATGTTATAGCATAGTTACTATGTCCTATTGTTAGAACTTCATCTTTCATGCTCATATTTAGAGTACTTTGATCCCAACTTTCAATGCTTGCAAATGCTTTGATCTTGATTTTGATGGTGCATGTCACCTCAAAAATTATTCTTTTTATCACTTACCTACTCGAGGATGAGCATGAGTTAAGCTTGGGGATGCTTGATACGTCGTAAACGTATATATAATTTTTGATGTTCCATGCTTGTTTAGTATCCACTTTGCTTTGCTTTGTCTACACTTTGAGGTATTTTTATATGTTTTCTGGGACTAACCTATTAACAAGATGCCACAGTGCCAGTTGTCTATTTTCTGTTGTTTTTGGTTCCAGAAAAGTCAGAAAATGAATATTCTCGGAATTGGACGAGACAAAAGCCAAAGTCAATATTTCACCGAGTAGAACACGGAGCCAGAAGACGAGACATAGGAAGGCCTCGACGGGGCCACACCCCCTGGCCGTGCGACCTGGCCTGGCTCGCGCCTGGGGGGGTGCAGCTGCCTCGGGCACCCCCTCGGCCTCCCTCTTCGCCTATAAGAATCCCCTGATACCTAAACCCTAAGTCCCTGATCAATCTTCTACGAAACAGTTCGTAGCCGCCGCCACCATCGTCCCTAGATCGGGGGGATCTGAAGCTCTTCCCGGCACCCATCCGGAGGGGAGAGATCATCCCGGAGGCCTTCTTCATCACCATGCCAGCCTCCAGTATGATGCATGAATAGTTCCACCTTGGACTACGGGTCCATGTAGTAGCTAGATGGTTATTTCTCCTCCTTTGTGCTACCATGTTTAGATTTTGTGGGCTCCGTTCATGCTCAAGATCATCTATTTGTAATCATGCATGTTGTGTTTGCGGGAATCCGATGGATATTGAGATTACTATGTCAGATTGGTTAATGATTCTATCTTATTAATTCTATCATGTCTGTGTTGTTTGAGATCTTGCATGGTCTCCGTTTCTAGTAGCTATCTTGGCCAAGTAGATGCAGTGACTCCAAGAGGGAGTATTTATGCTCGACAGTGGGTTCATGCCTCTATTGAATATGGGGAAGTGACAAAAATCTCTAAGGTTATAGATGTGCTGTTGCTACTAGGGAGAAAACAACAATCTCTTGTTCATGGAACAATTGTATTGTTTACTTTACACACTTTGTTTAAAGCAGTTATCCGTTGCTTGCAACTTAATACTGGAGGGAGTTCGGATGATAACCTGAAGGTGGATTACTAGTCATAGATGCAGTTGGATGGCAGTCTATGTATATTGTTGTAATGCCTAATCAAATCTCATTGGATCATGAATGTGTAGTATTGCATTGTTATGCCTTGCTATGTCCTATCAATTGCACCTCTATAATTTGTTTACCCAACATGTTATGTTGTTTATCTTAAGGAGAACACCTCTAGTGAACTATGGACCCCGGTCCAATCTTTACCATTGATACATCTTCCATCGTTACTGTTTACTTTCTGCAAGCCACCATTACCTTCCACACCATACAGTTAATCCTTTGTTTTCAGCAAACCAGTGAGATTGACAACTTCACTGTTCATTGGGGCAAAGTCTTGAGTTTGTGTTGTGCATGTTTCCAAGTTGCTAGCAACACCTTTGAGTCGTTTCCTTCCTTCTACTAGTTCGATAACCTTGGTTTCTTTCTAAGGGAAAAACTTGTGGCTGTGCCCATCATACCTTCCTCTTGGGGTTTCCCAACGAAGCTCTACAGTGATCTGAGCTACACATCATCACAACCTCATCTACGCAAAAATCATACGAGCAATGAACATCTCCGTGACAAAGTTGGCGCCAACCAAAACATCTTTCCATGGGATAGTCCTGGGTAAACCCGAAATTCCTTTAGGCAAAATCTATCTTGATGTTTTCTTCGGATCCAGAAGTAATTTTAGGCGTGAGAAGCTCAAATTCGAAGTCATGGACTGGCCGTCACAGTACCACGTGATCCTGGGGCGCCCAACTTTCTCAAGATTCATGGTAGTGCCACATTATGCGTATATAATGATGAAGATGCCAGCGCCCAATGGAATCTTTATGGTCAGAGGAAGCTTTACTCGATCCGACAATTGTGATCGAGAGTTCAACAAAATCTCCGAATCTTTCGGGATGGTGACAGAATTTGAGAAGTTGAAGATATCGATAGACACAGAGACCTTGATAGAAGTCCGGTCTATGCATGACCTAGCATTTGATCAAGCAAAGGATACAAGGGAAGTGCAGGTCCACCCCACGGACCCAAAGAAAATGGCCCCGACGTCCACCAATCTCAAGCCCGCATAGTAAAGCGCACTCATCGAGTTCCTTCGCTGGGAGATTTTCACATGGGTGCCATTAGACATGCCGAGAATCCCCAGGGAACTCGCTAAGCATACACTCAATTTATATCCTGACACCAAACATGTGAAGCAATCACTCCGCTGTTTTGCAAAACCCAAAAGAACGACCATTGGAAGAGAAATCCATCGCCTCATGGACGTCAAATTCATTAAGGAAATCAAGAAAGCACTCTGGGTCGCTAACCCCGTGTGCGTCCCGAAGAAAAACACAAAAGAACTACACATGTGTATCGACTTCACTGACCTCAACAAACATTGTCCAAAGCATCACTTTCCACTCCTGCGAATCGATCAAATTATCGATACAACATCTGGGTGAGAACGTCTTTCCTTTTTGGACGCTTACTCCGGGTACCACCAAATTTGGATGAAGGTGGAAGACCAAGATAAAACATCATTTAAACACCTTATGGTGTATTCTGCTACACGGCGATGTTGTTCGGCCTCAAAAACACGGGTGCCACTTATCAGCGTATGATGCAAAATTGCCCCGGAAGTCAAATTGTCAATAACGTCCATGTCTACATAGACGATGTTATCGTCACTACCAAGAAGGAGTCGACCTTTATCAGTGACCTTCGGGAAACATTTAATAATCTCGACAAATACCGCATCAAACTCAACCCGCTAAAGTGTTCCTTTGGAGTACATGTAGGACAAATCCTCGGATACCTGGTCTCATCAAGGGGGATATAGGCGAACCCGGAAAAAATCCAAGCAATACTGACAATGAAGAAGACGACAAACCTCTACGGTGTTCAGCAACTAGCGGGACGTGTGGCGGCACTAAGCAGATTTATTGCGCGACTAGGAGAAAAGGCACTCCCTTTCTATAAACTCATGAAGAAATCTGAAAAGTTCGAGTGGATAGATAAGGCTCAAGAAGCCTTTGCGGCTCTCAAGAAAATACTTTCGACATTACATGTTGTCGTGTCACCTAAAGAGAAAGAACCACTCCTGTTGTACATCACCGCCACAAATCAGGTGGTCCGCATGGTCCTAGTGGTGGAACGACCCGAGGAAGAAAAGACCCATGGTGTCCAAAGGCCAATATATTATCTTAGCGAAGTATTGTCTCCTTCAAAGCAAAGGTTCCGCACTATCAGAAGCTCGCATACTGTGTCTTCATGACAGCACGCAAGCTGCGCCATTATTTCTCAGAGCACCCGATAGTGTTCGTCAACGAGGCCCCCCTATCCAACATATTGAACAACCCGGAAGCTACATGACGCGTCTCTCTTTGGGGCATCGAATTATCCCCTCGAGATATCACGTACAAGAAGCGCAAGGCGATAAAATCTCAAGTTTAGCCTGATTTCATCACAGAGTGGACAGAACTGCAGTGCGTGGGTGCGCCAGATCTATTGAGCGTGTGGACAATGTACTTCAATGGATCCAAGCGGACAGAAGGAGCAGGAGTAGGAGTCATCTTAATCTCTCCACAAGATGACAAGATGCGATATGTTTTGCGGATGAGTTTTTCCAATGTTTCAAACAATGAAGCCGAATACGAGACACTGTTACACGACATGTGCATGGCTGGAGCCTGTGGTGCAACTTGCCTCAAAATTTTCGCGACTCAAACCTTATGGCACAACAAGTGATGAACAAGTGTAACGCTGTCAGCGACAACATGATCGCATATTGAGACTTGTATAATATCATAGAAGCCCACTCGTTGTGTTTCGTGCCAACTTACGGGCTATGTGTTTTTTTATTTGGTGCTCTTAGACAAGTTGGTCCAAACACTGCCATAACCACCTGATAAAACTTAGTACACGGTATCAAAGCATGTGATCTCACATGTATAGGTAGTCAACATGTATCAGGAGGAGATCCATATGCAAGACACATCAAGGCAGGAGTGTATTTTTGAACTGGTAAAAGACCATATAATCTGGTGCAGTATTTCTTGCATATTAAGTAGCATCATAATCCTGACACCGAAAATCCGCATGAACAAATCCATGCTCATTCTAAAGTGCTGGCGAAAATCCTTGGGGGCATGTGTTGGTGCATCGACAAAATAGTCACTATCAAGCAACAAAGCACCTGCAAGTCGACCCGCATGTCCTTGTTCCTCACTTT
The DNA here is from genome assembly GCA_916181665.1 of Avena sativa. Lineage (NCBI taxonomy): Eukaryota > Viridiplantae > Streptophyta > Magnoliopsida > Poales > Poaceae > Avena > Avena sativa. The sequence goes on from OV702282.1 coordinate 199,745,891, forward strand.
CTAAACCCTCAAACCTCCACGCCGAGGAACGACGTTTATCTGCTCTTGGTAAGAAGAAGGGCAGACAAGATCATCATCCGCTCTTCCCCTTCGACGACATCGGCTTTGTCCTGCATCAGCAGTTGGTTTATCGTCTCATCGTTGCTATCCATAGTCTACGAATGAAACAACAAAGCAATCAAACAACAACGGTGGTGTCGATCGCCGGTGTGACAAAGTATGTAGAAAAAGTATAGCTAGACAAACGGGCGAACACCTTGTGTGCGAGGCTACCAAACTGTGGTGTCGACCACAGCTAGACGAAAGGTGGGGACCGCCGGCATGTGCCGTGTTAGTCGGCATGTGGCGGCAATGGCGGATTTCAGACAACAACGGGAAATCATGACTCCTTCCATATGTCACATCCCAAATTTTAGATTTGGTCTTGCATATCATTCATAGCATTGCATCATATCTTTCCATGCAAAACCGTCGAGTAGAAAGGTTCGGCGAAACGCTATCTTCAAAACCCTTTTTTGTTTCGCTACGAGGTTCCTGCGGGGAGCTTTAGAGGGACTTGCAACAACCACCCCTGTAGGTTCGAGTTTTCCCTCAAACTTTAACTGAAGGTTGTGCCCCTCGACGATACGAACCCGTAGGCGCGAGAATCGCTCCAATCGGAGTTCGTATGCAAAAGACTCGGACGTTTTAGTAAACCGCCGGAAAACAGTCCGAAAATCCGGACCGATTTCCAAGTTAGAGTCAGTTTCTGGACCGTTTCTGTTTAGGATTTCAGCGCGCAGGACTATTTAAACAGGGCCCCACCTGGCCCCGTTTTCCGTGCCCCACACGACCCCGACCCCGCCGCCTCTCCTCCTGCCGCGCGCCCGCCCCGAGGCTCGCATCCGCCGCCGCCTCCGACCGCCGTTGCCCCTGCCAGGTGCACCGCCGCCACCCCCTCGCTCTCCTCTCTCTATTCCCGGCCATCACCGCCGCAACCGCTGCCCCCATCTGCGCGTCTCCGCGCCGCCGCCATGGCCTCGCTGCGCCGCCGCCGCCGCTCCTCACCGCGGCCGCGCCGCCCCGCTGCCGCGGCATCGCGCCGCCGCCATCACCCCGCGAGCGCGCCTGCCGCCGCCACCGCGCGCCGTGCGCCGCCATCCGCCGCCGCCGCTCCTCACCGCCGCCGCCGCCGCATGCTGCTGCTGCTGCCGCCGTGCCTCGCCGCCGCTGCTGGGCCGCCTCGCTGCGCGCGCTAGCTGCTGCCTCGATCCGCGTGCACGCGCGCACACGCACGTATGCATGCATGCATATACACGCACGTACGCGCCGCCTTGCGTCCGATTAATTTTTCTCGGACCGTTCGTTGACCGTGTACGTCCGTGCAGGAAGAACCACATCGCCGGATCCGATCGCCGCCGCCGTCCGGAACTCGCCGCGCCTTCCGGAGTCCGTTTCGCCATCCGTTTTCGGTAAGATAGCAGCCACCGTCAGATCTCAGATCAGCGGCCTAGATCGTTCGTTGACTGGTCAGCATCTCAGGCGTTGACTAGTCAGACGCCCAGTCAGCGCCCAGTCAGCAGACACATGACCAGTCAAACAGACATAGTTGACTGGGTCAATTTCGTTAATCCCTCTAGTTGACAGATTTCGGTAGAATCTTGTAAATTGCGTAGAAATTTAACCGCTTGGCCAAAAATTGCAAATAAAATATATACGAGTTCAGTGAGTCGTGTAGAATCTCGCTGTAGCTTTAGTTCAGACTTTTACTGTCAGGTTTAGTACAGTTTAATCAAACTATTTAGTGGCCTTTTCGGAGTAATAAATTCGTAGATAAAGATCCTTAGCTCCAAAAATCGCGTGTGATATGTCCCTGAGCTCGTGTGAACGAGGGGAATCTCATAGTGAATTAAAAAGATAGGCTTACAGTAAAAACTTCTGCAGTATTTGTCTAATGGCTTTCTGCAGTGTTTTAATTACTCGGGAAGTTTTATAACTCCTTTTTGAGTAATTCCAATTGGTACTGTTTCTAATCAGCGATGCCTATGCGGTAGATTTTTCCCAAGATTTTACAAATAGTATACTACCGGTAGCGAATTATTTAATTTCTAGCTCTAGTTGTGAGCACTACTTTTGGTTAGTAGTTTCCCTAGCGCCAAATCTATTTTTCCATGCATGTATTCGGTAGTGTTATGGATTAGAATTATGTGGTGCAGCTGTAGCACCGATTCACTTGCCGTTCTTGCATTCATGCATCATATTTGTTGCATATGTTGTGGATTGTTTGTTTATGAATGCATTTGTGTCGTGTAGATTGTGCTGAGTGCAACGCTTGTTTGTATGAGGATTGTGCTCCAGACCGCTACAACCAAGGCAAGTAGATGCTACTTTGTTCATGATATCGTCCTACTATTTTCAATGCATTGTCGTGTATTTTGTAGATGCATGTGTAGGATGATACTATCGCTATGCTATGTCCTATTATGTGGTAGGACCCTCTCTGTAGATGAACCACCGTTGGTAGATGTGCTTAGCCATGCTTTGTTGAACAAGGGCTGGGTTACATCATTGATACTTGTTTTCTCAAAGTATTGGTTTGTGAAAACTAAAAACAACTTAATCAATGAACCCCCTGGGTGTGATGGTATTGATAAATTTTGGTGGTTTCATTGCGGAAAGGCACCCATGTATCAAGAGAGAATGATTGGCTTCTTTATTGTGTAGCTTACGTGTACAACCATGTGCCAATAATGGAATGGGCGGTTGGTTGGACTTAGTAGGTTGTGGTAACTCGAACCCGCGTATCCAGAGATGTAGAATTTTGGTAGGTTGGACCGGTGCGCGTCGGGATTGAGGAGCTACTTCCTGAATAGTCTCTTCTTGGTCTTCTCCCTATCATCACCCAAAATGAGAGTGATGGTATGAGCTGGGCTGGCCAAGTCACATGGATAAAGTGTACTAACCTCTGCAGAGTGTATAATCTAATCGATTAGCCGTGTCCCCGGTTATGGACATCTGAGTTGCTAGATATTGATTCCATGACATGTTTCTCGCTCATTCTAATTTCATAATTGTTTTAATATTGTTGGGTTAACTTAATTGGGATCTTTTCAAAGAAAAATCAAAATTGTTTATGAAAGTAAGACAAATGTATTTGCAAATGCAAGCCAGACATAACTCCACTTGCCAAATATGCATGTAGATGTTAGCACTATTGTCTCCTTTACTAGCTCTACTTGCCATACATTCCATGTATTGACCCTTCGGGGCTGCTACGTTTCATGTTGCAGGTTATTCCAATTCTGATTGATCGTTATAGGCCACGGTACTCCACTCGGCACTTGTTCACTTGTGGGCAATTTGAAGATTGGAGGTTTTACATGTTTATGTTGCTACCTGAATAATTTGAGCTAGCTTTATGCTAAGCTTTCATTGTAATAATGGTACTCTGGATCTTTGTACATCATGATACACGGTTAATTGCTATGTTATCTATCTTACTCTATTGTGGGCCAATGAACCGATCCAGGGATTGGCATGTCACATAGAGGCCACGGTCTTTTCAGAACCGGGGTGTTACAGGATGGTATCAGAGCCCGTGTGTCGACTGTAGGATCGTGACCTAGGATTGGATTAGGAAGCCATAGAATTATTAAGCCTATATTAACTCTGTCTTTCCTCTTATGCCTTTCACCCTCGTAAATTCTTACCATATGCTATTCTCACACTCTCCTCTTTTACTTGATAGATGGGAGACGTCAGGACTGAGTATGTCACCATGGAGTCACCAAGGCCCTTTGCAAGGCAGTTAGCTCAGCTCTCGCAGTCATTGGGATTGCCACTGCCCATGTTCAAGGGAAGAAGGTTGTACACCTATGGGTATGGAGAGGATGCATGGGAGATCACCACCTTCATATTCAGAGATGCCGCCTTGCCAAACCCCGCGCACTTGGTCTACACCAAGACATACTGCAATCCGGGACTTGGAATCAACTTGGCCATACATGAAGCCCTGTCTCGCTAGTGCCACTATGTCCGACACCTACTGCCTGCAGATTCACCTTACCGTGACTATGGAAGGCGTGATGAAGAAGGGAACATTGTGACTACCCCGGGCGACAGGAACAACATGCCGCCCCGTCGAAGGCACATAGAGGACATGGGGAGAGAGAATGGAGCTCTAGCAGAGAAGGTGAGGATGTTGAAGGAGATTGCAGACTTTACTAGCAACGGAATGGTGGTCCAAGGACAGGAGATAGACACTCTGCATGAAGCTGTAGGAGTTCTAGAGACTGCCCTGATAGCCAGAGATGAGACCATAGCCCATCTTCATGGTACTGTGCAGGAGAACGCCCAAAACATACAGCAATTGCGAGGGACCGTCCAGGAAAGGGACCAGACCATTGAAGTAATGACAGCCCAGATTGCCGCTCTCCAAGCGCAGCTGAATCCACCCCCGGATGATGACAATGGAGATGATGGCAACAATGGGGATGATGATGACAGTGGAGACGATGACGATGATGAGGACGAGGATGATGATGATGGAGACGATGATGGTGGAGGAGATGAAGCTGTTGCTGTTGCAGCTGAGGATGAAGAAGAAGAGGAGGATCCAGAAGAGGTGGAGTTTGAAGTCTCAAGTGATGGTTCAGGAGAGGTGTACACTCCTCCGCCATGGTTGTACCGCGAGCCGAAGCGCCAACGCATGACCGCAAGGACCTACCTCAATCTCTTCAAGAAGTAGATAGAAGTCTACCAATTAGTCCTCGTTAGGCGAATTCGTTAGGATTGGTCTCGATCGTTGTGAAACTTAGTCCGTGTTAGTTTAAAAGTGTTTAGTTTCTTATTTGTGTACTCCAATATTCCAGGTTTTATTTGTGCAATTTTTAATGAAAGAGTTATGGCAATTTGGTTATCATCTGTGTGTTTTTCGCTGCAGTTTTTCTGCTGATACAGCAGTACTGCGCGATTTTTCATATTTTTCTGGTAACTCAGAAAAATCTGAAAAACATTGGGCTGAAGCGAAACTCTCTGTGCCATATGCACAAAAATTGGCTTAATTTTCTGACGAGTTTAAGTCAGGCGGAAAAATTCGTGAACGCTGCTGGACTGTTCTGGCAGAATTGTTGTTTTGTTGATTAGTTGATCAACTGTTTAGTTAACCATTGCCAACTCTTGCAAAACTATTTCAGTAGGTAAATACTGCTAGGATAACACCTGGGATGTTGCTGGACCGCTTGTTTGTTGATGTGTTGCTTGCTTATGATTGTCTGTTATTGTTTGTTGTTGATTGATCATATGCATGGGTAGAATCCTATTATCGTAGTTGATTCTTTCTAAACTTACCTATGCTGAACCGCAGATGCCTCCCCGTCGCCAACCCACTGAGATGGAGCAGCTCATGGCAGCTCAGGCACAGCTGACCCAAGTGATGACCCAGTTCATGGCAAACCAGAACAACAACAATGGAAACAATCAGCCTCAGGGAGATGCTCTCACCAGATTTCTGAGGTTAAGGCCAGCTAAGTTCTCTACTGCAACGGAACCAATGGTTGCTCTCGACTGGTTGCGTTCAGTCAACAAGGATCTAGTGACTATCGGATGCACTGATGCTGAGAAGGTGAGGTTTGCCGCTCACCTACTGGAAGGACCAGTCGCTTCTTGGTGGGACACATTTCAGATCACCCACCCGCTGGATACCGTGACTTGGGCAATGTTTGAGGAAGGTTTCAGAACCTACCACGTGTCTTCAGGAGTTCTGAGCCTGAAGAGGAAGGAGTTCCGCAACTTGCGCCAAACCAATCGCTCCGTGGCCGAGTACATTGAAGAGTTCAACAACCTGTCCCGTTATGCACCTGAGGATGTTGACACTGATGCCAAAAGGAGGGAGAGATTCCTGGATGGCCTCAGTGATGAGCTTTCAGTACAGCTACTTGTGGTTTACTGCCCCACTTTCCAGGAGCTTATGGACAAGGCTAGGATCTTGGAAGGGAAGCACAAGCAAGTGGAGAACCGCAAGAGAAAGAGCAATACTCATCACTCTGGTTCACACCACAAGACTCGCACTTCATATGATGGACACTCCAAGCATGGAGGAAGTGACCATGGGAGCCATGACCGCCGCGATGGACATCGTCATGACAACCATAGGAGCAGCCACCACAACCACAAGGGAGGACACTCTCACCACTCTGGAGGACACGGTGGACATGACCGCAACCGTGATCGCAACTTCGTGAAGAAGGATCTGAGTGAGGTGACGTGCTTCAAGTGCAAGCAAAAGGGACACTATGCTGACAACTGTCCGGAGAGGAAAGGACTGAAGCCAACCAACGGCGAGAAGGCCACAGTGAACCACATGAATGTGGAGGAGATTCCAGATGAGCCTGACCTTGTGATTGGTAAGTTCCCAATCAACACTTACCCTGCACTTATACTTTTTTATACTGGTGCATCGCATTCATTCATATCAAGGGCATTCGCGGATAAGTATAAGTTACCCACTGAGTCTATGAAAAGGTCTATTAGAGTGAGTTCACCTGGAGGAGATATGATAGCTAGTGCGGGATGCCGCGACTTGACTGTGAGGATTGGAACACACAACTTCATTGCACATTTGGTAGTGTTGGATTCACAGGGATTAGATGTTATTCTGGGTATGGATTGGATGTCCATGCACGGGGGACACATAGATTGTGCACAGCGAGCCGTTTCACTCAAAACCCCGGATGGTAAGAGGATTAGATTCAAGTCGGCTGCACGACCGAGAAGGTGTAAGTTGAATTCTCTTAAGGGGGTTAGCATGGATACTGTGCCAGTGATTAGGGATTACCCCGACGTGTTTCCGGAAGAGCTGCCAGGAATGCCACCTGACAGGGATGTAGAGTTTCTTATCGACCTGATGCCGGGAACATGACCTATAGCAAAGAAACCATATAAGATGGATGTGGATGAGCTGAAGGAGTTGAAGAAGCAGTTGAAGGAACAGCTGGAAAAGGGATTCATTCAGCCTAGTGCGTCGTCATGGGGAGCACCTGTTCTGTTTGTGGAGAAGAAAGACAACACCAAGAGATTAGTGGTAGACTATCGCTCGCTGAATGAAGTAACCATCAAGAACAAGTACCCTCTGCTGAACATAAATGACTTGTTTGATCAACTGGAAGGAGCAAAGGTGTTTAGCAAGATTGATCTGCGATCAGGCTATTTCCAATTGAAAATCCGAGAAGAGGATGTACCGAAAACCGCCTTCACCACTAGGTATAGTTTATATGAGTATACAGTTATGTCTTTTGGACTAACGAATGCCCCGGCATACTTTATGACCATGATGAACAAGGTATTTATGGAGTATTTGGACAATACGTGGTGGTGTTTATTGATGACATACTGATATATTCTAAGGATGATGCCGAGCATGAGAAACATCTGAGACTGATTATGGAGAAGCTGAGAGAACACAAGCTGTATGCCAAATTCAGCAAGTGTGAATTCTGGCTTAACACTGTTGGGTTTCTTGGACACGTAGTGTCAGGAGAAGGAATTGCTGTTGATCCAAACAAAGTGACTGCAGTAACTGAGTGGGAAGCGCCCAAGAATGCAGGAGAGATTCAAAGCTTTTTGGGACTTGCTGGATATTACCGGAGGTTTATAGAAAACTTTTCTAAGATTGCTAAGCCGATGAGTGAACTTCTGAAGAAGGAGAGGAAGTTTGAATGGTCAGATGTATGTGAAGCTAGCTTTCAGGAACTGAAGCGTCGACTAGTGACCGCCCCTGTTCTGTGTTTACCAGATCTTCAGAAGGATTTCCAAGTGTACTGTGACGCTTCTCGACAGGGACTTGGGAGTGTGCTGATGCAAGATGGGAGAGTAGTGTCATATGCCTCGCGACAACTCAAGCACCATGAGCGGAATTACCCCACACACGACTTGGAGTTAGCGTCAGTGGTTCATGCGCTCAAGGTATGGAGGCATTACTTAATGGGAAAACACTGTGATGTGTACACCGACCACAAGAGCCTGAAATACATATTTACACAGAAGGAACTGAACATGAGGCAAAGGAGATGGTTGGAACTTATCAAGGATTATGATATGAATCTACAATACCACCCAGGAAAGGCCAATGTAGTAGCAGATGCTCCGAGCCGGAAGGTTTATGCCAATGGATTGACAATTGGTGAATTGCCTGAGGACTTGTGCAAGCAATTCAAGGACCTTAGACTGGAAGTAGTATCCGAAGGATACTTGGCTACAATGGAAGTCCAACCAACGCTACAGGACAGGATCATAAAGGCTCAGGTAGGAGACAAGGAAATAGAGGAGATAAAGGAAAAGATGAAGGAGAATCGGGAAAAGGATATTCGCGAGGATGAGCATGGTACCTTGTGGTATGGAGATCGTTTGTGTGTGCCCAGCGACCCGGAGATAAGGGAGTTGATTTTGCAGGAGGCTCATAACTCGCCTTACTCCATACATCCGGGCAACACAAAGATGTATATGGATTTGAAGAGCAGATTTTGGTGGAACAACATGAAGGGAGATATCGCCAAGCATATTGCCCTATGTGATGTATGCAGCCGAGTGAAGGCAGAACACCAGAAGCCAGCAGGATTGCTACAGCCATTGCCCGTGCCGGATTGGAAGTGGGATAGAGTGGGAATGGATTTTATCACAGGACTGCCCAGGACCAGGTCAGGATATGACTCTATTTGGGTAGTGGTCGATCATTTGACCAAGGTAGCCCACTTTATACCGGTAAAGACGACCTATACGAGTGCAAAGTTGGCTAAGATCTACATGGACAGGATTGTGTGCCTACATGGAGTTCCCAAGAGTATCGTATCTGATAGAGGCACCCAATTTACCTCACACTTCTGGCGTCAGCTGCACGAGTCACTTGGTACTAGATTGGAGTTTAGCACAGCGTTTCACCCACAGACTGATGGACAGACCGAGAGGGTGAATCAGATTTTGGAAGACATGCTGAGAGCTTGCGCTTTAGCTCATGGATCCAGTTGGGATGAGAATTTGCCGTATGCGGAGTTTTCCTACAACAACAGCTATCAAACCAGCATCAAGACGTCACCGTTCGATGTGCTATATGGGAAACGGTGCCGAACACCATTGCTATGGGATGGAGTAGGAGAACGTCAGCTGTTTGGACCTGATTTGATCAAGGACGCTGAGGTGAAGGTCGCCTTGATTAGGGACAGGCTGAAGGTAGCACAATCAAGGCAGAAGAGCTACGCTGACGCCAAGCGCAAGGAAGTGGTGTATGAGATAGGAGATAGAGCATACCTCAGAGTATCGCCGCTTCGTGGAATCAAGAGATTTGGAATTAAGGGTAAGCTGGCACCACGATTCCTTGGACCGTATCGGGTCTTAGCACGCAAAGGTGAAGTTGCTTATCAGCTGGAGTTGCCAGAGGCTCTGTCTGCTGTTCATAACGTGTTCCACGTATCCTAGCTGAAGAAGTGCCATCCGGAGATGGTGGATACACCATTGAGAGACACTGTACCACTAGAGGAGGTTCAGCTTGAGAATGACTTGACCTATGAGGAGAAACCGGTCAAGATTCTGGAGACAGCAGAAAGGACTACCCGTACCAAGACAATCAAGTTTTGCAAAGTACAGTGTAGTCACCACACCGAAGAGGAAGCCACTTAGGAGCGTGAGGATGACCTCCGAGAGGACTACCCACACCTATTTGCTAGCCGCGCCGAATCTCGAGGACGAGATTCATCTTAAGGGGGTTAGTCTTGTCACATCCCAAATTTTAGATTTGGTCTTGCATATCATTCATAGCATTGCATCATATCTTTCCATGCAAAACCGTCGAGTAGAAAGGTTCGGCGAAACGCTATCTTCAAAGCCCTTTTTTGTTTCGCTACGAGGTTCCTACGGGGAGCTTTAGAGGGACTTGCAACAACCACCCCTGTAGGTTCGAGTTTTCACTCAAACTTTGACTGAAGGTTGTGCCCCTCGACGATACGAACCCGTAGGCGCGAAAATCGCTCCAATCGGAGTTCGTATGCAAAAGACTCGGACGTTTTAGTAAACCGCCGGAAAACGGTCCGAAAATCCGGACCGATTTCCGAGTTGGAGTCAGTTTCTGGACCGTTTCTGTTTAGGATTTCAGCGCAGGACTATTTAAACATGGCCCCACCTGGCCCCGTTTTCCGTGCCCCACACGACCCCGACCCCGCCGCCTCTCCTCTTGCCGCGCGCCCGCCCCGAGGCTCGCATCCGCCGCCGCCTCCGACCGCCGTCGCCCCCGCCAGGTGCACCGCCGCCACCCTCTCGCTCTCCTCTCTCTATTCCCGGCCATCACCGCCGCAACCGCCGCCCCCATCTGCGCGCCTCCGCGCCGCCGCCATGGCCTCGCTGCGCCGCTGCCGCTCCTCACTGCGGCCGCGCCGCCTCGCTGCCCCGGCATCGCGCCGCCGCCATCACCACGCGAGCGCGCGAGCCCGCGCGCCTGCCGCCGCCATCCGCCGCCGCCGCCACAGCCTGCGCCGCCGCCGCTCCTCACCGCCGCCGCTGCTGCGCCGCCTCGCTGCGCGCGCTAGCCGCTGCCTCGATCCGCCTGCACGCGCGCACACGCACGTATGCATGCATGCATATACACGCACGTACGCGCCGCCTTGCGTCCGATTAATTTTTATCGGACCGTTCGTTGACCGTGTACGTCCGTGCAGGAAGAACCACGTCGCCGGATCCGATCGCCGCCGCCGTCCGGAACTCGCCGCGTCTTCCGGAGTCCGTTTCGCCATCCGTTTCCGGTAAGATAGCAGCCACCGTCAGATCTCAGATCAGCGGCCTAGATCGTTCGTTGACTGGTCAGCATCTCAGGCGTTGACTAGTCAGACGCCCAGTCAGCGCCCAGTCAGCAGACACTTGACCAGTCAAACAGAAACAGTTGACTGGGTCAATTTCGTTAATCCCTCTAGTTGACAGATTTCGGTAGAATCTTGTAAATTGTGTAGAAATTCAACCGCTTGGCCAAAAATTGCAAATAAAATATGTACGAGTTCAGTGAGTCGTGTAGAATCTCGCTGTAGCTTTGGTTCAGACTTTTACTGTCAGGTTTAGTACAGTTTAATCAAACTATTTAGTGGCCTTTTCGGAGTAATAAATTCGTAGATAAAGATCCGTAGCTCCAAAAATCGCGTGTGATATGTCCCTGAGCTCGTGTGAATGAGGGAAATCTCATCGTGAATTAAAAAGATAGGCTTACAGTAAAAACTTCTGCAGTATTTGTCTAATGGCTTTCTGCAGTGTTTTAATTACTCGGGAAGTTTTATAACTCCTTTTTGAGTAATTTCCAATTGGTACTGTTTCTAATCAGCGATGCCTATGCGGTAGATTTTTCCCAAGATTTTACAAACAGTATACTACCGGTAGCGAATTATTTAATTTCTAGCTCTAGTTGTGAGCACTACTTTTGGTTAGTAGTTTCCCTAGCGCCAAATCTATTTTTCCATGCATGTATTCGGTAGTGTTATGGATTAGAATTATGTGGTGCAGCTGTAGCACCGATTCACTTGCCGTTCTTGCATTCATGCATCATATTTGTTGCATATGTTGTGGATTGTTTGTTTATGAATGCATTTGTGTCGTGTAGATTGTGCTGAGTGCAACGCTTGTTTGTATGAGGATTGTGCTCCAGACCGCTACAACCAAGGCAAGTAGATGCTACTTTGTTCATGATATCGTCCTACTATTTTCAATGCATTGTCGTGTATTTTGTAGATGCATGTGTAGGATGATACTATCGCTATGCTATGTCCTATTATGTGGTAGGACCCTCTCTGTAGATGAACCACCGTTGGTAGATGTGCTTAGCCATGCTTTGTTGAACAAGGGCTGGGTTACATCATTGATACTTGTTTTCTCAAAGTATTGGTTTGTGAAAACTAAAAACAACTTAATCAATGAACCCCCTGGGTGTGATGGTATTGATAAATTTTGGTGGTTTCATTGCGGAAAGGCACCCATGTATCAAGAGAGAATGATTGGCTTCTTTATTGTGTAGCTTACGTGTATAACCATGTGCCAATAATGGAATGGGCGGTTGGTTGGACTTAGTAGGTTGTGGTAACTCGAACCCGCGTATCCAGAGATGTAGAATTTTGGTAGGTTGGACCGGTGCGCGTCGGGATTGAGGAGCTACTTCCCGAACAGTCTCTTCTTGGTCTTCTCCCTATCATCACCCAAAATGAGAGTGATGGTACGAGCTGGGCTGGCCAAGTCACATGGGTAAAGTGTACTAACCTCTGCAGAGTGTATAATCTAATCGATTAGCCGTGTCCCCGGTTAGGGACATCTGAGTTGCTAGATATTGATTCCATGACATGTTTCTCGCTCATTCTAATTTCATAATTGTTTTAATATTGTTGGGTTAACTTAATTGGGATCTTTTGAAAGAAAAATCAAAATTGTTTATGAAAGTAAGACAAATGTATTTGCAAATGCAAGCCAGACACAGCTCCACTTGCCAAATATGCATGTAGATGCTAGCACTATTGTCTCCTTTACTAGCTCTACTTGCCATACATTCCATGTATTGACCTTTCGGGGCTGCTACGTTTCATGTTGCAGGTTATTCCGATTCTGATTGATCGTTATAGGCCACGGTACTCCACTCGGCACTTTTCACTTGTGGGCAATTTGAAGATTGGAGGTTTTACATGTTTATGTTGCTACCTGAATAATTTGAGCTAGCTTTATGCTAAGCTTTCATTATAATAATGGTACTCTGGATCTTTGTAGATCATGATACACGGTTAATTGCTATGTTATTTATCTTACTCTATTATGGGCCAATGAACCGATCCAGGGAATGGCATGTCACATAGAGGTCACGGTCTTTTCAGAACCGGGGTGTTACACCACACGTGGGGGACATGTGTGGGGTGGCCGCGCGTTGTTCTCGAGCATGTGGCGTCAGATCAGGGCAATGTCGATGATGGTGATTTGGGGTAGGAGGCGAGCATGAGATGGATTTTAGGATGGAGCGGGATGGATGTGTGGCTGCCAAGACTGGCTCGTCAAAGAAAATCAAACGCGTCGATCGCGTGTCAAGAGATGTGGGAGTGTCGAATAGAGCCAACAATATATCGGGAAGCCAGAGTGAACCCACTTAATACACCTCATTTTGGTAGTCATTCATCAAGGAAAATATTCTGTTTTCTTAGGCAATAAACACCATAATTAATCTCTATGAATCCATGATAATGTTGTTGTATACTCCTAGCTAACCCGTGACGTTGAATTCCCTTAAAAAAAGCCATGGCCTTGAAGAGAGGCAGCTTCCACCCACACGAGGACTTGAAAGTCTTCCTCTATGGGCTGACTGTCGCACATCTTCCAACTGTCCAAAGTTTACCGAGGATGCAATCCAAAGACAAAGAAGATTCAATGGCGCAGCCTCCACCATTTTCATCAGTAGCAAATTAAGAGTCGTCGCTCGAGAGCACGGGACAGCGACGCCGCCGATCAAGAACTCAGAGCAGCAGGAAAAGGAAAAGAGAAATCTTTTCTCCTGAAACCGGAAAAGAGAAATATAAAGGAAAAGACGAAAAGGAAATCTTGGCTTCAAGTCGCCTCCTCCTCCTCCTCCTCTCTCTCCCCCCTCCTGTTCGTCGTCTTCCCCTCTACCTTCTTCCTCCCGCCGATCGAGCCTCGCGCACGCACGCACGCACGCACCCACGCGGAGGAGACGTCATCGTCACACCATCTATCTCTTCACGCGAGGGAGCACAGAGACAAGCCGCGGAGGAGACGCAGAGAGAGAAAAATAACTGACCCTTTTTCATCCCGTCACGTATTAAAAATCCATTTCTTCTTCCTCCTCGTCTTCTTTTTTTCCGCTAATCCCGCTGTCCCTATCCCCTCCCGTCCCCTCGCCGGCGGCGCGCCCAGATCGCGACCCCCGCGCCCCTCGCCGATCACCCTCCCCCAGCCCAGCGTACGGTCCTCTCTTCTGTGGCCTGTGGGCACGCCGTTTCCCGGCGGTCCCGCTTCCAGCGCCTCCTCTCTCCACCCGGGCCCGCCTCCCTCGGGTGGTTGTCCGCTACTCGTGTCCGGAGGAGGAGGACGAGCGGCTTGCTGGGGCTTCGAGCCAGCGACCGAGCTTCCGGCGCCCATGGTCGACATCCACGAGTGCCCCGTGGTGCTCGTGCCGGAGCCCGACCATGCGGCGGCGGGGACGACGAACCCGGACCCGTCCTCGATCTCCTCCGACGCCTGGGTGCCCTTCGAGGACGCTGCGCTCGCCGTCGTTGGCCGGATCCAGCCTTCCGTCCCCTCCGAGGGCCGCAGGGCCGCCGTTGTGCAGTACGTCCAGCGCCTCATCAGGTGCACCGTCGGCTGCGAGGTAAAAAAACCAGCTACTCCTCTCGTTTTATTTCCTGAGCCTCGCTTCTCTAACCCTTATGCTTGCCCTAGTCTTCCGTTTGCTTAGAAGCCATGCCTTCTATTCGCGCATAAAGGATTATGTGTAGCTGCCTTAAGATGCTTTAGGAGGGGATTCCTTACTGTTCTTCATCCACTAGGTCATGGAAATGTTTTCAGGATAACCTGATAGGTGCAATGGTGAATTACTGCTGCTCATTTCTTAGTGACTATGCTTGCGGTTTCGTTTAACTCCACTGCAATGGGCTGAAATGTGTGTTTTTCTTTAGCGCTAGTGATGCCGCCAAACTGACATACAAGTTGGTATATTTGAGATCCTACTTATGTGGCTGGGGGTACTAGATTTGTCATGTTTTCATTGGCCATGAATGTTTTAATGTCATTATCGAACTTGCTCTCCAGGTTCCATGGCATATGTTTTAAGGGTGATTTATTTATGCAAGTGGCAATCGATGGATGTCACGTGTCCGGGTAGTTGATCTTGGGCTGCCTGTTGGTTGTAACGTATGTACATTACTGACCATTTCTGTGATGTGGCCCTCCAGCCTTGCGCATGTTAATATGTTCCTTTGGAGAAGGTGTCCTTATTGTGCTATATTTGCACGCACCAGTCTTGGCTTCATCTGCATATATTTATCTTATTTGAGTAAAGCTGATGGTTGCATATCTGTTGCACTATATAGTTATAGGTTGTTTTTAGATCATTAATACTATGGAACACAGGAGATTCTGTTGAACTTGAGATGAATGATCTACACATGCGGATGCATTTGTTTTGTTGTTATGAAAATCAGTGGCTCAGTATGCTTCCTTATTTGTGTGCTCAGTATGCTTATACTTGATGTTATCTCACATGGCAAACATGTAACGCCACTTATGGACACGTGTATGGGTAAACCATCTCTGTGCTACCAATTTTTGTGCTGTCTATACACTTCACCGTTAGCATCGATGAAAGGAAATTTTTTCAGTACAACTTCCTATATACCTTGAAGTTTGCATTCTCAGGGTGCTTGGTAGATGGATCAGGTATCTATAATTTTATACGGAAACAAAGTACCGATGCATTGCATATAGATTGTGCACTGAACAGCAAAACAAGTATACACATCATGCACATAAAAATTCTGCAAGAGTTTCACTGTGAGTGTTCTATGAAGAGTCCATCAGTCGTACTAGGTATACCAACTTGATGTTAGATGGACAACCTGAAAATCTCAAATTTTGTAGTGTACAAAAATGGTAAAAAGAATATTCCTCCAGCTTTACACCCTACCAAGACTGGTTCTGTTATGTTGAATAATTGCTCAGCATTATAGAAATATAAAATTAATATTTTCTTTGTGTGTGTGTGTGTAAAACGTAGGTATTTCCATTTGGATCTGTCCCGCTGAAAACATATCTTCCTGATGGAGATATTGATTTGACTGCATTTGGTTCCACATGGTCTGATGAAAACCTAGCAAATGAGGTACGGGCTGTTCTAGAATCAGAAGAGCTGAGGAGAGATGCTGAATTTGAAGTGAAGGATGTCCAGTATATCCATGCCGAGGTTCGCCACTTCGACTGTTTTTTTAATATATGTCCATTTATACCTAATCCACACACTTCTAAGTTGTTGCTATGACGTCTTAGTAATGCTTATTTGTTATGTACCCTATGCAAGTCCGGGCAGTGAAATTCTTTTGATTTACTTATATTTAATTTTTCCAACTGCCTTTTAATGTGAACCCAACATTCCAGCCCTCATAAATAGGGGTAGTGGGGTAGTGACAAAAGCATAATCCATCTTCTCATATGCTATCAAAGACACATGTGAACATTCCAATGTTACTGCCAACCATAAAATAAATTCTTGCCCACATTCTTCAAGTGTACTGTACTGTCCTGCACTGTGCTATTCCTATGCACATGGATACACCAATATATCATAGATTATCATTGCGTAAGTTCACCTTTTCTGTTGAGCTTCTATGGATTGTGCACTGGTGAACATGCTGTTGATCAGTATTTATCATCCAAATCTTTCAACTGATAAGTCTTTCTGATGGCAGGTCAAGCTGGTCAAATGCCTTGTCCAAAATATCGTTGTAGACATTTCGTTTAATCAGATTGGCGGACTCTGTACGCTTTGTTTTCTCGAGCAGGTAATATTTGAAAAACTGAAACATGTAGTTGATTGTTTATATTGCTTTAGTGCATCAGTCTATCTTCTATTTTATATTTGATGCAATAAAGCATTTGTTCCCTTTTCTCTTCTTTATGAGGTTCGACTTATAATGAAGGTATCCTTAAGCCAGTCTGCTCTTTGGCATGCATATTTATAACCGTCATGTTTTGCAGGTTGATGAAAGTTTTGGGAAAAAACACCTTTTTAAGAAAAGTATAATGCTGATAAAAGCCTGGTGTTATTATGAAAGCCGCATCCTTGGTGCTCACCATGGTTTAATTTCTACCTATGCATTGGAGATATTGGTGCTATATATTTTCCATCTTTTCCACAAGTCTTTGGATGGTCCATTAGCTGTAAGTTTGGACTTGTCTTCCACATTTGTAAAGTTACTGCTTCCCTAAGATGCGCACATTCCCATCCCATGTGTGACATAACTATCTACTCTTGTGCAGGTCCTCTATAGATTTCTGGACTATTAT
This sequence comes from Avena sativa, assembly GCA_916181665.1. Lineage (NCBI taxonomy): Eukaryota > Viridiplantae > Streptophyta > Magnoliopsida > Poales > Poaceae > Avena > Avena sativa. The sequence goes on from OV702282.1 coordinate 199,762,940, forward strand.
AGCAAATTTGACTGGGACAACAAGGGTATTAGCTTGTATGGTCCTGTACCACTGTCTTCCCTACCTGAGCTAGTTTGTAAGTGAATGCACTCTGATCTGTTCCTTGGTTGACTTTATTTCTGTTACAATTGGTCATCACAATATTTTTCATGCACAGGTGACACACCAGACACTCATGATGGTGATTTTCGTAAACGGGAGGAGTTTCTCAAAGAATGTGCACAAAAATTTACTGTCCCTCCTAGGAACTCTGAGAAAAGTACTCGACTGTTCTCAAGAAAGTTTCTCAACATAATAGATCCACTGAAGCAGAATAACAATCTTGGGCGGAGTGTCAGCAAAGGTTTGTTATTTGCTCAGTCATGAATTTTGATAGTACAAAGGGAGGATTGCACTTGAAACTGTGCCATACGAGTTATTTCAGAATGGGTTTATGCTTAAACTTGTTTGTTGCAAATTGGAATCTTACATTGTTTATGACTTCATTTTCTTCTGGTAGTTGACACCGCAACTCAGGTGAAGAATGTGGGCTGACTTGCTTTTATCAAATTTGAATACTTTCATTATATATATAGCTCAGCTCGCTTTTGGACATTTACTATGTTTTGACCTGGCAAATTTTTTGCTCCATCAGCTCACATAGTCACATCATGATTGGTTGCATTGGGCTTCCCACATTACATTGTTCTACTGTCTTGCTTGTTCATTTTCTTTGTATCTACCTTCTTAAAGCCTGTTTGTTTCTAGAACTAACCGCTAACTGCAACTAGTGTCATTTGGACTGTCTGCTTTTGCTACATTCTCGCTGTTGCTTGTCCGTGCTTAGTTTCCCTTCATGTACGGGCCAAGAGATTCCATTTCAGTTATGCATAGAAGCGAATTCTCAGTTACTGAATCAAACAGTACCACTATGCTCAATTGCGTTGCCTACCCTTTTGTTTCATGCCCCTGCGTCTTTGCACCACCTCTCTGCCGGGATGCCGCTGCCTGCGCTGCCTGTCTGATAGGCTAGAACACGGATACTGATGGCATGGATTTATTATCTGTTGAGTGGATAATTATTGTTTGAACCCAGCCCACTGGCATTATGGTATACTGCACTTTTGCTCACATTAAGCTGTTGAGTTGTTTATTTTGTCCTTAGTATTATCCAAGATGTTTAGACCAGACCTTTTTTTTTGCTTCCCTGGCGTAATACCACCCCGGCGTGCAGGTAACTTTTATCGGATACGAAGTGCATTTGATCTTGGTGCCAGGAAGCTTGGAAAGATCCTTCAAGTGCCTGCCAATTCTGCTGTGCCTGAAGTGAACCAATTCTTTAGGAACACACTGAAGAGAAACCACACTATGGTAAGGCCAGATGTGCAGGACATCGCACTGGACTTCAATATTGAAAGAGACAACAAGGATTCTTCACATTTATACAGTAGTTCCTTTGGTGATCTGTCTGATCAGTTCAAGAACATTAGCATTTCAGATCTCAATAATCATGGATCTTTGAAGGAAAAAGAACAAAGTCCTATGTTTGAGCATGAGGAAATGAAGTCTGTTTCAAATCATGTAACTAGCTCTATTAATATGAGGGATGCCAGTGACCTATGTGAGGCTGCACCGTTGACTAGTGAAATTTTGCCATCTACCAAATCTCACTATGTACCACATGTCTTGTATGAGCCAGGAAATGGCAAGGGTGGTGTCAACTACGATACAAGCCCGTCACACCATGGAATGACATCGACAGGGTGCATAGGAAATATGTATGGTGATGAGAATTCTCATATGGTGGAGAACTGCATGGCACCAGAAAAAGAGTCAGATAGCAATGGAGTACACATTAAAGAAGTTAGTGGTGATGGTGGTACCACAAATGACATTTTATCAGATCTTACTGGAGATGATGGAACAAATTTATATAATCTCCACTATGCGCAAGGGTGCCACCAAGATTATCAAGTGAACCATGATTACCCAGTTAATCAAGTCTACTATCAAATGCATCCTCCACCACCTGCACAGTATCAGAACAATCGCTCGCCGAATGGCCATAGCAGAAGAAATGGTTATGGGTATGCTGGTACAAGTGGAATATCCCCTGGTTCTTATTCACCTGGCTATTTTGTTGTAAGGCCATTTTATCAACCAGATGATCCTATGCGAGCTCGCGGAACAGGCACCTACTTTCCTGACCCAGTATGTTCCCTTTTTGCACATTTGTATGCCTGCCTATACAACTTAAACTTTGCATTTTACTTAACTATATCTGGTATTCTCCTAAGTATTCTTTTTTATTCCATGCATATGACATATTTGGATCACCCACACTACTTTTCTTGTCTACTTTAATCATTTCGCGATTGGAGTTACCTTATCTTTTGTACATGAGGCTAGAAAATAGCCTGCTAGTGCTAGTTTTATGTTTCTACAGCAGAATTGTGTTACTTTTGCAGCTAAGGTGCATTTGTGTCATTCAGTTGTCCGTGTCTTGTGTTTTTGCTGAGTTTGTCTGCCTTGTTGGATGTTTTAGACTTTGTGCAAGGACAGGCAACCCGCTGGACGAGGGGAAAGAGGAAGGCATACTAATTTCCATCCGAATCACTATCACAGGGGTCCACGCTATCCCAGAATGGATATGCCTGCAGATATGGCACCGCCGGAGGAATGGAGGCAAGTACCATTGCAGATTTATATTCCTGGTGCAAATGATCATGGAATACCCTCCTCGTTGAATATACCATTATCATCTCCGTCTCCCCGGGCTCCAAGGGAAAATATTCGTGGCAATGGTTTTATTCACGCACAAGACAATAAACTTGAATTCGGGACTTTGGGGGCATTGCCTTTGGAAGCTAGGAGTACCTCCCAAGACCAAGCTAACAGATCAAATTCTGCTGCCAACGGTCAACCTTCTATACCTGTAAGCCCTGTGTCTCCAGCACCAAACCCTGGAAAGGGTTCTAATCATATAAGGTAAGTGTGATGCATTACTTTGGTCCTCAAAAGCAATAATACCAACTGTTGCATGGGTGGGACACCTAGCTAATAGCTCTTTCTTTACCATGTTACAGCTGGATTATTTTCTATTGAGACATGCTACAGTTGATAATTTCATAAACATGTTTCTAGTGTTAGGTTGGAGTTTCCCCCAAACTGATTAATATGGCCATCATTCATGCTTTAGCCTATCTGTGAAGGGAAGACGAATTTCCTTACGATCTATGAAACCAACCTTATCACATCGTTCTTGTAGGGGTCAGAATCAAGGATAGCATGTTATTAGCAGATCCTAATAAAAATAGCTATGCTCATTTCTCGTTTGTGCAGTACCGCTGTGAAAGCACTGTTTTTTTTTGGTTGAGAATACGTCTTCTTTTTAACATAGATAATCTCTTTATTCATTTGGTATGCAGCTGTAAAGAAATAGGATGCCTCTTTTCCACATAAGTTTGCCGCTTAGTATGCCTGTCGACACATGAAGCAAAGCCTTAATGTGTCCGTGAGGTTGTAGAATCAATTACTGGGATTACCACACGTTAACAATTCATGGCCTTCTGTTTTCGACATCACACGATTTAGATCCTTGTCCGCTGCCATCCCCCAGAGGGCTTCCTACTTTCGATTGGCATTCATGCATTACCCTCCTCTCCACATTCACTTTTTAACTTCGATGCTCAGTCCGCATGCATGCTTTCAGTGTCCATCCGCTTACAATATGTAATTCGACTGTTCAATTTTGCAGGAACGCTGGGCCATATCATCTCAAGGACAACGGCGACTTCCCGCCACTCTCCAGCTGACAGGACCAAGGACATGTGAAGCCAAGAGAAAGATACCGATACACCGCGCACACCCAGCACAGCAATAGCAGAGGGGTTACTCTACAAAATAATCACCATCATGTACATCCTGACTTTATACCTGGTCTGCCACCGGAGCGCAGCCTGTGCTGCTTTTGCTGTGACTAAAATCTCACCGTGTTCCCCCCATTTCCCTCGAAAAAGAGAGAAGAGGAAAAGAAAGAATAAGCACCTTGTAGATACTTTGTCTGGGGGGGAGAAAAAGAAGCTAGCTTAGCTTGTGTATGTTGTTTTGTCCAGATAGTGTAACCTGTTGGGTTTCCAGAGAGGCCTTGGTGTTGGAAGGCCCCCTTGTCTGAAGTAAACATTAGATGCTTGATGGAATTGGTAGGTACAGAGGTAAAACTGTATGTGCTGTGTTAGATTTGCGGTCAGTCGAAAAATTAACCAGAGATAGTTCATAGCTGTGCTTTGTTACCGTTGTCGCCAATGGCTAGATATGCTGTTACAGTTTCCTGTTGGGGCCATCTCTTGTATTCTTCCTTGTCGTTGTAATCCGGCCATCTGGGGAAGGGTAATCATGGGGCATCCAAAAAAAATACTCCCTCCGTCCAATAATAGATGTCTTGGGTTTTTTAAATTTTGGATGTATCTATATACTAAATCGTGTCTAGATTTATCCAATTTTAGACAAATTTGAGACATCTATTTTAGGACGGAGGGAGTATGAAAATTGACCTAGTTAAGCTTGAGAGTAGAGGCCATGAATGTTTTGAATAGAATTTGTGAAGGATTTTATGAGAGTGAAGGCAGTTGATTCCGGACGGCGAGTTTGTCTGGCTCGATGTCCTCGAGCTACTGCTACTCTAGCGCTGCAGATAAACTGATGCTATCGGATGTCCCAAAAAAAAAGGATAAAATGATGATGCGACAAATGGTTGGAAAATACAGGCGCTGCTAATTGAACTAACACCCTAAAATAAACCTAATTGAACTAATGATTGATGGGAAAACAAAATAGCAGTGCAGCCGCCGGATAAGTAACTAAAATCCTTCTGATTGAAATTCTTTCCACATCTGAAGTGAAAAAAAAGAAGAGTAGCAAAATATTCAGGATGAGATTAAGTAACTAAAATCCTTCTGATTGAAATTCTTTCCACATCTGAAGTGAAAAAAAAGAAGAGTAGCAAAATATTCAGAATGAGATTAAGTTGCAAAAAAGATGGTGAAAAAAAAAGAAGAGTAGCAAAATATTCAGAATGAGATTAAGTTACAAAAAAAGATGGTGAAAAAAAAAAAAGAGTAGCAAAATATTCAGAATGAGATTAAGTTACAAAAAAAGATGGTGAAAAAAAAAAAAGAGTAGCAAAATATTCAGAATGAGATTAAGTTACAAAAAAAGATGGTGGTCTGTTATGGAAGGACTCTGGGCCAGAGCGGGCCCGTGTTGCAGCGGCCTGTTATCCTTCCACCGTTGGAAACGGGCAGTGAACGCTGCTCTGTGAAGCCAGCCTCACGCGGTGCCTGCCACTTCAGGGACAGAGAGGCCTAAGCTTTCGCTTAAACCGCTCAGCCCACTACGCAACTTGGAACGGGCAAGCCAGAAATTACAAGACAGGCCCAGGTCCAGAGTCCGCGCCAAACATCCACACCACCTTATTGCCCCCACATGGGTCACAAGCTCTCGTGACTGAGCTCGGCGTGCACTCTCCTTCAGCCGGGTATTTAAGCTGGTGTGTTTGTCTCCCAGGAAGCGAGGTGGGACTAAAAAGGAGGGAGTGGAGCGGATGCGAAACAGGAATTAAATTTCTCAGAGTCGGCGTCGGTCGGCCTCGTGACTGGGCTCGAATGTTCCAGGAGTGAGGCGGGCGGCCTATTTATTGCCAGCAGGCCTCAGCGTTCCATGGGCTTGTATGGATTCACCAGATTATTTTCTCCCTAATCTTTCCTTTCATCACTCATCAGGTCCTCCTATCCTATCCCCTCACGAGTAGTTCTTGTTATAATTAATCTCGTGGAAAGATTACTGGCTATCGCATCGAACGACGGTTGGAAAAGTGAAGAAAATATATGTAAACTCCAGTAGTTAACAGTATACTAGTACATACCTAGGAAGAAGCAAATGAAGGGCACGGTTTACTCGTGGCAAAAATTGTGCGCACGTGTATGTATATAGCTGGAGAACAAGACGCTGTTTGATTTGTCAGTTTCTTCTAGCTGAGTCACATGCTGCTTCGCCAGAGGTCCACTTCGCCTCCCCCCATTATAATACCAAACAAAAAGAAAAATAGGCGAAAAAATGGAACAAAGAAAACAGGTAGTATTACCTATGTGGATCGTGCTGATCCATATGCATCGTAGCTGCAGGCAATCATTATTTAAATAAATCGCAACGAAAATGCCACCTACAGGTACAGGTAATATGATAAAGCCGTATCCATGAAGGCTTCAATGGCCTCCAATGGTTATGGGGGAACCAAATATTCTGCACCAATATATCTTTGTACACAGCAAGTCGCTTTCTCCTTTGCTGCATAACTCGCCTTTGGTTTAGGTTGTGAGTTATCGTTATCGCTAGGGGGGGGGGGGGGGGGGGGGGGGCGGCCTCCTTGGTTCAGAGACTTTTGTACTTTTTCAAATCAGCGTGTTTCCTCCGCTGAATCGAAGATGCCGCCCTAACTATTCTGAAAAGGGAATCTCAGCCAGACCTGTGCATTGGATCCAGTCACTAGCCCATTTTTTTTTAACTCACCAACTATGATACGTAGTATCATTACGTGTTTCACGCAGCAATCACACCCAATTACATACCCAAAGGGCTAGCTACTAGCTGATCAAGCAAAACGTGCAATGTGAATACTACTCCCTCCGTTTACAAATATAAGATGTTTTAGATTTGTAAAAGAGATGACACTAAAAGATTTCTAGATACATCTTATTCACAAACCTAAAATATTTTATATTTCTAAACGGATGAAGTACCTCGGATGGATTAGACGAGTCCATGTGAGCTGTGCTATGTGGCGATCCATTCCAGCCAGGGGGGGGGGGGGGGGGGGGGGGGAACATTGATTTCGCCATGGCAGAGAAAAACGGAGTATGTATGTGGTGTGGTTCAAGCTCGATAGGCGCGAGACGGAGACGTGACGTGGTAGCTAGTGACACATCGTCGATCAACACCTACTACTACGTGTAAGCATGATGCTTGTCTCGGTATTATTGCGTCGCGCGCGCGCGGCGACCCGCCGCGTCCAGATGCTCAATACATTTTCGTGCAAGCTAGCTCGCTCAACCTACTCATTTCGTTGCTATACTGATTGCTGCCTAGCAGGTGCTGTCCTTTTATCAAAACAGATCGGTTTTGCCCTTAACCAGACAGCGTGTTTTGCATTTTCACTAGTTCGTCTCGTGACGACATGGGACCAATCTTACCGAGTACGGATTACCACCGTGTACTTTTTGTTGAGAATTGTAATTGTTTCAGTGAAGCTCATGCCTTATCTCACCTCCTAGCGAAATTATTTTGAAATATGCCCGCTCCTGGGTTCAGCTCGCCAACGTTAATGGAGCCAAAGTAGTGCATGTGTAGACCGCGGAATCAGTTTTCCCATTTAAATAGCACGTGAACTGATCTTAAACTCGAAACCTCTTGACTCTAATATCATGCAGGATTTACGCACTAAGAGCATCTCCACTCGGCTACCCAGGACGCCGACCCGGACGCCGAAAATCGGCTCAGTCACGTTTCCAGAAACCTGTTTTCGTCCAGATTCGAACGGACTTTGGTCCGGGCTTCCCTTGCTGTACCCAGGTTCCCGAAAACGTCCTGGGAACGCTGGATGTAGTGAAAATGGGCGTGGGCCAGCTCATATCTCTCAGAACGGGCCTGAGTCTGAAACATGGTTTTTAGCTCCTCAAGAATCTCAAAGGGCCCGGGATAGTCTTCAAAACGATTTTGAAGGTCCGGTTCCATAGCAAACAACATGGTGCTCTTAATCACACCATAATCATCTTTGCGCGACCGATAGAAAGCTTTCTCATCAGCCGGCGCAGTCGCAGTAGGGGCGTCACCTAACGCATTCTCAAGGACATAGTCCTTTTGACCGCCAGAGAGAATGATTCTCAGATTGCGGAACCAGTTGGTGAAGTTAGACCCATTGTTTTTAAGCTTTTCCTTCTCAGCAAAAACGTTGAAGTTGAAGTTGGACTTAGCCATTTGATCTACAATATTTGCAAGTACAAATTAGATTATGTTCATGATAACTAGTTCAACTTTTAATCAAATTACTAGATGAACTCCCACTAAATTCAACATCCCTCAAGTTGTTTAGTGAACACGATCCAAATTCACCACACCTAATCCGATCTTCACGAGAAGAGATGTGGTTTCAATGGTGGACAACAAAGTGTCGATCATATCATTCATATGACTCATGCTTAACCTTTCGGTTCATGTGTTCCGAGGCCATGTTTGTACATGCTAGGCTCGTCAAGTTAGACCCAAGTATTTCCGCGTGTGCAAAACTGGCTTGCACCCGTTGTATGTGAACGTAGAGTCTATAGCACCCGATCATCACGTGATGCTTGGAAACGACGAACTTTCGCAACGGTGCATACTTGGGGAGAACACAGTTTTTATCTTGATCTTTAAGTGAGGAATCATCTTATAATGCTACCGTCGCGGTCTAAGCATAATAAGATACATAAAAGGATAAACATCACATGCATATAACTTCATGTGACATGGTATAGCCAATCTTCGCGCAATGATCTCCATCTTGTACGTGTCGGCATGATATCCATCACTCCACCATGATTGACTCCACCACGAATAGCAACTACAACTATTGCTAACTACTTAGCGATAAAGTGAAACTATTACATGGCGTATAAGAAGTTGACACACAGGTCATACATAATTATAAAGACAACCATATGGCTCCTGACGGTTGTGTACTCATCGACATGCAAGTCGTGAAACATTACAAAACATGATTATCGCATACATTATACACATCACATCTTGGGCCATACCATATCACAGAAAACACTCCCTGCAAAAACAAGTTAGACGCCTCTACTTTGTTGTTGCATGTTTTACGTGGCTTATGGTAGTAGCATGCTAAGAACGATTCTTACCTACGGAAAGCCACAATGGTGATATTATGGTTGCCAAACTCCGGTGTAAATCCCATGACAACTATAGTGAGAGAAACTGGCATCCACCAGCCGCATGTGTGGAACAAGCCACACGTCAAGTGCGGAGCCGGTCTCGCGAACGACGCCGCGTAAGGTTGTCCTGGACCGCTTCAATCTCACTATCCCGCGTCATAAGAAGAACACAAACAAGAGGCTTGCAACAGAAAACATCAACGCCCGCAACAACCATGTTGCGTTCTACTCGTGAAACACATCTACGCATAGATCTAGCTCTTATACCACTGAAGGGTTTCGCGGCATAGTAAATCAAAAAATTTCTACGGATGCGAACAGAGGGAAGCCAAGATCTAATCTAGGAGATGCAAACAACGAGAGAGATTGGATTAGATCTTCATACCCTTGAAGATTCGCACAGCGGAACGTTCGTCGGAACGTGGGTGATGTAGTCGTACTCGCTTCTCCTCCTCGCGATCCGATCCGATCTAGCACCACAAGTGGCGATGCCTCCGTGAGATGCACACATGCAGCACCTCGACGTCTCCTCCTTCCTCGGTCCAGCAAGTATGGTGGAGAGATGGATTGGATCTACAACGCAACGGCGCGGTGCAAGTGGTGGAGAGTTTCTGCAGCAGGGCTTCGCCTACACGCAGTCGGGAGGGAGAGAGAGGAGGGCAGCAGGGCGACTAGGCTTGAGGGGAAGGTGTGGGTGTTGGAGATATGCCCAAGAGGCAATAATAAAGTAGGTTATTATCATATCTTCACACTTATGATAAATGTTTACATACCATGCTATAATTGTATTAACCGGAAACATTAATACTTGTGTGATTTGTAAACTAAAATAAGAGTCCCTAGTAAAGCCTCTTGTTAAACTAGCTTGTTGGTTAATATATGATCATGGTTTCCTGATCATGAACACAGAGATGTTATTAACAACAGGGTCATATCATTAGGAGAATGATGTGATGGACATACTCCTATAGTTAAGCGTAGCATAAAGATCAAGTCATTTCAATAGTTCAATTGCTATATGCTTTCTGATACATAGTAACCTAATTCCTTCGACCATGAGATCATGCATATCACCTTTGCCGGATGGATGCTTTGATGACATCAAACACCACACCGTAACTGGGTGGCTATAAAAGTGGCATTGAGTGTTCGGAAAGTATTGGTTGAAACACATGGATCAAGAGTGGGATTTGTCCATCCATATGACGGATAGATATACTCTGGGCCCTCTCGGTGGAATGTCATCCAATTAGCTTGCAAGCATGTGACTGGCTCACAAGGGATCACATATCACGGGAACGAGAAAAGAGTACTTATCAGTAACGAGGTTGAACTAGGTATGCAGAGATACCGACGATCATAACCTCGGATAAGTAACATATCGTGAGACAAAGGGAAATTGGTATCGTATGTAAGTGGTTCATTCGATCACAAAGTAATCGTAGAAATATGTGGGAGCCATATGAATTTCCAGATTCCTCTATTGGTTATTGTTCGGAGAAGTGTCTCGATCATGTCCGCATAATTCACGAACCGTAGGGAGACACACTTAAGGATTCGACGTTGTTTTGAGTAGTTATGGTATTATGAGAAAGAGACCGAATGTTGTTCGGAGTATCAGATGGGATCCGGGATATCACGAGGTGATCCGGAATGGTCCGGAGAATAAGATTCATATAAGTAAAGTCCCGTTTCGGAGTTCGGGAATGATTCCGGTGTTTTCATCGGGAATGTTCTAGAAGGTTCCGGATTGTCCGGCACTCCGGGGGGGGGGTACATGAGTGTGTCATTGAATGATTGCATCATGTACTAAGTGTTCTTGCTGTTCCAAAAACAGGAAAGTCAAATTGCCAGTTTGAAAGTCAAACGGCTAAAACAGGAAACTGTGGAAAACAGGAAACTGTGGGAAACAGGAAACTGTGGGAAACAGGAAACTGTGGGAAACAAGCAAGAGGAGGTTGAAACCAACTTGGAGGAGGAGTTCCTCTCCTCCTTGGCCGGCGCACAGCCCTAGGCCGAGTTGGGGAGGGACTCCCTCCCTCCCTGGCGCACCTAGCCCCTCCACCTATAAAAGGAGGGGCAGGGCTCCTCCTTGAGACACACAAGTTCCTACCTCTAATCTCCGGTTTAGAGCCGTTTTGGTTTAGAGCTTCTAATTGCTTTAGCCAGCGGTTTAGAGCCTTCTAATTGGTGTGTCTAATCTCTAGACCACTAATAGCCCTCTCTCATAATCCACCATACTCGCTCCGGCTTAAGGCGAAGCCCTGCGGGATCTCCCCTCTACTTCCGGTACCACGCCGTTGTGTTGCCGGAATCGCGAGGAGAGTGCTACAACCTCCGCTGCCTGCTGGAACAAGGGAGAGGAAGGTCTTCGTCGAGTACCGAACGTGTGACCGACTGCGGGAGCGCTGCCGGAACGTGGCGCCGGAAGGATCGTCTACGCGATCTTGAGATCGGAAAGAGTACGACTACATCACCCACGAGAATCTGCTCTCGTTAACCGCTTTGGAATCTTCGAGGGTAAGTTATTCCAAACGACTCGTTGCTACAATCTAGTAGATAGATCTTGGCTTGTTTGTTTGTATGCGATAGAAATTTTTTGTTTTCCATGCTACGAACCCCTACAGTGGTATCAGAGCCGTGTCTATATGTAGATCTGTTGCACGAGTAGAACACAATGGTCATTGTGGGCGTTGATGCTTTTATTGTCGATTGCTTCTTGTGTACTTTGCATCTTGCGGTATGTTGGGATGAAGCGGCCCGGGCTAACCTTACATGACATCGTTCATGAGACTTGCTCCACGCTTGACATGCAACTTGTATTGCATAAGTGGCTTTGCGGGTGCCTGTTTCTCCTAGCATAGTTAAGATTCAATTTACAACGGGTGATTGACAATACTAGTATCAATGTTGTGGTTCTTGTTCGTAAGTTAGAACGACACTTATTGAAAGCCCCAAACCACGTAAAACATGCAAAGAAAATTAGAGGCGTCTAACTTTGTTTTGCAGGGGTGTGCTGTGATGTGATATGGCCATGATTGTGATTATATATGATGTATGCAATGTTTCTTATTGTAAGTTGGCAACCGGCAGGAGCCATATGGTTGTCTTTAAATTCTGTTAAGACCCGCATGTCTATTCAAAGTAGTTGTAATAGTTGAAGCCGGTGGACGACAACCATGGAGAAGCATCATTGACCTTGATGCAATGTCGGTGATGATGGAGATCATGTTTGTGCTAGAAGATGGAGATCAGAAGCACAAAGAAGAAAGGCCATATCATATCACATATTATGAATTGCATGTGATGTTAATCCTTTATGCATCTTGTATTGCTTAGTAGACGACGGTAGCATTATAAGATGATCCCTCATGCACATGAATTTCAAGTCATAAAGTGTTCACCCTTAGTTAGCACCGTTGCTAAAGCTTGTTGTTTCGAAGCACCACGTGATGATCGGGTGTGTTAGATTCCGCAAGTGTATACAACGTAAGCAAGCCAGATTTGCTTATGCGGAAGCTAAGGTTTGATCTTGACGAGCCTAGCATGTACAGACATGGCCTCAGGAACACGGATTACCGAAAGGTAGAACATGAGTCATATAGTAGATATGATGAACATGTTGATTGTTCGCCATTGAAGCTATATCAACTCTCGTGATGATCGGTTTTGATGTGGTGGATTTGGTTCGTGTGATCACTAAAACAATGTGAGGGATATTGTTTTGAGTGGGAGTTCACCTAGATTAATTTAATTATTAATTAGAACTCAATTTATCATAAACTAAATCAAAGTGAAATTGCATAGTTGTTGTAGTCATTGGCATCCGTTTACCACCTTGCGCTTAGTTATAATTGAGATGATAGAACTATAGAATTCTGGTTATTTACTTTACGAACTGGTATCATATTGTTTTGAAGTGTTAATCTAAAGTTAAAAGTCCTATTGCAAACTTTCAGTAAGTTCCGGTTACTCCATGAAGTTTAATAATTAGTATTAAATCAAGAGTAACAATTCCAAGTGTTAGTATACAAGTATCATGTTTGTCTCCATGATTCTTGATATTCAAAGGATTCTCCTAATATCAAGGTTATCTAAGGATCTGAAAGAGTTGTTTCAGAAACCATGATGTGTGGAAGATATTATGATATCTGAAACGAAGTTTTGGTTGCAACATGATGGAGTATAATATGGCAAAAGTCATGTTCTCATATTTGATGAGAATTTGCAAAAGATTGGAGACACTTGTTGTCCTAATCCACCAAAAGGATTTGGAGAGCAACATTATACTCATGATTCACCGTTATAAGCTAAAAGTAGCTTGATCATGGATAAATCCATGATGAGGGTGAGTATTTGATGTAGGTAAAATGTTTACTACACCAAGAGATTACTAAAGAAAGGAATTTGAAAGAACACCAAACATTTGATAATGGTGATCTACTTCAAAGTGCAAATCCAAAGACATTGGTATTTAACTATACATGCTTTGGACTATGTGTCATATGTATGACTCCACTATTGATGTTGATAGATTCTTTCAAATAGAAAAGGAAATACTGAAAGAGAATCTCATAAATATATGGCAGAAAAGAAAAGACTAGAATTGTTCAGTTTAAGTATATAGATGATATACATGTTATGGCTATATTCTTTGCTTATTAAACAATGTGGTTCTTAAGTATTTGATATTGAATTTGTTGGTGTGAATCGTCATACGAAACAACACAATTCATGAACTACAATGGCCTAAGTAACTAGCAAAAGAATATGTGATGATGTTCATCGAGAACAAATAAAGGGTTATTGTGTTGCTCGTTAAACATCAAAGCTTGCCTTCAAGATTTGTTTTATCAGGTATTATGAGAACAAAAGGGTTGTTCAAATAATTGCCGTGATCTATAAAAGATGGATGATTCACAAATCTCGTTGGAGAAATCACATCCATAAAACTAGTGCTAAAAATGTCGAAAGACAAATTGATTGAAAGATCACTTAGGAAGTGACATCGCCGTTTGAATTATAATGGAAAGAAAACATGAAGAAACTCCATGTTGATGGAATTTTGGAGTCTTCTGATTTTTGATCAAATGACGCTTGTGAAACTTTCCTAGAGATAATTAAAACTTCGTTCATAGGCCAAAAGGGAACGAATGACTAGCTTATTGGAACTTGTACATATTGTTGTATGAAGTCCATTATGTATAGTCAAAGAGCGATGGATTTCAACTTCATGTGCTTTCTCCGAAAATTTGAGTGAATATATGAATATTTACTTAATAAGGATGAAGTGTGAAACACTTGAAAAGTTCAAAGACTTTCAAGATGAAGTGCAAAATCATTGTAACAAGAATATGAATAGTTTATGATAAGATCATAAAGGAAAATATTTAAGTTACAAGTTTAGCATAATACCTAAGATTTAAGGAATCGTTCCGTGGATTTGCATTTTCCCGAAACACCATAAGTGTATGGAGCATTCGAGATATGTAATTAAACCTTGTTTGACATGGTAAGATCAAAGGTATAATTTATAAAACTGCCATTATATTTTAAAGATTAAAAGCTTTAGAGATTACCGTTTTTCCACTGAAAAGAGCTCCATCATAATCCGTTGAAATGACACCATATAAAGTTATGGTTTGGGATAAAACCCAAGTTGTCCTTTCTTAAACATTGGTATGCTATGCATAAGAAAGATGTTTGCAACCAAAGTCGGATGAACCTGTCTTTGTATGTTATTTCGAATAACTGTTAAGAGATCCTCCATAACATCGGAGACAAAAGTGTTTGTCACTTAAAACGTCAAGTTTCTTTGAGAAGGAATTTTTCGTGAAAAGTTAAGTGGGAGGACAATAGAACTTTGATAAGGTTAAAAGAACCTTAGCTGTATGTGCAGAGTTGCGCAGCGCCGAAAAGTGTTCCGGAGGCGGCAACAATGCTCATGGCTCACGTGCCCCAAAGGTTGTGGTCACGGAGATCTAAGTTCCTATTAAAACAAGTAGATCGGGTAAATAATCAAATACCAAGATTTGAGGGTTGAATCATTATTTGAGAATAATGAACCGACTACATGCAAAGAAGCGATGATGGGCCCTGACTCTGTCAAATGGCTTGAAGCCATAAAATCCGTGATAGTTCCATACACGAGAAATCAAGTTTTGAACTTGAAGGACCCTCGAGAAAGGTGTAAGACCTTACAGTTGTGTCTGGATCTATAAAGAAATAGACATGGATGTTTCACATCTATAATCGACATATTGGGAAAGAGTTCACAACAATGTTCAAAGGTTGACTATGACAAGATTTGATCTTTCATAGTGATATTTAGTCTAGACGGATTAATGTAGCAACCACTACATATAATTTGTTATATGGTAGTTGAATAAACAAAACAAGTTCTTCTAATAGAATCGTTGCCTAGGACATGTGCATAACACGGTCCATAGGGTTTTGTTAAATTCAAAGGATGCTAAAAGCATATGCAAACTTCAATGGTTAAAGTGAGCATCGCGGAGTTGGAATCTTCACTGTGATGAAACTGTTAAAGGAGTTTAAAAGTTCATTAGAGACGATGAAGATGCTTGCATTTGCAAGAAATTAAGTGGGAGCGCTAAGACATGTTTCTAATACATTATGTGGAAGACATATTGTTGATTGGAAATAATGTATCTTTTATTAACACATATTAAGAATTTCATCCCGATGAAAGACTTAGGCAAAACCCAAATATTTGGCATCAATAGACGCTAATATGGTTCTGCCAGAAGTACATAGACGAGATATTGAATGAGTTCAATATAGAAACTACAAGAAAAGGTTCTTGTCGCACAGAAAGGATTGAAAGAGTTCAATGTTGATGATATATTCAAGTGTATTGACATTTGGAAAAGTGACACAAATAATCAAGTATAGATTGATACTTGATGTATGAAATCACAAAGAGTATTTATATCAATCATACTGTGATATGTACAAATCCAGATATGTCCTATGCTCTAAATATTGTGAGCATATACCAGAATGATTTGTAAGATGATCATTGGACAATAGTAAGGATATTCTTATGATCTTTTGAAAGAACTAAGAGTATAATATTTGTAGAAGTGACAAATAGATGGTTAGTTCATTGTAAAAGTACTACATTGATACTAGCTTTGTCACAAAGTACAAATTAAGTTTATCTCAATCTAAACTAAGGGTGGCACAATATAATGGAAAGTGAGTTCCATAATGGATTTGCATGATTTCCAAAGTTAAGACATTGTGACAGATACTACAACAAAAGGCTAAGTATATGACTGCTATTATAGCAGCAAAAAGAGGGCATTTGTGTCAAGTAGTTTGTTATCAAACTAGGTGTAGTTCACAGAGGGATAATACTATGAAGATATATTGTGCGACAATATTATCAACATGTTTTAACCCCAAAGAACTAAAGGTCACACCGAAAGACCAAATTTATACAAAGCCATCTCATTAGAGAATGAGTGATGCGTAGAGACGCAAAGACATGCAATTACACACGGACCTGGAAGTGTCAGATCCGGAGATCAGTTGACCACTAGCAATCGTGTACATACAACACCGGAAAGCCATAGGTGTTGAATACACAAAGGTTTGAAACTAGATTATTGACTCTAGTGCAAGTGGGAGACTGTTGGAGATATGCCCAAGAGGCAATAATAAAGTAGGTTATTATCATATCTTCACACTTATGATAAATGTTTACATACCATGCTATAATTGTATTAACCGGAAACATTAATACTTGTGTGATTTGTAAACTAAAATAAGAGTCCCTAGTAAAGCCTCTTGTTAAACTAGCTTGTTGGTTAATATATGATCATGGTTTCCTAATCATGAACACAGAGATGTTATTAACAACAGGGTCATATGATTAGGAGAATGATGTGATGGACATACTCCTATAGTTAAGCGTAGCATAAAGATCAAGTCATTTCAATAGTTCAATTGCTATATGCTTTCTGATACATAGTAACCTAATTCCTTCGACCATGAGATCATGCATATCACCTTTGCCGGATGGATGCTTTGATGACATCAAACACCACACCGTAACTGGGTGGCTATAAAAGTGGCATTGAGTGTTCGGAAAGTATTGGTTGAAACACATGGATCAAGAGTGGGATTTGTCCATCCATATGACGGATAGATATACTCTGGGCCCTCTCGGTGGAATGTCATCCAATTAGCTTGCAAGCATGTGACTGGCTCACAAGGGATCACATATCACGGGAACGAGAAAAGAGTACTTATCAGTAACGAGGTTGAACTAGGTATGCAGAGATACCGACGATCATAACCTCGGATAAGTAACATATCGTGAGACAAAGGGAAATTGGTATCGTATGTAAGTGGTTCATTCGATCACAAAGTAATCGTAGAAATATGTGGGAGCCATATGAATTTCCAGATTCCTCTATTGGTTATTGTTCGGAGAAGTGTCTCGATCATGTCCGCATAATTCACGAACCTTAGGGAGACACACTTAAGGATTCGACGTTGTTTTGAGTAGTTATGGTATTATGAGAAAGAGACCGAATGTTGTTCGGAGTCTCGGATGGGATCCGGGATATCACGAGGTGATCCGGAATGGTCCGGAGAATAAGATTCATATAAGGAAAGTTCCGTTTCGGAGTTCGGGAATGATTCCGGTGTTTTCATCGGGAATGTTCTAGAAGGTTCCGGATTGTCCGGCACTCCGGGGGGGGAGGGTACATGAGTGTGTCGTTGAATGATTGCATCATGTACTAAGTGTTCTTGCTGTTCCAAAAACATGAAAGTCAAATTGCCAGTTTGAAAGTCAAACGGCTAAAACAGGAAACTGTGGAAAACAGGAAACTGTGGGAAACAGGAAACTGTGGGAAACAAGCAAGAGGAGGTTGAAACCAACTTGGAGGAGGAGTTCCTCTCCTCCTTGGCCGGCGCACAGCCCTAGGCCGAGTTGGGGAGGGACTCCCTCCCTCCCTGGCGCGCCTAGCCCCTCCACCTATAAAAGGAGGGGCAGGGCTCCTCCTTGAGACACACAAGTTCCTACCTCTAATCTCCGGTTTAGAGCCATTTTGGTTTAGAGCTTCTAATTGCTTTAGCCAGCGGTTTAGAGCCTTCTAATTGGTTTAGAGCCTTCTAATTGGTGTGTCTAATCTCTAGACCACTAATAGCCCTCTCTCATAATCCACCATACTCGCTCCGGCTTAAGGCGAAGCCCTGCGGGATCTCCCCTCTACTTCCGGTACCACGCCGTTGTGTTGCCGGAATCGCGAGGAGAGTGCTACAACCTCCGCTGCCTGCTGGAACAAGGGAGAGGAAGGTCTTCGTCGAGTACCGAACGTGTGACCGACTGCGGGAGCGCTGCCGGAACGTGGCGCCGGAAGGATCGTCTACGCGATCTTGAGATCGGAAAGAGTACGACTACATCACCCACGAGAATCTGCTCTCGTTAACCGCTTTGGAATCTTCGAGGGTAAGTTATTCCAAACGACTCGTTGCTACAATCTAGTAGATAGATCTTGGCTTGTTTGTTTGTATGCGATAGAAAATTTTTGTTTTCCATGCTACGAACCCCTACAGTGGGGGGTGGTGCGCCCCAGCCCTCTATATATAGAGGGGTGGGCTCCAGCCCTAACCCCTCCCCCAAGCCCTAGGCCGGCGGCCAAAGGAGGGAGGAGTGGGGGGCAAGGAAACCCCCCCTTCTAGAAGCTCCAAACTAGGGTTTCCCCTTGTTTGGCCGGCTGGGCCCTATGGGGCCTTGTGCCCCTGGCCCAATGCGGCTAGGGCACTCCCTCATAGGCCCATGCCCTCTCCCGGAAGGTGGGGCCATGTTGGTCCCCTTCCGGAAGGTTCTAGAAGCTTCCGGTACAATACCGATTAACCCGGAACAATTCCGAACTCCAAAAACTGCACTGCCTTATATGAATCTTATTCTCCGGACCATTCCGGAACCTCTCGTGATGTCTCGGATCCCATCCGAGACTCCGAACAAAAACTCATAAACCAATTATCCAATCTATCCTAGCGTCGAGACACGTTAAGTGTGTGACCCTTCAGGGTTCGAGAATATACGGACATGATATTCTATCAATAATCAATAGCGGGGTCTGGAAACCCATATTGACTCCCACACATTCATCGATGATCATATCGGATGAACCACGATGCCAGGATTCAATCAATCCCATATATATATTCCCTTCGTCTCGCGATATTTTACTTGCCCGAGATTTGATCGTCGGTACCATCATACCTAGTTCAATCTCGTTCACAGCAAGTACTTTACTCGTTCCGTAATCCGATATCACTTTGTGATTAACTCCTTAACCACATGCTTGCAAGCGTTGTTGATATCGATTACCGAGTGGGCCCGAAGTATATCTCTCCGACTTGGGAGGGACAAATCCTGTCTCGATACATACAACCCAACAGATACTTTCCGATCACCTGAGAGACACCTTTATGATCACCCTCTCATAGGATGACGTTTGATGACCTCAAAGCTTTCTTCCGATACCAGGGAGTTGTATTATCTCATGGTCTAAGGAATACAATATTTGACATAAGAAAAGCTTCACAAAGATGAACACGATGACACGATCTAATTGCTTCGCTTAGTTTGGGTCTGTCCATCATATCATTCTCCCAATGATATGATCTCATTATTAATCGACAACTCATGTCCATGGTTAGGAAACCTTAACCATCATTAATCAATGAGCTAGTCCATAGAGGCGTACTAGGGACACGGTGTTGTTCACAAACCACACAAGTTTTAAAGTTTCCGCTTAATACAATTCTAGCATGGAATATAAACATTATCATGAACAAGAATTATAATAATAACATCTTTATTATTGCCTCTAGGGCATAATTCCAACATCGTCTTCCAAAGAGGCTGCCGCAGTGTCCTTGGAGAGCCTCATGATGGCGTCCACATAGGCGAACAATGAGCTGCTGCAAGCTGATGCTAAGGGCCTTCTCCTTAGAATCGCTAACAATGTGGATTGCTATGTCTTCCTCCATGTTCTTGCCTCGCTCTTGTCCTGGCTGGATGACTTTGACTCCCCAACAGCCGTCCTTGTGGAGTTTCTTCATTGTGCTTCCCTGGATTGTTGGCAGGGGAAGGTCCAAACGCGTGAGGAGATCCATGGGGCATCCACCAAAGCGAAGGGGCTCGATGTCCGCGACGGTGTCGTAGATGAAGCTTGTCATCTTTAAGTTAGAAGAATGAAAATTAGATACTTAATCAAGTAGAGGAAAGCAGATACTAGAAGTGCGGAAAATAACTTAGTAGAAAAGCAAGTAAGGCACATATGTTAAAGGTGGTTCCAATCCTAGGGTCACGTCCTACATGCAACGATGTGCTCTGATACCATCTGTAGTGACCTTGGATCAATAAAGATCCTAAGTCCCTGTGATTTACATGCTAGTTCCTGGATCAATAACTAGCACTCACAGTCGATGAATATCATGTAAAACACAAAGTCTTTATTACACGGAGAATCCAGAGTATGAATTTATTACAAATTTGCTTAGCATTAAGCTAGCTCAAACAACAGCGGAAACATAAAAGCAGCTTGAGTCCATCAACGCCCCAGGCTTGTCGAGTGTAGACTCGCGATCCCTACGCACCTTTCAATCTTCAGATTCTGCACATAAGACGTGCAGCCAACAAGTTGGGTCAATACTTTGAATGTATTGGCAAATTACACCAAGGAAAGAAAAAGACTATCTCTACATGCAAGGCTAGTTTAGGCCGTAGAGTTTATTTGCTCAAAGCTAGTTTTCTTAAGTATAGAGAAGAAGAGAAGATTTCCCTACTTTGTAAACATTTGTGTTCAATAATCTATGGTCGAATGGCACACGAGGATATTACTCACCAAGTGTCCAAACAACCTAGCACTTGGATATTACTCAGCAAGTTCCCAAACCCTCCCAATAGCGATATGACTCACGCCTTGGGTTTTTAGAATATCTTTATGTTTTGAAAGAGAGAGAGAGGAAGATCCTTCAGAGGATCCATCCTTCAGATGCTCAATGTTGTTCTGTTTCTATGAACACGACTGATCGATCAGATTGCAATACTCTCGAGAGTTTGTGCACTTTACCCACAATCCACGATCAAGTCCTTTTACAGACAAGACCATGGCGAGGCTTTCCCTTAGTAGCCCCTCTACCTTCTGGATCCAACCGTGCCAAGAACCTCCAAATGTTGGTACCCAGGTGAGGTTTCCCACTAAGTACTAGGCCAAGACAGAGCCCATATGTATTGTGGTTGCACTGGAAGCTTTTGAATTCTGAAACATGGTAGACTTCTTTGATTCCTGGGCGGCCGTCCTCCACCAAAATCTCACTCGTTGACCCGAAAACCATTCTGCCCAGAAGAAAACTTAGTTTTATTTTGAAGTGGATTTGAGAAGAAAAGTTTGCTCAAGAGAGCCTTTGTACTTAGAAAAATTCATTGTCTTTCGAACCCCCCAACGGTACTTTATATATATATATATATAGCATAGCAAGCAAACTTAGCAAAACAGGGGAACCTATTAGGAGGGGAAATCCTAAGTATATAGCTACTCATGGCATACTACGAAATCATCGCACTTGCAAAATAATTCTAAGGAAAAATTCTACTAGAACATCCTACACATGCATACTACAGAATTTTGAAGATCACATGCATAGAATCAAAACTGGGACAAAAATTATGAACAAGTGGTGTAACTTGCCTTGATCCGAGCAGCACTCTACACAACAGTACTCCTCAGCGCACTCCGAACAATCTAACGAAACACAAACATAGATCCAATCACAACTTGCACAAAATATGCCACAGAGATAATATGCATGCATGCAACATGGTACTTATGCAAGATTTGTTTTCTAAATTGACCATGGCAGTCTAATTGGATTGCAATTGTGTTAGGGATGTTATTAGCATTGATTTCCCATAGGTCTAAATTAATTTGGATCATTATTATAATTCATAGGCTCACTAGAATATCCAACCATCCAATTAGCCCCAAATTAGATCTAATGATCTTAAGCAAGGTTTTATAATTTTGTTTAGTAGGTATTGTAAAAACAAATTCAACGCAACAAGAATAAACTAAAACGGGGTTTTAATTATTTTTCTATGGATTAAACACTCTAATCTAAAGATTAAATTATACACAGAAAACCCAACTGTAAACTTGAAGTTTTATTGCAGATCTGTGTTCTACATAATTTTGTGAATCCAACGGTATATTATATGCTAAATTTGGCCAAGTATTTAATTTTCTATGAATTTCTCAAGAATTAACATCAATCTGCCAATTAAAATTAACCCTAATCGAGAACACGACGCGTGGCAGTTTCTGATTGGGCCAGCTAGGCGAAGCGGTGCTGACGCGGCGCGCTGATGCGGCGAGCAGACGCGGCGGCCACACGGCGCAACGCTATTGGCGCATACCCCTTCGTCCACCCCTTCTAATCTGGGACGTAGCTAGTAGATCTAACGGACGGGAGGAGGGCGGCGGCGTCGATGGCGAGACGGCGGCGGCGCTGTCGGACGTGGTCGTCAGTGGCAGTACGGTGGCTCTTCGGGGCAGCGGAGAGTACGGCGCGCGGCTCCTCCTTGCGGTCCCGCGTGCGAGATCGGCTTCAGCCTTCTCTTCCTCGTCTAGCCGCACGGCTCTGCCGGTCCCCGCGAGCTCCGACGATACGTCGGCGAGCAATTCCCGATGATGTGCTGCACAAGGGGAGAAAAGAAGAGGTCGGGTGAGGCGGTGTTGCACGGGAAAGACGATCAACAGCGAAAGAGGGTTCGGGGTGGCGCGAATCATCGGATCCTCAACCTTCCCGAGCGCGATGATAGCGAGGAAGAACGGCAGCGGTTTGGCAAGGCTTGAGCTAGGGTTTTTCGAGGGGGAAACAACGAGAGGGGGTCGGGCTTTTAAGGACCAGAGACTTGGGAAAGGGGGTGGCCGAATCCGTTAGGATTTGGGGGTCCCGACGCGGCAGGAGCTGTGTTCACCACGGACTCTGGGAGGAAGACGACAGGGTGGGGCCCCCGCGTCAGTGGCTGCGCTGGTGGCTTGGGCGCGCGGGCTGCGGTGGCAGGCTGGCGACTACTTAGGTGACGCGCGTGCGTTAGTGGGCTGGCGCACAGTAGGTTAGGCAGTAGGTTTTTTTTGTACTATTCTTTTCCATTTCTGTTTTTACTAATTTTCTAATAACTTTTGCATATCAAGTTCAAACTTGGTGAAACTTGTTTCCAAATTTTTGTAAAAATAAGATGGTCAACGTAGTACCATAGTTTATTATTTTTACATAGTTTTTAGAAGGGTCAAGCATGACTACAACAATATTGCTCACATAGGGAATCTTTATTAGGGTTTTGGTAGGTTTAGGTGCTAGGGTTTTGTTGCAAAATTCATTTGTAGGATGCAAGATGCAAGAATGATGCATGATACTAATAACATCCTATTATAAAAATCTAGGATGTTACATGCAGGGGCAGTGATTGCAGTATTCGGAAAACAGTACTTGAGATCACCCACTGCCGAAGACACTGTTCGGATCCTCGCAGTCAATGAAAGTAGAGGATTTCCTGGTATGCTTGAAAGCATAGGTTGCATGCATTGGGAGTATAAGAACTGTCCATTTGCATGACAATGAATGTACAAAGGCCACAAAGGAGGTTGCACTGTGATACTTAAGGCAGTTGCTACACATGATCTTTGGATCTAGCACTCCTTCTTTAGCATGGCAGGATCGAACAACGACATCAACGTCCTCAACTCCTCAAATGTCTTTTCCAAGCTTGTTGAGGACCATATGATCCCCCTGTGAAATTTGAGATCAACAGGCACCACTACAACAAGGGATACTATCTAGCAGATAGCATCTATGGCCAACATTTGTGAAGACTATCTCAAACCCCAATGCTCCCCAAGCATTCTCAGTTTGTTAATGAACATAAAACTTGCAGGAATGACGTGGAGCGAGCATTTGGTGTGCTCCAGCAGAGGTTTGCAGTTGTCCGGTTCCCTGCTATGACCTGGTCGAAAGATCAGATGTGGGAAGTGATAAACTGTTCTGTGATTTTGCACAACATGATCATTGAGAATAAGAGGAAGGATCCAGTGAGTTTGCTCGAGCAGAACGAGCCATACTACAGACAGTGTCCTCTTGCCGAGCCTGATCATCAGGTTCCTCCAACCTGGGCTACATTCATCGCCATGCGTCAGGAGATCCGAGATCCGGCGGTGCATCAACAGCTGCATCATGATCTTGTTGAGCACATATGGATACGCAGAGGCAACACGTAGATGCCGAACATGAACTTACCAAACTTGGCCGAAATATGTTATATTTTCACTGCATGTCAAACTATGTTTACATTTATGCCGAATTATGTTTAAAATTTCGCCGAACTATGGCAGTAAAATGTTTTGTATTCATAGTATGCCGAATTATGCTGAAATATGGACGAACTTGAGCCGAATTTGAGCGAAAACGGACGTCCCAAGAACTCGGCTTGGGAACGCGAGTGGGAAACTCGGCGTTCCTAGGCCGAAAACGTGTTTCGTCCGACTAAAATTTGATCCGTATTTCGGCTTGAGTTCGTCCAACGAGTGGAGATGCACTAACTAATTTAACCAAAATACCGATCTAGAAACATACTGTATTATAGTGTACTTATATTCAACGTGCCCCTCAACGAGAGTCTCAATCTGCATTCAAGAACAAAAACTAGAATCGAATATATACTTCCTCACAACCGTGCTCCTCCCAAACCCTAGCCCCTACCATTCCCTCCTCCCGCCGCCGCCACCGCCGGTGGCGCAGCGTGGCGTGGCGGCAGGGGTTCTTCTCCTGCTGCGCCAGGTAGCGGCTCAGATTAAATTTTTTTGCTAGGGCTTCGGGGGACGTTGTCGGGATGGTGGATGCGGCATCGCGTCGGAATAAGGGTGCTGGAGCTCAATCCCCATCTCGGTGAGGCCACTTGTGGCGGCGCCGACGAGCTGCTCGCCTGGTGTCCTCTTAGATTTGCGGAGGGTGGTTTCTTCGGGCGTAGTCGACTTTTGACCCTGCCTTGGAGTTTGTGGGATCTGTTCATGAGTCGAAGGGGGTGCTGATGCTGTTGTATTCCCCTCGGGCCTCGGCCAGCCGTGGTGGCGAGAGAGAGGAAGGAGGTGGCACCACTATCTTCCTTTTTAGGGTCGTTGTTTGTATTTTATGGTGGTGTGCGACTGTCGTGTCTTCAAGCTTCTTCCGACCGGCCTTGGTGACGTGGGGAGGAGGCGGCTCGATGTGTCGACCCTAAATCTGCCAGATGGTGGAGCGTTCTGCTGGTGGTTTGGCTCTACTGCTCAGAGATCTTCGGTTGGAGGTACTGCTTGTTCTTCCCGATCTCCTGCCTGCCCGATGGTCTGGAAAAGTTCTTAGCTCTCACCCCTCGGGGTGGGCACTCCTACGGTGTTCAAAGCCCAATATGGCGATGGTGACGGCGGTGATACGATGGCGTCTGAAGATGTGTTGCTTTTGGATCCGGTCCCTGTACTTTGTTGGTGACGACGGGGACGATGAGCTTGATTGCGTTGTGGAAATACGGTGTGAGGTCTTTCTTGCAAAATTTTGGGACCATATTGCATTTTTGTTTATTTGTGGAGTCGTTTTTAATCATTTCACCAATGTTGAAATTCCATAAAAAAGGTTCTCTTCTGTGCTAAACGCTGAAGCGCAGGAGTCAATAGATGGTTCTGCTCCCGCTGCTATGACTCGTGCTCTGCCCTGGAGGGGAGGACTGCCACTTTCCTCACAGATTTTACACCTGGCTGATGCAAATAATATTCTCTAGAATGCAGGACATTGATCCATCGGGTCTTTACTGACTGCTGCCGTTGGTTTTCAGCATCTATAAAAAAAAACTTATCAGGTCCTCCTACCCTATCCCCTCCCGAGTAGTGCTCTTGTTAATTAATCTCGTGGAAAGATTACCGTCTAATATCGCATCGAACGACGGTATGGACACGGTTTACTCGTGGCAAATAGCTGGAGAACAAGAGTGTTAAAACGCGGGCTGATCGCTTCTCCAGAGGTCCACTTCGCCCCCCCCCCACCCCCCCCCCCATTATATAATACCAAACAAAAAGAAAAATAGGCGAAAAATGGAACAAAGAAAACAGTATTACCTATATGTGGATCGTGCTGATCCATATGCATCATAGCTGCAGGAAAGACCAAATGTTTCCTTTCCTCCCACCTTATCTCTACAGTAACTGAACTCGCCCCGTCGGTCGCCGGGCCTCCCCTGGCACCTCTCCGCCGGATTAGCCGGCCGGAGTAGGTCTAGGGGCGGTGCTGTAGTTTCTAGGGTAGGTTTGTTTGGCGTCTTGCCGGTAGTGGGCCTTCTGCCCGAGAGTGGAGCTTTGGATCTTGACCGCATCCTGGCTCTAGGGTTCGTCCCCATGGCGCACGAGCTTCTTTGGTTGGAGTTCTGCGCGGTGATGGCAACCACCGCTTCCTCAAATAAGGTCTTGTTCTGCCTCCTACTCCTCCTCGTCTCTTGGCTCTCCCATCTCCCTCTGGCCGGCAGTGGTTGCGAGGGGATGGAGATGGTGGGCGCCCAGATGGGGGCTGTTGGTGGCGGCGGGAGTTCTTCCACTCTGGCGGGTGTGCGCGCCGCCGGGTGGTCGTTGGCGTCGCTGGTGCTGCTTGTCCCTATTCATCCGACCGGCCGTGGTGGCGAGGGGATGAAGGACGACTGGCTTCGGCGAGCGGACGGCTCCCCTATCCTCTGCGTACCGCATCTTCTTCGTGCAGGTGGTCCTCGTCTGCCCTCTTTCCTCTCAGCCGGCCATGGTGGCGTGGGAGAGGAGGAGTGCTCCTCGAGGTTCTGTGCTGCACAGAGAGATGATGGGGAGTTCTTGAAGCTTCTTCTCCCCGTGGCGGTCCCCAAGCGTCGGCGAGTCGCCGCCGCTATCTTCGGTCAGAAGGCTGACCCCGCCATGCCCGACAGCTGCGATGTCTGTCGGTGCCCTGAAAACCTCCATCGGAGGCCCTTATTCAACCTCAACGCGGCTGTTCGTGCTGCATCCCAGCCAAGTGGTTTCGTCCCCGGCCTGGATTGCGGTGGTCGCATTTGGAGGTTGCTTGTCGCCGGCATGCTTGTACCTGATCGCGTTTTTGCGTTCTCTTCTAGGGTGTTCTGTGTAATTTTACAGGTCCTGGTTGTTCTTTCTAATTCTGTTGGGGACCTTTATGTAATTGTACACCCACGGCCGATGAAATGAAGCTTCTGGTCCTTTGGACCTTTTCTGTTCAAAAAAAAAATCATAGCTGCAGGCAATCATTATTCAAATAAATAGCAACGAAAATGCCACCTATACGTAATAATATGATAAAGCCGTATCCATCAAGGCTTCAGTGACCTCCAATGGTTATGGGGGAACCAAAGATTCTGCTCCAATCTTGTAGACAGCAGGTCGCTGTCTCCTTTGGTCTAACACCGTTCTTTTCTCCTAGCTGCATAAACTCGCCTTTGGTTTAATTTCTGAGTTATCGTTATCTCTAGGGGGACGGCCTCCTTGGTTCAGAGGTTTTTGATTTTTTTTGTACTTTTCAAATCATGTGTTTGCTCTGTATCGAAGATGCCCTAACTATTCTGAAAAGTAATCTCAGCCAGACTTGTGCATTGGATCTAGTCACTAGCCCATTTTTAACTCACCAACTATGATACTCTCCCGTCTCAAAATAGATGTATTAACTTTTTAAAAATTTGAATAAATTTATATACTAAATAGTATATAAATGCATTTAAATTTTAACAAATTTGAGACATCTATTTTAAAACGGAGAAAATAGTATCTTTACATGTTTCACGCAAAACGTGCAATGTGCTTCATGGCTTCTTTCCAACAGGTCTTTTCGCACACTAGTGCACACCAGCAACTTTGACCATCGCAAGTTGGCTCTCCTTGCTGTTTGGCGCTCGTGCTGTAGTTGTCTCTACGCTCGATCTACTACTTGTTTGGCGCCCGTTCCCCAATATTCTCTAGGAATATCTAGGATGGACTAGACGTACGTAATCCATATGAGCTGCGGGCTGTGGCGATGAGCATCCGAGTCATCCCTGAGCAAGAGATGGCGATCCATCCAGCAAAGGGGAAAAGCTATACTCAATTTCGCTATGGCAGAGAAAACGGAGTATGTGGTGTGGCTCGAGCTCGATAGGCGCGTGACGCGGACGGGACGTGGAAGCGACCCGCCGCGTCGATCAGCATGTGGTACGTGTGAGCATGCTTGTCTAGGTATTATTGCGACGCGCGCGGCGACCCGCCGCGTCCAGATGATCAATGGATTTTCTTGCACGCTCGCTCAACCACCCTATTCATCTTGTCTACATTTCGAAAAATTTATTAGACGTGTTTTAGTACTACTTCTGTTTTAAAATAGATGTTATCACTATAGGAATGGATGGCTACGCCGACGGCCAAACGTCGGGACGTCGGCGTAGACCGTGATCAGGCCATCTCCTCAAGCAGCCGTCGGCGTAGAATTGCCCTCGGTATAGCTTACGCCGACGACTGCCTCGGGCTATTATTTCTTTTATCTCATTAAACTTTGAAAAATCATAACTAAATTATTCGAATTTAGAAAAATACAAATAATATATCAAAATTTGCAGAAAAATAAGATCTATCTACACACAAATATTACACATTTGTAAATAAAAATTAAGTGAAACATAAAACATTATATATAGTTTAAAACGGGCATAAGAAATTCAAAAACGATCCAAACAATGCGAAACCTTCGCGTGGTTGCATATTATGTGACATAGTTACAAGGAAAACTATCAAACTTGATATATTGATTATGTCTCAAAAAAATCTTCATAAAATGACCTATCTCATTCGAGGTTTCCTGGCTTTCGGGTCAAATGACCAATGTTATGGCTAAAATCAAGACATAGTTTGTGATAATATGTCCATATTGTGCATACATGTGCATCATGGTATGGCGAACAATGTTGCAGGAGAAATTTTTTCTTTTCGTTGCACCAAAAAGCCATTTTCCATTTTCCGAGTGAAAAAAATAGACGATTTTGTGAAGCAACCACCAAATGGATGATTCAAAACACTGCTACCATATTTTTCAAAATACTAGACCACCTTACATGGACAATGTCCTAATAGGGGGAACTCAAACCATTCCGTCTATCCCTGGTGAAAAGACAAATTCCTGCTGAATCAGCAGGAAGTGGGTCAGATATGAACTGTAGGCAGGGTCGATCCTGAGATTTCGAGGACCCGGGCGAAACTTAAATTTTGGGCTCTTTATTATATATATTTTTTGCATATATGAGATGATGAAAAATAAATATTATAAGTGTACTCTAACTATAATATTCATATAGAAATAACAATGTTTACATGATACCTTAAAATTTCCTCCAAAAATTTCTAGAAGCAAAGTCCGAAAATTACAATGGAGGTTAAACGGGAAAAAGTTTAGAAACATGAGAAAACAATCACGATGACTGATGAAACACAATTTTAGTCTGAAAGAAAAATCGCAAGAGATAAAAAAATTTAGAATAAGCGGAAACAATGTTTAGAGACATGAGAAACAAAGTCATAAAAATATAAATTTAATTTAAATATGATAATGTAGGGTTTGCAGCATAGAAAACAAAAATTTTCCAACGATGGGAACAACTAAGTACCAAGATCTATCTACTAGACACAAGCAACAGGTGGATATACATCCATAGAATACATACCCTCGAAGACCGAATAGCGTTAACGAGGTTGTACTCGTGGATGATGTAGAAGAACGCTTGCCGATCTCAAGATCGTGATGAAGTCCATCTGGTCCAGCCGGTCCAGCACGATCAAGTCCAGCACCTCAAAGCAATGATGCATCCGTGATCGCACACACGTATGGGTACCCCAAAAACCTCCGCGCCCTCGCTCCAGCGAAGCAGCGGAAGCAACAAATCCTTCCAGAAAAAGCCACCGGGAACATGTATCTCGCTGATCCGAGACCATGGGGGAATTCTAGAGGGGGAAGAGAGATCCTTCGCGAGGAGGTGTGAGATACAAGTGATAGGAGGGGGTCCTTTTATATGGGAGGGGGGCAGCCCAAGGAGGCATGGCCGCCGGCCATGGAGGGTGCCCCCACCTCTCCCTCATTCATGTGGTGGAAGCTACACTCACATAAAAACCTCTCCACTCACAATTCCACTCACATGCATTAATTTTCCACCAAATATAATGCAAGCTCTCATTTAAATAAAACTCTTTTATTTATTTATTCAGAATTTTGTTAATTACTTTAATTAACAAATATTCACATAAAACCCCTTGCTAGTATTCCATTTCACATGCAGAATCAGTTTCAGCAATTTCAACCGAAACAGTTTCGGTGTCTAGTGAAATAAATTCCTGCGCTTTCCTTTTCTTTTTCTGGCATATCATTTGCTCTGAATGGTGTCGGTATCCCTTAAGTGTGTCACCCTACGGTTCGCGAATAATGCGGACATGATTGTAACACCCTCAGAATCGGCCCTATGCAAGTTTTAGCGAAATTCGTCAAACCCGCATAGAAACGATTCAAGGGTGCCCACCAGGCACTTTCGTGCGGGTGGAAAACGAAGTAATAACATTACACAACAGTCCTCAATGGGACCCACAGAACAGATATATATACAACAGCGACTCAAAGAGTCAAGAATACAGATATAATATACAAAGATCCAAATCACCTTGAAAATGATAGAGCGTCCGACTACGGATAAGATGCAAATGGGGCTAAGAGCCCTGAAGAATAACCAATGGCGTCCATAACCCTGCCCAGGCCAAGCCGGAAGGGTAACCCTGCTAACGACGTCGATCTCAAAACCTGCTTAAACAAAAGGGGTGCCGACAAAGGGCAAAGGAAAAAGAGGAGCGTCAGTACTGAGGCCAATACACGGCGAGACTAGAATTCGGCGGTCCTCGCCTACATAGGTATGGTGGACTGAGCGGCAGCGACAGCATGCACTAAACAACCTATAGAGACTCGATACAACTGGCGGTCATCAGAGAGGGGTAAGAATGACCTATTCGGTACCATCCTGATACTACCACCGAACAAACCCATCCTGGTGTTTCCCCCTCGAGACCAAACGAGGAAGTCAACCGAGGAACTCACACAGTTGGCAATTTTATTTATTTAGTTCTCGTTGCGGCAATTAGTAGTCAAGTATAGATAATCCTCCTGATAAAATAAGCAGTGGGCCGTTTTAGTTAATCATTCCGTTGTAGTTGCAGCACTTACTAGTCAGATACAATTAACGTGAGATATTCCAGAAAAACCCAGCAGTTGTTGGTACTTTTATTTAGCCATTCCGTTGCAGTGAAGCTGATTACTAGTCATATCGGATACAAGTCAATTTATAACAGTAAACTTTAGTTATAGTTGTCTATGATCAAGCACTGTGCTCCAAGTCGTCCATAACCGCGGACACGGCTTCTCGAAAAGATTAAACCCTGCAGGGGTGCACCAAAGTATCCACACGCACTTCGACCCTTTTTGCCAGATCAGTTAACATACACCCATCGGTATGTCGGCGGGGCCTAAGTCATGACGTTTCCCAGACCCAAAGCAAGCACGGGGGGCCACCCCACTAAGTACACCCGCAACGAAGTCGGCCGGTCTCCGAGACGGACTCAGGGTTTGCGACAGTGGCTGTAAACGACAGCAAATCCCCAAACGGGGACTGTCGATACCGCGAAAACACTCCGCTTCCAAAACAGTACAGCGTGCTCCTCACATAATCGTAAATAAAGCAGTAAAGCATGGCATAAGTACAGAATAGTAATAAAGCCCCAAACTACTTGTGGCCCCTAGTACAATACTTTGAAATCAGGTACTAAATCGATGGGGGGCCCATATCTCCCCACATGTGGTTAGCGCGCTCGATCTCGGAACAGGTGTCAAGAACTCGGGGTCCTACGAGACACAAGTGGGCGGTCGGAAACCAAATATTATCTATCACCCACCGGTGCCTCTGCTTACCTACTTCAATTTTAGTTGTTAAACCAGTAATTACAGTGAATGGTAATTAAAGCCATGATCATCTCCAACATTAACATGCGGCAATACACCAATAACTGGGGCACTTGTCGACACGCAACAGCACTTGAGCAAGCGACTACGACGCGCAAGTCCAACTATCTACCAAACAACAGGTAATAGGATGTGTCCAAGGCAATATAAGGCTGCGAGGGATATCACGGGTACGAAAACTAGAGCATCGCAACACAGATAGCAATAGATCAACAGGAGGGAAATAAATGCTATAAAAGTAAGATAGGTAGAAAGGGGGAGATGCTCGCCTGAAAACATTGTCGAAGGTTCATCCGAAGATCGGGGCGAAGCTCACATCAACTCAACGGCCTTATCCGCGAAGAAGCAAAACACTAGAAGAAACACCGGATGCAATATTTAATACTACGGCAAAAGATCGGCATGATGCATGCATGATGTATGGCATGGCAAAGATGCGATGCAATTAGGTCATATTAAGTGGAACCGGGGTCCCGACAATTAAATATATGGTTCTAGTTGTTTAGATACCCCGCATTTTAAATGTTGTTTAACAAGGCAGAATATATCACCGGTTCGCTACACAAATTTAAATGAGGCCAATATAAGGCTAGATTTGCCCGCATATGGGCCCCATATTTAATTATAGGGTGAATCGGCATAAGGCCCCCAAACCACACAAATATGCATGCAAGTATGGCAATTAATATGCAACAAGTTGTTATTCCATTTATAAAATAGGGCTCGAGAAAAGGGGTCACACATTAGGGGGTCTCGACGAACTTGGGGTTCCGGGGTTCGGGGTTCCACAGGGGCTCGGGGTCCGGATCTGGGGTTCGGGGTTCGACGGGATCGGTCTCGACGAGATCGTTCTCGGACTCCGGGGTTAGGGTCTTCGGATCGGGGTAGTAGATCTTGTCGCTTGGTATCCGTGAAGTAGAACTTGTAGTCCGTCTTTTGTCGGTGGTGAACTTGTCCGATGGTCTTCGGGTCCGGGAAGGAGCACTTGGCGTTGCCGAGCGGAAGTTCATGTCGTACCCGTGTCGATGATCTTGGCGGTTATCGGGTTCGGTCTCCAGATTCCGGGACGGAGCGCTTGGGTTCCGACCATTGTCGGTGGCGAACTTGGGGCTCGACACCGGGGTCTTGACGCCTTCGGGTCCGAGAGGGAGATCTTGGCGTCCGAGGGTTCGGTCCAATCTCGACCATCAGGGTCCATGACAAAGATCTTGGATTAGGGCGCCACTTGGGTTCGGTGTCGATCTTGGCGGTCACTTGTACACGTGGCCGTTCTTGTTGAGGGGCGGTCTTGAACGCGCGGCGGAGGGGGTCTCGCGGCCACGCACGGCGGCGGCGCATGACGAGCTCGGGGCCGCGGCAGGAGGACATGGGGCTCGGCTCGAGGAGGGTGACGGGGTCGGGCCTGCTCACGGCCAACGATGGCGAGGCGGAGGCGCCGGGGCAGGCTCGGGGTCGGTGGCGCCTGAGAGGAGCCACGGTGGCGACAGAGGTGCTCGGGGTCGCGGCCGAGGGGGGGCGAGGCGGCTGCGACTGGGGGTGCGGCGGTGGGGAAGGCGGCGAGCGAGGCAGGACGCGGCGGAAGGGAGGAGAGCGGGGCGGGAGGCGCGCAGCCGGAGGGAGCTCGAGGCGGGGACGGGCGGTTGAGGGGGAGGGCGGCCGGCGGCTGCTACTGGAGGCGGACGGCCGGGCGCAGCGGCGCGGCTCGGGCGGCGGGGAGCGAGGCAGGACGCGACGGGGCCGGGGAGCTTGAGGGGGCGACTGGAGGCGGGGGTTGGGGGAGGAGGACGGGGGGCGGCGCCGGAGCGGAGGAGGAGGAGGCGCCCCGCGGGAGGGGAACGCGGGGCCGACGGGGAGGTGGCGAGGGGGCCGCGGAGGCGGGCCGACGAGCTCCGGCGGAAGGAGGAGGCGCGCGGGGTGGGCCGCGGCTGCGGGCTGCGCCATGGCGCCGCTTGCTGCAGAGGGAGGGGCGCCGGCTGGGGTCGAGCGAGGACGCGGGGCGGAGCGGCGCGGCGGAGGGGAGGCGAGCGGCGCGGCGGGGAGGGACGGGAGCTGGCGCGGCTGGAGGAAGGGGAAAGGAGGGAGACGCGCGCGGGACAGGGAGCAGGTGGGCCAGGGGGTGGGGCCGGCTGCAGCGTGCGTGTGTGCGTCGTGTTGCGTGTGTGCGTGGGCTGAGGGGTGAGAGAGGGGGTGGGAAGAGGTGGCAGAGCATGGTTGGCTGGGGGAAGGAAAAGGTTGAGGTGGCAAGTTGCTATAGGGTGGGGTGAGGTGGAGAGGGGTTGGGTAGGTTAGGTTGGGGTAGAAAAGGGTCTAGGTTGGACCGTTTTATTTCCTGGGGGTGGTCGTTCGGGTCGAATCGGCCCGTTCGACTGCCCCCACTAAAATAATTTAATATATTATTTATTTTAAATGCACCGTTTGCAAACCGATAGCAAACAAAACAAAATAATCCGGAGACCCGGGTTTTGCATTTGAATTAAAGATGGGGCGTTTAGAAAACTAATTAGGTTTTTCCGAAATAGTTTTTATGCAAGCAAATGCAAGACGATGCCGATGCTCAAATGCAATGTGGCATGATGACATGAGCATGCGGTCATGATGATGCAATGCACAAAAACAACGCGATTTTCTAGTAGTGGTTTTGCGGGATGCCACAATGATCGAGACCCTTCTCTGATCAATAATCAGTAGCGGGACCTGGAGATCCATACTGACTCCCACACATTCAACGATGACTTCTGTGATCGTGTGAACCTTTTACGCTAGTATCTTAATCCCTTTGTTTCACGATATATTATATGTACGAGATTCGATCATCGGTATCTCCATACCTAGTTTGATCTCGTTACTGACATGCACTCTTTTCTCGTTCCCGTGATATAACATTCTAGTGATCAAATCACTTGCTTGCAAGCTAATCAATGTGATATCACCGAGAGGGCCCAGAGCATATATATCCGTCATCGGGATGAACAAATTCCACTCTCGATCCATGGGTCTCAACATAACACTTTAGTAGTTCTGAAGCCATCTTTATAATCACCCAGTTACGGTGTGACGTTTGATGTCATCGAGAAACTCTTCCGGTGTTAGTGATTGACATGATCTCATGGTCTAAGAATTAGGATCACTTCGTAAGTTGTTATAGCAATATAAACTCAATGACTTTGATCGTAATGCTATACTTCGGATGAATGTTCATCACATCATTACACTAATGTTGTGACCTTGTTATTAACAACATCCAATGTCCATGATCAGGAAACTTTGATCATCATGTTAATCAACGAGCTAGTTTATAAGAGAGGCATAACTAGGAACTTCCTTTTTGTTTATTAAACACACATGTATTAACGTTTCCGTATTAATACAATTATAGCATGCAAAATAAACATTTATCATAAATAAGGAATACGATAATAACCACTTTATTATTGCCTCTCGGGCATATTCCCTTCAGTCTCCCACTTGCACTAGAGACAATAATCTAGTTTGAAAACTTTGCGTATTGAACACCTATGGCTTTCTGATGTTCCATATACGCAACTGCAAGTGGTTAACATAATCTACCGATCTGATGCTTTCAGGTCCGTGTGTATTTACATGTCTTTGCGTCTCCACGCATCACTCATTCTCCAATGAGATGGCATTGTATAAATTTGGTCTTTTGGTGAGACCTTTAGTTCCTTGGGATTAAACCATGTTGATACTATTGTCGTACAATATATCTTTAGTGTTATCCCATTGCGAACAACACCTTAGTTTGATAAAAAACTACTTAGCACAAATTCCCTCCTTTGCTGCTACTATAGGAGTCATATACTTAGCCTTTTGTTGTAGTATTCGTCACAATGTCTTAACTTTGGAATACATCCAAATCCATCATGAAAACTCCTTTCCATTTCATTGTGCCACTCATAGTTTAAATTGAGATAAACTTAATTTGTATCTTGCGACAAAACTAGTATCAATGTAACGCTTTACAATGAACTATTTGTAATTGTTTGTCACCTCAACACAAATATATTCTTAGTTCTTCCAAAAGATCATAAGAATATCCTTACTATAGTCCAATGATCATTTTATGATTCATTCTGGTATATGCTCATAACACTTAGAGCATAGGACATATCTGGATGTGTACATATCATGGTATGATTAATCAAAACATTCTCGTGATTTCACTCATCAAGTGTCAAAGCACTTGAATCTTGTTTCACTTATCAAGTGTCGATACACTTGAATCTTGATTCAATTCCTTTTCCATGCGACAAGAACCTTTTCTTGTCGTTTCTATATTGAACTCCTTCAATATCTCATATATGTACGTTTGGCACAACCATATTAGCGTCACAGTCTATCCACTATAGACATTCATGCTAAATATTTGGGTTTTGCCTAAGTATTTCATCGAAATGAAATTCTTAACCTTTGTCAATAAAAGATACATCATTTCTAATCAACAAGATGTCCTCCACATAATGTATTAGAAATATGTCTTAGCGCTCCTACTTAATTTCTTGCAAATGCAAGCATCTTCATCGTCTCTTGATGAAAAACTCCTTTTTCATCATGGTGAAGATTCCAACTCCGCGATGCTTACTTCAACCATTGAAGTTTGCATGCCCTTTTTAGCATCCTTTGAATTAACAAAACCCTTTGGATCGTGTCATGTACACGTCCTAGGTAACCATTCTATTAGAAGAACTTTGTTTTGTTTATTCATCTACCATATACCAAATTATATGTAGTGGTTGCTACTTTAACCCGTCCAAACTAAATATCGCTATAAAAGATCAAATCTTGTCATAGTCAACTCCTTGAACATTGTCATAAAATACTTTACGACATGTCAACTATTTCATAGATGTGAAACATCCATGTCTGTTTCTTTATAGATCCAAATACGACCGATAGGTTTTTACACCTTTCCAGAGGGTCTTCCAAGTTCAAAACTTGATTTATCGTGTATGAAGCTATCACGGATTTTATGGCTTCAAGCCATTTGACGGAGTCAGGGCCCATCATCGCTTCTTTGTAGTCGGTTCATCATTGTCAAACAATAATGATTTACTCTCAAATCTCAATCATTTGATTGTTTATCCGACCTTCTTGGTTCAATAGGAACTTTAGACCTCCGTGACCGCAACCTTTGAGGCACATAAGCTATGAGCATTATGGCAGCCTCCAGAACCATTTCCGGCGCTGCGCAACTCAGCACATTTTGCTAAGGTTCGTTAACCTTATCAAAGTTCTATTGTCCTCCCACTTAACATTTATGAAAAATTCCTTCTTCAAGAAACTTCACATTTCAAGCGACAAACCCTTTTGTCCTCGGTGTTATGGAGGAATAACCAATTGTTATTCGAAATATCCTACAAAGACATTCTCATCTGACTTTGGTTGTAAATATCTTACTTATGTTTAGCATACCAAAATTTAAGAAATGACAACTTGGGTTTTACCACAAACCATAACTCATATGGTGTCATTTCAACGGATCAAGATGGATCTCTTTTCAGTGTAAAAAGCGGAAGTCTCTAAAGCTTTAATCTTTTTAAAACATAATGGCAGTTTTATCAATAACACCTTTGATCCAACCATGTCAAACAAGGTTTCATTACAAATCTCAAACACTCCATATTCCTATGGTGTTTCGGGATATGTAAATCTAGGTGTTTTGCTAAACTTGTAACTCAAATAAATCCCTTTATGATAAAATCATAATTCATTTATTTTCTTGTTACACTTGTAACTCAAACAAATCCCTTATGATAAAATCATAAACCATTTATTTTCTTGTTACAATGATTTTCCACTTCATCTTGAAAGTCTTTGAAACATTTTCAAATATTTCATACTTCATTCTCATTAAGTGAACATTCACTCAAATTTCCGAAGAAAGTATATGAAGTTGAAACCCATCGCTTACGACTATAAATAATGGACTACATACATCGATATGTATAAATTCCAATATTTTAGTCATTCGTTCTTCTTTGGCCTTTGAACGAAGTTTTTAACTATCCCAAGGAAAGTCTCACAAGCGTCACTTGATCAAATCAAAGACTCCAAAAATCCATGAATATGGAGATTCTTCATGTTTTCTTTCCAATATAATTTAAACGGCGATATCACTTCGTAAGTGATCTTTCAATCATTTGTCTTGCGACATTTTAGCATTAGGTTTTATGGATGTGATCTCTCCAACTAGATTTTTAAATCATCCATCTAATATGGAATATGGTAATTATTTGAACAACCTTTGTTCTCATAATACCTGATTTAAATAACAATTATTAAAACAAATCTTGAAGTCAAGCTTTGATGTCAACGAGAAATACAAACAAAGGTTTGTTTGTTTTCGATGAACATCATCACATATTCTCTTGCTAGTTACTTCGGCCATTGTGGTTCATGAATTGCATCGTTCCGTATGAAATTTCATACCATCCAATTCGGTATCCAATACCCAAGAACCACATTGTTTAACAAGCAAAGAATACAATCATAACATGTATATCATCCGTATACCTAAATTGGATATTTCCAATCTTTTCTTTTCTGCCAAATATATTTTATAGATTCTCTTTCAGCATTTCCTTTTCCTTTTTAAAAGAATCTATCAACATCAAAAGTGGCGCCATATACATGACACATAGTCCAAAGCGTGTATATTCAAATAATAATACCTTTGGACTTGCACTTTGAAGTAGATCACCATCATCAAAATGATCGGTATTCTTTCAAAATCCATTCTTTAGTAATCTTTTAGTGTAGTAAACACTTTACATACATCTTCTATTCACCCTTATCATGAAGACTTTCATGATCAAGCTACTATAGCTTTTAAAGGCGAATCGTGAGTATAACATTACTTTCCAAAAACCCTTTTTGGATGATTAGGATGTCTAGCATCTCCAACCTTTGTAAATTCTCATCCAATATGAGAACATATATTATACTCTATCATATTGCAACCAAAACATTATTTCAGATATCATATATATCTGCCACACATGATGGTTTCTGAAACAATTCTTTCAGCTCCTAGATAAACTTGGTATTAAAACAATCAAGAATCATGGAGGCAAACATGATACTTAAGATACTAACACTGGAATTGTTACTCTCGATTTAATACCAATTATTAAATCTCACGGAGTAAACAGAGTTTGCTGAAAGTTTGCAATAGGACTTTAAACTTTAGATTGACACTCAACACAATACGATACCAGTTCGTAAAGTATATATCCAGAATTCTATGATTCTATTATCTCAATTACAACTATGCATAAGGTGGTGAACGAATGCCAATGACTACAACAAATTATGCAAATTCACTTTGATTTAATTTATGATAAATTGAGTTCTACTAATCCAAATTAGAAATGAACTCCCACTCAAAAACGACACCCCTCGTGCCTTTTTGGTGATTACATGAACCAAATCCACTACACCAAGTCCGATCATCACGTGAGTCGGTGTAGCTTCAAAGGCGAGCATCCATATGGTCATCATATCAAAACATATGACTCATGCTTAACCTTTCGATCCGTGTTCCGAGGCCATGTCTGTACATGCTAGGCTCGCCAAGTAAGAACCTTAGTATTCACGTGTTTAACTGTATTACATCCGAGATATGCTCGTGGATTCAAGTACACCCGATCATCACGTGATGCCTTGAAGAGGCGATACATTGTCGGTGCATACTTAAGTAAGAACACATTTTTATCTTGATATCTAAATTAGGGATCATCTTATTATGCTAATAAAACGCCAAACAAGCAATATAAGATGCAATCAAACATCACATGTTTATTAGTGAAATGATATCGTTCCCGCATATGATCTCTATCATGTGCACCGTGGTATGATCACTATCATACCTTTATGTGTAAATCCAAGGTCTATGGAGTTTACACGTTATGTATGTTGTAAGAGTATCATCTCATACTTCTACTTACAACATCACCATATCATAAACTAGCCCAGCAACAATCTAAACTAGACGCCTCTAATTTATCCATTGCAAATTTTACATGGCTTAGGGCTTTCGAGATAGAACCGTTCTTACCTACGAATATGAACCACAACGAGGATAACCAAATTGTTGACAACTCGTTGCAAATTAGATATTGACTATAGTAGGAGAGACAGACACCCGCTAGCCACTTATACAAACTAGTTGCATGTCAAGCGTGGAACATGTCTCATGTGCGAGGACATGTAAAGTTTGTCCGGGCCGCTTCATTCCACTATGTCACCAATATCCAAAGTACAACTAAGGAGCAATAAAATGATCATCATCTCCCACATACTTATATGTGTACTACCCGTGGAAAGCATCTACGCATAGATCCGGCTCTAATACCACTGTAGGGTTCGCAGCATAGAAAACAAAAAATTTCCTACGATGGGAACAACTAAGTACCAAGATCTATCTACTAGACACAAGCAACGGGTGGATATACATCCATAGAATACATACCCTCGAAGACCGAATAGCGTTAACAAGGTTGTACTCGTGGATGATGTAGACGAACGCTTGCCGATCTCAAGATCGTGATGAAGTCCATCTGGTCCAGCCGGTCCAGCACGATCAAGTCCAGCACCTCAAAGCAGTGATGCATCCGTGATCGCACACACGTACGGGTACCCCAAAAACCTCCGCGCCCTCGCTCCAGCGAAGTAGCGGAAGCAACAAATCCTTCCAGAAAAAGCCACCGGGAACATGTATCTCGCTGATCCGAGACCATGGGGGAATTCTAAAGGGGGGAGAGAGATCCTTCGCGAGGAGGTGTGAGAGATAAGTGAGATGAGGGGGTCCTTTTATAGGGGAGGGGAGCAGTCCAAGGAGGCATGGCCGCCGGCCATGGAGGGTGCCCCCACCTCTCCCTCATTCATGTGGTGGAAGCTCCACTCACATAAAAACCTCTCCACTCACAATTCCACTCACATGTATTAATTTTCCACCAAAATTAATGCAAGCTCTCATTTAAATAAAACTCTTTTATTTATTTATTCAGAATTTTGTTAATTACTTTAATTAACAAACATTCACATAAAACCCCTTGCTAGTATTCCATTTCACATGCAGAACCAGTTTCAGCAATTTCAACTGAAACAGTTCCGGTATCTAGTGAAATAAATTCTTGCGCTTTCTTTTTCTTTTTCTGGCATATCATTTGCTCCGAATGGTGTCGGTATCCCTTAAGTGTGTCACCCTACGGTTCGCGAATAATGCGGACATGATCGAGACCCTTCTCTGATCAATAATCAGTAGCGGGACCTGGAGATCCATACTGACTCCCACATATTCAACGATGACTTCTGTGATCGTGTGAACCTTTTACGCTAGTATATTAATCCCTTTGTTTCACCATATATTACATGTCCAAGATTCGATCATCGGTATCTCCATACCTAGTTTGATCTCATTACCGACATGCACTCTTTTCTCGTTCCCGTGATATAACATTCTAGTGATCAAATCACTTGCTTGCAAGCTAATCAATGTGATATCACCGAGAAGGCCCAGAGCATATCTATCCATCATCGGGATGAACAAATTCCACTCTCGACCCATGGGTCTCAACATAACACTTTAGTAGTTCTGAAGCCATCTTTATAATCACCCAGTTACGGTGTGATGTTTGATGTCATCGAGAAACTCTTCCGGTGTTAGTGATTGACATGATCTCATGGTCTAAGGATTAGGATCACTTCGTAAGTTGTTATAGCAATATAAACTCAATGACTTTGATCGTAATGCTATACTTCAGATGAATGTTCATCACATCATTACACTAATGTTGTGACCTCGTTATTAACAACATCCAGTGTCCATGATCAGGAAACTTTGATCATCATGTTAATCAACGAGCTAGTTTATAAGAGAGGCATAACTAGGAACTTCCTTTTTTTATTAAACACACATGTATTAACGTTTTTGTATTAATACAATTATAGCATGCAAAATAAACATTTATCATAAATAAGGAATACGATAATAACCACTTTATTATTGCCTCTCGGGCATATTCCCTTCAGATAGAAGGTAATAAAAAATAAAATTGAAAGGAAAAGGCGTGAAATAAATATACCAAAGA
This sequence comes from Avena sativa, assembly GCA_916181665.1. Lineage (NCBI taxonomy): Eukaryota > Viridiplantae > Streptophyta > Magnoliopsida > Poales > Poaceae > Avena > Avena sativa. Next base: position 199,805,133 of record OV702282.1, read on the forward strand.
AACACTAACAGAAAAAATGATGAAAGGAAATGAAACATAAAGAAAATACGGTAATGGAACTTATGTAAGAAAAATAAAAAATAAAGAAAAGAGACATGGTGTTGAAAAGAACCCGTCTTGTATATCTCTGATCGGTGTGATGATATCTTTTCGAGTAGATACGGAGATCGATAGTCTAACAACACCCGAAGCTACATGCTCTAAACATGCCTAGCCCACTACCGTTTTTCTTTAGCGAAATTGTACTAGGAAATGCTCGCGAGTGCGAGCAGTTTCTTGGGACTCGAAAAGCGAACGAGGCGATCGATGAATCGATCAATGTCTAGGACTAGCCACTGGAAGTCGAGCATTGCCCACAGGCCTAATAAAAAAAACTTTATATATATACTAGGCTTATAATTTTTTGGGACCATAATTTTATTGGGCCCGGGGCGGCTGTCCCGCCAGTCCCCCCCAAGGACCGGCCCTAATTATAGGTACATGATATGATGCTTATGATTTTTTAAAAAAATCATTCTTAGGTTGACAATATGCTATTTCACCAGAGATCCACTTCAATTTTATTAAGGCTCAGCCTCGAGCTAACAATCTTCATGCCCACTGTTTGACAAAGTTTGACGATAGTTTAAAACGGACATAAAAAATTCAAAAAACGATCCAAACAATGCGAAACCTTCGCGTGGTGTCATATTATGTGACATAGTTACGAGAAAAAAATATCAAACTTGATATATTGATTATGTCTCAAAAAAACCTTCACAAAATGACCTATCTCATTCGAATTTTCTTAGCTTTCGGGTCAAATGACCAAATGTTATGGCTAGAATCAAGGCATAGTTTATGATAATATGCTCATATTATGCATACATGTGCATCACGGGATGGCGAACAATTTTTCAGGGGGAAGTTTTCTTTTTTGTCGCACCAAAAAGCCATTTTCTATTTTTCGAGCACAAAAAACAGACGGTTTTGTAAAGCAACCATCAAATGGTTAATTCAAAATTCTACCACAATATTTTACAAAAATACTAGACCACCTTATATGGACAGTGTCCCAACAGGGGGATCTGAAACCTTTCCGTCCATCCCTGCTAAAAAAGACAAATTCCTGCCAAATCGGTAGGAAGTGGGTCAGATATGAACTATAGGTACATGATCCGATGCTCATGTTTTTTTATAAAATCATTTTTAGGTTCACAACATGCTATTTTATCTAAGATTTAATGAAATTTTAGCGAGGCTCGGCCCCGAGCTAAGAATCTTCATGCCCGTCGTTCGACAAAGTTTGACGATAGTTTAAAACGGACATAAAAAATTCAAAAACATGGGGTTTGTGATAAGTTGAAATGGATATCATATTTAGATTCCTTTCATTTTTTTGATAAATTTAGACATATTATTCATTGAATTCTGATTTATGGATTTAAAGATATTAATTATTCCATATTAAATAGAAAAATACAAAAAGTAAAATTATTATATTTTTATTTAAATTCAATAGTATTTTTATTTGAATCAGTAATATTTTTACTTATTCATTGTTGTTTACTTAAATAAGTGTTTGTACTTTTAAAAAATAAAAACATGTGACATAATGGTATAAGAGTTAATAGAATTGATATCATAGTATTGATAATTAGGTATAAATTGCTTCGCTGAAACCGATTCGAAAGGAACTGAGAAGTTAAGCGTGCTGGAGTTAAAGTAGTGTTAGGATGGGTGGCCTAGCGGGAAGTTTAAAGACTGCAATTTAATTAAAGATTAGTGTTAAAAATATTTGAGGTAAGAGATTAACGATTCAAACAATTCAAAGATTTTAAAAAGTTGAGAAAAAAATCGAAAAAATGATTTTTTTGGATTTTTTACAACCTGTCGTTATTATGCCGACGGGGCTTTGCCCAGTACTACGCCGACGGCTAGAGCTACGCCGACGGGCAAAAGTGCCTCCGCCGAGGGAGGTCTTTGCCGAGGATGGTACGCCAACGGCAGCCCTCGGCGTAGCCTACGCCGGCGGGGGATCGAGGCTATGCCGATGGCTTTTGGCCCTCGGCGTAGCGTGCCGTTTCTGTAGTGTATAGATTTGTCAAATTTTGTATGTACTAAATAGTGTCTAGATTTATCTAAATTTTAACAAATTCGCAACATCTATTTTGAGACGAAGGGAGTATACAGATACTTGCAAATTTAAACAAATCTTCGACATCCTCTTTAGAACTAAGAGTATAAATTTGATCAAAAGTAAACAAATTTAACTTAAAACAAGAGTGGTCTTCATATATAGGCTTGGGGTGGGGGGTGGGGGTGGGGTGTGTGTGTGTGTAGTGTGTGTGTAGTGCGTGCGTGCGTGCGTGCGTGTGTGTACAATATTAAATAAGTGCGTACGCAAGATCTAACTTCACGGCTCACCGAGTTTGGTTTCTGCATGTGGTTGATTGATGAATGCGATCATGGGTTGCTCCATAATCGGATCACGAGTTAGTTGACAGAGCTAGCTACCTGGTGATGTATGAAGCCACAAATCCTAGCCAGATCAAGTGACCGATGTATGCAGGTGCTCCGGCCTTACCACGTCCACATGCATCTTGCGGATGAATCGAGCCAGAGTTTTGGACGAGATTCGACGATGAGCCATCGGAACCTAGTTGAGTGGAGTAGAATGAAAGCGTAAGTAAGCAGAACGAACAACTTCTCAAGCACCTACAAATAAATCTTACCCATTTACTTGTGCATGAAACTAAGTGTCGTAGTTTTTAAAAGTTATGCGAAACAAATTACGTTATTGAGGTGATGTTTTATTAACATGTGAAATTTCAAGCTCAAAAACAAATCCATTCAGAGGTTGAAAAAGAAAATCAACAATGGGTATTACCAAACAACACACCATCACTATTCATGCATATCTTGTTTCTTTCTTAATTACTTCCTTTGTTTTAAAATATAAAACATTTTAGCTTTGTAAAGTAAATGTATGTACACTATTTTTAGTATATAGATTCATTCATGTTTAAAGTGAATTATTGAAGGAACATGGTACTTTTCAAAGTATAATTGAGTAACTTTTGCAAGAATATAGGCTATCATCGAAAGACGATGTTTCTTTTATACTCCCTTCGTTTAAAACATAACATGTTTTAGCATTGCAAAGAGAATATATCTAGACTTATTTTAAAATATAGATTTACTTTAAACCTGAGTAAACATATACACTAAAAGAAATCTAGATACAGTGTGTTTACAAACCTAAAATATCTTATATTTTAAAACGGATAGAGTAGAAAAGAACAATACAAAACGCAGTTGATACAGTACTAGGGAAGGAGCAAAGTCAACAGACACAGACGAAGGACACGGTTTACTCGTGGCATATATGCAGGCACGTATTGGCTGGAGATCAAGTGTTAAATTGTGCCCTTGACTTGTCTGTTTCTTCGAGCCGAGTCACACATGCTGATCACTTCGCGAGTAGGTGCACATTACCGGCCATTACCGAACAAAGAGAAAATGTACTTCCTATGTGGATCGTGCTGATCCGTATGCATAGTTTGTAGGCACCATGCCAGCATTTATTTATCAATATAATTTCGATAAGCTGTACCTATCAGGGCCTCAGTGGCCTCCAATGGTTATGGAGAACCGGGATGCTGCTCCAATCTGGTAGACAACAGGTCGCTTTACTCTTTTTTTTAATGATAAAGAGGTCGCTTTAATCTTGGTTTAGCAATTTTGTTTTCTCCTAGTTGCATAACTCTGTTTGATTCTGAGTTGTTGTTTATCTCTTGGGACCTCTTTCATCTAGATTATTTAATATACTTTCTCCGTCTTAAATTAAATGTCTTAGATTTTCCTAGATCCGCATATATCTATACATATTTTAGTATATAGTGCATGCAAATCTAGATGAATCTCGGGCATCTAATTCGAGCTTGAAGAAATACATTTTTTTTCTATGAGTGTGGTCTAATTTATTGGATTCAATCTTACAAGAAAACTTCACAAAGATTCCTCTGTGTGTATTACATATAAAGTCATATTTGTGACTCAAACCTCTCTTTGAAAAATGTCTGTTTCTTTCGTGGTGCAATCAAACAAACCTTGTGCAAATACAATGATGTACCACTATTATATACAATGATTTTTTTATAAAAAACTTGATCAAATCTTACGTAGTTTGACTTTTAAAAAGATATAAGCCTTAAGCTTTGAAACGGAAGTAGTATGGAATATAATATACGTAGGCATGGAATTTATCTTGAGCTTCTCCTGTACTCCCTCCGTTAGGGATTAAAAGACCCAAGAACTTTTTAAAAATGTTAGAAATTATAAGTCCTCTCTCGTTTATTAGCCTCTCTCATTCAATGCATGTTCTCCTTTTTCTCTATCTTCTCTCATGCATATGTAACTATTGGTGCATGTAGTAATTAAAAGGGTGAATTATTGATTTTCTTAATCCTATCAAAGTGGTCCATAGACCTTATAATCCCTAACAGAGGGAGTACTCCAGTTACGGAAATTCGGTGCTATCATAGTATTACTACTAAGTAAGTTGCCGGTCTACATTCCAACCACTATCATCGGTCCAGGGTTAAACCACCAACTCGCTGACCCTTGCTAGGATGTCTACTAGGTTTTCGCAAAACTCTGATACAAATATTATTTGTACCCTTTGTTGCGATATCTTGATAAGTCCGTGACATCCTCTACCTTCACTTTTTTTGCACTTAAACAAATTTTATACCGCTCAGTTTTAATCATCGCGAATTTGTTAAGATTTGAATAAATCTATAAATCTGTGACATCTAATTCAGGACCGTGTGAGTAGTATGTTGGTATAGCAATTTGGCTCACTTTATTAATTGGCGGCTTGTTTTTTCTAGTACTACTTGTCTGTTCCACTGTATTGTGCAACTTGTGTGTTTGGTTTGGAATATGTGTCGGATGGATTAGCCATCATCCATGTGGCGATGAGCATCCGAGTCACCCGTGACCGTGAGCCAGAGATGGTGATCCACCAAGAAATAAAAACATCGATCTCGCCAGGGCAGAGAAAACAAAGAGTACGTGGTGGGTCGAGGCCGATATAGGTGCGGGATGCGGACGGGACGTGGCACCCAGACACTGACCCATACTACTTCCGTTTCAAAGCTTAACCACTCTGCTACTTCGTCGTCCTTCCGATCGATGGATTGGGATTCAGAAAATCAGAACTAGTGGATTGCTAGCTCCAGGCGCCAGGCGGGCTAGCTGAAAAACAGATCGATTTGTTTTTTTACGCAACCAGACAGCGTGTTTCACACTTTGACTGTCGTCTTGTGAAGGCCCCTCGACGAACGCTGAATCAAGCGCTCTTTCCTGTCTGAAGGCTGATCCTACGTACTTGGTGCTGCTGTGCGGCTCGTGCTCTCTCATCGAAGAATCCCACCTTCCTGAAGTCCCACGTTCATTTCTGCGCAGAAAACTCATATCGTGCCTTGGTTGTTTACGGATGAAATCTCCACACTGCCCAAATAAAAAGGAGGCGTCATTCATAGATTGACCTCCGTAATATATCCGGTACTCCCTCCGTCCTAAAAAAAGATGACGCGGATAAATTTGGATGTATCTATACACTATTTAGTATATAGATGCATCTAAATTTTGACAAATTGCGATATTCTTTTAAGACGGAGGGAGTACTAGAAAAGGAGACGAGTTTCGGACGACAGTCAATGTAGATAAGAGTTTTTAGCTACTTGGTCTACTAAGTAGAACAAGCATTGGTGCACTGATATGCGCATTTTTTTTCTACTTCCATTTAAACAAGGAAACATTAAGTTTTGTCACACTCCGGATAGTGTGGAGAGCATTCTAAACTTGTCTCTGAAATCATTCGGAAACATGGACACAAATATGTGGTTACCATAGATGGTGCTTACATATATTTTCTCACCTCATGCGAAATAAAAAAATCTAAGTAAAATGATATTGGGAAAGTCTGCTATAGGACACCGTTATTTTTTGTAATTTGCTGAAACACACCGGCCGATTATGCCTTTGCGACATACCATTACAATTTTGTGGCGCATTTGCCAGAACACACCATATGGCCAATAATTAAAAGTTTCACTTTTGCCCCGGTGACCATATTATGGCCAGGTTTGAAGAAAATGGGCCAAACATTCACTTTTTGGCCGTGCGGTATGTTCTGGCAAATATGCAAAGACAATTTATGCATTGAGACAAACATGTGTTGCTGATATATATTAGCCATGACAATTATTTTAGCCATGTGAAAAGCTTGATTATATTAGCCATGACAATTATTTTGGTGAAGAAAAATCAAATCTCACCGAAGGCTTTTTGATTGTATCTTGATGAAAGTAGGCAAAGTTGTTTCTATCACGGTAAAACCAAGATGTGCAATGAAGTGTTGAACATTGTCAAGAAATAAGCTTTGCTTGATTGTGGCACACAGGGGCTTGGGCATACAAATGAGAAGGGCACGCTTCCAAGTGATATCCCTTGAAGAGTTTGGTCAGGGAAGGATGTGTCATACAGGAACATGAAGGCCTTTGGGCATAGAGTTGTACATCCCATGGATGACAGATCCAAGCGTGAAGCCAAGACAAAATAATGCACCATCCCAACAATCTAAGTGAAGCATTTGTCTTCAAGTTATGGGATACAACAATATTTTTTTATGAGAACCCACAATGTTGTGTTTCATCAAATATGAAACAATAAAGATACTGGAAGATGAAAAAAGCCAAAGACCGCCACATCTCATGTCGATGTGGATCCAATTCATTCTCCTATTGGGCACGGCAATTCAATTCTTTATACCTTTGTGCGGGACAATCATCGGAGATACGGTGATGCCAAAGGTAATGAAGATGAAATTAACCAAGATAGTACAAGTCAAAGCAATGAAGAGTTATCTCATGATGATATGTGTGGTGATAATCCACCCGAGTCAGCACTGGTGCAATAGAAAAGAACTGAAGAGTTGTAGTACATAGCAGCAAGTATCCACCACATGAATATGTGTTCATGGGTGATTTAGATGATCCCTCATGCTATGAGGAGGCAATGTATGATGAGCATAAAATATGAATGGTTAGAAAGCCATGCAGGGATGAGATGAAGTCCTTTATGAGAATGGCACCTTTTTTTTGATGAATTTTTCTAAGGGCCAGAAGTCAAATAAGAACAAGTGGATGAATAGAGTGAAAAATAACTCACATCCAAGGTACCAAGCTAGATTGGTTGTAAAATGTTTTGGTCATAAAAACATATTGATTTCGAAAAATAAATATTCTCTTTATTGGTCAAGATTTCTTCAATCCAAATTGTTGTGCTTGGCATGGCTGACATCATGGACATAGAAATAGAACATTTGTTGATACATCTCTCTTACATGGTGATCCAGATAAGAAGATAATATATGGAGTAGCTAGAGGGTTTCATAGTTACACGCAATGTGGACTTGGTTTGTAGATTGAAGAAGATCTTGTATGGCTTGAAGTAAACTCATCGGTAGTGGTACAAGAAGTTTGAGTATTTTATGAGTAATCTGAGTGACCATAAACCACAACTAATCATTATATATATGAAGGAATAAATACGTCACTCCATATTTTTTATGAAAAAATGAGAAATGATGGAACCTACTTCTAGGGAGACTACACTATTATATTGTTGTGTGTCGATGACATATTGATTTCTAGAATTGATATGAAGAGGATTGTTTTCCTCAAGATGGCATTGGGTATATAATTTTCCATGAAGGATCTGGGACCAACTAAGTGAATACTTGGCATAAAAATCTTCCGTGATACATCAGACAAGTTACTTTGGCTCGTATACAGAAAGATACATGGAAAAGATACTTGCAATGTTCAATATTTAGGATGCAAAGTTTGTTATCTCTCCACTTGCATGCCATCATAAACCGAGTTTAGTTAAATGTCCCACAATAAAAAAGATAAAGAATAAATGAGTAGAGTATCATATACCAAAAAGAAGTAGGTAGTTTGTTGTATGCCACAATTTGCACTCAGCTATATATCGTCGATGCAAATGAAGTTGTTAGTCGGTTCATGACAAATCTGGGGAACCCAGCGGAATGCTGAAAAGTGGATTCTCAGATATCTTGAAGGAACTTATAGCCCATGTTTATGCTTTGGATGCAGCGAACCTATATCGTAGGCTATACATATCTAGATTATTATATGTGGAGGCCGATTCTAAGAAGTTGAATTCTAGACACCTGGTGATTTATGCAGGTGAAGTAGTAGTGTCATGAAAATCAAGATTGTAGAAATTGGTTTCATTCCCAACCACAAAAGGTGATTACATATCTGCTAGCTATTGATTCTTGTCGGTGTTTGGGATGAAGAATTTATTGTAAGACTTGGGGATGAAGCACGAAAATAACATTATGTTTTGTGTCCATCATAGTGTTATTCATATTGCCAAGAATTTGTTCTTTCAATCTGAAGAAAACACATTAATGTGAGATTTCATGGATTTGAGATTTTACGAATTCCAAGTCGCTACAAGTTGAGAAGTGTAGGGGTTCGTAGCATGGAAAACAAAAAAATTATATCGCATGAACACACATAAGCCAAGATCTAATCTAGTAGATCGGTGCAACGAGTTGATAGAGTACTAACCCTCGAAGATTCCAAAGCGGTTAATGAGATCGGATTATCATGGTTGATGTAGTCGTTCACTTGCCGATCTCAAGATCGCCAAGACGATCCTTCCGACGCCGCATTCCGGTAGCGCTTCCGCAATCGGTCACACGTTCGGTACTTGATAAAGACCTTCCTCTCCCTTGTTCCAGCAGGCAACAGAGGTTGTAGATCTCTCCTCGTGATTCCAGCAGCACGACGGCGTGGTGGTGGAAGTAGAGGGGAAATCCCGCAGGGCTTCGCCTAAGCCGCAGCAGGTGAAAGGATCGTATGGGAACCTAGAGGGGGGGGGGGTGAATAAGTGCTACTTCAAATTTTTTTCTTTTTCAAATTAGGGTTTGACAATAAGGTAAATTCTCTAGATAATGCAACTAAGGTGAATTTACCTATATGACAAATATGCACTAGCTAATACAATACTAAGCAAGAGCAAGTAAGTAAAGTGCGGTAAAGAATAGAAGTAACCAAAGTGGTGGACACGGAGACACAAGGATTTTTTTCACGTAGTTCCTTCCTTTTGAGGGGAAGTACATCTACGTTTGGAGAGGGGGTGGTATCAAACCACCTACGCCACGAAAGGCCTCCCTTATTCTCCGATGAACCTCACCCCAACGGGTTCGATCCACCTTCCACTATATCGGCAACCTTCAAGGTGCAAGCCGGTACCTTTACAAGTTTGGGGCACACATCCACAACTGAATTGGAGGCTCTCAAATACAAGCAAGCTGTCAAGACAATATAAGACAAGCTTGTAAGAACCAAATCTAGAACTAGGGTTTCCAAGAAAACACTAGAGCAAAGGGGCCCTCAAGTGAATGATGGGGAATTGAAGATCTCTTTTGATGAAGTAGTAGATCGAGGCCTCCTCCTTCGATTCCCCAAAGATCAAGGACTTTGGATGGTGGATTGAGGAGATCTTATGGATTTGGTGGCTCCAATGGTGGTCTTGACTTTAATGCAAATGAGCAGCTTGTCCCAAGGTAGGTGGAGGGGTATTTATACCCCTTGGAGAAATTTGGCCATTGGAGCAATAAATGCATCGGTACTACCGGTACTCAAGCGGTACTACCGGTCCAGTACCGGACCAGGTACCAGAGATGCTTCACTTGGTCGACCCAGCTTCAGGTTTGCCCGGTACACCCTTGCGGTAGTACCGGTCCTTAGAACCGGTCCTTAGAACCGGTACTACCGGTTAGGGCGGCAGTATCGTTCCCAAGTATCGGTGGGTATTGAGCGAGAGGGGAAGGTTTTGTACTTCCTCAGGACTGCCCGGTACTGCTGAGCAGTACAACCGTGTCCAAGCGGTAGTACCGCTTGACACAAGCGGTACTACCGGTTGGAGCGGTAGTGCCGCTCCGTGGTACCGGGTGGTACTGAGGAAAAACCACACCTCCCAACCTTGCACGGGTCCAACCGGTACTAGGGGTGGTAGTACCGGTGCCAAGCGGTAGTACCGGTCGTTTTTTCGGTACTACCGGTTGGCACAGAGACTTTTGGCAAGGGCAAATGGGCAGGACAAGGATAGGAAATGCTCTTTCAATCTCCCCGTTTTTGGTGTTTGATGACAACACACCTTTGCAAGATGATTTTATGAAGATACTCATGGCATTTGTAAAATAGAGACGGGGCTCCCCCTACATGAGTAGAATCAAACCTCCCCCTCTATTTTACAAACCAAACATAAGTGCACAAATATAGATACTAGCATTTGAAACCATACCTTTGCACAATAACTTGTGATGAGAAATATATTGACAATGGATAACGCATATCATCACAAGATGGATCCATGACATAAACCACATAGTATCACAAGATGGATCCATGACATAACCACATAGTATCAACAATACATAGAGTTCACACATAAAATAGAAGTTCACACATAAATAGGAGGAAATCAAAGTTCACAAGCAATAAAAGGATCAAATTAAGAATGAGCTTGTGACTTCCCATGCAACACCCATGCCTAAGGTGCAACTTCTCCCCCTTTGGCATCAAGACGCCAAAAGGGACAAGTGTAAGACTACCGTCCCGACAGTCAATCCTCCTCCTCATCATCAAAGTCCTCCTCATAGGGGGTGGAGCGCGGTGCGAGGAAGATACATCATCATCCCAATGGATGTGCTGAGAGATCCACTGGTCTTCAGGGGTGATGTTGGTCTCGGATCCCTCGGAGACGGTCAAACCTTGGGCTGCCATCATGTCCTTCTGCCGAGAACTAGCTTTCTTGGCATACACATGCACCTCATACATGCGCTTCTGGTTGTCAACTTGGAAGCAGAAAATCTTCTTGAGCTTGGACTCCATCCTCTTGGCCCAAGAGGGCTTGGCATTCTTGCGATGGGAGACAACATAGTCTGTGTCACGACCACTGTCAGCATCCTCAGAGTCATCCTCTTCATCCTCTTCTGCCACAAGGCGGGGTTTAGCATGCTTATTGATCTTGAGTGCCTTGGGCCGGTGCACAATGATAGGACGAGTGGATAGGGTCCTAGCAATGGGAGGGCACTTGGACACAATAAGGGCCATGATGTAGGGAGCAAATGGCGGAACAACTCCGAGAGTGAGCAGCAGCAACCATCTCATTCCATATATAATCTATCACATCAAGAGCGGTGCCTGAGTCATGGTTGAGGAAGGTGTTGAACAAAAAGTCAACAGAGAAACCATGTATCTCATCCTTGTTGCCCGTACGAGGAGCAACAGTCCCACGGAAGATGCGGTGGAGAATATCATATGTGGGGAGAAGATCCTTGATCTTGCCAGCAACCCCGCGGCCTTGGATATACTAAGGTGTAAGGACATCCTTCTTGGAGGGGTGATCCTGCAAGTGGCAGCGGAAACCACAAGGAGTGTCACGTCCACGATCTTCATACCCCAGTATTGCAGCAAACTCAACAAGTATGGCTTCCTTGACTGCACCTTCAGTCATCCAAGTGATCTTCCGAGTGCTGCCAGTGTGGAAATGAGCAGTGGCATAGAACTGTGCAATGAGGAGTGGCTCGTATTCATACCGGAACTCCATGATAGGGAACAAGCCAAGGTTAGAGCAGATTTCCTTAGCTTCAGCAAAATAGTCAAGGTTCTTGTTGATGTGTTCCATGTCAATCCACAGCTGAGGCACCACCATCTGAATATTTGTCATAAGAACCTCATGGTAGACGCGCTCTTGGAAATCATTGTAAAACAGACTGTCTTCCCTGTCCTCGTCACGGTTGCGGGAGTATGCATTGTCAATCCTCAGAGCCCAAAACTCATACTCAGAAATGTCAGACAGTTTCCTTGGCCCTGATGGCCCTGAGCTGTAACTCTTGGTGCGCCCCGTGGAAGGGGGCGAGAGGGGGGAGCGCTGCCACGCCTAGCAGAGCGCTTGGTGACCCCCTCACGACCCCCACGGCCACCTCGAGTAGCAGGCAACTTTGAACGACGTCTCGGCTATGGCATAACTTCATCCTTGGACTCCGTCTCTTTCTCAACAATCTCACGACTAGCTTTGGAGAGCTTACACGCACCCCTAGAACCACCTGCATCTGTGAAAGCACGAGGGAGAACAACAAGGGGGTAAGGGCACAAGAATCACAAAGGAACAAAGAAGAATCCAAGATTTAGCAGAAAAGTTGAGGTCAGTTGGGACCGGTACTACCGGACCTGACAACCGGTAGTACCGCTTGCGAGCGGTAGTACCGGTACTACCGGTCGATCGGTACAGGTTCATCAGATCTGGTAGAAAACGAACCAAAATTGACTTCAACAATCTGGATTCTACTAGGTAACAAGGGAAGTATGGCAGTACAACCTCACAACATGTCAATTTCTTCACAAATCTAAGCAAAACCTAGATCCGATGAGGAAATTAAAAGTGAGAGAGAAAGGGCGGTTGTACCGGGATCCATGGCGGTGGAGAAGGAGTGGGAGTCCGCAAGGAGTCCGAATCCAAGGAGGATCCGGGGAAAGGAGGGCGCGGGAAGACTCCGGCAACGTCACGGGCTCCGGCGGCGGCGGTGGTTTGTGTGAAGGGCGTGAGGAAGAATAGGGCACTGAGGGGTGCCTCCCCACGCGCAACCAATATATACCAAAAAACGTCGACCGGTGGTACCGGTTGCTGAAGCGGTAGTACCGCTTGAAAGCAGTCGTACCGGTGCAACAACCGGTAGTACCGGGTATGTGGGCGGTAGTACCGCTCCTGGAGAAGTTTCCAGGAATTGACCTGGGAACCACCCAGGTCCGGTAGTACCGCACATATAACCGGTAGTACCGGTCCCACCTGATTCCATAGCCAGGGAAAAATGAGGGATTCTTGTGCAGATTGGAAGAGGTTTTTTCGAGGGAGTAGAAAGGCTTGGGTTAAGATAATTGCACTGGGAAGAACATGCACTCTAAAAATCGAGATAAAGATGTCAAAAACCAAGATAGAGTGCATGCGACTAAGATCAATGAAACAACTCAAAGGATGACAAACACGAGTAAACACCAACCTATCGAAAGAGAGAGGGCGGTGGCCTAGGCCACCATATATGAGTATACTCAGCTTGGCACCATGAAGATATATCTTGGGTCCATTACCGAAACTCATCATTTAAGCTCACATATCACAAAATGATATTAAGAGGAATGATTTTTATTGTTTTGGGCATAATGGGGGGAGGGATAGTCCAATCAATTAGAACCGCACTCCCCCTATATACATGCCTACACCTAAACCAAATATGGGTCGAATCATAGGTGAGAATGCAAGATAATCAAGTCAAGCTCCTTGAATCTATGATATTTAGTTCATTACTCAAATAGCAAAACCTTGCTTCATCAAGTGGTGTCGTGAAGATATCGTCAAGTTGATCTTTGGTTGACACATATGATAGATCAATATCACCTCGAGCAACATGATCTCTAATGAAGTGATGGCGAATCTCAATATGCTTTGTCCTTGTGTGATCCACCGGGTTGTAGGAAATCTGGATAGCACTTTCATTGTCACATAGAATAGGCACTTTGTCACAATGGACACCGTATTCCTTTAAAGTTTGCCTCATCCATAGCAATTGGGTGCAAGCACTAGCAGCTGCCACATACTCGGCTTCGGCGGTGGAGAGAGATATACGATTTTGCTTCTTAGAAGATCAACATACCAAGTACCTACCAAGGAATTGGCAAGCCCCGGATGTTGATTTTATATCATTCTTATCACCTGCCCAATCCGAATCCGTGTATCCATAAAGAGAAAATGTTGAGCCTCGAGGATACCAAAGACCATAAAATGGGGTATGAACTAAATATCGAAAGATTCTCTTGACCGCCATTAAATGGCTTTCTTTAGGAGCCGCTTGATATCTTGCACACACACCTACACTCAACACAATATCGGGTCTAGATGCACAAAGGTAAAGCAAAGAACCAATCATAGACCGGTATACCTTTTGATCCACATCTTTACCATTTGGATTTTGTTCTAGATGAGTCTTTGTAGCCATGGGAGTAGGAGCTCCATTTAAATCTTGCATTTTGAATCTCTTGAGCATATCTTGAGTATACTTGGCTTGATTAAGAATGTCCCTCCTCTAACTTGCTTGATCTCAAAACCAAGAAATACTCTCAACTCCCCCATCAAAGACATCCAGAACCTACTAGTCATAAGCTTTGAGAATTCATCATTAAAAGCTTTGTTAGATGAGCCAAAGATAATATCATCAACATATATTTGGCATACAAAAAGCTCCCCATTGACTTTCTTAGTAAAAAGAGTGGGATCGATTTTCCCAACCTCAAATCCACGGTCAAACAATAACTCTCTAAGGTGCTCATACCACGTGCGTGGGGCTTGCTTGAGCCCATAGAGCGCCTTATCAAGTTTGTAGACATGGTTTGGGAAGTTGGTGTCCTCAAATCTCGGAGGTTGCTTAACATATACCAACTCATTTAATGGACCATAAAGAAATGCACTCTCTACATCCATTTGTTGCAACTTGAAGTTATGATGTGCCGCATAAGCAAGAAGGATAGGATGGACTCAAGGCGAGCCACGGGTGCATAAGTCTCTCCATAGTCAATGCCTTCAATTTGAGAGTACCCTTGTGCAACCAATCTAGCCTTGTTCCTTACTATAATTCCATGCTCATCTTGCTTGTTCTTGAATATCCACTTTGTTCCAATAACATCGCGGCAATCCTTTGGCTTCTCAACTAACTTCCATACTTTGTTTCTCTCAAAGTTGTTGAGCTCTTTGTGCATAGCTTCCAACCAATCCGAATATTCAAGATCTTCCCACACTTTCTTAGGTTCAATCATGGAGATGTGTGCTTGGTGTTCACTGAACCTCTTTAGTTGTGCTCTTGTGGAAATGCCTTTCCTTAGGTCACCAACTACATTTTGTAGAGAGTGGTCTCTTAATTCCAACATTCTTTCCTTTTTAGCTTCGCGACGAGCGTGGATCTCCATGTTGTTCCTTGGGGGACCCTCTTCATCATTTTTGTCCTCGTCTTGACCATCAACTTGACCTTGATCATCATCGGAATCATTCTCTTCATCTAGAGGCAAAGATTGACCTTGGTCTTGATCAAGTGCTCTTCTAGCATCAATTTGAGCTTGTCTCAAAGCAGTTTGTACGAATCTTCCTTGAGTAATTGCCTTGGCACCACTTGACATCCTGGAGAATGAATCAAGCTCCCCTTGACTAGAGTTGTCACTATGATCATCATGTTGAGGGTCCACATCTTGTCTTTGGCTTGAGTCATTGCCCTCCTCGGTGGATGGAGCTTGTTGATGTTGTGAAGATGAGGGCTCCACTTGAGTGGAGCATAGTTCTTATCGATCCGCCATAAGGGGTTCCTCAATGGGGCGGATATATCCCACACCCATTCTTCCTATGGCATCCTGAGGCATTTCATCATCTGCATCACAAGCATCAACACACCCCCCTTGGGGACCATCATATTCTTCGAAGGTCACACTACAAGATTCTATGACGGCTTCGGAGAGCTTATCATAGATTCTATAAGTGTGAGATTCGAGACCATAGCCAACAAAATACCCTCTAATGATTTAGACTCGAATTTGGACAAACGAACACCTTTTATGAGATAGAAACACTTACAACCGAACACCCGGAAGTAAGATATGTTGGGCTTGTTACCGGTAAGTATTTCATATGGATTCTTGTTTATTTCTTTACGGAGGTAGAGCCGATTTGAAGCATGGCAAGCGGTGGAGATGGCTTCGGCCCAAAAGTTGTATGGAGATTTAAACTCCGCCAACATGGTCCTAGCCATCTCAATAAGAGTCCGGTTCTTCCTTTCGGCCACACCATTTTGTTGAGGGGTGTATGCAACAAAGTATTGATGTTTTATCCCCTCATCACTAAGGAAATCATTCAAGGTGTAGTTCTTGAACTCGGTGCCGTTGTCACTTCTTATGATCAACACGGGAAGATTGTATTGACGTTGGACCATGTTGATGAAGTCGATGAAGGTCTTTTGGGTCTCACTCTTCAACTTAAAGAAATATACCCACGAGTATCTTGAAAAGTCATCAACAATCACCAAACAATATTGCTTCCCACCAAGAGTTGCATGAGATGGAGGACCAAAAAGGTCCACATGGAGGAGCTCCAAGATCTTGGTTGACTTGATGCTATTCTTAGGATTGTGAGGAGCATCATGCATCTTCCCTAGAACACATGCCCTGCAAACACGATCTTTGGCAAAGGAAACATTTTCTTTTAGTCCAACAATATGGCCCTCCTTGTGGAGACTTTGCAAAGTTCTCATATTGACATGGGCTAGTCGGCGATGCCATAACCAACCCACATCGGCCTTTCCGAATAAGCACATCGCACTTGTAGTGGCTTGCCCCGAAAATTCCACCACATACAAGTCATGTTCGACGTACCCAACAAAAGCGACCTTGAGAGACTTGCTCCAAACCACAATATCATCATCTATAAAGACGACAAAGCCCATATTTCCAAGAGCACAGACAAAAATTAAATTGTAACCAAGGGTTTTAACAAGCATGACGTTCGCGAGTGTAATGTCGTGATCAACCACAACCTTGCCGAAACCCATTACCTTAGACTTTGACTTGTCGGCATATGTAACATATATTTGATCATCATTTGGCATTAGATCTTGGACAATAGAAGAGCTTCCGGTCATATGACTTGTGCAACCACTATCAAGCACCCACTTTGACCCTTCGAAAGCATATGTCTACAAAATATCAAGCTAATTTTTTAGGTACCCATTTTTCAATGGGTCCTCTTTTGTTAGCACCAAGGGTCTTGGGACCCAAATAGACCAAGCAATATAACCATCATATGGGCCAACAATTGTTCATACACATCACCATAATAATCACGCATTAGAACATAGTGAGGGTTAGCACTTCCCGCAAAGTCATCATGAGACATAGTTTTATCAATTGTGGTCTTACTATCCACAATGGCCTTGTTGGTCTCTTGTGCGGGCTTGGCCTTCTTCTTCTTGTTGTTCTTCTTCTTCTTAGTTTTGGAGACAAAACCAATGCCCCCTTTTTCATCACAAGGCCTTTGCCTACTCAAAAGATCATCAATGGACTTGTTGCCTTGTGGAAATGTGGCCTTGGCTAGCTCCCCCTTCAACCTAGCATTTTCTTCAAGAATAGTTGTACTACTAGATGGAATGAAGTTACTAGGTGAAGGAATATTGGCCAATTGAGTTTGAAGCGTTTCATGGGACTTTGTGAGTGACAAGAATTCACTTTCCAAAGCCTTGTGAGCCTTGTCAAGCAAACTAAAGTCCTCGGCAAGTTTTTCATGAAACACACCAAACTCAATCTTGTCCTTTTTATCCCTTTTGCAATTAGCAATTGCATGATCACGTTCTTTGATGAGTTTATTAACAATAATGTCATTGGCCTCATCAAGCCCTTCAAGTTTTAATTCAAGTGACATCCTAGTCTCTTGTTCTTCTTCTAGAGCATTGTTTAAAGCCTCTAGCTCAACCATGTGTTCATGCTCAAGTTTACATCTTACATCTAGGAGCTCTTGTGTGTGGGAAAGTTGATCTAAGATGTTTCCAAAATGAATCTTAGCATCCCCTTGTAGGTTAGTCATAAATTCATCGATAGCAATTAATTCCCTTTTAACATCAAGAGACATCTCATCATCAATTTCATCATTAGCTAAGGGAGTGGAGTGAGATGATGAGGATACCTCCGTTCCTATTGCCATAAGGCAAGTGACGTTCTTGATGGGGGAATTCTCATTTGGAGAATCGAAGAGTGAGAATGTCGGAGTAGAAGTAGTGGCTAGATCCACCACACCATTAGAGGTTTCCTCTTCCTCATCTTCAACATCTTCATCGTCGGAGGAGTATTCTTCATGAGTGATCAAGACAATTTCTCCAGACTTCTTGTTGATGGGATTCTTCTTGATGAAGGGTTTCTTGTAAGGAGCTTTGGAAGCTATCTTTGGAACTAGTTTGCCTCCATGATCTTCTCTTCTCTCATATGGACAACTGGCCAAGAAGTGATTTCCGTCACCACAATTCTAGCAAGTTCTCAATCTTGGCATATTGCCTCTCAGTCCATTGTGGTTGATTTTTCGTTTCATTTCCATCTTGGCCTTCGCGGGGTTCTTCCAGAATTTGTTTGCATAGAAGGCCATATATTGACCATGAAACTTCTTGACATCTTCTGGGTTGCTCATGCATAGGCCATCATCACTGTCATCACCATCCACATGTTCAACAACTTTGGCCTTCAATGCAACGTTGACAACATTGCTCATACCAAGGGCACGAGCACGGGCATCTTTGGCATTCTTGGAGGCAACTTTTAAAGCGGCCATCTCTTGCATAACTTAATTGGAGGTCATGAGATGGTAGTTGTGTCTTCCTTGCAGGCTCTTCAAGTCGGTGGGCTCAAAGGGCATGAGTGCACTCACATATTTCCTTTTTATCCATGCATCATCCACATGTGAGGCACCCACGTTTCTAAAAGTGGTGGCGGTGGTCTTGAGCCTTCGGTACATGTCTTCATGATCTTCACCTTCCATCATATAGAAGCCTTCGGCTTCATTGCTTAGTGCATCATACCGGTTCCTCCTCATACTCCCATTTCCAACAAATAATACAGTGAGGGCATCCCAAGCTTCCTTGGCAATGCTAAAGTGCTCAATGTGTGGATAATCCTTTGTACCCAATCCTTGTTGAATCATATGCAAGGCAGTGGCATTGAGTTGACTATTGACAATCTCTCTTCTTGTCAAGTTGTTTGGATCCCAAATAAAGAGTCCATGCTCGATGATGTTCCATAGTTCAATGCAAGAGCTGCGCATATGAGTTCTCATTAGTGATTGCCATTGAGCAAAAGTAGCAGATTCTTCAAGCTTGGGTGGGTCACCTCTATTGTATACATGAGGGTGAGGGATTGGTGGGTCAGGAGAGTACCATGAATCACGGTGCTCACCCTTCCCACCATCATTTTATGTGGAGGAATTATGGTTGTCTTGTTTACCCCCCACCATCATACCCTCGGGGGATACAAAAGTATTCCCTTTAGGTAAAACAGATGGAGGATCCTCTTGAGGAGAGGGGGATGATGAGCCATATTTGTCTTTAAGAAGTTCCTCAAGCATCTTCTTGACTTTGTTGACCAAGGAAGAGCTCAATCTTTTTTCCAAGTTTTTGAGATCTTCCATGGTCACCGTGGTGGGCTCACCATCACCATCCCCTTCACGGCTACCCATATTCTCTTAGGCGGTAAATCCCAAATACAGAGTCGAGGATCTGATACCAATTGAAAGGATCGTATGGGTACCTAGAGGGGGGGGGGTGAATAGGTGCTACTTCAAATTTTCTTCTTTTTCAAATTAGGGTTTGACAATAAGGTAAATTCTCTAGATAATGCAACTAAGGTGAATTTACCTATATGACAAATATGCACTAGCTAATACAATACTAAGCAAGAGCAAGTAAGTAAAGTGCGGTAAAGGATAGAAGTAACCAAAGTGGTGGACGCGGAGACACAAGGATTTGTTTCCCGTAGTTCCTTTCTTTTGAGGGGAAGTACGTCTACATTTGGAGAGGGGGTGGTATAAAACCACCTACGCCACGAAAGGCCTACCTTATTCTCCGATGAACCTCACCCCAACGGGTTCGATCCACCTTCCACTATATCGGCAACCTTCAAGGTGGAAGCCAACACATTTACAAGTTTGGGGCACACATCCACAACTGAATTGGAGGCTCCCAAATACAAGCAAGCTGTCAAGACAATCAAAGACAAGCTTGTAAGAACCAAATCTAGAACTAGGGTTTCCAAGAAAACACTAGAGAAAAGGGGCCCTCAAGTAAATGAGGGGGAACTGAAGATCTCTTTTGGTGAAGTAGTAGATTGAGGCCTCCTCCTTCGATTCCCCAAAGATCAAGGACTTTGGGTGGTGGATTGAGGAGATCTTGTGGATTTGGTGGCTCCAATGGTGGTCTTGATTTTAACGCAAATGAGCAGCTTGTCCCAAGGTAGGTGGAGGGGTATTTATACCCCTTGGAGAAATCTGGCCGTTGGAGCAATAAATGCACCGGTACTACAGGTACTCAAGTGGTAGTACCGGTTGCAAGCGCTACTTCCGGTCCAGTACCGGACCAGGTACCGGAGATGCTTCACTTGGTCGACCCAGCTTCAGGTTTGCCCGGTACACCCTTGCGGTAGTACCCCCAAGCGGTAGTACTGGTCCGTAGAACCGGTACTACCGGTCAGGGCGGTAGTACCGTTCCCAAGTACCGGTGGGTACTGAGCGAGAGGGGAAGGTCTGGTCCTTCCTCGGGACTGCCCGGTACTGCTGAGCGGTACAACCGTGTCCAAGCGGTAGTACCGCTTGACACAAGCGGTACTACCGGTTGGAGTGGTAGTGGCGCTCTACGGTACCGGGTGGTACTGAGGAAAAACCACACCTCCCAACCTTGCACGGGTCCAACCGGTACTAGGGGCGGTAGTACCGGTGCCAAGCGGTAGTACCGGTCGTTTTTCTGGTACTACCGGTTGGCACAGAGACTTTTGGCAAGGGCAAATGGGCAAGGCAATATTTGTGCCACAATCTAAAAAACCGGTGATACACTCAGCACACGATTAGACGGATAAGTGTGTTGTTATCAAACATCAAATCACAAGGATAGGAAATGCTCTTTCAGCAGGTATGGTGGAGTAGAAGAGGTCCTCGGCAATCTAGGGTTTAGAGGACCGAGGGGTGGGTGTTGCCAACAACTAGGGCAGGGCCTAGGCGGCGACTTGGAGGATATCCCTAGGCGGCGGCGACTTGAGAGAGGGGGCGGGGGGCCGGCTAGGGTTTTGTGGTGAGGGGTAGGGGGCTCCTACCCTTCCTTATATAGGTAGGAGAGGCAGTTCAGGGAGGGGAGTACTGCCCCAACTCCTCTACTTGGGTCGGCAGCAAGGGGAGGGAGGAATCCTTCCCTAAGTGGGATTCCTTTCCTTCCTCCACTAGGCAACCATGTTGGGATTTGACTTTTCAAATTGGCGTTTGACTTTTCAAACTAGAGTTTGATTTCTCTCTTCCCGTTGCCCACCCAATTGACCTAGGACATGATGCAACCATTCCACTTTGTTATGACACATCCATGTACCCTTCCCAGTCCAGATCGATGGACCTTCTAGACCCTTCTAGAACAATCCGGTGAAAACACCAAAACCATTCCCAAACTCCGGAATTGGACTTTCCTTATATGAATCTTATTCTCTGGACCATTCCGGATCTCCTCGTGATGTCCTGGATCCAATCTGAGACTCCAAACAACATTCAGTCTCTTACTCACATTCCATATCTACTAAACAATATCGAATCCTTAAGTGTGTCTCCCTACGGTTCGTGAATTATGCAGACATGATCGAGACTCTTCTCCGATCAATAACCAATAGAGGAATCTAGAAATTCATATGGCTCCCACATATTTCTATGATTACTTCGTGCTCGAGTGAACCATTTACATACGATACAAATTTCCCTTTGTCTCATGATACTTTACTTATCCGAGGTTTGATCCTCGGTATCTCTGCATACCTAGTTCAACCTCGTTACCGATAAGTACTATTTACTCGTTCATGTGATATGTGATCCCTTGTGAACTAGTCACATGCTTTCAAGCCAATTGGATGACATTCCACAGAGAGGGCCCAGAGTATATCTATCCGTCATATGGATGGACAAATACCACTCTTGATCCATGTGCCTCAACACATACTTTCCGAACACTCAATGCCACCTTTATAGCCACCCAGTTACGAAGTGGTGTTTGATGTCTGATAGGTCCAATTTGTATCACCATTCTATATCATAATTTACCTATATTAATTGATATATTTCATATTAAGTGGTGATACTTATGTCTTTTCATCTGTTTTTGCATGTTGGATGATTCTTGGAGGATGAACTGCCGGAGTCAGGATTCTGATGAAAAAACGGTGTTTTGATGCAATATCACGAAGATCAGAAAAACTACAGAAAATTATATTTTCCTAGAAGACGAAGGATGCCAGAAGGGGAGGCAGAGTTGGGCAACAGGGGGCCCACACCCCCTAGGCGCGGGCCACCCTGGGACGTGCCTACAGTGGGTGGGGCCACCCTGGCCCACCTCTGGCTTCGCCCTCTCGCCTATATCTTGTAACATCCCAGCATTAGAGCTTAGAAATAAGCTGAACCCAGATGTGTGCATTGCATTCATGCATAGAAAATCCGAATAATTATCGCAATTTTAAACAAAACTGGTCAAAGTTATTGGAGCTTCTCTTAACTTGATGGAATTGAAGTAGATTATCAAGTTAACTGTGATAAGTTTCAATATGACCTTGGATAAAACATTATTTGGTTAAACATGATTTGGTCTAAGGGTAGACCAGAGATAATAAAATGTCACTCATAATACATTGCTTAAATAATTAATATCTGACCTTATGGGATTCTATCATCATATTCAACAGAACAATTCATAAGTGCCAAGTTAAGATTACAAAATAAAGTAATATAATGTAATGACTAATCCTGACCTATCTTATTCTTATCTATCTTTTACTATGAGTATCATAGTAATACTTAACTTTAACTCTTTAATGAGTTGGAGTTGGAAAGATACTAAGTCAAGATCATCTACTATATATCTTTCTTTCTATAGCAATCTTTATGGAACTTATCTTAATATCTGTTGTTCATCAATGTTGGATAATTCCTCATTGATTCACAAATTATTTAACTAGCAATCATTGATCTACTATTTCTTGATCTTATCATAACATCTACTTAAATCTTTTAATGAGGGCATAGTCCGTTAATAACCATAATCCAATATGAGATACTAAGAAGATAATTTCAAGATAATGGAAAAGTAGGATTGATAAAGTCTTGCTTAGCCAACTAAGAACTTAAGCAATAAATGAGTAAAGTATTATAATGGTAATGCTTTAGCCACAAATATTGAATGCTTATATAAGTAATATTGGTGGGTAGAACATAATTGGAACCTTAGTAGAGATAAGTGATCCTAGAGTAGTCATTGCAAACCACATAAATATAATTTAGGGATTGAAGTGTGAGTCATTATAGTAAAGTGAATCTAAGATGATATTATTCAATTAAATCTAGTATAGCATAGAGTTACAGAAGTAGTGTTATTCATCTTAAAGGATAGTCAACTTTAGAGAAAAGTAGTTGGTTGAATACATCTAATGAAGAAATATTAGTGATAAATGATTAAGAAAGATTATGTGTGGAGTTGAAAGAACTACTTGTTGGATTGAAGATTTTCAATAGTAATATAGTGGGTATAATCAAGGATATAAGAAAACTATGAAATGTTTTGATATCAAACTCTATTGTTTATTCTTGTAAACAATCAATTCTAAATCCCAAATCAAGTAGAATGTCCATTTTATGATAATAGATCTATCATCTTATGTCCATATCACTTTATAGGAATATTTCCTATAGAAAATCCTATTAGCATATTTTTACCAATTCCTTTCTATAAAACATTCTAATTATAACTTTCCATTATAAAAGGTGATGTCATCAAATATCACAAACAGAAGACCATATGCTTAGTTATTAATTCTTTACTCATATCCATAAAGGAATCTAAGTATATTAAAAAACCTAAACCCTAGGGTAAATAATCATAATTCAAAACCTTAAACTTCTTTGTTTATCACAATAGAATATATACATTGCCATTTTCCAAATTAATGGGAGTAGTAATAATCATATCAATGTCTGTTATATTTTATGCATCAAATAATAATATAGGATCATTATACATATAAAAAATTTTATATTCCAACTCTGAGCCAACCAGAGTTAAGTCTTACAAACAAATAAGAATACATCATTCAAGAAATCCATAATTAAGAGAGGAGAGAAAAATAATAAGAAAGGTTTCTTCAAATTATTAAAAAGGAGTTCATATTGAGAAAATAAAAGAAATATGAAAAGATTATATAATGAAAGTTCACAAATGAGACTAAATATATTTTAGTAGTATTGCAAATATCCAGCACATAAATCCTACAAAGAAAGGTTCAAAATATAAATCAAAATCAAATCTAAATAATAAAACAGAAAATAGAAAAAGGGTGAAACAAATAAAAACATTACCTGGCCGCAGCCCAACCCTACCTGCTTACCTAACGCCCCTGTGCAGCCCACAATAGCCCAACAACCAGCCCAACTCGTTTCCAGCTGTGACTGACAAGTATGGTCAAGAGAGGACCGCGGGTTGAGCCGAAAGAATAGCCAGGGGGTTATCCGCAAAACAACCGTCGTCGTTATATTCATGCACACAGACAACTCGCTGGCGGAGCTCGCCGCCGCTCGATGCCGTCATCGTCGTCGTTGCGCCAAGATCAACGCCGCCATCGCCAGGAGAGGATAAGAAGGCCATCGCGACAACCCTGCTCGTCCTCATCCTCAATCTCGCTCTCCAGACTCACTTCCTTCCTTCACCCGAAAACCTAGCTCGTCGGAGTTCATCATTCCGTCCAACTCCGACCACCCCTCACCTCATGATAGCCACCATTAGACGCGCTGTCGTGGACTGAACCATCTAGGACCAAGCACGGAGGCCCGCTCGCCGGGAAGCATGTGAAATCAAGCGTTCCTTTTCCTCGGCCACCGTGGCCATTACCGTCGATTCGCCGTCGTCACGCCTCTCCAAGCCTCCTCGACCGCTCTATCGTCATCAGGGTAAGATTACGCATCTCTGGACCCTAGTTTCATTTGCTGATTAACACCGTAGACCCCATTTCGTTGAGCACCGCCGTTGGCCGCCGCATAAGCTCATCGCCGGTGTATTTCTAGTGACCATTAAGTAGCGGTGTTACCACCAATAGGTTCGCCTCGGTTCCCTCTATCCACTAGCATCAACCTTGTCCACCGGAGCACTGTGGTTCGGCGCCGGCGACCATCCTCTGCTGGTGGAGGCCAGGTTGATGTCAACATGACATCATGCTCGTGTCACCTTAGCCACGTCAATGTGTTTGACCTGGTCTTTGTCCCACGTGGCAAGTGATATGTCCTAGGGCCCATATGTCATTGACTGGGGTAGTTAACCAATCGGTAACAAATGCAATTTCTTTAACCTGAGAGCTGAGGTGGACAATGGCCCACGGGTCAGTGACTGAAGCTAGCTGTTAGTGCGGTGTAAAAAGTATTTCCTGTTTAAGAAATAAACAAAATGTTATAAACCTCATTATTAATATTCCAGAAATCAAATAAATGATTAAATCTTGTTTAATTAATAACTTTTGATTTACAATTTAGAAAAATATGTATAATATATGAAAATTTGTAGGAAAATAAAATCTAGAACTTAAACTTATTATCAAATATTATTATGATGATTATTTAAATAAATATTATTTAATGAAGGTTTTATAAGTAATAAAGCTTTGATAATTCATATTTTAATAATGGTAAATATTAAAAATATAAATAAAATACCAAAAATCTTAGAAAAATAAGAATTATAATTTAGAACTATAATTATGTATTATTATTTCACTTAAGTAAATATTTATTATTTATTAAGTTATTATAAAGTAATAAGAATATTATACCTAAATGATCACAAAAATATTATCTACATGTTAAAAATCACAAAAATATTATACCTAAATCACAAAAATAAATATAATATACCTAAATGATCACAAAAATATTATCTACATGTTAAAAATCTAATAATCTCCTTTTGAGTTAAATAAAAATTTAAATATAATAATAACTCAAACTTAAACTTATTTACTTCATTAATAATTCGTATAAAGATAAATAAAATTTATTAATATTTCAAAAATATGTCAAATAAGTCTAATAAATAGTATTAGTCTTAAATATTAATAATATGAAGCCATAATGGTTTAAAACATTATAAATATTTTTATTTTAGAATTATCTTCAACCTTAAATGAAGATTACACTCTAAAAGGATTCCTATTCCTAATAAAAAAATAAAAACCTTAAAGAACAACTTATGAATACACAAAACCTTTTCTAAACCATGTTAACCACCAAATTACAAAAACTACCACAACACTATAAAAGTTCAAAAGTAGTTAAGTAATATTATATTTTGGTTTATAAACCCCAACCACTCCTTTATAAAAGATAAATGATATTACTTCATTATAGAATCAAGAAACCATTACACCAAGTAAAAGAATAACCACTCTTAAGTAACTTAAAGAAATCATTTCAGATATACAAGATACAAATGATATAAGTACTATACTTTCAAAACTATCTATATTTTAAAGTTAACTTTAGTCTCCAAGAATCTAAAGATAATACAATAAACATTACTATATGTTTTATAGTTAAATTTGGTCTGAAGTAGTTAAGTTATAAAGCAACTCAAGCCAAACCATTTGAGCAAACCAATAACATCAACCACCACTAACTAACCACAAAGCTTGTTTAGACCTTAGAAGAGAAACCTTTTCTTCTAAGGTTATCCTTTTTGCCACTTTAAACAAGAACTCTTGTATAAGAAATCTTGACTAGCATTTCATAGGTGTATATTTTATTGCTACATAAATATGTGTTGCTCACACACACTCCTAAGCTCTAATAAAAGTACAAATGTGAAACTTATCTAAAAAGACCACACATTCCAAAGTAACCATTTCCGGAATCCAAACCCTAGGACAACGTTATTCCCGGGATTTGCGTTTAGGACGTGCATCACATTACTTATGCATAAAAGCATATTTCTTCTTTAAACATTAGTCCTTACCGGACCAATGATGCTGATTTCAGATTTTCGATCTTATACTGACTCGAAGACTGTGAGTACATAATCTTGCAATCAGAAAAGGCAAGTCCATACTTGCTCATGTCATTTGTTTATTTTCTGTAAAGTATTTTACAAATCACGTGTTGTTATCACCTGCATTTGAAAAAGGTCTAAAAACACTATTTTCGATAATAATGTGAACTATTGGTTACTGATCCAGGGTGATCAGCTAATCTATTAAATCTGACTGTTGGAATACCACTTTCAAAACTATATCACCAAGGACTTAACAACCAATGTCGCCAGTGATTCTTGCGCCGTATATTACGCGTTGACCATGAGATTTGGAATGGGACGGAGAAGTCAGCTGTATCTTCTTCCTCTCGCATGAAGCCAGATGTGCAGGTCGTGGCTGTTATCCTCGAAGCATGCATATTAATTGGTAATTCGTAGAGGATATGCAGCATATGGGTGGAAACCCTCAACGTCCCATGATAGTTCTGACATCTAATGGTTTGTACAAACCATTGCCGTAATTCTTTATGTGGGCATGGTGTACACCAAGGAGGCATGCGAGGTCGCGAAGGGGGCAGTGATTGGCTTGGATCATCTTCTGGGCCCCACATCATGGAATTGTGGACGGGAATAAGCTGCCCTGTTGTGCAAAAAAGAGTTGATATCTCATGGGTAAAGTAACGCACCTATGCAGAGTGTAAGAACTGTAACTTGTTACTCCCTGTTCCGGGAAGGAGCTGCGAACGTGGCGGGAAAGTAATTCCATGAAAGTTTTGGTAAACCCGTGAAAGCTGACGGACATAGCTTTTCAAAATAAAAGCAACCTTTAAAGAAATGTTTATGAAAACTTGCATTGCCTACGACCTATGGTCTGTGGCTGTAGTTATAGTGCATCAAACACTCCTTTTCTAGTGAATTTGCTGAGTACGCTCGTACTCAAAGTATCTTCTTAACCCTTGATAGATTCTAAAGTTGGAATAGACAACAACCACAGCAAGTTATGCTCCAGGACTTATCATGCCCTGCTAAAAGCTCTTCAATGAAGACAAGGAAGTCAACATATACCTCAACTCAAGTGAAGACAAAGTTACTGATTAGATAGGAATATAACTTCTAGCTGAAGAACCTAATTTTGTAGTGTATTGCAATAGCAGCAATGCCAATTCCTTAGTTAAATACTAGTTTTAGTAGTATAATAGTTTTACATTATT
This sequence comes from Avena sativa, assembly GCA_916181665.1. Taxonomy (NCBI): domain Eukaryota; kingdom Viridiplantae; phylum Streptophyta; class Magnoliopsida; order Poales; family Poaceae; genus Avena; species Avena sativa. The sequence goes on from OV702282.1 coordinate 199,833,300, forward strand.
TATCTTTGATTCTTCTTTGTAGGAAGTTCTTTCTCTCTCTTTAACCTAGAGTGTTCTCTGAATCTTATGTAAAGAGTGAGTTGTAACCTTTAGCCATGTATTGGACCCGCTGTGTTTCTGTTGTGCCATTCTGAGGGATGTAATACTAGTGAACGGTGTTTCATTGGTGTTATGTCAACGACTATAGTATATTACATCATGAAGTGGTATGCTGGGTCACCGCAGTTGGTATCAGAGCATATGCTTTGACCTTAGGTTGGAAACCTAGTAAATGGGTAGAACCTGTAGGACACACCCTAGCAATAATAAAGAGTTCTCTAGTGATATGAGGGATATTCACTTGAGAATAATCCTGTTATGTTGCTAGTGCGATAATTCTTTAGTATGATTGCAAATCCGATCATTACCCAAGAGTTTTAACTCTATGTGACTGATGATAATTTCTTATCCACAGTTCCACATGGCACCTCGATATCCACCCCGGAATGTTCAAGTGATGAACATGATGTTGGATGACTACGAAGGGGATTGGATAGACAATCTCCGACAAGTTCTATGGAGTTTGGAATGTGAATCAAGACTTTTGGTCAAGATTTACACTTACTATGATGGGCAGGTATTAGCTAAATACCGTGTCATGATCATGTTACCCAAGAAGTTAGGACTTAAGGGAGAAATGCCATCAGGAGAGGCAAGGTGCATGGCATCTGCATACCAGATTTCCGTAGCAGCAACCATAACGATGATCCGAGAAAAAAAATCCCAAGCTCTAGAAGGTAGTACTCACGCCATCATACCACATAAAACCTCAAACTCAGAGCATGAGTTAGATCACTCTACTCTAGTACAAGCTGAACCTACTCTAGCTATAGAGTATATGGATCGTTATCGGTCTTTGCTAAACACTTATCACAACACTCACTAAGTCTTAGTCCAAGAACTGGATACGGTCATTGAGTATTTTACTGATCCTGATAAAGCAATGACTCGTAGGAAGAAGCTAGATAAAGAAGCTAGGCAGAAGTGTTTGAGGAAACTGAATTTGATGACCCAAACTCGGAAAATTATGCCTATTACCAAAATGACTTCAAGCCACCTGAAGACTTATGTACCAAATATAACTCTGAACAACAGGAATGGAATAAAGTTATTCCAAATAACCCTGAGCCCAACAAGTATGGATGGGAAATAGAATCTCAAGGTAAAACCATAGGAAATCCTATACCTTGTGATGCAGGTATTGAAGAAGAGACCAACTGTCGTGGGAATGACCACGACAGATGCTGCAATTGGCAACGAGTAGTAGAACATGGGGCAAGGGCGGCCAGCCATCTGTGGTGCGAGATAAGGGCGGAGAAGCAGGGGTTTACCCAGGTTCGGCCCCCCGGAGGGTAAAGACCTACTCCTGCTAGATTGTATTATGATGGAAGTACAATGGGGCGAGCTCGGCGGCTAGGCAGCGAGTCGCTTGGGTGGATGATGGAACGTATCCTCTACACGCCCTCTAGGGAGGTTTATATAGACTCACCCTCCTAGGGTTTACAGATCTCAACCGAATCAGTTATGGTTTCGGCAATCGTTTAACCTAATCCGACTGGGCCTATCTACTCTCCTGGGCCTTCAGCTTCCAGTCGCTTGAATCTACGCCAGGTCTTGATCCAGTCGCCGTCCTGCAGGCCCACTCGCCAGTTCCTGGGCCAGTCGGAAAACGTCCTGCTGGGTATACCCCGGAAGGCATATCCTCATCAGTAGTCCCCGAGGCCGTCGTTGATTGGTCGCAGGTGTTCGTTGGTAGTCGGAGTATACGGGTCCAATGCGGACGCCCAGTCGAATCGGCGGCGGACTCCTGAATAAAGGAAAAAACTAGTTATTCTAGTCGCAATGACAGTGGTCAGTCGGGTCGCAGCTCGGCGAACGGGTCGGCGAAATGCTCAGTCACTTTTGTAGTGATCGACCCCCGCGAACCTTTCAGCCAATGGCCCCCTCCACCGAACCATGGGGCAGGTCCAAGTGCACCAGAGCGTTACTGGCATCCTTCGGGAGGCCGGGATCCTGCACGCCGGCAGGTGGCGCATCCCTGCGGCCGGAGAGGTGACTCCGGACCCGCGCGAGTGAGAATTTATTTGCTTCACCAGCCACCTGGAGCGGGGGCTGGGGTTTCCCACATCTCTCTTCTTCTGGCGCTTCTGCGCCTTCTACGGGATCCAGCCGTCGGACCTGGGCCCGCACAGCATCGAGCAGCTCGCCATTTTCGTGGCGTTCTGCGAGTTCTACCTGGGATGCAGGACCTACTTCCCCCTATGGCAAGATCTGTTCCACGGGAGGATCAGTCGTGAAGAATCAGGCGGCCCCATGCTGGCTGCGGGTGGCCTGACGTTTCGGTTGAAGTCGAAGGCCTCCTTCTTCGACCTGATGCTGCCTGCCAAGGCGGCAAGCAAGTGGAAAAAGTCCTGGTTCTACGTCACCGAGGCGACTCCAGACGGCGAGGTAGCGATCCCAAGGTACTCCATCGACCGGCCCGAACCGCGCCGACTCCAGGTCGGCAAGCTCCCAGTAGACCAGCGGATGGTCGTGGACGAGATGCTTCAAACCATCCGCGGCCTGAAGAAGAAGGGCCTTCAAACCATCAACTTGTACAACTGTTGGCTCGGGCGGCGACTTGTTCCACTGGCCCGCCACGACCATTACATGTACGAGTACACGGGCAAGGAAGACTCGACGAAATCCTGCCTCGCCGAGTGGAAACTCGAAGACTATGTCCTGGCGTTGAAGAAGATCACCCAGGAAGCATACCTGGACGCGAAGGCTGGGGTCGTCCCCTACACCGCGAAGCATCTAGATCCGACGGTAAGTCGCTGTTTTCACTACCATTCGCAGTCGCAGTTGATGCTGTCGCGGTTATATTGATATTGTCTCGTGCCTGCTGTAGTTATTTCAAGTGGTAGAAGGGTGGCTCCCACCCGCGGACGACGAGAACTCGAGCTCGTCCGTCCAGGACGGGGGCGAGTCGCCTCCTGCCAAGGGCGGCCTTGGGAGCGACGCGAGTGATGACGACGACGATGATGACGAGCCCAGGGAAGAGGCCGCCCCGATGGTTCGCGAAACTCGCGGGCAACATCAGCGCGAGCTCGAGGCGAGTAGAAGCCTCGAACGTCATGACGACGACGACGAGCTTCCCGAGAACACCTCGCGTCGTGAGGCTACACCGTCGAAAAAGAAGAAGAAGAAGGAAGTGAAGGCTCCACCAAAAAGGAAGACGAAGCCGGCGAAACAGGCATCTCCACCCCGTTCGGCGAGTAGTTCCGACACCACCAGCTTGCCAAGGATGAAGCGCCGCAGACGATAGCAGCACCGGATACCGCTGCCGCCCTGAGTGAGGTACCTCTGGCCTCGCTTCCCCCCTATTCGCCCCAGTCTCTGTGTTGGGGGTTGCTTCAGCCGCAGCAGCTTTGCCTCCCAGGAGAGCTCCTGCCGAAGTCGTTTTGGAGGCTCCTGTCGCGGCCTCGTCATCGAAGAGGCCTTCCGTGTCTTGGGCACATGATGTTTTGGAGATGGGCCTCAGTCGGAAACTGGGCCCCGAACTGGAGAAGCCGGCCAGCATCCGCACTAGGCTGCGGTTCATACCAGTCGCCAAGTAAGTTTTGTTCATCTGCTTGCCTTTCGTCGTAATCGGACCATTTTGCTCATATAATCAATTCGCAGGACTGGAGTTAAAAAGATAGGCCACCCGTCCGTGGCCAAGGTGCCGCCAGTCGTCGCCGAGGAGGACCCCTCACGGAAGAGGAAAGCTGATGAGGTCGCTGCCCCCGCAGACAGTGCCAAGAAGGCCAAAGGCGACGTTGTCGTCACGGTGTCTGACGACACGACGGTTGCTCCGAGTGGTCCTCCGACTGCGATGGAGGCGGCCTTGAAGACCAAGGAGGATGACCTCACCTGGGATGGCCGAGCCGGCTCCTCTTGGTGCAGGAGCGTCCACCGCGACCTTCCCTGCTTTATGGCCAAAGCGGCCATAGCGAGTGGTATAGCGCCATCGAGCCGCACGCCTGGGGTCGCCGAAACGGAGGTCGAGCAGCATTGCGGACACACTCCAGCTCTTCTCGCATGGACACGATGCAGCTCCACGGCATGCTGGGCGCAGCCATCCAGGTATGTCCAGTCCCCGAGGATCGGGCCACTGAATTTCAGTGGTTAGATTCTTATAGTGTTTGTTTTTATTTGTAGCACCTAGTCCCCGAGTGCCTAGTCGCTGAATTTCAGCGGGTGGGCACTTAGGATTTTTGATCTCCAGTCCCCGAGTGCCTAGTCGCTGAATTCAGCGGGTGGGCACTTAGGATTTTTGACCTCCAGTCCCCGAGTGCCTAGTCGCTGAGTTTCAGCGGTTGGGCACTTAGGATTTCATTGTTGTTGACTGTTTGATTTGTGCGCAGGGCTTGCAGCGTGAATCAGCCGATCGGCTTGCTGCGAAGTTTCACGCGGAGAAGGAACTTGTTGACGTCCAAGAAACGAACAAGGGACTCCAAGAACTTGCTGCCAAGGCGGAGGAGGTCCGCCAGGGTCTTGTTCCGGCGTGTAAACTGTCGGCGACTCAGTCTGCCTTGAGTACGGCTGAGCAGCGGATCGCTGATCTTGAGCGCGAGCTTAAGGATGCGAAGGCGGAGGCAAGTCCAGCGGACGGGCGAGCCAGAGCTGCTGTTACGGCTGCCGCTAAAGAGCGGAAGGTCTCTGACGCCCTCGTTGCTGGGCTACAAGACGACTTCTCCTCTCTTCAAAGCTTCATCATGGGCCTCTGCCGTCCTTTGATTGGTAAATTTTCCTGCCTCTGCCTGTATTATGAAATCATCGTTGTACTTACTGCCGACCCCTCGCTGCAGGTCGGATTATCGACAGCTCGAAGGAGGCACAGTCGTATGATGCGCGGCGGTGTGTGACCACTCTGGTCGACTCGGCCACGTTGTCTGCGGCTTGCATTCGAGCATATCTTCAAGAGATGTCGCCTACGGAAGTGATTCCCAGCGATCTCGTTGAAGTATGGAGGTATCTGGAGAAGGCGTCGTCAGTCGTCGAGTTCATGACGCGGTCGGCATTCCGGCGCGGGGCGGCGATGGCGCTTAGCCTTGGGCTTGCCCACTTCCCGGAGGACTTCGACCTTGACGACGTGATGAGTGGCTACCCCTCGTCGACGGGCTCGGTGGAGATTGCCGAGGTGCTAAAGCTGATGAACCGGGCCGCGGTATACTCCGATCGCGTCTGGGCGATGGGCGACCTCCTCCCTTATCAGGAGACGACTGTCGCGCCCAACGATCCCGAGCCGCTGCACCGGGACTTCAAGGTCGAGCAGCCCTTCCGTGCGGCCATGGCGGGTGAGTTGACGATGTACCCGTGGAACCCGTACACTCCCTTTATTCGCAACCGCAGGGGTGGTGGCGAGTCGATGTCGAAGCCTGCGGAATAAAAACATTGTGCCCTGGGGCGTTAGTAGCAACTTGGCCATTGGGCTCAACTTGTATTTTGTAACGATTTTGTTCCGCTGTAATGGAATTTCGCGTTATTTTGTGAATTATCTTGCGATTTTGATTGCTGATTGGACGAGTCCCCGAGCGCGTCCGCCCTTTTTATGGGGTTTACCTCGTTTGTTATGTGTTTGTGGTTTTGAACGTTTTGTCAGTTGTTTTGTTATTGAGGTCGACTCGCCCGAGCTTGGAAAGCCAGTCGCAGTGCGACTCCCATGAGTGCTCTTTACTTAACCATTTTCCCTTGCGCGAACGAGGTCGGGTAGCCGAGTCCCCGAGCGTGGTACTTGGTGGTTCTAGTCGCGGCTCTAGGGTGGGTGAGGACTAGGCGCGTTAGAGTGAGCGCATCACTCCTGCCTGACCTGTCGGGTCAGTCGCATGGCGAGTCCTGGGCACGCTCTCATACTTGGCGTTTTTCCCTAGTCGCTCGTGCTTAACTGGTCGTCAGTCCCCGAGCGTGGTACTTGGCCGTTCGAGTCGCTGTGTCGAGGGTGCGGAGGATCATGGTCGCTGTGAGGAGCGAAGGAAGTTGTCATGGCTCGTTAAGCCAGTCGAGCTAGGCGACTCCAATGGGGCTCCGGGTAGGCACTTTTCGTGGACGTTACGAGTCCTGGGGTAACCCAGTGCCCTCGTAACACACTACTTGGCCGTGTCGGTCGCTGTACCAGAGGTTGACTTCTGCAGTTAGCTTGACGCTGTTATTATGAGTGCGAGTGGCACAAGACACGGAGAGTAGACGCAATTTGCGGTAACCAGTATGTTTTATTTCATAGCTAGTGGAGGGTACATGTATGGAGTTCTAGGAGTAGAACTTCCGTAGGAGGTTTACATTCCACGGTCGCTTGACGTCGAGTTTCCCGTCTCCGCGGACGTCAGTGAGGTAGTAGGCGTCGTTGCCGAGTACTCGCCCGATGGCGAATGGTCCCTCCCACGGGGGGGGGGGGGGGGAGAGCTTGTGCATGCCCTTCTTGTCCTGGATGAGGCGTAGCACCAGGTCGCCTTCCTGGAAAGTGCGAGTCCTCACTCGCCGGCTATGGTAGCGGTGGAGTCCTTGCTGGTAGATGCCAGTGCGGGAGCAGGCTAGGTCGCGTGCCTCGTCGAGTTGATCGAATCCATCTTGGCGTGCGAGTTCGTTTGCAGCCTCCGTGTAGTGGACAACCCTTGGCGAGTCGTGCTCTAGGTCGGTGGGCATGACTGCCTCGGCGCCATACACCATGAAGAAGGGGGTGAACCCTATCGACCTATTGACAGAGGTGCGGATGCCCCAGATGACGGAGGGTAGCTCCTCTACCCAGCACCCGGCGGTGCGCTCGAGTGGTACTTGGAGCCGTGGCTTCAGGCCATGGAGGATGCTCTGGTTGGCCCGTTCCGCCTGGCCATTGGACTCTGGGTGGGCGACTGAAGCAAGGTCGAGTCGAATGTGGTGTTCTTCGCAGAACTCGGCCATGGCTCCTTTGGCGAAGTTGGTGCCGTTGTCCGTGATGATGCTGTTTGGGAACCCGTAGCGATATATCAGCTCGCGTAGGAACTTGGTGGCGGTCTTCCCATCGCATTTCCGGACTGGCTTGGCCTCCACCCACTTTGTGAATTTGTCGACCGCGACCAGGAGGTGAGTGAAGCCGGAGGGGGCCTTTTTGAAAGGGCCTACCATGTCCATACCCCACACGGCGAACGGACAGGTGATGGGGATTGTCTTGAGCGCCGAGCTCGGCACGTGGGTCTGGTTGGCGTACTTCTGGAACCCGGTGCACCGCTGGACAATGTTGACAGCGTCTACGTGTGCGGTGGGCCAGTAGAAACCGTGTCGCATAGCCTTTGCGACCAGAGAGCGGGCGCCTGCGTGGTGGCCGCAGTCGCCGGAGTGGATGTCGTGGAGGATTTTGCGTCCTTCAGCGGGTTGGACGCAGCGTTGGAACACGCCGGTCACGCTGCGCTTGTGGAGCTCGCCGTCGATGATGACGAAGGATTTGCAGCGGTGCGCTATCATCCGGGCATCTGCTTCGTCTGCTGGCAAGGTGCCTCCCTCCAGGTAGGCGATATACGGCGTAGTCCAGTCTTCTGGCTCTGTGATGAGTGCGACCAGGGCTGCCTCTGGTTGCAGCGGGACTCCGATGTCGATCTCCCTTGGGGGAGAGACGGAAGGCTTGGTGATGGTGTTGAGGAAGACACCAGCGGGTGGTGCGAGTCGAGACGAGCCGATACGAGAGAGTGCGTCGGCCTCCTCGTTCTTCCGCCTGTCGATCCACTCGACGGAATAGCCTGCGAAGTGTCCGCCCAGCTTGTCCACTGCTTGGCGGTATGCCGCCATGGTGGGGGAGACGGCGTCGCAGTTACCGGCGACTTGCCCAGCGACGAGGTCGGAGTTTCTGTAGCAGCGTACGCGGTTGACATTCATCTCCTTGGTGGCTCGCATGCCGTCGAGTAGTGCCTCGTACTCGGCCATGTTGTTGGTGCAGGGGGTGAAGTCGAGGCAGAGGACGTAGCGGAGCTTGTCGCCCTTCGGGGAAGTTAGCACGATCCCTGCTCCTGCACCGTCTGCGTTCTTGGGTCGAAGTGCAGACTCCAATAGTGGAGGTACGGCAGCTTTTCCGGCTGCTGGGCCTCTTCCCAGTCAGCGATGAAGTCCGCGAGAGCTTGCGACTTGATCGCTTTGCGCGGCTCATACTTGATGTTGTGGATGCCGATTTCGACGACCCACTTGGCGACTCGCCCGGTCGCCTCACGGTTGCGGATTATGTCCTGCAACGGTGCTGAGGAGACGACCGTGATCGGGTGCTCCTGGAAGTAGTGCGGCAGTCACCGCTATGCTCTGAAGACCGCGTATACCAGTTTCTGGTATTGCCGGTATCGCTGGCGCGACTCTGTGAGGACCTCGCTGATATAGTACACCGGTCGCTGCACTAGGCGCTCCTTTCCTTCCTCTGTTTGCTCGACGACCATGACGGCGCTGACGACGCGCTCGGAAGCCGTGACGTAGACCAACATCAGGCGGTATAGGGGCATCGCCTTTTCGCCCAATCGGGGGATGAAGCGACTGAGAGCCGCGACTCGCCCGGCCAGCTTCTGGACATCGCGCAGGCACGCGGGTATGCCGAGTCGAGCGATCGTGTCGATCTTGGTGGGGTTCGCCTTGATCCCGCGCTTGGAGACGACGTATCCCAGTAGTTGCCCTGCTGGTACACCGAAGGTGCATTTGCTTGGGTTTATCTTTATCTTGTATTTCCGCAGGTTGGCGAATGCTTCCGCCAGGTCAGCGAGTAGGTCGCTCTAGCGAGCGGACTTCACTACCACGTCGTCGATGTAGACGTGGATATTGCGGCCAATTTGGCTCGCAAGGCACTCCTGCATGCACCGCTGGTAGGTTGCCCCGGCGTTCTTGAGGCCGAAGGTCATGGCGGTGTAGCAGAAGGCTCCGAATGGCGTGATGAACGCCGTCTTTTCTTCGTCCTCAACAGCCATTTTGATCTGGTTGTACCCAGAATAGGCGTCGAGGAAACACAGCGACTCCGAACCCGCGGTGGAATCGATTATTTGGTCGATCCACGGGAGGACGAATTGTTCCTTCGGGCAGGCGCTGTTTAAGTTTGTGTAGTCAATACACATCCTCCAGGTCCCATTTTTCTTCTCGACCAGGACTGGGTTTTCCAGCCACTTGGAGTATTTGATTGGCCGGATGAAGCCTGCAGCGAGTAGACGCTGCACCTCCTCGGCGATGGCTCGGCGGCGCTCTTCATTGAAGGGCCGCAACGACTGCTTGACAGGTCGCACTTTGGGGTCGGCGTTGAGTTTGTGCTCAGCGAGTTCCCTAGGGACACCAGGCATGTCAGAGGGCTTCCATGCGAAGATGTCCCTGTTCTCACGGAGGAACTCGATGAGCGCGCCTTCCTATGCTGGGCTCATGCCCGTCCCGATCGTCACCGTCTGGCTGGAGTCGCCTTGGACCAGCTCGACGGTGTGGATATGTGTCGTTGCCTCGAAGGCTGAGGTGTTGCCGCCCTCCGAGTTGGGCCTCTTGAGTATAGTGGGGTCGTCGTTGTTGACCCCGCTCGCGTATTTGGCGAGCTCGTCGGCATGGTTGGCCTCTGTCGCGATGACGGCATCGGCGAGTTCGGCTCCTTTGGCCTCGCACTCGGCGGCCATGTCGGGGTCGCCGTGGACGGTGATGACACCGCGTGGTCCGGGGAGCTTCATCGCGTTGTATGCGTAGTGGGGAGCCTCCATGAACTTGGCGAACGCCTGGCTCCCCAAGACGCAGTGATAGGGGTTATCGAAGGGCACCAGCTCGAAGACAATCCGCTCAGTGCGGAAGTTTGCCGGTGTGCCGAAGGTGACTGGCAGCGTGACCTTGCCGATCGGGTATGCCTTCCGACCGGGGACGATGTCATGGAACGTGGTGTAGGTCGTCTCGACCATCGACTGCGGCAGCCGCAGTCGCCTGAAGGTGTCCAGGTACAGGATGTTGATGGAGCTGCCGCCGTCCATCATTGTCTTGGGGAGCCAGTAGTCTCCCACCTTGGGCTTGACTACCAGGGCGACTCGGCCTGGGTACTCGATGCGCGGCGAGTGGTCCTGGCGGCTCCAAGTGATTGGTTGCTCCGACCAGTTGAGGAACTGGGGAACATCCACCTGGGCCACCGTGTTGACGGCGACGGCGCGGGCGATGACCTTCTTCTTGCGCATCGTGTTGAAGCCTGTGAAGGTGTGGAGTAAGCCGGCCACACTGCCGAATTTTCCGCCGTTTGGCGGGTTGTTGTCGGGGTCGTCCCGCGCTCGCCGTGCCTTCTCGATCTCCTTGAGAGAGTGGCAGTCGGCGGTCGTGTGCGTGGCGGGCTTCCCTTCCCTGCTGTGAAATGCACAAGGTTGGTTAAGGAGGGCCGCGGGGTCGAACCTTGGTTTCGCCTTGTAGTTGCCGTCGCGGCGTTGCCCCCCTTCGCGGCGGAAGCTCTTGGGCTCGCGCTGCGCGTGCCCAGTGTTGGCGACGAAGTCGACTCGCCCGTCACTGCGGCGCTTGCCGGTGAGGCGAGTGTTGCTGTAGTGTAGATCGGAACGTCGTCCGTTGTCGTTGCCGCTTGTGCGGCGTTGTCCTCCGGACTCGTCGTCGGTTTCTTGGTTTGGGTCTTCCTCCGCGTATCTTTTGGCGATCTCAAGGAGGTCCGGTATGTTGTCAAGTGTGCGGTATGCTCGTTTGAGCTTGGCAACCAGGGGCTCGAAGCGGCACGAGGTCTTGAAGCAGTGGATTGCGGTGTCTGGGTGGATACCGACCGCGTTGTACCACAGTTATTGCCATCGTTGGACCCAGCTGCGGGTCGACTCGCGAGGTCCCTGGACGCATCGTTCCAGGTCCTCGATGGTGGTGGCGCGGGTGTATGAACCCTCGAAGTGCCTGACGAAGGCGTCGCGCATCTCTTCCCAGGAGTCGATGCTGTCCGCGGGGAGAGTGTTGATCCACTGCCTACACGCCCCCTCCATCATCAGGGGGAGGTAGCGGGCGGCGAGTAGATCGGTGTGGCCGGCGATCCCCATTGCCATGAGGTAAGTGTCCAGCCACATGGAGGGATCGTACGTAGGGTCATACTTTTCTATTTCCTTCGGCGCTTTGAAGTTCGTCGGGTATCTTTCGCCTCGGGTCATTGGTCCGAAGCACCGGGGCCCGAGTCGACTTAGAGACCCCATCGGCTCGCCGTCGCGGCGGTTGGTTAGGGTATGTCGCAGGTCGTCGGGCTGGCGTGCGCGCCAGCTCTGGTTGTTGATGATGTGGGTGCGGGCGTCGACGGGCTGACCGTTGGCGGCGACGAAGTTGGTAACCGGCCTGGGGTCGTTGGTGGAGAGTGCCGCGTTCGCGGGTCGGTGTTGGAGCTACAGTGGTTCGGGTGGCGGGCAGTTGAGGGTGTTTGCCGCCAATGGACGGCCGCTTGAGGCCGCTCTGCTGCCCGATGAACGCGAGTACATCCGACCCTGTGAGTCGACGCCTGCATTTTGTTGCTCGACCGCCTTTGCGAGCAAGGCCTTGACGTACTGGATCTGTAGGGCACCGTCACCGGTGGCCGTGATGTTGTCGGCCGCTGCTCGGCCCGCCACGAGGTTGTCCATCGGGTTGGAAAACAGTGGTAGGCCATTCGCGTCTCGCTCCCGTGAGGAGACAACAATCTGCGGCTGGTCCCTGGGGGGTGCGTGGTTGGGTGGAGGTGGGGCGCCATTCGCCGTCAACCCTGGTGGGGGCCAGGCGCTTCCTCCTGGTGGCGCGTTCTCGTAGATCGCGCGCTCGGCCACGCGGGCTAGGTCGTTCTCGTCGTCGAAGTTTAGGGCGCGCCCCTGGACGGTGGGGTTCAGGAGCGACCTGATTCGTTGCTGGTGGTAGCGCGACAGCTCCTGCGCCGTCACCTGCTCGAGGCGAAATTTTTCGCGCTCGGCTTGCTCCTTGCGGACTGCTTCCGCCAGCTTCAGGCGGAGTTCCTCGACCTCCGTTGCTGTTGCGTTGGGAGAGATCGGGGTGGAGAAGGGATCCTCCGGTGGGTCGGTGCCAGTCGCAGCGTGGCAACCGGTCCCATCGCGGAGATCAGCGGAGTTTTCCGACCCGGAATCAAAGTCGAAGATCCCAAGGATGGAAGGATCCTCGAAGTCTCCAACGTTGTAGACCTGGGTGATGGAGCCCGTGGGCCGCGATGATGGATCCGGAGAATGACGCCGGGGTCGCCGAGTCGGCGTCGTCGTTGAGGGCCGCGTCTTCCGCGGCTGCGGTGGTTTCGTCCACGTCGCTGTGGGCCGAGTTGTACTCGGAGGCGAGGCGGTGGATCGTGCGGACCTGGCTCTCGGAGAGCCGGTCGCGTGGCGGTGACTCGCGGATGCGAGCCGAGTCCTCCAAGACGATGACGTCGGTGAGGCCGACGAAGAGACTAATCGTGCCAACCGGCAGGATCATGCTATGCGTGACGGGTCGCGCCGCCAGGACGTAGCTGCTCGGCAAGATTTGGAGCATCTCGCCGATCGCTATCATGCGGCCAGTGGCGATCGACTCGTTGACGGGCAGATTGGATCTCGCCGCAGAACACCGGCCAGACCGGCCAGGCCCCACGGTGGGCGCCACTGTCGTGGGAATGACCACGGCAGATGCTGCAATCGGCAGCGAGTAGTAGAACATGGGGCAAGGGCGGCCAGCCATCTGTGGTGCGAGATGAGGGCGGAGACGCATGGGTTTACCCAGGTTCGGCCCCCCGGAGGGTAAAGACCTACTCCTGCTAGATTGTATTATGATGGAAGTACAATGGGGCGAGCTCGGCGGCTAGGCAGCGAGTCGCTTGGGTGGATGATGGAACGTATCCTCTACACGCCCTCTAGGGAGGTTTATATAGACTCACCCCCCTAGGGTTTACAGATCTCAACCGAATCAGTAAAGGTTTCGGCAATCGTTTAACCTAATCTGACCGGGCCTATCTACTCTCCTGGGCCTTCAGCTTCCAGTCGCTTGAATCTACGCCAGGTCTTGATCCAGTCGCCGTCCTGCAGGCCCACTCGCCAGTTCCTGGGCCAGTCGGAAAATGTCCTGCTGGGTATACCCCGGAAGGCAAATCCCCATCAACAACTATAACCATAGAGAGCCTTATGGAACATATGGGGGTAATACTAATCCAATCAACTTAGAAGAATATTCCGATAACTACTACACCAATATATATGACTGGATCCAAGAAAAAGCTAAGGAACCAACTTACTATGAGGAAGCGTTGTCAGAAAACCCGGATTATTCGGTGGAAGATTACACCAACTCTAGTCATTTTTCAATGACTAATCTCAGTCTCGGTACTTCTAATCAAGAATACGCACCTCCTGGATGCTCTTACGCTCCAGAAGGCGGTCGTAGGACTTCACGTCATCATGGACGGAACTCCAGGAAGCACTAGAGGAATATGAAAGTAAGAAAGGAACGACATCCCAAGGGATGAGGGCTTGAATAATGTATATAGAGGGTAATGCGTATTGTAGTTTGAAGAGTTTGCCGAAATAAGTGAGGATATATCCACAAGAACAAGAGGTTCTTGTAAGATAGTTGTGTAAATAGGTTTGGAGCAAACCGTTGGAACACCTAGTATATTTGTAAATTATTTAAAACCTATGTATAATACAGGGTATATGCTTTGTTGTTTATCGACTTTTGGATCTTTTTGATTCTTCTTGATTGACTAGATCTATACATGAAGTTTAATTAGGTGTGCAAATGCATGATGTAACACCCAGTTATTACTTGATGTTATTGACCTAGATTGAAACGGGAATTCGTGTAAGGGAGTGACGAGTTTCAAAGATCATAAGGAAGCCTGACTTGAAGGATGAAGCATGATATAAGAGTTAGTAACACCATTTGGAGGATGGATCAAGCTTAGATCATCATTAGTCCGCAACAAGAAGTGATGAACTTAAAGTTCAACCTAAATAGGTAATTTTGTTAAGAAGTCAATGGAGTAATTATGCAAGTTCATGGAAGTATCATGAATAGGTGCAAAGAAGTTTTGGAACCAAAATGGTATTCTAATTCTGACAATTTAGAGAGAATGCCATAAGTATGATAGAAATCATAGGGTAATACATACACCCTAGGATGATTCGCAGTTGGTAAATTTCTGCAACTAGTACTTAATCCATAATCGGTATTCTGATCCACAGTTGGTGTTTTGTCCACAGTTGGTATCTGGTTAACATAGTCACTCAGATCTTCTTAGAAGTTGCATAAAGAGCATTAAATTTGGCCTAAGCTAAGTAAGACCTAAAGGAGTATAAAATTTAAAGGCGATCATCTATCGAGAGGCTTCGCAAAGTTAGTTTTATCCCAGCGAAAATGTCCAATAGTAAGTACGACATTTAGTGCTGAAAGATTTGCTTCGGGGATCCACAATTGTGTGGATACACCGTACAATCTTTCATCAGACCCTAATTAGGTAAAGTATAAACTGAACCGAGACCAACATTCTAGTTTAAGAACCAATGGTCTCTATGTATGTAATTTAAAGACTGTTAGTAAAACCTAAGGGGGAGAGTTGACATCATGAATGAAAGTTGAAGATAGTACTACAGGTAAAAACCTTGAGAAGGTATAAGCTTGAAAGTGATAAAGGATACATTTAACCGATCAATTCTAAAAGAAACAACTCTTAAGTAAACCTTAAGAAGTAATACATAACCTCCACTTGGACATAGGAAGAGAATAAGAAATTCCAATAGGTATGGACGATATGAGTTCAAATCCAATTTTGGAAGGAGTACCAGTATCAACTATTCTATGACAGGAATAGAAATATAGTCTTCTAACCACAAACACGGGCATATAGAGACTTAAAACTTGTTTTAGTGAGACCCTCTAGACTGTATTTTACATAGTAATAAAGTTTGGTGATTAAGTAAAAGAACTGGATTAGGATATCTAATCAGTTTATGGAATACTCTAATTAATTCCATTTAAGGTCATCATGAAGGGGAGAATGTAGCAACCACTACTAAACAATTTCTTACTCCGAAACATGAGAGTTTGCGAACTTCGAGGACGAAGTTTATTTTAAGGGGGAGAGTCTGTAACATCCCAGCATTAGAGCTTAGAAATAAGCTGAACCCAGATGTGTGCATTGCATTCATGCATAGAAAATCCGAATAATTTTCGCGCTTTTAAACAAAACTGGTCAAACTGATTGGAGCTTCTCTTAACTTGATGGAATTGAAGTAGATTATCAAGTTAACTGCGATAAGTTTCAATATGATCTTGGATAAAACCTTATTTGGTTAAACATGATTTGGTCTAAGGGTAGACGAGAGATAATAAAATGTCACTCATAATACATTGCTTAAATAATTAATATCTGACCTTAAGGGATTCTATCATCATATTCAACACAACAATTCATAAGTGCCAAGTTAAGATTACAAACTAAAGTAATATAATGTAATGACTAATCCTGACCTATCTTATTCTTATCTATCTTTTACTATGAGTATCATAGTAATACTTATCTTTAAATCTTTAATGAGTTGGAGTTGGAAAGAGACTAAGTCAAGATCATCTACTATATATCTTTCTTTCTATAGCAATCTTTATAGAACTTATATTAATATCTGTTGTTCATCAATGTTGGATAATTCCTCATTGATTCACAAATTCTTTAACTAGCAATCATTGATCTACTATTTCTTGATCTTATCATAAAATCTACTTAAATCTTTTAATGAGGGCATAGTCTGTTAATAACCATAATCCAATATGAGATACTAAGAAGATAATTTCAAGATAATGGAAAAGTAGGATTGATAAAGTCTTGCTTAGCGAACTAAGAACTTAAGCAATAATTGATTAAAGTATTATAATGGTAATGCTTTAGCCACAAATATTGAATGCTTATATAAGTAATACTGGTGGGTAGAACATAACTGGAACCTTAGTAGAGATAAGTGATCCTAGAGTAGTCATTGCAAACCACATAAATATAATTTAGGGATTGAAGTGTGAGTCATTATAGTAATGTGAATCTAAGATGATATTATTCAATTAAAGCTAGTATAGCATAGAGTTATAGAAGTAGTGTTATTCATCTTAAAGGATAGTCAACTTTAGAGAAAAGTAGTTGGTTGAATACATCTAATGAAGAAATATTAGTGATAAATGATTAAGAAAGATTATGTGTGGAGTTGAAAGAACTACTTGTTGGATTGAAGATTTTCAATAGTAATATAGTGGGTATAATCAAGCAAGGATATAAGAAAACTATGAAATGCTTTGATATCAAACTCATTGGATTCATCCATGAGTTTAGAAGAATGATATAGGAATAAGAAGATTGTAATTAGTAAGCTCATCATACTAACCCTGATGATGGATAGGAAGAAGTATTATATCTAGGAAAGGAATTCCTTAATTAGAAATCCAGGATTGTGAAATAATAATATATGTTATAAATTACTCTATTGTTTATTCTTGTAAACAATCAATTCTAAATCCCAAATCAAGTAGAATGTCCATTTTATGATAATAGATCTATCATCTTATGTCCATATCACTTTATAGGAATATTTCCTATAGAAAATCCTATTAGCATATTTTTACCAATTCCTTTCTATAAAACATTCTAATTATAACTTTCCATTATAAAAGGTGATGTCATCAAATATCACAAACAGAAGACCATATGCTTAGTTATTAATTCTTTACTCATATCCATAAAGGAATCTAAGTATATTAAAAACCCTAAACCCTAGGGTAAATATTCATAATTCAAAACCTTAAACTTCTTTGTTTATCACAATAGAATATATAAATTGCAATTTTCCAAATTAATGGGAGTAGTAATAATCATATCAATGTCTGTTATATTTTATGCATCAAATAATAATATAGGATCATTATACATATAAAAAATTTATATTCCAACTCTGAGCCAACCAGAGTTAAGTCTTACAAACAAATAAGAATACATCATTCAAGAAATCCATAATTAAGAGAGGAGAGAAAAATAATAAGAAAGGTTTCTTCAAATTATTAAAAAGGAGTTCATATTGAGAAAATAAAAGAAATATGAAAAGATTATATAATGAAAGTTCACAAATGAGACTAAATATATTTTAGTAGTATTGCAAATATCCAGCACATAAATCCTACAAAGAAAGGTTCAAAATATAAATCAAAATCAAATCTGAATAAGAAAACAGAAAATAGAAAAAGGGTGAAACAAATAAAAACATTACCTGGCCGCAGCCCAACCCTACCTGCTTACGTAACGCCCCTGTGCAGCCCACAATAGCCCAGCAACCAGCCCAACTCGTTTCCAGCTGTGACTGACAAATACGGTCAAGAGAGGACCGCGGGTTGAGCCGAAAGAATAGCCAGGGCATTATCCGCAAAACAACCGTCGTCGTCATAGTCATGCACACAGACAGCTCGCTGGCAGAGCTCGCCGCCGCTCGATGCCGTCATCGTCGTCGTTGCGCCAAGATCAACGCCGCCATCGCCAGGAGAGGATAAGAAGGCCATCGCGATAACCCTGCCCATCCTCATCCTCAATCTCGCTCTCCAGACTCACTTCCTTCCTTCACCCGAAAACCTAGCTCGTCGGAGTTCATCATTTCAGCGAACTCCGACCACCCCTCACCTCGTGATAGCCACCTTTAGACGCGCCGTCGTGGAATGAACCATCTAGGACCAAGCACGGAGGCCCGCTTGCCGGGAATCATGTGAAATCAAGCGTTCCTTTTCCTCGGCCACCGTGGCCATTACCGTCGATTCGCCGTCGTCACGCCTCCCCAAGCCTCCTCGACCACTCTATCGTCATCAAGGTAATATTACGCATCTCTGGACCCTAGTTTCATTTGCTGATTCGCACCGAAGACCCCATTTCGTTGAGCACCGCCGTTGGCCGCCGCAGAAGCTCGTCGCAAGTGTATTTCCGGTGACCATTAAGTAGCGGCGTTACCACCAATAGGTTCGCCTCGGTTCCCTTTATCCAGTAGCATCAACCTTGTCCACCGGAGCACTGTGGTTCGCCGCCGGCGACCATCCTCTGGTGGTGGAGGCCAGGTTGATGTCAGCATGGCATCATGCTCGCGTCACCTTACCCACGTCAACGTGTTTGACCTAGTCTTTGTGTCGCGTGGCAAGTGACATGGCCTAGGGCCCATATGTCATTGAGTGGGATAGCTAACTAATCGGTAACAAATGCAATTTCTTTAACCTGAGAGCTGAGGTGGACAATGGCCCATGGGTCAGTGACTGAAGTAGCTGTTAGTGCGGTGTAAAAAGTATTTCCTGTTTAAGAAATAAACAAAATGTTATAAACCTCATTATTAATATTCCAAAAATCAAATAAATGATTAAATCTTGTTTAATTAATAAATTTTGATTTACAATTTAGAAAAATATGTATAATATATGAAAATTTGTAGGAAAATAAAATCTACAACTTAAACATATTATCAAATATTATTATGATGATTATTTAAATAAATATTATTTAATAAAGGTTTTATAAGTAATAAAGCTTTGATAATTCATATTTTAATAATGGTAAATATTAAAAATATAAATAAAATACCAAAAATCTTAGAAAAATAAGAATTATAATTTAAAACTACAATTATGTATTATTATTTCACTTAAGTAAATATTTATTATTTATTAAGTTATTATAAAGTAACAAGAATTATAAAAAATCATATCTTATTATTTATAAATCATAAAAATAAATATAATATACCTAAATGATCACAAAAATATTATCTACATGTTAAAAATCTAATAATCTCCTTTTGAGTTAAATAAAAATTTAAATATGTTAATAAATCAAACTTAAACTTATTTACTTCATTAATAATTCATATAAAGATAAATAAAATTTATTAATATTTCAAAAATAAGTCAAATAAGTCTAATAAATAGTATTAGTCTTAAATATTAATAATATGAAGCCATAATGGTTTAAAACATTATAAATATTTTTATTTTAGAATTATCTTCAACCTTAAATGAAGACTACATTCTAAAAGGATTCCTATTCCTAATAAAAAATAAAAACCTTAAAGAACAACTTATGAATACACCAAACCTTTTATAAACCATGCTAACCACCAAATTACAAAAACTAACACAACACTATAAAAGTTCAAAAGTAGTTAAGTAATATTATATTTTGGTTTATAAACCCCAACCACTCCTTTATAAAAGATAAATGATATTACTTCATTATAGAATCAAGAAACCATTACACCAAGTAAAAGAATAACCACTCTTAAGTAACTTAAAGAAATCATTTCAGATATACAAGATACAAATGCTATAAGTACTATACTTTCAAAACTATCTATATTTTAAAGTTAAATTTAGTCTCCAAGAATCTAAAGATAATACAATAAACATTACTATATGTTTTATAGTTAACTTTGGTCTGAAGTAGTTAAGTTATAAAGCAACTCAAGCCAAACCATTTGAGCAAACCAATAACATCAACCACCACTAACTAACCACAAAGCTTGTTTAGACCTTAGAAGAGAAACCTTTTCTTCAAAGGTTATCCTTTTTGCCACTTTAAACAAGAACTCTTGTATAAGCAATCTTGACTAGCACTTCATAGGTGTATATTTTATTGCTACATAAATATGTGTTGCTCACACACACTCCTAAGCTCTAATAAAAGTACAAATGTGAAACTTATCTAAAAAGACCACACATTCCAAAGTAACCATTTCCGGAATCCAAACCCTAGGACAACGTTATTCCCGGGATTTGCGTTTAGAACGTGCATCACATTACTTATGCATAAAATCATATTGCTTCTTTAAACATTAGTCCTTACCAGACCAATGATGCTGATTTCAGATTTTGGATCTTATACTGACTCGAAGACCGTGAGTACATAATTTTGCAATCACAAAAGGCAAGTTCACACTTGCTCATGTCCTTTGTTTATTTTCTGTAAAGTATTTTACAAATCTAGTGTTGTTATCACCTGCATTTGAAAAAGGTCTAAAAAACACTATTTTCGATAATAATGTGAACTATTGGTTACTGATCCAGGGTGATCAGCTAATCTATTAAATCTGACAGTTGGAATACCACTGTTCGGAACTATATCACCTAGGACTTAACAACCAATGTCGCCAGTGATTCTTGTGTCGTATATTACGCGTTGACCATGAGATTTGCAATGGGACGGAGAAGTCAGATGTATCTTCTTCCTCTCGCATGAAGCCAGATGTGCAGGTCGTGGCTGTTATCCTCAAAGCGTGCATATTAATTGGTAATTCGTAGAGGATATGCAACATATGGGTGGGAACCCTCAACGTCCCACGATAGTTCTGACATCTAACAGTTTGTACAAACCATTCCCGTAATTCTTTATGTGGGCATGGTGTACACCAAGGAGGCATGCGAGGTCGCGAAGGGGGCAGTGATTGGATTGGATCATCTTCTGGGCCCCACATCATGGAATTGTGGACGGGAATAAGCTGCCCGGTTGTGCAACAATGAGTTGATCTCTCATGGGTAAAGTAACGCACCTCTGCAAAATGTAAGAACTGTAACTTGTTACTCCCTGTTCCGGGAAGGAGGTGCGAACGAGGCGGGAAAGGAACTCCATGAAAGTTCTGGTAAACCCCTAAAGGCTGGCGGACATATCTTTTCAGAATAAAAGCAACCTTTAAAGAAATGTTTATGAAAACTTGCATTGCCTACGACCTACGGTCTGTGGATGTAGTTATAGTGCATCAAACACTCCTTTTCTAGTGAATTTGCTGAGTATGTTCGTACTCAAAGTATCTTCTTAACCCTTGCTAGATTCTGAAGTTGGTGTAGACAACAACCACAGCAAGTTATGCTCCAGGACTTATCATGCCCAGCTAAAATCTCTTCAATGAAGACAAGGAAGTCAACATATACCTCAACTCAAGTGAAGACGAAGTTACTGATTAGATAGGAATATAATTTCTAGCCAAAGAACCTAATTCTATAGTCTATTGCAATAGCAGCAATGCCAATTCCTTAGTTAAATACTAGTTTTAGTAGTATAATAGTTTTGCGTTATTTATCTTTGATTCTTCTTCGTAAGAAGTTCTTTCTCTCTCTTTAACCTAGAGTGTTCTCTGGATCTTATGTAAAGAGTGAGTTGTAACCTTTAGCCATGTATTGGACCCGCTGTGTTTCTGTTGTGCCATTCTGAGGGATGTAATACTAGTGAACGGTGATTCATTGGTGTTATGTCAACGACTATAGTGTACTACATCATGCAGTGGTATGCTGGGTCACCGCATATCTTCTCCTAAAAACCCTAAAGTCAGCAGGAGCAACCACAGAAAGATTCTGCCACCTCTGTGGGGCGGAAAACACCGAGATAGAAAGAGCTCTCTGACATACAGATTTCTTCCGCAGAAATTATTTCCCGGAGAGGGGAGATCGTCGCCATCAACACCATCATCAGGCTAGACTTCATCGGGATCATCATCATCATCCACACCATCATCTCCACCAGCACCATCATCACCACTCCATCCCACTGTAACAATTGTATTGAATCTTGCATAGTTCTTAGGGGAAACTTTCCCGGTGTTGATTACTATTGTATTTGATGCTTGTGAGTGGAACCATTGAATTATTGTTTATGTTCAGATTGTTATCCATCATTATATCATCTCTGATCTTGATCCATATGATGTCTCATGAGTAGTTCGTTTAGTTCTTGAGGACATGGGAGAAGTCATGTTGTTAGTAGTGGAATTGTGTTGAGGTATTATTCAATGGTTTAATATTTAAGTTGTGATGCTATTCTTCTAGCGGTGTCATGTGAATATCGACTACATGATACTTCACCATTTATGGGCCTAGGGGAATGCATTGTGTATTTGGATACTCATTGTGGGGTTGCCGGAGTGACAGAAACCTGAACCCCCGTTAGGAAACCTTTGCATAAGGGAGTGTAGGATCTCAGAGTTTAAGGTTGTGGTTAGGTTTTATCTTAATTACTTTCTTGTAGTTGTGGATGCTTGCAAGGGGTTTAATAACAAGTATGTATTAGTCCAAGTAAGTTCGGTACGTTAGGACATGTTCACCCACACAACACTTACAAACTATATGAAACGAAAGCACTTGACAGTATTCCCATGTGTCCTCGAGAACATTTGGTTCTCATAAGTATTTCCACCGGCTTGTCCTTTGCTAAGAAAGGATTGGGCCATTTGCTGCAATTATTTGCTGTCTTTATTTACTTGCACTATATTTCCTTGCTTCATCGAATACCCCTAAAAATCTGTTTGCTAAGTATTTACAGAGATTTCCTGCTCCATACCACTAGTCAACACCTTCTGCTCCTCACTGGGATCGACACTCCTATTTATCGAAAGTACTATGATACACCCCTATACTTGTGGGTCATCAATGTCATCAAAGCATCCATCTGGTGATGGTGATTAACATGATCTCATGGTTGAAGGATTTAGGTTACTATGTATCTGAAACCTTATAGCAAACGAACTATTGAAATGACTTGATCTTATGCTATGCTTAACTATAGGAGTATATCCATCACACCATTCTCCTAATGATATGATATTGTTATTAATAACATCTAATGTTCATGCTTAGGAAACCATTATAATCTATTAATCAACAAGCTAGTATTACAAAGAGGCTTTACTAGGGACTTTTACATGTTTACAAATCACACAAGTATTAATGTTTCCGGTTAATACAATTATAGCATGAATGTAAACATTTATCATAAACACAAAGATATAATGATAAATACTTTTATTATTGCCTCTTGGGCATATCTCCAATAGTCTACCACTTGCACTAGAGTCAATAATCTAGATTACATGGTAATACACCTAACACCCATGGAGGTTTGGTGTTGGTCATGTTTTGC
The DNA here is from genome assembly GCA_916181665.1 of Avena sativa. NCBI lineage: Eukaryota > Viridiplantae > Streptophyta > Magnoliopsida > Poales > Poaceae > Avena > Avena sativa. The sequence goes on from OV702282.1 coordinate 199,856,191, forward strand.
CCTCGGGAGAGGTTTAGTCAACGAATCCGCCACATTTAGATATGTGTGTACTTTGCAAATATTTATGTCACCATCTTGGACATGCTCTCGAATAGCGTGTAAACGCAGCTTGATATGCTTCAGCTTCTCGTGTGACCTTGGCTCCTGCGCATTGGCTATGGCACCCATGTTATCACAGTATATAGCCATTGGGTCCAGCGCACTGTGAACCACACCAAGCTCCATAATGAACTCCTTCATCCATATCGCTTCTTGTGAAGCCTCCGAAGCAGCCATGTATTCTGATTTAGTTGAAGATGTCGCCACAACGCTTTGCTTTGCACTCCTCCAGGTCACTGCTGCACCATTCAAAGTAAATACGTATCCAGATTATGATTAAGAATCATCCGGATCGGTGTTCCAACTAGCATCGGTGTAACCATTAACAACGAGTTGTTCATCACCTCCATAAGAAATAACCATATCATTAGTCCTTATCAAGTACTTAAGTATGTTTTGACCGCTATCCAGTGATCTACCCTTGGATCACTTTGATATATGCTAGTCAAACTAACAACATATGCAATATCTGGTCTTGTACATAGCATGGCATACATGATAGGTCCTATGGCTGAGGCATAGGGAGTCTTACTCATCCTCTCTATCTATCTTTTACCGTAGCGGGACTTTGAGTTTTACTCAAGGTTGTATTGGGCAACATGGGCAAGAACCATTTCTTGCTACCTTCCATTCCAAACCTCTTTAGAACCTTGTCCAAATATGTACTTTGTGAAAGAGCTATTAAGCATCTCGATCTATCTCTATAAATCTTTATGCTTAATATATAAGTAGCTTCGCCAAGATCCTTCATTGAAAAACTATTATTCAAATAATCTTGACACTTTTAAGAAGTTCTATATCATTACCAATCAACAATATGTCATCCACATATAGTACTAGGAATGCTATAGAGCTCCCACTCACTTTCTTGTAAATACAATCTTCTTCATAAGTTTGTATAAAACCAAAACTTTTGATCACCTTATCAAAACGTTGATTCCAACTTCAGGATGCTTGCTTCAATCCATAAATGAATCGTTGAAGTTTGCATACCTTGTTAGCATCTTTAGGATCGACAAAACCTTTGGGTTGTACCATATACAAATTTCATCAATGTCTCCACTAAGGAACGCCATTTTGACATCCATCTGCCATATCTCATTATCGTAATATACAACGATTGCTAACAAAATCCTCACAGACTTTAGCTTCACTACCAGTGAGAAAGTCTCATCGTAGTCAACTCCTTGAATTTGTAGGAACCCTTTCGCGACAAGTCGAGCCTTATAGACAGTTACATTACCATCACCATCTGTTTTCTTCTTGAAAATCCATTTGTTCTCGACAGCCTTGCGGCCATCCGGTAAGTCCACCAAAGTTCATACTTGGTTTTTGTACATGGATCCAATATTGGATTTCATGGCATCTTGCCATTTATTGAAATTTAGGCTCGTCATCGCTTCCTCATATGTCGCAGGGTCGTCGGTGTCGTCCACCAACATGACACTCATAACGGGATCATACCAATCAGGAGTGGTACGAGTCCTCGTTGACCTCCGAGGTTCCATAGTAACTTCGTTCGAAGTTTCATGTTCTTTAGCATTAGCTTCCTCTCCTATTGATGTAGGTGCCACAGGAAGTTCTTCCGGTGCTGCGCTACTCTCAAATCTGAGAGAAGGTTCGATAACCTTGTCGAGTTCTACTTTTCTTCCAGTCACTTCTTTCGAGAGAAACTCCTTCTCTAGAAAGGATCCATTCTTGGCAACGAAGATTTTGCCTTCATATCTATGATAGAAGGTATACCCAATAGTTTCCTTCGGGTATCTCTATGAAGACGCAGTTTTCCGCTCTGGGTTCGAGCTTGCCAGGCTGTAACTTCTTTACATAAGCTTCGCAACCCCAAGCTTTAAGAAACGACAATTTAGGTTTCTTCACAAACCATAGTTCATACGGTGTCGTTTCAACAGATTTATATGGTGCCCTATTTAAAGTGAATGCGACTGTTTCTAATGCATAACCCCAAAACAACAACGATAAATCTATAAGTGACATCATAGAACGAACCATATCTAAGAGAGTTCGATTACGACGTTCGGACACACCATTACGTTATGGTGTTTCCGGCGATGTCAATTTTGAAAGTATTCCGCATTTCTTCAAATGCTCTTCAAACTCGTAACTTAGATATTCACCTCCATGATCAGATCATAGAAATTTAATTTTCTTGTTAGGTTGATTCTCTACTTCACTTTGAAATTCCTTAAACTTCTCGAAAGTTTCGGATTTATGTTTCATGAAATAGATATACCCATATCTACTCAAGTCATCCATGACAGTAAGAACATAATGATAACCACCACGCGATGCCACACTCATCGGGCCACACACATCGGTATGTATGATTTCCAATAAATCCGTAGCTCGCTCCATCATACCAGAAAATGGAGTCTTAGTCATTTTTCCCATCAGACATGCTTCACATCTTTCAAGTGATTCGAAATCAAGTCATTCAAGAAGTCCATCGGAATGGAGTTTCTTCATACGCTTCACTCAAATGTGACCAAGACGACAGTGCCACATATATGTAGAATTATCATCTAATTTCAAACGTTTAGCATCTATATTATGAACATGTGTATCACTTCTATCGAGATTTAACAAGAATAGACCATCTATCAAAGGTGCATGAACACAAAAGATATTACTCATATAAATCGAACAACCATTATTATTGGACTTAAACAAGTAACCGTCTTGTAATAAACAAGATCCAGATATAATGTTCATGCTTAACGCAGGCACCAAATAACAATTATTTAAGTATAAAACTAATCCCGATAGTAGATGAAGAGGGATCGTGCCGACCACGACCACATCAACCTTTGAGTAATTTCCAACGCGCATCGTCACCTCGTATTTCGCTAGTCTCCATTTATTCTAGAGCATCTGTTTCGAGTTACAAATATGAGCAACCGAACCAGTATCAAATACACATGCACTACTATGATTACTAGTAAGATACACATCAATAACATGTATATCGTAAATACCTTTCTTGTTGATGTTGCCGTTCTTCAGATCTGCCAAGTACTTGGGGAAATTCCGCTTCCAGTGACCTTCTACCTTGTAGTAAAAGCACTTAATATCAGGCTTAGGCTCATCCTTGGTCTTCTTTGCAGGCACGACAACTTTCTTGCCGCCCTTCTTGAAGTTACCCTTTTTCTTAGGCTTGCCTTGCTTCTTGAAATTGGTGGTCTTATTGACCATCAACACTTGGTGCTCTTTCTTGATCTCCACTTCCGCAGACTTCAACATAGAGAAGAGTTCTGGTAACTACTTATCCATGTGCTGCATGTTGTAGTTCATCACAAAGTTCTTGTAACTAGGCGGTAGTGATTGAAGGACACGGCAAATCCCCAAAGCATTAGGAATCACTATACCCAAGATTTGGAGCTTATTGGCGTGCCCAGACATCTTAAGCACATGTTCACTGACGGAGCTGCCCTTTTCCATCTTGCAGTTAAAGAACTTTTTAGAAGCTTCATAACTCTCAACTGCCGCCTGAGTCTCAAATATCATTTTGAGTTCATGGGCAATATCATATGGGTCAGAGTTCTCAAACCACTTTCGAAGCTTCGATTCCAAACCATACAAGATAGCACACTGAACTGTGGAGTACCGACTCTTTCGAGCGAGGAAACCATTCTTCACCTCATCGGTAGCATCAGCTACAGGTGGGTCACCCAACAGGGCATCCAACACATAGGTCAACTGACCAACATTAAGGACAATCCTAAAATTGCGGAACCAGTCCGCGAAGTTACTTCCATTGTTTTTCAACTTTTGTTTCTCTAGGAACGCATTAAAATTGATGGTAGGGGCCACCATGATCTACAAAATATTTGCAATAGTTTGAACTAAGTTTATGAAAATTAAGTTCAATTAATACTTAAATTAATCTAGGTAAACTTCCACTCAAAACAATATCCCTCACATTGTTTTAGTGATCACACGAACCAAATCCACTACATCAAGTCCGATCATCATGAGAGATGATGTAGTTTCAAAGGCAAACAATCAACATGTTCATCATATCTACTATATGACTCATGTTTTACCTTTCGGTATTTCGTGTTACAAGACCATGTATGTACATGCTAGGCTCATCAAGATCAACCTTAGTATCCTCATGAGCAAATCTGGCTTGCTCCCGTTGTATGCACACGTAGAATCTATCACACCTGATCATCATGTGGTGCTTCTAAATGACGAGTCTTAGCAACAATGCCTACTAAGAACGAACACTTTATTACTTGATATTTGTGAGAGGGGTCATCTTATAATGTTACCGTCGCGATCTAAAAAATACAAGATGCATAAAAGGATTAACATCACATGTAATTCATATTATGTGATATGATATGGCCTTTCTTCGTGTTCCTACTATCTCCATCTCCAAGCACGAACATGATATCGATCATCACAAGCGTGGCGTCAAGTTCAATGGTGCCGCTCCATGGTTGTCGTCCACCAGTATCAACTATTACAACTACTTTGATTAATAGACACGCAGGTCTTAACGAAATTAAAAGACAACCATAAGTCTCCTGCCGGTTGCCAACTTACAATAAGGATCATTGCATACATCATATATAATCACAATCATGGCCATATCACATCACATGCACACCCCTGCAAAACAAAGTTAGACGCCTCTAATTTTCTTTGCATGTTTTACATGGTTTAGGCTTTCGAATAAGAACCATTCTAACTTACGAACAAGAACCACAACGTTGATACAAGTATTGTCAATTGCTCGTTGTAAATTGAATCTTCACTATGGTGGGAGAGACAGACACCCGCAAATCCAATTATGGAATACAAGTTGCGTGTCGAGCGTGGACCAAGTCTCATGAATGATGTCATGTAAGGTTAGCCCGGGCTACTTTATCCCACCATCCCGCAAGATGCAAAATACACAAAAATCAATCAACAACAAAAGCATCAACACCCACAATAAACATTGTGTTCTACTCGTGCAACAGGTCTACGCTTAGACACGACTCTAATACCATTGTAGGGGTTCGTAGCATGGAAAATAAAAAATTTCTATTGCATGAACACACACAAGCCAAGATCTAATCTACTAGATCGGTGCAACGAGTTGATAGAGTACTAACCCTTGAAGATTCCAAAGCGGCTAACGAGATCGGATTCTCGTGGTTGATGTAGTCGTTCACTTGCCGATCTCAAGATCGTGAAGACGATCTTTCCGACGCCGTGTTCTGGTAGCGCTTCCACAATCGGTCACACGTTCGGTACTCGATGAATACCTTCCTCTCCCTTGTTCCAGCAGGCCCCCGGAGGTTGTAGATCTCGCCTCGCGATTCCAGCAGCACGACGACATGGTGGTGGAAGTAGAGGGGAAATCCCGCAGGGCTTCGCCTAAGCCGGAGCGGGTATGGTGGAGTAGAAGAGGGACTCGTCGATCTAGGGTTTAGAGGGCCGAAGGGTGGAGGTGGTCGGAGACTAGGGCAGGGCCTAGGCAACTTGAGAGAGGGGGGCGACGACCGGCTAGGGTTTTGTGGTGAGGGGTAGGGACACCCTACCCCTCCTTATATAGGTAGGAGAGGCAGTTGGGGGAGGGGAGTCCTCCCCTAACTCCTCTACTTGGGCCGGCGGCAAGGGGACAGAGGAATCCAACCCTAAGTGGGATTCCTTTCCTCCCTCCACTAGGCAACCATGTTGGGATTTGACTTTTCAAATTGGCATTTGACTTTTCAAACTAGAGTTTGATTTCTCTCTTCCCATTGCCCATACAAGTGACCTAGGACATGATGCAACCATTCCACTTTGTTCTGACACATCCATGTACCCTTCCAACTCCAGATCGGTGGACCTTCTAGACCCTTCTAGAACATTCTGGTGAAAACACCGAAACCATTCCCGAAATCCGGAATTGGACTTTCCTTATATGAATCTTATTCTCTAGACCATCTCGAATCTCCTCGTGATGTCCTGGATCCAGTACGAGACTCCGAACAACATTCGGTCTCTTACTCACATTCCATATCTACTAAACAATATTGAATCCTTAAGTGTGTCTCCCTACGGTTCGTGAATTATGCAGACATGATCGAGACTCTTCTCCGATCAATAACCAATAAAGGAATATGGAAATTCATATGGCTCCCACATATTTCTATGATTACTTCTTGATCGAATGAACCATTTACATGCGATACCAATTTCCCTTTATCTCATGATACTTTACTGATCCGAGGTTTGATCATCGGTATCTCTGCATACCTAGTTCAACCTCGTTACCGATAAGTACTCTTTACTCGTTCATGTGATATGTGATCCCTTGTGAACCAGTCACATGCTTGCAAGCCAATTGGATGACATTCCACCGAGAGGTCCCAGAGTATATCTATCTGTCATATGGATGGACAAATCCCACTCTTGATCCATGTGCCTCAACACATATTTATGAACACTTAATGCCACCTTTATAGCCACCCAATTACGAAGTGGTGTTTGATGTCATCAAAGCATCCATCTGGTGATGGTGATTAACACAATCTCATGGTCGAAGGATTTAGGTTACTATGTATCTAAAAGCTTATAGCAAACGAACTATTGAAATGACTTGATCTTATGCTACGTTTAACTATAGGAATATGTCCATCACACCATTCTCCTAATGATATGATCTTGCTATTAATAACATCTGATGTTCATGATAGGAAACCATAATCATCAATTAATCAACAAGCTAGTATTACAAAGAGGCTTTACTAGGGACTTTTATATGTTTACAAATCACACAAGTATTAATGTTTCCGGTTAATACAATTATAGCATGAATATAAACATTTATCATAAACACAAAGATATAATAATAACTACTTTTATTATTGCCTCTTGGGCATATCTCTAACAAGAAGATCTATACCAACATGAATATTTTGGATATGATTACTAAGATATTACCAAGTGTGAAGCTACAAGCACATTACAAGTTAGCGTGCATGGTAAGTGCCTCTCTCGTGAGGGGGAGAGGATGTTTGTTGGGATATCTTCCTAATGTTGGCTATGCGGATATTCATTAAATAAAGACCTTTAGGAAACCCAAACATGTTCAGGAGCCAACCACACATTAGGATTATGACATGGGGATATTTTCTAATTTAAAGGAGATGTGAAGTCTCAAGATTATTGTGTTATCCTCCCTTGGATATGTGAAGAAAAATAGGATAAGGGAAGACTACAATGTTGAAGAAAGAACCTTGTCATCAGATAAAGTGTCACCCAAGGTTATGAATTGCAAATCTACTAAATTGCCTCCTTCAAGATATAATTCCACCATATTTGGTGAGATTGTTCTAACCTAACTCTTGTAACATAAATATTGTTATTCACATCCAAGATAATGTATTCTTTATGTATGAGATTCTAGTAGAGAAAAGCTTGGTCTAACCCATATTTGATAATAGTGAAAAATGATTTGCATGGCTTTGTCCCGTAGTTTTACCTGAAGTTGGGGTTGGGAGTTCACATTACAATCCGGTGTCTCTATGTTGATGTCGCAACAACACTTTTTTTACTGGTAGTACCTAGTGCTTTTACTATTTGCTTGTTGAAAAATCAATTTATGTCTGTACTACCAGTGTGCTAAAAGCACTCTTGACTTGTCCTAGTTTTAGACGAAACTTATTCCTACTCCTCATATATGTTGATTCATGAGTTTATGTTATGGGAAGCAAGGAACTACTGTTGGGAGATCGTCTCTCTTCTCCACCCTTCCCCGCCTGGTCATTGACCACTGGAGACTGACCCGATCCCGACCCCTCTCCGGCGGATCTGCCGATCGGAGGGGGGAGGGGAAGGTGCCGGAGTAGATGGTAGGAGTAGTTTTTAGGTTTTTCGGCGAGATGCTGGTAGTTTGGAGTAGGGCACCGGTCTGTTTGGGCCAGATCCGGCGTATCCTGCGTTGGCGGCGTCGTGGTGGTGGTCTTCGGCGGTCGGAGGCATCAAGGAGCGACGCTTCCCTAGGGATCTCCGCTAATAAGATCAAGGTTAGGCTGTTCATCCCCTTCCTCTGCTGCTCTATTTTTTTCTGGTCTCTCTCTCCGGCCGGCCGTGGAGGCGAGGGGAGGGGAGGACTAGAGAGAAGTAGTAGTTCGGTAAGGGGAGGGCAGGGTTCTTCCCCACTGGCGCATGGGTGCTGCTCTAGTGGGTCGCCGACAAACCACGGCGTCATCCTCTCGTGGTGGGAGGCATTGTCTGCGGCTCATCTTGCGGGAGCCTATCATAAGCACCGGTGGCTGCGTCTCAGCGGAATCGTGGGCTTTCTCATCAACCTGGCCGACCAAGGAGGCAGAGGAGGAAAGGAGATCCACGATGGCTCTGTTGTCCTAGCTTTTCTGCTGCCTCGACGAACAACCAGCGCGGTGGCTTCGGCTGCCACTGGCATCTTCGCCCAGGAAGGGCTCAAGTCGCGCATCCAACCTCCAGAATGGAGGCCAACTGGGAGCTCTACGTCGGGCTTCACCGTCTTCCTCTGGCCAAGTGGTTCGTCCCCGGCTAGTTCAAGATGGCCGGCGGCGAGAGCTCAGCAATGGTGGAGGGAGTGAAGGACCTGATTGCTTTTCTAGTTTTTTACATAGGGTCCTCCTTGCTTATTCGTAGGCCTTCTCTGCAATTATTTTCTTGTAAGGGGCCTGTTTGCTTATTGTACCCACGGACCGAATATTAATGGCAGCTTCGGGTCTTTCGGGACCCCTCTTCAGTTCAAAAAAAAAAAGAATTTCTGTTATGATGAGCAACGATCACGAGTTAGTACATAAAATTATTCAAAAGTTATATTATGTTTCTCTATAGTTTTCGGTTCATGTTTAGTGTGTGCTAATTCCATAACACATTATTAGAAGGCGCTTTAAGACATATCTAATTTTATTATTTTTTCTAAGAAATACGTACAAATACATAGCTCATAAACACGCACTTACATTCGTTCCTATGAACGCGCACACATTCCTCCCTATGATATCTTCGACGGACTAAGCCGACAAATCTTAGGATGACAAGTCACCACAACCGTCTCACCGGTGACAACCACTTTACCTATGTCAGTATGTCTAAAAAAATATCGCCGAGTAAATCCTGAAATAAATGTGAGCACTTTGTCAAGGCTAGAACTCAAATCGGAGTGTAGTGTTTCCACTGCAAGGAATCTAATCAACAGATTTCGGTTGGCGACGAGGCTTGTTTCTACTCCACCGGTTGATGAATGTGATCATGAGCTGCTTCATAACGGGACCACAAGGTGACAAAAGCTAGCTACCTGGTGATGTATGAAGCCACAGATCCTGGCCAGATTAAGTGACCGATGTACATCTAGTGCTCCAGGCTTATACCACGTCCACATGCAGCATGCGAATGAATGTATCCAGCATTCTGTACGATATTCCATGATGTGCCACCGCAATCATGTTTACTGCTCGAACACCTACAGATCTTACCAATTTTTCATTGACGGCACAATTCGGTTTTATGTATGCAAATATTTACTTCCTCTGTCAATGTAACTAAGATTAGTCAAAAGTCCATAAAAATGATTAGTCAAAAATCAAATCCTAGCTACTAACTTTGACCAAATATTTAGGAAAAAGTTTCTACATCTACAATACTAAAATGAACACACTGAGAAATTATACTTTATGATGAATCCATTGATATTAATTCAGTATTATAGATCATATTTTCGTCTATAAACTTGGTCAAACTTAGAAACATTGACTTTTAACTAACCTTAGACGCCTCTACATTTTTAGGCGGAGAGAGTATGTTTTAAAACACAAAAATATCTCATAGCCTTACAACATCACGAGTACATTACCCCCTTCGTCCTGAAAGCGATAACATAGATTTTTCTAAATTTGGATGCATCTACGCACTATTTTGCATATAGATACATCCGAAATTTACACAATTTACAATATCCTTTTCAAGACAGAGATAGTACTGAAGTTCCAACAACGCTGGGTTATTTTCAAAATTTTGGATCTTGTAGGGAATTTACCGGAGTTTCACTGGCATCATTTCTTTTGATAAGTTTTTTTGTGTGGTGAGCATATAGGCATTCTTCTTCCCTTACTTTTTTTCTGAACAAAGGGAGAGGCCCAGAAGGGCCTGGATACTGCATTAAATATATCGCGGTGCGGTACAATTTACATAAAGGGCCTCCAAAGAAAAAACAATAGAAATCGAGCCCTTACAACTTGCAAAACAGACCCTGATTCTTTTGCAGGCAAAGCAATCGGGTCCGCAGACACCGCCGGTGAGCTTTGGCCTCAAGCTGCGAGCTCCGCCGCCAACACCATCAAGGCCACATGGAGCTGGGGAAGAAAGGAACCACGCTGCGAGTCCAGAAAAGGGCCTCCGCTGGAGGTTCAAGACAACCTGACGCGACGCCGGCGCCAGGTCCTGGAGGCGCTGTCTGTCAGCGGCCGGATTCGACAGACGGACATGCGCTGCCGATGGTAGACTCCAGAAATTCGCAGTATCATATGCTCCCTGAACTCCTCCGGTACCAAAGTCCATCGCATCAACAGTCCCCTCCACCATGCCACCATGGCTAGTCAAAAGGGGAGCAGAGATCGACGAACTCCAGGGCCAGAGAGGAGCCAAGACCCGCTTATTGAAAGAAGTCTCACCAGATCCGCCCTCGATGCAAAGCCTCCACCATGGAAGCTCGACGAACGGAGACGTGGGCGACCGCCTGGCGCTGCGAGAGAGCACCAGCACGAGAAACTTCCGGAGAGAGGGGAAGACGGCCTTATTGTCGGAGATGTCACGCTCCAGCTTCCTCCTCTGCCACCACTCCTGCCACCAAAGCAGGGCAGCGAGGAAGACAAACGCGAGGGTGCGCCGGATCCGGCCGATGGAACCTGGCGGCCTACTCCCAGACGGCACAAAGGCACAACATCTACAAAAACTAGATCTAAATCCTACTCTACTGACGCCGGCGCCTCTCCTCAGCCTCCGCCGGGCGGCGTCACCGCCGACAGCAACATCGGATCAGCCCGGGGGAGTGGAGTCGACTCTCAAGGGGAAAGAGCGGTGGAGAACACGAGAGGAGGGGGGGGGGGGGGGGACTTCTTCCCTTACTACTACCTGTAAAAAAATATCACTGGTCGGTATCAAAGTCAAAATCATATGTACATCCAGACATGCATGGGACCACGTGTTTCCTGAAGTACTTGATGATATTTCATGTATCCCTCTCTTCCAAATTAATCAAAGTAATTTTATCTAGATATGAGTGTATCTACACGTTGAAATGTGTCTGGATATCTCTATCTAGTCGGAACGACGTTATTTAATTTGAAATGGAGGAGGTAACATAATGCAGTATTTGATATTTTTTATATTTTTGAAGACACTTTTTTTTTCAAATGAGCAGCGATTGTAGTAGTATGTTGATATCAAAAGAAAAAAAAATACTACTCTAGTATGTTGGTGCTGCATGTGGCGCCACGACGCTGTATCCGCACGCACTAGTGGAAAAAGGGCTATCCGTTCGCGACCCCTCAGAGTATTTGTCCCGGTTGCGCCACCAACCGGGACTAATGCTGGCACGCGTCCCGGTTGGAGGGCACACGGGGCCAGGGGCATGCGTCCCGGTTGGTAAGGGGAAATACGTCCCGGTTGGAGCCACCAACCGGGACTAAAGGTTTGGCCACAGCCACGCACCTGGACGCATCTTTAGTCCCGGTTGCTGGCTCCAACCGGGACTAAAGACCCCCTGCCCTCTATAAATGCAACGCCCCAGCCCCCGCTGCCTCCACTCTGTTTTTTTGAATGGTGGAAGGGTGAGGGGGTGTGCTAGTTTTTTCTCATGCATGCATTGAAGGTGTTTGTTGAAATGTTTGAGTGAATAATCCCGTTGAATTTCTCATAGAACAAAAATATAGAAGGTGTCCGAGACGCACTTGAGCTTTCTCCTCTTTATTTCCCTCGATCGAGGTTAGCAATCTTATCTTTTCTAGGTCATTGATACAATTCATGTGTCGGTGTGAATTGGTTATTTCACTATTTATGATGTCCTGTTTTTTGAAAAAACTTACTTATATGATGCAGATGAACGGTCGGGAATGGATGTACGGTGACCGGCGCGTAGCCGGGTATATCAAAGGCGTGGATAAATTTATCGATGTGGCTATGGCAAACAAAGAGAATGGATTTATACGTTGCCCATGTGTTCAATGTCGGAACAACAAGGAGTACTCTTCCTCGAAAATCATTCGCGGCCACCTGATTATGAAAGGTTTCATGCCCAACTATAATTGCTGGACCAAGCACGGGGAAAGAGGGGTTATAATGGAAGATGGTGAAGAAGAATATGATGATAACAACTATCATCATATGTTTCCTGAATACAGTGATACTGCAATGGAAGACAATGGAGAGGAAAGAGGTGAAGAACGGGCATCAGATGAGCCGGATGATGAACTTGGTAGGGTCATTTCTGATGCAAAGCGAGACTGTGAAACAGAAAATAAGAAGTTGAAGTTAGAGGGCATGTTAGAAGATCACAAGAAATTTTTGTACCCAAATTGTGAAGATGGCAGCACAAAGCTCGGTACCACACTGGAATTATTGCGATGGAAGGCAGAGTGTGGTCTAACTGACTCCTCATTTGAAAAGATGCTGAAAATAATGAAGCCGAAGTTTCCAAAACATAACGAACTTCCCGAGAGTACCTACGAAGCAAAGAAGACTCTCTGTCCTCTCGGATTAGATATGCAAAAGATACATGCATGCATTAATGAATGCATCCTCTACCGCGGTAAGGAGTATGAGAATTTAGATAAATGCCCGGTATGCAATGTGTTGCGGTATAAGATCAGACGAGATGACCCTGGTGATGTTGAGGGAGAGCCCCTCCGGAAGAGGGTTCCTGCTAAGCTTATGTGGTATGCTCCTATAATACCAAGGTTGAAACGCATGTTCAGAAACAAAGAGCATGCCAGGTTGTTGCGATGGCACAAAGAAGACCGTAAGAAAGACAGAAAGTTGAGACACCCTGCTGATGGGTCACAGTGGAGAAAAGTCGAGAGAGACTTCCCAGACTTTGCAGGTGACGCAAGGAACTTATGGTTTGGTCTAAGTACGGATGGCATGAATCCTTTTGGGGAGCAGAGCTGCAGTCACAGCACCTGGCCCGTGACTCTATGTATCTACAACCTGCCTCCTTGGTTGTGCATGAAGCGTAAGTTCATTATGATGTCAGTGCTCATCCAAGGCCCGAACCAACCGGGCAACGACATTGATGTGTACCTTAGGCCATTAGTTGAAGAACTCTTACAGTTGTTGGGCAAACCAGGTGTACGTGCATGGGATGAGAACAAACAGGATCCATTTGATCTACGAGGGTTGTTATTCGTAACCATCAATGATTGGCCTGCTCTTAGTAACCTTTTAGGACAGACAAACAAGGGATATAAGGCATGCACCCACTGTTTAGATAAGACCGAAGGTACATATTTGCATAAATGCAAGAAGGTTGTGTACCTGGCGAATCGATGATTTCTTCCGACCAATCATCCCGTAAGAAAGAAAGGCAAGCATTTCAAAGGTGAGGCAGATCACCGGAAGAAGCCTGAACTCCCTGCTGGTGATGATGTATTTGGTATGGTCAAGGACATAGGAGTAATATTTGGAAAGGGTCCCGGCGGTCAATCAGTTCCGAACGACGTCGCTACAGGACACGCACCCATGTGGAAGAAGAAATCTATATTTTGGGAGCTGCCATATTGGAAAGTCCTGCGTGTCCGCTCTTCAATCGACGTGACGCACGTGACGAAGAATCTCTGCGTGAACCTGCTAGGATTCATAGGCGTGTATGGGAAGACAAAAGATACACCTGAAGCACGGGAGGACCAACAAATTATGAAAGACCCAAAGAACATGCATACACATAACAAGACGGATAAAGGGCGTCACTTAAGTCGTGCCAGCTATGCTCTTACCAAAGTAGAGAAGGAAATCTTTTTTGAAGTCCTTTACAGTATCAAGGTGCCGTCGGGCTTCTCATCTAATATAAAGGGGATAATAAATATGGCAGAGAAAAAGTTCCAAAACCTGAAGTCTCATGACTGTCACGTGATTATGACGCAGTTGCTTCCGATTGCATTGAGGGGGCTTCTACCGGAAAATGTTCAAGTACCCATTGTGAAGATGTGTTCATTCCTCAATGCAATATCTCAGAAGGTAATCAATCCAGATATTCTGCCAAGGTTACAGAAGGATGTGGTACAATGTCTTGTTAGTTTTGAATTGGTGTTCCCACCATCCTTCTTCAATATTATGACGCATCTCCTGGTTCATCTAGTGGAAGAGATTGCCATTCTCGGTCCGGTATTTCTGCATAATATGTTCCCCTTTGAGAGGTTCATGGGAGTCTTAAAGAAATATGTTCATAACCGTGCTAGACCAGAAGGAAGCATCTCGAGGTCATTGAGTTTTGTGTTGACTTTATTCCTGACCTTAAGCCGATTGGTGTTTCTGACTCGCGGCATGAGGGAAGACTAAGTGGAAAAGGCACGCTGGGAAAGAAAGCAATGATATGTAGGGACGGGGATTCTTTCACTAAAGCACACTACACAGTTCTACATAATTCCACCTTGGCAGCTCCGTATATCGAGGAACACAAGAATATTGTACGCTCCAAAAACCCGGGGAAGCCTGAATCATGGATTACATATGAACACATGAAGTCTTTCGGTGGTTGGATGCGGACACATCTCTTGAATGACACCACTGTTGGAGATCAGCTATACTTGTTGGCCGCGTCACCATCTTCTACTGTATTAAATTTCCAAGGGTACGAAATAAATGGGAATACATTCTACACGATCGCCCAAGATAAAAAGAGCACCAACCAAAATAGTGGTGTCCGCTTTGATGCAATAGACGAGAATGGACAAAAGAACACATATTATGGTTACATAGAGGAGATATGGTAACTAGACTATGGAGTCTCTTTTAAGGTCCCTTTGTTTCGCTGCAAATGGGTCAACCTGAATGGGGAAGGGGTAAAGATAGACCAGTTGTACGGAATGACAACAGTGGATCTCAACAATCTTGGTTATAGAGATGAACCATTCGTCCTAGCCAATGATGTGTCTCAGGTTTTCTATGTGAAGGACATGTCCTCCAGACCGAAAAAAAGAAAAAATATGCAAACGAATACATCATATGATGAGCCAAAGCGTCACATAGTTCTTTCAGGGAAAAGAAACATCGTGGGAATCGAGGACAAGACAGACATGTTAGAAGATTATAATAAGTTTGATGAAATTCCGCCCTTCACAGTGAAAACTGACCCAAGCATTCCGTTAAGTAAAGAAGATGCTCCATGGTTACGTCTGAAGCGGTCATAAGGAATGACATATGCCAAGAAGTTCATGCTCATATTATGTAATATCTTTTGCGGTTTGTGGCCTTTAGTCCCGATTTTGTAGTCTCAGTTTTTAATATTAATAAATGTCTTGAGTGTTAGTCCCGTTTTGTGGCTGGACCGGGAGTGCCTCTATGACCAGTTTCTTGGAGATGCCGGAGGACTGGGATCCGGCGGCATCTCCCTGAAACTGGTCGTAGTGGTGTCCCTGCTCTCGAAAACCATCTTGCAGCTTGTAACTTCTCTAACTAGATCAATACGCCTGGGAGCTAACTAATTTCACATATTAGGGAGTGCCTCTATGACCAGTTTCTCGGAGATGCCGGAGGACTGGGCTCCGTCGGCATCTCCCTGAAACTGGCCGCAGTGGTGTCCCTGCTCTCGAAAACCATCTTGCAGCTTGTAACTTCACTAACTATATCAATACGCCTCGGAGCTAACTAATTTCACATATTAGGGAGTGCCTCTATGACCAGTTTCTCGGAGATGCCGGAGGACTGGGCTCCGTCGGCATCTCCCTGAAACTGGTCGTAGTGGTGTCCATGCTCTCTAAAACCATCTTGGAGATGCCTCAAACTGGCTGGAGGACTGGACTCACAAGGATGCCTATTTATAGTACAAGCAGCTCGGCATAATTTCGACACTCACGACATAATGTCGACACTCACGACATAATGTCGACACTCACCCCTATTATTAGTGCCGACTCATCTTTAGTCCCGGTTGGTGTCTCCAACCGGGACTAAAGGTTCATCTTTAGTCCCGGTTGGTGACACCATCCGGGACAAGGTACAAGCCGCACGACATAATGTCGACACTCACCCCTATTATTAGTGTTGCCTGGCCCACTCTGCCGCAATCCCTTCAGTCGCGGTTGGTTTCTCCAACCGGGACTAAAGATGAACCCTCTCTTTATATAGGCATTTCCCTCTATTTATTAGGTAACACTCAAGACATTTATTAATATTAAAAACCGGGACAAACTGGGACTAGCTAACACTCAGGACTAAAGCCGCCCCCTTTAGTCATAATCATGCCTAGTCCTATAGTACGCAGCTTCAGGGTCTTCATCGTCGTCGTCATCATCATCGTCATCGTCACCTGCCACTCCGGGGATCCTCAGCCCATCCATGGCATATACCAGGGGCCATTCCAGCCTCGGATTCACGGCGGGCGGGAGAGGGGTCTCCTGGAAGACGATGCCGCTACCGCCGGGACAGTGTGGGGCCTGTGGCGGGTGGACTCGTGGGCACCGTAGGCGAGGATGGTCTCCCCCGCGATGTAGCGCATCACTCCGATGATAGTACGGTTCGCCCACCACAGACGACGGCCGGCTTCGTTGTGGTTCACCGGTGGCGGGCCATCACCCTCGTACCTGGCGAGCTCCCTTTCCCGCCTATTAGCGAAGAAGGCATTCCAGGTGTCGTAGTTGTCGGGATCCCACTGGGGATCCATCCTCTGCTCCGGTGTGAGCTCGTGGTAGAAGTGGTTTGTGATGGCCTCCTGGCGTGCGGAACCTTGAGGGACAGGAGGGACAGGAACCCCTCCAGCGCTCAGCATCCAGCCGGCGGGCGGCCGGTAGCCCGGCGGACAAGGGTAGTTGGAGGCGCATAGCGCCTTGGTCTCCTCGAGGGTCAGAATGGCCCAGTAGGCGTTGTCCATTGTTCTAAGAGAGGAAGGTGTGGATGTGTGGATAGGCATGACACGATCACCCTAAATATAGAGGGAAAGGGCGGGAAAACTTGGCGTGAAGCTTTGGGAAATGGCGGGAAATATCTTTAGTCCCGGTTAGTGACTACATCCGGGACTAAAAGCTCTAGTAGAAAGGAAAGGGCGGGAAAACTTGGCGGGAAGAGGTGGGAAATGGCGGAAAATATTTTTAGTCAAGGTTTGTGACTACATCCGGGACTAAATGTCTACCGAACAATGAAAATCCTTCGCGTGGTAGTCCATAGTTAGAAATTTAGATAATTCAAAATGTGCATAATAAATTCAAAAAAAATCCGAACAATGAAAATCCTTCGCGTGGCGTCATATTTTGTTACATAGTTGAAAGGAAAAATACCAGACTTGGTATATTGATCATGTTTCGAAAAAACCTTCACAAAATGACCTATCATGTTCGAGGTTTCATGGCTTTCGGTCCAAATGACCGATGTTATGTGCTGAATAACGACATAGTTTGTGATGTTGTGCCCATATTATGCATGTGTGTGGATATTGGTATGGAGAACAATGTTGCAGGAGGAAGTTTTCCTTTTTGTCACACGGAAAAGCCCTTTTCCATTTTCCGAACGCAAAAAACGGGTCGTTTTGTAAAGTAACCACCAAAATGCCGTTTCAGAATGCTACCGTCCCATTTTCCTAAAATACTAGACCACCTTACATGGACTATCTCCCAACCGGTACATCTCAAACCTTTTCATCCATCCCGGGTAAAAAGGACAAATGTCTGACGAATCGGTAGGAGGTGGGTCCGGTTTGTACTACAGGTACATGATCTATCGCCCGTGATTTTTTGAAAAAATCATTTTTAGACTCGCAATATGTGATTTCTTCAAAGATCCAATGCAAGTTCTAACGATACTCGCCCCCTATCTTCATGCACACCGGTTCGACCATAGTTAGAAATTCAGATAATTCAAAACGGGCATAATAAATTCAAAAAAAAATCCGAACAATGAAAATCCTTCACGTGGTGTCATATTTTGTTACATAGTTGAAAGGAAAAATACTAGACTTGGTATATTGATCATGTTTCGAAAAAAACCTTCACAAAATGACCTATCATGTTCGAGGTTTCATGGCTTTCGGTCCAAATGACCGATGTTATGTGCTGAATTATGGCATAGTTTGTGATGTTGTGCCCATATTATGCATGTGTGTGAACATTGGTATGGAGAACAATGTTGCAGGAGGAAGTTTTCCTTTTTGTCGCATGGAAAAGCCCTTTTCCATTTTCCGAGCGCAAAAAACGGGTCATTTTGTGAAGTAACCACCAAAATGCCGTTTCAGAATGCTACCGTCCCATTTTCCTAAAATACTAGACCACCTTACATGGACTATCTCCCAACCGGTACATCTCAAACCTTTTCGTCCATCCCGGGTAAAAAGGATAAATGTCTGCCGAATCGGTAGGAAGTGGGTCCGGTTTGTACTACAGGTACATGATCTATCGCCTGTGATTTTTTGAAAAAATCATTTTTAGACTCGCAATATGTGGTTTCTTCAGAGATCCAATGCAAGTTCTAACGATGCTCGCCCCCTATCTTCATGCACACCGGTTCGACCATAGTTAGAAATTCAGATAATTCAAAACGGGCATAATAAATTCAAAAAAAATCCGAACAATGAAAATCCTTCGCGTGGTGTCATATTTTGTTACATAGTTGAAAGGAAAAATACCAGACTTGGTATATTGATCATGTTTCGAAAAAACCTTCACAAAATGACCTATCATGTTCGAGGTTTCATGGCTTTCGGTCCAAATGACCGATGTTATGTGCTGAATCACGGCATAGTTTGTGATGTTGTGCCCATATTATGCATGTGTGTGGACATTGGTATGGAGAACAATGTTGCAGGAGGAAGTTTTCCTTTTTGTCGCACGGAAAAGCCCTTTTCCATTTTCCGAGCGCAAAAAACGGGTCGTTTTGTGAAGTAACCACCAAAATGCCGTTTCAGAATGCTACCGTCCCATTTTCCTAAAATACTAGACCACCTTACATGGACTATCTCCCAATCGGTACATCTCAAACCTTTTCGTCCATCCCGGGTAAAAAGGACAAATGTCTGCCGAATCGGTAGGAAGTGGGTCCGGTTTGTACTACAGGTACATGATCTATCGCCCGTGATTTTTTGAAAAAATCATTTTTAGACTCGCAATATGTGGTTTCTTCAGAGATCCAATGCAAGTTCTAACGATGCTCGCCCCCTATCTTCATGCACACCGGTTCGACCATAGTTAGAAATTCAGATAATTCAAAACGGGCATAATAAATTCAAAAAAAATCCGAACAATGAAAATCCTTCGCGTGGTGTCATATTTTGTTACATAGTTGAAAGGAAAAATACCAGACTTGGTATATTGATCATGTTTCGAAAAAACCTTCACAAAATGACCTATCATTTCGAGGTATTATGGCTTTCGGTCCAAATGACCGATATTATGTGCTGAATCACGGCATAGTTTGTGATGTTGTGCCCATATTATGCATGTGTGTGGAAATTGGTATGGAGAACAATGTTGCAGGAGGAAGTTTTCCTTTTTGTCGCACGGAAAAGCCCTTTTCCATTTTCCGAGCGCAAAAAACGGGTCGTTTTGTGAAGTAACCACCAAAATGCCGTTTCAGAATGCTACCGTCCCATTTTCCTAAAATACTAGACCACCTTACATGGACTATCTCCCAACCGGTACATCTCAAACCTTTTCGTCCATCCCGGGTAAAAAGGACAAATGTCTGCCGAATCGGTAGAAAGTGGGTCCGGTTTGTACTACAGGTACATGATCTATCGCCCGTGATTTTTTGAAAAAATCATTTTTAGACTCGCAATATGTGGTTTCTTCAGAGATCCAATGCAATTTCTAACGATGCTCGCCCCCTATCTTCATGCACACTGGTTCGATCATAGTTAGAAATTCAGATAATTCAAAACGGGCATAATAAATTCAAAAAAAATCCGAACAATGAAAATCCTTCGCATGGTGTCATATTTTGTTACATAGTTCAAAGGAAAAATACCAGACTTGGTATATTGATCATGTTTCGAAA
Source organism: Avena sativa (assembly GCA_916181665.1). NCBI lineage: Eukaryota > Viridiplantae > Streptophyta > Magnoliopsida > Poales > Poaceae > Avena > Avena sativa. The sequence continues at coordinate 199,876,471 of OV702282.1, forward strand.
AAACCTTCACAAAATGACCTATCATGTTCGAGGTTTCATGGCTTTCGGTCCAAATGACCGATGTTATGTGCTGAATCACGGCATAGTTTGTGATGTTGTGCCCATATTATGCATGTGTGTGGACATTGGTATGGAGAACAATGTTGCAGGAGGAAGTTTTCCTTTTTGTCGCACGGAAAAGCCCCTTTCCATTTTCCGAGCGCAAAAAACGGGTCGTTTTGTGAAGTAACCACCAAAATGCCGTTTCAGAATGCTACCGTCCCATTTTCCTAAAATACTAGACCACCTTACATGGACTATCTCCCAACCGATACATCTCAAACCTTTTGGTCCATCCCGGGTAAAAAGGACAAATGTCTGCTGAATCGGTAGGAAGTGGGTCCGGTTTGTACTACAGGTACATGACCTATCGCCCGTGATTTTTAAAAAAAAATCATTTTTAGACTCGCAATATGTGGTTTCTTCATAGATCCAATGCAAATTCTAACGACGCTCGTCCCCTATCTTCATGCACACCGGTTCGAGCATAGTTAGAAATTCAGATAATTCAAAACGGGCATAATAAATTCAAAAAAATCCGAACAATGAAAATCCTTCATAAAAACAGAAAATGGTTTTGAATTACTTATAAGTTAATTCATTTTTAATTGTAAATGGTTCATATTTTAAATGGTTACATTAATTATTTTTTAAAAATAGAAAATGGTTTTGAATTATTTATTCAAATCCAAACACTTTTTATGTTTAAAGTTTTTCTAAATTCCAAATTAATATTTAAAAAATATAAGTTAATTCATTATTAATTTTAAATGGTTACATTAATTATTTTTTAAAAAATAGAAAATGGTTTTGGATTCTTTATTCAAATCCATACACTTTTTATGTTTAAAGTTTTTCTAAATTCCAAATTAATATTTAAAAAATATAAGTTAATTCATTTTTAATTTTAAATGGTTACATTAATTATTTCTTAAAAATAGAAAATGGTTTTGGATTATTTATTCAAATCCATACACTTTTTATGTTTAAAGTTTTTCTAAATTCCAAATAAATATTTAAAAAATAGAAGTTATTTCATTATTAATTTTAAATGGTTACATTAATTATTTTTTAAAAATAGAAATTGGTTTTGGATTATTTATTCAAATCCACACACTTTTTATGTTTAAAGTTTTTCTAAATTCCAAATTAATATTTAAAAAATATAAGTTATTTCATTATTAATTTTAAATGGTTCATAGTTTAAATGGTTACATTAATTATTTTTCAAAAAAGAAAATGGTTTCGAATTAGTTATTCAAATTCAAACACTTTTTATGTTTAAAGTTTTTCTAAATTCCAAAGTAATTATCATTTAAAAAACATTACAAATTTAAACCCCAAAATAAAAAATAAGGCGGGAACAGAGAGAAAATAACTGAAAAACTTTGAAAACAGGGGAATATGTCCCGGTTGGAGCCACCAACCGGGACTAAAGACCCCCCTGCGCGCGCGCCCCTTCAGCTGCTGAAAATTGGAGTATACGTCCCGGTTGGTGGCTCCAACCGGGACGTATGCCCTTTTAGTCCCGGTTGGTGCCACCAACCGGGACGTATACTCCCTCCCCTTTATATAACTTCTCTTCTTCTTCTCTGTTTCTCTTCTCTGCTTCTCGACGACGCCGCCAGGCTGCCCGCGCCCTCCGTCGTCGTCAACGCCTCCGTCTCCGGCCGCCACCGCCGCGCGCTCCCCGTAGCGGCTCCTCCTCCGGCCGCCACCGCCGCGCGCTCCGTAGCGGCTCCTCCTCCCGCGCGCGTCTCCTTCCCGCCCTGACGACCGCCGCCCTCTCTTCCCGCCGACGACGTCCGTGCCGCCCGCGCCCTTCCCCCACCGCCGCGCGTCAGGTACGCCCCTCCCTGCCTCTCTGTCCTCCCCCTCCCTCTGCTGCTGCTGGTGGGCGGCGGCGGCGCTGCATGGTGGGCTTCGGGTGTGGTGGGCGGCGCGCGGCTGCTGCTGGTGGTGGGCGACGGCGGCTGCTGCTGTCCTCCCCCTCCCTCTGCTGCTGCTGGTGGTGGGCGGCGGCGGCTGCTGCTGGTGGGCGGCGGCGGCTGCATGGTGGGCTTCGGGTGTGGTGGGCGGCTGCTGCTGGTGGGCTTCGATCGGGTGGTGGGCGGCGGCTTCGGGTGATCGACATGTGTTGTCTGCGTGCATGGCCCGCGTGGACGTACGTGTGGTTAGTCATATGATTATTAGGGCATGTACTACGACAAGCTCTTGTACAGACGCTTATGTTTAAAAAAATAATGTCAGAAAATTGGATTATGGACTAAACGCCTCGTCTCACAGCATGGAACGCTAATTTGGGTAGCTAGCAACAGCTAGGAACGCTAATCAAACTCCTGTGCGCTGAAAAAAAGTAGTCCTAGCAACCGACGCTTCCTCGTACGTCGACGCTAGAGAAAATCCCCGGATCGGACGGGATGGAGGCCTAACCGCAAGTAAAATCAGCCTAGCTAGCGTCTGCTTTATTTAAACGTCTGCGTTAAACATGCTCTTAGGGATAGGATTAAGGCTTAGAGAGGGTCTGCGGGTATGGGTTTGCCACCCCCGTACCCGCTCCATTAAACTTGGAGGGTCTAACTTTTTACCAAACCCTCCCCATTTAAGGCGGGTATCCATCGGGTTTGTGGGTTTCGGGGCCCCATTGCCATCCCTAATCGCATCCTTATCATCGGACTATCCTCGTTTGCTATAGGAGTATCACATTTACTCAATGATAGATTTATACTCCCTCATGTCGGGTTTGTAAGGCTCGAGAAAAGGGGATGTCGGTGGCCGGTTCCGCAGGACATGGGAGGCGTGCAGGGACGCGTGGGGCGGGTGTATTGTGGCAAGAGAGATGCAGAAGCTCTGTTTTCTCGGGGAAGGTGAGGAGAGGGGGGAGGAGGCAGCGCCGATGGGAGTTCCCCTGTTCTCTCACGCGTGGGCGAGACATGGGCGAAGGGGTCGCGCGGTCAAAACCATTGTGTTCGACGTAGGAAAGCTCGGTCTGGCTCGATCGCGCGTAAATCTTCCCATGAAATTGCATGCCCCTTAGGTGCATGTGGGTTCGACGATGTGCCTTCTCCAGGGCATTCCGAACCCTCTTAAATCGATTCCAATATGGTATTTTGTTAGTATCTAGTGTTACCTATCTGCTGGATAGTTTCCCTTTTGTAGCCTTATACTCATGTTCCCCTCTCATATGCATCCGAGGTTTCTCCTAACTAGGTTTTACACCCCTCGGAACTCCGGAATATTGATTTTAGTTGATTTTAGCTAGAGTTACCTATCTACTACACGGTTTCCTTTTTGTAGCTAGGTTTAGGGTTTCTCTTCATTTTTATTATTGTGTATGTATATATTAGGGTTTCTCCTTAACTTTCCCCTTTAGCCGCTTTGACTTATTCGTTTTTCCACCTATGCAGAAAATATGGACCCACACGTCAGAGACGAAGAAAAGGAAGAGTTGATCCAAGGTGTGATCCGTGGGGAAGATAATTTAGACGTATCAACGTTTCTGAACAACTCCGGTGAGGGTGATCCTCTTTTTACCGGAATAGACAACTTGTTTGAGGTTGAAGGTGTTGCCTTCCGCGAGGGAGAAGGCGATGCCTTGTGTAATCGAGAAGACGACTGCTCCGGCGAGGTGCATGTAATATAAATCAATTCATTAATTAATCATCTGCTATCTATATAGAAATAGTAACGACGATCTTTCTTCTTTTAGCCCTCCGAATCGAAGGAATCTACTGAAAAGAGCAGACGAGGCCCAACCAAAAAGTTGCAAGACCATGAGAGGTTCAGGATCGAAGATGTCGCTGAAGACGGCAAACCGACAGCTCCCGAAGTTGTCGCAACCAAATTTGTGGCACAATGCGGAGTAATCGTTAGGGACTTAATCCCGATCACCATTAGAAATTGGAATAGGCCTGCTAATGCGGATGAAGAGGGAACATGTTTATTTGTCCCTAACCACGCCAAAGATTTACTGTGGAAGAGGCTCATGGTTAATTTCAAACTACCGAAGATAGAGCTGGATCCAAATGCGGAGGATCCAGTTGAGGACGCCTTACAACATGGGAGAGCCATGGAGGCTAAGGTCAGGGAGTGGGCTTTGAAGAAGATGGCCCAGTGTTTCACCAACTGGAAGAAAAAATTGCACCTTGACTATGTCGTGAAAAATAAGACTCCCGATTTCAAGAATATTCAGTTTGAGAAGATAAAACCATTCTGGGCTGAGTTTGTGGAATACAAGAAATCAGAAAAAGCTAAGAAAATGTCTGAAACGAATAAGCTGAATGCTGCTAACAAGAAGTATCACCATACTATGGGGCAAGGTGGCTACAGGGCTGGCATTCCTAAGTGGGAGAAACTTGAGAATGAACTGCGTGCTAAAAAGATCACCCCAGAGACAGACGATTGGGTAGAACGTGCAAGGAATTGGTTTTACGGGCATGGGGGCACGTTGGACTCGGAAGGGAGGTGTATATATAACATACGACATAAAGAAGACCCCTTGCCAATCGAGAGGATGAGAAAAGCAGTAAAGGCTGTTAAAGATGGGGACTTCATTCCCGATAGAGAGAATGATGAGCTCACACTCGCCCTTGGAAATAAGGAACATGATGGACGAACACGAGGCACAAGAGGCTCCCAACCATGGAGGACTGGGTTTCCCGAAGAGAGGAAGAAATATCCTGATAGAAGCCGTCAGAGGAGAAAGTACAGGGTGGAAGTTGAAGCAAATAGTCAGAAAGAGCGAATGCGTTTAATTGAAGAACGATTAAAGCAACAACAAGATGAAATTAACGCACTTAAAGAGAAAAGTACTACCGGCCCATCTCAGCAGCACACTGCATTCGATGCTACCGGCCTATCGAATAATCGAAAAAGCAGTGTGGCTTCCACCGAGGTCCCGAGTGATGACAATGGCGATGACGATGATGCACCAACGATGGCTCCTGTTGGCTACCCAGTGGAAGATATCACAGAGATGACACACTGCGAGCTACATGTCAAAGTTGTGAACATATCAATGAAGGTGGCGGTCGGCTATGCCTTACCAATTGGACCCACACCAACTTACCATTGTCGTCCGGTTCCAGAGGGCTACGCTGTTGTCGGCGTGGATGAAATCATGCCCACCTTTGAAGTTTTGGATCTTCACTACCCTGCAGGTGAAGGGGATGTGACTGTGCTGGGAGACGCAAAAAACGTCACAATTCTATGGCCGAAGGAATGTATCGTGCTTTGAAATCACACGCCAAGGCCATCTTCGCCGCCGCCTCACTCGTCTCCAGCGAGGTCGTCGCCGCTGCGGCAGCCGTCTTCGTCGCCTCACCCGGCTCCGTCGCCTCACCAATCTCCGGCGCAACCATCGCCGCGGGAGCCATCACCGGCGTCTAAGGGTCAAAAGCGTAAGCGTATCGCTACTGTGCCTCGTGGTAAGCGATCGCCGAAACGTAAACAAGAGCCTCTTCCAAAAGTACCAAAGGTTCCTCCCAAGAGAGCTTATGACTGTACTGAAGAGGAGACTGCGGCGATCGTTGATGCGGAAACGACAGCGTTTTTCGCTAAGCTGAGGCGGCCGAAAGAGCCATAGTTCCCCAACACCAAAGAAGAAAAAGCCAAAGTGTTGAAAATGCTAAAGAATCTTCATCAACCCGAGCCAAAGCTGTCATCAGACTATGAGCGTTCTATTCTCAAGTCACATGCGGCACAAAAAGCCTCGAAGAGCACTACTGATGCAAGCGAGAAATCTGTTGCCCAGCTCAGAGAACAAGCAAAACAGACTTGCGCCCCTCTCAAGGTGATTTGTCAAACCAATGTGGGGTCGAGCAAATATGGGGCCAAAGAGCAGTATGATCCAGAGGTAGTTGCACAATACGGAGAAGCTGTCGCTGCTCAAGGTATGAGTATTGCCCAGTACTTATCCCAGTTAGAGTTCTTCCCCGTGAGTGAAGTAGCATACAGATACCAGTACGACAAATCTCTCGTCAAACCTGAGGAGGTAAACAATCTTCCAACAAAAATGCGAAGATTGCATAACTGGTACATGCATGCCACAAGGGTCGGGGCTAACTAGATAGTGCTGAGGGTTACAAAAAAGCATCATGGGAAAGAAAAGGATGACATGATATCCATTGAATTTGATGAACTATTTCAATTATTCAATCAAGACGCCTTGGACAAATCGATCATCAGTGCCTATTGTCTGTAAGTACTAATTCTGTAATTAATTTAGTCTCCAGCTATATTATTTTGTTTATTGCATGTATATAATCATACTGTAATATGCAGAATAAAGATTCTCGAATGCAGCAGAGGACAAATCTATGACATTGGCTTCATTGACCCATATTGGGTTCATGAAGCTAATCTCAAAATAAGCCCCCAGGATACGGAGGATAATATAGTACACGCGTTAAGGTTTCAAGAAACCAAAAGGGAAATACTATTTCCTTACAACTTCGAGTGAGTGTTATTGTCTTGTATACACTTTCTATTTCGCTTACTCGATGTTAAGTATATAATTGATTAGTTATGCATTTGCAGCTTCCACTATATTCTGTTAATCATTCAACTTGACAAAGGACGTGTACTAGTCATGGACTCGAAACATAAACCCCTTGAGATGTGGAAGGACATGCAGATACTTCTCCAGCGGTAATTCTAATCACTACGACACTATATCGGCAACGTTCGTGAATTTTATGATATCAAGTACTTAATAACTTATTTTATTCGTTTTCTACGCCGGGCAGCGCTTGGAAACGGTTCACCAACAAGGCTAGCGGTGTTTGGAAAGAGGAGCTTACATTTCAACCACTAGATGTAAGCACCACTAGCTATATCCGCGCATCTCTTTGATTCTAGTTTTGATACAGTTATTATCATGCTTAATTATTATTTTGATTGAACTCTGTTCTCGTAAAGTGCCTGACGCAGGGACCAGGTAACAATCTATGTGGATACTATGTTTGCGAGTTTATCCGGCAGACGTGCGATGAGAAGGGCAGAAATTTAGAGCAACTCCACGTACGTAAACAATTTCTATAGTTTTTAATTACAATCAAATTGTGTTTAGTTTCATTCATATAGGCTGACTCCTTTTTTAAATCAGATCGAACGTCTACGGGACGGTCTTCTGCCAAAGGATCGCGTACGAGCAAATCAGGAGGAATTGGCGGGATTTTTGGATGCAGAAGTCCTAGACCCAAAAGGGAAATACTATTCGGCTGTGTATAAACAATAGAGATTATAAAAATAGCAACTTTGAAGGAATTGGCTGGTAGCATCGAATAGCAACTTTTGTATGTAGTGCATGAACTCGATCCGTGTATTCAATGTAATATTGTCATGATATTCATGATGTAATATAAGGTTCCTTCATTGTTAAGTGCAAATCACTAAATAAACAATAAAACAACCTAAATGAATTCTCTGCCGCGGCACAAAAAGTGGCGAAAATGCTGCCGCGGCAACAAAGTGTGCCAAAATGAATTCTCTGCCAAATCTCTGCCGCGGCAGAAGGTTATTAGTCCCGGTTCCTATTACGAACCGGGACTAATGCTCCACCCCCCTCGCCCTCTGCCGTTGCCACGTGTGCACCCTTTAGTCCCGGTTGGTGGGGCAATCGGGACTAAAGGTTAGAGCTTTAGTCCCGATTGCCCCGTCCCAGTTGGACAACCGGGACTAAAGCCCCTACCAACCGGGACCTATAGTCCCGTTTCCACCGGTGACGTATCCATCCAAATCAGTTGCATGTCGCTGTTACTCAGTGCCAAATCTTGCTCCCCTCTCGCGTGTTCTTCTGATCTCTTCTCGTGGTCAATACTTGCAGCATTCTGAGATCTCTTTCTTTGGTAGATAGAGGAACAATGGAGGCCAACTTAAACGTGTCGCGACAGAGGTGGGTTTCCCAGGAGGGGAGGCTGATATGATTTTGCAACAGACGGAAAGTATATGCTCCCAATATATTCATTGATATGTCAGGGCGTACCGGCCATGTCATGGCAGATGTATGCGAGAAATGGAAATGTTTAACACGAAACAATTTCATCTCGCTCGTTTTGGCAGGATCTTATCACTCTCAGCGTCCAATCTTGAAAGGCACTTAGGCAAGACCTAGTTTTGGGCGAGTTCTGTTGTGGTTAATAAAACCACAAATGTAGCAAGATTGAACGGTGTTTGTGTTCTTGCCATGTGTTGCATGCAAGAAAGGAATGAATCGAGCTATATCTCTCTCTCACTCCCTCCCTCTCTCCAAAAGAAAGAACTAATCGGGTCAGAATTCTGGACAAGGTTAGGTATTCTGCCGCCGAGGCAATGTTACAACTCGAAGATGTGCACATTCATATCACTGCACGCTTGCCTTGTACACATACACCATCTAGGCATCTACCGAAAACTTGACGTATGGAGCTCGAGTTTTGACAAAGTCAAGCCACTCACTCTAGATCAAATACGAGATATCCCAATTAAATGGTAAATTTGGGCGAGAAGTGCTTTTATGTAAGATATCCTTAGCATGTAAAGTGTTAATCTCCATACCGTTGTAGAAAATATTAACCAAAGTCACAGCAAGTACCTTTACCGGCCATACGACTGTTACCAAGAAAAAAATATTTAACTTTCACAAGGAAAAATAATCAAAACCTCACAACTAGATCTTTCAAAGGGAAAACATAATTATTATTCAAGTCAAATGTGAACAAGACCCTTGACAAGCCGCCATGGTTGTATATATGCCGATATTATAACCTACTCGTGGATACATTCTAGAAGATGTATCTGACACACTGACACGCAGTAGGAGAAACCACCGACGGTCACGTATAGCAAGTGCGTACATAACGGTAAATTAAATAAAAATAACCTAAAGTCCTAAGAAATTCAAAGATTAACCCTATTCGAAAACAAATTCAAACGGAATAACCCTTTTCTGCCACTTCCGCCCGCGCGGCGCCGCAGCCTCCTGTGTAGCGCCAGATCGGACGGCGCCGCAGGCTGCCACGCTGGCCGGCTGGGGCCAGGCGCCGCACAGCTGCCACGCTGGCTCGCGTGTGCAGCGCCACCGAGCCTGGCACCGCACGCCAGCCTGCTGCGCCTTTCGGGTTGGCGCGGCAAACCCTGCCACGCTGGCTCCGCGGGCCCCAGCATCTTAAGTGCGGCGCCAGGTGGGGTGGCGCCGCACCCACCTGTGCCGCGCCATGGTGGCTGGCGCCGCACACCTGGAGCCCTTAAGCCCTTAAGCCCAGCCCGACCCTCTTCTCTCTTTCCTTGCTTTCCTCTCCCCTCACCACTTAGAACGGCGACGGCGGCGGCTAGGGCTCACTCTTCCCCAATCTCCACTCAATACTCCAAGATTTGAAGAAAAACTTAGGGGATTTCTTCTCCAATAGCCTCACCAAGCTATTTTCCTCTTCTCCCCTCAATTTCATCAGCAAATTTTAAGTTATTTGTCCCTAGATTAAGAAATTCCTCCAAATGCTAGGCCACCAATTTGATATGTAAATTTGTATGGAGCAATGAGGTCTTTGGTTGATATATAGAGTTAGAATTGGTATATTAAACCTTCATGTATATAGATAAGATTGTTAGGGTTAGGGTTAGGGTTAGAGTTAGGGTTAGGGTTAGGGTTAGGGTTAGAGATATGGTTAGGGTATGGTTGTATGAGCTTGTTGTTAGTGTAAATTTTGGCATAGATACTTATTTAATTTATGCACCGTTATGTTCTTATATTTATTTTAGGGATGGCTAGAATTGTCCATGTTCATCATATGGACAAGGAAGCTTTCTTGAGAGGCAATATTGAGCCAGACCCGGATGAGATTGACTTGGTGTTTGATCGTAGTCCAAACTATGCGGAGGTGTTGCAACAAATTCGGGTAGATTTGAATTGGATGGATCCTAGTGATGTTGTTGAGTTGGAGGGTAGGCACAATGTGGGATTTGGGATGCACAACCGTTGGAAGACAATGCGTATCAGCTCGGAGCAACGTTAGTTTGCATACAAGGAAGTGGTGGCCGAATCACAAGACAAAGCTCTTGAGTTATTTGCCACGAAAAAGGTTGATGGTAATATGCAAAGGAGTATCATACCGGTTGCCTCCCCATATGAAGCTCGGAGTCCTCCATCCATGAACCAAGAGGAATTGACTGAGCCTCCTTTGACACAGCAAGATGAATTGAGGACATCTCTGAGCCCCATTTCAAAGAATCAAGATGAAGCATTGGAAGAGGAGAATGATGAGTATGAGGATAGTGAGAGGGAGGTTGAGCTTTATGACAATACTATTGGAAATTTAGACTTATATCATACACAAGAGAACATGGATCATGACATCCCGTTTTCTCAAATGTATGTATCCAACTCGGATGAGGATGGTCCCGATGAAGAAGTTGATGAGGAGGGGTTCACTAAGGATGAGGCCGAAGTGCATGAGAAGGTATTGGGCAGGGATCATCGGGTACCCTTGTTTCGTGATCTTAGTCTAGCGGATGAAGCCACGGTTGATGGCGGCAAGGGTGTAGTGCTTGGACCAAGGCCAACTTCCTATCGGGATGTTAGTCACGAGAAGAATGAGATTCAAAAGGACAGAGGTTTGCCACATTGTTGGAACTTAAGCAATGGATCAAGGACTTCTCTATTAGGTATCATCGCCCTTTCACGGTGGTTCACTCGGACGTGAAGAAGCTTTACACGGTTAAATGCGAAGATGATGGTTGTCCTTGGATAGTGCGGGCAAGACCATACAAGGGGGGCCTGATTGGCGCATTTCAAGCTGCGTGTCAACGCACATGTGCCATGGAAAAAGGGTCGATGGAAAAGATGTGAAGCACGAGCACCGACAACTGACCTCTGAGTACGGATGAATGAATTATGTTACTACCTACTATGCTTATTTCATTAAATCAATTATTGTTCACATTCATGCATCCTTTACTAACTTGTAGCTTTTGTTCTTATAATAGGTATGGCGACTCAACCCAACAAGGGCAATGATGGGGACGGTGTGAACTACTCAGCTATCTGGGCAAATGCTATGAAGGTGGTGGAGAAGAGGAAGGAAGCCGAGGACGAGAGGAAGAGAAAGGAAGTTGAGGAAGAGAGGAAGAGGAAGGAGGAAGAAGAAGAGAAGAAGAGGAAGGCATTTGAAGAGGTAGTTCAACTTGCTCGAGACTTGGCGAAGAAGAAGGACGAAGAGGACGAGAGAAAGAAGAAAAAGGAAGAGGAAGAGAGGAAGAGGAGGGCCAATGCTAGGCCACCTTGCGCCGACCAAGAGGAAAGGCCACGGAAGGCGTTTCGTACTTCCGAGGCCCATGGGAAGGAGGTTCCTATTTGTTGGTGTGGAACCGATTGCACTGTTAAGGAATCCCAAGACTACTTTTCTGATAGTTGGGGAAAGAAGTTCTTCATGTGTGCCAACTACAACCGCTCTCCCGAGCGTAGCCGCAACCCATACGACACTCCACGGGTATGCTCAAAGCTTTTTAGTTCTTCATGTGTCCCAAACTATTCCATAGCATATCCTCTAACATGCACTATTTTCTTGTAGTCTCCCCCTCTGGTATGCAGGTACTACACTTGGATAGACCGAGCAACCTCAATCCAACAAGGCTATCCAAGAGATCGATTTTGTCATAAGAAGAAGGCGCTACCAAGAACGGCTGCGTGATGAGGACATGGCGAGGAAGCACAAGGAACGTAATGACGAGATCCGCAAGAAAGAGGAGGAAGAGGAGCGCCAAGCTAAGGAGGCTCGTGCTGCGGAGAGGGAAAGGCTTCGTCAAGCGGCATGGCGTTCCATGGAGGAAGAGGAAGAGAAGAAGAGGAAGGGCAAAGGACATATGCTTTAGATTATGTAACCGGGAGCTCGCGTATGAACGATGGATGATGTGTGTGAACTTAGTGTGATGTCTAACTACGGATGATGATGTGTGAACTATGTATGATTTATGATGTTTGAACTTAGTGTGATGTGTGAACTTAGTGTGATGTTTGAACTATGTATGATTTGTGATGTGTGATCTATGTATGATTTGATATGATGTGTGGTCAGAGAATGTGATCAGAGCGTGCGGCGCCAGCTCCCACGACGATGCACGTCCATATGCGGCGCCAGGCGCCTCCTGGCGCGGCAGGCAAACCTCCTGTCGAATCGACTGGAGGAGGCCTGGGAGGGTGCGGCGCCATGCCGGCCGGCACAGCAGGCCTGGGAGGGAGCGGCGCCAGCTCTGACGGCGCTGCACGTCCACATGCGGCGCCAGGCGCCTGTCGTGGCGCGGCAGGAAAACCTCCTGTCAATTCGACAGGAGGTGACCTAGGAGGTTGCGGTGCCATGCCGGCCGGCGCGGCACGCTTTAAGTGTGCGGCGCCAGCTCTCACGGCGTTGCACGTCCATATGCGGCGCCAGGCGCCTGTCATGGCGTGGCAGGAAAACCTCCTGTCAATTCGACAGGAGGTGACCTGGGAGGGTGCGGTGCCATGCCGGTCGGCGCTGTAGGCCTGGGAAGCCTGGGAGGGTGCGGCGCCTGGCACGGCAGGCCTGGGAGGGTGCGGCACCAGCTCCCACAGTGCCGCAGGCCTGGGAATGGGAAGCCTGGGAGGGTGCGGCGCCAGGCGCGGCAGGCCTCGGAGAGTGCGGCGCCAGGCGCGGCAGGCCTGGGAGGGTGCGGCGCCAGCTCTCACGGCGCCGCATGCACTCTTGCTGCGCCGCAAGACGTGGCGCCGCAGGCCTGGAGGTGCATAATTTTCTAGTTTCTACCATGCAATTTCTAACTTTCCAACTTTCTAGATTTCTAACATGTTTGACTCAAGCATTTCTAACTTTCTAACATGACACAAACTGACGAGGTTTAATCTCGTCAATGCCCATTGTTATGGACTTGGGTTTTGGAGAAGATGGGGTTGCTGGAGATCGCGAAACGGTTAGCAAACAAGCAATACGTGACACAAGGTTTACCCAGGTTCAGGCCCCCGGAGGGAAAACCCTACTCCTGCTTGTTTGCTCTTTGATTACGGCGGAATCGGGGATTACAGGGGTGCGCAGATGCGATCTGGCGTGAAGGTGCGTATGCGGAAGTATGAGAGAGAGATCTAGGTCGTGCCCTCCTGGCCTTTATATAGACTTAGGCAGGTCCCAGGCACAGATCTAGTCGGTTACAGGTTCTAGGGTTTACCCCTTTGAATTTCCTATCTACTCTAGTCTTGTTCTCCAAGGATCCGAAGGCGTCATGGGCCTTGGCCACCCGAAAATCTTCATGGGCCGGCGTATATTTGTCGTGGGCCTTCCTTGGGCTGGACCAGGTATGCTGAGATCGTGTACCCGCGGGGTATAACCATGTCAGTAGCCTCCGAGTGTTCAGTCGTAGATTCGGCTGAGGACTCTTCAATCCTTTGGGTGCAACTCTATCTTTCAAGAGAATGTGTAGGGATTGTTGATGTGTGTGTCTGACTCTCCCGACGGATCAAGGTCAGTTAACTGTCTTAGGACAAAACAACACGATCTTCTTTAGATTCAAGTCCCTCGACTTGAACCCGGAACATATGCTGGCGTAATTCGACTCAGGCCGCGGAGGACTTACAGGAGTGGAATTCCAGTGAATTCAATTAATGTACCCAACGCGTCCGTCAGGATTTTTCATCGCGCCTGTTGGCACGGGTTTATACTAGCAGAGCATAGTCATGTGCGTTACCAGGCCATCAGATGATATCTGTAGGTCTTATCTTTGCGTCGCAGACACAGCATCCGAATTTTATCACCGCGGAGGTGTTTTTGGGTAGCCAAGGAGAATGCTACTCACTTAGCGTTTAGTTGGGGCAGAGTTGCCGAAAAGTTTTTGCATACTGATCCGAAGGATCCAGTCGAAATTTTATAGGGTGCGCGAATAGCGCTCCCTATGGGAGTAGCCCCCGAGTGTCTGTTCGAGTCGTAGACTCGAGCGGAGACTTTAATTTAGCCATTGTTTAGTGTCAGGTCCGTAGGACACAAATTTTTTCAGATGCTGAAATCCATCCTCCCTATGGTACTAGCCCCCGAGTCCGTAGTGGAGTCGTAGACTCAACGTAGGACTCGAAGAAATAGTTCAGAGCTATAACGTGTTGTTCTTTTTTTTTCGGGTGCGCGGCCAGCGCTCCTGATAGGAGTAGCCCCCGATTAATTGGTCGAATCATAGATTCGAGTGAGTACTCTTATATTTGAAGCCGAAGAAATTGTAGCTGTTGCTATTGTAGCTTTTGATGACGTTAGTGCTGACGATCGATGACCTTAAGCGTCTGCTGCGCCAGAGATGACTTGACTGGACGAACATGGGTCCCACTTTCTGACCTTGAATTGACCGGTCACATGCAGCGTGGAGATAATTACGGCGTCGCCTCGATTTCCGCGCGTAGTGGACGGCGTGTTAGAGACGGTTCGTTGCGATGCTGACACGTGTATGGCCAGATCCTGCCGTTGGCGTTAGGTCTTCTCGATGGACGGTTGTCGTGCATCGTCTTCGTCTTTATAATCATTGGGGAAAACTTTAGTTTGTTTTCACCGCAGCTATTCTCGTTTCACTGCTTCCTTTTTCTCTAAGAGTTCTTGTTGCGCGCTAGAATATCCTTTCACATTTCTTTCTTCCATCCTGCGCTCTCGCCGCCGGCGCCGCCGTACCGCGTTGGGGAAGTCGAAGAAGTCTTCTTCTGCGAATGGTACCAGCGCTGCTGGAGGGAAGAAGAGTGTCGCCGCTACTCGTGTCACCGATGATGCCTAGACTCCTCCGACTCCTAGGAACCCGATGTGTCTTGAATGTCACTGTGATGGGCATGGAGGCTCTTCCTCTCCGATTCCTGCTGTTCCCGTGCGGGCTGTAGCGCCGCACCCGCCGGCGAAGCGAAAGAAGGAAGATAAGAAATAGGAGAAGAAAGTCCGGAGGACCCCTCCTGTCTTCAACCTGAGCGAGCTTGACTCGTAAGTTTCCTTTGTCCTGCACTGCTTTTTCTTGCCTATGTACTTTGTACTTGTGCTAATTTGTCCTTGTGCAGGCACTCTTCCAATGACTCCTCCAGCGATGGTGCTCGGGAGATGATGGGGGAGTCGAAAGTCGCGTCTCCTCCTCCTCAGACGGTGGCTAACTCTGAAGGTGCTGCTCCAGACCCTTCTCCGCAGGAGGTTTAGGTGGTTGTGCCTCAGAAGGCTGCAAGCGGACCTTCGGAGTCGCCATCGGATCATGTGAGTAGTTCTGCCTCCTGCCACGGGGGAAGCCCCCGAGCATTTGTAAAAGAGTTTTGTTGTTCGTTCCTCCTTCGAGTCTCGGGGGGAGCCCCCGAGCGTTTTTGTGTGTGTATTTTGCTTATGCTCTTTCTTTTGGCCGTAGCCCCCGAGTCCTTCTCTTGACTAGTAGGTCTTTTTCTTGCAGCCTTTTGTGCAGGATGCCAAACGACTGGTGCAGCAGCACCTGGCGCTGGAGGCCAGCCTCAAACAGCTTCAAGGTACTTTATGCCTTGATGTTTAATTCTTCTTGTATTCTTGTCCTGTTATCCGACGTTTGTATTATTTGACTGTAGAGGAGCACAACACCTCCCTTCGTGAGATTGATGCTCTCAAAAAGAGCCTCGGTCAAGCGGAGAAGAAGGCCTAGGTCTCCGTTGGTGCGAAGGAGCGCCTCGAGCTAGAGCTGGCTACTACGGCCGAGGCTAAGGAGCGCCTGCAGCGGGAGGCCACGGACCGCGAGGAGCAGATTGCCATCGCCACGGCTTCACGCGAGAGAGAGGTGGCCGGCAAGCTTATGGCAGTTGCCAAGGCTGTTTCGGGTGAGTATCTTCGCCGTCCTCTTTTGGTTTCCTTGTCTTTCTTTTGCGGTGCTATCGTTCATTCTTCTTCCTTGCTGTTTTAGATGCCGCAGGCATCGAGTTTGATCGTGGTGCTCTGGAGCACGGGAGTGCTCTGGATGATGCTGCTGCAGCGGTTGAAGATCGCTGCGGCACCGTTGTCAACTCGCTTGCCAAGGCCAAGGAGGTCCTTGGGCGCTTCTACAAGGAGCTTGTCCCCAAGGGCGCGGCCCTTGATGATGTTGATGCTCTGGCGGAGGCGCTGTCAGCCGAAGCACCTGCGGCGTACAAGCGCAAGCAGAAGGGCATCGGTGCATCCATCGGGCTAGCAATGGCCTTGGCGGCTGGAGCGGAGCTGGACCTTCCCAGGTCACTTCCCGGATGCCGACGACTGCTGATGGATCCGAGGTAGACTTCGCTACCTATTCTGCTCACTGTAAGCGTTATGGGCCAAAGATGATTGATCTGCTGGCCGAGTACGCGCTACGGCAGCAGGGGGAAGCCAAGGCGAGGCAATCTGGCTCCGAGGCTACTCAGGGTGCCGCGTCTTAGGCGCTGTAGATGTAGGATAGTTGTAGTCTCTTTTGTTGTAATTATTTTGATGAACAAATCCTTGTGCCATGTAGTGGCTTTTGATGCACTTAATGAATTTGTTGAGTTATGTGCTCCTTCGTATGCGTGTTCATGTCTTTGCCTTTCTGCTGATCTAGGGTCCTTCGGGTGCTGATCCCGTTGACACCTCGCCTGCAGCGCGGCTGCGGCCATACTTGGATGATTCGTCGCAACTTGCTTTTCTTCGAGACCGTGTTCGTAGTCTTGAGAAAGAGTTGCTTGGGGTGCGTGGCCATGCCGACATTTGGAAGTCCAAGGCGGATCGCGGTGGTGCCAGAGAGGAGTACTTGATGGCGGAATTGCTTCGATTATCCGAGTAGCTTCAGTGTAAGTTTTTCGAGTTGTTGCCCATTTCTTCGGATGCGCCTGCTGGCATTGCATCTTAATTTTGTGCAAATATTGCAGGTGCTAACCTTGATCCAAGGGAGGAGAAGGAGCGTGTTGCTGTTCGGGTCAATTGTTTGACTCAACAGGACATGGAAGCCGGCGGGTTCTTCTGGATGGATCGTGACCGTGCTATGGTCCTTGCGACGGTGCAAGATCGCGTTCACCAAGTATCGTGGGTGCTTTGTCAGGTGTAGACTTCGCTCGCGTCGGTTCTGCATGTGATGTTTCCGCTGGATGTTGCACCAACAACCCTTTCTGGTCTTCTGTCGAAGTTTCGGAACGTGAATCGTGTCAAGGAATTCGTGCGGCACCAGCTCGTCGCAGGAGTGAAGGCTGCGTTGTCCCTTGTGAGGCTGCATCGCCCTGATGTAGATCTGTCCGCTGTAGCGGCTGGGCCACCCCTTCGACCAGATGGTGGTGTATGGGATATGCGTCCGCATTACGCGGCTGTAAGGCAGTATGCCGAAGAGATCGTAGATCTATTTGAGCAGCGTGCTCAGGTTATTCTTCAGAATAGGTAGTGCCTGTAAAAGAGATAAATGTAAAATTTGTATATATTTGACTGGGCTTGTTTTGCCCTTTGTTATAAAGGTTTGGTTGTTGTTTGAGCACGTAGTGCTTTGTTTGCATACGTGTCCTTTTCGTTAGCCTGACGTGGTCAGCTACTCAGGCGTACACGTGTTATCCTTAGTCGACGAAATCGTGAGGTGGGGGGAGCCCCAGGGTGCGTTTGTAGCATGAAGTAAAAGTGCGAATAGAAAAACAAAATTTTTGGGGCGAGACACTTAGCTTTATTTATATCGTAATGGAGGTGGTACATTGTTCGGCTGAGTAGCCTTGGCTGAATAGCCTTATTGAAAGTAAAGGAGTAGGTAGCTAGGGGTAGAATCGTCGCAGCTGTGCGAAGTTCCATAGGTTGGAGTATGCGACTACAGACTCCACGTGCTTGAGGCGATAGGCGCCACCTGGGATGACTTCGGTGACAATGTAGGGTCCTTCCCATGGTGACTCGAATTTCTTCGGTCGCTCTTGCTTGAGTCGCAAGACGAGGTCTCCTTCGACGAAGGACCTTGGGCGCAGCCGTCGGCTGTGGTAGTTGCGGAGACTCTGCTGGTACACCGCTGATCGAGCTGCTGCTATGTCTCGTGCTTCGTCGAGTGTATCGATGGCGTCTTCGAGTGCAGCCGTGGATTCGGCTTCGCTATAAGCGACGACCCGGGGGGCCTGGTAGCGTACTTCGGCTGGTAGCACGGCTTCGGCTCCGTGCACCATGAAGAACGGCGTGTAGCCGGTGGAGCTATTTGGCGTGGTACGCAAGCTCCATAGGACGGAGGGTAGCTCTTTCGTCCAGGCTCCGGCGAGTCGCTCGAGCGGGCTCATGAGGCGCTTCTTGATGCCAGCGCCGATTAGGCCGTTGGCCTTTTCCACCTGCCCGTTCATTTGCGGGTGTGCCACAGAGGCGTATGTGATGTTGATTCCGAGGCCTTCGCAGAAGTCTTGGAATTCTTTGGAGATGAAGTTCGATCCATTGTAGGTGATGATGCTATGCGGTACGCCGAACCTGTATACAATGGATTCAAAGAACTTGATGGCATTCTTGCCCTTTTGGTTAGTGACCGGCATTGCTTCGATCCACTTGGTGAATTTGTCGACTACGGCCAGGAGGTAGACGTGCCCCCCTTTCGAAGACCTTGGTAGTTTGCCGATCATGTCGAGGCCCCATTGGGCAAAGGGCCAGGCCAAAGGTATGGGCCTGAGCTCTGACCCGGGTGTGTGTGGTTTGTCAGCGAACCATTGGCACCCTTTGCATCTTCGGACGATGTCTTTTGCGTCGTTCATGGCCGTTGGCCAGTAGAATCCAGCTCGTAGAGCTTTGGCGACAAGGGAGCGACTGCCTACGTGATGGCCGCAGATGCCCTCGTGGATGTCTTGAAGTATGGTTTTCCCGTCACTGATGGTGACGCACCTTTGTAGTACACCCGAAATGCTGCACTTGTACAGCTCGCCATTGATGATGGTGAAGGCTTTTGACCGGCGAGATATGCGTCGGGCATCTGTCGGGCTATCAGGTAGTTCTCCGTCTATTAAGTACTGGAGGTACGGCCGTGTCCAAGTTTCTTCGACTGCCATGACCTGCACCAGGTTGACCGTGGCGACCTCTGTGTCTAGTTTTTCGGGTCCTTCATGACCTTCGGGTAGCGTAGCCCCCGAGTGTTCTGCTTCTTCGGGTGATCCCTTGGGGAATTTCCGCTTGATGGATGGCACGCAGATCTGTTCGAGGAACACACCTGGTGGCACCCTTGCGTAGGTGGAGCCGATGTTGGCGAGTCTATCAGCCTCCTCGTTGCTTTCTCTTCCAACGTGTTGGAGCTCGCAGCCGTCGAATTCTCCCTCGAGTGAGTTGTAGAGTGCGCGGTACGCGATCATGTTTTTGGCGTGTGCGTCGCACTCATTCATCGTCTGTTGGACGACGAGGTTGGAGTCACCGTAGATGACCAGGCGTGTTGCGCCGCAGATCTTTGCCATTCTCATGCCGTGGATGAGGGCTTCGTATTCGGCCTCGTTGTTGGAAGCTCGGAATTTCATCTGAAGGACGTACTTCATCTTGTCTCCCTGCGGGGAGGTCAGTATGACCCCGGCTCCTGCTCCAGCTTCGCGCTTGGAGCCGTCGAAATGCATCGTCCATGACTGCGACATGTCTGGGGTGTCTGGCAGCTGCAGATCCATCCAGTGTACAAGGAAGTCTGGGAGGACCTGAGACTTGATTGCGAGTCGCTTCTCATAGACGATGTCTAGGGGTGACAGCTCGATGCCCCACAGGGCCACGCGTCCTGTGGCCTCCGGGTTGTTTAGGATGCTGTTCAGGGGTGCTTCATTGACGACCATCACCTGGTGCTCCTGGAAGTAATGGCTCAACCGACGAGCCGTCATGAACACGCCGTAGGCGAGTTTCTGGTAGTGAGGGTACCTCTGATTTGTTGGCGTCAATACCTCGCTGAGGTAGTAGATTGGGCGTTGGACCCCATGGGTCCTGCCTTCTTCGGGTCGTTCGACCACCAGCACGGTGCTTACCACCTGGTGTGTGGCTGCTATGTACAGCAGTAGGGGCTCGCGCTCCTTTGGCGTAACCAAGACGGGCGAGGTGGAGAGCAGTCGCTTTCGATCTTCGAATGTGTCGTCCGCTTCAGGCGTCCACTCGAATTTATCTGCCTTGCGTAGCAGTTGGTAGAATGGCAGGGCTTTCTCGCCTATGTGGCTGATGAACCTGCTCAATGCCGCTATTCGTCCTGCGAGCTGCTGGACACCCTTGAGGTTCTTCGGCTTCTCCATGGCCATGATGGCCCGGATTTTCTTCGGGTTCGCCTCGATCCCTCGCTGGGAGGTGAAGTATCCAAGCAGCTGACCCGACGGGACGCCGAAGGCGCACTTTTCGGGATTGAGCTTGATCCTGTAGCGGTCGAGATTATCGAACGTCTCACGGAGATCGTCAATGAGCGTTCTTGCCTCCCTGGTTTTGATGACTATGTCGTCGACATAGACTTGGACGTTCCGACCGATCTGGTCCTTCAGGCATGCCTGCATGCATCGCTGGTACGTGGCACCTGCGTTCTTTAGCCCGAAGGGCATTGTGTTGTAGCAGAACACTCCGAACGGTGTGATAAACGCCGTTTTCTCTTGATCTTCGACCTTGAGTCGGATCTGGTTGTAGCCTGAGTAGGTGTCGAGGAAGGAGAGTTTCTCGCATCCTGCGGTTGAATCGATGATCTGATCAATCCGAGAAAGAGGGAAGTGGTCCTTTGGGCAGTGCTTGTTCAGTGACGTGAAGTCTACGCACATCCGCAGGATGTCCGTGTCCTTCTTGGGGACCATCACTGTATTTGCGAGCCACTCGCTTTCTTTGATCTCCCTAATGAAGTCTGCAACGAGTAGTCTGTTGATTTCCATTCCGATGGCTTCGGCCCGTGGCTCGGACAGTCTCCGGATGGACTGCTTGACGGGCTTGGTGTCTGGAAAGACGTTGAGTGCGTGCTCGGCGAATTCCCTGGGAACTCCTGGCATGTCCGCTGGACACCAGGCGAAGATTTCCCAGCGCTCACGGAGGAATTCGACGAGCACGCTTTCCTATGCGGGGCTGAGGTCGTTGGCGATCAGTGCCGTCTTGGAGGCATCCGTCGGGTGAACCTACACCTTCTTTGTGTTGACGGTGGAGTCAAAAGACATATCAGGTGCGTTTTGTCGTGCAACTGGGGGTGCCCCGTTGTCCGTCACCTCGCGGAGCCTTACGAGCTCATCATGCATGCCAAATGACTGAGAGATTCTGTTGAAGTCCATGTGGCAGTGGTCTGATCGGGTGAAGCTCCCGTGGACCGTGATGACGCCCCTGGGTCCTGGCATCTTGAGTAGCAGGTATGCGTAGTGTGGGACAGCCAAGAACCTTGCGAATGCTACACGCCCGAGGATGGAGTGGTATTGTGATGGCCAGTCCACCACTTCGAATTCGAGCCGCTCGCATCGGAAGTTGTCCGGCTTGCCGAAGATAACGTCGAGCCATATTTTTCCCAGGGGGAATATGCCCTTTCCTGGGACGATGTCGTGGAACGTTGTGTCTGACTGTTCCAGGCTGCACAGCGGGATCCGCATTGCTGCTAGAGTGCTTGCGAACATCGGGTTGATGCCGCTACCGCCGTCCATGAAGACACGGCTCATCTCGAAACCTCCGATCTGCGCCTCTAGCACCAGGGCAGCATGACCTGGGCGAGGGATCTGGCAAGGGTGATCCGAATGACTGAACGTAATGCAGGACTCCAATCCGCTGAGGTACTCAGGGATGGCGGTTGGAGTTGTCACGACCAGGTTGACCTGACGGGTGATTTTCTTCTGCACCCTATTCGTGGGGCGCCCCTTCTGGATCATCAGTGCTCCTTTCGGCGGGGGATACCCGTGCCCAGCGTTGTTCTGTGCTGGTGTGACTGGTTGGTTTGGGCCTCCTACAGGTGGCGGTGGAGGAGCTCCATGCGCTATTTCACTTGGTGCGGGTGCGTTCCCGAATCCAGGGGGTGGAGCTTGCTGCCTCATCTGAACCATGCTTTCGCTGAGCTTCTGGAACTCGCGGCAGTCCTTGAGCATGTGGCTTGCCTTGTTCTTGCCATCCTGCTTGTCGATGTAGAAGTGGATGGTGCATGGACCCGAAAGTTTTTCGTATGCTGAGGGTCCGTTATCGCGGTCGCGGTGCTGCCACGACTGTGCTGGGCGTCCTCCATCGCGGAAGTTGCCTCCGCGGTATACGCCACTGTTGCGGTTGGCATCGTTGCGGCGATCGACGTAGCCGGCCGCGACCATGTCGGGTCCATCGCGATCGTCGTAGACGCGCGGTCTCCTCTTGTTACGGCGTTCCCATCGTCGGCCATAATTGTCCTCTTCCTCTGATTGTGCCCGGTGGACGGAATCTTCACCGTCGGCCCACCTGTTGGCGATGTCCATGAGGTGGTCAAGTGTCTTGGGCTTGACGCGCCCGAGTTCCTCCTTGAAGTCCTGGCGCTTGACGCCGTCCTTGAAGGCGTCGATGGCCCTTTCTTCGGAGATGTGCGCCGCAGAGTTTTTGGTGTTGGACCAGCGCAGTATGTACGAGCGAATGGATTCGCTCGTTCGTTGAGTACAGGCTCGCAACTCCTCGATCGAGGTCGGCCTCTTACTGGTGCCTTTGAAGTTTCGGATGAAACTGTAAGCCAGCTCCTCCCAGCTTCGGATGGATCCTGAAGATAGGCTGCTAATCCAGATCCGGGCTGCGCCTGTCAGCTGCAGCTGAAGGCATTGCATGCCAGTTTCCTTGTTTCCACCGTGCAGCTTGACGAATGACAGGTGGTCGCTGAGCCATGCCTTGGGGTCCTGTGTGCCGTCGAACTTCAGAGTATCCGAAGGAAGCTTGAAATTTCGCGGCATCCGTGTCCGTCGGACAGATCTGCTGAAGCACCGGGCTCCGCAGAGTTCTCCTTCGTCTTCGTCCATCTCGGATTCAGACGAGCATGCGCGCTTGGCTCGCGCTTTGTCGATTTTGCGCTGTGTTAGCACGTCTCTGGCGTCGTAATCGCAGCTACGATGACGTGAGCTCTTGTGACTTCGAGGAAGGTCATGGTCCTCTTCTTCGGATGAAGGAGTGGGGCTGCGGTCGAACCTGACCGTACCTTTCTTTTTCGGCTCCGTAGGAGTTTCTTGATGGAGCGCAGCTCCGACGAGTCCGAGTCCGGTGAGTGCGGACTTGTGCATGGCTCTTTCCGGGTCCCCCTCCGGAGGTGGGTGGGCCGCAAGGTACGCAGTGGCTGCTATGATCGCAGCTTGCGGTGTCTTCGGGATGATGTTACCGTCGGCATCCATTTCCATGAAGGATGCGTGGAGGGTTCGGGTCACCTCACGGCGCTCCTTGGGGTCCATGTTTTCCGTCCGGGAGCGGTGCTTGTTGCCGTGGTTGCCGTTCGAGCTGGAGCCGATGCCCATGGCGGAGAGCGCAGCTCGTCGCGCGCTGGACTCTGAGGCTGCTTTCTTGCGTTTGTCAAGCACCTCTTGCATCTTGACCTGCTTCTTGTGCTCCTCGATCAGGAGCAAATGGTATGCCATCAGCAGGTCCCGTGAGGCGCCTGTAGGCAGGACCGTGCTGCCCGCTATGGCGGCACGTGCCTGGGCCCATCCTTCTTTGCTAAGGCGGATGACATTGCCGGTGTTATCCCCTTCGGGTGGGGGGACTGGCTTCTTCTGTTCCCGCCGCTTCTGTCCTGCGGGTTAGGTGGCGGGTTGGGCGGCGGGTTGGGCGCTTGCTGATCCACGTCGCTCTGGATGACTACGGCGCATTGGTAGCGCTCGTAGATTGGTCCGCTGCTGCCGCAACTTTCGGATCTGGAACCGTAGGTCCCTTCATCCGATGGCGGATTGCACAGATCGGAGTTGCAGCTGCTGCTGTCGTAGGACTCATCTGTTCATGATGATGTGCGTAGCACAGGGTGTGGGGCCCATGAAGCGGGCCTGATTGATGGTAGGGCACCCGCTCAGGGAGGCGGAGGGTGCCAGTTTGCCCCACCTGGAAGCAGAAACTCCCGAACAGGATCTCGAGTCCGTCGCCTACGGTCTCGAAGTCCTTCATGGTGGCCGGTGAGTGGGCGGTGAAGTCGAAAGCACTGAAGAGGAGGTGACTCTCCGTCGCCGCAGAGTTGTAGATCGCTCGGATTGGGACCGTCACGATCGCACAATCAACGTCCCCAGTTCCCACAGACGGCGCCACTTGACGAGGTTTCATCTCGTCAATGCCCATTGTTATGGACTTGGGTTTTGGAGAAGATGGGGATGCTGGAGATCGCGGAACGGTTAGCAAACAAGCAATACGGGACACGAGGTTTACCCAGGTTCAGGCCCCCGGAGGGAAAACCCTACTCCTGCTTGTCTGCTCTTTGATTACGGCGGAACCGGGGATTACAGGGGTGCGCAGATGCGATCTGGCGTGAAGGTGCGTATGCGGAAGTATGAGAGAGAGATCTAGGTCGTGCCCTCCTGGCCTTTATATAGACTTAGGCAGGTCCCAGGCACAGATCTAGTCGGTTACAGGTTCTAGGGTTTACCCCTTTGAATTTCCTATCTACTCTAGTCTTGTTCTCCAAGGATCCGAAGGCGTCATGGGCCTTGGCCACCCGAAAATCTTCATGGGTCGGCATATATTTTCCGTGGGCCTTCCTTGGGCTGGACCAGGTATGCTGAGATCGTGTACCCGCGGGGTATAACCATGTCAGTAGCCCCCGAGTGTTCAGTCGAATCGTAGATTCGGCTGAGGACTCTTCAATCCTTTGGGTGCAAATCTGTCTTTCAAGAGAATGTGTAGGGATTGTTGATGCGTGTGCCTGAATCTCCCGACGGATCAGGGTCAGTTAACTGTCTTAGGACAAAACAACACGATCTTCTTCAGATTCAAGTCCCTCGACTTGAACCCGGAACATATGCTGGCGTAATTCGACTCAGGCCGCGGAGGACTTACAGGAGTGGAATTCCAGTGAATTCAATTAATGTACCCAACGCGTTCGTCAGGATTTTTTATCGCGCCTGTTGGCACGGGTTTATACTAGCAGAGCGCGGTCATGTGCGTTACTAGGCCATCAGATGATATCTGTAGGTCTTATCTTTGCGTCGCAGACACAGCATCCGAATTTTATCACCGCGGAGGTGTTTTTGGGTAGCCAAGGAGAATGCTACTCACTTAGCGTTTAGTTGGGGCAGAGTTGCCGAAAAGTTTTTGCATACTGATCCGAAGGATCCAGTCAAAATTTTCTAGGGTGCGCGAACAGCGCTCCCTATGGGAGTAGCCCCCGAGTGTCTGTTCGAGTCGTAGACTCGAGCGGAGACTTTAATTTAGCCGTTGTTCAGTGTCAGGTCCGTAGGACACAATTTTTTTCGGATGCTGAAATCCATCCTCCCTATGGGACTAGCCCCCGAGTCCGTAGTGGAGTCGTAGACTCAACGCAGGACTCGAAGAAATAGTTCAGAGCTGTAACGTGTTGTTCTTTTTTTTTCGGGTGCGCGGCCAGCGCTCCTGATAGGAGTAGCCCCCGAGTAATTGGTCGAATCGTAGATTCGAGTGAGTACTCTTAGCTTTGAAGCCGAAGAAATTGTAGCTGTTGCTAGTGTAGCTTTTGATGACATTAGTGCTGACGATCGATGACCTCAAGCGTCTGTTGCGCCAGAGATGACTTGACTGGACGAACATGTGTCCCACTTTCTGACCTTGAATTGACCGGTCACGCGCAGTGTGGAGATAATTACGGCGTCGCCTCGATTTTTGCGCGTAGTGGACGGCGTGTTAGCGACGGTTCGTTGCGATGCTGACATGTGTATGGCCAGATCCTGCCGTTGGCGTTAGGTCTTCTCGATGGACGGTTGTCGTGCATCTTCTTCGTCTTTATAATCATTGGGGAAAACTTTAGTTTGTTTTCACCGCAGCTATTCTCGTTTCACTGCTTCCTTGTTCTCTGAGAGTTCTTGCTCCGCGCTGGAATATCCTTTCACATTTCCTTCTTCCATCCTGCGCTCTCGCCGCCGGCGCCGCCGTACCGTGTTGGGGAAGTCGAAGAAGTCTTCTTCTGTGGTTGGTACCAGCGCTGCTGGAGGTAAGAAGAGTGCCGCCGCTACTCGTGTCACCGATGGTGGCTGGCGGCGATAGGAGACGCGGGAGAGTGATCTCCGCAAGCTTCGTGAGCGGGGCTTGATCCCGCAGGATAGGGAGGCCGTAAAACTCCCAGGCAACAAGGTAATCCCCCGTCCCTCCGCTGGGTTTCGGGTTATGTTCCTCGCCTTCGTTATTCGCGGATTTTTCTTCCCAGTCCACGACTTCCTTTGTGGACTGCTTTTTCTTTACGGTGTCCAATTGCATCATCTTTCCCCCAATTCTCTTCTTCACATTGCTTGTTTTATCACTTTCTGCGAGTGCTGGCTCGGTATCGAGCCGCACTTTGGCCTCTTCCGGAAACTCTATTCCGTGAAGAGGCAATCTGGTTCGGATGGTGTTTATCCCATTGGGGGTTGCATCATCTCCCTCAAACCCAATCTGCTTTTCTTTTTCCATGTCCGAATCTGTCCAGTACTGGCGGAGGCGATGGTTTTATATTCGCGGCTCCACAGTGGCTGGGAAGCATTTTGGTCTTGCTCCTTTCGACCCCTCCCAAAAGATCGAGCCGAAGAGTTCCTGGAAAAACCAGATCTTGGATGGCAAGGTAGCGGAGATAGAGGCTCTCTATCATCGAGTGGAGGATCTCCAGTTGATTCCGGAGAAGGAAGTGAACGGTGGGGATATCATCCGCACATTTCTTGAGCGTCGGGTGTAGCCACTCCAGGCTAGGGTGCATCCGATGTTCCTTTATGCTGGCCGCCGTGATCCGACGAGGGTTTCGGCTGAGAAATTCTCCCAGGGAGATCTCGACAGGGCCCTTCGTTCGCTGCTGAAGTTCAAGGCTGGAGAGGATATCCCGGGGAAGTCGCTGACTTCTCCGTTTTCTTCTTCGCTTCCTGTTCCACAGGTGTAGATCTGTGCGCGTAGCGCTATTTTCGACTGCATTGTATTTGCATTTGTTTGCTAACAAATTTTCTTCTCTTGTGCAGAGCTTCAAAGTGCCGGGCATGTCGCCTCCATTACCCGAAGTATTTCCGGATGCTCCAGATAATGATGTGGTGGATTCCATGTCCGAGCTGCCGTCGGCGCGGTCTCCGGCTGAAGAGGCCAATGAGTCGAGCGAGGACCACACTCGCAAACAATCACGGAGCTCCAGCGAGTCTTCGGATGCCTAGACTCCTCCGACTCCTAGGAACCCGCTGTGTCTTGAACGTCAGAGTGATGGGCATGGAGGCTCTTCCTCTCCGATTCCTGCTGTTCCCGTGCGGGCTGTAGCGCCGCACCCGCCGGCGAAGCGGAAGAAGGAAGAGAAGAAGGAAGATAAGAAAGAGGAGAAGAAAGTCCAGAGGACCCCTCCTGTCTTCAACCTGAGCGAGCTTGACTCGTAAGTTTCCTTTGTCCTGCACTGCTTTTTCTTGCCTATTTACTTTGTACTTGTGCTAATTTGTCCTTGTGCAGGCACTCTTCCAACAACTCCTCCAGCGATGGTGCTCGGGAGATGATGGGGGAGTTGAAAGTCGCGTCTCCTCCTCCTCAGACGGTGGCTAACTCTGAAGGTGCTGCTCCAGACCCTTCTCCGCAGGAGGTTTAGGTGGTTGCGCCTCAGAAGGCTGCAAGCGGATCTTCGGAGTCGCCATCGGATCATGTGAGTAGTTCTGCCTCCTGCCACGGGGAAGCCCCCGAGCATTTGTAAAAGAGTTTTGTTGTTCGTTCCTCCTTAGAGTCTCGGGGGGAGCCCCCGAGCGTTTTCGTGTGTGTATTTTGCTTCTGATCTTTCTTTTGGGCGTAGCCCCCGAGTCCTTCTCTTGACTAGTAGGTCTTTTTCTTGCAGCCTTTTGTGCAGGATGCCAAACGACTGGTGCAGCAGCACCTGGCGCTGGAGGCCAGCCTCAAACAGCTTCAAGGTACTTTATGCCTTGATGTTTGCTTCTTCTTGTATTCTTGTCCTGTTATTCGATGTTTGTATTATTTGACTGTGCAGAGGAGCACAACACCTCCCTTCGTGAGATTGATGCTCTCAAAAAGAGCCTCGGTCAAGCGGAGAAGAAGGCCTAGGTCGCCGTTGGTGCGAAGGAGCGCCTCGAGCTGGAGTTGGCTACTGCGGCCGAGGCTAAGGAGCCCCTGCAGCAGGAGGCCACGGACCGCGAGGAGCAGATTGCCATCGCCACGGCTTCACGCGAGAGAGAGGTGGACGGCAAGCTTATGGCGGTTGCCAAGGCTGTTTCAGGTGAGTATCTTCGCCGTCCTCTTTTGGTTTCCTTGTCTTTCTTTTGCGGTGTTGTCGTTCATTCTTCTTCCTTGCTATTTTAGATGCCGCAGGCATCGAGTTTGATCGTGGTGCTCTGGAGCACGGGAGTGCTCTGGATGATGCTGCTGCGGCGGTTGAAGATCGTTGCGGCACCGTTGTCAACTCGCTTGCCAAGGCCAAGGAGGTCCTTGGGCGCTTCTACAAGGAGCTTGTCCCCAAGGGCGCGGCCCTTGATGATGTTGATGCTCTGGCGGAGGCGCTGTCAGCCGAAGCACCTACGGCATACAAGCGCAAGCAGAAGGGCATCGGTGCATCCGTCGGGCTGGCAATGGCCTTGGCGGCTGGAGGAGCGCCAAGCTAAGGAGGCTCGTGCTGTGGAGAGGGAAAGGCTTTGTCAAGCGGCGTGGCGTTCCATGGAGGAAGAGGAAGAGAAGAAGAGGAAGGGCAAAGGACCTATGCTTTAGATTATGTAACCAGGAGCTCGCGTATGAACGATGGATGATGTGTGTGAACTTAGTGTGATGTCGAACTACGGATGATGATGTGTGAACTATGTATGATTTGTGATGTTTGAACTTAGTGTGATGTGTGAACTTAGTGTGATGTTTGAACTATGTATGATTTGTGATGTGTGATCTATGTATGATTTGATATGATGTGTGGTCAGAGAATGTGATCAGAGCGTGCGGCGCCAGCTCCCACGACGCTGCACGTCCATATGCGGCGCCAGGCGCCTCCTGGCGCGGCAGGCAAACCTCCTGTCGAATCGACGGGAGGAGGCCTGGGAGGGCGCGGCGCCATGCCGGCCGGCGCGGCAGGCCTGGGAGGGAGCGGCGCCAGCTCTGACGGCGCTGCACGTCCATATGCGGCGTCAGGCGCCTGTCGTGGCGCGGCAGGAAAACCTCCTGTCAATTCGACAGGAGGTGACCTAGGAGGGTGCGGCGCCATGCCGGCCGGCGCGGTACGCTTTAAGTGTGCGGCGCCAGCTCTCACGGCAGTGCACATCCATATGCGGCGCCAGGCGCCTGTCGTGGCGCGGCAGGAAAACCTCCTGTCAATTCGACATGAGGTGACCTGGGAGGGTGCGGCGCCTGGCACGGCAGGCCTGGGAGGGTGCGGCGCCAGCTCCCACGGTGTCGCAGGCCTGGGAATGGGAAGCCTGGGAGGGTGCGGCGCCAGGCGCGGCAGGCCTGGGAGGGTGCGGTGCCAGCTCTCACGGCGCCGCATGCACTCTTGCTGCACCGCCAGACGTGGCGCCGCAGGCCTGGAGGTGCATAATTTTCTACTTTCTACCATGCAGTTTCTAACTTTCCAACTTTCTAAATTTCTAACATGTTTGACTCAAGCATTTCTAACTTTCTAACATGACACAAACTGACGAGGTTTGATCTCGTCAATGCCCATTGTTATGGACTTGGGTTTTGGAGAAGATGGGATTGCTGGAGATCGTGGAACGGTTAGCAAACAAGCAATACGGGACACGAGGTTTACCCAGGTTCAGGCCCCCGGAGGGAAAACCCTACTCCTGCTTGTCTGCTCTTTGATTATGGCAGAACCGGGGATTACAGGGGTGCGCAGATACGATCTGGCGTGAAGGTGCGTATGCGGAAATATGAGAGAGAGAGATCTAGGTCGTGCCCTCCTGGCCTTTATATAGACTTAGGCAGGTCCCAGGCACAGATCTAGTCGGTTACAGGTTCTAGGGTTTACCCCTTTGAATTTCCTATCTACTCTAGTCTTGTTCTCCAAGGATCCGAAGGCGTCATGGGCCTTGGCCACCCGAAAATCTTCATGGGCCAGCGCATATTTGCCGTGGGCCTTCCTTGGGCTAGACCACGTATGCTGAGATCGTGTACCCGCGGGGTATAACCATGTCACAAACATTTCTAACATGTTTGACTCAAGCATCTCTAACATTGCCTCAAACATAGAACATTGTCTCAAACATAGGATTAACATCACAATACCTCAAACATTGAACCAACATAGTCTCACACAACATTGAACCAACATAGTCTCACACAACATTGGAACAACATAGTCCTCTCCTTTCTAGCAACTACTTTCTGACATGCTTGCTCTTGCCTCCTCTCCTCGGAGCAATCTTCTTCTGCCGCGGCTCGTCCTCGGGATCGGACTCGACAATATGACGATTTCTTGGCCTTAGCTTGATTGCGGACCATAACTTTCGTTGATACTTCTCCAATGACATGTCGTCCGGCACCTCTTCGTCTTCGGCCTTTACAATAAGAGCAATGATCTCATTAGAGTGATACATGGAAATTCAAGAAAGATGTCATCGGTGAAAGTTTATCTCTTACCATGGAAGATTGCTCATCGTCGGGGCTGCTTTCCTCTCGTGAAGTGGACTTTGCCGGTTCCTTGGACGACGTCGCAACAACCTCAGGATCCCGACAACCAAGCAAGTTCGCGAAGCGTCGTAGCTTTTGTGCCTGCTTCCTAACGAAATCCCTTAACTTGCTATTGCCCTCCTCATCCCTCGGGAAAGCGCCCTCCAACTCATCCGCCTACTTATGGACCTCTGTGCGCTGCATTGCAAGCAAATCAATGACACATTACACAAATCCGACTAAGATAGTAACGGGAACATGAACTACCGACTTACCACAAAGTTCATCACGGGGGCAAAGGAGGTTTGCCGCCCTTCTCTAACATCTTGGTTATACTCAAGGTTCCTCAGCTCGTCCCACGCAAGCAGCGGCTCTTCCAATATATCTTCCGGATATGCATCCGGTAGGAGCTTCACACGAGTGTTCTCTAGAAACCAATGGAGGTACTCGCTGAAAGCGTCCTCACAATGGGGTTTTGCAGCCATTCTTTTCGATTTCTTAGCTTCTCTCACACATAAAATAAATCTAGCTACGTGTTTCTGGTGAATCTTGCCCCAGTCAGTCTTCTTGCTCTTGAGCCTGTCCAACCTGTATGTGAATAAAGAGCAACTTTTGAAGCACACACAACTATCATACATTGCCTTCAAAAATATGTATAGAACCAATTCTTACCGATGAAGAGCTTCGTCGGTGTCCTGGTAATCCGGAGGTGTAGCCTGATAGAGACCAAACTGTCTCATAACCCGCTGCGGCATATAATGCTCAACAACCCACAGCATATCATGGGGCACTCCATATACCGTAGATTGCGTTCCGCGTCGCACTGTGGGTTAAGACGGAACTCCTCACAACCAAAATTGTCCCTAGGACCATATACCTCCCATACAACCTTAATCGCAAACAAGATAGTTCAATGAGAAGAGCACTTGAAAGGAATGCTAAACGGTGTATATTCAGAAATTCTTACTTGCTCCGGGAGAAGGTTGTCAAACTCATTGGTGTATCTCAGGTACGCGTTTTATAGGTCGGTTGGAGGCTTTGAGACCACGTCCCAATTGTAAGCCCATGTGGGCCACTTCAACCTTTCCCCGCCATCACTATAGGGTTTGGAAGGCATATGTTTTGGCCTACTAACTGGAAAGCGTTCCCACATCCACACCGAGAGGAGTAGCAACAGACCACCGATATAAGCCTCAGCCCCAGTCCTTCGACAAGCCTCGTCCAGCTACACAAGAAAGCAAACAAACTTAGTCATGCATAAGTTCGAAGAACATATGTAAAGAGGGGAAAAATAGAAACACCCCATTACCTGTCGGTACAAGAAGGCTAATGCCGCCGAACCCCGGCTCCATTTTTTATCCATCACAGTTAAGGCCTTCAGCCAGTGCCAGTGAGCCATGTTGCCCTTACCATCAGCAAATATAGTCTTCGTGATGACATACCACACATACACACGGGCATATATAATAATCTCATCCTCGCTAGCATTCTCAGGACATGTACTAAAGTTTTGTGCTATCCACTTGAAAGTTGCCCCGGTTGTGACTCTTAATTTCTCCCCCTTTGAGTTTATAGTGTCACCAGGACACTTACCACCAGTAAGGCCACACATCCGCTCACGCCAGCCGTCGGAGCCTGTGTTAATACACAGAGGATCCCCCTGGATAGGGAGTGCAAGGATCATGGACATGTCCTGCAGAGTGATGGTCATCTCACCGGTACGGAGGTGAAAACTATGCATCTCCGGCCTCCACCGGTCGACGAGCGCGGTGATAGCAACAGGGTTCATGTGCGGTGAACCACGATTGACCATATGGATGAACGGGAGCAATCCTAGCGCTTTGATGTGCACCATGTACCGATCATCGTACCGCATCATCTCTTGGAAATGCCCGTGATACCTAAGTCGTAGGGGAACAAGAGGCTGCACACATAGAAGCTCGATTATAACATGTCCATCCAACTTGAGAAACATATAATGATTTCGAGGTTTTTTTTCTTACCTTGATCCCCTCGGCAAGAATGCGGCCACAGTGAACCTTGTCATACGACGGCTCAAGAAGCGACATGCCTTCTACGAACCCGGTTTGTACATGGGGTGGTGTACGGGCTTCTTCCGATTCCGATTCCGACATCCTAGTTAATTTAAAAAGTAGAACTATATATGTGAACATATATGAGAGCAAAATATATAAACAATTCTTTCTATATGAGCATCTCTATGTGACAAAGGTTCCAATAGTTATGAAAAAAATTTACAACTAACAAGTACATGGAGAATTCATAGTATGGAAGTTTCCTAGTATGAAACTAACAAGTATATGAAGGATTACTATATCAATAAACTCTAGTATTAACGTTTATTACAACAACAAATTATAACTAAAATGAATATAAGAAATTCTTACCAATTACTACTAACAATAATTTTCAATCCATAACAAAAACATACTATCCCACATTATTATCCACAACAATTACTACTAACAATTCCTACTACTTACTACTAACAATTACCAATTACTAATAAGCAAGAATATTGCCAAACTAGGGTTTCCCTTAGGGCAAAATGAGATATTTCTTGGACAAATACCTGGGGGATGTGGTGAAGAACAAGATCCACGGAGAGATTCTTCAAGATCTGAGCAATTGGGGGAGGGATTAGAGGAGGGGAGCATCAACCCTAGCCGCCGCCATGGCTGTGTTCACTGAGTTGAGAGGAAAGGAAAGGAAAGGAAAGAGAGAATAGGGTCGGGTTGGGCCGACCCGGCGCGAGCTTAAGGGCTCCAGGTGTGCGGCGCCACCCACCATGGCGCGGCACAGGTGGGTGCGGCGTCACCCCGCTTGGCGCCGCACTTAAGGTGCTAGGGCTCGTGGAGCCAGCGTGGCAGGGTTTGTCGCGCCAGCCCGAAAGGCGCAGCAGGCTGGCGTGCGGCGCCAGGCTCGGTTGCGCTGCACACGCGAGCCAGCGTGGCAGCTGTGCGGCGCCTGGCCCCAGCCGGCCAGTGTGGCAGGCCTGCGGCGTCGTCCGATCTAGCGCTGCACAGGAGGCTGCGGCGCGCGCGGGCGGGAGTGGCAGAAAAGGGTTATTTCGTTTGAATTTGTTTTTAAATAGGGTTAATCTTTGAATTTTTTACGACTTTAGGTTATTTTTATTTAATTTACCGTACATAACCTATGGGCTCGTCATGGTTAATTTGTCCACACCTGTGTGCTTGTACTGTTGACTGTGTGCATCTTTGGTACTACATGTACCAAAAGCCGACTTTTTGGATTGTATCAACTAGAAACATCTCAACGTATCAATTGTTATTTTATGTATAAATGTGATTTGATGTGGGATTTCTCATGAAAATTTTACTACGGAGTATGCATGTCTTTGGATTTTGGAAGAAATGAACCCACTGGAAACTTGTGTATTTATTGAGTTTTTTCGGATATACATTTCTGCTCTTTTTTTGTTTCGATGTAGTTATTATTTCCATCTTATGCATGGGAAATATTAGTGGTTGGTGTGAGAAGTGTTGAAGTGTATAAGTGGATTGCACTAGCCCTTTTCATCAATTCGGATTTTTGGTTGCGTTGGTTAGTGCATGAAGCTTGACATGGTATCAGAGCCTAAGGTCTCGAGTTCGAGTCCTGCCTTTCGCAATTTATCCTAAAATTGTTGTTGACCCCTCTATGTCCATGTATAGGCCTGTTGAGTCATACGTGAGTTTCGCGCGCCGTCGCTCTCTTCCGGTTGCACGTGCTGACTTCTTCTTGTCACACGTGAGAGGGGGTGTTGAAGTGTATAAGTGGATTGCACTAGCACTTTCCATCAGTTCAGACTTTTGGTTACGTTGGCTAGTGCATGAAGCTTGACAAGAGGCACATGTGCATGCAGTATGGAGAACAAACTTGTGGTTAGATGGTTAGGAGGACAGTGGTATCCCGACCCACTAGAGTTCAAACCCTATGTTTGACGCTTTGGTGTCTCATAAAGGTGGAATATTCCTTCGGTGACTTTGTCAATCTCAAGACCCGTCGGCTTAGTTTCTCGGAGGTGTTCATAGGAGTAGAGGGTGCGTGCGTGTGTTCAAGGGATGATTGTATGCCTACATTATGACCGTCTGTGTTCGTACAGTGTTTTAAAAAAAAAATTGTACACGCAGTATGGCCAAGGCACTGCGTGTTTCTCGATCTGTGTCACGTCAGCAAAGAGACTACTAGATTTTTTGAAATGGAAGTTGCTGGCAGTTTTTCTAGTAAAGGATAATCCCTGAAATGAAATGAATCGGGAGATGATTGGTTGGTGTTGCATCTCTTGCATGTGGCGCCACGACTCTGTTGACGCTGCTACCGGCCGTATCATTCCGAATCCCGTGTCCCAACTGTTTTGCCGTTGCAAATGAACCCAAGTCTGCTTTGTCGACTCCCCTGTGTCTTCTCATTCTCTTTCTTTTTCTCGAACAACGCATCCCTGCCACAAATCCGTGGTGAAATGCACACCACACGGTCACACTATCTAGGGCAGTACTCTTCTTTGCAAACGTCTACGAGAACAAGCAGGACATCACTTCCTGCTATGATCTTCCGTAGACGAAGTAATAACTAACTAGAAACCGCCGTGGCGCTTATCCATCCCATGTGGCCTCTCTGTATCATCCTCTTTCTTATCTCCAATGAGTAGCTTGATGTTTTCTTTTCAAAATTCCATCGATTTTATTAATACTAATCATCACCAGTACAAAGACCAAAAAGTAATACAAGTACACATAGGTCTTTAGACTACCTAGCGACACTAGCATGAGCCGAAAGCGCGTTGTGGTCCTAACCAACGGAGGTGGAGTGGACCAACAGCGTTGCCGACGGGGGAACGGAACCGTGGATGGGTTTAGAGCTTCACGCCTGCCACCTGTTTCCGTTCGTACCGGTTCGGTATAGTTGTTCTTATTTGTTGATCTTTTCTTAGTCGGTTCTTTCTTTGAATTTTTTTAATCGGCTATATGTTATTAAATAGACAATTTACCAATTCCTCTTACACGACACTAAATCTATGAACATAAATCTTCATGATGCATTATGGAAAGAGTTAGCGCTGCTCTATGTCAGCTAGGAAAAGATCATTGGCGATCAGTCACCTCCCTTGTTGTCTGGCTTTATAAAAACGCGAGATTTAATCCGCCCAGTGATCGCAGTATACACCCCACCGTAGGGCGTCACGCCATTATTTAGTATGTCTGCAACATCATCTTAATATTTTTTTCTCAGTGCATCGAAACAGCACAATAAGTGTGGCAACATTTACAAGCCAACAATGTAGGAAAGCAAATCTCTATGCAACAAATTCTCATCGGTTGCAGCAAATCACCAAGAAATAATCACCATGCATACGATGGAAGGTGAAAAAGGCTTGTAGCATGAAGGAAACATTTGCAACAAACACACAGAGTCATTGTAGCGTATTGTCCATGTATTTGCAACAAAACAAAAATGAGTTCCTAACATGCTGAGATAATGCAACATCCATCCAAAAGTAAAAAAAACACCAAACCTTTATTTTTCGGCACCGACTTCGACGAATCGAGCTCGCCGACGGTGAATCAGAATTGCGCTACATTGTGACCAATCTGGCAAGATGAACTCGTTCCGCAAATATTGCCATCTTCCTTGAGCTCTATCATGGGTGGATGGCTTCGATTTTGAGTTGTAACTGCAGCAGCACGAGGCCGACCATGGTAGCACAACGGGCGGAGTATAACAAAGTGGACATAGGTGAATAACATTTGGAATGGATATGATGGGCGGTGGAGAGCATGTAGTGGTGAGGGATGTGACACTCAAAAGTGAGATCCCACGTGAGACAGAGGCGGGCGTACAACACAACCGAGAGAGAAATAGAGAAAGCCACATGGGGATTAGAGCATAAATGGAACAATCACCTTGACCTAGCTCAATCTGATAGCTCGATCAGTCGGTCGAGACAAATCATTTACCAAAAGATTAAAGGTGGCCATACTACGGGCAAAGTCGTGATGTCATGGTGCTTTCTCTTAAGAGTAGTTATAAGATATTTTCAAAATTACAATAAAAAGCTTACATGTCCAAATGAACATGCTCATTTTCATGATGTTAAAACAAAGACACTCAGGGCGATGGAACATTGATCTAGGGTGGGAGTGAATATTTTTTCAAAAAAGTTCTCAAGAATAACCTCACATTCCATATCTCAGCAAAATCTAACCCTTTCGCTTGAAGCCATCATCCACAACGTTGAACTTGTCTACGTCGACACAAGATAATTTGGCGTTGGAAAAAAACTTAGCAAAATAAAATAAAATTATATCTCGACACCATGGTATGTGGCATTGTGTTATTAATACCCAACGCCACGATCTATGATGTTGACTCCCTTTCAATGGTCAATGCTATGGAGAATTCCGTTAAGCTAAAATGGTTAGATTTGATTTGAAAATATGAAAAGATGAAAAAAAAATTGGCTGAGCTTTTTTTTACTAGAAGGTTAAATTTGTCAATGCTCACCTAATCTCGCGGTCGAAACGAAACCTAAATTAAACGGCATACCATTGCGCCGTCACATCGCAACACGCATCGTACGAGCACGGGTCTCCTTAAGTACAATCCTAATCAAGAAGACACGCAATGATACGGTGTACTGTTGTTGAGGAATATGCCCTCTCACCTCTGCGATGCGGTGCCCAGGAAACGCAGCAGGGGCATCTTGGTCAAACCAACCTCGACTTCGACTGGTTTCTTTCTGCTTCTCCTCTTCCTTCTTCCACCCTACCCCTCCGGCGGCTCTACTCTGCTCTGCTATAAGAAGAGCCTTCCTCCTCGTCCACAACCACAAGCACACCACCCCAAAAGCTCCCACCAACTAAATCTCCCACAGAAAGCAAAATTGCCTCGAGGCGTCAGTTTCGATCCGGAGCTTCTTCCTCGTCGCGCTGCGGGAAGGTATGCAAACTGCTTCCTCCTCCTGTTCCTTGCTGTTCTTGGTATTCCGTTCAGCCTTGGTGCGAGCCGTCGATGTAGGAACCCTTCCTGGCTTAGCTAGATTTTCAGTGCTGGCTGCGTGTTCTTCGGCCGCCAGTATGGGCTAATTCGAGGATACGAGCCAAAGTTATGGCCTTCTAATTTCCGGCGAGCCTGCTTTGCTTTCCCATCCAATCCGGCGGTGCATTCTGTCGGTTGGATCTGAGAATTTCCAAGCTCCTATGCTCATAGTTTTAGGATTTGTGGAGAGGCGCAATTGTTTTCTGCAAGATTGAACATCTTTGGCCTTTTCCTTCTGTGAAGTTGTCGGTCGCGTTATGCTTTTCCACAATGTCTAATTTGTTAGACTTTTCTCGAGGCGCTGAAGATGTAGCAGGCGTCTCGAAGCGCCGAAGATATGTTTTCTGCAAATTTGGCCTTTTCCTTCTTTGAATTTGTCGGTCGCCTTATGTTTTTTTACAATGTCTATTCTTTTTACAAACACGCAAGAGCTTTGTCGAAGAGCTGAAGATCTAGCAGACCAGCAGTTTCTTTATATGGCCTTATGGGTCTGATCTCTGGTTTTGCTGCATACCCATGTTAACACTCTGAATTGGTTGCAACCTTGATTTGAAAGAAAAATAAGTCGAGATGCATTCTCTGTTGTTTCCACTAGTTTGCTGTGTGCACACCACTATGGTGATTTTCATATACGGCTCGCCGATCAACATATCCCTGATTCTCTAGTTGCTAAACAGAACAACACTCTGTTGTTTCTTCAACAGTCCATACTACAAGGGTTGTATCTCTGGATCTTCAATTGCAGAATCTGAAGATCTATTTTCTTCTTTGCAGAGAACTCCAATACCAAACAAGCACTCAAAGCCTCAGGGAATGCTGAAAGATGTGCTTGCTTAGAAGAAATTTCACCTGCGCGATAAAGGAGATCGCCGCTGCTCCACAAGAGCTGACTTGGTCAACTCTGTATGCGAGCAACCATCATTTCTGCATCATCCCTACGCCATCTAGACTCCGTCGTGACATGAAAGTGCTGTTCACTGTTGTGGATCAAGACTACCAAGGGGAGGATGGTTGAAGTGTTGCACTCCATCTGAATTGTAGCAGCAATAGTATATATATAGGCTGTGGTGTTTATACAGATAGAAGACATGGAGAACAGAGGGAAGATTCTAATGGAGCGGTATGAGCTAGGGAGATTGTTGGGGAAAGGGACATTCGGCAAAGTGCACTATGCCAGGAGCCTCGAGTCGAACCAGAGCGTCGCCATAAAGATGCTGGACAAGGATAAGGTGATGAAGGTTGGTCTCTCGGAGCAAATCAAGCGTGAGGTCACAACCATGCGATTGGTGGCACACAAGAACGTCGTTCAGCTTCACGAGGTCATGGCGACACAGAACAAGATATACTTTGTCATGGAGTATGCGAAAGGCGGCGAGCTCTTCGACAAGGTTGCAAAGAGTGGCAAGCTCACAGAGGCTGCCGCACACAAGTACTTCCAGCAGCTCATCAGTGCAGTGGATTATTGCCACAGCCAAGGTGTGTATCACCGGGATCTCAAGCCTGAGAACCTGCTCCTGGATGAGAATGAGAACCTGAAGGTCTCGGATTTCGGGTTGAGCGCACTCTCAGCATCGAAGAGGCAAGATGGCTTGCTCCACACCACCTGTGGAACGCCTGCATATGTAGCCCCGGAGGTGATCAGCAAGAGAGGCTACGATGGTGCAAAATCAGATATCTGGTCTTGTGGTGTTGTCCTGTTTGTTTTGGCTGCTGGTTATCTCCCTTTCCATGGCCACAACTTGATGGAGATGTATCGGAAGATTGAGCAAGGCGATTTCAGGTGCCCCAGCTGGTTCTCACACAAACTCCAGAAGCTTTTGTACAAGATCCTGGACCCCAATCCAAGCACAAGGGCATCCATCCAGAAGATAAAAGAGTCTACCTGGTTCCGAAAAGGTCCAAGGAGCACCCTTGCAGTGAAGGAGAGAACTCCCAGTGAAAATGTCACCACAAATGCCACAGCTGGTGTGAGGCCCAGGAAGACAGCTCCTGAAGATGTGAAGCCCATGACAGTGACAAACTTAAATGCCTTCGAGATCATCTCATTCTCCACGGGGTTTGACCTGTCCGGCCTATTCATCCAAGAGGAATGCAGAAAGGAGGCAAGGTTCACTTCAGACAAGCCTGCTCCAGACATCATCTTGAAGCTGGAATGCGTCGCGAAGGCGCGGAATCTCAGGGTAAGGAAGAAGGACAATGGCGTGGTGAAGATGCAAGCGCGGAAGGAGGGGAGGAACGGTGTTCTTCAGTTGGACGCGGAGATCTTTGAGATCACGCCTTCCCACCATCTCATCGAGATGAAACAAACAGGTGGTGATCCGCTGGAGTACCAGGAACTGATGGAGGACATCCGGCCAGCGCTGAAGGACATAGTCTGGGCCTGGCATGGAGATGACCAGGAGCAACAAGATTAGGTTTTTGGAAGTGCTGAGTATTTAGTTTTCGATCGTCAAGTTCATTACCTTTTCAGCTAGAACGATTCGTTCTACATGCGTGTGTTCTTTGTAGTATATGTTTTTTCTTGTACCTAAAGATTACTTGTTGAGGCATTGATGAGAAGTTGAGATACATAATAAAAAATGGTTGTTCTGCTCAATTCCTCTCGTTGTTCTGTGTGCATTGAGATGATAATTAAGATGAAAAAAAAAACTTGAACTATGTGTGGTTTGCAATCTCTGGAAGAAAGTGACATCTGTTCCATTTATCTTCTGATGTGAGTTGTAATAATTTGAGTAACTTGACTAAAATCTGGAGTACCTAGTATGTTGGTTTATATCAGGAGATTGATACTTAGGTTCTATTTACCAAATCTAAGAAGAAAAATTCATATCAACTGGGCTGCTAAGCTGTCATATTCAACAACCCAATGTACAGACTGTACTCAGGAAGTAGAAAACCAGCAAGTGGTTCCTGCCCAGTCTGATCCGAAAAGTAGAAGTAAACTTAATAGATAGCTAACAAAATACAGGTAGCTGCAGCTTCACCAGAAACTGTCACCAGTTATTTAACTGCAGAAAGAGTAGTTATCGATACTGGATGTTAAATATCAAGCATATATGATTCACTTGCAGTCTTGCAGACAAGTTTGGTCCAGAAAGTATCTGAACATCACTGGTTAAGAAATATAAGAAATTGTCACTACCATAGGGGATAGATCCAACATCCTAGACTTCCCTAATCAACCATTCAAACAATTGAAGAGGGACCATTACACACTTGATTGAATTGAACAGACCAATCTCAGCAGTGCCAAGTTGTCGAAGCATAAACTCTTTATGTCCCCGGTTTCTAGCAGAGATGCTTCTGCCCTTGATGCCTGATGCCATGAATCATGGTAGATGCCTGAATGCAATGTATCGCTGCAGATCAGAAATGAAAATCTTGCTACAGATGAATATTGTCATCTTACAACATATAGATTTAACCTATATATGTGAACCTTCCCATCGCAACTATCAAATTTTAAGTGAACTGTTTCATCTTTGTACTGGTTGGTTAGTTGGAACTTTGTTGATTATAATGTAAAGAACTTCAGGTTGATTTTCAATGTTGGATGACAATGGATTAATCATGTAGTAACTGGAGTTCATTTTTGTATCATTACTATGTACTACGTATCAGTTACAATGTTGACGAGGTAACATTATGCACTTGATTGAATTGAACAGACCAATCACAGCGATACCAACTCGTCGAAGGATAAACTCTTTATATCCCTGGTTTCTAGCAGAGATGCTTCTGTCCTTGATGCCTGATGCCATGAACCATTATAGATGCTTGAATGCGACGTACCGCGGCAGATCAGAAATCATCTTGCTACATATGATGATTGTCATCTTACGATGTATAAATTTAACATGTCTATGAGAACCTTCCCGTCGCAACTAGCAAATTTTAAATGAGCTATTTCATCTTTTTATGTGTTGGTTAGTTGGAAGTTATAATGTAAAACAACCGCAGGTCGATTTTCAACGTTGGATGACCATGTACTAATCATGTAATAACTGGAGTTCATTTTATAAGTACTATGTACCTATCAAATACAATGTTTTGAAATCCTGTTTTATTTTTACAAGCAGATAAACATGAAAAGCATGGTGTAGTCCATCTTCGGCGAACATGATGTATGAAAAGAAAAAGGAAAATGCGAGTAAGATTTTATTTAAATTTTTAGTTCATTTTTTTGTTCTGCATCCGAAAGTGTTTAATCTGGTGTCATATCCTACATATATGCATGTTGTATAAGTCCCTAGATATATTGCTACTAAAGCATAGGAGCTCGTTCTCTGAATATTGCTCCCACTGACGAGGCAAAAGCAGAGTAATGTTTCTATATTTGTTTAAAAGTTGAACATAGCCCTCTTCTGGACGGACCGGTGGCTCGACGGGAGGACCATTGAGGAGATAGCGCCAGAGCTCTTCGCGCTAATCCGAATACGCGCTCGTAAGAGCCACACGGTGAGAGAGGCGCTCCTTCAGCGCCAATGGATCGCTGACATCTAGGCCGCGCTGGCAGTACGTTCAGCTATGGATCAAGCTTCGGGACTTCCACTTGTCAGAGGAGACAGACACCCTTCTTTGGCGGTGGACGACAGATGCACAGTACACTTCCAAGTCTTGCTACGAGTTCCTCTTTGAGGGGGCTCTCCTATCAAGCTCTTGGAGGCTGAACTGGCGGACCTGGGCCCCGCCACGGGTCAAGTTCTTTGTCTGGCTAGCTTGCCAAGACCGCTGTTGGACAGGTGAGAGGCTGGCTCGGCGCGTACTACCGCATCCCCCGCGCTGCCCCTTGTGCGATCAATCGGTTAAGACTATGAGGCACCTATTCATTGGATGCCCCTTCTCGAGATCGATCTGGCACGAGGTCCTGTCTTGGATTCGATCTACGGCTGCCCCCCCCCCCCCCCCCCGGGAGGAGGATGAGATGGACTTCGTCGACTGGTGGCTCAAGGTGTGCCAATCTACTCCCCGTGCCATGCGTAAGGGCACATCATCACTTGTGATGCTGATGGCATGGTGGATCAGGAAGCTT
Source organism: Avena sativa (assembly GCA_916181665.1). Classification (NCBI taxonomy): domain Eukaryota; kingdom Viridiplantae; phylum Streptophyta; class Magnoliopsida; order Poales; family Poaceae; genus Avena; species Avena sativa. Next base: position 199,919,137 of record OV702282.1, read on the forward strand.
AGGAACGTTGTCGTCTTCGAGAACATCTCACCGGATCTGGGAGGGCTCCTGAGTACAATCCGATCCGAGGCTCGCACCTGGGCTGATGCCGGGGCAAAGGGACTGCGTTCCCTGTTACCCGCCGTCTAGATCTACCGTGTCGAGTGGGTTGTGTTGTGCAGGGTGTTCGCTTGTTTCCGAGCGTGTAAATTTTGTGCAGAAATCTCTTTTTTCTATCAATGAATCGAAACACAAGCTTTGCGTTTTTGCAAAAAAAATGAGTTGAAAGTTGTTCCCGATTACTTCATGGCCTTACTTCATTCGTGAAAAAATGACAAGTAAACAGTATGGAATTATTTCTGAAAATGGTGTTCATGCTAAACTTGTGGCACGATGACATGATTGTTCACATGTTTTATGCGAAAAAAGAAAATCCCTAACATGTTAGCAACACCTATTCCCCGCAAATGAAAAATGGTTGGCATTACCTACGACGACGTCTCATGTTTCTGATCAAGAAAGAGATGTGCAGAGCACTGATGAACGCTAATGTTATTGCCTCAAGTGTGAAGATGCTGATATATCTTATGATGATTACAGGTTTGCTTGGAAGCTTTCTACCGGTAAAGGACTTTTCAGTACATTTGTTGTCTTAGAATACGGAGATATAGCATGATCGGTGTCAGGTTTCGGCACAGTTTGATATGGAGAGTAGTTGTTATTTGACAAAAGATAATCTGTTAAGAATGAAGTGTTTGTTTTGTCGTAATCCTGAGAGCATTAAGCATCTATGTTTCAGAAATAACCAGTTCAGAATGTTTTTACCAGACTGCACTTTTGAGGAGATCAAAGAACTGTCACTTTTTTTTCGAAATGGGGGAATAACACCCCGGCCTCTGCATCAAGTGATGAGCCTCATTTATTACCAAGTTTAACCATCCAATTATTACAAGTTCACGGATCGCATAGGGTTGAAACATGAACCAACCAAATGAAAAGAAGAAGCATACAGAGATCAAACATTATGTAATCTACTAGTATGCCGCCAAGAAGCCTTGCTGAAAATATCCTGGGCGGCTGTTAGGAGCTGGCTGCCACCAACAACCATAGGGTCCCGCTGCTCCATAGGTAGGACTGTCACTACCATGAGGGATAAATCCAACATCCAAGAGCCATCTTTTTCCCACTTCCCTAATCAACCATTCAAACAATTCAAGGGGTAACACTGCACAGCTGACTGAACAGACCAATCGCAGCAACACCAAGTTGTTGAAGGATAAACTCATTATGTCCTTGATGCCTGATGCCATGAAGGCTGCTATATGCTGGATTCGACGCATCGCCGCAGATCAGAAGGAACAATCCTTCTACGGATGAATATTCTCATATTACGGCACATAGATATAATCCATGCCTAACCTCCCGTCGCAGGAGCTAACAAATGTTAAATGTAGTGTGTATCTTTGTATTGGTTGGTCAGTTGGAACTGTGTAGGTTATTATATGGTTGATAAAACTGCAGTCTGCAGGTTGATTTACAACGTCTTATGACCATGGTGATTATAACCATGTAATGTAATGATTGGAGTTCATTTTTGACGAGTATGTACTGATCAAATCTCCTTGTGAATCTTGCTCCCCTTGACGAGGCAAAAGCAGAGTAATCATGGTTCTCCATTTGCTTAACTTCACAGGGATTGTTTTCCGTCGCTGCATTCAAGACAAGTAAAAGAAAGTCCCTAGCATGTTTAGCATTACCTGTTCTGTTCCCCGCGAAAGAAAAATGTTTAGCATTACCAACTAGTACCGTAGTACGACGTTTCCAGATTTTTTATCAAGACAGAGATGTGCAGAGCATTGATGAACGCTAACGTTGATGCCACAATGTGAAGATGCAGAAATACTGAAAAAAAAATGATCATTGACTTTTCAGTATACATTGATCGTCAAGTTCGTTACCTTTTCAGCTAGAACGATTCGTTCTACATGCGTGTGTTCTTTGTAGTATACCTTTTTCTTGTACCTAATGATTACTTGTTGAGGCATTGATGAGAAGTTGAGATGCATAATAAAAAAAGTTTGTTTCTGTTCAGTTCCTCTCGTTGTCCTGTGTGCATTGAGATGATAATTAAGCTGAAAAAAACGCACTTGAACTCTGTGGTTTGCAATCTCTGAAAGAAAGTGGCATCTGTTCCATTTATCTTCTGGTGTGAGTTGTAATAATTTGAGTAACTTGACTAAAATCTGCAGTATGTAGTATGTTGGTTTATATCAGGAGATCGATACTTAGGTTCTATTTACCAAATCTTAGAAGAAAAATTCATATCAACAGAGTTGCTCAGCTGTCATATTCATCAACAACCCAATGTACAGACTGTACTCAGGAAGTAGAAAACCAAGTGGTTCCTGACCAGTCTGATCTGAAAAGTAGAAGTAAACTTAATAGATAGCCAGCAAAATACAGATAGCTGCAGCTTCACCAGAAACGCTCACCAGCCTACAGAAAGAGTAGTTACCGATACTGGATGTTAAATATCAAGCATATATGATTCGCTTGCAGTCTTGCACACAAGTTTGGTCCAGAAAGTATCTGAACATCACCGGTTAAGAAATATAAGAAATTGTCACTACCATAGGGGATAGATCCAACATCCTAGACTTCCCTAATCAACCATTCAAACAATTGAAGAGGGACCATTACACACTTGATTGAATTGAACAGACCAATCGCAGCAGTGCCAAGTTGTCGAAGGATAAACTCTTTATGTCCCCGGTTTCTAGCAGAGATGCTTCTGCCCTTGATGCTTGATGCCATGAATCATGATAGATGCCTGAATGCAATGTATCGCTGCAGATCAGAAATGAAAATCTTGCTACAGATGAATACTGTCATCTTACAACATATAGATTTAACCTATATATGCGAACCTTCCCATCGCAACTATCAAATTTAAGTGAACTGTTTCATCTTTGTACTGGTTGGTTAGTTGGAACTTTGTTGATTATAATGTAAAGAACTTCAGGTTGATTTTCAATGTTGGATGACAATGGATTAATCATGTAGTAACTGGAGTTCATTTTTGTATCATTACTATGTACTACGTATCAGTTACAATGTTGATGAGGTAACATTATGCACTTGATTGAATTGAACAGACCAATCACAGCGATACCAACTCGTCGAAGGATAAACTCTTTATATCCCTGGTTTCTAGCAGAGATGCTTCTGTCCTTGATGCCTGATGCCATGAACCGTTATAGATGCTTGAATGCGATGTACCGCGGCAGATCAGAAATCATCTTGCTACATATGATGATTGTCATCTTACGATGTATAAAATTAACATGTCTATGAGAACCTTCCCGTCGCAACTAGCAAATTTTAAATGAGCTATTTCATCTTTTTATGTGTTGGTTAGTTGGAAGTTATAATGTAAAACAACCGCAGGTCGATTTTCAACGTTGGCATCAGGCGCTGGGCGAAAGCTTTGTCCTGGCTGCTGGCCGGGGCCGACAACGGTGACGCCCGTGGACGCCGCATCCTTCTTGAAGTCGTCGTCGAAGCGGGTGTTTCTCGATCCTCCGCCCGGGCTCTCCGGGGGAAACCCTAGATCCCTCGCGGGATCGGGCGTGGGTGGCGCTTTCGTGTCGCTTTGCCTCTTGGGGCCTCGCTTTGGACGTCCACCGGAATGAGAGTATGTGGTGTGTGTTGGTGGTTTCGGCGAAGGCGGGTTGGCCTTCGGCCTGGCGGGGCGCAGCCCTTGGCCGGCGTGGTAGTTTGGAGCGGTGGCTCTGGTCTTTCGCCTTCGCTTGTTGCGTTGAGGTGTGGTGTCGACCTGGTTGGTCGTCGACCCGTGTGGTGCGCAGCCTCGGGGCTGGCGTGGTGTGTTGTGTTGTATGCGGTTTTTCGGCCAGTTTTACTCATAAAACGGGCCAACTCTTTTCTACTATATCAATGAAAGGCAAAACTTTTGCCTAGTTTCAAAAAAAAAGATTTTCAACGTTGGATGACCATGTACTAATCATGTAATAACTGGAGTTTATTTTATAAGAAGTACTATGTACCTATCAAATACAATGTTTTGAAATCCTGTTTTATCTTTACAACCAGATAAACATGAAAAGCATGGTGTAGTCCATCTTCGGCATCCGAAAGTGTTTAATCTGGTGTCATATTCTACATATATGCATGTTGTATAAGTCCCTAGATATATTGCTACTAAAGCATAGGAGCTCGTTCTCTGAATATTGCTCCCACTGACGAGGCAAAAGCAGAGTAATGTTTCTATATTTGTTTAAAAGTTGAACACAACCCTCTTCTGGACGGACCGGTGGCTCGACGGGAGGACCATTGAGGAGATAGCGCCAGAGCTCTTCGCGGTAATCTGAAAACGCGCTCGTAAGAGCCGCACGGTGAGAGAGGCGCTCCTTCAGCGCCAATGGATCGCTTACATCCAGGGCGCGCTGAGCTCGCTTGCCCTCTGGCAGTACGTTCAGCTATGGATCAGGTTTCGGGACTTTCACTTGTCAGAGGAGACAGACACCCTTCTCTGGCGGTGGACGAAAGATGCACGGTGCACTTCCAAGTCTTGCTACGAGTTCCTCTTTGAGGGGGCTCTCCTATCAAGCTCTTGGAGGCTGAACTGACGGACCTGAGCCCCGTCACGGGTCAAGTTCTTTGTCTGGCTGGCTTGCCAAGACCGCTGCTGGACATGTGAGAGGCTGGCTCGGCGCGGACTACCGCATCCCCTGCGCTGCCCCTTGTGCGATCAATCTGTTGAGACTATGAGGCACCTATTCGTTGGATGCCCCTTCTCGAGATCGATCTAGCACGAGGTCCTGTCCTGAATTCGATCTACGGCTCCCCCCCCCCCCCCGGAGGAGGAGGAGGACTTCGTCGATTGGTGGCTCAAGGTGTGCCAATCTACCCCCCGTGCCATGCGTAAGGGCACATCATCACTTGTGATGCTGACGGCATGGTGGATCAGGAAGCTTAGGAACGTTGTCGTCTTCGAGAACATCTCACCGGATCTGGAAGGGCTCCTGAGTACAATCCGATCCGAGGCTCGCACCTGGGCTGATGCGTGGCAAAGGGACTGTGTGCCCTATTACCCGCCGTCTAGATCTACCGTGTCGAGTGGGTTGTGTTGTGCAGGGTGTTCGCTTGTTTCTGAGCGTGTAAATTTTGTATAGAAAACTCTTTTTTCTATCAATGAATCGAAACGCAAGCTTTGCATTTTCGCGAAAAAAAAAGTTAAAAGTTGTTCCCGATTACTTCATTCATGAAAAAATGACAAGTAAACAGTATGGAATTATTTCTGAAAATGGTGTTCATGCTAAACTTGTGGCACGATGACATGATTGTTCACATGTTTTATGCGAAAAAAGAAAATCCCTAACATGTTAGCAACACCTATTCCCCGCAAATGAAAAATGGTTGGCATTACCTACGACGACGTCTCATGTTTCTGATCAAGAAAGAGATGTGCAGATCACTGATGGACGCTAATGTTATTGCCTCAAGTGTGAAGATGCTGATATATCTTATGATGATTACAGGTTGGCTTGGAAGCTTTCTACCGGTAAAGGACTTTTCAGTACATTCGTTGTCTTGGAAGATACGGAGATATAGCATGATGGGTGTCAGGTTTCGGCACAGTTTGATATGGAGAGTAGGTGTTATTTGACAAAAGATAATCTGTTAAGAATGAGTGTTTGTTTTGTCGTAATCCTGAGAGCATTAAGCATCTCTGTTTCAGATGCCCAACTGATGATGGTATATTATGGTAGATCTAATCGGTTTGAAGCTACAAAACAAGTGCAGAATGTTTTTACCAGACTGCACTTCTGAGGAGATCAAAGAACTGTCACTTTTTTTTCGAAATGGGGGAATAGCACCCCGGCCTCTGCATCAAGTGATGAGCCTCATTTATTACCAAGTTTAACCATCCAATTATTACAAGTTCACGGATCGCATAAGGTTGAAACATGAATCAACCAAATGAAAAGAAGAAGCATACAGAGATTAAATATTATGTAATCTACTAGTATGCCACCAAGAAGCCTTGCTGAAAATATGCTGAGCGACCGTCAAGCCAATAACCATAGGATCCCGCTGCTACATAGGTAGGACTGTCACTACCACGAGGGATAAATCCAACATCCAAGAGCCATCTTTTTCCCACTTCCCTAATCAATGATTCAAACAATTCAAGGGGCAACACTGCACAGCTGACTGAACAGACCAATCGCAGCAACGCCAAGTTGTGGAAGGATAAACTCTTTATGCCCTTGATGCCTGATGCCATGAACCCTGCTATATGCTGGATTCGACGCATCGCCGCAGATCTGAAGGAACAATCTTGCCACGGATGAATATTCTCATCTTACGGCACATAGATATAATCCATGCCTAACCTCCTATCGCACGAGCTAACAAAATTTAAATGAAGTGTTCATCTTTGTATTGGTTGGTTAGCTGGAACTTGGTAGGTTATGTAGTAAAAAACTGCAGTCAGCAGGTTGATTTACAACGTCTTATGACCATGGTGATTAACCATGTAATGTAATGTAATGATTGGAGTTCATTTTTGGACATGTACCAATCAAATCTCCTTCTGAATCTTGCTCCCCTTGACGAGGCAAAAGCAGAGTAATGGTTCTCCATTTTCTCAACTTCACAGGGATGTTTCCTGTCGCTGCATTCATGACAAGTAAAAGAAAGTCCCTAGTATGTTTTAGCATTACCTGTTCTGTTCCCCGCGAAAGAAAAATGTTTAGCATTACCTACTAGTACGACGTTTCCAGAATTTTTTTATCAAGACAGAGATGTGCAGAGCATTGATGAACGCTAATGTTTACGCCACAGTGTGAAGAAGATGCTGAAATATCTTATGATGATTACAGGTTGGTTTGGAAGCTTTCTACCGGTGAAGGATTTTTTCAGCACATCCGCTCTGTCCCCGAAGATACCGAGATAGATCTGATGATGGGTGTCAGGTTTAGGTATTCAGTTTTATATGGATCCTTTGGTGTCATTTGACCAAAGATAATCCGTTTGTAAGAAGGAAGCACTGTTTTTTGTCATAACCCTGGTAGTGGGAGCACTAACCATATACTCCGTTTTATATGCCCAGTTGACGATGATAGATTATGGTTGATCTAATCTCTTGGCCCCCAGCATGGATCTCTGTCTGTCCGTGAAACATATGCTTGATTCAAATCTGTAGGAACCAAGTGCAGAATGTTTTTTTATGAGAAGCGGCAAGAGTGATGCCATTTTCTGTAAGATAGTTTACAAAGTGAAGTGAAAACAAAGCGGAAACAGGCTGGCTCTAGCCCTTAGGTATAATATAAGATCGAGGGGCAGCCGCCTACGTGATTGTCGTGAGTAATCAAGGCTCACCTCGCTTAGGTCAAAAGCGTCATCGGTGGAAAATCCTCATGTTTCTCTCCTTCCACAAGCATGATATCCTTTTACCAAACTTTATGAATAAACAAAATAAAATACCCACTTGTCAGGAAACTCTAGAGAAATTGTCCCTATCACTGGGGAGGATAGATCCAAGTAACATCCGAGAGCTCATTTTTTTTATCTTCAGTCTCCTAGCCGGCAGGGGAGTTTGATCGATCAGGAGCGAAATGAAATCGAAGACGGCACCTTGCCCGAGGGCCGAGACCGATAGTGAGCTCGGCGCTGGTGTGCACTGGCTGAATGTGGCCTGGGTTAAAAAAAATTGAGTTGTTCTGAAGGTTTTTCTGAGGTTTCATTCAACAAGCTGTTCAACAAGCTGGTCAAGGAGATCAAAGAAGCCAGGTAAGAAGCAGAAGAATCCATGGCCTTGTCAGCACGGAAGGATCGAGGAGGCCAGACAGGGTGGAGAATTTATTCAGAGTACTGTACTTGAGAGAAGTAAACAAAACACGTTCAGCTACCGAGGTACTACTACTTGAGTTTTTTTTTAGGGAGAAGAACTTGAGAATTTTATCTGAGACAGCAGCATGTAAGTTCCATGTATATGAGAGACAGGCAGACAGCAATGCAAATGTTGCTAGTAGCTAAAGTATACACTTATTCAGCAATTGTATGCAGGGTATTACTACATAAACAGAAAAGCAAGAGCTCTCAGCTCACAGGTTTTGCAACAGGTAGCATTACAGATGCCACAACAGACAACAAAGACAACTCAAAAGCACAGCTGCTTGAACCACTAATTTGAAAAGTCGAAAATCAGCTTTATAATTAGTTCAGCAAATTATTGGATCCCGTACCACAAACCGATATTATTCTTGAAGGACAAACTGATATATCGTTGAAGGGCCACATGTGAACATCGACAGACTGGAAAACGAAAGGTAAAAACATGCAAAATTTTGTTCAAAACCCATACACCATACTCCCAGGTGCCCACCATTGCCCAAACTTACAGTCGGTCGGTCGCCATATACAAAAAGGTTCATACATGAACAACTTTGCACACTTCAACATATAACCCCCATGCTTACAGCCGCCAACACATTACACACAAGATGTAATACATATTCAGCTACTGCAAGTATTTGCAAGTTTTATTAAGACAGCAGACTGCATATTTTATGTATTTGGCTCACAGCAACTTAAAGTTTGTTAACCAGAGGATACATTCCTTCAGCAACTGTATGATAGGTATTACTACGGAAACATGCAGTTCAGAAGAGCAACAGCTCTTGGCCCACAAGGTTCCCACAAGTAGGAACACAGGTACCACCACAACAGCCAGCAAGACAACTTTTTCACAAAAGGAAGTCAAAATTCAGCTTTTATTCAGCAGATTATTGGATCCCGTACTGATACTACATAGTAGAACTGATGCATTTGAACATCCACAAACTGGAAAACAAAACTTAATAGCATGCAAATTTAGTTCGAAATCCATACACCGTACTCCCAGGCTCCCAGCATTGCCCCAACTTACAGTCGCCGTATACAACACAAGGTTCATACATGATCAATTTTGCACATATACTTCAACATATAACCCCCATGTTACAACCACCGCCGCATTACACAAGATGTTAAACACAGCAGATATAATGCAAATTTTCCCCATTCTGGGCACTCCAATTACAAGAACAATCAAATAGATAATGATGGTTCGTCACCGGGCCTTTTCGGATTCAGATTTTGCCGGTGGTGCAACAAAAGTCCTCCAAAGGTACCGCCCGCTTGCCATGTCCACCATTGTCCAGAATCCTGTCTTCGCAGCCGATGCAACCTACATTTGCAAGCAAATAGTCCTTCAGTCTTAGGGACCAGTTCACGGTACGAAAGCCACAAGCACATTTCTTGCAAATTTGTACACAATGGGAAACTGTGGCTCAACCTTCCTTCTTAAGTACTCTCTCCGTTTCAAAATATAAGATGTTTTAACTTTGTGAAGCAAACGTATCTAGATTTCTTTTAGTGTGTAGGTTCACTTGGGTTTGGAATGAACCTACACACTAAAAATAGTCTAGATACATTTGCTTCACAAAGCTAAAACATCTTATATTTTGAAACGGAGGGAGTAGTATATTGACACTTACCAACTTCTACCAATAGCAAGCGGGTAACCATAGCCAAGTTAATATGCACAAATCAACTACTCCCTCCGACCCATATTAATTGACTTAGATTTGTCAAAATTTGGATGAATCTAGACACCATTTAGTATATAGGTTCATCCAAAATTTGATAAATCCAAGTCAATTAATATGGGCCGGAGGAAGTAATTGAATACTTAACCAATCGAGCATAACCAATCGAACAGTGATTTACATAATGTCTGCATATAATTCTAGATAGACATATACAGTAAATATTATCTAGTATAGGTTTGGATGCTACATCTGGAAAGAGTAAACGCACACATATATGTAAGATCGCGTTATGCGAGAGCAACAGAATGTTTTAATGGGCTTGCAACCTTAACATTCTGAAGTCTCTGAAGTCTGAACGATGAAAAATCCAAAGGAGGACACTTTACGTATTTTCCACTACGTGCAAGACTGACAAAATTTGCACAAATTTGTAGGCTGTAGCTATGTGTATCTATGAAGTCGCATATCATCACTGTTAATAATAAAGTACTCCTATGTGCAAAGAAGAGTAAGGCTCCTTTTGCATGCAAGCATTTGTTTCAGTCAAAAGCGGCCAGTACTCATCACAGAAGCAATATGAAGCATTCTCTTGCAAATCTTGTACATGATGGACAAATGCCGTACAATCCTAAATATAAAGTGATCAACCGTGCACCAGTACACGTCAGTTAAGTATGATTTTTCTAACTTGGCCCATTGATTCTTATCTCAGGTCATGTCTGCATATGGTTCCAAATACGTATGCAGTATATAGTATCTAGTACTCATAATATAGGTTAATACGTTAAATCAGAAAGGTGTATGAAAATGCACATATTTAGGCCAATTGATGCAACAGAAACAGAACATCCAAGCGTGGCTGCAACCTTGAAACATTGTAGGTGAAAATATTCGGAACGTTTCCAGGTTTGGTTCATTACCAAAAGAGTATATAGATCCCTTCTCATTGTTTTCCCCCATTTAGCGCGAAACTGGCAGAATTAGAACACATTCATAGCCTGCAGCTATTAATCTATGAAGCCACAAGCCACCACTATCAACAAGGTACCCCTGTGTGTAAACAAGAGTGTGGTTATCTTATCTATGGTGTCTCTGCACGATGTCATTAGCAACAGTTAGTCCAGAAGCATCAAAATGCCAGCAAGTCTCAACCATGAAGAATGTGTCGACGCTTCATCTTTAAACATTTTTGTGTTTCCTCTGCGCGCGTGCGAGGTGTAAAAGCACATAAGCATGTCCACGGCTAATTTCTAGTTTTGTCTCTGCCTAGCGCCAATGTCGCATATGCACACACCTAGCAAGATTGCACGCTCCAGGGCGCGCTTTTTAAATCAACCATGGCCAATGAAAATAAGCAGTTCATTAGCAGGCAATGCATGTATAGGGGTTAATCTCACTATAGCCGTATGTACAAAACAAAGGCCTGATAATCTTTGACGAACGCACCGGCCAAAAAAATGGTACAGTACAGCGATTGTGGTAATGTGCGGTGAGATTAGAATAGCACAAAAGGCAACTGCAAGCAGGGTAGGAGCGATACCTTGGAATGGAGCTGCGCGGCGTCCCTGGGGGACTCCTCGCCGTCGTCCCCGGCGGGGGCGTCGTCGTCCTGGAAGAGGTCCGGCTCGGCCTTGATGTTCCGGAGGAGGAAGAAGCCGGCGATGGTGGCGGAGAGGAAGATGAGTATGACCCGCAGCGGGCACATTCTCGAATCGCGCGGGAACCGACCGGCAGGCTTCGGGGATCAAATCGAGCAAGAAGTCCCTCCCTCTCGGTGGCGTGCTGCGGCGCGGCGAGAATGGAAGGAGGGGATTAGGGATAGGGGGTACGAAGAAGGGGAAGAGGAGGAGGGAGCAGGTTGGTGGGCGTATGGATGTGGAATCTTCCCTGACCCGCGTCCTCCCCTCTTCTTTGACTAGCGCGCACCACCACCACCACCTAACGCCTGCGGCTTTTGGGCAATGGAGCTTTTTTATTATCCCTTGTGACGATGGAGGAGCAGTAAACAACTCTGGTCTCGAGGAGGCGTGAGAGCGGATTTGTTTATTGAGTTCGCGCCGGCCGGCCGGGAGAAGCCCTCCCTCTTGGATCCCGTCGGCGGCAGGAGGAAGACGAAGAAGGAAGGATGTCTGATTTTCTTTCCGAAAGAAAAAGAAGGGGAAATTTGTGGTGGGACACGAAGTTAGGAGGAAGGCCCTGTCGGTGAAGTTGGATTCTGGGCCCGCACCCCAGTGACAGAAACGTTGTCCATTGGTTAATTTTATTTTTTTGCGTCCGTCCATTGGTTAATAGGAAGAGTCTCTTCTTGACCATGTACTGGTTTTTTTAGATAATGTCGCACGCTTGTCCGGTCGATACAAAATAGCGGAAGATGGTGTTATTAGGGCATCTCCCACCCGGCTGACCCATTCTCGATCGTCTTAAACGATCTGTTTCTATTTGTTTTGGTTGGGTTGTTGTCGATTTAGATAGGATTCCGCATGTTCGGTCAACCGCGACATATTTTTCCGCGCATGTTGCGGTATGTTTTTTTTGCAAATTCAAACACAAACAGTTCGTGGCATAAAACTGGCATAGTTCAAACTTAATTTACATTCAAAATATAAATACGTAATTGAAACTACTAACCCTAGGTACTGATCTTCGCGGTGCCCCCTCGTCCATCTACGGGTCGAGGTCGATGTACTCCGGCGGCGTCAAGAGGTTGGGCGACGGCAGGGTCGGAGCGGGAGCGGGAGCAGTCGGGTTGACCACCTGCCCAGGCCACGGTGCCCAACCGTGCTGGAGGTGCGTTAGCTCCCTCCCCACCTCCGGCGCGATCGGAGGCGCACATCCAGGCAGCGGCTACGGTGAAGGCAGTTGGGCGTTCGTCTGCGCCACCATATCGGTGAGCCGGAGGGCCTCCTTGTAGCTGCGCCACTGGGCGTCCTCCTCGCACGTGCTGACCGCAATGGCCTGCTCGGTGAAGGCGTCCTTGCCGTAGCCCCGCGCCAGCACCTCACGATACTCCGGGGGCAGATTCGTGGCGACGTCGCCTGCCGCCTCCTGCTTGACGACGACGTCGTCGTTGTTGCTGACATGGTTATACCCCACGGATACACAACATTGACATACCTAGTCCAGTCCAAGAAAGGCCCACGACAAAGATACGCGGCCTACGGAGATTTTGGGTGGCCCAAGCCCATGACGTCTTTGGATCCTTGGAGAACAAGACTAGAGTAGATAGAATTTCAAAGGGGCAAACCCTAATCTGTAACCGACTCGACCTACGCTCGTGACCTGCCTATCTATATAAAGTCTAGGAGGGCACGGCGAGGAGGGCATCAACTCACCTCATACGCACCTCACGCCAGATTGCATCTGCGCATCCCTGTAACCTTTGGTTCCGTCGTAACCAAGAGCAGACAAGCAGGAGTAGGGTTTTCCCTCCGGAGGCCTGAACCTTGGTAAACCTCGTGTCCCCGTGTTGCTTGTCTGTTAACCATTCCGTGATCTCCAGCATCCCCATCTTCTCCAAAACCCAAGTCCATAACAATGGGCATTGACGAGATCGAACCTCGTTAATTGGCGCCGTCTGTGAGAACTAGGGACGCTGATTGTGCGATCATGATGGTCCCATCTGGAGCGATCTACAACTCATTGGTGATGGAGAGTCATCTCCTGACGAGGTTTCGACTCGTCAATGTCCATTGTTATGGACTTGGGTTTTGGAGAAGATGGGGATGCTGGAGATCGCGCAACGGTTAGCAAACAAGCAACACGGGGACACGAAGTTTACCCAGAATCAGGCCCCTAGAGGGAAAACCCTACTCATGCTTGTCTGCTCTTGATTACGGCGGAACCAAAGGTTACAGGGGTGCGCAGATGAGGTGTGTATGAGGTGAGTATAGTCCTCCTCGTCGTACCCTCCTAGCCTTTATATAGATAGGCAGGTCCCGGGCACAAGTCGAGTCGGTTACAGATTAGGGTTTGCCCCTTTGAAATTCTATCTATTCTAGTCTTGTTCTCCAAGGATCCGAAGGCGTCATGGGCTTGGGCCACCAGAAATCTTCACAGGCCGTGTACCCTGTCGTGGGCCTTCCCTTGGGCTAGAGCAGGTATGCTAACGTCGTGTACCCGCGGGGTATAACCATGTCAGTAGCCCCCGGGTGTTCAGTCGAATCGTAGATTCGGCTGAGGATTCTTGCATTCTTTCGGGTGCGGTTTGGTACTGTTTGTAAGAGAAGATAATTTAGTTCGTAGGGATTGTTGATGCGTGTGCCTGACTCTCCTGACGAATCAGGGTTAGTTAACTGTCATAGGACAAAACAACACGATCTTCTTCAGATTCGAGTTCCGGGACTCGAATCCGGAACAAGTGCTGGCGTAATTCGGCTCAAGCCGTTGAGGTCTTATAGGAGTCGAATCCCAGTGGATTTTTTCAAGTGATGTACCCAGCGTGTCCGTCGGGATTTTTCATCGTGCCTGTTGACACGATATCTTACTGGAAGAGTGCATTCAGGTGCGTTACTAGGCCATCAGATGATATCTGTAGGTCTTATCCTTGCATCGTAGACACAGCATCCGAACTGTTATCACCGCGGAGGTGTTTCGGGTGGCCAAGGAGATTGTCTCTCACTTAGCGTTTCTTTGGGCAAAGTTGCCAGAAGAAGTTTATATTTTGATCCGAAAGATCGCAGTCGAAGAAATCATATGGTGCGCAGCCAGCGCTCCCTATGAGTAGAGGTCCCAACCTTGAATAAGGTAGAGATCCCTGTGTTTGCGATGCTAGTCCCTGGATCAATAGCTAGCATCCACAGTTAAGATGTAATATCAAGAAACAAAGGTCATAATACAACTTTATAACTAGGAATAACATAATTTTATTACATCTTACATAGCTCATTTGGCTATTACACTATATTGCAGCAGAATATCTATAAGCATGGGGTCCTTCATCTTCAAAGTGCCACAGGCAAACATGTTGGTTGTAGACTTGTAATCCTAATCAATCAACTTCACTAAAACCAAACCAACCTGCAACATTAAAGTTACAGCCACAAGGGTCAGTACATTTGAATTGTATTGGAAAGTTTCACTACTATGAATAAGTGGATCCTAACATTACATGGATATTTGGCTAAGTACGGTTTTAGGCTCATTTGTAGAAAGCAATAATATTTTTCCTATCTTTTTCAAAATAATTTTGATCTTTTGTCAAAATCTTTTTGAGCTCCTTGGTACACCCCAAGTGCTTCAAGTCTTTGTCAAAATCTTTTGAGCTCCTTGGTACACCCCAAGTGCTTCAAGTCTTTTGTTGTCACTTTCAAGTTTTACTTTTAGAAATTGGAATGTCGAGATTTCCCATAGCTTCAGGCCTTAGTTGCTCAGTATTGTCCATAACCGGGGACACGGCTAAGTACTTAGATTTTTATCTTCTGCAGAAGTTGTACACTTTACCCACATGACACACTCTCATCTTGTTGCCACCAGTGGCCGCTGGATAAGTACTCACCAAGATGGAGTACTGGCAGATTGAGAATGTGACGAAGTCTTTCCATAGGGTCCTCCCAATACACAATGCTAGCTTGTCTACCAGGCACCAATGTAGGGTTCCGAGTTCCCTCATTTAGTTAACCTGAAGAGGCCAATGCATGGGTCTTCCACAATGTAATTGACTAAGCCAGTGCCCATTTAGCATGTGGTTGTACACGGAAGCCACTGTACGAGAAACATGTTCAATCTCTAAGTCCCTGGGTGGTTTTCTTTTAGTGCACAACCAAAAAGAGATTGCCATATAAATATGGTTCTTTTTGTTGCCACCTTGTCCAAAACTTGAGTATCCTTGTCCACCCAGGTGGTTCATTGAGTACTTGTTTTATTATATAAAACACAAGTCTTTTCTCAACTTCATATAATCTCAACATGTATCCTTTCTCAAAATATATATAGCAGGGCTAAGCATATTACAACTACATTGTTTTCACTAAGTAATGTATAAGGGTATCCTATTAGGATTTATCATAGCAAAATATAGTAGTCCTTATCATGCATGTTTCAAAATCCACTAAGTGTAATGAAAATAGTAGGACTTGGATGATAGTGTCACTTGCCTTTTTGGTAGAGAAGGTTGAATCACTTCTTGATCTTGCTAATATCACACTTCACTACAAATCAATCAAGCAAACATAGATTTAACTAGCATTCCAAACAATATTCAAACAATCTAACACACATAAAATAATGGAAACAAAGTCATGCATGCAAGCATGCAAAAGTTAGTTTTATTTGCAAAGGTGGTTTCTACTAGGCTCTATACATTGTAAGGCTCAAAGTGGTCATTTTCTAAAGTGGCAAAGTCATTTGGCAAAAGGGTTTTATCTATAAACCATTTTTAAATCCAATCATTATTTCATGTGGTGGAAAATGTTTTTAGCAAAGCAAAAAATTTATATTTTCCAACAAATAAGTTGTTAATTCACAAAACTTGGTGTTTAGGGTCAGTAGGTTTGATTCAAATCATTTTCCCAAAGGTTTTTCTCAAATCATTTCCATAACAAAATCAATATTTTTATTTGACTAGAAATGAGCTAATTCAATTATTCCCAAACTTCACAAAATACATTTTCCAATCCATGAGTTGGTTCCTAGGGTCAGTAGGTTCACAACAAATCATTTTGCAAAGATTTCAACCCTAAAATCATTTTGAAATAAATTTTATATCCTAAACAAGCATACACAAGTTTCTGCAAAAACAACCATTTTACCAGAAGCTTTTTACTAAACAAAGTGCATGGTTGGCTAGGGCTTGTTCCACTGATTCCATTGATATAAAATTTGCAAATTTTGGACGTGTGGATCAAATGTTATGCAATTTACAAGTTTGCACCTAAATCAGATTCTAATTCTGTTTTTAAACAATACTCTGTCCACGTGGCTTGTTCTTATTGGCCGATACCGCTTCGGGCGGATCGAGCT
The DNA here is from genome assembly GCA_916181665.1 of Avena sativa. Lineage (NCBI taxonomy): Eukaryota > Viridiplantae > Streptophyta > Magnoliopsida > Poales > Poaceae > Avena > Avena sativa. The sequence continues at coordinate 199,935,690 of OV702282.1, forward strand.
CGCTGGATCGTTGGATCTAACTAAGATCGAGTGGCGCAGAGGCACACGATACCCCTTCGTCTACGTTCTATCACAGCCAGACGATCAAGATCTAACGGTCACGTTTGCGTGGTCAAACACTGGCGGCGCTGCGCGGCGGTGAGCGGCGGAGCACGCTCTGGCGGTGGCATCGCGGCGATTCTAGGAAGCAAGGAAGGAAACGGGGGTGCTTACCGTGCTCGCGAGGTCGAGGTGATGCTCAACGCGTGGTCGGCTTGGCAAGGGGCGCTCAGACGCGACGGGGATTCCTCACTGGAGACGATGGCGACGTCAGGCGGTTCTGGAGGTCGTCGAGGGCGACGCTGCGGTTCGCCCCGAGGCAAAACGAGGACACAGTTAGACGCGGGCGAGTGTGGCGAGTGTAGGTGTATCATCGGGAAGGAGATGGGCGGTCAGGTGCTTACCAGAAGGGTCGCCTGAGTAGCAAACAGACGGTGGCGCTCAGGTTGTTGTTGCCGACTATTCTGAGCGCGCGCGTGCGAGTGGAGTACACGGGCATGTGCGCCTAGAGGTGGAGATCACAGCTGTGTGCTCGAGGAGGCAAGGGGCGGCAGGGTTCGGCCGGAATCATCGCCGGAGTTTGTCGGGGACAGTGGCAGTCGAGGTTGCAATTTGGGCAGCCTAGTGGCTCTGGTCGAGTGGGATCTGAGGGGAAAAGAAGAGGAGAGCGTGGCGATTAATACCGCAGGGTCACGGCGAGGATTAAGCGCGGCATTGAAGCGAATTCAATCGCGGCATCAACGGCAGGAAACGGCCGACGAGTTCAACGCGGGGAAGACGACGCTGAGCTGGCGTGGGGCCGCGCTGTCTGTGAGAGAGAGGAAGAGGGAGTGAGGTCCACCGGTCAGTGACTGCGCGGGTGGGTCTTTCGGTGGGAAAACGATTCGCGTGAGGGGGTTTAGTTGGCTGGAGCTGGGCTGCTGGGCCTGCTTAGTTGGGTCGAGTCTGATTCCATTTTTTTTATTCAGTAATCCTTTCCTTTTTCTATTTGGTTTTCTGTTTTGAATTTCAAACAACAATTCAAACACTCATATCAAAACAAACTTTCACCACACTTTGTATTGAGTTTTAGTTCTGTTTAACAACAATATTCCAAGTCCCAAAATAAAATAATACTTTTATTCTTTTAGGATCTATTTAATAATTAAATGAAATAGACCTTAATTATTAATTCAAATAGGATTTGATTATTAAAATTCCATTTGAAATCTGAATATTATCAAAATCATTTCAGTAGGTTTTATTTGAAAATATAAAACACTTGGAAAACTCAATTAAAACAAAATAACAAGTTTTAGTGTTTAATTATAATGGGAAAAGTCTTTACTTTAATAAAATTGGATATTAATAAATCCCCATTATTTTATTTAAATAAACCTTTACTAATTTTGTCAAATAGAAATATTTTATTTCAGAGGTTTGGCCAAGATTTAATTTGGCTCTATAAAATAGTCCTTATTTAAATTTCTACCTTTTCATTTGAAAACCAAATCTTCTTATTAAAAGATCCAAAATTAGTAATTCTACTTATTCAAAATTTTCTTTATTAATTGTTTATCTTTTCAAATCCCTTTAGGATTTGTTTGATCAAATAGGTTTGAAGGTTTCCAATTGGAATCAAAAAGTTTCTTCTCACCCTGAAAATCAACAAAGTTTTATTTTATTCATTTATTTTTCACATAACAAGATTTGGAAAATCTTGGGATGTGACACTACGGGAGTAGCCCCCGAGTGTCTGTTCGACTTTAGTTCAGCTGTTTTTAACTTTAGGTCCGAAGGACATAGTTTTTTCGAACTATTTGAATAATCCTTCCTATGGGAGTAGCCCTGAGTCCTCAGTGGAGTCGTAGACTCGACGTAGGTCTCAAAGAATGGTTAGAAGTGTAGTACCTTGATCATGTTTCGGGTGTGCGGCCAGCGCTCCTAATAGTAGTAGCCCCCGAGTAATTGCTCGAATCGTAGATTCGAGTGAGTACTTTATTCATTAGCAAAAGATTTCCAACCGTTGCTAGGTTGGTCTTGATGATGTCAGTGCTGGCGATCGATGATCTCAACTGTCTGCGGCGCCTGAGATGACATGACAGGACAAATGTGGGTCCCACTTTCTGACTTGGAGTTGACTAGTCATGTGCGACGTGGCGATAATTACGACGTCTCCTTGGTTTCCGTGTGTAGTGTACGGCGTGCTGGCAACGATTCGTTGCTATGCTAACACGTGTACGGTTGGATCGTTCTGGACGTTAGGGCTTCTGGATGAACGGTTCTTTTTCATCGTCCTCGTCTTTTATAACCGTGGGGAAATAGTGATTTTGTTTCAACCTTGCCATTTGCTTTCAACATTGCCTCCATTTCCCGAGCACCACATCTCTCGCCCTTGCGCACTGGACGTTCTTCATTCATTTCCTTCGTCGTTTCTCTGTGCTCATCGCCGCACTCACCGCCGCGCCATGGGCAAGTTGAGGAAGGGTGCTGCTGGAGCTGGCTCGGGTGCTGCTGCCAGTGGCAAGAAGGTGGCCGCTCTTACGCGCACCACTGACGACAAGTGGAGGCACTCCGAGGTTCGTGACACCGATTTGCGCAAGCTGCGCGATGCGGGATTAATCCCGCAGAACAAGGAGGACTTCAGGATCCCCAGTGATGAGGTAATACCCCTCCCACCCGTAGGGTTTCGGGTGATCTTTGTTGCCTTCGTTCTTCGCGGTTTTTCGCTTCCTGCCCACGATTTCCTTTGTGGGCTTCTTTTCCTCTATGGGATTCAGATTCATCATCTGTCTCCCAATTCTCTTCTTAACATCGCGTGCTTCATCACGCTTTGCGAGTGCTGGCTCGGCATCGAACCATACTTTGGCCTCTTTCGGAAGCACTATTCCGTGAAGAGGCAGTCTGGCACCGGCGGAGTCTATCCGCTTGGCGGTTGCATCATCTCCCTTCGTCCTTTTGTCCAATTTTTCTCCTTATCTACTTGCGAGTCCGTCTAGTATTGGCGTCGTAAGTGGTTTTACATCCGCGATGTCAAGCTGGACTCCGAGCAGAAGATTGTCCTGAAGAGATCATGGAAAAACCACATCTTGGAGGGCGAAGTTGCGGAGGTGGAGAGGATCTACAAGCGAGTGGAGGCTCTTCAGCTGGTGCCAGGCAAGGAGGTCAACGGTGTCAACATCATCCGCACCTTCCTCAAGCGTCGGGTGCAGCCGCTCCAGGCCAGGGCGCACCCGATGTTTCTCTACGCCGGCCCCAGTGATCCAACCAAAGTGTCATCCGAAGAGTTATCTTCGGGTGATCTTGATAGGGCCCTCCGTCCTCTGCTGAAGTTCAAGGCTGGTGAGGACCTTCCAGGGGAGTCGCAGACTCCCCCTCTTAGCGTCAGTAAAGGGGCTTCGAAGGTGAAGTTTGTTCGTGCGTGTTGCGCTTTTTCGTGCATTTTTTGTTTGTTGCGGTTTCTCATGTTATTGCCATTTTTGCTTGTAGCGCCTCCAGGTTACGGGGTCTATGCCCCCTCTGCCTGAGAAATATAGGGAGGCACCAGACAATGAGGAGGTGGACTTCGAGTCTGAGCTTCCTCCAGCTCAGTCGCCGACTGCGGATGCTCCTGAGGCGAGCGAGGGGCAGACCCGAAAGCGATCGCGGAGCGAATCGTCGGACGCGTCTACCTCGCCAACTCTGAGGGGGGCGTCCTTCCTCGAGCGACATGGCGAGGATGATGGTGCTTCTTCCGCACCGTTTTCGGCTGTGACCCTTCGAGCGATGGCGCCGCAGACGCCGGCCAAGAAGAAGAAGAAGAAGGAGAAGGCACCCCCGTTTTCAACTTGTTAGACATTGACTCGTAAGTAGTTTTGGCTGCGCTTTATTCTATGCACAATGTTTCTTATTGTCTTGATCGATATTGTACTTGCAGCCACTCCTCGGAGGGTTCTCTTAGTGAGGGCGCTCAGGAGGCTGTAGGGGAGTCGAAGCTGAGAACTCCTCACCCTCAGATGGTGGCCGACTCTGAGGATGCGCCTCGAACCCCTCCCCGCGAGAGGCTCGAGTAGTCATTACTCAGAAGATCGCACGCGGAACTTCGGAGTCTCCGTCTGAGCATGTAAGTTGTCTGCTCCTTTGTATTGTAGGGGTAGCCCCCGAGCCTTTTTTCGGATGATCTGTTGGTCTAGTTTTGCACTTGTGGGGGCGTAGCCCCCGAGCCCTTCCTGATGCTTGGTTGTGTTTTTGTTTTGCAGCCCTTTGTGCATAGGGCTAATCTCCTTATCCAGCAGCATTTGGCGCTACAGGCCAGCATGCGGCAGCTGCAAGGTGCGTAGTTTGATCATACGTTGCTTGCTTCGGCTGTCCCCTTCATCTTTGCTTCTATTGATCCTTTGTTCTTGATGTTTGTAGATGAAAATAATGTGGCTCTCCGTTGGCTGGATGCTCTTGAAAACAGTCTTGGTCCCACGGAGAAGCAAGCTGTAGATGTCGTGGAGGCGAAAGAGCGCCTACAAAAGGAGGTAGCTGACGCTGCCGAAGCTTAGGAGCGCCTGCGGAAGGAGTCTGTTGATCGCGAGGAGCAGTTTGCTGTGGTGGCTGCTACTCGCGAGAGGGAAATGGCCAATAGGCTGATGGCTGTGGCTAAGGATTTTTCCGGTGAGTTTCTTGTACTTGCTCTGGTCTTGTACTTTTTTGGTTGTTCCTTGCCATGTTCTTATTTGGGTCCTTTCTTCATTTTCTCTAGATGCGTCAGGCATCGCGTTTGATCGCGGTGTGCTGGAGCACGGAAATACTCTAGATGATGCCACCACAGTGGTCAAAGACCGCTGCAGTACTGCTGCTGGCGCCTTGGCGAAGGCCAAGGGGGTGCTCCGACGCTTCTACAAGGAGATCGTCCCCAAGGGCGCTGCTCTGGAGGATCTCGACGCGCTGGCGGATGCCCTGTCGGAGGATGCTCCGGCGGCCTACAAGCGCAAGCAGAAGGGCCTCGGCGCCTCGATGGGGTTGGCCATGGCCATGGCATCCGGAGTGGAGCTGGACCTGCCGCACATCACCTCCCAGATGCCAATGGATGCCGATGGCTCAGAGGTAGCTTTCGCTCTCTTCTCCTCCAGTTGTAAGTGTTATGGGCCGAAGCTCATTGACCTGCTCGTGGAGTACACGGTGAAGCAGCAGGAGGAGGTCAAGGGCAGGCAGTATGGCTTTGAGGCCACTCCGGATGTGGGTGCCTAGGCTTTGTTGTTGTAGTTTAGGATAGTGTATACTCTTACTTTTGTACGCTTTTTGCTGATGAACAATCTCACCTTATGCCACGAGGTGGCCTTTATGATGTATATAAATTATGTTTCGAGCTATTGTCAAAGGTGTATGTGATGTTCATATCCTTACTTGTTTTCCTTTAGGGTCCTTCGGGTGAGATTATGATGTCTACGCACTTCTATTCTTGTAGACAGTTGTTGGGCCTCCAAGTGCAGAGGTTTGTAGAATAGCAGCAAGTTTCCCTTAAGTGGATTACCCAAGGATTATCGAACTCGTGGAGGAAGTGGTCAAAGGTATTCCTCTCAAGCAATCCTGCAATCAAGATACAAGAAGTCTCTTGTGTCCCCAACACACCCAATACACTTGTCAGGTGTATAGGTGCACTAGTTCGGCGAAGAGATAGTGAAATACAAGTGGTAACGGTGCCAGAAAATAGCTTGACGGTGAGGTAAAGACTAAAGCAAGCAAACATGCAACATATCTAGATGCAAACGGTGTTTCAATGTTTAGAAACAAGGCCTAGGGATCATACTTTCACTAGTGAACACTCTCTCATATAAATATCCTCTCTTCATGATACTACTCTTAACTACTCTCCGGTTGGACACTCTAATCATCGGTAGGGCTATAGCAGCACTCCTCAAAGTCCGCCTTCCCCAATCTAGATAACCCCACACTGTCACCTTGAGCGCTAGATGGTTCCAACAAACACCACAATTTCATAGAGACATCCAACTCCAAATATAACTCATAACAAATATTCAATCTAGCCAAAGTGCCACATACGGTATGCACGTTGTCACTTTCACACACGTGGGGAAAAGCATAGATCTATTAAAGCACAAAGAGTATTTATGTAGACTCAAACCTACCATGGCATGAACGCTGTCACTTTCACACACATGGGAGAGAAGGGATCTATTGAAGCACTTGAGTAGCAAGGTAGATCTACTTAATTACAAAGCTCATGATCACAATATGACCATGCATAGAGAGAGATGAACACATAGCTACCGGTAGAGCCCTTAGCCTCGAGGAAGAACTACTCCCTCCTCATCATGGGAATCAGCAACGGTGATGAAGATGGCGATGGAGATCGATGGCGATGGCTCCGGGGGCACTTCCCCGTCCCGACAGGGTGCCGGAACAGAGACTTTCTGTCCCCCCGAATCTCCCCTTCGGTGGCGGCGGCGCTATGGAGTTTTTTCTGGAAGTATTATGGATTCTTTAGGGTTTTCTGCATCGGGGGCTTCTTATAGGCGAAGAGGCGAGGCTGGGAGGCGGCTGGAGGGGCCACACCCTGCCTAGGCGCGGGTCCACGCTAGCCCGCGCCTGGGGGAGTGGTGGCCCTCTGGAACCTCTCCGTCTCCCCTTCTGGCTTCATGACGCCCACGGTAAAATATTGACTTTGGCTTTTGTCCCGTCCAATTCCGAGAATATTGATTTTCTGCCTTTCTGGAACCAAAAACAGAAGAAAACATGCAACTGGCATTGTGGCAACTTGTTAATAGGTTAGTTCCAAAAAAGATATAAAAACACCTCAAAGTGAATACAAAGCAAAGCAAAGTAAATACTAAACAAGCATGGAACATTAAAAATTATAGATACGTTTACGACGTATCAAGCATCCCCAAGCTTAACTCCTGCTCGTCCTCGAGTAGGTAAGTGATAAAAGAATAATTTTTGAGGTGACATGCACCATCAAAACCAAGATCAAACCATTTGCAAGCATTGAAAGCTGGGATCAAAGAACTCTAAACATGTGTACGCAAGATGGAGTTCTAACAATAGGACATAGTAACTATGCATGCAACATGAAAGGCTACAAACAAAGATCATGAATAACATGCATTGAAAAACGTTTGTTTCTTTCACATACAAAAAACATAGCATAGTGGCATTCAGCTTGTCCCTCATAGAGTAGCAAATAAATGCATAGGACACCTTCAAAGTTCACAAGGGTGACTAGAAACAAGTAGCAAAAGAACAAATAATATCACAATATGCATCAATCAATAAGTTTTGGGACACTACACACATAATGACAACTATGCTCTCTTAATGGTGCCTAAAGGTAGAAGGTGGAGACTCAATATAATAGTGGAAGAAAGGCCTTTCAAAAAGGAAGCAGGGATTTCAAGTTTCAAAAAGAGCTTCCAAAAATTATGATACTTGTTAGCTTTCAGCCCTCATTGCCCATATCATAAGCATCTTGAAGTGATTAAGGTTAAAGTGAACAAACTATGGAGTATATGCTTGACAAAGTATAAGTTGGAAATCTCAAGTCCATTGAATACGAGGGCCACACCTCATGCTACTCAACTTCAGTCACCTGTAAGTTCTTGTCATAGTAAGTACATGCGTATCATAGAGAACCTCCAACGGGGTACCCCTTGCACATGGTACAGGAGCTATCCCATAACAAAAATGACAAGGCAAGCAGACAATAAGCATCTCAGCGATCTTTTTATTTACTATGTGTGTAGCTTTTTACTGAGGATGCTTCATAGATCATCATTATGGTGATGCTGCAAGTTTCCACCATGATTAGGCATGGCTTAGGCTAGCGGCCCAGGCGTTTCTCTAACACAAAATACATAAATCCATGGACTTACAATCTCCCTCTATATTTCACACCAACGACATCCATAGACAAAAGAGCATGATATCAACTGTATACAAAGTACAAGTGCAATGTTGAAAGTGTTCCCCGTGACAACATGATTCTGCTAATTCCAACGTATAAGTGTAAGCATATACAACATAGATGACACAAGTTTATTAGGGTCAAAGAATATAAAGTGTGCCATCAAGTTCGTGAGAGCTTTAATCACTAAGGTTTCACATAACAAAGATACTTTTTAACTAGAAGGTAGCTAAAAACAAGAATATACTTGGAATGGTGTAACACACCATGCATAGGAATTTATAGTGGACACTTTGGAATAACTTGGCTTCTTGGGAGTTGGAAGCATGAGTAGAACTTACTCATACACGTGTAGGCTAGCAAAAGACTGGGAGCGACCAACTAAGAGAGCAATAATGGCCATAATCATGCAGAGCGACAAAACATTACTAATCAAAGCATAAAGTGGTACTAAAAGTCAAGGACTAAATGATCATAGAGGCTATGGTGACTTGTTCATAGTCATAACATGGTGTGAGCATGTGCCAAGTCAACCCAAACAAAGCATCAAAGGAGAATACCACAATAGTATGGTTTTGTATGCTAAAACAACGCATGATTCTTTCAAGACACACTAAGCAATCCCAATTGTTTGGAACAAGACATGCTACAACAATACACTAAGCATAAGGTCAAACAACACATAGCATGTCATGCTAAAGCCTAAGTCATAGTCAAAACAAGCTCCCTTTTGTACCACTTAAGCAAGAACTTTCTACTCTTTTCCAACACCAATAAACTTATTTGAAACAACTCACATAGATAATAATAAAAAAAGATCAGTGAGCTTGTCTCACAAATCCACAAAGAAGAACTAAAAAGTTCTAAGCTGAAAGCACAAGAAAACTAAGGCTAAACGCAGTGCTAGCAAAAGTGAACACTCACAAAACAATAAGAGTGAAAACTAGAGTGTTCTAGGCAATAAAAACAGAGTGTGTCTCTCTCCAAAAGAAGTGTGCTGTAACCAACCAACTTACTAAAGCAAACCAAGCAATCAAAACTAAGACGCTCCAAGAACAACACAACAATTCATGAAACAATAAAAACAAAGTGTCTAGAAAGACCTAAGATTTTTATTGATGAAGAAGGGGATGCCTTGGGCATCCCCAAGCTTTGACGCTTGTACCTCTTGAATATTTCTTGGGGTGACATGGGGTGGCATACCCAAGCTTGAGATTTTGTCTATTCTTCATCTCATTACATCATTCTTTCTCTACACCTGCAAATTTTCCTTCATACAAAACTTCACACAATCTTCATTAGCAACATTAGTGCATTCAAAATATAATAGACCTTTGAGTTTAGTTTCAAAATAGCAAAACTTTCACTAAAGACACAAGCTAACTCCTTCAAAAATCTCAATTTACCAAAAAGAACCCAAAAAGGAACCAATAAGAAGCAAATGCAAATAATGGCAGAAATCTGTAAAAACAGACCAGCAGGTAGGAACCGATTTTTTTGAAGACCTTCCATTGCTCAAATCAAAAAGTGTTGAACTAACGAAAGTTATATAACGTACTAGGGGATTTATTAGTAAATTTTAAGCTCAACCCGACTTAGAGAGACTCCTCGCGAATTTTTATGGTGGATGACAGAAATCTGTTTCGGGACATCAACTCACCAAATCTTACTTCCCTCTCATTAGAGGTCATTCTTGGCACAAAAAGCAAACAAAAAGGATAAAGAGAGGTCATTACAGAAGTAATAGCTTCCAAGACTTAAGAAAACTCTTGGATTATCTCCCAACAAGTAGAGGTCATTACAGAAGTAATAACTTCCAAGACTTAAGAAAACTCTTGGATTATCTCCCAACAAGTACTTTTCTTTAACGCCTTTAAGTTAGTCATGATAGTTTGAGAAGATGCTCACATAAGAAATATGAATTGAAGTAAAAGAGAGCATCAAGAACCAAATTCGAAACACATTTAAGTCTAACCCGCTTCCTATACATAGGAATCTTGTAAAGAAACAAGTTATGAAAGCACAAAGCACCAAGCATAAGAAAGCAAAACAAGTGCAACTTCAAGACTTTCAACATAAAGAGGGGAAACTTAATATTATTAAAATGCATAAACCAATGTTTCCCTCTCTCATAATAACTTTCAATAGCATCATGAATAAAATTAACAATATAACTATCACATAAAACATTCTTATCATGAGCCACATGCATAAAATGATCATTACTCTCCACACAAGCATAGTCATTCTTATTAATTGTAGTGGGAGCAAATTCAACAAAATAGCTATCATTACTATTCTCATCACCATAATCATTAAATATATGAGGCATATTGTAATCACAATTAACTTTCTCCTAAATAGTAGGTGGACTAAAAATATCATAATCATCATTATTATCATCATATATTGGAGGTTTGGTATCATCATAAGCAATAGAATAGCTATCTTCCAAAGTTGGGGGACTAAAAAGATCATTTTCATCAAAAATAGCTTCCCCAAGCTTAGACTTTTCCAAAGCATTAGCAATAATGGTGTCCAAAGAATTCATACTAATAACATTTCAATTAGCATGCAAATAAAGCTCCATAGGTTTTTTAATTTTCTCTTCAAACACTTCATGTCCTAACTCAAGATAAATACTATAAAGCTCTCTAATTTTGTTGTTGTTTTCCATTAAGCCTAACTAGTGAAAACAAGAAACAAAAGGACAAAATTGCAGGATCTAAAGGAAATAACTTCGAGCACTCACACCGGAGGATGTGAGTACCTTTTACCTTACCTCCCCGACAACGGCGTCAGAAAAGACTTTGATGGAGCTTGACGTGGAGGATAGGTAAAAGCCCAAAACCTCCCCGGCAACGGCGCCAGAAAATAGCTTTTTGGTTTGTTGTTGCCATGGGGTAACGTGTGTGAGTGCCTTTTACCTTTCCTCCCTGGCAACGGCACCAGAAAATAGCTTGATGTCTACGCACTTCTATTCGTGTAGACAGTTTTTGGGCCTCCAAGTGCAGAGGTTTGTAGAACAGCAGCAAGTTTCCCTTAAGTGGATTACCCAAGGTTTATCGGACTCAGGGAGGAAGTGGTCAAAGGTATTCCCTCTTAAGAAATCCTACAATCAAGATACAAGAAGTCTCTTGTGTCCCCAACCCACCCAATACACTTGTCAGGTGTATAGGTGCACTAGTTTGGCGAAGAGATAGTGAAATACAAGTGGTAACGGTGCCACAAAATAGCTTGACGGTGAGGTAAAGACTAAAGCAAGCAAACATGCAACAAATCTAGATTCAAACGGTGTTTCAATGTTTAGAAACAAGGCCTAGGGATCATACTTTCACTAGTGAACACTCTCTCATATAAATATCCTCCCTTCATGATACTACTCTTAACTACTCTCCGGTTGGACACTCTAATCTTCAGTAGGGCTATAGCAGCACTCCTCAAAGTCCGCCTTCCACAATCTAGATAACCCCACACTATCACCTTGAGCGCTAGATGGTTCCAACAAACACCACAATTTCATAGAGATATCCAACTCCAAATATAACTCATAACAAATATTCAATCTAGCCAAAGTGCCACACACTGTATGCACGCTATCACTTTCACACACGTGAGGAAAAGCATAGATCTATTAAAGCACAAAGAGTATTTATGTAGACTCAAACCTAAGTGCCACCATGGCGTGCATGCTGTCACTTTCACACACATGGGGAGAGCAGAGATCTATTGAAGCACTTGAGTAGCAAGGTAGATCTACTTGATTACAAAGCTCATGATCACAATATGACCATGCATAGAGAGAGAGATGAACACATAGCTACCGGTAGAGCCCTTAGCCTCGAGGAAGAATTACTCCATCCTCATCATGGGAATCAGCAACGGTGATGAAGATGGCGATGGATATCGATGGAGATGGTTCCAGGGGCACTTCCCCGTCCCGGCAGGGTGCCGGAACAGAGACTTTTTGTCCCCCGAATATCCCCTTTAGTGGCGGCGGTGCTACGGAGATTTTTCTAGAAGTATTATGGATTCTTTAGGGTTTTCTGCATCAAGGGCTTCTTATAGGCAAAGAGGCGAGGCTGGGAGGCGGCCGGAGGGGCCACACCCTGCCCAGGCGCGGATTTGCCCTAGCCCGCGCCTAGGGGGTGTGGTGGCCCTCTGGCACCTCTCCGTCCCCCTTCTAGCTTCGTGACGCCCACGGTAAAATATTGACTTTGGCTTTTGTCCCGTCCAATTCCGAGAATATTGATTTTCTGCCTTTCTGGAACCAAAAACAAAAGAAAATAGGCAACTGGCACTGTGGCAACTTGTTAATAGGTTAGTTCCAGAAAGATATAAAAACACCTCAAATTTGAGACAAATCAAAGCAAAGTATATACTAAACAAGCATGGAGCATCAAAAATTATAGATACGTTTACGACGTATCAGATTCCCATAGATACTTCGACTGTCCCTGAGCCGCGGCCATCTCTGGTTGATGCGTCGCAACTTGTTTTCCTTCGCGACCACGTCCACAGCCTGGAGAAGGATATTCTTGGCATTCGAGGCCACGCGGACGTATGGAAGTTGAAAGCTGAACGAGCTACTGCCAGGGAGGAATTTTTTATGGCGGAGCTACAGCAGATCAGCGAACAGCTTGAATGTGAGTCTTTGTGAATTGTTGTTCTTTTTGGATGCATTGTTCCTTATATGCCATCTTCTTCTTGTGTTTGGTGCAGGCGTCAATCTCGTTCCGATGGAGAAGGAGCGTGTTGCTGTTTGAATGAATTGCCTGACCCAACATGACTTGGAGGCTGGCGAATTCTTCTGGATGGACCGCGATCGGTCCATCGTCCTTGCAACGGTTCAAGATCGCGCGCACCAGGTTTCTCGGGTGCTGAGGCAGGTGAGGATTTCCCTGCCGGCCACCTGGGCCGTCATGTTTCCCCTGGATGAGGCACCTTCCAACCTTTGGGGCCTGCTGGCGAAGTTTCGGGACGTGGGTCACGTCAAGGAATTGGTGCAGCGTCAGATGGTTGCTGGGGTGAAGGCCGTTCTTGCACTTGTTCGGCTGCATCGCCGTGACGTCGATCTCGCGGCGGTGGCGACTGGGCCACCCCTTCGACCAGATGGTAGTCTTTGGGATATGCGCCCGAATTACATGGCTGTGAGGCAGTATGCCAAAGAAATTGTTGATTTGTTCGAGCAGCGGGCGAGTGTGATACTCCAGAATAGGTAGGTCCTATAAAGAAAAGAGATTGATGTAAAATGTGTATGAATTCGAGTGGGCTTGTTGTGCCCTTTGTAAAGTTTATTTGTATTAGCACGTTGTGCTTTGGTATATGCATGTCCTTTTCGTTAGCCTGACATGGTCAGCTACTTAGGTTGTATGCTTTTGTTCTCAGTCGACGAAGTCGTGAGGTGAGGCATAGCCCCCGAGCGTATTATAGCGAAAAGTAAGGAAAAGAATTTTCGGTTGAGGAACTTAGCTTTTATTCATATCGTAACGAGGAGGTACATTGTTCGGCTGAGTAGCCTTGGCTGAGTAGCCTTATTGAAAGTAAAGGGGTAACTAGGGGTAGAAGCGTCGCAGACGTGCGATGTTCCAGGGGTTGGAGTATTCGACTCCTAACGCGATGTCCATGAGGTGGTAAGCGCCACCTAGGATGACTTCTGTGACGATGTAGGGTCCTTACCAGGGTGACTCGAGCTTTTTCGGCCGCTCTTGCTTGACTCGTGGGGCGAGGTCTCCTTCAACGAAGGACCTTGGGCGCAGCCGACGGCTGTGGTAGTTGCGGAGGCTCTGCTGGTAGACCGCTGAGCGAGCTGCAGCGATGTCGCGTGCCTCGTCGAGTGTGTCGATGGCGTCTTTGAGTGCGGCCGTTGATTCGGCTTCACTGTAGGTGACGACCCGTGGGGCCTTGTGGCATACCTCGGCAGGTAGAACGGCTTTGGCTCCGTGCACCACGAAGAAAGGTGTGAAGCCAATTGCGCTGTTCGGTGTTGTGCGTAGGCTCCAGAGGACAGAGGGTAGCTCCTCTGCCCAAGCTCCCGCAAGCCGTTCGAGTGGGATGAGCAGGCGTTTCTTGATGTCGCCGCCTATGAGGTCGTTGGCCTTTTCGACCTGCTTGTTAGTCTGCGGGTGCGCCACGGAGGCGTATGATATGTTGATGCCAAGGCCCTCGCAAAAGTCCTAGAATTCCTTCGAGATGAAGTTCGAGCCGTTGTCCGTGATGATGCTGTGCGGCACGCCGAACCTATAGACTATGGACTCGAAGAACTTGACGGCCATTTTGCCGCTTTGGTTGGTGACGGGCATGTCCTCGATCCACTTGGTAAACTTATCGACTGCGACCAGGAGGTAGACGTGGCCTCCTTTCGAAGATTTGGGCAGTTTGTCGATCATGTCGAGGCCCCATTGGGCGAAGGGCTAGGCCAGTGGTATGGGCCTAAGCTCCGATCCTGGTGCGTGTGGCTTGTCCACGAACCTTTGGCAGCCGTTGCACCTTCGGACGATGTCCTTAGCATCATTCATGGCCGTTGGCCAGTAGAATCCGGCTCGTAAAGCTTTGGCAACGAGTGCGCGGCTGCCTGCATGATGACTGCAGTTGACCTCGTGGATGTCTTGGAGGATGGTTTTGCCATCACCGATGGTGACGCACCTTTGGAGTACACCTGAAATACTGCGTTTGTACATCTCGCCATTGTGGAGGGTGAACGCTTTGGACCGGCGAGATATGTGTCGGGCATATGTCGGGTCGTCAGGCAGTTCTTTGTTTAGCAGGTACCGAAGGTACGACTGCGTCCATGTCTCCTCGATTGCCATGACCTGCATCATGCTGACGAACTCGGCCTCTGTGTAGAGCTTTTCGGGTCCTTCATGTCCTTCGGGTGGCGCAGCCCCCGAGTGCTCTGCTTCTTCGGGTGATCTCTTGGGGAATTTCCTTTTGATAGAGGGTACACAGATTTATTCGAGGAACACACCTGGTGGCACCCGTGCACAGGTGGAGCCGATGTTGGTGGATCTATCAGCTTCCTCGTTGCTTTCCCGTCCAACGTGCCGAAGCTCGCAGCCATCAAAGTCTCCTTCGAGTGCGTTGTAGAGTGCGCGGTACGCGATCATGTTGGCGCTGTGAGCGTAGCACTCGTTCATCGTCTGCTAGACGACAAGGTTCGAGTCACCGTATATGATTAGGCGCGTTGCTCCGTGGATCTTGGCCATCCGCATTCCATGGATGAGGGCCTCATATTAGGCCTCATTGTTGGAGGCACAAAATTTCATCCGAAGGATGTATTTCATCTTGTTGCCCTGAGGGGATGTTAGTATGACACCAGCTCCTGCTCTGGCCTCACGTTTGGATCCGTCAAAGTGCATCGTCCATGATTGTGTCATGTCCGGAGTGTCCGGCAGCTGGAGTTCCATCCAGTGGATGAGGAAGTCAGGGAGGACCTGGGATTTGATGGCCTTGCGTTGCTCATAGACTATGTCTAGAGGGGATAGCTCGATGCCCCACAGGGCTACGCGTCTCGTGGCTTCGGGGTTGTTCAGGATGTTGGACAGTGGCGCCTCGTTGACGACCATTATCTGATGCTCCTGGAAGTAGTGGCTCAGCCGACGAGCCGTCATGAATACGCCGTAGGCGAGCTTCTGGTAGTGAGGGTACCTCTGCTTTGTTGGTGTCAGTACCTCGCTGAGGTAGTAGATTGGGCATTGGACCCCATGGGTCTTGCCATCTTCGGGTCGTTCAACCACGAGTACGGTGCTTACCACCTGGTCCATGGCTGCGATGTATAGCAGCAGAGGCTCTCGCTCTTTTGGCGTGACCAGGACAGGCGAGGTGGAGAGCAGCTGCTTGAGTGACTCGAATGCATCGTCTCCTTCGGGTGTCCACTCGAACTTGTCCGTCTTGTGCAGCAACTGGTAAAAGGGCAGGGCCTTCTCACCCATGCGGCTGATGAATCTTCTCAGTGCCGCGATGCGCCCAGCTAGCTGTTGGACACCTTTGAGGTTCTTCGGCTTATCCATGGTCAGTATGTTCCGGATTTTCTTCGGATTCGCCTAGATTCCTTGTTGGGAGATGAAGTGTCCGAGTAGTTGGCCAGATGGGACGCCGAAGGCGCACTTTTCTAGATTCAACTTGATCTTTTAGTGATCAAGGTTATCGAACGTCTCGCGGAGATCGTCGATCAGTGTCTTGGCTTCTTTGGTCTTGATGACTATGTCCTCGACACAGACTTGGATGTTGCAACCGATCTGGTTTTTCAGACACGTCTGCATGCACCTCTGGTACGTGGCACCTGCGTTTTTCAGCCCGAAAGGATGGTCTTGTAGCAGAATACTCCGAACGGCGTGATGAATGCCGTTTTCTCCTGATCTTCAACCTTCAGCCGAATCTGATTGTAGCCTGAGTAGGCGTCGAGGAAGGAGAGTTTCTCGCATCCTGCAGTCGAATCAATGATCTGATCGATCCGAGGAAGAGGGAAGTGGTCCTTGGGGCAGTGCTTGTTGAGTGACGTGAAGTCCACGCACATCCGCAGGATGTCCGTGTCCTTTTTGGGGACCAGCACAGTATTGGCCAGCCACTCGCTCTCCTTGATTTCTCGGATGAAATTGGCATCGAGCATTCTGTTGACTTCGATTCCAACTGCTTTGGCTCGTGGTTCGGACAGTCGTCAGATCGACTCCTTGACCGGCCTTGCGTCGGGGAACACATTGAGTGCATGCTCGGCGAATTCCCTGGGAAATCCTAGCATGTCCGCAGGACACCAGGCGAAGATTTCCCAGCGCTCACAGAGGAATTCGATGAGCGCGCTTTCCTACGCGGGGCTGAGGTTGTTGGATATCAGCGCCGTCTTGGAGGCATCCGTTAGGTGGACCTGCACCTTTTTCGTGTTGACCGTAGAGTCGAACGACATATCGGGTGCGTTTTGCCTGGCGACTGGGGGTGCCCTGTTGTCTGTCGCCTCTCGGAGCCTCGTGAGCTTCTCCTGCATGCCGAACGACTAGGAGATTCTGTTGAAATCTCTATCATAGTGGTCCGATCGGGTGAAGCTTCCCTCGACTGTGATGACGCCCCTGGTCCCTGGCTTCTTGAGCAGCAGGTACGCGTAGTGCGGTACTGCCAGGAATCTTGCGAATGCCACGCGCCCGAGGATGGTGTGGTATTGTGATGGCCAGTCCACCACTTCGACTCCAGCCGCTCGCATCGGAAGTTTTCGGGCTTGCCGAAGATGACATCGAGCCATATATTTCCCAGGGGATAAATGCCTTTCTCTGGGACTATGCCGTGGATCGTCGTGTCGGATTGTTCCAGGCTGCACAGCGGGATCCGCATTGCTGCGAGGGTGCTGGCAAACATCGGGTTGATGTAGCTGCCACCATCCATGAAGACGCATCTCATATCGAATCCTCTGATCTACGCCTTGAGCACCAGGGTATCATGACCTGGGCGAGGGATCTGGCGAGGGTGATATGAGCGACCGAACATGATGCAGGACTCTGAACCACTAAGGTACTCAGGGATAGCAGGCGGAACAGTCACGGCCAGGCTGACTTGTCGGGTGATCTTCTTTTGCACCCTATTGGTAGGGTGTCCCTTCTGGATCATCATGGATCCCTTTGGCGGTGGGTATCCTCCTGTACCATTGTTTGGTGCAGGTGCGATTGCTGGATTCGATGGTCCCACGGGTGGTGGTGGAGGAGCTCCGTGGGTGATGTCACCTGGTGCAGGTGCAGGCCCAAACCTAGGGTTCACGATCTAGCATCGCATTTGGGTGAGACCCTCGCTGAGCTTCTGGAACTCGCGGCAGTCCTTTAGCATGTGGCCGACCTTCTTGTTGCCATCTTGCTTGTCGATGTAGAAGTGGATGGTGCAAGGGCCAGACAACTTGTCGTATGCCAAGGGCTCATCGTCACGGCTGCGGCATTGCCATGTTTGCGTGGGGCGTCCTCCGTCATGGAAGTTGCCTCTGCGGTATCCTCCGCTGTTGTGGTTACCATCGTTGTGTCGGTTGGCGTAGCCATCCGCAACCATGTCGACTCCGTCGCGGTCGTCGTAGATGTGTGATCTTCGCTTGCTACGGCGTTCTCGCCTGCGGCCATAGTCGTCCTCATCATCCAAATGTATTCGATGGAGGGAATCATCGCCATTTGCCCACCTGTTGGCGATGTCCATGAGGTGGTCGAGCGTCTTGGGCTTGACGCGCCCAAGTTCTTCCTTGAAGTCTGGGTGTTTGACACCATCCTTGATGGCGTCAATTGTCCTTTCCTTGGAGATATGCGCGGCTGAGTTCTTGATGTTGGACCAGTGCAGGATATATGAGTAATGGATTCGCTGGTACGTTGGGTGCAGGCGTGCAGTTCCTCAATCGAGGCTGGCCTCTTGCTGGTGCCTTTGAAGTTTCGGATGAAACTATATGCCAGCTCTTCCCAGCTTCGGATGGATCCGAAGGACAGGCTGTTGAGCCAGATTCGGGCTGTGCCTGTCAGCTGCAGCTGAAGGCATTGTAGCGCGGTGTTTCTGTTACCGCCATGCAGCTTGACGGTTGAGAGGTGGTCGTTGAGCCAGGTCTTCGGGTCCTGCGTGCCGTCAAACTTCGGAGTGTCCGAAGGGGCCTTGAATTTTTTTGGCATCTGCGTCCGCCGAATGGATCTGCTGAAGCATCGTGCTCCACACAGCTCTCTATCGTCATCCTCGTCGGATTTTGTTGAACACGCATGTTTGGTGTGTGCCTTGTCGACCTTGCGCTGGGCGAGGTCGTTTCAATCGTTGTAGTCGCTGCTGCGACGCCTTGGGCTTTTGCGACGTCGAGCTAGGTCGTGCTCATCCTCGTCGGATGAGAGTATGGGGTTGCGGTTGAATCTGACCGCAGATTTATTTTTCGGCTCCGCAGGAGCCTCCTCGTGGAGCGCAGCTCCGACGAGTCCAAGACCGGCTAGCGCGGACTTGTGCATGGCGCTTTTCGAGTCTCCCACCGGAGGTGGGTGGGACGCGAGGTACGTGGTGGCTGCCATGATTGCAGCATGAGGCGTCTTCGGCATGACGTTGTCGTTCACGTCCATTGTTGATGGGGATATGCCTACTGGGGTATACCCAGCAGGGCGTTTCCGACTGGCCCGTGAGCTGGCGAGTGGGCCTGCAGAACGGCGAGTGTATTAAAGCCCAGCAAGGTACCGAGCGACTGGAAGCTGAAGGCCCAGGCGAGTAGATAGGCCCAGTCGGACTAGGTTAAAACGACTACTGAAGCTGTAACCGAATCGGTTGAGATATGTAAACCCTAGGAGAGGTGAGCCTATATAAACCTCCCTATGGGGTGAGTAGAGACACGTCCCCTCATACACCCAAGCGACTCGCCGCCTAGCCGCCGAGCTCGCCCATTGTAACACCTCCATAATACAATCTAGCAGGAGTAGGTCTTTACCCTCCGGGGGGCCGAACCTGGGTAAAACCCTGTGTCTTTGCCCTCATCTCGCACCGCAGATGGCTGGCCGCCCTTGCCCCTCGTTCTACTACTCGCTGCCGATTGCAGCATCTGCCGTGACCATTCCCACGACAGTGGCGCCCACCGTGGGGCCTGGCCGGTCTGGCCGGTGTTTTGCGGCGAGATCCAATCTGCCCATCAATGAGACGGTCACCACCGGCCGCATGATAGCGATCGGCGAGATGCTCCAGATCTTGCCGAGCAGCTACGTCCCGGCGGCGCGACCCGTCACGCACAGCGTGATCGTGCCAATTGGCACGATCAGCCTCTTCGTCGGCCTCACCGACGTCATCGTCTCGGAGGACTCGGCTCGCATCCGCGAGTCGCCGCCACGCGATCGGCTCTCCGAGAGCCAGGTCCGCACGATCCACCGCCTCGCCTCCGAGTACAACTCGGCCCACAGCAACGTGGCCGGGAATTCAGCGGCCGCAGAAGATGCGGCCCTCACCGACGACGCCGACTCGGCGACCCCGGCGTCACTCGCCGGATCCATCACCGCGGCCTCGTCCGCGGGCTCCATCGCCCAGGTCTCCAACGCGGAAGACTTCGAGGACCCCTCCATCCTCGGGATCTTCGAATTCGACTCCGGGTCAGAGAACTCCGCCGACCTCCGCGACGGAGCCAGTCGCCACGCCGCGGCTTACATGGCCACCGACGCCGATCCGCCGGAGGATCCTTTTTCCACCCCAATCCCTCCTAACGCCACGGCAACGGAGGTCGAGGAACTCCGCCTGAAACTGGCGGAGGCGGTGCGCAAAGAGCAGGCCGAGCGCGAAAAATTTCGCCTCGAGCAGGTGACGGCGCAGGAGCTGTCGCGCTACCACCAGCAGCGGATCAGGTCACGTTTGAACCCCACCGTTCAAGGGCGTGCCTTGAACTTCGACGACGAAAACGACCCGGCCCGCATAGCCGAGCGCGCAATCTGCGAAAACGCGCCACCAGGAGGAAGCGCCCGGCCCCCGCCAGGATCGACGGCGATGGGTGCCCCACCACCACCCAACCGCACCCCTCCCAGGGACCAGTCGCGGATAGTTGTCTCCTCACGGGAGCGAGACGCAAACGGCCTCCCACTGTTCTCCACCCCGATGGACAACCTCGTGGCAGGCCGAGCAGCAGTCGACAGCATCGCGACCACTGGCGACGGCGCCCTACAGATCCAGTACGTTAGGGCCCTGCTCGCAAAGGCCGTGGAGCAGCAAAAAGCGGGCGCCGACTCGCAAGGTCGAGTATACTCGCATTCCTCGGGAAGCAGAGCGGCCTCCAGCGGCCGCCCAGCGGCGGCAAACACCCTCAGTTGCCCGCCACCAGAGCCACTGCAGCTCCAACACCGACCCGCGAACGCGGCACTCTCCGCCAACGACCCCAGGCCGGCGACCAACTTCGTTGCCGCTAACGGACAACCCATCGACGCCCGCACCCACATCATCAACAACCAAAGCTGGCGCGCACGCCAGCCCGACGACTTGCGGCACACCCTAACTAATCGCCACGACGGCGAGCCTATGGGGTCGCTCAGTCGACTCGGGCCCAAGTGCTTCGGACCAATGATCCGAGGCGAGAATTACCCGCCAAACTTCAAGGCGCCAAAGGAGATAGAAAAATACGACTCCTCGTACGACCCCGCAGTTTGGCTCGACACATACCTCATGGCAATGGGTATCGCGGGTCACACTGACCTACTCGCCGCCCGTTACCTCCCCCTGATGATGGAGGGGACGTGCAGGCAGTGGATCAACACTCTCCCCCAGGACAGTATCGACTCCTGGGAGGAAATGCGCGACCCCTTCGTCAGGCACTTCGAGTGCTCCTACACCCGCGCCACCACTATTGAGGACCTGGAACGATGCGTCCAGGGACCCCGTGAGTCGACCCGCAACTGGGTCCAACGGTGGCAAGAGCTTTGGTACAACGCGGTCGGCATCCACCCGGACACCGCGATCCACTACTTCAAGACCTCGTGCCGCTATGAGCCTCTAGTCGCCAAGCTCAAGCGACACTCCCGCACACTCGACAACATCCCCGACCTCCTCGAGATCGCCAAACCATACGCCGAGGAAGATCCAAATCAGGAAACTGACGACGAGTCAGGAGGGCAACGCCGCACGGGCGGCAACGACAGCGGACGCCGAACCGACCTACGCTACAGCGGCACCCGCCTCACTGGCAAGCGCCGCAATGACGGGCGAGTCGACTTCGTCGCCAACGCCGGGCACGCACAGCGCGATCCCAAGAGCTACCGCCGCGACGGAGGGCAACGCCGCGATGGCGGAAATTACAAGAACAAGCCAAGGTTCGATCCCGCGGCCCTCCTTAACCAACCATGTGCGTTCCATAGCAGGGAAGGGAAGCCCGCAACGCACACCACCGCCGACTGCCACACCCTCAGGGAAATCGAGAAGGCACGGCAAGCGCGGGAGGACACCGACAACGACCCGCCAAATGGCGGAAAATTCGGCAAAGTAGCCGGCTCGCTCCACACCTTCACAGGCTTCAACACGAAGCGCGAGAAGAAGGTCATCGCCCGCGCCGTCGCTGTCAATGCGGTGGCCCAAATAGACGTTCCCCAGTTCCTGAACTGGTCGGAACAGCCCATCACCTGGAGCCGGCAAGACCACTCGCCGCGCATCGAGTACCCAGGACGAGTCGCCTTGGTGGTCAAGCCCAAGGTTGGCGACTACTGGCTCCCCAAGACACTGATGGACGGCGGTAGCTCCATCAACATCCTCTACCTCGACACCTTCAGGCGGCTGCGGCTCCCGCAGTCGATGATCGAGACGACCCACACCACGTTCCACGGCATCGTCCCCGGTCGGAAGGCGTATCCGATCGGCAAGGTCACGCTGCCAGTCACTTTCGGCACACCGGCAAACTTCCGCACCGAGCTGATCGTCTTCGAGCTGGTGCCCTTCGACAGCCCTTACCACTGTGTCCTGGGGCGCCAGGCGTTCGCTAAATTCATGGCAGCGCCCCACTACGCGTACAACGCGATGAAGCTCCCCGGGCCGTGCGGCGTCATCACCATTAACGGCGACCCCGACATGGCCGCCGAGTGCGAGGCCAAAGGAGCCGAGCTCGCCGACGCCGTCATCGTGGCAGAGACTAATCACGCCGACGAGCTCGCCAAATACGCGAGCGGGGTCAACAATGACGACCCCACAATACTCAAGAAGCCCAACTCAGAGGGCGCGAACACCTCAACCTTTGAGGCCACGACGCACACTCGCACCGTCGAGCTGGTCCCAGGCGACTCCAGCCAGACGGTGACGATCGAGACAGGCATGAGCCCAGCATAGGAAGGCGCGCTCATCGAGTTCCTCCGTGAGAACAGGGACATCTTCGCATGGAAACCCTCCGACATGCCCGGTGTCCCTAGGGATCTCGCTGAGCACAAACTAAACGCCGACCCCAAAGTGCGACCTGTCAAGCAGTCGCTACGGCCCTTCAATGAAGAACGCCGTCGAGCAATCGCCGAGGAAGAGCAGCGTCTACTCGCTGCCGGCTTCATCCGGCCAATCAAGTACTCCAAGTGGCTGGCAAACCCAGTCCTGGTCGAGAAGAAAAACGGGACCCGGAGAATGTGTATCGACTACACAAACCTGAACAACGCCTGCCCAAAAGAGCAGTTCGTCCTCCCGCGGATCGACCAGATAATCGATTCAACCGCGGGTTCGGAGTCGCTATGTTTCCTCGACGCCTACTCTGGGTACAACCAGATCAAAATGGTTGTCGAAGACGAGGAGAAGACGGTGTTCATCACGCCATTCGGAGCCTTCTGCTACACCGCCATGACCTTCGGTCTCAAGAACGCCGGGGCAACCTACCAGCGGTGCATGCAAGAATGCCTCGCGAGCCAAATTGGCCGCAACATCCACGTCTACATCGACGACGTGGTCGTGAAGTCTGCCCGCCAAGACGACCTACTCGCCGACCTGGCGGAAACCTTCGCCAACCTGCGAAGGTACAAGATAAAGCTCAACCCAGGCAAGTGCACCTTCGGTGTACCCGCCGGACAACTACTGGGGTACGTCGTCTCCAAACGAGGGATCGAGGCGAACCCAACAAAGATCGACACGATTGCCCGGCTCGGCAAACCCGAGTGCCTGCGCGACGTCCAGAAGCTGGCCGGGCGAGTAGCGGCTCTCAGTCGCTTCATCCCCCGCCTAGGCGAAAAGGCGATGCCCCTGTACCGCCTGATGCGCAAGAACCCCACCTTCCAGTGGGACAAGGAGGCGGACGACGCGCTCTGCGACCTCAAAAAGGTGCTACTCGCCGCACCACTACTAGCCGCCCCCACCGACAAAGAACCTATGCTGGTTAACGTCGCGGCGTCCGAGCGCGTCGTCAGCGCTGTGATGGTCGTCAAACGACCAGAGGAAGGAAAGGAGCGCCCGGTTCAGCGGCCGGTGTACTACATCAGCGAGGTCCTCACCGAGTCGCGCCAGCGGTACCCACAGTACCAAAAACTAGTATACGCGGTCTTCAGGGCTCAGCGGCGCCTGCCGCACTACTTCCAGGAGCACCCGATCACGGTCGTCTCCTCAGCACCACTGCAAGACATCATCCGCAATCGCGAGGCGACCGGGCGGGTCGCCAAGTGGGCCGTCGAGATCGGCGTCCACAACATCAAATACGAGCCACGAAAGGCGATTAAGTCGCAGGCGTTGGCAGACTTCATCGCCGACTGGGAGGAGGCCCAGCAGCCAGAGAAGCTGCCGTACCTCCATTACTGAAGCCTGCACTTCGACGGCTCCAAGAACGCGGACGGTGCAGGAGCAGGGATAGTGTTGACTTCACCAAAGGGCGACAAGCTCCGCTACATCCTCTGCCTCGACTTCACGCCCTGCACCAACAACATGGCTGAATACGAGGCCCTACTCCACGGCATGCGAGCCGCCAAGGAGATGAACGTCAATCGCCTCCGATGCTACGGAGATTCCGACCTTGTCGCGGGGCAAGTCGCCGGCACCTGCGACGCCGTCTCCCCTACCATGGCGGCGTACCGCCAAGCGGTGGACAAGTTAGGCGGCCACTTCACCGGCTACTCTGTCGAGTGGATCGACAGGCGGAAAAACGAGGAGGCCGATGCCCTCTCTCGCATCGGGTCGGCTCGACTCGCACCACCCGCCGGCGTGTTCCTCGACACAATCTCCAAACCATCAGTCTCTCCCCCGAGGGAGATCGACATCGGAGTCCCACTCCAACCAGAGGCAGCCTTGGTCGCACTCATCACCGAGCCAGACGATTGGACCAAGCCCTATATCGCCTACCTGGAAGCCGGCACCCTGCCAGCAGACGAGACAGACGCTCGAATGATAGCTCGCCGATGCAAGTCCTACACCATCATCGACGGCGAGCTACACAAGCGCAGCGTCACCGACGTGTTCCAACGCTGCGTCCAACCGGCTGAAGGACGCAAAATCCTCCACGACATTCACTCAGGTGACTGCGGCCACCACGCCGCCGCTCGCTCCCTAGTCGCCAAGGCTATGCGACACGGCTTCTACTGGCCCACCGCACACGCCGACGCCGTCGACATCGTCCAGCGATGCGCCGGGTGCCAGAAGTACGCTAATTAGACGCACGTACCGAGCTCGGCGCTCAAAACAATCCCCATCACCTGGCCATTCGCCGTATGGGGCATGGACATGGTAGGCCCCTTCAAGAAAGCCCCCTCCGGCTACACCCACCTGCTAGTCGCCATCGACAAATTCACTAAGTGGGTGGAGGCCAAGCCAGTCCAGAAATGCGACGGGAAGACCGCCACTAAATTCCTACGCGAGCTCATATAT
Source organism: Avena sativa (assembly GCA_916181665.1). NCBI lineage: Eukaryota > Viridiplantae > Streptophyta > Magnoliopsida > Poales > Poaceae > Avena > Avena sativa. The sequence continues at coordinate 199,960,852 of OV702282.1, forward strand.
CGCTACGGGTTCCCAAACAGTATCATCACGGACAACGGCACAAACTTCGCCAAGGGAGCCATGGCCGAATTCTGCGAAGAGCACCACATCTGGCTCGACCTCGCGTCAGTCGCCCACCCGGAGTCCAACGGCCAGGCGGAACGGGCCAACCAAAGCATCCTCCACGGCCTGAAGCCGCGACTCCAAGTACCACTCGAGCGCACCGCTGGGTGCTGGGTCGAAGAGTTTCCCTCCGTCATCTGGGGAATCCGCACCTCGGTTAACAGATCGACGGGATTCACTCCCTTCTTCATGGTCTATGGCGCCAAAGCAGTCATGCCCACCGACCTCGAACACGACTCGCCGCGAGTCGTCCATTATACGGAGGCTGCAAACAAGCTGGCCCGCCAAGATGGGGTCGACCAGCTCGACGAAGCACGCGACCTCGCTCGGTCACGCACCGCCATCTACCAGCAAGGACTCCGCCGCTACCACAGCCGACGGGTGAAAGCCCGCACCTTCCAGGAAGGCGACCTGGTGTTACGCCTCATCCAGGACAAGAAGGGCATGCACAAGCTCTCCCCTCCATGGGAAGGCCCATTCGCTATCAGGCGCGTACTCGGCAACGACGCCTACTACCTCATCGACGTCCGCGGGAACGGCGAGCTCGACGTCAAGCGACCATGGAATGTAAACCTCCTCCGGAAGTTCTATTCCTAGAACCCCACACATGTACTCTCCAGTCGCTATGAAATAAAAGAAACGGTTACCGCAAATTGCGCCCACTCTCCATGACTTGTGCCATTCGCACTCATAATAACAGCGGTATGCTAAAATGCAGAAGTCAACCTTTGGTACAGCGATCAGCACGGCTAAGTAGTGCGGTGTAAGAGCACCGAATCACTTCGGGTCTTGCATCGTCCACGAAAAACGCCAACCCGGAGCCCCATTGGAGTCGCCTAGCTCGACTGGTTCTACGAGCCAAGACAACTGCCCTCGCTTCTCACAGCGACCTTGGTCCTCCGCATCCTCGGCATAGCGACTCGAACGGCTAAGTACCACGCTCAGGGACTGAATACCAGTTCGTCAAGAGCGGTCAGGGAAAACGCCAAGTAAGAGAGCATTCCCAGGACTCGCCAAGCGACTGACCCTACGGGCCAGGCAGGAGTGACGCGCTCACACCAACGCGCTAAGTCCTCAACCACCCTCGAGTCGCGCCTAGAACTACCAAGTACCACGCTCGGGGACTCGGCCACCCGACTTCGTTCGCGTACGGGAAAACGGTAAAGTACAGAGCACTCAAGGGAGTCGCCTTGCGACTGGCTCTCCGAGCTCGGGCGAGTCGACCAAAGCAACAAAACACATGATAACAACACACATCATATACGAGGTAAACCCCACAAAAGGGCGGACGCGCTCGGGGACTCGTCCAAAATCAATCCAAAACACACAAACAAATATCAAAATAGACACGACGTCCCATTCAATCGCATATTGCTTTGTCTTATGTTACAAAATATGCCCGCGTGGCAGAACTGCTGCTAACGCTTCAAGGCAAACTACCCTACTCTGCAGGCTTCGATGACGACTCGCCAGCATCCCGGCGATTACGGATGAACGCGGTATACGGGTTTGATGGATACGTCGTCAGTTCACCCGCCATCGCCGCGTGAAAAGGCTGCTCGACCTTGAAGTCACGATGCAGCGGCTCGGGGTCGTTCGGCGCGACGACCGTTTCCTGGTAGGGAAGGAGGTCGCCCATCGCCCAGACGCGCTCCGAGTATGTGGCGGCACGCTCTTGCAACTTGAGAACCTCGGACAGATCCACCGCGCCAGTCGACGATGGATACCCACTCGTCACATCGTCAACGTCGAAATCTTCGGGGAAGTGGGCGAGTCCAAGGCTCAGTGCTGTCGACGCTCCATGCCGAAACGCCGACCGCGTCATGAACTCAACGACCGCGGGTGCCTTCTCCAAATATTTCCACACCTCAACGAGGTCGCTGGGAATCACCTCCGTGGGCGATATTTCTTGGAGGTAGGCGCGGATGCACGTCGCCGACAGCGTCGCCGAGCCGACGAGCATGCTTACGCACTGCCTCGCGTCGAGCGAGCCTGCTTCTTCTTCGCTATCAATGATGCGACCTGCGAGAAGAAGACAATGATGAGTACGACGGACACCACAAAATCACAACTAATAGAAAGGGAAGATGCACTCACCAAGCAACGGGCGGGCGAGTCCCGTGATGAAGCACTGAAGCGACGTATGGTCGTCCTGAAGCCCAGCAATAAGGACTTCTGACACCTTGCGATCCTCCTCTGCGGCCGCGATGGCGGCCTTAGCTCGCCCGTCCGCCGAGCTCGCTTCTTCTCTCGCCTCCCGCAGTTCGCGCTCGAGGTCGGCGATCCGTTGTTCAGCGGCACCCAAAGCAGATCGCGCCGCCACCAACTCACCAGCGGGGACAAGCCCCTGGCGAGCTTCCTCTGCCTTCGCAGCAACAGCCTGAAGCCCTTTGTTCGCCTCCTGGACGATGGCCAGCTCCTTCTCAGCGCGCTGTTTCACGGCCAATCGGTCCGCCGACTCAAGCTGCAGACCCTGCACATCATCGAAAAAGTTAGTTGAAACGAACTTCCTAAGTGCCCACCCGCTGAAATTCAGCGAGTGCGCACTCGGGGACTGGCGATCAAGAAATTCCTAAGTGCCCACCCGCTAAAATTTAGCGCGTGCGCACTCGGGGACTGGATACGAAAATAAAAGACGAGAAATTATAAGAATCAAGCCGCTGCAAAGCACCGACCTGATCCTCGGGGACTGGATGTACCTGGATGGCTGCGCCAAGCATGCCATGGAGTTGTATCGCGTCCACGGACGCGAGTAACGCTGGCGTGTGCCCACGACGTTGGTCGACTTCAGCATCGGCGGTCCCCGGAGCGAGGCTCGAGGGCGCAGCCCCGCTCGCCGTGGCCGCCTTGGTCACGAAGCGGGGGAAGGTAGCGATAGAGGCACCCGCTCCAAAGGAAGTCGCCTCCGCCGTTCCAGGCAAGGAAGCGCCCTCCTTCGTAGACGCGGCTGCCTCTACCGCGGGCCCGGCCGGCGCGGCCGCCGTGTCGTCAAAGATAGTGACGATGTCGTCGCCCTTGGCCTTCTTACTGCCATCCGCTGAGGCGACGACCTCGTCCGCTTTCCTCTTACGGGAAGGATCTTCCTTGTTAGCGGCGGAGGGTACCGTGGCCACGGTCGGATGGCCCATCCTTTTCACTCCGGTCCTGCGCATTAATCGAGTCAACAAAGACAATTGAGATAGTTATGGAAAATGAGGAAGGGTGAGCGCACTCACTTGGCGACTGGGATGAAACGTAGCCCTGTACGAAGGCCGGCCGGTTTTTCCAGTTCGGGGCCTAGTCGGCGACTGAGCCCCAGTTCTAGGACGTCGCGTGCCCAAGACACGGACGGCTTCTTCGTCGTTGAGGCCGCGGCTGGTGCCTCTGGGACATCCTCGGCGGGAGCTTCCTCGCGAGTTGGAGCCGCTACAGCCGGGGCCTCCTTGCGGGGTGAAGCCGCTGCAGCCGGAACCTCCTTGCGAGGCGAAGTCGCCGCAGCCGGAGCCTCCCCCAGCCCAGAGACTGGGGCGAATGGCGGAGGCATTGAGGCCAGCGGCACTTCCACGGTCGCCGTGTCCAGCGCAGTTGTCGCTGGGGGCGCGCCGTCACCAGCTGGGCTGGGAGCATCGGAGCTACTCGCCAAGTGCGGCGGTGAGGCCGTCCTCGATGGCTTCGTTTTCTTCTTCGGGTGGGCCCTCGCCTCCCTTTCCTTCTTCTTCTTCTTCTTCGACGGAGTGGCTTGACGGCGCGAGGTGGTCTCCGGGAGCTCGTCGTCGTCATCATGACGCTCAAGGCTTCTGCTCGCCTCGATCTCGCGCTGACGTTGCCCGCGGGTCTTTCGGACCAGCGGGGCGACTTCCTCTTCGGACTCGTCCTCGTCGTCCTCGCTGCCCTTCGCGGGTGGCGATTCGCCTATGTCCAGGGCGGATGGCCCCGGGCTCTCATCATCCGAAGGTGGGAGCCACCCTTCCACCACTTGGAATAGCTGCGATGAATACAAAACAGAATCAGAATTACCGCGACTGCATACACTGCGACTGCGAACAAGGTAAAGAAATTACCGTTGGAGCCGGACGCTTCGCGGTGTAGGGGGCAACCCCGGCCTGCGCGTCCAGGTACACCGCCTGGGTGATCTTCTTCAACGCTGGGAGATAATCCTCCAGCTTCCATTCGTCGAGGCAGGCCTTCGTCGAGTCTCCCCGGCCCGTGTACTGGTACATATAGTGGTCACGTTGGGCGAGTGGAACGAGCCGTCGCCCAAGCCAGCAATTGTACAAGTTTATCGTCTGAAGGCCCTTCTTTTTTAAACCACGGATGGTCTGGAGCATCTCGTCAACGACCATCTGCTGGTCGTCGGGGAGCTTGCCGACTTGGAGATGGCGCGGCTCGGAACGATTGGCCGAGTACCGCGGGATCGCCACCTCGTCCTCCGGGGTCGCCTCGGCCACGTAGAACCACGACTTCTTCCAGTCGCTCGCTGCCTTGGCGGGTAGCATCAGATCAAAGAAAGAAGCTTTGGACTTGAGCTGGAACGTCAAGCCGCCCGCGGCTAGCATTGGGCCGCCTGCCTCCTCGCGGCTGATCCGTCCGTGGAACAGATCTTGCCACAAGGGAAAATAGGGCCGGCAGCCCAAGTAGCACTCGCAGAATGCCACGAAGATGGCGAGCTGCTCGATGCTGTGGGGACCCAGATCTGAAGGCTGGATCCCGTAGTAGGCGCAAAAGCGCCGGAAGAACAAAGACGTGGGAAACCCTAGCCCCCGCTCGAGATGACTGGTGAAACAGACGAATTCCCTCTCTCGCCAACAGCCGGCTGCGCAGGATCCCGGCCTCCTCGAAAGAGGCCAGCTGCGCCCTCGTGCACTTGGACCTGCCCCATGGTTCGGCCATGGCCGAGAGGTTGGTTGGAGATCGGAGGATTTCGGGTCGATTGGATCGTGGAACAAAGGAAGGAAAATGCGCGCACTCGGAAGAAGTGGTGGGCAGTTGGCTCCACGATTGCCTGCCATTCCTCTTATATAGCGGGAGTTACCCGCCAAATCAGGGGGCCGTTACCGCGCGATGATTACGCCGAAAGTTACCGTTGGATTACCCCAACGGCTAGTTTGACCACGCCTGACGGTCCAACTCCAGCCACTCGGCTCGCCAGGTCAATCACCATGACCGCGTCCTGCTGACTCGACTCGCCCAAGCCGCGATTTGGTGCACCGGATTTTCTCCTTTATACAGGAGCCCGCCGACGATTCGACTGGATGCCTACTCTGAAGCCGTGTACTCCGACTACCAGCGGCCACTTACGCCCAATCGACGACGGCCTCGGGGACTACTGATGGGGATATGCCTACTGGGGTATACCCAGCAGGGCGTTTCCGACTGGCCCGTGAGCTGGCGAGTGGGCCTGCAGAACGGCGAGTGGATTAAAGCCCAGCAAGGTACCGAGCGACTGGAAGCTGAAGGCCCAGGCGAGTAGATAGGCCCAGTCGGACTAGGTTAAAACGACTACTGAAGCTGTAACCGAATCGGTTGAGATATGTAAACCCTAGGAGAGGTGAGCCTATATAAACCTCCCTATGGGGTGAGTAGAGACACGTCCCCTCATACACCCAAGCGACTCGCCGCCTAGCCGCCGAGCTCGCCCATTGTAACACCTCCATAATACAATCTAGCAGGAGTAGGTCTTTACCCTCCGGGGGGCCGAACCTGGGTAAAACCCTGTGTCTTTGCCCTCATCTCGCACCGAAGATGGCTGGCCGCCCTTGCCCCTCGTTCTACTACTCGCTGCCGATTGCAGCATCTGCCGTGACCATTCCCACGACAATTGTCATGAAGGACGTGTTGAGGGCCCTTGTGTCTTCGCGACATGCAGTGGGGTCCATGTTCTCCACGCGAGAGCGATGCTTCTTGGCGTTGTTGCCATGTGAGATGGAGCCACCAGCGGCAAAGAGCGTAGCTCGCCGCGCGCTAGACTCCAAAGCTGCCTGCTTGCGTTTGTCGAGTTCCTCCTACAGCTTTACTGTTGGAATTATGCCCTAGAGGCAATAATAAAGATGTTATTATTATAATTCTTGTTCATGATAAAGTTTATATTCCATGCTAGAATTGTATTAAGCGGAAACTTTGATACTTGTGTGGTTTATGAACAACACCGTGTCCCTAGTATGCCTCTATGGACTAGCTTATTGATTAATGATGGTTAAGGTTTCCTAACCATAGACATGAGTTGTCAATTAATAATGATATCATGTCATTGGGAGAATGATATGATGGACAGACCCAAATCAAGCAGAGCAATTAGATCGTGTCATCGTGTTCATCTTTGTGAAGCTTTTTCTTATGTCAAATATTGTATTCCTTAGACCATGAGATAATGCAACTCCCTGGTACCGGAAGAAAGCTTTGAGGTCATCAAACGTCATCCTATGAGAGGGTGATCATAAAGGTGTCTCTCAGGTGATCGGAAAGTACTTGTTGGGTTGTATGTATCGAGATGGGATTTGTCCCTCCCAAGTCGGAGAGATATACTTCGGGCCCACTCGGTAATCGATATCAACACCGCTTGCAAGCAAGTGGTTAAGGAGTTAATCACAAAGTGATATCGGATTACAGAACGAGTAAAGTACTTGTTGTGAACGAGATTGAACTAGGTATGCCGATGCCAACGATCGAATCTCGGGCAAGTAAAATATCGCGTGACGAAGGGAACATATATATGGGATTAATTGAATCCTGGCATCGTGGTTCATCCGATATGATCATCGATGAATATGTGGGAGTCAATATGGGTTTCTAGATCCCACTGTTGATTATTGATAGAAGATCATGTCTGCATATTCTCGAACCCGTAGGGTCACACACTTAACGTGTCTCGACGCTAGGATAGAATGGATAATTGGTTTATGAGTTTTTGTTCGGAGTCTCGGATGAGATCCAGGACATCACGAGAGGTTCCGGAATGGTCTAGAGAATAAGATTCATATAAGGGAAAGCAGTTTTTGGATTTCGGAATTGTTTTGGATTGTTCGGTATTGTAAGCAGAAGGTTATAGAAGCTTCCGGAGTGGGACCAACGACGCCCCACTTGTCGGAGAGGGCCTGGGCCTACGAGAGAGTGCCCTGGCCGCATTGGGCCAGGGTCACAAGGCCCCATAGGCCTAGCCGGCCAAACCCTAGGGGAAACCCTAGGGAGATCTTCTAGAAGGGGGGGGGAACTTGCCCCCCACTCCACCCATGTGGCCGCCGGCCCTAGGGCTTGAAGGAGGGGCAAGGGCAGCCGGCCAGCCCTCTATATAAAGAGGGCAGGGGCACACCCTCCTCCCTCACCCCAAAAACCCTAGCCGCCTACCTGCTGCCCTCCTCTCTCTCTCTCTCTGCCGACTGCACGTAGGCGAAGCACTGCCGCAGAAACTCTCCACCTTTGCACCACGCCGTCGTGTTGTAGATCCAATATATCTCTCCACCCCACTTGCTGGACCGAGGAAGGAGTAGATGTCGAGGTGCCGTACGTGTGCATCTCTCGGAGGCGTCGCCACTTGCGGCGTTGGATCGGATCGGATCGCGAGGAGGAGAAGGCTAGTACGACTACATCAACCACGTTCGGTTGAACGTTCTGCTGTGCAATTTCTTCAAGGGTATGAAGATCTCATCTATCCCTCTCATTGTTTGCATCTCCTAGATTAGATCTTGGCTTTTCCCGTTCGCATCCGTAGAAAATTTTGATTTACTATGCTGCGAAACCCTTCATTTACCTATCGGTTATGTTCACCGATGAGAAGGAGGTGGTATGCCATCATCAGATCCCGTGAAGCATTCATAGGTAGGATCTTGTTGCCCGCCACGGCTTCGTGTGCCTAGCACCATCCATCCTCATTGAGGTTGATCTTCTGGTAGGCGTTAGCGTCGCCTTCGTTGGGCTGGAGGGAAGGATTTCCTTCGTTTCCTCCGTTCCCGGACTGCGGGTCGGGTGTTGGGTTGGGGGTAATTGAACCTGGTGGTAGTTCCGATTCGCCCTGGATGACCATGACGCACTGTTAATGCCCGCAGACTGGGTTGCTGCTGCCGTAGCTTTTGGATCCGGAATCGTAGGTTCCTTCATCTAAGGAAGGACCGCATAGATCTGAGTTGCAGCTGTTGTTGTCGTATGACTCATCTGTCAGCGTCGACGTGCGTAACACGCTGATGGGTGGGACCCACGAAGCGGACCCGATGGATGGTGGTGGCACCCGCTCTGGCAGGCGGAGGGTGCCGGTCTGTCCCACCTGGAAGCAGAAGCTCCCGAACAGAATCTCGAACCCGTCGCCTACGGACCCGAAATCCTTCATGGTGGCTGGCGAGTGGGCGGTGAAATCAAAGGTGCAGAAGAGCAGATGGCTCTCCGTTGCCAATGAGTTGTAGATCGCTTTGGATGGGACCGTCACGATCGCACAATCAGCGCCCCCAGTTCCCACAGACGGCGCCAATTGACGAGGTTTCGACTCGTCAATGCCCATTGTTATGGACTTGGGTTTTGGAGAAGATGGGGATGCTGGAGATCACGGAACGGTTAGCAAACAAGCAACACGGGTACACGAAGTTTAGCCAGGTGCAGGCCCCTGGAGGGAAAACCCTACTCCTGCTTGTCTGCTCTTGATATCGGCGGAACCGAAGGTTACAGGGGTGCACAGATGCAATCTGGCATGAGGTGTGTATGAGGTGAGTATTGTACTCCTCGTCGCACCCTCCTATCCTTTATATTGATAGGAAGGTCCCGGGCACAAGTCGAGTTGGTTACAGATTAGGGTTTGCCCCTTTGAAATTCTATCTATTCTAGTCTTGTTCTCCAAGGATCCTAAGGCGTCATGGGCTTGCGCCACCCGAAATCTTCACAAGCCGTGTACCCTGTCATGGGCCTTCCCTTGGGCTTGACCATATATGCTAATGTCGTGTACCCGCGGGGTATAACCATGTAATCTCCTCTTCGGCACCTTCGACTTCACCGCCCACTCGCCAGCCACCATGAGGGATTTCGAGCCCGTAGGCGACGGGCTCGAGATTCTGTTCAGGAGCTTCTGCTTCCAGATAGGGCAGACTGGCACCCTCCGCCTTCCAGAGCGGGTGCCACCACATTCCATCAGGCCCGCTTCATGGGTCCCACCCATCGGCGTGTTACGCACGTCGACGCTGACAGATGAGTCTTATGACAGTAGCAGCTGCAACTCATATCTGTGCGGCCCTTCCTCAGACGAAGGAACCTACGGTTCCGGATCCGAAAGCTGTGGCAGCAGCGATCCAACACGCGGACGCTACCAATGCACCGTGGTCATCCAAAGCGAAGTGGAACCGCCGCCAAGTTCGAGTGCGCCAAACCCACCACCCAATCCACCGCTCAACCCGCAGGCTGGGAATGGCAGAAACGGGGGAAATCCATCCCTTTAGCCCAATGAAGGCGACGCCAATGCCTACCAGAAAATCAACCTCAACGAGGACGGATGGCGCCAGACACGCGAAGCCGTGGCGGGCAACATCATCCTACCTGTGAATGCTTCACGGGATCTGCTGATGGCATACCACCTCCTCCTCAACGACGAGCATAACCGGCAGGTGAAGCTGATGGAGGATCTCGACAAACGCAAGAAAGCAGCCTTGGAGTCTAGCGCACGGCAAGCTGCGCTCTCCGTCGCTGGTGGCTCCAGCTCGCACGGCCACAACGCCAACAAGCATCACTCCCGTACGGAGCACATGGACCCCGCCGCACGCCGCCGCATCACGAGGACCCTCAACACGTCCTTCATGTCAATGGACGTGAACGACAACGTCATACCGAAGATGCCGCAGGCTGCGATCATGGCAGCCACCATGTACCTCGCGTCCCATCCACCTCCATTGGGTGACTCGAAGAGCGCCATGCACAAGTCCATACTAGCCAGACACGGACTCGTCGGAGTTGCGCTTCACGATGAAGCTCCTGCGGAGCTGAAGAAAAAAGCTACGGTCAAGTTCACTCGTAGCCCTACACCCTCGTTTGACGAGGACGAGCACGATCTGCCTCGACGTCGCAAGAGCCCAAGGCATCGCAGCAGCGACTACCACGCTCGAAGCAATCTCGCCCAGCGCAAGGTCGACAAGACACGCGCCAAACGCGCGTGTTCAACCGAATCTGACGAAGATGATGACGGAGAGCTGTGCCGAGCCAGATGCTTCAGCAGATCCGTTCGGCGAACGAGGATGCCGAAAAATTTCAAGATCCCTTCGGACACTCCAAAGTTCAACGGTACGCGGGATCCGAAGGCCTGGCTCAGCGACCACCTCTCATCCGTCAAGCTGCACGGCGGAAACAGGAATACCGCCCTACAGTGCCTTTAGCTGCAGCTGACAGGCGCAACTCGGATCAGGAACTTCATCACTGAGTTTGGTGTGGTTCCAAGTGCCTTGGACCCACTGGAGATATTGTGTGACAATACTGGCGCCATAGCACTGGCTAAGGAACCAAGATATCATCCAAAGACCAAGCACATCAACCGCAAGTTTCATATAATTCGAGATTATATAACAGATGGAGATCTGAAGATTAGCAAAGTACATACAGATCTGAATGTCGCAGATCCGTTGACTAAGCCTCTTCCACGAGCAAAACATGATCAGCACCTTAGTTCCATGGGTGTTAGATTGTTGCCAGATGTAAACTAGATTATTGACTCTAGTGCAAGTGGGAGACTGTTGGAATTATGCCCTAGAGGCAATAATAAAGATGTTATTATTATAATTCTTGTTCATGATAAAGTTTATATTCCATGCTAGAATTGTATTAAGCGGAAACTTTGATACTTGTGTGGTTTATGAACAACACGTGTCCCTAGTACGCCTCTATGGACTAGCTTATTGATTAATGATGGTTAAGGTTTCCTAACCATAGACATGAGTTGTAAATTAATAATGAGATCATGTCATTGGGAGAATGATATGATGGACAGACCCAAATCAAGCAGAGCAATTAGATCGTGTCATCATGTTCATCTTTGCGAAGCTTTTTCTTATGTCAAATATTGTATTCCTTAGACCATGAGATAATGCAACTCCCTGGTACCGGAAGAAAGCTTTGAGGTCATCAAACGTCATCCTATGAGAGGGTGATCATAAAGGTGTCTCTCAGGTGATCGGAAAGTACTTGTTGGGTTGTATGTATCGAGATGGGATTTGTCCCTCCCAAGTCGGAGAGATATACTTCGGGCCCAATCGGTAATCGATATCAACACCGCTTGCAAGCAAGTGGTTAAGGAGTTAATCACAAAGTGATATCGGATTACAGAACGAGTAAAGTACTTGCTGTGAACGAGATTGAACTAGGTATGCCGATGCCAACGATCGAATCTCGGGCAAGTAAAATATCGCGTGACGGAGGGAATATATATATGGGATTAATTGAACCCTGGCATTGTGGTTCATCCGATATGATCATCGATGAATATGTGGGAGTCAATATGGGTTTCTAGATCCCGCTGTTGATTATTGATAGAAGATCATGTCTGCATATTCTCGAACCCGTAGGGTCACACACTTAACGTGTCTCGACGCTGGGATAGAATGGATAATTGGTTTATGAGTTTTTGTTTGGAGTCTCGGATGAGATCCAGGACATCACGAGAGGTTCTGGAATGGTCCGGAGAATAAGATTCATATAAGGGAAAGCAGTTTTTGGATTTCGGAATTGTTTTGGATTGTTCGGTATTGTACCGGAAGGTTCTAGAAGCTTCCGGAGTGGGACCAACATGGCCCCACTTGTCGGAGGGGGCCTGGGCCTACGAGGGAGTGCCCTGGCCGCATTGGTCCAGGGGCACAAGGCCCCATAGGCCCAGCCGGCCAAACCCTAGGGGAAACCCTAGGGAGAGCTTCTAGAAGGGGGGGAACTTGCCCCCCACTCCACCCATGTGGCCGCCGGCCCTAGGGCTTGGAGGAGGGGCAAGGGCAGCCGGCCAGCCCTCTATATAAAGAGGGCAGGGACGCACCCTCCTCCCTCACCCCAAAAACCCTATCCGCCATACTGCTGCCCTCCTCTCTCTCTCTCTCTCTCTCTCTCTCTCTCTCCCGACTGCGCGTAGGAGAAGCCCTGCCGCAGAAACTCTCCACCTTTGCACATGCCGTCGTGTTGTAGATCCAATCTATCTCTCCACCCCACTTGCTGGACCGAGGAAGGAGGAGACGTCGAGGTGCCATACGTGTGCATCTCTCGGAGGCGTCGCCACTTGCGGCGTTGGATCGGATCGGATCGCGAGGAGGAGAAGGCTAGTACGACTACATCAACCACGTTCTGTTGAACGTTTCGCTCTGCGATTTCTTCAAGGGTATGAAGATCTCATCTATCCCTTTCGTTGTTTGCATCTCCTAGATTAGATCTTGGCTTTTCCCGTTCACATCCGTAGAAAATTTTGATTTACTATGCTGCGAAACCCTTCAGTGGTATCAGAGCTAGATCTATGCGTAGATGTGTTTCACGAGTAGAACGCAACATACTTGTTGTGGGCGTTGATGTTTTCTGTTGCAAGCCTCTTGTTGTGTACTTCTTATGACACGGGATAGTGATATCGAAGCGGTCCTGGCCAACTTTGCGCGACCTCGTTCGCGAGACCGGCTCCGCACTTGACGTGTGGCTTGTTCCACACATGCGGCTGGTGGATGCCAGTTTCTCTCACTATAGTTGTCATGGGATTTACACCGGATGTTGGCAACCATAATATCACCATTGTGTCTTTCCATAGGTAAGAATCGTTCTTAGCTTGTTACTCCCATAAGCCACGTAAAACATGCAACAACAAAGTAGAGGCGTCTAACTTGTTTTTGCAGGGAGTGTTTCTGTGATATGGTATGGCCCAAGATGTGATGTGTATGTTGTATGCAATGATCATGTTTTGTAATATTTCACGACTTGCATGTCGATGAGTACACAACCGGCAGGAGCCATATGGTTGTCTTTATAATTGTGTATGACCTGTGTGTCAACTTCTTATACGCCATGTAATAGCTTTACTTTATCGCTAAGTAGTTAGAAATAGTTGTAGTTGCTATTCGTGGTGGAGGAAATTACGGTGGAGTGATGGAGATCATGCTGGCACGCACAAGATGGAGATCATTGCGCGGAGATTGGCTATACCATGTCACATAAAATTATATGCATGTGATGTTTATCCTTTTATGTATCTTATTATGCTTAGATCGCGACGATAGCATTATAAGATGATTCCTCACTTTAAGATCAAGATAAAACTGTGTTCTCCCCATGTATGCACCGTTGCGAAAGTTCGTCGTGTTCAAGCATCACGTGATGATCGGGTGCTATAAACTCTATGTTCACATACAACGGGTGCAAGCCAGTTTTGCACACGCGGAAATACTTGGGTTTGACTTGACGATCCTAGCATGTACAGACATGGCCTCGGAACACACGAACCGAAAGGTTAAGCATGAGCCATATGAATGATATGATCGACACTTTGTTGTCCACCATTGAAACCACATCTCTTCTCGTGAAGATCGGATTAGGTGTGGTGAATTTGGATCATGTTCACTAAACAACTTGAGGGATGTTGAATTTAGTGGGAGTTCATCTAGTAATTTGATTAAGTTGAACTAGTTATCATGAACATAGTCTAAATTGTACTTGCAAATTTTGTAGATCAAATGGCTAAGTCCAACTTCAACTTCAACGTTTTTTCTGAGAAAGAAAAGCTTAAGAACAATGGGTCTAACTTCACCAACTGGTTCCGCAATCTGAGAATCATTCTCACTGGCGGACAAAAGGACTATGTCCTTGAGAAAGTGCTAGGTGACGCCCCTGCTGTAGATGCGCCGGCTGATGAAAAAGCTGTGTATCAGTCGCGCAAAGATGATTATGGTGTGATTAAAAGCACCATGTTGTTTGCTATGGAATCGGACCTTCAAAATCGTTTTGAGGAGTTCGCCGGGCCCTTTGAGATTCTTGAGGAACTGAAAACCATGTTTCAGACTCAGGCCCGTTCTGAGAGATATGAGATCTCTGAGAAATTCTTCAAGTGCAAGATGGAGGAAGGGAGTTCCGTTAGTGAGCACGCCATTAAGATGTCGGGCTACACTCAACGTCTTGAGCAACTAGACTGTAAGATTCCAGAAGAGCTCAAGATTGACAGAGTTCTGCAATCACTCCCTCCTAGCTACAAAGGTTTTGTAGTTACTCATAATCAGATTGGTTCCACTGATACGATCACTGAGCTCTTCGCTAAGCTGAAAGCTGCGGAGGTGGACATCAAGAAAGATAATCATGTGTTGATGGTCAACAAGACCCCAACTTTAAGAAAGGTAAGGGTGCAAAGAAGTCCTTCAAGAAAGGCAGCGGCAAGCGTGTTGCCCCTGCTGAGAAGAAGCTCAAGTCTGGACCTAAGCCAGACACTGAGTGCTTCTATTGCAAGGACAAGGGTCACTGGAAGCGCAACTTTCCGAAGTACTTAGCGGACAAGAAGGCTGGCACCATCAAAGGTATATTTGATATACATGTTATTGATGTTTACCTTACTAGCACTCATTGTAGTGCCTAGGTATTTGATACTGGTTCAGTTGCTAATATTTGTAACTCGAAACAGGAGCTACGAAATAGACAGCGGCTAGCGAGGGATGAGGTGACGATGCTCGTTGGCAACGGATCAAGAGTTGATGTGATGGTCGTCGGCAAGCTCTCCTTAGTTTTACCTTCGGGATTAGTTTTAAACCTTAATAAATGTTATTATGTGCCTGCGTTGAGCATGAACATCATATCTGGATTGTGTTTATTGCAAGACGGTTATTCATTTAAATCGAAGAATAATGGTTGTTCTATTTATATGAGTAACATCTTTTATGGTCATGCACCTGCTATGAATGGTTTATTTCTTCTGAATCTCAAAAGCAATGAAACACACATCCATAACATTTAGGCTAAGAGATGCAAGGTAGATAGTGATAATACGACTTATTTGTGGCACTGCTGTCTAGGTCATATTGGTGTAAAACGCATGAAGAAACTCCATTCTGATGGGCTTTTGGAGTCTCTTGATTTTGAATCATTTGACACGTGCGAGCCGTGCCTCATGGGCAAGATGATCAAAACCCCGTTCTCCGGAATAATGGAGCGAGCAACGGACTTGTTGGAAATCATACATACCGATGTATGCGGACCTATGAGTGTTTCGACGCGCGGTGGTTATCACTATTTTCTCACTTTTACTGATGACTTAAGTAGATATGGGTATATCTATTTAATGAAACATAAATCTGAAACATTTGAAAAGTTCAAAGAATTTCAGAACAAAGTGGAAAACCATCGTAACAGGAAAATTAAATTTCTACGATCCGATCGTAGAGGTGAATATTTGAGTTATGATTTTCTCACGCATCTTAAAGCAAGCGGAATCGTTTCGCAACTCATGCCACCTGGAACACCACAGCGCAATGGTGTGTCTGAACGTCGGAATTGAACTCTATTAGATATGGTGCGATCAATGATGTCTCTTATAGATTTGCCGTTATCATTTTGGGGTTATGCATTAGAAACCGCTGCATTCACTTTAAATAGGGCACCATCTAAATCCGTTGAGATGACACCGTATGAACTGTGGTTTGGTGCTAAACCTAAGTTGTCGTTTCTTAAAGTTTGGGGATGCGAGGCTTACGTCAAGAAGTTGATGCCGGAACATCTCGAACCCAAAGCGGAGAAATGCGTCTTCATAGGATACCCTAAGGAAACTATTGGGTATACCTTCTATCACAGATACGAAGGCAAAGTGTTTGTTGCAAAGAACGGATCCTTTCTTGAGAAAGAATTTCTCTTGAAAGAAGTGAGTGGGAGGAAAGTAGAGCTAGACGAGGTTATTGAACCTTCTCTAGAGTTGGATAGTAGCGCAGCACCTGAAATTGTTCCAGTGCCGTCTGCACCAACGATAGAGGAAGCTAATGACGAGGATTATGAAGCTTCGGACGATGCTACTACTGAAAGTCGCAGGTCGACAAGGTCATGTGCCCCTCCTGAGTGGTACGGCAACCCTGTCTTAACTGTCATGTTAGTAGACAACAGTGAACCTGCGAACTATGAGGAAGCAACGATGAGCCCAAACTCTGAGAAATGGCTAGAGGCCATGAAATCCGAATTGGGATCCATGAGCAAAAACCAAGTATGGACTTTGGTGGACCCTCCTAGCGATCGAAAGGCCGTTGAGTGCAAATGGATTTTCAAGAAGAAAACGAACGCGGATGGTAATGTTACTGTCTATAAAGCACGGCTTGTTGCGAAAGGTTTTCGACAAGTTCAAGGTGTTGACTACGATGAGACTTTCTCTCCCGTAGCGATGTTTAAGTCCATTCGGATTTTATTAGCAATTGCTGCATTTCATGATTATGAAATATGGCAGATGGATGTCAAGACTGCGTTCCTCAATGGCAACATTGATGAAGAGTTTGAAAGGGTAATTGCCCCTATGTGTGGTTTTGGTGATTAATGACAATCCCTATGGATTGATGTTTTCACTGAGTTTTATATGAAGGTATATTCCATAGGTCATGCTTGTAGTGCATGTGTTGGATTCAAGTATTGATGCCATGAAGATAAAGATATACCTTGAGTATTGGCATCAAAATCATCGAGTTGAAGAGAAGAATATGATATGATCAATATCTTGAGAGTGTGATCTCAATAGAAGAATTCAAGATATGGCTCTAAGTCGGTGTCATGATAGCCTCATTAGTTGAGCTATGGTTGACTAAGATTTAGAGAATGTAATCAAATGAAGAGTTCCTTATGTACCTCAAGATATTAAGATGGAGCACGGGAAGATACTTGGTTGACCAATACAAAGAGTGAAGAGTGATTTCAAGTTGGTCAACACATGAAGCATAAAGAATGTACCACATGGTATTGTGGTATGGTAAGCCTTGTCAATTATGCATCATGAACTAATCCATTATATATTTGCCTTTGTGTTTTCTATATAGACAGGTATCTTTCCATGGGCATGCTTCAAAAATTAAGATATTATATAGCCCATGAGAGGATGACATCAAGTGGTGATCGTCATCAAGGTTGAGAAGGGCAAGTTCAAGATAAGCATCTCGATAAGATCATTTGCTTGAAGCTTGCCGTCCATATTGGTGATAATGTACATGTGAAGACATGTATTAATGAAGCTATCCCATAGTGGTGTATGGGGAGCAAATTAGGAGTCTTCACGAAGCAACAATGATCAAGTGTTGCATTCCGGCTTGGGTGGAGCTTGAAGCGTTGTCATCAACATCAAGCAGTTTGCGTAAGGCAAAGGTATGGCCTTGCTAGGTTTTCCTTTTACTGGTCTCAGGGTGGTTGTTGGGATACCGGGTTATAGATAGATAGCCGCACTATCAAGAGGGGCTTTCGGTTGTGTAACTTGATAACATCGTCATAGGGAGCTCAATCCTTTGCATACTTTGCATCTTCCTAATTTGTTGCTTCTTGGTTTTTCTCCATGTGATGTTCTTGAGCTTGTTTCTAGCTCTTCAACAAGCCCAAGTTCATCGAAAACGGAATACGTATGCATCTTCTATGGCGTTTTCGAGTTTGAAGGTTTTATCGGTTCTTATTTAGGGAGGCTTCTTACCTTTCTTCATTTGGTTCTATCCTCCTTTGTTGGGCTATGATGTTTCTCTGCACAATATTTTAAAGCTTGTTGTCCTCGTCAAAACAAGCCCAAGATCATCGAAATCGGAGTCCGGATGCAAAAGTTATTGCGTTTTCCGTGAAGTCAGTTTCATCCCGGTTGTGGATCCGGTTCAACCGGCTCCCAGACCGGGTGGTCCGGTGCCAGCACCAGAAAACCGAGATTCAACCGGGTTTCAACCGAGATTCAATCGGGATTTTCGGTTTTTCTATACCGAGTCTATCCGAGACTATGTACTGACCCTTATCCCGGTTGAGATCCGGTTTTCCGGTCCAGGAAACGAACCATACGGTTCTAGAGCCGGTCCAACCGAACTTTCAACCGGATTCCAACAGTTTTCTCCCAACGGCCATATTTTCTTTCCACTATAAAAGGGGGTTCTTCTCCCAACATTTTAGAGAGTTCTTGACCACGAAATTGACCTCCATTGTTGAACCTCTTGAGCTTGCTTCCTCCCCCTTCCCTCCTATGATTCTTGCATCTTTTTGAGGGCTTTGGAAGAGGAGATCTAGATCTACAATCCCCACCAATCAATTCCTCCTCTAAGTGAGGGGAACCCATTGGATCTAGATCTTGGAGTCATTGGTTGACTTCCACCATTGTTCTTCCTCTCTAATTCCTCCCTAGCACTTGTTGCTTTGGTGGGATTTGAGAGTGAAGGATTTGAGCACCCTTGGTGGTCTTGCTTTGCATTCTTGCATAAGTGTTGAGCTTTCCATTACGATTTGTTCGAGTGAGAGACCGTGATCTTGTTACTCTTGGAGGGTGACCTCCTAGTTGGCTTGGCGGTTGGTACCGCGGTGTTCTCTTCGTGGAAGATTGTGAAGAGACCCGGGATTCTCCTTCGTGGAGCTTGTGAAGTGGTTGTGGAGCTTGCCATCTCCGGAGTGGAGGAAAAGCTAGCCATAAGGAAAGGGCCTATTCCTTCGTGGGATAGACTCGGAGAAGAAGGTGAGCCTTTGTGGCGTGTGAGGAATCCTTCGTGGAACCTCACACCTCTCCAACGTGACGTAGCCCCCTTCCCAAAGGTGGTGAACACGGGAATACATCTTCGTCTCCGCGTGCCTTGGTTATCTCTATATCCGAGCTTACTTTCCTTGTGATAGGCATCGAGCTTGAAGTACTTATATCTTGCTTATCACTTGTGGTATATTTATCTTGTGCTATCTTGCTTAGCTTAATTTGTTGTTGGTGCACTTAGTTGAGCCTAGTGTATTTAGGTTTTGTGCTTGTAAAATAAACGTTAGTTTAATTCCGCATTCTATCAAGCCAAAACCATAATAGTTTTGAAATTGCCTATTCACCCCCCTCTAGGCGACATCTCTATCCTTTCAATTGGTATCAGAGCAAGGTCTCTCCTTGTTTAGGCTTCACCGCCTAGAGTGTAAAGATGTCGGCTAGTAGTATAGTGCACAATGACACAATTATCTTTGATGGCACAAATTATGCTTTGTGGAGAAATTGCTTGCTTTGTAATCTTCGGACCTTGTGTCCAAATATTGAGCGATTTATAGATGTAGGTTTTTCTCCTCCTATGGATCCTCAAAATCTATCTTTAGAGGATGAGAAAAAATTACATCTCGAAGCTCAAGTATCTAATGAGCTTATTTTCTCTTTGAGCCCCACAGTTAATTTGTTCTTAACGATTGTAAACCGCAAGTCGTCTCATGAGAAGTGGACCAAGCTTAAAGAAATATTTGGTGGTTCCATTTCTAATATTGTCAGTGGTTACTCCGAGGAGATCTCTTTTCCTTCACATCATGAAGAGCTCCAAGTTGCTTCCACCTCCGGCCGCGATGAGTTCTCATCTTCACCCACTTCACCAATGTGTGGCAAGACACAAGGTAAAGATATGGTGAGTGGTGTTGGGAATTGCAATGTTGATATTGTGCTCGCTAATGATGATCCTTCATCTCTATCCCATTGCAATGTTTCTTCTTTGGACTTAAGCACTTCTTGCAACAATAATATTATATCCCCTTGTGTTGCTAGTCCTTGTATATCATCTAGAAATTATTTGAGTACTAGTGTAGATGATACGCTTGATTTGCCTTGTTACCATGAACAAAATGCTTCTATTTCCTCTAGTTGTTTATCTAACAATGTAGAGGAAATCAAACATTCTATGAAGCAAGACATGATAATGAATGAAGATTCAAGAATATCCTCATCTTCATTCTCCCATGCTCACATGTGCCTTATGGCAAGAGGATCAAAGGTATCTCCTACTTTGGATCCCAATATATCTTGTAAAGATAATAGCAATGATAATGATGATGACATTGATGAGGATACTAGTGCTCTCTTGCTTGAGTTGACTTTTTTGTGTACCTCTCTTCATGGTAATAATAAGGCCATTACTTGTCTCAAACACGTTATGGACACCATAACTAAACAAACGGGAACCATAGAGGAGTTGGATTTCCAACTTGATGATGTGAGTCGGAGATTCAATCTCCTTAAGCAAGAGCTTGTCGAGGAGAAGCACACTAATTGTCTCCTCACACAAAAAATTGAATCTTATGAGCTTGAAAAGGAAAATTCCATTAATGATGCTTGTGCTACTAACTCTACTTCTTGTGAAGCATCTATCCTAAAGGAGAATGCTGAGCTAAGGGCTCAACTAGAGTTGCTAACTAACAAGTATAGGAAATTGGAAGAAAGTCACGAAAAGCTCTCGGGCTCTCATAATGATCTTCTAATCTCTTATGATGGGATAAAGTTAGATCAAGAGGCAAGTATTACTAAGGTAACATCTTGTGAGCCTCTTTTGGACATTAGCACAAATTCTACTCAAAATGCTATTTTGCCATGTGCTAGTCCTAGTAATTCATCGAGCCATACTATTGATAAACCTTGTGTTGGATTAATTGCTTTGCCTTGTTGCTCTAACAATGAAGCTTTTACTTCCTCTAGTACTTGTATTTATACTAACCATTTAGAGGAAATCAAAGAGCTCAAGGCTCAAGTCACTTCCTTGAGGAATGACTTGGAAAAGAGTCATGAAGGGAAATCCACACTCGATAATATCTTGAGTGTGCAAAAATCCCCTAATGATAAAAGTGGACTTGGATTCAACTCCAATAACAAGAACAAGTCCAATATAAACAAGAATAAGGGCCAAAACCAAGTCAAGAATTCGGCCAAGATTATTTGCTTCAAGTGCAAGGTTGAAGCACATCATGTAAGATCTTGTCCATTGAAGAAAAAGCACTTGAGTGAGAAGAAACAAGGGAAGCGGCCACAAGTTCATGTTCAAGCCCAAGTTGAAGTTAGGCCACTTCCAAAGAAAAATCAAGATAATGCTCCCCAAGCCAAGAAATCAATGAAGAGGAGAAAGGGGAGCACTTGTTGCTACATATGTCGTGTGAAGGGGCACTTTGACTCTTCATGTTCAAACGGTACCTTATCTAACCCTATCATTGTTGATGATGATTATTATCTTAGGAAGGATAAGGATGGCAATGTGTTTGCCAAGTTTGTTGGAACTCAAAGTGGTGTCAAGAAAAGAACCATTTGGGTTGCCAAGCCTATTGTGACTAACCTCTTAGGACCCAACTTGGTTGGGTACCAACTAGCTCAAACTTGATCAATAGGTGTTTATGGAGGGCATTGGAGACTTGGCTAACTCTTGAAGAATTAAGGGATCTTCATATATTATATTTGATCAAGCCAAGTTATAAGGATTATTATTTCCCTATCTTATATCCAATGTGCCTCTTCGCGGTAACTTATACTAACTCATTTATATTGTAAGTTACTTGACCCTTTACATGTTTTGGTTTTGTACCAAGTATGTGTTTGTATTTGGTGTGCCTCATGCTTGATTATTCTATGTATTCAAGTATGTCTAGGTGATTGGCACATCATTTACTCGTGTGTTTTATTTTGAGCCTCTAATTCATCTTTATGATATCTTATTTGGCTCTTTTAGAGTGGTTAATGGAACATACCATTTTGGGGGAGTGACATGCCTCGCGCATCTCTCAAACCTTAAAATATGTGTACATGAGTACTACCACTTAGTATTGATATTGCAAGCTTATCTAGTCACTATGTGGTGTATCATACTCATGAGAAATTCAAATTCTAAATGTCCATTAATTATCTCTAGTTGAGATTGTTTTGCCTCTTATAAAAAAATGAATATCACATTATGGGGGAGTAATATGCTTCTTTTGCATATCACAATCCTAGGAAATGTGAACATATGAGGTAGTGCCACTTAGAGTTGATATTGTTGATTATCTTGTTTCTAGGTGGCATGTTGGCTCAAACAAGGTCCTATTTTTGTTAGAAGCTTTTATTGCTCGGCTTTTTGGTCTTTGTTTGAGTAAGAAATTCTTGGTGCGGTCTTTCTCAAATACATATCTATATATCTTATTTGGGATACCATTTGCTTCAAGTTATTCTAATAATTGTTTTGCATAATTGTGTGACTAGTTGAAGCTATCAAGAATCTCTATCTTTGCATAGTGCTTAATATTTTTATTTCTATCTTATGCTTTTTATTGTGAAGATTTATCTTTAATATCCGTGCAATATACCACCAAAAATCTATTCCAATACAATCACTGTCTTCGACAATTGATATACTTGTGTGTGGTAGCATTTGTGGATCATCTTCACTTTGGAGTTATCATCTTATTGCCTTATTTTATTTCCAAAACTTTGGTGTGGCTCCCATTGTCTTCGTTGGCTTTTGAACATATCTTTGATGATGTTTTTGATTATTATCCAATGTGTTTTAGTGGAAGACAAACCTTTTCTTCTCGGAACCTTGTGCCATTATGAAAAGTGTTAAGGGTTTGGTTTATTTGTTGAAACCTTGCTCTTTTGGGAGTTTGTTATCTCATTCTTTATTCTCTATTTTATTTTCTTGAATGAGATAAATCTTTGAGCATTTGTGTTCTTATTTCATATTTCATGCTTAATAGGTTTTGCTCGGTTCATTTGTTGAACTTTGTTGAACAAATCTTGTGTTGATTTGATTCTTTGATATAGTTTTGACAACAAATGTGTTTTGTCACACCTTGTATGCCTTCTTGAATATTTTTGGTGTTTTGTCCAAAGTATATCTTTGTTGGATCTTGAAATTCTCGTGCATGCATGTTTAATAAATGTATATCTTATGTCATGTTTTGCTTTCTTTGATTCAATATATAGGGTATACTCCATGAAATCCTTAAACGGCTAAGATATGCATGAAATTCAAATTTCATCTCTGAATATGCACATATTTTTATGGAGTGTATCCTATGTGTTGTGGTTATTCTAACCACTTTGGACCCAATAAGTTTGGGGACCAAGATGTACTTGAATGTTGTTTTAGGTACATTGAAGATGCAATGGATGCTTGTCTCTTCTATAAGGAAAGTGTTGTCACCACATGTTAATTGGAGCCAAGCTAGGATGATCTAAAAATTCTTATCTACTACATCATACCATTGCTATCTCGGTAACAAGTATCTTATTCATGCATACTATTCTTCCATCCAATCTCTTGTAGGTTGCATCTTGGCATGAATTTATTTGTTTGTCAATGTTCGATTCTTGCAATTATCTTTGAAAGACTTTGTATCCTTATTGCTTATGTGAGTAATTTGAGATGATGCATATAATGGGGAGTATATAAAATCATTTTCATGATTCACCAATTCCAAATATGCCTTCTAGCAATTTATTGCATATCAACTCCTCAAGGTACTCTCATGTGCAATATTGTTTAAATTGCATTGAATCATTCCTTTTGATACGTGTTGCCTTTCTCAAAGTATCCCAACTATCATTAGTTCCCTTAGTGTTAGTTGTGATGGTTTTGAGATTTTTTGTTTTTCTTTGGTGAAGTTCATTGATATACCATAAGATAAAATAGAGCCATGGGCTATGTATGCACTTAAGAAAAATATCCTTTTTGGTATATCTTATGACTTCCGCTTGGATATCATGTATTCTTTTTATTAACCTCTTATGTGTGGATGTTTCTTTGTGGATTATTCTCATGTTTTTTCCCTTAGAAACTTATATACACTAGAGTGTTAATCTCTCGCCTTGATATACTCGCTCTTTTCTGACCATCACTCTTATCCTCTTGATTTTTAATGGTTTTGGTAAGGTCTTGATTTATGAGTGCTTGTTTTACTTTTATTGCATATTCACACACTCATATCTCATATTTGGTTTCTTTTGGACTTAAGCTTGTCTGGACAAGTGTATTGGTTTATATCTAATCCTTGTATCTTGGTTGTGTTCTAAATAATATAGAGGGAGTGAGGATTCCATGTTTGTGCATATTGTATTCAAATGAAACAACTAATTTATGCACGAACCTTGGGGAGCTTCCTTATTTCATTTAGAGCACTATTTGTCCATTTGATTATTTGGATCTTTTGATTACTTGCTTCATCCGTTGAAGTTCCTTCACCTTGTTATCCTTTTAGCAATCCTTGATCCTCAATATAGTTTGATTTCCTCCAAGTGTTCGACATTGGATATGTGCATGTGATTTCACTCATATTACGAGTAATGCACACCTTGTGTAGGAACTCATACTATATTGTCCTTCTAACCTTGTTATCCATTTTGGCACTTGTTGCCAATGGGGGAGAAGTTTAGAGGGTTTTAAGGGAAATGGTTTTCTACTTAAGATTGGTTTGTTCTTAAGTGTTTGCCTTTCATGCATCTCATCTTTATTATGTTTTGCATGGTTGTATATATAGTGGAAACTCTCTCAAAGTTTATGCTTGACAATGTATGCAATGAAATTCAAGATCATCACACGTGCATATATTGTGGGGGAGTTTGCTCTATATATGTTGGTTCTACTCACATTTCCTGCAGTAGTTGTAGTTTATGTGAGTAGAATCGGTTTTGATATGGGCTAGTATCTTTGTGTTACTTAACCATATCAAATACAACCTCTTGTATACAACTTATTCTTGGATAAGCTGCGTACTTGTTTCTAATATTCATTAAATAAACCCTCTTGTTGTGATTGTCATCAATTACCAAAATGGGGGAGATTGAAAGGGTAATTGCCCCTATGTGTGGTTTTGGTGATTAATGACAATACCTATGGACTGATGTTTTCACTGAGTTTTATATGAAGGTATATTCCATAGGTCATGCTTGTAGTGCATGTGTTGGATTCAAGTATGGATGCCATGAAGATAAAGATATACCTTGAGTATTGGCATCAAAATCATCGAGTTGAAGAGAAGAATATGATATGATCAAGATCTTGAGAGTGTGATCTCAATAGAAGAATTCAAGATATGGCTCTAAGTCGGTGTCATGATAGCCTCATTAGTTGAGCTATGGTTGACTAAGATTTAGAGAATGTAATCAAATGAAGAGTTCCTTATGTACCTCAATATATTAAGATGGAGCACGGGAAGATACTTGGTTGACCAATACAAAGAGTGAAGAGTGATTTCAAGTTGGTCAACACATGAAGCATAAAGAATGTACCACATGGTATTGTGGTATGGTAAGCCTTGTCAATTATGCATCATGAACTAATCCATTATATATTTGCCTTTGCGTTTTCTATATGGACAGTTATCTTTCCATGGGCATGCTTCAAAAATGAAGATATTATATAGCCCATGAGAGGATGAAATCAAGTGGTGATCGTCATCAAGGTTGAGAAGGGCAAGTTCAAGATAAGCATCTCGAGAAGATCATTTGCTTGAAGCTTGCCGTCCATATTGGTGATAATGGACATGTGAAGACATGTATTAATGAAGCTATCCCATAGTGGTGTATGGGGAGCAAATTAGGAGTCTTCACGAAGCAACAATGATCAAGTGTTGCATTCCGGCTTGGGTGGAGCTTGAAGCGTTGTCATCAACATCAAGCGGTTTGTGTAAGGCAAAGGTATGTCCTTGCTAGGTTTTCCTTTTACCGGTCTCAGGGTGGTTGTTGGGAGACGGGGTTATAGGATAGATAGCCGCACTATCAAGAGGGGCTTTCGGTTGTGTAACTTGATAACATCGTCATAGGGAGCTCAATCCTTTGCATACTTTGCATCTTCCTATTTTGTTGCTTCTTGGTGTTTCTCCATGTGAGGTTCTTGAGCTTGTTGCTAGCTCTTCAACAAGCCCAAGTTCATCGAAAACGGAATACGTATGCATCTTCTATGGCGTTTTCGAGTTTGAAGGTTTTATCGGTTCTTATTTAGGGAGGCTTCTTACCTTTCTTCATTTGGTTCTATCCTCCTTTGTTGGGCTATGATGTTTCTCTACACAATCTTGTAAATCTTGTTGTCCTCGTCAAAACAAGCCCAAGATCATCGAAATCGGAGTCCGGATGCAAAAGTTATTGCGTTTTCCGTGAAGTCAGTTTCATCCCGGTTGTGGATCCGGTTCAACCGGCTCGCAGACCGGGTGGTCCGGTGCCAGCACCGGAAAACCGAGATTCAACCGGGTTTCAACCGAGATTCAACCGGGATTTTCGGTTTTTCTATACCGAGTCTATCCGAGACTGTGTACTGACCCTTATCCCAGTTGAGATCCGGTTTTCCGGTCCAGGAACCGAACCATCCGGTTCTAGAGTCGGTCCAACCAAACTTTCAACCGGATTCGCACCGTTTTCTCCCAACGGCCATATTTTCTTTCCACTATAAAAGGGGGTTCTTCTCCCAAAGTTTTAGAGAGTTCTTGACCACGAAATTGACCTCCATTGTTGAACCTCTTGAGCTTGCTTCCTCCCCCTTCCCTCCTATGATTCTTGTAGGGTTCGCAGCATAGAAAACAAAAATTTTCCTACGATGTGAACTATATACCAAGATCTATCTACTAGATACAAACAACAGGCGGATGTATATCCGTATAGAACATACCCTTGAAGACCGACAAAGCTTAACGAGTTCAACTCGTGGTTGATGTAGACGATCTCTTGCCGATCTCAAGATCGAGAGGAAGTCCTAGCGCCGCAAATCAGCAGCGCATCCGTGCTCGCACACACGTTCGAGGCACCGAGCAACCTCCGCCTCCTTGCTCCAGTGATGCAGCGGAAGCACAACTCTTTCTTGCCGAATAGCCGCCGGAAACATGTATCTCGCTAGTCCGAGACCATGGGGGATAAATTCTAGAGGGGGAGAGAGATCCTTCACGAGGAGGTGTGTGAGACAAGTGAGGAGGGGGCTCCTTTTATAGGAGGAGGGGGGCACCCAAGGGGGTGGCCGCCGGCCATGGGGGCTGCCCTCAAATCTCCTTTAAATTCCCTCCTTCATTCATGTGGGTGGACACTCCACTCACAAATCTCCTTTAAATTCCCTCCACTCAAAAGTCCACTCAAATTCCCATTAAATTTCCACCAAATTTAATGCAAACTCTCATTAAATAAAACTCTTTTATTTTATTCAGAATTTTGTCAATTACTTTAATGACAAACATTCACAAATAACCCCTTGCTAGAATTCTATTTCACATGCATAACCACTTTATGCAATTTCACCCGAAAACCTGTTTCGGTATCTAGTGAAATAAATTCCTGCGCTTGTTCATTCTTTCGGCATGAAACATTTGCTCCAATTGGATGTCGGTGTCTCTTAAGTGTGTCACCCTACGGTTCGTGAATAATGCGGACATGATCGAGACCCCTCTCGGATCAATAATCAGAAGTGGGATCTGGAGACCCATACTGACTCCCACACATTCAACGGTGACTTTCTTGTGATCGTCGGAACCTTTTACGCTAGTATCTTAATCCCTTTGTTTCACGATATATTACATGTCCGAGATTCGATCATCGGTATCTCCATACCTAGTTTGATCTCGTTACCGACATGCACTCTTTTCTCGTTCCTGTGATATAACATTCTAGTGATCAAATCACTTGCTTGCAAGCTAATCAATGTGATATCACCGAGAGGGCCCAGAGTATATCTATCCGTCATCGGGATGAACAAATTCCACTCTCAATCCATGAGCCTCAACATAACACTTTATTAGTTCTGAATCCATCTTTATAATCACCCTGTTACGGTGTGATGTTTGATGTTATCAAGAAACTCTTCCGGTGTTAGTGATTGACATGATCTCATGGTCTAAGGATTAGGATCACTTCGTAAGTTGTTATAGCAATATAAACTCAATGACTTTGATCGTAATGCTATACTTCGGATGAATGTTCATCACACCATTACACTAATGTTGTGATCCTGTTATTAACAACATCCAATGTCCATGATCAGGAAACCTTGATCATCTTGTTAATCAACGAGATAGTTTATGAGAGAGGCATAACTAGGAACTTTCTGTTTGTTTATTAAACACACATGTATTAACGTTTCCGTATTAATACAATTATAGCATGCAAAATAAACATCTATCATATACTTGGAATACACATAATAAACACTTTATTATTGCCTCTCAGGGCATATTCCCTTCAGTCTCCCACTTGCACTAGAGACAATAATCTAGTTACATAGTGATAAATCTAACACCCATTGAGTTCTGGTGTTGATCATGTTTTGCTCTAGGGAGAGTTTTAGTCAACGGATCTGCTACATTGAGATCCGTATGTACTTTACAAATCTTTATATCTCCATCCTTGACATGCTCGCGGATGGAGTGAAACCGGCGCTTAATATGCTTGGAATGCTTGTGAGACCTTGGCTCTTTGGCATTGGCAATGGCACCATTGTTGTCACAATAGATCACCATTGGGTCCAACGCGTTTGCCACCACTCCTAGTTCGGATATGAACTCCTTCATCCAAACTGCTTCCTGAGCCGCTTCTGAAGCAGCAACATATTCGTCCTGCTACCACAGGTTGTTTGGAGCTCCTCCAACTAACCGCTCCGCCATTCATGAGAAATACGTATCCGGATTGAGACTTAGAGTCATCCGGATCGGTGTCAAAGCTAGCGTCGACATAACACTTAGCGACGAGCTCTTCTTCACCTCCGTATACAAGAAACATATCCTTAGTTCTTCGTAAGTACTTAAGGATATTCTTGACCGCTATCCAGTGTTCCGAACCTGGATCCGATTGGTACCTACTAGTCAAACTAATAGCATGTGCCACATCCGGTCTTGTACATAGCATGGTGTACATTATAGAGCCTATGGCTGAAGCATAGGGGACTTTGTCCATTATCTCTCTTTCTTCCGCCGAAGCCGGACTTCGAGTCTTACTCAATGTCTTGCCTTGCAACATAGGTAAGAACCCCTTCTTACTTCCGTCCATTTTAAACTTCTTTAAAATCTTATCAAGGTATGTACTTTGTGATAGCCCTATTAGGCGCCTAGATCTATCTCTATAGATCTTTATGCCTAATATGTATGACGCTTCACCTAGGTCCTTCATTGAAAATTTGCTGTTTAGATAACTTTTAACACTGTTTAAAAGATCTATATCATTTCCGATCAATAATATGTCATCCACATATAATATCAGAAATGCCACATTGCTCCCACTCACTTTCTTGTAAATACAAGCTTCTCCATAAGTTTGGACAAATCCAAACTCTTTGATCACCTCATCAAAGCGGAGATTCCAACTTCGTGATGCTTGCTTCAATCCATAGATGGATCGCTGAAGCTTTCACACCTTGTTAGCATCCTTAGGATCGACAAAACCCTTTGGTTGTATCATATACAACTCTTCTTCAATATTACCATTGAGAAACGCGGTTTTGACATCCATCTGCCATATCTCATAATCGAAATATGCAGCAATTGCTAACATAATCCTAACTGACTTTAGCATCGCTACGGGAGAGAAAGTCTCATCGTAGTCAACTCCTTGAATTTGTCGAAACCCCTTTGCGACAAGTCGAGATTTATAGACGGTCACATTACCATCAGCATCAGTTTTCCTTTTGAAAATCCATTTGTTCTCCACGGCCTTTCGGTCATGAGGTATTTCCACCAAGTTCCAAACTTGATTTTCATACATGGATTCCATCTCGGATTTCATGGCTTCTAACCATTTGTTGGAATCCGGGCTCATCATCGCTTCTTCATACGTCGCAGGGTCATCATTTTCATCAACCATGAAATTCATGACAGGATTTCCGTACAGCTCGGGAGCTGCACGCGTCCTGTTTGACCTGCGAGGTTCGGTAGTACTCTCTTTTGGAGTTTCATGATCATTATCATTAGTTCCCTCTTCAACAGGTGGAGCCAACTCCGGAACAACTTCCGGCGCTACGCTACTCGCCATACTTTGAAGAGAAGGTTCCACAACATTTTCGAGTTCTACCTTCCGACTACTCACACCTTTCGCGAGAAACTCTTTCTCTAGAAAGGATCCATTCTTGGCAACAAAAAACCTTGCCCTCGGATCTGTGATAGAAGGAATACCCAATAGTTTCTTTAGGGTATCCTATGAAGACGCATTTTTCCGCTTTGGGTTCGAGTTTATCCGGTTGAAGTTTCTTCACATAAACATCGCATCCCCAAACTTTAAGAAATGACAGCTTAGGTTTGTTTCCAAACCACAATTCATACGGTGTCTTTTCAACGGATTTAGATGGTGCCCGATTTAAAGTGAATGCAGCAGTTTCTAGTGCATAACCCCAAAATGACAACGGCAAGTCCGTCAGAGACATCATAGATCGAACCATATCTAATAAAGTACGATTACGACGTTCCGACACACCATTTCGCTGTGGTGTTCCGGCAGGTGTGAGTTGTGAAACAATTCCACACTCTTTCATGTGAGTGCTAAACTCGTAACTTAGATACTCACCTCCACGGTCGGACCGTAGAAATTTGATCTTTCTATTACGATGATTTTCCACTTCATTCTGAAATTCCTTGAACTTTTCAAAGGTTTCAGACTTGTGTTTCATCAAGTAGATATAACCGTATCTACTCAAATCATCCGTGAAAGTAACAAAATAACGATATCCACCTCGCGCCGACACACTCATTGGACCACATACATCAGAATGTATGATTTCCAATAAATCTGTCGCCCGTTCCATTGAACCGGAAAACGGCGTTCTAGTCTTCTTTCCCATAAGGCATGACTCACATGTATCAAATGATTCATAATCAAGTGATTCCAAAAGTCCATTCGAATGGAGCTTCTTCATGCGTTTAACGCCAATATGACCTAGACGGCAGTGCCACATATATGCGGATATATCATCATTAAGCTTAATCCTTTTAGCATCAACATTATGAATATGTGTAACATTATCATCGAGATCTAATAGAAATAAACCATTCATCATTGGTGCATGACCATAAAAGATTTCATTCATATAAATAGAACAACCATTGTTCTCGGATTTAAATGAATAACCACTTCGCATCAAACACGATCCAGATACAATGTTCATGCTCAGTGCAGGCACCAGATAACATTTATTCAAGTTTATAACTAATCCCGACGGTAAGTGGAGAGGCAGCGTTCTGACGGCGATCACATCAACGCTTGATCCATTGCCGACACGCATCTTGACCTCACCCCTTGCTAGCGGTCGCTTGTTCCGCAGCACCTGATTCGAGTTACAAATATTAGCAACTGAACCGGTATCAAATACCCAGGTGCTACTGCGAGCACTAGTCAAGTACACATCAATAACATGTATATCATATATACCTTTGTTTGCCTTGCCGGCCTTCTTGTCTGCCAGATACTTGGGGCAGTTGCGCTTCCAGTGGCCAGTCCCCTTACAATAGTAGCACTCGGAATCAGACTTAGGTCCAACTCGGGGTTTCTTTTCAGGCGCGGCAACAGGCTTGCCGCCCTTACTTCCTTTCCGTTTTCCCTTCTTGTCTTTCTTGAAACCAGTCTTCCTATTGATCATCAACACTTGATGTTCCTTTTTGATCTCCACTTCTGCAGTTTTAAGCATTGACAGAAGCTCGGGGAGAGACTTCTTCATGCCTTGCATATTATAGTTCATCACGAAGCTCTTATAGCTAGGTGGTAGAGACTGCAGAACACGATGGATGCCTAAGTCAATGGGAATCGATATTCCCAAGGACACAAGCTTATCGGCGTAACCCGACATCTTGAGTACATGCTCACTAACGGAGTTGTGCTCTTCCATCATGCAGCTAAAGAACTTTTCTGAAGCGTTGTAGCTCTCTACAGCAGAATGTGTGTCGAAAATCATTTTCAACTCACCCATTGTATCAAATGCATTGCCGTTTTCGAAACGCTTTCGAAGTTACGGCTCTAGCCCATACAATATGCCGCAATGAACTAAGTTGTGGTCCTCCTGACAAGTCTGATAGACATTCTTCTCCTCGTCAGGGGCATCATCTAAAGGTGGGGGGGCCTAACGGCGCTTCTAGCACATATTGCTTTTGTGCAGAAGAGAGGAGAATCCTCAAATTCATGGCCCATTCGGTAAAGTTGCTACCGTTCGTTGCTAGTTTCTCTTTCTCCATGAACACATTGAAATTAAAAGCAGGTGGTGCCATCTACAACAGAATTTGTAAAGTTTAGACTAAGTGTATGATAGATTGAGTTCAACTAATCTATATTACGAATGAACTCCCACTCAAAAACGACATCCCTCGTGCCTTTTTGGTGATTACATGAACCAAATCCACTACACCAAGTCTGATCATCACGTGAGTCGGTATAGCTTCAAAGGCGAGCATCAAATGGGCATCATATCAACTATATGACTCATGCTTAACCTTTAGGTCTGTGTTCCGAGGCCATGTCTGTACATGCTAGGCTCGCCAAGTTAGAACCTTAGTATTCGCGTGTGTAACTGTTTTACACCCGAAATATGGTCGTGGATCCAAGAACACCCGATCATCACGTGATGTCTTGGAGCGACAAAAACATAATCGGTGCATACTAAAGGAAGAACACATTCTTATCTTGATATTTAAATGAGGGATCATCTTATTATGCTAACAAAGCGCTAAACAAGCAATATAAGATGTTATCAAACATCATATGTTTATTAGTGAAATTATATGGTTCCCGCAGATGATCTCTATCATGTGCATCGTGGTATGATCACTATCATACCTATATGTGTAAATCCAAGGTCTATGGATTTTACACGCTATGTGTGTTGTAAGAGTATCATCTCATACTTCTACTTACAACACTACCATATCATAACACTAGCCCAACAACAATCTAAACTAGACGCCTATAATTTATCCATTGCAAGTTTTACGTGGCTTAGGGCTTTCGAGATAGAACCGTTCTTACCTACGAACATGAACCACAACGAGGATAATCAAATTGTTGACAACTCGCTTGAAAAATAGATATTGACTATAGTAGGAGAGACAGACACCCGCTAGCCACTTATGCAAACTAGTTGCATGTCAAGCGTGGAACAAGTCTCATGTGCGAGGACATGTAAAGTTTGTCCGGGCCGCTTCATCCCACTATGCCACCAATATCCAAAATTACAACAAAGGAGCAACAACATGATCATCATCGCCCACATACTCATATGTGTACTACCCGTGTAAAGTATCTACGCATAAACCTGGCTCTGATACCACTGAAGGTTTCGCAGCATAGAAAACAAAAAATTTCCTACGATGTGAACTATATACCAAGATCTATCTACTAGATACAAACAACAGGCGGATGTATATCCGTAGAGAACATACCCTTGAAGACCGACAAAGCTTAACGAGTTCAACTCGTGGTTGATGTAGACGATCTCTTGCCGATCTCAAGATCGAGAGGAAGTCCTAGCGCCGCAAATCAGCAGCGCATCCGTGCTCGCACACACGTTCGAGGCACCGAGCAACCCCCGCCTCCTCGCTCCAGCGATGCAGCGGAAGCACAACTCTTTCTTGCCGAATAGCCGCCGGAAACATGTATCTCGCTAGTCCGAGACCATGGGGGATAAATTCTAGAGAGGGAGAGAGATCCTTCACGAAGAGGTGTGTGAGACAAGTGAGGAGGGGGGCTCCTTTTATAGGAGGAGGGGGGCACCCAAGGGGGTGGCCGCCGGCCATGGGGGCTGCCCTCAAATCTCCTTTAAATTCCCTCCTTCATTCATGTGGGTGGACACTCCACTCACAAATCTCCTTTAAATTCCCTCCACTCAAAAGTCCACTCAAATTCCCATTAAATTTCCACCAAATTTAATGCAAACTCTCATTAAATAAAATTCTTTTATTTTATTCAGAATTTTGTCAATTACTTTAATGACAAACATTCACAAATAACCCCTTGCTAGAATTCTATTTCACATGCATAACCACTTTATGCAATTTCACCCGAAAACCTGTTTCGGTATCTAGTGAAATAAATTCCTGCGCTTGTTCATTCTTTCGGCATGAAACATTTGCTCCAATTGGATGTCGGTGTCTCTTAAGTGTGTCACCCTACGGTTCGTGAATAATGCGGACATGATCGAGACCCCTCTCGGATCAATAATCAGAAGCGGGATCTGGAGACCCATACTGAATCCCACACATTCAACGGTGACTTTCTTGTGATCGTCGGAACCTTTTACGCTAGTATCTTAATCCCTTTGTTTCACGATATATTACATGTCCGAGATTCGATCATCGGTATCTCCATACCTAGTTTGATCTCGTTACCGACATGCACTCTTTTCTCGTTCCTGTGATATAACATTCTAGTAATCAAATCACTTGCTTGCAAGCTAATCAATGTGATATCACCGAGAGGGCCCAGAGTATATCTATCCGTCATCGGGATGAACAAATTCCACTCTCGATCCATGAGCCTCAACATAACACTTTATTAGTTCTGAATCCATCTTTATAATCACCCTGTTATGGTGTGACGTTTGATGTTATCAAGAAACTCTTTCGGTGTTAGTGATTGACATGATCTCATGGTCTAAGGATTAGGATCACTTCGTAAGTTGTTATAGCAATATAAACTCAATGACTTTGATCGTAATGCTATACTTCGGATGAATGTTCATCACACTATTACACTAATGTTGTGATCCCGTTATTAACAACATCCAATGTCCATGATCAGGAAACCTTGATCATCTTGTTAATCAACGAGCTAGTTTATGAGAGAGGCATAACTAGGAACTTTCTGTTTGTTTATTAAACACACATGTATTAACGTTTCCGTATTAATACAATTATAGCATGCAAAATAAACATCTATCATATACTTGGAATACACATAATAAACACTTTATTATTGCCTCTGAGGGCATATTCCCTTCAATTCTTGCATCTTTTTGAGGGCTTTGGAAGAGGAGATCTAGATCTACAATCCCCACCAATCAATTCCTCCTCTAAGTGAGGGGAACCCATTGGATCTAGATCTTGGAGTCATTGGTTGACTTCCACCATTGTTCTTCCTCTCTAATTCCTCCCTAGCACTTGTTGCTTTGGTGGGATTTGAGAGTGAAGGATTTGAGCACCCTTGGTGGTCTTGCTTTGCATTCTTGCATAAGTGTTGAGCTTTCCATTACGATTTGTTCGAGTGAGAGACCGTGAGCTTGTTACTCTTGGAGGGTGACCTCCTAGTTGGCTTGGCGGTTGGTACCGCGGTGTTCTCTTCGTGGAAGATTGTGAAGAGACCCGGGATTCTCCTTCGTGGAGCTTGTGAAGTGGTTGTGGAGCTTGCCATCTCCGGAGTGGAGGAAAAGCTAGCCATAAGGAAAGGGCCTATTCCTTCGTGGCATAGACTCGGAGAAGAAGGTGATCCTTTGTGGCGCGTGAGGAATCCTTCGTGGAACCTCACACCTCTCCAACGTGACGTATCCCCCTTCCCAAAGGTGGTGAATACGGGAATACATCTTCGTCTCCGCGTGCCTCGGTTATCTCTATATCCGAGCTTACTTTCCTTGTGATAGCCATCGAGCTTGAAGTACTTATATCTTGCTTATCACTTGTGGTATATTTATCTACCGCTATCTTGCTTAGCTTAATTTGTTGTTGGTGCACTTAGTTGAGCCTAGTGTATTTAGGTTTTGTGCTTGTAAAGTAAACGTTAGTTTAATTCCGCATTCTATCAAGCCAAAACCGTAATAGTTTTGAAATTGCCTATTCACCCCCCCCCCTCTAGGCGACATCTCTATCCTTTCATAGTTGTATGTGATGCAACCCGAAGGTTTTGTCGATCCTAAGGATGCTGATAAGGTGTGCAAACTTCAGCGTTCCATTTATGGACTGAAGCAAGCATCTCGGAGTTGGAACCTTCATTTTGATCAAGTGATCAAGAGCTTTGGATTTGTTCCAAATTGCTACGAAGCTTGTATCTACAAGAAAGTGAGTGGGAGCTCAGTGACATTTTTAGTACTATATGTGGATGACATATTGATTATTGGAAATGACATTGATATGCTTAACGATGTGAAGAGTTATTTGAACAAATGTTTTTCAATGAAAGACCTAGGGGAAGCTGCTTATATATTAGGCATCAAAATCTATAGAGATAGACAAAGACGCCTAATAGCTTTAAGCCAAAGTACATACCTAGACAAAGTTCTGAAAAGGTTCAGAATGGATAAGGCAAAGAAAGGTTCAGTGCCCATGTTGTCAGGTAATATATTGAGCAAGGCTCAGTGTCCAGCTACGGTAAATGACAGAGAAGCTATGAGCAAAGTGCCTTATGCCTCGTCCATAGGTTCTGTCATGTATGCCATGCTGTGTACTAGACCGGATGTGTCCAATGCTCTTAGTTTGACGAGCAGATACCAAAGTGATCCAGGAGTGGAACACTGGACAGCCGTAAAGAACATCCTAAAGTATCTAAATAGGACTAAAGAAATGTTCTTGGTCTATGGAGGTGATGAGCAGCTCGTCGTAAAAGGTTACGTCGATGCTAGTTTCGACACCCACAAGGATGATTCTAAATCTCAGACAGGATACGTTTATATTTTGAATGGAGGAGCTGTGAGCTGGAGAAGCTGCAAGCAAAGCATGATCGCGGGATCTACAGTAGAAGCGGAATACATGGCTGTTGCAGAAGCGTCAAGTGAAGGAGTTTGGATCAGGAACTTCATTACTGAGTTTGGTGTGGTTCCAAGTGCCTTGGACCCACTGGAGATATTGTGTGACAATACTGGCGCCATAGCACTGGCTAAGGAACCAAGATATCATCCAAAGACCAAGCACATCAACCGCAAGTTTCATATAATTCGAGATTATATAACAGATGGAGATCTGAAGATTAGCAAAGTACAT
Organism: Avena sativa; assembly: GCA_916181665.1. Classification (NCBI taxonomy): domain Eukaryota; kingdom Viridiplantae; phylum Streptophyta; class Magnoliopsida; order Poales; family Poaceae; genus Avena; species Avena sativa. Next base: position 199,997,680 of record OV702282.1, read on the forward strand.
ACAGATCTGAATGTCGCAGATCCGTTGACTAAACCTCTTCCACGAGCAAAACATGATCAGCACCTTAGTTCCATGGGTGTTAGATTGTTGCCAGATGTAAACTAGATTATTGACTCTAGTGCAAGTGGGAGACTGTTGGAATTATGCCCTAGAGGCAATAATAAAGATGTTATTATTATAATTCTTGTTCATTATAAAGTTTATATTCCATGCTAGAATTGTATTAAGCGGAAACTTTGATACTTGTGTGGTTTATGAACAACACGTGTCCCTAGTACGCCTCTATGGACTAGCTTATTGATTAATGATGGTTAAGGTTTCCTAACCATAGACATGAGTTGTAAATTAATAATGAGATCATGTCATTGGGAGAATGATATGATGGACAGACCCAAATCAAGCAGAGCAATTAGATCGTGTCATCATGTTCATCTTTGCGAAGCTTTTTCTTATGTCAAATATTGTATTCCTTAGACCATGAGATAATGCAACTCCCTGGTACCGGAAGAAAGCTTTGAGGTCATCAAACGTCATCCTATGAGAGGGTGATCATAAAGGTGTCTCTCAGGTGATCGGAAAGTACTTGTTGGGTTGTATGTATCGAGATGGGATTTGTCCCTCCCAAGTCGGAGAGATATACTTCGGGCCCACTCGGTAATCGATATCAACACCGCTTGCAAGCAAGTGGTTAAGGAGTTAATCACAAAGTGATATCGGATTACAGAACGAGTAAAGTACTTGCTGTGAACGAGATTGAACTAGGTATGCCGATGCCAACGATCGAATCTCGGGCAAGTAAAATATCGCGTGACGAAGGGAACATATATATGGGATTAATTGAATCCTGGCATCGTGGTTCATCCGATATGATCATCGATGAATATGTGGGAGTCAATATGGGTTTCTAGATCCCACTGTTGATTATTGATAGAAGATCATGTCTGCATATTCTCGAACCCGTAGGGTCACACACTTAACGTGTCTCGACGCTAGGATAGAATGGATAATTGGTTTATGAGTTTTTGTTCGGAGTCTCGGATGAGATCCAGGACATCACGAGAGGTTCCGGAATGGTCTAGAGAATAAGATTCATATAAGGGAAAGCAGTTTTTGGATTTCGGAATTGTTTTGGATTGTTCGGTATTGTAAGCGGAAGGTTATAGAAGCTTCCGGAGTGGGACCAACGACGCCCCACTTGTCAGAGAGGGCGTGGGCCTACGAGAGAGTGCCCTGGCCGCATTGGGCCAGGGGCACAAGGCCCCATAGGCCCATCCGGCCAAACCCTAGGGGAAACCCTAGGGAGATCTTCTAGAAGGGGGGGAAACTTGCCCCCCACTCCACCCATGTGGCCGCCGGCCCTAGGGCTTGAAGGAGGGGCAAGGGCAGCCGGCCAGCCCTCTATATAAAGAGGGCAGGGGCACACCCTCCTCCCTCACCCCAAAAACCCTAGCCGCCTACCTGCTGCCCTCCTCTCTCTCTCTCTCTCTCTCTCTCTCTCTCTCTCTCTCTCTCTGCCGACTGCGCGTAGGCGAAGCACTGCCGCAGAAACTCTCCACCTTTGCACCACGCCGTCGTGTTGTAGATCCAATCTATCTCTCCACCCCACTTGCTGGACCGAGGAAGGAGTAGACGTCGAGGTGCCGTACGTGTGCATCTCTCGGAGGCGTAGCCACTTGCGGCGTTGGATCGGATCGGATCGCGAGGAGGAGAAGGCTAGTACGACTACATCAACCACGTTCTGTTGAACGTTCTGCTGTGCAATTTCTTCAAGGGTATGAAGATCTCATCTATCCCTCTCATTGTTTGCATCTCCTAGATTAGATCTTGGCTTTTCCCGTTCGCATCCGTAGAAAATTTTGATTTACTATGCTGCGAAACCCTTCATTTACCTATCGGTTATGTTCACCGATGAGAAGGAGGTGGTATGCCATCATCAGATCCCGTGAAGCATTCATAGGTAGGATCTTGTTGCCCGCCACGGCTTCGTGTGCCTAGCACCATCCATCCTCATTGAGGTTGATCTTCTGGTAGGCGTTAGCGTCGCCTTCGTTGGGCTGGAGGGAAGGATTTCCTTCGTTTCCTCCGTTCCCGGACTGCGGGTCGGGTGTTGGGTTGGGGGTAATTGAACCTGGTGGTAGTTCCGATTCGCCCTGGATGACCATGACGCACTGTTAATGCCCGCAGACTGGGTTGCTGCTGCCGTAGCTTTTGGATCCGGAATCGTAGGTTCCTTCATCTAAGGAAGGACCGCATAGATCTGAGTTGCAGCTGTTGTTGTCGTATGACTCATCTGTCAGCGTCGACGTGCGTAACACGCTGATGGGTGGGACCCACGAAGCGGACCCGATGGATGGTGGTGGCACCCGCTCTGGCAGGCGGAGGGTGCCGGTCTGTCCCACCTGGAAGCAGAAGCTCCCGAACAGAATCTCGAACCCGTCGCCTACGGACTCGAAATCCTTCATGGTGGCTGGCGAGTGGGCGGTGAAGTCAAAGGTGCAGAAGAGCAGATGGCTCTCCGTTGCCAATGAGTTGTAGATCGCTTTGGATGGGACCATCACGATCGCACAATCAGCGCCCCCAGTTCCCACAGACGGCGCCAATTGACGAGGTTTCGACTCGTCAATGCCCATTGTTATGGACTTGGGTTTTGGAGAAGATGGGGATGCTGGAGATCACGGAACGGTTAGCAAACAAGCAACACGGGTACACAAAGTTTAGCCAGGTGCAGGCCCCTGGAGGGAAAACCCTACTCCTGCTTGTCTGCTCTTGATATCGGCGGAACCGAAGGTTACAGGGGTGCACAGATGCAATCTGGCATGAGGTGTGTATGAGGTGAGTATTGTCCTCCTCGTCGCACCCTTCTATCCTTTATATTGATAGGCAGGTCCCGGGCACAAGTCGAGTTGGTTACAGATTAGGGTTTGCCCCTTTGAAATTCTATCTATTCTAGTCTTGTTCTCCAAGGATCCTAAGGCGTCATGGGCTTGCGCCACCCGAAATCTTCACAAGCCGTGTACCCTGTCATGGGCCTTCCCTTGGGCTTGACCATATATGCTAACGTCGTGTACCCGCGGGGTATAACCATGTAATATCCTCTTCGGCACCTTCGACTTCACCGCCCACTCGCCAACCACCATGAGGGATTTCGAGCCCGTAGGCGACGGGCTCGAGATTCTGTTCAGGAGCTTCTGCTTCCAGATAGGGCAGACTGGCACCCTCCGCCTTCCAGAGCGGGTGCCACCACATTCCATCAGGCCCGCTTCATGGGTCCCACCCATCGGCGTGTTACGCACGTCGACGCTGACAGATGAGTCTTATGACAGTAGCAGCTGCAACTCATATCTGTGCGGCCCTTCCTCAGACAAAGGAACCTACGGTTCCGGATCCGAAAGCTGCGGCAGCAGCGATCCAACACGCGGACGCTACCAATGCACCGTGGTCATCCAAAGCGAAGTGGAACCGCCGCCAAGTTCGAGTGCGCCAAACCCACCACCCAATCCACCGCTCAACCCGCAGGCTGGGAATGGCAGAAACGGGGGAAATCCATCCCTTTAGCCCAATGAAGGCGACGCCAATGCCTACCAGAAAATCAACCTCAACGAGGACGGATGGCGCCAGACACGCGAAGCCGTGGCGGGCAACATCATCCTACCTGTGAATGCTTCACGGGATCTGCTGATGGCATACCACCTCCTCCTCAACGACGAGCATAACCGGCAGGTGAAGCTGATGGAGGATCTCGACAAACGCAAGAAAGCAGCCTTGGAGTCTAGCGCACGGCAAGCTGCGCTCTCCGTCGCTAGTGGCTCCAGCTCGCACGGCCACAACGCCAACAAGCATCACTCCCGTACGGAGCACATGGACCCCGCCGCACGCCGCCGCATCACGAGGACCCTCAACACGTCCTTCATGTCAATGGACGTGAACGACAACGTCATACCGAAGATGCCGCAGGCTGCGATCATGGCAGCCACCATGTACCTCGCGTCCCATCCACCTCCATTGGGTGACTCGAAGAGCGCCATGCACAAGTCCATACTAGCCAGACTCGGACTCGTCGGAGTTGCGCTTCACGATGAAGCTCTTGCGGAGCTGAAGAAAAAAGCTACGGTCAAGTTCACTCGTAGCCCTACACCCTCGTTTGACGAGGACGAGCACGATCTGCCTCGACGTCGCAAGAGCCCAAGGCATCGCAGCAGCGACTACCACGCTCGAAGCAATCTCGCCCAGCGCAAGGTCGACAAGGCACGCGCCAAACGCGCATGTTCAACCGAATCTGACGAAGATGATAACGGAGAGCTGTGCGGAGCCAGATGCTTCAGCAGATCCGTTCGGCGAACGAGGATGCCGAAAAATTTCAAGATCCCTTCGGACACTCCGAAGTTCAACGGTACGCGGGATCCGAAGGCCTGGCTCAGCGACCACCTCTCATCCGTCAAGCTGCACGGCGGAAACAGGAATACCGCCCTACAGTGCCTTTAGCTGCAGCTGACAGGCGCAACTCGGATCTGGCTCAGCAACCTATCTTCCGGCTCCATCCGAAGCTAGGAGGAGCTAGCATACATCTTCATCCGCAACTTCAAGGGCCCCAGCAAGAGGCCAGCATTGATCGAGGAACTACGGGCCTGCACCCAACGTACTGGTGAATCCATTCGCTCGTACATCCTACGCTGGTCCCACATCAAGAACTCCGCGGAGCACATCTCTGAGGAAAGGACGATTGATGCCTTCAAGGACGGTGTCAAGCGCACGTACTTCAAGGAAGAACTTGGGCGCGTCAAGCCCAAGACGCTCGACCACCTCATGGACATCGCCAACAGGTGGGCAGATGGCGAAGATTCCCTCCACCGAACACATTCGAATGACGAGGACGACTACGGCCGCATGCGCGAACGCTGCAGCAAACGAAGATCGCGCGTCTATGATGATCGCAACGGAGTCAACATGGTTGCGGCTGGCTACGCCGACCGACGCAATGACGACAACCGTAGCAGCGGATATCGTGGAAGCAACTTCCGCGATGGAGGGCGACCTACGCAGACATGGCAACGCCGCAGCCCCAACGACGAGCCCTCGGCATACGACAACTTGTCTGGTCCTTGCACCATCCACTTCTACATCGACAAGAAAGATGGCAAAAAGAAGGCCAGCCACATGCTAAAAGATTGCCTCGAGTTCCAGAAGCTGTGCGAGGGTCTCACCCAAATGCGACACCAGATCGTGAACCCTGGGTTTGGGCCCGCACCTGCACCAGGTGATATCGCCCACAGAGCTCCTCCACCACCACCCGTTGGACCATCGAATCCAGCGATCGCACCTGCGCCTAACAATGGCACAGGAGTATATCCACCGCCAAAAGGATCCCTGATGATCCAGAAGGGACGCCCTACCAACAGGGTGCAAAAGAAGATCACCCGATAGGTCAGCCTGGCCGAAACCGTTCCACCTGCCATCCCTGAGTACCTCAGCGGCTCGGAGTCCTGCATCACGTTCGATCGTTCGGATCACCCCCGCCAGATCCCTCGCCCAGGTTACGCTGCCCTGGTGCTCGAGACGCAGATCAGAGGATTCGAGATGAGCCGCGTCTTCATAGACGGCGGCAGCGGCATCAACCTAATGTTCGCCAGCACCCTCGCAGCGATGTCGATCCCGCTGTGCAGCCTGGAACAATCCGACACGACGTTCCACGGCATAGTTCCAGGGAAGGGCATATATCCCCTGGGAAAGATATGGCTCGACGTCATCTTCGGTCAGCCCGAAAACTTTAGGCGCGAGCGGCTGGAGTTCGAAGTGGTGGACTGGCCATCACAGTACCATGCCATCGTCGGGTGCATGGCATTCGCAAGATTCCTGGCAGTACCGCACTACGTGTACCTGCTGCTGAAGATGCTAGGACCCAGGGGAGTCATCACCGTCCAGGGAAGCTTCACCCGATCCGACCACTGTGACAGAGACTTCAACAGAATCTCCCAGCCGTTCGGTATGCGGGAGGAGCCCACGAGGCTTCGAGAGGTGACAGACAACGGGGCACCCCAGTCTCCAGGCAAAACGCACCCGATATGTCGTTCGACTCCACAGTCAACACGAAAAAGGTGCAAGTTCACCCGACCGATGCCTCCAAGACGACGCTGAGGTCGGTGTCGAAGTGGTTGTGGGCGCCCTCGTCGTCCGAGTCTATGTCAGGGATCGTGTAGACCTTCCCCCGCCGCAGGTCGCGGCGGATGGTGGTGGCGCGTTGCACCTTGTGCTCCCACTCGAGGAACTTGATCCAGTACGCCTCGGAGTGGTATCCCCTCTCCTACTGTTGGGCCCAGGGAAGGTTGCTGATCCAGCGGCGGATCTCCTCCTCCAGCCCTCTGCCCGCCTTGGGCGGTGGCTGTACCGGGACACGGTCCCGGTTGAGGTGCCAGCCGGTGGGGAGGGAGATATCCATGTGCTGGATGCCGCAACCCTCCCTCCACAGGCGCTCGCACTCCCCGACGCGGTAGTACCGCCGAGTGCGGCGTTCCCGCGGTGGCGGGTAGTCCCCCACGGGTTGGCTCCAGAACTCCTCTGGCCACGGCGGAGGTGGCAATGACGTGACATGGAGGAAGGCCGGCAACCGAGAGTGCTGGCTGCTAGAGCCAGACGCTTCGTGGTCGTTCTTTCTCCGCTTCGTGGTCGTCCTTTCTCCGCTTCATAGATGTAGGGTATGGGTGAGTGTATGTACACATTATGGACGTATGCATTTGTAGTGTGTTTTCTTAAAGAAAAACTCAAAACCCGTCGTCTCGGTCTGTGAAGATGCTGAATAGAACGTGCGCACGTGCATTTGTGGTCGTGTGTGTCCGTGCTGTGTTTCTAAAAAAGACAGTGCTAAGAAAGACATGAAAATCTGTAAATTAGCCTTCATGTACATTTTAATGTGGCCCTAAAATGGTCAAATAAATATCCTTTATTTTTGTTTTGTTTTTTCGCTTCATCTTGGCTTCAAGGTTGTTTCACCTGCTTTGAACGGATGGCCCAGTGCCCACGTCGTGTACCACTGGCTGTGGTGAATAGCGTACGAAAGCGAAGCAAATAATGGCCTTCTAGAAGATGGACGGGAAATAGTATTGACCATGGCTAAGTTGTTGCATGCCTCTCTCTCCCTCTCTGAACTTCTGTATCAGGCTTTTGAAATTAAGGTAGAAATGGGGCTCAAACTTGCTCGTCCACTACATACAACCCCCCATGACATGAGGCAGAAGAGTTCATCCAACTCGGAGACAGAAGAGTTGGTCCAATTCAGAGAGAAAGAAATTAACAAGTGGCGCATTGACAATCAGCCAGAGTGTCAACAATGAATGATTAGCCTAATCCCACCGGGTCGTTTGCTTGTTTCTGAATGTCAACATACCCGTAGGTGATGAGTGGTTGCCAACCACTGCTTAGTGCTTAGTCAGTTCAGTGGTGGAGAGCACAAATGATTGTATACAGATTACTAGTATTAGCTAGCTGCCTCCCAAGGTGGACGGGATACAGCTACGACATTGTTGTCGCCCCTTACGAAACCGGTTATTCAGTTCCAAGAAGAAATCATGAATGGATTGAGAACGTGGGTGTCGTTGAGTCGGTTACGGGCTCAGGGTGTAAGCCATGTGCAGCTTACGTACGTACCCGGCCAGGCCTAACCATATGAAACACGGAGTACTTCTTTCGAGAGTATGTCAAAGGTCTGTACCATATATATCATGTACCCTTGAAGGGAAAGAAAACAATCAATATACTCTCTCCGGCTCATATTAATTGACTTAAATTTGTCTAGATTTAGATAAATCTAAACACTATTTAGTATATAGATTTATCTAAATTTTAACAATCCAAATCAATTAATATAGATCGGAGGAAGTACCTTTATATAAACAAACAGATGGCGGGAGAAAGAGTACACATTGTGTTGGAGTAAATCTCGAACCAAAACAATGCGTACGTCATGCATAGAATGAAACTGCAACTACACCAACCATAACGCTATATAGTATGGTTGTATAACTAACATTGCTGGAATGGAGATTTGGTGCACATGGGCACCAGTGATGTCGGCTTTTAAAATAATCAAAAATTATATTTTTTGAGTTTCAAAAAAATCTAAAAGGAAATCAGGATTCAGCCGTTTGGAAGGGCCTGGAAATCGAAGTGTGGAAAGATGGACCAATTCCGAGCGGCCCCCTCGCGAGCGTGCGCCCCGTGCTGGTAGTTTTCGAGCCCGTCCGCTCAAAAAGAGCGTGGAAAGAGGCCCCGCGAGAGTAGCCTCCCCCGACCTTCTTCCTCACCAGGAGCTCCTCGCCCCCGACCTAGCAGACGCGCCGCCCCTCCTCCCGCCGGTGAGCTCCTCGCCCCTCCCCTTCCTCGTGCCTCCCCTTCCCCGCCGTTGAGAGCTCTCCCTCCCTCTCCCTTCCTCCCTCCCCTTCCCCGTCTCTCCCTCCCTCTCCTTTCCTCCCTTCCCTGTCCCTCCTCGCCCCCGACCTGGCAGACACGCCGCCCCTCCTCCCGCCGGTGAGCTCCAAGCCCCTCCCCTTCCCCGTCCCTCCCATTCCCCACCGGTGAGCTCTCCCTTCCTCCCTCTCCTTCTTGGAACGGTTGGGGGCGCCCCCTCCCCGCGAACCCTAACCCCATGGCTGTGGCAAGCTAGATGCCCTAGCGCCGGCAGGAGGTCGAGCCGCGGTAGGTCGCTGGAGGCGCGCCCTCCCTCTCCCTTCTCCAATGGTTGTTGCTGTCAAATCTCAAAAAAAATTCAATTCCATGTTACATACATCCAAACATGAGTACTATCCTTTGATTCCAACCGAAAAATTCTTGCACACCTAAACGGCAGAATTGGAAATAGAGGTTATTTACTTTCCATCTTAGATTTGGAATCTTCAGGCCAATTCAATTCCAAGCTTATTTTCCAACATCCAAACACAATGTAAGGGATATGCTTCAAGCTTGATTTTTCAACCCTTTCAGTTTGAGCCTACACTTCAGTGTTCAGGGGTGTGCGCTTTTCGCTTGTCCACAAAGACGTGGTATGCAACCTGATGGAGATGCATGTCCGATACAGCACGCAAAGACAAAGCTCTCATCATCTAAAAGGACTTCTGCCTTGATGGTTTCCCGGAGTATCTGCCCATCATCCGCATTGTTCCAGCTACAGATCGCCTAACCAAGTCAAAAAACTTCCGAGCTTTCGTCACACGGCAACAGCCATGTCCACATCACCATGGAAATTTCTTTCCGCAGCACCACAGGAAGGAAAAATAAAAATCTAAGTTAGGCTGCCAGAGTGGTCGCAAGTGGCCACTGGCAACTAGTGAACCACTTGCAAGTTGCAGCACATGTTTTGCACACACACTCACTCGGACTTGGTATGAATTTTCTTTCATTTTTTGTCAACCAAAGATTATCCTAGAACCGACGCATGCGGATTGAAAACTTTGCAACGTCACCTTCCATTCCATTCCAACAAAATTAAATGGACATCGCAGGCGCAGCTGGATAAGATGCGCCACCAAAGCCGCTAATCTCAACAGGCAGCAGTTTCTCAGCCATTGTTTTCACTCCAGCACTGAATGCAGTACCATCTGCAGAATATGATAGCAACAGGCAAACTTCGCACGGACTAGCTAAGATTTCAGTGTCTACCCAAACACGAGCACTCCGGTAATGTGATCACCTCACCGGTCAGAACAATGAACGGCCAGGCAAAAAAGCAAGCAAGTGCGTGACGAGATCCCGAACCACATTGCATTTAATCCACCAAAAATACGCACCAAAACAAAGAGCTCCAGGCGAGAAGCCTGACAACTGATGCATGGGCACAATGTTAAGAGGTGGGTGATTCATTCATTACTAAATAAAATGGCTATGTTTCTTTTTCGGCATAAGGGAATACAGTCCGGCATGCTTTATCTCCTCAGCTCCCTGAACTGGAAGGTGGGAGGCAAGGGAGCGCCTTGCTTTAGGCGGCGTGTCATCATTTTATAACTTCTATGCTGTCTATTTTCTTATCAAACGACCAGACTGATTGTACATCTGGATTACTTGGAAATAAACCAGCATGTGCTCCAGTCGGTGAACGGACTTGACTAGCTACCTGGGGACCATTCAGCATCAGTTCCTCCCTGCATTGATCATAGCAAAGGCATGAGTACTAATTCTATCAAGCAAGTACAGAATAACACTACACATAGATAAATTGAACATGTAATATCTCTTGAGAACATAGAAAATATGCACAGCCAGGACTAGGGCCACCCAGGCTTCAGTCCTGGGCCTGGACCAAAAGCCCAAGTGATATTCTTTGATTCTTTATTAAGAAAACAATGCGAGCTATATGGTTCTCCGATCAATTATACTCCCTCCGTTCCAAAATATAAGACGTTTTAGGTTTGTGAAGAAAACGAATCTAGACTTATTTTAGTATGTAGATTCATTCCAAAGTTGAATGAACTACATATTAAAATAAGTCTAGATTCGTTTTCTTCACAAACCTAAAACGTCTTATATTTTGGAACGGAGGGAGTAGTCTGTTGGCACCAGGAATGGTTGCAGGCACCTGCTCCAGCAAATGCAAGATCTCACTAATAAGCTCCATAATACATAGATGGCCATAATCTGTTTTATAAGTAATTTTAAGGCATTCTCTAACACCTACTCCAGGGCAAAGGACCAACATTAAATACAGTAGTAACTATACTACTGGGCCTGACCAACCAATGGAACCCATTACTCTCTCATCACACAAATCGTGTTTCCATGTTACCCAGACACCTACTACCTATTTTGTATTTACTTCTCCGCCACGTCGGACATCCCAAATCCATGTCACATTCACGTCCATAAAACCATGCCGGGTCAGAACACCTGAATCCGAGTCTGAGTCAGATTCTGACACATGTGTATGTCCAAGTAGAGCTGAATCCAGGACATACTAGTCCAAACTAAGTGGATAAATTTTAAAATAAGACGCCCTAAAACATAAACTCTCCTATAATAGCTTCAATACCAACTCACAAGGATGCAACTAGTGACCTCCCATTGTTCGTTATCAATTCTGCAGCGTTTCCACCCTGACCTCCACAATACCAAGATAAGAAATCAAGCAAAGGAACTACTGGCAATTTTCAACCAAAGGAAAAGAGCAATTTTCAACCAAAATGAAAAAAATGATATTTTCTCATTTCTTGCCCCGATTTTTTAGAAAGTGCATAAAAACTAATTTAACATGAAAGATAACTACAGATTGCAAAAGAAAACTACAAATCTAGAAGCTAGTTTCTTTCGTATTTCTCATCTTGGAGTTGATGGTTGGTTCAATGGCTCCAGCTTGGAACTGAGGGTATGTTTTTCCAGCATGGAGTTGATGAGTGGTGTCGTGGCTTCATGCTAACTGGCCTGCCCTAGTTCATTTCTCTTGCATATCATGGTAAGCATAGCCAAATTTGTGGTGAGGTGAACTTGGGCTCAAAACAAGCATGCTCTTAGTATGTTAGAACCAGTTGCTCCCAGTTGGACAAACCATAACAAGTACTCCATCTTGAACCAAATCTGCTGTCAAGAATGATGCACATTTTGGTGTGTCCTGGCAAGTGGCAACACCTCGATGACTAAGCTTTTTACATAAAGGACCTCCAGTCCATGCAAGCCAGGAAACAAAACTAGCTACCACCTTCAAAGATCGCTCATTCAAAGGAAGGGCAAAATGGATGCAGGTAGCCGATCGCCGCTAGTGAATATTATTCATAAAAATTCTATACATCTAGAATTCCGAACACTTAATTTATGCTATCAATTTCTTGAAGGCTACACGAGCTAATAGGTGTGCCATTATGCATACAAGCAAACAGAGGATTCATCTTGGCTTTCTGGGTGAAACGGAATTCATTTAGTTGCCCTAGAGTTTGATATCAAATAATAAAATGATCCAACTTACAAACTGAGCATATTGTCAGTCCCTTAAACTGGTAAGGTAAAATTAAAGCGCTTGTAACATAATAACAAAAAATAGAATATGATAGCAATAAACAGGACGGACTTAGCTTGCAGTGAGCTATTATGCACAGCACAAATGGCAGATAAGCCACAGAAAGGACATGCTGGAATCGATACATCAAAGAACAGTGAAGTGCATTGTGTACCCTAAGAGAACATCACGTACCCACTATTTCTTTCGATCAAGGGCGCTTTATTACTTAAAAGGTTTATCACTGTTCTCATTCCAGGTATGATGACTTGATGATTGCCAGGCAATTCATACCCTCTAAATAATACATTTCTGTTTGACATTGTAGACTAAGACTGACTTCAGTGTGCCAGTGACTAAACTGAAAATAGCACAGGAAGAAAGTTTCTACAAGTAAATGGAAACAATAACCATTGAGTCTCTTATCTTCCATTGGTGGTTCACTTCCAACAAATTTTTGACAAGCAACCAACATATCTAATTGAAAGGTTCAATTGCCATTCTTGCTACTCCCTCTGATCCATATTAATTGACTTGGATTTGTCTAAATTCGGATGTATATAGACATGTTTTAGTGCTAGATACATCCGAATCTATACAAATCCGAGTCAATTAATTTGGATCGGAGGGAGTACCTAATACTACCTCCATTCCCAAAAAGGAGTACTCCCTCTGTCCTAAAATAGATGTCTCGGATTTATCAAAATTTAGATGAATCTAGACACTATTTAGTATATAGGTTCATCCAAATTTTGACAAATCCAAGACATCTATTTTGGGACGGAGGGAGTATAATATTTTTGCTAAAGTCAAAGTGTAAAGTTTGACCAACCTTACAGAATAAACTGATAACATTTACATGACCAAATAGACATAATATGGAAGTATATTTCACAATGTATCTAATGGTACTGATTTTGTATTGTAGACGTTGATAGTTTTTTCAATAAACTTGGTCAAACTTTGTGTTGTTTGACTTTTAGAAAAATTTATGGAATGGAGGTAGTAGTTTCAGATACCAATTGACCATCAGCATGAACCACCAGCAAACACCGAATACAGAAATAAATAAAAATCTAAAGCCAAAATGGCATTATCATTCACCACATATGCATAACAACTGAACTGCATACCATGTAGCATACGTAATTATTTCTCATACACAGCACTAATACGAAATTTCCACCGATGTGTCAAAGATTATTGGTGCTTCTAGTGCCTAGAGACAAAAGGACCAACCAAATACCCATGGAGTACATGTGTTTCGCAATACAACAAGATGGCTCATTCTAGCACGGAATAGTGTAGAAATATCTAAGCAGTCAGTCATACTATTACAGAACATGTCTATTAAGCTTCTATAGTTACAGATACTACCTCCGTTCCAAAGCTTAAGGCTTGTATTTTTTTTAAGAAGTCAAGCTACGCAAAGTTTGACCAAACTTTTAGAAAAAAGTATAAAGAACTATGATATTATATAGATACCATGTGAAACTATGTTCCATGATGTATCAAACGGTATGGATTTCCTATTGTAAATATTAATATATTTTTCTAAAAGCTATACACAGTAGATAAGACACTCTCAATCACATATTAATAACTAGTCTAACATAGCCACAAAAATACGCACTACCAACATATGGAGGCTAGGGTGTACGGCTGTGCGGGTGATTATTCTCTTACAGCATATGAACAAGTTTTTGGGCTCACGTTAAAAATGTCAAACAATTGATAAGGATATAAAACGTAAATGTTGCAGGAAATAAAAAAATTCTAAGGACTTACTTGGACCATGAATGACCAGGATCAGGTGGCCCAAAGGGGTGTACACGGGCTGCTTTGTTTGGAGATACAAAACCAAAGTCATTGTGTATAGCATTTTCTGACACATTGTGTGAAAGGAACAGACTCTCTGTATGAAGAGGTAATTGCTGGAAGGGTGATCTCTGCAGCCATAAACCGTTATCATTCAAACCAGCACCAAGGGGGCTTCTTGTTCCACCATTCAAATGATTGGCACCATGGTTAAATTGATTTGCATTTGGTAGAAGCCACTGTGCCTGAGGACCTCGCAGGCCTAAACTGTCCTGAACCAATGGTGTGCTCCACATCTGCCATGTGCCCTGCTCATTGGTAGCCTCCGCTGACATTGAACTATTATGCCCTTCTGCAGTTGAGAAATGTGAGTGTTTAACAGGATTTTCTTCAACGGCCCGTGATCTTGATAGAGGACACTCAATTGGTGAAGGCATGGGGTTCCTAACATGTGGTTCCTTGGGGACATCATTCAAGACGAACCTGCTATCCCAGTCTGGAGGGAAGTTGTCTAGAGATTCTGAAACAGGCCCAAGCAATGCGATGGCATCTGGATCATAGCATGGATCCTCAAATTGCTCTGGTTCTTCCAGTAATGTTGTGTCTGCCTCTTTATAGAAGGGCAAGTGTCCAGCTGGAAAATGAGATAGCAGCATGTTGGCAGGTGCTCCATTCACTGGCAGAAACCCTGTCGAGTGCATGGATTGGCTTAACTTTGGCTTGTTGTCCAGAGGAGGATACCGAGAGAGAAAATTCTGAGCACTACTTATTTGTGTTCCATTTGGTTCAGGCTGTATGCTCTTTTCACGAGCTGAAGCAGTAACATCAGGAAGAGGGGAAACTGATGCTGAGCGACTAAACAACTGATGCCATGACTTTTTAACGCCTGTAGCATGTCCCTGCATATTTGGACTTATCTGCATAACATAACACAAATAGTTAATATGTAAGATGGTCAACCAGGTGAAAACAATAATAGGCTATTTGTTCAACTGATAACAGTGTGCACTAAAACAGTAATGCCATGTTACTTACAGGTTGATTAAAATTACTCCATGAATTTCTAGTTTCTCCAGCAGTAGCAGATTTAAACATTACTGGTGTGGCGACAGGTTGGGTATCTCTTTTAACTGCATTACTCTGGTCAGTTGCAGTAACAAGTGGTTTAGTCACCTTGTTAGCTTGAGGAGCAGGGGCCTGAGCACTTCTACCAAAAAAAGAACCACCACCGAAACCTCCAGTCATACGGCCAAAGTACTTCCCCCTGCTCTGTACAATCTTACTACCATGATTGTTAGCTTCAGTGTTATGGGGCTTATATCCCTCTGTCCCAACTCTTGTTGCATCACGCCTGTCTGTCTCATTCTTTCTCTCAATGCCCTGCTTCCTCTCACCGTCTCTGCTTACTCTTCTCTCAACATCCTCGCAATCTGAATTGCTCTTGCTTGAAACCTTGTCTTCCTTCCTCCTTCTCTCCACCCGCCTCCGTTCTGCTTCCTTCCTAGCATCCTTCTCCCCAACAGGGGTAGCGCCTTTGGACCTTTCCTCAGCCTCTGCTTTCTCATCCCTCAGCCTTCTTCGCTCCTCCACTAGTTTTGCCATCTCTTCCCGCTGCTTCTTTTCCTCCTCCTCCAGCATTTCCCTCTCCAGCCTTGCCAGCCTCTTCTCCTCAGCCTTCCTTTTCGACTTGTCCACTCTGCTCTCCTCGGCATTCACTCCATTCTCTCCTCCTTTTGTCAGCACTCTGCCATCCCGGCTCAAGCCACCGCTAACCCCTGATGACCCAAACCTGAACACTTTCTTCCAGAACCATGACATACTCAAGCAAAAGCACGAGAACAGACGCCGTGAGAATCCTGAGTATGAGTTATCGGCGGAGCACTGCAGGTCAAGCCAGTAACCCTGGTCGCCAACAGCATTGGCCCAATCCTGACTGCAAGGCCACCCAGCCGGGGCCTTCCCTGCAGGGCCAAGGTCAAGCACAGGACGCTTGGATACGTGGCCACAGTAGGAGCACATGAACTTCCCGCCGCCAGGGTTCTGGTCCCTGTAAGGATTATTGCAGTTGCGGCAGCGGCGTGTGGCGGTCTTGCGGAGCTTCTGAAGCTCGAGAGCGTGGGTGCGGCGCTCCTCGCGGAGGCGCGCAGAGCGGCGTGCCCGCCAAAGGGAGAGGCGTGGGAGAAGAATCTCGTACCAGAAGAGGGTGAGGAGGAGGACGGAGACGCAAGCGAGGCGCGGGGAGGTGACCTCGAAGCGGTAGGCGGCCGGCAGGAACTGGGAGAGCGCCCAGAGGAGGATGAGCGGGAGGACGAGCCAGGGCAGCATGGTGGCGACGCGCCGCGACCACCGTTGCACGGCGCACAGTATACACATTATCCGACCGCCGCCGCCGCCGCCGAAACCCTCACCCGGAGGTCGATCGCCAGCGCCTCCCTCCGAATCTCACCACCTACCTGATGACAATAGAGGGTCGCTTGCTTGCTCGGGAGGCGACGCGATGCGATGCGGCGGCTTTGAGGGCGGAAAGGGAAAGGGGAAGGAAACCCTGAGATGAAAGAGAGGGAGCAGGCCGAAAGGAAGGGCGGCTTCTTTGTCGCGGATGCGAGATGCGGGGCAGAGTATCCGCGTTGCCTAGGAGAGATTGGGATTGGAGGGGTGCAGGAGCTCGAGGTGGGCGGTGGCCATGGCGAAAACCCTAGCTTTCCTCTCGGATTGTGTAATTTCGTTTGATTTTTTCTCTTCGTCTTCTTGGTTTGGTCGGCGAGGGAAGGGGGCCAGATAAAGCGTCATTTTTGCCTCCTTTCTCTAGTTTTTTTTTTTTTGCATTACTCTTGTATTCGCTTTTTTTTATTACTTGTAATATATAATTTTATATACCCTCCGTTGTGAATTATATCTATTACATCTGTCCCCAAAAAATATCACAAATTTGTTTAAATTCGTATGTATATGAACAGGGAGGAAGAAAATAAACCTAATTTTCATTTTGCGGAGAAATCAGATCTCTATAGTAATTAAACATCAGCATTACAAGAAAGCCCCTAAAGAAAAAGAAAATATAGTCCAACCCCTAGGAGTCTCAATCACGTACATACGATACATGTCGATGGCGTGACAATATTGTCGTCTTTGGAGTTTCACGTCATCAATAGGACAAGAAAGTAGTATCCATGCAAACAATCGACCTCTACCGAGAAATATCGACGACAACAATTTTGAAGGATCCAAGGCCTAGAGAAAAAGATGACATTGGGGCTATCACACCTAAACATCCATCGAATCACACCTAAACATCCATCTGAGTCGATAGAATAACCAAATCGTCTCATTGTTGCCACAACACCATCGGTCTAACGAAGAAAAAAACCAACTCCCGTACTTCCGCAAAGAACTCGTTGTTTGATCCCACAACACATGTACCATTGAATCTAGAGAAGAAGCCAAAGGATACCTTGTTAAGCACTACCATCATAATAGCCGCATGGGCCGAAGTGACGAACAACGAAGACCTAGATGTCCTCCCAATCGCTCTGTTGGATCTGACGGCACACACACTGATAGGGAGACATAACTAATGCTTGAGACCGGGTTAGCTACATTGAAAGGATCGTATGGGCACCTAGAGGGGGTGAATAGGTGCTACTTCAAATTTTACTCTTTTTCAAATTAGGGTTTGACAAGAAAGGTAAATTCTCTAGAATATGCAACTATGGTGAATTTACCTATATGTCAACCAAGCACAAGCTAACACAACACTAAGCAAGAACAAGTAAGTAAAGTGCGGTAAAGGATAGAAGTAACCAAAGGAGTGAACGTGGAGACACAAGGATTTGTTTCCCGTAGTTCCTTCCTTTTGAGGGGAAGTACTTCTACGTTTGGAGAGGGGATGGTTTCAAACCACCAACGCCACGAGAGGCCTCCCTTGTTCTCCGATGAATCTCACCCCAACGGGCTCGATTCACCTTCCACTATATCGGCAACCTTCGAGGTGGAAGGCGGCACCTTTACAACAAGTTCGGGGCACACATCCACAACTTAATTGGAGGCTCCCAAATGCAAGCAAGCTGTCAAGACAAATCAAAGACAAGCTTGTAAGAACCAAATCAAAGTTAGGGTTTCCAATGAAACACTAGAGCTTGGGGGCCCTCAAGTGAATGAGGGGGAAATGAAGATCTCTCTTGGTGAAGATGTAGATCAAGGCCTCCTCCTTCGATTCTCCAAAGATCAATGACTTTGGATGGTTGGATGAAGAGATCTTGTAGATTTGTTGGCTCTAATGGTGTTGGTGCTCTTGAGCAGCTCGAGCGGCTGGAAGAAGAAGATAAGGGTCCCTTTTTATAGGCAGCCCCCTCCACGAACCGTTTTCTGACCGTTGTAGAAAATTCAGACCGGAGACTCCGGTCTACACCGGAGACTCCGGCCAATCTCCGGACCAGCCTCCGGACCGCCCATCTGAATGACCCAGATCATCCTTGACCCAGAAACACCGGAGACTCCGGTCTTCCAACATCGGAGACTCCGGACTAAACAAGGTCCGGAGACTCCGGAGTATGCTCCGGTGCAGGCTCCGGACCCCTAGACAGAATGTCCTAGCCCAGATCTTGAAGACCCCACCGGAGACAGGTCCGGAAACTCTGGACCACACCGGAGACTTCGGTCTTGGCAGACCGGATACTCCGGTCTGGAGTTTCCAAAAATGTGTCGATTGAGTGAGGACTTTTCCCAAGTGTGAGGGTGCTTTTCACTTATCATAATATCAACTTGTGGACGACAAACTATAAAATGATCTACTTGTTGTTAACGAACACCAAAAGTGATTATGGCAATAAATGCCCTTTCAATCTCCCCCTTTTTGGTGTTCGATGACAACAAGTGATTTGCATGGAATAAAGTATATATGGGACTCCCCCTGACTATGTGCAACAAGATAGTTTTAAGTAAATCATGCAGGATAGATAGCATCACACATAAATCTCACATGAGTTACAATAGATGGTGCACACAAGCACATAGTCATAGTCACACACATGAACAACAAATAGCACACATAAAGTTCAAGTTCGAATATGGCAAATCAAAGGCAAATAAAATAAAGGCAGATAGATAGTCGCAAATTCCAAGTCCCCAATGCAAACCGATGAGAATGTCTTCTCCCCCTTTGGCATCGAAACGCCGAAAAGGGAAAAGACCTACACCAGCGCCCCAACAGCTCAGTAGTCATCATCATCCTCGTCATCCTCATCCTCCTCCTGGTCACCGTCATCCTGATCATAGTCATCATCATCGTCTTCAGGGACAGCAGGCCCTTTGCCGTGAGGGCGAGAAGAGGAAGTACCCTGGTACCCGAACCCGGAGGTGACATCAGCAAACGTCTTCCAATCCACCAGACTATCCTGTTGGGCATTCCATGCGCCAAATGAGAGTGTATGATCAGACTATGTGGACTGTTGAGCCCCATGCTCATCATTGTATTCATCCTCACCTTCCTCATTATCCTCGGCACCTTGTTCCTTGATCTCTTTGAGGAGCTTCTCAATGCGGCGGTTGCTTTGGTAGGATGCATGCTGCTGCTTACGGATGTCGATGTTCATGCAACAAAGGGTCCTCTCCCAAAAGCTTGCCTTCTTGACCCGCTCATGCACATAGTCTCGAGTCATAGTAGGCATAGGGGCATTGGAGGCATTCTTCATCCAAACTCTAGGTGGGGAGGGAGCCCTCTCCGTCTCAATCTCCTCATCATAATCCCCATAGCGGCGCCTTGGAGCAGGCCCCATATGCCCCTTCTGCTGTAGAGTGACCAGAGTGTGCACAATGAGGTGTGGTGGTATGCCAAGTGGAGAATCATGCTCCTGGGAGTTGATGAGCCTCATAATCAAGGGTGCATATGGAGGAGACTTCTTGTAGAGAATGGCGTGGAACATCTCCTCGAAAATAAAGTCCATCACGTCAATAGGTGCAGCATCTGCCTCAGGTCCAGCATTGAAGATCCGGTGAGTATGGTACAGGAGGTTTACAAGCCCACCCCTAATTGCATCATCATTTACAGCACTTGGTGCAATAGTGTGACGGAAGATCCTCAGCATAAGGTTGTAGAGGGTCTTGAGTCCCTTGGAACCCCCCACAACACCATCATCATACAGAGGTGCCAGCTTCAACTTGTTCTCACCCAAAGCTGCTGAGTGCATGTGCAGCCCCACAGGAGTGGATACTCCATGAAAGGTCTCAAAGATGACGTTGGCAAAGTCATGAAATGTAGCCGTGCAGCGAGTGGTGCCAGACATCCACACCATGGTCCGGTCAAGATCGGACCCAAATACAACTGTGGCATAGAACTGTTGTACAAGGTGGACACTGTAGTCTTCACGTAGCTCCATCAAGTTGTAGAGACCCAGCTTCCCGCAGATCCACAGGGCATCATTGAAGTAAGGGCTCTGGCGCATCTGCTCAACACTCATGAACTTCTGAGGGCAGATAGGTGATTTGGTGAGTACACCATACACATCCTTCATGAACACAGCCTGTTCTTTCCTCCAGTAATGAGGGTCCTCACTGGTACGAGGCAACGCATAGAAATATGTCTTTCTCAGCTCACGGTACTCCTCTTTAGACATTTTGGCTAAGGACTGAAGGTTGTCATACTTGGCCCTCTTGGCACGATCCTCCCGTTCAGCCCTCTCCTGATCCCTCTTCAAGTAAGCTGCGTCACGTGCCTGCTGTTTCCGGTTGGACGGAGGCACGACGAATTGACCCCTAGCTTCATCATAGCGAGGATTGCCCCTTTGGGACTTGGCCTTGGTACGACGAGGACGACTAGAACCATCACTTGTGAACAGCAGTGAGGGAGATAGCATGGAGATGAGTATATATGCTCCAATAATGCAGTACAAGAGCTTTGATGCATTTCTGGACTATTTTGATTCACCCAACACCGGAGTCTCCGCACCTTATACCGGAGTCTCCGGCTCAGACCGGAGTCTCCGGTCCTGGACCGGAGTCTCCGGACCTAAGATGGGAAGATGCTGGTGAGGGTGAATCTAGTAGATCGGGCAATGCAACAAGGCTAAAGTACTAGAGTGCACGCAACCAAGTGATTCCAATGGTCAAATCAGCAACAATCCTCAAAAACACATCTAGAGATGAACCCTAGGAAAAAAATAGAGGAGAGGTACCAGATCTGTCCATGGGATCAAATCCTCCGGTGGGAATGACCCAATGGAGGAGAGGGGAAGGTTGGTCGGCGGCACGGCGGATCCCGGGGGCTTCTTGACCTCCGGGGAGGAGTTTTGGAAGAGGAGGCGACGGGTTTGGAGGTAGGGGACAGGGTGAAGAATGAGGAACTGTTGTACCAGTTCACCCTGCACCCCTTTCTTTAAGTGACAGAAACCGTCTGGACCGGAGACTCCGGTCTACACTGGAGACTCCGGCCTACACCGGAGACTCCGGTGTATGTACACCGGAGACTCTGGTCCTCCTTGACCAAAAGTTCCAGGAAAAGTGTTTGGGGACATATATGAGAGATAGATGGTTTTTAAGATAGGGATAGGGCTTGGGTTGGGACATCGAACTGTGAAGAACCAACAAGAGCCATAGGAATTCACAAAAATATTCAGAAAAAGATACAAGAGACTAGAATCAAGCAAATGACAAACATGAGTAAGTACCAACCTCTCAAATGAGAGAGGGCGGTGGCCTAGGCCACCATATTTGAGTATACTTGGCTTGGCACCACGAAGATATATCTTGGGTCCATTACCAAAACTCATCATTAAGCTCACATATCACTAAATGATATTAAGATGAATGATTTTGATTGCTTTGGGCATAATGGGGGGAGGGATGGTCCAATCAATTAGGACCGCACTCCCCCTATATCCATGCCTACACCTAAACCAAATATGAGTTGAAGTATAGGTGAGAGTGCAAGAAAATCAAGTCAAGCTCCTTGAATCTACGACATTTAGTTCATTCCTCAAGTAGCAAAACCTTGCTTCATCAAGTGGCTTCGTGAAGATATCGACAAGTTGATCTTTGGTTGATACATATGATAGATCAATATCACCTCGAGCAACATGATCTCTAATGAAGTGATGTCGAATCTCAATATGCTTTGTCCTTGTGTGATCCACTAGGTTGTAAGCAATCTTGATGGCACTTTCATTGTCACATAGAAGAGGCACTTTGTCACAATGGACACCGTTTTCCTTTAAATTTTGCCTCATCGATAGCAATTGGGTGCAAGCACTAGCAGCTGCCACATACTCGGCTTCGGCGGTGGAGAGAGATATACAATTTTGCTTCTTGGAAGACCAACATACCAAGGACCTACCAAGGAATTGGCAAGCCCCGAATGTTGATTTTCTATCATCCTTGTCCCCCGCCCAATCTGAATCTGTGTATCCACAAAGAGCAAATGTTGAGCCTCGAGGATACCAAAGACCATAAAATGGGGTATGAACTAAATATCGAAAGATTCTCTTGACCGCCATTAAATGACTTTCCTTAGGAGCCGCTTGATATCTTGCACACACACCTACACTCAACACAATATCGGGTCTAGATGCACAAAGGTAAAGCAAAGAACCAATCATGGACCGGTATACCTTTTGATCCACATCTTTACCATTTGGATTTTGTTCTAGATGAGTCTTTGTAGCCATGGGAGTAGGAGCTCCATTTAAATCTTGCATTTTGAATCTCTTGAGCATATCTTGAGTATGCTTGGCTTGATTTAATAATGTCCCTCCTCTAACTTGCTTGATCTCAAAGCCAAGAAATACTCTCAACTATCCCATCAAAGACATCCGGAACCTACTAGTCATAAGCTTTGAGAATTCATCATTAAAAGCTTTGTTAGATGAGCCAAAGATAATATCATCAACATATATTTGGCATACAAAAAGCTCCCCATTGACCCTCTTAGTAAAAAGAGTGGGGTCGATTTTCCCAACCTCAAATCCACGGTCAAACAATAACTCTCTAAGGTGCTCATACCACGCGCATGGGGCTTGCTTGAGCCCATAGAGCGTCTTATCAAGTTTGTAGACATGGTTTGGGAAGTTGGGGTCCTCAAATCCCGGGGGTTGCTTAACATATACTAATTCATTTAATGGGCCATAAAGAAATGCACTTTCTACATCCATTTGTTGTAACTTAAAGTTATGATGTGCCGCATAAGCAAGAAGGATACGGATGGACTCAAGGCGAGCCACGGGTGCATAAGTCTCTCCATAGTCAATTCCTTCAATTTGAGAAAACCCTTGTGCAACCAATCTAGCCTTGTTCCTTACTATAATTCCATGCTCATCTTCCTTGTTCTTGAATATCCATTTTGTTCCAATAACATTGCGGCAATCTTTTGGCTTCTCAACTAACTTCCATACTTTGTTTCTCTCAAAGTTGTTGAGCTCTTTGTGCATAGCTTCCAACCAATCCGAATCTTCAAGAGCCTCCCACACTTTCTTAGGTTCAATCATGGAGATGTGAGCTTGATGTTCACTGAACCTCTTCAATTGTGCTCTTGTGGAAATGCCTTTCCTTAGGTCACCAACAACATTTTGTAGAGTGTGGTCTCTTAATTCCAACATTCTTTCCTTCCTAGCTTCGCGATGAGCGTGGATCTCTGTGTTGTTTCTCGGGGGACCCTCTTCTTCATTTTGATCCTCGTCTTGACCATCATCTTGACCTTGATCATCATTGGAAACATCCTCTTCATTGGGAGGCAAAGATTGACCTTGGTCTTGATCAAGTGCTCTTCTAGAATCAATTTGAGCTTGTCTCAAAGCAGTTTGTACAGATCTTCCTTAAGTAATTGTCTTGGCACCACCTGACATCCTGGCGAATGAATCAAGCTCCCCTTGACTAGAGTTGTCACTTTGATCACCATGTTGAGGGTCCACATCTTGTCTTTGGCTTGAGTCAATGTCCTCTTCGGTGGATGGAGCATGTTGAGGTTGTGAAGATGAGGGCTCCACTTGAGTAGAGCATAGTTCTTCTCGATCTGCCATAAGGGGTTCCTCAACGGGGCGGATAAATCCCACACCCATTCTTCCTATGGCATCCTGAGGCATTTCATCATCTGCATCACAAGCATCAACAAGCCCCCCTTGGGGACCATCATATTCTTTGAATGTCACACTACAAGATTCTATGACGGCTCCGGAGAGCTTATCATAGATTCTATAAGTGTGAGATTCGAGACCATAGCCAACAAAAATACCCTCTAATGCTTTAGACTCAAATTTAGACAAACGAACACCTTTTATGAGATAGAAACACTTACAACCGAACACCCGAAAGTAAGATATGTTGGGCTTGTTACCGGTAAGAATTTCATATGGAGTCTTGTTGATTTCTTTGCGGAGGTAGAGCCGGTTTGAAGCATGGAAAGCGGTAGAGATGGCTTCGGCCCAAAATTTGTATGGAGATTTAAACTCCGCCAACATGGTCCTAGCCATCTCAATAAGAGTCTGGTTCTTCCTTTCGGCCACACCATTTTGTTGAGGGGTGTATGCAGCGGAATATTGATGTTTTATCCCCTCATCACTAAGAAAATCATTCAAGGTGTAGTTCTTGAACTCGGTGCCGTTGTCACTCCTTATGATCAACACGGGAAGATTGTATTGTCGTTGAACCATGTTGATGAAGTCGATGAAGGTCTTTTGGGTCTCACTTTTCAGCTTGAAGAAGTATACCCATGAGTATCTTGAAAAATCATCAACAATCACCAAACAATATTTCTTCCCACCAAGACTTGCATGAGATGGAGGACCAGAGAGATCCACATGGAGGAGTTCCAAGATCTTGGTAGACTTGATACGGTTCTTAGGCTTGTGAGGAGCGTCATGCATTTTTCCTAGAACACATGCCCTGCAAACACGATCTTTGGCAAAGGAAACATTTTCTTTTAGTCCAACAATATGGCCCTCCTTATGGAGACTTTGCAAAGTTCTAATATTAACATGGGCTAGTCGACGATGCCATAGCCAACCCACATCGGCCTTTCCGAATAAGCACATCGGACCTATAGTGGTTTGCTCCGAAAAGTCAACCACATACAAGTCATGTTCGACATACCCAACAAAAGCGACCTTGAGAGACTTGCTCCACAAGAGGACCACAATATCAACATCAATAAAGACGGCAAAGCCCATCTTTCCAAGAGCATAGAATGAAAGTAAATTGTATCCAAGGGTCTCAACAAGCATGACATTCACGAGTGTAATGTCATGAGCAACCACAACCTTGCCGAAACCATTACCTTAGACTTTGATTTGTCGGCATATGTCAGGGTGATTTGATCATCATTTGGCTTTAACTCCTTGACAATAGACGAGCTTCCGGTCATATGACTTGTGCAACCACTATCAAGCACCCAGTTTGACCCTCCGGAAGCATAAGTCTACAAAAGATCAAGCTAATTTTTAGGTACCCATTTTTCAATGGATCCTCTTTTGTTAGCAACAAGGGTCTTGGGAACCCCAATAGACCAATCAATATACCCATCATAAGGGCCAACATATTGCGCATACACATCACCATAATAATCACGCATTAGAACATAGTGAGGGTTAGCACTTCCAGCAAAGTCATCATGAGACATAGTTTTACCACTTGTGGTCTTACTATCCATAATGGTCTTGTTGGTCTCTTGTGCAGGCTTGGCCTTCTTCTTCTTGTTGTTGTTCTTCTTCATAGTATTGGAGACAAAACCAATAATCCCTTTATCACCACTAGGCCTTTGCTTGCTCAAAAGATCATCAATGGACTTGTTGCCTTGTGGGAATGTGGCCTTAGCAAGCTCCCCCTTCAACCTAGCATTCTCTTCAAGAATAGTTGTGCTACTAGATGGAATGAAGTTACTAGGTGAAGGAATGTTGGCCAATTGAGTTTGAAGCGTCATGGGACTTTGTGAGTGACAAAAGTTCACTCTCCAAAGCCTTGTGGGCCTTGTTAAGCAACCTAAAGTCCTCGACAAGTTTTTCATGAACCACACCAAACTCAATCTTGTCCATTTTAGCCCTTTTATATTTAGCAATAGCATGATCACGCTCTTTGATGAGTTTGTTAACAATAATGTAATTGGCCTCATCAAGCCCTTCAAGTTTTAATTCAAGTGACAACCTAGTTTCTTGTTCTTCTTCTAGAGCATTGTTTAAAGCCTCTAGCTCAATCAAGTGTTCATGCCCAAGTTTACATCTTACATCTAGAAGCTCTTGAGTATGTGAAAGTTGATCTAAGATGTTTCCAAAATGTAACTTAGCATCTCCTTCTAGGTTGGTCATAAATTCATCAAAGGCAATTAATTCCTTTTTAACATCAAGAGACATCTCATCATCAATTTCATCATTATCTAAGGAAGTAGAGCGGGATGATGAGGATACCTCCGTTCCTCTTGCCATAAGGCAAGTGACGTTCTTGGTGGGAGAGTTCTCATTTGGAGAATCGAAGAGTGAGAATGTCGGAGTAGAAGTGGTGGCTAAAGCAGCCACACCATTAGAAGTTTCCTCTTCCTCATATTCATCATCTTCATTGTCGGAGGAGTATTCTTCATGAGTGATCAAGACAATTTCTCCCGACTTCTTATTGATGGGATTCTTCTTGATGAAAGGTTTCTTGTAAGGTGCCTTGAGAGTATTTTTCAACACAAGTTTACCACCATGATCTTCTCTCTTCTCATAGGGGCAACTTGCCACAAAGTGATAGCGGTCACCACAATTGAAGCAAGTTCTCAACCTAGTGGTATTCTCTCTTTTCCCATTTGGGTTGCTTCTCCGTTGCATTTCCATCTTGGCCTTGGCGGGGTTCTTCCAAAAGTTCTTTGCATAGAAGGCCATATATTGACCATGAGCAATCTTGACTTCATCGGGATGGTCCATGGAGAGGCCTTCATCACTATCATCTTCATCCCCATGGTCCACAACTTTGGCCTTCAATGCAACATTGAAAACATTGCTCATCCCAAGGGCACGAGCACGAGCATCTTTGGCATTCTTAGCGGCTACTTTGAATGCGGCCATCTCTTGCATAACTTCATTTGAGGTCATGAGATGGTAGTTGTGTCTTCCTTGTAGGCTCTTCAAGTCGGTGGGCTCAAAAGGCATGAGTGCACTCACATATTTCCTTTTTATCCATGCATCATCCACATGTGAGGCACCCACATTTCTAAAAGCGGTGGCGGTGGTCTTGAGCCTTCGGTACATGTCTTCGTGATCTTCACCTTCTTTCATGTAGAAGCCTTCGGCTTCATTGCTTAGAGCATCATATCGGTTCCTCCTCATACTCTCATTTCCAACAAACAATACGGTGAGGGCATCCCAAGCTTCCTTGGCAATGCTAAAGTGCTCAATGTGTGGATAATCCTTTGTCCCCAATCCTTGTTGAATCATATGAAAAGCAGTGGCATTGAGTTGACTATTGACAACCTCTCTTCTTGTCAAGTTGTTTGGATCCCCAATAAAGAGTCCATGCTCGATGATGTTCCATAGTTCAATGCAAGAGCTGCGCACATGAGTTCTCATTAGTGATTGCCATTGAGCAAAAGTAGAAGACTCTTCTAGCTTAGGTGGGTCACCTCTATTGTATACATGAGGGTGAGGGATGGGAGGATCGGGAGAGTATAAAGAATCACGGTGCTCACCCTTCCCCCCATCAAGTTGTGTGGATGAATTAGCGTTGTCTTGTTTACCCCCACCACCATACCCTTGGGGGATACCGAAGTATTCCCTTTAGGTATAACGGATGGTAGATCCTCTTGAGGAGATGGGGGTGATGAGCCATCTTTGTCTTTAAGAAGTTTCTCTAGCATCTTCTTGACTTCGTTGACCAAGGAAGATCTCAATCTTGTTTCCAAGTTTCTGAGATCTTCCATGGTCACCGTGGTCGGCTCACTACCACCATCCCCTTCTTGGCTACCCATATTATATTAGGCGGTAAAGCCCAAATAAAGAGCCGGGGCTCTGATACCAATTGAAAGGATCGTATGGGCACCTAGAGGGGGGGGTGAATATGTGCTACTTCAACTTTTACTCTTTTTCAAATTAGGGTTTGACAAGAAAGGTAAATTCTCTAGGATATGCAACTATGGTGAATTTACCTATATGTCAACCAAGCACAAGCTAACACAACACTAAGCAATAACAAGTAAGTAAAGTGCGGTAAAGGATAGAAGTAACCAAAGAAGTGGACACGGAGACACAAGGATTTGTTTCCCGTAGTTCCTTCCTTTTGAGGGGAAGTATGTCTACGTTTGGAGAGGGGGTGGTTTCAAACCACCAACGCCACGAGAGGCCTCCCTTGTTCTCCGATGAATCTCACCCCAACGGGCTCGATTCACCTTCCACTATATCGACAACCTTCGAGGTGGAAGCCGGCACCTTTACAACAAGTTCGGGGCACACATCCACAACTTAATTGGAGGCTCCCAAATGCAAGCAAGCTGTCAAGACAAATCAAAGACAAGCTTGTAAGAACTAAATCAAAGTTAGGGTTTCCAATGAAACACTAGAGCTTGGGGGCCCTCAAGTGAATGAGGGGGAAATGAAGATCTCTCTTGGTGAAGATGTAAATCAAGGCCTCCTCCTTCGATTCTCCAAAGATCAATGACTTTGGATGGTTGGATGAAGAGATCTTATAGATTTGGTGGCTCTAATGGTGTTGGTGTTCTTGAGCAGCTCGAGCAGCTGGAGGAAGAAGATAAGGGTCCCTTTTTATAGGCAGCCCCCTCCACGAACTGTTTTCTGACCGTTGTAGAAAATTCAGACCAGAGACTCCGGTCTGTAGATCGGAGACTCCGGTCTACACCGGAGACTCCGGCCAATCTCCGGACCGCCCATCTGAATGACCCAGATCATCCTTGACCCAGCAACACCGTAGACTCCGGTCTTCCAACACCGGAGACTCCGGACTGAACAAGGTCCGGAGACTCGGGAGTATGCTCCGGTGCAGGCTCCGGACCCCTAGACAGAATGTCCCAGCCCAGATCTTGATGTTGGAATTATGCCCTAGAGGCAATAATAAATATGTTATTATTATAATTCTTGTTCATGATAAAGTTTATATTCCATGCTAGAATTGTATTAAGCGGAAACTTTAATACTTGTGTGGTTTGTGAACAACACCGTGTCCCTAGTATGCCTCTATGGACTAGCTCATTGATTAATGATGGTTAAGGTTTCCTAACCATAGACATGAGTTGTCGATTAATAATGAGATCATGTCATTGGGAGAATGATACGATGGACAGACCCAAACTAAGCGGAGCAATTAGATCGTGTCATCGTGTTCATCTTGGCGAAGCTTTTCTTATGTCAAATATTGTATTCCTTAGACCATGAGATAATACAACTCCCTGGTATCGGAAGAAAGCTTTGAGGTCATCAAACGTCATCCTATGAGAGGGTGATCATAAAGGTGTCTCTCAGGTGATCGGAAAGTACCTGTTGGGTTGTATGTATCGAGATGGGATTTGTCCCTCCCAAGTCGGAGAGATATACTTCGGGCCCACTCGGTAATCGATATCAACATCGCTTGCAAGCATGTGGTTAAGGAGTTAATCACAAAGTGATATCGGATTACGAAACGAGTAAAGTACTTGCTGTGAACGAGATTGAACTATGTATGACGGTACCGACGATCAAATCTCGGGCAAGTAAAATATCGCGAGACGAAGGGAATATATATATGGGATTGATTGAATCCTGGCATCGTGGTTCATCCGATATGATCATCGATGGATGTGTGGGAGTCAATATGGGTTTCTAGACCCCGTTGTTGATTATTGATAGAAGATCATGTCTGCATATTCTCGAACCCGAAGGGTCACACACTTAATGTGTCTCGACGCTAGGATAGATTAGATAATTGGTTTATGAGTTTTTGTTCGGAGTCTCGGATGGGATCTGGGACATCACGAGAGGTTCCGGAATGGTCCGGAGAATAAGATTCATATAAGGCAATGCAGTTTTTGGAGTTCGGAATTGTTTCGGGTTAATCGGTATTGTACCGGAAGCTTCTAGAACCTTCCGGAGGGGGACCAACGTGGCCCCACCTGCCGGGAGGGGGCATGGGCCTATAAGGGAGTGCCCTGGCCGCATTGGGCCAGGGGCACAAGGCCCCATAGGGCCCAGCCGGCCAGATCTAGGGCAAACCCTAGGAAAGCTTCTAGAAGGGGGGGGGGAACTTGCCCCCCACTCCTCCCTCCTTGGCCGCCAGCCTAGGGCTTGGGGGAGGGGCTAGGGCTGGCGCCCACCCCTCTATATATAGAGGGCTGTGGCACACCCTCCCCCCACACCTCCTCCACAACCCTAGCCGCCCTGCTGCCCTCCTCTCTCTCCCTCCCGACTGCACGTAGGCGAAGCCCTGCTGCAGAAATTCTCCACCATATACACCACGCCGTCGTGTTGTAGATCCAATCCATCTCTCCACCATACTTGCTGGTCCGAGGAAGGAGGAGACGTCGAGGTGCTGGACGTGTGCATCTCACGGAGGCACCGCCACTTGTGGTGCTAGATCGGATCGGATCATGAGGAGGAGAAGCGAGTACGACTACATCACCCACGTTCCGACGAACGTTCCGCTGTGCGAATCTTCAAGGGTATGAAGATCTAATCCAAT
Source organism: Avena sativa (assembly GCA_916181665.1). Taxonomy (NCBI): domain Eukaryota; kingdom Viridiplantae; phylum Streptophyta; class Magnoliopsida; order Poales; family Poaceae; genus Avena; species Avena sativa. The sequence goes on from OV702282.1 coordinate 200,028,074, forward strand.
CTCTCTCATAGTTTGCATCTCCTAGATTAGATCTTGGCTTTCCCTCTATTCGCATCCGTAGAAAATTTTGATTTACTATGCCGCGAAACCCTTCAGTGGTATCAGAGCTAGATCTATGCGTAGATGTGTTTCACGAGTAGAACACAACATGGTTGTTGCGGGCGTTGATGTTTTCTGTTGCAAGCCTCTTGTTTGTGTTCTTCTTATGACGCAGGATAGTGAGATTGAAGCGGTCCAGGCCAACCTTATGCGACGTCGTTCGCGAGACCGGCTCCGCACTTGACGTGTGGCTTGTTCCACACATGCGGCTGGTGGATGTCAGTTTCTCTCACTATAGTTGTCATGGGATTTACACCGGAGTTTGGCAACCATAATATCACCGTTGTGTCTTTCCGTAGATAAGAATCGTTCTTAGCTTGCTACTCCCATAAGCCACGTAAAACATGCAACAACAAAGTAGAGGCGTCTAACTTGTTTTTGCGGGGAGTGTTTTCTGTGATATGGTATGGCTCAAGATGTGATGTGTATGTTGTATGCAATGATCATGTTTTGTAATGTTTCACGACTTGCATGTCGATGAGTACACAACCGGAAGGAGCCATATGGTTGTCTTTATAATTGTGTATGACCTGTGTGTCAACTTCTTATACGCCATGTAATAGTTTCACTTTATCGCTAAGTAGTTAGCAATAGTTGTAGTTGCTATTCGTGGTGGAGGCAATCATGGTGGAGTGATGGAGATCATGCCGGCACGCACAAGATGGAGATCATTGCGCGAAGATTGGCTATACCATGTCACATAAAGTTATATGCATGTGATGTTTATCCTTTTCTGTATCTTATTATGCTTAGATCGCGACGGTAGCATTATAAGATGATTCCTCACTTAAATATCAAGATAAAACTGTGTTCTCTCCATGTATGCACCGTTGCGAAAGTTCGTCGTGTCCAAGCATCACGTGATGATCGGGTGCTATAGACTCTACGTTCACATACAACGGGTGCAAGACAGTTTTTGCACACGCGGAAATACTTGGGTTTGACTTGACGAGCCTAGCATGTACAGACATGGCCTCGGAACACAAGAACCGAAAGGTTAAGCATGAGTCATATGAATGATATGATCGACACTTCGTTGTCCACCATTGAAGCCACATATCTTCTCGTGAAGATCGGATTAGGTGTGGTGAATTTGGATCGTGTTCACTAAACAACTTGAGGGATGTTGAATTTAGTGGGAGTTCATCTAGTAATTTGATTAAAAGTTGAACTAGTTATCATGAACATAGTCTAATTTGTACTTGCAAACATTATAGATCAAATGGCTAAGTCCAACTTCAACTTCAACGTTTTTGCTGAGAAGGAAAAGCTTAGCAACAATGGGTCTAACTTCACCAACTGGTTCCGCAATCTGAGAATCATTCTCTCTGGCGGTCAAAAGGACTATGTCCTTGAAAATGCGCTAGGTGATGCCCCTGCTGTAGATGCGTCGGCTGATGAGAAAGCTGTCTATCAGTCGCGCAAAGATGATTATGGTGTGATTAAGAGCACCATGTTGTTTGCTATGGAATCGGACCTTCAAAATCGTTTTGAAGACTATCCCGGGCCCTTTGAGATTCTTGAGGAGCTGAAAACCATGTTTCAGACTCAGGCCCATTATGAGAGACATGAGATCTCTGAGAAATTCTTTAACTGCGAGATGGAGGAAGGGAGTTCCGTTAGTGAGCACGCCATAAATATGTCGGGCTACACTCAACGCCTTGAGCAACTGGACTGCAAGATTCCAGAGGAGCTCAAGATTGACAGGGTTCTGCAATCACTCCCTCCCAGCTACAAAAGTTTTGTAGTGACTCACAATCAGATTGGTTCCACTGATACGATCACCGAGCTCTTCGCAAAGCTGAAGGCTGCGGAGGTGGACATCAAAAAGGATAATCATGTGTTGATGGTCAACAAGCCCCCCACCTTCAAGAAAGGCAAGGGTGCAAAGAAGCCCTTCAAGAAAGGCGGCGGCAAGCGCGTTGCCCCTGCTGAGAAGAAGCTCAAGTCTGGACCCAAGCCGGACACTGAGTGCTTCTATTGCAAGGACAAGGGTCACTGGAAGCGCAACTGTCCCAAGTACTTAGCGGACAAGAAGGCTGGCACCATCAAAGGTATAATTGATATACATGTTATTGATGTTTTCCTTACTAGCCCTCATTGTAGTGCCTGGGTATTTGATACTGGTTCAGTTGCTAATATTTGTAACTCGAAACATGAGCTACGGAATAGACGGCGGCTTGCGAGGGATGAGGTGACGATGCGCGTTGGCAACGGATCAAGAGTTGATGTGATGGCCGTCGACACGCTCTCCTTGGTTTTACCTTCGGGATTAGTTTTAAACCTTAATAAGTGTTATTATGTGCCTGCGTTGAGCATGAACATTATTTTTGGATCGTGTTTATTGCAAGACGGTTATTCATTTAAATCGGAGAATAATGGTTGTTCTATTTATATGAGTAACATTTTTTATGGTCATGCACCTGTTGTGAATGGTTTATTTCTTCTGAATCTCGAAAGGGATGAAACACACATCCATAACATTGAGGCTAAGAGATGCAAAGTAGATAGTGATAATACTACTTATTTGTGGCACTGTCGTCTAGGTCATATTGGTGTAAAGCGCATGATGAAACTCCATTCTGATGGACTTTTGGAGTCTCTTGATTTTGAATCATTTGACACATGCGAACCATGCCTCATGGGCAAGATGATCAAAACCCCGTTCTCCGGAATGATGGAGCGAGCAACGGACTTGTTGGAAATCATACATACCAATGTATGCGGACCGATGAGTGTTTCGACGCGCGGTGGATATCGCTATTTTCTCACTTTTACTGATGACTTAAGTAGATATGGGTATATCTATTTAATGAAACATAAATCTGAAACATTTGAAAAGTTCAAGGAATTTCAGAATGAAGTGGAGAACCATCGTAACAGAAAGATTAAGTTTCTATGATCCGATCGTGGAGGTGAATATTTGAGTTATGATTTTCTCACGCATCTTAAAGCTAGCGGAATCGTTTCGCAACTCACGCCACCCGGAACACCACAGCGCAATGGTGTGTCTGAACGCCGGAATCGAACTCTATTAGATATGGTCCGATCAATGATGTCTCTTACTGATTTGCCGTTATCATTTTTGGGTTATGCATTAGAAACCGCTGCATTCACTTTAAATAGGGCACCATCTAAATCCGTTGAGATGACACCGTATGAACTGTGGTTTGGTGCTAAACCTAAGTTGTCGTTTCTTAAAGTTTGGGGATGCGAAGCTTACGTCAAGAAATTGATGCCGGACAAGCTCGAACCCAAAGCGGAGAAATGCGTCTTCATAGGATACCCTAAGGAAACTATTGGGTATACCTTCTATCACAGAACCGAAGGCAAAGTATTTGTTGCAAAGAACGACTCCTTTCTTGAGAATGAGTTTCTCTCGAAAGAAGTGAGTGGGAGGAAAGTAGAGCTAGACGAGGTTGTTGAACCTTCTCTTGAATTGGAGAGTAGCACAACACCTGAAATTGTTCCAGTGCCGCCTGCACCAACAATAGAGGAAGCTAATGACAAGGATCATGAAGCTTCGGACGATGCTGCTACTGAACGTCGCAGGTCGACAAGGTCGCGTGCCCCTCCTGAGTGGTACGACAACCCTGTCTTGACTGTCTTGTTGGTAGAAGACAGTGAACCTACGAACTATGAGGAAGCGATGATGAGCCCAGACTCTGAGAAATGGCTAGAGGCCATGAGCGAAAACCAAGTATGGACTTTGGTGGACCCTCCTAGCGACCGAAAGACCGTTGAGTGCAAATGGATCTTCAAGAAGAAAACGAACGCGGATGGTAATGTTACTGTCTATAAAGCACGACTTGTCGCAAAAGGTTTTCGACAAGTTCAAGGTGTTGACTACGATGAGACTTTCTCTCCCGTAGCGATGTTTAAGTCCATTCGGATTTTATTAGCAATTGTTGCGTTTCATGATTATGAAATATGGCAGATGGATGTCAAGACTGCTTTCTCAATGGCAACATTGATGAAGAGTTGTATATGATGCAACCCGAAGGCTTTGTCGATCCTAAGGATGCTGATAAAGTATGCAAACTTCAGCGTTCCATTTATGGACTGAAGCAAGCATCTCGGAGTTGGAACCTTCATTTTGATCAAGTGATCAAGAGCTTTGGATTTGTTCCAAATTGCTATGAAGCTTGTATCTACAAGAAAGTGAGTGGGAGCTCGGTGACATTTCTGGTACTATATGTGGATGACATATTGATTATTGGAAATGACATTAACATGCTTAACGATGTGAAGAGTTATTTGAACAAGTGTTTTTCAATAAAATACCTAGGTGAAGCTGCTTATATATTGGGCATCAAAATCTATAGAGATAGACAAAGACGCCTGATAGCTTTAAGCCAGAGTACATACCTAGACAAAGTTCTGAAAAGGTTCAGAATGGATAAGGCAAAGAAAGGTTCAGTGCCTATGTTGTCAGGTAAGATATTGAGCAAGGCTCAGTGTCCAGCTACGGTAAATGATAGAGAATCTATTGTAGGGGTTCGTAGCATGGAAAACAAAAAAATTCTAACACATACAAACAAACAAGCCAAGATCTATCTACTAGATTGTAGCAACGAGTCGATAGAGTAACTCACCCTCGAAGATTCCAAAGCAGTTAACGAGAGCATATTCTCGTGGGTGATGTAGTCGTACACTTGCCGATCTCAAGATCGCGTAGACGATCCTTCCGGCGCTGCGTTCCGGCAGCGCTTCTGTAGTCGGTCACACGTTCGGTACTCGATGAAGACCTTCCTCTCCCTTTTTCAGCAGGCAGCGGAGGTTGTAGCACTCTCCTCGCGATTCCGGCAGCATGACGGCGTGGTACCGGAAGTAGAGGGGAGATCTCGCAGGGCTTCGCCTTAAGCCGGAGCGAGTATGGTGGACTATGAGAGAGCCCTCGACGATCTAGGGTTTAGACACACCAAGGAAGAGGTGCTAGGGCCGGCGGCTAGGGCTTGGAGGTGCCCAAGTCGGCGGCTAGGGGAGAAACCCTAGGGGGCGGCGGCGGCTATGGAGGGCGGCGGCTGCTAGGGTTTAGAGGTAGGGAACTTTTGTGCTAGGAGGGGCAACCCTGCCCCTCCCTTTATAGGTGGGAGGCGCGGCCAAGGGGAGGGGAGTCCCTCCCCAACTCGGCTTCAAGGTGGGCCGGCGGTGGAGGGGAGGAACTCCTCCCCCAACTCGGTTTCCACCTCCCTCTCCACTTCCCAAAATAGCCGTTTGACTTTCAAATTGGCGTTTGACTTTTTCAAACTAGGATTTGATTAAACCCTTTATTTTGTTCAGCGATGACACCTAGTACATGATGCAATCATACCAACTTGATATAACACATTCATGCACCCTTCCCCTTCGGAGTGCCGAACATTCCGGAACCTTCTAGAACATTCCCGATGAAAACACCGGAACCATTCCCCAACTCCGAAACATGACTTTCCTTATATGAATCTTATTCTCCGGACCATTCCAGATCTCCTCGTGATATCCCGGATCTCATCCGAGACTCCGAACAACATTCAGTTTCTTTCTCATCATTCCATAACTACTCAAACAACGTCGAATCCTTAAGTGTGTCTCCCTACGGTTCGTGAATTATGCGGACATGATCGAGACACTTCTCCGATCAATAACCAATAGAGGAATCTGGAAATTCATATGGCTCCCACATATTTCTACGATTACTTTGCGATCGAATGAACCACTTACATACGATACCAATTTCCCTTTGTCTCACGATAGTTTACTTATCCGAGGTTATGATCGTCGGTATCTCTGCATACCTAGTTCAACCTCGTTACCGATAAGTACTCTTTTCTCGTTCCCGTGGTATGTGATCCCTTGTGAGCTAGTCACATGCTTGCAAGCTAATTGGATGACATTCCACCGAGAGGGCCCAGAGTATATCTATCCGTCATATGGATGGACAAATCCCACTCTTGATCCATGTGTCTCAACCCATACTTTCTGAACACTCAATGCCACCTTTATAAAGGTGTCTCTCAGGTGATCGGAAAGTATATGTTGGGTTGTATGTATCGAGATGGGATTTGTCCCTCCCAAGTTGGAGAGATATACTTCGGGCCCACTCGGTAATCGATATCAACACCGCTTGCAAGCATGTGGTTAAGGAGTTAATCACAAAGTGATATCGGATTACGGAACGAGTAAAGTACTTGCTGTGAACGAGATTGAACTAGGTATGACGGTACCGACAATCAAATCTCGGGCAAGTAAAATATCGCGAGACGAATGGAATATATATATGGGATTGATTGAATCCTGGCATCGCGTTTCATCCGATATGATCATCGATGAATTTGTAGGAGTCAATATGGGTTTCCAGACCCCGCTGTTGATTATTGATAGAAGATCATGTCTGCATATTCTCGAACCCGAAGGGTCACACACTTAACGTGTCTCGACGCTAGGATAGATTGGATAATTGGTTTATGAGTTTTTGTTCGGAGTCTCGGATGGGATCCGGTACATCACGAGAGGTTCCGGAATGGTCCGGAGAATAAGATTCATATAAGGCAATGCAGTTTTTGGAGTTCGGAATTGTTTCGGGTTAATCGGTATTGTACCGGAAGCTTCTAGAACCTTCCGGAGGGGGACCAACGTGGCCCCACCTGCCGGGAGGGGGCATGGGCCTATGAGGGAGTGCCCTGGCCGCATTGGGCCAGGGGCACAAGGCCCCATAGGGCCTAGCCGGCCAGATCTGGGGCAAACCCTAGGAAAGCTTCTAGAAGGGGGGGAACTTGCCCCCCACTCCTCCCTCCTTGGACGCCGGCCTAGGGCTTGGGGGAGGGGCTAGGGCTGGTGCCCACCCATCTATATATAGAGGGCTGGGGCGCACCCTCCCCCCACACCTCCTCCACAACCCTAGCCGCCCTGCTGCCCTCCTCTCTCTCTCCCTCCTGACTGCACGTAGGCGAAGCCCTGCTGCAGAAACTCTCCACCACTTGCACCGCGCCGTCGCGTTGTAGATCCAATCCGTCTCTCCACCATACTTGCTGGACCGAGGAAGGAGGAGACGTCGAGGTTCCGCACGTGTGCATCTCTCGGAGGCATCGCCACTTGCGGTGTTAGATCGGATCGGATCGCGAGGAGGAGAAGCGAGTACGACTACATCACCCACGTTCCGACGAACGTTCCGTTGTGCGAATCTTCAAGGGTATGAAGATCTCATCTAATCCCCCTCGTTGTTTGCATCTCCTAGATTAGATCTTGGCTTTCCCGTTCGCATCCGTAGAATTTTTTTGATTTACTATGCTGCAAAACCCTTCACTTGAAGACCCCACCGGAGACAGGTCCGGAAACTCCGGACCACACCGGAGACTCCGGTCTGGAGTTTCTAGAAATGTGTCGATTGAGTGAGGACTTTTCCCAAGTGTGAGGGTGCTTTTCACTTATCATAATATCAACCTGTGGACAGTGACAAACTGTAAAATGATCTACTTGTTGTTAACGAACACCAAAAGTGATTATGGCAATAAATGCCCTTTCATACATGAAGACTCCATTTTATATTCATCCTTTCTTTGAGTTATAACCTTGATATTCTCGAGATTCATCTTAGAATATGCTACGAACCATTGCATTTTAGTATGTTTGATTTTTCTTCTTCTTTGTACAGTTGACGAGGGTTCGACTTATCAATGACCATTGTTATGGACTTGGGTTTTAGAGAAGGAGGGGACGCTGGAGATCGCGGAACGAATAGCAAAAAAGCAACACGGGACATGAGATTTACCCAGGTTCGGGCCCTCGGGGGAAACCTTACTCCTGCTTGTCTACTCTTGATTAATGGCGAAGCCGGAGGTTACCGGGGGTGCGCAGATGAGATCTGGCGGTATGTATGCTAGGGTTGTGGATTCGTCCTCCTCATCGTGCCCTCTTGTTTTTTATATAGATAGGCCAGGTACCGGGTAGGTCGAGTCGGTTACAAGTTAGGGTTTCTTCCTTTGAATTTCTATCTAAAGTTAGTCATGTTATTTAAGGAGTGCATCCTTCTTGGGCTTGGGCCACCCGAAATCCTCCTGGGCTTCGCCATCATGGGTATCATCTCGTGGGCTTCTGCTGGACCGGACCGGGTAGGTTAACATTAGGCATCCGTAGGACAATACCTATGTCAACAGTTTTAGTTAGACTTTAACTCCCATGAGTTCTCAGACTCGTGATCACCACCAATTTGGGAGCTAAAAGAGAGAAGAAACCGACAATCTCGATGAAGAAATTACCAGCATGAATTTTGTATGTCTCATCAACACAATCAACTTTGCTTTTTTTTCATCATCTCTCATGTATGGTTCTTGTTTTTACCTTATGTTTCACCATCCGTGCTCGATAGAACATAACACGAATAGAGTAATTTCCGAAGTCCGATTTGACTGGGAACGTGACTAGAGGCCATGAATACTCTAGCCTCGGTAAGAGAATATGGCTAATCTTAGATCCTTAGGTTCGATATATGCTTGTAAATCCTCCCACAAAAGGTACTACGGAGTCTCGTGCTCATTGACCATCACTACAACTCCCACTAGTTGGTCGGGGCCTCCCGCACACTACCACTGGTGGAGCAAGCAAAGGAGGAGGATGACGACGATGAACCAGCAGAAGAGGGGTGGCGCGTGGAAACCTAGATCGTGAGATCCCTTTTCTATCCTAAGTTAAGTTGGGAATATTTACTGTTCGATGTGGAAGTTCAGAAACAACTAATACAGTTAACAGAATATAGTAAACTACATTTCGCCGATTCCTCGAAATGCTACCATAATTTTGAATATGACAGAATACAAACATGGAAATCATATGTATAGCTTTATCTTCAAAAGCAGTTCATAATATCATATAGGAAATACCGTGCAGTTCTAGAAATAAATCAGCAGACAAATTTTGTTTTGAAGACCATGTCCGTATCCAAAACGTGTGGTCCCTAGTGCTTTGTTTTGTCATTTGCTTTTGTTCTTGCTTTGTGATGATAACTCCAGGATTAAGAGAGCAAGTACAAAATAGTTATTATACTTTTAATGATGGTGTGCTTTGTTTTGTCATTTGCTTTTTATCTTGCATTGTGATGATACCTCCAGTGTTAAGAGAGCAAGCACAAAATAGTAACTATACTTCTAATGATGGTGTGACTGAAAGGGTGGATGTGTTGCCCTTAGTTTCTGCTAACATGACGGGATTAAAATGTTTTTGTTAGCATGAAAAAGCACCTACATACGGCAACATGGAATAAATCAATTCTCATATATGGCAGTTTCAAATGAAGAAATTTTGAGAAATTAAATGCTTCGCAAAAAGATGTCATTTTCGGTTTAATTTATATCATATTGTTTAGGTATGTCTTTGCTCAGCTCACAGTATTTGCTTGGTAAAGTCACAGTATTTTCTGCACTGAGAGAAGATGACAGGTTTTATTCAGTGTAATCTAAATTCTGCAAGATAGCTCCTGTCTCCACTGCAAAGTTTAGCTCACCTTTCATAGAAATGCAAAACAAGCTACGATGTAGATTGAACAAAATTGCAATATCATTCTCCATCACTGAGATGGACACAAAAAAGAAGGGCAAGATAAGATGAAGCAAAGCAGATAGTGCCAGCAGCACCTGCCATCAGGCAAGTGACCCAGAAACCAGATGGTCTCTCACTGTTCGCTGCAAGGGTAAGGGCAAATCAGCTTGGCTCAGACATCCAATGCCGCGCTCATTGAGTTCGCACTGCATTTTGCATAAAATCCACGCAAAAAAGAACTTGAGAGACACCAAACAAAAACACCAGGTGAGGGCAGCATTAACATGTGCGCATTGCTAAATAAAAGGGCTATGTTTCGTTTCGGTAAGGGAATACAGTCCAACATATCTCCTCAACTCCCTAAACTAGAAGGTGGGAGGCAAGGGAGCCTTGGCTCAGGAATATCATTTTATAAGTTCCACGCTGTCTCTTTTTTTATCAAAAGACCAAACTGACTGTACATCGGGATTAGTTGGAAATAAACCGGCATGAGCTCCAGTAGGTAAGTGGATTTGACTAGCTTCCTGAGGTCCATTCTGCACCAGTTCCTCCCTGTAAACATAACAAGGCATGAGTTCTAATTTTATGAACAAGCATAACATTCCTATGAAAAGTTTGTATACTTCTGAGAGGTTCCAACTGTAACAGAAAAACTCAAAGTAAACTCAAGCACCCATAGATAATGATCATAGATTAATATAGCTTTGCATCTCGCGTAAGCCATACATAGATTTGAGAATATATTACTAGAAAACTAAGAACATGTAGATGCAATATCTGACCAAACAGGTAACAGTCCTCAAAAAATTAAATGACCCAAATATGTTCAAATGTAGTTTTAAGATACTTTTTCAGCATTACAGTGCTTACAACATTGAAGTGAACCCTATCTACCAGACGAAATGCCACACATTCAAGTGATACCAAACAATGCCTGTAAGGAAAAACTGATAAATGGTGGTGACTCCTGGCACTTCACAGTAACGGTGAATAATTAACTGACACCCATGTACCAAACCTGCTCAATGCAGACAACCTACATCAAGCCTAGAACTAATATTGATGGTTTCTGAACAACCATAGATCTCTGTAATTCTCGTACCATGAATATTGCTGTATGGGCTCAAAGTTGAATATAGAAGATACTTCTCCAAACTAAGTGGCTAAATCTTCTTTGAATCAAATAAACATATATCAATAGATAGCCTAGAAAACTAAGTGGCTAAAATCTGTTAATCCAGTAAACATGGATTAATAGATAGCCTAGAAATAACCCTATTATACTCGCTTTAGTACTAAGTTATTAACCTAGAGTTTTAATGGTTGGCCGTACGGGGAAGAAACCCGCAGCGCTGGTTCTGATAGAGGTAGTTGTGTATACAACACGCATTTGCAAGCGCGGAGGCTCGAACACGGGCGGGCTGGGCAGTATCAACACTACCTAGCCATCCAGGCATGCCTCGGTTCACTAACCTAGAGTTTTAAACTGTTTAACCTGGTTCCAGAGGGAAACCATTAGCACCTCCGTACCAACCCAACAGTGTTGCTACTCCAGCCTGCACAACCGACCCTGTATGAAAAGAGCATTTTTTTTATGGAAAAAAACAGACCAGGTGAATAAAATGATGATTTTATCATCCCTGGTTCCAAAAGTCCGAACTGAAAAGTTTGCACACAGTAAGTAGTTTAACATGAGTTGTTATTGGCTAAGAGGCTCAAGCATGGAACCAGGTCTGTTTAAACCAGTTGTTCCCAGTTGTACCATCCATACCATGTACACCTGCTTGACCCAATTCATCTAGCTAAGCTAAGAATATACTCAATTTTGTGTTTCCAAGAGTCGCTTCCACAACTAAGTTTTTGAAACAAAGGCATGTCTCACCAATGCAAGACAGGAAACAAAACTAGATATCATGCTCGAAGATGCCTCATTAACAACAAGCCCAACAGGTAAACTAGTAAAGCAAACTGGTAGAGCAAATCTAAACTACAAGATGCTCGATCCGCTGCAAAATGTAGGCCGTATTTTGACTGTCTAAATAGGACTTTTGACTGTAAATTCCTTGATTGATGGTTAAAAAAACATAATCATATGTAAGTGCTTCGGAAGATGAATCCAGTCATATCCTTTTTGTGTAGAACCACATTTATATTATTGGATTAATTCTTGGTGAAAGCTTCAATATGGGTAGCCATATACCTTATTTTGCAACAGAATGATTATCAAACACAGCATTTTTTTAATAAATACTAGCAACAAACCAACAAACAAAACATCATTGGCTTGGAGGAAGCGCTTCCCTTCACCAATGCCAGACAGTAGTAACATAATGCACATGCTGAAGTTTAAGTCAAAGGCTGCTGAATCATTTCAATAAGGACCCTAACGAAATATCATCTATCCCCCCCCCCCCCCCCCACACACACAATGTATCAATCATATTTTATTTATATTTCTTTGCTACTAGCCTACTGCACTGAAAATAGCATTACTACTAAGCTTCTCATAAATAAATGGAAATAATAGCTGTGATCCACGAAACTGTTGAAACAAAGTCTTGACTAACAATACGTATAATAGATTGTGTTTCACCAACAAACACGCTGGGCTGATGGAGGGTTAAGTTAAGCCAGACCAAAGCCTTTCAATCCCCCTTAACCCAGCATTAAACTAAGGAAACACAATGGCCATACTACTAACCCAGCTAACCAACCTAATTGCAGGACTGATTAATCACATAAGCAAAAGTACCGAATTGCATGTTAAGTAACATATTTCAGTATTTCTCTTGCACAAGAAATATATGAAATTTCCACCAAACTGTAAAATATTACCGGAGCTAGGTTCAGAGGCCAAAGAGTCTTACACACATGTTATATAATAAAAGATGAGACTCAGCATTGGTTGTGTTGCATACAAAACAATGCACTTTCCTTTTAATTTGCCTTGATTACCAATCTGTTTGGCAATATTACAAAAATCTCTTGGTTGAAAACTATAAAATAAACTGCAAACAATTACACACACATAACATGTGCATGATATATGAACTCATGGACATGTTCATGTAGGAATATAAAATCATCTGTCTTTTGAGCACTTGGGGTCTTATATGTATTGATAGATAAAGCTATACTTAGTAGTGAACTGGACCACCCATATCACACATTAACAATTTGACACAATCTAATGAAAAAAAGATCACTGTCAATGGAGTAAACAGGTAATAACCTAAGACCTTATTGCCGCAAATGATTTAGAAAAGAATGAAAGAAAACATCACAAGGACTTACTTGGACCAAGGATGACCAGGACCAGGACCAGGTGGCCCAAAGGGGTGTGCACGGGCTACTTTGTTTGGAGATCCAAAACCCATGTCACGGTGAATACCATTTTCTGGAAAATCATGTGAAAGGAACAGACTCTCTGTATCAAGAGGCAATTGCTGGAAGGGTGATTTCTGCAGCCATAAATCATTGTTATGCACACCAGCACCAAGGGCGCTCCTTGTTCCGCCATTCAAGTTACTGACATCATGGTTAAACTGATTCTTGTTTGGTAGAAGCCACTGCGTCTGAGGACCTCGCAGGCCTAAACTGTCTTGAACCAATGGTGTGCTCCACATTTGCCATGTGCCATGCTCATTGGTAGCCTCAGGAGTCACGGAACCATCAGGCCCTTTGGAAATAGAAAAATGTGAGGGTTTAGTAGGCTTTTCTTCAACAGCACGTGATCTTGACAGGGGAGACTCAATTGGTGACGGCTTAACATGTGGTTCCTTGGTGACAGCACTCAAGATAAACCTGTTATCCCAGTCTGGAGGGAAGTTGTCTAGGGACTCTGAAACTGGCCCAAGCAATGCAATTGCATCTGGATCATAGCATGGGTCCTCAAATCGCTCTGGCTCTTCAAATACTGTTGGTTCGGCCTCGGCATAGAAGGGCACATGTCCAGCTGGAAAATGAGATATAGGCTTGTTGGCAGGTACCCCATTTACTGGTGGAAACCCTGTAAATTGGATGGACTGGTTTAACCTTGGCTTGCTGTCCAGAGGAGGATACTGAGCAAGAAAATTGTGGGCACTGCTTATCTGAGCTCCATTTGGTTCTGGCTGCCGATTTTTTTCGCGAGCTGAAGCAGTAATATCAGGACAAGGGGAAACTGACGTTGAGCGACTAAACAGTTGATGCCATGACTTCTTAGGATGTGGCTGCATATTTGGACTAACCTGCATATAGCATAATACAAATAATTAGATGTAAAATGGCAAATAGGTGTAAAGAACTTATGCCAATTGGTATAATCACAAAAATTTAGAGTAATATAGTCATGTTTGCTTCTTACAGGTTGATAAGAATTAGTCCACATATTTCTAGTTTCTCCAGTTGTAGAAGATTTGGCCATTGCTTGTGCAGCTGCAGGCTGGGGGTCCCTTTTAACTGTGTTACTCTGGTCAGTTGCAGTAACAATCGGTTTGGTCACCTTGTTAGCTTGAGGAGCAGGGGCCTGAGCACTTCTACCAAAAATGGAACCACCGCCGAAACCTCTGGAAGAAGACAACAAACCTCCAGTCATACGGCCAAAGTACTTCGTCCTGCTCTGTACTATTTTACTACCCTGAGTGTTAGCATCAAAGTTATGAGGCTTGTATCCCTCTGCCCCAACTCTAACTGCATCCCGTTTGTCTGGCTCATTCCTTCTGTCAAAGTCCCGCTTCCACTCACCCTCTCTGCTTACTCTTCTCTCAATATCCTCGCAATCTGAATTACTCTTGCTTGATCCCTTGTCTTCCTTCCTCCTTCTCTCATGCCGCTTTCGTTCTGCTTCCTTCCTAGAATCCTTCTCCCCGACAGGGGTAGCGCCTTTGGATCTTTCCTCGGCCTCTGCTTTCTCATCTCTCAGCCTTCTCCGCTCCTCCACTAGTTTTGCCATCTCTTCCCGCTGCTTCTTTTCGTCCTCCTCCAGCATTTCCCTCTCTAGCCTCGCCAACTTCTTCTCCTCAGCCTTTCTTTTTGCCTTGTCCACTCTGCTCTCCTCAGCCTTCCCTCCATTCTCTCCCCCTTTTGTCAACATTCTGCCATCCCGGCCCAAGTCACCACTGTCCCCTGATGACCCAAACCTGAATACTTTCTTCCAGAACCACGCCATACTCACGTAAAAGCACGAGAACAGCCGCCATGAGAACCCTGAGTACGAGTTATCAGCGGAGCACCGCAGGTCAAGCCAGTAACCCGGGTCACCAACAGCATTGGCCCAATCCTGACTGCAAGGCCACCCAGTTGGGACCTTCCCTGCAGGGCCAAGGTCAAGAACAGGCCGCTTGGATACGTGACCACAGTAGGAGCACATGAACTTCCCGCCGCCAGGGTTCTGGTCCCTATACGGGTTATTGCAGTTGCGGCACCGGCGTGTGGCGGTCTTGCGGAGCTTCTGGAGCTCAAGAGCGTGGGTGCGGCGCTCCTCGCGGAGGCGCGCTGAGCGGCGAGCGCGCCAAAGGGAGAGGCGTGGGAGGAGAATCTCGTACCAGAAGAGGGTGAGGAGCAGGACGGAGACGCAGGCGAGGCGCGGGGAGGTGACCTCGAAGCGGTAGGCGGCGGGCAGGAGCTGGGAGAGCGCCCAGAGGAGGATGAGCGGGAGGACGAGCCACGGCAGCATGGTGGCGACGCGCCGCGACCACCGTTGCACGGCGCACAGTATACACATTATCCGACCGCCTCCGCCGCCGCCAAAGCCCTCGCCCGGAGCTCGATCGCCAGCGCCTACCTGATGACGCTAGCCCAGCGCGCGGGTTGCTTGCTTGTTCCGTCAGCGACGCGATGCGATGCGATGCGGCGGCTTTGAAGAGGGAAAGGGAAAAGGAAACCCTCGGATGGAGGAGAGGGAGCGGGCGAAAAGGGAAGGAAAGGCGGCTCCTTTGGCGCGGATGCGAGATTCGCGGGGGAAGGGGATCCGCCTTGCTCTAGGAGAGATTGGGAATGGGGTGGAGGAGCTCGAGGTGGGCGGTGGTCATGGCGAAAACCCTAGCTTTCCTCTCGGATTGTTTAATTTCGTTCGATTTCTTTTTCCCTTCTTGGTTTGGGCGGCGAGGGAAGAAGGGGAAACCGGATAAAGCGTCAGACACTGCTCGTGTCGTGCTCGCTTCTCCCCCCTCGTCTTTCTTGGCTTGCGGCCATTTTTGCCTCCTTTTCTTTTGTTATTTTTGGATTGCTCTCATGCTTGCTATGTTTCACTTGCCTCTGGTACTTGCTTAAAGGACTCGTGAGAGGTACATTTTTCAACTCTGATCGAAAAATACTTATTTAACTAGCTAAGTGCCCGTACCACTTGCTACGAAAAATTATAATGATGCCTTAATATTTTTAGCGGAATTTTATTCTCGGACCAATCGTTAGTTTGTAAAACTTAGCAGGAATTGTAAACGCGTGCAGTCATCTTAGAATTATATCGAATATTCAAAATGTCTTGTAGATCAAATCGTTTATCCGATTTAAGATCCGTTTTATTATTGGACTAGTCGCGACGAGATCTTCAAAATTAGATCATATGTTAATATGTTTCGACGAAAAAAATTCTGATTAAAAGGTTATCCACCTTAAACACGTGAGTTGTCCATGTCATAATATATAAGTTATCCATCCAGTAACACATAAGTCACCGTATAAACATATTAAATAGAGGCGTTCTTACATATGTGTTGAGCAAATTTAATTAAAACACGGTAGACTATTTGTTAGGGCACTAAGACTTCATTGTCATCAACGTGTTAGCGTCGACGAGTGATTAATGCTCGGTATCCTAATTTCTTCGAGGTTCGTCACCCGTCCACTACGGTAGCAACGACGAACATCGATGAAGTTGATTCGCTAGATTACAGGTTGTGCGTGGTGGGTGACTATACAAAAGAAGCTTAAATTTAGTTTTTTTTTTTAAATATGTTTGGTGTTTGACACGGTAGCCTTTCAAGGTTGAGTAGTCTGTACGTTGCGAGAGAGCGACGAACGACGAGGCCATGTCGTTAGAACAACTTTTTATATTCTATCCATGGATAAAATTTTATAGTGGTGAATAACTTACATGTTATTTGATGGGTAACTTACATGTTGAAGCCTAGATAACTCTCGTGTTACTGATGGGTAATGTAACACCCTCAGAATCGGCCCTATGCAAGTTTTAGCGAAACCCCCAAACCCGCATAGAAACGATTCAAAGGTGCCCACCAGGCACTTTCGTGCGGGTGGAAAACGAAGTAATAACATTACACAACAGTCCTCGATGGGACCCACAGAACAGATATATATAACAGCGACTCAAAGAGTCAAGAATACATATATACAATACAAGGATCCGAATCACCTTGAAAACGATAGAGCGTCCCGCTACGGACAAGATGCAAATGGGGCTAAGAGCCCTGAAGAATAACCAATGGCGTCCATAACCCTGCCCAGGCCAAGCCGGAAGGGTAACCCTGCTAACGACGTCGATCTCAAAACCTGCTTAAACAAAAGGGGTGCCGACAAAGGGCAAAGGAAAAAGAGGAGCGTCAGTACTGAGGCCAGTACACGGCGAGACTAGAATTCGGCGGTCCTCGCCTACATAGGTATGGTGGACTGCAGCGGCAGCGGCAGCATGCACTGAACAACCTATAGAGACTCGATACAACTGGCGGCTATTAGAGAGGGGTAAGAAAGACCTATCCGGAGCCAACCTGATACTTCCATCAAACAAACCCATCCTGGCGTTTCCCCCTCGAGACCAAACGAGGAAGTCAACCGAGAAACTCACACCGTTGGCAGTTTTATTTATTCGGTTATCGTTGCGGCAATTACTAGTCAAATATAGATAGACGTCCTGATATAATAAGCAGTGGGCAATTTTAGTTAATCATTCCGTTGTAGTTGCAACACTTACTAGTCAAGTACAATTAGCATGAGATATCCCCAAAAAAACCAGCAGTTGTTGGTACTTATATTTAGCCATTCCGTTGTAGTGAAGTTGATTACTAGTCATATCGGATACAAGTCAATTTATAACAGTAAACTTTAGTTATAGTTGTCTATGATCAAGCACTGTGCTCCAAGTCGTCCATAACCGCGGACACGGCTTCTCGAAAAGATTTTACCCTGCAGGGGTGCACCAAAGTATCCACACGCACTTCGACCCTTTTTGCCAGATCAATTAACATACACCCATCGGTATGTCGCCGGGGCCTAAGTCATGACGTTTCCCAGACCCAAAGCAAGCACGGGGGGCCACCCCACTAAGTACACCCGCAACGAAGTCGGCCGGTCTCCGAGACGGACTCAGGGTTTGCGACAGCGACTGTAAACGACAGCGAATCCCAAAACTGGGACTGTCGATACCGCGAAAACACTCCGCTTCCAAAACAGTACAGCGTGCTCCTCACACAATCGTAAATAAAGCAGTAAAGCATGGCATAGGTACAGGATAGTAAATAAAGCCCCAAACTACTTGTGGCCCCCAGTACAATACTTTGAAATCAGGTACTAAATCGATGGGGGGCCCATATCTCCCCACATGTGGTTAGCGCGCTCGATCTCGGAACAGGTGTCAAGAACTCGGGGTCCTACGGGACACCAGTGAGCGGTCGGAAACCAAATATTATCTATCACTCACCGGTGCCTCTGCTTACCTACTTCAATTTTAGTTATTTAACAATAATTAAAGTGAGCAATAAATAAAGCCATGATCATCTCCAACATTAAACAGGCGGCAATTCTCCAACAACTGTGGTACTTGACGACACGCAAACGCACTTGAGCAAGCGACTACGACGCGCATGCCCAACTATCTACCAAACAACAGGTAATAGGAGGTGTCCAAGGCAATATAAGGCTGCAAGGGATTTCACGGGTACGAAAACTAGAGCATCGCAACACAGATAGCAAAAGATCAACAGGAGGGAATAAATACTATAAAAGTAAGATAGGTAGAAAGGGGGAGATGCTCGCCTGAAAAACATTGCCGAAGGTTCAACCGAAGATCGGGGCGAAGCTCACATCAACTCAACGGCCTTATCCGCGAAGAAGCAAAACACTAGAATAAACACCGGATGCACTATTTAATACTATGGCAGAAGATCGGGCATGATGCATGTATGATGTATGACATGGCAAGATGCGATGCAATTAGGCCATATTAAGCGGAACCGGGGTCCCGACAATTAATTAAACGGTTCAAGTTGTTTATCTATCCCGCAAATTAAATGTTGTAATAACAGGGCAAGATAAGTTACCGGTTCGCTAC
The DNA here is from genome assembly GCA_916181665.1 of Avena sativa. Taxonomy (NCBI): domain Eukaryota; kingdom Viridiplantae; phylum Streptophyta; class Magnoliopsida; order Poales; family Poaceae; genus Avena; species Avena sativa. The sequence goes on from OV702282.1 coordinate 200,046,951, forward strand.
ACAAATTTTAAATGAGGCCAATATGAGACTAGATTTTCCCGCATATGGGCCCCATATTTAATTATATGGTGAATCGGCATAAGGCCCCCAAACCACACAATATGCATGCGAGATGAACAATTAATATGCGACAAGTTGTATTATATGATAAAATAGGGTTTCGGGAAGGGGTTCACACATTAGGGTCTCGACGAACTTGGGGTTCCGGGGTTCGGGGTTCGGTCTCAGGGTTCAGGGTTCGACGGGATCGTTCTCGGACAACTGAGGTGGATCTTAGCGCATCCGTGGTCTTCGGGTCATGTCGACGGTCATGGCGTATCAAACTACTCGTGTCCTTGGTAGATCTTGTTGGCTCCACTCCGAAGACCTTGTCGTTCTGCAGCGGAGCTCATGGGGTCATCGGGGTCCGGGTCTTGGTCGGGTCGCCGGTAGTTCTTGGTGTCCAGAGGTGCTCCGGGTCCGGGGTGAAGTAATCGGCGTCCTCGAGGAAATACTTGTCGTATCCGTGAAGGAGATCATGTCGGTCCACGGGGTCGGGCTTCGAAGCCAGGAAGTAGTACTTGGCGTTGTCGAGCGGAAGTCTTAAGGATCCTCGGGTCCGAGAAGATCTTGTCGACGACATTGATGCCCTTGTCCAACATCTCGTTCACTTCTTCGGGAAGGTCTTGATTCGTGGTAGCACATCAAGACCATCTTCCCTTCACCCCACCATATCCATCACCAAAACGTCACCACACGGACACACCACGTGAACATCAACTGCAGCGGATCATGGCCTCGGAAGCACGCGCAGGACGAGGACTAGGGCGCTCGACCTAAGCTGCTGCGGAGAAGGGCGAGGCGCTCGAGGCATTCAGAGGTTCTGGCGGCGAGAGGGCTCGGGGCTGCGCGGCGGTGCCGCAGGGCGTCGATGGCGGGCCTCTGGCCGGATGCGGCCGCGCGGAGGGGAAGGTCGGCGGCGGGGCTAGACGGAGCAGAGGGCGGCGGCGGGATGGAGGCAGATGGTGGTGGGCTCGTCGGAGGTCGCTGGCGAGGGGGCGGCAGAGGTAGCGCCGGACGGCGCCGGCCCTAGCGGAGAACGGCGAGGAGGGAGGCGGCTCGCGGGCTGGAGGCGGGGCTCCTGGCGGCGGAAGGGGCACGGCCGGAGGCGGGCGTCGGGGTGGTTGCGGCGGACGCGGAGGACCTCTGGCGGCGGGCGTCGAGGGGCGGAGAAGGGGAGGGCGGCGGCGACGGCTGAGGACGAGGCCGGCGGCGGGGGTGCGGGGCGCGATGGAGCTCGGGGAGGTGGGCGACGGAGCCGCCGAGAAGGGCGCAGACGAGGCGAGGAGGTGGGGACGATGGCGACGGCGGGGAGGGTTGGGTATGGGGGAGGAGGAGGGGCCCCGGGGAGAGGTGGGAGGAGCGGGGCAGGCGGGACGCGGCCGGGGGCGAGGCCGCGTGGAGGGGAGGGAGAAGGGCGGTGGCCGGAGGGAGCTCAGGGAAGAGAGGTGGGGGCGGTTGCGGGAGCGTGGGGGAGAGGACGGGGTGGGGGAGCGCGTCGGTGGGTGAGCGAGGAGGGAGAGGGAGAGGAAGGAGACGGGCGCGGGTTGGTGGGGCTGCCGGTGGGTCCCGCTGGCAGGGCGGCCAGGTGGGGCTAGGGCGCTGGCGGGTGTGTGGCTTGTGTGTGTTGCGTGCGTGTGTGGGTGGGGTGTGGGCTGTGGGGTGGACAGAGGTGGGGAAAGGGGTAGGATTAGGTGGCGGCCATGGATAGGTTAGGGGGAAGGGGCAGGGTGACGTGGCGTCTCGCGATAGGAGGGGGTGAGGTGGCTGGAGGGGTGGGTAGATTAGGTTGGGTAGCTTTAGGATTTTGGTGGACCGATTTTATTTCAGGGGTGGTCGACTGGTCGAATCGGTCCGTTCGACTGCCCCACTAAAAATAATTAAATATTTTATTTATTTCAAACAGGGCTTTTGCAAACCGATATCAGGCAAAACAAAATAATCCGGAGACCCGGGTTTTGCGTTTGAATTAAGACGGGCGTTTAGAAAACAAATTAGGTTTTCTCGAAAATAGTTTTATGCAAGCAAAATGCAAGATGATGACGATGCTCAAATGCAAAGTGGCATGATGACATGAGCATGCGGTCATGATGATGCAATGCACAAAAACAACGCGATTTTCTGGTAGTGGTTTTGCGGGATGCCACAGGTAACTTGTTGGTAAAAAAAATTATCCATCTCTAACCATGATCTTTGGATAAATTTTATAATAGTGGATAACTTACATGTTATTGAGTGGAGAACTTACATACTGAAGTCCGGATAACTCGTGTGTTACAGGTGAATAACTTTTGGTCTAAAAACAATATTGTCAGAATATAACAATATGGTATCTAGTTTTGAAGATCTCGTCAAGAATAGTGTAACGTTAAAAAGAGATCTTAATTCGGACAAACAGTTTGACCTAGAAAATATTTTAAATTTTCGTATTTGAATTGAGCTTGCTAATTAATAATCCTGTCTTTTAGTATTTAGCAAGGTACCGTACATGCAATTAGTGGACCAATTCTTGTCCAAACGTCCGCCAATTTTTTACTTCATAAGACCGGTTACTACGTAGCAACGATCAGGAGTACACAACTTTTGCAATCTAGTTTCGACGGTTTTATCTATATTGGTCCATTTGGGGTGTCCTATGAAAAATTATGAGGTGTCCAACTGCGGGTGGTTGTGCGCCCGAAGACTACCATAAAAAAAATACACAAAAATGAAATGAAAAAATAAAGAAAATATAATTTTACATTATATATTACAAGAGGGGCATTGTTCAACTAAAAAACATATAGATAATAAGGACCTAGTTCTCTTGTAGTTGCGGTGGCGGCCAACGGCCTAGTCTTTGTCGATGACGATGAAGACATGTGGTGATGACCAAGCTTCTTCGGTCAGCGGCGGAGGCGGGAGTGGTGCATCAGGAGGGCCGCCGGCAGCGAAGCTGCCTGCATCGCGAACTCCTCGATAGCTTTGTGGAGAACAATCCAGTTTGCCTCCTCCTGTCGGGAGAGCTCAATGGTGGTGAGGAGTTTCTCCTCCACCGTCATCTCGTGGTTCTCCGCCGGGTAGTCCTCCGGTGGGTGATAGGCTCAGATCACTGTAGAGCCTCGTTGGAAAACCCCAAGAGCAAGGTGTGATGAGCAAGCAGCAAGTCTTCCCTTAGTTATGAAACCAAGGTTATCGAACCAGTAGGAGTAAGGAAACAACTCCAAGGTGCTGCTAACAACTTGGAATCCTGCACAACACAAACTCAAGACTTTACCCCAACTTATAGTGAGGTTGTTAATCTCACTGGTTTGCTGAAAACAAAGGATTATAGTGTGGAAGATAGTAGTTGCTTGTAGAAAGCAAACGGTAACAGTGGATGATGTAGCAATGGTAAAGATTAGACTGGGGTTCACAGTTCACTAGAGGTGTTCTCCTTAAGATAAATAACATGTTGGGTAAACAAATTACAGCGGGGCAATTGACAGACTGAGCAAGCATAACAATGCAAATACTAGACATCATGATTCCTATGAGATTTGATTGGGCATTACAACAATATACATATACCGTAATTCAACTACATCTATGACTAATAATCCACCTTCAGGTTATCATCCGAACTCTCTCCAGTATTAAGTTGCAAGCAACGAATAATTGCATTAAGCAATGTGTGTAAAGTAAATAATACAATTGTTCCATGAACAAAAGATTATTGTTTTCTCTCTAATAGCAACATCACATCTACAACCTTAGAGATTCCTGTCACTTCCCTAGATTACTAGAGGCATGAACCTACTATCGAGCATAAATACTCCCTCTTGGAGTCACAAGCATCTACTTGGCCAAGATAGCTACTAGCAACGGAGAGTTTGCAAGATCACAAACAACATAAACATGATACAATCAATAATCAATATGACATGATAGAATCAATAATCAATCTGACATAGTATCTCAATATCCATCGGATCCCCACAAACACAACATGTATGATTACAAATAGATGATCTTGATCATGAATGAAGCTCACAATATCTAAACATGATAGCACAAAGGAGGAGAAACAACCATCTAGTTGTTGTATGGACCCATAGTCCAAGGGTGAACTACTCACGCATCATACCAGAGGCTGGCATGGTGATGAAGAAGGCCCCCGAGATGATCTCTCCCCTCCGGCAGGATGTCGGGAAGAGCTTCAGATCCCCCCAATCTAGGGACGATGGCGGCGGCTATGGACTGTTCCGTGGAGATCTAATCGGGTGCTTAGGGTTTCTGCGTCGAGGGGCTTTTATAGGAGAAGAGGCGAGGTCGGAGGCCGGCCAGGGGGGCCACACCATAGGGCGGTGTGCCCTAGGGTGGACCCGCGCGGCCCTAGGGTGTGGCCACCCTGTGGCCCCCCTTCGGTCTATGTGTTTGTTCCGGAAAAATATTGACTTTGGCTTTTGTCCCGTCCAATTCCGAGAATATTTCCTTACTAGCTTTTCTAAAACCAAAAACAGCAGAAAACAGGCAACTGGCACTGCGGCATCTTGTTAATAGGTTAGTCCTAGAAAATGTATAAAAATACCTCAAAGTGTAGACAAAGCATAGCAAAGTTGATACTAAACAAGCATGAAATATCAAAAATTATAGATACATTTACGACATATCAAGCATCCCCAAGCTTAAATCATGCTTGTCCTCGAGTAGGTAAGTGATAAAAACAATAATTTTTTAGGTGACATGCACCATCACAGTCATGATCAAACCATTTGCAATGCATTGAAAGCTAGGATCAAAGTACACTAAACATGAGCATGAAATATGAAGTTCTAACAATAAGACATAGCAACTATGTTGCAACATGAAGGGATACAAACAAATATCATGAATAAAATGCATTGAAAGATGTTTATTTGTTTCACATATATAAAACATAGCATAGTGATATTCAGCTTGTCCCTCATGGAGTAGAAAAACATAAATGCATAGGACACCTTCAAAGTTCATAATGGTGACTAGATACAAATAGTTCAAGAACAAGCAATATCAACATTATGAACCAATCAATAAGTTTTGGGACAATGCGCATAAAACTAAGAATGACAACTATGCTCTCTTAATTGGTGCATAAAGATAGAAGGTGTAGACTCAATATAAAAGTAGGAAAAAAGGACCTTCATAGGGAAACGGGGATTTCAAATTTCATAAAGAGCTTCCAAAAATTATGGTACTTATTAGCTTTCAGCTCTCATTGCCCCTATCATAAGCATCTTGAAGTGATTAAGGTTAAAGTGAACAAATTATGGAGTATATGTTTGACAAATCATAAGTTAGAAATCTCATGTCCCTTGAGTACGAGGGTCGTTCCTCGTGCTATTCAACTTTAGTCACAAGCAAGTTCTTGTCATTGTAAGTATATGTGTATCATAGAGAACCGCCAATGGGGTATCCCTTGCCCCATGATGCAGGAGCTATCCCATATCAAAATGATAAGGCAACAGACAATGAGCATCTCAGCAATCCTTTTATTTACCATGAGCATGGTGCATATTTTTTTCTTTTTCTCTCTCTTTCTTTTTTTTCTATTTTTTCTGAGGATGCTTCATGGATTGCTCACTATGGTGATGCTGCAACTTTCCACCATGATTAGGCATGGCTCAGGCTAGCCGCCCAGACGTTTCTCTAACACATATACATAACTCCATGATCTTACGAGCTCCCCTTTTATTTAACACCGCCGACATTCATAAACAAAAGATCATGATATCAATTGGGTAATATGTACATGTATTGAAAGTGTTCCCCGTGACAGCACAGTTCTGCTAATTCCCAACTTATAAGTGCAAGCATATACAACATAGATGACACAATGGTTCAAGTTTATTAGGGGCAAGAAAAATAAAGTGTGCCATCATGTTTGTGAGAGCTTTAATCACTAATTTTCACATAACGAGTTTAATTTGGAAGATAGATAAAACAAGAATATACTTGGAATGGTATAACATACCATGCATAGGAATTTATAGTGGACTCTTTGGAATAACTTGGTTTCTTTGGAGTTGGATGCATGAGTAGAGCTTACTCAATACAAGTGGAGGCTATCAAAAGACTAGGAGCGACCAACTAAGAGAGCAATAATGGCCATAATCATGCAGAGCGACAAAATATTATCAATCAAAGCATAAAGTGGTATCACAATTCAAAAACTAAATGATCATAGAGTCTAAGGTGACTGGTTCATAGTCATAACATGGTGTGAGTATGTGCCAAGTCAACCCAAACAAAGCATCAAAGGAGAATACCACAATATTATGCTTTTGTATGCTAAAACAATGCATGATTCTTTCAAGGCATATTAAGCAATCTCAATTGTTTGGAACAAGTCATGCTACAGGAATAATCACTAAGCATAAGGTCAAAACAACATCTATCATGACATGATAAAGCCTAAGTCACAATCAAAACAAGCTCCCTTTTGTACCATTATAAGCATGAAACTTTATACTCTTTTCCAACACCAATCAACTTATTTGAAACATCACAGCAAAAGCGGGGGTCCAATTACTTTATTCAAGCAAACTAAGCAAACGAAAACCAAAAACGAAAACTAAGACACTCCAAGAACAACACAACTGAAAGTACAAAGGAAGTCGCCTAGAGGGGGTGAATAGGCTTTTAAAATTATTACGGATTAGGCTCAAGTAAATGCGGAATAAAACTAACGTTTAATTTATTGAGCACAAAACCTGGCCACTAAGTTCACCTAGGTGCACCAACAACCTATTCTAAGCAATACAAGCAACAAGGTGATAGAAAGGAATAAATACTTCAAGCACGATGGCTATCACAATGTAAAGTGCATAAGTAAAGGGCTCGGTTGAGAGATAACCGATGGACGCGAAGACGAAGATTTGTTTCCCGAAGTTCACTTCCAAAGAATCTACGTCTCCATTGGAGAGGTGCGATGGCGCAATGCTCTCCGAACGCCACAAATGGCTCACCTCGAGGTGTGGTGGCTCGATGCTCACCCAACGCCACACAAGGCCTCACCCCGGATGCGGAAGCACACAACTCACCGACGCCACAAAAGGCTCACCCTATTCTCCCGAGTGCGCACCACAAAAGGCGGGCACTCTCTCCACTATGGGACGCTTGAGGGCGGTCACCGAACCCGTACAAGATTGGGGCTAACTCCACAACTCAATTGGAGGCTCCCAACAACAAAGCCACAACAGGCTACAATGCCACAAAAGGCCAACAATGCCACAAAAGGCTACAAGACCACAAAAGGTAAACAAGACCACAAAAGGTCAACAATCCAACCACACAACCGTCTAGGGTTCCAAGGAACCCAAGAGAAACAAGCTCACAAGCTTGAACTCGCCGAATCTCCGAGGAGAACTCAAACTTATGCACCAAATGCAAGGGCAAGTCCTTCTCTCCCAAATTCCAACAAAGCTACAAAAGCTATTGGGGGAATAAGGGAGGAAGAACACAAGAGGAGAAAACAAAACTCTCCAAGATCTAGATCCCAATGATTCCTTCATAAAGAAGGGATTTGGCTTGGGGGGATTGTAGATCTAGATCTCCTCTCTCAAATCCCTCAAAAATATGCAAGAATCATAGGAAGGGAAAGTGAGAGGTAAAGCTTCTTCGAGGTTAACAATGGAGGAGAGAGAAAGCCAAGAACCAAGAAAAAAAGCAGTTACCCACGAAGGGGAAGAGGAGCCCCTTTTAAAGGGCTCCCAGATCTGCCCGTTATGGGCATTCGCGACTCCTGGCCGGAACTTCCGGTGGGAGGCCGGAACTTCCGGTGGCACACAGCAAATGGTCAAAAACTGCGGAGCGAGAAACAGAAAAAGCGAGTCCAGGTCGGAACTTCCGCTGGTCCACCGGAACTTCCGATGGGAGCGAAACTTCCGGTGGAAGTTCCGACAGAAGTTCCATCAAATAGACATATTCAAAATAGAAGGTTACTGAACGTGAGCGGAACAAGAGCCGGAAGTTCAACCGGAACTTTTGGCGGCAACTAGGCCTGAGCGGAACTTCCGGTGGGAGCGGAACTTCCGGTTGAAATTCCGACTGAAGTTCCGTCAAATAGCACATCCAAAACAGAAGGTTACTGAACATGAGCGGAAGAAGACCCAGAACTTCCACCGGAACTTATGGCGGCAAAAATGCCCTAGCGGAACTTCCGATGGCAAGCCGGAACTTCCGATCAGGGGAATTCCAGAAACCAGAAAACCAGAAATGCAATAACTTTGGCATCCGAACTCCAAACGGGATGAAACCAATTTTGTTGGAAATATTGGGTATCACCTTGGGAGAAAATACCATGAATTTATGTGTGAAGTATCCCCCAAGGTGTGAAGCCGGAAAACTCGCAAGATCAAAAACCGCAATAAGATATGCAAGTGAAATCCTTAGATGATGAACTAGGGCTTGTTATGATGATGACCACAAGCTCTAGATCCTCTCATGGACAAGAGCCAAATAACAACCAAGAAATATGATGCTATGAATTCAAAGGTTTGAGCTCTCTCCGAATGATGCAAACGAGACACCCGCTTGAGAGCCCCTCTTGATAGTACGACTATCTATCCTAAACCCGGTCTCCCAACTAACAATACGAGACCGGCAAAAGAAAAGCCCTATCAAGAACATAACTTTGCCTTGAGCATCCCACTTGAACTTGATGTAGACCGTCTTGTTCTTCTATAGTCGGAACACCTTTCTTGGATGCTCTTGCTTGATGAAGATGAAGACTTGCAAATTTCTCCCCATACTCCATGGGGAAACCTCTTCTTTGAACTTGTCTTCATCATTCCATGAGCACGAGGATGGCAAGCTTCAAGCATGAGATCTTCTAGAGATGGCGCATCTTGAGCTCGCCCTTCTTCATCCCTACTTGAGGTTGATCCATCTTGATGCAACTCTTTGCACATGTCTTGATCAACCTTCAAGCTCCTTCATTCTTCATGATTCCAATGGGCACAAAGCCCTTGGACATTTCTTCATCTTCCAACCTTGAGACCAACACATGGCCCAAGCGATGCCAATGGACAAACCTACAAGTGAAACTCAATTTACACATTAGTCCATAGAGATTGTCATTAATTACCAAAACCACACATGGGGGCATACATGCCCTTTCAACAACAGTGCATGAAACAATAAAAACAAAGTGTCTAGAAAGAGATCTGAGATTTTTATTGACGAAGAAGGGGATGCCTTGGGCATCCCCAAGATTTGACGCTTGTAGCTCTTGAATATTTCTTGGCGTGACACGGGGTGGCATCCCCAAGATTGAGCTTTTGTCCATTCTTCATTTCATCACATCATTCTTCCCCTACACTTGAAAATTTCCTTCATACAAAACTTCACACAATCTTCATTAACAACATTAGTGTATTCAGAAGAATAAGCCTTTGGGTTTAGTTTCAACACAAGTAAAACTTTCATTAAAACACAAGCTACTGTAGCAATTCCTTAGGAAGTGTGGACGGGAAAGATCGCCCAGTTGTGCAACAAGGATTTGATCTCTCATGGGTAAAGTAACAGGCACCTCTGTAGAGTGTAAGAAATGTAACTTGTTACTCCCTGTTCCGGGAAGGAGCTACGAACGCGGCGGGAAAGGAACTCCATAAAAGTTCTGGTAAACCCGTGAAGGCTGACGGACATAGCTTTTCAGAATAAAAGCAACCTTTGAAGAAATGTTTACGAAAACTTGCATTGCCTACGACCTATGGTCTGTGGCTGTAGATATAGTGCATCAAACACTCCTTTCTAGTGAACTTGCTGAGTACGCTCGTACTCAATGTATCTTCTTAACCCTTGCTAGATTCTGAAGCCATTAAGACGACGTCTACATGAAGTTATGCTCCAGGAATCATCACCAGAAGCTAAAGCTCTTCAATGAAGTCAAGAAAGTCAACATATACATCAACTCGAGTGAAGACGAAGTTACTCATTAGATAGGAATATAATCTCTAGCCATAGAACCTATTTCTGTAGCATATTGCAATAACAGCAATGCAAGCCCCAATAGTTTAGATACTATTCTTATTAGTATGATGGATTTGGAGTTTTTAATCTTTGATTTTTCTTTGTAAAAAGTTTCTTTCTCTCTCTTTAACCTAGAGTGTTTTTTGGATCTTGTGTAAAGAGTTGAGTTGTAACCTATAGTCATGTCTTGGACCTACTGTATTTTTGTTGTACCACTCTGGGGGATGTAATACTAGTGAATGGTGTTTCATTGGTGTTATATCAATGACTATAGTGTACTACATCATGTAGTGATATGCTGGGTCACCGCACTTACTGTACTACTGTACTAGACAAGAGGGATCCGTATATACACATAGTTCTATTTATACATATAGTTCTATTTATGCAAACATATAACCAAACAAATTGCAGTACGTAACAAGGAACCATAAGCATACCTCTTTTCTGTAAGCTTCACTTTTGTTCCTCCGAAATCAGGTTAAAAATGGAGCGAGGGGCTCCAGCTATCTTCAGAAGTTCGTATTGTTTGATACATTCATTGCACGCTGCTAAAGAATCCAGTGCCTCTCATGCTAAACAATTTCAGAAGCTTTAGTAGCAATCACCCTGTTAGGATACATATTGTCATTTGTGTTGAAAACAACTCTGACAAGATCGGAGAGGGGGGGGGGGGGTACTATGAAGAAGCAATTACAGAATATGATTAGAACCACGAGTAGAACAGTTATATATATATATTGAAATAAAAAATAACAGCTACATGGACGGACAGGTAGGAATTCTTAATAACACCCACAATTTGTGACCAACCTGATTGATCACATGACTACAAGATACTACTTTTTCAGTGCTGTAAGCCTGAAAATATACAAGCTAATTGTTAACACCAATCTATATACAGAGGATTAACAGAGTAGCAATCTATATACTTTTTCAGCGCTGTAAACCTGCAATTCATCAAGTCGAAATTAACATAGGAGGCATGAACTATATCTATATCTCAGACTCAAACTCTCAGTACACCACATCAATTCATCAAGTCGCAATTAACAGAGGAGCAATCTATATCTCAGACTCTCAGTACACCACATCAACAGGAATCACAGAGAGTAAAATAATGGGAGAGATATGTGTTGGGGAGCATACCGTGAGAGGTTGGGGACGAGGAGGGACCGCGTGAGAGGTAGGGGACGAGGTCAAGGGTGTTTTCGGCGTCTGGATCCGGGGATCTTGAGCTTCATGTGATCCAAACCTGTAGGCTTCCTATGATCTTGAGCTTCCACGTGAGAGGTAGGGGACGAGGTTAGGGTTCTGGGGGGCGAGCGAGAGAGGTGGAGGCTTGCGGTGAGAGGAGGAGCAGCAATACGGGATCAGGGAGGGAGGCGACGATGCGGTGGAAGGAGAAGGCGGCGATGCGGAGTCGGGGGAGAGGCGATGCTGCGGTGGGGAGGACGAGGCCGAGATACCAGGCAAATGACGCATCTCAGATCAGAATCGGGTTTACCCATGCCGTCATTTTGATGGATTTGGCAAACGAAATGACGGTCTAATTCCCTGCCAACCAAACAACAAAAGGATGGAATTGCAAAATGAATTCTGAAATTCCGGGTCCAAATGATGGATACCAAACGACCTCTTAGCAATCTTGCATTAGAGTTGAGAAATATCAGAGGGACTTGATTGTAATGGAGGTTAGAGATGAAAAGGATATATGTCAGATATACAAAGTTATAAATGTGATTCTTATAAAACTCATTCCAGTTTATAAAGTATTGGATACTTGTCTCGTTTTGTGAAAACATGATGGTCTGCTTGAGAATTGTTGTAATTAAGGCAATGTGGCATGGTGATGGCACTCAAAATAGTTAATGGCCAACATCACTCCTTCCCTCGGAGATTATCATTTGGATTAGCAGACTTGAATATAATTTTATAATTCTTGTTTGTGTGTCTTACTTTTGGCAAGACGATTATTCATATGAATAAGTTACAATCCAGTTGTACTGTTCTTATGAGTAATACCTTTATGGTCATGTTATGATTATAAATGAGTTATTATCATCACTATGTTAATGATAATAGGTTAAAAATTTATAAAGGATTAGAATGCTAAAATATATCCAAATGTTAATAATGAAATGACACTATTGTTTAAGTCGTGGTGGTTATTGCATGTTTTTCACTTAGATGAAAATCGGGGTCTTAGATATTTGATCTAATGACTTTGCAAAACCATGCCTCATTCGGCAAGATGACTAAAACTCCGCATTCTGGTAAAACGGTAATATGTGAAGAAATGTTGAATTTTATACATGGTGATGTATCGTATTTTCAACAAATAGTGGGGATCATTATTTCATTGTGGACTTAAGTGAATAAGTGTATTTACTTAATGAAACAGAAGTTTTGAAATGATTTGAATTGCTCAAACGAGTTTAAAACAAAGTGGGATATGGAATTAACAAGAATACAAAGTCTCTTTGATTTGATTGATATGACTAAAGTATTTAAGTTAAGTATTAGAATAAAGAGGCTTGTGAAAGATGTTTCACAAATTATGATAGTTGGAAAAATTCAAGGTTTTGATATGTCTAGATATCATAATTGTTTTGTATTAAATACACATGGTCTAATATTATCTCTTATCAGGGTTATAATTATCGTTTAGAGTTAAATATCAAAATAAGCAAACACTCGTTTTTGAAATACAAAGGAACATCTAAAGATTCGTGGAAACAACATCGTAAGAGTTATGGCATGTTCGAGTTTCTGGAGATTTTGATAATTCAAAACCGTGGCGAATAAAACAAGTCTTTGTAGTGTATTCCTAGGAATACATGTTCCATAAAGGGCAAACCTGATGTTGTCATAAGGTTTGATGTGTCTTAATGAAGATAAAAGTGGAAGAAATTAAAAGTCCAAAAACAAGGTATTTGACCTCACCTCCTGATTGTTGAGTGGCGCGGCGAAATTTGTTTTGTAAAACCAAACTATACAAATACATGAGAAACTAATGATAATGATCATAAAGTTTCAGCGAATACTTTTACTAAATAAACTAGGATTCAAGAATATATATTTTGCAAGTTAGTGGAATTATATTATTTATTCACTTGTCATGTTATTTTGAACAAGACATACCTACGAAATACAAAGAAGCGTGATGGACCTAAATACGAGAAATGACTAGGAGTCATAAAATCCCATGTTAAGTTACATTTAAGATTAAAAAGTAAGGTGTTACTTGATCTTATTAAGTAAATATGGTTACTTAATATTTTTAAATGACTGCATGTCATAAGAAAGAAATGAAACTTAGTGAAATACATAAAGCTCGATTTGTCACAAAAGTAAGTTTGGACAAATTTAAGGAGTTGACTACATATGTAGCGATGCTTGATTCTATTGGATTTACACCAACAATACATGGATATTGGGAACTCGCAGCTGGAATTCTCAATTTGATGATGATCAAAGAATTTTGGAATTTCCAAGATTATTGAGATGACTTGCATTTGAGTGGGAGCTTGATGGCTTGGCTAAGACTCAATATGTAGGAGACATATTTTGAGTGGGAGCTAAGTGAAATCCCTGAATCTCATATATGGATATCATATTTGAGTGGGAGCGTGTCATCATTCTAAAATATGTGGATGACATATATGAATGATGTGATTCGTATTAATAATATTTAATCTAGTAAATATGGATAAAGTTGAAGAAGTTATTAAACAATAGAATCTATCGAGATAGATTGGGAAGTTTAATAAACATTATTGTTGAATGCTTCCTAGACTTGATTCTGAAGATGTTCAGAATGTCCTAGGTAGGATTCTGAAGGAGTTCAGAATGGAACAAGGTGAAGAAAGAAGTTCTTATTTGTATGAAGCATTGCGTTAGTCTCAGTATTACAACTACGATAAAAAGAAAGAAAGAGATGCATGACATCACCTATGCCTTAGTCATAGGTTCTTCCATACAACCATATTGTATACTCGACATAATATGACCCAAGGATCTGGTTGGCTGAACCAGAGTTGAGTTTGGCTCAACTTTTGTACGACTTTTCATATACCATTCATGCGTGGCAAAATAAAGCTCGGCTCGGCGAGATTCCCGCAACCTGCAGCGCGCGCGCGTCGTGACGAGGCATGGCGTGGCGAGGCGAGGCGTGGAAAGGCGAGTGAGGAGGAGGAGGAGCGCGCGTGTGGAACTCTCTCCTTCTCCTTCTCATCCTTTTACCAAGTGGTAGGAGAGATCACCTTATAAGCTGGTCTAACTTCCACTCAACTAGCAATGTGGGACTAAACATTTGTCCCAGCTCTTGCCTTGCATGAATGGGCCACATGAGCCTCTAGGATTTTCAGGAATTATTGAAATGGAAAATGGGCTAGACTATTTGGGCCAAAAATCCAACAATCCCCCACCAGATCCCAGAGGCACATGTAATTTGCCTTTGGTTCCAAAACACTGTTTATATACCGGTACTGTAGTGGAGATTGTTAAGTTGAACTTCCACATAGAATTCTATGATACACTAGGTTGCGACTTTTACAGTGGACTATGCCTTGAACTGCAAGTTTGCTGCAACCTAGCTTCACACGAAGCCTTGACCGATATTGTGCTACCGTGGGACTTCCCCGCGGGTGGAGCTTATGCGTCATACTCCATGGCCTTTCATGAGTTTATTAGAGAGCACCCAACTCTCATAGACTGCGACGTTTGACAGTCAGACTCATATAGGTGTGTTCTTCAATAGATGTTCTGCAGGACAATATCTCTGTTTAAGATTAAGCCATTTAGAACACATTAAGATAAAATCAACCTGCCGTGCAGAATAGGAAAGTATTGCATCTTCACGGAGTGATGTTCATTAAAGTGGGAATACTTTCCTCTCAGTCTACCAACAGCTTGTCTCCCAATTCTAATTCACGGGATCTCCGATCACGGTTTGCCACTATGGAAAACTCATAGTGTGGGTATCATACCCATCTCCATCAATGCATTTCTATCACATTGCGTGATAGTCCCTTTGTGAAGGGATATGCCAGGTTCTTAGATGTTTAGATATAATCCAATGCAATAACTCCGGAGTTTCTCATTTTTCTAACAGATTTTAGTCTCCTCTTCACATGTCTTGAGGACTTCATATTATCCTTAGAACTGTTCACCTTAATAATCACAGTTTGATTATCATAGTTCATTGGAATTGCGGGTATAGGTTTTTCAACCACAGGTAAGTCCATCAAGAGTTCATGAAGCCACTCTGCTTCAACAGTGGCCGTGTCTAGTGTTGTGAGTTCTGCTTCCATAGTTGACCTTGTTAAGATGGTCTGCTTGCAAGACTTCCAAGAAACAGCGCCACCACCAAGTGTGAAAACATATCCACTCGTGGCCTTTATCTCGTCAGCATCAGATATCCAATTTGAATCACTATAACCCTCTAGTACCCTCAGATACCCGGTATAGTGTATGCCATAGCTCGCAGTGCCTTTTAGATATCGCATAACTCTCTCAAGAGCATGCCAGTGATCATCTCCTGGATTTGAAACAAATCGACTGAGTTTGCTTACAGCAAAGGCGATGTCAGGCCTCGTGGCACTAGCTAAATACATAAGCGAGCCAATGTTTTGAGAGTATCTTAGTTGGTCTCTAGCATTTCCTTGATTCTTTCGAAGCAACACACTAGGATCATACGGTGTAGGAGAAAAATTGACGTCGCTATACCCGAAACGACTCAAGATCTTTTTCACATAGTGGGACTGAAGCAGTGTAATCCCACCATCATCATCTCTTAATAGCTTGATGTTCAGGATGACATCAGCTACTCCCAGATCCTTCATCTCAAAGGAACGAGATAAGAAATCTTTGACCTCCTTAATTGCATTAAGGTTGGTTCCGAAAATCAGTATGTCATCAACATACAAACAAAGGATGACTCCCTCACCCCCACCATGGCGATAGTATACACACTTGTCAGCTTTGTTTACAACAAAGCCTGCAGCGGTTAAGGTTTTATCAAATTTTTCGTGCCACTGCTTAGGTGCCTGTTTAAGACCATATAAAGACTTCAGTAGCTTGCACACTTTTATTTCTTAACCATTTACTACAAAACCATCTGGTTGATCCATATAAATTTCCTCATCCAACTCTCTATTTAGGAAAGCCGTCTTAACGTCCATTTGATGAACGAGAAGACTATGTGAGGCAGCTAGAGAAAGTAGTACTCGAATGGTGGTCAACCTTGCTACAGGTGAGTAAGTGTCAAAGAAGTCTTCACCTTCCTTTTGGGTATAACCCTTGGCCACAAGCCTTGCCTTGTACTTCTCAATAGTACCATCAGGCCTTAGTTTCTTCTTGAACACCCATTTACATCCTACAGGTTTGCACCCATAAGGACGATCAGTGATCTCCCATGTTTCATTAGCTAAGATGGAATTCATCTCACTATGAACAGCTTCCTTCCAGTAGTCAGCATCAGGAGATGCATAAGCTTCTGAAATGGAAGTGGTAGTGTCATCGACAAGGTACATAATGAAATCATCACCAAAATACTTTGCAGTCCTTTGTCTCTTGCTCCTTTTAGGATTTTCATTATCATCCTCCTTAGGACTTCCAGAGTGTTCAATTGGAATGGTAGGTTCAGAGAATATAGCAAATTCATGATTAGATGAACTAGGTGTCTCCGGATTTGATAAGTTAGGTTTATCCTTCATTGGAAATATATCCTCAAAGAAAATCGCATCAGTCGACTCCATGATTGTACCGACATGAATGTCAGGCACTTCAGATTTTACTATCAAGAATCTATAACCAATGTTATGAAAAGCATAGCCCAGAAAAACACAATCAATGGTTTTTGGTCCAAGCTTGCGCTTCTCGGGGATTGGTACATTAACCTTTGCCAAACAACCCCAAGTACGTAAGTAAGAGAGTTTTAATCTTTTCTTCTCCCATTCTTCGAATGGAGTAATTTCTTTGTTCTTTGTGGGAACTCGGTTTAGGACATGACACGCGGTCAATAGTGCCTCCCCCACCATTCCTTAGAAAGACCCGATGTGTCTAACATGGCGTTAACCAAATCTGTTAGAGTACGATTCTTTCTTTCGGCTAGTCCATTTGACTGGGGTGAGTAGGGAGGCGTCCTCTCATGAATTATGCCATGTTACGCACAAAAGGAATCAAACTCGTTGAAAAAATACTCTCCACCACGATCAGACCTAAGCCTCTTAATCTTTCGATCAAGTTGATTTTCTGCCTCCCGCTTTATTGATTTTGAAGAAACTCAGAGCCTCATCTTTTGATTTCAGAAGATACACATGACAATATCTCGTAGAGTCATTGATCAAAGTCATGAAATATTTCTTTCCACCTTTTGTCAACACACCATTCATCTCACAAAGATCAGAATGTATGAGCTCTAGTGGTGTTAAATTTCTCATTTCTGCAGTCGTATGTGACTTGCGAGGTTGTTTAGCTTGCACACAGACTTGGCACTTAGATCGCTTAACAGTTGAGAAATCAGAGACTAATTTAATTTGGCTAGCCGCGTCATACAACCAAAATTAATATGACAAAGACGAGAGTGCCAGACATTTGATTCAAAATTCGTGTAAATATGATTAACAACTTTATTACAAATGTCTGACAGAGATAAGCGGAACAAGCCTCCGCACTCATAGCCTTTACCAACAAAGGTTCCATACTTCGAAATTACAAATTTATTGGACTCGAATACAATCTTGTAACCATCTCGACACAGAAGAGATCCGCTAACAAGATTTTTATTTATTGAGGGAACATGATGCACGTTCTTCAGGCGCACGGTCTTTCCCGAAGTGAACTTCAGATCGACCGTACCAACACCATGAACAGAAGCATGCGAGCCGTTCCCCATCAGCACGGTTTGAGTCCCTCTGACCTGATATGAAGAAAACATGGAAATATCAGAACAGACATGTACATTAGCGCCCGTGTCAATCCACCAATCAGGAGAATGACATAATGAAAGAACAATAGGTAATATACCATACCCAACATCTTTCGTCTCAACGTCGCCCATGACAACATTAGCAGTCTTGCTGCCCTTCCCATGCTGGCGCTTGTCAAAGCGGTTGGGAAAAGCAGGAGCCCAATGATTAGGATCACCGCACACATGACAAGCACATTTCCTCTTATCAGTCTTCTTCTTGAAGCTGGTGGACTGTGAGACCTTGTTCTTTCCATCGAACTTTCCTTTGTCATCAAACTTGCCTTTGTTCTTGAACTTGTGAGGCTGGAAGTTCCTTTTCTGTACCAGGTTGGCATTAGAACCTCCCTCGGTACCTCGAGCACATGTGTCTTTTACTCTCGCCTTCTCTTCCACATCAAGAGTCCCAATGAGATCCGTCACGGAGAACTCTTGTCTCTTGTGCTTCAGAGAAGTAGCAAAATTCCTCCATGACTGGGGAAGTTTGGCAATGATGCCTCCGGCAACAAACTTGTCCGGTAACACACAAGTGAAGTGCTCAAGCTCCCTGGCAAGTGACTATATCTCATGAGCCTGCTCCACAATGGGGCGGTCCTCAACCATCTTATAGTAATAGAATTGTTCCATGACATACAGTTCACTGCCAGCATCGGAGACTCCAAATTTTCTCTCGAGCGCATCCCACATATCCTTGCCATTGCTAAATGACAGATATGAATCGACAATATTGTCGCCAAGAATGCTGATCAAGGCAGCCTTGAAAGTGGTATCAAGTTTTTGGAACGCCTCTTCCTGAGCGGGATTAAGTTCTCCCTCAGGTGCGCCATAGATGGCGTTATAGCAGCTCATGGTCTGAAACCAGAGCACTGCTCTCGCACGCCATCGTTTGTAATTCACACCTTCGAACACAGGTGGCTTCATAGAAGCAACAAAGCCACTTGGGGCAAATTGCCTGAAATAAGGTTTTTGGATTGTTGAATAATAGAGCAATTTACCAAGCGAATTACCCATAAAAAACGCTAGATAAAACATGATTAGAATAAAAGATAAAATACTAATCATGTGAAATAGCGAAAACAGATTAAGACAGGTAACCAAACAGACTGCAAGACATAAGTCTTGAGATGCGATCAAAACAAGATTGATAAAGAAAACATACACGGCAGCGGCAGCAGAAGAGGAACCGCCGGTGTTCGTGTTGGCACCGTCGTTAGCCATGTCGTCGAGGAAGAGGGTGCTGATGTCGGGGAAGAAGTCCTCGTTGGGGAAGACGTCGGCGCAATCGGTATCCGAAGGGGAGTCCGTGATGAAGCCAGTAGTCGCGCCGATAGCGCTCCCCAAAAACCTTATCGCCCTTCTCCCGTATAGGACTCGAAGCAGCGGGGTTTCGGAGGTCTACTGTCCCGGCTCGCGGTGCACGCCACAAGACGAGATGGGGAAGATAAAAGTAGCGCAGTGCTCTGGAACTGGAGGCGCTAAGGGTTTGTGACAGTGTATCTAAGAGGAGGCGCGACCTCTCTCTTATATAGACATAGAGGGGTAGGCAGACAGGCTGCGTTGAAGATGAAACGAATGGACAGAAGTTGAAACGAACAGACAGCAGCCCACCGGGCAGCCTCCACTCAGTTCATATTTATTTAGCTCGTATTAAAAAGTCCAAAATGTTTCAACTTCTGTACGACTTTTCATATACCATTCATGCGTGGCGGCGAGATTCCCGTGGCGCGCGCGCGTCGTGGCGAGACGTGGCGAGCGAGGAGGAGGAGCGCACGTGTGAAACTCTCTCCTTCTCATCCTTTTACCAAGTGGTAGGAGAGCTCACCTTATAAGCTGGTCCAACTTCCACTCAACTAGCAATGTGGGACTAAACATTTGTCCCAGCTCTTGTCTTGCATGAATGGGCCACATGGGCCTCTAGGATTTTCAGGAATTATTGAAATGGAAAATAGGCTAGACTATTTGGGCCAAAATTCCAACTAAGGTTTCACACATGTTTCAGAATGGATGTAGCATCAAAGGTTCTGTTGAAGTGTAACATATTTATCCTCAATGGTTTCACAATCGGCTTCACAAAAGGTTCATTGAAAAGTGAAAAAAAGATTTGAAATATAGTATGAACTACGAAAGAAACATCCTCAAAGATGGACAGTAAGTTTAGGGATAAATTACTAAGTTTATTTGCACAATATTTCATATACTAGGATTAAAACGGATGTGGTATCATGATCGAGAGGTACGATCCTCATACTCTAAGCCCAGCTCATCTTCCGTTGCTCGCTGGTCGTAGCTCTCAAGGAGCATGTTTTTTTCGAAGTGAATGTGGGAAGAAACGTCTGGATATAATGTGTATCAAACTAGAATAATTTTGCTGGAAAAACAATTAAAACTAGACAAACCAATTTTGACTATATATGAAGCAGGGGCAGATCGAGTGGTGCTTTGCAACCCTATTTGTTACTTCTCCTGATTCAAACTCCCTTGTTGGTGCATGTTCTCCGACACTAATATGCTATACCTGCATCCGTGTACCAAAAACTCCATAACACATGGCATGGAACGGGCTCGACTCACCCAACACATTGCAAGCGCTAGATGAACATTCCAAATACGAAATCAGCATGTAAAATCTCGCCAACGAAAAACCACGTACAGTAGTAAAGAGTTCACTGCAATCTGACCTTATATATTTGTTTGTTTGTATTATATCTCAACGATGAGAAAAAAAAGAAAGCACGCTAGCTATTACATGGATCAGCAGCACTACACCACGACTCTGACATGATAGATTCTGATGGTTGCAAGTGGGTAACTACGTACTATTTTCTGATGCCGTAATCTTAAACTTGATACTAGCCAGTAGTACAGTACATAGATATATCTGAGAGTAGATTAGTTATGTATGTGTGTCGATGAGCAGTAACCAAATCCGGTCGGTCGGCGCCGGCCGAATCAAGGCGACGACTCTGCAGAAGCATGTGGAGACATCAGAATTCAGAAAGCAACCAAAGCTTAACGATGAACAAGGTTAGAAAAAAAGAATTCAGAAGTACTGCTACTAGTGAGTAGTTTTGACCTGAAGAAGACGATTTCTCCCAGGATTCCGGGATCCGCGTCACCACCGGCGGCGTCTGCTGCCCAGCTGCATTCCAAAAAACCATCACCATGGTCATGATTCAGAGAGAGAGAGAGAGAGAGAGTGTAGGAGAGAGATTTGTAGTGGCGTGGTTGGCGTACTGAAGCAGATGAAGAGGACTTGAGGCGGGAGGACGACGCCGCAGGCGATGGGGAGGTACATCATGCGGACGGGGTCGATGGGCTTGGGGAGCATGCGGTTCACGTCGCCGAGGATCACCGGGCACAGGCACCGGAGCGACCGGTCGTCCGCCGCCGCCGAGCTGTTCAGAAACATGTTCAGCCCGCCGCAGCACTCGCTCTGCGGGGTCGGCGTGTCCGCCTCGCTCCCCGTCAGGAACGACGTGCACGTCATCAGCCCAGCCAGCGGCGTCACGCAGTCCGTCGGCGACGAAGGCGGAGACCCGCTGCTGGCACCGGGCATGCCGGGGAACCCGGGGAACCCGGGCTGCGGCGCCTGCTGCTGCCCCCCGCCGACGCACGGAGGCGACCCGACAGGCGCGGGCGGAGTCGACGGCGACGGCGGTGTGAGCCTGCCGGCGGGCACCGACGGCGGCGACTGCCTGCCCGAAGGTGGCGGCGACGGCCTGCCGCGGGGGAAACCCGGGTAGCCGCTGCGCTGTCTGTTGCTCGGGGGGAACCAGAGCACGCGAGACCTGCCCCTCAACGCCTCCGCCGGCTCCAGCTGCAGCGCTGCCACAGCCAACGCCGCCACCACCACGGCGAGCAAGACGACGCTGCTGCGCTCCTTCGACGCTGCCATTGCCACACCTTCTTCTCTTATTTCCTACTACTAGTACCAAATCGGAGCTGTACGAAGAGGCGCAAAGAGCAATGCTCACACGGCCGATCGATCGATGGTGCTCTCCTCTTCTTCCTCCCGCCATTTTATATCTCTCTCGATTCTTTCGAACCATGCGTAATTTTCAAATGACCAGCACAAAGATCGTGCCTTGTTTTTGTTTTTTTGCGGGGATTGTGACATTAACTTTTACCACTTAAAAGATCTGACATTAAAGAAACGCAAGCCCTCTTTAGGTGTACGTGTTGCAGAATGTGAGCATTACAAAAATCGAAGTAGGTAGTAGCATATTATCATTTTGGATAGGTATGCAATGTGAATGTGATTTTGATGTGTAAATATTGCCCTGTTGTGTTGGAACATACAAATTTGGCAAGAATTTCACAGGAACGACAGTTCAATCCCCACACACAAAATATACAGAAATATTTCATTGTACCATGAATATTAGAGGCTCAGATGATTGCATTTAAATTTGTAAGTATTACACTTAAACATATCTGCAAATAGCATGCAGTCTTGGTGCTCTACTGGACACTGCAGAGTTTTCGGCAGCAGAGCAGAATAATGCCCAACAGAACCAGACCTACTTTTCAGGTAAACAACGCATACGCTCACAGTTTGCATGACAAAATTTTCTGCCATGAATGGTTCAACTAAAAATCAGATACAAAAATCGTGTATTCTTCTACTCTATGCTGATACTATTTATGTCCTCCTCTGACTGACTCTTCCTGCAGTTTATATCTGGTGTTATATTCCAAGGCTCCTCACCCAATTTACAGTATCCTCGAAATGTGCAGATAAAATCAATGCGGGTGGCAACTCGACTTCTCGACATGCCATGTTTCTGCATTCTGGAAGCCCTCCACTTGTATTCAGTCAATATCCTAGAGAAGTAAAGGTCAGGCACAGAAAGAACACAGAAACATATCAAGAAGCACCACATCATTGCTCGTTTGATGATACTCCGGAATTATTTTTTAGGTCTCCAGGTACCTGTTACTGTTCAGAACTAGGATAGGTCAGAAGCTGCCTGAAGCTTGGCAAGATTTGTCTGGAGCCGTCCCAAATGAAATGCAGTGAGAAGCCAGAGGAAGCAGAGCTATCGTATCACAAGGGATAAGCAAAATTTGTTAGTGATATCTCCCAAGACCTAAAATAAATACTATAAAATTCTGCTTCGCAGTAACACCCAAGATTATTTATCTGGCAATTATTACTAGCTACCCAGAAAGAAGGTTTGGCCAGTAGTTTTTTTGGAAATGGAAGAAGTTTTAGCCAGTAGTTGCAAAAGTTAACCAAGCTTTTATGTACAAGTAGAGATAGGTTCAAAGCAACATATTCTAATTTTCAGTATGAATTCCTATATTCAATCTGATCAGCAGTTCAGCAAGCAAAGTTCCAAAGAACTCCCTAGACTCCTCCATCCTACTCTGGTGAGACTACACACTTTTGAGCACCTAAATCTCCAGCCACAAAAAATTTACACTTAAAGCATCTTCATAGGAGGATTCTGAGTGTATCACAATTTAGTTCTTACCAAAGTAGAGTGCAATCATCTGTATCACAAATTACCTCCTGAGGCACAATCAACAGACTACAAGCCAAGAGCTATCTTTTTTATTAAGAGATAAACTACCATGCATGACAGACAATACCATACAGCAAGCAAACGAGCAAGTAAATGACCACAAACATGATTCGTACCGGCAATCCATAGAGGTTGACCATGGATGTTTTCTTCTCAAAGCTGTTGAACAGCAACCTGTAAATTCCAGCAGCTGTTGCATCACCAAGCCTTTGAACAATAACATCTATACATACCTACAAGGGGAAAAAGGCAAATTAAGTATGCAAAATGGGTGGAGAAACAAGATCATATTCACATGCTTTAAAAGAAAATCAGATATTCGCAACAAAGGTATGCAGTTAACTGCAAAAACACTTCCTCTCAGTAAGCATCTACTATCTCTGAAATTGGAAAAAAAAATTAGTTCAATCATAGGTACTCCGGCTTTATGTTTTAGGAGAGAAGTATAGCTCTAGTGCACCATAGTTAATTAGAAATGGACAAATGTTAGATGCTCAAATTATTCACTTGACACAAAGTATCATATTTTGGGAGAAAAATCATACTGATTCCTTCTGCGGTGATCCAAGTTAAGAAAATCATTCTGGGCCCAAGTGGCATCTGGTGGACCTCCCTCCAAATATACTCAGGTGGAAACCGGTCAAAATGAGTGCAAAAAGTTGACATCTCATTTATATTCTATTATGCTTTGATCATCTATAAAGTATCACGCTATGTTCCATTATGTTTCCTGATGGTTATCATTAGGTAAGGAGTCTTCTACCTTTGCTTTGTACTTTTCGTCTTGTGAGACAACTGTGAATAACAACTCCCTTCCAGGTCTTGTTACAACATAAGCGGTTACCTGCAATGTAAAAATGGGAAACGGCAAATTAGATAATCATGTATAGCAAAAAAAAAGAACAATTATGTGTTTATTACAGAGTATACATGGATATAGGAATAATAACATGGAGTAAAATACAATAGTGAGCAGGTACCCAACAGGCTTCTCCTAATATAGAATGGTAGAAGAAAAACAGTGATTGCAATAAAACCTCAATTAGAGTGTGTCTATTGGTACCTTTCGAATAGTTTCAGTGACAGCTACAGCAACCCAAGTTGGCCATACAGCAAGGGCAACCATATTTGAGGCAGCAATGAATGGAGATGCACAAATAGCAACTGTTATACCAGCTATTGTAAGGATATGGCCCTGAAATAAATACTCGTTTAAATCATAGCATGAACTGATAGAAATCCAAGAATGTTGTGATTACCATAAGGATAAAAAGGAAAAAATAATCTACGTTGGTCATTGCGGAGTCTTCTAGCTACCATTTGACTAAGAAATATTTTGATTTTCTGATTTGTGTTGTTCAACATGAAATATCGTTGTTGAATAGTTAGATAGGTGAGACATGGAATGCATCAATTGGACGACAGTCTTAGGTATCTAAATAGAAATTGTCTCAGTGTACATGGGAATTACACTGGAAGCGGAAAACAATTGAGACTCGATGGAATGATAGAAGGTTATTTTGTTGAAAATAGTAACAGGTGGTCCACAGAGACTATACCACCACAAGCAGATTGATGCAGTATACAAAAGAAGTGAAAATTTTGAGATGCACAAGTTTAATTCAATTCTTGTCTGCAATTTACAATGTTGGACGTGCAATGGAAAAACTGATCTTGCAGCGTAAGTTATGAAGAGGTTACTTTTTGTAATTATGATATCCATTAAGGACACAAACATTATAGATATGAAGAGCCTGTGATATAAGTGTGATTATATTTATGCACATCTTTAATATATATGATGGGTGCTAATTAAAAGAAAAAATCGACAAAATAATATTGTACATGGTAACCCTTGCATGCAGATGCTAATGGATTAGACCACAGTCTTGTTGATGAAACACCCCCCCCCCCCCTGCAATGTACTAGTAATTTAACAGTTTAACAGAAAATCAAACAGCTTTTGATGTTGGTGCCTCGATCGACTATACTATATATACCTGCTACTACAATTAGACAATGCATAGTGCCATAAAAGGTACTTCTTTGTCCATGATATACAGCATATTTGTTCTAACAGGTGATATTTCTTTGGCTAATATGCACTTAGTCAGACTGGAAAAGGGATTAACAAAGTAGAGCAAAATGAAATAATTTGGAAATGGACATAATACCGTCAAAGTGAGCTGTCCGGCAAGAATAAAAACTGCTATAAAGCTGTTTATCAGCGCAAATGTTCTCCTTCTTGCAGCTGGACTTGATATTGTAGTAGCAACTATTGTTACTTTCTGGAAAAACAGGGGAAAGAGATATTGGGGGAGTAAATAGGGGTCCTTTGTATTCTGACCATTTATTTAAGGAAGCAACATGCTCACAGCATTACAGAATTTGTTACTGATATGTCAATACACAGATAGAGATATATCATACCTGGAAGTAAAAGAAGGATGAAACAACTGCACTCATCCATAGAAATAGAGATATGTATATCAGGTAGGGCGATCGCATGATCAGCCAGAAACCTTCAAACATCACAAAAAACCCAGGTTTGGTCTTTTGAGAATCGGAAGGTACTCTAGGTGAAGTGACCAGTGAAGATATTTCATCACCAAGTTCAGTATTTGGACTCTGTTCTGTTCTGCAGTTGGCAATGTATTGGGAGGTCTTAAATTCTTATGAACACAAGGAACCACCAACAAGTCAAATCAAATCATCAGGAGAAATTACAAAATTACTGTGAAAGGTAATCATTTAACTCATATTTTAGTAGTTATCATGAAAGGTAATCATTTAACTCATATTTTTATTATAAGTTGTTGAAACCAATAAAAATAAAGTTGGTCATAAAATGGAGCATTCAGAGAACATGTAACCTGGAAGTAAAGAAAGAATGAGATTTGAGGTTCTCTAAGGGTAATAAAGCCCGTAAATACGCATACAAAATGCAGCAGTTGCTCATGCCAAAATTAACAGGATAAGAACTTGTAACCCATGTCCAGAAAGATTACATACCCAATTGATGGCAGTTCTGTTGAACCATGACTAGCATCGGTGCAAATTCCTTTTGATGACATAGCAGCAAGTTCCATCAAGATGGAGGAAAACAGGAGCAGAACTGAGGAAAATTCAAAAAAATACGACATTGTGTCCATGAAAAAACAGAAAGGAGGCCATTGTGTTATGCACAGGAATGCCTTAGAAAAACATACGTACAGGGTCCCATCCATGCCAAGCTTGCAGCAAACAAAGAACCAACGAGTTGCCCTAGCGTAGCACCAGCCCCGATAAAACCAAACAATCTTGAACCTGACTAAATAAAAATAGAATAAGGATTTGAAAAGAAAAGGCAAAAGTCTTAGCAGTTACCAATATTTTAAGGTGCAATTGTCAAATGATACCTCGCTGTCCATGACATCAATTACCCTTGCCCAAGTGGATGATATTGTAATGAGATTAAGCAAAGCAACCTTCAGATGGAGATAGTATTTCAAATGAATAACAGCTTGAGTCTCAAAATATGAACATGATCATGTAATTGGAAAGGGCTTACCCAAAGAAAGAAGCTTATTCTCACAACTATGTAGAACCAGCTGTGGTTTCCCCACCCGGCAGGTTTATTTGAACTATCTTCAGTTGACTTGATCATAACATCAAGAAAATAAACAAAAATCAGTTCGGCTAAGTCTTCATTATCAGAAAATTTAGAAGCAAGTGGCCGGAATGCAAGACAAATAGATAATAGATGCATTTAAAAAACATATTACTAAAGTTCTAGGAGATTATCAGGATGACATAGAAGCAAATTCTAGGAAAACATAATCATGCACACACAAATAAAAATAATCCACCATATTATCAGTGCGTGTTACCTGGGAGATAGACGTGGAGCCATGCTTTGAGGCAAACCAAAGCACAAAAAATACAAGAAGGGATACGCTGAAGAACCTGTGTATCAAAACCAAAGCCTGAAATTCCAGGTATCAATAATAAAATTAGCTTCTGTCAGTGAAGGAAAATGACTGCCAGATAAATGCAGTTCATAAAATCACCACAAATTATATTTGAATAAAAACAGGGTCTAGTCAAAGAAAAAACAGAAGCGTATTTTTTAAAGTTGACTTCTAGCCCCAGCCAAATTGGCTAAACCACATGAGAGGGCAGGTCACTACAAAGATATCTATTCTCTCTGCTACATAGAAATTTACAGCAGAAGCAAGTGCAGAATACCTCAGTACAAAGATATCTGAAGCATACATTTTTCTTTTTCAGCTTGCACACAAAGATTGCAGTTCATAGGCCTAATCTGACTGCGGGAAACCAAGACTAAAATCCAATGCCGATTTTTTTGAACTGGACCAGCACTGGCACTCTAAGAAACACACGCTATTTGAACTTAGTTGAGCCAAATCATGTTTAACATTCGTGAGAACCTAATGCAATTTCTCTACATTTATCAAGAGTGAACTCAGTGAGCTCTGCAAGCTAAAACGACCCAATTGAGGAGAGTACGGACCTTGCTCTTGGGGATGGAGGGGAGGGAGAACACGAGGGAGGCGACAGGGGCGGCGAGGACGGTGAGCACGAGCGAGCCGGCGAAGAGGCCCGGGAGGGCGCCAAGGCCCAGCGAGATCGCCCCTTCGTCCCGCAGCGGCAGCACCACGAAGTACGCGCTCAGGATCTGCATCACCGACAGGATCAATTTTCACTTTTCCTTTGATGGCTGATCCTGGAAGGCGGATTCCGCGAGGGATGGCTTACGAAGAAGAAGGTGGAGGCGGCGCTCATCAGCGGGGCGATCTCGTGAGGGCGGACGGCCACCAGGGACGCCACCGCCTCCTCGACGCGCGCACGGAGCCGGTGGGGCGTTGTCGTCGTCGTCGTCGTCGACATCCTCCCCTCCTGCCGGCGACCGTGCGGGTTAGAGTTGACTCGCCTCTGCTTCCCTTCCCTTCTTGTCACGCCGCCCATCTCTCATTCACTCGATTTCGTTACCCGTGTATGATTGAGATTCTGTGGGATTTTAATCTGATCGCATTTTAACTGAAACATTTTCCCAATATCACAGACTTCCTTTCCTAAATATCTCCTATGTTTTAAATTATAAGACATTTGGATAGGCTAAAACGTCTTATAATCTATCTATCTATCTATCTACTAATTTACACACAGGTAGGTTCGTCCTTAAAATTTTCGTTCCGATTTTTTTCTGACGGTTTTGCCCTTGGTCTTTCGAAGTTTTTACCTGCCCTGCCACCGCTAAGTGGATAGCCCTCTCTCTCTGCTCCCCTCCCCCGTCCGCCGGTCCCCATCGTCCTCCTCTCATCCCCGCGTCGCCCTCCTCCCCTCCTGCTCGATCCCGAGCCGCCGCCTCCCGCCTGTCCCAAACTCCACGCGACGGAGGACGCCGCCTCTGCTTCTAGCGGTTCCTGCGCCCCGCAACACCGCCGGAGCTCCCCGCAAGCCAGGCCACCCCCTGCTCCTAGCGTCTCATGCCGAATCGGTTCGTATGTGTCCCTCTCCCGAGCCTCTTTTCCCAGCGCCACAAGCCAGCGCAACCAAATCAGGGCCGCACCGCTCGATTCACGCCGCCCGCCACCGATGGATGAATCGAGACCTCCGACGACTTAATCAAATTACTACAGGAGGGATTCAAACGTAGCCATCTTATTCGAGTTTCTACAGACTTAATCGAGCCGGAGCATGCTGCCGTCGCCAGGAGCTGAACGCTTCTGCTACTAGGTCCTATGCCACCGAAGCGAGCTCCCGTCTTGGCCGGAATCCGGCCGGTCTTGGCCTGGAATCAATGCGGACATCGGCGAGAGGGCCTGGCCGCGAGGAATCTGTCTCGCTGGATTTGTTTTTTGTAGAGGACATGAACGAGGGACCGCGGAGGGGAAGCAGGGCGGCGCGCGGTACAGATGGCAGGGAAGCGAGGACGCGGCTCCTGGTGGCGGGGACCAGCGAGGTGCCGGAGGTCGAGGCGGCGGCGGACTACAGCAGCGGCGCGGTCGAGGGGAGCTCGAGTGGCGACCAGAGCAGTGACGGAGCCGAGCGTGCAGGGCTAGAGGTGGATGAGGAGGAGCGCCTAGGGGCGGACATGGCGGCTGCCGGCCGAAGAGAGGAGGGGGCGCTGGCGGCTGGCGATAGGAGGGGGCGCTAGCGAAGGCAGATGGTCGCGTGTCAACCTCTGTCAAAACACCCGAATCAACCAATTGTTCGAAGACAGTCGACAATGGACGCCGAAACGTGCAGGCAAGAGGCTGCGGCGAAAAGACAGATCGACGTTCATGTGGACGGGACTGCGAGAGAGCATGCTGTGCAGGCCACGCCGGCTGCTAGAAGATGGCGCACCGGACTTGTGGAGGCGGCGCGATCCAGGAGGGAGGAGGCGTTCAACCTTCCGACTAGGAGCTGAAACCTCGATGTGGTCTGGTAGACAGAGGTGTTGGAGGCACAGACTTACACATCTTAACGACCGAGAGACCGGCCGCTCCCTTCATCAGGCTTGAGAGCTTGAGAGGCATCCGTACCAGATTGGAACTGAAGAGGAATTTGGGGAAGGGAAAACAGCGGTAAGCTTCTTTACATAACAACGACACCGCTACTATAATTTGTCTGCAAGCCTCCGTTAGATTTACTTGCAGTATTTGTCTGTTCAATTAAGCAAAAGAGTGGATTCTGTATACTCTATCCATGCCATCCATCTGTGGGTAAACTATGGGGATAGGTGTTGGTCCTGGCATCGTTTTGCAGGGCGTCAGATAAACTAGGTACTGTGATGCAAGGCTGCAAATTTCCGTCTGCACGTGCGACCAGTCCATGACTGAGAACAAAGGCGTAGGAAAATAAAATGTGAGAGACCATCCCGTTGCTTCCTCCAATTGCTGAAGCTCTCGGTCTCTACTAGGATGAAACCGATATGTTTTCTGCATTAGACCAGTGTAGACGCTCGGGGTCTTGGATGTTGTAATTTTTCTTGCCACCAATACATGCTAAATCTTACAATTTCTTCATGATGTATCTAATCCCTTTCAGCATTAAGTTAAGGTTTGGTGCCTAGACTGTGAATATATAATATAATGTGTTCCTATTTGATTTTGTAGCCATTTATTAATATTCTATAAATCTATGTTTATGTTAGGCAAGGTCAGCTTCGAGCCTCGGGTAATTACAGGCTATTGGCAATATTTTAGGAGCACAATTCAATTTATTGATGAGGCAGAGAAAAATGATATTCCTTGAGATCATGTTCACTTCTAATCAAGGATTATTTTTCTCTCTTATTAAAAAATACAATACATCGGTGGCGTGCATGCTTTTCTATAAATATTATATGGGAACAATATGAGTTTTATGCACGCTTAGTTTGCTGACGTTGTAATTTGCTGATGTACATGTACCTGCTTTATTCTCGGATTCATCTCTAGACTCATAATGGTATCGTGGACTACTTGATTGGCCCCTATAACTGTATTGGTGAAATACATTGGTATATGATTTCCCCCTTCTGTGTAGGCCATACAAAGTAATTGGTTGAGTTTATATTGGGAGTGACTTCTGTGAGGTAACTATCTCAATCTTTGTCACTACTAGGGTATTTTTCTATAAGGGATTTTGGCTTGGTCAATATGTTCTCTTTAATATTTTAAAAATAAATTAGTTAATAGGTGGAGACGAGGAAATGGTTACTACTAACAGCTACTATGTCGACTGATGTTATATAACCAATTTTAGGTTATAAAAGATGATGCAAGAATGGTTCACATGTGGGGGTTTGGACGATTACTAGGTGAGTAATGAATATATGAGTAATATCAATAATCTTTTTCCAGATTTTTAAGCACATATTTATTTATTTTGTATCTGTTGCATGCGTAGGTTCTTTCCAACATCTTAGAAGTGGATTGTAGAGCCCAACCATGTCTAGCATATTAGAAAATTGACCAAATCTCGAAAGATGTTAGAGAAAAATGGATAGTCACCTTTGATTTTTTTTTGGTTATGCTATATTTAGAATTCGCTGCATCGCGCGGGCATTTTGCTAGTTAATTATAATACTCCCTTAGTCCGAAAATAGATGTCTTAGATTTGTCAAAATTTGAATAAATCTGAGACATCTATTTTGGGACAGAGAGTAGAAAGTATAACTTTTGGCAAAGACAGTACTACGCGTCTCTAGGGATCAAAACATCCGATCCCAGGCCCGCACTGATACATGTCCTTTAGAAAAGTCTCAAATCTCGTTTTTCTATAAAAAGTTTTATTTTTATTATAAACTATCTTATTTTTGCTACGTGTAGCAAAAAATAATTCGTCTCAGAAAACATAAATATAGATTGACCATACCGTAGATCTCACCGACAGCCTCGCCGGAGACTCCGTAGCAAAATATTGTGTTAATATAACAAAATCCGATTTCGCGGAGACATCGACGATGATATTGTCGGAGATCTTGTAGCAAAAATTGTATAGTATTATAGCAAAACATAAGAACGATTGCAAAAAACTTTCATAAGTTGTAGCAAAAATTTGTTTATATTATGCAAGTCCAAAAAGGGTATGTAGCAAACAATTTCTTCCATGCCGCAAATCTACATAAGCATTGTAGGAAAAATTATATGCCGGAAAACACATAGGCCATAGTAGGCCGCACGTAGCAGAAGTCGACGCGACACGTAACCGAAATTGTCACTGCTCATAGCCCCACCGCACGTAGTAGAACTCGACGCCGGGTGTAGCAAACCTTGACGTCGCACGTATCACTGCTACCAGCACATAATCCCCCGGATGATATGTATCATTTTCCTTTTGGCAAAGTATTAATTTGTACCTTTTTCTGGATTGTTGGGCTAATGGAGATTTTGGAGAGATATCGATATATTAGGTTAACATGTGTATTAATTGCCTAAAATTGCTCTCCAACCATTAGTTCTACTCCCCCTATTCCGGTTTAAAGAGCACATATAGCAAATCTCTAAGCCATAGGCGTCTTTTGATTGGGTCTAACTAATTCTGTGATTGACTCTTTCTCTGAAATTAAATGATTATGTGCCTAAGAGGTATGAAAGTTTTGGGATTGCATGATTTCCAACATGTGTCCTTAAAATTAGAACAGAGAAAGTACCATTTATGGATAGAAAACTAACTAATGCATGCATTAATTTTTACCCAAAAAGGAGAGAGTGGTCATGCATGACTTCCGATTTTAACTTCAACATCAATCATATATAATAATAGTCTGTTTTTCTCATAGCCAATCGGTAGCCACCTAGGTCCTATAGTTTTGCTATATTTTAGTTCAATAATCTGGTATGAAGGGAGCAGTTGAAGAAAAAAATTCTATTGCACACTAGTGTATATTCTCACACGAAAGTTATCACATGTCGGCCTCCCACCACCGCTAGAGGGAAGAGATTACGACTGATTAGAGGAGTAGACACGGGACACTCTCGCAAAGGTAGAGAAACCGGCACTCCACAAGACCTAGCGTGAAAAATGACACCTAACATGCCTACAACCAAGATCAAGGATAGGTCACTCACACGAAACAAGGCGAACACCCACAAACCTGCCAGAGATCGAGAACAACCCTGCATCCATGCCACTCAAAGTTGTCACCCAAGCCATGTCACCACATTGCATCCCAAGGCTACCGCCAGGCCCGTCGATGAGCAGTTCCATGTGAGCGACCAAACAGGGCCGCCAAATTCTAGGGCCCCCGTTTAGCTAAAGACCATTAGAGTATTCTCTCGACCGATCAGCGATGGATCATCAGATAGTTTTGTTCGACGCGGCGGTTCCCGTGAGGCTGGCTCGACTCGACGCCTCGACAAATCTGAAGCCGCCATCGTCTATCGCCCATCCATCAATCGATCGGATAGCCTAGGCGGTCAGGCCCTAGGCTGCACTTTTGGTGAATGGCGCTCGTGTGTGGCTGTGTAGATTCAATCGATCGGATAGACCATCCATCTACTAGATTCATCGTTGTTCTTCTTTTCTTTTTGAACCTTAGGAATTAACCCCTCGCCCTGACAGTATTGGAATTTGGGAGCAGCATATAGATTGATTTCTTTATTTTTAAAATAGATAGATCAATGAATTTTTAAAATCTAAACACCGCATTGTTCATGGAATTCTGGTCCTTGTCTGGGCGTGCCCCCTGCTTCGCCATTTGCCCGACGAGGCTGCCGATCAGGTATGGCCACTGCAACTCGATAAGTAGTTTATCTTGTCATGTTGAATTGTTTGAATTTTTTTTAGTATGTTTGATCCAATATATTGAGACGATCTTGATCGTAAAATAATTGACATTTTGGTACAAAGGGTCCTAAAAAGGTGACTTATCTACTGAGCATGATCCTAGGGCTCATGGTGCAGAAATACTTGATATATTTCTAAACATTGTGTGGAATAGCATATTTATAATTAAAGTAAATATATGATTTTTTTACTAGTTATTGAGTTTGAACAAAAAAATAGGCCCCATTTTATAAGTCGTACCGGGGCCCCCAAATCCTGGAGACGGGGCTGGCTACCGCCTCGGCACACACCAACTGCCCAGAGTCGCTGCTCTGAATCCACCAAACCTGAAAATGGTGGAAACCTACGCAACTGATACGCTGTCTCCAAGACGATGCCTCCAAGGAGGCCACGACGTAGTTATTGCTGCGCGCTCGCAGGTTTTCACCGAGAGACCACAATCCTTTGAGAAGAGAGAAAATGGAGTTCCACGATAATGCCTCCAAGGAGGAAGACAACACCCGTAGGCGCCCTGTGGGCGACCCTGACCACTACTGGGGCAAAGCTTTCGCCAGAAATCCTTCTCTTGTCGAAAAGGACCACCCGAGGAACTCTGCGCCAGATCAAGTTGCATAGGGAGCCTCTGTAACCTCCCACCACACACCATGACATGGTAGCCCATTGCAGAACCTCTTGTCACAATGAACCCCGCGCCTACCAGGACCAAACCGCGCATAGTCTTGTTCCTGTCAAAAACGCCATCCAACAACTTCATGACGCGTCTTCGTTCTGAGGCCGTTGCCCTAGCGTCCCCGCAATGCCATGCACCATGGGCAGAGCACACTGTTGCGGGCTTCACAACCAAACTCGAGAGTGTGGACAAGGCCACAGCCCGCGCACCAACCGCAGTCGTCAGATATGAGCGTTGGATCCCCGGATCCGCTCTGCCCAGATCTTCCATTGTGGCCCCTCTGCACCAACACGCTACATTGAAGAAGAGCAGGCAAGCTCTAGGGTGATTGACGCGCCATAGCAGTGCCATCGGCCTCCAATGGCCCTGACAGATGGAGAAGAGGACTCCCCGCGCCCTTAGGTGGCGGGGCACCCGCCACCACGACAGGTGCCGGCGGTGGTGATGTGAGCTCGCCTGAGGGTTCCGAGCAACGGTCGACGGGAATCACCTCTGTGCCAGCTTTGGGTGTGGGTACAGTGGGCTATAACTCACATGCGATGTCTTTACGCGGAATTGGAAGGAACACGACATCGTTGAAAAGAATAGCTCGCATGCGACACTTCTGAAGCGGCAAATAGCTCCCGTGCTGCGGTGACCCAGCATACCACTCCATGATGTAGTATACTATAGTCGTTGACATAACACCAATGAAACACCGTTCACTAGTATTACACCCCTTACAATGGCACAACAGACACACAGCGGGTCCAATACATGGCTAAAGGTTACAACTCACTCTTTACACAAGATCCAGAGAACACTCCAGGTTAAAGAGAGAGAAAGAACTTCTTACAAAGAAGGATCAAAGATGAACAACACAAGAACTAATATGCTACTAAGAATGGTATCTTAACTAAAGGTATGACATTGATGTTACTGCAATGCACTACAGAAATAGGTTCTTTGGTTAGAGAGTATATTCCTATTTAATCAGTAATTTCGTCTTTACTTGAGTTGAGGTATTTGTTGACTTCCTTGTCTTTGTTGAAGAGGTTTAGCTTTAGATGATGATTCCTGGAGCATAACTTGATGTAGATGTTGTCTATCCCGGCTTCAAAATCTAGAAAGGGTTAAGAAGATACTTTGAGTACGAGCGTACTCAGAAAGTTCACTAGAAAAGGAGTGTTTGATGCACGATAACTACAGCCACAGACCGTAGGTCATAGGCAATTCAAGTTTTAATAAACATTTCTTCAAAGGTTGCTTTTATTCTAAAAGACTATGTCCGTCAGCCTTCACAGGTTTACCAGAACTTTCATGGAGTTCCTTTCCCGCCACGTTCGCAGCTCCTTCCCGGAACAGGGAGTAACAAGTTACAGTTCTTACACTCTGCAGAGGTGCGTTACTTTACCCATGAGAGATCAACTCTTTGTTGCACAACCGGGCAGCTTATTCCCGTCCACAATTCCATGATGTGGGGCCCAGAAGATGATCCAAGCCAATCACTGCCCCCTTCGCGACCTCGAATGCCTCCTTGGTGTACACCATGCCCACATATTGGATTACGGCAGTGGTTTGTACAAACCGTTAGATGCTAGAACTATCGTGGGACGTTGAGGGTTCTCACCCATATGTTGCATATCCTCTATGAATTACCAATTAATATGCATGCTACGAGGATAACAGCCACGGCATGCACATTCGGCTTCATGCGAGAGGAAGAAGATACAGCTGACTTCTTCGTCCCATTCCAAATCTCATGGTTAACGTGTATTATACGACGCAAGAATCACTGGCGACATTGGTTGTTAAGTCCTAGATAATATGTTCCTTTACCACCGGAACTTTTATAATCACATTATTATGAAAATAGTGTTTTCGGACCTTTTTCAAATGCATGTGATGTCCACATTGGATTTGTAAAATACTTTACAGAAAATAACCAAAGGACATGAGCAAGTGTGAACTTGCCTTTTGTGATTGCAAGATTATGCACTCATAGTCTTCAAGATGGTATAAGATCCAATATCTGAAATTAAAATCATTGGTCCAGTAAGTACTAATATTTAAAGAAGCAATATGTTCTTATGCATAAGTAATGTGATGCATTTTATAAACGTGAATCTCAGGGATAACGTTGTTTTAGTGTTTGGGTACTAGAAATGATGTATTTGAAATGTGTTGTACTTTTGGATGAGTTTTATACTCGTGATTCTTATTAAGGCTTGTGGGTGGGTGTGAAACAATCATATAATTACAATATCCTAAAACTATAGGACACACACAAATGTGAGATGCTACTCAAGATTGCTTATATAAGAGTTCTTGTTTGAAGTGGCAAAAAGAATAACATTTGAAGAAAAGATTTATTTTCTAAGGTCTAAACAACCTTTGTGGTTAGTTGAGTCTGGTTGATGTTATTTGTGTTTGCTTTAATAGTTTGGGCTTGAGATGCTTTATGACAACTATATCAGACCAAAGTTAACTATAAAATGTCTAACAATGTTTATAGTATTATATTTAGAGTCTTGTAGACTAAAGTTAACTTTAAAACATAGATAGTTTGAAAGTATAATGCTTATAACATTTGTACTTTGTGGACTTGGTAATGTTGCCTTATGGTTCCTTAAGAATGGTTATATTTTTCTTTGATGTGGTGGTTTTCTTGACTTTATAATGGATTAGTATCACTTACCCCTTTTATGGATGAGTGGTCATAGTTTGTAAATCATGGAGTAATGTTACTTGATTGCTTATGAGTTCATTATAGTGTTTTAGTATGTTGATAAACTTGTGATTAAAGTAAAGGAAATAAGTTTTTATTTAACTACAAATTATTCTTGATTATTTTATATTTGATAAGGATTCTCTTTAGAAAATATTACACACCTATGGTTGAGGAGAATTCAATAAAATTGTAATTAAAATGTGTTAAACTATTTGGACTTCATATTATTAATGTTGAAGACTAATACTATTTATTAGACTCAATTGGTTAATTTTAGACATATTAGCAATTTTTATTTACCTTTATATGAATTATCAATTAAGTAAATAAGTTTAAATTTGAGTTATTAAAGTATTTGGATTTTTTATTTAACTCAAAAGTGTAACATTATATTTTTAACATGTAGATATTATTTTTGTGATCATTTTGGTATATTACATTTATTTTTGTGATTTAAAAATAATAAGATATGATTTTAACAATTCTTATTACTTAATAAAAAATAAATATTTAATTAAGTGAAATAATAATACATGATTATAGTGTTTTAAAATATTGTTTTTATTTTTCCAAGATTTTTGGTATTTATTTATATTCTTAACATTTACCATTATTAAAATAGGAATTATCAAAGTTTTATTACCTTTAAAATCTTTATTAAATAATTATTATTTAAATTGTTAACATAATAATGTTTAATAATAGTTTTAAATTGTAGATTTTATTTTTCTAAACATTTTCATATATTAAACATATTTTTCTGAACTATAAAACAAAAGTTATAGATTTAACAAGTTTTAATCATTTTATTTAATTTCTAGAATATGTATATTTGGATTTATATCTTTTATTCTTTCTTAAACAGGAAATAACTTTTTACACCACACCCATACCTAGCCCTAGTCAGTGACTAGTGGGCCAGAGTCCACCTCAGCTTTCAGGTTATTAAATGTCTTTGTTACCGATCCTATTTCTACTCCCACACAATGACATATGGGCCCAAGGCCATGTTGCCACGTGAGACAAAGACTGGGTCAAACTGGCTGACTAGGCTAAGGGTGACGTGGGCATGACGTCATCTAAACTTGATTCTCTCAGATCAATGATGGATCAGATGATTTGGTGTGTGCGCGGGGTTGTGGTTAAGCTCGTTGGAAAGAGGGTATCCCGAGTAATCTATTGGTGGTGGCGCCGCCCTATTTTGGTCACCGGAGGACAACCGGCGACGAGCTCATGCAGCGGTGCTTACGGGTGATCACGGTGGCATGAATTTAGGAAGCAAACGAAGCATCTACGCATACGAGGAGATTCAGTGACTCACCAGGAACACGATGGTGTGGTCGATAGGGTGAGGCAAAGTCGGAGACGATGGTGAGGTCGACGAACAATGCCGGGAACTGAGGGTGTGATTGGGTTGATTTGTGCCTCCTCCGCTAGTGCGAGTTGGGGCAATCGAACGATAAGAGCACGACGGTCTCCACCGTGGTCTTATTTGGCCGAGGTGAGCACGGAATTGCCGGCACCGGCTCACCTCCGAGCTAGGGTTTTCGGTGAAGAAGAAGAACTAGAGAGAGAGGGGATTTCAGAGGAGGAAATGGGTATGAGGACAAGCAAGGAAGTCACCGTGGCCTCCTTATCCACTCCTGGCGACGGCGGCGTGGATCTTGGCGCAAGGACGACAGCGGACGACCTCAGCATCGCCACCGAGCTGCTTCCAGCAGGAGGAAGACGACGATGATGGTTTAGCAGAAAACCCCCTGGCATTTCTTTCCTCTCAACCCACGATCCTTCTTTGGTCCCACATGTCTGTCACTGAAGAGAACGAGCTGGGTTGGCTGATGGCTTTTGTGGGCTGCACATGGGCATCAGATAAGGACAGAGGAGTTGGGCCACGGCCAGGTTTTGTTTTTTATTTGTTTTCCCTTTTTCTATTTTCTGTTTTCCTTTTCAGATTTGTATATAATCTTTAATTTGAACTTTTCTTTGTAGAATTAATTTGCTGGATAATTGTAGTAATACTAAAATGTATTTAGTATCATTTGTGAACTTTTATTGTATAATGTTATGTTTTCTTTATTTTATTTATGAATATACTTTTCCTATTATTATTTGTAAGGCTTTTAATATGCATTTAATCGAGCTAATATCCATAAACTTATTATAGGGTGCATTATTATTAACTCATGAGATTTGATTCTCATTAACTCATAATATTTAGGAGATTTTTATATGGTGATCCTTTATTTTTATTTGATAAATAGAATTTCTAGGAATTAATATGATTAATATTATTCCCATGAATTTAGGAAATAACAATGGATATATATTTTATTATAATTAACATAGAAGTTAGGGTTTGAATTGGAAGTGCTTACCCTAGAGTTTAGGATTCTTAATTTACTTATATTCCCTTATTGATGTGAGTAAAGGTTTAATAGCTAAGCATAATGTCTTCTGTTTGTGATCTTTAATGATAACACCTTTTTAAAATAGAAAGTTACATCTAAAATGTTTTATGGAGAAGAATTGATAAAGATACTCTTAAGCACATATAATTATGATAATTGGAATTGTCAGAGATGTGCTTATGTAATTTGCTATAAGAAAATATTCCTATTAAGTGATATATCTATAAGATGAGGAATTCATAATATGAAATGGATATTATACTTGGTTTAAGACTTAAAGTTGATTGTTTACCAAGAATTAATACCTTCCACAATTCATAATTCTAGACTTCTAATTAAGGAATTCCTTTTCTAGATATACTACTTCTTCCTATCTATCATCATGGTTAACATGATGAGCTTTACTTCACAAAAAATATTCTTATTCACCTATTATTCTTCTAAACTCATTGATAAATCCAATGAGCTTGACATTGAAGCTTTTATAGTTTCCTCATATCCATACTTGGTTATATACACTACTCTACTGTTGATAACCTTCCATCCAACAAGTATTTCCTTCAAACTCCACTCATAATCTTCCTTAATCATCCATCACTAATATATCTCTAATAGATGTATGCATCTAACTAACTTTCTCTAAAGCTTATTATCCTTTAAGATGAATAACACTACTTCCATAACTCCATGCTATACTAGCTTTAATTGAATCATACTATCTTACATTTACTCTACTCTAATAACTTACACTCCAACCTCACATTATATTAATATGGCTTGTAATGACTACTCTAGGATAACTTATCTATACTAGGGTTTTAATCATGTTCTACCCACCAATATCACTTATACTTCATATAAGTATCCAATCTTGGTGAGCAAGTATGATCATTATAATCCTTTAATCATTTATAGCTTAGGTTTCCAATTGGCTAATCAAGACTTCGTTAATACAACCTTACATTTGTATTGAAATTATCTTCTCAATATCTTTAATTGGATAAGGTTGTTATTCGTGGACTATGCCCACTTGGTCTAAAAGAATTACTACTGGTAACTATCTTCAGGGTTCATCCTAGTAATCTTATTTACCACCACCTATAACTCATTTCAAATAACTCTTCTATCCAACCAGGAGTGAGTTTAACTCCTTTAATTATCACATTGATTTTATTCTTCTTCAATCACTCCCATCCTATAGATAATATCTAAGACTAGCATTACTATTTACCTCTACTTAGTTGTTTATTTATAGGCACTTAAGTGTAAACTATGATATGGTCAAGAGTTGATAGATTGAGATCTGATGAATCAATAGTTGATTTCTCAACATTGATGAACAACAGATAATGGAATATAACTCAATAGAGATGATAAGGATTTATATAGAAAGAAAGATATATGGTGAATGATCTAGACTTAGTTTCTTCCCTTCCCAATCTCACTAAAGATTTAAGGTTAGGTATTACCATGATACCCATAGTAAGAATAGATAAGAATAAGGTAAGTCAGGATTGGTCATTACATTTTTATTACTTTAGTTGTAATTTTAACTTGGCACTTATGAGTTGTTGTGATGAATATTATGGTATGATCCCTTAAGGATCAGATATTAATTATTTAAGCAATGTATTATGAGTAACATTTTATTATATCTGATCTACCCTTAGATCAAATCATGTTTACCCAAATAAGGTTTTAGCAAAGGTTATATTGAAACTTATCACATTCAACTTGATGATCAACTTCAATTCCATCAAGTTGAGAGAAGCTTCAATCACTTTGACAAGTTTTGTTTAAAAGCGCAAAAATTATTCAGATTTTCTATGCATGAATGTAATGCACACGTCTGGGTTCAGCTTATTTCTAAGCTCTAATGCTGGGATGTTACAGACTCTCCCCCTTAAAATAAACTTCGTCCTCGAAGTTCGCAAACTCTCACATTTCGGAGTAAGGAATTGACCTGTAGTGGTTGCTACATTTCTCCACTCCATGATGACCTTAAATTTAATTATTTGTAGTATTCTATAACTTGATTAGATATCCTAATCCAATTCTTTTTATTTTATCATCAAAAATTATTACTATGTTAAATACAGTCTAGAGAGTCTCACTAAAACAAGTTTTAAGTTTCTATATGCCCGTGTTTGTGGTTAGAAGACTATATTTCTATTCTTGTCATAGTATAGTTGATACTGGTACTCCTTCCAAGATTGGATTTGAACTCAGTTCGTCCATACCCATTGGAATTTCTTATTCTCAATACTTGTCCAATTGGGTGTTCTCTATTACTTCTTAAGGGTTACTTAAGAGTTGTTTCTTCTAGAATTAGTCGGTTAGGATTAACCTTTATCACCTTCAAGCTTTTACTTTATTAAGTTTTTAGATAATCTTTCATTATTACCTATAGTACTTCTTCAACTTTCATTCATAGTGTCTACTCTCCCCCTTAGGGTTTACTAATAGTCTTTAAATTGTATATATAGCATCTATTGGCTTTATAACTAGAATGTTGGTTTCTGTTCAGTTTATACTTTACCTAATTAGGGTCTGATGAAAGATTGTACGGTGTATCCACATAGTGGTGGATCTTCGAAGCAGATCTTTCAGCATTACCTGATGTACTTAATATTGGACATTTTCGCTGGGATAAGTCTGACTTTGTGAAGCATCTTGAAACACGATCGCCTTAAATGTTTATACATCCTTAGGTCTTATTTAACTTTAGGCCAAATTTTATGCTCTTTATGCAACCATTAGATGATCTGGTTAACTATGTCAACCACACCGGCTGCAAACAAGATACCAACTGTGGATCAGAATGCCGACTATGGATCAAATTACTAGCTACGGATCATCCTAGGTTGTATGTATTACCCTACGGTTT
This sequence comes from Avena sativa, assembly GCA_916181665.1. Lineage (NCBI taxonomy): Eukaryota > Viridiplantae > Streptophyta > Magnoliopsida > Poales > Poaceae > Avena > Avena sativa. Next base: position 200,089,394 of record OV702282.1, read on the forward strand.
CCGACCTACTACTGGTATTCTTTCTGAATTGTTAGAGCTTACATATCATTTTGCTCTACAACTTCATCTTTGTACTAGTTCATGATACTCCCATGAACTTGGTATAACTACTTTATTAACTTCTTAGCATCTTACCTACTTTGAACGAGCTTTAAGTTTATTACTTCTTGTTGCTCCATACATCTTTTACACTAAAATTCTTTCTTGAATCTTACTAAGAATAGTCTATGTTTTATCTATCCTCCAAATGGTGTTAATACTCCTTATATCTTGCTTCATTCTTCAAGTAAGTCTTCCTTTTGATCTTTGAAACTCGTCACTCCCTTACATGAATTCCTGTTCCTATCTAGATCTATAACATCAAGTCATAACTAGGTGTTACATCATGCATTTGCACACCTAATTAACTTTATGTATAGATCTAGTCAATCAAGAAGATTCAAGAAGATCCAAAAGTCGACAAACAACAAAACATATACCATGTATTATACATAGGTTTTAAATAATTTACAAATGTACTAGATGTCCCAACGATTTTCTCCACACCTATTTACACAACTATCTTACACGAACTTCTTGTTCTTGTGAGTATATCCTTACTTATTTCGGCAAACCTTTCAAACTACAATATGCATTACCTTCTATGTACCTTATTCAAGCTCACATACCTTGGGATGTCGTTCCTTTCTTACATTCATCTTCCTCTAGTGCTTCCTGGAGTTCCGTCCATGATGACGTGAAGTCCTACGACTACCTTCTGAAGCATAAGAGCATCCAAGAGGTGCGTATTCTTGATTAGAAGTACCGAGACTGAGATTAGTCATTGAAAAATGACTAGAGTTGGTGTAATCCTTATAGAATATTCCTGGTTTTCCGGCAACGCTTCCTCATAGTAAGTTGGCTCCTTAGCTTTTTCTTGGATCCAGTCGTACATATTGGTATAGTAGCTATCAGAATACTCTTCTAAGTTGATTGGATTGGTATCACCCCCATATGGTCCATAAGTCTCTCTATGGTTATAGTTGGTCTCTTCTTCAATACCTGTATCACAAGGTATAGGATTTCCTATGGTTCCACCTTTAGATTCTACTTCCCATCCATACTTGTTTGGCTCAGGGTTATTTGGAATAACTCTATTCCATTCCTGTTGTTCAGAGTTGTACTTGGTCCATAGGTCTTCAGGTGGCTTGAATTCATTTTGGTAGTAGGCATAATTTTCCGAGTTTGGGTCATCAAACTCAGTTTCCTCATACACTTCTCCTGAAGGTATGTATTTGGCATGCCTAGCTTATTTATCTAACTTCTTCCTACGTGCCATTGCTTTATCAGGATCAGTAAAAATCCTCAATGACCATATCTAGTTCCTAAACTAAGACTTGGTGAGTGTTATGATAAGTGTTTAGCAAAGACCGATAACGATCCATATACTCTACAGCTAGAGTAGGTTCTGCTTGAACTAGAGTAGAGTGATCTAACTCATTCTTTGGGTTTGAGGTTTCATGTGGTATAATGGTATGAGTGTTGGAATTATGCCCTAGAGGCAATAATAAAGATGTTATTATTATAATTCTTGTTCATGATAAAGTTTATATTCCATGCTAGAATTGTATTAAGCGGAAACTTTGATACTTGTGTGGTTTATGAACAACACCGTGTCCCTAGTACGCCTCTATGTACTAGCTCATTGATTAATGATGGTTAAGGTTTCCTAGCCATAGACATGAGTTGTCGATTAATAATGAGATCATGTCATTAGGAGAATGATATGATGGACAGACCCAAATTAAGCAGAGCAATTAGATCGTGTCATCGTGTTCATCTTTGCGAAGATTTTTCCTATGTCATATATTGTATTCCTTAGACCATGAGATAATACAACTCCCTGGTATCGGAAGAAAGCTTTGAGGTCATCAAACGTCATCCTATGTGAGGGTGATCATAAAGGTGTCTCTCGGGTGATCGGAAAGTACTTGTTGGGTTGTATGTATCGAGATGGAATTTGTCCCTCCCGAGTCGGAGAGATATACTTCGGGCCCACTCGGTAATCGATATCAACACCGCTTGCAAGAACGTGGTTAAGGAGTTAATCACAAAGTGATATCGGATTACGGAACGAGTAAAGTACTTGCTATGAATGAGACTGAACTAGGTATGCCGATACCAACGATCGAATCTCGGGCAAGTAAAATATCGCGAGACTAAGGGAATACATATATGGGATTAATTGAATCCTGGCATCGTGGTTCATCCGATATGATCATCGATGAATATGTGGGAGTCAATATGGGTTTCCAGACCTCGCTCTTGATTATTGATAGAAGATCATGTCTGCATATTCTCGAACCCGTAGGGTCACACACTTAACGTGCTTCGACGCTAGGATAGAATGGATAATTGGTTAATGAGTTTTTGTTCGGAGTCTCGGATGATATCCAGGACATCACGAGAGGTTCCGGAATGGTCCGGAGAATAAGATTCATATAAGGGAAAGCAGTTTTTGGATTTCGGAATCGTTTCGGAGTATTCGGTATTGTACCGGAAGGTTCTAGAAGGTTCCGGAGTGGGACCAACGTGGGCCCACTTGTCGGGGGCCTGCGTGGGCCTAAGGGGAAGTGCCCTAGCCGCATTGGGCCAGGGGCACAAGGCCCCAAAGGCCCAGCCGGCCAGCCTAAGGGAAACCCTAGGGGAGATCTTCTAGAAGGAGGGGGGAAACTTGCCCCCCACTCCAACCCTTGGGCCCGCCTCCCTAGGGCTTGGAGGAGGGGCCAAGGGGGCCGGCCAGACCCCTATATAAGGTGGGAAGGGTCGCACCCCTCCCCCCACTACTCCTCCAACCCTAGTCGTCCTACTGCTGCCCTCCACCTCTCTCTCTCCCGACTGCGTGTAGGCGAAGCCCTGCTGCAGAAATTCTCCACCATAAGCACCACGCCGTCGTGTTGTAGATCCAATCTATTTCTCCACCCTACTTGATGGACCAAGGAAGGAGGAGACATCACGGCACCGTACGTGTGCATCTCTCGGAGGCGCCGTCACTTGCGGCGTTGGATCGGATCGGATCGCGAGGAGGAGAAGGCTAGTTCGACTACATCACCCACGTTCTGTTGAACGTTTCCGCTGTGCGATTTCTTCAAGGGTATGAAGATCTCATCTATCTGTCTCGTTGATTGCATCTCCTAGATTAGATCTTGGCTTTCTCGTTCGCATCCGTAGAATTTTTTTGATTTACTATGCTGCGAAACCCTTCAGTGGTATCAGAGCTAGATCTATGCGTAGATGTGTTTCACGAGTAGAACACAACATGCTTGTTGCGGCCGTTGATGTTTTATGTTGCAAGCCTCTTGTTGTGTATTTCTTATGGCACGACATAGTGAGATCGAAGCGGTCCATACCAACTTTACACGACCTCGTTCACGAGACCGGCTCCGCTCTTGACGTGTGGCTTGTTCCACACATGCGGCTGGTGGATGCCAGTTTCTCTCACTATAGTAGTCATGGGATTTACACCGGATGTTAGAGACCATAATATCACAGTTGTGGCTTTCTGTAGGTAAGAATCGTTCTTAGCTTGTTACTCCCATAAGCCACGTAAAACATGCAACAACAAAGTAGAGGCGTCTAACTTGTTTTTGCAGGGAGTGTTTTGTGATATGATATGGCCCAAGACATGATGTGTATGATGTATGCAATGATCATGTTTTGTAATATTTCACGACTTGCATGTCGATAAGTTCACAACCGGCAGGAGCCATATGGTTGTCTTTATAACTGTGTATGACCTGTGTGTCAACTTCTTATATGCCATGTAATATCTTTGCTTTATCGCTAAGTAGTTAGCAATAGTTGTAGTTGCTATTCGTGGTGCAGGCAATCATGGTGGAGTGATGGAGATCATGCTGGCGTGCACAAGATGGAGATCATTGCGCGGAGATTGGCTATACCATGTCACATAAAATTATATGCATGTGATGTTTATCCTTTTATGTATCTTATTATGCTTAGATCGCGACGGTAGCATTATAAGATGATCCTCACTTAAAGATCAAGATAAAATTGTGTTCTCCCTATGTATGCACCGTTGCAAAAGTTCGTCGTGTTCAAGCACCTCGTGACGATCGGGTGCTATAAACTCTACGTTCACATACAACGGGTGCAAGCCAGTTTTGCACATGCGGAAATACTTGGGTTTGACTTGACGAGCCTAGCATGTACAGACATGGCCTCGGAACACATGAACCGAAAGGTTAAACATGAGTCATATGAATGATATGATCGACACTTTGTTGTCCACCATTGAAACCACATCTCTTCTCGTGAAGATCGGATTAGGTGTGGTGAATTTGGATCATGTTCACTAAACAACTTAAGGGATGTTGAATTTAGTGGGAGTTCATCTAGTAATTTGATTAAGTTGAACTAGTTATCATGAACATAGTCTAAATTGTACTTGCAAATTTTGTAGATCAAATGGCAAAGTCCAACTTCAACTTCAACGTTTTTGCTGAGAAAGAAAAGCTTAAGAACAACGGGTCTAACTTCACCAACTGGTTCCGCAATCTGAGAATCATTCTCAATGGCGGACAAAAGGACTATGTACTAGAGAAAGCGCTAGGTGACGCCCCTGCTATTGATGCACCGGCTGATGAAAAAGTTGTTTATCAGTCGCGCAAAGATGATTATGGAGTGATTAAGAGTACCATGTTGTTTTCTATGGAACCGGATCTTCAAAATCGTTTTGAGGAGTTCGCCGGGCCCTTTGAGATTCTTGAGGAACTGAAAACCATGTTTCAGACTCAGGCCCGTTCTGAGAGATATGAGATATCTGAGAAGTTCTTTAACTGCAAGATGTAGGAAGGGAGTTCCATTAGTGAGCACGCCATTAACATGTAGGGCTACACTCAACGTCTTGAGCAATTGAACTGCAAGATTCCAGAAGAGCTCAAGATTGACAGGGTTCTGCATTCACTCCCTCCTAGCTACAAAGGTTTTGTAGTTACTCACAATCAGATTGGTTCCACTGATACAATCACTGAGCTCTTCGCTAAGCTGAAAGCTGCAGAGGTGGATATCAAGAAAGATAATCATGTGTTGATGGTCAACAAGGCCCCTAGCTTTAAGAAAGGTAAGGGTGCAAGGAAATCCTTCAAGAAAGGCAGCGGCAAGCTTGTTGCCCCTGCTGAGAAGAATCTCAAGTCTGGACCTAAGCCGGACACTGAGTGCTTCTATTGCAAGGACAAGGGTCACTGGAAGCGCAACTGTCCCAAGTACTTAGCGGACAAGAAGGCTGGCACCATTAAAGGTATATTTGATATACATGTTATTGATGTTTACCTTACTAGCACTCGTTGTAGTGCATGGGTATATGATACTGGTTCAGTTGCTAATATTTGTAACTCGAAACAGGAGCTACGGAATAGACGGCGGCTAGCAAGGGATGAGGTGACGATGCGCGTTGGCAATGGATCAAAAGTTGATGTGATGGCCGTCGGCACGCTCTCCTTAGTTTTACCTTCGGGATTAGTTTTAAACCTTAATAAATGTTATTATGTGCCTGCGTTGAGCATGAACATCATATCTGGATCGTGTTTATTGCAAGACGGTTATTCATTTAAATCGGAGAATAATGGTTGTTCTATTTATATGAATAACATCTTTTATGGTCATGCACCTGTTGTGAATGGTTTATTTCTTCTGAATCTCGAAAGAGATGAAATGCACATCCATAACATTGAGGATAAGAGATGCAAAGTAGATAGTGATAATCCAACTTATTTGTGGCACTACCGTCTAGGTCATATTGGTGTAAAACGCATGAAGAAATCCATTCTGATGGACTTTTGGAGTCTCTTGATTTTGAATCATTTGACACGTGCGAGCCGTGCCTCATGGGCAAGATGATCAAAACCCCGTTCTCCGGAATAATGGAGCGAGCAACGGACTTATTGGAAATCATACATACCGATATATGCGGACCAATGAGTGTTTCGACGCGCGGTGGATATCGCTTTTTCTCACTTTTACTGATGACTTAAGTAGATATGGGTATATCTATTTAATGAAACATAAATTTGAAACGTTTGAAAAGTTCGAAGAATTTCAGAACGAAGTGGAAAACCATCGTAACAGGAAAATTAAATTTCTACGATCCGATCGTGGAGGTGAATATTTGAGTTATGATTTTCTCACGCATCTCAAAGCAAGCAGAATCATTTCGCAACTCACGCCACCTGGAACACCACAGCGCAATGGTGTGTCTGAACGCCGGAATCGAACTCTATTAGATATGGTGTGATCAATGATGTCTCTTACAGATTTGCCGTTATCATTTTGGGGTTATGCATTAGAAACCACTGCATTCACTTTAAATAGGGCACCATCTAAATCCGTTGATACGACACCGTATGAACTGTGGTTTGGTGCTAAACCTAAGTTGTCGTTTATTAAAGTTTGGGGATGCGAAGCTTACGTCAAGAAGTTGATGCCGGACAAGCTCGAACCCAAAGAGGATAAATGCGTCTTCATAGGATACCCTAAGGAAACGATTGGGTATACCTTCTACCACAGATCCGAAGGCAAAGTGTTTGTTGCAAAGAACGGATCCTTTCTTGAGAAGGAGTTTCTCTCGAAAGAAGTGAGTGGGAGGAAGGTAGAGATAGACGAGGTTATTGAACCTTCTCTCGAGTTGGAGAGTAGCGCAGCACCTGAAATTGTTCCAGTGCCGTCTGCACCAACAAGAGAGGAAGCTAATGACGAGGATCATGAAACTTCGAATGATGCTACTACTGAATTTCGCAGGTCGACAAGGTCACGTGCCACTCCTGAATGGTACGGCAACCCTGTCTTACCCGTCCTGTTGTTAGACAACAGTGAACCTGCGAACTATGAGGAAGCAATGATGAGCCGAGACTCTAAGAAATGGCTAGAGGCCATGAAATCCGAATTGGGATCTATGAGCGAAAACTAAGTATGGACTTTGGTGGACCCTCCTAGCGACCATAAGGCTGTTGAGTGCAAATGGATTTTCAAGAAGAAAACGGACGTGGATGGTAATGTTACTGCCTATAAAGCTCGGCTTGTCGCAAAACGGTTTCGACAAGTTCAAGGTGTTGACTACGACTAGACTTTCTCTCCCGTAGCGATGTTTAAGTCCATTAGGATTTTATTAGAAATTGCTGCATTTCATGATTATGAAATATGGAAGATGGATGTCAAGACTGCGTTCCTCAATGGAAACATTGATGAAGAGTTGTATATGATGCAGCCCAAAGGTTTTGTCGATCCTAAGGATGCTAATAAGGTGTGCAAACTTCAGCGTTCCATTTATGGACTGAAGCAAGCATCTCGGAGTTGGAACCTTCGTTTTGATCAAGTGATCAAGAGCTTTGGATTTGTTCCAAATTGCCACGAAGCTTGTATCTACAAGAAAGTGAGTGGGAGCTCGGTGACATTTTTAGTACTATATGTGGATGACATATTGATTATTGGAAATGACATCGGTATGCTTAACGATGTGAAGAGTTATTTGAATAAATGTTTTTCAATGAAAGACCTAGGAGAAGATGCTTACATATTAGGCATCAAAATCTATAGAGATAGACAAAGACGCCTAATAGCTTTAAGCCAAAGTACATATCTAGACAAAGTTCTGAAAAGGTTCAGAATGGATAAAGCAAAGAAAGGTTCATTGCCCATGTTGTCAGGTAAGATATTGAGCAAGGCTCAGTGTCCAACTACGGTAAACGATAGAGATACTATGAGCAAAGTGCCATATGCCTCGGCCATAGGTTCTATCATGTATTCCATGCTATGTACTAGACCGGATGTGTCCAATGCCCTTAGATTGACGAGCAGATACCAAAGTGATCCAGGAGTGGAACACTGGACAGCCGTAAAGAACATCCTAAAGTATTTAAATAGGACTAAAGAAATGTTCTTGGTCTATGGAGGTGATAAGCAGCTCGTCGTAAAAGGTTACGTCGACGCTAGTTTCGACACCGACCCGGATGATTCTAAATCTCAGACAGGATACATTTATATTTTGAATGGAGGAGCTGTGAGCTGGAGAAGCTGCAAGCAAAGCGTGATCGCGGGATCTACAACAGAAGCGGAATACATGGCTGCTTCAGAAGCGTCAAGTGAAGGAGTTTGGATCAGGAACTTCATCACTGAGCTTGGTGTGGTTCCAAGTGCCTTACCTTCGGCAAACCTTTCAAACTACAATATGCATTACCTTCTATGTACCTTATTCAAGCTCACATACCTTGGGATGTCGTTCCTTTCTTACATTCATCTTCCTCTAGTGCTTCCTGGAGTTCCGTCCATGATGACGTGAAGTCCTACGACTACCTTCTGAAGCATAAGAGCATCCAAGAGGTGCGTATTCTTGATTAGAAGTACCGAGACTGAGATTAGTCATTGGAAAATGACTAGAGTTGGTGTAATCCTTATAGAATATTCCTGGTTTTCCGGCAACGCTTCCTCATAGTAAGTTGGCTCCTTAGCTTTTTCTTGGATCCAGTCGTACATATTGGTATAGTAGCTATCAGAATACTCTTCTAAGTTGATTGGATTGGTATCACCCCCATATGGTCCATAAGTCTCTCTATGGTTATAGTTGGTCTCTTCTTCAATACCTGTATCACAAGGTATAGGATTTCCTATGGTTCCACCTTTAGATTCTACTTCCCATCCATACTTGTTTGGCTCAGGGTTATTTGGAATAACTCTATTCCATTCCTGTTGTTCAGAGTTGTACTTGGTCCATAGGTCTTCAGGTGGCTTGAATTCATTTTGGTAGTAGGCATAATTTTCCGAGTTTGGGTCATCAAACTCAGTTTCCTCATACACTTCTCCTGAAGGTATGTATTTGGCATGCCTAGCTTATTTATCTAACTTCTTCCTACGTGCCATTGCTTTATCAGGATCAGTAAAAATCCTCAATGACCATATCTAGTTCCTAAACTAAGACTTGGTGAGTGTTATGATAAGTGTTTAGCAAAGACCGATAACGATCCATATACTCTACAGCTAGAGTAGGTTCTGCTTGAACTAGAGTAGAGTGATCTAACTCATTCTTTGGGTTTGAGGTTTCATGTGGTATAATGGTATGAGTGTTGGAATTATGCCCTAGAGGCAATAATAAAGATGTTATTATTATAATTCTTGTTCATGATAAAGTTTATATTCCATGCTAGAATTGTATTAAGCGGAAACTTTGATACTTGTGTGGTTTATGAACAACACCGTGTCCCTAGTACGCCTCTATGTACTAGCTCATTGATTAATGATGGTTAAGGTTTCCTAGCCATAGACATGAGTTGTCGATTAATAATGAGATCATGTCATTAGGAGAATGATATGATGGACAGACCCAAATTAAGCAGAGCAATTAGATCGTGTCATCGTGTTCATCTTTGCGAAGATTTTTCCTATGTCATATATTGTATTCCTTAGACCATGAGATAATACAACTCCCTGGTATCGGAAGAAAGCTTTGAGGTCATCAAACGTCATCCTATGTGAGGGTGATCATAAAGGTGTCTCTCGGGTGATCGGAAAGTACTTGTTGGGTTGTATGTATCGAGATGGAATTTGTCCCTCCCGAGTCGGAGAGATATACTTCGGGCCCACTCGGTAATCGATATCAACACCGCTTGCAAGAACGTGGTTAAGGAGTTAATCACAAAGTGATATCGGATTACGGAACGAGTAAAGTACTTGCTATGAATGAGACTGAACTAGGTATGCCGATACCAACGATCGAATCTCGGGCAAGTAAAATATCGCGAGACTAAGGGAATACATATATGGGATTAATTGAATCCTGGCATCGTGGTTCATCCGATATGATCATCGATGAATATGTGGGAGTCAATATGGGTTTCCAGACCTCGCTCTTGATTATTGATAGAAGATCATGTCTGCATATTCTCGAACCCGTAGGGTCACACACTTAACGTGCTTCGACGCTAGGATAGAATGGATAATTGGTTAATGAGTTTTTGTTCGGAGTCTCGGATGATATCCAGGACATCACGAGAGGTTCCGGAATGGTCCGGAGAATAAGATTCATATAAGGGAAAGCAGTTTTTGGATTTCGGAATCGTTTCGGAGTATTCGGTATTGTACCGGAAGGTTCTAGAAGGTTCCAGAGTGGGACCAACGTGGGCCCACTTGTCGGGGTCCTGCGTGGGCCTAAGGGGAAGTGCCCTGACCGCATTGGGCTAGGGGCACAAGGCCCCAAAGGCCCAGCCGGCCAGCCTAGGGGAAACCCTAGGGGAGATCTTCTAGAAGGAGGGGGGAAACTTGCCCCCCACTCCAACCCTTGGTGCCGCCTCCCTAGGGCTTGGAGGAGGGGCCAAGGGGGCCGGCCATCCCCCTATATAAGGTGGGAAGGGGCGCACCCCTCCCCCCACTACTCCTCCAACCCTAGCCGTCCTACTGCTGCCCTCCACCTCTCTCTCTCTCCCGACTGCGTGTAGGCGAAGCCCTGCTGCAGAAATTCTCCACCATAAGCACCACGCCATCGTGTTGTAGATCCAATCTATTTCTCCACCTCACTTGCTGGACCAAGGAAGGAGGAGACGTCGCGGCACCGTACGTGTGCATCTCTCGGAGGCGCCGTCACTTGCGGCGTTGGATTGGATCGGATCGCGAGGAGGAGAAGGCTAGTTCGACTACATCACCCACATTCTGTTGAACGTTTCCACTGTGCGATTTATTCAAGGGTATGAATATCTCATCTATCTATCTCGTTGATTGCATCTCCTAGATTAGATCTTGGCTTTCTCGTTCGCATCCGTAGAATTTTTTTGATTTACTATGCTGCGAAACCCTTCAATGAGTACTACCCTCTAGAGCTTGGGATTTTTGTTCTCGGATCATGGTTATGGCTGCTGCTACGGCAATATGATATGCAGCCATGCACCTTGCCTCTCCTGATGGCATTTCTCCCTTAAGTCCTAACTTCTTGGGTAACATGATCATGACACGGTATTTAGCTAATACCTGCCCATTGTCGTGGTGTGGAACACGGTAGAGCCATCGGGGATGGCAAAGAAGGGACCCATGGATGCATTCGGTGGCTCACGCAATGGGTTGGGCATGGTGCACTGCAAACACAGGGACGTACCTAGGTTCAGGGCCCTCTTGGCGAGGTAACACCCCTACTCCTGCAAGATGAACTATGTATGGGAGCTTGATGCTCAGTACAGATGCTCCTTGAGCTGTTTCCCTAGCTACTATCGGAGGCTAGAGGAAGATGGGAACTTGATGCTAACACTTCTATCCTTCTATTGTTGCCTACCTAGAACCCTGACTCTGCCCTCCCTTATATACTGGTCTGGGGGGCAGATTACAGATCGAGTCCTAGGGTTTACTGTTTGGATATGGGTTTACAGGGCAGGGCCAGCTGCAGGGCCCATTCGGTGGGCTAGGACCCAGTCCGCCCTTCTTTTAGCGTCATCTTTCTCTTTAGCGGTCACTCGGGCTTCCTTTAGGGCGTTACCCCTGCTTTAACGGTCACCCAGACTGCTTTCGCCAGTCCAGCCGGCCGTCTCGCTTTATCTTCGTTGGGTAGCGCTGGTCATGACGGCATGCCAGCTTCCTTGATGACGAGGGAGAGCCAGAAGCGTACCCTGCACGGAGCATCAGTCCTTCCATGCTCTCCATCGAATCCGAGGTGAGCCGGGTGGGAACAGCCACCCGGCCGGTTCTTCTGGCCACCGGCTAGACGGGCCAGCCGGGAAGGTTATAAGCCCAGCCAGGTTTGCTTGCCAGTCGGCTAGAGTTGTCTTTCCTGGAGGCCAGGCGGCATGCGTCTTCTAGAGCTGGCTTACTTATGCCTGGCTTTCCCCACCCGGGGGTTATCCCCCCGACACTAGTCCCCGAGCACGTATGGGCTTGGCCGGTGGGCAAGATCTTCCGTGCTCGTTACTATCCTGAAAGGGTTGCTTTATTTCTCCGGCTGCGGCTTTTGATTTTGCTTTTCGGCTGGAGTTAACCGGCTGCGGAATTTATGGCCGTCCACTGGGTGTAAATAGCAAAGGCAGGTACCGGCTGGTGGAGGTGAAGACGAAACGTTTGGTTAGATGACGTCGTTCATGTCATCACCCACGACTATGGCTCTGGCGCACGTCGCGTCAGTTTGACTTCCGTGTCGCTGCGTCAGTTTTTGGCAACTGCGCACGCAAACCTGCCGCAGCGTTTCCTCGGGGCAAGTGCGCATGCCTCGTCTCCTGCTAATGCCCGGGGATCTTCTGTGGCAGTTACGACGGCGTAGAGGATCTGGAGCCGAAGCGTCATGCGGCTGTGGCTTCCTGACGCCACGCGTCGTGCAGAAGCCGAAGGGGCGATGATGCCGCGTGCGGGGATAAATAGAGCTCTGAGGGGGATCGGTTCCCACACTTGTCCATCCTCCGGCTCATGTTTCCCTCGTGCCCCAGCGTTCCTTGTTCTTGCGCGCCCTCTCCTTGTCGCCACCGACCACTTTCTTTCCACCCACCACGGCCTCCTCCTCTTTCGATATGCTGCCGGAGCAACACGGCGGCTGGTGCGGGTCCTTCGTGACCGACGAGCTCATAAACAAGTACCGGCGGGGAAGGTTTCTTCCCTCGTCGATGCTTGTGAAGCACCGGCTTGCGCCGGAGGGGGAGCGGGTGCCGAACCCTCGGTCGGGGGAGTGCGTCGTCTTCCTCGCGCATTTCGCCTGCGGCTTCGGCCTCCCTGTCATCCCTTTCCTCCTCTAGCTCTTTCTCTTCTTCGACCTCCAGCTTCATCACTTGGGCGCCGACGCCATGGCGCAGCTGTCGCATCATGCGGCCCGCTGCGAGTCATATCTTGGTGTGTGGCCTGAGGTGGCAAACTTTCTCAAGTTCTTCCACGTCAAGGCCCAGAACATCACCAAGGGTGGTTTGCTGACTTGGACGGGCTGCTGCACCGTCTACCCGCGGTCCTCCTCGCCGATGCCGCGGTTAGATCTCCCCGATACCGTCAAGTTGTGGCAGCGCTCATATTTCTATGTGATCAATGCCACGGAGATTGACTGGATCTGCCTTCCCCCTTCGCCGACGTGCCCTCGACGCAGAAGGGCTGGACGACGAAGGGCATGGGCGCGGTGGCAGACCTTGATCGGATGGCCGCCTGGCTGGAGACGATGGTGGAGACGGAGAGGCTCACCGCCCAGGACATCACCTTGTCGTGGATGGTGCGTCACGTGCTTCCGCTGCAAAAGCGGTCGCACAAGATGTGCCACCTTTCGACCGCCAACGATCCGACGAGGATGTCACGGAAGGATGTGCCCTACCAGGACCTGCGGAACTGGATTTCCATGATCTCCAAGTTCCGCATCGAGGCCAACTGGGCATACTCCTGCCCCCCGTACCATCGCGGCCGCCTGCCGCCTCAGGTAAGTTTTTCTCTGGTTGTTTTGCGTCTCGCTTCTTGTTATTGCTAGCTTTCCTTGGGTGCCTCATGCCCCCCTTTTTAATTAGTTGTTCACGGCGCAGTTGGATGAGGATGGCATGGGTGACTTTCCCGCTTCCGTCCTTCTTGAAGGACAGGAAACCGAAGAAGAACCCAGACAGAGCCCAAAGGGTTTCCCGTCCGGGCAGACGACGGCCCCTCGGATCTTCATGGTAGGTTGCTGACCATAGCTCTTTCTTTCTCATTTGTTTTTGAGGTTGTGGTTTTTACTCTTTGCTTGTGTCGCAGTCGATGTCACCGACGAGGAGGGTGGCCGAGAGAAACCCGCGGCGAGAGCCCGAGGAAAGAGGGCGTCACCTGTTGACGCTCCCGCTCCAGTTGAGACGAAAAAGACGCGCCAAGGGCGTCAGGTTGTTGCTCCACCGTCCGTCGTTGGGTTAGTATCTCTCTTGCTCTTGCTTGCCGCTCTGCGGTTTTGCTGGTTTCTCCTTTGACTCTTTGTTCCGCGCAGCGAGGCCATGGTGCTTGGCGATGGTGGTGCCGCCGTCATGGCTCCTCCGCCGGTTGAAGAGGTGGCAAGGTCGCCGGCTGCGCCCGCGCCGGCTGCGGCTAGCCCGGCCGTGGCCAGCCCGGCTGCTTCAGTCGTGCCGTCTCCGCCCATGGCGCCTGAGGGCTCTCCGACCACGGGGCTGCTGCACCAGGCGCCTGCGTCCTCGCGGTTGGGCCAACTGTTTGCAGCTGCGCAGGATCCGGAGACCCCCCTCCTTCGTCCCGGGGCTGGCGTGAACCCGGCTTGGAGCGATGCTCCAAGCAGCTCCGCCAGGCCCATCATTATGAAGGTGACGGAGGGAGTTGGGGCCGCGCAGACGGCTGCGGCGGATGCCGGCCAGCCGGATGGTGGTCAACCGGCTGGGAGGGAGTTGGTGGTGGCTGTGCCTTCGAGTGTGGCTGCCGATGATGACGAGGTTATCGTCACCGGCTCAAGGCCAGCTCCGGTTGTGCTGACGCCGGGTGCGATCCTTGCCCAGCTCTCCGGCTCGGCGCCCGTCGCACTCATCCAGGTTCGCCACCTGGTTGAGGGAATGGAAAAGGGCCTTGGCGAGGCCAAAAAATTGTCTATTTTGATGGAGGTAAGTCGTTGCCCTTCACACGTTTTCCGTTCTTTCATCCGGTTTGCTTCTCTGTTGCTCATTTGCTTTCTTGCTGCAGAAAGCGTTTGCGGAGTCTGTGAAGAACACTCGGGACCTTGTCCGGAAGATTGCTTCTTCAGATCTATCTTGGCGATTGGCTCCCTTTTCCCGTTTTTTGTTGACCATCGGGTATCCTCCTACAGCCATAATCCAGGACAAGGAGAGGGAGGTGGAACGCCTCAAAGATGAGGTTGCCCGGCTGGAGGAATCGAACAAGGCGCGACAAGCGCAGTTCGATCAACTTGCCGCGGCTAAGCACCAGCTTGAGGTTAGCATGGAGCGGGGCAAGAAGACAGCTGACATCCGGGCGGAGGCGCTGAAGAACTTTGAGATGATTTCCACCCAACAGGAGGAGACAATATAGGTTCTTCGCCATAGGGAGGAGGAGCTTACTCAGCACCTTCAGGACGTATCGGAAATGGTCATCAGTAAGTTTTTTCAGCTTCCTTCTTCCGTTGTGTCGTGACTTGTTCGATCTTGTCCGTTTATTCTGATTTGTGCCTGGCTGCAGCTCATTATCCCGAGGCGACCGAGATGGCCATGGAGAAGCTGCTCATGGAAGAGGTTGGCTGTGACCTGACTGCCCTCGAATTGGTCAAGGTGGTGGAGGAGGAGAGAAATGGCTTGCGCGCCGTTGGCAATGATCTCTTCCATTACATCTGCCCGAACGCGGGCGATGTGCACGACATGGCCAGCCTAGCTGTGGCTCTGTCCAAGGGCATCGACGTGCTGGACGTGCACAAAGAGTGGGCTGCTCGAGGCGGAGTGGAGATGGCGCTTGCTCTGGTGAAGTCGTGGTACCCTGGTGTCGACCTGAGCATGCTCACCCGCGGCTTCCGCCTTGGGATGACCTACGAGGGTCTTCGCGCCAGCATTCCTGCGATCCGGGCCTGCGGGGTGAAGATTGGCACCTACGTGGACTTGGAGCGTGACTTCAGTGCCCCCGGAGAGCCACGGCCGTTCCACTGGGTCCCGGCGCCTTGGAATCCCCTTGACGTCGCCTCCAGCAGCCAGCCTCCTTCCACTGACGTCGGTGACGCCCCTGTTGATCCAGTCCCTGCTCCTGCTCCTTCTGCTTCGCTAGCTCCGGACTCTTGATCCCCGGGATGCCGGGTGTATTTGTGAAAGTTGGTACATGTTGTGCTACACTTCGACTGACTTCTGTCGCCGGCTTTTGAATCTGCGCGGAGCCTTCGTGCTCCGCTTTATGGCTTGGTGCCTTTTGTTTATCTTTGCTTATGTCTTCGTCATTTGCGGTCTTTTATGCTCGCATCGGCTGGGATAGCCACCCGGGTTCGAGCTCTTTTGTCGTCCTGACTTGATTTTATGGGTGCGCGGGAGCGCATCCACTGGGTGTAGTCCCCGAGGTTCGGGCTGGCTGGGGTAGCCAGCCGGGGCGAAGCTCTTTTGGCTACCTTGAGTTGAGTTCGTGGGTGCACGGAAGCACGTCCACTAGGTGTAGTCCCCGAGGTTCAGGCCGGCTGGGGTAGCCAGCCGGGGCAAAGCTCTTTTGGCTACATTGACTTGAGTTTGCGGGTGCGCGGAAGCGTGTCCACTGGGTGTAGTCCCCGAGGTTCGGGCCGGCTGGGGTAGCCAGCCTGGGTGAAACTCTTTTGGCTGCCTTGACTTGAGTTTGTGGGTGCGCGGGAGCGCGTCCACTGGGTGTAGTCCCCGAGGTTCGGGCCGGCTGGGGTAGCCAGCCGGGGCGAAGCTCTTTTGCCACCTTGTTTCCTGCCAACTTGTGACTCGGGTCGTGCAAGACAAAGCGTTGCTTTGGGTTAGTTTTATTGTGCACATGCTCATGCGTTAGTTGGTAATTATCATAAAAGGAAAATGGATATGCGCCCCTTCGAGTTAGGCCACTAGCAACTCCCCTTTTCTCAACGAGTATTGGCCCTTATAGCCCTTTTTCCTTGCCGCCTGTCAGCCGGATTGCGGTCTGCAGCCGGAACCGAAGGATTGGCAATGTTGGCGTGCCTCGTGATACTTCGGTTTGCTGTTGTTGGCTTAACTCTTGTAGGGCGCGACCGGTTCGCATGGACGCCCTTGCTTTCTACGCCGGCATCTTCTTGCCACGTGCGCTTTGAGTTTTTGCTCTTGCTGGGTCGACAGCCGACATGCGTACTGAAGCCGGAACCGAAGAGGTTACTCTAGACGCCACGTGCAATATTATGCCGTCTGTAGGAATCGTGGGGCCTAGGCCAGCCGGTACAAAAATGCAGATGGTGTGCGGAATTGGGACAAAGTCCTTAGCGCTGCGCCAAGGCTCTCAATCTTGTTCACTTGTTACATAAAAAGGGAAGATACATACACTTTTCTAAGTGTAAAATGGGCGGAGCAGGCTGGCATTCCATGGGCGCTCCGTCTCCTCATCTGAGCAATCTGCCTTGGTCTTCGTCGGCTGCTGCATGTCGATCAGATAGTATGAATTGTTGTGGAGTGGTCGTCTGACGATGAATGGTCCCTCCCATGGCGGGGACAACTTATGCATTCATTTGGTGCTCTTGATCAGGCGCGGCACCAGGTCTCCCTCGCGGAAAGAGGTGGGCTGGATCCGGCTGGCGTGGTATCGGCGCAAGTCTTGTTGGTAAATTGCTGATCTGGACAGAGCCAACTCGCACGCCTCCTCGAGCAAGTCCACGTTGTCCTCCCTTGCCTCCTTGGCTTCCTGCTCCGTATAGAGCTGCTTGCGAGGTGCGTCGAACTGGATGTTTGTGGGGAGAATGGCTTCTGCCCCATAGACGAGGAAGAACGGCGTGAAGCCGGTTGAGCGATTGGGTGTGGTGCGTAGGCTCTAGAGCACTGCTGGCAACTCCTCTATCCAGCATCCGGGTGATCTGGATAGCGGTTCGATGAGCCTCGGCTTGATTCCGGCTAGCACCAAACCATTAGCGCGCTAGCATTGTCCGTTGGACTATGGGTGTGCAACCGATGCCAGATCCAAGCGGATCCTTTTTTCCCTGCAGAAACAGGCGAAGACTCCTTTCGCAAAGTTGGTTCCATTGTCAGTAATGATGCTGTGCGGGTAGCCGAACCGGATGATGATGTCTGTGAAGAACTTGATCACCATCGCCCCATCCAGCTTCTTGATTGGCTTCGCCTCGATCCACTTGGTGAACTTGTCCATGACTACGAGTAGGTGCGTCATACCGGATTGAGCTGTCTTGAATGGCCCAACCATGTCTAGGCCCCAGACCGCGAACGGACAGGTGATTGGTATTGTCTTGAGCGCCGCAGACAGCGTGTGCTTCAACTAGCTGAATCGCTGGCAACCGGTGCATGTCTTGACTATTTCTTCGGCGTCCTTTAGCGCCGTCGGCCAATAGAAACCATGCCGAAGGACCTTGGCTGCTATTGCCCTTGACGAGGCATGGTGGCCGCACTCGCCCTGGTGTATGTCCGTTAGAAGCTTGGCTCCTTCCTCCCGACTAACGCATCGCTGGTAGACGCCTCTGACGCTGCGCTTGTACAGCTCGTTGTTGATGATGTAGGCGCTTGCCCTTCGTCGCACTTGTCGTGCCGCCAACTCTTCTGTTGGGAGTTCACCCTTGGCCAAGAAATCCATGTACGGCTTTACCTAGTCTGGCGCCTCCCGTATGGCGTGCACCGTCTGTATGATGAACTTGATCTCCTCGCGGATGGCCGACTCCAGAGCGTCGGGAGGCCTGCCGGGTGGAAGGGTGCTAATGTCGACCGCGGGCTGCTCCGTGGTAGTTTCTGGATGCGGCGAGGCAGCCCCCGGGTGCGGCACGGCAGTCCCCGGGTGCGATGTAGCAGTCCCCGGGTGCGATGTAGCAGTCCCCGGGTGCGGTGCGGCAGTCCCCGGGTGCGGTGCAGCACCGGCTATTCCTGGGTCCGCGCCGAGTACGATGGAGTCGGACTCCGGTGAGGGAGTGATGGAGGGCTTGCGTAGGTGCTCGAGGCAAACTCCGGGCGGTATGGCTTGTCTTGTTGACCCGACCCTGGCCAAAGCGTCAGCGGCTTCCTTATTGGCTCTAGGTACATGGTGAAACTCACATCCTTCGAAACAGGCGCACAGCTGCTGGACGAAGAAGCGGTAAAGGGCCATGTTCGCGTCCCTGGCGTCCCATTCACCAGATACTTGTTGCACCACCAAGTCCGAATCTCCGAAGCACAACACCCTCTGAATGCCTATCTGCTTGGCCATTTTTAGCCCATGGATGAGTGCTTCATACTCGGCGACGTTGTTGGAAGCTTTGAAGTGGATCTGGAGAACGTATTCCAGTCGGTCGCCTTTGGGCGAGGTTATCACGATTCCGGCTCCGAGTCCTCCCCTCATTTTTGACACATAGAAGTGTAGCTTCCAATAAGTTGAGTCCGGCACTGGCGGCATGTATTGTGTCTCCGCCCAATCGACGATGAAATCAACCAATGCTTGCGACTTGATTGCTGTGCGCGGCTCGTACTGGATGTTATGCGCAGCGAGCTCGATGTCCCATTTCGCCATGCGGTCAGTGGCGTCTTTGTTGCCGATGATCTCCGCGAGTGGGGCCAATGCTACCACCCGGATGGAATGCTCCTAGAAGTAGTGCTTGAGTTTCTTGGCGGCCATGTACACACCGTACACCAGCTTCTGGTAGTGAGGGTAGTTCTGCTTGGATAGCGAGAGCACCTCAGGTAGTATATGGGGCGCTGGACCATCTGAGACTTTCCTTCCTCTGGTCGCTCCACGACCAATACCACGCTGACCACTCTGTTTGTGGCAGCGATGTACATCAACATGGGCTCCTTTGCGGCTGGCGCCGCCAGGACAGGTGGCGAGGTGAGCATGCGCTTTAGGCCGCGGAAAGCTTCATCCGCCTGAGCTATCCAGACAAATTTGTCTGTCTTCTTCATCAGCTGGTACAGGGGAAGAGCCTTCTCTCCCTGCCGGCTAACAAACCGGCTGAGTGAAGCGAGGCACCCGGTGAACTTCTGCACGTCGCGCAGGTTCTGTGGCAGCTCCATGCGCTCGACTGATCCGATCTTCTCCGGGTTCGCCTCGATTCCACGCTCGGAGACGAGAAAGCCCAGGAGCTTGTCGGCTGGGACGCCAAACACACACTTTTCCGGGTTCAGCTTGATCTAGAAACGGTGGAGGTTCTCGAACGTTTCCTTCAGATACTCAAGGAGCGTGCCCCGTTCCTTGGTCTTGATGACGACGTCGTCGACGTAGGCGTGTACGTTCTTTCCAATCTGCATCTGCAGGCATTTCTGCGTCCAGCGCTGATAGGTTGCGTGTGCGTTCTTCAATCCGAAGGGCATGGTGGTGTAGCAGTATGCTCCATACGGGGTTATGAACGATGTATTTATTTGATCGGTTACATTGAGCTTGATCTGGTGGTAGCCTGAGTAAGCGTCCAGAAAAGACAAAAAATCGCACCCGGCGGTGGAGTCGATGACATGATCAATTCGCGTCAGGGCGAAAGGATCCTTGGGGCAGGCCTTGTTGAGACTGGTATAGTCGACGCACATGCACCATGTCTTGTTCTTCATCAGCACCAACACCGGGTTGGCGAGCCATTCCGGGTGGAAAACTTCCATGATGAAGCTGGCCGCGAGCAGCCGTGTGATCTCCTCACCAATGGTTCTTCTTTTTTCTTCTGCGAAGCGGCGTAAAGATTGTTTGACCGGCTTCACATCCGGTTGAACATGAAGGGAGTGCTCGGCGAGTTCCCTCGGGACACCTAGCATGTATTTGGGGCACCATGCAAAAATGTTCCGATTCTCAAGGAGGAAATCGACGAGCGTGCTTTCCTATTTGCTGTCCAGGCCGTCTCCGACCAGGACGAACTTGCTTGGGTCCTCCTCGCTCAGCAGGATCTTCCTTGTCCCCTGCGAGGGCTTGAACTGCGATTCTTCAACCAGTTTTGGCTCTCTGGCCGGCATGTCCTTCTGCAGAGCCGCCACATTCTGCATTATGACGCGCTTATCTTCAGCGATGATCATTGCTTCGGCCAGCTTAGAGCCATCTGAAGCGCATTCGATCGAACGCTTGTAGCATCCATCGACGGTGATCACTCCCTTTGGGCCCGGCAGCTTCATCTTGAGGTATGCGTAGTGCGGTACTCCCATGAACTTGGTCAGAGCTGGGCACCCTAGTATGGCGTGGTAGGCGCTGGAGAGATTCACGACCTCAGACCAAATTGGCTCGCGGCGGAAGTTGTTCTCGCTGCCAAAGATGACGTCCAGCCGAATCTTGCCGATTGGGGAATGCGATGGCCCTGGTACTGCTTCGTGGAATGAAGTGCTTGAGGGTTCCAGTTGGGACTCACTGATGCCCAGCCTCTCGAGGCTGTTTCGGTAAAGGAGGTTGATGTTGCTCCCTCCATCGATCAGCACCCGAGAGAAGCGGCATGAATGCTTCTTGGAGATGATGATGGGGTCCAGGACCAGCGCGTAGCTGCCAGGGCTTGGTAACACGGTCGGCTGATCCTCCTTGCTCTAGGTGATCGCCTGATCGGACCAGTGCAGGTACTGGGGGACGGGTGGGATGATTGTGTTCACCTCCGCCTCACGTCTTCGCTTGGCGTGCTTCGTTTCCGGCTCCGCCAGGAATATGTGGTAATTACCCACCTGCCGCGGGTAACCATCCTCGTCATCCTCGCGGCGGTTGCGCTGTTCCCTGTTATCCGGTGGGCCTCCGGCTGGAGGTGGAGGTGGTGGTGGGAGTCCACCGGCTTCGGCCATTTTCTTTGTCCAGCTGCATTGGCACGTCGTGTGATTCGCGGGCTTGTTGCCGCCGCTGTGAAACTTGCACGGCCTGTCGAGCATGGAATCCATGGTGTACTTAGGCCGAGGCGGCCTGTCGTCCGGCCTATGCCTCCGACTGCCCCTACAGGCGGATCCTCATGCACCGCGGCTACCTGTTTGGTGTTGTACCGGCTATCCGGCTGGTCATCTTTCCTCTTGACGTGGCGGTTGTCGTGACCGTGCAGCCTCGGATGATGGTCGTCCTACTGGCGTCTCTCCGCTTGCTCGTCCGTGATGATTTGGCCTTGCTCGTCCACCATGATGGGCTTCTTCATTGCTGCGTCGGCGGTGGCGTACTTGTGTGCGATGGCCATGACCCGAGCCATGGTTTGCGGGTCTATCCGGCTGAGTTTATGCTTCAGCATGGTGCCGTCTCGGCAGCCTTTGGTGAAGAAGTCTATCGCCTGGTGCTCATGCACCCCTTCACACGAATTGTGCATGCTGGTCCACCGGGTGAGGTAGGCGCGATCTGACTCGTCCTTGCCTTGTACACAGAGGGCGAGCTCACGAGGCCGACCCGGCCGCTTGCATGTTCCGGTGAAGTTGCGGATGAATGCCTCTTCGAAGTCCAGCCACGCGTTGATGCTATTATCGGGGAGGCTGTTGAGCCACGTCCTTGCCGAGTCGACGAGCATGAGGGGGACGTAGCGGACGGCCAGGCGGAGGTTGTCATTGGCGATTCCCACCGCGGTGGTGTAATCGACCAACCAATCCTCAGGCTTGACGGTCCCGTTGTACTTTGGGGTGTCTCTTGGGAGCGAAAATCCTTTCGGAAACGGCTCGTTCCGGATGCACGGGCCGAAACACTTTGGGCTAGCCAGACTCTCCTCCTCCAAGGTGCGTGACTGCACCAGGAGGTCAATGCACTCCCGTGCATCAGTCGGTTCTCAGGGAACGAATCGGCCCTTCAAACGTGACGCAGACGGGTCCTTGTTCGCGTATGCTTCCTCCTCCGGTGCTCGCGTCTTTTTCCCCTGGGAGGCTCCGCCTGCGCGACTAACGCTAGAGGCAGCGGCGTCCCGGTTGTGGCAACCGCGGTTTCCAGATTCACCACGCGTGCGACTGTTTTGCCCGACCCCTCCTGGAGAAGAGGCTTGTTGATGCTTGCTTCCTCCACGTGTCGTCTGGTCTGCGCCTTTTCGGACGATGTCGCGGGAGTTGCCCACCTGGATGGGGACGCCCTCGGCCTGTTGCTTTTTAGCAGTGGCCACAAGGAGCTGCACACGCTCCTGCTGGCGACAAAGTTCCTCGCCCTCTAGGTGCCTTAGATCCGCGGCCACTGCCTCGGTTGTCCTCATGTTCTTGGCGGGGGTGCTGTAGACGGGCCGCGCCACACCTGCATGTGAGTCGGCGGCGCGGTCCAGTTCTGACGCCAGGTCGCGCCCTCGGTGCTGGATCTTCCTGACGAAGCCGTGAGCCGAGTTGTACTCTTCACGGTGGCGTTCAGCTGATGCTGGTTAGCCGCGACCTTGGTGGCTTCCTCCAGGAGTTTTTGGCGTGTAGCTTCGAGTGTTGATGCCGCAGCCGCTGGATCTGTCTCGACGACGACCGAAGCACGCATGTGCTGGATGGAGGCGGTGAGCGGGTCTTGCTCTTGCTCGAGCGCGGAGTCTTCTCCTCCTGCCCGACGTTCTTGAGGCTATCGATGGTTTTCGCGAGCGTTTACCATCATGACTTCGACCTGACCCCTCCCTACGGCTGGGACGCGAGCGAGGGGAACGTCGAGGATGGGGTGACCACGCTTGGAAAACCCTCAGCGACAGTGGTGACGTAGACGCGGACGTCTCTGAAGTGCATGATGGAGCCGTCGGCGGGGAAGGTGTTCCCAGCGAAACATGCTGTGTTGTCGATGACGCAGTCGAAGGCACCGAACATGAGAACGAGGCCAGAGGCCACGCGTTCGCCGTCGACGAGCGGAATTCCCGTGCGGAAGATGATCCCAACCGAAGCGCTGTGCCCCATGGTGGGTGCCAACTATCGTGGTGTGGAACACGGCAGAGCCATCGGGGATGGCAAAGAAGGGACACACGGATGCATTCGGTGGCTCACGCAACGGGTTGGGCACGGTGCACTGCAAACACAGGGACATACCCAGGTTCGGGGCCCTCTTGGCAAGGTAACACCCCTACTCCTGCAAGATGAACTATGTATGGGAGCTTGATGCTCAGTACAGATGCTCCTTGAGCTGTTTCCCTAGCTACTATCGGAGGCTAGAGGAAGATGGTAACTTGATGCTAACACTTCTATCCTTCTATTGTTGCCTACCTAGAACCCTGGCTCTGCCCTCCCTTATATACTGGTCTAGGGGGTAGATTACAGATCGGGTCCTAGGGTTTACTATTTGGATATGGGTTTACAGGGCAAGGCCGGCTGCAGGGCCCAGCCGGTGGGTCAGGACCTAGTCCGCCCTTCTTTGAGCGTCATCCTTCTCTTTAGCGGTCACCTGGGCTTCCTTTAGGGCGTCACCCCTGCTTTAACGGTCACCCGGACTGCTTTTGCCAGTCCAGCCGACCGTATCGATTTATCTTTGTCGGGCAGCGCTGGTCATGACGGCATGCCAGCTTCCTTGATGACGAGGGAGAGCCAGAAGCGTACCCCGCACGGAGCGTTAGTCCTTCCGTTCTCTCCATCGAATCCGAGGTGAGCCGGGTGGGAATGGCCACCCGGCCGGTTCTTCTGGCCACCGGCTAGACGAGCCAGCCGGGAAGGTTATAATCCCAACCGGGCTTGCTTGCCAGTCAGCTAGAGTTGTCTTTCCTGGAGGCCAGGCGGCATGCGTCTTCTGGAGCTAGCTTACTTATGCCTGGCATTCCCCACCCGGGGGTTATCCCCCCGACACCCATCATAGTAACTGTAAATCTTGACCAAAAGTCTTGATTCACAATCCAAACTCGATAGAAGTTGCCAGAGATTATCTGTCCAATCCCCTCCATAGTCATTCAGTGTCCTGTTCATCACTTGAACATTCTGGGGTGGATATCGAGGTGCCATGTGGAACTGTGGATAAGAAATTATCATTAGTCACATAGAGTTAAAACTCTTGGGTAATGATCGGATTTGCAATCATACTAAAGAATTATCGCACTAGCAACATGACAGGATTATTCTCAAGTGAATATCCCTCATATCACTAGAGAACTCTTTATTCTTGCAAGTATAAGTCCTACAGGTTCTACCAATTTACTAGGTTTCCAACCTAAGGTCAAAGCATATGCTCTGATACCAACTACGATGACCTAGCATACCACTGCATGGCGTAGTATACTATAGTCGTTGACATAACACCAATGAAACACCGTTCACTAGTATTACACCCCTTAGAATGGCACAACAGACACACAACGGGTCCAATACATGGCTAAAGGTTACAACTCACTCTTTACACAAGATCCAGAGAACACTCCAGGTTAAAGAGAGAGAAAGAACTTCTTACAAAGAAGGATCAAAGATGAACAACACAAGAACTAATATGCTACTAAGAATGGTATCTTAACTAAAGGTATGACATTGATGTTACTGCAATGCACTACAGAAATAGGTTCTTTGGTTAGAGAGTATATTCCTATTTAATCAGTAATTTCGTCTTCACTTGAGTTGAGGTATTTGTTGACTTCCTTGTCTTTGTTGAAGAGGTTTAGCTTTAGATGATGATTCCTGGAGCATAACTTGATGTAGATGTTGTCTATCCCGGCTTCAGAAGCTAGAAAGGGTTAAGAAGATACTTTGAGTACGAGCGTACTCAGAAAGTTCACTAGAAAAGGAGTGTTTGATGCACGATAACTACAGCCACAGACCATAGGTCATAGGCAATTCAAGTTTGAATAAACATTTCTTCAAAGGTTGCTTTTATTCTGAAAGACTATGTCCGTCAGCCCTCACGGGTTTACCAGAACTTTCATGGAGTTCCTTTCCCGCCGCGTTCGCAGCTCCTTCCCGGAACAGGGAGTAACAAGTTACAGTTCTGACACTCTGCAGAGGTGCGTTACTTTACCCATGAGAGATCAACTCTTTGTTGCACAACCGGGCAGCTTATTCCCGTCCACAATTCCATGATGTGGAGCCCAGAAGATGATCCAACCCAATCACTGCCCCCTTAGCAACCTCGAATGCCTCCTTGGTGTACACCATGCCCACATATTGGATTACGACAGTGGTTTGTACAAACCGTTAGATGCTAGAACTATCGTGGGACGTTGAGGGTTCCCACCCATATGTTGCATATCCTCTACGAATTACCAATTAATATGCATGCTACGAGGATAACAGCCACGACATGCACATTCGGCTTCATGCGAGAGGAAGAAGATACAGCTGACTTCTTCGTCCCATTCCAAATCTCATGGTTAACGTGTATTATACGACGCAAGAATCACTGGCGACATTGGTTGTTAAGTCCTAGATAATATGTTCCTTTACCACCGGAACTTTTATAGTAAGTTATTACCTCATGGTAATAACCTATAATCACATTATTATGAAAATAGTGTTTTAGGACCTTTTTCAAATGCATGTGATGTCCACATTGGATTTGTAAAATACTTTACAGAAAATAACCAAAGGACATGAGCAAGTGTGAACTTGCCTTTTGTGATTGCAAGATTATGCACTCACAGTCTTCAAGATGGTATAAGATCCAATATCTGAAATTAAAATCATTGGTCCGGTAAGTACTAATGTTTAAAGAAGCAATATGTTCTTATGCATAAGTAATGTGATGCATTTTATAAACGCGAATCTCAGGGATAACGTTGTTTTAGTGTTTGGGTACTAGAAATGATGTATTTGAAATGTGTTGTACTTTTGGATGAGTTTTATACTCGTGCTTCTTATTAAGGCTTGTGGGTGGGTGTGAAACAATCATATAATTACAATATCCTAAAACTATAGGACACACACAAATGAGAGATGCTACTCAAGATTGCTTATATAAGAGTTCTTGTTTGAAGTGGCAAAAAGAATAACATTTGAAGAAAAGATTTCTTTTCTAAGGTCTAAACAACCTTTGTGGTTAGTTGAGTCTGGTTGATGTTATTTGTGCTTGCTTGAATAGTTTGGGCTTGAGATGCTTTATGACTTAACTATATCAGACCAAAGTTAACTATAAAATGTCTAACAATGTTTATAGTATTATATTTAGAGTCTTGTAGACTAAAGTTAACTTTAAAACATAGATAGTTTGAAATTATAATGCTTATAACATTTGTACTTTGTGGACTTGGTAATGTTGCCTTAAGGTTACTTAAGAATGGTTATATTTTTCTTTGATGTGGTGGTTTTCTTGAATTTATAATGGATTAGTATCAGTTACCCCTTTTATGGATGAGTGGTCATAGTTTGTAAATCATGGAGTAATATTACTTGATTGCTTATGAGTTCATTATAGTGTTTTAGTATGTTGATAAACTTGTGATTAAAGTAAAGGAAATAAGTTTTTATTTAACTACAAATTATTCTTGATGATTTTATATTTTATAAGGATTCTCTTTAGAAAATATTACACACCTATGGTTGAGGAGAATTCAATAAAATTGTAATTAAAATGTGTTAAACTATTTGGACTTCATATTATTAATGTTGAAGACTAATACTATTTATTAGACTCAATTGGTTAATTTTAGACATATTAGCAATTTTTATTTACCTTTATATGAATTATCAATTAAATAAATAAGTTTAAATTTGAGTTATTAAAGTATTTGAATTTTTTATTTAACTCAAAAGTAGAATATTATATTTTAACATGTAGATATTATTTTTGTAATCATTTTGGTATATTACATTTATTTTTGTGATTTATAAATAATAAGATATGATTTTGAAAATTCTTATTACTTTATAATTACTTAATAAATAATAAATATTTAATTAAGTGAAATAATATTACATGATTATAGTTTTTCATAATATTGTTTTTATTTTTCCAAGATTTTTGGTATTTATTTATATTCTTAACATTTACCATTATTAAAATAGGAATTATCAAAGTTTTCTTACCTTTAAAATCTTTATTAAATAATAATTATTTAAATTGTTAACATAATAATGTTTAATAATAGTTTTAAGTTATAGATTTTATTTTTCTAAACATTTTCATGTATTATACATATTTTTCTGAACTATAGAACAAAAGTTATAGATTTAACTAGTTATAATCATTTTATTTAATTTCTGGAATATGTATATTTGGATTTATATCTTTTATTCTTTCTTAAACAGGAAATAACTTTTTACACCGCACCCATACCTAGCCCTAGTCACTGACTAGTGGGCCAGAGGCCACCTCAGCTTTCAGGTTATTAAATGTCTTTGTTACCGACCCTATTTCTACTCCCAGACAATTACATATGGGCCCAAGGCCATGTCATCTGCCACGCGAGACAAAGACTGGGTCAAACTGGCTGACTAGGCTGAGGGTGACCTTGGCATGACGTCATCTGAACTTGATCCTCTCAGATCGATGATGGATCAGATGATTTGGTGCGTGCGCGGGGCTGTGGTTAAGCTCGTTGGAAAGAGGGTATCCCGAGGAATCTATTGGTGGTGGCGCCGCCCTATTTTGGTCACCGGAGGACAACCGGCGACGAGCTCATGCGGCGGTGCTTGCGGGTGATCATGGTGACGTGGATTTAGGAAGCAAACGAAGCATCTACGCATACGAGGAGATTCAGTGACTCACCAGGAACACGATGGTGTGGTCGATAGGGCGAGGCGAAGTCGGAGACGACGGTGAGGTCGATGAACAACGCCGGGAACCGAGGGTGTGATTGGGTTGATTTGTGCCTCCTCCGCTAGTGCGAGTTGGGGCAATCAAACGAGAAGAGCACGGCGGTCTCCACCGTGGTCTTATTTGGCCGAGGTGAGCACGAAATCGCCGGCACCGGCTCACCTCCGAGCTAGGGTTTTTGGTGAAGAAGAAGAACTCGAGAGAGAGAGGATTTCAGAGGGGGAAATGGGGATGAGGACGAGCAGGGACGTCGCTGAGGCCTCCTTATCCACTCCTGGCGACGGCGGCGTGGATCTTGGCGCAAGGACGACGGCGGAAGGCCTCAGCATCGCCACCGAGCTGCTTCCAGCTGGAGAAAGACGACGACGATGGTTTAGCAGAAAACCCCCTGGCATTTCTTTCCTCTCAACCCGCGATCCTGCTTTGGTCCCACCTGTCTGCACTGAAGAGAACGAGCTGGGTTGGCTGTTGGCTTTTGTGGGCTGCACATGGGCGTCAGATAAGGAAAGAGGAGTTGGGCCACGGCCAGGTTTTGTTTTTTATTTGTTTTCCCTTTTTCTATTTTTTATTTTTCTATTCAGATTTATATATAATATTTAATTTGAAATTTTCTTTGTAGAATTAATTTGCTGGATAATTGTAGTAATACTAAAATGTATTTAGTATCATTTGTGAACTTCTATTGTATAATGTTATGTTTTATTTATTTTATTTATGAATATACTTTTCCTATTATTATTTGTAAGGCTTTTAATATGCATTTAATCGAGCTAATATCCATAAACTTATTATAGGGTGCATTATTATTAACTCATGAGATTTGATTCTCATTAACTCATAATATTTAGGAGATTTTTATATGGTGATCCTTTATTTTTATTTGATAAATAGAATTTCTAGGAATTAATATGATTAATATTATTCCCATGAATTTAGGAAATAACAATGGATATATATTTTATTATAATTAACATAGAAGTTAGGGTTTGAATTGGAAGTGCTTACCCTAGAGTTTAGGATTCTTAATTTACTTATATTCCCTTATTGATGTGAGTAAAGGTTTAATAGCTAAGCATAATGTCTTCTGTTTGTGATCTTTAATGATAACACCTTTTTAAAATAGAAAGTTACATCTAAAATGTTTTATGGAGAAGAATTGATAAAGATACTCTTAAGCACATATAATTATGATAATTGGAATTGTCAGAGATGTGCTTATGTAATTTGCTATAAGAAAATATTCCTATTAAGTGATATATCTATAAGATGAGGAATTCATAATATGAAATGGATATTATACTTGGTTTAAGACTTAAAGTTGATTGTTTACCAAGAATTAATACCTTCCACAATTCATAATTCTAGACTTCTAATTAAGGAATTCCTTTTCTAGATATACTACTTCTTCCTATCTATCATCATGGTTAACATGATGAGCTTTACTTCACAAAAAATATTCTTATTCACCTATTATTCTTCTAAACTCATTGATAAATCCAATGAGCTTGACATTGAAGCTTTTATAGTTTCCTCATATCCATACTTGGTTATATACACTACTCTACTGTTGATAACCTTCCATCCAACAAGTATTTCCTTCAAACTCCACTCATAATCTTCCTTAATCATCCATCACTAATATATCTCTAATAGATGTATGCATCTAACTAACTTTCTCTAAAGCTTATTATCCTTTAAGATGAATAACACTACTTCCATAACTCCATGCTATACTAGCTTTAATTGAATCATACTATCTTACATTTACTCTACTCTAATAACTTACACTCCAACCTCACATTATATTAATATGGCTTGTAATGACTACTCTAGGATAACTTATCTATACTAGGGTTTTAATCATGTTCTACCCACCAATATCACTTATACTTCATATAAGTATCCAATCTTGGTGACCAAGTATGATCATTATAATCCTTTAATCATTTATAGCTTAGGTTTCCAATCGGCTAATCAAGACTTCATTAATACAACCTTACATTTGTATTGAAATTATCTTCTCAATATCTCTAATTGGATTAACGATGTTATTCATGGACTATGCCCACTTGGTCTAATATAATTACTACTGGTAACTATATTCAGGGTTCATCCTAGTAATCTTCTTTACTACCACCTATAACTCATTTCAAATAACTCTTATATCCAACCAAAAGTGAGTTTAACTCCTTCAATTATCATATTGATTTAATTCTTCTTCAATCACTCCCATCCTATAGATAATATCTAAGACTAGCATTACTATTTACCTCTACTTAGTTGTTTCTTTATAGGCACTTAAGTGTAAACTATGATATGGTCAAGAGTTGATAGATTGAGATCTGATGAATCAATAGTTGATTTCTCAACATTGATGAACAACAGATAATTGAATATAACTCAATAGAGATGATAAGGATTTATACAGAAAGAAAGATATATGGTGAATGATCTAGACTTAGTTTCTTCCCTTCCCAATCTCACTAACGAGTTAATGTTAGGTATTACCATGATACCCATACTAAGAATAGATAATAATAAGGTAAGTCAGGATTGGTCATTACATTTTTATTACTTTAGTTGTAATCTTAACTTGGCACTTATGAGTTGTTGTGGTGAATATTATGGTATGATCCCTTAAGGATTAGATTAATTATTTAAGCAATGTATTATGAGTAACATTTTATTATATCTGATCTACCCTTAGATCAAATCATGTTTACCCAAATAAGGTTTTAGCAAAGGTTATATTGAAACTTATCACAGTCAACTTGATGATCAACTTCAATTCCATCAAGTTGAGAGAAGCTTCAATCACTTTGATAAGTTTTGTTTAAAAGCGCGAAAATTATTCAGATTTTCTATGCATGAATGCAATGCACACATCTGGGTTCAACTTATTTCTAAGCTCTAATGCTGGGATGTTACACGTGCGACACTTCCACTTAACCTCACGAGACCGTCAACGAATTCGAATCAGCAGAGCAGGACCCACAGCCTCTCCACGTCACGGCGGAACCCACCTGATGTCCACCTCATATCGTGGGACCCACGATGTGGTAGAAGAGAGACGTTGGCCCGATCCGTCCCCTTACCCGAGCACTCCCGCCACCGTTCCAACATCTCATCCCCTTCCATTTTCTTCTCTGGCGAGCAAGTGCGGCAACACCGGCGAGGGATGTCGAGCTCTGCTTCAGCCTCCCTCCGCTCATGGCCATGGAATGGTGCGGTGCCGATGAGGAGGTGCCCCGATTGCCCATGTACCGCACCCCTAAAGCGGCTTGTCACATCCACCGATAATAACGACAACATTGGCCGGTAATTTGTGAAGTGTGAGAGCAAGCCCGAGCCGGGAAAGGTGAGATCTGAGTGTTTCGAGCGCCAATTTCTCGTTTTTCTTTTGAGATTTCATGCATTTCATCGAATTTGGGATTTAGGGTTCATCTCTGCGATTTCAGGAACTGCCAAAATGTGGCCATTTTGAGTGGCTTGATGAGTACATCGAGCGAATTAGGGTGGAGGTAGCATCCCGGGAGCTCGAAAACCCATCCGTGGTGGAGCAATTGGGATCTGGCAACCCCATTTCCGCTGGTACTACGGTGGATGCGAAGTGAAGGCCGAGCTAAAGGAGATGGACAAGCAGCTAAGGCAAATCATCGAATTGAAGAAGCAGGACAATCTGATGGCCGTTTTTTTTATTTTTGTGTAATTTCTCTCGGATTTGTTTATCTCCTGATCATTAGTCATTAGACAGCGTAATCAGTGTTCGAGTGATGCTTTGTTATCGTAGAACTTGCGGAGATGGATGTAATGGTCTATGTCTTTGGCTTGAATAAAATGCAACACAAATTCGGGCAAATTTTGAGTTGCTCTGTTTTCAGAATCAGTGTTCCTTCAGTTTCGTCAGTTTCGTCAACGTTCCTTTAGTTTCATCAGTGTGTTGGGGAGGGGGAGGGGTTGAAAAGTAAAAAAAATTGACGAGGAGTGATTGAAAAAGGCCAGGCTCAAATAGAACTTAGCCAGGCCAAAATGGTCGTATCCAGGCCCAATAGTAACTACTTGTAGATTGGGCAAAAAAAAGTACTCACGTTACAATCTAACTAGGGACGTGTGGATCAGCAGATACTCGTGCTCAGGTCGCAATCTTTTATTTTTTTGCGAAAGTAAATATATAAATGAAGGCCAAGGGCATCCATTTAACTAACAAGCTGAGCACTTTAACTTGGGCGCCCCTTTAACTTATGTAAATATGTTGTTTGAAAATGAACCATGTGTTGCATGTGTTGTTTGAAAATAATCAACCATCAAAACTTTAACTTATTCTTCCTTTTGAGCTTTTCTAATTTCACTCATTTTATAAGTATTGCACGAGTATTATATGAGAACTTTTTTGTGTGTCTTTTGTTTTATGCACTTGTTGTTTTGGGTGTTTTGACAAATGACAATACAATAAAACACAAGTCGATCACATAGATAATATATTAGATAACATAAGGGGTACAATATAGAGATGGGCACAATATAGAGAGGGGCCCCACATTACATAGAGGGCCCCACATGACATAAACCCTAAAGGAAACTAATCCTAAGGACCCGACGCCTAAACCCTAGGCTAAACCCTAACCCTAGATACTACGTGGGTTTAGGGATGACGACCAACCTCGCCGCTAGGAGGCTGTCCTACTCCATCGGCGGTAGGGCGGTGCCGCCGCCGCCCTCCAAGCTGCCGCCGCCGCATTCCAAGCCGCCGCCCTCTCCCGTGCATCCCGTTGTCTCTGCTTCTCCTGGAAGGCCCAGCGATTTGCCTCTCATCGGTCCTCCTCCTCCCGTTTCCGTCTTTTCTTTAGGGCACGCGTGTCCTTCTCCTCCCACTTCGCAGCAGCAGCCAGCTCCTTCGCCTCCTGCTCCTTTGTCGTCTTCCAATACTCGTCGGAGGGGCCGGAGTCGGGGAGGTTGCCACCGACGCTGGGGAGGGGGTTGTGGACGAAGTGGCCTTGGGCCCAGGGGTAGGCCGGGGCTTTGCGTCGCCCCCCTTGTTGCCACGCCTTGGGCGCGTGGGCGCCTCCTGATCCCAGACCTGCCTGTGGTCCGGGTGGTTGTCCTCGTCGCTGACCTCAGATTCCGAAGGGAAGCGCGGGGGGGGGGGGGGGGGGAGGTCGCCATGGTCGCCAGAGAGGTCTTTTTTGGGGCTGGGAGGAGGCAAAGGAGGCAAAGGGACTCGGGCTCGAGGTTGAAGATGAGGAGGCAAAGACGTTTTGCCTATTTATTGAGGGCTCAGCGTGAAGGGAGGCGTGGGAATCCTGCGTTGGCGCAGCCGCGTGCGCTGCGTTGCGTGCAGGCAGCGGGCGTAACCGCGTGCGTGATCAATGCAGTTAGTGCAAAAAAATTTGCTAGGATGCGACGTGACTCTGCCCTGCACCGTCGCCCCCGCCCCTGCATGCATGCATTAATGGGAAAGAGAGAAAAAACGTCCAAGGTAGTTGTTCATTGGTAGTGGAAAATAAAAGAGAAAATAGAATTTGGCCTTGATTTACTCGGTAATAAATGCAGGAATCTAGGACCAAGGTAGTTGTCACACGACATGTAGCAAACTCGTTCGTTTTTACACACCGCATGCAATAAGCTCACACATGGAAACTCAACGGGTGAGAAAAAAATCGATGGGAGTAATCAGAGGGATGTCAATTGGAGCAATCAATGCATATATAAGCCTATAATCCGGAATAGAGGGAGTATGAAAATAAGTTTAAAAACAAAATACTAGCATTTATAATATCAATTTTATATAATATAAAAGTATGTGTTATGGTGAATCTAATTATATTTATTATATATTTTAGATTTTGATATTTTTTCTTATATACGTAGTCAAAGATTATAAATATTGACTTTTTGTATGGCGCATGAACCCGAGGGGAGTAAGTTTGACGGAAGAAAGTTGTTAGACGTGCACTTATTTAATGCGACGGAGGGAGTAAATACGCTGCAGCGCTGCTACGTCGGTTGGTTGCACGCAAAATAGCTAGACTGCAACGCGAGAGGCAGCTGCATGGCATGCATGCATGGTGCAGCCCGCCCCGCCCAGTGCCCTCGCATGCCACGCTCGGTCCAACGGTCAATGGAGTGTGCCACGTTGTACCTTATATTTATTACATATTTTAGATTTTGATATTTTTGCTTATATACGTAGTCAAAGTTTATAAATATTGACTTTTTAAGTTTGACTGGAGAAAGTTGTTAGGTGTACACTTATTTAATGCGACAGAGGGAGTAAATACGCTGCAGCGCTGCTGCGTCGGTTGGCTGCACGCAAAATAGCTAGACTACGACGCGAGAGGCAGCTGCATGGCATGCATGCATGGTGCAGCCCGCCCCGCCCAGCGCCCTCGCATGCCACGCTCGGTCCAACAGTCAATGGAGTGTGCTATGCTGTACCTTATCTATTTATGGAAAAACGATGCGAGCCAATCAGATTTCAGAATCATCCATCCCACAGATCGCCAAGAGCTAGCCGCGAAATCCTTTTAAGAGACGCCAACCAATCAGATTGCAGAACAAGCCCTCCCACGGATCGCCCAGAGCCACCCACGGAATCCTTCTAGAAGACGCGATCGGATGGCCACAATGTCGCGCTAGGGTTAGATCTACGTTCCTCATTCGGCCTTAGGGTTAGCTGGGTTTAGGATGCAGTCAACGAGGTTTTCACAAGTTTGACCAGACATTCAAATGTGCATAACTAATTCAAAAAAAAACCTTCGCATGGTGTCATGTTATGTGACATAGTTGTGAGGAAAAATATCAAACTTGGTATATTGATCATATTTCAAAAAACCCTTCACAAAATGACCTATCTCCTCCGAGGTTTTCTGGCTTTCGGGTCAAATGACCAATGATATAGCTAGAATCAAGGCATAGTTTGTGATAATGTGCCCATACTGGGCATGCATGTGTATAATGGGATGAGTAACAATGTTGTAGTACAAGGTTTTCCTTTTCGACGCACAGAAAATCCATTTTCTATTTTCTGAGTGCTAAAAGAGGGGGGATTTGTGAAGCAACCACCAAATTATGTTTCAAAATGGTAACATCCTATTTTTCAAAAATACTAGACCACCTAGCATGTATAATGTCCCAACTTGAGTATCTCAAACCTTTTATTCCATCCCTGGTGAAAAAGAATCCTGCCGAATCGGTTGGAAGTGGGTAAGATATGAACTACAGGTATATAATTTCATGCGGATGATTTTTTGTAAAAATCATTTTTAGGTTCACAACATGTTATTTCATCAGATATCCAATGCTAGTTTTGTGAGCCTCAGCCCCTAGCTAAGAATATTTATGAAAACCCTTCAAAAAGTTTGACTAGACATTCAAATGTGCATAACTAATTCAAAAAAAATCAAAAAAATACAAAACCTTCGCATGGTGTCATGTTATGTGACATAGTTGTGAGGAAAAATATCAAAATTGGTATATTGATCATATTTCAAAAAACCTTTCACAAAATGACCTATCTCCTCGGAGGTTTTCTAGCTTTCGGGTCAAATGACCAATGATATAGCTAGAATCAAGGCATAGTTGGTGATAATGTGCCCATATTGGGCATGCATGTGTATAATGGGATGAATAACAATGTTGTAGTACAAAGTTTTCCTTTTCGACGCACAGAAAATCCATTTTCTATTTTTTGAGTGCCGAAAGAGGGGGGATTTGTGAAGCAACCACCAAATTGAAGTTTCAAAATGGTAACATCCTATTTTTCAAAAATACTATGCCACCTAGCATGTACAATATCCCAGCTTGAGTATCTCAAACTTTTTATTCCATCCCTGGTGAAAAAGATAAATCCTGCCGAACCGGCTGGAAGTGGGTAAGATATGAACTATAGGTACATGATTTCATGCTGATGATTTTTTGTAAAAATCATTTTTAGGTTCAAAACATGCTATTCATCAGAGATCCAATGCTAGTTTTGTGAGCCTCAGCCCCTAACTAAGAATATTTATGAAAACCCTTCAAAAAGTTTGACCAGACATTCAAATGTGCATAACTAATTCAAAAAAATTAAAAAAAAATACAAAACCTTCGCATGGTGTCATGTTATGTGACATAGTTGTGAGGAAAAATATCAAACTTGGTTTTAGAAATGGTCGAAAAAAAACTTGCTTAGAAATGGGGTGGTTTACCCTAGCTTTCTTCAACAACAAGAGGTGGGCCTTTTTCTCCACCCTTCCTCCTGAAAACAAGCAAGTTAGCCGGGGGAGAAAAATCATCAACAAGAAATGGGATAGATTTTGTATGAACATACTTTGGATTTTCAGCAGTGTATCTGCACTTGGTAGATCCAGCTCGGTGTCCAAGTTCTTCACAGAGTTTGCATCTATTCTTATTACCTTTTTGGGCCCTTTTTGGCTTGGCATCTTTCTTTTCATCTCTCTTTCCCTTCTTGCTGCTCCCACCTTTCTCAAACCAAGCCTTGAATCTACTCTGCTTGGGCCTGCCAGCCTTTCTTTTCATCAAAGGAGGACACAAGGAGAACTGAATGTCCACTTCAGGCCACTGAGACTGATCTGTAAGTGCTGGAATTGGTGTTCCATATGCAACCTTGAATTTTGGTATAGAATAATACTCATGCAAATATGGGTGTATATTTAGCTTGTGTTTGGAGTCCAAGAAAAGTATGGCATGCTCACAAGGCTTCCCAGTGTGTTGCCACTCAAGGCATGTGCATTCATGCAATTGAGTGTCAACAACATGCCTCCTGCCAGTCTTTGTATATCTGACTTTAGCACCCCACAATGAGGATTTCTCAACACGCAAATGTGCAAGATTTCTGCTCCTGTTGACCACCTGCTGCACAACATCAGGAAGCTTATCTCCTTGAAGAACATCACCAAGCCTTCTTCTCAATTCCCACAACCTCATGATCATGATCCTGATCTGGTCAACCATGTCATGGACAGGCAAGTCTTTTAACTCCTTCACTTTGTTGTTGAAACTTTCTGCCAAATTATTATTGATATGATCACATTTGATGGCAGTGTTAAAACCTGACCTGTACCATAAAAGAGAATGGTAGGTTTACAACCATGTACAAAACTTGACCCTATCCTCCTGAGGGCATGCCGCCTTAATCTTATCAAGGTGATATGAATGTGTCTGTCTGGTGTAAGATCTTGCTGCTGGCCACATGCGTCCAAAATCATCTCCTCTGAATTTTTTGATCAAATTCATCCACATATGGCCGAAGCACTCCCTCTTCTCAGCATGAGGGAAAACAATCTTCACTGCATTTTCTAAACCTTTACATGCATCTATGTGCACTGCCAATGGAGAGACTGTCCCTATGCATCTTTTCAACTGCATCATGAACCATGTCCATGATGCCTCTATCTCAGACTGAAACATGCCAATAGCTACAGGGAACATCCAATTGTGTCCATCTAAAGCATTGCATGCTGCTAGTTGACCATTCCACTTTCCAGTCAAGAAAGATGAGTCTATACTCAAATATGGACGGCACCCTGCTTTGAAGCCATCAATGCAAGGCTTTAAAGCCATGAAGAATTTAGAGAAGAAGACTTTCCCATCAGCTGTTACCTCAGTATCTATCTCCACAACACTTCCAGGTGACCTCTTCTCTACTTCTGCTTTGAAGTTATAAAGCATTCGAAAGATATTTTCCCAATCACCATATAGCTCTTTCATTTCCCTTTGCTTTTCCTTCCACACTGTAGTATAATTCAGCTTAATGGGGTACTGCTTTTCCAAGTCTATTTTCAGTCTCTTTGAAGTGTTGTTTGGTGTTGTGGCTAAAATAGGCTTGATCTTTTCTGCAACCCATAATTGTGATGTCATCTTTGTAACTGTTTGAGAACTTGTAATGCAAGTATGAGGTTTTGGAATTTGATTCACTCTTATTGTCCTTCCATCAGGTTGGCATCTAGCAGATATATACCAC
Organism: Avena sativa; assembly: GCA_916181665.1. Classification (NCBI taxonomy): domain Eukaryota; kingdom Viridiplantae; phylum Streptophyta; class Magnoliopsida; order Poales; family Poaceae; genus Avena; species Avena sativa. The sequence continues at coordinate 200,127,441 of OV702282.1, forward strand.
TTGCAAGGCTTGGCACCACCATCATAACCTATGCATTTTGCATAGAACTTCTTTTTATCAGTCCACATAGTCTTGGTAGCAAACTCACGTTTGACTGCATATGTCCTGAAACACATCCTGAATTCATCCATGCTTGGAAACAATCTCCCAACTTCAATAACTGGGTCCTCTTTGTCATAAACTGTTACTAGCTCATCATCATGTGCATCATCTACATGAACTGCAACATTTTCCAACAATTCTAGATCTATATCTGCCTCTTCATCTCTTAAATGGTTGTCACCATCATTTGCAGCTTCATCCCTCTTCTTCTCCTTGTCTCTGTCATCTATAGGAATGCCAAAAAGCTTTGTCATTTCAATGTCATCTATTGGTGCAATGACCAAATCAGTTCGGTCATGTATCTCAACTGAATTCCAATCAACAGTTACAATCCTTTATGCATTAGCATCTGCAGCCTCCCCTTGTGCATTAGCATCATCCTCCACTGTTAACACTTCCAACTCAGTAAGTATAGGCATTACTTGCCTTTGTGCAGCCCAATCATCCTCGACCATCTGAGCAGCCGCTTCGAGGCCACATATCCAACCCTCGAATCAGGTATCAATGAGCTCTGCTAAAAACAGAACAATTTTGCTTGTACAACCGTTTCGCTCATCGATTTCATCAACTATATGTTCCCCTGTCTCAACCCTAACATAGTCATATTTGCAATCATCAAATCGTAACAAAGAAACTTCTTGCTCTGGCCCCCAAACCACACTATCCCCAATTTTTTCCACCATTTTCCTCACTGCCTCCTCTCCCATGTTTATTAGCTCTTGGGGATCAACATGTTCTAATTCCACCTCCTATTTAACAACCGTGTCTTTCTCAATGATCTACGTGCTGCCATCAACTAAAACAACCCTAGAGGGAAAGAAATTGATGCGAAATTCGAAGGTTTGGCGCGCAACATCGTCTCCCCTGTTTTTGGCGGGCACTATGAGCTAGCGGAAGCGAACAAAGATCTCAACCTTAGAGAAATGAAGTGCAGAGATGCGGGATATACCGATTAGAAGTCCCCTCTCCATGCTACATCTCGTTCCCCCTCGCCCCGTTCAGCATACCCCGGCCTCCACAATCTAGCATCAATGGGCACGCTCAGATCTCGAATTGAGAAGAATGGGAGAGGAATTATCTTTCAAATGGCACTCACCACCTTCGCCGTCGAAGGGAAAGCGCTGCCGCCTAAAAAAATTGCCCTGCCACCGCTGGCACCGAGAATGATGGGTGAGGTCCGCCGCCGCCGTCGGGGAAGCTACAGTCAGTGTGACGCGCGCTGTCGGTCGGAAGCGGTTGGTTTGACTGGCTGTCCCAACTGACCGGTTTGGCTTAACCCTAATCTTGGAACATATTTAAATGTGTCCTTATCGACCGTTTTATGGCCCGTGCGGCCCTGGGCTATTAGCCGCTTCAGAAATGTCGCATGCGAGCTATTCTTTTCAACGATGACGTGTTCCTTCCAATTTCGAGTAAAGACGTCGCATGGGAGCTATAAGCCTGGGTGCAGTGGGGGTAGGGGGCAACATAGCTCGAGCACGGGGGTATTTTTTTATTGTATCTATTTTTTAGAGCATCCGACAACTAAAAAATCTAAATGATTCGAAACTAAGAAGTAGCTACCTAGCGAAGATGTCACTCCCTCCATTTCATATTACTCCACACCTTTGACCAAGTCAGTCAATCTCTATAATATTTAAACAAGTATAACATATAAAACATCAATATCTATAATATTAAATGTATATGCTATGAATGGTTCATTATGTTTTCAATAGTATTAATTTAATTTTGTAAATCGTTATAATTTTAAATTTATAGTTGGTCAAACTCGATAATGTTTAACTTTGACTAAACCTAATATGTAGAGTAATATAAAATAGAGGGAGTATGTTTTTACAATAGGGTAATTTTGATGTTCCTATTGTAGCCCGACTTTAGTTCTTTTAGTGTTGAGTATTCGAAAAACCGCAAGTATCCTTTATGCTTTTTTAAAACAAATATATTGAGCAAGCAATCCACCTCATTAAAAACCTTCCAACCCACTTAGGTATCCTGAAAGGAAAAGAGTGCGTCTGAAACTTGCTACTCCGAACAAAACCAACAGTTACAGTGTTACATTGTGCGGGAGTTTATCTAAAATAAAACTAGGAGGCTCATTGACCCAATTACATGAGTTCATATTAGAAAAACAGGACCTTGCTAGATCATAGGCGACTCCGTTTTCTTTCCTTGGGCAATCACTGAACACCACAGTTTGAATTAAAGACATCATATCCATGCATTCAGCAAACACCGCGGCAGATTCATTCCACCAATGCCCATCAGAGTGCATGCTTCAATGGTTTCAATCAAATCCGTTTCTGCAATAATATTGTTGCATCCCAGTCTTGAAGCTAGCGCTAATCCTTTTCTCATCGCCCTAGCCTCCGCCATCGTCGGGGATGCCACGAATGGGAGATAGATAGTTGAAGCGGCAATGAAGTTTGCATCATAATCTCGTAGAACAGCTCCAATAGCACATGCACATTTATCCACATGAAATGATGCATCTACATTTAGTTTTACCTGCCTTGATTTGGGTTTCTTACACCTATTGTTCAAAGGAATCATCCGTTGTGTAGATGCTTTTGCAAAATTTGAAGTGATACCAAGGATAGACATTTTGCACTTATACACGAGGGGAACCGATTCATTAGGTACCCGTCGCCTTCGAATCGCGACGGACATGGCGAGCATGAGGATCGCTGGCGGCCTTGGCGTGGGATCGCGCGGGGCAGTAGCGGTGGATCCCGCCTTTGAACTCGGCGGGTTCGGCGGCTGCTAGGATGAGGATAAGACAGAGATTCCGACGGTGAGTTGCGTCTCTGACGGGGTGTTCCGGCGACATGCAGGTTGTCACAGCTGATGTATCTCCTTAGCGCCTACGTGTCAAAGTGTGACGTGTGAGTCACGTCGTGGTGTGTCGCATTGTCGTGTGGACCCTTGGGCCGGGGCGGTGTGGGGTACTTAAACCCAAGTCCTGTAACGTGATAACTATGCGAGTAATGAGAAACAAGAAAACTTTGTCCTACCTCTCTCTCTGTTCGAAATTTCTTACTCCTTCCTCACGAAAGCATCCGATCCTCTTTCTGGCAATCATACCAGATCGAGGTGGTACAATTTGGTATCAGATTCACCGATCGCTGGGCGTGCTCCGCGGGTTCGACAGGTTCGGGAGGCCGTCTTCGGATCGCTCTCTCGGTAAAATATCCTCATCCTCGTGGCGGCGTAGTTCGTGGACCTCCCAATTCACCGCCGTGGTTCCGTAAAAATCCGAGGACCGGTTGGCACCGGTGGGTGAGGAGTTCATCATGGCGTTGACCAAAGCTTCTCCGCATACATCTCTGGTGCTCGCAGCGATGGGGGAAGCAACGGCATCAGCACTCGAGTCTCTCACAGAGTGCAGGCAAGCGGTGGATCTGCTTCATGGCCGCGTTGCCGTCATCGACTCGACGCAGCAAGGGCTGGTGGCGCAGCTCGGGTTGGTGGCAGAGGCGGTGGAGGCGAACGACAAGGCACAAGCGGATACGACACTCCAATTTTAGACTCTGCACGACAAGCTGACGGTCACGGTGGAACGCATCGAACGCCAGATGCGGCGCTCTCCATCTCTCGAGGAGGACGATCCGAATCCAGGTGTGTCTATCCTGGGTGGTCAGAGCATTCTTCAACCCGTTCAGGTTACTTGGTCGGGTGACGCGCCAGGTGCATCTGCGTCAGCTCAGATTCTGACTGGGAGTGGGGAAGGCCTGGTTTCCCCATGATCGGGGGTGCAATCTGGGGGCGGGGGTGGCGCTGGTGCTGGAGTGATTTGTGGCGTAGGGGGCAATAGAATTGGCAGAGCAGGCGGCGGTAGAACCACTTGCAACACTGATCATGTGAAGCATAATTTGAAGATGTCATTCCCACGCTTTGATGGTGATCAAGCGCGTATATGGAAGGATAAATGTCTTGATTATTTCAGGCTGTTCAATGTACATGTGTCTCTGTGGTTAGTATCTGCGACTCTGCATATGGATGGTAATGCAGCACTATGGCTTAAGGCGTATAGATTGCGGCATTCGATCAACACTTGGCCTGAACTGATGACGGCAGTGGAAGACAAGTTCGGCGCAGATGATCATCGCAAATATATGAAGCAATTTCTGGCACTGAAGCAGAAAGGAACAGTTGAGGAATATCATTTACAGTTTGAGACCTTGTCCTACCAGATATCCTTGCAAAATCCACACTATGATGAACAGTTTTTTGTGTCTCAGTTTGTCAGAGGGCTGAAACCTGAACTTCGGGGAGCAGTGGAGGCTCAGGTTCCAGGAAATGTAGAGAGGGCCATCCTTCTAGCTGTCGTGCAACAGGAAGCGTGTGTAGATTCCAAATACTGGGGACAGAGACATGGCCACTATGCAAAAGCAGAGGCTATTCCTACCAAAGGGGAGGCACCTAAGCCAGCTATCGGAATAGGAGGGGATATGTGGAAGGATAGGCAACTTCGAGATTATAGGCGCACTAATGGATTATGTTTTAAATGTGGAGAAAAGTATGATCCCACACATCAGTGTCTCAAGAAACAAGGAGCAAAACTTCATGTAGTGCAAACTGAAGACACTCCTGAACTTTTCTCTGAAGAAATACTGAATATGTTGGAAATGCAGGACTTGGCACATGCTGAGCGGCTTAGTTTATCTATTCATGCCTTGCAGGAACTGGTGGAGCACAGACACTGCAGTTGAGAGCATTGGTGGGTAACCAAGTTCTTTTGATATTGGTTGACTCAGGAAGTAGTCATAGCTTTATTAATGCTAACATGTTAGACATAATCAATTGTACAGTCCAAGATATCTCTGCAACTCCAGTAAAGGTAGAAAATGGAGAGTGTATGCAATGCAGCAAAATGGTGACATCATTATCTTGGTGGTGTCAAGGGGAGACTTTCACCACAGATATGAGAGTCTTGGAATTGGGGGCTTATGATGCAATTTTAGGTATGGATTGGCTCCAACAACACAGTCCTATGGTAACTAATTGGCTCAACCATCGTCTGGCTTTTCAGTATAACAATAAGCTTGTCAAATTACAAGGTATATTGGAACCTGCTCTCCAAACTGTACAAGAACTCCATGTTGAACAGCTGATTAAATGGTACAAAGGTAATGAGGTTTGGGCATTGGCCATTGTACAGACTGAACATTCTAAGGGAACAGAACCTGTACCTGAAGAAATACAAACAATATTGCAAGAATTCAGTGATGTGTTTGTCACACCCTCTGAATTGCCACCTGAGAGGCAATATGACCATGCAATACCCCTTAAACATGATGCTTCTCCTTTCAATTCCAGACCATACAGATATTCACATGCACACAAGGATGAAATTGAAAAACAGGTGGCTGAAATGTTGAAAGCTGGCATTATTTCTCCTAGTATGTCACCCTTTGCATCTCCTGTGCTCTTGGTCCAAAAGAAGGATGGCACTTGGCGTTTCTGTGTGGACTATCGGCGGTTGAATGACCTGACAATCAAAAACACATTTCCCATGCCAGCTATAGATGAGCTTCTGGACGAACTAGCTGGGGCTAAAATGTTCTCCAAGCTTGATCTCCGTGCAGGATATCACCAGATTAGAATGCTACCGGCTAATGAGCACAAGACAGCGTTCAAAACACATCAAGGACATTATCAGTTTCGAGTGATGCCATTCGGGCTATGCAATGCTCCCGCAACATTTAAATGTGTGATGAACCAAGTCCTCCATCCCTGTTTAAGGAGATCAGTGCTTGTGTTTATGGATGACATTTTGGTATATAGTTCTTCCTTGGCAGAACATATCCGTCATCTCACTGAGGTCCTTAAACTGATGCGACAACATCAGTTATATGTGAAAGACAGCAAGTGTTCTTTTTACTGTTCTAGTTTGGAATATCTGGGGCATATAATTTCAGTTGATGGCGTTGCCACTGATCCCAAGAAAACTGAAGCAATAATATAGTGGCCACAGCCGACTACAGTGACAGAGCTTCGTGGTTTCCTTGGTCTCACAGGGTACTATCGTAAATTTGTCAAAAAATATGCAATCATCGCTCGTCCCCTTACCAATTTGCTGAAGAAGAAAGCCTTTTCCTGGGATGATCAAGCATCTCAGGCATTTCGGGCACTAAAGGCAGCAATGACATCCACACCAGTCCTACAATTGCCCAATTTCCAGAAAATGTCTGTGGTCGAAACAGACGCCTGTGACACGGGCATTGGCGCAGTGTTGATGCAGGAGGATCATCCTATCGCTTTTTTGAGCAAACCATTGGGAAATTCGCATCACCAGCTCTCCATTTAAGAGAAGGAGTTTATTGCTCTACTAATGGCAGTGGACAGGTGGCGTTCGTACCTCCAGCATGGTGAATTTGTCATCAAGACAAATCATCACAGTCTATGTTACCTCGAGGATCAGACACTGCAATCCCCACTGCAACACAAGGCAATGGATCGTCTCATGGGATTGCAATTTTGCATTATGTACCGAAAGGGTGTTGAAAATCAAGCTGCTGATTCATTGTCCCGTGTGGGTCATCTGCTTATGATTCAGACTTGTTCTGAGGTTCAGCCGGCCTAGCTGCAAGAGGTGGTTAACTCGTATGCCACATATGTTGTTGCTCAGAGGCGCTTACAGGAACTTGCGCTTTCCAGTCCTGATGAACATGGTTACTCGTTACAACATGGTCTCATTCGGCTCCACGAGCGAATTTGTATTGGCGCAAATTCAGCACTTCAAACTAAGTTGATTGCAGCGTTTCACGCGAGAGCCATTGGGGGACATTCTGGCACAGAAGCAACCTACCAAAGATTGAAGAAGCTTTTTGCTTGGTCAGGTATGAAACTTGCTATGTCTGAATTTATCAAACAGTGCGATGTCTGTCAACATGCCAAGCACCTGAACCAGCATCCCCAAGGGCTCCTCGAGCCTCTTCCTATTCCTGAAGGAGCTTGGCAAGATATAACAATTGATTTTGTGAAAGGTCTGCCGCTATCAGAAGGGGCAAACACAATTCTGGTTGTGGTGGATCGATTTACCAAATATGGCCACTTTATTCCAATGAAGCATCCTTTTTCAGCACCTCAAGTAGCTCGTGTTTTCATTGATTCAGTGGTCAAGCTCCATGGTATGCCACATTCCATTGTGTCTGATAGGGGAGCCATTTTTACAAGTCATTTTTGGAAACAGTTGTTTGCCAAGTTAGGAACCAAGCTCAACTTTACAACAGCATACCACCCTCAGACTGACGGGCAGACGGAGCGTGTGAATCAGAGTCTGAAAATGTACTTGAGATGCAGCATTCAGGACAACCCAACTCAGTGGCGGCGCTGGATTGCTTTGGCAGAATTCTGGTATAATTCTTGTGTTCACAGCTCTATTGGGATGTCGCCATTCAAGGCTCTCTATGGTCACGAACCAAACTTAGGGGCCATGCAATCTATTCCAGTGTTGCCGGATGCCACTGTCCCTGATATGTTGACAGAACGGGCTGCTCAATTGGCACAACTGAAGGTTAATCTAGCTGCCGCGCAAAATTGCATGAAGCAAAAGTCTAACAGGAACAGAAGGAGTTCCAGTTGGGTGAAAAAGTACTGCTCAAGCTTCAGCCTTATGTGCAGAAATCCGTGGTCAACATACCATTTTCCAAACTAGCTTACAAGTATTTTGGGCCTTTTGAGATTCTCGAGCATATTGGGAAGGTAGCATATAAGTTGCAGCTGCCTGAAGGAAGCTTAATTCATTCGGTGTTCCACGTATCTCAACTCAAGAAGCTTATGTCAGACTACACGCCAGTCTTTGCCGAACTACCTACGGTACCAGCGCTTGACCTGAAGGACATTTTGCCTGAGAAAGCTCTTGACAGGCGGATGGTGAAGAAAGGCAACGCAGCAATACCCAAGTATTGATCAAGTGGCACGGGCTGCCTGAGGATTCGGCTACATGGGAACACTGGGAAGTGTTGAAGATTCGTTTTCCTTCTATCCTTGCTTGGGGGCAAGCAAGTTTTCCTCCAGCTGATGTATCTCCTTGGCGCCTACGTGTCAAAGTGTGACGTGTGAGTCACGTCGTGGTGTGTCGCGTTGTCGTGTGGACCTTGGGCCGGGACGGTGTGGGGTACTTAAACCCAAGTCATGTAACGTGATAACTATGCGAGTAATGAGAAAGAAGAAAACTCTGTCCTACCTCTCTCTCTGTTCGAAATTTCTTACTCCTTCCTCACGAAAGCATCCGATCCTCTTTCTGGCAATCATACCAGATCAAGGTGGTACACAGGCTCCCGTGGCGGCGGGTGTGCTGTCTCCTGTGGCGGCGGGTGTGCAGGTGAGGGCGGCGGCGGCGGCCTCGCGTGGAGGGTGGCGTGATGGCGATGGCTAGGGAATTCGACGAGACTCAGTTAGCGTCGGGCCTTCGTTTTACCACTAAACACGGGTGTACCCTGTAGTGGAACGAGAACTTTGAGCAAGCAGATTTCAGATGGGAAAACCAAAATGCATTTTTCTAGAGAGTCGGATGGATGGTCAGGATCTGTGACCGCTAACCTGACGAAATATGAAGCATAGATAAATTCTGCTTAGCAATCCATACAATTGGCTTTCTGTCAAACTGTACAATGCAATGCATATATGTCACAATTCTTGGACGGAGTTTCTTATCGGTGGTACCATTCGTCCAGCAACGGTCAAGCAAAAATCCAGAAATTTGAGTGTGTCTATAAGTAGAACTCAATGTAGTTATAGAAACTCCAGCCTATTTTTTGATAATAGAGTCATGTTCTTGCATTTTCATCTTTCGGAAAAGTTTCAGCTATTTCGATCAAAAGATGTGGAGGCGTCCTGCTGTGTGCTCGGCAATAGAAGATGATCTGCGGAAATTTTGTCAAGTCGCAAGGTTTGACCTCGCCTCACTTATGATCTTCTCTTCAAGACAGAGATTCCCTAGCTTAATTTCTCCCCGCAGATAGCTTGTACTATTAGGTGCTGTTTATACCTAGGATATTGGCTAATTCCATGCCCTTGATTTTCTAATGCACCGGTAAATGCTATGAAAATTTATGTTTCTGTCTTAGAAGTCCTCATTTTTTAAATGGTGTTCAAATGAGGATACGAATAATCATCATAATAAGACCACAAATCAAGTTATGCTTACACCTTTTTGAAGTGAATTATGTTACTAGTATTTTTTGTGTCTAGCAATGTTATGTTAGTCAACATGTGCATTGCATGTGCACGATTACAAGGTGGGTGAAGTAAGGAGTTTCAGCAAATCTCTTTGGGGCCATCCCCTGTAATCTTTGCTGATATACTCACTGGAGTAGACTGAAAGGCGTACCGGTCAGGACATGTTCAAATATGTGTGAGTACACCGTGGATGTCAAAACTTGCTACAACAACCATTCAAATTTCTCCCCAAAATGCCATACAATCTTAAGCATTGACAACTTACATGTTTGAAATTTGGATTTTTTTAAACCGCCTATCTCCTTCACTTGTAGTCATTTATCATTCAATTAGTGAAGCATAAATTCATTCCATTTCCTAATATTAATCAAATTAGCATCGTTCTTTAGAAAGAAAGCCCATCTCCATTAGATTTGTGTTGCAAAATCACAGCTGCAAAAATTCAAAACAACCTTCTTATTTTCTTAACAATCATATGATTTCCAAGATCAAATATTGTTAAGAAGACACTAGTACTGAAATCTGATCACCAGAACAAGCCATATGACTCTAGACCATTATAGTAGGCACATGTAAGTACAAACTAATCACTGACAGAGTAACAAGTACAACATAGCTTAATATATTTACTAGATTGAATTGAGATGATAATAGTATAAATCTATGTATAAGCACCAAGTTGACTAGACAGAGTACAGCCTATTCATAACGCTTGTTTATAATACATAAGGTATCCAAAGGAATGCAGGAGCAACACGGAGACAAAAAGGCAATTAAATTTTAAACCCTTATCCTTATGTACAACAAAGAACTTGCGCGTTCTGACCGTGCCGGGTTTACACGGCTTGGTGTAAACTTCCTACCATCATGCATCACTCAGCAATCCCCCTTCGGAGAATGATCCGACCATCTTCTTTTTGCCGGCGTCGCAGGCTTTAAGGATCTCACATATATCATTCTTCTCAAGGAACTTCTCTCCATTGACCAGAATGAGAGGGATGTATTGCAGGACCAATCTTTTGCACTGTCAAACATGGAAAATGTCAAGACGTGTACCCTTCTCATGCTATATAATGAAAGTTAACTGAAGAAGCTGAATATCTCCTTTGGGATACATTCTTTTTATTAGAGGAGATAGATAGCTTACCTGCTGCACATGACCTTGAAGCTTGTTGCATTCCTTGAGGAGAAGTTGAATTATCTCAAACTACAGATATCACATGGAAAATATTAGGGGCAGACAGAATAAAAATTCAGGGCAGAAGCAAAGCAACAATCAAGTAAAACAAAGGAATTACCTCAGCATCAGGATCTTTCAGTTTGGACTCAATTTCATCCATGACTTGGTGGCAAAGCACGCATGTACTCTCACTTCTCACACCAGACAGAAGAGAGTTGCAGAAGCCATATTGTTTGCACAACTCGTCTGGCTTGATCTCAGCGATCTTGGCAAAGATGAGAGGTGCATAGTAGTCCACCAACTCAACACACTGCAGAGAGAGAGAATGTCCATGCTAAGATAATCCATGTATAGATTTATGTTTTGGGAGTTATTTTCCCACCACAGCATTTAGCAAGAAAATACAGTACTGTGCTTTAATACATTTTAATAATGCTGGTATTTTTCTGTAGTGCATAGAATTCAGCATGTAACCGATTACAGAAACAGACCAGAGTGTTCAAAACGATTACCTTCTTTTCCAGTGATAATGTCTGAGAACAAGCATCATGAAGGACCTGGATCACCTTATCCTGTGACTGTTTCTCATTAACATAGCTAAGTGCCTCGGTTGTGAAGTTCTGACACGCTGAGCATAGTGGGATACCCCTGTCAACATGCACAGGAATTTTGCTCGAAGTTAATTCCTCCTTGGAAATTTGACCGTAGCCTCGGTCCTCCTTCTCGATGTGAAGAAAAACTGTGGAGAAATAAATCAGATATTACTGGCCAAAGAACAATTGCGGATGCAAGGAGGAACAATTCCATGAATCTAGATATGCCGGGTTATACAGTATCATGGGTGTATCCTGTTCATGTACATTCCTCATCTAGGCCTTTGAGTTACGGACGAACTAACAAAACTAGGCATTAACTCGTGAGAGAACTTAACAATGTTAACTGTGACCATTCAAACAATCAATGTTAACTAGTATGAAATTGGCTATCCAAAGACTATCCTTGTAAGATGTAAAAAAAAGAGACTGTCCTTATATACAGTAATGCATGGTTTTAGGTTCAGAAAAGGAAATTCTATCATGCTGCTACATTGGCACACTCCAGCTAAGCTGTTTATGGCAGCAGATGGAAGATACGGCACACTTGTATTTTGATACCAAAGTTTCTACCTAGCAATCTTGCATAATAAGATTTCAGAGCAGGATATCCCCAATTCCAAATTTCCAATCCCTACCACAGAAGACAAGAGCATATATAGGTAGCAGCATGGAATGGGCTATTGGGTGAGACTGAGACATACCTGTGCTCCGGGCTTGTGCAGCTCCCAGGCTGAGGAGCAGCAAGGCGAGGAGAAAGAAGGGCGCTCTAATAAGTCCCAGACCCATCGCGCGACTCGTTGACCTGCAATACAAATTATCAGGAAACGTACAGAGAGACGTAAGAGGGATGGGGAACTAGTCTCATACGCAACAGCTGAGCCTTGTATGTTCGCCGAACCAATTCTGGAAAAAAGAAGAACACGATACCAAGCCAGCGAGGCAAGGAGCCACGAAACCGAGGTAAAATCGATCGGGGGCAGAACGGGGCCGGGGAATCGACGGGAGGAGGAAGCGAATCGGTCGGGGAAAGGCGCGAAAACACTACTACTGTAGATGAATCGAACACTACAGCCCCAAAACACAGAGGAATTGGAGGCAGGCAGAAGAAGGGAGGAGAATCAAATCGACCTTGCGGTTGCGGAGCGAAGCCGCCGGGAAGGAGGAGCGGAGCAGGTGGTGGTGCCGTGCGTCGGGGAAAGTCGCCGTGATTTTTATGCTTGTGCGCACGCGATTATTGAATCGGATGGGATTAAATACTACTACGGTCTGCGTGCGTGGGCGAGGCGGGTAATTGTTGTTGATTGGCGTCGCTTTCCGGCTCGGCTCGGGGTGCTGGGTGGCGCTGGCGTGGAGGATTTGGATCCGTGGAGGGGAAGAAGTGGAGGCGGCTAAGGAAGACTAACTCCGGCCGTGTGCGGCGGCAATATGCTAATCTTGGCATATTCGGTTCTCTTACAAGTGTGTAGTGTACTGTACACTAACTAACCTCGCGTGTACTCTAGGAAACTACTGAAGCGGTGAAGCCTCTACTCATACTCAACGCCAAGCCAAATACATGGTGCTCCCTCTTTGTAATGTCACGTGTATGTCTTGATTATCGAGTACTCCCTATATTCTTAAATACGAAATAGTTTTTAAATTTTGATTTAAACTCTTAAAATGTTTTATATTTAGAAAGAAAATAAAGGATACTATTTTTTATATCAGTACTAGCAAAAGTGCCCGTGCGTTGCACCGGGAAAACGAATCCAATTTACATGTAGAACTTTTTGTCATGCCTCACCGCATTTTTATCTTGGCCGAACATATTCACACAAGTTACAGAGCTGTTCTATAACAAAGGAATTATTTTCACCAACTATATTAACATGTGATCTTTACGCTCGTATCGACCACCAACTATATTGACATGTGATCTTTACGCTCGTATCGACTTTTCAAAAAAAGACGGAGTTTACTTTTCAAACACCTAAAAGGACCCACATTTGCTATCCTGCTCATATGAACGGCATGTAGTACCGAATCACTTGTCCTAGTTGTATGACATTTTCTTTAGACGGGTCCAATTATACAATTAACTAAAATTCATGTAAAAAATAAGGATGTCTGCTTTGTCCTTTTTTTCTGCTATTTTTTCCTTTTCATTTTGTACTCTAATTAGAATATAAATATTTGCACATGAATAAATTCAACAATCTATTCATATTTTTAAGCGATGTAATTTAAATTAAATGCGACTTTCCTTACCGTAAGTAAAATTGACATTACAGATCAATTATTTGCGGTTGTAGCAGGTAACTTATCATCTACACACAAACAGCTAGGAACCAGATAGCAGTAAAATCCATATATACATATCATCCACACACACATAAAGCTTGTGAGTAGAGGCACCAGCTACCAAGCACATGGGTGAGGAGCAGAGGAAGACCGTGACAAACTGATGGCCGGAGGCTGCTCAACGCATGTCTCATGCTAGCCTTGGTCGACGCATGTGAGCGGCTCGCGACTCACCACCTCCTCTAACCTGCTCCTCGACATGCCCTGGCCGACGCAGGCGCTGGCTCATCGTGTCGCGCAGCCCATCTGCTCCCCATACGTGGCTGCTCTCACCGACCTAGAGGCGCCGGCGGGGCTGAATCGGCCGCGGCGGCGCGTCCCTGGCCGGAGCACCGCACCGATCTCGTCATACTTGCGAGGCGCTCCCGTCAGAATCCAGAAGCCCGTTGTCAGTGTATCTTTTTCACGATGCATGTATCTACTTCTTCTCCATTACCACCCCCTTTCTCTGTATCTGTATCTTTTTTTTTTGCGAATGCTTTATATCTGTATCTTTGTATGTACCAAACCCAGCAGCGGCTGTGGCAGCTGGCAGTTGCAAAAGAACCAAGGTAGCTAGCAATTAGAACCAGAAATCGAGCTAATTCAAAGAACAAAATCGACTGATGCTAAGAAAATTGGGAGGAAATCCTACCTGTCGTTTTCGTCGTCGTGGATGTGTCCGATGATGCGGGGAGGCACTGGCGACTGGCTATTGTGGTGGGCGGCCACGGATGCCATGGTTGAGGAAGGGAGGCATGGCAGCATAGAGCCACGACCGATAGCCCTACTTGACCTCGCCGCCTCTCCATGGTCACCTCGGCTCCTGCGCGCTTTCACCAACTACTCCGATCCATCAATCCGGGCCAAACCAAATAAAAGTGCGAACGGTTTTTTAACTTACCGGTAGAATTCGTAGTAATACGTGGTTCGCTATTTCTATGTAATATGTGGTTTTGTGGGAGGGCAAAATAGTCCAAAAAAGTGTAGGTACTACAAGAAACACTCCTTCCTTTATTATTAGATATAGATATAGATTAGATATAGATATAGATATTGTGGATACTAACATCTTTTTAGTACTTCTTTCCCACCTTTCTATCGACAAAACTCCCTCTTGAAACATAGATGGATCGTATGGCAAAACGGCAGGCCTCTAGGGAGTTGAGTGGAGCCTGCACCGGAGTCGGAAGGACAAAAAACAAATCGTCGACAGCAGGGATCGAACCTGCGCGGGCGAAGCCCAACAGATTTCAAGTCTGTCTCCTTAACCACTCGGACATATCGACTGTTGTTGACGATTGTACAGTTCCGGTTATTATTACTTTACAAATCGTTCGGGTTAGGGCATGATGTAACCAGCTGGTGTTAAGTGTTAGACGTATATACTTGTATATTATAGTTTTTTTATATGTTGCATATTTGCACCTGTACTTGTACTATATATTGTGGTCTTTGGCCCCTAGAGGAATACAAGTTGTCTATTCCTAACATGGTATCAGAGCCTCGTTAGCCCCGTCCTCTTTCTCGCAACTTCGTCGGCCGCCACTGTCCCTGTCGCCGTCGGTCTTGCCGTCGGCGGTCGCCGCCTGTCCCCGCCTAGTTCCTGCCGTCTACCGTCGTTGCTCGTTCCGTCTCCGGTTCCAGTTTGGTTCCAGATCGATCTCTGTTTCTCCTCCAGATCGGCCTCCAGAGATCTCCTTCAGATCGATCGGAGGCGCACGTGCACCACGCACGCCAGCTCCTGCTCCCGACGGGCCACCTCCTGCTCGTCTCTGCCCAGGTCCCATCCCCGACAGAGGGACCCGTATCGATCTGCTCAGGCCACGCGGAAGCCAACTTCCTAACACCAGGCCACGCAGGCCACGCGGGATCTGCTCGTCCAGATTCGTCTCGTCCCCGACACACCGCTCGACACCGACACCGCCAAGTCTCCACGGGCGGGCCACCTCCACGCACGAGGCCTTCACCTGCTCCTCCAGCGGGACGCCTGCTTCCACGTGCGACGACCGAGGCCTCCACGTGCGGGCCCCTCCATGCGACCCCCTCCACGCGACCGCCTGCTTCGGCCTCATCGACTCGGTTAGTACTGGTTGACCTGCCGGCCTCGGTCCACTAGCCGGCTCGCCAGACGGCCGTCACCGCTGTCGGGAATCGATCCCCGGCGGCCGGAATTGGCCTTCCCCGACCCTTAGGCCTCGCCCCTCGTCCCGGTTTGCCGGAATTTGGTCAGATTTAGGCCGGCATCTGCCTGCAGCGGGTTGATCAGATCTGTTATAAAAAAAAAGAGAGATGTCTTCTTCATCGGGTTATGTTGCGATTCCTCATTGCCCGGTGATCTTCGATGGCGCGAATTACCCTGATTTCGCTGCCTTCATGCGCGTTCACATGCGCGGTCTCCGTCTTTGGGGTGTGCTCTCTGGCGAGGTCTCCTGTCCGTCGTGCCCCCTGCTCCTGTGGCTCCTCTTCCGCCGACACCGATTGTTCTCGGCGCTGATGCCTCTCAGGAGGCCAAGGACGCTGCTCAGAGTGCCGATGATAGTGATGTTGCTGCTTATGATCTGAAGTTCAAGCAGTACTCTTCTGATCTCGAGGCCTATCGCCACGCTCTGACTGCCTACACTCAGTGGGTCGATGAGGATGCTCGTGCTGCTGCTGTTCTCACCTCCAGTGTTCTGCCCCAGTATGCTGCTGAGTTCATGAGTCTCCCTACTGTTGCCGATCAGTGGGCACATCTTCGTCAGCGCTATCAGCCGTCTGGGGATGCTCTTTACCTGTCTGTGGTTCGCCAGGAGCATGCTCTTCAGCAGGGTGATTCCACTATTGATGAGTTCTATACTCAGAGTGCTGCTATCTGGCGTCAGCTTGATTCTCTCAGTACTGCTGTTTGTGGCACATGCTCTTGCTGCCAGATTGTGCGCTCAGATTTGGAGTTTCACCACATCTATGAGTTTCTATCTCGGCTCCGCCAGGAGTTTGAGCCCCGGCGTGCTCAGCTGAATGCTCGTGGTCGTGTTCCGCTCTCTGAGGTGTTGTCTGAGCTTCGGACTGAGGAGACCCGTCTCCGTGGTGCTGGTCTTCTTGCGGTTCCATCTGTGCTTGCTACTCGTGGTCCTTCTATGCCGTCTGCTCCCTCGACTCAGCCGTGGTCCTCTGTGCCGCCGCTGATACTACCCACTCCTCCAGGTCAGGGTCAGCTTCAGCACCAGCAGTCTCAGGGTCTGAGTCAGCACCAGCAGCCTCAGGGTCAGAGTCAGCACCAGCAGGCTCGTGGTCAGGGTCGTTGTGGTTCTCTTCGTCACTGCTCTTACTACAACAGGGATGGCCACACTTGGGCCACCTGTTATACACGGGATCCCAGTTTACGTCAGCAGCACCAGGCTCGTGGGCAGTCGGCTCCTTCCGGGTCTTCAGCGGTTGCTCTCTCTGATCAGGACATTATCGGGAGTCTTCGCGGTCTGCTTGCTGCTACAGGATCTTCTTCGACGTGCACTGCTGGTTCTGTGACTGATTCTTTAGGCACTGGGCGACCACCACCTTCTACACAGTTAGGTACGTCCCCGTGGTATCTGGATTCTGGAGCTTCTTTTCATATGACCTCTGAGTCTTCTTTTCTGTCCGCTCTTTGTTCTCTCCCTTCTCCTGTCCGTGTTCTCACGGCTGATGGTACCTCTCTTCCTGTTTCTAGTCAGGGCACTCTTTCTACTTCTTCTTTTTTTGTTCCTGATATTTCTCATGTCCCTCTTCTTAAGATGAATCTGTTCTCTGCTAGCCAGCTTACCAACTCTGCTTGTCGCGTCATTCTTGATGCTGATTCTTGTGGCCAGGACCATCGCACACAGGCCCTGGTTGGAGCTGGCCCTCGCAGCCGTGACTCTTCAGGACTTTGGGAGTTAGACTGGCTTCGTGTTCCTTCCGCTGCCACTTCATCTGCCAGTTCTTCTCCGGTCGTCGCCGCTTCTATCAGCTCCTTTCAGCAGTGACATCATCGTCTTGGTCACCTTTGTGACTCTCGCCTGTCGTCATTAGTTCATCGTGGCCTTCTGGGGTCTGTCTTAGGAGATGGGTCTTTACATTGTCAGGGTTGTAAGTTGGGTAAACAGATTCAGCTTCCCTATCCTACTAGCGCGTCTGTATCTCAGCGACCTTTTGATTTAGTTCATTCCGATGTTTGGGGTCCGGCTCCTTTCGCTTCGAAAGGGGGCCATCGCTACTATATTTTATTCATCGATGATTTTTCTCGGTACACTTGGTTGTATTTTATGCGCTCTCGTAGTGAAGTGCCCTCCATATATCAGCGTTTTGCAGCCATGGTCCGTACTCAATATTCTATCCCCATTCGTGTGTTTCGTGTCGATTCTGCTGGTGAGTATATCTCCCAGATGTTGCGAGGTGTTCTTGCTGAGTAGGGCACCCTTGCTCAGTTCTTCTTTCTTGGCGCACATGCCCAGAATGGCGTTGCTGAACGTAAGCATCGCCATCTTCTTGAGACCACTCGTGCCATGATGATTGCTTCTTCTCTTCCGCCGCATTTCTGGGCTAAGGCTGTCGCTACGTCGGCTTACCTCATCAATATTCAGCCTTCTGTCGCTCTGCAGGGTGGCATCCCTCTTGAGCGCATATCTGGACAGTCTCCAGACTAATCCATGCTTCGCTTGTTTGGTTGTGTTTGCTATGTTCTCCTTGCTCCTCGCGAACGCACCAAACTGACCGCTCAGTCTGTTGAGTGTGTCTGCTTTGGATACAATGATGAGCATAAGGGATATCGCTGTTGGGACCCTGTTGGTCGTCGGATGCGTATCTCTCGTGATATTACTTTTGATGAGATGTGTCCTTTCTATCCTTGTCCCACCGCTGGTACCTACCGGTGGAAGATATCTATTTTCTTCTCTTTCCTAACACGCCTCCTTCTACTCCTAGTGTGTCTTCTTCAGGATCTCCTCCCCCTGATGTCTCTTCTTCGCCACCGTCCTTCTCTGCTCCGTCTAGTTCTCCTAGTTCTCCTTGTTCTCCGGCGTCTTCCTCTGCTATTCTTTCTTCTTCATCGTCGTCTCCTGAGTCGTCTTCCTCTGATGAGCTTCCCTCTACTCGTCCTGTTCGTCAGCGTCGTGCCCCCAACCGTTACTCTCCTAGTCAGTATGGTCTTTGTGTTGCCTCCGAGCCGACTTCTTATCGGGATGCTGAGCATCATCCTGAATGGCAGCTGGCCATGGCTGAGGATATTGCTGCGCTTGAGCGCACTAGCACCTGGGATCTTGTTTCTCCCTCTCCCGGTGTTCGTCCTATCATGTTTAAGTGGGTCTATAAGATTAAGACCCGCTCTGATGGATTCCTTGAGCGCTATAAAGCGCGTCTTGTGGCTCGTGGTTTTCAGCATGAGCATGGTCGTGACTATGATGAGACCTTTGCTCCTGTGGCTCATATGACCACTGTGCGTACTCTTCTTGCTGTTGCTTCTGTTTGTCACTGGTCTGTGTCCCAGCTTGATGTTCAGAACGCCTTTCTCAATGGTGAGCTGAGTGAGGAGGTTTATATGCAGCCTCCTCCTGGGTATTCTGTTCCCGAGGGGATGGTTTGTCGTCTTCGACTTCTCTTTATGGTCTCAAACAGGCTCCTCGTGCCTGGTTTGAGCGTTTTTCTTTTGTAGTGACTGCTGCTGGTTTCTCCCCTAGTGCTCATCATCCAGCGCTGTTTGTTCACACTTCTCCTTGTGGACGCACTCTTTTTCTTCTCTATGTTGATGATATGATCATTACTGGTGATGATTCTGAGTATATCGCCTTTGTTAAGGCTCGTCTTCGTGATCAGTTTCTTATGACTGATCTTGGTCCTCTTCGATACTTTCTTGGGATTGAGGTTTCCTCCACTTCTGATGGCTTTTACATCTCTCAGGAAAAGTATATTCAGGATCTTCTTGCTCGTGCTGCTCTTGGGGATGAGCGCACTGTTGAGACCCCTATGGAGCTTAATGTTAAGCTTCAATCTACTCATGGTGATCCTCTTCCTGATCCGACGCGTTATCGTCATCTTGTTCGGAGTCTTGTTTATCTTGCTGTCACTCATCCTGACATCTCTTATCATATTCATATTCTAAGTCAGTTTGTTTTTGCTCCTACCACTGTTCACTATAGTCATCTTCTCCGTGTTCTTCGTTATCTTCGTCGTACGATCACTCGTCGCCTTTTCTTTCCTCGTTCCAGCTCCCTCCAGCTCCAGTGCTATTCAGACGCTACGTGGGCGAGTGATCCTTCGGATCGTCGTTCACTTTCTGCTTACTATGTGTTTCTTGGTGGTTCGCTCAATGTTTGGAAGACGAAGAAACAAACAACAGTTTCCGGTCGAGTGTTGAGGCTGAGTTGCGTGCTATGGCCTTGTTGACTGCTGAGGTGACCTGGTTACGGTGGTTACTTGCGGATTTTGTGGTCTCTATTACCACACCCACTCTGGTTTTGTCTGGCAGTACATGTGCTATTAGTGTTGCACGTGATCCGGTTAAGCATGAGCTTACCAAGCATATTGGTGTTGATACTTTCTATACACGTGCTCAGGTGCAGGCTCAGGTTGTTGCGCTTCAGTATGTGCCTTCAGATTTACAGTTGGCGGATTTCTTTACGAAGGCACAGACCAGAGCGCGGCATGATTTCTTACTCTCCAAACTCAGTGTTGTGGATCCATAATGAGTTTGAGGGGAGGTGTTAGATGTATATACTTGTATATTGTAGTTTTCTCATATGTTAGGGGGCTTCCTGCATATTTGTACCTGTACTTGTACTATATATTATGACATGTGGCCCCAGAGGAATACAAGTTGTCTATTCCTAACATTAAGGATGCTAGTGCAATCAGTTCTAGCCTTCGCTTCATAAACTACTTTCCAAGGTCGTAACTGAATCTGAAGTCCTGAACATTGTTATCCATTATTGTGTTTTAAATAAACTATATTTCATCTTTGCACCTGCGCTTGATGACCCATGTATATAACATCAATGTGAGAGCGGGTGTCAATGCATGTTCCTAAAAATAACATTATGTTCACAAAAAGTGTTACCTTCATTCCGAAATATAGGACCGTTCTAGTAGTTTAAATTTGAACAGTTGGAGCCTCTTATATTTACGATAGGAGGTACTTCCTCCGTCCTAAAATAGATGTCTCAGATTTATCAAAATTTGGATGAATCTAGACACTATTTAGTATACAAATTCATTCAAATTTTAAAAAACTTGAGACATCTATTTTAGGACAGAGGGAGTAGTAGATTATATATACAACCATGGGTACGCATAGAATTAATTAATATTATCTTGTATTAGCTTACCACAAAGATGTAATGTGCATAAACATGGTTAGTGTATACAAATTCGATCGAAATCTCATAGTTTGCTTTCTCACACCTAATAAGTTGACAATTTCTTTTGACCAAAGTGAGCATATAGACCCTTGTTTAGTGTCCATGTTAGGTTGGTCATAGTGGAAGTATCATATTACTAGTATCATGCACATGATACTAGTGTATGATACAACTTTGTTATAATGTATAGTATCGTATACTCCCTCCGTTCCGGTTTAAATGACACAATTTGCAATTCTCTAAACTCTAGGTGTCCTCTTATCGGTCTATTTTATAGTGTGAAGAAGAACACGTGTGAGGAGAAGAAGAGCCAGCAAGCGTTCACATTTATTTACACATGTGTATGCAAGCATTTTATGATATAACAACTTGGTTGGAAAATATCCATCTTAACACTTTTTGTTACACCATTACCTTCATTCAAATCACTTACTCCCTCCATCTCAAAATAGATGTCACAAATTTATCAAAATTTAGATGAATCTAGATACAATTTAGTATATATATTCATCCAAATTTTAATAAACCTGCGAACATCTATTTTAAGACGGAGGGAGTACTTTTCTGGCTCTGTTGAATGTCCAGAACTTCGAAGCATTTTTCAAATATGAACAAAATTCAAATATGAAAAAAATAAAATCTACTTTTTAAATCTGAACAATTTTGAAATCTAATTTTTTTTTTAAAATTTGAACAAAACTTAAAAAAAAAGGAAAACTGGCCAAAAACTGTAGAACTAGGAATAAAACAGAAAACAAAACCGCACAGCAAAACCATAAAACCTGGAAAAAAACCGGCCGCGCTTTTAGTTGAAGCCCAAACGCCCGCTGCGGCCCGCAGTGGGCGGTGTATAGGATTTCCCTTCCGCGCTCTCTCTCTCTCTCTCTCTCAAAGAAAAATCCCCTTCCCTTCCGCCGTCGTGCTCAGAACCCTCGCCCAGGCGCCCCCACACGGGCACACCGCGGCTCTTCCGGCGGCGGCCATGGACACCCGAGTTTCGCCAGTTCCTGTGAACCCTGCGATGGCGGCCGAGTTCCGGCGCCTAGGCATTGACCCGGACGAGCCAGAAGGACTCTTCCGGCGGGCGACGGCGGCGACCATTGACACCCTAGGGCCGCTCGCGCCAATGGTCACGGTGGCGCGCGAGTTCCTGGACACCCAACTGAACGAGTACGAAAAGTTCGTCGACCGCTTGTTCTTCCCCACCAACTACGACCTTCCCACCCCGCCCGTCTCCGCCGCCTCTCGCCTCTTCGCCCTACCCCAGACGACGCCGTCGACCGCGTCAGCTGTCTCCCCGACACGCTCCTCGGAAACATCGTTTCCCGCCTCCCCATCAAGGATGCCGCGCGCACAGCCGCCCTCTCCCGCCGCTGGAATGGGGTTTGGCGTTCCGCCCCGCTCGTCCTCGCCGATGCCGACCTCCTCCCTGTCACCTCCGCCGTGTCCAGCGTCCTCTCCGCGCATCCGGGGCCCTTCCGCTGCGTGCACCTCACCAGCAGCCGCATGGCGGAGTTCCCTGGCCTGCTCACGAGCTGGCTCCAGCTCCTGGCCGACAAGGGCATCCAGGAACTCGTCCTCGTCAACCACCGGTATCCGCTCGACTTCGCTCTCCCGGCCACCTTCTTAGGCATGGCCACCCTCACCCGCCTCTACCTCGGCCTCTGGAGGTTCCCCTGCACGGCCGGACACCCGCGCTCCACCTGTTTCCCTAACCTCCGGGAGCTCGAGCTCTGCAACGTCCTTGTGGAGAGCAGGGATTTGGACTTCATCCTCGACAGGAGCCCCGTGCTGGAGGCACTCACTGTCAAAGGCAACCTGTTCAAGCTTCGCCTCCGCCTTGTCAGCCAAAGCCTCATGTGCGTGCAGTTCTTTTCGTCCTTCATCGAAGAAATCTTCGTTTTGGATGCCCCACGCCTTGAACAGCTCGTCCATTCGCATGTTTGGGCCCCTGATGGCAACCGCACAAAGATTAAGATTGGCCATGCTCCCAAGCTGAACTGGTTGGGATACTTGGATCCAGAAAATCACGTCCTAGATGTCGGCAACACCATCATCAAGGTGCATTACCTTTCCATTTGTTGAATCCTACATGATCCATGTAAATTTGTGATTTTTCTTCTCTTAATTCGGTGCATTGTGAGGGCAAATGCAGGCTGGGACAAGGGTGAGCCCAAGCACCATAGTTCCAAGTGTGACATTCCTGGCTATGGAGGTGCGTTTCGGAGTGCGCAATGATGCCAAGATGATTCCCAGTTTCCTGAGATGCTTTCCGAATGTTGACAGGCTCTACATCAGGGTGAAGCCCCATACATTTTTTTTGGCATTCATTTGCACCATGTAATAGCACCTTACTTCTGTTTGTTATCAATAGCTGATGAACTACTCTTGCATTTACTTGATCGAATTTGCAGTGTGGAAAAACTGATCAATCTGCTGGCAAGCTCAACCTGAAGTTCTGGCACGAGTCTGGTATCATAGAATGCATTCGATCGCGCATCAACCTGCTCGTTTTCCGTGATTTCCATGGGGGTCGAAGTGAGCTCGCCTTCCTCAAATTTTTCTTTGAAAATGCATTGGTGCTGAAGGAGGTGGTGGTTATGTTGGCTGCTGGTTTCACTTCGATGGAAGAGGTGCATTCCAAAGTGGCGAGTCTGGAGTCCATCAAATGGGCCAGTGAAGCCTCCTTAGTGCTTATGACTTGGTGTTCTGATCCTCGGGGAGGTTGCATTCGGAGCTTCAAGAGAGGTTCTGATTTTTCTGTGCGCGACCCTTTGATAACTGCTGAAGTCACAGCAGGTGTCGTTGATGCAAAGTAAATTGTTCTGCTAGTTGTTAATGCCGTGTTGCTTCAGTATGCACATGTGAGACACCGCTTAATATTTGTTTTCAGTGGTTGAGGATTGGCCCGCTTCTGGGTTCTGCTAGTATTATTAGCTTAAGTATCGTAGTACTGTTGTTGATCCGCACGAGCATGACTACCATTCTGTTGCACTCTAGCTTTTCTGCTTGCAGTTACATACCACTGTATCTTTGTTTCATGCAATTGCATTAGCTGGTTGTAATCTGATGACAATCGTGCTACATTGCTTGGTTTTTGATAAACAGACCGGGGCTTTATCCTGGTGAGAATTAGGATGTGTCAGCTAATTTGATGTTCTGTTAACTGTCATGCTAATATTCTCTGAATGTGATTTGACATTTTGACAGCATTTGAAGAAATGTTTGTTATGGCATTATCTTATTTATCACCAATGACCCTGTAAGTTTAATTAGGACAAGAATCCTTGCATTGGAGGTATTCCAGAGAGTAGAGGCTTGGGTATTTTGTCAGCATGGGATTTTGTAGATTCAAAATGTTCTGATGCTTTGAATTTTGGTTATCATTTGTTCGTTGGAGAGCTTCCGGGACCCAGCATTTTGTGTAAATGAGTAATCTATGGTCTTTCCTACTATGTTTGAATACTTCTATATCATGCTATGTCAATTCATTTCAGTCCAGTTTCAGAAGATTTAGATGAAAGTCTGTGTAGTAGTGTGTCATAGTCATGCATGAAGCAAATCGCTTGGAAGGTTTCTCACTAAGTTGGGAGGTTGACTATGCAGAAATAAATGTGAATAAGTTTACCATAATTCACTGGATTTTATGAATGGAGAAGGCCTGTCTCTTTTGTGGTTTTATACTTCTATGCTTTTTTCAGCTCAAAATTCCCTGGGTAAAGATTTACTTGCCTATTATGTGAGGACACACATGCTACCTTTTCTATTAGTCTATCTATAACTTTTTATTATTTGTAAACTTCTTTACTAAATTATCTCCACTGTATTTTTGGCATGCAATATTACCTTCAAGTGTTAGTTATCTAGTAAAGCACAGATTTAATATTCTGTACAAGTGGTATTTCACTGAGACACTGCTAAGTGATTGAAGCTTGGAGCATTTCATGTATTTATTGAAAAAATACATGAAAGAGGAACGGATGAAGGTTATATTTGAAATTACATTGTTTTTCCTTTACCCCTCTTATTTCAGCTAATGACAACAATTTTGTTATGTTCCCTTTTTTCAGCAAGATTTTTTATTGATCATTATAAAGAACCTATTTTCATGGTTCCAGAATTTAAGGTTGATATGGATGAGTTATTCCAAACACTTAATTGTTCTCAAAGTTATTCCAAACACATGGTTGCTAGGGGACATGTTGGTAGGATAGACCAGCAGCTGGTTGCACGTTTCAGATTTTTTTAGCAACCATTTTTATTTAGTTTGGCAACGATTAGTTTCTGAAGTTTGATAATTCCAACCATTTTTATAAATAGCTAAGACTGAAACCATATAACTGAGGTATTCACACCTCAAAGCTATGATATACGAATAATTATATCTTCTGAATGGAAAATGGGGTTAATCTGTTTCCAAAATAGCCTAATACCCTTTTGAGTATTCTGGGAGGGTGGTAACATCTTTTAAAAGCGCAAACTTGCCCTTCTCTGCTAGTATTTTGTATGCTAATGAGAACAGATACTGCACTTACTGTTCATGATCATATAAAAAGATGCAATATTGTTTTTTTATCTAGCTTACTGGGCTATGGAGGGTTGGTAAAGATATTATGTGAGGAATTGTGGCTTAAACTCCAAGCCTTGCCATTCATTCTCAGATGCATGTACTAGCAAGGGCTATATAGTACACTATTTTGCTACTGTGAAATGTGAATCTTGATGTGCACTTTCTATGCAAAGTGAGTCGATTAATTTGCATGCATTTAAATATTTATTTATTTTGCATGTTTTGACAGTTTGGACCTGCTTGATTTACAAAAAAAATGAAGTTTGGACAGTTAACAGCATGAATTTATCCACAGAAAAAAGAAAAAGGAGTAGACATGATCTTATGCAAAATTGGTTGACTAAAGGCAGTCATACAATTTTGTTTTGTACTCCCTCCGTTTGGAAATATAAGATGTTTTAGGTTTGTGAAGGAAATGTATCTAGACACCTTTTAGTGTATAGGTTTAAATGAATCTAGATACTAAAAGATGTCTAGATACATCTCACTCACAAACCTAAAACATCTTATATTTCTAAACGGAGGGAGTATAATTAAGCTTCTGTTTGCTTTTGGCGGCTCATCAAAAGCAATTGTTCATTCATACTCTAGTACTGCTAAGATATACTGTAACATTTTTTTTTACAGGAATTAAGATATAGCAGTTGCCAGTTGTGAGCACTTGTATTTGAGACGTAACAGAAATATCTTACAGAAATGAGCACAATTAACCAAATTCGGATCTCTTATGGGCCTGCCTTCGGTATGATATGTCACAACCTGTTCGTTTGCAACAATTCATTTTGTTGGCTACATTAACATGTATTGGTTGGAACATAAATACGCAATCAGTAGCATATTGGCATGCTGAGAATTGTAATACTACCTAAACATATCTGGAAGCAACTTGAGGATGAATGGAACAAGGATGAACACAGTACCAGCCTGAAGATCTTTGCTGTTGCGCGGGTAAGTTTCTGCCTCTCCCTCCTTGAGAGGCTTTTGTTCAGCAGAAAGTTCCACCAGCAATCGTGAAGAAATATAGCCCAGAGTAGCTTTGTTCCTACCCAATAATGCTGCAGTGTAGAAATGAATTCATCCTTACAATGCTTCAGCGTTACAGTCCAATCAGATCTACACAGACGAACAAAAAAAGGGGTAATTTGTAGAAGAAGCAGTGCCCAAAATGCTGCTAGAAAGATCAGACAGAAGTAAGACGAGCTGTTAAAATGACAGGAAATGGGGTCAAAGCAGATGTCCTATATTTTGAGTGCGAGGAAAAGTAATATACAGTATACAGTGCCTTCTCGTCGAATCCATAGCTTCTGCAGTGATTTAGGCCTGACGCAGCCTGATCACATTCTTCTGGGGATGCCTCTCTCCTTCCTTTTACTCTGCTTCTGACCATCCACTCTGTTCTTCTTGAACATCCAACTTGGGTTGCCCATTGGTTGCAGTTGATGCTATACGGACTGGCTGCAACATGGGCGTACGCAGGGGTGGGGCTGGGTGGGCCATGCCTCACCCAGAATTCTAGAGAATAAATATACTATCGCTAATTTAATGTTCAAGAGTATTCATTTTCCAGTCGTAGGAATAGTTTTATTTTTGCGAAAAGTCATAGAAATAGTTGATTGCATAAAAATAGGGACAATACTATGGATTGATGGCATGCTGACATCGTCCTCGTCCTGGCTTGTCTTGTACTTTTTGTCAAAACCCCGCTTTTGCTACAAAATATATTATTTTTTCTACAAAATGTCCCGCTTTTGTATGTAGCAAAAAAATTCACATATGGGATAAAAATTAAAAGACATATCTTGTCAAAGATATTTTTTAAGAGCCTCATTGGAGTCGTGGAGGAGATGAGGTTCTAGGAGGCCCACCACGAATGCAAACGTTGCACGCACGCTGGGGACCCGGATGGTGGAAGTCGCGGGACCCGGGGAAATTAAGATATACTGAGGGTGGAAGAGATTTAAGTCGGGACAGTAGTTTTTACTAAACATACAAACCATACATCCTTTACTACCGTCGGTGTCTTCTAGCAAATAACACTTTTTAGACAATCATCACATGTACTACTCTCTCCAATCAAAACTAATAGACTCGGATTTGTCTAGATATGGATATCTAGACATATTTAGTGCTAAATACATTCATATTTAAATGGATTTGAGTCCATTAAATTGGACCGGAGGGAGTATATAAACTCTATAATCCCCTATCAATGTATACAATACAAGACTTTTTAGATAGATTTCGTGTGCCACATAGGTTATTGTAAAAAAAATCTAGCAAGGGATAAACTCTATTTACACAGGTCCAGTAGCTAAAAAGCATCATTATTCTAATTGTTTAATTTTACTGTTTACTTGTCTACGGTGTACCCTAACTTATAAAATGAAAATATATTTTTTACCTAAAAATTAGAACATATTATAGAACTATAATATTATGAGATTTCACTGTGCTATTTACTTTATTTTTAGAAAGATTTTGTATTTCACATGAGTCAGCGCAAAAAGAAAATTAGAGTGTGTCCACCCTCCAATTCATTTCTGCATCTGCAACTGGGCTGCAAGTGTGCAACAAACCTCTACCTCCAAAAGGCAACGCGGATTCATTCCATCCAGTTTCTTAATTATCATGAGAATCACGTTTTGAGTCCCCTGGCCCTAGGCTTTGCTGGAGAAAAGGTTGTGCTATTCTTAGCTGAAACCAAAAGTCCCATGCTGGAAGGTAGAGGAGGATGACAGAATAGGTGTACGTTAACATGATCTAAAAGATGATTTCC
Source organism: Avena sativa (assembly GCA_916181665.1). Classification (NCBI taxonomy): domain Eukaryota; kingdom Viridiplantae; phylum Streptophyta; class Magnoliopsida; order Poales; family Poaceae; genus Avena; species Avena sativa. The sequence goes on from OV702282.1 coordinate 200,155,519, forward strand.
TTCTCCTGACGACTGCCCTTGAAGCCATACTTGGTGCTTCTCACCCTCCCTGTGGGAAGGCAACGGTCATACCGTTCAAGTAGCTGCAAGTGATCCAGTTCATGAACCATAAGCAAAACTGAAGATTAGCAAGTAAAATGGGGATATACAACACACTATAGAGAACAAATTACTCAACACTCGACAGTATACCGATGTAGATATAGCCCGCTCTACGGACAACTCTATCTCAACAACGCCACGTACCTTAAGTGGGCCTATGACTGCCAAACTCCTTCATGATAAGGTGAACTCGTTCGGGACTAGTTGATACAGCCCGCCCTACGGACAACTCTATCTCGACACCGCCAAGTCCTTCAAGTGGACCTATGACTTGCACCCGAGCCGAAGTCATTCATGATAAGGTGAACTCGCTCCTATCTATATGTGACTTCACTATCCCCTGTAGGGGTTCGTAGCATGGAAAACAAAAATTTTCTATCGCATACAAACAAACAAGCCAAGATCTATCTACTAGATTGTAGCAACGAGTCGATGGAATAACTTACCCTCGAAGATTCCAAAGCGGTTAACGAGAGCAGATTCTCGTGGGTGATGTAGTCGTACACTTCCGATCTCAAGATCGCGTAGACGATCCTTCCGGCGCCACGTTCCGGCAGCGCTCCCGCAGTCGGTCACACGTTCGGTACTCGACGAAGACCTTCCTCTCCCTTGTTCCAGCAGGCAGCGGAGGTTGTAGCACTCTCCTCGCGATTCCGGCAGCACAACGGCGTGGTACCGGAAGTAGAGGGGAGATCCCGCAGGGCTTTGCCTTAAGCCGGAGCGAGTATTGTGGAGTATGAGAGAGAGCTATTAGTGGTCTAGAGATTAGACACACCAATTAGAAGGCTCTAAACCGCAGGCTAAAGCAATTAGAAGCTCTAAACCAAAACGGCTCTAAACCGGAGATTAGAGGTAGAAACTTGTGTGTTTCAAGGAGGAGGCCCTGCCCCTCCTTTTATAGGTGGAGGGGCTTGGCGCGCCAGGGGGGAGGGGAGTCCCTCCCCAACTCGGCCTAGGGCTGGCCGCCAGCTTGGAGGAGAGGAACTCCTCCTCCAAGTTGGTTTCAACCTCCTCTTGCTTGTTTCCCACAGTTTCCTGTTTCCCACAGTTTCCTGTTTTAGCCGTTTGACTTTCAAACTGGCAATTTGACTTTTCAGTTTTGGAACAGCAAGAACACTTAGTACATGATGCAATCATTCAATGACACATTCATGTACCCTCCCCTTTCGGAGTGCCGGACAATCCGGAACCTTCTAGAACATTCCCTGATGAAAACACCGGAATCATTCCCGAACTCCGAAACGGGACTTTCCTTATATGAATCTTATTCTCCGGACCATTCCGGATCACCTCGTGATATCCCGGATCCCATCCGAGACTCCGAACAACATTCGGTCTCTTTCTCATAATACCATAACTACTCAAACAACGTCGAATCCTTAAGTGTGTCTCCCTACGGTTCGTGAATTATGCGGACATGATGGAGACACTTCTCCGAACAATAACCAATAGAGGAATCTGGAAATTCATATGGCTCCCACATATTTCTACGATTACTTTGCGATCGAATGAACCACTTACATACGATACCAATTTCCCTTTGTCTCACGATAGTTTACTTATCCGAGGTTATGATCGTCGGTATCTCTACATACCTAGTTCAACCTCGTTACTGATAAGTACTCTTTTCTCGTTCCCGTGATATGTGATCCCTTGTGAGCCAGTCACATGCTTGCAAGCCAATTGGATGACATTCCACCGAGAGGGCCCAGAGTATATCTATCCGTCATATGGATGGACAAATCCCACTCTTGATCCATGTGTTTCAACCAATACTTTCCGAACACTCAATGCCACCTTTATAGCCACCCAGTTACGGTGTGGTGTTTGATGTCATCAAAGCATCCATCCGGTAAAGGTGATATGCATGATCTCATGGTCGAAGGAATTAGGTTACTATGTATCAGAAAGCATATAGCAATTGAACTATTTAAATGACTTGATCTTTATGCTACGCTTATCTATAGGAGTATGTCCATCACATCATTCTCCTAATGATATGATCCTGTTGTTAATAACATCTCTATGTTCATGATCAGGAAACCATGATCATATATTAACCAACAAGCTAGTTTAACAAGAGGCTTTACTAGGGACTCTTATTTTAGTTTACAAATCACACAAGTATTAATGTTTCCGGTTAATACAATTATAGCATGGTATGTAAACATTTATCATAAGTGTGAAGATATGATAATAACCACTTTATTATTGCCTCTTGGGCATATCTCCAACAGTCTCCCACTTGCACTAGAGTCAATAATATAGTTTCAAACCTTTGTGTATTCAACACCTATGGCTTTCCGGTGTTGTATGTACACGATTGCTAGTGGTCAACTGATCTCCGGATCTGACACTTCTAGGTCCGTGTGTAATTGCATGTCTTTGCGTCTCTACGCATCACTCATTCTCTAATGAGATGGCTTTGTATAAATTTGGTCTTTCGGTGTGACCTTTAGCTCTTTGGGGTTAAAACATGTTGATAATATTGTCGCACAATATATCTTCATAGTATTATCCCACTGTGAACTACACCTAGTTTGATAATAAACTACTTGACACAAATGCCCTCTTTTGATGCTAAAATAGCAGTTATATACTTAGCCTTTTGTTGTAGTATTTGTCACAATGTCTTAACTTTGGAACTCATCCAAATCCATTATGGAACTCACTTTCCATTATATTGTGCCACCCTTAGTTTAGATTGAGATAAACTTAATTTGTACTTTGTGACAAAACTAGTATCAATGTAGTACTTTTACAATGAACTAACCATCTATTTGTCACTTCTACAAATATTATACTCTTAGTTCTTCCAAAAGATCATAAGAATATCCTTACTATTGTCCAATGATCATCTTACGAATCATTCTGGTATATGCTCACAACATTTAGAGCATAGGACATATCTGGATTTGTACATATCACAGTATGATTGATATAAATACTCTTTATGATTTCATACATCAAGTATCAATCTATACTTGATTATTTGTTTCACTTTACCAAATGTCAATACACTTGAATATATCATCAACATTGAACTCTTTCAATCCTTTCTGTGCGACAAGAACCTTTCTTGTAGTTTCTATATTGAACTCATTCAATATCTCGTCTATGTACTTCTGGCACAACCATATTAGCGTCTATTGATGCCAAATATTTAGGTTTTGCCTAAGTCTTTCATCGGGATGAAATTCTTAATATGTGTTAATAAAAGATACATTATTTCCAATCAACAATATGTCTTCCACATAACGTATTAGAAACATGTCTTAGCGCTCCCACTTAATTTCTTGCAAATGCAAGCATCTCCATCGTCTCTGATGAACTTTTAAACTCCTTTAACAGTTTCATCACAGTGAAGATTCCAACTCCGCGATGCTCACTTTAACCATTGAAGTTTGCATATACTTTTAGCATCCTTTTGAATTAACAAAACCCTATGGACCGTGTTATGCACATGTCCTAGGTAACGATTCTATTAGAAGAACTTGTTTTGTTTATTCAACTACCATATAACAAATTATATGCAGTGGTTGCTACATTAATCCGTCTAGACTAAATATCACTATGAAAGATCAAATCTTGTCATAGTCAACCTTTGAACATTTTGTGAACTCTTTCCCAACATGTCGACTATTTCATAGATGTAAAACATCCATGTCTATTTGTTTATAGATCCAGACACAACTGTAAGGTCTTACACCTTTCTCGAGGGTCCTTCAAGTTCAAAACTTGATTTCTCGTGTATGGAACTATCACGGATTTTATGGCTTCAAGCCATTTGACGGAGTCAGGGCCCATCATCGCTTCTTTGTATGTAGTCGGTTCATTATTCTCAAATAATGATTCAACCCTCAAATCTTGGTATTTGATTGTTTACCCGATCTACTTGTTTCAATAGGAACTTAGATCTCCGTGACCACAACCTTTGAGGCACGTGAGCCATGAGCATTGTTGCTGCCTCCGGAACACTTTTCGGTGCTGCGCAACTTTGCACATATAGCTAAGGTTCTTTTAACCTTATCAAAGTTCTATTGTCCTCCCACTTTACTTTTCACGAAAAATCCTTCTAAAAGAAACTTGACGTTCTAAGTGACAAACACTTTTGTCTCCGGTGTTTTGGAGGAATACTTAACAAAGACAGGTTCATCCGACTTTGGTTGCAAACATCTTTCTTATGCATAGCATACCAATGTTTAAGAAAGGACAACTTGGGTTTTATCCCAAACCATAACATATGGTGTCATTTCAACGGATTATGATGGAGCTCTTTTCAGTGGAAAAACGGTAATCTCTAAAGCTTTTAATCTTTAAAATATAATGGCAGTTTTATGAATTATACCTTTGATCTTACCATGTCAAACAAGGTTTAATTACATATCTCGAATCCTCCATACTCTTATGGTGTTTCGGGAAATGCAAATCCACAGAACGATTCCTTAAATCTTAGGTATTATGCTAAACTCTGTAACTCAAATATCTTCCTTTATGATCTTATCATAAACTATTTATATTCTTGTTACATTGATTTTGCACTTCATCTCGAAAGTCTTTGAACTTTTCCAAATATTTCACACTTCATCCTTATTAAGTAAATATTCTTATATTCACTCAAATTTTCGGAGAAGGCATATGAAGTTGAAATCCACCGCTCTTGACTACACATAATGGACTTCGTACAACAATATGTACAAATTCCAATAAGCTAGTCTTTCGTTCCCTTTTGGCCTATGAACGAAGTTTCAATTATCTCTAGGAAAGTTTCACAAGCGTCATTTGATCAAAAATCAAAAGACTCCAAAATTCCATCCACATGGAGTTTCTTCATGTTTTCTTTCCATTATAATTTAAACGGCGATGTCACTTCCTAAGTGATCTTTCAATCAATTTGTCTTTCGACATTTTTAGCACTAGTTTTATGGATGTGATTTCTCCAACGAGATTTGTGAATCATCCATATTTTATGGATTACAGCAATTATTTGAACAACCCTTTTGTTCTCATAATACCTAATAAAACAAATCTTGAAGGCAAGCTTTGATGTTTAACGAGCAACACAATAACCCTTTATTTGTTCTCGGTGAACATTATCACATATTCTTTTGCTAGTTACTTAGGCCATTGTAGTTCATGAATTGTGTTGTTTCGTATGACGATTCACACCAACAAATTCAGTATCAAATACTTGAGAACCACATTGTTTAATAAGCAAAGAATATAGCCATAACATGTATATCATCTATATACTTAAACTGAACAATTCTAGTCTTTTCTTTTCTGCCATATATTTACGAGATTCTCTTTCAATATTTCCTTTTCTGTTTGAAAGAATCTATCAATATCAATAGTGGAGTCATACATATGACATATAGTCCAAAGCGTGTATAATTAAATACCAATGTCTTTGGACTTACACTTTGAAGTAGATCACCATCATCAAATATTTGGTGTTCTTTCAAATTCCTTTCTTTAGTAATCTCTTGGTGTAGTAAACATTTTACCTACATCAAATATTCACCCTTATCATGGAATTGTCCATGATCAAACTACTGTTAGCTTGTAACGATGAATTTATGAGTATAATGTTGCTATCCAAAACCTTTTGGAGGATTAGGACAACAAGTGTCTCCAACCTTTTGCAAATTCTCATCAAATATGAGAACATGACTTTAGCCATATTATACTCTATCATGTTGCAACCAAAACTTCGTTTCAGATATCACAATATCTTCCACACATCATGGTTTCTGAAACAACTCTTTCAGATCCTAGATAACCTTGATATTAAGACAATCCTTTGAATATCAAGAATCATGGAAACAAACATGATACTAACACTTGGAATTGTTACTCTTGATTTAATACTAATTATTAAACTTCATGGAGTAACCGGAACTTACTGAAAGTTTGCAATAGGACTTTTAAACTTTAGATTAACACTTCAAAACAATACGATACCAGTTCGTAAAGTATCTAACCAGAATTCTATAGTTCTATCATCTCAATTATAACTAAGCGCAAGGTGGTAAACGGATGCCAATGACTACAACAACTATGCAATTTCACTTTGATTTAGTTTATGATAAATTGAGTTCTAATTAATAATTAAATTAATCTTGGTGAACTCCCACTCAAAACAATATCCCTCACATTGTTTTAGTGATCACACAAAACCAAATCCACCACATCAAAACCGATCATCACGAGAGTTGATATAGCTTCAATGGCGAACAATCAACATGTTCATCATATCTACTATATGACTCATGCTCTACCTTTCGGTAATCCGTGTTCCTGAGGCCATGTCTGTACATGCTAGGCTCGTCAAGATCAAACCTTAGTTTCTGCATGAGCAAATCTGGCTTGCTCACGTTGTATACACTTGCAGAATCTAGCACACCCGATCATCACGTGGTGTTTCGAAACAACAAGCTTTAGCAACGGTGCTAACTAAGGGTGAACACTTTATGACTTGAAATTCATGTGCATGAGGGATCATCTTATAATGCTACCGTCGTCTACTAAGCAATACAAGATGCATAAAGGATTAACATCACATGCAATTCAATAATATGTGATATGATATGGCCTTTCTTCTTTGTGCTTCCGATCTCCATCTTCTAGCACGAACATGATCTCCATCATCACCGGCATTGCATCAAGGTCAATGACGCTTCTCCATGGTTGTCGTCCACCGGCTTCAACTATCACAACTACTTTGAATAGACACGCGGGTCTTAACATAAATTAAAGACAACCATATGGCTCCTGTCGGTTGCCAACTTACAATAAGGAACATTGCATACATCATATATAATCACAATCATGGCCATATCACATCACTGCACACCCCTGCAAAAGAAAGTTAGACGCCTCTACTTTCTTTGCATATTTTACGTGGTTTGGGGCTTTCAATAAGTGTCGTTCTAACTTACGAACAAGAACCACAACATTGATACTAGTATTGTTAATCACCCGTTGTAAATTGGATCTTAACTATGCTAGGAGAAACAGGCACCCGCAAAGCCACTTATGCAATACAAGTTGCATGTCAAGCGTGGAGCAAGTCTCATGAACGATGTCATGTAAGGTTAGCCCGGGCCGCTTCATCCCAACATACCGCAAGATGCAAAGTACAGAAGAAGCAATCGACAATAAAAGCATCAACGCCCACAATGACCATTGTGTTCTACTCGTGCAACAGATCCACATATAGACACGGCTCTGATACCACTGTAGGGGTTCGTAGCATGGAAAACAAAAATTTTCTATCGCATACAAACAAACAAGCCAAGATCTATCTACTAGATTTTAGCAACGAGTCGATGGAATAACTTACCCTCGAAGATTCCAAAGCGGTTAACGAGAGCAGATTCTCGTGGGTGATGTAGTCGTACACTTCCGATCTCAAGATCGCGTAGACGATCCTTCCGGCGCCACGTTCCGGCAGCGCTCCCGCAGTCGGTCACATGTTCGGTACTCGACGAAGACCTTCCTCTCCCTTGTTCCAGCAGGCAGCGGAGGTTGTAGCACTCTCCTCGCGATTCCGGCAGCACAACGGCGTGGTACCGGAAGTAGAGGGGAGATCCCGCAGGGCTTCGCCTTAAGCCGGAGCGAGTATGGTGGAGTATGAGAGAGAGCTATTAGTGGTCTAGAGATTAGACACACCAATTAGAAGGCTCTAAACCGCAGGCTAAAGCATTTAGAAGCTCTAAACCAAAACGGCTCTAAACCGGAGATTAGAGGTAGAAACTTGTGTGTTTCAAGGAGGAGGCCCTGCCCCTCCTTTTATAGGTGGAGGGGCTTGGCGCGCCAGGGAGGGAGGGGAGTCCCTCCCCAACTCGGCCTAGGGCTGGCCGCCGGCTTGGAGGAGAGGAACTCCTCCTCCAAGTTGGTTTCAACCTCCTCTTGCTTGTTTCCCACAGTTTCCTGTTTCCCACAGTTTCCTGTTTTCCACAGATTCCTGTTTTAGCCGTTTGACTTTCAAACTGGCAATTTGACTTTTCAGTTTTGGAACAACAAGAACACTTAGTACATGATGCAATCATTCAATGACACATTCATGTACCCTCCCCTTTCGGAGTGCCGGACAATCCAGAACCTTCTAGAACATTCCCTGATGAAAACACCGGAATCATTCCCGAACTCCGAAACGGGACTTTCCTTATATGAATCTTATTCTCCGGACCATTCCGGATCACCTCGTGATATCTCGGATCCCATCGAGACTCCGAACAACATTCGGTCTCTTTCTCATAATACCATAACTACTCAAACAACGTCGAATCCTTAAGTGTGTCTCCCTACGGTTCGTGAATTATGCGGACATGATGGAGACACTTCTCTGAACAATAACCAATAGAGGAATCTGGAAATTCATATGGCTCCCACATATTTCTACGATTACTTTGCGATCGAATGAACCACTTACATACGATACCAATTTCCCTTTGTCTCACGATAGTTTACTTATCCGAGGTTATGATCGTCGGTATCTCTACATACCTAGTTCAACCTCGTTACTGATAAGTACTCTTTTCTCGTTCCCGTGATATGTGATCCCTTGTGAGCCAGTCACATGCTTGCAAGCCAATTGGATGACATTCCACCGAGAGGGCCCAGAGTATATCTATCCGTCATATGGATGGACAAATCCCACTCTTGATCCATGTGTTTCAACCAATACTTTCCGAACACTCAATGCCACCTTTATAGCCACCCAGTTACGGTGTGGTGTTTGATGTCATCAAAGCATCCATCCGGTAAAGGTGATATGCATGATCTCATGGTCGAAGGAATTAGGTTACTATGTATCAGAAAGCATATAGCAATTGAACTATTTAAATGACTTGATCTTTATGCTACGCTTATCTATAGGAGTATGTCCATCACATCATTCTCCTAATGATATGATCCTGTTGTTAATAACATCTCTATGTTCATGATCAGGAAACCATGATCATATATTAACCAACAAGCTAGTTTAACAAGAGGCTTTACTAGGGACTCTTATTTTAGTTTACAAATCACACAAGTATTAATGTTTCCGGTTAATACAATTATAGCATGGTATGTAAACATTTATCATAAGTGTGAAGATATGATAATAACCACTTTATTATTGCCTCTTGGGCATATCTCCAACATCCCCTTGGATGAATTTCTACTTCATACCAACACCCTTTGCACACTCAGGTTTGGAGCCCAAGATCATCCACACGCTAGCCCGGAAGATGGACAAGAGGAAGAGAAGAAGCTGAGAAATCGGTGCCAGCGTCGGTCGATCGACAACCCTACCGACACAGTCGGTAGCCACTGATGCCTCCACTGACACCCACCGATATGACATCTAGTACCAAATCGGTCTACCCGTCGGTTCACCGACCTGACCATCGACATCGTTGGTTTGGAGTCGATCCTACCGACTTACCACCAATATTGCAAAATTGGGTTCGATGCCCTGAAACATTCTCTTTACTTCGCCTACATACCACTTTGCCCTTTGCACTATAAATAGCCATATGGCTCATCATTTTTCCCCTTAGACATTGATAAGACTATAAACCCTAACTTGGATATTCCTAGTTGTGCCTCATCTCGCTTACTAAGGGAGTCTTTATCCAAGGCCTCTATAGATTAAATCAATGAGATGTACAAGGCCTTCTCTTGCATGATCATGAGTAGACGGTTGTCAAGGACCTCACCAAGGTGTTCATCCCTCTCCGATTGGGATTGAGGGAACGTCTTGCTCAATCTTTCGTTGCAGGGATTCTATTTGATCAGTGCCACTTATGAGAGAAATTGGCTATGTATCATGTTGTGTTTGTGTAGAGTTCCTCGCATTCCTCGCATGGTGTGTGTCTGCTTCCTCTACATCTTCCCTTTACATGCTATTCCTACGATTTCTACCATGAGATCTATGAAGATCGGACCACCCTTAAAGGTTCACCCTATCACTAGTCAATTCATTTCCAAAGATCGTTTAAAAAATATTCATTTCCAAAGACCATAGGTGGCTTTCTGGTATAATCACCACTATGACCGAGCCGTCTTAGTTTTGCCAGACCAATAAAATAAATCCAAGTCCACTGCTTCGTATAACACTCCTTTGTTTTTCCATTCTAACTTCCCTTTACCGTTAGTCTATAATCAGTTTTCCCATTTTAGATTCTCCATCACTTTTTGTTTATTTAATATCTCACCGGTTGGTTGGACATACATGTTATCACTTCAACAAACCCGAAGCAGTAATTCACATAGCAAGTCTATACAAACTACCCAAAACTACATACTAAGGGGACGGCGGCGAGGCACCTGTTGACCAAAATCCAAGCATCGCCGAAGCTCCACGAGCGCGACGCCATGGATGGCGCCGCCTAATCGTCGATGACGACGAAGGGTACTATAGGCTCGCTGGCGGTTGCGCCCTCGCAAGTGTTCTCCATAGCGGGGATCATGGCTAGGCCCCGCTACAGCTCCTTGCGATCCCTGCGGAGCTCGTGTTGGAGATATGCCCAAGATGCAATAATAAATAGGTTATTTTCATATCTTTATGCTTATGATAAATGTTTACATACCATGCTATAATTGTATTAATCGGAAACATTAATACTTGTGTGATTTGTAAACATAAAAGAGTCCATAGTAAAGCCTCTTCTTAAACTAGCTTGTCGGTTAATATATGATCATGGTTTCCTGACCATGAACATTGAGATGTTATTAAAAACAAGATCATATCATTAGGAGAATGGTGTGATGGACATACTCCTATAGTTAAGCATAGCATAAAGATCAAGTCATTTAATAATAGTTCAGTTGCTATAAGCTTTCAGATACATAATAACCTAAATCCTTCGACCATGAGATCATGCTAATCACCATCACCGGATGGATGCTTTGATGAAATCAAACACCACACCATAACTGGGTGGCTATAAAGGTGGCATTGAGTGTTCGGGAAGTATGTGTTGATGCATATGGATCAAGAGTGGGATTTGTCCATCCATATGACAGATAGATATACTCTGGGCCCTCTCGGTGGAATGTCATCTAATTAGCATGCAAGCATGTGACTAGCTCACAAGGAATCACATATCACAGGAACGAGAAAAGAGTACTTATCGGTAATGAGGTTGAACTAGGTATGCAGAGATACCGATGATCAAACCTCGGATAAGTAAACTATCACGAGACAAAGGGAAATTGGTATCGTATGTAAGTGGTTCATTCGATCGCAAAGTAATCGTAGAAATATGTGGGATCCATATGAATTTCCAGATTCCTCTATTGGTTATTGATCGGAGAAGTGTCTCGGTCATGTCCGCGTAATTCACGAACTGTAGGGAGACACACTTAAGGATTCGATGTTGTTAGTAGATATGGAATGTAAGTAGGGAGACCGAATGTTGTTCAGAGTCTTGGATGGGATCCGGGATATCACGAGGAGATCCGAAATGGTCCGGAGAATAAGATTTATATAAGGAAAGTCCAATTCCGAAATTCGGGAATGATTCTGATGATTTCATCGGAGAAGTTCTAGAAGGGTCTAGAAGGTTCACCGGACCGGAAGGGTAAGGGTACATGAATGTGTCATGGATAAGTGGAATGATTGGATCATGTCCTAGGTCATTTGGTTGGGCATTTGCAAGAAAGAAATAAAGCTCCAAATTGAAAGTCAAAAGGCAAGTTTGAAAAGTCAAACTGGGACAATGATTCCTAGTGGAGGAAGGAAAGAATCCTTATTTCCCTCCACCACAAGCCAACAAGGAGAGGGAGTTGGGGAAGAATACAAACTCCCCTCTCCCAAGCTGCCCTCCCTCTCATAAATAGAGGGGAGGGGTGCCCCAAGACCACACAACCAGCCCCTCCCACCTAGCCGCGCCGCCGACGCTGCCGCCCCCCCCGCAGCGCCTCCGCCGTTGCCGCCCTAGCCGCCGCCGGCCACGCCTCCTCCTCTCCGGCCCTCTAAACTATAGATCGCCGGAAACCCTAGATCCACCATAACCTGCTCTGGCTTAGGCGAAGCCCTGCAGAATTTTCCCTCTACTTCCGACACCACGCCGTCATGCTGCCGGAATCGCGAGGGGAGAACTACAACCTTCACTACCTGCTGGAACAAGGGAGAGGAAGGTCTTCATCGAGTACCGGATGTGTGACCGACTGCGGAAGCGCTGCTGAAACACAGCGCCGGAAGGATCGTCTACGCGATCTTGAGATCGGCAAGTGTACGACTACATCACCCACGAGAATCTGCTCTCGTTAACCTCTTTGGAATCTTCGAGGGTGAGTACTCTAATCGACTCATTGCTACAATATAGTAGATAGATCTTGGCTTGTTTGTGTGCATGCGGTAGAAAATTTCTGTATTCCATGCTACGAACTCCAACAGTGGTATCAGAGCCGTGTCTATATATAGATCTGTTGCACGAGTAGAACACAATGGTCATTGTGGGCGTTGATGCTTTTGTTGTCGATCGCTTCTTGTGTACTTTGCATCTTTCGGGATGGTGGGATGAAGCGGCCCGGGCTAACCTTACATGACATCGTTCATGAGACTTGCTCCACGCTTGACATGCAACTCGTATTGCATAAGTGGCTTTGCGGGTGCCTGTTTCTCCCAACATAGTTAAGATTAAATTTACAACAGATGATTGGCAATACTAGTATCAATGTTGTGGTTCTTGTACGTAAGTTAGAACGACCCTTATTGAAAGCCCCAAACCACGTAATACATGCAAAGAAAATTAGAGGCGTCTAACTTTGTTTTGCAGGGGTGTGATGTGATATAATATGGCCATGATTGTGATTATATATGATGTATGCAATGTTCCTTATTGTAAGTCGGCAACCGGCAGGAGCCATATGGTTGTCTTTTAATTTCGTTAAGACCTGCGTGTCTAATATTCAAAGTAGTTGTAATAGTTGATGCTGGTGGACGACAACCATGGAGCGGCGCCATTGACCTTGACGCCATGCCGATGATGATGGAGATCATGTTCGTGCTTGAAGATGGAGATCGGAAGCACAAGAAGAAATACCATATCATATCACATATTATGAATTGCATATGATATTAATCCTTTTATGCATCTTGTATTGCTTAGTTCACGACGGTAGCATTATAAGATGATCCCTCTCACAAAATATCAAGTTATAAAGTGTTCATCCTTAGTAGGCACCGTTACTAAAGCTCGTTGTTTCGAAGCAACACATGATGATCGAGTGTGTTAGATTCTACGAGTGTATACAATGGGAGCAAGCCAAATTTGCTCATGCGAAAGCTAAGGTTTGATCTTGACGAGCCTAGCATGTACATGCATGGTCTCGGAACACGAAATACCGAAAGGTAAAGCATGATTCATAGAGATGATATGATGAACATGATGATTGTTCGCCTTTGAAACTATATCATGTCACGTGATGATCAGACTTGGTGTAGTGAATTTGGTTCGTGTAATCACTAAAATAATGTGAGAGATATTGTTTTGAGTGGGAGTTCGACAGCAATATGATTAAAAGTTGAACACTATTTATCATAAATTAAATCAAAGTGAATTTGCATAGTTATTGTAGTCATTGGCATCCGTTTACACCTTGCGCTTAGTTATAATTGAGATACTAGAACTATAAAATTCTGGTTAATTACTTTACGAACTGGTATCGTATTGTTTTGAAGTGTTAATCTAAAGTTTAAAAGTCATATTGCAAACTTTTAGTAAGTTCCGGTTACTCCGTGAAGTTTAATAATTGATATTAAATCAAGAGTAACAATTCTAGTGTTAGTATATAAGTATCATGTTTATCTACATGATTCTTGATATTCAAAAGATTGTTTTAATATCAAGGTTATCTAGAAACATCATATGTGGAAGATATTGCGATATCTGAAATGATGTTTTTGATTATAACATGATAGAGTATAATATGTCAAAGTTTATGTTCTTATATTTGATGGTAATTTTCAAAAGGTTGGAGACGCTAGTCGTCCTAATCCTCCAAAAGGTTTTGGAGAACAACATAATACTCGCGATTCACCGTTATAAGCTAAAGCAGCTTGATCATGAATAATTCCATGATAAAGATGAATATTTGATGTAGGTAAAATGTTTACTACACCAAGAGATTACTAAAGAATGGAATTTGAAAGAACACCAAACATTTGATTATGGTGATCTACTTTAAAGTGCAATCTCATAAATATATGGCAGAAAAAAAGACCAGAATTGTTCAGCTTAGGTATAGAGGATATACGCGTTATGGCTGTATTCTTTGCTTGTTAAATAATGTGGTTCTTAAGTATTAGATACTGAATTTGTTGGTGTGAATCGTCATACAAAACAACACAATTCATGAACTACAATGGACTAAGTAACCAACAAAAGAATATGTGATGATGTTCATCGAGAACAAATAAAGGGTTATTATGTTGCTCGTTGAAATCAAAGATTGCCTTCAAGATTTGTTTAATCAGATATTATGAGAACAAAAGGGTTGTTCAAATAATTGTCGTGATCCATAAAAGATGGATAATTTACAAATCTCGTTGGAGAAATCACATCCATAAAACTAGTGCTAAAAATGTCGAAAGACAAACTGATTGAAATATCACTTAGGAAGTGATATCGCCGTTTAAATTATATTGGAAAGAAAACATGAAGAAACACCATGTGGATGGAATTTTGGAGTCTTTTGATTTTTGATCGAATGACGCTTGTGAAACTTTCCTAGAGATAATTAAAACTCCGTTCGTAGGCCAAAAGGGAATGAATGACTAGATTATTGGAATTTGTACATATTTGATGTATGAAGTCCATTACGTGTATTCAAGAGCGATGGATTTCAACTTCATATGCTTTCTCCGAAAATTTGAGCGAATATATGAATATTTACTTAATGAGTATGAAGTGTGAAACATTTGAAAAGTTCAAAAACTTTCAAGATAAAGTGAAAAATCAATGTAACAAGAAAATAAAGAATTTATGATAGGATCATAAAGGAAGATATTTGAGTTACAAGTTTAGCATAATACCTTAGATTTGAGAAATCGTTCTGTGGATTTGCATTTCCCGAAACATCATAAGAGTATGGAGTGTTCGAGATATGTAATGAAACCTTGTTTAACATGGTAAGACCAAAGGTGCAATTTATAAAAATGCCATTATATTTTTAATATTAAAGCTTTAGAGACTACCTTTTTCCACTGAAAAGAGCTCCATCATAATCCATTGAAATGACACCATATAAAGTTACGGTTTGGGATAAAATCCAAGTTGTCCTTTCTTATACATTGGTATGCTATGCATAAGAAATATGTTTGCAACCAAATTCGGATGAACATATCTTTGTATGTTATTTCGAATAATCGTTGAGCATTCCTCCATAACACCAAAGACAAAAATGTTTGTCGCTTAGAACGTCAAGTTTCTTTGAGAAAGGAATTTTCCGTGAAAAGTTAAGTGGGAGGACAATAGAACTTTGATAAGGTTAAAAGAACCTTAGCTATATGAGCAAAGTTGCGTAGCGCCGAAAAGTGTTCCGGAGGCAGCAAATATGCTCATGGCTCACGTGCCTCAAAGGTTGTGGTCACAGAAGTCTAAGTTACTATTGAACCAAGTAGGTCGGATAAACAATCAAATACCAAGATTTGAGGGTTGAATCATTATTTGACAATAATGAACCGACTACATGCAAAGAAGCGATGATGGACCCTGACTCCATCAAATGGATTGGAGCCCTAAAATCTGTGATAGTTCCATACGCGAGAAATCAAGCTTTGAACTTGAAAGACCCTCTGGAAAGGTGTAAAACCTTACAGACGTGTTTGGATCTATAAATAAATAGACATGGATGTTTCACATCTATGAAATAGTCGACATGTTGGGAAAGAGTTCACAACAATATTCAAAGATTGACTATGACAAGATTTGATCTTTCATAGCGATGTTTAGTCTAAACGGATTTGTTGGGGTTCGTAGCATGGAAAACAAAAAATTTCTACCGCATGAACACAAACAAGCCAAGATCTATCTATTAGATTGTAGCAATGAGTCGATTAGAGTACTCACCCTCGAAGATTCCAAAGCGGTTAACAAGAGCAGATTCTCGTGGGTGATGTAGTCGTACACTTGCCAATCTCAAGATTGTGTAGATGATCCTTCCGGCGCTGCGTTCCGGCAGCGCTTCCGCAGTCGGTCACACGTCCGGTACTCGACGAATACCTTACTCTCTCTTGTTCTAGCAGGCAGCGGAGGTTGTAATTATTCCCTCATGATTCCGGCAACACGACGGCGTGGTGTCGGAAGTAGAGGGAAAATCCTGCAGGGCTTAGCCTAAGCCGGAGCAGGTTATGGTGGATCTAGGGTTTTTGGCAATCTAGGGTTTAGAGGGCTGGAGAGGAGCAGGCGTGGCCGGCGGCGGCGCGAGGTGGCGGCAGGGCGGCGGCGGCGTTAGGGGGCGGTGGCGGCGGCGCGGCTAGGTGGGGAGGGGCTGGTCTTGTGTGTCCTTGGGGCACCCCCTCCCCTATATTTATGAGAGGGAGGGTAGCTTGGGAGAGGGGAGTTTGAATCTTTCCCCAACTCCCTCTCCTTGTTGGCTTGTGGTGAAGGGAAAGAAGGATTCTTTCCTTCCTACACCAGGACATATTGTCCTAGTTTGACTTTTCAAACTTGCCTTTTGACTTTTAATTTAGAGCTTGATTTCTATCTTGCTAATGCCCAACCAAGTGACCTAGGACATGATCCAATCATTACACTTATCCATGACACATTCATGTTCTCTTCCCCTTCCGGTTCAGTGAACCTTCTAGACCCTTCTAGATCATTCCGATGAAAACACCGGAATCATTCCCGAACTCCGGAATTGGACTTTCCATATATGAATCTTATTCTCCGGACCATTTCCGATCTCCTCGTGATATCCCGGATCCCATCCGAGACTCCGAACAACATTAAGTCTCCGTACTTACATTCCATATCTACTAAACAACATCGAATCCTTAAGTGTGTCTCCCTACAGTTCGTGAATTACGCGGACATGACCGAGACTCTTCTCCGATCAATAACCAATAGAGGAATCTGGAAATTCATATGGCTCCCGCATATTTCTATGATTACTTTGCGATCGAATGAACCACTTACATACGATACCAATTTCCCTTTGTCTCGCGATAGTTTACTTATCCAAGGTTTGATCATCGGTATCTCTGCATACCTAGTTCAACCTCATTACCGATAAGTACTCTTTTCTCGTTCCTGTGATATGTGATCCCTTATGAGCCAGTCACATGCTTGCAAGATAATTGGATGATATTCCACCGAGAGGGCCCAGAGTATATCTATCCGTCATATGGATGGACAAATCTCACTCTTGATCCATGTGCCTCAACACATACTTTCCGAACACTCTATTCCACCTTTATAGCCACCCAGTTACGGTATGGTGTGTGATGTCATCAAAGCATCCATCCGGTGATGGTGATTAGCATGATCTCATGGTCAAAGGATTTAGGTTACTATGTATCTAAAAGCTTGTAGCAACTGAAATATATTAAATGACTTGATCTTTATGCTATGCTTAACTATAGGAGTATGTCCATCACATCATTCTCCTAATGATATGACCTTGTTGTTAATAACATCTCAATGTTCATGATCAGGAAACCATACTCATATATTAACCAACAAGCTAGTTTAACAAGAGGCTTCACTAGGGACTCTTTTATGTTTACAAATCACACAAGTATTAATGTTTCCGGTTAATACAATTATAACATGGTATGTAAACATTTATCATAAGCATGAAGATATGATAATAACCTCTTTATTATTGCCTCTTGGGCATATCTCCAACAGAATTAATGTAGCAACCACTACATATAATTTTGTTATGTGGTAGTTGAATAAACAAAACAAGTTCTTCTGATATAATTGTTACCTAGGACGTGTGCATAACACGGTCCATAGGGTTTTGTTAATTCAAAGGATGTTAAAAGCATATGCAAACTACAATGGTTGAAGTGAGCATCGCGGAGTTGGAATCTTCACCATCATGAAACTGTTAAAAGAGTTCAAATTCATTAGAGACGATGAAGATGCTTGCATTTGCAAGAAAAAAGTGGGAGCGCTAAGACATATTTCTAATACTCCCCCCGATCCATACTAAGTGTCGCTCATTTTGTACTAAGTTAGTACAAATTTTTTACTAGATGGGCGACACTTATTATGGATCGGAGGGAGTACATTATGTGGAATACATATTATTGATTGGAAATGATGTATCTTTTATTAACACATATTAAGAATTTCATCTCGATGAAAGACTTAGGCAAAACCCGAATATCTGGCATCAATATCTATATAGATAGATTGAGACGCTAATATGGTTGTGCCAAATGTACATAGATAAGATATTGAATGAGTTCAATATGGAAATGACAAGAAAGGTTCTTGCCACACAGAAAGGATTAAATCAAAATTCAAGTGTATCGCACTTGGTAAGTGAAACAAAGATTCAAGTATAGATTGATACTTGATGTATGAAATCACAAAGAGTATTTATATCAATCATACTATGATATGTACAAATTCAGATATGTCCTATGCTCTAAATGTTATGAGCATATACCAGAATGATTCATAAGATGATCACTAGACGATAGTAAGGTTATTCTTATGATCTTTTGGAAGAACTAAGAATATATTATTTTTGTAGATTTGACAAATAAATGATTAGTTCGTTGTAAAAGTACTACATTGATGCTAGTTTTGTCACAAAATACAAATTAAGTTTATCTCAATCTAAACTAAGGGTGGCACAATATAATGGAAAGTAAGTTCCATAATAGATTTGGATGAGTTCCAAAGTTAAGACATTTTGATAGATACTACAACAAAAGGCTAAGTATATGACTGCTATTATAGAATCAAAAGAGGGTATTTGTGTTAAGTAGTTTGTTATCAAACTAGGTGTGGTTCACAGCGGGATAGTACCATAAAGATATATTGTACAACAATATTATCAACATGTTTTAACCCCAAGGAACCAAAGGACCAAATTTATACAAAGCTATCTCATTAGAGAATGAGTGATGCACAGAGACGTAAAGACATGCAATTACACATGGGCCTAAAAGAGTCGGATCCAAAGATCAGTTGACCACTAGCAATCATGTAAATACAACATCGGAAAGCCATAGGTGTTGAATACACAAAGATTTGAAACTAGATTATTGTCTCTAGTGCAAGTGGGAGACTGTTGGAGATATGACCAAGAGGCAATAATAAAGAGGTTATTATCATATCTTCATGCTTATGATAAATGTTTACATACCATGCTATAATTGTATTAACCGAAAACATTAATACTTGTGTGATTTGTAAACATAAAAGAGTCCATAGTAAAGCCTCTTGTTAAACTAGCTTGTTGGTTAATATATGATCATGGTTTCCTGACCATGAACCTTGAGATGTTATTAAAAACAAGATCATATCATTAGGAGAAATGGTGTGATGGACATACTCCTATAGTTAAGCTGTTGCCTACCAAAACCCACCGGCGAGCAGCGACGGGCAACACGGAGAGCCGGGAGGCTCCCAGGACTGCTGGTGGGCCCTGGTCCCTCGGGAAACGGCCCGCAAAACTCCGGCACGCGCCCTGGCTGGTTCGAGGGCGTGCCACCTGACCTATACCTGGTCAGGAAGGTGAAGGATTGCTTCGATTGGTTTCCTGCATGGTAAACAAGTATACGTAAAATTCGAGCCGTGACCGGCTCCCAGGTTTCCCTGTGAATCGGCTCCTAGAGCCGATTAACCCATGGTTCTGCATTAGATCTATGATAACATGGGGTTTTGCTTCATCGTTACAAGTTAAATCGATCTACGATAGTTTAATGTTTTCACTACATAATTGGAACGTCCTACCGTAATTGAGCCTGGTAAATACAAAAGATAATAGAAAACCAATCCTAGAGAAGGCCTAAAAACCAACGTAACGTTAATTCCCGGAACAACTCCTCTTGGATTGGTAAACCATATCTTCCATACTACTGGATCGTTCAACCCGTTTGCAAGGCCTGATCATGTAGATATCAAACTAAACCTTGGAGAGCAAGGCACAACTATAACAGATCAAATCGACTTAAATAAAGATCAAGCAAAGTGCCACCCTTGTACCCGGGAAAAGGTGCAAAGGCGGCGAGATAACTAGAGGCAGCATATCCAAACGATCATAGCAAAAAGTACCGATGCTAGCCCAAACAAATCTATGATAATGGTGTTACTCGCCATCAACAAGGCTTCAGTACGAGTAACACCAGATAATCGCATAAGTAGATACTGCCTAGATCGCAAGATGCGATCTAGGCAGCATGGCACTTACCCGAGAAAAACCCTAGAAACAAGGGGTGGCGATGCGCCGAGATTGTGTTTGTTGTGAACGTGATTGTCCTCCTTTTCTCAATAACCTTAGGTACATATTTATAGTCCGGAGACTTTCTACCTTTGGAATAACTCTACAATTCTATCTCTTACCTAAATCGAAACGGAACCTATTACAATATAAGATACACGGGCAATTTATCCCAAATCAACGCACGAGGCCGATTCAACAACACGTTGCATATACGTATCTTCTAAGCCCATCTTGATTGCGGCCCAACTCCTTCTTTGGCCAAAATATGGCGATAACATAAGCATAGCATAAAGATCAAGTCATTTAATATAGTTCAGTTGCTATAAGCTTTCAGATACATAGTAACCTAAATCCTTCAACCATGAGATCATGCTAATCACCATCACCGGATGGATGCTTTGATTAAATCAAACACCACACCATAACTGGGTGGCTATAAAGGTGGCATTGAGTGTTCAGGAAGTATGTGTTGATGCATATGGATCAAGAGTGGGATTTGTCCATCCATATGACAGATAAATATACTCTGGGCCCTCTCGGTGGAATGTCATCTAATTAGCTTGCAAGCATGTGACTAGCTCACAAGGAATCACATATCACAGGAACGAGAAAAGAGTACTTATCGGTAATGAGGTTGAACTAGGTATGCAGAGATACCGATGATCAAACCTCAGATAAGTAAACTATCACGAGACAAAGGGAAATTGGTATCGTATGTAAGTGGTTCATTTGATCGCAAAGTAATCATACAAATATGTGGGAGCCATATGAATTTACAGATTCCTCTATTTGTTATTGATCGGAGAAGTGTCTCGGTCATGTCCGCATAATTCACGAACCGTAGGGAGACACACTTAAGGATTCGTTGTTGTTTAGTAGATATGGAATGTAAGTAGGGAGACCGAATGTTATTCGGAGTCTCGGATGGTATCCGGGATATCACGAGGAGATCCGGAATGGTCCGGAGAATAAGATTAATATAAGGAAAGTCCAATTCCGGAGTTCGGGAATGATTCCGATGATTTCATTGGAGAGGTTCTAGAAGGGTCTAGAAGGTTCACGAGATCGAAAGGGGAAGGGTACATGAATGTGTCATGTATAAGTAGAATGATTGGATCATGTCCTAGGTCACTTGGTTGGGTATTTGCAAGAAAGAAATAAAGCTCCAAATTGAAAGTCAAAAGGCATGTTTGAAAAGTCAAACTGGGATAATGATTCCTAGTGGAGGAAGAAAAGAATCCTTCTTTCCCTCCACCACAAGCCAACAAGGAGAGGGAGTTGGGGAAGGATACAAAGTCCCCTTTTTCCCAAGCTGACCTCCCTCTCATAAATAGAGGGGAGGGGTGCCCCAAGACCACACAACCAGCCCCTCCCACCTAGCCGCGCCGCCAACACCCCCCCCCCCGCAGCGTCGTCGCCGCCGGCTCACCGGCGCCGCCCTAGCCACCGCCAGCCACGCCTCCTCCTCTCCGGCCGTCTAAACTCTAGATCGCCGGAAACCCTAGATCCACCATAACCTGCTCTGGCTTAGGCGAAGCCCTGCAGGATTTTCCCTCTACTTTCGACACCACGCCGTCGTGCTGCCAGAATCGCAAGGGGAGAACTATAACCTCCGCTGCCTGCTGGAACAAGGGAGAGGAAGGTCTTCATCGAGTACCGAACGTGTGACTGACTGTGAAAGCGTTGCCCATACGCAGCGCTGGAAGATTTGTCTATGCGATCTTGAGATCGGCAAGTGTACGACTATATCATCCACGAGAATCTGCTCTCGTTAACCGCTTTGGAATCTTCGAGGGTGAGTAGTCTAATCGACTCGTTGCTACAATCTAGTAGATAGATCTTGGCTTGTTTGTGTGCATACGGTAGAATTTTTTTGTTTTCCACGCTACGAATCCCAACAACTCGGCCTCGCGGGCCTCCTCCGACGCTTTGAAGGCGCGCTGTAGCAACTCTAGTTCTTGCTCCTTGCTGCTCGGCCAGTCGTCCTCGGTCAGCGCCCACGTCTGCGAGCTCTCCCCCTACGAGCTATCCCTAGCGTACCTTGGGGCATGCAGAAGCGTCGCATGCGTTGGAGGAGCACGGACCGCCTCTGTGTCAGAGGAGTCGGAGTCGGAGTCGTAGACATCTTCTCATAGTACCACCGGAGCTTCCGCGGTACCGGTGCGCCGACACGGGTGTACTTGCGGCTCGCCCGCTTCATCGCGGCGACCGAGGCAGCCCTTGAACGCGCAACGGAGCTATGGAAATCCTCGCTCCGTGTCGGCCGCCGCCCGCCTCCATCGTGCCGCTTCCCTCGCATCGGCAACAACCCCCTCCGCTGCAGCCTCCCCCGATGCCAGATCCGCGCCCCTGCGTTGACATGGCCGCTAAATTGCTCGCCGAAATTGTAGATGGCGACGACGGCGCTAGGGTTGGGTGTGCGAAGGAGTAAGGGTTCGGACCACTACTCTCCTCTCGTGCCCCTATATGTAGAGGACGGGCGAGCTCATTCACATGCACCCGTAAAATTTTTTTACGGGCCGGCCCGAGTAGGTGCACTGCTAGCTCGCAGTGTAAGCGCACGGCCCATAAACTCGCCGGAATTTTACGAGTTCATGCCTGTTTAGGGGTGCTGCTAGTGATGCTCTAACAATAGATATGGAAGTCTCATGTTTATCTTCGGCTAAAATCCAAATCACGCCTGCTTGCCAAGAGATTCTATCACTACCCCATTTTGAATCGACTTGTTCACCTTCTACGCATGACATTGCCTGGCTTTTGAACAATGAATGATACTCCCTCCGTTTCAAAATATAAAAATATAAGATGTTTTAGATTTGTGAATAAAATGTATCTAGACTTGTTTTAGTATGTAAATTTACTCTAGATCTGAGTAAACCTACATATTAAAATAAATCTAGATACATTTACTTTACAAAGTTAAAACATCTTATATTTTAAAACGGAAGTAGTACATAGTTGTGTGCATCAACCAGTGTAAAGGTTTAGGGTTATCACCTTTTTTTGAAAAAATAAAACTATCGAGCTAGCATTTTCATATTCTGTCAGCTCCTCAAATTCTAGGCTAACTCAATTAATGCATACGAGCAACAATAGTTGTTAGACCAAATGAATGAGTTTGTGGAATGCGTCGTTGTAGAAAGAACATTGTCCAGTCCTTTGTCGGTGATTTCAAACATCGAACTGTATGCACCTTTGACATATTGAATGTGTTTCTCACTGCCTCACTCTGCAAATGGCAAAACTAATTATAGACTCACAACAGAGATAACGGGATGGCAAAACCGATAAGTGTTGTAATGGAGCAGTGATATAGTAGGAGTTTTTGATCGGTCAAATGACAAAACTGAGATTGAAGTCGATGATAGTGACAAAAATGTTAAAAATCCATCAAAGAACAGTAAATCTCTAGGATTTCATAGAACATAACCTGAACATTCCAATACAGTGACTGATGCTGAACTGGCAATTCCAAAAATAAGTTCGGTGATAGTGACAAAAACGTTAAAAATCTATCCAAAGAATAGTAAATCTCTAGGATTTCATAGATTAACCTGAACATTCCAATACAGTGACTGATGCTGAACTGGCAATTCCAAAAATAAGTTCACAGCTGTGTATATCAGCATTTGGCCACCCGTTGCAGAACTAGCAATCCCGAAAATCCAAAATGCAGGGATGCTACTAGTATATCAGTGCTGCTGGTAAGAAGATTCCACGATAATCGTCTGCATTCTTCACCTCAGGTTCCAATTTGTTCACAACCACTGCTAAACAGTTTAATTATAAAATCTAAGCAATCACGAACCAAAAGACGACGCCGGCAGCAGCGCTGATGACAGCGAACAAGACAACGGCGAAGACAGCGGCGACGACCTTGGCCTCTAGATTAGGAATCAGTAGTAGTAGTAGTAGATTCCCTTTTGTAAGCAACCAGCTCCTTTTGTAAGCAATCAGCTTTTGAATGAACGAAGATTGCTTTTCCAACTCGAAGATTGCTTTTCCGACCCAATTTCGTCGATAGTCACATAGGTCGATGTTCCAGAAGCCGATAGCAACGCATCGGCTTTTACCCTGCTGCGCTCATACAGTCAACCAAGTCACAGCCCAAAGAGCCGATGGTACAACATCGGCTTTCCCAAAAACGTTGACAAAGTCAAGTTCGGTCGCATACTTAGACAAATCTGAGCGGCCACTTTCCAGTTTCAAACGGTAACCTGCGACCCTCTTCAAAAAGGGCGACCCAGATCTCGAATTGCTCATCGACCAAATCGAGCTCACAGCGACAAGACCCCTCGATCCCCAATTGCACAGATCCATCTCCGCCAACAAACTAGATGGCGGAATCGTCCAACACCAACCCAGAGGTCTCCGGTCTGAAGGTACGCCTACTCCTCGCAGTCTGAACGCGATGCTAGAATTGATGGCGAACACCTGAATTAATGCCTTATTCCACCATTAAATTTGTAGGTTTCAGACATCCTGCTGCCGCATCCTTCTCTCCCAAATTCTCTCTGCCTTGGCCCTCGTACAACATCTAGTCCTGCCCATCTGATTTCTTGCGAAACAAACCGGATCCCCTTCGTAAGCCAAGACCTAGATTTAAACTCTTGGGCCGACTGCTTGCGAGCCTGGCCTAATCCCCCTGAACATTGGGTCACTTGGTTCAGCAGGGTAGCTAGAGCTTACCAATCCCAATGGGAAACCACGGGAATAGCCGATGCCTTGCATTTGTCTCTCCTCTTGAGAAACATGAGAATCTTCTCAAAACCATCGGCTACTTCTGGTCTGACGCTCTGAATTGCTTCATGTTCGGTCATAGCCCTATGTCACCAACCCTGTTAGACGTGGTGATGATTACTGGTCTGGATGTTACATCACCCAGTCCTTCTGCTTTTAAACTGACCAAAGTCCCCTACAAACTGTCTTCCAAAACAGAATGCACGAACTGGGGCGCATATATTCAAAGCCACATGAAAACTAGAGGTCCTGTCACCGAGAAAGAACACACGGCTTTCCTCAACCTCTGGCTAGAACATTTCATATTCTGTGGCCCTTCCCTTGCTCCAACCAAGAATTATCTCTCCCTGGCCTATGAACTTGCTAAAGGCACCCAACTTGGCATCGGCAAACTGTTCCTTGGAGAGGTCTACCGATATCTCCAGTTGATGTCTGTCAAGCTGTTCTCTGGCATAGCAGTCAAAACAGGCGGTCCTTGGTGGTTCATCCAGCTATGGGCTCAGCTGTATTTTCAAAACCACATCCCAGACTTCCCCCTTTTGGCGAGTTGCACCTTTCCAGATGTCAAAGGGAGGCAGATCAGATGCACCAGTTATGGCCAAGCTTTGTATAGGCTGCCAGGTAGTAAACTATCCCCTCAGGAAGCTTCCAAGTGGTTCAGTATTTTCTTCCAAGGCCTGGATAATCCTACCTTCTTCCCTTACATGGAAGAATCGGAACATTTTGAGAATCCCATCTCCTTCAGGCTAGACAGCTTTGCCGATGACACCAGCACTCGACTCTTTTCCATTGTGATCCGTCCCTGTTTCCTTCCAGTTGGCATGAGTACATCCAATAGAATCATCAAGCCTGGGTATGAATTCTACCATCCGGTCATAGTGGCTCGGCAATTTGGCCTTGGACAAGTACCTCCCCATCTCTTTCTTCATCACCTGACAGAGAGCAGAGCCGACCTGCCTGATCCTCTCACCAGTCAAAGGTGTTACTCCTTCTTTGATGCTCTGACCATCCCAATTCCCAACGACCTCACCTTCGCCTCATCCACCGATGGCTTCGAAGATTGGTGGTCGATGTGGAAGACTCACGCCTTCAGGAG
This sequence comes from Avena sativa, assembly GCA_916181665.1. NCBI lineage: Eukaryota > Viridiplantae > Streptophyta > Magnoliopsida > Poales > Poaceae > Avena > Avena sativa. The sequence continues at coordinate 200,181,869 of OV702282.1, forward strand.
AGCTCTGGGACCATTGCTGAAACAGCTCGACGCTGACTATGACATCCCCGTGGAACAGGTACCACTACTTGTAAATTTTCTTGATGCAGCTTGCAAATAACTCTTTTACTAACCCACTCTTTCTCTTTGCAGCAACAAGATGGCCCTGAACCTACGCACAGTGATGGCTCCCCCTTTGAGTTCTTTCCGCCAGCTCCTGTGGTCCTCTTCTGCAAAAACTCGCCACCTCTGAAAAAGGTCATGATGCAGAAACAGCCGATCACACCACAATCGGCTTCTAAGAAACTAGTAACTTCACAATCAGCTGCTCCTCGAGTTCCAACTAAGACAAGAACGATGGTGAGGAATGTAGCTGCCAGGAAGACCTTGAGACGCCGGAGCCCTTCTCCAGAAAGCTCGCATGTAGGCTGATCCATGTCTTGGTCGATCCTTCTCATTCTTTCATCCTTGCAGACATGCTCGTGTTTAATAGCTTTCCTTCTCTTGCAGGCTTCTGTCGAAGACACCTCCCACGAGGACACACAACCTGATCAAGGAGAATCGAGCCCAACAGACTCTGAAAGGACTGCCACACCAAACCAGCCAGATGTGCCACCATCGGCTCCCAGGAAAAGGCCCGTTCCTGAACCTGCTGCCCCCCGAGCATCAGTCGAGGCGGGGCCAGCCGTGGGTCCCAAGAGAGCTCGCAAAGGACCGCAAACTTCTTCGTCGAGCCAGGAGGTTTTGAAAATCATCACCCTTCATGCTCTTACCACTTAATTCCTTCTTATCTGCCGATTCATCATCACTTACATCGGCTAAACACCTTCAATGCAGACGACTGACGTCTCTAGTGGGAAGGCTGGGGCAGTGCCGATGCCCCTAACCGAGCCGGATTCAGCAATCCCCGAAGGTGCAAATGAAACGGCTACCCCTTTGGCCAAGCCTCCAGCAGCTACACACAAGCCGATTGCCTCGTCATCCGCAATCCCCTCGATCTTAGGAGAGGTATGTTAGCTTCTTTCGGCTAATCCTTCCATGTTGGACACATACTGACGTACTTTCGAGCTGTCAGAGGTGTGATATTTCAGGCTTGCTGACGTTCGACCCTGAATCCATTGAACCAACTCCCTCTGTCGCCACCGATGAACCACAAGCCAGGGCTGTTCTATCTCAATTCCAGCGTCTTAGAGCCTTGCTGTCCTCCCCGATCGAAGAGCTTATCGAGGGTTCTGAGGAGGTGAAGAGCGTTCTTGCTGAAATAAAAGACCAACTCCCAGTAGCATTGCAGGTGAAGCTTTGGCCCGTTGTAACTCTGTATTTCTACGGGTCAAGGGTGAAGCTAGCTCGTGAAAGGATCAACCTGCGTCGTGCCCAACTTCCGCTGAAGGCCGATATTGCAGACAGATGTCAGCAGCTCAACGAGAAAAAGGCGTCTCTGGATGCCAAAACTGACACCTCTGCCAGTACCGCCGAGCTCGCCTCCTTAAAAAAGGAGTTAGAAGATCTTGAAGAAAAGGTCCGGGCGACTAAACAGCTCATTCGTGACAAGGAAGCATCCATCGCCCGCTCCCACGACGAAGCAGAAGGCCTCAGAGGTCAACTGAAGACTGATCTGGCAGAGATACGTGCCCTGAACAAGCAGCTAGTGACAGGCAAGGACGAAGATGACGAAGCCGAGATCGCCGAGGTGGACCGTGTCCGTGCTGACGCCCTTCACGCCTTCGAGGCATTTCTTCAGTAGCTCGTTTATGTAAACTGGCACCTGCTTGTAACAGTGTGAACCTCTAGAGTCGATGGCTGTGCATCGGCTGTATCTTTTTATTGGCCGATTTCATGTATCGGCCCCCATATCTCACTGTCCATCATCCCACATGCTTTGGGAAACATACATTTTTTATATGTTGTGACATTTTATTGGCCGATTTCATGTATCGGCCCCCATATCTCACTGTCCATCATCCCACATGCTTGGGAAATATTTCTTGAGATGCTGACCGTTGACAGCCACTGGGAATTTCACGCCATCCAGCTCTTCCAGCATGTATGCGTTCCCCCTCAAAACTTGATCGACCCTGTATGGCCCGTGCCAATTCGGAGACCATTTACCATATGCTGCATCCTTAGTTCTCAATGGCAATACAGCTTCCCATACCAAATCGCCAATGTGGAACTCCTTCGGTCTCACCTTCTTGTTATATGCACGAGCTACCTTGGCTTTGTTTTCTTTGATTCTCTCAAGCGACCATAGCCTAAGCTCAGTCAGATCCTCAACACTGTCACTCATCAGGGCCGCATATTCTTCAGTCGTTAGATCGTTCTGAAAAGTGACACGTCTCGATCCAGCCGTAATTTCCCAGGGCAATACGGCTTCTTGTCCATAGACTAGATGGTATGGCGAGGTTTTTATCGCTCCATGACATGACATGCGGTAAGCCCATAAAGCCTCTGACAAAACCTCGTGCCAACGCCTAGGGTGCTCATCGATTTTCCTCTTGATCAGCTTGATAAGACTCTGGTTGGACGCTTCAGCTTGCCCATTTGCTTGAGCATAGTATGGAGATGATCGAATCAGCTTAATCCCTGTGTCCTCACAGAACTTTCTGAACTCGTGAGAAGTGAAGACCGAACCTCCATCGGTCGTGATAGTCTGGGGAATCCCGAACCTATGAATGACGTGTTCTTTCACAAAATCGACAATATCCTTCGAGCTCACTGACTTCATAGGGACGGCTTCCACCCATTTAGTGAAATAATCCGTAATGGCCAGAATCCACATGTGGCCTTTGCTTGACGGAGGATTGATCTTGCCAATCATATCCATGCCCCAACCTCGGAATGGCCAAGGCTTGATGATGGGGTTCATTGCTGACGCGGGTACCATCTGAATTTTCCCAAATCTCTGACATGCTTGACACCCTTTGTAGTACTTAAAACAGTACTCAAGCATGGTAGGCCAATAAAACCCTGATCGCCTGATCAACCACTTCATCTTGTGAGCCGATTGGTGAGTTCCACAGGCGCCTTCGTGTACCTCGTGTAGGAGCCGATTGGCCTCGGCTGTCCCCAGACATTTGAGCAATAACCCTTCCAGAGTTCTGTAAAACATGTCGTCCCCAATGAGCACATACTTCATGGCCTTGTACCTTATCCGTTTAGGTGCCCCCCGAGCCGAATCCTTCAAGTAATTGAAGATATCGGCTCTCCAGTCGTCTGCGTCCAGGAACTGTACCTGAACATCGGCCCCCTCTGCTACGCCCTTGTAGCCTGAAGCCATTTGTGCAAGATCATTCGCCTCGGTATTCTGCAATCGCGGTATCCAGGTGAAGTTTATGTACCGGAACTGTGCCATCAGCTCACGGCATTGCAGCCATAAAGGGAAGAGCGACTCGCTCTCACACTTGTATTCCTCTGTGAGCTGAGAAATCACCAACTTGGAGTCTCCAAAAATTTCTACTGCTTCTGCTCCAGCTTCGACGAGCAACTCCATTCCCTTGCGTATCGCCTCATACTCAGCGACGTTGTTGGTGCGAGGGGCGGATAACCTGATGGAGAAGGAAAATGTTGCCCCCCGGGGCGACACGAGTAGCACGCCGATGCCGCACCCATCGTCACAGACCGATCCATCGAAAAACATAGCCCACGCTCGTATAGATAGTGCTGCTATATTAGTGTTGATCCTTTCAGCGATAAGGTCGGCCAATGCCTGTCCCTTAACTGCTTTCGCGGGTTGATACCGGATGTCAAACTCTGATAATGCAAACATCCATTTGCCCAATCGGCCTTTCAACATAGGAGCCGACAGCATGTGTTTTATGACATCTGATTTGCATATGATGACAATCTCCGCTGATAGCAAAATGTGGCGCAGCTTGGTGCAGGTGAAAAACAGGCAGAGGCACAACTTGTCGATCTCAGGGTACCTCGTCTCTGCATCCAGCATCCTTCTGCTGATGTAAAATACCACTCGCTCCAGCCCATCATAAACTTGCACCACCACTGAGGCGATGGACGTGTCAGCTACTGATAAGTAAATGTAGAATGGCCTATCCGGCTGGGGCGGAACCAATACTGGCGGCTTCGTCAGATATTCTTTGATCTCGTCGAAGGCCCTTTGTTGTTCCGCCCCCCAGCTGAATTCCTCGTCAGATTTAATCTTCACCAGTCCCATGAATGGCTCTATTCTTCCTGATAGATTGGAGATGAACCTTCTGACGAAGTTGATCTTGCCGATGAGAGACTGCAGTTCTTTCTTCGTGGTAGGTGGCTTCATTGTTCGCACTGCCTCCTGACTTTTCAGGCCGATCTCAATTCCGCGTTCATGGACCAAGAAACCCAAGAACTGACCGGCCGTCACACCGAAAGCACACTTCTTTGGATTCATCCGTAGCCCGAATTTCCTTGTTCGGTCCAGGACGCGTCGCAGGTCGTCCAGATGTCCTTGTACTGAAGCTGACTTGACCACCACGTCATCGATATAAATTTCCACCAGCTTGCCGATCAGATCGTGGAAAATGTAATTCATGGCTCTTTGGTACGTGGCGCCGGCATTCTTCAGTCCAAACGTCATGACTACATATTCAAACAACCCCACCGAGCCTGGTACTCTGAATGCAGTCTTGTGTATATCTTCCGGAGCCATAAAAATTTGGTTGTAACCGACATTGCCATCCATGAAGCTCAAGACTTTATGACCAGCAGCTGCGTTGACTAACGTCTCTGCTACTGGCATCGGATATTCATCCTTCGGAGTAGCTCTATTGAGATCCCGAAAATCTATGGCAACACGCCAGCGACCATCCTTTTTCTCTACAGGTACGATGCTAGAAATCCACTCAGCATACCTGCATGGCCTGATTAAATCGGCTGCCAACATTTTCTCGATCTCCTTCTTGACTTCTTTCAAAATTTCGGCCTTCATCTGTCGTGCTCGCTGCTGGAATGGCCGAAATCCTTTTTTAAGTGGGAGTCGATGCTCGATGATGCTCCTATCTAGCCCAGGCATCTCTGTATAATCCCAGGCAAAGCAATCTGGATATTCTTTCAACAAAGCTATCATCGGACCCCGCAGATTCGGATCCAACTTCTTGCTGATAAATGTTGGTCTTGGCTTATCCCCAGGACCGATGTCAATCTCCTCTAGCTCATCAGCGGATGTAAACCCATACCCTAGCTTTCCGTCACCTGTTAAATCGATGCTAAACACGGGGCAAACAGAGGGTGAGGATAACAAAAATAATTTGGGCCGATTGCCTGAATCGGCCCCCTTTTTGATCGCATTAGTCAAGGACGGTTTACACCTTAGTTGTGTTTTACAATGGCAGGGAATCTCCCTGCTACGACTACATGATCTGCTTGTCGTGAGATTGCTGCTTTTTGTTTTTTGTGGCCGATCGCAGGGATCGGCCGTACCACGTATGATCGTGGACTTTGCTACTCTGTCAGGCCAGTGGATAAGACCAGCCTCACCCCATTTTTTGTAGCTTCAATGCGCTCGCAGCCGTCTAGACTGATTCCAGAGATCGGCTCTTGGTCTTCTGCTTCCCAGATGTTCATGCCAGCTATGGAGATCTCGATAGAATCATCTGCATGAATGACCTCCACCTCATCTCCATCCCACTGTATTAGGCACTGGTGCATCGTGGATGGAATGCAGCAGTTAGCATGAATCCAATCTCTCCCTAGCAAGACAGCGTAGGTGTTTTTGCTGTCCACGACGAAGAATGACGTAGGGATGGTTTTTCTGCCCACGGTCAGATCCACGTTCAGGACGCCTTGCGTTTCTAAAGTTTGGCCGTTGAAGTCGCTTAACGTGACGTTGGTTTTGATCAGATCTGCAGTGGAGCGTCCCAAACGCCGTAGCATGGAGTACGGCATTATATTGACTGCCGCTCCGGTGTCCACCAATATCTTGCTGACAGGCTGCCCATTGATGTAACCTCGCAGGTACAGGGCTTTCAGATGTTTGTAGCCCTTCTCACGTGGCTTCTCAAAGATAACCGGCCGTGGGCCACAGTCAAACTGTGCCACTGGCAGCTCGTTGGTTCTTGGCGCGCAGAACTCTGACGGAAGTATGAATACCATGTTTGTGCCAGCCGATGTCTTTGCATCGGCTTTTACCGGATTGGGACGCCACTCTTTCCTTTTCGGGCGATCTTCCGTTTCCAAAGTCTGCCGAATCTTAACGGCCAGATCGGGCCGTGCTTTCTTTAAAGCGTGGAGATACTGCGCTTCGGCTTCCTCCAAGTTACGCAGCCGCTGCACTCTACGCTTTTGGGTGTGTCTGAGTCCGTCGGGACACCATCTTGGACGGTGATATCTGTCTTCTTCTTTGTCATTCATTGGCTTCTCGAGATCTTTTGCTCGAACGGACTCCCTGTATCGGCTCTGAGGTGGGAGAGGCCCCAGACGCTTGAACACTGACACTGGCCCCGTGTCCTCCTTCTGCTGTCCACATTCCGGGCAGTTATCGATTGTAGGCAATCGGCTCATTCCCGCGTCCCAGCAATACTTGAAGAAAGGGCAGTCCCAATGTTTGTCCACGCCTTCCTTTTCTTTTGGCGGTCCCCTAGCGAGGTGCTCATATCCTTCATCGTTTCCATCGCGCCGGCGACGTCGGTCATACTGGCGCTCATACTTATTAAGGAGGTGCGTGGAATGTGGCTTCTGATATCGCACGCTCCTCACCTGTTCCTCGGTCAAATACCGCCTGTCATTGTAGCTGGGCCGGTCGCGTGGACCAGCCTCCTCTCTTTCTTTGCCCCGAGAGCGACCGTCTTCCTCCTTATATGCGCCACGGTGGTACACAGGTCCTGCCATATTAACATCAAACGAGAAATCCAACTGACGCCTTGTGGACTGGCTGTGTTCTACCATGTTGACGCCGGGAAATGGGTTTGTGTCTACTTTCATGGCGAACTGCCCAAGGATCAGACGGCCCTGCTCTATCGCCGTTTGGATCTGGCGACGTAGCTCTTTGCAGTCATTGGTGGTGTGGGTGAACGAGTGATGCCACTTGCAGTATGGTCTTCCGTTCATCTCTTGAGCCATAGGGATTTTGTGGCCTTCGGGTAACTTCAGCTGCTTTTCTTTCAGCAGTAAATCGAATATCTGCTCAGCTTTGCTCACGTCGAAGTCAAACCCTTTTGCAGGCCCTTGCTGTTTCACCCATTTGCAGGATACAGGATCTGCCGCCCGAGCCCATTCAGCCACGGCCACCTCCTGGTCTTGCGTAGGATCTTCTTCTTCTGTATCGACCAGGCCTATCGGACGTTTGAACTTGTCTTGGTACAACTCAGGGTGGCGCTGTTCATACATCGTCAGCTTCTGGGCCATGTGCGCCAACGAGTTGTACTCTACTTGGAAAGCCAGATCCTTGATAGGTGCTGAGAGACCCAACGCTGCCAGTTCGACTGCTTCCTTTTCAGTTAACCGAGCTGAGTAACATCGGTTCTTTACAGTCCTGAAGCGCTGGATGTACTCGGCTACCGTTTCTCCCCGCTTTTGCCGCACCTGTGCCAGGTCTGCAATGCCAGCCTCGGTAGCCTCTGAATGATACTGAATGTGGAACTGCTCTTCCAGCTGCTTCCAGGTCTGGATCGAATCAGGTGGCAACGAGGTGTACCACCCAAAAGCTGGTCCTGTCAGAGATTGCGCAAAGAACCTCACGCGCAACTGATCCGATGCTGAAATCATGCCTAACTGTGCCAGGTATCGGCTCACGTGCTCGGTCGAGCTCGACCCTTCTGACCCGCTGAACCTCGAGAACTCAGGGAGCCGATACTTGGGTGGCAGCGGAATCAGGTCAAACTCGTTGGGGTACGGCTTTGAATAGCCGATTGTCCTTCTCTTCGGCACGAAGCCGAACTGATCTCTCAAGATGGTACGGATTTGCTCCACTGTCTGGGCTGCAGGGGCTAGGTTCTCATGACTCGTTCCAGTGGCATACTTGGCTAGCCATGCCTGTTTATCAGCGTCCATCCCAGAGATTCCTGTTCCAGAAACACCTGCTCCCGAAGCCCCTGCTCCAGAAACTCCTGCCCCAGCGATCCCTGCGGTTGCAATCTGGTTCGTGCGTGTCAAGCTGTTACAGTCCGGCACGTAGGTGCACACATATCCATGTGGGATTTCTTTAGGTGGTTCACACAGGAATTGACAATCGCCAGGGTCACCTCCGATCTTGTAGACGACGTACGCCGGTGCCCCTGGTGGCTCCGGAGCTGCAAGCGTGAATGGCAGTTGTGGCCTGGTCTGGAGCGGTCTTTCTCCCTGGTGAGTCCCTAAAGTAGGCCCCGACGGAGAGTACTGATGTTTCACGATCTCCTGAACTACGCGAACTGCAATATGCTCGAAAGCGTTCACCAGGCTCTCAGAATGGCGGTGAAGAGAATGAGCCACCATGTAGTTGACTTCCTGTCGCAGAGCTCTGGTGCGCTCCTCTGAAGGAACAGACAGATCCACCTCATCAAGAGCACCCTCGGGTGAGAACCCTTTCCACCTGATGCCATGCTTACGAGTCCTCTCAAAAGAGCCGATGAGATCGGCTTCGAAGAGAGCTTTGATGTCATCATACTTCGCCTTGTGCTCCTCAGGCAGATCGTCGTACGTGACCGGTCTGTTCTCCATCGCAGCGTCGGATGTTGTTGTTGAATGTCCCACCGGGCGTGCCAGAATGTGTTGCCTACCAAAACCCACCGACGAGCAGCGACGGGCAACACGGAGAGCCGGGAGGCTCCCAGGACTGCTGGTGGGCCCTGGTCCCTCGGGCAACGGCCCGCAAAACTCCGGCACGCGCCCTGGCTGGTTCGAGGGCGTGCCACCTGACCTATACCTGGTCAGGAAGGTGAAGGATTGCTTCGATTGGTTTCCTGCATGGTAAACAAGTATACGTAAAATTCGAGCCGTGACCGGCTCCCAGGTTTCCCTGTGAATCGGCTCCTAGAGCCGATTAACCCATGGTTCTGCATTAGATCTATGATAACATGGGGTTTTGCTTCATCGTTACAAGTTAAATCGATCTACGATAGTTTAATGTTTTCACTACATAATTGGAACGTCCTACACGTAATTGAGCCTGGTAAATACAAAAGATAATAGAAAACCAATCCTAGAGAAGGCCTAAAAACCAACGTAACGTTAATTCCCGGAACAACTCCTCTTGGATTGGTAAACCATATCTTCCATACTACTGGATCGTTCAACCCGTTTGCAAGGCCTGATCATGTAGATATCAAACTAAACCTTGGAGAGCAAGGCACAACTATAACAGATCAAATCGACTTAAATAAAGATCAAGCAAAGTGCCACCCTTGTACCCGGGAAAAGGTGCAAAGGCGGCGAGATAACTAGAGGCAGCATATCCAAACGATCATAGCAAAAAGTACCGATGCTAGCCCAAACAAATCTATGATAATGGTGTTACTCGCCATCAACAAGGCTTCAGTACGAGTAACACCAGATAATCGCATAAGTAGATACTGCCTAGATCGCAAGATGCGATCTAGGCAGCATGGCACTTACCCGAGAAAAACCCTAGAAACAAGGGGTGGCGATGCGCCGAGATTGTGTTTGTTGTGAACGTGATTGTCCTCCTTTTCTCAATAACCTTAGGTACATATTTATAGTCCGGAGACTTTCTACCTTTGGAATAACTCTACAATTCTATCTCTTACCTAAATCGAAACGGAACCTATTACAATATAAGATACACGGGCAATTTATCCCAAATCAACGCACGAGGCCGATTCAACAACACGTTGCATATACGTATCTTCTAAGCCCATCTTGATTGCGGCCCAACTCCTTCTTTGGCCAAAATATGGCGATAACATAAGCATAGCATAAAGATCAAGTCATTTAATATAGTTCAGTTGCTATAAGCTTTCAGATACATAGTAACCTAAATCCTTCAACCATGAGATCATGCTAATCACCCTCACCGGATGGATGCTTTGATTAAATCAAACACCACACCATAACTGGGTGGCTATAAAGGTGGCATTGAGTGTTCAGGAAGTATGTGTTGATGCATATGGATCAAGAGTGGGATTTGTCCATCCATATGACAGATAAATATACTCTGGGCCCTCTCGGTGGAATGTCATCTAATTAGCTTGCAAGCATGTGACTAGCTCACAAGGAATCACATATCACAGGAACGAGAAAAGAGTACTTATCGGTAATGAGGTTGAACTAGGTATGCAGAGATACCGATGATCAAACCTCAGATAAGTAAACTATCACGAGACAAAGGGAAATTGGTATCGTATGTAAGTGGTTCATTTGATCGCAAAGTAATCATACAAATATGTGGGAGCCATATGAATTTACAGATTCCTCTATTTGTTATTGATCGGAGAAGTGTCTCGGTCATGTCCGCATAATTCACGAACCGTAGGGAGACACACTTAAGGATTCGTTGTTGTTTAGTAGATATGGAATGTAAGTAGGGAGACCGAATGTTATTCGGAGTCTCGGATGGTATCCGGGATATCACGAGGAGATCCGGAATGGTCCGGAGAATAAGATTAATATAAGGAAAGTCCAATTCCGGAGTTCGGGAATGATTCCGATGATTTCATTGGAGAGGTTCTAGAAGGGTCTAGAAGGTTCACGAGATCGAAAGGGGAAGGGTACATGAATGTGTCATGTATAAGTAGAATGATTGGATCATGTCCTAGGTCACTTGGTTGGGTATTTGCAAGAAAGAAATAAAGCTCCAAATTGAAAGTCAAAAGGCATGTTTGAAAAGTCAAACTGGGATAATGATTCCTAGTGGAGGAAGAAAAGAATCCTTCTTTCCCTCCACCACAAGCCAACAAGGAGAGGGAGTTGGGGAAGGATACAAAGTCCCCTTTCCCAAGCTGCCCTCCCTCTCATAAATAGAGGGGAGGGGTGCCCCAAGACCACACAACCAGCCCCTCCCACCTAGCCGCGCCGCCAACACCGCCCCCCCCCCCCCCCGCAGCATCGTCGCCGCCGGCTCACCGGCGCCGCCCTAGCCACCGCCAGCCACGCCTCCTCCTCTCCGGCCGTCTAAACTCTAGATCGCCGGAAACCCTAGATCCACCATAACCTGCTCTGGCTTAGGCGAAGCCCTGCAGGATTTTCCCTCTACTTTCGACACCACGCCGTCGTGCTGCCAGAATCGCAAGGGGAGAACTATAACCTCCGCTGCCTGCTGGAACAAGGGAGAGGAAGGTCTTCATCGAGTACCGAACGTGTGACTGACTGTGAAAGCGTTGCCCGTACGCAGCGCTGGAAGAATTGTCTATGCGATCTTGAGATCGGCAAGTGTACGACTATATCATCCACGAGAATCTGCTCTCGTTAACCGCTTTGGAATCTTCGAGGGTGAGTAGTCTAATCGACTCGTTGCTACAATCTAGTAGATAGATCTTGGCTTGTTTGTGTGCATACGGTAGAATTTTTTTGTTTTCCACGCTACGAATCCCAACAACTCGGCCTCGCGGGCCTCCTCCGACGCTTTGAAGGCGCGCTGTAGCAACTCTAGTTCTTGCTCCTTGCTGCTCGGCCAGTCGTCCTCGGTCAGCGCCCACGTCTGCGAGCTCTCCCCCTAAGAGCTATCCCTAGCGTACCTTGGGGCATGCAGAAGCGTCGCATGCGTTGGAGGAGCACGGACCGCCTCTGTGTCAGAGGAGTCGGAGTCGGAGTCGTAGACATCTTCTCATAGTACCACCGGAGCTTCCGCGGTACCGGTGCGCCGACACGGGTGTACTTGCGGCTCGCCCGCTTCATCGCGGCGACCGAGGCAGCCCTTGAACGCGCAACGGAGCTATGGAAATCCTCGCTCCGTGTCGGCCGCCGCCCGCCTCCATCGTGCCGCTTCCCTCGCATCGGCAACAACCCCCTCCGCTGCAGCCTCCCCCGATGCTAGATCCGCGCCCCTGCGTCGACATGGCCGCTAAATTGCTCGCCGAAATTGTAGATGGCGACGACGGCGCTAGGGTTGGGTGTGCGAAGGAGTAAGGGTTCGGACCACTACTCTCCTCTCGTGCCCCTATATGTAGAGGACGGGCGAGCTCATTCACATGCACCCGTAAAATTTTTTTACGGGCCGGCCCGAGTAGGTGCACTGCTAGCTCGCAGTGTAAGCGCACGGCCCATAAACTCGCCGGAATTTTACGAGTTCATGCCTGTTTAGGGGTGCTGCTAGTGATGCTCTAACAATAGATATGGAAGTCTCATGTTTATCTTCGGCTAAAATCCAAATCACGCCTGCTTGCCAAGAGATTCTATCACTACCCCATTTTGAATCGACTTGTTCACCTTCTACGCATGACATTGCCTGGCTTTTGAACAATGAATGATACTCCCTCCGTTTCAAAATATAAAAATATAAGATGTTTTAGATTTGTGAATAAAATGTATCTAGACTTGTTTTAGTATGTAAATTTACTCTAGATCTGAGTAAACCTACATATTAAAATAAATCTAGATACATTTACTTTACAAAGTTAAAACATCTTATATTTTAAAACGGAAGTAGTACATAGTTGTGTGCATCAACCAGTGTAAAGGTTTAGGGTTATCACCTTTTTTTGAAAAAATAAAACTATCGAGCTAGCATTTTCATATTCTGTCAGCTCCTCAAATTCTAGGCTAACTCAATTAATGCATACGAGCAACAATAGTTGTTAGACCAAATGAATGAGTTTGTGGAATGCGTCGTTGTAGAAAGAACATTGTCCAGTCCTTTGTCGGTGATTTCAAACATCGAACTGTATGCACCTTTGACATATTGAATGTGTTTCTCACTGCCTCACTCTGCAAATGGCAAAACTAATTATAGACTCACAACAGAGATAACGGGATGGCAAAACCGATAAGTGTTGTAATGGAGCAGTGATATAGTAGGAGTTTTTGATCGGTCAAATGACAAAACTGAGATTGAAGTCGATGATAGTGACAAAAATGTTAAAAATCCATCAAAGAACAGTAAATCTCTAGGATTTCATAGAACATAACCTGAACATTCCAATACAGTGACTGATGCTGAACTGGCAATTCCAAAAATAAGTTCGGTGATAGTGACAAAAACGTTAAAAATCTATCCAAAGAATAGTAAATCTCTAGGATTTCATAGATTAACCTGAACATTCCAATACAGTGACTGATGCTGAACTGGCAATTCCAAAAATAAGTTCACAGCTGTGTATATCAGCATTTGGTCACCCGTTGCAGAACTAGCAATCCCGAAAATCCAAAATGCAGGGATGCTACTAGTATATCAGTGCTGCTGGTAAGAAGATTCCACGATAATCGTCTGCATTCTTCACCTCAGGTTCCAATTTGTTCACAACCACTGCTAAACAGTTTAATTATAAAATCTAAGCAATCACGAACCAAACGTAAACCTGATTTGGACACTATTGTGTTAATAAAAAAAAGATTCTTATCATTTTTAACACAACAGCAATATGTATAGGAAAAAAAATAAGGAATACAACCTCCGTTCACAATTAGACAATGTTTTACATATTTCAGTATGGACTATATACGAATCAAAATAAGTAAAACTACATGGTAAAACTTGTTTACTTTTCTTTTGCGGGGGTAAAACTTGTTTACATACATGTGCATTATAAAAACCTACTCAGTCGATCCATAATAAGATCAGAGGGAGTAATACAACATCTGAACAGAGGGAGTAACACTTTAGAGCACCTCCACTTATTGGGAGTTCCTAGACCGAAATCCGGCGCTATTTAGCGCCTGACGGATATAAATTTTGACCTGGGAACGCTCAGTTTCTCACTCGCGTTACCAGACCGAGTTTCAAACTTGGCGAGTTCCTGCCCAAATTCATCTCAAATTCGACAAGAGTTTAGCATAGTTTGGCATAAATATGAATACAGAGCAATGTTCAGCATAGTTTGGCATGTGCTCTGCATCTTCGGTGGCTGCGGCGGTCTCTTCCTCCAGCAACAGGATAAACATCTCCTCGTCGTCGGAGTCCATGGCTGAATGGAAAAAATGTCGAACACTTGGCGGGCGAGGCGACTGAGCTCGGATCGAAGCCGAGCTGTGGTGAAACAAGGCCTAGGCCAAGGGGAAAGGATGCGGCGACGACGACAAACCTATATACAGGCTTGGATTCGGCTTAGCGGGGTTGGGCTTCACCGACGATGACATGGCGGCGGGGGCAGCTGGGCGAAAGCTCTCTGCCGCGGGAGAGGCGAGTGGTGGTGGAGAATGGGTTGTCTCGCCGACAGGGTTGTCCCACCCCGTTTTCGCTTCGTTCGGCGTTTCCAGGCGGTTTCCAGCGCTCCGGGTTCGGCCTGGGAACGCCGGATGAAAGTTTGGCCAAATTCAACATTATTCAGGATTCCGAGAACGCGATTGAGCGAAATTTTACCGTCCGGATGAAAAAACCCCTAAAAACGCTCTTCTAGAACCAAGGATGAAAATGCTCTTATATCAATAGCAGATCGTTTCCCTGGTTGAAGCAATTTTGTTACCCGCATATGGTAGGAGCGGGCCTACCTTCACAAATTTGCAAACAATGAGTGAAGAAATTAAGCCAAGGCAAAATAAAATCGAACATAGATTCTTTATCCAGCTATATCTCTTTTAGAAACTGCAATAAATAATTTAGTAGAGAACTAAGCGTTAGCTTGGTGACAAGTGCGTAGCTATTTTATTCGGGTTCGAGTCTTCATGGAGAAACCGTAAACGGGATTTTATGGTGTTTTATTAGAGAATAATCTGCTGTTGGAAAGATTTCATCTACCTAACAACCTATAATTCGAAAGGGATAGACGTTTTATGAATAACTTATGTACTAGTATTTTTTCTTTCTGATTTTTAATTTCTTCTTGTGAAACGAGACAGAAGCAAGTCAACAACTGCGTTACTGATTCGTGGGCCACGAGCGATCGGTCCGAACATTTAGGCCCACCTAGCTTCTTCCCACAGCTCGTAAGCATTTTCCCCTTTCGTTCCGCCGTAGCTGCTCTGCTCCACTCCACAGATAGCAGGGAGCCCGCGGCGCTCAGTCAAAACCCTCGCCCCCACCGCGGCCCCTCCCTCCGGCGGCGGCTATGGACACCCAAGGGTCGCCCGCTCCTACGAACTCCGCCATGGCGGCTGAGTTCCGGCGCCTAGGCCTTGACGCGGACGATGTAGAAGGCATCTCCCTGCGGGCGGCGGCGGGGTCCATTGACACCCTAGGGCCGCTCGGCCCAGCAATGGCAGTGGCGACCGACTTCCTGAGGAAGCACCCGAACGAGTGGCCATCGCTCTTTGCCCGCTTGTTCTCCCCGCCCGTCTGCAGCGTTCCCAACCCGCCCGCCTCCCCCGCCGCTCGCCTCTTCGCCCTCCCCCCCAACGACGCCGTCGACCGGGTCAGCCGCCTCCCGGACGCGCTCCTCGGCGACATCGTCTCCCGCCTCCCCGTCAAGGACGCCGCGCGCACAGCCGCGCTCTCCCGCCGCTGGCGTGGGGTCTGGCGCTCCGCCCCGCTCGTCCTCGTCGACGCCGACCTCTTTCCAGCCACCTCCGCCGTCTCCAGCGTCCTCGCTGCGCACCCGGGGCCAATCCGATGCGTCCACCTCACCAGCAGCTATATGGTGGAGTTCCATGGCCTGCTCTCGCGCTGGCTCCAGCTCCTCGCCGACAAGGGCATCCAGGAACTCGTCCTCGTCAACCGCCGGTGGCCGCTCGACTTCGATCTCCCCGCCACCTTCTTAGGCATGGCCACCCTCACCCGCCTCTACCTCGGCCTCTGGAAGTTCCCCTGCACGGTCGGCCTTCCACGCAAAACCTTTTTCCCTAACCTCCGTGAGCTCGAGCTCTGCAACGTCATCATGGGGAGCAGGGATTTGGACTTCATCCTCGACAGGAGCCCCGTGTTGGAGAAGCTCTTTATCCAAGGCAATGTATTAGAGTTTCCCATCCGCCTTGTCAGCCAAAGCCTTCGGCAGGTGGGTCTCGTCTGCTCCTTCATCAAAGAAATCTTCGTGGTAGATGCCCCGTGCCTTGACCAGCTCATCCATTCGGAAGTTTGTACCCCTGGTCGCAATCGCTCCAAGATCAAGATCGGCCATGCCCCTAAATTGGTCTATTTGGGATTTCTGAATCCAAAAAATCACGAACTAGATATCGGCGACACCATCATCAAGGTGTCTCATCATTCAATTTATTTTATTTTATTTTATCTTACACGATCAGTGTAAATCTTTTATCTTTCTTATCTCAATTGGGTGCATTGTGATTGCAAATGCAGGATAAGACAACCGCGAGCCCCCGCACCATGGTACCAAGCGTGACATTTCTCTGTATGCATGTCCGTTTTGGAGTCCGCAATGATGTCAAGATGATTCCCAGTTTCCTCAGATGCTTCCCTAATGTTGAGGACCTCCACATCTGGGTGAAGCCTCTGACACTTCTTTTGGCATTCATTTGCACCATCATGTACTAGCATAATATTGCTAATTGCTATCAATAGCTGATGAATTACATGTGCATTTACTTGATTGAATTTTCAGTCTACGAAAACCGATCAATCTGCTGGCAAGCTCAACCTGAAATTCTGGCACGAGTCTGGTACCATAGATTGCATCCAGTCGCGCATTAAGCGGCTCCATTTCCATGATTTCCAAGGAGGCCAAAGTGAGACCGCATTCCTCAAATTTTTCTTTGAGAGTGCATTGGTGCTGGAGGAGGTGAAGATTCTGTTGGATGCTGGTTTCACTTCGATGGAAGAGGTGCATTCCAAAGTGGAGAGCCTGTGGTCAATGAGACGGGCCAGCGAAGCCTCCTCGGGTCTGGTCACTGTCTGTTCTGATCGTCAAGGAGGTTGCATTCGGAGCTTCCAGAGAGGTTCTGATTTTTCTGTCCGCGACCCTTTTGCTCACTACTCTGATGCTCCGGTATGTACATGCAAGAAACCTTTTGAGATTTGTATTCAGTGTTTGAAGATTCCTCCAGCCTCCGTGTTCTGCTAGGATGATTAGCTTAAGTCTTGTAGTACTGTTGGTTGTATGCACTACTACCGTTCGGTTGCAAGCATTGTTTTCTGTTTGGCAATTATGGACCACTGTATTTCTGTTTGATGTGGTTCCATTAACTAGCTGTCATCTGATGACAATGGTGTTACATTGCATGCTTTCGCGTTAAACAGATGAAATTATGTGGTGAGAATTAGTGATGTCCTGTTTACTGTCATACAAATCTCATTATATCATGATGTTACATGAAAAATTATTTCCAGCTGGCAGAAGATTGTTGGTGATTGCATATTGTGCAGTTGCGTATTCTGATTGACTTGCATTGATATGCCCAACCAATATTTGTGGCAGCTCTTTATGGTTTATCTCTTTCTTAAGTTGTGAAATTTGAATCCTAATATGCAAGCTAATTTGGTTATTTCGCCATGCGCTAAGGCCATGATAACTTTAGCTACATTACTAAGAATAGTTATCCATCTGAGCTGATCAAACTATGATGTGTAGCATCCTTGACCAGTTCAGCTTAGATGTTAGCTCCCAGCCATTTATTCTCAGATCTTCTCTACACAATGACGAGTAGTTGTCCTTCTAGAGAACACAAATACTGAGCATTCTAGGGCTTGGATGTTGTATGCTTATGCTATGACATTTTGTAACAGTATTTGCAAAAATGTTTGTATGGCAGTATCTTGTTTACATCCCTTTGCTGCGTGATTTGTTTGTTCGTTCTTGCAGATTTTCTTCATGTAGTAGTGTTTTTATACTGTAGGCTGTTTGCCAATAATTACAGGCTGTAGTGATGGAAGTACTTCTTGGGTGATTCTTAGACATTTTTTATTCCAACGGGCTAACATACATTAGTTTCACATTTGCAGAATCAGAATTTAACAGAGGGAATTACGAGTTGCTTGCAAACATAGGAACTACCCCTACCTACTGACCAGTCGCCTGTTTTGTCTGTTCGTTCTTGCAGATTTTCTTCATGTAGTAGCGTTTTTATATTGTAGGCTGTTTGCCAATAATTACAGGCAGTAGTGATGAAAGTACTTCTTGGGTGATTCTTAGACATTTTATATTCCAACGGGCTAACATACATTAGTTCACATTTGCAGAATCAGAATTTAAGAGAGGGAATTACGAGTTTCTTGCAAACATAGGGACTACCCCTACCTACTGACCAGTTGCCTGATTTCTGGTTAAAACACAGTCATCATAACAATCCTTAGATCAAGCTGATCATATATTGGTTAATCATATATTTGTGTACTGCATAATGCTCCGTGGTCCTTTTCTGCATTTTCTATGATTTGGCAATTTTCTACCTTTTCATTTTTTGTCAGTCGTATAGTAACTAAATTGATTGGCCATCTGGGTCACGCCTTGCACATGAGCTTGGCAAGTGCGAGGAGAATTAACACAGTAGTTGAATTGTAAACAAAAATAATGGAAAATTGCCCATGTCTTGTTGTAAGATTAATATTCAATGGGCACTTCTATTCGTGTGCAACAAACCTGCATAGCATAGAGCATTTGTCAGCTTATTTTATCTAAACATGCTTGCAAGGATGTCAGTACCCGTGGAGTAGTGTGTGCTGATCGATGCATATAATTTTTCTGACCTTGCTTTTAGATTCGGTGAGTGAGACATACTCCCTCCGTTTAGAAATATAAGACATTTTAGCTTTGTGAAACAAATGTATCTAGATGTCTTTTAGTGTATAGGTTCACTCCGAATCTATACACAAAACTCATCTAGATACATTCGTTTCACAAAGCATGTCTTATATTTCTAGACGGAGGTAGTAGTTGCTAAGGGACATGTTGCTTGGCTAGATCAGAAGCTGGTGGCACCATTCAGATTTTATGGCACCCAGTTATATTTGGTTTGGCAATGATTAATTTCTGAAGTTCGATAATTTCCACTTCAGAAGCTGGATTTTCAGACCTTCAGAAATTGCTGCTGGTGTTGCACTTGCTCTGCTTCAGAAACATGTTACTCCTCCGACCCATATTAGTTGATACGAATGTATCTAGTCAAGTTTTCATGCTAGATACCGTATCTAGACAAATTTGAGTCAACTAATATGGGTCGGAGGGAGTACTAGTTTAGTACTTGCAGGAGATGTAAATAGCCAAGCGTGCAACATTCACACCTCAAAGTTATGATCCACGAATAATTATATCTTCTCTTTTTGGAAAAATAATTATATCTTCTAAGTGGACAGATATGGTTAATATGTTTCCAAAATAGCCTGATACCCTTTGCCTGTTCTGGGAGATTGGTAGCAACTTCTAAAAGCGCAAACTTGCCTTTTCTGCTATTTTTATGCTAATGAGAACAGATACTGCACTTAATATTCATGATATAAGATGCAATATTATTATTTTATCGAACTTATTGGGCTATGGAGGGTTGCTAAAGATATTATGTCAGAAGTTTTTGTGCAATATTATGTTGTGTTTTAGTTTTAAAGAATCTAATGTGTAGATCTTGAAAGAGGTGACAGTGGTTTAGTAACCAAAACATAAGTATTACATGGCTTGACATTCTACCATCTAAAGAAATATACTTATTTTTATCTATTATTCTGATTAAATGATCATCACCTTATTGGTTGATGTATGCATCAGGGACCTAGATAACCATGCTCTACATCTTATAACGAAAGTCCACATTGTAAGAATTTTATTTGTTCTTGATATAGCTGATCCAACGGATGAGGCGTTTTGGCTCCCGGGAGCATATGCTCCTGGTTTTTGAATTGAATTTTAAATGCAAGTTAAAATGTTGAAATATAGCATATTGGGCACTGTACATTCGGAAATATAGCAGACTTTTTTTGAGCTGGAAATATAGCAGACTTATGTATGTGTTCCTCTGCTGGTTTGTTCCTCTTCTACTGTTTGCAAAAAAAAAACCTTTTGCTTTGTGCTACCTCCAGTTCTTATTTGATGCTGACAGTCATTCACCCGTAATGATCCTCTCTTTTTTTAGAACTGCATTATCTCTTTTTGTTTAATATTTTGCTTACATCGTATGATCTTGTTTCATTCATGTCCATCATTTAGCTAATCGAGAGATGTACTCGTTGCTAGTTTTAAGGAGAAACATAAATGCCTAACATGTGTTATTCTTGGTGTTCAAATTGACATGTTTTATGTGCCCAAAGGATGTTGCCAGTTTGCTTATACGATAATATAGAGCATTAACATCGGTGTCTTTCAATTCAAGAGAGAAGAAGCCTGGACCAAAGAGCGGGAATTTTGATGCACTGGGTACTATATTCTTTTACAGGAAGCGTGAGGTTTATTAATTAGGCATAATAGTCTTGCAATCTTTTGTGATCATTGCCAGCACACAGGTTGGAGCTGAATCATGTAAAACACCATTAGAACCAGATTTTCCTAACTGCCCTAAAACATGCATTGTGCCGTTGCTCGCGCGAATATAACATAGGCCTTTTAGCCTTTAGTGTGTAGGTTCGAAGCATTGTGCCGTTACATATTAAAAGACGTCTAGATACATGTATTTCATAAAAATACTAAAACATCTTAAATTTACTAAAAAACGTCTAGATATATATGTGTTTCATAAAAAGACTAAAACATCTTAAATTTACTAAAAGACATCTAGATATATATGTTTTATAAAAAAACTGAAACATCTTAAATTTTGAACGGAGGGAATAGTAACCAGTGTATCAAAATCCCCACTATTTTTTTAACATAACGTAAGACTTGCCTTGAACCTAGATAAGGCTCAGGACAACTCCAACGGACGACCGTATTTCGGATAGCCATAATTCAGTGTGTTTGCGGAGGCTCGAGGCCTCTGTCTGGCCAGCAGGTGCCAGGGCACCTAAGACCAACGACACTGGTGGTGCGATTCAAGTAAAAGAATGAATTGGTCTGATTTGGCTGTAGTGTATACAACCGGTTCAAACACTGTACATGGGACCCAAGAGTTATAAAAGAATTTTTTTTCTGTTTCAATCCTTTCCATCGACTGGGTATTTCTTACTTGTATCAGACACAAAATTATATTTAAATCCTTTGAATCGCTTTGAGCCGATTCAACTGCATGCATCGCTTTTTTGTATGAGTCGATTCAAGTATATCTCCACACTGTATTGAACCGATTCTATAGAGGCTAAGAACCGCTTTTGTCCAACACCGTGGGTGGTCTAATAACTGGGCCAAATGTCCACACAACTGCCTCATTAATGGCGGCCGAGGTGCTTCCCGTTGCATGATCCATACCCACAGTTTCTTGCTTGCGCGAGTCATTTCCTGCCCGATCGTGTCGTTTCCCACCCAGGGATAGTCGCTCCTATAAAGACCGGTCGACACAACTGTCGCAACCACCATGGTTCGTCGTCTTCCCACCACCTACGCGCAGCTTAGTTCATACACTCCTGTCTTGGAGAGGCGAGCGAAGAAGAGGAGGACGATGAGGTAGACTAGGAGGAAGGAGTGGAGGAGGATCCTATGCGGGCGCTGATGACCGAGGAGCAGGTTGTCCTCTTACAGTGCTTCTAGACCACACGACAACACGGCCTGGAGGCCTCCAATGCATCGATTGAGGCCTCCGTCATCGATATGTCGTGCGCGACCACCGAGCTAGAAGAGTGGTCGTTGTTTCATGGAAGACGAGCAGCACTAGGCGCACCAGGAGGCGTGTCGGCAAGCAGAAGAGACGCGTCGTGCGCATGCGACGCCCTCCTTGCTACACTGGAGGTGAAAGAGGCGCGCTGGCAATAGACTCTCTCGCTGCCACGCATGTGGCAACTGATATGATGCAGGCGCATACGCCTGAGCTGCTGGCGGCCGATGAAGCCCGAGTGGAGGCAGACATAGTGATGTTGGCGACAGCGGAAGCGGAGAGGGACTGGCAAGCGGTAGGGCGAGCTCGCATGAGCCTCGCTTGGCTCAACAAGCGTCACGCGGTTGTCGAGAGGCACCACCGAGCCAAGGAATCCACGGTGGCCTGGCACGCAAGGTGGCACGACGACGTGAGACTAGAGGAACATGGAAGCCCCGTCATACGAGGTGGTCTACGAGGGCCAAGGGAGCCACGACATCGTGGCCGGCGAGGGCCAAGAAAGCTATCTTGATGCTTGCGTCGATGACCAAGCTAGCTACACAGATGTGGGCGGCCCAGGGGCGTCCTAGCTATCTTAGGTTTACCTTTTTAGCTGTAAAACTCCATCCAATGAAATGAATGAAAAAATATCCGCCGAATTGCATGCCATGGGAGGACACGGTCAGTTTGCGTCCACGCATATCAACCCAAATTTGGGCTAGAAATGGGGGCCAATCGGATAATAACATGGCAACGGTCCATTTGCGGGGCGCATTGGGTCTTGGCCCGAGGGTAGGGGAGGGGGTCCGTTGAAGTATCTCTAGCTGTACTCTTATATCGTCTACCTTTAAAACTTGGATAAAGGCCACAAAAAGCGCATTATGAGGGCTCTATTAAACTTGGATAATAGACATACAAAGCGCATTATAAAGGCTCTATTGGGTTGTGGCCAAGTAGGATACATCTATCGTTTGGTTTAGACCTTAACAAAAATCTATCATAGACAAACTAAATCGAACAATAGACTACATGGTGTTAAATAGCCAAATCGATTTTGCACTACATCGTCGTCATAGTTCTCGCTAAAAGGATGACTAACACGCCGAAGGAAGCACCATCAAGCATCACGGTCCTCACAAAGCTCGACGGAGCCGACACCACCATCACCTAGACCACCACTAGCTGTAGCTCCACCATCACCTCCACCTCCACTAGCCCACTAGCCTCACCACCACCAAAAATAGCTTGACTTCTTTGTTCCAAGATACGTTTTACTTCTTTGTTCCAAGATATCCATCCTTGCCAAATGCCACCACTCCTTTGTGAAAAAGTACATAGTATTCAGATCCATCATCATGGTCTTGTTCTCGATAATGAGGTCGACCATGCCCCCTTCTCCTTCGCAATGGCCTTCTTCTCCTCGGTACGGGCTCTTATCTTGTCCAAGGCCACCTCCCTAGTTGATGTTTCCAGAGTGTTAGCCACCTTGCTTGCTTCTCTTGATTTTTTTCTCTGCAATGAGAATCTTTGTTTCCAATGTCTTGGTCGTCAAAATATCTTTCGATTTCATCATGTCATCGATCTTGTCCCTCGAGCTTGATGCCTAGTCTTGCTTCCTAATTCTCTCCTTCGCCTTCTTATTTCCTTCTGTCTTGTTCTTGTTTCTCCCTCCATCACTTTTATCATCATCCAATTGGAACATTGCCCTCTTTTTCAGTGCAACTTCTTGCTCCCTCAATTTTTGTTTCTCACTATGCTAAAGTAACTTCCAACAATGATGAAGCATGGACGTCTTATTTTTTGGATCCCTTCATACCCTTGTGTCTCTCTTGAGCAAGATGATACTACAATAAAAAGCAATTGCATTTGATCACATAAATTCCAACCAATGCACACAAAAAGCAATGCAATAGAAAACTTACTATTTCCGAAATGGGGACAAAATGCCCCAGTCTCTGCATCGATAGGTTGAAATTAAGGTTTTACAAAAATTACATCATAGGTCACACATGGTGGACATACGAATCAACCATATAAAAGCAAAAGAACACATGAAATGACTCTGCATCAACATGTTATTTTATGATTAAAACGCCAGTTGCATCGAGTGAATAAGTCCCTAGCGACCATCTCCAAATGGTTGCACTCAGTAACCAGACCTTGTCACCGCTTCGTTGGTTGTAGGTAGGACAAAAAAGCGGATCCATTGTGTAGCTAGCAGTATAACCTGTATAAAAGAAGTTGTTTTTGTATTGTTAAAAATATATCCATTTCTAACATGCCAGATGGCCCAAAGCAAAGCACATGCATCCACTCGGGTCTGTACTTTTTATACTTCTTTTAACTCTAGACAACCCGTTCTCATAAAGATTAGTGATATTATTTGGAGGGAATATATCAAAAGCCATATAAATAATACGCCGGACAACTTTTTTGTAAAGGACATGATATAAACAAATGTTGCATTATTTTATCTTGGTCACAAAAGCAACATTTTTACTCCTCTGTCATTTCCTTTTTAAGAGATTATCTTTTGTCAAGAGTACTCTTTTATACAAGAACCACACGAAAATTCTAATTTTTAATGATACTTTTATTTTCCAAATGTACTATGAAAGAACCTCGTATTGTCATTCATGTATTATAAATACAAAGACTTAACTATGAAGGAACCAGAGTTGGTCAAATTCCATTTGAATACACCAGGAGTCATGGTTAAATTAATATCCATTAGGCAGTTGCAGTTAACAAGATGCAACCATCTATGACCTTTATTACTCGTTAGTGCATGTCTAAAGCCTATATTCAGTGGCACTTGAGATATAACATTAGCAATCGAAACTCATTTTCATTGTGAAATATTATAAAGTGATAGATATTGTTGAGATAAAGGAGTATCTCCCAACCAAGGATCTTCCCCAAATCGTATTGCTTCCCCATTACCTACCTTAAAAGAACCACGCTCAAAAAACTCTTCTTTCACTTTCATGAGGCCCTTCCAAAAAGGGGATTCATTGGGTTTTTCCTTCACTTGAGACAAAGATATGGAATAGAGGTTTTTGTTTTGAATTAACTCCTGCTAGACCCCATGTTCTGACAATAATTTGAAAATCCATCTACTAAGTAGACATTTATTTTTAATCTCTAAAACCTCTACTCCAAGCCCTCCTGATCCTTAGGTTGACAGATGATGTTCCAACGAGTAAGTATATACTTTCTCTTATGACCATCACTGACATGGGTATGACTTATCGGGTTCTCGTGATTGGTTACCTTGGGTGTACTACAGCCATGGCCCATGAGGCCCATGAAGAGTAAAGAGTCCAAGAAGCATCCGATGGACAGAAGCTTGGCTTGGCGATTAAGATAAAAGTGCAAACCGACATAGTCCTAGTACTGTAATTGTAACTTGTGACCTATCCTTACACGGTTTCAAGACTCAGCCTCACATATAAAGGCAGGGAGTAGCCGGCAGAGAAGGCACCTTAGTTTTCCAAAAATACTCAATCTGCCATGAGCTAGATCGCAACTAGCAAATTGACGACTTTGTAATCAACTTCTCATAATAATCAGACGATATCGACTTCCTTATTTGTCTGATAAGCTGACGAAATCATCAGCGCTCTCTTTTCCATGAAACCCTAAGTCCATAACCATGGGCATTGCCGAGGTTACCCCTCGTCAATCACTCTGCCAGAAAAAACGTGAGCAGAAAAATCCATTCATTTTCTTACCCCTTTGGGTATTTGAAAGAAAGATAGCATAAACATTGGGAGGCTCATTAGGACTGAATAATAAGCACTAACCTATCTCCATAGGATAATAATTTGTCTACCTAGCTTGCAACTTTTCTCTCAAAACGATCTTCTACCGTTTTTCACTCACTGTTTTTCAATTTTCTATAATGATTAGGAATCCCTAGGTATTTAAATGGAAATGATACTATTCCACATCCAAATAGATTCATATATTGGTCCTGCATTTCCTTTGCTTTACCAAAACAAAATAGCTCGCTCTTATGAAAGTTTATTTTAAACCCGATAATTGCTCAAAAATGCACAAAATCAACTTCATATTAAGATCCTTTTCTAGATTGTTGAAAGAACATGTGGGCCCCCATGTGTGGTTTTGATAATTAATGACAATGTTTATGGACTAATGTGTGTATTAAGTTGTACATATAGGAATTGTGCATTGGCATTGCTTGGAGCATGTGTTGGCGTCAATATAGATGAAATGAGAATAAGATGTGTTGTGCAAGCTCAAAATGCGCCATCTATAGAAGATTGATGACCCACAAGTGTAGGGGATAACAACAGTCTTCGTGGGTAGTAATACCCAATTTATTAATTCGACACAAGGGGAGCCAAAGAATACTTGCAAGCAATAACAACTGAGTTGTCAGTTTAGATGCATCTGAAAATAGTTCTTGTCACAGAAGTTTATCAGTATCAACAGTTTGTAGTAGCAATAGTAGAACAACAACAACAGTGGAACAAGAGCAGTAGTAACAGTAACAGTAAATAGTGGGATTCGAGTGCGGTAGACATAGAGATGGATGGACGGGCGTTGCATGGACAAGTCTAAACATGTAACTTCAAGATCTAGGGAATTGTAGATAAATAATAACAAGCATCCAAGTACTAAACAATCCTAGGCATGTGCTCCAAATATAGTCATACGTGCTCGCAATGAGAACTTGCACAACATCTTCTGTCCAGCCAGCCTGTGGTAGCGGGGCCTCTAGGGAACTACTGGCAATTAAGGTGCTCCTTTTAATAGAGCACCGAAGCAAAGCATTAACACTCCGTGAACACATGTGATCCTCACACCACAACCATCCCCTCCGGTTGTCCCAATTATTGTAACTTTGGGGCCTTTGGATCTGGAGAATGATATGTGTACACAACTTGCAGATAAGATCACAAACATTACTATCATAATGATTCAATAATAAGTTTAGATCTGATATCATGGCACTCGGGTCCTAGTGACAAGCATTAAGCACAACAAGTTGCAACAAAGTCAAATATCACTAATAGAGATACTAGGCACTATGCCCTAACAATCTTATTTGATTACATGATATAACTCATCCAATCCTTACCATCCCCAAGCCTACAGCGGGGGATTACTCACTCATGGATGAGGGAAACATGGATGGTTGATGGAGATGCGTTGGTGATGACGATGGCGATGATCCTCTCCAAATTCCCCGTCCCGACAGGGTGCCACAACGGAGTTTCTGGATCCGAATCTTGGTTTCTGGTGGCGGCGGTGGAGCGGAACTCTTTCTGGGAAAACTATCGAACCCCCCTCGGTTTTTAGGTCGAGAGACAACTTATATGCGCAGAGGGAGGCCGAGGGGGTGCCTAGGGTGGTTGCACCCCCCTAGGCGCGGCCAGTGGTGGGCCCGCGCCTGGCAGGGGTGTGGCCCCCCCAGGCCCCTTCTCCGTCTAGTCTTCTGGCTCCGTGGATCTTCTGGTGAAATATAATTTTTGGCATATTTTTCGGGATTTTTCCTGATAGTTCATTTTCTGCACAAAAACAAGACACCAAGGTAATTCTGCTGAAAACAGCGTCAGTCCATGTTAGTTGTATCCAAATCTCACAAGTTTAGAGGAGAAACAATAGCAAAAGTGTTCGGGAAAGTAGATACGTTTTGGACGTATCAACTCCCCCAAGCATAGCTTATTGCTTATCGTCAAGCAATTCAGTTGAAACTGAGTGCGATAAAAGAACTTTCACAAACACAATTGCTTCATATGATGTAAATATTCTCAGCACAGGAGTAGATGCTTAGACAATTCATAATAAAGAGTATGCAACTAAGTCTACTCAATAGTCATTGCAAGCTATGAAGAGAAACCAACTCAATAATAATAAGTAACATGAAACATAAACATAAGCAACATTGCAATGCTCATAGTAAGGTATGATAGAGTGGTATGTCGCTTGCGTTTGTTTGTAGAGCACATTATAAATGCCAAGGCACTTCTGAAGTTCAAGTGAAGACTAGAAGTAAAGATATCAGAGATACAAGCATCAAAGTCATGACATGATTAACCAAGTTTTGGAACAAACACAAGAATGACAACTATGCTATCAAGAAGGTGTTCATAGAATAAGTGGTGACTCAACAAGGTTTTGAAAGGTTTGAAAGGCTTCCCAATGCTAAAAGGAAGGTACTCATTAGCTTTGAATCATATGTGGTTAAGGTGAAAGTGAGGTCCACTCTGAATCATATGCTTGACAGACCATAAACTAGAAATCCCAAGTCCCTTGAGTACGAGGGCCGCACCACATGCTACTCAACTTTGGTTACCTGAAAGTTCTTGTCATTGTAAATACATGCATATCATAGAGAACCGCCAATGGGATACCCCTTGCACATGATACAGGAGCTATCCCGTGATCAAAATGACAAGGCAAGCAGACAAGGAGCATCTCAACGATCTGTTTGTTTACTATGTGTATAGCTTTTTATTAAGGATGCTTCATAAATGCTCATTATGATGATGCTGCAAGTTGTCACCATGATTACGCATGGCTTAGGCTAGCGGCCCAGGCGTTTCTCTAACACAATGTATAGACTCCATGAACTCATAAGCTCCCCTTTTATTTCACACCGTCGACATCCGCAAACAAAAGAGTAAGGTATCAACTGGATGAGATATCCAAAAAGAATCTATTTTCTCGAACACTTTGCTATTGTTTTTTCTCTAAACTTGTGTGATTTGGATACAACTAACACGGACTGACGCTGTTTTCAGCAGAATTACCTTGGTGTCTTGTTTTTGTGCAGAAAATGAACTATCAGGAAAAATCCCAGAAAATATGCCAAACAATTATATTTCACCAGAAGATCCACGGAGCCGGAAGAAGAGACGGAGAGGAGGCCTAGGGGGCCACACGCACCCCAGGAACGGGCCCACCACTGGTCGCGCCTGGAGGGGTGTAGCCACCCCAGGCACCCCCTCGGCCTCCCTCTGCGCCTATAAGTTGCCTTTCGAACTAAAAACCGAGGGGGTTCGATAGTTTTCTAGAAAGAATTCTGCTGCGCCGCCGCCACCAGAAACCAAGATTCGGATCCAGAAACTCCGTTCTGGCACCCTGCCGGGACGGGGAATTTGGAGGTCATCACCAACGCATCTCTATCAACCACCGATGTTTCCCTCATCCATGAGTGAGTAATCCCCCGTTGTAGGCTTGGAGATGATAGGGATTGGATGAGTTCTATCATGTAATCGAATAAGATTGTTAGGGCATAGTGCCTAGTATCTATATTAGTGCTATTTGACTTTGTTGCAACTTGTTGTGCTTAATGCTTGTCACTAGGGCCCGATTGCCATGATCTCAGATCTGAACTTATTATTGAATCATTATGATAGTATTGTTTGTGATCTTATCTGCAAGTTGTGTACACATATCATTGTCCGGATCCAAAGGCCCCAAAGTGACAATAATTGGGACAACCAGAGGGGATGGCTGTGGTGTGAGGATCACATGTGTTTACGGAGTGTTAATGCTTTGCTCCGGTGCTCTATTAAAAGGAGCACCTTAATTTCCAGTAGTTCCCTAGAGCCCCGCTCCCACGGGCTGGCTGGACATAAGATGTTGTGCAAGTTCTCATTGCGAGCACGTATGACTATATTTGGAGCACATGCGTAGGATTGTTTAGACTTGTATGCTTGTTATTATTTATTTGCAATGCCCTAGGTCTTGAAGTTACATGTTTATACTCGTCCATGCAACGCCCGTCCATACATACCTATGCCTACCGCACTCGAATCCTATTGTTACCGTTACTATTAGTATTGCTCCTGTTTCACTGTTGCTGTTGCTGTTGCTTTGCTGTTGCTACTACAAACTGTTGCTACTGATAAACTATTTCCAGGTGCAGCTGAATTGACAACTCGGTTGTTAAGGCTTGCAAGTATTCTTTGGCTCCCCTTGTGTCGAATCAATAAATTGGGTAATACTACCCACGAAGACTGTTGCGATCCCCTATACTTGTGGGTCATCAAGACTATTTTCTAGCGCCATTGCCGGGGAGCATAACTTTATTTGTAAGTTCACTTGGATCTATTATTGTTCACTGCTACTCCTTTCATCATGAGGAAGTACCGTGATGGAAAGTCCCTATTTTACCATCCACTACAAGAAGAGTGCGGTGGCCTAGCATACCACTGCATGCTGTAGTATACTATAGTCATGGACATAACACCAATGAAACATCGTTCACTAGTATTACATCCCTCAGAATGGCACAACAGAAACACAACGGGTCCAATACATGGCTAAAGGTTACAACTCACTCTTTACACAACATCCAGAGAACACTCTAGGTTAAAGAGAGAGAGAAAGAACTTCTTACGGAGAAGAATCAAAGATGAACAACGCAAAAACTAGTATACTATTAAGACTAGTATTTTAACTAAAGGGTTGGCATTGCTGCTATTGCAATACTCAACAGAATTAGGTTCTTGACTAGAGATTATATTTCTATCTAATCAGTAATTTCGTATTCACTTGAGTTGATGTATATGTTGACTTCCTTGACTTCATTGAAGAGCTTTGGCTTTGGATGACGAGTCCTGGAGCATAACTTGATGTGGATGTTGTCTATTCCGGCTTCAAAATCTAGAAAGGGTTAATAAGATACTTTGAGTATGAGCGTACTCAGCAAATTCACTAGAAAAGGAGTGTTTGATGCACTACAACTATAGCCACAGACCATAGGTCGTAGGCAATGCAAGTTTTCATAAACATTTGTTCAAAGGTTGCTTTTATTCTGAAAAGCTATGTTCGTCAGCCTTCACGGGTTTACCAGAACTTTCATGGAGTTCCTTTCCCGCCGCGTTCGCATCTCCTTCCCGGAACAGGGAGTAACAAGTTACAGTTCTTACACTCCGCAGAGGTGCGTTACTTTACCCATGAGAGATCAACTCTTTGTTGCACAACCAGGCAGCTTATTCCCATCCACAATTCCATGATGTGGGGCCTAGAAGATGATCCAAGCCAATCACTGTCCCCTTCGCAACCTCGCATGCCTCCTTGGTGTACACCATGCCCGCATATTGGATTACGGCAATGGTTTGTACAAAACGTTAGATGCCAGAACTATCGTGGGACGTTGAGGGTTCCTACCCATATGATGCATATCCTCTACGAATTACCAATTAATATGCACGCTTCGAGGATAACAACCACGACCTGCACATCCGGCTTCATGCGAGAGGAAGAAGATACAGCTGACTTTTCCGTCCCATTTCAAATCTCATGGTCAACGCGTAATATGCGGCGCAAGAATCACTGGCGACATTGTTTGTTAAGTCCTAGGTGATATAGTTCTGAACAGTGGTATTTCAACTGTCAGATTTAATAGATTAGCTGATCACCCTGGATCAGTAACCAATAGCTCACATTATTATCGAAAATAGTGTTTTCTGATCTTTTTCAAATGCAGGTGGTGACAACATTGGATTTGTAAAATACTTCAGAAAATAAACAAAGGACATGAGCAAGTGTGAACTTGCCTTTTGTGATTGCAAGATTATTCACTCACGGTCTTCGAGATAGTATAAGATCCAAAATCTGAAATCAGCATCATTGGTCCGGTAAGGACTAATATTTAAAGAGGCAGTATGCTTTATGCATAAGTAATGAGATGTACTTTTATAAACGCGAATGTTGGAAATAACGTTGTTCTAGGGTTTGGATTCCGGTAATGGTTACTTTAGAATGTGTTGTTCTTTTAGATAAGTTTCACACCTGTGCTTCTTATTAGGGCTTGTGAGTGTGTGTGAACAACACATATTTATGCATCAATAAAATATATATCTATGAAATGCTATTCAAAATTGTTTACACTTTAATAGTTTATCTCCAAAATTTACTTTATAAGTAGAGTCACTTATAAATAGCTTAAGTGTTATTGCTCCTAGGTATACAAGTGAAGTATGAAGTAATGTGATCTTGATTATTTGTCATATATTGTCTGAAGTGGCAAAACGAATAAATTTTGAAGAAAAGATTCCTTTTCTAAGGTTTAAACAATCTTTGTGGTTAGTTAGTGGTGGTCGATGTTATTTGTGTTTGCTTGAATAGTTTTGGCTTGAGATGTTTTATAACTTAACTAGTTCAGACCAAAGTTAACTATAAAACATATAATAATGCTTATAGTGTTATATTTAGATTCTTGTTGACTAAAGTTAACTTTAAAACAAAGATAGTTTGAAAGTATAATGCTTATGATATTTGTATCTTGTGTACCTGGTAATGTTTCCTTAAGGTTACTTAAGAATGGTTATTCTTTTACTTGGTGTAGTGGTTTCTTGATTTTATAATGGAGTAGTATCATTTACCTTTTATAGATGAGTGGTTATAGTTTATAAACCAAGATATAATATTACTTAATTACTTATGAACTTACTATAGTGTTGTGGTAGTTTTTGTAATCTGGTGGTTAAAGTAGATAGAAAGGATCTGATTTATTCACAAGTTGTTCTTTAAGGTTTTTATTATGAATAGGAATCCTTTTAGAATGTAATCTTCACTTAAGGTTGAAGATAATTTAATAAAAAGGTATTTATAATGTTTTAAACCATTATGGCTTCATATTATTAATATTTAAGACTAATACTATTTATTAGACTTAATTGACTCATTTTAGAAATATTAACAAATTTTATTTACCCTTATATGAATTTTTAAACTAAGGAAATAGGTTTAAATTCAAGTTATTAGAGTATCTAAACTTTTTATTTAACTCAATAGTGAAATATTATATTTTTAACATGTAGATATTATTTTTGTGATCATTTTGGTATATTATATTTATTTTTATGATTTATAAATAATAAGATATGATTTTTATAAGATTTAATATTTTTAAAAAATACTTAATAAATAATAAATATTTAAGTAAGTGAAATAATAATGCATGATTATAGTTTTAAATTATTAATTTTATTTTGCTAAGATTTTTGGTATATTATTCATATTCTTAATCTTTATCATTATTAAAATATGAATTATCAAGGTTTTATTACTTTTAAACCTTTATTAAATAATATTTATTTAAATAATCATCATAATAATATTGGATAATAAGTTTAAGTTATAGATTTTATTTTTCTGCAAATTTTCATATATTATACACATTTTCTGAATTATACATCAAAAGTTATTAATTAAACAAGATTTAATCATTTGTTTGATTTCATATTAATAATTAAGTTTATAACATTTTATTTATTTCTTAAACAGGAATTTACGTTTTAGACCGCACCTACATCTAGCCTGAGTCACTGACCAGTGGGCCAGTGGCCACCTCAGCGCACAGGTTAAAGAAAATGCATTTGTTACCAACTGATTGGCTACCCCCAGTCAATGACATATGGGCCCTAGGCCATGTCACATGCCACGTGAGACAAAGACCAGGTCAAACAGGGTACTTGGTCCAGGGTGGCATTGGTGTGACGTAGCTTTGGCGTCAACACCACCACCATCGTCAGTGGTTGGTCGCCGACGACGATCCACGACGCCCTAAGAAGCGAAACTAACCTAGTTTGAATCAGCACAACGCGCTGAACCCTAAAGTGGCGGCGCCGCTCGGAAATAGTCATCTGAGCCTCAGCTCCGACGGTGGCCGGCGGTGACATAAGGTGCGACGACATTTAACAATGAGATACGACGATTTAGGGATACTGGAGTGTTCAGGAACTCACCCTGATGACTATAGAGAGGTTGGCAGGACAGGCGTGGTCAAAAGCGAGCTCTTCGACGAGGATTCCGACGAACTGCCGCAAAGAGGAACGACAAAAATTCACCCTCTCCAGTGCTCCCCTTGATGCAAGATTCTACTCAGAGGATCTACGGAGGACGGGGCTTCTCCATGGCTGCTTGGAAGAGTGTGGGGAGATGTGGTTCGACGACGAGATGTGGCTCCGGTGAGCTAGGGTTTCGGCCCCATTTTAATCGGAGAGGATAAGGAGGGGTTGTGGATAGGGATTGAGGCAGGGCGTCACGGTGGCCTTCTTATCCCCCTCTAGAACAACGTCGAGCATCTTGACGCACGACTGACGACGACGACATCGGGCAGCGGCGAGCTCCTCCAGCGAGCTGCCTGTGTGCGTGAGGATGA
This sequence comes from Avena sativa, assembly GCA_916181665.1. Lineage (NCBI taxonomy): Eukaryota > Viridiplantae > Streptophyta > Magnoliopsida > Poales > Poaceae > Avena > Avena sativa. The sequence continues at coordinate 200,215,548 of OV702282.1, forward strand.
CGATGATGTCACTTTTGTGGAAAACCCCTTGGTGTTTATTGCGAAAAACTCCTTGGCGTTTATTGGCGGAAAACCCCTGTGTGCGATCCTTCCTTGGCCCCACTCGTCAGTCACAGGAGAGAATGAGCTGGGCTGGTTATTGGGCCTTTGTGGGCTGCACCTGGGCGACAGGTAAGCAGGTAGGAGTTGGGCCACGACCAAGTCTTGTTTTTTATTTGTTTTCTATTTTTTCTATTTTCTGTTTTCCTTTTCAGCTTTGTATATAATATTTAATTTGAACTTTTCTTTGTAGAATTTATTTGCTGGATAATTGTAGTAATACTAAATTATATTTATTATCATTTGCAAACTTTTATTATATAATATTTTTATATTTCTTTTATTTTCTCTATATGAACCCCTTTTAATATTTTGTAGAAGCTTTTCTTATTATTTTTCTTTCCTCTTTTAACCATGGATTTGTTAAATGATACCTTCTTATTTGTTTTTAAAACTTAACTCTAGTTGGCTCATAGTTTTGAATAGAAATTTTTATATGTATAATAATCCTATATCATTATTTGATGCATGAAATATAAAAGAAAGTAATATGGTTATTAATACTTCCATTTATTTGGAAAATGGCAATGTATATATTCTATTATGATAAACAAAGAAGGTTAGGGTTTTGAATTATGAATATTTACCCTAGGGTTTAGGGTTTTTAATATACTTAGATTCCTTTATGGATGTGAGTAAAGATTTAATAACTAAGCATATTGTTTTCTGCTTGGGATATTTGATGACATCACCTTTAGGACAAGAAAGTTATATTTAGAATGTTTTATAGAAAGAAATTGATAAAGATACTCCTAAGCACATATAATTATGATGGTTGGAATTGGCAGAGATGTGCTTATGTGATTTGTTATAGGAAAATATTCCTATAAAGTGATATTAACATAAGATGATGAATCAATTCCCTGAATGGACATTATACTTGGTTTAAGATTTAGAGTTGGTTGTTTAACAAGAATGTCTATTTTTCCATTTTTCACCATCCTTGACCTTTAATTAAAGAATTCCTTTCCTAGATATAATACTTCTTCCTATCCATCATCATAGTTAGTATGATGAGCTTTACTTCACAAGAATGTTCTTATTCACCTTTTATTCTTATAAACTCATGGATGAATCCAATGAGTTTGATACTAAAGTATTTCATAGTTTTCTCATATCTTTGCTTGGTTATACCCACTACTCTACTGTTGATAATCATCAATCCAACAAGTATTTCTTTCAAACTCCACTCATAATCTTCCTTAATCATCCATCACTAATATTTCTTCATCAGATGTATGTATGTATCCAACTATCTTTCTCTAAGGCTTACTATCCTTTAAGATGAATAACATTTCTTCCATAGCCCTATGCTAAACTAGCTTTAATTGAATAATATCATCCTACATTTACTTTACTCCAATAACTCACACTCCAACCCTACATTATATTTATGTGTCTTGTAATGACTACTCTAGTTTAACTTATCTCTACTAGGGTTTCAATCATGTTCTACCCACCAATATCTTTTATACTAGATATAGGTAGACCATCCCGGTGAGTAAGGCATGATCAATATAATCCTTTAATCATTTATAGCTTAAGTTCTTAGTTGGCTAAACAATGCTTTATCAATACTACTTTTCAATTGTATTGAAATTATCTTCTTAGTATCTCATATTGGATTAAGGTTATTCATGGGCTATGCCCTCTTTAAAATATTTAAGTAGATGTTATGATAAGATCAAGAAATAGTAGATCAAGGATTGATAGTTAAAGAATTTGTAAATCAATGGTGGATTACTCAACATTGATGAACAACAGATATTAAGATAAGTTCCATAAAAATTTACATGGAAAGAAAGATATATAGTGAATGATCTTGACTTAGTCTCTTTCCAACTCAATCTCATTAAAGAGTTAAAGTTAAGTATTACTATGGTACTCATAGTAAGAATAGATAAGAATAAGATAGGTCAGGATTAGTCATTACATTTTTATTACTTTAGTTTGTAATCTTAACTTGGCACTTATGAATTGTTGTGTTGAATATGATGATATAATCCCTTAAGGATCATATATTAATTATTTAAGCAATGTATTATGAGTAGCATTTATTATATCTGATCTACCCTTAGATCAAATCATGTTTACCCAAATAAGGTTTTAGCAAAGGTCATATTGAAACTTATCGCAGTCAACTTGATGATCTGCTTCAATTCTATCAAGTTAAGAGAAGCTTCAATCACTTTGACAAGTTTTGTTCAAAAGCGCGAAAATTATTCAGATTTTCTATGCATGAATGCAATGCACACATTTGGGTTCAGCTTATTTCTAGGCTCTAATGCTGGGATGTTACAAAGAGGTACGGTCCTAAACACCCCTGCTGCTCTTGATTCACCGTATGTTATAAGTAAGCTTGTTACACCACCACCACATACACATGCTATACACACTGCTACTACTGCTGAGTCTGAAATTGCTTTTGATGCTCATGATGTTACTCTAGGGGTTCGTAGCATGGAAAACAAAAAATTTCTACCGCATGAACACACAATCAAGATCTAATCTATGATCAAGCCAAGATCTATCTACTAGATTGTAGCAACGAGTCGATAGAATACTAACCCTCGAAGATCCAAAGCGGTTAACGAGAGCAGATTCTCGTGGGTGATGTAGTCGTACACTTGCCGATCTCAAGATCGCGTAGACGATCCTTCCGGCGCTGCGTTCCGGCAGCGCTCCCGCATTCGGTCACACGTTCGGTACTCGATGAAGACCTTCCTCTCCCTTGTTCCAGCAGGCAGCGGAGGTTGTAGCACTCTCCTCGCGATTCCGGCAGCATGACGGCGTGGTGTCGGAAGTAGAGGGGAGATCTCGCAGGGCTTCGCCTTAAGCCGGAGCGAGTATGGTAGAGTATGAGAGAGGCCTTGGTGATCTAGGGTTTAGAGGGCACAAAGAGGAGAGGTGTAGCCGGCGGCTAGGGTTTGGGATACCCCAACTCGGCGACTTGGGAGGAGATCCCTAGGTGGTGGCGCCTTAGGCTAGGGTTTGGAGGTGTAGGGAGTGGGGGCGCCCTACCCCTTATATAGGAGGGGAGAGGCGGTGTTGGGGAGGTGACCTCGGATAGGGTAAAGACGGGGAAAGACGAAAGGATGTTCCCCGTCCAGTTTGCGAGTTACAGTCTAAGTCGGCCGATATATGAAAGAGCGGGACCCTTATGATGATAGCCAGGCATTACCTGGCCGAGATACTGCGTAAGTCGGCTGGGTTAGCCCGAGGAGTCTTGATGCAGGTGAAGGACGAGCCGAATTATGCGAGGCAGGGCCGAATGATACGAAGCTTGCAGGAGAAGGAGAAGCCTAAAATCAAACTCTAGTCACAAGCTAGGGAGAATCTGAGCAGAGCCAAGCACAAAGGACAAAGGATCAGAGCGACAGAGGGGCAGAAGGAGGTCACGGAGGTGACAGTCCTGAAGCCCGAGGCACGCAGGAGGGGCCCTCTGGAACCTTGCCGTCATTAGAAGGGCGACATGGAAAGGAGGCCGCAGAGTTACTATATTGGGACAAGCATATTCCTCGAATATGCTTGCCACGTCAGCCCTAGAGGAACCCAGGGCTCTCCTTTATAAGGGGAGGCTTGGACCCTGAGAAGGGCATCGGCTCATTTGGTACTGTTAGGCTGGTAAAGTTCTTCCTCTCTACTTGTAAACAGCTCAAGGAGCACTTGTAGCCCAAGTAAGGAGAAATAAAAATCTTTACCTTAGTCTTCCGTGTGTAGAATCAACTACATCTTCCCTCCCCAGATCCCTCTAGCATCCATTGGCCCCATACTTTAGCCTACCCATGGCATCTGCCGTGCCACCACCACGACAGTTGGCGCCCACCGTGGGGCCAGCAGCGGTGCTAGCTGGAGTCATGATCCGGACGGGAAACTTCATCAACACTGGCGAGCGCATTGTCTCTGGCTTAGTCCGGAGACTCGATCTCTGTGACTACGTCAGTGACAACGCAGGCAGCTTCAAGGGAAAAGCTCCACCGCGCAACAGCGTCTTCATCAACTTGGGCATGCACCAGATCTACGTCGGCGTCGACATCTCCGGCGTTTATCCTCACCAAGTTGTTATTGCAGGAGAACCTCCCCTTAGCGCCGCAAGAAGTCCACGCGGAGCGTGCACTGTCAGCAGCGTCGAGGTGATGGTTGCAGCCGGGGTGCAGGCGGGAGCAGCGGGCGTCAGATCAAGCAGAGAACCGACGACAGGTGTGCAGGTGGCGCCCAGGCAGATAGCTCCACAACCCACCGAGGTAATTCCTTCAGTGGCCAACCAGGCCGAAGTGCAGGAGACAACCCCGAAAGCGCCAAGGGTAAGAGGGCCACCTCTGGAAAGACCAGAAAACATTCTTCAGGCAACTATAGATAATCTGACTACACCTGTAGCGCCGATACTTGATCCGGCTAATGCTCAGGCAGAGTTGGAAGAGACCAGGCAAAAAGTGCTGGTAGAGGCAAAAAAGGTGTCGGCCTTGCGGGAGTCCTTAAACAGGACCCTGCGAGAATATGCCAGGGCAAACAAGCTTGACATCGCCCCCGAGCGGGTTGACGAGTTGAGATTAAGAGGAAAAAACCTCATAGATGATATCAACAAGGAGCATGATGCTCATAAGGCAGAATCAGTTGATCTAGGCTTGCCGAGGTACAGTACCCCGGCAAAGAACCTGAGAGCGGCAAATGCCGCAGCATTAGAGTTAGAAGGATTGACCGACGAAGCCCGGCAGAAACAGCAAGAAAGAGTGAATGAGCTGGTGCGCATTGCGAACCAGCAGAATGAAGAAATTCTCAGAGCAGACCCGACAAGGCCAGGTGCCTCACGAATGGTTCATTTGGCTGGTGCAGCACCTGCCTTATTTGTGGCAGCAGCATCTTCACCCGGAAACAATGCACGAAAAGACAAAGCGGTAACTTCAGGAAAGAGACATAAGCAAATTGTTCCATATGATCCGGCGATAGCCGGAAAATCAAATGAGAACAGAGGCAATGGAAGCCGAGGTAACAGTGGCGAGAGAAACCTCGGTCGTGCCGAGAAAGGCGGCGGAAGCCGAGGAAATGGAGATCTCGTAAGAGGAGAACTCGGAAGAGGGAATCACAAGAACAATATCCCGGTCGAAGGAAGGAGAGAACCGCCACCCAACCCGCAGTCGAGACATGAACCTCTGCAGGAAAGAGAAGTGAGACCAGTTCGCCACAATCAGGTGAATGAGAGGTATAATGATGGTTATTCCGAGATGGAGTATGCGATTCATGGTGGGAATAACCACTATGGAATGCAGGAAAGAGTTCTGTACAGAGATCTGCCGTCAACTGACGCCAGAGTGAAGCTGGACCGGCTGTACCGGTCCGAACTGCTAGAAGAACAGGGTCCTACAGGTCCGGCATGCTTCGGACCTCGGATCATGGGCGAGCCGCCTGTGCCGAACTTTCAGCTGGCAAGAGGCACAAAAACATATAATGGGAGAACCAAACCACATGATTGGTTAATCGATTATGCCACTGCTGTAAAAATAGCAGGTGGAAACTTACGGTGGGCAGTACGATATGTCCCGCAAATGGTGGAAGGACCAGCTAGAGTATGGTTGAATAACCTGCCGGCAGGAAGCATTAACTGTTGGTTGGACTTTCAAGAAATGTTCGTTAGCAACTTCACCAGTACTTACAAAAGTCCAAACCGGCCGCAGCAGTTAGCCATGTGCAAGCAGAGGCCGAATGAGACAGATAGAGAATTCTTAACTCGGTGGTGTAACCAGAGAAATTCGTGCGAGGGAGTTATAGAATCGCAGGCAATAGCCTGGTTCGCCCAAGGATGCCGCTATGCCAGTGTATTATGGCAGTGACTGCAAAGAGATATGCCAACCACATTGGCAGAAACCATCAGGATAGCGGATTCCTATGCATTGGGAGATCCGACGCAACCAGAATTAATGTCGGCAGATCATCGGGAACATCAAGATCAATATGCAAGAGATGTGGCCGGGTCATCCAGGCGCAATGACTTCAGAGGAAGAAGAGAAGAGAGACCGGATTATAGATATGGTTCAACTCAGGTGGCAGCAGTAGTGCAAGATCAGCCGAGTCACGGAAATAGTCAACGGCAAAAGAATGGTCCTCAGCAATGGACACCAAGGAATGAAGGAAAAAGACAGTGGACACCAGAGCAAAAGAAGCAATGGCAGGAGAGGCCGAAGTACACGTTTGAGTCTATGTAAGATCAGCCGTGTAAATTTCACACGTCAAACCCGGCCAGGCCAGCCAACCATACAACCCGCCAATGTGCATGGATGAAAAATGCAATGGGTAACCCCGCAGGCATACAGGCAGCGCCTCTCCAAGCACATCAGCAGCATCAGCCACAGTTGACTGGAGCAAATGCACAACAACTAATGTTACCGCCTCCTCCCCCGAGGTATGAAAACTCGGACCGGAGAGATGCGGTGCATCAAGTAATAAACCAAGGTCCGGATGGAAGGACAAATCCAGGAAATAATGGACGCAATGATTACAGAGAACATCATCAGTCGTATTGCGTGTTCACAACAGAATAGCAAGACAAGCAGAGTGTATAGCGCCGGCATATGGAAGTAAATGCAGTTATGCCAGCAGTACCAAGATATGTGCCTTGGTCGGATCAAGAAATAACTTGGAGCATAAAGGATCACCCCAAGATAATGCCGAGTCCGGGGTCGTATGCACTCGTGTTAGATCCGATATTTGTCGGACCAAGCATTAATGTGAAATTTTCAAAGGTACTCATTGACAATGGGAGCAGTATCAATATCATGTACAAAGATACAATGCATAAACTCGGAATATCGCAGAACATGCTGCAATCCACGAGGACCACATTCCATGGGATAGTACCAGGGATTTCATGCGAACCCATTGGTAAGGTTCGAGTGGATGTGTTATTCGGCACAAGAGATAACTGCAGAGCAGAAAATTTAGAGTTTGAAGTGGTGGATCTAGAGAGTTGCTATCATGCTCTACTCGGACGGCCAGCATTGGCCAAATTCATGGGCAGCTGCCACATAAGTTATCTGAAAATGAAGTTAACCGGACCACAAGGGGTGATAACAGTAGCAGGGGATTACAGGAAGTCAATGGAATGTGCTTCAGCCGGATCAAATCTAGCCGAGTCATTCGTAATAGCAAGAGAAAAAAGAAGGATTCAAGAGGTAGCGGCCCTCGCTCAGTCGGCACAATTGAATATGCCGGCATTAGCCAACCCGAATGGAAGTGTCTCTTTTCAGCCGACTACAGAAACAAAAAAGTTCCAGATAGATGAGCAGTTCCCAGAGCGCACCGTCACCATTGGTGCCGGCCTAGATGCTAAATAGGAAAGCGAGCTCACCAACTTCCTCCGTGAGAATCGGGATATCTTTGCATGGTCAACTCAGGATCTTCAAGGTGTGCCGAGGGAGTTGGCTGAGCACTCTCTAAATGTAAGGCCAGGAGCAAGGCCGGTGAAGCAACCTCTCCGCCGCTTCGCCGAAGACAGGAGAAAAATAATAGGGGATGAAATAGCTTGGCTCCTTGCGGACGGGTTCATCATGGAGGTGCTGTATCCGGATTGGCTATCGAACCCGATGCTAGTGGAAAAGAAGAAGGATGATCCGAATGTAGCCATTGTATGGCGAATGTGTATCGATTACACGAACTTGAACAAGGCATGTCCAAAAGATCCTTTTCCTTTACCTAGAATAGACCAAGTCATTGATTCGACCGCTGGTAGTGAACTGTTATCATTTGTAGACGCGTATTCTGGTTTTCATCAGATACCGTTAAATCCGGCCGATCAAATAAAGACTGCGTTTATTACCCCGTACGGGGCTTATTGCTATCGCACCATGCCATTCGGCCTGCGTAACGCAGGAGCAACGTATCAGAGATGTATGCAAAAATGTCTACATGACCAGATAGGAAAAAATGTACAAGTATATGTAGATGATGTGGTTATCAAAACCAAAGAAAGCAAAACTCTACTGGATGATATCCGACAGACTTTCGCGAACCTGAGAAGGTTCTGAATGAAGCTTAACCCGGAAAAATGCACATTTGGTGTGCCAGCGGGAAAACTGCTCGGTTTTCTCGTATCTAGCCGAGGTATAGAGGCCAACCCAACTAAGATAAAAGCAGTGGAAAGGATGGAATTTCCAAGATGTATAAATGACGTACAAAAGTTCACAGGTTGCTTAGCCTCGCTCAGCCGATTTGTGTGTCGACTGGGAGAGAAAGCACTACCACTTTATCAGTTGATGAAAAAATCTGATAAGTTCATTTGGACACCACAGGCAGACAATGCATTCCATGAATTGAAAAAGATATTGGTCACAACGCCAGTCTTGGCTTCCCCATTGTCGAAAGAGCCTATGTTACTTTACATAGCAGCCACCAATAGAGTAGTGAGCGCTGTGATCGTGGTGGAACGAATTGAAGATAATAAATCAGTGCAAAGGCCGGTGTACTACCTAAGCGAGGTACTATCAGCCTCAAAACAAAATTACCCACATTATCAAAAGATGGCATATGGGGTGTACATGTCAGCAAAGAAACTTAAACATTACTTCGAAGAGCACCCCATCAAGGTGATTTGTGAAGCACCCATAGCCGACATATTGAGCAACAAAGATGCAAGTGGCCAAATAGAAAAATGGGCAATTGAATTGTCACCTTATGCTCCGCAATTCGATAGGCGAGATGCAATCAAATCTCAGGCTGTGGCCGACTTCTTTGTAGATTGGTCCGAGGTACAATATGAGCCACCATTGCCAGATCCGAATTATTGGACGATGCACTTCGACGGTTCCAAACTAAGAAATGGTTTGGGGCAGGGATAGTGTTAACCTCGCCAAAAAGATATCAGTTGAGATATGTGTTGCAAATACATTTTGCCGCATCAAACAATGTAGCCGAATATGAAGCACTCGTTCCATGGATTGAAGGTGGTTGGTATACGCCGAATCTTGTGCTACGGAGACTCAGATCTGGTAGTACAGCAAGTCTCAGGCAATTGGGATGCATTAGATGCTAATATGGCCTTATATAGATTTCATGTGCAAAAACTAAGTGGATATTTCGATGGATGTGAATTTCATCATATACCTCGGGCAGAAAACGACGCCGCAGATACATTGTCAAAACTCGGATCTACCAGACAGTCAATCCCCCCAGGTATTGCCCTAGAGCACCTGAGAAAGCCATCAATAACACCGTCACCAGAGTCCGAATCCATCTTTATTCCGGCAAAATCTAAAGAAGATAATGTGCCGATGGAAATTGACGAGCAATGTAACCCGGAATTTCCAAAAATAAAGCCGACTGATGCAAGGATGAGTATGGAGAAATCCGAGGTAGTTATGTCGGCAGAAAATATGGAAATAGATAGTGAGATTACACTAGGAAAAATCACACCAACATGGGCGCAACCCATATTCTCTTTCCTTAGAGATGCGATTTTGCCGAATAACGAGATATTGGCAAGACAGACAGTGAGAAGAGCTAAAGCTTATACAATCATAAACAATGAGCTGTATAAAAGAAGTGTCACAAGCGTGTTGCAAAGATGCGTGAGCTCGGCGGAAGGCCAGGAGATCCTCCTAGATGTACATCAAGGAGAATGCGGACATCACGCCTCGTCCAGAGCTTTAGTGGCCAAGGCATTTAGGCATGGGTTTTATTGGCCAACAACGTTGAAAGAGGCCAAAGAGCTGGTCAAAAAATGTAATGGTTGCCAGAGATATGCCAGCAAGACACATATGCCATCGTCCGAGTTAAAAACGATACCAATTACTTGGCCATTTTCTGTATGGTGCTTAGATATGGTGGGACCATTTAAGCCGGCCCGAGGTGGGATGACCCACATCTTAGTCATGGTGGAAAAATTCACAAAATGGATTGAAGTGAAACCAATAAAGAAATGTGATGGGCCCACAGCAGTGAAATTCCTCAAAGATATTATCTTAAGATATGGTTACCCACACAGTGTTATTACAGACAACAGTACGAACTTTGCCGAAGGAGCCTTCGCTAGATTTTGTCAAGAAAAGCACATAAGACTAGATGTCGCATCAGTGGCTCACCCAGCATATAATGGGCAAGTAGAAAGATCTAATGGACTAGTATTGTCCGGGATAAAACCACGACTCGTCGAACCGCTGCAAAGGTCGGCAGGGTGTTGGATCGAGGAGCTGCCGGCAGTACTATGGAGCCTCAGGACTACCCCAAACAGATCAACAGGCTATACACCATTTTTTCTGGTATATGGGGCAGAAGTTGTACTCCCAGCCGACATAATACATGATTCGCCAAGGGTCACCCAGTATACAACCGCTGAGGTAAACAAAGTAGCTCAGCAAGATGATGTCGATCTGCTAGAAGAAGCCAGGGAGTTGGCGCTATCAAGATCAACTATTTATCAACAGGACTTGCGACGATATCACAGCAAGAAGGTAAATCCGAGAGTGTTTAAAGAAGGATATTTGGTTCTCCGACTGGTGCAACGCACGGCCGGCATGCACAAGCTGTCGCCTCCATGGGAAGGACCATTCATCATGAGCAAAGCATTGCACAATGATGCGTATTACCTAATCGATGCTCAATCACCAGGAAAGAACAGGGCAGACAAAGCCGGCGAAGAATCGAAAAGACCATGGAACGTAGCTTTACTTCGTCCATTTTACTCGTAGGAGTCATCTATGACACATTGTAAAATGATGCCTCAGGATGGAGCACCAACTATGTATTGAACCTCGGCGTCCAGAGCAGTGACTCGGGGACTGCCATATGTTGTTTTTAATTTCATGTTATGTATCAAACCTCGGCACCTTGAGCAGTGGTTCGGGGACTGCACTATATTGTTTTTAAGTTTGGTTTATGTATTAAACCTTGGCACCTTGAGAAGTGACTCGGGGACTGCCCCATATTGTTTCTAAGTTTGATTCATGTATTGAACCTCGGCGCCAGAGCAGTGGTTCGGGGAATGACATATATTGTTTTTGATTTTGTGTTATGTATTAAACCTCGACACCTTGAGCAGTGACTCGGGGACTGTCCTATATTGTTTCTAAGTTTGGTTTATATATTAAACCTCGTTGCCTTGAGCAGTGGCTCGGGGACTACCCTATATTATTTCTAAGTATGGGTTATCCCTTGTTGCAAGAGTGGGTATCAAACTTCGGCACCCAGAGTGATATTATTTCGCTCTCCCCAAATACGGCCTTCGAGGTCTACGCCCAGATTAACAGTCCAAACCACAGTGGTCAAGTTGCAAAGCTTATCAAAGTTAGGCAATATTGGACACCGAACTACGGGAGAGCAAAGGCAAATATACACTCCAAACTCAAGAAATTGAAGGCTGCCAAAGCAAGGATTCTGACAAACAGGACCAGTTTAAACAAAGTAATAACAATTACAACCACATGTGTCTCAGCGGCACAAGGCAAAAGAAGTTCATACCGCACAAAAGACGGACAAATGTTTGATGTACATCATACGCCCGACATACTAGGGGTAAGAAATGACTTAGAGTTTTTTAACTAGAGAGGCAGTGACTTGGTCAGGGGTTGGGCACTCCGAGGTAGGTGGAACTTCGGCCGAAGTTGCCTCGCCCTCCACAGATCCAGGAGTGACTTCGGGGGAAGCCCGAGGCTGTTGAGAAACGTCAGCTTGCGCTGTGGAATGCCCAGTACCTTTGGAGGAGGATCACGCGTCGCCATTACCATCCGAGCTCGAACTGGAATCACCAGAAGTAGCCGAGTCACCCTCATCTTCGGCCTGTTCGGCTGAGTCATCATCAGAGGCATCCTCAACTTCGACCTCGTCTTTCGGGTTAGGAAGGAAACTCGGCCCTTCATTCCAGTTATGCACGTCTGCATACTCAACAAGCTGGAAGGCACGAGCTTGCCGGAGAGCGACAAAGTCTGGGTCCTCAACCCATCGGGAACCAGTGCGCAAATTTCTCAAGGTATCAAGGGAAATATCCTCATACCATGACATGATGACAATGAGAGCCATATCAGCACCAGCTCGTCCGGCGGATTCCCTCCAAAGACTTAGCTGTCTCTCAGATGCCATTAATCTTTCCACCAATACTTTGACCTCATCAATATCAGGAGTCCCAGAAATATTCGGCCAGATAACATGGTAGGCCCGGATAGCTTCCTGCACCAAATCCCTGCCCATAATCTTCATAGGACCAACTGCAGCGCCAACAGCAACCAAGAAATCTTCCATCGAGTACTCTGAGTTCGCATCAGCAGGAACGCCTCGGCGCGCACGAGCGTTAATCACCGCTTTAGAACTCACGGGCTTAACTTCTGGAAAATGGTCTGCGCAAAACAAAAGTGCGTCGGTCAACAGTAAGCAAGGGAAAAGATAACTCGGCCATGGTCAGAAGCTTACGGTGAATATAGCTCAGCATTATCTGAAGATCTTTAGCCCAGTCACTCTTGCTCTTCTCAAAGCGAGTGATCTCCTCGCTCATCCCCCGTGTCTTCAGTTCGGCAGCCTCGAGGAGCTATTTATTTTTCTGCAATTGTAGAGCTAGCCGATTCTTCTCCTCGGAGAACTCCTGGTCGACTTTTTCTAACTCAGACTTCTGAGAGAGCTTAAGGGACTCCACCTCGGCACGCAAGCGAGCTATCTCGTCATCTTTATCCTTCAGCTGTGCCGAGTGAGTAGCGGCTTGTTCTAAAAAATGCAGCATCACATCAGGCATGGGCGTGCAATCTTGATGAGACGCTGCAAAGGTTTGTAGCTCAGCTTTACCAAGGCCAAAAGAGTTAAAAGAAAATTAGTGCACATTTCAAATGGGAGTATATAAAGTAAAAGAGTAACTAACCTTCCAGGGCCTTGACTTTCTTCTCAAGACGGATGTTAAGATTGTTGATGTTCCCTGTTTACCAACAAAGTGAGCCAACACCTCATGTACAAAACAATAAGAGCTTTGGAGATGATGCAAGAGTTTGTCGACTTACCAGCTTTCTTCACCACAGGAATAACCTTCTCGTACTTATCCTGCAATTTTTTATGCGCAAAAAGCAGCCTTTGGAATTCGGCGGTCCGCCGGTCATGCGCAACCTAAGCAATAAAACAAATAGTAATAAGATATTCGAACCTAAGACAAATCCAAGTCAAGGGAAACTTAACTCGGATCTAGGTGGCTGGATATTCAAAGCTAAGACAGATCCGAGTCAAGCAAAACTTAACCCGGATCTAGGTGGCTGGATATTCAAAGCTAAGACAAATCCGAGTCAAGCAAAACTTAACTCGGACTTAGATGGCTGGATATTCCAAAGCTCAGACAGACCCAAATCAAGCAAAGTTTAATTCGGATCTAGCTGGATGGAGATTCGAACACTAAGACAAAACTGAACCAGGCAAAACATAATAAAACTTCCAAACGAATAACAAGTTATTCGGTTGCAAGCTTCGGGGACTAGAGTATGTATAGTATCATTCGAATAACGAATTAAACGTCGATAAAAACACTTACCTCAGTCGTCTTATCGCTTTCGGGAACGATCTTGGCAGCTAGATGTAAGCGACTGCTGATGTCGGAGAGTTGAAAGGGCTGACTGCTTGGATTGCCTTCAAGCTGATCAGCAACATTCCAATTGTTGGCATACTCAACCAGCGAGCCGAGGCTGTTTCCACTTTCCGTGCGAGTGAGAACTCTACCTCGGACGTGTTGAGTAGCCACCGCCGCCGCGGGACTCTTGTGAAGAGCAAGATGTGTATCAGCAGCCGGGGTAACAACGCTCTTGGCAAAGGAAACCCCCTTGCGCAGCGCATCAGCAATTGTAGGCTGAGAGGAGCTGGCAAGTCCTTTCTGAGAGGACGGAGGCTTGGTAACAACGATCTTTCTTGCCTTAGGAGAGGCGTCGGCAGGAGCTGTTACCTCGGTACTTGGAATGACGTCTTTAGGGGCCAGAGGGATTACGGTGTCTGAGGGCGTCGGGATATTAGTATCCTGGGCTGAAATCAGAGTCGCATCAAGGGTTGAAGGTGCCGAGATATTGGTATCCTCGGCTGAAATCAGAGTCGCATCAAGGGTTGTGGGAGTCAAAGGGATCTCAGGCAAAACTTCAGGGTTCACGGAGGAGGCAGCAGGCTCAGTAGAAATATTTTCTGGCCGAGCTGCATCGGCATCAACAGCAGAAATCTCAGGCGCATCCTGGCGAGGTGGCGACTGATTCAGAGCAGGAGGAGAACCAGCGCGAGCAGGACTCAGAACTCTGGTATCCTCAGGAGGCGGAGGAGAAGGCGGCCGAGTCGCGCGACTCGTCATGCTAGGACCGCTGGGCTTAACAGAAATAGGAGCCCTGCAAAGACAGAAGGTCAGGTAAAAAAGCAGAAAGAGAGAAACAAGAAATACAAACAAATGCAACTCACCCAGTAACCCCGGGCATAGTTTTACGCTTCGGAGGGTGCTGGGCTGACTTCTTTATTCGTTTCCTGGGAACAGCTTCTGAGGCATCAGCTGGAGCTCTACGTTTCCCCGAGGTAACGGGAGGCCGGGAGGCAAGAGGCTCGGCGTTGTGAACCTGACCGGCCGGATTAGCTGAGAAATTAGAAGCCGGAAATGCATAAGAAATTGGCATTGCGGCAACTACCTCTAGAACTTGGACCTCGTCCGAATCACCTTCCTCCTCGTGGGCCGTGGTCTTGTCGCGGGCGCGAGTCGGAGCAAGATCCGACTTGGGGACGAACTCCTCCGAGTCCGGCTCCCCGCTGTCCGGAGTGTTCCGGTCCGCGGGCCATGGGAGGGACAAAACTTCGGCATTCTCAACCTTCTGCTCCTCAAACCTCTGCAGGACAAGAAAGAGAGAAATTAACGAGAGAAAACACGGATGCGAGTGAAAGATAAAACATGACTGTGAGAACTTACTCTAGGAGGGGGTTCTCGCGGGTGAACGGCTTCAATCCCTAGGCCCAGTCCTCCGGCATCTCTGTCTTAAAGATAGCCCGGAAGCGCTTGAAGATAAGATAATTGTCCAACTCCACCGTCGAGACTCGGTTGGGATCAAGGGGACCGCTCATGTAACAGAGCTTGTGTGTGCGTTTCTGGAATGGGCAGACCCGGCTGCTAACGAAGGTAGTCATCAGATCCTCGCCGCGTAGCCCGGAGCGGATCAATTCCTTCAGCCGAATCTCTAAAGCTTCGGCCAGAGCATGACTCTTCCTCGGATTATAGGTCCAGTTCTTCTTGGAAGGAGGGCCAATAGAAAAAGCAGGGAGACGAATCTTATCCTCATTCCCAGAGTTCTTGACATAAAAAAAATGACTTATGCCACTTCTTGCATGAATCTAGGCCTACAACGCGAGGGAATTCGGATTTCCTCCGAGGTGTGATGGACGTGGCTCCACATTGGGTGAGCAACTTCTCGGAGGGTTGCAGAGATTTGTCTGGGACGACGTTGGATCGAATCTGGAAAAACTTTGACCAAACGTGCACAGACGTCCATAGGCCGAAGTATCCCTCCGGGGCAGAGATGAAGGCAGAAAGAGAGGCAATGGCGTTAGCCGGAAGATGATGCGGCTGAAGGCCGAAGTAATCAAGGAACTCCCTGGCGAAATCGCTGAGAGGGAGACCAAACCCGCGAGCAAAATGGGACATGAAGACTACATACTCGCCCTCCCTAAGATCTGGAGAGGATTCACTGCCGGGTAAGCGACAAGCTACCTCGGCAGGAATCCGGCGAGTCCGGATTAGCCACTCAACCTCACGGCGGGTGACGGAAGAGCCCTGTCACGAGCCCCGCTCGGGCCCAGACGCGGCATCGTCATCCTCAATAAGTGCACCGCTGACGGAGCTCGACATGGGGTCGCCGGAGAAACTTATGGAGGGAGAAATAGCGACGGAGGAAAACCTAGAACTACAAGGCCCCGTCGTGGTTCTACGCGAAAACGGTGGCGGAGCAGAGAAGGAACTGCCGCGCAAGAACAAAAGAAAAGCAGAGATGTCTAGAGGAGAGCCTAGGCGATAGGACCGGATGAACTCACCGGCGACGACGCCGGAGCAAGCGAACGGGGACGAGGCCAATGGAGCAGTGCGGTGGGATCCCTGCCGTCGGAGACCCAGACGAGCGCACGGCGGCGGAAGCACGAACAGGGGCAGAGGCGAGAGGAAGGAGAAGGGCGCAGGTAAGCGGAGGGGGAAAGTGAATCCCCCAGCCCCGCGCCCCTCTTTATAACGGCGCCGCCTGAGAGGTAGTGGGATCGTGGGTGTGGCGGTTATCTGTGTAGATCGTGTACGCCGCACGACCGCACGCCGCTAAGTGGAACCACACAGGTGACCACACAATGAAAGAGAAGGCCAAGATCCCTGACGGGAACGGCACGCGAGGCGTCGCAGCGCCGACGCGACAGGCACAGTAATAACCGTAGCCTGATAGTAAATACTGTAGAGGAACAAAAAACTAGACAAACAATGATGAGTATGACACGTAGGACAAGGCGTACGCGAGAAGATAAGCTGATACCTCGAACGAGAAAAATATAACTCGGAAACATTGGGAAACGAATATCTTGAAACTGATACGGCCCGGCCGAAGTTATCAGCGGGGCCATACCAGCTTCGGTTACTAATGTTGGGGAGGTGACCTCGGATAGGGTAAAGACGGGGAAAGACGAAAGGATGTTCCCCGTCCAGTTTCCGAGTTACACTCTAAGTCGGCCGAATCCTGTAGAGGTCGGCCGATATATGAAAGAGCAGGACCCTTATGATGATAGCCAGGCATTACCCGACCGAGATACTGCGTAAGTCGGCTGGGTTAGCCCGAGTAGTCTTGATGCAGGTGAAGGACGAGCCGAGTTATGCGAGGCAGGGCCGAATGATACGAAGCTTGCAGGAGAAGGAGAAGCCTAAAGTCAAACTCTAGTCACAAGCTAGGGAGAATCTGAGCAGAGCCAAGCACAAAGGACAAAGGAGCAGAGCGACAGAGGGGAAGAAGGAGGTCACGGAGGTGACAGTCCTGAAGCCCGAGGCACGCAGGAGGGGCCCTCTGGAACCTTGCCGTCACTAGAAGGGTGACACGGAAAGGAGGCCGCTGAGTTACTATATTGGGACAAGCATATTCCTCGAATATGCTTGCCACGTCAGCCCTAGAGGAACCCAGGGCTCTCCTTTATAAGGGGAGGCTTGGACCCTGAGAAGGGCATCGGCTCATTTGGTACCGTTAGGCTGGTAAAGTTCTTCCTCTCTACTTGTAAACAACTCAAGGAGCACTTGTAGCCCACGGAAGGAGAAATAAAGATCTTTACCTTAGTCTTCTGTGTGTAGAATCAACTACATCTTCCCTCCCTAGATCCCTCTAGCATCCATTGGCCCCATACTTTAGCCTACCCATGGCATCTGCCGTGCCACCACCACGACAGGCGGTTTGGGGAGGCGGGAGTCCTCCTCCAACTCCTCCTCATGGCCGGCGGGTGGGAGGGAGTGGGACTTCCCACCCAAGTAGGTTTCCTACTCTCCCTCCACAAAGCAAACTTCAGATTTGACTTTTCAAATTGGCGTTTGACTTTCAAACTTGGATTTGATTTCTCTCTCTATATTGCCCAGCCAAGTGACCTAGTACATGATGCAACCATTCCACATTGTCATGACACATCCATGTACCCTTCCCCTCCGGAGTGCCGGACCTTCCAGACCCTTCTAGAACATTCCTGGTGAAAACACCGGAACCATTCCCGAACTCCGAAACAGGACTTCCCTTATATGAATCTTATTCTCCGGACCATTCCGGATCTCCTCGTGATATCCCGGATCCCATCCGAGACTCCGAACAACATTCGGTCTCTTACTCATCATTCCATAACTACTCAACAACATCGAATCCTTAAGTGTGTCTCCCTACGGTTCGTGAATTATGCGGACATGACCGAGACACTTCTCCGATCAATAACCAATAGAGGAATCTGGAAATTAATATGGCTCCCACATATTTCTACGATTACTTTGCGATCGAATGAACCACTTACATAGGATACCAATTTCCCTTTGTCTCATGATAGTTTACTTATCCGAGGTTTTGATCGTCGGTATCTCTGCATACCTAGTTCAACCTCGTTACCGATAAGTACTCTTTTCTCGTTCCCGTGATATGTGATCCCTTGTGAGCCAGTCAATGCTTGCAATCTAATTGGATGACATTCTACCGAGAGGGCCCAGAGTATATCTATCCGTCATATGGATGGACAAATCCCACTCTTGATCCAGATGCCTCAACCCATACTTTCCGAACACTCAATGCCACCTTTATATCCACCCAGTTACGGTGTGGTGTTTAATGTCATCAAAGCATCCTTCCGGTGATGGTGATTAACATGATCTCATGGTCGAAGGAATTAGGTTACTATGTATCAGAAAGCTTATAGCAAATGAACTATATTAAATGACTTGATCTTTATGCTATGCTTAACTATAGGAGTATGTCCATCACATCATTCTCCTAATGATATGACCCTGTTGTTAATAACATCTCTATGTTCATGATCAGGAAACCATGATCATATATTAACCAACAAGCTAGTTTAACAAGAGGCTTTACTAGGGACTCTTTTATGTTTACAAATCACACAAGTATTAATGTTTCCGGTTAATACAATTATAACATGGTATGTAAACATTTATCATAAGTATGAAGATATGATAATAACCACTTTATTATTGCCTCTTGGGCATATCTCCAACAGTCTCCCACTTGCACTAGAGTCAATAATCTAGTTTCAAACCTTTGTGTATTCAACACCTATGGCTTTCTGGTGTCGTATGTACACGACTGCTAGTGGTCAACTGATCTCCGGATCTGACACTTCCAGGTCTGTGTGTAATTGCATGTCTTTGCGTCTCTACGCATCACTCATTCTCTAATGAGATGGCTTTGTACAAATTTGGTCCTTTGGTGTGACCTTTAGTTCTTTGGGGTTAAAACATGTTGATAATATTGTTGTACAACATATCTTCTTAGCATTATCCCTGCTGTGAACTACACCTAGTTTGATAACAAACTACTTGACACAAATGCCCACTTTTGCTGCTATAATAGCAGTTATATACTTAGCCTTTTGTTGTAGTATCTGTCACAATGTATTAACTTTGGAACTCATCAAAATTAATTATGGAACTCACATTCCATCATATTGTGCCACCCTTAGTTTAGATTGAGATAAACTTAATTTGTACTTTGTGACAAAACTAGTATCAATGTAATTCATTTACAATGAACTAACCATCTATTTGTCACTTCTACAAAATAATATTTTCTTAGTTCTTTTACAAGATCATAAGAATATCTTTACTATCGTCCAATAATCATCTTATGAATCATTCTGGTATATGCTCATAACATTTAGAGCATATGACATATCTGGATTTGTACACATCATAGCATGATTGATAAAATACTTAAATATTTATTTAATCATTCCTGTGCAACAAGAACCTTTCTTGTAGTTTCTATATTGAACTCATTCAATATCTCATCTATGTACTTCTGGCACAACCATATTGGCATCACAATTTATCTATATAGATATTGATGCCAAATATTCGGGTTCTGCCTAAGCCTTTCATCGAGATGAAATTCTTATCCTGTGTTAATAAAAGGATACATTATTTCCAATCAACAATATTTCATCCACATAATGTATTAGAAACATGTCTTAGCGCTCCCACTTAATTTCTTGCAAATGCAAGCATCTTCATCGTCTCCGATGAAATTAAACTATTTTAACAGTTTCATCATAGTGAAGATTCCAACTCCGCGATCTAACTTCAACCATTGAAGTTTGCATATGCTTTTAGCATCCATTGAATTAACAAAACCCTTTGGACTGTGTCATGCACACGTCCTAGGTAACCATTCTATTAGAAGAACTTGTTTTGTTTATTCAACACATAACAAAATTATATGTCGTGGTTGCTATGTTAATCCGTCTAGACTAAATATCGCTTAATGAAAGATCAGATCTTGTCATAGTCAATTCTTTGAACATTGTCGTGAACTCTTTCCCGATATGTCGATAATTTCATAGATGTGAAACATCCATGTCTATTTCTTTATAGATCCAAATATGACTGTAAGGTCTTGTACCTTTCCAGAGGGTCTTTCAAGTTCAAAGCTTGATCTATCGTATATGGAACTATCACGGATTTTATGGCTTCAAGCCATTTGACGGAATCAGGGCCCATCATCGCTTCTTTTCATGTAGTCGGATCATTATTGTCAAATAATTATTTAACTCTCAAATCTTGGTATTTGATTGTTTACCCGACCTACTTGTTTCAATAGGAACTTAGATCTCCGTGACCACAACCTTTGAGGCACGTGAGCCATGAGCATTGTTGCTACCTCCGGAACACTTTTCGCCGCTGCGCAACTTTGCACATATAGCTAAGGTTCTTTTAACCTTATCAAAGTTCTATTGTCCTCCCACTTAACTTTTCACGGAAAATTTATTTCTCAAAGAAACTTGATGTTCTAAGCGACAAACATTTTTGTCTTTGGTGTTATGGAAGAATACTCAACGATTATTCAAAATAACATACAGAGATATGTTCATCCGATTTTGGTTGCAAACATCTTTCTTATGCATAGCATACCAATGTTTAAGAAAGGACAACTTGGGTTTTATCCCAACCATAACTTTATATGGTGTCAATTCAACGGATTATGATGGATCTCTTTTCAGTGGAAAAAATGGTAGTCTCTAAAGCTTTTAATATTTAAAATATAATGACAGTTTTATGAATTACACCTTTGATCTTACCATGTCAAACAAGGTTTAATTACATATCTCGAACGCTCCATACTCTTATGGTGTTTAGGGAAATGCAAATCCACGGAACGATTCCTTAAATCTTAGGTATTATGCTAAACTTGTAACTCAAATATCTTCCTTTATGATCTTATCATAAACTATTTATATTCTTGTTACAATGATTTTGCACTTCATCTTGAAAATCTTTGAACTTTTCAAATGTTTCATACTTCATCCTTATTAAGTAAATATTCATATATTCACTCAAATTTTCGGAGAAAGCATATGAAGTTGAAATCCATCACTCTTGACTATACATAATGGACTTCATACAACATTATGTACAAGTTTCAATAAGATAGTCATCCGTTCCCTTTGGCCTATGAACGGAGTTTTAATTATCTCTAGGAAAGTTTCACAAGCGTCATTTGATCAAAAATCAAAAGACTCCAAAATTCCATCCACATGGAGTTTCTTCATGTTTTCTTTCCAATATAATTTAAACGGCGATGTCACTTCCTAAGTGATCTTTCAATCAATTGTCTTTCGACATTTTTAGCCCTTATTTTATGGATGTGATTTATCCAACGAGATTTGTAAATCATCCATCTTTTATGGATTACGGCAATTAATTGAACAACCCTTTTGTTCTCATAATACCTGATAAAACAAATCTTGAAGGCAAGCTTTGATGTTAATGAGAAACATATCAGCACTTTATTTGTTCTCGATGAACATCATTACATATTCTCTTGCTAGTTACTTAGGCCATTGTAGTTCATGAATTGTGTTGTTTCGTATGACGATTCATACCAACAAATTCAGTAAAGAATATAGCCATAACATGTATATCCTCTATATACCTAAGCTGAACAATTCTAGTCTTTTCTTTTCTGCCATATATTTATGAGATTCTCTTTCAGTATTTGCTTTTCTGTTTTGAAAGAATCTATCAATATCAATAGTGGAGTCATATACATGACACATAGTCCAAAGCATGTATAGTAAAATACCAATGTCTTTTATGGATTACGGCAATTATTTGAACAACCCTTTTATTCTCATAATACCTGATAAAACAAATCTTGAAGGCAAGCTTTGATGTTTAACGAGCAAAACAATAACCCTTTATTTGTTCTCGATGAACATCATCACATATTCTTTTCCTAGTTACTTAGGCCATTGTAGTTCATGAATTATGTTGTTTCGTATGACGATTCATACCAACAAATTCAGTATCCAATACTTAAGAACCACATTATTTAACAAGCAAAGAATATAGCCATAACACGTATATCCTTTATATGCCTAAACTGAACAATTCTAGTCTTTTCTTTTCTGCCATATATTTATGAGATTCTCTTTCAGTATTTCCTTATTGTTTCAAAGAATCTATCAACATCAATAGTGGAGCCATATACATGACACATAGTCCAAAGCATGTATAGTAAAATACCAATGTCTTTGGACTTGCACTTTGAAGTAGATCACCATCATCAAATGTTTGGTATTCTTTCAAATTCCTTTCTTTAGTAATCTCTTGGTGTAGTAAACATTTTACTTACATCAAATATTCACCCTTATCATGGAATTATCCATGATCAAGCTACTTTTAGCTTATAACGGTGAATCGCGAGTATAATATTGCTCTCCAAAACCTTTTGGAGGATTAGGACAAATAGTGTCTCCAACCTTTTGCAAATTCTCATCAAATATGAGAACATGACTTTTGCCATATTATACTCTATCATGTTGCAACCTAAACTTCGTTTCAGATATCACAATATCTTCCACACATCATGGTTTCTGAAACAACTCTTTTAGATACTAGATAATCTTGATATTAAGACAATCCTGTGAATATCAAGAATCATGGAGACAAACATGATACTCATACACTAACACTTGGAATTGTCACTCTTGATTTAATACCAATTATTAAACTTCATGGAGTAACCAGAACTTACTGAAAGTTTGCAATAGGACTTTTAAACTTTAGATTAACACTTCAAAACAATACGATACCAGTTCATAAAGTAACTAACCAGAATTCTATAGTTCTATCATCTCAATTATAACTAAGCGCAAAGTGGTAAACGGATGCCAATGACTACAACAATTATGCAAATTCACTTTGATTTAATTTATGATAAATAGTGTTCAACTTTTAATCATATTGCTGTTGAACTCCCACTCAAAACAATATCCCTCACATTGTTTTAGTGATCACACGAACCAAATCCACCACATCAAAACCGATCATCACGAGAGTTGATGTAGCTTCAATGGCGAACAATCAACATGTTCATCATATCTACTATATGACTCATGCTTTAACTTTCGGTGATCCGTGTTCCGAGACCATGTCTATACATGCTAGGCTAGTCAAGATCATACCTTAGCTTCCGCATGAACAAATCTGGCTTGCTTACGTTGTATACACTCGCAGAATCTAACACACCCGATCATCACGTGATGCTTCGAAACAACGAGCTTTAGCAATGGTGCTTACTAAGGATGAACACTTTAAAACTTGAAATTGTGTGCTTGAGGGATCATCTTATAATGCTACCGTCGCGAACTAAGCAATACAAGATGCATAAAAGGATTAACATCACATGCAATTCATAATATGTGATATGATATGGCCTTTCTTCTTGTGCTTCCGATCTCCATTTTCAAGCACGAACATGATCTCCATCATCACCGGCATGGCGTCAAGGTCAATGGAGGCGCTTCATGGTTGTCGTCCACTAGCATAAACTATTACAACTTCTTTGAATAGACATGCAGGTCTTAACGGAATTTAAAAGACAACCATATGGCTCCTGCCGGTTGCCAACTTACAATAAGGGACATTTCATACATCATATATAATCACAAGCCATATCACATCACAGCACACCCCTGCAAAACAAAGTTAGACGCCTCTAATTTTCTTTGCATGTTTTACGTGGTTTGGGGCTTTCAATAAGTGTCGTTCTAAATTACGAACAAGAACCACAACGTTGATGTTTGAACTATCAAGTGCCCGTTTTAAATTGAATCTTTACTATGATGGGAGAGACAGACACCCGCAAAGCCACTTATGCAATACAAGTTGCATGTTGAGCGTGGAGCAAGTCTCATGAACGATGTCACGTAAGGTTAGCCCGGGCCGCTTCATCCCACCATACCGCAAGATGCAAAGTACAAAAGAAGCAATTGATAATAAAAGCACCACTGCCCACAATGACCATTGTGTTCTACTCGTGCAACAGATCTACATATAGACACGGCTCTGATATCACTGTAGGGGTTCGTAGCATGGAAAACAAAATATTTCTACCGCATGAACACACAATCAAGATCTAATCTATGATCAAGCCAAGATCTATCTACTAGATTGTACCAACGAGTCGATAGAATACTAACCCTCCAAGATCCAAAGCGGTTAACAAGAGCAGATTCTCGTGGGTGATGTAGTCGTACACTTGCCGATCTCAAGATCGCGTAGACGATCCTTCCGGCGCTGCGTTCCGGCAGCGCTCCCGCAGTCGGTCACACGTTCGGTACTCGATGAAGACCTTCCTCTCCCTTGTTCCAGCAGGCAGCGGAGGTTGTAGCACTCTCCTCATGATTCCGGCAGCACGACGGCGTGGTGTCAGAAGTAGAGGGGAGATCTCGCAGGGCTTCGCCTTAAGCCGGAGCGAGTATGGTGGAGTATGAGAGAGGCCTTGGTGATCTAGGGTTTAGAGGACACCAATAGGAGAGGTGTAGCCGGCGGCTAGGGTTTGGGATACCCCAACTCGGCGACTTGGAAGGAGATCCCTAGGTGGTGGCGGCAGCAGCACTTGGTGGTGGTGGTGGCGCCTTAGGCTAGGGTTTGGAGGTGTAGGGAGAGGGGGCGCCCTACCCCTCCTTATATAGGAGGGGAGAGGCGGTTTGGGGAGGAGGGATTCCTCCTCCAACTCCTCCTCATGGCCGCCGGGTGGGAGGGAGTGGGACTTCCTCCCCAAGTAGGTTTCCTACTCTCCCTCCACCAAGCAAACTTCAGATTTGACTTTTCAAATTGGCGTTTGACTTTCAAACTTGGATTTGATTTCTCTCTATATATTGCCCAGCCAAGTGACCTAGTACATGATGTAACCACTCCACATTTTCATGACACATCCATGTACCCTTCCCCTCCGGAGTGCCGGACCTTCTAGACCCTTCTAGAACATTCCTGGTGAAAACACCAGAATCATTCCCGAACTCCAAAACAGGACTTTCCTTATATGAATCTTATTCTCCGGACCATTCCGGATCTCCTCGTGATATCCGGGATCCCATCCGAGACTCCGAACAACATTCGGTCTCTTACTCATCATTCCATAACTACTCAACAACATTGAATCCTTAAGTGTGTCTCCCTACGGTTCGTGAATTATGCGGACATGACTAAGACACTTCTCCGATCAATAACCAATAGAGGAATCTGGAAATTCATATGGCTCCCACATATTTCTACGATTACTTTGCGATCGTATGAACCACTTACATACGATACCAATTTCCCTTTGTCTCACGATAGTTTACTTATCCGAGGTTTTGATCGTCAGTATCTCTGCATACCTAGTTCAACCTCGTTACCGATAAGTACTCTTTTCTCGTTCCCGTGATATGTGATCCCTTGTGAGCCAGTCACATGCTTGCAAGCTAATTGGATGACATTCCACCGAGAGGGCCCAGAGTATATCTATCCGTCATATGGATGGACAAATCCTACTCTTGATCCATATGCCTCAACCCATACTTTCCGAACACTCAATGCCACCTTTATAGCCACCCAGTTACGATGTGGTGTTTGATGTCATCAAAGCATCCTTCCGGTGATGGTGATTAACATGATCTCATGGTCGAAGGAATTAGGTTACTATGTATCAGAAAGCTTATAGCAAATGAACTATATTAAATGACTTGATCTTTATGCTATGCTTCACTATAGGAGTATGTCCATCCCATCATTTTCCTAATGATATGACCCTGTTGTTAATAACATCTCTATGTTCATGATCAGGAAACCATGATCATATATTAACCAACAAGCTAGTTTAACAAGAGGCTTTACTAGGGACTCTTTTATGTTTACAAATCACACAAGTATTAATGTTTACGGTTAATACAATTATAGCATGGTATGTAAACATTTATCATAAGTATGAAGATATGATAATAACCACTTTATTATTGCCACTTGGGCATATCTCCAACAGTTACTTCTACTGTGCTTGATGTGAGTGGTTCATTAGGTCCTTTTCTAGATGCTACTATGGCTAGTCTAGGAAATACCGAAACTCCTAGTGAATACACTGTTACACCTGTTAGATCACCTGAGGCTAGTGAGAGTTATGATATTAATGATGGTTACATTGAGTTCACTGGTGATTTTGTTGAAGAGTGCCGAAACACACATGGTAATAGTGCTATGAAGAGTCTCCTTGCTAGACGTACTATTATTCCTAAGATGTCGTCTGATCCTATGTTTGCCACTTCTCCCATAGATATTAAAGATGAATATTATGATTTCTCTCTTGATTTATCTTATTTAGATATTGTTGAGAAAGAGACTTTTTGTGGTACTGAAAATGAGAGTGTTGTGGATCATATGAATGAGCTTTCTACTATGAGTGCTTTGTTCTATGATGATTTTAAGATGCGTAAGTACTTTGTTTCTAAGATCTTCCTTTTTCCACTAAAAGAAGAAGCTAGGGCTTGGTTTAATAGATTACCTCCTAGTTCCGTTGATAGCCCTGATTGCTTGATTGCTTCTTTCTTCCATAAATATTTTCCTCCCAGTGCTAGACATGCTACTTTGTAGAGACTTTTTGATTTTAAACAGGGAGAGGAAGAGAAATTGCCTGAGTCATGGAAAATATTTTGTGCCTTGATTCATGCATATCCAGGATGTCCATTACCTAAAAATGAGCTTCTTGATCTTTATTATAATGGACTAACTAATGATTCTAGGACCTACCTAGATAGATTTGCTGATTGTGTTTTCAGGAAAAGGACTCCTACAGATGTTGAAGAATTAATGGCTAAAATAAGCAAGAATTATGATGATTGGACTTCAACTGAGCTGAATACACCTGAGCCTAACCAGTTGTCCCTGAACCAATTCCAGCACCAACAACAAAGAATAGGGGAGTTATTGCATTAAATGATGAAGTGATGAAGGAAGCCAAGAAGTGTCTAAAGGAGAAAGGTATTAGAGCTGAAGATGTGAAGAATCTACCTCCTATAGAAGAATTATGTAAGCCAATTCCCCACTCATCCACTATTGAGGTACACTCTCTCCAACACTTTGATGAAGGAGATATTCCTTATGGTAAACCTCCTGATCAATGCTTAGAGGAACTTGACATTTTTATTGTTAAACAAGGTCATTTTAATAAACAAGTTCAGAATCATTTATTGGAAAACTCTAAGGCTATCCATGAGTTGAAAGATATTATGGAAAGAACTTCTAATGATATTAAAATGCTTTGTAAACACTTTCAAATGGTTCAAACCCAACTTGATCAACTTGCTAAGGTACGAAAGGATATGCTAGTTAATGCTTCAGGAGATAAACATGCTTATGGAATTGGAACTAGGAGTGGTATAGCTACTCAAGATCCTTTATATCCTGAAGGACACCCTAAAACAATAGAGCTGGATTCTCAACAAGGTGAAGATAGTGGTAGTCCTCGTAAGAGGAAGAAAAAGAAACATAAGATAGTTGAGGAACCACTTGAACCTGCTGTAGATCCTAATAGTATATATGTCTCTGATGCTGAAACTGGGAGTGGTAATGATAATAATGAGTCTCCTTATAAGGAGGAAGGTGAGGAAGAACCTGATAAGCACACTAAGAACACTAGGTACACAAAGGAAGATTTTGTTGCTAATAAAAATGGTAAATAGAGAGCACCTTGGGTGCAGAAACCTATGCCTTTTCCACGTAAGAAACACAAGTCAAAGGAGGAAGAACGCTACAGCAAGTTTTGTGAGTGGATGAAGCCTTTATTCTTGCAAATTCCTTTGACTGATGCTATTAAATTGCCTCCTTATTCAAAGTATATGAAGGATATTGTCTCTAATAAAAGGAAGATTCCTAATGAGGAGATTTCTACTCTACTTGCTAATTATTCCTTCAATGGTAAGGTTCCAAAGAAACTTGGTGATCTAGGTATACCAACTATTCCCTGCTCCATTAAGAATAATTATGTTAGAACTGCTTTATATGATTTGGGAGCTGGAGTTAGTGTTATGCCTTTTTCTCTCTACAAGAGACTCCAACTAGAAAAGTTGATACCAACCGATATATCTTTGCGAATGGCTGATAAGTCAACTACTCTTCCTGTTGATATATGTGAGGATGTTCCTGTTCAAGTTGCTCATAATTGCATGGTTTTAACTGATTTTGTTGTGCTTGAAATGCCTAAAGATGATAATATGTCTATTATTCTTGGGAGACCTTTTCTTAATACTGTAGCTGCTGTCATCAATTGCAATCAAGGAAAAGTAACATTTAATATTAATGACAAAGATCACACTATCTATTTCCCCAAGAAGGTTGTTAAGAGCTATTGCCCGAATTCCATTGAAAATATTGAGAGCATCAAGGTTGGAGAAATATATTGTCCCATTCCACAAGAAAATTTCAAAACTATTATGATTGGGACCTTTGCTATCAAGTATGAGGTAACATAATCACCTTGTGGAATACAAAGTTTTGTTTCATATAAGATTGTTTTGGTAACAATACTTGATAAACCTTGTTAACAAAAGGATTTTAATAAACAAAATAATGCTTTCACTGTGGTTATACTTGCTCACTTTTATTTTTCTCCTTTATAATCTTTGCTCTTCGTCGTGCCTAACTTAAAGGCATTAAAGAAAAGTACTTGTTGGGAGATAACCCAAGAGATTCCTTGAGTCTTGGAATTTATTACTTCAGTAATTACCTTTTCTTATCCTTTTTGTTTGCTTTTGGCGCCAAGAATGACCTCTAATAAGAGGGAAGTAAGATTTGGGGAGTTGCTGTCCCAAAACAGATTTCTGTCCTCCACCATAAAAATTAGTGAGAAGTCTATGTAAGTCGGATTGAGCTGAAAATTTAAGAATAAATCCCCCAGAATGTTAGCTAACTTTTGTTAGTTCAACACTTTTTGATTTGATCAACAGAAGGTCTTTGAAAAAATCGGTTTCTGCTTGCTGGTATGTTTTGACAGATTTCTGCCATTATTTGCATTTGCTTCTTATTGATTCCTTTTTGGGTTCTTTCTAGGAAATTGAGCTTTTTGAAGGATTTGCGACAGTAGATTGTGTTTTTAGTGAAAGTTTTTTTGTTCTAAAGCTAAACCCAAAGGTCTATTATCTTTTGAATGCACTATTTGTCGTGGGAATGGTCACGGCAGATGCTGCAATCGGCAGCGAGTAGTAGAACAAGGGGCAAGGGCGGCCAGCCATCTGCGGTGCGAGATGAGGGCGGAGACACAAGGTTTACCCAGGTTCGGCCCTCCGGAGGGTAAAGACCTACTCCTGCTAGATTGTATTATGAAGGTGGTACAATGGGCGAGCTCGGCGGGCTTCGATCCAGTCGCCGTCTTGCAGGCCCACTCGCCAGGTCTTGGGCCAGTCGGAAACGTCCTGCTGGGTATACCCCGGTAGGCGCAGCCCCATCACTATTGTTGCTAATGAAGATTGTGTGAAGTTTTGTATGAAGGAAAATTTTCAGGTGTAAGGAAAGAATGATGTAATGAGATGAAGAATGGATAAAAGCTCAAGTTTGGGGGCGCCACCCTGTGTCACCCCAAGAAATATTCAAGAGGTACAAGCGTCAAAGCTTGGGGGTGCCCAAGGCATCCCCTTCTTCATCAATAAAAATCTCAGGTCTTTCTAGACACTTCGTTTTTATTGTTTCATGCACAGTTGTGTTGTTCCTGGAGCGTCTTAGTTTTTGTTTTTGGTTTTTTCTTTTGCTTTGTTTGTTTTTTCTTTGTTGGTTTGTTTGAAAAAATCGAAAACACCAAAAATATTTGTTGTTCTTCTTTGGTTTTGTGAGTTCTTTGCAGGGTTCAGCCGTCCTCAGTGGATTTTGGTTTCATGTTAATTATTCAAGTCACACAAGTGAAGGGCAATAATGAAGATTAAGACAACTCGAGGTGTGGTAAGAGGTTGGTAACGAACTCTATTTGTTTCATTTTTGTACATATACTCATCATTGTGAGCATGCTTAGCCTGTTTGTGTAAGGTGTATGTTATTATGGATGCTTAGTAGTTCTTGCTTGTCTATGATTAGCTCTAGCTTGCTAATAGTTTGTAGCATGTCATATGAATGTTTGCTTGCATTGTTTTATTCATACTTTGGTATGATATTGTGGTATCCTCATCTGACTGTTCATGTGAATCGACTTGGCACATGCTCACGCATGCATATGACTAATCAATAGTCAGTAATCCTCGATGAGTTATTTTGCCTCAGAGTTCTTGTATCACTTTCATGCCATAATTTGTCCTGTTTTGTTGCAAGCATGATTATGACAGTTATTGCTCTCTCGTTTGTCGCTCCCTCTCTATTGCTAGCCTTCACTTGCACTGAGTATGTGCTCTACCTGTGTTTCCAACTCCCCAAAACCAATATTTCCAGCTGTGTCCACCATACCTACCTATTAGCATCATTTGCTATTTCAGTGCATATTCCATATGCCGTGTTTTATTTCAAAATAAAATGTTTGTCTGTTTTGAGAAAGTTAGTTAGTAAAGCTCTCACGAACTTGATGGCACACTTTATTCTTTGATCTTAATAATTCTGAACCATCGTGACCTGTCCATGAAAGTTATATGCTTGCTAATTATATGCTGGGAGTCAGCAGAACTATGGTGTCATGGGGAATGCTTTAAACACTATTTGGATATCTCATCCAGTTGATTCCTTGATCTTTTGTTTATGGATGCCGACAATGTGAAATAAAAGGGGAGGTTGTGAGTTCATGGAGTTTATACATTGTGTTAGAGAAACGCCTGGGCCGCTAGCCTAAGCCATGCTTAATCATGGTGGAAACTTGCAGCATCACCATAATGAGCATCTATGAAGCATCCTCAATAAAAAGCTATGCATATGGTAAATAAAAAGATTGCTGAGATGCTCATTATCTGCTTGCCTTGTCATTTTGGTTATGGGAAAGCTCATGTACCATGTGCAAGGGGTACCCCGTTGGCGGTTCTCAATGATATGCATGTATTTACAATGACAAGAACTTTCAGGTGACCAAAGTTGAGTAACATTTGGAGCGGCCCTCATACTCAAGGGACTTGGGATGTCCAGTCTATGGTTTGTCAAGCATATGATTCAGAGTGGACCTCACTTTCACCTTAACCACATGAAGATGCCTATGATATGGGCAATGAGAGCTCAAAGCTAATGAGTACCTTCCTTTCGGCATTTGGAAGCCTTTCAAATTTTCCAAAACCGTTTTCACCACCTTGTTGAGTCACCACTTATTCTATGAGCACCTTCTTGAGAGCATAGTTGTCATTATTGTGTCTGTTCCAAAACTTGGTTAATTATGTCATGACTTTGATGCTTGTATCTCTGATATCTTTATCTCTAGTCTTCACTTGAACTGAAGAGGTTCCTTGACATTTATATTGTGATCTTGAAACAAAGGCAAGCGAGATACCACTCTATCATACCTTATTATGAGCATTGCAATGTTGCTTATGTTTATGTTCCATGCTACTTATTATTAGTGAGTTGGTTTCTCTTCATAGCTTGCAATGACTATTGAGTAGACTTAGTTGCATACTGTTTATTATGAATTGTCTAAGCATCTACTCCTGTGCTGAGAATATATACATCATATGAAGCAAAGTGTTCGTGAAAGTTCTTTTATCGCACTCAGTTTTCAACTGAATTGCTTGAGGACAAGCAATAAGCTAAGCTGGGGGGGGGGGGGTTGATACGTCCAAAACGTATCTACTTTCTGAAACACTTTTGCTATTGTTTCTTCTCTAAACTTGTGTGATTTGGATACAACTAACACGGACCGACGTTGTTTTCAGCAGAATTACCTTGGTGTCTTGTTTTTGTGCAGAAAATGAACTATCAGGAAAAATTCCGGAAAATATGCCAAAAATTATATTTCACCAGAAGATCCACGGAGCCAGAAGAAGAGACGGAGAGGAGGCCTAGGGGGCCCACACCAACCCCAGGTGCGGGCCCACCACTGGCTGTGCCTAGAGGGGGTGCAGCCGCCCCAGGCACCCCCTCGGCCTCCGTCTGTGCCTATAAGTTGCCTTTCGACCTAAAACCGAGGTGGGGAGTCGATAGTTTTCTAGAAAGAGTTCCGCTCCACCGCCGCCACCAGAAACCAAGATTCGGATCCAGAAACTCCGTTCTGGCACCCTACCGGGACGAGGAATTTGGAGAGGATCCGTCATCACCAACACATCTCCATCAACCACCGATGTTTCTCTCATCCATGAGTGAGTAATCCCCCGTTGTAGGCTTGGGGATGGTAGGGATTGGATGAGTTCTATCATGTAATCGAATAAGATCTGTTAGGGCATAGTGCCTAGTATCTCTATTAGTGCTATTTGACTTTGTTTCAACTTATTGTGCTTAATGCTTGTCACTAGGGCCCGAGTGCCATGATCTCAGATCTGAACTTATTATTGAATCATTATGATAGTATTGTTTGTGATATTATCTGCAAGTTGTGTACACATATCATTGTCCGGATCCAAAGGCCCCAAAGTGACAATAATTGGGACAACCGGAGGGGGTGGCTGTGGTGTGAGGATCACATGTGTTCATGGAGTGTTAATGCTTTGCTCCGGTGCTCTATTAAAAGGAGCACCTTAATTTCCAGTAGTTCCCTAGAGGCTCCGCTGCCACGGGCTGGCTGGACAGAAGATGTTGTGCAAGTTCTCATTACGAGCACATATGACTATATTTGGAGCACATGCGTATGATTGTTTAGTACTTGGATGCTTGTTATTATTTATCTGCAATGCCCTAGGTCTTGAAGTTACATGTTTATACTCGTCCATCCATACCTATGCCTACCGCACTCGAATCCTACTGTTACCGTTATTATTACTATTGCTCCTGTTTCACTGTTGCTTTGCTATTCCTACTACAAACTGGTGCTACTGATAAACTTTTGTGAGCAAGAACTATTTCCAGGTGCAGCTGAATTGAGGCTTGCAAGTATTCTTTGGGTCCCCTTGTGTCGAATCAATAAATTGGGTAATACTACCCACGAAGACTGTTGTGATCCCCTATACCTGTGGGTCATCATTTACCCACACAACACTTACAACACCAGAGAAGAGTACTCAGCTATTTGAAGCGAAAACACTTGACAGAATTCCCATGTGTCCTCAAGAATGTTTGGTCCTTATAAGTATTTCCACCGGCTTGTCCTTTGCTAAGAAAGGATTGGGCCACTTGCTCCATTTGTCCGTTACCTTTGTTACTTGCTCTTTGTTTTGTTGCCTTGTCAGAAAACCTCACAGGGATTTCCTGCTCCATACCGTTGTTCAGCATATTCTGCTCCTCGTTGGGATCGACACTCCTATTTATCAAAAGTACTAAAATACACCCCCTATACTTGTGGGTCATCACTTCCCCATGATGAAAGGAGTAGCAGTGAACAATAATAGATCCAAGTGAACTTACAAATAAAGCTATGCTCCCCGGCAACGGCGCTAGAAAATAGTCTTGATGACCCACAAGTGTAGGGGATCGCAACAGTTTTCGCAGGTAGTATTATCCAATTTATTGATTCGACACAAGGGGAGCCAAAGAATACTTGCAAGCCTTAACAACTTAGTTGTCAATTCAGCTGCACCTGGAAATATTTCTTGCTCACAGAAGTTTATCAGTAGCAACAGTTTGTAGTAGCAATAGTAGAACAACAACAGCAGTGGAACAAGAGCAATAGTAACAGTAACAGTAAACAATGGGATTCGAGTGCGGTAGGCATAGGGATGGATGGACGGACGTTGCATGGACGAGTCTAAACATATAACTTCAAGATCTAGGGCATTGCAGATAAATAATAACAAGCATCCAAGTACTAAACAATCCTAGGCATGTGCTCCAAATATAGTCATACGTGCTTGCAATGAGAACTTGCACAACATCTTCTGTCCAGCCAGCCCGTGGCAGCGGGGCCTCTAGGGAACTACTGGCAATTAAGGTGCTCCTTTTAATAGAGCACCGGAGCAAAGCATTAACACTCCATGAACACATGTGATCCTCACACCACAGCCATCCCCTCCGGTTGTCCCAATTATTGTCACTTTGGGGCCTTTGGATCCGGACAATGATATGTGTACACAACTTGCAGATAATATAACAAACAATACTATCATAATGATTCAATAATAAATTCAGATCTGAGATCATGGAACTCGGCCCCTAGTGACAAGCATTAATCACAACAAGTTGCAACAAAGTCAAATAGCACTAATAGAGATACTAGGCACTATGCCCTAACAATCTTATTTGATTACATGATAGAACTCATCCAATCCCTACCATCCCCAAGCCTACAGCGGGGGATTACTCACTCATGGATGAGGGAAACATGAATGGTTGATGGAGATGCGTTGGTGATGACGATGGCGATGATCCTCTCCAAATTTCCCGTCCCGGCAGGGTGATAGAACGGAGTTTCTGTTACCGAATCTTGGTTTCTGGTGGTGGCGGCAGAGTAGAACTCTTTCTGGTAAAACTATCGAACCCCCTCGGTTTTTAGGTCGAGAGGCAACCAATAGGCACAGAGGGAGGCCGAGGGGGTGCCTAGGGTGTCTGCACCCCCCTAGGCGCGACCAGTGGTGGGCCCGCGCCTGGCAGTGTGTGGGCCCCCCAGGCCCCTTCTCCGTCTCGTCTTCTGGCTCCATGGATCTTATGGTGAAATATAATTTTTGGCATATTTTCCGAGATTTTTCGTGATAGTTCATTTTCTGCACAAAAACTAGACACCAAGGTAATTCTGCTAAAAACAGCGCCAGTCCGTGTTAGTTGTATCCAAATCACACAAGTTTAGAGGAGAAACAATAGCAAAAGTGTTCGGAAAAGTAGACACGTTTTGGATGTATCAAAGATCTCATGTTTGTTGCTTGTCATCCTCGGTGATCATGGATCGATGATGAGGAATCAAGAAAGGCGTTCCATCTTGAGAAGGTCAAGTTCGTCTACATCTAGCTCGAGTGGAATGCTCAATACAAAGGTATCATATTGATAGGTTTTCCTTTTTTCCGGCCTCATGTTGTGTGTGTGAGACCGGGTTTAGGATAGATAACCGTACTATCAAGAGGGGCTCTCGAATGAGTAACTCGATCACATCGTTCGAAGAGAGCTCAAACCTTTGCATACTTGCATCACCATATTTGATTGTTTTTTGGTCTTATCCATGTGATGATTTAGATATTGTGGTAATCTCCATAACAATCTCTTGTTCATCAAAATCAGATCTCTCTTTTATATCTTGTTGCGATTTTGATCTATGCGGTTTTCCGGTTTCTCACCAAGTGAGGTATCTCACATTATTATACTTGATACATTCTCACTTGGTGATAACCAATGTTTTAACTTTTTTATAAGGTAGCTCATGTCGTCCTCTTTCCAACGCAATTGGAATCGGGTCAATCGGAGCTACCAATCAAAAGTTATCATAGTTTGAAGTTTACCAATTTAATTTATAAAACAGAAAAAGAAAAGGCCTTTTATTTTTTTTGGGCCGACCGGTACTACCGCAACCTAGTACGGGTCGACCTAGTGCGCGTCGCCCAGCTCTCTGCCTTGTGCGGCAGCCAAATCCGGTACTACTGCCTAGGTGGGCTGGTAGTACCGGCCCAACTCCAGGCCGCACTGTGCCAGCGCCAGCCCATCTCCTTGCGCATCCAGGTTGACTCTCGCGAGCGCACGCACGTTCCCCGTTTGCTGCCATCGCCCGCCCAGATCTCGCGCAAGCGTCGCCCGCGGCACTCGCGCTGGCCGTTGGGTCCGCTGCCGCTGCTCACGCTCGCGCACTGCTGCCGCTCGCGTTGACCCGCGCGTCCCGCCTCGATCCCGCGTGCATGCAGCCGCACTGGCCCCACCTCCTGCGCTATGTCGCGCACCCTCCAGCCTGGCTTGCTCGCTCGCCTCTCGCTCCGCTGGCCCCGCGCTAGGCCCATCTTGCAGCCGCCGCTCACCTACCGCTCGTTTCTCTCTGGCTCGCGCACTGTTGCCCGCCCTGCTGTCTCTCGCTCGCTCGTTGTTGGGTCTGGTCCGGTAGTACCGGTCCATTCCGGTACTACCGGCCGGTCCTGATCGTTTTCGCCCCAACGGGCAGTATTTTCCTAGCCCTTTAAATAACTTTGCCCCTTTATATTTTAAAAATCTTCTCCCTCCTGTATTTCTCTAAGCTTTGCCCCTATTTTCTCTAGATTTTAAAACTCGATTAATCTCTTCCCCTCCAATGATTCTTGACCATATTTGAGTGGAAGAGAGGGGAGATCTAGATCCACGTTTTGACCAAACCAAAACATCTCTTTGTGAGTGTATCTTTGGGGATCTAGATTTTGGGGGATTTTGTGTTCCCCTTTGATTCCTCCTCTCTTGTTCCCCCAATAGCTTTAGTGATATGGGGTGGCCCGATCTTCTCAGCAAGCACTTGTTGATGATGATGGTGGATGATAGATAACTAGCCTGTAGCTATGAAATCTCCCGCTCGAACCCTGATGCCAATGCAACAGCTCTCGAACCCTATGGGATATTCACAACACCACGCTCTTGCGCACGTAGCCGTCGACCACGAACGGTAGTTTGCAATCCACTAATTCCCAATGGAACAACAGATCACACTAAATTGCAGTAGATAATTCGATCACAGGGTAATTCCAGAGGTTCTTAATAAGAAACAACTCCAAAATAGTTTTAACGTGGTCTAACCCTAACTATGGGGACGTCCCAGGGCTTATATGGGCGGTTGGGGCGGCCACAAACCGAAACTAGACACAAACGACTCAAACTGATACAACCTAATTTGGATCAGGATTCTGTCGGGGCAGACAGTCTGGTCCGTATGAGTCGAACAGTCCGGTGGGGGCGGACACTCCGGTCCGTATGGGCCGGACAGTCCGGCCAGAAACTTCAAAGTTTCTGGGCGGTGTCCGGACGGTGTCCGATGTGGCCTACTGAATGTCCACACCCGGGGGCCTATTGGGAGGGCCGGACACTCCGGTTGGTATGACCCAGACAGTTCGGCCCTGGCAGATGTTTTTGCCCTCGTCTTGATGATCTTCCCTCACGCCTTCCTCCCGCTCCTCCCTCGTGCATCCTTGGGCGATCATCATGTTGTGATCCATGTGCTTCAGCTCCTCGCTCCGTGCTACGCCTTCTACTCCAATGTAGATGATCATACAATAGCACAATGACTTAGGCAATAAAAAGTTCTCATTAAGTAAAACATCAGGCTCACTAAGAAACAAATTCACCTGTTGTTCTAGTAGCTTAGCACGAGCTCTTGTAATAGGTCCAATTCTAATCTCATTGGACTTAACCTTGTTTGTAGAAACTGGAACATATTCAGTAGTAGTTGGGGTAGGTGAATTGTAGGGATGTCCTCATCATCTCCCCCCTTCAAAAGGCATCAACCTCGACGCTCCAAGGTCTTCTCCTTCATATGGTGACAAATCAGCAACGTTGAAGTTGTTGCTAACGCCACCAAACTCAGCAATAGGAATGTCAATCGAGTAGGCATTATCATTAATCTTGGCTAACACCTTGTAAGGACCAGCACCACGGGGATTCAATTTGGATTTTCGAAGCTTGGGGAACCTATCCTTGAGCAGATGCACCCATACCATGTCTCTAGGCTTGAATAAAATCTCCTTTCTTGCTTGATTCCTTGCAACAGCAATGTTCTTGCCTTTCTTCTCAATAGCCTCTCGAGTCTTATCATGTATTTTCTTCACATATTTAGCATGTTTTGATGCCTCCGTATCAACTCTCTCATGTAATGGTAGAGGCAACAAATCAAGTGGCGTCAATGGCTTGAACCCATACACCACCTCAAAAGGACAAAGCTGAGTAGTAGAATGCATAGCCTGGTTGCATGCAAACTCAACATGTGGCAAACACTCTTCCCACTCTCGCAGATTCTTCTTGATTATTGTCCTCAACAATTGTGATAATGTTCTATTCACCACCTCCGTATGACCATCTGTTTGGGGATGACAAGTAGTACTAAACAGCAACTTAGTTCCAAGCTTCCCCCATAATGTCTTCCAAAAGTAGCTCATGAACTTCACATCACGGTCAGAAACAATCGTCTTTGGTACTTCATGTAGTCTAACAATGTCCCTAAAAACAGGTTAGCAATATGCGACACATCGTCGCTTTTGTGGCAGGCAATAATGAGCCATCTTAGAGAATCTATCCACTACCAAAAAAATAGAATCATGACCTCTATGAGTTTTGGGTAAACCTAGCACAAAGTCCATGCTAATATCTTCCCAAGGTATAATGGGTGTAGAGAGAGGTGTATACAAACCATGAGGATTTGATGACCCACAAGTGTAGGGGGTGTATAGTAGTACTTTTGATAAATAGGAGTGTCGATCCCAACGAGGAGCAGAAGGTGTTGAACAGTGGTATGGAGCAGGAAATCCCTGTGAATACTTAGCAAACGGATTTTTAGTGCTTTTCTGACAAGGAAACAAAACAAAGAGCAAGTAACAGAAGTAACGAACAAACGAAGCAAGTGTCCCAATCCTTTCTTAGCAAAGGACAAGCCGGTGGAAATACTTATAAGGACCAAACGTTCTCGAGGACACATGGGAATTCTATCAAGTGCTTTCGCTTCAAATAGCTGAGTACTCTTCTCTGGTGTTCGTAAGTGTTGTGTGGGTGAACCTGTGCTAACATACCACCCTTCCTAGGACTAATACATACTTGTGATTAAACCCCCTACAAACATCCGTAACTACAAGAAATTAATTAAGATATAAATCTAACCACAACCATAAACTCTGAGATCCTGCGCTCCCTTGTGCAAAGGTGTCCTAAAGGGGGTTCAGGTTTCTGTCACTCCGGCAACCCCGCGATTAGTAGCCAAATAAAAAATGCATTCCCCTAGGCCCATAAATGGTGAAGTATCATGTAGTCGACTTTCACATGACACCACTAGAAGAATAGCACCACAACTTAAATACTAAACCATTGAATAATAACTCACCACAGATTCACTACTAACAACATGACTTCTCCCCATGTCCTCAAGAACTAAACGAACTACTCACAAGACATCATATGGATCAAGATCAAAGATGATATGATAATGGATAATAATCTGAATATAAACAATAATCCAATGGTTCCACTCACAAGCATCAACTACAATAGTAATCAACACCGGGAAAGTTTCCCCTAAGAACTAAAGCAATATCCAACACAATTGTTACAGCAGGACGGAGTGGTGGTGATGGTGCTGGTGGAGATGATGGTGTGGATGATGATGATGATCCCGATGAATCCTAGCTTGATGATGGTGTTGATGGCGACGGTCTCCCCTCTCCAGGAAGGAATTCCCCTAGCAGAAATCTGTCTACCGGGTAGATCTTTCTCTCTCGGTGTTTTCCGCCCCCAGAGGCAGCGGAAATCTATCTGTGGTCGCTCCCCTACGATTAGGATTCTATAGGGAAGATATAGGCGAAGGGGAGGAGTCGGAGGCCGGGAGGTGGGCACACCTGCCCTAGGCGCGGGGTCAGGTGGGCCCGCGCCTAGGGGGTTGAGCCCCCTGAGGCCCATCTCCGTCCCTCCTTCTGGCTTCCTTCGTCTTCTGGTAAAATAATATGTTTCCATATTTTTCTGGTATTTTTCTAATCTTCGTGAAATTGCACCGAAACGCCTTCTTTTCCATCAGAATCCAGACTCCGGCAGTCCATCCTCCAGGAATCATCCAACATGCATAAACAAATGAAAATCCATAAGTAATACCTCATAATAAGACAAATATCAATGAATAGAGGTAAATTATGATATAGAATGGTGATAAAAATTGGGCGTATTAACTCCCCCAAGCTTAGACTTCGCTTGTCCCCAAGCGAATAATGAGCTCAGTAAACATGTCCACAGGTTTATGGAGTGAAGTGCCAATAAAAGAATTCGAATAAGAAGCATCACACTTACCATTGCACAACTCATAGAAGAAAGCAACTCACCATTATATAACTTAGCTTGCAGCCAAGTACAACAGTCACAATAGAGATGCATAAAGATATATCATAATTGGAATTGGCAAACTTGTTCTTGGTCATAGAACACCTGGTAAACAGTTTCACAAAGGTTTTTGTAGAAGTTTTAAAACAGGAGCACTCTTTTCTCAAAAAGGTTTTTTTACAAGTGAAGGCTTTCAAAGTAATACTCAATAGATAAGAGTTTTGTGCAAACAAGGAAGATGAAGAACATGATTGAATAAATCACCATATGAATGCTTGAAACACAACAACTCAAAAGCTTGCTGGAGATAGAGAGGAAGTAGGTTTACTGACTCAACTTGGAAGTGGGAGAAAGGTCCCTTATTAGAGGGTAGCAGGGATTACAAGTCATAAAGAGCTTTCAAAAGATTATGGTACTTACTAGATTTGAGCCCTCATTGACCCTATCATAAGCATCTTGAAGTGATTAAGGTTAAAGTGAACAAAGATGGAGTATATGCTTGACGAAATATAAGTTGGCAATCTCATGTCCCTTGAATATGAGGGCCACTCCTCATGCATACTCAACTTTGGTTCCAGGTAAGTTCTTGTCATTGTAAGTATTTGCATATCATTGAGAACCACCAACGAGGTACCCCTTGCACATGGTACAGGAGCTTTCCCATAACCAAAATGACAAGGCAAGCAGACAATAAGCATCTCAGCAATCTTTTTATTTACTATGCATATAGCTTTTTATTGAGGATGCTTCATAGATGATTCACTATGGTGATGTTGCAAGTTTCCACCATGATTAAGCATGGCTTAGGCTAGCGGCCCAGATGTTTTTCTAAAATAGAATACAAACTCCATGGACTTACAAGTTCCCTCTTTATTTCACACTGTTGACATCCATAGACAAAAGAGAACGATATCAACTGTGTACAAAGTACAAGTGCAATGTTGAAAACGTTCCCCGTGATAGCACGGTTCTGCTAATTCTAACGTATAGATGCAAGCATATACAACTTCAATGTTCACAATGGTTAAAGTTTATTAGGGGCAAGAAATAAAGTGTGCCATCAAGTTCGTGAGAGCTTTACTTACTAGTTTTCACATAACAAAATACTTTTTAATTTGAAAGGTAGATGAAGCTTGAGAATTTGCTTGGAATAGCAAAATCTACTAGGTAGATATTGTGGACACAAATGGCAAAAGTTTTGGGTTCAAAGGATTTTGGAAACATGAGAAGTATGCCTTCTCAAAACAGGTTTTTGGCTAGCAAGGCTGGGTAGCAAGCAAGAGAGTTGAAAGAAACAAGAAAATATACAAGTAATAAAGACAAACATGCAATCTTCCTTGAAAACACAAAAGAATCTTAAATAAAGAGTACTAAGCTTATGAGCCAACAAGAAAGAAAACAAATGATACCAAATACCTATAAGCTTTTTCTTTCTTTCTTTTTCTTTCAAATTAATGCCACTGACCAGAACTCGGTTTGCCAAAACCAATTTAGGTCCACTTGATGATCCTAGAGTGGTGCCAATACTGAACAACAAGATCCATCATATAATAGAGATTGCAAACTAAACTATGAAGTGCAAAAAGTAAAAGATGAGACTTCTCATTAATATTCCAATAAAGTCACTCACACCAAGGGATACATAGATAATCAACTAAATGAGAGATACTTCCACATGCAAACCGAACTATAAGATAACCTTTCTACCACAGATATGAATCCACTAAAAAGGTAAAAGATAAAAGATAATGGTGGTGATACCGCGGCACTCCCCCAAGCTTGGAACAAGCCAAGGGGATGCCAAACCTGATGACAAATTACTCCTTCGGTGGTGGTGGTGTTCTCTTGATAAGCTCCTCAATAAGTTTCCTCAACTCCTCGAACTCAAAAGTAAGAGTACGGATTAGCTCTGAGTTTTGCTCTATACAGTTCATGATCATGTCAGTCCGAGAATCCCAATTCTTGTTATTCTTTCCCCACTCTTCATCCTTAACATGATCCTTCTCTGCATTGTTAGAACGAGGCATATCCCAAACTGAGGGCAAATTCCCTTTGGGCACCTGTTGGTATTGATATTCATGTATAAGTGTATGGAAGGGTCTCTTGTTACGTGGAGGAGATGACCGTGGATTGTAGAAGAGACGTGGAGGTTTCCCTCCTGTAGACATTTGTGTTGTCCTCTTAAACTTGGTAGGTTGTTCCACCAATCCAATGCTTGCGATGGTAGCGCGAGTGTCCGGTTGCTTTTCCTTCTCCATATATCCTTCATAAACTACCAAAATCTCCTCCTCCTTGGGGACTTAAGGTTCTTCTTCCTCGGACTTCTTCCCTTTGTCGTTGGCGGAGGCCATGGTGCTCTAAACTTGAGAAGATTTCCTGACAGAAACAGATTGAAATGAAAACACGACGAGAACACGATGCACGAACCTCGGGGGATCCGGGGGGTTATATATTACGAAGTTTCCAGGCATAAGGAAGGTATTGACATGGAAACGAGGCGGAGACAGAGTTCGAGGGTGGCACACCCCCCTCAGGCGCGGCCGGGCTGGGCCCGCGCCTGGGGTGGGTTTGTCCACCCCAGACTCCGTTTCCTCTTTAGTTCCGTCTTGTAGTCTTCCTTATGTATTAAAAACATCAAAAATATAAAAATATTGGGGTTTCACGAACCTTCTGTTTTCACCACTTTTACCTATTCATTGACGAACTCTGCAGAATCCTCTTCTCCTTCTCCTAAAAATTTCCTTCTTA
Organism: Avena sativa; assembly: GCA_916181665.1. Classification (NCBI taxonomy): domain Eukaryota; kingdom Viridiplantae; phylum Streptophyta; class Magnoliopsida; order Poales; family Poaceae; genus Avena; species Avena sativa. Next base: position 200,258,374 of record OV702282.1, read on the forward strand.
CAAAACCCTTGCACAAACTCAATGACAACTTTAGGGTAAGCAAAAAAAACAATAAACCTTTGGTGCACACTTCTGAAAACCCATCAAAACAATAGCTTCTGTAAGAGGCAAATGCAAATGATGGCAGAAATCTGTCAAAACAGACCAGCAGGTAAAGGTTGATTTTTTTGAAGACCTTCTGTTGCTCAAATAAAAAAGTGCAGAACTGATAAAATTTGGGTAACAACTTGGATAACAAGCTCAGAACAATTCAGCTCCATCCGAAGTACTGAGCTTCCTCACGAATTTTTACCATGCAGCACAAAAATCTGTCCCAGAACAACCACTTTTCACAGCTCCTCTACTTCACAAAAGTAGCTGAACTTGACACAAAAACCAAAACAAAAAGGATAAGGAGCGGTTATTACATAGGTAATAACTTCCAAGACTCGACAAAACTCTTGGGTTATCTCCCAACAAGTACTTTTCTTTAATGCCTTTAATTTAGGCTTGAAACTTCCAAAGATGCTCACATAGGAGATATATATCTGAAGTGAAAGAGAGCATCAAGAAGTAAATAACCAACACACTTGAGTCTAACCCACTTCCTATGCATGGGGGTATCATGAGAAAACAAATTGTTGAAACAAAAAGCCACAAGCATAGGAAGACAAAACAGATGCAACTTTAAAGCTTTCAACATAAAACGGGGAAACTTAACATCATTGAGATGCATAAAACAATGTTTCCCTCTCTCAAAATAACTTTCAGTAGCACTTTGAATAAAGTTGACAATATAACTATCACTGGAAACAACTTTATCATCAGAATAAGCATACTTACAGTCACCAAAAAGAGGTCCAAGGTCATAGACTGGATCAATAGAAGCAAGTTGTTCCATCCCGAAATCTTTATTAGGCAAGCTATTTTCACAAGGAGTTTTAGCAAATTTGGAAAAGTTAAACTCATAAGAATCTCCATCAAACTTAGTTAAAACTTTTTCCTTCTTACAATCAATAATAGCTCCACAAGTGTTCAAGAAAGGCCTACCAAAAATGATAGGACAAGTTTTGCTAGCTGCTGAATTAAGCACTAGAAAATCAGCAGGATACTTAATCTTACCACAAAGAACCTCCACATCTCTTACAATGCCAATGGGGCAAATGGTTTCCTTTTTAGCAAGGTGAATAACCACATCAATGTCCTCAAGCTCACAAGGAACAATATCATGCATAATTTCCCTGTAAAGCTCATAAGGAATAACACTAGAACTAGCACCAATATCACATAAACCATAGTAGCAATGATCACCAATTTTAACAGAAAGCACTAGAACACTAGATTTTCTAGCCTGACTAGGATGAGAGATAATATTAGAAGCGTCTCCACAGAAGACAATGTGCTCATCCTCTATATTTCTAGTGACAGTGTCTTTCACAATAGCTATCACACGTTCATCACTCAAATGCTTACCAGGCTCCACGATGTTCGTTGTACCTTTGTTATTTGCACTAATAATCATAGAATACTCCTTTACCTTAGCTGGGAAAGGCATTTTCTCAACATGAGGTTCAGGCATATTATGATTAGTAGTACAAACTTGAGTACTTCTAACTAGAACATGACTAACAACATCTTTATAAGGAGCATGGTACTTATTCCACTTCTTCTTGGGAATTTCTATGTAAGAGGAAAAGGCCTTGAAACAGTTGGCAATACTTTGGGAATCAAGACCAAACTCATTGCTAATATCACAGAAGCAATTAGTTCCCATAAAAGATTTAATGCATTCATAATCATAGGTTATACCTGACTTTCTTCCTTTGTCATTCTCCCAAGCTTTAGTGTTCTCTTGAATACGGTCTAGAAGATCCCATTTAGATTATTCCTTCATATGTGTGAATGATCTAGCACAAGAAGCATCTAGTAAATCTTTATCATGAAGAGAAAGCCTAGCATAAAATTTATTGAGAATAATATTGTTAGGGATTTCATGAATAGGATATTTAAGCATTAGTAACTTCAATCTCCCCCAAGCTTGAGTTTTACTCTCTCCATCAAGAGGCCAAAAGTTATATATAAGATTTCTATCCTTATGAATCTCACTGGGAGGATAAAATTTAGAGTAAAAGAGAGATGACATCTCCCCCCATTCCATGGATTGTCCATTCTTCAGCATCTTATACCATTCTTCAGCTCTCCCTTTCAAGGATATGGAGAGTAACTTCTTCTTCACCTGTTCAGTTGTGATACCTGCACACTTAAACAAACCGCATAATTCATGGATAAAAAGCAAGTGATCACGGGGATGGACAGTTCCATCCCCAAAATAATAATTATCCATAACACGACTAAAAATACTTGTAGGTATCTTAAAAGGATCTATCTCAACAGGAGGTGGTTCATCTACTACCCTAGAAGTGGCAGTAGTTTTCCCAAACAGAAAACCAAGTGGGTTATCCATATTGGAAACAAAGTAACAAGCAGTAACAAGAGCAATACTCACAGTGAAAGTTTCCCTTACCACTTCCACTCTTCAATAGAGCTTCACTCCCCGGCAACGGTGCCAGAAAATAGTCTTGATGACCCACAAGTGTAGGGGGTGTATCGTAGTAATTTCGATAAATAGGAGTGTCGATCCCAACAAGGAGCAGAAGGTGTTGAACAGTGGTATGGAGCAGGAAATCCCTGTGAATACTTAGCAAACGTATTTTTAGTGGTTTTCTGACAAGGAAACAAAACAAAGAGCAAGTAACAGAAGTAATGAACAAACAGAGAAAGTGGCCCAATTCTTTCTTAGCAAAAGACAAGCCGATGGAAATACTTATAAGGACCAAACGTTCTTGAGGACACATGGGAATTCTGTCAAGTGCTTTCGCTTCAAATAGCTGAGTACTTTTCTCTGGTGTTCGTAAGTGTTGTGTGGGTGAACCTGTGCTAACATACCGCCCTTACTAGGACTAATACATACTTGTGATTAAACCCACTGCAAACATCCGTAACTACAGGAAAGTAATTAAGATATAAATCTAACCACAACCTTAAACTCTGAGATCCTGCGCTCCCTTGTGCAAAGGTGTCCTAACGGGGGTTTAGGTTTCTGTCACTCCGGCAACCCCGCGCTTAGTAGCCAAATACACAATGCATTCCCATATGCCCATAAATGGTGAAGTATCATGTAGTCGATGTTCACATGGCACCACTAGAAGAATAGCACCACAACTTAAATATTAAACCATTGAATAATAACTCATCACAGATTCACTACTAACAACATGACTTCTCCCATGTCCTCAAGAACTAAAAGAACTACTCACAAGACATCATATGGATCAAGATCAAATATGATATGATAATGGATAATAATCTGAACATAAACAATAATCCAATGGTTCCCCTCACAAGCATCAACTACAATAGTAATCAACACCGGGAAAGTTTCCCCTAAGAACTAAAGCAATATCCAACACAATTGTTACAGCAGGACGGAGTGGTGGTGATGGTGCTGGTGGAGATGATGGTGTGGATGATGATGATGATGATCCCGATGAAGCCTAGCTTGATGATGGTGTCGATGGCGACGGTCTCCCCTCTCCGGAAAGGAATTCCCCCGACAGAAATCTGTCTACCAGAGAGATCTTTCTCTCTCGGTGTTTTCTGCTCCCCAGAGGCAGTGGAAATCTATCTATGGTCTCTCCCCTAGGATTAGGGTTCCATAGGGAATATATAGGCGAAGGGGCGGAGTCGGAGGCCGGGCAGGTGGTCCACACCTACCCTAGGCGCGGGGTCAGGTGGGCCCGTGCCTAGGGGGTGTGTGGCCCCCCTGAGGCCTATCTCTGTCCCTCCTTCTGGCTTCCTTCGTCTTCTGGTAAAATAATATGTTTCCATATTTTTCTGGTATTTTTATAATCTTCGCGAAATTGCACCAAAACGCCTTCTTTTCCATCAGAATCCAGACTCCGGCAGTCCATCCTCCAGGAATCATCCAACATGCATAAACAGATGAAAATCCATAAGTAATACCTCATAATAAGACAAATATCAATGAATAGCGGTAAATTATGATATAGAATGGTGATGCAAATTGGGCGTATCGGGATTTAGCTTTGATTTGGACTTGTTGCATGTAATACAAAGACTCACAAATCGATAGACGGCACGCCTCATCTTGGGCCAGTAAAAGTGATCAGCTAGCATGAGCAATGTCTTCTCACGCCCAAAATGACCCATCAAACCTCCAGCATGTGATTCCTACACTAAAAACAAACGCAAAGACGATTCTGGAATGCATAGTTTGTTAGCTCTAAACAAATAGCCATCATGTATATGATACTTATCCCAGGCATGTTTCAAAGCACACAAACGATATGGTTCAACAAAATCATGATCAGTTGCATAAAGCGCAGAAATACTCTCTAATCCAGGAATTTTAACATCAAGATGTGTCAATAACATGTTCTTCCTAGACAAAGCATCAGCAACCACATTTTCATTTCCTTTCTTATATTTAATGATGTAAGGAAACGACTCAATAAACTCAACCCTTTTAGCTAAGCGTCTATGCAAGTTTGATTGAGCTTTAAGATACTTCAATGCTTCATGATCAGAATGTATAATAAATTCTTTTGGCCACAAATAATATTGCCAAACCTCAAGAACTCTAACAAGTGCATACAATTCTTTATCATAAACAGGATAATTTAGTCTAGCACCAGCAAGTTTCTCAGAAAATATGCTATAGGACGAACCTCTTGCATCAAAACGCCACCAATTCCTATACCACTAGCATCACATTCAACTTCAAATTGCTTTAAAAAATCAGGTAATGCAAGCAAAGGTGTAGTAGTAAGCAGACGTTTCAATGTATCAAATGCAATATCTTGGGTTGCGCCCCATACAAATGGCACACCTTTCTTGGTCAATTCATTCAATGGTGAAACAATAGTGCTAAATCTTTCACAAAGCGCCTATAGAAACCAGCTAAGCCATGAAAACTACACACTTGACTAACATTCATGGGGATAGGCCAATTCTGAATTGCTTCAATTTTAGATTGATCTACTTCTACCCCATGCTTAGATACAACATATCCAAGAAATATGACCTTATCTTTTGCAAATGTGCACTTCTCAAGATTAGCATATAATTGATTATCACGCAACACTTGCAAAACTTTTCTAATATGATCACAATTGTTCAGTTTCATTGCGGTTGTATATGAGTATATCATCAAAATAAACAACCACAAAACAACCAATATATTCTCTCAAAACATGATTCATTAATCTCATGAATGTACTAGGTGCATTAGTAAGACCAAAAGGCATAACTAACCACTCATACAAACCAAATTTTTTTTGAAAGAAGTTTTCCATTCATCCCCTTCTTTCATCCTAATTTGATGGTATCCACTACGCAAATCAATTTTAGAGAAAATAGCAGCACCACTCAATTCATCTAACATATCCTCTAAGCGTGGAATAGGATGACGATATCGAATAGTGATGTTATTAATAGCTCTACAATCTACACACATGCGCCAAGTACCATCTTTCTTAGGTACTAAAATAACAGGAACAACACAAGGGCTAAGAGAGACACGAATGTACCCTTTGTCGAGCAATGCTTGTACTTGTTTCTGTATTCCCTTAGTTTCTTCGGGGTTGCTTCGGTATGGTGCCCGGTTTGGTAATGTAGCGCCAAGGATCAAGTCTATCTGGTGCTCAATGCCACGCAATGGAGGCAATCCAGCTGGTACATCTTCTGGAAACACATCACCAAAATCCTGCAAAATAGTAGATACACCAAGAGAAATAGGGGTCATGTCGTTAGAAACCAAAACCTCGCCCTTATACATGAGCACAAGTGGCATGGCTGTAGTATCCTCACTGAATTCTCTCATGTCCTCTTTGGTGGCTAGTATTACTAGATTAGGCACTCTCTCACTTTTTGTTATATTAGTATTTTGGGGCTCATTTACAACACTCACAGTTTCAACACTCTCTCTCCTAGGTGCATCTTGCAACTTCACTTCAATCTTCTGGCGAGACTCATTGACAATTTGTTGTGGTATTATAGGCTGCTAATTGATTTTCTTGCCCTTGAACTCCAAATGATATGTATTGGATAGGCCATTGTGTTGCACATGGCGATCATAAAGCCAAGGCCGACCCAATAGTAAATGGCACACAGTCATAGGAACCACATCAAAATCAATAGAATCCTTGTATAGCCCTATTTCAAAGTTCACACGTACCATATGGTTTACCTTCATCTCACCACTATCACTCAACCATTGTATGTAATATGGCTTGGGATGAGGCAAATATGTCAAATTCAGCTTGGCACACAGCTCCTTGCTTGAAAGATTTCTGTAGCTACCTCCATCAATAATCACTTTGCAAGCTTTGTTTGGGCCAACTAGAGATTTTGTTTGGAATAAGTTGCAGCGCTGAGAGTCAACAATGGGATGCACACTAAGAATACGTGGAGAGACCACTATAGTAGGCGCATGTTCAGTAAAGGCATCCATACCTTCCTACTCATAATCAGCACCATGATCATCAGGATCAACATCATCTCCACTCTCATACTCGCCTTGATCATTAACAGACATCACCTTGCGGTTTGGGAAATCCTTCTAGAAATGTCCCCTTCCTCCACAAGTATGGCACTCCACATCACAAGTACGAGCTGTTGACATATTGGAACCCGTGCTAGCAGCAGGAGCAACAGGTTTCCTAGCTTGAGAACCATAGGATGACTACGGTGTAGGCTTGGAAGATGGTGTAGTAGTGTGCCCAGCAGCCGCATTAGGTGTAGAAACATGTGGCGGCGGTGTAGACCTTGCAGAAAAGCGGCTTGTGGAAGGGTATCTTGCACGCGCCTTCGCCTCTTCAGCAAGCTGTGATTTGGCCTCCCTTGCATGATGCAACAATTCATTCATAGTCTCATACATATGATGATGAACAACGCTCTTGATTGGTAGCTTCAAATTATTGAGAAATCGTTGCATGGTCATCTCAAGAGATTCACGAACTCTAGCACGCTGCATAAGCGTCTCCATCTCCATGTAGTACTCATCAACCGAAATGGTGCCTTGTCGCAAGTTTGCCAACTTATCAAAAATTGAGCGCAGGTAGTTGGTAGGTACAAAGCGTTCCTTCATGATACGCTTCATTTCTTGCCAAGTCATAATCGGAAGGTCATTGTCATCCCTTCTATTCTGCACAAGGGTATCCCACCAACGCAAAGCATAACCATCAAATTCTGATGTTGCAAGCTTGACCTTCTTTTCTTCAGTGTACTCATACAAGCGCCAGAGCTTCTCAATCTTCAACTCCCATGTGAGGTAATCTTCAGGATCAATGGAGCCATCAAACTTGGGAATTGAGAACTTAGGCTTGCCCAATCCATCATCAACGGCCTGGTGAGGTATACGCTGAGCACGCATAATTGGAGCAAAGCCACGTCCATGAACAGGTTGAGGAGCATAGCCACTGCCAACCAGATTTGGTTGTTGACCATCATCGGCATTACTTGCTTCCTCATCTTCATGGGCATCATCATATTGCTGCCTTTGTCCAATTGCTATTGTGAGAGCATCAAGAGAACGTTGCAAAGCTATGACATTGGTGTTGATAGCTGTTACTTGTGTCTGTATGGTAGCGACCGCCTCAACATTTGCTTCCAAAGTCACTTGCACGTCCTGAATATTCTTGTCAATGGCATCTGTTGTGTGGTTGAACACACGTGTCAAATGGGACTTCAATGCTTCATATTCCTGCCAGTTGACAAGCTCGTCGTCCGTCTTTTTCTGTGACACAACATCATCACTAGTATACATGATTAGTAGATTAGTGCAAAAAGAAAAATTGATATGGTGGAACACTCACAACTCACTTCAACTCACAAGAAAGTAGATCTTACCGTTTCAAAGTGAATAGAGATGCTTTACCAATTCGAAATCAAACAACTAATGCACTGGTGTGATAAAGTGAATATCGAGAGTATGGAGAACGATCACAGGGCACACAGGTTATTTATGGTGGAGCTATAGGTATGGAATCCTAACTACACCGCAAACAAGTCCTAGTGCTGATCGTTATGATAATCCAAGAAACACACACGGTGGAGATAAGCGTGGCAAAGAAACTTATGAATGGGAATATTGCAATGCACAAGAAAGACGCTAGTAATAGCTCAAAATAAACAGGCACAAGATTGCTCAATCTATGAGTGCTATGATCAACTAGGCCTCTAATAATGCACACTTTGATATTTCTTTTGTCACGCTTATAGCTCTTTTCCCTTCTTTTTTTATACTGAATCTCTTTTCCTTTTCTGTTTTTTTTTATTTTTCAACTATATGACTCAATGCAAAACAAATGCAGCAGCTTCTGAGCAAACTTGGCCGGATACTCCGGGGTGTGTCGGCCGGATACTCCGATTGCGCCAGCTAGTCTGGCTGATATGGGTCGGATAGTCCGGTTGATATGGGTCGGATAGTCCGGTTTTTGCCTGTCGAAAATTTCTGCACTTCAAACCCTAATGAGCAGCCTGTCGGAGCAAAGCAACTAGTCTCGTGGGTACGTTCCTAGGCACAAATGCTGTAGATAGGCTGTGTCTATTGTATGAAAACAAATGTACGCTATGTGGACTCAGAAAAGTAGATGGAAACTTGCGAAAAACGGTGATGGTGTACTCGGCGGAGAAATAAGATCAAAACCTAAACCTAGACACAAATGAAAAACACAAGAAAAACCTGTAGATCAGATCTACGAGAACACACGACCAGCAACTAGAACGTGGAAACGATGCAATCTAGGCTATGGCAAATCTTTTTGTATGCCTTTTTCTGTATAGGACTGGAAATAAACTAATCTATGGATGGATTTGTGGATGCTCACGGAGTAAACGAGGAAATCTGATACCAAGATGATATGGGGTGGCCCGATCTTATCAGCAAGCACTTGTTGATGATGACGGTGGATGATAGATAACTAGCCTGTAGCTATGAACTCTCCTGCTCGAACCCTGATGCCAATGCAATAGCTCTCGAACCCTATGGGATATTCACAACACCACGCTCTTGCGCACGTAGCCGTCGTTCATGAACGGTAGTTTGGAATCCACTAATTCCCAATGGAACAACAGATCACACTCAATTGCAGTAGATAATTCGATCACAGGGTAATTCCAGAGGCTCTTAATAAGAAAGAACTTTAAAATAGTTTTAACGTGGTCTAACCCTAACTATGGGGACGTCCCAAGGCTTATATTGGCGGCTGGGGTGGCCAGAAACTGAAACTAGACGCAAACGACTCAAACTGATACAACCTGATTCAGATAGGATTTTGTCGGGGCGGATAGTCCGGTTCGTATGAGCCAAACAGTCCGGTGGGGGCAGACACTCCGGTCCGTATGGGCCGGACAGTCCGATCCGACCAGAAACTTCAAAGTTTCCGGGCGGTGTCCGATGTGGCCTACTAAATGTCCATGCCCGGGGGCCTATTGGGAGGGCCGGACACTCCGGTTGATATGAACCGGATATTCCGGTCCTGGCAGATGTTTTTGCCCTCGTCTTGATGATCTTCCCTCGTGCCTTCCTCCCGCTCCTCCCTCGCGCATCCTTGAGATATCATCATGTTGTGCTCCATGTGCTTCAGCTCCTCGCTCCGTGCTACGCCTTCTTCTCCAATGTACCTGATCATACAATAGCACAATGACTTAGGCAGTATAAAGTTCTCATTAAGTAAAACATCAGGCTCATTAAGAAACAAATTCACATATTGTTCTAGTAGATTAGCACGAGCTCTTGTAATAGGTCCAATTCTAATCTCATTGGACTTAACCTTGTTTGCAGCAACTGGAACATCTTAAGTAGTAGTTGGGGTAGGTGTAATTATAGGGATGTCCTCATCATTTAGTAGCTTTGTTGGAACTTGAGAGTGAGGGATTGGAGCATCTTGGTGTTCTTGCCATTTGCATTCAGTGCATTGGTTTGAGTTCTCCTCGGAGGATTTGGTTCGTGTTACTCATAGAAGCTTGTCACTCTTGGGTTCTTGGAACCCTAGACGGTTTTGTGGCCTTGGTGGAGTTTGTTGGGAGCCTCCAATTAAGTTGTGGAGAAGTGCCCCAACCTTGTGAGAGGTTCCGATTTGCCACCGACAAGTGCACCGATAGTGGAAGTGTGGATCGGTCCCATTGGGGTGAGATTCACCGAAGAATAAGGGAGGCCTTTTGTGGCGTTGGTGGTTTGATACCACCCCCTCTCCAAACGAGACGTACTCCATGTTGGTAGGAACTCGGTAAAATATCATCGTACCCGCGTGCCTCGGTTATCTCTATACCCGAGCTATTTTCTTATACACTTTACATTGTGATAGCCTTCGTTCTTGAAGTAATCTATATCTTGCTATCACATTGTTGCCTGTATTGCTTAGCATAAGTTGTTGGTGCACATAAGTGAACTCTAGTTGTTCTAGGTTTTATGTTTCATAAAGTAAACACTAGTTTAATTTCGCCTTTGTCGAGCCACTCTCGGAAAAGTTTTAAAAATCGCCTATTCACCCCCTCTAGGCGGCATCTGTATCCTTTCAATTGTGTTCTATGAAAATGATAGTGTCATCAACATATTGGATAATGGATACACCACCATCCACTAGATGTGGTACAAGACCACTGACTTGACCATATTCTTTTGCTTGATCAATAAGAATTTCCATCATATCATCAATAATGTTAAGAATATAGGTGATAATGGATCCCCTGTCTTAAACCCTTATGAGTCTTAAAGTAATGTCCTATATCATCATTTAACTTTACAGCCACACTACCTCTACTAACAAAATTTTCAATCCATCGGCACCATTTGGATTCAAAACCCTTCATTCGAATAACTTGTTGTAAGAAAGACCATTTCACCTTATCGTAATCCTTTTCAAAATCAATTTTAAGTAACACTTCATCCATTTTTCTTCCTATGAAGTTCATGGATAGTCTCATGCATGCAGTATTAATACACCTTCTAAAATATGTCTGCCTGGCATAAACGCCGTCTAAGTAGGTCTGATAACTACTTGTGGCACCTTTGTGACTCAGTTAGTTCCCACTTTGATGAAAATTTTGAAGCTCACATCTAACAAACATATCGGTCTATAATTGACTTTGAACCACATTCTCCTTCTTTGGTAGTAATATAATAGTTTCATAATTAAGGTAAAATAATGGCAATTCCCCAGTTAGAATTTGTTAAACATGTTTATCATATCACCCTTAATTAACTTCCAAAATATGACAATCGACAATGTTTGTACCACTTGGAGGGTAATTCATCTATTGATCCATATCTCCACTCCAACTGCTACAAGCCACTTTGATCATATCCCAATGAATTTGGAGTGATTTATAGGTGTGTGGCGTGTGCTATCGAGGCTAGACATGAATTGGTAAAGCGAATACGCGGTACTCTCTGTTCGGCAGGCGAGAGGACGTGGCACGGGCGGTGGAGATCTGGCCGGCGACAGAATAGAAGCGGGACTGATAGCTAAAGTTTCACTTTCGCCAACCAATCTAGCGAAAACAAGGCACTCTCGGTGCGGTGTTGCAACCCTCGAATGCATAGATTAGGGAGCTCCTTTTCGCCCCCCTCTTAAATAGTTTTAATAGTTGTTGTTCTAGCCCTTTTATACGATTGAATCCACAAACGAGCGGTTATTATAAGGATCATACTACGTGTTTCTCGGGGAATAATTTCACAAAATCCCTCAGGTCCCTGCTGAAAACGGTTTGGCCTAAAAAATAAAAAAAATAAACTGGACCACGCCGGATATTTCGCCGAAGATCTCGCCGACGACCATGTAGCAAAAAGTTATGCTAACGTAGCAACCCGACCTCGCCGAAGACCTTATAGAAAAAGCTTTGCGCTAGTGTAGCAAAATCATAAAAAGATTGTAGAAAACAATTTGGGCTAATATAGCAACCAGATCTTGCCGGAGACCTTGTAGCATAAACTTGCGCCATTGTAACAAAACCACTAAACGGTTGTAGCAAAAACATGTCCTATTGTAGCAAATCCAACTTCGCCGGAGACCTTGCCGGAGATCTCGTAGCAAAAATTTACTACTAAGATAGCACCACCATCGGCCGCATATAGCAAAACATGACGCCACTTGTAGCACCTCCGACGTTCGCACGTAGCACCGCTGACGACCCTATGTAGCAAACCTCGTGTGTTGGGTAGATGGCGGCGACTGGCCGGAAGGCGGTGCAAGGTGGGAGAAGGCTTCTAGCCAAGGCCACGCCGACAACCACAACGATGCACGACGACGGAGGGATCGGGTCACGGCGGCAGTAGCCATGGGATGCGGCGGCAGAATCCCCCACAGGGGCATGCCGGCGGTAGCCATGGCGCGTGCGGCGAGGAGTAGGTGCGAGAAGTTGTGGATGGCGCACGGCGAGGAGCAGTTGCGAGGAGCTGCGGGCGACGAGCGGTTGGGCTATGGGCGGCGCACGACGACTTAGCTCGCTGATTTGGGAACGGGGAAGAAAGAGATAAGGGAGAGACGGGCTGAGTCCCACCCACCGAGGTGTGATCGCACACGCGAGGCAACGACCCGAGGAATCGTGAGGCGTTATCCCTTGAGGGCACTGTTTTCCTTATTATAAGGATATATAAGTATTTGGAGGGCAAAAAAATCAGTGGATGCCCCAAACCTTCTCTATCCTAATTTTCTTTGGTGGTGTAAAAAAAACTCTTCCCGTTGTAAATTTGCGATAGCCGACACACGCGGCTGTCTAAAAAGCAGACTCGCGCAAAATAAAAAATTAAGAAAAATGATTCGCTGGCTCGTAGACAAGGAGCAACGAGTTCTCACATATTGAGATTGGGGGAGCACTACGCGTTCCTCGGGGGATAACTTCTCCCGATCCCCCAGGTCCTCTGCGTGATACGTGTCTTTTTTTGTCCAGATTTCCGCTTTTGCTATAAATTAGCTCGATTTGCTACATGTAGCAGAAAACGGTTCGGTCCAAAAAAAGAAGAGATAGACTAGACCTTGCCGGAGAGTTCGCTGGAGACCTCACCGGAGACCTTGTAGCAAAAAATGTCCTAGTGTAGCAAAACCGACATCGTCAGGGACTCTCGCCGGAGAAAAGTCGTCGAAGACCTCGTAGCAAACAATTTACACCATCGTAGCAAAAACACAAAATGGTTGTAGCAAAATATTTTTTCTAATGTAGCAAAAAGGGACATCCCTAGAGACATCGCCGGAGACTCTCGCCAGAGACATCGTAGCAAAACCATGGAAATTGGTTGTAGCAAAAACATTATACGAAAATAGCAAAAAATATACGAATATATAGCACAAATAATATGCTAAGGTAGCAAAACTCTCATAGCAAAGACAGACACAAAAGTAGCGACACCGGTCAACTAGAGTAGCAAGCGGTCTAAAATGTGATAGGACCGTCAGGCACCGTCAGTAGCAACTTTGTCTGTTTCATAGAGCAACACCGTTCATGTACAAGAGCAACGTCTTCTCCCTTCGGTGACCCGTCAACACGTACGGCGGATGAGTCCCAGTTGTCCTCAAGGCCGTCATGTTGGTTAGTGCTGCAAGCTTGTGGAGGAGGAAAGCTGAAGCAGAGGGACGTCAGGAGCGACGACCGCAGGGAGGATGACCGGTGGGTGGAGAGGTATGAGCGCCGTCAACCAGGCCTTGGCGGCGCTGCCATGGCTGTGGGTAGCAGAGCAACCGTGTATGCCGTGGGAGCTAGGGGAGGCAGCACACGCGTAGAGCGGCGGCGCGTGCGCGATAGCAAAGGGGCGCGCGGCGGAGACACACGGGAGCGGTAGCCGAGACATGCGGCGGCGAGAGGAGCTGCGTGCGGCGGCGGGGGGAGCTGGAAAAAAAGCAGAAGGTAGCGATTGGGGAAGAAACCGTGAGAAGAGATAAGGTAGATGCTAGGTGGAACCCGCTAGAAACGGTCCGTCTCACAGAGCAACCTGGTTGCGAGCGACTCGGGGGATCCCGCGTGTTTATTCCCGGGGAATAGTATCATTTCCCTTGAGATTGGGCCCATCTAGGCTTCTTCCGGCCGCTCGGGAGCATTTCCCCTTCTCTTTCTCTTCACAGCAGAAAACGGAAAAAAATCCCCTTCTCTTCCGCCGCTCTTGCTCCAATCCACTCAAAACCGGGACGCTTCCGGCGGCGGCCATGGAAACCCCGGTGTTCCATCTGGTGTTCAATTTCTTGAGACGGGTCTTCGCCCGCATGCGCTCCGCTGGTGCTGGTCTCTTTGCCCTCCTCCCCCACTACGGCGTCGACCGCCTCAGCCGCCTCCCGGACGCACTCCTCGGCAACATCGTCTCCCGCCTCCCCGTCAAGGACGCCGCACGGACATCCGCGCTCTCCCGCCGCTGGCGCGGGGTCTGGCGCTCCACCCCGCTCGTCCTCCACGAAGCCGACCTCGACCACATCACCTCCGCCGTGTCCCGCGTCCTCGCCGAGCATCCAGGGCCCTTCCGCCGCGTGCACTTCTCCAGCAGCAAAATGGAGGACTTCCATGGCCTGCTCACCAGCTGGCTCCAGATCCTCGCCGACAAGGGCATTCAGGAACTCCTGCTCGTCAACGGCCAGTCGCCGCACGACCACGTTCTCCCCTCCACCTTCTTAGGCATGGCCACCCTCACCCGCCTCTATCTCGGCCTCTGGAAGTTCCCCGACACGGCCGCTGCCCCGCCCACCTCCTTCTTCCCTAACCTCCGTGATCTCTGCCTCTGCGGCGTCCTCATGGAGAACAGCGATTTGGACTTCATCCTCGACAGGAGCCCCGTGCTGGAGACGCTCTGTGTCGAAGGGAACCAGTTCAAGCTTCGCCTCCGCCTTGTCAGCCAAAGCCTCCGGTGCGTGCAGATCGTCGGGTCCTTTGAAGAAATCTTCGTGGTGGACGCCCCACAACTTGAACGGCTCATCCATTCCGAAGGTAACAAAGGCTGTACCCCTGATGTGAGCTGCACCGAGGTCAAGATCGGCCATTGTCCCAAGCTGCACTTGTTGGGATACTTGAAGTTGTACCAAAGAAAGCACACGCTAGACATCGGCAACACCATCATCAAGGTGCCTGAACTTTCCATTTGTTCAATGTATGTATTCTTAAACGATCAATGTAAATCTGTCATCTTTATTCTCATAATGGGGTGCATTGTGATTGCAATTGCAGGCTGGGACAAAGGTGAGCCCAAGAACCATGGTACCAAGTGTGAGAATCCTGGCTATGGAGGTGCGATTCGATGTCCGTAATGATGCCAAGATGATTCCCAGCGTCCTTAGATGCTTTCCGAGCGTTGAGACACTCCACATCAAGGTGAAGCCCCTTGATGCTTCTTTTGGCATTCATGATGTACTAGGATCATGATGCTAGTTTCTGTCAATAGCTGATGAACTCCATGTGCATTGACTTGGACGAATTTTCAGTCTAGAAATACGGATCAACTCACTGGCAAGCTCAACCTGAAATTCTGGCACGATTCTGGTACCATAGAATGCATCCATTCGCGCATCAGGCGGCTTGTTTTCCGTGATTTCCGAGGGGGTCGAACTGAGCTCGCCTTCCTCAAATTTTTCTTTGAGAGCGCATTGGTGCTGGAGGAGGTGGTGATTCTGCTGGACACTGGTTTCACTTCGGTGGAAGAGGTGCATTCCAAAGTGGACAGCCTGGGGTCCGTGAAGCGGGCCAGTGAAGGCTTCTCACTGCTGGTCACTGGCTGTTCTGATCCTCAAGAAGATCATATTCAGAGCTTCAAAAGAGGATCTGATTTTTCTTTCCGGGACCCTTTTGCGAACTACTGAAGTCACAGTTGGTGCCAATGTATTTCATCATGCGAAGTGAATTGCTCTGGAATTTGTTAATGTTCTATTGCTCCAATATGTACATGGAAGACAATGTTTGAGATTTATTAATAGGGTTTTAGGATCCTCCCCACCTCTTTGTTCTTCTAGCCTGATCATCAATCATCGTATTTTGGTCGTCAATTATGGAGCGCTGTATCTGTGTTTCATGTGATTTCATTAGCTAGCTTTGATCTGATGATAGTGGTGTTACATCGTATGGTTTTTGCTAAACGTATGAGGCTTCATGCTGGTGACAACTAAGTGATTTCTGAGCTAATTGATGCTTCTGTGGAAAATTCTATCCAGTTGGCAGAAGATTATATTTGTTTGCAGATCGTTACTGTGTTCTTTGGTTCACTGAGGTATGTAAGCCTATTGTTCTTTGAGGATACATTACAGGCCAGTTTGTCATGTTTTATTGTGTTCACTATTTTAGGGACACCTGATGCAAACCTAGGGAACTACGAGTTACTTGCAAACATGTGGACTACCGCTACCTACTGACCAGTTACCTGATTTCTGGTTAAAACACAGTCGAATATACCAATTAGATCAGGCCAATCATATATTTGTGTACTGCATAATGCATTGTGGCCCTTCTTTACATTTTCTATGATTTGGTCCTTTTCTACATTTTCATTTTTTTGAGCTAAATAATTTGTATAGTGAAACTAAATTGATTGAGCATCTGGGGCAAGCCTAGCACGTGAGCCTGACAAGTGCGAGGATCTACACAGTAGTCAAATTGTAAACAAAAGTAATGGAAATTTCTCCATGTCTTGATGTAAGATTAATGAATCATGTCAATCAGTGGGTACTTCTATTGGCATACAACAAACCTGTATAGCATAGATCAGTCAGCTTATTTTATCTAAACATGCTTGCATGGATGTCAGTACCCGTGGTGTAGTGTGTGCTGATCGATGCATATATTTTTTTCTGATTCTGTGAGTGAGAAATACTAGTTGGTAGGTAGGGCACATGTTGCTAGGCTATATCAGCAGCTGGTGTCACACATTTCGGACATATGTTGCTAGGCTAGATCAGCAGCCAGTGGTACCTTTCAGATTTTATATCACCCAGTTTTATTTAGTTTGGCAGCGATTGGTTTCTGAAATTGGACAATTTCCGCTGCAGTAGCTGGGTTTCAGACCTTCCATGCTAGAAATATTGGGCAAAATCTTTTGGCCCACGTGTGATTTCAGATTTTCCTTAAATCTTAAATTCCATATGTGTACAATGTGAAGCAGCCCAAGTTGATGGTAGATCACATGTGTGTGACAAGAGGAATGTGAGACCTAAAGTTCAGTTACACATGAAAAGTTGAAAGATAGTCGTACCAGTTTATAATGTGGAGTGTCTCACCATTTGGTAAGTGAGTGAAAAGAGAAGTGGTTCATGCGCTCCTTCTCCGACGCCCGCCCGCCACATGTGTCGAGGTTTTCAGAATGAGCCAAGGTTATCTTTTTATCGAATATAGGGTTTTACCATCTCTCTTTTTGCGTCATCATCATAGTCTACTACATCATAAGTGTTGGCTCGCACCGAAAAACGGAAGAGCAGGTCATCACTCACTCAGAACGAATAAGGTTTTTGGAAAACATCCCTGCTCGCTTCTTCATCATCTTCCATACAAGCCGGGCCGTGCTGCATACCACCGTCTTCTTTGACCGGTCTTCATAAACGTTGTCGTCAACAATGTCATCGCTACAACCATGACCGTTTCATCCTCAACTGATCGGTACGTATACTTGATCTGATCTGTTGATATGCCATAGCTGTTCTTGCGTATGCATTACTACTGTTTGTTGATTGGGCCGTATTGGTGCGGCCCATGATGGATCTGTCTAAGGCGATGCAGCGCTCGCGCTCGCAGCGAGCGACCAGTTGGAGCACCCTAAACCATTCCCCATCTCTTCCGCCGTTCTTGTTCCACTCTCCGCAGACATGACGCGCCGCTCCAAAGTCGTCCCCACCGCAGCGGCAGCGCTTCCGGCGGCGGCCATGGACAACCCGCAGTGTAACGTCGCCCACCAGATGGCGCTCGAACTCGTCCGCAACGACGACGAGTTGGGTCGGCTCTTCGCAAGCGTGTGCTCCCCGGCGTTTCCGCCGGCGACCATGGAGGCCCTAGTGCACAAGTTGAGGGTCCAGCTACTGCGCCACTGGCGTGAACCAGGCGGATTGGACCGCGTCTTCGCCCGCTTCGTTGCCCCCACCCACTACACCCTTCCCGACCCACCCGTCTCCGCTGATGCTCGCCTCTTCGCTCTCGCCCCCGATGACGCCGTCGACCGCCTCAGCCGCCTCCCGGACGCACTCCTCGGCAACATCGTCTCCCGCCTCCCCGTCAAGGAGGCTGCGCGCACCGCCGCGCTCTCCCGCCGCTGGCGCGGGGTCTGGCGCTCCACCCCGCTCGTCCTCGCCGACGCCGACCTCTTTCCCGTCACCTCCGCCTTGTCCTGCGTCCTCGCCGAGCATCCGGGGCCCTTCCGATGCGTCCACATCACCAGCTGCTACATGGAGGAGTTCCATGGCCTGCTCACGAGCTGGCTCCGGATCCTCGCCGTCAATGGCATCCAGGAACTCGTGCTCGTCAACCGCCGCTGGCCACTCGACATCGATCTCCCCTCCACCTTTTTAGACATGGCCACCCTCACCCGCCTCTACCTCGGCCTCTGGAAGTTCCCCGACACGGCTGACCTCCCGCGCACCTCCCTTTTCCCGAACCTCCGTGAGCTCGGCCTCTGCAGCGTCCTCATGGAGAGCAGGGATTTGGACTTCATCCTCGACAGGAGCCCCGTGCTGGAGACACTCTGTGTCGAAGGGAATTTGTTCCAGCTTCGTCTCCGCCTTGTCAGCCAGAGCCTCCGGTGCGTGCAGATCATTGGGTCCTTTGAAGAAATCTTCGTGGTGGACGCCCCACGCCTTGAGCGGCTCATCCATTCGGAAGGTAATCAAGGCTGTGCCACTGATGGCAGCTGCTCCAAGGTCAAGATTGGCCATTCCCCCAGGCTGCACTTGTTGGGATACTTGGAGTTGGACCCAGGAAATCATGTGCTAAAGGTCGGCAACACCATCATAAAGGTGCCCGATCTTTTCATCTGTTTCAATATGATATTTAAACGATAGTAGATGTAAATCTTTGATCTTTATTCTCTTATAAGTGGGCGAGTGCATTGTGATTGCAATTGCAGGCTGGGACAAAGGTGAGCCCGAGAACCATGGTACCAAGTGTGAGAATCCTTGCTATGGAGGTGCGATTCAACGTCCGCAATGATGCCAAGATGATTCCTACCGTCCTCAGATGCTTTCCGAATGTTGAGACGCTCCACATCAAGGTGAAGCCCGTGGTGCTTCCTTTGACATTCATTTGCATCATTATGTACTAGCATCATATTGCTAGCTGCTGTGAATAGCTCATGAACTGAATCCGCGTTGATTTGATCCAATTTTCAGTCTGGAAAAACGCATCAATCCACTGGCAAGCTCAACCTGAAATTCTGGCACGAGTCTGGTACCATAGAATGCATCCAGTCACGCATCAAGCGTCTTGTTTTCCATGATTTCCAAGGTGCACGAAGTGAGCTCGCCTTTCTCAAATTTTTCTTTGAGAGCGCATTGGTGCTGGAGGAGGTGGTGATTCTTCTGGATGCTGGTTTCACTTCGATGGAAGAGGTGCATTCCAAAGTGGAGAGTCTGGGGTCCATGAAGAGGGCCAGTGAAGCCTCCTGGGTGCTGGTCACTTTCTCTTCTGATCCTCAAGGAGATTACATTCGAAGCTTGAAGAGAGGATCAGACTTTTCTATCCGTGACCCTTTTGTGAACTACTGAAGTCATAGTAGGTGCCTATGCATTTGATCATGCGAAGTAAATTGCGCTGGGAATTGTTAATGATCTGTTGCTCTGCTATGTAATCCTACATGCAAGACACTGCTTGAAATTTGTTTTCAGTGTCTGAAAATTTCCTCTTGATTCTTCTAGCATGCTTACCTTAAGTGTCAAAGTTAGTTGTACCGTGTTGATGCACATGACTACCATTCTGTTGCAATCATTGTTTTTTGGTTGGCGATAGTGGACTACTGTATGTCTGTATCTGTGTTTCGTATGATTTGAGCTATCTATCATCTGATAAAAATGGTGATACATTGCATGGTATTTGTTAAACATGTGAGGCTTCTTGATCGTGAGAATTAGCGATGTCCTAGCTAATTTTTTTTCGATCAAAAGGGATTTTATTCCCCCGTTCCTTTTCAAAGAAAAGAAACGCCAAAACCAGCATCCAACAGTTTATAACGATTACAACCAAAACAACAACTAAACCGGGTAGAGGAAAGCTAACCTCTACAACTACCACAGAGAAAACTTTTTAAACTAAACATCTTCAGGATATGACGCTAGCGAGAGAAACATATCTCCCAGAACAACTACAGAAAGCATCGAAAACCAGGCCGAGGCCACATGACATGGTAACCTGAGACTACCAGCAAGAAGAAAAACTCAAAACACCACGTGAATGGAGTCCCCTTCCTCCGGGCGCTGCTGCAGGTAACCCAGCGATGTCCTCCCCCCATGCATCTTCGCCAGCGCTGAGGAGTTCCAGGTCGAGACCCATCCAAAGCCTGGGCATGTCAGCACGGGGCAAGCCTCAATGGTCTTCTTAGCTTTCGCAGTAGTCGTTCTGTGAACTGGGCCGTTTCTCCGTTTTCTAGATCCTTGAACGGCACTTTCCAGTTCCTCAGATAGGAAAGCACCAGACTCCAAACCTGTTTCATATTAATCCAGATAGCTCTGTTAAAAACTAAACTATTCCTAAAGTTCCACAGTTCCCACAGGACAGCCGCAGAAACTACATTAAAATGTAAATATTTCTTATTACACAACCATCTACCAGCTACTGATTCATAATTTGTAACTGGAATATGAAAGATCTTAAAGACATCAGCCCACAAACTTCTAGCTACAATGCAGTCAAAGAGCAGAATGATGAACAGATTCAAATTCCTTACAAAATTCACACTCAAGTGGTTTGATGATACCACGAGCCCTCAAATTATCCCTAGTCATTATCTTATTTTGGGAAAGGAGCCACAGAAAAACTTGGACCCTTGGAGGAATCTTAAGTTTCCACACAGCAGGCAAAAAGATCTGTTTAACTCCTCTAAAATTTACTATAGCATACATGGAGCTTGAAGAGTAAACACCCTTAGACTCAAACTGCCAGACCAACTGATCCACCTGGTTATTAAAAACTATACTACTGGCAATGGTCACCAACTCTTGCCATTGAACCATCATGTCATCATTAAAAGTCCTCCTAAAGTCATTCCTAATCTGTGTACCATCCCAGACCTCAGCAACAGTTAAAGTTTGCTGATTCGAGATGATGTACAAATCCCAGAATTGTATAGCTAAGGGGGAATTCCCAAACCAAACATCTTCCCAAAATTTTATTAACTTACCATCCCCAACAACCCATCTATATCCTACCTTAACAGCTTTAGCAGCCCACATCACCCCTTTCCAAAAGGTAGAGGGGTGAACATCTTGGCAAGATAAGATATTAGGACTCTTAGTTTCATACTTAGCATCAATAACTTTCCTCCACAAAGATCCCTCTCCTTGTATATACCTCTTGATCCAAGATCCGAGGAGACAAAGATTGAGATCCTGTAAATTTGGTATGCCCATACCACCATATTCTTTTTTCATGCAAATAGAAGGCCAATTAGCAAGATGAATCTTATGATTACCTTCCTCATCATTCCACATGAAATTAGCTAAACTAGAATTTAAAAGGTTTAAAGCCCACTTAGGAAATTTGAAAAAAGAAAGAAGGTACACAGGAATACTAGCCAGCACAGCTTGGATCAGTTTTTTTTTAGCAGCAGAGGATAAAAGCTTCCCTCTCCAACCAGTCATCCTAGCTAAAATATTTTCAAAAAGAGGTTGTAAATCCTCTCTACTTAGTCTATCAAAATGCAAAGGGATTCCTAAATATTTCACAGGGAATTTACCAGCTACACATTGAAAAATATCAAGGAAGGGATCAAACTCATCCTGATCTAAATTAATAGGAATTAACTCATTTTATGAAAATTAATTCTCATACCCGAGATCTGCTCAAAACAAGTGAGGATCCACTTCAAATTTCTAGCAACTACAATATCTTTATCTAGGAAAAGGAGAGTATCATCTGCATATTGCAAACTAATCACCCCACCAGGGACAAAATTTGTACACAGCCCCCTAATCAAACCATGTTGAGCCCCTTTGATCAACATTCTAGAAAAAAACATCCACTACAGAATTAAAAAGGAGAGGAGCAATCGGATCACCTTGCCTCAATCCTTTTCCTATGAGAATAAAGCTACTTTCTACATCATTAATTTTAACACCCACAGAACCCCCAGCAGTAACCTGTTTTATCATTCTAATAAAAGTACTATCAAAACCCCTACATTCTAGCATCTCATACAGAAACTCTAAATTAACTCTATCATAAGCTTTCTCATAGTCTATCTTTAGAACTAGTCCTTTATCTTTTCTCCTATGCACCTCATGAACAATCTCATGAGCAGTAACTACACTCTCCAGAATAAATCTACCCTTAATAAAAGCAAACTGATAAGGAGAAATTAGTCTCCCAATGATCTTGGCATATCTATTAGTTAGAACCTTAGTAAAAATCTTAAAGGAGCAATTCAACAAGCTAATAGGCCTGAATTTCCTCATAGATCTAGCATCATTTTCCTTAGGAATAAGAGTGATCATAGCAAAATTTAATCTATACAAATCTAGCTTATCTTGTGACCATGCATCAAACATGGCCAGCAGATCAGTTTTAATAATATCCCAGAAGTGTTGATAGAACATAAAAGAGAAACCATCTAGCCCAGGAGCTCCATCAGAATAAGAGTCAAAGACAGCTGTCTTTATCTCTTCCTCTGAGAAAGCACCACCCAAAATACTATTTTCATCAATGTTGACTTTCTCTTCACTAGAGAAAAAATCAGGTCTAAGACTAATATCAGCCCTGGGTTCAAAACCAAAAAGATCTTTATAGAAGTCTAGAGCTACCTTAAGCATTTCTCTTGTTTCAGTAACAGGACCCTCAGGCCCATCTAAAATAGGAATCATCTTCTTCCTTCTTCTCTGGTTGGCCACAGCATGGAAGTAAGCAGTGTTTCTGTCCCCTTCTATTACATCTCTATCCCTAGACCTTTGCTTAGCTTTAGTTTCCTCAAGAATCCAAAACTTATTAAGATCACTAAGGATAAAATCCAATCTATCCCTCTCCTCATCACTAAGAGGGATAGTCTCAGATTTAATATCCAACATATCATATTCTACCATTAACTCTTTCTTTTCTTTTCTAATAGCAGCCTCTAAATTAGCACTCCAACCCTTAGCTAATTTCCTAAGGTATCTAATTTTAGCTTGCCAAATATCAACCACATCTGAGCTCCTAACAGTAATATCCCAAGCTTTCATTACCACTAGTTTAAAATCAGGTTTAGACAGCCACCATTTCTCAAATTTAAACTTTCTATTTCTAATAATCTGAGCTTCAGACTCCCACACAATGGGGGTATGATCACTGCAGATTCTAGCTAAAGTTCTAGCACTAGCCAAAGGGAAAAGACTATCAAAGTTAGTAGAGCAAAAAATCCTATCAATTCTACTCATAATAAGGTTCTCCTGGTTGTTACCCCAGGTAAAAGCTCTACCAGCTAATCCAATCTCCATCAAAGCCCAAATCTCTATCCATTCATTAAATTTATCTACCCATTTATAATCTACATTACCACTACTTTTATCACTAGCTGATCTAATTAAATTGAAATCCCCACCAATCATAGCAGGGCCATCCCAATTAACAAACAACTCATGTAATTCAGAAATAAAAGCCTGTTTCTTATCTTCATACACAGGACCATAAACAGTAGAGATTCTAAAAATAACACCATTAGATCTAATTCTAAGCACAGAATTAACAGAGAAACATTTAATCTCCCAACTAACTAGCTCAAAAACATCACAGTTGATTCCAACTAGAATTCCACCAGCAGTACCCACAGCAGGTAGATAATTCCACTCAAAATTCCTATTTCCTAATAAAGACTTCAAAAAAGATTTGCTAAATTGATCTTTTTTAGTCTCCTGAAAACCTATATAATCCACATTAAGTGTAGCAATATTATCATCAATGAACTTTTTCCTACCAGGAGCAGAAATACTCCTGCAATTTCAAAAGGAAAAAATCATTTAGCTTTCTTCCTGGGGTGCTTGCCCCGAGACTTATTAGCTACCTCAATCCAGCCCTCAGCCAGAACATCAGCCAACTCCTTCTCAGTAGAAAAGGTTTCTTCTAGAGACTCAATATTAGGACTAACAATAGACATGTCTGCAGACCCCTCTACAGATTCAGTAGACACTAAATCCTCATTAATATTAACACCTACCACTACAACCATATTATCTAATTCATCAACAGGTAAAACATTAAAAGGATTAGAAATCATTATACCTTTCATCTTTGGTTTCTCAAGATTAACCAACTTCTTTCTTTCCATAGCCTTGTCCAGCACCCTCTGAGACCTGTCAATCCTACTACTCTACCTGGTAGGATGAACAGGGCCCCAAGCTTTTGGTTTTTTGATTCTCCCAGCATCCTTCTC
Organism: Avena sativa; assembly: GCA_916181665.1. Lineage (NCBI taxonomy): Eukaryota > Viridiplantae > Streptophyta > Magnoliopsida > Poales > Poaceae > Avena > Avena sativa. The sequence continues at coordinate 200,282,930 of OV702282.1, forward strand.
CAGATTCTGGTCCACAATTTCTTCCACAGAAGGTAAAAGACAGTCAGGCAGATGTAGCCCCACCTCATCAGCAACCACTTTTTCAGCTTGGAAAGAACCCTGTTCCTCATTCCAAAACCCAGTAACTTGATCCACCTTCCTGGAAGAAATGGGAGATTTATCCCACACAAAACCACCTGAGCTGTCAATCAAACCTTTGGTCTGGAGGATCTGGAAAACTTTGTTTGCACTGAACACTTCATCCTCTTGAGCTTCATTGTCACCAGCCATCATTCTAGCTCTAACACCAGTATTCCCTTGAGCAGTAGTGGTCTGATTACTGGCATCACTTTTATCTTGAGGACCAGCATTCCTATCAGAGTCCATACCACCTTGCTTCTGGTTACTCTCATTCCTTCTATTCTGGTCAAGCTCATCTCCTAACAAATCATCAGCCTCATCACCCTCTATAGGAATTTCAGCTAAGAAGCCCAACTGAAATAATCCCCCATGGAAGTGAAAAAGCCTGCTGCTGGGAATTTTAGTAGGATCCCTACACTTAACTTTCACCCTGACAGACTTAGCATTATCCTTGAAGACACTCAGCCAGTCAACATCCTGCAATATGCCACAAACAGAGCTAACCTGATCAAGCACATTCCACTCAAACCATTTGGCCTAGAGACCCGTCACATTAATCCAAGTGTCAACTAAACTTTCCAAAGGTTCTGGGTCATCATTCCAAGCTTCAACTTTCACCTAGAGCCCATCCCTAGACAAGCCAAACCTGGGATAGCCAATAACCTGTTCCACTAATATATGAGGAGGAAATTTGACCAGAAAGACCCCTGGCTGCCCTAGCTCCCTGACCTGCCAAGGCCAGTTTGTCTTGTATATTTTGGAGAATTCCTCAGCCAGTTCATTACTAGAGATCATACCACCTTCAACCACCACTAAACCACAAATTCTTTGCTGAAGACACAGGATTCACAATCACCTCAGGAGTCTCTATGTGATAAAATCCCAAGCCAGTAGCAGCACTCCCAACATATCTTGCCAGTTGGTGTGGCCTCTTCTTAACAGGGCAGACATCAGCTCTGTGGTTAATAGCCTTGCAGACAGAACATGCAGCTTGCTTGGAACAAACAGCCTGATGATGTCCAGGTTCCCCACAGCACATACAAATAGAGCTGGTATAGTTCAGCTGAGCTAACACCTCACTTCCTGTATTGATCTGTTCCTGCTGTGCCTCCCCTTTCTTCTTTGATTTACCCTGAACCTTAAGCTTCTGAGTTTCTCCACTACTCTGGGATTGCTGTTGTTGAGCACCCCCTGGGAAGAAGCCACCCACTGATTTGACTGCAAACTAAACTGAGGTAGAGGAGGATATGGTGGGAAACCCCCATGGAACCCCCAGTGTGGTAGCATATTCCCAGGCATGAAACCATAAGGAGGAGGTGGATGCTGAAATCCAAAGGGAGGAGGAGGCATCTGAGGATATTCATTCCCTTGCATCTGCTGCTGTTGCTGCATCTGAGGCTGCATCTGGTGCATCTGGGGATGCTGCATCTGCTGCTGTTGCCAGGCCTCAAGTTTTTTTGCCTTTCCCCTGCTTCACACCACCACCATCCATGGACATCTTCTCCAAACCAGAGACTAGAGGCAGCACGTCCTCCACACCTAAAACTCTCAAGACCACCAACTCCTCCGCCGCCAGCTTAGGAAGGAGAGAACAAACCCTAGGAGGGGCAGGGGTGCTGGTTATAAGGGGTGCAGGGTTGGTGATTTTACGGAAGTGCCACGGGATATGCCAAAGTTGGTGGAAAAAGGTCTCCACCTCACAGTCACCATGGACCAAGCTTCCTTCCCCACTTTTACTACTGCAAGCTGGACCCCTCCAAAGACAGCTCCTCCTCCCCGTACCATGACGAGAGGAGTGTTCCCGCTTCTTCTGACGTCCAAAAACCATCGGCACCTCAACTAGCATCCCATCCCTGAGATTTCTATCCGAGGAAACAGCGACACGAGCAGACGACACCCCATCTACCTTGACTGAAACAGGAGTAGTAGAGATTCCAGAGCAACCCTCTCCAACGCAGACAAGTTCCTCAGATCCATCTGCTCCAACAAGCCAGGAGTTCCTAGATAATCTTGCGCCGGTAGCATCTCCAAGTCCAAGCAGAGTTTCTGAGCTCGCATGTATGCCCCCCCTGAGACTTCCCATACACAGCCCCTGCATCGCTTCTCTCTGTGCTTGAGCAGGAAGAGCTAGCACGGCCAACCCATCCCACATCACGAAAGCCGATGTCGAAGGGCGCGACGACGAGCTCACCCGAGGTTGACGAAGCAGTTCCGAACGGGGCGCTCGAAGACCCCACGACGGCGCCACCCTCCTCTCGCCCCCAGTTCTCCTCCCCTGCTCCCGCATCCTCCCCCGCGCCAACCGAGCAGCAGCTCGGCTCATCCTCGCCTCCATCCTTCGCCACCGCCAGCGTGAGACGACGCTCTGCCGCAGATCTAGCTCGGAGTAGCAGAGGTGGAGAAAACAGAGCACCACCGGGGAGAGCGCTACGCTGGGAGTAGGTAAGGGGCTGAGACGGGATCCGGGGCGCGCCCGCACACCCGTCATCCTCCCCAGAGAGCGGGCGCCCGCCATGAACAGGAAGCCCGCCATGAACAGGGAACCCGCAGATGACGGAGCGCGCGGGAGACGTGTCGGAAGACGTCATCGATCTTCCATGTCCTAGCTAATTGATGTTCATTGTACCGTATTCCTGATTTTTATTAACATATAAATCATTCCAGCTGGCAGGAGATTTTTGTACTTGCCGATTATGCCGTTGTGTGTTCTGATTCATTTGCGTAGATATGCCAAGCCAATTATTGTTGCAGATCTTTATGGTCTATCTGGTTCTTCAGTTGTGAAATTTGAATCCTCAGATGCAAGCTAATTTGATTGTTTCACCACGTGATAAGGTAGCTTGAGCTACAGTGCTAAGAATGGTTGTCCAAATGACCAAAATGTGTTCAGTGCGAAAAACTTGCCCTGTAATGATTTTCAATCTGGAGTACCATTGTTATGTCAAACAATCTCCTAGAATCATGGGATGCCGCCTCCTTGTTTTTTTCCCTATGCAGAGAAATCTTCGATCCTCGCGACATGGATTAGAGAACGACGAGGCACCGGGTGCCATTGGCGAGCACAGGCAAGGTGCTGTTAGTGACCTTGTAGGAGGGGATCTTGCCAGTGTGTCACATGAGGCTTCGTAGGTGGTCAAAGCTCCTGGGAGGGAGATGGGGGGAGATCTGAGTTCCTTTGGCCGTGTATTCATCTTTATGCCAGCATTATTCAGGGAACACACGAAGGTGCTAAAGATATCTGGTACACACGAGGACACAACCAGGTATGATTCTGTCTTATCTCATGGCTTCTGCTCCCTTGAAAGTTGATTCCTAGAGGGAAATACACCTGGAAGTAGGGTTTAGAATTTGGTTTACCATGTTTTAGCTTTATCTGTGTAATTGTTGCATAGGCTTTGCTTACAATTAGGTTGATTCATTACAAGCTTACAGCATTTATAGGCACATGTACCAGAATGTACACGTAGGACACGAAGCAGCGCCTCGAGGTTTACCGCCATCTTTGAAGAGCTCTAAGCGTTGTCTTTGATGCCTACAAGTATGAGGTAATTCGAAAATGCCCAGTGCATATGTTTTGAGGAGTAGAGTTATTTGCTATTGTTGCGAAAGTTCATGTAATTTGCTATTGTCTTTGATGTCTTCAAACTTTTCCTTGCTTATTTGTACCCATCATTCAAATGCATCTCTGTAGGTTTAGTGACTGCTTATTTACTTTTCTGGATAACTAATTCAGTGATCTTTGCAGCTTCACGATGATTGTCCGCAAATCTGGACCTTGCAGTTTACTACTGTCATACGGAGAGAGAAGAAAATTTGCCTTGCACTTACAGATGAACATCACAGCATTTGTCAGGAGTAATTCTAATTCTACTTGGAGCTTCAAATTTATAATTCAGGTAAAAACAAAAGTTTTAACGGGTTGTATAAGTAAGTCAGCAAGAAGCAAAAGCGCTTGGTATTAGGCAATGTTCACCTACTTATGGATGACATGTTTTCTTAGTATAATGCTTGTTGAAACCTCATCAACTATGAGCAAACTACAGATCTGGAACTGATTCTTTGGTATGATATATACCCAGTTTCTTTTAGTCAGCTAAACGGAATTAAGATATGTATGCATTATCTTCTGCATGTCGAGTGCTTGAAAAAATGCCAGACCCCCACTTCATTACATTTTAGGTGATACTGTATTTTTCTAAACAAAACGGGTCCATGCTCCAGTTCCTTTCCTGAAATGAAACCTAGATTCGACACCGTAACTTCTATATTACAGGTCCATGATAATAGGATGGGCATAAAGTGCGTCGTTAGTTTTTGGTATTGACAGGTATTTGTTGACAAATATAATTGGCGAAGTAATTTTCGATCCTAGCAGTATAGTGGGCATAAAGATTGCATAGTACAAATAACGGACTTTGGAAGAAGCTCAATGGGGCATGAATGATGGATGGTGAAGGCAGCTACAAGTGGGGTTGCTGATTAACTATGAACATTTGAATTTGGATATTTCTGTGAACACTATTTGCAGGGATAGATAAGCGTGATTCTTCAGAGTTCCATAGTTAGTTGGTTCCCTTTATTTCGGGGGGTGTCCAATCATTTGCTTGCTTGTAAAGAACTGTTGACTTCTATACAATGGACAATAAGATTGACAAAGATGATTCAATTATTTTAATTGGTATTTGTGAAAAAAAATGCATTGAAAATTGAGATGCATGATCTGAAGGAGACAACCATTGGCAAAACATAATGGCCTGTCACCGTCAATACATCGTGGTCATAACAATGCCCTGACGTGCATGAATAGGATGCCCTATGCTGAATCCAAGTGCACTTTCACCACAATTGACCTGAGTAGGGGGAGATTGATTCTTGGAGTTGGAGAAGATACACAGGTGACCATTGAGGGAAACAATCTCACAGCGTCACTTCAACATTTTCTTGCAGAGTTGTGTGAAAAATAAGTACACAAAAGAGAAAGCAGAGAGTAATAGTATGCTCAGTGGTAGCTGGAGGGAACTCAACTCATAGGCAAACCTGTCAAAATAAAAAATAAAAAAATTCTCCATGAAACTAAAAAAACATAATAATTTAGAAAAGCTTTACAAACACCACCATCAAATCCTTTTATCACAACCAAGCTGAGGTGGGCAAATTACAAACTCTAAATAATAGAATTTGGAGCAGCTTTTCCCTACCAAATTACAAACCCCAAAACCAGCAAAATTATACGCAAATCAATGTTGCAGAAAGTGTAAAGACAGAACTGACATTTCTAATTTGGAAACCAAAACATATAAATTTGAAGCAGCTTTGCCCTACCAAATTTATAAACCCCCAAACCAACAAAATTATGTTCAAGTCAAGGTTTTAGAAAGTGTAATGACCTAACTGGCATTTCCATTCCTGGGGTATAACAAAAAAAAGGTTGCAATTTAAAAATTCAGCGGCTATACCTTAATTGCACATTTAAAAAAATGAGTAAATTCTAGTTTTTACTCCCTACTTTGCGATTTTTGACACTAAATACCCCATTTAGCAAAAATTCATCCAAGCTACCCCATTTAGCAAAAGTTGTGCCAAACTTTACCCCCTTTGAATATTTGAGAGCCACGTCTCTGTTTTTCTCTGGCTTTTTTTCCTTTTTGTGCAGGAAGCCAGGAACATGTTGCGTCAGAAAATTACCCATCGCTGAACGGGGTTTTTATTGGCTGAGAGGCACACCATAAAACTTACCAATATGCTCTTCCTCCCCGTAGAGTGCAGCTATGTCTGCGCGTGGACATGCTGCTTCATGCACTTCGGCCTAAAGCATCGGCACACAATGACAAATGTAAGGAAAAGTTGATCCCTAATCCTATCAGCTCACATGATCTGTGGTCCTGAACTCTCTCACGGTCTACATCTAGATCATCCAACTCCGATGAGCTTTTTTTACGCTAAAGACAGTGAGGGAAGTCCCACTGCGTCATTTTCCATTTATATAAAAAATAGGTGGGTTTAATTATAGGTGAGAGATATAAACACAGGGGGAGAAGCAAATTACAAGGTGTCAATCCAGTTCTGCATATCCTTCCTAAGACTAGGCTTAGCTCTGAGTCTAATGACAGCTACTGACTCTTTGAAGAAGAGGTGGCAAGATCCTAGATCCCTCACAGAGCTGTTGAAAATGATATTGTTTCTGTGGATCCATAAGCTCTAGCAGCTAGTTATCATAGCAATCTTGAAGTATGGGTTTTGTATTCTATTGTTTGCTTCCAGGATCATCTCTATGGTAGGCAGACCAGTGTTCCATTCCAGACCAAGTTGCCACCAGAAATTCTGGCTGAAATCACAAGAGAAAAATAGATGTTGCAGTCTCATTGGTCTGTTCATCAGAGAGGATACAGTTGGTAGATTCAACAAAGAAGTTTTTCCACTTCATAAGGTCTCTGGTGTTTAGCCTGTCCTGGATCAATAACCAAAAGAAGAATTTCTGCTTGGGAAGGCAAGGTGATTTCCAAATCCAAGTATAGGGATCAGGGCTTTGGGTTGGTTGATAAGTGCAAGGTAAACCTTTTTAGTACTATACTTTTCTTGTAGGGGTTCGTAGCATGGAAAACAAAAAAATTCTACCGCATGAACACACACAAGCCAAGATATATCTACTAGATTGTAGCAACGAGTCGATAGAGTACTAACCCTCAAAGATTCCAAAGCGGCTAACAAGATCGGATTCTCGTGGGTGATGTAGTCGTTCACTTTCCGATCTCAAGATCGCGTAGATGATCCTTCCGGCGCCGCGTTCTGGCAGCGCTCCCGCAGTCGGTCACACATTCGGTACTCGATGAAGACCTTTCTCTCCCTTGTTCTAGCAGGCAGCGGAGGTTGTAAATCTCTCCTCGCGATTCCGGCAGCACGATAACATAGTGACGGAAGTAGAGGGTAAATCCCGCAGGGCTTCGCCTAAGCCGGAGCAGGTATGGTGGAGTAGGATAGGGCCTCGGAGATCTAGGGTTTAGAGGACCGAGGTTTAGAGGTGGTGGCCGGCGGCTAGTAGAGGGTTAGGCGGCGGCGACTTGGGGAGATCCCTAGGTGGCGGCAATTTGGGGTGGTGGCGGCCAGGATAGGGTTTGTAGTGAGGGGTAAGGGGGCGCCCTACCCCTCCTTATATAGGTGGGAGAGCCGGTTGGGGGGAAAGGGAGTCCTCCCCAAACTCCTCCTTGTGGCCGGCGGCAAGGGAAGAGGAGGATCGTCCCCTAGGTAGGATTCCTTCCCTCCCTCCACTAGGCAATCAAGTTGGGATTTGACTTTTCAAATTGGCGTTTAACTTTCAAACTAGAGTTTGATTTCTCTCTTTCCATTGCGTAGCCAAGTGACCTGGGACATGATGCAACCATTCAAATTGCCATGACACATCCATATACCCTTCCAACTCTGGATCGGTGGACCTTCTAGACCCTTCTAGAACATTCCGGTGAAAACACCGAAACCATTCCCAAACTCTGGAATTGGAATTTCCTTATATGAATCTTATTCTCCAGACCATTCTGGATCTCCTCGTGATATCCCGGATCCAATCTGAGACTCCGAACAACATTCGGTCTCTTACTCACATTCCATATCCACTAAACAACATCAAATCCTTAAGTGTGTCTCCCTATGGTTCGTGAATTATGCAAACATGATTGAGACTCTTCTCCGATCAATAACCAATAGAGGAATCTGGAAATTCATATGGCTCCCACATATTTCTACGATTACTTCGTGTTCGAATGAACCATTTACATACGATACCAATTTCCCTTTGCCTCGTGATACTTTACTTATCCGAGGTTTGATCGTCGGTATCTATGCATACCTAGTTTAACCTCGTTACCGATAAGTACTCTTTACTCAGTCCTGTGATATGTGATCCCTTGTGAGCCAGTCACATGCTTGAAAGCTAATTGGATGACATTCCACCGAGAGGGCCTAGAGTATATCTTGTAGGGTTTTGTAGCATGGAAAACAAAAAAATTCTACCGCATACAAACAAACAAGCCAAGATCTATCTACTAGATTGTAGCAACGAGTCGATGGAATAACTCACCCTCGAAGATTCTAAAGTGTTTAACGAGAGCGGATTCTCGTGGGTGATGTAGTCATACTCTTGCCGATCTCAAGATCGCGTAGACGATCCTTCCGGCGCTGCGTTCCGGCAGCGCTTCCGCAATCGGTCACACGTTCGGTACTCGACGAAGACCTTCCTCTCCCTTGTTTCAGCAGGCAGCGGAGGTTGTAGCACTCTCCTCGCGATTCCGGCAGCACAACGGCGTGGTACCGGAAGTAGAGGGGAGATCTCGCAGGGCTTCGCCTTAAGCCGGAGCGAGTATGGTGGACTATGAGAGAGAGCCTCGGTGATCTAGGGTTTAGACGCACCGAGGAGGAGCAAGGCCAGCGGCTAGGGTTTGCCTAGGCGGCGGCTTGCCCTAGGAAGCGGCGACAGCAGGAGGTGGCGGCGCCGGCGGATAGGAGCTAGGGTTTTGGGTGGAGCTGTTGTGTACTTGGGACTCTATTTTAGTTTACAAATCACACAAGTATTAATGTTTCCTTGTTAATACTATTATAGCATGAATGTAAACATTTACCATAAACACAAAGATATAATAATAACCATATTTATTATTGCCTCTAGGGCATATATCCAACATATCTATCCGTCATATGGATGGACAAATCCCACTCTGGATCCATGTGCCTCAACACATACTTTCTGAACACTCAATGCCACCTTTATAACCACCCAGTTATGAAGTGGTGTTTGATGTCATTAAAGAATCCATCCGGTGATGGTGATTAACATGATCTTATGGTCGAAGGATTTAGGTTACTATGTATCTGAAAGCTTATAGCAAATGAACTATTGAAATGACTTAATCTTATGCTACGCTTAACTATAAGAGTATGTCCATCACACCATTCTCCTAATGATATGGTGTTCATGATCAGGAAACCATGATCATCAATCGACAAGCTAGTATTACAAAGAGGCTTTACTAGGGACTCTTACAAGTTTACAAATCACACAAGTATTAATGTTTCCAGTTAATACAATTATAGCATGAATGTAAACATTTATCATAAACACAAAGATATAATAATAACTACTTTTATTATTGACTCTTGGGCATATCTCCAACAGTCTCCCACTTGCACTAGAGTCAATAATCTAGATTACATGGTAATATACCTAACACCCATGGGGGTTTGGTGCTGGTCATGTTTTGCCCTCGGGAGAGGTTTAGTTAACGGATCCGCCACATTCAGATCTGTGTGTACTCTGCAAATATTTATGTCCCCATCTTGGACATGCTCTCGAATAGCGTGAAAACGGAGCTTGATATGCTTCAGCTTCTTGTGTGACCTTGGCTCCTGCGCATTGGCTATGGCGCCCATGTTATCACAGTAGATAGTCATTGGGTCCAGCGCACTGGGAACCACACCAACCTCCGTAATGAACTCCTTCATCCATATCACCTCTTGTGAAGCCTCTGAAGCAACCATCTATTACGATTTAGTTGAAGATCTCGCTAAAACGCTTTGCTTTGCACTCCTCCAGCTTACTGCTGCACCATTCAATGCAAATACGTATCCAGATTGAGATTTAGAATCATCAGGGTCGGTGTTCCAACTAGCATCAGTGTAACCATTAACAATGAGTTGTTCATCACCTCCATAAGAAAGAACCATATCCTTAGTCCTTCTCAAGTACTTAAGGATGTTTTTGACTGCTATTCAATGATCCACTACTGGATCACTTTGATATCTGCTATTTAAACTAACATCATATGCAATGTCCGGTCTAGTACATAGCATGGCATACATGATAGATCCTATGGTTGAGGCATAGGGAGTCTTACTCATCCTCTCTCTATCTTATGTCGTAGCAGGACTTTGAGTTTTACTCAAGGTTGTATTGGGCAACATGGGCAAGAACCCTTTCTTGCTATCTTCCATACCAAACCTCTTTAGAACCTTGTCCAAATATGTACTCCATGAAAGCGCTATTAGGCGTCTCGATCTATCTCTATAAATCTTTATGCCTAATATGTAAGCAGCTTCGCCAAGATCCTTCATTGAAAAACTATTATTCGAATAATCTTTGACACTTTTAAGAAGGTCTACATCATTCCCAATCAACAATATGTTATCTACATATGGTACTAGGAATGCTACAGAGATCCCACTCACTTTATTGTAAATACAAGCTTCTTGTCGGGGGGATAACCCCCGGTAGGGTCACGAGGGATGAAACATAGCATAGATGGGTAAGCTCCGAGTGAAGAAAGAACCAGGCCGGGTAAGGACGGTCGGGAAAGAGAAGCGTGTGCGGCCGACATATGAACTATGTCGGCCCGCATAAGACAAAATTGTTATTCTTGCAGGGACCGACGAGCCGAGTCTACCGAGGAAGGGCCGAGTTGGATAGGACGCGTGGCACCTTTCCGAGTAAGGTTCAGGAGGGACCATGGCAAAGCATGGTCAAAAGAGAAGGGCGACGCCGGGCGACACAAAAGGAGCCGGGTGACGCCCAAAGCAAACGCTGACGTACAAAGTTACAGTGTGACGCCAAAAGGAACAGGAGGCAGCGTACCAGAAGACCGTTAGCTGTCAAGCTTTGTGAACTAGGCCATTGGGCTTAGGGCAAGCCCATGACCCGGCCCACATTATAGGGACCAAGATCCAAACAGTAAACCCTAGAACCCAAAGGGGTATAAGCTATCTAGCACTGCCTATATAAGAGGGGGCATAGTTGTAGTAGAGAAAAGGTTGGACCAAGTAGGGAACTAGTGCACTGAACTCTAGTTCATGCGGCTCAAGGAGCACTTGTAATCCTCGGTTGTCAATAAAATCGCTAAGTGTGGAGAGTTCTTTTTGTTCTTCGTGCACGGCTCGACCGTGCACTCCCTCCCCGGTGACCACAAGCACCCATTCGGCCCCCAACTTAAGCCTACCTATGGCATCTACCGTGCCACCACCATGACAGTTGGCACCCACCGTGGGGTAGAAGCAGGTGCTTGATGGAGTCTTCATCCGGACGGGCAACATCATCGCCAAGACCGGCGAGCGCGTCTACTCCGGCCTCATCCAGAGGTTTGGAGCGCTCAACTTCGTCAGCGACAACGCGGGCTGCTTCGGAACCAAGCCGTTCCCTAGGGGCGGTCGCTTCATCAAGTTCGGCGAGCACCAGCTCTATGTCATAGTGCACGTGGAGCACGCATATCCGGAGTGCGTCGTCCTGGCACCGGATCCGCCAGCGATTCCTGTCGCTGGGAAGCTTCACCAACTCGTCTCCGTGGAGGTAATGATGACAACCCCAAACCCCGCGGTTCCGACGATAGTTCCGGTAGTGAATGAGAATGTTGAGGGAGGAAATCATGAGGAAACACCAAGGGCTGCAAGAACAACAAAGGCACCACTAGAAAAACTAGAAAACATAGCTAAGAGTAAAAGGGATAAGGAACTGCAGGAAGCGATAGACAAGTTGGCAGAGCCAGTAGCGCAGGCAACTGACCCGGCACGTGTGCAAGCCAAGTTGGAGGAAGCCAGGATAAAAGTTTTGGAGAAAGCCAAGGAATTAGCATAGTTACAGCAAGATGTGGATATCACTATCCGAGAGCTCAACTCGGCAAATCGAGTCAAGGGCACGAAGACCCGGCTGGATGCGACGAGATTGAGAGGAAGAAATCTCAATGAAGAGTTGGCAGATGCGACGTCAAAAGTAACGCCAGAGAACAGCAACGAAACAACTATGCGGCCAACATATAATACAACAACAACTAATCTACGAGCAGCAGAAGCAGCAATGGCAGAATTACCCCATTTGGAGGGAGAAGCAAAGAAAAGACAACAAGAACGAGTCAATGAACTAGTAAGAACAGCCAGCATGCTGAATGAAGCGTATTACATAGCAAATCCGGGTATAGCAGGAAGGTTACACAACTGGTTCACTCGGCGACTCCTGTTCCGGCAAGATCGGCAGGGCACACGGCATCCTCACCCGGAGCAGTGCCAAGACCAAAAAGGAAAAAAGTGTGGATTCTGGAAGAAACAAGCAGATGGTCACCTATGATCCGGCGATGGCTTAAGGAAACCCGGCACATGCGTAGGGGGCAAGAAGGAATAATGCCCAAGGAAATGAAAACCAGGAGAATGCAGGCCGAGAAAGGCAAGCATGGCAAAGAAACGACAACGGAGGGAAAAAATTTGCGCCTCAAGCTAGGCGTAGAACTCACTCGGCAGGAGGAGGAAATCCAGCGCCGAATAATGCACCAGCTCAACCTGAAAGAAGACAGCAAAGCGCGGGAAAGGCAGCTCAACAGCCTGCTGACCCAAACGCCAATAAGTACAATGATGGTTACTCGGCTATGGTGAACGACGGATATGAATTTCCGGATCACGCATATCAAGCAATGGGAGCTAGACTCGGAGGTAGGAACCTTCAGCCGGATGATGCAAGGCTGAATCTTGACCGAATAAAGATGGCAGAGCTGATCGAATCACAAGGTCAGCAGGGTCCACCGTGCTTTGGCCCAAGGATCATGAAGGAGCCACCGGTACCAAATTTCCAGCTGGCCAGAGGGACAAAAACATATGATGGAAGTACAAAGCCAGAGGACTGGCTCATAGATTGTGTAACTGCTGTGAAAATCGCGCAGGGAAATTTGAGATGGGCGGTACGTTATATACAGCAAATGCTGGAAGGACCAGCTCGGGTATGGCTGAACAATTTGCCACCCGGAAGCATTAACAGCTGGATCGATTTTCAAGACGCTTTTGTGAGAAATTTCACGAGCCCTTACAAGAGTCCGAATCGCCCACAACAACTGGCGATGTGCAAGCAAAGACCGAATGAAACAGACAGGGAATTCCTCACAAGGTGGTGTACGATGCGCAACTCCTGTGAAGGGGTAATCGAGTCATAGGCAATCGCTTGGTTTGCACAAGGATGCAGACATGGAAGTGTGTTGTGGCAAAGGTTACAAAGAGATATGCCGGCAAGTCTGGCAGAAACGATAAGAATTGCTGATTCGTATGCGTTAGGAGATCCGACTCAGCCGCTGCTTATGTCGGCAGACGGAATGACTGAGACTCGGATCTATGACGCTGTCGGGTCGCAAAGGTTCCAGGAAAGATCCGAATACAGAAGCAAGAGAAGAGACGAAAGGCCAGACTATAGATATGGTTCGACTCAGGTTGCGGCCGTAGGTCAAGATCATCCAGATGCTGGAAGTAGCCAACGCCAAAGGACAAGTGGACAACAACAGTGGGTGCCAAAGAATGATGGCAAAAAGCCATACGAACAAAGGAAGCAATACCAGGACCGACAGAAATATACCTATGAGATGATGCTGGACCAGCCGTGTAAGTTTCACACGCCTAGTCAGAGTAAACCGGCCAATCACACAACAAGGCAATGCACTTGGTTTTAGAAAGGAGATAGAATGGATTCGCTGAATAAGCAGCTTCCACCACCTCCCCCTCCACCACTTACAAGAGGAAATGCTCAAGCAGTGGGAACATATAACAGATACGAAAACAGGCAGCCGAGTATCATAATCAAGAAAGAAGATAAACTGTGCACCAGGTGCACAATCCAAGAGGTGACGACGCTCATGTCGGCCACAGAACTAGAAATGAGTACAGAGAACATCAACAGAGCTATGTTGTCTTTGTCACAGAGCCGAATGACAAAAAGAGCCAGCAGCGACGGATGATGGAGGTGAATGCCACAATGCCGACAATTCCCAAGTACATGCATTGGTCAGAGCAAGAGATAACTTGGAGCATAAAAGATCACCCCAAGATCATGCCAACCCTAGGAGGATATGCTCTGGTTTTGGATCCAACGTTCATGGGCCCAGATATCAATGTCAAGTTTTCAAAAGTGCTGATCGATGATGGCAGTAGCATCAACATCATGTACAAGGATACTATGATCAAGTTAGGCATTACCATGAACATGCTGGAGCCGACCAAGACCACTTTCCACGATATTGTCGGGATTGTCCTGTGAGACAATTGGCAAGATCTAGGTCGACGTTTTATTGAGCAATAGAGAGAATTGTCTCACTGAAGCCATAGAGTTTGAGGTAGTGGATTTGGTCAGCTCATATCACGCCTTACTCGGCAGGCTGGCTATGGCGAAGTTTATGGCCACTCCCCACATTGCTTACTTAAAGATGAAGCTGCCAGGCCCATGTGGGGTGATTACAGTTGAAGGGGACTACAAAAGATCCATTGATTGTGCCTCAGTCGGATCTTCACTGGCCGAGTCGCTCGACATAGCACAAGAAATACATCAAATGTTGGAAGTGGCAGCATTGGCCAAAGCAGCACAAATGTCCATGCCGGCACTCACCAACCCGCATGGCAATGTGTCATTTCAAGATACCAAAGAAACCAAGAAGGTACAAGTGGATGAGACTTTCCTAGAGCGCACAATTACCATTGGGGCTGGCCTCACGGACAAATAGGAAAGCGAGCTCATCAGCTTCCTCCATGAGAATTAGGATATCTTTGCATGGTCCACTCGGGATCTGCAAGGAGTTCCGAGGGAGCTGGCTGAGCACTCTCTTCATGTAAGACTAGATGCCAAGCCGGTGAAGCAACCCCTCCGCCGCTTCGCCGAAGATAGGAGGAAAGTAATAGCTACCGAGATTGCCAGACTCTTAGTTGCTGGATTCATCATGGAAGTACTACACCCGAATTGGTTGTCAAATCTAGTCTTGGTCGAGAAGAAAAAATATGTCCCGAACGTGGCAGTGGTATGGCGCATGTGTATTGATTACACGAACCTCAATAAGGCGTGTCCAAAAGATCCATTTCCCCTACCACGGATCGATCAAGTCATAGATTCTACTGCTGGATGTGAGTTGTTGTCATTTGTGGATGCGTATTCTGGATTCCATCAGATACCACTGAAT
The DNA here is from genome assembly GCA_916181665.1 of Avena sativa. Lineage (NCBI taxonomy): Eukaryota > Viridiplantae > Streptophyta > Magnoliopsida > Poales > Poaceae > Avena > Avena sativa. The sequence goes on from OV702282.1 coordinate 200,297,998, forward strand.
CCGGATGATCAAATAAAGACAGCCTTTATCACCCCGTATGGGGCTTATTGCTATCATACCATGCCATTTGGGTTGAGAAATGCAGGTGCAACATATCAAAGATGCATGCAAAAATGCTTGCAAGATCAAATGGACAAAAACGTTCAAGTATACGTCGATGACGTGGTAATAAAAACCAAGCAAAGTCATACTCTAATTGAGGACTTGCGTCAAACATTCGCAAACTTGAGAAGATTCCGGATGAACCTTAACCCGGAAAAAATGCACATTTGGTGTCCCGGCTGGCAAGTTACTCGGATTCCTTGTATCCAGCCGAGGAATTGAAGCTAACCCGACCAAAAATCAGGGCCATCGAGAGAATGGAATTGCCAAAAACCCTCAACGATGTCCAGAAGTTTACTGGATGCTTGGCCTCATTGAGCATGTTTGTTAGTCGTCTAGGTGAAAAAGCCCTACCACTATATCAACTGATGAAGAAATCAGACAAATTCACGTGGACACAGCAAGCTGATAGCGCTTTCCATGAATTAAAGAAAATGTTGGCAGCAGCACCAATATTAGCATCATCACTATCCAAAGAGCCAATGTTGCTCTATGTCACCACAACCAACAGAGTTGTAAGTGCAGTTATAGCGGTTGAACGTGAAGAAGGGGCAAATCAGTCCAAATACCAGTTTATTACTTGAGCGAAGTGCTCTCTGTCTCAAAACAGAATCACCCGCATTATCAAAAGATGACATACGGGGTATATATGGCGGCAAAGAAGCTGAAACATTACTTTCAAGAACACCCAATCCGGGTAATATGCAAGGCACCTATCTCAGATATATTGGGCAGCAAAGATGCCAGCGGCCGAGTCGCAAATGGGCCATAGAACTGGCACCATACACTCCACAATATGACAGACGAGATGCAATCAAATCTCAATCTGTTGCACATTTCTTTGTAGACTGGATGGAAATGCAGTACGAACCACCACTGCCAGACCCGAACTACTGGAAAATGCATTTTGACGGGTCCAAGACGAAAATGGGTCTGGGCGCCGGGATAGTTCTCACATCTCCAAAGAGGGATCAACTCAAGTATGTGTTACAGATTCATTTTGCTGCTTCCAACAACGTTGCCGAGTATGAAGCACTTGTCCACGGCATCAAAGTGGCCAAAGAGATTGGCATCAAAAGGATCATGTGTTTTGGCGATTAGGATTTGGTGATTCAGCAAGTGTCTAGACATTGGGATGTGCTGGATGCAAACATGGCATTATATCGTTTCCATGTGCAACAAATTTTGGGATACTTTGACGGATGCGAATTCCATCATGTTCCTAGAGAAGAGAATGAAGCAGCAGATGTACTGTCCAAACTAGGGTCATCTCGGCAAGCAATACCACCAGGAGTAGTGCTGGAGCACCTTAGGAAACCATTGATCAAGCCGTCACCAGAATCCGACTCGATCAGGGTCATCCCGGTGAATCAGGAGTCAGACGTGGTACCAATGGATATCGACTCAGGGGCAGGTTCGACTCACTCGCGGATTGATCCGCTCACTTCAGGGGCTGCTGAATCACACTCGGGGACTCCTCAAGTCATGTCGGCAGAGCATATGTCGGCGGAGCCAATGGAAATTGAGGCTGAAGCAGACCCGGAACCACTGATACCAACATGGGCACATCCAATATTCGATTAATTAAAAGATGGGACCTTGCCGAATGATGAAACATTGGCAAGGCAAACAGCAAGAAGAGCAAAAGCGTACACCATAATCAATAAGGAACTATACAAGCGAAGTGTGACGAGCGTACTGCAGCGTTGTATCAGCTCAGAGAAAGGCCAGGATATCTTGTTGGATATTCATCAAGGAGAATGTGGGCACCATGCGTCATCAAGAGCGTTGGTGGCCAAGGCATTTCGACATGGATTTTATTGGCCAAGCGCATTGGCACAGGCGCAAGAGTTAGTTGGAAAATGCAGTGGTTGTCAACACTATGCATCCAAGTCACATCTACCAGCGTTTGAATTAAAGACTATACCAATCACTTGGCCTTTTGCGATATGGTTCCTAGATATGGTAGGACCATTCAAACCAGCAAGGGGAGGCATGACTCATATTTTGGTGATGATTGATAAGTTCACCAAATGGATAGAAGTGAAACCAATCAAAAAATTGGATGGTAAAACAGCCGTCACATTCTTAAAGGATATAATCCTAAGATACGGTTACCCACACAGTGTAATCACTGATAATGGCACGAACTTTGCCGAAGGAGCTTTTTCTCATTTCTGCGGGAAGCACCGAATAAGACTCAATGTAGCATCAGTCGCCCATCCAGAATCAAATGGACAAGTTGAACGGGCTAATGGCTTAGTTTTGTCAGGGATAAAACCCCGCTTAATGTAACCACTCCAGAGGTCACATGTTTGTTGGATAGAGGAACTACCCTCAGTGTTATGGAGCCTAATAACAACTCCGAATCGATCAACGGGCTATACGCCATTTTTCCTCGTGTATGGGGCAGAAGCAGTTTTGCCTGCCGACATAGAGTATGACTCGCCAAGGATAAGGCAATACTCAGAAGCCGAGGTAAAAGAGGACCAAGAAGATGGAGTAGACTTACTCGAAGAAGCAAGGGAACTGGCGTTATCCAGATCTGCTATATATCAACAGAATCTCCAACGCTACCATAGCCGGAAAGTTCAACCTCGTGTTTTTCGAGAAGGGGATATGGTGCTAAGGCTAGTGCAACGCCCAACAGGAATGCATAAATTATCACCCCCATGGGAAGGTCCATTCATTGTAAGCAAAGCATTGCACAATGATTCATATTATCTCATAAATGCTCGTGAAGCGCAAAAGAACAAGGCAGACATGTCAGGAGATGAGACCAAAAGGCCATGGAATGTGGAACTACTTCGTCCCTTCTATACTTAGGAGGAACAATGCATGTATCACTTGAACTCTCATATGTCGGACGTTTGTGCCGGCTATGTGCTGATAATAAAATGGTATGACTCAAAAAAACTGACTCGGGGACTACCCCTTAAGTTTTCCCTCTCAATTATTTTATGTCGGCTGGCGTGACACCCGAAATTTATCTCGGAACAAGTAGTGTTTACTCAGAAAAAATCAACTCTTCGACTATGCTGTTGTCCGAAAACACGGCTTCATGGCAAGCAAGAGGAAAGGATGTATGACGGGTAAACACGAACGCCGGATAGGTACAAAGGAGAAACGCGAGTCGGCTTTATGTCTTTGCCTAACCCACTGCAGGTCATGTTATAATGCGTGTTGAATAATCTCGGCCAAGTGATCCAAGTTTCATACCCGCTAACTATATCCTTAGTACTTTGAGACTCTAATGTCGAATACCAAAAAAGGTAGACAGGGGCCAAAGTCGAGGAAAGGTGAAACGTCAAAATGAGACTCGGGGACTTGTCCTTGAATGATTCACGCTTAGAACATAACAAAAATATATGAAGCCTTATCAAAAGGCGCATAATCAAACTTAAAGTGCAATGTACATTACATCTGTACCCGGCATACCGGGGATCTAATCAAAAGTTCAAGTACTTGTTAGCCTAAGGAGCAGTAGGACTCGGAGGAGCACCCTTGGAGCTAGGAGCATCGCTTGGAGCATCTACCGAGTCAGGGGCGTCAGTGGCCGGGTCATCGGAACCAGCTGACTCGGTTGCTTCGCTGTCAGCACTCTCTTCATTAGCAACTTCGACAAGCGGGTCGCCGAGGTCAAGGAAGCTGAGTCCGTCACACCAAGCGTGCACCATGGTGTACTCGATCATGGCGTAAGCTCGCTCCTGGCGTTTCTTGATCAGCTCCGGGTCATTCAGCCATTTACCATCTCCCCTTATGCGAGCAAGAACATCAAGATTGATGTCCTCGTACCACAAAAGCACGAAGGAAAGAGCTTTGTCCGCTACGGCTCGGCCGGCCGACTCACGCCACTGATCCAGTCGGTCCTCAGTATGGAGCAAACTCTCAGCAAGTGGCTCAATGAGTTCAGGTGCGTCCTCATCCGGCCAGAGCATGCGAAACGCATGAATAGCCGACTTGAGCAGGTCCACACTGCAAGACTTGAGGGTCTTGACCCGTTCTGACACCGCTTCGAGATGCTCGTCCATGGTCACCTCGCCATCAGCCGGAGCGCTAGATTCGGCCCTCACTTTCTTCATGGCCCGGATGGCAAACATGTTGGCCTCAGGAAAATTCTCTGCAAGCAAAAGAGAAAGTTAGAAAAATAACAAAAGTAGATAGAAGAAGTCCAGAGCGACCTGTACAGTGCAAAAAGAGTAAGAACTCACTACCGAGAAAGGATTTGACAGCGCCGAGCTTGCTCTGCCAAATTTTGGCCTTGGCTTGAAGTGCGTCAAGGTTCAGGTTTGCCGACTCAACCGATGACTCGACCTCGTCGAGCAGCCTTTTGGTATTTTCGGCGTTGGCGGCCTGCTGCTCATTCTTCTCGGCAAGCTCTTCCTTCAGCCCCTTCACCTCGGTCAAGTGCTTCTGCTCCATCTCGGCCATCAGCTTCTTCAACCGAGTCACCTCGTCTCGCTCCTTCTGGAGTTCGGCTTGGTGCTTCTCTGCTTATTCGGAACAAACTACTTGTCAGCACCGAAAGAAATATCTTCAGCTGTCAGATTAATGAGGCAAGAAACTTACTCTCTGCCTCGTTGATCTGCGAGTGAAGAGCCTCGATGGTGGATTGAGTAGAGACTGTGAGAAAAGAGAAAGAAGAGATTGAGAAAACGAACTAGAGAAAAATACACTGAATAAAGAAAGGACGAGTAAGAACATTACCTTGGCCTTGGGTGTCAGTTTGCAGCTTCTCATACGCAAGTTCGAGCTTGCGATGCGCCAGAACGAGAGCTTGGTGCACCTTTGTGCGCTCGTTATGCGTAAGTTGCGCAAAGGAAAAGAACAGTGAGCAAATATAAATCAAGCTCCCAGACAGATAAGGAATGGTTCATATATGTGAGTTTACAGCTGAATAAGTTTCTTATACAGCAGTAACCTCGAGGGATAGGGATCGAAGCTCTAACATATGTGTTTGGTAAAAAAATCTTAAGAGCTTACAGCCGAATAACTTTCTTATCCGGCAGTAACCTCGGGGGCTAGGGATCGAAGCTCTAACATATGAGTTTGACATAAGGAAATAAAAAGGGCTTAAGAGCTTACAGCCGAATAAGTTCTTCATTCGACAGTAACCTCGAGGGCTAGGGATCGAAGCTCTAGCATACAAGCTTGGCGTGAAAATTTAAAGACTAAGTGATTATTGAGAGCTTACGGCCGAATAAGTTCTTCATTCGGCAGTAACCTCGGGGACTAGGTGATATGTATAAAAGAAATACTCAACAATACAAAAGAGTAAGAAGTTACTTTACCTCATTCACTTCGTCGGCGCAGGCCATTAGGGAAATGGCCTGCTGGGTCATGTTAGAGATGGCCCTGGGCCCAACACCAGTTTCTTGCCGCTCCGGGTAGTGACCTCTTGCTCGCCAGCTGCATTCCATGCCAAAGCATAAGGCTTAGCCGAACCAATGCTTTTCCCGCTGAGCGTCCGAGTAAGAACTTGACCCGTTTTCAGGGTAGTTCCCACATTGGCACGGGTTGCAGCGGCACTAGTATGAAGGGCAACAGCTTTAGAGCCATCACCTGACCCGGCAGCCGCGGACTCGCCCGCTTTGACCGTTGAAGCAAGCATTGTTGCCAACATCGGAGGCCGGATCTGAGGAGCAGAATCCGGAGCGCAGACCAAGGTTGTCTGCTTGGTGGGGATTTTGCTGGATGAGGTGCGAGTAGAACCAGCAACCTTAGGTCGGCTCTGGATCTTTGACAGAACAGAAGAGTGAGCAGGATTGTTAGGAGGACAAAGAGAAGCCCCCTGACTAGGCTCAACAATTTTGCCGGCACCAAGATCAGGAAGTTGTTCATTCGCACCAGCAAGAGGGCTGGCGCCAGAGGAACTGGTGGTAGAGGTATTCTCGGCACCAGCATTGCTGGCACCAAGATCAGGAAGCTGTTCCTGGCCAGCACCAGGGGCGCTAGGTCGAGTCACTTCAGCCGAGTGATCCACCGGGTCTGATTGACACTGAGAAGCGTGAGCCTCAATAGTGGGAGCCTCGACTCGGACGGGACTCGGCGCCGTCGAATCAGCTGGAGGAGGCGCAGGCCTTAGCGGCGAGGCGATGCTATAAGCAGCCTGGTTCGCCGACAAAGGTGCAGCGCTGAAAACAACAGGACATGTATAAGAGAACAACAGTGAAGAAAAAGAAAGAATAATGAAAGCAGAGTATAAAAACTTACCCGGTGAGAACCGGGTCACGGGTGACTCGGCGCCCAGCGGCTTGGCAAGTCTCAGCCAGTGTGGCAGCAGGAGCTGCCGGAGTGGGCTTTCTCTTCTTGGCCGACTGAGTGCTGGAGGAGGCTCCGCGTCGTTTTGGCTTGGCGACGGGGATCTTGCCGACTCAGCCCACAACGAGAGGAGGAGTGTCATGTACCTGGCCAACTGCATAAGTAAATAACAGGCTTACTCGAATAAGTTGGGAAACTAAGATCGTAAGGCATGTACCTCCAAAATTGTACAATCATCATCCTCATCATCGTCAGACCAATCTTGTAAGGGGTTACGAGATTGACTCTTACCCGAAGCTGAAGCACCGGCAGCATGCGGGACAGGCATGAAGCACTCCAGGTTAAACTCGACTTCGTCGGAGTCAGAGCAATCCCCGTTATAACCGCAGGGAGGGACAGTACTGTCATCAACCTGGTGAACAAGGTTCTGCGAGAGACAAACAGAATGAGTAACAAAAACTAGTCTGAGAGTGGCAAAAGAGCTAAAGCTGACTCGACAAGGAAAACGACTCGGAAAACTTACCCAGGGGACATGCCTGACCCAGCTAAACGGAGGGCAACTCCAAGCCCAATCATCCGCCAAGTTCAGTTTGAAGACTGAGCTTACTCGGTGAGCGATGGAGTCATGGGTGAGCTCCAAAGTGTAGTGCCGAGTGGGGTCGTGGGAGCCACTCATGAAGCACATCTTGTGGCTCCTTGCTTGGATGGGGCTTACCCGACGTGAGATGAAGGTGCACATGAGGTCAGTGTCGGTAAGATGAAAGTTTTCATCCGGCTACAGCAACCTTTCCAGGATCGCATTAGCCTCGTTCACCGCATCGTCTTGGTCGCGTGGGTCAAGCTGCAAGAGCTTCTTGCTGGGAACCTCGTCTAAAAAAGGGGGGAGTCGAATGTTGTCGGTGGACCCGCTGTTTTTGACATAGAAAAAGGTCCTATGCCATTTCTTGCAAGAGTCAAGGCCAGTAACCCGAGGAAAGATGGAGTCCCTCCTGGGAGTGATGCTAGCAGCACCGCACCGAGTCGGCCTTTTCTCGGCACGAGAAACACCGGGCTGGGGAACAACCTGAACCCTAAAGCTAAAATATTTGGCCCACAGAGGAACTATAGGCCAAATCCCGAGGTAAACCTCATAAGCAGAAATAAAGCAAGAAAGAGAGCCAATCGCATTGGCAGGAAGGCGATGGCTTTGCAGGTGGAAAGTGGAGAGAAACAAGGAGAAGAAGGTGCTCACTGGAAGAGCAAAACCGCGCTCAAAGTGAGAAAGGAAAACCACCCGCTCATTAGCATCGGGTTTCGGAGAAATATCACCAGCGGGAAGACGGCAATCCACTTGCAGCGGAATGCGCCTGGTGGAGCGGAGCCATTCCACCTCCTCGGTGGAGATCTCCGAGCCTTCCCAGCCACCGCGCTCGCCGGCGGGAACCTCCTGCTCCTCCGCACCATCAGCGCCGTCGCGAGCGTCCATGACCCTCGTAGATTCAGTCTCCTCCGCTGTTGGAAGGGGTTTGGAAGAACGCGGACCCTTGGTGGAATGGAAAGAGAAAAGGAGCAATTGTAGGGCAAGAACAGAAGGAAGGAAAAACCACAAAGGGGTCGGTTTGATTTCGCAGGCGCAAGGAAGAAGAAGAGGCACGGGAAAACTGAACGGGCGTGGGGGAAGAGGTAACCCCCTCACCCCTACTTAAGGGCAGTAAAAACCCTGGTCGTGGGATCCATCTGCGCCATGCGGCCAGCGTGAGGCCGTGTACCAGGTCGGGTAAGCCAATCAGCGGGCGCCACGTAGCCAGAGATACGCGAAAAATCCCGTGCCACATCATGAAAGGAAGGACAAGGGGCATAGGCCGATGGGACTGCCACCGTGACGGGGAATAACTGCGCAGCCATCACTGTGCCGCTAGAGCTTGGAACAAAATTTAAGGCAAGTAATCATGATTACCAGTTGTCAGTGACTAAAGCACGCCGAAAATGACCCGGAATTGGCCAAAGTGACTCGGCACGAGGCAAAAATGAGCCACAAAGTCAAAGAGGGGATCCAAAAACTGTCAGACAAACTCGGCAAGGTGCAAGATTGCGAAAAATAAAGACAAAAATTAAGTTCGAGTCACGTAAAAGGAACCTGGAGACGCCTAACAGCTTGAACTGCTAGACCTCACCAGCTTCGGGGACAAATGTCAGGGGGATAACCCCCGGTAGGGTCACGAGGGATGAAACATAGCATAGCTGGGTAAGCTCCGAGTGAAGAAAGAACCAGGCCAGGTAAGGATGCCCAGGAAAGAGAAGCGTGTGCGGCCAACATATGAACTATGTCGGCCCGCATAAGACAAAATTGTTATTCTTGCAAGGACCGACGAGCCGAGTCTACCGAGGAAGGGCCGAGTCGGATAGGACGTGTGGCACTTTTCCGAGTAAGGTTCAGGAGGGACCATGGCAAAGCATGGTCAAAAGAGAAGGGTGACGTCGGGCGACACAAAAGGAGCCGGGTGACGCCCAAAGCAAACACTGACGTACAAAGTTACAGCGTGACGCCAAAAGGAACAGGAGGTAGCGTACCAGAAGACCGTTAGTTGTCAAGCTTTGTGGGCTGGGCCATTGGGCTTAGGGCAAGCCCATGACCTGGCCCACATTATAGGGGATTCAAACAGTAAACCCTAGAACCCAAAGGGGTATAAGATAGCTAGTGCTGCCTATATAAGAGGGGCATAGTTTTAGTAGAGAAAAGATTGGACCAAGTAGGGAACTAGTGCACTGAACTCTAGTTCATACGGCCCAAGGAGCACTTGTAATCCTCGGTTGTCAATAAAATCGCTAAGTGTGGAGAGTTCTTCTTGTTCTTCGTGCATGGCTCGACCGTGCACTCCCTCCCCGGTGACCACAAGCACCCATTCGGCCCCCAACTTAAGCCTACCTATGGCATCTGTCGTGCCACCACCACGACACTTCTCCATAAGTTTGTATAAAACCAAAACTTTTGATCACCTTATCAAAACATTGATTCCAACTTTGGAATGTTTGCTTCAATCCATAAATGGACCGTTAAAGTTTGCATGCCTTGTTAGCATATTTAGGATCGACAAAACCTTTGGGTTGTACCATATACAACTCTTCATCAATGTCACCATTGAGGAACGCTGTTTTGACATCCATCTGCCATATCTCATATTCATAATATGCAGCGATTGCTAACAAAATCCTCATAGACTTTAGCTTCGCTACCGGTGAGAAAGTCTCATCGTAGTCAACTCCTTGAATTTGTCAGAACCCTTTCGCGACAAGTCAAGCTTTATAGATGGTTACATTACCATCAGGATATGTTTTCTTTTTGAAAATCCATTTGTTCTCGATAGCCTTGCGGCCATTCGGTAAGTCCACCAAAGTCCATACTTGGTTTTCGTACATGGATCCAATCTCGGATTTCATGGCTGCAATTTATTGGAATCTGGGCTCGTCATCACTTCCTCATATGTCACAGGGTCGTAGGTGTTATCCACCAACATGACATTCATAATGGGTTCATACTAATCGGGAGTGGTACGAGTCCTCGTCGACCTGCGAGGTTCCATAGTAACTTCGATCGAAGTTTTATGATCACCATCATTAGCTTCCTATCTTATTGGCGTAGGCACCATAGGAACTTCTTCCGATGCTGCACTACTCTCAAATCCGAAAGAAGGTTTGACAACCTCATTGAGTTATACTTTCCTTCTAGTCACTTCTTTCGAGAGAAACTCCTTCTCTAGAAAGGATCCATTCTTGGCAACGAAGATTTTGCCTTCGGATCTATGATAGAAGGTATACCCAATAGTTTCCTTTTGGTATCCTATGAATACGCATTTTTCCGCTTTGGGTTCAAGCTTGTCGGGTTGTAACTTCTTTATATAAGCTTCACAACCCCAAACTTTAAGGAACAACAATTTAGGTTTCTTCCCAAACCATAATTCATACTCGTTTCAACGGATTTAGATGGTGCCCTATTTAAAGTGAATGGGGTTGTTTCTAATGCATAACCCCAAAACAACAACGGTAAATCTGTAAGTGACATCATAAAGCGAACCATATCTAAGAGAGTTCGATTACGACATTCGGACACACCATTACGTTGTGGTGTTCCCGGCGGTGTCAATTGTGAAAGTATTCCGCATTTCTTAAAATGCTCGCCAAACTCATAACTTAGATATTCACCTCCATGATCAGATCATAGAAATTTAATCTGCTTGTTACGTTGATTCTCTACTTCACTTTGAAATTCCTTAAACTTCTCGAAAGTTTCAGACTTATGTTTTATGAAATAGATATACCCATATCTACTCAAGTCATCCGTGAAAGTAAGAACATAACGATAACCACCGCGCGATGCCACACTCATCGGGCCACACACATCAGTATGTATGATTTCCAACAAGTCCGTAGCTCGCTCCATCATACCAGAAAATGGAGTCTTAGTCATTTTTCCCATCAGACATGCTTCGCATCTTTCAAGTGATTCAAGAAGTCCATCGGAATGGAGTTTCTTCATACGCTTCACTCCAATGTGTCCAAGACGACAGTGCCACATGTATGGAGAATTATCATTCAATTTCACACGTTTAGCATCTATATTATGAACATGTGTATCACTACTATCGAGATTCAACAAGAATAGTCCATCTATCAAAGGTGCGTGACCATAAAAGATATTACTCATATAAATCGAACAACCATTATTCTCAGACTTAAACAAGTAACCATCTCGCAATAAACAAGATCCTGATATAATGTTCATGCTCAACGTAGGCACCAAATAACAATTATTTAAGTAAAAAACTAACACCGATGGTAGATGAACAGGGAGCATGCCGACCGTGACCACATCAACCTTTGATCTATTTCCAACACGCATCATCACCTCGTCTTTTGCTAGTCTCTGTTTATTCTGTGGCACCTGTTTTGAGTTACAAATATGAGCAACTGAACCAGTATCAAATATCCAAGCACTACTACGATTACTAGTAAGATACACATCAATAACATGTATATGGAATATACCTTTCTTCTTAATGTTTCCATTCTTCAGATCCGCCAGGTACTTGGGGCAATTCCTCTTCCAGTGACCTTCTCCCTTGTAGTAAAATCACTTAGTATCTGGCTTAGGCCCAGCCTTAGTCTTCTTTGCAGGTGCGGTAGCTTTCTTACCGACCTTCTTGAAGTTACCCTTTTTCTTAGGCTTGCCTTGCTTCTTGAAATTGGTGGTCTTATTGACCATCAACACTCGATGCTCTTTCTTGATCTCCACTTCCGCAGACTTTAACATAGAGAAGAGTTTTGGTAACGACTTATCCATGCGTTGCATGTTGTAGTTCATCACAAAGTTCTTGTAACTTGGTGGTAGTGATTGGAGGACGCGGTGAATCCCCAATGCATTAGGAATCACTATGCCCAAGCCTGGGAGCTTATTTGCGTGCCCAGACATCTTAAGCACATGCTCACTGATGGAGCTGCCCTCTTCCATCTTGAAGTTAAAGAACTTTTCATAAGCCTCATAACTCTCAACTTCCGTGTGCCCTAAAATATCATTTTGAGTTCACGGACAATATCATGTGGGTCAAAGTTCTCAAATCTTTTATGAAGCCCCAATTCCAAACCATACAAGATAGTACACTGAACTGTGGAGTAATGATTCTTCCGAGTAAGGTGTCATGGTATTGCCAACGAGTACGCCATGGAGGGGTCCTCACATAGCGTGTTTAGAGACGTGGGGTAAGGCGGAAGGTTGGCAGGTATGAGGTAGCACAGCTTACCCAGGTTCAGATCCCACAACGGTGGCGGAATCCTACTCCTATAAATTACTATAATGGCAATACGCCGATTTACAGGCTGGTGAGGTTACTAATAGCATCAGGCTCAGGGTTGGCAGCATTGGAAGCTTCTTATGGTTGGATTGGTGGGGTGCCAGGTGCAAGGTTCTGAACTTGAGCAGCAGGTGCAGCATTGCCTTCCTCTGCAGGTGCAACAGAAGGGGCTTCTTCTACAACATCTTCCATGTTGTGATCAGGCATGTGGGTAATGTCATGACAGATACCTTGGTGGACCAGGGGCATGGGGTGGGGGTTGGCACCATCAGGTGGCAGAGGGTCTTCATCACCAGCAAGTCCACCTAGCAGATTGGTTGCAAGCAGAATCATGGGACATGTCCATGTGTCACCATTGCCATCTTCAGATATGTTCTTGCCAACAAAAACGCTTAGAGGCAGAGCGTCAACATCTGTTGCCCTGAATTTTCACTAGGATGCGAGCTCTGTTGGACAGATCTTTGTTCCATACCAAGAAATGACCAAGGGGACAAAAAAATTCATGACAGATTCAGGGTCCCAGAGCTGCTGTGGGTAGTTCGGTAACATGCACCAGACATCGTGTGTAAAGACAATGGACATGTGGTTGATACCTTGGTCTTCGTTGACAATGTGCAGAACCGAGTCCCCAATGAAGTGCAGGCTGCCCATGACTGTAGAATAACGATCTGTGACAGTGGAGAACCTGAACAGAGCAGTGCCCATGGCGCACCTGGAGGTGCTTCTAACTGACAGACCTTGGCCATGCAGGTACTCACTGATGATGGCTATCGAGGCAAGGAACTCCTCAATGGGTGGCGCTGGTTCCAGGGTGGTGATGGCCCAGTCGTCACCATGGAGCGGGAAGTCGCCACGTAGAAACACATGAGCTCGCTGAGTGCGGAGCGGGCCAGGAGGGATGGCAATCATGCTAGCAGGGACATGGGAGCGAGGGTCAACGGGGTAGTTCGCCATTGCTGGGGTAGGTGGAATAGGGCAATGGCGCAAGGGATATTGGACATCATATACGTGGCTAGGGGAGCATTGCTGTAACGGAGAAGGCGAGGAGGCAGGGGCTTCCGAGCTGATATGCTCACGACCAGTTGAAGATTGATTTTTCTGCGATAAACCAGCCTTGAGATGGGCTTGGATAAGCAAGCTCTGGCGATGTGGCGGTAGTTGTAGCAACGTGTCAACAAACACTGCTCTGACAAGATCGCACCTGGTGGCCTTCGCCTAGGCGTTTGGAGCAATAAATGGGCCTATTAAACCTCAGGTGATTGGGCCTGGTTGGGTGGAGTCTGGCGTTGGACTGTTGGAGGTTTAAGAATTCAACGGTTTGGTCTACCCGATTTTTGCTAGCTTCGATCCGAGAAAAGTGATCATGTTTGGAAATTGAATTTGAATCTGGCATATGGTTTGCAACAATGTCCGTGTAGCTAGTATGATCACGGATAGGTATAGAGTTTGCACCAGTAAGAGGATTTCCAATGTTACCTTGAAGGGCTGTGGAGATGTGATTGTACACAGTCTGGTGGATATGTAACCTTTGGACCTTTGGTTGGATCGTGGTCCATTCCTTTTCTTGTTCGATGAGCCAGAGTTTTTCCTTTCTGATGCAATTCAGACCACCATTACCCCAAAGATAAAAAAACACTTGAATTCCTTTGATTCATAGCACTTCATTTAGTGGATAAGAAAACCAACAGCCTTGGAACAAACGTCGAATAAGAAAACTCTCTCGGATATATGAGAAATCCTTAATTCATTGTATGCTGCACCTAGGCAAGATGAGAGTGCTAGCCCAACATTGATGTTTGAAAGAACAAAAGATGCACGTCCAAAAGACACCACAAGGGAAAATCCAGAAGCTGCAGAAACCGGGTTGACAGGGGTGGCATATGTGTTACGAACCTTAGATCTGAAGGAGTGGCCAGGTGCAAAATCCAATTGGCGAGCAATGGATGATGGATCATTGAAGGGGTCTGTGGGATCCATAGCCATTGGGAGAGGGCTAGATCTTGATCAAGAGAGGGTTTAGAGGAACGAAATGGTGGAGTCGCCATGGAAGTCGCTAGAGGTGGGGTGGGATGGTGGAGTAGCCATAAACTCTATAGGAAGAGTCCTAAGATGAGCTAGGTCGCTCCGATGAACGTTGGCAATCATCTCGACTAGTCTATGAGTTGAGCGATAGAATACCAATACCTTCAAACAAAATCTAACCGCCCGAATCGGAACATGATAGCGAGAACAAAATTAGCATAGCCAAATATGCTCGAGCGGATCGAATGAATTACTCGACATCAACTAGAAAAAAGACTACGAGGAGGAAAACCACCTATATAGGGTAAATGTGGCAAAGTTTTCACTAAATGGGGTCATTAGGATGAGAAGATCTTAAACTGGGTAATTAGTGTCAAAAACGTTAAACTAGGGGGTAAGAACCGGAATTTACTCTTAAAAAATCTAAGGTTGCACAAGTTGAATTCTAGAGTTGAGAATGTGCAACTACTCACTACAAATTTCTGTATACAAATCGTTTCTTTTTAGATGGTCTATGCACAAATCTCCGTGGAGTGACAGTGGGTCAGATAAGTCACTATTATAGAATCTAGATGGGAAGATCAATTAAATCATGTGTCCAGCCCTGATGCTAAGATTGTCTAAGTGAAATAATTTAGGCAACCTTACTAAAGGATGTAACTACGAGCTTGTTGTAGTAATCCACTCCTTAGAGCATCTCCACTCATTGGCGAAATCCAGACGTATTTTGGGCCGGACGAAACTAGTTTTTGGCCTGGAAACACCGAGTTTTCCACTCGTGTTCACAGACCGAGTTCCCGCATTTGGCTAAAATTCAATCAAACACAGCAAAATTTGGACGAATATAGGCGGATTTCATTAATATAGGGAGAATTTATAAATATTACATCGAATTCGGGCGAACACCCGAATTCTGACTTCATTTAGGAAAAAAACTTAAAAATCTTAATGGAGGCCGAGGACGATGTCGATGCCGATGCTGCCGGACGTCGCTTCTACATGCCGAAGTTGTTGTAGAAGCAGGTGTAGCCAGGTCGGCCTTGCCATCGTCGTTGCCGTCATCGTCGCTCGATTGCTGCGGTGGGCGGGAGCTGCCCTAGACGGCATCGCCGCACCTCCAGGGCTGGTACGAGGGGTCGACCTCTTTGTTGTCGTCGAGGACGACGAGCGGCGCGCCCTGGTAGGCAAGCTCGAGGCCAACCCAGGCCTGGCGTTCGGCCTCCTCCTGCTGGCGCTGGACACGACACCGCTCCATCTCCTCCTAGTCCGCCCTGGACCAGGCAAGGATGTCCGACAAAGAAGGCTCCGGCATGCGCATGTCGTTATGGAGGGATCACCATCCTCATTGTGAAGGCGTCCTCGTCGACGGGCACCGCCCATTCCGCCAGCTCAGGCTTCGGATGGCGAAGGCAGAGACGGCCAGTGGGCGGCGAAGGCGCACGGGGCTCGTTGATGACAATGCCTCGTGCACTTGTCCGCGGCGGTGAGCGGACCGACATGTCCTACTCCCGCTTGACTGGCCGGAGTGGCGGTGATGGCGTCGGCGCAAAATCGGAGGAGCGTGAGGCTGAGGCTCCAGAGGAGGAGGATCTAAGGCTGGACATCCTCCTCGGCAGCCAGTTGTCCAAAGGATGACACCTCGCCCTGGACGCCGGCGCCGGGGTGCGGGGGAAGCCAAGCCGCGGGTTGTTGCCGGCGTGGATGTACTCCAGCACGGCGGCGAGCGTCCGTCTGGGAGCGCTCCACCATTGTCACCGCGTTGTTGCGCTTCGACGGCGATCCTGGTGGCCCCTCGTGGTGGGCGAGCTCCTAGAGCAGCCGGTCGGCGAAGAACTGCTCCCAGTAGAGCAGGTTGCCAGGGTCCTTGGCGAGATCGAGGTCGTCCATGGATGCGATGGCGGCCTGGATGTCCTCGACCATCTCCTCGTCGGCCGGCACCGGCGGCACGGGGATCCCGCCAGCGCTAAGCTTCCAGCCGGGCGGTTTCCGCGTGCGCGGCGGCGCCATGTACCCGACGTCGTGCAACATCCTGGCCTCCCAGGGCTGGAGCGTGCGGCAGCCGAAGCCGTTCACCGCCCGGGATCGCCGGGAACCTCTCGACCATGGCGTTCGCCGCAGTTGGGGGAGTAGGGAAGCTGCGAGGGTTGGAGTTCGCCGGACTTGGGGGAGTGGGGGAGTAGGGGAGCTGTGAATGTGTGAAGTGAGCCAGCGAGGTTGACGGCTTTTATAGGCCGAAGTGAGCGGCGAGGGCAGGAAAAGGGGAACTGACGGGAAGTTATTGCCCGCCGGTCCGTCACGGGAGCCGAGGCGGCGGTGGCGCGCCATTACGGTGACGCGTGGTCAACGAGACGGGTGGTTAATGCCCGGAGGTCCGTCGTGGGGTTCCGAGGCAGAAGGATGATGATGAGTCGACTTCTGTTGCTGACTAGAAGGGTCCATGCGTCGAACATTTTTTCTCGCCGAATTCGCTTCGTCCGGTGTTCCCGACGCGCCGGAAAAGGCCTGGGAAGTTCAGACCAAAGTTGACCCAAATCCGGACGAAAATGGGTCCTTGGGAACGCGGCTGGGGCAATTTTTGGCGCTCGGACAAAAAATACCCTAGGAACGGTCTGTCGGGAAGCCGAGTGGAGATGCTC
This sequence comes from Avena sativa, assembly GCA_916181665.1. Classification (NCBI taxonomy): domain Eukaryota; kingdom Viridiplantae; phylum Streptophyta; class Magnoliopsida; order Poales; family Poaceae; genus Avena; species Avena sativa. Next base: position 200,314,844 of record OV702282.1, read on the forward strand.
TTACAGGTTCTTCCTAGTTCCATCCAACACTTATACACACCTACCTCTACATCACTAATTCTTTTGATAGTACAATTTTGTTCAAACTAGGACTAAGAGCATCTCCACTCGCCCCAAAGGCCCGACACCTCTAAAACAGAGGGGCGGAGAGAGAAAATCAGCCCCCCTCCTTGCCTCCCTGCACGGCTCAAAACCACCACATCACCATCCGTGTGCAACACCGATGCCCTGACATGATGCCCCTCCATCCATGCACGCCGCCCCGCCCCGCTGTCTCCGTCGAGCTCACGTGTGCGCGCCTCGCCGTCTCGACACCCAACGCCTGCGGGGTGTTTTTAGAAATGACAAAGCTAATAGGATTTTGGTATTGGGGTGTGACTGGGTAGCCTCCACCCCCAAATTCAGAAGTTGTTTGTGGCCTCCTCATACGGGCAAAAAATGGCTCCAGCCGGACCTTGTATTGGGAGGGACAAGTGGAGATGTTCTAAGCAAACTGCTGCGGCTAGAGGATTCGTGCTCATATGCTTAGGAAAAAATAATCCCCGGCCATGAGATCAAAAGTTGATATGCATCGAAACCCACACTCTTGATTATGTTCCCATCTGTGTAATCCGCAGAAAAAAACATCTTGCATCAAACAGAAAAATCACAACCTTTTTTTGTGGGTAGAAAAATCACAACTTTAGTTCTAATTAGAAACCAGAATACAATCTGTAACCCATTTTTTGGTTGTGACCACTCAACATTTTTTTTGAGAGGAACTCAACATTTGTTGGGCGGCAAAGTAATTTGAAAGGAATAGAGTATTTTGCAGAGAAATCAGTGGGCCAAGAGCAATGCAATATGCACATTTGGGCCCACCTTGGCTAGCCATAGCTCAGGAGCATTTCCCCTTTCCTTCGGCCGTTTCTTCTCCACTCCTCCACTCCAGTCCCGGGAAGCACGCGCTGCTGAAAACCCTCGTCCCTACCGCGGCGCTTCCGGCGGCCGCCATGGACAACCGGGTGCCTCCCGTTCCGTTGGACCCCACGATGGTTGCCGCCTTCCAGCTTCAGGGCCGTGACCCTGACAATGTACAACAGCTCTTTGCTCACGTGATCTCCTACGCCCACTACGCCATCCTGGACCCTCCCGCCTCCCTCGACGCTCGCCTCTTCGCGCTCCTCCCCGACGATGGCATCGACCGCCTCAGCAGCCTCCCCAACATGCTCCTCGACAACATCGTCTCCCGCATCCTTGTCAAGGAGGTCGCGCACACCGCCGCGCTCTCCCGCCACTGGCGCGGGGTCTGGCGCTCCGCCCCGCTCGTCCTCGTCGACTCCCACATCCTCTCCGCACGCATCGCGGTCCTGCACGCCGACACCCGGAGCATCACCTCCGCTGTCTCCCGCGTCTTCGCCACGCACCCGGGACCCTTCCGCTGCGTCCACCTCACCAGCAGCTACATGGAAGGGTCTCATGGCCTTCTCGCACGCTGGCTCTAGCTCCTCGCCGACAAGGGCGTCCAGGAGCTCGTGCTCGTCAACCTCCCGTGGCCGCTCGACCTCTTTCTCCCGACCACCTTCTTAGGCATGAGCACCACCCTCACCCGCCTCTACCTTGACCTCTGGAAGTTCCCCAACACTGCCGGCGTCCCGCACGCCACCTGTTTCCCCAGCCTCTGTGAGCTCGGCCTCTACAGCGTCCTCATGGAGAGCAAGGATTTGGAATTCATCCTCGACAGGAGCCACTGCCTCCTCCCCGCCATGTTCTTTCTCTCTCCCGAAAAACACTGGAAAACTTGCTCAAGATCGAGTTCTAGCTGTTCTTGCTCATGATTTTCGATCTCCTTGCTCAGCTCCTCTTTGCTGTTGATTTTTGGAGAGATTGCTTCTTGGTATGTGCCTCCTCCACTTGTCCAATTAGATTTGTGATTGATAGATTGTATCTTGAGTATTTTGCTGCTATAGGTGATAGGTTGTGTGAGCTTGCATGCTTGTTATATGCTTAGAGATTTCATTTTGATGCATGTGTAGCCCTCTAGCAAGTTCCTATAGTAGTTTATCATCATTTATTAACTTGGAAATCACTTGGTTTGATGTTTGTCTAAAAATTTCAGAAAAGAGTGGTCATGGACAACCACACATTTGGAGAGATATTTTAGGGTGATGCACCTAGGAGGGCAAGGCCTTCAAGATCATCCTCCCGAGCCAGGCCCTCATACAATGAGGATCTCATTACTCCGCGATTCAGCGACGAGGGAGATGAGGGGGATGCTCACCCTTCCACCTTTCCTTGCCAGACCTTTTTGCGGGCTGCTAGGATTTTTTGATGATTTTACAACCTTGGTTCGGAGGGCTGGACTAACAAGCCTTATGAAGGATGAGAGCGTGCAATATGCTACGCTCACTAAAACATTTTTGGAGAGCTTCTCCTTTACTAACAGCATGTTCAAGCCAGATGTTTCTTTCAAAATTTATGGCAGGTCTTATAATATGACATTGAAGAAATTTTGTGAGGCCCTAGGACTTGGTACAGGTGGGTCAGCAAAGAAGATTCTAGCTCAACCCGCTGATTTGTTGGAGCTCTACTGCGGGATAAACAATGATGATGACCGTAGAGCTCAACGGGGAAAGATAAGAAATATTCAACTCCCAGCCATCAGGTACTTTGCTTACTATCTTGCCACTAGTGTTCTTGGTAGGGAGAACACTAGTAATATTTTCAACTATCATTTGGCATTCTTAGCTGCTGCGCTCAACAATGAAACTAAGTACAATCTTGGTTCTCTCATTGCTCATCGCTTAACTGCTAAGGGACCCATTTGTGGCATCCCGCAAAAACCACTGCTAGAAAATCGTGTTATTTTTGTGTGCATTGCATCATCCTGACCGCATGCTCATGTCATCATGCCGCATTGCATTCGAGCATCGGCATGTCATCTTGCATTTGTTTGCATAAAACTATTTTCGAAAAACCTGGTTTTGTTTTCTAAACACCCCATCTTTATTTCAAATTAAAACCGGGTCTCCGGAGTATTTCGTTTTGTCTACCCACGGTTTGCAAAAGCCCGGTTTAATTGAATAAAATATTTAATTATTTTTTTAGGGGGCAGCCAACCGGGCCGATCCGACCCAGTCGGCCACCCCCAGTTCAAAATGGTCCACCAGAATCCTAAAACTACCCAACCTAATCTACCCAAACCCCCTCCACCTCACCCCACCCAATCCTCTCTCGCCACCTCACCCTCATCCCAATCCCCACCCAACCAGACACCGCCACCTCACCCCCACTCCCTCCCTCTTCCCTGCCCACAGCACACACGCACTCAACCCACTCACCCGCCTGCACCATGGCCCCACCGGTCCCCCACCTGCCTCTCTCCCCTCCCCCACCTTCCCCAACCTCTCTCCCCGACCACGCACACACCCCCGTCCCCGCGTCTCCCTCCTCCCCAACGCGACCCCGCCGGCCACCTCTCCTCTGTCCTCTTCCTCCCCTCCGGCCGCCACCCGACCTCCCCAACCCCGACGCTCCTCTCCCCTTGACCCTCCTCTGCTTCACAGGAAAACCGCCGCCGGCGCACATCCCGCGACGCTCCGCCCCTCCGGCCGCCCCCCCCTCTCGTCGAGCGTCGCCACCTCCGTCGTCTCTGGCGCTCCCTCTGCAGGCCGCCACCGCCGGCCTCCTCCGCTCTGCCTCGCCTGGGCCACGCCCCCGTCGTCCGGCCGCCCGCCCGTCGCCATCGTCCCCGCCACCGTCAGGCCCGCCGCCGCGTCATCTTCCCGCTGCCGTCCCCTCGTCGGCCACCGCAGAGCCGGCACCGTCGAGCCCGGCCGTCACCTACGCAGTTGCGCCCGCATCTCCTCAGCCGTCGGCCCGAGCTCCGCCGGCCCCGTCCGTCTCCGTCGAGCCGCCTCATGCCCTGTGAGACCGGCCTCAGTCCTCGGCCCTGGCCGCCCATGCGCCTGCGAGCCGTCCCCATCTCCCCGCCTCGCCTCAACCAGCAGCAGAACCCGGCCGCCGCCTGGAGCCGTCGCTCGGCTCCTCCCCGTCGGCTTAGTCGCTGGCCTGCAACCTCGCTTGTCGCCCTGGCGCCAGGATCTGCCTCGAGCCGGCCTCCTCTGCGAGCGCTTGTCACGGCTGCGTCCTCTGTTGAGCCCCACGTCGTACAGCGAGGACCCGAGCCTGTCCCCGATGCCTTCTACCGCGGATGGTGTTGCGACCGCAGGATCCCTGCTTTCTGTTTGCAGCCTGAACCTGACGAGTTCGGGTGGCATCGTACCCGTCAAGATCTACTACACGGAGCATTTGTCCGAGGTCGCGAACCCGCAAGAACTTCATCATAGAAAGCGAAGACCGTACCGAACCGGTGACACTCGACGAACCTCCGGCAAGATCTTCGACATGGCCAAGATCTACCGCAACCGAGTCCGGCACCGACAAGTGAAGTCAGAACCACCAAGACCTTCGCCGCGGAACCCCCAAGGCCTTCGATGTGGAACCACAAGGTATACTACGCGGCCCCGAAGACCGGTCAGAAACGCCAAGTTCGCCTCATGAACCCCGAAGACCCGAACCCGAAGACGCCAAGGTCGCCGACGCAGCATGCCAAGTACTTCACCCCAGATGAGACAAGTACTTCTTCCCTGTACGCGGACCGACAAGATCTTCGCAACGACCAGATCGACACCGACCAGGGCGGATCCGATGCGCTCCGACGCCGAACCAAGCCCTCTTCGCGGAACGCCAAGATCTACTCTGTTATCCGAGAACAATTCCGCCAAGACCGAACCCCAGATCCGGACCCTGAGACCAACCTCGAACCCCTCGGAGCCCAAGATCGCCCGAACCCCTAATGTGTGAACCTTTTCCCGAGCCCCTATTTTTATAAATGCGTTATATAAAACTTGTTGCATATTAATGGTTCATCTCGCATGCATATCATGTGGGTTGGGGGCATTATGCCGATTCACCTCATAATTAAATATGGGGCCCATATGCGGGCAAATCTAGTCGTATATCGGTCCCATTTAAATTTGTGTAGCGAACCGGTGATCTAATTTTGCCTTGTTAAGACAACATTTAAATTGTGGGGTATCTAAACAACTTGCACCACTTAAATAGTTGTCGGGACCCCCGGTTCCGCTTAATATTGCCTAATTGCATCGCAACTTTGCCATGTCATACATCATACATGCATCATGCCCGATCTTTTGCCGTAGTATTAAATATTGCATCCGGTGTTTATTCTAGTGTTTTGGTTCTTCGCGGATAAGGCCGTTGAGTTGATGCGAGTGTCGACCCGATCTTCGGATGAACCTTCGGCAATGTTTTCAGGCGAGCATCTCCCCCTTTCTACCTATCTTACTTTTATAGTATTTATTCCCTCCTGTTGATCTATTGCTATCTGTGTTGCGATGCTCTAGTTTTCGTACCCGTGTTATCCCTTGCAGCCTTATATTTCCTTGGACACCTCCTATTACCTGTTGTTTGGTAGATAGTTGGACCCGCGCGTCGCAGTCGCTTGCTCAAGTGATGTTGCGTGTCGTCAAGTACCACAGTTGTTGGAGTATTGCCCTGTGTTTATGGTTGGAGATGATCATAACTTTAATTACTGTTTAACAACTAAAATTGAAGTAAGTAAGCAGAGGCACAGGTGGGCAATAGATGTTATTTGGTTGTTAACTGTCCACTTGTGTCCCGTAGGACCCCGAGTACTTGATACCTGTTCCTTGAATATTCGCGCTATCCACATCCGGGAGGATTATGGGACCCCCCTGAGCCAGAGCTTGATTCATTCTTATTTCTTGGGGCCACAAACTAGTTTGAGGTTTTATTTACCATCCTGTACTTATGCCATGCTTTACTGCTTTATTACGATTGTGCGAGGAGCACCTGTACTGTTTAGGTAAGCGGAGTGTTTTCGCGGTATCGACAAGCCCAGTTTTGGGTTCCCAGTCGTTTACAGCCACTAGCGCAAACCTTGAGTCCGTCTCGGAGTCAGCTAACTTCGTTGCGGGTAGCTTAATGGGGTGGCCCCCTGAAATAATTCTGAATCCTGTGATTGTTTTGTCGTGAAGGCCTCGTTGGGTTTTGATTTGGTTTTTCCGAGGTTGATCGAGTGTGTGTTGCTATTTGTGCACCCCTGCAGGGTAAAACTTTCTGAAAGCCGTGTCCGCGGTTATGGACGACTTGGAGCACAGTATCTCGATCATAGACAACTATAACTAAAGTAGTGCTATAAATTTGACTTTATAATGACTAGTAATCAGCTTCACTATAATGGAATGGCTAAATAAAACTGCCAACAATTGCTTGTTTGAGTTGTCGCTTGCGACCATTGTATCTGACTAGTAAGTATTGCAACTATAACGGAATGGCTAAATAAAAGTACCAACAACTGCTGGGTTTTGGGTTATCTCATGCTAATTGTATTTGACTAGTAAGTGTCGCAACTACAACGGAATGGTTAATTAAAATTGCCCACTGCTTATTATATCAGGACGATTATCTATATCTGACTAGTAATTGCTGCAACGATAACTGAATAAATAAAACTGCCAACTGTGTGAGTTCCTCGGTTGACTTCCTCGTTTGGGTCTCGAGGGGGACACACCAGGATGGGTTTGCCTGATGGTAGAATCAGGTTGGTTCCGAATAGGTCTTTCTTACCCCTCTCTGATAGCCGCCAGTTGTATCGAGTCTCTATAGGTTGTTTGGTGCATGCTGCCGCTGCTGCTTCAGTCCACCATACCTATGTAGGCGAGGACCGCCGAATTCTAGCCTCGCCATGTACTGGCCTCAGTACTGACCGCTCTCTCTTTTTCCTTTGCCCTTTGTCGGCACCCCTTTTGTTTAAGCAGGTTTTGAGCTCGACGTCGTTAGCAGGGTTACCCTTCCGGCTTGGCCTGGGCAGGGTTATGGACGCCATTGGTTATTCTTCAGGGCTCTTAGCCCCATTTGCATCTTGTCCGTAGTCGGACGCTCCATCTTTTCAAGGTGATTTGGATCCTTGTACCGTATATCTGTATTCTTGACTCATGGAGTCGCTGTTGTATATATATCTGTTCTGTGGGTCCCATCGAGGACTGTTGTGTAATGTTATTACTTCGTTTTCCACCCGCACGAAAGTGCCTGGTGGGCACATTTGAATCGTTTCTATGCGGGTTTGGCGGGTTTCGCTAAAACTTGCATAGGGTCGATTCTGAGGGTGTTACAGAGTGGTATCAGAGCTCAGCAGTTGCGATACCCCACAAGTCCAGCCTGTAGGATAACCTAGCTAACGGCCGAAGTAGAGTGTCAAAACTATTTTTGCAAAATCGTTTGGATAGTTCTGGTTAGGTCTGCTTTTACTCCTTACCCTTCTGCTATTCTCCTCTTACCTCTACGCGTTTTGAATTCGCTCTCTTCTCTTTCTTCGAGTCCAGGAATTCTCGTGGTTGGGTTTTCGTCGTACCTTCAGGGTTTCGCTTCCTCCTTTGGTGACGATGTTGCTACATCTGGTCTTCATGCTATCCGAGGAATCCTTCGTCTGGTGGACTTCTCTTTATTCCTTCTCGTGCCTTCCGGTGTTTTCCGACGCGACGACATCCTCTACGCCAGATCCGATGCAGAGTCTGCATCACTCCTTTGTTTCTGAACCTCGATTGTCGAGATCTTCAGTCTGATTCCGAGAATGGTTGCCCTCTTTTCTACTGATTGTGCAGAGTAATAGTTTGGGTGCGTGATGGATTGGCCCCCATGCCGACTACTCACTCTATTCGCTTTTGTACATTAAAGTGGGTGAGAATGCATTGATTCTCTCTTTCCATCGAAGCTAGAGGTGGCTTCATTTGTTGATACCTCTACCTTCGACCTCTTGTTCCCGGAGTGTTCCCTCGACGATCACGGACAACGACCTCTTGTTAGTGGTGTCGCGAGGATCTACACGAAGCGAGAAGACGCCGATCGCCGACCTTCCTTCCGGTACCATGAGGCGGATCTCGAGGGCGAGATCCATTGTTAGTGGTGTCGAATTGTGGCATCCCGCAAAAACCACTGCTAGAAAAATCGCGTTATTTTTGTGTGCATTGCATCATCCTGACCGCATGCTCATGTCATCATGCCGCATTGCATTCGAGCATCGGCATGTCATCTTGCATTTGTTTGCATAAAACTATTTTCGAAAAACCTGGTTTTGTTTTCTAAACACCCCATCTTTATTTCAAATTAAAACCAGGTCTCCGGAGTATTTCGTTTTGTCTACCCACGGTTTTCAAAAGCCCGGTTTAATTGAATAAAATATTTAATTATTTTTTTTAGGGGGCAGCCAACCGGGCCGATCCGACCCAGTCGGCCACCCCCAGTTCAAAACGGTCCACTAGAATCCTAAAACTACCCAACCTAATCTACCCAAACCCCCTCCACCTCACCCCACCCAATCCTCTCTCGCCACCTCACCCTCATCCCAATCCCCACCCAACCAGACACCGCCACCTCACCCCCACTCCCTCCCTCTTCCCTGCCCACAGCACACACGCACTCAACCCACTCACCCGCCTGCACCCTGGCCCCACCGGCCCCCCACCTGCCTCTCTCCCCTCCCTCACCTTTCCCAACCTCTCTCCCCGACCACGCACACACCCCCGTCCCCGCGTCTCCCTCCTCCCCAACGCGACCCCGCCGGCCACCTCTCCTCTGTCCTCTTCCTCCCCTCCGGCCGCCGCCCGACCTCCCCAACCCCGACGCTCCTCTCCCCTTGACCCTCCTCTGCTTCACAGGAAAACCGCCGCCGGCGCACATCCCGCGACGCTCCGCCCCTCCGGCCGCCCCCCTCTCGTCGAGCGTCACCACCTCCATCGTCTCTGGCGCTCCCTCTGCAGGCCGCCACTGCCGGCCTCCTCCGCTCTGCCTCGCCTGGGCCACGCCCCCGTCGTCCGGCCGCCCGCCCGTCGCCATCGTCCCCGCCACCGTCAGGCCCGCCGCCGCGTCATCTTCCCGCTGCCGTCCCCTCGTCAGCCACCACAGAGCCGCCACCGTCGAGCCCGGCCGTCACCTACGCAGCTGTGCCCGCATCTCCTCAGCCGTCGGCCCGAGCTCCGCCGGCCCCGTCCGTCTCCGTCGAGCCGCCTCATGCCCTGCGAGACCGGCCTCAGTCCTCGGCCCCGGCCTCCCATGCGCCTGCGAGCCGTCCCCATCTCCCCGCCTCGCCTCAACCAGCAGCAGAACCCGGCCGCCGCCTGGAGCCGTCGCTCGGCTCCTCCCCGTCGGCTTAGTCGCTGGCCTGCAACCTCGCTTGTCGCCCTGGCGCCAGGATCTGCCTCGAGCCGGCCTCCTCTGCGAGCGCTTGTCGCGGCTGCGTCCTCTGTTGAGCCCCACGTCGTACAGCGAGGACCCGAGCCTGTCCCCGATGCCTTCTACTGCGGATGGTGTTGCGACCGCAGGATCCCTGCTTCCTGTTTGCAGCCTGAACCTGACGAGTTCGGGTGGCATCGTACCCGTCAAGATCTACTACACGGAGCATTTGGCCGAGGTCGCGAACCCGCAAGAACTTCATCATAGAAAGCGAAGACCGTACCGAACCGGTGACACTCGACGAACCTCCGGCAAGATCTTCGACATGGCCAAGATCTACCGCAACCGAGTCCGGCACCGACAAGTGAAGTCAGAACCACCAAGACCTTCGCCGCGGAACCCCCAAGGCCTTCGATGTGGAACCACAAGGTATACTACGCGGCCCCGAAGACCGGTCAGAAACGCCAAGTTCGCCTCATGAACCCCGAAGACCCGAACCAGAAGACGCCAAGGTCGCTGACGCAGCATGCCAAGTACTTCACCCCAGATGAGAGAAGTACTTCTTCCCGGTACGCGGACCGACAAGATCTTCGCAACGACCAGATCGACACCGACCAGGGCGGATCCGATGCGCTCCGACGCCGAACCAAGCCCTCTTCGCGGAACGCCAAGATCTACTCTGTTATCCGAGAACAATTCCGCCGAGACCGAACCCCAGATCCGGACCCTGAGACCAACCTCGAACCCCTCGGAGCCCAAGATCGCCCGAACCCCTAATGTGTGAACCTTTTCCCGATCCCCTATTTTTATAAATGCGTTATATAAAACTTGTTGCATATTAATGGTTCATCTCGCATGCATATCATGTGGGTTGGGGGCATTATGCCGATTCACCTCATAATTAAATATGGGGTCCATATGCGGGCAAATCTAGTCATATATCGGTCCCATTTAAATTTGTGTAGCGAACCGGTGATCTAATTTTGCCTTGTTAAGACAACATTTAAATTGTGGGGTATCTAAACAACTTGCACCACTTAAATAGTTGTCGGGACCCCCGGTTCCGCTTAATATTGCCTAATTGCATCGCAACTTTGCCATGTCATACATCATACATGCATCATGCCCGTTCTTTTGCCGTAGTATTAAATATTGCATCCGGTGTTTATTCTAGTGTTTTGGTTCTTCGCGGATAAGGCCGTTGAGTTGATGCGAGTGTCGACCCGATCTTCGGATGAACCTTCGGCAATGTTTTCAGGCGAGCATCTCCCCCTTTCTACCTATCTTACTTTTATAGTATTTATTCCCTCCTGTTGATCTATTGCTATCTGTGTTGCGATGCTCTAGTTTTCGTACCCGTGTTATCCCTTGCAGCCTTATATTGCCTTGGACACCTCCTATTACCTGTTGTTTGGTAGATAGTTGGACCCGAGCGTCGCAGTCGCTTGCTCAAGTGCTGTTGCGTGTCGTCAAGTACCACAGTTGTTGGAGTATTGCCCTGTGTTTATGGTTGGAGATGATCATAACTTTAATTACTGTTTAACAACTAAAACTGAAGTAAGTAAGTAGAGGCACAGGTGGGCAATAGATGTTATTTGGTTGTTAACCGTCCACTTGTGTCCCGTAGGACCCCGAGTACTTGATACCTGTTCCTTGAATATTCGCGCTATCCACATCCGGGAGGATTATGGGACCCCCCTGAGCCAGAGCTTGATTCATTCTTATTTCTTGGGGCCACAAACTAGTTTGAGGTTTTATTTACCATCCTGTACTTATGCCATGCTTTACTGCTTTATTACGATTGTGCGAGGAGCACCTGTACTGTTTAGGTAAGCGGAGTGTTTTCGCGGTATCGACAAGCCCAGTTTTGGGTTCCCAGTCGTTTACAGCCACTGGCGCAAACCTTGAGTCCGTCTCGGAGTCAGCTAACTTCGTTGCGGGTAGCTTAATGGGGTGGCCTCCTGAAATAATTCTGAATCCTGTGATTGTTTTGTCGTGAAGGCCTCGTTGGGTTTTGATTTGGTTTTTCCGAGGTTGATCGAGTGTGTGTTGCTATTTGTGCACCCCTGCAGGGTAAAACTTTCTGAAAGCCGTGTCCGCGGTTATGGACGACTTGGAGCACAGTATCTCGATCATAGACAACTATAACTAAAGTAGTGCTATAAATTTGACTTTATAATGACTAGTAATCAGCTTCACTATAATGGAATGGCTAAATAAAACTGCCAACAATTGCTTGTTTGAGTTGTCGCTTGCGACCATTGTATCTGACTAGTAAGTATTGCAACTATAACGGAATGGCTAAATAAAAGTACCAACAACTGCTGGGTTTTGGGTTATCTCATGCTAATTGTATTTGACTAGTAAGTGTCGCAACTACAACGGAATGGTTAATTAAAATTGCCCACTGCTTATTATATCAGGACGATTATCTATATCTGACTAGTAATTGCTGCAACGATAACTGAATAAATAAAACTGCCAACTGTGTGAGTTCCTCGGTTGACTTCCTCGTTTGGGTCTCGAGGGGGACACACCAGGATGGGTTTGCCTGATGGTAGAATCAGGTTGGTTCCGAATAGGTCTTTCTTACCCCTCTCTGATAGCCGCCAGTTGTATCGAGTCTCTATAGGTTGTTTGGTGCATGCTGCCGCTGCTGCTTCAGTCCACCATACCTATGTAGGCGAGGACCGCCGAATTCTAGCCTCGCCGTGTACTGGCCTCAGTACTGACCGCTCTCTCTTTTTCCTTTGCCCTTTGTCGGCACCCCTTTTGTTTAAGCAGGTTTTGAGCTCGACGTCGTTAGCAGGGTTACCCTTCCGGCTTGGCCTGGGCAGGGTTATGGACGCCATTGGTTATACTTCAGGGCTCTTAGCCCCATTTGCATCTTGTCCGTAGTCGGACGCTCCATATTTTCAAGGTGATTTGGATCTTTGTACCGTATATCTGTATTCTTGACTCATGGAGTCGTTGTTGTATATATATCTGTTCTGTGGGTCCCATCGAGGACTGTTGTGTAATGTTATTACTTCGTTTTCCACCCGCACGAAAGTGCCTGGTGGGCACCTTTGAATCGTTTCTATGCGGGTTTGGCGGGTTTCGCTAAAACTTGCATAGGGTCGATTCTGAGGGTGTTACACCATTTATGAGGGAATTATTGTTGCACATGTTGCTACTGCCTTGGAGCTTGTTGTTGATCCAAATGATACAGTTTTGGCCCCTTAGAGTCTTGATCTTGAATCCATGATTCAACATGGTTTTGTTTCCTTGGGGGCTAATGTGAGAAGTTTACCGTTTGAACTATCTTTTGCCCAACGAGGTTGGAGAGGGGATAGTACTGAGAAAATAGTTTATTTGCCTGCACCTGCTTTGTTTAACTTTGATAACAGGCAAGGATGGTGGCTCATGGAGGTATGTGGCGGAGCTCTCCAAGCAAGAGGAGAATGTTAGAGAGGATGCCGAGGATGATTCGGTTCAGCCCTCCAACTTGGGAGAGTCTTCATACCAGCAGCCCTTATTTGATTGGGGCACGTCTTCTTCTTCATCGCAAGCGCCTGACTATGATCATTCCTATGATGACCCGCCAGCTTGGGGTTATTACCCGCGCTATTGAGCCCCACTTAGGCCAAAAGCCTAAGCTTGGGGGGAGGTATACCGACATCACACTCATCTATATATCATGTTCGGTCGGTTCTTTGTATATCCATTGTTTCATTTTCTTTTTGGTTTTTGCTTCTGCTTTCTCAAAACACAAAAATACCAAAAATATTTTCGTTGTTTCTCTTGGTTTGTTTCTTTGCTTTGGTTTGCCTTAAAAGAAAAATCAAAAAAAAATTGCTTTGCTTTGCTTGTTTTTGCTTTGTGGGCTTGTTTGAAAAAAATATCAAAAACACCAAAAATATTTGTTGTTCTTCTTCGGTTTTGTGAGTTCTTTGCAGGGTTCAGCCATCCTTAGTGGATTTTGGTTTCATGTTATTATTCAAGTCACATAAGTGAAGGGCAATAATGAAGATTAATACAACTTGAGGGGTGGTAAGAGGCTGGTAACGAACTCTATTTGTTTTCATTTTTGTACATATACTCATCATTGTGAGCATGTTTAGTCTGTTCATTGTAAGGAGTATGTTACTGATGGATGCTTAGTAGTTCTTGCTTGTCTATGATTAGCTCCAGCTTGCTAATAGTTTGTAGCGTGTCATATGAATGTTTGCTTGCATTGTTTTATTCATATTTTGGTATGATGTTGTGGTATCCTCCTCTGAATGTTTCATGTGAATCGACTTGGCATATGCTCACGCACGCATATGACTAAACAATAGTTAGTAAGCCTCGATGATTTATTTTGCCTCAGAGTTCTTGTATCACTTTCATGCCATAATTAGTCCTGTTTTGTTGCAAGCATGATTATGACAATTATTGTTCTCTCGTTTGTCGCTCCCTCTCTTTTGCTAGCCTTCACTTTCACTGAGTATGAGCTCTGCTTGTGCTTCCAACTCCCCAAAACCAATATTGCCAACAGTGTCCACCATACCTATCTATTAGCATCATTTGCTATTTCAATGCATATTCTGTATGCCTTGTTTTCTTCCAAATAAAATATTTGCCTGTTTTGAGAAAGTTAGTTAGTAAAGCTCTCACGAACTTGGCCGGACAGGTTACAGAGTCCTATACGGTACACAACTAGTCTAACGTGTCTTGTACTCCAAGGCTCAGTGTACATTGATGACTCCTTCGTAGCATTCCTTTGTCCGGCATGGACCTTCCTTCTGGATCCATCTAACTGGGCCGCCCAGCAAGCCATGGTACTTGCTACCACCTGTGGGCCACCCGGGTTATCTGGATTAGAGACATGCAATGGTGATACCCATTTAGCATATCCCCAACAGTAGCCCCCGGAGAAATCCGAGATCTTGCGCCGTCTTGCTTCTTCAGGTCGAAAGCTCCGTCTAGATGAATGTCGGAAAATCTTCAAGCAATATATTGTAGTCCTCCCAAGAACCCTGCAGTGCTCTCCGTCTTCAACATGTAAGTCGGAGAACTGCTGAATCCTCCATCGTACTCTTCTCGTAGCCGGACAGGATCCATCCATGCCGGAATCTTCAAATGGGATGGTTCACCTGCCTATGTTAGTAGAGCATCATAGACCATAGGTCAGCAATGCCTCGTAACTCACACATGCAGAGAACACAATCATAGCCATTTTTCCCGCGCGAAGGATGCGAAACATTAGCGGCGGCGATGGGAACATGGCTAAATTTCCGCGCACGCGTTGTTCACACAGCAACCGTTTTATCAACTTGCACGAATATTGATGCTGAGTACTATAAATTATAACCATGGTAATTCTTATTCTTTCACTGCATTCTTCCTCGCATCGTCTTCTTCCTTTAGAAAATGCCTCCTCGAGCTTCCCCGCGCACGAAGAAAAAACCCTAGCTTTCCCCATCGCACTTCCAGTCTTCCTCCGCACCAATGACTAGCAGCAGCACCACACTGTCCATGGCGGCGACGAGCGAAGCCACTGCTAATACGGCGGGCTCCATCCATGTGCCTCCAGAAGGCGTGTGGTGCCATGCATTGCGGTGGTGGAAACCACCGGCGGTGACCATATTCCAGTGGGGCTGGAACTGCTGGAAGAGGAGGCTGACTCCCACAAGGGGGAGTGGTGTGGCTCCGATATCATCGAGAGTGATCTCAAGGAGATGCTCGCCGAGGGGTACCTCCCCACGACGGAGGGGCAGGTCTGGAGGGTGGCGCCAGCCGGCGAGGTCATCCCTTCTCCCCAAGACGGATTAAAGGTGTACCTCAAAGCCCAACTGGTACGCGTCGTCTCCCTCCCAATCTCCGACTTCTTCATAGAGGTCCTTAGCCACTACCGGGTTCAACCGCAGAACCTATCTCCGAATAGCATCCTCGTGCTTAGCAAC
Organism: Avena sativa; assembly: GCA_916181665.1. Classification (NCBI taxonomy): domain Eukaryota; kingdom Viridiplantae; phylum Streptophyta; class Magnoliopsida; order Poales; family Poaceae; genus Avena; species Avena sativa. The sequence continues at coordinate 200,330,026 of OV702282.1, forward strand.
TACGCGGCGCTTTGCGAGGGTTACCTAGGAATCAGGCCTAGGTTAGATTTGTTTATATATTTCTTCACCATCAAGAAGGAAGCCGGAGTGAGCAAGGATGAGCTCAGAAATTGTGGAACTATTAGCTTCAAGATCTGGCCTGGCCGGCGGTTCCCCGACATTGTAGGTCACGAGTCCTGCAGAACTGGCAGAGGACATACTTCTACGGCCCAGACGTCCCTCTAGATGGCCGAGAAGGAACGTACCCAAACTTTGTCGATGGAGCTGCCGCTGAAGCCCCGACATGGAGATCCCAAGCCCTCCTTCCCTCCGACAACGAAGCCTTCCGCGTTGTAAGGTGGATCGAGTGGCTCGTAGACACGGGTCTGACCGGGTTGGACCTAGCCATGTGCTGGTTCATCAGGCAGATCCAGCCTCTACAGCACCGCGTGAAGCTGATGCATGAGTACTCCAAGGATAGGAAGGATAGCCTCCGCATCTCCGAGGACAACTTCGAGTGACTCCATCAAGCTTCGCCTCAAGGACATAGTCAAGGTGAAGGACAGGAAGCGCGGCTTCACCATCACCTACGACATGTTCGAGGGTGGCACAATCCCAGAGGTACCTATTTATTTTCCATGTATGACATATACTCCAGTTCTTCCGTCTAGCCTTAACCATTGCATCTAACACTTTGGGATTCACTTGACAGCTAAAGAGTCTAGACGAAGATAGCATGGATGTCCAAGTCTACGACCCCAAGATGAAGAAAGTCACCATCGTGTCCGACGATGATGTCCCGCTGGCGTGTAAGCGGAAGAGATCCACCTCTGACGCTGCCGACGGAGGCAAGAAGAAGAAGATGGAGGGTGGAGCCTCCAAGAGATCCACCGCCTCCCTGGAGGTGGAGAAAAGAAGAACGATTGGTATTCCGTTGACCAAGGCACCAACCAAGGCCAGTATGAGTTTGAAGAAGACCTCCAAAACATCGGGGGCTTCTAAAAATATCAAAGAAATGTTTCACCAAGCATCTCCTTCCATCGCCCCTCCAACTCCAAGCGTCCAGCCTGCTACCGCACCGACAAGATCTCCAGCAAAGGTAACTTCTGAACCTTCCGCCATGGAAGTGGACCCAGACGTTGTCATGAAACTTGTTGTTGCCGGCGATCACGTGACACAAGAAAGCACCACATCTAAAGTGGCTGAAGCTCCGGCTAAGGATGCCACTGGTAGCGGTAAGGAGATGGTGGAAGGCAGAACTTCTGCTGCAGGCGGGGCCATTGCACCCAAGACATGAACGAAAATGATAAAAAATTCAAAAAAATAATTCCTTTGAGATGTAGTTGTATTTTGGGGTATAGTTGTAGGGAAAACTGAAAAATATGAATTTAGATGTATTTTGCAAAAAAAGGTAATGGGACAGTAAAACGGCCATAACCTTTGCATACGATGTCGGAAAAAAGTTTAATATATCAAAATGATCGTCTCAAAATTTTCTACTCGATTTCAACGGCCAAGTTTTACAGCTTCCCCAAATTCGAAAAGAGTAAAAAGTTATGGCAGAAAAAATATTTTTTCCTGCAAAAAAAAAGGGGGGAGAAACTTCTGTGGCGCATTTCTCACATATGCGCCACAGAAGTGTTGGGATTCGAATTTTGAATTTTTGTGGTGCCCTCCCCCTCTCTTTTATCCTTCTCCCCTTTAATCCTCTCCTACGCTTCTTCTCTTCCTCCCCTTCTTCCTGTCCTTCTTCTCTTCCTCCTCTTCTTCTCTTCCTCCCCTTCTTCCTCTCCTTCCTCGCCTACACTTATCCTCTTCCTCCTCTTCTTCTCTTCTTCCCCTTCCTCCTCTTCTTCTCTTCCTCCCCGTCTTCCTCTACTTCTCTTCCTCCCCTTCTCCTCCTCCTTCTCCACTCTTCGTCCAACTCCTCCTCCTACTCCGGCAATGGCCTCCACCACCTCCGGCGACACCTCATCCACCGCCTCCTACTACTACTCTTCCTACTACTCCTCCTCTTCCACCGACGGCCTCCTTCTCCTCCTACTCCGGCAACCCCTCCCCTCCTACTCCACCAACATCGGTGGCCTCCTACTCCGGTAACCCTTCGTCTTACTCCTCGTACTCCTACACTAGCGGCCTCCTACTCTAGAGACCCTCCTCCTCCACCCTCCACCCACCACCCACCTCCCACTCCGGCCAGATCTGGCCGGGTTTTTTTTTTGAATTTTGAAAAAAACAACAGTGGCGCATATTGGCAATATGCGCCACAGAAGTTTGAGATCTGGATTGGGACTTCTGTGGCGCATTTTGGCAATATGCGCCACAGAAGTTTTTGAGACTTCTGTGGCGCATTTCAATATGCGCCATAGAACTACACTTTAGTGGCGAGATAACAGTGGCGTATACCATATGCGTCACAGAAGTCCCAAAATGATGCGCCACTGATAGGCCTTTTCCTAGTAGTGTGATGACACACTTTATTCTTTGCACTTAATAATCTTGAACCATTGTGACCTGTCCATGAAAGTTATATGCTTGCAAATTATATGCTAGGAGTTAGCAGAAACATGCTGTCACGGGAAACGCTTTCAGCACTTTTTGGATATTTTATCCAGTTGATACCTTGCTCTTTTGTTTGTGGATGTCGACGGTGTGAAATAAAAGGGGAGCTTGTGAGTTCATGGAGTATATATGTGTTAGAGAAACGCCTGGGCCGCTAGCCTAAGCCATGCCTAATCATGGTGGAAACTTGCAGCATCACCATAATGAGCATTCTGTGAAGCATCCTCAATAAAAAGCTATGCACATAGTAAATAAAAAGATCGCTGAGATGTTCATTGTCTGCTTGCCTTGTCATTTTGATCACAGGATAGCTCATTTATCATGTGCAAGGGGTACCCCGTTGGCGGTTCTCTATGATATGCATGTATGTACAATGACAAGAACTTGCAGGTAACCAAAGTTGAGTAGCATGCGGAGCGACCCTCGTACTCAAGGGACTTGGGATTTCCAGTTTATGGTCTGTCAAGCATATAACTCAGATTGTACCTCACTTTCACCTTAACCATATAAAGATGCCTATGATAGGGGCAATGAGAGCTCAAAGCTAAGTGAGTACCTTACTTTCAGCATCTGGAAGCCCTTCAAACTTTTCAAAACCTTTTCACTTCCTTGTTGAGTCACCACTTATTCTATGAGCGCCTTCTTGAGAGCATAGTTGTCATTCTTGTGTTTGTTCCAAAACTTGGTTAATTTTGTCATGACTTTGATGCTTGTATCTCTGATATCTTTACTTCTAGTCTTCATGTGAACTTCAGAGGTGCCTTGGCATTTATATTGTGCTCTACAAACAAAGGCAAGCGAGATACCACTCTATCATACCTTACTATGACCATTGCAATGTTGATGTTCCATGCTACTTATTATTATTGAGTTGGTTTCTCTTCATAGCTTGCAATGACTATTGAGTAGACTTGGTTGCATACTTCTTATTATGAATAGTTTAAATATCTACTCCTGTGCTAAGAATATATGCATCATATGAAGCAAATGTGTTCGTGAAAGTTCTTTTATCGCACTCAGTTTTCAACTGAATTTCTTGAGGACAAGCAATAAGCTAAGCTTGGGGGAGTTGATACGTCCAAAACGTATCTACTTTCCTGAACATGTTTGCTATTGTTTCTCCTCTAAACTTGTGTGATTTGGATACAACTAACACGTACTGACGCTGTTTTTAGCAAAATTACCTTGGTGTCTAGTTTTTGTGCAGAAAATAAACTATCAGGAAAAATCCTGGAAAATATGCCAAAAATTATATTTCGCCAGAAGATCCACGGAGCCAGAAGATGAAACGGAGTGGAGGCCTGGGGAGCCCACACCCCTGCTAGGCGCGGGTGGGCCCAGCCCGTGCCTAGGAGGGTGCGGCCACCCTAGGCACCACCTCGGGATCCCTGTTCGCCTATAAGTTGCCCCTTGACCTAAAAACCGAGGGGGGGTCGTCGTTTTTCTAGAAAGAGTTCCGCAGCGCCGCCACCACCAGAAACCAAGATTCGGATCCAGAAACACCGTTCTGTCATCCTGCCGGGACAGGGAATTTGGAGAGCATCATCTCCATCATCATCACCAACGCCTCTCCATCAACCATCGATGTTTCCCTCATCCATGAGTGAGTAATCCCCCGTTGTAGGCTATGGGGATGGTAGGGATTGGATGAGTTCTATCATGTAATCGAATAAGATTGTTAGGGCATAGTGCCTAGTATCTCTTTTAGTGCTATTTGACTTTGTTGCAACTTGTTGTGCTTAATGCTTGTCACTAGGGCCCGAGTGCCATGATCTCAGATCTGAACTTATTATTGAATCATTATGATAGTATTGTTTGTGATCTTATCTGCAAGTTGTGTACACATATCATTGTCCGGATCCAAAGGCCCCGAAGGGACAGAAATTGGGACAACCGGAGGGGATGGTTGTGGTGTGAGGATCACATGTGTTCACGGAGTGTTTATGCTTTTCTCCAGTGCTCTATTAAAAGGAGCACCTTAATTTCCAGTAGTTCCCTAGAGGCCTCGCTGCCATGGGCTGGCTGGACAAAAGATGTTGTGCAAGTTCTCATTGCGAGCACACATGACTATATATGGAACACATGCCTAGGATTGTTTAGTACTTGGATGCTTGTTCTTATTTATCCGCAATGCCCTAGATCTTGAAGTTACATATTTATACTCGTCCATGCAACGCCCGTCCATCCATCCCTATGTCTACCGTGCTCATATCCTATTGTTTGCTGCTACTGTTACCATTTCTCATGTTTTACTGTTGTTGTTGCTTTGTTGTTGCTACTACAAACTGTTGCTACTGATAAACTTCTGTGAGCAAGAACTATTTCCATGTGCAACTCAATTGACAAGTCAGTTGTTAAGGCTTGCAAGTATTCTTTGGCTCCCCTTGTGTCGAATCAATAAATTGGATAATACTACCCGTGAAGACTGTTGCGACCCTCTATACTTGTGGGTCATCAAGACTATTTTTTGGCGCCGTTGCCGGGGAGCATAGCTTTATTTGTAAGTTCACTTGGATCTATTATTGTTCACTGCTACTCCTTTCATCATGGGGAAGTCTCGTGATGGAAAGTTTCCTATTTTACCATCCACTACAAGAAGAGGTACAGTCCTAAACAGTTCCGTTGCTCTTGATTCACCGTTTCTTATAAGTAAGCTTGTTACACCACCACCACATACTCATGCTACACACACTGCTACTACTGCTGAGTCTGAAACTACTTTTGATGCTCATGATGTTAATTCTACTGTGCTTGATGCGATTGGTTCATTAGGTCCTTTCCTAGATGCTACTATGGCTAGTCTAGGGAATACTAAAACTCCTAGTGAAGACATTGTTACGCCTATTAGCTCACCTGAGTCTAGAGAGAGTTATGATATTCATGATGGTTACATTGAATTCACTAATGAATTTGTTGAAGAGTGCCAAAACACACATGGTACTAGTGTTATTAAGAGTCTCCTTGCTAGACGTACTATTATTCCTAAGATGTTCTCTGATCCTAAGTTTGCCACCTCTCCCATAGATATTAAAGATAAAGATTATGATTTCTCTCTTGATTTATCCTATTTAGACATTGTTGAGAAAGAACCTTTTTGTGGGACTGAAAATGAGAGTGTTGTGGCTCATATGAATGAGCTTTCCACTATGAGTGCTTTATTCTCTGATGATTTTAAGATGCGCAAGTACTTTGTTACTAAGATCTTCCCTTTTCACTAAAAGGAGAAGCTAGGGCTTGGTTTAATAGATTACCTCCTGATTCCATTGATAGCCATGATTGTTTGATTGCTTCTTTCTTCCAGAAATATTTTCCTCCCAGTGCTAGACATGCTGCTTTGTAGAAATTTTTGATTTTAAACAGGGAGAAGAAGAGAAATTGCCTGAGTCATGGACAAGGTTCCGTGCCTTGATTCATGCACATCCTGGATGTCCATTGCCTAAGAATGAGCTTCTTGATATTTATTATAATGGACTAACTAATGATTCTAGGACATACCTAGATAGCTTTGTTGATTGTGTTTTCAAGAAAAGAACTCCTACAGATGCTGAAGAATTTATGGCTAAGATAAGCAAGAATTATGATGATTGGACTTCAACTAAGCTAAATGCACCCGAGCCTATTACTCCTGCACCAGTTGTGCCTGAACCAGATCCAATACCAACGCCAAAGAAGAGGGGAGTTATTGCATTAAATTATGAAGGAAGCTAAGAAATGTCTTAAGGAGAAAGGTATTAGAGCTGAAGATGTGAAGAATCTACCTCCTATAGAAGAATTATGCGAGCCAATTCCACACTCATCTACTATTGAGATACACTCTCTCCAACACTTTGATGAAGGTGATATTCCCTATGGTAAGCCTCCTGATCAATGTTTAGAGGAACTTGACATTTTTATTGTTAAACAAGGTAATTTTAATAAACAAGTTCAGAATCATTTATTGGAAAACTCTAGAGCTATTAATGAGTTGAAAGATATTGTGGAAAGAACTTCTAATGATATTAAAATGCTTTGTAAACACTTTCAAATGGTTCAAACCCAACTTGATCAACTTGCTAAGGTACAAAAGGATATGCTAGTTAATGCCTCAGGAGATAAACATGCTTATGGAATTAGAACTAGGAGTGGTATAGCTACTCATGATCCTTTATATCCTGAAGGACACCCTAAAAGAATTGAGCAGGATTCTCAACAAGGTGAAAGTAGTGGTAGTCCTCGTAAGAGAAATAAAAAGAAACATAAGGTAGTTGAGGAACCACTTGAACCTGCTGTAGATCCTAATAGTATATCTGTCTCTGATGCTGAAACTGAGAGTGGTGGTGATAAAAATGATGCTCCTGATAAGGAGGAAGTTGAGGAAGAGCCTGAGAATTACACTAAGAACACCAGGTACACTAAGGAAGATTTTATTCCTAAGAAACATGGTAGTGAGAGAGAACCTTGGGTGCAGAAACCTATGCCTTTTCCAGGTAAGAAACACAAGTCAAATGAGGAAGAACACTACAACAAGTTTTGTGAGTGGATGAAGCCTTTATTTTTGCAAATTCCTTTGACTGATGCTATTAAGTTGCCTCCTTATTCAAAGTATATGAAGGATATTGTCTCTAATAAAAGGAAGATTCCTAATGAGGAGATTTCTACTTTGCTTGCTAATTATTCCTTCAATGGTAAGGTTCCAAAGAAACTTGGTGATCCAGGTATACCAACTATTCCTTGCTCTATTAAGAATAATTATGTTAGAACTGCTTTATGTGATTTGGGAGCTGGAGTTAGTGTTATGCCTTTTTCTCTCTACAAGAGACTCCATCTAGAAAAGTTGATACCAACTGATATATCTTTGCAAATGGCTGATAAGTCAACTACTATTTATGTTGGTATATGTGAGGATGTTCATGTTCAAGTGGCTCATAATTTCTTGGTTTTAACTGATTTGTTGTGCTTGAAATGCCTGAAGATGATAATATGTCTATTATTCTTGGGAGACCTTTTCTTAATACTACAGATGCTGTCATCAATTGCAATCAAGGAAAAGTAACATTCAATATTAATGACAAAGAGCATACTATTTATTTCCCCAAGAAGGTTGCTAGAAGCTATTGCCTGAATTCTATTGAAAATATTGAGAGCATCAGGTTGGAGAAATATATTGTCCCATTCCACAAGAAAATTTTGAAACTATTATTGAAAGAGCATTTCCTATCAGTGATTTTGGTGTTTTATAACAACACACATTTCGGACTAATTATTTGGCAAGTGTATCGCAGGTGCATTGAAAAAGGCTTGATAATGGTTAAACAACCGTCCAGAAACTTTTTGCCTGGTGTGGTACCAAAAAGCGGTAGTACCGCTTTTTGCTACCGGACTCAGCAGTAGATTGTGACCAGTTGCTAAAATGCCAATGCCGGGCTAGGTACTAAAAAGCGGTAGTACCGCATTTTAGTACCTAGCGCGACAGTAGCTTTTTAACCACTTGTCAAAAGCTACTGCCCGCTCCGGTGCTAAAATGCGGTAGTACCGGATTTTAGTACCGTGCGCATCAGAGCCTTTTTCCAACCTATAAAAGGCCACTGCTCACCCCGGTACTAAAATGCGGTAGTACCGCATTTTAGTACCTGGCGTGGCAGTAGCGTTTTGTATGTTGGCAAAAACCACTGGCTGCCTAGGTAGCAAAATGCGGTAGTACCACATTTTTCTACCTGGCGTGACAGAGAGTTTTTTCGACCAAGTTGCTGATTCCACTGCGCGTCCGGTAGTACCGGTTGCCACTTGTGGTACAACCGCTTTACGGTAGCACCAAGTGTGGTACCGTTGTGGCCAGGGCTTATGAAGTTTGAAAGTTGGTCTTCTGGTACCAGGTCCGGTAGTACCGGAGTTCTCCGGTAGTATCGCTTGAACTTCCGGTACTACCGCTGCATTAAAGGCTCCAACAGCCAGATTTCTTGGAGGGGTATAAATACCCCTCCACCTACCTTGGGACAAAATGCTCATCCACATTAAAGTCAAGACCACCATTGGATCCACCAAATCTTCAAGATCTGCTCAATCCATCACCCAAAGTCTTTGATCTTTGGGGAATGGAAGGAGGAGGCCCCGATCTACTACTTCACCAAAAGAGATCTTCATTTCCCCCTCATTTCATTGAGGGCCCCTTTGCTCTAGTGTTTTCTTGGAAACCCTAGTTCTTGTTTTGGTTCTTACAAGCTTGTCTTTGATTGCTTTGACATCTTGCTTGTATTTGGGAGCCTCCGATTAAGTTGTGGATGTGTGCCCCAAACTTGTAAAGGTGCCGGCTTGCACCTTGAAGGTTGCCGATATAGTGGAAGGTGAATCGATCCCGTTGGGGTGAGATTCATCGGAGAACAAGGGAGGCCTTTCGTGGCGTTGGTGGTTTGAAACCACCCCCTCTCCAAACGTAGACGTTCTTCCCTTCAAAAGGAAGGAACTACGGGAAACAAATCCTTGTGTCTCCGCGTCCACCACTTTGGTTACTTCTATCCTTTACCGCACTTTACTTACTTGTTCGTACTTTGTGTTGCGGTAGCTCTTGCATAATTGTCATATAGGTAAATTCACCTTAGTTGCATTATCTAGAGAATTTACCTTATTGTCAAACCATAATTTGAAAAAGAAGAAAATTTGAAGTAGCACCTATTCACCCCCCCCCCTCTATGTGCCCATACGGTCCTTTCAATTGGTATCAGAGCCTCGGCTCTTTATTTGGGCTTTACCGCCTAAGAGAATATGGGTAGCAATGATGGTGATGGTGGTGGTGAGCCGACCCCGGTGACCATGGAAGATCTCAAAAACATGGAAACAAGATTGATCTCTTCCTTGGTCAACGAAGTCAAGAAGATGCTTGAGCAACTTCTTAAAGACAAAGAAGGCTCATCACCCCCATCTCCTCAAGAGGATCAACCATCCGTTTTACCTAAATGGAATACGTCGGTATCCCCCGAGGGTATGATGGTGGGGGGTAAACAAGACAACACTAATTCCTCTACACAACTTGATGGGGGGAAGGGTGAGCACCTTGATTCTTGGTTGTCGTGGTGGTGGCACGGCAGATGCCATGGGTAGGCTAAAGTTTGGGGCCAATGGATGCTAGTGGGATCTGGGGAGGGAAGATGTAGTTGATTCTACACACAGCAGACTAAGGCAAAGATCTTTATTTCTCCTTCCTTGGGCTACAAGTGCTCCTTGAGTTGTATACAGGGAGAAGAGAAGAACTTTACCAGCCTAACGGTACTGAAAAATGAGTCGATCCCTTGCTCAGGGTCCAAGACTCTCCTTATAAAGGAGAGTCTTGGGCTCCTTTAGGGCTGATGTGGCAAGCATATTCGAGGAATATGCTTGTCCCAATATAGTAGTTCAGCGCCCCCCTTTACCTGTCGCTCCTCCTACTATGGCAAGGTTCCAGAGGGCCCCTCCTGCACGCCTCGGGCTTCAGGACTGTCACCCCCGTGACCTCCTTCTGCCTCTCTGTCGCTCTGCGTCTTTGTCTGTAGTACTTGGCTTGGCTCAGATTCTCCCTATCCTGCGGCTAGGGTTTGACTTCAGGCTTCTCCTTCTCCTGCAAGCTTCGTATCATTCGGCCTTGCCTCCCGTAGCTCGGCTTGTCCTCTATCTGCATTAAGGTTATTCGGGCTGACCCAGCCGAGTTACGAAGTATCTCGGCCGGGTAATGTCTTGCCATTATCATGAGGGTCCTGCCCTTTCCCATCTCGGCCGACCTCTACATGATTCGGCCGGCTCAGACCGTAACTCGGAAACTAGACGGGGAACATCCTTCCGTCTCTCCCCGTCTTTACCCTATCCGGGGTTATCCCCCCAACATTAGTCCCCGAAGCTGGTATGGCCCCGCTGATAACCTCGGCTGGGTCGTATCAGTTTCACTACACACGTCCTGTATTGTTTCCGAGTTATTCTTTGCTTGTTCGAGGTATTACCGTATCTTCTCGTGTACGCCTCGTCCTACGTGTCATCCCCATCATTATTTCTCTAGTTTTTTGTTCCTCTACAGTATTCACTGACAGGCTACAGTTACTACTGCGCCTGTCGCGCCGGCGCTGCGACGCCTCGTGCGCCGTTTCCGTTGGGGATCGTGATCTTCTCTGCTACCGTGTGGCCCTTGGTGTGGTTCCGCTCAACGACGTGCGGTCGTGCTGTGCACACGATCTACGCTGCCAACCGCCACACTCACGATCCCACTACCTTGCTTGCGGCTAGGTTATAAAGAGGGGCGCGGCGCCTGAGGATTCACTTTCCCCCTTTCGTTCGCCAGCGCCCTTCTTCTTCCTCTCGCTTATGCGCCCGCTCGCAGCTCCGCCGCTGCGCGTTCATCAGAACCTCCGACGGCGAGGACCTCGCCGCATTGCTCCGTCTGCCTCGTCCGTGTTCGCTAGCTTCGGCGTTGTCGCCGGTGAGTTCTTTCCTGCCGCATCCCCTAGGCTTTTCCCTAGATTTCTCTGTCTCGATTTTGTATTCGTGCGGCGGTTCCTCTGCTCCTCCACCGCCGTTCCTGTGCAAAATCACGATGGGCCCCTGTAGCTCTAAACTTTCCTCCGCCGCTAGTTCTTCCTCCGCCGATTTCTCCGGCGAGCTCATGTCTAGCTCCTTTAGCGGTGCCCTGATAGAGGATGACGATGCTGGCTCTGGGCCTGAGCGAGGCTCGTGGCAGGGCTCCTCCGTTACTCGCCGCGAGATCGAGTGGCTTATTCGAACTCGAAGGATTCCCGCCGAGGTCTCCTGTCGCTTACCCGGCAGCGAGTCCTCTCCGGATCTTCAGGAGGGCGAGTATGTAGTTTTTATGTCGCATTTCTCGCGCGGCTTTGGTCTCCCTCTTAGCGAATTTGCTAGAGAATTTCTCGACTACTTCGGCCTTCAGCCGCATCATCTTCCTGCAAATGCCATCGCTTCTCTTTCTGCTTTTATGTCTGCCTCGGAGGGGTACTTCAGCCTATGGCCGTCTGTGCATGTCTGGTCGAAGTTCTTCCAGATTCGGTCTAACGTAATCCCTGACAAGTCTATGCATCCTTCCGAGAAACTACTTACTCAATGTGGAGCAGCGTCCATTACACCTCGGAGGAAATCCGTATTTCCTCGTGTTACTGGGCTAGAGTCCTGCAAGAAGTGGCACAAGTCCTTCTTTTATGTCAAGAACACAGGAACGGAAGACAAGATTCGGCTCCCTGCATTCTCCATCGGTACGCCCTCCAAGGTGAATTGGACTTATAATCCGAAGAAGAGTCACGCCTTGGCCGAGGCTTTTGAGATTTGGCTTAAAGAGCTGATCCGCGTCGGGTTACGCGGCGAAGATCTGATGGCTACCTTTATTAGTAGCCGAATCTGCCCCTTCCAGAAACGGACACACAAGCTCTGCTACATGAGCGGTCCTCTCGACCCCAACCGAGTCTCGACCGTGGAGCTGGACAATTATCTCATATTTAAGCGCGTCCGAGCCATCTTCAAGACGGAGATGCCTGAGGACTGGGCTTGGGGGTTGAAACCGTTTACACGCGAGCGTCCTCCTCCCGAGGTAAACATAATCAATAACGCTCTGTTTTCCAATTGCTTTCGTAATAGTTTTCGCTAATTTCCTTTTTCTTGTCTTACAGAGGTTCGCAGAGCAGAAGAATGAGGATGCCGAAGTTTTGTTGCTTCCGTGGCCCGCGGACCGGAATACCCCGGATACTGGTGAGCCGGACTCGGAAGAGTTCGTCCCTAAGTCGGATCCTGCCCCGGCTCACGCTCGTGGCAAGGCCTCGGCCCACGAGGAGGAAGGTGATTCGGACGAGGTCCAAGTTCTTGAGGTAGTTGCCGCAATGCCTATTTCTTATGCATTTCCGGCTTCTACTTTCCCAGCCAATCTGGCCGGTCAGGTTCACAACGCCGAACCTATTGCTTCCCGGCCCCCTGTTACCTCGGGGAAACGTGGGGCTCCTGCTGATGCCTCAGAGGCGGTTCCCAAGAAACGAACGAAGAAATCCGCACCGAATCCTCCCCGGTGCAAGATCATGCCTGGAGTTGCAGGGTAAGTTCCCTTCGCTCGTATTTCTTGTTTCTCTCTTTCTGTTTTTTAACCTGATGTCGCTCTCTATTTCCAAAGTTCTCCACTTTCCGTTAAGCCCGACGGTCCTAGTATGACTAGCCGTGTGACTCGGCAGCCGTCTCCTCCGCCTGCCGAAGACACCAGGGTTCCGAGTCCTGCTCGTGCAGCATCTCCTCCAGTTCCGAATCGATCACCCCCTCACCATGATGTGCCTGACACTTATCTTGTTGACGTTGACTCCACTCGGCCCTCCGAGGTTTCCATGGAACCAGTTGTCTCCTCTGTGAATTCGAGTGTTTCTACCGAGCCTCATTCTACCCCCGCAGTTTCTATAGTAGCTCCCGCCCCGGCCGAGGACGTTAATATTCCGGCACCTTCTGCGACCGTGATCTCTCCGGATCCCAAAGACATTGTTCCCATTGCCGAGGTATCAGCTCCTGCTGATGTCTCTAAAGCAAGTAAAGCGGTCGCCGCCAAAGCCTCCACTTCTCAGAAAGGTCTTGTTGGCTCTTCTCAGCCGAGTATCGCCGATGTGCTGCGCAAAAGAACCGCTTCCACCAAAACTTCCGTTACTCCGGCCGCCGGTACCCAGCTTGCTCTTCATAAAAGCCCTGCGGCCGTGGTGGTTACGCAGCAGGTCCGGGGTAAAGTCCTAACTCGGACGGCTAGTGGGAACAGCCTCGGCTCGCTGGTGGAATATGCGAATAATTGGAATGCTGCCGATCAGTTTGAGGGTAATCCAATCAATCAGCCATTTCAGCTTTCCGACATTGGCGGCCGCTTGGATCAAGCTGCCAAGATTATCCTTGATACCAACAAGATGAACGAGGTAACTGCCGTTTTGCGGAGTTTTGATTAATTCTCCATATGTTACTATACACTCTAGTCCCCGAAACTTGCAGGGAACTAACTTGTTATTTGCTTGGAAGTTTAATAATGCTCTACATAGTTTGATTTCAACTTTAGGGTTCGAATCTTCATTCGACTAGATCTGCCTTAAACCTTGCTTGACTTTCGCTTAGTTGATCTTGGAGTATCCAGCCACCTGGATCCGGGTTGAGTTTCACTTAACTCGGATTTGTTTCAGCTTCGAATATCCAGCCACCTAGATCCGGGTTAAGTTTTGCTTAACTCGGATCTGCTTTAGCTTCGAATATCCAGCCACCTAGATCCGGGTTGAGTTTCACTTAACTCGGATCTGTTTCATCTTCGAATATCCAGCCACCTAGATCCGGGTTAAGTTTCGCTTAACTCGGATCTGTTTTAGCTTCGAATATCCAATAATTGTTTACCCCATTGTTTAGGTTGCACATGACCGGCGGACTGCCGAATTTCAAAGATTGCTTTTTTCGCACCGAAAGTTGGAAGAAAAATATGAGAAAGTTCTCCCTGTGGTGAAAAAGACTGGTAAGTCTATAATTCTTTTCGTCATTTTCGACATTCTTATTGTTTTGTATGCGAGATGTCGGCTCACTTTTTTGGTGAACAGGTAATATCAATAATCTCAACATTCGTCTTGCGAAGAAAGTCAAGAGCCTGGAAGGTTAGTTTCCCTTTTACTTTACACCTTCCGCTTTTTTGAAATGTGAGCTAAGCTTCTTTTATCTCTTTTGGCTTTGGTAAATCCGAGTTACAAACCTTTGCAGCATCTCACCAAGATTGCACGCCCATGCGTGACGTGATGCTGCATTTTTTAGAACAAAGCGCTACCCATTCGGCGCAGCTGAAAGAAAAGGATGATGAAATAGCTCGCCTGCGCACCGAGGTGGAGGCCCTTAAGCTTTCTCAGAAATCCGAACTAGAAAAGGTCGACCAGGAATTATCCGAGGAGAAGAATCGGCTAGCTCTGGAGCTGCAGAAGAATAAAGAACTCCTCGAGGCTGCCGAACTGAAAACTCGTGGAATGAGCGAGGAGATCGCTCGCTTTGAAAAGAGCAAGAGCATCTGGGCTAAAGACCTTCAGATAATGATGAGTTATATTCATTGTAAGTTTCTTAGCATGGCCGGATTATGTTTTTCTCTTTGTCGCTGCTGCCTCCTGACACATTTGTGTTTTGCGCAGGTCATTTTCCAGAAGCTAAGCCTGTGAGTTCTAAAGCGGTTCTTGCAGCTCGTGCGCGCCGAGGTATCCCTGTTGACGTTGACTCGGAGTACTCGATGGAGGATTTCCTGGTCGCTGTCGGCGCTGCAGTTGGTCCGATGAAGATTATGGGCAGGGAGTTGGTGCAGGCAGCTATCCGAGCCTACCATGTTCTCTGGCCGAATACCTCTGGGACTCCTGATATCAATGAGGTCGAATTGCTGGTGAAAAGATTGATGGCATCTGAGAAGCAACTGAGTCTCTGGAGGGAATCAGCCGGGCGAGCTGGCGCTGATATGGCCCTTACTGTTATCATGTCATGGTATGAAGACATTTCTCTTGATATCCTGAGAAATTTGCGCACAGGTTCCCGTTGGGTTGAGGACCCCACTTTTGTTGCTCTTCGTCAAGATCGCGCCTTTCAGCTCGTTGAGTATGCCGACGTGCATACCTGGAATGAAGGTCCGAGCTTCCTCCCGAACTCGGACGATGAGGTCGTAGTCGAGGATGCATCAGACAATAACTCGGCTGAACAAGGTGAAGGTGAAGATGATTCGGCTTCTTCCGGTGACTCCAGTTCGAGCTCGGATGAAAACGGTGACGCGCGATCCTCCTCCAAAGGTACTGGGCATTCAACTACACAAACTGATGTTCCTCAACAGCCTCAAGCTTCGGCCGAAGTCGCCCCTGGGTCTGTGGAAGGCGAGGCAACCTCAGCCGAGGCTCCGCCTATCTCGGAGCATCCAGCCCCTGACCCAACTACTGCCTCTCCAGCTGAAAATCTTTAAGTTATTTCTTGTCCCTGGTATGCCGGGCGTACGATGTACGTGGAACATTTGTCTGTCTTCTGTATGACCTGAATTTCTTTTGTCGTGTACTGCTCCGACATATATGTTTGTAGTTGTTATAACTTTGTTTAAGTGGGTTTTCGTTCGAATTCTTGCTTTGATGATCTGCGATTTCCTGATTTTAGGATGTACCTTTGTCTTTGTATTCTCGTGGTTTAACCAATTAATCTGGGTGTGAGCCTCGAATATCATACGAGATCGAGCTATTCTTATTATGAGTATCGAAGTGTGATACCTTCCTTGTACCAAAGGTTGACTACTACTTGGGAACAATATATGGCAGTCCCCGAGTCACGGCCTATTGCGCCGAAGTCTAGTGTGTAAGCCAAATTTCAGAAATAATATAAGACCGTTGCTGAGGCGCTGCCCAGGGTGCCGAGGTCGAATACGTAAGATGAAGTCCAAAGAAGATATGGCAGTCCCCGAGTCACTGCTCCGGATGCCGAGGTTCAATAGATAAGATGAAATTAAAATAACATATGGCAGTCCCCGAGTCACTGCTCTGGATGCCGAGGTTCAATACATAAGATGAAATTGAAATAGCGTATGGCAGTCCCCGGGTCACTGCTCTGGATGCCGAGGTTCAATACATAAGATGAAATTGAAATAACATATGGCAGTCCCCGAGTCACTGCTCTGGATGCCGAGGTTCAATACATAAGATGAAATTGAAATAACATATGGCAGTCCCCGAGTCACTGCTCTGGATGCCGAGGTTCAATACATACGATGAAACTGAAATAACATATGGCAGTCCACGAGTCACTGCTCTGGATGCCGAGGTTTAATACATCATTGGTTCTTGACCTTGAGATACTACGCTATGAGTAAAATGGACGAAGTAAAGCTACATTCCATGGCCGCTTCGTTTCTTCGCCGGCTTTGTCTGCCTTGTTCCTTCCAGGGGATTGAGCGTCGATTAGGTAATAGGCATCATTATGCAGTGCTTTGCTCACGACGAATGGTCCTTCCCATGGAGGTGATAGCTTGTGCATACCGGTCGTGCGTTGCACCAGCCGGAGGACTAAATCTCCTTCTTTGAATACTCTTGGATTCACCTTCTTGCTGTGATATCGTCGCAAGTTCTGCTGATAAATAGCTGGTCGTGATAGCGCCAGTTCTCTGGCTTCTTCTAATAGGTCAACAGTATCTTGCCGAGCTACTTCATTTATCTCTGAAGTTGTATATTGAGTAACTCTTGGCGAGTCATGTAGTATGTCGGCTGGAAGCACAGCCTCCGCCCCATATACCAGAAAGAATGGTGTATAACCTGTTGATCTATTCGGAGTAGTCCTGAGGCTCCACAATACTGCTGGTAATTCCTCAAACCAACATCCTGCCGACCTTTGTAATGGTTCAACGAGTCGCGGTTTTATCCCGGACAACACTAATCCATTAGACCTTTCAACTTGCCCATTAGATGCTGGATGAGCAACAGAAGCAACATCTAATCTTATGTGTTTTTCTCGGCAAAACCTAGCGAAAGCTCCTTCTGAAAAGTTTGTGCCATTGTCTGTAATAACACTGTGTGGGTGCCCATATCTTAAGATAATATCTTTGAGGAATTTCACTGCTGTGAGCCCATCACATTTTTTTATTGGTTTGACTTCAATCCATTTTGTGAATTTGTCCACCATGACCAATATGTGGGTCATCCCCCCTCGTGCCGGCTTAAACGGTCCCACCATATCCAGGCACCACACCAAAAACGGCCAAGTAATGGGTATCGTTTTTAACTCAGACGACGGCATGTGTATCTTGGTTGCATATCTCTGACAACCATTGCATTTTTCAACCAGCTCTTTGGCTTCCTTCAACGCCGTTGGACAATAAAACCCATGCCTGAATGCTTTGGCTACCAAGGCACGAGATGAGGCATGGTGTCCACATTCTCCTTGATGTATATCTAAGAGGATCTCCTGGCCTTCTGCCGAACTTACACACCTTTGCAATACACTTGTGACACTTCTTTTATATAGCTCATTGTTTATGATTGTATAAGCTTTTGCTCTCCTTACAATCTGTCTTGCTAACACTTCATTATTCGGTAACATCGCATCTTTAAGGAAAGAGAATATGGGTTGCGCCCATATCGGTGTGATTTTTCTGGTGCGGTCTCACTTTCTATCTCCATATTTTCCGCCGACATAGATACCTCGGCTTCCTTCACAATTATGCTTACCTCTGCTGTCCTTCTCTTGGATGGTTCCGAGTTATATTGCTGATCTACCTCCATCGGCACATTATCTTCTGCTGAACTTGCCGGAATAAAGATAGATTCGGATTCTGGTGATGGGGTTATCGATGGTTTTTTGAGGTGTTCAGGGCAATACCCGGTGGAATTGATTGCCTGGTCGATCCCAGTTTTGACAATGTGTCTGCGGCATCATTTTCTGCCCGAGGTATGTGGTGAAATTCACACCCTTCAAAGTATCCACTGATCTTTTGCACATGAAATCTATACAAAGCCATATTATCATCTAACGCATCCCAATTGCTTGAGACTTGTTGTACTACTAAATCCGAGTCCCCATAGCATAAGATCCGGCGTATGCCAATCTCTTTCGCTACTTTCAACCCATGTACCAGTGCTTCATATTCGGCTACGTTGTTTGATGCAGCAAAATGTATTTGTAGTACATACTTCAGCTGGTCCCTTTTGGGTGAGGTTAACACTATTCCTGCCCCCAAACCATTTCTTAGTTTGGAACCATCGAAATGCATCGTCCAATAATTTGGGTCTGGTAGTGGCGGCTCATACTGCACATCGGCCCAATCTACGAAGAAGTCGGCGACCGCCTGAGATTTGATTGCATCTCTCCTATCTAATTGTGGAGCGTACGGTGACAACTCAATTGCCCATTTTGCTATTCGGCCACTTGCATCCTTGTTGCTCAATATGTCGGCTATGGGTGCTTCACAGATCACTTTGATGGGATGCTCTTCGAAGTAATGTTTAAGATTTTTTGCCGACATGTACACTCCATAAGCCATCTTCTGATAATGCGGGTAATTCTGTTTTGAAGCGGATAACACCTCGCTCAAATAGTATACCGGCCTCTGTACCGACTTATCATCTTCGAGTCGTTCTACGATGACTACGGCACTCACTACTCTGTTGGTAGCCTCTATATAGAGTAACATTGGCTCTTTTGATAATGGAGAAGCCAAAATGGGTGCTATGACCAACATCTTTTTCAACTCATGAAATGCACTGTCCGCTTGTGGAGTCCAGATGAACTTATCTGATTTCTTCATTAGTTGATAGAGTGGTAGTGCCTTCTCTCCCAGCCGACATACAAACCGGCTGAGCGAGGCTAGACATCCCGTGAACTTTTGTACGTCATTTAGACACCTTGGCAACTCCATTCTTTCTACCGCCTTTATCTTCGTTGGATTGGCCTCTATACCTCGGCTGGATACGAGAAAACCGAGTAATTTTCCTGCTGGCACGCCAAATGTGCATTTTTCCGGATTAAGCTTCATTCGGAACCTTCTCAGGTTCGCGAAAGTCTGCAGTATATCATCCAGTAGCGTTTTGCTTTCCTTGGTTTTGATGACCACGTCATCTACGTATACTTGTACATTTTTTCCTATCTGATCATGTAGGCATTTTTGCATGCATCTCTGATACGTTGCTCCTGCGTTTCGCAGGCCGAATGGCATTGTGCGATAGCAATAAGCCCCGTACGGGGTAATAAACGCAGTCTTTATTTGATCAGCCGGATTTAACGGTATCTGGTGAAAACCAGAATACGCGTCTACAAATGACAATAACTCACAACCAGTGGTTGAATCAATGACTTGGTCTATTCTAGGTAATGGAAAAGGATCTTTTGGACACGCCTTGTTCAGGTTCGTGTAATCGATACACATTCGCCATACAATGGCTACATTCGGATCATCTTTCTTCTTTTCTACTAGCACTGGATTCGACAACCAATCCGGATACAACACCTCCATGATGAACCCGGCTGCGAGGAGCCGAGCTATCTCCTCTCCTATTATTTTTCTCCTGTCTTCGGCGAAGCGGCGGAGAGGTTGCTTCACCGGCCTTGCTCCTGGCTTTACATTCAAAGAGTGCTCAGCCAACTCCCTAGGAACACCTTGCAGGTCCTGAGTTGACCATGCAAATATGTCCCGATTCTCACGGAGGAAGTTGGTGAGCTCGCTTTCCTATTTAGCATCTAGGCCTGCACCAATAGTAACAGTACGCTCTGGGAATTGCTCATCTATCTGAAACTTCTTCTTTTCCTTTGTTGGCTGAAAGGAGACACTTCCATGCGGATTGGCTAGTGCCGGCATATTCAGCTGTGTCGACTGAGCGAGGGCTGCTACCTCCTGAATCCTTCTTTTTTCTCTTGCTATAACCAATGATTCGGCCAAATTTGACCCGGCTGAAGCACACTCCATTGACTTCTTGTAATCCCCTGTTAATGTTATCACTCCTTGTGGTCCGGGTAGCTTCATTTTCAGATAGCTTATATGACAGCTGCCCATGAATTTCGCCAACGCTGGCCGTCCGAGTAAAGCATGATAACAACTCTCTAGATCCACCACCTCAAACTCTAAGTTTTCTTCTCTGCAGTTATCTCTTGTGCCGAATAACACATCCACTCGGACCTTACCAATGGGTTCACATGAAAGCCCCGGCACTATCCCATGGAAAGTGGTCCTCGTGGATTGCAACATGTTCTGCAATATTCCGAGTTTATGCATGGTATATTTGTACATGATGTTGATACTGCTTCCATTGTCAATGAGTACTTTTGAGAATTTCACATTGATGCTTGGTCCGACGAATGTCGGATCCAACACGAGTGCATATGA
This sequence comes from Avena sativa, assembly GCA_916181665.1. NCBI lineage: Eukaryota > Viridiplantae > Streptophyta > Magnoliopsida > Poales > Poaceae > Avena > Avena sativa. The sequence goes on from OV702282.1 coordinate 200,350,370, forward strand.
TCCGGGATTTGGAATTATCTTGGGGTGATCCTTTATGCTCCAAGTTACCTCCTGATCTGACCAAGGGACATATCTTGGTACTGCAGGTATAACTGCGTTTACTTCCATATGCCGGCGCTGCACACTCTGCTTGTCTTGCTGTTCCGTTGTGAACACGCAATAAGACTGATGATGTTCTCTGTAATCATTGCGTCCAGTACTCGCTGGATTTGCCCTTCCATCCTGGACATGGTTCATCACCTGATGTACCGCATCTCTCCGATCCGAGTTATCGTACCTCGGGGGAGGAGGCGGTAACATCAGTTGCTGTGCATTTGCTCCAGTCAACTGTGGTTGATGCTGCTGATGTACTTGATGGGGTGCTGCCTGAATGCCTACGGGGTTTCCCATTGCATTTTTCATCCATGCACATTGGCGAGTCGTATGGTTGGCTGGCCTGGATGGGTTTGACGTGTGAAATTTACACGGCTGATCTAACATAGATTCGAACGTGTACTTCGGCCTCTCCTGCCACTGTTTCTTTTGTTCTGGGGTCCACTGTCTTTTTCCTTCATTCCTTGGTGTCCACTGCTAAGGACCATTCTTTTGCCGTTGAGTCACTCCGTGACTCGGCTGGTCTTGCGCTACTGCCGCCACTTGGGCCGAACTATATCTATAATCCGGCCTTTCTTCTCTTCTTCTTCCTCTGAAATCACTGCGCCTGGATGACCCGGCCAAATCTCTTGCATAATGGTCTTGTTGCTCCCGATGATCCGCCGACATTAATTCTGGTTGCGTTGGATCTCCTAATGTGTAGGAGTCCGCAATTCTGATAGTTTCTGCCAATGTGGTCGGCATATCTCTTTGCAGACGTTGCCACAACACGCTGGCATAACGGCATCCTTGTGCGAACCAAGCTATTGCTTGCGACTCTATAACTCCCTCACATGAGTTTCTCAGGTTACACCATCGAGTTAAAAGCTCTCTATCTGTTTCATTCGGCCTCTGCTTGCACATGGCTAACTGTTGTGGCCTGTTTGGCCTCTTGTATGTGCTGGTGAAGTTGCTAACAAATATTTCTTCAAAATCCAACCAACAATTGATACTGCCCGCTGGTAGATTATTCAGCCATACCCTAGCTGGTGCTTCAAGCATTTGCGGGACATACCGCACTGCCCATCGTAAGTTTCCACCCGCTATTTTCACAGCAGTGGCATAGTCAATCAACCAGTCTTGTGGTTTGGTACTCCCATTATATGTTTTCGTGCCTCTTGCTAGCTGAAAGTTCGGCAGCTTCACTTGCATCATTTGATGGCAAATCTCTGTACAAAACTCTGTCTTGTATTCCATAGTGGTTATTTCCACCACGGATCGCATATTCCATCTCGGAATAACCATCATTGTATCTTTCATTCACTTGATTGTGGCGAGTTGGCCTCGTCTCTCTTTCCTGCCGGGGTTCATGCCTTGGCTGCGGGTTGAGTGGCAGTTCTCTTCTTACTTCGGCCGAGGTATTGTTTTCATGATTGCCTCTTCAGAGCTCTCTTCTGCCGAGGTCTCCATTGCCTCGGCTTCCGCCGTCTTTCTCTATATGGCCGGGATTTCTCTCACCACTGTTACCTCGGTTTCCATTGCCTCTGTTCTCATTTGCCTTCCCGGCTATTGCCGGATCATACGGAACAATTTGTTTGTTTCTCTTTCCTGAGGTTACTGCTCTGTCATTCCGTGCATTATTTCCGGGTGAGGATGCTGCTGCCACGGACAAGGCAGGTGCTGCTCCTGCTGAGTGAACTATTCGTGAGGCCCCCGGCCTCGCCGGGGTCTGCCCTGAGCATTTCTTCGTTTTGCTAGTTCGCGATGCGCACCAACTCATTCACTCTTTCTTGCTGTTTCTGCCGGGCTTCGCCGGTCAACCTCTCTAATTCCAATGCTGCGGCATTTGCCGCTCTCAGGTTCTTTGCCGGGGTACTGTACCTCGGCAAGCCCAAATCAATTGATTCCGCCTTATGAGCATCATGCTCTTTGTTGATATCATCTATGAGGTTTTTCCCCCTCAATCTTAATTCGTCCACCCGTTCAGGTGCGACGTCAAGCTTATTAGCTTTGGCATATTCACGCAGGGTCCTATTTAAGGACTCTCGCAAGGCCGACACCTTTTTGGCCTCTACCAGCACCTTTTGCCTGGTTTCTTCTAATTCTGCCTGAGCATTTGCCGGATCAAGTATCGACGCTACAGGTGTAGTCAAGTTCTCTATGGTTGCATGAAGAATGTTCTCTGGCCTTTCCAGAGGTGGCCCTCTTACTCTTGGTGCCTTTGGGGTAGTGTCCTGCACCTCGATCGGGTTGGTCGCTGGTGGGATTACCTCGGTGGGTTGTGGTGCTGTCTGCCTGGGTGCGCCCTGTACGCCGGTGGCAGGTTCTCTAGTTGATCTGGTAGCCGCTACTCCAGCTTGCACTCCGGCCGCGACCATCACCTCGACGCTGCCTTCGGGATGCGCTCCGCGCGGACGGCTCGCAGTGTTAAGAGGTGGCTCTCCTACAACGACAACTCGGTGAGGATAAATGCCGGAGATGTCGATGCCGACGTAGACCTTGTGCCCGCCCAGGTTGATGAAGACACCGTTGCGAGGGGGATTTTTTCCCCTGAAGCTGCCTGCATTTTCGCTGATGTATTCACAGAGATCAAACCTCTGGACCAAGCCAGAAACAACGCGCTCGCCCGTGTTGATGAAGTTTCCCATCCGGATCATAACTCCAGCTAGCACCGCTGCTGGCCCCACGGTGGGCGCCAACTGTCGTGGTGGTGGCACGGCAGATGCCATGGGTAGGCTAAAGTTTGGGGCCAATGGATGCTAGTGGGATCTGGGGAGGGAAGATGTAGTTGATTCTACACACAACAGACTAAGGCAAAGATCTTTATTTCTCCTTCCTTGGGCTACAAGTGCTCCTTGAGCTGTATACAGGGAGAAGAGAAGAACTTTACCAGCCTAACGGTACTGAAAAATGAGTCGATCCCTTGCTCAGGGTCCAAGCCTCTCCTTATAAAGGAGAGTCTTGGGCTCCTTTAGGGCTGATGTGGCAAGCATATTCGAGGAATATGCTTGTCCCAATATAGTAGTTCGGCGCCCCCCTTTCCCTGTCGCTCCTACTACTACGGCAAGGTTCCAGAGGGCCCCTCCTGCACGCCTCGGGCTTCAGGACTGTCACCCCCGTGACCTCCTTCTGCCTCTCTGTCGCTCTGCGTCTTTGTCTGTAGTACTTGGCTTGGCTCAGATTCTCCCTATCCTGCGGCTAGGGTTTGACTTCAGGCTTCTCCTTCTCCTGCAAGCTTCGTATCATTCGGCCTTGCCTCCCGTAGCTCGGCTTGTCCTCTATCTGCATTAAGGTTATTCGGGCTGACCCAGCCGAGTTACGAAGTATCTCGGCCGGGTAATGTCTTGCCATTATCATGAGGGTCCTGCCCTTTCCCATCTTGGCCGACCTCTACATGATTCGGCCGGCTCAGACCGTAACTCGGAAACTAGACGGGGAACATCCTTCCGTCTCTCCCCGTCTTTACCCTATCCGGGGTTATCCCCCCAACATTGGTACTCTCCCGATCCTCCCGCCCCTCACCCTCATGTGTACAATAGGGGTGACCCACCTAAGCTTGAAGAGTCTGCTACTTTTGCTCAATGGCAATCACTAATGAGAACTCATGTGTGCAGCTCTTGCATTGAACTATGGAACATCATCGAGCATGGACTCTTTATTGGGGATCCAAACAACTTGACAAGAAGAGAGGTTGTCAATAGTCAACTCAATGCCACTGCTTTGCATATGATTCAACAAGGATTGGGGACAAAGGATTATCCACAGATTGAGCACTTTAGCATTGCCAAGGAAGCTTGGGATGCTCTCACTGTGTTGTTTGTTGGAAATGAGAGTATGCGGAGGAACCGATATGATGCTCTAAGAAATGAAGCCGAAGGCTTCTACATGAAAGAAGGTGAAGATCATGAAGACATGTACTGAAGACTCAAGACAACCGCCACCGCTTTCAGAAATGTGGGTGCCTCACATGTGGATGATGCATGGATAAAAAGGAAATATGTGAGTGCACTCATGCCTTTTGAGCCCACCGACTTGAAGAGCCTACAAGGAAGACACAACTACCATATCATGACCTCAAATGAAGTTATGCAAGAGATGGCTGCCTTCAAAGTAGCCGCTAAGAATGCCAAAGATGCTCGTGCCCTTGGTATGAGCAATGTTTTCAATGTTGCATTGAAGGCCAAAGTTGTGGACCATGGGGATGAAGATGATAGTGATGAAGGCCTCTCCATGGACCATCCCGATGAAGTCAAGATTGCTCATGGTCAATATATGGCCTTCTATGCAAAGAACTTTTGGAAGAACCCCGCCAAGTCCAAGATGGAAATGCAACGGGGAAGCAACCCAAATGGGAAAAGAGAGAATACCACTAGGTTGAGAACTTGTTTCAATTGTGGTGACCGCTATCACTTTGTGGCAAGTTTACCCTATGAGAAGAGAGAAGATCATGGTGGTAAACTTGTGTTGAAGAAGACTCTCAAGGCACCTTACAAGAAACCTTTCATCAAGAAGAATCCCATCAACAAGAAGTCGGGAGAAATTGTCTTGATCACTCATGAAGAATACTCCTCTGACAATGAAGATGATGAAGATGAGGAAGAGGAAACTTCTAATGGTGTGGTTGCTTTAGCCACCACTTCTACTCCGACATTCTCACTCTTCGATTCTCCAAATGAGAACTCGCCCACCAAGAACGTCACTTGCCTTATGGCAAGAGGAACGAAGGTATCCTCATCATCCCGCTCTAATCCCTTAGATAATGATGAAATTGATGATGAGATGTCTCTTGATGTTAAAAATGAATTAATTGCCTTTGATGAGTTTATGACTAACCTAGAAGGAGATGCTAAGTCACATTTTGGAAACATCTTAGATCAACTTTCACATACTCAAGAGCTTCTAGATGTAAGATGTAAACTTGGGCATGAACGCTTGATTGAGCTAGAAGCTTTAAACAATGCTCTAGAAGAAGAACAAGAAACTAGGTTGTCACTTGAATTAAAACTTGAAGGGCTTGATGAGGCCAATGAAATTATTGTTAACAAACTCATCAAAGAGCGTGATCATGCTATTGCTAAATACAAAAGGGCTAAAAAGGACAAGATTGAGTTTGGTGTGGTTCATGAAAAACTTGTCGAGGACTTTAGGTTGCTTAACAAGGCCCACAAGGCTTTGGAGAGTGAACTCTTGTCACTCACAAAGTCCCATAAAACGCTTCAAACTCAATTGGACAATATTCCTTCACCTAGTAACTTCATTCCATCTAGTAGTACAACTATTCTTGAAGAGAATGCTAGGTTGAAGGGAGAGCTTGCTAAGGCCACATTTCCACAAGGCAACAAGTCCATTGATGATCTTTTGAGCAAGCAAAGGCCTAGTGGTGATAAAGGGGGCATTGGTTTTGTCTCCAATACTAAGAAGAAGAAGAACAACAAGAAGAAGAAGGCCAAGCCCACACAAGAGACCAATAAGACCATTGTGGATAGTAAGGCCACAAGTGGTAAAACTATGTCTCATGATGACTTTGCGGGAAGTGCTAACCCTCACTATGTTCTAATGCGTGATTATTATGGTGATGTGTATGCGCAATATGTTGGCCCATATGATGGGTATATTGCTTGGTCTATTTGAGTTCCCAAGACCCTTGTTGCTAACAAAAGAGGACCCATTGAAAAATGGGTACCTAAAAATTAGCTTGATCTTTTGTAGACTTATGCTTCCGGAGGGTCAAAGTGGGTGCTTGATAGTGGTTGCACAAGTCATATGATCGGAAGCTCGTCTATTGTCAAGGAGTTAAAGCCAAATGATGATCAAATCACCGTGACATATGTCGACAAATCAAAGTCTAAGGTAATGGGTTTCGTCAAGGTTGTGGTTGCTCACGACATTACACTCGTGAACGTCATGCTTATTGAGACCCTTGGGTACAATTTACTTTCAGTCCTTGCTCTTGGAAATATGGGCTTTCCATCTTTATTGATGTTGATATTGTGGTCCTCTTGTGGAGCAAGTATCTCAAGGTCGCTTTCGTTGGGTACGTCAAACATGACTTGTATGTGGTGGACTTTTCGGAGCAAACCACTACAGATCCGATGTGCTTATTCGGAAAGGCCAATGTGGGTTGGCTATGGCATCGCCGACTAGCCCATGTCAATATGAGAACTTTGCAAAGTCTCCATAAGGAGGGCCATATTGTTGGACTAAAAGAAAATTTTTCCTTTGCCAAAGATCGTGTTTGCAGGGCATGTGTTCTAGGGAAATGCATGATGCTCCTCACAAGACTAAGAACTGTATCAAGTCTACCAAGATCTTGGAACTCCTCCATGTGGATCTCTTTGGTCCTCCATCTCGTGCAAGTCTTGGTGGGAAGAAATATTGTTTGGTGATCGTTGATGATTTTTCAAGATACTCATGGGTATACTTCTTCAAGTTGAAAAGTGAGACCCAAAAGACCTTCATCGACTTCATCAACATGGTCCAACGACAATACAATCTTCCCGTGTTGATCATAAGGAGTGACAACGGCACTGAGTTCAAGAACTACACCTTGAATGATTTTCTTAGTGATGAGGGGATAAAACATCAATATTCCGCTGCATACACCCCTCAACAAAATGGTGTGGCCGAAAGGAAGAACCAAACTCTTATTGAGATGGCTAGGACCATGTTGGCGAAGTTTAAATCTCCATACAACTTTTGGGCCGAAGCCATCTCCACCGCTTGCCATGCTTCAAACCTTCTCTACCTCCACAAAGAAATCAACAAGATTCCATATGAAATTCTTACCGGTAACAAGCCCAACATATCTTACTTCAGAGTGTTCGTTTGTGAGTGTTTCTATCTCATAAAAGGTGTTCGTTTGTCTAAATTCGAGTCTAAAGCATTAGAGGGTATTTTTGTTGGCTATGGTCTCGAATCTCACACTTATAGAATCTATGATAAGCTCTCCGGAGCCGTCATAGAATCTTGTAGTGTGACATTCGAAGAATATGATGGTCCCCAAGGGGGGCGTGTTGATTCTTGTGATGAGATGATGAAATGCCTCAGGATGCCATAGGAAGAATGGGTGTGGGATTTATCCGCCCCGTTGAGGAACCCCTTATGGCGGATCGAGAAGAACTATGCTCCACTCAAGTGGAGCCCTCATCTTCACAACCTCAACATGATCCATCCACCGAAGAGGACATTGACTCAAGCCAAAGACAAGATGTGGACCCTCAACATGGTGATCAAAGTGAAAACTCTAGTCAAGGGGAGCTTGATTCATTCGCCAGGCTGTCAGGTGGTGCCAAGATAATTTCTTGTAGCATCCCAGTTGTCTAACACCTGTAATGCTACTGGATCTAGTAATAAAAGGGCCACTTCCTACATATAATTGTTGCATCATCATCATATCATGCTCATGTCATCATGCCACCTTGCATTTGAGCATCATACAAAAACTCTTTTGTTTGGTTCTTATCTCATATGCATTAATAATTGTATTTGCCTCTTGATATTGTATTTGGTTCTTGATATATTGCTTAAATGCCCAAGTTGAGTTGGGGGCATATCTTTTATTTGACTCCACCACCTTTCTTGACATCACCCCATCTTTCCACCATTCCACCTTACATGAGCATGGCAACTTATTGGTTTTACCTCTAGCTCATGAGGGTTGGGATGGATCAAATTCTAGCTCCCATATGTGTGGTTTTTGGGGTTATCATCATGTTGGGATATTTGGTGGGCTTAATAAATATCTAGTGGCATATACACACTAGCAAGTCCCATTGTATTTCAGATATGGTCATCTCCATCTATTCCACATGGGGCATCCTTTTAAATTCTTTTTGCTTGGCCTCTATTCCAATTTTTGGGAATGCAAAATAATAATGCCATGTAATAACATTGTTTTCACAAGAATCATCAGGGCAATAAATATTTCTGCATGGGCCATGCAAGTACCACCTTTTTGCTTGTCTTTTGGATTTTATTTGTTTTGAGTGGATCATCTCTATCTATATCCCTTCCTTTTGGGCTTGATCTAGTTGGTCTTGTTTACATCATACCACATCCCTCTCTCTCCCTCTTTTCCTCTTGATCTTGCTTGATCTATGTTTGGAGCATGCATGCTTCTAAAACCCTAGCTCTCACCCCTCTCTCTCTAATCCTCTATCTAAGTTTCCTCTATCACCTACTCCATCATCACCATACCCCCCATACCCCATCCTAGCTAAACCCTAATCTACACCTAATCTAAACCAGACCCTAAGTACCCCCTCTCTCTACCATACCACCACCCTCTAAACTAACCCGAGGCCACCCTCTAAACCCTACCCGAGCTAGCTCCTCCTCTCTCTAGCTAACCGAGCCACCACCCTGCCCTAACCCTAGACAGAACCCATGCCCCCTCCCTCTCTCTTCTCCCTCTGCCACAGCTGCCCCACACCGAACCACCCTCCCAGGCCTCGCCGTCCCCACCTGTTAGCCTCTACCCCGCCCAGCCCGTGCCTGCCTGTCCTCCCTTGCCGTGCACGTGAGAAGGAGGAAAGGTGGCACCCGAGCCACCTTTTCCCATCTTCCCCTCCCCCACGCAACCTCACCTGCCCCTCTCGTTCTTATCCACCCCCTCGCCCCTCTAGCCTCCCCCAGATCCCACCCAGAGGCCCTGCCTCGTTTCCCTCTGCCCCTCTTTTCTTCACCGCCATCGCCGGCCACCACCGTCGGCTACCTCTAGTCGACATCGATCCGGGAGGCGGGAGAGTTGTTGAGGTTGTCGAGGAAGACGACGAGGTGCCCCTGCTTCGCCCTGGACACCCCGACGCGGAAGGAGAAGCCCCAGAACCCCTGCCCCAGCGCGAGCCCGACGAAACCCTAGCGCCGCCAGTACGTCTGCCTTGTCGCCGACCTGCTGCTCCCCTGCACGATCCAACCCCCCCAACACAACCGCGGTAAGCTCAGCTCCCTCCCAGACATCCTCGCCTTCGTCGTCGTTGTCTGGTCGCGCCGCGCGTTTCGTCGAGCGCCCTCAGGGTGCTGCCAGACGCTGGTGTTTGCCGGTGTACGTGCCGTCTAGCGCCATATCTAGCCATGCCCCCCTACCTGACATCAACACACAGCCACCGCAGTGGTTCCGCCCCACCGCGCGCACGCCCGCGTCGCGGGTTCGAATCCCGCCTCGCCGCGCTGCTCTCTACCCTCTTTTCGATCAAGGCAGAGAAGATCAACAGTGGGCCGTGTCCACTTTGCACATACCCCCCCTCTTTTGTTTTCCTAGCCCGTGGTCCAGCCCAGCCCCACCGTCAGCGTCGTGTGCACTTTTGCAAAAAGGCTCCTCGGGTTTTGTTTGTCTCAACCCGCAGTCCCCCCCTGGGCCACGTGTTCGGCCCGCGTCAGCTCGCTGGCAGGTGGGCCTGCAACGCAGCTGGTCCCATCTGTCTGTCCCTGGGGCTGGCACAGGCCACGGTGTCAAACGTCGCCGCGCGCGTGTGACCCAGTCAGCAGAGCAGCCCACTCGTCAGCGTCTAGGGCTAGCTCTGGCTGGGTATAAAAAGTCTGCCTGTTAGTCTGTTTTATTTCTAATTAAATTCAAATTAATTCAAATTCAAATATAAATCTGATTTCAAATAACTTTTCAATTATAAATCCAAATCATGCAAATAATATATGTTTTGAAATCATAAAAATGTGAGGATTTCAAATATGCTATTCAAATTACCTTTTGCACATTTAAAATTCCAAGTTGAGTAAATTACAACAAATGCCACTGGAACTTAATAAATTAATAACTTTTGATTTATAACTCCGAATTTAACAAATGATATGTCTAAAATGATCAGCTCGACGAGACCTTTCTGTTTATGCTATCCATGACTTCAATTGAAGCATGCATCATATAAATATAACGTATACAGCAACTATTATGACAATAAAACGTGGCCAAACCTTAATAAAATGACTTATTCTTGTATACCACACCTCACCCATGCCATGCTACTTTATTGCCATGCAACTTGTGCATCATTCATCATGGCATGATTGTTTGCTTGACGCATTTTATTCCTATGCTTGTGCACTTTATTTATGTTGGCCTTGTTTGTTTGGTTCTTCTTCGAATAGACTCTGAGCAGGGGATATATCAAGAGAACCAGGAGCACTACCCAGATCCGTCTCTCGCTTCAACTGAGTTGCCAGGCAAGCACTACCACATGCTTGCATACATACAGTACCTATTGCCTCCATCTTATTCTTGCATCATTGAGTCGCGATTGCATTAAAATTGAATCCCAAGTATTGCATAGCCTTTATTTTTAAACCCCACCAAGCTTGTTCCTCCATCCCATGAGCCATTACTACAGGAGTTGTTTGAGCCATGCGAGTCGTGGAACAGCATGTGTAGGGTATGTGAGAGTCTGATGGATAACGCGGCACCTAAACAACTTAACCTGAGTAGTAATGGGATAACTAATGAAAGTGGCACCGGTGAGCAACATCTGCTATTTGGTTTTTCCTGCTCACTTGTGTCCCGTAAGACCCCGAGTACTTGATTCCTGTTCCAAGATTATTCGCGCTATCCACATCCGGGAGGCTTATGGGACCCCCCTGAGCCAGAGCTTGATTCAGTCTTATTTCTTGGGGCCACAAACTAGTTTGAGGTTTTGTTTACGATCCTGTACTTATGCCATGCTTTACTGCTTTATTATGATTGTGCGAGGAGCACACTGTACTGTTTAGGATCGGGACACGATTCCGCGGTGTCGACAAGCTCAGTTTTGGGTTCCCAGTCGTTCACAGCCGTCCACCCAAACCTCGGGTCCGTCTCGGAGTCAGCTAGCTTCGTTGCGGGTGTACTCCAAGGGGTGGCCCCCTGAAATATTTCTGAATCTTGTGATTGCTTTGTCGTGAAGGCCTCGTTGGGTTTTGATTTGGTTTTTCCGAGGTTGATCGAGTGTGTGTTGCTATTTGTGCACCCCTGCAGGGTAAAACTTTCTGAAAGCCGTGTCCGCGGTTATGGACGACTTGGAGCACAGTTTCTCGATCATAGACAAGTATAACTAAAGTACCGCTTTTAATTTGACTAAGTAATTGACTAGTAAATAGTGCAACACTCATGGAATGGTTAATAAAACTGCCAACGGATGGGAGGGGTTGTTCGTCCGCTTCCTCGTCGGTAAGCGAGGAGGAGGATGGATCTGGTGATATTACTGTTATAACTTTTGTCATTAATTCACGGACATCCGTCTATCATTGGTTAGGCGGATGGTTAGCGAGTCTCTATAGAACTGTTAGGGTTTATCTTTTGCTGCAATTGCGTCACCCCAGGTTGTGTCCCCTTTAGAGGCATAAAGACTTGCTGAGTACCCTTAGGGTCTCACACGATAAATTATTGGTTCAGATGAACAGGTACACTCGCAAGACGGATACTGGGTGGAGGAGGCTGATGATCTGGGCAACGATCGTTCGGTGTAGAGATTCCGGGAACGGGGATCCGTGAGATCTGTGGGCGGGATGTGCTTATTTCTATGGCATCTTATGCCGATTTGCTTCTTATCCGTACTCGGACTTTGTTTTGCCGCTTCCGCTTGATACTCTAATGTGTGATGTATGAGGAATTATCCTAAAATATTATATCTATCTATGTCATTTGAATCTTGCCGTATGGCGTTGCGATATTTCCTTTCTTTCTAGATGGAATGGCTCTGATGTACTTTTGTATGGTGGCTTGCATACATACTCATTTGTGTATGTAGTTGATCCCTTCGCCTGCCGATTACGCCGCCCGTACAGGTCCCGATGAATTGGAAGTGGTTGGGACGGCCGAAAGGTCTACCCGTGAGTGGCTTTTGGGGCCCCACCGTACTATTTCAACCACTACCGTTCATCCAGGCTTGTATCTAGGAGCGTAATTCACCGAGGTAGTTACATTTCTCAAGGAAGATCCATACAAACTGCTTTGAGACAAGCTCAAATTGATGCTAGAAGAGCACTTGATCAAGACCAAGGTCAATCTTTGCCTCCCAATGTAGAGGATGATTCCAATGATGATCAAGGTCAAGATGATGGTCAAGACGAGGATCAAAATGAAGAAGAGGGTCCCCCAAGAAACAACACAGAGATCCATGCTCGTCGCGAAGCTAGAAAGGAAAGAATGTTGGAATTACGAGACCACACTCTACAAAATGTTGTTGGTGACCTCAGGAAAGGCATTTCCACAAGAGCACAATTGAAAAGGTTCAGTGAACATCAAGCTCACATCTCCATGATTGAACCTAAGAAAGTGTGGGAGGCTCTTGAAGATTCGGATTGGTTGGAAGCTATGCACAAAGAGCTCAACAACTTTGAGAGAAACAAAGTATGGAAGTTAGTTGAGAAGCCAAAGGATTGCTGCAATGTTATTGGAACAAAGTGGATATTCAAGAACAAGCAAGATGAGCATGGAATTATAGTAAGGAACAAGGCTAGATTGGTTGCACAAGGGTATTATCAAATTGAAGGAATTGACTATGGAGAGACTTATGCACATGTGGCTCGCCTTGAGTCCATCTGTATCCTTATTGCTTATGCGGCACATCATAACTTCAAGTTCCAACAAATGGATGTAGAAAGTGCATTTCTTTATGGCCCATTAAATGAATTAGTATATGTTAAGCAACCCCCAGGATTTGAGGACCCCAACTTCCCAAACCATGTCTACAAACTTGATAAGGCGCTCTATGGGCTCAAGCAAGCCCCACGCACGTGGTATGAGCACCTTAGAGAATTATTGTTTGACCGTGGATTTGAGGTTGGGAGAATCGATCCCACTCTTTTTACTAAGAGGTTCAATGGGGAGCTTTTTGTATGCCAAATATATGTTGATGATATTATCTTTGGCTCATCTAACAAAGCTTTTAATGATGAATTCTCAAAGCTTATGACTAGTAGGTTCCGGATGTCTTTGATGGGAGAGTTGAGAGTATTTCTTGGCTTTGAGATCAAGCAAGTTAGAGGAGGGACATTCTTAAATCAAGCCAAGTATACTCAAGATATGCTCAAAAGATTCAAAATGCAAGATTTAAATGGATCTCCTACTCCCATGGCTACAAAGACTCATCTAGAACAAAATCCAAATGGTAAAGATGTGGATCAAAATGTAGGGGTTCGTAGCGTGGAAAACAAAAAAATTCTACCGCATGCAAACAAACAAGCCAAGATCTATCTACTAGATTGTAGCAACGAGTCGATAGAGGAACTCACCCTCGAAGATTCCAATGCGGTTAACGAGAGCGGATTCTTGTGGGTGATGTAGTCGTACTCTTGCCGATCTCAAGATCGCGTAGACGATCCCTACGGCGATGCGTTCCGGCAGCACTTCCGCAGTCGGTCACACGTTCGGTACTCAATGAATACCTTCCTCTCCCTTGTTCCAGCAGGCAGCGGAGGTTGTAGCACTCTCCTCGCGATTTCGGCAGCACGACGGCGTGGTACCGGAAGTAGAGGGGAGATCTCGCAGGGCTTCGCCTTAAGCCGGAGCGAGTATGGTGGACTATGAGAGAGGCCTTGGCGATATAGGGTTTAGAGGCACCAAGGTAGGAGGCTAGGCCGGCGTATAGGGCTTGGGAGAGCCCCAACTCGGCGGCTAGGGCAAACCCTAGGGCGGTGGCGACTTGTGGTGGCCGGCGGCTAGGGCTAGGGTTTTGGTGGAGAGAGGTGTAGGCTAGAGGGGGCACCCCTGCCCCTTCTTTTATAGGTGGGAGGGCGCCGGCCAAGGGGAGGGAGTCCTCCCTCAAGTTGGCCTCCTTGGCCGGCGGGTGGAGGGAGAGGAACTCCTCCCCAAGTAGGTTTCCTACTCTCCCTCCACCAAGCAAAACTGCTGTTTGACTTTTCAAATTGGTGTTTGACTTTTCAAACTAGGATTTGATTTACACCTTTATTTTGCTCAGCCATGATACCTAGTACATGATGCAACCATTCCACATTGTCATGACACATTCATGTACCCTTCCCCTCCGGAGTGCCGGACCTTTCGGAACCTTCTAGAACATTCCCGATGAAAACACCGGAATCATTCCCCAACTCCGAAACATGACTTTCCTTATATGAATCTTATTCTCCGGACCATTCCGGATCTCCTCGTGATATCCCGGATCCCATCCGAGACTCTGAACAACATTCGGTCTCATACTTATCATTCCATAACTACTCAACAACATCGAATCCTTAAGTGTGTCTCCCTACGGTTCGTGAATTATGCGGACATGATCGAGACACTTATCCGAACAATAACCAATAGAGGAATCTGGAAATTCATATGGATCCTGCATATTTCTACGATTACTTTGCGATCGAATGAACCACTTACATACGATACCAATTTCCCTTTGTCTCACAATAGTTTACTTATCCGAGGTTTTGATCGTCGGTATCTCTGCATACCTAGTTCAACCTCTTTACTGATAAGTACTCTTTTCTCGTTCCCGTGGTATGTGATCCCTTGTGAGCCAGTCACATGCTTGCAAGCTAATTGGATGACATTCCACCAAGAGGGCCCAGAGTATATCTATCCGTCATATGGATGGACAAATCCCACTCTTGATCTATGTGTCTCAACCCATACTTTCCGAACACTCAATGCCACCTTTATAGTCACCCAGTTACGGTGTGGTGTTTGATGTCATCAAAGCATCCTTCCGGTGATGGTGATAAGAATGATCTCATGGTTGAAGTAATTAGGTTACTATGTACCAGAAAGCTTATAGCAATTGAACTATTAAAATGACTTGATCTTTATGCTACGCTTATATATAGGAGTATGTCCACCATACCATTCTCCTAATGATATGATCTTGTTATTAACAACATCTCAAATGTTCATGATCAAGAAACCATGATCATCTATTAATCAACAAGCTAGTATTAAGAAGACGCTTTACTAGGGACTCTAATTTAGTTTAGAAATCACACAAGTGTTAATGTTTCTTGTTAATACTATTATAGCATGAATGTAAACATTTATCATAAACACAAAGATATAATAATAACTATATTTATTATTGCCTCTAGGGCATATCTCCAACAGTCTCCCACTTGCACTAGAGTCAACTAATCTAGATTACATGGTAATATACCGAACACCCATGGCAGTTTGGTGTTGGTCATGTTTTGCCCTCGGGAGAGGTTTAGTCAACGGATCCGCCACATTCAGATCTGTGTGTACTTTGCAAATCTTTATGTCACCATCTTGGACATGTTCTAGAATAGCGTGAAAATGTAGCTTGATATGCTTCAGCTTCTTGTGTGACCTTGGTTCTTACGCATTGGCCATGGCGCCCATGTTATCACAGTAGATAGACATTGGGTCCAGCGCACTTGGAACCACACCGAGCTCTGTAATGAACTCCTTCATCCATATCGCTTCTTGTGAAGCCTCCGAAGCTGCTATGTATTCCGATTCAGTTGAAGATCTCGCCACAACGCTTTGCTTTGCACTCCTCCAGCTAACTGTTGCACCATTCAAAGTAAATACGTATCCATATTGTGATTTAGAATCATCCGGATCGGTGTTCCAACTAGCATCGGTGTAACCATTAACAACGAGCTGTTCATCACCTCCATAAGAAAGAACCATATCCTTAGTTCTTCTCAAGTACTTAAGGATGTTTTTGACCGCTGTCCAATGATCCACTCCTGGATCACTTTGATATCTGCTAGTCAAACTAACAACATATGCAATGTCGGGTCTAGTACATAGCATGGCATACATTAGAGATCCTATGGCTGAGGCATAGGGAGTCTTACTCATCCTTTCTCTATCTTCTGCCATTGCTGGACTTTGAGTTTTACTCAAGGTCGTATTGGGCAACATGGGCAAGAACCCTTTCTTGCTATCTTCCATTCCAAACCTCTTTAGAACTTTGTCCAAATATGTACTTTGTGACAATGATATTAGGCGTCTCGATCTATCTCTATAAATCTTTATGCCTAATATGTAAGCTGCTTCGCCAAGATCTTTCATTGAAAAACTATTATTCAAATATTCTTTGACACTATTAAGAAGGTCTACATCATTCCCAATCAACAATATGTCATCTACATATAGTATTAAGAATGCTACAGAGCTCCCACTCACTTTCTTGTAAATACAAGCTTCTCCATAAGTTTGTATAAAACCAAAACTTTTGATTACCTTATCAAAACGTTGATTCCAACTTCGGGATGCTTGCTTCAACCCATATATGGACCGTTGAAGTTTTCACACCTTGTTAGCATCTTTAGGATCGACAAAACCTTTGGGTTGCATCATATACAACTCTTCATCAATGTCTCCATTGAGGAACGCTGTTTTGACATCCATCTGCCATAT
This sequence comes from Avena sativa, assembly GCA_916181665.1. Taxonomy (NCBI): domain Eukaryota; kingdom Viridiplantae; phylum Streptophyta; class Magnoliopsida; order Poales; family Poaceae; genus Avena; species Avena sativa. The sequence continues at coordinate 200,366,766 of OV702282.1, forward strand.
CTCATAATCATAATATGCAGCGATTTCTAACATAATCCTCACAGACTTTAGCTTTGCTACTGGTGAGAAAGTCTCATCGTAGTCAACTCCTTGAATTTGTCGAAACCCTTTTGCGACAAGTCGAGCTTTGTAGACAGTAACATTACCATCAGCATCTGTTTTCTTCTTGAAAATCCATTTGTTCTCGACAGCCTTCCGGCCATCCGGTAAGTCCACCAAAGTCCATACTTGGTTTCCGTACATGGATCCAATTTCGGATTTCATGGCATCTTGCCATTTATTGGAATCTGGGCTCATCATCGCTTCCTCATACGTCGCAGGGTCATCGGTGTTGTCCACCAACATGACACTCATAATGGGATCATACCAATCAGGAGTGGTACGAGTTCTCGTTGACCTGCGAGGTTCTGTAGCAACTTCAACCGAAGTTTCATGATCATCGTCATTAGCTTCCTCTCTTATTGGTGTAGGCACCATAGGAACTTCTTCCGGTGTTGCGCTACTCACAAGTTCGAGAGAAGGTTCACCAACCTCGTAAAGTTCTACTTTCCTTCCAGTCACTTCTTTCGAGAGAAATTCTTTCTCTAGAAAAGATCCATTCTTGGCAACGAAGATTTTGCCCTCGGATCTATGATAGAAGGTATACCCAATAGTTTCCTTCGGGTATCCTATGAAGACGCATTTTCCGCTTTGGGTTCAAGCTTGTCCGGTTGTAACTTATTTACATAGGCTTCGCAACCCCAAACTTTAAGGAACGACAATTTAGGTTTCTTCCCAAACCATAATTCATACGGTGTCGTTTCAACGGATTTAGATGGTGCCCTATTTAAAGTGAATGCGGCTGTTTCTAATGCATAACCCCAAAATGATAGCGATAAATCTGTAAGTGACATCATAGAATGAACCATATCTAAGAGAGTTCGATTACGACGTTCGGACACACCATTACAATGTGGTGTTCCCGGTGGTGTCAATTGTGAAAGTATTCCGCATTTCTTCAAATGCTCGCCAAACTCGTAACTTAGATATTCACCCCCACGATCAGAACGTAGAAATTTAATCTTCTTGTTACGTTGATTCTCTACCTCACTTTGAAATACCTTAAACTTCTCGAAAGTTTTGGACTTATGTTTCATGAAATAGATATACCCATATCTACTTAAGTCATCCGTGAAGGTAAGAACATAACAATAACCACCGCGTGATGCTACACTCATTGGACCACACACATCGATATGTATGATTTCCAATAAGTCCGTAGCTTGCTCCATCATACCAGAAAATGAAGTCTTAGTCATTTTACCCATCAGACATGCTTCGCATCTTTCAAGTGATTCGAAATCAAGTGATTCAAGAATTCCATCGGAATGGAGTTTCTTCATACGCTTCACTCCAATATGACCAAGACGACAGTGCCACATATAGGTCGAGTTATCGCTCAATTTCAAACGTTTAGCTTCAATGTTATTAATATGTGTATTTCCACTATCGAGATTCAATAAGAATAGACCATCTATCAAAGGTGCATGTGCATAAAACATATTAGTCATATAAATCGAACAACCATTATTCTCGGAATTAAACAAGTAACCGTCTCGCAACAAACATGATCCAGATATAATGTTCATGCTCAACGCAGGCACCAAATAACAATTATTTAAGTATAAAACTAATCCCGATGGTAGATGAAGAGGTAGCGTGCCGACCGCGATCACATCAACCTTTGATCCATTTCCAACGCGCATCGTCACCTCATTCTTCGCTAGCTTCCGTTTATTCTGCAGCACCTGTTTCGAGTTACAAATATGAGCAACTGAACCAGTATCAAATACCTAGGCACTACTACGAGTACTAGTGAGATACACATCAATAACATGTATATCGGATATACCTTTCTTCTTGATGTTGCTGTTCTTCAAATCCGCCAAGTACTTTGGGCAATTCCGCTTCCAGTGACCTTCTCCCTTGCAGTAAAAGCACTCAGTATCAGGCTTAGGCCCAGCCTTGGTCTTCTTCGTCGGTGCGGTAACTTTCTTACCACCCTTCTTGAAGTTACCCTTTTGCTTAGACTTGCCTTTCTTGAATTTGGTGGTCTTATTGACCAACAACACTTGATGCTCTTTCTTGATCTCCACTTCTGCAGATTTCAACATGGAGAAGAGTTCTGGCAACGTCTTGTTCATGCTTTGCATATTGTAGTTCATCACAAAGTTCTTGTAACTTGGTGGTAGTGATTGGAGGACACGGTAAATCCCCAAAGCACTGGGAATCACTATACCCAAGCTTTGGAGTTTATTTGCGTGCCCAGAAATCTTAAGCACATGCTCACTAACGGAGCTGCCCTCTTCCATCTTGAAGTTAAAGAACTTTTCAGAAGCCTCATAACTCTCAACTGTCGCGTGAGTCTCAAATATCAATTTGAGTTCACTGACAATATCATGTGGGTCATGGTTCTCAAACCTTTTCTAAAGCTCCGATTCCAAACCATACAAGATAGCACACTGAACTCTGGAGTACTGATTCTTCCGAGCGAGGTAAACATTCTTTACTTCATCGGTAGCATCAGCTGCAGGCGGGTCACCCAGCGGTGCATCCAACACATAGGTCAAATTACCAGCATTGAGGACAATCCTCAAATTGCGGAACCAATCCATGAAGTTGCTTCCATTGTTTTTCAACTTTTCTTTCTCTAGGAACGCATTAAAATTGATGGCAGGGGCCGCCATTGATCTACAACATATTTGCAATAGTTTAGACTAAGTTTATGACAAATTGAGTTCTAATTAATAGTTAAATTAATCTAGGTGAACTCCCACTCAAAACAATATCCCTCACATTGTTTTAGTGATCACACGAACCAAATCCACCACATCAAAACCGATCATCACGAGAGTTGATGTAACTTCAATGGCGAACAATCAACATGTTCATCATATCTACTATATGAATCATGCTTTACCTTTCGGTGATTCGTGTTCCGAGACCATGTCTGTACATGCTAGGCTCGTCAAGATCAAACCTTAGCTTCCGCATGAGAAAATTTGGCTTGCTCACGTTGTATACACTTGCAGAATCTAACACACCCGATCATCACGTGGTGCTTCGAAACAACAAGCTTTAGCAACGGTGCTTACTAAGGATGAACACTTTAAAACTTGAAATTTATGTGCATGAGGGATCATCTTATAATGCTACTATCGTTAACTAAGCAATATAAGATGCATAAAGGATTAACATCACATGCAATTCATAATATGTGATATGATATGGCCTTTCTTCTTGTGCTTCCGATCTCCATCTTCAAGCACGAACATGATCTCCATCATCACCGGCATAGCGACAAGGTCAATGGCGTCGTTTCATGGTTGTCGTCCACTAGCTCCAACTATTACAACTACTTTGAATAGACACGCGGGTCTTAACAGAATTTAAAGACAACTATATGGCTCCTGCCGGTTGCCAACTTACAATAAGGAACATTGCATACATCAAATATAATCACAATCATGGCCATATCACATCACAGCACACCCTTGCAAAACAAAGTTAGACACCTCTAATTTTCTTTGCATATTTTACGTGGTTTGGGGCTTTCAATAAGTGTCGATCTAACTTACGAAAAAGAACCACAACGTTGATGTTTGAACTATCAAGTGCCCGTTGTAAATTGGATCTATACTATAATGGGAGAGATAGACACCCGCAAATCCACTTATGAAATACAAGTTGCATGTTGAGCGTGGAGCAAGTCTCATGAATGATGTCATGTAAGGTTAGCCCGAGCCGCTTCTGTTGGAGATATGCCCTAGAGGCAATAATAAATGTAGTTATTATTATATCTTTGTGTTTATGATAAATGTTTACATTCATGCTATAATAGTATTAACAGGGAAACATTAATACTTGTGTGATTTGTAAACTTAATTTGAAGTCCCTAGTATAGCCTCTATACTTCACTAGCTTGTTGGTTGATAAATGATTGTGGTTTCCCTATCATGAACATTGAGATGTTATCAACAACAAGATCATATCGTTAGGAGAATGATATGGTGGACATACTCCTATAGATAAGCGTAGCATAAAGATCAAGTCATTTCAATAGTTCAATTGCTATATGCTTTCTGATACATAGTAACCTAATTCCTTCGACCATGAGATCATGCATATCACCTTTACCGGATGGATGCTTTGATGACATCAAACACCACACCGTAACTGGGTGGCTATAAAGGTGGCATTGAGTGTTCGGAAAGTATTGGTTGAGACACATGGATCAAGAGTGGGATTTGTCCATCCATATGACGGATAGATATTCTCTGGGCCCTCTCGGTGAAATGTCATCCAATTAGCTTGCAAGCATGTGACTGGCTCACATAGGATCACATATCACGGGAACGAGAAAAGAGTACTTATCAGTAACGAGGTTGAACTAGGTATGCAGAGATACCGACGATCATAACCTCGGATAAGTAACATATCGTGAGACAAAGGGAAATTGGTATCGTATGTAAGTGGTTCATTCGATCGCACAGTAATCGTAGAAATATGTGGGAGCCATATGAATTTCCAGATTCCTCTATTGGTTATTGTTCGGAGAAGTGTCTCGATCATGTCCGCATAATTCACGAACCGTAGGGAGACACACTTAAGGATTCGACGTTGTTTTGAGTAGTTATGGTATTATGAGAAAGAGACCGAATGTTGTTCGGAGTCTCGTATGGGATCCGGGATATCACGAGGTGATCCGGAATGGTCCGGAGAATAAGATTCATATAAAGAAAGTCCCGTTTCGGAGTTCGGAAATGATTCCGGTGAATGTTCTAGAAGGTTCCGGAATGTCCGGCACTCCGGGAGGGGGGAGAGGTACATGAATGTGTCATTACATATTGGAATGATTGCATCATGTACTAAGTGTTCTTTCTGTCCCAAATAAAGGATTAAATTGAATCCTAAAACAGAAAAGTCAAATGTCCAGTTTGAAAGTCAAACGGCTAAAACAAGAAACTGTGGGAAACAAGCAAGAGGAGTTGGGAACCGACTTGAGGGAGGAGTCTCCTCCCCAAGCCGGCACGCCACCCAAGGCCGACTTGGGGAGGGACTCCCCTCCCCTGGCCGCGCCTCCCCACCTATAAAAGGAGGGGCAAGGCCCCCTCCTCTAGACACACAAGTTTCTACCTCTAATCTCCGGTTTAGAGCCGTTTTGGTTTAGAGCTTCTAATTGCTTTAGCCTGCGGTTTAGAGCCTTCTAATTGGTGTGTATAATCTCTAGACCACTAATAGCCCTCTCTCATAATCCACCATACTCGCTCCGGCTTAATGCGAAGCCCTGCGGGATCTCCCCTCTACTTCCGGTACCACGCCGTTGTGCTGCCGGAATCGCGAGGAGAGTGCTACAACCTCCGCTGCCTGCTGGAACAAGGGAGAGGAAGGTCTTCGTCGAGTACCGAACGTGTGACCGACTGCGGGAGCGCTGCCGGAACGCAGCGCCGGAAGGATCGTCTACACGATCTTGAGATCGGGAAGAGTACGACTACATCACCCACGAGAATCCGCTCTCGTTAAACGCTTTGGAATCTTCGAGGGTAAGTTATACCATCGACTCGTTGCTACAATCTAGTAGATAGATCTTGGCTTGTTTGTTTGTATGCGATAGAAAATTTTTGTTTTCCATGCTACGAACCCCTACAGTGGTATCAGAGCCGTGTCTATATGTAGATCTGTTGCACGAGTAGAACACAATGGTCATTGTGGGCGTTGATGCTTTTATTGTTGATTACTTCTTGTGTACTTTGCATCTTGCGGTATGTTGGGATGAAGCGGCCCGGGCTAACCTTACATGACATCGTTCATGAGACTTGCTCCACGCTTGACATGCAACTTGTATTGCATAAGTGGCTTTGCGGGTGCCTGTTTCTCCTAGCATAGTTAAGATCCAATTTACAACGGGTGATCAACAATGCTAGTATCAATGTTGTGGTTCTTGTTCGTAAGTTAGAACGACACTTATTGAAAGCCCCAAACCACGTAAAATATGCAAAGAAAGTAGAGGCGTCTAACTTTGTTTTGCAGGGGTGTGCAGTGATGTGATAGGCCATGATTGTGATTATATTTGATGTATGCAATGTTCCTTATTGTAAGTTGGCAACCGGCAGGAGCCATATGGTTGTCTTTAATTTATGTTAAGACCCGCGTGTCTATTCAAAGTAGTTGTAATAGTTGAAGCCGGTGGACGACAACCATGGAGAAGCGTCATTGACCTTGATGCAATGCCGGTGATGATGGAGATCATGTTCGTGCTTGAAGATGGAGATCGGAAGCACAAAGAAGAAAGGCCATATCATATCACATATATATTGAATTGCATGTGATGTTAATCCTTTATGCATCTTGTATTGCTTAGTAGACGATGGTAGCATTATAAGATGATCCCTCATGCACATCAATTTCAAATCATAAAGTGTTCACCCTTAGTTAGCACCGTTGCTAAAGCTTGTTGTTTCGAAGCACCACGTGATGATCGGGTGTGCTAGATTCTGCAAGTGTATACAACGTGAGCAAGCCAGATTTGCTCATGCAGAAACTAAGGTTTGATCTTGACGAGCCTAGCATGTACAGCTATGGTCTCGGAACACGGATCACCGAAAGGTAAAGCATGAATCATATAGTAGATATGATGAACATGTCGATTGTTCGCCATTGAAACTATATCAACTCTCGTGATGATCGGTGTTGATATGGTGGATTTGGTTCGTGTGATCACTAAAACAATGTGAGGGATATTGTTTTGAGTGGGAGTTCACTTAGTTTAATTTCATTAATTAATTTGAACTCAATTTGTCATAAACTTAGTCTAAACTATTGCAAATATGTTGTAGATCAATGGCAGCCCCTACCATCAATTTTAATGCGTTCCTAGAGAAAGAAAAGTTGAAAAACAATGGAAGCAACTTCGCGGATTGGTTCCGCAATTTGAGGATTGTCCTCACAGCTGGTAATTTGACCTATGTGCTGGATGCACCGCTGGGTGACCCACCTGCAGATGATGCTCCCGATGAAGTAAAGAATGTTTACCTCGCTCGGAAGAATCAGTACTCCATAGTTCAGTGTGCTATCTTGTATGGTTTGGAATCGGAGCTTCAGAAAAGGTTTGAGGATTCAGACCCATATGATATTGTCGAGGATCTCAAATTGATTTTTGAGACTCATGCGGCAATTGAAAGTTATGAAGCTTCTGAAAAGTTCTTTAACTGCAAGATGGAAGAGGGCAGCTCCGTCAGTGAGCATGTGCTTAAGATGTCTGGGCACGCAAACAAACTTCAAAGCTTGGGTATTGTGATTCCTAATGCTTTGGGGATTTACCGTGTCCTCCAATCACTACCACCAAGTTACAAGAACTTTGTGATGAACTACAACATGCAGAACATGAACAAGACGTTGCCAGAACTCTTTGCCATGTTGAAATCTGCAGAAGTGGAGATTAAGAAAGAGCACCAAGTGTTGTTGGTCAATAAGACCACCAAATTCAAGAAAGGCAAGTCTAAGCAAAAGGAACACTTCAAGAAGGGTGGTAAGAAAGTTACCACGCCGGCGAAGAAGACCAAGGCTGGACCTAAGCCTGATACTGAGTGCTTTTACTGCAAGGGAGAAGGTCACTGGAAGCGGAATTGCCCAAAGTACTTGGCGGATTTGAAGAACGGCAACATCAAGAAGAAAGGTATATCTGATATACATGTTATTGATGTGTATCTCACTAGTACTCGTAGTAGTGCCTGGGTATTTGATACTGGTTCGGTTGCTCATATTTGTAACTCGAAACAGGTACTGCAGAATAAACGGAAGCTAGCGAAGAACGAGGTGACGATGCGCGTGGTAAACGGATCAAAGGTTGATGTGATCGCGGTCGGCACGCTACCCCTTCATCTACCATCGGGATTAGTTTTATACTTAAATAATTGTTATTTAGTGCCTGTGTTAAGCATGAACATTATATCGGGATCTTGTTTATTGCGAGACGGTTACTTGTTTAAATCAGAGAATAATGGTTGTTCGATTTATATGAGTAATATGTTTTATGCACATGCACCTTTGATAGATGGTCTATTCTTATTGAATCTCGATAGTGGAAATACACATATCAACAACATTGAGGCTAAACGTTTGAAATCAAGCGATTATTCGACCTATGTGTGGCACTGTCGTCTTGGTCACATTGGAGTGAAGCGTATGAAGAAACTCCATTCCGATGGACTTCTTGAATCACTTGATTTTGAATCACTTGAAAGATGCGAAGCATGTCTGATGGGAAAAATGACTAAGACTCCATTTTCTGGTATGATGGAGCGAGCTACAGACTTATTGGAAATTATACATACCGATGTGTGTGGTCCAATGAGTGTAGCATCGCGCGGTGGTTATCGTTATGTTCTTACCTTCACGGATGATTTGAGTAGATATGGGTATATCTATTTCATGAAACATAAGTCCGAAACTTTTGAGAAGTTTAAGGAGTTTCAAAGTGAGGTAGAGAATCAACGTAACAAGAAGATTAAATTTCTACGTTCTGATCGTGGAGGTGAATATCTAAGTTACGAGTTTGGCGAGCATTTGAAGAAATGCGGAATACTTTCACAATTGACACCGCCGGGAACACCACAGCGTAATGGTGTGTCCGAACGTCGTAATCGAACTCTCTTAGATATGGTTCGTTCTATGATGTCACTTACAGATTTACCGCTATCATTTTGGGGTTATGCATTAGAAACAGCCGCATTCACTTTAAATAGGGCACCATCTAAATCCGTTGAAACGACACCGTATGAATTATGGTTTGGGAAGAAACCTAAATTGTCGTTCCTTAAAGTTTGGGGGTGCGAAGCCTATGTAAAGAAGTTACAGCCGGACAAGCTTGAACCCAAAGCGGAAAAATGCGTCTTCATAGGATACCCGAAGGAAACTATTGGGTATACCTTCTATCATAGATCCGAAGGCAAAATCTTCGTTGCCAAGAATGGATCCTTTCTAGAGAAGGAATTTCTCTCGAAAGAAGTGACTGGAAGGAAAGTAGAACTCGACGAGGTTGTCGAACCTTCTCTCGAAATTGCGAGTAGCGCAGCACCGGAAGAAGTTCCTGTGGTGCCTGCACCAATAAGAGAGGGAGCTAATGATGGTGATCATGAAACTTCGGTTGAAGTTGCTACAGAGCCTCGGAGGTCAACGAGAACTCGTACCACTCCAGATTGGTATGATCCCGTTATGAGTGTCATGTTGGTGGACAACACCGATGACCCCGAGACATATGAGGAAGCGATGATGAGCCCAGATTCCAATAAATGGCAAGAAGCCATGAAATCCGAGATTGGATCCATGTACGAAAACCAAGTATGGACTTTGGTGGACTTACCGGATGGCCGAAAGGCTGTCGAGAACAAATGGATTTTCAAGAAGAAAACAGATGTTGATGGTAATGTTACTGTCTATAAAGCTCGACTTGTCGCAAAAGGGTTTCGACAAATTCAAGGAGTTGACTACGATGAGAATTTCTCACCGGTAGCGAAGCTAAAGTCTGTGAGGATTATGTTAGCAATCGCTGCATATTATGATTATGAGATATGGCAGATGGATGTCAAAACAGCATTCCTCAATGGAGATATTGATGAAGAGTTGTATATGATGCAACCCAAAGGTTTTGTCAATCCTAAAGATGCTAACAAGGTATGCAAACTTCAACGGTCCATCTATGGATTGAAGCAAGCATCCCGAAGTTGGAATCAACGTTTTGATAAGGTAATCAAAAGTTTTGGTTTTATACAAACTTATGGAGAAGCTTGTATTTACAAGAAAGTGAGTGGGAGCTCTGTAGCATTCTTAATACTATATGTGGATGACATATTGTTGATTGGGAATGATGTAGACCTTCTTAATAGTGTCAAAGAATATTTGAATAATAGTTTTTCAATGAAGGATCTTGGCGAAGCAGCTTACATATTAGGCATAAAGATTTATAGAGATAGATCGAAACGCCAAATATCATTGTCACAGAGTACATATTTGGACAAAGTTCTAAAGAGGTTTGGAATGGAAGAAAGCAAGAAAGGGTTCTTGCCCATGTTGCCCAATACGACCTTGAGTAAAACTCAAAGTCCGACATCGGCAGAAGATAGAGAAAGGATGAGTAAGACTCCTATGCATCAGCCATAGGATCTCTAATGTATGCCATGCTATGTACTAGACCCGACATCGCATATGCTGTTAGTCTAACTAGAAGATATCAAAGTGATCCAGGAGTGGATCATTGGACAGCGGTCAAAAACATCCTTAAGTACTTGAGAAGAACTAAGGATATGGTTCTTTCTTATGGAGGTGATGAATAGCTCGTTGTTAATGGTTACACCGATGCTAGTTGGAACACCGATCCGGATGATTCTAAATCACAATCTGGATACGTATTTATTTTGAATGGTTCAGCAGTTAGCTGGAGGAGTGCAAAGCAAAGCGTTGTGGCGAGATCTTCAACTGAATCGGAATACATGGCTGCTTCGGATATGGATGAAAGAGTTCATTACAGAGCTGGGTGTGGTTCCTAGTGCGCTGGACCCAATGTCTATCTACTGTGATAACATGGGCGCCATAGCCAATGCGCAAGAACCAAGGTCACACAAGAAGCTGAAGCATATCAAGCTACGTTTTCACGCTATTCGAGAACATATCCAGGATGGGGATATAAAGATTTGCAAAGTACACACAGATCTGAATGTGGCGGATCCGTTGACTAAACCTATCCCAAGGGCAAAACATAACCAACACCAAACTGCCATGGGTGTTCGGTATATTACCATGTAATCTAGATTAGATGACTCTAGTGCAAGTGGGAGACTGTTGGAGATATGCCCTAGAGGCAATAATAAATGTAGTTATTATTATATCTTTGTGTTTATGATAAATGTTTACATTCATGCTATAATATTATTAACAGGGAAACATTAATACTTGTGTGATTTGTAAACTTAATTTGAAGTCCCTAGTATAGCCTCTATACTTCACTAGCTTGTTGGTTGATAAATGATTGTGGTTTCCCTATCATGAACATTGAGATGTTATCAACAACAAGATCATATCGTTAGGAGAATGATATGGTGGACATACTCCTATAGATAAGCGTAGCATAAAGATCAAGTCATTTCAATAGTTCAATTGCTATATGCTTTCTGATACATAGTAACCTAATTCCTTCGACCATGAGATCATGCATATCACCTTTACCGGATGGATGCTTTGATGACATCAAACACCACACCGTAACTGGGTGGCTATAAAGGTGGCATTGAGTGTTCGGAAAGTATTGGTTGAGACACATGGATCAAGAGTGGGATTTGTCCATCCATATGACGGATAGATATTCTCTGGGCCCTCTCGGTGAAATGTCATCCAATTAGCTTGCAAGCATGTGACTGGCTCACAAGGGATCACATATCACGGGAACGAGAAAAGAGTACTTATCAGTAATGAGGTTGAACTAGGTATGCAGAGATACCGACGATCATAACCTCGGATAAGTAACATATCGTGAGACAAAGGGAAATTGGTATCGTATGTAAGTGGTTCATTCGATCACACAGTAATCGTAGAAATATGTGGGAGCCATATGAATTTCCAGATTCCTCTATTGGTTATTGTTCGGAGAAGTGTCTCGATCATGTCCGCATAATTCACGAACCGTAGGGAGACACACTTAAGGATTCGACGTTGTTTTGAGTAGTTATGGTATTATGAGAAAGAGACCGAATGTTGTTCGGAGTCTCGGATGGGATCCGGGATATCACGAGGTGATCCGGAATGGTCCGGAGAATAAGATTCATATAAAGAAAGTCCCGTTTCGGAGTTCGGAAATGATTCCGGTGAATGTTCTAGAAGGTTCCGGAATGTCCGGCACTCCGGGAGGGGGGAGGGGTACATGAATGTGTCATTACATATTGGAATGATTGCATCATGTACTAAGTGTTCTTGCTGTCCCAAATAAAGGATTAAATTGAATCCTAAAACAGAAAAGTCAAATGTCTAGTTTGAAAGTCAAACGGCTAAAACAAGAAACTGTGGGAAACAAGCAAGAGGAGTTGGGAACCGACTTGAGGGAGGAGTCTCCTCCCCAAGCCGGCGCGCCACCCAAGGCCGACTTGGGGAGGGACTCCCCTCCCCTGGCCGCGCCTCCCCACCTATAAAAGGAGGGGCAAGGCCCCCTCCTCTAGACACACAAGTTTCTACCTCTAATCTCCGGTTTAGAGCCGTTTTGGTTTAGAGCTTCTAATTGATTTAGCCTGCGGTTTAGAGCCTTCTAATTGGTGTGTCTAATCTCTAGACCACTAATATCCCTCTCTCATAATCCACCATACTCGCTCCGGCTTAAGGCGAAGCCCTGCGGGATCTCCCCTCTACTTCCGGTACCACGCCGTTGTGCTGCCGGAATCGCGAGGAGAGTGCTACAACCTCCGCTGCCTGCTGGAACAAGGGAGAGGAAGGTCTTCGTCGAGTACCGCACGTGTGACCGACTGCGGGAGCGCTGCCGGAACGCAGCGCCGGAAGGATCGTCTACACGATCTTGAGATCGGGAAGAGTACGACTACATCACCCACGAGAATCCGCTCTCGTTAAACGCTTTGGAATCTTCGAGGGTAAGTTATACCATCGACTCGTTGCTACAATCTAGTAGATAGATCTTGGCTTGTTTGTTTGTATGCGATAGAAAATTTTTGTTTTCCATGCTACGAACCCCTACAGCTTCATCCCATCATACTGCAAGATGCAAAGTACACAAGAAGCAATTGATAATAAAAGCACCACCGCCCACAATGACCATTGTGTTCTACTCGTGCAACAGATCTACATATAGACACGACTCTGATACCACTGTAGGGGTTCGTAGCATGGAAAACAAAAAATTTCTACCGCATGCAAACAAACAAGCCAAGATCTATCTACTAGATTGTAGCAACGAGTCGATAGAGGAACTCACCCTTGAAGATTCCAAAGCGGTTAACAATAGCGGATTCTCGTGGGTGATGTAGTCGTACTCTTGCCGATCTCAAGATCGCGTAGACGATCCTTCCGGCGCTGCGTTTCGACAGCGCTTCCGCAGTCGGTCACACATTCGGTACTCGATGAAGACCTTCCTCTCCCTTGTTCCAGCACGTAGCGGAGGTTATAGCACTCTCCTCGCGATTCCAGCAGCACGACGGCGTGGTACCGGAAGTAGAGGGGAGATCTCGCAGGGCTTCGCCTTAAGCAGGAGCGAGTATGGTGGACTATGAGAGAGTCCTTGGCGATCTAGGGTTTAGAGGCACCAAGGGAGGAGGCTAGGCCAGTGGCTAGGGCTTGGGGAGATCCCCAACTCGTCGGCTAGGGCGAACCCTAGGGTGGCGGCGACTTGTGGTGGCCGGCGGCTAGGGCTAGGGTTTTGGTGGAGAGAGGTGTAGGCTAGAGGGGGCACCCCTGCACCTTATTTTATAGGTGGGACGGCGCCGGCCAAGGGGAGGGAGTCCTACCCCAAGTCGGCCTCCTTGGCCGGCGGGTGGAGGGAGAGGAACTCCTCACCAAGTAGGTTTCCTACTCTCCCTCCACCAAGCAAAACTGCCGTTTGACTTTTCAAATTGGCGTTTGACTTTTCAAACTAGGATCTGATTTATCCCTTTATTTTGCTCAGCCATGATACCTAGTACATGATGCAACCATTCCACATTGTCATGACACATTCATGTACCCTTCCCCTCCGGAGTGTCGGACCTTCCAGAACCTTCTAGAACATTCCTGATGAAAACACCGGAATCATTCCCCAACTCCGAAACAGGACTTTCCTTATATGAATCTTATTCTCCGGACCATTACGGATCTCCTCGTGATATCCCGGATCCCATCCGAGACTCCGAACAACATTCGGTCTCTTACTCATCATTCCATAACTACTCAACAACATTGAATCCTTAAGTGCGTCTCCCTACGGTTCGTGAATTATGTGGACAAGATCGAGACACTTCTCCGAACAATAACCAATAGAGGAATCTAGAAATTCATATGGCTCCCGCATATTTCTACGATTACTTTGCGATCGAATGAACCACTTACATACGATACCAATTTCCCTTTGTCTCACGATAGTTTACTTATCCGAGGTTTTGATCGTCGATATCTCTGCATACCTAGTTCAACCTCGTTACTGATAAGTACTCTTTTCTCGTTCCCGTGGTATGTGATCCCTTGTGAGCCAGTCACATGCTTGCAAGCTAATTGGATGACATTCCACCGAGAGGGCCCAGAGTATATCTATCCGTCATATGGATGGACAAATCCCACTCTTGATCCATGTGTCTCAACCCATACTTTCCGAACACTCAATGCCACCTTTATAGCCACCCAGTTACGGTGTGGTGTTTGATGTCATCAAAGCATCCTTCCAGTGATGGTGATAAGCATGATCTCATGGTCGAAGGAATTAGGTTACTATGTATTAGAAAGTTTATAGCAATTGAACTATTAAAGTGACTTGATCTTTATGCTACGCTTATCTATAGGAGTATGTCCACCATACCATTCTCCTAATGATATGATCTTGTTATTAACAACATCTCAAATGTTCATGATCAAGAAACCATGATCATCTATTAATCAACAAGCTAGTATTAAGAAGAGGCTTTACTAGGGACTCTAATTTAGTTTACAAATCACACAAGTATTAATGTTTCTTATTAATACTATTATAGCATGAATGTAAACATTTATCATAAACACAAAGATATAATAATAACTATATTTATCATTGCCTCTAGGGCATATCTCGAACACAAAAGGTATACCGGTCCATGATTGGTTCTTTGATTTACCTTTGTGCATCTAGACCCGATATTGTGTTGAGTGTAGGTGTGTGTGCAAGATATCAAGCGGCTCCTAAGGAAAGCCATTTAATGGCGGTCAAGAGAATCTTTCGATATTTAGTCCATACCCCATTTTATGGTCTTTGGTATCCTCGAGGCTCAACATTTGCTCTTTGTGGATACATGGATTCGGATTAGGCGGGTGATAAGGATGATGGAAAATCAACATCTGGGGCTTGTCAATTTCTTGGTAGGTCATTGGTATGTTGGTCTTCTAAGAAGCAAAATTGTATATCTCTCTCTACCGCCGAAGCCGAGTATGTCGCTGCCGCTAGTGCTTGCACTCAATCGCTATGGATGAGGCAAACTTTAAAGGAAGACGGTATCCATTGTGACAAATTGCCTCTTCTATGTGACAATGAAAGTGCCATCAAAATTGCATACAAGCCGGTGGATCACACAAGGACAAAGCATATTGAGATTCGTCATCACTTCATTAGAGATCATGTTGCTCGAGGTGATATTGATCTATGTTATGTGTCAACCAAATATCAACTTGTCGATATCTTCACGAAGCCACTTGATGAAGCAAGGTTTTGCTACTTGAGGAATGAACTAAATATCATAGATTCAAGGAGCTTGACTTGATTATCCTGCACTCTCACCTAATACTCGACCCATATTTGGTTTAGGTGTAGGCATGGACATAGGGGGAGTGCGGTCCTAATTGATTGGACCATCCCTCCCCCATTATGCGCAAAGTAAAACAAAATCATTCCTCTTAATATCATTTTGTGATATGTGAGCTTAATGATGAGTTTCGGTAATGGACCCAAGATATATCTTCATGGTGCCAAGCCGAGTATACTCAAACATGGTGGCCTAGGCCACCGACCCCTCTCAATCGAGAGGTTGATGTGCTTACTCGTGTTTGTCACTTTTGAATTGCTTCTTACTCATGTTTGTCATCCTCTAGTTGGTTTGTCCTTTTGGTCGTACACTCACATTTGGCTCTCCATATGTTTTTACTAATTTTTGAGTGCATTGGCCCATATCAGTGTGACTCTCTAAACCCATGCCATTCTTATCCCCCGACAAAACTCATCTACTCTGCACAAGAACCTTCCATTCTATGTATCTTGGCTCTCTGTCCTGATGGTTACAATACTACCGATTCTCACTAGCGGTACTACCGCCAAACGGTACTACCGTAAATGACTAGCGGTACTACCGCTTCTGGATCAGTTTCCACGGTCCTGTCTGGAAACTTCCCAGGTGCGGTACTACCGGTAGTTGTCTATGATACTACCGCTCGTGGATCCGGTACTACATCTTGTGTGTGTCGGTTAAGATTCGAGACGGGTGAGAGGCACCTCTCAGTGCCTCATTAGTTCCCCGTCTCCACTCCTCACCAGCGCCGCCGCCAGAGCACGAGAACGTCGCCGGAGCCCCGCCCTCCTTCTCCTTTTCCCGGATCCACACCGGATCCGGCCTCCTCGCGGGCTCCTCCTTATTCTCCACCGCCATGGACACTGGTACTACCGCCCTCCTCCTCTTCTCACTTGTTTTTTCCATTGAATCTAGGGTAACTTTGATTCTTGGCTAAAACACGTATTTTTGAGGTTGTACCGTGTGCTATCTACTAGATCTACCACTTTGTCCGATGGAATTCTTGTTTTACAACAAATTTACTGCCCGTACATGGATTTCTGTCTCAGATCTACACTTGGTCGCGGGCCGATAGTACCGCGAATCTTTTCTCGGTACTACCGCTTCGCGGTACTACCGCTGGTGCAGGTCCGGTACTACCGCCCTGTACTGACAGCAATTTTTTTAAAAAAACCAAGAGTTCCATCCTCTGTTTGCCTCGGGTTCTTGTGCCCTTACCCCTATGCTATCTCCCTCGTTCTTTCACAGGTGCAGGGGGTTCCCGGGGATCGCGCAAACGCTCCAAAGCTCACCATGAGATCGAGGACTATGAGTCAGAGTCAGAGACTGAGTCAGAAGAGGAGGTCATGCCTCAACCTAGCGCCCGTGGTCATCGGGGGGGGGGGGGTCAAGCAAAGTGCTGGTCGTGGTAAAGCTCCTCCATCTCCTACTCCCTCCGGTCCTTGCAAGAGCCACAGTTCAGGGCCATCTAGGCCAAAGCTGCTATCTGATTTGTCTGAGATAGAATTTCATGACCTGCGGGTTGTCAAACCATATGTGGCTGCTCGCTCTCATGCTCGGGAAGGTAGCCTCTTCTTTATGGAGTTCCAGGAGCGGGTGTTCCATGAGATCCTCATGAAAGATGACAAAATGGTGGTCCCTCAAAAGTGGATCGAGATGAATCATGTGAGGAAGAATCCACAATACTTTGGTGAAGCTCTTGAGATTTGCACCAACATTGGCTTGCTTCCCATCATGGAGTTCCGGTGCAACTATGACCCAATGCTCATTACTCAGTTCTATGCAACCGTTCACTTTGCCAAGAATCAGACTCGGACTCTCACCTGGATGACCGAGGGTGTTGTCAAGCAAGCAACGTTGGCTAAGTTCGCTGCTATTCTCGGGTACGAAGACCATGGCAAAGACACTCCCGTTGGCTTTCGGTGCCATGACAATGATCGCCCCAAGAAGAAGGATGCTCTTGCACCACTGTACATCAGGGGGCGCTGCATCCCTGGAAATATCAAAGGGCTTCTACCTACATATGACATCTTGCATCGCATCTTCCGTGAGATCGTCGCCCCCCGTGCTGGGAATGTTGATGAGATACATGCCTTCATGGTGGATATTATGCTCGCCACCTTTCACCACCGTGACTCTGGCCTACCTATGGATGTGATGGATGTTATTTGGAATGAAATGGTCTGTGCCACTTTTCAAAGGAGGGTGCCTCCTATTGCTCCGTACATCATGGCTCTCATTATTAGCAAGTGCCCTGTGATTGCCCGTGACTTGTCTTCTCTTTGCCTTGTCACTCACCGCCACAAGAATCTATTGATCAAGACCCATCTCAAACCACGCAATGCCGATGGTCATATTGTTGATGAGGATGGGAACCCTGTTGTGGAGGAATCCGGTGATGCTGATGATGCCCAGCAGGATGCTGACTTTGTGGTCTCACGTCGTAAGACCGCTCAGCCATCTTGGGCCAAGAGGTTTGAGGCCAAACTCAAGAATATATTCTGCCTCCAAGTGGACAATCAGAAACGCATGTACGAGGCCCATGTCTATGCCAAGAAGTCATGTGCTCATCAGAAGGAAATGATGGAGGCTCAAGGTTTGACCGTCTCCAAGGGCTCCGAGAACAACATTACCCCAGAAGACCAATGGATCTCCAGGCACAGCCACTGGGATGATGATGCCACCTCCTCCTTCCGTGCCCCGCCAACTCATCATGATGCATGGGAGGATTATGATGACGAGTGATCTCCGGGACGTTAGTGTTGCTCTTGTCCCCTTTTTGGCGTCTTGATGCCAAAGGGGGAGAAGTTGCACATTAGGTATGCGGGATTTGCGAGGGGAAAGTCACAAGATCGTTCTTGCCATTGATTCTTATTCTCTTGTGAACTTTATTTACTTGCCTCTTATTATGTGTGACTTATTATGTGTGAACTAACTATTTGTGCTATGTATGGTGAGACTTTGTGGTTATCATATGGATCCATCTTGTGTGTAATATGGCTATTCTCATTTGGATCCATCTTATGTGGTGTATGTGACGACCTTCCCCATTCCTAATCAATATAGGTCATCACATGTAATTTAGCAAAGGTATGTGCTCTATGTGCGACTTCTACTCCCAGGTAACTTATTGATAGAATGGGGCTTGATTCTACATATCCAGGGGGAGCCCCATCTCTATCTTGTCGTCATTGGATTACCCTGCAAAATGTGTGTTGTCATCAAACACCAAAAAGGGGGAGATTGAAAGAGCATTTCCTATCCCTAGTGATTTTGGTGTTTTATAACAACACGCATTTCGGACTAATTATTTGCCGAGTGTATCGCAGGTGCATTGGAAAAGGCTTGACAGTGGTTAAACAACCGTCCAAAAACTTTCTGCCTGGTGCGGTACCAAAAAGCGGTAGTACCGCTTTTTTCTACCGGACTCAGCAGTAGATTGTGATCAGTTGCTAAAAATCCACTGCCGGTCTAGGTACTAAAAAGCGATAGTACCGCATTTTAGTACCTAGCGCGACACTAGATTTTTAACCACTTGTCAAAAGCTACTGCCCGCTCCGGTACTAAAATGCGGTAGGACCGGATTTTAGTACTGTGCGCAGCAGAGCCTTTTTCCAACCTATAAAAGGCCACGGCTCACCCCGGTACTAAAATGTGGTAGCCTTTTTTATGTTGGCAAAATCCACTGGCTGCCTAGGTAGCAAAATGCGACAGAGAGTTTTTTCGACCAAGTTGCTGATTCCACTGCACGTCCGGTAGTACCGGTTGCCACTTGCGGTACTACCGCTTTACGGTAGCACCAAGTGTGGTACCGCTGTGGCCAGGGCTTATGAAGTTTGAAAGTTGGTCTTCCGGTACCAGGTCCGGTAGTACCGCTTGAACTTCCGGTACTACCGCTGTATTAAAGGCTCCAACGGCCAGATTTCTTGGAGGGGTATAAATACCCCTCCACCTACCTTGGGACAAAATGCTCATCCACATTAAATTCAAGACCACCATTGGAGCCACCAAATCTTCAAGATCTCCTCAATCCACCACCCAAAGTCTTTGATCTTTGGGGAATCGAAGGAGGAGGCCCCGATCTACTACTTCACCAAAAGAGATCTTCATTTCCCCCTCATTTCATTGAGGGCCCCTTTGCTCTAGTGTTTTCTTGGAAACCCTAGTTCTTGTTTTGGTTCTTACAAGCTTGTCTTTGATTGCTTTGACAGCTTGCTTGTATTTGGGAGACTCCGATTAAGTTGTGGATGTGTGCCCCAAACTTGTAAAGGTGCCGGCTTCCACCTTGAAGGTTGCCGATATAGTGGAAGGTGAATCGATCCCGTTGGGGTGAGATTCATCAGAGAACAAGGGAGGCCTTTCGTGGCGTTGGTGGTTTGAAACCACCCCCTCTCCAAACATAGACGTACTTCCCCTCAAAAGGAAGGAACTACGGGAAACAAATCCTTGTGTCTCCGCGTCTACCACTTTGGTTACTTCTATCCTTTACCGCACTTTATTTACTTGTTCGTAATTTGTGTTGCGGTAGCTCTTGCATAATTGTCATATAGGTAAATTCACCTTAGTTGCATTATCTAGAGAATTTACCTTATTGTCAAACCTTAATTTGAAAAAGATGAAAATTTGAAGTAGCACCTATTCACACCCCCCCCCCTCTAGGTGCCCATACGATCCTTTCAATTATGATTGGGACCATTGCTATCAAGTATGAGGTAACATAATCACCTTGTGGAATGCAAAGTTTTGTTTCATATAAGATTGTTTTGGTAACAAGACTTGATCAACCTTGTTAACAAAAGGATTTTAATGAATAAACTGTTGGGAATATGCCCTAGAGGCAATCATGTATGATGAGATTTCCCATTGTATTCATAAAGATATTAAGTTGTCCTTGTATAAACATCTGATGTGTATCATTGAATATGTGATTCAGTTGTGGAACTATACATTCATGTTATTTGTAATAAATATCCTTGGTCATTGAGGTTGTGCTGGACACACAACTTAGACCAATGTGAAAGTTGGCTTAATGACTCGGTTCCACTTGTCATGGGCATTAAGATGCTATTCCAACTTACACAGATTTGTCTAAAGAGTTTAGCGAGTCGGATTGACCCATATTTAGGTACAACGAACAAGTTGTCATTTGTATATCTCAATCAATGTAATCCTTAGACCTGAGGTTATTGCATAGTCCGAGTTGAGGATCACTGTAACACCCCCGGCCACTCTGGACCGACGGCTGTCACTTCTGGCGGCTCAATAGGATCTCTAGACTAACCCCACAGACCAACACTAGTCTTTTCTACGCACTTTTTCCTCACTCGTGCGCACCCGGTACCCACTTCCCGGTCGATCACCCATCCTAGAATTGCTCTAGGCCAAGCACGCTTAACCTTAGAGTTATTTTCGAATGAGCTTCCGGAAAAGAAGTTGCAACTTGTTGGTATGGGTTTCCCATCAATCCTATTGAGCCATGGGCCAGGGTCTCACATACACCCACCCTTAGAAGATCGACGTCCTCGTCGATCAACCACAAGCCAGGAACGTCCCCTCTTAGCACACGTTTGTGCGTCCAATGCCGGCACATTGCCATGTCGTGTCCACTTCGGGCCACACGCGCCATGCTACACATGTCCGCCATTGACCCGCACACGCCTGTGTAACCGCGAGGGTCGGCTCTGATACCAACTTGTAACACCCCCGGCCACTCTGGACCGACGGCTGTCACTTCTGGCAGCTCAATAGGATCTCTAGACTAACCCCACAGACCAACACTAGTCTTTTCTGTGCACTTTGTCCTCACTCGTGCGCACCCGGTACCCACTTCCCGGTCGGTCACCCATCCTAGAATTGCTCTAGGCCAAGCACGCTTAAACTTAGAGTTCTTTTCGAATGAGCTTCCAAAAAAGAAGTTGCAACTTGTTGGTATGGGTTTCCCATCAATCCTATTGAGCCATGTGCCAGGGTCTCACAATCACCGACTTAGGTTCTGTCAAACGTTGATCCGTAACTGGGCAGTTATAAAGGCAGAGTTCGGGTCGACTGAGAATCAAGCTGCATGATGTGAAAAACCAAGATGGGATTTTGCCCCTCCACTCGGAGAGATATTCTCTGGGCCCTCTCGGATGATATGATTCGTAAAGCATGGCCATGCACGACTCGGTTAAGTGTTAACTGAGGCGATCAACTAAGATTTAGTCGGGTGAATCACTTATCTCAGATCGAGAAGAGAGTCGGACTATTTAAGGGATGACAATTATTCGCTGATAGTCTGACAAGGTATATCGTGAGGCAAAAGGGACTCGGACGTAAGTTGAATTGGAAAGGCAAGTCGTTATGAATCTTTGGTACTTGGGAGTCGGAACGTTCTGCTAGGAGACGCTACCGACTGATCGATTGCGAGTCGGACTCTAATCGTGTCCAAGTAGCCATGAGTCTGCGGGGTCACACACTTAAGAGCAGGAGCAAGTTTGGATTGGATCTGAACTGAAAATCTGGTTGGGTTGGACCTGAGCCTGATTTGGACTGAGTCAGTGAGTCGGACTCACAGGGACTAATATTATATGGGATTTAGTGAATGGGCCGCGCGAGCAGAGCCCACGTTCACTCCCTATATATAGTGGAGCACCGTAACCAAGAAAGGTTAATTGTTGTTCAGTTAGGTCATTCCATGTGTTGGAAACCCTAGCTCCACAACAGTCCTGCCGTCGAGACGAACCTAGCAGTTCGCCGTCGGTGCTCCTCCTTGTATGTGTGGATACCAATAGAGGTGTTATACGATCAACACTAGGACGATCGGATCGCAAAGGACTGGACTGCATCAACTGATGCGCTACATCAGTAATCCGCAACTACGCGTCTAGTGGTAAACCTCGTGGCCTTCTGCCTTGGCTAGATCTTGGGATCACCATGTTAGAGGGAATTTTTTTTTGTTTTATCTCCGCGTGGCCCAACAGAAAATAATGTTTTCACTGTGGTTAGACTTGCTTTCTTTTACTCTTCTCCTTCCTAGTCTTTGCCTTTTCTTTTGCTAGCTTTGGTTTTGTTAGTTGTTTGCTTTTTAGAGTGTCTTAGAACTTCTGTAGTTTGGCTTTTGGTTTGCTTTTGCTTCTTAAAAAAACTGTTTCTGCGAGAAAATCAATTTTCATACCCTGAAAATTGGCCAAAAATAAAGTTTCCTGAAAAATCCCAGAAAATTCAAAATAAATTTTTCCTCGAAAAAAGGGGCATATGGACACCTAGAGTGACCTAGGGGGCCACCCCAGGCACCCACACCCCTAGTGGGCGCGGCCCCCTACAGGTGGTGCCTGGGTGGGGTGTGGCCCACCTGGGCCCCTCCAAAGTGTCTCCTCCCAGCCATCTTCTTTCTCTCTCTCGAAAAACACTGGAAAAATTGCTCAAGATCGAGTTCCATCTGTTCTTGCTCGTGATTTTCGATCTCCTTGCTCAGCCCCTCTTTGCTGTTGATTTTTGGAGAGATTTCTCCTTGGTATGTGCCTCCTCCACTTGTCCAATTAGATTTGTGATTGATAGATTGTATCTTGAGTATTTTGCTGCTATAGGTCACAGGTTGTGTGAGATTTCATGCGTGTTATATGCTTAGAGATTTCATTTTGATGCATGTGTAGCCCTCTAGCAAGTTCCTATAGTAGTTTATCATCATTTATTAACTTGGAAATCACTTGGTTTGATGTTTGTCTAAAAATTTCAGAAAAGAGTGGTCATGGACAACCACACATTTGGAGAGATATTTGAGGGTGATGCACCTAGGAGGGCAAGGCCTTCAAGATCATCCTCCCGAGCCAGGCCCTCATACAATGAGGATCTCATTACTCCGCGATTCAGCGACGAGGGAGATGAGGGGGATGCTCACCCTTCCACCTTTCCTTGCCAGACCTTTTTGCGGGCTGCTAGGATTTTTTGATGATTTTACAACCTTGGTTCGGAGGGCTGGACTAACAAGCCTTATGAAGGATGAGAGCGTGCAATATGCTACGCTCACTAAAACATTTTTGGAGAGCTTCTCCTTTACTAACAGCATGTTCAAGCCAGATGTTTCTTTCAAAATTTATGGCAGGTCTTATAATATGACATTGAAGAAATTTTGTGAGGCCCTAGGACTTGGTACAGGTGGGTCAGCAAAGAAGATTCTAGCTCAACCCGCTGATTTGTTGGAGCTCTACTGCGGGATAAACAATGATGATGACCGTAGAGCTCAACGGGGAAAGATAAGAAATATTCAACTCCCAGCCATCAGGTACTTTGCTTACTATCTTGCCACTAGTGTTCTTGGTAGGTAGAACACTAGTAATATTTCCAACTATCATTTTCCATTCTTAGCTACTGCGCTCAACAATGAAACTAAGTACAATCTTGGTTCTCTCATTGCTCGTCGCTTAACTGCTAAGGGACCCATTTATGGGGGAATTATTGCTGCATGTGTTGCTACTGCCTTGGACCTTGCTATTGATCCAAATGATACATTTTTGGCCCATCAGAGGCTTGATCTTGAATCCATGATTCAGCATGGTTTTGTTTCCTTGGGGGCTCATGTAAGAAGTTTACCATTTGAACTATCTTTTGCCTAGCGAGGTTGGAGAGGGGGTAGGACTAAGAAAATAGTTTATTTGCCTGCACCTGCTTTGTTTAACTTTGATAACAGGCAAGGATGGTCGCTCATGGAGGAGGAGGTTGACACATATGTGGCGGATCTCTCCCAGCAAGAGGAGAATGTTGGAGAGGATGTCGAGGATGATTCGGTTCAGCCCTCCAACTTGGGAGAGTCTTCATACCAGCAGCCCTCATTTGTTTGGGGCGCGTCTTCTTCTTCATCTCAAGCGCCTGACTATGATCATTCCTATGATTACCCACCAGCTTGGGGTTATTACCCGCGCTATTGAGCCCCACTTAGGCCAAAAGCCTAAGCTTGGGGGTAAGTATACCACATCACACTCATCTATATATCATGTTCGGTTAGTTCTTTGTATATCCATTGTTTCGTTTTATTTTTCGTTTTTTTTTCTGATTTCTCAAAACACAAAAATACCAAAAATATTTTTGTTGTTTCTCTTGGTTTGTTTCTTTGTTTTGGTTTGCCTTAAAAGAAAAATCCAAAAAGATTTTGCTTTGCTTGGTTTGTTTTTTCTTTGCTTGTTTTTGCTTTGTTGGCTTGTTTGAAAAAATCAAAAACACCAAAAATATTTGTTATTCTTCTTTGGTTTTGTGAGTTCTTTGCAGGATTCAGCTATCCTCAGTGGATTTTGTTTTCATGTTATTATTCAAGTCACACAAGTGAAGGGCAATAATGAAGATTAAGACAACTTGAGGGGTGGTAAGAGGCTGGTAACGAACTCTATTTGTTTTCATTTCTGTACATATACTCATCATTGTGAGCATGCTTAGTCTATTCATTGTAAGGAGTACTCCCTCCGTTTCAGGGCTTAAGGCGTTCTCGTTTTGCGTGTTTTTTCTTTGACCAAGAATTATTCTAAATACGTAAAGAGTTTTGGTATAAAACTAGTACCACTGGAAAGTATTTTTCAATACGAATCCAACGGTACTAATTATGTACAATATAATTAAGATTTTGTTGTTCAATTCTTTCGGTCAAACTTTGCTTTGGAAAGGGTGTGCGCCTTAAGCCTTGAAACGGAGGTAGTATGTTACTGATAGATGCTTAGTAGTTCTTGCTTGCCTGTGATTAGCTCTAGCTTGCTAATAGTTTATAGCGTGTCATATGAATGTTTTCTTGCATTGTTTTATTCATATTTCGGTATGATATTGTGGTATCCTCCTCTGAATGTTTCATGTGAATTGACTTGGCACATGCTCACGCATGCATATGACTAAACAATAGTCAGTAAGCCTCGATGATTTATTTTGCCTCAGAGTTCTTGTATCACTTTCATGCCATAATTAGTCTTGTTTTGTTGCAAGCATGATTATGACAATTATTGCTCTCTCATTTGTTGCTCCCTCTCTTTTGCTAGCCTTCACTTGCACTGACTATGAGCTCTGCTTGTGCTTCCAACTCCCCAAAACCAATATTGCCAACAGTGTCCACCATACCTACCTATTAGCATCATTTGTTATTTCAGTGCATATTCTATATGCCTTGTTTTCTTCCAAATAAAATGTTTGTCTGTTTTGAGAAAGTTAGTTAGTAAAGCTCTCACGAACTTGACGGCACACTTTATTCTTTGCACTTAATAATCTTGAACCATTGTGACCTGACCATGAAAGTTATATGCTTGCAAATTATATGCTGGGAGTTAGCAGAACCGTGCTGTCACGGGGAACGCTTTCAACACTTTTTGGATTCCAGTTGATACCTTGCTCTTTTGTTTGCGGATGTCGATGGTGTGAAATAAAAGGGGAGCTTGTGAGTTCATGGAGTATATATATATATATGTGTTAGAGAAACGCCTAGGCCGCTAGCCTAAGCCATGCCTAATCATGGTGGAAACTTGCAGCATCACCATAATGAGCATTCTGTGAAGCATCCTCAATAAAAAGCTATGCACATAGTAAATAAAAAGATCGCTGAGATGCTCATTGTCTGCTTGCCTTGTCATTTTTATCACAGGATAACTCCTGTATAATGTGCAAGGGGTACCCCTTTAGCGGTTCTCTATGATATGCATGTATGTACAATGACAAGAACTTGCAGGTAACCAAAGTTGAGTAGCATGCGGAGCGGCCCTCATACTCAAGGGACTTGGGATTTCCAGTTTATGGTCTGTCAAGCATATAACTCAGATTGGACCTCACTTTCACCTTAACCATATAAAGATGCCTATGATAGGGGCAATGAGAGCTCAAAGCTAAGTGAGTACCTTACTGTCAGCATTTGGAAGCCCTTCAAACTTTTCAAAACCTTATCACTTCCTTGTTGAGTCACCACTTATTCTATGAGCACCTTCTTGAGATCATAGTTGTCATTCTTGTGTTTGTTCCAAAACTTGGTTAATTTTTTCATGACTTTGATGCTTGTATCTTTGATATCTTTACTTCTAGTCTTCATGTGAACTTCAGAGGTGCCTTGGCATTTATATTGTTCTCTACAAACAAAGGAAAACGAGATACCACTCTATCATACCTTACTATGAGCATTGCAATGTTGATGTTCCATGCTACTTATTATTATTGAGTTGGTTTCTCTTCATAGATTGCAATGACTATTGAGTAGACTTGGTTGCATACTTCTTATTATGAATAGTTTAAATATATACTCCTGTGCTAAGAATATATACATCATATGAAGCAAATGTGTTCGTGAAAGTTCTTTTATCGCACTCAGTTTTCAACTGAATTTCTTGAGGACAAGCAATAAGCTAAGCTTGGGGGAGTCGATACGTCCAAAATGTATCTACTTTCCTGAACACTTTTGCTACTATTTCTCCTCTAAACTTGTGTGATTTGGATACAACTAACACGGACTGACGCTGTTTTCAGCAGAATTACCTTGGTGTCTATTTTTTGTGCAGAAAATCAACTATCAGGAAAAATCCCGGAAAATATGCCAAAAATAATATTTCGCCAGAAGATCCACGGAGCCAGAAGACAAAACGGAGTGGAGGCCTGGGGGGCCCACACCCCTACTAGGCACGGGTGCGCCCAACCCGCGCCTAGGGGGTGCGGCCACCCTAGGAACCCCCTCGGGCTCCCTCTTTGCCTATAAGTTGCCCCTTGACCTAAAAACCGAGGGGGGTTCATCATTTTTCCAGAAAGAGTTCCGCAGCGCCGCCACCACCAGAAACCAATATTCGGATCCAGAAACTCCGTTATGTCACCCTGCCGGGACGAGGAATTTGGAGTGGATCATCGCCATCGTCATCACCAACGCCTCTCCATCAACCATCGATGTTTCCCTCATCCATGAGTGAGTAATCCCCCACTGTAGGCTATGGGGATGGTAGGGATTGGATGAGTTATATCATGTAATCGAAGAAGATTGTTAGGGCATAGTGCCTAGTATCTCTTTTAGTGCTATTTGACTTTGTTGCAATTTGTTGTGCTTAATGCTTGTCACTAGGGCCCGAGTTCCATGATCTCAGATCTGAACTTATTATTGAATCATTAAGATAGTATTGTTTGTGATCTTATCTGCAAGTTGTGTACACATATCATTGTCCGGATCCAAAGGCCCCGAAGTGACGAATTGGGACAACCGGAGGGAATGGATGTGGTGTGAGGATCACATGTGTTCACGGAGTGTTAATGCTTTTCTCCGGTGCTCTATTAAAAGGATCACCTTAATTGCCCGTAGTTCCCTAGAGGCCTCGCTGCCATGGGCTGGCTGGACAAAAGATGTTGTGCAAGTTCTCATTGCGAGCACGCATGACTATATATGGAACACATGCCTAGGATTGTTTAGTACTTGGATGCTTGTTCTTATTTATCTGCAATGCCCTAGATCTTGAAGTTACATGTTTAGACTCGTCCATGCAACGCCCGTCCATCCATCCCTATGCCTACCGTGCTCATATCCTACTGTTTGCTGCTACTGTTACCATTGCTCATGTTTTACTGCTGCTGTTGCTACTACAAACTGTTGCTACTGATAAACTTCTGTGAGCAAAAACTATTTCCAAGTGCAGCTGAATTGACAACTCAGTTGTTAAGGCTTGCAAGTATTGTTTGGCTCCCCTTGTGTCGAATCAATAAATTGGGTAATACTACCCGCGAAGACTGTTGCGATCCCCTATACTTGTGGGCCATCATTTAGTATCTACTTTTCTTTGCTTTGTCTTCTCTTTGAGGTATTTTTTATATGTTTTCTGGGACTAACCTATTAACAAGATGCCACAGTGCCAGTTGCCTGCTTTCTGTTGTTTTTGGTTCCAGAAAATCCAGAAAATGAATATTCTCGGAATTGGACGGGACAAAAGCCAAAGTCAATATTTTACCGTGGGGAACACAGAGCCAGAAGACGAGACGGAGAAGGGCCCCGAGGGGGCCACACCCCCTGGCCGCGCGGCCAAGCCTGGCACACTCCTAAGGGGGCTGCAGCTGCCTCGGGCACCCCCTCGGCCTCCCTCTTCGCCTATAAGAAGCCCCCAATACCTAAACCCTAAGTATAAGATCAATCTTCCAAGAAATAGTTCGTATTCGCCGACACCATCATCCCTAGATCAGGGGGGATCTGAAGCTCTTCCCGGCACCCTGCCGGAGGGGAGAGATCATCCCGAAGGCCTTCTTCATCACCATGCCAGCTTCCGGTATGAAGCATGAGTAGTTCCACCTTGGACTACGGGTCCATGTAGTCTCTATATGGTTGTTTCTCCTCCTTTGTGCTACCATGTTTAGATCTTGTGAGCTCCGTTCATGATCAAGATCATCTATTTGTAATCATGCATGTTGTGTTTGCGGGGATCCGATAGATATTGAGATTACTATGTCAGATTGGTTAATGATTCTATCTTATCGATTCTATCATGTTTGTGTTGTTTGAGATCTTGCATGCTCTCCGTTTTGATACGTCGAAAACGTATCTATAATTTTTTATGTTCCATGCTTGTTTAGTATCTACTTTGCTTTGCTTTGTCTACACTTTGAGGTGTTTTTATTTATTTTCTGGTACTAACCTATTAATAAGATGCCATAGTGCTAGTTGTCTCTTTTCTTCTGTTTTTGGTTTCAGAAAGGCAGAAAATCAATATTCTCGGAATTAGACGGGACAAAAGCCAACGTCAATATTTTATCGTGGGGAATATGGAGCTAGAATACAAGACGGAGGAGGGCCTCGAGGGGTCCACACCCCCTGGCCGCGTGGATGGGCCCACCCCACGCTTGGGGGTGTGTGCAGCCGCCTCAGGCCCCCCCTCGGCCTTCCTCTTCGCCTATAAGAAGCCCCCGATACCTAAACCCTAAGTACCCGATCAATATTCCACGAAACCGTCTGTAGCCGCCGCCACCATCGTCCCTAGATTTGAGGGGATCTGAAGCTCTTCCCGTCACCCTGCCAGAGGGGATATCATCCTGGAGGCCTTCTTCTTCATCATGCCAGCCTCCGGTATGAAGCGTGAGTAGTTCCACCTTGGACTACGGGTCCATGTAGTAGCTAGATGGGTGTATCTCCTCCTTTGTGCTTTCATGTCTAGATCTTGTGAGCTCCGTTCATGATCAAGATCTCATCTATTTGTAATCATGCATGTTGTGTTTGCGGGGATCCGATGGATATTGAGATTACTATGTCATATTGATTAATGGTTTTGTCTTATTGATTCTATCATGTCTGTGTTGTTTGTGATCTTGCATGCTCTTCGTTGTTAGTAGCTATCTTGACCAAGTAGTTGCTAGTGACTCCAAGAGGGGGTATTTATGCTCGATAGTGGGTTCATGCCTCTATTTAACCTAAGAGAAGTGACAGAAATCTCTAAGGTTGTAGATGTGTTGTTGCGACTAGGGAGAAAACAACGGTCTCTTGTTCATGGAACAAGTGGATTGTTTACCTTACACACTTTGCTTAAAGCAGTTGTATGTTGCTTGCAACTTAATACTGGAGGGCGTTCGGATGATAACCCAAAGGTGGACTTCTAATCATAGATGCAGTTGGATGGCGGTCTATGTATCTTGTTGTATGTCCCAATCGAATCTCATAGGATCATGAATGTCTAGTATTGCATTGTTATGCCTTGCTCAGTCCTGTCAATTGCCCTGCTGTAATTTGTTTACCCAGCATGCCATGTTTGTTTATCTAAGGAGAACACCTCTAGTGAACTATGGACCCCGGTCCAATCTTTACCATTGATACATCTTCCATTGTTACTTGTTGCAAACCACCATTACCTTCCACACCATACAGTTAATCCTTTATTACAACAAACCAGTGAGATTGACAACCTCGCTGTTCGTTGGGGCAAAGTATTGAGTTTGTGTTGTGTAGGTCTCCAAGTTGCTAGCAACACCTTTGAGTCGTTTCCTTCCTCCTACTGGTTCGATAACCTCGGTTTATTATTGAGGGAAAACTTGCTGCTGTGCTCATCACACCTTGCTCTTGGGGTCTCCCAACGAGGCGTTGACAACACGCCATCAAGCTATTTCTAGCGTCGTTGCCGGGGAGGCTAAGGACGTCTTCACAGGGGGAGTGCTCCTCAACATTTCTCTTTACTTTGTTTTTGTTTTGCTTAGTTTCTTTTGTTTGGTTTTTTTTCCTATTTTTATCAAAAAAATCCAAAAAAATAGTTTAGTTTGGTTTGCTTTCCCTTATAAAACACACAAAAAATTAGTTCCTGCTCTAGTTGCTGCTGCTGTTGGCTTGCTCCACTTTTGCCAAAATGAACTATGCTAAGAACACCAAGTTGTGTGACTTCACTAGCACAAACAACAATGATTTCCTACGCACTCCTATTGCTCCACCTGCTCCTGATGCTACCTTTTATGAAATTAAGCCTGCTTTGTTGAATCTTATGATGAGAGAGCAATTTTCTGGTGCTAGTTCTGATGCTGCTGCCCACCTCAATAACTTTGTTGAACTTTGTGAGATGCAAAAGTATAAGTATGTAGATGGAGATATTATTAAGCTCAAGTTGTTTCCTTTCTCCTTGAGAGGAAAAGCTAAAGAATGGTTGCTATCCTTGCCTAGAAATAGTATTGATTCTTGGATTAAGTGTAAGGATTCTTTTATTGGAAAGTACTACCCTCCTGCTAAGATTATATCTATGAGAAGTGATATTATGAAATTTAAATAACTTGATAATGAACATGTTGCTCAAGCTTGGGAAAGAATGAAATCTTTAGTTAAGAATTGTCCCACTCATGGACTTACTGCTTGGATGATTATCCAGACTTTTTAGGCAGGTTTGAACTTCTCTTGAAGAAACCTATTGGATTCATCTGCTGGAGGTACCTTTATGACCATCACCTTGGGTGCTGCAACAAAACTCCTTGATAATATGATGGTTAATTATTCTGAATGGCACACTGAGAGAGCTCCAAATGGTAAAAAGGTAAATTTTGTTGAAGAAACGTCCTCTTTGAGTGATAAGATTGATGTTATTATGGCTATGCTTGTTAATGGGAAAGCTCCTTTAGATCCAAATAATGTTCCCTTAGCCTCTTTGGTTGCTCAAGAAGAGCAAGTTGATGTGAACTTCATTAGAAACAACAATTTCAACAACAGTGCCTATAGGAGTAATTTTGGTAGTAAAAAAAATTATAGGCCTTATCCTCCTAATAATGGCAATACCTATAGAAACTCCTACAACAACACTAGAAGTTCCCCCTCTGAACTTGAAGTCATGCTCAAAGACTTTATTAGTAAACAAACCACTTTCAACAAGACTGTGGATGGAAAGCTTTTAAATGTTGAGAAAAATATTTCCTATTTGTCTGAAGCACAGTCCTCTTTGATTAATAAAATGGCTGCTAAACCTGAAACCATGGAAAGTACCTTTGCTGCTACTCATGCCATACAAGTTACTATTGATGAAAATGTTAGACTGTTAGCCCAACTTCATGCTAAGTGGGAAAGAGAAGCTGAAATTGCTAGAAACAATAGTGTGTGCACTATCACCACCACCAATATGGATGCCACTAAACCCCAGTAAGTCCCTATTCCTCCTCCTACAATGCCTAAGCCCAATGAGTCTACTACTAGTGATGCTAAGTTTGATTTTGATCTTGATGGTTGCAATATTTCTGAAGTGATTATGTTCCTACAAAAGCTTGCTAGAAGTCCTGATGCTAGTGATATGCATGTAGCTTTCACCAAACACATTACAGATGCTCTTGTTAAAATTAAGGAAGAGAAGTTGAAACAAAAAGCTTCTATTCCTAGGAAAGTATAAGATAGTTGGGAACCCATTATTAATATGCAAGTGAATGACTTTGATCTCAAAGCTTCATGTGATCTTGGTTCTAGTATCTCTATTATGCCTAGGAAGATTTATGAAATGCTTGATTTGCCACCTTTGGAAGATTGTTATTTGGATGTCCCACTTAATGATAATGCTAAGAAGAAACTCATGGGGAGTGTTAATGATGTTCTCATTATGGTTAACAATGCTTGTGTCCCTGTTGATTTCTATGTTTTGGATGTTGAATACAATGCTTCTTGTCCTATTACTTTGGGAAGACCTTTTCTTAGAACTGTTGGTGCCATCATTGATATGAAAGAATGCACCATTAAATATCAATTTCCATTCAAGAAAGGTATTGAACACTTCCCTATGAGGATAGAGAAGTTGCTTTTTGCTCCTCCTTTGAAAGCAAGGTTTGATGGTAATGCTTCTTCATTTGAAAACACTTGATTCTTGCTTCTTGTGCCTAACTTAAAGGCATTAAAGAAAAGTACTTGTTGGGAGATAACCCAAGAGTTTCCTTGAGTCTTGGAAGTTATTACTTAAGTAATGACCTCTTCTTATACTTTTTGTTTGACATTTTTTTGCCAAGAATGACCTCTAATGAGAGGGAAGTAAGATTTGGGTAGTTGCTGTCCCGAAACAGATTTTTGTGCTCCACCGTAAAGAATCGTGAGGAATCTCTGTAAGTCGGATTGATATAATATTTTACAAATAAGTCCCCCAGTATGTTAGCTAACTTTCGTTAGTTCAACAGTTTTTTATTTGAGCAACAAAAGGTCTTCGAAAAAACCGGTTTCTACCTGCTGGTCTGTTTTGACATATTTCTGCCATTATTTACATTTGCTTCTTATTGATTCCTTTTTGGGTTCTTTTTGGGAAATTGAGATTTTTGAGGGAATTTATACAATAGCTTGTGTTTTTAATGAAAGTTTTTCTGTTCCAAAGCTAATTCTAAGGGTTTATTATCTTTTGAATACACTAATGTTGCTAATGAAGATTGTGTGAAGTTTTGTATGAAGGAAAATTTTCAGGTGTAGAGAAAGAATGATGTAATGAGATGAAAAATGGACAAAAGCTCAAGATTGGGGATGCCACCCCTTGGCACCCCAAGAAATATTCAAGATATACAAGCGTCAAATCTTGGGGATGCCCAAGGCATCATATTCTTCATCAATAAAAAGCTCAGGTCTTTCTAGACACTTTGATTTTATTGTTTCATGTACTGTTGTGTTGTTCTTGGAGCGTCTTAGTTTTCGTCTAGTTTGCTTAGTTTGCTTGAATAAAGTAGTTTGGACCCTCGTTCTCGCTGTGTTGCTTCAAATAAGTTGATTGGTGTTGGAAAGGAGTAGAAAGTTCTTGCTTGAGTAGTACAAGAGGAGCTTGCTTTGACTGTGACTTAGACTTTAGCATGTCATGCTAGGTGTTGTTTTGACCTTATACTTAGTGATTATTGTTGTAGCATGACTTGTTCCAAACAATTGGGATTGCTTAGTGTGCCTTGAAAGAATCATGCGTTGTTTTATCATAAAAAGCATAGTATTGTGGTATTCTCCTTTGATGCTTTGTTTGGGTTGACTTGGAACATGACCACACCATGTTATGACTATGAACAAGTCACCATATCATCTATGATCATTTAGTCCTTGACTTGTAGTACCACTCTATGCTTTGATTAGTAATGTTTTGTCGCTCTACATGATTATAGCTATTATTGCTCTCTTAGTTGGTCGCTCCTAGTCTTTTGCTAGCCTCCACTTGTATGAGTAAGCCCTACTCATGCTTCCAACTCCCAAGAAACCAAGTTATTCCAAAGTGTCCACTATAAAGTCCTATGCATGGTGTGTTACACCATTCCAAGTATATTCTTATTTTCATCTATATTCCAATTTAAAAGTATTTTGTTATGTGAAAACTTAGTGATTAAAGCTCTCACAAACTTGATGGCACACTTTATTTTTCTTGCTCCTAATAAAACTTTGATGGTGCATGTCACCTAAAAATTATTCTTTTTATCACTTACCTACTCGAGGACGAGCAGGAGTTAAGCTTGGGGATGCTTGATACGCCGGAGACGTATCTATAATTTTTGATGTTCCATGCTTGTTTAGTATCTACTTTGCTTTGTTTTGTCTACACTTTGAGGTGTTTTTATTTGTTTTCTGGTACTAACCTATTAACAAGATGCCACAGTGCCAGCTGTCTGTTTTCTTCTGTTTTTGGTTCCAGAAAGGCAGAAAATCAATATTCTCCGAATTGGACGAGACAAAACGCAAAGTCAATATTTTACCTTGGGGAACACGGAGCCAGAAGACGAGACGAAGGAGGGCCTCGAGGGGGCCACACACCCTGGCCGCGCGGGTGGGCCCACCTCGTGCCTGGGGGGTGCAGCCGCCTTGGGCACCCCCTCGGCCTCCCTCTTCGCCTATAAGAAGCCCCCGATGCCTAAACCCGAAGTACCCAATCAATATTCCACGAAACCGTCTATAGTCGCCGCCACCATCGTCCCTAGATCGGGGGATCTAAAGCTCTTCCCGGCACCCTGCCGGAGGGGAGATCATCCCGGAGTCCTTCTTCTTCATCATGCCAGCCTCCAGTATGAAGCGTGAGTAGTTCCACCTTGGACTACGGGTCCATGTAGTAGATAGATGGCTGTATCTCCTCCATTGTGCTTTCATGTCTAGATCTTGTGAGCTCTGTTCATGATCAAGATCACATATATTTGTAATCATGCATGTTGTGTTTGCGGGGATCCGATGAATATTGAGATTACTATGTCATATTGATTAATGGTTTTGTCTTATTGATTCTATCATGTCTGTGTTTTTTGTGATCTTGCATGCTCTCCGTTGTTAGTAGCTATCTTGACCAAGTAGTTGCTAGTGACTCCAAGAGGGGGTATTTATGCTCGATAGTGGGTTCATGCCTCTATTTAATCTAAGGGAAATGAGAGAAATATCTAAGGTTGTAGATGTGTTGTTGCCACTAGGGAGAAAACAACGGTCTCTTGTTCATGGAACAAGTGGATTGTTTACCTTACACACTTTGCTTAAAGCAGTTGTATGTTGCTTGCAACTTAATACTGGAGGGGGTTCGTATGATAACCCAAAGGTGGACTTCTAGTCATAGATGCAGTTGGATGACGATCTATGTATCTTGTTGTATTGCCCAATCGAATCTCATATGATCATGACTGTATAGTATTGCATTGTTATGCCTTGCTCGGTCCTGTCAATTGCCCTGCTGTAATTTGTTTACCCAGCATGCCATGTTTGTTTATCTAAGGAGAACACCTCTAGTGAACTATGGACCCCGGTCCAATCTTTACCATTGATACGTCTTCCACTGTTACTTCTTGCAAACCACCATTACCTTCCACACCATACAGTCAATCCTTTGTTACAGCAAACCAGTGAGATTGACAACCTCGCTGTTTGTTGGGGCAAAGTCTTGAGTTTGTGTTGTGCAGGTCTCCAAGTTGCTAGCAGCACCTTTGAGTCGTTTCCTTCCTCCTACTGGTTCGATAACCTCGGTTTCTTACTGAGGGAAAACTTGCTGCTGTGCTCATCACACCTTGCTCTTGGGGTCTCCCAACGAGGCGTTGACAACACGCCATCACATTTCTAGTAGCTATCTTGGCCAAGTAGATGCTAGTGACTCCAAGTGGGATTATTTATGCTCGATAGTGGGTTCATGCCTATATTTAATATGGGGAGTGACAGAAATCTCTAAGGTTGTAGATGTGTTGTTGCTACTAGGGAGAAAACAACGATCTCTTGTTCATGGAACAAGTGGATTGTTTACTTTACACACCTTGCTTAAAGCAGTTATCCGTTGCTTACAACTTAATACTGGAGGGGGTTTGGATGATAACCTAAAGTTGGATTACTAGTCATAGATGCAGTTGGATGGCGGTCTATGTATCTTGTTGTAATTCCCAATCAAATCTCAAAGGATCATGAATGTCTAGTATTGCATTGTTATGCCTTGCTCAGTCCTGTCAATTGCCCTGCTGTAATTTGTTTACCCAACATGCCATGTTTGTTTATCTAAGGAGAACACCTCTAGGAAACTATGGACCCCGATCCAATCTTTACCATTGATACATCTTCCACTGTTACTATTTACTTTCTACAAGCCACCATTACCTTCCACACCATACAGTTAATCCTTTGTTTTTAGCAAGCCGGTGAGATTGACAACCTCACTGTTCGTTGGGGCAACGTCTTAAGTTTGTGTTGTGCAGGTTTCCAAGTTGCTAGCAACACCTTTGAGTCGATTCCTTCCTCCTACTGGTTCGATAACCTTGGTTTCTTACTGAGAAAAAACTTGCTGCTGTGCTCATCATACCTTCCTCTTGGATTTTTCCAACGAAGCTCTACAGTGATCTACACATCATCAGTCCTCTTTTGCCCTTGCAGTTAGGATAGCAAGCATGTCCTCCACAATATTAAAAGGCATAGACGACAACGGGTCTCCTTGCTTCAAGCCTTTCCTAGTTTGAAAAAAGGGCCAATGTCATCATTGACCCTTATCCCAACACTCCCTCCTTCAACAAACTGCTCGATGATCCTACACTTCTCAGGCACAAAACCTTACATCCACAAGGTTTGCTGAAGAAAAGACCATTTCACTTTCATAATACTTTTCAAATCAATTTTAAAAAATATTATCCATTTTCTTCCTATAAATTTCATGGAGAACAATAACCCCTTCGAGAATGTGTCGTCTAGGCATGAAAGCAAACTGAGTGGGTCTAATCACTTTTGGATCAATCAATGTAATAAAATCAGTACCAACTCTAGTGAATATTTTGAAATTTACATTAATTAAACAAATTGATCTATATTGTTGAATTTGTACCGCATCTTATTTTCTCGAAAGTAAAGTGATGACCCAAATGTTACACCTGAGGTGCCACCAGACGCAGGGGACGCGTCCACGTCAGCAGAAGGTTGAAGGGTTTCGCGGCATAGTAAATCAAAATTTTCTACGGATGCGAACAGAGGGAAAGCCAAGATCTAATCTAGGAGATGCAATCAACGAGAGAGATTGGATTAGATCTTCATACCCTTGAAGATTCGCACAGCGGAACGTTCGTCGGAACGTGGGTGATGTAGTCGTACTCGCTTCTCCTCCTAGCGATCCGATCCGATCTAGCACCACAAGTGGCAGTGCCTCCGTGAGATGCACACGTGCAGCACCTCGACGTCTCCTCCTTCCTCGGACCAGCAAGTATGGTGGAGAGATAGATTGGATCTACAACACGACGGCGTGGTGTATATGGTGGAGAATTTCTGCAGCAGGGCTTCGCCTACAAACAGTCGGGAGGGAGAGAGGAAAGCTAGCAAGGCGGCTAGGGTTTGGAGGAGAGGTGTGGGGGGTTGGTGCGCCCCCACCCCTCTTTATATAGAGGGGGGGCGCAGCCCTAGCCCCTCCCCCAAGCCCAAAGGATAAGGAGTGGGGGGCATGGACTCTCCCCTCTTCTAGAAACCCTATCTCTAGTTTAAACGATTTAAACTCTCTAGGATCGGCTGGGCCCTATGGGGCCTTGTGCCCCTGGCCCAATGCAGCCAGGACACTCCCTCATAGGCCCATGCCCCCTCCCGGAAGGTGGGGCCACGTTGGTCCCCTTCCGGAAGGTTCTAGAAGCTTCCAGTACAATACCGATTAACCCGGAACAATTCCGAACTCCAAAAACTGCACTGCCTTATATGAATCTTATTCTCCGGACCATTCCGGAACCTCTCGTGATGTCCCGGATCCCATCTGAGACTCCGAACAAAAATTCATAAACCAATTATCCAATCTATCCTAGCGTCGAGATACGTTAAGTGTGTGACCCTGCGGGTTCGAGAATATGCAGACATGATCTTCTATCAATAATCAACAGCGGGGTCTGGGCACCCATATTGACTCCCACACATTCATCGATGATCATATCAGATGAACCACGATGCCAGGATTCATTCAATCCCATATATATATTCCCTTCGTCTCGCGATAT
Organism: Avena sativa; assembly: GCA_916181665.1. Classification (NCBI taxonomy): domain Eukaryota; kingdom Viridiplantae; phylum Streptophyta; class Magnoliopsida; order Poales; family Poaceae; genus Avena; species Avena sativa. The sequence goes on from OV702282.1 coordinate 200,405,105, forward strand.
TTTACTTGCCCGAGATTCGATCGTCGGTACCGTCATACCTAGTTCAATATCGTTCACAGCAAGTACTTTACTCGTTCCGTAATCCGATATCACTTTGTGATTAACTCCTTAACCACATGCTTGCAAGCGGTGTTGATATCGATTACCGAGTGGGCCCGAAGTATATCTCTCCGACTTGGGAGGGACAAATTCCATCTCGATACATACAACCCAACAGATACTTTCCGATCACCTGAGAGACACCTTTATGATCACCCTCTCATAGGATGACGTTTGATGACCTCAAAGCTTTCTTCTGGTACCAGGGATTTGCATTATCTCATGGTCTAAGGAATACAATATTTGACATAGGAAAAGCTTCGCAAAGATGAACACGATGAAACGATCTAATTGCTTCGCTTAGTTTGGGTCTGTCCATCATATCATTCTCCAATGATATGATCTCATTATCAATTGACAACTCATGTCTATGGTTAGGAAACCTTAACCATCATTGATCAATGAGCTAGTCCATAGAGGCGTACTAGGGACACGGTGTTGTTCACAAACCACACAAGTATTAAAGTTTCCGCTTAATACAATTCTAGCATGGAATATAAACTTTATCATGAACAAGAATTATAATAATAACATCTTTATTATTGCCTCTAGGGCATAATTCCAATAGTCTCCCACTTGCACTAGAGTCAATAATCTAGTTTACATCTGGCAACAATCTCACACCCATGGTACTGAGGTGTTGATCATGTTTTACACGTGGAAGAGGTTTAGTCAATGGATCTGCGACATTCAGATCTGTATGTACTTTGCTAATCTTCAGATCTCCATCTGCAATATAATCTCGAATTATATGAAACTTGCGGTTGATATGCTTGGTCTTTGGATGATATCTTGGTTCCTTAGCGAGTGCTATGGCGCCAGTGTTGTCACACAATATCTCCAGTGGGTCCAATGCACTTGGAACCACGCCAAGCTCAGTGATGAAGTTTCTGATCCAAACTCCTTCACTTGACGCTTCTGCAGTAGCCATGTATTCCGCTTCCACTGTAGATCCCGCGATCACGCTTTGCTTGCAGCTTCTCCAGCTCACAGCTCCTCCATTCAAAATATAAACGTATCCTGTCTGAGATTTGGAATCATCCTTGTCGGTGTCGAAACTAGCATCGATGTAACCTTTTACGACAAGTTGTTCATCACCCCCATAGACTAAGAACATTTCTTTAGTTCTATTTAGGTACTTTAGGATGTTCTTCACGGCTATCCAGTGTTCCACTCCTGGATCACTTTGATATCTGCTCGTCAAACTAAGAGCATTGGACACATCCGGTCTAGTACACAGCATGGCATACATGATGGAACCTATGGCCGAGGCATAAGGCACTTTGCTCATAGCTTCCCTATCATTTACCGTAGCTGGACACTGAGCCTTGCTCAATATCTTACCTGACAACATAGGCACTGAACCTTTCTTTACCTTATCCATTCTGAACCTTTTCAGAACTTTGTCTAGGTATGTACTCTGGCTTAAAGCTATCAGGCGTCTTTGTCTATCTCTATAGATTTTGATGCCCAATATATAAGCAGCTTCACCTAGGTCTTTCATTGAAAAACACTTGTTCAAATAACTCTTCACATCGTTAAGTATGTTGATGTCATTTCCGATAATCAATATGTCATCCACATACAGTACCAGAAACGTCACCGAGCTCCCACTCACTTTCTTGTAGATACAAGCTTCGTAGCAATTTGGAACAAATCCAAAACTCTTGATCACTTGATCAAAACGAAGGTTCCAACTCCGAGATGCTTGCTTCAGTCCATAAATGGAACGCTGAAGTTTGCATACTTTACTAGCATCCTTAGGATCGACAAAACCTTCGGGTTGCATCATATACAACTCTTCATCAATGTTCCCATTGAGGAAAGCAGTCTTGACATCCATCTGCCATATTTCATAATCATGAAACGCAGCAATTGCTAATAAAATCCGAATGGACTTAAACATCGCTACGGAAGAGAAAGTCTCATCGTAGTCAACACCTTGAACTTGTCGAAAACCTTTTGCGACAAGCCGTGCTTTATAGACGGTAACATTACCATCCGCGTCCGTTTTCTTCTTGAATATCCATTTGCACTCAACGGCCTTTCGGTCGCTAGGAGGATCCACCAAAGTCCATACTTGGTTTTCGCTCATGGATCCCAATTCGGATTTCATGGCTTCCAGCCATTTCTCAGAGTCTGGGCTCATCATCGCTTCCTCATAGTTCGTAGGTTCACTGTCTTCTACCAACAAGACAGTCAAGATAGGGTTGCCGTACCACTCAGGAGGGGCACGCGACCTTGTCGACCTGCGACGTTCAGTAGCAGCATCGTCCGAAGCTTCATGATCCTTGTCATTAGCTTCCTCTATTGTTGGTGCAGGCGACACTGGAACAATTTCAGGTGCTGCGCTACTCTCCAATTCAAGAGAAGGTTCAATAACCTCGTCTAGCTCTACTTTCCTCCCACTCACTTCTTTCGAGAGAAACTCCTTCTCAAGAAAGGAACCGTTCTTTGCGACAAACACTTTGCCTTCGGTTCTGTGATAGAAGGTATACCCAATAGTTTCCTTAGGGTATCCTATGAAGACGCATTTCTCCGCTTTGGGTTCGAGCTTGTCCGGCATCAACTTCTTGACGTAAGCTTCGCATCCCCAAACTTTAAGAAACGACAACTTAGGTTTAGCACCAAACCACAGTTCATACGGTGTCGTCTCAACGGATTTAGATGGAGCCCTATTTAAAGTGAATGCAGCGGTTTCTAATGCATAACCCCAAAATGATAACGGCAAATCAGTAAGAGACATCATTGATCGGACCATATCTAATAGGGTTCGATTCCAGCGTTCAGACACACCATTGCGCTGTGGTGTTCCGGGTGGCATGAGTTGTGAAACGATTCCACTTGCTTTAAGATGTGTGAGAAAATCATAACTCAAATATTCACCTCCACGATCGGATCGTAGAAACTTAATCTTTCTGTTACGATGGTTCTCCACTTCATTCTGAAATTCCTTGAACTTTTCAAATGTTTCAGATTTATGTTTCATTAAATAGATATACCCATATCTACTTAAGTCATCGGTAAAAGTGAGGAAATAGCGATATCCACCACGCGTCGAAACACTCATCGGTCCGCATACATCGGTATGTATGATTTCCAACAAGTCCGTTGCTCGCTCCATCATACCGGAGAACGGGGTTTTGATCATCTTGCCCATGAGGCATGGTTCGCATGTGTCAAATGATTCAAAATCAAGAGACTCCAAAAGTCCATCAGAATGGAGTTTCTTCATGCGCTTTACACCAATATGACCTAGACGACAGTGCCACAAATAAGTAGTATTATCACTATCTACTTTGCATCTCTTAGCCTCAGTGTTATGGATGTGTGTTTCATCCCTTTCGAGATTTAGAAGAAATAAACCATTTACAAGAGGTGCATGACCATAAAAGATGTTACTCATATAAATAGAACAACCATTATTCTCCGATTTAAATGAATAACCGTCTTGCAATAAACACGATCCAGAAATAATGTTCATGCTCAACGCAGGCACATAATAACACTTATTAAGGTTTAAAACTAATCCCGAAGGTAAAACTAAGGAGAGCGTGCCGACGGCCATCACATCAACTCTTGATCCGTTGCCAACGCGCATCGTCACCTCATCCCTCGCAAGCCGCCGTCTATTCCGTAGCTCCTGTTTTGAGTTACAAATATTAGCAACTGAACCGGTATCAAATACCCAGGCACTACAACGAGGGCTAGTAAGGAAAACATCAATAACATGTATATCAAATATACCTTTGATGGTGCCAGCCTTCTTGTCCGCTAAGTACTTCGGACAGTTGCGCTTCCAGTGACCCTTGTCCTTGCAATAGAAGCACTCAGTGTCGGGCTTAGGACCAGACTTGAGCTTCTTCTCAGCAGGGGCATTGCGCTTGCCGCCGCCCTTCTTGAAGGGTTTCTTTGCTCCCTTAGCTTTCTTAAAGGAGGGCTTGTTGACCATCAACATATGATTATCCTTCTTGATGTCCACCTCTGCAGCCTTCAGCTTTGCGAAGAGCTCGGTGATCGTATCAGTGGAACCAATCTGATTATGAGTCACTACAAAACTTTTGTAGCTGGGAGGGAGTGATTGCAGAACCCTGTCAATCTTGAGCTCCTCTGGAATCGTGCATTCCAGTTGCTCAAGGCGTTGAGTGTAGCCCGACATCTTTATGGCGTGCTCACTAACGGAACTCCCTTCCTCCATCTTGCAGTTAAAGAACTTCTCGGAGATCTCATATCTCTCAGAACGGGCCTGAGTCTGAAACATGGTTTTCAGCTCCTCGAGAATCTCGAAGGGCCCGGGATACTCTTCAAAACGATTTTGAAGCTCCGGTTCCATAGCAAACAACATGGTGCTCTTAATCACACCATAATCATCTTTGTGCGACTGATAGACAGCTTTCTCATCAGCCGGCGCAGTTGCAGCAGGGGGGTCACCTAACGCCTTCCCAAGGACATAGTCCTTTTGTCCGCCAGACAGAATGATTCTTAGATTGCGGAACCAATTGGTGAAGTTAGACCCATTGTTTCTAAGCTTTTCCTTCTCAGCAAAAACGTTGAAGTTGAAGTTGGACTTGGCCATGTGATCTACAGTATTGGCAAGTACAATTTAGACTATGTTCATGATAAATAGTTCAACTTAATCAAATTACTAGATGAACTCCCACTAAATTCAACATCCCTCAAGTTGTTTAGTGAACACGATCCAATTTCACCACACCTAATCCGATCATCACGAGAAGAGATGTGGTTTCAATGGTGGACAACAAAGTGTCGATCATATCATTCATATGACTCATGCTTAACCTTTCGGTTCTTGTGTTCCGAGGCCATGTCTGTACATGGTAGGCTCGTCAAGCTAGACCCAAGTATTTCTGCGTGTGCAAAACTGGCTTGCACCCGTTGTATGTGAGCGTAGAGTCTATAGCACCCGATCATCACGTGATGCTTGGACACGACGAACTTTCGCAACGGTGCATACTTGGGGAGAACACAGTTTTTATCTTGATCTTTAAGTGAGGAATCATCTTATAATGCTACCGTCGCGATCTAAGCATAATAAGATACATAAAGGGATAAACATCACATGCATATAACTTTATGTGACATGGTATAGCCAATCCTCGCGCAATGATCTCCATCTTGTGCGTTCCGGCATGATCTCCATCACTCCACCATGATTGCCTCCACCACGAATAGCAACTACAACTATTGCTAACTACTTAGCGATAAAGTAAAGCTATTACATGGCGTATAAGAAGTTGACTCCCAGGTCATACACAATTATAAAGACAACCATATGGCTCCTGCCGGTTGTGTACTCATCGACATGCAAGTCGTGAAACATTACAAAACATGATCATCGCATACAATATACACATCACATCTTGGGCCATACCATATCACAGAAAACACTCCCTGCAAAAACAAGTTAGACGCCTCTACTTTGTTGTTGCATGTTTTACGTGGCTTATGGGAGTAGATGCTAAGAACGATTCTTACCTACGGAAAGCCACAACGGTGATATTATGGTTGCCAAACTCCGGTGTTAATCCCATGACAACTATAGTGAGAGAAACTGACATCCACCAGCCGCATGTGTGGAACAAGCCACACGTCAAGTGCGGAGCCGGTCTCGCGAACGACGTCGCGTAAGGTTGGCCTGGACCGCTTCAATCTCACTATCCCGCGTCATAAGAATAACACAAACAAGAGGCTTGCAACAGAAAACATCAACGCCCGCAACAACCATGTTGCGTTCTACTCGTGAAACACATCTACGCATAGATCTAGCTCTGATACCACTGAAGGGTTTCGCGGCATAGTAAATCAAAATTTTCTACGGATGCGAACAGAGGGAAAGCCAAGATCTAATCTAGGAGATGCAATCAACGAGAGAGATTGGATTAGATCTTCATACCCTTGAAGATTCGCACAGCGGAACGTTCGTCGGAACGTGGGTGATGTAGTCGTACTCGCTTCTCCTCCTCGCGATCCGATCCGATCTAGCACCACAAGTAGCGGTGCCTCCGTGAGATGCACACGTGCAGCACCTCGACGTCTCCTCCTTCCTCGGACCAGCAAGTATGGTGGAGAGATAGATTGGATCTACAACACGACGGCGTGGTGTATATGGTGGAGAATTTCTGCAGCAGGGCTTCGCCTACAAACAGTCGGGAGGGAGAGAGGAAAGCTAGCAAGGCGGCTAGGGTTTGGAGGAGAGGTGTGGGGGGTTGGTGCGCCCCCACCCCTCTTTATATAGAGGGGGGGGGGGGCGCAGCCCTAGCCCCTCCCCCAAGCCCAAAGGATAAGGAGTGGGGGCATGGACTCTCCCCTCTTCTAGAAACCCTATCTCTAGTTTAAACGATTTAAACTCTCTAGGATCGGCTGGGCCCTATGGGGCCTTGTGCCCCTGGCCCAATGCGGCCAGGACACTCCCTCATAGGCCCATGCCCCCTCCCGGAAGGTGGGGCCACGTTGGTCCCCTTCCGGAAGGTTCTAGAAGCTTCCGGTACAATACCGATTAACCCGGAACAATTCCGAACTCCAAAAACTGCACTGCCTTATATGAATCTTATTCTCCGGACCATTCCGGAACCTCTCGTGATGTCCCGGATCCCATCCGAGACTCCGAACAAAAATTCATAAACCAATTATCCAATCTATCCTAGCGTCGAGATACGTTAAGTGTGTGACCCTGCGGGTTCGAGAATATGCAGACATGATCTTCTATCAATAATCAACAGCGGGGTCTGGGCACCCATATTGACTCCCACACATTCATCGATGATCATATCAGATGAACCACGATGCCAGGATTCATTCAATCCCATATATATATTCCCTTCGTCTCGCGATATTTTACTTGCCCGAGATTCGATCGTCGGTACCGTCATACCTAGTTCAATATCGTTCACAGCAAGTACTTTACTCGTTCCGTAATCCGATATCACTTTGTGATTAACTCCTTAACCACATGCTTGCAAGCGGTGTTGATATCGATTACCGAGTGGGCCCGAAGTATATCTCTCCGACTTGGGAGGGACAAATTCCATCTCGATACATACAACCCAACAGATACTTTCCGATCACCTGAGAGACACCTTTATGATCACCCTCTCATAGGATGACGTTTGATGACCTCAAAGCTTTCTTCCGGTACCAGGGATTTGCATTATCTCATGGTCTAAGGAATACAATATTTGACATAGGAAAAGCTTCGCAAAGATGAACACGATGAAACGATCTAATTGCTTCGCTTAGTTTGGGTCTGTCCATCATATCATTCTCCAATGATATGATCTCATTATCAATTGACAACTCATGTCTATGGTTAGGAAACCTTAACCATCATTGATCAATGAGCTAGTCCATAGAGGCGTACTAGGGACACGGTGTTGTTCACAAACCACACAAGTATTAAAGTTTCCGCTTAATACAATTCTAGCATGGAATATAAACTTTATCATGAACAAGAATTATAATAATAACATCTTTATTATTGCCTCTAGGGCATAATTCCAACAAAGGTGACGTCCACCAAAGGATGAGGTGGCAAGTTGTGATTTGAGGTTGGCAACCTGCGTGTTGCTGTAGGTTAGCAGATGCTAGTTATGTTTGGCAAGTGGTTAAATAGCAGAGCAAGGAAAGGGTTAGGTAGAAAGAAAATGAGTCATGTTCTCCTCATGTTAGTCTCTCCTCTCTTCTTCCCCAAGATAAACATACTCCCTCTAAAATCTATTGTATCAAAGGTCTGGTGAATTCAATTCATCACCTTGGGCATAACACCAAAGTTCTGTTTGCAAATTCCCAATGTGCAACTGATTGAAAAATGCCATCAAGTCCTCCTGTTTTGGCCCAAGATGCAATATTATAGCAAGCTTAAGTTTAGTTACACTATGGTGAAGTTGAACTTGTTATAAATTGACTTAATACATAATTCTTTTGAACGGCTTAGGATCTGCAGTTTATATGAGAAAATAATGAAATCATGAATTAAATGTCGCAGATTTCAATACATAGACCAATCCGCGCTATTTTTTTTAAATAATACATTTTTTTATTGAATTTCACAAATAATACACAAAACGGACAAATTGCAAATCTGTTGGTCGGTCGGCCGTTCAACAGACGAAACACTGCCTTCGTCCGTTAACACTGCCTTCGTCCTCCGTTGAACGGACGAAGGCTGTGTGTCGTCCGTACGGACGAAGACAGTGTCAACGGACGAAACGAGTCTGTCGTCTGTCGAACGGCCGACCGACCAACAGATTTACAATTTGTCCGTTTTATGTATTATTTGTGCAATTTAATAAAAAAATGTATTATTTAAAAAATTTTAGCCCAATCCGCCTCATCTTTTTTCGAACGGAGGAATACAGCTTCTCATTGATTTTGGACACTGACTCTTCATCCAACGATCTCCTTTTGAAATTACATTCGTGTTTTAGGACCTTGGGCCTTGAACATTTGGGCCCACCTTGGCTTCTTCCCACAATCCGGAGCATTTCCGCTTCTCTTCGGCCGTTCCTGCTCCACTCCAGTGACAGCACGCGGCGCTCCAAACCCTTGTCCCCATCGCGGCGCTTCCGGCGGCGGCGGCGACCATGGACATTCTCGGGCCGATCGGCCCCATTGACACCGAGATGGCGGTCGAGTTCCGACGCCAAGGCGTCTTGGGCCGTTTGCTCTCCGGCATCCACTACATCCTCCCCGACCCGCCCGTCTCCGCCGCCGCTCGCCTCTTCGCCCTCCCCGCACACGACGCCGTCGACCGCATCAGCTGCCTGCCCGAATCGCTCCTCGGTAACATCGTCTCCCGCCTCCCCGTCAAGGACGCCGCGCGTACTGCCGCGCTCTCCAGCCGCTGGCGCGGGGTCTGGCGCTCCTCCCCGCTCATCCTCGTCGATGCCGACCTCCTCCCCGTCGACGGCACTGCAGGCGCTCGTGCCGACGCGCGGCGCGTCACCTCCGCCGTTTCCTGCGTCCTCGCCGCGCACCCGGGGCCCTTCCGCTGCGTCCAACTCACCAGCAGCTACATGGAGGAGTTCCGTGGCCCGCTCACGCGCTGGTTGGAGCTCCTCGCCGCCAACGGTATCCAGGAACTCGTCCTCATCAGCCGCCGGTGGCCGCTCGACATCGTTCTCCCCGCCACCTTCTTAGACATGGCCACCCTCACCAGCCTTTACCTCGGTCTCTGGAAGTTCCCTGACACGGCCGACCTCCCGCGCGCCACCTCCTTCCCCAACCTCCGGGAGCTCGGGCTCTGCGGCATCTTCATGGAGAGCAAGGATCTGGACTACATCCTTGACAGGAGCCCCGTGCTGGAGACGCTCTATGTCGAAACCAATCTGTTCAAGCTTCGCCTCCGCCTTGTCAGTCAGAGCCTCCGGTGCGTCCTGCTCATTGGGTGCTTCTTTGAAGAAATCTTCGTGGTGGACGCCCCAAGCCTTGAGCGGCTCATCCTTTCGGAAGCTTGTATCCCTAACGACAGCTGCACCAAGGTCAAGATTGGCTATGCCCCCAAGCTGCACTTGTTAGGATGCTTGGAGTTGGACCCAGGAACTCAAGTCCTAGAGGTCGGCAACACCGTCATCAAGGTGCCTGATCTTTCCCTTATTCATTCTAAACTCATAAACAATCAATGCAAATTTATGTATCTTAGTTGGTACACTAGTAATTCAAAAAAACACATAAGTGTTAACAAAAATAGAACATCAATAGATGTGTGGAGTTTTAAGAAATAGGGTTTATTTAACATATGGATAAATCTTTTAGGGTGGCATGCAAATAGTTTACATATAATTGCAGACACATCAACACTTCTGCGATCATGACGAGGAATGTTCACCTATTGATTTTTTGGCGTAAATAGTATTTACATTTTACTCATGAGAAAGAGGAACTAATGACATAAAATTTACGACCTTAGGATGAAGGATCATCATTGCTAATTTTGTTGCCTAATTAACAATTACTCCCTTCGTTTCAGGGCTTAAGGCGTCCCCGTTTTGCGTGTTTTTTCTTTGACCAAGAATTACTCTAAATATGTAAAGAGTTTTGGTATAAAACTAGTACCACTGGAAAGTATTTTTCAATATGAATCCAACGATACTAATTATGTATAATATAATCAAGATTTTGTTGTTCAATTCTTTCGGTCAAACTTTGCTTTGGAAAGCGTGTGCGCCTTAAGCCCTGAAACGGAGGTAGTAGTGATAGAACTTTGCTCGGTGACCTGCTGATACATGTTGCCCACACGGAGGCCATAAATCAGCCTCTCAATTGACTACTAGTAGGTGGAACTATAGCTGGATGTATCATCTTGCAGTTCGATAATTACACTAGAAAAGATGGGAGCCTTCTTGATTAATAATGATGTTAGATGGAGTATGTAGTCTTTTCAGCAGTCAATTCTGAAATAGGACAGAAGCTGATGCATAATTTCAGTCAAAGAACTCTATGCGGCCCCTTTACTGCAGGTTACAAGACTGCAAAGATCAGAGCTTTCGGATAAAGTCAGATCGCTGACGGCAGGTAGAATTAAACGAAGCCTTTGTGCCCTATAGCCAGCTGCCAGCCTGCAGCACGTCCACCCTCGGCAGAGCTACTAATACCGCACCAGCCTGCATTCAAAATTTCAAACAGATTAATTTGGGTGCAAAAGATTGTACTACCCTTTTTTATTAAAGGGGTAAGTTTAAATCTCCACTCTTGGTCTGCATCAGAATTTTTGAAGTTTTCTACAGGGGTGTACCGAAGCAAAGCTCAAATATAAATATTAGGATGCTCTTTAGTGTGTTGACTGAAACATTTTTTCCATTAGATATAAATTTCAAATATTGACAGTGCAACTTGTGCTGACATATTGATCGAAACAGAATATAACCTTCTATCATCTGATGCTTAAATATCGTGTGGAGAAAATAGGAAATAACTGAACCATTGCCTTCAGCGCACTGTCACATATGACCAACACTGGCATCAATTTCTTCATCTTGCACGAGCAACTCTATCTTGAAAGCTTGCCCATTTGCCATTTTGAACAGATACCCTCTAATACGGTAGAAACAAATGAAACATTAGATTTACTTAAACTTATTGCGTCATAGTCATTCTTTCCCTGTTTTTTTCTGTTGAATTGATGTCTACAGCAGGCCGAATTAATATCCTCATGCTAGATGACATATTATCTAGCAGTATTCTGCTATCGGTAAAAATGATGAACAAAAAAACATATTTATCAAACTGGGGAAAGTAAAGAAGATTAAGTGTGCATCTGCAAATTTTAGAATTTTGAAAATAGACATAATATTTTCAGGTTTGTTTTGATATATGAGACAGTAGAACAAAGACATATTAGTACTGGCAACCTTTAGTTAAGTCCTTTGCTGGTGAATGGATTCAATAGTCCAGATTAACCACATCCATCTCCTGATCGTATCAGTAATTATGTACATAGGTTAGCTTTTTGTTTGGTGGGCAGCAGGCGTCCGAGTTAACACGCATCAGCCTATTTTTCTCGTTTATTGACAACCACAAAATCAAAATCGAACTGTCTAAATAGAATATCTCCTAAGATCATTGTGGTGGTGTGGAAGGAGCCTCCAATTAGTATATATATGAGATTTTGATTGCAATTGCAATTGCAATTGCAGGGTACGACAAGGGTGAGCCTGAGCACCATGGTACCAAGTGTGAGAATCCTGGCATTGGAGGTTTGTTTCGGGGTCCGCAATGATGCCAAGATGATTCCCAGTATTCTCAGATGCTTTCCGAGTGTTGAGACGCTCCACATCAAGGTGAAGCCCCAGGCACTTCTTTTGGAATTCATTTGCATCATATTGCTAATTGCTAGCAGTACCTGATGAACTGCATGGCATTGACTTCATCAAATTTTCAGTCTGGAGACACTGATCAATCCACTGGCAAGCTCAACCTGAAGTTCTGGCACGAGTCTGGTACCATAGAATGCATTCGGGCAAGCATCAAGCTGCTGGTTCTCCATGGTTTCCGAGGGGATCGAAACGAGCTCGCCTTCCTCAGATACTTCCTTGAGAGCGCACTGGCACTGAGGGAGGTGGTGATTCTGGTGGCCACCAGTTTCACTTCGATCGAAGAGGTGCAGTCCAAAGTGGCGAGTTTGAGGTTCTCTTCAGTGCTGGTCACTAGCTGTTCTGATCCTGAAGGAGGTTACACCCGGAGCATCAAGAGAGGATCTAATTTTTCTCTTGGCGATCCGTTTGCAAACTACTGAAGTCAGTAAGTCACAGCTATGTATTCCATCTTGCAAAGTAAATTGCTCTGGAAGTTGTTAATGTTCTGTCGATCAACTCCCAAGTATGTACATGCAAGACACCATTCCAGCCTCTTAGTTCTGCTAGCATGATTAGCATTTAGCTCACGTGTCGAAGTTAGTAGTACCATCGTTGATGCTCACGACTACCATTCTGTTGCAATGATTTTTTTTGGTTGGCAATTACGCACCACTGTACCTGTGTTCCATGTGATATTGTGATTTCACTAGCTAGCTGCGATCTCATGACAATGGTTTTACATTGCATGGTATTTGCCATGCGTTAATGCGTACAAAGCTTCATGCTGGCAAGAATTATTGATTTTTGAGCTGATTGATGTTCTTTTCTGTCTCAATAGTTTCTCTGTGTTACATGGAAAATTCCTACAGCTGGCGGTAGGTTTACATGCTTGCAGATTTTACCACTGTGTGCTCTGTGACTTGTGATTGATATGCCAGGTAAAATGTTCTCTCAACTGTTTATGGTCTATGTGGTTTTGAGTTGGGAAATCAGAATCCTGATATGCAAGCTAATTTGATTATTTCTGCACGCGTTAAGGTCATGTTAACTTGAGCCACAGTGCTAAGAGTAGTTGCCCAAGTTGTATGTAGCATCCAGGACCAGATAGGCATAAATGATAACCCCCATTTATTCCCAGATCTTCTCAATACAGTGCTAAGAGTAGTTGTCCAAGTTGCTTCATGGCTTGACAAGTCTAAACGTGGAAGATGACCAACTAATGTCCAATTTGACGTGGCCCAATACACAGCTACTAGCCTTGTCTGCTTGTATGTGCAGATCTTTCACACGCCTTGGTGTATTTTTCATGGTGTAAGCTATTCATCACAAATAATGTCTGGCTATAAAAGATAGGGGTACTTCTTGGGTGATCCGTAGAACTTTTATTATTCAAAAAAATTGGCACAACGTACATCAATTGACAATTGCATAAACAGTATTGAAGGAGAATGAACATGTGCACGATCAAATCCTATATACTACTCCCTCCGTCCCGAAATAGATGTCTTAGATTTATCAAAATTTAGATGAACCTATATACTAAATAGTGTCTAGATTCATCCAAATTATGATAATTAGAGACATCTATTTAGGGACGGAGGGAGTACTAGGATTTCAGTCTTTTAGTTTATCCTCCTGCAGTTCTTCCTGATCTGCCCACTGGACCCCGTGAGGGGCGTGACATCCCCCATCTTGATCATCCCCTCCACGAAGTCCTTGAAGAAGGATTTCTGGCTGCCGACGTACCCCCGGACCTGCGCATCGGTGGCGCCGCCGTTGAAGAGCTCCTGGTCGGAGTGCAGGAGGCCCCTCTTCTGGACGAGGTTCTTGTAGTAGGCGTTCTCGAAGACGGTTGGGGTCTGCAGATCAAGCGGCGCCAGGTTGTTGTCGCCGGAGCCGGCGGTGCGAGGGCAGTTTGACTGGCGGCTCCGAGCAAAGCCGGCGTCGATGTCGGTCTCGTTGTAGATGTGGTCCCTGAAGTTGGTGCACCGGGCTTGGCCGATCGTGTGTGCTCCTGGAACAAGGTGATATATAAAGGCCAAGTCAGGTTACCTTGAAGTAGTTTTTTTTCTCATTGCTTCCATACCAATCCTTCACCAACTTGCATAGTTAGCGAATATGTTGTTTTAGTAGCAAGGAACATATGCCAGATTTTGTCTAGTCTTAATTTGAAAGCAAGCCGACCAGGGATAAGGTCAATGGTAACTAGATAGTCACCAACCCTGGAACTGATCACGTGTAATCTGTACCCTTGTGAAATGTCTTATGCAGAAATTTCAAAACTTAGCTATCATCAGTTTCGTTGTTTGATACCAGCTGTTTCTGCTTATACAAAGCTACCTACTCCACTTTGAAATTTATTACTTTGCTTCACCTGATCAGTGATCACCTATGTTTGTTAAGTTTGGAACAAGCAATACTCACGGATGCAGTGAGAACGAGACTAGATCAATGTAAACTAGTACACCCTCCGACCCATGTTATTGCTAGATACGAGTGTATCTATGACTAGATACGTCGTATATAGATAAATCAGACAAATCTAAGTCAACTAATATGGGTCGGAAGAGGGAGTACAAGTAATTTTTGTTAGTATCTGAAAGAAGGTTAATCCCTGTATCCTATATATGTACTGTACCTGAGAGCGCGACCATGTCCTTCTGGGAGAGCCCCTTGGCGGCGAAGAGTGAGGTGAGGTTTGCTAGCCCCGAAGTCGGCGGCGGGATGTCATTGTTGGCGCCGTTGAAGCTCGCCGTGGTGGAGTCCCTCCGCCCCATCTTCACCTCCCAGCTCGGGCCACCCAGCTGCACGTACACGTGTCACAGCTAGTTAGCTTTCAGTTCAAGTGCACGCACGTACGTCGGTGCGCCACCATGGTGGGCGTGTCTACTGTACTTACAAAGACGACGCTCTCCTCTGCGGCGATGGCGAGCACGTCGGCGCAGGAGACGACGCCGGGGCACGCCTTCTCGACGGCGGCCTTGACGGCGTCGATTACCTCGAAGCCCCTGGCGGAGTTCTTGTTGGGCGTGGCGTTCTTCTCGCCCTGGATGCCCGGCGCGTCGTCCAGCAGCAGCGAGGCGTCGCAGCCCTGGACGAAGCAGTCGTGGAAGAAGAGCCGGACGATGGACGCCCCCACGCGCCGCTCCCTGGCGATCGCCGGGTGCAGCGCCGACCTCACGGCTGCGAGCATGCCCGGGCACGAGCGGGAGTAGAATCCCGCCGACAGCTTCGCCGCCGACGCGCCGCCGGCGAAGGCCAGCACCAGGACGAGCGAGAAGACGATCACGGTTGCGCTTGCGCGCGCTGCCATGATGGAATCGAAATGTGGCGTGTCGGTTTGCTGCTCGGCTAGATAGTATAGTGCCTTGAGCTTGTGTGCTGGATGGATGGGAGGATCGCCGTTGCCAGACGGTATTTATAGCAAGAAAAGCGCACATATATGCCACGATTATACTAGTATGTGCCGTGAAATGTGCTTAGATTACACCTGCTCCGGTGGACTTTGAGTTTGGGTTGAACCGGTGAGTTGGAATCGCACGTTTTACACTCGATCGGGCCAGGTGTACTAACTATGTAAGGAACGTTCCCCTGAAAAAGGAACGGTTCTGTGTTTAGGCAGTGAGAAAAGGTAGCAGCTGACACTGGGCGGTCGAATCGAGCCATGTCAAGCAAGCAAGCATGCATGCTTCATCGATCTCCTTCATGTTGCTTTCCTTGGCTACGGAGGAACTACACCGTCAGTTTTGTTAGCTGCTGCTACTCTCTCCGATCGTATTAACGTATCTAGACACGTTTTAGTACGAGATATATCCGATTCACCGAAAATTAATATGATGGATAGTACTCCCTCGGTCCTAAAAAGGATGTCACAAGGTTTTCTAAATTTAAATGTAAAATTTAGACAAATTTAAGACATCTTTTTAGGATGGAGGGAGTACTCATTTTTCGATCACCGTTTCCCCTATCGGCATTGTAGCTACTACTACTCCCTCCGTTTCAAAATATAAGATGTTTTAGGTTTGTGAAGAAAATGAATCTAGACTTGTTTTAGTAGGTAGATTCACTTAACTTTCGGATAAATCTACACACTAAAAGAAGTCTAGATTTATTTTTTTCACAAATCTAAAACATCTTATATTTTAAAACGGAGGGAGTACATGTGTGTCCATTAAGCCGAACAATCCTACGATTGTGCTCAAGTTTCTCTTCTTTTTCAAGTTTGGAGGGCAGGTGGACAGGGTCTCCGGCCGTGACCATTTAGCCGGCTGGACCGCCCATGCTCATCGTAGGAACTGGGGAGATGCATGGCCGGGGTCATGGACTCATGCTCAAATATTAATATATATCTAATCTATAGCATGAACAATTCAACAATGATTTCTCTTGTCAAGGAAGGTAGTACATCGGAAATTTCCATGTCGTCTACCCTAGCCG
Organism: Avena sativa; assembly: GCA_916181665.1. Lineage (NCBI taxonomy): Eukaryota > Viridiplantae > Streptophyta > Magnoliopsida > Poales > Poaceae > Avena > Avena sativa. The sequence continues at coordinate 200,421,451 of OV702282.1, forward strand.
GTAGTCTGTATAGTAGGTCCATTCCACCGTTGGTAAGAAAACCTTACAACTATATGATCAGCAGATAGTGCATGCATTGAGCCTTTTGTGTCCATATCCATATGGGAACAGTCTTTGAAAAGGATCGAGAAGCTTCCAAAGAAGCGGATTTATCATTAGTGGCAGTACAAATACGGAGAAATGCTCCTTAATACTCCCTCCGTTTCAAATTTTAAAATGTTTTAGGTTTTTGAAGAAAATGAATCTAGACTTGTTTTAGTATGTAGGTTCACTCAACTTTGGGATGAATCTATATACTAAAAGAAGTCTAGATTCATTTTTTTCACAGACCCCTAAAACATCTTATATTTTAAAACGGAGGAAGTACTACGCATTGGTGATCGACAACACCGACTGTGACATGACATGCATTGAAGACACCCGCTTATCATCACTTGGCTCTACGGAGTTTAGGCCAAGAAATTAACGTTACCGCATAGCACAACCTAGTGGCAAGGCGAATTCATGCAACTGTTGTTCTGTTCTGGTGCTTTGCTGTTAGGCTAGAGTCGAAAGGAATTAAATGCTGGTAGCGCAATGCGAATTACAATTTTTTTGATACGGGGGCAAAAGTTTTGCCCCAATCTATTAGTTAAGAAGAAGTTCTATAAGAATTAAAAGATTTAATTTATGCAAACAAATTACTCTCGTGGCATGAATTCACCCAAGCGCTTAGCTCCCGCGTTAACCCACAGACGGGCTTCGCATTTAATTCTATCTAGGACTACAAGAGGCAGCGGATGCTTTTTGTTGAAGACCCGGTCGTTGCGTTCATTCCAAATCTCCCAAGAGGTGAGAAGGGTAAGTGAAGCCATTGTCGTTTGATATAGGTCCGTCCGTCATTATCTCCCATCAATTCCCTATAGAGTCCCGTCCATTGAGATTGATCAAATTCGGAGATGCCAATCCACTCCTTTAGATAAGTCCATATACGTTTTGTGAAATGGCACAAGATTAGAAGATGGTTAGCCGTTTCCGTGGTTTGCTTGCAAAGCGGGCAAAAGCCGCAGTTTTGCCAACCTCTCTTGGCCAATCTATCCGCTATCCAAATTTTATTTTGTGTGGCAAGCCAAGCGAAGAATTTTACTTTTGGAGGAGCCTAAGCTTTCCAAACTAGCTTGGAGATGATGGAGCCCAAGAATTGCATCTCATAGGCCGATTTAACCCTATAGTCTGCCATTTTCGAACAATGTTGTCTTCCACCTCCTCATTAAGATGTACGTTTCGGAGAAGGGAACAAAGCTCAATGCATTGCATTAGGTGCTCTATAGTGAAGTCATCACCCAATTTAATCTTCCCCATCCAAGAATTGTTGCTTAAGGCTTTGTTGACCTTCAAGGCTTTCCTTATTGACATGTCAAAGATGAGCGGTTGGCAGGCCTAAAATGTTGCGGCACCGCAATGAGCGAAGGGAGGCTTGGTAGTTGGTAGACCTAAAATGCCGCATGCAAGGAAAACGGCGGGCCATCAGCAGACTACTAGGGCATGTTTGGTAGTCCGCAGTTGATTCTCGGCCCGACCTGATAGTGCCGAAGATGGCACTGACAGTGTCATATAGGCTTTGGGACAACTTTTGCAGCCCGTTTGGTAGCATGAGTTGTATCTGTTGGAATCGAATTGCAACCCGTTTGGTTGCCTGTTTTCTCAACAGATGTAGAAATGATGTTTGATGCCCAGTTAGGTTCCTTATCTTTGCACAAACCAGCTGATACACTCACCACAACACATCAACACATCACATAAAACACCACATTCATCAGAGCACAAACGATAACATAACATAGAAACTATATACTAGTTAGGGTAGTTCATAGCCAAGTGCATCCCATGCTACCTAATAAGTTGTTCACGCCAAAGGTACACATCCCTGAGCCAAAAGACAGTGGTTCCATACTATAAAAGAACAAGAAAGAGAAAGATATTGGATTTGTGTCGTGCTTAGCATCGGCCTCAGGGCTCTGTATTTATATGATCTCATACGAGCTAGGGTTAGTTCAGATTACAACAACCGTAACAATGTGCATGTCTATCTACTTATCTTTATAGATTCAAACTATCTATCTACTCAACAACTTACAGTACCGGTTAGGATCGTATCTCCTTAACCTCGTTTAACAGTCCCTCTCGATCCAAACGTGTACTGGCTAGACACAGATCAAACTTCAACCTGTCAAAGACATCTCGAGCTAGAGCCTTTGTAAAAATATCTGCCAGTTGATCTTGTGATGAGATGAACCTGACTTTCAGAGCCCCTGCAGAGACCTTTTCACGAATGAAGTGAAAATCGATTTCTATATGTTTCATTTGAGCGTGAAACATAGGATTTGCAGTGAGAAACGTCGCCCCAAGATTATCACACCACAATGTTGGTGCATGAGACTGAAACACTCCTAGTTCTCTGAGAATTGACTGTAACCACGTAACTTTAGTTGTTCCATTGGCGATAGCCTTATACTCCGCCTCCGTTCTAAACCGACTAACAGTAGGTTGTTTTCGTGAGCTCCACGATATCAAATTCGGTCCATAGAAAACTGCATATCCTCCAGTATACCTACGTTCATCTGGGCACCCTGCCCAATCGGCATCTGTGAATACACTCAACTCTGTTGATGGAGATCTCTGAATCTGTAACCCAAGATTCACTGTTCCTTTTACATACCGCAAGATCCTCTTTACCGCTGACCAGTGCACTAGGAGCAGCCAAGAATTGACATACCCTATTTACCTCAAACGATATGTCTAGTCGAGTTAAGCATAAGTACTGGAGGGTACCCACTGTACTTATGTACACAAAAGTTGTATCATATGTCAGCAATGTACCGGAGGTTCTGCTGAGTTTCTCTATGGACGATATTGGCCTTGAGATCTCCTTGCAATTAAGCATGTTCACCTTCTGAAGCAAATCTGTTGCATATTTGGCTTGAGTGAGCGCAACACCACCATTATCAATATATGTCACATGAACACCAAGGAAGAAAGACAGTTTGCCCAAATCCTTAATAGCAAAAGAGCTATGTAGCTGATCCATCAATCTGTCAACAACTTGTTTGCATGATCTAGAATAATTATATCGTCCACATAAATAAGCATATAGATGATCACTTGTCTACGAATGAACACAAACAGTGACGTGTCTGACTTTGATGGAACAAACCCCAAGGACTAAAGCTTGGAGCTGAGCTTGGAATACCAGGCTCTTGGTGACTGCTTGAGCCCATACAACGACTTCTACAGCCGGCACACACGATGTGGGAAATTCTGATCAACATATCCCGGCGGATGATACATATATACCTCCTCCTGAATATCGCCGTGGAGAAAAGTGTTTTGAACATCAACCTGACGAAGTTGCCATCCCCGAGACACGGCGATAGACAAGATCAGCCGAATAGTGGTAGGTTTTACCACCGGAGAAAATGTATCAGTATAATCAATGCCTTGGCGCTGCGTGAACCCTTTGGCGACGAGCCGAGCCTTGTGATGATCCACTGTACCGTCAGGTTTGTTTTTCAACTTGAACACCCATTTGCACCCGACGATATTACGACCTGGTGGTGGATCAACCAGACGCCATGTGTTATTGATCTTCAGGGCAGGAAACTATACATCCATGGCCGTTTTCCGGGCAGGGACGCTCAGGGCGTCAACATGCGATGTTGGCTCAGCAGCAAACGCGCGCTTCTTCGAATCGTAGCGGATGATCCCATCAAACAGACGGACGGGCTTAATCGGCCGTCGAGAAGGTAAAGCTGACGACGCAGTGTCTGTCAAAGTGGCGGGAGAGTCCGCTGTTTGAACAGACGAGGGCGAGGAGGCTGGCCCGTTAGCATCCTGGGCCGGTTCGTGGGTCGTTGCAGACGGTGTGTGAGGAGGAGACGAGTCGGCGCCATGAGGCCCATTGCCAGGCTCGTCCGGAGCTGCACCATGGCCTGCCGCGGGCGGCAGATCGACGTGAGGGGGTGCATCAACACATGCATCTGCCGATCGACGTGTGGAGATGGATCATCCGAACCTGAAACACCACGAGAAAACGCAGATCAGTAGCACCTGCTGTATCATTGCATAGAGGGTCATCTGTCTCCGGTTCAGAGAGGAGAATGGCATCTTCGGTGGGTGTAGGATGTGGAGGGGACTTATCTTTAGAGAACGGGTAGACTGTTTCATCGAATATGACGTCACGTAGACACATAGATTCGTCCAGTAGAACGATCAAGACAACGGAATCCACGAAAACTGAGCTTATGGTTGTTATATGGCCTAAGATTGGGCCAGTATGCGCACCTAAAGACGCGCAAGTATGAGTAATCAACCGGTCTTTTAAACAGTTTGGTGAAGGGGGTAGAATTCTGAATAACTCTACTAGGCATCCGATTGATTAAATAGCAAGCGGTGAGAATGGCGTCATCCCAAAACCAAAGGGGTGCAGATGCTTGTGCAAGGAGGGCTAGAGCGGTTTCAACCAAATTTCTATACTTGCGTTCAATGGCTCCGTTTTGCTGGTGGGTATGTGAACACGAAAGGCGATGTGTAACACCAGTCTCTCGAAAATATGAGTGTAGTTTGTGATACTCTCCTCCCCAATCGGATTGAACCGAGAGGATTTTTGTACCAAGGTAAAGTTCCACTTGTTTCTGAAATTGGTAGAAAACATGCTCAACGTCGGATTTATGTTTCAAAAAATACACCCAAGTGAACTTACTGAAATCATCAAGAAAACTAACATAATATTTGAAACCCCCAGCTGATTTAATTGATGGACCCCATACATCCGTATGAATGAGTTCTAGAGGAAATTGAGAAATACGACTAGAATCTACATAAGGTTTGATGAACTTTGGCTTGCTGGCATGCATCACACACATGTGGCACTACATTATTTTGTGTTGATCCTAACTTATTTGACTGGAGGATGGCCTGTACGATCGGTGATGCAGGGTGTCCGAGTTGACGATGCCATAGTTCCTTGGATGGAGATGTGATGTGGGCTTGTGGGGGACGAAGTGGTGAGCGGCGAGGACGAAGTGGTGGAATTGGGTACAGACCATCTTGAGCTCTACCTTGAAGCAGAGTTTCCCTCGTGGTGAGATCCTTGACAAAAAAAGATTCAGGGTTAAGTTCAACGAAGCAATTATTATCATAAGCAAGTTTGTTTGTGGACAGGAGGTTTTTGCTAATACAAGGAGCATGTAGGACATTAGATAAACGAAGAGGACGAGAAGAACCGGGTAAACTGGATTCACCAATATTCAAGATAGGAATATGCGTACCATTGGCAACTTGGATTTTCTCATTGCCCTTGTAGTTCTCGTGCACATGAAGCCGCTCAATGTCGTTCGTCATGTGATCAGTCGCGCCTGAGTCCATGTACCAGTTCGCGTTGCTGGTGTAGTTGTCGTTGGCGTTGGTGTAGTTGGCGGCGGCACGGGTGGAGCTCTCCGGTTGAATCGCGTGGTTGAAACGCGAGTAGCAGCGCAGGGCGTCGTGGCCATAGGTGCCACAGATCTGGCAGGTTGATTTGCCTCCTCGGCTACGCCCTCCGCCTTGAGCGTTCCCGTCACGCCCGTAGTTGTCGCCACTGCCACCGCCGTGGGCTCCCCCATTGTAGCCGCCGTTGTAGCCACCGCCGTTGTAGCCGCCATAGCGGCCACCGCCATTGCGCGGCCGCCGCCGCCTCGGCCGCGTCCGCCTCCGCCACGCTGGAAGCCGAAGCCCCCGTGGCCGCCACCGCGTGCGACGTTGTTGGCGGAGTGTGGGAACGGCGCGTCATGATGGCCGCCTGAGCCGCGTCCTCCGTTCGGGCCTCGTATGCCGTCAGATGACCATAGAGGTCACCTAGGGTGAAATCCTCGTTGGCGGCAATCACGCTTATCGAGGTGGTGAAGTTTTCGTGGTCTTCACCTAGACCGCGCGAGGATGTAGGAGACGATCTTGTCGTCGCCGAGCGGGTTGCCGATCGTCGCTATCGTGTCGGCAATCTTCTTGGTGTGCTGGAAGTAGGCTGACATGGAGGTGTCCCTCTTCTTTGGCTTCACCAGCGCGGTGCGAAGCTGCACGATCTGCGCTTTGGACCGAGACGCGAAGGTCCGATCCAACGCCTCCCAGACTTGCGCCGACGTCGCCAGGAGTTGGACGTGGCCAAGAACAGATGGGGTGAGGGAGGTGAGCATGCCACTAAGGACCTGCTGATCATGTTTGCGCCAGGTGGCGTATTCAGGGTTGTCGATCATGCTTGAGCTTCCTGTGGCGGCAGGGATGCGTTTCGGCGGTGCTGGGGTAGAGCCGTCCACATATCCAAACAGGTCGTTGCCGTAGAGGGACGGTAGAGCATGCGCCTTCCACAACAAGTAGTTCTCCTGGTCAAGCTTGATGGAGATTGCGGCGCTTAGCATGGCCGCGATGTTGATCGGAGTACCGGACGGCGTGGAGCTTGGGGCCATTGGTGGATTGGAGTGTTTGGCTCTGATACCATATAAAAGAACAAGAAAGAGGAAGAGATTGGATTTGTGTCGTGCTTAGCATCGGCCTCAGGGCTCTGTATTTATATGAGCTCATACGAGCTAGGGTTAGTTCAGATTACAACAACCGTAACAATGTGCATGTCTATCTACTTATCTCTATAGATTCAAACTATCTATCTACTCAACAACTTACAGTACCGGTTAGGATCGTATCTCCTTAACCTTGTTTAACACATACTACATCCCCCAAGCACAGAACAGAGACTACTAATATGCACAACGAACAACAGAGGGACCTCAGATTACCATGTCGCAGGTGATCAACTCCTCAGTGTTGTTGAAAGCCCTGAAGAGAGTCACCTTGAAGCCCTTTTGCTTGTTCATGTACTTGAAGGCGAGGACATCACCAACCCATATCTTGATCTTCAACGCAAACTCCTTCCAGCCCTTCATGAAGTACATATGCCCCTCGAACATGTGGAGCTACACATAGTACTCACAAAAGGAGGATGTCTTTAGGGGAGAGTGCAGACCTATTTCTTTATCTACAGCTGCTTCAGCACTATCGCCTTCATGTTGTTCGGGAGCTAGAGTGCAGTCATGTCCATGTCCTTGATCTGGACATAGAAGCGATGAGGTAGGTCATCATTATTGTAGTGACCAATGCGAGGCTTACGGCCCTGACGATCCTTCTTCTTCTTCGTCAGCACTTCTGCCAACAAGCCGTTGAGGGCTGGTCTAGCCGTTTAGGGAGGAAGGTCTCAGATGAAGTCCTCGTACCCGACATAGGAGGAAATGTGTTCCTGCACAAGGTGTCCCAGTACTGCTTTGGTACCTTGACGATCACAACTGATCAAATTACAGTTGCATATGCATTGTGCAAAAATAACTAGCTATATTGCATACTAGAAAATGGCATTGATCAAGAAACATATAGATGGTGATGCTAGTTATCAAGCAAATGGAATTGAGGATGCAACATACATATGGTGATGCTAGTGATCAAGTAAATGCCATAGATCAAGCAACACACAGATGGTCATGCTCTAGTGAACAAGAAAATGGCATTGACAAGCAACATACAGATGGTAATGGTGACGCGCTAGTGATGAACAAGCAAATGGCATTGAACAAGCAACATACAGATGGTGATGCTAGTGGTCAAGCAAACGATATTGATCAACAAACATATAGATGGTGAAGCTAGTGGTCAAGCAAATGGCATTGGTCAACAAACATACAGATGGTGATGCTAGTGGTCAAGCAAATGGCAATGAGCAAGCAACATACAAATGCTGATGCTAGTGATCAAGCAAATGGCAATGATCAAGCTAGTGGCATCGATCTACACATGCATAATGCTTGTGCCATTTGATCTACACATGCATACCCTTCCACAAGATGCTAATCTACAATTGTGGAACATTTGAAGCAACATAGAAAGGCTAATCTAAAAATGTGCAACATATCAAGTGACAAACATATGCTAATCAGGCAACAGGTCCAGCATTGTGCAGCTAATCTACAATGCACCTCAAGAACATATGGGCAAAATAGAAGCCTCACCTGCGGCAAAGCGGTCAATGGCCTAATCGCCGGAGCGGTGAACAAAACCGAGACGGATTGGGCCATCGTGGCAGGGGCTGGAGCGGTCATCGTGGCCGCGAACTGCCCGGAGGAGACGTCACCTGCTGCTGTCACCACAAATCCAGCCGGTAAGGCCGAGGACATGTTGTTAAACCCTACAGGGATTGGAGTGAACCCTGACAGGAATGACAGGTCTCGGCTTGGCGGCACGACCGTGAAGGCCGATGGCCCCGCCATATCGCTTCTCGACCGCGGCGCTCCCGTGGTGTTGGCCGCGGCCCTCAATGCGCCGACGGAGGGGTTCGGGCTGAAGCGGGTCGGGACGGGGAAAAACCCTGATGCAATCCCCATGGATCTCATCGCCCCGACCGCCACAACCCTAATGGGCGCGTTGCGCGATATCCTCGAAATAGGCGACAACCGCCGTAGAGAGGGGACAACGACGGGGTCGACTTGCCTGGCCGCACTTCTCAAACCCCCCGCCTCGTATTCGCCGATAGCGTGATGGAAACAACGAGGACGACCTGCTTGCGGGGTGTGTGCTTGACACGGGGCACAACCTTGCCGACGGGAAGGCTGGCCGGAGCCGACGATGGAGAAGGATAGGAGGAGGCCATGGTTCTCTCCGATGGAACGAGACGTTGGGGAGTGGCAGAGTTGGCGGGTGATAGCAAGAGTGACACAGTAGGAAGAGAGTTATTTGTATCTCTCGCGCTTCCCCACACGTGCAACCGTTGGACAGCAGCGGCTCAATTTGCGCCCAGCCGAGACTAGCTCCACGTAAATGACCGATTCGGTCGGGCCTGGTTCTGGGCTGATTTGAGACATGTGCTGGACAAAATGAGAGAATGTCCAAGTAATTAAACATACCGTTTTCTATACCAACGGGCCTTTCTAACCTGATGCAGTTTACAAAACGCGCTCCTGCTCCGTACGCAAGCAGCAGAACCAGTCCATGGTCGGACTGTGCATTCCGACACACATTTATTTTAATATATTGTTGCTGGCAACATGATCGACATGCGCAAGCAGCAGAACAAATGCATGGTTGGACTTTTTCTGTTTGGCAACAGAATTCCAACGCCCATGCATCAATGCATGGCAACTCCGCCGAAGCAGTGCAGCTGTACTTTCCTGACCGCAAAGCTTGAAAAATCAATGTCTTGGTTTGTTCTACGAAGATTCCACGAGTTGATTGTCGATCGCAACACCGAACCGGTACAAAAAGAGATATTGTAATATCCTAGCATTAGAGCTTAGAAATAAGCTGAACCCAGATGTGTGCATTCCATTCATGCATAGAAAATCCGAATAATTTTCGCGCTTTTAAATAAAAAACTTATCAAAGTGATTGAAGCTTCTCACAACTTGATGGAATTGAAGTAGATCATCAAGTTGACTGCGATAAGTTTCAATATGACCTTTGTTAAAACCTTGTTTTGGATAAAGGATATTTGATCTAAGGGTAGATCAAATGTAATGAAAGTTAAACCCTAATATATTATTTAATGATTTATATTTGATCCTTAAGTAATCATATCCTAGTATTCATTACACCACTCATGCATACCAAGTTATAAACATAACTTAAGTAATAGGAATGTAACAACTAAATTTTGATCTATCTTAACCTCATCTACTTATACCATGAGTAACATGGTAATACTTAACCCTAACTCTTTAGTTATATGGAGTAGGAGGGAAACCAATTCAAAGATCATTCACCATGTATCTTTTTATCCATATCAATCTATACCATTCCTATTGGAATCATATTCCAATATCTGTTGTTCATCAATGTTGAGTAATCAACTATTGATTCACCAATTCTCAATCTATCAATTCTTGACCTATCAACTCTTGTCCTTATTATAGCATTCACTTAAATTCTTTTAGAGAAAGAAGTAAGTAGAGGTAAGTGCTAATGCTAGATTTAGATATCATCTATATGATGGGAGTGTTGGAAGAGAATAAGATCATTGTGATAATTGATGGAGTTAATTCACTCCTGAATGAATAGAAGAGTTATTTGGATTATATAATTATATGGTGATAAAGAAGATTATAAGGATGAACATTGAAGATAGTTATCAAGGAGTAATCCTATTGGATCAAGTAGGTATAGTCAATGAATAATATCTCTTAGTCGAATAGAGATAAATAGAAGATAATTATAATACAACTGTAATGTTGTATTGATGAGACCTTGATTAGCCAACTGGGAACCTAAGCCATAAATGATCAAAGGATTATAATGATCATGCTTTAGTCACCAAGATTGAATGCTTATATCATGTATAAGTGACATTGGTGGATAGAATATGATTGAACCCTAGTAAAGATATGTTATCCTAGGACTAGCCTGACAAGTCACCATGATATAATATGAAGTTTGTATATAAAAATAATGGAGTTAAGTAGATATAAGACAGTATAATTAAGCTGAAGCTAGAGTAGCATGAGTTAATGTAGAAGTATTATTCCTCTTAAAGGATAGGAAGCTTTTGAGGAAGTAGTTTGATTATACATCTACTGCAGTAATATTAGTGGTGGATAATCAAGGAAGAGTATGATTGGAGTTAGAAGTAACCACTTGTTGGATTGGAGGTTCTCAATAGTAGAGTGGCTGATATAACCAAGTATGGATATGAGAAGATTATGAAAAGCTTTAGTGTCAAGCTCATTGGATTTATAAATGGGTTTAAAAGAATAAAATATGGATATGAATGTTCTGGTGAAGTTAAGCTCATCATGTTAGCACATGATGATGGTTATGAAAGAGTAGTATATCTAGGAAATGAATTCTTTAAGTAGAAGTCAAGAGTTATGAATTATGGAGGATAGGAATTCTAGGTAAACTCTAAACCCTAAATCTAGAACCAATCATAATATCCACTTTCTATGATTGATCTATCATCTTATTTCTACAATGGCTTATAGGAATATTTTCCTATAGCAAATCACTTAGCACATCTTTCTCATTTCCAATTATCATAACCATATGTGCTTAGGAGTTATATTTATCAATTATTTTCCATAAGACATACCAGAAAATAACTTTCTGTTTTAAAGGGTGATATCATTAAAGATCACAAACATAAAGACAATATGTTTAGTCATTAATCTTTATTCACATTAACAAAAGAATATAAATATAGTAAGTACCCTAAAACCTAGGGTAAGCAATTACAATTCAGAACCCTAAATTTATTAATGAGTTTTATCATAAACACCTCATAAATATTCAATCTATATTCATTAGACAAATTCCTTGATCCATTTCTCTAACCACTCATTCCATATGAGCATGGAATAAGCGGGGATACAATAATTATAAACCACCCTATACTTTACCATGTGATTAAATACATAAAAATAAACCCTATGAGTATTACTAAACATTTTAAAACTTCATTACTCCAAATAAAAGTAAAAATAATGTTATAGTTAATTTTTAAAATCTTAAACAAATCCTAAAAACCCTAAATCCTACTTATTCTATTTAATAAAAGAATATCTCTATAATTATAAAGTTAGAAAAACAATAAATAAAGTATGCTATCAAAATACTAAATTCATACCAGAATTTGAAATACATTTTTATATACTGCAATTATCTAGAAAATAAATTCTATAAAGAAATTTCAATAAAATGTGTAATATTCAAACCTGAAAACAAAACAGAAAATAGAAAAAGTGAGAACAAGAAAAAAATAAAAGAAGTAGAGGCAGCAGTCAATTCTGGCCCATGGCCCATCTCCCCTCTCACTTACTCGTCGTCGCGAGCAGCTCGAACACAGCCCACGTCGGCCCAGCAATAGCCCAACTCAGCCCGTACCGGTTCGTCGTCTTTCTCGCGTCGTCGTCGACCTTCCGATGCTGCAAGCAGCTCGGTGGCCACTCCCTCGTCGCCGGCGAGCGTCAAGATGCGCGCCGCTGCTCTAGAAGCTCTATAAGAGGACCACAACGTCATGTGGAGAAACCCTGCACGCCATCCCTTCCCCTATCTCTTCCTTCCTCTCTGTTTTCTCTCGGTGACCGATACCCAAGCCTCAAACCCCGCCGGAGCTTGTCGATGTAGACCTCCCGCATCTATCTGAGGTGCCGAGGAGGATCGCCTCGCCACCCTCGTTCTCCCTGTCTAGGTCACAAAATCGGAGAGTTCCCAGTCGACCCAATCGACATGTCATCCCCGTCTCCGACCATCTTCTTCAATCGTCGATTTCCACTTCCACAGGGCTCCTCCGGTCATGCCGTCACGCCCTTCAGCTTCACGGTGAGCTACCGGTGCTCACACACCTTCTTAAACTCCTCCGTGTTTGCTCGTTTGCTCTACCACCGAGAACTGTCCACCACCGCCACGGTAGCTCGTCACCGGTGATGTTTCGGCGATCAAAAAATGGCGGAGCTTCCACCCCATGATTCCTCCCAGTCGTCCGTGTCCAGCGCACACAATCTCGCTAGCCCGCGCGCCTTCAATCGCTAACCCCGAGCGTCACCTGTGAGGATTTTCATTGCTGAGGTCACGCCGACGTCATCATGAGCCAATAAACCATTTTATTTTGTTTAATAATTTCTATAATTCATTTCTAGAATTTAAATCACCTAGAGGGCCCATTTGTCATTGAATGTGAGTAGAAACAGGTGGAGTAACAAGTGTATTAACTAGCCTGAGCATGTGATGTGGTCCCTGGCCCACTAGTCAATGACTGAGGTTAGAAATAGCCCCGATGAGAAAAATCCTTCACCCTCTGCTGACATCAGCATTACATCATAAACCATTTAGTTATTTATTTTAATTTTAGAAAATGATTAAATATTGTTTAATTGATAATTTTTGTCTTGTAATTCAGAAAACTGTGTATAATATATGAATTTTTTTAGAAAAAAAAATCTATAACATTAAATTATTATCAAACATTGTTATGTTAGTTACTAAATAATTATTATTTAGTAAAGATTTTATAAGTAATAAAACTTGGATAATTCATATTTTAAAATTGATAATTATAGAAATATAAAGAAAATACCAAAAGTCTTAGAAAAATGCGAACTATAGTTTAAAACTATAATCATGTATGTTGGAGATATGCCCAAGAGGCAATAATAAAGTGGTTATTATCATATCTTCACACTGATGATAAATGTTTACATACCATGCTAAAATTGTATTAACCGGAAACATTAATACTTGTGTGATTTGTAAACTAAAATAAGAGTCCCTAGTAAAGCCTCTTGTTAAACTAGCTTGTTGGTTAATATATGATCATGGTTTCCTGATCATGAACATAGAGATGTTATTAACAACAGGATCATATCATTAGGAGAATGATGTGATGGACATACTCCTATAGATAAGCATAGCATAAAGATCAAGTCATTTCAATAGTTCAATTGCTATATGCTTTCTTATACATAGTAACCTAATTCCTTCGACCATGAGATCATGCATATCACCTTTTCCGGATGGATGCTTTGATGACATCAAACACCACACCGTAACTGAGTGGCTATAAAGGTGGCATTGAGTGTTCATAAAGTATTGGTTGAAACACATGGATCAAGAGTGGGATTTGTCCATCCATATGACGGATAGATATACTCTGGGCCCTCTCGGTGAAATGTCATCCAATTAGCTTGCAAGCATGTGACTGGATCACAAGGGATCACATATCACGGGAACGAGAAAAGAGTACTTATCGGTAACGAGGTTGAACTAGGTATGCAGAGATACCGACGATCAAAACCTCGGATAAGTAAACTATCGTGAGACAAAGGGAAATTGGTATCGTATGTAAGTGGTTCATTCGATCGCAAAGTAATCGTAGAAATATGTGGGAGCCATATGAATTTCCAAATTCCTCTATTGGTTATTGATCGGAGAAGTGTCTCGATCATGTCTGCATAATTCACGAACCGTAGGGAGACACACTTAAGGATTCGACGTTGTTTGAGTAGTCATGGTATTATGAGAAAGAGACCGAATGTTGTTCGGAGTCAGGTGATCCGGAATGGTCCGGAGAATAAGATTCATATAAGGAAAGTCCCGTTTTGGAGTTCGGGAATGATTCCGGTGTTTTCATCGGGAATGTTCTAGAAGGTTCCGGATTGTCCGGCACTCCGGGGGGGGGGGAGGGTACATGAATGTGTCATTACATATTGGAATGATTGCATCATGTACTAAGTGTTCTTGCTGTTCCAAATAAAGGATTAAATTGAATCCTAAAACAGAAAAGTCAAATGTCCAGTTTGAAAGTCAAACGGCTAAAACAAGAAACTGTGGGAAACAAGCAAGAGGAGTTGGGAACCGACTTGGGGGAGGAGTCTCCTCCCCAAGCCGGCGCGCCAACCAAGGCCGACTTGGGGAGGGACTCCCCTCCCCTTGGCCGCACCCTCCACCTATAAAAGGAGGGGCAGGGCCTCCTCCTCTAGACACACAAGTTCCTATACTCTAATCTCCGGTTTAGAGCCGTTTTGGTTTAGAGCTTCTAATTGCCCTAGCCTTCGGTTTAGAGCCTTCTAATTGGTGTGTCTAATCCCTAGACCACTAATAGCTCTCTCTCATACTCCACCATACTCGCTCCGGCTTAAGGCGAAGCCCTGCGGGATCTCCCCTCTACTTCCGGTACCACGCCGTTGTGCTGCCGGAATCGCGAGGAGAGTGCTACAACCTCCGCTGCCTGCTGGAACAAGGGAGAGGAAGGTCTTCGTCGAGTACCGAACGTGTGACCGACTGCGGGAGCGCTGCCGGAACGCAGCGCCGGAAGGATCGTCTACGCGATCTTGAGATCGGCAAGTGTACGACTACATCACCCACGAGAATCTGCTCTCGTTAACCGCTTTGGAATCTTCGAGGGTGAGTTCCTCTATCGACTCGTTGCTACAATCTAGTAGATAGATCTTGGCTTGTTTGTTTGTATGCGATAGAAAATTTTTGTTTTCCATGCGACGAACCCCTACAATGTATTATTATTTCACCTAATTAAATATTTAGTATTTAATAAGTATGTATAAAGTAATAAATCTTATAAAAATCATATCTTATTATCTATAAATCATAAAAATAAATGTAATATACCAAAATGATCAAAAAATAATACCTACATGTTAAAAATATAATAATACACTTTTAAGGTAAATAAAATTTAAAACACTTTAACAACTTAAAGTTAAACTTATTTCCTTAATTGATAATTCATATAAGGGTAAATAAAATTTGCTAATAATTCTGAAAAATTAGCCAATTGAGTCTAATAAATTAGCCAATTGAGTCTAATAAATAGTATTAGTCTTAGATATTGATAATATGAATTCAAAATGCTTCAACACATTTTGAATACAATTTTATTGTATTATCATTCCACCATAAGTGTAGAATATTTTCTAAAAAGAATCCTTATCAAATATAACATCTTCAAGAATAATTTGTTGAGAAATAAAAATTATTCCTTTACTTCAACCACAAGTTTTTCAACATTCCAAAACACTATAATGGATTCATAAGTAGTTAAGTAATATTATTTCTTAGATATAAATCATAACCACACCTTTAAAGGAGATAAAAGCTTCTATTCCATTATAAAATTAAGAAACCACTACTCAAATATAAGTAATACTATTCTTAAGTAACTTTAAGAAACCTTATAAAGTGAACAAGATACAAATATCATAAGCAATGCATCCTTAAAGTTAACTTTAGTCTACAAGACTTTAAATAAAATGCTAAGGTCTTTGTTATGTGTTTTATAGTTAACTTTGGTCTATTTAAAATTAGACCTAAGGCATCTAAAGTCCATAATATTCAAGCTAGAATAAAGAACATCAATCACATTCTATTAATCCTATTCTAAAAACTATCAGGATTGTTTAAACCTTAATAAAGAAATCTTTTCTTCAAAAGTTATTCTTTTTGCCACTTCAGTCAACAGATAACAATTAATCGTAATCACATTACTTTATACTTTACTTGTAAACTTAGGATTGATAACACTTAAGTTATTTATAAGTAACATTACTTGTAGAGTAAAATTTGAAGATAAACAATTATAGTGTAAAGAATCTTGAATAGCATTCCATATGTGTGTATCTTATTGTTGTATAGATATGTGTTGTTCACACACACACAAGCCCTAATAAGAAGCACAAGTGTGAAACTTATCTAAAAGGACAACACATTCTAAAGAAACCATTTCCAGTTTCCAAACCCTAGAACAACGTTATCCCCGGGATTCGCATTTATAAAGTGCATTACATTACTTATGCATAAGAGCATCTTGCTTCTTTAAACATTAGTCCTTACCGGACCAATGATGCTGATTTTAGATATTGGATCTTTTATATTGTCTCGAAGACCGCGAGTGCATAATCTTGCAATCACAAAAGGCAAGTTCACACTTGCTCATGTCCTTTGATTATTTTATATAAAGTATTTTGCAAATCCAGTGTTGTCATCACCTGCATTTGAAAAAGGACAGAAAACACTATTTTCATAATAATGTGATTATAGGTTATTTACCATGAGGTAATAACCTATTGTGAAAGTTCCGGTGGTAAAGGAACATATTATCTAGGACTTAAAAACCAATGTCTCCAGTGATTCTTGCGCCGTATATTACGCGTTGACCATGAGATTTGGAATGGGACGAAGAAGTCAGCTGTATCTTTTCCCTCTCGCATGGAGCCGAATGTGTGGGTCATGGCTGTTATCACTCGTAGCATGCATATTAATTGGTAATTCGTAGAGGATATGCAGCATATGGGTGGGAGCCCTCAATGTCCCACGATAGTTCCGGCATCTGAGCGGTCTGTACTGCCAATTGTCGTAATTCAATAGGTGGGCTGGCGTACACCAAGGAGACATGCGGGGTCGCAGAGAAGGCAGTGATTGGCTTGGATCTTAGGTTGGGTCTCAAACCAAGGAAGTTTGAACGGGGACATACTCCCGGCCGTGCAACAAAATCTAAGGTCTCTCATGGGTAAAGTGACGCACCTCTGCAGAGTGTAGGAACTGTAACTTGTTACTCTCTGTTCCGGGAAGGAGCTGCGAACGCGGCGGGCAAGGAACTCCATGTAAGTTCTGGTAAACCCGTGAAGGCTGACGGACATAGTTTTTCAGAATAAAAGCAACCTTTGAAGAAATGTTTACGAAAACCTGCATTGCCTATGATCTATGGTCTGTGGTTGTAGTTATAGTGCATCAAACACTCCTTTTCTAGTGAACTTGCTAAGTACGCTCGTACTCAACGTATCTTCTTAGCCCTTGCTAGATTCTGAAGCCATTAAGACGACGTCTACACCAAGTCATGCTCCAGGAACCATAATCAAAGTCTAAAGCTCTTCAATGAAGTCAAGAAAGTCAACATATACATCAACTCAAGTGAAGACGAAGTTACTAATTAGATAGGAATATGATCTCTAGCCATAGAACCTATTTCTATAGTGTATTGCGATAGCAGCAATGCCAGACCATTAGTTAAGATACTAGTCTTAATAGTATGATAGTTTTGAGTTGTTTATCTCTGATTCTTCTTTGTAAGAAGTTTCTTTCTCTCTCTTTAACCTAGAGTGTTCTCTGGATCTTGTGTAAAGAGTTGAGTTGTAACCTATAGTCACGTCTTGGACCTGCTGTGTTTCTGTTGTACCACTCTGAGGGATGTAATACTAGTGAACGGTGTTTCATTGGTGTTATGTCAACGACTATAGTGTACTACATCATGCAGTGGTATGCTGGGCCATCGCAGTTGGTATTAGAGCATATGCTTTAACCTTAGGATTAAAACCCTTTTAGGAAGATCTGTAGGTTGGATAGTGACTATAGGAGCCATCTTATCTAAACCAAATATTCTATGATCTGTGATGAGTATCCACTTGAGGATAACCTTGTCGCACTTAAGTTGGATGCTTTGGTCATCTTTCTTAAAAGTCGTTATCCATATTTTCTGGGTATCATACTAGTTCCAAGATGGTAGAACACCATTAATATGTCTTAAAGTAAGCTAAAACAGTCATGTAGAATATGAGTAAGTTTAGGGTATCATAGGGAGTAGTTATTCATCTTTTCTTAGTAAGGTGCTATTTAGTGTCTTCCAAAGGAGATATAACCCACCAAGATACTTTAGGAAAGTCAATCAACCACAGTAGATTAGGATCAAGTGTAAGGCATTAATTGAGTACTCTTAAATGGTGTAGCCTAACCCTAGAATTCATGTAAGACAGTGGAATCTTATGGCTAGTTGATAACCAAAGACAACCTGATGAATATCATTAGGATAAATGTGGATGTAATGAGTAGTAATCATGTGGGATTCACTTGAGAATTCTACATGATGAAGTGCAATTATGTTATGACTTAATAATAGTGTAGTGAGAAGTAAAGTTATCATGGTTAGATTAGCTCTTAAATCATGATAAATAGGTAAAATATAACAAGATCATGGTGAGATTAGCTCCCAAACCATGATGAGTTATGACAAGAAATTAGTAAATTAGCCTGAAGTAGAAGTAGGGAAATAACATGGTAGAACTATGATAAAGGCCATAGGTGTCATAAAATAGTGATATTCTTCAATTTTAGGGGTTGAATAGAAACTTATTAGTGTTTTTGTGAGATCATGTGAGGTTAGTTACTAAACAAGAAAGGTTGGTCATAGTTAATCATTGCAAAAGGTGGGACAAAAGGTTAGTAAAAAACCAAATTGAGACCACTTTGCTGAAGATTATCCTGTTGCACTTGAGAAATTTGGGTAAATATTGAGATAAAGAATAGTTTGACCCTATGTGCTAAGTATCACGATGTAAACCTATACGAGGAGGTGTCATATACTACACAACTAAGCCTGAATTCTAGAGATATTATACTCAACTACTATATTTCGGGCTTAGAAAATTGTATGTTATATGTACCACATTTGGATTTCTTGATTTTTCTTGGATTTTCTTGATTGACTAGATCTGTACATGAAGTTTGAATTGATGTGCAAATGCATGTTGCAAAATCCAGTTACTACTTGATGTTATAGACCTAGATAGGAATGGGAATTCGTGTAAGGGAGTGACGAGTTCCGAAGACCAAGATGAAGACTTACTTGAAGAATGAAGCCAAGTATAAGGAGTATCAACATAATTTGAAGGATGGATCAAGTTCAGATTATTACTAAACAACAATAAGAAGGAAGATTAGTGTAGGAAATACATGGAGCAACAAGAAGTGATAAAGTTCATTCAAAGTAGGTAATGTTGCTAAAAAGGTAATGAAGTAATTGTACCAAGTTCATGGAAGCATCATGAATAAATGCAAATATGAAGTTTCGGAGAAAAATGGTATTCAAGCTCTGACAGTTCAGAGAGAATGCCATAAGGATGTTGGAAGTCGTAGGGTAATACCTACAACCTAGGATGATCCGCAGCTGGTGTTTGATCCATAGTCGGTATTCTGATCCACAGTTGGTATCTTGTCCGCAGCCGGTGTTGGTTGACATAGTTAACCAGATCATCTTAATAGTTGCATAAAGAGCATAAAACTTGGCCTAAGTTAATTAAGACCTAAATGAGTATAAAATTTTAAGCGATCGTCTTTCGAGGCGCTTCGTGAAGTCAGACCTATCAAAGCGAAAATGTCCAAATAGTAAGTAAGACAAACAATGCTGAAAGATTCACTTCGGAGATCCACAATTGTGTGGATACACCATACAATCTTTCATGAGAACCCAAATAGGTAGAAAATAAGCTAGACAAGACCAACAATCTAATTATAAAGCCAATGGTTACTATTTATGCAGTTTAGAGGCCATTAGTAAACCCTAAGGGGGAGAGTAAACAGTAAACGGAAGTACTGTTATCAGAATTCCAAGTAAAGGTTGGAGAAGAAATACTAACCTACAACAACATTAAATATTATTTTCATAAGGTTAAAAGAAGTCATCATTATAGAAGTACTATCGGAAGTATGTCTAGATGAAAGATCGAAGTTACTTCATGGTAGTAGTACTCAAACCTTAAGGTAATTAATAAATGGAAGTTGCAGAAGTACTTAAGGAAATAATAAAAGAGTAGCTAAAGCTTGATAAGGTGAAATCTTAAAGGTGATAAAATAGAATAGTCCTAACAGACTACTTCTAAAAGAAACAACTCTTAAGTAATCCTTAAGAGGTAATAAAAAATATCCAATTGGACATCTGTAGAGGAACAAGAAACTCCGATGAGTATGGACTAAATGTGTTCAAAACTAAACTTCGGGAGGAATACCAGTATAAACCATACAATGATAAGTCAAAGATTAGTATTTTGTCCACCACTATTGACTAATAAAATTTAAAACCCTATTTTAGTGAGACTTCCTATACCTTACACAGTATAGTAAGAAAGTTCGATGATTAAATAAAAGGAGTTGGATTAGGATACCTAATTAGGATAAGGAACTAAAGAAGAGACCCCAAATTAAGGAGTTTATAATAAGACATATCCCTAAGGGAGTAAAGTAAAAGGAACTTTGGAGTATTAGAGACAACAATTTGAAGATTGCCAAGAACGATGAGAATTCAAGGAAAAGATTCAGACATGAAATACTATAATTATTCCCATTTGAAGTTACCATGGAGTTGAGAAATGTCGTAACCAACACAAGTCAATTCCTCATTCCGAAACGTGAGAGTATGCGAACTTCGAGGACGAAGTTTATTTTAAGGGGGAGAGTCTGTAACATCCCAGCATTAGAGCTCAGAAATGAGCTGAACCCAGGTGTGTGCATTCCATTCATGCATAGAAAATCCGAATAATTTTCGCGCTTTTAAATAAAAAACTTGTCAAAGTGATTAAAGCTTCTCTCAACTTGATGGAATTGAAGTAGATCATCAAGTTGACTGCGATAAGTTTCAATATGACCTTTGTTAAAACCTTGTTTTGGGTAAAGGATATTTGATCTAAAGGTAGATCAAATGTAATGAAAGTTAAACCCTAATATATTATTTAATGATTTATATTTGATCCTTAAGTAATCATATCCTAGTATTCATTACACCACTCATGCATACCAAGTTATAAACATAACTTAAGTAATAGGAATGTAACAACTAAATTTTGATCTATCTTAACCTCATCTACTTATACCATGAGTATCATGGTAATACTTAACCCTAACTCTTTAGTTATATGGAGTAGGAGGGAAACCAATTCAAAGATCATTCACCATGTATCTTTTTATCCATATCAATCTTTACCATTCCTATTGGAATCATATTCCAATATCTGTTGTTCATCAATGTTGAGTAATCAACTCTTGGTTCACCAATTCTTAATCTATCAATTCTTGACCTATCAACTCTTGTCCTTATTATAGCATTCACTTAAATTCTTTTAGAGAAAGAAGTAAGTAGAGGTAAGTGCTAATGCTAGATTTAGATATCATCTATAGGATGGGAGTGTTGGAAGAGAATAAGATCATTGTGATAATTAATGGAGTTAATTCACTCCTGAATGAATAGAAGAGTTATTTGGATTATATAATTATATGGTGATAAAGAATATTATAAGGATGAACATTGAAGATAGTTATCAAGGAGTAATCCTATTGGATCAAGTAGGTATAGTCAATGAATAATATCTTTTAGTCGAATAGAGATAAACAGAAGATAATTATAATACAACTGTAATGTTGTGTTGATGAGACCTTGATTAGCCAACTGGGAACCTAAGCCATAAATGATCAAAGGATTATAATGATCATGCTTTAGTCACAAAGATTGAATGCTTATATCATGTATAAGTGACATTGGTGGATAGAATATGATTGAACCCTAGTAAAGATATGTTATCCTAGGACTAGCCTGACAAGTCACCATGATATAATATGAAGTTTGTATATAAAAATACTGGAGTTAAGTAGATATAAGACAGTATAATTAAGCTGAAGCTAGAGTAGCATGAGTTAATGTAGAAGTATTATTCCTCTTAAAGGATATGAAGCTTTTGAGGAAAGTAGTTTGATTATACATCTACTGCAGTAATATTAGTGGTGGATAATCAAGGAAGAGTATGATTGGAGTTAGAAGTAACCACTTGTTGGATTGGAGGTTATCAATAGTAGAGTGGCTCATATAACCAAGTATGGATATGAGAAGATTATGAAAAGCTTTAGTGTCAAGCTCATTGGATTTATAAATGGGTTTAAAAGAATAAAATATGGATATGAATGTTCTTGTGAAGTTAAGCTTATCATGTTAGCACATGATGATGGTTATGAAAGAGTAGTATATCTAGGAAATGAATTCTTTAAGTAGAATTCAAGAGTTATGAATTATGGAGGATAGGAATTCTAGGTAAACTCTAAACCCTAAATCTAGAACCAATCATAATATCCACTTTCTATGATTGATCTATCATATTATTTCTACAATGGCTTATAGGAATATTTTCCTATAGCAAATCACTTAGCACATCTTTCTCATTTCCAATTATCATAACCATATGTGCTTAGGAGTTATATTTATCAATTATTTTCCATAAGACATACCAGAAAATAACTTTCTGTTTTAAAGGGTGATATCATTAAAGATCACAAACATAAAGACAATATGTTTAGTCATTAATCTTTATTCACATTAACAAAAGAATATAAATATAGTAAGTACCCTAAAACCTAGGGTAAGCAATTACAATTCAGAACCCTAAATTTATTAATGAGTTTTATCATCAACACCTCATAAATATTCAATCTATATTCATTAGACAAATTCCTTGATCCATTTCTCTAACCACTCATTCCATATGAGCATGGAATAAGCGGGGATACAATAATTATAAACCACCCTATACTTTACCATGTGATTAAATATATAAAAATAAACCCTATGAGTATTACTAAACATTTTAAAACTTCATTACTCCAAATAAAAGTAAAAATAATGTTATAGTTAATTTTTAAGATCTTAAACAAATCCTAAAAACCCTAAATCCTACTTATTCTATTTAATAAAAGAATATCTCTATAATTATAAAGTTAGAAAAACAATAAATAAAGTATGCTATCAAAATACTAAATTCATACCAGAATTTGAAATACATTTTTATATACTGCAATTATCTAGAAAATAAATTCTATAAAGAAATTTCAATAAAATGTGTAATATTCAAACCTGAAAACAAAACAGAAAATAGAAAAAAGTGAGAACAAGAAAAAATAAAAGAAGTAGAGGCAGCAGTCAATTCTGGCCCATGGCCCATCTCCCCTCTCACTTACTCGTCGTCGCGAGTAGCTCGAACACAGCCCACGTCGGCCCAGCAATAGCCCAACTCAGCCCATACCGGTTCATCGTCTTTCTCGCGTCGTCGTCGACCTTCCGATGCTGCAAGTAGCTCGGTGGCCACTCCCTCGTCGCCGGCGAGCGTCAAGATGCGCGCCGCTGCTCTAGAAGCTCTATAAGAGGACCACAACGTCGTGTCTAGAAACCCTGCACGCCATCCCTTCCCCTATCTCTTCCTTCCTCTCTGTTTTCTCTCGGTGACCGATACCCAAGCCTCAAACCCCGCCGGAGCTTGTCGATGTAGACCTCCCCGCATCTATCTGAGGTGCCGAGGAGGATCGCCTCGCCACCCTCGTTCTCCCTGTCCAGGTCACGAAATCGGAGAGTTCCCAGTCAACCCAATCGACATGTCATCCCCGTCTCCAGCCATCTTCTTCAATCGTCGATTTCCACTTCCACAGGGCTCCTCCGGTCACGCCGTCACGCCCTTCAGCTTCACGGTGAGCTACCGGTCCTCACGCACCTTCTCAATCACCTCCTTGTTTGCTCGTTTGCTCTACCACCAAGAACTGTCCACCACCGCCATGGTAGCTCGTCACCGGTGACGTTCCGGCGACCAAAAAATGGCGGAGCTTCCACCCCACGATTCCTCCCAGTCGTCCGTGTCCAGCGCACACAATCTCGCTAGCCCGCGCGCCTTCAATCGCTGACCCCGAGCGTCACCTGTGAGGATTTCCATTGCTGAGGTCACGCTGACGTCATCATGAGCCAATAAACCATTTTATTTTGTTTAATAATTTCTATAATTCATTTCTGCAATTTAAATCACCTAGAGGGCCCATTTGTCATTGAATGTGAGTAGAAACAGGTGGAGTAACAAGTGTATTAACTAGCCTGGGCATGTGATGTGGCCCTGGCCCACTAGGCAGTGACTGAGGTTAGAAATAGCCCTGGTGAGAAAAACCCTTCAACCTGATACATTGGAAACGTATCTATAATTTTTGATGCTCCATGCTTGTTTAGTATCTACTTTGCTTTACTTATCCACACTTTGAGTTGCTTTTTACATGTTTTCTGGTACTAACCTATTAACAAGTTGCAACAGTGCCAGATGCCTATTTTTTGCTGTTTTTGGTTTCAGAAAAGTTAGTAAAGAAATATTCTCGGAATTGGACAAGACGAACGCCAAAGTTAATAACTTTCCGTGGGGAACAAGAAGTCCAGAGGAGAGCTGGAGGGGCTAGCCAGGGGGCCACACCCACCCTAGGCGCAGGGTCAGGTGTACCCGCGCCTGGGTAGGGTTTGGTGACCCTGGTCGCCTCCCGGACTCCCCCCTTCGCCTGTAAGAAGCCCCTGATACAGAAACTCTCGGTACCCGATCAAAAATCCACGAAACCGTCTGTAGCCGCCGCCACAATCGTCCCTAGATCGGGGGGATCTGAAGTTCTTCCTGACACCCTGCCGGAGGGGAGATCATCCCGGAGGCCTTCTCTCTGGTATGATTCGTGAGTAGTTCCACCTTGGACTATGGGTCTATGTAGTATCTAGGTGGTTGTATCTCCTCCTTTGTGCTTTCATGTATAGATCTTGTGAGCTCCGTTCATGATCAAGATCTAATCTATTTGTAATCATGCATGTTGTGTTTGCGGGGATCCGATGGATATTGAGATTATTATGTTGGTTTGATTAATGGTTCTATCTTTATGATTCTATCATGTGTGTGTTTTGTGATCTTGCATGCTCTCCGTTGCTAGTGGTTATCTTGGCCAAGTAGTTGCTAGTGACTCCAAGAGGGAGTATTTATGCTCGATAGTGGGTTCATGCCTCTAGTTTCCAAGGGAAGTGACAGAAATCTCTTCGGTTGTAGATGTGTTGTTGCTACTAGGGAGAAAACAATGATCCCTTGTTCATGGAACATGTGGATTGTTTACCTTACACACTTTGCTTAAAGCAGTTGTCTGTTGCTTGCAACTTAATACTGGAGGGGGTTCGGATGATAACCTGAAGGTGGACTTCTAGTCATAAATGCAGTTGGATTACAGTCTATGTATATTGTTGTATTGCCCAATCAACTTCATAGGATATTTCTAGCTAGTAATTTCATTGTTATGCCTTGCTCAGTTCCTGTAAATTGCCCCGCTGTAATTTGTTTACCCTTCATGCCATGTTGTTATCTAAGGAGAGCACCTCTAGTGAACTATGGACCCCGGTCCAATCGTTACCATTGATACATCTTCCACTATTACTTGTTTACTTGCTGCAAACCATTACCTTCCACACCATACGTTTAATACTTTGTTACAGCAAACCGGTGAGCTTGACAACCTCACTGATTCGTTGGGACAGAGTCTTGAGTTTGTGTTGTGCAGGTCTCCACGTTTCTTCCAACACCTGTGTGACGTTTCCTTTATCCTTCTGGTTCGATAACCTTGGTTTCTACTGAGGGAAATCTTGTTGTTGTGCTCTTCATACCTTGCTCTTGGGGTTTCCAACGAAGCACTCTTCCTCCCTGTTGAGTGTAGCATCAAGTAATTTCTGGCGCCGTTGCCGGGGAGGCCTAGGACGTTTTCACTAGGGGAGTCCTTCACTTCCTTTCTCTTTACTTTGTTTTTAGTTTGCTCAGTTTCTTTTGCTTGGTTTTGTTTGCCTATTTTCAAAAAACCCAAAAAAAATTAGTCTAGTTTGGTTTGTTTTCTTTATTCAAAACCACAAAAAAAATAGTTCATGCTCTAGTTGCTTCCTTGCTCTATCTCACCATGTTGTTCCCCAAGTTCTCTCTGAAAAATCTCGCAATAGGTAGTGGTTTCATAATTGGGAAAGACAATATTGAAGAATTCTTTAATTATATTAGCAAACATGAGGATATTGAGGATAAATCTATAGCTGAACTTGATCCTAATTATGAGATTGCTGCAGCTTCTTTAGTTCATATGTTGGAGGCTAGGTTTGTTAGCCTTAACCCCTTCATACAATTCTTATTCCTAAAACTAAAAGAAGAGAAGAATGTTGAAAAAAGGGAATTCATCCTTGAAACTTTATCAAAAGAATTCCATGATGTTGCTAGGGAGGCCAAAAAGGTTTTTGAACGTTTCAATATGCTAGGTTCAAGTGTATATGTTGTGGGTATTTCTGATAAAACTAAGCCTAGAGAGGAATTCAATATACCCATACCCTATAAGCTTGTTGGAATGCATGAAGCCTTTGAAAATAACTTTGATTGGATTGCCCCTGAAAATCTTTTTGATGAAAGTGGTAGACCAAAGATGCATGAGAAAGGATCCTCCAAAACCCATTTGGATGATATATCTTTCATAGTTGAAGATTTTGCAAGTATGAATGTTAATGCTTCTTCATTTGAAAATACTTGATTCTTCTTGCTTCTTGTGCCTAACTTAAAGGCGTTAAAGAAAAGTACTTGTTGGGAGATAACCCAAGAGTTTCCTTGAGTCTTGGAAGTTATTACTACTGTAATGACCTCTCCTTATCCTTTTTGTTTGCTTTTTGTGCCAAGAATAACCTCTAATGACAGGGAACTAAGATTTGGGGAGTTGCTGTCCCAAAACAGATTTCTGTCCTCCACAAAAACAATTAGTGGGGAGTCTCTGTAACTCGGATTAAGCTCAAGATTTACGAATAAATCCCCCAGTATGTTGGCTAAAGTTCGTTAGCTCGACACTTTTTGATTTGAGCAACAGAAGATGTTTGAAAAAATCGGTTTCTACTTGTTGGTCTGTTTTGACAGATTTCTCCCATTATTTGCATTTGTTTCTTATTGATTCTTTTTTGAGCTCTCTTCAGGTAAATTGAGTTTTGAGTTTCTTTGAAGGATTTACTACAGTAGCTTGTGTTTTTAGTGAAAAGTCTTGCTGTTCCAAAGCTTTGCCAAGCGGTATAATATCTTTTGAATAAGCTAATGTTGCTAATGAAGATTGTGTGAAGTTTTGTATGAAGGAAAAATTTCAGGTGTGTAGAGAGAATGATGCAATGATATGAAGAATGGACAAAAGCTCAAGCTTGGGGATGCCACCATGGTGTCACCCCAAGAAATATCCAAGAGGTACAAGCGTCAAAGCTTGGGGATGCCCAAGGGATCCCCTTCTTCATCAATAAAAAAAGCTCAGGTCTGTCTAGACACTTCACTTTTATTGTTTCATGCATAGTTGTGTTGTTCTTGGAGCGTCTTAGTTTTCGTTTCCTTTGCTTAGTTTGTTTCGTTTGCTTTAGTAGTTTGGACCCCCGCTCTCACTGTGTTGTTTTACAAATAAGTTTCTTGGTGTTTGGAAAGGAGTAGTAAGTTCTTGCTTGAAGTGCAAGAGGAGCTTGCATTAACTGTGACTTAGACTTTAGCATGACATGCTAGGTGTTGTTTTTTGCATTATGCTTAGTGATTATTGCTGTAGCATGTCTTGTTCCAAACAATTGGGATTGCTTAGTGTGCCTTGAAGAAATTATGCGTTGTTTTAGCATGCAAAAGCATAGTATTGTGGTATTCTCCTTTGATGTTTTGCTTGCGTTGACTTGGCATATGCTTACACCATCTTATGACTATGACAAGTCACCATTAGCCTCTATGATCATTTAGTCCTTGACTTGTAGTACCACTCTTTGCTTTGATTAGTTTGCTTTGTTGCATTGCATAATTATGGCCATTATTGCTCTCTTAGTTGGTTGCTCCCAGACTTTTGCTAGCCTCCACTTGTATGAGTAAGTTCTACTCATGCTTCCAACTCCCAAGAAACCAAGTTATTCCAAAGTGTCCACTATAAACTCCTATGAATGGTGTGTTACACCATTCCAAGTATATTCTTGTTTTCAACTATCTTCCAATTAAAAACTATTTTGTTATGTGAAAACTTAGTGATTAAAGCCCTCATGAACTTGATGGCACATTTTATTGTTTGCCCCTAATAAACTTGAACCATTGAGGCAACTTTGTTATATATGCTTGCATTTATAAGTTGGGATTAGCAGAACTATGCTGTCACGGGGAACATTTTCAACATTGCACTTGTACTTTTTGTACTTCGTTGATATCATGCTCTTTTGTCTATGGATGTTACCGGTGTGAAATGAAGTGGGAACTTGTAAGTCCATGGAGTTTGTATTCTGTGTTAGATGCCTGGGGCCATGCCTAATCATGGTGGAAACTTGCAGCATCACCATAGTGAGCTATCTATGAAACATCCTCAATAAAAGCTATGCATATGATAAATAAAAAGATTGCCGAGATGCTCATTGTCTGTTTGCCTTGTCATTTTGGTTATGGGAAAGCTCCTGTACCATGTGCAAGGGGTATCCCGTTGGCGGTTCTCAATGATATGCAAATACTTACAGTGACAAGAACTTGTCTGGACCCTAAGTTGAGTATCCATGAGGTGTAGCCCTCATATTCAAGGGACATGGGATTGCCAACTTATACTTTGTCAAGCATATACTCTTGCTTTGCCACTTTAACCTTAACCACTTCAATATGCTTATGACAGGGGCAATGAGGGCTGAAAGCTAATAAGTACCATAATTTTTGGAAGCTCTTTTTGAAACTTGTAATCCCTGCTTCCTTTACAAAAAGGCCTTTCTTCCATCATTATTGAGTCTCCACCTTCTACCTTTAGGCACCATTAAGAGAGCATTGTTGTCATTCTGTGTGCAATGTTCCAAAGCTTATTAATTGATGCATATTGTGTTATTACTTGTTCATGTGCTATTTGTTTCTAGTCACCCTTGTGAACTTTGCAGGTGTCCTATGCATTATATTGCTAATCTATGAGGGACAATCTGATTGCCACTATGCTATGTTTTCTGCATGTGAAACACACAAACATTTTTAAATGCATATTATTCATGATCTTTGTTTGTAGCTTGCCATGTTGCATGCATAATTACTATGTCGTATTGTTAGAACTCCATCTTTCATGCACATGCTTAGAGTTCTTTGATTCCAGCTTTCAATGTTTGCAAATGGTTGGATCTTTATTGTGAGGGTGCATGTCACCTAAAAAATTATTCTTTTATCACTTACCTACTCGAGGACGAGTAGGAGTTAAGCTTGGGCATGCTGATACGTTGGAAACGTATCTATAATTTTTGTTGCTCCATGCTTGTTTAGTATCTACTTTGCTTTACTTGTCCACACTTTGAGGTGCTTTTTACATGTTTTCTGGTACTAACCTATTATCAAGTTGCAACAGTGCCAGATGCCTGTTTTCTGCTGTTTTTGGTTTCAGAAAAGTTAGTAAAGAAATATTCTCGGAATTGGACGGGACGAATGCCAAAGTCAATAACTTTCCGTGGGGAACAAGAAGTCCAGAGGAGAGCCGGAGGGGCTGGCCAGGGGGGCCAGACCCACCCTAGGCATAGGGTTGGGTGGACCCACGCCTGGGTAGGGTTTGGCGACCCTGGTCGCCTCACGGACTCCCCCCCTTCGCCTATAAGAAGCCCCCGATATAGAAACTCTCGGTACCCGATCAGAAATCCACGAAACCATCTGTAGCCGCCGCCACCATCGTCCCTAGATCGGGGGGATCTGAAGTTCTTCCCGGCACCCTGCTGGAGGGGAGTTCATCTCGGAGGCCTTCTCTCCGGTATGATTCGTGAGTAGTTCCACCTTGGACTATGGGTCCATGTAGTAGCTAGATGGTTGTATCTCCTCTTTTGTGCTTTCATGTATAGATCTTGTGAGCTCCGTTCATGATCAAGATATAATCTATTTGTAATCATGCATGTTGTGTTTGCGGGGATCCGATGGATATTGAGATTATTATGTTGGTTTGATATCTTTATGATTCTATAATGTTTGTGTTGTTTGTGATCTTGCATGCTCTCTGTTGCTAGTGGTTATCTTGGCCAAGTAGTTGCTAGTGACTCCAAGAGGGAGTATTTATGCTCGATAGTGGGTTCATGCCTCTAGTTTCCAAGGGAAGTGACAGAAATCTCTTCGGTTGTAGATGTGTTGTTGCTACTAGGGAGAAAACAACGGTCCCTTGCTCATGGAACATGTGTATTATTTACCTTACACACTTTGCTTAAAGCAGTTGTCTGTTTCTTGCAACTTAATACTGGAGGGGGTTCGGATGATAACCTGAAGGTGGACTTCTAGTCATAGATGCAGTTGGATTACGGTCTATGTATATTGTTGTATTGCCCAATCAACTTCATAGGATCTTTCTAGCTAGTAATTCCATTGTTATGCCTTGCTCAGTTCCTATCAATTGCCCCGCTGTAATTTGTTTACCCTTCATGCCATGTTGTTATCTAAGGAGAGCACCTCTAGTGAACTATGGACCCCGGTCCAATCTTTACCATTGATACATCTTCCACTGTTACTTGTTTACTTGCTGCAAACCATTACCTTCCACACCATACGTTTAATCCTTTGTTACAGCAAACCGGTGAGCTTGACAACCTCACTGATTCGTTGGGACATAGTCTTGAGTTTGTGTTGTGCAGGTCTCCGCGTTGCTTCCAACACCCGTGTGACGTTTCCTTCCTACTTCTGGTTCGATAACCTTGGTTTCTAATAAGGGAAATCTTGCTGTTGTGCTCTTCATACCTTGCTCTTGGGGTTTCCAACGAAGCACTCTTCCTCCCTGTTGAGTGTAGCATCACACCCCCTGCTGACATCAGCATTACATCATAAACATTTAGTTATTTATTTTAATTTTAGAAAATGATTAAATCTTGTTTAATTAATAACTTTTGTTTTGTAATTCAGAAAAATTTGTATAATATATGAATTTTTTTAGAAAAATAAAATCTATAACATTAAATTATTATCAAACATTGTTATGTTAGTTACTTAAATAATTATTATTTAATAAAGATTTTATAAGTAATAAAACTTGGATAATTCATATTTTAAAATTGATAATTATAAAAATATAAATAAAATACCAAAAGTCTTAGAAAAATGAGAACTATAATTTAAAACTATAATCATGTATTATTATTTCACCTTATTAAATATTTAGTAGTTAATAATTATGTATAAAGTAATAAATCATATAAAAATCATATCTTATTATCTATAAATCTTAAAAATAAATGTAATATACCAAAATGATCACAAAAATAATAGGTACATGTTAAAAATATAATATTCCACTTTTAAGGTAAATAAAAATTTAAAAAACTTTAACAACTTAAAGTTAAACTTATTTCCTTAATTGATAATTCATATAAGGGTAAATAAAATTTGCTAATAATTCTAAAAAATTAGCCAATTGAGTCTAATAAATAGTTTTAGTATTAAATATTGATAATATGAAGTCAAAATGCTTCAACATATTTTGAATACAATTTTATTGTATTATCATTCCACCATAAGTGTAGAATATTTTATAAAAAGAATCCTTATCAAATATAACATCTTCAAGAATAATTTGTAGTGAAATAAAACTTATTCCTTTACTTCAACCACAAGTTTTTCAACATTTCAAAACACTTATAATGAATTCATAAGTAGTTAAGTAATATTATTCCTTAGATATAAATCATAACCACACCTTTATAAGGAGATAAAAGCTTCTATTCCATTATAAAATTAAGAAACCACTACTCAAATAGAAGTAATACTATTCTTAAGTAACTTTAAGAAACCTTATAAAGTGAACAAGATACAAATATCATAAGCAATACGTCCTTAAAGTTAACTTTAGTCTACAAGACTTTAAATAAAATGCTAAGGTCTTTGTTATGTGTTTTATAGTTAACTTTGGTCTATTTAAATTTAGAACTAAGGCATCTCAAGTCCAGAATATTCAAGCTAGCATAAAGAACATCAATCACATTCTATTAATCCTATTCTAAAAACTATTATGATTGTTTAAACCTTAATAAAGAAATCTTTTCTTCAAAAGTTATTCTTTTTGCCACTTCAGTCAACAAATAACAATTAATCATAATCACATTACTTTGTACTTTACTTGTAAATTTAGGATTGATAACACTTAAGTTCTTTATAAGTAACATTACTTGTAGAGTAAAATTTGTAGATAAACAATTATAGTGTAAACAATCTTGAATAACATTCCATATGTGTGTATCTTATTGTTGTATAGATATGTGTTGTTCACACACACTCACAAGCCCTAATAAGAAGCACAAGTGTGAAACTTACCTAAAAGGACAACACATTCTAAAGAAACTATTTCCAGTTTCCAAACCCTAGAACAACGTTATCCCCGGGATTCACATTTATAAAGCGCATTACATTACTTATGCATAAGAGCATCTTGCTTCTTTAAACATTAGTCCTTATCGGACCAATGATGCTGATTTCAGATATTGGATCTTTTATATTGTCTCGAAGACCGTGAGTGCATAATGTTACAATCACAAAAGGCAAGTTCACACTTGCTCATGTCCTTTTATTATTTTCTGTAAAGTATTTTGCAAATCCAGTGTTGTCATCACCTGCATTTGAAAAAGGATAGAAAACACTATTTTCATAATAATGTGATTATAGGTTATTTACCATGAGGTAATAACCTAGTATGAAAGTTCCGGTGGTAAAGGAACATATTATCTAGGACTTAACAACCAATGTCGCTAGTGATTCTTGCATCGTATATTACGCGTTGACCGTGAGATTTGGAATGGGACGAAGAAGTCAGTTGTATCTTTTTCCTCTCGGATGGAGCCGGATGTGCGGGTCGTGGCTATTATCACTCGTAGCGTGCATACTAATTGGTAATTCGTAGAGGATATGCAGCATATGGGTGGGAGCCCTCAACGTCCCACGATAGTTCCGGCATTTGAATGGTCTGTACTTCCAATTGCCGTAATTCAATAGGTGGGATGGCGTACACCAAGGAGACATGCGGGGTCATGGATAAGGCAGTGATTGGCTTGGATCTTAGGTTGGGCCTCAATCCAAGGAAGTTTGAATGGGAACATACTCCCGGCCGTGCAACAAAACCTAAGGTCTCTTATGGGTAAAGTGACGCACCTCTGCAGAGTGTAAGAACTATAACTTGTTACTCCCTGTCCCGGGAAGGAGCTGCAAACACGGCGGGAAAGGAACTCCATGAAAGTTATGGTAAACCCGTGAAGGCTGACGGACATAGTTTTTTAGAATAAAAGCAACCTTTGAAGAAATGTTTACAAAAACCTGCATTGCCTACGACCTATGGTCTATGGTTGTAGTTATAGTGCATCAAACACTCCTTTTCTAGTGAACTTGCTGAGTACGCTCGTACTCAACGTATCTTCTTAACCCTTTCTAGATTTTGAAGCCATTAAGACGACGTCTACATCAAGTTATGCTCCAGGAACCATCATCAAAGGCTAAAGCTCTTCAATGGAGTCAAAAAATTCAACATATACATCAACTCAAGTGAAGACGAAGTTACTGATTAGATAGGAATATGATCTCTAGCCATAGAACCTATTTCTATAGTGTCTTGCGATAGCAGCAATGCCAGACCATTAATTAAGATACTAGTCTTAATAGTATGATAGTTTTGAGTTGTTTATCTCTGATTCTTCTTTGTAAGAAGTTTCTTTCTCTCTCTTTAAGCTAGAGTGTTCTTTGGATCTTGTGTAAAGAGTTGATTTATAACCTATAGTCATGTCTTGGACCTGCTGTGTTTCTGTTGTACCACTCTGAGGGATGTAATGCTAGTGAACGGTGTTTCATTGGTGTTATGTCAATGACTATAGTGTACTACATCATGCAGTGGTATGCTGGGTCACCGCAGATATTTTCTCCGTCTCAAAATAAATGTCTTAGATTTATCAAAATTGAATAAATTTAAACACTATTTAGATTCATCTAAATTTTTAAAAACTCATGACATCTATTTTGAGACGGAGGGAGTACATCAATTGGGGAGGCATCTTTAGGACCCATCTAGAGTTTCGTCCCACTTGTTGATGACGTTGCATGTCAGTTTCGCCTCTGCAAGTCTTGAAGCCTTAGAGGTTTGGCAGATCAAGGTATCTCGTTACTGTGAAGGTTTCCGTTGTTTGTTTAAGTTGATTTTAGTGTTTTCTTTAGGATGGTGAGGCGACAGCTACATCCTAAAGGCGGCATAATATCCTTTCTACCCTATCCTAACTCTGGTGGTGCGTCTAGTAGTGGCAGAGTCCGCGTGGAGTCGTGTGCCTGCCGGCTCTCCCAAGATCCAATCGGTTTTTTTGTTTTTTCATGCGGATTTATGTCAGTCTTTTTTGATTTACGGTTGTCATCCTTAACAATGCTTGTTGCTCTAGTGCGCTGCTCTTTTGGAGTCTTAGCATGAATTTTCGTCTGTCTAATACAATAAGCTCTAATATGATAAAAAAATTTCTGACTCCGGTGATGGAGAGACGAGGACGACGACACGCCTTCTGCTCGTGCTAGTGTCTATAGTCATCGCTAGTGGTTGGATAACCTATTTGTAATTTTTTTTACTTTTAGGGATGTACTACCGTTGATTAATATTAACATATCAGTGAAATTTTGGAAAAAAGATTATTGATCGCAGTGGTTAGATTTTGTGTCCTATGTGTGCTTGTTGTTTCCGATGATCGTTAACCTATATATATACCGATCGATAGTTAGCCAACGACAGTTGTCATGGAAAATACTTTAATACGGTTCATTTAATTATAAATTACAGAAAATTATAACATAAATTACTCACCTACTCGTGAAGGAGATATGCCCTAGAGGCAAATAATAAAGGTGTTTATTATCATATCTCATTAATTCATAATAATTTTATATCATGTTATAACCTTATCAAGAGGAAACATAGATACATGTGTGATATATAAAAAAATCAGGAGTTCCTAGTAGCCTATATTCAACTAGTTCATTGGGCAGCTGATGATCAAGGTTTCCTGATCATGGTGCATTTGTGCCAACTGAAAATGAAGTCATATCATATAAAGTTGGTGTGATAGACAATACCCACCGACGATTGTTGTAACACGATCATGTCACATAGTCCACAGTTGCAATTTTCAAAAATAGTGTCTCAGTCTTTAGACCGTGAGGACTGATACATCGAAAATGTTTCTATAATTTTTGATGCTCCATGCTTGTTTAGTATCTACTTCGCTTTTGCTTTATCTACAGTTTGAGGTGTTTTTATATGTTTTCTGGAACTAACCTATTAACAAGTTGTCACAGTGCCAGTTGCCTGTTTTCTTCAGTTTTTGGTTCCAGAAAGGCAGAAAATCAATATTCTCAGAATTGGACGGGACAAAAGCCAAAGTCAATATTTTACTGTGGGCACACGAAGCCATAAATGAGACGGAGAAGGCTCACCAGGGGGCCACACCCCCCGGCCGCGCAGGTGGGCCTACCCCACGCCTGGGGGGAGGGGGGGTGCATCCGCCTTGGTGCCCCTGGCTCGGCCCTTCGCCTATAAGAAGCCCTCGATGCAGAAACCCTAGGCACCTGTAACACCCTCAGAATCGGCCCTATGCAAGTTTTAGCGAAACTCGCCAAACCCGCATAGAAACGATTCGAAGGTGCCCACCAGGCACTTTCGTGCGGGTGGAAAACGAAGTAATAACGTTACACAACAGTCCTCGATGGGACCCACAGAACAGATATATATATAACAACGACTCCATGAGTCAAGAATACAGATATAATATACAGAGATCCAAACACCTGTAAAACGATACAGCGTCCGGCTACGGACAAGATGCAAATGGGGCTAAGAGCCCTGAAGAATAACCAATGGCGTCCATAACCCTGCCCAGGCCAAGCCGGAAGGGTAACCCTGCTAACGACGTCGATCTCAAAACCTGCTTAAACAAAAGGGGTGCCGACAAAGGGCAAAGGAAAAAGAGGAGCGTCAGTACTGAGGCCAGTACACGGCGAGACTAGAATTCGGCGGTCCTCGCCTACATAGGTATGGTGGACTGAGCGGCAGCGGCAGCATGCACTAAACAACCTATAGAGACTCGATACAACTGGCGGTTATCAGAGAGGGATAAGAATGACCTATCCGGATCCAACCTGAAGCTAACACCAAACAAACCCATCCTGGTGTTTCCCCCTCGAGACCATACGAGGAAGTCAACCGAGGAACTCACACCGTTGGCAGTTTTATTCATTCAGTTATAGTTGCGGCACTTTACTAGTCAGGTTTAGATAATCGTCCTGATAAAAGAAGCAGTGGGCCCTTTTAGTTATTCATTCCGTTGTAGTTGCAACAATTACTAATCAGATACAGATAGCATGAGATAAACCCAAAACCCAGCAGTTGTTGGTACTTTTATTTAGCCATTCCGTTGTAGTTGCAATACTTACTAGTCAGATACAATGGTCGCAAGCGACATCTCAAACAAGCAATTGTGGACAGTATTATTTAGCCATTCCATTATAGTGAAGCTGATTACTAGTCATTATAAAGTCAAATTTATAGTACTACTTTAGTTATGCTTGTCTATGGTCGAGATACTGTGCTCCAAGTCGTCCATAACCGCGGACACGGCTTTCAGAAAGTTTTACCCGGCCGGGGTGCACCAATAGCAACACACACTCGATCAACCTCGGAAAAACCAAATCAAAACCCAACGAGGCTTTCACGACAAAGCAATCACAGGATTCAGAAATATTTCAGGGGGCCACCCCATTGAGTAGACCCGCAACGAAGTAAGCAAGCTCCAAGACGGACTCAAGGTTTGCGCCAATGGCTGTAAACGACTGGGAACCCGAAAGTGTGGCTGGGCTTGTCGATACCGCGAAAACATTCCGCTTACCTAAACAGTACAGTGTGCTCCTCGCACAATCGTAAATACAGAAGTAGCATGGCATAAGTACAGGATAGTAAATAAATCCTCAAACTAGTTTGTGGACCCAAGAAATAAGACTGAATCAAGCTCTGGCTCAAGGGGGTCCCATATACCTCCCGGATGTGGATAGCGCGATAAATCAAGGAACAGGTATCAAGTACTCGGGGTCCTACGGGACACAAGTGGGCGTTCGGAAACCAAATATTATCTATCACCCACCGATGCCTCTGCTTACTTCAATTTTAGTTGTTAAACAGGAATTAAAGTGAACGATAAGTAAAACCATGATCATATCCAACATCCACATGCGGCAATACATCAACAACTGTGGCACTTGACGACACGCAACAGCACTTGAGCAAGCGACTACGACGCGCAAGTCCAGCTATCTACCAAACAACAGGTAATAGGATATGTCCAAGGCAATATACGGCTGCAAGGAATTTCACGGGTACGGAAACTAGAGCAACGCAACACAGGTAGCAATAGATCAACAGGAGGGAAATAAATACTATAAAAGTAAGATAGGTAGAAAGGGGGAGATGCTCGCCTGAAAACATTGTCGAAGGTTCATCCGAAGATCGGGGCGAAGCTCACATCAACTCAACGGCCTTATCCGCGAAGAAGCAAAACACTAGAATAAACACCGGATGCAATATTTAATTCAAAGGCAGAAGATCGGCATGATGCATGTATGATGCATGACATGGCAAAAGTGCGATGCAATTAGGTCATATTAAGTGGAACCGGGGTCCCGACAATTAATTAGGTGGTTCAAGTTATTTAGAACCCCCGCAATTTGATGTTGCATTAACATGGCAAGATAAGTTACTGATTCGCTACACCAATTTAAATGAGGCCAATATGAGACTAGATTTGCCCGCATATGGGCCCCATATTTAATTATAAGGTGAATCGGCATAAGGCCCCCCAAACCACATGTCAATTATGCATGCAAGCATGACAATTTAAGATGCAACAGTTGTAGTATATTATAAATTAGGGTTTCGGGAAGGGGTTCACACATTAGGGTTCGGCAGATCTTGGGGTTCCGGGGTTCGGGTTTCGGGTTCAGGGTTCTCGGCGGAAGCGTTCTCGGACTACTGGGGTAGATCTTGTCGCGTCCGTGGCCTTCGGGTCATGTCGACGGTTCTGGCGTTCGGGCTGAAGTACTTGTCGCGTCGGGGTCTCGGTGTCCCGGGGTGGAGTACTTGGCGGTCTGCGGCGAAGTGCTTGACGTCATGTGGTTTCATGTCGACGGTCTTGGCGGTCGGAAGTAGTTCTTGGCGTTCGGGTAGATGAACTTGGCGTGGCGTCGGGGCGCATCGGTTTAACCCTGGACGGTGTCGTTCTTGTCGTCGTGCCGATCTTGTCGGGTCCGCGCTTCGGATTCCGGGGTTCGCGAAGGGGTCATGGCGATCCAAGATGGAGGTATTGGCGTCTTCGGGTCACAGGAAGAGGAAGCGCCGGGCCGACAGTGACTCACGACACGGGACTGGCTGCACCTTTGTTTTGACACGGCACCACGGCTCAAGGGCGTCACGGGACGGACCTGCTCTTGGCAGAGGCGCCAGCGGGCGGGAAGCGTGCAGGCGGCGGCGGCTTTCCGAGCCAGAGGGCCCGATGCGGGATGGGGCAGGAGGGCGACGGCGGTCTGCCGGCTCGCATGCGGCAGAGAGGTTGCGGGCCGCACGCGGGGAGGGGAGCGGTGGATGGCGGGGAGCAGAGGCGGGGGCTCGGGGGCACGGCGCAGGGCCGACGGGGCGGGGCTGGCGAGCAGGGCGCCGGAGAGGAGGTACTGGCGGCGCGGGGCGGAGCTTGGTGAGGCGCGGGGAGGAGGAGGTCGGGGTGGCTCGACGGGGCGGTGTCGGCGGGCGGCGAAGCTGGAGGAGAGGGGCCCGGGCGAGGTGGGGGACGGTGGCGAGCTCGCCGGCGCGGGGGAAGGGAGGAGCTCACGGGGCGGGGCGGAGGAGGCGCGCGGGAGGGTGGCGCGGCTCGGCCTGCTGCGGCGGCGCCTAGGGAGGGAGAGAGGGCGGCTCGCCGGCGGGGGCCTGGGCGGTGCTGGCGAAGAGGACGGGGACGGGGTTGGTGGCGAGGCCGCGGAGGCGCGCCGCTGGGGCCGGAGGGGAGAGCGGCCGGCGGCGGTCGCTGGAGCGATGGTGAGGAGGGGAGGAGGTTGGGGGTCGCTTGCGGGGGAAGAAGAACGAGTGGAGGAGAGGGAGGTTGGGGACAGGCGGGGTGGGCCGCGGGTGTGGGGCCCAGGGCCAGGGGGCTGGAGCATGTCGGTGGGGTGGGATTGTGTGCGTGTGTGTATGGCGTGGGTGCTGGTGTGGCTGGGGAGAGTGGGGAGAGAGAGAGGGGGGGTTGGCTGGTGAGGTGGCAGCGTCTGGTTGGGTGGGGGGAGAGGAGAGGTGAGGTGGCGCGACGGGGTTGGCCGGGGTGAGGTGGCCAAAGGGGTGTGGGTTGATAGGTTGGTAGCTTTAGGATTTACGTGTGGGCCGTTTGTATTTTTCTGGGGTGGTCGTTCGGGTCACTCGGCCCGTTCGACTGCCCCACTAAAATAATTTAATATTTTAATTGCTTTAAACGGGCCGTTTGCAAACCGTAGCAGACAAACAAAATAATCCGGAGATCCGGGGTTTGCATTTTGAAAACAAGACGGGGCGTTTTAGAAAACAAAACAGGCTTTGCGAAAATAGTTTTAGGCAAACAATGCATGATGATGACGATGCAATGCACAAATTCAACGCGATTTTCTAGTAGTGGTTTTGCGGGATGCCACAGCACCCGATCAAAACTCCATGACT
Organism: Avena sativa; assembly: GCA_916181665.1. Taxonomy (NCBI): domain Eukaryota; kingdom Viridiplantae; phylum Streptophyta; class Magnoliopsida; order Poales; family Poaceae; genus Avena; species Avena sativa. The sequence goes on from OV702282.1 coordinate 200,461,312, forward strand.
GTAGCCGCCGCCACCATCGTCCCTAGATCGGGGGGATCTGAAGCTCTTCCTGTTGGAATTATGCCCTAGAGGCAATAATAAAGATGTTATTATTATAATTCTTGTTCATGATAATGTTTATATTCCATGCTAGAATTGTATTAAGCGGAAACTTTAATATTTGTGTGGTTTGTAAACAACACCGTGTCCCTAGTATGCCTCTATGGACTAGCTCATTGATTAATGATGGTTAAGGTTTCCTAACCATAGACATGAGTTGTCAATTAATGATGAGATCATATCATTGGGAGAATGATATGGTGGACAGACCCAAACTAAGCGAAGCAATTAGATCGTGTCATCGTGTTCGTCTTTGCGAAGCTTTTCTTATGTCAAATATTGTATTCCTTAGACCATGAGATAATACAACTCCCTGGTATCGGAAGAAAGCTTTGAGGTCATCAAACGTCATCCTATGAGAGGGTGATCATAAATGTGTCTCTCAGGTGATTGGAAAGTATCTGTTGGGTTGTATGTATCGAGATGGGATTTGTCCCTCCCAAGTCGGAGAGATATACTTCGGGCCCACTCGATAATCGATATCAACACCGCTTGCAAGCATGTGGTTAAAGAGTTAATCACAAAGTGATATCGGATTACGGAACGAGTAAAGTACTTGCTGTGAACGAGATTGAACTAGGTATGACGGTACCGACGATTGAATCTCGGGCAAGTAAAATATCGCAAGACGAAGGGAATATATATATGGGATTGATTGAATCCTGGCATCGTGGTTCATCCGATATGATCATCGATGAATGTGTGGGAGTCAATATGGGTTTCCAGACCCCGCTGTTGATTATTGATAGAAGATCATGTCTGCATATTCTCGAACCCGCAGGGTCACACACTTAACGTATATCGACGCTAGGATAGATTGGATAATTGGTTTATGAGTTTTTGTTCGGAGTCTCGGATGGTATCCGGAACATCACGAGAGGTTCCGGAGTGGTCCGGAGAATAAGATTCATATAAGGCAGTGCAGTTTTTGGAGTTCGGAATTGTTCCGGGTTAATCGGTATTGTACCGGAAGCTTCTAGAACCTTCCGGAAGGGGACCAACGTGGCCCCACCTTCCGGGAGGGGGCATGGGCCTATGAGGGAGTGCCCTGGCCGCATTGGGCCAGGGGCACAAGGCCCCATAGGGCCCAGCCGGCCAAGAGAGGTTTAAACTCTAGATAGAGCTTCTAGAAGGGGGGGTTTCCTTGCCCCCCACTCTTCCTCCTTGGGGCCGCCGGCCTTGGCTTGGGGGAGGGGCTAGGTCTGCGCCCACCCCTCTATATATAGAGGGCTGGGGGCGCACCAAACCCCAACACCTTCCCCTCCAACCCTAGCCGCCCTGCTGCCCTCCTCTCTCCCTCCCGACTGCTTGTAGGCGAAGCCCTGCTGCAGAAATTCTCCACCAATTGCACCGCGCCGTCGCGTTGTAGATCCAACCCATCTCTCCACCATACTTGCTGGACCAAGGAAGGAGGATACGTCGAGGTGCCGCACGTGTGCATCTCACGGAGGCACCGCCACTTGTGGTGCTAGATCGGATCGGATCGCGAGGAGGAGAAGCGAGTACAACTACATCACCCACGTTCCGACGAACGTTCCGCTGTGCGAATCTTCAAGGGTATTAAGATCTAATCCAATCTCTCTCGTTGTTTGCATCTCCTAGATTAGATCTTGGCTTTCCCTCTGTTCGCTTCCGTAGAAAATTTTGATTTACTATGCCGCGAAACCCTTCACTTCCCGGCACCCTGCTGGAGGGGACATTATCCCGGAGGCCTTCTTCTTCATCATGCCAGCCTCCGGTATGAAGCGTGAGTGGTTCTACCTTGGACTACGGTTTCGTGTATTAGCTAGATGGTTGTATATCCTCCTTGTGCTTTCATGTATAGATCTTGTGAGATCTGTTCATGATCAAGATCTAATCTATTTGTAATCATACATGTTGTGTTTGCGGGGATCCGATGGATATTGAGATTACTATGTCAGATTGATTAATGGTTTTGTCTATTTGATTCTATCATGTCTGTGTTGTTTGTGATCTTGCATGCTCTCCGTTGTTAGTAGCTATCTTGGCCAAGTAGTTGCTAGTGACTCCAGGAGGGGGTATTTATGCTCGATAGTGGGTTCATGCATCTAGTTTCTAAGGGAAGTGACAGAAATCTCTTCGGTTGTAGATGTGCTGTTGCCACTAGGGATAAAACAACGGTCTCTTTCTCATGGAACAAGTGGATTATTTACCTTACACACTTTGCTTAAAACAGTTGTCTGCTGCTTGCAACTTAATACTGGAGGGGGTTTGGATGATAACCTGAAGGTGGACTTCTAGTTATAGATGCAGTTGGATGGCGGTTTATGTATATTGTTGTATTTCCCAATCAAATCTCATAGGATCTTTTTGTCTAGTATTGCATTGTTATGCCTTGCTCAGTTCTTGTCAATTGCCCTGCTGTAATTTGTTTACCCTCCATGCCATGTTGTTTATTTAAGGAGAACACCTCTAGTGAACTATTGGCCCTGGTCCAATCTTTACCATTGATACATCTTTCACTGTTTTCTTGTTGCAAACAATCATCACCTTCCACACCATACAGTTAATCCTTTGTTACAATAACCGGTGAGATTGACAACCTCATTATTTGTTGGGGCAAAGTCTTGAGTTTGTGTTGTACAGGTTTTCATGTTGCTTGCAACACTTGTGTGACGTTTACTTCCTCCTACTGGTTCGATAACCTCGGTTTCTTACTGAGGGAAGACTTGCTGCTGTGTTGCATCACACCTTGCTCTTGGGGTTTCCCGACAAAGTGCACCTACATCAACTAGGCGCATCAAGGACATATTTAATCACTACCACCCGAGGCTGCTTTGATTGCATCAACCGTCATGACCGTAACTGGGTGACCATAAAGGTGTATGTTGGATATTTCAGAGGGGAATGTTGGGGCGTATGTATCGAGATCCGGATTTGTTTTGAAGATACAACGGGCCCACTCGGTGAATTACATCCACAAAGCTGTGCAGCGTATGACTAGGTCATGGGAATGGAATGTCATGAGAACGAGTAAAATAGTACTTATTAAAAACTAGATTGAATAAGGTATCATGGTACCGATGATCAGATCTCGGACAAGTAAGGTATCGAAGTAACAAGGAAATTAGATACGAAGTTTATGGTTTGACATAGACGTTGTTTCATGGAATGCATGGGGATCATTATTGGCATCCCGGTCCCGCTATTGATCATTGATATGACATCATCTCGATCATGGCTATGCCATTCCGGAATCATATGGTAACACACTTAAGGGCATTACGAAGCTTGAAGATCGTTCTGTAATATGGAATCACAGAAGAAAGAGAGAACTGGAATTGTTACGAAAAACAATCCAAAGTTGTTCGGAAGAAGGAAAAAACCGAAATCTGTTTCGGATAAATAAAAATTATAATATGCATTTATATATATTAACTATGAATTAAGATATATTAAATAAACATTTTAAAATGAATATTTGTGGGGCAACTTCCACTGTAGGGCCAAAACCCCCGGAGGGAATCGGTCTAGAGGAAAGCCACCTCAAAGGGCAGCTCAGACCACCACTGCTACTCGGCCCAGGCTGGCCCACGTAGGCAGGAGGGCGAGCGGGAGATGGCACCGCGCGGGTGGTAGATAGCCAACCGCTGCTGGCGGGCGACAACCACCCGGGCCAACCTGGGCATGAGGGAGTGCGTGAGCGGGTGCTGGCGTGAACTTTAAATTTGATGGTTTTATTCATGTATATTCAAAATTGACCAAGAAATCGAGTGGCTAACAACATGAACTATTTTTGGTATCGCTCCAATAGGTCTAGGCGATTCCACATTCTTCTCCACCATAGAATCAATATTGATCACACAATACCCGATCCCCTAATACCGTCACTCGTGCCATAATGCATGCTTTTGTATGAATGTTAGTCTTCCATATGCAACCATCTTTGCGCTGATCAATGACATACCCACTTTTTGCCCGGTCCTCTACAAAAAGTTAATGTAGAAGAAAATGTGCATCCATGTTAGAATACCTACATACTCCAACATTTGCACATTAATTTTAGCTGCAACACATATGCAAGGCATACCTATTAGAGTTTCGCAGTTAGTCGAACTCAAAGACTTGAGAATTTCAAGTTGTTTTCGGGCCTCATGCTATAAAAATTGTAGAGATCAACATATGTAATGCACACATATAACATAATTGAATACAAAAGTTAAGTACAACAATGTCTAATGATCACCTTCGTGCAGGGAATAAAAGTTGGATCTTTTGATGTCTTCGTTTTTGTACTTTTTTTGCCAATAGATGAACCTCCAACTCCGTTTTTCGAAGGACCTTTAGAATCTCTACTACAAGATGATCTAGTAACCGAAGCAAGAAGCAGAGAAGCTATGGGGGTCATTACCACATCAACACTTGAGGAGTTACAACAACAACAACAACAACAACAACAACAACAACAACAACAACAACAACAACAACAACAACAACAACATATGTAGGAGTTACCACAACAACATGTAGAGGAGTACTTAGCAAGATAGAATCAATTAACATGTGAAGTAGTTAGCACATAAACATAATCATATTTTTGAGTTCACATAACAACAACAATTAGAGTTTGCACAACAACAAGTGTCAGATCTAGAACATAAACAATCAGAGTTGCCAGCACGACATGTTTTCTATTACTTGGGACATCCTCACCTAGAGGAACTTGGACAACAGGATCTCTGACAGTTAGGACATTAGAAGATTTAGGATCAATGTTAGATTGGCGTGCAACAAATATAATCGAAGAGGGGATAGCACACAATCTTTTGAATCACATGAGTACCATTCCCTTCTCCAATCACATGGGTATGCATCCTTCTCTACATTTCATCCATTCTCTTTTCATGTTCATCCATCCATCTAACAAGTTGTAATTAGTCACCCTATGTTATGTGTTATCCTCTCTCACATAGTTTGTCTTGCTATATAAATCGCCTTGCATGCATGAGTTATCAACCACAATCCATGAACTTTTCGTTTGGTATTTTTGGAAAAGTCTCTTGAATAAAGGTCAACATTTTTCCATATCTTTGGACTCAAGGTATGGATCACCTATAAGTTCATCTTGCATTTTAGCCTACAATATTATTATGTTTAATTTTAGTCTGAATTAATATTAGCATTCAACCTCATATATATGCATCATATCTAGAGACATAATGAAAAACTAGTGAAAAGCTACTACTACATGTACATTGTATTTATTGATGTGTGGGCTCTATAAAGTTCGGCTCTCATAATTGAATGAACCTAAAATTCATCTAATAGTGCCCAAATCTACCGGACAAGACGTGTGGCGCTTAACAACGTGTTGTATTAGTTTAACGCCGTGAAAGACTATCTGGCAGGCAAAAAAAGTGAAGACACTTTCTTTATGCGTCGTTCTACATATCCACCGCGATATGCCTAATGTTATTGCAGTGTTATTAATCATATCCATCACGACATGCCTAATGTTGTGTCAGTATTACTAATCGAATTAAAGTACTCACCGATCCATAATAATTGTTGCTGATTTAGTACAAAATTGTACTGAATCCGAACACTTATTACGAATCAGATGGAGCAGTAAACAATTTTATCAGATTTTTTGTTATAGATAGAATGGACATGTTTCTTTTATGATAGTATATATGGGTGGGAATAGGGGATGGGCATGGGCTATTATTTTTTCTGAATTATAGTTTGTTAGAGTGATTCTGCACCTAGCTAGCTAGGTAGGAGGTAGGGTTTGACCGTGTGGAATGGGGGACAAATTAAGACAAGTCGGCAGTTTATTGGGTGAAATAATGAAGTTGGCTACAAGGATCTGGAGTCGAGAATTCTATGAGTAATTGAATATATTAGATGAACGTAATACATGAACGTACGTCATACTCGGATCAAACACATTGGTTTCACAATAGCAGAATCCGCGAGCTGCTTGCAGACATGGGCTCGATCAAACACATCCCGGATGCTAGGGATTTCACAGTTACGCAGAAAGTGGAGAATTAACGTTACAAGTCTTTTAGTTCATCCTCCTGCAGTTCTTCCTGATCTGCCCACTGGACCCCGTGAGGGGCGTGACATCCCCCATATTGATCATCCCCTCCACGAAGTCCTTGAAGAAGGATTTCTGGCTGCCGACGTACCCCCGGACCTGCGCATCGGTGGCGCCGCCGTTGAAGAGCTCCTGGTCGGAGTGCAGGAGGCCCCTCTTCTGGACGAGGTTCTTGTAGTAGGCGTTCTCGAAGACGGTTGGGGTCTGCAGATCAAGCGGCGCCAGGTTGTTGTCGCCGGAGCCGGCGGTGCGAGGGCAGTTTGACTGGCGACTCCGAGCGAAGCCGGCGTCGATGTCGGTCTCGTTGTAGATGTGGTCCCTGAAGTTGGTGCAGCGGGCTTGGCCGATCGTGTGTGCTCCTGGAACAAGGTGATATATAAAGGCCAGGTCAGGTTACCTTGAAGTAGAGTAGTTTTTTTTCTCATTGCTTCCTTGCAAATCCTTCACCAACTTGCATAGTTAGCGAATATGTTGTTTTAGTAGCAAGGAACATATGCCAGATTTTGTCTAGTCTTAATTTGAAAGCAAGCCGACCAGGGATAAGGTCAATGGTAACTAGTCACCAACCCTCGAACTGATCACGTGTAATCTGTGGGCCCGTAATCTGTACCCTTGTGAAATGTCTTATGCAGAAATTTCAAAACTTAGCTATCATCAGTTACGTTGTTTGATACCAGCTGTTTCTGCTTATACAGAGCTAGCTACCTACTCCACTTTGAAATTTACTTTGCTTTATGTTTGTTAAGTTTGGAACAAGCAATACTCACGGATGCAGTGAGAACGAGACTAGATCAATGTAAACTAGTACTCCCTCCGACCCATATTATTGCTAGATACAAGTGTATCGAGCACTATAACTTGACTAGATATATTCGTATATAAATAAATCTAAGTCAACTAATATGGGCCGGAGGGAGTATGAATAATTTTTGTTAGTATCTGAAAGAAGGTTAATCCATGCATGTATCCTATGTACTGTACCTGAGAGCGCGACCATGTCCTTCTGTGAGAGCCCCTTGACGGCGAAGAGTGAGGTGAGGTTTGCGAGCCCCGAAGTGGGCGGCGGGATGTCATTGTTGGCGCCGTTGAAGCTCGCCGTGGTGGAGTCCCTGCGCCCCATCTTCACCTCCCAGCTCGGACCACCCAGCTGCACGTACACATGTCACACCTAGTTAGCTTCAGTTCAAGTGCACGTACGTACCGTACGTCGGCGCGGCACCACGGCGTGTCTAGTATACTTACAAAGACGACGCTCTCCTCTGCGGCGATGGCGAGCACGTCGGAGCAGGAGACGACGCCGGGGCAGGCCTTCTCGACCGCGGCCTTGACGGCGTCGATGACCTCGAAACCTCTGGCTGAGTTCTTGTTGGGCGTGGCGTTCTTCTCGCCCTGGAAGCCTGGCGCGTCGTCCAGCAGCAGCGAGGCGTCGCAACCCTGGACGAAGCAGTCGTGGAAGAAGAGCCGGACGATGGAGGCCCCCACGCGCCGCTCTTTGGCGATCGCCGGGTGCAGCGCCGACCGCACGGCCGTGAGCATGCCCGGGCACGAGCGGGAGTAGAAGCCCGCCGACAGCTTCGCCGACGCGCCGCCGGCGAAGGCCAGCGCCAGCACGAGCGAGAAGACGATCACGGTTGCGCGCGCTGCCATGATGGAATCACTGAATCAGAATGTGGTGTATTAGTTAGCTTGGCTAGATAGTAGTGCCTTGAGCTTGTGTGGTGGTGGATGATGTGAGGATCGCCGTTGCCGGGCGGTACTTATAGCAAGAAAAGCACTCACGGTGCACATAGCTCGCATATATGCCATAAAATATGATCAGATTACATCATCGTTTCACCTACTATGGTGGACTTTGAGGTTGGGTTGAACCGGGGAGTTGGAATCGCGCGTTTTTCCACACGAGGGCCAGGTATACCGATCCCTCGCTGTAACTACTAAGTATGTAACGAACGTTCCCCATGAAAAAAGGAACAGTTTTGGGAGTGAGAAAAGGTAGATGCCGACGCTGTACGATCGAATCGACAGCACGGTTAAGCAAAAGCCATGTCAAGCATGCAGCATGCATGTGCATGCATGCCTCCTCGATCTCCTTCATGTTGCTTTTCGAGCTTGGCTACGGAAGAACCACGAGCCACTGGCCAACTGCCCTCGCCTACCGACAGTTTTGTTAACTACTTCCTCTGTTTCAAAATATAAGATATTTTAGGTTTTGTAAAAAAAATATATCTAGATATCTTTCAGTGTGTAGGTTTAGAGTGAATTTCGTCTAGATACATTCGTTTCATAAAACTAATTTTTTTATATTATAGAACAAAGGGAGTACTAGACTACTACTATTAATCTCTGGTTTTATTACTAGCTAAGGGCTACTAATCTCTGGTTTAACTACTAGCTAATGGTTTGTTTGGTTCCTAGCCAAAGTTTGCCAAGCCTATGTTTGACAAGTGTGGCTATCAGGAGGGGCATTCTATTCACCGTAGGTAACAACCGAGAGACCCTCTTCTGATTGTATCCTTGGCTTTAGGGGGGACTCCTCTATGTTAGGAGTTCCCTGCGTTTTTCGCCATTTGCGCATATCCTATGATGTTAGTGGCTGAGGCGGAGCAAGGGGCATCTGGAACATCCCGTTTCGGAGAACCTTTTTAGCGACGTCGAAGTGGATGACTTCGGTAGTTTGCGAGACGCCATTCATCCGTCCCTCTCAGTTCGGAGGGACGGGGTGTCGTGGCGCCAGTCTTCTTTGGGAGAATTTCCAGTTAGTTCGGCGTATAGGACCCTTTACCAGGGTCCGGAGCTCCCGTGGACGTCCCATCTTTGGAAAGCCCCAATACCCCTGAGTCAGGATTTTCCTGTGGCAGTTGCTACAGGATCGACTCCCCTCAGGGGTAGAGGTGGCGAAGCGGAATGGCCTTGCCAACGGGATGTATCCATTACGTGTTCTGCCGCTTAGTTTCTATAGAGCTTTATCTGGGAAGCCCTGGGCCCTACCTGGCAGACTCAGGATATCGGTGAGTTCCTGGAGACGGAGGCAAACCTTCCTGGAGAAAGGCGCCACCTCTTCTGGCTAGTGTTTGCGGCCCTTACCTGTACTCTTTGGAACATTCGTAACAAAATGATGATCGAGAAGATCTTCCCGCGACGGACATCTGACTTTGTTTTTGCTTTTCTGGCTTAACCTTCAGCTGTGGTACCCGCTATCTAAGCAGCGTGATCGAGTGCACCTGTACGGATCCCTTCAACCGTTGAGAGCGGTGGCACGACGCTTCGCGGTTGCTGATCCTGAGGAGTAGCCCTAGAGGGCGTTCTCTCGTGCCTCCTTTTTGTTTTTCCCTTTGGGCTTTATTGTGTTGTTGGCCTAGCGTCCATGAACTTCTCTTTTTTCTTTCTTTTTAGGCACTACGGTGTCCATGATACTATTGTACATTGTACTGGGTTGTGAATTTATTTATAAAACGGCGAAACGCTGATTCAAGCTACCACAAGAGTGTAGATAAGAAATTAGAAGCCAAAAAGTGTGATAAATAATTACCGCTATGACATGTGGATCCTACAAATAATTAAGCGTGGCAGCACTAAAGTGTGACACCAACCAAACATATACTAGCTTGGCAATTTGTGGCTGGAACCGAACACCATAAATTTTTGCATCACCGTTTCCTCCGCCAAACAAATCTGAAGTTAAGTTACGTCTCCATCAGCATTGTAGCTACTACTACATGCACATTAAGATGATCGATTCTACTAGTACTATCATCCTCATTTTTCTCCACGTTTTCAAGTTTAGTGGGCAAGTGGACCGTGTCTCCGACCGTGACCATTTAGCCGGCCGGATTGATGCCCATCGTAGAAATTGGCAACATGCATGGGCTGGGTCATGGACTCATCCATGGTCAAAATATTTATATATCTCATCCGTAGCAATGGACGATTCAACCGTGAATTCTCTCTTCTCAAGGTAGTATATGCTCACGTTACATCGGAAAGTTCTCTGCCATAGCCTGACAGCTTGTAGAGTAGGTCTATTTCACCATCGGTGAAGATCTTACTAATATCTGCTGATCGCATAGTACTACTACTGATTTGCTTTTTTTTCTCCGAGGAAAGTTCATTCTTCATAGAAGTACTAGTACCTCCATTCCGGTTTATTAATCTAACACATAACTTAAGAAAAAACTGATCACAAATTTGGTAAATAAAATATGAATTATATGTCAGAAAAATTACACTAACATAAGGTCAATTTTGTAGATTATTTTTTGGTTACAGCGTATAATTGCTAGTATTAGCACATTTCACACAAATTGTAAAAAAAGCACATTTCACACGATATATACCACGTAGCTAAAACCTGATCATTTCGAGCTGAACATCTATACTCTCAGTTCTTCCTTAGTTTCTTTTAGGGGAAATAAGGCATCTGGTCTCCATTTTGTATTAGATAGAAAAGATGTTTATGTACAAATGTTTTGCGTTAATTTTATTACAAAGCAACAAGGGGGATGTCTCTTGGATCCTGGGTGTGGGCGAAAGCCCGCTATGTGATCTCTTCCCAAATCAGGTGAGCCATCGCTTCCGGAAGAAGAGCGGTATTGTGGAAAACCCTCATGTTCCTCTCCTTCCATATCCCCCAAGTGGCGTAGATGATGGCCCCGCTGGTTTACTTCCTTTTCGCATTCGGCAAATCTGAGATTACTCCATCCCACCAATTATTGATACTTTAGTCTAAAGGAGGAGGGGCAATACTGATCGAGCCATTCCAAGCAAAGATTTTCTCCTCGACCGCCGTCGAGAAGCTGGACTCTAGCAATAGGTGTTACACGGTCTCTGGGTGGATTTTGCAAAGCTTGATGGGATCATGCATCCATGCATTAAGAGCTAGGTTGTCGGCAATGAGGATCTTCCCAGGGAGCACCAACCAGGCGAAGTACCATAATTTTTGCTCCGAGTTCCCCTTCCATACTTTGGCTGATATGAATGGGGAGGTCAGGAACCGGCGAATTAGCAGCGGTACATCATGGAAATCGAAAAGAATCGATGGAGACAACATTCCTAATGCTCCCTACTCAATTATGTGTTATATTTGCATATGGGTGTGTCTTATCGATAATGTTGGCTTGATAAAGTTCTTATTCATTTGAAATAGATCGAGCTTTTTTGGTCCCAATGCTCATCTACTCTCTTAGAGTAAATCTAACCGATCCCCTTTAATTTAGAGGACTTTCGGCCAAAGAAAATGGTGGACTTAAATTTTAAGTCATCTAAACGGTGGCCGCCAGATTCGATCCCAATAATTTAGAGGACTAAAAATTTTTAGAATCATTTCCTAAAGATCTCAAACATACGAAGTTCAAACATGCATAAATAATATCCAAAAAATCACATCGATCAATTTTGATCCAAAAGAACAACATAACATGTTTATGTTGTTGAGGCCACCACCAGCTTCGCCACCGTCATCTTGGCCATCTCAAACACCATCTCGGCCACCGCCGGTGCCACCACGACCACCACTCTCTCGGGCCAAGATCTTCTCACGGGCGATCTCCCAATACGCCCTCGCTTTTTCATCCAAGGTGGTTGGATTCATGAACATGATGGCGCGTTCGGCATCCTCCCTCTCCTTGGCCAATTTCTCTGCCTCAAGTGCAAGCCTTTTCTCTTCTATCTTCTTCTCCTTCGACATTCTTTCTTCTTCAAGTGCAATCCTTCTTTCCTCCACCGCCAACTTGCACTACTAGGAAAATGCCCATCAGTGGCACACCATTTTGGGACTTCTGTGGCGCATATGGGATACGCCACTGTTATCTCGCCACTAAAGTTCAGTTTTGTGGCGCATATTGAAATGCGCCACAGAAGTCTGAAAAACTTCTATGGCGCATATGGCCAAAATGCGCCACAGAAGTCCCGAACCAGATCTCAAACTTCTGTGGTGCATGCCTCTATATGCGCCACAAAAGTTTTTTTAAAATTTAAAAAAAAAAACGCCGGCCAGATCTGGCCGGAGGTGGGGGTCGCCGATGGAGGAGAGAAGGAGGTCGCTGGTGGATGAGGTGGAGGTCGCCGGTGGAGGAGAGGAGGAGGCCACCGGAGGTGAGGAGGCCGCCGGAGGAGGAGGAGGAGGAGGAGAAGGTCACCGGAGGAGGAGAAGGTCGCCGGAGGAGGAGCTCGCCGGGATGGAGGAGGGAGGTAGGGGGAGGAGGAGCTCGCCGGGGTGGAGGAGGAGGGAGGTGGGAGGATGAGGAGGAGGAGGAGGAGGAGCTCACCGGGGTGGAGGAGGGAGGATCTCACCGGGGTGGTGGTGGAGGAGGAGGAGGAGGAGGAGGAAAAGCTCACCGGGGTGGAGGAGAAGGAGGAGGAGAAGGAGGAGGAGGAGGAGGAGGAGGAGGAGGAGAAGGTGAGGAGAATGAGAGAGGATGGAGGAGTGGAAGAGTATAAGAGAGGGATAAGGGGGGAGGGATTCAAAATTCGAATCCCTCCCAAAACTTCTGTGGCGCATATGGAAGAAATGCGCCACAGAAGTTTGTCCTCCTTTTTTATTTTTTTGCAGGAAAAAATGATCTTTTGTCCATAACTTTTTACTCTTTTCGAATTTTGAAAATCTAAATAATTTCTAAACGACCGTAGGTTTGTTGCGAGCGGATGCGAAATCTCGTTCTCGTCATTTTGGTATATTATACGTATTTTTTCGACATCGTATGCAAAAGTTACGGCCGTTTTATCGTGGCGTAAACTTTTTTTGTATAAAAAGTCAAAATGCATGTTTGTTAATTTTCCTACAAACTAGACTATATTACCTATCACTATGTGAAAGGATTTTATTTTTTGAAGTGTTTTTTATTTTTTATTATTTTTTATAAGGCTAAAAAGGCGATCCACCGGGGGGCTAGCAAGCCCGTGGATATTGAAGTTCCCCAAGCTGTGCTTCCCGATACTGTATTTGAAGCAGCTCTTCGAATTCCTTATGATATGCAAATGAAACAAGTTCTTGCTAAAGGAAAAAAGGGAGGGTTGAATGTGGGTGTTGTTCTTATTTTGCCTGAGGGATTCGAATTAGCGCCGTCCGACCGTATTTCCCCTGAATTGAAAGAAAAGATAGGAAATCTATCTTTTCAGAGTTATCGTCCCGATAAAAGTTAGAATATGGCGCCCTTGGGACAATCTATTTGATTGCAGGGTTTTGTTTTGTTCCGAAGCAAAGATATCCGCGGGGAGAGAACCTCCAATAGAAAAATATTGGAAAGGAAAAATACTTCTAACATGGTTCTAAGGGAAGGAACTGCCTATTCCGACCGAGGAGAACAAGCCATTCTACAGGGTGATTCGGAAATTGCAGAAGCTTGGTTTGATCAAGCTGCTGAGTATTGGAAACAAGCTATCGCGCTTACTCCGGGAAATTATATTGAAGAGCACTGGGTCCAATGTGAGTAGGATCACTTAGCCATGCTTCATAATTGGAAAAGCGGGCACCATGAAAGTACATGCCACTCAACCAAAGAAAGATAATGGAGAGTTCCCCGAAATGAGCACTAAAGACTTTTCGAGAGATCTCCTCCTTGGTTTCTGAAAGGATACGGATGTCGCCTAGAGGGGGGTGAATAGGCGATTAAAACTTTTCCTAGAGTGGCTCAATAAAGGCGGAATAAAACTAGTGTTTACTTTGTAAAGCACAACCTAGAAACAACTAAGGTTTACATATGTGCACCAACAACTTATGCTAAGCAATACAAGCAACAAAGTGATAGCAAGATATATATTACTTCAAGCACGAAGGCTATCACAATGTAAAGTGCATAAGTAAAGAGCTCGGATATAGAGATAACCGAGGCACGCGGGGACACCGATATTTTACCGAGTTCCTCCCAACATGGAGTACATCTCGTTTGGAGAGGGGGTGGTATCAAACCACCAACGCCACAAAAGGCCTCCCTTATTCTCCGGTGAATCTCACCCCAATGGGATAGATCCACGCTTCCACTATCGGTGCACTTGTCGGTGGCAACCGGAACCTCTCACAAGGTTGGGGCACAACTCCACAACTTAATTGGAGGCTCCCACAAATGCCACAAAAGGCCACAATGCCACCAAGGCCACAAAACAGTCTAGGGTTCCAAGAACCCAAGAGGGACAAGCTCCAATGAGCAATTCAAACCAAATCCTGCAAAGAGAACTCAAACCGATGCACCAAATGCAAATGGCAAGAACACCACAAATATGCTCAAATCCCTCACTCTCAAGTTCCAACAAAGCTACTAAATCTATTGGGGGAACAAGAGAGGAGGAATCAAAGAGAGACACAAAATCGCCCAAAATCTAGATCCCCAAAGATACACTCACAAAGAGATGTTTTTGTTTGGTCAAAAGTAGATCTAGATCTCCTCCAACTATCCCTCAAATATATGCAAGAATCAATGGAAGGGTGTGTAGAAATCAAACTTAAAGAGTAGAGCAAATGGGGGCAAAGCTTGGACAAGAAAAGGAGGAAAAAGTAACCCTAAATGAAAATGGACAAATATATGGGCTAGCCAAAATATGGCCGTTGGGGTATTTTTCTGGACGGTCCGGTAGTACCGGACCCAACCCAGAAAAACAGCAACAGCACGAGTTGGGGAGAGAGAGAAAGCAGCAGCAGCGCAACATCTGGAGGTGGGCCATGCGCGGGGCAGAGAAGAAGCTCAAGCTGCAGGCACAGCAGCCAGCAGCAGCGCGGGGGCCCGCGGCATGCATCGCTGCAGCGGGCCAGCAGCAGCGCCTGGCAGCAGCAAGCGCGCATGAAGCAGCGCAGCAAGGCGCGCGCAGCGCATGGCTGGGCCAGGGCGGGGCCAGCTGCCAGCCGCGGCAGCTCGCGCGGGTGGGGCAGCGCGCAGTGCGGCAGCAGCGAGCAGCGCAGCAGCAAGTCAACGCGCGCGCGCGCAAAAGTAGGCACCGATCTGGATCTGGGGATTTGGAAAAGAAAAACTAGGCCGGCCGGTAGTGTCCACCCGAGCGGTACTACCGGCCGGACTGGTACTACCATAAATAGGTACCGAGCGAGGCAGAAAGAAAACGGGCAATAACTTTTGACTGGAAGCTCCGATTGACCCGATTCAAATTGCGCTGGATAGAGGACGACAAAGGCTTCTCAATAAAAAGTGGAAATATTGATTATCACCAAGTGAGAAAGTATCAAGTAGAATAATGTGATATATCTCACTTGGTGAGAAACCGAAAAGCCGCATAAATCAAAATCGCAACAAGATACATATGGGAGATCCGATTTTGATGAACAAAAGCTTGTTATGGAGATTACCACAAGCTCTATATCCTCACATGGATAAGACCAAATATCAACCAAATACGATGATGCAAGTATGCAAAGGTTTGAGCTTTCTTCGAACGATGTGACCGAATTACTCATATAAGAGCCCCTCTTGATAGAACGGTTATCTATCGTAAACCCGGTCTCACACACACAACGTGAGACCGGCAAAAGGAAAAACCTATCAAGATTATACCTTTGCCTTGAGCATTCCACTTGAGCTCGATGTAGACGGTCTTGCCCTTCTCAAGATGGAACGCCTTTCTTAATTTCTCATCATTGACCTCGCATATTGAGCTTGTCCAACAAATCTTCTTTGCATTTCATTGACCTTGAAGCCAACACATGCTCCAAGCGATGCCAATGGACAAATCCTACAAGTATAACTTAATACACACATTAGTCCATAAAGATTGTCATTAATTACCAAAACCACACATGGGGGCCCAACATGTTCTTTCAGTTTCCATTTGGGTTGTAGATGTAACCAACCCGCTACTAAGGACAGCGTAGAAAGAAATAATAGAAAAAGAGCTCCAGTGAACTTTTATGCAATGGTTAGGTTCGGCATTTTTAGAAGAATTTTTATCGAACAAGAGTTAGTTTTTGCTTTGATGTTCACCAAAACAAGCCTGGGGGGGGGGGGTAGAATCTGTTTTTCCTACAGAAACTTCTGCGGCGCATGCCTCTATATGCGCCACACTTCTGTGGCGCATATGGTCATATGCGCCATGCGCCACAGAATGTTGGTCAGAGTACAGTCAATAAATTCTGTGGTAGGGTCCACCTGAGCTTTCTGTGGCGCATATGTCCATATGCGCCACAGAAGTTGGAACTTCTGCGGCGCATGTGGACAGCGCCACAGAAGTTCTAACTTCTGTGGCGCATTTTTCCTATATGCGCCACGGAAGTTGGAAGACTTCTGTGATGCATTTGATGAAATGCGCCACTGGACAACTTTTTGGCGCATGGTTCTGACCATGCGCCACAGAAGGTCTGTCTATCTATATCTAGTTTCCTAGTAGTGTTGGGCCGTCACTTCTCTTCCTCTAAAACTTTGAGCTCCTTCCACCTAGCCTCTTTGTCCTCTTTGTGTTCGGCCGCCAATGCCTTCTTGATCTCGACAAGGGCATTGAAATCTTCCTTGTAGGCGCCGGCACCTCCCTCGTCTTCCTCTCCTTTGTAATCTTCACACCGTCCGGCCTTTTGTTGAGCTCATCTTCGTCCTCATCATCGTCAACATCAATGGCCGGCCGAATGTATCCTTGCCCTCTTCGGTGTGGTCTCATAGTTTTTCCGGACCCACTTCTCATAGGGGAAGAAGGCGTGGGCGATGAGGACGCCGGCGACGACTTTGCCTTGTGTGTAGAAGTCGACCCCATCGCCTCTGCGACCTTCATCTTCTTCTTCTCCTCCGCCGCCTGTGATAGCGCTTGCATCACCGATGTCGGCTTCCGGGGACGCGGGCCACTCAGCACCGACACAAGGGGTGGCTTGCCCGCCGTTGACGCCTTCCCGGTGGCCTTGGTAGCCGTTCCCGCCGTCTGCACCATGGCGGTGTTGCCCAACCGCTTCCGCGGCATTGGAGGCATCGCCGGGGTCAAATCCGGCGCGGTTTCGCCGGCGGAAAGCTCTGGCGGGCATTTTGGATGGAACTCTGGTTCCATTTCGGCTTGGGGGAGGGGAGAACTATGGCGCCAACGATGACTAGTGGCGGAATTGGGCGAGAGGGTCGGGTTCTGGGTGAGAGAGAGAGTTTTAGTCACCGAGATTGGCGCCGAGGAAATATGAGAGCCGCGGGGGAGTTTTAGGGGCCACACTAAAAGTTTTCTCCGCTAACAGCTAAAAAAAATCGGTTTGGTGCGTCTCCAGCCGTTAGCGGCCGAAAGAAAGTTCTCTAACCAATTAAAGGGAGTCCGTTAGAGTTGCTCTTACATGGTCAGAGAACGTTGCGCGGAAGAGAAATGAGTACATGTATTGACCCTTATATGTCCATGGGAAGTGTCTTGGAAGGGGACGATCAATCAAGAAGCTTTCAAAGTACTAGCGGGTTTAGTAGCAGTACAAATGTAGAGATGATATACTTAACGTGCATTAGTGATGGACACCACATGCCGGCCGTGACATGACATGCATTTGAAAAACCGCGCGGTAGCTTATCATCGCTTGGCTTAGCTGCGTCCACGCGCTGTCGTGGAAAAGATACGAACAAATTAACGTTACATGCTTGCGTATATGCTAGCTAGTTTCCGGTGCTTTACGGTCAGAATCCAGTAAAAAGGAATCCAATGCTGCAGGTAGCTGCGAATTGCGACTTTTGGATCCGACCGCACCGCAATCGCCGGAGGTTCGGCATGCCTAAAATGCTGCGGTCCGTCACGCAAAGCAAGGACATCGCACCAAACTACTACTGTGCATGTAGTACGTGTAGGAAGACACATGTGTGTATTTTTTTTTTACTATGTATGCATGTGAGTATTTATAACTGTAACGATACAAAGATGATACACATATAAACAATAGAAAACAAGAAGAAAATAAACGGTTGGACAGCTGCAAACCATTCTCGTCGCAACTATACTCAAATCCTCCGCTGTCGCCGGATAAAAAGATCACCAGCAGCTCGTCCACACTTTCGCACCGAAGAAACCCCTAGCCATGAGGTGTTAATGAGCCGCAATAACCATCAACCCCGTAAGACCGGATCTAGGCTGCTGCTAAGGAACATCGGCCGAAGGAGGCCTCCGAGCATCTTCAACGCAGGATCCAGGGCCAACGCCACCCTACCTATCAAGCGGTCGGATCCTCCACCATCCGCCACAAACCAGCAACAATCCACACATCCGCACTCCAAGGCCGCCAGGACCAGATCGGCGACGAGATCAACACCACACAAAGCCGGAGCACACGCCTGGCGAAGACCATATCCCGCAGGCTTCTCGACGCCGTAAACGTCACCGAGATGGTGTTGAAGCCGGTGTACCATTATTCAATGTAGCGCCACCGAGACACACGCTAAAAGAGACATCGAACCTCCCCCAATGCAAGATCCAAAAAACACCATTGCCGATGGGGCTTTATGAATCGATGAACATGCCTGTTGCACGCAACGAGACACATGTCACTGTGGCATGTCGACCGGGGGACGTCCCCATGCTGTTTTGAAGCAAGATCTGTCGCCTTTAATCAACGAAGTCGGCGAAGAACGATAGGTCCACCACCTTCATACCAACATCCTCACTCTAGAGGAACCAACTTGCCCCAGCCGCCAGCGCCATTATGGATAACAATGAATGCCAGCGGCACATCGAGAAATTGATCTCGCCAGATCCGATGACTGACAAGAAGACCAAGCTCCCGATCTGTAGGATCGAGCATCACAAGTTGTCATCAACTCCGGGACATCTAAAGGTTGCCGCCGGTGTGGAAATAAAATTGAGGCAGAGTTATTTTCCTGGAGGCCGCTCCCACCATCCCAATGGCGTGCCACCGCAGACAAGCCCTAACCCTATCTACTAGACCAGAATAGAGGAATGAGGTCTCCCTTCCTGCTGTCTCCGGAGAGGCAAGATAAGGGAGAGAGAACCAATGGTTTGGCTGGTGGAGATCTGGTAGTAGTGGATCGCCGCCGCCTCCGGGGAGAGAGGAGGAAGACGCTAAAGTTAAGTTACGTCCCGTCGGCATTGTACTGCCCCCGTTTCATAATGTAAGATGTTTTATCTTTTGTAAAAGAAACGTATCTAGTGTGTAGGTTCACTCATGTTCACTCTGAACCTATACACTAAAAATATATAAATACACTCTTTTTATAAAAACTAAAACATCTTATATTTTATAACGGAGGAAGTAGCTATTACTACATGCACACTAAGATGATCGATTCTACTGTACTATCATCCTCATTTTTCTCCTCTTTTTAAAGTTTAGTGGGCAGATGGACCGTGTCTCCGGCCGTGACCATTTAGCCAGCCGGACGTCCCATGCTCATCAGAAACTGGCGACATGCATGGGCTGGGTCATGGACTCATCCATGGTCAAAATATTTGTATATCTCATCCGTAGCAATGGACAATTCAACCGTGAATTCTCGTCTCAAGGTAGTATGTGCGCACGTCACATCAGAAAGTTCTCTGACATAGCCTGACAGCTTGTAGAGTAGGTCTATTTCACCACTTGTGAAGATCTTGCTAATATCTGCTGATCGGATAGTACTATTACTGATGTGCTTTTTTTTTCTCCGAGGAAAATTCATTCTTACTGCCTCCTTTTTGGCTTATTATGCTAACACATAATTCAAGAAAAGAAGTGACCATAAAGTTGGTCAATAAAATCTGAATTATATGTCAAAAAATTATACTAACATAAGGTCAATTTTGTAGGTATTTTTTTTGGCTAGAGTGTGTAATTGCTATTAGCACAGTTCACACGATATACCAAACTTAATTATAATTAGCTAAAACCTGATCGTTTCGAGCTGAACATCTACACTCACAGTTCTTCCTTAGTTTTTTTTTGGCGGGGAAATTAGGCATCTGGTCTCCATTCGATTAGATAGAATAGATGTTTATGTACAAATGTTTTGCGTTCATGTTTCATTAGAGCATCTTCAGCAGCATTGCTATAACTCCTATGGATTGCTAAAAACTGTTTTTTTAGTAATTGGACTCAAAAAAACTAGCTCCAGCAGCATTGCTATAAGTGGTCCCCACATGCAAAATTTTAGGCGGCCGAGTAAAATGGACCTCTAGATTGGCAAATATACAAAGTCTAGAGCCACTTCCTATAATCCCAAAAGCAACGCGGGAGAGACCAACCGCTCGCGTGCGGAGTTTTCACCGCGCGGCTGGCTGCTGCCGGCCACCGGCCCACCGCCTCCCCCGTCGTCATTCGCCCCTCCGTCGTGTCCCCCGCATCCTTGGAGATTCCCCGCCGCCCCGCTCATCCTTTCCACGCCGTCGCGAGGCTTTCCGACACCGAATCGAGCTCCGCATGTCCCGCCCGCGTCGGTAGACGTGCCGACCGATTCAGCCTAGTGGAGGTCGTTGCTTGTGCGGGAGACCGTCGGTGCGGCCCCTAGGTGCTCCTGCCCTGCCCCGCCCACGCTGCCTCGTCATGTGCAGTACCACCGGCCACCCTTCTTTCCGACCTGCTCGCCCAGCTTTATTTCGTCCGGCTGCGGGCGATTCCGGCCAGGTTGGACGCCCCCGGCTCAAGATCCGTCGATGCGCTGCCCTCCTGCGGCAGCCCGTCCTCATCCACTGGCGGTGGTCACCACCTGGCCATCGGGTGCAGGCGGGGAGGAAGAGGAGTGTACCGGGTGAAGATAAAGAAGAAGAAAAGGAAGGAAAATAGTGTGACTCACTGACATGTGGGTCTCACGTGCCCATTGCCACTTTTACCAATCCAGTTTAGGAAGGATGCCAAAGCGAAAAATATGTTGGATTGCTAAACCTCATCTCTCCTCTTGCTATACCAAGTTCTTACCAATCCAAAATACAAAGGCTGTTGGAGATGCTCTTACAAAGCAACAAGGGGACTAACAGAACCCCAAACCCCCTAAGACAACGCTATGTCGCTATGCCTCTTAGATCCTGGGTATGGGCGAAAGCCTGCTGCGTGATCTTTGTTGGAGATATGCCCTAGAGGCAATAATAAATGTAGTTATTATTATATCTTTGTGTTTATGATAAATGTTTACATTCATGCTATAATAGTATTAACAGGGAAACATTAATACTTGTGTGATTTGTAAACTTAATTTGAAGTCCCTAGTATAGCCTCTATACTTCACTAGCTTGTTGGTTGATAAATGATTGTGGTTTCCCTATCATGAACATTGAGATGTTATCAACAACAAGATCATATCGTTAGGAGAATGATATGGTGGACATACTCCTATAGATAAGCGTAGCATAAAGATCAAGTCATTTCAATAGTTCAATTGCTATATGCTTTCTGATACATAGTAACCTAATTCCTTCGACCATGAGATCATGCATATCACCTTTACCGGATGGATGCTTTGATGACATCAAACACCACACCGTAACTGGGTGGCTATAAAGGTGGCATTGAGTGTTCGGAAAGTATTGGTTGAGACACATGGATCAAGAGTGGGATTTGTCCATCCATATGACGGATAGATATTCTCTGGGCCCTCTCGGTGAAATGTCATCCAATTAGCTTGCAAGCATGTGACTGGCTCACAAGGGATCACATATCACGGGAACGAGAAAAGAGTACTTATCAGTAACGAGGTTGAACTAGGTATGCAGAGATACCGACGATCATAACCTCGGATAAGTAACATATCGTGAGACAAAGGGAAATTGGTATCGTATGTAAGTGGTTCATTCGATCGCACAGTAATCGTAGAAATATGTGGGAGCCATATGAATTTCCAGATTCCTCTATTGGTTATTGTTCGGAGAAGTGTCTCGATCATGTCCGCATAATTCACGAACCGTAGGGAGACACACTTAAGGATTCGACGTTGTTTTGAGTAGTTATGGTATTATGAGAAAGAGATCGAATGTTGTTCGGAGTCTCGGATGGGATCCGGATATCACGAGGTGATCCGGAATGGTCCGGAGAATAAGATTCATATAAAGAAAGTCCCGTTTCAGAGTTCGGAAATGATTCCGGTGAATGTTCTAGAAGGTTCCGGAATGTCCGGCACTCCGGGAGGGGGGAGGGGTACATGAATGTGTCATTACATATTGGAATGATTGCATCATGTACTAAGTGTACTTGCTGTCCCAAATAAAGGATTAAATTGAATCCTAAAACAGAAAAGTCAAATGTCCAGTTTGAAAGTCAAACGGCTAAAACAAGAAACTGTGGGAAACAAGCAAGAGGAGTTGGGAACCGACTTGAGGGAGGAGTCTCCTCCCCAAGCCGGCGCGCCACCCAAGGCCGACTTGGGGAGGGACTCCCCTCCCCTGGCCGCGCCTCCCCACCTATAAAAGGAGGGGCAAGGCCCCCTCCTCTAGACACACAAGTTTCTACCTCTAATCTCCGGTTTAGAGCCGTTTTGGTTTAGAGCTTCTAATTGCTTTAGCCTGCGGTTTAGAGCCTTCTAATTGGTGTGTCTAATCTCTAGACCACTAATATCCCTCTCTCATAATCCACCATACTCGCTCCGGCTTAAGGCGAAGCCCTGCGGGATCTCCCCTCTACTTCCGGTACCACGCCGTTGTGCTGCCGGAATCGCGAGGAGAGTGCTACAACCTCCGCTGCCTGCTGGAACAAGGGAGAGGAAGGTCTTCGTCGAGTACCGAACGTGTGACCGACTGCGGGAGCGCTGCCGGAACGCAGCGCCGGAAGGATCGTCTACACGATCTTGAGATCGGGAAGAGTACGACTACATCATCCACGAGAATCCGCTCTCGTTAAACGCTTTGGAATCTTCGAGGGTAAGTTATACCATCGACTCGTTGCTACAATCTAGTAGATAGATCTTGGCTTGTTTGTTTGTATGCGATAGAAAATTTTTGTTTTCCATGCTATGAACCCCTACAGTGGTA
Source organism: Avena sativa (assembly GCA_916181665.1). Taxonomy (NCBI): domain Eukaryota; kingdom Viridiplantae; phylum Streptophyta; class Magnoliopsida; order Poales; family Poaceae; genus Avena; species Avena sativa. The sequence goes on from OV702282.1 coordinate 200,484,296, forward strand.
TCAGAGCCGTGTCTATATGTAGATCTGTTGCACGAGTAGAACACAATGGTAATTGTGGGCGTTGATGCTTTTATTGTTGATTACTTCTTGTGTACTTTGCATCTTGCGGTATGTTGGGATGAAGCGGCCCGGGCTAACCTTACATGACATCGTTCATGAGACTTGCTCCACGCTTGACATGCAACTTGTATTGCATAAGTGGCTTTGCGGGTGCCTGTTTCTCCTAGCATAGTTAAGATCCAATTTACAACGGGTGATCAACAATGCTAGTATCAATGTTGTGGTTCTTGTTCGTAAGTTAGAACGACACTTATTGAAAGCCCCAAACCACGTAAAATATGCAAAGAAAGTAGAGGCGTCTAACTTTGTTTTGCAGGGGTGTGCAGTGATGTGATATGGCCATGATTGTGATTATATTTGATGTATGCAATGTTCCTTATTGTAAGTTGGCAACCGGAAGGAGCCATATGGTTGTCTTTAATTTATGTTAAGACCCGCGTGTCTATTCAAAGTAGTTGTAATAGTTGAAGCCAGTGGACGACAACCATGGAGAAGCGTCATTGACCTTGATGCAATGCCGGTGATGATGGAGATCATGTTCGTGCTTGAAGATGGAGATCGGAAGCACAAAGAAGAAAGGCCATATCATATCACATATATATTGAATTGCATGTGATGTTAATCCTTTATGCATCTTGTATTGCTTAGTAGACGACGGTAGCATTATAAGATGATCCCTCATGCACATCAATTTCAAATCATAAAGTGTTCACCCTTAGTTAGCACCGTTGCTAAAGCTTGTTGTTTCGAAGCACCACGTGATGATCGGGTGTGCTAGATTCTGCAAGTGTATACAACGTGAGCAAGCCAGATTTGCTCATGCAGAAACTAAGGTTTGATCTTGACGAGCCTAGCATGTACAGACATGGTCTCGGAACACGGATCACCGAAAGGTAAAGCATGAATCATATAGTAGATATGATGAACATGTCGATTGTTCGCCATTGAAACTATATCAACTCTCGTGATGATCGGTGTTGATATGGTGGATTTGGTTCGTGTGATCACTAAAACAATGTGAGGGATATTGTTTTGAGTGGGAGTTCACTTAGTTTAATTTCATTAATTAATTTGAACTCAATTTGTCATAAACTTAGTCTAAACTATTGCAAATATGTTGTAGATCAATGGCAGCCCCTACCATCAATTTTAATGCGTTCCTAGAGAAAGAAAAGTTGAAAAACAATAGAAGCAACTTCGCGGATTGGTTCCGCAATTTGAGGATTGTCCTCACAGCTGGTAATTTGACCTATGTGCTGGATGCACCGCTGGGTGACCCACCTGCAGATGATGCTCCCGAGGAAGTAAAGAATGTTTACCTCGCTCGGAAGAATCAGTACTCCATAGTTCAGTGTGCTATCTTGTATGGTTTGGAATCGGAGCTTCAGAAAAGGTTTGAGGATTCAGACCCATATGATATTGTCGAGGATCTCAAATTGACTTTTGAGACTCATGCGGCAATTGAAAGTTATGAAGCTTCTGAAAAGTTCTTTAACTGCAAGATGGAAGAGGGCAGCTCCGTCAGTGAGCATGTGCTTAAGATGTCTGGGCACGCAAACAAACTTCAAAGCTTGGGTATTGTGATTCCTAATGCTTTGGGGATTTACCGTGTCCTCCAATCACTACCACCAAGTTACAAGAACTTTGTGATGAATTACAACATGCAGAACATGAACAAGACGTTGCCAGAACTCTTTGCCATGTTGAAATCTGCAGAAGTGGAGATTAAGAAAGAGCACCAAGTGTTGTTGGTCAATAAGACCACCAAATTCAAGAAAGGCAAGTCTAAGCAAAAGGGACACTTCAAGAAGGGTGGTAAGAAAGTTACTACGCCGGCGAAGAAGACCAAGGCTGGACCTAAGCCTGATACTGAGTGCTTTTACTGCAAGGGAGAAGGTCACTGGAAGCGGAATTGCCCAAAGTACTTGGCGGATTTGAAGAATGGAAACATCAAGAAGAAAGGTATATCTGATATACATGTTATTGATGTGTATCTCACTAGTACTCGTAGTAGTGCCTGGGTATTTGATACTGGTTCGGTTGCTCATATTTGTAACTCGAAACAGGTACTGCAGAATAAACGGAAGCTAGCGAAGAACGAGGTGACGATGCGCGTGGGAAACGGATCAAAGGTTGACGTGATCGCGGTCGGCACGCTACCCCTTCATCTACCATCGGGATTAGTTTTATACTTAAATAATTGTTATTTAGTGCCTGTGTTAAGCATGAACATTATATCGGGATCTTGTTTATTGCGAGACGGTTACTTGTTTAAATCAGAGAATAATGGTTGTTCGATTTATATGAGTAATATGTTTTATGCACATGCACCTTTGATAGATGGTCTATTCTTATTGAATCTCGATAGTGGAAATACACATATCAACAACATTGAGGCTAAACGTTTGAAATCAAGCGATTATTCGACCTATGTGTGGTCCAATGAGTGTAGCATCGCGCGGTGGTTATCGTTATGTTCTTACCTTCACGGATGATTTGAGTAGATATGGGTATATCTATTTCATGAAACATAAGTCCGAAACTTTCGAGAAGTTTAAGGAGTTTCAAAGTGAGGTAGAGAATCAACGTAACAAGAAGATTAAATTTCTATGTTCTGATCGTGGAGGTGAATATCTAAGTTACGAGTTTGGCGAGCATTTGAAGAAATGCGGAATACTTTCACAATTGACACCGCCGGGAACACCACAGCGTAATGGTGTGTCCGAACGTCGTAATCGAACTCTCTTAGATATGGTTCGTTCTATGATGTCACTTACAGATTTACCGCTATCATTTTGGGGTTATGCATTAGAAACAGCCGCATTCACTTTAAATAGGGCACCATCTAAATCCGTTGAAACGACACCGTATGAATTATGGTTTGGGAAGAAACCTAAATTGTCGTTCCTTAAAGTTTGGGGGTGCGAAGCCTATGTAAAGAAGTTACAGCCGGACAAGCTTGAACCCAAAGCGGAAAAATGCGTCTTCATAGGATACCCGAAGGAAACTATTGGGTATACCTTCTATCATAGATCCGAAGGCAAAATCTTCGTTGCCAAGAATGGATCCTTTCTAGAGAAGGAATTTCTCTCGAAAGAAGTGACTGGAAGGAAAGTAGAACTCGACGAGGTTGTCGAACCTTCTCTCGAAATTGCGAGTAGCGCAGCACCGGAAGAAGTTCCTGTGGTGCCTGCACCAATAAGAGAGGGAGCTAATGATGGTGATCATGAAACTTCGGTTGAAGTTGCTACAGAGCCTTGGAGGTCAACAAGAACTCGTACCACTCCAGATTGGTATGATCCCGTTATGAGTGTCATGTTGGTGGACAACACCGATGACCCCGAGACATATGAGGAAGCGATGATGAGCCCAGATTCCAATAAATGGCAAGAAGCCATGAAATCCGAGATTGGATCCATGTACGAAAACCAAGTATGGACTTTGGTGGACTTACCGGATGGCCGAAAGGCTGTCGAGAACAAATGGATTTTCAAGAAGAAAACAGATGCTGATGGTAATGTTACTGTCTATAAAGCTCGACTTGTCGCAAAAGGGTTTCAACAAATTCAAGGAGTTGACTACGATGAGACTTTCTCACCGGTAGCGAAGCTAAAGTCTGTGAGGATTATGTTAGCAATCGCTGCATATTATGATTATGAGATATGGCAGATGGATGTCAAAACAGCATTCCTCAATGGAGATATTGATGAAGAGTTGTATATGATGCAACCCAAAGGTTTTGTCAATCCTAAAGATGCTAACAAGGTATGCAAACTTCAACGGTCCATCTATGGATTGAAGCAAGCATCCCGAAGTTGGAATCAACGTTTTGATAAGGTAATCAAAAGTTTTGGTTTTATACAAACTTATGGAGAAGCTTGTATTTACAAGAAAGTGAGTGGGAGCTCTGTAGCATTCTTAGTACTATATGTGGATGACATATTGTTGATTGGGAATGATGTAGACCTTCTTAATAGTGTCAAAGAATATTTGAATAATAGTTTTTCAATGAAGGATCTTGGCGAATCAGCTTACATATTAGGCATAAAGATTTATAGAGATAGATCGAAACGCCAAATATCATTGTCACAGAGTACATATTTGGACAAAGTTCTAAAGAGGTTTGGAATGGAAGAAAGCAAGAAAGGGTTCTTGCCCATGTTGCCCAATACGACCTTGAGTAAAACTCAAAGTCCGACATCGGCAGAAGATAGAGAAAGGATGAGTAAGACTCCCTATGCATCAGCCATAGGATCTCTAATGTATGCCATGCTATGTACTAGACCCGACATCGCATATGCTGTTAGTCTAACTAGCAGATATCAAAGTGATCCAGGAGTGGATCATTGGACAGCGGTCAAAAACATCCTTAAGTACTTGAGAAGAACTAAGGATATGGTTCTTTCTTATGGAGGTGATGAACAACTCGTTGTTAATGGTTACACCGATGCTAGTTGGAACACCGATCCGGATGATTCTAAATCACAATCTGGATACGTATTTATTTTGAATGGTGCAGCAGTTAGCTGGAGGAGTGCAAAGCAAAGCGTTGTGGCGAGATCTTCAACTGAATCGGAATACATGGCTGCTTCGGAGGCTTCACAAGAAGCGATATGGATGAAAGAGTTCATTACAGAGCTAGGTGTGGTTCCTAGTGCGCTGGACCCAATGTCTATCTACTGTGATAACATGGGCGCCATAGCCAATGCGCAAGAACCAAGGTCACACAAGAAGCTGAAGCATATCAAGCTACGTTTTCACGCTATTCGAGAACATATCCAGGATGGGGATATAAAGATTTGCAAAGTACACACAGATCTGAATGTGGCGGATCCGTTGACTAAACCTCTCCCAAGGGCAAAACATGACCAACACCAAACTGCCATGGGTGTTCGGTATATTACCATGTAATCTAGATTAGATGACTCTAGTGCAAGTGGGAGACTGTTGGAGATATGCCCTAGAGGCAATAATAAATGTAGTTATTATCATATCTTTGTGTTTATGATAAATGTTTACATTCATGCTATAATAGTATTAACAGGGAAACATTAATACTTGTGTGATTTGTAAACTTAATTTGAAGTCCCTAGTATAGCCTCTATACTTCACTAGCTTGTTGGTTGATAAATGATTGTGGTTTCCCTATCATGAACATTGAGATGTTATCAACAACAAGATCATATCGTTAGGAGAATGATATGGTGGACATACTCCTATAGATAAGCGTAGCATAAAGATCAAGTCATTTCAATAGTTCAATTGCTATATGCTTTCTGATACATAGTAACCTAATTCCTTCGACCATGAGATCATGCATATCACCTTTACCGGATGGATGCTTTGATGACATCAAACACCACACCGTAACTGGGTGGCTATAAAGGTGGCATTGAGTGTTCGGAAAGTATTGGTTGAGACACATGGATCAAGAGTGGGATTTGTCCATCCATATGACGGATAGATATTCTCTGGGCCCTCTCGGTGAAATGTCATCCAATTAGCTTGCAAGCATGTGACTGGCTCACAAGGGATCACATATCACGGGAACGAGAAAAGAGTACTTATCAGTAACGAGGTTGAACTAGGTATGCAGAGATACCGACGATCATAACCTCGGATAAGTAACATATCGTGAGACAAAGGGAAATTGGTATCGTATGTAAGTGGTTCATTCGATCGCACAGTAATCGTAGAAATATGTGGGAGCCATATGAATTTCCAGATTCCTCTATTGGTTATTGTTCGGAGAAGTGTCTCGATCATGTCCGCATAATTCACGAACCATAGGGAGACACACTTAAGGTTTCGACGTTGTTTTGAGTAGTTATGGTATTATGAGAAAGAGACCAAATGTTGTTCGGAGTCTCGGATGGGATCCGGGATATCACGAGGTGATCCGAAATGGTCCGGAGAATAAGATTCATATAAAGAAAGTCCCGTTTCGGAGTTCGGAAATGATTCCGGTGAATGTTCTAGAAGGTTCCGGAATGTCCGGCACTCCGGGAGGGGGGAGGGGTACATGAATGTGTCATTACATATTGGAATGATTGCATCATGTACTAAGTGTACTTGCTGTCCCAAATAAAGGATTAAATTGAATCCTAAAACAGAAAAGTCAAATGTCCAGTTTGAAAGTCAAACGGCTAAAACAAGAAACTGTGGGAAACAAGCAAGAGGAGTTGGGAACCGACTTGAGGGAGGAGTCTCCTCCCCAAGTCGGCACGCCACCCAAGGCCGACTTGGGGAGGGACTCCCCTCCCCTGGCCGCGCCTTCCCACCTATAAAAGGAGGGGCAAGGCCCCCTCCTCTAGACACACAAGTTTCTACCTCTAATCTCCGGTTTAGAGCCGTTTTGGTTTAGAGCTTCTAATTGCTTTAGCCTGCGGTTTAGACCCTTCTAATTGGTGTGTCTAATCTCTAGACCACTAATAGCCCTCTCTCATAATCCACCATACTCGCTCCGGCTTAAGGCGAAGCCCTGCGGGATCTCCCCTCTACTTCCGGTACCACGCCGTTGTGCTGCCGGAATCGCGAGGAGAGTGCTACAACCTCCGCTGCCTGCTGGAACAAGGGAGAGGAAGGTCTTCGTCGAGTACCGAACGTGTGACCGACTGCGGGAGCGCTGCCGGAACGCAGCGCCAGAAGGATCGTCTACACGATCTTGAGATCGGGAAGAGTACGACTACATCATCCACGAGAATCCGCTCTCGTTAAACGCTTTGGAATCTTCGAGGGTAAGTTATACCATCGACTCGTTGCTACAATCTAGTAGATAGATCTTGTCTTGTTTGTTTGTATGCGATAGAAAATTTTTGTTTTCCATGCTACGAACCCCTACAATCTTTTCCCGAATCAGGTGAGCCATCGCTTCCGGAAGAAGAGTGGTATTCGGGAAAACCCTCATGTTCCTCTCCTTCCATATCCCCCACGTGGCGTAGATGATGGTGCCGCTGGTTTCTCTCGATTTATTCTTCAGCAAACCTGAGATTACTCCATCCACCAACTATTGATACGTTTCCCTAAAGGAGGAGGGGCAATGTCGATTGAGCTGTTCCAAACAAAGATTTCTTCCTAAGGGCATCTTTAACCGATCCCTAAAACTTTAAAGGAGTAAACCGACTCCTAAAACTTAGAGGAGTAAAAATACTCCTCTAAAGCTTGGAGGTTTCTAACCGAACCGCTATATTTAGAGGAGTAAACATGTTTTTTCCTTATTTGCAATGCAATAGGTCCATACATATGCATATATAATCATAGATTAATAGTCAAATACATATCGATACAACTCGATGCACACAAAACATATCGATATAACCCAATACAATCGGTACATAGAGAATACTTACCGATACAAACTAACATAAACAAAACTATTCGAGTTATGCCATCTTGACAACATTAGAATGCATAACAAGAATGTGCCATCTATTCAAAATCGAGCTAATCGATCTACCTCTTCTTGTCTTTTCATTAAAATTCTCATAAATCTTTTCCCAAAATTATTGAAATGGTGAACGAACACCACTCTCTTTGTATAATGCAGCATCTACAAGAGTTTTATGGTGCCATGCAAAATACAACTCGTTGTCTTTATGCTCGGTCCATGTAGAATTTATTGTACTACGTTTGTAACAAAAAGCATGTAAGCTACAACTTCTTCTACTCTGGTTTTACATTAAGAAAAAGAGGAAAATCACCTTTTCCCTCTTGTGTTGGTTGCGGCCGGCGGTGCCGGCAATCCATCCCCGGCAGCAGCATACGCGGAGACCGGCCCTGCATCCTCCAACTCCGGCCAGAGGTCTCGCGCGCATACCAAACCTGTCGTGGGCGGTAGGGGAGGCGGTACCAACCCCGGGCCTCGCGGGATCTTTGGTGGGCGAGGAGGAGGGGGCGAGCCTCATCGCGGCATTGGTGGTTTCCAGCCTCCTGGGAGCCAACTCCGTGTTGCCGTGGTCACTGGAGGCGACACTGGCTCCGATTTACGACGAATCGACGCTGACGGAGCCCGATTTGCACCAAATAAGGGCAGCAGCCAGGGAAATCTCGCTCTCCCCATCGATTCCGGCAACAAAGAGAGGCGGTAGAGCGACGGAGGGATGGGCTGGAGGGCGACACAGGGACCGGGGTGGGGGCGGCGGGGTATGGGGGTCGCCGACGGGAATGGGTGCGGCGGGAGGTTTTCTCGGAAGTGGTCTCGAAGAAGTGAATTTAGGCGTCGGCCGACACTTTTACTCCTCCGATGAGTAAAAATTTACTCCTCTAACCATTTTGGGGATCGGTTAGGTGCGGCATCTAACAAATTTTACTCCTCTAACCGAGTTTAGGAGATCGTTAAAGATGAGTGCAGCTTCTCGACGACAGTTAGGATAGTCATAGTGGTCGTATCATACTACTAGTATCATGCATATCTTCATAATGCATGGTATCATATGATAGTATCATATTAGTACTATATTTAATGATTTGTAGAATCTCAATACAAAATTGTGTACAAGATTTATTTGTATAAGGATTTTCTAGTTTTACGTGCTATGATACGGTATCTACCTATGATAGTCTAACCATCTCTTTCTTCATTAATTGTTGGTCACATCAGATTTTTGCCAACATGGCATGCATGTTCTAGTGGGAGTATCATAGCTAGTATCTTGGAAAGGAATCATGATACTCCTCCTATGACGCTTTTTTGGTAGCGGATTTAGTACTAGCAGATTATATGTATCAACGCACTTGGAAGGGATCATGATACTCCTCCTATGACTTGGAAGGGAACTCCTATCAAGTTATAGGAGGAGTAGTCTAACTCTTGACCACGCTTATTCTCGATGATTATATTATGCATGATCACACAAGCGTCATGATATACCAAAAAATATTTTAATCCCAAATCTAGTCGGTCCTCTCACAATAGAAAATTGGGCTTGCATAATCTCAAATATTCTCTCCACATATTTCCTAGCCCGCTGCTTGTGCATTATGAAACCAGACTCTTTTCTTACCTTTTGGATCTCTAAGCAGATTCGCAAATGTTTGCCACCTTGGATAGATGCATCCGCAAGGTAGTAGCCGTAGTAGTAGGTGTGTCCATTTACTACAAACTCCACCGGTGGACCTTCACACTTGGCAATCCTTGTCATGAATGGTGAGCGTTGGAGAACATTGATGTCACTACAAGAACCTAGCATTCCAAAAAAGCATGCCAAAACCAAGTCTCTTCATCAGCCACGACTTCAAGGATGATGGTGGAATTCTTTTGTGGACTTTGAATTGTCCATGCCAAGACGCAGGACAGTTCTTTCAACTCCAATGCATGCAATCAATTGAGCCAAGCATACCTTCAAACCCTCTAGCTTTGTTCATCGCCAAAAGCCTAGCCGTATCTTCAGAAATGGGGGATCTCAAGTAGGTCTCGCCAAACACTTCGGCAATGGCTTTTGCAAAGTGTTTGACACACTCGATTGCTTGACTCTCACCCGACGGTCACTTTTTGGTAAGTGTTATGTCCAAGTTCGCCGCAAGAATTCCTCTTTTGCTCGAAGAATCAATCCTTCTTCTTCACCTTCTTACAAATATGGTCGAACAAGTTGATACCCACCCTAAAACGGCGACCGAAGCAGCTCTCCGGGATGGTTGGATTTTCTGCAAAATAGCTTCGAATCAACTTGTTGTGGGGCCCAATCCGCTCCATCCACAACTTTTGACGACCGAAAACGGAACCACCATGCTTCGGCCGTTTCACGCGCATATCCAAGATCATCAACATATTTTATTCTTCTTCTTCTTCTAAATCCATCTCCTCATCTGACGAATCATACGAGAAGTTCATCTATAATGAAAATCCTAATTCTAATTGGCCTCTAAAATAACCTATGAAGAAAGGGAAAATCGATTTGGGCGCCATATACCTGCGGGCGGCTCACTCATGTCGCGCGGGCGGAGCAGTGGAGGTGCTCGCCGGGCTACGAAATCCACGACGGAGGGGCCAATCGACAAAACTCCACGGCCGCGACGGCGGCGGTGACCCGATTTAAGCAGCGCTGACGTCCAAAAGAACTAGTGGAGTAGCAGGGCCGTTGATCTACCTTGGCGAGCAATGGTGGCGCGGAAGCGGCGCGGAATCAAGACGGTGGTGTTGCCGGGTGGGTGGCGGAAATGGGGAAGTGCAGGGAGTTTTCATGGCGATCGTTGGGTTCGAGCTGACTCAGAGTTTTGCCGCGCGCTGTAGTGAAAGCGCCAAATATGCTGCGTGCGATTGTGTAAAATGTTGTGTGCTCTAAAATATTTGCAGCGTGCACGAATTTACAATGTCTCTTGGAGCGGCGAAAACACGCTGTGGTAAATTGGTGGGTTTTTTTGGATGCGGCGCTATTTTAGCGTTTTTGTTGAAGATGCTTTTAGGATGTCAAGCGGATTTTCGCCGATATCCTACTTCTAGTTTATTATCAAAATCTAGTTTAAAATTTTGCTTAAAGTTTACACTACATTTTAATTTACGGGGATCCCACTCGACAACTTGAATTAACGTTACATGCTTTGCTGGAGTATATGCTAGTTTCCGGTGCTTTACGGTCAGACAAAAGGAATTCAATGCTGCAGGTAGCTGCTGATTGTGAATTGCGACTTTTGGACCCGACCGCACCGCAATCACCGAGGTTCGGCTCGCCTAAAATGCCGCGGTCCCTATGCACGCATGCATGGCGAGGAAAGTGCAGACATGACCAAACTAATACTCCGTTTAAAAATATAAGATGTTTTAGATTTGTGAACGAGATGTATCTAGACATATTTTAGTGTCTAGATTTATTTGAACCTATACACTAAAACGTGTCTAAATACATCTCATTCACATACCTAAAACATCTTATATTTCTAAACGGAGGGAGTAGTACTGTACATGTACGTTTAGCAACACATTGTATATTTAATTTTCTATGTTCTTGTTACGGGAAATGTGATCGACGTGCCGCATGTAGCAGCCGAAACAGTCCATGCATGGCCGGACTTTGCTTTGGCAACAGAATTCTAACGCCCATCCAATAGCAACTCTGCTGATGAAGTATCAAAACATTGCTGCAGTGCATGCGGCTGTACTTATCTGACCACAGGTTTGAAAATTGAAGGACAGTATGTCAGTATATCGTCTTGGTTGTTCGCTGAAGATTCCATGTGTTGCCTGTCGATAGCAATGGTTTGATTTTATTTCCGTACGCGAGTGTTTGTTTTTCCCCGAGTAAGAGGTCATCTCCATCGGACCGATCTAAAATCTTCATTTCTATCTGTTTGGATCGGGCCGCGGTCACTTTTAAATCGTGATCCGGCCTGTTCGGCCAACCGCGTTCAGCGACCCGACCCATTTGTCCGTCTCACCAGTTGTCATCGCTTGACACCCTTGGTAATGGGACGTTAATGGCGACACGACATCAACTATCAGCGCCGGTGGCTTCACGTACGGTCGGAGTTTCTCACGCGGGCCTTTCCTCCCGTGGCCAGAAAACTTCCTGCACCTCCCCGGCGTTTTCCCACCTTCGCTGTGGTCTATAAAGACGGCCGCCGACACGGCTTAGCAAGGTGCCTTGATCTACTACACGGTGCCCTTAGAGATAGAAACCAGACATTCAAAATCAAGCTTCAGGCAATCTCCACAACTCAACTTGAGATCCCAAGAGCACCGGAATCTTTACGCCACCATGATTGAGTTGCGCGATGACCTCTTTGTCTAGGATTCCCAAACAGTAGAGAGTGTTGTGGTATTATCGAATAGTACACCATGAGAGGGTCCTCATAGATAATTTAGGGACATGGGGTCGCAAGACGGAAGGAAAAGAGACAGGTAGCTAGCTTGCTTCAAACGGCAGGATTCCTCAGCGTCAAATCCAACGGCCATCTTCAAAAGAATCTCACTAACAAATTTATCGTGATGTAGGAATGTTCCTTCTGGTGCAAGATGTCACCACCAAACTTACAAAATGGTAGGAGTGTAATCATTGCACCGCTTCCCACATTCACACAGCGAGTCATTTACATAGCAAAATGACCCTCAGTAAAGTTACCGTGCAACTTCCAGGATGCATGGCAGAAATCTAATAGACACATCGTCGTGTTCACACCACAGATCTAGCCACACATATGTCTTAACTGGGTCTATAAATAGTGGGAGGCCACGGTGAACATCCTCATTCTCACCCTCTCCTTTCCACTTCATCTTCTTACTCCAGTGCCTCATGGGAGCTCAAGCTCAACTCCGGCGACCCTATGCATTTCTCTGATATCGGTGGTCAACACTGTTAGGCTTTGCATAAGGAAAACAAAAAACCCATCCTACATAACACACCCAAGATCGATCTATGAAGAAACACGTAATGAGTGGATATGGATCTAACCGAATAGATCTAGATGAACTCATCGAAGAATGCAGCGGAAGATTCTTGGTGTAGTTTATTGATGATGATCATGTCGATCCCTGCAGTTAGGTGTATCCTTCCCAGCCGCGAGCATAACTCTCACTCGATCTGAGGATTGAAAGCATGATCCCTCCAAAGGTCACATGCATATAGCTTCCCAATCCATGTAGCGTTCTGCTGTCCAGACTGTCGCGCCTACGGTAATAATATCGCAGCCCTACGACATGCGTATGTGGAGAACCTCCACAAGGGAGAGAGACATGGAGAGGAAAGCCACCACATGGAGAGATGTGTGCCACCAATGGGGAGGGGTTGTCACTATATATAGGTGGAGGGAGAGGGCCTTGGCGCCCTAGAGTTTACCCTAGGGGCTGACCCAGAGGTGGCACCCCGCTTTCAGGCAGGTATTGATCTCCTAGATCATTTCCTTCCCTCCTTTGCAATATATGATATCTCCACATTAATGCAAGATAATAACATACCTTAATTAGAACATATAATAAGAACTTTCCTAAATTGCAAGATATCACATCCTTATAATTAATGAAGATCATCTCAGACCTTTAATACTCCCTCTGATCTATTTTAAGTGTCATTGAATCGGATGTATCTAGACATGTTTTAATACTAGATAAACTCATTTCAGTGACACTTAATATGGATCAAGAGGGAGTAAAAAATACAACCCAAACTTTCCTAACATAGCACAATGCATAATAGGAAAGTTTTGGTGCAGCCATTGGGTGGCTGCACGCACTATGGCATGTGGGCCTAGGTGGACCATGCGCCATCCCCATGTGCGATGCACCTCCGGATCAATCCCCCCCCCCCACCCCCACCAGAATCTCTCCCGGTGGTTTTATCCATCTCCGGTATCTTTCAAATAAAGACTGGTACATGAAATGTATGCAAACAAACATATATAGGAAAAACATTCGAATTCTCTACAACATGAAACCAACTCTTGAACTTTTTCGGTAAACATTGAGAACACTTTCGATGACTTCAAAACCACCTTACTAGTTTATGTTATGTCTCCTGAACAATTTCGTTCTCTCTCTGAAACTCTTTCAATAACTCCGAAACTATATATTTTGGTGCCTCTGAAACATATTTTAGACGACTCTCTTAACCACATATACCATTATCATAATTTGATTGTTTAGCATTAAACGTGTGACCTGGTCAGGTTGAGTAGTATGCAGGCATGGCTCCAAACACTCTTTGATATCAATAACCAACAACGGGACCTGAACATCCATGATGGTTATATTACATGAAACATCGATCCCCGCTTCGAGCGCGGCGTCCTCCCTTTCCGCCCAGGAGGGCGGAGGGGACGGTGGGCACCGAAGCCAGGCGGCCTTGCCGAGCTGAGCCTAGGTGGCGTGGAGGTGCCTAGCCATGGTGGAGTTGTGGGAATGGGATGGTGGATGTGCTTCCCCATCCCCGCCCCGCAAGCTATTTTTTAGACCGGCCGGTGTCCCTCGGCAAGAAACGGCGAGGCCATGGCGGGAAAGAATTTGGCCGGTGAAAAACGGTGCGCCCCGCGCCAAAAACAGCTGAGGCCATGCGCGAAAAAACGGCCGCGAGAAAGTATCGCCGATGGATGTCGGCCGGTAACCATCGCTGCAACGCTGTCATGGGAGCTCGAGGACTGCGGGACCCACTTATGTGGGGGCCACGGGCCAGCCTTGCCCGGTGCGGTTCTCCCTGGCCCATAAACGGATAGATTTCAGACCGATTGCGGTCCTGTTTTGCTGGAATAGTTGGAGTTGCCCTTATGGTTAGACTCCCGCCAAAAGTAATTCAATGGTGGATGCAAATTGCGATTTTTGGATCCCACCGCATCGCAATCGCCGGAGGTTCGGCAGGCCTAAAATGCTGCAGTCCGTCACGCATGGCAGCATGGCAAGGACATCACCAAACTACTACTGTGCATGTACATATACCGGAAGGCAGTGCACATTCGGATGAATATGGCAGATCGAATGAGTCCATGGTCGGTCCGACAGTATTCCAACGATCGACCGGCCAATAGCAACTCTGCGGAAGGAAGTACTGTTGTATCAAAAACGCTAGCTGCTGCATTGCGTGCAGCTGTACTTCTCTGACCACACCACACAGCTTGAAATTAAGTTCAACGACAACATACATGTCTTGGGGCGTTGTTCGCTGAAGATTCTGAGTGTTGACTGCGCCATCGCAGTGGTTAGATTGTCTGCCTGTCTCTTTGTTTGTGAGTGCATGTCGTTTCCGACTAAGAGTACCACCAATGATTGATATATAGATAGGTAATGTAGTTTTCGTACATAACGGAAGAGAAGACTTCCAAGGAGCTAGCCAATGAGTGACTGGTCGAACAAATTAAAGACCGGGTTTGCTGGCCGAGGGACGCTTTACCTCTCATATTTTACGGTGGTATACACGTGCGTACATGCACCGTAGGAGCGTATTTGGTAGGCTGACTGAGGGTTAGCCAAGTTGGGCTGATTGGTTTCCTCTCGCGGACTCTGAGCGTTTTGTACAATACAAACTTTACAGCACTCCGGGACAGACCCAGATCGAAGGAACGCTCGCGGACCGTGGCGAGTCACTCCGTGGATGCAACGTACTAACCTCGTGAACTCTATCTATCTATCTATCTATCTATCTATTTGCCTAATTTTTTTTAAGATAGGTTAGTCAAGTATGATTCCATCCATCAAAAATACATGTTCGACATTATTTTTCGGTTTTGTCCCTTCACTGGTGGAAACGGGGCTATAGGTCCCGGTTGGTACGGGGCTTTAGTCCCGGTTGCCCAACCGGGACGGGGCAATCGGGACTAAAGCCCTAACCTTTAGTCCCGGTTACCCCACCAACCGGGACAAAAGGGTGCACACGTGGCAGCGGCAGAGGGCGAGGGGGGGGGGGGGGGGGGTGGAGCATTAGTCCCGGTTCGTGTTAACCGGGACTAATAACCTTCTGTCGCGGCAGAGATTTGGCCCATTTCTCTGCCGCGATAGAGAATTCATTTTGGCACACTTTGTTGCCGCGGCAGCATTTTCGCCACTTTTTATGCCGCGGCAGAAAATTCATTTAGGTTGTTTTATTGTTTATTTAGTGATTTGCACTTATCAATGAAGGAACCTTATATTACATCATGAATATCATGACAATATTACATTGAATACACGGATCGAGTTCATGCACTACATACAAAAGTTGCTATTCGATGCTACCGGCCAATTCCTTCAAAGTTGCTATTTTTACAATCCATATTGTCTATACACAGCCGAATAGTATTCTCCTTTTGAGTCTAGGACTTCTGCATCCAAGAATCCCGCCAATTCCTCCTGAATTGCTCGTACGCGATCCTTTGGCAGAAGACCGTCCCGTAGACGTTCGATCTGATTTAAAAAAGGAGTCAGCCTATATGAATGAAACTAAACACAATTTGATCGTAATTAAAAACTATAGAAATTGTTTACGTACGTGGAGTTGCTCTAAATTTCTGCCCTTCTCATCGCACGTCTGCCGGATGAACTCGCAAACATAGTACCCACATAGATTGTTACCTGGTCCCTGCGTCAGGCACTTTACGAGAACAGAGTTCAATCAAAATAATAATCAAGCATGATAATAACTGTATCAAAACTAAAATCAAAGAGATGCGCGGATATAGCTAGTGGTGCTTACATTTAGTGGTTGAAATGTAAGCTCCTCTTTCCAAACACCCCTAGCCTTGTTGGTGAACCATTTCCAAGCGCTGCTCGGCGTAGAAAACGAATAAAATAAGTTATTAAGTACTTGATATCATAAAATTCACGAACGTTGCCGATATAGTGTCGTAATGATTAGAATTACCGCTGGAGAAGTATCTGCATGTCCTTCCACGTCTCAAGGGGTTTATGTTTCGAGTCCATGACTAGTACACGCCCTTTGTCAAGTTGAATGATTAACAGAATATAGTGGAAGCTGCAAATACATAACTAATCAATTATATACTTAACATCGAGTAAGCGAAATAGAAAGTGTATACAAGACAATAAAACTCACTCGAAGTTGTAAGGAAATAGTATTTCTCTTTTGGTTTCTTGAAACCTTAACGCGTGTACTATATTATCCTCCGTATCCTGGGGGCTTATTTTGAGATTAGCTTCATGAACCCAATATGGATCAATGAAGCCAATGTCATAGATTTGTCATCTGCTGCATTCGAGAATCTTCATTCTGCATATTACAGTATAATTATATACATGCAATAAACAAAATAATATAGCTGGAGACTAAATTAATTACAGAATTAGTACTTACAGACAATAGGCATTGATGATCGATTTGTCCAAGGCGTCTTGATTGAATAATTGAAATAGTTCATCAAATTCAATGGATATCATGTCATCCTTTTCTTTCCCATGATGCTTTTTGGTAACCCTCAGCACTATCCAGTTAGCCCCGACCCTTGTGGCATGCATGTACCAGTTATGCAATCTTCGCATTTTTGTTGGAAGATTGTTTACCTCCTCAGGTTTGACGAGAGGTTTGCCGTACTGGTATTTGTATGCTACTTCACTGACAGGGAAGAACTCTAACTGGGATAAGTACTGGGCAATACTCATACCTTGAGCAGCGGCAGCTTCTCCGTATTGTGCAACTACCTCTGGATCATACTGCTCTTCGGCCCCATATTTGCTCGACCCCACATTGGTTTGGGAAATCACCTTGAAGGGGCGCAAGTCTGTTTTGCTTGTTCTCCGAGCTGAGCAACAGATTTCTCGCTTGCATCAGTACTGCTCTTCGAGGCTTTTTGTGCCGCATGTGACTTGAGAATAGAACGCTCATAGTCTGATGACAGCTTTGGCTCGGGTTGATGAAGAGTCTTTAGCATTTTCAACACTTTGGTTTTTTCTTCTTTGGTGCTGGGGAACTCTGGCTCTTTTGGCCGCAACAGCTTAGCGAAAAACGCTGTCGTTTCCGCATCAACGATCACCGCAGTCTCCTCTTCAGTACAGTCATAAGCTCTCTTGGGAGGAACCTTTGGTATTTTTGTAAGAGGCTCTTGTTTATGTTTCGGCGATCTCTTACGACGCACAGTAGCGGTACGCTTACGCTTTTTATCCTGAGGCGCCGGCGATGGCTCCCGCGGCGATGGCTGCACTGGAGATTGGTGAGGCGACGGAGCCGGGTGAGGCGACGAAGACGGCTGCCGCGGCGGCGACGACCTCGCTGGAGACGGGTGAGGTGGCGGCGAAGATGGTCTTGGCGTGTGATTTCGAAGCACGATACATTCCT
Organism: Avena sativa; assembly: GCA_916181665.1. NCBI lineage: Eukaryota > Viridiplantae > Streptophyta > Magnoliopsida > Poales > Poaceae > Avena > Avena sativa. Next base: position 200,502,037 of record OV702282.1, read on the forward strand.
TCGGCCATAGAATGGTGACGTTTTTTGCGTCTGCCAGTACAGTCACATCCCCTTCACCTGCAGGGTAGTGAAGATCCAAAACCTCAAAGGTGGGCATGATTTCATCCACGCCGACAACAGCGTAGCCCTCTGGAACCGGACGACAGTGGTAAGTTGGTGTGGGTCCAATTGGTAAGGCATAGCCGACCGCCACCTTCATTGATATGTTCACAACTTTGACATGTAGCTCGCAGTGTGTCATCTCTGTGATATCATCCACTGGGTAGCCAACAGGAGCCATCGTCGGTGCATCATCGTCATGGCCATTGTCATCACCCGGGACCTCGGTGGAAGCCACACTGCTTTTTCGATTATTCGATAGGCCGATAGCATCTAATGCAGTGTGCTGCTGAGATGGGCCGGTAGTACTTTGCTCTTTAAGTGCGTTAATTTCATCTTGTTGTTGCTTTAATCGTTCTTCAATTAAACGCATTCGCTCTTTCTGACTATCTACTTCAACTTTCGCCCTGTCCTTTCTCCTCTGACGGCTTTTATCAGGATATTTCTTCCTCTCTTCGGAAAACCCAGTCCTCCATGGTTGGGAGCCTCTTGTGCCTCGTGTTCGTCCATCATGTTCCTTATTTCCAAGGGCGAGTGTGAGCTCATCATTCTCTCTATCGGGAATGAAGTCCCCATCTTTAACAGCCTTTACTGCTTTTCTGATCCTCTCGATTGGCAAGGGGTCTTCTTTATGTCGTATGTTATATATACACCTCCCTTCTGAGTCAAATGTGCCCCCATGCCCGTAAAACCAATTCCTTGCACGTTCTACCCAATTGTCTGTCTCTGGGGTGATCTTTTTATCACGCAGTTCATTCTCAAGTTTCTCCCACTTAGGAATGCTAGCCCTGTAGCCACCTTGCCCCATAGTATGGTGATACTTCTTGTTAGCAGCATTCAGCTTATTCGTTGCAGACATTTTCTTAGCTTTTTCTGATGTCTTGTATTCCACAAACTCAGCCCAGAATGGTTTTATCTTCTCAAACTGAATATTCTTGAAATCGGGAGTCTTCTCTTTCACGACATAGTCAAGGTGCAATCTTTTCTTCCAGTTAGTAAAACACTGCGCCATCTTCTTCAAATCCCACTCCCTGACCTTAGCCTCCATGGCTCTCCCATGTTGTAAGGCGTCCTCAACTGGATCCTCCGCATTTGGATCCAGCTCTATCTTCGGTAGTTTGAAATTAACCATGAGCCTCTTCCACAGTAAATCTTTGGCGTGGTTAGGGACAAATAAACATGTTCCCTCTTCATCCGCATTAGCAGGCCTATTCCAATTTCTAATGGTGATCGGGATTAAGTCCCTAACGATTACTCCGCATTGTGCCACAAATTTGTTTGCGACAACTTCGGGAGCCGTCGGCTTGCCGTTTTCAGCGACATCTTCGATCCTGAACCTCTCATGGTCTTGCAACTTTTTGGTTGGGCCTCGTCTGCTCTTTTCAGTAGATTCCTTAGATCCGGAGGGCTAAAAGAAGAAAGATCGTCGTTACTATTTCTATATAGATAGCAGATGATTAATTAATGAATTGATTATATTACATGCACCTCGCCGGTGCGGTCGTCTTCTCGATTACACAAGGCATCGCCTTCTCCCTCGCGGAAGGCAACACCTTCAACCTCAAACAAGTCGTCTATTCCGGTAAAAAGAGGATCACCCTCACCGGAGTTGTTCAGAAACGTTGATACGTCTAAATTTTCTTCCCCACGGATCACACCTTGGATCAACTCTTCCTTTTCTTCGTCTCTGACGTGTGGGTCCATATTTTCTGCATAGGTGGAAAAACGAATAAGTCAAAGCAGCTAAAGGAGAAAGTTAGGTACGGTGTTGAGAGATATAAACCCTAATTCAGAGAAACCCTAATATATACATACACAATAATAAAAATGAAGAGAAACCCTAAACCCTAAACCTAGCTACAAAAAGGAAACCGTGTAGTAGATAGGCACATCGTCGAACCCACATGCACCCAAGGGGTATTAATGATTCCTTATCTAAGATAGGGCTTTTAAGTTGCTTGACAATGTGAATCGGGTCTGGGGCTACCCACAGTGACTGACCAATGGGGTCGAAGACCAATAATGCCAAACTAATTAATAAACCTAATAATACCTAACTAATAATAAACCTAATAATCGAAACACCGAAAAGAAAGGGAAACAATCAACACATGGCATCGATGCAATGCTCAAGCAAGTATGATGATATGACAAGTTAATTTGCATTGGAATGTAACCCTAAGACATGCTCGACAATTTAATCGGGGTTCCGAGGGGTGAAAACCCTAACTCGGGGAAACTCCGGAACATATGAGAGGGGTGCATTTGTTCTTCTAATTATACTTGTCATTTAAGTTGTTGAACAATGCATGATTATAGGTTAAATAGATAGGTTTCATTTTTCTGAACAATTTGATATATTATTTGTATTTTTCTGACTTATGAACAATAAGTTATTGATTTTACAATATTAAATCATTTTCTGGAATTAAAAAAAAGGCAAATATTTTTTACACCGGGGCGCCCCCTAGCCAGTGAGGCTGACAGAAGGGCCCCAGTGCCAACTCAGCCTCCACGGGTACAGATCATTTTTATACCATAGAGGAGCCTACCCACTGAGGCTGACTGATGGGCCCTAGGCCACATCAGCTGCCACGCGAGCACGAGTGACGTCAGCACGATGTCACGCTGGCGGTGAGCTACCAGGCAGCGGCAGCGACGGCGATAGCGGGCACGCCTGGACGCGCGGATGGGCGCGTTAGAGAGAGCGCGATGCAGGGAGAAAGAGAGTGGCGGCGCCGCTCCTTGTTGGTCACCGGAGCTTCGCCTCCATCGAGCTCGAGCGGCGGCGTCGTAGGGCACACACGGGGAGAGTAGTACAGGAGGAGAGGGAGAGAAAGAAGAACAGTGTGAGGATCAGCAGCTCACCAGGAACACGACAGAGGTGGTGGCGAGGCCGGGCGAGCTCGGGAGACGCCGGAATCGACGGGGACAGACGGCGGACGGAGATTGGGCTTCCAATCCAGGCGATTGAGGTCACGCGCGAGGGGGAAAAGTAGCAGGGGCGCGCGTGGACGGAGGCAGCGGTGGTGGCGGACGGAACGCGCGGGTGGCGGCGAGCTCGGGCAGCCTGCCGGCGTCGGGGGCGGTTCCTGTGCGCGCGTTGGTGAGAAGCAGAGAAGTGAGATGGGGAAGAAGAAGAGGAGACGCGTCAATTATAAACGAAGGGCCTTTAGTCCCGGTTGGTGGCTCCAACCGGGACTAAAGGGGCATACGTCCCGGTTGGAGCCACCAACCGGGACGTATGCTCCAATATTTTCAGCACACCAAGGGTTGGCGTGCAGGGGGTCTTTAGTCCCGGTTGGTGGCTTCAACCGGGACATATTCCCCTATTTTCAAATTTTTTCAGGTATTTTCTCTCTGTTCCCCCCTTATTTTTTATTTTGGGGTTTAAATTTGTATTGTTTTTTAAATGATAAATAATTTGGAATTTAGAAAAACTTTAAACATAAAAAGTGTTTGGATTTGAATAAATAATTCAAAACCATTTTCTGTTTTAAAAAATAATTAATGTAACCATTTAAAATATGAACCATTTACAATTAAAAATGAATTAACTTATATTTTTTAAATATCAATTTGGAATTTAGAAAAACTTTAAACATAAAAAGTGTATGGATTTGAATAAATAATCCAAAACCATTTTCTATTTTTAAAAAATAATTAATGTAACCATTTAAAATGAATTAACTTATATTTTTGAATATTAATTTGGAATTTAGAAAAACTTTAAACATAAAAAGTGTTTGGATTTGAATAAATAATTCAAAACCATTTTCTGTTTTAAAAAATAATTAATGTAACCATTTAAAATATGAACCATTTACAATTAAAAATGAATTAACTTATATTTTTAAATATCAATTTGGAATTTAGAAAAACTTTAAACATAAAAAGTGTATGGATTTGAATAAATAATCCAAAACCATTTTCTATTTTTAAAAAATAATTAATGTAACCATTTAAAATGAATTAACTTATATTTTTGAATATTAATTTGGAATTTAGAAAAACTTTAAACATAAAAAGTGTTTAGATTTGAATAAATAATTCAAAACCATTTTCTGTTTTAAAAAATAATTAATGTAACCATTTAAAATATGAACCATTTACAATTAAAAATGAATTAACTTATATTTTTTAAATATCAATTTGGAATTTAGAAAACTTTAAACATAAAAAGTGTATGGATTTGAATAAATAATCCAAAACCATTTTCTATTTTTAAAAAATAATTAATGTAACCATTTAAAATGAATTAACTTATATTTTTGAATATTAATTTGGAATTTAGAAAAACTTTAAACATAAAAAGTGTTTGGATTTGAATAAATAATTCAAAACCATTTCCTGTTTAAAAAAATAATTAATGTAACCATTTAAAATATGAACCATTTACAATTAAAAATGAATTAACTTATATTTTTTTAATATCAATTTGGAATTTAGAAAAACTTTAGTCCCTTGTCCCGGATGGTGTCACCAACCGGGACTAAAGATGAACCTTTAGTCCCGGTTGGAGACACCAACCGGGACAAAACACGAGTCAACACTAATGATAGGGGTGAGTGTCGACATTATTTCGTACGTACAAACCGGACCCACTTCCTACCGATTCGGCAGACATTTGTCCTTTTTACCCAGGATGGACGAAAAGGTTTGAGATGTCCCTGTTGGGAGATAGTCCATGTAAGGTGGTCTAGTATTTTAGGAAAATGGGACGGTAGCATTCTGAAACGGCATTTTGGTGGTTACTTCACAAAACGACCCGTTTTTTGCGCTCGGAAAATGGAAAAGGGCTTTTCCGTGCGACAAAAAGGAAAACTTCCTCCTGCAACATTGTTCTCCATACCAATGTCCACATACATGCATAATATGGGCACAACATCACAAACTATGCCGTGATTCAGCACATAACATCGGTCATTTGGACCGAAAGCCATGAAACCTCGAACATGATAGGTCATTTTGTGAAGGTTTTTTCGAAACATGATCAATATACCAAGTCTGGTATTTTTCCTTTCAACTATGTAACATAATATGACACCACGCAAAGGATTTTCATTGTTCGGATTTTTTTGAATTTATTATGCCCGTTTTGAATTATCTGAATTTCTAACTATGGTCGAACCGGTGTGCATGAAGATAGGGGACGAGCATTGTTAGAACTTGCATTGGATCTCTAAAGAAACCACATATTGCGAGTCTAAAAATGATTTTTTCAAAAAATCACGGGCGATAGATCATGTACCTGTAGTACAAACCGGACCCACTTCCTGCCGATTCGGCAGACATTTGTCCTTTTTACCCGGGATGGACGAAAAGGTTTGAGATGTCCCTGTTGGGAGATAGTCCATGTAAGGTGGTCTAGTATTTTAGGAAAATGGGACGGTAGCATTCTGAAACGGCATTTTGGTGGTTACTTCACAAAACGACCCGTTTTTTGCGCTCAGAAAATGGAAAAGGACTTTTCCGTGCGACAAAAAGGTTGGTGTCACCAACCAGGACATTATGTCGTGGGACACATGCATAATATAGGCACAACATTATGTCGACATTATGTCGTGCGGCGTGTACCTTGTCCCGGATGGGGTCACCAACCGGGACTAAAGATCAACCTGTAGTCCCGGTTGGAGACACCAACCGGGACAAAACACGAGTCAGCACTAATGATAGGGGTGAGTGTCGACATTATTTCGTAAGTGTCGACACTATGCCGAGCTGCTTGTACTATAAATAGGCATCCTTGCGAGTCCAGTCCTCCAGCCAGTTTGAGGCATCTCCAAGATGGTTTTCGAGAGCAGGGACACCACTGCGGCCAGTTTCAGGGAGATGCCGACGGAGCCCAGTCCTCCGGCATCTCCGAGAAACTAGTCATAGAGGCACTCCCTAATATGTGAAATTAGTTAGCTCCGAGGCGTATTGATCTAGTTAGAGAAGTTACAAGCTGCAAGATGGTTTTCGAGAGCAGGGACACCACTACGACCAGTTTCAGGGAGATGCCGCCGGATCCCAGTCCTCCGGCATCTCCAAGAAACTGGTCATAGAGGCACTCCCTAATATGTGACTGCGCGCGTATGGAGATAAGATCTTAATGGTAAGTACGAATCGGGACAACTTCTTCATAGTCCCGGTCCAGCCACAAAACGGGACTAACACTCAAGACATTTATTAATATTAAAAACTGAGACTACAAAACCGGGACTAAAGGCCACAAACCGCGAAAGATATCCTTCGGTCAAGCCACAAACCGCGAAAGACATGAACTAGAGTTACATAATATGAGCATGAACTTCTTGTCATATGTCCTTCCTTATGATCGCTTCAGACGTAACCATGGAGCATCTTCTTTACTTAACGGAATGCTTGGGGTCAGTTTTCACTGTGAAGGGCGGAATTTCATCAAACTTATTATAATATTCTCACATGTCTGTCTTGTCCTCGATTCCCACGATGTTTATTTTCCCTGAAAGAACTATGTGACGCTTTGGCTCATCATATGATGTATTCGTTTGCATATTTTTTCTTTTTTTCGGTCTGGAGGACATGTCCTTCACATAGAAAACCTGAGACACATCATTGGCTAGGACGAATGGTTCATCTCTATAACCAAGATTGTTGAGATCCACTGTTGTCATTCCGTACAACTGGTCTATCTTTACCCCTTCCCCATTCAGGTTGACCCATTTGCAGCGAAACAAAGGGACCTTAAAAGAGACTCCATAGTCTAGTTCCCATATCTCCTCTATGTAACCGTCCTTTTGTCCATTCTCGTCTATTGCATCAAAGCGGACACCACTATTTTGATTGGTGCTCTTTTTATCTTGGGCGATCGTGTAGAATGTATTCCCATTTATTTCGTACCCTTGGAAATTCAATACAGTAGAAGATGGTGACGCGGCCAACAAGTATAGCTGATCTCCAACAGTGGTGTCATTCAAGAGATGTGTCCGCATCCAACCACCGAAAGACTTCATGTGTTCATCTGTAATCCATGATTCAGGCTTCCCCGGGTTTTTGGAGCGTACAATATTCTTGTGTTCCTCGATATACGGAGCTGCCAAGGTGGAATTATGTAGAACTGTGTAGTGTGCTTTAGTGAAAGAATCCCCGTCCCTACATATCATTGCTTTCTTTCCCAGCGTGCCTTTTCCACTTAGTCTTCCCTCATGCCGTGAGTCAGAAACACCAATCGGCTTAAGGTCAGGAATAAAGTCAACACAAAACTCAATGACCTCCTCTGTTCCATATCCCTTGGAGATGCTTCCTTCTGGTCTAGCACGGTTATGAACATATTTATTTAAGACTCCCATGAACCTCTCAAAGGGGAACATATTGTGCAGAAATACCGGACCGAGAATGGCAATCTCTTCCACTAGATGAACCAGGAGATGCGTCATAATATTGAAGAAGGATGGTGGGAACACCAATTCAAAACTAACAAGACATTGTACCACATCCTTCTGTAACCTTGGCAGAATATCTGGATTGATTACCTTCTGAGATATTGCATTGAGGAATGAACACAACTTCACAATGGGTACTTGTAACACCCTCAGGATCGACCCTATGCAAGTTTTAGCGATTCCCGCCAAACCCGCATAGAAACGATTCAAAGGTGCCCACCAGGCACTTTCGTGCGGGTGGAAAACGAAGTAATAACATTACACAACAGTCCTCGATGGGACCCACAAAACAGATATATACGACAGCGACTCAAAGAGTCAAGAATACAGATATACAGTACAAAGATCCAAATCACCTCGAAAACGATAGAGCGTCCAGCTACGGACAAGATGCAAATGGGGCTAAGAGCCCTGAAGAATAACCAATGGCGTCCATAACCCTGCCCAGGCCAAGCCGGAAGGGTAACCCTGCTAACGACGTCGATCTCAAAACCTGCTTAAACAAGAGGGGTGCCGACAAAGGGCAAAGGAAAAAAAGAGAGCGATCAATACTGAGGCCAGTACACGGCGAGACTAGAATTCGGCGGTCCTCGCCTACATAGGTATGGTGGACTGAAGCGGCAGCGGCAGCATGCACTATACAACCTATAGAGACTCGATAAAACAGGCGGCTATCAGAGAGGGGTAAGAAAGACCTATTCGGAACCAACCTGATTCTACCATCAAACAAACCCATCCTGGTATTTCCCCCTCGAGACCAAACGAGGAAGTCAACCGAGGAACTCACACCGTTGGCAGTTTTATTTATTCAGTTATCGTTGCAGCAATTACTAGTCAAGTATAGATAGTCATCCTGATATAATAAGCAGTGGGCAGTTTTAGTTAACCATTCCGTTGTAGTTGCGACACTTACTAGTCAGATACAATTAGCATGAGAAATCCCAAAACCCAGCAGTTGTTGGTAGTTTTATTTAGCCATTCCGTTATAGTTGCAATACTTACTAGTCAGGTACAATGGTCGCAAACGACAACCCAAGCAAGCAATTGTTGGCAGTTTTATTTAGCCATTCCATTATAGTGAAGCTGATTACTAGTCATTATGAAGTCAAATTTATAGCACTACTTTAGTTATAGTTGTCTATGATCGAGATACTGTGCTCCAAGTCGTCCATAACCGCGGACACGGCTTTCAGAAAGTTTTACCCGGCCGGGGTGCACCAATAGCAACACACACACGATCAACCTCGGAAAAACCAAATCAAAACCCAACGAGGCTTTCACGACAAAGCAATCACAGGATTCGGAAATATTTCAGGGGGCCACCCCTTAAAGTAGACCAGCAACGAAGTCGGCCGGCTCCGAGACGGCCTCAAGGTTTGGGTGGACGGCTGTGAACGACTGGGAACCCAAAACTGAGCTTGTCGACACCGCGGAATCGTGTCCCGATCCTAAACAGTACAGTGTGCTCCTCGCACAATCGTAAATAAAGCAGTAAAGCATGGCATAAGTACAGGATAGTAATAAAACCCCAAACTAGTTTGTGGCCCCAAGAAATAAGACTGAATCAAGCTCTGGCTAAGGGGGGCCCATAATTCCCCGTATGTGGATAGCGCGATAAATCAAGGAACAAGTATCAAGCACTCGGAGTCCTACGGGACACAAGTGGGCGGTCGGAAACCAAATATTATATATCACCCACCGATGCCTCTGCTTACTTACTTCAATTTTAGTTGTTAAACAGGAATTAAAGTGAACGATAGGTAAAGCCATGATCATCTCCAACATCACCATGCGGCAATACACCAAAAACTGTGGTACTTGACGACAAACAACAACACTTGAGCAAGCGACTACGACGCGCAAGTCCAACTATCTACCAATCAACAGGTAATAGGATGTGTCCAAGGCAATATAAGGCTGCAAGGGATATCACGGGTACGAAAACTAGAGCATCGCAACACAGATAGCAATAGATCAACAGGAGGGAATAAATACTATAAAAGTAAGATAGGTAGAAAGGGGGAGATGCTCGCCTGAAAACATTTGTCGAAGGTTCATCCGAAGATCGGGTTGACACTCGCATCAACTCAACGGCCTTATCCGCGGAGAAGCAAAACACTAGAATAAACACCGGATGCACTATTTAATACCACGGCAAAAGATCGGGCATGATGCATGTATGATGTATGGCATGGCAAAGATGCGATGCAATTAGGTCATATTAAGCGGAACCGGGGTCCCGACAATTAATTAAACGATTCGAGTTATTTAACTACCCCGCAAATTAAATGTTGTAATAACGGGGCAAGATAAGTTACGGTTCGCTACACAAATTTAAATGAGGCCAATATAAGACTAGATTTGCCCGCATATGGGCCCCATATTTAATTATAAGGTGAATCGGCATAAGGCCCCCAAACCACAGACAAATATGCATGCATGATCAATTTAATATGCAACAAGTTTATATTTCATTTATAAAAATAGGGCTCGAGGAAAGGGGTCACACATTAGGGTTCGGCGAACTTGGGGTTCCGGGGAGGTTCGGGGTTGGTCTCGGGGTCCAGGGTTCGACGGAAACGGTCTCGGACAACAGAAGTAGATCTGGTCGCATCCGCGGTGGTCGGTCCATGTTGTCGGTCTTGTCGTCTCACGCGGAGATCTTGGCGTTCCGGGAGGAAGTACTTGGTCTGGCGTCGGGGCATCGGACTCGGCCTGGTCGGTGTCGATCTTGCCGTCGATGGCGGACTTGAGCGGATCGGGTACCGGGGTCTTCGGATCCGTGAAGTAGACCTTGTCGCACGGTGTCCGGGGTAGACGAACTTGGCGTATTCGCATCGGCGACCTTGGCGTTCTTCAGATTCGGGTTCTAGCGCTACAGATCGGTCTTCAGGGGTCCGAGAAGTAGATCTTGGCGTCCGGGTTCTCGGTCATCGGTAGATCTTGTCATCGCTTTGGTGTTGGTCTCGACACATATGATGTAGATCTTGGGGTACCACCTTGATTATCGGAGGCGAACTTGGGGCTCGACGCCGGGGTCTTCAGGGTTCCCCGTCGGAGTGCTAGATGTTCCGTGATGGAGTTCTTGTCGGAGATTCTTCGGACACCTTCGGCTCGGTACGGTCTTGGAGTCTCGCGCCCGTGGTCTTGTGGGGTCCTTCGAGGTCTCGAGTTGGTCTTGGCTTCCGCTAGAGCACCAGCAGCACAACACGCGGAACGGGTTCAACAGCAGCATGACAAGGTGCACCGTTAGCTGGCCGGGGCGGAGAAGGGCCGACGTCGGGCTTGGCGTCGACAGGCACGCGCACAGGACAGCGAGGCGCCGACGACAGCGGGAGCTGCCGGGAGGAGGCGGGGCAGCGCAGGGGCTCGGGGCGAGCTCGGACGACGACCTCGCGGCGCAAGGGCGGCCGCGGGAGGAGGAGGTCGGCGCCGGGACGGGGTGGAGGCGCGGGGCCGGCTCGGGCTCCGGCGGCCATGGCTGGAGGCGGGACGCGGGACGGCGCAGGGGCTCGGGGCGAGCTCGGACGGCGACGGCAGGGCGGAGGCTGACAGCGGAGGCGGGCGGAAGGAGGCGGGCTCGAGCGGCGGGACGAGGCGAGAGGGCACGACGGGAGCGGAGGGCGAGCGGCCAGCGGAGGGGCCGGAGAGAAGGAGGTCGACAGGGAGGGGCGAAGGAGGAGGAAGGGCCAAGAGCGGGCGGCCGCGGCGGAGGGGAAGGTCGCCGGAGAGGGAAGGCGCCGACGATGAGGGAGAAGGGCGGGGAGGCCGAGGAGAGAGGGGGGTGGCGCGCGGGTGGCGAGGCGCGTGGCCGCGGCAGCGGAGCGAGGTGGAGGAGCAGCGGGACGAGCGCGGGCGGTGGAGGCAGGTGGCCGGAGGGAGGAGAGGGGCGGTGAGACGCGATGGGGGAGAGGGGCGCGAGCAGAGGGCTGCGGGGTGGAGAGGGAGGCGTCGGTGGGGAGGAGAGAGGTGGTGGTGGGCCAGGGGACGGGGCCCGCGGGTGGGGTCGGGGTATAAGTGGGAGGTGGCAGGTGGGGTGGGACCCAGGGGAGAGGTGGGGTGCGTGGGGCCAGGCGCGGGTGGGGTCGGCTGGCAGAGAAGGAGAGAGAGAGGGTAGGGAAGTGGTGGGTGAGAGAGGGAGTTGGGAGGGGGAGGTGGCAGCGGGTTGGGTGATGTGGCGGTTGAGGATTGGTTAGAGGGGAGGGAGAGGGTGAGGTGGCAGCCAGGGATTGGTCCGGGTGAGGTGGAGGAGGGGTGGGTAGAAAGGTCTGGGGTAAGAAAAGACTTGGGGTGGGGTCTAAGCTGGACCGATTTTATTCTGGGGTGGTCGTTCGGGTCGAATCGGCCCGTGCGACTGCCCCACTAAAAATAATTAACTATTTTATTTATTTCCAACCGGGCTTTTGCAAACCGATAGCAGACAAAACAAAATAATCCGGCGACCCGGGTTTTGCGTTTGAATAAAGACGGGGCGTTTTAGAAAACACAAAATAGGTTTTTCTGCAAATAGTTTTATGCAAGCAAATGCAAGATGATGACGATGCTCAAATGCAATGTGGCATGATGACATGAGCATGCGGTCATGATGATGCAATGCACAAAAACAACGCGATTTTCTAGTAGTGGAATTGCGGGATGCCACAGTACTCGAACATTTTCCGGTAGAATCCCCCTCAATGCAATCGGAAGCAACTGCGTCATAATCACGTGACAGTCATGAGACTTCAGGTTTTGGAACTTTTTCTCTGCCATATTTATTATCCCCTTTATATTAGATGAGAAGCCCGACGGCACCTTGATACTGTAAAGGACTTCAAAAAAGATTTCCTTCTCTGCTTTGGTAAGAGCATAGCTGGCACGACTTAAGTGACGCCCTTTATCCGTCTTGTTATGTGTATGCACGTTCTTTGGGTCTTTCATAATTTGTTGGTCCTCCCGTGCTTCAGGTGTATCTTTTGTCTTCCCATACACGCCTAGGAATCCTAGCAGGTTCACGCAGAGATTCTTCGTCACGTGCATCACGTTGATTGAAGAGCGGACACGCAGGACTTTCCAATATGGTAGCTCCCAAAATATAGATTTCTTCTTCCACATGGGTGCGTGTCCTGTAGCGACGTCGTTCGGAACTGATTGACCGCCGGGACCCTTTCCAAAGATTACTTCTATGTCCTTGACCATACCAAATACATCATCACCAGCAGGGAGTTCATGTAGGGTTTCGTAGCATGGAAAACAAAAAATTTCTATCGCATACAAACAAACAAGCCAAGATCTATCTACTAGATTGTAGCAACGAGTCGATGGAATAGCTTACCCTCGAAGATTCCAAAGTGTTTAACGAGAGCGGATTCTCGTGGGTGATGTAGTCGTACTCTCCCCGATCTCAAGATCGTGTAGACGATCCTTCCGGCGCTGCGTTCCGGCAGCGCTCCCGCAGTCGGTCACACGTTCGGTACTCGACGAAGACCTTCCTCTCCCTTGTTCCATCAGGCAGCGGAGGTTGTAGCACTCTCCCCGCGATTCCGGCAGCACAACGGCATGGTACCGGAAGTAGAGGGGAGATCCCGCAGGACTTCGCCTTAAGCCGGAGCGAGTATGGTGGAGTATGAGAGAGAACTATTAGTGGTCGGGTTTAGACACACCAATTAGAAGGCTCTAATCCGAAGGCTAGTGCAATTAGAAGCTCTAAACCAAAGCGTCTCTAAACCGGAGTCTAGGGCTAGGATTTATATTAGAGGATAGGAGCTTGTGTGTCTAGAGGAGGGGGCCCTGCCCCTCCTTTTATAGGTGGAGGGGCCGGACGCGCCATGGGGAGGGAGGGGAGTCCCTCCCCAACTCGGCTTGGAGGAGGCGCGCCGGTTGGAGTAGGGTCTCCCTCCCCAACTCGGTTTCCCTCTTTCCTCTTTCCCTCTCTTTCCTGTTTTAGCCGTTTGACTTTTCAAACTTGCTATTTGACTTTTCAATTAAGGATTCAATTTAATCCTTTATTTGGAACAGCGAGAACACTAAGTACATGATGCAATCATTCCAATATGCAATGACACATTCATGTACCCCTTCCCCTCCGGAGTGCCGGACATTCCGGAACCTTCTAGAACATTCCTGATGAAAACACCGGAATCATTCCCGAACTCCGAAACGGGACTTTCCTTATATGAATCTTATTCTCCGGACCATTCCGGATCACCTAGTGATATCCCGGATCCCATCCGAGACTCCGAACAACAGCCGGTCTCTTTCTCATAATACCATAACTACTCAAACAACGTCGAATCCTTAAGTGTGTCTCCCTACGGTTCGTGAATTATGCGGACATGATCGAGACACTTCTCCGAACAATAACCAATAGAGGAATCTGGAAATTCATATGGCTCCCACATATTTCTACAATTACTTTGCGATCGAATGAACCACTTACATACGATACCAATTTCCCTTTGTCTCACGATAGTTTACTTATCCGAGGTCATGATCGTCGGTATCTCTGCATACCTAGTTCAACCTCGTTACCGATAAGTACTCTTTTCTCGTTCCCGTGATATGTGATCCCTTGTGATCCAGTCACATGCTTGCAAGCTAATTGGATGACATTCCACCGAGAGGGCCCAGAGTATATCTATTCGTCATATGGATGGACAAATCCCACTCTTGATCCATGTGTTTCAACCAATACTTTCCGAACACTCAATGCCACCTTTATAGCCACCTAGTTACGGTGTGGTGTTTGATGTCATCAAAGCATCCATCCGGTAAAGGTGATATGCATGATCTCATGGTCGAAGGAATTAGGTTACTATGTATCAGAAAGCATATAGCAATTGAACTATTGAAATGACTTGATCTTTATGCTACGCTTATCTATAGGAGTATGTCCACCATATCATTCTCCTAACGATATGATCTTGTTGTTGATAACATCTCAATGTTCATGATAGGGAAACCTCAATCATTTATCAACCAACAAGCTAGTGAAGTATAGAGGCTATACTAGGGACTTCAAATTAAGTCTACAAATCATACAAGTATCAATGTTTCCTTGTTAATACTATTATAGCATGAATGTAAACATTTATCATAAACACAAAGGTATAATAATAACTACATTTATTATTGCCTCTAGGGCATATCTCCAACAGTCTCCCACTTGCACTAGAGTCATCTAATCTAGATTACATGGTAATATACCGAACACCCATGGCAGTTTGGTGTTGGTCATGTTTTGCCCCCGGGAGAGGTTTAGTCAACGGATCCGCCACATTCAGATCTGTGTGTACTTTGCAAATCTTTATATCCCCATCTTGGATATGTTCTCGAATAGCGTGAAAACGTAGCTTGATGTGCTTTAGCTTTTTGTGTGACCTTGGTTCTTGCGCATTGGCTATGGCGCCCATGTTATCACAGTAGATAGACATTGGGTCCAGCGCACTAGGAACCACACCCAGCTCTGTAATGAACTCTTTCATCCATATCGCTTCTTGTGAAGCCTCCGAAGCAGCCATGTATTCCGATTCAGTTGAAGATCTCGCCACAACGCTTTGCTTTGCACTCCTCCAGCTAACTGCTGCACCATTCAAAATAAATACGTATCCAGATTGTGATTTAGAATCATCCGGATCGGTGTTCCAACTAGCATCGGTGTAACCATTAACAACGAGCTGTTCATCACCTCCATAAGAAAGAACCATATCCTTAGTTCTTCTCAAGTACTTAAGGATGTTTTTGACCGCTGTCCAATGATCCACTCCTGGATCACTTTGATATCTGCTAGTTAAACTAACAGCATATGCAATGTCGGGTCTAGTACATAGCATGGCATACATTAGAGATCCTATGGCTGAGGCATAGGGAGTCTTACTCATCCTTTCTCTATCTTCTGCCGATGTCGGACTTTGAGTTTTACTCAAGGTCGTATTGGGCAACATGGGCAAGAACCCTTTCTTGCTATCTTCCATTCCAAACCTCTTTAGAACTTTGTCCAAATATGTACTCTGTGACAATGATATTTGGCGTTTCGATCTATCTCTATAAATCTTTATGCCTAATATGTAAGCTGCTTCGCCAAGATCCTTCATTGAAAAACTATTATTCAAATATTCATTGACACTATTAAGAAGGTCTACATCATTCCCAATCAACAATATGTCATCCACATATAGTATTAAGAATGCTACAGAGCTCCCACTCACTTTCTTGTAAATACAAGCTTCTCCATAAGTTTGTATAAAACCAAAACTTTTGATTACCTTATCAAAACGTTGATTCCAACTTCGGGATGCTTGCTTCAATCCATAGATGGACTGTTGAAGTTTGCATACCTTGTTAGCATCTTTAGGATTGACAAAACCTTTGGGTTGCATCATATACAACTCTTCATCAATATCTCCATTGAGGAATGCTGTTTTGACATCCATCTACCATATCTCATAATCATAATATGCAGCGATTGCTAACATAATCCTTACAGACTTTAGCTTCGCTACTGGTGAGAAAGTCTCATCGTAGTCAACTCCTTGAATTTGTCGAAACCCTTTTGCGACAAGTCGAGCTTTATAGACAGTAACATTACCATCAGCATCTGTTTTCTTCTTGAAAATCCATTTGTTCTCGACAGCCTTCCGGCCATCCGGTAAGTCCACCAAAGTCCATACTTGGTTTTCGTACATGGATCCAATCTCGGATTTCATGGCTTCTTGCCATTTATTGGAATCTGGGCTCACCATCGCTTCCTCATATGTCTCGGGGTCATCGGTGTTGTCCACCAACATGACATTCATAACGGAATCATACCAATCTGGAGTGGTACGAGTTCTCGTTGACCTCCGAGGCTCTGTAGCAACTTTAACCGAAGTTTCATGATCACCATCATTAGCTCCCTCTCTTATTGGTGCAGGCACCACAGGAACTTCTTCCGGTGCTGCGCTACTCGCAATTTCGAGAGAAGGTTCGACAACCTCGTCGAGTTCTACTTTCCTTCCAGTCACTTCTTTCGAGAGAAATTACTTCTCTAGAAAGGATCCATTCTTGGCAACGAAGATTTTGCCTTCGGATCTATGATAGAAGGTATACCCAATAGTTTCCTTCGGGTATCCTATGAAGACGCATTTTTCCGCTTTGGGTTCAAGCTTGTCCGGCTGTAACTTCTTTACATAGGCTTCGCAACCCCAAATTTTAAGGAACGACAATCTAGGTTTCTTCCCAAACCATAATTCATACGGTGTCGTTTCAATGGATTTAGATGGTTCCCTATTTAAAGTGAATGCGGCTGTTTCTAATGCATAACCCCAAAATGATAGCGGTAAATCTGTAAGTGACATCATAGAACGAACCATATCTAAGAGAGTTCGATTACGATGTTCGGACACACCATTACGCTGTGGTGTTCCCGGCGGTGTCAACTGTGAAAGTATTCCGCATTTCTTCAAATGCTCGCCAAACTCGTAACTTAGATATTCACCTCCACGATCAGAACGTAGAAATTTAATCTTCTTGTTACGTTGATTCTCTACCTCACTTTGAAACTCCTTAAACTTCTCGAAAGTTTCGGACTTATGTTTCATGAAATAGATATACCCATATCTACTCAGGTCATCCGTGAAGGTAAGAACATAACGATAACCACCGCGCGATGCTACACTCATTGGACCACACACATCGGTATGTATGATTTCCAATAAGTCCGTAGCTCGCTCCATCATACCAGAAAATGGAGTCTTAGTCATTTTTCCCATCAGACATGCTTCGCATCTTTCAAGTGATTCAAAATCAAGTGATTCAAGAAGTCCATCGGAATGGAGTTTTTTCATACGTTTCACTCCAATGTGACCAAGACGACAGTGCCACATATAGGTCGAATTATTGCTTGATTTCAAACGTTTAGCCTCAATGTTGTTGATATGTGTATTTCCACTATCGAGATTCAATAAGAATAGACCATCTATCAAAGGTGCATGTGCATAAAACATATTACTCATATAAATCGAACAACCATTATTCTCGGATTTAAACAAGTAACCGTCTCGCAATAAACAAGATCCCGATATAATGTTCATGCTCAACGCAGGCACCAAATAACAATTATTTAAGTATAAAACTAATCCCGATGGTAGATGAAGGGGTAGCGTGCCGACCGCGATTACATCAACCTTTGATCCGTTTCCCACGCGCATCGTCACCTCGTTCTTCGCTAGCTTCCGTTTATTCTGCAGCACCTGTTTCGAGTTACAAATATGAGCAACCGAACCAGTATCAAATACCCAGGCACTACTACGAGTACTAGTGAGATACACATCAATAACATGTATATCAGATATACCTTTCTTCTTGATGTTGCCATTCTTCAGATCCGCCAAGTACTTTGGGCAATTCCGCTTCCAGTGACCTTCTCCTTTGTAGTAAAAGCACTCAGTATCAGGCTTGGGTCCAGCCTTGGTCTTCTTCGCCGGCGTGGTAACTTTCTTACCACCCTTCTTGAAGTGTCCCTTTTGCTTAGACTTGCCTTTCTTGAATTTGGTGGTCTTATTGACCAACAACACTTGGTGCTCTTTCTTGATCTCCACTTCTGCAGATTTCAACATGGTAAAGAGTTCTGGCAACGTCTTGTTCATGTTCTGCATGTTGTAGTTCATCACAAAGTTCTTGTAACTTGGTGGTAGTGATTGTAGGACACGGTAAATCCCCAAAGCATTAGGAATCACTATACCCAAGCTTTGAAGTTTGTTTGCGTGCCCAGACATCTTAAGCACATGCTCACTGACGGAGCTGCCCTCTTCCATCTTGCAGTTAAAGAACTTTTCAGAAGCCTCATAGCTTTCAATTGCCGCATGAGTCTCAAAAATCAATTTGAGATCCTCGACAATATCATATGGGTCTGATTCTTCAAACCTTTTCTGAAGCTTCGATTCCAAACCATACAAGATAGCACACTGAACTATGGAGTACTGATTCTTCCGAGCGAGGTAAACATTCTTTACTTCATCGGGAGCATCAGCTGCAGGTGGGTCACCCAGCGGTGCATCCAGCACATAGGTCAAATTACCAGCTGTGAGGACAATCCTCAAATTGCGGAACCAATCCGCGAAGTTGCTTCCATTGTTTTTCAACTTTTCTTTCTCTAGGAACGCATTAAAATTGATGGTAGGGGCTGCCATTGATCTACAACATATTTGCAATAGTTTAGACTAAGTTTATGACAAATTGAGTTCAAATTAATTAACAAAGTTAATCTAGGTGAACTCCCACTCAAAACAATATCCCTCACATTGTTTTAGTGATCACACGAACCAAATCCACCATATCAACACCGATCATCACGAGAGTTGATATAGTTTCAATGGCGAACAATCGTCATGTTCATCATATCTACTATATGATTCATGCTTTACCTTTCGGTGATCCGTGTTCCGAGACCATGTCTGTACATGCTAGGCTCGTCAAGATCAAACCTTAGTTTCCGCATGAGCAAATCTGGCTTGCTCACGTTGTATACACTTGCAGAATCTAACACACCCGATCATCACGTGGTGCTTCGAAACAACAAGCTTTAGCAACGGTGCTAACTAAGGGTGAACACTTTATGACTTGAAATTGATGTGCATGAGGGATCATCTTATAATGCTACCGTCGTCTACTAAGAAATACAAGATGCATAAAGGATTAACATCACATGCAATTCAATAATATGTGATATGATATGGCCTTTCTTCTTTGTGCTTCCGATCTCCATCTTCAAGCACGAACATGATCTCCATCATCACCGGCATTGCATCAAGGTCAATGACGCTTCTCCATGGTTGTCGTCCACCGGCTTCAACTATTACAACTACTTTGAATAGACACGCGGGTCTTAACATAAATTAAAAACAACCATATGGCTCCTGCCGGTTGCCAACTTACAATAAGGAACATTGCATACATCAAATATAATCACAATCATGGCCATATCACATCACTGCACACCCCTGCAAAACAAAGTTAGACGCCTCTACTTTCTTTGCATATTTTACGTGGTTTGGGGCTTTCAATAAGTGTCGTTCTAACTTACGAACAAGAACCACAACATTGATACTAGCATTGTTGATCACCCGTTGTAAATTGGATCTTAACTATGCTAGGAGAAACAGGCACCCGCAAAGCCACTTATGCAATACAAGTTGCATGTCAAGCGTGGAGCAAGTCTCATGAACGATGTCATGTAAGGTTAGCCCGAGCCGCTTCATCCCAACATACCGCAAGATGCAAAGTACACAAGAAGCAATCGACAATAAAAGCATCAACGCCCACAATGACCATTGTGTTCTACTCGTGCAACAGATCTACATATAGACACGACTCTGATACCACTGTAGGGTTTTGTAGCATGGAAAACAAAAAATTTCTATCGCATACAAACAAACAAGCCAAGATCTATCTACTAGATTGTAGCAACGAGTCGATGGAATAACTTACCCTCGAAGATTCCAAAGTGTTTAACGAGAGCGGATTCTCGTGGGTGATGTAGTCGTACTCTCCCCGATCTCAAGATCGTGTAGACGATCCTTCCGGCGCTGCGTTCTGGCAGCGCTCCCGCAGTCGGTCACACGTTCGGTACTCGACGAAGACCTTCCTCTCCCTTGTTCCAGCAGGCAGCGGAGGTTGTAGCACTCTCCCCGCGATTCCGGCAGCACAACGGCGTGGTACCGGAAGTAGAGGGGAGATCCCGCAGGGCTTCGCCTTAAGCCGGAGCGAGTATGGTGGAGTATGAGAGAGAACTATTAGTGGTCTAGGGTTTAGACACACCAATTAGAAGGCTCTAATCCGAAGGCTAGTGCAATTAGAAGCTCTAAACCAAAGCGTCTCTAAACCGGAGTCTAGGGCTAGGATTTAGATTAGAGGATAGGAGCTTGTGTGTCTAGAGGAGGGGGCCCTGCCCCTCCTTTTATAGGTGGAGGGGCCGGCCGCGCCATGGGGAGGGAGGGGAGTCCCTCCCCAACTCGGCTTGGAGGAGGCGCGCCGGTTGGAGGAGGGTCTCCCTCCCCAACTCGGTTTCCCTCTTTCCTCTTTCCCTCTCTTTCCTGTTTTAGCCGTTTGACTTTTCAAACTTGCTATTTGACTTTTCAATTAAGGATTCAATTTAATCCTTTATTTGGAACAGCGAGAACACTAAGTACATGATGCAATCATTCCAATATGCAATGACACATTCATGTACCCCTTCCCCTCCGGAGTGCCGGACATTCCGGAACCTTCTAGAACATTCCTGATGAAAACACCGGAATCATTCCCGAACTCCGAAACGGGACTTTCCTTATATGAATCTTATTCTCCGGACCATTCCGGATCACCTCATGATATCCCGGATCCCATCCGAGACTCCGAACAACATTCGGTCTCTTTCTCATAATACCATAACTACTCAAACAACGTCGAATCCTTAAGTGTGTCTCCCTACGGTTCGTGAATTATGCGGACATGATCGAGACACTTCTCCGAACAATAACCAATAGAGGAATCTGGAAATTCATATGGCTCCCACATATTTCTACGATTACTTTGCGATCAAATGAACCACTTACATACGATACCAATTTCCCTTTGTCTCACGATAGTTTACTTATCCGAGGTCATGATCGTCGGTATCTCTGCATACCTAGTTCAACCTCGTTACCGATAAGTACTCTTTTCTCGTTCCCGTGATATGTGATCCCTTGTGATCCAGTCACATGCTTGCAAGCTAATTGGATGACATTCCACCGAGAGGGCCCAGAGTATATCTATCCGTCATATGGATGGACAAATCCCACTCTTGATCCATGTGTTTCAACCAATACTTTCCGAACACTCAATGCCACCTTTATAGCCACCCAGTTACGGTGTGGTGTTTGATGTCATCAAAGCATCCATCCGGTAAAGGTGATATGCATGATCTCATGGTCGAAGGAATTAGGTTACTATGTATCAGAAAGCATATAACAATTGAACTATTGAAATGACTTGATCTTTATGCTACGCTTATCTATAGGAGTATGTCCACCATATCATTCTCCTAACGATATGATCTTGTTGTTGATAACATCTCAATGTTCATGATAGTGAAACCTCAATCATTTATCAACCAACAAGCTAGTGAAGTATAGAGGCTATACTAGGGACTTCAAATTAAGTCTACAAATCACACAAGTATCAATGTTTCCTTGTTAATACTATTATAGCATGAATGTAAACATTTATCATAAACACAAATATATAATAATAACTACATTTATTATTGCCTCTAGGGCATATCTCCAACAGTTCAGGCTTCTTCCGATGATCTGCTTCACCTTTGAAATGCTTGCCTTTCTTTCTTACGGGATGATTGGTCGGAAGAAATCGTCGATTCGCCAGGTACACAACCTTCTTGCATTTATGCAAATATGTACCTTCGGTCTTATCTAAACAGTGGGTGCATGCCTTATATCCCTTGTTTGTCTGTCCTGAAAGGTTACTAAGAGCAGGCCAATCATTGATGGTTACGAATAAAAACCCTCGTAGATCAAATGGCTCCTGTTTGTTCTCATCCCACGCACGTACACCTGGTTTTCCTCACAACTGTAAGAGTTTTTCAACTAATGGCCTAAGGTACACATCAATGTCGTTGCCCGGTTGCTTCGGGCCTTGGATGAGCACTGGCATCATAATGAACTTACGCTTCATGCACAACCAAGGAGGCAGGTTGTAGATACATAGAGTCACGGGCCAGGTGCTGTGACTGCAGCTCTGCTCCCCAAAAGGATTCATGCCATCCGTACTTAGACCAAACCATAAGTTCCTTGCGTCACCTGCAAAGTCTGGGAAGTCTCTCTTGATTTTTCTCCACTGTGACCCATCAGCAGGGTGTCTCAACTTCCCGTCTTTCTTACGGTCTTCTTTGTGCCATCGCAACAACCTGGCATGCTCTTTGTTTCTGAACATGCGTTTCAACCTTGGTATTATAGGAGCATACCACATAACCTTAGCTGGAACCCTCTTCCGGAGGGGCTCTCCCTCAACATCACCAGGGTCATCTCGTCTGATCTTATACCGCAACGCATTTCATACCGGACATTTATCTAAATTCTCATACTCCTTACCGCGGTAGAGGATGCAGTCATTAATGCATGCATGTATCTTTTGCACATCTAATCCCAAAGGACAGAGAGTCTTCTTTGCTTCGTAGGTACTCTCGGGAAGTTCGTTATGTTTTGGAAACTTCGGCTTCATTATTTTCAGCATCTTTTCAAATGAGGAGTCAGTTAGACCACACTCTGCCTTCCATCACAACAATTCCAGTGTGGTACCGAGCTTTGTGCTGCCATCTTCACAATTTGGGTACAACAATTTCTTGTGATCTTCTAACATGCCCTCTAACTTCAACTTCTCATTTTCTGTTTCACAGTCTCGCTTTGCATCAGAAATGACCCTACCAAGTTCATCAGCCGGCTGATCCGATGCCCGTTTTTCACCACTTTCCTCTCCATTGTCTTCCATTGCAGTATCACTGTATTCAGGAAACATATGATGATAGTTGTTATCATCATCTTCTTCTTCACCATCTTCCATCATAACCCCTCTTTCCCCGTGCTTGGTCCAACAATTATAGTTGGGCATGAAACCTTTCATAATCAGGTGGCCGCGAATGATTTTCGAGGAAGAGTACTCCTTGTTGTTCCGACATTGAACACATGGACAACGTATAAATCCATTCTCTTTGTTTGTCGTAGCCACATCGATAAATTTATCCAAGCCTTTGATATACCCGGCTACGCGCCGGTCACCGTACATCCATTCCCGACCGTTCATCTGCATCATATAAGTAAGTTTATCAAAAAACAGGACATCATAAATAGTGAAATAACCAATTCACACCGACACATGAATTGTATCAATGACCTAGAAAAGATAAGATTGCTAACCTCGATCGAGGGAAATAAAGAGGAGAAAGCTCAAGTGCGTCTCGGACACCTTCTATATTTTTGTTCTATGAGAAATTCAACGGGATTTTTCACTCAAACATTTCATCAAACACCTTCAATGCATGCATAGAAGAGAAAAAACTAGCACACCCCTCACACCTTCCACCATTCGAAAAAACAGAGTGGAGGCAGAGGGGGCTGAGGCGTTGCATTTATAGAGGGCAGGAGAATACGTCCCGGTTGGAGCAACCAACCGGGACTAAAGGTTTGGCCACAGCCACTGTGGCCAAACCTTTAGTCCCGGTTGGTGGCTCCAACCGGGACGTATTCCCCCTTATCAACCGGGACGCATGCCCCTGGCCCCGTGCTCGCTCCAACCGGGACGCGTGCCAGCATTAGTCCCAGTTGGTGGCGCAACCGGGACTAATGCTCCGAGGGGGCGCGAACGGATGGCATGTTTTCTACTAGTGCTTGTTGTTTGACCGAATTACCTGTCCTACCACCACAGTCAAAAACTGAACGATTCGTTTACAAAGTCTTCACCGCCGCCGGTAACCGCCTCCTCCGGCGAGGTAACACCCGTTGCTCTCCTCCTACGTGCACACGCCCTGCCCGAGGGATCGAGGAAGCCCGCCCCCGCTGTTCCCTGCTCGCTGCCTCCGGCCACACCTCCTGGACGCTGTAATACAGTGGCCGGCCACGCACCTCCTAGATGCATGCGTGCTACGACCGCGCTCCAGTGACCCCGACGGCCTAGCCGCGTCCTTCCTCCTATTCGCCGCTGGTCCAATATCGATAAGATGAGGCGCTGCAGGAGATAGGCTAGGAGATTTTGTTGGTTAGTGGAGTTGCAGGAGCCTGCCTTTTTTTTAGATCTGGCCCGATTTTTTTTTTGAATTTTGAAAAAAACTTCTATGGCGCATATTGGCAATATGCGCCATAGAATTATAATTCAGTGGCGTGGTATCAGTGGCGCTTTCCCATATGCGCCACAGAAGTCCAAAACCTATGTGTCACAGATGGTTGTTTTCCTAGTAGTGTTGTCAATTTTGCTTACGAACTACCACCTCCAACTAATATCACAAACATGTTTGGGAATTGGTTTGAATGGTGTTGATAAATCTTCTAAGGCTAGCATTCACATTGGTGTCTCTATCTTATGTTGGTCTATCTAGAGATGCAAGAATGCCATTATCTTTAACAAATCAAAATCTTTTAATCTTTTGCAGGTTATTCATACGATGGCACATTGAGTGCAGCTTTAGGCGTATGGCTACTGGGTGCAGCCATTTACTGATGGTCGTCCACCACATATTCAGTCAATCATGCTGGCAGGCGCTTAATCGACTACATGATGCTTAGTTTTCTATTGTTTCATATTTTTCGCTAGTTGATCCATGTATCAACTTTAAGCGACCCATGATGTGCAATATGTGTTGACTGTTGGATGTTGGATCTTGATTTTAATAAAGGTTATGTGTATCAACCGATACAGAGACCGGAGTTTTCCCTTTTTTTTTAAAAAAAGTGGTTTTAATGGTTAATCACGAGATAACAAAATAGAGTGCGACCGCCACCACCCCTCTCATCTCTCCAGGGAAAAAATAAAAACTAGACAAACAACCAAATAAAGTGAAAAACATGACACAAGGGTTATTTTCGCTGGACAGGCCTACTGAAACTTGGCCAGAACTACCTTTAAGAAAAGCTGCAGTCTACTCCCTCTGTTCGGGATTATAGGTCCTACACGCATACCTAAATTGTTAATTTGACCAATAAAATATAACTTATATATCACAAAAATTATATCATTAGAAAATATAACCTCTAAAGTTTCTAATGGTATAATTTTTATATTATATTATTTATATTTTGTTATTTAAATTAGCAACCTAGTTATCCGTGCGGGACTTATAATCCCAAACGGAGTGAGCACCAAACAACCGTAATAGTTCGATGATGTCCTTGCCATGGTTGCATGTGTGACGGACCGGCAGCATTTTAGGCCTGCCGAACTTCCGGCGATTGCGGTGCCCGGTCGCGGATCCAAAAGTCGCAATTCGCATTCAGAAGCTACCAGCATTGAACTCCTTTTGACTGGAGTCTAACCGTAAAGCGCCAGAGCACCAACACCACTTGCATGAATTTGCCAGCCTAACTCGTAGTAAGCTGATACTCTCTCCGTTTTAAAATATAAGATACTTTAGGTTAGGAAGAAAATGTATCTAGACTTATTTTAGTGTGTAGATTTATTTCAAATATGAATAAAGCTACATACTAAAAGAAGTCTAAATGCATTTGTTTCACAAAGCTAAAACATCTTATATTTTAAAACGGAGGGAGTACTAAATTAGTAACGTTTTTTTTAGGAAACTAAATTAGTAACGTTTGGTCGGTCTAAGGCGTAGCAATTCGACGCATCTATTCGACGACCGCGCGAGTGAACTCAGCTAAGCAAAGTGATGATACGCGCGCGATTTTTCAACGCATGTCATGTCACGGCCGGTGGCGTCGATGATCACTATTATTGCATGTTAGTAGTACTAACATACTACTAGTATCTGTATTTGAACTGCCACTAAATCCGCCTACGTTGAAATGTCTTCTCGATCGATTCCTTTCAAAGACACTTCCCACAGTAATCTCTTACACGCAACGTTTTCTGACCATGTACCGTACAGATGAACATTCTGACTGGAAAAGGCTAGCTCGTGGCATTTATCATATGAAGAAGAAACTTTATGGAGCCAAAATTTATCAACAAGATATCCACACGCAATGATGTGGCATTTACTAAATTAGGTAGCCATAGGAATCTTCTCTCCATCTGTCGTTTTCGATTTTCTCGAGTAAATGAAAGAAACAACTGCGAGTACATATACTCAGATCGAAATTATCAGGTTCCAGAAACATAATTATGTCTGGTGATTGGTGGTGTTGTGTGTGAACTGTGCCTAAGAGGAATTATACTCTATTGTGACAAAACAAGCGCTATAAAATTGATCTTATTAGAACTCCCTCTGGCCCATAATATAAAATGTTTTTGCGACCTGTAACAGCTGGCCAAAACATCTCTGTTGGATAGATCTCTCCCACGTTCGGGCCCAACGGACCGAACGGAGTCCCTCATCGCGCCCTAATCGGGGGCGCCCAACCCTATCCATGGTTGTGGACCCCTGTCGCCAGCGCGTATATAAAGAGGTGGGGGGCCGGACGCACACGGTACGAGGTTCACCGTGCGCCGCAGCCCCCCACCAACACACCCACCGATTAGGGTTCGCGCTAGGCCGACGGGAAGCTCCGCCGCCACCGCTCTCAACCACCCACGCTCACGCCGACGCCCCTTTTCCCATGGCCAACGACGGCGGGTCTAGCTCCGGCTCTGGCTCCGGAATCCCCTCCGGTTCATGCTTGTCAAGCCAGGGCGCAGGTAGTGTCTCTCTCCCTCTCAGATCTACATGTTCAACTACTACAGAGCATCTACCAAGGTTAGGCTAAATCTAACAATGGTATCAGAGCGCTTAGATGCTAGTTTCTTTGGTAGAAAAGCAAAAATGAAAGAAAACCCTAGATCCAAAAGTGCGCCTTGCCCCTCTGGCCGCGCCGTCCCCCTCGATCCCTATGCGCATCGGCAAGCCGAGGCGTAGGGAAGAAGGACACACCCCTTCGGGGGCAAAGAAAATCCCAAGTCGTAACCCGCAAATCAAAAGGAAATCCCACCTCCCAGATCCCAAACCAAAAGGAAACCCCAAATCGGACACCGGACGCCGGAGTGCGCCGGCAAAGAAATCTGCCCACCTTGTCCGCTTGACGGCGGCGCCCCCACCCTCGGGTGGAAGCGCGCGTCGACAAGAAGACAAGGGAGGCAGCGTCGCCGTCCTCCTCTCTGCTCTGCTTCTCGCGGGGTGGGGGCGGTGTTGGACAGAGTGAACGGGGAAGGGGAAAAGGGTGGTGGCGCTGTAGGAAGGAGGGGACCGTCGCCGGCACAGCTGCCGGACGGACGACCGCCTCCCCTCTCCAACGCCGCCGGAGCAAAGCTCACCGCCGGCCCCACCGCTCGCGGGCTCGTGGGGCAGAGGGAGGGGCGCACCGTGCGGCCACCTCACCTCGCCTCGGCCTCGCACGCGGGCAGCCTCCACAGCCCAGCCAGAGGGAGGGGCTCGCCGGAGGGCGGCCGCCTCGCCTCGGCTTAGCGCGGGCTGCGCCGCCGGAGCCAGAGGGAGGGGCTCGCCATAGGCGGCCGCCTCGCCTCGGCACCGCGGAGACGCATCGCTCGGGTGAGGGGCGTGGGGAGGGGAGGGGCCGCGGCCGCCTCGACCGCTCCTCCACAGCGCCGCCGCACCGCGGGGTGCACGCGTGGTGGACGCGCCGCCGACGCGCGGTGGACGCGCCGCCGACGCGGAGTGGACGCGGGGCGAGTGAGGAGAAAATGGGACTAGGGTTTTCGGCGCTGGCGGCGTAGGGGGCTTTTATCCCTCCGAAGAGGACGGCAGGCCGTCAGATCTAGGTCTGGCCGAATCAACGGCCAGGATCCTCTGCCGCGGGCGGCGCGGGCGGTGCCGGGCCGGGCAGGCCGAGCGGCTGGGTGCTGGCGGGCCGCTGCTGGGCTGCGGCCACAGTCCGTCTGCAGCGCGCGCAGGACAGAGGCCCCTGTGGGCCTTTGCGGGCCGCTGCTGGTTGGGCGGTTGGCGCCTGGCGAGCGCGCGCGCAGCAGGCTGCTGCTGGGCCGCTGGGCCGCGATGGCAGACAGTTTTTTCCTGTTTTTTATTTTACAGAGTTGTTTTAATTGTCTTGCTTAGAGTTTTGAGCAATTCTTTGCATAGTTTTCTCTAGTCATTTTACTTTTATGTATATTTTGACTAGAGAACATTACAAAGGCAGAATTTTTTCTGTAAAGTATGAGTTTTATGAAAGTCATTATTGAAGTTTCCGCTGCAAATAGTCATTTTAAATTGCAAATGTATGGTTTAAATTGCAACAATGCAATAAAAGTTGTTTAAATTTTGACATGAAGATGTGATTAAAGTGATTATGTCTCATGCTATTAATTGACCAACGTTATTAATACACATGACCATAATCTTTTTCCATTAAGTATTAAAGGTGCATTTAACTTTATTTCTGCCCAACGGTGATGTAATTTTAAATAGCACAAAGCGATGGCATGCTTAATTTATACCAACGTTGAATTAACGCATACAGTTGTTTTTCCTTGGTGATATCACATCTTTTGTGATTTTCAGGAGGTCTCAACCTCATGGCATGTTTGAAGGACATCCCGCTCCTAAGGGGGGACAACTACTCCGAATGGAGGAAGAAATTTGATTTGGCGTTCGTATGCGCCGAAGTGGATTGGGTGGTTGACACCAAGCAACCAGTCAAGCCCGCTGACCCGGTCAGGGGTGCTGCTGAAGAAAGTGCTGACTTTGAGAAAAGGAAGAGGGACCATGCTCCATTGGAGCTGGCCTACTCGATTGATAACCAGAAATGGGTGAACGCCAACAAGAAGTGTCTGGCCTTCGTAAAGAACACAATTGAGAACGCAATAGTGGGCTCAATTGGAGAGTGTGCTACCGTGGGCGAGTATCTCGCCAAGATAAAGAGCCAGTTTACTGGCTCTTCAAAGATGTATGTGACCCAGCTGTTAAAGCAGCTGGTTACTGAAAAGTATACGGGAGGACCCCACGGAATAAGAGAGCACATCTTGAGGATGTCAAACATGGCAGCGAAGCTCAAGCCCATGGATGAAGACCTCGAGCTAAAGCCAGCACTCTTGGTGCACCTAGTGATGACCTCACTTCCACAGCCTTTTGAAAACTTTGTAATAAACTATAATATGTCCCCTGAAAAGTGGGACATAGAAAAGACCATTGGGATGTGCTCCCAAGAAGAGGAAAGGCTGAAGGCCCTTCACGGCGGTTCTCTGAACTTCGTGAAGGACAATAGGAAGAGAGGCTTCACAGGCGGCAACCATGGTGGCTCACCCTCCAAGCCACATGGCAAGGGTCCAATGCAGCACCAGTACCAGCATCACCAGTCCACCCCTGGGGAGAAAGATCAGTGCCATCACTGTAAAAAGCCGGGCCACTACAAGAAAGACTGCCCGATTTGGCTGAAGTACATCATGGCCAAAAATGGTAAAGATATTGTTTCCTTTGTTAATGAATCTCTGTATGAAAAGTTTACTAGATCCACTTGGTGGATTGATTCTGGTGCAACTGTTCACGTTGCCAACTCTTTACAGGGGTTCCATTCGACAAGGACCACGCCAAGAAGAGAAAGACACATTGAAGTGGCGAATGGAATAGAAGCAGAAGTGGAGGCCATTGGTGACGTCCCTCTGGAGCTGGCTGATGGCTCTTTCCTTTTGCTCAAAGATGTGCTTTTCGTTCCCTCATTACATAGAAATTTAATAAGTGTTTCCTGTTTGGACAAAGATTCTTACGAATGTTATTTCGGAAATGGCAAGTGTGCCATTTGGTTGAAAGACAAATATGTGGGTGTTGCTACATTATTTGATAAGTTATATTTGTTATCCCTGCATGAGAAAGTTCTTTCTGTGTGTGATGTGAATGAAAAAGTTTCCTTGTCGAACAAAGAACAAAAGAAAAGAAAGCGAACTCTTGACTCATCGAAACTATGGCACTGTAGACTAGGCCATATTTCGAGGGGAAGAATAGAAAGCCTCGTTAAAAATGACATTCTTCCTCCGTTAGAGTTCTCCGACATAGAACAATGCATAGATTGCATTAAAGGAAAGTATGTCAAACAAATTAAAAAGGGTGCAAACTGAAGCATAGCTACAGTAGAAATAATACACACGGATATTTGTGGACCGTTTTCGGTGAAAAGTGTGGATGGCTATGATTCATTCATAACATTCACGGATGATCACTCCAGGTATGGTTATATTTATCCAATTAAAGAAAGATCTGAAGCATTGGATAAATTTAAAATTTTCAAAGCTGAAGTAGAAAATCAGCACGATAAAAGAATTAAAATAGTTCGGTCCGATCGTGGGGGGGAGTACTACGGTCGGCATACTCCATATGGTCAAGTACCAGGACCCTTTGCAAGGTTCCTGCAAGAAAATGGAATAGTCGCCCAGTATTCTATGCCGGGCGAACCTCAGTAAAACGGAG
Organism: Avena sativa; assembly: GCA_916181665.1. NCBI lineage: Eukaryota > Viridiplantae > Streptophyta > Magnoliopsida > Poales > Poaceae > Avena > Avena sativa. Next base: position 200,532,592 of record OV702282.1, read on the forward strand.
TAGCTGAAAGACGTAACCGTACCCTTATGGATATGGTGCACAGCATGATGAGCTACTCCACCCTCCCATTGGGATTGTGGATGGAGGCGCTTAAAACCGCCATTCACATTCTCAACAGAGTACCAAGTAAGTCGGTGCCCAAAACACCGTATGAATTGTGGACAGGCAGAGTCCCCTCTCTGCACCACTTGAAGGTCTGGGGGAGCCCAGCTGAGGCAAAAGTTTTCAATCCAAACATTGCAAAGCTATACCCCAAAACAGTATCTTGCCATTTTATTGGCTATCCAGATAAGTCCAAAGGCTATCGTTTCTACTGTCCCGGCAGATACACAAAGTTTGTAGAAACGATACATGCAGTCTTCTTGGAGGACGAATTGATGAGGGGGTGCACGGTAGCTAGGAAAATTGATCTTGAGGAGAAGAGGGTGCATGCACCTAATCCGATGACTCAGGAGCCATTTTTCTCGCTACCTGTTGTGCCACCATCTACAACCCCTGAGGTTGTGGTGCCAGCACCTGTTGTGACTCCACACATGACAACAATAGGCGAAAGTTCGGAACCTGTCCATCAGGAGCCACCTGAACCCACTGTTGAGCACGAAAGGGAGCCAGAACAGCCACCTATTGTAAATGTGCCTGAACCCGAGGCAAGAAATGAGCAAGAGTCTGATGAACTCAGACGGTCTAAAAGAGAACGAAGACCAGCCATTTCTAAAGAAATCTACAAAGTTTACAATGTAGTTCATATGAAGGGCGATCCTACCTCATATGAAGAAGCCATGAGTAGCCCTCACTCAGCCAAGTGGGTGGAGACAATGGAAGATGAAATGAAATCGACGAGTTCCAACAATGTTTGGGACTTAGAGGAAATTCCCAAAGGAGCCAAAACAGTAGCATGCAAGTGGGTCTACAAAACAAAGTAAAACTCCAATAGGAATGTAGAAAAGTACAAAGCTAGACTCGTGGCAAAAGGCTTTACGCAAAGGGAAGGCGTAGATTACAATGAGACTTTTTCTCCGGTCTCATGTAAGGACTCCTTCAGAATCATCATGGCACTAGTTGCACATTTTGATTTAGAGTTACATCAAATGGATGTCAAGACGGCATTTCTAAATGGAGATTTAGAAGAAAATGTTTACATGAAACAACCCAAGGGTTTTTTCATGGAGGGGAAGGAACATATGGGATGCCGCCTAAAGAAATCCATTTATGGGTTAAAGCAAGCCTCTAGGCAGTGGTATTTAGTTTAATGATACCATTAAAAGATTTGGATTCAAAGAAAATGTTGAGGACAACTGCATTTATGCAAAGTTCAAAAGTGGGAAATATATTTTCCTAATTCTATATGTGGATGACATTCTGCTTGCTAGCAGTGATGTTAGTCTACTACTAGAAACAAAGAAGTTCTTGTCATCAAACTTTGACATGAAAGACCTTGGTGAAGCTTCTTATGTTTTGGGCATAGAAATTCACCGAGACAGAAAGAATGGAGTGTTAGGACTGTCGCAGAAAGCGTATTGTGAAAAGATTTTAAAGAAATACAATATGCATGCGAGTAATTCAACACCTTCTCCCATAGTGAAGGGCGATAGTTTTGGGAAATCCCAATGTCCAAAGAATCAATATGAGATCGATCAAATGAAGTCAGTACCATATGCTTCGGCTGTTGGAAGCTTACAGTATGCACAAGTGTGCACTCGCCCTGACTTAGCATTTATCACCGGGGTACTCGGTAGATATCAAGAGAATCCAGGCATAGAGCACTGGAAGATGGTAAAGAAAGCTTTGCGCTATGTGCAAGGCACAAAAGGCCTCATGCTAACATACAGAAGATCTGATTCCCTAGAGATAAAAGGGTATTCAGATGCAGATTTTGTGGGAGATAAAGACGACCGAAAGTCCACGACAGGGTATGTCTTTACTCTCGCAGGAGGTGCTATTTCGTGGAGAAGCGCCAAACAGTCGATAGTTGCATCATCTACGATGTATGCAAAATTCATAGCATGTTATGAGGCCATGGGATAGGCGTTATGGTTAAAGAAATTCTTACCCGACTTGAAAGTGGTTGACTGCATCAGCAGGCCACTAAAGATGTACTGTGACAACGAGCCCGCAGTATTCTATGCTCACAACAACAAGTCGAGTAATACTTCAAAGTCTATAGATATAAAGTATTATGTTGTGAAGGACAAAGTCCAGGATCAAACTATAAGTCTCGAGCATATAAGGACAAAGGATATGCTTGCGGATCCGCTAACGAAAGGCTTACCACCCAATGTGTTCAAGGAACACATAGCCGGCATGGGTTTAACGGGAAGCCTATGATTCCTGGACTATAGAGGCCCAAAGGTAACAGAATTTGTTTCAGAACATGAAGGTATATAGTGGCTGTCTGATTCTATCGGCAATTGAGCTGAGACGATGAAACATGCTATGTGTATCATTCTGTGATGGAATAAGTAAAGAACAAGGTTAAAAGTAAAGTCGAGATCTAGGGGGAGAATGTTGGATAGATCTCTCCCACGTTCGGGCCCAACGGCCCGAACGGAGTCCCTCATCGCGCCCTAATCGGGGGCGCCCAACCCTATCCATGGTTGTGGGCCCCTGTCGCCAGCGCGTATATAAAGAGGTGGGGGGGCCGGACGCACACGGTACGAGGTTCACCGTGCGCCGCAGCCCCCCACCAACACACCCACCGATTAGGGTTCGCGCTAGGCCGACGGGAAGCTCCGCCGCCACCGCTCTCAACCACCCACGCTCACGCCGACGCCCCTTTTCCCATGGCCAACGACGGCGGGTCTAGCTCCGGCTCTGGCTCCGGAATCCCCTCTGGTTCATGCTTGTCAAGCCAGGGCGCAGGTAGTGTCTCTCTCCCTCTCAGATCTACATGTTCAACTATTACAGAGCATCTACCAAGGTTAGGCTAAATCTAACAATCTCTTATTATTTGTCAGAAGAATCTGGATCTATTATAAAAGTTCACAAGAAGTACAAACCATCCTGAACATAATAAAAATAACATCGGGGTCCCTGACCCACCTAACGACCATTACCGTCACCAAAACAAGTCGCCCATGCGCTGTTATCAGAGCTCTCCTACCGGATCCGACCAATGATGCTAATGACAGCCGGGTAGTCTCGTGCACATGCCCCTAATTAAGTACCAGCTCTCCGAAAATAAAGCCATCGTCATTCAAATGTTGAATTGACATGAATCGTTTAACACCAAACGTGTAACAACATAGACTAAAAGATAGTATCTACCATTCCATGCATGTTAGTAGCGACCATAGGATTCCTCGTCCTCCTCAATGCCACACCAGCGAGATCGCCACCAACGAGGTGGGCGAGGCAGGCATGCCTAATTCTTGTATCAAAAAGTGTCGTCGTAGCTATAATAATATCCTTATCAATTATTAAAATTATAAATAGATCATTGGACCACCTAGTTGTCCGACAACTAGTAACACTAACACTAATTATCAAATGGGCATTCTCTACAGTCTATGGTACTACCTTGAGAAGTAAAGGAGATTGAATTATCTGATGCGCGTGCGTATAATCTATGGACAATCTGTATACTACCTTGAGAAGAGAATTCAGGATTGAGTTGTCGATGCTATAGATATCGATGTATAATGTTTTTGACCGTAAGTCCATTCTACGATGAGCATGGGGCAGCTAAATCTTCCTGGCCGGAGACCCGGTCGATCTGCCCACTACCTTCGAAACTTAAAAAGAGAAGTTTGAGCATGATAGCTCAATGATCTTTTTTTAAAAACTAGGCAAGAGGCTTGCCATTTATTGATATAGGAGAGATGGTCAGTTTGTGAGGAAAACCAGCCGAAAATCGATACAACACAACACTACACACAGGCTCCAAGGCCGCGCACCACACGAGTCGAAGGCTTAGACACCCAAATGGCCAAGGCCGACACCCAGAATACCTCAAAATGCAACAAGGCGGAGGCAAAAACTCAGAGCCGACCCCTGGGGCCGCGCACCACCTAGCCAAAAACGGGCCAAGGACAGACAAACCGAACACCACACTTGCAGGAAAGGGCCTCCACCGTGATGCCTCCAACGAGGGGAGCAACGACCAAGAGCGCCACCATCACCGGCATCGGTCGTGGCCAGTGCAGGGTTTTCACCCGAAGCTCACCAAACCGTAGTCATGTCCGCCTGACCGCCAAGTCGAGAAAGCCCAACGGCTCGTCGATGCCAACAACCAACTCGTTCCACAAAACCCTCTGGCCGACGGAGCATCCAAGACGAGGACCCAGGAGGCCAAAACGACACAAGAAAGTGCCGCCCTCGTCCGATCCCGCGAGGGATCAGGGTTTCCCCCGGAGAACCTGGACGGAGGCGCAAGAGCACCACCACGACAACGCCTCCAAGGAGGAAAGGGCGCCAAAAGGCGTCGCCGCTGTCGGCTCCGGCCGCAGCCAGAACAAGACTTTTGCCCGGCAGAGAGTCACAACCTCACACCCGCCACTCGCGGCCGGCCAGACCACCATCACCATACCGCACAAAGACTGCCACGAACACTTCCGCCGTCGAAGCCATCGGACTGGGCAGCTGGACCCGGCCTCCTGCATACCGCCACACCTAGGCTCCCCGTCGCTGCGACGAAAGTCACCATATAGATCATCACGGCTACCCACGAGATAGCTGCCGAAGGAACCATAGCGAACCCGTGCAGCTGTCGCCGTAGACAGGAACAAAGACCATAGCCACCACCATCCTCCACCACGCATGCCAGCAGCACCAAACGCCGCCCGGAAGCCACCACCACCAACATACCAGACCGGAGAGCCCCATGACCACGGCCGGCACCAACCGCACCACGCGGAGAAGAGAGGCCGGGCAGCACCAGCCTGCCGTCGAAGAGCATCGTGGGTGCCACTGGAACGCCAAAGAGGGAGGCGCCGACCAACACCGACGCAGGCTCGAGGACAAACGCCGACGACCGCAAAAACGAGCTCCCAAGATCCGCCGCCGTGCCGCCCACGCGACCACCGCGGGGGCCGCACCGCCGAGGGAAACCCGGGGTCACCGCCCCGGCGTCCAACTCCGCTGGAGGAGCCGCACCGTCCAGGGCCGCCACGCCGCTCCAGGCCGAAGCTCCAATCATCCCGATAGGGAGAGGCCCCCGCCCAGCAACCCGCCGCGCGAGAGGAGGAAGGCCTGCCGCCGCCGTCAGCCGCGCGGCCTTAGCCCGGCGGCGACGAGCGGAGGTGGAGGGGGAGGAGAGGCTGGCGGCGGGATTAGGGCTAGGTCACCCCCCCCCCCCCCCCCCCCTCCGTAAATCATCCTTCACGTTTGTTGGACAGGGAAAGCAACATGAAACAGCCATGCGTGCATGCATCTATGATTAACACGGCTTTGCTTAGTTAACCGTGTCGCACAGTGTCGGCAGCTAGCTTTTTTCACTTCCTGGACCCAAAGCTAGCTATAGCTGTTCCTTTTTCAGGGGAACGTTCGTTACATAGTTCCTCCTGGTCCTGGTGTGAAACGCGCGATAGATTCCAACTCGATCGAACTCAAAAGTCCACCAGAGTCCAGAGTAGGTGAAGACGATGATGTAATCTAATCATCCTAGCCACCATAATAATCATGTCATGCGCAGCAAGCCAACTTTCTCTTGCTATAAATGCCTGCTCCCTTTGGATCCTCTCAGTCCAGCAAACGAGCTCAAGGCACTATCTAGCCAACACACACCACATTGTGATCTCATCATGGCAGCGCGCGCCATTGTCGTCGTCTTCTCCTCGCTTATCCTGGCACTGGTCGCCGGCGGCGCGTCGGCGCAGCTCTCCACGGGCTTCTACTCCGACTCGTGCCCGGACATGCTTACGGCCGTGCGGTCGGCGCTGCACCCAGCGATCGCCAGGGAGCGGCGCGTGGGGGCCTCCATCGTCCGACTCTTCTTCCACGACTGCTTCGTCCAGGGCTGCGACGCCTCGCTGCTGCTGGACGACGCGCCGGGCTTCCAGGGCGAGAAGAACGCCACGCCCAACAAGAACTCCGCCAGAGGGTTCGAGGTCATCGACGCCGTCAAGGCCGCCGTCGAGAAGGCGTGCCCTGGCGTCGTCTCCTGCGCCGACGTGCTCGCCATCGCCGCAGAGGAGAGCGTCGTCTTTTTAAGTATATAGTGGACATGCCGTGGTGGCGCGCCGACGTACGTACGTGCACTTGAACTGAAGCTAACTATAGGTGTGACATGTGTACGTGAAGCTGGGTGGTCCGAGCTGGGAGGTGAAGATGGGACGGAGGGACTCCACCACGGCGAGCTTCAACGGCGCCAATAATGACATCCCCCCGCCCACTTCGGGGCTTGCCAACCTCACCTCACTCTTCGCCGCCAAGGGCCTCTCCCAGAAGGACATGGTCGCGCTCTCAGGTACATCTACGTGCAAATTCTTGCACCTATTGATTAATCGCCAATGTAAATTACCAACATCTTACATTTTCATAAAATAACATGTACTCAATATTTTCGTTTTGTGAGGTAATGTTAATTACCCCACACACTGTTTAACTAATTTCTCATTGGAGTAGGTAGAGCTTAATTTCGATAGTAGCTGAAAAATAGCTGGTATTAAAAAAACGGGACTGATAGCTAAGTTTTCACACCAAATTAAGCTGAGAATTTCTGCATAAGACCTCTCACAGGCTTAAACAGATTATTATAGTGTATATATAGGTGATGGATTCGAAAGTTGGTGACTAATTACCATTGACCTTACCTGGTCGGTTTGCTTTGTGCTACTTGTCTTCCTAAATATAATTAAGATGTTTTCGTAGGCTAAAATAGTCTACCGATGTATATAAAACAAATCTAAAACTTCCGTTCCTTGGTCACTAAAACAGCCTGGAACATATAAACTATGGAATTTGGTCAAGGATTGCTGTGGAAGTAACGAGAAAAGTAGTCCAAGGTAACCTGACCTGGTCTGTCATCTGCTTGTTCCAGGAGCACACACCATCGGCCTAGCTCGCTGCACCAACTTCAGGGACCACATCTACAACGACACGGACATCGACGCCGGCTTTGCGAAGAGCCGCCAACCCAATTGCCCTCCCGCCGCTGGCTCTGGCGACGACAACCTGGCGCCGCTTGACCTGCAGACCCCGACTGTCTTCGAGAACAACTACTACAAGAACCTCGTCCAAAAAAGGGCCCTCCTGCACTCTGACCAGGAGCTCTTCAACGGCGGCGCCGCCGATGCGCAGGTTCGGGAGTACGTCGGCAGCCAGGACGCCTTCTTCAGGGACTTCGTGACAGGGATGATCAAGATGGGGGACGTTGCGCCGCTGACAGGGTCTAATGGACAGATCAGGAAGAACTGCAGGAGGATTAACTAAATGTTTGCAAACAGATCGTAGTTACCTATGTTTACTGTTTCCGCAATTGTGAAACGAATGTACGTTGTACCCGTTTGGATAATAAAAGGACTATGAACCACACCAAGACGGCATGCTCCCTTTTATTTCCCAGGTTCTTGAAACTGTTTCCCATTGCTTTCTAAATGGGAGTGTCTAAGATTTCAGACGTCTGAGAATTTTTTATATCTAAGTCGCTAACATCGTCTTATTATTTGTACTAATTCTTAGTTGCAACCTAGTTGCAACTTATATAACTTGTACTAATTCTTAGTTGCAACCTAGTTGTAACTCATTAAAATCTCAGTTATAACCTAGTTAAACCTCATATGAAAGTTTCACGTTACATGAATCGCGATGTAAATCCAATGACGAGAGAGGTGACCGAGACCTAAAAAGTTTTTAGACGCCGAAAAAGTAACAAATCTGTTTCTAAATATAGCATGCAAAACCTGACAAACCGATAACAATGGAGAGCCTATTTGTGATTTGAAGGTTTGAAAGAGCATAGAAATAGAACTAATGTACGTACAGAACCGGAATGCATGACGAAACAGATTAATAAAAAATGTTACCTATAGTAGAGAAGTAAAACAACGAATATACAATACAAGCAATTCTCTGTGTAGACGAAGACCATGCGTTTACGACGGTGATCCGCGCTTGTAGGAGATGGCATGGTGGAAGCCGAGGTCGTCGGTACGGGGACGGTAAAATAGACTGTGTGCAGCGATGCTATGACCTGAGAGGACGGTATAGCTACAGGGCACAAGTCGGTGCAGCGGCTGGGGAACCACCAGCAACGTATATGCCAAGGAAAGACGCGGTGAAAGCCGGTAGAGAGGACCAAAGGCGACGGCGCTGCGGCCCCTACGGGCAACACAACAGTAGCCCGTAGCTCGCTCGGTGGTAGGAATGTGCTCGGGGACGTGCTTGGCGTAGACAGACGCAGGATCGGTTGATCAGACTGACGTTGTGCTGTATGCGTCATGACATGGACGACATGTAAATCATAGTCGATGGCAACTTTTTCGGTGATGTCCCGGATGATGACGACAAAGAAGATCCGAGGAGGACGGCCACGGCGGCCTCCAAAGGAAGGCGTAGCAGCCGTCTGTGTTACGCGGCAACCTGCCGTGAGGCCACGATAGCCTGCTGCGGTGACCCAGCATACCACTGCATGTGTAGTACACTATAGTCGTTGACATGACATCCACAGAACACCGTTCCGTAAATATCATATCCCTCAGGGTGGTACAACAGAAACATTGCGGGTCCATATTACAAAAGTACACACATTATTATTACTACAATACCGGAAGTTCAAGACTTCCAAAAGATCCAACTTACAAACCAAAATATAAAGTGTTCAGCGGAAATTTAAAAGTAGTAACTCCGACTAGGAGTTGAGCTCAACAGCTTATTCTATAGAGTTCATGCTGCTCGGCTTCGTTAGTTACTACTAACTAGGTACTTAGTTGGACTCGTTCTCATCGACACCGTAGCGGATCTCGTAATCCACGCCTTCAACTCCTCCGGACAGATCAGGTTCCTCGTAGAACACGTGTTCTTGGCATTCAGCTGCATACATCGGCACGTCTTCGGGATCCTCAGAGTCTAAGCAAGGGATCAAAGGAAAGAATGAGTAACAGCGTTACCTAACAAGTTCATTATATGCAAGATGGGAAGTTTGATGCTCTAACTACCACCTCGGATTATAAATCCTTGGCACTATGCAGTTTTTGTAAATCTTTCTTTAAAGATTGATTTATTCTGAAAAACTATGACAATCAGCCTTCACAGGTTGACCAGAACTTTCATGGAGTTCCTTTCCTGCCGCGTTCGTAGCTCCTTCCCGGAATAGGGAGTAACAAGTTACAGTTCTTACACTCTGTAGAGATGCGTTACTTTACCCATGAGAGATCAACTCCTTGTTGCACAACTGGACGTACTTTTTCGTCCATAATTTCATGATGTGGGGCCCAGTAGTTGGTCCAAGCTAAGCACTGCCCCTTCGCGATCCCGCATGCCTCCTTGGTGTACACCATGCCCACATAATGAATTACAGCAATGGTTTGTACAAACCGTTAGATGCCAGAACTATCGTAGGACGATGAGGGTTCCCACCCATATGCTGCATATCCTCTGCGAATTACCAATTAATATGCACGCTACGAGGATAACAGCCACGACCTGCACATCCGGCTTCATGCAAGAGAAAGAAGATACAGCCGACTTCTCTGTCCCATTCCAAATCTCATGGCTAACGCGTAATATACGGCGCTAGAATCACTGATATCAAGGGTTATTAAGTCCCTACTTGATCATCATTGTTGCAAATAGAACTCTAAGTTCTATTTCTCCATTATATCATCACTTATGATGATATATTTATGATTTCTTTATTTATGAAAATATTATTTTCTTTCCTTTATAGCATATATGATAACACACAATTTGCAAATACTTTGATAAAGACTCTTCAAAGGACATGAGCAAGTGATGAACTTGCCTTGTGATGGCAAGGTAGTGAAGTCTGATGCTTGCACTGGACCTTGAGCTTCTAGTTCTACAAAAACATCATTATTGCCCGGTAAGGACAATATTTAAAGAAGCAAAATGATTATGCAAGTAATGTAATGCATTTTTTTAATTCTATATGCATTTTCCCTATATAAGGTGCCTTTTAATCAAGCATTTATAAATATTATCTTTTTATATTTATTGCATATATTTAATTATTTTATTTTATTTCCCTTTTATTTGATTTTTACTGATTTAATAATTCTTTTAGGAATTATTAATTATACATTAAAATTTATTATTAAATATTTATTTAGTATTTTTCAGAAATACTATAATATTAATGTATCATGAAAGTGATTTTTATTTATTTTTATCACCTTTCAATAATTTTATAAAATTCCATAAATAATATATAAATTACAAAATTCTTATAAAAATTTAAATGTCCAAAATTTGATATTTTATTTTATTTGGATAGAGTGGATTATTGTGAATCCAAAAATATTTTATTTATAATTTTTGGACTTTTATTTTATTTTCTAGAATTTTATTGAGGTTAGGGGCATTTTGGTCTTTTCCAATTGATTAAAACAGTTTTTAAAACAACTTGGGCTAGCCTTTTGGGCTTATTGGGCCAGTGTGGCCCAATAGGGCAGGGTCAAAATACAACCCCGAAGGGTTTTGGCCCACCCAGCCCAGTCTCTCTGCCTCCCTCTCTCCCTCGACCTTATCCTCTCCTCCTCTGACCCGACCCTATGGTCGGCGATGCCGCCACCGTCGATTCTCGCCATCGTAGGCCGTTCTAGTCGCCGCCGTGGTTTGATTTGGGGTTGTCGATGACGCTCGTTCATTCTATCCAATTAGATTTGGCTTCGGGGCTTCCCCGTGGCCAGGTCCACCCCGTTCCTGAACCCTAGGGTTAAGGAAAGGTACTGTCGCCACCGTCGTGGTCCCGTCTGCGGTGGTGCGCTGGGCTCGTGTGCTGCTGCGGCCGCCGCCGTGGCTGGTGCAGGTTGCAGCGCCCCTCTGGGTGCTCCCTGTGCCGCCACGGTTCGTCGGCCAATCTGCTTCCTCTTCAATTTGTCAGCGAGGACCTCAGGTAAGTTGTTTCTGTGGTTCTTGTTCATGCAACTGCCATGAATCTCTCTGTGTGTATCTAGTGGCTTCTCATGCCTAGTGACTATGTGCTGATTAGGGTTCATCCCTTAATTAGGGTTCTTGTTTTGATTAGGGTTCATAACCCCCTGTTGATCATGTCCATGGTGCTTGTAGATCTAGTGATGATCATACTTGAGCATGAAGAATGATTGTTTGCTGTGCTTAATGATTTGTAGTGGCTTTGATGATGCTAGTTGCCTATCAGATTATTCTAGTGATGATTCACTATGATCCTATGCTAGTGTTTCTATGGAATCCCTTATTGGATTATGTTGTTGATCTGAGAATTTACTCTACTGTCAGAATGCTTGTACTGACGGTGGTTTCTCTCAGTGGTTGCGGTAATTATAATGGTAGCTAGTATGAGATTATACACACTGAATCAAATCATTACATGTAATGATTTTCTGTGGATGTATGGATGAGTATAATATTGATTCCTGGCACTTGGCTTCAGGAAGATGATATGTATTGGTTTGTCCCTTTTATCTGTCGGAACTAAGCAAGATTGGTTTTAGTTCATTTAGAGCATGTCCTTGTGATACCATTATGTTGTGTCACACAAGTGATTGAGTTTTATTTTTGGGCTTAGATTGATAATGCTTGGGATTAATACTGGCAAGATGAAATGAAAGCTTTTCTTAACTTTCCTGCCTATGATGTTGGTCCGAGGCTCTAGGATTTAATTCCTAGTTAGTTGAGCAAATAGTTTATTTGAAACTTGTAAGATTAGAGGTGCTACTCTCTCTGGGAGATGTGCCCTGATCTGATAAGATCAAATGAAAAATGATTTAAGTTGCAAAAGTAACACTAAACTCTGTGATGCTGTTCTGAGAGATTAGTGTTTGTGGTTGAGCTTGATTTCTTATCTTTATACTTGGAATCTCTAGGATAGATTCACCTCTCTTGGGTGATTATTGAGAGATCATTTCATAAAGCAACACATGCTTTTGTTTAGATAATATGATGAAATCATGTGATGGTTTTATGAGGCTCACCACAAAATCTGATGTTGGTGTAGTAGATTGATGATGATCTTGATATTGATCTTGATCTGCTTTTGCTGAGCTCCTGAGCTTGCTCTTGAGCTTGCCTGCTCCTCATAGCTTCTGGGCTTGACCTTGCTATCCACCAGATTCATCCCCCTCCTTATGTCACCATCCTGGTGATGTTTGGTTGATCTGGGTGATTTGGTTTGGCTGCTGTTCTTGGTTTAGCTGATGTTTACCCTGGTTGTGTTGGTGTGCTGTGTAGTGGAGAGATGCACTAGTGCTCCCCCACGTCTGTGCTGTGGTTTTGTGTGATTTGGTTGTGCTTGTGAGGTCAATAGCACACCATTTGCATGCTGGTGTGTGTCCAGCTTGTGTGCCTGCTATGCACATGTGGATAGGTTCAGAAATTTTGAACTTACTATTACCAGCTTACTTTCACCTGGCTGGTGAATTGATTCCTCTTGGCTGTCATTTGCATTCTGGCTTTGAATTTATGAAAGATGAAATCTTTCATATTGGTGAAACTTGCCCCTTTTATAACATTTCTCAATGATGAGTTTGTCAAGTGCACTTCACTGACATATCTGAGAGAAATATACTAACACTAATCTTATTTTGTTTCTCTTTAGTCTTTGTTTTGCAGGTACAAAGAATAAGATGAAGATTTAGTGTAGATTTAGATATAGGATAGTTAATAGATTTTCAAATGTAATTTTCTTATTCTTTTGTAATTTTTCTTTTACTATCCTTGTAATCTTTATTTTAGTTAATTGTAATAAAGATTATATTATTGTTAATAAAGAATATTCTTATTCTTTATTTCTTTTGTAAATTGTGAAGTTTGGAATGACCTCAGTAGTTACATTCTTTGTAACTTGTTTAGGTGCAAATCATATGAAATGAATTTCATATTCAATATTGTTATTGGATAAGATTTAAGTGATAATACTTATTTCTTAATTAATTTAGGTTCAAAATTTATATCTAAATCACTTAAATTATTATTCAAACACTTAAGTTTTAAAATTCAAACTCATTTCAAAACACAAATAATTCCTTTAAGATCATATCAAAGTTTATAGCAATCCTCCTTTAAGACTAAACATAATCTCAAAGTAAGACAGAAACATTGATCACTCAAGGTTTTATTTGGCGAAAATTTTACCCACATTTTTTTTACAAATGAATGCATGCAACAATACATATTCCTAAATCTACCCGTCGTTAGGTCCTAAATACTGGGATATTACACCTACCGAGGCAGGCGCGACAGCGGAGAGGGCAGGCGCACATGTGCGTTGTAGATTGTCGATGCTGATGGTCAAGGTAGAGGCACGAGTGGATGACAACGGTGGACAACTCAATCCGATCTAAGATCCGTAAACCAAAAAAGATAAGCGATCAAGAGATCAAAATAAGTGACTTACAGGACAGCCGGTCACGGACTCCCTATGTACGGGTTGCGCAGCCCCAGCGGAGATCATGGAGATCGACCTCCCTCGGGGCAGCGCAGCAGAAGTGTGTTGCTTGGCTAGCACGACACCATGGGGACGGCGGCGCTAGGGTTTAGGAAGTGGCGGAGGCGATGCTAGGTGGATACGGAGGCTTCTCGAGGTTAGGATCGAATTAGGCCTGATACCATGTAGAAGAATAGAGAGGGATTGGCAGAATATGTTGGATGTATTATTGAGCCTCATGAGTGAGTATATATAGACATACAGGGGATCATTTTGGAGTATAAGACAAGACCTAAACCCTATATCTACCTGATTTACCCCTAACCGATATTATACTCTAACACTTACAATGTTGATTAAGAAAAGAGTCCGTCAAACAACAAGTTTTTTTTTTGAAAATGGGTAAAATCCCGGTTTCTGCATCAAGTGATGCATATAGCCTTTTATTAACAATGAGTAACCAGAACATCAAGTAGTACAAATCATGAGTCACTCAAAGTTGATACAAAGATAAACCAATGTTAGCTTAAAAAACATATAGCCACTAAGCATCATGTAGTTGATTAATATGCCACCAGCTAGAGCCCGAGAGAAAATATTATGTGCGAACATCAGCATACGACTACATTCAGTAGCCATGGCATCCGGCTGGTCCGATGAGAGAAGGTATTCATAAAGCTCCACCCAATGAGCCACCATATAGATAACTTGCAAAAAATTAGCCTTTTTGTGTTGTTAAAAACAACAAGTACGGTGGCCCATGCAAATAGCAAAGGCAACATATTGAGTTGTTTTTGTAAGGAAATTAAATAGGGTTTATTTTTCATACATGGTATTATGCTAGTTTGTGTAATTAGTTAAGTACTTCCTCGGTTCGGAAATAAGTGACTCCACTTTGTTTAAATATGGATGAATCTAGATGTTAAAATGTGTCCATATACATCTGTATCAAGAAAAAGCTAAGTCAACTATTTTCGAATAGAATGAGTAAAATTCTTGTAGATACTCCGATAGAGAATGAAACTTCTAGGATACTGTGTAGAAAAAATAACAACTCTTAATAGCATAACAAATGAAAGTACACTTTTTCTCTCAAATAAAGTAAGTAATCCTTACAAAGATAGGTTCTGATCAGATATGTTGGATGCTCCAAAGATGCAAAGCATTGACTGTTCTCATGGCATGCTGGAGGCCATACATTTTTGGCTTTGATACCTTTCCTAAAAACATTTACCTAATGATTATGAGCAGTTGTAGCTACAGAACCATTACGTCCATCATAAAGAAATGAATCGATGAAAAATACACCTCTACTATTATTAGTCGCCTATCAATATATAGCCTTTTTGTAAACAACTATTTTACTCTTGCACACAATCACTGAGATATGTAAGGGAAAGATTCTATATTGAATGATGAATATGGTATCCATGATGGATTCTGTGATCCCAAAAAAAATGTAATGTGGAGTGTTAGTAAACATCCATTTAGAAAATTACTCAATTTTTTTACTCAAAGGTATTTCCTTATGTATCATGCAAAGCGTGTACTAGATGCAATTAATTATGTTACTTACAAATCCACGACAGACATCCAATAGAGAACATGTTGGGAAGAGCGCGAAGAAGCCATGTCTTTTCTTCATCAAATCAACCAGTCAAAGAACAATTCAACACACCAAGTTGTTTCAGTTTTTTAAGATGTCTAATTGATAGCGCTTGAAGAGGCGTAAGAGGTTGAAGTAGATTCCTCAGTAACGGCACCAGAAAGTTTGATGGCGCCTAGTGTTTGATGTGGAAGCGCTTCGTTGGAAACTCCAAGAGCAAGGTGTGAAGCAGCAAGCGGCAAGTCTTCCCTCGGTAGAGACCGTGGTTATCGAACCAAAAGGAGGAAGAAAACGTCACACAGGTGTTGCAAACAACGTGGAGACCTGCACAACACAAACTCAAGACATTGTTCCAACGAATCAGTGAGGTTGTCAAGCTCACCGGTTTGCTGTAACAAAGGATTAAACGTATGGTGTGGAAGGTAATGGTTTGCAGCAAGTAAACAAGTAACAATGGAAGATGTATCAATGGTAAAGATTGGACCGGGGTCCATAGTTCACTAGAGGTGCTCTCCTTAGATAAACAACATGGCATGAAGGGTAAACAAATTACAGCGAGGCAATTGACAGGAACTAAGCAAGGCATAACAATGTAATTACTAGCCAGAAAGATCCTATAAAGTTGATTGGGCAATACAACAATATACATAGACCGTAATCCAACTGCATCTATGACTAGAAGTCCACCTTCAGGTTATCATTCGAACCCCTTCCAGTATTAAGTTGCAAGCAACAGACAACTTCTTTAAGCAAAGTGTGTAGGTAAAGATTCCACATGTTCCATGAACAAGAGACCGTTATTTTCTCCCTAGTAGCAACAACACATCTACAACCGAAGAGATTTATGTCACTTCCCTTGGAAACTAGAGGCATGAACCCACTATCGAGCATAAATACTCTCTCTTGGAGTCACTAGCAACTAATTGGCCAAGATAACCACTAGCAACGGAGAGCATGCAAGATCACAAACAACACAGACATGATAGAATCATAAAGATAGAACCATTAATCAAACCAATATAATAATCTCAATATCCATCAGATCCCCGCAAACACAACATGCATGATTACAAATAGATTAGATCTTGGTCATGAACAGAGATCACAAGATCTATACATGAAAGCACAAAGGAGGAGATACAACCATCTAGCTACTACATGGACCCATAGTCCAAGGTGGAACTACTCACGAATCATACCAGAGAGAAGGCCTCCGGGATGATCTCCCCTCTGGCAGGGTGCCAGGAAGAGCTTCAAATCCCCCTGATCTAGGGACGATGGTGGCGGCGGCTACAGACGGTTTCATGGATTTTTGATCGGGTACTGAGATTTTCTGCATCGGGGGATTAGTATAGGCGAAGGGGGAGACCGAGGCGGCCGCCAGGGCGGCCAAACCCTAGCCAGGCGCTGGGTAGGGCCCACCCGTGCCTAGGGGGGTCTGGACCCTCTGGCCGGCCCCTCAGGCTCTCCTCTGGACTTCTTGTTCCCCACAGAAAGCTATTGACTTTGTCCTTCGTCCCGTCCAATTCCGAGAATATTTCTTTACTAACTTTTCTGGGACCAAAAACAGCAGAAAACGGGCATCTGGCACTGTTGCAACTTGTTAATAGGTTAGTACCAGAAAACATGTAAAAAGCACCTCAAAGTGTAGACAAGTAAAGCAAAGTAGATACTAAACAAGCATGGAGCATCAAAAATTATAGATATGTTTCCAACATATCAGCATCCCCAAGCTTAACTCCTGCTCGTCCTCGAGTAGGTAAGTGATAAAAGAATAATTTTTTAGGTACAATAAAGATCCAACCATTTGCAAGCATTGAAAGCTGAGATCAAAGAACTCTAAACATGTGCATAAAAGATGGAGTTCTAACAATAGGACATAGTAATTATGCATGCAACATGGCAAGCTACAAACAAAGATCATGAATAATATGTATTGAAAAACATTTGTTTGTTTCACATTCAAAAAACATATCATAGTGGCAATAAGCTTGTCCCTCATAGAGTAACAATATAATGCATAGGACACCTGCAAAGTTCACAAGGGTGACTAGAAACAAATAGCACAAGAGCAAGTAATAACACAATATGCATCAATTAGTAAGCTTTGGAACATTGCACACAGAATGACAACTATGCTCTCTTAATGGTGCCTAAAGGTAGAAGGTGCAGACTTAATAATGATGGAAGAAAAGCCTTTTTGTTAAGGAAGAAGGTATTACAAGTTTCAAAAAGAGCTACCAAAAATTATGGTACTTATTAGCTTTCAGCCCTCATTGCCCCTATCATAAGCATCTTGAAGTGGTTAAGGTTAAAGTGGCAAAGCTAGAGTATATGCTTGACAAAGTATAAGATGGCAATCGCAAGTCCCTTGACTATAAGGGCTACACCTCATGGATACTCAACTTTTACTAAGTATAAGAAAGTTACCGCACCGGCGAAGAAGACCAAGGCTGGGCCTAAGCCTGATACTGAGTGCTTTTACTGCAAGGGAGAAGGTCACTGGAAGCGGAATTGCCCAAAGTACTTGGAGGATTTGAAGAACGGCAACATCAAGAAGAAAGGTATATCCGATATACATGTTATTGATGTGTATCTCACTAGTACTCGTAGTAGTGCTTGGGTATTTGATACTGGTTCGGTTGCTCATATTTGTAACTCGAAACAGGTGCTGCAGAATAAACGGAAGCTAGCGAAGAACGAGGTGATGATGCGCGTTGGAAATGGATCAAAGGTTGATGTGATCGCGGTTGGCACGCTACCTCTTCATCTACCATCAGGATTAGTTTTATACTTAAATAATTGTTATTTGGTGCCTGCGTTGAGCATGAACATTATATCGGGATCATGTTTTTTGCGAGACGGTTACTTGTTGAAGTCCGAGAATAATGGTTGTCGATTTATATGAGTAATATGTTTTATGCACATGCACCTTTGATAGATGGTCTATTCTTACTGAATCTCTATTGTAGTAATACACATATAAATAACATTGAGGCTAAACGTTTGAAATTCAGCGATAACTCGACCTATATGTGGCACTGTCGTCTTGGTCACATTGGAGTGAAGCGTATGAAGAAACTCCATTCCGATGGACTTCTTGAATCACTTGATTTCGAATCACTTGAAAGATGCAAAGCATGTCTGATGGGTAAAATGACTAAGACTCCATTTTCTGGTATGATGGAGCGAGCTACGGACTTATTGGAAATCATACATACCGATGTGTGTGGACCAATGAGTGTAGCATCGCGCAGTGGTTATCATTATGTTCTTACCTTCACGGATGACTTGAGTAGATATGGGTATATCTATTTCATGAAACATAAGTCCGAAACTTTCGAGAAGTTTAAGGAATTTCAAAGTGAGGTAGAGAATCAACGTAACAAGAAGATTAAATTTCTACGATCTGATCGTGGAGGTGAATATCTAAGTTACGAGTTTGGCGAACATTTGAAGAAATGTGGAATACTTTCACAATTGACACCGCCGGGAACACCACAGCGTAATGGTGTGTCCGAACGTCGTAATCGAACTCTCTTAGATATGGTTCGTTCTATGATGTCACTTACAGATTTACCGCTATTGTTTTGGGGTTATGCATTAGAAATAGCCGCATTCACTTTAAATAGGGCACCATCTAAATCCGTTGAAACGACACCGTATGAATTATGGTTTGGGAAGAAACCTAAATTGTCGTTCCTTAAAGTTTGGGGTTGTGAAGCTTATGTAAATAAGTTACAGCCGGACAAGCTTCAACCCAAAGCGGAAAGATGTGTCTTCATAGGATACCCGAAGGAAACTATTGGGTATACCTTCTATCATAGATCCGAGGGCAAAATCTTCGTTGCTAAGAATGGATCCTTTCTAGAGAAGGAATTTCTCTTGAAAGAAGTGACTGGAAGGAAAGTAGAACTCGACGAGGTTGTTGAACCTTCTCTCGAACTTGCGAATAGTGCAGCACCGGAAGTAGTTCCTGTGGCGCCTACACCAATAAGAGAGGAAGCTAATGATGATGATCATGAAACTTCGGTTGAGGTTGCTACAGAGCCTCGCAGGTCAACGAGAACTCGTACCACTCCTGATTGGTATGATCCCGTTATGAGTGTCATGTTGGTGGACAATACCGATGACCCTACGACATATGAGGAAGCAATGATGATCCCAGATTCCAATAAATGGCAAGAAGCCATGAAATCCGAGATTGGATCCATGTACGAAAACCAAGTATGGACTTTGGTGGACTTACCAGATGGCCGGAAGGCTGTCGAGAACAAATGGATTTTCAAGAAGAAAACAAATGCTGATGGTAATGTTACTGTCTATAAAGCTCGACTTGTCGCAAAAGGGTTTCGACAAATTCAAGGAGTTGACTACGATGAGACTTTCTCACCTGTAGTGAAGCTAAAGTCTGTAAGGATTATGTTAGCAATCGCTGCATATTATGATTATGAGATATGGCAGATGGATGTCAAAACGGAGTTCCTCAATGGAGACATTGATGAAGAGTTGTATATGATGCAACCCAAAGGTTTTGTCGATCCTAAAGATGCTAACAAGGTGTGCAAACTTCAACGGTCCATATATGGATTGAAGAAAGCATCCCGAAGTTGGAATCAACATTTTGATAAGGTAATCAAAATCTTTGGTATTATACAAACTTATGGAGAATCTTGTATTTACAAGAAAGTGAGTGGGAGCTCTGTAGCATTCTTAATACTATAAGTAGATGACATATTGTTGATTGGGGATGATGTAGACCTTCTTAATAGTGTCAAGGATTATTTGAATAATAGTTTTTCAATGAAAGATCTTGGCGAAGCAGCTTACATATTACGCATAAAGATTTATAGAGATAGATCGAGATGCCTAATATCATTGTCACAAAGTACATATTTGGACAAAGTTCTAAAGAGGTTTGGAATGGAAGATAGCAAGAAATGGTTCTTGCCCATGTTGCCCAATACGACCTTGAGTAAAACACAAAGTCCTGCAACGGCAGAAGATAGAGAAAGGATGAGTAAGACTCCCTGTGCCTCGGCCATAGGATCTCTAATGTATGTCATGCTATGTACTAGACCCGACATTGCATATGCTGTTAGTTTAACTAGCAGATATCAAAGTGATCCAGGAGTGGATCATTGGACAGCGGTCAAAAACATCCTGAAGTACTTGAGAAGAACTAAGGATATGGTTCTTTCTTATGGAGGTGAGGAACAGCTCGTTGTTAATGGTTACACCGATGCTAGTTGGAACACCGATCCAGACGATTCTAAATCTCAATTTGGATACGTGTTTACTTTGAATGGTGCAGCAGTTAGCTGGAGGAGTGCAAAGCAAAGCGTTGTGGCGAGATCTTCAACTGAATCGGAATACATAGCTGCTTCGGAGGCTTCACAAGAAGCGATAAGGATGAAAGAGTTCATTACAGAGCTCGGTGTGGTTCCAAGTGCGCTGGACCCAATGTCTATCTACTGTGATAACATGGGCACCATAGCCAATGCGCAAGAACCAAGGTCACACAAGAAGCTAAAGCACATCAAGCTACGTTTTCACGCTATTCGAGAACATGTCGAAGATGGTGACATAAAGATTTGCAAAGTACACATAGATCTGAATGTGGCAGATCCGTTGACTAAACCTCTCCCGAGGGAAAAACAAGACCACCACCAAACTGCCATGGGTGTTCGGTATATTACCATGTAATCTAGATTAGTTGACTCTAATGCAAGTGGGAGACTGTTGGAGATATTCCCTAGAGGCAATAATAAATGTAGTTATTATTATATCTTTGTGTTTATGATAAATGTTTACATTCATGCTATAACAGTATTAACAGGAAACATTAATACTTGTGTGATTTGTAAACTAAATTAGAGTCCCTAGTAAAGCCTTTTCATAATACTAGCTTGTTGGTTAATAGATGATTGTGGTTTCCCTATCATGAACATTGAGATGTTATTAACAACAAGATCATATCATTAGGAGAATGGTATGATGGACATACTCCTATAGATAAGCGTAGCATAAAGATCAAGTCATTTTAATAGTTCAATTGCTATAAGCTTTCTGATACATAGTAACCTAATTCCTTCGACCATGAGATCATGCTTATCACCATCACCAGAAGGATGCTTTGATGACATCAAACACCACACCGTAACTGGGTGGCTATAAAGATGGCATTGAGTGTTCGGAAAGTATGGGTTGAGACACATGAATCAAGAGTGGGATTTGTCCATCCATATGATGGATAGATATACTCAGGGCCCTCTCGGTGTAATGTCATCCAATTAGCTTGCAAGCATGTGACTGGCTCACAAGGGATCACATACCACGGGAACGAGAAAAGAGTACTTATCGGTAACGAGGTTGAACTAGGTATGCAGAGATACCGACGATCAAAACCTCGGATAAGTAAACTATCGTGAGACGAAGGGAAATTGGTATCGTATGTAAGTGGTTCATTCGATCGCAAAGTAATCGTAGAAATATGTGGGAGCCATATGAATTTCCAGATTCCTCTATTGGTTATTGATCGGAGAAGTGTCTCGATCATGTCCGCATAATTCACGAACCGTAGGGAGACACACTTAAGGATTCGATGTTGTTGAGTAGTTATGGAATGAAGAGTAAGATACCAAATGTTGTTCGGAGTCTCGGATGGGATCCGGGATATCACGAGGAGATCCGGAATGGTCCGGAGAATAAGATTCATATAAGGAAAGTCCTGTTTCGGAGTTGGGGAATGATTCCGGTGTTTCACCGGGAATGTTCTAGAAGGGTCCAGAAGGTCCGGAACTCCGGAGGGGAAGGGTACATGAATGTGTCATGACAATATGGAATGGTTGCATCATGTACTAGGTCACTTGGCTAGGAAAAATAAAGAGAGAAATCAAATCCAAGTTTGAAAGTCAAACGCCAATTTGAAAAAGTCAAACGGCAAGTTTGCTTGGTGGAGGGAGAGTAGGAAACCTACTTGGGGAGGAAGTCCCCTCCCTCCACCCGCCGGCCAAGGAGGAGGAGTTGGAGGAGGAATCCCTCCTCCCAAGCCGCACCCTCCCATCTATATAAGGAGGGGTAGGGCTGCCCCTCTCCCACACACCCAAAACCCTAGCCTCCAAGTCGTCGGCCACCTCCAAGACGACGCCGCCTAGGGCCTCCTATAACTCGGAGAGTTAGGGTTTCCCCAAACCCTATCCATCGGCAAGCCCTCCCCTTGGTTCCCTCTAAACCCTAGATCACCAAGGCCTCTCTCATACTCCACCATACTCGCTCCGGCTTAAGGCGAAGCCCTGCGAGATCTCCCCTCTACTTCCGGTACCACGCCGTCGTGCTGCCGGAATCGCGAGGAGAGTGCTACAACCTCCGCTGCCTGCTGGAACAAGGGAGAGGAAGGTCTTCATCGAGTACCGAACATGTGACTGACTGCGGAAGCGCTGCCGGAACGCAGCGCCGGAAGGATCGTCTACGCGATCTTGAGATCGGCAAGAGTACGACTACATCACCCACGAGAATCTGCTCTCGTTAACCGCTTTGGAATCTTCGAGGGTGAGTTCCTCTATCGACCCGTTGCTACAATCTAGTAGATAGATCTTGGCTTGTTTGTTTGCATGCGGTAGAATTTTTTTGTTTTCCATGCTACGAACCCCAACAACGTCAAAGTCAATAACTTTCCGTGGGGAACAAGAAGTCCATAGGGGAGACAGAGAGGCATGCCAGGGCAGCCGCACCCCCCTAGGCGCGGGGTGGGCCCTGTCCCGTGCCTAGGCAGGGTGTGGGGCCCCTGGCCACCGCCTCGGCCTCCCCCTTCGCCTATAATAAGCCCCCGATGCAGAAACCCTAAGTACCTGATCAAAACTCCACGAAACCTTCTATAGCCATCGCCACCGTCGTCCCTAGATTGGGGGGATCTGAAGTTCTTCTCGGCACCCTGCCGGAGGGGAGATCATCCCGGAGGCCTTCTCTCCGGTATGATGCGTGAGTAGTTCCACCATGGACTATGGGTCCATGTAGTAGCTAGATGGTTGTATCTCCTCCTTGTGCTTTCATGTATAGATCTTGTGAGCTCCGTTCATGATCAAGATCTAATCTATTTGTAATCATGCATGTTGTGTTTATGGGGATCCGATGGATATTTAGATTATTATGTTGGTTTGATTAATGGTTTTGTCTTTTTGATTCTATCATGTCTGTGTTGTTTGTGATCTTGCATGCTCTCCGTTGTTAGTAGCTATCTTGGCCAAGTAGTTGCTAGTGACTCCAAGAGGGGGTATTTATGCTCGATAGTGGGTTCACGCCTCTAGTTTCCAAGGGAAGTGACAATAATATCTTTGGTTGTAGATGTGTTGTTGCTACTGTTGGAGATATGCCCAAGAGGCAATAATAAAGTGGTTATTATCATATCTTCACACTTATGATAAATGTTTACATACCATGCTATAATTGTATTAACCGGAAACATTAATACTTGTGTGATTTGTAAACTAAAATAAGAGTCCCTAGTAAAGCCTCTTGTTAAACTAGCTTGTTGGTTAATATATGATCATGGTTTCCTGATCATGAACATAGATATGTTATTAACAACAGGATCATATCATTAGGAGAATGATGTGATGGACATACTCCTATAGATAAGCGTAGCATAAAGATCAAGTCATTTCAATAGTTCAATTGCTATATGCTTTCTGATACATAGTAACCTAATTCCTTCGACCATGAGATCATGCATATCACCTTTACCGGATGGATGCTTTGATGACATCAAACACCACACCGTAACTGGGTGGCTATAAAGGTGGCATTGAGTGTTCGGAAAGTATTGGTTGAGACACATGGATCAAGAGTGGGATTTGTCCATCCATATGACGGATAGATATTCTCTGGGCCCTCTCGGTGAAATGTCATCCAATTAGCTTGCAAGCATGTGACTGGCTCACAAGGGATCACATGTCACGGGAACGAGAAAAGAGTACTTATCAGTAACGAGGTTGAACTAGGTATGCAGAGATACCGACGATCATAACCTCGGATAAGTAACATATCGTGAGACAAAGGGAAATTGGTGTCGTATGTAAGTGGTTCATTCGATCGCAAAGTAATCGTAGAAATATGTGGGAACCATATGAATTTCCAGATTCCTCTATTGGTTATTGTTCGGAGAAGTGTCTCGATCATGTCCGCATAATTCACGAACCGTAGGGAGACACTCTTAAGGATTCGACGTTGTTTTGAGTAGTTATGGTACTATGAGAAAGAGACCGAATGTTGTTCGGAGTCTCGGATGGGATCCGGGATATCACGAGGTGATCCGGAATGGTCCGGAGAATAAGATTCATATAAGGAAAGTCCCGTTTCGGAGTTCGGGAATGATTCCGGTGTTTTCATCGGGAATGTTCTAGAAGGTTCTGGATTGTCCGGCACTCCGGGGGGGGAGGGTACATGAATGTGTCATTGCACATTGGGATGATTGCATCATGTACTAAGTGTTCTCGCTGTTCCAAATAAAGGATTAAATTGAATCCCAAATAGAAAAGTCAAACGACCAGTTTGAAAGTCAAACGGCTAAAACAAGAAACTGTGGGAAACAAGCAAGAGGTGGTTGGAACCGACTTGGGGGAGGAGTCCCTCCAAGCCGGCGCGCCAACCAAGGCCGACTTGGGGAGGGACTCCCCTCCCCTTGGCCGCCCCTCCCACCTATAAAAGGAGGGGCAGGGCCTCCTCCTCTAGACACACAAGTTTCTACCTCTAATCTCCGGTTTAGAGCCGTTTTGGTTTAGAGCTTCTAATTGCCCTAGCCTTCGGTTTAGAGCCTTCTAATTGGTGTGTCTAAACTCTAGACCACTAATATCTCTCTCTCATACTCCACCATACTCGCTCCGGCTTAAGGCGAAGCCCTGCGAGATCTCCCCTCCACTTCCGGTACCACACCGTTGTGCTGCCGGAATCGCGAGGAGAGTGATACAACCTCCGCTGCCTGCTGGAACAAGGGAGAGGAAGGTCTTCGTCGAGTACCGAACGTGTGACCGACTGCGGGAGCGCTGCCGGAACGTGGCGCCGGAAGGATCGTCTACGCGATCTTGAGATCGGAAGTGTACGACTACATCACCCATGAGAATCTGCTCTCGTTAACCGCTTTGGAATCTTCGAGGGTAAGTTATTCCATCGACTCGTTGCTACAATCTAGTAGATAGATCTTGGCTTGTTTGTTTGTATACGATAGAAATTTTTTGTTTTCCATGCTACGAACCCCTACAGCTACTAGGGAGAAAACTATGGTCTCTTGTTCATGGAGCATGTGGACTGTTTACCTTACACACTTTGCTTAAAGCAGTTGTCTGTTGCTAGCAACTTAATACTGGAGGGGGTTCGGATGATAACCTGAAGGTGGACTTCTAGTCATAGATGCAGTTGGATGGCGGTCTATGTATCTTGTTGTATTGCCCGATCGAATTTTATAGGATCTTTCTGACTAGTAATTGCATTGTTATGCCTTGCTCAGTTCCTGTCAATTGCCCTGCTATAATTTGTTTACCCTTCATGCCATGTTGTTTATCTAAGGAGAGCACCTCTAGTGAACAATGGACCCCGGTACAATCTTTACCATTGATACATCTTCCACGGTTACTTGTTTACTTGCTGCAAACCACCATTACCTTCCACACCATACGTTTAATCCTTTGTTATAGCAAACCGGTGAGCTTGACAACCTCACTGATTCGTTTGGGCAAAGTCTTGAGTTTGTGCTGTGCAGGTCTCTGCATTACTTGCAACACCTGTGTGACGTTTCCTTCCTCCTACTGGTTCGATAACCTCGGTTTCTTACTGAGGGAAAACTTGCTGTTGTGCTGCTTCACACCTTGCTCTTGGGGTTCCCAACGAAGCGCTCCTACATCAACTCAGCGCTGCATCAAGATTTTTTGGCGCCATTGCCGGGGATCTACAGGATAGCTTCAACCTCTTCCTCCCAGTCAAGCACCATCCTGGCCAGAGTCTGGACCTCAGAGACTCCGGTCCCGGGGGCCGAAGACTCCGGTCCTAAAGGCCGAAAACTCCAGGGTAAGTGATCTGTACGGCTAGTTCATGTGGGGGACCTATAAAAGGCCCCCTTCTTCCCCAAGGGGCTGGCTGTTTGCTCTCTCTCTCTCCTCCATTGTTCCTACCTTCAAGAGCTTGCAAATACTCTCAATTCCTCCCATATTTCTTAAATATTTCTAGGGGATTTGAAAGAGGAGATCTAGATCGACAATCCCACCAATCAATCTCTCCTCTAAGTGAGGGGAACATATTGGGATCTAGATCTTGGAGTCTTCTGTGGATTTCCTTCATTGTTGTTCCTCTCTTATTCCCCCATTAGCTTTTGTAGCTTTGGTGGAATTTAGGAGAGAAGGATTTGAGCACTTCTTGTGTTCTTGCCATTGCATCAGGTGCATCGGTTTGAGTTCTCGGTGAGGATTCGATTGAGTGAAAGTTGAGAAGATTTTTACTCTTGGGTTCTTGGAAATATAGACGGTTTGGTTGTTTTGCAGGTTTGAGGATTACTTTGGGCCTCCAATTTAGTTGTGGAGATTTCCCCGAGATTGTTTGTTGGGATCCACCAATTGAGTTATGGAGAAGTGCCCCAACCTTGTGAGAGGTTTCGGATTGCCACCAACAAGTGCACCGATAGTAGAAGTGTGGATCGATCCCATTGGGGTGAGATTCACCAGAGAACAAGGGAGGCCTTTTGTGGCATTGGTGGTTTGATACCACCCCCTCTCCAAATGAGGATTACTCCATGTTGGGAGGAACTCGGTAAAATATCATCGTATCTGCGTGCCTCGGTTATTTCTATATCCGAGCTCTTACTTATGTACCTTACTTTGTGATAGCCTTCGTGCTTGAAGTACATATCTTGCTATCACATAGTTGATTGTCTTGCTTAACATGAGTTGTTGGTGCAAATAGGTGAACCCTAGTTGTTCCAAGTTTTGTGCTTAACAAAGTAAACGCTAGTTTAATTTCTCCTTTGTTGAGCCACTCTCGAAAAAGGTTTAAACCGCCTATTCACCCCCCCCCCTCTAGGAGGCATTTGTATCCTTTCAATTGGTATCATAGCCTGGTCTCTCATTTTAGGCTTCACCGCCTTGAGAGTAAAGATGTCTGCTAGGGCATTAGTGCACAATGACATGTTCATATTCGATGGCACAAATTATGATATATGGAAAACTCGTATGCTTATTCATTTTCGGGACATGGACCCAAATTTGGAGCGTATTGTAGATATAGGTTTTTCTCCTCCTATGGATTTTGAAAATCTATATTGTGAGGATGAGAAAAAACTTATATCTTGATGCTCAAGCTTCTAATGTGTTTGTTAATGCTTTGAGCTATGTAGTTACATCTTCAAT
The DNA here is from genome assembly GCA_916181665.1 of Avena sativa. Taxonomy (NCBI): domain Eukaryota; kingdom Viridiplantae; phylum Streptophyta; class Magnoliopsida; order Poales; family Poaceae; genus Avena; species Avena sativa. Next base: position 200,560,106 of record OV702282.1, read on the forward strand.
CATTCCTTTTTTGATCTCTCATGAGTTATGGACAAAACTTCAAGATAAATGTTATGTCCAATATTTTTGAGGATGATTGTGTTGCTTCCACTTCCGGTCGAGATAAGTTCTCATCTTTTACCACTTCACCAACATTTGTTTTTTCACAAGGTAATGGTAAGTGGTGATAGAAATTGCAATAGATAGTGTGCTTACTATTTGTAATCCATCATCTCTATCTAGTTGCAATGATCTATCTTTAGACTATAACACTTCTAGCACTACAAACTCCTTACATACTTATGTTGATAGTCCTTGCATATCATGTAGAAATGGCTTGAATAAATCTCATGATGATATGCTTGTGTTGTCTTGTTGCCATAATAAAAGTGCTTCTATTTCCTCTAGTGCTTGTGTTGCTAACCATGTAGAGGAAACCGAAGATTTTATGGGACAAGACAAGTTTTTGGAAGGTGCTACAAATGTAATCTCATCTTCACCTTCTTGTGGTACTCATCTATGCCTTATGGCTAGGGAGTCAAAGGTAACTCCTACTTGGAACCCAATATATCTTGTGATGATGAGGATGTGGATAATGAGGAACAAGAGCTTGATGTTGATGCTTTATATGAAAAGGATGAGATTGTTTATCGTGCTCTTGTTAAGAATAATATTGCTTGCTCTAACTTCGCTGAAATCTTGTACTTTGATATTAAGAGCAAAGAACATATCGATAAGTTAGAAACACAAATTAAGGTGCATGATAACAACTTTGATAAAATGGGTAATCTTGAGTGTGAGTATTCTAATATAATTGCAAACCTAAATAAAGCTCTTGAAGAGGAACAAACCACTAAGGAGTATCTTGAGGATACCTTTGCTCTAGAGCTATCTAGAGTGAAGGAATCTCATAAGAGAGAACTTGAGGTGGCAAGTGATTTCAAAAGTAAAAATGATGAGCTTGAAGTTGCTTATGCTAAACTCCTTAAGGATTTTGAGAACCTAAAAATGGCTCTAGGGTCATCAAGAGTGAGCTCATCAAACTCACCGAGTCACATGAGTAACTTATAGCCTCTTACACAAAAGAGCTTTCGAAGTTGCCCTCACCTCTTGCAATTAATTATGATGCTTGTTCTACTAACTCTATTTATTTTGAAGCATCTATTTTGAAGGAAAATGTTGAGCTAAAGGCTCAACTTGCTATGCTAACTAGCAACTATGGGAAGTTGGGAGAAAATCATGTTACGCTTTCAAGCTCGTATGAGGATCTTCTAGTCTCCTATGGTAGGCTAAAGTTGGCTCATGAGGCTATTATGTCAAAGGTAACATCTAACGAGCCTCATGTGGACATTATCACTACCTCTACTCCAAATGTCATATTGCCATGTGCTAGTCCTTGTAATTCATCCACTCATGCCATTGCTACATCTTGTGATGAATTACTGATGACCCACAAGTATAGGGGGTGTATCGTAGTACTTTCGGTAAATAGGAGTGTCGATCCCAACGAGGAGTAGAAGGTGCTGAACAGTGGTATGGAGCAGGAGATCCTTGTGAATACTTAGCAAACGGTTTTTTAGTGGTTTTCTGACAAGGCAACAAAACAAAGAGCAAGTAACAGAAGTAACGAATAAACGGAGCAAGTGGCCCAATCCTTTCTTAGCAAAGGACAAGCATGTGGAAATACTTATAAGGACCAAACGTTCTTGAGGACACATGGGAATTCTGTCAAGTGCTTTCGCTTCAAATAGCTGAGTACTCTTCTTTGGTGTTTGTAAGTGTTGTGTGGGTGAACCTGTGCTAACATACCGCCCTTCCTAGGACTAATACATACTTGTGATTAAACCACCTGCAAACATCCGTAACTACAGGAAAGTAATTAAGATATAAATCTAACCACATCCTTAAACTCTGAGATCCTACACTCCCTTGTGCAAAGGTGTCCTAATGGGGGTTCAGGTTTTTATCACTCCGGCAACCCCATGATTAGTATCCAAATACACAATGCATTCCCCTAGGCCCATAAATGGTGAAGTATGATGTAGTCGATGTTCACATGACACCACTAGAAGAATAGCACCACAACTTAAATACTAAACCATTGAACAATAACTCATCACAGATTCATTACTAACAACATAACTTCTCTCATGTCCTCAAGAACTACACGAACTACTCACAAGACATCATATGGATCAAGATCAAAGATGATATGATAATGGATAACAATCTGAACATAAACAATAATCCAATGGTTCCACTCACAAGCATCAACTACAATAGTAATCAACATCAGGAAAGTTTCCCCTCGGAACTAAAGCAATATCCAACACAATTGTTATAGCGGGACGGAGTGGTGGTGATACTGCTGGTGGAGGTGATGGTGTGGATGCTGATGATGATGATCCCGATGAAGCCTATCTTGATGATGATGGTTGCACTCAAAATAATCAACAACAACAGTAATCAACACCGGGAAAGTTTCCCCTAAGAACTAAAGCAATATCCAACAAAATTGTTACAGCAGGACGGAGTGGTGGTGATGGTGTTGGTGGAGATGATGGTGTGGATGATGATGATGATCCCGATGAATCCTATCTTGATGATGGTGTTGATGCCGACGGTCTCCCCTCTCCGGAAAGGAATTCCCCCGGCAGAAATCTGTCTGCCGGAGAGATCTTTCTCTCTCGGTGTTTTCTGCCCCCAGAGGCGACGGAAATCCTATCTGTCTTCGCTCCCTGAGGATTAGGGTTCCGTAGGGAAGATATAGGCGAAGGGGGAAAGTCGGAGGCCGGGCAGGTGGGCCACACCTACCCTAGGCGCGGCCTCAGGTGGGCCCGCGCCTAGGGTGCGTGGGCCCCCTGCGGCCCCCCTTCGCTCCTCCTTCTGGCTTCCTTCGTCCTCATGTTTCCATATTTTTCTGGTATTTTTCTGATCTTCGTGAAATTGCACCGAAACGCCTTCTTTTCCATCAGAATCTAGACTCCATCCATCCTCCAGGAATCATCCAACATGCATAAACAGATGAAATCCATAAGTAATACTGAAGGGAATATGCCCTGAGAGGCAATAATAAAGTGTTTATTATGTGTATTCCAAGTATATGATAGATGTTTATTTTGCATGCTATAATTGTATTAATATGGAAACGTTAATACATGTGTGTTTAATAAACAAACAGAAAGTTCCTAGTTATGCCTCTCTCATAAACTAGCTCGTTGATTAACAAGATGGTCAAGGTTTCCTGATCATGGACATTGGATGTTGTTAATAACGGGATCACAACATTAGTGTAATGGTGTGATGAACATTCATCCGAAGTATAGCATTACGATCAAAGTCATTGAGTTTATATTGCTATAAAAACTTACGAAGTGATCCTAATCCTTAGACCATGAGATCATGTCAATCACTAACACCGGAAGAGTTTCTTGATAACATCAAACGTCACACCGTAACAGGGTGATTATAAAGATGGATTCAGAACTAATAAAGTGTTATGTTGAGGCTCATGGATCGAGAGTGGAATTTGTTCATCCCGATGACGGATAGATATACTCTGGGCCCTCTCGGTGATATCACATTGATTAGCTTGCAAGCAAGTGATTTGATCACTAGAATGTTATATCACAGGAACGAGAAAAGAGTGCATGTCGGTAACGAGATCAAACTAGGTATGGAGATACCGATGATCGAATCTCGGACATGTAATATATCGTGAAACAAAGGGATTAAGATACTAGCGTAAAAGGTTCCGACGATCACAAGAAAGTCATCGTTGAATGTGTGGGAGTCAGTATGGGTCTCCAGATCCCGCTTCTGATTATTGATCCGAGAGGGGTCTCGATCATGTCCGCATTATTCACGAACCGTAGGGTGACACACTTAAGAGACACCGACATCCAATTGGAGCAAATGTTTCATGCCGAAAGAATGAACAAGCGCAGGAATTTATTTCACTAGATACTGAAACAAGTTTTCGGGTGAAATTGCATAAAGTGGTTATGCATGTGAAATAGAATTCTAGCAAGGGGTTATTTGTGAATGTTTGTCATTAAAGTAAGTGACAAAATTCTGAATAAAATAAAAGAGTTTTATTTAATGAGAGTTTGCATTAAATTTGGTGGAAATTTAATGGGAATTTGAGTGGACTTTTGAGTGGAGGGAATTTAAAGGAGATTTGTGAGTGGAGTGTCCACCCACATGAAGAGGGGAGGGCAAGGAGGCAGCCCCCATGCGCCGGCCACCCCCTTGGGGTTCCCCCCTCCTCACTTGTCTCTCACACCTCCTCATGAAGGATCTCTCTCCCCCTCTAGAATTTATCCCCCATGATCTCGGACTAGCGAGATACATGTTCCCGGTGGCTATTCGGCAAGAAAGGGTTGTGCTTCCGCTACATTGCTGGAGCGAGGAGGCGGAGGTTGCTCGGTGCCTCGAACGTGTGTGCGAGCACGGATGCGCTGCTGATTTGCGACGCTAGGACTTCCTCTCGATCTTGAGATCGGCAAGAGATCGTCTACATCAACCACGAGTTGAACTCGTTAAGCTTTTTCGGTCTTCAAGGGTATGTTCTCTACAGATATACATCCGCCCGTTGTTTGTATCTAGTAGATAGATCTTGGTATATAGTTCACATCGTAGGAAATTTTTTGTTTTCTATGCTGCGAACCCTACAGTGGTATGAGAGCCGGATCTATGCGTAGATACTTTACACGGGTAGTACACATATGAGTATGTGGGCGATGATGATCATGTTGTTGCTCCTTTGTTGTAATTTTGGATATTGGTGGCATAGTGGGATGAAGCGGCCCGGACAAACTTTACATGTCCTCGCACATGAGACCTGTTCCACGCTTGACATGCAACTAGTTTGCATAAGTGGCTAGCAGGTGTCTGTCTCTCCTACTATAGTCAATATCTATTTTGCAAGCGAGTTGTCAACAATTTGATTATCCTCGTTGTGGTTCATGTTCGTAGGTAAGAACGGTTCTATCTCGAAAGCCCTAAGCCATGTAAAACTTGCAATGGATAAATTAGAGGCGTCTAGTTTAGATTTTTGCTGGGCTAGTGTTATGATATGGTAGTGTTGTAAGTAGAAGTATGAGATGATACTCTTACAACACACATAGCGTGTAAAATCCATAGACCTTGGATTTACACATATAGGTATGATAGTGATCATACCACGATGCACATGATAGAGATCATCTGCGGGAACCATATCATTTCACTAATAAACATATGATGTTTGATAGCATCTTATATTGCTTGTTTAGCGCTTTGTTAGCATAATAAGATGATCCCTCATTTAAATATCAAGATAAGAATGTGTTCTTCCTTTAGTATGCACCGATTATGTTTTCGTCGCTCCAAGACATCACGTGATGATCGGGTGTTCTTGGATCCACGACCATATTTCGGGTGTAAAACAGTTACACACGCGAATACTAAGGTTCTAACTTGGCGAGCCTAGCATGTACAGACATGGCCTCGGAACACGGACCGAAAGGTTAAGCATGAGTCATATAGTTGATATGATGCCCATTTGATGCTCGCCTTTGAAGCTATACCGACTCACGTGATGATCGGACTTGGTGTAGTGGATTTGGTTCATGTAATCACCAAAAAGGCACGAGGGATGTCGTTTTTGAGTGGGAGTTCATTCGTAATATAGATTAGTTGAAATCAATCTATCATACACTTAGTCTAAACTTTACAAATTCTGTTGTAGATGGCACCACCTGCTTTTAATTTCAATGTGTTCATGGAGAAAGAGAAACTAGCAACGAACGGTAGCAACTTTACCGAATGGGCCATGAATTTGAGGATTCTCCTCTCTGCTGCACAAAAGCAATATGTGCTAGAAGCGCCGTTAGGCCCCCCCACCTTTTGATGATGCCCCTAACGAGGAGAAGAATGTCTATCAGACTCGTCAGGAGGACCACAACTTAGTTCATTGTGGCATATTGTATGGGCTAGAGCGGGAACTTCGAAAGCGTTTCGAAAACGGCAATGCATTTGATACAATGGGTGAGTTGAAAATGATTTTCGACACACATGCTGCTGTAGAGAGCTACAACACTTCAGAAAAGTTCTTTAGCTGCATGATGGAAGAGCACAGCTCCGTTAGTGAGCATGTACTCAAGATGTCGGGTTACGCCAATAAGCTTGTGTCCTTGGGAATATCGATTCCCATTGACTTAGGCATCCATCGTGTTCTGCAGTCTCTGCCACCTAGCGATAAGAGCTTCGTGATGAACTATAATATGCAAGGCATGAAGAAGTCTCTCCCCGAGCTTCTGTCAATGCTTAAAACTGCAGAAGTGGAGATCAAAAAGGAACATCAAGTGTTGATGATCAATAGGAACACTGGTTTCAAGAAAGACAAGAAGGGAAAACGGAAGGGAAGTAAGGGCGGCAAGCCTGTTGCCGCGCCTAAAAAGAAACCCCGAGTTGGACCTAAGTCTGATTCCGAGTGCTACTATTGTAAGGGGACTGGCCACTGGAAGCGCAACTGCCCCAAGTATCTGGCAGACAAGAAGGCCGGCAAGGCAAACAAAGGTATATATGATATACATGTTATTGATGTGTACTTGACTAGTGCTCATAGTAGCACCTGGGTATTTGATACCGGTTCAGTTGCTAATATTTGTAACTCGAATCAGGGGCTGCGGAACAAGCGACCGCTAGCAAGGGGTGAGGTCAAGATGCGTGTCGGCAATGGATCAAGCATTGATGTGATCGTTGTCGGAACGCTGCCTCTCCACTTGCCGTCGGGATTAGTTATAAACTTGAATAAATGTTATCTGGTTCCTGCACTGAGCATGAACATTGTATCTGGATCGTGTTTGATGCGAAGTGGTTATTCATTTAAATCTGAGAACAATGGTTGTTCCATTTATATGAATGAAATCTTTTATGGTCATGCACCAATGATGAATGGTTTATTTCTATTAGATCTCGATGATAATGTTACACATATTCATAATGTTGATGCTAAAAGGATTAAACTTAATGATGATATATCCGCATATATGTGGCACTGCCGTCTAGGTCATATTGGCGTTAAACGCATGAAGAAGCTCCATTCGGATGGACTTTTGGAATCACTTGATTATGAATCATTTGATACATGTGAGCCATGCCTTATGGGCAAGATGACTAGAACGCCGTTTTCCGGTTCAATGGAACGGGCGACAGATTTATTGGAAATCATACATTCTGATGTATGTGGTCCAATGAGTGTGTCGGCGCGAGGTGGATATCGTTATTTTGTTACTTTCACGGATGATTTGAGTAGACACGGTTATATCTACTTGATGAAACACAAGTCTGAAACCTTTGAAAAGTTCAAGGAATTTCAGAATGAAGTGGAAAATCATCGTAATAGAAAGATCAAATTTCTACGGTCCGACCATGGAGGTGAGTATCTAAGTTACGAGTTTAGCACTCACATGAAAGAGTGTGGAATTGTTTCACAACTCACACCTGCCGGAACACCACAGCGAAATGGTGTGTCAGAACGTCGTAATCGTACTTTATTAGATATGGTTCGATCTATGATGTCTCTGACGGACTTGCCGTTGTCATTTTGGGGTTATGCACTAGAAACTGCTGCATTCACTTTAAATCGGGCACCATCTAAATCCGTTGAAAAGACACCGTATGAATTGTGGTTTGGAAACAAACCTAAGCTGTCATTTCTTAAAGTTTGGGGATGCGATGTTTATGTGAAGAAACTTCAACCGGATAAACTCGAACCCAAAACGGAAAAATACGTCTTCATAGGATACCCTAAAGAAACTATTGGGTATTCCTTCTATCACAGATCCGAGGGCAAGGTTTTTGTTGCCAAGAATGGATCCTTTCTAGAGAAAGAGTTTCTCGTGAAAGGTGTGAGTAGTCGGAAGGTAGAACTAGAAGAGGTTGTGGAACCTTCTCTTCAAAGTATGGCGAGTAGCGCAGCGCCGGAAGTTGTTCCGGAGTTGGCTCCACCTGTTGAAGAGGCAACTAATGATAATGATCATGAAACTCCGAAAGAGAGTACTACCGAACCTCGCAGGTCAAACAGGACGCGTGCAGCTCCCGAGCTGTACGGAAATCCTGTCATGAATTTCATGGTTGATGAAAATGATGACCCTGCGACGTATGAAGAAGCGATGATGAGCCCGGATTCCAATAAATGGTTAGAAGCCATGAAATCCGAGATGGAATCCATGTATGAAAATCAAGTTTGGAACTTGGTGGAATTACCTCACGACCGAAAGGCCGTGGAGAACAAATGGATTTTCAAAAGGAAAACTGATGCTGATGGTAATGTGACCGTCTATAAAGCTCGACTTGTCGCAAAGGGGTTTCGACAAATTCAAGGAGTTGACTACGATGAGACTTTCTCTCCCGTAGCGATGCTAAAGTCAGTTAGGATTATGTTAGAAATTGCTGCATATTTCGATTATGAGATATGGTAGATGGATGTCAAAACCGCGTTTCTCAATGGTAATATTGAAGAAGAGTTGTATATGATACAACCAAAGGGTTTTGTCGATCCTAAGGATGCTAACAAGGTGTGCAAGCTTCAGCGATCCATCTATGGATTGAAGCAAGCATCACGAAGTTGGAATCTCCGCTTTGATGAGGTGATCAAAGAGTTTGGATTTGTCCAAACTTATGGAGAAGCTTGTATTTACAAGAAAGTTAGTGGGAGCAATGTGGCATTTCTGATATTATATGTGGATGACATATTATTGATCGGAAATGATATAGATATTTTAAACAGTGTTAAAAGTTATCTAAACAGCAAATTTTCAATGAAGGACCTAGGTGAAGCGTCATACATATTAGGCATAAAGATCTATAGATATAGATCTAGGCGCCTAATAGGGCTATCGCAAAGTACATACCTTGATAAGATTTTAAAGAAGTTTAAAATGGACGGAAGTAAGAAGGGGTTCTTACCTATGTTGCAAGGCAAGACATTGAGTAAGACTCAAAGTCCAGCTTCGGCGGAAGAAAGAGAGATAATGGACAAAGTCCCCTATGCTTCAGCCATAGGCTCTATAATGTACGCCATGCTATGTACAAGACCGGATGTGGCACATGCTATTAGTTTGACTAGTAGGTACCAATCGGATCCAGGTTCGGAACACTGGATAGCGGTCAAGAATATCCTTAAGTACTTACGAAGAACTAAGGATATGTTTCTTGTATACGGAGGTGAAGAAGAGCTCGTTGCTAAGTGTTATGTCGACGCTAGCTTTGACACCGATCCGGATGACTCTAAGTCTCAATCCGGATACGTATTTCTCATGAATGGCGGGGCGGTTAGTTGGAGGAGCTCCAAACAATCTGTGGTAGCGGGATCAACAACGGAGGCCGAATATGTTGCTGCTTCAGAAGCGGCTCAGGAAGCAGTTTGGATGAAGGAGTTCATATCCTAACTAGGAGTGATGGCAAACGCGTTGGAACCAATGGTGATCTATTGTGACAACAATGGTGCCATTGCCAATGCCAAAGATCCAAGGTCTCACAAGCATTCCAAGCATATTAAGCGCCGGTTTCACTCCATCCGCGAGCATGTCAAGGATGGAGATATAAAGATTTGTAAAGTACATACGGATCTCAATGTAGCAGATCCGTTGACTAAAACTCTCCCTAGAGCAAAACATGATCAACACCAGAACTCAATGGGTGTTAGATTTATCACTATGTAACTAGATTATTGTCTCTAGTGCAAGTGGGAGACTGAAGGGAATATGCCCTGAGAGGCAATAATAAAGTGTTTATTATGTGTATTCCAAGTATATGATAGATGTTTATTTTGCATCCTATAATTGTATTAATACGGAAACGTTAATACATGTGTGTTTAATAAACAAACAGAAAGTTCCTAGTTATGCCTCTCTCATAAACTAGCTCGTTGATTAACAAGATGATCAAGGTTTCCTGATCATGGACATTGGATGTTGTTAATAACGGGATCACAACATTAGTGTAATGGTGTGATGAACATTCATCCGAAGTATAGCATTACGATCAAAGTCATTGAGTTTATATTGCTATAAAAACTTACGAAGTGATCCTAATCCTTAGACCATGAGATCATGTCAATCACTAACACCGGAAGAGTTTCTTGATAACATCAAACGTCACACCGTAACAGGGTGATTATAAAGATGGATTCAGAACTAATAAAGTGTTATGTTGAGGCTCATGGATCGAGAGTGGAATTTGTTCATCCCGATGACGGATAGATATACTCTGGGCCCTCTCGGTGATATCACATTGATTAGCTTGCAAGCAAGTGATTTGATCACTAGAATGTTATATTACAGGAACGAGAAAAGAGTGCATGTCGGTAACGAGATCAAACTAGGTATTGTTGGAGATATGCCCAAGAGGCAATAATAAAGTGGTTATTATCATATCTTCACACTTATGATAAATGTTTACATTCATGCTATAATAGTATTAACAAGGAAACCATTAATACTTGTGTGATTTGTAAACTTAATTTAAAGTCCCTAGTATAGCCTCTATACTTCACTAGCTTGTTGGTTGATTAATGATTGTGGTTTCCATATCATGAACATTGAGATGTTATCAACAACAAGATCATATCATTAGGAGAATGATATGGTGGACATACTCCTATAGATAAGCGTAGCATAAAGATCAAGTCATTTCAATAGTTCAATTGCTATATGCTTTCTGATACATAGTAACCTAATTCCTTCGACCATGAGATCATGCATATCACCTTTACTGGATGGATGCTTTGATGTCATCAAACACCACACCGTAACAGGGTGGCTATAAAGGTGGCATTGAGTGTTCGGAAAGTATTGGTTGAAACACATGGATCAAGAGTGGGATTTGTCCATCCACATGACGGATAGATATTCTCTGGGCCCTCTCGGTGAAATGTCATCCAATTAGCTTGCAAGCATGTGACTGGCTCACAAGGGATCACATATCACGGGAACGAGAAAAGAGTACTTATCAGTAACGAGGTTGAACTAGGTATGCAGAGATACCGACGATCATAAACCTCGGATAAGTAACATATCGTGAGACAAAGGGAAATTGGTATCGTATGTAAGTGGTTCATTCGATCGCAAAGTAATCGTAGAAATATGTGGGAGCCATATGAATTTCCAGATTCCTCTATTGGTTATTGTTCGGAGAAGTGTCTCGATCATGTCCGCATAATTCACGAACCGTAGGGAGACACACTTAAGGATTCGACGTTGTTTGAGTAGTTATGGTATTATGAGAAAGAGACCGAATGTTGTTCGGAGTCTCGGATGGGATCCGGGATATCACGAGGTGATCCGGAATGGTCCGGAGAATAAGATTCATATAAGGAAAGTCCCGTTTCGGAGTTGGGGAATGGTTCCGGTGTTTTCATCGGGAACATTCTAGAAGGTCCCGGAATGTCCGGCACTCCGGAAGGGGAAGGGTACATGAATGTGTCATTGCATGTTGGAATGATTGCATCATGTACTAAGTGTTCTTGCTGTCCCAAATATAGGATTAAATTGAATCCTAAAACAGAAAAGTCAAATGTCCAGTTTGAAAGTCAAACGGCTAAAACAAGAAACTGTGGGAAACAAGCAAGAGGAGTTGGAATCAACTTGGAGGAGGAGTTGGACTCCTCCAGGCCGGCGCCCAGCCCAAGGCCGAGTTGGGGAGGGACTCCCTCCCTCCCCTGGCGCGCCAAGACCCCCCTCCCATAAAAGGAGGGGCAGGGCTCCTCCTACACACACAAGTTTCCTATCCTCTAAACTAAACCCTAGATCTAGACCCCGGTTTAGAGCTATTCGGTTTAGAGCCTTCTAATTGGTTTAGAGCCTTCTAATTGGTGTGTCTAATTACTAGACCACTAATAGCCTCTCTCATAAGCTCCACCATACTCGCACCGGCTTAAGGCGAAGCCCTGCGGGATTTCCCCTCTACCTCCGGTACCACGCCGTTGTGCTGCCGGAATCGCGAGGAGAGTGCTACAACCTCCGCTGCCTGCTGGAACAAGGGAGAGGAAGGTCTTCGTCGAGTACCGAACGTGTGACCGACTGCGGGAGCGCTGCTGGAACGTGGCGCTAGAAGGATCGTCTACGCGATCTTGAGATCGGAAAGAGTACGACTACATCACCCACGAGAATCTGCTCTCGTTAACCACTTTGGAATCTTCGAGGGTGAGTTCCACTATCGACTCGTTGCTACAATCTAGTAGATAGATCTTGGCTTGTTTGTTTGTATGCGATAGAAAAATTTTGTTTTCCATGCTACGAACCCCTACAGTGGTATCAGAGCCGTGTCTATATGTAGATCTGTTGCACGAGTAGAACACAATGGTCATTGTGGGCGTTGATGCTTTTATTGTAGATTGCTTTTTGTGTACTTTGCATCTTGCGGTATGTTGGGATGAAGCGGCCCGGGCTAACCTTACATGACATCGTTCATGAGACTTGCTCCACGTTTAACATGCAACTTGTATTGCATAAGTGGCTCTGCGGGTGCCTGTTTCTCCTAGCATAGTTAAGATCCAATTTACAACGGGTAATCAACAATGCTAGTATCAATGTTGTGGTTCTTGTTCGTAAGTTAGAACGACACTTATTGAAAGCCCCAAACCACGTAAAATATGCAAAGAAAGTAGAGGCGTCTAACTTTGTTTTGCAGGGGTGTGCAGTGATGTGATATGGCCATGATTGTGATTACATTTGATGTATGCAATGTTCCTTATTGTAAGTTGGCAACCGGCAGGAGCCTTATGGTTGTCTTTAATTTTGTTAAGACCTGCGTGTCTATTCAAAGTAGTTGTAATAGTTGAAGCTGGTGGACGACAACCATGAAGAAGCGTCATTGACCTTGATGCTATGCCGGTGATGATGGAGATCATGTTCGTGCTTGAAGATGGAGATCGAAAGCACAAAGAAGAAAGGCCATATCATATCACATATTATGAATTGCATGTGATGTTAATCCTTTATGCATCTTGTATTGCTTAGTAGACGACGGTAGCATTATAAGATGATCCCTTATACACATAAATTTCAAGTTCTAAAGTGTTCACCCTTAGTATGCACCGTTGCCAAAGCTTGCTGCTTCGAAGCACCACGTGATGATCGGGTGTCTTTGATTCCGCGGGTGAATACAACGTAAGCAAGCCAGATTTGCTTATGCGGTAGCTAAGGTTTGATCTTGACGAGCCTAGCATGTACAGACATGGCCTCAGGAACACGGATTACCGAAAGGTAGAGCATGAGTCATATAGTAGATATGATGAACATGTTGATTGTTCGCCATTGAAGCTATATCAACTCTCGTGATGATCGGTTTTGATGTGGTGGATTTGGTTCGTGTGATCACTAAAACAATGTGAGGGATATTGTTTTGAGTGGGAGTTCACCTAGATTAATTTAATTATTAATTAGAACTCAATTTATCATAAACTAAATCAAAGTGAATTTGCATAGTTGTTGTAGTCATTGGCATCCGTTTACCACCTTGCGCTTAGTTATAATTGAGATGATAGAACTATAGAATTCTGGTTAGATACTTTACGAACTGGTATCGTATTGTTTTAAGTGTTAATCTAAAGTATAAAAGTCCTATTGCAAACTTTCAGTAAGTTCCGGTTACTCCATGAAGTTTAATAATTAGTATTAAATCAAGAGTAACAATTCCAAGTGTTAGTATATAAGTATCATGTTTGTATCCATGATTCTTGATATTCAAAGGATTCCCTTAATATCAAGGTTATCTAGGATCTGAAAGAGTTGTTTCAGAAACCATAATGTGTGGAAGATATTGTGATATCTGAAACGAAGTTTTGGTTGCAACATGATAGAGTATAATATGGCAAAAGTCATGTTCTCATATTTGATGAGAATTTGCAAAAAGGTTGGAGACACTTGTTGTCCTAATCCTCCAAAAGGTTTTGGATAGCAACATTATACTCATAATTCATCGTTATAAGCTAAAAGTAGCTTGATCATGGACGATTCCATGATAAGGGTGAATATTTGATGAAGGTAAAATGTTTACTACACCAAGAGATTACTAAAGAAAGGAATTTGAAAGAACACCAAACATTTGATGATGGTGATCTACTTCAAAGTGCAAGTCCAAAGACATTGGTATTTAACTATACACGCTTTGGACTATATGTCATATGTATGACTCCACTATTGATATTGATAGATTCTTTCAAATAGAAAAGGAAATATTGAAAGAGAATCTCATAAATATATGGCAGAAAAGAAAAGACTAGAATTGTTCAGTTTAAGTATATAGATGATATACATGTTATGGCTATATTCTTTGCTTATTAAACAATGTGGTTCTCAAGTATTTGATACTGAATTTGTTGGTGTGAATCGTCATACGAAACAACACAATTCATGAACTACAATGGCCTAAGTAACTAGCAAAAGAATATGTGATGATGTTCATCGAGAACAAATAAAGGGTTATTGTGTTGCTCGTTAAACATCAAAGCTTGCCTTCAAAGATTTGTTTTATCAGGTATTATGAGAACAAAAGGGTTGTTCAAATAATTGCCGTAATCCATAAAAGATGGATGATTCACAAATCTCGTTGGAGAAATCACATCCATAAAACTAGTGCTAAAATGTCGAAAGACAAATTGATTGAAAGATCACTTAGGAAGTGGCATCGCCGTTTAAATTATATTGGAAAGATAACATGAAGAAACTCCATGTGGATGGAATTTTGGAGTCTTCTGAATTTTGATCAAATGACGCTTGTGAAACTTTCCTAGAGATAATTAAAACTTTGTTCATAGGCCAAAAAGGGAACGAATGACTAGCTTATTGGAACTTGTACATATTGTTGTACGAAGTCCGTTATGTGTAGTCAAGAGCGATGGATTTCAACTTCATATGCTTTCTCCGAAAATTTGAGTGAATATATGAATATTTACTTAATAAGGATGAAGTGTGAAATATTTGAAAAGTTCAAAGATTTTCAAGATGAAGTGCAAAAACATTGTAACAAGAATATAAATAGTTTATGATAAGATCATAAAGGAAGATATTTGAGTTACAGAGTTTAGCATAATACCTAAGATTTAAGGAATCGTTCCGTGGATTTGCATTTTCCCGAAACACCATAAGAGTATGGAGCGTTCGAGATGTGTAATTAAACCTTGTTTGACATGGTAAGATCAAAGGTATAATTTATAAAACTGCCATTATATTTTAAAGATTAAAAGCTTTAGAGATTACCGTTTTTCCACTGAAAAGAGCTCCATCATAATCCGTTGAAATGACACCATATAAAAGTTATGGTTTGGGATAAAACCCAAGTTGTCCTTTCTTAAACATTGGTATGCTATGCATAAGAAAGATGTTTGCAACCAAAGTCGGATGAACCTGTCTTTGTATGTTATTTCGAATAACTGTTAAGTACTCCTCCATAACATCGGAGACAAAAGTGTTTTGTCACTTAAAACGTCAAGTTTCTTTAAGAAGGAATTTTTCGTGAAAAGTTAAGTGGGAGGACAATAGAAACTTTGATAAGGTTAAAAGAACCTTAGCTATATGTGCAGAGTTGCGCAGCGCCGAAAAGTGTTTCGGAGGCAGCAACAATGCTCATGGTTCACGTACCTCAAAGGTTGTGGTCACGGAGATCCAAGTTCCTATTGAAACAAGTAGGTCGGATGAACAATCAAATACCAAGATTTGAGGGTTGAATCATTATTTGAGAATAATGAACCGACTACATACAGAGAAGCAATGATGGGCCCTGACTCCGTAAAATGGCTTGAAGCCATAAAACCCGTGATAGTTCCATACACGAGAAATCAAGTTTTGAACTTGAAGGACCCTCGAGTAAGGTGTAAGACCTTACAGTTGTGTCTGGATCTATAAAGAAATAGACATGGATGTTTTACATCTATGAAATAGTCGACATGTTGGGAAAGAGTTCACAACAATGTTCAAAGGTTGACTATGACAAGATTTGATCTTTCATAGTGATATTTAGTCTAGACGGATTAATGTAGCAACCACTACATATAATTTGTTATATGGTAGTTGAATAAACAAAACAAGTTCTTCTAATAGAATCGTTACCTAGGACATGTGCATAACACGGTCCATAGGGTTTTGTTAATTCAAAGGATGCTAAAAGCATATGCAAACTTCAATGGTTAGAGTGAGCATAGCGGAGTTGGAATCTTCACTATGATGAAACTGTTAAAAGGGTTTAATTTCATCAGAGACAATGAAGATGCTTGCATTTGCAAGAAATTAAGTGGGAGCGCTAAGACATGTTTCTAATACATTATGTGGAAGACATATTGTTGATTGGAAATAATGTATCTTTTATTAACACATATTAAGAATTTCATCCCGATGAAAGACTTAGGCAAAACCCAAATATTTGGCATCAATAGACGCTAATATGGTTGTGCCAGAAGTACATAGACAAGATATTGAATGAGTTCAATATAGAAACTACAAGAGAGGTACTTGTTACACAGAAAGGATTGAATGAGTTCAATGTTGATGATATATTCAAGTGTATTGACATTTGGTAAAGTGAAACAAATAATCAAGTATAGATTGATACTTGATGTATGAAATCACAAAGAGTATTTATATCAATCATACTGTGATATGTACAAATCCAGATATGTCCTATGCTCTAAATGTTGAGAGCATATACCAGAATGATTCGTAAGATGATCATTGGACAATAGTAAGGATATTCTTATGATCTTCTGAAAGAACTAAGAGTATAATATTTGTAGAAGTGACAAATAGATGGTTAGTTCATTGTAAAAGTACTACATTGATACTAGCTTTGTCACAAAGTACAAATTAAGTTTATCTCAATCTAAACTAAGGGTGGCACAATATAATGGAAAGTGAGTTCCATAATGGATTTGGATGATTTCCAAAGTTAAGACATTGTGACAGATACTACAACAAAAGGCTGAGTATATGACTGCTGTTTTAGCAGCAAAAGAGGGCATTTGTGTCAAGTAGTTTGTTATCAAACTAGGTGTAGTTCACAGTGGGATAATACTATGAAGATATATTGTGCGACAATGTTATCAACATGTTTTAACCCCAAAGAGCTAAAGGTCACACCGAAAGACTAAATTTATACAAAGCCATCTCATTAGAGAATGAGTGATGCGTAGAGACGCAAAGACATGCAATTACACACGGACCTGGAAGTGTCAGATCCGGAGATCAGTTGACCACTAGCAATCGTGTACATACAACACTGGAAAGCCATAGGTGTTATATACACAAAGGTTCGAAACTAGATTATTGACTCTAGTGCAAGTGGGAGACTGTTGGAGATATGCCCAAGAGGCAATAATAAAGTGGTTATTATCATATCTTCACACTTATGATAAATGTTTACATTCATGCTATAATAGTATTAACAAGGAAACCATTAATACTTGTGTGATTTGTAAACTTAATTTAAAGTCCCTAGTATAGCCTCTATACTTCACTAGCTTGTTGGTTGATTAATGATTGTGGTTTCCATATCATGAACATTGAGATGTTATCAACAACAAGATCATATCATTAGGAGAATGATATGGTGGACATACTCCTATAGATAAGCGTAGCATAAAGATCAAGTCATTTCAATAGTTCAATTGCTATATGCTTTCTGATACATAGTAACCTAATTCCTTCGACCATGAGATCATGCATATCACCTTTACTGGATGGATGCTTTGATGTCATCAAACACCACACCGTAACAGGGTGGCTATAAAGGTGGCATTGAGTGTTCGGAAAGTATTGGTTGAAACACATGGATCAAGAGTGGGATTTGTCCATCCACATGACGGATAGATATTCTCTGGGCCCTCTCGGTGAAATGTCATCCAATTAGCTTGCAAGCATGTGACTGGCTCACAAGGGATCACATATCACGGGAACGAGAAAAGAGTACTTATCAGTAACGAGGTTGAACTAGGTATGCAGAGATACCGACGATCATAAACCTCGGATAAGTAACATATCGTGAGACAAAGGGAAATTGGTATCGTATGTAAGTGGTTCATTCGATCGCAAAGTAATCGTAGAAATATGTGGGAGCCATATGAATTTCCAGATTCCTCTATTGGTTATTGTTCGGAGAAGTGTCTCGATCATGTCCGCATAATTCACGAACCGTAGGGAGACACACTTAAGGATTCGACGTTGTTTGAGTAGTTATGGTATTATGAGAAAGAGACCGAATGTTGTTCGGAGTCTCGGATGGGATCCGGGATATCACGAGGTGATCCGGAATGGTCCGGAGAATAAGATTCATATAAGGAAAGTCCCGTTTCGGAGTTGGGGAATGGTTCCGGTGTTTTCATCGGGAACATTCTAGAAGGTCCCGGAATGTCCGGCACTCCGGAAGGGGAAGGGTACATGAATGTGTCATTGCATGTTGGAATGATTGCATCATGTACTAAGTGTTCTTGCTGTCCCAAATATAGGATTAAATTGAATCCTAAAACAGAAAAGTCAAATGTCCAGTTTGAAAGTCAAACGGCTAAAACAAGAAACTGTGGGAAACAAGCAAGAGGAGTTGGAATCAACTTGGAGGAGGAGTTGGACTCCTCCAGGCCGGCGCCCAGCCCAAGGCCGAGTTGGGGAGGGACTCCCTCCCTCCCCTGGCGCGCCAAGACCCCCCTCCCATAAAAGGAGGGGCAGGGCTCCTCCTACACACACAAGTTTCCTATCCTCTAAACTAAACCCTAGATCTAGACCCCGGTTTAGAGCTATTCGGTTTAGAGCCTTCTAATTGGTTTAGAGCCTTCTAATTGGTGTGTCTAATTACTAGACCACTAATAGCCTCTCTCATAAGCTCCACCATACTCGCACCGGCTTAAGGCGAAGCCCTGCGGGATTTCCCCTCTACCTCCGGTACCACGCCGTTGTGCTGCCGGAATCGCGAGGAGAGTGCTACAACCTCCGCTGCCTGCTGGAACAAGGGAGAGGAAGGTCTTCGTCGAGTACCGAACGTGTGACCGACTGCGGGAGCGCTGCTGGAACGTGGCGCTAGAAGGATCGTCTACGCGATCTTGAGATCGGAAAGAGTACGACTACATCACCCACGAGAATCTGCTCTCGTTAACCACTTTGGAATCTTCGAGGGTGAGTTCCACTATCGACTCGTTGCTACAATCTAGTAGATAGATCTTGGCTTGTTTGTTTGTATGCGATAGAAAAATTTTGTTTTCCATGCTACGAACCCCTACAGGTATGGAGATACCGATGATCGAATCTCGGACATGTAATATATCGTGAAACAAAGGGATTAAGATACTAGCGTAAAAGGTTCCGACGATCACAAGAAAGTCATCGTTGAATGTGTGGGAGTCAGTATGGGTCTCCAGATCCCGCTTCTGATTATTGATCCGAGAGGGGTCTCGATCATGTCCGCATTATTCACGAACCGTAGGGTGACACACTTAAGAGACACCGACATCCAATTGGAGCAAATGTTTCATGCCGAAAGAATGAACAAGCGCAGGAATTTATTTCACTAGATACCGAAACAGGTTTTCGGGTGAAATTGCATAAAGTGGTTATGCATGTGAAATAGAATTCTAGCAAGGGGTTATTTGTGAATGTTTGTCATTAAAGTAATTGACAAAATTCTGAATAAAATAAAAGAGTTTTATTTAATGAGAGTTTGCATTAAATTTGGTGGAAATTTAATGGGAATTTGAGTGGACTTTTGAGTGGAGGGAATTTAAAGGAGATTTGTGAGTGGAGTGTCCACCCACATGAAGAGGGGAGGGCAAGGGGGCAGCCCCCATGCGCCGGCCACCCCCTTGGGGTTCCCCCCCCTCCTCCTATAAAAGGAGCCCCCCTCCTCACTTGTCTCTCACACCTCCTCGTGAAGGATCTCTCTCCCCCTCTAGAATTTATCCCCCATGGTCTCGGACTAGCGAGATACATGTTCCCGGTGGCTATTCGGTAAGAAAGAGTTGTGCTTCCGCTGCATCGCTGGAGCGAGGAGGCGGAGGTTGCTCGGTGCCTCGAACGTGTGTGCGAGCACGGATGCGCTGCTGATTTGCGGCGCTAGGACTTCCTCTCGATCTTGAGATCGGCAAGAGATCGTCTACATCAACCACGAGTTGAACTCGTTAAGCTTTGTCGGTCTTCAAGGGTATGTTCTCTACGGATATACATCCGCCCGTTGTTTGTATCTAGTAGATAGATCTTGGTATATAGTTCACATCGTAGGAAAAATTTTGTTTTCTATGCTGCGAACCCTACAAATACCTCATAATATGACAAATATCAATGAATAGAGGTAAATTATGATATATAATGGTGATGCAAATTGGGCGTATCAACTCCCTCAAGCTTAGACTTCGCTTGTCTCCAAGCAAATACTGAGCTCAGTAAACATGTCCACAGGTTTATGGAGTGAAGTGTCGATAAAAGAATACGAACAAGAAGCATCACACTTACCATTGCACAACTTATAGAAGAAAACTACTCACCATTATATAACTTAGCTTGCAACCAAGTACAACAGTCACAAATATAGATGCATAAAGATAAATCATAATTGGAATTGGAAAACTTGTTCTTGGTTAGAGAACACCTGGCAAACAGTTTCACAAAAGCTTTTTGTAGAAGTTTCAAAACAGGAGCACTCTGTGCTCAAAAAGGTTTTTCACAAGTGAAGGCTTTCAAAGTAATACTCAATAGATAAGAGTTTTGTGCAAGCAAGGAAGATAAAGAACATGATTGAATAAATCACCATATGAATGCTTGAAACACAACAACTCAAAAGCTTACTGGAGATAGAGAGGAAGTAGGTTTACTGACTCAAACTGGTAGTGGGAGAAAGGTCCCTTCTTAGAGGGTAGCAGGGATTACAAGTCATAAAGAGCTTCCAAAAGATTATGGTACTTACTAGCTTTGAGCCCTCATTGCCCCTATCATAAGCATCTTGAGATGATTAAGATTAACCAAAGATGGAGTATATGCTTGACGAAATATGAGTTGGCAATCTCATGTCCCTTGAATATGAGGGACACTCCTCATGCATACTCAACTTTGGGTCCAGGTAAGTTCTTGTCATTATAAGTATTTGCATATCATTGAGAACCACCAACAGGGTACCCCTTGCACATGGTACATGAGCTTTCCCATAATCAAAATGACAAGGCAAGCAGACAATGAGCATCTCAGTGATCTTTTTATTTACTATGTGTAGGTTTTTATTGAGGATGCTTCATAGATGACTCACTATGGTGATGCTGCAAGTTTCCACCATGATTAAGCATGGCTTAGGCTAGCGGCCCAGGCGTTTATCTAACACAGAATACAAACTCCATGGACTTACAAGTTCCCTCTTTATTTCACACCGTTGACATCCATAGACAAAATAGCATGATATCAACTGTGTATAGAGTACAAGTGCAATGTTGAAAACGTTCCCCGTGACAGCACGGTTCTGCTAATCCCAACATATAGATGCAAGCATATACAACTTCGATGTCCATAATGGTTCAAGTCTATTAGGGGCAAGTAAATAAAGTGTGCCATCAAGTTCGTGAGAGCTTTACTAACTGGTTTTCACATAACAAAATACTCTTTAAATTGAAAGGTAGATGAAGCTTGATAATTTGCTAGGAATATCAAAAGCTACTAGGTAGATATGGTGGACACACGTGGCAAAAGTTTTGGGTTCAAAAGATTTTGGAAACATGAGAAGTATGCCTTCTCAAAACAGGCTTTTGGCTAGCAAGGCTGGGTAGTAAGGAAGAGAGTTGAAAGAAACAAGCCAACATACAAGTAATAAAGCCAAACATGCAATCTTCCTTGAAGACACAAAAGAATCTTAAATAAAGAATACTAAGCTGATGAACCAACAAGAAAGAAAACAATTGATACCAAATACCTGTAAGCTCTTTCTTTCTTTTTCTTTCAAACTAAAGCCACTGACCAGAACTCGGTTTGCCAAAACCAATTTAGATCCACTTGATGATCCCAAAGTGGTGCCAATACTGAACAACAAGATCTATTATATAATAGAGATTGCAAACTAAAAATAAGAAGTGCAAAAAGTAAAAGATGAGACTTCTCATTAATATTCCAATAAAGGCACTCACACCAAGGGATACATAGATAATCAACTAGAGGTGAGATACTTCCACATGCAAACCAAACTATAAGATAACCCCTCTACCACAGATATGAATCCACTAAAAAGGTAAAAGATAATGGTGGTGATACCACGGCACTCCCCCAAGCTTGGAACAAGCCAAGGGGATGCCAAGGTGATGGTGGTGTTCTCTTCATAAGGTCTTCAACAAGTTTCTTCAAATCCTCCATATCGAAGGCTAGAGTACGAATTAACTCTGAATTATGCTCAATGCAGCCCACGATCAACTCGAACCGAGGATCCCAGTCCTTGTTATTCTTTCTCCATTCTTCCAAGTTAGAGCACTTCTTCCCTGCACGGTTAGAACAAGGGGTACTAGAAGGAAGTGTGCGTGGAGCGAGGATATGACGCGGAGTTCTCCCTCCTGTAGACATCCGTTGTGGTGACCCAGCATACCACTGCATGATGTAGTACACTATAGTCGTTGACATAACACCAATGAAACACCGTTCACTAGTATTACATCCCTCAGAGTAGTACAACAGAAACACAGCAGGTCCAAGACATGACTATAGGTTACAACTCAACTCTTTACACAAGATCCAGAGAACACTCTAGGTTAAGGAGAGAGAAAGAAACTTCTTACAAAGAAGAATAAAAAATAAACAACTCCAAAAACTATCATACTATTAAGACTAGTATCTTAACTAATGGTCTGGCATTGCTGCTATTGCAATACACTATAGAAATAGGTTCTATGGCTAGAGATTATATTCCTATCTAATCAGTAACTTCGTCTTCACTTGAGTTGATGTATATGTTGACTTTCTTGACTTCATTGAAGGACTTTAACTTCTGATGATGATTCCTGGAGCATAACTTGATGTAGACATCGTCTGTACTGGCTTTAGAACCTAACAAGGGTTAAGAAGATACGTTGAGTACGAGCGTACTCAGCAAGTTCACTAGAAAAGGAGTGTTTGATGCACTAAATCTACAGCCACCGACTGTAGGTCGTAGGCAATGCAAATTTTCATAAACATTTCTTCAAAGGTTGCTTTTATTCTGAAAAACTATGTCCATCAGCCTTCACAGGTTTACCAGAACTTTCATGGAGTTACTTTCCCGCCGCGTTCGCAGCTCCTTCCCAGAACAGGGAGTAACAAGTTATAGTTCTTACACTCTGCAGAGGTGCGTCACTTTACCCATGAGAGATCTTAGCTTTGTTGCACATCCAAATTGCAGGTTCGTTCACACTTCCTTGGTGTGAGGCCTAGACTAAGATCCAACCCAATCATTGCCTTCTACGCAACCCTGCATGTCTCCTTGGTGTACGCCAGCCCACCTATTGAATTACGGCTATTGGCAGTACAGACCGTTCAGATGCTGGAATTATTGAGGGCTCCCACCCATATGCTGCATATCCTCTACGAATTACCATAAATAATATGCATGCTATGAGTGATAACAGCCACGACCCGCACATCCAGCTCCATGCAAAAGGGAAAAGATACAGCTGACTTCTTCGTTCCATTCCAAATCTCATGGTCAACGCGTAATATATGGCGCAAGAATCACTGGCGGCATGGTTGTTAAGTCCTAGATAATATGTTTCTTTACCACCGGAACTCTTATAGTAGGTTATTACTTCATGGTAAATAACCTATAATCACATTATTATGAAAATAGTGTTTTCTGTCCTTTTTCAAATGCAGGTGATGACAACACTGGATTTGCAAAATAATTTACAGAAAATAATCAAAGGACATGAGCAAGTGTGAACTTGCCTTTTGTGATTGCAAGATTATGCACTCACGGTCTTCAAGACAATATAAAATCCAATAGTTGAAATCTGCATCATTGGTCCGGTAAGGACTAATGTTTAAAGAAGCAAGATGCTTTTATGCATAAGTAATGTAATGCAAGTTGATAAACGCGAATCCCGAGAATAACGTTGTTCTAGGGTTTGGATACTGGAAAGGGTTTCCTTGGAATGTGTTGCCCTTTTAGATTAAGTTTTATACATGTGCTTCTTATTAATGCTTGTGAGTGTGTGGAAAACAACATGTATTTATACAACAACAAAATACACAGTATGGAATGCTACTCAAGGTTGCATACATCTTAATTGTTTATCTTCCAGATTTACTTTACAAGTAATGTCACTTATACAGAATTTAAGTATTAACAATCTTATTATACAAGTAAGGTATAAAGTAATGTGATTATGATTAGTTGTTATTTGTTTTTCTGAAGTGGCAAAAAGAATAACTTTTGAAGAATAGATTCCTTTACTAAGGTTTAAACAATCTTTGTGGTTAATCAGATGTGGTGATGTTGATTGTACTTGCTTGAATAATTTGGACTTGAGATGCTTTACAATTTAATTATAACAGACCAAAGTTAACTATAAAGTATATAATAAAGTTTTTAGCATTATACTTAAAGCTTTGTAATTATAAATAACTTTAAGAATGTAGATAGACTTAGAGTGTATTACTTATGATACTTGTATATTGTTTCCTTAGAGTTACTTAAGAATGGCATTACTTCTATTGGATTAGTGATTTCTTTTACATTATAATGGTATAAAGGAATTTATCTCCCTATAAGGGTGTGGTTAATGTTTGTGAATAAGTAAACAATATAATTTATTACTTATGAACTCACTTATAGTGTTTTGATTTGTTTATAAACTTGTGGTTAATATAAAGGATGGGTTTTATCTTATTACAATTATTCTTGGAGATTTTATATTAGATAAGGATATTTAAATGATGTTAAATCATTTTGAACTTATAATTTTAGTATTTAAGATTAATACTATTTATTACATTTAATTGGTTAATTTAAGAAATATTAACAAATTTTATTTGTCATTTTATGAATTATTAACTAAAGAAATAGGTTTAAATTCAAGTTAGGAAAGTGTTTAACTTTTTACTTAACTCAAAAGTGGAATATCACATTTTCAACATGTAGGTATTATTTTTGTGATTATTTTGGTATAGTACATTTATTTTTGTGATTTATAAATATTAAGATATGATTTTAATAAGGTTTATTACTTTATAAATACTTAATAAATAAAAAATATTTAATTAAGAGGAATAATAATGTGTAATTATAGTTTTGAAGTATAATTCTTATTTTTCTAAGATTTTTAGTATTTTATTTATATTTTTAACATTTACCATTATTAAAATATTAATTATCAAAGTTTTATCACTTATAAATAAATATTTATTTAAAAAATCATCATAATAATATTTGAGAATAGTTTCAAATTGTAGATCTTATTTTTCTAAACATTTTCATATATTATATGCATTTTTCTGATTTATAAAACAAAAGTTATTAATGAAACAAGATTTAATCATTATATTATATTTCAGGAAATATTCATATTTAATCTTATAATGTTTTTATCTATTTCCTAAACAGAAATTACTTTTTACTCCTGAGCTAAACTTACCCAGGGTCACTGACCCGTGGGCCAGTTGCCACATGGCATACCCAAAGTAGTAGAGGCATTTGTTACCGTTCCTATACCTACTACTAGTCGATGACAGGTGGGACCAGGGCCATGTCATACACCATATGGGCAAGGACCAGTCAACAGCTGACCACGTCAACCTCGACGCATGCATGATGTCATTGTGACATCAGCACGGCCTCCACCACCAGAAAGTGGTCACCGGCGGCGAGCCGGAGCTCCCTAGTGACCGTGGACGGTTGGGTTGGAACCGTGAGGGCAAGGCGATACTAGGGGTGGTGTCTACGCTACGATTTAGTCGCCGGAGTTACTCCGGTGATGACCTACGGCGGCGGCGTCCATCGGTCGAACGGCGAACTCGAGTTACAAATGAAACTAGGAGGCGTAGTTAAGGTTGTTCGATGCAGAAACTCACCCCCGATGTGATGGTGTGGTCGGCGATGTAAATGGTGACCGGAGGCAAGCACAATCTTACGGATTCCTACAACCACCATGGAAAAGGATTCGAGAAATTCTCCTCCCTCTGAGATCCTCCTGATGCGGTGCTCCTCATAGACGATCTACGCACGCTGGCGCATCTCCTGGACTACTCCATGGACTCCGGGACGAACTCCACATGCCGGCATGCTCCAATGACTGGGGCTAGGTTTTCTGTTGCCGACAAAAAGGAGAGGAAGAAAGTGAGGATAAGGATGAGGTATTTAGAGGAGAGAACCATGTCGCGGGGTTCTTATCTTCGGCCAGGGCCGGGGCGAGCATCACGGCACCGGGAGATCGACGGCGAGATCATCTCCACGCAACTGCTTGTCGCCGGACGCGAGCAAGAAGAAAAGAAAAGGACGAAAGGGTACGCGGGATGCTGTTGGGCCGGAGTGGGCTACAGTGGAGCGAGCGGAGAGGATTGGCTGTGACCTGCGGGCGACGAATAGAGAGAAGAGAGAATGGTCCGTGGGCCAGATTTGGTGTTTCCTCTGTTTTTTTCCTGGTTTTATTCCTTTTTCATTTTCTGTTTAGTTTTCACGTATGTATTTTTATATTTGGTTTGAACTTTTCTTCTTGGAATTTTATTTGTTGAATACTTGCAGCACAATAAAGTTATTAAGAATCAATTTGTGAACTTTTATTATGTATTGTGATATTTTCTTTATTTCCTATATATATACATTCTTCTCTATAACATTGTTTTCACTTTTATTAGGAGTAATTAAGTTTTAAAATGTTTAATAATATTCATAGGGTTTATTTATATGTATTTAATCACATAGTATAGGATAGAATGGTTTATAATATTGGATCCCCACTTGTTCCATGCTCATATGGGATGAGTGGTTAGAGAAATGAATTAAAGACTTTGTCTAATGATTGTAGATAGAATATTTATGAAATGTTGATGGTAAAACTTATTAATAAGTTTAGGGTTCTGAATTGTAATTGTTTACCCTAGGGTTTAGGGTTCTTATTATATTTATTTATTTTATTAATATGAATAAATATCAATGGGTAAAACATATTGTCTTCATGTTTGTAATTTTTAATGTGATCACCCTTTGAAGTAAAATAGTGGGATTGTTTTCTAGGATATCTTATGAGAAGGAATTGATAAAGATGGTTCCTAAGCACCTATGATAATGATGGTTGAAAATGGCAAAGATGTGCTTAGGTGCTTTGATATAGCAAATATTTCTATGAAGCTTTGTGTAAATAAGATGATAGATCAATTAGATGAAATGGATAATAGGTTTGGTAAAGATCTAGGGTCTAGTGTTTACCAAGAATTCCTATATTCCATACTTCATAATTCTGAACTTCTGAATAAGGAATTCCTGTCCTAGATATATTACTTCTCTATATCCATCATCATGTGTTAGCATGATGAGCTTTGCTTCATAAGAATATTCTTATCCACCTTTTATTCCTCTAACTCCTCTGGTAATTCCAATGAGCTTGATTCTAAAGAATTTCCTAATCTTTTCATATCTATACTTGGGTATATCAACTACTCTGCTGTTGATAACCCCCAATCCAATCCGGTGGTTTCTTCTAACTCCAATCATACTCTTCCTTAATAATCCTTCACTAATATCACTTCAATTGATGTATTCATCAAATCCTACTTCACCTCAAGTGTTTAGTATTTCCAAATAGGAAAATACTACTTCTTTAATCCAATGTTACTCTAGCATCATCTTATTCATGCAATCTTATCTCTTCTTAACTCTAGTATCTAATATTCCAACTTCTCATTATATTAATGTGACATGTAATGACTAATCTAGGATAATATATCTATACTATGGTTCAATCATGTTTTATCCACCAATGTCACTTATACATGGTATAAACATTCAATATTGGTAATTAAGGCATGGTCATTATAATCCTTTGATCATTAATGGCTTAGGTTTCCAGTTGGCTAAACAAGGCTTCCATCCATACAACATTACAGTTATATTATAATTATCTTCTGTTTAGCTCTATTGGATTAAGAGATATAATTCATTGACTATACCTACTTGATCCAATAGGACTACTCCTGGTAACTTATCTTTAGACTTCCTCCTTGTAATCTTCTTTGTTACCATATTGATTTGATTTCCTCCAATCACTCCCATCATATAGATGACATCTTAAACTAGCATCACTATTTACCTCTTCTTACTTCTTTCTTTATAAGCCTTAAGTGAATGCTATAATAAGTACAAGAGTTGATATGTCAAGAATTGATAGGTTAAGAATTGGTGAATCAATAGTTGATTTCTCAATATTTATGAACAACAAATATAAGGATAGGATTCAATAGAGATGATAAAGATTGATATGGAAAGAAAAATATATGGTGAATGATCTTAACTTTGGTTTCTTTCCTACTCAAACTCACTAAAGAGTTAAAGTTAGGTATTTCCATGATAGTCATGGTATAAATAGATGAGATTAAGATAGATCAAGATCTAGTTGTTGCATTCCTATTACTTATGTTATGGTTATAACTTGGTATTCATGAGTTGCATATTGAATACTAGGATATGATCACTTAAAGATCAAATATAAATCATTAAGTAATGTATTAGGGTGTAACGCTTATTACATTTGATCTACCCTTAGATCAAATCATGTTTACCCAAAATAAGGTTTTAGCAAAGGTCATATTGAAACTTATCGCGGTCAACTTGATGATATATTTCAATTCCATCAAGTTGAGAGAAGCTTTAATCACTTTGACAAGTTTTTATTTAAAAGCGCGAAAATTATTCAGATTTTCTATGCATGAATGCAATGCACACATCTGTGTTCATCTTATTTCTAAGCTCTAATGCTGGGATGTTACATCCATGTTGTCCTCTTAAGCTTGGTAGGTTGTGCCACCAAACCAATGCTTGCAATGGTAGCGTGGGTGTCCGGTTGCTTGTCCTCCTCCATGTCTCCTTCATAACCTACCGGAATCTCCTCCTCCTTGGGAACTTGAGGTTCTTCTTCTTCGGGCTTCTTCCCTTTGTCGTCGGCAGAGGCCATGGTGCTCTAAACTTGAGAAGATTTCCTGACAGAAACAGATTGAAATGAAAACACGATGAGAACACGATGCACGAACATCGGGGGATCGGGGGGTTATATATTACGAAGTTTCAATGCATAAGGAAGGTTTTGACACAGAAACGAGGCGGAGACGGAGTTCGAGGGTGGCAAACCCTCTCCAGGCGTGGCCAGGCTGGGCCCGCGCTTGGGGTGGGTTTGTCCACCTCGGGCTCCGTTTCCTCTTTAGTTTCGTCTCATAACTTCCCTCATGTATTAAAAACATCAAAAATATAAAAAGATTGGGGTTTCACGAACCTTCTGTTTTCACCACTTTTACCTATTCAAAGACGAACTCTGCAGATTCCTTTCCTCTTTCTCCTGAGAATTTCCTTCATACAAAACTTTTGCACAAACTCAATGACAACATTAGTTTAAGCAAAAACATTAAACCTTTGGTACACACTTCAACTGAAAATCCATAAACACAAAAGCTTCAATAAGAGGCAAATGCAAAAGACGACAGAAATCTGTCAAAACAGACCAGAGTAAAGATTTATTTTTCTGAAGACCTTATGTTGCCCAAATCAAAAGGTGCAGAACTGATGAAAGTTGGGTAACAACCTGGAGAACAAGCTCATAAAAATGCAGCTCCATCCGAAGTACTGAGCTTCCTCAAGAATTTTTACAATGCAGCACAAAAATTTGTCCCAGGACAGCCACTTTTCACAACTCCTCTGCTTCACAAAAGTAGTTGAACTTGACACAAAAACCAAAACAAAAAGGATAAGGAGCAGTTATTACAGAGGTAATAACTTCCAAGACTCGACAAAACTCTTGGGTTATCTCCCAACAAGTACTTTTCTTTAATGCCTTTAAGTTAGGCTTGAAACTTCCAAAGATGCTCTCATAGGAGTATCAGGTGAAAGAGAGCATCAAGAAGCAAATAACCAAAACACTTGAGTCTAACCCACTTCCTATGCATGGGGGTATCATGAGAAAACGAATTGTTGAAACAAAAAGCCACAAGCATAGGAAGACAAAACAGATGCAACTTTAAAGCTCTCAACATAAACCGGGGAAACTTAACATCATTGAGATGCATAAAACCATGTTTCCCTCTCTCAAAATAACTTTTAGTGGCACTTTGAATAAAGTTGACAACATAAGTATCACTGGAAACAACTTTATCATCAGAATAAGCATACTTACAGTCGTCAAAAAGAGGTCCAAGGTCATAGACTGGATCAATTGAAGCAAGTTGTTCCATCCTGAAATCTTTATTAGGCAAGATATTTTCACAAGGAGCTTTAGCAAATTTGGAAAAGTTAAACTCATAAGAATCTCCATCAAACTTAGTTAAAACTTTTTCCTTCTTATAATCAATAATGTCTCCACAAGTATTCAAGAAAGGTCTACCAAAAATGATAGGACAAGTTTTGCTAGCTGCTGAATTAAGCACTAGAAAATCAGCAGGATATTTAATCTTACCACAGAGAACCTCCACATCTCTTACAATACCAATGGGGCAAATGGTATCCTTCTTAGCAAGGTGAATAACCACATCAATGTCCTCAAGCTCACAAGGACCAATATCATGCATAATTTCCCTATAAAGCTCATAAGGAATAGCACTAGAACTAGCACCAATATCACATAAACCATAGTAGCAATGATCACCAATTTTATGGAACACTAGCTTTTCTAACCTTACTAGGATGAGAAATAATATTAGAAGCGTCTTCACAGAAGACAATATGCTCATCCTCTATATTTCTAGTGACAGTGTCTTTCATAATAGCTACCACAGGTTCATCACTCAAATGCTTACCAGGTTCCACGGTTTTTCATTGTACCTTTGTTATTTGCACTAATAATCATAGAATACTCCTTTACCTTAGCTGGGAAAGGAATTTTCTCAACATGGGGTTTAGGCACAATATGATTAGTAGTACAAACTTGAGTACTTCTAGCAGGAACATGACTAACAACATCTTTATAAGGAGCATGGTACTTATTCCACTTCTTCTTGGGAATTTCTATGTAAGAGGCAAAGGCTTTAAAATAGCTGGCAATACTTTGGGAATCAAGACCAAACTCATTGCTAATATTACGGAAGCTATCAGTTCCCATAAAAGATTTAGTACATTCATAATCATAGTTTATACCTGACTTTCTTCCTTTGTCATTCTCCCAAGCTTCAGTGTTCTCTTGAATACAGTCTAGTAGATCCCAATTAGCTTCTTCCTTCATACGTGTGAATGATCCAGCACAAGAAGCATCTAGTAAATCTTTATCATGAAGAGAAAGCCTAGCATAAAAGTTATTGAGAATAATATTGTTAGGAAGTTCATGAATAGGACATTTAAGCATTAGTAACTTCAATCTCCCCAAGCTTGAGCTGTACTCTCTCCATCAAGAGGCCAAAAGTTATATATAAGATTTCTATCCTTATGAATCTCACTGGGAGGATAAAATTTAGGGTAAAAGAGAGATGACGTCTCCTCCCATTCCATGGATTGTCCATTCTTCAGCAGCTTATACCATTCTTCAGCTCTCCCTTTCAAGGATATGGAGAGTAACTTCTTCTTCACCTGTTCAGTTGTGATACCTGCACACTTAAACAACCCGCATAATTCATGGATAAAAAGCAAGTGATCACCAGGATGGACAGTTCCATCCCCAAAATAATAATTATCCATCACACGATAAACAATACTTGTAGGTATCTTAAAAGGGTCTATATCAACAGGTGGTGGTTCATCTACTACCCTAGCAGTGGTAGTAGTTTTCCCAAACAGAAAACCAAGTGGGTTATCCATATTGGAAGCAAAGTAACAAGCAGTAACAAAAGCAATACTCACAGTGAAAGTTTCCCTTACCAGTTCCATGCTTCAACAGCGCTTCACTCCCCGGCAACGGCGCCAGAAAATAGTCTTGATGACCCACAAGTATAGGGGGTGTATCATAGTACTTTTGATAAATAGGAGTGACGATACCAACGAGGAGCATAAGGTGCTGAACAATGGTATGGAGCAGGAAATCCCTGTGAATACTTAGCAAACGGATTTTTAGTGGTTTTCTGACAAGGCAGCAAAACAATGAGAAAGTAACAGAAGTAACAAAAAACGGAGCAAGTGGCCCAATCCTTTCTTAGCAAAGGACAAGCCGGTGGAAATACTTATAAGGACCAAACTTTCTCGAGGACACATGGGAATTCTATCAAGTGCTTTCGCTTCAAATAGCTGAGTACTCTTCTTTGGTGTTTGTAAGTGTTGTGTGGGTGAACCTGTGCTAACATACCCCCTTCCTAGGACTAATACATACTTGTGATTAAACCCCCTGCAAACATCCGTAACTACAGGAAAGTAATTAAGATATAAATCTAACCATAGCCTTAAACTCTGAGATCCTACACTCCCTTGTGCAAAGGTGTCCTAACGGGGGTTCAGGTTTCTGTCACTCCGGTAACCCCACGATTAGTGTCCAAATACACAATGCATTCCCCTAGGCCCATAAATGTGAAGTATCATGTAGTCGACGTTCACATGACACCACTAGAAGAATAGCACCACAACTTAAATACTAAACTATTGAATAATAACTCATCACAGATTCACTACTAACAACATGACTTCTCCCATGTCCTCAAGAACTAAACGAACTACTCACAAGACATCATATGGATCAAGATCAAAGATGATATGATAATGGATAACAATCTGAACATAAACAATAATCCAATGGTTGCACTCACAAGCATCAACTACAATAGTAATCAACACCAGGAAAGTTTCCCCTAAGAACTAAAGCAATATCCAACAAAATTGTTACAGCAGGACGGAGTGGTGGTGATGGTGTTGGTGGAGATGATGGTGTGGATGATGATGATGATGATCCCGATGAAGCCTAGCTTGATGATGGTGTTGATTCCGACGGTCTCCCCTCTCCGGGAAGGAATTCCCCCGGCAGAAATCGGTCTACCGGAGAGATCTTTCTCTCTCGGTGTTTTCTGCCCCCCAGAGGCGGCGGGAATCCTATCTGTCGTCGCTCCCTGAGGATTAGGGTTCCGTAGGGAAGATATAGGCGAAGGGGGAGAGTCGGAGGCCGGGCAGGTGGTCCACACCTGCCCTAGGCGCGGCCTCAGGTGGGCCCGCGCCTAGGCGTGTGGGGCCCCTGTGGCCCCCCTTCGCTCCTCCTTCTGGCTTCCTTCGTCCTTAGGTAAAATAATATGTTTCCATATTTTTCTGGTATTTTTATGATCTTCGCGAAATTGCACCGAAAAGCCTTCTTTTCCATCAGAATCCAAACTCCGGCAGTCCATCCTCCAGGAATCATCCAACATGCATAAACAGATGAAAAGCCATAAGTAATACCTCATAATTAGACAAATATAAATGAATAGAGGTAAATTATGATATAGAATGGTGATGCAAATTGGGCGTATCAATTACATTTTGTGCCTTGTTGTTCTAACAATGTAGCATCTACTTCCTCTAGTATTGTTATTCACACTAACCATGTAGAGGAAATTAAAGAGATCAAGGCTCAAGTCACTTCTTTGAAGAATGACTTGAAAAAGGTTCATAAAGGCAGAGCCACACTCAACAACATCTTGAGTATGAAAAAATCCCCCAATGACAAGAGTGGACTTGGATTCAACTCCAATATCAAGAACAAGTCCACTAACAAGTTGAAGCACAAAGGCAACAAGAAGATTGGCCAATGTAAAGCCAAGAATCCGGCCAACATTGTTTGATTCAAGTGCAAGGAAGAAGGGCATCATGTCAAGTCTTTCCATTAAAGAAGAAGCCCCTTAGCAAGAAGCAACAGGGGAAGTGGTATAAAGATCTACCTCTTGTTAGATATGGGCCTCCTCCTAAGAAGACTCAAGATCTTACTCAAGTTGTTGCTTCATCCAAAAATAAGCATTTCAAGAGAAGAACTTGCTACATTTGTCGCGAGAAAGGTCATATTTCTTCCTCATGCACCATTGGTAACTCCTCATCCAACCCTATCATGATTGATGATGCTTATTCTATTTGTAAGGATGAGGTTGGCAATGTGTTTGCCTAATTTGTTGGTGCCCAATGTGGTGTCAAGAAAATAACCATTTGGGTTGCCAAGCCTATTGTGACTAACTTCTTAGGACCCAACTTGGTTGGGTACCAACAAGCCAAAACTTGATCAATAGGTGTTTTTGGAGAGCATTGGAGTCTTGGGTACATCATGAAAAATTAAGGGATCTTCATCTATTATTTTTGTCAAGCCAAGTCGTGTGGATTATATTTCCTCTATCATAGGTCCAATGTTCCTCCTTGTGGTAACATGTGCTCAAC
This sequence comes from Avena sativa, assembly GCA_916181665.1. Classification (NCBI taxonomy): domain Eukaryota; kingdom Viridiplantae; phylum Streptophyta; class Magnoliopsida; order Poales; family Poaceae; genus Avena; species Avena sativa. The sequence continues at coordinate 200,594,546 of OV702282.1, forward strand.
TCATTACATTGAAAGTTAGTCGCCCCCTTGTGCATGTGTTAGTTTTGTGCCTTGCATGCTTTCGTACATGCTGTGCCTTCCACGAATTATCTTGAGTTATTGAGTATATTTGTGAATCTTGGGTGGCACACAATGTATGTGTGTTTCTTGAGTTGGAGCCCTTCTTGATTATATTTGGTATCCTATTTGGCTCTTGTGAGAGATTAATGTACTATCCCATTTTGGGGGAGTGTTATGCTTGGGCATTCCACAATCCTAAAAATGTGTGTACATGAGGAATACCACCTAGTATTGATATTGCAATATTATCTAGTCTCTATGTGGTATGTTTCTCATGAGAAATTTAAGTTCTATAATGTCCATTAATTATCTCTAGTTGGATATTTTTGCCTCATGTTGAGATTTATGGTTTATCACATTATGGGGGAGTCATATGCTTAGTGCATATTACTAGCCTAGAAAATGTGAAAATTCAAGTTAGTGTCACTTAGAAATTGATATTCATAATTATCTAGCTTCTATGCGACACATTTGCTCAAACAAGTTCAAATTTGCTTAAATGCCTTTATTGCTCATCTTTTGGATCTTGTTTGTGAGAGTGTTTCTTGGTATGTGTTTCCTCATATTTGGATCTCTATATACTCATGGAAACCATTAGCTTCAAGTTACTCTAATCACCAGTGATTATGTGACTATAGGAAGCTACCAATAATATCTTTTAGAGCATAAAGCTTAATTCTTATACTTTGTTATATGCTTCTTTGTGTGAATATGATCTTGGATATCCGTGTTAAATACCTCTTGAAGATTATTTCCAATACTTATTGTCCTTGGACAATTAGTACTAGATTTATGGTAGAGTTTATTGACCATATTCACTTTGACCTTTGCTTAATTTTGTATTATCTCTTGCTAAGAAAATGTTTTGTGTTATCTCCCAAGCTTTCCTTGTCTCTTGTGGATCTTCTTATTTTTATTGGTATTTTCTTGTGTTTTATTTAATATAGGTACTAGTGATGATCCCATTTGTGTGCATTTTACATTCAAAAGGAAAATCCTACATAATGCACTATCCATGGGGGAGCTATCATATATTATTTAGAACACTCGTATTTATGTTTCTTGTTTTGTTCCGTATCATGTTTAGGTGCTTGGAAGTTTGATCTTTTTGTTTTGGTATTTTGTGCCATCATGAAAAGTGTGGAGAGTTTAGTTTATTCGTTGGAACCTTGCTTTTTTTAGGAGTTGGTTTTGTCTCATTCTTTGTTTCGTATGTTGACCTTTTAGAATGAGATGAACCCTTGAGCATTTATGTTCGTGTCTATCTTTTTCTCTTTGGACTTTGTCTAGTTCCTTTGTTGAAACTTGTGATATTTCATTTGTTGAATTGGTTCTTTGATACAATTTGGACACCTTTTTCCGTGTTACACTCTTCTGTGTGACATCTTGATCTACTTGGTGTTTTTGTCTAAATTGTATCTCCTTTTTGGTTCTTGAAAGCCTTGTGCATGCATATTTACTACATGTTTATATTATGGCATGCATGCTTTCTTTATATATATATGGAGAACTCCACCAAATCCCATTGGCTAAGATGTGCATGAAATTCAATTTCATATGAATATGCACATATTTAAGTGGAGTCTCTCCTATGTATTTTAGTTGTCTAACTACTTTGGACCCAATAAGTTTGGGGACCATATTGTAATTAAACTTTATTTTAGGTACATTGGAGATGCATTGGATGCTTCTCTATTTCATAAGGAAGAAGTGATGACTCAATGAAAATTAGAGACAAGATAGGATGGTCAACAAAATCCTATCTACTTCATCACACCAATGATATCTTGGTAACAAGTATCTCTTACTCATGCATACATATCATCTTCCAACCTATGATAGGTTGCATCTTGGCATGAATTTCAAGTATTTGCAATTGTTGTTGTTCTTTATTTGGCCTTAAATAAAACTTTCTATTGCATATGTGAGTAAGTTGATATGAGTGCATATAATTGGGACTATACAAAATCATGCTCAAGATTCACCAACCCCAAATATGTCAATCTAGGAATTATATTGCCTATCGTTCCCTCAAAGTACTCTCATGTGCAAAATTGATCATTTTCAAAGTTGATTATTTCCTTGTGATACTTGTTTCCTCTTGCAATACATTCCAACTATCTCTTCTTCCCTTCGTGATAGTTGTGATGTATTTGATATGCATGTGGTTGAAGTTCATAAAATACAATAAGATAAAATTGAGTCTTTAGCCATGCTATCAAGCAAAGATCTTAGTGGTGTATTGGCATGACTTTGTTTTGAATATCTTGCTCTATTTATTTTAGTATCTATTTTGTGTGTACATGTTTCTTTGTGGATCAATATCTTTGTGAGATTGTCTAGTTAGAAACTTATACACATGAGACATGTTACTCTTCTATATTTTTGATATCTTCTTTGCTTCGTGTGTGTCATACGGTCATACTAAGCAATATTATTAATTGAAGACTATGTTGATACTCAAATGACCATTCTTGTACTATTCCTATAATATGATTTGTCACGCCTCTCACACATCCTTGTGGTTGAGCCTGCTATTATGTTATCTCTTACTTGTCGCTCAACCATTTATTTCTTACAAATTTTATGCTTTGGTATATGCTCATTTGCACATAGTTGTGTTATAAGTAAAATAGAGGAAGTGGGGATTCCATGTTGTGCACATTGATTCACATACAAAAACATAATTTGTGCACGTACCTTGGGGATCTTCCTAATTTATTTATAGTACCACTTTGTGCTTATCATATTTGTTATCTAATGCCTTGTATTGTTAAATGAATTTGGATGAGTGAGGATTCCATCATTATGCACTTTGTTTCCAAATGCAATTATCATAATTGGTGCATTATCTTTGGGGAGCTCATCTAATTCATTCAATAATGCTCATTTTCTTTCTTTCTCATTTGTTGTGGTTTAAATACTTATGGGGGAGTGAGGATTCCATATTTGTGCATGTTGTATTCAAATACAACTACTCTAATTTATGCACAAAACTTGGGGAGCTTCTCTATTTTTATTTAAACCCTCTTTTGCTTGTATCATAATATCTTGTTGTTTACATTTGGCATCATTTGTTATTTTCAATTGGTTCTTTTGGATCTTGTGATTGCTTGCGTCATTTGGTGATGCTTCTTTTATTTTATTTCTTTGGAAATCCTTGGGTCCCCAATATAGTTCTACTTGCTCCCAAGTATTCATCATTGGATATGTGCGAATGCACACCTTTGGAGGAATTATCACTATATTGGCCTTCTAGATCTTGTCACCCATTTTAGCAATCGATGCCAATGGGGGAGATGTTTTATAGGGTTTAAGGGAAGTTGGTTTTATGCTTTGAGTTTGGTCTTAAGCATTTGCCTTTCACGCTCTCGCATCTTTGTTGTTTCTTTGCATGTTGAATATAATACATGAAACTCCACCAATGGTAATGGTTGGCAATATGTGCAATGAAATTCAAATTCGTCACGCATGCATAGATTGTGAGGGAGTTTGATCTATATATTGTGGGAGTACCAATTGCACATACTTTTTTAGTATTTGATATTGGTGATACCGTTTTATTCGTTAAATTCCTTATATAAACCCTCTCAAAGGGATTTTCATCAATTACCAAAATGGGGGAGATTGAAAGAGCATGTGGGACCCCATGTGTGGTTTTGGTAATTAATGACAATCTATATGGACTAATGCTTGTATCAAGTTGCACTTGTAGGAATTGTCATTGGCAATGCTTTAACCATGTGGTGGTGTCAAGGTTGAAAGAAGAATAAAATGAAGATCAAGTAATGACCAAGATTTTCAAGGAGTTATCCAAAGATTGGTCATGGGAGAGTTGAGCCTATGGCAAGTGTGTCTTGAAGAATAAGATGGAGTGATATCTCTGGTGTACCTTCAAGGTACCAACATAATGAAGAAAAGAAGAAATGAAGTGCAAGTTTAAGATGAGCCATCTCGAAGAGATCATATTCTTGGGGCTTGCCATCATTATGGTGATCATGGATATGTGAATATATGCCTAAAAGAGAGGCTCTCCCATAGTGTATGGGAGAGATATTTGGAAGACTTCACCAAGTTAGCGCAATCAAGAAAGGCGTTCCATCTTGAGGTGGACAAGATTGTTATCGTCAATCTCAAGTGGAATATGCTCAAGGCAAAGGTATGTTCTTGATAGGATTTTTTTCTTACCGGTCTCATGGTGTTAGTTGGAGAGACCGGTTTATAGGATAGGTAAACGTACTATTAAGAAGGGCTCTCGAGTGAGTAACTTGATAGTATCCCTCGGTGAGAGCTCAAACCTTTGCATACTTGGCATCATCTTTCTTGGTTCTTATCCATGAGAGGATTTATAGCTTGTATTAATATCCATGGCAAGTTCAGTTTCATCGAAAACAGATTTCATATGGATTCTCTATTACGTTTTCGATGTTGGAGGTTTTACCGATTCGTCTTTTTGAGAGAGGTCAAACCTTTTGTCATTTGGTTCTATCCTCCTTTATATACTATGATGTTTTTATGTATGATCTTGTAGAGCTTATTGTCTTCTTTAAAACAATCCCAATATCATGAAAATCGGAGTCCGGATGCAAAAGTTATGGTCGTTTTGGTGTTGGTATTTCTGACAGTTTTGTGAGGGCTGGAGAATCCGGGGTTTGCACCCCGGAGACTCCGGCCCAAATTTTGGCCCATACTCTAGGGGGTATAGTGAGAGCATATGGAGGTTGCCCGGAGTCCTGGCCGGAGTCTGGACCCCAAAGACTCCGGTCCTGAAGGCCGGAAACTCCGGAGTAAGTGATCTGTAACGGCTAGTTGACGTGGGGGGCCCTATAAAAGGCCCCCTTCTTCCCAAAGGGTCTGCCTTCTTGCTCTCTCTCTCCTCCATTGTTCCTACCTTCAAGATCTTGCAAATACTCTCAATTCCTCCCATATTTGTTGAATCTTTTGGGGGAATTTGAAAAAGGAGATCTAGATCTACAATCTCACCAATCAATCTCTCCTCTAAGTGAGGGGAACATATTGTGATCTAAATCTTGGAGTCTTTTGTAGATTTACTCCATTGTTCTTCCTCTCTTATTCCCCCATTAGCTTTTGTAGCTTTGGTGGAATTTGGGAGAGAAGGATTTGAGCACTTCTTGTGTTCTTGCCATTGCATTAGGTGCATCGGTTTGAGTTCTCGGTGAGGATTCGATTGAGTGAAAGTTGAGAAGCTTTTTACTCTTGGGTTCTTGGAACCCTAGATGGTTTGGTTGTTTTGCAGGTTTGAGGATTACTTGGTGCCTCCAATTTAGTTGTGGAGAATTCCTCAAGCTTGTTTGTTGGGAGCCTCCAATTGAGTTGTGGAGAAGTGCCCCAACCTTATGAGAGGTTCCGGATTGCCACCAACAAGTGCACCGATAGTGGAAGTGTGGATCGATCCCGTTGGGGTGAGATTCACTGGAGAACAAGGGCGGCCTTTGGTGGCGTTGGTGGTTTGACCACCCCCTCTCCAAACGAGATGTACTCCATGTTGGGAGGAACTCGGTAAAATATTGTCATCTCTGCGTGCCTCGGTTATCTCTATATCCGAGCTCTTACTTATGAACCTTACTTTGTGATATCCTTCGTCCTTGAAGTATATATCTTGCTATCACATAGTTGCTTGTCTTGCTTAGCATGAGTTGTTGGTGAAAATAGGTGAACCCTAGTTGTTCTAGGTTTTGTGCTTAACAAAGTAAACGCTAGTTTAATTCCGCCTTTGTTGAGTCACTCTCGGAATAGTTTTAAACCGCTTATTCACCCCCTCTAGGCGGCATCAGTATCCTTTCAACCTTTGTGTAGCGACATGTCGCAAGCACTCACACCTTACACGTAGTGACATCCCTTGTAAATTGATATTTTTTTATGTCAAACCCTCCCACGTACTCAGGGGCTTGCATATGGTCTGCCAAGCCCACTGACCCCCATTTACCTCCTCCTTATCCATTCGCTTCCTCCACCAGCCAAGCAGCCACATCTGCAACAACATCACCATATCTACAACAACACTCCACCATCCATTCCTCCACTAGCCATAGCCATTGCTTTGTACTTCAGATCTTCTTGTGATTTGGCGACCATTGTAAGAATATTCGATTTCAATCTAAGTATTTTGCACAATGTTTTCTATCCTTGATCTATTTGTTATGAGTGAGTAGTCCTTATGGGCTGCGAGTTGGGGAGAAACCTCGAAGCAACTATGTGCATCTAATCATGGGAGTATTGTATTTTGTTTGCAATTGAGATTTGTATCTTTTGTTTCTTTGTCTCTTGTCTTGATCTGTGGACTTGTAGGTACCCAAGATCCCATAGATTGATAAAGGCTTGAGGTGAGATACTTGGCTAGCGGCGATCTCATAGGAACCTCAGTGACAGAAAGGGTAGTATGGTCTTCGCTTAGCGACCCATTCGGGATCACAACAACATCACTACTTAATGCTTTAATTTTTGTTCTTCACTTAATAATTGTTTTTAACCCGTGGCTTCGGTGTGCACTCGGTTGGATTAAAAGACTATTGCTATGACCGCTGCATCACGGAGGCTCTAGTATATTAGGATGTGTTGCCCACAAGAGATTATCTCAATTCAAATATTATACACGACTATGCTTATTATTATTTTTTATCCCATATGATGTGCAGTTATAGGTGGATCTTCAACTCTGGCCTATCTTCATCCATTAATTCAACCCACTATAAAAAGTAAACTAGATTGGTCCGATAAACTAAGATAAAACAAAGAAATAAAGTCTTATAGACGTATCCTTATTTATTTTCTTTTAGCATTGCTTTTCAAGGTTCGATTAAATCTAGGACTTCTAGAAAAAAAGCTATTATACTACATCCGTGAATCCGGATTGAAGGTATCAGTATGCCCAAAGCTACACCCAGTGAGTCACCATATAGCTAACTTGAAAAAAATTGGTGTTTTTGTCTTGTTAAAAACAACTAGTACGGTGGCCCGTGCCAATAACACAGGCAACATATTGAGTTGTTTTTCCAAGGAAATTAAATAAGGTTTATTGTTCATACATGGTATTATGCTAGTTTGTGTAATTAGTTATGTACTCCCTCGGTTTGGAAATAAGTGACTCAACTTTGTTTAAATATGGACGAATCTAGACACTAAAATGTGTCCATATGCATTCGTATCTAGAAAAAGCTGAGTCACCTATTTTCGAATAGAGTGAGTAAAATTCGTGTAGATACTCTGATAGAGAATGAAACTTATAGGATATTGTTAGAAAAATTAATAGCATAACAAATGTAATTACACTTTTGCTCTCAAATAAAGTAAGTAACCCTTACAAAGGTAGGTTCTGATTAGATATGTTGGATGCTCCAAAGATGCAAATCATTGACTGTTCTCATGGCATGCTGGAGGCCATACATTTTTTTTTTGGCTTTGATACCTTTCTAATTTTTTACCTAACAATGACGAGCAGTTGTAGCTAGAGAACCATTAGGTCTATCATAAAGAAATGAATCGATGAACAATACACCTCTAATATTATGAGTCGTCTATCAATATATAGCCTTTTCGTAAACAACTGTTTTACTCTTGCACACAATCACTGAGATATGTAAGGGAAAGATTCTATATTGGATGATGAATATGGTATCCATGATGGATTCTGTGATCCCAAAAATAATAATGTACATGTGGAGTGTTAGTGAACATCCATTTAGAAAATTACTCAATTTTTTCTACTCAAAGGTATTTCCTTATGTATCATGCGAAGCATGTACTAGATGCAATTGATTATGTTACTTACAAATCCACTGCAGACCTCCATTGGAGCACATGTTGGGAAGAGCGCGAAGAAGCAATGTATTTTCTTCACCAAATCAACCAGTCAAAGAACAATTCAACACACCAAGTTGTTTCAGTTTTTTAAGATATCTAATGTACATGCACCGGATGGTATTTTTAGGTACTCTGGTAGCCACTAATACTATGAGAAGAAACAAAATTGCCACTTCAAGATATACTACCTCTCGGAAAGCATCCCCACCGTACCTCTCTTGCATATATAGACACACACCCCATGAGCAGATGAGTGACCGTGTCCTGCTCTTGCGAGCAGGTAAAGCAAGCTGATGTAGTGTTCTACAAACCATGTCGCAACCTCCTATCTGATGTCCAAAGTCTGAACTGCAGTGCTAACCATGCAAAAAAAATATTGCATTTCAGCAGCGCCCAGCTCTTCCAGCTCCCTCCATCTTGATCATCCCCTGGCATAGGAACCTATAGGTCGATCTTGCCGTGTACTGTCCTGCAGATGACCAAGGCCAGACGAAGCGATCCGGTGTTGTAACATCCCTGACAAGTTTGCAGACAACAGACAACAGGAACAAGCATTGTGCAATCCCCACTACCGAGAGCACTCTAACGTAATAAATCCACCTGTGATTCAATTTGTCACCGCTACCTGGATGGTTCTTGTGCGTGTGCGATGTATCTTCACTGTCATGTGAACCAATGGTACAAAGTCTCTGACAGCTAAACCTTTGTACCAGCTGTCTTCCCAGAATAGCACCTTGGCCCCGTCCCCTATGATGATCTGAACCAAACTATCGAACACCTCCTTCGCCCGCTGATCCTTGATCGTGGGAAAGCCTTGCCAAGACCTTTGTGTCTCGGCATGTCGCAAGCACTCACACCTTACACGTAGCGACATCCCTTGTAACCTGATATTTTTAATGTCAAGTCTTGCGCGAATATGGTCTGCCAAGCCCACTGACCCCCATTTACCTCCTCCTTATTCATTCATTTCCTTCAAGAGCCAAGCAGACGCATCTGCAACAAGGAGACTCTGAATTGGTTTTGACTTGATTACCGCCATCTGATCCACATCCTCTTCTCTAATAACAATGGGTGATGACTTCCGGTAATTAACTTGCAAACCAGAGACAGCTTCAAAAACTCCCAGTATTTCTCTAACTGTCGTCAGGTCCTGCACGCTATACGCCCAGCCTTGGGAGTATTTACTTGGAGCTAGCTCGGTTCTCGTGTTTGGAATTCGGAGTATCTCAGACTTGGTGGTACACACTATACACCCAGGGCGTGTTTGGTTGGGCTGATTCTCGCTCTCTCGCACGACGCAGAAAAAATAAGCTAGTTTGGCTTGTTGAGTCACATGGAATTATTGCATGAAACGGTTCTTAAAACATCCCAAAACTTGGCCCGCTGGAAACATCGAAATCAGCCGTTTCCATGCAGTCAGGCCATGGCGAGCGCTGCATGCCGACCACTTGCACGCGTGGGAAGCGCAGGAGACAGGACGTTTTCGGCTTAACTCCCAGTTTACTCCGATCACCGCCCACTTCACTCCCCTCACCCCGATTCGCAACCATGGCCGCCGCTCCTCCCCCTCCGTTCCGCGGCCCCAACATCGGCGATGTGAGTGCGCATGGCCTATGGGCGGCCGTTCAACTGGAGAAGCTCGTTCCCGCCGGTGAAGCGGCCCTCACGAGGGTGCTCAGGGCTCCCGCACCCATCTGCTTGCGCGAAACTCGGGCAGCAGCCACGACGGCGGCAGCATCATCTACATCCGTGGAGGAAGCCACGTCTGCGGCCAAGCAGGCCGGAAAAGCCCCTGCCAGAGTCATCGATGGCGCCACCGCCGACCAGAGTAAGTTCCCGATCTAGTTAACATTTAGGGTTTTGTACTAAATCGACGATAGTTAGGACTCGATGTTGGTAGGTGGGGTTTTCGATGAGCGATTTGGGGCTTTTTGTTGGAGATATGACCAAGAGGCAATAATAAAGTGGTTATTATCATATCTCATGATTATGATAAATGTTTAAATACCATGCTATAATTGTATTAACCGGAAACATTAATACTTGTGTGATTTGTAAACATAAAAGAGTCCCTAGTAAAGCCTCTTGTTAAACTAGCTTGTTGGTTAATATATGATCATGGTTTCCTGATCATGAACATTGAGATGTTATTAACAACAAGGTCATATCATTAGGAGAATGATGTGATGGACATACTCCTATAGTTAAGCATAGCATAAGATCAAGTCATTTCAATAGTTCACTTGCTATAAGCTTTCAAATACATAGTAACCTAAATCCTTCGACCATGAGATCATGTTAATCACTATCACTGGATGGATGCTTTGATGACATCAAACACCACTTCATAACTGGGTGGTTATAAAGGTGGCATTGAGTGTTCGGAAAGTATGTGTTGAGACACATGGATCAAGAGTGGGATTTGTCCATCCATATGATGGATAGATATACTCTGGACCCTGTCGGTGGAATGTCATCCAATTATCTTGCAAGCATGTGACTCGCTCACAAGGGATCACATATCACATGAGCGAGTAAAGAGTACTTATCAGTAACGAGGTTGAACTAGGTATGCAGAGATACCGACGATCAAACCTCAGATAAGTAAAGTATCGCGAGACAAAGGGAAATTGGTATCGTATGTAAATGGTTCACTCGATCACGAAGTAATCGTAGAAATATGTGGGAGCCATATGAATTTCCAGATTCCTCTATTGGTTATTGATCGGAGAAGAGTGTCGATCATGTATGCATAATTCACGAACCGTAGGAAGACAAACTTAAGGATTCGATGTTGTTTAGTAGTTATGGAATGTGAGTAAAGAGACTGAATGTTGTTCGGAGTCTCGGATGGGATCCAGGATATCCCGAGGAGATCCGGAATGGTCCGAAGAATAAGATTTATATAAGGAAAGTCCAATTTCGGAGTTCAGGAATGGTTCTGGTGTTTTCATCGGAATGTTCTAGAAGGGTCTAGAAGGTCCACCGATCTGGAAGGGGAAGGGTACATGGATATGTCATGACAAAGTGTAATGGTTGCATCATGTACTAGGTCACTTGGCTGGACACTTGGAAGAGAGAAATCAAACTCTAATTTGAAAGTCAAAAAGACTGTTTGAAAAAGTCAAATTGGAACAATGGTTTCCAAGTGGAGGGAAGGAAGGAAACCTTGGGAGAGAAGGTTTCCCTTCCCTCCACCAAACCGTTGGCAGGCAAGGGAGTTGGGGGAGGACACGGCTTGCCCTAGCCGCCCCTCTCACCTATAAAAGAAAGGAAGGGGGCTCCCCCTCTACCTACACCTTGCCCCCTAGCCGGTGCCCCTCTCTAAACCCTAGGCCGCCGCCCCTCATGCTGCTAGAGCCCTAGCTCTCCTCTATATTTCTTCCGCCGTCTAGTCTAAACCCTAGCCGTCGATTGCTCTACTCCCTCGCATCTAAACTCTTGCCACGAGGCTCCCTCTACTCCACCATACTCGCTCCGGCTTAGGAGAAGCCCTGCGGGATCTCCTCTCTACTTCCGACACCACACCGTCGTGCTGCCGGAATCGCGAGGAGAGAGCTACAACCTCCGCTTCCTGCTGGAACAAGGGAGAGGAAAGTCTTCATCGAGTACCGTACGTGTGACCGACTATGGGAGCGCTGTCGGAACGCGGCACCAGAAGGATCGTCTATGCGATCTTGAGATCGGCAAGTGAACGACTACATCACCCACGAGAATCTGCTCTCGTTAACCGCTTTGGATTTTCGAGGGTTAGTACTCTATCGACTCATTGCTACAATCTAGTAGATAGATCTTGGCTTGTGTGTGTTCATGCGATAGAATTTTTTTGTTTTCCATGCAATGAACCCCTACAGTTGTATTAGAGCCATGTCTATATGTATATTTGTTGCACGAGTATAACACAATGGTCATTATGGCGGTGGTGCTTTTATTATCAATTGCTTCTTGTGTACTTTTCATCTTGCGATATGGTGGTATGAAGTGGCCCGGGCTAACCTTACATGACATCGTTCATGAGACTTGCTCCACACTCAACATGCAACTTGTATTGCATAAGTGGCTTTGCAGGTGTTTGTCTCTCCCATCATAGTAAAGATTCAATTTGCAATAGGAACTTGATAATTCAAACATCAATGTTTTAGTTCTTGTTCATAAGTTAGAACAATACTTATCGAAAGCCCCAAACCACATAAAATATGCAAGAAAATTAGATGCATCTAACTTTGTTTTGTAGGGGTGTGCTGTGATATGATATGGCCATGATTGTGATTATATATGATGTATGCAATGATCCTTATTGTAAGTCGGCAACCGGAATGGGCCTTATGGTTGTTTTTAATTTCGTTAAAACCTGCATGTCTATTATTCAAAGTAGTTGTAATAAGTTGATGCTGGTGGGCGAAAACCATGGAGCGGTGCCATTGACCTTGACGCCACGCCGGTGATGATGGAGATCATGCCCGTGCTTGAAGATGGAGATCGGAAGCACAAGAAGAAAGGCCATATCATATCACATATTATGAATTGGATGTGATGTTAATCCTTTTATGCATCTTGTATTTCTTAGATCGCGACGGTAGCATTATAAGATGATCCCTCTCACAAAATATCAAGTTATAAAGTGTTCATCCTTAGTAGGCACCGTTTCCAAGACTCGTTATTTCGAAGCACCACGTGATGATTGGGTGTATTAGATTTTGCGAGTGTATACAACGGGAGCAAGCCAAATTTTCTCATGCGGAAACTAAGGTTTGATCTTGACGAGCCTATCATGTACAGACATGGTCTCGGAACACAGATCACCGAAAGGTAAAGCATGAGTCATATAGATGATATGATGAACATGATGATTGTTCACCTTTGAAACTACATCATGTCACGTGATGATCGGACATGCCACCTTAGCTATATGTGTTGAGTTGCACAACACCGGAAAGTGTTTTGGAGACAACAACAATGCTCATGGTTCACGTGTCTCAAAGGTTGTGATCACGAAGGTCTAAGTTCCTATTTAACCAAGTAGGTCGGGTAAACAATCAAATACGAAGATTTGAGAGTTAGATCATTATTTGACAATGATGAACCGACTATAGCAAAGAATCGATGATGGGCCCTAACTCCATAATGTGGCTTGAAGCCATAAAATCTATGATAATTCCATACACGAGAGATCAAGTTTTGAACTTGGAAGACTAAAAGTGTAAGATGGTTAACATAGAGGGGGGTGAATAGGTTTCTACAAAATTCTTTATAATCTTTTGCAAGTTTTAGGCTTTGCGGAATATAAGTGAGGCTAAATGCAAACTAGGTGAGGCAACCTAGATGATGAAACAAGATACTTCAAGCTCGAAGGCTATCACAAGGTAAACAACACAAGTAAGAGATCGGTTAAGGAATAACCAAAGCACGCGGAGACAAAGATGTATTCCCATGTTCACCACCTTTTGGAAGGGGGCTACGTCACGTTGGAGAGGTGTGAGGTTCCACGAAGGATTCCTCACGTGCCACAAAGGCTCACCTTCTTCTTCGAGCCTATCCCACGAAGGAATAGCTCGCTTACTCGTGGTAGACTTTAAGGTAGTCTCCAAACCCTCACAAACTATCCACGGAGCAAATCACAAGCCGAATGCCTCCGGGCGACCCTAGCCGCCTAGGGTTTCCCACAAACTCAAGAGTAACAAGATAACTCGATGAACTCAAGGGGGAATGAACTTTGGCTTGGTGGAAACGTAGATCGGAACGTCCTCTTCCTTTCTACCAAAGGGATTTGGATTTGGTTGGGTAGAATGGGAGATCCTCAAGCTTTTGTGTTTCAACAATGGAGAGAGAGAGCTTGAAGAAATGAATGTTTGCTGAAATGCCTAACCTCTCAGTGGAGAAGAAAGGGGTATAAATAGTATGGGGAGAAAAAGAGCCGTTTGGGGGTTCCTACGACAGAACCGACAATAAGTCCGGTCGGACCGAGTTGCTCGCCGGAAATTCCGGCGGACCAGACCACACGCCGAAAATTTTGGCGGCGACCGAAATTCTTGGCGAGTAGCTGAAAGTGCTTGCAGTAAGCCGTTTCGGTGCTTACCGATAATTTCCGGCGGTGACAGGAAATTCCGGCGACAACACCGGCTGTGTCGGCACTTCTGCCGATTTCGCAGTAGCCCCTTTGGACTCATTTTTCATGTCTATTTTTCTCTCTCTCTCTTCGAAAGGGTGTGTGGTGGTGGATAATGAGAAGTATATTTGGTGTAGAACAACCCCAAAAAGAGCGCATCGAGATCACCCCTCTTAATAGTGTGGTGTTTCCTATTTGACTCAAGAGTAAATAATAGAGAATAAGAAATAACACCACCAGCTCTTCATATAGACACGAATGGGGGGTCACACATCGCCTTTCACCAACACACTAAGGACTCTCACCTATAGAGAAGCTAGTAGAAACATTAGTCCGCTCTCTAACTTCGATGTCATAGTTAACCAAAACACTAGATAAGGGCTATTTGCCCTTTCAATCTCCCCCTTTTTGGTTAACGATGACAAACCGAGATAGAGTCAAAAGGTGATATTATGATACGATTAGATACACATATATCTATCACATAATAGCAAGAACATAGTGATAGGAAATCCAAGTACAATAAAAGAACTGCAGAGTTGTCCAGACACACACACAAATAGTTCGATAGAGAAAATAAAAGCACAACTCCACGAGAGGCAAACGAACAAAGGAGGGCTTATGCAAGAGGCAAGTCATGAAGGAAGCGACTCTACTCTCTCTCCCCCTTTGGCATCGAGACCAAAAAGGAAGAAAGGAGTGGATAAAACGAGCTAGCCAGCAAAGTTGTCCTCATCGTCATCATCATCATCGGCTTCTTCCTCCTCTTCTTCTTCTTCGTCACCCTCCTCTTCGTCCTCATCCTCATACTCATCAGCATTTCCTATAGGAGTAGCGCGACGCTGAGAGGAAATGGAAGTGGCAAATCCGGGGAACATTGATGGATCAAAACCCCGAAACATGTCCTCATCCAGCGGGGGCTTTTCGAAGTTGACATAAGGAACATGATCCAAAGCATTGCCCAAGTCTGGCACTGGGTGACCACGTTCTGTCAAGAAGGCATTGTGCTGCCTCCTATTCTCCTGACTGAGCTCCAAGCTGCTATGGGCAACACCATACGAAGAGCGACACATATCCCACAAACTGTTGAAGAAACGGGCAAGTCCTTTCTTGCGAGGAAGAGCACGGGGAAGGTCCCGACGGGAGCGCGGACCAGCATAAAGAGGATCATGAGCAAGCTTGGTTCGACGCTCAGACAGCATCATCAGAGGGATATCCACATGAGAGCCCTGACGAGGTAAGGTGAAATTCTCCATATCTTTATGCAGACCTTTAGGGATAGCAGATGTAGGGACGTTGGCCTCAATCAGACGTTGAACATACTGACAAAAGTTGGGAGTCATGCGCTTCTCGATGGACCGATGAATCTCATATAAGATGAAATCACACCCATTGATCTTCCGCAGGCGACGAGGGTCACAGTAGTATAGCAAGTTCTTGTGGTGACCACAAACATCAACCGCATCACCAACTTTGCTCACAAGATTGTAGCGGAAGAACCGAGCAAGGACCATATAGTACTAGTACATGCCTGACAAGCTGGGAGGTGCATGACTAGGCTCACTGGGGTAGCACTGAAGGATCTGGTTGTGACTGAAGGCCTTCTCAGAGTGCCTGACAAGCTGGAAGGTGCAAAACCTTCGGTGAGAAGACTTGTAGAGGCCCGATCTACAACTTGGTGGAGTGGGGAGGGATTTGGATGGAGGGAAGGGACGATGGGGGTGGAGAAGCTTGGGGCGGCGACCATGGAGGCGGGGAGGCAATGGGGAAGAAGGAAGAAATAAAGTGGAACTTCCCCACGCGCGGGCTATAAATACTCAAGGAGAAAAAATATCGGCAGTAAGTCCGGTCGAACCGACGCCCACGCCGGAATTTCCGGCGAGAGCATCGGCGAACCGGCCCCGTGACCGATATTTCCGGTGGCAATCGGAATTTTCGGCAGAGAATCGAAACCGTATACTGTAAGGGTTTTCGGTCTGCTGCCTCGCCGGAAATGTCGGTCGCCAGGCCGGTGGACCGGAATTTTTGCCAGAAATTTTTAGGAGACGATGCATGTGGAATTTTTTTGGAGATGATGTATTGTGAGAAATCATATGAGCATATACATAAGATCCAAACAAAAACCAGATAAAGCACTGTACATTTGACAAGGTCATGAAGAAAAATAAATAGTAACCATGGACATAGGATTTAGCTTTGAACATCAAGGCACCCAATACACAAAACCAACCATTTGGCGGAGGATTTATCCCCCTATGTTTAAGCACACATGTCATGGCGCCTCAAAGATAGATGCTTGGACCCATATCATGACACGAGATCAATTTATGTTGCACACATAGGTAAGCATCAAACCAAGACATGGTAAGATGACCATCCCTACATGTGCTGCACAACTAGGATATATAACACGTTAAGAGCAAGAATATAGTGCAAGAAGAAAATCAATCTAAGTTTTGAGGATCTAGGATACCGAGTTCTCGCCTCAACATGACAAACTGGGCTTCATCCAAGGGCTTCGTGAAGATATCGGCCAATTGGAACATCGTACCCACATGAGTGAGATTTATATAACCATTTGCGACATGGTCATGTAGGAAGTGGTGGCGAATGTCAATATGTTTGGTGCGGCAATGTTGGACGGGATTATTGGTGATCTTTATTGCGCTTTCATTGTCACATAGAAGAGGCACCGTACCAAGAGACACACCATAGTCTTTCAAGGTTTGTCTCATCCATAACAATTGAGCACAACAAGATGCTGCGGATATGTATTCGGCTTCGGCGGTGGATAGGGCTATGGAGTTTTGTTTCTTGGAATACTAACTCACCAACGACCAGCCAATGAATTGGTAAGCCCCAGAGGTTGATTTCCGGTCAACCTTATCACCTGCCCAATCGGCATCCGAATAGCCAACAAGCTCAAAGGTTGACCCCGTTGGATACCAAAGCCCGAGAGTAGGAGTGAGAACAAGGTACCTAAAAATCCGTTTGACCGCCATCAAGTGGCACTCCTTGGGAGCGGATTGAAAATGAGCACACATTCCAACACTTAACATGATATCCGGCCTAGAAGCACAAAGGTAGAGCAAGGAACCAATCATAGAACAATATACCTTTTGATCCACGTCCTTCTCACCAACTCCAAGACCAAGTTGTCCATTTAGTGGCATGGGTGTCTTCATGGGATTAGCCTTGGCCATCTCGAACTTATTGAGCATGTCCTTAATGTACTTATCTTGAGAGATGAAAGTGCCATGAGGAAGTTGCTTTATAATGAAGCCTAGAAATAACTTCAATTCCCCCATCATGGACATCCTAAATTTCGTAGTCATCAACTCGGCAAAAGCTTTGTTGTGAGATTTGTTAGTTCCACCAAAGATAATATCATCAACATAAATTTGAACAATAAATAAGCCACCCCCTTTAACCTGTTTGGTGAAAAGGGTGGAATCGACCTTACCCATGCTAAACCCATCCATGAGTAGAAAATCCCTAAGGTGCTCATACCAAGCACGAGTAGCTTGCTTTAGTCCGTAGAGAGCCTTATGGAGTAGATACACATGGTTGGGATAGCGTGTGTTTTCGAAACCCGGGGCTTGAGCTACATATGCAACCTCTTTAAAGGGACCATTAAGAAATGCACTTTTCACATCCATTTGATAAAGCTTGAAGTTATGGAAAGATGCATAAGAAAGCAATAGACGAATAGCGTCAAGACGAGCAACGGGTGCAAAGGTGTCCTCATAGTCAATACCTTCTATTTGGGCATACCCTTGCTCCACTAACCTTGCTTTGTTTCTTGTGATGACCCTGTTCTCATCTTGCTTGTTTTGAACACCCACTTGGTCTCAATGACATTGATGCGATGATCTTTAGGCCTCTCCACTAGAGAGCAAACTTCATTGCAGGTGAAACACTCGAGTTCTTCTTGCATGGCAATGACCCAATCTGGATCCTCCAAAGCCTCATGAACCTTGAGGCGCTCAAAGTTGGACACAAAGCATGATGCCCACAAAAGGTTATGAGATTCTTATTCTTGGCACGGGTCTCGATCCCTCTTGATATGCTTCCAAGGATATTGTTTACTTGGAGTCCACTTGCAATGGAGGCGGCCTTGATCTTCCGAATTGTGCCTTCATGATCAACGAATTCATCTTTTGAGGGGCCTTGATCATTGACACCATCTTGCGCTTGACCTTGGGATGGAGGAGATTGATCTTCTACTTGGTCTTGCTCAAAGGGTTGAGGTCTTGGTTCTTGTTCTTCGGTTTGTATGGCATCTTGAGTAAGATGTTGATCTTGTGGTGCATTTGGTGGCTCAACTTGGGTAGAGCTTGGATCTTCTTGAGTTGAGCTTGATTCTCCCCCATCATCTTATTAAACATGAATGTGAGACTCGGTGGGCAAGATATGCCCAATGCCCATCAACTTGATGACTTGAGAGGAATCACCATCACCTACATAACGTGAAGTAACTTGCCCCTCATGGGGGCCATTATTCTCCAAAAACTCCACGTCACAAGATACTTCAACACAACCATTGGTTTTGTTGTAGTATCTATAGGCATGAGAGTTTTCTGCATAACCAACAAAGATACCCTCTATAGTTCTAGATTCGAATTTACCAAGCTTTTCCTTCTTGTTCTTGACAAGGCACTTGCATTCAAAGACACGAAAGTAGTTTACATTGGGCTTCTTACTTGTGATAATGTCGTATGGAGTCATGTCAAAGGGAGCTCGGAGGAAGAGCCGGTTCGTGTAGTGGACCGCGGTAGCAATGGCTTCTCCCCATAAGTTGTGGGGTGACTTGAACTCACTCAACATTGTTCTTGCCATCTCAATGATTGTCCAGTTCTTCCTTTCAACAACACCATTTTGTTGAGGGGTATAGGGAGCTGAGAACTCATGCTTGATCCCCTCATCTTCAAAAAATTCTTGCATGGTGTAGTTCTTGAACTCGGTGCCATTGTCGGTTCTAATGGTCTTGATCTCCACTCCATAAGTGGGTTGAGCTTTCTTGGTGAAGATCATGAATTCCTTGTAGGTCTCATCCTTTGACTTGAGAAGAAAGACCCAAGTATACCTTGAGTAATCATCAACAATGACAAGACCATATCTTCTTCCACCAAGAGAGTCATACGTTGAAGGCCCGAAGAGATCCAAATGGAGAAGCTCCAAGGGTCTTGATGTGGCCCTTGGTTACGGAAGGATGGTGCTTCCCAATTTGCTTTCCTAAAATGCAAGCGCTACACACACGATCTTTATCAAAGGAGACATCAGTTAGTCCAATAATATGCTCACCCTTTAGGAGTTGATTGAGATTTCTCATGTTGACATGACCTAGGCGACGATGACAAAGCCATCCCTTGTCAGCCTTGGCCATTAGACATGTAGGAAGAGATTGGCTCTCTTTCGAGAGGTTGACCACATAAAGGTCATCTTCCACATGTTCAATAAGAACCAAGCTAAGATCATCAAAAGTTCTAGAAAAATAGGAGTCATAGACGGTATCTGCAAGATGTTTAATTGAAAGCAAGTTGTAACCAAGGTTTTCAACAAGTAAGATGGTCTCTAGAGACAAGACCTTGGAGATCACCAACTTACCATAACCTAGTACCTTTCCTTTAGAGTTGTCTCCAAAAGTGATGCTTGACATTGAGTTGACATCGTGAATGAATTGGTCAAGCCCACTTCTACCTCCGGTCATATGATTGGTGCATCCACTATCAAACACCCATTTTGATCCACCGGAGGCATAGCCCTACAAAATCAATTCTTTGATTTAGTAACCCATTGAGTAATGGGTCCCTTAGCATTAGCAATAAGATCCTTTGGTACCCAAATTGAGTACCATCTATAAGCATAACCATTGCGAGGACCAACATATTTGGCATATACGTCTCCTTGAGTGCTCTTACATAGTACATTGGATGGATTAGACTTTCCCGCATACTTATGATTGGGATTGCCCCTCATGGCTCCCCCATTCACAACATTCCTTTTGACTTGGTCAACCACCTTGTCACCTTCTTTTACAAAGGTTATCTTCTTTGGTGGAATGACATTGCTCTTGTTGTTCTTTGGATCAAAACCGACACCTTCCTTGGAAACTCTCGTCTTTTGACGGGATAAAATCTCATCTAGGATCTTTCCCTTGGAGGTAGGTGCACGGCGCTCTTTCTCAAGTTGCTCTTTAAACTTCTTATTTTCCTCAACGAGGAGAGTTTGATCAAAGGTATAGTTATAGGGACAAGAATCATTCTCAACAATAATTGGATCCTTCAATGTACCAAGATCCTTCTCATAGGTCACCCGAAGTTGGTCATGGTTCTCTCCAAGTTTTATGAGCTCACACTTGACAAGCAAACTAGCCTTTTCAAGGTGCTCAAGGTCCTTGGTAAGAGAAGCATGAGAAACCTCAAGCTCTTTCTTTGAGGCATGAAGCTCTTGGGACAAAGAGTTAGCCCTATCAATAGTGTCCATGTATTTTGCTTTATCAAGTTCAAAAATTTCAATTTGTATTTTAAGAAATGAATTGGTATTCTTTTCCTCACAAAGCTCTTGCTCAAGAAGATTGAATCTTTGTTTCTCATCATCAATATGAGATTCCAAGCTATCAATGGCCTCATCATGTGATCTAACAAGTTCCATTAATTGCTTGACTCTAGCACAAGCAATGGGAGGAAGATACTTCATGATAGCATACATTTATTTTATATATTCTTCACCAAATTCATCACTATCACTATCATTGTTACTCTCAAGATCATCCAAGACGCTAGATAGGGATGGAGGAGAGGCGATTACCTTGGAGCTTCTTGCCATAAGACAAGAGCCAGTGATCTTGGGAATAGGAGAACCCTCGATGTAGTCTTTGGCGTAGTCGTAGGTGAGAGGTGATCCGAGTTCGACATATGCCAAAACGGTTACACTCACCACTTTCTCCTCATCCACACACTCCACGTCAGACTCGTCCTTGGAGGTCCTTGTCATGAGACAAGTGGCGGTGACCTTGGTAGTAGGAGAGTCGTCGGTGTAGTCCTTGGTGTAGTCGTAGGTGAAGAGAGACCTGGGTTCGGCGAAGGCCAAACCGGCCACTCCAACAACCTTCTCTTCATCCTTGTCGGATATGTATTCTTGACCTAGGAAGCCCTTGCCATCACGCCTATTGTTCCTCTTGTATCTTTCGTTGATGGGGTTGGGCTTCAATCTTGGTTTGGCACCCTCTTCATACTTGGGTTTGTCAAGCCTCTTCTCATATGGACATTTATTGGCAAAGTGGCTCGACTCATCACAATTGTAGCACGTCCCTTTCTTCTCACTTGATCCCATTGAACTTCTCCTTCTTTGGAACTTCATGTTCTTGGTGAAGAGAGAAAGTTGAGAGAGCATATCATCAACTCCATCAACATCGCTTTCTTCATCACTAGCAACATCTTCTTGCACATGCTTGGCCTTTAGTTCTAGAGAGTGAGAAGACCCAATAGCATGGTTGATCTCCTTGATATTTTTCCCTTCGTCCGCCAAGTTATCCATGGCAACAAGATAAGAGACTAGATCATCGGGAGTGAACTGATTAGCTCTATCAAGGAGTTGCAAGTTCAAGGCAAGCTTCTTATCAGTGACCGCGATCATAGAGACAATCTTGGACTTGATGATCTCATCATTCAAATTGAATCCATCATCATAATTCTCACATCCTAGGCCACCAATCTTCATGCGGAGGGCAACAAGTCTCTTGTATGCTTCAACGATAGTCTCACCATCATGGTTCATGAACATGTTCATCTCTGACTTGGCATCTTCATACTTAGATTTTTGGATAAGAGACGTTCCCTCTTGGAGAATGACAATCCTATCCCAAAGATACTTTGCGGTGGGTATGTCGCTGACTTGATCATGGAGAGTGCAGTGAATGGCACTCCTTATCTTGTCACAAGCCGTTGCATTTAGTTGACAGTCGTAGTACTCTCCCGGAGTGAGGTTGTTGGGATCTTGAGGGTGGAAACCAGTGCACACAATCTCCCAAAGCTCAATGCTGTAGCTGAGAAGATGAGATTCCATAGAAGCTTTCCAATGAGAGAACTGAGTTCCATCATAATGAGGTGCAGTACCCGAACCATTAATATGAGGCATGATGTTCTTTTTCTTAGGATAAACATAAGGAAATTGATTAGGGGCATGGAGTTTTTTGACGAGCCGTTCTCATGAGCGGACTTGGCATCCTTATCCTTTCTGGTGTCCATTGGTCTCCCTTGAGGTACTACCAATGGGTTACCAAGAAAAGCCCCATCGCCAATGGCCTTAAGTTGTCCTTCTAGATAACTCATTCGAACAAGGAGATCAAAATCAGCCTTGGCCTTTTCAAAGGCACCCTGGCTAAGATTTCATGAAGCTCCATGACTGAATAAGTCTTATCCTTCTCATCATCGGAGAAAACAATATTTTCTCTTAGGCGGTAAATCCCTTAAAAGAGCCCTTGGCTCTGATACCAATTGAAAGTGTAAGATGGTTAACCTAGAGGGGGGTGAATAGGTTTCTACAAAATTCTTTATAATATTTTGCAAGTTTTAGGCTTTGTGGAATATAAGTGAGCCTAAATGCAAACTAGGTGAGGCAACCTAGATGATGAAACAAGATACTTCAAGCTCTAAGGCTATCACAAGGTAAACGACACAAGTAAGAGATCGGTTAAGGAATAACCGAAGCACGTGGAGACGAAGATGTATTCCCGTGTTCAGCACCTTTGGGAAGGGGTCTACATCACGTTGGAGAGGTGTGAGGTTCTACGAAGGAATAGCTCACTTACTCGTGATAGACTTTAAGGTAGTCTCCAAACCCTCACAAACTTTCCACAGAGCAAATCACAAGCCAAATACCTCCGGGCGACCCTAGCCGCCCAGGGTTTCCCACAAACCCAAGAGTAACAAGCTAACTCTATGAACTCAAGGGGTATGAACTTTGTCTTGGTGGAAATGTAGATCGGGACCTCCTCTTCCTTTCTACCAAAGGGATTTGGATTTGGTTGGGTAGAATGGGAGCTCCTCAAGCTTTTGTGTTTCAACAATGGAGAGAGAGAGAGAGAGCTTCAAGAAATGAATGTTTGATGAAATGCCTAATCTCTCAGTGGAGAAGAAAGGGGTATATATAGTATGGGGATAAAAAGAGCCGTTTGGGGGTTCCTGCGACAGAACCGGCAATAAGTCCGGTCAGACCGAGTTGCTCAATGGAAATTCCGGCGACAGCTCTGGCGGACCGGACCACACGCCGGAAATTTTGGCGGCGGCCAAAATTCTCGGCGAGCAGCCGAAAGTGCTTGCAGTAAGCCATTTTGGTGCTTACCGGGAATTTCCGGCGGCGACCGGAAATTCCGACGACAGCACCGGCGGTGCCGACACTTCTGCCGATTTCGCATTAGCCCCTTTGGACTCATTTTTCATGGCTATTTTTCTCTCTCTCTTGTAAAGGGTGTGTGGCGGTGGATAATGAGAAGTATATTTGGTGTATAACAACCCCAAAGAGCACATCGAGATCACCCCTCTTAATAGTGCGGTGTTTCCTATTTGACTCAAGAGTAAATAAGAGAGAATAAGAAATAACACCACCGGCTCTTCATATAGAAACGAATGGGGGTCACACATCGCCTTTCACCAACACACTGCGGACTCTCACCTGTAGAGAAGCTAGTAGAAACATTAGTCCGCTCTCTAGCTTCGATGACATAGTTAACCAAAACACTAGATAAGGGCTAGTTTCCCTTTCAGAGACCCTCTGGAAAGGTGTATAACCTTACAGTCGTATTTGGATCTATAAAGATATATACATGGATGTTTCACATCTATGAAATGATCGATATGTTGGGAAAGAGTTCACAACAATATTCAAAGGTTGACTATGACAGGATTTGATCTATCATAGCGATATTTAGTCTAGACGGATTAATATAGCAAACACTACATGTAAATTTGTTATATGATAGTTGAATAAACAAAACAAAGTTCTTCTAATATAATTGTACCTAGGATGTGTGCATAACACGATCCAAAGGGCTTTGTTAATTCAAATGATGTTAAAAGCGTATGCAAAATTCAATGGTTGAAATAAGCATCGCGGAGTTGGAATCTTAACCATGATGAAACTGTTAAAAGAGTTTAATTTCATCGAAGACGATGAAGATGCTTGCATTTGCAAGAAATTAAGTGGGAGCGCTAAGACATATTTCTAAGACATTATGTGGAAGATATATTGTTGATTGGAAATGATGTATCTTTTGTTGACACAGGTTAAGAATTTCATCTCGATGAAAGACTTAGGCAAAACTCGAATATTTGGTATCAATATCTATATGGATAGATTGAGACACTAATATGTTTGTGCCAAATGTACATATATGAGATATTAAAAGAGTTCAATATGGAAATGTCAAGAAAGGTTCTTGCCACACAGATTGAATGAAATCACAGAGAGAATTTTTAATCATACTGTGATATGTACACATCCAGATATGTCATATGCTCTAAATGTTATGAGCAAATACCAAAATGATTCATAAGATGATTATTGGATGATAGTAAAGATATTCTTATGATCTTTTAGAAGAACTAAGAATATATTATTTTTGTAAGAGGTGACAAATAGATGGTTAGTTCATTGTAAAAGTACTACATTGATACTAGTTTTGTCACAAAGTACAAATTAAGTTTATCTCAATCTAAACTAAGGGTGACACATTATAATGGAAAGTAAGTTCCATAATGGATTTGGATGAGTTCAAAAGTTTATATATTATGACAGATACTACAACAAAAGGCTAAGTGTATGGCTGCTATTATAGCAGCAAAAGAGGGTATTTGTGTCAAGTAGTTTGTAATCAAACTAGGTGTGGTTCACAACGGGATAGTACTATGAAGATATATTGTACGACAATATTATCAACATGTTTTAACCCCAAAGAACTAAAGGTCTCACCAAAGGACCAAATTTATACAAAGTCATCTCATTAGAGAATGGGTGATGTGTAGAGATGCAAAGACATGCAATTACACACGGACCTAAAAGTGTCGGATCCAAAGATCAATTGACCACTAGAAATCGTGTACATACAACACCAGAAAGCCATAGGTGTTGAATACACAAAGGTTTGAAACTAGATTATTGACTCTAGTGCAAGTGGGAGACTGTTGGAGATATACCCAAGAGGCAATAATAAAGTGGTTATTATCATATCTTCATGCTTATGATAAATGTTTGCATACCATGCTATAATTGTATTAACCGGAAACATTAATACTTGTGTGATTTGTAAACATAAAAGAGTCCCTAGTAAAGCCTCTTGTTAAACTAGCTTGTTGGTTAATATATGATCATGGTTTCCTGATCATGAACATTGAGATGTTATTAACAACAAGGTCATATCATTAGGAGAATGATGTGATGGACATACTCCTATAGTTAAGCATAGCATAAGATCAAGTCATTTAAATAGTTCACTTGCTATAAGCTTTCAAATACATAGTAACCTAAATCCTCCGACCATGAGATCATGTTAATCACCATCACTGGATGGATGCTTTGATGAAATCAAACACCACTTCATAACTGGGTGGTTATAAACGTGGCAATGAGTGTTCAGAAAGTATGTGTTGAGGCACATGGATCAAGAGTTGGATTTGTCCATCCATATGACGGATAGATATACTCTGGGCCCTCTCGGTGGAATGTCATTCAATTAGCTTGCAAGCATGTGACTAGCTCACAAGGGATCACATATCACAGGAACAAGTAAAGAGTACTTATCAGTAACGAGGTTGAACTAGGTATGAATAGATACCGACAATCAAACCTCGGATAAGTAAAGTATCGCTAGACAAAGGGAAATTGGTATCGTATGTAAATATTTCACTCGATCACGGTGTAATCATAGAAATATGTGGGAGCCATATGAATTTCCAGATTCTTCTATTGGTTATTGATTGGAGAAGAGTATCGATCATGTCTGCATAATTCACAATTAAGGATTCAATGTTGTTTAGTAGTTATGGAATGTGAGTAAAGATATAGAATGTTGTTCGGAGTCTCGGATGGGATCCGGGATACCACGAGGAGATCCAGAATGGTCCGGAGAATAAGATTCATATAAGGAAAGACCAATTTCGGAGTTCAGGAATGGTTCCGGTGTTTTCATTGGAATGTTCTAGAAGGGTCTAGAAGGTCCACCGATCCATAAGGGGAAGGGTACATGGATGTGTCATGACAAAGTGTAATGGTTGCATCATCCCTCAGAGTGGTACAACAGAAACATCGCGGGTCCAAGACAACACTTTATATTACATATAGCATATTACAAAAGATCCAGAGAGCTTCCTCGGACAGTGAGGAATATTATACAGAAAGAACCAGAAAGATCCACTCGGAGTTACTTTAGAAGTACTACTATTAATATATGTGTAAGGCTTGAAAGTACTACTATAGTATTAATCTACAGAAGTAGGTTTTAGATTCTAGGAGTTTTATTTCTATTCTATACTTCAACTTGTCTTCGATAGATTCCAGTAAGGTCTTCGACTCCGTTGATCTCCCTTAGATATCTTCAACTCTTCAAGTGACTTATTTCCTGGAAACGTCATTGGTTTCTCTGAGATCTAGCAAGGGTTAAGAAGATACGTTGAGTACGAGCGTACTCAGCAAATTCACTAAAGAGGAGTGTTTGATGCACTATCTACAGCCACATACCATAGGTCGTAGGCAATGTAAGTTTTCATAAACATTTCTTCAAAGGTTGCTTTTATTCTGAAAAGCTATGTCCATCAGCCTTCATGGGTTTACCAGAACTTTCATGGAGTTCCTTTCCCGCAGCGTTCGCAGCTCCTTCCCAGAACAGGGAGTAACAACTTACAGGTCTTACACTCTGCAGAGGTGCGTCACTTTACCCATGAGAGATCTTAGATTTGTTGCACATTCGAGTTATAGGATCATTCACACTTCTGTGGTATGAGGCCCAGACTAAGATCCAAGTGTTGGAGATATGCCCTAGAGGCAATAATAAATGTAGTTATTATTATATCTTTGTGTTTATGATAAATGTTTACATGCATGCTATAATTGTATTAACAAGGAAACATTAATACTTGTGTGATTTGTAAACTTAAATTGAAGTCCCTAGTAAAGCCTCTTCATTATACTAGCTTGTTGGTTAATAAATGATTGTGGTTTCCCTATCATGAACATTGAGATGTTATTAACAACAAGATCATATCGTTAGGAGAATGATATGATGGACATACTCCTATAGATAAGCGTAGCATAAAGATCAAGTCATTTTAATAGTTCAATTGCTATATGCTTTCTGATACATAATAACCTAATTCCTTCGACCATGAGATCATGCTTATCACCATCACCAGAAGGATGCTTTGATGACATCAAACACCATACCGTAACTGGGTGGCTATAAAGGTGGCATTGAGTGTTCGAAAAGTATTGGTTGAGACACATGGATCAAGAGTGGGATTTGTCCATCCATATGATAGATAGATATACTCTGGGCGCTCTCGGTGGAATGTCATCCAATTAGCATGCAAGCATGTGACTGGCTCACAAGGGATCACATATCATGGGAACGAGAAAAGAGTACTTATCAGTAACGAGGTTGAACTAGGTATGCAGAGATACCGACGATCAAAACCTTGGATAAGTGAACTATCGTGAGGCAAACGGAAATTGGTATCGTATGTAAGTGGTTCATTCGATCGCAAAGTAATCGTTGAAATATGTGGGAGCCATATGAATTTCCAGATTCCTCTATTGGTTATTGTTCGGAGAAGTGTCTCGATCATGTCCGCATAATTCACGAACCGTAGGGAGACACACTTAAGGATTCGATGTTGTTGAGTAGTTATGGAATGATAAGTAAGAGACCGAATGTTGTTCGGAGTCTCGGATGGGATCCAGGATATCACAAGGAGATCCGGAATGGTCCGGAGGATAAGATTCATATAAGGAAAGTCCTGTTTCGGGGTTGGAGAATGGTTCCGGTGTTTTCATCGGGAATGTTCTAGAAGGTTTCGGAAGGTCCGGCACTCCGGAGGGGAATGGTACATGAATGTGTCATAACAAGTTGGAATGGTTTCATCATGTACTAGGCGTCATCGCTGAGCAAAATAAAGGGATAAATCAAATCCTAGTTTCAAAAAGTCAAACGCCAATTTGAAAAGTCAAACGACTATTTTGCTTGGTGGAGGGAGAGTAGGAAACCTACTTGGGGAGGAAGTCCCTTTCCCTCCACCACCGGCCTTGGAAGCCGAGTTGGGGAGGGACTCCCCTCCTCTTGGCCGCCGCCCTCCACCTATATAAGGAGGGGCAGGGCTGCCCCTCCAAACACCCAACTCCACCCCTCTAAACCCTAACCCTAGCCGTCGGCCACCAAACTGTCGCCGCCGCCCTAGGGTTTCTCCCAAGCCACCGAGTTGGGGCTTCTACTTGCCCTAGCCGCCGGCCTAGCCCCCTCTACTTGGTGTGTCTAAACCCTAGATCACCGAGGTCTCTCTCATAGTCCACCATACTCCCTCCGGCTTAAGGCGAAGCCCTGCAAGATCTCCCCTCTACTTCCGGTACCACGCCGTCGTGCTGCTGGAATCACGAGGAGAGTGCTACAACCTCTGCTGCCTACTGGAACAAGGGAGAGGAAGTTTTTCGTCGAGTACCGAACGTGTGACCGACTGCGGGAGCGCTGCCGGAACTCAGCGCCGGAAGGATCGTCTACGCGATCTTGAGATCGGCAAGAGTACGACTACATCACCCACGAGAATCCGCTCTCGTTAAACACTTGGAATCTTCGAGGGTGCGTTATTCCATCGACTCATTGCTACAATCTAGTAGATAGATCTTGGCTTGTTTGTTTGTATGCGGTAGAAATTTTTTGTTTTCCATGCTACGAACCCCTACAGTGGTATCAGAGTTGTGTCTATATGTGGATCTGTTGCACGAGTAGAACACAATGGTCATTGTGGGCGGTGGTGCTTTTATTATCAATTGCTTCTTGTGTACTTTGCACCTTGCGGTATGATGGGATGAAGCGGCCCGGGCTAACCTTACATGACATCGTTCATGAGACTTGATCCACACTCAACATGCAACTTGTATTGCATAAGTGGCTTTGCGGGTGTCTGTCTCTCCCATTATAGTATAGATCCAATTTACAACGGGCACTTGATAGTTCAAACATCAACGTTGTGGTTCTTGTTCATAAGTTAGATCGGCACTTATTGAAAGCCCCAAACCACGTAAAACATGCAAAGAAACTAGAGGCGTCTAACTTTGTTTGGCAGGGGTGTGCTGTGATGTGATATGGCCATGATTGTGATTATATTTGATGTATGCAATGTTCCTTATTGTAAGTTGGCAATCGACAGGAGCCATATGGTTGTCTTTAATTTCTGTTAAGACCGCGTGTCTATTCAAAGTAGTTGTAATAGTTGAAGCTGGTGGACGACAACCATGGAGCAGCGTCATTGACCTTGATGCAATGCCGGTGATGATGGAGATCATGTTCGTGCTTGAAGATGGAGATCGTAAGCACAAAGAAGAAAGGCCATATCATATCACATATTATGAATTGCATGTGATGTTAATCCTTTATGCATCTTGTATTGCTTAGTTAACGATGGTAGCATTATAAGATGATCCCTCATGCACATGAATTTCAAGTTCTAAAGTGTTCATCCTTAGTAAGCACCGTTGCTAAAGCTTGTTGTTTCGAAGCACCACGTGATGATCGGGTGTGTTAGATTCTGCAAGTGTATACAACGTGAGCAAGCCAGATTTGCTCATGCGGAAGCTAAGGTTTGATCTTGACGAGCCTAGCATGTACAGACATGGTCTCGGAACACGGATCACCGAAAGGTAAAGCATGAATCATATAGTATATATGATGAACATGTCAATTGTTCGCCATTGAAGCTACATCAACTCTCGTGATGATTGGTGTTGATGTGGTGGATTTGGTTCGTGTGATCACTAAAACAATGTGAGGGATATTGTTTTGAGTGGGAGTTCACCTAGATTAATTTAACTATTAATTAGAACTCAATTTGTCATAAACTTAGTCTAAACTATTGCAAATATGTTGTAGATCAATGGCGGCCCCTACCATCAATTTTAATGCGTTCCTAGAGAAAGAAAAGTTGAAAAACAATGGAAGCAACTTCGCGGATTGGTTCCGCAATTTGAGGATTGTCCTCAATGCTGGTAATTTGACCTATGTGCTGGATGCACCGCTGGGTGACCCGCCTGCAGCTGATGCTACCGATGAAGTAAAGAACGTTTACCTCGCTCGGAAGAATCAGTACTCCACATTTCAGTGTGCTATCTTGTATGGTTTGGAATCGGAGCTTCAGAAAAGGTTTGAGAATTCAGACCCACATGATATTGTCCGTGAACTCAAATTGATTTTTGAGACTCACGCGGCAGTTGAGAGCTATGAGGCTTCTGAAAAGTTCTTTAACTGCAAGATGGAAGAGGGCATCTCCGTCAGTGAGCATGTGCTTAAGATGTCTGGGCACGCAAACAAACTTCAAAGCTTGGGTATAGTGATTCCTAATGCTTTGGGGATTTACCGTGTCCTCCAATCACTACCACCAAGTTACAAGAACTTTGTGATGAACTACAATATGCAAAGCATGAACAAGCAGTTGCCAGAACTCTTCTCCATGTTAAAATCTGCAGAAGTGGAGATAAAGAAAGAGCACCAAGTGTTGATGGTCAATAAGACCACCAAATTCCAGAAAGGCAAGTCTAAGCAAAAGGGACACTTCAAGAAGGGTGGTAAGAAAGTTACCGCACCGACGAAGAAGACCAAGGCTGGACCTAAGCCTGATACTGAGTGCTTTTACTGCAAGGGAGAAGGTCACTGGAAGCGGAATTGCCCAAAGTACTTGGCGGATTTGAAGAACGACAACATCAAGAAGAAAGGTATATCCGATATACATGTTATTGATGTGTATCTCACTAGTACTCGTAGTAGTGCCTGGGTATTTGATACTGGTTCGGTTGCTCATATTTGTAACTCGAAACAGGTGCTGCAGAATAAACGGAAGCTAGCGAAGAACGAGGTGATGATGCGCGTGGGAAATGGATCAATGGTTGATGTGATCGCGGTCGGCACGCTACCTCTTCATCTACCATCGGGATTAGTTTTATACTTAAATAATTGTTATTTGGTGCCTGCATTAAGCATGAACATTATATCGGGATCTTGTTTATTGCAAGACGGTTACTTGTTTAAGTCCGAGAATAATGGTTGTTTGATTTATATGAGTAATATGTTTTATGCACATGCACCTTCGATAGATGGTCTATTCTTATTGAATCTCGATAGTGGAAATACACATATTAATAACATTGAAGCTAAACGTTTGAAATCGAGCGATAACTCGACCTATATGTGGCATTGTCGTCTTGGTCACATTGGAGTGAAGCATATGAAGAAACTCCATTCCGATGGACTTCTTGAATCACTTGATTTTGAATCACTTGAAAGATGCGAAGCATGTCTGATGGGAAAAATGACTAAGACTCCATTTTCTGGTATGATGGAGCGAGCTACGGACTTATTGGAAATCATACATACCGATGTGTGTGGACCTATGAGTGTATCATCGCGCGGTGGTTATCGTTATGTTCTTACCTTCACGGATGACTTGAGTAGATATGGGTATATCTATTTCATGAAACATAAGTCCGAAACTTTCGAGAAGTTTAAGGAATTTCAAAGTGAGGTTGAGAATTAACGTAACAAGAAGATTAAATTTCTGCGTTCTGATCGTGGAGGTGAATATCTAAGTTACGAGTTTGGCGAGCATTTGAAGAAATGTGGAATACTTTCACAATTAACACCGCCGGGAACACCACAGCGTAATGGTATGTCCGAACGTCGTAATCGAACTCTCTTAGATATGGTTCGTTCTATGATGTCACTTACAGATTTACCGCTATCATTTTGGGGTTATGCATTAGAAACAGCCGCATTCACTTTAAATAGGGCACCATCTAAATCCGTTGAAACGACATTGTATGAATTATGGTTTGGCAAGAAACCTAAATTGTCGTTCCTTAAAGTTTGGGGTTGCGAAGCCTATGTAAAGAAGTTACAGCCGGACAAGCTTGAACCCAAAGCGGAAAAATGCGTCTTCATAGGATACCCAAAGGAAACTATTGGGTATACCTTCTATCATAGATCCGAAGGCAAAATCTTCGTTGCCAAGAATGGATCCTTTCTAGAGAAAGAATTTCTCTCGAAAGAAGTGACTGGAAGGAAAGTAGAACTCGACGAGGTTGTCGAACCTTCTCTCGAACTTGCGAGTAGCGCAGCACCGGAAGAAGTTCCTGTGGTGCCTGCACCAATAAGAGAGGAAGCTAATGATGATGATCATGAAACTTCGGTTGTAGTTGCTACAGAGCCTCGCAGGTCAACGAGAACTCATACCACTCCTGATTGGTATGATCCCGTTATGAGTGTCATGTTGGTGGACAACACCGATGACCCTGTGACATATGAGGAAGCGATGATGAGCCCAGATTCCAATAAATGGCAAGAAGACATGAAATCCGAGATTGGATCCATGTACGAAAACCAAGTATGTACTTTGGTGGACTTACCGGATGGCCGAAAGGCTGTCGAGAACAAATGGATTTTCAAGAAGAAAACAGATGCTGATGGTAATGTTACTGTCTATAAAGCTCGACTTGTCGCAAAAGGGTTTCGACAAATTCAAGGAGTTGACTACGATGAGACTTTCTCACCTGTAGCAAAGCTAAAGTCTGTGAGGATTATGTTAGCAATCGCTGCATATTATGATTATGAGATATGGCAGATGGATGTCAAAACAGCGTTCCTCAATGGAGACATTGATGAAGAGTTGTGTATGATGCAACCCAAAGGTTTTGTCCATCCTAAGGATGCTAACAAGGTATGCAAACTTCAACGGTCCATTTATGGATTGAAGCAAGCATCCCGAAGTTGGAATCAACGTTTTGATAAGGTGATCAAAAGTTTTGGTTTTATACAAACTTATGGAGAAGCTTGTATTTACAAGAAAGTGAGTGGGAGCTTTGTAGCATTCTTAATACTATGTGTAGATGACATATTGTTGATTGGGAATGATGTAGACCTTCTTAATAGTGTCAAGGAATATTTGAATAATAGTTTTTCAATGAAAGATCTTGGCGAAGCAGCTTACATATTAGGCATAAAGATTTATAGAGATAGATCAAGACGCCTAATATCATTGTCACAAAGTACATATTTGGACAAAGTTCTAAAGAGGTTTGGAATGGAAGATAGCAAGAAAGGATTCTTGCCCATGTTGCCCAATACGACCTTGAGTAAAACTCAAAGTCCAACAATGGCAGAAGATAGAGAAAGGATGAGTAAAACTCCCTATGCCTCAGCCATAGGATCTCTAATGTATGCCATGCTATGTACTAGACCCGACATTGCATATGTTGTTAGTTTGACTAGCAGATATCAAAGTGATCCAGGAGTGGATCATTGGACAGCGGTCAAAAACATCCTTAAGTACTTGAGAAGAACTAAGGATATGGTTCTTTCTTATGGAGGTGATGAACAGCTCGTTGTTAATGGTTACACAGATGCTAGTTGGAACACCGATCCAGATGATTCTAAATCACAATCTGGATACGTATTTAATTTGAATGGTGCAGCAGTTAGCTGGAGGAGTGCTAAGCAAAGCGTTGTGGCGAGATCTTCAGCTGAATCGGAATACATGGCTGCTTCGGAGGCTTCACAAGAAGCGATATGGATGAAAGAGTTCATTACAGAGCTCGGTGTGGTTCCAAGTGCACTGGACCCAATGTCTATCTACTGTGATAACATGGGCGCCATAGCCAATGCGCAAGAACCAAGGTCACACAAGAAGCTGAAGCACATCAAGCTACGTTTCCACGCTATTCGAGAACATGTCCAAGATGGTGGCATAAATATTTGCAAAGTACACACAGATCTGAATGTGGCCGATCCGTTGACTAAACCTCTCCCGAGGGCAAAACATGACCAACACCAAACTGCCATGGGTGTTCGGTATATTACCATGTAATCTAGATTAGTTGACTCTAGTGCAAGTGGGAGACTGTTGGAGATATGCCCTAGAGGCAATAATAAATGTAGTTATTATTATACTTTTGTGTTTATGATAAATGTTTACATTCATGCTATAATAGTATTAACAAGGAAACATTAATACTTGTGTGATTTGTAAACTTAAATTGAAGTCCCTAGTAAAGCCTCTTCATTATACTAGCTTGTTGGTTAATAAATGATTGTGGTTTCCCTATCATGAACATTGAGATGTTATTAACAACAAGATCATATCGTTAGGAGAATGATATGATGGACATACTCCTATAGATAAGCGTAGCATAAAGATCAAGTTATTTTAATAGTTCAATTGCTATATGCTTTCTGATACATAGTAACCTAATTCCTTCGACCATGAGATCATGCTTATCACCATCACCGGAAGGATGCTTTGATGACATCAAACACCATGGGTGGCTATAAAGGTGGCATTGAGTGTTCGGAAAGTATTGGTTGAGACACATGGATCAAGAGTGCGATTTGTCCATCCATATGACAGATATACATATACTCTGGGCCCTCTCGGTGGAATGTCATCCAATTAGCTTGCAAGCATGTGACTGGCTCACAAGGGATCACATATCACGGGAACGAGGAAAGAGTACTTATCAGTAAAGAGGTTGAACTAGGTATGCAGAGATACCGACGATCAAAACCTCGGATAAGTAAACTATCGTGAGGCAAAGGGAAATTGGTATCGTATGTAAGTGGTTCATTCGATTGCAAAGTAATCGTTGAAATATGTGGGAGCCATATGAATTTCCAGATTCCTCTATTGGTTATTGTTCGGATAAGTGTCTCGATCATGTCCGCATAATTCACGAACCGTAGGGAGACACACTTAAGGATTCGATGTTGTTGAGTAGTTATGGAATGATGAGTAAGAGACCGAATGTTGTTCGGAGTCTCAGATGGGATCCGGGATATCACAAGGAGATCCGGAATGGTCCGGAGAATAAGATTCATATAAGGAAAGTCCTGTTTCGGGGTTGGAGAATGGTTCCAGTGTTTTCATCGGGAATGTTCTAGAAGGTTCCGGAAGGTACGGCACTCCGGAGGGGAATGGTACATGAATGTGTCATAACAAGTTGGAATGGTTGCATCATGTACTAGGTGTCATCGCTGAGCAAAATAAAGGGATAAATAAAATCCTAGTTTGAAAAAGTCAAACGCCAATTTGAAAAGTCAAACGGCTATTTTGCTTGGTGGAGGGAGAGTAGGAAACCTACTTGGGGAGGAAGTCCCTTTCCCTCCACCGCCGGCCTTGGAAGCCGAGTTGGGGAGGGACTCCCCTCCCCTTGTCTGCCGCCCTCCACCTATATAAGGAGGGGCAGGGCTGCCCCTCCAAACACACAACTCCACCCCTCTAAACCCTAACCCTAGTCGCCGGCCACCAAACCGTCGCCGCCGCCCTAGGGTTTCTCCCAAGCCGCCGAGTTGGGGCTTCTACTTGCCCTAGCCGCCGGCCTAGCCCCCTCTACTTGGTGTGTCTAAACCCTAGATCACCGAGGGCTCTCTCATAGTCCACCATACTCGCTCCGGCTTAAGGCGAAGCCCTACGAGATCTCCCCTCTACTTCCGGTACCACGCCGTCGTGCTGCCGGAATCACGAGGAGAGTGCTACAACCTCCGCTGCCTGCTGGAACAAGGGAGAGGAAGGTTTTCGTCGAGTACCGAACGTGTGGCCGACTGCGGGAGCGCTGCCGGAACTCAGCGCCGGAAGGATCGTCTACGCGATCTTGAGATCGGCAAGAGTACGACTACATCACCCACGAGAATCCGCTCTTGTTAAACACTTGGAATCTTCGAGGGTGAGTTATTCCATCGACTCGTTGCTACAATCTAGTAGATAGATCTTGGCTTGTTTGTTTGTATGCGGTAGAAGTTTTTTGTTTTCCATGCTACAAACTCCTACACCAAGCCAATCACTGTCCTTCTCCGCGACCCCGCATACACCACAATTGTTGGATGTCCAAACTCAAGGTAGACTTTTCCCCGTATAAAACGGCTATACCTTAGATGGATACACACAACAACCATTAACACTAGATATCTGTCTTTTGTAAGCCCAGATCCACGGTAGACGTCCCCCGTATAAAACGGCTATACCCATGATCTGCAACTTACAAATGCCTAGAACAGTGTCCAATGCATGCGAAAGGGAGCCGATCCAGCTGACTTCTCCATCCCATTCCAAATCTCATGGTTAACGCATAATATACGGTGCAAGAATCACTGAAGACATTGGTTGTTAAGTCCTAGATAATATGTTCCTTTACCACCAGAACTTTCATAGTAGATTATTACCTCATGGTAAATAATCTATAATCATATTATTATGAAAATAGTGTTTTCTGACCTTTTTCAAATGCAGGTGATGACAACATTGGATTTGTAAAATACTTTACAGAAAATAATCAAAGGACATGTGCAACTATGAACTTGCCTTTTGTGATTGCAAGATTATGCACTCACGGTCTTCGAGATAATAGAAGATTCAATATATGAAATCAGCATCATTGGTCCAGTAAGAAATAATGTTTAAAGAAGCATGATGCCATTATGCATAAGTAATGCTATGCAATTTATAATTCCCAAAGTGAAACCCTTAGTATTTTGAATAAGTTGATCTTAAGTATCTTCTTTAAGATCGGGTTTATCTTTAAGTTTATTTCATAAGCAATGACATTCATAAGGAATTTAAGTGTTAACAATCCAAAATATACAAATATTAATACAATAATGTGATTATGATTAATTGTTACCGGGTGATTGGGATAAAAAGTCCTTGAGTTGAGTTCTTAAGAGCTGAAGGAACTAATATAGGCTTGTTTGTGGGAAGTGGCAAAAAGAATAACATTTGAAGAAACTAGTATTTAGTTAAGGTTAATTAGTCTTAAGGGTTGTTAGGTCTTACATTGTTAGACCCCTCCTTTATAAAGGAAAGGATCCCTGTGATTGCAATGCTAGTCCCTGGATCAATGCTAGCATCCACAGTTTAAGATGAAGTACACAGATACAAAGGTCGTTTATTACATTCATTCCAGAGATAAAACATAGTCTTTTACAACTCAGGGCCATAGGCCTAATACAAGAGTTTAAGGAATAAGTAAATAAACATAAGTCTTCATCTTCATGTGCCACAGGCAAGCATGTTGAGTGTAGACTCATGACTCCTAATCATCATCGGAGTAACCTGCAACATCACAAGTTACAGCCACAGAGGGTCAATACTTTGGAATAGTATTGGCAAGTGATACCTTAGTATATTTTAGGTGGACTATAATACTATATGCATTTTGGCTAAGTGTAGCTTGGCTTGCTTTGCTTGAAAATAAGTTTTACCTATTAGTTGAAAACACTAAGTTTTCTTTGTCAAAAACATTCCCAAGGAACCACAAATAGACATTGGGGTCCTTCACCCTTGTTCACCCACAAATTTTACTTAGAAATTGGAGTGATGAGATTCTTGTAGCTTCCATGTCTTGATGCTCAAAAATGTCCATTGCCTTGGACTAGGCTAAGTACTTAGGTTTTCCATCTGCAGAGGTTGTGCACTTTCCCCACCAGACTTGGTTTCCCAAGACAGGACCTTTCAGAAGCCTTTCCTTAGTCAAATGGACGCGTTCCAACCTATCATCCCATCTACCACCAACTGTCCAAAATACTAAGTTCTAGCAACCTATATGATCAAGGCAGAGCCCATATTGCCAAGTGGTTGCACTGTAAGCTTTCTCAACACTTGGCCTCCAAATCCCTTTGTGCCTGGGTGGCATACCACAAGTGAGATACACAACCCAAGTCCATGGCCTTGTGTAACCACTCAACATAACCCAATCTTTCCATTCCACCCAGGAGGTTCATTTGACTTAGTTGTTTTTATTAGAAAAGCATAAGTCTCTTGACTTAGAAATATTTTTATCATAATAAGTATAGATGTTCACCACCCTTGTTTGCTAAGTAGCTAGGCTAAGCAGGTTATGATAACTTAACTTAGGAGAATTCCCTAGCAATTCTACTATTCTACACTACTTAGGATTTCCCAACTTAGCACTAGGCAAAAAAAATAGCATGCAATACCTTAGCAAAATATCTAATGCTATTACAAAACATAGGATAGAAATATTCATGAAAATATCACTTGCCTTGGTAGTGGGGAGAGTGGCACTCTTCACAATCACAATCACTAGCAAAATCTACACAAGAGATTATAGCATACAATTACACACAATTATATACAACCAAAAATAATATGAATGTATGCATGCAAGAATTTACTAAGTGGTGATTTTTTTAAAAATTCTACCAAGTATGCTCATGTCTACAGAAACTTAACATGTCACAAATTTTCCAACTAAACTTATTTGGCACCAATATAATTTACCAAAATAAATCTATATCTAAAATAGCCTTAAAACATGTTCTACAAATAAAATCATTTTAACTGTTACTATATGCTAAATAAATTGGATATTCTGAAAGGTCTTGTTTCACTGAATCCAACGGTATAAAGTTTGCAAAAATCTAACGTGGCAATCAAAAGTTATAAACATTTGAATTTGGATCAAATTTCTGGTTTTAAATCTAATTTTAGATCTAACCCTAGCCACGCGTCGCGCTGTGATTGGCGCGTACCACTTCGGTTGGATCGCCCTCTGCAGCCGCAGGATCTAAACAGATCGTACGCTCCAGATCGCGTACCGCTTCGGGGTTAAGTGGATCTATCCTAGCGCTTCGATACAGATCCAACGATCCAAAACAACGAGCCAAAATCTGGCGGCGCTTATCGGCTGTGAGCGGCGGCGACGACCAGACGGTGGCGGCGCCGGCGGTACAGATCGCTAGGTGGATGGGGAAGATGCTCACCGAGACCGCGAGGATGTGGGGATGCTCGACGTCTGATCAGCTCGGCAAGGGGCGCTCAGGGTTGCGGTAGATTTCTCGCCGGAGTTGGATCTGGCAACGGTGGTTCTGCTCGAGGTCGGAGGCGACGTTGTAGATCACTAGGATGCCAAAGGGAGGTGTGGTTAGATGCGGAAGATCACGGAGAACATGCGAGCGTGAACGACAAGGTTCGGGGCGGTCTGGACTTACCACTAGAGCTCGCCGGAGTTCGTGCAGAAGACGGTGGCGGCCAGTCGTCGACGTTGCCGAAGCTACGGGTCATGCGAAGGTAAACGGAGAGTGTCAGAAGGTGCACAGAGATTCACTGAACATGATAGCGTAAACGCGAGACCGAGGGAAACTCTAGGCTCACCGGAATTTGCCGGCGCAGTCGTCGGAGACGGCGGGGTTGCAGAGAGCAATGCGCGCAGCCTGGGGGCGTTCTGTGCTTGGGGTTTGGGGGAAAAGAGAGAGGGGGCAGAGGGGGTTTATATAGCTTGATCATGAGCGAGAATCACTCGGGCATTGATTCGAATTGACGCCGCGAATTAAACACAGGAAACGGCCGCGTTGATTTGGGGACGAACAGGTCATGCGGGTGGAGACGATGCTGACGTGGAGGAGGCCCGCTTGTCAGCGAAGTGCGCGAGGTGGAAGTGGGGTCTGCCTGTCAGCGGCTGAACGCGTGCGCTCGCGCGTGTGGGAGGAAAAAGAATGCCCCGGGTGGGCTTGCTGGGCTCGATTCGCTGCTGGGCCAGAAACCTGGCGCTCGGCCTTTTTCCTTTGTTTAAGTCTTTTTCTTTTCTAATTCTATTTTCTGAAATGATTTTTGATATGAATTCAAATCCTTTTGAATTCAAACAAAATTGGGGATCTTTGCAGGGTTCTGTGGTTTCAAATACAGTCATTTAACCAAGTGGTTACCTTGTAA
Organism: Avena sativa; assembly: GCA_916181665.1. NCBI lineage: Eukaryota > Viridiplantae > Streptophyta > Magnoliopsida > Poales > Poaceae > Avena > Avena sativa. The sequence continues at coordinate 200,634,503 of OV702282.1, forward strand.
GGGCCTGGTCAAGCTTGGGTTTTGAAACATACAAAGACTTATCTCTAGTTTGTGAATGATTGAAATAGGGTTTAGAAAATATTTCTAAATTGGAAACTTGGGTTAAAATGCTACACCTAATCTTTCCAACAATGGAGGCAAGCAATCAAGTTCCTAAACAATCCAATCCCAAAGGGTGATGGCCAATTGAGTTGAATTTGCACACATGAAATCATAGCTCAACTTTTGTCTCTAAATGATTTTTGAGAAAAAACCCTAAATGGATGAAGGATGCAAGAATGATATGAATGAGTTTTGGAATATGAATTTAGGGATGTTACATACATTAGGGTTGGTGATGGTTATGAATGGTGTTAAGTTATCATATTTTAATTGATGATACAAGTGACTAAAGTTAATTTTACAACATGAAGAAACTTCAAATGAGATGTTTATGATTGTTTAAACCAAAGTTAACTATAAAAATAGAAGTGAACTGTAAGATATGATGAGTTTTAGACTAGCATCTAGTTTTAGGGTTTTGGCAAATATGATTAAGGATGATCCCTTTTACTTTTAGTGAAAGATAAATTTAACAATATACAACTTATTAATGGGAGCATAATTAGATGATCTTATATATTTATTTGAGTTTAGAGTCATTTTTAAGAGTGGTGATAATATGAAGATTATTCATCATCTTATACATGAGTGATATGTAATATTTATTTAAAAGGAGTTTAATTTGAATTTAAGATTTAAAAACATTTAAGGGCTAATAGTTATATTTAAGTTTTATTTTGATTATGGATTTAGACTTAGTAATTAAACTTTAAAGGTTTTAGTGTTTTATAAGAAAATGTGATTATTTCTTACTTAAGAAATAATTTTAAGAATTAACAAAGTGGGTATTTTATTTGAGTAAAATAAGTAATGAATTTTATTTATCTTAAAATGTTTTTGAATAATATACATAGTATTTTTCTAGTGAAATATACTTATTAAAGATCTTAAAAATGAATTTTATTTATTTCTAAGTCTTACCTTTATTTTTATAAAATTCTTCAAAGAATTTAGTGTCTTTAAATATTTTCTTTATATTTTATTTGTAAAACTCTAAGTTAATATTTTTATAAAATAGTAGAGTTATTTTTATACACAAAAATGATTTTTATTTATTTTTAGGAGTTTTTCTTATTTTATGAAATTTTACTCAGGATTTAATGATGTTAATATTTATGTGCTCTATATTTATTTTAAATAAATAAATTTATATTTTTATTAGATAGATCTTATTATTATGATAATTTTAACATATTAAATGTATTTTTATGATTTTTCTATAATTTTCTATAGCTAAAAATGTTTAGAAGTTATTTTGGTTATTCATTTATTTTATTTTCACTTTATTTCTTCTCTTAAACAACTTAGGCTGTTTGTTTGGGCATATGGGCTGGCCTGGCCCAGCTAGTCCAGGCCTGGCACTACACACCGACCCACCCCTCTCCTCACTAACACGCACGCACACAGACACGACCCTTATCTCTCTCGCATTCCCCTTCCGTGCGCGATGCGTCGCCAGCGCCACCGCTTGTCGCCTCGGCCGCCGCCAACCGCCTCTGGCACCGACGCAAGCTGGTGCTGCCTTGCCACCTCTTCCTTCTTCTTTCCCCCCATCGATTTGGCTTGCGCGCCCCCTGATGCGTACTCGTCGGTAACCCTAGCTCTGCCATGGTATGGTGGCTGTCGATTCTGGTGGTGCTGCTGCTCGCCCGTGACGTTCTCCATGAGCTACTGCCACTGGTGAGACGGCTCGGTGCGGTGTAGGCACTTCGATGCCCACCGTGCCGCCGTGTTGCTACCCACGCCGACCTGATACCCTCTTTGGCGAGCTTGAGTTCATCTCGGGTATGTATCCCTTCTTCCCTCTTTACTCCTTCCTACTAGGAATCTTAAAACCCTAGTAATATTTGTTGATGCTTGGTCTGTTTGTGTTGTCAAATCTTTGACCTAGGTTTTGGTGGGATGGCAGTATATCTGCAACCCCAGCGACCTTGATCTGTTCCTATTGGACTGTTTATTGGGGTGGGGTGGTTGATGGTGTGGTATGGGAGTGATGGTGTTGTGTTAGTGTTGCATTCGATGGGACGGCAGTGATTTCATCCCCACTCGCTGCTGTGTTGTGCTTTGGCTTTGTCACGCCTACGCTCCAGGTGCTCGGCACCCTTAGTAAGTTCTTTTCTGTGACTGGCCATCGAGTCGATGACACTGTTTAGTGGTGTGTGGTGTCTCTTTTGAGCCAACACATGATGTTGAGTGCTGATATATGATGATGATGGTTCAATGATGTTGGAATTACTATACTTAGGATTTTCCTAGGATACATGATACACTACTAAGTGCCTAGTGCTTCAGTTTGGATGAATTATCCATCAATGCATATGTTGGTGGATAGTTCCATGTTGATTTGAATTTGAATGACTATAGTCTAGTGGCTTGCTTCATTTGGGATGGCTTGCAGATGTGATTAGTTTAATGACTAATTCCTAGCTGATGTGACTAGGGAGATGATTTGAATTCTTCTAAACTTATATGAGCGGGTAGCTATTGAATTCCGGATGATCCTATAAAATGAAGATTGTGATATTCGGCTGTCCTTTCTTTAAGAGTTACTACTGTGGTGCCTCCATCCTGGAGTGTGCATAGTAGAGACCTTGGTGGATTACTGTGATGCTTATTAGTTGGATGGTGAATGGCATATGACAATCAGCTTTGAGTGTGTTAAGATATGCATTCATCTGCCAGAGATCATAGCAGTACACTAAATGATTCCTGGCCTATTAGCTAGGAAAATGATTTAAATTTATTTGCAAGTGAGATTTGGTGATAATGTATGTATGTGGTCAACATGACAGTAATTGATCACATGATTCCTAACTATTCTGTTAGAAAGATGATGCAAGGATTTAGTTGGTTTTATGATAGATGTATACAAGCATGTGTACTTGCTGATGTTGCTAGTGTAAATTTTTAGTGATCTTTGTGACTTGGAATTTGCTACTGTGGTGCCTCAGTTGAGTGTGCATAGTAGAAATCCATTGTTACATGATCTACTATACCTGCCCCAGTCAATGATGCAAAGACCGAGACATGTTGTTGGTAGAAAAGAACATATGTTTACTTTGGTGACCCCCATTCTCTGTGATGAACTTGCATAGTATTTCTTTGCAAACTGAGAGAACCTCCTCCTCCAATCCTCCTAAATGATTATTTAGTTGAAGGGTAGAGGAGTGGATTTGATGTGGATTATTCCCTTGTTTTACGAAGATGCTTATGCCAGAAGATAATATAGATGCTTAAATATCAACATGTTTCCTGTAGATTGGTTGCTACCCCATGGCTGGTATGCTGGTAGTTGTTCTTGATCAACTACTAATTGATTGGATGGCTTGCTCCACCTTCACACCTTGTTGCTACTGGCTTTCAGCTTAACTGTTGTTTATCCTTCTCCTAGTGCTCCTGATCTTCTCCTTGTGCTCCTAATACAAATGTGGCATGGCCTTGAATTCCCCCTTGTCCCAGCTCTTGGATGGCTCCAAGGAGCAACCAGAGTTTGTTGAGGGTGAGGTATAAAACACTGATGGTAATTTTTGTGTGGATGTGTTGTGCAGTGTGGGAAGGTACTTGTTGGCTATGGTTGTTTCCTTCTTGTCTGGTTTCCTGGTTTGCTGTGGTGTTGATAGCAGCTACTTGCATGTTGATGTGCAAGCTTCTTGCAAGTGGGACCTGCTGGTGTGGATGAGGTCAAGTGAAAACTTGATATTTGTGTAATCTTTATCTGATTACTTTAACTGTCATGGTGAAACTTGGCCCTCTCCAAGCCCATGATGTTGTACTGAGGCAAAAAAAATACTAATATGAACAGATGCTACTATTTGGTGAAATTTGCCCCTTACAGATTAGCTCCATGATGAATGTTTAACAGTGCATTTCACTGTTCACTTCTGAGAGCAAAACTAACCAACTAATCATTCTTTTATTTTGTTTTTGGTTTGTTTTCTATTTCTTTTTGTTGTGTTTTCAGGAAATGAAGAGAAGAAAGAAAATGTCAATTGTTGAAGGACATAAGAGAACAGTAGCTTAGGAATTTCTTTGTAATAAATATTGTAGTTTATTTTTCTGTTTTGTATATTGTAAAAACATTGTATTATTGTATTCAATTCAATAAAGTTTACTTATTTCATTTTTTATTTTACAATTCTTTTTTAAGGACGATGTCATATATATTGTTGTAATAAAGAATGTTGTTATTTATTTCAATTATGTAATTATTTTTCCTACTTATTTGTTTCCTAATTGTAAAGACAATGTCTTATATAAAGAATTCCTTTATTTATCTATTGTAAAATAATACTATATGCATATATATTTGTATTAATAAAGAATCATTGTTATATTATTTATGTAATCATTTTATTTCAAGTTATTAAATATTTCCAATTCTTATTTGTGAATTTTATAAATTCATTTGAAATTCAAATACATGTTTGAACAAATTTTCCCTGAAACAAAGAATTCTATAGAGGTCATGTCGAAATCTATCGCACTTTCTCCGAAGTTTCCTTCAGTACAAGAGAGATCCCAATCCCTCCATAGCTCTTTTAGTTTTGCGTGAAAATTCCCTGGATTTTCTTATGCATGAATGCAATGCACAAAACTGTGTCCTCTCTATTTCTAGGTGCTAAATCCTGGGATGTTACAGACTCTTCCCCTTAAAATAAACTTCATCCTCGAAGTTCGCACCCTCTTACGTTTCAGAAGATAAGATTGACTTCTTCAGATCCTGGTGACTCTTTTAAATCCGGGAGGAAGATAATTGTTGTATCTTCATTCAAGCTTTTCCGTGGATCCTCTTCTGATTTGAAATGAGCCAACTTCTAATTCCATTTGATGTACAAACTTCTTTTGAATCTAGCACTTATGCCCTAATCAGATCCTCTTGAGTCTTTTCAGATTAGGACATCTATTCAAGAAGTGTCTAAGTTTTTAGAAAGTCTCCTTAAGGTAAGATTCTGGTTTATACTTTGGCTAAATATAGCTTGAATCTATTATTCATTTATTTATGGTATACTTAGTCCTTATGGCTTACTTTTTAACAATGTTTTGGCTTTCCCTAAACCTTACTCTGGATCTCAATTCTCGATGCTTCATTATTTACTCTCCCCCTTGAGATTTTCTAATGGTCTTATGAGAAACAGATGGTACACCCATATACTTGGGAAATAGTGGTGCAAAATCTCTAACTCCTTAATTGAGTGTATAAGGTAACTTATATCATTAATACTGTTTTGACTTACCACTTGCTTTGTTGTGATTGTTGCTGTTATTAACTTTATTTATGGTTTCATACTTCCGCTTTCCTGAGGATGTATCTTCTTCACCTACACCCTCCTTTGATGGTGATTTTGTGGACGTTATGTCTCTTCCCACTGATGTTCCATAAACCTCCTGATGTTCCGGACACATGACTTGTGTCCTAGAACTCCACACATATTACATTTCCCTTGAAATGCTCCTACATTCCTTTCTCCATTTGGATTGGGCTGATTATTTTGAGTAGACAGTAACCCCATTATTGGTTCTATTACTCCTGCTGTCGATCCACGAGTTAATTATGGTTTTAAGCAGTTCTTCTTCATGTGTCCTAATTCTCCACATTGGTAACATACTATCTTAGGTTTTGGACACTCCTTCAACACGTGGCCCCGAATTCCACAGTTGTGACATATCTTCTCTGTTTTGTATGTCATAAGTGGATCCAGATAATTCTTCGTCATATGTCCTTGGGCCTGACCTGTTGTGGTCTGTTTTTGAATTCTCTTTTTCTTTCCTTCAGGTGCATCACTCTCTCCACCTCCTGGTAGATGTGCACTATCCACCAATTCCTGGAACTCCTTTACACGCACAATCCTGTGATGCATTTTCATAATTGCTTGTAGTCCTTTCATGAACTTCTTTTGTCATTTCGCCTCCCTGTTTACTTTCTCACTAATGTACTTGGATAAACGGTTAAATTCTCGTACATGTTTCAGGACTGGGAGATTCTTGTTCTCTAGGGCTTCATTATCCTTCCTTTTCCCATTGTTCTGATGAACAAATTCTTCTCGAAACTTCTTTTTAAATTCAGCCCAGGTATTGACACCTCCTTCTGGAATCACAAACTTGGATTTCTCCCAATACGTGGCTGCGGTTCCGGTTAATAGATAAGTTGCATAGCGCACCTTTTCTTCATCTTTGCATCCCACACTTTTAAGATTACGGGATGTATCCATTAACCAATTCTCTACCTCCATAGGTTCTTCAATCATGGAAAAACTCCAGGGTTTGGTTTCTAAGAATTCCACCAGTTTAACCCTAGTATGTAATTCCTTGAATTGCTTCCCTTGCCTAACCTTTAATGTCTCCCGATAAAACTGGTTCTGCCTCTCGGTTTCAACCTTTCTTCCTTCTTCAATACTCCATATATACTAAAGAACCTCCTCTTTGGTGGTTAAATACGGCCTTTGACTGGGTCCTTCCTTCAGAATTGCCTGGTTAGCCTCCTTTTGTTGTATCACCAACATCTCATGAGCCTTCATCTTTCCAACATTAAAGTGATAATTCGCCTCTCCCTCACGCGAACCCATTTTCCCTTCTAGACCTGTACATCAAGTAAGGACTCCATGAAACATCATGCATATGCCCAAAAAGTTCAAACTTCATGCACAGTCCTAGTCACACAATAAAATCCAATAAAATCCAACAAATCCAAATGTTACCTCTAGCAAACATACATCAAAAGCCTATAGAAACAGTAATTTGAGTAAAACATCTCTTGTACTTAGGTTTTGATGTTATACACTACAATTTTTATACATTTAGTGTATGGACTTCTACCGTTATATACCTATTTGTATGGCTCATAATGTTCTTGGCCTCTGAAATTACACCATTTGCCCATTTGCAAAGGAATAACTTTTGGTAATATTTGATCCGACTCTAGAGATAGTTGGTTAAATCACTCTATAATTGGTTATAACTTAATTATCCTTGGAGTTACATACTAAACATCATCCTCACATTTCTATCCTTTGTTTCTAATCTTAACTTCCCTAAGCACATTTATTATAACAACGAATAATTCTCAAATTTTAGCCAGTTTCATAACATATATATATATATATCTACTTGAACTACAAGAATAATGCCTTGTCATTCATGCCACTGTGGATTTGGCATATTACATGGGGTTAGATAAGCATAACTCTATTTGTTACTCTCTATAAGATTCTATTCTTCATGGAATAACTTTAAGCTAAACAAAACGTTAGTTACTTCCCCTATCATAACATGTTGTTTAAGGTTTTGGGGCATACTCCCCTGGTATTTACCACTAGTATAAAGATAATAACAAAGTTTTACTTCATTTCATGGCTTCTCTTATTAAGATAACACCATGATTAACTACTCCCTTATTAGGTACTCTGACTTGGTGATATACTACTCTAGTTTAGTTATAGTATAGAATAGTCTAATAGAAGATATATTGCCTTCTTACGAAATACTTGATAGGTACTTCCTAAATTAAATAGTAGATAAGTATCATTAATAAGAAAAGAAGTAATCTAAGAACTTTAATAAGGTGTGACAAGGTTATTCTCAAGTGAATATCCATCACATGTATAAGGAAATATAGTGTAAATAAGATGGCTTCCTATAGTCACTATCCAACCTACAAGTTCTACCCATTTACTAGGTTTCCAACCTAAGGTCATAGCATATGCTCTGATACCAACTGCGGTGACCCAGCATACCACTTCATGGTGTAGTACACTATAGTCGTTGATATAATACCAATGGAACACCATTCCATCCACATTATATACCTCAAAGTGGTACAATAGAAACATCACAGGTCCACGACAACACTTTGTATTACATATAGCATATTACAAAAGATCTAGAGAGCTTCCTCGGACAGTGAGGAATATTATACAGAAAGAACCAGAAAGATCCACTCGGAGTTACTTTAGAAGTACTACTATTAATATATGTCTAAGGCTTGAAAGTACTACTATAGTATTATTCTACAGAAGTAGGTTTTAGATTCTAGGAGTTTTATTTCTATTCTATACTTCAGCTTGTCTTCGATAGATTCCGGTAAGGTCTTCGACTCCGTTGATCTCCCTTAGATATCTTCAACTCTTCAAGTGACTTATTTCCTGGAAACGTCATTGGTTTCTCCGAGATCTAGCAAGGGTTAAGAAGATACGTTGAGTACGAGCGTACTCAGCAAATTCACTAAAGAGGAGTGTTTGATGCACTATCTACAGCCACAGACCATAGGCCATAGGCAATGTAAGTTTTCATAAACATTTCTTCAAAGGTTGCTTTTATTCTGAAAAGCTATGTCCACCAGCCTTCACGGGTTTACCAGAACTTTCATGGAGTTCCTTTCCCGCAGCGTTCGCAGCTCCTTCCTGAAACAGGGAGTAACAAGTTACAGTTCTTACACTCTGCATAGGTGCGTCACTTTACCCATGAGAGATCTTAGCTTTGTTGCACATCCGAGTTATAGGCTCGTTCACACTTCCTTGGTATGAGGCCCAGACTAAGATCCAAGCCAATCACTGTCCTTCTCCACGACCACGCATACACCACAATTGTTGGATGTCCAAACTCAAGGTAGACTTTTCCCCGTATAAAACGGCTATACCTTAGATGGATACATACAACAACCATTAACACTAGATATCTGTATTTTGTAAGCCCAGATCCACGCTATAATTCCCCCGTATAAAACAGTTATACCCACGATTTGCAACTTACAAATGCCCAGAACAATGTCCAATGCATGCGAAAGGGAGCCGATCCAGCTGGCTTCTTCGTCCCATTCCAAATCTCATGGTTAACGCGAAATATACGGCGCAAGAATCACTGGCGACATTGGTTGTTAAGTCCTAGATAATATGTTCCTTTACCACCGGAACTTTCATAGTAGATTATTACCTCATGGTAAATAATCTATAATCATATTATTACCTCAAATGCAGGTGATGACAACATTGGATTTGTAAAATACTTTACAGAAAATAATCAAAGGACATGAGAAAGTGTGAACTTGCCTTTTGTGATTGCAAGATTATGCACTCACGGTCTTCAAGATAATATAAGATCCAATATCTGAAATTAGCATCATTGGTCCGGTAAGGACTAAATTTTAAAGAGGCAGGATGCCATTATGCATAAGTAATGCTATGCAATTTTATAATTCCCAAAGTGAAACCCTTAGTATTTTGAATAAGTTGATCTTAAGTATCTTCTTAAAGATTGGGTTTATCTTTAAGTTTATTTCATAAGCAATGACATTGCTAAGGAATTTAAGTGTTAACAATCCAAAATATACAAATACTAATAGAATAATGTGATTATGATTAATTGTTATCGGGTGATTGGGATAAAAAGTCCTTGAGTTGAGTTCTTAAGAGCTGAAGGAACTAATATAGGCTTGTTTGTGGGAAGTGGCAAAAAGAATAACATTTGAAGAAACTAGTATTTAGTTAAGGTTAATTAGTCTTAAGGGTTGTTAGGTCTTACATTAGGGTCGGTGATGATTATGAATGGTGTTAAGTTATCATATTTTGATTGATGATACAAGTGACTAAAGTTAACTTTAAAACATGAAGAAACTTCAAATGAGATGTTTATGATTGTTTAAACCAAAGTTAACTATAAAAATAGAAATGAATTGTAAGATATGATGAGTTTTAGAATAACATCTAGTTTTAGGGTTTTGGCAAATATGATTAAGGATGATCCCTTTTAATTTAAGTGAAAGATAAATTTAACAATATACAACTTATTAATGGGAGCATAATTAGATGATCTTATAAATTTATTTGAGTTTAGAGTCATTTAAGAGTGGTGAAAAGATGAAGATTATTCATCATCTTATACATGAGTGATATGTAATATTTATTTAAAAGGAGTTTAATTTGAATTTAAGATTTAAAAACATTTAAAGGCTATTAGTTATATTTAAGTTTTATTTTGATTATGGATTTAGACTTAGTAATTAAACTTTAAAGGTTTTAGTGTTTTATAAGAAAATGTGATTATTTCTTACTTAAGAAATAATTTTAAGAATTAACAAAGTCGGTATTTTATTTGAGTAAAATAAGTAATGAATTTTATTTATCTTAAAATGTTTTTGAATAATATACGTAGTATTTTTCTAGTGAAATATACTTATTAAAGATCTTAAAAATGAATTTTATTTATTTTTAAGTCTTACCTTTATTTTTATAAAATTCTTCAAAGAATTTAGTAGAGTTATTTTTATAAATAGTAGAGTTATTTTTATACAAAAAAATGATTTTCATTTATTTTTAGGAGTTTTTTATTTTATGAAATTTTACTCAGGATTTAATGATGTTAATATTTATGTGCTCTATATTTATTTTAAATAAATAATTTTTTTTATTAGATAGATCTTATTATTATGGTAATTTTAACATATTAAATGTATTTTTATGATTTTTCTATAATTTTCTATAGCTAAAAATGTTTAGAGGTTATTTTGGTAATTCATTTATTTTATTTTCACTTTATTTCTTATCTTAAACAACTTAGGCTGTTTGTTTGGGCATATGGGCTGGCCTGGCCCAGCTAGTCCAGGCCTGGCACTACACACTAACCCACCCCTCTCCTCACTAACATGCACGCACACATACACGACCCTTATCTCTCTCTCGCATTCCCCTTCTATGCGCGATGCGCCGCTAGCGCCACCGCTTGTCGCCCCGGCCGCCGCCAGCCGCCTCCGGCACCAACGCAAGTTGGTGCTGCCTCGCCACCTCTTCCTTCTTCTTTCCCCCCATCGATTTGGCTTGCGCGCCCCCTGATGCGTACTCGTCGGAAACCCTAGCTCTGCCATGGTATGGTGGCTGTCGATTCTGGCGGTGCTACTGCTCGTCCGCGACGTTCTCCGTGAGCTACTCCCACTGGTGAGACGGCTCGACGTGGTGTAGGCGCTTCGGTGCCCACCGTGCCGCCGTGTTGCTACCCACGCCGACCTGATACCCTCTTTGGCGAGCTTGAGTTCGTCTCGGGTATGTATCCCTTCTTCCCTCTTTAATCCTTCCTACTGGGAATCCTAAAACCCTAGTAATATTTGTTGATGATTGGTATGTTTGCTTTGTCAAATCTTTGACCTAGGTTTTGGTGGGACGGCAGTATATCTGCAACCCCAGCGACCTTGATCTGTTCCTATTGGACTGTTTATTGGGGTGGTGTGGTTGATGGTGTGGTATGGGAGTGATGGTGCTGTGTTAGTGTTGCATTCGATGGGACGGCGGTGATTTCATCCCTGCAACCTCGCTGGTGTGTTGTGCTTTGGCTCCGTCACGCCTACGCTCCAGGTGCTCGGCACCCTCAGTAAGTTCTTTTCTGTGACCGGCCATCGAGTCGATGACACTGCTTAGTGGTGTGTGGTGTCTTTTGAGCCAACACATGATGTTGAGTGCTGATATATGATGATGATGGTTCAGTGATGTTGGCATTACTATACTTAGGATTTTCCTGGGATACATGAGATACTACTAAATGCCTAGTGCTTCAGTTTGGATGAATTATCCATCAATGCATATGTTGGTGGATAGTTCCATATTGATTTGAATTTGAATGACTATAGTCTAGTGGCTTGCTTCATTTGGGATGGCTTGCAGATGTGATTAGTTTAATGACTGATTCCTAGCTGATGTGACTAGGGAGATGATTTGAATTCTTCTAAACTTATATGAGAGGGTAGCTGTTGAATTCTGGATGATCCTATAAAATGAAGATTGTGATATTCAGCTGTCCTTTCTTTAAGAGTTACTACTGTGGTGCCGCCATCCTAGAGTGTGCATAGTAGTGACCTTGGTGGCTTACTATGATGCTTATTAGTTGGATGGTGAATGGCATATGACAATCAACTTTGAGTGTGTTAAGATATGCATTCATCTGCCAGAGATCATAGCAGTACACTAAATGATTCCTGGCCTATTAGCTAGGAAAATGATTTAAATTTATTTGCAAGTGAGATTTGGTGATTATGTATGTATGTGGTCAACATGACAGTAATTGATCACATGATTCCTAACTATTCTGTTAGAAAGATGATGCAAGGATTTAGTTGGTTTGATGATAGATGTATACAAGCATGTGTACTTGCTGATGTTGCTAGTGTAAATTTTTTGTGATCTTTGTGACTTAGAATTTTCTACTATGGTGCCTTAGTTGAGAGTGCATAGTAGAAATCCATTGTTACATGATCTACTATACCTGCCCCTGTCAATGATGCAAAGACTGAGACATATTGTTGGTAGAAAAGAACATATATTTACTTTGGTGACCCCCATTCTCTATGATGAACTTGCATAGTATTTCTTTGCAAACTGAGAGAACCTCCTCCTCCAATCCTCCTAAATGATTATTTAGTTGAAGGGTAGAGGAGTGGATTTGATGTGGATTATTCCCTTGTTTTATGAAGATGCTTATGCCAGAAGATAATACAGATGCTTAAATATCAACCTGTTTCCTGTAGATTGGTTGCTACCCCATGGCTGGTATGCTGGTAGTTGTTCTTGATCAACTACTAATTGATTGGATGGCTTGCTCCACCTTCACACCTTGTTGCTACTGGCTTTCAGCTTAACTGTTGTTTATCCTTCTCCTAGTGCTCCTGATCTTCTCCTTGTGCTCCTAATACAACTGTGGCATGGCCTTGAATTCCCCCTTGTCCCAGCTCTTGGATGGCTCCAAGGAGCAACCAGATTTTGTTGAGGGTGAGGTATAAAACTCTGATGGTAATTTTTGTGTGGATGTGCTGTGGAGTGTGGGAAGGTACTTGTTGGCTACGGCTGTTTCCTTCTTGTCTGGTTTCCTGGTTTGTTGTGGTGTTGACAGCAGCTACTTGCATGTTGATGTGCAAGATGCTTGCAAGTGGGACCTGCTGGTGTGCATGAGATCAAGTGAAAACTTGATATTTGTGGAATCTTTATCTGATTACTTTAACTGTCATGGTGAAACTTGCCCCTCTCCAAGCCCATGATGTTGTACTAAGGAAAAAAAATACTAATATGAACATATGCTACTATTTGGTGAAATTTGCCCCTTACAGATTAGCTCCATGATGAATGTTTAACAGTGCATTTCATTGTTCACTTCTGAGAGCAAAACTAACCAATTAATCATTCTTTTAATTTGTTTTTGTTTTGTTTTCTATTTCTTTTTGTTGTGTTTTCAGGAAATGAAGAGAAGAAAGAAAATGTCAACTGTTGAAGGACATAAGAGAACAGTAGCTTAGGAATTTCTTCGTAATAAATATTGTAGTTTATTTTTCTGTTTTATATATTGTAAAAACATTATATTATTGTATTCAATTCAATAAAGTTTACTTATTTCATTTTTGTATTTTACAATTCTTTTGTAAGGACAATGTCATATATATATTGTTGTAATAAAGAATGTTGTTATTTATTTCAATTATGTAATTATTTTTCCTACTTATTTGTTTCCTAATTGTAAAGACAATGTCTTATATAAAGAATTCCTTTATTTATCTATTGTAAAATAATACTATATGCATATATATTTATATTAATAAAGAATCCTTGTTATATTATTTATGTAATCATTTTATTTCAAGTTATTAAATATTTCCAATTCTTATTTGTGAATTTTATAAATTCACATATTTGAAAAAAAATTCCCTAAAACAAAGAATTCTACAGAGGTCATGTCGAAATCTATCGCACTTGCTCTAAAGTTTCCTTCAGTACAAGAGAGATACCGATCCCTCCATAGCTCTTTTAGTTTTGCGCGAAAATTCCCCGGATTTTTTTATGCATGAATGCAATGCACAAACCTGTGTCCTCTCTATTTCTAGGTGCTAAATCCTGGGATGTTACACTAGGTCACTTGGCTGGACACTTGGAACAGAGAAATCAAACTCTAATTTGAAAGTCAAAAAGTCAGTTTGAAAAAGTCACTGGAACAATAGTTTCCAAGTGGAGGGAGGGAAGGAAACCTTGGGAGAGAAGGTTTCCCTTCCCTCCACCAAACCGCCGGCCAGCAAGGGAGTTGGGGGAAGACATGGCTAGCCCTAGCCGCCCCTCCCACCTATAAAAGAAAGGGAGGGGGCGCCCCTCTCCCTACACCTTTCCCCCTAGCCGGCACCCCCCTCTAAACCCTAGGCCGCCGCCCCTCCTGCTGCTGGCGCCCTAGCTCTCCTCTAAATTTCTTCTGCCGTCTAGTCTAAACCCTAGCCGTCGGTTTCTATACTCCCTCGGTGTCTAAACTCTTTCCCTGAGGCTCCCTCTACTCCACCATACCCGCTCTGGCTTAGGCGAAGCCCTGTGGGATCTCCCCTCTACTTCCGACACCACGTCGTCGTGCTGCCAGAATCACGAGGAGAGAGGTACAACCTCCGCTGCCTGCTAGAACAAGGGAGAGGAAGGTCTTTATCGAGTACCGTACGTGTGACCTACTGCGGGAGCGCTGACGGAACGCGGCGCCGAAAGGATCGTCTACGCGATCTTGAGACCGGCAAGTGAACGACTACATCACCCATGATAATTTGCTCTCGTTAACCTCTTTGGATTTTCGAGGGTTAGTACTCTATCGACTCGTTGCTACAATCTAGTATATAGATCTTGGCTTGTGTGTGTTCATGCGATAGAATTTTTTTATTTTCCATGGTACGAACCCCTACACTTTTTGCACTACGTAGTAACAGATTTCATAGTGATCCATCAAATTTTGGGATTTAATTTAGCCAAATCCTCAAATTGGGTGTTATCCTGGGGCATTGCCCGATTCGGGATACACATCCAATCCTCAAATTGGTTGTTGTCCTGGAGCATTGCCCGATCGGGGATACTAGTCGTTGTAGTCCTTGTTACTTTTCCCATGTTTGTACCATGTCCATCGCTAAATTGGGCAATGCTACTAGCTGCCAAATTTGTGTTAACCTTGTTTTGCTTCATGCCAAGGTGGCTAAGTTCGACTACGAAACTGTGGGGAGGGACTGGCACCCCCCACCGGGTTTTGCCGACGTGCTCCCGACCAACCTCTGGGCACTCAAGCCCGTGGTCATCGACAGGGTGGAGGCAGCTTTGCAGCCGCAAAGCAAGAAGGGCTGGCAGCCAAAGCTTGGCCACTACCCAATCGCCGAGGTCCCTCGCTGCTTCGTCATCCAGATGATGATCTATAAGGCAGGCTCCTCCAGCGCCAGGCAGTACACCTGCCCTGACCATGGCTAGCCGTCGACGACTTTCATGTCGTAGATTGTAAGTTTTAAGTAGTAGTAGTTGTTGCTCATGGACAACTCGTGATGGTGAACTAGGCTGATGGTTCTTTTGATCTGGAGTCAAAACCTTTGGTGGTGGTTCAGGGGCATGGGATGCCCCTGTTTATGGTTGTTTCATCAGGGGTTAAGCCCCTGGTGGTTGAGAGGCAGGCGATGCCCCTGCTGATGGTTCTTTTGATCAGGGGTGTAATTTAGAACTCCTGATTGCTTCATGCATGTGACTGTTATGACTATTATTGTGTAGCTAGTAATGTTGTGTCTGTATGACTGTTATTGTGATCATCTAGCTCATAATGTGTTGTGTGTGCATGTGACTGTTCTTGTGATCATGTGTTGTGTGTAGTGGGGTGGTAAGATCACCCAATTTGAAATGGGTGATCATAACTCATGTGATCAGATGCAAAGCACCACACCAAACACCTATGAATTGCATCAGCAGAAAAAAATGTTGAATCTGAGCAACCAAACAACTAGACTAATTTGCAGAAAACTTGAATGCAGGAAGTCAAACACCTTGCCCAAGTTGGCCAAAGCATTATGTAATTGCTTAAGCGTGAGATGCAGGGAGGATTCTCAGCGCTCCTGGGTTGCCCTATGCAATCTATTGTGTCTGCCTGTGGCCCTTCTTTTATTTTCTCACTGGTTCTCCGGTATTTCCTCTCCCGACCTTATCGTCCACGTCGCCAAAGTTGGCAAGTTTACCTTCTCCACCGTTCCAGCACCTCCCCTTCTAAGCCTAATCACATCCCATCTCCCATGGATTCTATCGCCGCCCTTTACGATTTCAATAGTCGTCGGCGCCCTGGATCCTGTCCCCCACCAATACACAATCCCAGCAGGCGGCTACGCCCCGATGGAGCATCTACACGCCGTGTGGCAGCTCCACCCGAGCGACTCCGGCACCACATGCACCATGGCTCCGTCGAGCTCCTCCCCACGCGCCGCTGCCACTGACAGATTTGGGGAACCGGCACGAAGACAACGAGGAACCGCTGCACTCCATCGAGTTATGTACATCCAAACTCGATTTTGTTCATTCAATTTTTTCGATCTGGATTTTCTCTTCCAATGTTAATGGAGTTGGAGTTCTTTGGTGTATGGAGGAATGGAGCAATGGAGGGGGTCGGGATCCTAAACTAGGGTCTTGATTTTTTTTCATGAATTTCATGTACGTTGTGATGTTTGTGGTGTTAGCTTTAGATATCGTGTTCCAGATCTATCGTGTTCCAGATCCATTACAACGATTTTAGAAATTGTTGATTTGCATTTTTCCTTGAAAGAAATCTTCCAATGGTTGTTTTGGACACCAAGCTTACTATTAGTATTTACAAATTACGGTCGTAAGGTACTATAAGAATATATAATTTAATTAACTACTAAGAAAGTCTAGATCTATACATGCCGTGCAGAACAAAATATAGAAGAAACCCAGGCTATAGCTATTCACGGATGTTTTTTTAAGACCCAGAGAGTTGTTTGCTTCTGTAATTGTTGTTCATGTTCATGGATGTTTTATATCCAAAATGCAAATTCTGTACAGTTTCATTGTATGTAGATTCTGTGCATATTCTATAGAATTGAGTTTATTTTCCTGTTTTATAAAACACGAATTTGTCTTTCAGTTTTATATCCAAACAACTCTACATGTATGTTCTATTGCATTCTGCGGCATCATCGATTAGTGGAGGGCTCTTTTCATGCTATGTCCCATCATTCCCTATGTTTTATTTTGTGCCCTTGTATTTTTCTTGTGCTTCCAACCGGTTTCAAATCTAGAGCTGCCTATTGCATCTATCTTGCATTATTACTAAGAGGTGTTTTTTTGTGCGAAGATCATCTGATTTACTGCTACAAATCTCTATAACATGGCATGTTTTTTTGTTATAAATTACATTTGAAGATCTGAATGTTTCCATTGTTTATATGTAGGTATTGGGTTGAGGGCTGCAACTAAGGCAATTGGTGCTAATCATGTCAACTAGGAGACGACCTAGAGCTTGATTGCTATTTGCTTTACTTAACTGTCCGCATGCAGTGTGATAGCTCCTGGACACACCTGTTTAGGCACAAGAGCTACATGGTGATCACGTGAATGATCACAAGAATTGGTATTTTAGGTGCCCCTCGCTGGCACTGCTAGATTGCATTTTCTTTATCTGATTCCAATTATGCTTGATTCAGTTCATAGTAATTTCTTCCGGAGTTTGGCCAGGTCAGGTTCTCCCAAATGCAAATAATTGTTGAGATGAAAATATTGTAAAATGTGGCGCAAGTAGTACATAGATTTGTTAATTAATTCCTGATTCATCGTACTGAGGTTCGGAGATGGAAAAAAACATATTGTATTGTACTACAAGGTAATAAGATGCATCTCTCTGCAAGGTTCTGTATTTCCAGTGAAAGATTTATGGAAATCTTTATCTGTTAGTTAGGTTTGTTCTATTCTTTTAGTTTTTACCAAGTAATTATTTATGGGTGATGAGCTACTCCTTGCAACTTATGCATATATGTACATACTATGTTTGTAAAACTTCTAGAAAACATATAAAGGAATAAGAGTTGAAGTTCAGCTATGGAGTCAAATAAGTGGAGGGGGCCGAACAAGCGCGTGGGCGCTACAATGTTGCAGTTCCTCGTGGAGCAGCTCTTCATAGACGCCGACGCCATGCTCGGCTTGGACGGCCCATGGAGGCCAACCTTCAGGTTATTGTAACCTCTGGACTGCCGGCTCGCCGCTCATCGAATCTTTTGTGAGCAGGATAATATGATTTTGTGTTTGTTAATCTGACAAATTTTGATGGTAAATTGATATCAATATATAATAGATCATACTGTTCTAAATCAAATAATTGGTGTGTGTAGTTGTTCCCTGATTAGGTTAGATTCTAACAGTCCATCTATTTATGAAGCGAATTGATATATACTGAGAGTCAGGCTATCTATTTGGTGTCCTCCAGGTGGGTTCTCAACTGGTTTGTGACCTCTCTAATTGTTTATTTATGGTTAATCAAAATATCTTCATGTTTTTTTTCACATTTGAGAACTAAATGATTTTGTTGGAATGAGATGTTCCAATATAAATACAGGCCTCTAGAATGTGTAAGTTTGTTTGTTAGTGGCTATGTCATATCTAAAGAAGGGTAAGCTATAGGTTATTTTTTAGCAACCAATGCACAGGTTAGCATATTAAAACATTGTCTGGTTTTGGATATTGCCCTGCTTAGTTCACACAAGTTGCCAATTCTTTTGATTTACTTGTATGAGTATTTTATCTTGCTTCGAGAGACCTCTCATTTCATGTAGTATGTGTATGCGAGTGTTTTGGTTTAACAACTTGAACATCTATAGAGATCTCTCATCTGCTTTATGTTTGTGTTTTATTTTCAGATATATTTCAATGGTCGTCCACTTCATGGTTAGTTCCTTTCCAAATAATAAGGTAGTCCTAATGCTCACATGGTATTTGTTTCTTCTCTTTGGTATAGTTGTGCTATGCTTAGCTGACTGAAATTCAAAAAAACTAGAGAATATAAAATTTACAGAATCCTCTCTAGGAGGATCGAAGTAAGTATTGTTTACACAGTAATATCATTTCCACACACAGTGAGCAGCTTGGTGAGCAACTATCATGTGGCATCCCGCAAAACCACTACTAGAAAATCGCGTTGAATTTGTGCATTGCATCGTCATCATCATGCATTGTTCGCATAAAACTATTTTCACAAGCCCGTTTTGTTTTCTAAAACGCCCCATCTTTATTCAAACGCAAAGCCCGGTTCTCCGGATTAATTATTTTGGCCGCTATCGGTTTGCATACGGCCCGTTAAAACAAATAAAAAGTTTAATTGTTTTAGCGGGGGCAGTCGAACGGGCCGAATCGACCCGAACGACCACCCCCATTTTTAAATCGGTCCACCAGACAAATCCTACAGCTACCTAAAACCCTACCCACACCCAGCCTCCACCTCACCCTGGCCAATCACCATGTGCCACCTCGCCCTTCCCCTATCCCCCTACCAACCAGGTGTTGCCACCTCATCCCACCACCCTCTCTCCTTTTTCCCTCTCTCTCTCCTGGGCCACCCCAACCACACAACACCCCACCCACTCCCCACTCACGCCACTGCCCCCACACCCCAGCCCACGCCACACGAACCACACACACGCAGCCGGCCAGCAGCCCCGCCCCTGACACCCTGGGTCCCACGCCCCCGACCCCACCCTGGCGCGCCCCACCTCCCTCCTCCTCCCCGCACGCGTCCCACCCTCCCGGAACCTTCCCCGCTCGCCCTCTCCTCCTTCCTCCTCCCTCTCTCTCCCAGTGCCGCCGCTCCAACCGCCTCTCCTCACCCCGGCGACCGCCGCGACCCCGCCCGGCGCCGCGCCGCCCGTAGTCCCTCCCCCGGCCTCTCTCTCTCGCGCGCCCGGCGACCCCTCTTCCCCCCCGAGCTCGCCGCGGCCCCGTCGCGCGGCCCCGTCGCGCGGCCCTCTCCTCCTCCCCTCGGGCCGGCTCTGCCGCCGCCTTCCCCGTGCCGACCCGCAGCCGCCGGCCGACCCCGTCGCTCCGTCGGTTCCCCCGCGTCCGGCCGCGCCCGGCCGCGCCTCCCCGCGCCCCTGCCGGCGTCCTCCTCCTCCGCCCCGAGCGCGCCCTACCCGACCTCGCCGGCGCCGCCTCTGGCCGGCCCCGTCGCGAGCCGCCCTCCCCGTCCGCCGGCCGCTTCGTGCCCGTCCCCGACGCCCTGCCGCCCTGCTCCGGCCCGTCTGCCTGCCGCCCGTGGCCGCGCCGCCTGGCCCCTTCACCTCCCCTCTGCCGCCCCAGCCTGCCGGTGCTCCACCTTGTCCCCGCTCCTATGTGTCCAGATGCCAGTAGTACCGTATCCCTGCCTTCGTGGTTCCTGTTGGCGCTACCCGATCGGCACCGACGAGACCGGTGCTAACCACCAGATCCCGAAGCCATCCGCCGACAAGACCTCCGGTACCTGTAGGGCTACACAAGTTTTTGGCACCGACACCGGGAACTCCGACAAGGGCGCCATGACCTTCGGCGAGGATCCGACAAGATCGTCTACTCGGACGTAAGTTCTCCACCCCGAAGGACCGCACAAGACCACGGGCGCGAGACTCCAAGACCGTACCGAGCCGAAGGTGTCCGGATAATCCCCGACAAGATCTACATCACGGAGCACCAAGAACCCCTTCACGGAACCCGAAGACCGGCACCGGTACCCCCAAGATCTACCACGCGGACGCATCACGGACTCGGAGAAACCCCTGGAAACGACAAGTTCGCCATCGACACCGAAGACGGAACGCTAAGACCGTGCCCGGGATCCGGAGACCGAACCCGATACCGCCAAGGTCGCCGATGCGGATACGACAAGTACTCCCTCGAGGACGCCGAGTACTTCACCCCGGACACCGAGACCCGGATGCGACAAGATCTGCCCGTTGATCGAGAATGTTCAGCCGAGAACGAATCCGTCGAACCCTGAACCCCGAGGCCGAACCCCCCGAACCCCGGAACCCCAAGACCGTCGAGACCCCCTAATGTGTGACCCCTTTTCTCGAGCCCTATTTTATAAAAGTAATAACAACTTGTTGCATATTAATTGCCATACTCGCATGCATATTTGTGTGGTTTGGGGGCCTTACGCCGATTCACCATATAATTAAATATGGGGCCCATATGCGGGCAAATCTAGTCTCATATCGGCCTCATTTAAATTTGTGTAGCGAACCGGTGCTATATTCTGCCTTGTTAAACAACATTCAATTGCGGGCATTCTAATAACTTGAACCATCTAATTAAATTGTCGGGACCCCGGTTCCACTTAACATTGACCTAATTGCATCGCATCTTTGCCATGCCATACATCATACATGCATCATGCCGATCTTCTGCCTTTGAATTAAATATTGCATCCGGTGTTTGTTCTAGTGTTTTGCTTCTTCGCGGATAAGGTCGTTGAGTTGATGCGAGTGTCGACCCGATCTTCGGTTGAACCCTTCGACAATGTTTTCAGGCGAGCATCTCCCCCTTTCTACCTATCTTACTTTTACAGTATTTATTTCCCTCCTGTTGATCTATTGCTATCTGTGTTGCGTTGCTCTAGTTTTCGTACCCGTGATATCCCTTGCAGCCATATATGGCCTTGGACACATCCTATTACCTGTTGATTGGTAGATAGTTGGACTTGCGTGTCGTAGTCGCTGGCTCAAGTGCTGTTGCGTGTCGTCAAGTGCCATAGTTGTTGATGTATTGCCGCATGTTGATGTTGGATATGATCATAGTTTTACTTATCGCTCACTTTAATTCCTGTTTAACAACTAAAATTGAAATAAGCAGAGGCATCGGTGGGTGATAGATAATATTTGGTTTCCGAACGCCCACTTGTGTCCCGTAGGACCCCGAGTACTTGATACATGTTCCTTGATTTATCGCGCTATCCACATCCGGGAGGTATATGGGACCCCCCTGAGCCAGAGCTTGATTCAGTATTATTTCTTGGGGCCACAAACTAGTTTGAGGTTTTATTTACGATCCTGTACTTATGCCATGTTTTACTGCTTTATTTACGATTGTGCGATGGATAGCACACTGTACTGTTTAGGAATTGTGACCCGTTTACGCGGTATCGACAAGCCCAGTTTTGGGTTCCCAGTCGCTTACAGCCGGCCCCACAAACCTCGGGTCCGTCTCGAAGCTAGCTTACTTCGTTGCGGGTAAGACTCCAAGGGGTGGCCCCCTGAAATATTTCTGAATCCTGTGATTGCTTTGTCGTGAAGGCCTCGTTGGGTTTTGATTTGGTTTTTCCGAGGTTGATCGAGTGTGTGTTGCTATTGGTGCACCCCGGCCGGGTAAAACTTTCTGAAAGCCGTGTCCGCGGTTATGGACGACTTGGAGCACAGTATCTCGACCATAGACAAGCATAACTAAAGTTTATTGCTATAAATCTGACTTTATAATGACTAGTAATCAGCTCCACTATAATGGAATGGCTAAATAATACTGCCCACAACTGCTTGTTTGGATTGTCGCTTGCGACCATTGTACCTGACTAGTAAGTATTGCAACTACAACGGAATGGCTGAATAAAAGTACCAACAACTGCTGGGTTTTGGGTTATCTCATGCTAATTGTATTTGACTAGTAAGTGTCGCAACTACAACGGAATGATTAACTAAAAGTGCCCACTATTTATTTTATCAGGATGATTATCCATACCTGACTAGTAATTGCTGCAACGAAAACTGAATAAATAAAACTGCCAACGGTGTGAGTTCCTCGGTTGACTTCCTCGTTTGGTCTTGAGGGGGAAACGCCAGGATGGGTTTGTTTGATGGTAGTATCAGGTTGGTTCCGAATAGGTCTTTCTCACCCCTCTCTGATAGCCGCTAGTTGTATCGAGTCTCTATAGGTTGGTTAGTGCATGCTGCCGCTGCCGCTTCAGTCCACCACACCTTTGTAGGCGAGGACCGCCGAATTCTAGCCTCGCCGTGTACTGGCCTCAGTACTGACGCTCCTCTTTTTCGTTTGCCCTTTGTCGGCACCCCTTTTGTTTAAGCAGGTTTTGAGATCGACGTCGTTAGCAGGGTTACCCTTCCGGCTTGGCCTGGGCAGGGTTATGGACGCCATTGGTTATTCTTCAGGGCTCTCAGCCCCATTTACATCTTGTCCGTAGCTGGGCGCTCTATCGTTTTCAAGGTGATTTGGATCTTTGTATATTATATCTGTATTCTTGACTCATTGAGTCGCTGCTGTACATATATCCGTTCTGTGGGTCCCATCGAGGACTGTTGTGTAATGTTATTACTTCGTTTTCCACCCGCACGAAAGTGCCTGGTGGGCACCTTTGAATCGTTTCTATGCGGGTTTGGCGGGAATCGCTGAAACTTGCATAGGGTCGATTCTGAGGGTGTTACAGAGTGGTATCAGAGCTCAGCAGTTGCGATACCCCACAAGTCCAGCCTGTAGGATAACCTAGCTAACGGCCGAAGTAGAGTGTCAAAACTATTTTTGAAAAATCGGTTGAATAGTTCTGGTTAGGTCTGCTTTTACTCCTTACCCCTCTGCTATTCTCCTCTTATCTCGACGTGTTTTGAATCTGCTCTCTTCTCTCTCTTCGAGTCCAGGATATCTCGTGGTTGGGTTTCGGTCGTACCTTCAGGGCTTCGCTTCCTCCTTTGATAACGGTGTTGCTACATCCGGTCTTCATGCCATCCGAGTGATCCTTTATCTGTGTTACCATTCTTGATTCCTTGTTTGTGCCTTCCGGTGTTTTCCGACGCGACGACATCATCTCCGCCAGATCCGATGCAGAGTCTGCATCACTCCTTGGATCCGAACCTCGCTTGTCGAGATCTTCAGTCTGAATCCGAGGGTTGGTTGCATAATCTATCTGTTCGTGTACAGAGTAATGCTTCGAGTGCGGGATGGAGTCGCGACCATACCACTACTCTTATCATTTGCTTCGTATATTGAATGGTGGATCGATGCAATTTACTCCTTCCGCTGAAGTTAGAGGTGGCCTTACCTTTAACTTCGTCCGTTGTTTATCCGGAGTGCTCTCTTGACGAACAGGATCAACGAACCCTTGTTGGTGGTGTCGCCGATTTCAAGACGAATAAAGCATCATTGTTAGTGGTGTCGCGAGGATCTACACGAAGCGAGAAGACGCAGATCGCCGACCTTCCTTCCGGTACCATGAGGCGGATCTCGAGGGCGAGATCCTTTGTTAGTGGTGTCGAATTGTGGCATCCCGCAAAACCACTACTAGAAAATCGCGTTGAATTTGTGTATTGCATCGTCATCATCATGCATTGTTCGCATAAAACTATTTTCACAAGCCCGTTTTGTTTTCTAAAACGCCCCATCTTTATTCAAACGCAAAGCCCGGTTCTCCGGATTAATTATTTTGGCCGCTATCGGTTTGCATACGGCCCGTTTAAAACAAATAAAAAGTTTAATTGTTTTAGCGGGGGCAGTCGAACGGGCCGAATCGACCCGAACGACCACCCCCATTTTTAAATCGGTCCACCAGACAAATCCTACAGCTACCTAAAACCCTACCCACACCCAGCCTCCACCTCACCCTGGCCAATCACCATGTGCCACCTCGCCCTTCCTCTATCCCCCTACCAACCAGGTGTTGCCACCTCATCCCACCACCCTCTCTCCTTTTTCCATCTCTCTCTCCTGGGCCACCCCAACCACACAACACCCCACCCACTCCCCACTCACGCCACTGCCCCCACACCCCAGCCCACGCCACACGAACCACACACACGCAGCCGGCCAGCAGCCCCGCCCCTGACACCCTGGGTCCCACGCCCCCGACCCCACCCTGGCGCGCCCCACCTCCCTCCTCCTCCCCGCACGCGTCCCACCCTCCTGGAACCTTCCCCGCTCGCCCTCTCCTCCTTCCTCCTCCCTCTCTCTCCCAGTGCCGCCGCTCCAACCGCCTCTCCTCTCCCCGGCGACCGCCGCGACCCCGCCCGGCCGCGCGCCGCCCGCAGTCCCTCCCCCGGCCTCTCTCTCTCGCGCGCCCGGCGACCCCTCTTCCCCCCCGAGATCGCCGCGGCCCCGTCGCGTGGCCCTCTCCTCCTCCCCTCGGGCCGGCTCTGCCGCCGCCTTCCCCGTGCCGACCCGCAGCCGCCGGCCGACCCCGTCGCTCCGTCGGTTCCCCCGCGTCCGGCCGCGCCCGGCCGCGCCTCCCCGCGCCCCTGCCGGCGTCCTCCTCCTCCGCCCCGAGCGCGCCCTACCCGACCTCGCCGGCGCCACCTCTGGCCGGCCCCGTCGCGAGCCGCCCTCCCCGTCCGCCGGCCGCTTCGTGCCCGTCCCCGACGCCCTGCCGCCCTGCTCCGGCCCGTCTGCCTGCCGCCCGTGGCCGCGCCGCCTGGCCCCTTCACCTCCCCTCTGCCGCCCCAGCCTGCCGGTGCTCCACCTTGTCCCCGCTCCTATGTGTCCAGATGCCAGTAGTACCGTATCCCTGCCTTCGTGGTTCCTGTTGGCGCTACCCGATCGGCACCGACGAGACCGGTGCTAACCACCAGATCCCGAAGCCATCCGCCGACAAGACCTCCGGTACCTGTAGGGCTACACAAGTTTTCGGCACCAACACCGGGAACTCCGACAAGGGCGCCATGACCTTCGGCGAGGATCCGACAAGATCGTCTACTCGGACGTAAGTTCTCCACCCCGAAGGACCGCACAAGACCACGGGCGCGAGACTCCAAGACCGTACCGAGCCGAAGGTGTCCGGATAATCCCCGACAAGATCTACATCACGGAGCACCAAGAACCCCTTCACGGAACCCGAAGACCGGCACTGGTACCCCCAAGATCTACCACGCGGACGCATCACGGACTCGGAGAAACCCCTGGAAACGACAAGTTCGCCATCGACACCGAAGACGGAACGCTAAGACCGTGCCCGGGATCCGGAGACCGAACCCGATACCGCCAAGGTCGCCGATGCGGATACGACAAGTACTCCCTCGAGGACGCCGAGTACTTCACCCCGGACACCGAGACCCGGATGCGACAAGATCTGCCCGTTGATCGAGAATGTTCAGCCGAGAACGAATCCGTCGAACCCTGAACCCCGAGGCCGAACCCCCCGAACCCCGGAACCCCAAGACCGTCGAGACCCCCTAATGTGTGACCCCTTTTCTCGAGCCCTATTTTATAAAAGTAATAACAACTTGTTGCATATTAATTGCCATACTCGCATGCATATTTGTGTGGTTTGGGGGCCTTACACCGATTCACCATATAATTAAATATGGGGCCCATATGCGGGCAAATCTAGTCTCATATCGGCCTCATTTAAATTTGTGTAGCGAACCGGTGCTATATTCTGCCTTGTTAAACAACATTCAATTGCGGGCATTCTAATAACTTGAACCATCTAATTAAATTGTCGGGACCCCGGTTCCACTTAACATTGACCTAATTGCATCGCATCTTTGCCATGCCATACATCATACATGCATCATGCCGATCTTCTGCCTTTGAATTAGATATTGCATCCGGTGTTTGTTCTAGTGTTTTGCTTCTTCGCGGATAAGGTCGTTGAGTTGATGCGAGTGTCGACCCGATCTTCGGTTGAACCCTTCGACAATGTTTTCAGGCGAGCATCTCCCCCTTTCTACCTATCTTACTTTTACAGTATTTATTTCCCTCCTGTTGATCTATTGCTATCTGTGTTGCGTTGCTCTAGTTTTCGTACCCGTGATATCCCTTGCAGCCATATATGGCCTTGGACACATCCTATTACCTGTTGATTGGTAGATAGTTGGACTTGCGCGTCGTAGTCGCTGGCTCAAGTGCTGTTGCGTGTCGTCAAGTGCCACAGTTGTTGATGTATTGCCGCATGTTGATGTTGGATATGATCATAGTTTTACTTATCGCTCACTTTAATTCCTGTTTAACAACTAAAATTGAAATAAGCAGAGGCATCGGTGGGTGATAGATAATATTTGGTTTCCGAACGTCCACTTATGTCCCGTAGGACCCCGAGTACTTGATACCTGTTCCTTGATTTATCGCGCTATCCACATCCGGGAGGTATATGGGACCCCTCTGAGCCAGAGCTTGATTCAGTCTTATTTCTTGGGGCCACAAACTAGTTTGAGGTTTTATTTACGATCCTGTACTTATGCCATGTTTTACTGCTTTATTTACGATTGTGCGATGGATAGCACACTGTACTGTTTAGGAATTGTGACCCGTTTACGCGGTATCGACAAGCCCAGTTTTGGGTTCCCAGTCGCTTACAGCCGGCCCCACAAACCTCGGGTCCGTCTCGAAGCTAGCTTACTTCGTTGCGGGTAAGACTCCAAGGGGTGGCCCCCTGAAATATTTCTGAATCCTGTGATTGCTTTGTCGTGAAGGCCTCGTTGGGTTTTGATTTGGTTTTTCCGAGGTTGATCGAGTGTGTGTTGCTATTGGTGCACCCCGGCCGGGTAAAACTTTCTGAAAGCCGTGTCCGCGGTTATGGACGACTTGGAGCACAGTATCTCGACCATAGACAAGCATAACTAAAGTTTATTGCTATAAATCTGACTTTATAATGACTAGTAATCAGCTCCACTATAATGGAATGGCTAAATAAGACTGCCCACAACTGCTTGTTTGGATTGTCGCTTGCGACCATTGTACCTGACTAGTAAGTATTGCAACTACAACGGAATGGCTGAATAAAAGTACCAACAACTGCTGGGTTTTGGGTTATCTCATGCTAATTGTATTTGACTAGTAAGTGTCGCAACTACAACGGAATGATTAACTAAAAGTGCCCACTGTTTATTTTATCAGGATGATTATCCATACCTGACTAGTAATTGCTGCAACGAAAACTGAATAAATAAAACTGCCAACGGTGTGAGTTCCTCGGTTGACTTCCTCGTTTGGTCTCGAGGGGGAAACGCCAGGATGGGTTTGTTTGATGGTAGTATCATGTTGGTTCCGAATAGGTCTTTCTCACCCCTCTCTGATAGCCGCTAGTTGTATCGAGTCTCTATAGGTTGGTTAGTGCATGCTGCCGCTGCCGCTTCAGTCCACCATACCTTTGTAGGCGAGGACCGCCGAATTCTAGCCTCGCCGTGTACTGGCCTCAGTACTGACGCTCCTCTTTTTCCTTTGCCCTTTGTCGGCACCCCTTTTGTTTAAGCAGGTTTTGAGATCGACGTCGTTAGCAGGGTTACCCTTCCGGCTTGGCCTGGGCAGGGTTATGGACGCCATTGGTTATTCTTCAGGGCTCTTAGCCCCATTTGCATCTTGTCCGTAGCTGGGCGCTCTATCGTTTTCAAGGTGATTTGGATCTTTGTATATTATATCTGTATTCTTGACTCATTGAGTCGCTGCTGTACATATATCCGTTCTGTGGGTCCCATCGAGGACTGTTGTGTAATGTTATTACTTCGTTTTCCACCCGCACGAAAGTGCCTGGTGGGCACCTTTGAATCGTTTCTATGCGGGTTTGGCGGGAATCGCTGAAACTTGCATAGGGTCGATTCTGAGGGTGTTACATATCAGTTAGATACCACTGTAGCGGTGTAGCCTCATACTAAGCTTTTTGTGCACTGTAGGTATAAGGATTAATTCATGTTCGGTATGATCTACAAAATATATCAGATTTTACAGTAACATCTTTCAACACATAATTATGTACTTAACCTTCATGTAGATTACAGCTAGAGGAACCGTCACAGTTTAAAAACATTTGAATGTTTGGTTATGCTTCTATTATTGCACTATAGAACTTGAGATAATTATGTGTTCAACGGAATTAAAGACCACCATATGTATTTTGTGCTATGTTATTGACATCTGCTTGTTTTACTAACATAAGCACTAGAAACTCCCTGTGGACAACACGCTGCCTTGGATTTTACTCCATCGAAAAAGAAAGAGGTCATTGTAGGAGTCAATCATTCGTCATTTGTTTCTTGGAAAAATACTACTCTTACTATATTTGTTCATTTTCAACGTTGCTAAAATGTCCATTCGTTTTGCGTAGGACTCACCTGAAGCACTTTTTTCTCAATAATGTCGTGTTCCATGCATATTTTTTCTGAACTGAAGTATTGCATATTTATGTAAAGCAAAAACATTCCGTGAAGAGAAAAATATGTGTATGCTTGGGGAGTGAACCAAGGCATGGTGTTGTCGGGGACTGCCAGTAGTCCAATTTTGAATTACACTTAACCTGGTTGCTTGCTGATTAGATTGGAAAGATTCCATCGGTATTAATCAGCCCGGTGAGCTTGGTCATTTTGTTTCATATATCATAATTTTGATTCATGGATGTGTGGGAAAGTATTAATTTTTATTGGCGTGTACGATTTATCATACACAACAATCTACTCTACAATTGAATTTACACTTTTCTTGATTAATTTTTTTTAGAATATTCATCTAAGTAGCGCTGTTGTTTTTATGGTGATTATTCTTGTTACATGCTTGGGCATCCTTTTCAGTGAAATATTCTTAGTTTTATGCAAATATACAAAGTGTATTTTCAGAAGAGACTGCTTTTTGTTTTTCTTTGGCAACAGTCTCATCCATCTGGCAACCAAGGCATCGTATGACCACGGTAATATTGGTGGAATTTGTGATCACTTTGTCCGTTCTAATGAATAAGGACAAGCTACGGCTTTGTTTACTCTCTATTGTATTGTTGTAAAATCATTCAAAGCTTAAGTATTGCTTAGTGCTACTATGGACTAGAGCGAAGGATTGAACCATTCAATGCTTCAATGGTATATGTACCTCTGGTTCAGGAAAAAAATGATGAGAAATAATTTCAAACATGCTATTTTTATCAGACCTCTAACATCGAGCATATAGAAATGCATTATCTTTATTGATTATCATGCAAAGTATAATTAACTGTAACTACATGGGCAAAGCCTATTTTATCCTCCTATCTACTGTCCTTGGTGAGAACAGTAGGTGACCGAGAAGTCTTGGTTGCCAGAGAAGAGCTGGCATGCTGCCATTACATCCGGATGCCTCACGCATCAGCATCCATGAGTGTACCGTAATAGGCACAATGTGTGACAATATCATGCAGGCGGAGCGGCGAAGCGCACTTGTTCGCCTAGTAATCTTTACTCATGCAGCATTCAGCAGACCAAATAAAAGAAACAAAAAATTTAAGCCTGAACAAGTTTTCCTCATACTTGGGACACTTAGGCGTACACTACGAGATAGCGTTAGTCTTCCACGACTTGTCTTCCACCCACGATATAGTGAGCTCAAGAAGCGTTTGGGTCGTAAAGTCGAGATTCCTCGTGCGCGGTGAGGGGGAGATCGAACGGCAGGGCCAGGGAAGGCAGGGAAAGGAAGCTTCCTTTTTTGTTTGTCAGAGGTCACGTGTGTGCGTATCTATCCTTTTCGTTTGCATTCGAATTGGCCTCCGCCTATGTTGGTATCTTCGTGGAAGGAGAAGGCCCAAATTAAAGCACGTTGTGCCTGTGTTGTGATCCGGATAGCTTGGGAAGAAAGAATGTCGCTCATGCTCATCTTTGTTGGTCCAGGAAAAGACCTGCCTCAGGTGAAGACGAGACGACCCAGCAACAAGTCACCCCCCGCTTAAAATCTCTATAAGTAGGTCAGGTGCACTCACTCATCTTCTATCTTCAACCCAGTCAAAGACAATCCACCAATATAATTCAGACGCGCTAGCTAGCTAGAGAGAGAGAGAGAGATGGCGAATCTGTTCCTGAACCAGGCGAAGCAATACGCGGCGACGCGGCCGGTCTACCCGCTGGAGCTCTTCGAGTTCATCGCCTCCAAGACGCCCCGCCATGACCTCGCATGGGACGTCGGCACCGGCAGCGGCCAGGCCGCAGCCTCGGTGAGCCCTCGTCATTCCCCCTCTTTCTCTCTGTTCATCTCCTCTAGTCTCCTTGCAGGATCCGCGTCTCCTTTCACTATTCATTCTCCAACCATTTAATTACAAAGTGACTTTGTTTTATTCCAATGTCCCTTTCCCTGGACCCCGTCTCGGCGTCTGTCTTCGTTTCAGCCATTCAATCAGCATATCTGTTTCCGTTGAAAAACTCAGAATTCACTAGTAGTAATTGACTTCTCCCGGTCGATCTTGCCGACTGCAGCTAGCGACGCTGTACAAGGACGTGGTGGGCACGGACACGAGCGCGCAGCAGCTCGCCTACGCGCCGCGCCTCCCCAACACGCGCTACGTCCACACCCCGCCGGACCTCCCCCTGGAGGGCATCCACGCTGCCGTCGGGCGGCCGGGCTCCGTCGACGTCGTCACCGTCGCGCAGGCCTTCCACTGGCTCGACCTGCCGCGCTTCTACGCGCAGGCGCGCTCCGTCCTGCGCGCGCCGCCGCACGGGCACGGCGTCCTCGCCGCCTGGTGCTACACCGAGCCCCGCGTCGGCGCCGCCGTCGACGAGGTCTTCTGGCGCCTCTACCACGGATCGCAGCCGCACTGGGCGCCCAACCGCAAGCTCGTCGACGACGAGTACCGCAGCGTCGACTTCCCCTTCGACCCCGTCGAGGGGGAGACGCACACGGGGCCCTTCGAGTTCGCCACCGAGCGACGAATGGACCTCCACGACTACCTCAGCTACATCACCTCATGGTCCGCGTACCAGACGGCCAAGGACAAGGGCGTCGAGATGCTCGACGAGGCCACCGTCAAGGAGTTCGCTGAGGCCTGGGGCGGCCAACGCGAGGAGGTCAAGACGGTCAGGTACCCAATCTTCCTTAGGATCGGCAAGGTCAGGCCAGAGTCAGATGATGCATGATCGATGCAACTCGACAAAGCCACACCGATGCTTCCGAGTTTATTTGGACGTAACCGTCGATCGATGGTGCAACTGCAAGACGTACGTACGCCTGGAAGACCATTTTACTGCTTGCATTATTCCCCTCTTTTTTTTTTGAAAGAGCAAATTAACAATAAACTTTGTCAAACCGTGCCCCGCACGGGCTAGGCTTGCTAGATATTATGAAGAATGTCTGATTGTTGAAAAAGCATAATAAGTTTAAGATTCTGGAATATCCAAATGGGTAGATGCTTAATTATTCAGCATATATACTCCATCGTCAATGAGTACAATAAAATAAAGAAAAGGCTAGAAAAAGCGCACGTTTCCCTAGCACGCTCCGTGTTGTTGGTGCAAGTGGCGTCTAGAGAGTTCTTCGTGCGTTGTCCCCGTTCTTCCCTACGCAACACGTGGTGCCTGCAGAGAGGGTTGCGGTCCTTTCTTTCTCTTTTAGATTCAAACACCAAAAAATGTGAAATGTGTTTGCAGAGAGGGGTCGTTAGCTGCAGTGTTTGTGCTAATCGCGTTGAGATCTACAAAACTAGATCTCATGTTGATAAGTTTTAATGAATTTTTTTTACATTACCTTTTTGCTCTATGTTGCACCGCCTTCGGTCGCGGTGCACGACAATATGTACTGGCCGGTGCACTGCATTTTTCTACTGTATTACACTGACTTCAATCATAGTGCACGGGACGGTCCACTGGCAATGCACTTGGACATTACTGTGTATTCCCATGAATACCAAAAAATCTGAGAAAAAAATAGTACATATATTTACACGGCCCAGCCCAACAACGCTTCAAGCAATTTCTCGATCCACTTCTCTCACAGGCGCAACTCCTCGCACTACCGATGGGTCACGGGAGCGAACGAACTGCCGCCAGGCACTAGATTCATCATTCTTAGATGCTTTTGATTTCTATAAAGTTTAGTACCAATTCCTAGACTACCTAGTAGTAGATTTCTTGTAATCAATTAGCTAGTGACAGTCATGGCTAGTGATTAATATTAGCAGATTCGGTTTTGTCCGTGTATCAACTAGGAATTAGCAACAACATATTAACTATTCCTCTTTTTGTACTTTCTCCGTTCACTATTACATTGCGTTGTAGCTTTTCGAAAAAAAAAATTTATTTTACGTTCTGAAGTTGATTCCCTCGTATATCCTCACGTTTGGTCTTCCATTGCATTAAAGGGTCAGCTGATTTGTTCTACGTGCGGGAAGAAGCTAGCTAGGAGAGACGCGACAGCTCACCGTGCAATTAATTACAAAGGAGGCCATGTGTCCATGACCAATGCATGCATAGATATTACTATAGCGGTGCGCAGGGGCAAATTAATCCATCTCCTCTCTAATTTGGCTGATCCGAGGAGATTCTTGGTACATGTTATTCGCTTAGAACGCGAACTAAAAGTGAACGGAGGAAGTAGCATTTCGTTCACTTCGTTCTTTCTCTGCTTACGATCAGAAGAAATTGGTTAGGCTTGCTACAAAGTTTTATGCTAATGATTTTATAAGTGATGAACTTGCAAGACTTTCCTAGCAATTAGACATGTATATTACTAGGGATGGCAATGGAGCGGGTTTGGACGGATATAGCAAAACCAAATCCAAATCCAAATCCACGAAGCTCACTCTAGCCCGCCCACGAAGATATCCATAGGCATGGATATTGCTCCAGATCCAAACCCGCCAGATATCCAGTATCCATGGATATTCATTAGTTTACACACTATATACAATAATCATAATAACATTCAGCTTAACTACGATATAATAGCAATTTCCGACAGCATTTCAGCAAATATTATATGGATAATACATAGGAATATCAAAGCAATAATACTTTAACCATATAGTACTTAAAATATCACACGGTAACATCACAAAGTACATAGATGTCTCATAATATTCTTAGAGAATGCTTTTTATTACAAGTTTCCAATACAACATCTCATACATTCAATAGATATAGCAATGCATAGTAGAAATGTTGAGTTGAAACTTGGATGATTAGAGCCTCATTCCTTAGTAACAATGGATTCATTGGCATCCTACAATTGAAGAAACACTAAAGCTTATCAAAGTTACACATCACAAGAATGAATAATTGAAGTAAGTAAATGACTACATAAATAGTACCATTTCTTCTTGTTCATCTTCAAGAATATTGTGTACAGCAAGGAGATTACCATGAATATCACCTAATGCAATTGCCAAAAATAGGAACAACTTAGATTTCATATTTCACAAAGAAGTTAGAAACAAAGGTGGAAATGTATAAATGAATTACCTAACATGTCCGCTCGAGACCATGGTTGCATACACATCAGAGCTTCTGATATTTTTGGTGCAAGTCGACTACGATGTGGACTAATTAGTCTCCCGATCAAGACCATGAAATTTGGGGTCATTTATTTAGTAAATATTGCATACATAAAAAAATAATCTCACTGACATGTGGGTCCCACGTGTCAGCCGGGTATCCGTTGGATATCCGTGGAGCGAAACTACTATCCAAGTCCGCCCCATGAATTAGCGGATATCCGCCCCATAAAATTCGTGGATGTAATTAGGACTCCATACCCATGCCCACCGGGTTGGATATCCGTGGATACCCGGATCCATGAATAAAATTGCCATCCTTATATATTACTCATATGCGTAGAGATGAAAGGTTTAAAAACTTGAAAAAACTATGTCAGCTTTCAGTTATGCTCGTCGAGACAAACAAGCATGAATTTTATTGTTTACAAGCTTCTTAGGTTGGTATTGATTCTACCAGTAGCTACTGCAAGTGTTGTTGGAAGGTTTTTTTTCCTCAATGAACTAAGAAACAAAATGGGTGATAACTATTTGAACAATTGCTTGGTTACATTTGTTAAGAGAGAGTTCTTCAATGAAGTAAAAGATGATGATGCCATCAACCTCTTCCAACAAGACGATTGCAAAGTTGTATTATAATTTGGCTTGAATCAAGAGGTAATGTCTCAATGCGAAAATATTTTGTACTATTGTAGTACATTGGTACTTTGTTATTACTATAAAATTATCGTCTTAACTCTTATGATTTATGAGTTGCGGCTTTAATGAGAATTTGTTACAGTCCTATACTATTTTGTCCTAATGCTATCAATTCTCATAGTTCATATTGTGCATTTTTTTGTAAAATGAATACCTACCAATCATTAATATTAATTCAACTAATTAATATAAAACACATATACTATCATATTTCATACTCCGGAACTCCTCCCGAACCCCTCCGATCAACATCGGATGTT
Organism: Avena sativa; assembly: GCA_916181665.1. Classification (NCBI taxonomy): domain Eukaryota; kingdom Viridiplantae; phylum Streptophyta; class Magnoliopsida; order Poales; family Poaceae; genus Avena; species Avena sativa. The sequence goes on from OV702282.1 coordinate 200,669,467, forward strand.
ACTCGGAACCTTTACGGTTTCTCTCTCTCTCATTTCTCATGCGGTGCCGGTTTGATCCTAATGCGTTCCCACCCTTAAGTGTGCCACCCTTCGGCTCGGAGATGCTCCGGACATGACCAAGACCTCTCTTGCGTCAATGATCATCAGCGGGACCTAGATGCCCATAATGACCACCCATGCATTCACGAATCTCGTCGTTTGAAACTTAATTGCATAGTCCTATTCCCTTTGCCATACGATAGCTAGGTCATTTGAGATTTGATCTCAAGCATCTCCATACTTGTGCTCGATCTCATTTCTGATGATCTTGTTTACTTGTTCCCGTGTTGTTGCATTCCGTTACCTAGTTATATGCTTGCAAGCTTCATTATTGCAATGTCACCGAGTTGGTCACGTGTATCTATCCGTTACTTGGATTGGCAAATCCTGATCTTGATAAAAACTCCTCAACCCGTTTCTTCAGGAAACCCAACGATACATTTATGATTACCCTTTCACGGCTTCATACTTGATATCATCAAAGTCTCCTTCTGAAACAGTGATTATGCATTATCTTATAGTCGAAGGATATAGGCCATGATGTTTCTATGTTATCATCAATGATGAACATTAAGTAACTAGATATCATTGTGATTAACTTAGGGGGTTTTTCTATCACATTATTATGTAATAAGGTGACCTCATTATCAATCGGCACTATCACCATGATCTCGAAACCATAAGATCATCACTTGTCCAATGAGATAGTTTGTTAGAGGTAACTAAAGACCTACTTGTTTACATACTACACATGTATTAACATTTCGAATTAATACAGTTATAGCATAGTAAGAAACATATTATGAACACACAAGAGATACATCAAATAAAAACACTTTATTATTTGCCTCTAGGGCATATCTCCTTCATTATGGGCATACGATCTTATAGTAACAGTAATATTTGTTGTGATAAACTACCGATGACAATATTGATGATGTGTTTCGTGGTATATAAAATTGGTTCTATCATTCGTATTTTTCTCTTGCTCACGACACATGTCATGTGTGGGCCTATAACAGAACGTACCATGGACTTATCCTCTCCATCACATCACCCACCTTATCCTCGTGCATTTTCCCCAATCGCCTTCATGGATGGATCCCGTCAGCTCCTATCCACTAATTGCTGCCGACGATTGCCACCGGACCCTTGTGTCGCTAACGCGGATGATGGCCTCCCCAGACTTCTCCCTTTACCACCACCCTTGGGTATCCATATCTCACGCTGGCCTCCCATCTCTGCACGTTCTTTACCATGGGAGAGAGCTCTGGCCGTCGACGAGTTATGCTTCCTAGTAGTGGCGCTACCCACGCCAGTGGTTGTGCCGATGGCGGCACTGCCCGCACTAGCGGTTGCACCGATGGTGGTGCTCCTATGAGGAGGTGTTGTTGGTGCTGATATTTATGTTGTTGCGTCTGTGGAGGTGCTACTCCTGCCTCTCTACGAGCGGTGTGAGGCTCTGCTACAACGGCCATTGGCCCTTTCTACAAGCGGCTACAAGCGGCTGCAAGCCTTGCTACATAGGCACAACGGCATCCTCTCTGTGCCGATGCCTTTTGGCTTCAATCGGTACGAGGCTCTACTACAACGACCACCATCCATTGCTACAAGAGGCCACCAGCACTCGGCTTCTTCTTCTCTGCGACAACATCGCCTTTTGCTACAAGCGGTGTGAGGCTCTGCTACAGAGGCACAACGACCTTGCTACATACGCATGGCTACCTTGCTATAGAGGCACAGGAGCGTCATCTTCAGTGATGGCTTTTTTGCTACAAGTAGGCATGACGGCCTTGCTACACATGCACAGCGATGTCTTTGCTACAAGCGGAGGGAGGCGCTGCTACAGGGGTGGCCGATGTTGCTACCGCTGTGACTGTGTCTTCTCCGGCAGCGATGCCTTCTCTGGTGACGATGCATTCTCCAACAAAGGCTGGAATCACAAAGAAGTAGGGGGATAGGTCACAAGGTGGCGGTTTCTGTTTATGTCAGAGAGAAAGGGAAGGTGTGCAAGGGGTTGTTGTTGACCATGTGAGGGACACATGTCAGCCTATCAACTCGAGCAATCGATCCCCCAGTAACGCTCAGCATTCTCCTATTTTTAAAGTATTCATACTAAAAAAATTAAAAACACAAAATAAAGAAAACTACATAAAAGAAAAAAAGAAAAATAATACGTGCATATTTGGACCGCACTAAATGAGGCCCATCTTGGGCTCCTTTAAACGGGAGAATCTCGCATATGTCTACCGGAAAATAGGCGCCACCACCCCTGGCGATCTAGAGCTGCCCGCCCGCTGCAGGCGCGAATACCGAATGGGGCGCTGCCGTAAGCAGTTTTCATGTCCAAACAGGTACGATTTCTTTCGTTTTCATTTTATGTTTTCTTTTTTTCTGTTTTTACAATAGTAAAAAGGATCATATTTTGAAAATTTTAAATTAAAAAATGATCAACTTTGAAAAGTGTTCATATCTAAAAAAAAATTCAAATTTGGAAAATGTTCTACTTTTAAAAAAGTTCCAAAAAAAACTAATTTTGAGAAAGATGTTTAAATTTGAATTCTATTCAAATCTAAAATATTTAAAATTTAAAATCGTTCTGATCTAAAATATGTTCTGATGTAGAAAAGAAACAGAAAAGAAAAGATAAAAAGAAAATTAAAACAGAAAAAAAACGTGTACCTGGAAAATGGGCCGACCTATGTTCTTCTCGCTTCAGGCGGCGAGCCAGATAGCGTCTGCATTGAGCGTTGAATAGGATTACGGCCGACGATCTACTCAGCTACCTTCTGCGTAGACCGTAACCCGTGGGCCGTGGCGTACTGGGCATGCTCCAGACTTTGTTTTCCTGTTCTGTGCAGCTTTACAGAATGTGACATCCATTTGGGCTAGGCCCATTAACTAGTCGGCTATGTGCAATGCAGAGGCGCCCATTTGAAAGTCCAATGGAAAAAAGGTTGGAGATGCAGCAATTCTAGAAGATCCTCTCTTCATCGCTAATTGCAACCTGCAGGCGCTACTCTGTTTTTTTTTTACGAAAACAGTGTAGCTAGAAAAAAATATTAATGGTTTAATTATGTCTAAATAAAATTGAAACTATTAATATATACCTGAGGAAGTAAATAAAGTTATCTAGCCAAGCTGAAAACATGCCATATTTCTTCCTTGTGCTACTCGATTGAAAAGGAAAACGAAGAGCGCAGGCGTTCATCCTCTTCTCGGAGCTTCTGAAGGCAAGGATTTTCGCAAGAACTAAATTAACATCATTTTTGCCTCCTAATGCGAAAAATCTCATTCCCTCACGGCGACACATTAGATCATAGGGGGTGAAGTTGGGCTTAGCTGCGAAAAATGGATTGTGTTTGTAGTCCTTAGTTGTCCTTGGTTGCGCATTTGTACTGATGATAGTCAAGTGGATTGTGCTAATTTTGTCTCTCTTTTGAAATGGAGGATAAGACCCGGTCTACATAAAAACTGCATACAGTCTCTTTAATAAGATTATGCAATAAACAAAGAACATACATGAAAAACCAAAGTCTTCATAAAAAACCTACAAACCCGACAATGGGTGAATATCGTGTCAACGGGGCCTTATGCAATGAAAACAACAAAATCCCTCCATCTATCCTGAGATGTGAAACAAGAGTGCTTATGCGATTTAGCCGACTCTTGGCGAGCACCTCATATACACGCTACAAAAGTCGTCACCGCCGCCGTACTGTCGAGCAAACCTTAAGGTTAAGACCTGGATAATCTTCACCGATTGGCCGATGATGCCACCAAGACGTCCAACACCGAGAATCTGTTGTATCACGCTGTCGATACTCGCCATTGTCGACGAGATAGACGCAAGGCGCTTCTCCTTAGAGCCCCTTCAGCTAGCATCAGCTCCAAAAACGATGTCCCCATAAGGAGAACGATGTCGCAAGCCGCCATCGTCCGATCCGGGAGGCCTAGATCTAGGAGACGAGAATCGACCACGACAAAGATGCTCCTAGACAGTGCCTCCATGGAGGGTATGACGGAGAGAGTGCCACCATAGACCGATCCGAGGATCTAGGTTTCTCCTAGAGACTCTACTTTGCACGAAATTGACACTCGTCCCACAAAGCCAGCGTCGTCATGGCCTCCACCACTAACGAAGGCACATACGATGAGGCAGAGGAAGAAGATCAGCCCCGCTAGGCAGTCGCGCCACCACCACCAAATATAGGGCATCGTCCAGGGTACCAACCTCCGTCGCAGAAATGATGAAGGGTGGCCTTCCTCTGCTACCCCCCGCGTCGCTCCGTGCAAGTAAGTTGTCCCGCCGGGGTGCTCGACCAGCACCGCACGCACAAGATGCACACAGGGAGGGAGAGTCCCTGCCGCTGCCAACGACGACTAGGCTTTGCCTGGCCGCGCCCCATGGCGGTAAGGAGGTGTGAGGAGGTGGGTGGGTGGGGGTTGGTCACCGAGGGATCTAGAGTTCCTCCCCTGGCGGCGCCCGAGAGGGTGAGGGGATGTTGCCTACCAAAACCCACCGGCGAGCAGCGACGGGCAACACGAAGAGCCGGGAGGCTCCCAGAGCTGCTGGTGGGCCCTGGTCCCTCGGGCAACGGCCCGCAAAACTCCGGCACACGTCCTGGCTTGGTTCGAGGGCGTGCCACCTGACCTATACCTGATCAGGAAGGTGAAAGATTGCTTCGATTGGTTTCCTGCATGGTAAACAAGTATACGTAAAATTCGAGCCGTGACCGGCTCCCAGGTTTCCCTGTGAATGGGCTCCCAGAGCCGATTATCCCATGGTTCTGCATTAGATCTATTAGAACATGGGGTTTTGCTTCATCAATACAAATCAAATCGATCTACGACAGTTTATCGTTTTCACTACATGACTGGAACATCCTACACGTAATTGAGCCTGGTAGATACGAAAGATGATGGAAGACTAACCCTAGAGAAGGCCTAAAAACCGACGTAAAGTCAATTCCCGGAACACCTCCTCTTGGATTAGCAAACCATATCTTACATATTACTGGATCGTTCAATCCGTTTGCAAGGCCTGATCATGTAGATATCAAACTAAACCTTGGAGAACAAGGCACAACTGTAACAGATCAAATCGACTTAAATAAAGATCAAGCAAGATGCCACCCTTACACCCGGGAAAAGGTGCAAAGGCGGCGAGATAGCTAGAGGTAGCATAGCTAAACAATCATAGCGAAAAGTACTGATGCTAACCCAAACAAATCTATGATAATAGTGTTACTCGCCATCAACAAGGCTTCAGTACGAGTAACACCAGATAACGCATAAGTAGATACTGCCTAGATCGCAAGATGCGATCTAGGCAGCATGGCACTTACCCGAGAAAAACCCTAGAAACAAGGGGTGGCGATGCGCCGAGATTGTGTTTGTTGTGAACGTGATTGTCCTCCTTTTCTCGATAACCTTAGGTACATATTTATAGTCCGGAGACTTTCTATCTTTGGAATAACTCTACAACTCTATCTCTTACCTAAATCTAAACGGAATCTATTACAATATAAGATACACGGGCAATTTAGCCCAAATCAACACACGAGGCCGATTCAACAACACGTTGTATATACGTATCTTCTAAGCCCATCTTGATCACGGCCCAACTCCCCCTTTGGCCAAAATATGGCGATAACACATGCCCCCCTGGTTTTGGCAATAATAATTCCAAAACCACTCTGTTCTCCTTTTTTTTGTATCGGGTTGCGCGTTGACAGAATGCGTTGCAGAACAGGATCGTCACGCCACCCCCTCATCATGATGCCTTGTCTTCTCCATTGTGATCCGTCCCTGTTTCCTTCCAGTTGGTATGAGTACATATAACAGAATCATCAAGCATGGGTATGAATTCTACCAGCCGGTCATCGTGGCCCGGCAATTTGGCCTTGGACAAGTACCTCCCCATCTCTTTCTCCATCATCTTACAGAGTGCAGAGCCGACCTGCCTGATCCTCTCACCAGTCAGAGGTGTTACTCCTTCTTTGATGCTCTGACCATCCCTATTCCAAATGACCTCACCTTCGCTTCATCAACTGATGGCTTCGAGGACTGGTGGTCGATGTGGAAAACCCACGCTTTCAGGAAAGCTTTGGGACCGCTGCCAATTTCTCCCTTTGCAGCAACAAGATGGCCCTGAACCTACACACAGTGATGGCTCCCCCTTTGAGTTCTTTCCGCCAGCTCCTGTGGTTCTTTTCTGCAAAAACTCGCCGCCTTTGAAAAAGGTCATGATGCAGAGACAGCCGATAACACCTCAATCGGCTTCTAAGAAGCAAGGAACTTCAACATCAGCTGCCCCTCGAGTTCCAACTAAGACAAGAACGATGACGAGGAATGTAGCTGCCAGGAAGACCTTGAGACACCGGAGCCCTTCTCCAGAAAGCTCGCATGTAGGCTGATCCATGTCTTGGTCGATTCTTCTTATTCTTTCATTCTTGCAGACGTGCTCGTGTCTAACAGCCTTCCTTCTTTTGCAGGCTTCCGTCGAAGAAACATCCCACGAGGACACACAGCCCACTGAGGGAGAATCGAGCCCAACGGACTCTGAGAAGACCATCACACCGAGCCAGCCAGATGTGCCACCATCGGCTTCCAGAAAAAGGTCGGTTCCTGAACCCGCTGCCCCCCGAGCGCTAGTCGAGGCGGGGCCAGCTGTGGGTCCCAAAAGAGCTCGTAAAGGACCGCAAGCTTCTTCATCGAGCCAAGAGGTTTCGAAAATCATCATCCTTTATGCTCTTACCACTTACTTCCTTTTGTCTGCCGATTCATCCTCATTGACATCGGCTAATCACCTTTATGCAGACAACCGATGCTTCTAGTGGGAAGGTAGGGGCCGCGCCGACGCCTTTAGCCAAACCAGACCTGGCAATCCCCGAAAATGCAGATGAAATGGCCACCACTTTGGCAACGCCCCCAGCAACCACACACAAACCGATCGCCTCGCCGTCTGCTATCCCCTCGGTCTTAGGAGAGGTATGTTAACTTTTGTCGGCTTTATTCTTCCCTGTTGGACGCACACTGACGCCTTTTAGGGCTGCCAGGGTTGTGACATTTCAGGCTTGCTGACCTTTGATCCTGACTCCATCGATCCAACTCCCTCCGTCGCCACCGATGATCCACACGCCAGGGCTGTTCTACCTCAATTCCAACGAATTATAGCCTTACTGTATTCCCCGATCGAGGAGCTGATCGAGGGTTCTGAAGAGGCGAAGGGCGTTCTTGCTGAAATCAAGGACCAACTCCCAGTAGCATTGCAGGTGAAGCTTTGGCCCGTCGTAACTCTGTACTTCTACGGGTCAAGGGTGAAGCTAGCTCGTGAAAGGATCAACCTGCGCCGTGCCCAACTCCCGCTGAAGGCGAATATTGCCGACAGATGTCAGCAGCTCAATGAGAAAAAGGCGTCCCTTGATGCCAAAACTAACACCTCTGTCAGTACCACCGAGCTCGCATTTTTGAAAAAGGAGCTGGAAGATCTTGAAGAAAAGGTCCGGGTGACAAAACAACTCATTTGTGACAAGGAAGCCTCCATCGCCTGCTCCCAAGATGAAGCAGAGAGCCTCAAAGCCGAACTGAAGACCGATCTGGCAGAAATACGTGCCCTGAACAAGCAGTTAGTGACGGGCAAGGATGAAGATGACGAAGCCGAGATCGCCGAGGTGGACCGTGTCCGTGCTAACGCCCTCCAAGCCTTCGAGGCATTTCTTCAGTAGCTCGTTTATGTAAACTAGCATCTGCTTGTAATAGTTTTGAACCTCTAAAGTCGATGACTGTGCATCGGCTGTATACTTCTATTGGCCGATTTCATGTATCGGCCCCCATATCTCACTGTCCATCATCCCACGTGCTTGGGAAATATATAATAATAAATTTTTTTTTATTGGCCGATTTCGTGTATCGGCTCCCATATCTCACTGTCCATCATCCCACATGCTTGGGAAATATTTCTTGAGATGCTGACCGTTGACAGCCACTGGGAATTTCACGCCATCCAGCTCCTCCAGCATGTACGCGTTCCCTCTTAGAACTTGATCGACCCTGTATGGCTCGTGCCAATTTGGAGACCATTTACCATATGCTGCATCCTTAGTCCCTAATGGCAACACCGCTTCCCATACCAGATCGCCAACGTGGAACTCCTTAGGCCTCACCTTCTTGTTGTATGCACGAGCTACTTTGGCCTTGTTCTCTTTGATTTTCTCAAGCGACCACAGCCTAAGCTCAGTCAAATCTTCAACACTGTCACTCATCAAGGCTGCATATTCTTCAGTCGTTAGATCGTTCTGAAAAGTGACACGTCTCGATCCAGCCGTAATTTCCCAAGGCAATACGGCTTCTTGTCCATAGACTAGATGGTACGGCGAGGTTTTTATCGCTCCATGACATGACATGCGGTAAGCCCATAAAGCCTCTGACAAAACCTCGTGCCAACGCCTAGGGTGCTCATCGATTTTCCTCTTGATCAACTTGATAAGGCTCTGGTTGGACGCTTCAGCTTGCCCATTTGCTTGAGCATAGTACGGAGATGATCGAATCAGCTTGATCCCTGTGTCCTCACAGAACTTTCTGAACTCGTGAGAAGTGAAGACCGAACCTCCATCGGTCGTGATAGTCTGGGGAATCCCAAACCTATGAATGACGTGTTCTTTCACAAAATCGACAACATCCTTTGAACTTACTGACTTCATAGGGACGGCTTCCACCCACTTGGTGAAATAATCCGTGATGGCCAAAATCCACATGTGGCCTTTGCTTGACGGAGGATTGATCTTGCCGATCATATCCATGCCCCAACCTCGGAATGGCCAAGGCTTGATGATGGGGTTCATTGCTGACGCGGGTACCATCTGAATTTTTCCAAATCTCTGACATGCTTGACACCCTTTGTAGTACTTAAAACAGTCCTCGAGCATGGTAGGCCAATAAAACCCTGATCGCCTGATCAACCACTTCATCTTGTGAGCCGATTGGTGAGTTCCACGGGCGCCTTCGTGTACCTCGTGTAGGAGCCGATTGGCCTCGGCTGTCCCCAGACATTTGAGCAATAACCCCTCTAGAGTCCTGTAAAACATGTCGTCCCCAATGAGCACATACTTCATGGCCTTGTATCTTACCCGTTTAGGTGCCCCCCGAGCCGAATCCTTCAAGTAATTGAAGATATCGGCTCTCCAGTCGTCTGCGTCCAGGAATTGCACCTGAACATCGGCTCCCTCTGCCACGTCCTTGTAGCCTGAAGCCATTTGTGCAAGATCATTAGCCTCGGTATTCTGCGATCGTGGGATCCAGGTGAAGTTTATGTATCGGAACTGTGCCATCAGCTCTCGGCATTGCATCCATAATGGGAAGAGCGACTCGCTCTCACATTTGTATTCCTCCGTGAGTTGAGAAATCACCAGCTTGGAGTCTCCAAAAATTTCCACTGCTTCCGCTCCAGCTTCGATGAGCAACTCCATTCCCTTGCGTATCGCCTCATACTCAGCGACGTTGTTGGTGCGAGGGGCTGATAACCTAATAGAGAAGGAAAATGTTGCCCCCCGGGGTGACACGAGTAGCATGCCAATGCCGCACCCATCGTCACAAACCGATCCGTTGAAGAACATAGCCCACGCTCGTATAGACAGTGCTGCTATATTGGTGTTGATCCTTTCAGCGATAAGGTCGGCCAATGCCTGCCCCTTAACTGCTTTCGCGGGTTGATACCGGATGTCAAACTCCGATAATGCAAACATCCATTTGCCCAGTCGGCCTTTCAACATAGGAGCCGACAGCATGTGCTTTATGACGTCTGATTTGCAGATGATGACAATCTCTGCTGATAGCAAAATGTGGCGCAGCTTGGTGCAGGTGAAAAACAGGCAGAGGCACAACTTGTCGATCTCAGAGTACCTTGTCTCTGCATCCAGCATCCTTCTGCTGATGTAAAATACCACTCGCTCCAGCCCGTCATAAACTTGCACCACCACTGAGGCGATGGACGTGTCCGCTACTGACAAGTAAATATAGAATGGCCTGTCCGGCTGGGGCGGGACTAAAACCGGCGGCTTCGTCAAATATTCTTTGATTTCGTCGAAGGCTCGTTGTTGTTCTGTTCCCCAGCGGAACTCCTCGTCTGATTTAATTTTTACCAGTCCCATGAACGGCTCTATCCTTCCTGACAGATTGGAGATGAATCTTCTGACGAAGTTGATCTTGCCGATGAGAGACTGTAGCTCTTTCTTCGTGGTAGGTGGCTTCATTGTTCGCACGGCCTCTTGACTTTTCAGGCCGATCTCAATCCCGCGTTCATGGACCAAGAAACCCAAGAACTGACCGGCCGTTACACCGAAGGCACACTTCTTTGGGTTCATCCGTAGGCCAAATTTTCTTGTTCGGTCCAGGACGCGTTGTAGATTGCCCAAGTGTCCTTCTACTGAGGCAGACTTGACCACTACGTCATCGATATAAATTTCCACCAGCTTGCCGATCAGATCATGGAAAATGTAGTTCATGGCTCTTTGGTACGTGGCACCGGCATTCTTCAGTCCGAACGTCATGACAACGTATTCAAACAACCCCACCGAGCCTGGTACTCTGAACGCAGTCTTGTGTATGTCTTCTGGAGCCATAAAAATTTGGTTGTAACCGGCATTGCCATCCATGAAGCTCAAGATCTTATGGCCAGCCGCTGTGTTGATTAACGTTTCTGCCACCGGCATTGGATACTCATCCTTTGGGGTAGCTCTATTGAGGTCCCGAAAATCTATGGCGACGCGCCAACGGCCATCCTTTTTCTCTACAGGTACGATACTAGAAATCCACTCAGCATACCTGCATGGCCTGATTAAATTGGCTGTCAACATTTTCTCGACCTCCTTCTTGACTTCTTCCAGAATTTCGGCCTTCATCTGTCGTGCCCGCTGCTGGAATGGCCGAAATCCTTTTTTAAGCGGGAGTCGATGCTCAATGATGCTCCTGTCTAACCCAGACATCTCTGTATAGTCCCAGGCGAAGCAGTCTGGATATTTTTTCAACAGGGCTATCATCGGACCCCGCAGACTCGGATCCAACTTTTTGTTGATAAATGTTGGTCGTGGCTTATCCCCAGGACCAATGTCGATTTCTTCTAGTTCATCGGCAGATGTAAATCCATACCCTAGCTTTCTGTCACCTGTCAAATCGATGCTAAGGACAGGGCAAACAGTAGGTGAGGTTAACAAAAATAATTTGGGCCGATTGCCTGAATCGGCCCCCTTTTTGATTGCATTAGTCAAGGACGGTTTACACCTTATGGTTTTACAATGGCTGGGAATCTCCCTGCTACGACTACACGCTCTGCTCGTCGTAAGATTGCTGCTTTTTGTTTTTTGTGGCCGATCGCAGGGATCGGCCGTACCACGTACCGTCGTGGACTTTGCTACTCTGTCAGGCCGGTGGATAAGACCAGCCTCACCCCGTTTTTTGTAGCCTCAATGCGTTCACAGCCGTCTAGACTGATTCCAGAGATCGGCTCTTGGTCTTCTGCTTCCCAGACGTTCATGCCAGCAATGGAGACCTCGACGGAATCGTCTGCATGAATGACCTCCACCTCATCTTCATCCCACTGTATTAGGCACTGGTGCATCGTGGATGGGATGCAGCAGTTAGCATGAATCCAATCTCTCCCTAACAAGACAGCGTATGTGCTTTTGCTGTCCACGATGAAGAATGACGTAGGGATGGTTTTTCTGCCCACGGTCAGGTCCACGTTCAGTACGCCTTGCGTTTCTGAAGTCTGGCCGTTGAAGTCGCTTAAAGTGACGTTGGTTCTGATCAGATCTGCAGTGGAGCGTCCCAAACGCCGTAGCATGGAGTATGGCATTATGTTGACTGCCGCTCCGGTGTCCACTAACATCTTGCTGACAGGTTGCCCATTGATGTAACCTCGTAGGTACAGGGATTTCAGATGTTTGTAACCCTTCTCACGTGGCTTCTCAAAGATAACTGGCCGTGGGCCGCAGTCGAACTGTGCCACTGGTAGCTCGTTGGTTCTTGGCGTGCAGAACTCTGACGGAAGTATGAGTACCATGTTTGTGCCAGCCGATGTCTTTACATCGGCTTTAACCGGTTTGGGGCGCCACTCTTTCCTTTTCGGGTGATCTTCCGTTTCCAAGGTCTGCCTAATCTTAACGGCCAGATCGGGCTGTGCTTTCTTTAGAGCGTGGAGATACTGCGCTTCGGCTTCCTCCAAGTTACGCAGCCGCTGCACTCTACGCTTTTGGGTGTGTCTGAGTCCGTCGGGACACCACCTTGGACGGTGATACCTGTCTTTATCTTTGTCATCCATTGGCTCCTTGAGACCTTGTGCTCGAGACGACTCCCTGCGTCGGCTCTGAGTTGGGAGAGGCCCTAGGCGCTTAAACACTGACACTGGCTCCGTGTCCTCCTTCTGATGTCCGCATTCCGGGCAGTTATCGATCGTAGGCAATCGGCTCATTCCCGCGTCCCAGCAATACTTGAAGAACGGACAATCCCAATGTTTGTCTGCGCCTTCCTTTTCTTTTGACGGTCCCCTAGCGAGGTGCTCATATCCTTCATCTTCTCCGTTGGTCATACTGACGCTCATACTTGTTAAGGAGATGCGTGGAATGTGGTTTCTGATATCGCACACTTTTCACTTGTTCCTCAGTTAAGTACCGCCTGTTGTCGTAGCTAGGCCGGTCGCGTGGACCAGCCTCCTCTCTTACTCTACCGTGAGAGCGACCGCCTTCCTCCCTGTACGTGCCATGGTGGTACCCTGGTCCTGCCATGTTGACATCGAACGAGAAATCCAACTGGCGCCTCGTGGAGTGGCTGTGTTCTACCATGTTGACGCCGGGGAATGGGTTAGTGTCTACTTTCATGGCGAATTGCCCCAGGATGAGACGGCCCTGCTCTATTGCCGTTTGGATCTGGCGACGTAGCTCTTTGCAGTCATTGGTGCTGTGGGTGAACGAGTGATGCCACTTGCAGTATGGTCTTCCGTTCATCTCTTGAGCCGTAGGGATTTTGTGGCCTTCGGGTAACTTCAGCTGCTTTTCTTTCAGCAGTAAATCGAATATTTGCTCAGCTTTGCTCACATCGAAGTCGAACCCTTTTGCAGGCCCTTGCTGTTTCACCCATTTGCAGGTTACGGGATCTGCCCCCCGAGCCCATTCAGCCACGGCCACCTCCTGGTCTTGCGTGGGGTCTTCTTCTTCTGTATCGACCAGGCCTATCGGACGTTTGAACTTGTCCTGGTACAACTCAGGGTGGCGCTGCTCATACATCGTCAGCTTCTGGGCCATGTGCGCCAACGAGTTGTACTCTACTTGGAAAGCCAGATCTTTGATGGGTGCTGCGAGACCCAACGCTGCCAGCTCGACTGCTTCCTTCTCAGTTAACCGAGCTGAGTAACATCGGTTCTTGACAGTCCTGAAGCGTTGGATGTACTCGGCTACCGTTTCTCCTCGCTTTTGCCGCACCTGTGCCAGGTCTGCAATGCCAGTCTCGGTGGCTTCTGAATGGTACTGAATGTGGAACTGCTCTTCCAGTTGCTTCCAGGTCTGGATCGAATCAGGTGGTAGCGAGGTGTACCACCCAAAAGCTGGTCCTGTCAAAGATTGCGCAAAGAACCTTACGCGCAACTGATCTGATGCTGATATCATGCCTAACTGTGCCAGGTATCGGCTCACGTGCTCGATCGAGCTCGACCCTTCTGACCCGCTAAATCTCGAGAACTCAGGGAGCCGATACTTGGGTGGCAGCGGGATCAGGTCAAACTCGTTGGGGTACGGCTTTGAATAGCCGATTGTCCTTCTCTTCGGCACGAAGCCGAACTGGTCTCTCAAGATGGTACGGATTTGTTCCGTTGTTTGGGCTGCAGGGGCTAGATTCTCATGACTCGTTCCAGTGGCATATTTGGCTAGCCACGCCTGTTTGTCGGCGTCCATCCCAGAGATTCCTGCTCCAGAAACACCTGCTCCCGAAGCCCCTGCTCCAGAAACTCCTGCCCCAGCAATCCTTGCGGTTGCAATCTGGTTCGTGCGCGTCAAGCTGTTGCAGTCTGGCACGTAGGTGCACACGTATCCATGTGGGATTTCTTTAGGTGGTTCACACAGGAATTGGCAATCGCCGGGGTCGCCTCCGACCTTGTAGACGACGTACGCCGGTGCCCCTGGTGGCTCTGGAGCTGCAAGTGTGAATGGCAGCGGTGGCCTGGCCTGGAGCGGTCTTTCTCCCTGGTGAGTCCCCAGAGTAGGCCCCGACGGAGAGTACTGATGTTTCATGATCTCCTGAACTACGCGAACTGCGATCCGCTCGAAAGCGTTTACCAAGCTCTCAGAATGGCGGTGAAGAGAATGAGCCACCATGTAGTTGACTTCCTGGCGCAGAGCTCTGGTGCGCTCCTCTGAAGGAACAGACAGATCCACCTCATCAAGAGCACCCTCGGGTGAGAACCCTTTCCACCTGATGCCATGCTTACGAGTCCTCTCAAAAGAGCCGATGAGATCGGCTTCGAAGAGAGCTTTGACTTCATCATACTTCGCCTTGTGCTCCTCAGGCAGCTCATCGTACGTGACCGGTCTGTTGTCCATCGCAGCGTCGGATGTTGATGTAGACGTTGTTTAAAGGTCCCACCGGGCGTGCCAGAATGTGTTGCCTACCAAAACCCACCGGCGAGCAGCGACGGGCAACACGAAGAGCCGGGAGGCTCCCAGAGCTGCTGGTGGGCCCTGGTCCCTCGGGCAACGGCCCGCAAAACTCCGGCACACGTCCTGGCTTGGTTCGAGGGCGTGCCACCTGACCTATACCTGATCAGGAAGGTGAAAGATTGCTTCGATTGGTTTCCTGCATGGTAAACAAGTATACGTAAAATTCGAGCCGTGACCGGCTCCCAGGTTTCCCTGTGAATCGGCTCCCAGAGCCGATTATCCCATGGTTCTGCATTAGATCTATTAGAACATGGGGTTTTGCTTCATCAATACAAATCAAATCGATCTACGACAGTTTATCGTTTTCACTACATGACTGGAACATCCTACACGTAATTGAGCCTGGTAGATACGAAAGATGATGGAAGACTAACCCTAGAGAAGGCCTAAAAACCGACGTAAAGTCAATTCCCGGAACACCTCCTCTTGGATTAGCAAACCATATCTTACATATTACTGGATCGTTCAATCCGTTTGCAAGGCCTGATCATGTAGATATCAAACTAAACCTTGGAGAACAAGGCACAACTGTAACAGATCAAATCGACTTAAATAAAGATCAAGCAAGATGCCACCCTTACACCCGGGAAAAGGTGCAAAGGCGGCGAGATAGCTAGAGGTAGCATAGCTAAACAATCATAGCGAAAAGTACTGATGCTAACCCAAACAAATCTATGATAATAGTGTTACTCGCCATCAACAAGGCTTCAGTACGAGTAACACCAGATAACGCATAAGTAGATACTGCCTAGATCGCAAGATGCGATCTAGGCAGCATGGCACTTACCCGAGAAAAACCCTAGAAACAAGGGGTGGCGATGCGCCGAGATTGTGTTTGTTGTGAACGTGATTGTCCTTCTTTTCTCGATAACCTTAGGTACATATTTATAGTCCGGAGACTTTCTATCTTTGGAATAACTCTACAACTCTATCTCTTACCTAAATCTAAACGGAATCTATTACAATATAAGATACACGGACAATTTAGCCCAAATCAACACACGAGGCCGATTCAACAACACGTTGTATATACGTATCTTCTAAGCCCATCTTGATCACGGCCCAACTCCCCCTTTGGCCAAAATATGGCGATAACAGGGGAACAAACAACTAATTTTTTCTGATGGTTAGTCATGATATTATCTTTCAATCTTTTTTGTTTCACTGTTTTGCTGATTAATCATCTTTTCGCGTTAGAGTAGCATTAAGTTTGCATAAACGGTGAAAATTGACTATATAAAATGTACTATCGATGACTATTTGTGTGGTCCCGTGAAGTATATATAGAAAGGGTCGATTCGACTTCGGGTTTGAAACTTGAATTCGCTACTACATAGATCAAGTTTTTTTTTGCGAATTCCACCGATCTATCAATAATCATCGACAACAATATAAAATGCATCAAAATAATAAAATTACAAATAAGTATTTAGACCATCTATCGATGAGTACATATACTAGCCCAAACAGAAGACGCGCCAACTCGCTCATCCCTACATCATCGGAGCTCTAATAGAATTTGTCGTAGTAGACAAAAGTTGACTTGGTCAACTTTGGACAACTTAACATGTACGGTCCACTATATTTCTAGAAGACAGCGCCACTGTTTGTTCAACCCAAAAAATAACAAAAAGCAAATGAGGGAATAAAGTTACGCGAATCGATCCAATGCATGCCTCTTTGAAGAAGTTTCCTATGTTACCCAGGGGCAGCGGACAATCGAGTTTGAGTTAAACTAAGTGGAAAGCATGGCTTCCTATGTCTTCAAATTTGTCTTGTGCACCAGAGACATCCTCCATTCATAATCCAGCCCGTTCCTTTTGGTCGCTGCTTCTTCACCTGGAGATCACCAGCTTATGATTAGATTATGGTGTGAAAAGTCGTGGATTCTTCTCTTCGTTCTTTATGGTACGGAGTATTGACTTTTATAGGGTGTCAAGTGAGATCCCATCAAAATTCCACTTCTAGTTCATTTGTTAAAATATAGTGTAATTTTTTCTCAAAATTTAAACTAAATTTTAGCAAATGAACTAAATGTGGGATTTTGGTGAGATCCCACTTGACACCCTAGACTTTTAAGAAAAAAAAATAGTTGTATTAGGGACGGCTGGCGGCTAAGCTAAACTGGGTTGCACCTCTACATAGCCAAGGAAAAAAAAAGGAAGATAAGATTGTTTCTTCCACACTTTCGGTGCTTGCGGATGTCATGTTGCGTGCCTGTCTCAAATGACAGATGATCTAACAATTAAGATTAACTAATTCTTTGTCGATTTTAAAAAATCATTTATACATATTAAAATAATTACCCACCCTGTTTAAATATTTTTTCAGCTACTAAAACTTTGTGGCATTTGTTTGAGAATTCAGAAAAATATTCAACTGAGAATTAATTTGCAGACAACTGAGAATTAGGAGAGATTTGATTGGTGCTAGGCTTGACTCTGGGATCACATTGCTACAGCGGTTAGCAAATGTGCAACTGTCAGCTGGGCCTAGTAAATTTCGTTGGAAATTATGTGAGAATGGCTCTTTCTCTGTTAGTTCCTTATACAATGTGTTAATCCAGCAAGTCATATCAGTTTTAGATAATAGGATGATTTGGGAGATGAAGATCCCTATAAAAAACAAAATCTTTGCTTGGTATCTTTGTCGAGGAGTTATCCTTGCTAAAGATAACCTTCTTAAGCGAAATTGGCATGGGATCCTAGGTGTGCGTTTTGTCAACATAACGAGACAATTAAACACCTGTTTTTCCAATACAATATCGCTATGTCTATATGGTCAGTTATCCAAACAGCTTCAGGCTTGTATCCACCCGTAGTGTTGCCAAAATATTTGGGAATTGATTAGATGGTATAGATCACAAGTATAAGTTACTTCTTCGGGTTAGAGTGATTGTCGGTCACTATGGCTATGTAAAAATGATAAAGCCTTTAATGATACAAATTATTCTCTCATGCAGGTTATTTATAGATGCACCAACACCCTTCGGTCTTGGCCAGTACAAGGTCGTGCGGATCATCACGACTTTTTACGAAGGTATGTATGATGATGGAGGATACGGCGCGGGATTGTTTACCCGGCATGGCTGGCAGCATAATTTACGGATAGGGCCGCCTTTAGCATCTTAGGTGTTTTACAATTTCTTATTTTGATATATAATCCGCTTTTTATATTTTTTCTGTTTGGATCCGTGGACTTGTATCAGCTATGTATGTCCTAGTTATGCAGATGCCAGATGTAATACTTAAACTTTAAATAATAAAACACCCCTTATAAAAAATGAGAATTGGGAAAACCATTGAATTAATTGCCAATTTTATCATGACGGATTCATGTGCGGAATGCTTCAAATTAAAATAAAATGGATGATAGAAAAAATGGTCGAGGCAGAATCCAGTGTGATGTAGCGAGTGACTCGAGAGTCAGATTAGTGGAGTGATATATAAGCTGCAAGCAGTCAAGTCGTAGGAGTACAAAGCAGCAGCCGGAGAGAGCGATGTGATAGCTAGCTCCTTTAATTTCTCGTCGACCCCTGTTGCAGCAGCTCAGCATTGTAGCAACGTGGGAAGAAGGATAATGACCGAGGAGGTTGCTACTGATGTGTAGATTTGTTGCGCATTCATGGCTTCTACTCAGTCTCTTCGTCGACCCGTGCTCCTTCCGGGCCCAAGAGCATCTTCACTCGTTGGTCGAATTCAGACCGAAATTCGGACCAAATTTTGGCCGGCAGGTGCAAATTTTTGGCCTGGGTACGCCTAGTTTCCCACTCGCGTATCCAGGCCGAGTTTTCGGGTTGCCCGTTTCCGCTAGAATTTGGCTTAAATTCGGCTAAACTTTGTCCAAATTTCGGCATAGTTCGGTATATGATGAATACAGAACACTTTACGACCAAAATTCGGCGAAATTTTTAAACAGAGTTCGGCGTACTGTAAACATAGTTCGGTCTGCAATAAAATTACAACATATTTCGGCCAAGTTCGGCCAGTTCATGCTCAGCATCTACGTCGTGTTGCCCCTGCGTATCCATAGGTGCTCGACAAGATCATCCTGCAGCTGTTGATGCATCGCCGGATCTCGGATCTCCTGACGCACTGCGATGAATGCAGCCCATGTTGGAGGCACCTGATGATCAGACTCGACAAGAGGACCCTGTAGATGGTATGGCTCGTCCTCCTCGAGCAAACTCATTGGATCCTTCTTCTCATCCTCAATGATTATATTGTGCAAGGTCACACAACAGTTCATCACTTCCCACATCTGATCTTTCGATCAGGTCATAGCAGGGAACCGGACAACTGCAAACCTCAGCTGGAGCACACCAAATGCCCGCTCCACGTCCTTCCTGCAAGCTTCCTGTTCCTTGGCAAAGTGAGAATGCTTGGGGAGCATTGGGCCTGAGATAGTCTTCATAAATGTTGGCCATCTTGGATAGATGCCATCTGCTAGATAGTATCCCTTATTGTAGTGATGTCGTTGATCTCAAATTTCACAGGGGGGGCATGACCCTCAACAAGCTTGGAAAAGACAATTGAGGAGTTGAGGACGTTGATGTCGTTGTTCGATCCTGCCATTGCCAAAGAAGGAGTGCCAGATCCAAAGATCATGTGTAGCAACTGCCTCAAGTATCACAGTGCATCCTCCTTTGTGGCCTTTGTATATTCCTTGTCATTCAAATGGACAGTTCTTCCACTCCCAATGCATGCACTCTATGCTTCCAAGCATACCAGGAAATCCTCTACTTTCATTGACTGCGAGAATCCGAGCAGTGTCTTCAGCAGTGGGTAATCTCAAGTACTCTTCCCCGAACACTGCAATCACTGCTCTGTAGAACCTGTACAAGCAATCAAGGGCGGTGGACTCGGCGATGCGGAGATAGTCATCGGCACTGTCAGCCGACGCTCCATATGTCCGGATGGCAACCGCCGGGTTCGGGGCCGGGTTCGCACCCCCCATACCCGCTCCCGCCACCTCTTCCTACCCCCGCCACCCGCCTCCATACCCGCCGTCGGGTCCGTTTCCCCACCAGACCCGCGACCCGCCGGGTTTGCGGGGACCCGACGAGGGCCGCGAGAGAGGAGGATAGCGGCGGCGGCCGGCCATGCTATGCGGCTGCCGGCAGAGGGACGTCGAGGATGAGGACATGCTCATGGAGGCGAGCGGTGCCACAGTGAGATCGCTCGGCGGCTGCCGCTCGATGCAGGTTGAGGAGACGGGGACGAGCGCTGGGATTCCGGCGTAGCTAGGATCTGGCAAGGCCGGGCTGGAGAGAACAATGGGCAACGGCACGCGCAGGAGAGAGAGGGCGCTGCAGGTGAGAAGGCGGCGGCGCGTTGCAGGTCCC
Source organism: Avena sativa (assembly GCA_916181665.1). Lineage (NCBI taxonomy): Eukaryota > Viridiplantae > Streptophyta > Magnoliopsida > Poales > Poaceae > Avena > Avena sativa. The sequence continues at coordinate 200,689,555 of OV702282.1, forward strand.
ATGGACGAGGACGAAGGGATGAGGGAGTAGGGTCAATTTGGGATCAGCGGTCGCGTGCGTGCGTGGGTTGTGTCTCTGTGCGTGCGTGGGTGGGTTATGGCGTGTAAACCAGCACGATCGATGTAGGCACCGGGAGTAGGTGTGTGCTTGTGCGTGGCTGCGTGCTTATTTTGGTACAGGGTAGGTGGCAAAATAGGATAATGACATGTGGGGTCTTCATTCATAGCCCGGGTCTGCGGGTATGGGTTTGGCACCCCCGTACCCGCCCCCGCTAGACCCGGCGGGTCTAATTTTTTACCGCTAAGCAGCCCCATGGGTTTTTTTCTTTACCAAACCCTCTCCGTTTAAGGCGGGTATCCGCCGGGTATGCGGGTTTCGGAGCCCCATTGCCATCCGGATCCATATGCAAGCAACCTCATTGCCACGGTGCACTTCTGAAGCGAGGAAAACCCAACCAGGCCGGTGTAGTCCTTCTTGCAAAGGAAATATGGGTCAAACTCCCGGATGGCATGCACGATCTTGAGGAAGAGCTTCCGACTCATCCTGAAACGGCGGCGGAACACGTCCTCTCCATGGAGTGGCTGGTCGGCGAAGTAGTCGGCGTACAACATGCAATAAGCCTCTATCCTCTGTCTCGCCTTGCACTTCATGCGACCTGGCGCCGAACCACCGCGCTTCGGCTTCGTCATCTGCATGTATAGCTGGGCGAGCGATGCGAGAATCTGCAAGTGCTCTTCACTTTCGGTGATCTCGGCGCTCTCCTCCTCCAGCAGTTCGGCGAGCAACTCCTCGTTGTCGGAATCCATGGCGAGTATCTCGCCCTCGTCAGAGTCAGTGGATAGCACCTTGTCGCCATCGGAGTCCATGGCCGAATCCGGCCAAATGTCGAACACCTGGCGGGCGTGGTGGTGGGCGCACCGAGCCGAAGCACAGCTACACCAAGGGTAGGTCGACGAAAGCGGCGGCGGCGGAGGCATGGAGCTAGGCGGCAACGACGGCGAGCGTAGCTAGAGGCGTGGGCATGTCTCGGCGCGGGGGAGCTCCGCCGGCGAAGTCATGGCGACAGAGCTCTTGCGGCAGTCTGGGCGAGTGGAGTGAGTAAAATTGGGACTGTCTCGCCGACAGAGCTGGTCCACGCCCTTTTTTGCGGCGTCCGGCGTACCCGGGAACCTGGGTTCGGCCTAGGTAGGCCGGACCAAAACACGCCGAAATTCGAACAAAAACAGGTCCCTGTATACACGGCTGGACCGATTTTTCGCGTCCGGACTGAATTTCGGCGTCCGGATGGGTAAGCGAGTGGAGATGCTGGATGGGTAAGCGAGTGGAGATGCTGTAAAGATCCATGGCCAATTCAAGGCACGCGCACGTTTTGCCCGGATCGGAAGTTGAACCGCAGCACACACACACACACAGCGAGCACCCAAACATGAACAGCGTGTTACTCAGGCTTGGTCGGTACGGACACGTACGCATAATAATATAAGCAGCCAGTAGCATTTCACCGAAACACTATTCGGTCCGCACGTACTACGTACTGATCCTCACACCGGAGCGTTCATTCAGTACGGCCGACGTGATTGACAAATGACAATCCACCGGTGGACAGTGGCCTCTGGCCGGTGACCGGTCGCGACCAGTTACGGATTTCCTGCCGTCCTTTGCCTCCATCCTCTTAAAATCAACGTCTTTTCTGCATATAGATAATACAAAAATAAATCAACTTGTGACACATGGACAAGATTGGTCGACCTTTAATAATAAATTAGAAAAGGTAAGATATGATTGTGCAATAGGCACGGTCACGCGACACCGGGTGAAAAAAGGGTTTTCCTAAGGTCCCAATTGACCGAGACTTTTATAGGCCTCTCCCCGCTTGGAAAATTGCAATTGTATTACTACCTACGACCCATATTAGTTGATTTTGAGTTATCAAAATTTGGATAAACATATATATTAAATAGTGTCTAGATTTATTTAAATTTTAATAAATTTAAATCAACTAATATGGGTCGAAGAAAGTATCTTTGTTTAAAAAATATAAAATGTTGTGGTAGTTTTTTTTCATATATTTTAGAACAGAGGTATAGAACTTTATAGCACTTTTATAGAGAAGTGCACCTTGCCCTAAAAAGTGTACCTGCACTTCGGTAAAAAAATGCAACTGAAAAGTGTACGGGTGACTCACACTTTCCATCTGGTTACTATTTTTAACCCAGATGCAAAATACATTTACACCTTTTTGGATTGATTATGATTTGAGAAAATCTTAATCGTTTTTTTGTAGAAACAAAACATAAAAGTAAACACTCATCGCTATGAAAAGATATACACCCTACCGCTTTAAGCACATCCGAAATACTGAATCAGTGGATCGATGAGAACGCTTCCTCCCACTAAAAAAATATTCTGCTTTTGTCAAACCTATGGTTTAAATTCTGGTGGATTGGGTTACAACAAACATCCTCCTAGACATCCAACAATATGTTTTTTTAGCAAGTATTTCATAAATAGAAAATCAAGTTACATGACGCAACATACGTGAAAACAAAAAGACAGACCGGAATAAACTGATTATCCTGAAACTACACATAAAATCCTAAGAAATCGAGAAATACAAAACGATCTCTAAAATTTCCCGGAAACACCATAGCCAGTGGCCGCCGCCCAACACCAACGCCGCCAAGGCGGACGCCGGAAGAGACGTCGAACCTCCATCATTGCAAGATCTAAAATCACACCATCGCCAACGAGGCTTTGTGAGTCGATAAACAGGCCTGCTACATGCAGCAAGGCACATGTCGCTGTGGCACGTCGACCGGAAGACATCCCCGTGCTGTCTTGGACCAAGATCCGCCGCCTCCTATCGACAAAGTCGGAGAAGAACGGCAAATCCACCACCTCCGGACCAACATCCTCGTTCCAGAAGAACCACCTCGCTCTGGCCGCCAGCGCTGTCGCGGATAACAACAAACGTCAGCGACACACCGAGAAAATGTTCTCGCCAGATCTGAAGAACGGCGAGAAGACCAAGCTTTTGATCTGAAGGACCGATCAACAAACCTTGCCATCAACTCCGAGACGCCGCCCCGAAGGTCGTCGCCGGTGTGGGAGTAGAGTTGAGGCAGATTTATTCCCATGGGCACCGCTCCCACCACCCCAACGACGCACCAAGGAAGACAAAACATAACCCTAACTACTAGGCCAGAACGAAGGAACGAGGCCCCCCTCCCTCCTGCCGCCGCCGGAGCGGCAGGCGAAGGGAGGAGGGACCAAGGCAAACGCCCTGGCCGGATGAGATCGGGAGGACTTTTTCGCAGCCACCGCCGCCCGCTAGCGAGAGGAACGTGACATGGTTATACCCTACGGGTACGTGACTTCAGCATACCTGGTCCAGCCCAAGGAAGGCCCACAGCAGACATACGCTGGCCCATGAAGATTTTCGGGTGGCCAAGGCCCATGACGCCTTCGGATCCTTGGAGAGCAAGACTAGCATAGATAGGAAATTCAAAGGGGTAAAACCCTAGAACTTGTAACCGACTAAGACTATGCCCGGGACCTGCCTAAGTCTATATAAAGGCCAGGAGGGCACGTCCTAGATCTCTCGAGTCATACTTCCGCACACGCACCTTCACGCCAGATTGAATCTGCGCACCCTGTAACCTTCGGTTCCGCCGTAATCAAGAGCAGACAAGCAGGAGTAGGGTTTTCCCTCCGGGGGCCTGAACCTGGGTAAATCTCGTGTCCCCTGGTTGCTTGTCTGTTAACCGTTCCACGATCTCCAGCATCCCCATCTTCTCCAAAACCCAAGTCCATAACAATGGGCATTGACGAGATTAAACCTCGTCAATTGGCGCCGTCTGTGGGAATCGGGGCTGCTGATTGTGCGATCGTGACGGTCCCGACCCGATCGATCTACAACTCCGCGGCGACGGAGAATCACCTCCTCTTCGGCGCTTTCGACTTCACCGCCCACTCGCCGGCCACCATGAAGGATTTCGAGCCCGTAGGCGACGGACTCGAAATTTTGTTCGGGAGCTTCTTCTTCCAGGTGGGACAAACTGGCACCCTCCGCCTTCCTGAGCGGGTGCCCGTGCCATCAATCAGGCCCGCCTCGTGGGCTCCACACCCCGTGCTGCGCACATCACCATCAACAGATGAGTTCTACGACAGCGACAGCTGCAACTCCGATCTGTGCGATCCACCTTTGGATGAAGGGACCTACGGTTCCGGATCCGAAAGCTGCGGCAGCAGCGGACCAATCTACGAGCGCTACCAATGCGCCGCAGTCATCCAAGAGCAGCAAACGCCTAACTCGCCGCCCAACACGAACCCCAACCCGCAGGATAGAAACGGCGGAAACGGCGGGAACAGAAGAAGCCAGTCCCCCCCACTCGAAGGGGAAAACAACGGCCACATCATCCAACTTAGCAAAGAAGGATGGGTCCAGGCACGCCGTGCCGTCGCAGGCGACATAGTCCTGCCTGTGGACTCCCCATGTGACCTACTGATGGCATACCACTACCTCCTCATTGAGGAGCACAAGAAGCAAGTCAAGATGCAGGAGACGCTCGACAAACGCAAGCAGGCAGCCTCTGAGTCCAGCGCGCGACGAGCTGCGCTCTCCGCCATGGCACCCGGCTCTAGCACGAACGGAAACCAGGAAAACAAGCACCGCTCGCGGGTGGAGAACATGGATCCCAGGGAGCGCCGTGATGTGACCCGAACTCTCCATACATCGTTCATGGATATGGATGCCGACGACAACATCATCCCGAAGACACCGCAAGCTGCAATCATGGCAGCCACTGCGTATCTCGCGGCCCACCAACCTCCGGAAGGGGACCCGAAAAGAGCCATGCATAAGTCTGCACTCACCGGACTCGGACTCGTCGGAGCTGCGCTCCACGAAGACGCTCCTGCGGAGCCGAAGAAGAAAGCTCCGGCCAGGCGCGACCGGAGCCCTACCCCTTCATTTGAAGAGGAAGAGGAGCACGACCTTCCTCGAAGGAAGAAGAGCTCGCATCGCCATAAACGCGACTACGACGCCAGAGACGCGCTTACACAGCACAAAATCGACAAAGCACGAGCCAAACGCGCATGCTCGTCCGAGTCCGAGATGGATGAAGGTGAAGGAGAACTCTGCGGAGCTCGATGCTTCAGCAGATCTGTTCGGCGAACACAGATGCCACGCAATTTCAAGCTTCCTTCGGATACTCCGAAGTTCAACGGCACGCAAGATCCAAAATCTTGGCTCGGCGACCATCTGTCATCCGTCAAGCTGCACGGCGGTAACAAAGAAACCGCCATGCAATGCCTTCAGCTGCAACTGACAGGCGCAGCGCGGGTTTGGCTCAGCAGCTTATCATCAGGGTCCATCCGAAGTTGGGAGGAGCTAGCTTACAGCTTCATCCGAAATTTCAAGGGCACCAGCAAGAGGCCCGCCTCAATCGAAGAGTTGCGAGCCTGCACTCAGAGAACGGGCGAATCTATTCGCTCGTACATATTATGCTGGTCTACCGCCAAGAACTCCGCAGCACATATCTCCGAGGAGAGGGCCATCGACGCCTTCAGAGACGGCGTCAAACGCCAAGATTTCAAGAAGGAACTTGGGCGCGTCAAGCCCAATACACTCGACCACCTCATGGACATTGCCAACAGGTGGGCGGACGGCGAAGATTGCATTCACCGAGGATCCAACAACATGTTACTTCTCATCTCAACAGTTTATTGGAATATTTTCTTTAGTACGCTTTATACATGAGTAGTTTGTAGTGTCAGGTCGTCATGGTGTGTTAGGCTAGTCCTAGGAGTATCATATATTGGCATCATGCATATGATACTATCTATCGAATGCATAGTATCATAGTTGCATAGTATTTAATTGTTTGTAAAATTCTAATACAAATATGTGTACATATTTGATATTAAAATATCTAATTTTATGTGCTATGATATCGTATCATAATATGATACCACCACCGTTTTTTTTTTTATTAATTGACAATCCACATCATATTTTTGCCAATACGCCATACATGATATACTCTCATTAGGGCTAGCATTAGACACTCCAAGTTAAATGAAAAACATGTTTTTTTTATGTGAGGATACCGTGTGATATTCATCCTGGGTCAGCCCCCTGGATACGTAACCTAAGTCTAGTCCATTTGGGGTCGATGCATCCTCGCCATATTACAAGTCGAATGCGTACATACAATCTGTACCCATACATATCAAGCAAAGCTGAACAGCACTGAGATTCCTCGCCCAAGAGAAAAAGGACAGCACTAAAATGAACTTGAGGTAGCTAGACGCTAGAACTCGACCACCACCAGATTGGATCGAGAGCCTATTTTTTTTCCTTAGAAGGAAAAGAATGGTGGACACGCTGTTACTCTCCGCCTCTCGTGTCTCCTGTGGTTTGACTAGGACAAGTGGAGGTGGTGTAAAGTGGGATCCCCTGTCATGTAGAGTCCAAGGTGAAATCAAAGCTGAGAAATATCTCGGAAATGAACGGAAGGTAGCAGCCGATAGCTTAGAGCATCTCCAACAACGGCTCCTAACCTAGTCCCCAACCAAGTTAGTGTTGGAGACAAAAAATGTTCCACACCGAAGGCTCTCAACTGGTGTTAACAGATGAGCCGTCCTCCAATTTGCCTGGCACTCCCTTATCGTTCCAGGCAACCAAGGGCCGGCTGGGGCAGCTGGCAAAGCAAGCCACATCTGCATCAGGCCAAGTTGACAGCCACAAAACGCAGTCGGTTAACGTAGTTAATGACTCTAAGTGGGTTCCATAGGTGCCCTGTGTCAGTCTTCGCCGGTTTCAGACACTAGCACCCGCGTGATGGCTCGCCTCCTAATGAGCCAAAGTTAATGGCATGGTGACCGTTCAGCCTACCCCTCCCCCCCCTCCCGAGCGCACACCCACCAGTCGCCCCTCTACTCATCCCTCACCCAATCTTCTCTGGTGAGCAACCATGCCACTCAACGACCACGGGGCGGTGGAAGCAGAAGCGGCGGCGCGAGGTCGTGCAACCAAACCCTCGAGGAGGCGACAGTCCGATACGAGGCGAACCTCCTCGTGCCTCCAAACTGGCGCCTACCAGGCGGGTGGAACATTGCCCACGACGGCAATGCCATCCCGCCCAGGCCTGTTGGCGACGACCTACGTGCGGTCATCACCTACCGCCGGTCCCTGCTACCGGCCGTCAACCAGAAAGACACCAGCTGGTGCAACGAGCGCTGCTACTACGCCTACGTCCTGCTGCAGGAGCGCGAGGACGCCATGCATCGCAAGACGATGCCCTACGGAGGCCCTTACAACTGGGAAGGCCGCCACACCTACTGAGATGGCCTGGACGTCGACGACGTCCACGTCAGGCGTGGGCTCTATCGTCCTCGTCGTGGGCGCTCAAGCCGCCACGCCTTCTTCGGCGGGCCACAACTGGCCGGGACAGCGCCACATGCATCTCCTTCCCGGTGCCGTGCTGCGACGCAGACGCAGCCATCGCGCCGAACTCGCGCCGAGCCATGGCCACGGTTACCAGAGTGGCCGAACGAGCCCATGTACCACCAAGGGTTGAAAATTTTGGAATTGACATTTGTATGTTTTAAAAAATTGAAAACAAAAATCCTAGGTCTAGATAACGTTGAACTCTACCAGCATGCAAAATCTCTGTTCAAAATCTGTTTTATTCTAGGATACGGAAAAAAGATAAATCTGACAAATTTTCAAATTTTGAAAATGCGCACGGGTCACCGCACGCACCAGGGTCCACACATTTTTCATTTTTGCTCAGCCTAAAATACAACAAACCTTGAATTGAGATTTTGCACGCTGCTAGAGCTCAATATTTTCAACATAGAGGATTTCTTTTCCTGGTCTTTTTGAAACTCTCGATTGCCATTTTCTATTTTTTCAAAAAAAAAAGAGCTCTCACAAGAGCACGCGAGCCATTTCTCGCTCGAGCTCCCACCCCTTCTATCCTGAGCGCTTCTTCCTGATCCTTTTTTGCGTCCACATCATCACCACGCCAACCCCACTCACGCAACAACCGAAGATTCAACGGAACCTAGATTGATATATACACTGATACCGAGGTTCACTTATATTTGAGCAGAAATACCCATGGAAGATTCTAAATAAATTTTTTTTATGCAAAATAAAAACTAGGAACAAAGTCAGGACAGCTATTGTGACCAAGCAATAATGTAAGTACAACTGCAGGTACTACCGCCCCGTTGATCCTACCATGAAATTTCCATATCACGAGGACTGGGAAAAGGCAGTGATTGACACATTTTTTGAGCGTGACGTAGAGAGTGACCGCTAAAGTCAAGAGTAGTTGAGCCATTGGGAACAAGTGATGTAGAAGTAAGCAGCGAGGTCGTACTACACATTAATTAACACGATGTAATTGATAGCCTAACCAGGAACTCAAACAGGAGTACACAGGACCCATGATAAGATGATAGCTCGTCGGAGTAGTTCAAATGTTCTTTTCTTGCCCCTCATCAGTGAGAAAAAGCTTCCAAATTTGAACCGAGCACTAGGTGGGACCCCCCGTTCTGGGGATTCCATGGTCAAAAAGGTCCAGGAAACCGCGGGAACTGTCATCAGGGGAGAAAAGATTAGCCGCCTCTGCCTGCGGCTGGTCGGTCGAAACAGCTGCAGCGCCAGCGCTAGTACTACCGCGGCTAGATTAGCTTAGGGAACAGGCAACCCCAAGCGCATGCGCGCGGAACGGAACGGTCTAAACACGTCGTCGTCGTTGACGTTAATCTCAAGGTTTGATTTATGTACAGCTGCCCGGATGCGTACGCCACATCGCGTTTTGCACCAAGCGCTCCCTCCCTCCCTTCCCCTGATTTGGCGCCAGCTTCCCCGCGCCTTGTCTGGTCCCGGTGCACGGGACGTAGTACGTAGGTGCACACGACACGATCCACACAGGGAGATAATGCGTGCTTGCTTAGGAACACGCAGCTATCGACAAACGCTTCTTTGTCAGCTTTTTTATTCTCACTCGGATAGAACTCTGGCGTTAAAAGAAATATCCAACAATACAAATCGGTATAATAAAAACGAAAATTGCATCGAAATCTTTGAAAAGCCCATCATTTTCAACCTTCAAACTGTGTCGATGGTGCGTCGCCGCTGCCGTTCCTCTCTGAGCCGGACTGGCATTGCTGGTTGCGAACAGGTCATAAAGATAACATCCGTCTTAGAGAATGAGAAGAAGAAAATGAAGCTACTTGAAGATCTGAAGATCCTCACAGCCAGAAGAAGTCCCCCGGGACCACACCACTCTCTGCGGGGATGGGGCTGAAACAGGGGGCCTTATTGGAAGAACCGCCATCGCCACCACCTGAGCGTCGTCCCGCCAAACTTGAATCTTTAAAACAGAAAAAGGAAGCTCTCCCGCCAACAGGGGCCTAGATCTTGCTGTCTCCATAGAAAAAGCGAGGCAGATCGACGACATCACCGACGGGAGGCGATGAAACCCTAGCCGCCTTTGCAGAGAGGAGGAGGGGAAGGGGAACATGTACTTTGTCAGCTTATTAATTTGAACAAATCTGCTTATCTAAACTAGTTAAATTCATTGGTGAAAATTATAGTAGTACCAAATTGCATTCATACCATCTGTAGAATTGCAGTTTTGTGAATGACCAAATGATGAGTCTTTGTTCAGCAAATAGTCTTGGTCTTTTCATTAAGAAAACACACATTTGCAAATCTTATGTTGTCTGGAGTAGTAGTAGTTGGTAGTACTACTTGGCATTTTGGCATGACTACTAGTTTTGTGAAAACCTCACGACACAAGTGCTTCTAGAATCGTGTGTATCCTAGCATGATTTACTCGTGTAAACCAGGTCCACATAAACCCCCCGTCTTCGAAAACCTGAACTTTTTGATAAACCGTTTACTAAACCAGGAAGAAAACACAATAATAATAATAATAATAATAATAATAATAATAATAATAATAATAGTAAAGCGAAAAGAAAAGAAAACGATGCGCAACCCACGCTCCCGGCAATCCCCAACGACGCGATCGACGACTCTCCTCCTCCTTTAAAACCGCGCCACGCGCCGACGAACCGGCCGACGACCTAGCTCCTCTATCTCTCCTCCCACAAAAACCAACCTCTCACCCTCTCATTCATGGTGACTAAGCGCGACCTCGGCGGCGAGCCGCCGGACTCGACGCGGATGCGCATCGGCGACGACATCGCGTGGGTGGACGTCGGCGGCGTGTACGACCGCGACGACTCCCTCAAGGAGAACACCAACCCCAAGTGCCTCCTCAAGAACCACAACCCCGCCGCTCCCGGGCAGCACCACCACCACCACCACGGCGGCGGCGGCGGAGGAGGATCGTCGCAGCGGTTCTCGGGCAACCTGAAGCCGACGGCGGCGCCCATCATCGGCCTCTCCGGGAAGCTCGGCCAGGGCGGCGGCGGGCGGAGGACCCACCAGCACCCGCCGGCCATGTTCCCCAAGGAGGCCAGGACCGGCGGCGGCGGGCGCAACCCGAGGCCCGCGGTCCCGGAGGACGAGCCCAGCTCCCCCAAGGTCTCCTGCATCGGGAAGGTGCTCTCCGAGCGCGAGAGGGCGCGCCGCAGGCCGCCGTCGGAGAAGACGCCGCGGAGGCCTCCTGGCGGCGGCTGCTGCCCTGGGTTCGGGTTCCTGATGCGCCGCAGCCGTTCGCGGAAGAGCGCCGTGGAGAGCGTCGACTGGTCCCCGCCTCCCCAGCCCCCGGCATCGAGGCGGAGGGAGGCCAAGGCGTTCGAGACGACGGAAGATGCCGCGCCGGCGCCGGCGCCTGGTCTGGCAGGGGTCATGCGTTTCGCGTCGGGGAGGCGGCCGGCGGATTGGGCGGCCGAGATGGAGGTGGACGACCGCGTGGCCAGATCAGGGCCGTTGTAGCCTGCGCTATGCGATTTTTGCCTTCGGTTTGGTTTGGTTTGGGGTCATCTTCTTCTGCTCTGCCCGGTTGTTGCCTTGTTGCTGTGCTTCTAGCCTGCTTATTAGAGCTCTAGTACTGGTTTGTGTGTACATACATACTAGGATTTGTGGGAGAAATTATATGGATTGGGAAGTTAGACAAAATTTTGGTGGGGATCTATGATCTGGTTTGGCTTGTTTCTGATTTCTTGGCAACATCAATCTTCAAATGCTCCCGAAAAATGGAATCTCCTGTCGAAATTGGATGAAAGTTTCAGAACTCTTCTTGATTACAATCTTCTTTCCAGAACCTTAGCACGGTCGCTTGTTTCTACTCCTTCCGTTTTAAAATATAAGATATTTTATATTTGTAAAGCAAATATATTTAAACTTATTTTAATATGTAAATTTACTGCTAAGTGAACCTGCGTACTAAAAAAATTTAGATACATTTGCTTCACTAACTTAAAACACCTTATATTTTAAAACGGAGAGAGTACTTTGTACCGTTGTTAATTACTATCAACTATTGCTCGTTCGCTGTAGCTCGAATTTTCTCCACTTTATGTTTTGCGACCAAAATTTCTTCGCTCAGTAATATACTCATAGGTCCCATTGTTCAGCACCATTCTTTCTAGTACTTGGAAGCTTTCGTTTGTCTCTTACCGGAACAGATGTCGTCATGGGCCTTGACCCAGATGTCCAAGCAAGTATTATTCTTCGGTGAGTCTATTTCATCTTGCACTGTGTGCTTCTACTGTCTTCTACTACCTCTGTTTTCAAATATATAAAACGTTCTGACAAATTAAAATAGTTTGCCAAAACATCTTATATTAAAAAACGGAGAGAGTAGTTGTATCCCAAACTCCCAAATTCCTGATTTGGATGGATATTGCCGGGAAGAGTTGGGACAGATATTTGCACCCTGCCAACAGTCTGAACCAACGCACGGTACGAAAGGTCAATCTTAGGACATACTTCCTCTGTTTTATAATATAAGATGTTTAGTTTTTGTGAAACGAATATATCTAAACACATTTTAGCGTGTAACTTCACTCCGAATCTACACACTTAAATACGTCTAGATATATTTGTTTCACAAAAGCTAAAATATTTTATATTTTAGAATGAAGAAAGTAGATTTGTGGGAGAATTCTATGGATTGGAAAGTTAGACAAAAAAAATTGGTCGGATCATGATCGGTTTTGTCTTCTTTCTGTTTTGTTGGCAATTTCAAACGCTCTTGAAAATGGAGTTTGCGGTTGAAATGGGATGAAAATTTTCAGAACTCCTCTTGATTACCATCTTCTTCTAGAAGCTTGGCGGCGCAGCTTGTTTCTGCCGTTAATTAGTGCTTATTGTTGCAGCTTGAGAGGTAGGACATCGTGGCTCAACATTCTTCACTCTTCATCATTTTGAGACATAATTTTCTTCGCTCAGTCACACTCATAGGTCCCATTGTTTCGCACCCTTCCTTCTTACAAGCTTCCATTTGTCTCGTACTGGAACGGATGTCGTCATTGGCCTTGACCACATGTCCAAAAGATATTGTTCTTTTTCAGTGGAGTCTATTTGATCTTCCACTGAATGCTTCTACCGTCTTCTAGTTGTATCCCAATAGGCTAATACCCCAATTTCCGATTTGGACGGATTTTTCAGGAAAGAGTTGTTCGGATGGATAGTTCCATATGCTAGACTGCGACAGTCTTACCGAAGTCACGGTATGAAAGATCAACCTTAGATGCAAAACCACTTTTTTTTCAGAAAGTGCTTTCCCTAAAAAAAACACTGTCAAGTGTCAATCATACTTTAGCAAAAATCACTGTTTTGACCTAATTAACGATTGATCTCATAAATTGACCTACTTTTTTGAAGATATCTCGATCTGACCTGTTTTCATGGCGCTTTACCAGAGGGCGCCATGGTCAGTAGCACGGCGCTCCCGGCAAAAGCGCCATGGGCATGACGCTCCCTCAGAAAACGCCATGGCCCCGTCCGACGTGGCGGCAGTCGTGGCACACGCGGGCCCGTTTTAATATTTGGCGCTTTCCGCGGGGGCGCCATGCTACTAGGCATGGCGCTTTTGCGAAAAGCGCCATGGTCCTTAACCCTAGAAAAGGCTCGGACGCCCTCCCCCTACCCCTCCCAGCGCCATACCCCCTGCGCCATATCCCTCCCCGAGCAGACAGAGACAGCGGCGGCGGCTCCTCCCCCAATCCCCCTCAAATCCACATGCTCCCCCCTCATATCTGAGTCAATTTCCTGGTGGAATTTCTTCTTCTCCCCCGCACTTGAGGTATTCTCCTTCGATTCTCCTTGTTGTATTGGTTGAAATCATCACATGGTCCTCTTCCTCCTAACCCTAGTTCTTGTGTAATGATGCATGTATATTGTGCAATGTGTAATTTGTTTGAAGAAATTAGTGTGGTAGAATGATAGTGTGGTAGAATGTCTAATCCTAACCCTAGAAATCATCACATGATCCTCTTCCTCCTAACCCTAGAAATTAGTGTGGTAGAATGTCTAATTTGTTTGAAGAAATTAGATGGGCTATTGTTGGCATATATGGCTTTGTGTAGATGATATGGAATGAATGTATTAATACATGGATTATTGTTGGCATATATGGCTTATAGGATAATATATTGTTGGGCTATTGTTGGATAATATATAGTTTGGCTATTGTTGATATGGAATGCATGGTGTATTCATGAATGTACTCATATATGTATTCATATATGCATATTGTGGTGTATGGTGTATTCACTTTTTTTTTCAACCACTTGTAGGATGGAAGGACAATCTATTTTGCATGGGCATTATGATCAACGACACCGTGAGCGGTACATCGCGGAGAATAAGCATGTCTTCAAGTGGTTGCACCTAAGGTCCAAGGAGGTGCATAGCAAGAAGATGCCATATGATGAGCGCTACACTCCATATGTTAAACGGACTGGACTTCTCCCTTTCATCCAGCTTGTCTCGCGTTCGACGCCGCATATGAACCCTTGTTTGATCACAGCGCTTGTTGATAGATGGAGACAGGAGACACACAGTTTTCACCTCCCTTATGGTGAGATGACGGTCACTCTGCAGGACGTCTCCATGATTTTTGCGCTTCCCATCAAAGGACAGCCCGTGTGTATGAGCTCAGATTCGGGTAAGTAGCGTGAAGTGATGATTGGCTTAATTGGTAAGGCGCCAACGCAAGAGAAGATGTCTACCGATGCTACTTACAAATGGATACAAGAAAATTTTAGCAAGTGCCCCGAGGATGCCGATGAGGAGGTGATCCAGATGTATGCCCGTGCATACTTATGGTATGCCATTAGTAGGACACTTTTCTCAGATGGCACTGGAAGGAATGCTTCATTCATGTGGCTCACTCTATTTGCGGAATGGGGCTATATGCACAGCTGGGGTTCGGCGGCACTTGCTTACTTGTATCGACAGGTAATAAACCATATATATTGCATGGTAGTAGTACATATGCTTGATCGACCGGATACTTATATATGCTTGTTGTATGTGCAGCTGGACAAGGCGTGTTGTAGAACTGGAAAAGGAGCAAGTATTGGTGGACCTATGGTGCTACTGACCATATGGTCCTGTTTGCGCATACCAGTTGGTTGACCCATTCCGATGAAGGAAAAATCGTGGGATGATCATGGCAATAGCCGTCTCCGCGCTCCTACATGGGCGTACTTGTGGGATAATACCGAAGTATTTCACGGTGAATCCGAGGAATGCTACTTGCGTTACACTAACTAAATCGACTTGCTAACCCCGGAGAAGGTAATAATTTGATTGTTCTCAAGAACTCATCTTTTCCACCATATATACTTCGAGTCGACATGTTAATATTGTGTTCCTCGCTCGGGTGGAATGGGAGCCATACGGAACTAGAGGCAATGTGGGTACGGGTGTTTGTGAAAGTACAAAGGAAGTCGCCTAGAGGGGGGGTGAATAGGCTTTTAAAATAATTACGGTTTAGGCTCAAGTAAATGCGGAATAAAACTAACGTTTAATTTATTGAGCAAAAAACCTAGCCACTAAGTTCACCTAGGTGCACCAAAAACCTATGCTAAGCAATACAAGCAACAAGGTGATAGCAAGGTATAAATACTTCAAGCACGATGGCTATCACAATGTAAAGTGCATAAGTAAAGAGTTCGGTTGAGAGATAACCGATGGACGCGGAGACGAAGATTTGTTTCCCGAAGTTCACTTCCAAAGAAGCTACGTCTCCGTTGGAGAGGTGCGATGGCGCAATGCTCTCCGAACGCCACAAATGGCTCACCTCGAGGTGTGGTGGCTCGATGCTCACCCAACGCCACACAAGGACTCACCCCGGATGCGGAAGCACGCAACTCACCGACGCCACAAAAGGCTTATCCTATTCTCCCAAGTGCGCACCACAAAAGGCGGGCACTTGATCCACTATGGGACGCTTGAGGGCGGTCACCGAACCCGTACAAGATTGGGGCTAACTCCACAACTCAATTGGAGGCTCCCAACAACAAAGCCACAAAAGGCCAACAATGCCACAAAAGGCCAACAATGCCACAAAAGGCCAACAAGACCACAAAAGGTCAACAATCCAACCACACAACCGTCTAGGGTTCCAAGGAACCCAAGAGAAACAAGCTCACAAGCTTGAACTCGCCGAATCTCCGAGGAGAACTCAAACCTATGCACCAAATGCAAGGGCAAGTCCTTCTCCCCCAAATTCCAACAAAGCTACAAAAGCTATTGGGGGAATAAGGGAGGAAGAACACAAGAGTAGAACTCAAACCTATGCACCAAATGCAAGGGCAAGTCCTTCTCTCCCAAATTCCAACAAAGCTACAAAAGCTATTGGGGGAATAAGGGAGGAAGAACACAAGAGGAGAACACAAAACTCTCCAAGATCTAGATCCCAATGATTCCTTCACAAAGAAGGGATTTGACTTGGGGGGATTGTAGATCTAGATCTCCTCTCTCAAATCCCTCAAAAAGATGCAAGAATCATAGGAGGGGAAAGGGAGAGGAAAAGCTTCTTCAAGGTTGACAATGGAGGAGAGAGGGAAAGCCAAGAACCAAGAAGAAAAGCTAGTACCCACGAAGGGGAAGAGAAGCCCCTTTTAAAGGGCTCCCAGATCTGCCCGTTATGGGCATTCGCGACACCTGGCCGGAACTTCCGGTGGGAGGCCGGAAGTTCTAGTGGCACCCAGCCAACGGACGAAAACTGCGGAGCGAGAAACTGAAAAAACAAAACATGGCCGGAACTTCCGGCTCTGGGGCGGAAGTTCCGCCCAGCCTGGCTCCAACAGTCATCAGACCGTTGACGCCCGCTCCAGAAGCGCAACCGGAAGTTCCGGTCAAAACAGAACGGAAGTTCCGGTGAACTTCCGAGCAAGTTCCGACAAAGTTCCGGCAAATAGAACGCTTCAAAACAGAAGGTTACTGAGCGTGAGCGGAAGAAGACCCGGAACTTCCACCGGAACTTTCGGCGGCAAGGATGCCCTAGCGGAACTTCCGGTGGGAAGCCGGAACTTCCGGTCAGAGAAATTCCAGAAACCAGAAAACCAGAAACGCAATAACTTTTGCATCCGAACTACAAATGGGATGAAACCAATTTTGTTGGAAAGATAACGACGAATAGAATCCAACAAAAAGTCGAAATATTGGGTATCACCTTGGGAGAAAATATCATAAATATATATGTGAAGTATCCCCCAAGGTGTGGAGCCGGAAAACGCGCAAGATCAAAAACCGCAATAAGATATGCAAGTGAAATCCTTAGATGATGAACTAGAGCTTGTTATGATGATGACCACAAGCTCTAGATCCTCTCATGGACAAGAACCAAATAACAACCAAGAAAGATGATGCTATGAATGCAAAGGTTTGAGCTCTCTCTGAACGATGCAAACGAGACACCCGCTTGAGAGCCCCTCTTGATAGTACGGCTATCTATCCTAAACCCGGTCTCCCAACTAACAACACGAGACCGGCAAAAGATAAGCCCTATCAACATACCTTTGCCTTGAGCGTCCCACTTGAACTTGATGTAGACCGTCTTGTTCTTCTATAGTGGGAACACCTTTCTTGTTTGCTCTTGCTCGCTCTTGCTTGATGAAGACTTGCAAAATGCTCCCCCATATTCCATGGGGAAACCTCTTCTTCGAACTTGTCTTCATCATTCCATGAGCACGAGGATGGCAAGCTTCAAGCATGAGATCTTCTAGAGATGGCGCATCTTGAGCTCGTCCTTCTTCATCCTTACTTGAGGTTGATCCATCTTGATGCAACTCTTTGCACATGCCTTGATCGACCTTCATGCTCCTTCTTTCTTCATGATTCCAATGGGCACGAAGCCCTTGGACATTTCTTCATCTTCCAACCTTGAGACCAACACATGGCCCAAGCGATGCCAATGGACAAACCTACAAGTGAAACTCAATTTACACATTAGTCCATAGAGATTGTCATTAATTATCAAAACCACACATGGGGGCATACATGCCCTTTCAGTTTGGTTCCAGGCGGACTTGAATCGCAAATGTATGCAAGAAGCACATCTCTGGAGGATTCGTGCCTCGTTGATTTGTGTCTACGTTGTTGAGTTCCACCTTCCACAATGGGTGATGAGGCAATTTGGATTATTTCAGGAGACCCCGCCGCCATACAAGGACACTAGCATAGCTCTTCACGGGTGAGTGATCCTTATACACTCAGTATCTAATTTTCTTGGGTGTCTCATGATAGTATTAAGTCGATGAATTTGATTGTAGATTGGACAAGATCAAGCAGAAGAGGGAAAAAGATTGGGCCACATATCATCACAAGTATATTCATAAGTTCTATACAAGGATTGAGGAGATTGAAAAGCCGAATGCGGTCTCTCATCCTGAGGCGCCGCATGATGCTGCAGCGTTCAATCGGTACCTTGTGTGGCTTGGGAAGGTGTCTCATTTGTACCTGTAGTCGGCTTCGTTTGCATCTCATGACATAGTGGAGGATCCTTATCCTGCTTTTGACGATCTGATCCAGCTAGAGTACAACAAACTTGTCCGAGGCGGCAGGGGTGCAAATTCAGCGGGGGTTGTCCGCTTTGTGGTAAGCATTGTCCTGGGGACTGTTATATGCGATTATAGCGACATAAAATTGACTATTTTGTTCTTTTGCTAGCACGAGGAGATCTCGAAACACGTGGACGAGGCCGAGGAAGCACTTAAACATCCTCCTGGCAAGGAGTCTGAGTCAGCCCTTCGAGCATTTGTGGAGGTATGTGTTCATACCGTTCCTAGTTCTATTGTATTTTTATGTGTGTTGAAATGTTCTAACATATTCGTCAATGTCATAGCATACCAAGCGTTGGGGCCGTGGATTAGGTGTCTTGCTTGGTTGCCGCACCGTCGACGCCGCATCGCCAGTTAGGTCTTCCAGCCTAGAAGATGATGCACAAGATAAACAGGAGGAAGAGGGCGAGTATGAGGAGGAGGAAGCTGGCCAGGATGAGGATGAGGAGGAAGATGGTGAGGACGAGGATGAATAGGAGGAGATAGGCATGTCTCAATTACACGACGCCCCGCAGTCTAGTCAACGGTCGCGGGTGAGGAGGAGGAGGCTACCGAGGAATCCATACACGCCAAGTAAATGTGAGAACAAGCGTCGGGCACATGTGTCACGCCGTGATCCTAGCTGCGAGGAGGAAGACTCCGATCCTCCGCGGAGGGCTAGGAGGCAGGAGGGACGGAGCAAGGCGAATGAGGATCGAGTGGCAAAAAGGAGGAAAGGGAGAAAGTGAACTCGTAGCTTGAACTAGTGCTTGTGGTCATTATGAACTTGTAGTTTAAACTTGCTGTTTGGTGTCATCGTTTTTCACTTGTTGGTGTGTTGATGTGCTAAAAAACTGGATGCTTGTTCATGCTTGGATCTGTTGATGTGAGAAAAACTTGATCTGTTGATGTTGATGTTTGGATCTGTTGATGTTGATGTTTGGATCTGTTAAAAACTAAACTGGATGCTTGTTGATGTGTTTGGATCTGTTCATCTTGTGCATCATCTTCCGGGAAAGCGCCATGCTTCCTAGCATGGCATTTTTGGAGAGGGAGCCATGCCCTTGACTTAGCCGATTTTCTGGTCTAGGTTTTCTTCGCCCGCCTGCGGGCACTGTGTCCCAGCGCGCCAGAGCTGGCCCAAAGCGCCATGGTAGCATGGAGCCTCCGGGAAAGCGACATGCTTCCTAGCATGGCGTTTTTGGAGAGGGCGCCATGCCCCTGACTTAGCCGATTTTCTGGTCTAGGTTTTCTTTGCCCGCGTGCGGGCACTGTGTCCCAGCGCGCCAGAGCTGGCCCAAAGCGCCATGGTAGCATGGCGCCCTCCGGGAAAGCGCCATGGTAGCATGGCGCCCTCCGGGAAAGCGCCATGCTTCCTAGCATGGAATTTTTGGAGAGGGCGCCATGCCCCTGACTTAGCCGATTTTCTGGTCTAGGTTTTCTTCGCCCGCGTGCGGGCACTGTGTCCCAGCGCACCAGAGCTGGCCCAAAGCGCCATGGTAGCATGGCGCCCTCCGGGAAAGCGCCATCCTTCACAACTTTGGCATCCTTGATAAACTTGTCATCACACATATGAATAGACTGACAACTTACAATGATCCATTGTGGCCCGCCCCTCAATGGTCGTACGCGAACAACCCATGGACATCCTTGCTTCTCACGCTTGACTGTGTAACACACCTCAGTGTCCGAGTGAGCCACCTTGTACGGTCGGTGGTACTTCACCGCATAGTCCTTGATCCACATCTGAAATTCCAACAAGCTATCAAACTTCACCCCGGGATTTATCCCGTACTTTTTCGGCTTTAGGTCCTTTTTATAAGGTGCTCGTGCATCGAGCACTCGACTAATTCCACCGTCAACTTGGGCCTCATCCGCAAGACTAACATCACGAAACAATGAAGGTCGATGATCCCGACCTACTACGTTTTTGTGAGCTTCGGCGAATTTAACCGTTAGACCATCTTCATCCACATCTTCATCCGGTCCTTCATCCTCGGAGTCCGATGCATGACACCTCAAATAAGGGAGATCATGGTCCATGTCCTCCTCATGGCAATTTGCCTCCACATCTCCTACTTCATTGTCACGAATCCCATACTCAACCTCATCACCCTCAAAGTCATCATCCTCCATTTGAGGTGCTTCATAGTTGTCATTGCAAATAGGGCTCATGGAAGGTTGCCTCGTTGTTGTATCATCGTAGGTTGGCTCTACGCGAACCGGGCTCAATGGAGGTTGGCTCATTGTTGTGTCATACACATGTGGCTCACCTCGAGCCGGGCTCATGGAAGCATGCCGGTTCAAGTCAATGTGCAACCGAGCCGCAACCTTTATTGTGGCAAATATCTCGAGTGACTTATCTTCAGATTCCGCCACCATTTCCTTATACGCACTCCAATTCAACTCGGAGTTGATAGGCATTATATTCAATCTATTGTGATAGCCAAACCCAGCGTTATACCTTCCAACCAACCCATACACATCACTAGGTTCCATCCATTTCAAATCATTCCTCACTCTTTCCACAACCTCGGCATATGTAGGACTTGTGCCAAACACCATGACTACCTCCTCCGGGTCACACTCGGTATTGCCTTTCAAGAATGCGGCCTTGTCCACATGATGAACATTAACGATTCTTGCCATCTAAAAAACAATGACACCAACCATTACGCATCAAAGACAACTATATTACCACCACCAACCGTACCTACCAACTAAAACAAGTCATGCCACTTTGCTAATTCTAACATACAAATCCTAGCCATAAGCTACCAATCTAATAACTAGAAGCAACAACATCAAGCCAAGATATAGCTAGGGTTAGGGTTAGGGTTCTACATTCTTTACCAAAATAGAACCAAATTTCACAAATCTATTTGGACAAAACCAAGGGGTTAGGGGGATATTACCTCTTGAAGCAAGGGGAAGTCCAAATCCACGGAGAAAAGCAATCGATTGGAAGGTATTCGAGTAGGGGAAGAGCTTGGGGCGAGAGAGAGAGAGAGAGAGAGAGAGAGAGAGAGAGAGAGAGAGAGAGAGAGAGAGAGAGAGAGAGAGAGAGAGAGGAGCTGGGAGAAACGAAGAGGTATGGCGCTGGGAGGGCGCCCGAGCCTTTTCTAGGGTTAAGGACCATGGCGCTTTTCACAAAAGCGTCGTGCCTAGTAGCATGATGCCCCCGCGGAAAGCGTCAAACATTAAAACGGGCCCACGTGTGCCACGACTACCGCCACGTCGGACGGGGCCATGGCGTTTTCTGAGGAAGCGCCATGGGTGCATGGCGCTTTTGCCGGGAGCGCCGTGCTACTGACCATGGTGTCCTCTGGTAAAGCGCCATGAAAACAGGTCAGATCGAGATATCTTCGAAAAAGTATGTCAATTTATGAGATCAATCGTTAATTAGGTCAAAACAGTGATTTTGCCTCATACTTTGCATCCAGGTCAGTTGTAATTTCATTCAGGTTAGTGTAATTAAATAAATCTAACAGTCGGTAGAGTGGAGGACAGTAAGATACTTTGCTGCACATCTCTTTGTTCCATGGATAGACTTGGACGCACCATCTGTGTTAGTCGAAATGCGTGCCGTGATTTTATTTTGACCAGTCACCAGTTTAATTTTTAATTCTCACTCGTGGAGGTCCAGCTGGTCCACGAGTTTTTTTTTTAATTCTCACTCTTCATATTAGTTAGTGCAAACTATCATGCTTGTGAGTTTGATCACGCATCTCTGTCACTCGTGACTGCTGCCACAAGAATCCTAGATGGTACGTACAGAAAGTTCAGGCATTGTAGAACTTAGTGGCAAGATAGTAACTCGTTTTGTGCTATCTGACAAGACAATTAATACCTTCAGTCCATCAGATGGTGAAGTCAAATTCAGGTTCACTAGATGATTATTTTGCTCACCAGGTATTTGTTTCGTACAGTACACAATCATGCAAGCATGCGTGATGCGGGCAGGCCTTTTAAAAACCCTTGTTCATGCAGATGTATGTGCTACTCATTCTGGTACAGCTAACAGGACTGGAATAAGAAATCTGGGGGAATATATGTTTCATATGCAGTATATCCCAATTTTAGTTTTGCACTCCAAGACCATGAAAGTTGAAGTGCCTGAAGAACTGGCGCCTAAACTTCCAAATGTGGAGACAGTGTTGAGAAAAGATTCCAAATTCAGAAAAACCAGACTGAATCTCAGATTATTAGCCGCTGGAATCTGGATCAGTGGCTAATGCACATGGTCACAACGGTATGCATGATTCAGCCAGCGTTTCAGATCAATCAATGCAACAAGACAGATGGCCAAGGTCATACATACAGCACTACAACAGTTCATCTGAATAGTAGCAAAGAGAGCGGGACAAGGCACAAGAAGTAGAAAATTTGGTCAGTACGGTGGTGATGATACACGATTACAGTAGCGGTAGTACGTTAATTAATCTCTAGGTCAATTAGCACGTGAACGAATGGTGGATCAGAACAGAACAGATCACACCTCGAAGGAGATGGTGCTGTGCGGTGGGTTGTAGAATTGGACGACCCTGCCGTTGAGCGGCTGCACCGGGCGCGCGTTCTGCTTCGCGGCGGGCAGCGGCGCGAGGAGCATGTCGAGCTGCTCCTGGGTCATCTGCCTCACCTTGCCCAGGACGTTCCAGTACACGTTCTCCGTGCACGGCGGCGCCGTCAGGGAGCCCATGTACCGGAAGTAGCTCCCCGTCCGCTTCTGCAGCGAGCGCAGGTGCACCAACCCCATCGGCGAGCGCGCGTCGTCCACGGCGTAGTTGCACTTGTCGCCCGCCAGCTCCGTCAGCTCCCGCTTGAGCTGGTAGTAGAAGGAGTCGGGCGAGCCGACCTTGTAGAGGATGGCGATGATGGCGAGCTCACCGGTGCCGGCGTCGCTCTCGTGGACCAGCTGGACCTCGAGCGGGTGCCGTTTGCCGTTGACGGTGTGCTCGGAGGGCGTGCGCCACAGGACCTTCTTCAGGCTGAAGGACTTGCCGCCGATGGACACGCCGCCGACCTTGCCGGGGAACGTCATCTGCAACGCCATTTGCCAAGTCGGTCGATTAGTACGTGGTAATAAGCGCTCGCGTCACGGCTTCGAGCTTGATGAAGAAATAACATGTGGACGATCGATCGATCGACGCGATATGATGGGAGGGGACTTGCCGAGTTTTCTTTGCCGTTGTAGATGAGCGTGGCCTCGGAGGCGACGTAGGTGCGGTTGAGAGACTCGAGGTCGGGCTTGGGTACGGCGTTCTTGGTGACGATGTCGATGGGGGACTGCTTCCTCGTCGGGGCGCCGCCGTTGCAGGCGCTGTACTTGGGGCTCAGCTTCGCCCAGTTCTCCGGACCCAGATTCGTCCCCGGCACGTAGCTGTAGTCCGGTCCGGCCGGCGCCTCGCCGAGAGCGACGGCGATGGACGACGCCGCGACGGCGACGAACAAGAAGAGGACAGCACGACGGGACGCCATTGCGGGCACCATGGATCAATCGTCTCTTCCTCCTCCCGATGTAATTCGAAGTACCTATATGGCTTAGGCTTTTTTTAGAGGGGATCGAACGATCGCGCGAGATCGGCCTCGCCCTCTTTGCCATGCGTGTATTTACAGGGCATCGCCAAAATGGCTAGGCGGGTTGGACCTTGGACGGGTGGACGGGAGCGGAGGTAGAAGAGGGCTTCGCGCCAAAAATAGCACTCCGCGCTGTCGACGTGCGTTGATTCAAAAAGAATGCAAAATAAAATAGATGGGGTGTTGCGAGAATCGAACTCGCGACCTCTCGCACCCGAAGCGAGAATCATACCACTAGACCAAACACCCTGCTGTGTTTACTATCAGAAGAAAGGCCTTTTTATAAGCGAATATTAGACTTGTGAGGAGTTTGTCCTTCCACCCCCAGCTGGTACTGAAAGCTGTACCTGATCATTCAATTACTTTCAGAACTAGAAAGCACAAAAAACATAAGCAAAATAGGTCAGCTGATACTGAAACGGTGCAAACCTGCCCTGAATCAATAGCACATGTAGAAAAGTCATCAAATAGAACCATATCAGAAGAAACGGTAATCTACAAAATATAGAGCACATGTTAACCACAGAACAAAGCAAGAGCAGTTTGAAAGTAACGATCGCCAAAAATAGAAATGAGGAACCAAACACATCAAGGTGGTGCCCTTTGTTTGACTCTTTGCTGCCAAAATAATGCTCTAACCTCTATCATCTCTCCATGCAGCGTCCTCTCAGAAGCTCCCCCGGTCATGCAGGGGTATATGGAAACGGTTCATCGAAACCATTTGCAGGCCCATGCTAGTAATCTGGGCGCATATTGCCAATCCACTCCTACAAATGTCGGTAACCCCAAGGAAATAACTGTCAGAAGATTATGACCGTCGGAGTTCAATTCCACATTCTCCCTCGTGTAGATTTTACTCGAGAAAAGAAGATGCTGAGCCAGACGCTTATACGGACTTATACGGTTGGGTAGCGTCGCTTGTTAATCTTGTCTCAAGTTGCGCAGAGTACCAGCCAATTCCAACTCGGTAGTGGAGGAGTTTCTGCAGCGCATGCAGCCGGGACACCTGACCAGAATCGGACACAGTGGAACATACTGACACACATGTATACTACATTTTCAGACTTAAGCAGGAAATAACTGCATACTATATGTATACATCTTCAGACTTGAGCAGAAAAAAACTGCATCCTACCTATATATATACTCCCTCCGATCTATATTACTTGTCACTAAAATGGATGTATCTAGACATGTTTTAGTGTTAGATACATCCATTCCAACGACAAGTAATATGGATCGGAGGGAGTATATATCTTCAGACTTAAGCAGAAAACAACTCCATCCTACCCTGGTGAT
The DNA here is from genome assembly GCA_916181665.1 of Avena sativa. Lineage (NCBI taxonomy): Eukaryota > Viridiplantae > Streptophyta > Magnoliopsida > Poales > Poaceae > Avena > Avena sativa. The sequence goes on from OV702282.1 coordinate 200,714,419, forward strand.
TTCGACGCGAAGGACGGCATTCCTGACGGCAAAAACATGGTACTCGTGCATCCATCGTCCAGTCCCAGAAGAGGGGCGATCGAAATCAACTATTTTCAGAACTAGAAAGCACAAAAAAAGCATTTCCAGAGCATGTCGGCAGTTCCTAAAACTAAAACAAAGCCCATGTTAACCACATAAAAGAACCAGGAATCGTTTGAAAGTGACGATTGATAGCTAAAAATAAAAGTCAGAACCCAAACACAACATCGCGTCGTTTCTTAATCTCTTTGCTGCCAAAACGCTCTAACCTCTGCAACGACTTGTTAAAGCGTGGTTTTGAAGCTCCCCGATCATGCAAGGGGTGTACGGATATCCTTCGTACATTCTATTTGTGTGTGCACGGTAGTAATCTTTTGGATGTATTTTTCCAAGATACTGAATCTTTGAGCTTCTCAAATGATAAGCCACTCCTATAAATGATGATACGCCCAAGAAAACAACCTCTTTGTAGGGGTGAAACCCAAGGAAGTAGAGGTTAGTGCCACATCTACTATAATCATCTTCAATATTCAGAACATTATCATCATCGGAGTTCCATTCCATATTCTCCCTTATTTGAATTCCATCATTCTCTCCTTCTCCCTCCTTTTCTTCACTCTCTTCTTCTTCTCCTCGCTCTACCCCATCATCATCATCATCATCATCATCATCATCATCATCATCATCATCATCATCATCATCATCATCATCACCACCGTCACCGTCATATTCTTCTTCTTCATCGTCATCATCTTCTTCATCATTTTCTTCACTCTCTTCGTCTTCGTCTTCATCTTCGTCTTCTTCTTCTCTACCTCCTCCTTCCCAACCAATAGTCTTCTTCTTCACCATCATGACATTAGAACCATCATCTAAGGTCCATGTTTTCTTAAATCCTTTGAAGTCGTGCCACAATAATGATGTCAATGGATCAAGATCAACATGATGCTTCAACACCCAACCTATTTGGCCGTCTGATTCGGCAAGGTTAAAAAACATGAGTCGACGTTTTTCGTGCATTGTTGCAAGGGATACCCCTTTTTCCGATTTCCCAAGAAATTGTGCATTTTTGCTTCCCTGAATCTCTCGTGGCATTTTTATAACTTGGTACTTGCCACTTGACAAAGAGAACCTGCAAATATTTGATGTTGCAGTGATTGTGTAGAAAAAGATATGCACACATAATAGAAACTATTTATTGATTAAAGAATTGAGAAGATGATTCTGCAAAGTAGCGCGGTAGATATGTAATAGTAGTACCTTGCAACGAACACACCACGACAATGAACATAGAGCGATCCGTCCAAGTATACACCATAGCGCCTTGTTGCACCACCAAAACACATAGATTCGGGTTCCCGTGGATCTGCTCGAACGCTGGTCACTGTGCCCCCAGCCTCGCCTTAGCGGAGAAAGGACCTCTTCTGCCATTGCCTTGTAGCGGATGAGAAGACGTCTAGTGTCCACAAGGACGGTGGCCATTCCTGGGAACCGTGTGGGTCTTCTTGATCGTCCGAGACCAGCTTCTTCTTGGGTACATCCGGGATCGAAAACACCTCGTAGTGTGGTGAGACGGCAGGGTCAAACACGAGGTACGGGTAGTACCAGTCGTAATCCTTGCCATTGTAATTGCAATCCTGGAAACGATCCGAACGTCTCGTGGCCGGGTTGGCCACGCAGAGCTCACGGAAGCAGCTCTCGTAGAGCACGAGTCCGTTGCAGTGATCGGCGATCGGGTTAAAATCCTCCGTGTAGCCAGGCAAGAAGTCTAGGTTGCCGTCGATGGCGGGCTCCCGCGCCGGGGGCGCGTGAAGCAGTGCGGGCGCTCGTAGTCGATGTAGTTGACGAAGATGCCGTGCACCGAGTGCGGGAGGAGCAGGCCGCGGGCGTCGACGACGTCGCGCCATGTCTTGCGGACGCAGCGGGACGCGGCGAGGTCGCGCGCCGGAAGGCGGCGGAGGATGTTGGCGAGCATGTCGCAGGGCAGTGCTTCCGTCAGGTCCATGGCTGGCTGGCTTCAGGGGACCGCCTCCGCGCAGACCAGAGGCGAGAGGACCAACCGAGAGAGATCAACGGCGGCGCGTTTAGGCGAGGACGGGGCTTGCCTGCTCCCACAAATTATTCCCATCGGTGTTCCCTGTGTACGTGGCGAGCATCCACGCGCTTTCACCAATTCCTCCATCGAAAGTTATTTGTCACACAAAAAAAGCAAAATACGGCAGTAATACGGACATTTCTTGACGTAATCCTCGACACAGAATCGGGAACTAACAAAATACACGAGGGAAACTTTCTCCTTGGCGCCAAATAACAAGATAATAGACGTCTACGCGCCAAAACTCGCTGGGCAGAGAAACAAAATCTCATCTGCCTACCCGCGGACACTCTATCAATCAGCGGCTTTAGCTAGGGAAAAGCAGAGGCGAATTCTCCCTTGTTCCCTGATGGCTTCTTCAAGGATTGGTTCTGGGAATCACGAGGATGAAGATGAATCACAACCACGGACAGTAAGAAATCGCACTCGCAATCTTCATGATTTCATCTTCTTGTTCTGATCCATTCTTTTTGAACCAAGAATTCACTTCCCATCCTGCAATGCAAGCAGATTTGATTGTCAAAAATATGTAATATTAACTACAGTGACTACTATCTTATATATGATGTGCATGAAACCTCCACTAGCAATGCAACAGATGGTATTGATCATAGAGTACCAAAGGTTGGCATGCAATTTTTATCTGAAGAGGAAGCCTATTTGTTTTATAACAAGAATGCAGAAACTATTGGTTTTAGCATCCGAAGAGGGAGTCACCATAAAGTAAAGAACACATATACAATACAACGTCGAACTTTTTATGTTCGCGTCAAGGTATGAAATGATTGTAATTTGGTCTTTTCATAATCATTTTTGGATGGACTTAGATAATTACTTGAACTATCAGGAGCCCGTGGTGAAGATAAAAGAGAGGATACATTCGCTTACAGTAGGCCTCAAACACAATGTGGTTGTGGTGCACGTATGAAGATAAGTCTTAAAAATGGAATTTATTATGTGTATGAATTTGAAGCAACTCATAACCACATTCTTGCTCCTGGAGACATGGCCCGGTTCTTGAGATCCCATAGGAAAGTAACTGAAGCACAATTAGCGAATGCAGAGATTGCAAAGTCTGTTGGCATTTCATACAAAACAACTTTTGATCTTATGGCCAAAGAAGCATGTGGAATTGGGAATCTTGGCTTTACACGGGTAGACATAAAAAATCGGTCATACTCAAAGAGAACATTAAAAGTAAAGCAAGGTGACACGGGGGGTGCTAGAATACATGGAGAAGAAGGTATCCGAAGATGTCCATTTTTTCTATTCAATTCAGATCAATGAGGATGATTTGATAACAAATATCTTTTGGACTGACTCCAGAATGGTCTCAGACTATGCAATATTTGGTGATGTTATATGTTTTGACACCACATACAGGAAATTAGATGATGGGCGTCCATTTGGTTTGATTGTTGGGGTGAATAATCACAAGAAAACAATGGTCTTTGGTGCTGCACTTTTCTACGATGAAACAGCTGAAAGTTTTGGTTGGCTTTTTAGAACTTTTCTAAAAGTTATGTCAGGAAAACATCCACGGACAATTTTGACTGACGAAGATGCAGCAATGGTCAAAGCAATCAGTTTGGTCCTGCCTCTGACTCACCATAGGCTTTATGTATGGCATATGAATCAAAATGCTTGCAAGCACCTTGTTGGAGTTGTTCCAGACTATAAGAAGTTTAATATTGATTTCCAGCATTGTATCTATGATATTGAGGAGGAAGATGAATTTGTAAGTGTGTGGAATGGAATGCTTGACAAATATGGACTACATGACAATACATGGCTCCAAAGGCTATTTGAGAAAAAGGAGCAGTGGGCACTAGTGTATGGGAGAAATACATTTTCTTCCCACATGAGTAGTACCCAAAGGAGTGAAAGCATGAACAATGAACTCAAGCATTACATTAATGTTAAGTATGACATACTTACTTTTTTGAGAATTTTGAACGGCTAGTTGCAGATAAAAGAGATGAAGAGGTGAAGTATGACTTTACAGCAACACAAACTACTCCCAAACTACATAAGGCAAGCTGCAACTACATATACTCCAGCAATATTCAAGATGTTTCAGGAACAAGTGCTTCGGACCCTGAACTATGACACATTTCTTTGTGATGATAATGACGCAGAGCAGAAGGTTTACAAAGTAAATTTTCATGGCACACATCGGCAGCATGTTGTCAGATTTTTTCCAAAAGAGGAAAAGGTCATTTGCAGTTGTAAGAAGTTTGAATTTGCTGGAATACTTTGCTCTCATTGCTTAACGATACTTGATATTAATAATATTAAGCATATCCCCCAAGAATATATCTTGAAAAGATGGAAAATAGATGCAAAAGTTCTACAAATAACAAGAAATTGCATCCTAAATGACAACCCAAAAGCAAGAATGTCAAATCGTTACAAAGACTTGTGCAAAATGTTTGTCAAAATAGCTGCTCGTGCCGCGGAGTCAGAAGAATCATACACTGAGGCGGCTAATTGTGCAGCGCAATTAGCACAAAATGTTGAGAAATGTTTGAAACTTAGAGCTGATCCAGAAGTGGGTACTTCCTCCGGTTCAGAAGGTGTGTATTATGATATACTTATGATTGTGCAGTGTAATGTCAAACTAATATTAACATTTTTATCTATAGTTGCATGTCCGAAGATCGACTCTAGTAGAATTTCAAGACACAATGAGGGGCTTGCTGAACCAAAAGGTATCAAGGTCAAGGAGAAGTCAAGAAGACCCATTGGCGGTTTGGAGAAAGCAAAGTCAAAGAAGAAAAAGAGCACAGACAATTCTGCAGAACAACAACCACATGGCACCTCAATGGTATAAACTCTCACGATTGTTTCATATAACATTTTATTTACTGAACATTCTATGTGGCTTTTGACAGGGACATTTGGAAGCTATCACAAATCAAAACACTGCATATCAATTAAACTACAATCCAATCCTCAATGGTACAATCCAGCCATCAATTGGTACCATCCCGATGTCAACGCAAAACCAAAGACTGTTCGCAGAATTGCAGCCATCAATTGGTACCATCCCGATGTCAACACAAAACCAAAGACTGTTCACAGAATTTCATCCATACAATACATTAATGGTATACACAGTCTACAATCTACAATGTTAATTTTTATTATTTTGAAACTTCAGAGCTTTGCTACTTCACTTCATAGGGTCAAAGCGCTCCAGCAGTCTACCATCCCGATGAGTTGCGGACATACAATACATTAATGGTTTGACTGTCTACAATCAACAATGAAAAGTTTTGTCATCTTAAAACTTTAATGACACTGAGCTTTGTTACTTCTCTTCATAGGGTCAAGGTGCTCCAAGAGTCTACCATCTCAATGAATTGCAGCCATACACATTAATGGTATAACAGTTTATCTACTATCAAAAATGTTAAGTTTAATCATATTAAAACTTCAATGACACTGAGCTTTGATACTTCTTTTCATAGGGCCGAGGCGGTCCAGGAGTTCCGACAGATCACATCTATAACTATTTGCAACCGACACAGTTCAACTCAGCTATGAATCCCTCAATGCAGCCCACAATTGGTACCTCTAGCGCTAGTACAATGACAGGACAAAATCAAGCCTACTTCTATCAAACGAAGCCAATCTAATCGATGTGTTATGAGATCTATCCCCAGTATATTTTTACTTGCAAGTTCCAAGTAATTTTATCATATCCTACAACCTACGGTATTGTATTAAACTTCACTATCTTTCACCATTGATGGTTGTTAATTTTGAACAAGCACAAAATCAGGTTAAGTTAATCTGTAGCATGTATGTACACATCAAAAGCCAGAAAATGCATGGCAAAATTTGATCTCAATGGCTTGCATCATCAACAAATCTGGGAAGTAAATATGCATGAGCGACTATGATTCATTTGTAAACAGCAGAAGAAAATTACCTGTGGTGTCTCCTTTCAAGGTGTCGACGTGGAGTCAAACCGACGAGCTCCACGCCGGCGTCGGCGGTTCCCTTGCAGACGGAAGGAGCACTGCGCCAGCACCTGAGTTGACGACGCATGCCAGCGCCGCTCGGTTGCGTGTCTACCACCTCCATGTCCGGGCATGCCCACTGACGCATCTGCCGCTGTTGCACACGATGAAGCTCCACGGCTGCGACCCACTGCGGGTAGGGGAAGGATGCAGGAGGAGAGGTCGTCCAAGAAAGAGAAAGGGGCGGCGGCGGAGGAAGGGAAGGTCGCCGGCGGCGGGACGAACGCGGCCGTGGCCGCGGCCAGAAGACATGGCAGGACCAAGCTACAGGGAGGGGGGGGCGGGGCAGCAGCATAAAATGATCTATCTCATTCGAGGTTTCCTGACTTTCGGGTCAAATGATCAATGTTATGGCTAGAATCAAGACATAGTTTGTAATAATATGCCCATATTATGCATGCATGGCATCATGGGATGGCGAACAATGTTGTGAAAGGAAGTTTTCTTTTTCTTCATACCAAAAAGCCATTTTTTATTTTCCGAGCGCAAAAAACAGGGGATTTTGTGAAGCAACCACCAAATGGCTAATTTAAAATGCTACCGCCCTATTTTTCAAAAATACCGAACAACCTTACATGGACAATGTCCCAACAAGGGGATCTGAAGCCTTTCCGGTCATCCTTGGTGAAAAAGACAAATTCCTGCTGAATCGGTAGAAAGTGGGTTAGATATGAACTACAAGTGCATGATATGATGCTCATAATTTTTTACAAAAATCATTTTTAGGTTCACAATATGCTATTTCATCAGATATCCAATACAAGTTTAGCGAGGCTCAGCCCTAATCTAAGAATATCCATTCCTGGTGTTCGACAAAGTTTGGCGATAGTTTAAAACAGGCATAAGAAAATAAAAAATGAACCAAACAATGTGAAACCTTCATGTGATATCATATTATGTGACATAGTTGGAAGGAAAAATATCAAACTTGGTAAATTAATTATATCTTAAAAAACCTTCACAAAATAACCTATCCCATTCGAGGTTTCGTGGCTTTCGGATCAAATGACCAATGTTATGGCTAGAATTAAGACATAGTTTGTGATAATATGCCCATATTGTGCATGCATGTGCATTATGGGATGGCGTAAAATGTTGCAGGGGGAAGTTTTCCTTTTTGTCGCACCAAAAAGGCATTTTCCATTTTTAGAGCACAAAAATCGGAGGCGTTTGTGAAGCAACCACCAAAAGGCTAATTCAAACTGCTACCACACCATTTTTCAAAATACTAGACCACCTTATATAGACAATGTCCCAATAGGGGGATCTCAAACCTTTCCGTTTATCCCTGGTGAAAAAGATAAATTTCCGCCGAATCGATAGGAAGTAGGTCAGATATAAACTACAGGTGCATGATCTGATGCTCATGATTTTTAACAAAAATAATTTTTAGGTTCAAAATATGCTATTTCACCAGAGATCCACTTCAATTTTAGCGAGGCTCAACTCCGAGCTAAGAATCTTCATTCCCGCCATTTTAAATAGGCAAATGAAATTATGGATAGAATCATGTCATAGTTTATGATAAGTTGAATTGGATATCATATTTGGATTCCTCTCATTTTTCTGATCAATTTAGACATATTATTTGCCGAATTCTAATTTACGGATTTAAAGATATTAATTATTCCATATTAAATAAAAAATACAAAAAATATTTATTATATTTTTATTTGATTTCAACAATATTTTTACTTATTCAATGTTGTTTACTTAAAAAATTGTTTGTAATTAAAAAAATAAAAATATATGATATAGTGATATAAGAGTTAATAGGATTGATTTCATTGTATTGACAACAATGTACAAATTGCTTCATGAGAACCGATTTGGAAGGAACGAAGAAGTTAAGCGTGCTAGGGATGGAGTAGTGTGAGGATGGGTGAAAAATCAGGAAGTTTGGCCGAGACTGCAATTTAATCAAAGATTAAATATAATTAGTGTTAAAAATGTTCCAAATTAACGATTCAAGCAATTCAAAGATTAAAAAAAGTTGAGAAAAAATCAAAAAATAATTATTTTCGGCGTAGCCTATGCCGACGGCTATACCTACCTGACGGCCATAAGTGCCTGCGCCGAGGGAAGGCTAGCCCGAGGAGCCTACGCCGACGGGGATCGTGGCTTAGCCGACGGCAAAAAAAATCGTCGACGTCTTGCTCCATTCCTGTAGTGCAGGCTCGAGAGATCAGAAAACAGCATAAACACGATCAAGTCCAAGAGTTCAGTGACACAAAATAGACACAGTTCGACAATCAAAGTACATATAGGGGCGGGGATGAGACGGCAGGTTCCTTCATTGTGGTGGTCGTCACCTCCTCGGCGGCGTAGGCATGCTCAGCGATGTCTCGGTCCTGGAGCTCGGCATGATAGGGTTCATTACATAAAAAACAAAAGTTTTCCTACGATTGCAACTGCCAAGATCGAATCTAGGCAATACTTGTAACGGTTTCAGAAGGACTTATCATTGAAAACCATAAGTGGGATAACGTTTCTGCAAACAAATGTGGCCGATGTAGAATGTACCCGACCATCCTCAAGGACGCGATGACAATCAGCGCCACAAAGGGGCAGCGCTTCCGTAATCGGTCACACATTCGGTGTGCCGATGACTTCCGTTCCTTGCTCTAGTTGGGCAACAGAAGTAGTAGATCCTCGGAAACTCAAGCAACACTACGACATGGTAGTGGTGATGGTGCAGAAGATCTTAAGCAGAGCTTCTCCTAAGCACCATGCTCGTGGCAATGGACAAGCAAGCAAAGGGAGGAAGATGTCAACCAAAGAGCATATGAGAGGGATGGAATTGTGTATAGAGAGGGGGTCTCCACCTCCTCCTTTTATAGGAGGGGGGTTGCGCCCAAGAGGCATGCAACAGCCCCTAGTGGTGCCCCCACATCTCCCCTCTTGATGGTGGTGGAGTTTCTACTAACACAATCAAAGGGTCACCGTAATTCCATTTAATTTCCACTCAAAAATCAAAGGTCTTTTCATTAAAACATTTTAATTAACTTGGTTTAGTGCTACTCAATTTAATGAACATTTTATTTAATAAACACATTAACATTTTATAACCTTGCAATATTTTTATACACCGAAACTATTCCGGTGGATTTATCAGAACAATTCCTGCACTGTCCAGTATTTTCTCCTGCATTTCCTATCCACTAAAATGCGTCGACGACCCTTAAGTGTGTCTCCATGTGGGTTTGTGAACAGAATAGACATGATCGAGACTCTCTCCGATCAATAATCATTAGCGGGACATAGAGATCCATAATGACTCCCACCTATTCAACGATGAACTAGTGATCGCGTGAACCTTTTTCGCAGTAACCAATTTTTCTGTCTCGCGATATTTTACTTGTACGATATCCGACCATTTGAGATTCCTCCTTTGCCCGCGCTAGGGCCTCCTGCTTCGCCTTGAGTTTCTTCCCCCTCTCCCGATGACCCTTGGTTTCCTCTGTCCTATGCTTCACAACTTTCAACCACTCGGCTTTGCTCATGCCATTGGGATTTTCCTTGGCCTTTATCGGTTTCGGCGGCTGCTCGATGGCGAGCATCGGGCCATTGAATTTCTTTGGCGACATAGCGACACAGATCTTGAGGAGATGGTGGGAGCTTGACGTCAGGTTCGGGGAAGATGGGGAAAAGGAGGGAAACATAAAGAAAAAGGGGGAAAGTGGCTTCTCTCATGGATAACCCGGACCTACTCTCCTTTTCACTCCATTCGGCTCTCCTAGGAGAACCCCGTTGATCTGAGTTCATCATGTGGTCGCTAGATAATTTTTGGCCCAAATTCAGGCAAAACCGAGGACCTGGGGTGTGTCTGCTAAAATTCGTCGTCCGTATGGAATAAATCGTCCTCTAGGGTCAACTCGGGGAGCATGAGTGGAGATGCAACCTGCATAGACCTCTGACGCAATAATAATATCCTAAATTAAGTGCAATATTCAATGAAAAACAATACGGAGTAGGTCCTACTCCGCCGCCACCTCTAGAGCCTTCCTCAATCTGTTCCCTCTTCTTCGACCGGTCTTACTAGCATCACGGGGGTTACTTGATTTAATGGTAATTTTTTTAAAATTAGTTTTAAGTAGTTTAGTGGTTGATTTGATGGTCGTCTTCTTAGCCTTCATGTTGATGAAGACGACAAGTTCTTCAATAAGTGTTCTTGACCATTATTTAGATGACGTGAGTTTTTTCACGACGTAAATGGTGGTGTTGGAAGATTAATTTTTTAGGTATGGTCTTTCAGTTCTTACTTCGATTGATCAATCTTGGATGCTTTTTTATGATCGTCGCGAGAAATTTTTTCTTGCAAAATTTATCTTGTCTGGTATGTCCTCGACAACGATGATTCATATTCTCCGCTCCCTAATACATTAGGTTGTTTTTTATGTTAGGTTATTCGGTTCGTCTTCTGTGCAATACTGGTGTTGGTCTTTTTGCCAATGCGGGTTCATTAGCTTAATGGCAGCCTTGGCATTGTGGATTAAAAATTATAAAAACCCCCTTGTTAAAGTTCTAAAGTTTGGTGTTTTTTTTGTGCGGCTGCTTTGAAAAAAGTACTCCCTCCGATCCTAAATAAGTGTCGCTGTTTTGAACTAGCTCTAGTTTAAAACAGCGACAATTATTTAGGATCGGAGGTAGTACAAGATTGTATCGAAAGATTTTGAAGGTCTTGATGTTTTGCTAGTTTCTTTAATACTTTATTTTAATTGCTAAAGACAATTTTTGTGTCTTTATCATGTACTATATGTTACGATAAATATAAATATATGTGGTATTGACTTTTTAAAAAATAACCGTGTATAAACCTCTGCATTCGACCTGACTAAACCCTTGGCATTTCAGACACACATGTAAAGTTGTATACATCTTCGGACATGAGCAGAACAACAGCTGCATCCTCCTACCTATACACATCTTCAGACTTGGGTTCATGCCCTGCCTTCTTGGCGCCGGCGGCCTTGGCGAGCAGCGCCCTGGTGATCTCGACGCACAGGCCGGCGTTCCTGACGGCGAAGTCGTGGTACTCGTCCGAGAACACCACCTGCTCCGCGTGCTCCAGCACCGTGCCCATGGCGCGCTCCTTCAGCGCGGCGCACGAGGTGACCCGGTCGGCCACCTCCAGCGTCCGCAGCGCGTTACCGGGATCCACCGCCGCCGCCAGCCGCGCCTCGCATGCCCTCCCCAGGAACGGCACGTCGTACTTGTCCGCAGCCACCAGGAGAGCGTGCAGCCGCCGCTCCGACGCCTCTGTCGAGGTCGCTGCCGCCGCGGCGTCGAGCGTACCCGTGTAGAGGAAGGCAATCAGGAGGGAGAGCTCGTCGTGGGCGAGCTCCGGGAGGGATACGCAATCGCCGGCCGGGGCCGCCTTGCACTCGTCGGTGCACAGCATGTGCCGGAACACCTCCGACCTCGCCGCCTGCTCGCACGGCCGGGGTTAGTTCTATACATCTCGCAAGGCTCAAAAGGAGCCCGTTAATGGTGCAGAAATAGTGGCGGCTCACCAGGATGGCCTTGTGCGCTGGGATTGGGGGCCCATTCCCAGGTTTGACGAGGATGTCGGTGTGGGCTCCTTCCATCCAGGCCGCCCCGAAGCCCTGCTCGAGGAACCCGGCCCGCCGGTTCGCCTCCTCCTCCCTGTCTCTCATCTCCTTCACCTGCTCCCATACTTCCGTCATCCCCTGCTGCAACGGAGCACACATAAAGAAAAATACTAATTTGTATTCTGATAATGCAAGTTCTACAACGTGATGCATACTCCAATCATGAAGGTCTGTCATTCTCACCGACCAAACTTTCTTGTTCAGACATGCAATTCTGTGATGGAGACATGCAGCTCACCGGTCGGTAAAAGAGTATAGTGACTGCAGACCAGAACCGAATGACCAAACCTAAAGGGAAGGCCCGCCTGGAATGTGGAATTCCTGATTTTCCAACTAGACCATGACTAAAGTTTCCCAACTCAATGGGCTCGACACACATAACACATTCAAGGAAAGCTAGTACTATATACTGTACAATTGGCATGCACCATGGCCATGGGAGCCGGCCATAATAAGGATTTAACGAGGTTACGAGGTCTTGCCTTGGGGGAGCTGTTGGTGTGCTTGATCAAACCACGAGGCTTCACCAGACCACCCTCGCCGCCACCGGCGGAGTGCTCGTCTTCGTTGAGGAAGGCGATGATGGCCTTGGCGCCGTCGTAGCAGGGGGAGCAGATGGTGTTCCTGGGGGGCCTGTAGATGGCGGCCATAGGGCCGCAGATGCAGCAGTCCATACTTCCTCCTCTCTGCCCCCTTCTCCCTTCCGATTGGCAATGGTGGTGGTAGCAGCAGCAGCAGCAAGGTCGCCATTGCTTGGCGCTGCGTGAGGATATAAAGATGCAGTATGTCCGGGAGCAGGAAGGAAGGGAGGAGGATGGCGTGTTGCTATAATTCCTTCTTTCTTTTCCAGGACTAGTATCTGCGCGGTGGTTGCTAGCCGACTAAAGCAACCACAATAAGCAGTGCAATAATAATCCGATTAAAATTGTCCTTCTTTCTTAACGCTTAATTTTCATATCGATGGTATGTAAAACGCCTCCCAAAAAATTAAAGATGTGTGAACCAATGTAGCTAGCTGGTGCACGGACATTGTCCGAGCTGACCTGCCCCCCTTTTCAGATGGATCGGAAGAATGGTTTATTAACAACACGGCAATACGAACGTACCTGCATAGTATTACAATTGGTAGGAACAGGATAACCAATCATGCATGGGCAATATTAATTATTGCAGTTGGTTCTCGCAGGATCGATCGATTGATTTTAAGTGCATGCCTACCACTACCAGAAAGAAAAAGAATAATGTCCCGCCGTGCAGATATTGGCTGTTGGGTTTTTTCTTTTTGTTAAATGGGGGACTTAGGTACAATTGTTGTCTATAGGAGAAGTTAGCCTAGGCCAACTACTGTGTACCGAATACAGCTGGCCTTGTATATATGTACTAGTACATCGGGTGCATTTTAATTAAGGCCATACTAATTATATGTGGATCTACTTATTTAAATCTCGTCAGAAAAGAGCAGGTATGATTAAATGGTTTATTTACTGGTGCCAAATTCTGCATTATGGTTGTGAGCTAGCTAGAAAAGGAGACGTGTGTTGTAAGAGAAGGAATGATACATAAATGGTGTCTTCCTTCTCCCTCTCTGTCTACCAAATATAAGTAGGCCTTCATCAGAAGAACACACAGTAATCAGAAACCAGATTACGATGGTTCCATATAATGCATGAAGGAATCCTGGACCATAATGTTGAGAGGGACTTCCCAACCTTAGAACAAGAGACTTTTGGGGAACTTGTTGAAAGATGTTGGAAGCTTGGAGGTTGGCACGGCTAGGCAATGCAGCGTTAACAGGTTAACCACTACCATCCCACTCACCCAACCCTGTTTGCTCCAAAGCACTAGTGTATACATATAAGAACCAAACAAGACAAGAGGAATATGATTTTTCAAGTATGTAAGTTGTGTAATAGTGGTGAGGATCGTTTGTCATATATTAACTAGCTGAGAGTGCCCTCGCGTTGACACGGTTTTTTCAGTTTCATTAATCACAGCACCGGAAAAGAAAGGGTCCAACTATTTATTTAGAATTGTATATGGATATAGCCTAATTTTTTAGTCATATGCATAGAAATAAAGGGCACAACTATTCATTTGTTATTAACTTAGAAGCCCTTCTATCAGATACGTTATGTTTCCAAACTATTCTGCTACAAATCTACTCCCTGTATGCTCACATCCATCCAACAACATAAGATTGACCGCTCACCCTTTCCCTCCCTCCTCTCCCTCTCATTGACTGTTGTAAGAATAATGGCTTTACATATATAGTATGATGGTAAATACAAAGGAAAATGTAAATGATTTAGTTCTGATGTCCGAGAAGCTCTCTCAAACGGTATATTTAAGGCGACCTTTCAAATATGGTGGTCTATAAGAATCTATTAATCGACATTCATGGTCTTACCGGTGCAATATTATCGCGATAAACTACTTGTCACATATTTCTCTAATCACTACGGGAATAACAATATAGGCCGACGGCCCTTTTATAGGCCGACGGCAATATGTTGGGGCCGTCGGCGTAGCTTGATGGGCCGTCGACCCAGTTTTAGCGTCGGCGTAGGATAGATAGGCCGACGGCAATATGTTGGGGCCGTCGGCGTAGCTTGATGGGCCGTCGACCCAGTTTTAGCGTCGGCGTAGGATAGATAGGCCGACGGCAGCCGTCGACGTAGCATACTACGCTAACGGCAGAGCGACGGCGTCAAGTCTACGCCGACTACGCCGTCGGCGTAGCCATTTTTCTTTTTTGTCCCATTAATCTTAGAAAAATCATAACTAAATCATTTAAATTCAGAAAATTACATATAATATATCAAAATTTGCAGAAAAATAAGATCTATCTATTTAAGCTCAAATATTACATATTTGTTTAAAAATATATATATATAATATAAATACTTTTGTATAACATATTTTTCATTTTTCGAGTGCAAAAAACGGGGTGTTTTGTGAAGCAACCACCAAATAAAAGTTTCAAAATATTAATACCACTTTTTCAAAAATATTAGACCATATTGAGTGCATAATTTCCCAACCTGGATATCTCAAACCTTTTCGTCCAGCTCTCGTAAAAAAGACAAAATCCTGCTGAATCGTAGGAAATGAGTTAGATTTTAACTACAGGTACATGATATGATTCTCATGATTTTTTGCAAAAATCATTTTTAGGTTCACAATATGCTATTTCATTAGACATATAATGCAAGTTTAGTGAGGCTCAGCCCCGAGCTAAGAATCTTCATGCCCCTCGATTTACAAAGTTTGACGATAGTTTGAAACGGGCATAAAAAATTCAAAAACGATCGAAACAATGCAAAACCTTCGCGTGGTGTCATATTATGTGACATAGTTGCATGGAAAATACCAAACCTGGTATATTGATTGTGTCTCAAAAAAACCTTCACAAAATGACCTATCTCAATCGAGGTTTTCTGGATTTCAGATCAAATGACCAATGTTATTGCTAGAATCACGATATAGTTTGCAATAATGTGCCCATATTATTAACGCATGTGTATCATTGGATGGCGAACAATGTTTCGGGAGGAAGTTTTCCTTTTCGTCGCACCAAAAAGACAATTTTTATTTTCCGAGTACAAAAACGGGGCGTTTTGTGAAACAACCCCCAAATAAAAGTGTCAAAATGATAATACCACATTTTTCAAAAATACTAGACCATATTGAATGGAAATTTCCCAACCGGGGTATCTTAAACCTTTTCATCCACCCCTCATGAAAAAGACAAATTCCTGCCGAATCAGCAGGAAATATGTTAGATTTGAACTACAGGTACATGATATGATGCTCATGATTTTTAGAAAAAATCATTTTTAGGTTCATAGTATGCTATTTTATCAGATATATAATGCAAGTTTAGTGAGGCTCAGCCCCGAGCTAAGAATCTTCATGGCCCTCGATTTACAAAGTTTGACGATAGTTTTAAACGGGCATAAAAAATTCAAAACGATCGAAACAATGCAAAACCTTCACGTGGTGTCATATTATGTGACATAGTTGCATGGAAAAATACCAAACCTGGTATATTGATTGTGTCTCAAAAAAACCTTTACAAAATGACCTATCTCAATCGAGGTTTTCTGGATTTCAGGTCAAATGACCAATGTTATTGCTATAATCACGGTATAGTTTGCGATAATGTGTCCATATTATGCACGCATGTGTATCATGGGATGTCTAACAATGTCGCATGAGGAAGTTTTCCTTTTCGTCGCACCAAAAAGGCAATTTTTATTTTTCGAGTGCAAAAAACGGGGCGTTTTGTGAAACAACCACCAAATAAAAGTGTCAAAATGATAATACCATATTTTTCAAAAATACTAGACCATATTGAATGGACAATTTTCCAACCGGGGTATCTGAAACCTTTTCGTCCACCCCTCGTGAAAAAGACAATTTCCTGCCGAATCAGCAGGAAATGTGTTAGATTTACAGGTACATGATATGATGCTCATGATTTTTTGCAAAAATAATTTTTAGGTTCAAAATATGCTATTTCATCAGATATCTAATGCAAGTTTAGTGAGGCTCAGCCCCGAGCTAAGAATTTTCATGCCCCTCGATTTAGGAAGTTTGACGATAGTTTGAAACGGACATAAAAAATTCAAAAACGATCGAAACAATGCAAAACCTTCGCGTGGTGTCATATTATGTGACATAGTTGCATGGAAAAATACAAAACTTGGTATATTGATCATGTCTCAAAAACACTTTCACAAAATGACCTATCTCAATCGAGGTTTTCTGGATTTCAGATCAAATGACCAATGTTATTGCTAGAATCGCGATATAGTTTGCGCTAATGTGCCCATATTGTGTACTCGTGTATATCATGGGATGGCGAACAATGTTGCAGAAGGAAGTTTTCCTTTTCGTCGCACCAAAAAGCCATTTTTTATTTTCCAAGTGCAAAAAACGGGGTGTTTCATGAATCTTGACATAGTTTCAGTTGGTCTAATATTTAAAAGTTACGATATATAATTAAATATATGATAGGGATGTCATATTTGGATTCCTCTCATTTTTCTGATTGATTTGGATATATTATTTGTCGAATTGTGATTTACGGATTTGTAGATATGAATTATTCAAATTTAAATGAAAAAAGCAAAATAAATAAAAATTTTTATTTGAATTCAAGATTATTATTACTTATTCATTATTTTTTACTCAAATAATTGTATGGAATGTAAAAAAATAAATATTTCTAACATTATAGTGTAATGGTTAATATGTTTGATATGGTAATATTCACAACAAGTTCTAGTTTCTTTGTCGGAAGCTCATATGGAAGGAACGAAGAAGTTAAGTGTGCTGCGGCTGGAGTAGTATTAGGATGGGTGATCGGTTGGGAAGTTTGACTAATTGTGCAATTTGACTTGAAACTACGTATATTTAGAATTAAAAATGTCCATGTGAGATTAACAAGTTAAACAATTAAAAAATGTTAAAAAAAATTGAAAAAAAAATTGATAAAAAAATCGAATTTTTTTTGGAAAAATCTAGGCCGACGGTAAAAGCCGTCGGCGTAGCCAAACGGCCGTTAGTCATCTAGGTGGGCCCCATATGGTCTACGCCGACGGCTTTTCTACGCCGACGGGAAGAGAGGCTACGCCTACGGGGTTGTACGCCGACGGCAGCCGTCGGGCCAGCCTACACCGACGGTATTTAGGGACTACGCCGACGGGACCCGGCCGTCGGCTTATTCATCTTCTGCTGTAGTGAATCACACTCTCCCTACCTTGCCTTCAATCAACCATCCCTCATCTGCTACAGAAAACCCCGGTGACATTTAAAAAAAATGGAAACACGTGACTTGCAAATTGCAATTGGAGTGTGAGTTGGCTTCGTTTCTAGATCTGCTCCACCATGCCTAGATGGCATGGCGATGTGGTCCTGGGATGTCAGCCCGCTGAGCGACAACACCAGTCGGCCGTGTATGGACTTGGTGCTGAAGGTTCGGATAGTGTGGAGCGCACAATTGAAGCACGCAGACGAGCTCGTCAAGGAATCAAACTCGAAACCAAATATGTAAATTTCAGAAACATGTTGGTGTCTTTGATAGTTATCCTTGTGAAGCTCAAGAGAAATATGATTCGTTTATGAAACCTAATTATTCAATCGTAGAGTGTATTGCTTCCACAAGTAAAGATAAGATAACTCTCTATATTTCATGATTGACAGATTCACTCAAGTGCTTGAGGTTTCTTTTGCATTAAGGGTTAGCCTTCTGTGGACACAATTAAAGGAAAGATTCTCTAAGTAGAGGAATTTTTCTCGAGCTTTTGAACCGGCTAGCCCAAGGATTTGAAGAAGTTAACAAGGGGGTTCTAGTTAATGCTATAGGAAACTCTCAAATGACATCCCCTCGAATACAGAAGGACCTAATCAATTGTTGCGCCAAATAAGTAATAAACTCTTGATAACTCTTGATACAAGACCTTAGAGGCAGTGGTGGAGCGTGAACAAAACACAGGAGGGAGAAAATCCATAGAGAACAACGAATATGCATTAAAACTGGGGCAAGTCGACAAAAAACAGATATGAGGTATATATTAGATGGCAGTTTCATAAACTCATGATGCTATATACATATCTTGTTCACACAAATACAACCGATATAACTGGTTCTTATATACCTTGGCATTGTGGACAAGTATTTTTTTGGTAGTCCAAAAGAGAAGAACCCATAATGACCAAAAGGCAATTCAATATGACCAATAACTAGCTAGAGAAATCCTCTACGGTTCCTCTTACCTTTGAAAACAACAATTATGTCTTCCTATGTAACTTTTGAAGCAATTTACCTTTCTATTTGTAGCAGCATGATATCCGCAAGAAATTATCTTCCCTTTGATTTACATATTCCATAATGGCCATAGCATCAAGATCAACAAATGTATGTTCAAAATATTCTTCATCTCTTTTTCTTTTAAAAAATGACTGCATGTTCTGTTGTTTCCCTATCGTTGTTTGGATGGCCCAACATCGATCAGGAACCACGATTAACCCACTTGACGACACTCGGGGACGCGTTGCTCGATGCCTCGGCTTTTCTGGCAATGTTATTAGATCCAATATATGGCGGAGGGACAAGTGCACACATAGTCATCGTGAATACCAGACGAACACATGAAGCCAACCTGATGCACACCCAAGACACGATGGTCGCAGGCCGAGCGCGTTGATGGTTAAGACGAAAATGGCACCGTTATTCACCTGGCCAATGAGAAGACGTTCTAGCAAGCCCGACACCGGCACCTTATCTTGCCTTGGTATTTCCATAAAGGAACTTATGCACTTGGATCAGGTAGTCCGACACGACATGAACGACGTGGCGCTATCGGCGGGCTGGTGAAGCTGTAGTCGGGCTCCGTGCAAGGGAAGGCGCCATGCGGGCACGTGTTCTCGTGTTCTTGGATATCATCGTAGTGAAAAAGGCTCCTGCGTCCGTCATGGCAGGACTTGACATGCGTTGTCGCCTCGAGATTGTACGCGATGGCTTTCAATGCCGTGGAGTCCAGCAACTTGGTGTCCAACTAATGCTCATTAAGCATTCTAAGAATTAATACAAGTATCTAGCAATATTACTAAGAAAATATGAGATTTTCTAAGCTAACAAAATTAGAAATCGCACGAAAATCTCTAGATCTGGGATTACCTGAAGAAACCTGAAGAAATGTCGGATTCTAGGCAGACCCGAATGTTGAAGCCGGTGTCGATGGGGATCACAGAAAAGAGGTGCTCAATCTAGTTGAGAGGGGCCTGAACTGGTTGAGAGGGTCTCGATCTAGTTGAGAGGGGCTCGATTTTGTTCGAACAACGATGGTCCAACAATAAATGAAAAGGCGAAATAAGTGTGTGAGCAAATAAATATGCGCGTGCCCACTCTCATTGTACACTCAGAGAGGAGCCGGTCCCATTGTTAGCAATTAACTAGCCCCTCTATCAGGTATTTGTTGGTCGCACTTCAGGTATTCGTGGTCCACCCATATCTTCTCATGGTGCCACCTGTAAGCATTTGAAGGTCCCACTCATGGCAGGTTGTTAGTCAAGTAACAAATACGGGCCTTGACTCAACAGAAATGCTCTGACGAGCCTAGGTTGGAGAGAGAGGGCAAAGGTGATGAGTTTTTCGAGCATTGGACAGAGTAGTACAAATCATAGTGAGACACGAAACCAGTTATCCCTTCTTTTTGTCTCTGTTTAGTATCCCATTTTTCATGCATCAGAGTTCTAAAACTACTTTTATTAATCAATGAAAAAGGTTTTTCCTTTTTTCCTATTTCAAAGTAGAATGTACATGTCAGGAATATGCAACTTGTATTCCTCTGGGGGCCAAAGGCCACAATATATAGTACATGTATAGGTGGAAATATGCAGGAAGACCTCCTAACCAGTGGGGACATACAATATACAAATATACATCTAACCCCCCCCCCCCCCCCTCAAACTCATGGTGGCTCAACAACACTGAGTTTGGAGAGAAAGAATGTATGTTGCGCAATGGTCTGTGCCTTCATAAAGAAATCCGTCAACTGTAACTCTGAAGGCATATACTGAAGCGCAACAACCTGAGCCTACACCTGAGCACGTGTATAGAAAGCATCAATACCAATATGCTTGGTAAACTCATGCTTGACCGGATCACGTGCAACACTAATAGCACCTGTACTGTCAGACAAAACCAGAGTGAGTGTGGTAATAGAGACCCCAAAATCCGCAAGTAACCACCATAATCAGGTCACCTCACCAGTCAACAAGGCCATATGTGGCATCCCGCAAAAACCACTACTAGAAAATCGCGTTAAATTTGTGCATTGCATCGTCATCATCATGTATTGTTTGTCAAAAACTAATTTCGAAAACCTATTTTTTGTTTTCCAAACGCCTCGTCTTCGTTCAACACGCAAACCCCGGGTCTCCGGATTATTTTGTTTTGTTGCTATCGGTTTGCAACGGTCCAATTAAAGTAAATAAAATATTAAGTTATTTTTAGTGGGGCAGTCGAACGGGCCAGATCGACCCGAACGACCACCCCAGAAAAATTAAATCGGTCCACCCCTTTTTCCTACAGCTACCAAACTACCTACCCAGCCCAACCCTCCACCTCACCCCAACCTATCCTATGTCGCCACCTCACCTCTCCTCTCTCCCCCACCCAATCCCGCGCTGCCACATCACCCCCCAACCCTCCCTCTCTCTCTCACCCTTCCCACCCACACAACCCACACCACACACGCCACAACCCCACGCGCCGGCCGCCTCCCCCTGGGACCCACCCGCCAGCGCACACTCTGCACACACGCACGCCGACCCCGCGTGGCCCATCCCCAACCTCCCGCACGTCTCTCTCTTCCCCCGCGCCGCTCTCTGCCTCGCCGGCGGGCAGCGCCTCCGCGCCTCCCCCTCCCCCTCTCCGGCGTGTGCCGCCCTCGTCGGCCCCTCCGCCTCACCTCCTTCCCCGCGCCACCGGAGCTCCCCGCCAAGCTCGCCCCGACCTCGCCCCGCGTCCGGCCGCTCCTCCCCGCGTGAGCGCCGGCCAGACCCCGGCTCCTCCCCGCCGTCGACCCGCTCGCCGGCTCCTGCCCGCTCCTCCCCGCAACCCCGACCGTGCCGCCACCGCCCTCGACCACCTCCCCCGCCCCCGAGCATCCCTCGCCGCCCCGGCTCGCCTCGTCGAGCCGTACGACCACCACAGGCCTCGCCCTCTGGCCGGCGCCGCCGCCGCTCCATGGAAGCCCCGGCTCGGCTCCCCTCCTCCTCGGTCGAACCCGCCGCCCCGGCCCTCCTCTCGGCCCGCTTCCGCCGCGACGCCGCCCCAAGCTCCGCCGTGCTGCCCCAGCTCGACCCCACCCGCTGACTGCGTCTCCGTGACCAAGTCCACCCGGCCGTGTGGTCCCCCGCTGGCTAGAGCACGTCCACGCAGGGACCAGTTCAAGTTTCCCCTTTGCCATCAGTCCAGTCACCGGTTGACCTCGCGTGTGTGCTCAGTGCCGCTAAGATCTTCGATGATTGACGACGAGAACGAGTAACCGATGCCGCTACAAGGCCTTCACCGACACGAAGTCGGAACAAAGATTTTCTACAATGGAACCTGAAGCTCGTCATCACGGAACATCAAGTACTCCTACATGGACCAAAGACCGAACCCGTACCCGGTGCCGCGCCAAGATCTTCGAAAAACCACGGTACCACACAAGTTCACCATCGACCTCGAGATCTTCACCACTCGTAGTGTTCCATCAAGATCGCCATCAATAATGAACCCCGACACCGAAACCAAGTGGCGCCCTATTCCAAGATCTTCGTCATGGACCCTGACGCCGTTTCCAAGTTCGCCACCGGTGCATAAAGAGAAAACCTCAAGGACTTCGACACGGAGCGTCAAGATCGCCTCACGGAATCCAAAGCCCCGAACCCGAAGGTATTCTACCTGGAAGACAAGAACACCTACTGGACCCGGTGAAGCGGGCGCCTCAAGATCTACTTCACGGACGCGAGTACCCCGGTACCCGATTCACTCAAGCTCGCCATCGACGACAAGAACGACAGCAACCAGGGCTAACCCGATGCGCCCCGACGCCACGCCAAGTTCGTCTACCCGAACGCCAAGATCTACCCCGATCCGAAGACCCTAACCCCGGAGACCGAGACCTAAACCATCGAACCCTGGACCCTGAGACCGACCCCGAACCCTGGAACCAAGATCGTCGAACCCTAAATGTGTGACCCTTTCCTCGAGCCCTATTTTATAAATGCTAAATATAAAACTTGTTGCATATTTAATTGACATCTCGCATGCATATCTGTGGTTTGGGGGCCTTATGCCATTCACCTTATAATTAAATATGGGGCCCATATGCGGGCAAATCTAACCTTATATTGGCCTCATTTCAATTTGTGTAGCGAACCCGGTGCTATCTTTTGCCTTGCTAAAACAACATTTAATTTGCGGGGTAGTTGAATAACTTGAACCGTTTAATTAAATGTTGGGACCCTGGTTCCACTTAATACGACCTAAATTGCATCGCACTTCTGCCATGCCATACATCATACATGCATCATGCCGATCTTTTGCCGTAGTATTAAATATTGTATCCGGTGTTTCTTCTAGTGATTTGCTTCTTCGCGGATAAGGCCGTTGAGTTGATGTGAGCTTCGCCCCGATCTTCGGATGAACCTTCGACAATGTTTTCAGGCGAGCATCTCCCTCTTTCTACCTATCTTACTTTTATAGTATTTATTCCCTCCTGTTGATCTATTGCTATCTGTGTTGCGATGCTCTAGTTTTCGTACCGTGATATCCCCTGCAGCCTTATATTGCCTTGGACACACCCTATTACCTGTTGTTTGGTAGGTAGTTGGACTTGCGCGCCGTAGTCGCTTGCTCTAGTGCTGTTGCGTGTTGTCAAGTGCCACAGTTGTTGGAGCCTTGCCGCATGTTTGGTGTTGGAGATTATCATGGTTTTACTTATCGCTCACTTTAATTCCTGTTTAACAAACTAAAATTGAAGTAAGCAGAGGCATCGGTGGGTGATAGATAATATTTGGTTTCCGAACGCCCACTTGTGTCCCGTAGGACCCCGAGTACTTGATACCTGTTCCTTGATTTATTGCGCTATCCACATCCGGGAGGTATATGGGACCCCCCTGAGCCAGAGCTTGATTCAGTCTTATTTCTTGGGGCCACAAACTAGTTTGAGGTTTTATTTACTATCCTGTACTTATGCCATGCTACTACTGTATTTACGATTGTGCGAGGAGCACACTGTACTGTTTAGGAATTGTGACCCGTTTTCGCGGTATCGACAAGCCCAGTCACACTTTCGGGTTCCCAGTCGTTTACAGCCGGCCCCACAAACCTTGAGGCCGTCTCGAAGTCAGCTAACTTCGTTGCGGGTCTACTTTAAGGGGTGGCCCCCTGAAATATTTCTGAATCTTGTGATTGCTTTGTCGTGAAGGCCTCGTTGGGTTTTGATTTGGTTTTTCCGAGGTTGATCGAGTGTGTGTTGCTATTGGTGCACCCCGGCCGGGTAAAACTTTCTGAAAGCCGTGTCCGCGGTTATGGACGACTTGGAGCACAGTATCTCGACCATAGACAAGCATAACTAAAGTTTATTGCTATAAATTTGACTTATAATGACTAGTAATCAGCTTCACTATAATGGAATGGCTAACTAATATTGCCCATAACTGCTTGCTTTGGGTGTCGCTTGCGACCACTGTACCTGACTAGTAAGTATTGCAACTACAACGGAATGGCTGAATAAAAGTACCAACAACTGCTGGGTTTTGGGTTTATTTCACGCTATCTGTATCTGGTTAGTAATTGTTGCAACTACAACGGAATGGTTAACTAAAATGACCCACTGCTTATTTCATCAGGACGACTATCTTTACTTGACCAGTAATTGCTGCAACAATAACCGAATAAATAAAACTGCCAACTGTGTGAGTTCCTCGGTTGACTTCCTCGATCGGTGTCGAGGGGGAAACACCAGGATGGGTTTGTTTGGTGTTAGTTTCAGGTTGGATCCGGATAGGTCATTCTTATCCCTCTCTGATAACCGCCAGTTGGATCGAGTCTCTATAGGTTGTTTAGTGCATGCTGCCGCTGCCGCTTCAGTCCACCATACCTGTGTAGGCGAGGACCGCCGAATTCTAGTCTCGCCGTGTACTGGCCTCGGTACTGACGCTCCTTCTTTTTCCTTTGCCCTTTGTCGGCACCCCTTTTGTTTAAGCAGGTTTTGAGATCGACGTCGTTAGCAGGGTTACCCTTCCGGCTTGGCCTGGGCAGGGTTATGGACGCCATTGGTTATTCTTCAGGGCTCTTAGCCCCATTTGCATCTTGTCCGTAGCTGGACGCACTATCGTTTTCAAGGTGATTTGGGTCTTTGTATATAATATCTGTATTCTTGGCTCATTGAGTCGCTGTTGTATATATACCTGTTCTGTGGGTCCCATCGAGGACTGTTGTGTAATGTTATTACTTCGTTTTCCACCCGCACGAAAGTGCCTGGTGGGCACCTTTGAATCGTTTCTATGCGGGTTTGGCGGGAATCGCTAAACTTGCATAGGTCCGGTTCTGAGGGTGTTACAGAGTGGTATCAGAGCTCAGCAGTTGCGATACCCCACAAGTCCAGCCTGTAGGATAACCTAGCTAACGGCCGAGGTAGAGTGTCAAAACTATTTTTGCAAAATCGGTTGGATATTTCTGATTAGGTCTGATTTTACTCCTTACCCCTCTGCTATTCTCCCCTTACCTCTACGTGTTTTGAATCCGCTCTCTTCTCTTTCTTCGAGTCCAGGACTTCTCGTGGTGGGGTTTTCCGTCGTACCTTCAGGGTTTCGCTTCCTTCTTTGATAACGGTGTTCTACCATCCGGTGTTCAAGTTGCCTGAGGAATCAGTCTGCTGCGGTACCATTCTTTGTTCCTTGTTTATGCTATCCGGTGTTTCCCGACGCGACGATATCATCCACGCCAGATCCGATGCAGAGTCTGCATCACTCCTTTGTTTCGAACCTTGATTGTCGAGATCTTCAGTCTAATTCCGAGAGTTGGTTGCATAATCCGTTTATTCGTGTGCAGAGTAATGGTTTGAGTGCGGGATGGAGTAGCTACCATACCACTACTCTTATCATTCGCTCTTGTACGTCGAATCAGTGGATCCAGCAGTTTTACTCCGTCCACGGAAGTTAGAGGTGGCTTTATTTGTTGATATCTCTACCTTCGACCTTTTGTTCCCGGAGAGTTCTCTCGACGATCACGGACAACGACCTCTTGTTAGTGGTGTCGCGAAGATATACACGAAGCGAGAAGACGTGGATCGCCGACCTTCTTCCCGGTACCATGAGGCGGATCTCGAGGGCGAGATCCCTTGTTAGTGGTGTCGAATTGTGGCATCCCGCAAAAACCACTACTAGAAAATCGCGCTAAATTTGTGCATTGCATCGTCATCATCATGTATTGTTTGTCAAAAACTAATTTCGAAAACCTATTTTTTGTTTTCCAAACGCCTCGTCTTCGTTCAACACGCAAACCCCGGGTCTCCGGATTATTTTGTTTTGTTGCTATCGGTTTGCAACGGTCCAATTAAAGTAAATAAAATATTAAGTTATTTTTAGTGGGGCAGTCGAACGGGCCAGATCGACCCGAACGACCACCCCAGAAAAATTAAATCGGTCCACCCCTTTTTCCTACAGCTACCAAACTACCTACCCAGCCCAACCCTCCACCTCACCCCAACCTATCCTATGTCCCCACCTCACCTCTCCTCTCTCCCCCACCCAATCCCGCGCTGCCACATCACCCCCCAACCCTCCCTCTCTCTCTCACCCTTCCCACCCACACAACCCACACCACACACGCCACAACCCCACGCGCCGACCGCCTCCCCCTGGGACCCACCCGCCAGCACACACTCTGCACACACGCAAGCCGACCCCGCGTGGCCCATCCCCAACCTCCCGCACGTCTCTCTCTTCCCCCGCGCCGCTCTCTGCCTCGCCGGCGGGCAGCGCCTCCGCGCCTCCCCCTCCCCCTCTCTGGCGTGCGCCGCCCTCGTCGGCCCCTCCGCCTCACCTCCTTCCCCGCGCCACCGGAGCTCCCCGCCAAGCTCGCCCCGACCTCGCCCCGCGTCCGGCCGCTCCTCCCCGCGTGAGCGCCGGCCAGACCCCGGCTCCTCCCCGCCGTCGACCCGCTCGCCGGCTCCTGCCCGCTCCTCCCCGCAACCCCGACCGCGCCGCCACCGCCCTCGACCACCTCCCCCGCCCCCGAGCATCCCTCGCCGCCCCGGCTCGCCTCGTCGAGCCGTACGACCACCACAGGCCCCGCCCTCTGGCCGGCGCCGCCGCCGCTCCATGGAAGCCCCGGCTCGGCTCCCCTCCTCCTCGGTCGAACCCGCCGCCCCGGCCCTCCTCTCGGCCCGCTTCCGCCGCGACGCCGCCCCAAGCTCCGCCGTGCTGCCCCAGCTCGACCCCACCCGCTGACTGCGTCTCCGTGACCAAGTCCACCCGGCCGTGTGGTCCCCCGCTGGCTAGAGCACGTCCGCGCAGGGACCAGTTCAAGTTTCCCCTTTGCCATCAGTCCAGTCACCGGTTGACCTCGCGTGTGTGCTCAGTGTGTTGGAGATATGCCCAAGAGGCAATAATAAAGTGGTTATTATCATGTCTTCACACTTATGATAAATGTTTACATACCATGCTATAATTGTATTAACCGGAAACATTAATACTTGTGTGATTTGTAAACTAAAATAAGAGTCCCTAGTAAAGCCTCTTGTTAAACTAGCTTGTTGGTTAATATATGATCATGGTTTCCTGATCATGAACATAGAGATGTTATTAACAACAGGATCATATCGTTAGGAGAATGATGTGATGGACATACTCCTATAGATAAGCGTAGCATAAAGATCAAGTCATTTCAATAGTTCAATTGCTATATGCTTTCTGATACATAGTAACCTAATTCCTTCGACCATGAGATCATGCATATCACCTTTACTGGATGGATGCTTTGATGTCATCAAACACCACACCGTAACAGGGTGGCTATAAAAGTGGCATTGAGTGTTCGGAAAGTATTGGTTGAAACACATGGATCAAGAGTGGGATTTGTCCATCCGCATGACGGATAGATATACTCTGGGCCCTCTCGGTGAAATGTCATCCAATTAGCTTGCAAGCATGTGACTTGGTCACAAGGGATCACATATCACGGGAACGAGAAAAGAGTACTTATCAGTAACGAGGATGAACTAGGTATGCAGAGATACCGACGATCATAACCTCGGATAAGTAACATATCGTGAGACAAAGGGAAATTGGTATCGTATGTAAGTGGTTCATTCGATCGCAAAGTAATCGTAGAAATATGTGGGAGCCATATGAATTTCCAGATTCCTCTATTGGTTATTGTTCGGAGAAGTGTCTCGATCATGTCCGCATAATTCACGAACCGTAGGGAGACACACTTAAGGATTCGACGTTGTTTGAGTAGTTATGGTATTATGAGAAAGAGACCGAATGTTGTTCGGAGTCTCGGATGGGATCCGGGATATCACGAGGTGATCCGGAATGGTCCGGAGAATAAGATTCATATAAGGAAAGTCCCGTTTCGGAGTTCGGGAATGATTCCGGTGTTTTCATCGGGAATGTTCTAGAAGGTTCCGGATTGTCCGGCACTCCGGGGGGGAAGGGGTACATGAATGTGTCATTACATATTGGAATGATTGCATCATGTACTAAGTGTTCTTGCTGTCCCAAATATAGGATTAAATTGAATCCTAAAACAGAAAAGTCAAATGTCCAGTTTGAAAGTCAAACGGCTAAAACAAGAAACTGTGGGAAACAAGCAAGAGGAGTTGGAATCAACTTGGAGGAGGAGTTGGACTCCTCCAGGCCGGCGGCCAGCCCTAGGCCGAGTTGGGGAGGGACTCCCTCCCTCCCCTGGCGCGCCAAGACCCCCCTCCCATAAAAGGAGGGGCAGGGCTCCTCCTAGACACACAAGTTTCCTATCCTCTAAACTAAACCCTAGATCTAGACCCCGGTTTAGAGCTATTCGGTTTAGAGCCTTCTAATTGGTTTAGAGCCTTCTAATTGGTGTGTCTAATTACTAGACCACTAATAGCCTCTCTCATAAGCTCCACCATACTCGCACCGGCTTAAGGCGAAGCCCTGCGGGATTTCCCCTCTACCTCCGGTACCACGCCGTTGTGCTGCCGGAATCGCGAGGAGAGTGCTACAACCTCCGCTGCCTGCTGGAACAAGGGAGAGGAAGGTCTTCGTCGAGTACCGAACGTGTGACCGACTGCGGGAGCGCTGCTGGAACGTGGCGCAGGAAGGATCGTCTACACGATCTTGAGATCGGAAAGAGTACGACTACATCATCCACGAGAATCTGCTCTCGTTAACCGCTTTGGAATCTTCGAGGGTGAGTTCCTCTATCGACTCGTTGCTACAATCTAGTAGATAGATCTTGGCTTGTTTGTTTGTATGCGATAGAAAAATTTTGTTTTCCATGCTACGAACCCCTACAGTGGTATCAGAGCCGTGTCTATATGTAGATCTGTTGCACGAGTAGAACACAATGGTCATTGTGGGCGTTGATGCTTTTATTGTAGATTGCTTTTTGTGTACTTTGCATCTTGCGGTATGTTGGGATGAAGCGGCCCGGGCTAACCTTACATGACATCGTTCATGAGACTTGCTCCACGTTTGACATGCAACTTGTATTGCATAAGTGGCTTTGCGGGTGCCTGTTTCTCCTAGCATAGTTAAGATCCAATTTACAACGGGTAATCAACAATGCTAGTATCAATGTTGTGGTTCTTGTTCGTAAGTTAGAACGACACTTATGGAAAGCCCCAAACCACGTAAAATATGCAAAGAAAGTAGAAGCGTCTAACTTTGTTTTGCAGGGGTGTGCAGTGATGTGATATGGCCATGATTGTGATTATATTTGATGTATGCAATGTTCCTTATTGTAAGTTGGCAACCGGCAGGAGCCATATGGTTGTCTTTAATTTCTGTTAAGACCTGCGTGTCTATTCAAAATAGTTGTAATAGTTGATGCTGGTGGACGACAACCATGAAGAAGCATCATTGACCTTGATGCTATGCCGGTGATGATGGAGATCATGTTCGTGCTTGAAGATGGAGATCGAAAGCACAAAGAAGAAAGGCCATATCATATCACATATTATGAATTGCCTGTGATGTTAATCCTTTATGCATCTTGTATTGCTTAGTAGACGACGGTAGCATTATAAGATGATCCCTCATGCACATAAATTTCAAAGTTCTAAAGTGTTCACCCTTAGTATGCACCGTTGCCAAAGCTTGCTGCTTCGAAGCACCACGTGATGATCGGGTGTCTTTGATTCCGCGGGTGAATACAACGTAAGCAAGCCAGATTTGCTTATGCGGTAGCTAAGGTTTGATCTTGACGAGCCTAGCATGTACAGACATGGCCTCAGGAACA
This sequence comes from Avena sativa, assembly GCA_916181665.1. Classification (NCBI taxonomy): domain Eukaryota; kingdom Viridiplantae; phylum Streptophyta; class Magnoliopsida; order Poales; family Poaceae; genus Avena; species Avena sativa. The sequence goes on from OV702282.1 coordinate 200,744,185, forward strand.
CGGATTACCGAAAGGTAGAGCATGAGTCATATAGTAGATATGATGAACATGTTGATTGTTCGCCATTGAAGCTATATCAATTCTCGTGATGATCGGTTTTGATGTGGTGAATTTGGTTCGTGTGATCACTAAAACAATGTGAGGGATATTGTTTTGAGTGGGAGTTCACCTAGATTAATTTAATTATTAATTAGAACTCAATTTATCATAAACTAAATCAAAGTGAAATTGCATAGTTGTTGTAGTCATTGGCATCCGTTTACCACCTTGCGCTTAGTTATAATTGAGATGATAGAACTATAGAATTCTGGTTAGTTACTTTACGAACTGGTATCGTATTGTTTTGAAGTGTTAATCTAAAGTTTAAAAGTCCTATTGCAAACTTTCAGTAAGTTCCGGTTACTCCATGAAGTTTAATAATTAGTATTAAATCAAGAGTAACAATTCCAAGTGTTAGTATATAAGTATCATGTTTGTATCCATGATTCTTGATATTCAAAGGATTCCCTTAATATCAAGGTTATCTAGGATCTGAAAGAGTTGTTTCAGAAACCATGATGTGTGGAAGATATTGTGATATCTGAAACGAAGTTTTGGTTGCAACATGATAGAGTATAATATGGCAAAAGTCATGTTCTCATATTTGATGAAAATTTGCAAAAAGGTTGGAGACACTTGTTGTCTTAATCCTCCAAAAGGTTTTGGATAGCAACATTATACTCATAATTCATTGTTATAAGCTAAAAGTAGCTTGATCATGGACAATTCCATGATAAGGGTGAATATTTGATGTAGGTAAAATGTTTACTACACCAAGAGATTACTAAAGAAAGGAATTTGAAAGAACACCAAATATTTGATGATGGTGATCTACTTCAAAGTGCAAGTCCAAAGACATTGGTATTTAATTATACACACTTTGGACTATATGTCATATGTATGACTTCACTATTGATATTGATAGATTCTTTCAAATAGAAAAGGAAATATTGAAAGAGAATCTCATAAATATATGGCAGAAAAGAAAAGACTAGAATTGTTCAGTTTAAGTATATAGATGATATACATGTTATGGCTATATTCTTTGCTTATTAAACAATGTGGTTCTCAAGTATTTGATACTGAATTTGTTGGTGTGAATCGTCATACGAAACAACACAATTCATGAACTACAATTGGCCTAAGTAACTAGCAAAAGAATATGTGATGATGTTCATCGAGAACAAATAAAGCGTTATTATGTTGCTCGTTAAACATCAAAGCTTGCCTTCAAAGATTTGTTTTATCAGGTATTATGAGAACAAAAGGGTTGTTCAAATAATTGCCGTAATCCATAAAAGATGGATGATTCACAAATCTCGTTGGAGAAATCACATCCATAAAACTAGTGCTAAAATGTCGAAAGACAAATTGATTGAAAGATCACTTAGGAAGTGACATCGCCGTTTAAATTATATTTGAAAGAAAACATGAAGAAACTCCATGTTGATGGAATTTTGGAGTCTTCTGATTTTTGATCAAATGACGCTTGTGAAACTTTCCTAGAGATAATTAAAACTTCGTTCATAGGCCAAAAGGGAATGAATGACTAGCTTTTTGGAACTTGTACATATTGTTGTACGAAATCCATTATGTGTAGTCAAGAGCGATGGATTTCAACTTCATATGCTTTCTCCAAAAATTTGAGTGGATATATGAATATTTACTTAATAAGGATAAAGTATGAAACACTTGAAAAGTTCAAAGACTTTCAAGATGAAGTGCAAAATCATTGTAACAAGAATATAAACAGTTTATGATAAAGATCATAAAGGAAGATATTTGAGTTACAAGTTTAGCATAATACCTAAGATTTAAGGAATCGTTCCGTAGATTTGCATTTCCCGAAACACCATAAGAGTATGGAGCGTTCGAGATATGTAATTAAACCTTGTTTGACATGGTAAGATCAAAGGTATAATTCATAAAACTGCCATTGTATTTTAAAGATTAAAAGCTTTAGAGATTACCGTTTTTCCACTGAAAAGAGCTCCATCATAAACCGCTGAAATGACACCATATAAGGTTATGGTTTGGGATAAAACCCAAGTTGTCCTTTCTTAAACATTGGTATGCTATGCATAAGAAAGATGTGTGCAACCAAAGTCGGATGAACCTGTCTTTGTATAAACTGTTCCTCCATAAAACACCGGAGACAAAAATGTTTGTTGCTTAGAACGTCAAGTTTCTTTGAGAAGAAATTTTTCGTGAAAAGTTAAGTGGGAGGACAATAGAAACTTTGATAAGGTTAAAAGAACCTTAGCTATATGTGCAGAGTTGCGCAGCGCCGAAAAGTGTTCCGGAGACAGCAACAATGCTCATGGCTCACGTACCTCAAATGTTGTGGTCACAGAGATCTAAGTTCCTATTGAAACAAGTAGGTCGGATGAACAATCAAATACCAAGATTTGAGGGTTGAAACATTATTTGAGAATAATGAACCGACTACATGCAGAGAAGCGATGATGGGCCCTGACTCCGTAAAATGGCTTGAAGCCATAAAATCCGTGATAGTTCCATACACGAGAAATCAAGTTTTGAACTTGAAGGACCCTCGAGAAAGGTGTAAGACCTTACAGTTGTGTCTGGATCTATGAAAAAATAGACATGGATGTTTTACATCTATGAAATAGTCGACATGTTGGGAAAGAGTTCACAACAAGTTGTATATGACAAGATTTGATCTTTCATAACGATTTTTAGTCTAGACGGATTAATGTAGCAACCAATACATATAATTTGTTATGTGGTAGTAGAATAAACAAAACAAGTTCTTCTAATAGAATGGTTACCTAGGACGTGTGCATGACACGGTCCAAAGGGTTTTGTTAATTCAAAGGATGCTAAAAACATATGCAAACTTCAATGGTTGAAGTAAGCATAGCGGAGTTGGAATCTTCACTATGATGAAACTGTTAAAAGAGTTTAATTTCATCGGAGACAATGAAGATGCTTGCATTTGCAAGAAATTAAGTGGGAGCGCTAAGACATATTTCTAATACATTATGTGGAGGACATATTGTTGATTGGAAAAGATGTATCTTTTATTAACACATATTAAGAATTTCATCCTGATGAAAGACTTAGGCAAAACCCAAATATTTGGCATCAATAGACGCTAATATGGTTGTGCCAGAAGTACATAGACAAGATATTGAATGAGTTCAATATAGAAACTACAAGAGAGGTTCTTGTTGCACAGAAAGGATTGAAAGAGTTCAATGTTGATGATATATTCAAGTGTATTAGCACTTGGTAAGTGAAACAAAGATTCAAGTATAGATTGATACTTGATGTATGAAATCACAAAGAGTATTTATATCAATCATACTGTGATATGTACAAATCCAGATATGTCCTATGCTCTAAATGTTGTGAGCATATACCAGAATGATTTGTAAGATGATCATTGGACAATAGTAAGGATATTCTTATGATCTTTTGGAAGAACTAAGAGTATATTATTTGTAGAAGTGACAAATAGATGGTTAGTTCATTGTAAAAGTACTACATTGATACTAGCTTTGTCACGAAGTACAAATTAAGTTTATCTCAAACTAAACTAAGGGTGGCACAATATAATGGAAAGTGAGTTCCATAATGGATTTGGATGAGTTCCAAAGTTAAGACATTGTGACAGATACTACAACAAAAGGCTAAGTATATGACTGCTATTATAGCAGCAAAAGAGGGCATTTGTGTCAAGTAGTTTGTTATCAAACTAGGTGTAGTTCACAGTGGGATAATACTATGAAGATATATTGTACGACAATATTATCAACATGTTTTAACCCCAAAGAGCTAAAGGTCACACCGAAAGACCAAATTTATGCAAAGCCATCTCATTAGAGAATGAGTGATGCGTAGAGACGCAAAGACATGCAATTACACACGGACCTAGAAGTGTCAGATCCGGAGATCAGTTGACCACTAGCAATCGTGTACATACAACACCGTAAAGCCATAGGTGTTGAATACACAAAGGTTCGAAACTAGATTATTGACTCTAGTGCAAGTGGGAGACTGTTGGAGATATGCCCAAGAGGCAATAATAAAGTGGTTATTATCATGTCTTCACACTTATGATAAATGTTTACATACCATGCTATAATTGTATTAACCGGAAACATTAATACTTGTGTGATTTGTAAACTAAAATAAGAGTCCCTAGTAAAGCCTCTTGTTAAACTAGCTTGTTGGTTAATATATGATCATGGTTTCCTGATCATGAACATAGAGATGTTATTAACAACAGGATCATATCGTTAGGAGAATGATGTGATGGACATACTCCTATAGATAAGCGTAGCATAAAGATCAAGTCATTTCAATAGTTCAATTGCTATATGCTTTCTGATACATAGTAACCTAATTCCTTCGACCATGAGATCATGCATATCACCTTTACTGGATGGATGCTTTGATGTCATCAAACACCACACCGTAACAGGGTGGCTATAAAAGTGGCATTGAGTGTTCGGAAAGTATTGGTTGAAACACATGGATCAAGAGTGGGATTTGTCCATCCGCATGACGGATAGATATACTCTGGGCCCTCTCGGTGAAATGTCATCCAATTAGCTTGCAAGCATGTGACTTGGTCACAAGGGATCACATATCACGGGAACGAGAAAAGAGTACTTATCAGTAACGAGGATGAACTAGGTATGCAGAGATACCGACGATCATAACCTCGGATAAGTAACATATCGTGAGACAAAGGGAAATTGGTATCGTATGTAAGTGGTTCATTCGATCGCAAAGTAATCGTAGAAATATGTGGGAGCCATATGAATTTCCAGATTCCTCTATTGGTTATTGTTCGGAGAAGTGTCTCGATCATGTCCGCATAATTCACGAACCGTAGGGAGACACACTTAAGGATTCGACGTTGTTTGAGTAGTTATGGTATTATGAGAAAGAGACCGAATGTTGTTCGGAGTCTCGGATGGGATCCGGGATATCACGAGGTGATCCGGAATGGTCCGGAGAATAAGATTCATATAAGGAAAGTCCCGTTTCGGAGTTCGGGAATGATTCCGGTGTTTTCATCGGGAATGTTCTAGAAGGTTCCGGATTGTCCGGCACTCCGGGGGGGAAGGGGTACATGAATGTGTCATTACATATTGGAATGATTGCATCATGTACTAAGTGTTCTTGCTGTCCCAAATATAGGATTAAATTGAATCCTAAAACAGAAAAGTCAAATGTCCAGTTTGAAAGTCAAACGGCTAAAACAAGAAACTGTGGGAAACAAGCAAGAGGAGTTGGAATCAACTTGGAGGAGGAGTTGGACTCCTCCAGGCCGGCGGCCAGCCCTAGGCCGAGTTGGGGAGGGACTCCCTCCCTCCCCTGGCGCGCCAAGACCCCCCTCCCATAAAAGGAGGGGCAGGGCTCCTCCTAGACACACAAGTTTCCTATCCTCTAAACTAAACCCTAGATCTAGACCCCGGTTTAGAGCTATTCGGTTTAGAGCCTTCTAATTGGTTTAGAGCCTTCTAATTGGTGTGTCTAATTACTAGACCACTAATAGCCTCTCTCATAAGCTCCACCATACTCGCACCGGCTTAAGGCGAAGCCCTGCGGGATTTCCCCTCTACCTCCGGTACCACGCCGTTGTGCTGCCGGAATCGCGAGGAGAGTGCTACAACCTCCGCTGCCTGCTGGAACAAGGGAGAGGAAGGTCTTCGTCGAGTACCGAACGTGTGACCGACTGCGGGAGCGCTGCTGGAACGTGGCGCAGGAAGGATCGTCTACACGATCTTGAGATCGGAAAGAGTACGACTACATCATCCACGAGAATCTGCTCTCGTTAACCGCTTTGGAATCTTCGAGGGTGAGTTCCTCTATCGACTCGTTGCTACAATCTAGTAGATAGATCTTGGCTTGTTTGTTTGTATGCGATAGAAAAATTTTGTTTTCCATGCTACGAACCCCTACACAGTGCCGCTAAGATCTTCGATGATTGACGACGAGAACGAGTAACCGGTGCCGCTACAAGGCCTTCACCGACACGAAGTCGGAACAAAGATTTTCTACAATGGAACCTGAAGCTCGTCATCACGGAACATCAAGTACTCCTACATGGACCAAAGACCGAACCCGTACCCGGTGCCGCGCCAAGATCTTCGAAAAACCACGGTACCACACAAGTTCACCATCGACCTCGAGATCTTCACCACTCGTAGTGTTCTGTCAAGATCGCCATCAATAATGAACCCCGACACCGAAACCAAGTGGCGCCCTATTCCAAGATCTTCGTCATGGACCCTGACGCCGTTTCCAAGTTCGCCACCGGTGCATAAAGAGAAAACCTCAAGGACTTCGACACGGAGCGTCAAGATCGCCTCACGGAATCCGAAGCCCCGAACCCGAAGGTATTCTACCTGGAAGACAAGAACACCTACTGGACCCGGTGAAGCGGGCGCCTCAAGATCTACTTCACGGACGCGAGTACCCCGGTACCCGATTCACTCAAGCTCGCCATCGACGACAAGAACGACAGCAACCAGGGCTAACCCGATGCGCCCCGACGCCACGCCAAGTTCGTCTACCCGAACGCCAAGATCTACCCCGATCCGAAGACCCTAACCCCGGAGACCGAGACCTAAACCGTCGAACCCTGGACCCTGAGACCGACCCCGAACCCTGGAACCAAGATCGTCGAACCCTAAATGTGTGACCCTTTCCTCGAGCCCTATTTTATAAATGCTAAATATAAAACTTGTTGCATATTTAATTGACATCTCGCATGCATATCTGTGGTTTGGGGGCCTTATGCCATTCACCTTATAATTAAATATGGGGCCCATATACGGGCAAATCTAACCTTATATTGGCCTCATTTCAATTTGTGTAGCGAACCCGGTGCTATCTTTTGCCTTGCTAAAACAACATTTAATTTGCGGGGTAGTTGAATAACTTGAACCGTTTAATTAAATGTCGGGACCCTGGTTCCACTTAATACGACCTAAATTGCATCGCACTTCTGCCATGCCATACATCATACATGCATCATGCCGATCTTTTGCCGTAGTATTAAATATTGCATCCGGTGTTTCTTCTAGTGTTTTGCTTCTTCGCGGATAAGGCCGTTGAGTTGATGTGAGCTTCGCCCCGATCTTCGGATGAACCTTCGACAATGTTTTCAGGCGAGCATCTCCCCCTTTCTACCTATCTTACTTTTATAGTATTTATTCCCTCCTGTTGATCTATTGCTATCTGTGTTGCGATGCTCTAGTTTTCGTACCGTGATATCCCCTGCAGCCTTATATTGCCTTGGACACACCCTATTACCTGTTGTTTGGTAGGTAGTTGGACTTGCGCGCCGTAGTCGCTTGCTCTAGTGCTGTTGCGTGTTGTCAAGTGCCACAGTTGTTGGAGCCTTGCCGCATGTTTGATGTTGGAGATTATCATGGTTTTACTTATCGCTCACTTTAATTCCTGTTTAACAAACTAAAATTGAAGTAAGCAGAGGCATCGGTGGGTGATAGATCATATTTGGTTTCCGAACGCCCACTTGTGTCCTGTAGGATCCCGAGTACTTGATACCTGTTCCTTGATTTATCGCGCTATCCACATCCGGGAGGTATATGGGACCCCCCCTGAGCCAGAGCTTGATTCAGTCTTATTTCTTGGGGCCACAAACTAGTTTGAGGTTTTATTTACTATCCTGTACTTATGCCATGCTACTACTGTATTTACGATTGTGCGAGGAGCACACTATACTGTTTAGGAATTGTGACCCGTTTTCGCGGTATCGACAAGCCCAGTCACACTTTCGGGTTCCCAGTCGTTTACAGCCGGCCCCACAAACCTTGAGGCCGTCTCGAAGTCAGCTAACTTCGTTGCGGGTCTACTTTAAGGGGTGGCCCCCTGAAATATTTCTGAATCTTGTGATTGCTTTGTCGTGAAGGCCTCGTTGGGTTTTGATTTGGTTTTTCCGAGGTTGATCGAGTGTGTGTTGCTATTGGTGCACCCCGGCAGGGTAAAACTTTCTGAAAGCCGTGTCCGCGGTTATGGACGACTTGGAGCACAGTATCTCGACCATAGACAAGCATAACTAAAGTTTATTGCTATAAATTTGACTTATAATGACTAGTAATCAGCTTCACTATAATGGAATGGCTAACTAATATTGCCCACAACTGCTTGCTTTGGGTGTCGCTTGCGACCACTGTACCTGACTAGTAAGTATTGCAACTACAACGGAATGGCTGAATAAAAGTACCAACAACTGCTGGGTTTTGGGTTTATCTCACGCTATCTGTATCTGGTTAGTAATTGTTGCAACTACAACGGAATGGTTAACTAAAATGACCCACTGCTTATTTCATCAGGACGACTATCTTTACTTGACCAGTAATTGCTGCAACAATAACCGAATAAATAAAACTGCCAACTGTGTGAGTTCCTCGGTTGACTTCCTCGATCGGTGTCGAGGGGGAAACACCAGGATGGGTTTGTTTGGTGTTAGTTTCAGGTTGGATCCGGATAGGTCATTCTTATCCCTCTCTGATAACCGCCAGTTGGATCGAGTCTCTATAGGTTGTTTAGTGCATGCTGCCGCTGCCGCTTCAGTCCACCATACCTGTGTAGGCGAGGACCGCCGAATTCTAGTCTCGCCGTGTACTGGCCTCAGTACTGACGCTCCTTCTTTTTCCTTTGCCCTTTGTCGGCACCCCTTTTGTTTAAGCAGGTTTTGAGATCGACGTCGTTAGCAGGGTTACCCTTCCGGCTTGGCCTGGGCAGGGTTATGGACGCCATTGGTTATTCTTCAGGGCTCTTAGCCCCATTTGCATCTTGTCCATAGCTGGACGCACTATCGTTTTCAAGGTGATTTGGATCTTTGTATATAATATCTGTATTCTTGGCTCATTGAGTCGCTGTTGTATATATACCTGTTTTGTGGGTCCCATCGAGGACTGTTGTGTAATGTTATTACTTCGTTTTCCACCCGCACGAAAGTGCCTGGTGGGCACCTTTGAATCGTTTCTATGCGGGTTTGGCGGGAATCGCTAAACTTGCATAGGTCCGGTTCTGAGGGTGTTACACCATAGCACGCAACTCAGCCTCAACACTCGAACGGGAAACCATTGTCTGTTTCTTCTTCTTCCAAGCAATGAGCGAACCACCAAGAAACACACAGTAAGCAGAAAATGAACGATGATCCGAAGGATCACTCGCCCACGTAGCGTCCGAATAGCACTGGAGCTAGAGGGAGCTAGAACGAGGAAAGAGAAGGCGACGAGTGATCGTACCACGAAGATAACAAAGAACACGGAGAAGATGACTATAGTGAACAGTGGTAGAAGCAGAAACAAACTGACTCAGAATATGAACATGATAAGAGATATCAGGATGAGTGACAGCAAGATAAACAAAACTCCCAACAAGATGACGATAACGTGTCGGATCAGGAAGAGGATCACCATCAGTAGGGTGAAGCTTAACATTAAGCTCCATGGGGGTCTCAACAGTACGCTCATCCCCAAGAGCAGCACGAGCAAGAAGATCCTGAATATACTTTTCCTGGGAGATGTAAAAGTCATCAGAAGTGGAGGAAACCTCAATCCCAAGAAAGTATCGAAGAGGAGCAAGATCAGTCATAAGAAACTAATCACGAAGACGAGCCTTAACAAAGGCGATATATTCAGAATCATCACCAGTAATGATCATATCATCAACATAGAGAAGAAGAAGAATGCGTCCATGAGGAGAAGTGTGAACAAACAGCGCTGGATCATGAGCACTAGGGGAGAAACCAGCAGCAGTCACGACAGAGGCAAAGCGCTCAAACCAGGCACGAGAAGCCTGTTTGAGGCCATAAAGTTAACGACGAAGACGACAAACCATCCCCGCGGGAACAGAATAACCAGGAGGAGGCTGTATATAAACCTCCTCACTCAACTCACCATTGAGGAAGGTGTTCTGAACATCAAGCTGGGACACAGACCAGTGACGAACAGAAGCAACAACAAGAAGAGTACGCACATTGGTCATATGAGCCACATGAGCAAAAGTCTCATCATAATCACGACCATGCTCCTGCTGAAAACCACGAGCCACAAGACGCGCTTTATAGCGCTCAAGAGATCCATCAGAGCGGGTCTTAATCTTATAGACCCAACACGTGATATGACGAACATCGGGAGGGGGAGAGATAAGATCCCAGGTGCCTAGGGGGCGGGGAAGAGCAATTCAAGCCGTCGGGGATCGATTCCCGGCAGCGGCAACAGCCGACGGCGGAGGTCCGGCGAGTGGGGTGGCGGGGCGGAGCTTCCGGGCGCGTGCAGCCGAGCGGAGCTTGCAGGCGGGGACGAGGGGCGGGGCAGAGCGTGCGAGCTGGAGGAGATCGAGGCTGGTGGCGTCGATCTGGAGCAGGTCAGCCCGGGCGTCGTCGATCTGCCTCGATCTGGGGCAGCAACGAGGTGGCCCAGCGGGTGGAGATCAATGGGGTGGGGTGGGGATCGACGGGGTGGGGCGGGAGCAACCAGGTGTCTATCGATCTGAAGAGCCGAGGACCGATCTAGAGCAGCGACGAGGTGGGGATCGACGGGGTGGCTGTCGATCTGGAGAATAGAAGAAAAGAACGGGGTGGCTGTCGATCTGAAGACCGATATGGATCGGGATCGGATCAGACGGAACACGCAGACGGAACAGGCGGCGACCGACAGCGGCGACGACGGCAAGGCCGTCGGCGACATGGACGGTGGCGGTTTCAGCGACGAAGTTGTGAGTAGGTGGAGGCTAACCTAGCTCTAATACCATGTCAGGAATATGAAACTTGTATTCCTCTAGGGGCCAAAGGTCACAATATATAGTACATGTACATGTGGAAATATGCAGGAAGACCCTCTAACAAGTGGGGACATACAATATACAAATATACATCTAACAGTACTACCTTCGGTTCATATGAATGGCTTCGACTTTATCTAGATTTATATATATCTAGTTAAGTATTTAGACTAGATGCTTTCGTATCTTGACAAGGCTATTAATATGGACCGTATGGAGCACATGACATGCTATTAAACTCGAACTATCCTACTGTACCATTCAACTAAATATTTTATAGCTTTTAAAAAGGAATATGGCATGGAAATCCCCTACAATTATTTTGTTTTTAAATAAAAAAGAACGAACTTGAACATGTGTGACTATATTGTACTCTCTCCGTTTTAAAATATAAGATGTTTTAGTTTTATAAAGCAAATATATTTAAACTATTTTTAGTATGTAGATTTACTAAGATTTAAAGTGAATCTATACAGTAAAACAAGTCTAGACATATTTTCTTTATAAAAATAAAACATCTATATTTTAAAACGAAAGGAGTACATTCACTTGAACGGACTTGAACATGTGTGACTTGAACCTGAGTAGATGAATTAGTCTCACCTTTTACAATGAGTATATGGATCATGAAGGCTCTTTCAATGCTAGATTCTCGGCAGTACATTTTGCTGATAGACACTGTAATTATAGAAAGAAAAGAAAACAACGCTGTATCTCAGCTCGGCTCTTGCGCAATTATATGGAGTAAAAGAAATTGTGAGTCTAATCATATGCAAGTATGAAGCCAAAATTTGTTAAATACAATTCGATCCAAACACAAGGAAATGTTGTACTACGTTGATCTTGAACACACCACTGTACTCCAATAGTTGGACAAGACCTGTAAATGGTGAGCTTAATGGAAAAGCGAACTCTGATAATAAAGTTACTAGACTTGTCGCGTCTCGCGTCTCTCGCCCCCTCCTCTCCCCCCAGGGAAACGGGACGTCACCTCCCCCTCCGACCACCCACCACCTCCCTTCCCCCTCCGCCGCCGCCGGCTTGGGTCGCAGGGCAAAGCCCTGGCTGCGCCGGTGGAAGCGAACTGCCCTTCCCCGCTCCATGGAGGTCGAGTCGTCATGGCCCTTGAACTCCGCGGCGGCGGTGCACTTCGGAAGCCCCTGGTCCGGCATGACGGGGTGCCCTGGCGGTGGTGTCGTCCTCGGGCTGCGGGCGCCATGGCTTGGTGTGCCCCGGCTGCTCTGTCCGGTCGATGACTGCCTCTCGGGTGGAGGTGGGTTCCTCTCGCGGGCTACCGGGCTGATGTCTCTCGTTTCGGCGACGTCGCGTGCCTCCGCCATTCAGGCCACATGTCAATGTCCATGAAGAGACGATGATGGCAATTTCAAGGTCATAATGACGCATGTTGGTTGGTGGCAAAGTTGTGTGGCGGTGTTCCGATGCGCCAGGATTTTTGTGGGGGCAAAGGTCGGGAGAAATCCCTATTGGCTTATCTGACCGTGACGTGGTGCCGCCTCTAGGTGGCACCATTCCTTCCTAGAGGGCATCAAGGAAATTCTTTGTCTCCACTTTGCTTAGAGTGCGAGGGAAAACCCTAGGAACATGGTCCAGGCAGCAATACCGTGTCGGTGGTGCTTTCCTTGGGAGGTACTAGGCACTTCGGTGTGCTTGGAGTGTGGTGAGCCAAAGTTGGAGGGTGCAGCGATTTCGGTTATTATCGCCTAGTTGATTCGACTTTGTTTTCTTTTCTTTTTTGCGAAATTTCACCGATCTATTAATAATCATCAATAGCAGTACAAAGAGTCCTAAAAGTAATAAAAATTACAAATAGGTCAATGGACCACCTAGCGACGACTACAAACACTGGCACGAGCCGAAGGCGCGCCGCCGTCCTCGCCCCTCCATCACCGGAGTCAGGCAAAGCTTGTTGTAGTAGACAGACGGAAAATCGTCGTGCTAAGGCCCCAAAGGACCAGCGCAGCAACCATCGCCGAAGATGACCAACGTAGATCGGGAGAGACTGACCTTAAAACACACCAACGAAAAACGACCAGATCCCAAGGGATCTGTCGGACACACGACGTCCACCGTCGATGCTAGACGTACCACCGGAGCGAGGATAGAACGGGGAGTATCATATTCTGACTTCAGGACGTAGCCGCCGCCTCAACATCCTAAAAAATATACTAAAAATAGTCTAAACAAAACAATAAGGACACGGCTAGGGAACCCCCGGGGCTGGTTTGCGCGATCCAGCCCTCGCCATATACGGATGTCCCGTTAAAGGCATCCTGATCAGACTTCCCTGTGTCTCTGTAACCCACGTGAGCCCAACCGGTGCAGTGGTGTTCCCTGCCTGCCGATTCCCATCACATGTCACGTACATAAAAGTACATGTCCCACAAAGGGAAATATAAGCATGGGTGCATAGAACAATAGAAAAAATGCGATGGTAGAAAATACAATTAAACAACTTAGTCTTAGTTTCCTATTTTTTACTATAGGACGCTTGCCATGCTACTCTTAGACAAAAATAGGAAAATTATTGCCAATACTTCACATATAGGGCGTCTTGGAAATTGAAAGTTTGCTCCACATATTAGATCATGTTGTACATACTTTCACAATTGATGCTTTATTTTTTCATCCGAGTTTGCCAACATCCTGCAAGAAACCAAACCAAGAACACTTAGTACTAACAGCAAATTAGAAGTTGTTTTCTGTGTAGAAATAATATTACTTGTTGATTGACTTGTACATTTGTTGTGCTATGCCACCTAGTGAAACAAAAAAGCAACAGTTTAGAACAATCGTACATATATTCGGCAATTAAAATTGTTTCCTTGCTCATATGAAATCGTCAAAATCTCAAAAGTTAAGTCAGATTTGCTAACTTGCCTACCAATTTTTGCCTAAGTTCCTCAATAGGCTAGCAAGACGAGTGTTTATGGATGAGTATGTTCAGGTTGTGCAAAAATAATTGATGATAATTTGTAGGGAACTTGCAAAATATGTCTATGTTTAAAACGGACAACTATCAAATAATATTTTATAGAGGCTCATGGTTCACATCTGTCAGTAGGCAACTTAGTATTAACATTGCACATTATTGGCTTTAAAATAAGCCACCTTTAGATACAATAGTGTAAATTAATTTGTGCGATGCTTTTAACATGTTTGTTTCAAGGCTCATAGATAGGCAAACATCTTCTAGTAGGAAACTTAATTGATATGAAATTGATCAACTTGCATGACGATAGAAATAACTCAAGCAACTACACACAAAGTGCATGACAACTGTAACTTATCAACATTAAGAAGCGACTAGGTAATCTGATAACTTCAACTTAGTGCATGATAAAGTACAACTTACCTGCATCCAAAAAACGATTAGGTGATCCGATAACAATGTAAATCCTGATAGACCGCAACTTACCTGCACCCAAAAATCAACTAGATAATCTAGTAACTACACCTTAGTGCATGAAAAATTGCAAGTTATCAAAACAAGCAACCTAGAAGATGTTAGTTGCTCCTTCTAACATATTTGTTGCTCCTGGTGATCTGCAAGTTGCTTCCGCTAAATTAGGCAGCTGACAAAAGTAACTTAACTATACTCGGTATACTACTTCGAGGCATTTGGTTGTAACTCAAAAGTTAAGGAAGTTGAAACAAACAACTCAAAAAAATCATTATGCAACTTAAGGATGTTGCTAAAACATCAAAGTAAATATATACGATGGACATCAAACTGAAAAAATATGTTGTCGAAGGCAACTTTTGCATATTCAGTACACAACTTAGTGACGTTGAAACAAAGAACTCAACTCAAATCAGAATGCAACTTAATTGTGTTGCTAAACATCAAGCTAAATTAGAAGATAAAATCAACTAAAGCGTGTTGGGCAAACAACTTAGTTAAATACAATAACCAACTTAAGCATGTGAACCAACAAGTTAATAAAAAACAAAACTTCGATGTATAAAGTCGCTTGTGATGGGAAATTTTTTTGGGGGCTTACCTCATATTCTCAATCTAAATATAGAACATTTAAGTAAATTAATTAAAAAGACTAGCTTATTAACTAAAAAGCATAAAGTAAAATAGTTATAGAGAATTATGTACACTAAATTGCCATGAATAATCAACTTAACTAAAAGAGACTAGCAACTCTAATATTGTGAAAACTTAACTAAGAGTTGATAGTACAACAAAACAGAACTTGATAAAGCAACTTAACTAATAGGAAGAAACAACTTAGCTAAAAGTGAGTAACAACTTAGTACAATTTTGAAAAACTTATGTAAACATGGATATGCCAGGAAAACAAAACTTTATAAAAACTATGAAGTAAAAAACCTAACTCAAGTTACGAGCAACTTAAATGGTTGGAAGAAACAACTTAACTAAAAGTGGGTTAAGTTTAACGTACATGGGAATTCCAATGTAAGCAAATTGAGATATGCCTAAGACAAAAAAAATGTGCATAATCAAGTTACATTTAGATAATGGTAAAATCCTACCTAGTCAGGTAATTGAAAAAAGGTGACTTAGTCATGCGGTCGAAAATCCAATTGATTAGGTTGTGGAACCAACTTAAGTTCAGACCAACGTAGCATGTTGATATAATCAAAGTAGTAAAGTTCAGACCACAATTTGGGTATTTTGATGAAAGCAATATGATATATACCTAAGACAAAAGAATGTGCGTAATGAAGGTACTTTAAATAATGGTAAAAATTCAACCTAGTTAGTTAGTTTGAAAACAACAACTTAGTCATGTGGTCGGAAAGCCGCAAATCATTAGGTGGTTGAACCAACTTAAGCATGTTGAGTAATCAACTTAGTAAAGTTCAGAATACAACTTGGACATTCTGGTAGAAACAACTTGACATATGCCTGAGACAAACAAAAATGCATAATCAAGTTACTTTAGATGATGTAAAAAATTCTACCTACTCAGGTAGTTCGAAAAAAGCAACTTCGTCACGTGGTAAAAATCTCAATTGATTAGGTCGTGGAACCAACTTAAGCATGGTGTAATCAACTTAGTGAAGTTTAGAATACAACTTGGGCATTCTGGTGAAAGCATCTTAAGATATACCTAAGACAATAAAATGTGCATAATCAAGTTACTTTAGATGATGATAAAAATCCTACCTAATTGGGTAGTTTGAAAAGCAACTTAGTCATATGGTAAAAAACAATTGATTAGGCAGTGGAACCAACTTAAGCATGTTTGTCTAACCAACTTAGTGAAGTTCAGAATAAAACTTGGGCATTTTGGTTGAAGCAACTTGACATATGCCTAAGAAAACAAAAAATGTGCATAATCAAGTTACTTTAGATGATGGTAAAAATTCCTACCTAGTTAGGTAGTTTTAAAAAAGCAACTTAGTTATGTGATAAAAAAAGCTAATTGATTAGGTCACAGAACCAACTTAAGCATGTTGGTGTAATCAACTTAGTGAAGTTCACAATGTAACTAGGGCATTCCGGTGGAAGCAACTTGACATATACCTAAGACAAAAGTATGTGCATAGTTAAGTTACTTTAGATGACAGTAAAAATTAAACATGGTTTTGAAGAAGAAATTCTCCTATGCGTTTGCAGCTATCCAATACTAGTGCAGGCCAAGCAACCTCAAAGTATTCCACAAACAAGTGTTGATTGGTGCTTAAAGATCAGACAACTCGGTATCTAGATCTTGTAATAATCTAATCTTCGTTATCTAGTTGCAGTAACGCATACCTGCAAAATCCTAGATACATGTGTGTAGCTGCAGACATCTTCACGATGAGGAGCTGCAACGACAGCGTCAGTCCGTGCTTCAATGGTCATGGGGTCCAGACACAAGGATGACTGGATGGCGGCGTGACTTGAACAGATACCCAGAAAGACGGCTGTGGAACGGCGGCAACCGACAGCGGCAGTAGAACAATCCCATAAAGATGAGATACCAAGATGTTCCACGGTTCAAACTTTGCACATCGACATCTCATACCCTATTTTATTTTGCAGGTAAAATCTCATTATCTTAAAGTACCAATTTACTAGATGAAAAAGGGTATTTAGTTTAGTTCCATGCTGCAAAAAATTCAGCTAGAAGATCTCAGACAAAAGGTAAAGGGAGCAATACTATCATAGTAGACAATCATTCATTCAGATTCAATATTTGTACAAAATAACAATCAATTATTTTTGCATAAGGCCAAGTAAATAATTCCTCCGTCTCAAAATAAGTGACTTGCATTTGTCTAGATTCGGATGCATCTCACACTAAAACAAGACTAGATACATGCAAATTTAGACAAAATCAAGTTTCTTATTTTAGAACGGGAGAGTACAAAGATTTTTTTTAATGAAACTAATAGCAAACTGAGCCAAGCCAACAATGCAGGCTAGACCTGATGCGCATACCATAACAAACAGTAAAGCATATCTCGCTTTCACCAATTAAAAGGCATGATGCAGATGCATTCAACAAATCGAAATTTCATGTATATTACCCAAGCACCGGACATGTGTTCACCTTGAGACGAGGTGGGGGAGGTTGCTGACGTGAAGTTGTCAAGCTCCAGGTCGTGGGGATATTGTCGCTTCCTCGCTGGGGGGACCGGGGAAGAGGCTGATGGTGGTCTTCGGTGTCGCTGCACATGGACGGAAGTGACAGGGGCTTCGGGCTGAAGAGATTGCTGCAGATTGGAGCCGCGCATGGCGCCAGGGGGTGGGATCACTCGCCCCCGTCAAGGGCGATTCCGGAGAAGCCTGGCGGCGCGGCGGGAGGGCGACGCACACCGGTGAGGATGGAAGGCGGCGCGCGCCGGTGGGGATGGAGGGTGGGGCGCGCCGGCAGTGGTGGGCGGCGCACTGGTAGAAGAGAAAGGACTCACTGTTATGGCTTTCTTTCGTTATCGGGACGAGGTCACCACATGCGTTCATCACGATCCATCGGACGGCCAGCAAACGAGGGCTAAAAAACGCTAACCAGCCCCTGAGCACTTATTAGCAATTGGGAAACAATAATACCTCCCGCCGGCAAGGGGTCGTGATCCGCCACGTAAGGCCGCCGGAGACCAGACAGACCGAGGGAAGAAACTTTTTTTTAAGTTATGTATATATGTGTTGTCCAAGATTTTCTATGGTTGGAACTCTTAATTGCTATATTAATATAGCAAAAAAAAAGCCTGTTGTAAAGAGCTTAATGGAAAAGCGAAATTGCAAAGAGCGCGGCCCTCCACGATTTGACATTAATTTATTGCTTACTCACTTTACAAAAATAAATAAATATTCCACCGTCTTCCGATCTTCCCCAATCTTCCCTAGCAAGGCTCTTGTTCTCTTCTTCTTCCCGCTCTGCCGCTCCGGCACACAAATACAAATCCCAACCCCAAATCCAGCCCAATCCCACGCGAATGTAATGGAATCCTCTACCACTACCACCGCCACACCACCTGCGGCGGGCGCCAGCAAGCGGCGGCGGAAGGAGGCGCTGCCCCTAGGGGATCTGACCAACCTCCTCCCGAGCACCCCAGCCCCGAGAAACCCTAGCGCCAGGCGGGCCGTCCCGCCAGCGCCTTCCGACGCCTCCGCGTGCTCCTCTACCACTTCGGCCACGCCCGTCTCCAAGGCCTCTTCCGCCGCCGGTGAGCTTGCTGCCCCCATCTCGGCTCAATCCCTAGTTAACTAGCATGCATATCACCTTAGCTTCGATTTCTGTGGTGCTGCGGATTATTTATTCTCCTTGCTGTACCAATTTAGGATTATTCTGACTCCGCGTCTCTGTAGCTGTCGAGGAGTTGAGTTTGGGGAAATCGCCCATCTCCACGGTTTACACGAGCCGCAAAACTCAGGGGAGGAGGAATCCCACCAGCGTCAAGGCTCCCTTTCCTACCGGAGCAGCCGCAAGTTGCCCCCCTCCTGGGAAAACCAAAAGGGCGAGCAGGTAAGCAAACTGATTTGTACCTCGTCAATTTAGTTTCCCTTTTGGTTCAGAACTGGCTTACATTTCGTTGCTTCAGTTCAGACCGTGCAGTTGATTGTGAGATTTACTTATGATAAGATTCTGCTGCCCGGTAGCTCCTTTGGGTCCATTTATTTAGTTTGTCTTAAAACCGGACCAAGTACAGTGAAGTTTTATTTAACCCAGACTTCTAACAGTACATGAGAATGAATTGTCATTGCCAGTTGTAGAGTACACCAACCAGACAACCATCATGATGGTTTTACATGGTGCCATTTATGTTGTGTAACAGCAACTACTCATTTTCTGTGGCTTGCAGCTGCAGCCTAATCTCATTAAGCCTGCAATAGTTCAATTTATAACACAAAATAGTAGTTCAAGTTTTATCTGGTCCAGACTGATAGGATACCATCCTATTTATTGTTTTGTGCTGGTTTCATCACATTTGGTTTTCTGTTTGTTCACTGCTTGCATTCTTGTTGTTAAATGCTTTATATATTTGTAGAGGCGTGCAGAGTATTTCTGGTTTTCAAGAGAACCAAGTTATCAGATCATATACCGTATCATAAGTATAGGTTTACCTGGATAAGTAAATATTCTCAGATGGCAAGATACCTGCAAATTCTGTAATGCAAAGTCCGAGCATTGGAATCTTAGTTATGTTTTTTTATCCATAACTTGTGCTCGCAGTGTGAGTGTATGTGGTTAACTCAAATGCACTTCTCTTACAGTCACTCAACTAAGAAAGCCCCAACGGCGAAAGATTCTCGTCCTATTTCATCGTCGGCTCCTCATCCAGCTAAAAAGGTAAGCAGCACAACAAACGCTGTGAACCATTCCCCTAGATTTCTACCTTGATCAAGATGCTCTATTTGAATGGTCTGTATCACTGTCTGATGTTTGTAGCTCATGGTTTTGCCCAAACTTCCTCATCCATTAATATGTAACCAGTAAATGGTACCTCTTTCGTGGTCCTTTTCATGTGTATCTCTTGTGTGGCATTTATTTGATATTGCATATCATGATATGCTTGCTTGAGCATTTTGATACTGCATTGGTGTTGTAGAGGAAGTGTCTACACCATAGTGTCTAGTACTACCTCTGTTCCACAATGTAAGCCCCTTTAGCAAACTGTTTTAGCTTGCTAAAAAGGCTTATATTGTGGAACGGAGGGAGTATCACACAAGCGTAAGGCAGTTCATGGATTATGTAACTTAGGTAGTTAGATCCGTATATAGGATCCAGCAATCTTGTGTCTATTCTGAATTTGAAGGACTTGAGTAGTACATGCGTGATTGGAAACAGCAGTTCTAAGGTCTGGTTTATAAACAGCCTTCACAGAATCACCTTTAGGAGCAAAACTGAGAATGTTGAAACAGTTGCAACAATGTTTCATCTTGCTGACTACTTGAATTTCTGAACAGAAGAGGCACATGACGGCGGAGAACTCATCTTCAGGCAGACCCAAGTTCCCTGATGATTTCGTTGAGAAACAGAGAGCATACTTTCAGGAGATCGACGCCTTTGAACTGCCAGTGGAAGAGGCCTCAGATGCTGACTGACCTGCGTCGGAAAAATTAAAGCCGATCCATGGATCCAATAGCACTGGGAACACCTCATGTTTATGGCGTAACAGCAAGTACTAACGTACAGTTTATGTGACATAGGGAGTGCTTTAGTGATCACTGAAGCTCAGTTTCGCCTGCTTGTAGTTCTTGTTGTGGAGTCAAGTGATGTCCATATGATATAAGTAGTGTACGGCTGACAGTCTAGCAAGTTTGTTCCTCCAGCGTGTGTGTACCTTGAGCTAAATGATGTAACGAACTAGGAGTATTTGCAAGTCACTAATAGTAAATGATTTAGCATCTTCAAGTTACAGTTGTCCCTTACATTTAAAAAAATTGCAAGCAGCTTCAACCATCGCCCAGGGATCTTAGTAGTTTCAGGCCTAACTCCAATGGCAATTTTGTCACTGCCACTGCAAGCAGCTTCAGCAACCTGTTGCTGTTCAGATGTGAGATACTGATACAGCGTCAGATGCAGTTGGGCTTGCAGAGGGCAAACTCAACAGAAAGACACACACGCCCAAGCCGCTTCATTACAAAACCACATTCATGAATTGCGTACAAAATGTTCACTGCAGAATGAGGACGCTAACTTGATCATGTTTGAATTAATGTTGCGCAAATTTTGAAACATGATCACGTCTTTTTAAGATCCTGGTGAGTGACCTCTGGCCAAAGTAACTTAGATACATACCACACAACACAGCTATCATAGAATACAGAGTAGAAACTTAAAATCCATTGCAGAACCTCGCTACAGAACCACAAAAGTCCATCAGGTATTTTGGTGAGCTCTCGAAGCACCGTATGCCTGCACCTATGGGCCGTGTGTCGAAGACCTCAGTTGCGACACTTGCCAGCCTGCAACCCCTGCTGCCTGGTCTCCGGGGCTATAGTTGATGTAAAAACAAAAGAAACTGATTAGATGAGTGAGTGGCTAGTAGTAACACACACACAATAAGCAACCGAGTCAGAGTGTACAAAGTTATGCTGTTTATTTCACTGAACATTTAAAAGTCTTCAAGTGCCTAATTTTTGCGAACAAGTGAGCCACATCACTTAACATTAATACAGTATATATGATGATTTAGTGTGCTAAGAGCCTCATTAGGAGACTGTGGGACTGAGATCTTGTATCAGGAGATAGATAAGGTACACAAACATGAAGAAAGTTGGTACAGCAGCCACAAAGCACATAACTAGATGTAACAAAGTTCTTAAATACAGGAGGAAATGGCAGAGTGCTAGAAGATACGATCATACAAGAAGCAAAGCAATATAATGCAATAAATGTGGGGAGGGAAAACTGGGGAAAATGCAGCCCTTAAAATTTTGAATGTCAATGCTCGGGTTTTAAGTCACAATTAGCCAACTATGTATACTGGCCATGCAGTTGAAAGATAAATCATCATGCTAAATGAATCAACTTAGGTTGCATAGCTGCATATAATGATTAATTTGTAATAATCAAGAACTCAGAAAGAACACAGAGTGATGGAATGATGATTTATTTGTATGATCAATCAGGATAACAGGACGTAATCACCAAGCAAATAAATATACTGCTAATAACCTCAGCAATTCAAGCTAATCATTCTACTAGATTAAGAGACCTATTCAATCTTCATAAAACATCTATAATAGAATCTAAAGCCGAGCGCATGTGGATACTGGAAAAAAATATGAACCACATACTTGAGAGGATTTCAACTGGTGAAAAAGGATTTCATCAGAAAAGTCTGCTCCTTGTTCAAAGTTCCAGAGCCTGCTTCCCTCACCATTACTCCCACGGACAGCCAGATAGAATTTACTGGCCCATTTTTCATCACTCATATTCTGCACACTGGAAAGCATCTCATACACGGAGAGAGAAGTGAATCCTGGATTCGCCATTATAATGACTGCATACTTTAGAAAGCGTGCACTCTCGAAGAAGCATTGGAGGAAGGAAAGCTCATATTGCTTCCCTCGGAACTCACTGAACGTCATCACCTTGATGTGGAACATCACACTTATGATGGGACCAGCCTGATCCTCCCAGAACCTGAGGTTGAGGTTGCCAGTGGGGTCATCACAATCTGCAGACTGCAAATTGCTTAACTCAGCGAACATATTTTAGCAAGTGATGGATCATGCAGCAGCAACATGAAAAATGCAATGCTAGAAAGTACCTTAATATGCAGCACCTCAACATTGGGAAAGCATCTGAGGAAGGTAGGCATCATCTCAATGTCTTTATGAACTCCAAAACACACATCAAAACTCAGAATCTTCACCGGCGTGAGCATCATACTTGGGGTCGTCTCAATCCCAGCCTGTAATGCACTCGAAGGTTTCGATGTCTCCGTTTTCCACCATGACCAAGTAGAGGCTGAGCTCCCGGAGGTGGGGGAAGAAGACGCCGCGGAGGCCGGTCACGTCTGGGAACTTCCAGACACCGATGTAGAGGCGGGTGAGGGTGGAGCACCTCGATCGGCCACAGGCGGTTGACGAGAACTTCCAGCCATGTTCGCAGTCTTCTCAGAAGATATGTTTACAATGCAAAATAACGGGG
Source organism: Avena sativa (assembly GCA_916181665.1). Classification (NCBI taxonomy): domain Eukaryota; kingdom Viridiplantae; phylum Streptophyta; class Magnoliopsida; order Poales; family Poaceae; genus Avena; species Avena sativa. The sequence goes on from OV702282.1 coordinate 200,767,107, forward strand.
CATGCATCTTCTCTTGGCATGTAGCACACATGCGCGCGTTATCCACATTCTGGTTCGTGTACTTTTCGATTTTGGCTGCATGCGACGGTTAGTAGGCGCAATGAAGAAAAATGCAGAGGAAGACGCATGACAACGTCACACTACCGAATTTACATATATTTCTAGGTAGAAGTGAAGAGAGAAAAGAAAACAATACAATAACAACAGAGCTACTGATACACAAATATGATAATATATACTCTATACAGGAATTTACATGGCTGCTATAGGATAAGTAACACATACACTTTTCCTTTATTGATATGAAGGGAGCCTGACTGACATGAATATTTTTTTCATACAAAATATCACTACTTGGCATTACAGTTCATGAGCATTCACTTTACCAATGTGGTTCTAGTAAAGCATAGCAAGTTGCAAAAATTCCAAAATGTTAGGCGAGATAAGCAGGTAAACACTAAGCTAGGTCAGAGAAGTAGTAGAATCTGGCCTTAACTGTGGAAAGGATGGTATTTACATTATGGAGTCTGAATCAGGTGTGAACAGTGGTTAAAGAATTCTATCTGATTCCAGTTTGCCAAAGGATTCTTCTTGTTATATTTGCCAGCAACAGGATTTCTGTGAAAACTTACTGTAGAAGTATCTTCTGAAGAGTCAGCTATCTTGGAGAAAAAGTATTGCTATCACAGGATGGAAGAGAGCAGGGAGATGTGAGTGCTGAGAAAAAAGATAGGGCAGGCATCCCATGGTGACTTCAACAACCCGCCATCACCCATTGCAGATCCTTGGCGAGTTCTCTTGCAAGCGAGGGGCATCTCCGTGACGCAGCGCCTTCAGTAAGGCTTCCATCAAGAAATATGGCCCCAGGGTTCGGTGCTGAACACCTTGGAGTCACACATTGTTGAGCCGAACTCTTGGCCCAGCTGGCACATGAAACACCGACTGACAGCATGACTCCAAAGTCCAAACATGAGGGAAGAATAAGAATTTCTGAATTGCTTGCCGAAAAATGAGTTGCAAACATGTATTTTAAAGAAGTACCTGGACTAAAAGTTTCTTCAGCACATTTCGTCAGCAACAGAGCACGCAGCAGGGTGCAATGGACAGGAGCAAGCAACAGGAGCAAGAAATTCTCAATAGTAGTTTCGTCTTCAGCACATTTCGTCAGCAACAGAGCAAGCAAGAAACTCAAAGGCTGGCTCAAATAATTTAATTCACCTATTATACTAAACTGCACATCTCAACCAACCGGAAAAGCACATAACCAAAAGGTTCCATTTTGAGGGACTAAATATGCTTGTACGGTGTCTGCTATATTATACTGTCTTGTAAGGCACTATGAACTGTTACTTCAATTTGTTTCTCTTTGCATTCATGTACTAAGCTTGTTTTTGTCAAAAAAAAGTACTGGGTTTGTCAATAGTAAGTGAACCTGATGTTGCATGCCTAAAAATCACATAAGCAATAGTTAGGGGGATGGGGAGGGGACCTTGTATTGCCTAGGCTTGTCACAGCCGTATATGTGGATGTCATGTGGATGACGACAACATTGGAACCAGAGCATCAAGGAGGCTCGCTGAGGAGGACGAATAGTTCATCCTCGAATCTGACTGTTAGTGGTGAACTGGCAGAGGGATGTGCCGAGGAGGATTTGCATGGGGTGGTCGACGTCATGGGCGGACGCCTCCGCGACCTGCGCCTTCGCACCTCGCTTCTCCTCCTCATATGGGGAGAGAAAAAAGTTAAGGAGAGGGCCACCGATTGAGATGACCTCAGGGAAAGGAGGACGGAACCATAAGAAAGTATCAACCATGTAGTACATGCTAATTTTCAACACTCAACTGAATGATTGAAGTCATGTAGTATTTGATAATGTAAGAACTTCATCTTAAGAGTTCAACAAGCAACATTTTCAGAACATACCTATCACCGTCGACTTTCCTAAGAAAGAAAGGGCAAAACAGGTCAACAGATAGGAGCCAAAACCAAAATGGTAACCAAATGCACCAGTTTATATAAAGCCATGCAATCCTTCTTCTAATGAAACAAAAGTCACCTGATCGACATGTACTGCACCTGTGGCACCTGCTATGAGTTCAGTTCTTAGTTTGTTCACAACATTCCTGAACACATTATAAATTATGCAATGTATAAGGAAAAACAAAAGAAATATATCTTTCTTATTGCGCAATGTATAAGGAATGATATGCCTCTCTTAAGTCTAAACATTTTGTCTCTCATGAACAACCTGAAATCGCAAGTTTCAAAAGTATGACACACTAATAAGATGCCAAAGTACAGTGCTATGACTAAGTTTCATATCATATGCCATACAAGATGGCAAAATTATACAAACAGCTATGCCCTGTCGGCCGAATAACTCCTTGCAAAGAGCACAAACAGAGCATGCCAAACTAAGCCGCAACTAGAGTCTGCCCAAAATGCCCACAAAATAATCATGTATTGCTGCTATTTGGATACAATATGAACCACATGCTTGAGAGGATTTCAACCGGTGAAAAAGGATCTTCGTCAGAAAAGTCTGCTCCTTGCTCAAAGGTCCAGAGCCTGCTTCCTGCACCATCACTCCCACAGATACCCAGATATAGAATTTACTGGCCCATTTTTCATCACTCAAATTCTGCACACTGGAAAGCATCTCATCCACGAGTAAGAGCAGGGCAATCTTTCAAACTTTATGTATTGATGCAAGCTTGACTAGAAGTGAACCTTTGATTAGCCATTGTAATGACTGCATACTTTAAAACGAGTGCACTCTCAAAGAAGCATTGGAACAATGATCCACCCTAAAACCTGAAAACTAAGAAATCCCTCTGATCAACCAACTGTGGCATGCCAGCCAAGATTTCCATCCGTTGGCGATCCTCCCGGCAACGAGTGAACCGGAAGGAAGGCGATCCATCAAGAAGTCGGAGTTCTGTTGCAGCCAAAGGCTGTGGAGAACCAGCATGGCCAACGAATTCACCTCCTGTCTCCGTTTCCCTGAGAACCTGTCCGCCACATCCGGCAACTAGGACGAGATTTCAGCATGTGCCCTTGGAGTGTGAGCCCGGGGCGATCTGAAAATTGCTAAACCAAATCCCCCTGTCAAACGGGCATTGGAGCAAAATATGATCAAGGGTCTCATCCACCCGGGAACACAGGGGACATGAGCAAACGGACCGCCGTCCAACATCTCCCCCGGAGCGCAAGCAGGGCATAGAACTTGAACTAGAGTGCAACATTTCAGCAAGTGAGCTACCATGGACAATATGAAAAAATCCAAGTGCTCGAGCATCTGAGGAAGGTGTGCAATTTCTAGATGTCTTTGTGAACTCCAGTACGCACACAAACTCAAACTCAAACTCAAACCCAGGGTCTTCATCAAGATTCAACCTGGAGCAGTAGAGGCCGGGCTCATGGAGGTGGGGGAAAGGGAGGCCCGGTCGCCCGATGTAGAGGCGGGTGAGGGTGGAGATGGTGTCGACTTCTGGCTGGCGGCGAGATGTTGCTGGAGACGTGGTGGACGCAGGTGGAGGGCCGCGGCTGTGCGCCGGCGTGCTGGACCTCGCGCCAGCTCGTCGCCGGCGGCGGAGGTTGGGCTGAGAGAGAGAGGTAGGGTTTTGGTTCTGAGTTCGCGGTTGGGTCGGACCGACCGACCGAGTTTAGATGTGTGCGTTGGACTTGGGCCGGTCCGGTCACCATGTTGGCTGAGTGGGTCGGACACTCGGACCGACCTGGGCCCGCATATCGGAGCAAGTGAGAGTGAGGGGAGGACGGCGTGCCGGTCGCACTCGCCGGAGCTAAGAAAGATGACTGAGTGAATAAAGAAAAAGAAGAAAAAAAAATGAAAAAAAATGAAAAACAGTTGCCCGTTGGTCTCCTATATAAATTTTCCCTCCCCGCCCTCTCTCTGTTCTTCTCTTCTTCCTAGTAACGAACAACTCCGAGTCATCGCACCACCGCCACGCATCCACCCCCACGCAAATCCTCCTCCCGCGCGCCGCATCCACCCCCACCTCCTCGCTCCTCCCGATGGACCCTCCGCCGGCTCCGATGCCGCGGCCGCGTGCACCGGGTCTGATCGACCTAGTGCACAGAGCGTGCGAGCGCATCGAATTCTGTCGCCAGCTGCTGCGGTGGTTCTTTCGTGAGTTCTGGGCTGCGCGCCGACAGACGAAAATGGCGCCCGATGAAGAGCAGAAAGAGTGCACGGACGCGGAGATGACCAAGAAGCCGGCGGCGTCGGCCATGGAGGGAGCGGCCAAGAAGGCGGACGAGACCGAGGCCATGGAGGGAGCGGCCAAGAAGGCGGACGAGGCCGAGGCCATGGAGGGAGCGGCCAAGAAGGCGGACGAGGCCGAGGCCATGGAGGGAGCGGCCAAGAAGGCGGACGAGGCCGAGGCCATGGAGGGAGCGGCCAAGAAGGCGGACGAGGCCGAGGCCATGGAGGGAGCGGCCAAGAAGGCGGCCGAGGCCGAGGCTGAGGCCGACAAGATTGCCAAGGAGGCGGCAGAGGCCGAGGCCAAGAAGGAGGCCGACAAGGTTGCCAAGGAGGCGGCCAAGAAGGCGGACAAGAAGGCGGCCGACGAGGCCGCTCTCGAAAACTTCAGGCGGGCCGCCAAGGCCAAGAAGGCGGCCAAGATCGCCTCCAAGAAGGCGCGCAAGGCCGCTGCAGACACCAGGCACCGCAACAAGGACGCCGACCACTCAAACGGGAGCGAAGATGATCAAGGGTCTTCCTCCTCCTCCTTGCAGCGACTTCAGCCCGAGGTATGATTATGTGGATGATGCAGCTTCTGGCGCGATTCAGTGCCTAGAAGATCCAATGAACAATTGATGAACGAATTACCCTTTTCCTTTTTGAAGTAAATAATGAACAATTGGGTTCAGATGTATATTTAGTTTTAAAAAAAAGAGTGAATTCTAATTTTTACCCTCTATTTGTGCATTTGAGACACTAATTACTCCATTTAGTAGAAGTTGTATCCGAATGTTCTATTTAAGAAAATTCTAAGCATGATTTTGTCCCGTTTTAGCATTCAACATGTGTTCTTGGATAAGACTGACATGTTAGGACGATGTGCCGCCACAAAATATGTAAAGATCGGAGTACATCAGCGTTGATCATATCTATCCTTCTCTGCACTAAATGTTCTATTCTTTGTTGCCATCTCGATAATTTTGAGGTTCAATCGTCACCTCACACCTTGCCCAATAGATATGCATCAGAAAATAAGGGTTCAAAGTTTTCAAACGTGGTAATTTAGATAAATTTTCACTACATAGAGTAATTAGTGTCACAAATGCACAAGTAGAGGGTAAAAAGTGGAATTCACTCTAAAAAAACTCTAGTGGCACCAAGAGAGCAATACTTCAATTAAGCAGATCTTTAGCTTACAACAGAAATAGTGGAGGCAATGAGTTCAATTTCAGCAATGAAATAGGGAGCCAAAAGCTCTTTTCCTCGAAATAAAGAATGTTGAGATTTTTTATCATAAAATGTGGAATTTTGTAGGAAGAAGAAGAGGCTGCTCACCAGAGGTACTGGGAAGAAAATCTTAAGCTTAAGAAAAAAGGGGTGACTCCATGCTTGATCTGTTACCTTTCTGATGAGGGCAAGGTGCAAAAAATTGCAAATAATGAGTTCGAGGTAGCTATTTTCTGCCTTGGATTTTCTAAATAGTATGGTAAACCAAATTCAGGTACTAATATTGATCTTCTTTCAGATTGAGCGTCATGTGAATGAGAGACACAAGGGTGGGGTGAAACGCTGCAAGAAAGAAGGGTGCTTTGCATTTGGAAAGGATGGGAGACAAATTGGGATGCACGAGTACCTCGCACATCAAATGCGATAGCTTGCATACTTTGAAAATAGAATTGTGTTCGTGAATTGAAACTATGGTGGCTCAATTTTTGTTCTTGTTATAGAGCACGTTTTGCTTGTACAGTACAACTCATAACTTCTTTCTCTGTAGCATCCTACTGTTGTTGGTTTGAATCTGCTCCACTGCTCTTCTATCTCATCAATTTGATTTGGAATGTAGTTGAATTTTTTGTTTGAGTGTACCTGCAAGACCCTTTTTTAAGGATACTCTACCTTGTGGCTTCATTCCAGTCATTAGGACTAGTTCGTTTTCCACTTACAAAATTTACAGCCAAGGGAAAGACCTGGCCAAAAGGGAAAAATAACTCAAAAAGAAGAAGGCTAGTTCCAAAACTTTCTTGCACAAATCTAAATCTTCCTCTTATCTATCCTTGATCATGTTGACATAGATTCAGATCATCTGTAATTCTTTGCAGTAAAATCTGCTTGTTGTTCGTTAGAAGTGAACCGGATTTGATTCTCCTCAACAAATTAACTCCGAGATAGAAGGCCATTTGTCGCTTCACTGTCAAGTCCAAGCTTATCCCAGATCTACTGAGAGTACCTGCAAGACATATAGTGCGAAAATCCTCTATTTGACACTCTTTTCTGATATATCATGGAAGTCACAATCTACTTAATTTCTAGTAGCCACCAATTATCAGATTTCAAATGAAACCAAGTGTGTCTGAACTTTTTTTATTCAGAATGAGAGGACCATTATGGTCACTGAGAATGAACAGGACGAATACGAAGTGTAGTATTTGTATAAACAGAACATAAAGTCAGGTTGAACCAAACCATCATTCATGAGAAATGATCATTCAAATCATTAGTTGAGATGCCTATAGATTTCATATTTTTAGATGAATTTTACCTTGGCGTGGGTCGCCAAAATATGGCGGGCACGATACTGCATCTTTTTACTGTCGTGGCCCCTTTCCTGAACCTCTATAGTTCCATGAAACAAATACATAGCTGCCTAGGCGCCTTAAAATCTGGCTCCAACTACTTGAGACTGTAGTGGAATCTTGGATCCCCATTGTGCATGAGATGGGTTGATGGCCGTCACTTCAGGGTTTTGTGATTCCCTCACATCAATGGTAGTCATGCTCTGTCTCTACAGATTTGTCTCTACAGATAAGATAATTCTCAGATCTGGAGCTTTGCATTTCACACCAACTAGACAGTGGAATGATGAAAAGACACAAGGCGGAAGAGAACTTGTGGTTGGGATCTGAGTTTGATTGAAGAAATCAAGAAGAGAAATTGTGAAGATAATACTCAGAATGGCATACACTTAGTTTCTAGACTATTTTGCAGGGAAATCATATTTATTCGTGCCACCAGTTCTCCAAGTGTTCTATACTCAAGTTCTATGCAGAAATTTCTGCCGATATGCATATGTTTTACTTTTACCAATGGCATGCACATGCTTTGCATGTGCCACTTGTTTGATTGGTTTAATCTTTCAAGAGCATAAAAATGCATGGTACACAGGGAGAACAAATGCACACCAGATAAATATATAGTGAATTAGCGTTGATAAGAAAACCTACATAAAAAGCTGTGGACTTGAGAGGCAGTTAAGGGCGGGGGATTTACCTACCAGAGGCACGCTTTGTGGCTAAGGACATCTTCAACTAACAAGGACACCGTGGTGACATATAATTAATCATGGCAGAATAAGCAGCAGAGAAATGGCATGGTAAAGTTCAAGAGGGAAAAAAGCTACCGCTGTATGTTTTCATAAATATATCAGTCAGAGCAACGTTCGGTGTAATTAAAGATTCTAAACTCTAACTTGTGACAATCTTGCTTCTTTAAAAGCAACTCGGTAGCACACGAGCAATACAGTAACCACATATATCATTCTTTGATCTTTCTGTTATATTTGCATAGAGATTAGCAATTGCACTAACAACATGTGCCAATAATGTTTAGGGAAGTTATGCTGCGTTCAATGGTTAATTAATGTGAAACAGACTAATTAAACAAATGATTCAAGAGCAATGAAAACATCAATGAAACCAGGATATCGATATCTCATACTAAAGAGAACAGACTATTCTACTGGATGGGTTACTAGTGGCTTGTTCTTTCAGTTATGAAGAAAAAATCTCTGAGAAACAATATTCAGCCAGAATATGCAGTGAATAGGAAATCAATGTAGAGAACAGAAAGCGGAATTGTTGTACAGTGCCATTCAGGTAAACAAATCAAGTGACATTTCCATTCCAAATCATTGGTTCTCGAGCACATTTTATCATATATAGCAAACGATGTATGAAGAAGAGAAAAACGGAACATGCCTCCGCTTTCATAGCATCTACCCATAAAAAAATGGTAAATTTGGTCAACAGACAGATCCCAGAATCGAGGTACATAATAATAATAAAACTACCTATTTTTACATTGACAAGTTCATTAATGTAAGACTCAGTGTTACCTATATGGGACTAGCTAGCTCCGAAACTTTCTCGCCCAAATCTGAATCTTCCTCTGATCTATCCTTGATTGTGTTGCCCATAGATTCAGCTCATTTGTAATTTTCTGCAATAAAATCTTCTTGGTCACATCTCTGTCATTGTGTGCCGATTAGCAGATTGGCCAAACGGTAGAAATGAACCGGATTTGATTCTTCCCAACAAATTAACTCAAGAGATAGATGGTCATCTTGCCGCTTCCCTGTCAAGTCCAAGTTTATCCCAGACCCACTGAGAGTAACTGCATTTGTCCCTCTTGTCTTTGGAATTAGAGGACTTGCAGCTTCTTGACCACCATCTTCAGAGGCTTCCCGTGCACATTCTGAATCTTCGACCAAAGCTGCACAAAGTGGGAGACTTGTATCCAAGAGTTATTTATTGATAGGCCATGCATTCATCTGTGGTCCGAGAGTGCCTCTTTGACAGAAAAAGATTTGCGCCTTGCCAAAGGAAAAACATCGGGAGCCACATTCTTTGGTGCCACTCCGAACAACCAGTGGTCAAACAAAAAACTTGTTGTTACCCCATCACCAATTTCAATCAAAGAGCAGGCGGCGAAGACATCACAGTCCACATTGCTGCAAGGGATAGAGCAGCCCTTCCATGGACGATCAGAAGATTCACGGTTGTACCAAAGCCATCCGAGCCACATCTACTTTATGGCTAAGGACATCTTTCCCCAGTAAGCATGAAATAACTGTATGAAGTACCACAGGTCACAGGAGCAAGTGTAGCCACATACATCGTTCTTCCATCTTCAGTTATCTTTGGATAGGGATTAGCAGCTGCACTAAAAACATGAGCTGAAAATGATGTCATGTTTAATGGGTAGTTAATGTTAAACATCCTATAAGTAAATAAATGATTTCAAGAAATGCAACCGACTATTCTACTGGATGGTTACTACATGGCTTGTACTTTCAGTTATGGGAAAAAGAATCGCAAACAAACAATATTCGGTCAGAATATGTGGTGAATATGAAAGCAATGTAGAGAACAGAAAGCGGAACTGTTGTACATTCAGGAAAACAGATCAAGTGAGATTTCCATTCCTCATCTTTGGTTCTCGAGCATATTTTTATCAGATATAGCAACAAGGTATGAAGAAGAGAAAAAGGGAACATGCCTCCGTTTTCATAGCATCTGCCCACAATGGTAAATTTGTCGACAGACCCCAGAATCGAGGTACACAATAATTAAAAAACTACCTGTTTGTACAATGACAAGTTCTTTACCATAAGACTCGGTGTTATCCATATGGGACTAGGCCAGATGCACCAAACTGGAGACACAATTTCTTCCAGTGTCATTCTCCAAGTTGAGAACACCTATATCCCCCCCTAATATTCTTATACTCCCAATCACATCTATCGTCATCTGTGAAATAGACGAAATTTGCCCTCAGTTGCGGATACTCTTCAGCACTAAGGCATTGCGACTGGCTACGTCCAAGAAACAACACATGATCATGCAAGCCATTTATTTTCACACGCCCTTCTGAGGCAATATCGATTTTGCGTAACAAGATTTTCTCACTTTTGATAATGCGCTCCTCATAACCCGTATTTACAAGTTCTGCTTTCCTACAGACCGCCCCACGGACCCTGAACAAGGTAGAAGTGCCCCCCGTTGGTGACCAATGTGTAGTCAATCTCATCTGAAATTATATTCCTGGTGAGCCAAATTCTTTGGTACCACTCCAAACAGCCAGTAGTCACACCAGAAACTTGTTGCTGGCCCATCACCAATTTCAATCGAAGAGCAGGCAGCGAAGACATCACAGTCCATGTTGATGCAAAGGATAGAGCAACCCTTCCATGGACGATCGGAAGAGTCCTGGTTGTACCAAAGCCATCTGAGCCACATCTATTTTCCTAGCAGCCAACTCCATGCAACAAAATCTGCTTGGTCACATCTTTTGTACTCAAGACCGAGTAGGACAAATGGAAGTTTGGGTTTTAGAAGGATTTGGTGTTCTGACCTAGGATAATAAGCCCATGATCTTGGTCTTACTTCACCCTAAACGAAAGAAGGCTTCTGTCATTTGTTGGAACGTGTTTGTATTTTTACCTAAGGCATGAGCATGCCTTGCTTATGCCATTTGTTAGATTAGCTTCAAGTCTCGTTATGGCGGTAAGCATAAAACTGCCTGGTATAACAAATGTACACCAGCTAAATATATATAGACAATTAGCATTGATAAGCATACTTGAAAGCTGTGGACATCAGAGGGGGGTGCAGGGCGGGTGGGATTTACATACCAGAGGCATGCTTTACGGCTAAGGACATCTTCCACATTGAGCATGAAACAGCCATATGAAGTAGCACAGGATCAATAGTATAACCACATACATCATTCTTCGATCTTCAGTTATCTCTGGATAGGGATTAGTAATTGCACTAAAAACATGTGCCAACAATGTTTAGGGAAAATGATGTTGTGTTCAATGGAATGTGAAAAGGCCTAATTAAATAAATGATTTCAAGAGCAATGAAAACATCAATGCAACTAGGATATCTCATAGTGAAGAGAAGAACAGACAATTCTACTGGGATGGTTACTACATGGCTTGTACTTTCAGTTACGAGGAAAAATATCTCAAATAAACAATATTCATTCAGAATATGTGGCGAATAGGAAAGCGATGTAGAGAGCAGAAAGCGGAAATGTTGTACAGTGCCATTCAGGAAAACAAATAACGTTCCATTCCAAATCTTTGGTACTCGAGCACATTTTTATCATAGCAATTGAGGTATGAAGAAGAGAAAAACGGAACATGCCTCCGTTTTCATAGCATCTGCCCGTAAAAAAATGTAAATTTGGTCAACCCCAGAATCGAGGTACATAATAATTAAAAATACTACCATTTGTACAATGACAAGTTCATTGCGGTAAGACTCGGTGTTATCCATATGGGACTAGGCCAGCTGCACCAAAGTGGAGATACAATTTCTTCCGTGGTGTCATTTTCCAAGTTGAGAACACCTATGTCCCGGGGAAGATTCTTATACTTCCAATTATATTTCCCACCATCAGTGAAATACACGCAATTTGCCTTCAGTTGCGGATACTCTTCAGCACTAAGGCATTGCGGCTGGCTATGTCCAAGAAACAACACGTGATCATGCAAGCCATTTATTTTCACAAGCCTTTTTGCTGCAACATCGATTTTGTGTAATAAGATTTTCTTAGTTTTGCATATGAGCTCCTCATAACCCGCATCTACGAGCTCTGCTTTCCACCCGACTTCCAGCAGACCGCCCCCTGGACCCTAACAAGGTAGAAGTGCTTCCGGTGGTGACCACCGCCGTAGTCAATCTCATCTGAAATTATATTCCTCGTGATGGTAGGACTGGTGAGATCAAAAGCATCAATTCTTCCGGATTTCGTGGATGCATACAGCAGATCATCCATGTAGATGCATTGTTCATAGTCCCAACCTGGCGGCAGCAAGGTCCAGTTACAATCTCCTACCCTTGCGAACAAAAGCTGACATCCTGGACCGCCACAATATAGCTTCCTGTGGACGGTTCCGGAAAAATGAAGGCCCTCCTGTAGATGTGGTTACGAAGCTCGTCGGGTGGATCAAGGAATATCATTTCGCGACCAAGCATTTCAGTGTCTAAGTCCGGATCATCTGGTGCCTCCCACACCTCATAGTTAACAACCAAGCCTGCATTGTCAAAGATTGGCTCTACAGAATCAAGGGTGGCCGGCGATGGGAGAGCTATCTGTTGAGCGGTGATGGCATTGACAAGGTGTAGCTCAGACTTGTCATCGGCGGTGACTATCCAACCATGTGAGGAACCAATGAGATACCTACTCCGGATGGGTGGATCTGGAAGTGTTAAGTTGTACACCCTCTTTTCCGCGAGGCTGTAGAGACAGGCCACGTTGTCACCAGCAGATTCAGAGGTGTACAACAGGCATGGCGTCTGAGGTCGTCTGTACAGCTCCGGATGGCTGCGTAGGCTGGTACAAGCAGAGCGCCAGGAGGAGCAGACAGAGGCTGCGCGCACGAAGTCAGGGATCTCCAGGAGCGCAAAGATATCCATCAATACGTCCTGCGGCAGCTCGGGCAACAGATCCTCATCAGTCGGCATCCGTTGTGAGCCTTCTCTGAATTTCTGCAGTGAACAGGGAGACGGAGCCAGCAGCTTACGCAGAGTTGTCAAGCCAAAATGCCCAAAGCTCAATATACTGGATACGCTAGAGGCTTCCATTGGAGCAGCAATTGCAAAACGAGGCCTTCTGGGAGATGAATTGCTTCCTAGTGTTGTGTGGCAACCAAACCAACTCTGGACTCGTAATCTGAAGCTTACCGAGGGTAGGCAGCTTATAACTTGTAGGGATCGATGCTTCACTTGTTCCCCGATTAGGAGAAAGACTCCGAATCCGTGGAGGAAACCAAACGAAACGGACGGGATTTGTTGCAGTAGAACTCCGGGAAAGATCCGGAATTCGGATCCGACCAGTTACCGCAAGGATTCACATCGCTCTGCGACGACCAATCGATCTGAGAGGCTAATTGCCCGCGGCGAGAAGGCAGAAGGTGGCGCCGGCGAGCTGGGGCTTCGGCGGAGGCGGTGATGTTATGAAGGCGGAGGGGTGGGGATTAGCATTGGAAGGTTTTTGGCCTCGCCGGCGGGTGTTGAGTTGAGCGAGCATTGCCGGTTTTGTGTGGGTCGTATGCCTGGAGATCAACGTAGCATCAGGCATTACGACTCTGTTCGGTCGGTCGTCGAATGTGAATTCAACTAAACATCGTGTCTTTTATGTTGGAGAAAATTCCTTATTTGACACTGGTTTAAAACATGCTTCCTTATTTGACACTAGAAAAACATTTCTTCTCATTTTGACATCTAAAGTTGTTTTGTTTCCTCAATTGACACTCTAGTTCATTTTAAACACTAACGGTGTCAAATAAAAACATGGGAAGACTCTTTTACCCCTGATAAATCTTATAACAAAAAAAAAATTTAGAAAGACACATTTGCACCAATGAACATTAATCATGTGTGTCATGCCTTGCACTCCTGTTTTAGTGTATTGTCATCAGATTTTAGTGTAAAAATAAATAAAAATTTGGACAAAGCCTTTTGGGGATTGGGTATCAATCTAACTTTTAAGAAAACATGTTGAATTAGGATCCATCCTGTAAAAAAACAGAAATTTAGGCATAAGTATTGCTACTAGATATGCATATCTACTTTTTGGTAAGCTAACAAACAGAAAAAAGAAAACTTACCGGTCGACAGCATTGCCTTCCGCATGTGAGCTAGCTGAATGCTCTAGGGACGCGCCTACGCCACCCTTGCCGGCTGACACATCCCGCTGAATGATCCAGGGATGCGCGTATGCCGCCCTTGCCGGCCGCTGAACGCTCCAGGGACGTGCGTATGCCGCCTTTGTCGGCCGACGCATCCGTGCCCGCGATCCAGACACAGCCGTGCCTGTCGGGGATATGCTATATGGATATCCTCATAGCATATCTCTTATCCGGATAACCCGGATGGCCCACAGTTGGTAGCACAGCCCATGGCCTGCTGGGCGGCCCAGTTAGATGGATCCAGAAGGGAGGCCCATGTCGGATAAAGGAAGGCTACGAAGGAGTCACCGACGTACCCAGAGCCTTGGAGTACAAGACACGTTAGACTAGTTGTATACCATGTAGGACTCTGTAACCTGTCCGGCTAGGACTTTACCTGTAACCCTAGGACCTGGCGACTATATAAGTCGGGCATATGGGCCTTTAGGACACAACAAGTCATATCAATCAACTCATACCTTGCACAGTGAACCAATCCCTGTAACTCGGCGTATTGCCATTATAGTGATTTATAGCAGGAGTAGGATTCCGCCACCGTCGTGGGATCTGAACCTGGTAAGATGGGTTACCTCGTACCCGTCAACCGTTCGCCTTACCCCACGTCTCTAAACACGCACTGCGAGGACCTCTCCATGGCGTACTCGTCGACAATACCACGACAGTTGGCGCCCACTGTGGGGCAAGAGGCGTTTCAGGCTCTACAGCGGGCGAGGACCAAGACCTTCACGGGAATTGGCGAAACCGTAGCCATTGGTCGCGTTCTCTTCTCCGGCAATGTTCCGATCGTTCCTCCCGACGAGTTCTGGATCCCGGCGAAGACGAACCCTACGCGGTGCTCGATCGTCCCTATCGGAGACATCCACCTCTTCATGGGCGAAACCGACTCGGGCACTAGTTCCCTGGGAGTCGGAGGAGCATCAAGACCCGCACGGACCGCCTACGGGCAGGATATGTTCGCGGAAGGATCAATGTCTGATCTCTCTTCGAAGTTTGCCGGCAACGATCAAAAAAATTCAAGGCCCACCCAAACCGCCCCTGTGCAGGATATAACGGTGGAAGATCACTGCAAGTCCGCGGTTTCGCCCATGCGTCTAGACAACAGAGATCCAAGTTCGTCAGCGTGGTGACTATCTTCGATCTGGCGCATTGCGTTCAGAGAGAGGGTGAAAACCCCACGATTACCTAGCCAGGTGGCTCCGCATACGGGCCGACCTGGAACATTACCCCAATGATGATGCCATATATCACTTTGTGAAAGTACTGGACCATGGAACACTACTCCGACATTCGCTAAGGCGGCAGCAGGCTTCAGGACGTCCTATCTTCGAAGGCATGGTGCACACCGTCAACAACTACGTGGAGGCTAAGGAGGCAGCCCAAACAGCGCTTGCACTCATTGACGGCGCCCCTCCGCCTCAGCCACCACCACCGCCTCCGGTCGTCATCGCTGCGCCACCGCCATTGCCTCCGATCATCGTCGCAGCAGTGGCACCACCACCCCCAGTCATCATCACCGCTGTCGCACCGCCATCGCCCATCGTTGAGGAAGCCCTGGCACCCTCCAACTCCGTGCTTGACGCGCTTAACGCTGACATCAGCGCTGACTCGGAGGAGATAGACTTTAGCCCGGAGGAGCTAGACTCTGCTATGTAGGAGATGGAGGAGGATTTCCAACGCGACGAGCAGGCCGACAAGGCCGTCACGTCCCGAGAGGTGTTCGTCGCCATTGGGACCATGATGGAAGAAGACCAACCTAGACAAGCTCAACCTAAAGTGCTGTACAAGGGGAAGGAACCACCTGTTGCTGCCAACAATGATCGCGCAAAGGTCATGCCCCCTCCGCCTAACCCAGTGCAGCAGCCGTAGGAACTCAACATCGGTCCGAGTAACAACAACACCGCAAACCCGTCGCCTCCGGCATCTACGTCAGCTGCTGCCCAAATTACTCCGGCAAATAGAGTGATGTACGGCAACCTGCTCGTCGAGCCCATGACTGTAGCTCATTCGGAGCATAGTTCAGCTTGACGAGAAGCGCCAGCAGCTACTAGAGGAAGCACAGGCCATCGCAGAACAATGCGCTAAGATGGATCGAGATCTGGCCAATGCGCAAAAGTCAATATAGAAAGCTAGAGCCATGGAGGCCGAGTATAAGACTCTGCTCCAGCAGCAGAAGGCTAAGAAAGCTCCGGCTTGCATCATCATCGATACTGGTGTACAGAGAAACCTAGGATGGCCCCCCATGAAGCCGCCACAAGCAAAGCCATACATTGACAGCGAAGGCAGGCGGGTGATGCCCACTCCTCTTCTAAACCTCGTTGTCGCCAAGACCCTTCTGGAGCATGATAGATCACCTGCAGCTGTGGAACATGTCTATGACCTTGTGGCCAAGGTGGTGAAACAGCAGGAAAAGGCCACCTCTCAGAGGCTCGAGTCTGACCCAGCGTTTTGCCAGTCTAGCTAGCCTAAGCCGCCAAGGGACTGATCTCCTCGGGATATCGGATCTCAGACGGGTTCATCGGAGCGAAGACGGAGGGATGCACGCAACAGGAAGGACGCTATCCCCATATCCTTCGACCATGGGGGTAAGGCTCATCCTCGTCGCCCATCTCCACTGCCCTGGTCTCCTCGACATCGCAAAAACCCCAAGGCTCACCATCGCACAAACATGCCTCTGCCAAAGCAACACGGCATCGTCATCCGCGACAACGCGGAGCATGCCCGTCATGACAGAGAGCGCAACCAAGGACACAAGAGCAGGTCACGCCATGACCTCCGCGTCCGACAAACAACTGTGCCAAGCGTGAGGCATCGCAGGAGGGCAATAGCAAGAAAGCTAACCCACCGCCACCTCCGCCTCCGTCGCCACCTAGCAGCCACCATGGCGGAGGAGGCCCGCGTTGTTCACGCAGCCCATCCCCTGATGGCAAGAAAAAGAAAAGAAGCCCGGAGCCATACGACGCATGTTCATGTCTAGACAAGATCCATGAGGCCCGGGAAGGACCATACCTGGGACCATGTTACTTTGGACCTATGATACGGACCGCAACTTATCCCAAAGGTTTCCGGATTGACAAGACCATCAAGCCCTATGATGGCACCGCCAAGCCAGCTACATGGTTGCAGGACTACGACAACGCGGTGGAGATCGCCGGGGTAAACCCAACATTATCGTCAAGTACCTCCCTTTGATGCTGGCGGGCACGGACCGACAATGGATCGATGACTTGCCGGAGAAATCCATCTGCAACTGGTTGGACGTGCAAGAAGCGTTCACCAAGAACTTCGAGGGTACGTACAAGCATCCCTGTACTGTTGGCGATCTATAGCGGTGCGTGCAGGAGAAAGACGAGACATCTCGTGCTTACCTCTCCCGCTGGCTGGATATGAAGAATTCCTGCACAGGAGTGCACACTCAGACCGCCCTGGCCGCCTTCATCGATGGGTTGGAAGGCACGTTGCTCTGACATAAGTTGAAGCGCCTGCAGGACAATCGCCAGCTAGATCTCAACCAGATGATACAACTGGGTAGTGAGTTCGCGGCTGCCGACGACGATGCTCGCGGCTCCCTGCTGGCAACAGCCGTTCCAACTCAATCTCGGAGGAACATCAGCATCAAGCGGAAGAACCCGCCAGAAGAAAAGGAAACCTCCGACATTGTTTCCATGACATTTGCAGGACGAGGTGATGGCGGACAACGTGGCCGAGGACGGGGGTTGGCAGTGAAACAACCTCGGAAGCGCTCCATGTTCCCCAGACCTACGAGGAGTACTGCGATATGATGTGCCTCGTACACCTCAACGCCAACGTCAAGGCCACTCACACCAATCGCCATTGAAAGTTCGTCAACGACCTCAAGGAGGACCCGGAGTCCGGCTACAAGCGAAGTCGGAAGAACAGATCATGAGGAAAGGGCAAGGGGAAGAAGAAGGAAGAGGAGTCCAAGGATTCAAGTGACATGGATGATGATGTTGACCCCAAGCACGCCGCCAAGAGCGATGGCAAGGGCAAGAACCCCTTCGAGAAGAAGTCGGCTGTTTTCCACACTTTCCTTGGCACCCCCACTGTCTGACAACAGAAAACCTCCATGAGGATACTGATGGCTACTCTACCCCCAGTTCCCCAGTTCCTGCGCTGGTTGGAGATTCCAATTACTTGGGACAGGAAGGATCACCCAGACCTTATCCCTACGGAGAACCAGTACGCCATGGTCATCACCCCTCTGATTAACGGTAACAAGTTCACCAAATGTATGGTGGATAGTGGAAGCAGCATCAACATCATGTACCTGGATACGCTGCACAAGATGAACTTGACGGAGGCAAACCTAAGACGGATCAGCACCATCTTCCACGGCGTAGTTCCTGGTCGGGAGGCTCGGTCCCTTGGGTGCATCACACTTCAGGTCGCTTTTGGCGATGTAAATAATTACTGCCAAGAACGCATGACCTTCGAGATGGTCCCCTTCAAAAGCGTGTACCATGTCATATTCGGAGGTGACATCTTCCACGCCTTCATGGCCAAGCCATGCTTCGTCTACAACAAGCTCAAGATACCCGGACCAAACGGTATCATCACCGTATCCGGAAGCTTTACCAAGGCAAGGGACTGCAAGATTGGAGAAGCAGCCTTTGCGGAAGCTGTCCTCTATAGCGAAGAATTCAAGGAGATCCAGAGCAAGGTCAATGCCTCGGAGATGCCGGCATCGAAGAAGAAAATTTCCGACTCCGCCCCAGCATTCAAGGCCGCCATCAAGACCAAGAAGGTGGAACTTGTGGTAGGCGATGCCTCCAAGACCACCGCCATTGGGACGAACCTGGACCCTAAATAGGAAAGCGCGCTCGTTGAGTTCCTCCGTAAGAATAGAGACATCTCTGCCTGGCAACCTGCCGACATGAAAGGTGTACCTAGGAAACTTGCCGAGCACAGCTTAAATATAGATCCAAAATGTAAACCGGTGAAACAACCTCTACGATGCTTCGGAGACGAGAAGAGACGCGCCATAGGCAAGGAGATAGCTAGGTTACTTAAGGCTAGTTTTATCCGAGAAGTCCTTCACACCCGATGGGTGGCCAATCCTGTACTTGTCCCCAAAAAAGGAACCCAAGAATTAAGAACGTGCGTTGATTACACCGGCTTGAACAAAGCATGCCCCAAAGATCCATTTGCTTTGCCTCGCATTGACCAAGTCATTGACTCGACGGCTGGCTCAGAGCTTTTGTGTTTTCTTGATGCATACTCAGGATACCACCAGATTAAGATGAGGAAGTCGGACCAATTGGCCACTTTGTTCACCACACCTTACGACACATTTTGCTATGTCACGATGCCCTTTGGGCTGAAAAATGCAGGTGCTACGCACCAGCAGACAATGCAACATTGCCTTCACGATCAAATTGGTCAGAATGTTCACGCCTATGTGGATGATATAGTGGTGATGTCTAAAAAGTCAAACGACTTAATCTCTGACTTAAAAGAAACCTTTGATAATCTCCGGAAATACAACATGATGCTTAACCCAAAGAAGTGCGTCTTCGGGGTTCCAGCCGGCAAATTGTTGGGCTTCATCGTTTCCCAGCATGGAATCACGGTCAACTTGGAGATAAGGATCTACCGCTATACAAGTTGCTGAAGAAGGCGGACAAATTTACATGGACGAACGAAGGCAAATGTGGCATTGAAGCAGCTAAAGGAGATACTTTCCTCGGCGCCTATCCTTGCAGCACCCAAGCCTATGGAGCTTATGTTAATTTACATGGCGGCCACCAACCGGGTAATCAGCATCGTCGTCGTGGTAGAGCGAAAAGAACCAGGGCATGAGTACGGAGTTCAACGACCAGTTTACTACGTAAGCGAGGTCTTGATGGAGTCCAAGCAGCGTTACCTGCACTGCCAGAAGCTAGCTTATGGAGTGTTTCTCGCTTCGCGGAAGCTAAGGCACTACTTCCAGGAGCACCCTATAACAGTTGTGAGCAAGGCTCCACTGTCCAACATCATCAACAACAACAACGCTACAGGAAGGGTCGCGAAGTAGGGCATTGAACTTGCCGCCTTCGAGATCACCTATAAGAGACGCGACGCTATCAAGTCACAGGCCTTGGCGGATTTTATCGCAGATTGGACGGAGATGCCATATGCTACCCCTATACCAGAACCAGAATACTGGGTGATGTACTTTGACGGATCAAAGCTACTCAATGGCTTGTGGGCTAGTGTACTGTTACAGTCACCAACCGGGGAAAAGCTACACTACGTTCTGCAAATCCACTTTGAGGCTACGAACAACATGGCGAATTATGAAGCACTCATTCATGGACTATGCGTAGCCAAGGATATTGGCATCAAGCGCATAGTTTGCTGTGGAGATTCCGACTTGGTTGCCCAGCAGGTGGATGGCACCTGGAATGCGCGGAACCCTATGATGGCAGCATATCGCGACGAAGTGGATGAGATAGCCAAGAGCTTCTTAGGCTACAAAGTCAAGTATGTCCCAAGGGAGCAAAATGAGGCGGCTGGTCTACTGTCAAAGCTTGGATCAGGGCGCAAACAAATTCCGCCTGGCGTTTTTCTGGAGCATCTACAGACACCGTCCATGAAGGGAACGGACATCGACAACCCGGATAGAGTTGACTCTTTCGTTCACACAGTGACAAAGGTCCCTCCGGCTTGGACAAAACCGTTCATGGACTATCTCGTACACGGAACTATGCCATACGACGAAGTCGAAAGATGGCAAATAGTATGTTGAGAAAAGGGCTATACCATAATCAATGGACAGCTCTACAAAAGAAACACCACTGGTGTATACCTCAAGTGTGTTTCCCAGCAATAAGATATTGAAATCCTTCGTGAGATCCATCTTGGAGATTGCGGACATCACGCCGCTCCTCGATCGTTGGTCGCTAAAGCCGACAAGCTTGTTGAGACATGCATGGGATGCCAGTATTATGCCCGACAACCACATGTTCTAGCTGAAGAATTGCAAACAATACCAATAACTTGGCCGTTTGCAGTCTGGGGGCTAGACATGGTTGGTCCATTACAGACGACACCATGTGGGTTTACGCATCTGCTAGTAGAAGTTGATAAATTCACTAAATGGATAGAAGCTAAACCCATTAGAAATCTTGATGGGGCAACTGCCCTTAGGTTTTTCTGTGATCTAGTGGTGAGATTTGGTCTCCCAATAGCATCATCACCGACAACGGCAGCAACTTGTCACTTGGAGAAGTGGAAGCTTATTGTTGGGAGAAGGGCATCTGAATTGACCTTGCATCTGTGGCACATCCACAATCCAATGGTCAGGTTGAGCGAGCCAATGGATTAATTCTGCAGGTGATCAAGCCAAGACTCGAGGCACCGCTACATAGAGCAGCTGGAGCTTGGGCGGAGGAATTACCATCTGTGCTGTGGAGTTTACGAACTACACTCAATAGATCTACCAGCTACACCCCTTATTTCATGGTATATGGAATAGAAGCCATCCTGCCTTCCGACATCCTTCACGATTCACCAAGAGTTGCCGCCTACGACGAAGATGACGCTGAAGAATCCAGATGCCTAGATGTGGATCTTCTCGAGGAGGAGCGCGTATTGGCATGCCAAATATCCACCATCTACCAGCGGAAGCTACGCAGCTACCATAGTCGCCGCGTTCGGCATCTCTCATTTAAAGAGGGGGATCTGGTGCTCCGACTTAAGCAGAATAAGTCACACAAATTATCCCCGCCATGGGAAGGATCGTTCATCATAAGCAAGGAGCTACTCAATGGGTCTTACTACCTCATTGACAATCGTGAACTTGAGGATAGACCTAGCGATGATCATAAGCGTAAGCGACGTGACCCGGATGATGACTATCCGGAGCTTGATCGGCCGTGGAACATAGCACAACTACGTCCTTTCTACACTTAGAATTTTTTTTCTATTGTGTACCTCTTATATGATCAATGAAATAAAGATCTCTGGTTCACTCATATTTCTGAGTCTTTTACCTCCTTTAGTGTTCATTTTTGGATCGTATAAAACCTTTATGCACAAGCTTTGCATTTGCACTTGTGAAAATTCCGCCTACGGGCGTTAGCTTAAGTTTTCTGGTATACATGTTCTTTGTTGTTTTTGTGTGGATTCTGGAGTAGTGACTTTTGGCACTTGTTGTCGGTGATTTTGTGCTTAGTTTTTTGACAGTGCCATTGGGCATCATCACCTGAGCGCATGGTTCCGACAACGAGTCTTCCGACTCACGAAAGGTCAAGTATAAAAACCAAAGTAATGGATAAGCTAGCACTTTCTTAAAAATATTTACATGCTGGAACCAGTACTTGAGTAGCAGGAAATTACAACTATTGTTTTTACACCTTAAGTTAACAGATTAGTTTTTCCGCATACACAAATTCTAGAGGAAACAAATATTACATATTGTTTTTCATTCCTCTGGCGCAAGAGACTTTGAAGCAACCTCGTTGGTAGTAGGAGAGCCTTCTTGATCATCATGAAAGTCGATGGTCCTAAGGGACACGGAGAAGCTTTGGTCATCGCCGTCAATGATCTCAGGCGGCACGAAGACGTTGTGGTCGACCAACTCGGCAACCCTTGTGTCATAGCCCGCGAGCGATGCCCAGATAGCCTTATGGTCAATATTCTGGCCTTCATGGTCTATGTCGGGAAGACTTGAGGTTACTATGTTGATGTCGGCATCTTCATAGTGTGCCTTGACCATCGCCAGTGACATCCTTGCACCAACCCGTGTACATGAAGCTTTCTAGCTTACGATATGCTCGGGGGCTTGGCGCAAGATCTCCGAGTACTTCATCACGGATTCCACCGCCTTGATGTTGATATTAAGGGCCTTGGCGATCTCCTTGGCCTGCTTGACGGCAGTGCTGACGAAGTTGCCGGCAAGAACCATGCATTCTTTTGGCGGAGGAGGCGACTTGGTCAAACCAATAGGAGCTATGTTTCCGACAAACAAAGGAGCATGTGAGTTCAATGACATAAAAAGTTCAGAGTATCTTGCTTACAGAAGAACAATACGGAGATCTCTTACCAAATATGCTCGCTTCAGCCTGCTGGAGTGTTTCCACCATGGAATCCCGCTCTTGTCAGGGGATCTTGTATGCATCTAGATTGCGTTGATTCGGCTCGTCGGCAGCTTTCTTATGCTCTTTGATCATTGCAATCTCCTCCTTCAAGCGGTTGATTTCCGTGTTGGCGGACTCCTGCAGCGCCTTCATGGAGTCCTCGTGCATATTCAGCATGTCCTTTATCTCCTGCTTAAGGTTCTTGTTTTCGCTATCCAGCAACTCAATGTTCTTGGATTGCTCAACAATGTCCTTAGCCTTGGCGATGGTTTCTGCAAGTCAGAGAAAAGAACAGTACACAAGTAAGTAGTCAGAGAGTGATGGCACAAGACCAAGTTTGAGCATGAAAACGAAAGGAAAATAGACTCTTGATCTTGGTGATTTGATCCTTCAAGAAGACAGTTTTACCCTTTTCGGCTTCCAGCTCTGCGCGCATCTTGTGGAACTTCTCGTTGGCGACGCCTCTCCGAGCATTCTCATTCTGTGGAAAGATATTTAAAGTTGTTTAGTCTTCTTGGAGCATCTAGCCGGATACATATCCACCTAGAGGCTTGGGGGCTATAGTGAGAGTTTTTAACTTGGCAAAATGCTTAGTCTTTCTTTAAGCATCTAGTCGGAACTATTTCAGTTTTCAACTAGAAGCTTGGGAGCTACAGTATGAAGTTTTAAACTCAGCTATATTCTTAGTATTTCTTAAAGCATCTAGTTGGAACTAATTTAGTTTTCAACTAGAAGCTTGGGGCTACATAATTGAAATTTACAAACACTGCGTATGCTACTCTAAAAGTATCTAGTCGGAATAATTCATTCAAACTAAATAATTGGGGGCTACAGTGAGAAGTTTTTTTAGCTTAGTCACTCTTAGAGCATTCAGATGCAAAGACCTATGGTTTTCCGTCTAAATACTCGGGGGCTACAGTGGGATACTCATATGAAATGCAAAAAGGCTATTTCCAAGTGCAATGATCTTGATATTGGTGGCGCTCTCGACAAATATCTTGCTGAAGGAAAGGTTATTTCCTCGCAGGATATCAGCTTGCCTGAGGAGCTCCTCAAGACCGCAAGTCGGAGAGGTTGGCGCTGCACCCGGAGCCAGAGTTGAGCTACTCGGCGTAAGCGCCGGGTAGACTATCTTTGGAAGCTCTGTGGAAATCCTGGGTGCAGAGGCGCCGCCTTCGAGAGACGCTCCGCCTTCCACCATCGCCTGACCACTACCGATGGCATCCTTAACCAGAGCTTTGCCATTTTGGTAGCGGCGCTTTTTTGTGTCGCCTGCTCGCCAACAACGACGAGCTCCACGGAGAAAGCTGGGTCCACTTCCATGATGGAGGGGCCAGATGCATCCTTAGCAGGAGATCTTGTCGGAGCATCAGCGGGCTGGACGCTGGGAGTGGTAGGGGCGATGGCAGGAGATGCTTGGTGCAACACATCCCGATGCAACATATCTTTGATGTTTTTAGAAGCCCCCGATGTTTTGGTGGTCTTCTTCAAACTTAAACCATCCTTCTTCCTGAAACGTGCAAAAGTATAAGTACGGGAACAAGATGAGCAATGGAAAATGTCGGATAAAAATAATCTTACACAACAGGGGTTGCTTTGGTAAAAGGGATCCCGGTAACTCTTCTTTTTTCCGCCTACAGGGCAGCAGTGGACTTCTTGGAGGCTCTACCTCCGTCTTTTTCTTCTTGCCTCCGTCGGCAGCGTCAGATGTGGAGCTCTTCCGCTTACGCGCCAGCGGGACATCATCGTCGGACACGACGGTGACTTCCTTCATCTTAGGGTCATAGATTTGGACAACCATGCTATCCTCCTCTAGACTACTGAGCTGTTAAGTGAAATCCCAAAGTGTTGGATGAGATGGTAATGGCTAGACGGAAGAACTGGAGTATATGTCATACACGGAAAATAAACAGGTACCTCTGGGCACTTGCTCTCTTCAAACATGTCGTAGGTGATGGTGAAGCCATGCTTCTTGTTCTTCACCTTGACGATGTCCTTGAGGTGGATCTTGACGGAGTCACTCAAGAAATTGTCCTCGGAGATGTGGAGGCTATCCTTCCTCTCCTTAGTGTACTCGTGCATCATCTTTGAGCGGTGCTGCAGAGGCTGGATCCGCCTGACGAACCATCACATGGCCAGGTCCAATCCGGTTAGACCTGTCTCTACGAACCACTCTATCCGCCTTATGGCGCGGGAGGCGTCGTTGTCGGAGGGAAGGGTGGCCTGGGATCTCCATGTCGGGGCTTCAGCGCCAGCTCCATCGATAAAGTCCGGATACGATTCTTCTCGGCCATCCAGAGGGGTGTATGGGCCGTAGAAGTACGTCTGTTTCCAATTCTTGCAAGATTCATGGCCGACGATGTCGGGGAACTGCCGGCCAGGCCAGATCTTAAAACTGATCGTTCCGCAATTCCTGAGCTCGTCCTTGCTCGCTCATGCTTCCGTCT
Source organism: Avena sativa (assembly GCA_916181665.1). Classification (NCBI taxonomy): domain Eukaryota; kingdom Viridiplantae; phylum Streptophyta; class Magnoliopsida; order Poales; family Poaceae; genus Avena; species Avena sativa. The sequence continues at coordinate 200,792,313 of OV702282.1, forward strand.
TGATGGTAAAGAAGTAGATGAACAAGTCTAACCTAGGCCTAATCCCTAGGTAACCCTCACAGAGCGCCGCGTAGTTGCTAAGCGCGAGGATACTATTGGGGGAGAGGTTCTGAGGTTGAACCCGGTAATGTTTGAGGACAGCAAGGAAGAAGTCGGAGATAGGCAGGGAGATGCCGCGTACCAATTGTGCTTTGAGGTACATATTCTCTCCGACTTAGGGAGAAGGGGTGACCTCGCCGGCCAGCGCCGCCTGCTAGACAAGCCCCTCCATCGCAGGAAGGTAGCCTTCGATGAGCAGCTCCTTGATATCATTGTCAGCGATGTCCGAGCCACGCCACTCCCCTTTGTGGAAGTCGCCTTCTTCCTCCAGCAGCTCTAGCACCGTTGGGATATGGTCGCCGCCGATGGACTCTACCACCGCGGATTTTGGCAGCAATAGACCCTCTGGGGGCACTTGGACGGAGCTCGCCGGCTTTGCCGCGGCGTCGGCCGATGCTGCCATGGAAGGGTTAGTGCTGCTACTCGCCATTGGGGAGATTGAAAGATTAGGGTTTTTCGCGTGGGCGCGGAGGGATTGAGGAGGTGCTAGCAGGAGGAAGACGAAGGCGCAGGGGAAGAATGAGGTGAAGAGATGAAAATCTGCCACAGTTAAAATTTATAACCCCAGCGTCAAGATTCGTGCAAAGTGATCGGATGGTCGGCGCGTGGTCGACGTGTGCTGGCGCGTGCGTGGAAATTTCGCCACGTTCCCAACCGCTGCCGCCAACGGTCTGTATCCTTCGTGCGGGAAAAACGGACATGATTGTGTTCTCTACATGTGTGAGTTACGAGGCGCCGCTGACCTATGTCTACATCTCTCTAGCTGACACGGGCAGGTGAACCATCACATCAGAATATTCCGGCATGGTCGGATCCAGTCCGGCTACGATAAAAGTATGATGGAAGATTCAGTTGTTTTTCAACTTACAAGTTGAAGACGAAGAAAACTTGCAGGGTTCTTAGGAGGACTACAAAATATTGCTTGACGATTTGCCGACATCCATCTAGACGGAGCATTCAACCTGAAGAGGCAAGACGGCGCAAGATCTCGGAGTTCTCCAGGGGCTACTGTTGGGGATATGCTATATGGGTATCATCATAGCATGTCTCTTATCCGGATAACCCGGGTGGCCCACTGAGGTGACCCAGCATACCACTGCATGATGTAGTACACTATATTCGTTGATATAACACCAATGAAACACCGTTCACTAGTATTACATCCCTCAGAGTGGCACAACAGAAACACAGCAGGTCCAAGACATGACTATAGGTTACAACTCAACTCTTTACACAAGATCCAGTGAACACTCTAGGTTAAAGAGAGAGAAAGAAATTTCTTACAAAGAAGAATTAGAAATAAATAACTCAGAATCTATCATCCTATCAAGACTAGTATCTTAACTAATGGTCTGGCATTGCTGCTATTGCAATACACTACAAAAATAGGTTCTATTGCTAGAGATTATATTCCTGTCTAATCAGTAACTTTGTCTTCACTTGAGTTGGTGTATATGTTGACTTTCTTGACTTCATTGAAGAGATTTAACTTTTGCTGATTATTCCTGGAGCATAACTTGATGTAGACATCGTCTGTAATGACTTTAGAAGCTAGCAAGGGTTAAGAAGATACTTTGAGTATGAGCGTACTTAGCAAGTTCACTAGAAAAGGAGTGTTTGATGCACTATATCTACAGCCACAGACCGTAGGTTGTAGGCAATGCAAGTTTTCATAAACATTTCTTCAAAAGTTTCTTTTATTCTGAAAAGCTATGTCCGTCAGCCTTCACGGGTTTACCAGAACTTTCATGGAGTTCCTTTCCCGCCGCGTTCGCAGCTCCTTCCCGGAACAGGGAGTAACAAGTTACAGTTCTTACACTCTGCAGAGGTGCGTTACTTTACCCATGAGAGACCTTAGCCTTGTTGCACAACCAAGTCATGACCTTGTCCATACTTCCTTGGTATGGGGCCCAGTCTAAGATCCAAGCCAATCACTGCCCCCTTCGCGACCCCGCATGCCTCCTTGGTGTACACCATGCCCACATATTGAATTATGGCAATGGTTTGTACAGACCGTTAGATGCCAGAACTATCGTGGGACGTCGAGGGTTCCCACCCATATGCTGCATATCCTCTACGAATTACCAATTAATATGCACGCTATGAGTGATAACAGCCATGACCTGCACATCTGGATACATGCGAGAGGAAGAAGATACAACTGACTTATCTGTCCCATTCCAAATCTCATGGTTAACGCGTGATATACGACGCAAGAATCACTGGCGACATTAGTTGTTAAGTCCTAGATAATATGTTCCTTTACCACCGGAACTTTCATAGTAGGTTATTACCTCATGGTAAATAACCTATAATCACATTAATATGAAAATAGTGTTTTCGGACCTTTTTCAAATGCAGGTGATGACCAACTGGCCCATCTGGACCCAACTTGGCCCATCTGGTCCAAGGCAGAGACATAATCGGCCCTTACTCCCCCTTCCCTACGCTCGACCTTATCTCTCTCGTCCTCGCTCTGGTGCTGCAATGGCATTCCCCTGGCACTGCTCGATTCCGGCAGACTCCACCGCCGTGGCCATGCCGCGGTGCAAGACTACTGAGTCTACGCCGCCGCCCGATCCTGTCCAAGCCGATTCCCCTCTAGGGTTGCGGTGACCCAGCATACCACTGCATGTGTAGTACACTATATTCGTTGACATGACATCTACAGAACACCGTTCCGTAAATATCACATCCCTCAGAGTGGTACAACAGAAACATTGCGGGTCCATATTACAAATATACACACATTATTATTACTACAATACCGGAAGTTCAAGACTTCCAAAAGATCCAACTTACAAACCAAAATATAAAGTGTTCAGCGGAAATTTAAAAGTAACAACTCCGACTAGGAGTTGAGCTCAACAGCTTATTCTATAGTGTTCATGCTGCTCGGCTCCGTTAGTTACTACTAACTAGATACTTAATTGGACTCATTCTCATCAACACCATAGCGGATTTAGTAATCCACTCCTTTAACTCCTCCGGATAGATCAGATTCCTCGTAGAACACATCTTCTTGGCATTCGGCTACATACATTGGCACGTCTTCGGGATCCTCAAAGTCTAAGCAAGGGATCAAAGGAAAGAATGAGTAACAGCGTTACCCAACAAGTTCATTATATGCAAGGTGGGAAGTTTGATGCTCTAAATACCACCTCGGATTATAAATTCTTGGCACTATGCAGTTTTCGTAAATCTTTATTCAAAGATTGATTTTATTCTGAAAAACTATGACAATCAGCCTTCATAGGTTCACCAGAACTTTCATGGAGTTCCTTTCCTGCCGCGTTCGTAGCTCCTTCCCGGAACAGGGAGTAACAAGTTACAGTTCTTACACTCTGCAGAGGTGCGTTACTTTACCCATGAGAGATCAACTCCTTGTTGCACAACCGGGCGTACTTTCCCGTCCACAATTCCATGATGTGGGGCCTAGTAGTTGGTCCAAGCCAATCACCGCCCCCTTCGCGACCCCGCATGCCTCCTTGGTGTACACCATGCCCACATAATGAATTACAACAATGGTTTGTACAAACCGTTAGATGCCAGAACAATCATGGGACGATGAGGGTTCCCACCCATATGCTGCATATCCTCTACGAATTACCAATTAATATGCACGCTACGAGGATAACAACCACGACCTGCACATCCGGCTTCATGCGAGAGGAAGAAGATAGAGCTAACTTCTCTATCCCATTCCAAATCTCATGGCTAACGCGTAATATACGGCGCTAGAATCACTGATGTCACGGGTTATTAAGTCCCTACTTGATCATCATTGTTGCAAATAGAACCCTAAGTTCTATTGCTCCATTATATCACCACTTAGGATGATATCTATGATTTCTTTATTTATGAAAATAATATTTTCTTTCTTTTATAGCATATATGATAACACACAATTTGCAAATACTTTGATAGACTCTTCAAAGGACATGAGCAAGTGATGAACTAGCCTTGTGATGGCAAGGTAGTGAAGTCTGATGCTTGCACTGGACCTTGAGCTTCTAGTTCTACAAAAACATCATTATTGCCCGATAAGGACAATATTTAAAGAAGCAAAATCATTATGCAAGTAATGTAATGCATTATTTAATTCTATATGCATTTTCCCTATATAAGGTGCCTTTTAATCAAGCATTTATAAATATTATTTTTTAATATTTATTGCATATATTGAATTATTTAATTTTATTTCCCTTTTATTTGACTTTTATTGATTTACTAATTCTTTTTAGGAATTATTAATTATACATTAAATTTATTATTAAATATTTATTTAGTATTTTTCAAAAATACTATAATATTAATAAATAATGAAAGTGATTTTTATTTATTTTATCATCTTTTAATAATTTTGTAAAATTCCATAAGGAATATATAAATTACAAAATTCTTATAAAAATTTAAATGTCCAAAATTTTATATCTTATTTTATTTGGATAGAGTGGATTATTATGAATCCAAAAATATTTTATTTATAATTTTTGGAATTTTATTTTATTTTCTAGAATTTTATTGAGGTCAGGGGCATTTTGGTCTTTTTCAATTGATTTAAAACAGTTTTTTTAAAACAACTTGGGCTGGCCTTTCGGGCTTATTGGGCCAGTGTGGCCTAATAGGGCAAGGTCAAACTACCACCCCGAGGAGTTTTGGCCCACCCAGTCCACACTCTCTACCTCCTCCTCATTCTCACCCTTCCTCTTCCCGACCCCGCGAGCTCTGGCGCCGCCGCTGGCGATGCCCGCCGTTGTGGCTTCCCCTGGCCGCTGCCGTAGTACAGGGCGAGGTTTGCGACTCATCTTGTTCATCTAGTCCAACTCGATTTTCCTCCGGGGTTTCCCCGTGGTCAGATTCACCCCGTTCCCGAACCCTAGGGTTAGGGAAAGGTGTTGTCGCCACCGCTACGGTCCCGCCTGCGGTGGTGTGCTGGGCTCGTGTGCTGCTGTGGCCGCCGCCGTGGCTGGTGCAGGTTGCAGCGCCCTCTGGGATGCTCCCTATGCTGCCGCGGTTCGTCGGCCAATCTGCTTCCTCTTTGATTCATCAGCGAGGACCTCGGGTAAGTTGCTTTGATGGTTCTTGTTCATGCTACTACCATGAATCTCTCTATGTGTGTCTAGTGGCTTCTCATGCCTAGTGATTATGTTCTGATTAGGGTTCATCTCCTAATTAGGGTTCTTGTTCTGATTAGGGTTCATAACCCCCTATTGATCATATCCATGATGCTTTAGATCTAGTGTTGATCATACTTGAGAATGAAGAATGATTGTTTGTTGTGGATCATGATTTGTAGTGGCTTTGATGATGCTAGTGGATTGTCAGATTTATTCCAGCGGTAATCCACTATGATCCCATGTTAGTGTTTCTATGGAATCCCAGATTGGATTATGTTGTTGATCTGAGACTTACTCTACTGTCGGAATGCTTATACTGACAATAGTTTCTCTCAGTAGTTGCTTACTGCAATTATAATGGCAGGCTTGTATGAGATTATACACATTGAATATGATCATTACATGTAATGATTTTTCTATGGATGTATAGATGAATTTGATGTTGATTCCTGGCACTTGGCTTGAGGAAAATGATATTTATTGGTTTGTCCCTTTTATCTGTGGGAACTAAGCAAAGATTGGTTTTAGCTCCTATAAAACTTGTCCTTGTGATACAACTATGATCTGGCACACAAGTGATTGGGTTTTATCTCTGGGCTTAGCCTTGATAATACTTGTGATTAATACTAGCAAGATAAAATGAAAGCTTTTCTTGATTCTCCTGCCTATGATGTTGGTCTGAGGCTCTAGGATTTAATTCCTAGTTAGTTAAGCAAATAGTTTGTTTGAAACTTGTAGGATTAGAGGTGCTACTCTCTCTAGGAGATGTGCCCTGATCTGATAAGATCAAATGAAGAATGATCTAAGTTGCAAAAATTAACACTAGACTCTGTGATGCTGGTCTGAGAGTTTAGTGCTTGTGGCTGAGTTTGATTTCTTATCTTTATACTTGAAATCTCTAGGATAGATTCACCTCTCTTGGGTGATTATTGAGAGATCATTTCATAAAGCAACACATGCTTTTGTTTAGATAATATGATGAAATCATGTGATGGTTTTATGAGGCTCACCACTAAATCTGATGATGGTGTAGTAGATTGATGATGATGATCTTGATCTTGATCTGCTGGATTCATGTGCTTGCTCTTGAGCTGGACTGCTCCTCCTAGCTCCTGGGCTTGGCCTTGCTATCCACCTGATTCTTTACCCTCCTTATGTCACCATCCTGGTGATGTTTGGGTTGATCTGGGTGGTTTGGTTTGGCTGTTGATCTTGGTTTGGCTGCTGTCTACACTGGATGTGCTTGTGTGCTGTGTAGTGAAGAGATGCACTGATGTGCTCATCCACGGTTGTGTTGTGGTTTTGTGAGATTGGGCTATGCTTGTGAGGTCGACAGAACACCATGTGCATGATGGTGTGTGTCCAGCTTGTGTGCCTGATATGCACTTGTGGATATGTTCAGAAATTTTGAACTTACTGCTACCAGATTACTTTTACCAGGTTGGTGAATTGGTCCCTTTTGGCTGTCATTTGACTTCTGGCTTTGAATTTATGAAAGATGAAATCTTTCATATTGGTGAAACTTGCCCCTTTATAACATTTATCAACGATGAATTTGTCAAGTGCATTTCACTGACATATCTGAGAGAAATAATACTAACACTAATCTTATTTTGTTTCTATTTAGTCTTTGTTTTGCAGGTACAAAGATAAAGATGAAACTTTAGTGTAGATTTAGATATAGGATAGTTAGTAGATATTCAAATGTAATTTTTCTTTTATTATTCTTGTAATCTTTATTTTATTTAATTGTAATAAAGATTATATTATTATTAATAAAGAATATTCTTATTCTTTATTCTTTTGTAAATTGTGAAGTTTGGAATGACTTCAGTAGGTTACATTCTTTGTAACTTGTTTATGTAGTAATAATATGAAATTAATTTCATATTCAATATTTTTTTTGGATAAGATTTAAGTTATAATACTTATCTCTTAATTAATTTAAGATTCAAATCTTATATCTAAATCATTTAAATTATAATTCAAACACTCAAGTTTAAAATTCAAATTCATTTTAAACACATAACTCCTTAAGATCATCTCAAAGTTTATAACAATCACCCTTTAAGGCTAAACCTAATCTCAAAGTATGAAAGTAACCTTGATCAATTAGGTTGTTTTATTTGGCAAAAATTTTACGCACATTTTCACAAATGAATGCATGCAACAATACATATTCCTAAATCTACCCTTCGTTAGGTCCTAAATGCAGGGATGTTACAGACTTCCCTCCTTAAATTAAACTTCGTCCCGAAGTTTGTGGAGATGTACTTGAATAGTTCTGGATAAGCTTTTCTTAAATCCTCTTCCTTTTCCCATGTGTCTTCCCTTTCAGGGTGATGTTCCCACTGTACTTTGCAATATTTGATTGCTCTGTTCCTCAATCATTTCTAGTTTTCTTCCAGAATCTTACAGGGATTTTCAATATAAGTCAGGTCTTCTTGTAGTTCTATCTCTTGATGTGTTATTGCATCATCTGGAACTTTTAAACATTTGCGAAGTTGTGACACATGGAAAACATTATGCACTTGAGCCAATCTGGATGGTAACTCTAAAGCATAAGCTATAGTTCTATTTTGACTCAGTATCTTGAATGGTCTAATATATCTTGGACTCAATTTTCCTTTAACTCTGAATCTTTTTACTCCTTTCATTGGACTTACTTTCAAATAGACCATATCTCCCACTTCTGGTTGCCATGATCTTCGACTTTGATCCGCATAACTTTTCTGCCTGCTCTGGGCTATTTTCAGTCTATCCCTGATCTTATCAGTGATGTCTTGTCTCTCCTTGATATAATTTGGTGCAAATTCTTTGCTGCTTTGTAAGATCCCTCCTTTATAAAGGAAAAGTTTCCCTGTGATTGCAATGCTAGTCCCTGGATCAATGCTAGCATCCACAGTTTAAGATGAAGTACACAGAAACAAAGGTCATTATTACAGTCATTCCAGAGACAAACATAGTCTTTACAACTCCAAGGCCACAGGCCTAGTACAAGAGTTTGAATAAGTAAATAGATAAAAGTCTTCATCTTCATGTGCCACAGGCAAACATGTTGAGTGTAGACTCATGACTCGTAATCCTCATCAGAGTAACCTGCAACATCACAAGTTACAGCCAAGGTGGGTCAATACATTGGAATAGTATTGGCAAGTGATACCTTAGTATAATTTAGGTGGACTAGATACTATATGCAGTTTGGATAAGTGTAGCTTGGCTTGCTTTGCTCAAAATAGGTTTTGCCTATTAGTTGAAATCACTAAGTTTTTCTTTACCAAAACTTTTCCCAAGGAACCACCAATAGACATTGAGGTCCTTCACCCTTGTTCACCCACAAGTTTTTACTTAGAAAATTGGGATGAGGAGATTCTTGATAGCTTCCATGTCTTGATGCTCAAGTTGTCCTTTTACAGGGACATGGCTAAGTACTTAGATTCTTCCATCTGCAGAGGTTGTGCACTTTCCCCACCAGACTTGATTTTCACCAAGACAGGACCTTTCAGAAGCCTTCCCTTAGACCAAATGGACGCGTTCCAACCTATCATCCCACTACCACAAACTGTCCAAATGGCTAAGTTCTAGCAACCTATGTGATCCAGGCAGAGCCCATATTGCCAAGTGGTTGCACTAGAAGCTTCTTAACATTTGGCCTCTAAAATCTCTTTGTTCCTGGGTGGCTTTCCACAAGTGAGATACACAAGGTAAACCATAGAAATGGGCCTTGTGTAACCACTCAACATAAACCATTCCTTCCATTCCACCCATGTGTTTCATTTACTTAGTTGTTTTATTAGGCAAAACACAAGTCCAAAGACTTAGAAATATTTTCATCATAGCATGTATATTTTCACCACCCTTGGTTGCTATTAGATCCCTTGGTTGCTATTAGCTAGGCTAAGCATGGTATAGAAAGCAACTTAACTTAGAAATTTCCTAACAATTCTACAACTACTAGGATTTCCCAACATGGCATATAAGCAAAATATAACATGCAAGACTAGCAAAATATTTCTAATGCTTAGTAGAAAACATAGGGATAAAAATATCATGAAGCACCACTTGCCTTGGTAGTTTGGAGAGTAGCTACACTCCTCACAATCACAATCACTATTGGCACCAAAATCTACACATAGAATCATAACAACAAATCACATACAAAACATACAAACAAAAATATGCATGCATGCAATAGGATATGACATGATTTTTAAAACTCAACAAAGCAAGTGTACAGTACTGGTTAATAAACAAGTTCAAATCTTGCCATACAACATTTATTTAAACCTTAAAACATTTTTCAAACAATTCATATACTCAAAATAGCCCTACACATGTTTCTGAAAATAAAACCATTTTAACAGAAGCAAAACATTAAACACATTGCATATTTAGAAAGGGCTTGTTCTCCTGATTACATTGATATAAAATTTGTCAAATTCTAACGTGGGGATCAAAAGTTATAGCCAAAACAAATTCAAACATCTAATAGATTTAAATCCTGATTTTAAACCTAAACTGCTGCCACGCGTCTTAATCTGATTGGCCCATACCGCTTCGCGTTGGATCACGCTTCTGAGCCGCTGGATCTAACTTAATCGCGCGGCTCAGATCCAATCTTACCGCTTCGTTTATGTTCTATCGTATCCGCAGGATCTAGATCTAACGGCGCTCAGCACTTTGACCATCCAGTGGCGGCGCTGGCGGCGGCGACAGGCGGCGGAGCCTCTGTCAGAGTTGCTACCGGTGTTCTAGGTTGCGCGGGAGAGGGGGAAGGGGCTTACCAGACTCGCCGTGTGCTGCTGATGCTCAAGGTGGCGGTGGTTTGGCAAGGGGCGCACGGAGATGGTCGCTGGAGCTCGTCGGAGTTGCGGGCGGCGTCTGTTGCTTGCTGTTGAAGACGTTGCCGAGGTTTGGCGTCGACCTAGCACAAGCCAGATGGTTTAGGAGATGCACAAGGACCTGGCGATCAAGGCAGTACCAAAGGGAAGGCAAGGGGCGGTCTCATTTTACCTGAATCGCACGTCGGAGTCGAGCAGCGGCTCAGGTGGTCGCGGGTGAGAACGAAGACGTCGCTCTGGGTCATGGAAAAGCAAATGGAGGGCATTAGCGAACGCGCAAGGTCATGCTGGTCACGGTGGTTTGAACTAGAGGCAGAGGGGCGGTCTGTACTCACCGAGATTCGTCGCCGGAGTTGCTCTGTCTGCGGCGGCGCAAGGGCAATTGCGGGCAGCCTGGTGGCGGAGAGGTGGCGCTAGGTGAGGGGAAATGGCCGCGGTGCAGAGGGGGTTATGTAGGCGGGAGGGGAGCAGAGATTAAGCGCGGAATCAAGGGAAATTAAGCCCGCAGTGACTGCGGCGAGGTAACGGCGAAGCGAGCGTCGCGGCCGCGCGTGATTGACGACGATGACGACGTGGTCGCAGGGTCCACTCGTCAGCGAGTTAAACAGAGAGGGGGTGGGGTCCTGGCGTCAGTCGCTCAGTGGGTTTGTCTGCGAGTGAGAAAGAGAGAGGGGGAACCCGGGTGGGCTTAATGGGCTGGATTCGTAGTTGGGCCAGATAGGTGGCGCTGGCCTTTTTCTATTTCTTTTCTCCTTTTCTTTTTCTGTTTTGATTTTCTGAAATGATTTTCAAATCCAAATCAAATGAGTTTGAATTCAAAACTTCTCTAGGTTTTTATACTGCAACCTTGCACTCAAATGTGTGTCAAACACTACTGTTTATTCAAAACACTTTGATCAAATGAAAATAAAAATAAAACCAAGCCTTTATGATATATATACAATAGGCATAATATTGGTTTTATTTACTCCTTTTGTTTTGAAACTTTGTTCAAACTTTTGATGTTTGAATTTAAAACCTTACTAAAACAAAAGCAAGTACTCTTCTCATTGGAAGATAGCACTAAGGCTAGAGCAAACTTACATGAAATAATAAGCATATATGCTTCTGTTTTGAAATGATTTGTTTGAAATGAAACTCATATGATCATGGATGCATGGATGATATGCATGAGTTTAAAACATGATTTTAGGGATGTTACATGCTTCTAGGTTCATACCAACATATAGGTGATCTACACTTCCTTCCATACAGAATCTCATATGGAGCTGCCTTCAGACTACTCTGATAGCTATTATTATAAGAAAATTCTGCCAATGGTAGGTGATCTTTCCATGTTCCTCCAAAATCTAGTGCACAAGCTCTCAACATGTCTTCTAGTATTTGATTTGTTCTTTCAGTTTGACCTCCTATCTCAGGATGATATGCCATGCTGAAATCTAACTTTGAACCAAGTGCTTCATGCAATTGCTTCCAAAATGCTGAAGTAAACACTGATCCCCTATCAATTACGATCATTTTGGGTACTCCATGCTTACTTACTATCTCTTTGACATATACTTCAACTAACTTCTCGGCATTATCCTTTTGATTCACTGGAATAAAATGTGCACTCTTAGTGAGTCTATTCACAATTACCCATATCATATCTTTCCTTTTTGGTGTCATAGGTAATCCTGTGATGAAGTCCATACCTATTTCCCCCCATTTCCATTCAGGAATTTCTAAGGGTTGTAATGGTCCTGCTGGACTTTGATGTTCAGCTTTCACCCTTTGAAAAGTATGGCATTCAGATACATATTTAGCAATATCTCTTTTCATGTTATTCCACCAGAATAGTTCTTTCAAATCCATATACATCTTAGTACTCCCTGGATGTATAGAATATGGTGTATCATGTGTTTCTTTGAGTATGACATTTCTGATCTCAGTCACATCTGGAACACATAGACAATCTTGGAACCATAAAGACCCATAATCCCCAAGGCGAAAAACTGATTTTTTCCCTTGAGATATCCTTCGAATTTCCTCAGCAATAAAAGTATCTTCTTCTTGATGTATAAAAATTTCTTGCTTAAGATCAATGTCCCGCTCTGCAACTACCTGCATAGTAGTTAATCCTCCAAGAACCTCTGTTCTTATGAATTGAAGTTCTAATCTTTCTAGTCTATTTGTAACTCTTTTGGTAGCTCCCTATTGCTAGGCTAAATATCTGCACTCTTTCTGCTTAAAGCATCTGCTACAACATTTGCTTTACCTGGGGTGTAATTGATTGTTAAATCATAATTCTTGATTAATTCCAACCAACGCTTCTGTCTCATGTTTAATTCCTTTTGAGTGAAGAAATATTTGAGACTTTTATGGTCAGTGTATAACTCACATCTGGCTCCATAAAGAAAATGCCTCCATCCTTTCAGCGCAAAGACTACTGCTGCTAACTCTAAATCATGAGTTGGATAGTTGACTTCATGTGGTTTCAGTTGTCTTGAACCATAAGCAATCACTTTTTGATCTTGCATTAACACACAACCCAAACCTTCTTTAGACGCATCACAGTATACGGTGAAGTCCTTCCCTGTTTCAGGAACTGCTAAGATTGGAGCTGTGGTTAATCTAGTCTTCAACTCTTGGAAACTTGCTTCACATTTCTCATCCCACTTGAATGGTGTATTTTTCCTTAATAATTTTGTCATTGGTCCGGCTATTTTGGTGTATTTTTCCTTAATAATTTGGTCATTGGTCCGGCTATTTTGGAGAAACCTTCAATGAATCTCCGATAATAACCAACCATTCCTGAGAAACCTTGAATTTGTTTCACATTGGTTGGTGCAGTCCACTCTAGTACCGACTGAACTTTAGATGGATTCACAGCCATCCCATCCTTACTGATCACATGAACGAGGAATTCTACCTCATCTAGCCAGAATTCACACTTACTGAACTTAGCATAAAGCTTATGTTCTCTTAAAGTCTGCAATGCTATCCTCAAATTGTCAGCATGCTCTTCCTTATCCTTGGAATATATCAGAATATCATCAATAAAGACGATGACAAACTTGTCCAAATATGGCATGAAAATCTTGTTCATCAGATTCATGAATATTGCCGGTTCATTGGTCAAACCGAATGGTACTACCAGATACTCATGGTGTCCATATCTTGAGACAAATGCTATTTTTGGAACATCTTATGGCTTGATTTTTATTTGATGGTATCCAGATCGTAAATTGATCTTTGAAAATACTCCAGCTCCTTTCACTTGGTCAAACAAATCTTGAATTCTTGGTAAAGGATACTTATTCTTGATAGTCACGTTGTTCAGATTTCTATAATCACCACACATCCGTCTTCCACCATCTCTTTTATCCACAAAGATTACTGGTGTTCCCCATGGAGATACACTTTCCTGTATAAATCCTTTTCCTGCTAACTCATCAATTTGCTCTTTGAGTTATTTCAACTCTTTGGGTCCCATTTTATATGGTGCTTGAGATATTGGTGTTGTACCAGGTATTAGGTCAATGGTGAACTCTATCTCCCGGTTTGGTGGCATTCCGGGTAACTCTGTTGGAAAAACATCTTGGAATTCATTAACTATAGGAATCTCTTCTAATTTAACTTCTTTCATTGAATTCAACTGCAGATCCACCATGATATGACTGTGTTTATCTGCTTGGTAAACTATCCTTGCTCCACTTGGAGTTTTGATTGAGACAGTTTTCTCCTCACAATTTATTTGAGCTCTGTGTTCCATCATCCAATCCATCCCTAGCACTACTGCAATTCCCTTCAAAGGGATCACATAAAGGTCTGCGAAATATGTACAACCACAGATCGAGATAACCTGATCTTGTTTTATGTGGCGTACAATCACATTCCCTCTTGCCGTAACTACGGTCATAGGACTTTCTAACGTTGCCCTTCTAATCCTGAACTTATCACAAAATTCTTCAGAAATGAATGAAGTAGTTGCACCAGTATCAAATAGAACTTTTCCGGGATTGGTTAGGATATTGAGCGTACATATCACTGCATGCTCCGAATTATCCACCTCCTCAAGGGTTGCACAGTTCAGTTTTCCGGTAGGTCGGTTTCTCTTGCCATTGTTGTTCTTGCCATTATTTCCTCCTTTATTGGGTTGTCCATTACCTCCACTGGCATGCCCTCCTCCCTTGCTAGGCCATCCTCCCGGTGGTTTGCTTGGACAATCTGGCTTGATATGCCCCTTCTGGCCACAACCGTAACAGATCACTACAGGCTTTTTTCACTCCCTCTGGAAATGCCCTGGAATCCCACAATTGTTACAGATAACATTCCTTCTCGGATTAGATTGATTTCCACCACTGCCATTGTTATTGTTATTGTTATTGTTGTTGTTGTTGTTGCCATAATTCCTATTCCAAGGTTTGAACTCCAGGTTAGGTTTAGGTTTGCTTGCCTGAATTCTTTTGTTTTCCTTCTTGGCTCTCTTCCTCCGATCCTCTTGGACATTCTTGTAGTCATCTTCAAAATTAATGGCTGCATCCAACAACTTCTGATAAGTTTGCTTATTGGCTAACCTTAGCTGCATCCTCACAAACGGATTTAATCCACGCAAGAAACGCTTCTTCCTCTTCTCTTCAGTATTAACATCCTCCTCAGCATAACGAGACAGTTGGCTAAACTCCCGGATGTACTTCTTGACACTAGTATATCCTTGCTGAAGCTCCTCAAATTCTCTCCGCTTCAACTCCATGACACTTTCCGGAACATGATATTCACAGAATCTGCTTGAAATCCTCCCAAGTAAACTCCCTTCCTGGTTGTTGCATGGCTAACTGATTTTCCCACCATGATGCTGCAGGTCCAGTCAGCAGATGAGTTGCATACCTCAATTTTCCTCATCATTGCAACCCACAGTTTTCCGCTTCCTTTCTGTATCTGCTAGCTAGTCTTCTGTATCCATTGGTTTAGGAGATGATGCAAAAGGTAACGGTCTTGCATTCTGGAAATCAGATAAACTCACTCCTCCACCTTCAGGTGCCCTCTAATTTGCTCGCCCCAGCAGCTCTTCCATGAACTTGTTCTGGGTCTCTTGCATCATTTACATGCATTGCATAAAGTTCTGCTCCATTAACGGCCTCATTGGTGGTGGTGGTGGTAATGCTTCTTGGTTTGCTGCATCTGCATCGGCCTTTTCCTTGGCCTCTCGCTCCATCCGCTGCTGCTCAGTTTCCATTTCTACACCCGTATCCATGACCCTCTAGTCATGAAACATAAAGCGAATACTCATAATTACATCATGCACATGTGTTCTGAGCTCGACTTTACGCACAGAACTAGTCACACAATGAAGATCCAAAGAAAATCCAAATATGCATTTCACATATTTACATAATATCATAATTATACAAAGTCATTACAACATATACCATATTGGTATTATTACAAAACTACCTTATTACTTGGTACAAGACACAGTACTTGATACTATTGACTACTTGTCTCCTCCTAATAGTAACTACGTTCATCGTACATGCCTGATGTCCAACCATGATGACGTGTTGTTCGTCGCACAGTTTGTGGAACATATGGCCTTCCAGAAGGAACATACTCTGTATCTGAAGTGTTAGGACTTGAGTCATTACTCAACCCGAGCGCATTGACTCCCTCCAGCTCAGCTAAAAAGTCTTCAGAAACATATTCAACATTATCTCCAACCTGCATCTCCTGAGCTTCATTTCTTGAGTTGTCAACAAGATACATAGATCATGCTGCTCCCCAGGTGCTCTCGTGGGCAAGATAGTTAAACACTGGATAATGTATATTGCCTGGGTTTTGAGAGGATGTTGATGATTCAAACACTCTCTCCTCAGGATCTTCTTCTTCATCCTGGTTATCTATTGACATGGTATTTCTACTACTATTATTAGGGTTCATCCTTGGACCCATCCCACTAGATTGTCCAACATTCCTGTCGGAACCATCCGTGGACATCTGATATTCGTGAGATCCATTATATGATACCATTCTCCAACCATCTGAATTCTCAATAGGAAGTTCTGAGTCAGAACCATCCTCTGAGCCATGTGGTACTGTATACCGCATATCCATAGTAGGATCATGTGTAGGTTCAGGTCTTGGTGAATAAGGATATGGTATAAAAGATTCTGGATCTATAGGTATATCCTTAAATATAGGTGTTGCACTACTACTTGCTTCTTTCTCTAATTGGAATGTTAACTGCTTCCTCCTTTCCGGATCAGTTAGATCCTCTAACATGTCATTTTTGTCTGCAACAATCACTTGATGAGTCTTATAAAAAGATGCAACAAGTGTCCGTTATCTATCCATAAACGTGGAGCTAACTTAGGATGCTTCTTAACCAAAGTAAGATGATCCGGTATAGGCTCCGAGTCTATAGAATCATGAGGTGTCACAGAGAGTGTGCTACCTTCTAACTTCTTGGTTTTATGTTCCCGGATATTAGCTATCGCCTCCACAACAACAACATGATAGGCTGCTAAATGACTCCTACCTTCTCCTATAGGTAGATCGTGATATAATCCAAGCTTCTCTAGAAGTTGGATACTCACACGATACTTGGATAACATTCGACCATCAAGGTAAGTGATAGTGTTCACTAGAATTCTAGTTGGACAACTAAAGAGCTTCAAAAGTTGACGAATTTGGTCTGTAAATGATCCTTGATAATCATCAAAAGTCTCCTCTTTCCTTACCAAAGTCTGTTTTGGAAACTTTGGTGCCATATCTCTGTATATCAGGAAAATAATTTTTGATTAGTATCCAATGATATATTGCATCATAACAAAGAATTATCGCACTAAAATATATAACAGAATATTCTCATTTGAATACCCATTATATTACTTTTAGAGAATTCTTTATCGTTGCTAGCTTTCCTACAGGTAATACCCTTTACTAGGTTTCCAACCTAAGGTCAACGCAATTTGCTCTGATACCAACTGCGGTGACCCAGCATACCACTGCATGTGTAGTACACTATAGTCGTTGACATGACATCTACATAACACCGTTCCGTAAATATCACAACCCTCAGAGTGGTAAAACAGAAACATTGCGGGTCCATATTACAAATATACACACATTATTATTATTACAATACCGGAAGTTCAAGACTTCCAAAATATCCAACTTACAAACCAAAATATAAAGTGTTCAACAGAAATTTCAAAGTAACAACTCCGACTAGGAGTTGAGCTCAACACCTTATTCTATAGAGTTCATGCTGCTCGGCTGCATACATTGGCATTCGACTGCAAGGTCTTCTTGGCATTCGACTGCATACATTGGCACGTCTTCGGGATCCTCAGAGTCTAAGCAAGGGATCAAAGGAAAGAATGAGTAACAGCGTTACCCAACAAGTTCATTATATGCAAGGTGGGAAGTTTGATGCTCTAACTACCACCTCAGATTATAAATCCTTGGCACTATGCAGTTTTCGTAAACCTTTCTTCAAAGATTGATTTTATTCTGAAAAACTATGACAATCATCCTTCACAGGTTGACCAGAACTTTCATGGAGTTCCTTTCCTGCCGCGTTCGTAGCTCCTTCCCGGAACAGGGAGTAACAAGTTATAGTTCTTACACTCTGCAGAGGTGCGTTACTTTACCCATGAGAGACCAACTCCTTGTTGCACAACCGGGCGTACTTTCCCGTCCATAATTCCATGATGTGGGGCCTAGTAGTTGGTCCAAGCCAATCACTTCCCCCTTCGCGACCCCACATGCCTCCTTGGTGTACACCATGCCCACATAATGAATTACAACAATGGTTTGTACAAACCGTTAGATGCCAGAACAATCCTGGGACGATGAGGGTTCCCACCCATATGCTGCATATACTCTACGAATTACCAATTAATATGCACGCTACAAGGATAACAACCACGTCCTGCACATCCGGCTTCATGCGAGAGGAAGAAGATAAAGCTAACTTCTCTGTCCCATTCCAAATCTCATGGCTAACGCGTAATATACGGTGCTAGAATCACTGATGTCACGGGTTATTAAGTCCCTACTTGATCATCATTGTTGCAAATAGAACCCTAAGTTCTATTGCTCCATTATATCACCACTTAGGATGATATCTATGATTTCTTTATTTATGAAAATAATATTTTCTTTCTTTTATAGCATATATGATAACACACAATTTGCAAATACTTTGATAAAGACTCTTCAAAGGAAATGAGGAAGTGATGAACTTGCCTTGTGATGGCAAGGTAGTGAAGTCTGATGCTTGCACTGGACCTTGAGCTTCTAGTTCTACAAAAACATCATTATTGCCCGGTAAGGACAATATTTAAAGAAGCAAAATGATTATGCAAGTAATGTAATGCATTATTTAATTCTATATGCATTTTCCCTATATAAGGTGCCTTTTAATCAAGCATTTATAAATATTATTTTTTATATTTATTGCATATATTGAATTATTTAATTTTATTTCCCTTTTCATTTGACTTTTATTGATATACTAATTCTTTTTAGGAATTATTAATTATACATTAAATTTATTATTAAATATTTATTTAGTATTTTTCAAAAATACTAAAATATTAATAAATAATAAAAGTGATTTTTATTTATTTTTATCATCTTTCAATAATTTTGTAAAATTCCATAAGGAATATATAAATTACAAAATTCTTATAAAAATTTAAATGTCCAAAATTTTATATCTTATTTTATTTGGATAGAGTGGATTATTGTGAATCCAAAAATATTTTATTTATAAATTTTGGACTTTTATTTTATTTTCTAGAATTTTATTAAGATCAGGGGCATTTTGGTCTTTTTCAATTGATTTAAAACAGTTTTTTTAAACAACTTCGGCTGGCCTTTTGGGATAATTGGGCCAGTGTGGCACAATAGGGCAAGGTCAAACTACCACCCTGAGGGGTTTTGGCCCACCCAGTCCACACTCTCTGCCTCCTCCTCGTTCTCACCCTTCTTCTTCCCCTACCCCGCGGGCTCTGGCGCTGTCGCTGGCGATGGCCACCGTTGTGGCTTCCCCTGGCCACTGCCGTGGTGCAGGGAAAGGTTTGCGACTCCACTTGTTCGTCTAGTCCAACTCGATTTGCCTCCGGGTATCCCCGTGGTCAGATTCACCCCGTTCCCGAACCCTAGGGTTAGGGAAAGGTGTTGTCGCCACCGCCGCGGTCCCGCCTGCGGTGGTGTGCTGGGCTCGTGTGCTGCTGTGGCCGCCGCCGTGGCTGGTGCAGGTTGCAGCGCCCTCTGGGGTGCTCCCTGTGCCGTCGCGGTTCGTCGGCCAATCTGCTTCCTCTTTGATTCATCAGCGAGGACCTCGGGTAAGTTGCTTCGATGGTTCTTGTTCATGCTATTACCATGAATCTCTATGTGTGTGTAGTGGCTTCTCGTGCCTAGTGATTATGTTCTGATTAGGGTTCATCTCCTAATTAGGGTTCTTGTTCTGATTAGGGTTCATAACCCCCTATTGATCATATCCATGATGCTTTAGATCTAGTGTTGATCATACTTGAGCATGAAGAATGATTGTTTGTTGTGGATCATGATTTGTAGTGGCTTTGATGATGCTAGTGGCTTGTCAGATTTATTCTAGTGGTAATCCACTATGATCCCATGTTAGTGTTTCTATGGAATCCCTGATTGGATTATGTTGTTGATCTGAGACTTAATCTACTGTCAGAATGCTTATACTGACAGCAGTTTCTCTCAGTAGTTGCTTATTGCAATTATAATGGTAGGCTTGTACTCCCTCCGTCCCATAATAGATGTCTTAGATTTGTCAAAATTTGGTTGAATCTAGACACTATTTAGTATATAGATTCATTCAAATTTTGAGAAACTTGAGACATCTATTTTTGGGACGGAGGGAGTATGAGATTATACACATTGAATATGATCATTACATGTAATGATTTATCTGTGGATGTATAGATGAATTTGATGTTGATTCCTGGCACTTGGCTTGAGGAAAATGATATTTATTGGTTTGTCCCTTTTATCTATGGGAACTAAGCAAAGATTGGTTTTAGCTCCTGTAAAACTTGTCCTTGTGATATCACTATGATCTGGCAGACAAGTGATTGGGTTTTATCGCTGGGCTTAGCCTTGACAATACTTGTGATTAATACTGGCAAGATAAAATGAAAGCTTTTCTTGATTCTCCTGCCTATGATGTTGGTCTGAGGCTCTAGGATTTAATTCCTAGTTAGTTAAGCAAATAGTTTGTTTGAAACTTGTAGGATTAGAGGTGCTACTCTCTCTAGGAGATGTGCCCTGATCTGATAAGATCAAATGAAGAATGATCTAAGTTGCAAAAATTAACACTAGACTCTGTGATGCTGGTCTGAGAGTTTAGTGCTTGTGGCTGAGTTTGATTTCTTATCTTTATACTTGAAATCTCTAGGATAGATTCACCTCTCTTGGGTGATTATTGAGAGATCATTTCATAAAGCAACACATGCTTTTTTTTAGATAATATGATGAAATCATGTGATGGTTTTATGAGGCTCACCACTAAATCTGATGATGGTGTAGTAGATTGATGATGATGATCTTGATCTTGATCTGCTGGATTCATGTGCTTGCTCTTGAGCTGGACTGCTCCTCCTAGCTCCTGGGCTTGGCCTTGCTATCCACCTGATTCTTTACCCTCCTTATGTCACCATCCTGGTGATGTTTGGGTTGATCTGGGTGGTTTGGTTTGGCTGTTGTTCTTGGTTTGGCTGCTGTCTACACTGGTTGTGCTTGTGTGCTGTGTAGTGAAGAGATGCACTGATGTGCTCATCCACGGTTGTGTTGTGGTTTTGTGAGATTGGGCTATGCTTGTGAGGTCGACAGAACACCATGTGCATGATGGTGTGTGTCCAGCTTGTGTGCCTGCTATGCACTTGTGGATATGTTCAGAAATTTTGAACTTACTGCTACCAGATTACTTTCACCAGGCTGGTGAATTGGTCCCTTTTGGCTGTCATTTGACTTCTGGATTTGAATTTATGAAAGATGAAATCTTTCATATTGGTGTAACTTGCCCCTTTATATCATTTATCAACGATGAATTTGTCAAGTGCATTTCACTGACATATCTGAGAGAAATAATACTAACACTAATCTTATTTTGTTTCTATTTAGTCTTTGTTTTGCAGGTACAAAGATAAAGATGAAACTTTAGTGTAGATTTAGATATAGGATAGCTAGTAGATATTCAAATGTAATTTTTCTTTTATTATTCTTGTAATCTTTATTTTATTTAATTGTAATAAAGATTATATTATTATTAATAAAGAATATTCTTATTCTTTATTCTTTTGTAAATTGTGAAGTTTGGAATGACTTCAGTAGGTTACATTCTTTGTAACTTGTTTATGTATTAATAATATGAAATGAATTTCATATTCAATATTGTTTTTGGATAAGATTTAAGTTATAATACTTATCTCTTAATTAATTTAAGATTCAAATCTTATATCTAAATCATTTAAATTATAATTCAAACACTCAAGTTTAAAATTCAAATTCATTTTAAACACATAACTCCTTAAGATCATCTCAAAGTTTATAACAATCACCCTTTAAGGCTAAACCTAATCTCAAAGTATGAAAGAAACCTTGATCACTTAGGTTGTTTTATTTGGCGAAAATTTTACCCACATTTTCACAAATGAATGCATGCAACAATACATATTCCTAAATCTACCCTTCGTTAGGTCCTAAATGCTGGGATGCTACAGGGGTATTCTCCCGACCACGCTGACCCTCGCCCGAGGCTAGGGTTAGGGTTCAGCCGCCTTGGTGCTTCGTTGATGCCGTGCTTGGTTTCTCATGACCCTCACCCCTTCTCCACATGTTGCTCCTGATGAGCTGCAGATGCGGGTTGCAGCGCCCCTCTGGGGGTGCTCCCCATGCTGCCGCCTCTTCATCACCGCCGGTCTGCTTCCTCTTCGAACTCTAAGCAAGGACCACTGGTAAGTAATGATTCTCCTCCCCCGTGTCCTCAGTCTCCCATTAGATTCCTTATTGGTACTCTGATTGATTCTAATTGGGGATAATCCCATGTTCTAGGGTTCATTTGCTTGATGAAATTACTTGTGACCTGTGGTTCAATTGAGTTAAGATTATTGAATCCTTGGCATTGTCCTTTATACATGGTCTTTGATCTTGTATATGATCAATGTGCTTCAGTAAGATTACTAGCTTATGAATATTGGTTTACTGGATGTGGTTCAGTCTAGTGGCCTGGTTTATTGAGGAATGGCTTGCAGATGTGATTAGTTGAATGATTCCTAGGTGGTGTGACTTAGGAAGATGATTTGAATAACTTGGTGTAATTTCTTATGCTTGTACTTCTGATTTTGAGAAATGGTTAAAAAGAAATGAAACTGCTACATAGGTGCTACCATTCCATGGAATGTGCCCTGTAGTAGTTCATTAAAAAAATCTGCTGTCACCTAGTTCTAAACTAGTGAACAGTAGTTTAGGTCAATGGTGTATGATCTGAGACCTTGTCCACAGATGGAAAAATGTTGTTAGACCCTCCTCTAGTTATCCATGTTGATAAACATTTCATCTGAGTGTGTCTCTGAGGATATATTCTATCCAACAGATCTTACCCTCCTGATGGATGTAAATCCATAGGCAACTTGTAAAAAAAAATGATCCCTAAAATGTTAGGGAGATGATTTGATCCAATTTTCTGGTGGTAGATTATAAATGATGTACTTGGCTCAATGTTGAGTTTATATATGAAAGGTGCATGCTGAACTGAACCTATGGTCCAGTAGTGATATTAATCACATATAAAAACAAATGATTCCTAGCTTACTGAACTGGGAAAATGATAGAATTTGTTGGGTTTGGATAACTTGTGAGCTAGTTAATATGTAAGGATCCTTCTGGTGGCTTTAGCTGACTTTGGGCTGCTATTGTGGTGCCTCCAACCTTGGAGAGTGCACAATAGTAGCCCATGTAGCATGGTTTGCTACAAAGAATAACTACAGTGGTGTAGTTGATGTTGATATAAAAAAGAGAGAAACTTAGCTTGTGATGCAAAAGGCTGAAGCTAATTTGGTGGCTAAAAATGCAGATTCTTTCTCTTGCATTGATCTCAGCTCTAGGATGATATTGGAGTAGCACTTCTACCCAGTCTGAGAGCTCTCTCTCTCTCTCCAACCTCATGCTCTAAACAATATGATAAGAACAGATACTAAAAGTTGTATTGATATACTGATAGAAATGGATAAGTGCTTAATTTCTTGGCTCAGCCCATGATGCATAGGCTGAGGTTTTGATGATGCTTGGATAAATTAGTTATTGCTTGCTTATGAAAATTATCCAATGATGATCTGGTACTCCACTTGAGTACAGATCTGAGGATTTTTCTATCACCCCATCCATTTTCTAGGATGCAATAGTAAGATCAGATATAAAGGCATGATCTTAAATGGATAACCTGTGGTTTTGAAGCTGTGGTTGCTCTTGGGAAACTTGTCCTACTGATGTTGTTGATGTCCTG
Organism: Avena sativa; assembly: GCA_916181665.1. Lineage (NCBI taxonomy): Eukaryota > Viridiplantae > Streptophyta > Magnoliopsida > Poales > Poaceae > Avena > Avena sativa. The sequence goes on from OV702282.1 coordinate 200,815,895, forward strand.
GTAAGCTTGTGATTCAACTGCTGATACATCCCTCTTCTCCTAGTTCCTGACTTGATCTATTGGATTTGCTATGGTTTTTTCTTATGGTATACTTGCCCCTCCTAGCTCTTGGATGGCTCCAGTGAGCAACCAGAATTAGAGATGTGGTGAGATGGTGGAATAATCTGTGTGGTTATTATCCAATGGGTGGCTCTGATGATAGATAAGTATGTGTTCTTGTCTTGCTCAGAGAAGTGTTCTTGATACACTTTACTACAGGGAGAGAGAGAGATGTGGTTTCGGCTGGAATGGTTTGATATGTGAGAACAGCCCCTGAAAGTTCCCTTCTACTACCTTTGCACTGTTATACCACTTACTGTGGTAGTGACAACACATGCCATGCATGTGTTGTGTGAGCTACTTGCCTGCTTCATCCATCATGTGGATCAGATCAAGTACACTAGATCTTTTGCTGGAATTACTGCTTTTCCTTTTACCTGTTACTAGTTTGGTGAAACTTGCCCCATGCCTGTGATGCATAGACTGAGGCCCTTTTTGGAATAAGAACAGATTGCACACTTTGGCCCCTTTTTATCAGTTACTCAATGATGAGTTTTGCAATGCACTTCATTGCCTAATCTGAGAGTAGCATAACCCCACATAATCTCTGTTTTGTTTTCCATTTCTGGAACTTTGTTTTCTTTTGAGTTGTTTTGTAGGTACAGAAGGATAAGCATAAAATAAGGTTCAAGAAATAATATAGGAAAATACTTTAGGTTTTCTTTTTTATCAATCAATGTAATTTCTTTTCTGTTTGATTATTGTAAAGACATTGTATTATTGTACTTTATTTAATAAAATTACTTGTTTTCCTTTTCTTTTATGGTTCATTTGGAAAGACAATGTAATATTGTATAATATTAATAAAGTTAAATTTTCTTTCTACTCGTAATCTAAATTCTTGTAATATTTATATCTTGTTTAAAAAAACAAAATATGAATTCCATTCTTATTATTGTTGTAATTCCTTTTCCTTTTGTATTTAAATTTCAATTATCTATTCTAATTGGTTATCTGTAACTCTTGTATCTTATTTATAAATAAAGTTCATCTCTTATTTCCTAATACAATTCAATTTCCATTTACTATTTTATTTCAAATCCTTTTTGTATTCAAATTTATTAATTAAATACTCAAATCTTGAATTGTCTTCCCCTCCAACACAAAAGTATAGTAGGGATCATGTCGAAATCCATCGCATTTGTTCTGATGTTTCCATCAGAACAAGAGAGACCTCGATTCCTCTATAGCTCCTTTTGTTTTGTGCGAAAATTCCCCGGATTTTCTGATGCATTAATGCAATACACACACCTGCGTCCTCTATAATTCTAGGTGCTAATCCTGGGATGTTACACCCATAGTTGGTAGCACGGCCCATGGCCTGCTGGGCGGCCCAGTTATATGGATCCAGAAGGGAGGCCCATGCCGGATAAAGGAAGGCTACGGAGGAGTCACCGACGTACCCGGAGCCTTGGAGTACAAGACACGTTAGACTAGTTGTATACCGTGTAGGACTCTGTAACCTGTCCGGCTAGGACTTTACCTGTAACCCTAGGACCTGGCGACTATATAAGTCGGGCATATGGGCCTTTAGGACACAACAAGTCATATCGATCAACTCATACCTTGCATATCGAACCAATCCCTGTAACTCGGCGTATTGCCATTATAGTGATTTATAGCAGGAGTAGGATTTCACCACCGTCGTGGGATCTGAACCTGGGTAAACTCTGTTACCTCGTACCCGTCAACCGTCCGTCTTACCCCACGTCTCTAAACACGCACTGTGAGGACCCCTCCATGGCGTACTCGTCGGCAATACCACGACAGTGCCCACGCCGCTATCGCCTGCCGCTGTCGTCCGTCGCCGCTGTGCCGTGCCGCGCCGCTGTCTCCCACCGCCGTCGTGCCTAGGCCACCACCAACAGCCTCCATTCCTTCCATGCCCCTCAGCTCAGTCCGCCGCCGTCACCTCTGGTATGAGCCACCGCGCCGACACTGCTAGGTTCACCGTTGGGCTTTGTGCCAGAGACGGGAGTGAGATTCTGGATCGATCGACTCCCTTTCGATATGTTACACATACAGAGGGGTATTTTGGTCCAATAGAAAAACGAGTGACGGAACTAACTAACGGAACCAACGGTGGTTTCATATTGGGAACAAAATCAAGTTTAGATGTCAACTTGGAAAGAAAATATTTTCTAGTGTCAAATAGGGAAGCCGATTTTAAAACAGTGTCAAATAAGGAATTTTCTCTTGTCCTTCTCTAGACAAACATGAGGCTTATTCTTATACTCCTTCTGGTCTACATTAATAGCCTTAATTTTATCTAAATTCATATTTATCCTAGTATCCGAGGGAGTAGTAAAGCACGACTCAAAATTTAAAGAGTTCCTACTTTCTTTTTTTTCCTTTTTTTCAAGAATACGTCTTGAAAGACGTATTGGTTTCATAGAAGAAAGGCCGGACAACTAGATTACAACATGACGTGGCACATACGCCAGTAGCGCAAACTCCACATCATCACAATGATGATCTATACACGCTACAAAACTACTCACAACATCTCCACCTATCTACTTGCCCTAGACAGTCCCGAAAAGACCGACCGAACGCCAAAGCGCCGCCTCAAAAGTAAATTTACTGAGGACCTTGGAGGTAGAGGGTGAGCCCCCCTCAAACACCACATCGTTTCTGTGTCATCACAAGCACTAACAGACCAGGGAAATTCAAGTCCAAAGATCTCTATCTCATTCCTCTCCTCCCCGCTTGGCCTACAGCCACCCCACAAGGCTAAAATCCGGGTCGGGTAGCCAGTGCAACTTGCCCCCCATCCTAAGCAGGTTGAGCAGACCTTGCATGAGAGGACACATCATATTAAGAGGTGGTCGATCATCTCACCACACTGATCGCTAAAGGGGAAGGTCATCGGGCGTCGCATGCCGAGTCTTCTAAGCCTGTCAGCAGTCCAACTTTTGTTCCTTATAGCCAACTAGAGGGAAACCTTAGCGGGGGCATAAGAGCGCCAGATTTGTAAAGATCCATCCATGGCCGTTCCTCCCAAAAAACATGGCCCTATAGCAGTACCGAGCGGGGTAAGAGTTGCTAGGGTCCCAGTTCCACTTGATGATGTCTGATGTCCCCTCACTCAACGTGATCCCAACCAAACAATCAGCTATCTCAAGGAGTTCCCTGATCGCAATAGCACTAAGATTCACATCGCTCTGCGACGACCAGTCGACCTGAGAGGCTAATTGCCCGCGGCGAGAAGGCAGAAGGTGGCGCCGGCGAGCTGGGGCTTCGGCGGAGGCGGTGATGTTATGATGGTGGAAGGGTGGGGATTAGCATTGGAAGGTTCTTGGCCTCGCCGGCTGCAGCGCGGCGGAGTTGTGTGTGTGTGGGGGGGGGGGGGGTGTGGGGGGGCGTATGCCTGGAGGTCAACGGAGTTAGTATATTAAGTACTCCTATAACTTGGTTAAAAAAAGAAAGAGGCGTGACGACTCTGTTCGGTCAGTCGTCGAACACCTCATCTATGAGCTACGTGTCCTGCAGGTTCAAGATAGGAATGTGCCAGGTCCACAGGGTCATGTGGGTCATGTGGGTTGGCTTAGAAATTCAGGGCCGATGGGTCATGTGGATCGGCCTCGAACAAAATTTGGATCATTAGAGCCGGCCCCATGTGACCCGTTGGGTCAGCCGAGTTGACCCAACTTTTAGATCGTTTCCGTCTAGCTCCTTCGAGATAACCTGCACGTTCCAAAGTTGCCTCGTCTACTGATCCTTATTCACTTGCAAGTAGCTAGCGGCAGTTAACTTAAAGGCATCCATCGACGAGAATATTGTTTGCCAATTCTGTAGTGCCTGGACTTGCCTGACTTTAATCCTTGAACGCAATTATGTTACTCGTGCTACTACCTAACAGGACCACCTAGCGTTTTATCTACTGATCCAGCTGTGCATACCGTCCGTGTGTATAGGAGAAAGATAGGATATGGGTCAGCCCTATCTACCCATCGGGTCAGCGAGGCCACTCGCCATTGTTGATCTGGGTCGACCCATGGCCTCTCATATTGGCCTTGGGGACACCGGGCCGGGTCCAGGGCCAGGTCCGAGTCGGCCCATTCCCACCCTGACCGCAGGTGAGTTCACTCCCTTTTTTCCACATGTCCTCACACACGGCTCCAATAATAAAGAAAAAATAATGTGTAGTAGTAGTGTTGAACTATTATGCGGCCCAAAACTTTATATATATATATATATATATAACTAATACCACAAAGAAAATCCAACTAAACATCATGTCTTTTATGTTGTCCTTCTCTAAACAAACTCTCTCGATTTTGCATTATCGGGTACATGAGCCTTATTTTTATACTCCATTTGGTTCATATTAATAGCCTTAAATTTATCTAAATTCGTATTTATATTAGTTAAATGTACGTACGTTGTCACGGGTTTCAAATTCTTTAGGCTAGTCCTACTGGGAGTATCATAACTAGTATTATTCATGTCATGTTGGCAAAAATCTGATGTGACGTAACAATTAATGAAGAAAGAGAGGGTTCGAGTATCATAGATAGATACCGTATCATAGCATGTAAAATTAAAAATCCTAATGCATGTAAATGTTGTACACAATTTTACATTGAGATTCTATAAATTGTAGTGCTACTATGATACTATCATATGATACCATGCACTATAGAGATAGTATCATACACTAGTATCATATGCATGGTACTAGTAGTATGATAATCCCACTATGACCAGCCTTATCGCACATGTAAACATTCTCGATGCTGAAAATATAGTCTGTGAAGGATATACAAATAACGACCAAGGATGTCCCCTCTCTTCCTCCATTGTTGCAGAAGAGGCGATTTTTAGATCCTCCAGTCTAAACCACCTCTTCCCCGTCGATTCGCCGGATCTCTCGCCCTCCGGCGGCCGCTTTGGCGGCGGGAGGGCGGGGGATCCCCGTCTCACGGGTGTATATAAGATAGGGTTAGCTGGGCATCTCGCTGGCGGCGCCATGGAGGAGCTCTGTCGGTGTGGATTTTGTTGCAGGGGTGCGGCTCCTTCGATGGTGGCGCTCGGTGGAGCTCCGCGATGGTGCGCCTGCTTCCTCCACACTCGTGGATCGACGAATCCATGTTGTGTGTCATCTCCCGGCCAGATCCCGTGCGGTGGCGCATATGGATGTTGAAATTTTTAAAGACGGCGACGTGGTGCTGCGCGGTGGAGCCGATGATCCAAGGCGTTACCCCTCTAGGGGCGGTGAGTGGGGACTTCCCGTCTGCTAGGGAGCCGTTTTCGGATGAACAACGGTGGCGGCACGTCTCTCTCTCGTCGTGGGTGCCGGCGAGGTTGGGGCTCAAAAGGGTCTCCATTTAATTTCTTCCATTTTCTGGGCTTTTCTATAAGATCGCAATATCAATGAAATCGGCTTCTTCTTGGCAAAAAAATATCAACATTTAAATGTCAACATCATCCAGACGAGGATGATATCATTACCGTTGGGCTACTCAACTACCGGGGACATGCTCGTGATCTTCATAGTAGTTCTAATTTCACGTTGCATTCGATGTTTGCTATTGGTTCCTAAGTGAACCAACTATTAACAAAAAGGTGTGTGGATTTTCTCGATTTTCTATTTTTTTCTTATAGTTAGGTACCCATGTCGTTGCAACGGTAAAATAAATATTAGTTACAAAGAAACACAATATGTTCCATGGTAAAATAAGGCATGGTCTTTTTCTTTAGGACATCTTCACCGGACTGACCCACCCGGTCGTTTTAAATGGTCTGTTTCTATCCGTTTGGGTCAGACAGCGATCGATTTTCTGGACTTTTCTATAAGATCGCAGTATCAATGAAATCGGCTTCTTCTTTGCAAAAAAATATCAACATTTAAATGTCAACATCATCCAGACGAGGATGATATCATTACCGTTGGGCTACTCAAACTACCGGAGACATGCTTGCGATCTTCATAGTAGTTCTAATTTCACGTTGCATTCGATGTTTGCTATTGGTTCCTAAGTGAACCAACTATTAACAAAAAGGTGTGTGGATTTTCTCGATTTTCTATTTTTTTCTTATAGTTAGGTACCCATGTCGTTGCAACGGTAAAATAAATATTAGTTACAGAGAAACACAATATGTTCCATGATAAAATAAGGCATGGTCTTTTCCTTTAGGACAACTTCACCGGACTGACCCACCCGGTCATTCCAAATGGTCCGTTTCTATCCGTTTGGGTCAGACAGCGTCGATTTGGGGCCGTGGGCCGGCCTGTCCGGCCGACCTCGCGCCTCCCTCCCGCTTTGACACTCTCGCGATGGAACATTAATGGCGACGCGATGTGACTGTCAGCGCCGGCAGCTTCCCGCGCGGCCGGCGTTTTTCGCCATCGTTTTCCACGCGCGCCTCGCTTCCCATGGCGAGAAAACTTTTCGCGCATCCCACGACGTTTCCCGCCCCTCCGCGGTCTATAAAAGACGGCCGCCGGCGCGTCAAAGACAACATATGCCCCAAAGCAAGAGAAACCAGCAACCTAAAAAGCTCCAGCCACCAGCAACCATGCCTCACCGCAACATCGCCACATGGTCCAAGATTCGGGAGATGTGCCGCACCCGCTATCCGGACGTGGAGTTCGACGAGGTCCACCTCGAGGCCACAGTGCTGACCCGTCGCATGGGCGAGGCGCAGGTGCTTGCCTTCGAGAAGGAAAGCGAGTTCACCGAGTTTGCGCTACAGCGGGTGGTGGAGGCGGCAACAACGGTGGCCGCCCAAGGGCGGTGACCGACATACACCACGTCGCCACCAAGGAGGCGGTGGAGGCGGTGGCCTTGGAGGCCGCATCTGCGGCTCTTCGCGAGATTCGCCACGAGGCGACCATGACCACGCTAGAGGAGGTGACCAAGGAGACCGCCAAAGTTGCCATCCGCGAGCTCCGCCACGCCGCCAAAGCGCGCAGTGACGAAGAAGAGGCGCGGCGCGAGCATGTCGCCGACTCGGAGGCGGAGGAGGAGAGTGTGGCTCTGGCCGCTGAGGCGGCGTTCGGGTGGGGTCTCGTCGACGCCGATGACACGGAGGTGGCGGAGGACGACAACAAGGAGGGAGAGGAGGTGGACCAACTGGAGGCGCCGATCGCCGTCCCTGTGCAGATAGCGCAGGCACTGGGCTTCGGCCCTAATGGTGCTCCGACTCTGGCTCTGGCTCCGGCTCCTTCTCCAACAGAGGTGCTCGCCCAACAGGAGGCGAGGGACCACTGGGCCGATGATATGGACAAGGCCCCAACGAACCAGTCAGCGGAGGACTGGTTGAAGGCGGTGACTCGCGACCATGCGCGCAATTATCACCGCCAACACGTCCAGCAGCGAGTCATTTGGTCCGCTAGGGCGGCGATCGACTTGCCGGCGGCCGCAGCAACGGTGACCGTGGCAACGGCGGCAAGTAGCCGCCGCGCCGCGCCGTCCTCCTATAACAGTAGCGGTAGCCGTAGCAGCGGTAGCATCCCCCACTTAATTTGTTTGAATGGCCTTTTTGTAACTAGCGGGGGTTAAAATCTAAGTAATAGCTATCTTAAGTACTAATGTCTCAGTTACATATGGGCCCGGGTGGCCAACGGGCAGGACACCCCGTGCTGTCCGCGCGCGTCCGGACCAACGCTTGCCCAGATTAGATGCACGAATGGATTAAGCCGGACACTTTTGTCCGGATAGGTCGGACCGCTGGGCTCCGCCCCGCGCGTCCGCACGGACAAGTCTGGACACATTTGGACGGGATGCATCGGCCTAGTGTAGATGCTCTTATCTCTCCACGCCCCTTGACTCGGCCATGCTTTACAATTTACATCACTAATGTTATTTTGCATCACACATCCATATTTTTTGACTTATGCCTATCACGCGCCTCTCATGAAAAAACATGATACCATTTGGGTGAGAATATCTCCACTTAGAGCATCCCCACTCGTTCGGCGTTTCGAAAAGGGCGAAATCCGGACCAAATTTTGGCCGGACAAAACACGTTTTCGACCTGGGAATGCCGAGTTTTCCACTCGCGTTTCCAGACCGAGTTTCCGGGACGCCCGTTTCCACCCAATTAGGCTCAAATTCGTCCAGATTTTGTCATAGTTCGGTATAATATGAATACAAAACATTTTTTGGCCTAGTTCGGCACACATTCGACCATAGTTTGGCGAAATTTTAAACATAGTTCGGCGTAAATGTAAACATAGTTCGGCCTGCAGTAAAAATACAACATCTTTCGGCCAAGTTCGGCCAGTTCATGCTTGGCATCTACGTGTTGCCTCTGCGTATCCATATGTGCTCAACAAGATCATCCTGCAGTTGTTGATGCACTGCCGGATCTCGGATCTCTTGACGCATGGCGATGAAGGCAGCCTAGGTTGGAGGCACATGATAATCAGGCTCGGCAAGAGGATCCTGTCTATAGTATGGCTCGTTCTGCTCGAGCAAACTCACTGGATCCTTTCTCTCATCCTCAATGATCATGTTGTGCAAGACCACATAATAGTTCATCACTTTCCACATCTGATCTTTCGACCAGGTCATAGTAGGGAACCGGACAACTGTAAACCTCTGCTGGAGCACACCAAATGCCCGCTCCACGTCCTTCCTGCAAGCTTCATGTTCCTTGGCAAACCGAGAATGCTTGGGGAGCATTGGGTTTGAGATAGTCTTCACAAATGTTGGCCGTCTTGGATAGATGCCATCTGCTAGATAGTATCCCTTGTTGTAGTGGTGCCCATTAATCTCAAAGTCCACATGGGGAGCAATGACCCTTAACAAGCTTGGCAAAGACATTTGAGGAGTTGAGGACGTTGATGTCGTTGTTCGATCCTACCATACCAAAAAAGGAGTGCCAGATCCAAAGATCATGTGTAGCAGCTGCCTCGAGTGTCACAGTGTAACCTTCTTTGTGGCCTTTGTACATTCCCTGTCATGCAAATGGACAGTTCTTCCACTGCCAATGCATGCAGTCTATGCTTCCCAGCATACCAGGAAATCCTCTACTTTCATTGACTGCGAGGATCCGAGCAGTGTCTTCAGCAGTGGGTGATATCAAGTACTGTTTCCCGAACACTGCAATCACTGCCCTGCATAACCTGTACAAGCAATCGATGATGGTGGACTCGGTCATGCGGAGATAGTCATCGACACTGTCACCCGGCGCTCCATATACAAGAAACCTGATCGCCACTGTGCACTTCTGCAGTGAGGAAAACTCAACCATGCCGGTGCAGTCCTTCTTGCAAACGAAATAGGAGTCGAACTCCCGGATGGCATGCATGATCTTGAGGAAGAGCTTCCGGCTCATCCTGAAACGGCGCCGAAACACGTCCTCTCCGTGGAGCGGCTCGTCGACGAAGTAGTCGGCGTACAACAAGCAGTAACCCTCTATCCTTTGCCTCGCCTTGCACTTTCGGCGACCTGGCGCCGAACCACCGCGCTTCGGCTTTGCCATCTGCAGGTACAACTGGGCGAGGGAGGCGAGGATCTCTGTGTGCTCTGCATCTTCGGCGACATCGGCGTTCTCCTCCTCCAGCAGTACGGCGAGTGTCTGCTTGTCGCCGGAGTCCATGACCGAACTGGCCAAATGCCGAACACTTGGCGGGCGTGGTGGTGGGAGATCGCAGCAAAGCCGTGCTACGACAAAGTTCGGGTGGCGGAAGCGGCGGCGGAATGGGCGGAGGAGTGGGCGGCGAGTACGGCGAGCATATCTAGAGGCGTGGGCATGTATCGGCGTGGAGGAGCTCCGCCGGCGAAGTCATGGCGACAAAGGCGCTGGGAGCTCTTCGCCACAGTCTGGGCGAGTGGAGTGGGGGGGGGAATGGGAGTGTCTCACCAACAGAGCTGGCTCACGCCCGTTTTCGCTGCGTCCGGTGTTCCCAGGGCGTTCCCAGGATCCTGGGTATGGCTTGGGAAGCCCGGACCAAAGTTCGCCCGAATCCATATGAAAATAGGTTCCTGAAAACGCGACTGCGCCGAATTTCGGTGTCCGGACCTATTTTCGGCGTCCGGATCGACGTCCTGAGAAGCCGAGTGAAGATACTCTTACACCCAGAAGGATCCCTAGAAGCCCTTTTTTCATCCGGATGACAAAAGTGGATGAAAAACGGCCACACGCCTCCCACGAAAAAACATGATATCATTTGGGTAACAGCATATCCACTTAGAGCAAGAACAATAGTGGGCTACAAACCTCATTTCCGCTTAGAGCAAGAACAATAGTGGGCTACAAACCTGCTGGCAAGACATTTTTGTCTATGTGAAAAAGAGATAAACATCAATGCAACTAGGATATCTCATAGTGAAGAGAAGAATAGACAATTCTACTGGATGGTTACTACATGGCTTGTACTTTCAGTCACGAGGAAAAATATCTCAAATAAACAATATTCATTCAGAATATGTGGTGAATAGGAAAGTGATGTAGAGAGCAGAAAGCGGAAATGTTTGTACAGTGTCATTCAGGAAAACAAATAACATTCCATTCCAAATCTTTGGTACTCGAGCACATTTTTATCATAGCAATTGAGGTATGAAGAAGAGAAAAACGGAACATGCCTCCGCTTTCATAGCATCTACCCACAAAAAAAATGATAAATTTGGTCAACAGACAGATCCCAGAATCGAGGTACGTAATAATAAAAAAACTACCTATGCGTACATTGACAAGTTCATTAATGTAAGACTCGGTGTTACCTATATGGGACTAGCCCAGCTAGCTCCAAAACTTTCTCGCCCAAATCTGAATCTTCCTCTGATCTATCCTTGATCGTGTTGCCCATAGATTCAGCTCATTTGTAATTTCCTGCAATAAAATCTTCTTGGTCACATCTCTGTCATTGTGTGCCTTCCAAAGGATTAGCAAATTGGCCAAACGGTAGAAGTGAACCGGATTTGGTTCTTCTCAACAAATTAACTCAAGAGATAGATGGCCATCTTGCCGCTTCCCTGTCAAGTCCAAGCTTATACCAGACCCACTGAGAGTAACTGCATTGGTCCCTCTTGTCTTCGGAATTAGAGGACTTGAAGCTTCTTGACCGCCATCTTCAGATGCTTCCCGTGCACATGCTGAACCTTCGACCAAAGCTGCACAAAGTGGAAGACTTGTATCCAAGAGTTATTTATTGATAGGCCATGCATCCATCTGTGGTCCGAGAGTGCCTCTTTGACAGAAAAAGATTTGCGCCTTGCCAAAGGAAAAATATCGGGAGCCACATTCTTTGGTGCCACTCCGAACGGCCAGTGGTCAAACCAGAAACTTGTTGTTACCCCATCACCAATTTCAATCAAAGAGCAGGCGGCGAAGACATCACAGTCCACATTGCTGCAAAGGATAGAGCAGCCCTTCCATGGACGATCAGAAGATTCACGGTTGTACCAAAGCCATCCGAGCCACATCTACTTTATGGCTAAGGACATCTTTCCCCAGTAAGCATGAAATAACTGTATGAAGTACCACAGGAGCAAGTGTAGCCACATACATCGTTCTTCCATCTTCAGTTATCTTTGGATAGGGATTAGCAGCTGCACTAAAAACATGAGCTGAAAATGATGTCATGTTTAATGGGTAGTTAATGTTAAACATCCTATAAGTAAATAAATGACTTCAAGAAATGCAACCGACTATTCTACTGGATGGTTACTACATGGCTTGTACTTTCAGTTATGAGAAAAAGAATCGCAAACAAACAATATTCAGTCAGAATATGTAGTGAATATTAAAGCAATGTAGAGAACAGAAAGCGGAACTGTTGTACATTCAGGAAAACAAATCAAGTGAGATTTCCATTCCTCATCTTTGGTTCTCGAGCATATTTTTATCAGATATATCAACAAGGTATGAAGAGGAGAAAAAGGGAACATGCCTCCGTTTTCATAGCATCTGCCCACAATGGTAAATTTGTCGACAGACCCCAGAATCGAGGTACACAATAATTAAAAAAACTACCTGTTTGTACAATGACAAGTTTTTTTACCATAAGAGTCGGTGTTATCCATATGGGACTAGGCCAGCTGCACCAAACTGCACCAAACTGGAGACACAATTTCTTCCACAGTGTCATTCCCCCTAATATTCTTATACTCCCAATCACATCTATTGTCATCTGTGAAATAGACGAAATTTGCCTTCAGTTGCGGATACTCTTCAGCACTAAGGCATTGCGACTGGCTACGTCCAAGAAACAACACATGATCATGCAAGCCATTTATTTTCACACGCCCTTCTGAGGCAATATCGATTTTGCGTAACAAGATTTTCTCACTTTTGATAATGCGCTCCTCATAACCCGTATTTACAAGTTCTGCTTTCCTACAGACCGCCCCACGGACCCTGAACAAGGTAGAAGTGCCCCCCGTTGGTGACCAATGTGTAGTCAATCTCATCTGAAATTATATTCCTGGTGAGCCAAATTCTTTGGTACCACTCCAAACAGCCAGTAGTCACACCAGAAACTTGTTGCTGGCCCATCACCAATTTCAATCGAAGAGCAGGCAGCGAAGACATCACAGTCCATGTTGATGCAAAGGATAGAGCAACCCTTCCATGGACGATCGGAAGAGTCCTGGTTGTACCAAAGCCATCTGAGCCACATCTATTTTCCTAGCAGCCAACTCCATGCAACAAAATCTGCTTGGTCACATCTTTTGTACTCAAGACCGAGTAGGACAAATGGAAGTTTGGGTTTTAGAAGGATTTGGTGTTCTGACCTAGGATAATAAGCCCATGATCTTGGTCTTACTTCACCCTAAACGAAAGAAGGCTTCTGTCATTTGTTGGAACGTGTTTGTATTTTTACCTAAGGCATGAGCATGCCTTGCTTATGCCATTTGTTAGATTAGCTTCAAGTCTCGTTATGGCGGTAAGCATAAAACTGCCTGGTATAACAAATGTACACCAGCTAAATATATATAGACAATTAGCATTGATAAGCATACTTGAAAGCTGTGGACATCAGAGGGGGGTGCAGGGCGGGTGGGATTTACATACCAGAGGCATGCTTTACGGCTAAGGACATCTTCCACATTGAGCATGAAACAGCCATATGAAGTAGCACAGGATCAATAGTATAACCACATACATCATTCTTCGATCTTCAGTTATCTCTGGATAGGGATTAGTAATTGCACTAAAAACATGTGCCAACAATGTTTAGGGAAAATGATGTTGTGTTCAATGGAATGTGAAAAGGCCTAATTAAATAAATGATTTCAAGAGCAATGAAAACATCAATGCAACTAGGATATCTCATAGTGAAGAGAAGAACAGACAATTCTACTGGGATGGTTACTACATGGCTTGTACTTTCAGTTACGAGGAAAAATATCTCAAATAAACAATATTCATTCAGAATATGTGGCGAATAGGAAAGCGATGTAGAGAGCAGAAAGCGGAAATGTTGTACAGTGCCATTCAGGAAAACAAATAACGTTCCATTCCAAATCTTTGGTACTCGAGCACATTTTTATCATAGCAATTGAGGTATGAAGAAGAGAAAAACGGAACATGCCTCCGTTTTCATAGCATCTGCCCGTAAAAAAATGTAAATTTGGTCAACCCCAGAATCGAGGTACATAATAATTAAAAATACTACCATTTGTACAATGACAAGTTCATTGCGGTAAGACTCGGTGTTATCCATATGGGACTAGGCCAGCTGCACCAAAGTGGAGATACAATTTCTTCCGTGGTGTCATTTTCCAAGTTGAGAACACCTATGTCCCGGGGAAGATTCTTATACTTCCAATTATATTTCCCACCATCAGTGAAATACACGCAATTTGCCTTCAGTTGCGGATACTCTTCAGCACTAAGGCATTGCGGCTGGCTATGTCCAAGAAACAACACGTGATCATGCAAGCCATTTATTTTCACAAGCCTTTTTGCTGCAACATCGATTTTGTGTAATAAGATTTTCTTAGTTTTGCATATGAGCTCCTCATAACCCGCATCTACGAGCTCTGCTTTCCACCCGACTTCCAGCAGACCGCCCCCTGGACCCTAACAAGGTAGAAGTGCTTCCGGTGGTGACCACCGCCGTAGTCAATCTCATCTGAAATTATATTCCTCGTGATGGTAGGACTGGTGAGATCAAAAGCATCAATTCTTCCGGATTTCGTGGATGCATACAGCAGATCATCCATGTAGATGCATTGTTCATAGTCCCAACCTGGCGGCAACAAGGTCCAGTTACAATCTCCTACCCTTGCGAACGAAAGCTGACATCCTGGACCGTGGATGAGAACCACAATATAGCTTCCTGTGGACGGATCCGGGAAAATGAAGGCCCTCATGTAGATGTGGTTACGAAGCTCGTCGGGTGGATCAAGGAATATCATTTCGCGACCAAGCATTTCAGTGTCTAAGTCCGGATCATCTGGTGCCTCCCACACCTCATAGTTAACAACCAAGCCTGCATTGTCAAAGATTGGCTCTACAGAATCAAGGGTGGCCGGCGATGGGAGAGCTATCTGTTGAGCGGTGATGGCATTGACAAGGTGTAGCTCAGACTTGTCATCGGCGGTGACTATCCAACCATGTGAGGAACCAATGAGATACCTACTCCGGATGGGTGGATCTGGAAGTGTTAAGTTGTACACCCTCTTTTCCGCGAGGCTGTAGAGACAGGCCACGTTGTCACCAGCAGATTCAGAGGTGTACAACAGGCATGGCGTCTGAGGTCGTCTGTACAGCTCCGGATGGCTGCGTAGGCTGGTACAAGCAGAGCGCCAGGAGGAGCAGACAGAGGCTGCGCGCACGAAGTCAGGGATCTCCAGGAGCGCAAAGATATCCATCAATACGTCCTGCGGCAGCTCGGGCAACAGATCCTCATCAGTCGGCATCCGTTGTGAGCCTTCTCTGAATTTCTGCAGTGAACAGGGAGACGGAGCCAGCAGCTTACGCAGAGTTGTCAAGCCAAAATGCCCAAAGCTCAATATACTGGATACGCTAGAGGCTTCCATTGGAGCAGCAATTGCAAAACGAGGCCTTCTGGGAGATGAATTGCTTCCTAGTGTTGTGTGGCAACCAAACCAACTCTGGACTCGTAATCTGAAGCTTACCGAGGGTAGGCAGCTTATAACTTGTAGGGATCGATGCTTCACTTGTTCCCCGATTAGGAGAAAGACTCCGAATCCGTGGAGGAAACCAAACGAAACGGACGGGATTTGTTGCAGTAGAACTCCGGGAAAGATCCGGAATTCGGATCCGACCAGTTACCGCAAGGATTCACATCGCTCTGCGACGACCAATCGACCTGAGAGGCTAATTGCCCGCGGCGAGAAGGCAGAAGGTGGCGCCGGCGAGCTGGGGCTTCGGCGGAGGGGGCGGCGGCCCTGTGCCGTGTTTGTTGAGTTGAGCGAGCATTGCCGGTTTAGTGTGGGTCGTATGCCTGGAGGTCAACGGAGTATCAGGCATGACGACTCTGTTCGGTCGGTCGTCTAGCGCCTCATTTGAAGAGTTGCATCACGACTCAGATGAGTTCACTTGTTCACACACGGCCCCGATAACAAAGAAAAAATAATGCACAGTAGTATTTTTACTTTTATGCGACCCAATTTTTTTATATAGTATATAACGAAATACCACAAAGAAACAAATGCAAGAATGTGAATCCAACTAAACATCATGTTTTTTATGTTGTTCTTCTCTAAACAGACTCTCTCGATTTTGCATCATAGGATATATGAGGCTTATTCTTATACTCCTTCCGGTCTATATTAATAGCCTTAATATTATTCAACTAAACATCATGTTTTTTATGTTGTCCTTCTCTAAACAAACTCTCTGGATATTGCATCATCAGGTACGTAAAGCTTATTCTTATACTCCTTTCGGTCCATATTAATGGTCTTAATTTTATTTAGGTTCGTATTTATCCTAGTATGCGAGGGAGTAGTAAAGGGGTCGTAGAAATAAGTGCCTTTGGAAATGTTCCGACTCCCCGACAATGACGCCCCCCCCGGCACGTTCGCTCTCCTGTTCCGACTCGAGGCCCTGTTCATGGTGGAACCACCTCGGTTTCCATCCATGGCGCCCTCTAGGGGTCAAGTCCGAGCCCGTACCTACCTCTCTCCGCTTCTGCTTCACCACCTCCCACTCCTAGAAACCCTTATCGGCTCCGCTCGCCGCCGTGCTCTCCACCCACTGCGAGAATCCTTGATTTCAGATCTGGTTTTCATCAGCGGTTGGCCCTCGCGATCGACGGAGATGGTAGAGGGGATGCTGGAAGAGATCAGTGGATGGGAAGGGAAGGAGAAGGTGAGCGGGAGGAATCATCGGCCAGACAGAGGGGCCTTGCAAGCGGACTGGGGCTCTCGCCGGAGTCGTTCGCGGCGAAATCCGGTGAGGTTCCAGTCGAATCAGGGGCAGATGAGTGCTTCAATCTCCGTATTGGGTCCTTCGATCCGTTCCTCGTTGAAGCCGAGCAGGATCCTGGTGGTGCCGAGTTCTCGAAGCAGCCGGGGCAAGCCTCTCGGGCCGCGTAGAAGGAAGCGAAGGAGTATGGTGGTAACAGAGCTTTTGAAGATCACCGAATTGAAGCCATCCAGTTTGGCAATGCCTCCGCAGAAGAAGGTGGTCAAGAGAAGGGGAAGGCCGCAGAGAGCAGGCTCCCCTCTCTCGCGCTTCGTGCAGGATCGTCATCGAGAGATGCTGAGAGGTTTGTTGTCTGTGGAGGTTGTTCCAGAGTTCTCGAGGAAGGAGTATACTGCTGCGCTTGCTCTGCTCGATCTGAACCAGCAGGTGACACTGTTCGATTTGGTCCTCGAAGCTCTGAACAAGGGTCTAGTTCCTTGCAGCAGTGTTGTTCATGCGGCGGGAATTCAGTCCAGTTTGTCCATAGAGGAAGGAGACAAGGTGGAAGAAGATTTAGACTGTTGAGGGGTCCAGTGGTTAGTGGAGTAAAAGAGGTGGTGGTGGTTGGGGGAGATGGGGAAAGTGTTGATGCTTTTTTCTCCCAGTTGTGGATGCATGGAGATCCACGCTCCCACCTGCGTCCATCCCCACCACTGAAATCCCATCTAGTTCTGCCCAGTAGTATAAAACAAAGTTCCTCGAGGCCTAGGGTTCGTGTTCCTCTCCTGGTAGTGGCGGCGCAGAGGGAGAAAACTGCTGGTCTTCAGTGTTTAGGAGTTGAGTTTCCTGTTGATCCAGTTGGTAGTGTTGTGGAAGGAGTCATGGGAGATCGAGGCAGAGGAGGAAAGGGGAGGGGCAGAGGTTTTTCTAATGGACAAGATCAGTGGCAGCAGCAACAGGTGCAACCTCAACAGCAGATGCAGCCACAACAACAGGGGAACCAGCATGGACCTTTTGATTTTGGTCAGTTTAATCCTCAGTTCTTTGCTGGGCAGTCCCCTTTTGGTTTTGCTCCTGGAGGTATGATTCCACCTTGGGGTTTCAGTGGCCCTTACCCTCCTTTTCAGCAACATCCCTAGTTTGGTGGTGGTTCTAATCAATGGTTGGCACCAAACAACAATCCCCAACAGCAGCAGCAACAGGCTCAGGTTTTGGAGCAGGATGATAAGGTGAAGAATGCTCAGAAAAGCAAAAAGAAGCGGAGTGGTGTTGTGGCTAGAGATGTTCAGGGGTCAACTGTCTCAGGGGGCAGATGACCTATGTGAATGTCATTTGCCTTTGTTGTGGGGAACCTGATCATCCTACATGTGAACTGTGAGAATAAACCCATGTGCTTCATATGCAAGAGCTTTGGTCACCTAGTGGATAAGTGTCCTGTTAGAAGAAGACCTCATCAGTTAGCTAGATACATTGGGAGTGGTGCTCCAGGGCTTGGATTTTATCATGTTGAGATCCCTGAGGTGATTGCTCATCCTTTTGCCTCTTCAAAAAATTGTCGGGTGGTATTGGTAGAAGAAGGTTCTCTGTCAGCTGAGGAGCTTGCTGTGGAATTCTCAAAAATTTACAAGACAAACTGGCCTTGGCAGATTAGGGAACTAGGGGCTGATAATACATTCCTGGTGAAATTCCCACCTCATATTGTTGTGGAACAGGTGATTGGTTACCCCAAATTTGGAGTATCTAAACTAGGTGTCTGGGTCAAAGTTGAGGCTTGGTCTGATGATCCTGAGCCTGTGGAATCCCTCAAAAAGGTGTGGGTTATCATAACTGGGCTGCAAACAAAATGGTGTGAATGGAACACCCTTGATCAAGCTATCTCTGCATGTGGGATCCTGGAAGATGTAGACTGGCTGTCAATCTTTAAGGATAATGCTAAAGAGGTGAGGGTTTTGATCAAATGCAGGGACCCTTCCAAGTTACCAATAGGGAGATTGTTTGAGTTCAATAACCATTTATTCCAGCTGAGTTTTACTCTTGATGTGACCTCTCCCACCATGGATGAGGAGGATGATCCACTCTCAGATGAATTGAATGAACATAGGAAATGTAATGAAGATGATGTGGCAGGAGGAAATGGAGGAGGTTCTGTGAGAGATCCTAGTAGTAATAGAAATCTTGGTGCTAATCAATCTCAAGACAGTAGGAATGGAGCTAAGGCTAGTGGAACTGGCCCTTCCAGAGTCAGAATAGTTGGTGATGTTTGCTTTGCTACTACTGTGTTCAAGCTGCTCCTACAAAAAGGCCTGCTAGATGCTGAGTGTATTAAATTGCCTGAGGAAAAGTTGGTTGGTGATTCTGCTGTGGTTGAGGCACATAAATTCTGGGCTGCTGAGCAGGAAGAAAAGCTGATTTATGGAAATGATATGGAAGTGTCTGTTACTGACCAGATTGTTGCTCTACCTGAGGATATTATGCCAGTCTTTGCCAGTGCTCAGTCAAAAAAAAGAAGATGTAGGGAGCAATAACAAGAAGAAACAGAAAGTCTGGGGCTCTATTCAAGCTGTCAGACAAAGTGCAAGGGTGGATAACTCTAGGAACATACTAGAGAAAGCCATGGATCTGAAGAAGATGACTAATTTGGATGCTCCAAAAACAATGAAAGGTATAATGAAAACAAATCTTTTTGATGTTCTTTCTGTTTTTGATATAGAAATAGTTTCTAATGATATAGGTGTTAAATTTCCTTTAGATGATCTAGTTGTTAGTAGTAGCACTTCTTCCTACTCCTTGCATAATGATGAGGAATTGGAAGAAGTTGCTCATGGTTGGATAGAAGTAGTTAATAGATCTCGGGGCAAGCACCCCAGGAAGAAAAAAATATGATATGTGCTTTTTGGAATAGCAGGAGCATCTCTGCTCCTGGTAGACAAAAGTTTATAGAAGATAATATTTTTCCTCTTAAAGTAGATTACATTGGTTTCCAAGAGACTAAAAAGATAAGTTCAGTAATACTTTCTTAAGGAATTTGTTAGGAAATAGGAATTTTTCTTGGAACTTCCTACCATCTGTTGGGACTGCAGGAGGCATCCTTGTTGGTGTTAATTTAGACTTATTTGATGTAGTGGCTTGGGACATTAGGACTTTCTCTATTAGTGTTATCCTTAAAAATAAGATTTCTGATGTTACTTGTAGGATTACTACTGTTTATGGCTCTGCTTATGAGGAGAGAAAATAGGAGTTTATTTCTGAATTGCATGAACTCTTCCTTAATTGGGATGGTTTGGCTTTGATAGGAGGAGATTTTAATTTAGTTAGATCCCCTGAAGATAAAAGTAATGGTAATGTAGAATTTAGATGGATGGACAAATTTAATGCCTGGGTTGAACTCTGGGCTTTGATGGAGATTGGGCTATCTGGTAGATCCTTTACTTGGGGGAACAATCAGGAGGATCTAATAATGAGTAGGATTGATAGGGTTTTTTGTTCCACTAGTTTTGATGCTATTTTTCCTTTAGCTAGTGCTAGGGCTTTACCTAGAATTGGCAGTGATCACACCCCCATTGTCTGGGACTCAGGGGATGGTCAAATGATTAGGAGTAGGAGATTTAGATTTGAAAAATGGTGGATTAGTAGACCAGATTTTAAGGATATTGTGATTAAAGCCTGGTCTCTTAAAGTAGATAGCTCTAATATTCTGGATAGCTGGCAAGGTAAGGTTAGGTTATTTAGAAAACTTGCTAAAGGGTGGAATATTAATATTGAGGCTGCTCTCAGGAGAGATAGGAAAGCTCTCATGGAGGAGTATGATTCTTTAGATATTAAGCCTGAGACTTGCATTCTTTCTACCGAAGAGAAGGAGAGACTAGATTTTATCCTTAGGGATCTAAACTCTTTTTGGGTTTTAGAAGAGATTAAAGCTAGATAGAGATCTAGAGACAGAAACATTTTAGAGGGGGATAGAAATACTGCTTATTTTCATGCTGTAGCTAACCAACGTAGAAGGAAGAAGCTTATTCACATTCTTGATGGCCTAGATGGGCCTGTTTCTGAGATTGATGATATGATTAAAGTAGCTTCGTATTATTATAAGGATCTGTTTAGAAAAGAAGAAAGGCCTGACATTCGTTTATGTCATGATTTCTTTAGTGAAGATGAGAAAATTAGTTTTGAGGAGAACCAGGTTCTTAATGCTCCTTTTTCTGAAGAAGAGATTAGAACTGCTGTTTTTAGTTCTTATGGGGAAGGAGATCCTGGCCCTGATGGCTTGTCCTTCCTATTTTATCAAACCTACTGGGATATTATTAAGAGTGATCTATTGCTTATATTTGAAGCCTGGTTTATGGATAGACAAGATATTTTTAGACTTAATTTTGCTATGATCACTCTCATTCCTAAAGAAAACAATGCTAGATCTATGAAGAAATTTAGACCCATTAGTTTGCTAAATTTCTCTTTTAAATTTTTACTAAGGTTCTTACTAATAGGCTTGCTCGTGTGATTGATAGGATCATCTCTAGTAATCAATCTGCTTTTATCTGGGATAGATTTATTCTAGAGAGTGTGGTCACTGCCCACGAGGTTATCCATGAGGTTCATAGGAAGAAAAATAAAGGACCAGTGTTTAAAATTGACTATGAAAAAGCTTATGATAGAGTCAATTTAGATTTCCTTTTTGAAATTTTAGAATTAAGGGGTTTTGATCCTTTCTTTGTGAGGCTGATTAAGCAGATCTCTCAGGGAGGGTCAATTGGGGTGAAAGTTAATGATGTGGAGAGTAATTTTTTCCTTACTAGTAGAGGTCTGAGACAAGGAGATCACATTGCCCCCTCCTGTTTAACATCATGATTGATGTGTTTGCTAAGATGCTTGGTAGAGGAACTAGAACAGGGGTCATTAGAGGCCTCTGTGCTGATCTGGTGCCTAGAGGTGTAGTCTGTTTACAATATGCAGATGATACTTTACTTTTTTAGAGAATAATTATAGAATTGCTGTTAACCTTAAGTGGATTCTTACTTGTTTCGAGCAGATCTCTGGGATGAAAATCAACTATGCTAAGAGTGAACTCATTCCTATTAATCTTGGGCCTGATGAATGTTAGTCTTTCATTGATATTTTCCAATGTTCTTTAGGAAAATTCCCTGTAAAATATTTAGGTATCCCTCTTCATTTTGACAAACTCAGAAGAGAGGATTTACAACCTTTAATTGAGAGCATTCTGCATAGAATAACTGGATGGAGAGGCAAACTTCTTTCTTATGCTGCTAAGAAAGTGCTTATTCAGGCTTGTTTATCTAGTATTCCTATTTACTTGCTTTCCTTCTTCAAATTCCCTAAGTGGGCTTTAAACATCTTAGACTCGCACTTGGCTAATTTTTTCTGGAATGATGAGGAAGGCAACCATAAAATTCACTTGGCCAATTGGGCCTCAGTCTGCATGAAGAGAGATTTTGGGGGGATGGGTATTCCTAACCTTAAGGATCTTAACCTTTGCTTACTAGGGTCTTAGGTTAAAAGATATATTAATGGGGAGGGGACCCTTTGGATAAAAGTGATAGATGCTAAATATAACACCAGCTCTCCTAATATTCTTTGTTGTAGAGATATTCACCCATCTACCTTCTGGAAAGGGGTTATGTGGGCCTCTAGAGCTGTTTCTTTAGGATATAAATGGAAAGTTGGTAATGGTAGGCAAATAAGATTCTGGGAAGATATCTGGTTTGGTAACTCTCCTCTAGCTACCCAATTCTGGGATTTATATTTGATCTCTAATCAACAAACTAAAACTATAGCTGATCTGTGGGATGGTTCCCAGCTCAGGTGTGATTTTAGAAGAATCTTCTCTGATGAGATGATGGTTCAATGGTTAGATCTTATTAACTGCTAAATCTGTCATTCTGGATGATTCAATTGACCAACTAGTTTGGCAATATGAAACTTCTGGTGTGTATTCCTCTAAATCCATGTATGTTGTGGTCAATTTTAGAGGGGTGTCTCCAATTTTTCTACCTCATGTTTGGTCTTTGAAAATTCCACCTAGGATTCAGATTTTTCTGTGGTTGCTCTCCCAAAATAAAATCATGACTAGGGATAATTTGAGCTAGAGGTATTCCTAAACCACTAGAATGTAATCTGTGCTCTGAGTTTGAATCTGTGAATCACCTTTTCTTTGAATGCATTGTTTCTAAAGTTCTGTGGGATGATGTTTTTGAGGTTTTTGGTATCACAGTTGACAGTTTCTATTCTGTTGCTTCTAAATGGATTGCTAATAAGAGATATATGCATTTTAATACTGTATCTTCGGCAATTCTCTGGGGCATCTGGAATAATAGAAATAGTTTAGTTTTTAACTCTTGTTCTTGGGTTAATATGAAGCAGGTGTGGCGTCTCGTCCTCCTTTACCTTCAGAACTGGAAGGTTACTTTCAAGGATTTGGAGGGGGGAGCTGGAGATGTTCATGAACAGACTGATCCACAACCTAAGAGCGCCCTTGGGGATCCCGGCGACCTGAGGTGCACTGGTTTTGAGTGGGTTTCCACTTGGAAGACTAGTGCTACCTCCAAGCATGATGGGCACGCAACTCTGGAGTTTCTGAAGGCTCATACCGAAGAAGAAGACTCGGTTCACGTGGTCTTGGGTTGATAGGCCTCAGTCCGCTCCTCTGTTCCTTCCCCTAGCTATGGGTTTAAGTTTGTTTCTCCTCCGGCGCAGTCTGTAGTTTGGTTTGTAGTGTTTCGGACTGTGTTTTTGAGCACTTGTGGTTTAAGACTTTGTAGATTTTGTTTTTAGGCCTGGGTGTGTGTTGGTACTTGGCGTGTTCTCGTTTTTTAATAAAATGGGGCCGACGGAGCGATCCCTTTTCATCTAAAAAAATAAGTGCCTTGCGAAGCGATGCGAAACGGTCGACACCGCGGCGAGTTTGAATTTTGAACCCGTCGCCGGTATCATACCTCGCCAGCGTCGGTCTTCCCCTCTTCTCCTCCCCGCGATGGAGCCGGCCCCGCTTTGGTGGCGAGCCTCATCGGCCTCCGTGTTCGCGGGGTGCCGCCCCGGCTGGTCTTCGACCATTGTGGTGCTCCGGTTGGCGGAGGGGCGCCTTGTCCTCCTCAACGCGGTCGGCGTCATCGTGGATGCGGGGGACCGGCACCGCGGGGAGTTCGTCCAACAAGGCGCATCGCTCCCGTTCTCGGCTCACCGGGTCAAGGTCGGCGCCCGTCTTCTCCCTGCGTCACCGCCTGTTGCCCGATGCTGGCCACAGAGGACTCCGGCACCCTCACCACTTCGGCCCCAGTCGCCGGAGGAGGTGACAGAACTATCTGACCTCCATGGCGCGGCGTGGCGCGGCGTGGAGGACGCGGTCGAGGAGGGAGCGGCGGCGACGGTGATTCCACCGGAGGCGGGGCTTGGATGGGATTGGGACCTCACTGGCGGGGAGAAGGGGGTGACAACCCCGCGTTGTCCATCCTCCCTCATCTTCCCGTCCCTGGGGACTTTCTCCCTCTTGCTAGGAAGACCGGCTCGTGCCCTCGCCGGCGCGGTCGGACCCCGGCGGCGGACGCTGAGAGTCTCCTGCAGCAGGGATTAGGGGGCATAGGACGGGAGCATGTGGGCCTGGGCCGCTAGCAGACCGCACTGGGAGGATGGGAGAGGGCTGGCTAGCCGGGCCGCTAGCGGGCCTCGGGCTTCTGGTAGCCTAGAGCGGCCGACCCACTCATGGCACGTCCTGCTGTCAAGCCGCGGAAGAGAAAGCGGTCCACACCTGGGCCACGACGGGCCCAATACCGCTGCATTGTTCCCCCAGAAAACCCTAGTGTGCCCTGCTTCCTCTGGTTTTGTTTCGCCTCCCAACCCCGCCGCCCCTACCCCGCCACCTTGTCATCGTCGCCTTCATGCCGGTCATACCTTGGCGCGCTGATGGCCCACCGGTCCCGCAGTCCCCCGCCCAGGAGCCGCCCCACCTTCGCTCACTAGGGGCGATCGCCTTCGCGTGGCCCATTGGCAGATGCCCATCGTTCGCCGCCACGTGGTGCCATGGACGGTGTGATATGGGATCCCTTGTGGGATTGACCCTAGGGTGTCCCGATCTTCACGGATTTAAGGCGGGGGTGAGGGGAAGCCCGATGAACACGATGAACGCAACACAAACACAAGGTAAAGATACAAATGCACGCAAACACAACCCGATTCAATTTGCTCCCGTTGGTTCAAACAACCAATCCAATAGAATTCTCAGCGAGAGACTGTTAGGTAGAATCACCAAAGGAGAGATCGGCAAGCGGATGATAGAATCCAAATAAAAGGAGAGAGTAGCAACCAAGTAGAATCCCAAAGGGGAGAGATCTAGAACTACTAGAATCCTTGATAAGGAGAGACCAAACACTTTCGGAGGGTCTTGATGACTTGGAGCCGAACACCGTACTCCAAGGCCTTGTACAACTCATAGATTAACTATAGAGAGGGGTTCCCATCTAGGGTTAGGCACAAGCCTTCATTCATCGCCAACTCCTCTAGATCTAAGCCACAAGGGGCTATTTATAGTTCTAGGGGCGAACGGGTAGGTGGGAGGGAATATTCTGGGCATCAAACCCTTTACAGCACGCAGACTGGGCATTTCGGTGATAAGTCCGGCGCCGCTGGAGTTGGCGCCGACATTTCCGGCGATGACCGATTTTATCGGTCGTCAGCCGGAAGGGCTTACAGTATGTTGTTTCGGCAGGGAGGCCGGTTTGCCGGTTGTGTTGCCGGGAGTTCCAGCGGGGAGTCCGGTTCGCCGGGCTGTGCGTCGGAAGTTCTGGCATGGATTCCGGCGTTGCTGGACCTGGTGTCGGAACTCTTCTTATGTCTTCTCTTCCATGCCTCTTGCTTGGGGGTCTTGGTTCCTGGGGTCTTCTTGTCGTCTCCTCTTGGTGTCATGGTCATGGGCCTGGTCAAAGCATTGACACTTGTCTCAAGTAGGATCCCATTCACATGATAACCAAAGGAGGGAAAAATATGGAATTAATTCAACTTTGTGGGTTTGGTTGATGTAGCATGATGTGGACCAATGGTGAACGCCATGTGTTGGGCTGCATCATCTCCCCCCGCTTGAAAACGAGTCATCCTCGACGAAGTTCCATCATCATGTAAGGATAGAGGTGTACCCATGGTCTTGAGCTTGTATGCGGTTGGATCTCCGGTGGCGTAGCCTTGTTCAAATTGGTTGAAGATCTTGAAGTTGAGCTTGTCATCAAGGTGTGGTTGGAGATCTTGTAGCGTGTTTCTCGGAGGTGTTGGATGAGTTTGTGTACCCTGCAAAACCGACAACAAAGAGAGAGAGAGAGTTGTATGATGGATTGTTAGTATGGGTCACACTCAAATCACTCTTATCACGTTTGGTGGTATGCGGCGTGGCACTCATGATTTTTCCACTCATTTGAGGCTTGTGGCACTCACTCACATGTTGGTGGATCACTCTCTCACCACTCATCTCCCAAGGATCCTTAGCTTGCTTTATCTTGGGCAACGACGTCATGTTGGAAGTGATAATTTGGCTTAGCGTCATAGGTTGGAGCACAAACGTCTTGTCATTCCACTTAAAGGAGTATTGGTTGGAGGTATGATGTCTATGCACTTCTATTCATGTAGACAGTTGTTGGGCCTCCAAGTGTAGAGGTTTGTAGAACAGCAACAAGTTTCCCTTAAGTGGATTACCCAAGGTTTATCGAACTCAGGGAGGAAGTGGTCAAAGGTATCCCTCTCAAGCAACCCTGCAATCAAGATACAATAAGTCTCTTGTGTTCCCAGCACACCCAATACACTTGTTAGGTGTATAGGTGCACTAGTTCGACGAAGAGATAGTGAAATACAAGCGATAATGGTGCCAGAAAAGAGCTTCCGACTTGTTGTTGACATGGGAGAAACTAAAGGCAAACTGAAATAAAGGTGAAAGCAAGCAAACATGCAATAGATCTAGATGCAAACGGTGTTTCAATGCTTAGAAACAAGGCCTAGGGATCATACTTTCACTAGTGAACACTCTCTCATATAAATATCCTCTCTTCATGATACTACTCTTAACTACTCTCCGGTTGGACACTCTAATCCACGGTAGGGCCTTCCCCAATCTAGATAACCCCACACTGTCACCTTGAGTGCTAGATGGTTCCAACAAACACCATAATTTCATAAAGACATCCAACTCCAAATATAACTCATAACAAATATATATGTAACCTAGCTTAAGTGCCACACACGGTGTGCACGCTGTCACTTTCACACACGCGGGGAAAAGCATAGATCTATTAAAGCACGATGAGTATTTATGTAGACTCTAGCCTAAGTGCCACCATGGTATGCACACTATCACTTAGACACACGTGGGGAGAGCAGAGATCTATTAAATCACTTGAGTAGCAAGGTAGATCTACTTGATTACAAAGCTCATGATCACAACATGATCATGCATACAGAGAGAGATGAACACATAGCTACCGGTAGAGCCCTTAGCCTTGAGGAAGAACTACTCCCTCTTCATCATGGGAATCAGCAACGGTGATAAAGATGGCGATGGAGATGGCTCCGGGGCACTTCCCCGTCCCGACAGGGTGCTGGAACAGAGACTTTCTGTCCCCCCAAATCTCCCCTTCGGTGGTGGCGGCGCTACGGAGGTTTTCGTGGATTTCTTCTAGATTATTTAGGGTTTTCGGGTCGGAGGCTTCTTATAGGCGAAGGAGGTAAGGTCGATGGAGGGCCAGGGGACCCACACCCCCTGTGGGCGCCACTAGGGCTGGCCCGTGCCTAGGGGGTGCGGCCACCCTGGTGTCCTCCTCCACCTCTGCTTCGTGGTTCCGTGTTGCTCCTAGAAAATTAGGAAGATTGGCTTTTGTACTGTCCAATTCCGAGAATATTGATTTTCTGCCTTTTCTGAAACCAAAAACAGAAGAACACAGGCAACTGGCACTGTGGCATCTTGTTATAGGTTATTTTCAGAAAGTGTATAAAAATACCTCAAAGTGTAGACAAAACAAAGCAAAGTAGATACTAAACAAGCATGGAACATAAAAAATTATAGATACGTTTCCGACGTATCAAGCATCCCCAAGCTTAACTCCTGCTCGTCCTCGAGTAGGTAAGTGATAAAAGAATAATTTTTGAGGTGACATGCACCATCAAAACCAATATCAAACCAATTGCAAGCATTGAAAGCTGGGATCAAAGAACTCTAAACATGTGCATGAAAGATGGAGTTCTAACAATAATACAAAGTAACTATGCATGCAACATGAAAGGCTACAAACAAAGATCATGAATAACATGCATTGAAAAACGTTTGTTTCTTTCACATACAGAAAACATGGCATAGCGACATTCAGCTTGTCCCTCGCAGAGTAGCAAATAGATGCATAGGACACCTTCAAAGTTCATAAGAGTGACTAGATACAAATAGCACAAGAACAAGTAATATCACAATATGCATCAATCAATAAGTTTTTGTACCCTGCATATAGAACTAAGAATGGTAACTATGCTCTCTTAATGGTGCCTAAAGTTAGAAGATGGTGACTCAATATAATGGTGGAAGAAAGGACCTTCACAAAGGGAAGCAGGGATTTCAAGTTTCAAAAAGAGCTTCCAAAAATTATGGTACTTGTTAGCTTTCAGCCCTCATTACCCCTATCATAAGCATCTTGAAGTGATTAATGTTAAAGTGAACAAACTATGGAGTATATGTTTGTCAAAGTATAAGTTAGCAATCTCATGTCCCTTGAATACGAGGGCCGCACCGCATGCTACTCAACTTTGGTCACCTGTAAGTTCTTGTCATAGAGAACCACCAACGTGGTACCCCTTGCACATGGTATAGGATCTATCCCATAACCAAAATGACAAGGCAAGCAGACAATGAACATCTCAACGATCTTTTTATTTACTATTTGCATAGATTTTTATTGAGGATGCTTCACAGATTGCTCATTATGGTGATCCTGCAAGTTTCCACCATGATTAAGCATGGCTTAGGCTAGCGGCCCAGGTGTTTCTCTAACACAAAATACATAACTCCCTGGACTTACAGGCTCCCTTTTATTTCACACCGGCGACATCCATAGGCAAAAGAGCATGATATCAACTGTGTACAAAGTACAAGTGCAATGTTGAAAACATTCCCCATGACAGCATGGTTCTGCTAATTCCAACGTATAAGTGCAACCATATACAACTTAGATGACACAATGGTTCAAGTTTATTAGGGGCAAGGAATATAAAGTGTGCCATCAAGTTCGTGAGGGCTTTAATCACTAAGTTTTCACATAACAAAATACTTTTTAATTGGAAGATAGCTGAAAACAAGAATATACTTGGAATGGTGTAACACACCATGCATAGGAATTTATAGTGGACACTTTTGGAATAACTTGGTTTCTTGGAGTTGGATGCATGAGTACAACTTAGTCAATACAAGTGGAGGCTAGCAAAAGACTGGGAGTGACCAACTAAGAGAGCAATAATGGCCATAATCATGCAGAACGACAAAACATTACTAATCAAAGCATAAAGTGGTACTACAAGTCAAGGACTAAATGATCATAGAGGCTATGGTGACTTGTTCATAGTCATAACATGGTGTGAGCATGTGCCAAGTCAACCCCATCAAAACATCAAAGGAGAATACCACAATACTACGCTTTTGTATGCTAAAACAACGCATGATTCTTTCAAGGCACATTAAGCAATCTCAATTGTTTGGAACAAGTCATGCTACAGAAATAATCACTAAGCATAAGGTCAAAACAACACCTAGCATGACATGATAAATTCTAAGTCACAGTCAAAGCAAGCTCCTCTTGTACTACTCAAGCAAGAACTTTCTACTCCTCTCCAACACCAATCAACTTATTTGAAGCAACTCACAAAGATAATAATCAATAAAGATCAGTGAGCTTGTCTCACAAATCCACAAAGAAGAACTAAAAAGTTCTAAGCAAAAATCACAATAAAACTAAGGCTAAACACAGTGCTAGCAAAAGAGAACACTCAAAAAACAATAAGAATGAAAACTAGAGTGTTCTAGGCAATGAAAACAGAGTGTGTCTCTCTCCAAAAGAAGTGTGCTAGGATACAACCAACTTATTCAAGCAAACTAAGAAAACGAAAACCAAAAACGGAAACTAAGACGCTCCAAGAATAACACAACTGTGCATGAAACAATAAAAACGAAGTGTCTAGAAAGACCTGAGATTTTTATTGATGAAGAAGGGGATGCCTTGGGCATCCGCAAGCTTTGACGCTTGTACCTCTTGAATATTTCTTGGGGTGACATGGGGTGGCATCCCCAAACTTGATATTTTGTCCATTCTTCATCTCATTACATCATTCTCTCTCGACACCTGAAAATTTTCCTTCATACAAATCTTCACACAATCTTCATTAGCAATACTAGTGTATTCAAAAGATAATAGACCTTTGGGTTTTAGTTTTAAAACAACAAAACTTTCACTAAACACACAAGATACTGTAGCAATTCCCTCAAAAAGCTCAATTTCCCAAAAAGAACCCAAAAAGGAATCAATAAGAAGCAAATGCAAATAATGGCAGAAATCTGTCAAAACAGACCAGCAGGTAGAAACCGATTTTTTCGAAGACCTTCTGTTGCTCAAATAAAAACGTGTTGAACTAAAAAAAGTTATATAACATACTGGGTGATTTATTCAGAAAATATCAGCTCAATCCTACTTACAAAGATTCCTCATTAATGTTTACGGTGGAGCACAAAAATTTGTTTCGGAACAGCAACTCCCCAAATCTTACTTTCCTCTCATTAGAGATCATTCTTGGCACAAAAAGCAAACAAAAAAGTATAAGGAGAGGTCATTAATGAAGTAATAACTTCCAAGACTCAAGGAAACTCTTGGGTTATCTTCCAACAAGTACGTTTATTTAACGCCTTTAAGTTAGGCTTGATAGTTTGAGAAGATGCTGACATAAGAAATATGAATTGAAGTAAAAGAGAGCATCAAGAAGCAAATTCAAAACACATTTAAGTCTAACCCACTTCCTATGTATAGGAATCTTGTAAAGAAACAAGTATTGAAAGCACAAAGCAACAAGCATTGGAAAGCAAAACAAGTGCAACTTCAAAAATTTCAACATAAAGAGGGGAAACTTAATATTTTTGAGATGCATAAGACCATGTTTACCTCTCTCATAATAACTTTCAGTAGCAAAATGAATAAAATTAACAATATAACTATCACATAAAACATTCTTATCATGAGCCACATTCATAAAATAATTATTACTCTCCACATAAGCATAGTCATTCTTATTAATTGTAGTGGGAGAAAATTCAACAAAATAGCTATCATTACTATTCTCATCACCATAATCATCAAATATAGGAGGCATATTGTAATCACAATTGATTTTATCCTCAATAGTAGGTGGATTGAAAATATCATAATCATCATTAGAATCATCATACATTGGAGGTTTGGTATCATCATAAGCAATAGAATAGCTATCTTCCAAAGCTGGGGGACTAAAAAGATCATTTTCATCAAAACTAGCTTCCCCAAGCTTAGAATTTTCCATAGCATTAGCAATAATGTTGTCTAAAGAATTCATACTAATAACATTGCTATTAGCATGCAAATAAAGTTCCATAGGTTTTTTAATTTTTTCTTCAAACACTTCATGTCTTAACTCAAGATAGATACTATAAATCTCTCTAATTTTTGTTGTTGTTTTCCATTAAGCCTAACTAGTGAAAACAAGAAACAAAAAGACAAAATTGCAGAATCTAAAGTAAATAATTTCGAGCAATCACACCGGAGGATGTGAGTACCTTTTACATTATCTCCCCGGCAACGGCGCCAGAAAATAGCTTGATGTCTACACACTTCTATTCTTGTAGACAGTTGTTGGGCCTCCAACTACAGAGGTTTGTAGAACAACAACAAGTTTCCCTTAAGTGGATTACTCAAGGTTTATCGAACTCAGGGAGGAAGTGGTCAAAGGTATCCCTCTCAAGCAACCCTGCAATCAAGATACAAGAAGTCTCTTGTGTCCCCAACACACCCAATACACTTGTCAGGTGTATTGGTGCACTAGTTCGGCGAAGAGATAGTGAAATACAAGCGGTAACGGTTCCAGAAAAGAGCTTCTCACTTGTTGTTGACGTGGGAGAAACTAAAGGCAAACTGAAATAAAGATGAAAGCAAGAAAACATGCAATAGATCTAGATGCAAACGGTGTTTCAATGCTTAGAAACAAGGCCTAGGGATCATACTTTCACTAGTGAACACTCTCTCATATAAATATCCTCTCTTCATGATACTACTCTAAACTACTCTCTGGTTGGACACTCTAATCCATGGTACGGCTTTCCCCAATCTAGATAACCCCACACTATCACCTTGAGCGCTAGACGGTTCCAACAAACACCACAATTTCATAAAGACATCCAACTCCAAATATAACTCATAACAAATATATATATAACCTAGCTTAAGTGCCACACACGGTGT
This sequence comes from Avena sativa, assembly GCA_916181665.1. Lineage (NCBI taxonomy): Eukaryota > Viridiplantae > Streptophyta > Magnoliopsida > Poales > Poaceae > Avena > Avena sativa. The sequence continues at coordinate 200,847,769 of OV702282.1, forward strand.
GCACGTTGTCACTTTCACACACGCGGGGAAAAGCGTAGATCTATTAAAGCACGATGAGTATTTATGTATACTCTAGCCTAAGTGCCACCACGGTATGCACGCTGTCACTTACACACACGTGGGGAGAGTAGAGATCTATTAAAGCACTTGAGTAGCAAGGTAGATCTACTTGATTACAAAGCTCATGATCACAACATGATCATGCATAGAGAGAGAGATGAACACATAGCTACCGGTGGAGCCCTTAGCCTCGAGGAAGAACTACTCCCTCTTCATCATGGGAATCAGCAATGGTGATAAAGATGGCGATGGAGATCGATGGAGATGGCTCCGGGGACACTTCCCCGTCTCGGCAGGGTGCCGGAATAGAGACTTTCTGTCCCCCAAATCTCCCCTTCGGTGGCGGCGGCGCTACGGAGGTTTTCGTGGATTTCTTCTGGATTATTTAGGGTTTTCAGTTTGGAGGCTTATTATAGGCGAAGGAGGAAAGGTCGGTGGAGGGACAGGGGGCCCGCACCCCTTGTGGGAGCCACCAGGGCTGGCCCGTGCCTAGGGGGGTGCGGCCACCCTTGTGTCCTCCTCCACATCTGCTTCGTGGTTCCGTGTTGCTCCGGGAAAATAGGAAGATTGGCTTTTGTCCCGTCCAATTCCGAGAATATTGATTTTCTGCCTTTTCTGGAACCAAAAAACATTTGAAAGCAGGCAACTGGCACTGTGGCATCTTGTTAATAGGTTAGTTTCAGAAAGTGTATAAAAATAACTCAAAGTGTAGACAAAACAAAGCAAAGTAGATACTAAACAAGCATGGAACATCAAAAATTATAGATACGTTTCGACGTATCAAGGTACCATCATTTAGGGCGCCCTTGTCATATTTACATGGTCTTCCAAGGAGCATGTGACATATGGTCATTGACACAACATCACATTCGACAGTGTCTTGATATGGACCAATCTTGAAGGAGACGTTGACCTTGTGTTTGATTTCAATGGTGCCATTGTCATCAAGACACTTGACATGATATGGATGAGGGTGCTCCATGTATGGTAACTTGAGTTTCTCACAAAGATCGATGCTCACAAGGTTGTGACAACTTCATCCATCAATGATAACTTTGATGGACTTGCCATCAATTTTGTCTCGGGTTTGGAAGATGTTGAGGCGTTGATCTTCTCTAGGAATGGAGTTGGTCGTCAAGACTTGGGTGATGACAAGTGAGGGACTTGGATCATGTTCACATATAAGCGTGTCCTCATCTTGCATTGCGGCATCCTTTGTGAACGCGGCTTGTGTCAAGGCTTCATATTCATCTTCGCTCATGTAGTATGTTGCGCCGTTCTCATCCGTTAGCATGACTCTTGTGTTGATGCACTCATAAGACTTGTGGCCCTTTCCTCCACACTTGTAGCAAACTACTTGACTATCCGTTGTTGTGTTGGAGGAGGATGCCATAGGTGTCTTGGATTGCTTGGAGGAGCTTGGTGCTTGTTTTGTTGGCTTGGAGGGGGTATTCGAGTTGATTCAAGTGAAGTACGCCCTTTGCTTCTCATAAGCATGTTCCTTTTGCAAGTGGCAATCAACCTTGGTTGCTTGGTGAAGAAGGTTCACGAGAGTCTTGTAAGTTTGGAAATAAATTATTTTGTGTATTGGGCGGTTCAAACCATTGAGGAACCGTGTTATCGTTTGCTCCTCAAGCTCCTTCACATCGGCTCTCATCATAGTCATCTCCATTTCCTTGTAGAACTCTCCAATTGTATTTGTACCTTGGTTCAAGTTTTGTAGCTTGTTGAAGAGGTCTTGGCAATAGTGCTCGGGGACAAACCTTGCATACATCACATTCTTCATCTCGGTCCAAGTGGTGACCGGTGGTTCCTCTTGCTTCTCACGATTGCTTTGGTAGTCTTCCCACCAAACATTGGTGTTATCCTCAAACTCAAGAGATGCCATTGCAACCTTCTTCTCTTCAGAAAAGTTGTGGACGTGGAAGATCTTGTGAACTTTGATCTCCCATTCAAGATATGCATCAGCATTTTCTTCTCCTTTGAACTTGGGCATAACGAACTTGAGCTTCCCAAACTTGCGATCATCACGCTCATGGTGGTTGTTGTGACGTTTATGGTGCATACTTGCGTCACTTGGAGGGCGTGGAGGCGGCAGAGGAGGCTCTTGATTACCTAGAGGTTGTTGTGGGGGATGAGCTTGATGATGCTCGAAGTCCCTTCTTCGCCTTTGCTCAGCATCATTGACATTCATAGCTTGTCGATGTTGGTAGTGGTGTTGAGCATGTCGGTCGTTACGTCGAGCTTGGTGTGCATCCACTTCATCATCGCTTGTATCCCATTCCGGTGCTTGATTTTGTTGAAGATGCACATGGTGGTCATGAGGAGGATGGCGACGCCTATCATTGTGGTTTACTTCATCATGGCATTCCCGAGGGTGCTGCACGTTGATGATTGCTTGTTGTGGTGGTGGCCCATGATCTTGGCATTGTTGATGAGGTTGAGGAGCATTTGGGTCCACCACTTGAGCATGATGATTACGAGCTTGTTGGTCCCCATTATGTTGGTGGGGTTCTCCACGACGAGAGTTTGACCTTAAAGGCTCGCCATGTCGACTTGAGGAGTGCATGCGGGAAGAACCTGACGAGCTTGAACGATGACCATGTCGGTTGCCAAGGTTGGCAATAGCTTGATGAAGAGCTTGGAATTGTGCATGGTGCTCCTCTTGGTGTTTCCGCTCACGGTACTCAAATTCTCGAAAAGTATCATCGAGACAGTGCTCAAGTCGCTCAAATTGAGTATTGAATTCTTGGCGTTGCGCCCATAAGTTGTGGCGTGTGGAAAAACCGTCTTGGTTGTTGAAGTTGCTATCTCCAGTAGCTCCACTTGCCATAGACATGGTGCACAAACACACTTGATAGGTAGGGTGATATTGGTAGAATGGTAATTCTACCTTGCCTCACCGGAGTAAAAAATTGGAAAGATTGTTCTTGCCGAGAGCAAAGCGAATAGCGAGTACACAAGACACACACACAGATGCCTATGGTGGTAGGTTAGAAAGGTGGATAGCAAATGTAACAACCAAACGAATAGGTTATTGTCAAAAGTGGTAAAGGACCAAAGATCAAAAGCAAAACGGATACGATCTACAAAAACATCGGGAAAACACACACGTGTAGATAAATAGGTTAGCACGACTATGAAAATGAGCACAAAATGTCCTAACAACGACTAAGCTCGATGTCGTGCTAACACAAGGAGAGACCATAGCTCGTTTGCAACAAGATTGAGAAGCAACGGATTTGCATGCTTGCCTTGCTCTAACTCGCCCTCTTGCTTAGAAGCTTTGGACTCTCTTTTGTATTGGTATCTTTCTTTTTCTTTTGCTTTTTTTATATCGCTTTTCTTTCTATGCTATGGAGTCACTTTTTGCTATTGCCTATGCACTATCCCTTTGCAAGAGCAAGCGCACAATGCTTCGGCAAACACAAAATGAGCCACTCTCGATAGGTTAGGTATTACACAAACGAAGAAGGGCTATACAAGGGTGGTGCAAGTTATACCTTTGGTATTGTTGACGACTTGCGACCGGTGTTAGGGAAGATGTTCAGGTGTCGCGGTGTCGAAGAGTGTGGTATGTACAGATGTTGCGGAAGCTTGAAGTTAGTTTTGGTGACATGCACGCGAAACACGAACAAAACACAAGAGGAAACGGTCAAAATTTGGGGCCTGATAGTTTTTTCGGCAAAATAGCTGGCGGACCGGTGCTGGCGCCGAAAATTCCGGTCGTGATTTCGGCGTCACCGGAATTCTCGCCAGAATTTTCGGTGTCATAACCGGTTCGCCGGGGTGCTCGCCAAAATTTGTTCATGATTCAAATCGAGAAATTTGTCGAAAATTTGTGTAAATTGGGCTGGGGTATAGGGCAAGGAAGGTAGATCGACACCCAAAGCAACAGATCTATGGACCAAAACCACGAAAAACTCACCAAAACGAGAGATTGATCCAAAAGCAATTTGGGCAATATTTTTGGTATTTTCAAATTTATGGTGGATATGGGGGAACGAAGTCAAATCCGAGGCAACCAAAAGCTACTGATACCAGTTGATATGGGATCCCTTGTGGGATTGACCCTAGGGTGGCCCGATCTTCACAGATTTGAGCCGGGGGGGTGAAGGGAAACCCGATGAACATGATGAACGCAACACAAACACAAGGTAAAGATACAAATGCATGCAACCACAACCCGATTCGATTTTCTCCCATTGGTTCGATCAACCAATGCAATAGAATCCTCGGCGAGAGACCGTTAGGTAGAATCACCAAAGGAGAGATCAGAAAGCGGATGATAGAATCCAAATTAAAGGAGGGAGTAGCAACCAAGTAGAATCCCAAATGGGAGAGACCTAGCACTACTAGAATCCTTGATAAGGAGAGACCAAACACTTGAGGAGGGTCTTGACGACTTGGAGGCGAACACCGAACTCCAAGGTATTGTACAACTCATAGATTAACTATAGAGAGGGGTTCCCATCTAGGGTTAGGCACAAGCCTTCATTCATCATCAAATCCTCTAGATCTGAGCCACAAGGGGCTATTTATAGTGCTAGGGGCGAAGGGGTAGGTGGGAGGGAATATTTTGGGCATCAAACCCTTTACAACATGTGGACTGGGCATTTCGGCGATAAGTCCGGCGCCGCCGGAGTTGGCGCCGAAATTTCCGGCGGTGACCGGTTTTATCGGTCATCAGCCGGAAGGGCTTATAGTACATTGTTTCGGCGGGGAGGCCGGTTCACCGGTTGTGTCGCCGAGAGTTCCGGCGAGGAGTCCGGTTCACCGGGCTGTGCGCCGGAAGTTCCGGCGTTTCCGGACCTGGCGCCGGAACTCTCTTCCGTCTTCTTTTCCATGCCTCTTACTTGGGGGTCTTGGTTCCTGGGGTCTTCTTGCCATCTCCTCTTGGTATCATGGTCATGGGCCTGGTCAAAGCATTGGCACTTGTCTCAAGTAGGATCCCATTAACATGATAACCAAAGGAGGGAGAAATATGGAATGAATTCACCTTTGTGGGTTTGGTTGATGTAGCACGATGTGGAACAATGGTGAATGCCATGTGTTGGGCTGCATCACGGTGACCGCTACCCACCGCCGGCGCGTGGCCAGCATAGCTACAGGCACCCGGGACGCCGCTCTCGCCACCCCAGCGTGGCTCCTACTTCTGCCACCCCTCCTGGTCGCTGCCGCGGGCTCGTCGTCGCCTCGAGGAGATGCGCACCCAAGGGAAGTCCTCACCACAACCTACGGACCAGGAGAGGTAGTCTCGGTTGCGGGCGGCAGCCCTGCAAGCATGGGGTATGATGTTGTCTCAGCAGATTGTTGAGCTTCGTTGGGAAACCCCAAGAGGAAGGTATGATGAGCATAGCAGCAAGTTCTTCCGCCAGTAAGAAACCAAGGTTATCGAACCAGTAGGAGGAAGGATTGACTCAAAGGTGTTGCAAGCAACTGAAAATCTGCACAAGAAAACTCAAGACTTTGCCCTAACGAACAGTGAGGTTGTCAATCTCACCAGTTTGCTGAATACAAAGGATTAACTGTATGGTGTGGAAGGTAATGGTGGTTTGCAGAAAGTAAATAGTAACAGTGGAAGATGTATCAATGGTAAAGATTGGACCGGGGTCCATAGTTCACTAGAGGTGTTCTCCTTAAGATAAACAAACATGGCATGCTGGGTAAACAAATTACAGCATGGCAATTGATAGGACTGAGCAAGGCATAACAATGCAATACTAGACATTCATGATCCTATGAGATTTGATTGGGCAATACAACAAGATACATGGACCTCCATCCAACTGCATCTATGACTAGTAATCCACCTTCAGGTTATCATCTGAACCCCTATAGTATTAAGTTGCAAGCAACGGATAACTTCTTTAAGCAAAGTGTGTAAGGTAAACAATCCACTTGTTCCATGAATAAGAGACCGTTGTTTTCTCCCTAGTAGAAACAACACATCTACAACCTTAGAGATTTCTATCACTTCCCTTAGATTAAATAGAGGTATGAACCCACTATCGAACATAAATACCCCCTCTTGGAGTCACTAGCATCTACTTGGCCAAGATAGCTACTAGAAATGGAGAGCATGCAAGATCTCAAACAACACAGACATGATAGAATCAATAAGATAGAATCATTAACCAATCTGACATAGTAATCTCAATATCCATCGGATCCCCGCAAACACGACATGCATGATTACAAATAGATGATCTTGATCATGAACAGAGCTCACAAGATCTAAACATGGTAGCACAAAGGAGGAGATACAACCATCTAGCTACTAAATGGAACCGTAGTCCAAGGTGGAACTACTCACGCTTCATACTGAAGGCTGGCATGATGAAGAAGAAGGCCTCCGGGATGATCTCCCCTCTTGCAGGGTGCCAAGAAGAGCTTCATATCCCTCCCGATCTTGAGACGATGGTGGCGGCGGCTACGGACTGTTCCATGGAAGATTGATTGGGTACTTAGGGTTTTGGTATCTGGGGCTCTTTATAGGCGAAGAGGCAAGGCAGGGAGGCACCCAGGGCAGCCGCAGTCCCCTAAGCGCGGGCCCACCCAGGCCGGGCGGCCAGGGGGTGTGGCCCCCTGGTGTCTCTTCTCCATCTTGTACTCTAGCTTCGTGTTCCCCACGGTATAATACTGACTTTGGCTTTTGTCCCGTCCAATTCCGAGAATATTGATTTTCTGCCTTTTCTGGAACCAGAAACAAAAGAAAGCAGGCAACTGGCACTTTGGCATGTTGTTAATAGGTTAGTACCAGAAAACATATAAAACACCTCAAAGTGTAGACAAAGCAAAGCAAAGTGGATACTAAACAAGCATGGAATATCAAGAATTATAGATACGTTTCCGACGTATCAAGCATCCCCAAGCTTAACTCCTGCTAGTCCTCGAGTAGGTAAGTGATAAAAAGAATAATTTTTGAGGTGACATGCACCATCAAAATCAAGATCAAACCATTTGCAAGCATTTAAAGCTGGGATCAAAGAACTCTAAACATGAGCATGAAAGATGGAGTTCTAACAGTAAGACAAAGTAACTATGCATGCAACATGAAAGGTTACAAACAAAGATCATGAATAACAATGCATTGAAAGACGTTTGTTTGTTTCACATATAGAAAACATAGCATAGTGGCATTCATCTTGTCCCTCATGGAGTAGCAAATAGATGCATAGGAAACCTTCAAAGTTCATAAGAGTGACTAGATACAAATAGTTCAAGAACAAGCAATATCAACAATATGAATCAATCAATAAGTTTTGGGACAATGCACATAAAACTAAGAATGGAAACTATGCTCTCTTAACTGGCGCCTAAGGATAGAAGGTGGAGACTCAATATAATGGTGGAAGAAAGGCCCTTCAAAGGGAAGCATGAATTTTAAGTCTCAAAAAGAGCTTCAAAAAATTATGGTACTTGTTAGCTTTCAGCTCTCATTGACCCTATCATAAGCATCTTGAAGTGATTAAGGTTAAAGTGAACAAACTATGGAGTATATGCTTGACAAAGTATAAGTTGGCAATCTCATGTCCCTTGAATACGAGGGCCGCTCCTCATGCTACTCAACTTTAGCCACCTGTAAGTTCTTGTCATAGTAAGTACATGTGTATCATAAAGAACCGCCAACGAGGTACCCCTTGCATATGATACAGGAGCTATCCCATAATAAAAATGAAAAGGCAAGCATACAATGAGCACCTCAGTAATCTTCTTATTTACCATGGGAAAATGGTGTTTTTTCTCTCTTTCCTCTTTTCAATATGTCTCCTTTTTTATAACAAGAAAGCTTCATAGAGTGCTCACTATGGTGATGCTGCAAGTTTCCACCATGATTAGGCATGGCTTAGGCTAGCGGCCTAGGCGTTTCTTTAACACACATACATAACTCCATGGACTTACAAGCTCCCCTTTTATTTCACATCGACAATATCCATAGACAAAAGAGCATGATATCAACTGTGTACAAAGTACAAGGGCAATGTTGAAAGCGTTCCCCGTGACAGTACGGTTCTGCTAATTCCAATGTATAAGTGCAAGCATATACAACATAGATGACACAATGGTTCAAGTTTATTTAGGGGCAAGAAAAATAAAGTGTGCCATTAAGTTTGTGAGAGCTTTAATCACTAAGTTTTCACATAACAAAAATCTTTTTAATTGGAAGGTAGATGAAAACAAGAATATACTTGGAATGGTGTAACACACCATGCATAGGAATTTATAGTGTACACTTTGGAATAACTTGGTTTCTTGGGAGTTGGATGCATGAGTAGAGATTACTCATACAAGTGGAGGCTAGCGAAAGACTGGGAGCGACCAACTAAGAGAGCAATAATGGCCATAATCACGCAGAGCGACAAAACATTACTAATCAAAGCATAAAGTGGTACTACAAGTCAAGGACTAAATGATCATAGAGGCTATGGTGACTTGTTCGTAGTCATAACATGGTGTAAGCATGTGCCAAGTCAACCCAAACAAAGCATCAAAGGAGAATACCACAATACTATGCTTTTGTATGCTAAAACAACGCACGATTCCTTCAAGGCACATTAAGCAAGTCATGCTACAGCATTAATCACTAATCATAAGGTCAAAACAACATCTAGCATGACATGCTAAAGTCTAAGTCACAATCAAAGCAAGCTCCTCTTGCACTAGTCAAGCAAGAACTTTCTACTCCTCTCCAACACCAATCAACTTATTTGCAAAAACACAGCGACAACAGGGGTCTAAACTACTTTATTCAAGCAAACTAAGCAAACTAAAACAAAAACTAAGACGCTCCAAAAACAACACAACAGTGCATGAAACAATAAAAACGAAGTGTCTAGAAAGACTTGAGATTTTTATTGATGAAGAAGGGGATGGCTTGGCCATCCCCAAGATTTTTGACGCTTGTACCTCTTGAATATTTCTTGGGGTGACACTGGGGTGGCATCCCCAAGCTTGAGATTTTTCCATTCTTCATCTCATTACATCATTCTTTCTCTACACCTGAAAATTTTCCTTAATACAAAACTTCACACAATCTTCATTAGCAACATTAGTGTATTCAAAAGATAATAGACCCCTGGGTTTTACTTTTAGAATAGAAAAACTTTCACTAAAACACAAGCTACTGTAGCAATTCCCTCAAAAAGCTCAATTTTCCAAAAAGAACCCAAAAAGGAATCAATAAGAAGCAAATGCAAACAATGGCAGAAATCTGTCAAAAGAGACCAGCAGTTAGAAACCGATTTTTTCGAAGACCTTCTATTGCTCAAATCAAAAAGTGTTGAACTAATGAAAGTTAGCTAAGATATTAGGGGATTTATTCAGAATATATCAACTCAATCCAACTTACAGATATTTTACACGAATTTTTACGGTGGAGCACAAAAATCTGTTTTGGGACAACAACTCCCCAAATCTTACTTCCCTCTCATTAGAGGGTATTCTTGGCACAAAAAACAAACAAATAAGATAAGGAGAGGTAATTATAGAGGTAATAACTTCCAAGACTCAAGAAAAATTTTGGGTTATCTCCCAATAAGTACTTTTCTTTAACGCCGTTAAGTTAGGCACAATAAGCAAGAATCAAGTGTTTTCAAATGAAGAATTAAGATCAATACTTGCAATCTCTTCAACTAGGAAAGGTATCTCATCCAAATGAGTTTTGAAGGATCCCTTCTCATCTCTCTTTGGTTCACTACTTTCATCAAAAGTATTTTTAGGAACAATCTAATCAAAATTCTTTTCTAAGGCTTCATGCATTCCAACAAGGTTAAAGGGTATGGGTATCTTAATTTACTCTCTAGGTTTGGTTTTATCTAAAGTACCCACAACATCTACACATGAGTCTAGCATATTAAAACGCTCAAAGACTTTTTTGGCTTCCTAAGCAACATCATTGAACTCTTTTAGTAAAGTTTCAAGGATAAATTCTCTCTTTTCAGCATCCTTTTATTCTTTTAGTTTGAGAAACAAAATTTGCATCATGGGGTTGAGGTTAACAAACCTAGCCTCCAGCATATGAACTAAAGAAGCTGCAGCAATTTCATAATTAGGAGCAAGTGCTGCTATAGATCTATCCTCAATATCCTCATGTTTGCTAACATGATTAAATAATTCTTCAATATTTTCTTTCCCAATTATGGAGCCACTACCTATTGAAAGGTCTTTTAGGGTGAACTTGGGGAACAACATGGTGAGCTAGATAAACAACAAGAGTAGGAACTAATTTTTTTGTGTTTTTGATAAGAGAAAGCAAACCAAACTAAACTAGTTTTTTTTGGAGTTTTTGATAAAAAGAGGCAAACAAAACCAAGCAAAAGAAACTAAGCAAAACAAATACAAAGTAAAGAGAAAGGTTGAGAAGGACTCCCCTTGTCAAGACGTCCTTAGCCTCCCCGGCAACGGCGCTAGAAAAAGGCTTGATGAGTGTGTGAACACTTTGTTGGGAGACCCCAAGAGGAAGGTATGATAAGCACATCGACAAGTTTTCCCTTAGTAAGAAACCAAGGTTATCGAACCAGTAGGAGGAAGGAAATGACTCAAAGGTGTTTCTTGCAACTTGGAGACCTGCACAACACAAACTCAAGACTTTTCCCCAACGAACAGTGAGGTCGATCTCACCGGTTTGCTGTAACAAAGGATTAACTGTATGGTGTGGAAGGTAATAGTGGTTTGCAATAAGTAAACAGTAAACAATGGAAGATGTATCAATGGTAAAGATTGGACCGGGGTCCATAGTTCACTAGAGGTGTTCTCCTTAGATAAACAAACATGGCATGCTGGGTAAACAAATTACATCAGAGAAATTGACAGGACTGAGGAAGGCATAACAATGTAATACTAGACATTCATGATCCTATGAGATTCGATTGAGAAATACAACAAGATACATAGACCGCCATCCAACTGCATCTATGACTAGAAGTCCACCTTTGGGTTATCATCCGAACCTGTCGGGGGGACAACCCCCGGTAGGGTCATAAAGGGTAAAACATTACCTAGCTTGGCTTACGCCGAGTAAAGAAAGAACCAGACCAAGTAAGGACGGCCGGTTAAGATAGTCATGTGTGGCCAACATAGGAACCATGTCGGCCCATATAAGACAAGTATGTTAATCTTGTAAGAACCAACGAGCCGAGTCTCACGGGGAAGGGCCGAGTCGGATAGGACGCGTGGCACCTTTCCGAGTGAGGTTCAGGAGGGACCATGGTAAAGCACGGTCAAAAGAGAAGGGCGATTCCGGGTGACACGAAAGGAGCCGGGTGATGCCTAAAGCAAGGGCTAACATACAAAGTTACTGCATGACGCCAAAAGAACTGGAGGCGACGTACGTGAAGACCGTTAGCTATCTAACTTTATGGACTGGGCCATTGGGCTTAGTACAAGCCCATGACCTGGCCCGTACAGTGAAAACCAAGATCCAAATAGTAACCCTAGGACCCAAAGGGGTGTGACCTAGCTAGCCACCGCCTATATAAGGAGAAGCATGGCTAGGGTTTGGAGAGGTTGGACCTATTAGGGAACTAAGGCTCTGAAGCTTTGTTCATATAGCTCAAGGAGCACTTGTAAACATCTAGGATCAATAAAATTCCCAAGTGTGGAGAGTTCATCTTGTTCTTCGTGCACGGCAAGACCGTGCACACCCTCCCCGGTGACCACAAGCATCCATTCGGCCCCCAACTTAAGCCTACCCATGGCATCTGCCGTGACACCACCACGACAGTTGGCGCCCACCGTGGGGCGGAAGCAGGTGCTTGATGGAGTCTTCATCCAGACGGGCAACATCATCGCCAAGACGGGCGAGCGCGTCTATTCCGGCCTCATCCAGAGGTTTGGAGCGCTCAACTTCGTCAGCGACAATGCGGGATGCTTCGGGGCCAAGCCGTTCCCTAGGGGCGGTCACTTCATCAAGTTCGGCGAGCACCAGGTCTACGTCGCGGTGCGCGTGGAGAGCGCGTATCCAGAGCGTGTCATCCTGGCACCGGACCCACCTGCAGTTCCTGCCGCGGGAAAACTTCACCAACTCGTCTCCGTTGAGGTAATGATGACAGCTCCTAACCCGGCAGCACCTCCGGTAGCTCCCGTAGTGAACGAGGATCCCGAGGGAGGAAATCAAGAGGAAACGCCAAGGGATGCAAGAACAGCAAAGGCACCGCTAGAAAAGCCAGAGAACACAGCTAGAAGTAAGAGAGCCAAAGAGCTGCAGGAGGCAATAGGCAAGTTGGCAGAGCCAGTAGCGCAAGCAGCTGATCCGACACGTGTGCATGCCGAGTTAGAGGAGGCCAGGATAAAGGTTCTGGAGAAGGAAAAGGAGTTAGCGCAGTTACAGAAAGATGTGGATATCACAATACGAGAGCTCAACTCGGCAAATCGAGCCAAGGGCGCAAAGACCCGGCTTGATGCAACGAGGTTAAGAGGGAGAAACCTCAATGAGGAGTTGGCAGGTGCAACATCAAAGATAACACCAGAAAATAGCAACGAGACAGCCATGCGGCCAACATACAATACTGCAGCAGCGAACCTGAGAGCCGTAGAGGCAGCAATGGCAGAGCTCCCCCATTTGATGGGTGAAGCAAATAAAAAGCAATAAGAGCGAGACAATGAACTGGTAAGAGCAGCAGAGATGCTGAATGAAGCATACTATAGGGCAAATCCGGATATTGCTGGGAGGTCACAGCTGGTTCACTCAGCAACTCCAATCCCGACGAGGTCAGCAGGTCATACGGCTTCCTCACCCGGAGTGGCGCCAAGACAAAGAAAAGAAAAGAAAAGAAAAGAAAAGAGTGTGGATTCAGGGAGTAACAAGCAAATGGTTACCTATGACCCGGCAATGGCTCAGGGAAACCCAGCACGTGCACATGGAACAAGAAGGTATAATGTTCAGGGAAATGAGAACCAGGAAAATATGGGCCGAGAAAGGCAAGCAGGACAAAGGAATGACAATGGAGGGCAAAATTTTGCGCCTCAACCTAGGCGTGGAGCTCACTCGGAAGGAGTAGCAAAGCTAGCTCCGAATAATGCGCCAGCTCAACCCGAAAGAAGACAACAAAGCGTGGGAAAAGCAGTATAGCAACCTGTAGACCCGAATGCAAACATGTACAATGATGGTTACTCGGCGATGGTGAATGACGGGTATGAATTGCCGGATCACGCGTACCAAGAAATGGGAGCCAGACTCGGAGGCAGAAACCTTCAGCCGGATGATGCAAGGCTAAAGCTTGATTGAATAAAGATGGCAGAGCTGATTGAGTCCCAAGGCCCTCATGGTCCACCATGTTTTGGCCCAAGGATCATGAAGGAACCGCCAATACCAAACTTTTAGCTGGCTAGAGGAACAAAGACTTACGATGGAAGCACAAAGCCTGAAGACTGGCTTATAGATTATGGAACTGCTGTAAAAATCACACAGGGAAATTTGAGATGGGCAGTACGGTACGTGTCGCAGATGCTAGAGGGACCAGCACGGGTGTGGCTGAATAACTTGCCACCCGGAAGCATCAACAGCTGGATCGATTTTGAGGATGCTTTTGTGAGCAATTTCACAAGCACCTACAAGAGGCCGAATCGCCCACAACAGCTAGCAATGTGCAAACAAAGGCCGAATGAGACAGACAGAGAATTCCTCACAAGATGGTGCACAATGCGTAACTCTTGCAAAGGGGTAATCGAGTCACAGGCTATCGCATGGTTTGCACAAGGATGCAGACATGGAAGTGTGTTATGGCAAAGGTTACAGAGAGATATGCCGGCGAGCTTGGCAGAAACAATAAGGATTGCTAACTCGTATGCGTTAGGAGATCCGACTCAGCCTCTACTCATGTCGGCATACGGGTTAACTGAGACGCAGATCTATGACGCTGCCGGATCGCAAAGGCGCCAGGAAAGAGCCGAGTATAGAAGCAAAAGAAGAGATGAAAGGCCAGACTACATGTATGGTTCGACCCAAGTTGCGGCTGTCAGTCAGGATCATCCAGATGCTGGAGGTAGCCAACATCAAAGGACAAGTGTAAAACAACAGTGGATACCAAAGAATGATGGCAAAAAGCCATACGAAGAAAGAAAACCATATCAGGACAGGCAAAAATATACTTATGAGATGATGTTGGACCAACCGTGCAAATTTCATACGCCAAGTCCGAGTAAGCCAGCCAATCACACAACAAGAAAATGTACTTTGTTTTAGAAAGGAGATAGAGTGGATTCGCTGACTAAGCAACTACCACCACCTCCCCCTCCACCACTCACAGGAGTCAATGCTCAAGTTGTGGGAGCTGAACATAGATATGAAAACAGGCAGCTGAGATATCATAATCAAGAAAGAAGAGAGGCTGTGCATCAGGTGCATAACCCAAGAGGTGACAACGCTCATGTCGGCCATGGAACCAGAAATGAGTACAGAGAACACCATTAGAGCTATGTCGTATTTGTCACATAGCCGAATGATAAAAAGAGTCAGTAGAGACGGATGATGGAAGTGAATGCCACAATGCCGGCAAGTCCAAAGTACATGCATTGGTCTGAATAGGAGATAAATTGGAGCATAAAGGATCACCCCAAGATCATGCCAACACTAGGAAGTTATGCGCTTGTCTTGGATCCAACTTTCATGGGCCCTGACATCATGTACAAGGATACCATGCTCAAGTTAGGCATCACTATGAACATGTTGGAGCCGACTAAGACAACTTTCCATGGCATTGTGCCAGGATTGTCCTGTGAGCCAATTGGCAAGATCTGGGTTGACGTCTTATTCGGCAACAGGGAAAACTGCCGCACTGAAGCCATAGAGTTCGGGGTGGTTGACCTGGTGAGCTCGTATCATGCCTTACTCGGCAGGCCAGCTATGGCAAAGTTTATGGATACTCCTCACATCGCTTACTTAAAGATGAAACTGCCAGGTCCATGTGGAGTTATCACAGTCGAAGGAGACTACAAAAGATCTATTGCTTGTGCCTCATCCGGATCTTCACTGGCCGAGTCACTGGTCATATTGCAGGAAAAACATCAAATGATGGAAGTGGCAGCATTGGACAAAGCATCACAAATGTCCATGCCGACACTTACTAACCCGCATGTCAGTGTGTCATTCCAAGCTACCAAGGAAACCAAGAAGGTACAGGTAGATGAGACTTTCCCAGAGCGCACAGTTAGCATTGGTGCTGGGATGACTAACAAATAGGAAAGCGAGCTCACCAGCTTCCTCCGTGAGAATCGAGATATCTTTGCATGGTCCACACAGGACTTGCAAGGAGTTCCGAGGGAGCTGGCTGAGCACTCTCTTCATGTGAGGCCAGATGCCAAGTGGGTGAAGCAACCCCTACGCCGCTTCGCTGAAGATAGGAGGAAAGTGATAGTTGCCGAGATAGCCAGGCTTTTGGCTGCCAGATTTATCATGGAAGTACTGCACCCAGATTGGTTGTCAAATCCAGTCTTGGTCGAGAAGAAAAAAAGATGACCCGAACGTAGCAGTGGTGTGGAGAATGTGTATTGATTACACGAACCTCAATAAGGCGTGTCCAAAAGATCCATTTCCCCTGCCACGGATTGATCAAGTCATCGAATCTACTGCCGGGTGTGAGTTGTTGTCATTTGTGGACGTGTATTCTGGTTTCCACCAAATACCACTGAATCCGAGTGATCAAATAAAGACAGCTTTCATCACCCCGTATGGGGCTTATTGCTATCGCACCATGCCGTTTGGATTGAGAAATGCAGGTGCAATATATCAAAGATGCATGCAAAAATGCTTGCAAGATCAATTGGACAAAAATGTTCAAGTATATGTTGATGACGTGGTGATAAAAACCAAGCAAAGTCATACTCTAATTGAGGACTTGCATCAAACATTTGCAAACTTAAGAAGATTCCGGATGAAACTTAACCCGAAAAAATGCACATTTGGTGTCCCGGCCGGAAAGTTACTCGGATTCCTTGTATCCAGCCGAGGAATTGAGGCTAACCCGACAAAGATCAGGGCCATCGAAAGAATGGAATTGCCAAATGTAACATCCCAAAAGTATTAAACTCAAATCATCAAAATTAGGGTTAACAAAAACTTTTCCAATTAAAAACATAAAGGCATTCATATGTGTGTATTCAAAATTTGGATTCTTTTGAATTGCATTGGTTCTGTGTTTCTTTGCTTGTAAAATGATTCTTAGGTGAAATAAACATCATGTAAACAATCCCCACACTTTTCCCAAAGACAAACAAATCAAAATAAAAAAATTATGTGAATGGTCACTTTGGCAAAATTAACTCTCATGCCTACTTTGGCTATCCCTAACTTTCAGAACTTCACAGAAACTTCTGTGGATCTTTGCACCCCTTGATAGTATACATAACAAAGTACCAAGTCCCACCTTGTGATCATCCAAAAACATTTAAATGCTTAGTTTAAAGGACAATTTAAAATTGAATCTATTTCATATGGGAAGATCTCACTATTTCAAAAACCACTCAAACAAGCTCAATTTTCAAAACCCAAGCATCCACAGACTCACCAGCACATGCCTAGCACACCCACCAAAAATAGTTTCAAAATTCAAAACTTGAGTTCATGCGGCCATTCCACTTGATTTGAATTTAGTTGGATTCAAATGTTAACCAAAGTTTGTTCAAGATGGGATTTTAAGTTTCCATTTAGAAACAAAAGTTTCTTTTCACCCAGAATTTCCACAATTATTTATTTTGTTTATTTATTTTTCACATAACAAGATTTGGAAAATCTTGGGATGTGACAGGCTACCACCCTTAAAATAAATCTCGTCCCGAGATTTGGGAAGGCTAGGGTTACAAGTTGGCTCAAAGCAACTAGGGTACTACCACCCTTAAAAAATTTCCAACTAGATTACATCTTGGCTTTCTTGGGATCTTGTTGAAACCTTTCTGGGCAAACATCTGCATAGTGTCCTTTGTTTCCACACTTGAAACATGTGACAAGGCTGAGGTCCTTCATAGGCTTTATCTTGTGCTTCATCTTTTCTGGACAATTGCTTGCATAATGTCCCTGGTTACCACAATTGTAGCATGTGATAAGATTGAGTTCTTCACGTATCTTCTATGGACAAGTTGACACATAATGACCTAGCTCTTTCCAGTTGTTGCACCACACTTGGTTAATCTCCTTGTACTTCTACTTCTTCTCTGGACATTCATTGGCATAGTGTCCCATTTCTTTGCAATGGCAACATTGCACTTGGCTTTTGTCCTTCTTATTTTTGGGCTTCTCCAAAGCTAGGAGTGCTTCTAGTTCATGCTCTTCATATCTTATCTCAAAGGTAGGAAAGTTTCCTGGTCTCCTTGACCTTTTCCTTGGATAATACATATGTCTCCTCTTTGGTCCTTTAAATTGAGTCATATTGCATGGAGGTGCAAGCTGAGATTTTCCTTTGTCTTCATCCTTCTTGGTAGAAGTTGTTTTCTCATAGTAGTCTGCAATCAGTTGTTGCACTCCACCTTGTTTCCTTTGTTGAACTATGGAGTAGATGGGGCATTGGATAGGGACATGATTATTTCCTTCACATAGGAAACAAGTAGCTTGAGATGTGGGGCATTGATTTGTTGGATGTTTCTCTTCACAATTGGGGCATTGACCTTCATGCTCTTTGGAAGTGTGATCCTTGTCTCCACAAACATTGCAAGCTTGGGTTCCTTCTAGAATATCATCATTGTCATCCTTTTTGTCACAAGCTCCTTGGGAAGAGTTGTCTCCCATGTTGATCATTTGATCTGTCACCTAATGCAGCAATTGGGTTTGGGTTTCCAAAAACCTTTGCATGGTTGGATCTAACTCACTGGTGTTGGCTAAAAATTGAGCTGTCACTTGGTTCAACTGGGTTTGGGTTACTATGAGTTCCCTCATGTTGATCTCTTGGTTGTTGTTGTCACCATCCTTGATGTTGGAGTTCCTTGGAGTAGTCATCTGTTTGGGTTGGATTGGGATTAGAATAGGCAAAATATTTCTAAGGAATCAATTCTAATCACACACATCACAATTCACTCAAGCAATGTGCAAGCAATCACAAACAAGCATTCCACTCAAACAACAGGTTTCAAGCATATTTTTAGGCAACCAAAAATATTTTTGTTACACCACATAAGTTGGTGGGTTTGACTTAAACTAAATATGGTGGTCCAACTATATGGTTCACTTGAGATCTTTCCATATTTCTTGGTTGATTCCTCATGAATGAAATCATGGTTTCCTTGGGAAAATTCTTGTGTCTTGGTCACAAAACTCCAAAGGTGATGATGATTCCTTCTAAGTTGTGTTTCCTTAGTCCTCAAGTCTTGAGTAACATTCCTTGTCTCACTTGTAGTCCTTAGTGATATCCAAGGTTGAAGTCCTTGTTGAGAATAAGGTTGAAACCACTTGAAGATGTTGAAGTCATTTGAGTTGATGAAGTCCTTTGCACATGGTGAAGTCTTTGGCCATGGGGTAGGCTTTGTCCATCAAGTTTGAAATAGAAGAGATGTAGAATCAAAACCAAAAATGGTTGAGGAAAGAGTTTACAAGATTGTTTGTAAATAAGTTTTGGAACAAATACAACTCCTATTTTTCTAAGGGTTTTTGTCCAATCCTAGGGTTACAATCCTACAGTCAACACAATGCTCTGATACCATCTGTAAGGTTCCCCAACCTTTAATAAGGTAGAGATCCCTGTGTTTACAATGCTAGTCCCTAGATCAATAGCTAGCATCCACAGTTAAGATGTAATATCAAGAAACAAAGGTCATAATACAACTTTATAACCAGGAATAAAATAATTTATTACATCTTACATAGCTCATTTGGCTATATCAATACATTGCAGCAGAATATAACAATAGCATGGGGTCCTTCATCTTCAAAGTGCCACAGGCAGACATGTTGGTTGTAGACTTGTAATCCTAATCAATAAACTTCACTAACATCAAACAAACCTGCAACATAATAAGTTACAGCCACAAGGGTCAATACATTTGAATTGTATTGGCAAGTGATACTATGGTAATATAGTGGAGTCTATCATCTATATGCATTTGTCTAAGTGGAGCTTAGGATTGCTTTGCTCAAAATAGATTTTCCTTATCATTTCAAAACACTAAGTTTTTGCTTGACAAAATCTTTCCCAAGGCATCTCCCAATAGAAATTGGTGATCCTTCAACCCTTGTTCAACCACAAGTTTTTAACTTAGAAATTTGGATGAGGAGATTCTTGATAGCTTCCATGTCTTGATGCTCAAATTGTCCTTTACTAGGGACATGGCTAAGTACTTAGATTTTACACTCTGCAGAGGTGGTGCACTTTCCCCACAAGACTTGGTTTCCCAAGACAAGATCTTTCAGAAGCCTTCCCTTAGAACAGAATGGACGCGTTCCAACCTATCATTCCCCTACCACCAACTGTCCATTTGGCTAAGTTATTGCAACCAATATGATCCAGGCATAGCCCATAATGCCAAGTGGCTGCACTTGAAGCTTCTCAACATTTGACATCTCAAATCTCTTTGTTCTTGGGTGGCCATCCACAAGTGAGATACACAAGGTAAACTATAGAAATGGTCCTTGTGAACCACTCAACACAAACCATTCCTTCCATTCCACCCAGGTGATTCATTCACTTAGTTGTTTTATTAAACAAAAACACAAGTCCTTGACTTAGAAATATTCCATAGCATGAAGTATAATCCACCCTTGTTTTCTACTAGCTAAGCTAAGCATGATAGTAGTAGGAATCTTAACTTAGGAAATTTCTACTAAGGTTTCATCTACTAGGATTTCCCATGGCATAGTTTACCCTTAGCAAAATTCCATGCAAGTCCTACTTAGAAATATCACTAATGCATAGTGAAAATAATGGGACAAAAGTATGAAGCATCACTTGCCTTTTTGGTAGAGACTATAAGTTCACTCCTTGTCTTTGCAATGATCACACTCTTAAAATCACTACAATTCAATCAAGCAAGGCACAATTTCAATCTACCATTCAAGCAAACATCACATAAAATAATAGAAACAAAACAATGCATGCAAGCATGCCAAAGATTGTTTTATTTGGAAAATTGGTTCCTAATGGGTTATAAACATTCTAAAACACTTATTGGCCACTTTATAAAAGTGGCAAAACCATTTGTAAAATATCTTACTTATAAATCATTTTTAAACCAAATCAATATTTTATGTGATTGAAAATGCTTTTAGTAAAGTAATAATCTTTATAGAGTTCACCAAATACATTTTAAAATCATAAAACTTGGTGTTTAGGGTCAAAGAGTTTAAATCAAAACATTTCCCAAAGGTTTTCCTCCAAAAGCATTTTTAATAAAAAACATTATTTTTATTTGACTAGAGATGGTTTAAATCAAAATTTTATTATTTTGCTTGACAAAATATATTTTTGAAACCACAGATTGATTCCTATGGTCAGTAGGTTCAAAACAAACCATTTGCCAAAGGTTTTATCTCAAAAATCATTTTAGAACAATTTTTATATTCCAAATATGCCTACACAAGTTTCTTCAAAAACATTCAATTTAACAGAAACATTTTACTAAACAAAGTGCATAGTCAGAAAGTACTTGTTTTTCGGAATCCATTGATATAAAATTTGCAAAATTTGGACGTGTGGTTTGAAAGTTATGAATTTTGCAAGTTTACTAATACAATAGATCAAATTCTGTTTTTAAATTAACACACTGGCCACGTGTCGTGATTCTATTCGCCCATACTGATTCGTGCGGATCTCTTATTCTAGTGCGTTGTATCTAAGTATAATCGTGAGGCTCAGGGAACTACTTACCCCTTCGATAAGTGGATCAATCGCATCCAATGGATCACGATCCAGCGGCTCAGGGCACCTTGACCAAATATCAGCGGCGCTCGACGGTGGCTGGCGACGGCGACGCTTGGCTAGCGGCGTCTCAGTGAATCAGGAAGCAAGGGAACAAGAGGGATGTCTCACCAGGTTCACATGGTGTCACTGATGCTCGACGTGCTCGCGAGGAGGGAAGGGGCGCACGGGGTGGTCGACAATTGCTCGCCGGAGGGCGATAGTTGCTCTCTGTCGGAGACGGTGGCGAGGCTTCGGTGCATGCCAGAGGGAGAGGAGGGTATGGTTAGATGCGCAAAGACGTGGCGAGGATGCGTGCGTGAAAGAGAAAGAGAGGGGCGGTCATTACCAACCAGGGAAGTGTCGCCGGAGTGGAAGCAGACGGCGGCACGCTCGGTGGTCATCGTTGCCGAGGTTCTGGGGCGCGCGAGGGCGAGCTGATGCCACTGGGAGGTGCGCCAGGGTCTGTGGAGCACGCGTGTGTGGTCGAGGGGGCGAGGGGCGATGGCGGTGGCCAGAATTGCTGCCGGAGGGCGTCGGAGGCAGTGGAGGTTCAGAGATGATTCCGAGCGGCCTGGTGGCGGGGAGGGTGTGGCGACAGAGAGGAAAGAGAGAGGGCGTCGAGGCGCTTAATATGGAACGGTCGCGGGGTGGTTTTACTGCGACGTTAATGCGAATTTAACTCGAGTCTTAATCGACTGCAACGGCCGGCAAGGTGAGGGGCGGGGTCAGCGGGGCGAGGAAGATGTTGATGCGGCCGACTGGGGTCCGTTTGGCAGCAAGTGAGAGAGAGGAGGGGTGGGGTCCAACCGTCAGTTGCTGAGCGGATGCAGACGTGAGTGAGAAAAGAAACGGTTCGGGGGAGAGAGATGGGCTGCCGATGGGCTTAGTGGGCTAGGTTAGTTGGGTTGCTTTGTTTCTTATTTTTTTCCTCTCCTGTTATTTTTCTTTTTCCAATTTGATTTTTCTGTTTTGATTTTGTTTAGTCTATTCAAACATCTATTTGAATTCAATCTTCTCTCAAATTTTGTGTGGATTCAAACACTGATTAATAACGCACTCCAAAGTCAAATTTAGAATAATTTATTTATTCCATTTAGGGTCTTTTAATTATTTAAAATAGGCTCTAGTATTAATTAAATAAGATTTAATAATATTTTTCAATCTCCATTTGAATTCAAATCACCAACAAACTTTGGGTGAATTTTTATTCTGTTTATCAACATATTTCAAAGTCAAAAATAAAATAATTATTTTATTCTTTTAAGATCTATTATTAATTAAATAAATAGACCATAGTCTTTAATTCAAATAGGTTTTAATTTATTTTAAAACTCTTTTTGAAATCTAAATAATATCAAAATCTTTTCAGTAGGTTTCATTTGAAAAACTAAGACACTTGGAATTCTTATTTTTAAAACTTTAATAAATTTTAATGTTTATTTGAAAGGAAAAAGCCTTTACTTAAATAAAATTGGATATTAATAAACCCTTATTATTTTATTTAAATAAACCTTTATTCTTTTTAACAAATAGAAATAATTTATTTCATTTGCTTGGCCAAGATTCAATTTGGCTTTTTTTTTAAATAATCCTTATTCATAACTCTACCTTTTCTTTTGGAAAACCAAATCTTTTTATTTAAAAGATCCAAAAATAGTGATTCCAACTTTTATAACTTTATTTATTATTTATTTATCTCTTAAATTCCTTTAGGATTATTTGCTCACCATTTGGTATGGATTTCTAGATGGTTGCTTTATTAGCTTTGGAAATTCAATTTCCTTATCTTATTAAATTCATAAGATTTATCTATGGCTCCAAAATAAGTGAATCCAATTCATATGGTTTTATAATATTTCTAATAGTCATTCTTGATCAATTTGAAATGTTTGTTTGGCCAATTTTTATATGGGTCAAATCCATAGTCTTAGAGATAACTTGAAAATGATTTTCTTCCATTAGGGTTTTGGGGTTTTGGTTTATTTCTCAAGTGTTTAAATTTCCAGATGCATTTATGAAGAATGCATTCCACTTGATTTGAATTTAGTTGGATTCAAATGTTAACCAAAGTTTGTTCAAGATGGGATTTTAAGTTTCCATTTAGAAACAAAAGTTTCTTTTCACCCAAAATTTCCACAATTATTTATTTTGTTTATTTATCTTTCACATAACAAGATTTGGAAAATCTTGGGATATGACAGGCTACCACCCTTAAAATAAATCTCGTCCCGAGATTTGGGAAGGCTAGGGTTACAAGTTAGCTCAAAGCAACTAGGGTACTACCACCCTTAAAAATTTTCCAACTAGATTACATCTTGGCTTTCTTGGGATCTTGTTGAAACCTTTCTGGGCAAACATCTGCATAGTGTCCTTTGTTTCCACACTTGAAACATGTGACAAGGCTAAGGTCCTTCATAGGCTTTATCTTGTGCTTCATCTTTTCTGGACAATTGCTTGCTTAATGTCCCTGGTTACCACAATTGTAACATGTGATAAGATTGAGTTCTTCACGTATCTTCTGTGGACAAGTTGACACATAATGACCTAGCTCTTTGCAGTTGTTTCACCACACTTGGTTAATCTCCTTGTACTTCTTCTTCTTCTTCTTCTCTGGACATTCATTGGCATAGTGTCCCATTTCTTTGCAATGGCAACATTGCACTTAGCTTTTGTCCTTCTTCTTTTTGGGCTTCTCCAAAGCTAGGAGTGCTTCTAGTTCATGCTCTTCATATCTTATCTCAAAGGTAGGAAAGTTTCCTGGTCTCCTTGACCTTTTCCTTGGATAATACATATGTCTCCTCTTTGGTCCTTTAAATTGAGTCATATTGCATGGAGGTGCAAGCTGAGATTTTCCTTTGTCTTCATCCTTCTTGGTAGAAGTTGTTTTCTCATAGTAGTCTGCAATCAGTTGTTGCACTCCACCTTCTTTCCTTTGTTGAACTATGGAGTAGATGGGGCATTGGATAGGACATGATTATTTCCTTCACATAGGAAACAAGTAGCTTGAGATGTGGGGCATTGATTTGTTGGATGTTTCTCTTCACAATTGGGGCATTGATCTTCATGCTCTTTGGAAGTGTGATCCTTGTCTCCACAAACATTGCAAGCTTGGGTTCCTTCTAGAATATCATCATTGTCATACTTGTTGTCACAAGCTCCTTGGGAAGAGTTGTCTCCCATGTTGATCATTTGATCTGTCACCTTAAGCATCAATTGGGTTTGGGTTTCCAAAAACCTTTGCATGGTTGGATCTAACTCACTGGTGTTGGCTAAAAATTGAGCTGTCACTTGGTTCAACTGGGTTTGGGTTACTATGAGTTCCCTCATGTTGATCTCTTGGTTGTTGTTGTCACCATCCTTGATGTTGGAGTTCCTTGGAGTAGTCATCTGTTTGGGTTGGATTGGGATTAGAATAGGCAAAATATTTCTAAGGAATCAATTCTAATCACACACATCACAATTCACTCAAGCAATGTGCAAGCAATCACAAACAAGCATTCCACTCAAACAACAGGTTTCAAGCATATTTTTAGGCAACCAAAAATATTTTTGTTACACCACATAAGTTGGTGGGTTTGACTTAAACTAAATATGGTGGTCCAACTATATGGTTCACTTGAGATCTTTCCATATTTCTTGGTTGATTCCTCATGAATGAAATCATGGTTTCCTTGGGAAAATTCTTGTGTCTTGGTCACAAAACTCCAAAGGTGATGATGATTCCTTCTAAGTTGTGTTTCCTTAGTCCTCAAGTCTTGAGTAACATTCCTTGTCTCACTTGTAGTCCTTAGTGATATCCAAGGTTGAAGTCCTTGTTGAGAATAAGGTTGAAACCACTTGAAGATGTTGAAGTCATTTGAGTTGATGAAGTCCTTTGCACATGGTGAAGTCTTTGGCCATGGGGTAGGCTTTGTCCATCAAGTTTGAAATAGAAGAGATGTAGAATCAAAACCAAAAATGGTTGAGGAAAGAGTTTACAAGATTGTTTGTAAATAAGTTTTGGAACAAATACAACTCCTATTTTTCTAAGGGTTTTTGTCCAATCCTAGGGTTACAATCCTACAGGCAACACAATGCTCTGATACCATCTGTAAGGTTCCCCAACCTTTAATAAGGTAGAGATCCCTGTGTTTACAATGCTAGTCCCTGGATCAATAGCTAGCATCCACAGTTAAGATGTAATATCAAGAAACAAAGGTCATAATACAACTTTATAACCAGGAATAAAATAATTTATTACATCTTACATAGCTCATTTGGCTATCTCAATACATTGCAGCATAATATAAAAATAGCATGGGGTCCTTCATCTTCAAAGTGCCACAGGCAGACATGTTGGTTGTAGACTTGTAATCCTAATCAATAAACTTCACTAACATCAAACAAACATGCAACATAATAAGTTACAGCCACAAGGGTTAATACATTTGAATTGTATTGGCAAGTGATACTATGGTAATATAGTGGAGTCTATTATCTATATGCATTTGGCTAAGTGGAGCTTAGGCTTGCTTTGCTCAAAATAGATTTTCCTTATCATTTGAAAACACTAAGTTTTTGCTTGACAAAATCTTTCCCAAGGCATCTCCCAATAGAAATTGGTGATCCTTCAACCCTTGTTCAACCACAAGTTTTTAACTTAGAAATTTGGATGAGGAGATTCTTGATAGCTTCCATGTCTTGATGCTCAAATTGTCCTTTACTAGGGACATGGCTAAGTACTTAGATTTTACACTCTGCAGAGGTGGTGCACTTTCCCCACAAGACTTGGTTTCCCAAGACAAGATCTTTCGGAAGCCTTCCCTTAGACCAGAATGGACGCGTTCCAACCTATCATTCCCCTACCACCAACTGTCCATTTGGCTAAGTTATTGCAACCAATATGATCAGGGCAGAGCCCATAATGCCAAGTGGCTGCACTTGAAGCTTCTCAACATTTGACATCTCAAATCTCTTTGTTCCTGGGTGGCCATCCACAAGTGAGATACACAAGGTAAACCATATAAATGGGCCTTGTGAACCACTCAACACAAACCATTCCTTCCATTCCACCCAGGTGATTCATTCACTTAGTTGTTTTATTAAACAAAAACATAAGTCCTTGACTTAGAAATATTCCATAGCATGAAGTATAATCCACCCTTGTTTTCTACTAGCTAAGCTAAGCATGATAGTAGTAGGAATCTTAACTTAGGAAATTTCTACTAAGGTTTCATCTACTAGGATTTCCCATGGCATAGTTTACCCTTAGAAAAATTCCATGCAAGTCCTACTTAGAAATATCACTAATGCATAGTGAAAATAATGGGACAAAAGTATGAAGCATCACTTGCCTTTTTGGTAGAGACTATAAGTTCACTCCTTGTCTTTGCAATGATCACACTCTTCAAATCACTACAATTCAATCAAGCAAGGCACAATTTCAATCTACCATTCAAGCAAACATCACATAAAATAATAGAAACAAAACAATGCATGCAAGCATGCCAAAGATTGTTTTATTTGGAAAATTGGTTCCTAATGGGTTATAAACATTCTAAAACACTTATTGGTCACTTTGTAAAAGTGGCAAAACCATTTGTAAAAGATCTTACTTATAAATCATTTTTAAACCAAATCAATATTTTATGTGATTGAAAATGCTTTTAGTAAAGTAATAATCTTTATAGAGTTCACCAAATACATTTTCAAATCATAAAACTTGGTGTTTAGGGTCAGAGAGTTTAAATCAAAACATTTCCCAAAGGTTTTCCTCCAAAAGCATTTTTAATAAATAAACATTATTTTTATTTGACTAGAGATGGTTTAAATCAAAAGTTTATTCTTTTACTTCACCAAATATATTTTTGAAACCACAAATTGATTCCTATGGTCAGTAGGTTCAAAACAAACCATTTTCCAAAGGTTTTATCTCAAAAATCATTTTAGAACAATTTTTATATTCCAAATATGCCTACACAAGTTTCTGCAAAAACATTCAATTTAACAGAAACATTTTACTAAACAAAGTGCATGGTCAGAAATTACTTGTTTGTCTGAATCCATTGATATAAAATTTGCAAAATTTGGACGCGTGGTTTGAAAGTTATGAATTTTGCAAGTTTACTAATACAATAGATCAAATTATGTTTTTAAATTAACACACTGGCCACGCGTCGTGATTCTATTCGCCCATACCGATTCGTGCGGATCGCTTATTCTAGTGCGTTGGATCTAAGTATAATCGTGCGGCTCAGGGCACTACTTACCCCTTCGATAAGTGGATCAATCGCATCCAATGGATCACGATCCAGCGGCTCAGGGCACCTTGACCAAATATCAGCGGCGCTCGACGGTGGCTGGTGGCGGCGACGCTCGGCTAGCGGTGGTCTCAGCGAATCAGGAAGCAAGGGAACAAGAGGGATGTCTCACCAGGTTCGCGTGGTGTCAGTGATGCTCGACGTGCTCGCGAGGAGGCAAGGGGCGCACGGGATGGTCGACAATTGCTCGCCGGAGTTCTCTCTCACGATAGTTGCTCTCTGTCGGAGACGGTGGCGAGGCTTCGGTGCATGCCAGAGGGAGAGGAGGGTATGGTTAGATGTGCAAAGACGTGGCGAGGATGCGTGCGTGAAATAGAAAGAGAGGGGCGGTCATTACCAACCAGGGAAGTGTCGCCGGAGTGGAAGCAGACGGCAGCGCGCTCGGTGGTCATCATTGCCGAGGTTCTGGGGCGAGCGGGATCGAGCTGATGCCACTGGGAGGTGCGCCAGGGTCTGTGGAGCACACGTGTGTGGTCGAGGGGGCGAGGGGCGATGGCGAGTGGCCGGAATTGCCGCCAGAGGGCGTCGGATGCAGTGGAGGTTCAGAGATGATTCCGAGCGGCCTGGTGGCGGGGAGGGTGTGGCGACGGAGGGGAAAGAGAGAGGGCGTCGAGGCGCTTAATATGGCACGGTCACGGGGTGGTTTTACTGCGGCATTAACGCGAATTTAACTCGAGTCTTAATCGACTGCAACGGCCGGCGGGGTGAGGGGCGGGGTCAGCGGGGCGAGGAAGATGATGACGCGGCCGAGTAGGGTCCGTTTTGCAGCGAGTGAGAGAGAGGAGGGGTGGGGTCCAACCGTCAGTTGCTGAGCGGGTGCAGACGTGAGTGAGAAAAGAAATGGTTCGGGGGAGAGAGATGGGCTGCCGATGGGCTTAGTGGGCTAGGTTACTTGGGTTGCTTTGTTTCTTATTTTTTTCCTCTCCTGTTATTTTTCTTTTTCCAATTTGATTTTTCTGTTTTGATTTTGTTTAGTCTATTCAAACATCTATTTGAATTCAAACGTCTCTCAAATTTTGTGTGGATTCAAACACTGGTTAATAACACACTCCAAAGTCAAATTTAGAATAATTTATTTATTCCATTTAGGGTCTTTTAATTATTTAAAATAGGCTCTAGTATTAATTGAATAAGATATAATAATATTTTTCAATCTCCATTTGAATGCAAATCACCACCAAACTTTGGGTGAATTTTTATTCTGTTTATCAACATATTTCAAAGTCAAAAATAAAATAATTCTTTTATTCTTTTAAGATCTATTATTAATTAAATAAATAGACCATAGTCTTTATTTCAAATAGGTTTTAATTTATTTTATAATTCTTTTTGAAATCTAAATAATATCAAAATCTTTTCAGTAGGTTTCATTTGAAAAACTAAGACACTTGGAATTCTTATTTTTAAAACTTTAATAAATTTTAATGTTTATTTGAAAGGAAAAAGCCTTTACTTAAATAAAATTGGATATTAATAAACCCTTATTATTTTATTTAAATAAACCTTTATTCTTTTTAACAAATAGAAATAATTTATTTCATTTGCTTGGCCAAGATTCAATTTGGCTTTTTTTTTAAATAATCCTTATTCATAACTCTACCTTTTCTTTTGGAAAACCAAATCTTTTTATTTAAAAGATCCAAAAATAGTGATTCCAACTTTTATAACTTTATTTATTATTTGTTTATCTCTTCAATTCCTTTAGGATTATTTGCTCACCATTTGGTATGGATTTCTAGATGGTTGCTTTATTAGCTTTGGAAATTCAATTTCCTTATCTTATTAAATTCATAAGATTTATCTATGGCTCCAAAATAAGTGAATCCAATTCATATGGTTTTATAATATTTCTAATAGTCATTCTTGATCAATTTGAAATGTTTGTTTGGCCAATTTTTATATGGGTCAAATCCATAGTCTTAGAGATAACTTGAAAATGATTTTCTTCCATTAGGGTTTTGGGGTTTTGGTTTATTTCTCAAGTGTTTAAATTTCTAGATGCATTTATGAAGAATGCATTCCACTTGATTTGAATTTACTTGGATTCAAATGTTAACCAAAGTTTGTTCAAGATGGGATTTTAAGTTTCCATTTAGAAACAAAAGTTTCTTTTCACCCAGAATTTCCCCAATTATTTATTTTGTTTATTTATTTTTCACATAACAAGATTTGGAAAATCTTGGGATGTGACAATGACCATTAGATGCCTTAAGCATATGTGATCATATCCATTTGATACCCCCTCCTAGTTTTACTTGCAAGATTTATACTTTATTTCTTTATCAAGGCTATTACTTAGAGTCTACTTAAGTGATTTGTAGATTCTAGGAGGATAATTGAAGGTTGCATAAAGAGCATTAAATTTGGCCTAAGATAGATAATCTTGATGTCATCCTAAGGCATGAGATTGAACTTAGTTAAAACTCCACTTGTTTACCACCCCTCATTAGTACTCACCCGCACTTGTAGATGCTAGTGCTAAGCATAAAACTTTATCAACTTTAGATGGGAATACTTGGTGGAAAATGGTTATGAAAACCTTAGAATGATGAGTCATTATACTGAGATGTTTTGACATGTGTTTCTGAACACCAGATGATTTTGGTGATGAAAATGTTGAGGCATGAGCCTTAGCCCTTTATAAAACTGATGGTTGTCTGGATGCGATACCATTCCAATTTTACCGTACAACCACAATACCCGAGAATTGGGTAGGGCTTGACTGGAAACTTATATACCTTAGTATTGGTTCCCTCACGGTCAAGGTCTGAGCTGAGGCTACCTTGTGAAGATTGTCCACCTGTGCAGTACCCAAGATGACAGTTGGTCATGGTTGGGAGGCCAAACTCACAGGAGAGGTGCTTATACTAGGGCGTGTAATTGAAAAGTTAGGATTGATTATCCGCATACTGAGTATGGTGAATTCAGGATTTGTTCCTAACGGATGTATCGAATGTTGTGGTGAAAGTGTACAATCTCTGCAGAGTGTCAAACTATTCGAATAGCCGCGTCCGCGGTTATGGATAGTTGGAGTGGCCATACCGTTCCCCCGTCAGATGTTTTCAAAATGACTTATGAAATGAATTGAGATTTTTACATGACCACAACAGGGTTGTGATATGAAATGCAAGTTCCCACTTAGGTGTTATAAAATTTCAACTAGCTTCTTTGCTTCTGAACTAAGTAGAGGTAAATCTGGCTTTTTGCAAAACAACCCTAGAGCTTAGTGTCCTATTACAAAAAACCCCTTCACTTGTTAGTATTAGTTTGCGAGTACTTAAAGAGTACTCATGGCTTTGTCCCTGGCTATTCTCGTGGCCAAACTATGAAGAGAAGTACCAGGATGATGGACCCCAGGAAGGTTACGACAACTAGGATCATCTCCCATCGTCAGCATTGCCTATGACCCCGAAGATGGAGCTTCGCCTACGCTACCTTTATTATTACGTAATTCCGCTGCTTGAGTTGTATTAAGAACTGGATCATGAGATCCTTATTTGTGTAAGACCTTATGTATGGTTTGTAATGGATGATGTACTGTGGTATCCAATTCTATTATGTCTCGCAAAAATGGTAATCCTGGGATTGCGATGTATGGCATAACAGGCATCTGGGATTAAAAATCTGGGTGTTGACAAGTTGGTATCAGAGCCATCCTGACCATAGGAGACCCTAGTTAGATTGGACGTTTGAATCAAAAACTTAGTTTCCAAACCAAAGAAAGCAAATATTTACAAAAACTTATTCCCATTATTATCACCTTTATTCTTTCATAAAAATACATGTTCCTCAAAAACTCTTGCAAAATACATAAAATTTGACACACTTGATCACTCTACTAACTTACTCATCCTATATTCTTATAGATGGACGTGAAGTAGAGCAAGTTTTATCAGTTGGGGAATGGAGGAGACCTTATCTTTGAGAGGGATTTGGACCAGCTTTCAGAACTTCTGGAGCGTCCGCACCCCGAGTTCTTTGGAGCTCAGCTCAATGATCAAGGAGGAGAAGATATGCAGTGGCTAATTGTTGCAAGTCTCCGAGGAAAGATTGAACCTCCCACTGCTGAGGGAATTCAGTTCACCTTAAGAGAGAACAACTGGCTCGATGGACTTGCCAGGGCCATGCAGGAAGCTCTTGCCCGTCTGTGTGGGCAGAGTATCAACCAGATCAAGGGTACCCGCTTTGAGTTTTGCCCAAGGCGTGATGCTAATGGACAACCACTAGAAGCCCCATACCACCCCGAGCTGAAGACCCAATTGGACCACCTTAGCTTCAAGATGTACGATCGTCAACAGGAATTGGACAATTGCTGTGACTACTCCAACCACAAGTCCGCCATCATCAAGACAAATGATCAGACCATCGCCATGCTAGCAAAGGACCGCAAGTCTCGCCGCCGTCAGCTCGACAAGAAGGAGCGCATCATTTCCCGTCTTCGCCACCGTATCTTGGATTTGGAGGAGACCATCCACGAGAGAGACATGCAGTTGGAAGAAAGGGAGAATGCCGGAGAGGATCTTCATGGAGACCCCTACTCCTATCTCAACGATGACGATGATTTTCTGGAGGATCAGGCTATGGACTTCTTCACCGATGAGGATGACTTCGCCTTCATCAATGATGACGATGATGATGAGGATGACGACTACACTGACTCTGAGGAGTAGTAGCACTTGAGCACTAGCGTAGTGAGTTGTACTCGGTCCCACTGTATCGTAGTTTCCAGAATGGTTCTTAAAACCATCTGTTTTTCTTGTTTGTGGTGTGTGTTTGTATCGTGTGCTATGAATGAATGAAAAGAAAGTTGCTAGAAAATCTGAGTCAAACTTTAAAAACTTTTCAATGTCCCGAAACCTTAGAAATTTCCCTCTTTTCTCATGATCTATCTCAATCTTCAGATGCCACGCGGAGGAAGTGGTTCATGCCCGGACCCGATGTTGCAGATCCTGCAAATGTTGGTTTCTGACCGTGAAGCTGAAAGAGCCGAACGTCAAGCCAACCTAGCCACCCTTCAGCAGATAGCTCAGCTAGCCCACAACAATCAAGGCCAAGGAAATCAGGACAACCATGGATCTAAGCTCAAGAATTTCTAGAATACCAACCCACCTGTGTTCACTAAGTCGGAAGATCCCTTAGACGCAGACGACTGGCTGCAAACCATGGAAAACTACCTAGAAGTCGCCAGAGTGGAAGCTAACGAGAAAGTTCTGTTCGCCACCCACTATCTAGCCGGAGATGCAAGAGCATGGTGGAACAGTGTTCGTGCAATGACCGGAGGACAGATGATGACTTGGGAGGAATTCAAGGTCAAGTTCAGCAGAACCCATGTACCACCGGGTTTGATCAAGAGAATGAGAGATGAGTTCAGAGAACTGAAGCAAGGAAGGATGACCGTAGTGGAATACCGTGACAAATTTTTGTCATTAGCTAGGTATGCCCCGGATGAGATCGACACCGAAGCCAAGAAGAAAGAGAGATTCCTGAATGGTCTGCACGATGAGATGCAGACTGTGTTAGTCAATATCCCCTTTGCTGATATTGAAGCCCTTGTCGACTCTGCCATCCAGATGGAAGGAAAGATCAACCAAGCCAATGAGAACCGCAAGCGTCGCATGATGCATCAGCCAGGAACCCATCAAACCCCAAAGTATCGCCCTAACCCATCTTCAGGATTTGCCCCGAGAACCAACAGACCCCTGATGAACCGTCCGACCTATCCCAACCGTGGAAACCCAAGGCCTGGAGGAAATCACAACAACCCCGACAACTCTGGCAATTTCAACCGTGCACCACCCAAGTTCAACAACAACAATACTGCCACCAACACCAACACTGCCCCAAGGACTGGAAGCAATGCTGTGCCTGTTGCAACAAAGGACAAGTCGCAAGTGACTTGTTATGACTGTGGAAATAAGGGTCACTACTCCAATGAGTGCCCCAAGAAGAATGCCGCAGCCCCCAATGCAAATGACCCAGCTCAGCAGCAGCGTCATGTTCAGCCAGGAAGAAGGTTTGCCCCAGGGAATTCGCTCAACCACAATGGCCGTCTTTTTCTCATGCATGCTGAAGAAGCCCAGGAAGCGCCAGACGTCGTGCTGGGTATGTTTTCTGTTAATTCAGTACTCGCTAGAGTGTTGTTTGATTCTGGTGCATCACACTCATTTGTCACCGAAGAATTTTCATGCACTAGTAAGATTCAACCAAAAAAACTGAAGCATGTTATGATTGTTCAAATCCCCGGTTTAACCACCAAAGCTAGGAAAATTTGCAAAGTCATCCCTATCCGAATCCATGGCATAGATTTTTATGCTAATCTGATAGTACTCGGAACTAAAGGTTTGGAAGTAGTACTAGGAATGGATTGGATGTCCAAACATAAAGGATTGATTGACTGTGCCAAGAAAGCCATAACCATGACCAGTACCGCTGGAATATCAGTCGAGCATATATCTGAAACCTTATCGCGTAAATTCAAGTGCAACAAGAGTATAGCCCAATGTAACACCCTCAGAATCGACCCTATGCAAGTTCAGCGCTTCCCGCCAAACCCGCATAGAAACGATTCAAAGGTGCCCACCAGGCACTTTCGTGCGGGTGGAAAACGAAGTAATAACATTACACAACAGTCCTCGATGGGACCCACAGAACAGATATATATACAACACGACTCCAATGAGTCAAGATTACAGATATAATGTACAAAGATCCAAATCACCTTGAAAATGATACAGCGTCCGACTACGGACAAGATGCAAATGGGGCTAAGAGCCCTGAAGAATAACCAATGGCGTCCATAACCCTGCCCAGGCCAAGCCGGAAGGGTAACCCTGCTAACGACGTCGATCCCAAAACCTGCTTAAACAAAAGGGGTGCCGACAAAGGGCAAAGGAAAAAGAGGAGCGTCAGTACTGAGGCCAGTACACGGCGAGACTAGAATTCGGCGGTCCTCGCCTACACAGGTATGGTGGACTGAAGCGGCAGCGGCAGCATGCACTGAACACCCTATAGAGACTCGATACAACTGGCGGCAATCAGAGAGGGGTAAGAAAGACCTATTCAGAACCATCCTGATACTACCATCAAACAAACCCGTCCTGATGTTTCCCCCTCGAGACCAAACGAGGAAGTCAACCGAGGAACGCACACAGTTGGCAGTTTTATTTATTCAGTTATCATTGCAGCAATTACTAGTCAAATATAGATAGTCCTCCTGATAAAATAAGCAGTGGGCAATTTTAGTTAACCATTCCGTTATAGTTGCACACTTACTAATCAGATACAAATAGCATGAGATAACCCCAAAACCCAGCAGTTGTTGGTACTTTTATTTAGCCATTCCGTTGTAGTTGTAATACTTACTAGTCAGATACAATGGTCGCAAGCGACAACCCAAACAAGCAATTGTGGGCAGTTTTATGTAGCCATTCCATTATAGTGAAGCTGATTACTAGTCATTATAAAGTCAAATTTATAGCACTACTTTAGTTATAGTTGTCTATGATCGAGATATTGTGCTCTAAGTCGTCCATAACCGCGGACACGGCTTTCAGAAAGTTTTACCCGGCCGGGGTGCACAAATAGCAACACACACTCGATCAACCTCGGAAAAACCAAATCAAAACCCAACGAGGCCTTCACGACAAAGCAATCACAAGATTCAGAAATATTTCAGGGGGCCACCCCATTGAGTACACCCGCAACGAAGCTAGCTGACTCCGAGACGGACTCAAGGTTTGCGTCAATGGCTGTAAACGACTGGGAACCCGAAAACTCGGGCTTGTCGATACCGCGAAAACACTCCGCTTTCCTAAACAGTACAGTGTGCTATCCATCGCACAATTTAAATAAAGCAGTAAAGCATGGCATAAGTACAGGATCGTAAATAAAACCTCAAACTAGTTTGTGGCCCCAAGAAATAAGACTGAATCAAGCTCTGGCTCAGGGGGGTCCCATAATCCTCCCGGATGTGGATAGCGCGAATATTCAAGGAACAGGTATCAAGTACTCGGGGTCCTACGGGACACAAGTGGACGGTTAACAACCAAATAACATCTATTGCCCACCTGTGCCTCTGCTTACCTACTTCAATTTTAGTTGGTAAACAATAATTAAAGTGAACAATAATTAAAGCCACGATCATCTCCAACATCAACATGCGGCAATGCTCCAACAACTGTGGTACTTGTCGATATGCAACAGCACTCGAGCAAGCGACTACGACGCGCAAGTCCAACTATCTACCAAACAACAGGTAATAGGACGTGTCCAAGGCAATATAAGGCTGCAAGGGATATCACGGGTACGAAAACTAGAGCATCGCAACACAGATAGCAATAGATCAACAGGAGGGAATAAATACTATAAAAGTAAGATAGGTAGAAAGGGGGAGATGCTCGCCTGAAAACATTGCCGAAGGTTCAACCGAAGAACGGGGCGAAGCTCACATCAACTCAACGGCCTTATCCGCGAAGAAGCAAAACACTAGAATAAACACCGGATGCACTATTTAATACTACGGCAAAAGATCAGGCATGATGCATGTATGATGTATGACATGGCAAAGTTGCGATGCAATTAGGCAATATTAAGTGGAACCGGGGTCCCGACAATTAATTAAACGGTTCAAGTTATTTATCTACCCCGCAAATTTAATGTTGTATTAACATGGCAAGAGATAGCACCGGTTCGCTACACCAATTTAAATGAGGCCAATATAATACTAGATTTGCCCGCATATGGGCCCCATATTTAATTATAAGGTGAATCGGCATAAGGCTCCCAAACCACACAAATATGCATGCATGATCAATTAAATATGCAACAATTTATGTAGTTGACAATTTATGAAAATAGGGTTCTCGGTTAAGGGTCACACATGGAGGTTTGGCGATCTTGGTGTTCCGAGGGTTCGGGGTTGGTCTCAGGGTTCGACGGGATCGGTCTCGGACAACAGAAGTAGATCTTGTCGCATCCGCGGTGGTCGGGCCATGTTGTCGGTCTTGTCGTCTCACGTGGAGATCTTGGCGTTCCGTGGCGAAGTGCTTGTGGTACCGGTGGCGATCTTGGCGGTCTTCGGGTCCGCGTAGACGGTCATGGCGTTCAAAGTGGAGAACTTGGCGTTTCGAGGGGTTCGACGAGGTTCGGTCTTAGGGTTCTCGGGTCCATGAAGGAGTGCTAGGCGTCCGGCGGTAGATCTTGTTGATTCCACTCCAACGGCCTTGTTGTTCTGCGGCGAAGATCATGGGGTCACCGGGGTCCGAGAAAAAGATCTTGGGGGTGGACATCGCCGTCTTCGGGTGTCGTGTCGAAGACCTTGTCGGTGGCCTTGTCAACGGGAAGGTCTTGTCGCATCGAACTTTCGTCGAATCATCAACGGAAGATCTCGGCATGGGGACGATTCTCGTCGGGGTCATCCGGGTGGCCTCCAACAATCTCACAAGGGCATTCCCTCTAAAGGAAAACTGCACGGCAAACAAAACGGAGGTCGTCGGGGAGCCGGTTCGCAGGAGGGTGGCACGTGGGAGTGCAGAGGCGCAGGAGGTCTTGGGGTTGCACCCAGCAGCCGACGGAGGGCGAGGTTGGAGAGGCGAGGCAGGACGGCGAGGGGGAGGCTCGAGGTCGGGGAAGGAGGGGCCGCGGCGACGCTGTCCTGCGGCGGCGGCGCGCGCGCTGCGAGGGGAGGAGGCGGGCGTGCTGCGTCTGGCCGGTGAGGGAGGAGCCCGCAGCGGCAGGGAGGAGGGGGCTCGACGGCGAGGCGAAGACGCGTAGGGCGGAGGCGGGCGGCTGCGCCTGGAGGAGCGGAGGCGGGCCGGCGTCGGGTGGAGCCCCGGCGACGGGGAGGTGGCTTGGTGACGGGATGGGAGGGGAGCAGAGGCGTTGGGGGGACGGGGTCCGCGGGGGGGGGGGGGGGGGACGTGGGATGGCGAGGTGGGGGAGGCGCGGAGGCACGGGCGCACGGGAGGAGGAGCCGGCGAGGAGGGCGGCGCTCGGCCGGGGGCGGCGGAGCAAGGCGGGGGTGGGCGAGAGCAGAGGGAAGGGAACGCGGGGTCGGGGGAGAGAGGTGGGAGGCCAGAGGAGGGAGACGACGCGTGGGGAGGCTGGGGTGGACTGGGTCCAGGGTGGGCCAGGGGTGCGGGACCGGGGTGGGGTGAGCGAGGGAGTGGGTTGTGGGGATGCGCGGGTCCAGGCGGGGCCGGGGTGGGTTGACCAGGGTGGGTCAGTGTGGGGGTGAGGGAGGGAGTTGGGGTGAGGTGGCAGGTGGGGCCAGGCTGTAAGGGAGAGAGGGTAGGAGGGACTGGGGTGAGAGAAGGAGTGGAGGTAAAAGAAGAGGATTGGTGAGGTGGCAAGGTGGGTACGGATTGGGGGAGAGGGCGAGGTGGCGAGCTGTGAGTGGTGGGTAGATTAGGACTGGGTGAACTTAGGACTAGAAATGTAGACTAGGGTTTTCTTTAAATAAATTTTGTAAATAGCTTTAGACAAATAAAAGACCGGAACAGACCGATGTTTTAATTTAAAAAAGACGGGGGCTATTTAGAAAACAAAATTAGGCGTTTCGAAATAGTTTCAGACAAACAATGCATGATGCTGACGATGCAATGCACAAAAACAACGCGATTTTCTAGTAATGGTTTTGCGGGATGCCACACCCAATCTACCATTGACCAAGTTCGGATAGTCTGTGAATACCCCGATGTATTTCCAGATGTTTTGCCCGGTATGCCCCCAGATCGGGATATCGAGTTTATCATCGAACTAATCCCCGGAATAGGACCCATAGCCTAGAGACCATATAGTATGAACCCATCTGAACTAGCAGAACTGAAGAAGCAACTGGATGCCATGTTGGAAATTGGATTGATTCAACCAAGTGCGTCACCATGGAGATCACCTGTCTTGTTTGTGGACAAGAAAGATGGAGGTAACCATTTGTGTACGGATTACCGGAAGTTGAATGATGTCACCATCAAGAACAAGTACCCATTGCCCAAGATAGAAGATTTGTTTGATCAGTTGACCGGTGCCAAAGTGTTTTCTAAGATTGATTCGCGCAGAGGATATTCCCAAGACTGCCTTTACCACCCGTTATGGATTATATGAGTATACTGTCATGTCTTTTGGATTAACCAATGCCCTCGCTTATTTCATGAATCTCATGAATAAGATTTTTATGGACTTCCTGGATAAGTTTGTTGTTATTTTCA
This sequence comes from Avena sativa, assembly GCA_916181665.1. Lineage (NCBI taxonomy): Eukaryota > Viridiplantae > Streptophyta > Magnoliopsida > Poales > Poaceae > Avena > Avena sativa. The sequence goes on from OV702282.1 coordinate 200,886,151, forward strand.
TCGATGACATTCTGATTTATTCCAAATCGGAAGAAGAACATGAGCTACACCTAGGTACCATCCTTGGATCCCTTAGAGAGCATCAGGTGTATGCCAAGTTTAGCAAGTGTGAATTCTGGTTACAAGAGGTAGGATTCCTCGGCCATATTGTATCAGTCGGAGGAATTGCCGTTGATCCTACAAAGGTGAAAGATGTAGAAGATTGGAAAGCCCCAACCACTCAAACCCAAGTTCGTGCATTTCTCGGATTGGCGGGATACTACCGCAAGTTCGTAGAAGGATTCTCGAGTATTGCCAGACCCATGACCCAATTGCTGAAGAAGGACAAGAAGTTTGAATGGACCAACAAATGTGAAGCGAGTTTTCAAGAACTCAAGAGGAGATTGATTTCAGCCCCAATCTTAATCATGCCGGATATCACGAAGCCCTTCGACGTGTATTGTGATGCATCCAAAATCGGTCTCGGATGTGTGCTAATGCAAGAAGGCAAAGTCATATCTTATATATCTCGACAACTTAAACAACATGAGCAAAATTACCCAACCCATGACCTCGAACTCGCAACCGTAGTTCTAGCCCTGAAGACATGGAGGCATTACCTGATGGGAAACCGCTGTGAGATTTATTCAGATCACAAGAGCCTGAAGTATTTATTCACTCAGAAGGAGCTGAATATGAGACAGAGAAGATGGATTGAGATAATCAAGGATTACGATCTGGACATTCACTATCACCCTGGTAAAGCCAATGTGGTAGCAGATGCCCTTAGCAGATTGCCGTGCCGCTTGAACTCCATGATTTTGAAGGAGCAACCAAGCTTGCACAAAGAGATAGAAGATTTCCGAATGGAATTAGTGAGTGAAGGATTTTTGGCTAGCATAGAACTTCAACCCACTTTGATCAGCCAGATCAAGGAGGCGCAGAAAGGAAATGCCAGTATCGACGGAATCAAGCGTTGTATCGGCACAGGCAAAGTACCCGGATTCACCGAAGATGAAGAAGGAGTTCTGTGGTACAAATAACACCTTTGTGTACCAGCAGATTCTGAGTTGAAAGAAGTTATTCTGAAGGATGCTCATGATACTCTTTATTCCATCCACCTCGGAGGAAACAAGATGTATCAAGATTTGAAAGAGCAATTTTGGTGGCATAAGATGAAGAGAGAAATCGGAAGCTATATCGCCAAATGAGATATATGTCAGTGAGTCAAGGCAGGACATCAAAGACCTGCTGGATTGTTGCAACCATTGCAGATTCCGGAATGGAAATGGAATTCCGTGGGAATGGACTTTATCACCGGATTGCCTACTTCTAGTAGGGGAAATGACTCTATCTGGGTCATAGTGGACAGGTTGTCCAAAGTCGCCCATTTCTTACCCGTCAAGACCACATATCAGAGTTCAAAGCTAGCAGAGTTATACATCGCTAGAATCGTCAGTTTGCATGGAGTCCCTAAGAACATTGTATAGGATCAAGGAACTCAGTTTACCTCGAGATTCTGGAAGAAAGTGCAAGAAGGTTTAGGACCGATTTCAGCACCGCGTATCACCCTCAAACCGATGGACAAACGGAGCGAGTAAATCAAATACTCGAAGATATGCTGAGAGCATGTGTGTTAGAATATGGATATAAGTGGGAAGACTGTCTGCCGTTTGCAGAATTTTCATACTACAACAGTTATCAAGCTAGTTTTCAAATGGCCCCATTTGAATTCATGTATGAAAGGAAGTGCCGCACCCCTTTGAACTGGTCGGAAGTAGGAGAGAGTCAGATTTTCGGACCGGACATCCTACGAGAAGCAGAAGAGAAGGTTCACAAGATTCGTGAGTACCTCAAGACAGGCCAGTCCAGACAGAAGAGTTACGTCGACAAGGGACGTCGAGACCTCGCCTTCAACCTAGGAGATTTTGTGTATCTGAAAGTGTCGCCATTGAAGGGAATGTAGTGTTTCCAACTGAAGGTAAAGTTAGCCCCCAGATATATCGGACCCTTCAAGATTCTGAACCGTCGAGGAGAAGTGTCGTATCAATTGGAACTACCCGAAGATAGGTCAGCCGTGCACAATGTGTTCCATATCTCATTACTTCGCAAGTGCCTCAAAGTTCCAGAGAAGACGGAAGTGTTCAAGAATATCGACGACCAGACCATAGAAATCAACGATGACCTGACCTATCCCGAAGTACCCATCCGTATTTTGGAACAAGCTTTCAGAACTAATAGAACCCGAAGCATCAAGTTTCTCAAGATTCAGTGGAGCAACCACACGGAAGAGGAAGCTACCGGGGAGCGCGAAGATCACATCAGGACGAAGTTTCCCGATCTCTTCAAATCCTAGGTAATCTTTTCGTCCTTTTTCAAATCTCGGGATGAGATTTTGTTTAAGGGGGAAAGGTTTGTAACATCCCAAAAGTATTAAACTTGAATCATCAAACTCAAATCATCAAAATTAGGGTTAACAAAAACTTTTCCAATTAAAAACATAAAGGCATTCATATGTGTGTACTCAAAATTTGGATTCTTTTGAATTGCATTGGTTCTGTGTTTCTTTGCTTGTAAAATGATTCTTAGGTGAAATAAACATCATCTAAACAATCCCCACACTTTTCCCAAAGACAAACAAATCAAAACAAACAAACTATGTGAATGGTCACTTTGGCCAAATTAACTCTCATGCCTACTTTGGCTATCCCTAACTTTCAGAACTTAACAGAAACTTGTGTGGATCTTTGCACCCCTTGATAGTACTCATAACAAAGTACCAATGCCCACCTTGTGATCATCCAAAAACATTTAAATTCTTAGTTTAAAGAACAGTTTAAAATTGAATATATTTCATATGGGAAGATCCCACTATTTCAAAAACCACTCAAACAAGCTCAATTTTCAAAACCCAAGCATCCACAGACTCACCAGCACATGCCTAGCACACCCACCAAAAATATTTTCAAAATTAAAAACTTGAGTTCATGCGGCCATTTCATCAAACAGGTTGCAGATGCAAATCAAACAAAATCAAAACACTATGTTGAGCAGTGTTTTGGGCCTAACTTGTTCCCTCTATAGACACCACTAGCCTTAGTAGATCATCTAACAACCTTAGCTAATCACTAGCACCACTGTAAGCCGGCCATTGTCATCAATGGTGAGCAGGCCGAGAGCACCATTGCCACCCCATAGTCGACAACAAGCTACAAGCAACACTAGCCTCGCCAACCTTGTCTGGGAGCAAGCTAGCACCCCACCGCCACTCCCTGTCCCACCCGCGAGCAATGCCAGCCACTGGACCACACGCCCAGGCCATGCCAACCTTCTCTGCAACCATGACGAGAGCGCGCCGCGTGCGCCATGCTCGACCAGCACCCACAGACCGCGCGTCGCCCTTGCCACGTAAACGCGTGATCACCACCGTCCCAGCAACCCCGCAGACACGCCCGTTCGCCGCTGCACGGACCACGCGCGTTGTGCGCCATTAAAACTTCCGTCGGACCAGCGCAGAGCACCGCAGCGTTCCGACCGATCAGCACCGCCCCACGCCTCGCCACCAAGCCGTTGAGCTTCTCCAGGGAGCACAGCACCGCCCCTATCGTCGCCCACGCCGATAGCCCTCTGTACCATCGACCACGACGAGCTCAGCTTGCGCCCATCCGTCCCCTCTCGCCACTATAAATAGAGGCATCCCCTGCTTGAATTCTTCACACCATTCTACTCCCCTCTCACCCAGAACCACCACCTCAGTCCCGGAGCAAGGCGAGCAGCGCGTCGCCGGAATTTCACCGGAGCCCGCCGCTGCTGGAGAAGAAGGAAGACATCGATTGGAGCCGCCCCGGGAGAAGCTGCCGGTGCCAGGAGAATTGTCGTCGTCAACTTCGTCATTTGCCCGCATCGCCGACCTTCGCCTGAGCCCCGGTGAGCCTCCCGAGACCCCCACTGAGCCGCTAGGGTTCGAGCTCGCCGGTGACATGTTCATCGTCGATGACGACCCTCAGCCGTCGATCTTCATTCTAATCCAACGCACCACATCGCCCTGTACCGCTCCGCGTTTAAAGAGTCACTGACTAGTAGACCCCCCTGTCAGTTGCGCCCCATGCCGCGGAGTGACACTGGGCCGGCCCATTACCCCTTCCCGCGCAGCCCAAGCGTTTGAATTTAGATTTTTCTATTTTCATTCAAACTCAGTTCTGTACCAAGTTTCAAAAATCAACCCAGCTCGATTCACTGAACCAAATTGAATGAAACCAATTTTGTTAGAAAGATATTTAAATGCTTAATCCAAGCCCGTTGGATTCAAATCATTTGGATCTGTAGATCAACCTTAGTAAAAATAACAAGGCAGAAGCTTTTCTGCATTCAAACATTTTTCAAATTTAAACCATAATAGCTTTTGAGTTGATTCCAACTCTCAAAAATCACATTTGATCATACCTTTCAGAATATATAAAAATATATGGGTTTACTTACAGAAATAATGTTCAAGTAATAAAAGAATGCCACATAGGCATTCCTAGTCACTTTTATTAATTAAAATAAAAGGTTAAACCTTAATAAATTGTGACACCACTTTAAATCACATTCCCATGGACTGAAATATGTGGTGATGACATGTGTCAACATGATACCATGTTTGGTTTGGAGAATATTAAACCTTAAGTAGTTTTTCAATGAGTATAAATTACTTTTCTCAAATTAAAATAAATAAGACAAATGCTTTAGTCTTGTAATAGTAGTGATGATGCTAGATCATCTATAGTAACCTTTTGTGTGATGATTGAAAGTATTTAAGTATTGTTTGGTGATTGTGTACCTCGTATTTATTTATAGACACTAGTACCGACCAAGGATACGAGGAGGAACGAGGATACTACGAAGAAGAAGCCGAGGAGAACTTTAACCACTGATCTGCACAAGGCAAGCCCATACTTGCAAGCTATTAACTTAGCAAACTTATACTGAGACTGATGCAAGCAAATACTTGTTTGTTACCATGACCATTAGATGCCTTAAGCATATGTGATCATATCCATTTGATACCCCCTCCTAGTTTTACTTGCAAGATTTATACTTTATTTCTTTACCAAGGCTATTACTTAGAGTCTACTTAAGTGATTTGTAGATTCTAGGAGGATAATTGAAGGTTGCATAAAGAGCATTAAATTTGGCCTAAGATAGATAATCTTGATGTCATCCTAAGGCATGAGATTGAACTTAGTTAAAAATCCACTTGTTTACCACCCCTCATTAGTACTCACCCCCACTTGTAGATGCTAGCGCTAAGCATAAAACTTTATCAACTTTAGATGGGAATACTTGGTGGAAAATGGTTATGAAAACCTTAGAATGATGAGTCATTCTACTGAGATGTTTTGACATGTGTTCCGAACACCAGATGATGTTGGTGATGAAAATGTTGAGGCATGAGCCTTAGCCCTTTATAAAACTGATGGTTATCTGGATGCGATACCATTCCAATTTTACCGTACAACCACAATACCCGAGAATTGGGTAGGGTTTGACTGGAAACTTATATACCTTAGTATTGGTTCCCTCACAGCCAAGGTCTGAGCTGAGGCTACCTTGTGAAGATTGTCCACCTGTGCAGTACCCAAGATGACAGTTGGTCATGGTTGGGAGGCCAAACTCACAGGAGAGGTGCTTATACTAGGGCGTGTAATTGAAAAGTTAGGATTGATTATCCGCATACTGAGTATGGTGAATTCAGGATTTGTTCCTGACGGATGTATCGAATGTTGTGGTGAAAGTGTACAATCTCTGCAGAGTGTCAAACTATTCGAATAGCCGCGTCCGCGGTTATGGATAGTTGGAGTGGCCATACTGTTCCCCCGTCAGATGTTTTCAAAATGACTTATGAAATGAATTGAGATTTTGACTTGACCACAACAGGGTTGTGATATGAAATGCAAGTTCCCACTTTGGTGTTATAAAATTTCAACTAGCTTCTTTGCTTCTGAACTAAGTAGAGGTAAATCTGGCTTTTTGCAAAACAACCCTAGAGCTTAGTGTCCTACTAGAAACCCCCCCTTCACTTGTTAGTATTAGTTTGCGAGTACTTAAAGAGTACTCATGGCTTTGTCCCTGTCTATTCCCATGGCCAGACTATGAAGAGGAGTACCAGGACGATGGACCCCAGGAAGGTTACGACAACTAGGATCATCTCCCATCGTCAGCATTGCATGTGACCCCGAAGATGGAGCTTCGCCTATGCTACCTTTATTATTACGTAATTCCGCTGCTTGAGTTGTATTAAGAACTGGATCATGAGATCCTTATTTGTGTAAGACCTTATGTATGGTTTGTAATGGATGATGTACTGTGGTATCCAATTCTGTTATGTCTCGCAAAATGGTAATCCTGGGATTGCGATGTATGGCATAACAGTCATCTGGGATTAAAAATCCGGGTGTTGACACCAAAAACCCTCAACAATGTCCAGAAGTTCACAGGATGTCTGGCCTCGTTGAGAAGATTTATTAGTCGGCTAGGTGAAAAAGCCCTACCACTATATCAAATGATGAAAAAATCAGACAAATTCACATGGACACAGCAAGATGATAGCGCTTTCCATGAACTAAAAAAGATGTTGGCAACAGCACCAATATTAGCGTCACCACTATCCAAGGAGCCGATGTTGCTCTATGTAAGTGCGGTAATAGTGGTGGAGCGCGAAGAAGGGGCAAATTAGTCTAAAGGCCAGTTTATTACTTGAGCGAAGTGCTCTCTGTATCAAAGGAAAATTACCCCCATTACCAAAAAATGACGTATGGGGTGTATATGGCAGCAAAGAAGCTGAATCATTATTTCCAAGAACACCCAATCCGGGTAATATGTGAGGCACCTATCTCGGATATATTGGGCAGCAAATATGCCAGTGGCCGGGTCGCAAAATGGGCCATAGAGCTAGCACCATATACTCCACAATATGATAGGCGAGATGCAATGAAATCTCAAGCCGTAGCTGATTTTTTCGTGGATTGGATGGAAATGCAATATGAGCCACCATTGCCATATCCAAATTACTGTAAGATGCATTTTGACAGATCCAAGACGAAAATGGGTCTGGGCGCAGGGATAATGCTCACATTGCCAAAGAGGGATCAACTCAAGTATGTGTTACAGATCCACTTCGCTGCTTCCAATAACGTTGCCGAGTATGAAGCCCTTTTCCACGGCATAAAAATGGCCAAAGAGATTGGCATCAAAAGGATCATGTGTTTTGGTGACTCGGATTTGGTGATCCAGCAAGTATCTGGGCACTGGGACGCGTTGGATGCAAATATGGCACTATATCATTTTCATGTGCAACAAATTTCGGGATACTTTGACGGGTGTGAATTCCATCACATATCCAGAGCAGAGAATGAGGCAGAGGATGTACTATACAAGTTAGGCTCATCTCGGCAAGCAATACCACCAGGAATAGCATTGGAACATCTCAGGAAACCTTCGATCAAGCTGTCACTAGAATCCGAGTCAATCAGGCTCACCCTGGCAAATCAGGAGTCAGATGCTGTGCCAATGGATATTGACTCAGGGGTAGGTTCGAGTCACTCGGGGACTGTCCCGATCACCTCAGGGGTTGTCGAATCACACTGGGGGACTCCTCAGGTCATGTCGGCAGAACATATGTCGGCTGAGCCAATGGAAATTGATGAAGAAACAGATCTGGCACCGATGATACCAGCATGGGTGCAACCAATATTCAACTACTTGAAAGATGGAACTTTGCCAGATGATGAGATATTGGCAATGCAAACTGAAAGAAGAGCAAAAGCATACACAATAATCAACAATGAGTTGTACAAAAGAAGTGTGACGAGTGTACTGCAGTGTTGCATAAGCCCAGAGAAAGGTCAAGAAATACTGTTGGACATTCACCAAGGAGAATGTGAGCACCATGCATCGTAAAGAGCATTGGTAGCCAAGGCATTTCGACATGGATTTATTGGCCAAGTGCGCTGGAAGAAGCACAGGGACTTGTGAGAAAATGCAGTGGTTGTCAGCATTATGCGTCAAAATCACACTTACCAACATCAGAATTGAAAACTATACCGATCACTTGGCCATTTGCAGTATGGTGCCTGGATATGGTGGGACCATTCAAACCAGCGAGGGGCGGCATGACTCACTTACTGGTAATGTTTGACAAATTTACCAAATGGATAGAAGTGAAGCCCATCAAGAAATTGGATGGAAAAATAGCTGTCACATTCCTGAAAGATATAATCTTGAGATATGGTTATCTGCATAGTGTAATCACAGATAATGGCACAAACTTTGCCGAAGGAGTTTTCACTAGTTTTTGTGGGAAAAACCGAATAAGACTCGACGTAGCGTCAGTTGCTCATCCAGAATCAAATCGACAAGTTGAACGAGCTAATGGCTTAGTTCTATCCGGGATAAAACCCCGTTTAATGGAGCCACTCCAGAGATCACCTGGTTGTTGGATAGAGGAACTACCCTCAGTGCTATGGAGTCTAAGGACAACTCCGAATCGATCAACATGCTATACGCCATTTTTCCTTGTGTATGGGGCAGAAGCGGTTTTTCCTGCCGACATAGAGTATGACTCGCCAAGAGTAACGCAATACTCGGAAACCAAGGTAAAAGAGGCTCGAGAAGATGGAGTTGATTTACTCGAAGAATCAAGGGAATTGGCATTGTCCAGATTCGCCATATACCAACAAAATCTCTGATGCTACCATAGCCGGAAAGTTCAACCTCGTGTTTCCCAAGAAGGGGATATGGTGCTCAAACTAGTGCAGCGCACAGCTGGAATGCATAAGCTATCACCCCCATGGGAAGGACCATTCATTGTAAGCAAAGCATTGCACAATGACTCATATTATCTAATATATCCTCGTGAAGCACAAAAGAACAAGGCAGACAGATCAGGTGATGAGACCAAAAGGCCATGGAATGTGGCACTACTTCGCCCCTTCTACACTTAGGAGAAGCAGTGTATGTATCACCCGAACTCTCATATGTCGGATGCTTATGTCGGCTATGTGATAATAATAAAATGGTATGATTCAACAAACTGACTCGGGGACTACCCCTTATGTTTATCTTTTAACTATTCTATGTCGGCTGGCGTTGACACCTAAAACTTATCTCGGAACAAGTAATGTTTACTCGGAAAAATCAACTCTTCGACTATGTTGTTGTCCGAAAACATGGCTTGGAAAGCAAGAGGAAAGGATGAATGATGAGTAAACATGAACACCGGATAAATAAAGGGAGAAACGTGAGTCGACCCTATGTATGTTTTTTACTAACTCATTGCAGGTTATGTTGCTTTCTATGTCGAATAATCCTAAGTCAAGTGATCTAGTTTCATACCCGCTAACTCAATCCTTAGAATTTTGAGACTCTAATGTCGAACGCCAAAAAAGGTAGACAAGAGCCAAATTCAAGGAACAAGGGAAACGACAAAATGAAGCTCGGGGACTTGCCCCTGGATAATTTGCATTCAAAGATAAATAAAAGTTTAAGCCTTATCACAAGGCGCACACCCAAAATAAGTGCATTATATCATACATCTGCACCCAGCATACCGGGTATCTCATGAAATTTAAGTGTTTTTTGTAACCAGCTTAAGAAGAAGCTAGGCCAGGAGGGGTAACTTTCGGGCTAGATCTAGGAGCGTCATCTGGAGCATTTGCCGAGTCAGGGGCGTCGGTGGCCGAGTCTGCTGCATCATCTGACTCGGTGGCTTCGCTATCCACATCTTCGTTGTCAGCGATCTCAGCAAGAGGCTCGCCAAGGTCGAGGAAGCTGGTCCCATCACACCAGGCATGCACAAAGGCACATTCGGCCATAGCATAAGCTCGCTTCTGGTGTTTCTTGATCAACTCAGGATCGTGGAGCCACTTGCCTTCATCCCTCATGCGTTCAAGAACATCAAGGTTGATGTCCTCGTACCAAGAAAGCACAAAGTCAAGAGAATCCAGATCCAAATGAGACGACTCAACCGCAGACTCGGCCTCCTTCAGCAGCTCCTTGGTCTTCTCGGCACTGGCGGCGTGCTGATCATCTTTCTCGACAAGCTCCTCCCTCAACCCCTTCACCTCGGCCTGGTGCTTCTGCTCCATATCCGCCATTTCCTTCTTTAGCCGAGTCACCTCGTCTTGCTCCTTTTGGAGCTCGATCCGGTGCCTCTCTGCTTGTTCGGAGAATACGACCTGTCAGTGGCAACAAAACCATCTCGAAACCATCAAGATAAAAATAGGAAAAGGAATAAGCATAAGTATAGAGCGGAGACAGAATTTGCTAAGAACTTACATTTAGCATCGTTGATCTGTAGATGCAGGGCATCAATGGTGGATTGGGCAGAAGCTATAGAAGGACAATGAAAGAAAATAAGCAAAGGCAAGCAAGGAAAGTACGCCGAATAAGAGCGGGACGAGTTAGAAATTTACCTTGGCCTTTAGCCTCAGCTTGCAGGTTTTGGTGAGCGATCTCCAACTTACGATACTCAAGGAGGAGAGCCTGGTGCACCTTGGTGCGCTCATTGTGTGCAAGCTATATAAGAAAAGAAATAATCAACAGAGGTGAGATCAAGCCTATGGCCGAATAAGAGTTGATTTCTAGTTTAGAGCTTACAGCCGAGTAAGAAGATTCCTCACTCGGCAGTAACCTCGGGGACTAGGGATAATGTATAACAAAAATACTCAATACGCAAAAGAGTAAGAAGATTATGTACCTCGTTCACTTCGTATGCGCGAGCCATCAAGGAGATGGCCTGCTGAGTCATGTCAGAAATGGCCTTGGGGCCCAACTTCATCTTCTTCCCAGCACTGGAGCTAACCTCTTGCTCGACAGCTGCGTTCCAAGACACAACATAAGGCTCTGCGGCACCAAGGCCATTCCCGCTGAGCGTCCGGGTGAGAACTTTACCCTTTTTAGGGTAGTTCCCACATTGGCACGGGTAGCAGCGGCGCTGCTGTGCAAAGCAACAACCTTGGAACTGCCACCAGACCCAGTAGCTGCAAACTCACCCAACTGACCCGCCGAAGCGGGTGCCTTTGTTGTTGGTGTGGGCCGAATCTAAGGTGCGGTGCCTGGGCTGTGGACTAAGGTCAACTGCTTGGACGGTAAGGGTTTGCTAGTAGTAGGGCGAGCCTGGCTTGGAGCTGCAGGCCAAGTCTGGTTCTTTGACAGAAAGGGAGAGTGAGCAGGTCTGGTAGGGGACAAAACAGGAGCCGAATGAACAGGCTCGCTAGTGGTTTGGGAAACAGCAACAGGATCAACTTATGTACTAGGAGAAGGAGAGCTAATGTAATGAGTCTTTTCAATGCTAGTGTTGCTAGCACCAAGATCAGGAAGTTGTTCATGAGGAGGAGCAGGGGATCTGGGCAAGGTCTCCTCCGACGGTTGCGTCGCCGGGTCGGCCTCACTCTGAGACTTGTGATTCTTAGTGGTGGGGGCAGTGACCCGAACAGGGCTTGGCAAGGCAGTGCCGGCGCGAGGAGGAGAGGCTGGCTTTAGCGGCGAAGAGGCCATGCTAGGAGCAGCTTGGCTAGCCGACAATGGCACGACACTGAAAATAAAAAGGAGTGCTTATAATAAAACAGTTACAAGACAGGAAAGGAAAAATGGAAAGTATGCAAACAACAAAAGCTTACTCGGAAACGGTCGGGTCACGCGACATGCGACGTGTGACCTGGCACTTAGCAGCCTTGCGAGTTTCAGTTAGCGACACAGCAGGAGGAGCAGCAGCAGTACCCTTGCGCTTTTGGCGGGCTGAGCACTGGAGATAGCCCCACGTCGCTTACCCGGCTTGGCAACATGGATTTTGCTGACTCCGCCCACAACAAGAGGGGGAGTGTCATGTACCTGTCCAGCTGCATAAGTAAATGCCAGGCTCACTCGAATAAGTTAGAGGGCTTAGGTCGAAAAGCAGGTACCTCCAGAATTTCAGAATCATCATCATCATCGTCGTTAGACCAATCTCGTAAGGGATTTCGAGTGTGGGTCTTACCTGGAGTTGAAGCGGCAACTGCATGCGGAATGGGCATGGAGCACTCCAGATCGAACTCGAATTCGTCGGAGTCGGAGCGGTCCTCGTTATAAGCACTAGGAGGGACAATACTATCATCAACCTGGTGAACAAGATTCTGTGAAAGATAAATAGAATAAGAACGAAGAATGAGCTTCGTCGGAGTCGGAGCGGTCCTTGTTATAAGCACTAGGAGGGACAATACTATCATCAACCTGGTGAACAAGATTCTGTGAAAGATAAATAGAATAAGAACGAAGAATGAGCAAAACGGCAGATGAACATAAGAAAAGCTATGTCGGATAGAAAGTGATTCAGAAACTTACCCAGGGGACAGGCCTATCCCGGCTAAATGGAGGGCAGCTCCAAGCCTAATCCTCCGCCAAAGTCAGCTTGAAGATCAAGCTGACCCGGCGGGCCACGGAGTCGTGAGTGAACTCCAATGTGGAATGCCGAGTAGGATCTCGCGGGCCGCTCATGAAGCACATCTTGTGACTTCTGGCTTGGATGGGGCTGACCCGGCGTGCGATAAATGCGCACATGAGGTCCTCCTCTATCAAGTGGAAGTTCTCATCCGACGGCATCAACCTCTCTAGGATCACGTTGGCCTCGTTCACCGCCGCGTTCTTGTCACGCGGGTCAAGCTTCTAGAACTCCTTGTTACGGACTTCGTCCGAGAAAGGGGGAGCCGGATGTAGTCAGTAGACCCACTATTCTTGACATAGAAGAAGGTCCTATGCCATTTCTTGCAAGAATCGAGGCCAGTGACTCGAGGAAAAATGGATTCCTTCCTAGGAGTGATGCTAGCGGCACTGCACCTAGTAGGTCTTTTCTCGGCACGAGGGACGCTGGGGTCAGGAACTACCTAGATCCTAAAACTAAAGTACTTGGCCCAGAGGAGAACAGTGGGCCAAAGGCCGAGGTAGCCCTCGCAAGTAGAAATGAAACAAGACAAGGAGCCAATTGCATTGGCAGGCAAGTGATGGGTTTGGAGATGGAAAGTAGAAAGAAAAGAAATGAAGAACTTGCTCGCGGGCAAGGCAAAACCTCGCTCAAAATGGGAGAGGAAAACCTTCCTCTCAATGGCGTCAGGCTTGCGAGAAATCTCACCAAGCGGGAGGCGGCAGTCCACCTCAAGCGGGATGCGCCTAGTGGAGCGCAGCCACTCAAGATCTTTGGCGAAGACCTCCGAGCCCTCCCAGCCGCCACGCTCGCCGGCAGGGAACTCCTGTTCCTCTGCTCCCTCTGCGGCATCGCGATCATCCATGGTTTCCCTGGATTCAATCTCTTCCGTCGTTGGAAGAGGCTTGGAGGAGCAAGGACCAGTAGTGGAATGAAAAGGGAAAAAGAGCAATTACAGAGGAGGAGCTATGGGGAAGAAGAACCGCAAAGGGGAATTTGGGATTTTGGAGGCGCAAGGAAGAAGATGGCAATGGGGAAACTGAACGGGCGAGGGAAGTTAAGTCCCCCTCACCCCTACTTAAGGGGAGTAAAAACCCCAATCATGGGATTCCCCTGCGCCGTGCGGCCAACGTGTGGCCGTGTATATGGCTGAGTAGGCCAATCAGAAAACGCCACGTGTAGGTGATACACGATAAATCCACTGCCACGTCACGCTGCGCAAGACATGAGGCGCTGAGCGATGGGACTTCCACAGTGAAGGGGAGTTACTGCGCCTCCGTCACTGTGCGGTGAAGATTTGGGACAGAATTTGAGGCAAGTCACCATGATTACGAGCTGTCAGTGACTATAGCAACGGCGAAAATGACTCGGAACTGGCCAAAATGACTCGGCACGAGGCAAAAATGGGCCAAAAAGTCAATAATGAGACACGAAAGAGAAGAGTAGACTCGGCTAAGAATGAGGTTACGCCAAACAATGCGTCCTAAGCAGTAAATGCTGGCAGAAAGAGAAGTTCCAATCACATTAAAGGAACCTGGAGACGCCTAACAGCTAGAACTGCTAGACCTCACCAGCTTCGGGGACTAATGTCGGGGGGACAACCCTCGGTAGGATCATAAAGGGTAAAACATTGCCCAGCTTGGCTTACACCGAGTAAAGAAAGAACCAGGCCGAGTAAGGACGACCGGGTAAGATAGTCATGTGTGGCTGACATAGGAACCATGTTGTCCCATATAAGACAAGTATGTTAATCTTGCAGGAACCAACGAGCCGAGTCTCACGAGGAAGGGCCGAGTCGGATAGGATGCGTGGCATCTTTCCGGGTGAGGTTCGGGAGGGACCATGGTAAAGAACGATCAAAAGAGAAGGGCGACGCCGAGTGACACGAAAGGAGCCGGGTGACGCCTAAAGCAAGGGCTGCCGTACAAAGTTACTCCATGACGCCAAAATAACTGGAGGCGACGTACGTGAAGACCATTAGCTGTCTAACTTTATGGACTGGGCCACTGGGCTTAGTATAAGCCCATGACCCAGCCCGTACAGTGAAAACCAAGATCCAAACAATAGCCCTAGGACCCAAAGGGGTGTGACCTAGCTAGCCATCGCCTATATAAGGAGAAGCATAGCTAGGGTTTGGAGAGGTTGGACCTAGTAGGGAACTAAGGCTCTGAATCTTTGTTCATACAGCTCAAGAAGCACTTGTAAACATCTAGGATCAATAAAATTCCCAAGTGTGGAGAGTTCATCTTGTTCTTCGTGCGTGGCAATACCGCGCACACCCTCTCCGGTGACCACAAGCATCCATTCGACCCCAAACTTAAGCCTACCCATGGCATCTGCCATGACACCACCACAGCAGAACCCCCTCCAGTATTAAGTTGCAAACAAAAGACAACTACTTTAAGAAAAGTGTGTAAGGTAAACAATCCACTTGTTCCATGAACAAGAAACCGTTGTTTTCTCCCTAGTGGCAACAGCACATCTACAACCTTATAGATTTTTGTCACTTCCCTTAGATTAAATAGAGGCATGAACCCACTATCGAGCATAAATACCCCCTCTTGGAGTCACTAGCAACTACTTGGCCAATATAGCTACTAACAACGGAGAGCATGCAAGATCACAAACAACACATACATGATAGAATCAATAAGACAAAACATTAATCAACCTGACATAGTAATCTCAATATCCATCGGATCCCCGCAAACACAACATGCATGATTACAAATAGATGAGATCTTGATCATGAAAGGAGCTCACAAGATCTAGACATGGAAGCACAAAGGAGGAGATACAACCATCTAGCTACTACATGGACCCGTAGTCCAAGGTGGAACTACTCGCGCTTCATACCGGAGGCTGGCATGATGAAGAAGAAGGCCTCCGGGATGATCTCCCCTCCGGCAGGGTGCCGGGAAGAGCTTCAGATCCCCTCGATCTAGGGACGATGGTGGCGCTGGCTACAGACGGTTTCGTGGAATATTGATCGGGTACTTAGGGATTAGGCATCGAGGGCTTCTTATAGGCGAAGAGGGAGGCCGAGGGGGTGCCCTAGGCGGCTGCACCCCCTAGGAGCGGGGTGGGCCCACCCGCGCAGCCAGGGGGTGTGGACCCCTCGAGGCCCTCCTCCGTCTCGTCTTCTAGCTCCGTGTTCCCCACGGTAAAATATTGACTTTGGCTTTTGTCCCGTCCAATTCCGAGAATATTGATTTTCTACCTTTCTGGAACCAAAAACAGAAGAAAACATGCAACTGGCACTGTGGCATCTTGTTAATAGGTTAGTACCAGAAAAATATAAAAACAACTCAAAGTGTAGACAAAGCAAAGCAAAGTAGATACTAAACAAGCATGGAACATCAAAAATTATAGATATGTTTCCGACGTGTCAAAATGGTAAGTGTTTATACCTCTTACAACAACAAGATTTATCAAAGCAATAAGTAACATTATAAGTGGAGCACACCTCTCTAGCAATAGTATTCAATTTATCAATTTGTTCCCATAAGTGTTTCCCTTTTTGTGATAAACGGTGTTCCTTATAATAATTATTTTGTTCTTCCGTGAACCCTCTTGCTAATAAATGAAGGGAATATGCCCTGAGAGGCAATAATAAAGTGGTTATTATGTATATTCCAAGTATATGATAGATGTTTATTTTGCATGCTATAATTGTATTAATACAGAAACGTTAATACATGTGTGTTTAATAAACAAACAAAAAGTTCCTAGTTATGCCTCTCTCATCAACTAGCTTATTGATCAACAAGATGATCAAGGTATCCTGATCATGGACATTGGATGTTGTTAATAACAAGGTCACAACATTAGTGTAATGGAGTGATGAACATTCATCCGAAGTATAGCATTACGATCAAAGTCATTGAGTTTATATTTCTATAACAACATACGAAGTGATCCTAATTCTTAGACCATGAGATCATGTCAATCACTAACACCGGAAGAGTATCTTGATAACATCAAACGTCACACCGTAACAGGGTGATTATAAAGATGGGTTCAGTACTACTAAAGTGTTATGTTGAGGCCCATGGATCGAGAGTGGAGTTTGTTCATCCCGATGACAGATAGATATGCTCTGGGCCCTCTCGGTGATATCACATTGATTAGCTTGCTAGCAAGTGATTTGATCACTAGAATGTTATATCACGGGAACGAGAAAAGAGTACACGTCAGTAACAAGATCAAACTAGGTATGGAGATACTGATGATCGAATCTTGGACATGTAATATATTGTGAAACAAAAGGATTAAGATACTGGCGTAAAAGTTCTCGCGGTCACAAGAAAGTCATCGTTGAATGTGTGGGGGTAAGTATGGATCTCCAGGTCCCGCTTCTGATTATTGATCTGAGAGGGGTCTCGATCATGTCCGCATTATTCGCGAACCGTAGGGTGACACACTTAAGATAAATCGACACCATTTGGATCAAAATTTTCATGCCGGAAAGAATAACAAGCACATGAATTTATTTCACTAGATACCGAAACGGGTTTTCGGGTGAAATTGCAGAAGGTGTTTTTGCATGTGAAATTAAATACTAGCAAGGGGTTATATGTGAATGTTTGTCATTAAAGTAATTGACAAAATTCTGAATAAATAAAATGAGTTTTATTTAATGAGAGTTTGCATTAAATTTGGTGGAAATTTAATGGGAATTTGAGTGGATTTTTTAGTGGAGGAAATTGAAAGGCATTTTTGTGAGTGGAGTGTCCACCACATCAATGGAGGGAGGGAAAGGGGGAAGCCCCCATGCGCTGGCCACCCCCTTGGGGTGCCCCTCCTCCTATAAAATGAGCCCCCTCCCTCTCTATCACTCACACCTCCTCGCGAAGGATCTCTCTCCCCCTATAGTATTTATCCCCATGGTCTCGGACTAGCGAGATACATGTTCCCGGTGGCTATTCGGCAAGAAAGAGTTGTGCTTCCGCTACATCGCTGGAGCGATGAGGCGGAGGTTGCTCGGTGCCTCGGACGTGTGTGCGAGCACGGATGCGCCGCTAATTTGCGGCGCTAGGACTTCCTCTCGATCTTGAGATCGGCAACAGATCGTCTACATCAACCACGAGTTCAAACTCGTTAAGCTTTGTCGGTCTTCAAGGGTATGTTCTCTATGGATGTATATCCGCCTGTTGCGTGTATCTAGTAGATAGATCTTGGTACATAATTGTTCCCATCATAGGAATTTTTTTGTTTTCTATGTTGTGAACCCTACAGTGGTATCATAGCCGGATCTATGCGTAGATGCTTTGCACGGGTAGTACACATATGAGTATGTGGGCAATGATGATCATGTTATTGCTTCTTAGTTGTACTTTGTATATTGTGGCATAGTGGGATGAAGCGGCCCAGACAAACTTTACATGTCCTCGCACATGAGACCTGTTTCACGCTTGACATGCAACTAGTTTTGCATAAGTGGCTAGCGGGTGTCTGTCTCTCCTACTATAGTCAATATCTAATTTGCAACGAGTTGTCAACAATTTGGTTATCCTCGTTGTGGTTCATGTTTGTAGGTAAGAACGGTTCTATCTTAGAAAGCTCTAAGCCACGTAAAACTTGCAATGGATAAATTAAAGGCGTCTAGTTTAGATTGTTGCTGCGCTAGTGTCATGATATGGTGATGTTATAAGTAGAAGTATAAGTTGATACTCTTACAACACACATAACGTGTAAGTTCCATAGACCTTGGACTTACACATAGAGGTATGATAGTGATCATACCACGATGCACATGATGGAGATCGAGTGCAAGAACCATATCATTCCACTTATTAACATGTGATGTTTGTTGCATCTTATATTGCTTGTTTGGCGTTTTACTAGCATAAGAAGATGATCCCTCATTTAGATATCAAGATAAGAATGTGTTCTTCCTTAAGTATGCACTTATTATGTTTCGTCACTCCAAGACATCATGTGATGATCGGGTGTTCTTGGAGCCACGATCATATTTTGGGTGTAAGACAGTTACACATGCGAATACTAAGGTTCTTACTTGGCGAGCCTGATGCGTGCACCCAATGTTGTCGTCGGACACTTTGTTAGAAACCCCAAGAGCAAGGTGTGATGAGTACATCATCAAGTTTCCCTTAGTAGAGACCGAGGTTATCGAACCAGAAGGAGGAAGGAAACGTCACACAGGTGTTGCAAACAACGTGGAGACCTGCACAACACAAACTGAAGACTTTGTCCCAACGAATCAATGAGGTTGTCAAGCTCACCAGTTTGCTGTAACAAAGGATTAACTGTATCGTGTGGAAGGTAATGGTGGTTTGCAGCAAGTAAACAAGTAATAGTGGAAGATGTATCAATGGTAAAGATTGGACCGGGGTCCATAGTTCATTAGAGGTGCTCTCCTTAGATAAACAACATGGCATGAAGGGTAAACAAATTACAGCAGGGCAATTGACAGGAACTGAGCAAGGCATAACAATGCAATACTAGTCAGAAATATCCGATGAGATTCGATTGGGCAGTACAACAATATACATAGACCGCCATCCAACTTTATCTATGACTAGAAGTCCACCTTCAGGTTATCATCTGAACCCCCTCCAGTATTAAGTTGCAAGCAACAGACAACTTCTTTAAGCAAAGTGTGTAAGGTAAACAATCCACTTGTTCCATGAATAAGAGACCGTTGTTTTATCCCTAGTAGCAACAACACATCTACAACCGAAGAGATTTCTTCACTTCCCTTGGAAACTAGAGGCATGAACCCACTATCGAGCATAAATATCCCCTCTTGGAGTCACTAGCAACTACTCGGCCACGATAGCTACTAACAACGGAGAGCATGCAAGATCATAAACAACACAGACATGATAGTATCATAAAGACAAAATCATTAACCAAACTAACATAATAATCTCAATATCCATCGGATCCCCGCAAACACAACATGCATGATTACAAATAGATTAGATCTTGATCATGAACGGATCTCACAAGATCTATACATGAAAGCACAAGGAGGAGATACAACCATCTAGCTACTACATGGACCCATAGTCCAAGGTGGAACTACTCACGCATCATACTGGAGAGAAGGCCTCCAGGATGATCTCCCCTCTGGCAAGGTGCCGGGAAGAACTTCAGATCCCCCCTAATCTAGGGACGATGGTGGCGGCGGCTACAGAAGGTTTCGTGGAGTTTTGATCCGGTCCTTAGGGTTTCTGCATCGGGGGCTTCTTATAGGCGAAGAGGCTAGGCCGGGAGGCGACCAGGGGGGCCACACCCTACCCAGGCGCAGGCCCACCCCTGGCCGCGCCTAGGGGGGTTTGGCCGCCCTGGTTCGTTTCTCCGTCTCGTCTTCCGGATTCGTGCCCCTCACGGTAAAATATTGACTTTGGCTTTTGTCTCGTCCAATTCCGAGAATATTGATTTTCTGCCTTTCTAGAACCAAAAACATAAAAAAACAGGCAATTGGCACTGTGGCAACTTGGTAATAGGTTAGTTCCAGAAAATATATAAAAACACCTCAAAGTGTAGACAAAGCAAAGCAAAGTAGATACTAAACAAGCATGGAGCATCAAAAATTATAGATACGTTTCCGACGTATCAGAGCCTAGCATGTATAGACATGGCCTCGGAACACAGACCAAAAGGTTAAGCATGAGTCATATGGAAGATATGATGCCCATTTGATGCTCTCCTTTGAAGCTACTCCGACTCACGTTATGATCGGACTTGGTGTAGTGGATTTTGTTCATGTAATCGCCAAAAAGGCACGAGGGATGTCGTTTTTGAGTGGGAGTTCATTCTTAATTTGGATTAGTTGAACTCAATCTATCATAAACTTAGTCTAAACTTTACAAATTCTGTTGTAGATGGCACCACTTGCCTTTAATTTCAATGTGTTCATGGAGAAAGAGAAACTTGCAACGAACGGTAGCAACTTTACCGAATGGGCCATGAATTTGAGGATTCTCCTCTCTGCTACACAAAAACAATATGTGCTAGAAGCGCCGCTAGGCCCCCCTCTGTTCGATGATGCCCCTGACAAGGAGAAGAATGTCTATCAGACTCGTCAGGAGGACCACAACTTAGTTCATTGTGGCATATTGTATGGGCTAGAGCCAGAACTTCGAAAGCATTTCGAAAACGGCAATGCATTTGATATAATGGGTGAGTTGAAAATGATTTTCAACACACATGCTGCTGTAGAGAGCTACAATGCTTCAGAAAATTTCTTTAGTTGCATGACGGAAGAGAACAACTCTGTAAGTGAGCATGTACTCAAGATGCCGGGTTACGCTGATAAGCTTGTGTCCTTGGGAATAACGATTCCCATTGACTTAGGCATCCATCGTGTTCTGCAGTCTCTCCCACCTAGCTATAAGAGCTTCGTGATGAACTATAATATGCAAGGCATGAAGAAGTCTCTCCCCGAGCTTCTGTCAATGCTTAAAACTGCAGAAGTGGAGATCAAGAAAGAACATCAAGTGTTGATGATCAATAAGACCACTAGTTTCAAGAAAGACAGGAAGGGTAA
Source organism: Avena sativa (assembly GCA_916181665.1). Lineage (NCBI taxonomy): Eukaryota > Viridiplantae > Streptophyta > Magnoliopsida > Poales > Poaceae > Avena > Avena sativa. Next base: position 200,907,084 of record OV702282.1, read on the forward strand.
ACGGAAGGAAAGAAGGGCGGCAAGCCAGTTGCCGTGCCTGAAAAGAAACCTCGAGTTGGCCCTAAGTCTGATACTGAGTGCTATTATTGCAAGGGGACTGGCCACTGGAAGCGCAACTGCCCCAAGTATTTGGCAGACAAGAAGTCCGGCAAGGCAAATAAAGGTATATATGATATACATGTTATTGATGTGTACTTGACTAGTACTCGTAGTAGCACCTAGGTATTTGATACCGGTTCAGTTGCTAATATTTGTAACTCGAATCAGGGGCTGGAGAACAAGCGACCACTAGCAAGGGGTGAGGTCAAGATGCGTGTCGGCAATGGATCAAGTGTTGATGTGATCGCCGTCAGAACGCTACCTCTCCACTTACCATAGGGATTAGTTATAAACTTGAATAATTGTTATCTGGTGCCAGCACTAAGCATGAACATTGTATCTGGATCATGTTTGATGCGAAGTGGTTATTCATTTAAATCCGAGAATAATGGTTGTTCTATTTATATGAATGAAATCTTTTATGGTCATGCACCGATGATGAATGGTTTATTTCTGTTGGACATCGATAATAATGTTACACATATTCATAATATTGATGCTAAAAGGATTAAACTTAATGTTGATATATCCGCATATATGTGGGGCTGCCGTCTAGGTCATATTGGCGTTAAACGCATGAAGAAGCTCCATTAGGATGGACTTTTGGAATCACTTGATTTTGAATCATTTGATACATGTGAGCCATGCCTTATGGGCAAGATGACTAGAATGCCGTTTTTGGTTCAATGGAACGGGCAACAAATTTATTGGAAATCATAAATTCTGATGTATATGGTCCAATGAGTGTGTCGGCGCAAGGTGGATATTGTTATTTTGTAACTTTCACGGATGATTTGAGTAGATACGGTTATATCTACTTGATGAAACACAAGTCTGAAACCTTTGAAAAGTTAAAGGAGTTTCAGAGTGAAGTGGAAAATCATCGTAATAGAAAGATCAAATTTCTATGGTCCGACCTTGGAGGTGAGTATCTAAGTTACGAGTTTAGCACTCATATGAAAGAGTGTGGAATTGTTTCACAACTCACACCTACCGGAACACCACAGCGAAATGGTGTGTCGGAACATCGTAATCGTACTTTATTGGATATGGTTCGATCTATGATGTCTCTGACGGACTTGCCACTGTCATTTTGGGGTTATGCACTAGAAACAGCTGCATTCACTTCAAATCGGGCACCAACTAAATCCGTCGAAAAGACACCGTATGAATTGTGGTTTGGAAACAAACTAAGCTATCATTTCTTAAAGTTTGGGGATGCGATGTTTATGTGAAGAAACTTCAACCGGATAAACTCGAACCCAAAGCGAAAGAATATGTTTTCATAGGATACCCTAAGGAAACTATTGGGTATTCCTTCTATCACAGATCCGAGGGCAATGTTTTTGTTGCCAATAATGGATCCTTTCTAGAGAAAGAGTTTTTCGCGAAAGGTGTGAGTACTCGGAAGGTAGAACTCGAAGAGGTTGTAGAACCTTCTCTTCATAGTATGGTGAGTAGCGCAGCGCCGGAAGTTGTTTTGGAGTTGGCTTCACCAATTGAAGAGGGAACTAATGATAATGATCATGAAGCTCTGAAAGAGAATACTACCGAACATCGTAGGTCTAGTAGGACGCGTGCAGCTCCCGAGCTGTACGGAAATCCTGTTATGAATTTCATGGTTGATGAAATTGATGACCCTACGACGTATGAATAAGCGATGATGAGCCCGGATTCCAACAAATGGTTAGAAGCCATGAAATCCGAGATGGAATCCATGTACAAAAACCAAGTTTGGAACTTGGTGGAATTACCTCACGACTGTAAGGCCATGGAAAATAAATGGATTTTCAAAAGGAAAAATGATGCTGATGGTAATGTGACCGTCTATAAAGTTCGACTTGTCGCAAAGGAGTTTCGACAAATTCAAGGAGTTGACTACGATGAGACATTCTCTCCCGTAGTGATGCTAAAGTCAGTTAGGATTATGTTAGCAATTGCTGCATATTTCGACTATGAAATATGGCAGATGGATGTCAAAACTGCGTTCCTCAATGGAAATATTGATAAAGAGTTGTATATGATACAACCAAAGGGTTTTGTCGATCCTAAGGATGCTAACAAGGTATGCAAGCTTCAGTGATCCATCTATGGACTGAAGTAAGCATCCCGGAGTTGGAATCTCTGCTTTGATGAGGTGATCAAAGAGTTTGGATTTGTCCAAACTTATGGAGAGGCTTATATTTACAAGAAAGTGAGTGGGAGCAATGTGGCATTTCTGATATTATATGTGGATGGCATATTATTGATCGGAAATGATATAGATCGTTTAAACAGTGTTAAAAGTTATCTAAACAGCAAATTTTCAATGAAGGGCCTAGGTGAAGCGTCATACATATTAGGCATAAATATCTATAGAGATAGATCTAGGCGCCTAATAGGGCTATCACAAAGTACATACCTTGATAAGATTTTAAAGAAGTTTAAAATGGATGGAAGTAAGAAGGGGTTCTTACCTATGTTGCAAGGCAAGACATTGAGTAAGACTCAAAGTCCGGCTATGGTGGAAGAAAGAGAGATAATGGACAAAGTCCCCTATGCTTCAGCCATAGGCTCTATAATGTACGCCATGCTATGTACAAGACCGGATGTGGCACATGCTATTAGTTTGACTAGTAGGTACCAATATGATCCAGGATCGGAACACTGGATAGCGGTCAAGAATATCCTTAAGTACTTGCAAAGAACTAAGGATATGTTTCTTGTGTACGGAGGTGAAGAAGAGCTCGTCGCTAAGTGTTATGTTGATGCTATCTTTGACACCGATCCGGATGACTCTAAGTCTCAATTCGGATACATATTTCTCATGAATGGTGGAACGGTTAGTTGGAGGAATTCCAAACAACCAGTGGTGGCGGGATCAACAATGGAGGCCGAATATATTGCTGCTTCGGAAGCGGCTCAGGAAGCGGTTTGGATGAAGGAGTTCATATCCAAACTAGGTGTGGTTGCGAGCGTGTTGGACCAAATGGTGATCTATTGTGACAACAATGGTGCCATAGCCAATGCCAAAGAACCAAGGTCTCACAAGAATTCCAAGCATATTAAGCGTCGGTTTCACTCCATCCACGAGCATGTCAAGGATGGAGATATAAAGATTTGTAAAGTACACACGGATCTCAATGTAGCAGATCCGTTGACTAAAACTCTCCCTAGAGCAAAACATGATCAACACCAGAACTCCATGGGTGTTAGATTTATCACTATGTAACTAGATTATTGTCTCTAGTGCAAGTGGGAGACTGAAGGGAATATGCCTTGAGAGGCAATAATAAAGTGGTTATTATGTATATTCCAAGTATATGATAGATTTTTACTTTGCATGCTATAATTGTATTAATACGGAAACATTAATACATGTGTGTTTAATAAACAAATAGAAAGTTTGTGGTTATGCCTCTCTCATAAACTAGCTCGTTGATTAACAAAATGATCAAGGTTTCCTGATCATGGACATTGGATGTTGTTAATAACGAGGTCACAACATTAGTGTAATGGTGTAATGAACATTCATCCGAAGTATAGCATTACGATCAAAGTCATTGAGGTTATATTTCTATAACAACATATGAAGTGATCCTAATTATTAGACCGCATTATGTCCGCATTATTCGCAAACCATAGGGTGACACACTTAAGATACACCGACACCATTTGGAGCAAAAGTTTCATGCCGGAAAGAATAACAAGCGCATGAATTTATTTCACTAGATACCGAAATGGGTTTTCGGGTGAAATTGTAGAAAGTGTTTTTGCATGTGAAATGAAATACTAGCAAGGGGTTATATGTGAATGTTTGTCATTAAAGTAATTGACAAAATTCTGAATTATTAAAAGGAGTTTTATTTAATGAGAGTTTGCATTAAATTTGGTGGAAATTTAATGGGAATTTGAGTGGGTTTTTGAGTGGAGGAAATTGAAAGGCATTTTTGTGAGTGGAGTGTCCACCCACATCAATGGAGGGAGGGCAAGGGGGCAGCCCCCATGCGCCGGCCACCCCCTTGGGGTGCCCCCTCCTCCTATAAAAGGAGACCCCTCCCTCCCTCTCTCACTCACACCTCCTCGTGAAGGATCTCTCTCCCCCTCTAGTATTTATCCCCATGGTCTCGGACTAGCGAGATACATGTTCCCGATGGCTATTCGGCAAGAAAGAGTTGTGCTTCCACTGCATCGCTGGAGCGAGGAGGTGGAGGTTGCTCGGTGACTCGGACGTGTGTGCGAGCACGGATGCGCTGCTGATTTGCGGCGCTAGGACTTCCTCTCGATCTTGAGATCGGCAAGAGATCGTCTATATCAACCACGAGTTCAAACTCGTTAAGCTTTGTCGGTCTTCAAGGGTATGTTCTCTACGGATGTATACCCTCCCGTTGCTTGTATCTAGTAGATAGATCTTGGTACATAGTTGTTCCCATCGTAGGAATTTTTTGTTTTCTATGCTGCGAACCCTACAATAAGAACTATTTTCAAAGAAACCATCCATTGATATAAAGCATGACAAAGCAAGACAATGACAGACCAGCAACTAGAGCAGGAACTATTTTTTTGTGTTTTTGATAAGAGAAAGCAAACCAAAGTAAACTAATTTATTTGGAGTTTTTGATAAAAATAGGCAAACAAAACTAAGCAAAAGAAACTAAGCAAAACAAAAACAAAGTAAAGAGAAAGGTTGTGAAGGAATCCCCTTGTGAAGCCGTCCACCTTCAGGTTATCATCTGAACCTCCTACAGTATTATGTTGCAAGCAACGGATAACTGCTTTAAGCAAAGTGTGTAAGGTAAACAATCCACTTGTTCCATGAACAAGAGACAGTTGTTTTCTCCCTAGTAGTAACAACACATCTACAACCTTAGAAATTTCTATCACTTCCCTTATATTAAATAGAGGCAGGAACCCACTATCGAGCATAAATACCCCCTCTTGGTGTCACTAGAATCTACTTGGCCAAGATAGCTACTAGAAACGGAGAGCATGAAAGATCACAAACAACATAGACATGATAGAATCAATAAGACAAAACCATTAATCAATCTGACATAGTAATCTCAATATCCATCGGATCCCCGCAAACACAACATGCATGATTACAAATAGATGATCTTGATCATGAACGAAGCTCACAAGATCTAAACATGGTACCACAAAGGAGGAGATACAACCATCTAGATACTACATGGACCCGTAGTCCAAGGTGGAACTACTCACGCTTCATACCGGAGGCTGGCATGATGAAGAAGAAGGCCTCCGGGATGATCTCCCCTCTGGCAGGGTGCCGGGAAGAGCTTCAGATCCCTCCCGATCTAGGGACGATGGTGGCGGCGGCTACGGACTATTTCGTGGAAGATTGATCGGGTAATTAGGGTTTTGGTATCGGGGGCTCTTTATAGGCAAAGAGGCGAGGAAGGGGCACCCAGGACAGTCGCACACACCCCAGGCACAGGCCCACCTAGGCCGCGCGGCCAGGGGGTGTGCCCCCCTGGTGGCTCTTCTCCGTCTCGTACTCTGGCTCCGTGCTCCCCACGGTAAAATATTGACTTTGGCTTTTATCCCGTCCAATTCCGAGAATATTGATTTTCTGCCTTTTCTGGAACCAAAAACAGAAGAAAACATGCAACTGGCACCGTGGCATCTTGTTAATTGGTTAGTACCAGAAAACATATAAAACACCTAAAAGTGTAGACAAAGCAAAGCAAAATAGATACTAAACAAGCATGTAACATCAAAAATTATAGATACGTTTTTGACGTATCAGGGTACCATGGACGCGGTCAACCAGCGCCCTAGCCGAGCGAACACGGACTCATGGAGGCATGGGAAGGAGCCCTCTCGATCGGAGAAGGTCTCCCCGGTTCGTGACATTGGGGCAGATGTCGAGGCTCCAGTGGAAAGAATAAGAAAAAGAAGAGTAAGAATAAGGGCCCCGCCACGTCGGCCACGGGTGTGGTGGTTCCTACGGACTTGACCTCTAAGATGGCGGACACCAGCGTTTCCTTCGTGGTACCACCAACGCGCCGAGAATGCCTTTAGTACTACGGCCATGGGGTGGATGGAGGATTTTACTTCATCTACATGGGCGGGGTTTAGATGACGGTCCCTAAGACATTGGTGATGGTGATAGTCTTGCCTTCCCGGGACCCACCCCTATCGGTCGAGGTGACGGAGTCTCTGATCCAGGAGGATCTGACAGCGGTATTACCGGGTCAAGAATGGCCGGTACGTCGTGTCTCTGCCTCTGAATTCGTGGACTCCTTCCTGTCGGTGGACATCCTGTGCATGCATGCATGTGGTTCGTCCTTCACTCTCCCGATACATCAGCTGAAGGTTTCCATCCAGCCGTCCCATGTAGTCCAGGATTCTGTGCTGATGCTCTCTAAGGTTTGGGTTCGCCTCCTAGGCATCCGTGACGAGGCCAGGAGGACTGAGCTTGTTTCCCTCATCGGACAGTTGGTGGGCAAGGTGCTCGAGGTGGACCGGGGTTCTCACTCGGGACATGGAGTGGTCCGGATGAGGCTCCTCTGCCCAGACCATTTGGTGTTCCCCGTCTCCTTGCCACGCTTCTTCTTCAACCACGTGGGCAAGGACCTGTTGGTGGATCTCGACGAGGATGCAGCGTCACCTGAGGCCAGACCCCTGACCCCTCCGTCCCCTCCTCCCGGCGATAGTCCAGGGAAGGGCGGTCGAGGGTCAGAGGATGAGTCCTCGGAGGATAGCGACTTTGGGACGGACCCCTCACCGCTGGCGACGGACTCCTCGCGCCCGCCCCTACAGCCCTCACATCGAGCCGAGGGGGTCCGTAGGCGGACTAGACAACGGCTCCCCCGGGTCCAGGCTTTTCAGCCGGGGGAACCTTCTTCCCTGGATGGCGTCCTCTTTCTCTCATTGCCCCCGCCAAGATAGCACCGGTGGATCTCCCTCGCTCATACCGCCCTGATCCCCCAATGTGCATCATCCTGGATATCGCACAGTACGTCTCCAACCTTGACCTCGACCTTTCGCTCGCTCCGGGGATCCCCTTTCCCCGGTCTCCCCCACCCTCGCCGGAGGTGGTGACCTCGGGGAGTGTGGGGATGGTGGTGAGCCCTCAGGTATCACCGCTGTCAACGGGAGTTGTGTAACATCCCAAAAATACTAAACTTAGATCATCAAACACTAATCATCAAAATTAGGGCTAACAAAAACTTTTCTAAGTAAACCCATGAATGCATGTATATGTGTATGCATGGATTTTGAATTTCTTTAAAAACCACCTTGTTTGTGTGATCCATTGCTTGTAAAATGTTTCTTAGGTGAAATGAACATCATCTAAAACATTTCCCACACTTTTCCTAAAGACAAGTAAATCAAAACAAATATATGAAGTGAATGGTCATTTTGACCAAGTTAACTCCCATGCCTACTTTGGCTATCTCAAACTTTCAAAACCTAACAGAAACTTTTCTGGATCTTTGCACCCCTTGAATGTACTCATAACAAGGTATCAAGGCCCACTTCGTGATCATCCAGAAACTTTCAAATGCATAGTTTAAATGACAATTCAAAATTGAATCTTCTTCATATGGGAAGATCCCACTTTTCCAAAACCCACTCAAACAAGCTCAACTTTCAAAACCCAAGCATCTGCAGACTCACCAGCACCAATCTAGCAAACCCACCAAAAATCATTTCAAAATTCAAAACTTGATTTCATGCGGCCATTTCATCAAACAGGTTGCAGACACAAATCAAACAAAACATCAAACACTATAGAGTGAAGTGATTCTTGCCTAACTTGTTCCCTAGTTAGCTCACACACAACTCAGTAGATCATCTAGAAAGATTAGCCGAACACTAGCACCCCTGTGAGCTTGCCATTGCCATTAATGGTGAACAGCCGAGCACCTCAATGCCACCCCATTGTGGACAGCAAGCTAGGAGCAGCAGCAAGCCTAGCCAGCATGTCTGGGAGGCAGCCCACCGTCCATCGCCACTCCCTGTCCCAGCCGCGAGCGTTGCCAAGCCCTGGACCACGCGCACACGACACGCCCAGACCATGCCGAGCGTGCGCCAGAGCGCCACCCTCGACCAGCATCCACAGACCACGTGCCGCCCTCACCGCATGCACACACGATCACCACCGACCCAGGAGACCGCCAGACATCCCCGTTTGCCACCCCGTGCCATACAACCATCGCCCGCCGTCGAAGACGCCGCCTCTGCAGCGCAGAGCACCACCCGTTTCAGACCAAACCACACCGCCCCATGCCTCGTGACCATGTCGTTGAGCATCGCCAGGAGACATAGCACCGTCCCCTACCCTTGCCCATGCCATTAGCCGCCTGTAACGTCGCCCCCGACGAGCTCACCGTGCGCCCCGACGGTCCCCTCGCTCGACTATAAATAGAGGCCACCCCCGCATGATTTCTTCACACCACCTCACTCCCCTCTCCCCACTGATCGTGCCACCCCATTCTCAGAGCAAGGCGAGCACCACCTTGCCGGAATTTCACTGGAGCCTGCCGCTGCCGGAGAAGAAGGGAGCCAGCGATTGGAGCCGCCCTAGGAGAAGCCACTGGTACCAGGAGGTTCGCCGTCGTCGACTTCGTCGTTCGCCCGCCTCGCCGACCCTCGCCCGTACCCCGGTGAGCCCCCAGCACCCCTCACTGGCCGCGCTAGGTTTCGTTCTCGCCGGAGTTGTCTCGCGTCGACGATGACCCTCAGCCGTTAGATTAGAACTAGATCGAACGATCCACGTTGCCCCATACCGCTTCGCCCAGTCCCGTGTCACTGACGAGTGGGGACACCCACTTAAGCAGCCCGCGGGAGCACTGCGCTTAGCAGGCCGGCCCGTTAGAATTTCCCGCGCAGCCCAACAATTCAAATTAAAGCCTTTTCTATTTAATTTCAAACACACTTCAGCACCCAACTTCAAAAATCAACCCAGATCGATTCGGTGCACCAAATTGAATGAAACCAATTTTGTTGGAAAGGTCTGTGAATGCTTAATCCAAGCCTGTTGGATTCAAGTCATTTGGATCTATAGATCACCCATAGTAAAAATAACAAGGAAGAAGATTTTATGCATTCAAACATTTTTCAAATTTCAACCATAAAAGCTTTTGAGTTGATTCCAACTCTCAAAAATCACATTTAACCATACCTTTCAGAATATATAAAAATATATAGGTTTACTTGTAGAAATAATGTTCAAGTAATAAAAGAATGGTTCATAAGCATTTCTAGCCACTTTAATTAATTAAAATAAAAGGGTAAAACCTTATTAAATTGTGACACCACTTTAAATCACATTCCCATGGACTACAATATGTGGTGATGACATGTGTCAACATGATCCCATGTTTGGTTTGGAGAATATGAAATCTTAAGTAGTTTTTCAATGAGTAGAAATTACTTTTCTAAAAATAAAAAGGATTTAAACCAAGCCTTAACCTTGTAATGTTAGGGATGATGCTAGATCATCCATAGGACCCTTGTGTGTGATGATTGAAAGTAGTTAAGTATTGTTTGGTGATTGTGTACCTCGTATTTATTCATAGACGCTAGTACCGACCAAGGATACTACGAGGAGGAAGGAGGATACTACGAAGAGGAAGCCGAGGAGAACTTCAACCACTGCTCTGCACAAGGCAAGCTAGTAACTATGCAAGCTTACATTGACATTGATGCAAGCTAAAACTCGCAAGACACCCTAATTTAGCAAGCCTAATACTACTAGTGAATGTGCAAGCTAACCCTTGCAAGATACCCTACTGATGCCACAAACCCATACCTGTGATCCTACCTACTTGTTAAACCAATCCTAGTTTTATGGCAAGCTTCTTACTTTATTTCTTTATCAAAGCTTACTTAGAGTCTACTTAAGAGTTTGGTAGATACCAGACAGTTGTGCTGAAGGTTGCATAAAGAGCATAAAATTTGGCCTAAGCTAGAAACCTTGATATCAGCCTAAGATATAAGGTTGGACTTAGTTGAAACCCCACTAGTTACCACCCCTCATCATTACTACCCTCACTTGTAGATGCTAGTGCTAAGCTTAAAACTTGATCAACTCTTAGATGGGAATACTTGGTGGAAAAATGGTTATGAAAACCTTGGAATGATGGATCATTCTATTGAAATGTTTTGGACAGGTGTTTCCAAACCCTTGATGATTCTGGTGATAAAAATGTTGAGGCATGAGCCTTAGCCCTATATAAAACTGATGGTTGTCTGGATGCGATACCATTCCAATTTTAGCGTACAACCACAATACCCGAATATTGGGTAGGGCTTGACTGGAAACTTATATCCCTTAGTATTAGTTCCCTCCTGGCCAAGGTCTGAGCTGAGGCTACCTTGTGAAGATTGTCCACCTGTGCAGTACCCAAGATGACAGTGGTCATGGTTGGGATGCCAAACTCACAGGAGAGGTGCTTATACTAGGGAGTGTAATTGAAAGGTTAGGATTGATTATCCGCATACTGAGTATGGTGAATTCAGGATTTGTTCCTGACGGATGTATCGAATGTTGTGTTGAAAGTGTACAATCTCTACAGAGTGTCAAACTATTCGAATAGCCGCATCCGCGGTTATGGACAGTTGGAGTGGCCATACTGTTCCCCCGTCAGACTTTTCAAAATGACTTGTGAAATGAATTGAGACTTTGACTGGACCACAACAGAGTTGTGACCTGAATTACAAGATCCCACTTAGGAGTTATAAAATTGTGACTAGCTTTGGAACTTAGTAAAGATAAACCTGGCTTTTTTCAAAACAACCCTAGAGCCTAGTGTCCTATTATCCAAAAAACCCCTTTTATTGTTAGTATTAGTTTGCGAGTACTTGAAGAGTACTCATGGCTTTGTCCCTGGCTATTCCCATGGCCAGACTATGAAGAGGAGTACCTGGAAGATGGGCCCCAGGAAGGTTACGACAACTAGGATCATCTCCCATCGTCAGCATTGCCTGTGACCCCGAAGATGGAGCTTCGCCTACGCTACCGTTATTATTACGTATTCCGTTGCTTGATGTTGTATTAAGAACTGGATCATGAGATCCCTATTTGTGTAAGAACTTATGTACCGTTTGTAATGGATGAAGTACTATGGTATCCAATTCTGTTATGTCTCGCAAAAATGGTAATCCTGGGATTGCGATGTATGGCATAACAGGCATCTAGGATTGAAAAATCCGGGTGTTGACAAGTTGGTATCAGAGCCATCCTGACCATAGGAGACCCTAGTTAGACCGGACGTTGAACCAAAAACTTAGTTTCAAAATCAAAGAACAAAAATATTTACAAAAACTTATTCTCATTCTTACCTCTTTAATTCTTTCATAAAACTTCATGTTCCTCAAAAACTCTTGCAAAATAGATAAAATTTTGGCACACTTGATCACTCTGCTAATCTACTCATCCTCTATTTTTATAGATGGACGTGAAGTACAACAAGTTTTACCAACTCGGGAATGGAGGGGACCTTATCTTTGAGAGGGATCTGGATCAGCTTTCGGAACTTCTGGAGCGTCCACACCCCGAGTTCTTCGGAGCTCAGCTCAATGATCAAGGAGGAGAAGATCTGCAGTGGCTAATTGTTGCAACTCTCCGAGGAAAGATTGAACCTCCCACTGCGGAGGGAATTCAGTTTACCTTGAGGGAAAACAACTAGCTCGATGGACTTGCCAGAGCAATGCAGGAAGCTCTTTCTCATCTGTGTGGGCAGAGCATCAATCAGATCAAGGGTACTCGCTTTGAGTTTTTCCCCAGGCGTGACGCAAATGGCCAACCACTGGAAGCCCCATACCACCCCGAGCTGAAGACTCAATTGGACCACCTTAGCTTCATGATGTATGATCGTCAGCAGGAATTGGACAACTGCCGTGACTATTGCAACCACAAGTCTGCCATCATCAAGACGAAGGATCAGACCATCGCCATGCTAGCAAAGGATCGCAAGTCTCGCCGCCGTCAACTCGACAAGAAGGAGCGCATTATTGCCCGTCTTCGCCATCGCATCTCCTCTCTGGAAGAGACCATCCACGAGATAGACATGCAGTTGGAGGAAAGGGAGAATGCCGGAGAGGATCTTCGTGGAGACCCTTACTCCTATCTCAGCGATGACGATGATTTTCTGGAGGATCAGGCCATGGACTTCTTCACCGATGAGGATGATTTCGCCTTCGTCGATGATGCTGAAGATGATGAAGCCACAGACTCCAAGGAGTAGTAGCACTGAGCACTAGCGTAGTGAGTAGTAGTCGGTCCCACTGTATCGTAGTTCCAGAATGGTTCTTAAAACCATCTGTTTTTCCTTACTGTGGTGTGCGTTGTATCGAGTGAATGAATGAATGAAAAAGCAAGTTGCTAGAAAAACCTGAGTCAAACTCTAAAAACTTTTCAAAAAAACCCAAAACCTTAGCAATTTCCCTCTTTTCTCATGATCTATATCAATCTTCAGATGCCACGTGGAGGAACTGGTTCAGCCCCGGACCCGATGTTGCAGATCCTGCAAATGTTGACTTCTGACCGCGAAGCTGAAAGAGCGGAACGTCAAGCCAACCTAGCCACTCTGCAACAGATAGCCCAGCTAGCCCACAATAACCAAGGCCATGGAAATCAGGACAACCATGGATCTAAGCTCAAGAATTTCCAGAATACCAACCCACCCGGTTTCACCAAGTCAGAAGAACCCCTAGACGCCGATGATTGGCTGCAAACCATGGAAAATAACTTAGAAGTAGCAGGAGTGGAAGCCAACGAGAAAGTCCTATTCGCCACCCATTATCTAGCCGGAGATTCCAGGGCATGGTGGAACAGTGTTCGTGCAATGACCGGAGGCCAAATGATAACCTGGGAGGAATTCAAGGTCAAGTTTAGCAGAACCCATGTGCCACCAGGTTTGATCAAGAGAATGAGAGACGAGTTCAGAGAGTTGAAGCAAGGACGGATGACTGTAGTGGAATACCGTGACAAATTTTTGTCATTAGCTAGGTATGCCCCGGACGAGATAGACACCAAATCCAAGAAGAAAGAAAGATTCCTGAATGGTCTGCATGACGATATGCAGACGGTGTTAGTCAATATCCCCTTTGTTGATATTGAAGCCCTTGTCGACTCTGCTATCCAGATGGAAGGAAAGATCAACCAGGCCAATGAGAACCGCAAGCGTCGCATGATGCATCAACCAGGAACCCATCAGACCCCAAAGTATCGCCCCAACCCATCTCCAGGATTTGCCCCAAGAACCAACAGACCCCCTATGACCCGTCCAACCTATCCCAACCGTGGAAACCCTAGAACCGTAGGAAATCACAACGACCCCGGCAACTCTAGCAATTTCACCCGTGCCCCACCCAAGTTCAACACCAACAATGCTACCGCCAACCCCAACACTGCCCCGAGGACTAGAAGCAATGTTGTGCCTGTCACAGCCAAGGACAAGTCACAAGTGACCTGTCATGACTGTGGAAATAAAGGCCACTATTCCAACGAGTGCCCCAACAAGAAGAATGCTACAGCCCCCGACGCCAATGTCCTAGCTCAGCAGCAGCGTCGTGTCCAACCAGGGAGAAGATTTGCCCTAGGGAATTCACTCAACCGCAATGGCCGTCTTTTTCTCATGCATGCTGAAGAAGCTCAGGAAGCGCCAAACGTCGTGCTGGGTATGTTTTCTGTTAATTCAGTACTTGCAAGAGTGTTGTTTGATTCTGGTGCATCGCATTCATTTGTCACCAAAGAATTTTCCTGCACTAGTAAAATTCAACCAACCAAACTGAAGCATGTGATGATTGTACAAATTCCCGGATCAACCACCAAGGCTAGGCAAATTTGCAAGGCCGTCCCTATCCGAATCCATGGCATAGATTTTTATGCTAACCTAATAGTACTCGGAACTAAAGGTTTGGAAGTAGTACTAGGAATGGATTGGATGTCCAAACATAAAGGATTGATTGAATGTGCCAAGAAAGCCATCACCATGACCAGTACCGCTGGAATATCAATCGAGCATATATCTGAAACCTCACCTCGTCAATTCAAGTGTAACAAGAGTCTATCCCAACCTACCATTGACCAAGTTCGGATAGTCTACGAATACCCCGATGTATTTCCAGATGTTTTGCCCGGTATGCCCCCAGATCGGGATATCGAGTTTATCATCGAACTAATCCCCGGAACAGGACCCATAGCCCAGAGACCCTATAGTATGAACCCATCAGAACTAGAAGAACTGAAGAAGCAACTGGATTCCATGTTGGAAATCGGATTGATTCAACCGAGTGCGTCCCCATGGAGATCACCTGTCTTGTTTGTGGACAAGAAGGATGGAGGTAACCGTTTGTGTACGGATTATAGGAAGTTGAATGATGTCACCATCAAGAACAAGTACCCCTTGCCCAAGATAGAAGATTTGTTTGATCAGTTGACTAGTGCCTAGGTGTTTTCTAAGATTGATCTTAGGACTGGCTATCATCAACTCAAAATTCGTGCAGAGGATATCCCAAAGACTGCCTTTACCACCAGATATGGATTGTAAGAGTATACAGTCATGTCTTTTGGATTAACCAATGCCCCCGCTTATTTCATGAACCTCATGAATAAGATTTTCATGGACTTCCTGGATAAGTTTGTCGTTGTTTTCATCGATAACATTCTGATTTATTCCAAATCAGAAGAAGAACATGAGCTACACCTAAGGACCATTCTTGGAACCCTTAGAGAGCATCAGTTGTATGCCAAGTTTAGCAAATGTGAATTCTGGTTACAGGAAGTAGGATTCCTCGGTCACATTGTATCAGCCGGAGGAATTGCCGTTGACCCTGCCAAAGTGAAAGATGTAGAAGATTGGCAAGCCCCCACCACTCAAACCCAAGTTCGTGCTTTTCTCGGATTGGCGGGATATTACCGCAAATTTGTAGAAGGATTCTCTAGTATCGCCCGACCCATGACCCAATTGCTGAAGAAGGACAAGAAGTTTGAATGGACCGACAAGTGTGAAGCGAGTTTTCAATAACTCAAGAGGAGATTGATATCAGCCGCAATCTTAATCATGCCGGATATCACGAAGCCCTTCGATGTGTATTGTGACGCATCCAAGATTGGTCTCGGATGTGTGCTAATGCAAGAAGGCAAAGTTATATCTTATCTATCGCGACAATTGAAGCAACATGAACAAAATTACCCAACCCATGACCTCGAACTCGCAGCCGTAGATCTAGCCCTGAAGACATGGAGACATTACCTAATGGGAAATCGTTGTGAGATTTATTCGGATCACAAGAGCCTAAAGTATATATTCACTCAGAAAGAGCTGAATATGAGGCAGAGAAGATGGATTGAGCTAATCAAGGATTACGACCTGGACATTCACTATCACCCTGGTAAAGCCAATGTGGTAGCCGATGCCCTTAGCAGATTGCCGTGCCGCTTGAACTCCATGATTTTGAAGGAGCAACCAAGTTTGCACAAAGAGATGGAAGATTTTCGAATGGAATTAGTAAGTGAAGGATTTTTGGCTAGCATAGAACTTCAGACCACTTTGATCAGTCAAATTAAAGAGGCGCAGAAAGGAAATGCTAGTATCGACGGAATAAAACATCGTATCGGTACTGGCAAAGTACCCGGATTCACCGAGGACGAAGAAGGAGTTCTGTGGTACAAAGGACGCCTTTGTGTACCAACAGATTCAGAGTTGAAAGAAGTTATCTTGAAGGAGGCTTACGATACTCTTTATTCTATCCATCCCGGAGGAACTAAGATGTATCAAGATTTGAAAGAGAAATTTTGGTGGCATAAGATGAAGAGAGAAATCGGAAGCTATATCGCCAAGTGTGATATATGTCAGCGAGTCAAGGCAGGACATCAAAGACCCGCTGGATTGTTGCAACCTTTGCAAATTCCGGAATGGAAATGGGATTCTGTAGGAATGGACTTTATCACTGGACTACCTACTTCTAGTAGGGGAAATGACTCTATTTGGGTCATAGTGGACAGGTTGTCCAAAGTCGCCCATTTCTTGCCCGTTAAAACCACCTATCAGAGTTCGAAGCTAGCAGAGTTGTACATCGCTAGAATCGTTAGTTTGCACGGAGTGCCCAAGAACATCGTATCGGATCGAGGAACTCAGTTTACCTCGAGATTCTGGAAGAAAGTCCAAGAAGGTTTAGGAACCCACCTAGATTTCAGTACCGTGTATCACCCTCAGACCGATGGACAAACGGAGCGAGTAAACCAAATACTCGAAGATATGCTTAGAGCATGTGTGCTAGAATATGGATCCAAATGGGAAGACTGTCTGCCGTTTGCAGAATTTTCTTACAACAATAGTTACCAAGCCAGTTTGCAAATGGCCCCATTTGAATTCATGTACGGAAGGAAGTGTCGCACCCCTTTGAACTGGTCGGAAGTAGGAGAGAGTCAGATTTTCGGACCCGACATCCTATGAGAAGCAGAAGAGAAGGTTCACAAGATTCGTGAGCACCTCAAGACAGCCCAATCCCGACAAAAGAGTTACGCCGACAAGAGACGTCGAGACCTCGCCTTCAACATCGGAGATTTTGTTTATCTGAAAGTGTCGCCATTGAAGGGAATGCAGCGTTTCCAACTCAAAGGAAAGTTAGCCCCCAGATATATCGGACCTTTCAAAATTCTGAACTGTCGAGGAGAAGTATCGTATCAATTGGAACTACCCGAAGAGATGTCAGCCGTGCACAATGTGTTCCATATCTCGTTACTTCGCAAGTGTCTCGAAGTCCCCGAGAAGACCGAAGTGTTCAAGAATATCGATCACCAGACCATAGAGATCAATGATGACCTGACCTATCCCGAAGTACCCATCCGTATATTGGAAGAAGCCTTTAGAACTACCCGAACCCGAAGCATCAAGTTTCTCAAGATTCAGTGGAGCAACCACACAGAAGAGGAAGCTACCTAGGAACGCGAAGATCACATCAGAACGGAGTTTCCAGATCTCTTCAAATCCTAGGTAATCTTTTCGTCCTTTTTCAAATCTCGGGACGAGATTTTGTTTAAGGGGGGAAGGTTTGTAACATCCCAAAAATACTAAACTTAGATCATCAAACACTAATCATCAAAATTAGGGCTAACAAAAACTTTTCTAAGTAAACCCATGAATGCATGTATATGTGTATGCATGGATTTTGAATTTCTTTAAAAACCACCTTGTTTGTGTGATCCATTGCTTGTAAAATGTTTCTTAGGTGAAATGAACATCATCTAAAACATTTCCCACACTTTTCCTAAAGACAAGTAAATCAAAACAAATATATGAAGTGAATGGTCATTTTGACCAAGTTAACTCCCATGCCTACTTTGGCTATCTCAAACTTTCAAAACCTAACAGAAACTTTTCTGGATCTTTGCACCCCTTGAATGTACTCATAACAAGGTATCAAGGCCCACTTCGTGATCATCCAGAAACTTTCAAATGCATAGTTTAAATGACAATTCAAAATTGAATCTTCTTCATATGGGAAGATCCCACTTTTCCAAAACCCACTCAAACAAGCTCAACTTTCAAAACCCAAGCATCTGCAGACTCACCAGCACCAATCTAGCAAACCCACCAAAAATCATTTCAAAATTCAAAACTTGATTTCATGCGGCCATTTCATCAAACAGGTTGCAGACACAAATCAAACAAAACATCAAACACTATAGAGTGAAGTGATTCTTGCCTAACTTGTTCCCTAGTTAGCTCACACACAACTCAGTAGATCATCTAGAAAGATTAGCCGAACACTAGCACCCCTGTGAGCTTGCCATTGCCATTAATGGTGAACAGCCGAGCACCTCAATGCCACCCCATTGTGGACAGCAAGCTAGGAGCAGCAGCAAGCCTAGCCAGCATGTCTGGGAGGCAGCCCACCGTCCATCGCCACTCCCTGTCCCAGCCGCGAGCGTTGCCAAGCCCTGGACCACGCGCACACGACACGCCCAGACCATGCCGAGCGTGCGCCAGAGCGCCACCCTCGACCAGCATCCACAGACCACGTGCCGCCCTCACCGCATGCACACACGATCACCACCGACCCAGGAGACCGCCAGACATCCCCGTTTGCCACCCCGTGCCATACAACCATCGCCCGCCATCGAAGACGCCGCCTCTGCAGCGCAGAGCACCACCCGTTTCAGACCAAACCACACCGCCCCATGCCTCGTGACCATGTCGTTGAGCATCGCCAGGAGACATAGCACCGTCCCCTACCCTTGCCCATGCCATTAGCCGCCTGTAACGTCGCCCCCGACGAGCTCACCGTGCGCCCCGACGGTCCCCTCGCTCGACTATAAATAGAGGCCACCCCCGCATGATTTCTTCACACCACCTCACTCCCCTCTCCCCACTGATCGTGCCACCCCATTCTCAGAGCAAGGCGAGCACCACCTTGCCGGAATTTCACTGGAGCCTGCCGCTGCCGGAGAAGAAGGGAGCCAGCGATTGGAGCCGCCCTAGGAGAAGCCACTGGTACCAGGAGGTTCGCCGTCGTCGACTTCGTCGTTCGCCCGCCTCGCCGACCCTCGCCCGTACCCCGGTGAGCCCCCAGCACCCCTCACTGGCCGCGCTAGGTTTCGTTCTCGCCGGAGTTGTCTCGCGTCGACGATGACCCTCAGCCGTTAGATTAGAACTAGATCGAACGATCCACGTTGCCCCATACCGCTTCGCCCAGTCCCGTGTCACTGACGAGTGGGGACACCCACTTAAGCAGCCCGCGGGAGCACTGCGCTTAGCAGGCCGGCCCGTTAGAATTTCCCGCGCAGCCCAACAATTCAAATTAAAGCCTTTTCTATTTAATTTCAAACACACTTCAGCACCCAACTTCAAAAATCAACCCAGATCGATTCGGTGCACCAAATTGAATGAAACCAATTTTGTTGGAAAGGTCTGTGAATGCTTAACCCAAGCCTGTTGGATTCAAGTCATTTGGATCTGTAGATCACCCATAGTAAAAATAACAAGGAAGAAGATTTTATGCATTCAAACATTTTTCAAATTTCAACCATAAAAGCTTTTGAGTTGATTCCAACTCTCAAAATCACATTTAACCATACCTTTCAGAATATATAAAAATATATAGGTTTACTTGCAGAAATAATGTTCAAGTAATAAAAGAATGCTTCATAAGCATTTCTAGCCACTTTAATTAATTAAAATAAAAGGGTAAAACCTTATTAAATTGTGACACCACTTTAAATCACATTCCCATGGACTACAATATGTGGTGATGACATGTGTCAACATGATCCCATGTTTGGTTTGGAGAATATTAAATCTTAAGTAGTTTTTCAATGAGTAGAAATTACTTTTCTAAAAATAAAAAGGATTTAAACCAAGCCTTAACCTTGTAATGTTAGGGATGATGCTAGATCATCCATAGGACCCTTGTGTGTGATGATTGCAAGTAGTTAAGTATTGTTTGGTGATTGTGTACCTCGTATTTATTCATAGACGCTAGTACCGACCAAGGATACTACTAGGAGGAAGGAGGATACTACAAAGAGGAAGCCGAGGAGAACTTCAACCACTGCTCTGCACAAGGCAAGATAGTAACTATGCAAGCTTACATTGACATTGATGCAAGCTAAAACTTGCAAGACACCCTACTTTAGCAAGCCTAATACTACTTGTGAATGTGCAAGCTAACCCTTGCAAGATACCCTACTGATGCCACAAACCCATACATGTGATCCTACCTACTTGTTAAACCAATCCTAGTTTTATGGCAAGCTTCTTACTTTATTTCTTTATCAAAGCTTACTTAGAGTCTACTTAAGAGTTTGGTAGATACCAGACAGTTGTGCTGAAGGTTGCATAAAGAGCATAAAATTTGGCCTAAGCTAGAAACCTTGATATCAGCCTAAGATATAAGGTTGGACTTAGTTGAAACCCCACTAGTTACCACCCCTCATCATTACTACCCTCACTTGTAGATGCTAGTGCTAAGCTTAAAACTTGATCAACTCTTAGATGGGAATACTTGGTGGAAAAATGGTTATGAAAACCTTGGAATGATGGATCATTCTATTGAAATGTTTTGGACAGGTGTTTGCAAACCCTTGATGATTCTGGTGATAAAAATGTTGAGGCATGAGCCTTAGCCCTATATAAAACTGATGGTTGTCTGGATGCGATACCATTCCAATTTTAGCGTACAACCACAATACCCGAATATTGGGTAGGGCTTGACTGGAAACTTATATCCCTTAGTATTAGTTCCCTCCCGGCCAAGGTCTGAGCTGAGGCTACCTTGTGAAGATTGTCCACCTGTGCAGTACCCAAGATGACAGTGGTCATGGTTGGGAGGCCAAACTCACAGGAGAGGTGCTTATACTAGGGAGTGTAATTGAAAGGTTAGGATTGATTATCCGCATACTGAGTATGGTGAATTCAGGATTTGTTCCTGACGGATGTATCGAATGTTGTGGTGAAAGTGTACAATCTCTGCAGAGTGTCAAACTATTCGAATAGCCGCGTCCGCGGTTATGGACAGTTGGAGTGGCCATACTGTTCCCCCGTCAGACTTTTCAAAATGACTTGTGAAATGAATTGAGACTTTGACTGGACCACAACAGAGTTGTGACCTGAATTACAAGATCCCACTTAGGAGTTATTAAATTGTGACTAGCTTTGGAACTTAGTAAAGATAAACCTGGCTTTTTGCAAAACAACCCTAGAGCCTAGTGTCCTATTATCCAGAAACCCCCTTTTGTTGTTAGTATTAGTTTGCGAGTACTTGAAGAGTACTCATGGCTTTGTCCCTGGCTATTCCCATGGCCAGACTATGAAGAGGAGTACCTGGAAGATGGACCCCAGGAAGGTTACGACAACTAGGATCATCTCCCATCGTCAGCATTGCCTGTGACCCCGAAGATGGAGCTTCGCCTACGCTACCGTTATTATTACGTATTCCGCTGCTTGATGTTGTATTAAGAACTGGATCATGAGATCCCTATTTGTGTAAGAACTTATGTACCGTTTGTAATGGATGAAGTACTATGGTATCCAATTCTGTTATGTCTCGCAAAAATGGTAATCCTGGGATTGCGATGTATGGCATAACAAGCATCTAGGATTGAAAAATCCGGGTGTTGACTGGTTGTGTGCTACTCGCTCGCCCCGGACACACCGGACCCCACCATTGTGGCTTCTGAGTCGACCAACTCTGACCCTCCCACGGAAGCCTCCAAGCTACGTCGTCCTAGGGCCCCGCGTCCGCCTCCCCCACCGCCCTCCCGGCCCAGCATCCGCCTTGCGGGGTCCAGGGCTGGGCTGCCCAGAGCCTAGGTGGAGGAGCATACGACTCGCCATGTCAATGACCGTGACAAGTTTCCAGGTACTCCTTACGTTCCCCCTCTCTGTTTCTGGTCCGTCTTGTTCTGTTCGGTCCATGTTCTTGGTACTTACTGACATCCCTCTGACACACCTGGGCAAGGTGGCGGATGACTGTGGGATTGTCCTTCAAGGCGAGAAGGTGCCAAGGATTTCTCAGCTTGCCGCCATTAAGGCGCCTGAGGGATATGAGGGGGCGATTGCCGCAGCCCGTGCACGGGATGCACGGGAGCGCAAACACTCTCGGGTCCTTGCACAGGATAGGGCCGCCGTCCTTGACCCCAGCAAGGATCCACCTCCAGCTCCTGTTGGCGCTCTGTCAACGTGGGAGTGCTTAGTTGGGAAACCCCAAGAGCAAGGTGTGAAGAGCACATCAGCAAGTCTTCCCTCAGTAAGAAACCGAGGTTATCGAACCAGTAGGAGGAAGGAAATGTCTCAAAGGTGTTGCAACTTGGAAACCTACACAACACAAACTCAAGAATTTGCCCCAACGAACAGTGAGGTTGTCAATCTCACCGGTTGCTATAACAAAGGATTAACTGTATGGTGTGGAAGGTAATACTGGTTTACAGCAAGTAAACATGAATAGTGGAAGATGTATCAATGGTAAAGACTGGACTGGGTCCATAGTTCACTAGAGGTGTTCTCCATAGATAAACAAACATAGCATGCTGGGTAAACAAATTACAGCAGGGCAATTGACAGCACTGAGCAAGGTATAACAATGCAATACTATACATTCATGATCCTATGAGATTCGATTGGGCAATACAACAAGATACATAGACCGCCATCCAACTGCATCTATGACTAGAAGTCCACCTTTGGGTTATCATCCAAACCCCCTCCAGTATTAAGTTGCAAGCAACAGACAACTGCTTTAAGCAAAGTGTGCAAGGTAAACAATCCACTTGTTCCATGAACAAGAGACCGTTGTTTTCTCCCTAGTGGCAACAACATATCTACAACCTTAGATATTTATGTCACTTCCCTTAGATTAAATAGAGGCATGAACCCACTATCGAGCATAAATACCCCCTCTTGGAGTCACTAGCAACTACTTGGCCAAGATAGCTACTAACAATGGAGAGCATGCAAGATCACAAACAACACAGACATGATAGAATCAATAATACAAAACCATTAAACAATTAGACTTAGTAATCTCAATATACATTGGATTCCCGCGAACACAACATGCATGATTACAAATAGATGAGATCTTGATCATGAACGGAGATCACAAGATCTAGACATGAAAGCACAAAGGAGGAGATACAACCATCTAGCTACTACATGGACCCGTAGTCCAAGGTGAAACTACTCACGCTTCATACCGGAGGCTGGCATGATTGATGACCCACAAGTGTAGGGGATCGCAACAGTCTTCGCGGGTAGTATTGCCCAATTTATTGATTCAACACAAGGGGAGCCAAAGAATACTTGCAAGCCTTAACAACTGAGTTGTCAATTCAGCTGCACCTGAAAATAGTTCTTGCTCACAGAAGTTTATCAGTAGCAATAGTTTGATAGTAGCAACAACAAAGCAACAGCAGCAGCAAAACAGGAGCAATAGTAACAGTAACGGTAACAGTAGGATTCGAGTGTGGTAGGCATAGGGATGGATGGACGGGCGTTGCATGGACAAGTCTAAACATGTAACTTCAAGATATATGGCATTGCAGATAAATAATAACAAGCATCCAAGTACTAAACAATCCTAGGCATGTGCTCCAAATATAGTCATACGTGCTCGCAATGAGAACTTGCACAACATCTTCTGTCCAGCCAGCCCGTGGCAGCGCGGCCTCTAGGGAACTACTGGCAATTAAGGTGCTCCTTTTAATAGAGCACCGGAGCAAAGCATTAACACTCTGTGAACACATGTGATCCTCACACCACAGCCATCCCCTCCGGTTGTCCCAATTATTGTCACTTTGGGGCCTTTGGATCCGAACAATGATATGTGTACACAACTTGCAGATAAGATCACAAACAATACTATCATAATGATTCAATAATAAGTTCAGATCTGAGATCATGGCACTCAGGACCTAGTGACAAGCATTAAGCACAACAAGTTGCAACAAAGACAAATAGCACTAATAGAGATACTAGGCACTATGCCCTATCAGATCTTATTCGATTACATGATAGAACTCATCCAATCCCTACCATCCCCAAGCCTACAGCAGGGGATTACTCACTCATGGATGACGGAAACATCGATGGTTGATGGAGATGTGTTGGTGATGACGATGGCGTTGATCCTCTCCAAATTCCCCGTCCCGGCAGGGTGCCAGAACGGAGTTTCTGGATCCGAATCTTGGTTTCTGGCGGCGGCAGCGGAGCGGAACTATTTCTAGAAAACTATCGAACCCCCCTCAGTTTTTAGGTCGAAAGGCAACTTATAGGCGTAGAGGGAGGCCGAGGGGGTGCCTGGGGTGGCTGCCTCCCCAAGCGCAGCCAGTGGTGGGCCCGCGCCTGGCAAGGGTGTGGCCCCCCAGGCTCCTTCTCCATCTCATCTTCTGGCTCCGTGGATCTTCTGGTCAAATATAATTTTTGGCATATTTTCCAGGATATTTCTTGATAGTTCATTTTCTGCACAAAAACAAGACACCAAGGTAATTCTGCTAAAAACAGCGTCAGTCCGTGTTAGTTGTATCCAAATCACACAAGTTTAGAAAAGAAACAATAGCAAAGTGTTTGAGAAAGTAGATACATTTTAGACATATCAATGATGAAGAATAAGGCCTCCGGAAAAATCTCCCCTCCGGCAGGGTGCCGGGAAGAGCTTTAGATCCCCCCGATCTAGGGACGATGGTGGCGGCGGCTACAGATGGTTTCGTGGAATATTGATCGGGTACTTAGGGTTTAGGCATCGGGGGCTTCTTATAGGCGAAGAGGGAGGCCGAGGTGGCTGCACCCCCCCCCCCCCCAGGCGTGGGGTGGGCCCACCCGCGCGGCTAGGGGTGTGTCCCCCTCGAGGCCCTCCTCCGTCTCGTCTTTCTAGCTCCGTGTTCCCCACGGTAAAATATTGACTTTGGCTTTTGTCCCGTCCAATTCCGAGAATATTGATTTTCTACCTTTCTGGAACCAAAAACAGAAGAAAACATGCAACTGGCACTGTGGCATCTTGTTAATAGGTTAGTACCAGAAAACATATAAAAACACCTCAAAGCAAAGTAGATAGTAAACAAGCATGGAACGTCAAAAATTAAAGATACGTCTCCGACGTATCAAGCATCCCCAAGCTTAACTCCTGCTCGTCCTCGAGTAGGTAAGTGATAAAAGAATAATTTTTGAGCTGACATGCACCATCAAACCAAGATCAAACCATTTGCAAGCATTGAAAGCTGGGATCAAAAAACTCTAAACATGAGCATGAAATATGGAGTTCTAACAGTAAGACAAAGTAACAATGCATGTAACATGAAAGGTTACCAACAAAGAACATGAATAACATGCATTGAAAAATGTTTGTTTGTTTCACATACAGAAAACATTGCATAGTGGCATTCAGCTTGTCCCTCATGGAGTAGCAAATAGATGCATAGGACACCTTCAAAATTCATAAGAGTGACTAGATACAAATAGCACAAGAACAAGCAATATCAACAATATGCATCAATCAATAAGTTTTGGGACAATGCACATAGAACTAAGAATGGCAACTATGCTCTCTTAACTGGTTCCTAAGGATAGAAGGTGGATACTCAATATAAAAGTGGAAAGACCCTTCATAAAGGAAAGCAGGGATTTCAAGTTTCAAAAAGAGCTTCCAAAAATTATGGTACTTGTTAGCTTTCATCTCTCATTACCCCTATCATAAGCATCTTGAAGTGATTAATGTTAAAGTAAACAAACTATGGAGTATATGCTTGACAAAGTATAAGTTAGCAATCTCATGTCCCTTGAATATGAGGGTCGCTCCTCATGCTACTAAATTATAGTCACCTGTAAGTTCTTGTCATAGTAAGTACATGTGTATCATAGAGAACCGCCAATGTGGTACCTCTTGCACATGCTACTAAACGTGTGTATGATGGAATTTTTGCCCTCGGTCGCTCCTCCGTGTTAACTGTTGGAGATATGCCCTAGAGGCAATAATAAAAGTAGTTATTATTATATATTTGTGTTTATGATAAATTTTTACATTCATGTTATAACTGTATTAACCAGAAACATTAATACTTATGTGATTTGTAAACTTGTTAGAGTCCCTAGTAAAGCCTCTTTGTAATACTAGCTTGTTGGTTGATAGATGATCATGGTTTCTTGATCATGAATATTGAGATGTTACTAACAACAAGATCATATCATTAGGAGAATGGTGTGATGGACATACTCCTATATATAAGCTTAGCATAAAGATCAAGTTATTTAAATAGTTCATTTGCTATAAGCTTTCAGATACATAGTAACCTAAATCCTTCGATCATGAGATCATGCTAATCACCGTCACCAGATGTATGCTTTGATGACATCAAACACTACTTCGTAACTGGGTGGTTATAAAGGTGGCATTGAGTGTTTGGAAAGTATGTGTTGAGGCACATGGATGAAGAGTGGGATTTGTCCATCCATATGAAGGATAGATATACTCTAGGCCCTCTCGGTGGAATTTCATCCAATTAGCTTGCAAGCATGTGACTGGCTCACAAGGGATCACATATCACAGGAACAAGTAAAGAGTACTTATCGGTAATGAGGTTAAACTAGGTATGTAGAGATACCAACGATCAGACCTCGGATAAGTAAAGTCTCGCGAGACAAAGGGAAATTGGTATCGTATATAAATGGTTCATTCGATCATGAATTAATACTAGAAATATGTGGGAGCCATATGAATTTATAGATTCCTCTATTGGTTATTGATCGGAGAAGTGTCTCGGTCATGTCTGCATAATTCATGAACCGTAGGGAGACACACTTAAGGATTCAATGATGTTTAGTAGATATGGAATATGAGTAAGAAGACTGAATGTTGCTTGGAGTCTCGGATGGGATACGGGATATCACGAGGATATCCGTAATGGTCCAGAGAATAAGATTCATATAAGGAAAGTCCAATTCCGGAGTTCGGGAATGGTTCCGGTGTTTTCACCGGAATGTTCTAGAAGGGTCTGGAAGGTTCACCGAACCAGAAGGGGAAGGGTACATGAATGTGTCATGACAAAGTGGAATGGTTGCATCATGTCCTAGGTCACTTGGCTGGACACTTGGAAGAGAGAAATCAAACTCTAATTTGAAAGTCAAAAAGGCAGTTTGAAAAAGTCAAACTGGGACAATATTTCCAAGAGGAGGGAAGGAAGGATTCCTACCTAGGGAAAGAATCCTCCCTCCCCTTGCCACCGGCCACATGAAGTGGTGTTGGGGGAGGATTCCCTCCCCCTTGTCGCCCCTCCCTCTCATAAATAGAGCGGAGGGGGCGTCCCTTGCCACACAACACAAACCCTAGCTTTGGCGCCTACCCCCTCTAGTAGCCGCCGCCTAGGGCTCCTCCTAAGCCGCCGACTTGGGGCATCCACTTGCCCTAGACGCCGGCCACACCACCCCTAGGCGCCTTCTAAACCCTAGATCGCTGAGGCCCTCTTCTACTCCACCATACTCGCTTCGGCTTAGGCGAAGCTCTGCGGGATATCCCCTCTAAACTCTAACACCACACCGTCGTGCTGCCGGAATCGCGAGGAGAGATCTACAACCTCCCCTTCCTGCTGGAACAAGGGAGAGGAAGGCCTTCATCGAGTACCGAACATGTGACTGACTGCAGGAGTGCTGCCGAAACGCGGCGCCGGAAGGATCATCTACGCGATCTTGAGATCAGCAAGTGAACGACTACATCACCCACGATAATCTGCTCTCATTAACCGTTTTGGAATCTTCGAGGGTGAGTACTCTATCGAATCGTTGCTACAATCTAGTAGATAGATCTTGGCTTGTGTGTGTTCATGCGGTAGAATTTTTTTGTTTTCCATGCTACGAACCCCTACATTAACTTGATAGCGCTGCTCACTGCATCAGCCGTTTATACAGGCTGGTGGGTCCCATATGTTAGCTTCACATTAGAAGAATAGTGTGTATATGATGGAGTTTTTTCTTCTCTAGCACTATCCTATTCCAAACTAGATAGCGTTGCTCGACTAATCTGTCGTTTGGTCACGCTGCTGGGTCCCACATGTCAGCATCTCATTATAAGAACGTGTGCATGCTAGACTTTTTTCTCGCTCGCGCCTACCTTATTCGGACTTGGCAACGTTGCTTGATGCAGCACCTATATAAGGTCTCTCTGGTGGGTCCCACATGTCTGCCTCTCTGTAAATGAAAAGGAAACGTGTTTATGTTGGGTCCCATATGTCAACCTCTCTTTGAAAGAAATGTGTGTATGTTGGACTATTTTTTTGGGTTGAGTCTGCCGTTATGACCTTGGCAGCATTGGTAGATTTTTTTGCGGGAAAATGTGTCTATGATGCCACAACAGTTTATCTGGGTCCCAAATGTCAGCCTTATAGAGTACAAAAAATATTAATATATACTCCGTTTGTTGTGGGATGTGCCAACATACCACAAAGAAACGGGCGAACAAACCGTCGGGCCCTGGGCACTTGTCCAAAGTCATGCCTCTGATAGCATTCCACACCTCCTCCTCCGTAAATATCCCATCAATATCCTAGAGATCAACGGAGGGGAGGCCCAAGAATTCTAGGTCTATAGAGAAAGTATGATCCACTGACATGCCCGATAGGTCCTCATAGAAGTTATCCACAGCTTCAGCCTTTGCCGCATGATCTGTTATGCGTGCATTATCGACGACCAACTCTCTTTTTTATCATAGGGTTTAAATGTTGTAGGACAACTATTTTTAGTGATTTCTAATTTAGTGGCCTTCATACCGTCGCTTCAACCACCTCCATAGGTCTTCCTATGTTATTATTTCCACCAAGTTGAGATGCCATGATGCCATGTCCTCTCTATACCTATGATGTTTTTATGTCGTCCCTTCATCGATTCCGTACACAACAATGCTAGCAGGATCCATAGACTTCTCGAGCAAGGGAGCCTAGGAACAATCCATGCTTTTTTTGAACAGTAAAAGGTCCAAATGACCTGGAGACTACATTAATACGGTGGTGGGAAAACCCCAAAAGAAAGGAAAATTACAACCGAGTCCCGTATACTTATAGACAACACCCCAAACAAAGACATGGAAACGCAATCTAGTCCTAGATTGTCGCCGACGAAGGTTGACCTGCAGACATGGACACCGATGCCTCCACTTGGGACAAAACCACTTAGGGAAGCCGCCTGTTGATCACCACTCTGAGGTCGATGAAGATCCTACAGAGAAGAAGGAAGACGATGGTCGAGTGCAGAAAGGCCATTCCTATGACCAATGATAGCTTTGGCAAAAACACACTGTCGCTTGGGATGTGCTGCCGAGGTCACAGCCTCCAAAGACCTCCTTCACTGCCTCCAAGCATAAGCAGCGACACCAGCTGCAACCTCCATTCCCTCGCCACCAAGGCCGTCCAAGGATAGGCAAGGAGAAACATGGCCACAGCGTCAAAAGGAACAGTTCTTTAAGAAAACAAGGTGCTCGCCCTCAGCATCCATGATGACCTGCAAGTGCACATGTTCATCAGAGATTGTTTTTGTGAAAGTATTAATTTCAGATTTTATATCGATCCCAGTAAGGAGCCTAGGTAAGTGTCTTTATGCGATGTTTCTATCGCATTCAAGGTGTCACTTTGCCTTGAGTGAATTGACTGCAAGTGTTGAAAGTGGAAGGGGCGAGTGAATAATGTTGGGTCACGTAGAGATAAAACAAAACTTTTTCCCCTACATAGTGATTCCAAGATCTAGCTGAGGTAGAAGGCCACGAGGATTACCACTAGACGCACAATTGTGGATTACTGATGAAGCGTGTTAGTCGATGCAGTGCAGTCCTCATGATCTGATCCAATCCCACGATCGTCCAAGTGTTGATCGTACATCACCTCCGCCGGTATCCACACGTAAGGAGGAGCTCCGACGGTGGACTGCTAGGTCCGGTGCAGCGTATGGACTGAATGGGGCTAGGGTTTCCAACGCATGGAGTGGTCTAACCATGTCCTTTGGGCATCCTACGACCCAATATATATAGGGAGTGGAAGTGGGCTCCACTTACTTGTGGCCCATCCACTAAAGCCTATAAAAGTCTCTGTGACTCCAACTCACTGAATCAGTATGTGTCTTTTTCAGGTTCAACCCAAACAACTTACTCCCGCTCTTAAATGTGTGCCCCCGTAGGCTCATGGCAACTTGGACACGATTGGAGGCTGACTCGCAATCGATCAATCGGTAGCGGCTCCTAGCAGAACGTGTCGATTCCCAAGTACCAAAGAGTCATGATACATACCTTCCAATGTGACTTACGCCCGAGTCCCTTTTGCCTCGCGATATACCTTGTCAAACTATAGGCGAATAAACGTCATCCCTTAAATAGTCCGGCTCTCTTCTCGATCCGTGATATATGATTCATCCGACTAACTCTTAGTCGATCGCCTCGGTTAACACTTAACCAAGTCGTGTATGTCCATGCTTTTCGAATCATATCACACGAGAGGCCCCAGAGAATATCTCTCCAAATAGAGGGGCAAAATTCCATCTTAGTTATTCACATCATGCAGCCTGATTCTCAGTCGACCCGAACTCTGCATTTATAACTACATGTTACGGATCAGAGTTTGACAGAACCTAAGTCGGTGATCCACAACTTAGATTGTGCAATAACCTTAGGTCTAAGGATTACATTGATTGAGCCATACAAATGACGACTTGTTCGCTGTGTCTCGATATGGGTCAATCCGACTTTCTAAACTCTTTAACTGAATTCGTGTAAGTCGGAATAGCATCACCATGCCCATGACAAGTGGAACCGAGTCATCAGCCGACTTTAACATTAGTCTAAGTTTTGTGTGTCCAACACAACCTCAGTGACCAAGGATATTTAGTATGAACAATATGAAAATATAGTTCCACAACTGAATCACATATTTAATGATATACATCAGATGTTCATGCAAGGAGAACTTAATAAATTTATGAATACAATGGGAATTACATCATACATGATTGCCTCTAGGGCATATTCCCAACAAATAATATAGGAAACTTGAGTACATGAAAATGCGAAAGGTAAATAACATAAAAGTAAGAGTGAGGAAAGTGTTCGGGGTTTCTCCAGAATAGAAGTTAGACGCAAAGAGAAATGATTCACGGAGAGAAGGGGGTCTGAGGGAGCAGGAGCTACAAGAATCACCTCGGAAGGATATGGACCCATGAGGGTGACCCCAGGTATATTACCGCGGCCTTGTGGATGGGGCCCTAGCCGACCGAGTAATAGAAGAACTCGTGAAACCCCGGGCAACTCTTGCTTACTCAGGGACCGAATGACAACACCGATAAAGGAGCCTTACAAAAAACTACAGAAGGCCTGGTACAAACTACTGATCGTCGCGTCTGGCGGATGCCACGATCGTCTGCAGCACGGATACTATGACGACTTCTACTGGTAACCTAGCCTCCTCGGGGATCAACAGAAGATCAATGGATAAGTCCAACTGGGGGTGGTGATGGTACAAGATGGAGAGTAGGAGGCAGGAGAGGACCTCACTATGTCTCTCCCCTCCCCGACTACCACCTCATCAATCGTCCGCCACCACCCCTCCAGATATCCAGTCAAGTCATCAAGAAACCGAACCATATCATCCACCTCGTCTTCCCGTCGAAGAGCGCGAGGCACCAGGTGCACGGAGCGCATCGCCTCGCTAATGCGCTCGATGGCAGCCTCCAAGCGTCCCAGGTCACGGCGACGGAGGCGGTGCAGCTCCGCTGCCTCCAGCACGTTATTCCCGGAGGCGTGGCTCAGGCGTTCCACCTTCTCCATCCAGCAACGCACCATCACGTCGTGGGCCCAAACCTCCTGCTGAGCATCAGCAAGATGGGTTTGAAGGGACAAGACGCGCTCGGCCTGGGAGGCTTCGCGGGCCACGAGGAGGTAGCCTGCACCTCCATACCGTGACCTGCCTCAGAAAGATCCTCCACGGTCCGACGGGCGTCCACCAAGTCTCGACGAAGAGCCTACACTATCTGGTCATGGCACTTCATGGCGCAGAGATGCGTCTGCTCCAGCATCTCCATGACCCGCATGCACTCTTGTTCTTGAGAAAGGGATGCCTCGGCATGGCGGGCCTCCGTATCCCTCGCTGATTGGATCAACTCTCGACGCCCTTCTAGAACTGACAAGAGGGTGGCACGGAGCCGAACCTCGACAGAGGAAGCATCGCCATCGGGACCCGGATAAAAGCCTCATCAATAGAGACGTCCTGTCCTGAGCCCAGCCGGGAAGACACTTCGGCGAAGCGCTCGCATAAGACGTCCAGCCGGGAGGCCTCTTATTCTTTGAGCGGCAACCGCACGTTCTCTCTCCTCCAGAGTGAGAGCATCTCCAGCAGTGGCGCTAAATATGACGCGTGTCCAAAAAACTGTTTTTTTAGCGCGCGTCGCCTTGTTTTCAGCGCTCCAGCAGCGGCGCTAAAATAGCGCGTGCCCAAAATAAATTTTCAGCGTGTCTTATTTGCGCTATCGCGAGCGCTAGATCTAGAGCCTCTGTTGACGCGCGCTGGAAACACGAGCTGCGCGCGCTGAGCTGAAATTTCACCCCCGCGCCCGCGCTTCCGCTCCCCATTCCCAAATCCCGCCGACGCCGACAGCTCGCCACCGCGCCTCACCCCGCTAGTGACCGCCGCCGCCCGTGACCGCCGCCGCGCCGACGCTACGCACCGCCGCTGCGCCTGCCGTCGTCGCCATGGCGCCTCGCGAGTCGCCGCCGCCGCGCTAAATCGACGACTGCTGCCGCGCCCCCGTCGCTTCCGTGCAAGAACCGGCGCCACAACTCGCTGATTCGAGCTCCGCGCGCTCAGATCCGGCGCTGCCCCGGCCGTCCACCGCCGTCGCTCCCGCGCCACCGCCGGCGCTAGTCCCCACCAAGGTATGTGCTCACCTCCATTGCCATGCCTTCTTGTTCTAGGATACCATTTTTAGATGTAGCCGTCATATGTAGATGGTGCGCCGCCGGTCGAGGGAAGAGTCCGACGAAGAATGGGATGCGGAAGAAGAGGAAGACCTTGCTATCATTTTGGCCGTGCGGGCGAGGATGAAGCGGCCGAAGCATGGTGGTTCCGTGATTGGGCGAGAGAGATTGTGGAGGGAGAGGTTGGAAGGGCATGCCAAATTGATGAGAAGCTATTTCATCGCGAAGCCCATCTTCCCTGAGCGCTACTTCCGGCGCCGGTTTAGGATGAGCACAAGATTGTTCAAGGGCATCGCCAAGAGTGTTATGGAGTTTGATCGGTTCTTTGAGCAAAGGAGGAATGCCGCCGGAGAGCTTGGGCATAGCACATACCAAAAGGTGACCGCCGCCTTGCGTATGATGGCATATGGTATTCCGGCGGACTTGGTTGATGACCACTTGGCAATGAGGGAGAGCACCGCTATTATTTGTGTTCGCCGCTTTGCCGTGGCTATTGTGAGAGTGTTCGGGGAGGAGTACTTGAGATCCCCCAATGCTCAAGACACGGCAAGGCTATTGGAGCAAAACAAGCGCCGTGGGTTCACCGGGATGCTTGGCTCTATTGATTGTATGCATTGGAGTTGGAAGAATTGTCCTGCGGCTTGGCATGGACAATTCAAAGGCCACAAGAAGGATTCCACCATCATCCTTGAAGCCGTGGCCGATTATGAGACATGGATTTGGCATGCTTTTTTTGGGATGCCCGGATCTTGCAATGATATCAATGTTCTCCAGCT
The DNA here is from genome assembly GCA_916181665.1 of Avena sativa. Lineage (NCBI taxonomy): Eukaryota > Viridiplantae > Streptophyta > Magnoliopsida > Poales > Poaceae > Avena > Avena sativa. The sequence goes on from OV702282.1 coordinate 200,940,350, forward strand.
GTCACCACTCATGACAAGGATAGCTAAAGGTGAAACTTCACGAGTGCAGTTTGTGGCAAACAACAGAACATACCACTATGGCTACTTCCTTGCCGATGGCATCTACCCAAGGTGGAGGACATTTGTGAAGCCGGTCAAGGATCCCGAAGGCAAGTGTGAAGTGGATTTCCATAATGCACAAGCGGCGGCAAGGAAAGATGTGGAGAGAGCATTCGGGATATTGCAAGCTCAATTTGCTATTGTGCGTGGACCGGCTCGGTTTTGGGATCAAGAGATACTTTGGTACATCATGATGGCTTGTGTGATCATGCATAACATGATCATAGAGGATGAGCGTGGTGAGGAAGACCTCGACTACAACTATGAGCATGTGGGACAACCCGTCCGAATTCGAAGGAGGGAAGATAGGCTAGCCCGGTTCCTTGCCTCCTACCATGCCATTCGAACAAATGAGGTGCATGATACTCTCCAAAAGGATGTCATGGCGGAGTGGTGGGTTTGGAATGGAGGAAAGTGATGTTCTCCATTGTTTGTTGTATGTTCTTTGAGATACATTTGTTGTATGCTTGTTGTATGTGGTGATGGTGCATCGGTACTTTGAACTATTCATTTGTGTTGATGTTGTATGAATATTTGAACTATTTATTCTTGATTTATTGTGTGTGTTTGATCTTTGTTTGATCATTTGCATTGCATTTTGTTGTTTGCTGGGCGCGCGCGCTGTATTTTACAGCGCCTGTCTTTGGGCTTATTTTTTTTGCGCGCGCTAAAACGTGTTTTACAGCGCCTGTCTTTTGGCGAACCAAGTTGCACGCGGCAAACATGATACAGCGCGCGGCAAAGCTGTTTTACAGCGCCAAACTTTAGCGTCGTTGCTGGAGATGCTCTTAGCTTCCGGTCAAGAAGAGCCGGGGGGAGGACCCGGAAGTGGACTCGAATGTAACATGGAAACTGGATGCTCACAGGCTCACAGCCATTACCTTGGAAGCTGGTCGTCGGTTGTGTTTGTCCTTGCCATGTTGGCAGAGGATCCATCACACTAGTGGGGAAAGAAGTGTGCGGTATAGAGGACAAGGATTTTTTCGCGAAAATGTAAAAACTCTGTGTTTCCATTCATTAATAAAAAAAAGAGTATATGTACAATATATATACAGTATACAGCAGTTGCAAAGAGCCGACATCCCAAACAACTCAACCCACTAGAACTACGGGACCGTCAGGATTAAAGCGCTAAGGCCACGTGCTCCCTCTACAGTACATCCCAAGAACGAGCTTCGGATCAAATTGTATCAAGGAGGTTGCTCATGCTAGGTGACACAAGCAGAATTGTTGAGGAAGGAAGCTAGGCTCGAGAATCAGGCTGACGAGCTGGCAGTCGTCTCACGCCATGAAATCACCGTCGCAGATGAAGAAGCCGATGATCTTGCGAATTGAGGTAGTATAATTATAGAAGGAAGCCGGGAGACAGTGGCAGAAGCCCGGGATCGTCGAGATTTTGGGTGGATGAGGCCTAGGACGTGACAACGTTCGGCCTGCCGAATGCGCGTGCCGAGGAGCGCTAGGCATAGCGTTGTGGTATTCGTGGTCTCGAGCGCCCTCGTGCCACATTGTGATACCCAGAGTGGAGCTGGACGAAGCGGCATCTCGACTGCGATGTGGATCTCGTCGGCACCCCTCTCTCTTCCCTTTTGCAGCGACGATGCACATCTACCCATTCTCCTTTTCCTTCTACACCTTCGACCGGCTAGTACGCCACCATCGGTGTTCTTGCGCGCAACGCAGGCGGAGGTGGTGCGAGGAGCTTCGACGGGTGCTGCAGGAGGGAGAAAAATATCTCCATTGTCTAAAACGAGAAGTTTTGTAAGCTTGAGAAGTGACAATACTGTAATATATATTCTCGCGGGAGGGCAAAACAGTCCAAACAATGTTCGGAGGAAAATTTTGCACGACGAGCCCACCTCACTACGGGAAAAAATGTCGCTGTCGTGTAGACACGTCTTTGCCGTGTGCCAAACGCACCGGAACACGGCAAAGACAGTCTTTGCCGTGTGTAACTCAGAAAATACACGGCAAAGTACGTGAACACGGCAAATTTCTGAAAAAGAACACGGCAAAGGCCCATAAAGAAACACGGCAAAGAAAATACACTCGGCAAAGTCGACAACGGCACGACATAGGTGTTGTCACGGCAACAAGGTGGGACCCGTAACCCCACAAGTCCATTTAACGGGAGGAGCTAACGGCCGCAGACGGTGGTCTCTTTGCCGTGTGCCCTCGTTGGTCCTTTGCCGTGTGTATTCTGCAGTATACACGGCAAAGGCCCTTTGCCGTGTGTATTCCGTAGTACACACGGCAAAGGGCCTTTGCCGTGTGTATTCCGCAGTACACACGGCAAAGTCCTTTTTCCTTCTTTTTTTTGCCTTTTATCACATTACTCTTAGAAAAATCATAAAAAAATTATTCTAATTCAGAAAAATACAAATAATATATCAAAATTTGCAGAAAAATAAGATCTATATATATACACTCAAAAATTAGATACTTATATTGAATAAGAATCTTCATGCTCGCCGTTTTAACCATAGTTTAAAACATGCATGAAAAATTCAAAAGCGATCGAAACAATGCGAAACCTTCGCGTGGTGTCATATTATGTGACATAGTTGGTAGGAAAAATATCAAACTTCGTATATTGATTAAGTTTGAAAAAAACCTTCACAAAATGACCTATCTCATTCGAGGTTTCCTGGCTTTCGGGTCAAATGACCAATGTTGTCGCTAGAATCAAGGCATAGTTTGTGATAATCTGCCCATATTGTGCATGCATGTGCATTATGGAATGGCGAATAATATTGCAGGAGGAAGTTTTCCTTTTGTCGCACCAAAAAGATATTTTCCATTTTACGAGCGTAAAAAACGGGAAATTTTATGAAGCAACCACCAAATGGCTAATTCAAAATTCTACCACCCCATTTTTCAAAAATACTATACCACCTTAAATATACAATGTCCCAACGGTGGGATCTCAAACCTTTCCGTCCACTCCAGGTGAAAAAGAAAAATTCTTGCCGAATCGGTAGGAAGTGGGTCAGATATGAACTACAGGTACATGATCGGATAGGCATGATTTTTTACAAAAATCATTTTTAGATTCACAATATGCTATTTCATCAGAGATCCGGTGAAAGTTTAGAGAGGCTCAGCTCCGAGCTAAGAATCTTCATACCCGTCGTTCGACAAAGTTTGTCGATAGTTTAAAAGAGTCATAAAAATTTTAAAAACGATCGAAACAATGCGAAACCTTCGCGTGGTGTCATATTATGTGACATGGTTGAAAGGAAAAATGTCAAACTTGTTATATTGAATATGTCTCAAAACAACCTTCACAAAATGACCTATCTCATTCGAGGTTTCCTGACTTTCGGGTCAAATGACCAATGTTATGGCTAGAATCAAGGCATAGTTTGTGATAATCTGCCCATATTGTGCATGCATCTGCCTCATGGAATGGTAAACAATGTTGCAGGAGGAAGTTTTTCTTTTCGTCGCACCAAAAATCCATTTTCTATTTTCTGAGTAAAAAAAAACGAGAGATTTTATGAAGCAACCACCAAATGGCTAATTTAAAATGCTACCACCCTATTTTTCAAAAATACTAGACCACCTTAAATGGACAATGTCCCAACGGGGGGATCTCAATCCTTTCTATCCACTCCAGGTGAAAAAGACAAATTCCTGCCGAAACGGTAGGAAGTGAGTCAGATATGAACTACAGGTACATGATCTGATGGGCGTGATTTTTTAAAAAAATCATTTTTAGGTTCACAATATGCTATTTCATCAGAGATCCAACAAAATTTTAGAGAGGCTCAACTTCGAGCTAAGAATCTTCATACCCGTCATTCGACAAAGTTTGTCGATAGTTTAAAAGAGTCATAAAAAATTCAAAAACGATCGAAACAATGCGAAACCTTCGCGTGATGTCATATTATATGACATGGTTGGAAGTAAAAATATATATTGAAAATTTCTCAAAAAAAACTTCACAAAATGACCTATCTCATTCGAGGTTTTCTTGCTTTCGGGTCAAATGACCAATGTTATGGCTAGAATCAACGCATAGTTTGTGATAATATGCCCATATTGTGCATGTATGTGCATTATGGAGTGGCGAACAATGTTGCAGGAGGAAGTTTTCCTTTCGTCGCACCAAAAAGCCATTTTCTATTTTTCAAGCGTAAAAAACAGAGGATTTTATGAAGCAACCACCAAATGGCTAATTCAAAATTCTACCACCCCATTTTTCAAAAATACTAGGCCACCTTAAATGGACAATGTCCCAACGGGAGGATGTCAAACCTTTCCGTCCACTCCAGGTGAAAAAGACAAATTCCTGCCGAATCGGTAGGGAGTGGGTCAGATATGCACTACATGTATATGATCGGATGGGCATGGTTTTTTACAAAAATCATTTTTAGGTTCATAATATGCTATTTCATCAGAGATCCAATAAAAGTTTAGAGAGGCTCAGCTCCGAGCTAAGAATCTTCATACCCGTCGTTCGACAAAGTTTGTCGATAGTTTAAAAGAGCCATAAAAAATTCAAATACGATCGAAACAATGCGAAACCTTCTCGTGGTGTCATATTATGTGACATGGTTGCAAGGAAAAATATCAAACTTGTTATATTGAATATGTCTCAAAAAAACCTTCACAAAATGACCTATCTCATTCGAGGTTTCCTGGCTTTCGGGTCAAATGACCAATGTTATGGCTAGAATCAAGGCATAGTTTGTGATAATCTGCCCATATTGTGCATGCATCTGCCTCATTGGCGAATAATGTTGCAGGAGGAAGTTTTTCTTTTCGTCGCACCAAAAATCCATTTTCCATTTTCTGAGTGAAAAAAACGAGAGATTTTATGAAGCAACCACCAAATGGTTAATTTAAAATGCTACCACCCTATTTTCACAAGATTATATGGATGTCATATTTGGATCCCTCACATTTTTCTGATCGATTTAGACATTTTATTTGTCGAATTCCGATTTATGGATTTAAATAAATGAGTTATTCCATATTAAATAGAAAAAGGAAATAAAATAAAATCATTTTATTTTTTATTTGGATTCAAGATTATTATTACTTTTTATTATTGTTTACTTAAATAATTGTTTGGAATCTAAAACTGAGATGTGTGACATCATGACCCAAGAGTTAATAAGATTGATATGGAAGTATTAGCAACAAGGTATGATTTCTTTCTCGGAAGCTCATTCGGAAGGAACGAAGAAGTTAAGCGTTCTAGAGGTAGAGTAGTGTTAGGATGGGTGACCACAGGGGAAGTTTGATTATGAGTGCAATTTGACCTAATATTTAACATACAAAGGGTTAAAATATTCTATATGAAATTATCAAGTAAATAATATTCAAAAAAGTTCGAAACAAAATTATTTTTTTTATTTTTTTTAAAAAGGCAGTTTCTTTGCCGTATACTTTTTCCACGAGACACACGGCAAAGACAGCTTCTTTGCCGTGTACTTTTCGAGAAGACACACGGCAAAGACAACTTCTTTGCCGTGTACTTTTCAAAAAGACACACGGCAAAGAATAGACACCGTCATCTCTGCGAGAACCGTTATCTTACTTTACTTTGCCGTGTCTACGCATGAGACACACGGCAAAGCTTTTGCCGTGTCTTATTTAGAAAACACACGGCAAAGGGCCTTTGCCGTGGCAAACATTGCCGTGTGGCATTTGCCGTGTGTATACATACGACAAAGCTTTTGCCGTGTTCCGAAAGGCCTTTGTCGTGTATTTTGCCCACACGGCAAAGAGCCTGTGTGCCATAGTGCCTCAAGCAATTTATAGTGTATAGATAGATATGTATCAATGATGGAGCTCAGTTTTCACTATGTATCTAGCCTTTCTTTCCAAATCCCCAAATGATGTACCACATAATGCCACTTGCCATATTCTCATATTTTCCACCAATGATCAAAGGAATGGTCCGCTCATATTCGTTGGTGGAGGGTGATCCACAGGGCCGGCTCTATATTTTGTGGGGCCTAGTGCGGAGTTGGCCCCTAAGACAAATATATATATGTAAACGTATACAGAAATTTAGACATATATATCTAATTTTAGTTATAAATTATTAAAAGTTAACATCTAACTGCACATTTTTAGTTTGAGATGTCTATAAATAATTACTAAACACTTACACAATATCAGATAGAAAGACTAAAAAAATAGAAAAAGAGAAGTAGTATTCTCCGCTGGTTTGACTACCTCAAATAAGAAAAAAATTCCAATAGGTCCATCGACAATGTTGTTTCAGTGCTTCACAAAAGAACTTCTTCTGGCAATTATAGATGCAAAGTCACCGAGTCTCGACGAACCCTAATCTAACATGGCAAAGGACAAAGGGACAACAAATGAAGGCCAGCAAATCATGGATTCATAGACAATTGTACGTACCAGGGCACTGGCGAGCAAGGCCGTTAGGAGCAGCCGAACAGGGCGAGGTCGAGATAAAATCCCCGCTGAGCCCGATCAACTCCTAATTACCAAACTCCAATCGGCCTGGGGCTCAGGGTGATCTCTAGGATCGAATAGACGGAAGGGTTCGAGCTGTAGAGGAGATCGATCGGGGGGACTCGATCGCGTGCATTTCCTCTCCCTATACCTCGTGCGTTTTCTTTGCTGACAGTTTTTTTCCAGCCCAACAAACAGCAGCTCTACAGGGTATGGGCCCCTCCAAGACGTGGGCCCTAGGCCGTCGCATAAGGTGGCCATGGGTCAGAACCGAGCCTGGTGATCCAATGCCAGTAGGACGGGGTCACACGCTGCCATTGTGAAGAAGCACTCATGGCACATGTGTTGGACCCTCTCAAAGTGCATATGAAAAACCAAAAGCCTTCGAGTCCGTGTCTACTACTCGAGGACATGAGCCATGCTCGAGGCAAGTGGGTGTCTCTACCACCCCATTGGTCCAAGCGGCACCACCACGCCGATTTCCAGGGCCGCTGTCTGGCTTCCTCCCGCACACCGATTGCTAAGAAGTAAGAGCATGTCTAACAGACCCCCTATTTTTCTGCTCCGTAAAACCCGAGTAGAGGGCCCTGTATTCACTTTCCACCGGCCACGGGGTCTGCTAGCTCGGACGAGTTTTCAACCCCTCAAAACAGGGTTTTTGATAAATTGGATATTAGAACCAATACAACATTCACATTGAATAAAAGTTTTAAATCACACAATAATCATCATAATTATTACAATAATGTTTTTCGGAACTACCAACAAATGTTCTAATGGAAGAATTAAACAAATAACAAATGTTCCCGCAATCAAACAATCAAGATAACTGTTACACACATACAACAATAGGAAATGAATGTAAAAACTCATTGGCCATGCAACTGCCAGTGGTGATCAATCAGATCTTGGGTGAGATGGTGATGAGTCTCGGCATTTTCAATGCCGCGATGCGCTGCAAGAAAAGCTTCAATCCGATCAGGTTCTGCTGGAGCTGCACTCGGGTGCCAACATTGTCATAGAAACATGGCAAGTTCAACCCTCTCTCATCTTCAATGATCATGTTGTGAAGAATCCCACAACATGTCATGATATCAACAAGAGTTTCCTTGTCCCAAAACCTTGCAGGACCCCGGACAATGGAAAACTTTGCTTGCAAGACACCAAAAGTTCTCTCAATGTCCTTGTGGCATTCCTCTTGATTTTTGGTGAAGCAAGTTTCCTTTCTTGTCAAGGCCTTGTCCTTTTTCTCTTTTATGGACTTGACAAGAGTTGCATAGTTAGGGTAAATACCATCTGTGAGATAGTACCCCATGGTATACTCATTGTTCATAACTTTGTAGTTACAAGTTGGAGCTTCACCCTTAACTAGTCTTGCAAACAAAGGGGGTCTATTCAAGACGTTGATGTTGTTGAGTGTCCTCGGCAGTCCAAAAAAAGCATGCCAAATCCATGTCTTGCGAGGCCACAGCTTCAAGAGCAATGGTAGCATCAGGGCTTTTGCCATAATACATTCCATGCCATGGTTTTGGACAATTTTTCCATGTCCAATGCATGCAATCCAGACTACCAAGCATGTCCGGCCACCCCCTCTTTTCGTTGATCTCCATGAGTCTTTTCGTATCTTCCTCATTTGGAGCTCGGAGATACGTCTCACCATACAACTTGATCACCATCTTGGCAAACATACGCACGCAATCCGTGGTTGTTTGTACACCAATGCGAAGGTACTCATCGGTATAGTCTGCTGGGATACCGTATGCAATCACCCTCATGGCGGCATATATTTTCTGAAATGGGCTAAATCCCATGACATGGACAGCGTTCCTCCTTTGCTTGAAGTAATCGCAATTTGCCTCGCAATCTCTGACGATTCTCTCGAACAAAGTCCTACGCATTCGATACCTTCTACGGAAGAGGCGGGGAGGATAGGTCGGTACCTTGGCAAAATAATCTTGCATCAGCTGTTCGTGGCCGAGTGCGTGGTTTCGCGGAATGCACATCCCTAAGGAGCTCTAAGCTCCCTAGAATTGGTGAGCTCTGGTTGCTCCACCGTGTCCGTCGGGTTCGGATCCACTTGCCAGGATATATTTTTTTCACCGCGTGATCGTGACTCTATATGCGTTTGTGTCGCTGCATCCTATGCTCGCATTGCAGAGGCCGTAGGAATCAGAGTCGGTTTCTTTTTTTCCCGGTGAAACAGAGTCTTATTTTGATCCCCACGTCTCTTTCTTTTCTCCACAAGCCACCGCCGCCAGCCTCCACCGCGGCTCCCAGCACCTCACCTCCTCCGCCTCCATCTGGAACACCGTAACCGGATGAGTCCACCCCGCTATGAGCATCTCTGATCTCTGGTTCTCTCTCCAAACCAATCAGGCGGAGGTGCTGGCAAACCCTACCGTGGTTGGTGGCCGTGCGGCGAGATTGAGGTCGATGATGATGGCCGCAATTGGTGCACGACGACTGTCGCTGCCTTGCCTGGAAAGATGATTTAAAGCTCCAAGTTTGTTTCGGATTGGGGGAATGGTTTACAGCTGCGTTTGACCTGTCATTGTTTTTGTAGGGACCGTGCGCCTGTGTCGAGCACTATGTTCTTCAGGGCTGCAAGAAGACAGCAAACAACTCTGCATCATATGCTTGCAACGAGAATTCTTACACTGGATAGTGATGCAATTGTACCAATGGATTTCAATTTCATGGGAGCTAGCGCCTGGTGGATGCCAAGGTAATAAAAAAATCTATGATTGTACATCTGGGTTTTCTTTTTAATTTAATTTAATTAAGTCATCTGCATCGTCATGCATTTGCAACAGCTTCGAATGGTGGTTGCTCGCTTCTGGAGCTGTACGCACTGGGAACTCCTTGAGAGCTGCAGCTGCAACGGTTTTTCCCATGATGTCTTGCAAAACGCAAGTCTAATTTTTGAAATCGAAGATTTTGGTGTTGATGGCCACGACTTCTGCTTCCCTTTCTCATATGTGGGATGTGGCAGGTAAGATCTGATCTTTTGTTTTCAGTTTACCTCAATCTGAATGTTTTCTTATCTGCAGTGAACCAAGTACAATTTCCATGGGGTTTGAGATTACCCTCTTCATAGGGTTGCTCGCTCTTGAAATATTTGGGCCAACATGGGAGAGGTCACGAAGTCTAGGTGATGCCTAATTAGTCTTTTTTACAGTGTATATATCTTGCCACTGAGTCGATGTGTTGTTCCACCATTCCCATCTGATGTCCAGTCTAAGGACATAAGCTTAGTACTCCTTCCGTCTTGAAAAGGATATCGTAAACTTGTCAAAATTTGAATGTATCTAGAAACTGTTTAGTACTAGATACATTCAAAATTTGACAAATTTGCGACATCCTTTTTGAGATGGAGTGAGTACCTTTTTAGAGTAAGGTAAGCTCAGTACTTAGAAGTGATCTACAGATGATTGCACTAAAGACAAAAAAATATGCATGTCATTTTTCATTCATTGTGCTTCTAATAGGCAATATTGTCAGCACTATCCTTGGAGTAATTAACAAATAATTGGGTCACCTAGATTGGTAAACAATAAATGTGGACAAACATGCCAATGTATACAAATAAGCTACCACTTTATCTAGCATGAACGTTTCCCTCTTTTAGTATTATTTTCCACTACATATATGCAAACTATGTTCTACCTTCTGACGTCTTAACTCTTAACCATTCCAGCTCTTTAGATGCTTCAAAAAATATATACTGATTTCTCCCTTACAATATTACTACATGCTATCAATTTTATATCTTTCGTTTTTAGAATAACCGTGTGATTAGACACTTGATCCAAAAAATAATAATAAATTTGAAGCCAGAAGATGGTTTGTATATGTGTAGTCACTCAACCCAAAATTGTTAACACCCTGCAATGGTTAAACAAGTTTTTGGGCCATCGACAATGATTTGTAAGAAAATGTTTTTGGATGGCATGTAAAATATATAGGATGTGATTGCCTAATGATCCACCGAGTTTGACTCCCTTTCCAAGTCATCACTCCATATACAGATTTCCTCCATGATGGCGACTTATTTCCTATTGGTCTATCATTATATTATGAGCTTGGTATTTTTGCAGCTGTCCTAAAATCCCTACCCATTTTTTTCGGATGCTGAAATTCTTTCGGACCCTTTATTTTAGGAAGCAGTAAGAAGGCTCTTTTTCAGATCAGATCCACTAACAAGCCTTCATCGAATATATAATCACCCGAAGAAATGAAGTGCTCACTGGTTAAATTCCAATAATTCTCCTCTACTGTAATTTATGTAACTTTACTTTGTAATGTACCTTGGCATCTTGAGTTTTGTTGTGCAAAGTTGATTGGTTGTTCTTTTATCGATAACTCTCGTTGGGTTTGCCCTGTATTCCCCTTCCCACCCCGCACAAGTAGAGGGGCGAAGAGCCGCCCCGTAACCAAAACTAGGAAAAATCGACGTGGGGGCCTGTTTTACGGGGACTGCTAGACGGCTAGGTAGAGCCCAACCCCGTATTTCGGCGTAAGGAGTCTTTTAGACATGCTCTAACAACAACACAACTCGCTATGCAAGACAGTGTGTCCATTATCCAAGAAAGGGCAAAACATTAATTTGGTCAATTGGCGAATCCACGCCTTGCGATATATTTTCTGAAAATAAAGGCAAAGAACCTTAGAATAATTTCATCGATTAAGGAGTTTTATACTCTCTCCGTCCAAGAATAGATCTCTTATGTTTTTTTAATTTTGAATGAATCTATATACTAAATAGTGTCTAGATTCATTCAAATTTTGACAAATTTAAGACATCTATTTAGGACGGAGGGAGTATAAAAAAAAGAACCGGTTCAATAGCCTACAAACATAGAACCACAGCCAACTCTCGTTGCAAAAGATGCCCATAATCAGGGGCGTATTCTTGTTTCTTTTGCAAAAAAAATAGCCTACTGTTCCAAATTTCGTGGGAATAGATAGCGACACCATGGCATTCCGCGCGCACCACCTGACTGCACAAACTTAGAACAAACTGGGACAAAATACAGCAGGACGCCACATCAGGATTTCTGAAGAAATTGGGGCAATAAAAAAGTTGATGTTTGGCACCGAGGCAAGCATGCTTTTTTTTAATGAAAACCCTAACGATGGACACTTGAGGCCCTCAAAAATCAAAATCAAACTCCTACAACAGTATCAATAGACACCATCCACTATGTCAGATACTGTACGTCTGTACTATATTTTTCTTTCAGCACAATCAGTCTAACATCGCCAAAAGAACTGCAATTAACTTCCTGACATTACCATTCAAACATGTACAGTAAAAAAGCTAGCACAACCATAGTGTTATTCCACACACACACACACACACACACACACACACACACAAATATGTTTCCAAACATTTAAACATGCCACAAGCGCACAGCAGGCTGACATAAACAAACCGACAAGAAACTCATATCGTTCCTTCCGGTTCTTCCAACTCAAAGTCATATTCAACACTCTCATACTCCGCCCACTTATAGTGATTGTCTGCTCCAAGAGCACTGTTTGGGACATCCAAAGTTGACCAAGTCACCTTCAACTGTATAGTGGCATAATCAAGCCTGAAAATCATGGTATCACTCCCATGCCGTCTAACATTGTAAAGAACAAATTGAGTGGTGCGATGGGAGTCACCATTCCGACCAAATTTCACTCTCAGAATCAATTTAGTACCCCTCACAGCAGCAACCACAAAGTTGTTTAGGTCACATGGCTCTGTGACCACACCGTCAAATAACCATAGCTCTTTCGTTATCCTGTTAGCACATGCGCCTACAAACAAACTTAGGCCACTGTCACGCACATCTGATATCCCAACCTGTATTGTGGCCTCCGCTGCCCTGTGCAGTAGTACGAGACTTATGTCCACTGCACCACAATCACCAACAATCCGTCGAGTATAGATTCTGCCAGGTGTTGAGCCCAGGTAACTGAAGCAGACAGCCCCATCAATGAGCTGTAGATCATCTTCTTCATTCTCCCCCACCTTGATCCTCATGTCGAACTCAACCAGCACCGAAGCCTGCATTTCAATGCCCCTCTTGGGTCCAGGCATTCGTATGAACTGATCATCGCCGTCCTGAACCACGACGGAAGGATCATCTCTGGGGCGGTTGAACACGTAGTTACGCCGGGGATTCAGAAGATCCCGAGCGGCCATGAATCCATACAGCTGAATTGGGCGACCAGAGGTGTCCGCAGAGATATGCGCTAGCTTCAGTGAGTATATCTGCATCATATGGCAATACAAATGCCCTTTGCAATCCCTCATGTTAGGCCAGCAATTAGTTGGCGTTGACATCATCATCGGCTCCAAACAAGCTGAGCAGAAATAGCAACATTGTGCAACTAATTAGATGACAACAGTTCAAAAATATTATCCCTGGTTTATTATAGTTGAAACAAACAAAACGAGAAGAGAAGTAAAAAAAGATACAAGCAAAGATACGAGATTTTAAGATGACAACAGTTCAAAAATATTAACCCTGGTTCATTATAACGAGAAGAGAGGTAAAAAGAAAAATTCATAGCAAGGTCTTAGTTCGCAAAATTCATTTTAGTGTATGCACCTGGTTGGTGAGTGCCACACTTCAGTTAAAAATCTTGAAGCCATACCCACTCCTTTCTCTCTCCTGCAACCTTCTCCTTCATCCCTTCTCAAATTTATGTCAGCTTCATTCGAAAACATGAAATCTGACACCTACTTGTCTCTCTCCTGTTTTCAACCCCAGCACCTAATTCCCTTCAAGTTCCTCTCTGAAATTTGGCACGGCAACGCCTCCCTCACACAAATCCAGCAGCTTGGAAATCAACGTTACAAATGAAATCAAAGCTGAAAGTATGATAGCCCTAAGCTTGCAACAGTAGTATATGATATCAGATGCTACAAATCTGGGCAAGAAAAACTTATTGCAACTTATACCAAGTATGTATAGATTCTTTAAGATTACCGAGGCATAATAACCTGGCGACTAGAGGCAATCTGAGCTTGGTATTAAAATGCCTTAAAAGGGGGCCCTGATTATTTTGGAAAGAAGGATATCACCCTACATCACTTAACACAAAAAGAACCACTTTCTAGGATTATGATGTGAATAGAATCATGGGAAGGAATCTACACGTGATAATATCGATGCCGAGTAATTTAACATGATGGGGAAAAAAGGAATGAGAGAGGCCACCGACGTACTCTCTTCCGTGAGATTGGTGCGATACATTTTGTGCCACGCAAGGGAGTCACTGCAGATGGATCCATCCCGATGCTTGCTCTCGTCGAGGAGCCTTATCTCTTGGACAGAATCGTCGCCGTCGCCCCAGTTTTTTATCTCGCGAGGTGGGGTGGGAAGTGGCGACACGGTTCCGATCTGATCGGTTTTGCGCGTGGAGGAGCCGCCGCCGCCGCCGCCGCCGCCGCAATCCGTCCCTCCCGTGCCGTCGCCAAAACGGACGCCTCCGCCGCCTCTCTCCATCTCGCTTTTTTTTTTTTTGAACGGATCGCTCTTCGCTTGGATTTAACTTTTGAGAGAATCGCAAAAATACCACCGGTCAAATCCGTCCCTCCCGTACCGTCGTCAAAACCGGTGTTTTGGCTAAAAAAAACCCTCACCTGAGTGTTATTTTGGCAAGTTTTTTTTAATATTAAATCTGCTAACATGGGCATGGAAAAACAATCGTCTCGGCAGCCTTCTGCGGGAAGTACGGTTGCCGGAAAGAATGTCACCGGTGTAGGGACGACATCGCTGCAGGGTAAAAGAACAAGTCAAGTTGTAGAACCTAGTCACTGCGAGAAGACTGTTCAAGATGGCACACTCCATACATTTTTGGAATCAGCTAGAAGGAATATCGTGGGTTGGTTGGTGACTGACTCCCTTGAAGATGAGAAGTGTTACAACCTGCTGAGAGACATGGAACTATTTGACGACGAGGGTTACTTTGTGTATGAAACATGAACTGTTAAGGCAACTATGGTGCTGGAACCGATGCAAGAGAATAGTAGCAAGAGAGGCATGGAGCTGGAAACTCAAGTGACCGATCAGATCCCTAAGAAAAACAAACAATGGGGGCCAGTGTTGGGTAGTAGGCAGAGTGCTAGGACTATAGGCAATGCTGGAAAGTCAATTTTGAAACTTGTTCAAGAGCAGAAAAAAGAAGAAAACCTTAAAGTTCCTGTTGCAACTTTTAAAGGTATAATTGATGCTAACCCTTTTAATGTTTTGTGTAGAACGATAGAGAGGGAGATTGGCGGAATATATATTAGATGTATTATTGAGCCTCATAGGAGAGTATATATAAACGTACAGGCATCATCTTGGAGTACAAGTCAAATTAGGCTAGAGTCCTAACTATCCTAAACTACCATAACAACCGTGTATGTACAATACTCTAACATCCCCCCGCAGTCGTAGCGGTAGCGTCGTGAACAACTGGAACATCGCTGACGGTCGGACTGGAGATAAACCGAAGTAGAACCAGTGAGCTGACATCCCCCCGCTGTAGGAGCGGGAACGTCGTGGACGGTGTCGCGTCGCGGTAGCTTGGACTGTAGAGAAAGCTGATAATGCTCAAGCGAGGTGGTAGCCCTTATGCCGATGTCGAGGGAGCCAAGAGCGTTGGGTAGTGCCGAGTTCGGGTTTTCTGGGCTTCTTCAGCATTCATGAGGAATAGACGGTCAGCACGGTTGTTCCGGTTGCCTGGGGCGAATCTCTTTCCAGGTTGGGCACGACGCTGCTGCTGGGCAGGTGCAGTGACATTGGGTGCTGCAGCAATCTTCTTGGGGCACTCATTAGAGTAGTGACCCGTCACTCCACACTCAAAGTAGGTGATTGTTGACTTGTCCTTCCCGGCAACATGCACAACATTACTTCCAGTCCTTGGGGCAGTATTGTGATTGGTATTGGTGGGCTTTGGTGGTGCACGGTTGAAGTTATTGGGGTTGCCATTGTGATAATGGTTATTGCCTCCGGGCCTCGGGTTTCCTCCACTATAATTGGGAAAGTTCGGGTGTGACATAGGTGGCCTATTGGTCCTTGGTGCAAATCTAGCAGATGAACTGGGGCGATACTTTGGGGTATGGCGGGGTCCAGGTTGGTGCATCATACGACGCTTACGATTCTCAGTAGCTTGGTTGATCTTTCCTTCCATCTGGATTGTTGAATCCACTAAAGCTTCTAGATCAGCAAATGGGATATTGACTAGCACCGTTTGCATCTCATCATGCAGATCATTCAGAAATCTCTCCTTCTTCTTGGCTTCAGTACCAATCTCATCAGGGGCATACCTAGACAGAGATAGAAATATGTCACGGTACTCTACCACAATCATCCTTCCCTGCTTCAACTCCTTGAATTCATCCCTCATCCGCAGAATCAAACCTGGTGGCACATGGGTACGGCTGAACTTGAGTTTGAATTCATCCCAAGTCATCATCTGTTCTCCATTCATGGTACGGGTGCTATTCCACCATTCTCTTGCAGAACCCGCCAAATAGTGGGTCGCAAACAGTACTTTCTCTTCCTCATCTACTCCGGCAACTTCTAAGTTGTTCTCCATAGTCTGCAGCCAATCATCGGTATCTAAGGGCTCTTCTGACTTGCTAAAGATAGGGGGATTGGTGTTTTGGAAGTTCTTAAGTTTGGATCCATGATGATCCTGATTTCCATGGCCTTGGTTGTCATGCGCCAGTTGGGCGATCTGTTGAAGAGTGGCAAGATTGGCTTGACGCTCGGTTCTACCGGCTTCTCGATCGGCTACTAACATTTGCAAGATTTGGACCATCGGGTCTTGAGATGAGCTGCTTCCTCCGCGAGGCATCTGAATATTTGATATAGATCATGAGACAAGAGGGAAATTTTTTTCTAAGGTTTATGAGTTTGGTTTAAAAGCTTTTAAACTATGAGTAAGGCCAAGGTTTGAAAGCCAACAACTCATTATCATTCATTCCAATCACACAATACAAACAACACATTCCAACACAACACAACAACAAACATATGGTTTTAAGAACCATTCTGGCAAGCTACAATATAGTGGGACCGGATACAACTCACACCTACGATAGTGCTCTGGTGCTACTACTCATCGGAACCGGTGGCTTCTTCATCATCAATGAAGTGGCGGTCCTCATCATCAGTGTGGAAATCCTGGTCCATGTCCTCCAAGTAAGCATCATCATCACTGAGATACGAGTAGGGGTCTCCACGAATATCTTCTCCTTCGTTCTCCCTTTCCTCAAGCTGCATGTCTCACTCATGGATGGTCTCTTCCAAGGATGACACTTTGTGACGAAGGCGAGCAATGATGCAATCCTTCTTGTCACGCAGATGGCGAAGTGATTTGCGCTCCTTCACGAGGATGGCAAAGGTCTGGTCCTTCTTGGCGGAAGCAAGTTGCTTCTCGTTGGTGTCAGCACGAGCGTTGTCCAGCTCCTTCTGATTCTCATGAAGCATGAAGGCAAGATGGTCCACATGGTGCCCTAGCTCAGGGTGGCCTGGCAGGTCCAAGGGTTGTCCATTGGAGTCACTTCTGGCATAATGAGCAAAGCGGGTGCCGGCGATCTTGTTGATATTCTGCCCACATAGTCGGGCAAGTGCTTCCTGCATTGCTCTTGCCAATCCACCTATCCAGTTGTTCTCTCTAATGAAGCAATGGATCTTCTCAGATGTAGGTGGCTCCATATTTCCGCGCAGATCTGCAACTATCAGCCACTGCAGCTCCCCTCCTGGGTGATCATGGAGTTGAGCTCCATAGAACTCCGTATGCGGGCGCTCCAGAAATTCCGCAAGCTAACTCAGGTCACTCTCAAAGATGAGGTTTTCTCCATTGCCCAACTGATAAAACTTGTTGTAGGTGTAGTCCATTTATAAGCAATTGAGAGGACTAAGTTAGAGAAGTGATCAAGTGTGCCAAATTTTATGTAAGATCGCAAAAAATTTGAAGAACATATGACTCTCTTTTGGAAAGAATTTTCAAGGATAAGAGTGAGAATAGGTTTTCATAAATACTCACTTTCTTTGTTTTGGAAACTAAGTTTTTCTGACGTCCATGCTAACTAGGGTCTCCTATGGTCAGGATGGCTCTAATACCAACTTGTAAACACCCGAATTTTTAATCCCAGATGCCTGTTATGCCATACATCGCAATCCCAGGATTACCAATTTTTGCGAGACATAACAGATTGGTAGCACAGTACATCATCCATTATAAACCATAATAGTCTTACAAATAGTTGATCTCATGATCAGGTCTGACTACAATCAAAGCAGCAGAAATAATAATAGTGATAGCATAGTCAGGGCTCCATCTTCAGGGTCACAGGCAATGCTGACGATGGGAGATGATCCTAGTTATCATAAGCGTTCTGCTGTCCATCCTCCTCGTAGTCTCCGTCATAGTATGGCCATGGGAATAGCCAGGGACAAAGCCATGAGTACTTTGAGGTACTTGCAAACTATTACTAAATCAGTAAGTGATGACCCACAAGTATAGGGGGTGTATCGCAGTACTTTCGATAAATAGGAGTGTCGATCCCAACGAGGAGCAGAAGGTGCTGAATAGTGGTATGGAGCAGGAAATCTCTGTAAATACTTAACAAACGGATTTTTAGTGGTTTTCTGATAAGGCAACAAAACAAAGAGCAAGTAATAAAGAACAAACGCAGCAAGTGGCTCAATCCTTTCCTAGCAAAGGACAAGCCGGTGGAAATACTTATAAAGACCAAACGTTCTCGAGGACACATGGGAATTCTGTCAAGTGCTTTCGCTTCAAATAGCTGAGTACTCTTCTTTGGTGTTGTAAGTGTTGTGTGGGTGAACTGTGCTAATGTATCGACCGTACTTGGACTAATACATACTTGTGATTAACCCCCCTGCAAACATCCGTAACTACAGGAAAGTAATTAAGATATAAATCTAACCACAGCCTTAAACTCTGAGATCCTACGCTCCCTTATGCAATGGTGTCCTAACGGAATACACAATGCATTCCCCTAGGCCCATAAATGGTGAAGTGTCATGTAGTCGACGTTCACATGACACCACTAGAAGAATAGCACCACAATTTAAATACTAAACCATTGAATAATAACTCAACACAGATCCACTAATAACAACATGACTTCTCCCATGTCCTCAAGAACTAGACGAACTACTCACGAGACATCATATGGATCAAGATCAAAGATGATATGGTAATGGATAACAATCTGAACATAAACAATAATCCAACGGTTCCACTCACAAGCATCAACTAAAATAGTAATTAACACCGGGAAAGTTTCCCCTAAAAACTAAAGCAATATCCAACACAATTGTTACAGCGGGACGGAGTGGTGATGATGGTGCTGGTGGAGATAATGGTGTGGATGATGATGATGATGATCCCGATGAAGCCTAGCTTGATGACGGCGTTGATGGCGACGATCTCCCCTCTCCGGGAAGGAATTCCCCCGGTAGAAATCTGTCTGCCGGAGAGATCTTTCTCTCTCGGTGTTTTCCGCTCCCCAAAGGTGGCGGAAATCTATCTGTGGTCTCTCCCCGAGGCTTAGGGTTTCGTAGGGAAGATATAGGCGAAGGGGCGGAGTCAGGAGCCGGGCAGGTGGGCCACACGTGCCCTAGGCGCGGGGTCAGGTGGGCCCGCGCCTAGGGGGTGTGGGGCCCCTGCGACCCCTCCTCGTCCCTCCTTCTGGCTTCCTCAATCTACTGGAAAAATAATATTTTCCTATATTTTTCTGGTATTTTCTGATCTTCCCGAAATTGCATCAAAACGCCCTCTTTTTCATCAGAATCCAGACTCCGACAGTCCATCCTCCAAGAATCATCCAACATGCATAAACAGTGGAAAATACATAAGCAATACCTCATAATAAGACAAATATCAATGAATAGAGGTAGATTATGATATATAATGGTGATGCAAATTGGGCGTATCAACTCCCCCAAGCTTAGACCTTCGCTTGTTCCCAAGCGAAAACTGAGCTCAGTAAACATGTCCACAGGTTTATGGAGTGAAGTGTCGATAAAAGAATACGAACAAGAAGCATCACACTTACCATTACACAACTCATAGAAGAAAGCAACTCACCATTATATAACTTAGCTTGCAACCAAGTACAGCAGTCACAATAGAGATGCATGAAGATAAATCATAATTGGAATTGGCAAACTCTTGTTCCTGGTCAGAGAACAGCTGGCAAACAGTTTCACAAAAAGCTTTTTGTAGAAGTTTTATAATAGAAGCACTCTTTGCTCAAAAATGTTTTTCACAAGTGAAGGCTTTCAAAGTAATACTCAATGGATAATACTTTTTCAATTTTAGGCTAAAAAATGGATCGTATGGGCACCTAGAGGGGGGGTGAATAGGTGCTAACCAATTTTTAATACTTTTTCAATTTTAGGCTTGACACAAAGTAAATTCTCTAGATATGTAACTACGAGAATTTCCCTATATGCAACCCTAGCTACTAAGCACGTAAAGAGAGGATCGAAGGAACCGTAGTGGAGCACGCGGAGACACAGGGATTTGTTTTACCACAGTTCCTTCCTTGTTAAGGGAAGTACATCTGCGTTGGAGGGGTGGGCGGTTCTAAGACCACCACGCCACAATATGCCTCACCCTATTCTCCGATGGATCTCGCCACGAGAGGCTTGATCCACCTTCTCCACTATTGGATCCCTTCGAGGCGGGAACCGGTGCCTTTTACAACACTATCGGGGCACACACCCACAACCGAATTGGGGACTCCCGAGAGGACAACAAGCTGCCACAAGAACAAGGTTTATCAATATAAACAAAAACAAAGATCTAGGTATTTGCAAGAAATACTAGATCAGTGGTTCTCCAAATGAATGGAGAGAAGATGAAGTGCTTGATTGTAGTTGATGAAGATCCAGTCCTCCTCCTTTGATTCCCCAATGGACGCAGCCTTTGGGTGTATCTAGGTGGAGTTCTCTCGGATGAAGATTGTAGATCAGGTCTGTTCTTTTACGTGTGTATCAAGAGCCCTGGACAGAGGGGGAAGACAAGCTTAAATACCCCCTGCCCAGAACAAGCCGTTGGAGCAATTTGGGGGCGGATTATCCTCCCCCCCTTTGGGGCGAACTATCCGCCCTGGGGAGAAAATCCGCCCCCCCCCCCCAGGCGCGGACTATCCGCCCTTGGGAGAAAGTCCGCCCAAGGACCGGGAAGTCCGAGGGAAACTCCGCCCCCCATATAGAGAGTGACGCAGCCTTGTCTTGAAGGAAATCCTCGAGGGGGCGGACAATCCGGCTGGGCCGGAAAATCCGGCCACAAACTCCGCCCCCCTCTCTAGGGGTCGCGCACACTTGAAAGAGGGATGGGGTGGATTATCCGCCCCCAGAAAGCAGTTTCCTTCCCTTCTCAATATACAGATCTGCAGCACTTCAACACACGTTAAATAATCCTTGATATTGTTATCTAACACACAAAACACTAGGGATTATGAAATGTTCTTTCACAATACTCTAACATTTTGTGTAAAAGTTCTTTAAAAAATATGGCTCAGTCAGTTGGTGTGATTATTGAGTTAGATTGTGGTGAAGTTGTTGAGTCAACTAATCCTTCTGTTGAGAGTTCTGAAGTTTTATTGCCTTTCTCTTCAGGACCTCATTCTACCTTTTCATCTCAGAGTGTTTTGCCTAAGGGCCACACTATTGTTGGGTGTTGACTTTCTCCTTCTCCTAAAACTCCTACAGATGCTGAGGCATAGTTAGGAGGGATATTTGATAGTGAGCTTGGCTGGGTTACAGTTTGTAGACATAGACAGGGCAAGCATCCTAAGAAAAGAATTTTATTATGAATAGTCTTGGCTGGAATATTAAAGGGATTGATGCTCCCGGTAGGAAAAAGTGCATTACCGATACACTAGCTAAAACTCATGCTTCCATTGTGGCCTTCCAGGAAACTAAAAAAGAGATCTTCTCTACCTCTTATTTGGATTCCATTAGTTTGAATAGGAATTTTTTTTGGAACCATCTCCCAGCTAATGGCTCTGCTGATGGCATTCTAGTTGGGGTGGATTCTGATCTTTTTGAAGTCCTTTCTTGGGACATCAAATGTTTTTATGTTTCCTGTAATTTAAGGAATAAGTTGGACAATAAAGTCTGGAGACATATATCTATTTATGGATCTCCTTACGAAGAAGGAAAAGAGGAATTCATTTCAGAATTACATTCTCTCTTCATAGACAATTGTTTACCAACCCTTGTTAGTGGAGATTTTAACTTGGTTAGGTTCCAAGAAGACAAGAACAATGGGGTTATCAACCATAAATGGTGTGAAAATTTCAATGCTTGGGTTGAACTTTGGGGCCTCATGGAGGTCAAACTTTCTAATAGGAAGTTTACCTGGGCTAATAACCAGGAAAATGTAATTATGTCAACTATTGACAGGATTTTTTTTAATACTAAGCTAGATGCTATGTACCCTTTAGCCTCTTATCAAGCTTTTACCAGGCTTGGGAGTGACCACACCCCTCTCCTGTGGGACTCAGGGGTTAATCACTCACATAAACCCGCTACTTACAAGTTTGAGAAATGGTGGCTCCTTAGAAAGGATTTTAGAGATCTTGTCATCAAATCTTGGCTTGCCCCCACCAAGAGCTCCACAACTATTGATAGGTGGCAGGAAAAGATGAGGATATTTAGAAAAACCACCAAAGGGTGGAGTAGGAACATAGAGGCTGACCTTAGACAACTTAAACAAGAGATGATGCAAGAGTATGACAGTTTAGAAATTAAAGTTGAATCTAAAACTCTCTCTAAATCTGAATTTGCTAGGCTTAAAGAAATTAATCTAGAAATGCAGAAACTTTGGCTTAAGGAGGAAACTGAAGCCAAACAAAGATCTAGGGATAGAGATATAGTTGAGGGAGATAGAAACACTTCCTACTTCCATGTTGTAGCTAATCAATGTCGCAGAAAGACTATGATTACCTCTTTGGAAGGGCCTGAGGGACCTACCTCAGAGATTTCAGATATGTTAGAGATAGCTACTGACTTTTATAAAAACCTGTTTAGAGCTGAGGCTAAGTCAGATTTCTCTTTGGATTCTGACTTTTTCTCCGCGGAGGAAAAAATTAATTCTGACCATAATGCCCAGTTGGAAGCTCCTTTCTCGGAGGAGGAGATCAAAAAGGCTGTGTTTGGCTCCTACTCAGATGGACCGCTGGGCCCAGATGGTATCTCTTTCATGTTTTATCAACAGTTCTGGGATGTAGTTAAGGTGGATATTCTAGCTTTGTTTAAGGATTTTTATGAGGGGAATTTGGATATTTACAGGCTCAACTTTGCAGTTTTGTCCCTCATTCCCAAAGACCCTGATGCTTCCACCATGAAAAGATTCAGACCTATAAGTCCGATTAACTGCATTTTTAAATTTTCACTAAGGTCCTGACTAATAGGCTAGGTTTGATCATGGATTTTCTCATTGCTCCCAATCAGACCGCTTTTATTAAAGGTAGGTTCATCCTTAAAATCATAGTTACATCCCACTAAGTCCTTCACTCTGCTGTTCATGGCAGTGAGAAAGGGGATATTCTTAAATTGGACTACGAAAAAGCTTTTGATAGAGTGAACCTAGATTTCTTGGATGAGGTCCTCGTCTTGAGAGGCTTTGGTCCTAAAATTTCTAGTTGGATTCACCTTGCCACCAGAGGGGGATCCATTGCAGTCAAGCTTAATGGCGTCGAAGGTAATTTCTTTACCACTAGTAGAGGTCTTAGGCAGGGGGACCCCATGTCCCCCATCCTTTTCAATTGCGCTGTTGATGTGTTCACTCGTATGTTGGCAAAGGCTGCAGTTAATAATCTTATTCGAGGTATGTGTACTCAGCTTATCCCCAGAGGTGTCATTAGTCTGCAATACGCAGACGACACTATCCTCTTTGTGGATAATGACATTGAGTTAGTTAGGAATCTCAAATGGGTGCTCACCTATTTCAAACAGGTTTCGGGCATGAAAATCAACTATAATAAAAGTGAGTTAGTGCCTATTAACTTGGTGGCTGCTGAAGCTGAAGCTTTAAGTAAAATCATGGGTTGTGCTTTAGGCCAATTCCCCATTAAAAATTTGGGAGTGCCTCTTTATTATGATAAGCTTAGGAGAGAGGACCTCCAGCCTATCATTGATAAAATTTTGCAAAGAATTGCAGGTTGGAGAGGGAAACTTATCTCTTATGCAACAAGGTTAGTCTTGATAGATCATGCCTTGCTAGCATTCCCATCTGTCTTCTGTCTTTTTTCAAATTTCCTAAATGGGCTTTAGACCTCATTAATTCCTAGATGGTTAATTGTTTTGGAATGATTCCAAAGATAAGAGGAAGTTGCACCTGGCGAATTGGAACTTGGTGTGTATGCCCAAAGACCAAGGGGGTTTAGGAGTTCCCTATCTTAGAGATGTTAACAACTGCTTGCTTGCCTCTTGGCTTAAGAGATATACTAACATTGGAGATAAACTTTGGAAAAACATCTTGGAGGCCAAGTACAATTTAAACAACCAAAACATGTTCTGCCGTGGGAGTGCAAGTTCTTCTACTTTCTTTAGAGGTTTCATGTGGGATGTTAGAGCTGTCCAGTTTGGCCACAAATGGGTTGTTGGGGATGGGGCTAAGATTAGATTCTAGGAAGACATCTGGTTTGGCACATCCCCTTTATATGTGCAATTCTGGAAGGTTTACTGCGTCTGCAATGAGCAAATGGCTACTATCCAGCAAGTATGGGATGGCAGTTCATTAAAACTCACTTTTCGCAGAAACTTTAGCCCTAGGCTGCATGACCAGTGGTTGGAATTGATTCAGGTTGCTAGTAGCATTTCCTTCTCTTTTGATTGTGATTCCCTTATTTGGGGTTACACTGCAAATGGTGAATTCTCCTCTAGTTCTTGTTATAACATAATTAGCTTTAGAGGCGTCACCCCTATTTACATTCCGGCTGTTTGGTCTCTTGTGGTTCCACCACGGATTCATATTTTTTTGTGGCTTCTCGCTAACAACAAATTAATGACAAGAGATAACCTCTAGAAAAGAAATCTGGGCAAACCTACTTGTTGTGTTTTTTGTAATGAGGAGTCTATTGATCACTTGTTTTTCAAATGTATTGTAGCTTCTAACACCTGGAAGATAGCCTCTACTTTCTTTAAGCTTGAATGTGGCTATGATTACCAAAGTTTTAAATAGCCGGCTATAGCTTGGCTATAGTCGCGCTATAGCCTTATAAGAAGTCTCCGGCTACGGCTATGCCCTTCGTAGGCTAAATTGTAAATAGCCGCTAATAGCCAGCTATAGCCCGATTTAGCCTTAAATTAGCCTTCAATTTAGCCGCTAAACTTCTGCTCTTTGAATTTTTCTTCTTTTTGTTTTCCTTTTTCGAACTTTTATTAATTATGATTCAATAGAACTTGTGAGTTAATTGGTTGAATACTTATTTGTGTTCAATAGTTGTATGACTTGTAGCTCGGATCTTGTATGATTCATAGTTTTCTCCATCTTTTCAAAAGATTTGACTGAAATTTGCTTAATTTTTGAAAATACACTAAAATGGAATAGCCCGCTATAACTGCGATATAGCCTTTCATAGCCCCTAAAAAATCCGCGGCTAAATGAAATAGCCGGCTATTTTAAACTTTGATGATTACCTGTCTATATCTAGGTTTTGGATTTTAAAAAGGAAGCATCAAACTTTCAATGCCATATGTGCTGCGGTACTTTGGAGCATCTGGAAATTTAGAAATGCTTTGATTTTTGACTCCCAGACTTGGATCTCTATGAAACAGGTTTGGTGGCGCGTCCTCAGAACGCTCAAGAAATGACGGCTAATCTTCAAGGAAAACATGCTTTCCCAGATGGATGTCTTTTTAGGAGTGGTGGATCGCTGGTGCAAAAATCCCAGCGCACTGGAGTGGAGGTAGCTGCTCCCTCTGTCCTGGGGGGTGAGTCTGCATCCGCTACTGTGTTGGTCCGCCCCTCTACGCCGTTGTGCATCCTCGGAGTCCAAGCTGCCTCGCCACTGACGCCCTTCTGGTTTCAGTCCTGGGCGCCTCAGAAGCCGTCCGGTCTACTTCCTGTTGAAGAAACTAGGGAGGCCCTCAAGAATGTCCACGAGTGTTACCGGGCGAAAGTTTGAGTCAGTTGGTTTTGGGTTGCAACAATCGATGGATGTGCGCGGTGGTTGCGCTTTAGTTTCTGTTTAGTTGAGTCTTGGTTGGTGCCTTTAGTTCAGTTCTTGGTTGGTTTCATTCATAATGGAAGCGGGGCTCCCCTGTTAGGGGCCCTTTTGATCTAAACAGTTTTTTACTAGTGGTATTTGGCATTTTCAATTTTGACTAGTGGCATTTTGGCGATTCTCTCTTGAATGAAACTGCATCCGCATCAGTGTTTCAGGCCCTGTTTGGGAGCTCTGTTTTTTTGAAGTAGAGCTATATACGGTTTTAGTCCCACATCTTGCAGCGTGGGAACATTTTAGTCCCACGTCTTGCAAAATGAGCAACACTAGTCCCACAACTTGCATCCCAAGAGCATTTTAGTCCAATTTGATCAAACTTCATCGAGTTTGACCAAATTTGTTAACCTATGATGTCACAATTTTTTAAATAAATCCCTCTATGTTTTTATATAGAACTTGTGTCCTTGTTGCTGACCAACATATAGACCCACCTGTTATCAATAGAGCATATAAAATAGATAAAATAGTAGCAGCAAAGGGAATCGAACTCATCACCTTTGCCTTGCTAATCACCTCCTCAAGCCACCACGATCAAACGATTTTGATTGTTACTAAAAAGGGCGCATCTCTTTTTATAAAATATAAGCTCACACATACTTAAAAGTTCTCACATCCGCTGATTATTATTGCAAAGGGCGAAACTGGTGACCTATGTTGATTGAGTGTGTACACCCGGTCTACATATAAGCCTTTATTTTAGACATTCAAAAAATACATGTTTTAACTTTATAAAAATTATAAAAGAAATTTCAATCTGAAATAATTTGTGTTATGGGATCCATAAAAAAGACAAAATTAGAGATCTGGGTTTATAAACGTTGCACCTTCAAATCTTGTTAAATTTTTTTTTTTGTGCACCTCAATAGAAATCAATCCGGGCTGAAATTTTGGACACTAAAATCTTATATCATTGTCCATATGTACGTGATTTTTATACTTTGAATTGCATTTTAAAATGCTCAAATAAAATCCTCCATATATCCCGAGTTTTAAAATAAAGACCTCCATAGATTACACATGAGATTATGCTAACATCAGATGTGTGCATTTTTACATCTGTACGTACTTATATTGTATAAAAAGAGTCCCGTCTTTGTAGTAACAAATCAGCATTGATTGACATAGTGGTTGAGGAGGTGACTAGCAATGCCAAAGGATATGAGTTCGACTCTTCCTTTGTTGTTGTTTTATTTATCCTGTATGTCTACTGACAGGTGGGCCCACATGTTGGTCAGATACATAAGAATTATTTAAAAATATTGTGACGCCATACGTTGACGAATTTGGTCAAACTCGATGAAGTTTAATTAAATTGGACTAAAATGCTCCCGGAATGCAAGTTGTGGGACTAGTGTTGCTCACTTTACAAGATGTGGGATTAAAATGCTCCCACGCTGCAAGATGTGGGACTAAAACCGTATATAGCTCTTTGAAGTATTATGAGAATACTTCAACGCGTTTGGGTCCAAGCATTAATGTGGTTTTGTAAACTGAAGTATCATCAAAACCGCAGTTTTTTTTCCGTATTAAAAACTTCAGCCTCGACCTCTTTTTTCTAAAACGGAGAAATCGCTCGCTTCGCTCCTGAAAAAATTCATCTGCTCTTCCCACCTACAGCGCCGCCCATAGCGATGTCCTCTTCTCCAGGAAGGACAAGTGCAAGCTCACCACCTAGAAAAGAATGTCCGCTCTCCCGCATGCAGCTTTGTCCACTTCCTTCATAGGCTACAAAGTTCAGATTTATTTATAGTTGAGTTAATTAATTGAAACTGAAGCATTCGATGTGAGAAACTCATGAGCACAGCCATATACGGATCGATCAGTCAAAGGGGATCATGCATGGAACCATGACAACCGGTCAAAGGAACAATAAAACATCACTTTCCAAACACCTTGCCGTTTTTGTCAAAACTAAAAAATACTGCGGTATGGTAAAACTGTAGTATTGCTTGCCCATGCATTCAAATACTTTAGTTTAGAAATACCGTGGTTTAAAAAAAAAACAGAGTTCCCAAACGGAGCCTTACTCTTTGTTGTCTGAATGTAGTACGGGAGTAATCTTCAAAAGGGAGTAAAATGCAGTTGCCACATCCTCTCAGAATGCATGTTTCTTATATTAAAACATTGGGTATGGACTGCAAACTCAATATGCAAAAATGTACAAGAAATCTTACAACTTGCATGATCCTAATAACATCAATTGAACAGGGGCCTGGAGCATTACATGCTAATCCAATATTATTCCAATGAAAGGTTGCAAGTCAAATCCCCACTAACATAAAGCCTACTGCATCCAGCTCCCTCTGCAGTAGATCGTCATGATATTAAGACTGAACCCCCCCTTTTCTGTCTCTTTGGACTCCTCATATACTCTGTAATCCTTCTCTTGCGGTGATTCAGTCCGTAACTCTGATTTTTCTCTTTCCGTGGCAAAATGGAAGAATAAATGCAGTGACATAAGGAACCAGCACCGTCGCTACAACCTTCATATGTATGTCGAACAGTTCAGGATCGGAGGAATGTACCCAGCTGTAGTTGCATTGTTCATGGGCGCTACAAATGCAAGTATTCTTTCAGCTACCGAGTTGTGCTGGAGTACGTAAACTTTTTATAATGAGAAGTGTTATCAAGTTCTAGCATATTATCTTATATATAATTTGAGCATGCTTCAATTGAGATACATCACTTTGAAATGATTAATGAATCTCACAGGTTCATATACTTTCTTCATGCCTATGATCATTCAGATTACACAGTTCATATAACAATTTTTTGTAACATCTTACAATTGAGGAGTAGGTGAAGTTAAACTTTCCACTCGTGACCTTTAATATTTCAATGGTATTTTTTTGACAGGCCTATTTGCAGCATCATTTAAGCATCATAAGATCGTCACAGGGGAATTATTTGCAGCATCAGGTTCTAAACATGAATAATTGCTACATGAGGAGATTCTAAACATTCATATATATGATGGCAAGTAATAAACTCCGAACACTTGCTTTCACGCCTACCTGAAAAGAAATACTGTAAGTTGTTACTTACAAGTTACAACTTTATTAAAGAAGGTGTCTTTTAAGAATAAAAAATTAATTGACTTTAGAGGTCATCTCATGTGAAATTTGAAGAGTTCCCCTGCAAATATCTAGGGACTGCAGCTCACTAATTACTATCAAGCAGTTGTGCAAGCACTACTTAATTCCAACCGTTGCTTGATAAGCTGTTGGCCATTTGCCACAGTGACCAGGGGCGCGTCTTGTGTTGAAGAAAACCATGCTATCCTCTCTCCCTTTTACCACATTTCATCTCTTGCGACCCCGGCATGGTGCCTCAAGGCGACCAACAAGTGCTATAGAGCTTTTTTATTTTGAGAACAATGCCTTGTTGGTTGAACGGAGTAAGGCTTGTGCATCGTATGAGTATGGAGGAGTTGTGAACAGATTGAGGGCGAGACCGAACTACCGGCGATCCGGTAGATGGAGTGGCGATTCTGGGGGCGCGACAGCGGGGAGGGCTAGGCCCCTAGGGCTCAGATCCCACTGATGTTGGAAGACTTGGTCACGGCCACCACTCTAGGAGTCTCATCTCTTCGGTATGCGTTTCCTCTAGGTGGAAGAAGATAGTGTTTCAGAGTCGGGTTTCAAGAGAAGGGGTGCGGTTTCATTGTGGCGATCGCCATGGTTTTGTATCAAAAGCTGCAGGTATGGATTCAGAGTAGAGTAGTTTGCAGGATTTGTAGAGACGATCGCTGGATTTGGCGGGTTTCTAGCCACACGGAGGGATTGGTCTTCAGATTCATCAGAACTCGGAAGGGGTTGATAGTATGGAGTTTCAGTTTAATCACGCCGCCATTCCAGGGGCATAGATCCGAACTTGCGGCTATGCCCTGATCAAAATTTGCACACTGGGCTGAATGAGACCGCTAGTGTGCATACTGTTCACGAACTAGGGCTTAAACACGATTTGGGCTGCTGAGATAGGACTCGAACGGGCTGACTCTTGAATGGGTCATTGCTACCAAATCTATCAAATGCTGCTAAACATGAACTGAAAACTTGTCAGATTTTTTTCGAGCGGGTCAGAGCATCTCCACTCGTTAGCCGAACCCAGGCCGAAATCCGGACCTTTTTCCGGTCGGACGGCGCAAGTTTTCGGTCTGGGTACGCCCAGTTTTCCACTCGGCTACCCAGGCCGAGTACCAAGGCGGACACAAAACGGCTATATATTTTGAATCTGCATAGTTCCCGCCGACGAGCGCTCGGCCACAAGGTGTTTGACAGATGCGCCTACATGTTCGGCGACATATTTTTATTACATAACAGGGAAACAATGATCAGTCATCGATGGGGATGGGCTCTTGCGGCGTGGCCGACGCGGCGTTGTCGTCCATCTCGCCGGTGAAGGCCCCCGGGTTGGAGGAAGTCGAAGCAGAGCTCGGCGTGGGAGCGTTCGGCGCTGACACGTTCGGCGCAGAGGAAGGGGAAGGGGAAGCTGTGGTCATGCCCTCCAGGATGGCCTGACGTTGCGCCATGTACCAAGCCTTGACCGGCGAGCTCATCTTCGACGTGTCCTCGCCGCCCATGAGGAACTTGAGGTCCGTGTGGCGCTTCTTGGCGGCGTAGTTGGCCTTCTCCTCGGCGAGGCTGGCCTTGATGAGGGCCACCTTTTTGATGGGTTTCGCGGCATAGTAAAACAAAATTTTCTACGGATGCGAACAGAGGGAAAGCCAAGATCTAATCTAGGAGATGCAATCAACGAGAGAGATTGGATTAGATCTTCATACCCTTGAAGATTCGCACAGCGGAACGTTCGTCGGAACGTGGGTGATGTAGTCGTACTCGCTTCTCCTCCTCGCGATCCGATCCGATCTAGCACCACAAGTGGCGGTGCCTCCGTGAGATGCACACGTGCAGCACCTCGACGTCTCCTCCTTCCTCGGACCAGCAAGTATGGTGGAGAGATAGATTGGATCTACAACACGACGGTGTGGTGTATATGGTGGAGAATTTCTGCAGCAGGGCTTCGCCTACAAACAGTCGGGAGGGAGAGAAGAAAGCTAGCAAGGCGGCTAGGGTTTGGAGGAGAGGTGTGTGTGGTTGGTGCACCCCCACCCCTCTTTATATAGAGGGGGGGCGCAGCCCTAGCCCCTCCCCCAAGCCCAAAGGATAAGGAGTGGGGGGCATGGACTCTCCCCTCTTCTAGAAACCCTATCTCTAGTTTAAACGATTTAAACTCTCTAGGATCGGCTGGGCCCTATGGGGCCTTGTGCCCCTGGCCCAAAGCGGCCAGGACACTCCCTCATAGGCCCATGCCCCCTCCCGAAAGGTGGGGCCACGTTGGTCCCCTTCCGGAAGGTTCTAGAAGCTTCCGGTACAATACCGATTAACCCGGAACAATTCCGAACTCCAAAAACTGCACTGCCTTATATGAATCTTATTCTCCGGACCATTCCGGAACCTCTCGTGATGTCCCGGATCCCATCCGAGACTCCGAACAAAAATTCATAAACCAATTATCCAATCTATCCTAGCGTCGAGACACGTTAAGTGTGTGACCCTGCGGGTTCGAGAATATGCAGACATGATCTTCTATCAATAATCAACAGCGGGGTCTGGGCACCCATATTGACTCCCACACATTCATCGATGATCATATCGGATGAACCACGATGCCAGGATTCAAACAATCCCATATATATATTCCCTTCGTCTCGCGATATTTTACTTGCCCGAGATTCGATCGTCGGTACCGTCATACCTAGTTCAATCTCGTTCACAGCAAGTACTTTACTCGTTCCGTAATCCGATATCACTTTGTGATTAACTCCTTAACCACATGCTTGCAAGCGGTGTTGATATTGATTACCGAGTGGGCCCGAAGTATATCTCTCCGACTTGGGAGGGACAAATTCCATCTCGATACATACAACCCAACAGATACTTTCCGATCACCTGAGAGACACCTTTATGATCACCCTCTCATAGGATGACGTTTGATGACCTCAAAGCTTTCTTCCGATACCAGGGAGTTGTATTATCTCATGGTCTAAGGAATACAATATTTGACATAGGAAAAGCTACGCAAATATGAACACGATGATACGATCTAATTGCTTCGCTTAGTTTGGGTCTGTCCATCATATCATTCTCCCAATGATATGATCTCATTATCAATTGACAACTCATGTCTATGGTTAGGAAACCTTAACCATCATTGATCAATGAGCTAGTCCTTAGAGGCGTACCAGGGACACGGTGTTGTTCACAAACCACACAAGTATTAATGTTTCCGCTTAATACAATTCTAGCATGGAATATAAACTTTATCATGAACAAGAATTATAATAATAACATCTTTATTATTGCCTCTAGGGCATAATTCCAACAGTCTCCCACTTGCACTAGAGTCAATAATCTAGTTTACATCTGGCAACAATCTCACACCCATGGCACTGAGGTGTTGATCATGTTTTACACGTGGAAGAGGTTTAGTCAATGGATCCGCGACATTCGGATCCGTATGTACTTTGCTAATCTTCAGATCTCCATCTGCTATATAATCTCGGATTATATGAAACTTGCGGTTGATATGCTTGCTCTTTGGATGATATCTTGGTTCCTTAGCGAGTGCTATGGCGCCAGTGTTGTCACACAATATCTCCAGTGGGTCCAATGCACTTGGAACCACGCCAAGCTCAGTGATGAAGTTTCTGATCCAAACTCCTTCACTTGACGCTTCTGCAGCAGCCATGTATTCCGCTTCCACTGTAGATCCCGCGATCACGCTTTGCTTGCAGCTTCTCCAGCTCACATCTCCTCCATTCAAAATATAAACGTATCCTGTCTGAGATTTGGAATCATCCTTGTCGGTGTCGAAACTAGCATCGACGTAACCTTTTACGACAAGCTGTTCATCATCACCATAGACTAAGAACATTTCTTTAGTTCTATTTAGGTACTTTAGGATGTTCTTCACGGCTGTCCAGTGTTCCACTCCTGGATCACTTTGATATCTGCTCGTCAAACTAAGAGCATTGGACACATCCGGTCTAGTACACAGCATGGCATACATGATGGAACCTATGGCCGAGGCATAAGGCACTTTGCTCATAGCTTCCCTATCATTTACCGTAGCTGGACACTGAGTCTTGCTCAATATCTTACCTGACAACATAGGCACTGAACCTTTCTTTGCCTTATCCATTCTGAACCTTTTCAGAACTTTGTCTAGGTATGTACTCTGGCTTAAAGCTATCAGGCGTCTTTGTCTATCTCTATAGATTTTGATGCCCAATATATAAGCAGCTTCACCTAGGTCTTTCATTGAAAAACACTTGTTCAAATAACTCTTCATATCGTTAAGCATGTTGATGTCATTTCCGATAATCAATATGTCATCCACATACAGTACCAGAAACGTCACCGAGCTCCCACTCACTTTCTTGTAGATACAAGCTTCGTAGCAATTTGGAACAAATCCAAAACTCTTGATCACTTGATCAAAACGAAGGTTCCAACTCCGAGATGCTTGCTTCAGTCCATAAATGGAACGCTGAAGTTTGCATACTTTACTAGCATCCTTAGGATCGACAAAACCTTCGGGTTGCATCATATACAACTCTTCATCAATGTTGCCATTGAGGAACGCAGTCTTGACATCCATCTGCCATATTTCATAATCATGAAACGCAGCAATTGCTAATAAAATCCGAATGGACTTAAACATCGCTACGGGAGAGAAAGTCTCATCGTAGTCAACACCTTGAACTTGTCGAAAACCTTTTGCGACAAGCCGTGCTTTATAGACGGTAACATTACCATCCGCGTCCGTTTTCTTCTTGAAGATCCATTTGCACTCAACGGCCTTTCGGTCGCTAGGAGGGTCCACCAAAGTCCATACTTGGTTTTCGCTCATGGATCCCAATTCGGATTTCATGGCTTCCAGCCATTTCTCAGAGTCTGGGCTCATCATCGCTTCCTCATAGTTCGTAGGTTCACTGTCTTATACTAACAAGACAGTCAAGACAGGGTTGTCGTACCACTCAGGAGGGGCACGCGACCTTGTCGACCTGCGACGTTCAGTAGCAGCATCGTCCGAAGCTTCATGATCCTTATCATTAGCTTCCTTTATTGTTGGTGCAGGCGGCACTAGAACAATTTCAGGTGCTGCGCTACTCTCCAATTCAAGAGAAGGTTCAATAACCTCGTCAAGCTCTACTTTCCTCCCACTCACTTCTTTCGAGAGAAACTCCTTCTCAAGAAAGGAACCGTTCTTTGCGACAAACACTTTGCCTTCGTGTGGCATCCCGCAAAACCACTACTAGAAAATCGCGTTGTTTTTGTGCATTGCATCATCATGACCGCATGCTCATGTCATCATGCCACATTGCATTTGAGCATCGTCATCATCCTGCATGGTTTTTGTCTAAACTATTTTCGAAACGCCTAGTTTTGTTTTCTAAATATTCCCGTCTTTAATTCAAAACCAAAACCCGGGTCTCCGGAATATTTGTTTTGTCTACCCGCGGTTTGCAAAAGTCCCGTTTGTAAATAATAAAATATTTAATTATTTTAGTGGGGGCAGCCAAACCGGGCCGATCCGACCCAGTTGGCCACCCCCAGAATAAAACGGTCCACCCAAACTCTAAATCCTATCCCCACTCAATCCTAGTCTACCCACCTATCCTAGCCTGCCACCTCACCTTCCCTCCACCTCACCACACCCATCGCCACCTCATCAATCCACCCTGCAACACCCCACTCCTTCTCTCACCCCAGACCCACCTACCCCCCTCTCTCTCTGCCTCACCGCCAGCCTGGCCCCACCCCAACCCACTGCCACCTCACCCCCAACTCCCTCCCTCACCCCCACAACCGACCCACTCCCTCACCTCTCCCTGGAACCCGGGCCCCACCCCGCGGGTCCCACCTGGTCAGCCCTCCCCCTGACCGACCCACCACCAGCCCCCTCCCGCGGGCCCGCACACCCCACCCCACCAACCGCGCCCCGCTTCCACCGACCCCCACCTCCTGCCCGCACGCTCCCTCCGCCGGCAGCCTCCACCTTCCTTCCCCGAGCGCCTCCCTCCTCCACTCGACGCCCGCCGCCAGTCATCTCCCTCCGCGGCCGCCCCCCTCCTTCTCTCGCCGTTGGGTGCCTCTCTCCCGCCGGCCAGCCTCGCTCTGCCCCGCGGCGCCGCCTCCTCCGCGACGGCCCGCCTGAGCTCGCCCGACCCCCACCTCGCCGACGCTCCTCGCCTTCCTCCCCCGCGCGGCCCTCCTTCGGCAGCGAGCTCCGCCCCACCCCGCCTCGCCGCCGGCGCCGCGCCCTCCCTCCGCCGGCCGCCTCGCCTCCACCCAGCCCCCTCCTCCCTCGCCTCCGGCGCGCTCGCCCGCAACCCCCGCGAGCAGAGCAGCCTCCGGCGCTTATTCCCCTGTGTGCTCGTCGCCGGACCCCGCCGGCCGCCTCGAGCCCTCCCCGTCGGCCTCCTCCTCGCCGTCGCCCTGAGCGCGAGCTCGCCGCCGCCGGTCCTCCCCTCCCCTCTGCAGCACCGCGCGGGCCGCCCGCCTCCGCCATCAGCCTCCGCCGGAGCTCGCCTCACCGATGCTCCTCCCTGGCGCGCACCCTGCAGCGCTGTCGGTCGCGTGTCCTCTGCCGGCCGTCGCACCTCTCCGTCGTCGGCCCCATCCGTCTCGTCCTCACCCCTGTCGCAGCAGCCCCGGGTCGGCCCCTCCTCTGCCGGCCGTCGCCCCAGTCTGCACCACGGTTTCTGTCGGCCCCGATTGCCACCCCTGCAAGCCAGCCATGCGGCCGACGTCAAGATCTGCAGCACCTATCAAGTTCGTCAGCGTGCGGTGGAACGTCAAGACCCCTGGATCCGACGCCTCGGCACCATACCCGAAGACCGAACCCCAATATCTATCGCCATCGCACAAGCTCGCCACGGACCCTTGAAGCATGGATCCGATGGCCGAAGGTCTTCTACTTGGACGCCAAGATCGTCTCGATAACGATGTTTTGAAGAATGGACCTGGCGTACCCCGAGGACCCTGACGCCGTTTCCAAGTTCGCCACCGGTGAATAAGGAGAAAACCTCAAGGACTTCGACACGGAGCGTCAAGATCGCCTCACGGAATCCGAAGCGCGGACCCGACAAGATCTTCGCGACGATAAGAACGACACCGCCCCGGAAGAACCCGATGCGCCCCCGACACCGAACCAAGTCCTCCTTCCCATATCGATCCCGATCCCGTCGAGCCGTTCCCCGTCGAACCCTGAGACCGAACCCCGAACCCCGGAACCCCAAGTTCGCCGAACCCTAATGTGTGAACCTTATCCCGAGCCCCTACTTTATAAATGCTAAATATAAAACCTGTTGCATATTAAATTGTCATACTCGCATGCATATTTGTGTGGTTTGGGGGCATTATGCCGATTCACCATATAATTAAATATGGGGCCCATATGCGGGCAAATCTAGTCTTATATTGGCCTCATTTAACTTTGTGTAGCGAACCGGTACTATCTTTTGCCATGTTAAGACAACATTTAATTTGCGGGGGTTCTAAACAACTAGAACCATATATTTAATTGTCGGGACCCCGGTTCCGCTTAATATGGCCTAATTGCATCGCATCTTTGCCATGTCATACATCATACATGCATCATGCCCGATCTTTTGCCGTAGTATTAAATAGTGCATCTGGTGTTTCTTCTAGTGTTTTGCTTCTTCGCGGATAAGGCCGTTAAGTCGATGTGAGCTTCGCCCCGATCTTCGGATGAACCTTCGGCAATGTTTTCAGGCGAGCATCTCCCCCTTTCTACCTATCTTACTTTTATAGTATTTATTCCCTCCTGTTGATCTATTGCTATCTGTGTTGCGATGCTCTAGTTTTCGTACCTGTGATATCTCTCGCAGCCTTATATTGCCTTGGACACATCCTACTACCTGTTGTTTGGTAGATAGTTGGACTTGCGCGTCGTAGCCGCTTGCTCAAGTGCTGTTGCGTGTCGTCAAGTGCCACAGTTGTTGGTGTAGTGCCGCATGTTGATGTTGGAGATGATCATGGCTTTACTTATCGTTCACTCTAATTCCTGTTTAACAACTAAAATTGAAGTAAGTAAGCAGAGGCACAGGTGGGCAATAGATGTTATTTGGTTGTTAACCGTCCACTTGTGTCCCGTAGGACCCCGAGTACTTGATACCTGTTCCTTGAATTTTTGCGCTATCCACATCCGGGAGGATTATGGGACCCCCCTGAGCCAGAGCTTGATTCATTCTTATTTCTTGGGGCCACAAACTAGTTTGAGGTTTTATTTACGATCCTGTACTTATGCCATGCTACTGCTTTATTTACGATTGTGCGAGGAGCACACTGTACTGTTTAGGATCGGGACACGTTTTCGCGGTGTCGACAAGCCCAGTTTTGGGTTCCCAGTCGTTCACAGCCGTCCACCCAAACCTCGGGTCCGTCTCGGAGTCAGCTAACTTTGTTGCGGGTGTACTCCAAGGGGTGGCCCCCTGAAATATTTCTGAATCCTGTGATTGCGTTGTCGTGAAGGCCTCGTTGGGTTTTGATTTGGTTTTTCTGAGGTTGATCGAGTGTGTGTTGCTATTTGTGCACCCCTGCAGGGTAAAACTTTCTGAAAGCCGTGTCCGCGGTTATGGACGACTTGGAGCACAGTATCTCGATCATAGACAACTATAACTAAAGTAGTGCTATGAATTTGACTTTATAATGACTAGTAATCAGCTTCACTATAATGGAATGGCTAAATAAAACTGCCCACAATTGCTTGTTTTGGGTTGTCACTTGCGACCATTGTATCTGACTAGTAAGTATCGCAACCATAACGGAATGGCTAAATAAAAGTACCAACAACTGCTGGGTTTTGGGATATCTCATGCTAATTATATCTGACTAGTAAGTGTTGCAACTACAACGGAATGGTTAACTAAAACGGCCCACTGCTTATTTTATCAGGATGACTATCTTTACCTGACTAGTAATTACTGCAACGATAACTGAATAAATAAAACTGCCAACAGTGTGAGTTCCTCGGTTGACTTCCTCATTTGGTCTCGAGGGGGAAACACCATGATGGGTTTGTTTGATGGTAGAATCAGGTTGGTTCCGAATAGGTCTTTCTTACCCCTCTCTGATAGCCGCCAGTTGTATCGAGTCTCTATAGGTTGTTTAGTGCATGCTGCGCCGCCGCTTCAGTCCACCATACCTATGTAGGCGAGGACCGCCGAATTCTAGTCTCGCCGTGTACTGGCCTCAGTACTGACCGCTCTCTCTTTTTCCTTTGCCCTTTGTCGGCACCCCTTTTGTTTAAGCAGGTTTTGAGATCGACGTCGTTAGCAGGGTTACCCCTCCGGCTTGGCCTGGGCAGGGTTATGGACGCCATTGGTTATTCTTCAGGGCTCTTAGCCCCATTTGCATCTTGTCCGTAGCTGGACGCTCTATCGTTTTCAAGGTGATTTGGATCTTTGTTCTGTATATCTGTGTTGTTGACTCAGGGAGTCGTGTTGTATATATATATCTGTTTTGTGGGTCCCATCGAGGACTGTTGTGTAATGTTATTACTTCATTTTCCACCCGCACGAAAGTGCCTGGTGGGCACCTTTGAATCGTTTCTATGCGGGTTTGGCGGGAATCGCTGAAACTTGCATATGGTCGATTCTGAGGGTGTTACAGAGTGGTATCAGAGCTCAGCAGTTGCGATACCCCACAAGTCCAGCCTGTAGGATAACCTAGCTAACGGCCGAAGTAGAGTGTCAAAACTATTTTTGAAAAATCGGTTGGATAGCTCTGGTTAGGTCTGCTTTTATTCCTTACCCCTCTGCTATTCTCCTCTTACCTCTGCGTGTTTTGAATCCGCTCTCTTCTCTCTCTTCGAGTCCAGGATTTCTCGTGGTTGGGTTCCGTCATACCTTCAGGGTTTCGCTTCCTCCTTTGGTAACGGTGTTGCTACATTTGGTCTTCGTGCTATCCGAGGAACCCTTCGTCTGGTGGACTCTCTTTGTTCCTTCTTGTGCCTTCCGGTGTTTTCCGACGCGACGACATCATCTACGCTAGATCCGATGCAGAGTCTGCATCACTCCTTTGTTTCCGAACCTCGATTGTCGAGATCTTCAGTCTGATTCCGAGAAGGGTTGCACGCTTTTCCACTGATTGTGCGGAGTAATAGTTTGGGTGCGTGATGGATTGGCCCCCATGCCGACTACCCCTTCTATTCGCTTTTGTACGTTGAAGTGGATGAGAATGCATCGGTTCCCTCTTTCTATCGAAGATAGAGGTGGCTTTATTTGTTGATACCTCTACCTTCGACCTTTTGTTCCCGGAGTGTTCTCTCGACGATCACGGACAACGACCTCTTGTTAGTGGTGTCGCGAGGATCTACACGATGCGAGAAGATTCAGATCGCCGCCCTTCTTCCGGTATCATGAGGCGGATCTCGAGGGCGAGATCCATTGTTAGTGGTGTCGAATTGTGGCATCCCGC
This sequence comes from Avena sativa, assembly GCA_916181665.1. Taxonomy (NCBI): domain Eukaryota; kingdom Viridiplantae; phylum Streptophyta; class Magnoliopsida; order Poales; family Poaceae; genus Avena; species Avena sativa. The sequence goes on from OV702282.1 coordinate 200,979,665, forward strand.
AAAACCACTACTAGAAAATCGCGTTGTTTTTGTGCATTGCATCATCATGACCGCATGCTCATGTCATCATGCCACATTGCATTTGAGCATCTTCATCATCCTGCATGGTTTTTGTCTAAACTATTTTCGAAACGCCTAGTTTTGTTTTCTAAATATTCCCGTCTTTAATTCAAAACCAAAACCCGGGTCTCCGGAATATTTGTTTTGTCTACCCGCGGTTTGCAAAAGTCCCGTTTGTAAATAATAAAATATTTAATTATTTTAGTGGGGGCAGCCAAACCGGGTCGATCCGACCCAGTTGGCCACCCCCAGAATAAAACGGTCCACGCAAACTCTAAATCCTATCCCCACCCAATCCTAGTCTACACACCTATCCTAGCCTGCCACCTCACCTTCCCTCCACCTCACCACACCCATCGCCACCTCATCAATCCACCCTGCAACACCCCACTCCTTCTCTCACCCCAGACCCACCTACCCCCCTCTCTCTCTTCCTCACCGCCAGCCTGGCCCCACCCCAACCCACTGCCACCTCACCCCCAACTCCCTCCCTCACCCCCACAACCGACCCACTCCCTCACCTCTCCCTGGAACCCGGGCCCCACCCCGCGGGTCCCACCTGGTCAGCCCTCCCCCTGACCGACCCACCACCAGCCCCCTCCCGCGGGCCCGCACACCCCACCCCACCAACCGCGCCCCGCTTCCACCAACCCCACCTCCTGCCCGCACGCTCCCTCCGCCGGCAGCCTCCACCTTCCTTCCCCGAGCGCCTCCCTCCTCCACTCGACGCCCGCCGCCAGTCATCTCCCTCCGCGGCCGCCCCCTCCTTCTCTCGCCGTCGGGTGCCTCTCTCCCGCCGGCCAGCCTCACTCTGCCCCGCGGCGCCGCCTCCTCCGCGACGGCCCGCCCGAGCTCGCCCGACCCCCCACCTCGCCGACGCTCCTCGCCTTCCTCCCCCGCGTGGCCCTCCTCCGGCAGCGAGCTCTGCCCCACCCCACCTCGCCGCCGGCGCCGCGCCCTCCCTCCGCCGGCCGCCTCGCCTCCGCCCAGCCCCTTCCTCCCTCGCCTCCGGCGCGCTCGCCCGCAACCCCCGCGAGCAGAGCAGCCTCCGGCGCTTCTTCCCCTGTGTGCTCGTCGCCGGACCCCGCCGGCCGCCTCGAGCCCTCCCCGTCGGCCTCCTCCTCGCCTCCGCCCTGAGCGCGAGCTCGCCGCCGCCGGTCCTCCCCTCCCCTCTGCAGCACCGCGCGGGCCGCCCGCCTCCGCCATCAGCCTCCGCCGGAGCTCGCCTCACCGATGCTCCTCCCTGGCGCGCACCCTGCAGCGCTGTCGGTCGCGTGTCCTCTGCCGTCCGTCGCACCTCTCCGTCGTCGGCCCCATCCGTCTCGTCCTCACCCCTGTCGCAGCAGCCCCGGGTCGGCCCCTCCTCTGCCGGCCATCGCCCCAGTCTGCACCACGGTTTCTGTCGGCCCCGGTTGCCACCCCTGCAAGCCAGCCATGCGGCTGACGTCAAGATCTGCAGCACCTATCAAGTTCGTCAGCGTGCGGTGGAACGTCAAGACCCCTGGATCCGACGCCTCGGCACCATACCCGAAGACCGAACCCCAAGATCTATCGCCATCGTACAAGCTCGCCACGGACCCTTGAAGCATGGATCCGATGGCCGAAGGTCTTCTACTTGGACGCCAAGATCGTCTCGATAACGATGTTTTGAAGAATGGACGTGGCGTACCCCGAGGACCCTGACGCCGTTTCCAAGTTCGCCACCGGTGAATAAGGAGAAAACCTCAAGGACTTCGACACGGAGCGTCAAGATCGCCTCACGGAATCCGAAGCGCGGACCCGACAAGATCTTCGCGACGATAAGAACGACACCGCCCCGGAAGAACCCGATGCGCCCCCGACACCGAACCAAGTCCTCCTTCCACAATTTCCTGTTTCCCACAGTTTCCTGTTTTCCACAGTTTCCTGTTTTAGCCGTTTGACTTTCAAACTGGCAGTTTGACTTTCAAGTTTTGGAACAGCAAGAACACTTAGTACATGATGCAATCATTCAATGACACATTCATGTACCCTCCCCCCCCCCGGAGTGCCGGACAATCCGGACCCTTCTAGAACATTCCCGATGAAAACACCGGAATCATTCCCGAACTCCGAAACGGGACTTTCCTTATATGAATCTTATTCTCCGGACCATTCCGGATCACCTCGTGATATCCCGGATCCCATCCGAGACTCCGAACAACATTCGGTCTCTTTCTCATAATACCATAACTACTCAAACAACGTCGAATCCTTAAGTGTGTCTCCCTACGGTTCGTGAATTATGCGGACATGATCGAGACACTTCTCCGAACAATAACCAATAGAGGAATCTGGAAATTCATATGTCTCCCACATATTTCTACGATTACTTTGCGATCGAATGAACCACTTACATACGATACCAATTTCCCTTTGTCTCACGATAGTTTACTTATCCGAGGTTATGATCGTCAGTATCTCTGTATACCTAGTTCAACCTCGTTACCGATAAGTACTCTTTTCTCGTTCCCGTGATATGTGATCCCTTGTGAGCCAGTCACATGCTTGCAAGCTAATTGGATGACATTTCACCGAGAGGGCCCAGAGTATATCTATCCGTCATATGGATGGACAAATCCCACTCTTGATCCATGTGTTTCAACCAATACTTTCTGAACACTCAATGCCACCTTTATAGCCACCCTGTTACGGTGTGGTGTTTGATGACATCAAAGCATCCATCCGGTAAAGGTGATATGCATGATCTCATGGTCGAAGGAATTAGGTTACTATGTATCAGAAAGCATATAGCAATTGAACTAATGAAATGACTTGATCTTTATGCTACGCTTATCTATAGGAGTATGTCCATCACATCATTCTCCTAATGATATGATCCTGTTGTTAATAACTATGTTCATGATCAGGAAACCATGATCATATATTAACCAACAAGCTAGTTTAACAAGAGGCTTTACTAGGGACTCTTATTTTAGTTTACAAATCACACAAGTATTAATGTTTCCGGTTAATACAATTATAGCATGGTATGTAAACATTTATCATAAGTGTGAAGATATGATAATAACCACTTTATTATTGCCTCTTGGGCATATCTCCAACAGTCTCCCACTTGCACTAGAGTCAATAATCTAGTTTCAAACCTTTGTGTATTCAACACCTATGGCTTTCCGGTGTTGTATGTACACGATTGCTAGTGGTCAACTGATCTCCGGATCTGACACTTCCAGGTCCGTGTGTAATTGCATGTCTTTGCGTCTCTACGCATCACTCATTCTCTAATGAGATGGCTTTGTATAAATTTGGTCTTTCGGTGTGACCTTTAGTTCTTTGGGGTTAAAACATGTTGATAATATTGTCGCACAATATATCTTCATAGTATTATCCCTCTGTGAACTACACCTAGTTTGATAACAAACTACTTGACACAAATGCCCTCTTTTGCTGCTATAATAGCAGTCATATACTTAGCCTTTTGTTGTAGTATCTGTCATAATGTCTTAACTTTGGAACTCATCCAAATCCATTATGGAACTTACTTTCCATTATATTGTGCCACCCTTAGTTTAGATTGAGATAAACTTAATTTGTACTTTCTGACAAAACTAGTATCAATGTAGTACTTTTACAATGAACTAACCATCTATTTGTCACTTCTACAAATAATATACTCTTAGTTCTTCCAGAAGATCATAAGAATATCCTTACTATTGTCCAATGATCATCTTACGAATCATTCTGGTATATGCTCACAACTTTTAGAGGATAGGACATATCTGGATTTGTACATATCACAGTATGATTGATATAAATACTCTTTGTGATTTCATACATCAAGTATCAATCTATACTTGATTATTTGTTTCACTTTACCAAATGTCAATACACTTGAATATATCATCAACATTGAACTCATTCAATCCTTTCTGTGCGACAAGAACCTCTCTTGTAGTTTCTATATTGAACTCATTCAATATCTTGTCTATGTACTTCTGGCACAACCATATTAGCGTCTATTGATGCCAAATATTTGGGTTTTGCCTAAGTCTTTCATCGGGATGAAATTCTTAATATGTGTTAATAAAAGATACATTATTTCCAATCAACAATATGTCTTCCACATAATGTATTAGAAACATGTCTTAGCGCTCCCACTTAATTTCTTGCAAATGCAAGCATCTTCATTATCTCTGATGAATTTAAACTCTTTTAACAGTTTCATCATAGTGAAGATTCCAACTCCGCTATGCTTACTTCAACCATTGAAGTTTGCATATGTTTTTAGCATCCCTTGAATTTTAACAAAACCCTTTGGACAGTGTCATGCACACGTCCTAGGTAACCCTTCTATTAGAAGAACTTGTTTTGTTTATTCAACTACCATATAATAAAATTATATGTAGTGGTTGCTACACTAATCCGTCTAGACTAAATATTGCTATGAAAGATCAGATCTTGTCATAGTCAACCTTTGAACATTGTTGTGAACTCTTTCCCAACATGTCGACTATTTCATAGATGTGCAACATCCATGTCTATTTATTTTATAGATCCAAACACAACTATAAGGTCTTACACCTTTCTCGAGGGTCCTTCAAGTTCAAAACTTGATTTCTCGTGTATGGAACTATCACGGATTTTATGGCTTCAAGCCATTTGACGGAGTCAGGGCTCATCATTGCTTCTTTGCATGTAGTCGGATCATTATTGTCAAATAATGATTTAACTCTCAAATCTTGGTATTTGATTGTTTACCCGACCTTCTTGTTTCAATAGGAACTTGGATCCCCGTGACCGCAACCTTTGAGGTACGTGAGCCATGAGCTTTGTTGCTGCCTCCGGAACACTTTTCGGCGCTGCGCAACTCTGCACATATAGCTAAGGTTCTTTTAACCTTATCAAAGTTCTATTGTCCTCCCACTTAACTTTTCACGAAAAATTCCTTCTAAAAGAAACTTGACGTTCTAAGTGACAAACACTTTTGTCTCCGGTGTTATGGAGGAATACTTAACAAAGACAGGTTCATCCGACTTTGGTTGCAAGCATCTTTCTTATGCATAGCATACCAATGTTTAAGAAAGGACAACTTGGGTTTTATCCCAAACCATAACATATGGTGTCATTTCAACGGATTATGATGGAGCTCTTTTCAGTGGAAAAACGGTAATCTCTAAAGCTTCTAATCTTTAAAATATAATGGCAGTTTTATGAATTATACCTTTGATCTTACCATGTCAAACAAGGTTTAATTACATACCTCGAACGCCCCATACCCTTATGGTGTTTCGGGAAATGCAAATCCACAGAACGATTCCTTAAATCTTAGGTATTATGCTAAACTCTGTAACTCAAATATCTTCCTTTATGATCTTTATCATAAACTGTTTATATTCTTGTTACAATGATTTTGCACTTCATCTTGAAAGTCTTTGAACTTTTCAAATGTTTCATACTTCATCCTTATTAAGTAAATATTCATATATTCACTCAAATTTTCGGAGAAAGCATATGAAGTTGAAATCCATCGCTCTTGACTACACATAATGGATTTCGTACAACAATATGTACAAGTTCCGATAAGCTAGTCATTCGTTCCCTTTTGGCCTATGAACAAAGTTTTAATTATCTCTAGGAAAGTTTCACAAGCGTCATTTGATCAAAAATCAAAAGACTCCAAAATTCTATCCACATGGAGTTTCTTCATGTTTTCTTTCCAATATAATTTAAACGGCGATGTCACTTCCGAAGTGATCTTTCAATCAATTTGTCTTTCGACATTTTTAGCACTAGTTTTATGGATGTGATTTCTCCAACAAGATTTGTGAATCATCCATCTTTTATGGATTACGGCAATTATTTGAACAACCCTTTTGTTCTCATAATACCTGATAAAACAAATCTTTGAAGGCAAGCTTTGATGTTTAACGAGCAACACAATAACCCTTTATTTGTTCTCGATGAACATCATCACATATTCTTTTGCTAGTTACTTAGGCCATTGTAGTTCATGAATTGTGTTGTTTCATATGACGATTCACACCAACAAATTCAGTATCAAATACTTAAGAACCATATTGTTTAATAAGCAAAGAATATAGCCATAACATGTATATCATCCATATACTTAAACTGAACAATTCTAGTCTTTTCTTTTCTGCCATATATTTATGAGATTCTCTTTCAGTATTTCCTTTTCTATTTGAAAGAATCTATCAACATCAATAGTGGAGTCATACATATGACACATAGTCCAAAGCGTGTATAGTTAAATACCAATGTCTTTGGACTTGCACTTTGAAGTAGATCACCATCATCAAATGTTTGGTGTTCTTTCAAATTCCTTTCTTTAGTAATCTCTTGGTGCAGTAAACATTTTACCTACATCAAATATTCACCCTCTACTTTTAGCTTATAACAATGAATTATGAGTATAATGTTGCTATCCAAAAACCTTTTGGAGGATCAGGACAACAAGTGTCTCCAACCTTTTTGCAAATTCTCATCAAAATATGAGAACATAAACTTTGCCATATTATACTCTATCATGTTGTAACCAAAACTTCGTTTCAGATATCACAATATCTTCCACACATCATGGTTTCTGAAACAACTCTTTCAGATCCTAGATAACCTTGATATTAAGAGAATCCTTTGAATATCAAGAATCATGGAGACAAACATGATACTTATATACTAACACTTGGAATTGTTACTCTTGATTTAATACTAATTATTAAACTTCATGGAGTAACCGGAACTTACTGAAAGTTTGCAATAGGACTTTTAAACTTTAGATTAACACTTCAAAACAATACGATACCAGTTCGTAAAGCAACTAACCAGAATTCTATAGTTCTATCATCTCAATTATAACTAAGCGCAAGGTGGTAAACGGATGCCAATGACTACAATAACTATGCAAATTCACTTTGATTTAGTTTATGATAAATTGAGTTCTAATTAATAATTAAATTAATCTAGGTGAACTCCCACTCAAAACAATATCCCTCACATTGTTTTAGTGATCACACGAACCAAATCCACCACATCAAAACCGATCATCACGAGAGTTGATATAGCTTCAATGGCGAACAATCAACATATTCATCATATCTACTATATGACTCATGCTCTACCTTTCGGTAATCCGTGTTCCTGAGGCCATGTCTATACATGCTAGGCTCGTCAAGATCAAACCTTAGCTTCTGCATGAGCAAATCTGGCTTGCTCACGTTGTATACACTTGCGGAATCTAACACACCCGATCATCACGTGGTGCTTCGAAACAACAAGCTTTAGCAACGGTGCTAACTAAGGGTGAACACTTTATGACTTGAAATTCATGTGCATGAGGGATCATCTTATAATGCTACCGTCGTCTACTAAGCAATACAAGATGCATAAAGGATTAACATCACATGCAATTCATAATATGTGATATGATATGGCCTTTCTTATTTGTGCTTCCGATCTCCATCTTCTAGCACGAACATGATCTCCATCATCACCGGCATTGCATCAAGGTCAATGACGCCTCTCCATGGTTGTCTTCCACCGGCTTCAACTATTACAACTACTTTGAATAGACACGCGAGTCTTAACAGAAATTAAAGACAACCATATGGCTCCTGCCGGTTGCCAACTTACAATAAGGAACATTGCATACATCATATATAATCACAATCATGGCCATATCACATCACTGCACACCCCTGCAAAACAAAGTTAGACGCCTCTACTTTCTTTGCATATTTTACGTGGTTTTGGGCTTTCAATAAGTGTCGTTCTAACTTACGAACAAGAACCACAACATTGATACTAGTATTGTTAATCACCCGTTGTAAATTGGATCTTAACTATGCTAGGAGAAACAGGCACCCGCAAAGCCACTTATGCAATACAAGTTGCATGTCAAGTGTGGAGCAAGTCTCATGAACGATGTCATGTAAGGTTAGCCCGGGCCGCTTCATCCCAACATACCGCAAGATACAAAGTACACAAGAAGCAATCGACAATAAAAGCATCAACGCCCACAATGACCATTGTGTTCTACTCGTGCAACAGATCTACATATAGACACGGCTATGATACCACTGTAGGGGTTTGTAGCATGGAAAACAAAAAATTTCTATCGCATACAAACAAACAAGCCAAGATCTATCTACTAGATTGCAGCAACGAGTCGATGGAATAACTTACCCTCGAAGATTCCAAAGCGGTTAACGAGAGCAGATTCTCGTGGGTGATGTAGTCGTACACTTCCGATCTCAAGATCGCGTAGACGATCCTTCCGGCGCTGCGTTCCGGCAGCGCTTCCGCAGTCGGTCACACGTTCGGTACTCGACGAAGACCTTCCTCTCCCTTGTTCCAGCAGGCAGCGGAGGTTGTAGCACTCTCCTCGAGATTCCGGCAGCACAACGGCGTGGTACCGGAAGTAGAGGGGAAATCCCGCAGGGCTTCGCCTTAAGACGGAGCGAGTATGGTGGATTATGAGAGAGGGCTATTAGTGGTCTAGAGATTTAGACACACCAATTAGAAGGCTCTAAACCGCAGGCTAAAGCAATTAGAAGCTCTAAACCAAACGGCTCTAAACCGGAGATTAGAGGTAGAAACTTGTGTGTCTCAAGGAGGAGGCCCTGCCCCTCCTTTTATAGGTGGAGGGGCTAGGCGCGCCAGGGAGGGAGGGGAGTCCCTCCCCAACTCGGCCTAGGGCTGGGCGCCGGCTTGGAGGAGAGGAACTCCTCTTGCTTGTTTCCCACAGTTTCCTGTTTCCCACAGTTTCCTGTTTTCCACAGTTTCCTGTTTTAGCCGTTTGACTTTCAAACTGGCAGTTTGACTTTCAAGTTTTGGAACAGCAAGAACACTTAGTACATGATGCAATCATTCAATGACACATTCATGTACCCTCCCCCCCGGAGTGCCGGACAATCCGGACCCTTCTAGAACATTCCCGATGAAAACACCGGAATCATTCCCGAACTCCGAAACGGGACTTTCCTTATATGAATCTTATTCTCCGGACCATTCCGGATCACCTCGTGATATCCCGGATCCCATCCGAGACTCCGAACAAAATTCGGTCTCGTTCTCATAATACCATAACTACTCAAACAACGTCGAATCCTTAAGTGTGTCTCCCTACGGTTCGTGAATTATGCGGACATGATCGAGACACTTCTCCGAACAATAACCAATAGAGGAATCTGGAAATTCATATGGCTCCCACATATTTTTACGATTACTTTGCGATCGAATGAACCACTTACATACGATACCAATTTCCCTTTGTCTCACGATAGTTTACTTATCCGAGGTTATGATCGTCGGTATCTCTGTATACCTAGTTCAACCTCGTTACCGATAAGTACTCTTTTCTCGTTCCCGTGATATGTGATCCCTTGTGAGCCAGTCACATGCTTGCAAGCTAATTGGATGACATTTCACCGAGAGGGCCCAGAGTATATCTATCCGTCATATGGATGGACAAATCCCACTCTTGATCCATGTGTTTCCACCAATACTTTCTGAACACTCAATGCCACCTTTATAGCCACCCTGTTACGGTGTGGTGTTTGATGACATCAAAGCATCCATCCGGTAAAGGTGATATGCATGATCTCATGGTCGAAGGAATTAGGTTACTATGTATCAGAAAGCATATAGCAATTGAACTAATGAAATGACTTGATCTTTATGCTACGCTTATCTATAGGAGTATGTCCATCACATCATTCTCCTAATGATATGATCCTGTTGTTAATAACATCTCTATGTTCATGATCAGGAAACCATGATCATATATTAACCAACATGCTAGTTTAACAAGAGGCTTTACTAGGGACTCTTATTTTAGTTTACAAATCACACAAGTATTAATGTTTCCGGTTAATACAATTATAGCATGGTATGTAAACATTTATCATAAGTGTGAAGATATGATAATAACCACTTTATTATTGCCTCTTGGGCATATCTCCAACACCGACACCGAACCAAGTCCTCCTTCCCGTATCGATCCCGACCTCGTCGAGCCGTTCCCCGTCGAACCCTGAGACCGAACCCCGAACCCCGGAACCCCAAGTTCGCCGAACCCTAATGTGTGAACCTTATCCCGAGCCCCTACTTTATAAATGCTAAATATAAAACCTGTTGCATATTAAATTGTCATACTCGCATGCATATTTGTGTGGTTTGGGGGCATTATGCCGATTCACCATATAATTAAATATGGGGCCCATATGCGGGCAAATCTAGTCTTATATTGGCCTCATTTAACTTTGTGTAGCGAACCGGTACTATCTTTTGCCATGTTAAGACAACATTTAATTTGCGGGGGTTCTAAACAACTAGAACCATATATTTAATTGTCGGGACCCCGGTTCCGCTTAATATGGCCTAATTGCATCGCATCTTTGCCATGTCATACATCATACATGCATCATGCCCGATCTTTTGCCTTAGTATTAAATAGTGCATCCGGTGTTTCTTCTAGTGTTTTGCTTCGTCGCGGATAAGGCCGTTAAGTCGATGTGAGCTTCGCCCCGATCTTCGGATGAACCTTCGGCAATGTTTTCAGGCGAGCATCTCCCCCTTTCTACCTATCTTACTTTTATAGTATTTATTCCCTCCTGTTGATCTATTGCTATCTGTGTTGCGATGCTCTAGTTTTCGTACCTGTGATATCCCTCGCAGCCTTATATTGCCTTGGACACATCCTACTACCTGTTGTTTGGTAGATAGTTGGACTTGCGCGTCGTAGTCGCTTGCTCAAGTGCTGTTGCGTGTCGTCAAGTGCCACAGTTGTTGGTGTATTGCCGCATGTTGATGTTGGAGATGATCATGGCTTTACTTATCGTTCACTCTAATTCCTGTTTAACAACTAAAATTGAAGTAAGTAAGCAGAGGCACAGGTGGGCAATAGATGTTATTTGGTTGTTAACCGTCCACTTGTGTCCCGTAGGACCCCGAGTACTTGATACCTGTTCCTTGAATTTTCGCGCTATCCACATCCGGGAGGATTATGGGACCCCCTGAGCCAGAGCTTGATTCATTCTTATTTCTTGGGGCCACAAACTAGTTTGAGGTTTTATTTATGATCCTGTACTTATGCCATGCTACTGCTTTATTTACGATTGTGCGAGGAGCACACTGTACTGTTTAGGATCGGGACACGTTTTCGTGGTGTCGACAAGCCCAGTTTTGGGTTCCCAGTCGTTCACAGCCGTCCACCCAAACCTCGGGTCCGTCTCGGAGTCAGCTAACTTCGTTGCGGGTGTACTCCAAGGGGTGGCCCCCTGAAATATTTCTGAATCCTGTGATTGCTTTGTCGTGAAGGCCTCGTTGGGTTTTGATTTGGTTTTTCCGAGGTTGATCGAGTGTGTGTTGCTATTTGTGCACCCCTGCAGGGTAAAACTTTCTGAAAGCCGTGTCCGCGGTTATGGACGACTTGGAGCACAGTATCTCGATCATAGACAACTATAACTAAAGTAGTGCTATGAATTTGACTTTATAATGACTAGTAATCAGCTTCACTATAATGGAATGGCTAAATAAAACTGCCCACAATTGCTTGTTTTGGGTTGTCGCTTGCGACCATTGTATCTGACTAGTAAGTATCGCAACCATAACGGAATGGCTAAATAAAAGTACCAACAACTGCTGGGTTTTGGGATATCTCATGCTAATTGTATCTGACTACTAAGTGTTGCAACTACAACGGAATGGTTAACTAAAACGGCCCACTGCTTATTTTATCAGGATGACTATCTTTACCTGACTAGTAATTACTGCAACGATAACTGAATAAATAAAACTGCCAACGGTGTGAGTTCCTCGGTTGACTTCCTCGTTTGGTCTCGAGGGGGAAACACCAGGATGGGTTTGTTTGATGGTAGAATCAGGTTGGTTCTGAATAGGTCTTTCTTGCCCCTCTCTGATAGCCGCCAGTTGTATCGAGTCTCTATAGGTTGTTTAGTGCATGCTGCGCCGCCGCTTCAGTCCACCATACCTATGTAGGCGAGGACCGCCGAATTCTAGTCTCGCCGTGTACTGGCCTCAGTACTGACCGCTCTCTCTTTTTCCTTTGCCCTTTGTCGGCACCCCTTTTGTTTAAGCAGGTTTTGAGATCGACGTCGTTAGCAGGGTTACCCCTCCGGCTTGGCCTAGGCAGGGTTATGGACGCCATTGGTTATTCTTCAGGGCTCTTAGCCCCATTTGCATCTTGTCCGTAGCTGGACGCTCTATCATTTTCAAGGTGATTTGGATCTTTGTTCTGTATATCTGTGTTGTTGACTCAGGGAGTCGTGTTGTATATATATCTGTTTTGTGGGTCCCATCGAGGACTGTTGTGTAATGTTATTACTTCATTTTCCACCCGCACGAAAGTGCCTGGTGGGCACCTTTGAATCGTTTCTATGCGGGTTTGGCGGGAATCGCTGAAACTTGCATAGGGTCGATTCTGAGGGTGTTACACTTCGGTTCTGTGATAGAAGGTATACCCAATAGTTTCCTTAGGGTATCCTATGAAGACGCTTTTCTCCGCTTTGGGTTCGAGCTTGTCCGGCATCAACTTATTGACGTAAGCTTCACATCCCCAAACTTTAAGAAACGACAACTTAGGTTTAGCACCAAACAACAGTTCATACGGTGTCGTCTCAACGGATTTAGATGGAGCCCTATTTAAAGTGAATGCAGCGGTTTCTAATGCATAACCCCAAAATGATAACGGCAAATCAGTAAGAGACATCATTGATCGGACCATATCTAATAGGGTTCGATTCCGGCGTTCAGACACACCATTGCGCTGTGGTGTTCCGGGTGGCGTGAGCTGTGAAACGATTCCACTTGCTTTAAGATGCGTGAGAAAATCATAACTCAAATATTCACCTCCACGATCGGATCGTAGAAACTTAATCTTTCTGTTACGATGGTTCTCCACTTCATTCTGAAATTCCTTGAACTTTTCAAATGTTTCAGATTTATGTTTCATTAAATAGATATACCCATATCTACTTAAGTCATCGGTAAAAGTGAGGAAATAGCGATATCCACCGCGCGTCGAAACACTCATCGGTCCGCATACATCGGTATGTATGATTTCCAACAAGTCCGTTGCTCGCTCCATCATACCGGAGAACGGGGTTTTGATCATCTTGCCCATGAGGCATGGTTCGCATGTGTCAAATGATTCAAAATCAAGAGACTCCAAAAGTCCATCAGAATGGAGTTTCTTCATGCGCTTTATACCAATATGACCTAGACGACAGTGCCACAAATAAGTAGTATTATCACTATCTACTTTGCATCTCTTAGCCTCAATGTTATGGATGTGTGTTTCATCCCTTTCGAGATTTAGAAGAAATAAACCATTCACAAGAGGTGCATGACCATAAAAGATGTTACTCATATAAATAGAACAACCATTATTCATAAACACGATCCAGAAATAATGTTCATGCTCAACGCAGGCACATAATAACACTTATTAAGGTTTAAAACTAATCCCGAAGGTAAAACTAAGGAGAGCGTGCCGACGGCCATCACATCAACTCTTGATCCGTTGCCAACGCGCATCGTCACCTCATCCCTCGCAAGCCGCCGTCTATTCCGTAGCTCCTGTTTCGAGTTACAAATATTAGCAACTGAACCGGTATCAAATACCCAGGCACTACAACGAGGGCTAGTAAGGAAAACATCAATAACATGTATATCAAATATACCTTTGATGGTGCCAGCCTTCTTGTCCGCTAAGTACTTCGGACAGTTGCGCTTCCAGTGACCCTTGTCCTTGCAATAGAAGCACTCAGTGTCCGGCTTAGGACCAGACTTGAGCTTCTTCTCAGCAGGATCATTGCGCTTGCCGCCGCCCTTCTTGAAGGGTTTCTTTGCTCCCTTACCTTTCTTAAAGGAGGGCTTGTTGACCATCAACACATGATTATCCTTCTTGATGTCCACCTCTGCAGCCTTCAGCTTTGCGAAGAGCTCGGTGATCGTATCAGTGGAACCAATCTGATTATGAGTCACTACAAAACTTTTGTAGCTGGGAGGGAGTGATTGCAGAACCCTGTCAATCTTGAGATCCTCTGGAATCGTGCATTCCAGTTGCTCAAGGCGTTGAGTGTAGCCCGGCATCTTTATGGCGTGCTCACTAACGGAACTCCCTTCCTCCATCTTGCAGTTAAAGAACTTCTCGGAGATCTCATATCTCTCAGAACGGGCCTGAGTCTGAAACATGGTTTTCAGCTCCTCGAGAATCTCGAAGGGCCCGGGATACTCTTCAAAACGATTTTGAAGCTCCGGTTCCATAGCAAACAACATGGTGCTCTTAATCATACCATAATCATCTTTGCGCGACTGATAGACAGCTTTCTCATCAGCCGGCGCAGTTGCAGCAGGGGGGTCACCTAACGCTTTCCCAAGGACATAGTCCTTTTGTCCGCCAGACAGAATGATTCTTAGATTGCGGAACCAATTGGTGAAGTTAGACCCATTGTTTCTAAGCTTTTCCTTCTCAGCAAAAACGTTGAAGTTGAAGTTGGACTTGGCCATGTGATCTACAGTATTTGCAAGTACAATTTAGACTATGTTCATGATAAATAGTTCAATTTAATCAAATTACTAGATGAACTCCCACTAAATTCAACATCCCTCAAGTTGTTTAGTGAACACGATCCAAATTCACCACACCTAATCCGATCATCACGAGAAGAGATGTGGTTTCAATGGTGGACAACAAAGTGTCGATCATATCACTCATATGACTCATGCTTAACCTTTCGGTTCTTGTGTTCCGAGGCCATGTCTGTACATGATAGGCTCGTCAAGCTAGACCCAAGTATTTCTGCGTGTGCAAAACTGGCTTGCACCCGTTGTATGTGAGCGTAGAGTCTATAGCACCCGATCATCACGTGATGCTTGGACACGACGAACTTTCGCAACGGTGCATACTTGGGGAGAACACAGTTTTTATCTTGATCTTTAAGTGAGGAATCATCTTATAATGCTACCGTCGCGATCTAAGCATAATAAGATACATAAAGGGATAAACATCACATGCATATAACTTTATGTGACATGGTATAGCCAATCCTCGCGCAATGATCTCCATCTTGTGCGTTCCGGCATGATCTCCATCACTCCACCATGATTGCCTCCACCACGAATAGCAACTACAACTATTGCTAACTACTTAGCGATAAATTAAAGCTATTACATGGCGTATAAGAAGTTGACTCGCAGGTCATACACAATTATAAAGACAACCATATGGCTCCTGCCGGTTGTGTACTCATCGACATGCAAGTCGTGAAACATTACAAAACATGATCATAACATACAATATACACATCACATCTTGGGCCATACCATATCACAGAAAACACTCCCTGCAAAAACAAGTTAGACGCCTCTACTTTGTTGTTGCATGTTTTACGTGGCTTATGGGAGTAGATGCTAAGAACGATTCTTACCTACGGAAAGCCACAACGGTGATATTATGGTTGCCAAACTCCGGTGTTAATCCCATGACAACTATAGTGAGAGAAACTGACATCCACCAGCCGCATGTGTGGAACAAGTCACACGTCAAGTGCGGAGCCGGTCTCGCGAACGACGTCACGTAAGGTTGGCCTGGACCGCTTCAATCTCACTATCCCGCGTCATAAGAAGAACACAAACAAGAGGCTTGCAACAGAAAACATCAACGCCCGCAACAACCATGTTGCGTTCTACTCGTGAAACACATCTACGCATAGATCTAGCTCTGATACCACTGATGGGTTTCCCGGCATAGTAAAACAAAATTTTCTACGGATGCGAACAGAGGGAAAGCCAAGATCTAATCTAGGAGATGCAATCAACAAGAGAGATTGGATTAGATCTTCATACCCTTGAAGGTTCGCACAGCGGAACGTTCGTCGGAACGTGGGTGATGTAGTCGTACTCGCTTCTCCTCCTCGCGATTCGATCCGATCTAGCACCACAAGTGGCGGTGCCTCCGTGAGATGCACACGTGCAGCACCTCGACGTCTCCTCCTTCCTCGGACCAGCAAGTATGGTGGAGAGATAGATTGGATCTACAACACGACGGCGTGGTGTATATGGTGGAGAATTTCTGCAGCAGGGCTTCGCCTACAAACAGTCGGGAGGGAGAGAAGAAAGCTAGCAAGGCGGCTAGGGTTTGGAGGAGAGGTGTGTGTGGTTGGTGCGCCCCCACCCCTCTTTATATAGAGGGGGGGGCACAGCCCTAGCCCCTCCCCCAAGCCCAAAGGATAAGGAGTGGGGGGCATGGACTCTCCCCTCTTCTAGAAACCCTATCTCTAGTTTAAACGATTTAAACTCTCTAGGATCGGCTGGGCCCTATGGGGCCTTGTTCCCCTGGCCCAAAGCGGCCAGGACACTCCCTCATAGGCCCATGCCCCCTCCCGGAAGGTGGGGCCACGTTGGTCCCCTTCCGGAAGGTTCTAGAAGCTTCCGGTACAATACCGATTAACCCGGAACAATTCCGAACTCCAAAAACTGCACTGCCTTATATGAATCTTATTCTCCAGACCATTCCGGAACCTCTCGTGATGTCCCGGATCCCATCCGAGACTCCGAACAAAAATTCATAAACCAATTATCCAATCTATCCTAGCGTCGAGACACGTTAAGTGTGTGACCCTGCGGGTTCGAGAATATGCAGACATGATCTTCTATCAATAATCAACAGCGGGGTCTGGGCACCCATATTGACTCCCACACATTCATCGATGATCATATCGGATGAACCACGATGCCAGGATTCAAACAATCCCATATATATATTCCCTTCATCTCGCGATATTTTACTTGCCCGAGATTCGATCGTCGGTACCGTCATACCTAGTTCAATCTCGTTCACAGCAAGTACTTTACTCGTTCCGTAATCCGATATCACTTTGTGATTAACTCCTTAACCACATGCTTGCAAGCGGTGTTGATATTGATTACCGAGTGGGCCCGAAGTATATCTCTCCGACTTGGGAGGGACAAATTCCATCTCGATACATACAACCCAACAGATACTTTCCGATCACCTGAGAGACACCTTTATGATCACCCTCTCATAGGATGACGTTTCATGACCTCAAAGCTTTCTTTCGATACCAGGGAGTTGTATTATCTCATGGTCTAAGGAATACAATATTTGACATAGGAAAAGCTACGCAAAGATGAACACGATGATACGATCTAATTGCTTCGCTTAGTTTGGGTCTGTCCATCATATCATTCTCCCAATGATATGATCTCATTATCAATTGACAACTCATGTCTATGGTTAGGAAACCTTAACCATCATTGATCAATGAGCTAGTCCTTAGAGGCGTACCAGGGACACGGTGTTGTTCACAAACCACACAAGTATTAATGTTTCTGCTTAATACAATTCTAGCATGGAATATAAACTTTATCATGAACAAGAATTATAATAATAACATCTTTATTATTGCCTCTAGGGAATAATTCCAACACTTTTCCCCTTGTGTCTCCATCAGCTTCTTCTAGCGCTCCTCGCTCTTCTCAGCCCTCTTCTCGGCCTGCGCCCTCGTGTCGGCGAGGCATTTCTCGATCGAAGCCTGTAAACGCTCGGCGGGAGGTCCGGCGGCCTTGAGCATCTTCGCCTTCTTCTGGCCGAGCTCAGGTCTTCCTTCGCTGGCAGCAGCAGCCGGGGCCTCGGGGTTGTAGACGCCGTCCTTGCTCTTGGAGAGACTCATGCGAGTGTCCCGCCACTTCTCGCAATGCTCGATTTTCTCGAAGACATGATGGAACTTGAACTCCATCTTCATGTCCTCTCGAAACAGAAGAAGTGCGCGGCGCAGCTACAAAATGGAAGTGTGGCAAGTTGTCCATGTTCGCGAGTGTGTCAAGAGAGTGGACGACAAAGTTAATGTTCGCGAGTACATTATTGTCCATGTTCTCCCTACTGGCTTGTGTGCGGTCGACTTCTTCCACGCAGCTGTGCCACTTGCTGCACGCAGTTTGGATGATTGCCCAGCAGTTCGTTATTGCCTTCTCCCCTCGCTCCATGTGGATCTTGCGATACTTTGGGCCGCACATGCTTCGCTCGTCGAATGATGCCTTCACGCGCCGCCAATAATTGTCGGAATTTTGGTTCGCACCCGTTATCGGATCCATGCTCACCGTCTTCCAAGCTTCGGCGAGACAGGTGTCCTCGGCCACGGTCCATTTGAGCCGAGCGTCCGCCGTCTTCTTCCCCTTCTTGCCTTTCGCCTCAGTCTCGGCGTCCTCTGGCTGCATCTGCTCGGCCTGGGTCTCCTCGGCATCGACATCGACGAGGTCCTGGGACTCGATGCCGCGCTCGGCATCGGCCCGGGTCTGCTCTTCCGTGAAGAAGGAGGGGTGGTTGGAGGCCGAGCCTGTTGCGATCAGGTCCTCCATGTAGGCCTCGGGCGTCATGCCGGCCGGAAGGGCGCCCGACATTCCGTTGAACAGGTTGCGCGCGTCGGCCTCGCCGAAGGTTGCCGAGCTTCCGCCGAAAGGTAGAGGTCCGTGGCGCAGAGCGGGGCTTGCGTACGTCGGAGAGGTCGAGTAGGGGATGTCGATGTCGACGCCGAAGGGCAAAGGGTGGCGCGGCACAGGGCAGGGGAAGAGCATGTTCGGGTTGAAGCCGCCGTCGAACTCCGGCGACGGGGAGTACCTCTGCCGAGCAGCCGCCTGGCTCTCCTGGAAGTTGGCCGGAGAGATCGGCGAGAAGCCGGCGGGCGAGCCGACGCTCGCTTGGCTCCCCCAGTGTGGTGGGTACGGCGCGACCATCAACGCCGAACGCGTCGTCGCCGCCTGCTTCGCCTTCACCATCGCATGTTCTTCCGCCGCCGCCTTCACCATCGCCTTCTCCTCCTCCGCTTGCTGCTGCCGGAGCTTCGTCCTCTCCTTCATGTCCTTCCGCTCGCCGACGAGATCTGCCTGGCGTGCTCCCTCTTCTCCCACTCGGCCGAGGACATGCCCTCCGGCTTGGTCGGCGGCACTCTCGGCTTCCTCGCCTTCTTCTCCGCCGGACCCTCGCCGAGGATCGATCTGGGTTGGACGAAACTCTTGGGCGGCATGTCAGATGGTGCGATCGGCCGAGCGTCGGGGGTGGGGGAATGGGGAAGAAAGGCGGGAGGGGGAAGAAAAGGGCGGGAAGCTCGGCGAATTGGCGGGAGTGGTGCTTCTCTCGCCGACAGAGCTGGCCCACGCCCGTTTTCGCTGAGTCCGGCGTTCCCAGGACGTACACGGGATCCTGGGTACGGCCTGGGTAGGCCGAACCAAAACATGCCGAAATCCGGACGAAAACAGGTCCTTAGGTACGCGACTGGATCGATTTTCGGCATCCGGACCAAAATTTGGCGTCCAGATCGGCTTTAGGTAGGCGAGTAGAGATGCTCTCGGATGCTTTACTAGCCCGAATCGGGCCTCTCCGAAGGTTGTCCTCCCGGCAATGACAGGGCCTTTCTGCGGGCTATCTTGTCCTCCTTTTCCTCACATATCAGCCAACAAGCCCAAAAGGCCCATGTATAGTTACTTCCTCCCAAGCAACGCTTCTTATCCGCCCTCGTTGCTTTGCTTGCCTCCCCTCCGCAGAACGCTCCGCCCGCTACAATGGAGGCCACTGCTACACTGACGCTCTCCTCGTCTCCCGCCGGCGTCCGCAGCTCGCCGGCCAGGACTACCGTGGCCTCCCTCCACCCCCGCCGCGTTCCCACTCCTGCCTCACACCTCCGCGGGGCCCAAGGTCCCACTGCCTTGCGCGCCCTCTCTTCCCCTTTCCTGGTTCGCTCCCAGCCTCTGCAATCCCTCAGAGACCGATCTGGCGCTAGAATGATTTTCTTACCTTGCCGCTCTCAGGGGTTCAGCAGGACGACGAGGAGGAGAAGCGGGATGGTTGTGAGGGCGGAGATGTTCGGGCAGCTCACCACCGGGCTGGAGTCCGCGTGGAACAAGCTGCGCGGCGTCGGTGAGTTTTTCTACTACTTAGTACATTTTTTGCTTCTCACTTATGGAATTTTCCTCTGCCATTCTTCTAAACGCAATGCTCTAGTGGCAATGCGTTGGATCGTGAACAATTTTACTCAAATAAAAAAAATGTGCATTTGTCATGCTTGATCACCGGACGGACTGCACCCTGTGTAACTTTTTTCACAAATCATAACGAGAGAAATGTCTTTTGTGGTTCAAGATCGACTGACAAAGGAAAATATCGCCGAACCGATGCGGGATATTAGAAGAGCACTTTTGGAGGCAGATGTATGTCTCGTCTCTTGTATTACATGGCTCTGCATTGTCATTTGTAGTACTTCTTATTTTCCTTCAAAATCTGATGCGGATCCCTACTTTGCAGGTAAGTGTGGCAGTAGCGAGAAGCTTTATCGAGTCTGTTACTGAAAAGGCGGTAGGCACTGATGTGATCCGAGGTGTCGAACCTGAGCAGCAGTTGGTCAAGGTATGCTCAGATGTTTTTCGAAAAATTATAGACATGTATACTTTTATCTTTGACTCTGACTGGAGTGGAGCCTGCGCAACAACTGCATTTTCGTTAACCCCGCTCGTAACTGTCCCACGCTGGTGGAGCCGATCCTGTGCGAGTCAAAGCTGTGGTTGCTCGCCGTGCGGAAACCCTTAGGCGCCTTCTGTGGCACTCCAGGTCCCCTGAACGCCAACCTTAGCAGCAGTGGGAGGGTTGTACATTTTTTGGGTTTCTGGGTTTTCTTCGATGTTGCAAATTATCTTGCACACAAGCTACCTTATCTAGGGAGTTCACTCATTATTTCGGACTAAGTGAATGTGGTCTTTCCAACCTATATATCTACTTGTATCTCTACAAGACTAATGAGAGCTAAATGATGCAGGTTGTGAATGATGAACTTGTACGACTGATGGGTGGGGAAGTATCCGATTTAGTATTTGCAAAAACTGGCCCAACAGTTATCTTATTGGCAGGTCTGCAAGGTGTTGGGAAAACCACCGTCTGTGCGAAGCTTGCTTTCTATCTGAAAAAGATGGTGCATTCCTGAGCTTTCAACTTTATGCATTTATGTTAAGAGGCCCAGACTATTGGTGCTTATAGATTAGACTCAGATTGCAGGGGAAGAGTTGTATGCTGATTGCTGCAGATGTTTACAGGCCTGCTGCCATTGATCAACTGACTATTCTTGGTAAAAAGGTACGCCTATGAAACTAATTGTTCCACCACAGTGTTGAGTTGTTAACATTTTCTTGCTAATATAATTCAAAGGGCTGTAGCGTTGCCAGTAGATGCACATCTGTCTAAGTTCTAAATTTTGAATTACAGTTACTTTTTGAATGTTGATAGGTTGGTGTACCAGTTTACTCAGAAGGAACAGAAGCAAAACCTTCAGAAATTGCCAAAAACGGCTTGAAAGAGGCAAAAAGCAAGAAGACTGATGTAGTTATAGTGGACACTGCTGGAAGATTGCAGGTAACTCTTATATCCTCTAGTATCTTCATCTGCTTTACTACAATCAATTTCAGTTGTGCCAGTTTTGACCAGCTGACTTCTTGCATACATAGATCTTAGGCACCACGCCACAATCACCCTGAACTATGAAATTGTAGACATGATCAAACTGCATTTATTCTTACTCTCTAGTAGTTTATTATGGATTAAATGTCTAGTTTTGTTCTGAACTTAACATAATGCATCAACTAAAAAGTGTCATTAGTAAATGTCAAGATAATCTGTTACGAGACGAGCTTCTGTGGAAAATGAGTCTATTTATAATTTTGCCAGGTGGTGCAACTGCTGTTCTAAACCAACTTTTCAAACTGACTCTGGCTGTTCCTTTCTGCTAAGCTGAGATACATGTCTATGTAGTTATAGTTTATTCAACTTTAAGTAGCAGCATTATTTTCAGCTAGTGTGTCCTTTCTCCTACTTTTAACTGTTTAAACCAGGATAAGTGATGCTAGCTTTTTAACCATTCTATCATTAGGTAGATAAAGCTATGATGAATGAATTGAGAGAAGTAAAGAAGGCAGTGAAGCCTACAGAAGTTCTTCTTGTGGTTGATGCTATGACTGGTCAAGAAGCTGCAGGTTTGTAGTTGTTTGTTGTTCTTCGAGTAATCTAGGGCTTTAGACCCAACATTTATACTTCGTCTATTCTAAGTAACGTACCTAATGCACTGCATGGCATGAAGAAAAAGAAATGTGCATTTGACACGTGTTTGGATTTGGGGGTCCCATGTTAGTCATGTTTGGTCCATTGTAATTGTATCAATTTTTCCTACCCCATCCATTCACTAATGTGAGACCTTTTAGATATTTCAAAGTTGACTAGATACACTCCAAAATGAGTGAACCTACACACTGAACATGTCTACGTACATGTGTTTTAGAAAAAGGCTAGAATGTCTTACATTAGTGAAAAAGGCTAGAATGTCTACGTTCATTTGCTTGAGTCACACTGTTTACTAACCTTTGTTGCTTTTTTTATATGAATATGATCAGCATTGGTTGGTGCCTTCAATGGTGAGGTTGGTATAACTGGTGCTATATTGACAAAACTGGATGGTGACTCCAGAGGTGGAGCAGCACTTAGCATAAAAGAGGTCTCTAAACTTGCAAAACTTCTCTCCCTTTTGTGTGACTACCCAACTACAAATTCTTCCTGTCTAAAAATAACTAGTACTTATTTATAATAATACATAGAAGGAAATATAAGTGTTCATACATTTGGTTGTATTTGACCTTTCTCGATTCCTCATTCACTAGCAAAAGGTATTGTGACATAACTCATAAGTTCAGCTGTCCCTATAAACCCAATGAAAATAATTTATTTCCTGGAGGAGTTTCAAAGTTCATTTTACTTGTTTTCAGGGGTTTATCTTTTCCTCCTGCATTTTTAGTTTTTTGTTCATTAATAATATACAATATAAATGAAAAAGGACATGATTGAGGAGGGTTAAATAATAAATCTCTTGTGTTTGCATATGTTATCCTACATTAGCAAATTTTCTGTCTCTATTCCTTTCATTTTATGCATATACTGAATATCACCAACTGACGAATTCTGCAGGTGTCTGGAAAACCCATCAAGTTTGTAGGGCGAGGAGAACGTGTTGAGGATCTTGAGCCTTTCTATCCAGATCGTATGGCACAGCGTATCTTGGGAATGGGAGATGTACTTTCATTCGTTGAGCAAGCACAACAAGTGGTAAGTAGCTTCCTATGAAATGTCATTTTCATGTGTGTCCTTTATTAAAAATAAGTGATATTTATGTGGTGTAACATCCTGGTGCATGTAGATGCGTCAAGAAGAGGCTGAGGAATTACAGAAGAAGATTATGAGTGCAAAGTTTAACTTCAATGATTTCTTGAAGCAAACAAAAGCGATCGCACAAATGGGTTCATTCAGTCGTATAATTGGCATGATTCCAGGAATGAACAAGGTGCAAACATGAATTCTTACCAAGTTTATTACATTTCCTTGAAACTAGTCCTTTGAACTGGCATTGTGGCTCTTATGATAAGGGTCTAAAATTGATGTCATTAAGACCACAACTCTTGCCACGTTTTGAGCAGGTTACTCCAGCACAAATTCGCGAAGCTGAGAAAAACGTTAAGTTTATGGAGTCAATGATCAATGTAATGACTGCTGGTATGTATAATCTACACCCAGTAGACATCATGAAGATATTGTATTGCATATTCTTTCCTAACTTGCTATATCAGGGAAATTGTTCTATATTTTCTTACATATTATTGTAGGCTTGGGATAACATGTTAGGGCCAATTCGGATTAATATCGATTTGTGAATTCAGTAGTTTTCCATATACCCAGCAGTTTCTGCTTGGTTTATTACAAAGTATGAGACAATGTGAATTCATAGACTGTCATTCATTGTCAATCAACTATTTGTTTGCTTGGTGTTCTGATGTCCAAGTACCTTTGATGTGGTTTGAGAGTGCTTTGAAAAGAAAACATGTTCTTCCTTTTATTTTTTTCATGAAATAGTTATGTTTCAAAAAAATCTGGTTAGTCTCCTGAGAGAAGCATGCCTGTGTCATATAACTTGGTGAGGTTAAAATCGATGGGCCACCGTCTAAATATGTTCTCAGCTGGGGCAATGGCAGTTATGCCAGCCAAGTTCATTCCCAATTTTATGGGCCATGATTTCAAAGCACTGCTGCGTCGCAAACATTTGCCAAGTAATAACTATCCTGACTCTGTGCAGATGAAAGGGAAAGACCAGAGTTACTTGCTGAGTCGCGTGAGAGGAGGAGAAGAGTGGCCAAGGACTCTGGAAAGACAGAACAGCAGGTTCAGTAGTCATCCCATCACCGTTTTTCCCTATGTGATGTAGCATATATATATAACACGAAACCCCATGGAGCTAAACTGAACCTTCTTTTTTCTATCAGGTGAGTCAATTAGTATCACAGCTTTTCCAGATGCGTGCTCGAATGCAGAAAATGATGGCTGGGATGCAAGGGAAAGATACACCCGATATGGAAAATCTCATGGAGTCCATTAAGTCCGAAGAGCAGGTAAGGACACCAGCCTGATCAACAGCCCGGGGAGTATTACATCTTTCGTTGTTATTGTGTGTTATGAGCTCTAAGACTTTGCGTAACTGTGATCATTCAGTTTGCCGCCGGTACTGGCCAGCCCAGGAGGAAATATGGCAACCTGAGGCGGCGGGACCTGGACCGGATGCGTGGTTACCGCCGGTGAGATGCCTGCCGACCTTCCTGCGCCACCAATTCAACCCAGTATGGACATATATTTGAGATCTCTAGCTGCAGTTGGCAAGTAGTGGCTACATGTGTATACATGGTCTTGTCCTGTACCCGATGTATATTTTCTGTATACGGTTCTAATGTGCCAGGAGCGTTTCTGTTATCTTCAGAAAATGCAGGGCTTACTAAATTTTCTTCTTCTTGATGGTTTGGGAATTTTGCATTTCTGCTCTTCCAAAATCTAGTTACTGAGAACAGAATAGCTTGCTGGAAGGTTCATTAATTGTTGTTACTTCTGTATTGCCCTCACTTAAGTGGCGACATACGTATATACGACCTTGCTCTGTAGCCCGATGTATATTTTCTGTGTACGTTCCGATGTACCGGGAGCGTTTCTGTTATCTTCAGAAAATGCACGGCTTACTAATTTTCGTCTTGATGGTTTGGGAATTTTGCATTTCTGCTCTTCCAAAAAAAGCTAGTAGTCACCAAGAACACCGGTGTGCTCGTTGATGCCTCCCCGGCGGTTACCTTTTGTGTGGTCGTGTGTATGACACCGGACTCGGTCTATTTTTTTTTGGGAGAGCAACCATGTATTTCATTAATGGAAAAATAAGTTACAATAAACAACAAGTGGAAACTAAAAGACAAACTGGGATAAAATGATTATCCTAAATTTATAGATAAAATCCTAAGAGATTGAGAAATACAAAATGATTTCTAGGATTTTCTGCAACCACGTCCGCCGTCAAACTCCAGCGCCGAGAGAGACACTGGAAAACCAAGCCTCCACCATTGCAAGATCCAAAAAGGCATCATCGCTAGCAAGGCTTTGTGAGTCGATGAATAGGCATGCTGCACGCAGCGAGGCACATGTCGTCGTGGCACGTCGACCGGGGACGTCCCCATGATGTCTTGGCCCTAGATCTGCCGCCTCCCATCAATGAAGTCGGGGAAGAAAGGCAAACCCACCACCTCCGGAGTCTGGACCACCATCCTTGCTCCAGAGAGATCAGCTCGCCCCGGCCGCCAGTGTCATCGCAGGTAACAACGAACGCCAGCGACAGACCGAGAAACAGATCTCGCCAGATCTGAAGAACGACGAGAATACCAAGCTGTCGATCTGAAGGATCGACCAGCACACGTGGCCATCAACTTCGAGGCGCCGCCTTGAAGGTCACCGCCGGTGTGGGAGTAGAGTTGATGCAGACTTATTTGTCCGGGTGCCGCTACCACTCCCTAACGACGCACCGCAACAGACAGATCCAAACCCTAACTATTAGACCAAAATGGAGAAAACGAGGTCCCCTCCTCCTCCTGCCGCCGGGGAGGCAGGCGGAGGAAGAGGGGACGAGCGTCTTTGCGTGGAGACCAGGGGGATTTTTTTCGCCGCCGATGCCTCGTGTGAGAGGAGGACGTGTGATTGGGGCAGAACAAGTATTGTCTTGTGCTTAGCGGACTTAGTCTATTTTGCGAAATGATATCAAGGATGCACACAGCCAAAAGAAGAAGAAAAAACGGAAATGAGTTTTTTGATTTTGTAGTTTTTATGTATATGAAATAACACTCAAAAAACACTTTTTGTGTAAATTTTCTTTTTTACGTATTTGCTAGAGATGCTCCAACCACATGATTTGAAAAAGGGACCCGAAGTAAAGTTTGAGCTATGCCAGGTTCCGGAAGTAATTCTTCTGCGGTATCACAAAATAAGTTGTAACAAGGGTGGTTTTAATGGATTCCGTGTAATATGCCCTCCAAAAGAAACCTCAAACCGGTAACGTAGGGCTGAAACGTAAGGGGGGTGGGGTTTGGGTGGCACTTGCAACGGCTTAAAACTAACTGCTGCCTCCTCCGTTGCTTTCGCTCCTACTTTCAGAGGTCAAAGACATTATTAATATCGGATGCACCACCTAGCTAGGCAGCGAAAAGCATCGGCCAGGAGCAAAAGGGAACCTCCTGCTGAATAAGTAGCTACCTCGACCGAATCATCCGTTCCATCTTATTATATGTGAGCAGAGGAAAGTTAAAGATACTTTTGACTATATATACGTGCTTACATTCCATCGTCTAGTGATCTCTTTACTCCCTCGTATCCATATTAGTTGACTTGAATTGTTAAAATTTGAATAAACATATATATTAAATATATTAATTAATTAAGATTTATTAAAATTTAGATAAACCTATATATTAAATAGTGTTTAGATTCAATAAATCTAGACAAATCTAAGCTAATATGGGTGGGAGGGAGTACTAGAGGAAGTACGTACGTACTTACGTACGTACTGCATAAACACTATTGTAAGATGAGTTTAACGCACCATGCATATTTTCATACAACGTAATAAGTTGATTAATTGGAGACAGATTTCGAGTTAATTTCGGCCAGATTCGGAATAGTTGATACACGAAATCATCTGATAGTTAATACAGCATACAGTACAATACAAGCTTCCATAACGTAATGATAATTCTACACACACTAGATTTCTTTCTTTGACCAAAGGACGTACTAATGCTAAAAGATCAGCTCAGCTAGCTAACTAATCCAGTAGTACCAAATTAATTCAGAAGCACCAAGGATGGATATTGCTGGAGGCTTGGATGAGCTACGGCAAGAAGCCGCTCTCGTCCCTAGGAGCAGCAGGGGCGTTGTCGTCCACGCAGGTCGCTCCGCACCTCCGGCACCGGCCCGGGGCTGGCAGTGGCAGCGGCGGCGATGCGGAGGAGTCTTGGATGGCGGCGCGGCAGGAGGGACAGCTGGCGTGCGCTCCGAGCCAGGTGTCAACGCAGGCGACGTGGAAGGTGTGGCCGCACTGCGGCAGCACGCGGAGCTGCTCCCCGGCGGCGAAGTCGGCCAGGCAGATAGCGCACTGATCCTCCTGTCCTTCCCCTTGTCCAGAGGCAGCGGTGACGGGGAGCGCGTCGATGGCCTTTTTCTTCAAGCCTCTCCGAGGGAGATGCGGTCGAGAGTTGATGCCGGTGGTGGTGGTAGAGGGGGCATTCGTGCTGTGGGCGCGGCGGCAGGCGCATCGCGCGACGAGGGCGAGGCCGACGACGCAGATGAGGGCGCAGAGGAGGGAGGCCAGGATGACCACCATGTCGGGGTCGACGGTGACCGTGGCCTCCGAGGTCGGAGATGATGACTGGGACGTGGGAGCTGGGGTGGCGGCGCTGGTGGAGTGGATGAGGCTCGCAGGAGTCCGCATGGCGTGCTAGTTTACTGGTACTGACGGACCAGTGAGTCAAGTGCGGTGGTGAGGTAGCTGATGTGCTTAATTAGCCTGGCAACAATGACTGGTATCGCTCTCTGTCATCATAGAGTTGTTTATATAGGCGCCCAAAACACATGTGGCTGATGCCGTCGTTGATATTTTCGGACACCAATGTTAAGCGAGCGTTTTTCAAGTGGATGAATCAGGAGTTGCCACGTGGCTACCTGAAATGATGGCAGTTGCTACTTACTGTCCATCAATAAGCCAAACGGTCGTCAACTTGTTCTCTCCGTGTTTAAATATCCCATCTTCGCTTCTCAGGATAGTCAGTGGTATGATACTATCTTTACTGTAGAATTTAGAGAAACGATCATTAGGCTCTAGAGTCGATCGGTTATGTGTTAATATAGTGTAGAGAATAGCTCTCTACGTGGCGTACGAGAGGTATGTATACAATCAGAGTACTACTCCATATTGTATACAAAAAATATGTCATATTACAACTCTAACACTTCCCCTTAATCTAAAGCTTGTAAAGATTTAGATTATGTTTAAACGTATCTAGTTTCTTAAAACACAAAACCTTGGTAAAGCCATTTGCTATTTGGTCTTTGCTGGAAATGAACCTGATTTCAAGCTGTTTATTTGCAACCCGTTCTCTAACAAAATAAAAATCAATCTCAATATGCTTGATGCGAGCATGAAATACTGGATTAGCAGAGAAAACTAGCATCAAGATTGTCACACCACAAGCATGGTTTTTCCTTAAGAACTACACCAAGCTCACATGCTAGAGCCTCAACCCAAATCAACTCAGCCGTAGCATTGGCAAGTGACTTGTACTCAGCTTCTATAGTTGAACGTGATACTATAGGTTATTTCCTAGAACTCCAAGATATGAGATTAGGGCCAAAGAAAATTGCAAAACCTCCAGTAGATCGCCTGTCATCTAAATCATCAGTCCAGTCCGCATCTAAGAATGCACTCAGTAACTGCTGAAAAGTTATACCAATCGTACGAGTACCATAAATATACCTTAGGATCCGTTTGACTGCAGACTAGTGAGCAGTTGCGGGAGCATCAAGAAATTGACACACCTTATTAACTGAAAATGACAAATCAGATTGTGTCAGTGTCAGATACTGAAGTGCACCAACAACACTCCTATAACGTGTAATGTCTTCATCACCAAGTGGGACACCATCATGAAGAGATAATGTGTCAGTACTAGATAAAGGCGTTGGACAAAATATGCATGTAGTCATTCCAACTTGAGAAAAAAGGTCAGCTGCATATTTATCATGATTCGGAAGTAAACCATGTTCCTGTTTGTGAACCTCAAGACCCAGAAAATAATAAAGCTCTCCAAGATCATTAAGAGAAAATTCCTTACTTAAACTGTTTAGCAACCTTTGAATAGCAGTATCTGAAGAACTAGTCACAATAATGTCATCAACATAAATAAGAAAAAACATCTGAATCCCCGACTTGTTAAAAAGGAACAAGGAGGTATCTGCCTTGGATGGAACAAAACCAAGTGTATGAAGTTTGGAACTAAGACGAGAGTACCAGGCTGACGAGCCTGTTTCAGTTTATAAAGAGCTTTGTCAAGTTTGCAAACATAATGTGGCATAGCGGAAGACTCAAAACCTGGTGGTTGTTTTATATACACTTCCTCTTCCACAACACCATGTAAGAACGTGTTCTTGACATCTAGCTGCCGAAGGTTCCACCCTTGAGAAACATATATGGAAAGAAGAAGTCTAATGGTTGCAATTTTAACAACTAGACTAAAAGTATCCTCATAATCAAGATCATACCTTTGCTTAAAACCCTTTGCAACAAGACGAGCCTTATATCTATCAATGGTGTCATCAGCATTTTTCTTGACACGATAGAACCATTTGCAGTCAATAATGTTCCTATGAGAGCTTGATGGCACAAGATGCCAGGTCTTGTTAGCCATAAGTGCACGATACTCATCTTGCATTGCATTTTTCCACCTTGTATCATCAAAGGCTTCATGGATATTTTGTGGTTCTCCTGTAGATGTTAACAATAACCAGCGAATTGTATCATTAGTATTAATTTTTGGTTGTTTGATACCTTGTTGTAAACGGGTCCGCGGTTGACTAATAGAATCAGCAGCAGATTCCTTAGTAGCATTAATTTATGCGGAAGATCCTGGGCCAGGATCGCCGTCCCCTGACATGATGGGCGACACAGGCGCCACGGGAGACTCGGAAGAGGAGCAGTCGGGCGTGGCGAAAACTGGCGACGTGGGGGGCGCGGAACCACTCACTAGCGTGGCGGGCGCGGAATCCTCTTCTAGCGCGGAATGCTCGGGGCCACGCGTTGGTGCGTTGGGCGCGGGACCACCTCCTGGCGCCGTACGAGGAGAGGACAAGGGGTCGGGCGCAGGACCACCTCCTGGCGCCGTACGAGGAGGGGACAAGGGGCCACCTGGAGGCGGGGACCAGGAGCAGGAACCGGACCGCGGCGCAAGCGTCGAGGGAGATCCGATCGACATAGGATCCGACGCCGATTCTTCCGAAGGATCATCCTCGGGATCGGAAAAACTTTGCCGTGTAGCTTGCGTTTGACTGGAACCATCATTTGATGTGTCGTTTTCTTCAGCAGATGCAAAATTTTGTGTATGGACCTCTTCAGTAGTAACCTGTGGAGTATCAACGGTAGGAACAATATGTAGATAATGATCATTAGTGTGCACACCCATATCATATGATGCCGAGGGAGAAGTTTCTAGAGGAAGAATAAGAATTTCTTCACTCAATCAACGGCCAGCATTTGGATGAAGGGATGCAAAGGGAATTTTTTTTCATCAAAAACAACATCACTGGAGATATAAACACGACCAGTTGTGACGTCAAGGCATTTTACTCCTTTATGCAGGGGACTATATCCAAGAAAACACATCTCTTAGAACGAAAAGATAACTTACGTTTATTGTAAGGACGTAAGTTAGGCCAATATGCACAACCAAACACACGCAGTGATTCATAGTTTGGTTTGATGTTTAGAAGTTTTTCAGCAGGAGTTTGAAGATTGAGAACTTTTGTGGATAACAAATTGATGAGAAAAGTGGCTGTAACGAAGACATCATACTAGTATTTTAGTGGCATAGAAGAATTTGCAAGTAAGGAAAGACCAACTTTAACAATATGATGATGTTTGCGCTCGGCTGGCCCATTTTGTTGGTGAGCATGAGGTTAGGAGACATGACGGGTGATGCCTATACATTGGAAGAAGCCATTGAATTTTTTATATTCACCTTCCCAATCAGTTTGCATGGTGATGATTTTTCTATAAAACTTGCGCTCCACATATTGTTGGAAATTAAGAAACACTTGATATACTTCAGAGCGTTTTTTGAGCAAATATATCCAAGTAAACTTGCTAAAATCATCGATAAAACTTACACAATATGAGTGTTTGCCAGCAGAAATAGGAGCTGGACCCCGTACATCAGAAAAAAATTGTTCCAAAGGAATAGTAGACACACTAGTGGATATATGATAAGGTAGCTGATGACTTTTTGCCTGCTAAAATGGATCACAAATATATGGATGTATGTCTGGTGTATATGACAGTTTATTTTTCCTAAGAACTTGTTGAACAATAACAAACGACGGATGGCCTAGACGACGATGCCATGTGGAGGAGGTAGGCTTGATGGTGACAAGAGCATGCTTGGGGGAACTTGTGGATACTGGAACAAGGGGATACAAGCCACCATGACACGGACCTCTAAACATGATGTCCTGCATTGCCTGATCCTTAATCAGGAAAAAATGGGTGAATTTTAATAAAGGAATTATTGTCTAAAGCAAGTTTATGGGCAGAAAGCAAGTTCATGGATGTACTAGAAGCATGTAGAATATCATGAAGTTGGATAGAGCTATTTGGGTCATCCAAAACAGAATGACCAATATGAGCAATGGCCATACCTTTTCCACTAGCATTGTGAACTTGATCACGCCCTTGATAGTTTTCATGAACCCATAGCTTCTGGAGCTGGCCTGTGACATGAGTAGAGGCACCTGAATCCATGTACCAGTTTGTATCTACATCATATGTACTTTTGTTGTTGTTGGACGGGTCATCATCATCATCACCATAGCGCCACCAGCACTCATTAGCAGAGTGAACTTCCTTTTTACAGATTTGGTAATACACGCCGTCCTGCCAGGGGGTGGCAACACAGTCTCCTTTCTTACCGCGCCCCCCTTTGGGGAGACGCCCTAGATCCTGCCGAGGCTGAGAAACTCCACAGGCGGGATGCTGGGGGGCTCGGTGTTGTGGTTGTGGTGGGGGTAGTCGTGGCGGCACATAAGGGAGCGGCGCATATGAGTAGGGTGGGTATGGGCGAGGCATATATATTGAGGTGGATGATACGAGGTAGGTGGTGGCGTGTATGGTGGGGTGTAAGGTGGTGGCGTGGGGTAGGAGGGTGGATTGTATGGGGGTGGGGGGCATAGGAAGGTGGATTGTAGGGTGTGGTGGGATAAGGCAGTAAATGAGGTGGTGTCGTCCTGGCGTGATTGTCCCCGTAGGAGAAGGGAGGGCGACGTGTAGCGGCGTTGACAGAGGAGGAAAATGTCCCAGTGGTTTGTCATGTGGCCATGAGCATGTCCTCGCGATACTCATATGACAATAGTTGTGAGCACATATCATGCAGAGACGTGGAAGGGTTTGCATTAATACTAGCTACAAGAGGATTGTAGGTACCATCAAGTCCATTGAGAATGTAATCCTTGAGCTCATCATCATCGACTTTCTTCCCGGCAGCAAGCTCGGAGAC
The DNA here is from genome assembly GCA_916181665.1 of Avena sativa. Taxonomy (NCBI): domain Eukaryota; kingdom Viridiplantae; phylum Streptophyta; class Magnoliopsida; order Poales; family Poaceae; genus Avena; species Avena sativa. The sequence goes on from OV702282.1 coordinate 201,012,461, forward strand.
AAAACCTTCATCTTGGTGAGGTACTGGCTTGCCGTCATGTCAAGTTTCTTAGTGTTGGTGAGAGCGCCGCGAAGAGTGGAGACCCTAGCCTTGGATTGCATGGAGTAGAGGAGAAGGAGGGCGGCCCAAACATCTGCAGCGTGTTCGAGGCTGAACACTTCAGCAAGAACATCCTCAGAGAGGGAATTCACCGGGAACCCAACAACTTGCTGATCCTTTTGCACCCAAGCATCATAGGCAGGATTAGGGACAGTGACTTTCTTCTTGTTTTCATCCTCTGCCTCCAGGAAAGGCGCCGAGGCGACATCCATGTGATTGAGGAGACCCATGATGCGAGCTCCCCGAAGTGTAGGCAGCACTTGGGCTTGCCAGTGAAGAAAGTTATCTCGGGTGAGTTTCAGGGCCGGAGGCGCACCAATGGTGGCCGACGATGGAGTAGTAGATGTCGACATGAGATGAATCTAGGGTAGGTGTATGGGAAGGGTATGAGAAAAATAGGTAGGGTAATAGGTAGATAAGGAGGAGGGGATCCTTTTTGTGTAGAGGAGAGATTGTTGGAGGAGGGAGGAGATCCTTGGAGGAGAAGATTATGGCGGCGGCGGGTTGAAGAACCGGCGGCGGCAGCTATTGAGAAAGAGGGGCTCGTGATACCATGTAGAATTTAGCGGAACGATCGTTAGCCCTTAGGGACGATCGGTTACGTGTTAATATAGTGTAGAGAATAGTTCTCTACGTGGCGTACAAGAGGTATGTATACAATCAGAGTACTATTCTGAATTGTATACAAAGAACATGTCATACTACAACTCTAACATTTACAATACATAGTACTTCATAAGTGTTTTTATTTAATTATGTATAGAATCTCAATGAAAATTTACTGGTTTACAAGATTTATTTATCATTAAATAATCTATTTTTATGTGCTATGATATCAAAATATGATACCACCACAATCAATTCTCTTTCATTAATTCATCTGGCACATCAGTTTTTTTGGCCAACTTAGCATGCATGATACTTCTTATGTTACTAATACTATGGCTAGCCTAACACTTAGAGAGTATCATGCCACTTTGAAATGATGTGACATTAGACTGGTCCTAGTGGGAGTATCATAGCTAGAATCATGCATGCCATGTTGGCAAAAATCTAATGTGGCACAACAATTAGTGAAGAAAGAGATGGTTAGAGTATCATAGGTAGATACCGTATCATAGCACGTAAAACTAAAAAATCCTCATATAAATAAACCTTGTACACAATTTTGTATTAAGATTCTACAAATCATTAAATATAGTACTACTATGATACTACCATATGATATCATGCACTATGAAGATAGTATTATACACTACTATCATATGCATGATACTAGTAGTATGATACTACCACTATGATCAGTCTTATAATTAACAAGCGGGAAGAGAGTTGTTAGTGGGTATCATAACACGTGAAACTAGATGGTTTAAAGGCAATACATCATATATGATATCCGTGGTATACTTCTAAAATTGCATTAAGATTATAAAATTGTTAAATATGATATTTTAACAAGAGGCAATACATCATATTCGTCTCACAAAATATGATATTTTAAAAATTGCATTAAGATTCTAAACTTGTTAAATATGCATGATACTAGTGTAGTAATACTTCTCACTAGGATTAGCCTTATAATTTTTTTAAGTGACGATTGCATAGTTCACATGTCACGGGTGTACATATTGCCTCTTGTTATTTTTAATGCTTTGCTTGGGAACATGCAATTATCTAGAAGTTCCCTCCCAAGATTGTTGCGGGTCATGCGCCTGACATGCGTGATAAAAAGGGCAAGATGAAGAAACAAATCCAGCTTCAAACCAGGCTTTGAATGTAGGAAATTACATTAAAGGAATAGTCTCTCTCTCTCACAAAATGTGATATTCGATCAAATTATTTAGACCTATAGCCCTCATAAATGTCATATTCAAATTTGTGGCTAAGGCGTATGCGATAAGGTTAGCCCCCATGGTGCATCGGGTGGTAGACCGGTGCCAAACGGTCTTCATAAAAGGTAGAGGCCTGCACGAAGGAGTGCTAGCACTTTCAGAAATTATTCACGAATTCCAAACCAAGAAATTGAAAGGAATTTTCCTCAAACTAGATTTTGAAAAGGCATATGATTGAGTCAATTGGGATTTTCTCAGATATGTGCTTCTCAAGAAAGGGTTTGAACTGGTGGTGGTTCATAGGATCATGCGGTTGGTCCGGGGGGTGGAAAACTGCAATTAACATCAAAGGGAGGTGGGTCCCTACTTTAGGAATGTCCATGGAGTCCAGGGAGATCCTCTCTCTCCTTTGCTATTTGATATGGTCGGAGATGGGCTCGCGATTATCCTGGACTCTGCAAAATAAGGTTGGACACATCAAGGGCCTAGTGCCTCACCTAATCCTAGGTGGGGTGGCCTACCTCCAGTATGCAGACGACGCCATGATTATGGTTGATCCCTTGGAATAAGGAATTGCGAACCTGAAATTTCTTCTCCTTTGTTTCGAGAATATGTCAGGGTTAACAATTAACTTCTCCAATAGTGAGGTGGTCATCTTGGGAGTTGACTAACACGAACAAGTTGGATTAGTTAACCTTCTCAATCATAAATTAGGAACGTTTCTTGTCTCTTACCTGGGGCTTCCAGTTATTAACTATCGTCTATCTCTCAAGGAATGGGAGTTCTTGCCAGCCAAGGTGGTCCATAGGGTTGACCCATGGCAGGGCAAGTTCATGTCTTCGACGGCTAGGTTCACACTGACCAACGCCTGTCTATCTAGCCTCCCCACTTTGACATGTGTCTTTTCCTTCTATACGACGGGACTCATGGGGCAATGGGCAAGAGTAGGTGTATATTCTTATGGGAGGGGGTAGGAGATTCCCGTAAATTTCACATAGTTAATTGGGCTAGCATGTATAAGCCCAAAGGACTAGGTGATTTGGGGATCCTCAACACTAAGCTCATGAAGATTTCCCTCCTTTTCAAGTGGATTTGGTGGCTTAGACAATATGAGCAGGGGTTATGGGCCGATTTACTGCGAGTGAAGTACCTCAGGACGAAGAATATATTCTCCTCCACTCGCAAAAATGGCTCACAATTTTTGAAGAGCCTACAAAAGATCAAACACATGTTTAAGCTGGGAGCCAAACATGATGTTGACGAAGGTAGTAACATCCTATTCTGGCTAAAATTATGGCTAGGTCGTGTTAACTTAAGTGAACGACACCCTCGCTTGTTTAGAATTTGAGCAAATACCACGATTAAGGTGGCCCATGCCAAAGTGCAGATTTACCTTTGGCAGATGATTAGATACAAACTCCCCACTGGCCAACAAGTCTGGACTAGACATGGTATTTCTAACAGACATTGCACTTTATGTGGGAGGTGGAAGACACAGACCACATCTTTTCCACTATCACCTGGCCAAGTTTATGTGAGTGTCGTTGGAATCTAACTGGGGTTGGTGACTTCATCAATATCATGCACCGCCTCATTGGCCGCACTCGTAGCATGGTTTGGGTGTGTTTTGCAGCCATGGATTGGGCCTTGTGGAACATTCGTAACAAAACAACGACTGAGCATGTTTTTATCTCTCAACATGCTGATTGTATCTGCAAAATGATTGTGTTCATTTAGGAACGGAGAGTACTAAGCAAGTAAGGCGATCAGAGAGAGTTGGATGAGGTGGCTACTTCTCTGCACGCGCCTTATTCAAACCTAAGGAATGATCCAGCGGCGGCGTAGATTCCCGCCTTTTGGCTTTGATCCTAGGCTCAACTGTTTTAGAGCTTTACTTCGTATCTATCTAGACTTCGAACTTTGAACTTGTACTGATGGTTGTAAGGTTAAACCTATCAAATCTAGCGGAAACGATTTCTCGATGTGGGGATCGTATTGCATGTTAAATACTATAGGAAAATCCCCTAAATGGCATTACATGTTGTATGCATACGGGTGGATGATGAGTGCAGCAACACTTCGTTGGGAGACCCCAAGCAGAAGGTATGATGCAGTACAGCAGGCAAGTTTCTCTCAGTAAGAAACGAAGGTTATCAAACCAGTAGGACGAAGGAAACGTCCCAAAGGTGCTACAAGCAACGTGGAGACCTGCACAACACAAACTCAAGACTTTACCCCAACTAACAATGAGGTTGTCAATCTCACCGGTTGCTGTAACAAAGGATTTACTGTATGATGTGGAAGGTGATGATGGTTTGCAGCAAGTAAACAGTAATAGTGGAAGATGTATCAATGGTAAAGATTGGACCAGGGTCCATAGTTCACTAGAGGTGCTCTCCTTAGATAAACAACATGGCATGAAGGGTAAACAAATTACATCAGGGCAATTGACAGGAACTGAGCAAGGAATAACAATGCAATACTAGACAAAAATATCCTATGAGATTCGATTGGGCAATACAACAATATACATAGACCGCCATCCAACTGCATCTATGACTAGAAGTCCACCTTCAGGTTATCATCCGAACCCCCTCCAGTATTAAGTTGCAAGCAACAGACAACTGCTTTAAGCAAAGTGTGTAAGGTAAACAATCCACTTGTTCCATGAACAAGAGACCATAGTTTTCTCCCTAGTGGCAACAACACATCTACAACCGAAGAGATTTCTGTCACTTCCCTTGGAAACTAGAGGCATGAACCCACTATCGAGCATAAATACCCCCTCTTGGATTCACTAGCAACTACTTGGCCAAGATAGCTACTAAAAACGGAGAGCAAGGAAGATCACAAACAAAACAGACATGATAGAATCAATAATACAAAACCATTAATCAATCTGACATAGTAATCTCAATATCCATCGGATCCCCACAACACAACATGCATGATTACAAATAGATTAGATCTTGATCATGAATGGAGCTTACAAGATCTATACATGAAAGCACAAGGAGGAGATACAACCATCTATCTACTACATGGACCCGTAGTCGAAGGTGGAACTACTCACGCTTCATACCGGAGGCTGGCATTATGAAGAAGAAGGCCTCCGGGATGATCTCCCCTCCGGCAGGGTGCCAGGAAGAGCTTCAGATTCCCCCGATCTAGGGACGATGGTGGCGGCGGCTATAGACGGTTTCGTGGAGTTTTGATTGGGCGTTTAGGGTTTCGGCATCAGGGGGACTTTATAGGCGAAGAGGCGAGGCAGGAGGACCGTCAGGGGTCCCACACCATGCCCAGGCGCGGGCCCACCTAGGTCGCGCCTGGGGGGTGTGGCCACCCTCTGGCTCCCCTCCATCTTGTCTTCTGGCTTTGTGTCGCCCACGGTGAAATATTGACTTTGGCTTTTGTCCCGTCCAATTCCGAGAATATTGATTTTCTGCCTTTCTAGAACCAAAAACAGAAGAAAACAGGCAACTGGCACTGTGGTAACTTGTTAATAGGTTAGTACCAGAAAGATATAAAAACACCTCAAAGTGTGGACAAAGCAAAGCAAAGTAGATAGTAAACAAGCATGGAGCATAAAAAATTATAGATACGTTTCTGACGTATCAGTGGAGGACTCCTCCATACTATGTCATATGCGGACATACATATTGTCTAACAGACCCCTTCATCTAAACTCTTACATATATTTAGATTAAGCTTAAATTTATTAAGCTCTCTAACAGAAAGAGCTTTAGTGAAACCATCTGCAACTTCATCCTTGCTGTAAATAAACTTGATATCTAGATGTTTTCTTGTTACTATTTCTCGCACAAAATGATAATCATTCTCTATATGTTCAGTGCATGCATGGAAAACGAGATTTATAGACAAGTAGGTTGCACCTAAATTGTCACACCACACCACAAACAAGGTTTATCTTTTATCTTGACGCCAAGCTCACCAAGAAGAGCTTCAACCCATATCAATTCAGCAGCAACATTAGCAATAACCTTGTATTTTGCTTCAGTAGTAGAACGTGACCTTGTGGCCTATTTTTGAGCACTCTATGATACTAGATTTGGTCCAAAGAAGATAGCAAATCCTCTAGTAGACCGATGATCATCAAGACAGCCTGTCCAATCAACATCTAAAAAACACTTAAGAGAGTAGATGATGAACACTTGAATGTAAGTCCAAGTTTTAATGTATCTTTGACATAACGAAGTACCCGTTTTGCAGTTATCCAGTGTGTTTTTGTTGTTACATGAAGATATTGGCAAACTTTATTAACTGAAATGGATAAATCTGGTCATGTGAGAGACATGTATTGGAGTGCACCAACAATGCTTCTATACTCTATGATATCCTTAGGATCACCTTCAGTGAGATATAACTGATGTATACGCACTTCTATTCTTGTAGACAGTTGTTGGGCCTCCAAGTGCAGAGGTTTGTTGAACAGCAGCAAGTTTCCCGTAAGTGAATTACCCAAGGTTTATCGAACTCAGGGAGGAAGTGGTCAAAGGTATTCCCTCTCAAGCAATCCTGCAATCAATATACAAGAAGTCTCTTGTGTCCCCAACACACCCAATACACTTGTCAGGTGTATAGGTGCCCTAGTTCAGCGAAGAGATAGTGAAATACAAGTGGTAACGGTGCCAGAAAATACTTTGATGGAGCTTGACGGTGAGGTAAAGACTAATGCAAGCAAACATGCAATAGATCTAGATGCAAACAGTGTTTCAATGCTTAGAAACAAGGCCTAGGGATCATACTTTCACTGGTGAACACTCTCATATAAATATCCTCTCTTCATGATACTATTCTTAACTACTCTCCGGTTGGAGACTCTAATCCACGGTAGGCCTACAAAAGCACACCTCAAAGTCCGCCTTCCCCATCTAGATAACCCCACACTGTCACCTTGAGCGCTAGATGGTTCCAACAAAAACCACAATTTCATAGAGACATCCAACTCCAAATATAACTCATAACAAATATTCAATCTAGCCAAAGTGCCACACACGATATGCACGCTGTCACTTTCACACACGTGGGGAAAAGCATAGGTCTATTAAAGCACAAAGAGTATTTATGTAGACTCAAGCCTAAGTGCCACCATGGCGTGCACGCTGTCACTTTCACACACATGGGGAGAGCAGATATCTATTGAAGCACTTGAGTAGCAAGGTAGATCTACTTGATTACAAAGCTCATGACCACAAGATCATGCATAGAGAGAGAGATGAACACATAGCTACCGGTAGAGCCCTTAGCTTCGAGGAATAACTACTCCCTCCTCATCATGGGAATCAGCAATGGGGATGTACATGGCGATGGAGATCGATGGAGATGGCTCCAGGTGAAGGGAATATGCCCTAAGAGGCAATAATAAAGTGTTTATTATGTGTATTCCAAGTATATGATAGATGTTTATTTTGCATGCTATAATTGTATTAATACGGAAACATTAATACATGTGTGTTTAATAAACAAACAGAAAGTTCCTAGTTATGCCTCTCTCATAAACTAGCTCGTTGATTAACAAGATGATCAAGGTTTCCTGATCATGGACATTGGATGTTGTTAATAACGGGATCACAACATTAGTGTAATGGTGTGACGAACATTCATCCGAAGTATAGCATTACGATCAAAGTCATTGAGTTTATATTGCTATAACAACTTACGAAGTGATCCTAATCCTTAGACCATGAGATCATGTCAATCACTAACACCGGAAGAGTTTCTTGATAACATCAAACGTCACACCGTAACAGGGTGATTATAAAGATGGATTCAGAACTAATAAAGTGTTATGTTGAGGCTCATGGATCGAGAGTGGAATTTGTTCATCCCGATGACAGATAGATATACTCTGGGCCCTCTCGGTGATATCACATTAATTAGCTTGCAAGCAAGTGATTTGATCACTAGAATGTTATATCACAGGAACGAGAAAAGAGTGCATGTCGGTAATGAGATCAAACTAGGTATGGAGATACCGATGATCGAATATCAGACATGTAATATATCGTGAAACAAAGGGATTAAGATACTAGCGTAAAAGGTTCCGACGATCACAAGAAAGTCATCGTTGAATGTGGGGGAGTCAGTATGGGTCTCCAGATCCCGCTTCTGATTATTGATCCGAGAGGGGTCTCGATCATGTCCGCATTATTCACGAACCGTAGGGTGACACACTTAAGAGACACCGACATCCAATTGGAGCAAATGTATCATGCCGAAAGAATGAACAAGCGCAGGAATTTATTTCACTAGATACCGAAACAGGTTTTCGGGTGAAATTGCATAAAATGGTTATGCATGTGAAATAGAATTCTAGCAAGGGGTTATTTCTGAATGTTTGTCATTAAAGTAATTGACAAAATTCTGAATAAAATAAAAGAGTTTTATTTAATGAGAGTTTGCATTAAATTTGGTGGAAATTTAATGGGAATTTGAGTGGACTTTTGAGTGGAGGGAATTTAAAGGAGATTTGTGAGTGGAGTGTCCACCCACATGAAGAGGGGAGGGCAAGGGGGCAGCCCCCATGCGCCGGCCACCCGCTTGGGGTTCCCCCCTCCTCCTATAAAAGGAGCCCCCCTCCTCACTTGTCTCTCACACCTCCTCGTGAAGGATCTCTCTCCCCTTCTAGAATTTATCCCCCATGGTCTCGGACTAGCGAGATACATGTTCCCGGTGGCTATTCGGCAAGAAAGAGTTGTGCTTCCGCTGCATCGCTGGAGCGAGGAGGCGGAGGTTGCTCGGTGCCTCGAACGTGTGTGCGAGCATGGATGCGCTGCTGATTTGCGGCGCTAGGACTTCCTCTCGATCTTGAGATCGGCAAGAGATCGTCTACATCAACCACGAGTTGAACTCGTTAAGCTTTGTCGGTCTTCAAGGGTATGTTCTCTACGGATATACATCCGCCCGTTGTTTGTATCTAGTAGATAGATCTTGGTATATAGTTCACATCGTAGGAAAATTTTGTTTTCTATGCTGCGAACCCTACAGTGGTGTCAGAGCCGGATCTATGCGTAGATACTTTACACGGGTAGTACACATATGAGTATGTGGGCGATGATGATCATGTTGTTGCTCCTTTGTTGTAATTTTGGATATTGGTGGCATAGTGGGATGAAGCGGCCCAGACAAACTTTACATGTCCTCGCACATGAGACCTGTTCCACGCTTGACATGCAACTAGTTTGCATAAGTGGCTAGCGGGTGTCTGTCTCTCCTACTATAGTCAATATCTATTTTGCAAGCGAGTTGTCAACAATTTGATTATCCTCGTTGTGGTTCATGTTCATAGGTAAGAACGGTTCTATCTCGAAAGCCCTAAGCCACGTAAAACTTGCAATGGATAAATTAGAGGCGTCTAGTTTAGATTGTTGCTGGGCTAGTGTTATGATATGGTAGTGTTGTAAGTAGAAGTATGAGATGATACTCTTACAACACACATAGCGTGTAAAATCCATAGACCTTGGATTTACACATATAGGTATGATAGTGATCATACCACGATGCACATGATAGAGATCATTTGCGGGAACCATATCATTTCACTAATAAACATATGATGTTTGATAGCATCTTATATTGCTTGTTTAGCGCTTTGTTAGCATAATAAGATGATCCCTCATTTAAATATCAAGATAAGAATGTGTTCTTCCTTTAGTATGCACCGATTATGTTTTCGTCGCTCCAAGACATCACGTGATGATCGGGTGTTCTTGGATCCACGACCATATTTCGGGTGTAAAACAGTTACACACGCGAATACTAAGGTTCTAACTTGGCGAGCCTAGCATGTACAGACATGGCCTCGGAACACGGACCGAAAGGTTAAGCATGAGTCATATAGTTGATATGATGCCCATTTGATGCTCGCCTTTGAAGCTATACCGACTCACGTGATGATCGGACTTGGTGTAGTGGATTTGGTTCATGTAATCACCAAAAAGGCACGAGGGGGATGTCATTTTTGAGTGGGAGTTCATTCATAATATGGATTATTTGAACTCAATCTATCATACACTTAGTCTAAACTTTACAAATTCTGTTGTAGATGGCACCACCTGCTTTTAATTTCAATGTGTTCATGGAGAAAGAGAAACTAGCAACGAACGGTAGCAACTTTACCGAATGGGCCATGAATTTGAGGATTCTCCTCTGTGCTGCACAAAAGCAATATGTGCTGGAAGCGCCGTTAGGCCCCCCACCTTTTGATGATACCCCTGACGAGGAGAAGAATGTCTATCAGACTCGTCAGGAGGACCACAACTTAGTTCATTGCGGCATATTGTATGGGCTAGAGCCGGAACTTCGAAAGCGTTTCGAAAATGGCAATGCATTTGATACAATGGGTGAGTTGAAAATGATTTTCGACACACATGATGCTGTAGAGAGCTACAACGCTTCAGAAAAGTTCTTTAGCTGCATGATGGAAGAGCACAGCTCCGTTAGTGAGCATGTACTCAAGATGTCGGGTTACGTCGATAAGCTTGTGTCCTTAGGAATATCGATTCCCATTGACTTAGGCATCCATCGTGTTCTGCAGTCTCTGCCACTTAGCTATAAGAGCTTCGTGATGAACTATAATATGCAAGGCATGAAGAAGTCTCTCCCCGAGCTTCTGTCAATGCTTAAAACTGCAGAAGTGGAGATAAAAAAGGAACATCAAGTGTTGATGATCAATAGGAACACTGGTTTCAAGAAAGACAAGAAGGGAAAACGGAAGGGAAGTAAGGGCGGCAAGCCTGTTGCCGCGCCTGAAAAGAAACCCCGAGTTGGACCTAAGTCTGATTCCGAGTGCTACTATTGTAAGGGGACTGGCCACTGGAGGCGCAACTGCCCCAAGTATCTGGCAGACAAGAAGGCCGGCAAGGCAAACAAAGGTATATATGATATACATGTTATTGATGTGTACTTGACTAGTGCTCGCAGTAGCACCTAGGTATTTGATACCGGTTCAGTTGCTAATATTTGTAACTCGAATCAGGGGCTGCGGAACAAGCGACCGCTAGCAATGGGTGAGGTCAAGATGCGTGTCGGCAATGGATCAAGCGTTGATGTGATCGCCGTCGGAACGCTGCCTCTCCACTTGCCGTCGGGATTAGTTATAAACTTGAATAAATGTTATCTGGTGCCTGCACTGAGCATGAACATTGTATCTGGATCGTGTTTGATGCGAAGTGGTTATTCATTTAAATCCGAGAACAATGGTTGTTCCATTTATATGAATGAAATCTTTTATGGTCATGCACCGATGATGAATGGTTTATTTCTATTAGATCTCGATGATAATGTTACACATATTCATAATGTTGATGCTAAAAGGATTAAACTTAATGATGATATATCCGCATATATGTGGCACTGCCGTCTAGGTCATATTGGCGTTAAACGCATGAAGAAGCTCCATTCGGATGGACTTTTGGAATCACTTGATTATGAATCATTTGATACATGTGAGCCATGCCTTATGGGCAAGATGACTAGAACGCCGTTTTCTGGTTCAATGGAACGGGCGACAGATTTATTGGAAGTCATACATTCTGATGTATGTGGTCCAATGAGTGTGTCGGCGCGAGGTGGATATCGTTATTTTGTTACTTTCACGGATGATTTGAGTAGATACGGTTATATCTACTTGATGAAACACAAGTCTGAAACCTTTGAAAAGTTCAAGGAATTTCAGAATGAAGTGGAAAATCATCGTAATAGAAAGATCAAATTTCTACGGTCCGACCGTGGAGGTGAGTATCTAAGTTACGAGTTTAGCACTCAGATGAAAGAGTGTGGAATTGTTTCACAACTCACACCTGCCGGAACACCACAGCGAAATGGTGTGTCGGAACGTCGTAATCGTACTTTATTAGATATGGTTTGATCTATGATGTCTCTGACGGACTTGCCGTTGTCATTTTGGGGTTATGCACTAGAAACTGCTGCATTCACTTTAAATCGGGCACCATCTAAATCCGTTGAAAAGACACCGTATGAATTGTGGTTTGGAAACAAACCTAAGCTGTCATTTCTTAAAGTTTGGGGATGCGATGTTTATGTGAAGAAACTTCAACCGGATAAACTCGAACCCAAAGCGAAAAAATGCGTCTTCATAGGATACCCTAAAGAAACTATTGGGTATTCCTTCTATCACAGATCCGAGGGCAAGGTTTTTGTTGCCAAGAATGGATCCTTTCTAGAGAAAGAGTTTCTCGCGAAAGGTGTGAGTAGTCGGAAGGTAGAACTCGAAGAGGTTGTGGAACCTTCTCTTCAAAGCATGGCGAGTAGCACAGCGCCGGAAGTTGTTCCGGAGTTGGCTCCACCTGTTGAAGAGGGAACTAATGATAATGATCATGAAACTCCGAAAGAGAGTACTACCGAACCTCGCAGGTCAAACAGGACGCGTGCAGCTCCCGAGCTGTACGGAAATCCTGTCATGAATTTCATGGTTGATGACCCTGCGACGTATGAAGAAGCGATGATGAGCCCGGATTCCAACAAATGGTTAGAAGCCATGAAATCCGAGATGGAATCCATGTATGAAAATCAAGTTTGGAACTTGGTGGAATTACCTCACAACCGAAAGGCCGTGGAGAACAAATGGATTTTCAAAAGGAAAACTGATGCTGATGGTAATGTGACCGTCTATAAAGCTCGACTTGTTGCAAAGGGGCTTCGACAAATTCAAGGAGTTGACTACGATGAGACTTTCTCTCCCGTAGTGATGCTAAAGTCAGTTAGGATTATGTTAGCAATTGCTGCATATTTCGATTATGAGATATGGCAGATGGATGTCAAAACCGCGTTTCTCAATGGTAATATTGAAGAAGAGTTGTATATGATACAACCAAAGGGTTTTGTCGATCCTAAGGATGCTAACAAGGTGTGCAAGCTTCAGCGATCCATCTATGGATTGAAGCAAGCATCACGAAGTTGGAATCTCCGCTTTGATGAGGTGATCAAAGAGTTTGGATTTGTCCAAACTTATGGAGAAGCTTGTATTTACAAGAAAGTGAGTGGGAGCAATGTGGCATTTCTGATATTATATGTGGATGACATATTATTGATCGGAAATGATATATATCTTTTAAACAGTGTTAAAAGTTACCTAAACAGCAAATTTTCAATGAAGGACCTAGGTGAAGCGTCATACATATTAGGCATAAAGATCTATAGAGATAGATCTAGGCGCCTAATAGGGCTATCGCAAAGTACATACCTTGATAAGATTTTAAAGAAGTTTAAAATGGACGGAAGTAAGAAGGGTTTCTTACCTATGTTGCAAGGCAAGACATTGAGTAAGACTCAAAGTCCGGCTTCGGCGGAAGAAAGAGAGATAATGGACAAAGTCCCCTATGCTTCAGCCATAGGCTCTATAATGTACGCCATGCTATGTACAAGACCGGATGTGGCACATGCTAATAGTTTGACTAGTAGGTACCAATCGGATCTAGGTTCGGAACACTGGATAGCGGTCAAGAATATCCTTAAGTACTTACGAAGAACTAAGGATATGTTTCTTGTATACGGAGGTGAAGAAGAGCTCGTCGCTAAGTGTTATGTCGACGCTAGCTTTGACACCGATCCGGATGACTCTAAGTCTCAATCCGGATACGTATTTCTCATGAATGGCAGAGCGGTTAGTTGGAGGAGCTCCAAACAACCTGTGGTAGCGGGATCAACAACGGAGGCCGAATATGTTGCTTCTTCAGAAGCGGCTCAGGAAGCAGTTTGGATGAAGGAGTTCATATCCGAACTAGGAGTGGTGGCAAACACGTTGGACCCAATGGTGATCTATTGTGACAACAATGGTGCCATTGCCAATGCCAAAGAGCCAAGGTCTCACAAGCATTCCAAGCATATTAAGCGCCGGTTTCACTCCATCCGCGAGCATGTCAAGGATGGAGATATAAAGATTTGTAAAGTACGTACGGATCTCAATGTAGCAGATCCGTTGACTAAAACTCTCCCTAGAGCAAAACATGATCAACACCAGAACTCAATGGGTGTTAGATTTATCACTATGTAACTAGATTATTGTCTCTAGTGCAAGTGGGAGACTGAAGGGAATATGCCCTGAGAGGCAATAATAAAGTGTTTATTATGTGTATTCCAAGTATATGATAGATGTTTATTTTGCATGCTATAATTGTATTAATACGGAAACATTAATACATGTGTGTTTAATAAACAAACAGAAAGTTCCTAGTTATGCCTCTCTCATAAACTAGCTCGTTGATTAACAAGATGATCAAGGTTTCCTGATCATGGACATTGGATGTTGTTAATAACGGGATCACAACATTAGTGTAATGGTGTGATGAACATTCATCCGAAGTATAGCATTACGATCAAAGTCATTGAGTTTATATTTCTATAACAACTTACGAAGTGATCCTAATCCTTAGACCATGAGATCATGTCAATCACTAACACCGGAAGAGTTTCTTGATAACATCAAACGTCACACCGTAACAGGGTGATTATAAAGATGGATTCAGAACTAATAAAGTGTTATGTTGAGTCTCATGGATCGAGAGTGGAATTTGTTCATCCCGATGATGGATAGATATACTCTTGGCCCTCTCGGTGATATCACATTAATTAGCTTGCAAGCAAGTGATTTGATCACTAGAATGTTATATCACAGGAACGAGAAAAGAGTGCATGTCGGTAACGAGATCAAACTAGGTATGGAGATATCGATGATCGAATCTCAGACATGTAATATATCATAAAACAAAGGGATTAAGATACTAGCATAAAAGGTTCCGACGATCACAAGAAAGTCATCGTTGAATGTGTGGGAGTCAGTATGGGTCTCCAGATCCCGCTTCTGATTATTGATCCGAGAGGGGTCTCGATCATGTCCGCATTATTCACGAACCGTAGGGTGACACACTTAAGAGACACCGACATCCAATTGGAGCAAATGTTTCATGCGGAAAGAATGAACAAGCGCAGGAATTTATTTCACTAGATACCGAAACAGGTTTTCGGGTGAAATTGCATAAAATGGTTATGCATGTGAAATAGAATTCTAGCAAGGGGTTATTTGTGAATGTTTGTCATTAAAGTAATTGACAAAATTCTGAATAAAATAAAAGAGTTTTATTTAATGAGAGTTTGCATTAAATTTGGTGGAAATTTAATGGGAATTTGAGTGGACTTTTGAGTGGAGGGAATTTAAAGGAGATTTGTGAGTGGAGTGTCCACCCACATGAAGAGGGGAGGGCAAGGGGGCAGCCCCCATGCGCCGGCCACCCCCTTGGGGTTCCCCCCTCCTCCTATAAAAGGAGCCCCCCTCCTCACTTGTCTCTCACACCTCCTCGTGAAGGATCTCTCTCCCCCTCTAGAATTTATCCCCCATGGTCTCGGACTAGCGAGATACATGTTCCCGATGGCTATTGGGCAAGAAAGAGTTGTGCTTCCGCTGCATCGCTGGAGCGAGGAGGCGGAGGTTACTCGGTGCCTCGAACGTGTGTGCGAGCACGGATGCGCTGCTGATTTGCGGCGCTAGGACTTCCTCTCGATCTTGAGATCGGCAAGAGATCGTCTACATCAACCACGAGTTTAACTCGTTAAGCTTTGTCGGTCTTCAAGGGTATGTTCTCTACGGATATACATCCGCCCGTTGTTTGTATCTAGTAGATAGATCTTGGTATATAGTTCACATCGTAGGAAAATTTTGTTTTCTATGCTGCGAACCCTACACCAGGGCACTTCCTTGTCCCGGCAGGGTGCCGGAATAGAGACTTATGTCCCCTGAATCTCCCTTTTGGTGGCGGCGACGCTACAGAGGTTTTCGTGGATTTCTTCTGGATCCTGTAGGGTTTTCTCCCTGGGGGATTCTTATAGGCGAAGGGGGAGGCCGAGGAGGTGTCTAGAGGACCCACACCCTCCCCAGGCGCGGGCCATGCTTGGCTGCGCCCAGGGGGGTCTGGCCACCCTCTTGTGCCTCTCTGTCCCTCCTTCTGGATTCGTGTCCCTCACGGAAAGTTATTGAATTTGGCTTTTGTCTCGTCCAATTCCGAGAATATTGATTTCCTGCCAGCCTGGAACCAAAAACATAATAAAACAGACAACTGGCACTGTGGCAATTTGTTAATAGGTTAGTTCTAGAAAAGATATAAAAACACCTCAAAGAAAGACAAAGCAAAGCAAAGTAGATACTATACAAGCATGGAACATCAAAAATTATAGATACGTTTCCGACCTATCAAGCATCCCCAAGCTTAACTCATGCTCGTCCTCGAGTAGGTAAGTGATAAAAAAATTTGAGGTGACATGCACCATCAAAACCAAGATCAAACCATTTGCAAGCATTGAAAGCTGGGATCAAAGAACTCTAAACATGTGCATGAAAGATGGAGTTCTAACAGTAAGACAAAGTAACTATGCATGCAACATGACAAGCTACAAACAAAGGTCATGAATAACATGCATTGAAAAACGTTTGTTCGTTTCACATACAGAAAACATAGCATAGTGGCAATCAGCTTGTCCCTCATAGAGTAGCAATATAGATGCATAGGACACCTTCAAAATTCACAAGGGTGACTAGAAACAAATATCACAAGAACAAGTAATATCACAATATGCATCAATCAATAAGCTTTGAAACACTGCACACAGAATGACAACTATGCTCTCTTAATGGTGGCTAAAGGTAGATGGCGGAGACTCAAATAATGATTGAAGAAAGGCCTTTTATAAAGGAAGCAGGGATTTCAAGTTTCAAAACGAGCTTCCAAAAATTATGGTACTTGTTAGCTTTCAGCCCTCATTGCCCCTATCATAAGCATCTTGAAGTGATTAAGGTTAAAGTGAACAAACTATGGAGTATATGCTTGTCAAAGTATAAGTTGGAAATCTCATAGCTTGATGTCTACACACTTCTATTCTTGTAGACAGTTGTTGGGCCTCCAAGTGCATAGGTTTGTAGAACAGCAGCAAGTTTCCCTTAAGTGGATCACCCAAGGTTTATCGAAATCAGGGAGTAAGTGGTCAAAGGTATTCCCTCTCAAGCAATCCTGCAATCAAGATACAAGAAGTCTCTTGTGTCCCCGACACACCCAATACACTTGTCAGGTGTATAGGTGCACTAGTCCGGCCAAGAGATAGTGAAATACAAGTGGTAACGGTGCTAGAAAATACTTTGATGGAGCTTGACGGTGAGGTAAAGACTAATGCAAGCAAACATGCAACAGATCTAGATGCAAACGGTGTTTCAATGCTTAGAAACAAGGCCTAGGGATCATACTTTCACTAGTGAACACTCTCATATAAATATCCTCTCTTCATGATACTACTCTTAACTACTCTCCTGTTGGAAACTCTAATCCACGGTAGGCCTACAAAAGCACACCTCAAAGTCCGCCTTCCCCATCTAGATAACCCCACACTGTCACCTTGAGTGCTAGATGGTTCCAACAAACACCACAATTTCATAGAGACATCCAACTCCAAATATAACTCATAACAAATATTCAATCTAGCCAAAGTGCCACACACGGTATGCACGCTGTCACTTTCACACACGTGGGGAAAACATAGATCTATTAAAGCACAAAGAGTATTTATGTAGACTCAAGCCTAAGTGCCACCATGGCATGCATGCTGTCACTTTCACACACATGGGGAGAGCAGAGATCTAATGAAGCACTTGAGTAGCAAGGTAGATCTACTCGATTACAAAGCTCATGACCACAAGATCATGCATAGAGAGAGAGATGAACACATAGCTACCGGTAGAGCCCTTAGCCTCGAGGAAGAACTACTCCCTCCTCTGTTGGAATTATGCCCTAGAGGCAATAATAAAGATGTTATTATTATAATTCTTGTTCATGATAAAGTTTATATTCCATGCTAGAATTGTATTAAGCGGAAACTTTGATACTTGTGTGGTTTATGAACAACACCGTGTCCCTAGTATGCCTCTATGGACTAGCTCATTGATTAATGATGGTTAAGGTTTCCTAACCATAGACATGAGTTGTCAATTAATAATGAGATCATGTCATTGGGAGAATGATATGATGGACATACCCAAATCAAGCAGAGCAATTAGATCGTGTCATCGTGTTCATCTTTGCGAAGCTTTTTCTTATGTCAAATATTGTATTCCTTAGACCATGAGATAATGCAACTCCCTGGTAGCAGAAGAAAGCTTTGAGGTCATCAAACGTCATCCTATGAGAGGGTGATCCTAAAGGTGTCTCTCAGGTGATCGGAAAGTACTTGTTGGGTTGTATGTATCGATATGGGATTTGTCCCTCCCAAGTCGGAGAGATATACTTCGGGCCCACTCGGTAATCGATATCAACACCGCTTGCAAGCAAGTGGTTAAGGAGTTAATCACAAAGTGATATCGGATTACGGAACGAGTAAAGTACTTGCTATGAACGAGATTGAACTAGGTATGTCGATGCCAACGATCGAATCTCGGGTAAGTAAAATATCGCGTGACGAAGGGAATATATATATGGGATTAATTGAATCCTGGCATCGTGGTTCATCCGATATGATCATCGATGAATATGTGGGAGTCAATATGGGTTTCCAAACCCCGTTGTTGATTATTGATAGAAGATCATGTCTGCATGTTCTCGAACCTGTAGGGTCACACACTTAACATGTCTCGACGCTAGGATAGAATGGATAATTGGTTTATGAGTTTTTGTTCGGAGTCTCGGATGAGATCCGGGACATCACGAGAGGTTCCGGAATGGTCCGGAGAATAAGATTCATATAAGGCAAAGCAGTTTTTGGATTTCGGAATTGTTTTGGAATGTTCGGTATTGTACCGGAAGGTTCTAGAAGCTTCCGGAGTGGGACCAACGTGGCCCCACTTGTCGGGAGGGGGCGTGGGCCTACGAGGGAGTGCCCTGGCCGCATTGGGCCAGGGGCACAAGGCCCCATAGGCCCAGCCGGCCAAACCCTAGGGAAACCTTCTAGAAGGAAGGGGAAAACTTGCCCCCCACTCCAACCCTTGGGGCCGCTGCCCTAGGGCTTGGAGGAGGGGCCAAGGGGGCCGGCCAGCCCCCTATATATAGAGGGCAGGGGCGCAGCCCTCCCCCACACCTCCTCCAACCCTAGCCGCCTACCTGCTGCCCTCCTCTCTCTCTCTCTCTCTCTCTCTCTCTCTCTCTCTCTCTCTCTCTCTCTCTCTCTCTCTCTCTCTCTCTCTCTCTCTCTCTCTCTCTCCGACTGCGCGTAGGCGAAGCCTTGCCGCAGAAACTCTCCACATTTGCACCACGCCATCGTGTTGTAGATCCAATCTAACTCTCCACCCCACTTGCTGGACCAAGGAAGGAGGAGACGTCGAGGTGTCATACGTGTGCATCTCTCGGAAGCGTCGCCACTTGCAGCGTTGGATCAGATTAGATCGCGAGGAGGAGAAGGCTAGTACGACTACATCAACCACGTTCCGTTGAATGTTCTGCTGTGCGATTTCTTCAAGGGTATGAAGATCTCATCTATCCCTCTCGTTGTTTGCATCTCCTAGATTAGATCTTGGCCTTTCCCGTTCGCATCCGTAGAAAATTTTGATTTACTATGTCGCGAAACCCATCATCCTCATCATGGGAATCAACAACGGGGATGGAGATGGCGATGGAGATGGCTTCAGGGGCACTTCCCCATCCCAGCAGGGTGCCGGAACAGAGACTTTTTGTCCCCTGAATCTCCCTTTCGGTGGCGGCGGCGCTACGGAGGTTTTTGTGGATTTCTTCTGGATCCTGTAGGGTTTTCTCCCCAAGGGCTTCTTATAGGCGAAGGGGGAGGCTGAGGAGGCGGCCAGAGGGCCCACACCCTCCCCAGGCGCGGGCCAGTCTTGGCCGTGCCCAGGGGGTCTGTCCACCCTCTGGTGCCTCTCCGTCCCTCCTTCTAGATTCGTGTCCCTCACGGAAAGTTATTGACTTTGGCTTTTGTCCCATCCAATTCCGAGAATATTGATTTTCTGCCTTTCTGGAACCAAAAACAGAAGAAAACAGGCAACTGGCACTGTGGCAACTTGTTAATAGGTTAGTTCCAGAAAAGATATATAAACACCTCAAAGAAAGACAAAGCAAAGCAAAGTAGATACTAAACAAGCATGGAACATAAAAAATTATAGATACGTTTCCGACGTATCAATAACTTCTCAGTGGAGGATAGTGGTGTAGGAGAAGACTTGCAATTAAGCATACCAAATTTAGTCAAAAAATCTGTAGCATATTTCTCTTGTGTAAAAATTAAACCATCCTGGATTTTTTTAACCTTAATGCCTAAGAAGAAGTGAAAATCACCAAGTTCCTTTATAGCAAAATGTTCATTAAGATCTCTTAGCAAAGCAGGTATATCCCCATCTGAAGAACTTGTCACTATGATATCATCAACATAAATAAGCACAAACATAGTGATATCTGACTTTTGATATAAGAACAAAGAAGTGTCTCTTTGGATGATGTAAAGCCAAGATCGTGTATCTTGGAACTGAGTCGAAAATACCATGCTCTTGGAGCTTGTTTGAGGCCATAAAGTGCTCTGTCAAGCATGCAAATATGATGTGGGGAATTAGGATCCTCAAATCCTAGGGGGTGCTTCATATAAACCTCCTCTTCTAGAACACCATGTAAAAAATCGTTCTTAACATCTAGCTATCGTAAACTCTAACCATGAGAGACTGAAATAGCTAAAACAACTCCGATAGTTGTAGCTTTAACAACTAGGCTGAAGGTGTCTTCATAATCTATTTCATACATTTGTTTGAATCCTTTTGCAACAAGTCATGCCTTATACTTGTCAACTGTACCATCTGCATTTTTATTAATATGATAGACCCACTTATAGTCAATCATTTTTATTAGTACTAGAAAGAACAAGATGCCACGTTTTATTTTGGAGCAAAGCATCATATTCTTCGTCCATTGCTTTGTGCCATTTGGAATCATCAAGTTCTTTAGTTAGGGAACGAGGTTCAGCTGAAGAAGCAAGCATGCCATATGGTAATGTTCCATTAGTACGAATTATAGGTTGTCGAGTACCTTTCTATAGATGTGTGTAGGGTTCGCAGCATAGAAAACAAAAAAATTTCCTACGATGTGAACTATGTACAAAGATCTATCTACTAGATACAAACAACGGGCGAATGTATATCCGTAGAGAACATACCCTTGAAGACCGACAAAGCTTAACGAGTTCAACTCGTGGTTGATGTAGACGATCTCTTGCCGATCTCAAGATCGAGAGGAAGTCCTAGCGCCGCAAATCAGCAGCGCATCCGTGCTCGCACACACGTTCGAGGCACCGAGCAACCTCCGCCTCCTCGCTCCAGCGATGCAGCGGAAGCACAACTCGTTCTTGCCGAATAGCCACCAGGAACATGTATCTCGCTAGTCCGAGACCATGGGGATAAATTCTAGAGGGGGAGAGAGATCCTTCATGAGGAGGTGTAAGAGACAAGTGAGGAGGGGGGATCCTTTTATAGGAGGAGGGGGGAACCCCAAGGGGGTGGCCGGCGCATGGGGTCTGCCCCTTGCCCTCCCCTCTTCATGTGGGTGGACACTCCACTCACAAATCTCCTTTAAATTCCCTCCACTCAAAAGTCCACTCAAATTCCCATTAAATTTCCACCAAATTTAATGCAAACTCTCATTAAATAAAACTCTTTTATTTTATTCAGAATTTTTTCAATTACTTTAATGAAAAACATTCACAAATAACCCCTTGCTAGAATTCCATTTCACATGCATAACCACTTTATGCAATTTCACCCGAAAACCTGTTTTGGTATCTAGTGAAATAAATTCCTGTGCTTGTTCATTCTTTCGGCATGAAACTTTTGCTCCAATTGGATGTCGGTGTCTCTTAAGTGTGTCACCCTACGGTTCGTGAATAATGCGGACATGATCGACACCCCTCTCGGATCAATAATCAGAAGCGGGATCTGGAGACCCATACTGACTCCCACACATTCAACGATGACTTTCTTGTGATCGTCGGAACCTTTTATACTAGTATCTTAATCCATTTGTTTCACGATATATTACATGTCCGAGATTCGATCATCGGTATCTCCATACCTAGTTTGATCTCGTTACCGACATGCACTCTTTTCTCGTTCCCGTGATATAACATTCTAGTGATCAAATCACTTGCTTGCAAGCTAATCAATGTGATATCACCGAGAGGGCCCAGAGTATATCTATCCGTCATCGAGATGAACAAATTCCACTCTCGATCCATGAGCCTCAACATAACACTTTATTAGTTCTGAATCCATATTTATAATCACCCTGCTACGGTGTGACGTTTGATGTTATCAAGAAACTCTTCCGGTGTTAGTGATTGACATGATCTCATGGTATAAGGATTAGGATCACTTCGTAAGTTGTTATAGCAATATAAACTCAATGACTTTGATCGTAATGCTATACTTCGGATGAATGTTCATCACACCATTACACTAATGTTGTGATCCCGTTATTAACAACATCCAATGTCCATGATCAGGAAACCTTGATCATCTTGTTAATCAACGAGCTAGTTTATGAGAGAGGCATAACTAGGAACTTTCTGTTTGTTTATTAAACACACATGTATTAATGTTTCCGTATTAATACAATTATAGCATGCAAAATAAACATCTATCATATACTTGGAATACACATAATAAACACTTTATTATTGCCTCTCAGGGCATATTCCCTTCAGTCTCCCACTTGCACTAGAGACAATAATCTAGTTACATAGTGATAAATCTAACACCCATTGAGTTCTGATGTTGATCATGTTTTGCTCTAGGGAGAGTTTTAGTCAACGGATCTACTACATTGAGATCCGTATGTACTTTAGAAATCTTTATATCTCCATCCTTGACATGCTCGCGGATGGAGTGAAACCAGCGCTTAATATGCTTGGAATGCTTGTGATACCTTGGTTCTTTGGCATTGGCAATGGCACCATTGTTGTCACAATAGATCACCATTGGGTCCAATGCGTTTGCAACCACTCCTAGTTCGGATATGAACTCCTTCATCCAAACTGCTTCCTGAGCCGCTTCTGAAGCAGCAACATATTCGGCCTCCGTTGTTGATCCCGCTACCACAGGTTGTTTGGAGCTCCTCCAACTAACCGCTCCGCCATTCATGAGAAATACGTATCCGGATTGAGACTTAGAGTCATCCGGATCGGTGTCAAAGCTAGCGTCGACATAACACTTAGCGACGAGCTCTTCTTCACCTCCGTATACAAGAAACATATCCTTAGTTCTTCGTAAGTACTTAAGGATATTCTTGACCGCTATCCAGTGTTCCGAACCTGGATCCGATTGGTACCTACTAGTCAAACTAATAGCATGTGCCACATCCGGTCTTGTACATAGCATGGCGTACATTATAGAGCCTATGGCTGAAGCATAGGGGACTTTGTCCATTATCTCTCTTTCTTCCGCTGAAGCCGGACTTTGAGTCTTACTCAATGTCATGCCTTGCAACATAGGTAAGAACCCCTTCTTACTTCCGTCCATTTTAAACTTCTTTAAAATCTTATCAAGGTATGTACTTTGCGATAGCGCTATTAGGCGCCTAGACTATCTCTATAGATCTTTATGCCTAATATGTATGACACTTCACCTAGGTCCTTCATTGAAAATTTGCTGTTTAGATAACTTTTAACACTGTTTAAAAGATCTATATCATTTCCGATCAATAATATGTCATCCACATATAATATCAGAAATGCCACATTGCTCCCACTCACTTTCTTGTAAATACAAGCTTCTCCATAAGTTTGGACAAATCCAAACTCTTTGATCACCTCATCAAAGCGGAGATTCCAACTTCGTGATGCTTGCTTCAATCCATAGATGGATCGCTGAAGCTTGCACACCTTGTTAGCATCCTTAGGATCGACAAAACCCATTGGTTGTATCATATACAACTCTTCTTCAATATTACCATTGAGAAACGCGGTTTTGACATCCATCTGCCATATCTCATAATCGAAATATGCAGCAATTACTAACATAATCCTAACTGACTTTAGCATCGCTACGGGAGAGAATGTCTCATCGTAGTCAACTCCTTGAATTTGTCGAAACCCCTTTGTGACAAGTGGAGCTTTATTGACGGTCACATTACCATCAGCATCAGTTTTCCTTTTGAAAATCCATTTGTTCTCCACGTCCTTTCGGTCGTGAGGTAATTCCACCAAGTTCCAAACTTGATTTTCATACATGGATTCCATCTCGGATTTCATGGCTTCTAACCATTTGTTGGAATCCGGGCTCATCATCGCTTCTTCATACGTCGTAGGGTCATCATTTTCATCAACCATGAAATTCATGACAGGATTTCCGTACAGCTCGGGAGCTGCATGCGTCCTGCTTGACCTGCGAGGTTCGGTAGTACTCTCTTTCGGAGTTTCATGATCATTATCATTAGTTCCCTCTTCAACAGGTGGAGCCAACTCCGGAACAACTTCCGGCGCTGCGCTACTCGCCATACTTTGAAGAGAAGGTTCAATAACCTCTTCGAGTTCTACCTTCCGACTACTCACACCTTTCGCGAGAAACTCTTTCTCTAGAAAGGATCCATTCTTGGCAACAAAAACCTTGCCCTCGGATCTGTGATAGAAGGAATACCCAATAGTTTCCTTAGGGTATCATATGAAGACGCATTTTTCCGCTTTGGGTTCGAGTTTATCCGGTTGAAGTTTCTTCACATAAACATCGCATCCCCAAACTTTAAGAAAAGACAGCTTAGGTTTGTTTCCAAACCACAATTCATACGGCGTCTTTTCAACGGATTTAGATGGTGCCCGATTTAAAGTGAATGCAGCAGTTTCTAGTGCATAACCCCAAAATGACAACGGCAAGTCCGTCAGAGACATCATAGATCGAACCATATCTAATAAAGTACGATTACGACGTTCCGACACACCATTTCGCTGTGGTGTTCCGGCAGGCGTGAGTTGTGAAACAATTCCACACTCTTTCATGTGAGTGCTAAACTCATAACTTAGATACTCACCTCCACGGTCGGACCGTAGAAATTTGGTCTTTCTATTACGATGATTTTCCACTTCATTCTGAAATTCCTTAAACTTTTCAAAGGTTTCAGACTTGTGTTTCATCAAGTAGATATATCCGTATCTACTCAAATCATCCGTGAAAGTAACAAAATAACGATATCCACCTCGCGCCGACACACTCATTGGACCACATACATCAGAATGTATGATTTCCAATAAATCTGTCGCCCGTTCCATTGAACCGGAAAACGGCGTTCTAGTCATCTTGCCCATAAGGCATGGCTCACATGTATCAAATGATTCAAAATCAAGTGATTCCAAAAGTCCATCCGAATGGAGCTTCTTCATGCGTTTAACGCCAATATGACCTAGACGGCAGTGCCACATATATGCGGATATATCATCATTAAGTTTAATCCTTTTAGCATCAACATTATGAATATGTGTAACATTATCATCGAGATCTAATAGAAATAAACCATTCATCATCGGTGCATGAACATAAAAGATTTCATTCATATAAATGGAACAACCATTGTTCTCGGATTTAAATGAATAACCACTTCACATCAAACACGATCCAGATACAATGTTCATGCTTAGTGCAGGCACCAGATAACAATTATTCAAGTTTATAACTAATCCCGACGGCAAGTGGAGAGGCAGCGTTCCGACGGCGATCACATCAACGCTTGATCCATTGCCGACACGCATCTTGACCTCACCCCTTGATAGTGGTCGCTTGTTCCGCAGCCCCTGATTCGAGTTACAAATATTAGCAACTGAACCGGTATCAAATACCTAGGTGCTACTGCGAGCACTAGTCAAGTACACATCAATAACATGTATATCATATATACCTTTGTTTGCCTTGCCGGCCTTATTGTCTACCAGATACTTGGGGCAGTTGCGCTTCCAGTGGCCAGTCCCCTTACAATAGTAGCACTCGGTGTCAGACTTAGGTCCAACTCGGGGTTTCTTTTCAGGCACGGCAACAGGCTTGCCGCCCTTACTACCCTTCCGTTTTCCCTTCTTGTCTTTCTTGAAACCAGTGTTCCTATTGATCATCAACACTTGATGTTCCTTTTTGATCTCCACTTCTGCAGTTTTAAGCATTGACAGAAGCTCGGGGAGAGACTTCTTCATGCCTTGCATATTATAGTTCATCACAAAGCTCTTATAGCTAGGTGGCAGAGACTGCAGAACACGATGGATGCCTAAGTCAATGGGAATCGTTATTCCCAAGGACACAAGCTTATCGGCGTAACCCGACATCTTGAGTACATGCTCACTAACGAAGCTGTGCTCTTCCATCATGCAGCTAAAGAACTTTTCTGAAGCGTTGTAGCTCTGTACAACAGCATGTGTGTCGAAAATCATTTTCAACTCACCCATTGTATCAAATGCATTGCCGTTTTCGAAACGCTTTAGAAGTTCCATAGCTCTAGCCCATACAATATGCCGCAATGAACTAAGTTGTGGTCCTCCTGACGAGTCTGATAGACATTCTTATCCTCGTCAGGGGCATCATCTAAAGGTGGGGGGCCTAACGGCGCTTCTAGCACATATTGCTTTTGTGCAGCAGAGAGGAGAATCCTCAAATTCATGGCCCATTCGGTAAAGTTGCTACCGTTCGTTGGTAGTTTCTCTTTCTCCATGAACACATTGAAATTAAAAGCAGGTGGTGCCATCTACAACAGAATTTGTAAAGTTTAGACTAAGTGTATGATAGATTGAGTTCAACTAATCCATATTATTAATGAACTCCCACTCAAAAACGACATCCCTCGTGCCTTTTTGGTGATTACATGAACCAAATCCACTATACCAAGTCCGATCATCACGTGAGTCAGTATAGCTTCAAAGGCGAGCATCAAATGGGCATCATATCAACTATATGACTCATGCTTAACCTTTCGGTCCGTGTTCCGAGGCCATGTCTGTACATGCTAGGCTCGCCAAGTTAGAACCTTAGTATCCGCGTGTGTAACTGTTTTACACCCGAAATATGGTCGTGGATCCAAGAACACCCGATCATCACGTGATGTCTTGGAGCGACGAAACATAATCGGTGCATACTAAAGGAAGAACACATTCTTATCTTGATATTTAAATGTGGGATCATCTTATTATGCTAACAAAGGGCTAAACAAGCAATATAAGATGCTATCAAACATCACATGTTTATTAGTGAAATGTTATGGTTCCCGCATATGATCTCTATCATGTGCATCGTGCTATGATCATTATCATACCTATATGTGTAAATCCAAGGTCTATGGAGTTTACATGCTATGTGTGCTGTAAGAGTATCATCTCATACTTCTACTTACAACACTACCATATCATAACACTAGCCCAGCAACAATCTAAACTAGACGCCTCTAATTTATCCATTGCAAGTTTTACGTGGCTTAGGGCTTTCGAGATAGAACCGTTCTTACCTACGAACTGTTGGAATTATGCCCTAGAGACAATAATAAAGATGTTATTATTATAATTCTTGTTCATGATAAAGTTTATATTCCATGCTAGAATTGTATTAAGCGGAAACTTTAATACTTGTGTGGTTTGTGAACAACACCGTGTCCCTAGTACGCCTCTATGGACTAGCCCATTGATCAATGATGGTTAAGGTTTCCTAACCATAGACATGAGTTGTCAATTGATAATGAGATCATATCATTGGAGAATGATATGATGGACAGACCCAAACTAAGCAAAGCAATTAGATCGTTTCATCGTGTTCATCTTTGCGAAGCTTTTCCTATGTCAAATATTGTATTCCTTAGACCATGAGATAATGCAACTCCCTAGTACCGGAAGAAAGCTTTGAGGTCATCAAACGTCATCCTACGAGAGGGTGATCATAAAGGTGTCTTTCAGGTGATCGGAAAGTATCTGTTGGGTTGTATGTATCGAGATGGAATTTGTCCCTCCCAAGTCGGAGAGATATACTTCGGGCCCACTCGGTAATCGATATCAACATCGCTTGCAAGCATGTGGTTAAGGAGTTAATCACAAAGTGATATCGGATTACGGAACGAGTAAAGTACTTGCTGTGAACGAGATTGAACTAGGTATGACGGTACCGACGATCGAATCTCGGGCAAGTAAAATATCGCGAGACGAAGGGAATATATATATGGGATTGATTGAATCCTGGCATCGTGGTTCATCCGATATGATCATCGATGAATGTGTGGGAGTCAATATGGGTGCCCAGACCCCGCTGTTGATTATTGATAGAAGATCATGTCTGCATATTCTCGAACCCGCAGGGTCACACACTTAACGTGTCTTGACGCTAGGATAGATTGGATAATTGGTTTATGAATTTTTGTTCGGAGTCTCGGATGGGATCCGGGACATCACGAGAGGTTCCGGAATGGTCCGGAGAATAAGATTCATATAAGGCAGTGCAGTTTTTGGAGTTCGGAATTGTTCCGGGTTAATCGGTATGTACCGGAAGCTTCTAGAACCTTCCGGAAGGGGACCAACGTGGCCCCACCTTCCGGGAGGGGGCATGGGCCTATGAAGGAGTGTCCTGGCCGCATTGGGCCAGGGGCACAAGGCCCCATAGGGCCCAGCCGATCCTAGAGAGTTTAAATCGTTTAAACTAGAGATAGGGTTTCTAGAAGAGGGGAGAGTCCATGCCCCCCACTCCTTATCCTTTGGGCTTGGGGGAGGGGCTAGGGCTGCCCCCCCCCCCTCTATATAAAGAGGGGTGGGGGCGCACCAACCCCCCACACCTCTCCTCCAAACCCTAGCCGCCTTGCTAGCTTTCCTCTCTCCCTCCCGACTGTTTGTAGGCGAAGCCCTGCTGCAGAAATTCTCCACCATATACACCACGCCGTCGTGTTGTAGATCCAATCTATCTCTCCACCATACTTGCTGGTCCGAGGAAGGAGGAGACGTCGAGGTGCTGCACGTGTGCATCTCACGGAGGCACCGCCACTTGTGGTGCTAGATCGGATCGGATCGCGAGGAGGAGAAGCGAGTAGGACTACATCACCCACGTTCCGACGGACGTTCCGCTGTGCGAATCTTCAAGGGTATGAAGATCTAATCCAATCTCTCTCGTTGATTGCATCTCCTAGATTAGATCTTGGCTTTCCCTCTGTTCGCATCCGTAGAAAATTTTGATTTACTATGCCGCGAAACCCTTCAGTGGTATCAGAGCTAGATCTATGCGTAGATGTGTTTCACGAGTAGAACGCAACATGGTTGTTGCGGGCGTTGATGTTTTCTGTTGCAAGCCTCTTGTTTGTGTTCTTCTTATGACGCGGGATAGTGAGATTGAAGCGGTCCAGGCCAACCTTACGCGACGTCGTTCGCGAGACCGGCTCCGCACTTGACGTGTGGCTTGTTCCACACATGCGGCTGGTGGATGTCAGTTTCTCTCACTATAGTTGTCATGGGATTAACACCGGAGTTTGGCAACCATAATATCACCGTTGTGGCTTTCCGTAGGTAAGAATCGTTCTTAGCATCTACTCCCATAAGCCACGTAAAATATGCAACAACAAAGTAGAGGCGTCTAACTTGTTTTTGCAGGGAGTGTTTTCTGTGATATGGTATGGCCCAATATGTGATGTGTATATTGTATGCGATGATCATGTTTTGTAATGTTTCACGACTTGCATGTCGATGAGTACACAACCGGCAGGAGCCATATGGTTGTCTTTATAATTGTGTATGACCTGCGAGTCAACTTCTTATACGCCATGTAATAGCTTTACTTTATCGCTAAGTAGTTAGCAATAGTTGTAGTTGCTATTCGTGGTGGAGGCAATCATGGTGGAGTGATGGAGATCATGCCGGAACGCACAAGATGGAGATCATTGCGCGAAGATTGGCTATACCATGTCACATAAAGTTATATGCATGTGATGTTTATCCCTTTATGTATCTTATTATGCTTAGATCGCGACGGTAGCATTATAAGATGATTCCTCACTTAAAGATCAAGATAAAAACTGTGTTCTCCCCAAGTATGCACCGTTGCGAAAGTTCGTCATTTCTAAGCATCACGTGATGACCGGGTGCTATAGACTCTACGCTCACATACAACGGGTGCAAGCCAGTTTTGCACACGCGGAAATACTTGGGTCTAACTTGACGAGCCTAGCATGTACAGACATGGCCTCGGAACACAAGAACCGAAAGGTTAAGCATGAGTCATATGAATGATATGATCGACACTTCGTTGTCCACCATCGAAACCACATCTCTTCTCGTGATGATCGGATTAGGTGTGGTGAATTTGGATCGTGTTCACTAAACAACTTGAGGGATGTTGAATTTAGTGGGAGTTCATCTAGTAATTTGATTAAGTTGAACTATTTATCATGAACATAGTCTAAATTGTACTTGCCAATACTGTAGATCACATGGCCAAGTCCAACTTCAACGTTTTTGCTGAGAAGGAAAAGCTTAGAAACAATGGGTCTAACTTTACCAATTGTTTCCGCAATCTAAGAATCATTCTGTCTGGCGGACAAAAGGACTATGTCCTTGGGAAAGCGTTAGGTGACCCCCCTGCTGCAACTGTGCCGGCTGATGAGAAAGCTGTCTATCAGTCGTGCAAAGATGATTATGGTGTGATTAAGAGCACCATGTTGTTTGCTATGGAACCGGAGCTTCAAAATCGTTTTGAAGAGTATCCCGGGCCCTTTGAGATTCTCGAGGAGCTGAAAACCATGTTTCAGACTCAGGCCCGTTCTGAGAGATATGAGATCTCCGAGAAGTTCTTTAACTGCAAGATGGAGGAAGGGAGTTCCGTTAGTGAGCACGCCATAAAGATGACGGGCTACACTCAACGCCTTGAGAAACTGGAATGCACGATTCCAGAGGAGCTCAAGATTGATAGGGTTCTGCAATCACTCCCTCCCAGCTACAAAAGTTTTGTAGTGACTCATAATCAGATTGGCTCCACTGATATGATCACCGAGCTCTTCGCAAAGCTGAAGGCTGCGGAAGTGGACATCAAGAAGGATAATCATGTGTTGATGGTCAACAAGCCCTCCTTTAAGAAATGTAAGGGAGCAAAGAAGCCCTTCAAGAAGGGCGGCGGCAAGCGCAATGCTCCTGCTGAGAAGAAGCTCAAGTCTGGTCCTAAGCCGGACACTGAGTGCTTCTATTGCAAGGACAAGGGTCACTGGAAGCGCAACTGTCTGAAGTACTTAGCGGACAAGAAGGCTGGCACCATCAAATGTATATTTGATATACATGTTATTGATGTTTTCCTTACTAGCCCTCGTTGTAGTGCCTGGGTATTTGATACCGGTTCAGTTGCTAATATTTGTAACTCGAAACAGGAGCTACGGAATAGACGGCGGCTTGCGAGGGATGAGGTGACGATGCACGTTGGCAACGGATCAAGAGTTGATGTGATGGCCGTCGGCACGCTCTCCTTAGTTTTACCTTCGGGATTAGTTTTAAACCTTAATAAGTGTTATTATGTGCCTGCGTTGAGCATGGACATTATTTCTGGATCGTGTTTATTGCAAGACGGTTATTCATTTAAATCGGAGAATAATGGTTGTTCTATTTATATGAGTAACATCTTTTATGGTCATGCACCTCTTGTAAATGGTTTATTTCTTCTAAATCTCGAAAGGGATGAAACACACATCCATAACATTGAGGCTAAGAGATGCAAAGTAGATAGTGATAATACTACTTATTTGTGGCACTGTCGTCTAGGTCATATTGGTGTAAAGCGCATGAAGAAACTCCATTCTGATGGACTTTTGGAGTCTCTTGATTTTGAATCATTTGACACATGCGAACCATGCCTCATGGGCAAGATGATCAAAACCCCGTTCTCCGGTATGATGGAGCGAGCAACGGACTTGTTGGAAATCATACATACCGATGTATGCGGACCGATGAGTGTTTCGACGCGTGGTGGATATCGCTATTTCCTCACTTTTACCGATGACTTAAGTAGATATGGGTATATCTATTTAATGAAACATAAATCTGAAACATTTGAAAAGTTCAAGGAATTTCAGAATGAAGTGGAGAACCATCGTAACAGAAAGATTAAGTTTCTACGATCCGATCGTGGAGGTGAATATTTGAGTTATGATTTTCTCACGCATCTTAAAGCAAGTGGAATCGTTTCACAACTCACGCCACCCGGAACACCACAGCGCAATGGTGTGTCTGAACGCCGGAATCGAACCCTATTAGATATGGTCCGATCAATGATGTCTCTTACTGATTTGCCGTTATCATTTTGGGGTTATGCATTAGAAACTGCTGCATTCACTTTAAATAGGGCTCCATCTAAATCCGTTGAGAGGACACCGTATGAACTGTGGTTTGGTGCTAAACCTAAGTTGTCATTTCTTAAAGTTTGGGGATGCGAAGCTTACGTCAAGAAGTTGATGCCGGACAAGCTCGAACCCAAAGCGGAGAAATGCGTCTTCATAGGATACCCTAAGGAAACTATTGGGTATATCTTCTATCACAGAACCGAAGGCAAAGTGTTTGTCGCAAAGAATGGTTCCTTTCTTGAGAAGGAGTTTCTCTCGAAAGAAGTGAGTGGGAGGAAAGTAGAGCTTGATGAGGTTATTGAACCTTCTCTTGAATTGGAGAGTAGCGCAGCACCTGAAATTGTTCCAGTGCCGCCTGCACCAACAATAGAGGAAGCTAACGATAAGGATCATGAAGCTTCGGACGATGCTGCTACTGAACGTCGCAGGTCGACAAGGTCGCGTGCCCCTCCTGAGTGGTACGGCAACCCTGTCTTGACTGTCTTGTTAGTAGAAGACAGTGAACCTACGAACTATGAGGAAGCGATGATGAGCCCAGACTCTGAGAAATGGCTGGAAGCCATGAAATCCGAATTGGGATCCATGAGCGAATACCAAGTATGGACTTTGGTGGACCCTCCTAGCGACCGAAAGGCCGTTGAGTGCAAATGGATCTTCAAGAAGAAAACGGAAGCGGATGGTAATGTTACCGTCTATAAAGCACGGCTTGTCGCGAAAGGTTTTCGACAAGTTCAAGGTGTTGACTACGATGAGACTTTCTCTCCCGTAGCGATGTTTAAGTCCATTCGGATTTTATCAGCAATTGTTGCGTTTCATGATTATGAAATATGGCAGATGGATGTCAAGACTGCGTTCCTCAATGGCAACATTGATGAAGAGTTGTATATGATGCAACCCGAAGGTTTTGTCGATCCTAAGGATGCTGATAAAGTATGCAAACTTCAGCGTTCCATTTATGGACTGAAGCAAGCATCTCGGAGTTGGAACCTTCGTTTTGATCAAGTGATCAAGAGGTTTGGATTTGTCCCAAATTGCTACGAAGCTTGTATCTACAAGAAAGTGAGTGGGAGCTCGGTGACGTTTCTGGTACTGTATGTGGATGACATATTGATTATCGGAAATGACATCAACATGCTTAACGATGTGAAGAGTTATTTGAACAAGTGTTTTTCAATGAAAGACCTAGGTGAAGCTGCTTATATATTGGGCATCAAAATCTATAGAGATAGACAAAGACGCCTGATAGCTTTAAGCCAGAGTACATACCTAGACAAAGTTCTGAAAAGGTTCAGAATGGATAAGGCAAAGACAGGTTCAGTGCTTATGTTGTCAAGTAAGATATTGAGCAAGGCTCAGTGTCCAGCTACGGTAAATGATAGGGAAGCTATGAGCAAAGTGCCTTATGCCTCGGCCATAGGTTCCATCATGTATGCCATGCTATGTACTAGACCGGATGTGTCCAATGCTCTTAGTTTGACGAGCAGATATCAAAGTGATCCAGGAGTGGAACACTGGACAGCCGTAAAGAACATCCTAAAGTACCTAAATAGGACTAAAGAAATGTTCTTAGTCTATGGGGGTGATGAACAGCTTTTCGTAAAAGGTTACGTCGATGCTAGTTTTGACACCGACAAGGATGATTCCAAATCTCAGACAGGATACATTTATCTTTTGAATGGAGGAGCTGTGAGCTGGAGAAGCTGCAAGCAAAGCGTGATCGCGGGATCTACAGTGGAAGCGGAATACATGGCTGTTGCAGAAGCGTCAAGTGAAGGAGTTTGGATCAGAAACTTCATCACTGAGCTTGGTGTGGTTCCAAGTGCATTGGACCCACTGGAGATATTGTGTGACAACACTGGCGCCATAGCACTCGCTAAGGAACCAAGATATCATCCAAATACCAAGCATATCAACCGCAAGTTTCATATAATCCGAGATTATATTGCAGATGGAGATCTGAAGATTAGCAAAGTACATACAGATCTGAATGTCGCAGATCCATTGACTAAACCTCTTCCACGTGTAAAACCTGATCAACACCTCAGTGCCATGGGTGTGAGATTGTTGCCAGATGTAAACTAGATTATTGACTCTAGTGCAAGTGGGAGACTGTTGGAATTATGCCCTAGAGGCAATAATAAAGATGTTATTATTATAATTCTTGTTCATGATAAAGTTTATATTCCATGCTAGAATTGTATTAAGCGGAAACTTTAATACTTGTGTGGTTTGTGAACAACACCGTGTCCCTAGTACGCCTCTATGGACTAGCCCATTGATCAATGATGGTTAAGGTTTCCTAACCATAGACATGAGTTGTCAATTGATAATGAGATCATATCATTGGAGAATGATATGATGGACAGACCCAAACTAAGCAAAGCAATTAGATCGTTTCATCGTGTTCATCTTTGCGAAGCTTTTCCTATGTCAAATATTGTATTCCTTAGACCATGAGATAATGCAACTCCCTAGTACCGGAAGAAAGCTTTGAGGTCATCGAATGTCATCCTATGAGAGGGTGATCATAAAGGTGTCTTTCAGGTGATCGGAAAGTATCTGTTGGGTTGTATGTATCGAGATGGAATTTGTCCCTCCCAAGTCGGAGAGATATACTTCGGGCCCACTCGGTAATCGATATCAACATCGCTTGCAAGCATGTGGTTAAGGAGTTAATCACAAAGTGATATCGGATTACGGAACGAGTAAAGTACTTGCTGTGAACGAGATTGAACTAGGTATGACGGTACCGACGATCGAATCTCGGGCAAGTAAAATATCGCGAGACGAAGGGAATATATATATGGGATTGATTGAATCCTGGCATCATGGTTCATCCGATATGATCATCGATGAATGTGTGGGAGTCAATATGGGTGCCCAGACCCCGCTGTTGATTATTGATAGAAGATCATGTCTGCATATTCTCGAACCCGCAGGGTCACACACTTAACGTGTCTTGACGCTAGGATAGATTGGATAATTGGTTTATGAATTTTTGTTCGGAGTCTCGGATGGGATCCGGGACATCACGAGAGGTTCCGGAATGGTTCGGAGAATAAGATTCATATAAGGCAGTGCAGTTTTTGGAGTTCGGAATTGTTCCGGGTTAATCGGTATTGTACCGGAAGCTTCTAGAACCTTCCGGAAGGGGACCAACGTGGCCCCACCTTCCGGGAGGGGGCATGGGCCTATGAGGGAGTGTCCTGGCCGCATTGGGCCAGGGGCACAAGGCCCCATAGGGCCCAGCCGATCCTAGAGAGTTTAAATCGTTTAAACTAGAGATAGGGTTTCTAGAAGAGGGGAGAGTCCATGCCCCCCACTCCTTATCCTTTGGGCTTGGGGGAGGGGATAGGGCTGCGCCCCCCCTCTATATAAAGAGGGATGGGGGCGCACCAACCCCCCACACCTCTCCTCCAAACCCTAGCCGCCTTGCTAGCTTTCCTCTCTCCCTCCCGACTGTTTGTAGGCGAAGCCCTGCTGCAGAAATTCTCCACCATATACACCACGCCGTCGTGTTGTAGATCCAATCTATCTCTCCACCATACTTGCTGGTCCGAGGAAGGAGGAGACGTCGAGGTGCTGCACGTGTGCATCTCACGGAGGCACCGCCACTTGTGGTGCTAGATCGGATCGGATCGCGAGGAGGAGAAGCGAGTAGGACTACATCACCCACGTTCCGACGAACGTTCCGCTGTGCGAATCTTCAAGGGTATGAAGATCTAATCCAATCTCTCTCGTTGATTGCATCTCCTAGATTATATCTTGGCTTTCCCTCTGTTCGCATCCGTAGAAAATTTTGATTTACTATGCCGCGAAACCCTTCACGAACATGAACCACAACGAGGATAATCAAATTGTTGACAACTCGCTTGCAAAATAGATATTGACTATAGTAGGAGAGACAGACACCCGCTAGCCACTTATGCAAACTAGTTGCATGTCAAGCGTGGAACATGTCTCATGTGCGAGGACATGTAAAGTTTGTCCGGGCCGCTTCATCCCACTATGCCACCAATATCCAAAATTACAACAAAGGAGCAACAACATGATCATCATCGCCCACATACTCATATGTGTACTACCCGTGTAAAGTATCTATGCATAGATCCGGCTCTGATACCACTGTAGGGTTCGCAGCATAGAAAACAAAAAAAATTCCTACGATGTGAACTATGTACCAAGATCTATCTACTAGATACAAACAACGGGCGGATGTATATCCGTAGAGAACATACCCTTGAAGACCGACAAAGCTTAACGAGTTCAACTCGTGGTTGATGTAGACGATCTCTTGCCGATCTCAAGATCGAGAGGAAGTCCTAGCGCCGCAAATCAGCAGCGCATCCGTGCTCGCACACACGTTCGAGGCACCGAGAAACCTCCGCCTCCTCGCTCCAGCGATGCAGCGGAAGCACAACTCTTTCTTGCCGAATAGCCACCGGGAACATGTATCTCGCTAGTCCGAGACCATGGGGATAAATTCTAGAGGGGGATAGAGATCCTTCACGAGGAGGTGTAAGAGACAAGTGAGGAGGGGGGCTCCTTTTATAGGAGGAGGGGGGAACCCCAAGGGGGTGGCCGGCGCATGGGGGCTGCCCCCTTTCCCTCCCCTCTTCATGTGGGTGGACACTCCACTCACAAATCTCCTTTAAATTCCCTCCACTCAAAAGTCCACTCAAATTCCCATTAAATTTCCACCAAATTTAATGCAAACTCTCATTAAATAAAACTCTTTTATTTTATTCAGAATTTTGTCAATTACTTTAATGACAAACATTCACAAATAACCCCTTGCTAGACTTCCATTTCACATGCATAACCACTTTATGCAATTTCACCCGAAAACCTGTTTTGGTATCTAGTGAAATAAATTCCTGCGCTTGTTCATTCTTTCGGCATGAAACTTTTGCTCCAATTGGATGTCGGTGTCTCTTAAGTGTGTCACCCTACGGTTCGTGAATAATGCGGACATGATCGAGACCCCTCTCGGATCAATAATCAGAAGCGATATCTGGAGACCCATACTGACTCCCACACATTCAACGATGACTTTCTTGTGATCGTCGGAACCTTTTACGCTAGTATCTTAATCCCTTTGTTTCACGATATATTACATGTCCGAGATTCGATCATCGGTATCTCCATACCTAGTTTGATCTCGTTACCGACATGCACTCTTTTCTCGTTCCCGTGATATAACATTCTAGTGATCAAATCACTTGCTTGCAAGTTAATCAATGTGATATCACCGAGAGGGCCCAGAGTATATCTATCCGTCATCGGGATGAACAAATTCCACTCTCGATCCATGAGACTCAACATAGCACTTTATTAGTTCTGAATCCATCTTTATAATCACCCTGTTACGGTGTGACGTTTGATGTTATCAAGAAACTCTTCCGGTGTTAGTGATTGACATGATCTTATGGTCTAAGGATTAGGATCACTTTGTAAGTTGTTATAGCAATATAAACTCAATGACTTTGATCGTAATGCTATACTTCAGATGAATGTTCATCACACCATTACACTAATGTTGTGATCCCGTTATTAACAACATCCAATGTCCATGATCAGGAAACCTTGATCATCTTGTTAATCAACGAGCTAGTTTATGAGAGAGGCATAACTAGGAACTTTCTGTTTGTTTATTAAACACACATGTATTAATGTTTCCGTATTAATACAACTATAGCATGCAAAATAAACATCTATCATATACTTGGAATACACATAATAAACACTTTATTATTGCCTCTCAGGGCATATTCCCTTCAATGTGTACATGTTTGTGGAACAGTCAACACAAGAGAAGTTGCAGGGGCATGCGCCATATAAGATCTTGAGGGAGAGGACATGGCGCTGGAGTTGTCCGTGTTGCTGAGGTTGTCAGTGTCTGTGGGGGAGGAGGGACAATGACTGCTCAGGGGTCTCGCCCTAGGGAGAAGAAGCATCACACGATGGGGCGTGTCGTCACGCGGCTGAGGTGCGGTGCCGTCACCACTTGGCGACGTAGCAGCGGATGAGGTGGACCAGGGCGAGGAACCATGCTGGCGTGGCGACGCGGGATGCAACATGGAAGATGACGCTGACTCGGACGACGACTAGCCATCCTCAAGATTTGTAGAGTCATGCGTAGGAGGATCAAGCTCGGGATCTGCACCGCCTGGATAGAATCAACATCGGATCCGACACCAATTTCGTCTGTACCTGAGAGCATAAAATCATCATTGTATGTGCTAATTATGAAATTTCTTCATCAATTGCAACCGAATTTTCTTTTGTAGGCATCCGTATTTCCTATCCATAATTAGTAACAGGAACAAGAGGCAAAGACATATGATCATCAACATGTGCATCCCCATTAGGTGTAATAGGAGTTAAATGAGTGGGTAAAAGAAGGATTTCTTCATGAAGGCTTTTACCAGCGTTGGGATGTAAAGTGGCAAAAGGAAAGACATTTTCATCAAAGACAACATCTTAAGAAACATACACGCGACTGGTGGAAGCATCAAGACATTTCACTCCTTTATGGCGAGGACTATACCCTATGAATACACAATGTGTATAGAGAAAAGCTAACTTTCATTTGTTGGAGAGGCGAAGATTAGACCAACAGGCACAACCAAAGATACGAAGAGAGTCATAATTTGGCTTTATTTCTAAGAGGCGGTCAGTAGGAGTTTCAAAATTAATCACTTTGCTAGGAAGCAATTTTATAAGAAAAGTGGCTATGAGAAAAGATTCATCCTAAAATTTGAGAGGCATAGATGCATCAGCAAGTAAAGCTAGACCAACCTAATCAATGTTACGTTGTTTGCATTGAGCAGAACTATTTTGTTGATGGGCATGTTGTAGGGTTCACAGCATGGAAAACAAAAACATTCTATCGCGGGAACACACAAAAGCTAAGATCTAATCTATGAGATCGGTGCAACGAGTTTGTGGAGAACTAACCCTCGTAGATCCAAAGCGTTTAATGCGATCGGATTCTCGTAGTTGATGTATTTGATCACTTGCGATCTCAAGATCATGTAGACGATCCTTCCGGCGCCATGTTTCGGTGGCGCTTCTGCAGCCGGTCACACGTACGATAGTCGATGAAGACCTTCCTCTCCCTTGTTCCAGCAGGCAGCGGAGGTAGTAGATCTCCTCGGAATCGCAACATCACGACGGCTTGGTGGTGGTGGAGAAGAATACCTGCAAGGCTTCGCCTAAGCCGGAGCAGAGCAATGGAGGAGAGAGGCGGCCATGGGTGGTGGCGCCGAGGGTTTGGGGTGAAGTTGTGGGGGGGGGGGCACCCCTCCTTATATGGGTGGAGGGGCGGCGGCCAGGGTTCCCAGCTCTGGCCGAGTCCTCTCCAAACTCCTCATGACCGGCATCAATGGAGAGGGAAAGGGAAACCTTTTCCCTGAAGGTTTCCTTTCCTTCCTCCACTAGGACTTTGACTTTCAAACTAGGATTTGACTTTTCAAACTAGTGTTTGACTATTCAAACTAGAGTTTGATTCTCTATTCCTTGTCCTTGGCCGACTTAACCTAGTGGTCCATGCTTCTACCCCATTAGGGTATTGTGCATTCCAAGTACCCCCTCCCGGGGTGGTGGACCTTACAGAACTTTCTAGAAGCTTCCGGTCAAAATACCGAAAACATTTCCGAACCCCGCAAATCGACTTTCCTTATATGAATCTTATTCTCCTGACTATTCCCGATCTCCTCGTGATGTCTTGTATCCAATCTGAGACTCCGAGAAACATTTGGTCTCCAAATCATATTCCATATCTACTAAACAACATCGAATCCTTAAGTGTGTCTCCCTACGGTTCGTGAACTATGCAGACATGATCGAGACACCTCTCCGATCAATAATCATTAGAGGAATCTAGAAATCCATTATGGCTCCCACATATTTCTATGATTACTTTGTGATCGGATGAACCATTTACATATGATACTAATTCCCTTTGTTGCGTGATACTTTACTTATCCGAGGTTTGATCGTTGGTATCTCTTATACCTAGTTCAACCTCGTTACCGATAAGTACTCTTTACTTATTCCATGATATGACATCTCTTGTGACCTAGTCACATTCTTGGAAGCCAATTGGATGATATTCCACCGAGAGGGCCCAGAGTATATCTATCTGTCATATGGATGGACAAATACCACTCTTGATCCATGTGCCTGAACACATACTTTTAAAATACCTAATGTCACCTTTATAACCACCCAGTTATTGAAGTGGTGTTTGATGTCATCAAAGTATTCATCCGGTGATGGTGATTAACATGATCTCATGGTCAAAGATTAATCAACAAGCTAGTTTAACAAGAGGCTTACTAGGGACTCTTTTATGTTTACAAAACACACAAGTATTAATGTTTCCGGTTAATACAATTATAGCATGTTATGCAAACATTTATCATAAATACAAATATATAATAATAATCATTTTATTATTGCCTCTTGGACATATCTCCAACACATGTGGATAAGAAACATGATGAGTAATGCCAACCTTTTGAAAGAAACCATGGAGGTTTTCATATTTACCGCCCCAATCAGTTTGCATAGTGATAATTTTCCTATTGAATTTCCGCTCAACAAGTTGTTGAAAATTTTAATAAACCTCCGAACACTTTTTAAGCAAATAGATCCATGTGGATTTACTGAAATCATCTATGAAGCTTACATAATAAGTGTCCTTGCCAACAGAGTTGGGTGCTGGACCCCATACATCAGAGAACACTTGTTTCAAAGAAATAGTGGAAACACTAAATGATACATGATATGGTAATTTATGACTTTTGGCTAGTCGACAAGAATCACATATGTAAGGATTTATTTCTGGCGAATAAGATAACATGCTTTTTAAGAAATTTCTAAACCACGAAGGATGAAGGATGTCCAAGACGTCAATGCCATGTAGATGATGATGGATTTATTGTGACAAAAGCTTGCTTGGATGACCCAGTAGAGATAGGCACTAGGGGATAGAGACCACCATGACAAGGCCCCTTAAACAAAAAAATCTTGTGTCCAAATCATTAATCAAAACAAAGAAGGCGTGAAACTCAAGAAATACATTGTTATCAAGTGCAAGTTGATGTATTAATAAAATATTTTTCGAAGCACTAGGAACATGAAGAATATTTTAACATGCAAAGAATCATGGGGTGTTCACAATGTTGAAGAACCAATATGACTTATTTTCATATCATTGTCGTTTTCTGTATGAACACGATCACGTCCATTGTATTTCACCATATCACTAGCGGTCACCACGGGGGCGGTGGCACCAGCGGTCACCACGGGAGCGGTTCTCGCGGTCGTTGTCACGACCACGTGTGACATCGTTGGCGGAAGAAGTGAAGGCAATGTCTTGTCCTGTCTTGGCAAGCATCTCGGCAAGAAGGACGTGAGCACAAATTTGATTAAAAATATCATCAAGGGTAGTACCAGGTTTTCTTTTGACTAAATCAACAATCAAGTTTGGAGGATGCATCAAGACTGTTGAGGATGTAGCTAATAATCTCGTCATCTTCAGCTGCCTTGCCAGCGGCAGCAAGCTCCGAAGAGAATCCCTTCATCTTCGTGAAGAACTGGGTCGCGATCATGTCATTATGTTTGGTTGTGTTGAGTGAGCCCCGCATGTGATTGATCCTGGCGCAGGAAGGAGTGGAGAACATCCGGGTGATGACACCCACACCACAACACTCGTGTCAGGCCCAATTACATGAGCAACGATTTTCAGCGACATCAAGTTCAAGATGAACCCGAGCACCGTTTGATCCCGTGAAACCCAAGTGGCATACTCAGGAGGGATTGTAATCTTCTTCTTGTCGTTTTATTTATCCTCCAAGGTTTTTGCCGACGCAGCATCAGTGCCATCGAGGAAGCCGAAGGCTTGGGCGCCGCGCACGGGGAGTGACACGGATATGCCCTACGGGTACCCGATGTTAGCATACCTGGTCCAGTCCAACGGAAGGCCCACTCGATGACCTGCCAAGTTCCAGGACGTCTATGACGTTTCGACTGATACGAAGACCATATGGACACGGAGTCCCAAGCGCACAAGACGAGGAAAGCTCAAGAATAAAGTTTGAATACAACTTGTAACCAAATCGTATTGGCACCCGAGACCTAGCCTCCCCATATATAAAGGCTAGGAGGGGCCAACGAGGAGGGCACACCGATAGACTAGACCACAACAGATCTACAGATCCGCACCTCGCATACCACCGCATACACACATCCACGCCAGATTGCATCTGCGCACCCTTATAACTTTCGGTTCCGCCGTAATCAAGAGCATACAAGCAGGAGTAGGGTTTTCCCTTCGGGGGCCTGAACCTGGGTAAATCTCGTGTCCCCTGGTTGCTTGTCTGTTAACCTTTCCGCGATCTCCAACACCCCCATCTTCTCCAAAACCCAAGCTCATAACAATGGGCATTGACGAAATCGATCCTCGTCAATTGGCGCCGTCTGTGGAAAACGGGGGCGCTGATTGTGCGACTGTGATGGTCCCATCATCAACAATCTACGATTCGCCGGCTACTAGGAGCGGATCTGATTCGGATCTCTCATCATCAAGCGACGGTTGGATCATATCTGATCAATTCGTCCGCATCAGCGCACTCAGCTTCGTTATCAACAAGTCTGTTACGACACATCCCGTCTTCGTCGTGAGCCTGCGGCCGAGTCACCGGCAGGCCTGTTCTAAATCAACTGAAACAGTCCATTCAAGAAAAGTATGAGGAGATCTGAGTGCAGCCTCACGCAAGATCACTACCAAAGAAAAACAATTCTGCTACACGTATGTTGAGAATCCTACAATTTTTATACGACGCAGAAGCTCAGTCGTTTCGGTAGTCGTGGGCAGCTGTAAAGCCGTTCGATTCATACACATACCGGACAACCAAGCTTGTACGTTGGAGCTGTTCTGACGAGAGACAAAGAAACAGGAAAGTGCTCAGCGTGAACGAAAGATGTCAGACAAAGCCTATGCAGCTGGCTGTCGAATAAAAGTCTGAGACAAACGAGAAAAAATCTATTTAAGGAACCTCACTCAAATCGCATTCTCAGCGAGACGGGATTTACAAGCAAGAAAAAAAAAGCTGCTCACGTAATGCTATTTAGTGAGAAGAAAATTGATCAACGTCATGGCAGAAGCTACTACGTAGGCAACGACAAAACTCTCGCGTCTCCATTGCACGACTCCGTCGACTGTGCTAACTTTACACTCCGCTGCATCCTTTGGATGCGGCGACCTGCTACTATCTTTGGTTGTGGCAAACGACTGCCGTCATCGGCTTCGACCCGCTGCCGCGTTGACTCATGTCTGCTGTATCGGCTCTCGAACGTCGTCTTAATCATATCTACCATATCGAACCCTATACTCGGGGGCTGCGCCGACCCCGCCACGAGACCCGCTGCGATCTACAGCTGCGATGACTCAGGGGTTCCCTCGGTTCCGGCGACCCGCCACAGTATTCGGCTCTAGCGATCCGCTACGATCTTCGACTCCGGCAAGTCGCTATCTCCCTCGGCATCGGCGATCCTTCTGTGGTAACCCGCTGCATCTTTCGGATGCGGCTACCCGACGCGATCTTCGATTGCGGCAACTGGCCGCATCGGTTTCAGCGACCACGACTCGGGGTCTCCCTCGACTCCTACGACCCTCTGCAGTTTTCGACTCCGGTGACCCGATGCGTCTTCGACTGCAACAATCTTCGGATGCGGAGCTCGCTATCGCCATCGACCCCAGGAACCCGTCGCTGCTATGACTACGGTCCGCCGTGTCGACTACGTCCGCCGCGTGACCCGCTATCGCGTCAACTTCGCCACGGCAACAAACAAAGCTAAGTTTCCCTCTACTTAGAGCTGTTTTCAATTTTAACTCGCACTCGAAACACTCAGGGGCTGCGCCCTCTTCGAGTAACCTAATGTGCCATCGGCTCCACGCACTCGAGCACCTCGAACGCGACAGCCCGAGTAGCTGATTCTTCATGATCGTCGAATCCTTGAACTCCGAGTGCCTCGGCAAGGTACTGAGACTAAGGGTAATCAGGCTAACGAAAAGGCCTAGCATACAGTGCAAAAGTGTCGACTCGATCGGCACCAGAATTTTACTTTACAAGCCGAAAGGCAAATATTCTTTACAAGATACAGTACTTCACAATTCTTTATGTTTTCTGCAGCTTACAAGGATGTCGACCGCGCCAAGCTATTCAATCGGATCCTCCAATAGGAGTCGACGAAACAACTGGCTACGCCATAAACTCAAGACCCGAGTCGAATCCCTCCTCGGATGATTGCAAAGTTTGATGCTACACAACGCGACGTTGGTCGTGCACCCAACAGAAGAAACGGCGTCGACTTTATCCGGAACGTCGAGTCCTTCCGGCTAAACGTCGCGCGACTCTGCTACGTCAACTCCTTGCTCCTTATGCATGAGATGCTGACTCGATGCACTTTCGAGTTAGTGGTTTCTCCTCGCATAAGTCTCCACTCGAGTCCGCCACTCGATTAGACACTCGGGGATACTCCTATCAGGAGCGCTGGTCGCGCACCCGATG
Organism: Avena sativa; assembly: GCA_916181665.1. Taxonomy (NCBI): domain Eukaryota; kingdom Viridiplantae; phylum Streptophyta; class Magnoliopsida; order Poales; family Poaceae; genus Avena; species Avena sativa. The sequence goes on from OV702282.1 coordinate 201,057,278, forward strand.
TACTTCCGGGTCAGCGGTACGCCCACGAGATTTCCTACTAAAACTACACGATACAAGACTCGAGTCTCTGCCCGAGTCTACGACTCCGCCAGACACTCGGGGGCTACTCCAAACTGGAGCGCTGGTCACGCACACATAAGATCTTCGAGTCCTACACCGAGTCTATGACTCCACTACGGACTCGGGGGCTACTCCCATAGGGAGGATTGTGTTGGAGATATGCCCTAGAGGCAATAATAAATGTAGTTATTATTATATCTTTGTGTTTATGATAAATGTTTACATTCATGCTATAATAGTATTAACAAGGAAACATTAATACTTGTGTGATTTGTAAACTAAAATAGAGTCCCTAGTAAAGCCTCTTTATAATACTAGCTTGTTGGTTAATAAATGATTGTGGTTTCCCTATCATGAACATTGAGATGTTATTAACAACAAGATCATATCATTAGGAGAATGATATGGTGTACATACTCCTATAGATAAGCGTAGCATAAAGATCAAGTCATTTTAAATAGTTCAATTGCTATATGCTTTCTGATACATAGTAACCTAATTCCTTCGACCATGAGATCATGCATATCACCTTTACCGGATGGATGCTTTGATGACATCAAACACCACACCGTAACTGGGTGGCTATAAAGGTGGCATTGAGTGTTCGGAAAGTATTGGTTGAGACACATGGATCAAGAGTGGGATTTGTCCATCCATATGACGGATAGATATACTCTGGGCCCTCTCGGTGGAATGTCATCCAATTAGCTTGCAAGCATGTGACTGGCTCACAAGGGATCACATATCACGGGAACGAGAAAAGAGTACTTATCGGTAACGAGGTTGAACTAGGTATGCAGAGATACCGACGATCATAACCTCGGATAAGTAAACTATCGTGAGACAAAGGGAAATTGGTATCGTATGTAAGTGGTTCATTCGATCGCAAAGTAATCGTAGAAATATGTGGGAGCCATATGAATTTCCAGATTCCTCTATTGGTTATTGTTCGGAGAAGTGTCTCGATCATGTCCGCATAATTCACGAACCGTAGGGAGACACACTTAAGGATTCGACGTTGTTTGAGTAGTTATGGAATGATGAGAAAGAGACCGAATGTTGTTCGGAGTCTCGGATGGGATTCGGGATATCACGAGGAGATCCGGAATGGTCCGGAGAATAAGATTCATATAAGGAAAGTCCTGTTTCGGAGTTGGGGAATGGTTCCGGTGTTTTCATCGGGAATGTTCTAGAAAGTTCCGGAATGTCCGGCACTCCGGAGGGGAAGGGTACATGAATGTGTTATATCAAGTTGGTATGATTTCATCATGTACTAGGTGTCATCGCTGAACAAAATAAAGGGTTTAATCAAATCCTAGTTTGAAAAAGTCAACGCCAATTTGAAAGTCAAACGGCTATTTTTGGGAAGTGGAGAGGGAGGTGGAAACCGAGTTGGGGAGGAGTTCCTCCCCTCCACCGCCGGCCCACCTTGAAGCCGAGTTGGGGAGGGACTCCCTTCCCCTTGGCCGGCCCCTCCACCTATAAAAGGAGGGGCAGGGCTACCCTCCTAGACACCCAACACCTCCACCTCTAAACCCTAGCCACCGGCGCCGCCACCTCCTGCTGCCGCCGCCGCCCTAGGGCAAACCGCCGCCGCCGCCTAGCAACCCTAGCCGCCGGCCAAGCCTCCTCCTCGGCGTGTCTAAACCCTAGATCGTCTAGGGCTCTCTCATAGTCCACCATACTCGCTCCGGCTTAAGGCGAGCCCTGCGAGATCTCCCCTCTACTTCCGGTATCACGCCGTTGTGCTACCGGAATCGCGAGGAGAGTGCTACAACCTCCGCTGCCTGCTGGAACAAGGGAGAGGAAGGTCTTCGTCGAGTACCGAACGTGTGACCGACTGCGGGAGCGCTGCCGGAACGCAGCGCCGGAAGGATCGTCTACGCGATCTTGAGATCGGGAAGAGTATGACTACATCACCCACGAGAATCCGCTCTCGTTAAACACTTTGGAATCTTCGAGGGTGAGTTATTCCATTGACTCGTTGCTGCAATCTAGTAGATAGATCTTGGCTTGTTTGTTTGTATGCGATAGAAATTTTTTGTTTTCCATGCTACGAATCCCTACAGATTGATTCAAGTATCCGAAAAAATTGTGTCCTACGGACCTGAAGCTAACAACGGCTGAGTTAAAGTCTCTGCTCGAGTCTACGACTCGAACAGACACTCGGGGGCTACTCCCATAGGGAGCGCTGGCCGCGCACCCTATAGTCCATTGTGTTGACTACGTCCATAATATCGAATCATCTACAACAACCGAACAAATTCAGCTGACCCGATGAACTTCTCGGTGAAGTGCTTCGCACTCGACACAACTTTCGATTCGAACATCCAAAAGCAAGGTTCAAGAAAACTAAGTCTCCACCCGAATCTACGTTTCGGATGGACACTCGGGGGCTACTGACATGGATATGCCCTACGGGTACCCGATGTTAGCATACCTGGTCCAGTCCAACGAAAGGCCCACTCGATGACCTGCCAAGGTCCAGGACGCCTATGACGTTTCGACTGATATGAAGACCATATGGATACGGAGTCCCAAACGCACAAGACGAGGAAAGCTCAAGACTAGAGTTTGAATACAACTTGTAACCAAATCGTATTGGCACCCGAGACCTAGCCTCCCCATATATAAAGGCTAGGAGGGCCAACGAGGAGGGCACCACGATAGACTAGACCACAACAGATCTACAGATCCGCACCTCGCATACCACCGCACACACACCTCCACGCCAGATTGCATCTGCGCACCCTTGTAACTTTCGGTTCCGCCGTAATCAAGAGCAGACAAGCAGGAGTAGGGTCTTCCCTCCGGGGGCCTGAACCTGGGTAAATCTCGTGTCCCCTGGTTGCTTGTCTGTTAACCGTTCCGCGACCTCCAGCACCCCCATCTTCTTCAAAACCCAATCTCATAACAATGGGCATTGACGAGATCGATCCTCGTCAGGGGGGGAGGGGACGAGGGTCTTCCAAAAGAGGAAGTTCTGTCTAGTCACTTTCGTAGAGGGAGGGGGTCCGAGAGCACTCTGTGGGGAAGACGAGGCTGAGGAGGTCGACATGGCCAGAGGCAGGAGATCGGATCGGGGTTTTAGGGTTTTTTGGTTTTATTGATCGTGGCGATGACTAGGGGAAGAGGTATTGCTCTGATACCATATCAAACCTAGCAAAAACGATTGCCCCGGCATGGGGATCGTGTTGCATGTTAAATAGGATAGGAAAATGCTCTACCGTGGCTTTACAAATATTATACGTATGGGTGGAGGACTCCTCCATACTGTGTCATGTAGAGACATATATATTGTCTAACAAAACCTTCGTATGTGTGTTCTGAAACTCTGCCATTTGGGGCTTTATATATAAAACCGGGCAATGCCTTAAGTTCAAAAAGCTCCCTCCATGGAGGACACGGCTAACCGACCAAAGCTAGTTGAGAAAAAATCTTGCTAGTTTGTGGCTAACGAGGGTACAACAAAGCAATAGCAAATGGGTAATGATACTAGTCCCCCGGAGGATCCCGTGACTTCCATCGTTCGGTTCCCTACGGGTGGACGTTTCATCATGGTGGGACCTGTCGGGCCTTATCTCTTCATGTTTTCTCTCAGCAATTCTCCACCGCACGTCGGTCCAAGGCATGATTGCACGTCGCTTGCTTACACGCCTTAGCTGCCGCTGGTCGCGTGTCGTCGCCTGGTCGCCTGCCTCCGCTACTGCTGGCCACACGCCGCTTCCCCAGCCGGCGTCATTCTTGCTGCGCTCCGCCTCCGCCTGCCACGTGCCGCCGCCCATCATCCGTAGTCCTGGCCACGCGCGTCCGCTGCCTTTCCCGGCCGCCGCCGTCCTTGCTGCGCTCTGTCGCCGCCCAACAGCCATAGTCCTAGTCGCGCTCTTTCGATGGCTACCACCATCTTATCCATGGCCACCGACGTTGCTATGTACGGCATCAAGTTTTGCGACATTGCAGTCGACGACGGTGCTACATGTGGTTGGAGGCGGTGCTACAAGCGGCAATCGAGTTTTGCTACCAGCGGTCTGTGATAGTGCTACAAGTGGGCGTTGGATTTTGCTACCTGGTAAAAGTCTCTGGCGAAGTATTTTTTTTGCTACAGATGCTAAATCTTTTTACTACATCTGTTTTCTAGTTTTACTACAACGGCGCAATGTTTCTTCTACTGTGTCTTCGGCAAGGTCTCTCAATGAAAGTCAAAGTCTACTACGATGTCTCTGTGGAAGTCGATTTTTACTACATATACTGGACTTTTTTGCTATATTCATTTTCTAGTTTTGCTACAATAGCGCAAAGTTTCTGCTACAATGTCTCTGGCGAGGTCTCCCGGCAATAGTCTCCGGTAAAGTCAGTTTTGCTACATTAGAACAAACTTTTTGCTATAAAATGTCCGGCGAGGTCTCCGACAAAACTCTCGTGAGATCTCCAGCGAGATCTGTCTTTTTATTTTATCTCGTGAGCGAACCCTTTTTGCTATATGTAGCAAAAGCAGGACTATTTGTAACAAAAACGGGTTATTTTATCGTAAAAACAGAATTTAGACCTGAGCAGAACTATTTGTAACAAAAACGGGTTATTTTATCATAAAAACAGAATTTAGACCTGTTTTAGAGAATACGTTGCGGGCAGAGGACCCGGGGGATGGGGGGAGTTATCCCCCCAGGAACGCCTAGCGCTCCCCATAGTAAATAGACCTTTACAACATTTGCCCCCGTCAAATTAGCTTGTAAATACCGCAAAGGAAATGTTCCGTGGGATGACACCTACACTTTTTTGAGTGACAAGCTGAGGAGAGAATAATGGACTGCAGGTCAAGTATATCTTTCTTTTGCGAAAATTTAAATAATCTATTAATAATTATCAACAAGTGTAAGGAGTTATAAAAGTAATAAAAATTACAAAATACATACACCTTGCACTGCCAAATTATTTTAGCTCTGGGTTTCAACCACAGCTAGTGCGTTGAGAGTGGAAACAGAGTCGTCTCTGCACGTGGAAGCATGCTAGTTCCGGTTACCAGAATATGCAGGATATCTCGGATTTTCACCACCTGATAATTTAATTAAATTCGTATTCATTTTTTAACAATTTAATAAAACTAGTAATGCGTTGCAACGGGCGAGAAAACAATCTGGGTCGCGGACAGAAAAAGGCTTCCACAAGTATTTTCCTACCCAACGTACAAACATAATTCACGAGAACAAGGAATGGCCACGCAATATCTCAAAAACATTAGATTCTACTTTGTTGATTTGAAATGTATTATACTGTAATTAACTTATGTGGAAAGAACTCAAAAGTCATCCCTTTTGTTCAAATGTCTCGAAGCTTTCAAACCTCGCATGGAAGCATTCGTTCATAAGTACTCTAAATAGTATTACTCTCCGCCGCGTTGTAGGTTTTAGGATTCCCTTTGACAAAAACAAATATCTTTATAATATTATCAGCTGTTCTCTATGCGTGTCCAAGAAAATAAATGTAATCTGACCAGGTAATTTTAAGCACATTTACAATATACACGGGTGCCTGTAAGGGATCTGGTACGTATTTTGTCTGATGCCCCAATCATGTTTGCTGACAAGAACACATTCAACATTGCTCAAAGGATTGTTAAGTCAAAAACTACAATAAATCACTATTATTTGATGGAATTCTCAGAAAGTGAATGATTCGGTTTCAATGGCCAGTTGGAGTTCTACAATGTCGATGATCTTGAGACCATGGCCAGAGAAGAGCATTTTATGGTCACTCATGTAATGTGGGATCCCACTGACTGGACGGTGAGTGAGTCTGATTACATAATCAATAACTTCCTGACCCCGCTACTTTGTGAAGTTTACAAAATCAATTTTTGGAAATATATATACGTTAGAGCTTATACGACTTATTTAAACCTGAACTGCTGAAATATATATACATCCTCAAGTTAAACTCTAGACGTGCATTCTCAAAGTGTATGAATGGAAACCTTAATTCAATGCTTGTTGCAGGGAACTAAACAGTTGGCTATGCATAGTTTGTTTCAAGTATATTTAGATAACTTCTCATCAAATTTACTGGCACTAGAATGATTTTGTTTTTGTTCAGATTCGTTGGCACTGCAGTTACCTCAGTTGATGAGACGGAAAACGGTTTTCGGATCTGGTCTTTCGATGGCAAGAAGATCCATAATGTGTCAAAGGAACAGTTTTACTAGGTAGGTAGAGCTTCCATCCATGGTTCTTCTTGTTTGAAGGGAGAGCTTTGCTTTGTCATTGCAATACTCTGTCTCTTACTTGTTATTAACTGAATGATGGTACGGCTTCAATGGCGCCCAAGGCCACCTTGACTGCATACTCCTGAAAAGGAGGCAGAAATGTCATCCTAAGGAGGACCAGGTTGCGTTCAAAGAGGTTCAATTGGAGGTCACTATGGAATTTGTTTTCCTTCAACCTGGAGTAGGAGTTAAATAGTCAGATTTATAATTTTGGTTTTCTTACATGTCCCTTCCTCTTGTACACTGTTATTCGCATCCATAGACATATATGCCTTCATCAAACTAGTTAGAACCTGACTGGTCTTACTATCTGCATCCGCAAGGATGCATTGTGGCAACCAATCATCTCATAACTGCTGCACAAAGACACCAAAGTTAACAAGTGAATCCTCCTGAGTTTCCGGACTCTGTCCATGAATAGAAATGACAAGTTTCTACTTCTGCATTCTCCATGAAACTGGTTCTTGCCGAAGAATGAATGGTATTACCATGTTTCCAGAGCAATACATCGCAACGGAATGGTGGCAACAAACAAAAAGGAGAAAGAACCTATGGCACTAATGATCACCAGAAAAGTTCCCTCCACGAATAGCTTCCCGATACCCGATCACATATCGAATCTGATATCCCATTTTCCATCCATATAACCATTAAGAGTCCAGTTGTTTTCCCTCAGCTGGAAATAAGGCATCTGCAATCACACGTTTTCAAACGAAGATTAGAACGCTAATGTGTTGTTCAATAAGTAATGAATGTATATCCAAATGGTTTAGGTTATGCAGAATAAAATGATCATAAAGATTATATTGATGGTCAAAAGGAAAAGGATGTAACCTCGTATTTCAACAATAGTCTGATTTAAGAACTAACAAGATATCGGACACTAACAGACATCAAAGGGAAATTAATTTACTTCTAATCTGAACAATTTAGTGCTATCTCCTAAGGTGTCTTGAAAGAATGTGTGACAAATGACACTCCTGCTCTGAACCTTTTTCTTTAAGAAAAGAGGAACTGGACTGCAGTTTATTGTTGGTCGGTCTGCTGCTAACTTACAGAAATTCAGTCACAAACCAAACCAGTGGTATTAAATCTTAATGGTTTATAATCAAAAGAGAAGCCGATCCCAGTAGAGCGTAGCACCAGGATAAGGTTTGCATAACGGCAAAATTCTCCTGCAGATACATGCAGCCCACTGCTGTGTAGCACACAAACAATAATTTTAGCAGTTTGGGAGCAGCTGATACCCATTGTGATTGTGCATAAATAAGATGAATGCTATAGACAACAGGCTAAGGAACGGTGACAGGGCAGGCATTGGGCAAATCGTGCGTAAATTAATCTTCTTGGTGGTGCTACGACTGACCTTGCGGTAGAGCTCGTAGCCGGCTTTGAGCCTGACATCCTGACCCTTTCTGAAGTCGAGTATCGTCCAAGCCAGTTCAACGGCACCACTCATCGTCCTCTGTAATTTTTTTTTTGGCAATATTCAGGTTCATAAAAGATGGCAATGAAATGCAGGTGCGATTGGCCGGGGTGTAGTGAGGGTATGTGCAGTAGTACCGGCTTGAAGTCCTTGTCGACGAGGAGGCGGCCTTTGATGTTGAGTCCGAGGAGGCCGTCGGAGGTGAAGGAGACGGCCTTCTTCCCGCGGAGGCAGTACCTGAAGATTTTGCCATTTTCGAGCTGGACTCCTGCCCCGACGTTGGCCGACAGCTGTGACCGATGGAGAAGGAATCAGTCAGTGTTTCGCTCTCTGTCTCTTGTTGGTCTGACAATGCAGGTAGGAGGGGGAGGAGTGCAGGTGGGGGTACGTCGGGGAAGAAGTGCCTCGCGAGGAGGGCGAGGTGGCTGGGTTTCCCGGTGCTCGTGTCGATCTCCGCGTGAGCCTGCGTGCGGTTCAGTAAGGTGCATGCTCAGGTAGAGGTAGAAGATTAATAAAGATGGAGGAGGCGTGCGTGCGTGCCTGGAGGAGGGCGTTGGGGGCGAGGGGAAGCTTCTGCTTGGCGTGGATACGGAGGCCGAGCTGGCCGGCGGTGGAGTCGGCGCCGCGGGACCGCTGGCTGGCGGTTGAGTTGGCGCCGCGGCCGCGTGGCCGCTGGCCGGCGGTGGAATCGGCGGCTCGCGGCGGCTGGCCGTCGGTGGAATCGGCGCCGCGCAGGCGCAGGGAAGTCTCCATCACTATCCAATCCCACTAGTAGCAAGCCGATGGAGTGGAGTCGTGGAGAGGAGTGGAGTGGAGTGGAGATAGATAGAGTTCGTTTCGTCGTCTCTGGTATGTACTGCGACTGCGCGAGTGATTTGGGAGCGGAGAAGACGATGACTTTATTATTATGTTGGGCCGGGCCTCTTTCTCTTCTGCCACCCGCCCTACATGGGTTACTTCCCTTCTTCCAGCCCATTCCATCATATTTTTTTTGGCTAGGATGGGCTGGACTGGGATGTATCCCTTTGTTTCTATATTTTTTAACCAAACGGGCAGGTAAATGCATTTCGCACCCTTGAGCTAAAACTTTCTAGTTTTTGCAGCATTCTCCACGCTTGTCCTTCAACAAAGTATCGTTGAGTAGATACTAGATTTTTGGAGTACTGTCTTGCAGGCTGTTTATCAAGCTTATTCCCTTGATTTCTTGGGGAAGTAAAAAAAGTTGTTGCATGTTGTACTTATGATGGATCTGTCGCCGATGAACACATGACAAGGGCACTCAGTAAACCAAGTTTACCACGGCCTCATTGGTTGACACCAAGTCTGGGACAGGTAGAAGTTAATATTGACGGTTCTTTTATCTTGATATGAATACAGGTTTGCTCGAAGCAGGGCTACGAAATACATAAGGATGTTTCATTGTTGCATCCATTATATTCCCCCCAATCTAGCATCTGCGGATGAAGCTATTGCTATTAGAGAAGGCATGGCACTTGTAACTGTATGGGATGCAATAATATCCAAGTGGAGTCGAATGCGATAAAAATTATCAAAGCCTACGCTGGTGAACAAATTTGGTGGGATGAATCCTAGGCTATTTTTTGCGGATTGTGTGGATTTGGTGACACTCATTGGAAGCATCGCTTATAAGAATTTTCCGAGTGAAGGCAACGAAGTTTCTCGTGAATTAGCTAAGATTTGTTTTTTGAGAAAAAAATCTGATGACTGCATCGATGAACCTCATAGTTTTTTTTATTGTAAGCAAACTTATAAACAATGTAATTAGAGTCCTTCTAATTTTTAAAAAGTAAGGAAAGTTAAAAAGGAGAAAAGTCAGATCAAATGTGAACTCAAGCAGTAACAAAATAACGAGCATTGACCATAAACAAAAGAGAACTAGATACATGAAGTCGAAATTAGAACCTAGCAGTCACATTCCTAGAACATCAGAGATGAACACAAAAGCATAAGTAAAACTCAAGGCCCTCCTTGCTATAGTTGGTGCCCCGCATGAGATCTTCGGTATGCTTCTTGAATCACAAGCTTCAATCTAACAACGCCTTCTTCAAGACTTCTTCTTCCTTGTTTTTTTTGTAATATTGCCCACGATTTAATCATCTTACAAAGTATGTAAACAGCAATCACAAGATCATCCTGTTAGATCCCTTAGGATCTACTAGCACAAGATTTGAGCCACAAAAGATAATATCAGAGGTGTGTACCTTGATCTGGAGGTCCAGCCATGGCCTCCTCTTGATTTGCTTCACCTGATCCTTATTGATGTAGATGTGAGGGTTCTTCCTAATGCTTTAGGTGCTTGCTTGATCAGATAGCTGGAGAGAGAGAGAGAGAGAGAGGAAAAACTGAATGAGCAGCCACTCTCAGCTCAAACCCTAAGTCCCTTATTTATAGCACTTGCACTAGGGGAACCAACACCTTAGGATGGATGGTCAGGATTCCCCTGATCAGGGCATCCAATGTCTGTTATTAAACAGCCCCTTAAAAGCCATTATATAGACTTAATTTGATCACAGATTAATACTGATAACTGCAGATCACTTATATCCAACATTCTCCCCCTAGATCGCAAGATAAACTTATAAACTCATTTCTCAACAAAATAGTATGTGAGACAACAGAATTACAACGGCCATAGAGTACCGCAGAACCCAGTTACTACAATATACCACTTTATTTCAAAACAAACCTTTTTTAACTTAGGAGCTCCATAAACTTATACTTATTACAAACTTATGAGCTCAACCTCTTTGTTGAAACTTATACAGAGATAATAAATTACAATGGTCAGTTAAGTACCATTGAACTAATTGACTACATTACATCATTCCATCGAAGAGAAGAACCTTTCTTAGCTTATGGGGAGATGGTGTCATAACGGTCCCAATTCTAGGATCAAAAGCTTTCTGCCAATCCCATGCTAGCAACATGCTCTTTGAACACACTGGATGGCAAGCCTTTCGTAAGTGGATTTTCTAACATTGTGTTAGTCCTTATATGCTTAATACGCATTGTTTGATCCTGGATTCTATCTTTCACAATAAGATACTTAATGTCAATGTGTTTGGCAGCACCACTTGACTTGTTATTACTTGAATAGATCACTACGGGTTGATTATCATAGAAAAGAGTGAGTGGCTCAGATATACTGTCAATCACCCTTAAACCCGGAATGAAATTCTTCAGCCATACTACCTGCCCGGTTGCCTCATAACATGCCACAAACTCTGCCTGCATTGTTGATGATGCAGTAACACTTTGTTTGGTGCTTTTCCAAGAAATAGCTCCTTCTGCTAGGGTGAATATATAACCCGATGTGGATTTCTTAGTGTCAACACACCCCGCAAAATCAACATCTGAATAACCCACCACCTCGAGGTTATCAGTTCTCTTATTTTTGAGCATGAGACCATTAGTGTCTTGCAGATAACGCAAAGCTTTCTTAGCAGCCTTCCAGTGATTCAAACCTGGATTAGACTGATATCTGCCAAGCATCCCGGTTATGAATGCTAAGTCAGGGCGAGTGCACACTTGTGCATACAACATACTTCCAATGATTTAAGCATAAGGAACTGACTTCATCTGCGCAGATTCATGATTATTACTTGGGCACTGAAAAGTCTCAAACTTATCGCCCTTGACAATTGGAGCAGGCGAGGCTAAGCACTTATACATATTGAACTTTTTAAGTACCTTCTCAATATACGCCTTTTGTGATAGCCCCAAGATTCCTTTGGATCTATCTTGGTGAATTTGAATGCCTAAGACATAAGTGGCTTCACCAAGATCTTTCATGTCAAACTTTGAAGAGAGAAACCTTTTAGTTTCCAGCAGCATATTCTTATCGCTACTGGCTAAGAGTATGCCATAAACATACAGTATAAGGAAGACAAAATTGCTCCCCCTGAACTTCACATAAATGCAATTGTCCACTTCATTCTCCTTGAAACCAAAAATCTTTATGACTTGATCAAACTTGAAGTACCATTGCCTTGAGGCTTGCTTCAATCCACAAATGGACTTCTTAAGACGACATCCAAAATGTTCTTTTCCTTCCATAACAAAACCTTCCGGTTGAGCCATGTAAACATCCTCATGTAAGTCACCATTCAGAAATGCTGTTTTAACATCCATCTGATGCAACTCTAGATCATAATGAGCCACAAGAGCCATAATAATTCTAAACGAGTCCTTAGAAGAGACAGGTGAAAAAGTCTCATTATAATCAATACCTTCTCTTTGAGTGAAGCCCTTATCCACAAGCCTTGCTTTGAACCTTTCGATGTAACCCTTGGACTCACGTTTGGTGTTATAGACCCATTTACTGCCCACAGTTTTGGCCCCTTTAGGAATTTATACTAAGCCCCATACATCATTAATGCTCATGAAATTCATTTCATCTTTCATAGCATCAAGCCATTCTGATGAATGATCACTTTGTATGGCTCCTTAAACGACGCAGGATCATCATCCAACATCGACTCATTTATATCCTCACTCATATAAGTCACATAATCATCAGGAATAACAGACTTTCTAGCCCGCTTTGACCTTCTAAGAGGGGAATTATTTGGTACCTCAATCACAACTTAGGGATGCTGAGCATCTTCCGTAGAAGTATCATTAGATGTGGACTCTGACGGAGCCACTGGTATCTTAGTAGGAGTAGCATTAGCGGTTCTCACAACTGGAGATGAAAACTCAGCATGAACAGGAAACACTAGTTCTTGGATCATAGGTACCGGGACATATTCCCGTTTCTCCTCTAAGGTTATTTCCCAAGGAGTTATACTCCCCCTAAACATATCACTTTCCAAGAACACAATGTGTCTTGTTTCAACAAACTTAGTGAATTGCTTTGGACAATAGAAACGCCACGCCTTAGATTTGTCAGGGTAACCAATGAAATGGCAGCTGACAGTCTTAGGGTCTAACTTTCCCATAATTGGATTGAAAACTTTTGCCTTAGCAGGGCAGCCCCACACATGCAAATAACTCAGGGTAGGTTGATACGTCGGAAACGTATCTATAATTTTTTATGTTCCATGCTTATTTAGTATCTACTTTGCTTTGCTTTGTCTACACTTTGAGGTGTTTTTATATGTTTTCTGGAACTAATCTATTAACAAGTTGCCACAGTTCCATTTTCCTGTTTTCTTCTGTTTTTGGTTCCAGAAAGGTAAAAAATCAATATTCTCGGAATTGGACGGAAAAAAAATCTAAAGTCAATATTTTACCGTGGGCGACACGAAGTCCCGGGGAGAGACGGAGAGGCATCACATGGCAGACACACACCCCAGGCGCGACCAGGGTGGGCCCGTGCCTAGGCAGGGTGTAGGCCCCCTGGGCACCCCCTGCCTCGCCTCTTCGCCTATAAGAAGCCCCCGATGCAGAAACCCTAGGCACCCGATCAAAACTCAATGAAATCGTCTATAGCCGACGCCACCATCGTCCCTAGATCGGGGGGGATCTGTAGTTCTTCCCGACACCCTGCCGGAGGGGAGATCATCTCGGAGGCCTTCTTCTCCGGTATGAAGTGTGAGTAGTTCCACCTTGGACTATGGGTCCATGTAGTAGCTAGATGGTTGTATCTCCTCCTTGTGCTTTCATGTATAGATATTGTGAGCTCCGTTCATGATCAAGATCTAATCTATTTGTAATCATGCATGTTGTGTTTGTGGGGATCTGATGGATATTGATATTACTATGTCATATTGATTAATAGTTGTGTCTTATTGATTCTATCATGTCTTTGTTGTTTGTGATCTTGCATGCTCTCCATTGTTAGTAGCTATCTTGGCCAAGTAGTTGCTAGTGACTCCAAGAGGGGGTATTTATGCTCGATATTGGGTTCATGCCTCTAGTTTCCAAGGGAAGTGACAGAAATCTCTTCGGTTGTAGATGTGATGTTGCCACTAGGGAGAAAACAACAGTATCTTGTTCATGGAACAAGTGGAATGTTTACCTTACACACTTTTCTTAAAGTAGTTGTCTGTTGCTTGCAACTTAATACTTGAGAGGGTTCGAATGATAACCTGAAGGTGGACTTCTAGTCATAGATGCAGTTAGATGGCGGTCTATGTATATTGTTGTATTGCCCAATCGAATCTTATAGGATCTCTTTGTATAGTATTTCAGTGTTATGCCTTGCTTAGTTCCTGTCAATTGCCCTGCTGTAATTTGTTTACCCTTCATGCCATGTTGAGAGCACCTCTAGTGAACTATGGACCCCAGTCTAATCTTTACCATTGATATATCTTCCACTATTTACTTTCTACAAACCATCATCACCTTCCACACCATACAGTTAATCCTTTGTTACAGCAAACCGGTGAGCTTGACAACCTCAATGTTCGTTGGGGCAAAGTCTTGAGTTTGTGTTATGCAGGTTTCCACGTTGGTTGCAACACCTTTGAGATGTTTCCTTTCCTCCTACTGGTTCGATAACCTCGGTTTCTTACTGAGAGAAACTTGCTGTTGTGCTCATCATACCTTGCTCTTGGGGTTTCCAACGAAGCGTCCTATGACAGTACTGGGCGCCATCAAGTCTTTTCTGGCGCCGTTGCCGGGGAGGCTAAGGACATCTTCACAAGGGGAGTCCTCCACTACCTTTCTCTTTACTTTGTTTTTAGTTTGCTTAGATTCTTTTGCTTGGTTTTTTGCCTCTTTTTTATCAAAAACTCCAAAAAATTAGTTTAGTTTGGTTTGCTTTCTCTATTTAAAAACACAAAAAAATTAGTTCCTGCTCTAGGTGCTGCTGCTGTTTTTGGCTTGCCCACCTTTGCCAAAATGAACTCTGCTGAGAACACCAAGTTGTGTGACTTCACTAGCACAAAAACAATGATTTCCTTAGCACTCCTATTGCTCCACCTGCTCCTGATGCTACCTTTTATGAAATTAAGCCTACTTCGTTGAATCTTGTGATGAGAGAGCAATTTTTTGGTGCTAGTTCTGATGATGTTGCTGCCCATCTCAATAACTTTGTTGAACTTTGTGAGATACAAAAGTATAAGGATGTAGATGGAGATATTATTAAGCTCAAGACGTTTCCTTTCTCCTTGAGAGGAAAAGCTAAAGAATGGTTGCTATCCTTGCCTAGAAATAGTATTGATTCTTGGGCTAAGTGCAAAGATGCTTTTATTGGAAAGTACTACCCTCCTGCTAAGATTATATCTATGATAAGTGACATTATGAAATTTAAACAACTTGATAATGAACATGTTGCTCAAGCTTGGGAAAGAATGAAATCTTTGGTTAAGAATTGTCCCACTGATGGACTCACTGCTTGGATAATTATCCAGACTTTTTATGCAGGTTTGAACTTCTTTTCAAGAAACCTGTTGGATTCAGCTACTGGAGATACCTTCATGGGCCTCACTTTGGGTGTTGCAACAAAGCTCCTTGACAATATGATGGTTAACTACTCTGAATGGCACACTAAAAGAGCTCCACATGGTAAGAAGGTAAATTCTGTTGAAGAAACCTCCTCTTTAAGTGATAAGATTGATGTTATTATGGCTATGATTGTTAATGGGAAAGCTCCTCTAGATCCTAATAGTGTTCCCTTATCCTCTTTGGTTGCTCAAGAAGAGCAAGTTGATGTGAACTTCATTAGAAACAACAATTTCAACAACAATTCCTATAGGAATAATTCTGGTGGTAACAACTATAGGCCTTATCCTCCTAATAATGGCAATACCTATGGAAACTCCTACAACAATGCTAGAAGTGCCCCTGTGAAATTGAATTCATGCTCAGACACTTTATTAGTAAACAAGACACCTTCTACAAGACTATAGAGGAAAAGCTTTTAAATGTTGAGAAAAATATATCCTCTTTGTCTCAAGCACGGTGCTCCTTGATTAATAAAATGGCTGCTAAACCTGAAACCATGGAAAGTACCTTTGCTGCTACTCATGCCATACAAGTTACTATTGATGAAAATGTTAGACTGTTAGCTCAACTTCATGCTAAGTGGGAAATGGAAGCTAAAGTGATAGAAACAATAGTGTGTGCACCATCACCATTAAACCATAAGAAGTCCCTATTCCTCCTCCTACAATGCCTAGGCCTATTGAGTCTACTACTAGTGATGCTAAGTTTGATTTTGATATAGATGGTTGCAATATTTTTGAAGTGATTATGTTCCTGCAAAACTTGCTAGAAGTCCTAATGCTAGTGATATGCATGTTGCTTTCACCAAACACATTACAAATGCTTTTGTTAAGATTAAGGAAGAGAAGTTAAAACACAAATCTTATATTCCTAGGAAAGTAGAAGATAGTTGGGAACCCATTATTAATATGCAAGTGAATGACTTTGATCTCAAAGCTTCATGTGATCTTGGTTCTAGTGTCTCTATTATGCCTAGGAAGATATATGAAATGCTTGATTTGCCATCTTTAGAAGATTGTTATTTGGATGTCCCACTTAATGATAATGCTAAGAAGAAACTCATGGGGAGTATTAATGAAGTTCTCATTATGGTTAACAATGCTTATGTCCCTGTTGATTTCTATGTTTTGGATGTTGAATACAATGCTTCTTGTCCTATTACTTTGGGAAGACCTTTTCTTAGAACTGTTGGTGCCATCATTGATCTGAAAGAAGGCACCATTAAATATCATTTTACATTCAAGAAAGGTATTGAACACTTCCTAATGAGGAGAGAGAAGTTGCTTTTTGCTCCTTCTTTGAAAGCAAGGTTTGATGTTAATGCTTCTTCATTTGAAAAGACTTGATTTCTTGCTTCTTGTGCCTAACTTAAAGGCGTTAAAGAAAAGTACTTGTTGGGAGATAACCCAAGAGTTTCCTTGAGTTTTGGAAGTTATTACTTAAGTAATGACCTCTCCTTATCCTTTTTGTTTGCTTTTTGTGCCAAGAATGATATCTAATGAGAGGGAAGTAAGATTTAGGGAGTTGCTGTCCCGAAACAGATTTATGTCCTCCACCATAAAAATTCGTGAGGAGTCTCTATAAGTCGGATTGAGCTAAAAATTACGAATAAATCCCCCAGTATGTTAGCTAACTTTAGTTAGTTTAACACTTTTTTATTTGAGCAACAGAATATTTTTGAAAAAATTGGTTTCTACCTGCTGGTCCGTTTTTACAGATTTCTGCCATTATTTGCATTTGCTTCTTATTGATTCCTTCTTCAGTTCTCTTTTGGGGAATTGAGATTTTTGAAGGAGTTACTACAGTAGCTTGTGTTTTTAGTGAAAAGTCTTGCTGTTCCAAAGCTAAGCCAAAAGGTCTATTATCTTTTGAATACACTAATGTTGCTAATGAAGATTGTGTGAAATTTTGTATGAAGGAAAAAATTTAGGTGTAGAGAGAGAATGATGTAATGAGATGAAGAATGGACAAAATATCAAGCTTGGGGATGCCACCCCGGTGTCACCCCAAGAAATATCCAAGAGGTACAAGCGTCAAAGCTTGGGGATGCCCAAGGCATCCCCTTCTTCATCAATAAAAAGCTCATGTATGTCTAGACACTTCGTTTTTATTATTTTATGCACAGTTATGTTGTTCTTGGAGCGTCTTAGTTTTCGTTTGCTTTGCTTAGTTTGTATAGTTTGCTTGAATAAAGTAGTTTGCACCTCCGTTCTCGATGTGTTGTTTCAAATAAGTCGATTGGTGTTGGAAAGGAGTAGAAAGTTCTTGCTTGGAAGTGCAAGAGGAGCTTGCATTGGCTGTGACTTAGACTTCAGCATGACATGCTAGGTGTTGTTTTGACCTTATGCTTAGTGATTATTGCTGTAGCATGTCTTGTTCCAAACATTTGGGATTGCTTAGTGTGCCTTGAAGAAATTATGCGTTGTTTAGCATACAAAAGCATAGTATTGTGGTATTCTCCTTTGATGCTTTGTTTGGGTTGACTTGGCACATGCTCACACCATGTTATGACTATGAAAAGTCACAATAGCCTCTATGATCATTTAGTCCTTGACTTGTAGTACCACTCTATGCTTTGATTAGTAATGTTTTGTCGCTCTACATGATTATGGCCATTATTGCTCTCTTAGTTGGTTGCTCCCAGTCTTTTGCTAGCCTCCACTTGTATGAGTAAGTTCTACTCATGTTTCCAACTCCCAAGAAACCCAGTTTTTCCAAAGTGTCCACTATAAATTCCTATGCATGGTGTGTTACACCATTCCAAGTATATTCTTGTTTTCAGCTATCTTCCAATTAAAAAGTATTTTGTTATGTGAAAACTTAGTGATTAAAGCCCTCACAAACTTGATGACACACTTTATATTATTTGACCCTAATAAACTTGAACCATTGTGTAGTCTATGTTGTATATATGCTTGCACTTATACGTTGGAATTAGCAGAACCATGATGTCATGGGGAACATTTTCAACATTGCACTTATACTTTGTACACAGTTGATAGCATGATCTTTTGTCTATGGATGTCACCTGTGTGAAATAAAGAGGGAGCTTGTAAGTCCATGGAGTTATGTATTTTGTGTTAGATAAACGCCTGGGCCGCTAGCCTAAGCAATGCCTAATCATGGTGGAAACTTGCAGCATCACCATAGTGAGCTATCTGTGAAGTATCCTCAATAAAAATCTATGGACATAGTAAATAAAAAGATCGCTGAGATGCTCATTGTCCGCTTGCCTTGTCATTTTGGTTATGGGATAGCTCATGTACCATGTGCAAGGGGTACCCCGTGGACGGTTCTCTATGATACGCATATACTTACTATGACAAGAACTTACAGGTGACTGAAGTTGAGTAGCATGAGGTGTGGCCCTCGTATTCAAGGGACATGAGATTGCCAACTTATACTTTGTCAAGCATATACTCCATAGTTTGTTCACTTTAACCTTAATCACTTCAAGATGCTTATCATAGGGGAAATGAGGGCTGAAAGCTAACAAGTACCATAATTTTTGGAAGCTATTTTTGAAACTTGAAATCCCTGCTTCCCTTTATGAAGGTCCTTTCTTCCACTATTATATTGAGTCTCCACCTTCTACCTTTAGGCACCATTAAGAGAGCATACTTGTCATTCTTAGTTCTATGTGCTGTGTCGCAAAACTTATTGATTGATGCATATTGTGATATTACTTGTTCTTATGCTATTTGTATCTAGTCACTCTTATGAACTTTGAAGGTGTCCTATGCATCTATTTTCTACTCTATGAGGGACAAGCTGAATGCCACCATGCCATGTTTTCTGTATGTGAAACAAATAAACGTTTTTCAATGCATGTTATTCATGATATTTGTTTGTAGCCTTTCATGTTGCATGCATAGTTACTTTGTCTTACTGTTAGAACTCCATCTTTCATGCACATGTTTAGAGTTCTTTGATCCTAGCTTTCAATGCTTGCAAATGGTTTGATCTTGGTTTTGATGGTGCATGTCACCTCAAAAATTATTCTTTTTATCACTTACCTACTCGAGGATGAGCATGAGTTAAGCTTGGGGATGCTTGATACGTCAGAAACGTATCTATAATTTTTGATGTTCCATGTTTGTCTAGTATCTACTTTGCTTTGCTTTGTCTACACTTTGAGGTGTTTTTATATGTTTTCTAGAACTAACCTATTAACAAGTTGCCACACTGCCAGTTGCTTGTTTTTTTTTCTATTTTTGGTTCTAGAAAGGCAGGAAATCAATATTCTCGGAA
Organism: Avena sativa; assembly: GCA_916181665.1. Taxonomy (NCBI): domain Eukaryota; kingdom Viridiplantae; phylum Streptophyta; class Magnoliopsida; order Poales; family Poaceae; genus Avena; species Avena sativa. The sequence continues at coordinate 201,076,687 of OV702282.1, forward strand.
TTGGACGGGACAAAAGCCAAAGTCAATATTTTACCGTGGGCGACACAAAGTCCAAAGGAGAGACAGAGAGGCACCACTGGGCAGCCACACCCCCCAGGCGCGGGCAGGGTGGGCCCGCGCCTAGGCAGGGTGTGGTCCCCCTGGGCACCCCCTGCCTCGCCTCTTCTCCTATAAGAAGATCCCGATGCAGAAAACCTAGGAACCTGATCAAAACTCCACGAAACCGTGTGTAGCCGCCGCCACCATCATCCCTAGATCGAGGGGATCTGAAGTTCTTCCCGGCACCCTGCCGGAGGGGAGATCATCCCGGAGGCCCTCTTCTCCGGTATGAAGCGTGAGTAGTTCCACCTTGGACTACAGGTCCATGTAGTAGCTAGATGGTTGTATCTTCTCCTTGTGCTTTCATGAATAGATCGTGTGAGCTCCGTTCATGATCAAGATCTAATCTATTTGTAATCATGCATGTTGTGTTTGCGGGGATCCGATGGATATTGAGATTACTATGTCAGATTGATTAATGGTTGTGTCTTATTGATTCTATCATGTCTGTATAGTTTGTGATCTTGCATGCTCTCCTTTGTTAGTAGCTGTCTTGGCCAAGTAGTTGCTAGTGACTCCAAGAGGGGGTATTTATGCTCGTAGTGGGTTCATGCCTCTAGTTTCCAAGGGAAATGACAGAAATATCTTCGATTGTAGATGTGTTGTTGCCACTAGGGAGAAAACAACGGTCTTTTGTTCATGGAACAAGTGGATTGTTTACCTTACACACTTTGCTTAAAGCAGTTGTATGTTGCTTGTAACTTAATACTAGAGGGGGTTCGGATGATAACCTGAAGGTGGATTCTAGTCATAGATGCAGTTGGATGGCGGTCTATTTATATTGTTGTGTTGCCCAATCGAATCTCATAGGATCTCTTTGTCTAGTATTGCATTGTTATGTCTTGCTCAGTTCCTGTCAATTGCCCTGCTGTAATTTGTTTACCCTTCATGTCATGTTGTTTATCTAAGGAGAGCACATATAGTGAGCTATGGACCCCGGTCCAATCTTTACCATTGATACATCTTCCACTGTTTACGTGCTGCAAACCATCATCACCTTCCACACCATATAGTTAATCCTTTGTTATAGCAAAACGGTGAGCTTGACAACGTCATTGTTCGTTGGGGCAAAGTCTTGAGTTTGTGTTGTGCAGGTTTCCACGTTGCTTGCAACACCTTTGAGACGTTTCCTTCCTCCTACTGGTTCGATAACCTCGGTTTCTTACTGAGGGAAAACTTGCTGCTGTGCTCATCATACCTTGCTCTCGGGGTTTCCAACGAAGTGTCCCGTGATAGTACTGGGCGCCATCATAGGTTTTCTCCCAGTCCATAATTCATACCGTGTTTTTGGCACCGATTTTTTAGGGACCTTATTAAGAATATGTGCAACTGTCTTTAGAGCTTCTATCCATAAACCAAGGGACAAAGTGGAGTGACTTAACATACTCCTTACCATATCCATAAGAGTACGATTCCGCCTTTCAGCGACTCCATTTTGCTGAGGTTCGCCCGGTGCTGAATACTGAACAACAATACCATTTTCCTGTAGGAACTTAGCAAATGGTCCAGGAATTTGGCCATAAGAAGTGTGTCTTTCGTAGTACTCACCACCACGGTCAGACCTTACAACTTTGATCTTTTAACCAGCTTGATTCTCACCTTTAGCTTTAAATATCTTGAACTTTTCTAATGCCTCGGATCTTTCTTTGATAGGATAGATGTATCCAAAGCGGGAGAAGTCATCAGTGAATGTTATGAAGGAATCAAAACCATCCACTGATTTCACATTAAATGGACCACAAATATCCGTATGAACAATTTCCAAAACTCCCGTGCTTCAATTTGCACCTTTCTTAATTCTCTTAGCATATTTCCCTTTCATGCAATCAATACAATCATCCAGATCCGCATATGAGAAATTTAAAGGATGAAGAACTTGCTCCTTAATGAGACGCTCGATTCTCCCCCTCAAAATATGGCCCAAACGATAGTGCCATAGTTTCGAAGAGGTCTCATCATCATCGCGCTTACGCTTGGTACTAATATTTACATTAGAGGAAGCATTAACTTCACTTATGGAATCACTTAAGGAAACAAGATAAAGTTTGTCTTGTCGGAAGGCAAGACCAACATCATTATTGTCAAACATAATTATACATCTCGTGTTCCCAAAGTCACAGTGAAAACCATCATCATCTAAGCATGAGACAGACACAAGGTTTCATCTCATAGAGGGTATATAAAGTACATTACGTAAACGAAGCATAAAGCCGCTATGGAGCATAAGTGAGAACTCTCCAATAGCCTCAGCCTTAGCCTCAGTCTCAACACCATTAGCAACTCTAATGGTTCTTTCCCCTCTTCTTAGGGTCCTCTTCATATGGAATCCCTGTAAGGAGTTTGCAACATGAATTGTTGCACCTAAGTCAACCCACCATGTATTGGTGGCATAATCAACATAAAGGGATTCGTCAACAAAGGTTATAAGGTTAGTACCTTTCTTATTGAGCCATTTCATGAAACCAATACAATACCTCTGGACGTGTCCGCTTTTTCCACAAAAGCGACATGCATTAGGATCTTTACCATCAGCATTAGGGGGTGCATCTGCATTAGGAGCTCTGTTAGGGTTCTTTTAATGAAAGAACTTAGAAGATTTCCCTTTATATTTAAACTAAGCAGGCTTAGGGTTTATAAACTTTTTCTTCTTCTGAGAATGCTTGAACTGATTGACATGATCAACTCGTCCAGCTTTAAGCCTTTCCTCCTCTTGTGCACATCTAGCCATCATTTCATCCATGGCCCATTTAGAATCAATCGCATTATAATTGATGGTGAACGGAGAGAACTCCGTGGGAAAGGATGACATAATAAAATGGACAAGGAAACCTTCAGAGATTTCCATTTCCATTGTCTTAAGTTTATTGGCCATGTTAATTTTCCTCATGATATGTTCTCTCAGACTCCTAGTTGGATCATACATTTCATCAATAAGCCTTCTAATGAGGCTTGTTGCATAAATTTTGGATGATCCCTTAAACTAGTCCTCAATCTTTCGAAGGTAACCCTTGGCAGTCTGAGAGTCTGGGACATCTCCCCTCATACTTTGAGTAATGGAGCCCTTAATAATCATGAGGCACTTACAATTTGAATCCTCCCACTTAGTTTTCTCATCATCATAAGCCCTTTTAAGGGCATCATAACTTTCATCACCTTCAGTAGGTGCTATAGGAGGATCCTTAAGGAGGGCATAATCTATATTCAGCAAAGCTAAAGTGATCTCAAGCTTCTCCTTCCAAGTACCAAAATTGCTACCAGTCAACTGTTCTATGCCATTTATAATACCGGCAATTTGAGAGGCATTAGATGCTGCAAAATAAAACAAATGCTTTGAATAAGCATCACAATTTTATACTTCTTTCATCAATCTAGTCTACATCATCTTTGGCCAGAAATAGACATGATCAACAAATTTTTGTGATCAAAATATCTGCTAATTAGCTTTGGCCAGAATGACAGATATAAGCCACACTTAATTAGATCCTCTAATCATATAGAATTCAATCATCAATCTGGTCTACATCAACTTTGGCCAGAAGTGAACCAGACCAATAAATATTTCATGATCAAAATGTCCATCAATCAACTTTGGCCAGAATGATAAACATAATCCATGCTTAGTTTGTGGATTTATCAACTTAACTTTGCAGCAAAACATTATTGTTACAATTTATTTGGATAAAACCACAAAAGAATCAACCAAATATAATAAACACAACATAAAGAATTAACTAATCATAATAAAACACATTAAACTTACTTAGGTATGAAACATAATTGCATGACAAAATGTCATACAACCATGTTACATAATTGGCATAAAAGATATGCCAAAACTTAGCCCCATAACTTATTCAAATTAGCACTAAAAATTAATCCCTAATCTCCCCTTTTATGGCTTATATGGGAAAAGAAAAAACAACTTCCAGACTGGGCTGAAACTGGCCCAGCCCGTCTCCCCCTCACCCCACTTAGCAGCCCGAGTGGCCCGTTAAGCAGCCACTGCTGCTGGTCGTCGGATGCGATCCAACGGACGAGGGCGCGCTGGGTCAGAACAAAAACGACGCGCGACGCCCACCCCCTGATGCAGCACTCGACAGGGAGGAAGAGGTTGATGTAGGAGTGCTTTGTTGGAAACCCCAAGAGCAAGGTATGAAGAGCACATCAACAAGTTTTCCCTCAGTTGAGACCGAGGTTATCTAACCAGAAGGAGGAAGGAAACGTCACACAGGTGTTGGAAGCAACGTGCAGACCCGCACAACACAAACTCAAGACTCTGTCCCAACAAATCAGTGATCTTTTTGGTTCCATTAAAGAACATCTGCCATAGCATGTGGTAGGGGAAGTCCTTCATTGTCACAATTTAATCGCGACAAAGACCACAAGCTTGAAGACTAGAATGGTAATACCAGCCATCTTGGGGTAATGTGGGAATATTAACGACAGGGGTCAAAAGGAACGGATCTTGGGTTAAAGATCAGCGTCATGTACAAGATTCACAATGATAGAATCCAGCACAATCAAGGATCTTAGGTTCAAGTCCAAGTGTCACATCCCAAGATTTTCCAAATCTTGTAATGTGAAAAATAAATAAACAAAATAAATGATTGTTGAAGTTTAGGGTGAAAAGAAACTTTTGTTTCTAAATGGAAACATAAAATACCTTCTTGAACAAACTTTGGTAAATGTTTGAATCCAACTAAATTCAAATCAAGTGAAATGCATTCTTCATAAAATGCATCTTGAAATTTAAACACTTGGAGAATAAACCAAAACTCTAAAACCCTAATGGAAGAAAATCATTTTCAAGTTATCTCTAAGACTATGGATTTGATCCATATAAAAATTTGTCAACAAAACAATTACAAATGATCAAGAATGACAAATAGAAATATTATGAAACCATAGAAATTGGTTTCACTTAATTTGGAGCCATAGATAAAATCTTATGAATTTAATAAGATAAGGAAATTGAATTTCCAAAGCTAATAAAGCCCTTATCTAAAATCCATACCAAATGGTGAGCAAATAATCCTAAAAATGATTTAAAAAGATAAACAAATAATAAATAAAGTTATAATAGTTGGAATCACTATTTTTGGATCTTTTAATAAAAAGATATGGTTTTCAAAAGCAAAGGTAGAAATATAAATAAGGACTATTTTAAAGGGCCAAATTAAATCTTGGCTAAACAAATGAAATTAAATATTTCTATTTGATAAAAAGAGTAAAGGATTATTTGAATAAAATAATAGGGATTTATTATACCCAATTAGATTTGAGTAAAGGCCTTTTCCATTTTAAAATAAACATTAAAAACTTATTAAAGTGTTTTAAATAAAATTCCAAAGTGTTTTATAATTTCAATTAAACCTACTAAAAAGATTTTGGAAAAATTTAGAAAGTCAAATAGAGTTTTTAAACATATTTGAATGCTATTTTGAAATTAAAGACTAAAGTCTATTTAATTTTTTTTTTTAAATAATAAACTCTAAAAATAATTGTTCTATTTTGGACTTTGAAATATATTGTTAAACAGAATTAAAATTCACCCAAAAGTTTGGTGGTGATTTGAATTCAAATGGAGATTGAAAAATATTATTAAATCTTATTTAATTAATACTATATCCTATATTAAATAAATAAAAGACCCTAAAAAGAATAAATATATTATTCTAAATTTGACTTTGGAATGTGTTATTAATCAGTATTTAAATCTACACAAATGTTGGTTGAGGTTTGAAATCAAATTGATGTTTGAAATAATTAAACAAAAACAAAACAGATTAATAGAATTAGAAAAGGAAAAACAATCTGAACCAAAAAAAATGAAAAGGAGCAGCCCAGCCCAACTAAGCCCAGTCCAGGCCCAGTAGCCCACCTCTCCCTCTCTTCCCCGAAACATTTTTCCTCACCACAAACAGAACCCGCAAAGACACTTACGACTTGGACCCACTCTCCCTCTCTCTCTCTCTCTCGCTGACGCCAGGCCCCACCGCCACGCAAGCTTCTTCCTCACCCACGCGATGACCTCGCCCCTCTCTTCGCTGTCGTTTCTGGCCAGGAATCAAACTCGTTAATTCGCCTCTAATTCTGGAGTAAACCCCGCCCCGACCACGCACACTTAAACACTTGCTACCCCTCTCCGTTTCCCCCCAGAAACCACCTACTCCCTGCCCCCAGGCTGTCCCCATTTTCGTTTATACCGCCGCAGCCTCCGTCGGACTCCGACGTCAATTCCGGTAGCTCCACGTCGCCCCTCGCCCCCTCGACCACACACGCATGTTCCACAGACCTGACGCATCTCCCTGTGCCTTTCATTCGTCCGCGCAAGCACTGTGTCATCGACAACGTCTTCCCAGAGCAGCGCTGCCGTCTGCTTCAACTCCGGCGACGCCTCCCTGTAAGCCACGTCTCCCCATCCACCTCTGATGACCCTGCTACACTCACCAATCTCCCGCGCATCTAACCATGCTTTCCTTTTTCTCTGGCAGGCTCTCAAGCCTCGTCTTCAACCTCGTCTGAGCACACCCGACGGTTCCACGAACTCCGGCGAGGAATCATCAGTGACCCCGTGCACCCCTGTCCCTGCCGAGACCATGTTGAGCTTCAGCGTCACTCCGCGAACCCGGTGAGCCCCCTCCCTCTCTTCCTAGCATCCTGCATCGCCGGCAAGCTTGTAGCCAGAGTCAGCGCCGCCAGCGCCGCCAACATTTGGTCAAACGCGCAGCAGCCGTCCGATCCAGATCCGAGGCACGCGATAGATTCACTTAAAACGAAGGGGTATGCGATCTGTGCTGTGCAATCAAGTTAAATCCTGCGGTCTGTATCAGTCGATCCACGCGAAACGTTTTCAGCCAATCAGATTAGTCCACGTGGCCCAGAGTTTGTTTTAAAAACAGGATTTGTTCTATTAGTTGTTCATTTTTGTAAAATTCATAACTTTCAAACCACACGTCCAAATTTTGCAAATTTTATATCAATGGAATCAGCAAGACAAGCCCTATCCAACCATGCCCTTTGTTTAGTAAATTTCTTCTGGTAAAATGATTGTTTTTGCAGAAACTTGTGTAGGCATGTTTGGAATATAAAATTCATTCTAAAATTACTTTGGGAATAAAATCTTTGGCAAATGGTTTGTTTTGAACCTACTGACCTTAGAAACCAACTCATGGATTTGAAAATGTATTTGGTAAAGCTAAGGAGTAAATCTTTGATTTAAAGCAATTCTAGTCAAATAAAAGTAATGTTTATTTATTAAAAATGCTTTTGGAGAAAAACCTCTAGGAAATGTTTTTATTTAGACTCTCTGACCCTAAAACACAAGGTTTTATGATTTAAACATATATTTTGATGAACCCTATAGATTGTTGCTTTGCTAAAGGCATTTTCAACCACATAAAATATTGATTTGGTTTAAAAATGGTTTATAGATAAAATCTTTTGCAAATGGTTTTGCCACTTTATAAAATGACCAATAGGTGTTTTCAAATGTTTATAACCTATTATAAACCACTTTTGTAATAAAACAAAGTTTGACATGCTTGCATGCAATGTTTTGTTTCTATTATTTTATGTGATGTTGCTTGAATGGTAGATTGAAATATTGCTTGCTTGATTGAATTGTAGTGATTTGAAGAGTGTGAACATTGCAAGATCAAGGAATGAACTTATATTCTCTACCAAAAAGGCAAGTGATGCTTCATACTTTTGACCCATTATTTTCACTATGCATTAGTGATATTTCTAAGTAGGACTTGCATCGAATTTTGCTAAATGTAAACTATGCCATGGGAAATCCTAGTAGATGAAACTTTAGTAGAAATTTCCTAAGTTAAGATTCCTACTACTACCATGCTTAGCTTAGCTAGTAGAAAACAAGGGTGGAATATATATTCATACTATGGAATATTTCTAAGTCAAGGACTTGTGTTTTGTTTAATAAAACAACTAAGTGAATGAATCACCTGGGTGGAATGGAAGGAATGGTTTGTGTTGAGTGGTTCACAAGGCCCATTTATATGGTTTACCTTGTGTATCTCACTTGTGGATGGCCACCCAGGAACAAAGAGATTTGAGATGTCAAATGTTGAGAAGCTTCAAGTGCAGCCACTTGGCATTATGGGCTCTGCCTGGATCATATAGGTTGCAATAACTTAGCCAAATGGACAGTTGGTGGTAGGGGATGATAGGTTGGAACGCGTCCATTCTGGTCTAAGGGATGGCTTCTGAAAGATCTTGTCTTGGTGAAACCAAGTCTTGTGGGGAAAGTGCACCACCTCTGCAGAGTGTAAAATCTAAGTACTTAGCCATATCCCTGGTAAAGGACAATTTGAGCATCAAGACATGGAAGATATCAAGAATCTCCTCATCCAAATTTCTAAGTTAAAATCTTGTGGATGAACAAGGGTTGAAGGATCACCAATTTCTATTGGGAGATTCCTTGGGTGATTTTGTCAAGCAAAAACTTAGTGTTTTCAAATGATAAGGAAAATCTATTTTGAGCAATGCAAGCCTAAGCTCCACTTAGCCAAATGCATATAGATGATAGACTCCACTATACTACCATAGTATCACTTGCCAATACAATTCAAATGTATTGACCCTTGTGGCTGTAACTTGTTATGTTGCAGGTTTGTTTGATATTAGTGAAGTTTATTGATTAGGATTACAAGTCTACAACCAACATGACTGTCTGTGGCACTTTGAAGATGAAGGACCCCATGCTATTGTTATATTCTACTGCATTGTAATGAGATAGCAAAATGAGCTATGTAAGATGTAATAAATTATTTTATTCCTGGTTATAAAGTTGTATTATGACCTTTGTTTCTTGATATTACATCTTAACTGTGGATGCTAGCTATTGATCCAGGGACTAGCATTGTAAACACAGGGATCTCTACCTTATTAAAGGTTGGGAACCTTACACCAAGGGTTAAAACCGAGAAAGGAATAACTACTACTTGAGTGACATAGCATACACTGCAAGGTAGTAATCACGAGTTAGCTTCCTAAAGAAGACACAACTTCTGAAGTACCCGAACAAGTGAAAAGGAGGCACACGAGGCGAATGGAAACCTCGAAGCCTAGAACAGAACACTATGAAACAAACAATATACTATTGTGGGTCCAAAAAGTAGAGAGATCATGATAGAAAGGAATCTCTCAGATGAACAAGAGCAAGGGGAAACAAGGAATTCACAACACACACACAACTCTAGAGAACTCAACACTAGGTCAACTGGCTGAGAAACGGCATGCCCAGAAGGCACCTAAGCTTTGAAACACAAGAAGAGATATCGAAACTTTTCCAAAATCAACACCAGATAAGATAACCCAGAGTTAGAGCAAAACTTGATAAGGAGTAAAAGAAGCATACTAGAATTTTCACAAATACTTTTCATCTTTTAAAATAGTTTTCACAAACACTAGACTCAACATCGACCAATAGAGAGGTTTTCCTACGTTCGGTACTGCTCTGATACCAAAACCTGTGACACCCCCGGGATCAGGGCTAAACAAATCCCAGACCTTCATCTGACATAAGATTAACCTTGAGCTCGAGAATATCCAGTGAAGAATCAGTAACACAACAGTGACCCTATGACACAAATTTATTACAGCAAGCTCATAAATGAGCAGAGAACCAAACTATTACAAGCAGAGGTCACTGACCACAAACATCAAACAATGGAAGGCAAATTATGCTATTAAGTATAGCAAACTTAACAAATGGCCTAAGAGGCCTGAAGTATAACGATGACGTCCCAGCCCATAGATTCCAGGCTGCCGGCCGGGAACCCCAAGCTACTCGTCGATGTCGATGTAGTATGGAACTTGTCTTCAGGTGAACACTTACTCTGCCAAAAGTATCAACAAAGCAAGGGTGAGTACAGGGTGTACTCCGCAAGACTTATGGCTGGTGGAGTTGTTTTGCATAAAGCCATCTTTGTTTTCAAAACAAGAGGGAGAAGAAGCTCGTCTAATCAGAGTGTTTTAAAAGGGGATAAGAGTGCGACATCTCTGAAATATTGATCATCATCTTTTGATATCCAACGAATCATCATCATCTACCAACTAGGATCACCCCCTCGTACCCATGAGGAAGCATCCTTAACAAACATTAGTTGCAAGGTTTTACGATTAGGTTCATGTTATGTATGATCTCCCATCCATTCCCAAGTCGTCCATAACCATGGACACGGCTTTTCGAAAGATTATTACCTTGCAGGGGTGTACAACTTTACCAACACGTACCAACCGACTCTTAATGCCACTTGACACACTTCCTTGGTGTGCTGACAGAGGGTGTGGTTGGACACGACCTTACCTTGATTTTGCCGAGACCATGAGCCACGCAATAAGTATGGTTCCGCCGTAACGGGTCAAATCCCGAAGCCGGTACTTAAAGATGTGAGGCGAGGTTGGTTTATCAGGGGCGCCATCTACCCCAAGCAACCCAGTACACGCTTACCTACCTGTTATGAATGCACCTGCACCCGGCAAATCTTTCAAACGATTTTCTATGCATATGTCGAATGGAACGCCCGAACTATGTGACTCATGGAATCTACTAGGAAAGTTAGTCAATCATGGGGTCCCCATTTACCCCGTGTGGTTGTACGCTCGTCTTGGTTCAAGAGGAAAGAACCTAGGGTCCTAAGGGTGGCGAGCATGGGACTAGAAAAACCACATCCCACCGTGGCCTCCCATACAAGCCTTAGCATATTTAATCTCATATCACTGATCTCATCTTATCATGTTCTCCTGTCATACTAGATTATCTGCATCTGATACATCATTTGGATGGACCAGAACTAGCAGCTATGCATGGCTAAGCAGGACACAGATATAAGCTCTAGCAATGCACACACGCCAAACCTAGTTATGCGAGGAGCAGTGGATCGGGTAATATAAGCTCAAAGGGAGTATGCAATAGATAGGATACTCTATCTATCAATAAAATACCATAGTAGAATCACATGCATTATGGCAAGAATTGAAATGCTTTTGAAATCATAGGATTATATCATGGTGGGGCTATGCTTGCCTTTGCCAGTTGGTAACAGATAAGCAGATCTTCAAGAACCTTGTACTTGACTTGATTAAAGTTGGTCAAGTATTGTTCGTCAATCTTCGATCTTCGATGGTGTTGTCCTTGGTCTTCAATCCTGATCTCGATATCGTATTCTACCGGGAAGAACCAAACACCGAAAATAAAGGGGAAACAATCAACACATGGCATCGATGCAATGCTCAAACAAGAATGATGATATGACAAGTTAATTTGCATTGAATTGAAACCCTAAATCATGCTCGACAAATTAATCGGGGTTTCGAGGGGTGAAAACCCTAATTCGGAGAAACTTCGGAACATATGAGAGGGGTGCATTTGTTCTTCTAATTAAACTTGTCTTGAAAGTTGTTGAACAATGCATGATTATAGCTTAGATAGCTAGGTTTCATTTTTCTGAACATTTTGATATATTTGTATTTTTCTGACTTATAAATTAAAAGTTATTAAATTTACAATATTCAAAACAATTTCTGAAATTATTAAACCTTTTCTTAATTTAAATAAAACTGGAAATACTTTTTACACAGAGGGCTGGGCTAGCCCTAGAGACAGGCAGGTGGGGCACTAGCCACGTCAGCCTCCACGAAGCCAAAGTGGGAGAGGGGGGCGGTTTGACCAGGCTGACCCGTGGCTGGCGTCACGGTGACGTCAGCCTGACGTCACCCGACGGTGAACTTGCAGAGGCAGCAGGGACGGCGACTGCGAGTGCGCGGGACTGCGAGGGCTAGCGCGCTGAACCCACGTGGGTGCGTTGAGCCAAAAGGCAGCGGCGCCGCCTCGGATTGGTCACCACAGCGACCAATATCGATATCGTATTCTACCGGGAAGAACCAAACACCAAAAATAAAGGGGAAACAATCAACACATGTCATCGATGCAATGCTCAAACAAGAATGATGATATGACAAGTTAATTTGCATTGAATTGAAACCCTAAAGCATGCTCGACAAATTAATCGGGGTTCCGAGGGGTGAAAACCCTAATTCGGAGAAACTTCGGAACATATGAGAGGGGTGCATTTGTTCTTCTAATTAAACTTGTCTTGAAAGTTGTTGAACAATGCATGATTATAGCTTAGATAGCTAGGTTTCATTTTTATGAACATTTTGATATATTATTTGTATTTTTCTGACTTATAAATTAAAAGTTATTGAATTTACAATATTCAAAACAATTTCTGAAATTATTAAACCTTTTCTTAATTTAAATAAAACTGGAAATACTTTTTACACAGAGGGATGGGCTAGCCCTAGAGACAGACAGGTGGGGCACTAGCCACGTCAGCCTCCACGAAGCCAAAGTGGGAGAGGGGGGCGGTTTGACCAGGCTGACCCGCGGCTGGCGTCATGGTGACGTCAGCCTGACGTCACCCGACGGTGAACTTGCAGACGGCAGCGGGGACGGCGACTGCGAGTGCGCGGGACTGTGAGGGCTAGCACGCTGAACCCGCATGGGTGCGTTGAGCCAAAAGGCAGCGGCGCCGCCTCGGATTGGTCACCAGAGCGACCTCTCTGACATCGAGCGGCGGCGGAGCTTGTAGATGCTCGTGGCTATGAGGATACAGCGATCGCACGGCGGATCTGAGAGGTCCAAACGACACAGGAGCTCACCAGGAGTGTGTAGAGGCCAGTGGCGAAGCGAGGAGGAGCCTAGTTCGACGGCGAGCGGTAGTGACTGGCGGCGGCCAGAGGGATCGATTCGACCGATTGGGAGCGCGCCGGCTTGCGAAACTTGGCAGAGAAGAACGAGGACACAAAGGCGATTCCAACGGTGGCGACGCCTTGGCGAGTGGCGGCCGGAGACGATGGGGCGACGGCGAGATCGACGGCTAGGTTTTCAGGGCTTGCTACAGAGAGAGAGAGGGAGCGTGCGGGGAAGAAATAAAGGATAAGGGCGAGCGAGGGCGTCAGCGCGGGTCTTATCGGCCTCCAGAGCGGCGGCGGGCATCGTGGCCCGGGGCGCGCATCGCAGCGGCGGCGGCGGTGTCAGAGACGACACAGAGCTACTTGCTAGAGGAGGAAGACGACACAGACGACGCCAAAGCGGTACTGGGCCCGGGTGGGCTAGCTTGGGCTGAGTTTGGGCTGCAGTTTGATGCACGCTGGCGATAGGAAAAGAAGGAGAGAGGGAGGGATGCGATATGGGCTGGGCCTGGTTGGCTGCTGCTCATTTTTTCTTAGCAAAAACATTTTCTTTTTAGTTTTGTTATTTCTTTCTTTTGCAAAAACTCATTTCAAATGTGCTTTAAGTATTTCAAAAGTACCAGAGGGTTTTTGTGAAGTATAGAAAGTGATCAAGAGCCCTTATAATCAATTTGGCTCCATTATTTTTGTCATTTCAAAATTCAAAACTAGTTTGAATAAATTTCAAAGAGGGAGGGAACATAGGGTTTTAGGGTTTTGTGTATTTCTCTTTGCATGCATTTTTAAGAATGATGCTAATGATGCACAATCAAAACCTAATTATGGATTTACTAAAACTGGGGTGTTACATCACTTCCCTTGGAAACTAGAGGCATGAACCCACTATCGAGCATAAATACTCCCTCTTGGAGTCACTAGCAACTACTTGGCCAAGATAACCACTAGCAACGGAGAGCATGCAAGATCACAAACAACACAAACATGGTAGAATCATAAATATAGAACCATTAATCAAACCAACATAATAATCTCAATATCCATCGGATCTCCGCAAACACAACATGCATGATTACAAATAGATTAGATCTTGATCATGAATGGAGATCACAAGATCTATACATGAAAGCACAAAGGAGGAGATACAACCATCTAGCTACTACATGGACCCATAGTCCAAGGTGGAACTACTCACAAATCATATCGGAGAGAAGGCCTCCGGGATGATCTCCCCTCCGGTAGGGTGCCGGGAAGAGCTTCAGATCCCCCCGATCTAGGGACAATGGTGGCGGCGGCTACAGACGGTTTCATGGTATATTGATCGGGTACCGAGAGTTTCTGCATCGGGGGCTTCTTATAGGCGAAGGGGGAGACCGAGGCGGCCGCCAGGGCGGCCAAACCCTAGCCAGGCGCGGGCTAGGGCCCATCCGCGCCTAGGGGGGTCTGGCCCCTCTGGCCGGACCCTCGGGCTCTCCTCTGGTCTTCTTGTTCCCCACGGAAAGTTATTGACTTTGTCTTTCGTCCCGTCCAATTCCGAGAATATTTCTTTACTAACTTTTCTGAAACCAAAAATAGCAGAAAACAGGCATCTGGCACTGTTGCAACTTGTTAATAGGTTAGTACCAGAAAACATGTAAAAAGCACCTCAAAGTGTAGACAAGTAAAGCAAAGTAGATACTAAACAAGCATGGAGCATCAAAAATTATAGATACGTTTCCAACGTATTAGCATCCCCAAGCTTAACTCCTGCTCGCCCTCGAGTAGGTAAGTGATAAAAAGAATAATTTTTGAGGTGAACATGCACCCTCACAACAAAGATCCAACCATTTGTAAGAATTGAAACTTGGGATCAAAGAACTCTAAACACGTGCATGAAAGAATGGAGTTCTAACAGTAGGACATAGTAACTATGCATGCAACATGGCAAGCTACAAACAAAGATCATGAATAACATGCATTGAAAAACATTTGTTTGTTTCACATACAGAAAACATAGTATAGTGGCAATCAACTTGTCCCTCATAGAGTAGCAATATAGATGCATAGGACACCTTCAAAGTTCACAAGGGTGACTAGAAACAAATAGCACAAGAACAAGTAATAACACAATATGCATCAATTAATAAGCTTTGGAACACTGCACACAGAATGAAAACTATGATCTCTTAATGGTGCCTAAAGGTAGAAGGTGGAGACTCAAATAATGGTGGAAGAAAGACCTTTTTTATAAAGGAAGTAGGGATTACAAGTTTCAAAAAGAGCTTCCAAAAATTATGGTACTTATTAGCTTTCAGCCCTCATTGCCCCTATCATAAGCATCTTGAAGTGGTTAAGGTTAAACTGGCAAAGCTGGAGTATATGCTTGATAAAGTATAAGTTGGCAATCTCAAGTCCCTTGAATATGAGGTCTACACCTCATGGATACTCAACTTAGGGCCCAGGCAAGTTCTTGTCACTATAAGTATTTGCATATCATTGAGAACCTCCAACGGGGTACCCCTTGCACATGGTACATGAGCTTTCCCATAACCAAAATGACAAGGCAAGCAAACGATGAGCATCTCAGCAATCTTCTTATGTACCATGGGAATATGGTTCTTTTTTATCTCTTTCCTCTTTTCTCAATGTGTCTCTCTTTTTTTATAAGAATAATGCTTCATAGATGTCACTATGGTGATGCTGCAAGTTTCCACCATGATTAGGCATGGATTAGGCTAGCGGCCCAGGCGTTTCTCTAACACAGAATACAAACTCCATGGACTTACAAGTTCCCACTTTATTTCAGACTGGTAACATCCATAGACAAAAGAGCATGATATCAACGAAGTACAAAGAGTACTAGTGCAATGTTAAAAATGTTCCCTGTGACAACACGGTTCTGATAATCCCAAATTATAAGTGCAAGCATATATAAAAAAAATTGCCGCAATGGTTCAAGTTTATTAGGGGCAAAGAATAAAATGTGCCATCAAGTTCGTGCGGGCTTTAATCACTAAGTTTTCACATAACAAAATAGTTTTTAATTGGAAGATAGTTGAAAACAAGAATATACATGGAATGGTGTAACACACCATGCATAGGAGTTTATAGTGGACACTTCGGAATAACTTGGTTCTTGGGAGTTGGAATCATGAGTAGAACTTACTCATACAAGTGGAGGCTAGCAAAAGACTGGGAGCAACCAACTAAGAGAGCAATAATGGCCATAATTATGCAATGCAACAAAGCAAACTAATCAAATCAAAGAGTGGTACTACAAGTCAAGGACTAAATAATCATAGAGGCTAATGGTGACTTGTCATAGTCATAACATGGTGTAAGCATGTGCCAAGTCAACCCAAGCAAAACATCAAAGGAGAATACCACAATACTATGCTTTTGCATGCTAAAACAACGCATCATTTCTTCAAGGCACACTAAGCAATCCCAATTGTTTGGAACAAGACATGCTAAAGCAATAATCACTAAGCATAATGCTAAAACAACACCTAGCATGTCATGCTAAAGTCTAAGTCACAGTCAATGCAAGTTCCTCTTGCACTTCAAGCAAGAACTTACCACTCCTTTCCAAACACCAAGCAAACTTATTTGCAAAACAAATCAGCGAGAATGGGGGTCCAAACTACTAAAGCAAACTAAACAAACTAAGCAAAGCAAATGAAAACTAAGACGCTCCAAGAACAACACAACTATGCATGAAACAATAAAAGTGAAGTGTCTAGACAAACCTGAGCTTTTATTGATGAAGAAGGGGATCCTTGGGCATCCCCAAGCTTTGACGCTTGTACCTCTTGGATATTTCTTGGGGTGACACCATGGTGGCATACCCAATCTTGAGATTTTGTCTATTCTTCATCTCATTGCATCATTCTCTCTCTACACCTGAAATTTTTCCTTCATACAAAACTTCACACAATCTTCAATAGCAACATAAGTTTGTTCAAAAGATATTAGACCACTGGAAAAGCTTTGGAACAACAAGACTTTTCACTAAAAACACAAGCTACTGAAGTAACTCCTTCAAATAAACTCAATTTACCTGAAGAGAGATCAAAAAGGAATCAATAAGAAACAAATGCAAATAATGGCAGAAATCTGTCAAAACAGACCAGCAGGAAGAAACAAATTTTTTCAAACATCTTTGGTTGATCAAATCAAAAAGTTTTGAACAAACTAAAGTTAGATAACATACTATGGGATTTATTCATAAATTTTGAGCTCAATCCGAGTTACATAGACTCCTCACGAATTTTTTTGGTGGAGGACAGAAATCTATTTCGGGACAACAACTCCCTAAATCTTACCTCCCTCTCATTAGAGGTCATCCTTGGCAAAAAAAAAGCAAACAAAAAGGATAAGGAGAGGTTATTACTGAAATAATAACTTCCAAGACTCAAGGAAACTCTTGGGTTATCTCCCAAAAAGTACTTTTCTTTAACGCCTTTAAGTTAGGCTTGATAGCTTGGAAAGATGCTCACATAAGAAATATGAATTGAAGTCAAAGAAAGCATCAAGAAGCAAATTCAAAACACATTTAAGTCTAACCCACTTCCTATGCATAGGAATCTTGTATGCAGATAAATTCACAAAGAACAAAGTGACAGGCATAGGAAGATGAAACAAGAGCAAATTCAAAACTTTCAGCATATAGAGAGGTGTTTTAGTACCATAAAAAATTCTACAACCATACTTTCCTCTCTCATAATAATTTTCAGTAGCCTCATGAATAAAATCAACAATATAACTACCACATAAAGCATGCCTTTAATGAGCTATAAACACATGATTTCTATCAATCTCAAAAATAGTGGGATTAAAACCTTCACAGGTTTTACCCAAAGTAGATATTTCAGAGGGATCCATAGGAACATAACATTCATCCTCCTTTGGTAAGCATGGGGGACAATCAAATAATGTAAGGGATAAAGAGTTACTCTCATTATAAGGTAGACATGGGTAGATCCATTCTTCCTCCCTTTGTTCATCACTCTCCTCCTCTTTTTCATCTAATGAGCTTCCAGTTTCAACAAATTCTTATTCCATAGGCTCCTGCAAGGCATTAGTCTCTTCCATGAGTGGAAAGCATCTATTAAAATATTCAAGAATGTAGCCATTTGCTTCCTTGTAATTGTCAAGGAAAAATTTAAGTATCTCATAAACCTCATGTTCATAAGGTGCATCATCAGTATTTTCAAACAAACTAGCAAGTTCAAATGCAACCTTAAAAGCAATAAATTATTCAATTTGTTCCACATCATAAAAGTCATAATTTCCTTTAACATAAGAGGATATGGTAACATTATCATTATACTCACACTGAAAATGGAGGTGTTTATACCTCCTACAGCAACAAGCTTCATCAAAGCAATAAGTAACATTATAAGTAGAGCACACATCTCTATCAATAGTATTCAACTTATCAATTTGTTCCCATAAGTGTTTCCCTTTTTGTGACAAACGGTGTTCCTTATAATAATACTTTTGTTCTTCCGTGAACCCACCTTGCCAATAATCACTAGTTTCAAAGAATACATCCATTGATGGAAAGCATGACCAAGCAAGGCAATGACAGACCACCAACTAGAGTAGGAACTAATTTTTTTGTGTTTTTGAATAAAGAAAGCAAACCAAACTAGACTAATTTTTTGGGTTTCACGAAAAGAGGCAAACAAAACCAAGCAAAAGAAACAAAGTAAAGAGAAAGGAAGTGAAGGACTCCCCTTGTGAAGACGTCCTTAGCCTCTCCGACAACGGCGCCAGAAATACTTGATGCAGCACTCGACATGGAGGAAGAGGTTAGATGTAGGAGTGCTTCATTGGAAACCCCAAGAGCAAGGTATGAAGAGCACAATAGCAAGTTTTCCCTCAGTTGAGACCGAGGTTATCAAACCAGAAGGAGGAAGGAAACGTCACACAGGTGTTGGAAGCAATGTGGAGACCTCCACAACACAAACTCAAGACTCTGTCCCAACGAATCAGTGAGGTTGTCAAGCTCACCGGTTTGCTGTAACAAAGGATTAAACATATGGTGTGGAAAGCAATGGTTTGCAGCAAGTAAACAAGTAACAATGGAAGATGTATTGATGGTAAAGACTGGACCGGGGTCTGACGAGGTTTGATCTCGTCAATGCCCATTGTTATGGACTTGGGTTTTGGAGAAGATGGGGATGCTGGAGATCGCGGAACGGTTAGCAAACAAGCAATACGGGGACACGAGGTTTACCCAGGTTCAGGCCCCCGGAGGGAAAACCCTACTCCTGCTTGTCTGCTCTTGATTATGGCGGAACCGGTGATTACAGGGGTGCGCAAATGCAATCTGGCGTGGAGGTGTGTATGCGAAAGTATGAGAGAGAGATCTAGGTCGTACCCTCCTGGCCTTTATATAGACTTAGGCAGGTCCCGGGCATAGATCTAGTCGATTATAGGTTCTAGGGTTTACCCCTTTGAATTTCCTATCCACTCTAGTCTTGCTCTCCAAGGATCCGAAGGCTTCATGGGCCTTGGCCACCCGAAAATCTTCATGGGCTGGCGTATATTTGCCGTGGGCCTTCCTTGGGCTGGACCAGGTATGCTGAGATCGTGTACCCGTGGGGTATAACCATGTCAGTAGCCCCCGAGTGTTCAGTCGAATCGTAGATTCGGCTGAGGACTCTTCAATCCTTCGGGTGCAACTCTGTCTTTCAAGAGAATGTGTAGGGACTGTTGATGCATGTGCCTGACTCTCCCGATGGATCAGGGTCAGTTAACTGTCTTAGGACAAAACAACATGATATTCTTCAGGTTCGAGTCCCTCGACTCGAACCTGGAACATATGCTGGCGTAATTCGACTCAGGCCGCGAAGGACTTACAGGATTGGAATTCCAGTGAATATAATTAATGTACCCAACGCGTCCGTCGGGATTTTTTGTCGCGCCTGTTGGCACGGGTTTATACTAGCAGAGCGCAGTCATGTGCGTTACCAGGCCATCAGATGATATCTGTAGGTCTTATCTTTGCGTCGCAGACACAGCATCCGAATTTTGTCACCGCGGAGGTGTTTCGGGTGGCCAAGGAGAATGTTACTCACTTAGCGTTAATTGGGGCACAGTTGCCGAAAAGTTTTTGCATACTGATCCGAAGGATCGCAGTCGAAATTTTATAGGGTGCGCGACCAGCGCTCCCTATGGGAGTAGCCCCCGAGTGTCTGTTCGAGTCGTAGACTCGAGCAGAGACTTTAATTCAGCCATTGTTCAGTGTCAGGTCCGTAGGACATAAATTTTTTCGGATGCTTAAATCCATCCTCCCTATGGGAGTAGCCCCCGAGTCCGTAGTGGAGTCGTAGACTCGACGTAGGACTCGAAAAAACAATTCAGTTTTGTAACGTGTTGTTCATTCTTCGGGTGCGCAGCCAGCGCTCCTGATAGGAGTAGCCCCCGAGTAATTGGTCGAATCATAGATTCGAGTGAGTACTCTTAGCTTTGTAGCCGAAGAAATTGCGGCTGTTACTAGTGTAGCTTTTGATGACGTCAGTGCTGACGATCGATGACCTCAAGCGTCTGTTGCGCCAGAGGTGACTTGACTGGACGAACATGGGTCCCACTGTCTGACCTTGAATTGACCGGTCACGCGCGGCGTGGATATAATTACGGCGTCGCCTTGATTTCCGCACGTAGTGGACGGCGTGTTAGCGACGGTTCGTTGCGATGCTGACACGTGTATGGCCAGATCCTGCCGTTGGTGTTAGGTCTTCTCGATGGACGGCTGTCGTGCATCGTCTTCGTCTTTATAATCATTGGGGAAAACTTTAGTTTGTTTTCACCGCAGCTATTCTCGTTTCACTGCTTCCTTGTCCTCTGAGAGTTCTTGCTGTGCGCTGGAATACCCTTCCACATTTTCTTCTTCCATCTTGCGCTCTCGCCGCCGGCGCCGCCGTACCGCAATGGGAAAGCCGAAGAAGTCTTATTCTGCGGTTGTTACCAGCGCTGCTGGGGGGAAGAAGAGTGATGCCGCTACCCGTGTCACCGACGGTGGCTGGCGGCGATCGGAGACGCGGGAGAGTGATCTCCGCAAGCTTCGTGAGCGGGGCTTGATCCCGCAGGATAGGGAGGACGTCAAACGCCCAGGCAACGAGGTAATCCCCCGTCCCCCCGCTGGGTTTCAGGTTATGTTCCTTGCCTTCGTCATTCGTGGATTTTCCTTCCCAGTCCACGACTTCCTTCGTGGACTGCTTTTTTTGTACGGTGTCTAATTGCACCATCTTTCCCCTAATTCTCTTCTTCATATTGCTTGTTTTATCACTTTCTGCGAGTGCTGGCTCGGTATCGAGCCACACTTTGGCCTCTTCCGGAAACTCTATTCCGTGAAGAGGCAATCTGGTTCGGATGGTGTTTATCCCATTGGGGGTTGCATCATCTCCCTCAAACCCAATCTGCTTTTCTTTTCTTTTTCCATGTCTGAATCTGTCCAGTACTGGCGGAGGCGATGGTTTTATATCCGCGACTCCGTAGTGCCTGGGCAGCATTTTGGTCTTGCTCCTTTCGACCCCTCCCAAATAATCGAGCCGAAGAGGTCCTGGAAAAACCAGATCTTGGATGGCGAGGTGGCGGAGATAGAGGCTCTCTATCGTCGAGTGGAGGATCTCCAGTTGATTCCGGAGAAGGAAGTGAACGGTGTGGATATAATCCGCACTTTTCTTGAGCGTCGGGTGCAGCCACTCCAGGCTAGGGCGCACCCGATGTTCCTTTATGCTGGCCGCCGTGATCCGACGAGGGTTTCGGCTGAGAAATTCTCCCATGGAGATCTCGACAGGGCCCTTCGTTTGCTGCTAAAGTTCAAGGCTGGAGAGGATATCCCGGGGAAGTCGCTGACTCCTCCGTTTTCTTCTTCGCTGCCTGTTCCACAGGTGTAGATCTGTGCGCGTAGCGCTATTTTCGACTGCATTGTATTTGCGTTTGTTTGCTAACAAATTGTTCTTCTCTTGTGCAGAACTTCAAAGTGTCGGGGATGTCGCCTCCATTACCCGAAGTATTTCCGGATGCTCCAGATAATGATGTGGTGGATTCCATGTCCGAGCTGCCGTCGGCGCGGTCTCCGGCTGAAGAGGCCAACGAGTCGAGCGAGTACCACACTCGCAAACGATCACGGAGCTCCAGTGAGTCTTCGGATGCCTCGAATCCTCCGACTCCTAGGAACCCACTATGTCTTGAATGCCATAGTGATGGGCATGGAGGCTCTTCCACTCTGATTCCTACTGTTCCCGTGCGGGCTATAGCGCCGCACCCGCCAGCGAAGCGGAAGAAGGAAGAAAAGAAGGAAGAGAAGAAGGAAGAGAAGAAAGAGGAGAAGAAAATCCGGAGGACCCCTCCTGTCTTCAACCTGAGCGAGCTGGACTCGTAAGTTTCCTTTGTCCTGCACTGCTTTTTTATTTACTTTGTACTTGTGCTGATTTGTCCTTGTGCAGGCATTCTTCCAATGACTCCTCCAGCGATGGTGCTCGGGAGATGATGGGGGAGTCAAAAGTCGCGTCTCCTCCTCCTCAGACGGTGGCTACATCTGAGGGCGCCGCTCCGAACCCTTCTCCGCAGGAGGTTCAGGTGGTTGCGCCTCAGAATTTCGCCAGCGGACCTTCGGAGTCGCCATCGGATCATGTGAGTAGCTCTGCCTCCTGCCACGGGGGAAGCCCCCGAGCATCTATGAAGGAGTTTTGGTTGCGTGTTCTTCTTTTGAGTCTCGGGGGGAGCCCCCGAGTGTTTTCGTGTGTGTAATTTGTTTCTTCTCTTTCTTTTGGGCGTAGCCCCCGAGTCCTTCTCTTGACTAGTAGGTCTTTTTCCAGCAGCCTTTTGTGCAGGATGCCAAACGACTGGTGCAGCACCACCTGGTGCTGGAGGCCAGCCTCAAACAGCTTCAAGGTACTATTATGCCTTGATGTTTGCTTCTTCGTGTATTCTTGTCCTGTTGTCTGACGCTTGTACTTTTTGAATGCAGAGGAGCACAACACCTCCCTTCATGAGATTGATGCTCTCAAAAAGAGCCTCGGTCAAGCGGAGAAGAAAGTCGAGGCCGCCGTTGGTGCGAAGGAGCGCCTCGAGATGGAGCTGGCCACTGCGGCCGAGGCTAAGGAGCGCCTGCAGCGGGAAGCCACAGACCGCGAGAAGCATCTTGCCACTGCTGCGACTGCGCGTGAAAGAGAAGTGGCTGGCATGCTTATGGCGGCTGCCAAGGTTGTTTCGGGTGAGTATCTTCACCTTCATCTTTTTTTTGGTTTTCTTGTCTTTCTTCTGTGGTGCTTTTGTTCATTCCTCGTCTTTATTGTCTCAGATGCCGCGGGCATCGAGTTTGACCGCGGTGCTCTGGAGCACGGGAGTGCTCTGGATGATGCTACTGCAGCGGTCGAAGATCGCTGCAGCACCGTCGTCAGCTCGCTTGCCAAGGCCAAGGAGGTCCTTGGGCGCTTCTACAAGGAGCTTGTCCCTAAGGGCGCGGCCCTTGATGATGTTGACGCTCTTCCGGAGGCACTGTCAGCCGAAGCACCTGCGGCGTACAAGCGCAAGCAGAAGGGAATCGGCGCATCCGTCGGGCTGGCGATGGCTTTGGCTGCTGGAGAGGAGCTGGACCTTCCCCAGGTCACTTCCCGGATGCCGACAACTGCTGATGGATCCGAGGTAGCCTTCGCTACCTATTCTGCTTGTTGTAAGCGTTATGGGCCGAAGCTGATCGATCTGCTGGCCGAGTACGCGCTACGGCAGCAGGGGGAAGCCAAGGCGAGGAAATCCGGCTCTGAGGCTACTCAGGGTGTCGCGTCTTAGGCGCTGTAGCTGTAGGATAGTTGTAGTCTCTTTTGTTGTAATTATTTTGATGAACAAATCCTTGTGCCACGTAGTGGCTTTTGATGCACTTAATGAATTTGTTGAGTTATGTGCTCCTTCGTCTGCGTGTTCATGTCTTTGCCTTTCTGTTGATCTAGGGTCCTTCGGGTGCTGATCCCGTTGACACCTCGCCTGCAGCGCAGCTGCGGCCATCCTTGGATGATTTTTTGCAGCTTGCATTTCTTCAAGACCATGTTCGTAGTCTCGAGAAAGAGTTGCTTGGGGTGCGTGGTCATGCCGACGTTTGGAAGTACAAGGCGGATCGCGGTGCTGCCAGAGAGGAGTACTTGATGGCAGAATTGCTTCGATTATCCGAGCAGCTTTAGTGTAAGTTTTTTGAGCTATTGCCCTTTTCTTCGGATGCGCCTGCTGGCATTGCATCTTACTTTTGTGCAAGTATTGCAGGTGCTAACCTTGCTCCAAGGAAGGAGAAGGAGCGTGTTGCTGTTCGGGTCAATTGTTTGACTCAGCAGGACATGGAAGCCGGCGGGTTCTTCTGGATGGATCGTGACCGTGCTATGGTCCTTGCGACGGTGCAGGATCGCGTTCACCAAGTATCGCAGGTGCTTAGTCAGGTGCAGACTTCGCTCGCGTCGGTTCTGCATGTGATGTTTCCGCTGGATGTTGCGCCTTCAACCCTCTCTGGTCTTCTGTCGAAGTTTCGAAACGTGCATCATGTCAAGGAATTGGTGAGGCAGCAGCTCGTCGCAGGGGTGAAGGCTGCGCTATCCCTTGTTAGGCTGCACCATCCTGATGTAGATCCGTCTGTTGTAGCGGCTGGGCCACCCCCTCGACCAGATGGTGGTGTGTGGGATATGCGTCCGCATTACGCGGCTGTAGGGAAGTATGCCGAAGAGATTGTAGATCTATTTGAGCAGCGTGCTCAGGTTATTCTTCAGAATAGATAGTGCCTGTAAAAGAGATAAATGTAAAATTTGTATATATTTGACTAGGCGTGTTTTTCCCTTTGTTATAAAGGTTTGGTTGTTGTTTGAGCACGTAGTGCTTTGTTCGCATACGTGTCCTTTTCGTTAGCCTGACGTGGTCAGCTACTCAGGTGTACACGTGTTATCCTCAGTCGACAAAATCGTGAGGTGGGGGGAGCCCCCGAGTGCGTTTGTAGCATGAAGTAAAAGTGCGAATAGGAAAACGAAATTTTTGGGGCGAGACACTTAGCTTTATTTGTATCGTAATGGAGGAGGTACATTGTTCGGCTGAGTACCCTTGGCTGAAATAACCTTATTGAAAGTAAAGGGGTAGGTAGATAGGGGTAGAATCGTCGCAAGTGTGCAATGTTCCATGGGTTGGAGTATGCGACTCCAGACTCCACGTGATTGAGGCGATAGGCGCCACCTGGGATGACTTCGGTGATGATGTAGGGTCCTTCCCATGGTGACTCGAATTTCTTCGGTCGCTCTTGCTTGAGTCGCAAGACGAGGTCTCCTTCGACGAAGGACCTTGGGCGCAGCCGTCGGCTATGGTAGTTGCGAAGACTCTGCTGGTACACCGCTGATCGAGCTGCTGCTATGTCTCGTGCCTCGTCGAGTGTGTCGACAGCGTCTTCGAGTGCAGCCGTGGATTCGGCTTCGCTATAAGCGACGACCCGGGGGGGGGGGGGGGGGGGGCTGGTGGCATACTTCGGCTGGTAGCACGGCTTCGGCTCCGTGCACCATGAAGAACAGCGTGTAGCCGGTGGAGCTGTTTGGCGTGGTACGCAAGCTCCATAGGACGGAGGGTAGCTCTTTCGTCCAGGCTACGGCGAGTCGCTCGAGTGGGCTCATGAGGCGCTTCTTGATGCCAGCGCCGATTAGGCCGTTGGCCTTTTCCACCTGCCCGTTCGTTTGCGGGTGCGCCACAGAGGCGTATGTCATGTTGATTCCAAGGCCTTCGCAGAAGTCTTGGAATTCTTTGGATATGAAGTTCGATCTGTTGTCGGTGATGATGTTATGCGGTGCACCGAACCTGTAGACAATGGTTTCAAAGAACTTGAAGGCAGTCTTGCCCTTTTGGTTAGTTACCGGCATGGCTTCGATCCACTTGGTCAATTTTTCGACTAGGAGGTAGACGTGCCCTCCTTTCGAGGACCTTGGCAGTTTGCCGATCATGTCGAGGCCCATTGGGCGAAGGGCCAGGTCAAAGGTATGGGCCTGAGCTCTTACCCGGGTGCATGTGGTTTGTCAGCGAACCTTTGGCACCCTTTGCATCTTCGGACGATGT
Source organism: Avena sativa (assembly GCA_916181665.1). NCBI lineage: Eukaryota > Viridiplantae > Streptophyta > Magnoliopsida > Poales > Poaceae > Avena > Avena sativa. The sequence continues at coordinate 201,102,568 of OV702282.1, forward strand.
CCTTTACATCGTTCATGGCCGTTGGCCAATAGAATCCAGCTCGTAGAGCTTTGGCGACAAGGGAGCGACTGCCTGCGTGATGGCCGCAGATGCCCTCATGGATGTCTTGAAGTATGGTTTTCCCGTCACCGATGGTGATGCACCTTTGTAGTACACCCAAAATGTTGCGCTTGTACATCTCGCCATTGATGATGGTGAAGGCTTTTGACCGGCGAGATATGCGTCGGGCATCTGTCGGGCTATCAGGTAGTTCCCCGTCTATCAAGTACTGGAGGTACGGTCGTGTCCAGGTTTCTTCGACTGCCATGACCTGCATCAGGTTGACCGTGGCGACTTCTGTGTCCAGTTTTTCGGGTCCTTCATGACCTTCGGGTAGCGTAGCCCCCGAGTGTTCTGCTTCTTCGGGTGATCCCTTGGGGAATTTCCGCTTGATGGATGGCACGCAGATCTGTTCGAGGAACACACCTGGTGGCACCCTTGCGCAGGTGGAGCCGATGTTGGTCTGTCGGCCTCCTCGTTGCTTTCTCTTCCAACGTGCCAAAGCTCGCACCCGTCGAATTCTCCTTCGAGTGCATTGTAGAGTGCGCGGTACGCGATCATGTTTTCGGCATGTGCGTCGCACTCATTCATCGTCTGTTGGACGACGAGGTTGGAGTCACCGTAGATGACCAGGCACGTTGCGCCGCAGATCTTTGCCATCCTCATGCCGTGGATGAGGGCTTCGTATTCGGCCTTGTTGTTGGAAGCCTGGAATTTCATCCGAAGGACGTACTTCATCTTGTCACCCTGCGGGGAGGTCAGTATGACCCCGGCTCCTGCTCCAGCTTCACGCTTGGAGCCGTCGAAGTGCATCGTCCATGACTGCGACATGTCTGGGGTGTCTGGCAGCTGCAGCTCCATCCAGTGAACCAGGAAGTCCGGGAGGACCTGAGACTTGATTGCGAGTCGCTTCTCGTAGATGATGTCTAGGGGTGACAGCTCGATGCCCCACAGGGCCACGCGTCCTGTGGCCTCCGGATTGTTTAGGATGCTGTTCAGGGGTGCTTCGTTGACGACCATCACCTGGTGCTCCTGGAAGTAATGGCTCAACCGAAGAGCCGTCATGAACACGCCGTAGGCGAGTTTCTGGTAGTGAGGGTACCTCTGCTTTGTTGGCGTCAATACCTCGCTGAGGTAGTAGATTGGGCGTTGGACCCCATGTGTCTTGCCTTCTTCGGGTCGTTCGACCACCAGCATGGTGCTTACCACCTGGTGTGTGGCTGCTATGTACAGCAGTAGGGGATCGCACTCCTTTGGCGTAACCAAGACGGGCGAGGTGGAGAGCAGTCGCTTTAGATCTTCGAATGTGTCGTCCGCTTCAGGCGTCCACTCGAATTTATCTGCCTTGCGTAGCAGTTGGTAGAATGGCAGGGCTTTCTCGCCCATGCGGCTGATGAACCTGCTCAATGCCGCTATTCGTCCTGCGAGCTGCTGGACATCCTTGAGGTTCTTCGGCTTCTCCATGGCCATGATGGCCTGGATTTTCTTCGGGTTCGCCTCGATCCCTCGCTGGGAGATGAAGTAGCCAAGGAGCTGTCCTGATGGGACGCCGAAGGTGCACTTTTCAGGGTTGAGCTTGATCCTGTAGCGGTCGAGATTATCGAACGTCTCGCGGAGATCGTCGATGAGCGTTCTTGCCTCCCTGGTTTTGATGACTATGTCGTCGACATAGACTTGGACATTGCGACCAATCTGGTCCTTCAGGCATGCCTGCATGCATCGCTGGTACGTGGCACCTGCGTTCTTTAGCCTGAAGGGCATTGTGTTGTAGCAGAACACTCCGAACGGTGTGATAAACGCCGTTTTCTCTTGATCTTCGACCTTGAGTCGGATCTGGTTGTAGCCTGAGTAGGCGTCAAGGAAGGAGAGTTTCTCGCATCCTGCAGTCAAATCGATGATCTGATCGGTCCGAGGAAGGGGGAAGTGGTCCTTTGGGCAGTGCTTGTTCAGCGACGTGAAGTCCATGCACATCCGCAGGATGTCCGTGTCCTTCTTGGGGACCATCACTGTATTTGTGAGCCACTCGCTTTCTTTGATCTCCCTGATGAAGTCTGCAGCGAGTAGTCTGTTGATTTCCATCCCGATGGCTTCGGCCCGTGGCTCGGACAGTCTCCGGATGGACTGCTTGACGGGCTTGGTGTCTGGAAAGACGTTGAGTGCGTGCTCGGAGAATTTCTTGGGAACTCCTAGCATGTCCGCAGGACACCAGGCGAAGATTTCCTAGTGCTCACGGAGGAATTCGACGAGCGTGCTTTCCTATGCAGGGCTGAGGTCGTTGGAGATCAGCGCTGTCTTGGAGGCGTCCGTCGGGTGGACCTGCACCTTTTTTGTGTTGACGGTGGAGTCGAAGGACATGTCAGGTGCGTTATGTCGGGCGACTGGAGTGCCCCATTGTCCGTCACCTCGTGGAGCCTTATGATCTCATCCTGCATGCCGAATGACTGGGAGATTCTGTTGAAGTCCCTGTCGCAGTGGTCTGATCGGGTGAAGCTCCCGTGGACCGTGATGACGCCCCTGGGTCCTGGCATCTTGAGTAGCAGGTATGCGTAATGTAGGACAGCCAAGAACCTTGCGAATGCTACACTGTTGGAGATATGCCCAAGAGGCAATCATAAAGTGGTTATTATCATATCTTCACACTTATGATAAATGTTTATATTCATGCTATAATAGTATTAACAAGGAAACATTAATACTTGTGTGAATTGTAAACTTAAATTGAAGTCCCTAGTATAGCCTCTATACTTCACTAGCTTGTTGGTTGATTAAATGATTGTGGTTTCCATATCATGAACATTGAGATGTTATCAACAGCAAGATCATATCGTTAGGAGAATGATATGGTGGACATACTCCTATTGATAAGCGTAGCATAAAGATCAAGTCATTTCAATAGTTCAATTGCTATATGCTTTCTGATACATAGTAACCTAATTCCTTCGACCATGAGATCATGCATATCACCTTTACCGGATGGATGCTTTGATGACATCAAACACCACACCGTAACTGGGTGGCTATAAAGGTGGCATTAAGTGTTCGGAAAGTATTGGTTGAAACACATGGATCAAGAGTGGGATTTGTCCATCCACATGACGGATAGATATACTCTGGGCCCTCTCGGTGGAATGTCATCCAATTGGCTTGCAAGCATGTGACTTGGTCACAAGGGATCACATATCACGGGAACGAGAAAAGAGTACTTATTGGTAACGAGGTTGAACTAGGTATGTGGAGATACCGACGATCATAACCTCGGATAAGTAAACTATCGTGAGACAAAGGGAAATTGGTATCGTATGTAAGTGGTTCATTCGATCGCAAAGTAATCGTAGAAATATGTGGGAGCCATATGAATTTCCAGATTCCTCTATTTGTTATTGTTCGGAGAAGTGTCTCGATCATGTCCGCATAATTCACGAACCGTAGGGAGACACACTTAAGGATTCGACGTTGTTTGAGTAGTTATGGTATTATGAGAAAGAGACCGAATATTGTTCGGAGTCTCGGATGGGATCCGGGATATCACGAGGTGATCCAGAATGGTCCGGAGAATAAGATTCATATAAGGAAAGTCCCGTTTCGGAGTTCGGGAATGATTCCGGTGTTTTCATCGGGAATGTTCTAGAAGGTTCCGGATTGTCCGGCACTCCGGGGGGGAGGGTACATGAGTGTGTCATTGAATGATTGCATCATGTACTAAGTGTTCTTGCTGTTCCAAAAACATGAAAGTCAAATTGCCAGTTTGAAAGTCAAACGGCTAAAACAGGAAACTGTGGGAAACAGGAAACTGTGGGAAACAAGCAAGAGGAGTTGGAACCAACTTGGAGGAGGAGTCCCACTCCTCCAAGCCGGCGCCCAGCCCAAGGCCGACTTGGGGAGGGACTCCCCTCCCCTGGCCGCGCCTCTCCACCCATAAAAGGAGGGGCAGGGCTCCCCTCCTAGGACACACAAGTTCCTATCTTCTACCTCCGGTTTAGAGCCGTTTTGGTTTAGAGCTTCTAATTGCTTTAGCCAGCGGTTTAGAGCCTTCTAATTGGTTTAGAGACTTCTAATTGGTGTGTCTAATTACTAGACCACTAATAGCCTCTCTCATAAGCTCCACCATACTCGCACCGGCTTAAGGCGAAGCCCTGCGGGATCTCCCCTCTACTTCCGGTACCACGCCGTTGTGCTGCCGGAATCGCGAGGAGAGTGCTACAACCTCCGCTGCCTGCTGGAACAAGGGAGAGGAAGGTCTTCGTCGAGTACCGAACGTGTGACCGACTGCGGGAGCGCTGCCGGAACGTGGCGCCGGAAGGATCGTCTACGCGATCTTGAGATCGGAAAGAGTATGACTACATCACCCACGAGAATCTGCTCTCGTTAACCGCTTTGGAATCTTCGAGGGTAAGTTATTCCATCGACTCGTTGCTACAATCTAGTAGATAGATCTTGGCTTGTTTGTTTGTATGCGATGGAAATTTTTTGTTTTCCATGCTACGAACCCCTACAGTGGTATCAGAGCCGTGTCTATATGTAGATCTGTTGCACGAGTAGAACACAATGGTCATTGTGGGCGTTGATGCTTTTATTGTCGATTGCTTTTTGTGTACTTTGCATCTTGCGGTATGTTGGGATGAAGCGGCCCGGGCTAACCTTACATGACATCGTTCATGAGACCTGCTCCACGCTTGACATGCAACTTGTATTGCATAAGTGGCTTTGCGGGTGCCTGTTTCTCCTAGCATAGTTAAGATCCAATTTACAACGGGTGATTAACAATACTAGTATCAATGTTGTGGTTCTTGTTCGTAAGTTAGAACGACACTTATTGAAAGCCCCAAACCACGTAAAATATGTAAAGAAAGTAGAGGCGTCTAACTTTGTTTTGCAGGGGTGTGCTGTGATGTGATATGGCCATGATTGTGATTATATATGATGTATGCAATGTTCCTTATTGTAAGTTGGCAACCGGCAGGAGCCATATGGTTGTCTTTAATTTATGTTAAGACCCGCGTGTCTATTCAAAGTAGTTGTAATAGTTGAAGCCGGTGGACGACAACCATGGAGAAGCGTCATTGACCTTGATGCAATGCCGGTGATGATGGAGATCGTGTTCGTGCTAGAAGATGGAGATCGGAAGCACAAAGAAGAAAGGCCATATCATATCACATATTATTGAATTGCATGTGATATTAATCCTTTATGCATCTTGTATTGCTTAGTAGACGACGGTAGCATTATAAGATGATCCCTCAAGCACACAATTTCAAGTTCTTAAGTGTTCACCCTTAGTATGCACCGTTGCTAAAGCTTGTTGTTTCGAAGCACCACGTGATGATCGGGTGTGATAGATTCAGCAAGTGTATACAACGTAAGCAAGCCAGATTTGCTTATGCGGAAGCTAAGGTTTGATCTTGACGAGCCTAGCATGTACAGACATGGCCTCAGGAACACGGATTACCGAAAGGTAGAGCATGAGTCATATAGTAGATATGATGAACATGTTGATTGTTCGCCATTGAAGCTATATCAACTCTCGTGATGATCGGTTTTGATGTGGTGGATTTGGTTCGTGTGATCACTAAAACAATGTGAGGGATATTGTTTTGAGTGGGAGTTCACCTAGATTAATTTAATTATTAATTAGAACTCAATTTATCATAAACTAAATCAAAGTGAATTTGCATAGTTGCTGTAGTCATTGGCATCCGTTTACCACTTTGCGCTTAGTTATAATTGAGGTGATAGAACTATAGAATTCTGGTTAGTTACTTTACGAATTGGTATCGTATTGTTTTGAAGTGTTAATCTAAAGTTTAAAAGTCCTATTGCAAACTTTCAGTAAGTTCCGGTTACTCCATGAAGTTTAATAATTAGTATTAAATCAAGAGTAACAATTCCAAGTGTTAGTATATAAGTATCATGTTTGTCTCCATGATTCTTGATATCCAAAGGATTCTCTTAATATCAAGGTTATCTAGGATCTGAAAGAGTTGTTTCAGAAACCATGATGTGTGGAAGATATTGTGATATCTGAAACGAAGTTTTGGTTGCAACATGATAGAGTATAATATGTCTAAAGTCATGTTCTCATATTTGATGAGAATTTGCAAAAAGGTTGGAGACACTTGTTGTCCTAATCCTCCAAAAGTTTTGGATAGAAACATTATACTCATAAATTCATCGTTACAAGCTAACAGTAGCTTGATCATGGACAATTCCATGATAAAGGTGAATATTTGATGTAGGTAAAATGTTTACTACACCAAGAGATTACTAAAGAAAGGAATTTGAAAGAACACCAAACATTTGATGATGGTGATCTACTTCAAAGTGCAAGTCCAAAGACATTGGTATTTAACTATACACGCTTTGGACTATGTGTCATATGTATGACTCCACTATTGATGTTGATAGATTCTTTCAAACAGAAAAGGAAATATTGAAAGAGAATCTCATAAATATATGGCAGAAAAGAAAAGACTAGAATTGTTCAGTTTAAGTATATGGATGATATACATGTTATGGATATATTCTTTGCTTATTAAACAATGAGGTTCTTAAGTATTTGATACTGAATTTGTTGGTGTGAATCGTCATACGAAACAACACAATTCATGAACTACAATGGCTTAAGTAACTAGCAAAAGAATATGTGATGATGTTCATCGAGAACAAAATAAAGGGTTATTGTGTTGCTCGTTAAACATCAAAGCTTGCCTTCAAGATTTGTTTTATCAGGTATTATGAGAACAACAGAGTTGTTCAAATAATTGCCATAATCCATAAAAGATGGATGATTCACAAATCTCGTTGGAGAAATCACATCCATAAAACTAGTGCTAAAAATGTCGAAAGACAAATTGATTGAAAGATCACTTAGGAAGTGACATCGCCGTTTAAATTATATTGGAAAGAAAACATGAAGAAACTCCATGTGGATGGAATTTTGGAGTTTTTGATTTTTGATCAAATGACGCTTGTGAAACTTTCCTAGAGATAATTAAAACTTCGTTCATAGGCCAAAAGGGAACGAATGACTAGCTTATTGGAACTTGTACATATTGTTGTACGAAATCCATTATGTGTAGTCAAGAGCGATGGATTTCAACTTCATATGCTTTCTCCAAAAATTTGAGTGAATATATGAATATTTACTTAATAAGGATAAAGTAAGAAACATTTGAAAAGTTCAAAGACTTTCAAGATGAAGTGCAAAATCATTGTAACAAGAATATAAACAGTTTATGATAAGATCATAAAGAAAGATATTTGAGTTACAAGTTTAGCATAATACCTAAGATTTAAGGAATCGTTCCGTGGATTTGCATTTTCCCGAAACACCATAAGAGTATGGAGCGTTCGAGATATGTAATTAAACCTTGTTTGACATGGTAAGATCGAAGGTGTAATTCATAAAACTGCCATTATATTTTAAAGATTAAAAGCTTTAGAGATTACCGTTTTTCCACTGAAAAGAGCTTCATCATAATCCGTTGAAATGACACCATATAAAGTTATGGTTTGGGATAAAACCCAAGTAGTCCTTTCTTAAAACATTGGTATGCTATGCATAAGAAAGATATGTGCAACCAAAGTCGGATGAACCTGTCTTTGTATAACTGTTAAGTATTCCTCCATAAACACCGGAGACAAAAGTGTTTGTTGCTTAGAACGTCAAGTTTCTTTGAGAAGGAATTTTTCGTGAAAAGTTAAGTGGGAGGACAATAGAACTTTGATAAGGTTAAAAGAACCTTAGCTATATGTGCAAAGTTGCGCAGCACCGAAAAGTGTTCCGGAGGCAGCAACAATGCTCATGGCTCATGTGCCTCAAAGGTTGTGGTCACGGAGATCTAAGTTCCTATTGAAACAAGTAGATCGGGTAAACAATCAAATACCAAGATTTGAGAGTTGAATCATTATTTGAGAATAATGAACCGACTACATGCAAAGAAGCGATGATGGGCCCTGACTCCGTCAAATGGCTTGAAGCCATAAAATCCGTGATAGTTCCATACATGAAAAATCAAGTTTTGAACTTGAAGGACCCTCGAGAAAGGTGTAAGACCTTACAGTTGTGTCTGGATCTATAAAGAAATAGACATGGATGTTTTACATCTATGAAATAGTCGACATGTTGGGAAAGAGTTCACAACAATGTTCAAAAGTTGACTATGACAAGATCTGATCTTTCATAGCGATATTTAGTCTAGATGGATTAGTGTAGCAACCACTACATATAATTTTATTATATGGTAGTTGAATAAACAAAACAAGTTCTTCTAATAGAAGGGTTACCTAGGACGTGTGCATGACACAGTACAAAGGGTTTTGTTAAAATTCAAGGGATGCTAAAAACATATGCAAACTTCAATGGTTGAAGTAAGCATAGCGGAGTTGGAATCTTCACTGTGATGAAACTGTTAAAGGAGTTTAAAAGTTCATCAGAGATGATGGAGATGCTTGCATTTGCAAGAAATTAAGTGGGAGTGCTAAGACATGTTTCTAATACATTATGTGGAAGACATATTGTTGATTGGAAATAATGTATCTTTTATTAACACATATTAAGAATTTCATCCCGATGAAAGACTTAGGCAAAACCTAAATATTTGGCATCAATAGACGCTAATATGGTTGTGCCAGAAGTACATAGACAAGATATTGAATGAGTTCAATATAGAAACTACAAGAGAGGTTCTTGTCACACAGAAAGGATTGAATAAGTTCAATGTTGATGATATATTCAAATGTATTGACATTTGGTAAAGTGAAACAAATAATCAAGTATAGATTGATACTTGATGTATGAAATCACAAAGAGTATTTATATCAATCATACTGTGATATGTACAAATCCAGATATGTCCTATGCTCTAAATGTTGTGAGCATATACCAGAATGATTCGTAAGATGATCATTGGACAATAGTAAGGATATTCTTATGATCTTTTGAAAGAACTAAGAGTATAATATTTGTAGAAGTGACAAATAGATGGTTAGTTCATTGTAAAAGTACTACATTGATACTAGCTTTGTCACAAAGTACAAATTAAGTTTATCTCAATCTAAACTAAGGGTGGCACAATATAATGGAAAGTGAGTTCCATAATGGATTTGGATGATTTCCAAAGTTAAGACATTGTGACAGATACTACAACAAAAGGCTAAGTATATGACTGCTATTATAGCAGCTAAAGAGGGCATTTGGGTCAAGTAGTTTGTTATCAAACTAGGTGTAGTTCATAGCGGGATAATACTATGAAGATATATTGTACGACAATATTATCAACATGTTTTAACCCCAAAGAACTGAAGGTCACACCGAAAGACCAAATTTATACAAAGCCATCTCATTAGAGAATGAGTGATGCGTAGAGACGCAAAGACATGCAATTACACACGGACCTGGAAGTGTCAAATCCGGAGATCAGTTGACCACTAGCAATCGTGTACATACAACACTGGAAAGCCATAGGTGTTGAATACACAAAGGTTTGAAACTAGATTATTGACTCTAGTGCAAGTGGGAGACTGTTGGAGATATGCCCAAGAGGCAATAATAAAGTGGTTATTATCATATCTTCACACTTATGATAAATGTTTATATTCATGCTATAATAGTATTAACAAGGAAACATTAATACTTGTGTGAATTGTAAACTTAAATTGAAGTCCCTAGTATAGCCTCTATACTTCACTAGCTTGTTGGTTGATTAAATGATTGTGGTTTCCATATCATGAACATTGAGATGTTATCAACAGCAAGATCATATCGTTAGGAGAATGATATGGTGGACATACTCCTATTGATAAGCGTAGCATAAAGATCAAGTCATTTCAATAGTTCAATTGCTATATGCTTTCTGATACATAGTAACCTAATTCCTTCGACCATGAGATCATGCATATCACCTTTACCGGATGGATGCTTTGATGACATCAAACACCACACCGTAACTAGGTGGCTATAAAGGTGGCATTAAGTGTTCGGAAAGTATTGGTTGAAACACATGGATCAAGAGTGGGATTTGTCCATCCACATGACGGATAGATATACTCTGGGCCCTCTCGGTGGAATGTCATCCAATTGGCTTGCAAGCATGTGACTTGGTCACAAGGGATCACATATCACGGGAACGAGAAAAGAGTACTTATCGGTAACGAGGTTGAACTAGGTATGTGGAGATACCGACGATCATAACCTCGGATAAGTAAACTATCGTGAGACAAAGGGAAATTGGTATCGTATGTAAGTGGTTCATTCGATCGCAAAGTAATCATAGAAATATGTGGGAGCCATATGAATTTCCAGATTCCTCTATTGGTTATTGTTCGGAGAAGTGTCTCGATCATGTCCGCATAATTCACGAACCGTAGGGAGACACACTTAAGGATTCGACGTTGTTTGAGTAGTTATGGTATTATGAGAAAGAGACCGAATATTGTTCGGAGTCTCGGATGGGATCCGGGATATCACGAGGTGATCCGGAATGGTCCGGAGAATAAGATTCATATAAGGAAAGTCCCGTTTCGGAGTTCGGGAATGATTCCAGTGTTTTCATCGGGAATGTTCTAGAAGGTTCCGGATTGTCCGGCACTCCGGGGGGGAGGGTACATGAGTGTGTCATTGAATGATTGCATCATGTACTAAGTGTTCTTGCTGTTCCAAAAACATGAAAGTCAAATTGCCAGTTTGAAAGTCAAACGGCTAAAACAGGAAACTGTGGGAAACAAGCAAGAGGAGTTGGAACCAACTTGGAGGAGGAGTCCCACTCCTCCAAGCCGGCGCCCAGCCCAAGGCCGACTTGGGGAGGGACTCCCCTCCCCTGGCCGCGCCTCTCCACCCATAAAAGGAGGGGCAGGGCTCCCCTCCTAGGACACACAAGTTCCTATCTTCTACCTCCGGTTTAGAGCCGTTTTGGTTTAGAGCTTCTAATTGCTTTAGCCAGCGGTTTAGAGCCTTCTAATTGGTTTAGAGACTTCTAATTGGTGTGTCTAATTACTAGACCACTAATAGCCTCTCTCATAAGCTCCACCATACTCACACCGGCTTAAGGCGAAGCCCTGCGGGATCTCCCCTCTACTTCCGGTACCACGCCGTTGTGCTGCCGGAATCGCGAGGAGAGTGCTACAACCTCCGCTGCCTGCTGGAACAAGGGAGAGGAAGGTCTTCGTCGAGTACCGAACGTGTGACCGACTGCGGGAGCGCTGCCGGAACGTGGCGCCGGAAGGATCGTCTACGCAATCTTGAGATCGGAAAGAGTACGACTACATCACCCACGAGAATCTGCTCTCGTTAACCGCTTTGGAATCTTCGAGGGTAAGTTATTCCATCGACTCGTTGCTACAATCTAGTAGATAGATCTTGGCTTGTTTGTTTGTATGCGATAGAAAAATTTTGTTTTCCATGCTACGAACCCCTACATACACACCCGAGGATGGCATGGTATTGTGATGGCCAGTCCACCACTTCGAATTCGAGCCGCTCGCATCGGAAGTTGTCCGGCTTGCCAAAGATGACATCAAGCCATATTTTTCCCAGGGGGAAATGCCCTTTCCTGGGACGATGCCGTGGAACATTGTGTCTGACTATTCCAGGCTGCACAGCGGGATCCGCATTGCTACTAGAGTGCTTGCGAACATCAGGTTGATGCCCTGCCGCCGTCCATGAAGACGCGTCTCATCTCGAAACCTCCGATCTGCACCTCCAGCACCAGGGCAGCATGACCTGGGCGAGGGATCTGGCAAGGGTGATCCGAACGACTGAACGTGATGCAGGACTCCGATCCGCTGAGGTACTCAGGGATGGCGGGTGGAGTTGTCATAGCCAGGTTGATCTGACGGGTGATTTTCTTCTGCACCCTATTCGTCGGGCGCCCCTTCTGGATCACCAGTGCTCCTTTCGGCGGGGGATACCCGTGCCCAGCGTTGTTCTGTGCTGGTGCGACTGGTTGGTTCGGGCCTCTTGCAGGTGGCGGTGGAGGAGCTCCATGTGCTATTTCACCTGGTGCGGGTGCGTTTCCGAACCCAGGGGGTGGAGCTTGCTGCCTCATCTGAGCCATGCTTTCGCTGAGCTTCTGGAACTCGCGGCAGTCCTTGAGCATGTGGCTTGCCTTCTCCTTACCATCCTGCTTGTCGATGTAGAAGCGGATGGTGCATGGACCCGAAAGTTTTTCGTATGCTGAGGGTTCGCTATCGCGATCGCGGCGCTGCCACGACTGTGCTGGGCGTCCTCCATCGCGGAAGTTGCTCCACGGTATCCGCCACTGTTGCGGTTGGTATCGCTGCGGCGATCGGCGTAGCTGGCCACGACCATGTCGGGTCCATCGCGATCGTCGTAGACGCGCGGTCTCCTCTTGTTACGGCGTTCCCGTCGTCGGCCGTAATCGTCCTCTTCCTCCGATTGTGCCCGATGGACAGAATCTTCACCGTTGGCCCACCTGTTGGCGATGTCCATGAGGTGGTCGAGTGTCTTGGGATTGATGCGCCCGAGTTCCTCCTTGAAGTCCTGGCGCTTGACGCCGTCCTTGAAGGCGTCGATGGCCCTCTCTTCGGAGATGTGCGTTGCGGAGTTCTTGGTGTTGGACCAGCATAGTATGTACGAGTGAATGGATTCGCCTGTTCGTTGACTGCAGGCTCGCAACTCCTCGATTGAGGCGGGCCTCTTACTGGTGCCTTTGAAGTTTCGGATGAAACTGTAAGCCAGCTCCTCCCAGCTTCGGATGGATCCTGAGGATAGGCTGCTAAGCCAGATCCGAGTTGTGCCTGTCAGCTGCAGCTGAAGGCATTGCATGGCGGTTTCCTTGTTTCCACCGTGCAACTTGACGGATGACAGGTGGTCGCTGAGCCATGCCTTGGGGTCCTGTGTGCCGTCGAACTTCGGAGTATCCGAAGGAAGCTTGAAATTTCGCGGCATCCGTGTCCGTCGGACAGATCTGCTGAAGCACCGGGCTCCGCAGAGTTCTCCTTCGTCTTCGTCCTTCTCGGATTCAGACGAGCATGCGCGCTTGGCTCGTGTTTTGTCGATTTTGCGTTGTGTTAGCGCGTCTCTGGCGTCGTAATCGCGGCTTGGTTGAAGGAGTGGGGCTGCGGTTGAACCTGACCGTAGCTTTATTTTTCGGCTCCGTAGGAGTTTCTTGATGGAGCGCAACTCCGACGAGTCCGAGTCCGGTGAGCGCGGACTTGTGCATTGCTCTCTTCGGGTCCCCCTCCGGAGGTGGGTGGGCTGCGAGGTACGCAGTGGCTGCTATGATCACAGCTTGCGGTGTCTTTGGTATGATGTTTCCATCGGCATCCATCTCCATGAAGTATGCGTTGAGGGTTCGGGTCACCTCATGACGCTCCTTGGGGTCCATGTTCTCCGTTCGGGAGCGATGCTTATTGCCGTGGTTGTCGTTCGAGCTGGAGCCAATGCCCATGGCGAAGAGTGCAGCTCGTCGCGCGCTGGACTCCAAGGTTGCTTGCTTGCGTTTGTCGAGAACCTCTTGCATCTTGACCTTCTTCTTGTGCTCCTCGATTAGGAGCAGATGGTAGGCCATCAGCAGATCCCGTGAGGAGTCTGCAGGCAGGACTATGCTACCCGCCACGGCGGCGCGTGCCTGAGCCCATCCTTCTCTGCTAAGGCGGATGACATGGCCGTTGTTGTCCCCTTCGGGTGGGGGGACTGGCTTCTTCTGTTCCCGCCGTTTCGATCTGGCGGGTTAGGTGTTGGGTTGGGCGGCGTGTTGGGTGTTTGCTGCTCCACGTCGCCCTGGATGACTACGGCGCATTGGTAGCGCTCGTAGATTGGTCCGCTGCTGCCGCAGCTTTCGGATCCGGAACCGTAGGTCCCTTCATCCGATGGCGGATCGCTCAGATCGGAGTTGCAGCTGCTGCTGTCGTAGGATTCATCTGTTGATGATGTTGTGCGTAGCACAGGGTGTGGGGCCCATGAAGCGGGCCTGATTGATGGTAGGGGCACCCGCTCAGGGAGGCGGAGGGTGCCAGTTTGCCCCACTTGGAAGCAGAAGCTCCCGAACAGGATCTCGTGTCCGTCGCCTACGGGCTCGAAGTCCTTCATGGTGGCCGGTGAGTGGGCGATGAAGTCGAAAGCACCGAAGAGGAGGTGACTCTCCGTCGCCGCAGAGTTGTAGATCGATCGGGCTGGGACCGTCACGATCGCACAATCAGTGTCCCCAGTTCCCACAGACGGCGCCAATTGACGAGGTTTGATCTCGTCAATGCCCATTGTTATGGACTTGGGTTTTGGAGAAGATGGGGATGCTGGAGATCGCGGAACGGTTAGCAAACAAGCAATACGGGGACACGAGGTTTACCCAGGTTCAGGCCCACGGAGGGAAAACCCTACTCCTGCTTGTCTGCTCTTGATTACGACGGGACCGGTGATTACAGGGGTGCGCAGATGCAATCTGGCGTGGAGGTGTGTATGCGAAAGTATGAGAGAGATATCTAGGTCGTACCCTCCTGGCCTTTATATAGACTTAGGCAGGTCCCGGGCACAGATCTAGTCGGTTACAGGTTCTAGGGTTTACCCCTTTGAATTTCCTATCTACTCTAGTCTTGCTCTCAAAGGATCCGAAGGCGTCATGGGCCTTGGCCACCCAAAAATCTTCATGGGCTGGCGTATATTTGCCGTGGGCCTTCCTTGGGCTGGACCAAGTATGCTGAGATCGTGTACCCGCGGGGTATAACCATGTCAGGGTCCATAGTTCACTAGAGGTGCTCTCCTTAGATAAACAACATGGCATGAAGGGTAAACAAATTACAGCGGGGCAATTGACAAGAACTGAGCAAGGCATACCAATGCAATTACTAGCGAGAAAGATCCTATGAGGCTGATTGGGCAATACAACAATATACATAGACCGTCATCCAACTGCATCTATGACTAGAAGTCCACCTTTAGGTTATCATCCGAACCCCCTCCAGTATTAAGTTGCAAGCAACAGACAATTGCTTTAAGTAAAGTGTGTAAGGTAAACAGTCCACATGTTCCATGAACAAGAGACCGTTGTTTTCTCCCTAGTAGCAACAGCACATCTACAACCTAATATATTATTGTCACTTCCCTTGGAAACTAGAGGCATGAACCCACTATCGAGCATAAATACTCCCTCTTGGAGTCACTAGCAACTACTTGGCCAAGATAACCACTAGCAACAGAGAGCATGCAAGATCACAAACAACACAGACATGGTAGAATCATAAAGATAGAACCATTAATCAAACCAACATAATAATCTCAATATCCATCGGATCCCCGCAAACACAACATGCATGATTACAAATAGATTAGATCTTGATCATGAACGGAGCTCACAAGATCTATACATGAAAGCACAAAGGAGGAGATACAACCATCTAACTACTACATGGACCCATAGTCCAAGGTGGAACTACTCATAAATCATACCGGAGAGAAGGCCTCCAGGATGATCTCCCCTCCGGCAGGGTGCCGGGAAGAGCTTCAGATCCCCCCGATCTAGGGATGATGGTGGCGGTGGCTACAGACGGTTTCGTGGAATATTGATCGGGTACCGAGAATTTCTGCATCGGGGGCTTCTTATAGGCGAAGGGGGAGACCGAGGCGGCCGCCAGGGCGGCCAAACCCTAGCCAGGCGTGGGCTAGGGCCCACCCGCGCCTGGGGGGTCTGGCCCCTCTGGCCGGCCCCTCGGGCTCTCCTCAGTACTTCTTGTTCCCCATGGAAAGTTATTTACTTTGTCTTTCGTCCTATCCAATTCCGAGAATATTTCTTTACTAACTTTTTTGAAACCAAAAACAGCAGAAAACAGGCATCTGGCACTGTTTCAACTTGTTAATAGGTTAGTACCATAAAACATGTAAAAAGCACCTCAAAGTGTAGACAAGTAAAGCAAAGTAGATACTAAACAAGCATGGAGCATCAAAAATTATAGATACGTTTCCAACGTATCACCCCCGTGCCCTAGCCCTCTCATTTCCCCCCCCCCTTCTACCTCTCTGTCTCCCTACCTGCGAGCGAGAGAGAGCAAACGACGGGGGAGGCCGCAGTGAAGAAGGAGAACGGCGTCGGTGGGCTCCTCTCGTCGGATTCGCATGTAGTCAGCGCCCGGCTTCGTCGAGTGGTGCTTGCCGGTGCCCTTTGCGCCACAGCTGCGAGTGTGCGAGCATCCCCGCGACGACAACGATGATGCAGCGCCGTACCCAGCACAACGACGAGCTCCAATGGCCACAAGGGCATGAGAGGGCTCGACCACCAGTCGGTGTAGTGGACGGCGAGACCGCTGGGGTACGAGCCCGAGCTGGTCTGCCCAACTGAATGGGTGGCTCCAGCGCGTCGTGTCTAGCAACGACGACGAGGCCCATAAGGTAATTAGTTTTAGGGCTCTTGAGTAATTGGGAAAATTAGGGTTAGTGTTCCTTCTGATTTGGGAATTAGTTTTAGGGTTCTTGAGTAATTGGAGAAATTAGGGTTAGGGTTCTTGAGTAATTGGGGAAATTAGGGTTAGGGTTCATCGAATTCGATGAACTAGGGTTAGGGTTCTTCAGTCAAATTGGGGATTTCACTTAGGAACTGCATAAGAATTGAAATCCCCAAATCAGAGTTACATGATAAAAACCCTAGCACCTGTTCTTGATCAGTTAGGGCTTAAAATTAGATTTAGGGCTAAATCATCAACCTTATTCAGTTCTGAGCAAGAACCGAATAAAACATAGCTCCAGCAACAAAAACATGACCCAAACAGGAAGAACATGCTTGCAGGAACATAAATCCAAAACATAAGAGGACTCAATCTTAGAGCTAGATGCTCTGATACCACTGTTAGATCCCTTAGGATCTACTAGCACAAGATTTGAGCCACAAAAGATAAGATCAGAGGTGTGTACCTTGATCTGGAGGTCCATCCATGGCCTTCTCTTGATTTGCTTCACCTGATCCTTATTGATGTAGATGTGAGGGTTCTTCCTAGTGCTTTAGGTGCTTGCTTGATCAGATAGCTGGGGAGAGTGAGTGAGAGAGAGAGGAACAACTAAATGAGCAGCCACTCTCAGATCAAACCATAAGGCCCTTATTTATAGCACTTGCACTAGGGGAACCAACACCTTAGGATGGATGGTCAGGATGCCCCTCATCAGGGCATCCAATGGTTGTTATTAAACAGCCCCTTAAAAGCCATTATATAGACTTAATTTGATCACAGATCTATACTGATAACTGCAGATCACTTATATCCAACACATCCCAGAATCTTCTTTTAAAACATGCATAATTTCCAATCTTTTAGATAGTCCAAAAAATGATGCTCCCACACAAAGCACCAACTATTGTTGGTTTGCTGGAAAGAGTTGATCTAACCACTACTAGATCATGTGCATTATGAGGTGGCCTAACTAACCCAAAAGCACACAAAACAACCGTCTGGAGCAGCCAAACAGGAGATGATGAATAGTTTTATTTTGGCAGCAGAAATGACATTTAGCATTCACATACAACCCCTCGTGAAAAGATTATCTTTGGTCAAGATGCTAATCACCATTAACCTTGGGAAACATTTCACTTTAAGAGGAATTTTGTTTTGTTATAAGGGGAATTCCCTTGAGATCTTAGTTTCAAGTACAAATATTTAACCATGCATTTCCTACATCCACAAATTATCCAAGTGGTTGTCTCATTATCTACTTTTTCTTTGAGCTCCACCCACTGTTCCAAAGTTGATCCCAACAGAGCTCTTCTAAGCCTGACAAACCCCATCCTTCTTGTTTAAATTTTTGTATTTTCACCATGTTTTTGTAAAAGTCAAGTTATATAATCTAGAAAATTTCATGTTTTAGTAGTTAACCATTTGGCCATGCATCTTCCTAGAAAAGAGTTTTTCACCATGATTAATTTCAATTTTGGAAATTTGCAGGGAGATACTCTTAATCGCCATTAAAATTTGACAAAAATGAGAGCTTTGAGGGTCAGCACTTGCCTATGAAAAATATCTGATTATATAAGTATTTTTAGTAATTGATTGTTCTCAAGTCCCTTTAGTGTTATCTAGTTTCCACAAGCCATTTCCAGAGCACACTTTTATTTATAGCCTTCAAATCTAGTATAACAAGTCCCCCATGGTCCTCGGGTATATAGACAATCTGCCAATTAACTAAATGATACTTTTTATTATCTTCTATCTCATGTCATACCATCCTTTTCTTGTGTATATCAATTTTTATAAAACCCTTGGGTGTTGTATAGTAGAATGATATTCATACAAGCATTCATCAGGGTCACCTTATCTCTAATTGACAACATATTTCCTTTCCATACGGCCAGCTTCTTTGCACTTTTCTCCCCAATTGGGCCCCATTATGACATTGCCAATTTATTTTCATCAATGGGCATTTCCAGATATTTCATTGGCAACTCAGCAATAGGGAAAGTGATATCTTCCGGCAAGAACACCTCACTTCTATGGAAATTAATCTTGAAGCCAGGAATCTGCTAAGAATGCATTGCTTCAATTTAGCATTCCTATCATTAACAAGATCCTCTCCTAGTGTCAAGATTGTGTCATCAACATATTATAGGACTATAGTTCCACCATCAACAAGATGTGGTACTAGTCCAGATATAAGACCCTCCTTCTTAGCCTTCTTAATCACCATTGTAAAACCATCTCCCATCCTATAGCCATCCCTGTCGAGTGCGTCCAGGGGAGAGCAGGCTAGGATAAGGAAGGACGTGGAGACACAGAACCGCTTCCTCTCGTGTCTCTCTCGCTCCCTCGAGGGCGACGAGACACCGTCTACCCCTCTGGCCACCTCCGGCTTGGGTCGCAGGGCGAAGCCCTTGGTGCCGGACTGTCCTCCCCTACGGCATGGAGATGGGGCCAGGGCCCCTCAACTCCCTAGGCATAGTGCGCTTCGGAAGGCCCTAGTCTGGCATGACCGGGTGGCCCAGGCAGTGGTGCCATCCTTGGGCAGCAGGCGTGATACGTCATAAACGTATCTATAATTTTTGATGTTCCATGCTTGTTTAGTATCTACTTTGCTTTGCTTTGTCTACACTTTGAGGTGTTTTATATGTTTTATGGTACTAACCTATTACCAAGTTGCCATAGTGCCAGTTGCATGTTTTCTTCTATTTTTGGTTCCAGAAAGGCAGAAAATCAATATTCTCGGAATTGGACGGGACAAAATCCAAAGTCAATATTTTACCGTGGGGAACATGAAGCCTGAATATGAGACGGAGGAGACTCACCAGGGGGCGACACCCGCCCGCGGCCCTAGCCGCGCCTGGGGGGTGCACCCGCCCTGGTGGCCCCCTTGCCTCGCATCTTCGCCTATAAAGTCCCCATGATGCCTAAACCCTAAGCACCTGATCAATATTCCACGAAACCGTCTCTAGCCGCTGCCACCATCGTCCCTAGATCGGGGGGTCTAAAGCTCTTCCCGGCACCCTGCCAGAGGGGAGATCATCCCGGAGGCCTTCTTCTTCATCATGCCAGCCTCCGGTATGAAGCGTGAGTAGTTCCACCTTGGACTACGGGTACATGTAGTAGCTAGATGGTTGTATCTCCTCCTTGTGCTTTCATGTATAGATCTTGTGAGCTCTGTTCATGATCAATATCCCATCTATTTGTAATCATGCATGTTGTGTTTGCGGGGATCCGATGGATATTGAGATTACTATGTCAGATTGATTAATGGTTTTGTCTTATTTATTCTATCATGTCTGTGTTGTTTGTGATCTTGCATGCTCTCCATTGTTAGTAGCTATCTTAGCCAAGTAGTTGCTAGTGACTCCAAGAGGGGGTATTTATGCTCGATAGTGGGTTCATGCCTCTACTTAATCAAGGGAAGTGACAAAAATCTCTACGGTTGTAGATGTGCTGTTGCCACTAGGGAGAAAACAACGGTTTCTTGTTCATGAAACAAGTGTATTATTTACCTTACACACTTTGCTTAAAGCAGTTGTCTGTTGCTTGCAACTTAATACTGGAGGGGGTTCGGATGATAACCTGAAGGTGGAATTTAGTCATAGATGCAGTTGGATGGTGGTCTATGTATATTGTTGTATTGCCCAATCGAATCTCATAGGATCTTTGTGTCTAGTATTGCATTGTTATGCCTTGCTCAGTCCTGTCAATTGTCCTACTATAATTTGTTTACCATGCATGCCATGTTTGTTTATCTAAGGAGAGCACCTCTAGTGAACTATGGACCCCGGTCCAATCTTTACCATTGATACATCTTCCACTGTAACTATTTACTTGCTGCAAACCATCATCACCTTCCACACCATACAGTTAATCCTTTGTTATAGCAACTGGTTAGATTGACAACCTCACTGTTCGTTGGGGCAAGGTCTTGAGTTTGTGTTGTGTAGGTTTCCACGTTGCTTGCAACACCTTTGAGACGTTTCCTTCCTCCTACTGGTTCGATAACCTCGGTTTCTTACTGAGGGAAAACTTGCTGCTATTGTGCATCATATCTTCCTCTTGGGGTTTCCCGATGAAGCGCTCCGCGTTGACGCAGCGCCATCAAGCTCTTTCTGGCGCCGTTGCTAGGGTGTCTAAGGACGTCTTCATAAGGGGAGTCCTTCTCAACCTTTCTCTTTACTTTGTTTTTGGTTTTCTTAGTTTATTTTGCTTGGTTTTGTTTGCGTCTTTCTATCAAAAACTCCAAAAAAATTAGTTTAGTTTGGTTTGGTTTCTCTTATAAAAAACACAAAAAATTAGTTCCTACTCTAGTTACCACCTTGCTCTAGCTCACCATGTTGTTCCCAAGTTCGCCTTGAAGGATCTTGCAATAGGTAGTGGCTCCATAATTGGGAAAGAAAATATTGAAGAGTTCTTTAATCATGTTAGCAAGCATGAGGATATTGAGGATAGATCTATAACAGAACTTGCTCCTAATTATGAAATTGCTGCAGCTTCTTTAATTCATATGTTGGAGGCTAGGTTTGTTATCCTTAACCCCATGATGCAAATTTTGTTCCTAAAACTAAAAGAAGAAAAGAATGCTGAAAAGAGAGAATTTATTCTTGAAACTTTATTGAAAGAGTTCCATGATGTTGCTAAGGAATCCAAAAACGTCTTTGAGCATTTTAATATGCTAGGCTCATGTGTAGATGTTGTGGGTACTTCAGATAAAACCAAACCTAGAGAGGAATTCAAGATACCCATACCCTTGTTGGGATGCATGAAGCCTTTAAAAAGAATTTTGATTTGATTGTTCCTAAAAATCCTTTTGATGACAGTAGTAAACCAAAGAGAGATGAGAAGATATCCTCCAAAACTCATTTGGATGAGATACCTTTCATAGTTGAAGATTTTGCAAGTATTGATCTTAATTCTTCATTTGAAAATACTTGATTTTCTTGCTTCTTATGCCTAACTTAAAGGCGTTAAAGAAAAGTACTTGTTGGGATATAACCCAAGAGTTTTCTTCAATCTTGGAAGTTATTACTTCAGTAATGACCTGTCCTTATCCTTTTTGGTTGCTTTTTTTGCCAAGAATGACCTCTAATGAGAGGGAAGTAAGATTTGGGGAGTTGCTGCCCGAAATAGATTTCTGTCCTCCACCATAAAATTCGTGAGGAGTCTATGTAAGTCGGATTGAGCTGAAAATTTATGAATAAATCCCCCAGTATGTTAGTTAACTTTCGTTAGTTTAACACTTTTTAATTTGATCAACATAAGGTCTTCGAAAAAAACGGTTTCTACCTGCTGGTCTGTTTTGACAGATTTCTGCCATTATTTGCATTTGCTTCTTATCGATTTGTTTTTGAGTTCTCTTTTGGGGAATTGAGATTTTTAAAGGAAGTTTCTTCAGTAGCTTGTGTTTTTAGTGAAAGTTTTTCTGTTCGAAAGCTAAACCCAAGGGTCTATTATCTTTTGAATACACTAATGTTGCTAATGAAGATTGTGTGAAGTTTTGTATGAAGGAAAATTTTCAGGTGTAGAGAGAGAATGATGTAAAGAGATGAAGAATCGACAAAATTTCAAGCTTGGGGATGCCACCCCGGTGTCACCCCAAGAAATATCCAAGATGTACAAGCGTCAAAAATTGGGTATGCCCAAAGCATCCCCTTCTTCATCAATAAAAAGCTCAGGTCTTTCTACACACTTTGTTTTATTGTTTCATGCACTGCTGTGTTGTTCTTGGAGCGTCTTAGTTTTCGTTTGCTTTGCTTAGTTTGTTTAATTTGCTTGAATAAAGTAGTTTGGACCCCCGTTCTCGCTGTATTGTTTCAAATAAGTCGATTGGTGTTTGAAAGGAGTAGAAAGTTCTTGCTTGAAAAGTGCAAGAGGATCTTTTTGATTGTGACTTAGACTTTATCATGTCATGCTACGTGTTGTTTTGACCTTATGCTTAGTGATTATTGTTGTAGCATGACTTGTTCCAAACAATTAGGATTGCTTAGTGTGCCTTGAAAGAATCATGTGTTTTTTTAGCATACAAGAGCATAGTATTGTGGTATTCTCTTTTCATCCTTTGTTTGGGTTGACTTGGCACATGATCACACCATGTTATGAGTATGAACAAGTCACCATAGCCTCTATGATCATTTAGTCCTTGACTTGTAGTACCACTCTATGCTTTGATTAGTAATGTTTTGTCGCTCTGCATGATTATGAACATTATTACTCTCTTAGTTGGTTGCTCCCAGTATTTTGCTAGCCTCCACTTGTATGAGTAAGCTCTACTCATGCTTCCAACTCCCAAGAAACCAAGTTATTCCAAAGTGTCCACTATAAATTCCTATGCATGGTGTGTTACACCATTCCGAGTATATTCTTGTTTTCAGCTATCTTCTAATTAAAAAGTATTTCGTTATGTGAAAACTTAGTGATTAAAGATCTCACGAACTCGATGGCACACTTTATATTCCTTGCCCCTAATAAACTTGAACCATTGTGTCATCTATGTTGTATATTCTTGCACTTATACGTTGGAATTAGCAGAACCATGTTGTCATGGGGAACGTTTTCAACATTGCACTTGTACTTTGTACACAGTTGATATCATGCTCTTTGTCTATGGATGTCACCGGTGTGAAATAAAAAAGGGAGCTTGTAAGTACATGGAGTTATGTATTTTGTGTTAGATAAACGCTTGGGCCGCTAGCCTAAGCCATGCCTAATCATGGTGGAAACTTGCAGCATCACCATAATGAGCCATCTGTGAAGCATCCTTAATAAAAACCTATGCAAATAGCAAATAAAAAGATCGCTGAAATGCTCATTGTTTGCTTTCCTTGTCATTTTGGTTATGGGATAGCTCCTATACCATGTGCAAGGGGCACCCTGTTGGCGGTTCTCTATGATACGCATGTACTTACTATGACAAGAACTTAGAGGTGACTAAAGTTGAGTAGCATGAGATGTGGCCCTCATATTCGAGGGACATGAGATTGCCAACTTATACTTTGTCAAGCATATACTCCATAGTTTGTTCACTTTAACCTTAATCACTTCAAGATGCTTATCATAGGGGCAATGAGGGCTGAAAGCTAACAAGTACCATAATTTTTGGAAGCTATTTTTGAAACTTGAAATCCCTGCTTCCCTTTATGAAGGGCCTTTCTTCCACTTTTATATTGAGTCTCCACCTTCTACCTTTAGGCACCAGTTAAGAGAGCATAGTTTCCATTCTTAGTTCTATGTGCATTGTCCCAAAACTTATTGATTGATGCATATATTGTTGTATTGCTTGTTCTTGTGCTATTTGTATCTAGTCACTCTTATGAACTTTGAAGGTGTCCTATGCATCTATTTGCTACTCCATGAGGGACAAGCTGAATGCCACTATGCCATGTTTTCTGTATGTGAAACAAACAAACATTTTTCAATGCATGCTATTCATGATCTTTGTTTGTAGCCCTTCATGTTGCATGCATAGTTACTTTGTCTTATTGTTAGAACTCCATCTTTCATGCACATGTTTAGAGTTCTTTGATCCCAGCTTTCAGTGCTTGCAAATGGTTTGATCTTGGTTTTGATGGTGCATGTCACCTCATAAATTATTCTTTTTATCACTTACCTACTCGAGCACGAGCAGGAGTTAAGCTTGGGGATGCTTGATACGTCGGAAACGTATCTATAATTTTTTATGTTCCATGCTTGTTTAGTATCTACTTTGCTTTGTTATGTCTACACTTTGAGGTGTTTTTATATGTTTTCTGGTACTAACCTATTAACAAGTTGCCACAGTGCCAGTTGCCTGTTTTCTTCTGTTTTGGGTTCCATAAAGGCAGAAAATCAATATTCTCGGAATTGGACGGGACAAAAGCCAAAGTCAATATTTTACCGTGGGGGACACGAAGCCTGAATACGAGACGGAGGAGACTCACCAGGGGGCCACACCCCCTAGCGGCGCGGGCTAGCCCTAGCCGCGCCTGGGGGGTGCAGCCTCCCTGGTGGCCCCCCTGCCTCGCATCTTCGCCTATAAAGTCCCCCTGATGCCTAAACCCTAAGCACCCGATCAATATTCCACGAAACCGTCTGTAGCCTCCGCCACCATAGTCCCTAGATTGGGGGATCTGAAGCTCTTCCCGGCACCCTGCCGGAGGGGAGATCATCCCGGTGGCCTTCTTCTTCATCATGCCAGCCTCCGGTATGAAGCGTGAGTAGTTCCACCTTAGACTACAGGTCCATGTAGTAGCTAGATGGTTGTATCTCCTCCTTGTGCTTTCATGTATAGATGTTGTGATCTCCGTTCATGATCAAGATCCCATCTATTTGTAATCATGCATGTTATGTTTGCGGGGATCCGATGGATATTGAGATTACTATGTTAGATTGATTAATGGTTTTGTCTTATTGATTATATCATGTTTGTGTTGTTTGTGATCTTGCATGCTCTCCGTTGTTAGTAGCTATCTTGGCCAAGTAGTTTCTAGTGACTCCAAGAGGGGGTATTTATGCTCGATAGTGGGTTCATGCCTCTACTTAATCAAGGGAAGTGACATAAATCTCTACGGTTGTAGATGTGCTATTTCCATTAGGGAGAAAACAACGGTCTCTTGTTCATGGAAGAAGTGGATTGTTTACCTTACACACTTTGCTTAAAGCAGTTGTCTATTGCTTGCAACTTAATACTGGAGGGGGTTCAGATGATTAACCTGAAGGTGGACTTCTAGTCATAGATGCAGTTGGATGGTGGTTTATGTATATTGTTGTATTGCTCAATCGAATCTCATAGGATCTTTGTGTCTAGTATTGCAATGTTATGCCTTGCTCAGTCCTGTCAATTTACATGTTGTAATTTGTTTACCCTGCATGCCATGTTTGTTTACCTAAGGAGAGCACCTCTAGTGAACTATGGACCCTGGTCCAATCTTTACCATTGATACATCTTCCACTGTTACTGTTTATTTGCTGAAAACCATCATCACCTTCCACACCATACAGTTAATCCTTTATTACAGCAATCGGTGAGATTGACAACCTCACTGTTCGTTGGGCCAAGGTCTTGAGTTTGTGTTGTGTAGGTTTCCATGTTGCTTGCAACACCTTTGAGACGTTTCCTTCCTCCTACTGGTTCGATAACCTCGGTTTCTTACTGAGAGAAAACTTGCTGCTGTGTTGCATCATACCTTCCTCTTGGGGTTTCCCGATGAAGCGCTCCACGTTGACGCAGCGCCATCAAGGCGCCATGGATTGGAGCCCCGATGGCTTTCGTCCCCGGCTCAGATCTGGGCACCTCAGGCCTAGATGGGCTCGAGCAGACCCAGATGGGCTTCGGTGGGTCGGGGTGCTGCCTCTACGACGTCCTCTGTAGGTGACAGTGGCAACAAGCTAAAGTGGAGGATGTGGCGCTGCAGCCTCACATTGCAGCAGCGGAGGCTAGGGATTTACGAGCATGTCTAGGCCCAGTCGGGGCCCTCCCGTGCCTGGTGTGCCCCGGCTGCCCTGTCATGTCAATGACCTCCTCTTGGTGGCGGAGGTGAGTTCCTCCCGTGCGCCGTGGGGCTGATGTCCCTCACTCCGGCGTTGTCGTGTGCCCTCGCCTATTGAGCCACGTGTCAGTGTCCACAAAGAGACGGGTGATGGTGATTTCAAGGTTGTGGTGCATGCTGGTTGGTGGCATAGCTGGATGGTGGTGTTCCGATGTGCCGGGTTTGTGTGGGCGGAGCTCAGGAGAAAACCCTTTTGGCTTGTCCGACCCTGACGCGATGCCGGCTTCAGGTGGCGCCACTCCTTCCTAACGGGCGTCGAGGGAATCCTCTGCCTCCACTTTACACAGAGTACCCGAGGAAACCCTAGGACCATGGTCCGGGTAGCAATACCGTGTCGAAGGGGCTGCTTGGTACTCAGCACTTCGGGGTGCTTGGAGCGTGGTGGGATAAAGTCGGAGGACGCAGCGATTGCGGATCATCAGAGCCTAGTTGATTCGCCTTTGTCTTCATTCTTTTCTCTTTAGGAATGTTTATGTTGCTGCCCCAACATTTTATTTGGTGCGAACTCGTGTATCGTTGTGGTTGCTATATTAATATAGCGGGGTGAAAGCCTATTTCGAGAGAAACCATTTTCCATAGTATCAAACAGAAGTTGTGTCGGAGGATCCCCCATTTTCCATAATATGCTGGGAAATCTAGAAAGAGTGGAACAGAAGAATTTTTAAAGCCCAAGAACTATTAGTAGCAATGCTAACACAAAGGATCAAAGATGCCAAGATTTGGGGGTATGCCGGGGCTCCGATTCCCCTAGTGGTGCAGGATGGTGGAACGCCTTTTGACACGGGTTGAGCTTATCCTTGTAACTTTTTATCGATTGAGGGATGTTTTGCCCTCATTTTTCTCCGTAACCTCTTGTTTCCACTATCGCAATGAATATAGCAGTTCTCCTGCTGTTATTCAAGAAAAAACCTTGACTGCAACTCTTTCTCCTCTTACAAATTTCATGATCCAGTCACATAGTTGGTCCCCAAAACCTTTTTCCTACATCATTTGATAAAGGAAAGCCAACTTGACCTTATCATAGACCTTCTCAAAATCAATCTTGAAGAGTACCCTAGAATTTTTTTGTGATGTCTCTCATGAATTGTCTCATGCAAAAGAACAATGCCTTCCATTATAAATTTGTCTTTGATAAAATAAGTTTTGGTATCTACAATGACTTTCTTATTATCAGCCCTAATTTTTTTGTTAAAAGCTTTGTCAGTATTTTAAACTGACATTTAGAAAATGTACAGGTCTGAATTTATGAATCACATTTGCATTTGGCACTTCAAGATTTTTTGCAATTATCCCATGGTCCAGTCTCTCTATGTCCAAATCTCCTCTATGGATATAATCTAGCATTTCCTTCAAATCATCTTTTATTTCTTCCCACAATGATACAATATTGCTGGAAAATCATCTGGTCCAGCACTAATTATGTTTCAGTCCAAATACCACTTCCTTCACTTCATCTCAAAATGTCCAGTCATGAATTGTATGTCACATTCCAAACACACTTTTGTAGAATTCAATAACATTCTTGATAAGCTCCTAATCTCCTAGAACTTCATCACCATCAGGGGCAGAGGCAGGATCGTAGCTTAAGGGGGGCCAGACAAGATAATCCTCAATTAGAGAGGGACAACTAAGCAAATTTTCTCTAAAATTCTACTTAAATCAGTCTTAAACACAATTTTTTAACCTGCTGTAGCATGTAATAGGGGGCCAAGGCCCCTACTGGCCCTAGTTTAGCTCCGCCACTGATCACCATTATTCATCAAAACAAAGATATCAGTTTTCTTCTTCCTTCCACTTGCCTTGGAAATATTTTGTGTTGCCATCTCCTTCCTTTGAATCCGTATTTGCTCTCTGCCTCCATTTTAGTTCTTCATCTATCAACAGTTTTTTCAGTCTAGCATTCAGTCACTTGTAATTCTTTTTCTTGAACACTCAGGGCAGTTGTCTCTCCATTTCTGTCTAGCTGATCAAGTTTCTCTAGTAGCTCCTATTTTTCTCCTTACTATATGCTCCTTCTACATCCACGGCCAGAGCGAGGGGCGGCAGGTGGCCCTCTCTAGCAATAGCTTCGTGTGCTCCGTGCAGCGGTGTCTGATGGTTTCTTCAGGAGACGCGGCTTCGTTCATGCTCAGTAGTCTAGGTTGTCTAGTGTTGGGTGTGGCTCCGGTAGCTCTCGCTACCCTCTCGGCTGTTGTTTTTCTTATGGCCTGCTTTGTAAGAGGATTTTCTCATAAAGTGCGGCGAAAACTGTGTAGAGAGATGGAAGAATTCCCGCCAAACAAAAAAAAACTGACGAAGAGACACCTGACAACATTCAGACCACTGGTTCTCTACGATAATGCCGACCCATCCCGGGCAGTCCACCACGACGTACATGAAATCTTACAGCATGAAGGATATGTATCTACATCAACTGAATCAAGGCCTACTGGGCGCCACCCACTGCTTCCAGCTCCCTCTGCCGTGGCGGCACGCTCCGCCGTCTCCTCCGTCGTGCGGTGCCAGGAGGTGCCTGAGCAATATGCACCAACAGTTTAGACAATTGTATGTTGTCCAGGCAAAACTCACAGGATGAACCTCAACACACTGCCAGGGGGCGCCATCCTTACCTTTTCGTCAGCGTTAAGCGAGTCCACCAGATCTCCCATTCCTGCAATTGCTTCTTGCCCTTGCATCATACCCATCAATTTCTGCATTTGTGCACGCATTTGGAAGAGCTGGGCAACCAATTGGCCCACCTAATATGGAAAATGGCAGCCTTTTTAGCTCCATGGAGAGGAGTGGGTATGGAATTATGCTGGTTGCTGAATATGATGGTATAAGAAAAACACTGTGATACGAGCACAAGAGTAGGAACGAACCTCTTGTTCCGTCTTTTCGGACTCCTCAGCTACCCTAATCCTCCTCTCGCGTGATTCAGCAAGTAACTCTGGCTTCTCCCTTTCCTCTGCAGAGTAGGATTAAGTCTAGTGGCATAAGGAGCCATCACATTGCTACAAACTTCATATGCATGGTGGCAGTTCACAAGGAACGTACCAGCTGTCATCGCATTGATCATCGACTCTACGAATGCAAGTCTTTTCTCAGCTTCCCGGATTTGTGCAGGAGTAACCTATTAATGACGAGATGTGTTCTCATGTTCGGGCATTTATACCATATCTAATTCATCAACTCGAAGTAATGGATGAAATCCCACAAGTTCATGTACCTTGTTCATGCCTGGAATCATTCCAATTACACGGCTCATGGAACCCATTTTGGCAACATTTTGTGTTTGCTTCAAGAAGTCATTGAAGTCGAATTTTGCACTCAGTATCTTCTTCTGTAACTCCATGGTATCCTCTTGACGGACCTAATTGCAACATCATTTAAACAGCAACAGCATAAAACACCCACAATATTGCTTCGGGCAAGACCAGAAGAGCAGTCTTACAGTAAGCTACTTACGACTTCTTGTGCTTTTTCAACAAATGAAAGGACATCTCCCATTCCCAAAACACGTTGCGCCATGCGGTCAGGATAGAAAAGCTCAAGATCCTCCATCCGTTCTCCTCGTCCTACAAACTTGATGGGCTTTCCAGACACCTGCATGAACAATTAAGTGATTAGTACTGATGCTGTCACATATACCGACAGAAAAATACAGGAAAATATTTTTTCGTAATACTTGGACACCTCATAGGTAATACTAAGGATTTGGGAACGAGTGAACATGTGCTTGCAAATAGGTAGTTTGGTGGTCATAAAACATAGATATTCGGTTATAAAAAATTAGATATTCTTTTACTGGATAAAACATAGATATTCTTCAAGATTTTTTTCCCGAAATGGAGATATTCTTCAACATACAAGTGAAGAAGATTCCCTGCAAAAAAACAAGATAATATATATAGTTGTAGACTATTGGACACAGCGCAAAAGTTATGCCAGTAATAAATCTAGCATTTGCAACTGCTGAACCAGCCATGTACTGATCACAATTGGTGAAAGGAGCAGCCAAACAGTTAAACCAATGATTTTTTTTAAAGGGGAATTCACAGACAGTGCCAATATATATGGATAATAGTCCTCTCCAAATTATCAACTTATCATGGAAGCATGGTATGGGAGATCCTAAGCATTCACAGATATGATGGCAAGAAAAGTTTCTGGAAAGTATAACCTCTTTAACACTAAGTGCTGCTCCACCCCTGGAATCACCATCCAATTTAGTCAATATAGCACCAGATATACCAATTTCAATATTGAAGGTGGTGACCAATGCTTCACAACATAAAAGAAAGTGTAAGTTGTTACAACTCTATTAAAGGAAAGTACTCTTTAGACCTTAAGCATACAAAATTATATAAAATTAGCAGAACAAATCCTGCTCTAGGAACACATTAGGAACAACAACAGTTAACAGAATTTATCAGACAATTAAATTCCATACCTGCAGTTAATTTCCTAAATGTCCGTGGAACAAGGACACTTGAATAGTAGAGACAAGAAACAGATAGATACCTGCAGCTTCTTGGCCAGTCATGGCATCAACAACAAGCAAAATCTCTGTAGGGTTAACTGCCTTCTTTACTTCTTTCAATTCAACCATCATTGCTTTATCAATCTGAATGTCAGAAGGTGAATGTTGATGATTAAATCATAAGGGCAGTACTGTACGATAAGTAAACTGAAAATGGGAAGGAAATACATGCTGACCTGCAGTCTTCCAGCAGTATCAACTACAATCGCATTGATATTATTTCTTTTTGCCTCTTCCACAGCATTCTTGGTTATTTCTGCAGGTTTAGCCGCAGTTCCTTCAGAGTAAACTGGCACACCCACCTGTCATAGTCCTTTTTTTTAGCCAACCGAAACTGTAGTGTTGCATTCAGAAAGCAAATGTAGTTTGGTAGCTTTAAATTTTCATTTTGCAAACAAACTGAGCGCACACTGACTTTGTAAGTCAGTTAAGCATTACAGCTGCACACAATACAGCTTTCCATAAAAGTTAAGTTCATCAAAGAAGTACCTGTTCACCCAGTACGGTGAGTTGATCGATGGCAGCAGGCCTGTACACATCTGCGGCGACCAACATACAACTCTTGCCCTGTAACCTAACTCTGGTATAAGTATCTACAGGTTATCATTTACTGACGCCCTATTAAGATTCTAGAAAATAAAGGCTGAGGAAAGCACCAGTTTCTTCAGATAGAATGCAAGTTTTGCACAAACAGTAGTCTTCCCAACACCTTGCAGACCTGCCAGCAGGATGACCGTCGGGCCAGTTTTCGCAAACACCAGGTCTGATACTTCTCCACCCATCAGTTGAACGAGTTCATCATGCACAATCTACAGCACCGTTTAATAAATTAGTTTCAGAAAATTGAAACTAACCCACCAATATTTAGTGACCGTAAGCTAATAATCGTCTCATTATAGTGAAATTGTATGAGCGTGTTACAGCGCTGTACTTGCTACTGTGTTCCACTGTCCCAATTAGTACTTAGTTGTAGACAGCACCAAATTCAAATAAAAAAAATCATCCCAGACGATCACACAGTATACCTTGACTAATTGCTGCTCCGGTCGGATGCCCCGGATAACATCTGAACCTAAAGCCTTCTCGCTGACAGATGACACGAACCGTCTCACGACCGGCAAACTGACCTGCAGAAAGCAAGATTGGTGTTACACGAGGTGTTCCCATTCAGGGACAGAAAATGAACACGCAGAGTTGCACCCACGTCTGCTTCGAGAAGTGCTCTTCTGATGTCCCGCATCGGCTCCGCAATGCTTTCCTTAGACAGCACATCTTCAATCACAAGAGCATCGCAATCATCAAACTTTCTTTTTTCTGTACACTGAATGAGAGATAGCGGGGTCACTCACCGACGCCATTCAGCTTGTTCCACGCGGATTCGAGCCCGGTGGTGAGCTGCCCGAACGTCTCCGCGCGCACCACCAGCCCGCTCCCCCTCTGTCGCCGCCTCCACCCCTGAGTTCCCCAAGGATGATGAAGGAATTATAGAGATTAAGGCGAAAAACAACAATGCGGACCTCTACGAGTCCGTAGTAGGAAAAGCCAAGAGAGCGGGGCGTACCGAGGAGAGGGCACGCGATGCCAGGCTATGGGCAGCGCGGAGACGGGGAGTGCGGACGGGGAGGCGGCAGAGGCGGAGAGCATATACGGTCGACCTCGCTGGCGAGTGGCGAGCCGCGGCGGCGGCGGACGAGGAGAGCGTGAGTGTAGCGGTGGCCTCCATTTCCGCGGAACTCGGGGAGGGACGGGAGGGAACCGTCGGGGAGGATAAGAGGAGGTGGCTGTTCGGTTTGGGAGGCTGCAGGTGGGCCTCCTCCGACTCTCCGAGAAGATGAAGAAGACGGTTTTGTGCAAATAAATTTATTACAAAAATATATTAAAAATATTAAAAGATTAATAAAATAATAAAAAATTCGCATGTACACCTAACATTTTGTGTTCGTATACAAATTTTCGGGAAAAAGAACATTTCATGTAACTTGTGCAAAAAAGATAAAAGATGTCCAATAATAATCATGTTACACCATCTAAATTTATCTTTTTTATACTGGACAAAAAAATGTTCCTTTTTTCCGAAAATTTGTGTGCAAACATAGAAGGTCTAGATATACATGCTAATATTTTTTCTATTTTTTATATTTCAAAATATGTTTTTTTAAATAACATGTTCATTTGCATCCGTGAGCTGAATTGGATTTCCGGAATAAAGTCCACTTCTCATCCCTAGGGCCTTGGTTGATTTATAGGATTGCGATTTCATATTCACTCCAAACTTACAGGAATTCATATTGAATCAAAGTTTGTTTGACTCACCATAGAAAAGCAAGGGATTCTAAAAAGAGATATGAGAAAATGTTTGATTTCCTACGAAATCTAGTGCAAAAAATCCTTAAAGAAAAATTCTACGGAAATTGATTCTACAAAACAAACAACCAACCTAGGAAAATATTCTATAAGATTTAATCCTACAAATTTCCTATGCAAATACTTTGAATGAAATAGGACCTAAGACTTTTTAGAAAAATTACTTATCATCCTAAAACTTTATTTTCATCCAAAACATATCTTGTACTCTTGAAAAAGTTTGCATCTCATCTGGCCCGAGGAAAACGGTGAAGTGTACTGCCCCATTACGTCGTGACATGTTGTACCCATGATCACTAAAGAAATATACAAATGAAAATGTAAGATCTTGACACATGGCTTAATAGGATTGATAGGATACTCATAATAATAAGTTGATATTTTTTCTGAGGCTCGTCTTCAAGGAAACTCTAGGCCAAATGTGTTTGTCCTGGAGCAATTTGAGAAAGGATGACAGATCTGCGCAAAAAAAGACTAAAATTGGTACATGGAGTCAGTTTAAAGATCCTAGAAAGCTACAAGGAGTGACAACTGTCAGTCTCGATAGGCCGGGATGTTATAAGTGGCATCAAAGCCGATCCTCATGGTTCCACATGTGTGTGCGGGACAGTGGAGTGGACATGCACGACATGGCACATGTGTCAGCACTGGACGTACATACGTATTTCAAGAGGGGATGTTGCTGGCTTGTGGTTGAATGACGAGGGCGACGATCTTTTAAAGGTAGGTGTATGTGAGATCCTGACACGTGACTTAATAGAATTGATAGGGTACCTATAACAACAAGTCACAACTTCTTTTTCGGGTCTCATCTTCAAAGGAACTCCAGATTAAGTGTGCTTGGCGTGAAGAATTTGAGGATGAGTGACTTATCGGGAAGTTTTTACTGGATGCGCACGAATGAGCATAAAGTGTGCAAGAAAAAATTAGTGTTGGTCAATCTACAGATAGTAGAAAGTTGCAAGGGGTACGGAGAGGCCTCGGTGTTATAGGAAACACATACAAGAATGTCGTGTTGCTCTTAAATACCGGTTCGGTACGCACCATATTTTGAATAAAACATTAGTTTAGCCCTTAGCCCTTTTAACTTAAGTGATTTTTTATACATGAAAATTTGTATATCAAGTCAAGAAAAGTCCCAACAACTAGTTATGGGTCAACAAGTCAAAGGAGTAGAAGGAACTAAAAGGAAACAAAATCAAATGAATAAGTCCCAAGATAAACAACCTCATTAGAGGGAGGTGGGAAAACCACCATCGATTATGCGCCACCTCCTCCTCTCTAGTTTGTTATAGACTCGTGGACTAAGTTTTCTAACATCGCCCTTATTTTCTCTCTACCTTGGAGATTAGCCTTGGTATTTTATCAAGCCACCATAGCCTATAAATAACCCCCAGTTGGACATTTCACTCTCACTTGAATATAGGTCAAGTGGAAAGGCACCTAATGAGGGACCCTCGAAGGTTTGACAAGAGGAGTCAAATATAGGGGATTTAAAGACTCGGAATGACAATGAGTGGAGAGTAACCTAGAGACAACTTTATCTTAATTGGTCTTAGATGCTAGTTGAAGCACTTCACTCATGGAGAAAAAAAAGAGCTTCGAGGAGGCATTACCTTCATTGGTCCTAGCTGCTAGTGCTAGTCGAAGCTTCTCACGTCAGGTGTCCTAACATACTCTCTAGAATAAATGTCTTAGATTTTTTAAAATTTAGATGAATTTATATACTAAATAGTGTCTAGATTTATCCGAATTTTAATAAATTAAGACATCTATTTTAAGACGGAGAAAGTATTATTAATTCACACTACAAAAGGCGATCAAACCTCTTCTAAAATATCGACTTGTCTACTCTCTCAAGCGTAAAACAACATTCTGCTATAAGCCCTCCACACACACACACCATGCTAACTTTATATCACAAACACTCGCAAATAGACACCTCACACTCTCTCATTGTGACCATGCCAACAACACAAATAGTCACTTAGTCTAACTTTGGGATTGAAAGTGTGCCACGGTATATGTAGTTATTCCCCATGCTCTCTCTAGTACATTGTATTCTTCATACGATCTTAGAAAGTGTAGTGACATGTACCAAAGGCATGATGTCAAATGTACTCGTCAGCATTGCACATATGATTGCATAACTAACTATTGGTGAACCATACTTCACTTATTCCAAATTACATGATGTATAATTTTTTTGATAGATTATGTCTTTGATCAATGATCATGCTATTAGTATGTATTTATGTAATACGAAGTATAGTTACCAACATGTAAGTACTTTTCAATACGAATATAATGACATAATTTTTTTGTCACGATAGTATATATTAATAAGAGTAATTATTGATCAAAGACTTGTCCAAACAAAATAAATTATGTGATAAAAGTGGAAATATTGAGTGCCACCAAGGGAGAAAATACCAAGTAAAAATATGTGAGAAACCTCCCAAGGTGAGGAGCTGGTAAAACCTCTAAGATATTCATTGGAAATTCGTTTTTGATGAACTAGAGCTTGTTTTTTAGGGGGAAATCTTGAGCTTTATTGATCAATAAAACACATGATTACAATCGGCTTCTAAGCTATGAATTAAAAAGGCTGGTGGCTCAGCATCCCAAGTAAACGACATTGATTGCAAGGACGCATACTTTGCGCAGCAATGGGCCACTTGGTTAACCTCGCAACGAGAAAACACAACACTAAAAGAGGAAAACAGACTCCCTAGTTCACTAGTATCATCTAGAATAGGTTTGATCAAAGAACGATCCTCACTATGATTATTCTAGATCTTGATTAGCACTTCACAATCCGTCTCGAACATCACTGACTCATAGCCCTTCCCAGATGCAAACAACACTGCATCTCTCAACGCCAAAGCCTCGATCATGACAGGGTCAGACATCCCCTCATAAATATGACATGAAGCACCCATAAAATTCTGGTTATCCCTTTCTATCACTCCCTGACGCAGCAATCCCTCCCTCGGTCTGAATAGCACCATCATAGTTGAGCTTGATAACATTCTCCAGAGGTTTTCTCTGCTTACACGTTGGTCTTGATGAGAGAGATCGCTTCTCTACCCTTGGAAGTTCCAGGGTTTGCAGGGTTTCATAAATGGACTCCATGGCTTTTGTTGGATTAAAACCAAACTCACCATGAGTAATATTATTTCTCGAAGTCCAGATAGAATACATCACTGAAGTGATTTGGCTATTTTCTTCATAGTAATATCAGGGTCACAAGCAATGTCCCTAGCCCATGTAGATGGGTGCAACCTCAAAAAATTTAACAAAATAACTTCCTTTGTTGCACACCAAAACAAATTTGCATGACTACACTCAGTTAGTGCATGCATTAGTGTCTCTGATTCCGATTTGCAAATACCATAAGTGTTGTTCTCCATGACATGACGCCATGTGAGAGTCCCATAATCAAGTAAGTTCTCTCGAAAAACTCTCCACCAAAATACACGCACCTTGGGTACCACCAGAAGCTTCCATAATTTCTTCCAAACATCTTCATCATTCAGTGAAGATGTCACTACATCCCCACTGTCATCGGCTTGCCTTACTTGGTTCTAATCAACAGTCGCACGATAAGCAGACCGGACCAAGTAAACTCTAGTTTTATACCTTGACCATGCAAGCAAGTCCTCACTGAAGCTATGCCTCAGAAGAATCTTTAGAATCTCATCAGCATCAGGAGCAAAGAAAATACTTTGACCAAAGGTACAATCCACTTATGATAAGTTGTGATTAGTTCACTTACCTTGGTTAAGTCTGAATCCATCAACCTACCCATTAGCCTCATCGAGAAAGGTTTTGGAATCCAGTTATCATCCCAAATAGAGATGCAACTAGAGCTTGTTATAAAGATAACCACAAGCTATAAAACCTCACATGGATAAGATCCAAATAACAACCAAGAAATATGATACCAAGTATGCAAAGGTTTGAGCTCTCTCCAAAAGATATGATCGAGTTACTTACTCGAGAGCTCCTCTCTATAGTACGCCTATCTATCCTAAACTCGGTCTCCCAACTAACAACATGAGACCGCCAAAAGATAAAACATATCAAGATCATAACTTTACCTTGCACATTTTACTTGAGCTTTATAAAGACGATGTTGTGCTTCTAAAGATGGAACATCTTTCTTGATTGCCCTTGCTCATACTATCTTGATGAAGACTTGCAAATGGCTCCCCATACTCCCATGGGAGAGATTCCTATTTAGGCATGTCTTCACCTATCCATAATCACTGAAGATGGAAAGCTTCAAGCATATGATCTTCTAGAGATGGTTCATCTTGAACTTGGAAATTTTTATTTCTTCTTGAGTGTTGATCCACTTGAAACCACTCTTCCCACTCTGTCTTGATCAACCTTGAATCTTCTTATTTCTTCAATATTATGTATTGAAGAAATGAAACAATGCTCACACTATCTTTTTTTTCAAGACATGCTTCCAATAGGCTCAAATATCATATGACCATTTTTCATATCACACCTTGAATATAACCTTGGTCATTGCTTATTCTTCTTCATTTCTTCATCCTTTAATCTTGAAGCCAGCAAATGGTTCAAGCGCTGCCAATGGACAATTCCTACCAGTGTAACTCAATACAAACATTAATACATAGAGATTTTCATTAATTACCAAAATCACATATGGGCACACGTGCATTTTCACATTTCCTATGAGTCACTGGCTCATTCTTCAACATACACATCATCAGAGATCAATTACCCTTCCACTTCTTGGGATCTCAGCACAGTTTCACATTCTATTTCACTACCCACTGGGGGTTATTTTCACCTATCCCTCGCAGTATTAGAGTTGTTGGTTGAAAATACTCATAGGGGAATCGCTAGGGGAGTATTTGCATATATGCCTTTATATTTTTCCAATACCTATCTCCCGGGTTGCCCTAGGAGACTCTGGAGCCCCCCTGCCGCCTCCCCCCAAAAAAACACCTCTGCACCGCCCCTCTACAGCCAGCCACCACCGTAGGATGCCGTTGGTGCTGGGGTGCCCTGTTCTCCTCTTGTTGTCTTTATTTGACCCCAAAGATTTTCTACCATAGCCTGATGAGATCTAAATTCCTTGGCCTCCGATCTAGAGGTACGCACCACCAGCTTGTTGGTGTCGACCACCGCACGCCTGGACATGATCCATCTCCGTCGCCGCTCGTCGCGGTCGCCATGCTTGACGACGCTATCACAGGCTAGTGTGGGACTAGGTCGGGGAAGGGGAAGGTGCCAGCACACACATTGAGGCCTCTCGGGGCTGCCTCGGCCAGGAACGAGCACTAAATCGTGCATAGGAGGCGTACCTATGGGATCTATAGGCGCATGATCGCCATCTAAGGTATACAAAGCGTTGGGATTATTCACCTCCTCTGCCTTTGCCATGGGAGCATGGCCCTTTTGTTGCATCATTGATGTCAACGTGAAGATCCATGTTCCTTTGGCTAGTGGTGACCCCTTGTGCACTTTGGAACTGCCTCGGAACCTTATTTGTTGCGATTTCCAAGGTGTTGATGGGCAATCATGGTGGTCGCGTTCCCATCTCGCATGCTCAGGTCGAGTCGAGAGCTGGTGAAGGTTTTATGGAGTACTCGCAACAGATCGAGAGAAGTATGTGTGTCGGGAGATCGACGTTCTTGCAGCATGTTCTCAACGAGTGGGGGAGGCGAAGACTTCATCCTTGGCGGTCTCAATTTCTAGGGTGAAAACCCTACATTTGATCTTCGGTGGTCGTACCTGGGAATGATGGCTTCATGGTCGTTTCCTTGTTAAAGGCATTGTTTGGAGTTTGGACCTTCTTCGGGGTGAAAACAAAGGATCTGACTGATGGCTCAGTTGATGTGGAGCCTGTTGGGAACCCCAAGAGCAAGGTGTGAAGCAGCACAGCAGCAAGTCTTTCCTCAGTAAGAAACCGAGGTTATCAAACTAGTAGGAGGAAGGAAACGTCACACAGGTGTTGCAAGCAACGCGGAGACCTTCACAACACAAACTCAAGACTTTGCCCCAACTAATAGTGAGGTTGTCAATCTCACTGGTTGTTGTAACAAAGGATTAAACATATGGTGTGGAAGGTAATGGTTTCCAGCAAGTAAACAAGTAACAGTGGAATATGTATCAATGGTAAAGATTGGACCGGGGTCCATAGTTTACTAGAGGTGCTCTCCTTAGAAAACAACATGGCATGAAGGGTAAACAAATTATAGCAGGGCAATTGACAGGAACTGAGCAAGGCATAACAATGCAATTACTAGTCAGAAAGATCCTATGAGATTCGATTGGGCAATACAACAAGATACATAGACCTCCATCCAACTGCATTTATGACTAGAAGTCCACCTTCAGGTTATCATCTGAACCCCCTTCAGTATTAAGTTGCAAGCAACAGACAACTGCTTTAAGCAAAGTGTGTAAGGTAAACAGTCCACATGTTCCATGAACAAGAGGTTGTTGTTTTCTCCCTAGTAGCAACAACACATCTACAACCGAAGAGATTTCTGTCACTTCCCTTGGAAACTAGAGGCATGAACCCACTATCGAGTATAAATACCCCTTCTTGGAGTCACTAGCAACTACTTGGACAAGATAGCTACTAACAACGGAGAGCATGCAAGATCACAAACAACACAGATATGATAGAATCATAAAGACAAAACCATTAATCAAACCAACATAATAATCTCAATATCAATTGGATCCCCGCAAACACAACATGCATGATTACAAATAGATTAGATCTTGATCATGAACGGAGCTCACAAGATCTTTACATGAAAGCACAAGGAGGAGATACAACCATCTAGCTACTACATGGACCCATAGTCCAAGGTGGAACTACTCACGCATCATACCGGAGAGAAGGCCTCCGGGGTCATCTCCCCTCCGGCAGGGTGCTGGGAAGAACTTCAGACCCCTCCTCCCCAATCTAAGGACGACAATGGCGGCGGCGTCTATAGAGGGTTTCGTGGAGTTTTGATCAGGTCCTTAGGATTTCTGCATCAGGGGCTTCTTATAGGCAAAGGGGGAGGCCGAGGCGGTGGCCAGGGGCCCCACACCCTGCCTAGGCATGGGGCAGGGCCCACCCGCGCCTAGGGGTGGTCTGGGCACCCTGGCACGCCTCTCCGTCTCCCCTCTGGACTTCCTGTTCCCCACGGAAAGTTATTGACTTTGACGTTTGTCCCATCCAATTCCGAGCATATTTCTTTACTAGCTTTTCTGGAACAAAAAACAGCAGAAAACAACTGGCACTATGGCAACTTGTTAATAGGTTAGTACCAGAAAACATGTAAAAAACACCTCAAAGTGTAGACAAAGCAAAGCAAAGTAGATACTAAACAAGCATGGAGCATCAAAAAATATAGATACGATTCCGACGTATCAAGCATCCCGAAGCTTAACTCCTGCTCGTCCTCGAGTAGGTAAGTGATAAAAAGAATAATTTTTGAGGTGACATGCACCCTCACAATAAAGATCTAACCATTTGCAAGCATTGAAAGCTGGGATAAAAAAACTCTAAACATGTGCGTGAAAGAGGGAGTTCTAACAATAGAACATAGTAACTATGCATGCAACATGAAAGGCTACAAACAGACATCATGATAACATGCATTGAAAAACGTTTGTTTGTTTCACATACAGAAAACATAGCATAGTGGCATTCAGCTTGTCCCTCATAGAGTAGCAAATAGATGCATAGGACACCTTCATAGTTCACAAGGGTGACTACAAACAAATAGCACAAGAACAAGTAATATCACAATATGCATCAATCAATAAGCTTTGGAACACTGCACATAGAATGACAATTATGCTCTCTTAATGGTGCCTAAAGGTAGAAGATGGAGACTCAATAGTGGTGGAAGAAAAGCCTTTTATAAAGGAAGCAGGGATTTCAAGTTTCAAAAAACTTCCAAAAATTATGGTACTTGTTAGATTTCAGCCCTCATTTCCCCTATCATAAGCATCTTGAAGTGATTAAGGTTAAAGTGAACAAATATGGAGTATATTTTTGACGAAGTATAAGTTGGCAATCTCAAGTCCCTTGAATACGAGGGCCACACCTCATGCTACTCAACTTTAGTCACGTGTAAGTTCTTGTCATTGTAAGTATTTGCATATCATAGAGAACTGCCAACGGGGTACCCCTTGCACATGGTACAGGAGCTTTCCCATAACCAAAATGACAAGGCAAGCAGACAATGAGCATCTCAGCAATCTTTTTATTTACCATATGCATAGTTTTTTATTGAGGATGCTTCATAGATAGCTCACTATGGTGATGCTGCAAGTTTCCACCATGATTAGGCATGGCTTAGGCTAGCGGCCCAGGCATTTCTCTAACACAGAATACAAACTCCATGGACTTAAAATTTCCCTCTTTATTTCACACCGGTGACATCCATAGACAAAATAGCATGATATCAACTGAGTATAATGTACAAGTGCAATGTTGAAAACGTTCCCCGTGGCAGCACGGTTCTGCTAATTCCAACGTATAAGTGCAAGCATATAAAACATAGATGACATAATGGTTCAATTTTATTAGGGGCAAAGAACATAAAGTGTGCCATCAAGTTTGTGAGGGCTTTAATCACTAAGTTTTCACATAATAAAATAGTTTTTAATTGGAAGATAGCTGAAAATAAGAATATACTTGGAATGGTGTAACACACCATGCATAGGAGTTTATAGTGGACACTTTGGAATAACTTGGTTTCTTGGGAGTTGGAAGCATGAGTAGAACTTACTCATACAAGTGGAGACTAGCAAAAGACTGGGAGCAACCAACTAAGAGAGCATAATGGCCATAATCATGCAATGCAACAAAGCATTACTAATCAAAGCAAGAGTGGTACTACAAGTCAAGGACTAAATGATCATAGAGGCTATGGTGACTTGTTTATAGTCATAACATGGTGTGATCATGTGCCAAGTCAACCCAAGCAAAGCATCAAAGGAGAATACCACAATACTATGCTTTTGCATGCTAAAACAACGCATCATTTCTTCAAGGCACACTAAGCAATCCCAATTGTTTGGAACAAGAGATGCTACATCAATAATCACTAAGCATAAAGTCAAAACAACACCTAGCATATCATGCTAAATTCTAAGTCACAGTCAATGCAAGCTCCTCTTGCACTTTCAAGTAAGAACTTACTACTCCTTTCCAACACCAAGCAACTTATTTGCAAAACAACACAGTGAGAACGGGGGTCCAAACTACTTTATTCAAGCAAACTAAACAACCTAAGCAAAGCAAACTAAAACTAAGACCCTCCAAGAACAACACAACTTGTGCATGAAACAATAAAAACGAAGTGTCTAGACAGACCTGAGCTTTTTATTAATGAAGAAGGGGATGCCTTGGGCATCCCCAAGCTTTGACGCTTGTACCTCTTGGATATTTCTTGGGGTGACACCGGGGTGGCATCCCCAAGCTTGAGCTTTTGTCCATTCTTTATCTCATTACATCATTCTCTCTCTACACCTGAAATTTTTTCCTTCATACAAAACTTCACACAATCTTCATTAGCAACATTAGTTTATCCAAAAGATATTATACCTCTGACAAAGCTTTGGAACAGCAAGAATTTTTATTGAAAACACAAGTTACTGTAGCAACTCCTTCAAAAAGCTCAATTCACCTAAAGATAACTTAAAAAGGAATCAATAAGAAGCAAATGCAAATAGTGGCAGAAATCTGTCAAAACAGACCAGCAGGTAGAAACCGTTTTTTTAGAACATC
Organism: Avena sativa; assembly: GCA_916181665.1. Classification (NCBI taxonomy): domain Eukaryota; kingdom Viridiplantae; phylum Streptophyta; class Magnoliopsida; order Poales; family Poaceae; genus Avena; species Avena sativa. The sequence goes on from OV702282.1 coordinate 201,145,193, forward strand.
TTATGTTACTTAAATCAAAAAGTGTTGAACTAACGAAAGTTAGCTAACATACTGGGGGATTCATTCGTAAATTTTGAACTCAATCCGAGTTACAGAGATTCCTCATGAATTTGTTTGGTGGAGGACAGGAATCTGTTTTGGGACAGCAACTCCCCAGATCTTACTTCCCTCTCATTAGAGGTCATTCTTGGCACAAAAAGCAAAAAAAAAGGATAAGTAGATGTCATTACTAAATTAATAACTTCCAAGACTCAAGGAAACTCTTGGGTTATCTCCCAACAAGTACTTTTCTTTAACGCCTTTAAGTTAGACACAAGAAGTAAGAAGAATCAAGTATTTTCAAATGAAGAAGCATTAACATCAAACCTTGCTTTCAAAGGAGGAGCAAGAAGCAACTTCGCTCTCCTCATAGGGAAGTGTTCAATACCTTTTTTGAATGGAAAATGATATTTAATGGTGCCTTCTTTCATATCAATGATGGCACCAACTGTTCTAAGAAAAGGTCTTCCCAAAGTAATAGGACAAGAAGCATTGTATTGAACATCCAAAACATAGAAATCAACATGGACATAAGCATTGTTAACCATAATGAGAACATCATTAATACTCCCCATGAGTTTCTTCTTAGCATTATCATTGATTGGGACGTCCAAATAACAATCTTCTAATGGTGGCAAATCAAGCATTTCATAAATCTTCCTAGGCATAATAGAGACACTAGAACCAAGATCACATGAAGCTTTGAGATCAAAGTCATTCACTTGCACATTAATAATGGGTTTGCAACTATCTTCTACCTTCCTAGTAATAGAAGCTTTGTGTTTTAGCTTCTCTTCCTTAATATTAACAAGAGCATCTGTAATGTGTTTAGTGAAAACAACATGCATATCACTAGCATCGAGACTTCTAGCAAGCTTTTGTAGGAACATAATCACTTAAGAAATATTGCAACCATCAATATCAAAGTCAAACTTAGCATCACTAGTAGTAGGCTCAATAGTCTTAGGCATAGTAGGAGGAGAAATAGGGACTACTTGTGGTTTAGTGGGGATGGTGCACACACTATTGTTTCTATCAATTTCAGCTTCCCTTTCCCACCTAGCATGAAGTTGAGTTAACAGCCTAACATTTTCATCAATAGTAACTTGTATGGCATGAGTAGCAGCAAAGGTGTTTTCCATGTTTTAGGTCTAGCAGCCATTTTATTAACCAAGGAAGTTTGAGCTTCAGACAAAGAGGATATATTTTTCTCAACATTTAAAAGCTTTTCCTCTATAGCCTTATTGAAAGTGGTTTATTTACTAATAAAGTCTTTGAGCATGACCTCAAGTTCAGAGGGGGCACTTCTAGCATTATTGTAAGAGTTTCCATAGGAATTACCATTATTAGGAGGATAAGGTCTATAATTGTTACCACCAAAATTACTCCTATAAGCATTGTTGTTGAAATTGTTGTTTCTAATGAAGTTCACATCAACTTGCTCTTCTTGAGCAACCAAAGAGTCTAAGGGAACACTATTAGGATCTAGAGGAGCTTTCCCATTAACAAGCATAGCCATAATAACATCAATCTTTTCACTCAAGGAGGAAGTTTCCTCAACATAATTTACCTTCTTACCATGTGGAGCTCTCTCAACATGCCATTCAGAGTAGTTAACCATCATATTATCAAGGAGCCTTGTTGCAGCACCCAAAGTGAGGCCCATGAAGGTACCTCCAGCAGCGGAATCCAATAGATTTCTTGAGAAGTTCAAACCTGCATAAAAAGTCTGGATAATCATCCAAGCAGTGAGTCCATGAGTGGGGCAATTCTTAACCAAAGATTTCATTCTTTCCCAGGCTAGAGCAACATGTTCACTATCAAGTTGTTTAAACTTCATAATGTCACTTCTCATAGATATAATCTTAGCAGGAGGATAGTACTTTCCAATAAAAGTATCTTTACACTTATTCCAAGAATCAATACTATTTTTAGGCAAGGATAACAACCATTCTTTAGCTTTTCCTCTCAAGGAGACAGGAAAAAGCTTAAGCTTAATAATATCTCCATCTACATCCTTATACTTTTGCATCTCAAAAAGTTCAACAAAGCTATTGAGATGGGCAGCAGGATCATCAGAACTAGCACCAGAAAATTGCTCTCTCATCACAAGATTCAACAAAGCAGGCTTAATTTCATAAAAGGTAGCATCAGGAGCAGGTGGGGAAATAGGAGTGCTTAGGAAATCATTGTTGTTGGTGCTAGTGAAGTCACACAACTTGGTGTTCTCAGCAGAGTTCATTTTGGCAAAGGTGGGCAAGCCAAAAAAAAGCAGCAGCAGCTAGAGCAGGAACTAATTTTTTGGGGTTTTCTGAAAAGAGGCAAACAAAACCAAGCAAAAGAAACAAAGCAAACTAAAAACAAAGTAAAGAGAAAGGAAGTGAAGGACTCCCCTAGTGAAGACATCCTTAGCCTCCCCGGCAACGGCACCAGAAAACTTGTTGATGGCTCAGTTGATGTGGAGCCTGTTGGGAACCCCAAGAGCAAGGTGTGAAGCAGCACAGCAGCAAGTCTTCCCTCAGTAAGAAACCGAGGTTATCGAACCGGTAGGAGGAAGTAAACGTCACACAGGTGTTGCAAGCAACACGGAGACCTGCACAACACAAACTCAACACTTTGCCCCAACTAACAGTGAGGTTGTCAATCTCACCGGTTGTTGTAACAAAGGATTAAACATATGGTGTGGAAGGTAATGGTTTGCAGCAAGTGAACAAGTTACAGAGGAAGATGTATCAATGGTAAAGATTGGACCGGGGTCCATAGTTCACTAGAGGTGCTCTCCTTAGAAAACAACATGGCATGAAGGGTAAACAAATTACAGCAGGGCAATTGACAGGAACTGAGCAAGGCATAACAATGCAATTACTAGTCAGAAAGATCCTATGCTATTCGATTGGGCAATACAACAAGATACATAGACCGCCATCCAACTTCATCTATGACTAGAAGTCCACCTTCAGGTTATCATCTGAACCCCCTCCTGTATTAAGTTGCAAGCAACAGACAACTGCTTTAAGAAAAGTGTGTAAGGTAAAAAGTCCACATATTCCATGAACAAGAGACCGTTGTTTTCTACTTAATAGCAATAACACATATACAACCGAAGAGATTTCTGTCACTTCCCTTAGAAACTAGAGGCATGAACCCACTATCGAGTATAAATACCCCCTCTTGGAGTCACTAGCAACTACTTGGACAAGATAGCTACTAGCAATGGAGAGCATGCAAGATCACAAACAACACAGACATGATAGAATCATAAAGACAAAACCATTAATCAAACCAACATAATAATCTCAATATCCATCGGATCCCCGCAAACACAACATGCATGATTACAAATAGATTAGATCTTGATCATGAATGGAGCTCACAATATCTATACATGAAAGCACAAGGAGGAGATACAACCATCTAGCTACTACATGGACCCATAGTCCAAGGTGGAACTACTCACGCATCATACCGGAGAGAAGGCCTTCGGGATGACCTCCCCTCCGGCAGGGTGTTGGGAAGAACTTCAGACCCCCTCCCGATCTAGGGACGACGGCGGCGGCAGCTACAGAGGGTTTCGTGGAGTTTTGATCGGGTCCTTCGGGTTTCTACATCGGGGGCTTCTTATAGGCGAAGGGAGAGGCCGAGGCGGTGGCCAGGGGCCCCACACCCTGCCTAGGCGTGGGGCAGGGCCCACTCGTTCCTAGGAGGGTCTGGGGCCCTGGCATGCCTCTCCGTCTCCCCTCTGGACTTCTTGTTCCCCATGGAAAGTTATTGACTTTGACGTTTGTCCCGTCCAATTCCGAGAATATTTCCTTACTAGCTTTTCTGGAACCAAAAATAGCAGAAAACAGGCAACTGGCACTATGGCAACTTGTTAATAGATTAGTACCAGAAAACATATAAAAATCACCTCAAAGTGTAAACAAAGCAAAGCAAAGTAGATACTAAACAAGCATGGAGCATCAAAAATTATAGATACGTTTCTGACGTATCACTGACCATTCTGGTTAGACTGGATGACGGTCTTTGTACACTGTTACCTTCTCGGAGGCGTCGTTTTGAAGAACCTTGTTTGGAGTCTAAGTCACCACTGGTGGTGCTCTTGCTGCTGCGAGTTTCTGAGTGCTTTGGCGGGGTCTCTTAATTTTTTTTGGCTGTGTGCATCCTTAATCTCTAGACTTTGTCTAGATATTATGTTGTTGAAAAGGTTGGGATTTCGGGTTTAGAGTTTAGGTTTTAGGTATTGCGGTATTAGAGTTGTTGGTTGAAATCACGACATGTTTTCGCATGGGTTTGCTGAAAAGCGAGACCTATTTGAAACATTTTTGAAACTTTAAACGAAATATCCACATAGATATATCCTCGGCCAAGATCACCCTAGAAATGTGAGATTCCCTATATATGAATCAACTTTGTCAGTTAAGATCACCCCGAAAATGTGAAATTCCCTATGAAACAACGGCAACTCACACTCAAATGACTCTATTTCCTCATATAAACTCTCAATGTTTCGTAGCTACCGATATACTTCCTCCGTGAAAATATAAGATGTTTTAGGTTTGTGAAGCTAATGTATCTAGACACCTTTTAGTGTGTTGGTTCAAGTGAATCTACACACTAAAGAGTGTCTAGATATACTTGCTTTACAAATCTAAAACATCTTATATTTTCAAACGGAGGAAGTAGTACTCATTTTATTTTTTAACTACATGTTGTGGACAGGGTTTTTTTTTGAACGGTTACGGGTGCAAACGCACCCGACAAGCTGCATTGAAATCAACGGTGAAGGTACAAATTACAGGAGCAACCCCAAAGAAATAGGAAATACAAAGAAGCCCTGCAATTTTACAAAGAGGACCCCGAAAAGACCGCAGGAAACGCGATCAAGTCTAGCGGAGCACCTGCCCAACACCGATGACGCCCATGACTGCGGCAAGCCGGAGCACCGCCGGAAACTTGCCAAGGATGGAGCCAACAGCAGGGAGCGACTGCCCTTCAGCCTATTGGTCCGGCGGGGCTACGGATCTGGCCGCAGAAGCCCGCCGGAGAGATGCTCCCAAGCAGCTTCGACTTCAGGAACGCCATCAGCAGCCACCGCCAGTGAGGAGTGCCTCCATGGCTCGACAGCAGGCGAACGACACCAAGAACGCCCCGAGAAGAAGAAGCCGAAGAACCGCCTCACTCCGCTGAAGAGAAACAGGGCCGAAACCTCACCTCCTCGCCACCACGGCCGGCCAGGAGAGGCAACGACCACCGCACACCACCTAGCACCCCACACCTCCTCGCCACCACGGCCGGCCAGATGTGGAGAAGCGCCGGGTCGCAGATCCACAGTAAAGGGAGACCAACAACAGCCTTATTCAAGCGGAGACGACGCCCCTCTCCGACGCGAGCTCCTCCGGCCAGAGGAGAAGCAGCAGCAGCGAGGACCAAAGATCCAGATCGGGCCGCCGAGATCTGAACCAAGCTCCAAAACTACGGGCATAGAGGCCAAACCTAACCTACAAACTACTCCGGCGCCTCCCCTCCGCCATCTCCGGCCGGCAAAGCCGCTGGAAAGGCTCGGGTTCGGCCCGGTCCGGTGGAAAGCTGTCCTTCTACTGTGGCGGGGAGGGAAGAGAGGAGAGAGAGCTCGTGTTGTGGACAGGGTGACATCTGTCTCCTAGCACCTATGTTGACCCCTAGGTAGCTAGCTAGCTAGCATGCCTACAGGGTTACGTCCATCTAAAGTGCTCCGATCGAGCCGCCGTTTCCCCATCCTTCCTATGCCGGTCTGGTCCATGGAGTCATCAGTCAAGTCTTGTGAAGATGTAGCTAGCTTAGCTAGTACATGGACCAGGGATTAAAAAGAAAGGTCGTGAAGGAGCAAGAAGCATATGACAAACTTTAGTGTTTGTCCTCCTTTTTCTTTGTTGTTGTTGAAAGTGTCTGTCCTTTCAAAAGGTAAAGAAGAAGGTTCCATGTACCGAGATGGACAGATATTTTGACGTGCACCGAAACGATTCCATGGCCAAGTGGCCGGCCAAGAACAGATATTTTGACGTGAATAAACGGTGTGTATGGGTAGTTATATGGTGTGTATGGCGCGGCGGCGTGGGGGTATATCGCCTTCTATTCAAACCAAGAACAAGTTTAGGGCTCCTACATGAATTTCATAAGGTTTTGGAGGATTTAGATTCTCGAGAGTTTTTCCTACGATGCTCGTTTGATTCACATGACTGAGATTTTTATAAATTTCTTTTAAAAATTTATTTAGACCTTTTAGAATTCATTTGCTTTTAGAAAAATGGAGATTTGTTGGAGTGTGAGAGGAGGGAAATATTTGGAAATGTGAGAGGAGAAGCAAAAATGGAGCTGGCTCCGGTGACTCGCGTGAAGAAATAGATGTGGAGACCCTTTAGTACCGGTTCTTTATATGAACCTATATTAAAGGTGCAACGCTGGATCCACCTCTACCTCAAATTTGGCGCGAAACCCTTTCGTACCGGTTCGTAACACGATCCGGTACTATACAGCCTAAACGAACCGGTACTAAGATATGCCGGTGACCTGAGCAGTTAAACCGGTACTAATGCATCCTTTAGTACCGGTAGGTCAAATCCTTTGGCCAGTTTTTTACTAGTGACATAACTGAGATTTTTATAAATAAAAATTTCTTTAGACCTTTTAGAATTCATTTGCTTTTCTATATGAAACACCGATGGCCCAAATTTCTAAAGTTCTCTAATCCTATGATAGTTAAGAGGACATGTCACCTCAATCTAGCATTTTATATAGAAACCTGCAAGTAAAAAAGCTATCTGTATTCAGTTTGCGGACTGTATTACTTTTATAGTGAAAGAACTTTGTCAAAGTTCTTCTGGCACATGCTCCGGTGATCCCTCTATATTTAAAATTATATTTAGAAGTTTCAAAAACATTGAAAATAATTCTGGACTTTTTCAATAATATATTCTCTACAAGCATGTAATATCGCAATGTGAAAATCTTTTTATTATATTTGTTATTTTTGTGTAGCTCAAAATATATATTATTTGTAACTGATAGTTCATACGCTTTGTGGTATACATCACACTCTACATGCTGATTTGTTTTCATGGTTTTTTGGAATTCAGAATATGATTTCGATTTTTTTAAGGGATCACACCATGTGCACCAAATCTCCGCTCGGAATGGTTAACCAAACGTTGACATGCTAATAAACAATATACTTACTTGTTACACGAATAAAATTACTACTGCAATCCATAGCAATACCAAGCACATGCTCGTCGTCGCCACGCGTAAACCAGTAATACCTAATACCTAACTAATTAAATGGCCAATCAAGCGCTTGCGCCGATGCATGTGGTGTTGGATTCGAGCTCGCGATCTTCTTCCTCTCCCAGCTCCAGCCCCTCGTCATTCTCGTCGCCGGTGGCAGCGGCAGCGTTGGCGAACGTGAGCCTGAGGCGGCCGCCCTCGCGGGACGCGTGCAGCAGCTCCTTCCCGGGGATGACCACCTGAGTCAGCACGAACCGCCCGTCCTCGCGGGACGTCCGGAAGCACACGCACGGCTTCCCGCCGCGCCCGATCGACCGTATCGGCGGCGGGAACGACGGCGGCTCCATGTACTTGCTCCCTCCCACTCCCAGCAGCCCTAGCCCCGCGTCCCCGAGCGTCGCTGCCTCCTTCCCGGGGCTCAGGGCGGCGTCGCCGCCGTCGCCCTTGACCATGTCGTCGGAGTCCACGGTGCTCTCGGACCCGAGCCCCTCCGTGCACAGCAGCAGCGACGCCGAGCTCTTCTTCAGGCAGAAGCTCGCGCTCTTCTTCAGGGAGAAGCTCGCGGGCTTGGGAGGCCTGAGAAGCGCGTCCAGCGACGAGTCGTCCTTGCTCTTCTCCGCAGCCTGACGATCAGCCGCGTCGAGCCACGACACCGTCGTCGCGCCGCGAGCAGGAACTGCCGCGGCGGCAGGGTGCGATGGTGGCGGTGGCGGCGGCAGGACAAATCGCGCCTCGGGCTTCTCGTGGAAGTGAAGCTCGCCGAAGATCTCCGTGAAGGACGACGGGTCGACGGGCGGCAGCAGCGGCTTCTTGTGGTGGATGTGGTTGCTGCAGGCCGCCAGCACCTCCAGCAGACTCGGGTTCTCCGGCAGCGGCTTCTCGAAGAGCCTCCGCAGTGCACCGTCCGCCGTCGCCATGTGCGCCATCCACCAAATTAACACTCCTCCGCTCTGCTCCTCGGATGTGAAGCTGCAAATTCCTTTTTTTTTTTGTGGCTGTCAAATTTGCTGAAGAAATCTCTGAGGAAGAGAGGTATATATAGTGAGAGAAATGGTGAGGTCAAGAAAGTTAGGGGCATTTATGTGGCTGTCGAATTGGAATTTCGGGATATTTTTTTTTCGCTTTTCATAAGTGGAGGTGGTATATACTACTCCAGCTGCAACTTGGGAGGAGGAAATGGAAATGTGCATTCTTCTCAAAAAAAAAAGGAAATGGAAATGTGCATCTTGCACAACAGCACAAGTGTGTCTGTGTGTGTGTTCTTCAGCACTGGTCTGCATGACACGTACGTCAGAAAATGCAAGGAAATCTGCAGGTAGAGCTAAAAGTTGGCAGAATTTGCAGCTCGAACAAATTTGATGTCGATCTTGCACTGACAAAATGGAATATCTGATAAGGTTGCCACTGCAGATCGATCATCGTGAATGAATTCCGGTTCCAACTGGCGCAGGAACATGCCCAACAATGGCGCGCACCATGAACAGAATTCGGACAATTTCGCAATCCTCGGAGAAATCGGGATGATTCTCCCCGACAGTGTGATGCACTTGTCACTGAGCATCACACTGCTGTCAAGTGCTCCTCAAGACCGGAATCTGTTCCGCTCCGTCCCTAGCTGAACTGGCAGAAAGCTAGGTGGAAGATGATGCATTACAATTTCTGCCGCTGTGATTTTTTCCAGACTCTTCTTTTTCTCCATGAAAACTGGAAAGAATTGGTGGCGGATGAGCGAGATGAAACGCAGGTCAAAAGGTAGAATAACTTCTTTTTGTGAAAACTGGAAAATCTCTAGACAGATTCAGCAAACGAAAAGAATGAAGGAGAGAAGGCGGAATAAAGCTATCTGATGTAGCTAGAGGACATGAACACGATAGTTGAGAGCTCCACTTCAGAACAGTCAGGATAGTAACAGCTACTAAGAGAAAACATTCAGGAGTTTCAGAAACTTCAGACTTGAGCCAGTGAAGAAATGCATGCACAAAGGAAGCCACCCCACCATTTGATTCATTCACTCGAACAGCCACGAAGTACGCCATAAGCAAGATACATAAGTTAGTGAAGGCGAGGGGATGAATCTCAAACCAACATGATCATGGTCCAAACATGAAACTGATAAGCACGTCGAAAAATTCAAAATGTGCAAGGAAAAACACTGGGTCAGCCATCTATTACACAACAAACAACGGGCAACGACGTCGGGATTCCTATCTCCAGGCTTCGATCCGTTCAACCTTGGAGTTTATCCGGCTCACGATGCTCGTGCCCCTCGATTTCTCAGCCGGGGGAACAGTGGGCGTTCCACACTGCCGCTTGCCCTTTCTAGTCCTCCTGCTAGTCAGGCTACGGCTCCCTCTGCCCTGAAGTGAGTTCACAGCTGTAGTGCAGGCAGCATCATCAGTGGTGGACGAAGCAGCAACAGGAGGCTGTGAGCAACTGGGGGAGCTCTCTGTGCTCGTCAGGGCATTGCCTGTCTGGACAATGCACGCTACGGAATCGCCTTCGACAGGATTAATCCCACTCGGCTTGTCTTCAGGGCTGTGTGTAGGACTGTACACAAGGGGCTCCTCCCTGACGAAAGAAGGACGCCCGGATGCTTCCTCAGGTTGAGAATCAATGGGGAGACTGGGGTTCTGATGCCCATTTTCGTCAGATGGGTCCTTTTGTGGCAAAGAAACATCCTCCAGGTTGGACTCTTCTCTATCCTTGAGGGTCTTCTGTATTAGCATCTTGAGGAAATTCATCACTTGTACTGCATACATTAGGGCAGTCAAAGGATCGTCCATCTGCATTTACATGTGTGCAAGAATTAGCATCCATCTAAATGATTGTTGCTTCTAGCTTTCTGTTAGGGAAACACGTTACCTGGGTCATATTTGGTGCGAAAACCATAGCGACATTGCGGTCGTTCATCTTGTTTATCTGTTCTTCTTGGACAACATCAGCCATCAGATTAACGGCCCAATCAAGTAAGGCTGCTTCAGTTGGTGGAAGGCACTTGGCAACCCGAGCACAGTCCTCTTCAGATTGGCATTGCATCACCTGTTCAGGTGGGATAGAGTCCAGCACGCCACTCGGCAATTCCCTAAACCAGGCCTGAAAAGATCGAAAATATATGAAATGAATATCATCAAGAGTACTGGTTTGCCGATGAAAGTTGACCGACTCGAGGCCATAAAGCGGCGTTGTCAAATCAGTTAACCACACCGAAAGCCTACACTGAAAAGCAGCATTAGATTCTGCAACAAAAGTTTGTTGATACAGAATCCGACTATTGAAGATAAGCACATCATTATTAAATTTCGAGTGGTGCTCTCAACAGAATGTCATAAGTGACATGACAGAAGGAAGCTTACTTTGATTAGACCTGCCAAAGAATGAACATCAATGCCATCTGGCACGGTTCCGCTGTTTAACTGATCTCTCACAAATTCTTCCTGGCTATTCTCCGCATTTATACGAAAAATACCTTCTGTCTGCAAAGCAAAAAAAAAACATCAATGTGGTCAGAACTCAGAAAAAGCTACAGGAATACTGTTAGAAAAGCAAGTGACAGTCAGTTAAAATGCTAAAACATCATACCCGGAGACCGCCTTGTTCATAAAGACGTCTTTGCATCATCAAGAGAATCGTCGGAACACTGTTCCCTCTAGAATCATACGAACACTGCATTGATTGTGTTGAGACTCCGAAGACACTAGCGCTGCATTTGAAGTTTGAATCAGCCGATGAACACCAACAACAAAAGGAAACTGAACAGGGACTAATGATACATGATGCTCCAAAATACACCCTATCGTATAAAAGTAAGAGCATATAGTCACTGAGGTCAAGGCATATTTCAATTTTTTTGTTTCCAAAGACAAGTCACAGCACCTTTTAAAGAACCAGATTTCAACAATTAATATGGTTCTGAATATACTGGTTTACTAACTCAAGTGCGTAAAATATCAAGGAAACTACTTCTCATTTACTTTCAGGACCTTTGCACATTCCAGAAGTTCCCCAACTATTATATGATCGCAATTCATATGCTCCAGTTTTATTCATCATACTATTGTATGATCGCAATTCATATGCTCCAGTATATTGCAATCCTCCAGTTTGAGCTATGAAGATGGGTTCTAGGTGTTTGTGCCACTTTATCTTCTTTTAGAGGCAAAACGATTCCAACCTTCTATAGGGAACTGTTTAGCCAATTCTTTTTAGGCTGCCTAAAACTAATAACCACATCCTAGAATTCCCAATACAGAACAAATGTACAATATAGTAGCTTGAGCCAAAACACCACCTCCCTATGTACGTTTCTTATCCTTTCTACTCTTTTTCTAGTATAAGCCCAAGAGGACCTCGAAGCAAAAAAATTATGTTATTCAAGCCACTAAAGTCTACACAGCACAACAAACATATGCAGACAAATGATAACGAGCAAGATGTCATTGATAGTCCCAACAGTTAATAACATGTTCTAACCGAGACAAAAAAAAACACGAAGTTCCCAACAGTTCTTCTTTCAGTCTTTCCTACAAGACAGGGTATGTAATAATCTACTTCTTGACATTCCTAGGTCAATCAACTCCGATAAAAGGTGCATTCTCCTCCTCTTTGCATCTGGTTTAAAAATTATGAGGCAGGTAATGTGCGTGCAACTGTGCATATAGAAGGAGCATCAGATAAAATAAATGAACTACTCCCTCCGTTCAGAAATATAAGACATTTTAGCTTTGTGAAATGAATGTATCTAGACGCTTTTTAGTGTATAGGTTCACTCCGAACCTATACACTAAAATATGCCTAGATACATTCGATTCACAAAGCTAAAACGTCTTATATTTCTAAACGGAGGGAGTACAATGCAAAAATACAGCTACCCTAGAATAAACTTTACAGGAATGAAGTACCTCAGTAGTTTAATATTTGTGTAGCAAGGATAAGCATTCCTACCAAACAAAGCAAGACGTGATACAGCTGAATTGATCCAACAAGAAGAAAGACTTAACAAACAGCATGTTTGTGCCAATTAAAAACTTCCTTTTGATTTTGGGAACCCGATTAAAATAGTAACCATACTCTTTCTAACACATCGAAATTGTATGTTTATTTGGTGGGTTTGCATACAAGTCAAAACAAGTTTAGAGTTGATGGGAAAACTAAAATAACATGGATGGAATACCACCACTGCCTAGGACGGGAAATGACTAAGTGAACAAAAATGGCTGCCACTACTAAATGTAGAAGCTTTATATTTTTCAATTTAAATTTTTTCTGTTTTTCTCTACTTAAAACTAAGGAAGATTCTGTTGCCAGTGTTTTGTTCCATTTCCAGCCTCATTAAGAGTTGTAGGTATTAATTTCTCCTTTGTTGATTTTATGAGGTAACTAGCTACAGAAACATCATGCAACTCTATCTATAACAGGCGTCCACAGCCATGATTGGCCAATTATTAATGGAACATGGGGAAAACTCAACACAAACTGTTTCTGGAGTCTGGACAGAGTGGTGGCCCAAAGCCTGCCCGTCGTCACAAACAGTTTAACTACCATAGACCAATTCCAGCTCAGGCTGCCAAGTACATACCAGCAGCAAGGGGGGAGAAGTCCAAATGGATTATTGATATACACATAGTACTCCATTTTAAATGGAACATAATTTCACCAGAATTTATCTGTGTACCAAGTTTCATCAGATTAAAACGAACAGAGGTTGCACTAAAATTTTGTTCAAGTTCAAACTGGAACTGAAAATTTCAAAAATATATTGAGTTCAGAACAACAAGAGCCACATACATTCTCGGAGCTTGTGAACCATGCCAATTGATGAACATGAGAAAGAGACAGAGAGAGTGACGGACCTCGCACTTGGGGCACGGCGGGGCACCTCGGGCTCGAACTCGACGGGGAGCCCCAGGAACCCATGGAACCTGTCGAAGGTGACGTGCGCCACGTGCTGCACGTCCGTGGGCAGCCCTATCTCCATCCCGCCCTCGCCGGCGCCGCCGACCTCCACCCTGCACCCGAGCAGCGACTTCCGCAGCAGCTCGAGCAGCAGCGCCAAGAAGGACCACCGTTGTTCCTCCTCCGATCCGCCGGCCCGTGGCTCCGCGGATCCTGCAATAGGGCTCTCTGCGCTGCTTCTGCTGCCGCCACTTCTTCTCTGGAGCACGTCGCTATCGGCTAAATAGCGCGGGGAGGAGGAAGAGGGGGACGGGGAGGAGGAGCCGCGGCTTGCGGAGGAAGCGAGGTTGGTCGGGCCCCGGAACAGCGCCACCTCCGTCATTGCTCCCTCCTTTTTCTCTGCCCGAGCTCCTCTTCCTCTTCTCAGGAAATGATTACGAGGCTGTAATCCGGTGCGGGGTAGGACCGATTCCGGCCCGGAGGCGTGATTTTCTTTGGGATTTCCTGGGTGGTGATGCTGGTGGCGGTGGTGGTGGTGGTGGTGGAGTGGGCCAAATGCCTGCGGCGAGAGAGAATGATTGGGTTGGGGGATCCTTGCCTTGTAGTGGAGTTCTTGGTGGCGGAACGGGACGCTAATTTAGGATTGATTTCTCCCCTGCTCGCCCGCCCTCCACCGGAGATTGCCGGGACGGGATGGGGATTTGGTTGCTCGCCGCATGCGCGTGGTCCAAATCCACTGCGAAACGGGACAAGAAACGCTATAATAAATCCAAGTGGTGCACGGGCAACAGAGAGGAGAGAGAGGTGTTTGATTAAGAGAGGAATTTTAAGATGGAAAAAAATCTCGTGGTGTGTTCGGTGGGTAATGGTGGATAGGATTCGTGTGGAGGTGGAGGTGGAGTTGGATTGAAGGGAGGGTCAGGGACTGCTCGACGACGACGATGATGCGGTGATGATGATGATCGTCATCCTTCGTGCTTCGTTTACATCCACGCGTGCGGTTTCTTCTCTATTTAAGCGTGACACGGAAGGAAGGGAGGAAATGGGTGATGTGATGTGCTCATGAGCGAATTATAAACTAACCGCATCGGCGTGGTACTTGATTGATTCAACTGGCTCCGCTGTCAGGTAGGTAGTCTTCTCTTCTGGTTTTCACCTTTTTCAGCCTTTTCGACCATGACTCGCACTTTTTGTTGGCAGCACTTTTAGGACTATATGGTGTAGATTTTCATAGAGAAATGCTACATGTAGGGACAGGGACAACATCTACAAAAAATTCTTACGGACTAGCATCGTTCTACAGCAAACTGAAAAAAAACAGATAGATCATGTCCCACAATTCAAGAAGAAAAAAACTAGGACCAACCAGCTGCCTCCGCATCAGTCCGTAAAATCCATTCCGTAGGATGTTTTTGTAAGTATAGTGTTATTGATTTTCATACTCTACCCGACTTTTAGTAGTACCTGGTTTGAATTATTGTATGTACACGAAGTAGATGAGCATAAAATGTATGGTTCCACGTGGCAGGGCTAGTGGCTAAACTTGCCACGGGCAGCCCGACCCGGATGGCCTGACCAAGAAACCCGGGTTGGGTCAGATCATGCCATCGGGCCAGGTCTAGGGAACTACTCGAGGCGTATATGGAGCCTCAAGTAAGGGGGGCAGATAGATATGGTCCGTACATACGATATAGGAGAAGCATCCCTCAAGGATGTGTCTTAAGTATTAATATATAGGAGTCGCATCGTTTATAAATGCACCTTGTGTATTTAGTGGAGGCGCATGTTTGAGGGATGCGCCTCCTATAAGCATGTCTCTTATAGGCTTTTCTTTAGTAGTGCCTCCTCTACCCCAAGCTCCGTCACCTACCAATTCCCCCTCATGTTGTTCCTATTCCTATAACCTGAAATGAACATGCCATGTGTACTCGTGGTAAGCGAGGATTTCATCTTCCTAAATGTCGCCTAAACCTTTCTGCCACCACAAATATTTCTCCTATTCCCACATCTTATGAGCGTGCTCTTCCAGACCTCCTATGGCATTCCGCCATGCGTGACGAGTTTGATGCTCTCATGAAAAATCACACATGGACCCTCGTTCCCAAACAATTGGGTGCCAATGTATTTTTTGGCAAATGGTTTTTTCGCTACAAGTATCAATGCCGATGGCACATTTGTTCGTTATAAGGATTGTTGGGTTTTTCGGGATTTCTGTCAACAACATGGCATAGATTTTCCTGTTGTTTTCTCTTTTTGGCCAATTCATCAACTTGACATTAAAAAACGCTTTTCTACATGGTACACTCAATAAAACTATTTACTGCCACCAACCATCTGGCTTTGAGGATTCATCTTCTTCGGACCTTGTTTGTCTTCTTCATAAATCTTTGTACAACCACAAATAAGCCCCTCGTTCTTGGTTCCATTGTTTTGCCACCTTCCTTCAAAACATTAGTTTTACACCCTTTTAATCTTTCGTTCCTCAGTTGACACCGCCAATCTCTTGCTTTATGTTGATGATATCATACTCACTGCTATGTCTAATTCTTTCTTACAACAAGTCATATCTTCACTTAATCATGAATTCTCTATGAATGATCTTGGTCCTCTTCATCATTTTCTTGGTGTCGCTACCTCTCGCACGTCCACCACTCTTTTTATAAACCAACCCCAATATCTTCTTCATTTATTATCTCGCGTGTTGGTATGGCTGATTGCCATCCATGTCGCATGCCAGCTGATGTTGGTACCAAATTATCGGCCGATGGTGAACGTGCTTCCGATCCTACTCTCTATCCTAGTCTCGTTGGTGCTCTCCAATATGCCACTTTAACTCATCCTAATATATCCTACTATGTTCAACAAGCCTATTTATACATGCCTGACCCTCGTGTTCCTCATCTTTCTCATATCAAAACATCAAAGGCACTCTCGATCATGGCCTACTTATCAACTCCTCTTCTCCCACAAGCTTGATAGTTTATTCTGATGCAGACTATGAAGGTTGTCCGGACACTTGACGATCCATATCTAGCTATTGTGTTTATTTGGATGATAATCTTGTTTATTGGCATTCTAAATGTCGGGTTACATTTTCCAGGTCTTCCGCTGAACCAGGGTACATGTATGTTTCTCATTCTGTGCCCGAGGCGGTTTGGCTTTGTTAGCTTCTCGTCGAGCTAGTTTAGGTTTATTGTGATATTAGAATATGAGTTAGTTTAGGTTTCCTAGTCAGGTAAGTTTTCCCAAACCCTAAAGGGTGCGGTGACCCAACATACCACTGCATGATGTAGTATACTATAGTCGTTGACATAACAACAATGAAACACCGTTCACTAGTATTACATCCCTCAGAATGGCACAACAGAAACACAGCGGGTCCAATACATGGCTAAAGGTTACAACTCACTCTTTACACGAGATCCAAAGAACACTCTAGGTTAAAGAGAGAGAGAGTGAAAGAACTTCTTACAAAGAAGAATCAAAGATAAATAATGCACCCACTATTATACTTTTAAGTCTAGTATTTTAACTAAGGGGTTGGCATTGCTACTATTGCAACGCACTACAGAATTAGGTTCTTTGGTTAGAGAGAGTATATTTCTATCTAATCAATAACTTCGTCTTCACTTGAGTTGATGTATATTTTGACTTCCTTGTCTTCGTTGAAGAGCTTTAGATTTTGATGATGATTCCTAGAGCATAACTTGGTGTAGACATCGTCTTAATGGCTTCAGAATCTAGCAAGGGTTAAGAAGATACTTTGAGTACGAACGTACTCAACAAGTTTATTAGAAAAGGAGTGTTTGATGCACTATAACTACAGCCGCAGACCGTAGGTCGTAGGCAATGCAAGTTTTTATAAACATTTCTTCAAAGGTTGCTTTTATGCTGAAAAGCTATGTCCGTCAGCCTTCACGGGTTTACCATAACTTTCATGGAGTTCCTTTCCCGCCGCGTTCGCAGCTCCTTCCCGGAACAGGGAGTAACAAGTTACAGTTCTTACACTCTGCAGAGGTGCGTTACTTTTTCCATGAGAGATCAACTCCTTGTTGCACAACCGGGCAGCTTACCCATCCACAATTCCATGTTATGGGGCCTAGTAGTTGGTCCAAGCCAATCACTGCCCTCTCCGCGACCTCATATGTCTGCACGATTCTTCGGGCGGGCTCATCTTCGTTAAGCCCCCTTTCGGGCAGGCTAAAACCCTAATGAGTTCCTGAAGACTCTATGACCTGGTGTTGCCCTGGCAAGTGCCATATTAAATGGTCCATCCACTAAACACCATCCATAGATAATCTAGACACCAAAAGTGTGGGGCGTAAGGGTGCCCACCCATATGTTGGATCCGCACAAGGAATCATAACGTCACGTTAAGGTCGTCTTGCCTCCCTACAAGAGGAAAGGATACAACCGACTTCTCTGTCCCATTCCAAATCTCATGGTTAACGCGTAATATACGGCGCTAGAATCACTGGCGACATTGGTTGTTAAGTCCTAGATAATATGTTCCTTTACCACCGGAACTTTCATAATAGGTTATTACCTCATGGTAAATAACCTATAATCATATTATTATGAAAATAGTGTTTTTGGATTTTTTTTCAAATGCAGGTGATGACAACACTAGATTTGTAAAATACTTTACAGAAAATAATCAAAGGACATGAGCAAGTGTGAACTTGCCTTTTGTGATTGCAAGATTATGCACTCACGGTCTTTAAGACAATATAAGATCCAATATCTGAAATCAGCATCATTGGTCTGGTAAGGACTAATGTTTAAAGAAGCAATATGCTCTTATGTATAAGTAATGTGATGCACTTTATAAACGCGAATCCCGAGAATAACATTATTCTAGGGTTTGGAAACTGGAGATGGTTTCTTTAGAATGTGTTGTCTTATTAGATAGGTTTCATACTTGTGCTTCTTATTAGGGCTTGTGAGTGTGTGTGAAGCAATATGTAGTTACAATATCATAAAATAATGAGACACACTTAATTGTGAAATTCTACTTAAGATTGCTTATATAAGAATTATTGTTTTGAAGTGGCAAACAGAATAACATTTGAAGAAAAGATTTCTTTTCTGAGGTCTAATCAATCTTTGTGGTTAGTTAAGTCTGGTCGATGTTATTTGTGCTTGCTTGAATAGTTTGGGCTTGAGATGCTTTATGACTTAACTATATCAGACCAAAGTTAACTATAAAACAATCTTTATAGTATTATATTTAGATTCTTGTAGACTAAAGTTAACTTTAAAACATAGATAGTTTTAAAGTATAATTCTTATAACATTTGTACCTTGTGTATTTGGTAATGTTGCCTTAAGGTTACTTAAGAATGGTTATATTTTTACTTGTTGTAGTGATTTCTTGATTTTATAATGGAATAGTATCATTTACCTTTTTAAGGATGAGTGGTTATATTTTGCAAACAAGGAAATAATATTACTTAACTACCTATGGATTCACGATAGTGTTGTGATAGTTTTGTAAACTGGTGGCTGAAGTATATGGAAAAGATTGGATTTAGTTACAATTATTCTTGGGGTTTTATAATTGTTTAGGACCTTTTTAGAAAATAATTACTCATTTGGTTGAAGGATAATTTATCAAAATTGTATTTATAATGTTTTGAATTATTATGACTTCATAATATGAATATTTAAGACTAATACTATTTATTAGACTTAATTGACTAATTTTTAGAAATATTAACAATTTTTATTTACCCTTATATGAATTATCAATTAAGTAAATAAGTTTAAATTTGATTTATTAAAATACATGAATTTTTTATTTAACTCAAAAGTGGAATATTATATTTTTATCATGTAGGTATTATTTTTGTGATCATTTTGGTATATTACATTTATTTTTGTAATTTATAAATAATAAGATATGATTTTGACAATATTTATTAATTTATAAATACTTAATAAATAATAAATATTTAACTAAGTGAAATAATAATGCATGATTATAGTTTTAAATTATAGTTCCTATCTTTCTAAGATGTTTGGTATTTTTTTATATTTATTATTATTAAAATAGGAATTATCAAAGTTTTATTACCTTTAGAATCTTTATTAAATAATAATTATTTAAATTGTTAACATAATAATTTTTTATAATGGATTAATGTTATAGACTTTATTTCTCTAAACATTTTCATATATAATACATATTTTTCTGAATTATAAATTAAAAGTTATTGATTTAACAAGATTTAATCATTTTATTTCATTTCTGGAATATGTATATTTGGATTTATATCTTTTATTCTTTCTTAAACAGGAAATAACTTTTTACACCGCACCCACAACTAGCCCTAGTCACTGACCAGTGGGCCAGTGGCCACCTCAGCTCTCAAGTTAATAAATGCATTTGTTACCGACTGGATTGCTACCCCCAGACAATGACAGATGGGCCCTGGGGCCACGTCACACGCCACACTAGCAAGGATTGGTCAAATTAGCTGACGTGGCTAGAACCCGACGTAGGCATGACGTCACACAAGTTGATCCTCACTGGTTGAGGATCGATCGATCGATCTAGTGCGCGTGCGGGGCTGTGGCTAGGTGTGTTAGAAAGAGCATGCGCTGGCGAGCTGAACTATGGTCGCGCCGCCCCTAAATGGTCACCGGAGAGATGTCCACGGCGGTGACCGACGACGGTGCATGATGGCGCACGACAAAACCTTGATACAGGACGCAATTGAGTCAACGAAGACTCCTGGGAGATAGAGGAGCTCACCCTGGTTGCGATGGAGTGCTTGGGGAAGTGAGAGGAGACGTGTAGACGACGAATCGACGACGATGGCCACGGTGACTGCCAAAAGGGAACTCTCGATTCTGCTTGATTACCGATGCGCCAACCCCCGTTCTTGGTCCTAATCGAACGAGTTCATGATGGAGCTTCTAACGGTGGCTTTGGCGAGGCACGGGGTGGTTAGACATGGCCGGAGTGATTAACACCGACGAGCTAGGGTTTCAGCATGGTGAAGAAATTTGAGAGAGAGAGCTGCAGAGGGGGAAATGGGGATGAGGATGAGCAGAGGCATCGCCGTGGCCTCCTTATCCTCTCCTGTCGACGGCGGCGTGGATCTTGGCACAAGGACGATGGCGGAGGGCCTCGGCATCGCCACCGAGTTGCTTCTAGCTGGAGGAAGACGATGACGTGTTGTTTTGCAGATAACCCCTGGCACTTCTTTCCTCTCAACCCGCGATCCTTCTTTGGTCCAACCTGTCAGTCATAGAAGAGAACGTGCTGGGCTGGCTGCTGGAATTTTGTGGGATGCACATGGGCGACAGATAGGAAGAGAGGAGTTGGGCCACGGCCAGGAAATGTTTTTTTATTTGTTTTCCTTTTTTCTATTTTCTGTTTTACTTTCAGAGTTGAATTTTACTTATTTGATTTGAATTCTCTTTATAGAATTGATTTGCTGAGTGATTGTGGCATTAATAAAGTATATTAAGGTTCTTTTATGAGTTTGTCATATAGTGGTATTATTTCTTTATTTATTTTCTATCAGGACCCCTTTTATATTATGTAGAAACCCTTATTATTAATTTTCTTTCTATATTAAACCATGGCTTTATTATATGATATTTTCTTATTTGTTTATAAAACTTAACTCTAGTTCGCTCATAGTTTGAATAGAATTTTTTATATGTATAATGATCCTATATCATTATTTGATGCATGAAATAAAAAAGAAATTAATATGATTAATACTACTTCCATTAACTTAGAAAATGGCAATGTATATATTCTATTATGATAAACATAAAAGTTAAGGTTTGAATTGTAAATGTTTACCCTAGAGTTTAGGGTTCTTAATTTACTTATATTCTTTTATTGACATGAGTAAATATTAATAGCTAAACATATTGTCTTTATGTATGTGATCCTTAATGATATCACCTTTTAAAACAGAAAGTTACATCTAAAATGTTTTATGGAAAAGAAATTGATAAATATAGCTTCTAACACATATGGTTAAGACAATTTGGAATGATAAATATGTGCTTATGTGATGGGCTATAGGAAAATATTCCTTTAAAGTGATATGGACATAAGATGATAGATCAATAACATGAAATGGATATTATATTTGGTTTGAGATTTAGAGTTGGGTGTTTACCAATAATGTCTATTTTTGTAACATCCCAAAAATATTAAACTTGGATCATCAAACTCTAATCATCAAAATTAGGGTTAACAAAAACTTTTCCAACTAAAAATATGAAAGCATTCATATGTGTGTGTATTAAAATTTGGATTCTTTTGAATTGCCATGGTTCTGTGTTTCTTTGCTTGTAAAATGATTCCTAGGTGAAATAAACATCATCTAAGCAATCCCCAAACTTTTCCCAAAGACAAACAACCCAAAATAAACAAATAAAGTGAATGGTCACTTTGGCCAAATTAACTCTCATGCCTACTTTGGCTATCTCTAGTTTTCAAACCTCAACAAAAACATTTGTGGAGCTTTGCACCCCTTGTTAGTACTCATAATAAGGTACCAAGGCCCAGTTTGTGATCATCCAAAAACATTCAAATACCAAGTTTAAATGACAGTTTAAAATGTTGGAGATATGCCCTAGAGGCAATAATAAATGTAGTTATTATTATATCTTTGTGTTTATGATAAATGTTTACATTCATGCTATAATAGTATTAGCAAGGAAACATTAATACTTGTGTGATTTGTAAACTTAATTTGAAGTCCCTAGTATAGCCTCTATACATCACTAGCTTGTTGGTTGATAAATGATTGTGGTTTCCCTATCATGAACATTGAGATGTTATCAACAACAAGATCATATCGTTAGGAGAATGATATGATGGACATACTCCTATAGATAAGCGTAGCATAAAGATCAAGTCATTACAATAGTTCAATTGCTATATGCTTTCTAATACATAGTAACCTAATTCCTTCGACCATGAGATCATGCATATCACCTTTACCAGATGGATGCTTTGATGACATCAAACACCACACCGTAACTGGGTGGCTATAAAGGTGGCATTGAGTGTTCGGAAAGTATTGGTTGAGACACATGGATCAAGAGTGGGATTTGTCCATCCATATGACGGATAGATATACTCTGGGCCCTCTCGGTGGAATGTCATCCAATTAGCTTGCAAGCATGTGACTGGCTCACAAGGGATCACATATCACGGGAACGAGAAAAGAGTACTTATCGGTAACGAGGTTGAACTAGGTATGCAGAGATACCGACGATCATAACCTCGGATAAGTAAACTATCGTGAGACAAAGGGAAATTGGTATCGTATGTAAGTGGTTCATTCGATCGCAAAGTAATCGTAGAAATATGTGGGAGCCATATGAATTTCCAGATTCCTCTATTGGTTATTATTCGGAGAAGTGTCTCGATCATGTCCGCATAATTCATGAACCGTAGGGAGACACACTTAAGGATTCGACGTTGTTTGAGTAGTTATGGTATTATGAGAAAGAGACCGAATGTTGTTCGGAATCTCGGATGGGATCCGGGATATCACGAGGTGATCCGGAATGGTCCGGAGAATAAGATTCATATAAGGAAAGTCCCGTTTCGGAGTTCGGGAATGATTCCGGTGTTTTCATCGGGAATGTTCTAGAAGGTTCCGGAATGTCCGGCACTCCGGAGGGGAAGGGGTACATGAATGTGTCATTGCATGTTGGAATGATTGCATCATGTACTAAGTGTCATCACTGTTCCAAATAAAGGATTAATTCAAATCCTAGTTTGAAAAGTCAAATAGCTAGTTTGAAAATTCAAACGGCTAAAATTGGAAAGAGGAAAAGAGGAGGAAGTGGGAAACCGAGTTGGGGAGGGAATCCCTCCTCCAACCGGCGGCGCCCCCTCCAAGCCGAGTTGGGGAGGGACTCCCCTCCCTCCCCTTGGTCGCCGGCCCCTCCACCTATATAAGGAGGGGTAGGGCTCCCTCCTCTACACACACAAGTCACTCACCTCAAACCCTAGAAAGCTGCAGCCCTCCATAGCCGCCGCCACCACCTAGGGTTTTGCCCTAGCCGCCGACTTGGGGGTCCCCGGAACCCTAGCCGCCGGCTCTAGCCCCTCCTCCTTGGTGTTTCTAAACCCTAGATCGTCGAGGAGCTCTCTCATACTCCACCATACTCGCTCCGGCTTAAGGCGAAGCCCTGCGGGATTTCCCCTCTACTTCCGGTACCACGCCGTTGTGCTGCCAGAATCGCGAGGAAAGTGCTACAACCTCCGCTGCCTGCTGGAACAAGGGAGAGGAAGGTCTTCGTCGAGTACCGAACGTGTGACCGACTGCGGGAGCGCTGCCGGAACGCAGCGCCGGAAGGATCGTCTACGCGATCTTGAGATCGGGAAGAGTACGACTACATCACCCACGAGAATCTGCTCTCGTTAAACACTTTGGAATCTTCGAGGGTGAGTTATTCCATCGACTCGTTGCTACAATCTAGTAGATAGATCTTGGCTTGTTTGTTTGTATGCGATAGAATTTTTTTGTTTTCCATGCTACGAAACCCTACATAAAATTGAATCTATCTCATATGGGAAGATCACACTATTTCAAAAACCACTCAAACAAACTCAATTTTCAAAACCCAAGCACCCACAGAGTCTCCAGCATATGCCTAGCACACCCACCAAATATCTTTTCAAAATTCAAATGTAAGTTTATTGTGGCCATTTCATCAAACACTTGGCAGGCAAATTTAAACCAAATCAAATTCATTGTTTTTAATAGTGTTTTGGGCCTAACTTGTTCCATCTCTGGTTGCAACTAGTCCTTAGTAGATCTTCTAGCTTATTTAACTATCCTTAGCAGCACTGTAAGCAAGCTTAGCCATCAATGGTGAGCAGACCGAGAGCAAACTTGCCACCCCGTTGTCGCCGTCGAGCTAGAGGCCACACTAGCCTCGCCAACCTTGTCTGGGAGCTAGCCAACACCCCACCGCCACTCCCTGTCCCAGCCTCGAGCAATGCCAGCCACTGGACCACACGCCACGCTCATGCCAAATCTCTCTGCGACCATGCCGAGAGCGCGCCCGTGCGCCACGCTCGACCTGCACCCCCAGACCGCGCGCCGCCCTCGTCGCGTGCGTAAGTGATCGCCAGCACCCCAGCACCCTGCCAGACATGCCCATTCGCCGCCGCGCGGACCACGCTCGGTGTGCGCCATCAAAACCCTCGTCGGACCCGCCCAGAGCGTAGCAGCGTTCCGACCGATCAGCACCGCCCCACGCCTAGCCACCACGCCATTGAGCTTCGCTAGGGAACATAGAACCGCCCCCTACCGTCGCCCATGCCAATAGCTGCCTGTGCCGTCGACCACGACGAGCTCAGCTCGCGCTCGTCGGTCCCCTCTCGCCACTATAAATAGAGGCCTCCCCAGCTCGATTTCTTCACACGAGTTCGCTCCCCACCTCTCACTGATCACACTCACTCACTCTCGGAGCAAGGCGAGCACCAGGTGGCCGGAATTGCACCGGAGTTCGCCGTTGTAGAGGAGGAGAGGCGCTGTCGATTGGAGCCGCCGCAGGAGGAGCTGCCGGTGCCAGGAGACTCGCTGTCATCGACTTCGTCATTTTCCCCCATCGCTGACCCTCGCATGAGCCCCGGTGAACCTCCCACGACCCCCACCTACCGCGTTAGGGTTCTGTCTCGCCAGCGCTGCCTGACGTGGACGATGAGCCGTAGCCGTTCGATTAGATTTGGATCCCCCAGTGCCAGCTCGATTCAGTGAACCAAATTGCATGAAACCAATTTTGTTAGAAAGGTACTGAAATGCTTAATCCAAGCCCATTGGATTCAAATCATTTGGATATGTGGATCAACCTTGGTAAAAATAACAAGTCAGAAGCTTTTCTGCATTCAAACATTTTTCAAATTTCAACCATAAGAGCTTTTGAGTTGATTCCAACTCTCAAAAATCACATTTGATTACCTTTCAGAATATATAAAAGAGTAAACTGTATGAGCGGTCCTAATTCTTTCTCCGTCCTTCACTTTGGTCCCAGTTCTTTAAAATTGCACGTCTAGGTCCTAAATCTTTCGTAAGTCGTTTATCAGAGGTCCTAAATCGGTTTGAACCGTGTTGACTGGTGCCACATCAACTATGGGGTCTGGGGCGTACAGGTCACGCTGTATATTTGCAAATAGGCCTCCGAGGTTGTATTTATTCTAAAACATGGTCCCTGGAATATTTTCATCTGAGAAATTTTTGTCAAAAAAAGAAAGATGGGGTGGAGATTGTGTGGAAGGGAATTCAAACCCAAGGCAGCGCTACCTCCGTGACCTCCTCGCCCGGAATGCCGTCGACACACTGCACGCGTCCTCGTTTACCTCGCACGTATATGGCAAGTGACCCTCGTTTGCTAACCTGCTTGATGGCGCACTTGTGCTGCCCCGCTAATGCAGTTGGCTAGCTAGATTGCACGTTGAGTGCACATGAGTATGCGCATCAATGTTGCATCGGCCATGAAGTCTACCTTGGTCCAAGACTGTGGTGCCGATATCATCTGTGTTGCTCGTCTTCACAGTTGCTGGCGCCGTCTTCGTGTTCATGCGAGGCGGCAATGTTCTCTTATATCAAGGAGGACTGGATGCGGGGAAACCGTCGCCTGGAGACTTCGGCCTAGCGCAACTGTACAACCACGACACCTACCCGGACATGACGCCGCACATGGTGGGCAACCATGGGGTACCTGGTGCCAGAGCTCGAGCACACCGGCAACCGGCAAGGCATGGCGTGAGATGTGTTTGGAGTCGAGGCATTCACGCTGGAGGTGGTATGCGTGGCAACCATCTCCTGCTAATGGACTGGGTACTCGAACAGTGGCCGGCCGAGACGCCTGGAACCCGTGCCTGGGACTAGGATTTGAAGGGGATACAATCGGGGTCCTTTTCACAAAGTTTACACGGCCAGACAGTAAATATACAGGGTGACCTGTACGCCTCCTAGACCCTATAGTCGACGTGGCACCGGTCAAAAGTGGGTCAAACCGATATAGGACCTATAATGAACGACTTACAAAGATTTAGGATCTAGATGTGCAATTTTAAAGAACTGGGACCAAAGTGAAGGGGCGAGGAAAGAATTAGGACCGCTCATGCAGTTTACTCTATATAAAAACATTTGGGTTTACTTACAAAAATAATGTTCAAGTAATAAAAGAATGCCACATAGGCATTTCTAGTCACTTTATTTAATTAAAATAAAAGGTTAAACCTTATTAAATTGTGACACCACTTTAAATCACATTCCCATGTACTGAAATATGTGGTGATGACATGTGTCAACATGATCCCATGTTTGAGCTGGACAATATTAAATCTTAAGTAGTTTTTTAATGAGTAGAAATTACTTTTCTCAAATTAAAATAAATAAGACAAATGCTTTAATCTTGTAATAATAGGTGATGATGCTAGATCATCTATAAAACACCTTTGTGTGATGATTGAAAATAGTTAAGTATTGTTTGGTGATTGTGTACCTCGTACTTATTCATAGACGCTAGTACCAACCAAGGATACGAGGAGGAAGGAGGATACTATGAGGAAGAAGCCGAGGAGAACTTCAACCATTGATCTGCACAAGGCAAGCCTAATACTACTAGTTGATTTGGCAAGCTAACCCTTGCAAGATACCCTACTTATGCAAGTAATACTTGCTTGTTACCATGCCAACTATATGCCTTAAGCATATGTGATCCTACCCACTTGATAACCCAATCCTAGTTTTACTTGCAAGCCTTATACTTTATTTATTTATCAAAGCTTATCTTAGAGTTTACTTAAATGACTTGTAGATTCTAGAAAGATAATGGAAGGTTGCATAAAGAGCATTAAATTTGGCCTAAGCTAGATAATCTTTATGTCATCCTAAGGCATGAGATTGAACTTCATTAATCTCCACTTGTTTACCACCCCTCAGTAGTACTTAACCCCACTTGTAGATGCTAGTGCTAAGCATAAAACTTGATCAACTTTAGATGGGAATACTTGGTGAAAATGGTTATGAAAACCTTAGAATGATGAGTCATTCTACTGAGATGTTTTGACATGTGTTTCCAAACACCAGATGATTTTGATGATGAAAATGTTGAGGCATGAGCCTTAGCCCTTTACAAAACTAATGGTTGTCTGGATGCGATACCATTCCAATTTTACCGTACAACCACAATACCCGAAAATTGGGTAGGGATTGACTGGAAACTTATATACCTTAGTATAGGTTCCCTCGCGGCCAAGGTCTAAGCTGAGGCTACCTTGTGAAGATTGTCCACCTGTGCAGTACCCAAGATGACAGTTGGTCATGGTTGGGAGGCCAAACTCACAGGAGAGGTGCCTATACTAGGTCGTGTAATGGAAAGGTTAGGATTGATTATCCGCATACTGAGTATGGTGAATTCAGGATTTGTTCCTGTCGGATGTATCGAATGTTGTGGTGAAAGTGTACAATCTCTGCAGAGTGTCAAACTATTCGAATAGCCGCGTCCGCGGTTATGGACAGTTGGAGTGGCCATACTGTTCCCCCCGTCAGATGTTTTCAAAATGACTTTTGAAATGAATTGAGATTTTGACTTGACCACAACAGAGTTGTGATATGAAAGTTCAAGTTCCCACTTAGGTGTTATGAAATTTCAACTAGTTTCTTTGCTTATGAAATTAGTAGAGGTAAATCTGGCTTTTTGCAAAACAACCCTAGAGCTTAGTGTCCTACTACAAAACCCCCTTCACTTGTTAGTATTAGTTTGCGAGTACTTAAAGAGTACTCATGGCTTTGTCCCTCGCTATTCCTGTGGCCAGACTATGAAGAAGAGTACCAGGATGATGGAACACAGGAAGGTTACGACAACTAGGATCATCTCCCATTGTCAGCATTGCTTGTGACCCCGAAGATGGAGCTTCGCCTACGCTACCTCTATTATTACGTTATTCCGCTGCTTGAGTTGTATTAAGAACTGGATCATGAGATCCTTATTTGTGTAAGACCTTATGTATGGTTTGTAATGGATGATGTACTGTGATATCCAAATCTGTTATGTCTCGCAAGAATGGTAATCCTGGGATTGCGATGTATGGCATAACAGGCATCTGGGATAAAAAATTCGGGTGTTGACAAGTTGGTATCAGAGCCATCCTGACCATAGGAGACCCTAGTTAGAATGGACGTTTGAATCAAAAACTTAGTTTCAAAACCAAAGGAAGCAAATATTTACAAAAACTTATTCCCATTCTTATCACTTTGATTCTTTCATGAAAATTCATGTTCCTCAAAAACTTTTGCAAAAGACATAAAATTTGACACACTTGATCACTCTACTAACTTACTCATCCTATATTCTTATAGATGGACGTGAGGTACAATAAGTTTTATCAGCTGGGGAATGGAGGAGACCTCATCTTTGAGCGTGATTTGGACCAGCTTTCGGAAATTCTGGAGCGTCCGCACCCCGAGTTCTTCGGAGCTCAGCTCAATGATCAAAAAGGAGAAGATCGGCAATGGCTAGTTGTTGCAAGTCTCCGAGGAAAGATTGAACCTCCGACTTCCAAGGGAATTCAGTTCACCTTAAGAGAGAACCACTGGCTCGATGGACTTGCCAGGGCCATGCAGGAAGCTCTTGCCCGTCTATGTGGGCAGAGTATCAACCAGATCAAGGGTACCCGCTTTGAGTTTTGTCCAAGGAGTGATGCTATGGGACAGCCACTGGAAGCCCCATACCACCCCGAGCTGAAGACTCAGTCAGACCACCTTAGTTTCATGATGTATGATCGTCAATAAGAACTGGACAATGCCCGTGACTACTCCAATCACAAGTCTGCCATCATGAGGACGAAGGAT
Organism: Avena sativa; assembly: GCA_916181665.1. Classification (NCBI taxonomy): domain Eukaryota; kingdom Viridiplantae; phylum Streptophyta; class Magnoliopsida; order Poales; family Poaceae; genus Avena; species Avena sativa. The sequence goes on from OV702282.1 coordinate 201,174,241, forward strand.
CAGACCATCGCCATGCTAGCGAAGGACCGCAAGTCTCGTCGCCGTCAGCTCGACAAGAAGGAGCGCATCATTGCTCGTCTTCGCCACCGTATCTCGGATTTGGAGGAGACCATCCACGAGAGAGACATGCAGTTGGAGGAAAGGGAGAATGCCGGAGAAGATCTTCGTGGAGACCCCTACTCCTATCTCAGCGATGATGATGACTTTCTGGAGGATCAGGCCATGGACTTTTTCACCGATGAGGATGATTTCGCTTTCATCGATGATGATGAGGATGATGATTACACCGACTCCAAGGAGTAGTAGCACTTGAGAACTAGCGTAGTGAGTTGTATTCGGTCCCACTGTATCGTAGTTTCCAGAATGGTTCTTAAAACCATCTGTTTTCCTTTGTTGTGGTGTGTGTTGTATCATGTGCTATGAATGAATGAATGAAAAGCAAGTGCTAGAAAATCTAAGTCAAACTTTAAAAACTTTTCAAAGTCCCTGAACCTTAGAAATTTCCCTCTTTTCTCATGATCTATCTCAATCTTCAGATGCCTCGCGGAGGAAGTTGTTCATCCCTTCACCCGATGTTGCAGATCCTGCAAATGTTGGTTTCTGACCGCGAAGCTGAAAGAGACGAACGTCAAGCTAACTTAGCCACCCTTCAGCAGATAGCTCAGCTAGCCCACAACAATCAAGGCCAAGGAAATCAAGACAACCATGGATCTAAGCTCAAGAATTTCCAGAACACCAACCCACCTGTTTTCACTAAGTCAGAAGAGCCCCTAGATGAAGATGATTGGTTGCAAACCATGGAGAACAACTTGGAAGTCGCCGGAGTGGAAGCTAACGAGAAAGTTCTGTTCGCCACCCACTATCTAGCCGGAGATGCAAGAGCATGGTGGAACAGCGTTCGTGCAATGACCGGAGGACAGATGATGACCTGGGAGGAATTCAAGGTCAAGTTCAGCAGAACCCATGTGCCACTGGGTTTGATCAAGAGAATGAGAGATGAATTCAGAGAACTGAAGCAAGGAAGGATGACCGTAGTGGAATACCATGACAAATTCTTGTCATTAGCTAGGTATGCCCCGGATGAGATCGACACTGAAGCCAAGAAGAAAGAAAGATTCTTGAATGGTCTGCATGATGAGATGCAGACGGTGTTAGTCAATATCCCCTTTGCTGATATTGAAGCCCTCATCGACTCTGCCATTCAGATGGAAGGAAAGATCAACCAAGCCAATGAGAACCGCAAGCGCCGCATGATGCATCAACCAGGAACCCATCAGACACCACAATATCGCCCCAACCCATCTCCAGGATTTGCCCCGAGAACCAACAGACCCCCGATGAACCGTCCGACCTATCCCAACCGTAGAAACCCAAGGCCCGGAGGAAACCACAACAACCCCAGCAACTCTAACAATTTCAACCGTGCACCACCCAAGTTCAACAACAACAATGCTGCCACCAACACCAACACTGCCCCGAGGACTGGAAGCAATGATGTGCCTGTTGCAGCAAAGGACAAGTCGCAAGTGACTTGTTATGACTATGGAAATAAGGGTCACTATTCCAATGAGTGCCCAAAGAAGAATGCCGCATCCCCCAATGCAAATGCCCTAGCTCAGCAGCAGCGTCGTGTTCAGCCTGGAAGAAGGTTTGCCCCAGGGAATTCGCTCAACCGCAACGGCCGTCTTTTTCTCATGCATGCTGAAGAAGCCCAGGAAGCGCCAGACGTCATGCTGGGTATGTTTTCTATTAATTCAGTACTTGCTAGAGTTTTGTTTGATTCTGGTGCATCGCACTCATTTGTCACCGAAGAATTTGCATGGACTAGTAAGATTCAACCAACCAAACTGAAGCATGTTATGATTGTTCAAATCCCCGATTCAACCACCAAAGCCAGGCAAATTTGCAAAGTCGTCCCTATCCGAATCCATGGCATAGATTTTTATGCTAATCTGATAGTATTCGGAACTAAAGGTTTGGAAATAGTACTAGGAATGGATTGGATGTCCAAACATAAAGGATTAATTGACTGTGCCAAGAAAGCCATAACCATGACCAGTACAGATGGAGTATCAGTCGAGCATGTATCTGAAACCTTACCTCGTCAATTCAAGTGCAACAAGAGTATAGCCGAACCTACCATTTACCAAGTCCGGATAGTCTATGAATACCCCGATGTATTTCCAGATGTTTTTCCCGGTATGCCCCCAGATCGGGATATCGAGTTTATCATTGAACTAATCCCCGGAACAGGACCCATAGCCCAGAGACCATATAGTATGAAACCGTCTGAACTAGCAGAACTAAAGAAGCAACTAGATGCCATGCTGGAAATTGGATTGATTCAACCAAGTGCGTCACCTTGGAGATCACCTGTTTTGTTCGTGGACAAGAAAGATGGAGGTAACCGTTTGTGTACGGATTATCGGAAGTTGAATGATGTCACTATCAAGAACAAGTACCCATTGCCCAAGATAGAAGATTTGTTTGATCAGTTGACCGGTGCCAAAGTGTTTTCTAAGATTGATCTTAGAACTGGCTATCATCAACTCAAGATTCGCGCAGAGGATATTCCAAAGACTGCTTTTACCACCAGATATGGATTATACGAGTATACTGTCATGTCTTTTGGATTAACCAATGCCCCCGCTTATTTCATGAATCTTATGAATAAGATTTTTATGGACTTCCTGGATAAGTTTGTCGTTGTTTTCATCGATGACATTCTAATTTATTTCAAATCAGAAGAAGAACATGAGCTACACCTAAGGACCATTCTTGGAACCCTTAGAGAGCATTATTTGTATGCCAAGTTTAGCAAATGTGAATTCTGGTTATAGGAGGTAGGATTCCTCGGTCACATTGTATCAGCCGGAGGAATTGCCGTTGACCCTGCAAAGGTGAAAGATGTCGAAGATTGGCAAGCCCCAACCACCCAAACCCAAGTTCGTGCATTTCTCGGATTGGCGGGATACTACCACAAGTTTGTAGAAGGATTCTCGAGTATCGCCAGACCCATGACCCAATTGCTGAAGAAGGACAAGAAGTTTGAATGGACGGACAAATGTGAAGCGAGTTTTCAAGAACTCAAGAGGAGATTGAATTTAGCCCCAATCTTAATCATGCCGGATATCACGAAGCCCTTTGACGTATATTGTGATGCATCCAAGATCGGTTTCGGATGTGTGCTAATGCAAGAAGGCAAAGTTATATCTTATCTATCTCGGCAACTGAAACAACATGAGCAGAACTATCCAACCCATGACCTCGAGCTCGCAGCCGTAGTTTTAGCCCTGAAGACATGGAGGCATTACCTGATGGGAAACCGTTGTGAGATTTATTCAGATCACAAGAGCCTAAAGTATATATTCACTCAGAAGGAGCTGAATATGATACAAAGAAGATGGATTGAGCTAATTAAGGATTACGACCTGGACATTCACTATCACCCCGGTAAAGCCAACGTGGTAGCAGATGCCCTTAGCAGATTGTCGTGCCGCTTGAGCTCCATTTTGAAGGAGCAACCAAGCTTGCACAGAGAGATGGAAGATTTCTGAATGGAATTGGTGAGTGAAGGATTTTTGGCTAGCATAGAACTTCAACCCACTTTGATCAGTCAGATCAAGGAGGCACAGAAAGGAAATGCTAGTATCGACGGAATCAAGCGTCGTATCGGTACAGGCAAAGTACCCGGATTCACCGAAGACGAAGAATGAGTTCTGTGGTACAAAGGACGTCTTTGTGTACCAGCAGATTCGGAGTTGAAAGAAGTGATTCTGAAGGAAGATCATGATACTCTTTATTCTATCCACCCCGGAGGAATGAAGATGTATCAAGATTTGAAAGAGCAATTTTGGTGGCATAAGATGAAGAGAGAAATCGGAAGCTATATCGCCAAGTGTGATATATGTTAGAGAGTCAAGGCGGGACATCAAAGACCCGCGGGATTGTTGCAACCATTGCAAATTCCGGAATGGAAATGGGATTCCGTTGGAATGGACTTTATCACCGGTTTGCCTACTTCTAGTAGGGGAAATGACTCTATCTGGGTCATAGTGGAGAGATTGTCCAAAGTTGCCCATTTCTTACCAGTCAAGACCACATATCAGAATTCGAAGCTAGCGGAGTTATACATCGCTAGAATCGTTAGTTTGCACAGAGTCCCCAAGAACATCGTATCGGATCGAGGAAGTCAGTTTACCTCGCGATTCTGGAAGAAAGTCCAAGAAGGTTTAGGAATCCGACTAGATTTCAGCACAACTTATCATCCTCAGACCGACGGACAAACGGAGCGAGTAAATCAAATACTCGAAGACATGTTGAGAGCATGTGTGTTGGAGTATGGATCTAAATGGGAAGACTGTCTGCCGTTCGCAGAATTTTCATACAACAACAGTTATCAAGCTAGTTTGCAAATGTCCCCATTTGAATTCATGTATGGAAGGAAGTGTCGCACCCCTTTGAACTGGTCGGAAGTAGGAGAGAGTTAGATTTTCGGACCCGACATCCTACGAGAAGCAGAAGAGAAAGTTCACAAGATTCGTGAGCACCTCAAGACAGCCCAGTCAAGGCAGAAGAGTTACGCCGACAAGAGACGTCGAGACCTCGCCTTCAACATAGGAGATTTTGTGTACCTGAAAGTGTCGCCATTGAAAGGAATGCAGCGTTTCCAGCTCAAGGGAAAGTTAGCCCCCAGATATATAGGCCCCTTCAAGATTCTGAACCGTCGAGGAGAAGTGTCGTATCAATTGGAACTGCCCGTAGAGATGTCAGCCGTGCACAATGTGTTCCATATCTCATTACTTCGTAAGTGCCTCGAAGTTCCGGATAAGACTAAAGTGTTCAAGAACATTGATCATCGGACCATACAAAACAACGATGACCTGACCTATCCTGAAGTACCCATCCGTATTTTGGAAGAAGTTTTCAGAACTACCCGAACCCGAAGCATCAAGTTTCTGAATATTCAGTGGAACAACCACACAGAAGAAGAAGCTACCTGGGAGCGCGAAGATCACATCAGGACTGAGTTTCCCGATCTCTTCAAATCTTAGGAAATCTTTTTCGTCCTTTTTCAAATCTCAGGACGAGATTTTTTTTAAGGGGGGAAGGTTTGTAACATCCCAAAAATATTAAACTTGGATCATAAAACTCTAATCATCAAAATTAGGGTTAACAAAAACTTTTCCAACTAAAAATATGAAAGCATTCATATGTGTGTGTGTATTAAAATTTGGATTCTTTTGAATTGCCATGGTTCTGTGTTTCTTTGCTTGTAAAATGATTCCTAGGTGAAATAAACATCATCTAAGCAATCCCCAAACTTTCCCAAAGACAAACAACCCAAAATAAACAAATAAAGTGAATGGTCACTTTGGCCAAATTAACTCTCATGCCTACTTTGGCTATCTCTAGTTTTCAAAACTCAACAGAAACATTTGTGGAGCTTTGCACCCCTTGTTAGTACTCATAATAAGGTACCAAGGCCCACTTTGTGATCATCCAAAAACATTCAAATACCAAGTTTAAATGACAGTTTAAAATTGAATCTATCTCATATGGAAAGATCCCACTATTTCAAAAACCACTCAAACAAACTCAATTTTCAAAACCCAAGCACCCACAGAGTCTCCAGCATATGCCTAGCACACCCACCAAATATCTTTTCAAAATTCAAATGTAAGTTTCTTGCGGCCATTTCATCAAACACTTGGCAGGCAAATTTAAACCAAATCAAATTCACTGTTTTTAATAGTGTTTTGGGCCTAACTTGTTCCCTCTCTGGTTGCAACTAGTCCTTAGTAGATCTTCTAGCTTATTTAACTATCCTTAGCAGCACTGTAAGCAAGCTTAGCCATCAATGGTGAGCAGGCCGAGAGCAAACTTGCCACCCCGTTGTCGCCGGCGAGCTAGAGGCCACACTAGCCTCGCCAACCTTGTCTAGGAGCTAGCCAACACCCCACCGCCACTCCCTGTCCCAGCCTCGAGAAATGCTAGCCACTGGACCATACGCCATGCTCATGCCAAATCTCTCTGCAACCATGCCGAGAGCGCGCCCGTGCGCCACGCTCGACCAGTACCCCCAGACCGCGCGCCGCCCTCGCCACGTGCGTAAGTGATCGCCAACACTCCAGCACCCTGCCAGACATGCCCATTCACCGCCACGTGGACCACGCTCGCTGTGCGTCATCAAAACCCTCGTCGGACCCGCCCAGAGCGTCGCAGCGTTCCGACCGATCAGCACCGCCCCACGCCTAGCCACCACGCCGTTGAGCTTTGCCAGGGAACATCGAACCGCCCCCTACCGCCGCCCACGCCAATAGATGCATGTGCCGTCGACCACGACGAGCTCAGCTCGCGCTCGTCGGTCCCCTCTCGCCACTATAAATAGAGGCCTGCCCCGCTCGATTTCTTCACACCAGTTCGCTCCCCACCTCTCACTGATCACACTCACTCACCCCTAGAGCAAGGCGAGCACCAGGTGGCCGGAATTGCACCGGAGTTCGCCGCTGCAGAGGAGGAGAGGCGCCGTCGATTGGAGTCGCCCCAGGAGGAGCTGCCGGTGCCAGGAGAATCGCCATCGTCGAATTCATCGTTTGCCCCCATCGTCGACCCTCGCCTGAGCCCCGGTGAGCCTCCTATGACCCCCACCTGCCGCGTTAGGGTTCTGTCTCGCCGGCGCTGCCCGACGTGGACGATGAGCCGTAGCCATTCGATTAGATTTGGATCGTGCGGCCGAGATCGCCCTGTACCGCTTCGCGTGTTATGAGCCACTGACGGGTGGAACCCCCTGTCAGCTGAGCCCCGCGCTGCGGAGTGACACTGGGCCGGCCCATTAACCTTTCCCGTGCAGCCCAACCGTTTGAATTTAGATTTTTCTATTTTAATTCAAACTCAGTTCTATACCTAGTTTCAAAAATCAACCCAGCTCGATTCAGTGAACCAAATTGCATGAAACCGTTTTTGTTAGAAAGGTACTGAAATGCTTAATCCAAGCCCGTTGGATTCAAATCATTTGGATCTGTAGATCAACCTTGGTAAAAATAACAAGTTAGAAGCTTTTCTGCATTCAAATTTTTTTCAAATGTCAACCATAAGAGCTTTTGAGTCAATTCCAACTTTCAAAAATCACATTTGATCATACCTTTCATAATATATAAAAACATTTGGGTTTACTTACAGAAATAATGTCCAAGTAATAAAAGAATGCCACATAGGCATTTCTAGTCACTTTATTTAATTAAAATAAAAGGTTAAACCTTATTAAATTGTGACACCACTTTAAATCACATTCCCATGTACTGAAATATGTGGTGATGACATGTGTCAACATGATCCCATGTTTGAGTTGGAGAATATTAAATCTTAAGTAGTTTTTCAATGAGTAGAAAATACTTTTCTCAAATTAAAATAAATAAGACAAATGCTTTAATCTTGTAATAATAGGTGATGATGCTAGATCATCTATAAAACACCTTTGTGTGATGATTGAAAATAGTTAAGTATTGTTTGGTGATTGTGTACCTCGTACTTATTTATAGACGCTAGTATCGACCAAGGATACGAGGAGGAAGAAGGATACTATGAGGAAGAAGCTGAGGAGAACTTCAACCACTGCTCTGCACAAGGCAAGCCTAATACTACTAGTTGATTTGGCAAGCTAACCCTTGCAAGATACCCTACTTATGCAAGTAATACTTGCTTGTTACCATGCCAACTATATGCCTTAAGCATATGTGATCCTACCCACTTGATAACCCAATCCTAGTTTTACTTCCAAGCCTTATACTTTATTTATTTATCAAAGCTTGTCTTAGAGTTTACTTAAATGACTTGTAGATTCTAGAAAGATAATGGAAGGTTGCATAAAGAGCATTAAATTTGGCCTAAGCTAGATAATCTTTATGTCATCCTAAGGCATGAGATTGAACTTCATTAATCTCCACTTGTTTACCACCCCTCAGTAGTACTTAACCCCACTTGTAGATGCTAGTGCTAAGCATAAAACTTGATCAACTTTAGATGGGAATACTTGGTGAAAATGGTTATGAAAACCTTAGAATGATGAGTCATTCTATTGAGATGTTTTGACATGTGTTTCCGAACACCAGATGATTTTGATGATGAAAATGTTGAGGCATGAGCCTTAGCCCTTTACAAAACTGATGGTAGTCTGGATGCAATACCATTCCAATTTTACCGTACAACCACAATACCCGAAAATTGGGTAGGGATTGACTGGAAACTTATATACCTTAGTATGGGTTCCCTCGCGGCCAAGGTCTGAGCTGAGGCTACCTTGTGAAGATTGTCCACCTGTGCAGTACCCAAGATGACAGTTGGTCATGGTTGGGAGGCCAAACTCACAGGAGAGGTGCCTATACTAGGTCGTGTAATGGAAAGGTTAGGATTGATTATCTGCATACTGAGTATGGTGAATTCAGGATTTGTTCCTGACGGATGTATCGAATGTTGTGGTGAAAGTGTACAATCTCTGCAGAGTGTCAAACTATTCGAATAGCCGCGTCCGCGGTTATGGACAGTTGGAGTGGCCATACTGTTCCCCCGTCAGATGTTTTCAAAATGACTTGTGAAAGGAATTGAGATTTTGACTTGACCACAACAGAGTTGTGATATGAAATTCAAGTTCCCACTTAGGTGTTATGAAATTTCAACTAGTTTCTTTGCTTATGAACTTAGTAGAGGTAAATCTGGCTTTTTGCAAAACAACCCTAGAGCTTAGTGTCCTACTACAAAACCCCCTTCACTTGTTAGTATTAGTTTGTGAGTACTTAAAGAGTACTCATGGCTTTGTCCCTAGATATTCCCATGGCCAGACTATGAAGAAGAGTACCAGGATGATGGAACACAGGAAGGTTACGACAACTAGGATCATCTCCCATCGTCAGCATTGCCTGTGACCCCGAAGATGGAGCTTCGCCTACGATACCTCTATTATTACGTTATTCCGCTGCTTGAGTTGTATTAAGAACTGGATCATGAGATCCTTATTTGTGTAAGACCTTATGTATGGTTTGTAATGGATGATGTACTGTGATATCCAAATCTGTTATGTCTCGCAAAAATGGTAATCCTGGGATTGCGATGTATGGCATAACAGGCATCAGGGATAAAAAAATCCGGGTGTTGACAATTTTCCATAATTCACAATCCTAAATTTCTAATTAAGGAATTCCTTTCCTAGATATACTACTTATTCCTATCCATCATCATGGTTAACATGATGAGCTTTACTTCATAAAAATATTCTTATCCACCTATTATTCTTCTAAACTCATGGATGAATCCAATGAGTTTGACACTAAAGCATTTCATGATCTTCACCTATCCATACTTGGCTATATCAACTACTCATCTGCTGATAATCTTCAATCCAACAAGTAGTTCCTTCAAACTCCACTCACAATCTTCCTTAATCATCCATCACTAATATTTCTCCATTAGATGTATACATCCAACTACCTTACTAAAGCTTACTATCCTTTAAGATGAATAACACTAATTCCATAACTCTATGTTATACTGGCTTTAATTTAATTATACTATCCTACATATACTTTACTCTAATAACTCATACTCCAACCTCAAATTATATTAATGTGACTTGTAATAACTACTTTAAGATAACTTACCTTTACTAGGGTTTCAATCATGTTCTTCCCACCAATGTCACTTATACTTGATATAAGTATACAACCCTGGTGAGCAAGGCATGATCATTAGAATCCTTTAATCATTTATATCTTAGATTTTTAGTTGGCTAAGCAAGGTTTTATCAATACAACCTTACAATTGTATTGGAATTATCTTCTTAGTATCTTTAATTGGATTAAGGATGTTATTCATGGACTATGCCCACTTGATCCAATAGAATTACTACTGGTAACTATCTTCAGGATTCATCCTTGTAATCTTCTTTACTACCATATAATTAGATAATATAAATAATTCTTCTATTTATTTAGGAGTGATTTAACTCCATCAATTATCTTATTTATTTGATTCTCTTCAATCATTCCCATCCCATAGATAATATCTAAAACTAGCATTACTATTTACCTCTTCTTAGTTGTTTCTTTATAGACACTTAAATGTAAGCTATGTTCTGGTCAAGAGTTGATAGATTGAGAATTGGTGAATCAATAGTTGATTTCTCAACATTGATAAACAACAGATATTGGAATATAACTCAATAGAGATGATAATGATTGATATGGAAAGAAAGATATATGGTGAATGATCTAAACTTAGTTTCTTTCCTACTCAATCTTATTTAAGAAGTAGGGTTAGGTATTACCATGATACTCATGGTATAAGAAGATGAGATTAAGATATAGTTGTTACATTCTTATTATTTGTGTTATGTCCTTAACTTGGTACTCATGAGTGATTATAATGAATACTATGATATGATCACCTAAGGATCAAATATAAATCATAATGTATTAGGATTTAACTTTTATTATATTTGATCTACCCTTAGATCAAATCTCCCTTACCCAAAATAAGGTTTTAGCAAAGGTCGTATTGAAACTTATCGCAGTCAACTTGATGATCTACTTCAATTCCATCAAGTTAAGAGAAGCTTCACTCACTTTGACAGGTTTTGTTCAAAAGCGTGAAAATTATTCAGATTTTCTATGCATGAATGCAATGCACACATCTGGGTTCGGCTTATTTCTAGTCTCTAATGCTGGGATGTTACAAAGGGTCTGGCTGATGTACTATATAAACCCATGTAATCTATCAAATCTATACAAGTTATTCAACTCTCCAAATATCAGTCTGAACAACAATCACCTAAGATGACACTATTGAAAATTGGACGGAGACTACAGTAGGAGAATCCAACTTAAATTGATGTGAATTACGCAACTATCTAATTAGGAAAGATTTGGAAAACATATAAGTTTCAAAATACGAAGGCATGTAGTTACTCTCTAAGAGCAACTCTACCAGACTTCGTATATTTGGCCAGGATTGCTAAAACTAAAAATTTAGCAATTTGGGCCATAAAGGTTGCTGCAACATTATTTGTATAAGTGGCACACCCACTTGGTATATTTGTAAAGTCTCTGTCCAACCCTCAAAACTCCCAAAAATAGCCAGCGAACCGGTGGGAGAGGCAAACTTCCGCGCGTGACCTCTGCCCCTGCCGCCGGTGACTCCTACCATCGCAGTGGCCATGGAGGCCACAGGCGACCTCCCTTCCCCCTCACCCACGACCCTTCCTCCTCCCGGTTCTATGCAAAGAATCATCGGATAACATGATGAAGGCGAGGAATGACATATTGCTATGCAAAGGAGAGAGATAAAAGAACAAAAAGTTGGATGAGAGGAGAGAGGCCGAGGAGAGGAGGACGATGGTCGAGGATAGGTGGGCCGAGATCAAGGAGATGAAGGTGACTACCGAGGAGATGGTGGCCAAGAGGATGGAGAATCAACACAGGATCATGCTCATGGACCCCAAGTGTTCTATACGAGAAGGACCGACCTTATGTAGAGCTTTACCTGACCAAATCTTGGCATCAAGAGGGTACTTTCCAAACGACCGTGACAATGGTAGCGGTGCTAGTTGAGAGAGAACATTGATGCTCTTTTGGTTGTGGTGTTGTTCTATGCACCGATAAACCTTTATTTTGCGTTGTTCATTCGCTTTGCTTGTGGCTCGATGTTTGAAGTTAGACTTTAAATTCAAAATATTGTGGACTCGGATGATTATGTTTAATGCTTAATCATCACGTGTTGAAATTTTAATTCATTTGGTTCATATATGTAATGTGTAGTTGCAAAAGAGTAGACAAGAAATCAAGTGTTTTATATTGCTAAACCTTCTGTCACCTCTTACTATATCCAATTTTTAACAATCCGAAAAACCAAAGCTGTTGGAGATGGAGTTCCGGTTCTCCCGGATAGACACTAAAAGCATGCGAGTGTTTTTCATGTGACGAAGAATTGAAGAGGAAACAGTGGGTAGGGCTGAAGGCTATCCGTTCCGTTATGCCGAGACAAGATCTGCCACTTCATTAACAGGAGCAAACTGAAGGAGGCATAGGATCCTTCTGCCCGTCACGTGTTCGCCATGTGCTCACCTGGAGTCTGGGGGTTGGATTCAATTTTCACAAGGCTTCTGTCGATCGCGAAAAGCTTTGCCTATGCAGGCCGGTCCTTAATAACTGGAGTAGTAGTAGCTTGGGGTTTGGCTAATTACTCGTCTAATTAAGATCGCGAACTGAAGCTGATGAATTAAATCCCTGCAGATGCATATCAGGCATGGCGTGACAATGAAGGTTCGGAAGAAAACTGTGCTGCCATGCACGTGAGAACAGGTTGCGAACTAGCTAGGATTGCTGGTGAGACGAAAGAGTCGAAACTTGAAAAGAAAAGTTTCAGGTCAAGGATGCACTCTCTGGCTGCAACTTTGCACTATTCTTTCCGCTGTTTGGGTTGACCAGAATACAGAATTTCCAACAGTTTGCATTGCACCTTAATAAGCTAATTAAAGTTTGACCCTGAAGTCGTTGCCTCATGTTCTAGTCTTCATACTACGTATATCCGGCCGTACTCGTCGTGATCTTCATGTTGGTTCATAACAGCTCCAAAATTCTATTTAATTTGTACTATTCTTTTTTACATAAAGCTTGATCCTTGCTTGCACTATGTGATGGCACGACGGAAAACGATGTTTTAAATTCGTTTATTTTCTTGTCCATTCTTTTTTGAAGAAGCATCTTTTTTGGTACTATACCAAAAATAACACCACTTTCTTAGAAACATTGTGCTGTTTTTGTTTGTACACTGCATTCGGCTCCTTTTCGTTGTACTGCTAGCAATGTGCAGTCCATAGAATGCGAGAGCTAGCAGGCCGCGCCTGTGCCTTTTTGAACTGGGCTATCAAATGAATCGCGGGAGAGCGTAGCCCGGGTCTCCTAGGAAGAAAGGAGGCACGGATCGATGTGGTCCAGATTTCAGCGATGTGTTTGCCATCTTACGGTTGTAGGACACAACTACGGTCAGGTCTGGCTCTGTATTTTGTGTTCAGACGAATAGGTATGCAGTTTTTTTTTATCAAGTCTGCCGAACTAGAATTAACAGCAGGCTGAACATAGGTTACAGGGTTTTATCATTTCTGCCACTATGACTAACACACAACTCAGTTTTGCCATTTGACCGATCAAAACTCTAATTTTGCCCCTACTCAGTTGCAATACTCCTCAATTTTGCAGTTCCGTTATCTTTATACCGTTAGTCTACAATCATTTTTGCCATTATATTACCATGACTTGCCACATCGACGATAAACATCCGCACGATCATCCCAGTAGCACCACTTTACCGTTTAGAATATATTAGCATTGCTAGTCTGTGTGGAGCAGGCGAGCAGTACACCAAATCCATCTCAAATGTACGTAGACGCATGACATGCTAGCTGAGAGCACGTAGTAGTGATGTATACCTGATTACTCCATTAGTGTTTGATAAGGAGCGGCAGATGACAAACATCCTGATTCGGCCCACGCGATCCTCCATGAGCCGTAGTTTCCCAATATCATCGGCGACCTTGTGCCAAAAGTTTTAAGACGACTGCGGAGGCCATGCTTGGTGCTCGGTCAAAAAGTCCTAGGCACTACTCGTTCTACCGCCGATTGAACTTATTAGGCTTAGCGTATAAAGGTGACGGAACCGCAAATACTATAATGATGTTGATGCAGATACGTTGAGATCACACTTCATAGAACATGTAAATTTTTAGAATGGGTAAAACCATCATAAGTTTTACTAAATGGGTAAATATAAGTAATTTCTACTATGTAGGATAAATATTGTTAGAAGCATATACGGGTTAGAAATAAAATTAACTCTAAATAAAAAGGGGTGGAAAAACTAAAATGGCAAAACTGATTACATATTAAGATAGAAAGATGACGGAATGGCACTGATTGCATATTAAGATAGAAATATGACGGAATGGCAAAACTGAGGAGTGTTATAACGGAGTAGTGGAAAAATTGGAGTTTCGATCAGTTAAATGGAAAAACTAAGTTTTAGGTTGGTTATAGTGACAGAAATGATAAAACCCCTAGATTATACACTGAAGTCTGTGGAAATTTTCTGAAACACAAATACAGCTTCAAGCCCATTAAACTGTAACCAGCGTCTTTTTTTGTTTAGAAAACTGCAGACCAACTGCTCATCAAGTGCAGGTCGAACTCACATTTTACATTGAAATTTGCTTCAATGAAGATTCGCAGAAAAATGCCCATGAGAAGTTTCCTTGAAATGGCAGCAATTATTCAGATTCTTTTCTGGCCTGCCTCATAATCTGTTCGATCATTTGATTATGGTTTGCGAAATGTAAATGTCTGGTGTTTGAACTAAACCCCTCTGTCTCAAAATAGATGTCACGGATTTATTAAAACTTGGATGAATCTTGACACTATTTAGTACTCCCTCTGTTTTAAATATAAGATGTTTTAGGTTTGTGAAGAGAATGTATCTAGACTTGTTTTAGTATGTAGATTCGCCTAGATACATTTACTTCACAAAACTAAAACATCTTATATTTTGAAACGGAGGGAGTATATAGATTCATCCAAATTTTGATAAACCTGAGACATCTGTTTTGAGATGAAGGGAGTATATGATAATTTGCAGAAAACAGAATTGCTGAAAGGAAAGTGCCTTGTGCTCACGATGTATTGGAAATTAAAACTGAATCTAGTCGATCACAACTTTCTCTATGGTAGAAAAAAAAGGCAGAGGACAGCAATGCATTTCGAAGGCAGGGAATCCAACGAAAATCACCGTATCATGTGAAGAAGAGTCGTGTTTACATTGAAGAACAAAACTGTAGCTAGTGGAATGCTTGATGCTATACGTACTTGCTACAAACAAGTCAAAGTTTGCAACCGAACGTACAAGAAGTCTAGCAATCTGACAATGGCAAATGCAGTCGAGTTGCTAATCTAGGTTGCTGCTAGTGCGCCCGCAGGAAGAAGGAAGGCATGGGGAGCATGGTCGGCTCCGGCGAGGCGTAGAAGTTGGGCCCGGCGAACGCGGACTGCTGCATCACCACCGTCGTGCCAGCCATTGCCGCTGTCGTCGTGTCATCGGTCTGAGGCAGCTTGTCCATCTCCTCGGGACGAGCTTTCTTGTGCAAGTCCCAGCGGTCGGCAGAGGAGTCCCGGCTAGGCGGGCGCTTGTTGTTGCCGTCCTGCAGGCGTCGACGTGACGTGCCGCGCGGGGCGCTGACGAGCTTCTTGCTGTCCCAGCGCTCGACGGAGTCGGCGCGTCCGGGGCTCCCGCCGCTGCCTGACGATGACGACGCCGACGATGTGGCGCTGCCGGGAGTCTTGTACTTCTTGTGCGCGTCCCACCTCTCGACAGCGTCGGCGCGGCAGGAGGTCTTTCCGTTATCCGAGCACGAAGACAACGGCGCCCCGAGGTTGCAGGCGACCTTGTACTTCTTGGTCGTGTCCCACTTCTGGACGAAGTCCGCGCGTCCAGGCATGGTGGAAACCGCCATCAGCAGGCTGAGGCCGGACGGTGTCGGCAGCAGCGGCAGCATCGTGCTCCTAGGCGGCGTGGGAAGGATCGGCATCATCTCGCTCCTCGGTGGCGTCGGGAGCAGAGCCGGGAGAAGAGAAGCTGCCGCCATGGATACTTGCGGATCGGCTGGGACGACAGCTCTCCGGGAAAGGAATCAAGGAGCAGATGGTACGAATCCATGAATCCAGGAGGGGCATGAACTTATTGGCGGGACGAGAGGGAGGAGCTGCCTGCATGTTGGTTCGCGACCCGGAGTCGGAATCGAATTGAGCAAGGGAAGTTTACAATCGAACGCGGCGTTCGCAGGAGCACGAGCACGACACGGACACGGTGTAGGAGATGAAGGAAAACAAATTCGAAAGTGTACGGGCCCAAATGTAATAAGGGCCCAAGATAAATCTCCTCACCAGCTGCAATCTGGTCCAACCCATGCCTGTCATATTCTTGTCGTATTTGCTTCTAAAAAGAGATCTTTTTTTTTGCTTCTAAAAATCATAAAGAACACGCGATAAATACATAGTGAGTGAGCCGGCTATATACAACGATTTAGCTTTGTGAGTCAAAAATCTTAGTGTTGAAGAAGTGATTGATTTGTGTGATTCACTCACGAATGAGGATTAGGTCGTCAAACCTTGTCGACAAACCGACTCAGGAGTTTATTCCCCTATTCATGTGGCCCCTCTAGAAACGTCCGGAAATGCTTTCATCTTATGTTTCTTTTTCCGAAGGCTAGAAAGTCATATGCTAACCATGTCAGAACATCCATGACAAAATAATTAACAAAAATGTACATGGGGAAGATGTCACCATCTCCGACCTGCAAAACAATGGCCGTGAGCCTAGCTCAATGTTACGACTACTTTGCAATTCTGGAGCTAGGTAAATCGCAGTAACTATGGTCTGAGAGTAACCTTATTAGGAGATGCCAACGACAATGACCCAAAGCACGAAACATTGACCAGCCAAAAAAAGTTACACAACCCGATGTTGATGTCAACGTAGAAGATGTCATTTTAAAAAATTATCGTTGAGACTAAAAACCTAACAAGCTAGACGAGTACTCACGAGCATGACGATAAATGGTCTTCCCTGCCTCCTAACGTTGAAACTTTCTTCCCAATGCGAGGAAGACCGATGGAATCAGACAACAGGTGTGCTACAAGTAGGGTTTATTTGGTTAAGGGTTGGGGTGTATATTTATGGTTTATCGCGACCACTCACATAGTGGCTGAACGACTAGAAAAAAGTCGGCAACTTGCTTGCCCAAATGGATGTGCCACCCTATATCATAAACCTCTTGATGTTGCGGTGGAACACGGTCCGTGATAATAGACGCTTGGGCGCAACACAAGAAAGTTCTTCATCGTCCAAGGTACCTGGTTGCTAGATCATGTGACATTTGTTGGTGCCCATCGCCTTCATCATTGCTTGGGAAATAGCTCAATTTTTCGTATAAGTGGGGAAATGAGACTACGATGGAGGAGCAAATAACGGAGAGCCGGGAACTGCGGGAACCGTTCCGCACGATTCTAGACGCAACCTTCGTTTGAGATTTGCCCACCCGTCCACGGCTCCTCTCCCCCTTCTGTCTGGCGGCCTCGCCGGCCGGTGGGGATGGGGGAGGGGAGGTTGTTCCCTCCTCAGTAGTTGTAGGTCTCCTAGTAGTGGCCTTGTGCCGGTAGTTGGCCTCGTGCCTGTAGTTTGGATCAAGGTGAAGGATCCATGCGACTGGATCTAGATCCATATAAGGTTCTCCCTCCTCCTCTTGTTGTGTTCTCCGGTCGGCCTTGGTGGCGAGGGGAGATCAGAGCAGTTGGCGGTTAAGTGGACCACCGTCTTCGCCAATAATCTTGCCGCGTTTGTCCCCTCCTTCTGGTGGTGTGGTGTTGCTCTGCAGGATGCTCCGGCCAGCCGTGGTGGCGAGGGGAGTGGCCCCTGCAGGACACCTTCTGCTCCTCCTCGAGGTTGGGAAGTGCTGGCTACTTCATAAACTCATTGTGGGCTCCTCGGTGGGAAAATGGAGGAGATGCCTTGCTAGCTGAAGATCCAGAGAACTGGCACCGGTGGCTTCGTTTTCTTCTTCTGTTGCTGGAGCTCATCTCCTCTAGTTTGCAGATCGGGTGGCTCGGGTGGTTTGCCGGCATCATCGGTTTCGCTGGCCAGTTTCCGACGCCCCCACCTTCAACCTCCGGCGTGAGGCCCTTTTACCTTGCCTGTCCATGGCGAGGACGCTGCTGGCGATGGTGGCAATAGCATCGCCGGCGAGGTCAGAATTTGCGTAAGGACTTGATGGCTTTCGGAGTTTCTTTCTAGGGTTCTTTGTGTAAATTGGAAGGACATGGTTGTTATTTGTTTTCTTTCAGGTCCTTTCTTCAGCATTGTATCAATTTTGATAATATAATGCCAGTTCTAGGACCTTCGGATCCCTTCCCTTTGTTCAAAAAATGGAGGAGCAAATGGGTCGAGGGACCAAGCAAATGGGAGGGGCGTGATTCAAGTGATGACTATACAGTTCGCCCCTCTAGGGAAATAAGGGGGACTAATTAAAGGGATTGAATGTTAGGGTTTGTATGAGAAGAGATATATGAGCGGTAGGTGACACAAGGGGAGGAAAGAAAC
The DNA here is from genome assembly GCA_916181665.1 of Avena sativa. Lineage (NCBI taxonomy): Eukaryota > Viridiplantae > Streptophyta > Magnoliopsida > Poales > Poaceae > Avena > Avena sativa. Next base: position 201,192,430 of record OV702282.1, read on the forward strand.
AAAAAATCATCCTGGTCCAGTTTTTGCTAAAAAAATTACTAAGAAATAAGAAAAAAGTGACTTCCTTTTTGTTCATAAAACCGGCTAGAATATTTACACCTTCTCAAAATGAGATTATTGGTTGTCTTAGTTCACCGGTTCTTCCAATTGACTTTTTTATTTAACCTCTAAAATACGCTTATTGTTGTGGGTCTCGGCTATATCGAGGGGTATATATTTCTCTTAACCAATGTCAAAATAACTTTCTTAATAGTAGTCTCCTTGCAATTTGCCTATCTCCGTGATAATATGTAACCACTGGCGGAGCTTGGAACTTCTGGGTAGGGGGCTAAATATAATATATGAGTTGCTGGGGAGGGGGAAGGGAGGGGGGGGGCAGATTACACAAAAAATTATAATATAAGCCCTCTTCATGCATGTGTCCAATTCTTGGCCTGAATGTACCTCCGCCGCTGGCTACATGTAACGAGCAAAAGGCACAATTGAACGATTTGTTTGCTTCGAACAATGGTGGCGTCTACGAGCACCCGTCCTTTCTTGAAAGCTGTCATTGATGTAATCTATTTTCTTCATCTCAAAACAGATGTCACGAATTTGTATAAATTTATATATATCTATATACTATTATCCGAATTTTGATAAATTTGTAACACCTATTTTTTTTAACCATGCAAAAAATATACATGTATATATTAGAAGAGAATAAGAGGCTAGAACAGCCAAGTGCAAGTACCATATTACAAGCACATCACAAAGCACGACCCGACCAGAAATGGCTAACAAAAACAGCAGCTAGATAAAAACTGCGACCCTTCAACCTCTATCCATCCGACAAGGAAAAACAACCCCTACTTGCTGTTACCTAAAATTTTGGATCTACTTTTATATGGTCGATGATCTTTGCAACGTCTATTTTAAGACGGAAGGAGTACTTCCCATCTCACCTCGTCCTGGTGAGAACACTATGTTGGATCGGCGCTTGATGTGGTGGGTTTCATGGAAGCATGAGAGATTGCTTACCGGCTCAAAGATTTGTAGCGCCAGCTGCAGGAAAAATCGATAGTTTCATGCATGATTTTCACGGTACAGCAAGTTGACGCGCTTCTAGTTGCATATTCTTACTGTACGTGTTTTTCCTTTATAATAGAATAAATTACAAAAAACTATGACAATTGGGTTAGGGTTTTAAAAAACTACGACAATTAAGGATCGCTGCAAAAAAGTACGAACCTTCAGGCTACCAATTACAAAAAACTACGACAACACACTAACCGGTTATGTAAGTCATTTGACACCGTTTCTGACAAGACGGGCCCACTGACAGGATGACATGGCATGAGGAGCCGTGTTTTTTTTGCAAAAAAGACCTCTATATATTGTATCTTCCAATCTTGTGTCATTTTTTATAAATAGGACCGTTTATTATTTTTATTCCTTTCTTTTACTTATCCACAGCCCACGTTGACCAAAATAGAAGTGAGGGCAGTTCGTCCTTGCCTGCACGCGGCGGAGGTCGCTTCCGGCGCTTGCCTCGTGCCCGCGGCCGTCCCTGGCCCTAGGTAGATTTCGCTTGCGGCGGTCGCTGGCCGCCTCCGCTCGATCGCCCGTTGCTCCGCTCTGGATGAGGCAAAGCGAGACGCGCACATCCATGGGGAGACACGTAACCGTCGCCGGCCGCGGGGAAGATGGCGGCGGTGGTCTAATAGTTTCGCCTCCTATGCGCCTACGTCATGGAGACCGCCGGGGACGACAAGGTGGCTGGAGGACGAGGTGGCATATGGAAGAAAGGGCAGGCAGGACAGGCGGCGCGGCGGCGAGCTGCTGCAAGCCGGCGAGGCCGCGGGACGGGCGAGCTGCTGCGGTCCGGCGAGGGCGCCAGCGAGCGCGCGGCGTCGGCGAGGGCGCGGGGCGGAAAGCGGCGATGCCGGCAAGGGCGCAGGGAGGCAAGCACGGTGGCCGCCGAGCGCTCGGCACGGCGGGGGCGATCCCCTCCTCTCCCCGCCTCGAGCCCCTTCCTCCATGACGGCGGCGCCCTGCCCCTCGCGCTTCTTCCCCCACGACGGCGGCGCCCTGTGCCTCTCCAGATAGCGGTGGCATGCCCTTTCCCTCTCCGTGGCCGGTGGCTGGAGGTTAGTGATAACCTCACTGCCATGGTCCACTTGGCAGAGAGAAGAGGAAGGGAGGGGTATGGCAAGTGGGTCCCATGCACTTTTGCAAAAAAGACCCAAAAATATATAAGCAGTCTATCGGTGTATCTCAGCGTGTTACTTCGTGCCACGTCAGTCTGACAGTGGGCCATCTCTGTCAGAAACGGTGTCAAACGAGTCTAACTCGGCCATTACGCAGATATGGTAGTTTTTTGTAATTGATAGCCTGAAGGTTCGTAGTTTTTTTTGCAGCGATCCTCAATTGTCGTAGTTTTTTAAAGGGAGTGTCTAGATCTCAGGCGTCTGAGAATTAGTTATGTCTAAGTCGCTAAATGTCATGCTAATATTTGTGCTAATTCTGAGTTGCAACCTAGTTGCAACTCATAAGATTTGTACTAGTTCTCAGTTATAATCTAGTTGCAACTTATTAAATTCTCAGTTACATCCGAGATATAACTTATGTATAGCACGGATCACGAGGTAAATCAAACGATGAAAGAGACGACTGAGACTTAAGAAGTTCTCAGGCGACTGAGAACTAACAAATCCGTTTTTTAAAACCCTAACCCCAATTATGGTAGCTTTTTACAATTTACTCTTTTATAATAACTTGGATGCGCGCATCCTTGGTAAAGGCCATGGTGTAACATAGCTTGCATTTTCTAAGATCGATGAAGAACGGATTCATAGTTTCGTACACCTAGTGAGCAATCTTATCACCGGTTACTCTTAACACCCTCGTGTTGAAAATAATCAACTAGTGAGTTTCTTTTCCAGAATTTTTAAGAGCATCTCCACTCGGGTCTTTAAAGGCTTCTTAAAGGGCTATGGGGGTGCCGACGCTCAAAATCACGGCTAGCCGCCACATCAAATTTTGTTTCGCGTCGGCGCAACCCGTTTTGTTATCCGGCGCTCCTAGGCCGAACCTAATCCACGGGGGGCAAACGGGGGCGCCGGATGAAGCTGAAAACGACGCGGGTCAGCGACACGTGCGCGCAAAATCGCCCATATTCTGCATTTCCTCCCCCGATAACCATCACTCCATCAGCCCATCGCCGCTACCATCCCTCGCCGTCGTCGGCCGTTCAGTCCGCTAGAGCCACCTTTGCAGCCGACAAAAATACTCCCCATGCCCTCCCAATCCGCCTCCTCGCCCGTGTCGTTGCCGCCGTTCCACCTTCTGGTAGCTCCAAGCCCGCGACACAACCGCCCCTGCGCACTAGGTATTCGGCGGTTTGCCAAAGGCATGGATTCGGATGAGGAAGAGTTGTTGTCCGCTCTGATGGACGACGAAGTTTCCGTTGCTGATGGCACCCGAGACACCGTCGGCGACGACGATCATGTCATGATCGCCGCTTCCCTCCTGAGCATGATGGCTGGCGCCGAGGAGAAACCGTATGATGGGGGTTCGAAGCCTAGGGAGCGCAAGAGCAAGCCGAGGCAGGGGATGGAAGGCTACTGCATGCTCTACGCTGACTACTTTGCCGACGACCCATTCCACGACGACGTCACATTTTGGCGCCATTTAAGAATGAGTCGGAAGATTTTCCTGAAGATTGTCGAGCAATTGAGAGAGTTCGACGACTACTTCAAACTGAAGAGAGACACCGTCAGCATGCTTAGTTTCTCCACAATCAAAAAATACAAAGTTGCTTTCCGGATGCTTGCATATGAAATTCCTAGAGACACACAGGACAGGACGATTACCTTCGCATGGCCGAGTCCACAGCCATGAACCGCATGTACAGGTTCTGCATGGCAATTGTGGCAGTGTATGGTAAGAATTATCTGAGAACACTCAATGCAGAAGACACAACTCGGATCTTGAAAAAGAATGCAACAAGGGATTTTCCTGAAATGCTTGGAAGCATTGACTATATGAACCATTGACTATATGCATTGGGCATGAAAATAACTGCCCATTCGCGCACCAGGGTATGCACAGAGGTCTCAAAGCATCATGTTGTGTGGTTTTTGACCCTATGGTAGATCAGGATAGGTAGATTTAGCACACTTTCTTTGGTATGGAAGGATCACACAATAACACCTCCATGCTGCAGTGTTCAAATGTGTCCGCCAAGCTTATTCAAAGCAGAGCTCCTCTAGTGCAGTTCGAAATCAATGGCCACCAGTACGAGAAGGGCTACTACTTGGCAGATGGCATCTACCCAAAATGGTTAACGTTTGTGAAAATAATCTCAAACTTTGTGCCTGGAGAAAAGAAAGCTTTGTTTGCAACACAACAGGAGGCTTGCAGGAAGAATGTGAAGAGGACATTCAGTGTGTTGCAAGCTCGACTTGCTATTGTCAGGTATCCTGCCCTTATCTGGTCGAAACATCAGATGTGTGAGATCATGACTACCTATGTGATCTTGCACAACATGATCATTGAGAGCGAGCGTGAGACTCCAGTGTTTGACACTGAACCGTATTATCGCCAAGGTCCACTTGCATATATCGATCACCAAGTGCCACCTGCGTTTGCTTCTTTTCTCTCTAGGCGGTAACAAGTTTGAGACACGATTACTCATAGTCAACTGCAAGATGATCGGGTGAAGCATTTGTGGAGACTCAAAGGAGCCGATTAGTTTGTTTATTTATTTGTCTTTGCTTGCTATATTAAACTTTTTGAATTATTTGTTTAATTTGACGAACTTGTAATAAATTTGTATGTTGAATTATTTATTTACCATATTAAACTTACTGATTTGATATAAAAAACTTGTTTAATTTTTTTATATAGGGGGTACGGCTAGGAGCCAGCGCCCCTAAATTGTGAATCAATCTGATGTCCCCCATACGGCCCAAAATTAGGTGGCACCGCGCCGGACACCATATTTGAGACGAGTGGAGATGCTCTAGGGGAAAACATTCGCTCACTGCCCTATGTACGAACACAACCCTAATTTCCGAGGGCATTTTTTCCTTACAATCTTTTTCTTTTGATTTTTTGGATATTTTTGTGCACCGTCGGTTGGAAATCGAGCGGGGGCACTCAGGCCGCGGAGAGAAAATCTGCACATTCGCGTGACAGTGGAGTCCTATTTTTTTTTGTTGCAGTGAGGAATTTCACAGAAGGGAGTCCTATTTTTTTTTTTGCTCAGGCCGCGGAGAGAAAACCCAACAGCGTACAAGTGAAATGTATCAATCAGATACTACCGTTGCTTACAAATTAACACGAGTTTTGCAATTACAGTCAAGCCAAACAGCCCTGCTACAGGCTACAGCTACAGACTACAGAGTGCATTCGCACCGCTTTGCAAAATACGCTGCTGATCGATCGCAGAACAGCTAGTGCGTGCGCCCGCAGCAAGAAGGACGGCAGGGTCTCTGACAATGACAATGACAATCGCAGAACAGCTAGAGCATGCACGGCTCCGGCTAGACTTGTTGTACAGTGTGGCAAATGGCAAATGCAGTCAGAATAGCCCGCAGCAACCGAACGTACAAGAAGTCTAGCAAGATCTCTGACAATGGCAAATGCAGTGAGTAGCTAAGATTGCTGCTAGTGCGCCCGCAGGAAGAAGGAAGGCATGGGGAGCATGGTCGGCTCCGGCGAGGCGTAGAAGTTGGGCCCGGCGAACGCGGACTGCTGCATCGCCACCGTCGTCCCAGCCATTGCCGCTGTCGTCGGTCTGAGGCTGCTTGTCCATCTCCTCGGGACGAGCTTTCTTGTGCAAGTCCCAGCGGTCGGCCGAGGACTCGCGGCTAGGCGGGCGCTTGTTGGTGTCTGCCGGCGGCGACCTGCCGCGCGGGGCGCTGATGAGCTTCTTGCTGTCCCAGCGCTCGACGGAGTCGGCGCGTCCGGGGCTCCCGCCGCTGCCTGACGATGACGACAACGACGATGTGGCGCTGCCGGGAGTCTTGTACTTCTTGTGCACGTCCCACCTCTCGACAGCGTCGGCGCGGCAGGAGGTCCTGCCGTCATCCGAGCACGACGACAACGCCGCCTCGAGGTTGCAGGCGACCCTGTACTTCTTGGTCGTGTCCCACTTCTGGACGAAGTCCGCGCGTCCGGGCATGGTGGAAACCGCCATGAGCAGGCTGAGGCCGGACGGTGTCGGCAGCAGCGGCAGCATCGTGCTCCTCGGCGGCGTGGGAAGGATCGGCATCATCTCGCTCCTCGGCGGTGTCGGGAGCAGCGGCGGGAGAAGTGAAGCTGCCGCCATGGATACCTGCGGATCGGCTGTATTAGCTAGGGCGAGGGCACGGCCGGGGACGACGGCTCTCCAGGAAAGGAATAATCAAGGAACAGATGGTACAAATCCAGGAGGGGCATGAACTTATTGGCGGGACGAGAGGGAGGAGCTTGCTGCCTGCATGTTCGTTTGCGATCCGGTGTCGGAGTAGGATTGAGGAAGGGAAATTTACAATCGAACGCCGCGGTGCCGTCGCACGAGCACGACACGGACACAGCGGGGCGCCCGACACACACGGTGTAGCGTACGAGACGCAGGAAAACAAATGCGAAGGTGTGCGGGCCGAAATGGAATAAGGGGCCCAGGATAAATCTCCTCACACGCTGCAGTCTGGCCCAACCCATGCATGTCAAAAATCCCAAAAACATTGCTTCAAGAAAAAACATAAAGAACACGAAGAATACAGAGTGCGCGAACAGGCTATACAACAATTTAGCTTTGTCAGTCAAAACTCTTGGTGTCCAAGAAATGAGTGGTTTGTGTGATCCACTCATAAACGAGAACTAGGTCGTCACACCTTGTTGACAATGCCACTCGGGAGTAGGGATGTAAATGACACTTAAATGGCATCCGCAAGTCCCGTTTATTTAAAATCTTAATTTTTTGTTTTAAAAAAAATAAACTTGATTAAACTAGAGTATTAATAAACGGTATTACACGGGATTAAATGGTGTGCCACTTACATCCCTACTCGGGAGTTGCTTTCCCTTATTCAAATGCCCCCACCAAAAATCTGCCTCGTCGGAAAATATTTCCACTTTTCCTTTTTTTCTAAAGGCTAGAAAGTCATAGTCTAACCAAGTCAGAACATCTTGACAAAATAAAAACAGAAAGAGGCAAACAGAAAATATGTCACCATCTCTGACCTACACAACACAATGGCACGTGAGCCAAGCTTGATGTTATGATTACTATGCAAGAATACAATGCTGGATCTTAGGTAGTCACTATAAGCGTGGCCGAGAAATACCCTTATCAGGATATGCCAACGATAATGAAGCATGAAGCATTGTCAAAGAGAAGAACATGAAGACCGAACGAGCATACCGAACCCCACGTTGATGTCAACGCAAAAGATGTCATCTTAAGAACTTATTGTTAAGACCAAAACCAACCGGAAGCATCATGGTTGATGATCCCCCACTATCCGATGGATTGGATATGGGAAAACCACCCCTCATGTGCGTATTCCACCATCTCGTCGCCTCCACCACCTAGAAGAACAACAAAAGGAAACCCAAACTTAACAAGCTAGACAATGACTTCTCACGAGCATGAAGATCAATGATCTCCCCCGGACTACTAGAAAAACAGGTATAGATAGACAGATTTTCGGTGGCGCATATGTATGACCATGCGCCATAAACAAATTACAGTGGCACATTTCAGACAATACGCCACAGAAACCTTCACTATTCTGTGGCGCACATAGAGGAACAATGCGCCACAGAATGTAAAAAAACAGATCCCCTTATCCCTTTTAACTTTTGTAAAAAATAAAGGAAAATGATAAAAACTTTTAAAAAAATAATTCTTTTAAGATGTAGTTATATTTAAGGGTATAGTTCTAGGAAAACCTGAAAAACATGAATTTCGATGTATTTTGCAAAAAAAATCATGTTACGGTAAAACGGTCATAACTTTTGCATACGATATCGGAAACAATGTTTTACCCATCAAAATGACCGTGTCGAAATTTCCTACTCAAATTCAATTGCCAAAAGTCGTTCTAGATTTTACAAATTCCCCAATTTTGAAAAGATTAAAAAGTTATGGAAAAAGAAGTTTTTTTTCTGCAGAAAATAAAAGAAGGGGAGAAAATTTTGTGGTGCATATCTCCCAATATGCGTCACATAATTGTTTGGCGGGATTCGAAATTTGGAAAAAGAATCTTGATTCAAAAAGAATGTTCTGTATTTTTTTTTTGGAAAAAGCATATATTAATATCATAAGATACCAATTACACATAGCCTTTGCAACAATGCATTTCCCCAGCGAAGAATGCACAAAGCAAAAAAAAGAAAGAAAAATTACAAAAAAGTCTCGCTATAGTGACCTATTCGTTAAAATAGCGGTACTACCACCACCAAGACAGTACTAGAAGTTCAACTTCTCCAAAAGCGACGTATCCAATAAGGAAACAACGCACAAATACCGTTATCGTCCGATCATAGATCTTAGAATTTTATCCTGGAGAAAGCCCACGCTCTCAAAACAATACCTTCAACAAGGCCATTTTCAGGCACAACCAATTAAGATCAGACCCTGAGTTTTCACCCTGAAAGGTAGGACTGTGAACCTCTCCGTGTAGTCGTCCCCACTTGCATGCCACTACTCCTAGTCATGAGTCACCAAGTCAAATTTTCATTACCACTCAGACTTGAACCACCCAGTTGAAAGGATCGTATGGGCACCTAGAGGGGAGGGTGAATAGGTGCTGCTTCAAATTTTACTTTTTTCAAATTAGGGTTTGACAAGAAAGGTAAATTCTCTAGAATATGCAACTATGGTGAATTTACCTATATGTCAACCAAGCATAAACTAACACAACACTAAGCAAGAACAAGTAAGTAAAGTGCGGTAAAGGATAGAAGTAACCAAGGGAGTGGACGCGGAGACACAAGGATTTGTTTCCCGTAGTTCCTTCCTTTTGAAGGGAAGTACGTCTACGTTTGGAGAGGGGGTGGTTTCAAACCACCAACGCCACGAGAGGTCTCCCTTGTTCTCCGATGAACCTCACCCCAACGGGCTCGATTCACCTTCCACAATATCGGCAACCTTCGAGGTGGAAGCCGGCACCTTTACAACAAGTTCGGGGCACACATCCACAACTGAATTGGAGGCTCCCAAATACAAGCAAGCTGTCAAGAAAAATCAAAGACAAGCTTGTAAGAACCAAATCAAAGTTAGGGTTTCCAAAGAAACACTAGAGCTTGGGGGCCCTCAAGTGAATGAGGGGGAAATGAAGATCTCTCTTGGTGAAGATGTAAATCAAGGCTTCCTCCTTCGATTCTCCAAAGATCAATGACTTTGGATGGTTGGATGAAGAGATCTTGTGGATTTGGTGGCTCTAATGGGGTTGGTGTTCTTGAGCAGCTCGAGCAGCTGGAGGAAGAAGATAAGGGTCCCTATTTATAGACAGTCCCCTCCACGAACCGTTTTCTGACCGTTGTAGAAAAGTCAGACCGGAGACTCCGGTCTACACCGGAGACTCCGGCCAATCTCCGGACCAGTCTCCGGACTGCCCTTGTGACTGACCCAGGCCAGTTCTTCACCAGCAACACCGGAGACTCCGGCCTTCCAATACCGGAGACTCCGGACTGACCAAAGTCCGGAGACTCAGGAGTAACCTCCGGTGCAGCCTCCGGACCCCTAGTCAGAATGTCCCATCCAGGTTCTGGGAGGCACCACCGGAGCCAGAACCGAAAACTCCAGACCACACCGGAGACTCCGGTCTTGGCAGACCGGAGACTCCGGTCTGGAATTTCCAGAATAGTGGCAAATGTATGTGGTCTTTTCCCAAGAGTGTGTGTGATGTTTATCAATGATAATACCAACCTGTGGACAATAACACACTGTAAAATGATCTACTTGTTGTTAACGAACACCAAAAGTGATTATGACAATAAATGCCCTTTCAATCTCCCCCTTTTTGGTGTTCGATGACAACAAGTGATTTGCATGGAATAACATATAAATGTGGCTCCCCCTGACTATGTGCAACAAAATAATGAAGTAAATCATGTAAAGAAAATAATACCAACGATAGCACACATAGATCTCACATGAGTTACAATAGGTGTTGCACACAAGCACATAGTCATAGACACACATAATAACAGTAGATAACACACATACAGTTCAAGTTTGAATATCCGAATAAAAGGCAAATAAAAGCAGATAGTCGCAAATCCCAAGTCCCATGCAAAGCGATGAGAATGTCTTCTCCCCCTTTGGCATTGAAAAACCAAAAAGGGAAAAGACCTATACTAGCGCCCCAATAACTCAGTAGTCATCGTCATCCTCGGCATCCTCATCCTCATCCTCATCCTGGTCATCCTCGTCCTGGTCACCCTCATCCTGGTCATATTCATCATCATCATCATCCTCAGGGATAGCAGGCCCTTTGCCGTGAGGGCGAGAAGAGGAAGTACCCTGGTATCCAAACCCAGAGGTGACATCAGCAAACGTCTTCCAGTCCACCAGACTATCCTGTTGGGCATTCCATGCCCCAAATGAGAGAGTGTGATCAGACTCTGTGGACTGCTGAGCCCCATGCTCATCATTGTATTCATCTTCACCTTCCTCAGTATCTGCAGCACCCTGGTCCTTGATATCTTTGAGGAGCTTCTCAATGCGATGGTTGCTTTGGTAAGATGCATGCTGCTGCTTGCGAATGTCAATGTTCATGCAACAAAGGGTCCTCTCCCAAAAGCTGGCCTTCTTGACCCTCTCATGCACATAGTCTCTAGTCATGGTAGGCATAGGGGCATTGGAGGCATTCTTCCTCCGAACTCTAGGTGGAGAGGAGGCCCTCTCCGTCTCAATCTCCTCATCATCATCATTGCCATAGCGACGCCTTGGAGCAGGCCCCATATGCCCCTTCTGCTGCAGAGAGACCAGAGTGTGCACAGTGAGGTGTGGTGGTATGCCATGTGGAGAATCATGCGTCTGGGAGTTGATGAGCCTCATAATCAAGGGTGCATATGGAGGAGATTTCTTGTAAAGAATGGCATGGAACATCTCCTCGAAAATGAAGTCCATCACATCAATGGGTGCAGCATCAGCCTCTGGTCCAGCATTGAAGGTCCGGTGAGTATGGTACTGGAGGTTGACAAGCCCACCCCTGATAGCATCATCATTCCCAGCACTTGGAGCAATAGTGTGACGGAAAATCCTCAACATAAGGTTGTAGAGGGGCTTGATTCCTTTGGAGTCCCCCACAACACCATCATCATACAGAGGTGCCAGCTTTAACTTGTTCTCACCCAAAGTTGCTGAGTGCATGCGCTGTCCCACAGGAGTAGATACTCCGTGAAAGGTCTCAAAGATGACATTGGCAAAGTCATGAAAGGTAGCTGTGCAGCGAGTAGTGCCATTCATCCACACCATGGTCCTGTCAAGATCAGACCCAAACACCACTGTGGCATAAAACTGCTGAACAAGGTGCACACTGTAGTCTTCGCGCAGCTCCATCAAGTTGTAGAGACCCAGCTTCTCACAGATCCACATGGCATCATTGAAATAAGGGCTCTAGCGCATTTGCTCAATATTCATGAACTTCTGAGGTCAAACAGGTGATTTGGTGAGTACACCATACACATCCTTCATGAACACACCCTGTTCTTTCCTCCAGAAACGAGGGTCATCACTGGTACGAGGCAGTGCATAGAAATCTGTATTCCTCAGCTCACGGTACTCCTCTTTAGACATCTTGGCTAGGGATTGGAGGTTGTCATACTTGGCTATCTTAGCACGTTCCTCCCGTTCAGCCCTCTCTTGATCCCTCTTCATGTAAGCTGCATCACGTGCCCGCTGTTTCCGGTTGGACGAAGGCACGATAAACTGACCCTGAGCTTCATCATAGCGAGGATTGCCCCTTTGGGACTTAGCCTTGGTACGACGAGGACGACTAGAACCATCACCTGTGAACAGCAGTGAGGGAGATAGCATGGAGATGAGTATATATGTCCCAAAGATGCAGTACAAGAGCTTTGATGCATTTTTGGACTACTTTGATTCACCCAACACCGGAGTCTCCGCACCAGACACCAGAGTCTCCGGTTCAGACCGGAGTCTCCGGTCCTGGGGACCGGAGTCTCTGGCCTGGACCGGAGTCTCCGGACCTAAGTCCGGAGTCTCCGGTCAGGAGGCTCGGGTATGCGATAGGGAGATGCTGGTGAGGGTGAATCTAGTAGATCGGGCAATGCAACAAGGCTAAAGTACTAGAGTGCATGCAAACAAGTGATTCCAATGGACAAATCAGCAACAATCCTCAAAAACACATCTAGGGATGAACCCTAGGAGGAAAAAGGAGAGGAGAGGTACCAGATCTGTCCATGGTATCAATTCCTCCGGTGGGAATGACCCAATGGAGGAGAGGGGAAGGTTGGCCGGCTGCACGGCAGATCCCGGGGGATTCTTGACCTCCAGGGAGGATTTTTGGAGGAGGAGGCGACGGGTTTGGAGGTAGGGGACGGGGTGAAGAATGAGGAACTGATGTTCTAGTTCACCCCGTGCCCCCTTCTTTAAGTGGCAGAAACCGTCCAGACCGGAGACTCCGGTCTACAACGGAGACTCCGGTGTTTGTACACCGGAGACTCCAGTCCTCCTCGACCAAAAGTTCTAGGAAATGTGTTTGGGGACATATATGAGAGATAGATGGTTTTTAAGATAGGGAAAGGGCTTGGGTTAAGACATCAAACTGTGAAGAACCAACAAGAGCCATAGAAGTTCGAAAATAATCAGAAAAACTCCAAGAGACTAAAATCAAGCAAATGACAAATATGAGTAAGTGCCAACCTCTCAAATGAGAGAGGGCGGTGGCCCAGGCCACCATATTTGGGTATACTTGGCTTGGTACCACGAAGATATATCTTGGGTCCATTACCAAAACCCATCATTAAGCTCACATATCACTAAATGATATTAAGAGGAATGATTTTGATTGCTTTGGGCATAATGGGGGGAGGGATGGTCCAATCAATTAGGACCGCACTCCCCCTATATCCATGCCTACACCTAGACCAAATATGAGATGAAACATAAGTGAGAGTGCAATAACATCAAGTTAATCTCCTTGAATCTATGATATTTAGTTCATTCCTCAAGTAGAAAAACCTTGCTTGATCAAGTGGCTTCGTGAAGATATCGGCAAGTTGATCTTTGGTTGGTACATATGATAGATCAATATCACCTCGAGCAACATGATCTCTAATGAAGTGATGGCGAATCTCAATATGCTTTGTCCTTGTGTGATCCACCGGGTTGTAGGCAATCTTGATGGCACTTTCATTGTCACATAAAAGAGGCACTTTGTCACAATGGACACCGTATTCCTTTAAAGTTTGCCTCATCCATAGCAATTGAGTGCACGCACTAGCAGCAGCCACATACTCGGCTTCGGCGGTGGAGAGAGATATATAATTTTGCTTCTTGGAAGACCAACATACCAAGGACCTACCAAGGAATTGGCAAGCCCCGGATGTTGATTTTCTATCATCCTTGTCACCCGCCCAATCCGAATCCGTGTATCCACAAAGAGCAAATGTTGAGCCTTGAGGATACCAAAGACCATAAAATGGGGTATGAACCAAATATCGAAAGATTCTCTTGACCGTCATCAAATGGCTTTCTTTAGGAGCCGCTTGATATCTTGCACACACACCTACACTCAACACAATATCGGGTCTAGATGCACAAAGGTAAAGCAAAGAACCAATCATGGACCGGTATACCTTTTGATCCACATCTTTACCATTTGGATTTTGTTCTAGATGAGTCTTTGTAGCCATGGGAGTAGGAGCTCCATTCAAATCTTGCATTTTTAATCTCTTGAGAATATCTTGAGTATACTTGGCTTGATTGAAGAGTGTCCCTCCTCTAACTTGCTTGATCTCAAAGCCAAGAAATACTCTCAACTCCCCCATCAAAGACATCCGGAACCTACTAGTCATAAGCTTTGAGAATTCATCATTAAAAGCTTTGTTAGATGAGCCAAAGATAATATCATCAACATATATTTGGCATACAAAAAGCTCCCCATTGACCCTCTTAGTAAAAAGAGTGGGATCGATTTTCCCAACCTCAAAGCCACGGTCAAACAATAACTCTCTAAGGTGCTCATACCACGTGTGTGGGGCTTGCTTGAGCCCATAGAGCGCCTTATCAAGTTTGTAGACATGGTTTGGGAAGTTGGGGTCCTCAAATCCCGGGGGTTGCTTAACATATACCAATTCATTTAAAGGACCATAAAGGAATGCATTTTCTACATCCATTTGTTGCAACTTAAAGTTATGATGTGCCGCATAAGCAAGAAGGATACGGATGGACTCAAGGCGAGCCACGGGTGCATAAGTCTCTCCATAATCAATGCCTTCAATTTGAGAATACCCTTGTGCAACCAATCTAGCCTTGTTCCTTACTATAATTCCATGCTCATCTTGCTTGTTCTTGAATATCCACTTTGTTCCAATAACATTGCGGCAATCCTTTGGCTTCTCAACTAACTTCCACACTTTGTTTCTCTCAAAGTTGTTGAGCTCTTTGTGCATAGCTTCTAGCCAATCTGAATCTTCAAGAGCTTCCCACACCTTCTTTGGTTCAATCATGGAGATGTGTGCTTGGTGTTCACTGAACCTCTTCAATTGTGCTCTTATGGAAATACCTTCCCTTAGATCTCCAACAACATTTTGGAGGGTGTGGTCTCTTATTTCCAACATTCTTTCCTTTCTAGCTTCGCGACGAGCGTGGATCTCTGCATTGTTTCTTGGAGGACCCTCTTCATCATTTTGATCCTCGTCTTGACCATCAACTTGACCTTGATCATCATTGGAATCATCCTCTACATTGGGAGGCAAAGATTGACCTTGGTCTTGATCAAGTGCTCTTCTAGCATCAATTTGAGCTTGTCTCAAAACAGTTTGGATGGATCTTCCTTGACAAATTGACTTGGCACCACTTGACAACCCATCGAATGGACCAAGCTCCCTTTGACTAGAGTTCACACATTGATCACTATGTTGAGGGTCCACATCTTGTCTTTGGCTTGAGTCAATGTCCTCTTCGGTAGATGGAGCATGTTGAGGTTGTGAAGATGAGGGATCCACTCGAGTGGAGCGTAGTTCTTCTCGATCCGCCATAACGGGTTCCTCAACGGGGCGGATATAACCCACACCCATTCTGCATCATCTGCATCACAAGCATCACAAGCATCCTGAGGCACACATCCACAACTGAATTGGAGGCTCCCAAATACAAGCAAGCTGTCAAGACAAATCAAAGACAAGCTTGTAAGAACCAAATCAAAGTTAGGGTTTCCAAAGAAACACTAGAGCTTGGGGTCCCTCAAGTGAATGAGGGGGAAATGAAGATCTCTCTTGGTGAAGATGTAAATCAAGGCCTCCTCCTTCGATTCTCCAAAGATCAATGACTTTGGATGGTTGGATGAAGAGATCTTGTGGATTTGGTGGCTCTAATGGGGTTGGTGTTCTTGAGCAGCTCGAGCAGCTAGAGGAAGAAGATAAGGGTCCCTATTTATAGACAGCGCCCTCCATGAACCATTTTCTGACCGTTGTAGAAAAGTCAGACCGGAGACTCCGGTCTACACCGGAGACTCCGGCCAATCTCCGGACCAGTCTCCGGATTGCCCTTGTGACTGACCCAGGCCAGTTCTTCACCAGCAACACCGGAGACTCCGGCCTTCCAACACCGGAGACTCCGGACTGACCAAAGTCCGGAGACTCCGGAGTAACCTCCGGTGCAGCCTCCGGACCCCTAGTCAGAATGTCCCAGCCAGGTTCTAGGAGGCACCACCGGAGCCAGAACCGGAAACTCCGGTCTTGGCAGACCGGAGGAATTTCCAGAACAGTGGCAAATGTATGTGGTCTTTTCCCAAGAGTGTGTGACGTTTATCAATGATAATACCAACCTGTGGACAATAACACACTGTAAAATGATCTACTTGTTGTTAACGAACACCAAAAGTGATTATGATAATAAATGCCCTTTCACCGGTCCTCAGATCTTGGTCTCCATGACATTCTCCGTCAACACCATGGAACGAGAAACATGCCTCATGAAATTAACAGCCAACAGATATTCGAAGCGCTCCCTATGAACCCAAACGGTCAGAGTAAAACATGGGTGCGCACGACCGACTCCCTCCAATCCGACAATCTCCAGGCATTATTTGCCCATGGGAGTTCGCCGACGAAGCCTTCCAAAATTCGCCACTTTCACCAGATCATATAGGACAAGCAACAAGTAGATTATTGTCTTGGCGTGAGGGGAATCCTAGGACCGTCGTCTTTATTTAGCAGACGAGCAGTCCCCCACGCCGCCCGTCGTCTTCGTGCAGCATGTGCAACACCAATTGGGGAGGAGAGGGCAACAACCGCAGGAGATCGGTGTGGCAAGGCCACAACCTCACTCCCAGCGGCGGCAAGCCTCCATCCCCTCGTCGGCCGCCGGAGAATCTCAGGCCCCGGCCAAGACGGATACGCCGCACCAAGCCAACAACCAGCGCCGCACCTCCCCCATGTGAACGCCGCCATGTACCCCTCTCTTGCCCCCATCTTAGATGGACAGGGCGCCGCCACCGCCGCCGGAGCTGGCAGCAGCGGCGGCCGATGCGGAGAGGGTTGGAGGAGTTCTTAGGAGAGGATGGAGAGGAGGCCCCGGAGCCGCCAGAGTCCCCTTGGGACGGCTCGGGAGAGGGCGGCTTGGAAAGGCTAGATCTCGGGAGAGGGTGGCTTGGGAAGGCTAGATCTCGGGAGAGGGCGGGCTCCACAACGAAGTACCTAAATCACAAAAAAAAAGTTAACAACAGTTTTTACCAAACTAGAGTAGAACTAACAGCAGGTGGAACATAGATTATACACTAAAGTATGATCAAATTTTCTGTAATACAAATACAGCTTCAACCGCACTAAACTGTTAACATAGTTTTTTTTTATAACTGCAGGTCAACTGCTCACCAAGTGAGGGTCGAACTCACAGTTTACATTCAACATTGCTGGAACGAAGATCCGCAGAAAAATGCCCATGAAAAGCTTCCATGAAATGGCAGCAATTATTCAGATTCTTTTCTCTCTTGCCTCACATTCTGATCGATTATTTGATTGTGGTTTGCGGAATGTAAATGTCTGGTTTTTAAACTATAATAAATATATGAAAGCTTGGATCTGGCCCAGGTGCGGTCGGATCGGTCCATGGACCTTTTCAGGGCTTTCACGACAATAACTATTGGGAATGGAGAATCGGCGTCATTCTGGCACGACAATTGGTGCGGGCACGGGCCTCTTTGTTTACAAGTCCCTAACCTTTACAAGATTGCAACAAGGAAAAAAGGTTTGTCGTTAAGGAGTCGGGAGAACCGGATCCGCTCTATCGCAAAACTAAACACTCCTGCACAGCTTTTCCAATACCTCGATGTTTGGGACGTAATCTAGGACACTCATCTAAACCCTTTGGAGAAGGACAGTATAAGATGGAACTTGACGAAGGACGGAGTGTATTCTTCTAGTTCGGCCACATGCACAATTTAATGGCTCCTTCCCTAGGTTCAAGGCATGAAAAATCTGGACCGACGACGCGGAGCCAAAGTGTAAGCTTTTCTCTTGGCTGACTCTCCATAAAAAACTTCTCACCGCTGACATGCTAGCCATCAGAGGCTGGCCCCACAAGGATTCTAGCATGTTAGCGGATGCCCTGAAACTGCCGCTCACCTCTGCAAGGATTGCCCCTTCACGACTGCGGTGTGGAACACAATATAGGCATGGGACAATGAGACGATGGGGAATCACAAAACTTCCTTCCCTTCCATCTCCGAATGGTGGGACGATATGATCGTTGGAAGATCTAAGCCCGTGCAAAATCGCCGAAGCGGTCGTCTGCTCTACGCCCTGTGGAATGCATGGAAGGAAAGAAACCGTAGAATCTTCACTGGTAGACGTCTCACCTATATCGACGTGGCTTCCATCACTCGTGACGACATCTCTATGCAGGCCGCCGCTTTTGTTGTGGATGGGCCGGCTATTCCAGCTGAGCCAGACTAGTTATTTTGGTGCTTTTGTTATCTAGTGGTTTTGACATGTTTCCACTTTAATTCAAAAATGCCTTTCTATACCAAGACCATTTAATTTCCTCTTCTAATAGAAAAGGCAATGCTCCAGCCGGTTGATCTAAAAAAAAACTACTCCCTTCGACCCAAATTACTTAACTCAAATTTGTCTAGATTCAGGAGTAATTTGAATCGGAGGAAGTATAATAAATAATTTTGAGAAAACAGAATTGCTGAAAGGAAAGTGCCTTGTGCTCACGATGTATTGGAAAACTGAATTTGGTCGATCACAACTTTCTCTATCTTAGAAAAGGCAGAGGGCACAAATACATTTCGAAGGCAGGGAATCTAATCAAAGTCACCGTGTATCATGTGCAGAACGAGTCGTGTTTACATTGAAGAACTAAACTGTAGCTAGTGAAATGCATGATTCTACACGTACTTACTACTACAAACAAGTCAAAATCTGCAACCGAACGTACAAGAGGTCTAGCAAGCTCCCTGACAATGGAAAATGCAGTCGAGTAGCTAAGGTTGCTGCTAGTGAGCCCGCAGGAAGAAGGATGGCATGGGGAGCATGGTCGGCTCCGGCGAGGCGTAGAAGTTCGGACCAGCGAAGGTGGACTGCTGCATCGCCACCGTCGTCCCAGCCATTATTGCTGCCGTCGTCGTGTCGACAGTCAGGCCTAGTTCTTTTGGCGGCTTCTCCGAAAAGCCATCCTACTCCCAGCTTTCTGGAGAAGCCGGTTCCAAAATTTTGTGAGGCTTCCAAGTTAGTTTAGCCTTAATCATTTTAGAAGCCTTCTAATTTTTTTGAATCGGCTTCCCCGGGAAACTGGGGGTAGGGCGGCTTCTCGGAGAAGCCGTCAAAAAAACTGGGCCTGAGGCAGCTTGTCCATCTCCTCGGAACGAGCTTTCTTGTGCAAGTCCCAGCGGTCGGCGGAGGACTCGCGGCTAGGCGCGCGCTTGTTGTTGCCGTCCTGCAGCTGCAGGTGGCCACGATCTGTCGGCGGTGACCTGCCGCGCGGAGCGCTGCCGCTGACGAGCTTCTTGCTGTCCCAGCGCTCGACGGAGTCGGCGCGTCCGGGGCTTCTGCCGCTGCCTGACGATGACGATGAAGACGACGATGTGGCGCTTCCGGGGGTCTTGTACTTCTTGTGCGCGTCCCACCTCTCGACAGCGTCGGCGCGGCAGGAGATCCTGCCGTCATCCGAGCACGACGACAATGCCGCCTCGAGGTTGCAGGAGACCCTGTACTTCTTGGTCGTGTCCCACTTCTGGACAAAGTCTGCGCGTCCGGGCATGGTGGAAACCGCCAACAGGAGGGTGAGGCCGGACGGTGTCGGCAGCAGCGGCAGCATCGTGCTCCTAGGCGGCGTGGGAAGGATCGGCATCATCTCGCTCCTCGGCGGCGTCGGGAGCAGCGGCGGGAGAAGAGAAGCTGCCGCCATGGATACTTGCGGATTGGCTGTATTAGCTAGCTAGGGCGAGGGCACGGCCGGGGACGACGGCTCTCCGGGAAAGGAATCAAGGAGCAGATGGTACGAATCCATGAATCCAGGAGGGGCATGAACTTATTGGCGGGACGACGGGACGAGAGGGAGGAGCTTGCTGCCTGCATGTTGGTTCGCGATCCGGAGTCGGAATCGAATTGAGCAAGGGAAGTTTCGAAAATGCAACTCTACATATAGGAGGGTGTCCCGGGCTTATCCCTGCCTTGCGTTTGTTTGAGATTTGTGCACGTTTTTTACATAGAGAACCTTGGAGTTATAATTATCTTTCATTTGCACAGCCCTCAATATTTTCAAATGAGACCTTCTACGTCTGGTTATTCACGTACTAGTTATTACAAATTCGATATGAGCTAATGGATCTGGATCACAGGAATCGGGTCATGTTTGAGTTAGTAAAGAATTAGTACATACTAGAGCATTAACTAGAGAATTAGTACATAATTAGCCAGCCACATAAGTAATTTCCGTTCACTGTAGTATAGAACCACTTTTTTTTAACAGAGACTATACTTACGGAACTACGTCTGGGGAGTTAGTATAGAATTACTCAGCCACGGAAAAAAAATGAGGGCAAAACAGATCTAGGGGAAAAATTACATCAATCAAGAATCATAGGAAGAAAATTGGAACGAAGAAGTTCTGAATTTATATTGATTTTGACCATTCACAAAAAAAATTGAATGTTTCTGAACATGAGCAAAAAAAGTTGCAAAAAGGGATTTTAATCCGTTCCAGTTAGATCTGTTACAAAAACAAGATCAATAGAAATAAAAACTGAACAGAACTTCCATGTACGTCTCTTTCCTTTTTAATGTACAATGAGCCATGCGTGAATAAACAAGCAAAAGAAAAATGCTCCAGGATACCTGATTTAGAACATGATACAATCATGAACAAAAACCATCAGAGAACCGGATTACCTTCCACATACATGAGCTACACAATCATGGATCTAGTTTTCCCTCCACATACATGAACAAGAATTGGAGAAACTAAATCCAGATCGGGAAAAAATATAAGCAAATTCCACGAGCAGGAAAAAAATCTCCAAAATAAAAATAATGGAAGCAATTAAATCCAGATCTGGAACAATGGCCACGGCCCTCCTTCCTTCCGGCCGGCCGGCCGCCGCGGGATCCAACCTTGCTGCACCTATTCTAGTCGCCGAATTAAGCAGAGGCCTTGGAGCACGGTGGAGTTCCCAGCCCCGGGCGTGGTCGGAGGAGGAGGAGGATCCAAGTGCGCGGTCGTCGTCTGGCGGTGGTGCGACAGGTAGGATGTGGTGAGTTCGGGCTGTGGGGTGCGGGACAGGATCGAGGTGTACATGCCCCACTTTGGTGTCTATAGGGGCGTGAAGATGGACTTGTCTAGGATGAAAATGCAAAACTGTGCATCGCGAATCTTGACGTCCTGTACACCATCGGATAAGCCGGGCACACCCACGAGGTTGTAGAATCTCTGCGTTCGGGAAGTTTACAATCGAACGCGGCATCCGCAGGAGCACGAGCACGACACAGACACCGTGTAGGAGATTTTTTTTTTTTGACCTTTTTTGGGAGGCTGGAAATTTCCTGGCCTCCGAGTCGAGCGCTTGACACGTGTAGCGTGGACCCCACCCTACCGCTTTGACTGCTTTGATTCCTTCTCCTTATTATATTCTTTCATGAGCAGCATCTCCCATCCCTGTCCCCCTCGATTTTCCGCCCCGCCCCCCCGCCTCACTCCTTCCCACCACAGCGCAGCCGCACCTTCGCTGCAAACCGTCATGCCATCGTTGTCGCAAAAACACCGGCGATGTCTCTCTGGTGTAGCTCCGGTGAAAGCACATCCCATGAGCGCTTGCAGCACATCCAGCCCTCCTATGGCAGCATCTCCTTCCTCCTTTTGCAAAAAAAAAACACCTTCTCAGGAGCTGTCGTCCTCCCATGGCAGCACGACCACCGTCGCCTGAGAAGAAGCAAACAAGGTCGATTGCAGCTCTGCTGATAGACGTTTGCAGCACCTCCTGGTCCTTCTCAGTTCTGCCACTTGCCCCGGTGGTAGCAATTCCACTTGCCGGTGGTAGCAAGGCCGTCGGCTAGTGGTAGCAATGCCACATGCTGGTGGTAGCAAGGTCGTGGGACGGTGGTAGCACCCGACGTCGTCGGTCGTAGCAATCACCATCGCCGGTGGTAGCAACCATAGTCGCCGGTGGTAGCAACCATAGTCGCCGGTGGCTAGCACCCGACGCTGCCGGTCGTAGCAAGCGCTATCGCCGGTGGTAGCAAGCCCGCATGCCGATGGAAGCAAGGTCCATAGTCGCCGGTGGCAGCGCCTGACGCCGCCGGTCGTTGCAAGCGCCGTCGCCGGTGGCAGCGCCCGACACCGCCGGTCGTAGCAAGCGTCATCGCCGGTTGCAGCTCCCGACGTTGTTGGTCATCGCAAGCGCCGCCGTGGGTCGCAGCAACCGACGCTGCCGCCGGTCGTAGCAAGCGCCGTCGCGGATCACAGCAACCGCCGCTGCCGCTCGTAGCAAGCGCCGTCGCAAGTCGCGGCAACCCACACCGCCACCTGTCGTAGCAAGCGCCGTCGTGGGTCGCAACAACCGATGCCGCCGCTCGTAGAAAGTGTCGTCGCGGGTCACAGCAACCACCGTCGCCGGTGGCGACACCCGCGCCGCCGCTCATTTCAACTGTCATTGCCGATGGAAGCATCAGACATCTCCGGTCGCAACACATGCCATCGCAGGTCGTAGCAGTGGCTTCCACAGCGTGTGGCCGGAGGAAGAGGTGGCACGGGGGAGAGCGGCCGGAGGTATGCCTTGCTGTCGGGGTTGAAGAGTGTGGCCGAGCGGTGACTGAAGATTTTTATAGCCATGGACTTTTCTTATGCTGTGTGGGGGAGAGAAAAAAGAAGGAAAGGGGAGAAGAGACGGGTGGAAGAGGAATTCCCAGAAATGATAAGGTAATGGGCAGGTGGCCCGCATGCGACGCTGTCGCTCTCTCACGCCCGGATAGTCCACGTGGAACACGCTCGAGGCGGAGGATGGGAGCGGCACATCCTCCGCCTGTATAGAAGCGTTTTCCTTTTTTGAGAGAGACGGACACCGTGTAGAAGATGAAGCAAAATAATGCGAAGGTGTACGGGCCCAAATGTAATAAGGGCCCAAGATAAATCTCCTCACCAGCTGTAGTCTGGGCCAACCCACGCCTATCATTAGGGATGTAAACGGATCAAATATTGTTATTATCCTATCTTTCACCATATTTTTTTGGCGGATTCAGACCAGAGCGGATAATAGCCGGATACGGATGTGAATACGGATTATATTGGATTGTGGATATGAAGCGGCCTCAGAGCGGAAGAGGATAATCGAACAAATACACATAGAAAATAAAATTTTATTTAGTTTATATAAAAAAATGACAAGAACGTGCAATACTAGATATCAGTAGTATAAAAGTTCTTCATCGTCCAAGGCACCTGGTTGCTAGATCATGTGACACCTGTTGGTGCCCATCGCCTTTATCTTTGCTTGGGAAGTAGCTCAATTTTTTCGCATATAGTGGGGAAATGAGACGATGGCGAAGGAGCAAATGGGATCAAGGGGGCAAGCAAAGGGGAGGGACAGGATTCAGGGGATGAGTATAGGCGTTGACCCTGTTAGGGATAGGAACGAGGAGAACTAGGGGAACTAGACGAAGCAGAGGAGGATGGTGTCGAAGAAGAGACATCAGGGAGAGCGAGTCCTGAAGAAGACGCAATATGACTAGAAGGAGGTGTGTCAAGAAAAAGAGGAAAAGAGATATCTTCCACTGGGTAGGTACCAGCGGTGGGACGAGGATAGAAAGGACGTGTCTTATCAAAAGTAACATCGCGTGAGATACGCATCCAACGACCAACGGGGTCCCAACAACGATATCCCTTATGTCCATCACTGTATCCAAGAAAGACACACTCAACAGACTGAGCGGTCAGTTTGGTGCATTCGCGAGGGGCAAGGAGAACATAGCAAACACAACCAAACAAGCGAAGCATGGAGTAGTTTGGAGAATGACCAGATAGACGCTCAAGAGGGATACCACCCTGCAAAGTGGCAGAAGGCTGAATATTGATGAGGTAAGCCGCTGTAGCGACAGCCTCAGCCCAGAAATGCGGCGGAAGGGAAGAAGCAATCATCATGGCACGAGTGGTCTCAAGAAGATGGCGGTGCTTACGCTCAGCAACGCCATTCTGGGCATGTGCGCTGTAACACCCTCAGAATCGGCCCTATGCAAGTTTCAGCGCTTCCCGCCAAACCCGCATAGAAACGATTCAAAGGTGCCCACCAGGCACTTACGTGCGGGTGGAAAACGAAGTAATAACATTACACAACAGTCCTCGATGGGACCCACAGAACAGATATATATATACAACACGACTCCATGAGTCAAGAATACAGATATACAGAACAAAGATCCAAATCACCTTGAAAAAGATAGAGCGTCCAGCTACGGACAAGATGCAAATGGGGCTAAGAGCCCTGAAGAATAACCAATGGCGTCCATAACCCTGCCCAGGCCAAGCCGGAAGGGTAACCCTGCTAACGGCGTCGATCTCAAAACCTGCTTGAACAAAAGGGGTGCCGACAAAGGGCAAAGGAAAAAGAGAGAGCGGTCAGTACTGAGGCCAGTACACGGCGAGACTAGAATTCGGCGGTCCTCGCCTACATAGGTATGGTGGACTGCAGCGGCAGCGCGGCATGCACTAAACAACCTATAGAGACTCGATACAAAAAGCGGCTATCAGAGAGAGGTAAGAAAGACCTATCCGGAACCAACCTGATACTACCACCAAACATACCCATCCTGGTATTTTCCCCCTCGAGACCAAACGAGGAAGTCGACCGAGGAACTCACACAGTTGGCAGTTTTATTTATTCAGTTATCGTTGCAGCAATTACTAGTCAGGTATAGATAGTCATCCTGATATAATAGACAGTGGGCACTTTTAGTTAACCATTCCATTGTAGTTGCACTCTTACTAGTCAGATACAGTTAGCATGAGATATCCCCAAAACCCAGAAGTTGTTGGTACTTTTATTTAGCCATTCCGTTATAGTTGCAATACTTACTAGTCAGGTACAATGGTAGCAAGCGACAACCCAAACAAGCAATTGTTGGCAATTTTATTTAGCCATTCCATTATAGTGAAGCTGATTACTAGTCATTATAAAGTCAAATTTATAGCACTACTTTAGTTATAGTTGTCTATGATCGAGATACTGTGCTCCAAGTCGTCCATAACCGCGGACACGGCTTTCAGAAAGTTTTACCCTGCAGGGGTGCACAAATAGCAACACACACTCGATCAACCTCGGAAAAACCAAATCAAAACCCAACGAGGCCTTCACGACAAAGCAATCACAGGATTCAGAAATATTTCAGGGGGCCACCCCATTAAGCTACCCGCAACGAAGTTAGCTGACTCCGAGACGGACTCAAGGTTTGCGTCAGTGGCTGTAAACGACTGGGAACCCGAAAATGTGACTGGGCTTGTCGATACCGCGAAAACACTCTGCTTCCCTAAACAGTACAGGTGCAGTACCTCGCACAATTTAAATAAAGCAGTAAAGCATGGCATAAGTACAGGATAGTAAATAAAACCTCAAACTAGTTTGTGGCCCCAAGAAATAAGAATGAATCAAGCTCTGGCTCAGGGGGGTCCCATAATCCTCCCGGATGTGGATAGCGCGAATATTCAAGGAACAGGTATCAAGTACTCGGGGTCCTATGGGACACAAGTGGACGGTTAACAAACAAATAACATCTATTGCCCACCTGTGCCTCTGCATTTACCTACTTCAATTTTAGTTATTAAACAGTAATTAAAGTCTTGATCATCTCCAACAATAAACACACGGCAATACTCCAACAACTGTGGTACTTGACGACACGCAACAGCACTTGAGCAAGCGACTACGACGCGCAGGTCCAACTATCTACCAAACAACAGGCAATAGGAGGTGTCCAAGGCAATATAAGGCTGCAAGAGATATCACGGGTACGAAAACTAGAGCATCGCAACACAGATAGCAATAGATCAACAGGAGGGAATAAATACTATAAAAGTAAGATAGGTAGAAAGGGGGAGATGCTCGCCTGAAAACATTGCCGAGGGTTCATCCGAAGATCGGATCGGCACTCGCATCAACTCATCGGCCTAATCCGTGAAGAAGGAAAGCACTAGAAGAAACACCGGATGCACTATTTAATACTACGGCAAAAGATCGGGCATGATGCATGTATGATGTATGACATGGCAAATGTGCGATGCAACTAGGCCACATTAAGCAGAACCGGGGTCCCGACATTTAATTAAACGGTTCAAGTTATTTATCTACCCCGCAAATTAAATGTTGTCTTAACAGGGCGAAACATGGTATCGGTTTGCTACACAAATTTAAATGGGACCAATATAAGACTAGATTTGCCCGCATATGGATCCCATATTTAATTATGAGGTGACTCGGCATAATGCCCCTAAACCACACAAATATGCATGCGTGATGAATGATTTAATGCAACAAGTTATATTATTTATAAAATATAGGTCACGGAAAAGAGGTCACACTTTGGGGTTCGGCGAACTTGGGCTCCGGGGGTTCAGGGTCGGTTCTCAGGGTCCGGATCTGGGGTTCGGTCTCAGGGTTCGAAGGGAGAACGGCTCGACGAGATCGGTCTCGGACAACGGAAGTCGATCTTGTAGCATCCGAGAAGAAGAACTTGGTTGGCGTCGGGGGCACATAGGATCCGCCCTGGTCGATGTCGTTCTTGTCGTCGTGAAGACCTTGTCGGGTCCGCGGGTCGGGTAGGACTTGGCGTCCGGGGTGAAGTGCTTGTCGTTCCCTGGCGATCTTGGCGGCTTCGGAGGGTTTGAAGATCGGTCTTCGGATCCATGAGGTAGACCTTGGTGTTCCATGTCGGAGTACTTGAAATCCGTGAAGAAAGTCTTGTCGCCCTTGGGTGGAGAACTTGTCATCCCGAGGGTCCGTGGCTTCGGCGGAACGTTCTATGGATCCAGGGTCGAAGAACTTGGTGTCCGTGAAGGGGGACTCGGCGTTTCGAGTAGATGACCAACAGGTTCGTGGGTCTTCGGTTCCATAAAGAAGATCTTAAGGGTTGCCCGATTCCGATTGTCGAAGGCGAACTTTTCTCGGCGTCGGTGGCCTTGTCGATTGTTCGTCGGGCTCTAGGAGGATATCATCTGCATTGAGACAGGAACCAGAGCACTTGAGGAGCGGTGGACTTGGTTCAAACGGAGCACCAAGACCGACATGCAAACGGCACCCACAACAGCAGCCCAAGAACGGAGATTAGCAGCGACCAGCGGAGCTTGGCCGTGAGGGTCGGACGATGACGTGCTGAGAAGGTCAGGCCAACGGCCGGAGAACAGAGGTCATGGCGGAGCTCATCGGCGAGGCGAGGCCGAGCAGGCGCACGCAGGGCAGAGACGGCGAGGCGGCCAACGGGCGTCCGGCTCAGGATGGCGGGGCGTGCACGGCTCGACGGAGGCGAGGCCGACGAGGGCCAGCCGTGGAGCTCTGGGCTAGAGGCGGCCAGAGGCGGGGCGGAGCTCCGGGAAGGGCGGAAGACGGCGGCACAGAGGGGGTCCGGGTCGGCGACGACGCGCAGACGAGATCGACGGCGAGCTTGGGGCCGGGGTGGCGCGGCTCGGCCGCGGGGAGACGAGCGGCAGGGCGCTCGCGGATCATGGAAGAACCGGGCTCGGGGAGGATCCCCTGCAGCGGTAGGAGGAGGGCCTCGGCCGGCAAGGAGGGCGCTGGCGGCGCGAAGAGGAGCTTGGGCGGCTCGGGCCGAAGAACTGGAGGAAGGCGACGCGAAGAGGAGCTCGGGCCATGGCGGATCGACGGGGAGGCAGCCGCGCACGCTGCAGACGGGACCCGTGCTGACGGCGAAAGCAAGAGCCGCAGGGAGGAGAGAGGGTGGCCTCGTGCGGGTGACGGTGGGCGGCGGTTGCTGCGGGACAGGGAGAGAGGGGGCGGCCAGGGGAGAGACGTGGGGTGGGTGGTGGCGTGCGTGGCGGGGTGGGGAAGGAGAGAGCGGGGTCGGGGTGGGCCAGGGCGCGGGATGCGAGGGAGGTGGGGATCGGGTTCCAGGGGGTGTCCAGGGGGCAGCGGCAGTGGGGATTAGGTAGGGTGGGTGTGAGTGGTGTGGGTGGTGAGGTGGAGGGGTGAGGTGGCGCGTGGTGATAGGGTTAGGGGTGAGGGTTGGTGAGGTGGCGAGACGGGGTTGGCCGGGGTGATGTGGCTGGGGACTGGGTAGGTTAGGGTTAGGTAGGAAAAGGATTTAGGACTAGATATTTGGTTCGGGTTTTCTTTACACATTTATTTTAAAGAACCTTTGTAAATCATTTAGTCAAAACAAAATATCTGGACAACCGAAGTTTGATTTGAATTAAGACGGGGGGGGGGGGGTGTTTGCAAAAACAAAATAGACCTTTGTAAAAATAGTTTTTATCAAACAGATGCATGATGATGTCATGATGATGCAATGCACAAAATCAACGTGATTTTCTAGTAGTGGTTTTGCGGGATGCCACAATTCGACACCACTAACAATGGATCTCGCCCTCGAGATCCGCCTCATGGTACCGGGAAGAGGGCGGCGATCTGAATCTTCTCGCATCGTGTAGATCCTCGCGACACCACTAACAAGGATTGTTCCCCATTCGTCGAGAGATCACTCTGGAGAAACAAAGATGAAGGTAAAGGTCTCAAAAGGGTAAAGCCACCTCTAACTAACGCGGAAGGAGTATAACTGCAATGATTCACCATTCAATGTGCAAGAGCGAATGATAAGAGTAGTCGGATGGTGATCAGTCCATCGCGCACCCAAAGCATTACCCTGCACATGAATAGGAAATTATGCAACCAACTCTCAGAATCAGACTGAAGATCTCGACAATCGAGGTTCAGAAACAAAGGAGTGATGAAGACTCTGCATCGGATCTGGTGTAGATGATGTTGTCACATCGAAAAACACCGGAAGGCACAAACAAGGAACAAAGAATGGTACCACAGTAGACGGATTCCTCAGACAGCATGAACACCGGATGGTAGAACACCGTTATCAAAGGAGGAAGCGAAACCCTAAAGGTACGACGGAACCCAACCACGAGAAATCCTGGACTCGAAGAGGGAGAAGAGAGCGGATTCAAAACACGCAGAGGTGAGAGGAGAGCAGCAGAGGGGTAAGGAGTAAAATCAGACCTAATCAGAACTATCCAACCGATTTTTCAAAAATAGTTTTGACACTCTACTTCGGCCGTTAGCTAGGTTATCCTACAGGCTGGACTTGTGGGGTATCGCAACTGCTGAGCTCTGATACCACTCTGTAACACCCTCAGAATCGGCCCTATGCAAGTTTCAGCGCTTCCCGCCAAACCCGCATAGAAACGATTCAAAGGTGCCCACCAGGCACTTGCGTGCGGGTGGAAAACAAAGTAATAACATTACACAACAGTCCTCGATGGGACCCACAGAACAGATATATATATACAACACGACTCCATGAGTCAAGAATACAGATATACAGAACAAAGATCCAAATCACCTTGAAAACGATAGAGCGTCCAGCTACGGACAAGATGCAAATGGGGCTAAGAGCCCTGAAGAATAACCAATGGCGTCCATAACCCTGCCCAGGCCAACCGGAAGGGTAACCCTGCTAACGGCGTCGATCTCAAAACCTGCTTGAACAAAAGGGGTGCCGACAAAGGGCAAAGGAAAAAGAGAGAGCGGTCAGTACTGAGGCCAGTACACGGCGAGACTAGAATTCGGCGGTCCTCGCCTACATAGGTATGGTGGACTGCAGCGGCAGCGCGGCATGCACTAAACAACCTATAGAGACTCGATACAAAAAGCGGCTATCAGAGAGAGGTAAGAAAGACCTATCCGGAACCAACCTGATACTACCACCAAACATACCCATCCTGGTATTTTCCCCCTCGAGACCAAACGAGGAAGTCGACCGAGGAACTCACACAGTTGGCAGTTTTATTTATTCAGTTATCGTTGCAGCAATTACTAGTCAGGTATAGATAGTCATCCTGATATAATAGACAGTGGGCACTTTTAGTTAACCATTCCATTATAGTTGCACTCTTACTAGTCAGATACAGTTAGCATGAGATATCCCCAAAACCCAGAAGTTGTTGGTACTTTTATTTAGCCATTCCGTTATAGTTGCAATACTTACTAGTCAGGTACAATGGTAGCAAGCGACAACCCAAACAAGCAATTGTTGGCAATTTTATTTAGCCATTCCATTATAGTGAAGCTGATTACTAGTCATTATAAAGTCAAATTTATAGCACTACTTTAGTTATAGTTGTCTATGATCGAGATACTGTGCTCCAAGTCGTCCATAACCGCGGACACGGCTTTCAGAAAGTTTTACCCTGCAGGGGTGCACAAATAGCAACACACACTCGATCAACCTCGGAAAAACCAAATCAAAACCCAACGAGGCCTTCACGACAAAGCAATCACAGGATTCAGAAATATTTCAGGGGGCCACCCCATTAAGCTACCCGCAACGAAGTTAGCTGACTCCGAGACGGACTCAAGGTTTGCGTCAGTGGCTGTAAACGACTGGGAACCCGAAAATGTGACTGGGCTTGTCGATACCGCGAAAACACTCCGCTTCCCTAAACAGTACAGGTGCAGTACCTCGCACAATTTAAATAAAGCAGTAAAGCATGGCATAAGTACAGGATAGTAAATAAAACCTCAAACTAGTTTGTGGCCCCAAGAAATAAGAATGAATCAAGCTCTGGCTCAGGGGGGTCCCATAATCCTCCCGGATGTGGATAGCGCGAATATTCAAGGAACAGGTATCAAGTACTCGGGGTCCTACGGGACACAAGTGGACGGTTAACAACCAAATAACATCTATTGCCCACCTGTGCCTCTGCATTTACCTACTTCAATTTTAGTTATTAAACAGTAATTAAAGTCTTGATCATCTCCAACAATAAACACACGGCAATACTCCAACAACTGTGGTACTTGACGACACGCAACAGCACTTGAGCAAGCGACTACGACGCGCAGGTCCAACTATCTACCAAACAACAGGCAATAGGAGATGTCCAAGGCAATATAAGGCTGCAAGGGATATCACGGGTACGAAAACTAGAGCATCGCAACACATATAGCAATAGATCAACAGGAGGGAATAAATACTATAAAAGTAAGATAGGTAGAAAGGGGGAGATGCTCGCCTGAAAACATTGCCGAGGGTTCATCCGAAGTTCGGGTCGACACTCGCATCAACTCATCGGCCTAATCCGTGAAGAAGCAAAGCACTAGAAGAAACACCGGATGCACTATTTAATACTACGGCAAAAGATCGGGCATGATGCATGTATGATGTATGACATGGCAAATGTGCGATGCAACTAGGCCACATTAAGCGGAACCGGGGTCCCGACATTTAATTAAACGGTTCAAGTTATTTATCTACCCCGCAAATTAAATGTTGTCTTAACAGGGCGAAACATGGTATCGGTTTGCTACACAAATTTAAATGGGACCAATATAAGACTAGATTTGCCCGCATATGGATCCCATATTTAATTATGAGGTGACTCGGCATAATGCCCCTAAACCACACAAATATGCATGCGAGATGAATGATTTAATGCAACAAGTTATATTATTTATAAAATATAGGTCACGGAAAAGAGGTCACACTTTGGGGTTCGGCGAACTTGGGCTCCGGGGGTTCAGGGTCGGTTCTCAGGGTCCGGATCTGGGGTTCGGTCTCAGGGTTTGAAGGGAGAACGGCTCGACGAGATCGGTCTCGGACAACGGAAGTCGATCTTGTCGCATCCGAGAAGAAGAACTTGGTTGGCGTCGGGGGCACATCGGATCCGCCCTGGTCGATGTCGTTCTTGTCGTCGTGAAGACCTTGTCGGGTCCGCGGGTCGGGTAGGACTTGGCGTCCGGGGTGAAGTGCTTGTCGTTCCCTGGCGATCTTGGCAGCTTCGGAGGGTTTGAAGATCGGTCTTCGGATCCATGAGGTAGACCTTGGTGTTCCATGTCGGAGTACTTGAAATCCGTGAAGAAAGTCTTGTCGCCCTTGGGTGGAGAACTTGTCATCCCGAGGGTCCGTGGCTTCGGCGGAACGTTCTATGGATCCAGGGTCGAAGAACTTGGTGTCCGTGAAGGGGGACTCGGCGTTTCGTGTAGATGACCAACAGGTTCGTGGGTCTTCGGTTCCATAAAGAAGATCTTAAGGGTTGCCCGATTCCGATTGTCGAAGGCGAACTTTTCTCAGCGTCGGTGGCCTTGTCGATTGTTCGTCGGGCTCTAGGAGGATATCATCTGCACTGAGACAGGAACCAGAGCACTTGAGGAGCGGTGGACTTGGTTCGAACGGAGCACCAAGACCGACATGCAAACGGCACCCACAACAGCAGCCCAAGAACGGAGATTAGCAGCGACCAGCGGAGCTTGGCCGTGAGGGTCGGATGATGACGTGCTGAGAAGGTCAGGCCAACGGCCGGAGAACAGAGGTCATGGCGGAGCTCATCGGCGAGGCGAGGCCGAGCAGGCGCACGCAGGGCAGAGACGGCGAGGCGGCCAACGGGCGTCCGGCTCAGGATGGCGGGGGCGTGCACGGCTCGACGGAGGCGAGGCCGACGAGGGCCAGCCGTGGAGCTCTGGGCTAGAGGCGGCCAGAGGCGGGGCGGAGCTCCGGGAAGGGCGGAAGACGGCGGCACAGAGGGGGTCCGGGTCGGCGACGACGCGCAGACGAGATCGACGGCGAGCTTGGGGCCGGGGTGGCGCGGCTCGGCCGCGGGGAGACGAGCGGCAGGGCGCTCGCGGATCATCGAAGAACCGGGCTCGGGGAGGATCCCCTGCAGCGGTAGGAGGAGGGCCTCGGCCGGCAAGGAGGGCGCTGGCGGCGCGAAGAGGAGCTCGGGCGGCTCGGGCCGAAGAACTGGAGGAAGGCGACGCGAAGAGGAGCTCGGGCCATGGCGGATCGACGAGGAGGCAGCCGCGCACGCTGCAGACGGGACCCGTGCTGACGGCGGAAGCAAGAGCCGCAGGGAGGAGAGAGGGTGGCCTCGTGCGGGTGACGGTGGGCGGCGGTTGCTGCGGGACAGGGAGAGAGGGGGCGGCCAGGGGAGAGACGTGGGGTGGGTGGTGGCGTGCGTGGCGGGGTGGGGAAGGAGAGAGCGGGGTCGGGGTAGGCCAGGGCGCGGGATGCGAGGGAGGTGGGGATCGGGTTCCAGGGGGTGTCCAGGGGGCAGCGGCAGTGGGGATTAGGTAGGGTGGGTGTGAGTGGTGTGGGTGTTGAGGTGGAGGGGTGAGGTGGCGCGTGGTGATAGGGTTAGGGGTGAGGGTTGGTGAGGTGGCGAGACGGGGTTGGCCGGGGTGATGTGGCTGGGGACTGGGTAGGTTAGGGTTAGGTAGGAAAAGGATTTAGGACTAGATATTTGGTTCGGGTTTTCTTTACACATTTATTTTAAAGAACCTTTGTAAATCATTTAGTCAAAACAAAATATCTGGACAACCGAAGTTTGATTTGAATTAAGACGGGGGGGGGGGTGTTTGCAAAAACAAAATAGACCTTTGTAAAAATAGTTTTTATCAAACAGATGCATGATGATGTCATGATGATGCAATGCACAAAATCAACGCGATTTTCTAGTAGTGGTTTTGCGGGATGCCACAATTCGACACCACTAACAATGGATCTCGCCCTCGAGATCCGCCTCATGGTACCGGGAAGAGGGCGACGATCTGAATCTTCTCGCATCGTGTAGATCCTCGTGACACCACTAACAAGGATTGTTCCCCATTCGTCGAGAGATCACTCCGGAGAAACAAAGATGAAGGTAAAGGTCTCAAAAGGGTAAAGCCACCTCTAACTTCCGCGGAAGGAGTATAACTGCAATGATTCACCATTCAATGTGCAAGGGCGAATGATAAGAGTAGTCGGATGGTGATCAGTCCATCACACACCCAAAGCATTACCCTGCACATGAATAGGAAATTATGCTACCAACTCTCAGAATTAGACTGAAGATCTCGACAATCGAGGTTCAGAAACAAAGGAGTGATGCAGACTCTGCATCGGATCTGGTGTAGATGATGTCGTCACATCGAAAAACACCGGAAGGCACAAACAAGGAACAAAGAATGGTACCACAGTAGACGGATTCCTCAGACAGCAGGAACACCGGATGGTAGAACACCGTTATCAAAGGAGGAAGCGAAACCCTGAAGGTACGACGGAACCCAACCACGAGAAATCCTGGACTCGAAGAGGGAGAAGAGAGCGGATTCAAAACACGCAGAGGTGAGAGGAGAGCAGCAGAGGGGTAAGGAGTAAAATCAGACCTAATCAGAACTATCCAACCGATTTTTCAAAAATAGTTTTGACACTCTACTTCGGCCGTTAGCTAGGTTATCCTACAGGCTGGACTTGTGGGGTATCGCAACTACTGAGCTCTGATACCACTCTGTAACACCCTCAGAATCGGCCCTATGCAAGTTTCAGCGCTTCCCGCCAAACCCGCATAGAAACGATTCAAAGGTGCCCACCAGGCACTTGCGTGCGGGTGGAAAACGAAGTAATAACATTACACAACTGTTGGAGATATGCCCAAGAGGCAATAATAAAGTGGTTATTATCATATCTTCACACTTATGATAAATGTTTACATACCATGCTATAATTGTATTAACCGGAAACATTAATACTTGTGTGATTTGTAAACTAAAATAAGAGTCCCTAGTAAAGCCTCTTGTTAAACTAGCTTGTTGGTTAATATATGATCATGGTTTCCTGATCATGAACATAGAGATGTTATTAACAACAGGATCATATCATTAGGAGAATGATGTGATGGACATACTCCTATAGTTAAGCGTAGCATAAAGATCAAGTCATTTAATATAGTTCATTTGCTATAAGCTTTCTGATACATAGTAACCTAATTCCTTCGACCATGAGATCATGCATATCACCTTTACCGGATGGATGCTTTGATGACATCAAACACCACACCGTAACAGGGTGGCTATAAAGGTGGCATTGAGTGTTCAGAAAGTATTGGTTGAAACACATGGATCAAGAGTGGGATTTGTCCATCCATATGACAGATAGATATACTCTGGGCCCTCTCGGTGGAATGTCATCCAATTAGCTTGCAAGCATGTGACTGGCTCACAAGGGATCACATATCACGGGAACGAGAAAAGAGTACTTATCGGTAACGAGGTTGAACTAGGTATGCAGAGATACCGACGATCAAAACCTCGGATAAGTAAACTATCGTGAGACAAAGGGAAATTGGTATCGTATGTAAGTGGTTCATTCGATCGCAAAGTAATCGTAGAAATATGTGGGGGCCATATGAATTTCCAGATTCCTCTATTGGTTATTGTTCGGAGAAGTGTCTCGATCATGTCCGCATAATTCACGAACCGTAGGGAGACACACTTAAGGATTCGACGTTGTTTGAGTAGTTATGGTATTATGAGAAAGAAACCGAATGTTGTTCGGAGTCTCGGATGGGATCCGGGATATCACGAGGTGATCCGGAATGGTCCGGAGAATAAGATTCATATAAGGAAAGTCCCGTTTCGGAGTTCGGGAATGATTCCGGTGTTTTCATCGGGAATGTTCTAGAAGGTTCCGGATTGTCCGGCACTCCGGGGGGGAGGGTACATGAATGTGTCATTGCATATTGGAATGATTGCATCATGTACTAAGTGTTCTCGCTGTTCCAAATAAAGGATTAAATTGAATCCCAAACAGAAAAGTCAAACGGCCAGTTTGAAAGTCAAACGGCTAAAACAGGAAACTGTGGGAAACAAGCAAGAGGTGGTTGGAACCGACTTGGGGGAGGAGTCCCTCCAAGCCGGCGCGCCAACCAAGGCCGACTTGGGGAGGGACTCCCCTCCCCTTGGCCGCCCCTCCCACCTATAAAAGGAGGGGCAGGGCCTCCTCCTCTAGACACACAAGTTCCTATCCTCTAATCTCCGGTTTAGAGCCGTTTTGGTTTAGAGATTCTAATTGCCCTAGCCTTCGGTTTAGAGCCTTCTAATTGGTGTGTCTAATCTCTAGACCACTAATAGCTCTCTCTCATACTCCACCATACTCGCTCCGGCTTAAGGCGAAGCCCTGCGGGATCTCCCCTCTACTTCCGGTACCACGTCGTTGTGCTGCCGGAATCGCGAGGAGAGTGCTACAACCTCCGCTGCCTGCTGGAACTGTAGGGGTTCGTAGCATGGAAAACAAAAATTTTCTATCGCATACAAACAAACAAGCCAAGATCTATCTACTAGATTGTAGCAACGAGTCGATGGAATAACTTACCCTCGAAGATTCCAAAGCGGTTAACGAGAGCAGATTCTCGTGGGTGATGTAGTCGTACTCGTCCGATCTCAAGATCGCGTAGACGATCCTTCCGGCGCTGCGTTCTGGCAGCGCTTCCGCAGTCGGTCACACGTTCGGTACTCGACGAAGACCTTCCTCTCCCTTGTTCCAGCAGGCAGCGGAGGTTGTAGCACTCTCCTCGTGATACCGGCAGCACAACGGCGTGGTACCGGAAGTAGAGGGGAGATCCCGCAGGGCTTCACCTTAAGCCGGTGCGAGTATGATGGAGTATGAGAGAGAGAAATTAGTGGTCTAGAGTTTAGACACACCAATTAGAAGGCTCTAAACCGCAGGCTAGAGCAATTAGAAGCTCTAAACCAAAACGGCTCTAAACCGGAGATTAGAGGATAGGAACTTGTGTGTCTAGAGGAGGAGGCCCTGCCCCTCCGTTTATAGGTGGGAGGGGCGGCCAAGGGGAGGGGAGTCCCTCCCCAAGTCGGCCTTGGTTGGCGCGCCGGCTTGGAGGGACTCCTCCCCCAAGTCGGTTCCAACCACCTCTTGCTTGTTTCCCACAGTTTCCTGTTTTAGCCGTTTGACTTTTAAACTGGCCATTTGACTTTTCTGTTTTAGGATTCAATTTAATCCTTTATTTGGAAGAGCAAGAACACTTAGTACATGATGCAATCATTCAATATGTAATGACACATTCATGTACCCTCCCCCCCCCGGAGTGCCGGACAATCCAGAACCTTCTAGAACATTCCTGATGAAAACACCGGAATCATTCCCGAACTTCGAAACGGGACTTTCCTTATATGAATCTTATTCTCCGGACCATTCCGGATCACCTCGTGATATCCCGGATCCCATCCGAGACTCCGAACAACATTCGGTCTCTTTCTCATAATACCATAACTACTCAAACAACGTCGAATCCTTAAGTGTGTCTCCCTACGGTTCGTGAATTATGCGGACATGATCGAGACACTTCTCCGAACAATAACCAATAGAGGAATCTGGAAATTCATATGGCTCCCACATATTTCTACGATTACTTTGCGATCGAATGAACCACTTACATACGATACCAATTTCCCTTTGTCTCACGATAGTTTACTTATCCGAGGTTATGATCGTCGGTATCTCTGCATACCTAGTTCAACCTCGTTACCGATAAGTACTCTTTTCTCGTTCCCGTGATATGTGATCCCTTGTGAGCCAGTCACATGCTTGCAAGCTAATTGGATGACATTCCACCGAGAGGGCCCAGAGTATATCTATCCGTCATATGGATGGACAAATCCCACTCTTGATCCATGTGTTTCAACCAATACTTTCCGAACACTCAATGCCACCTTTATAGCCACCCAGTTACGGTGTGGTGTTTGATGTCATCAAAGCATCCATCCGGTAAAGGTGATATGCATGATCTCATGGTCGAAGGAATTAGGTTACTATGTATCAGAAAGCATATAGCAATTGAACTATTTAAATGACTTGATCTTTATGCTACGCTTATCTATAGGAGTATGTCCATCACATCATTCTCCTAATGATATGATCCTGTTGTTAATAACATCTCTATGTTCATGATCAGGAAACCATGATCATATATTAACCAACAAGCTAGTTTAACAAGAGGCTTTACTAGGGACTCTTATTTTAGTTTACAAATCACACAAGTATTAATGTTTCCGGTTAATACAATTTTAGCATGGTATGTAAACATTTATCATAAGTGTGAAGATATGATAATAACCACTTTATTATTGCCTCTTGGGCATATCTCCAACAGTCTCCCACTTGCACTAGAGTCAATAATCTAGTTTCAAACCTTTGTGTATTCAACACCTATGGCTTTACGGTGTTGTATGTACACGATTGCTAGTGGTCAACTGATCTCCGGATCTGACACTTCCAGGTCCGTGTGTAATTGCATGTCTTTTCGTCTCTACGCATCACTCATTCTCTAATGAGATGGCTTTGTATAAATTTGGTCTTTCGGTGTGACCTTTAGCTCTTTGGGGTTAAAACATGTTGATAATATTGTCGCACAATATATCTTCATAGTATTATCCCACTGTGAACTACACCTAGTTTGATAACAAACTACTTGACACAAATGCCCTCTTTTGCTGCTAAAATAGCAGTCATATACTCAGCCTTTTGTTGTAGTATCTGTCACAATGTCTTAACTTTGGTACTCATCCAAATCCATTATGGAACTCACTTTCCATTATATTGTGCCACCCTTAGTTTAGATTGAGATAAACTTAATTTGTACTTTGTGACAAAGCTAGTATCAATGTAGTACTTTTACAATGAACTAACCATCTATTTGTCACTTCTACAAATATTATACTCTTAGTTCTTCCAAAAGATCATAAGAATATCCTTACTATTGTCCAATGATCATCTTACGAATCATTCTGGTATATGCTCACAACATTTAGAGCATAGGACATATCTGGATTTGTACATATCACAGTATGATTGATATAAATACTCTTTGTGATTTCATACATCAAGTATCAATCTATACTTGATTATTTGTTTCACTTTACCAAATGTCAATACACTTGAATATATCATCAACATTGAACTCATTCAATCCTTTCTGTGCGACAAGAACCTCTCTTGTAGTTTCTATATTGAACTCATTCAATATCTTGTCTATGTACTTCTGGCACAACCATATTAGCGTCTATTGATGCCAAATATTTGGGTTTTGCCTAAGTCTTTCATCGGGATGAAATTCTTAATATGTGTTAATAAAAATACATTATTTCCAATCAACAATATGTCTTCCACATAATGTATTAGAAACATGTCTTAGCGCTCCCACTTAATTTCTTGCAAATGCAAGCATCTTCATTGTCTCTGATGAACTTTTAAACTCCTTTAACAGTTTCATCACAGTGAAGATTCCAACTCCGCGATGCTCACTTTAACCATTGAAGTTTGCATCTGCTTTTAGCATCCTTTGAATTAACAAAACCCTATGGACCGTGTTATGCACATGTCCTAGGTAACAATTCTATTAGAAGAACTTGTTTTGTTTATTCAACTACCATATAACAAAATTATATGTAGTGGTTGCTACATTAATCCGTCTAGACTAAATATCGCTATGAAAGATCAAATCTTGTCATAGTCAACCTTTGAACATTGTTGTGAACTCTTTCCCAACATGTCGACTACTTCATAGATGTAAAACATCCATGTCTATTTCTTTATAGATCCAGACACAACTGTAAGGTCTTATACCTTTCTCGAGGGTCCTTCAAGTTCAAAAACTTGATTTCTCGTGTATGGAACTATCACGGATTTTTATGGCTTCAAGCCATTTGACGGAGTCAGGGCTCATCATCGCTTCTTTGCACGTAGTCGGATCATTATTGTCAAATAATGATTTAACTCTCAAATCTTGGTATTTGATTGTTCATCCGACCTACTTGTTTCAATAGGAACTTAGATCTCCGTGACCACAACCTTTGAAGTACGTGAGCCATGAGCATTATTGCTGCCTCCGGAACACTTTTCGGTGCTGCGCAACTTTGCACATACAGCTAAGGTTCTTTTAACCTTATCAAAGTTCTATTGTCCTCCCACTTAACTTTTCACGAAAAATTCCTTCTCAAAGAAACTTGACGTTTTAAGTGACAAACACTTTTGTCTCCGATGTTATGGAGGATTACTTAACAGTTATTCGAAATAACATACAAAGACAGGTTCATCCGACTTTGGTTGCAAACATCTTTCTTATGCATAGCACACCAATGTTTAAGAAAGGACAACTTGGGTTTTATCCCAAACCATAACTTTGTATGGTGTCATTTCAACGGATTATGATAGAGCTCTTTTCAGTGGAAAAATGGTAATATCTAAAGCTTTTAATCTTTAAAATACAATGGCAGTTTTATGAATTATACCTTCGATCTTACCATGTCAAACAAGGTTTAATTACATATCTCGAACGCTCCATACTCTTATGGTGTTTCGGGAAAATGCAAATCCACAGAACGATTCCTTAAATCTTAGGTATTATGCTAAACTTGTAACTCAAATATCTTCCTTTATGATCTTATCATAAACTATTTATATTCTTGTTACAATGATTTTGCACTTCATCTTGAAAGTCTTTGAACTTTTCAAATGTTTCATACTTTATCCTTATTAAGTAAATATTCATATATTCACTCAAATTCTCGGAGAAAGCATATGAAGTTGAAATACATCGCTTTTGACTACACATGATAGACTTTGTACAACAATATGTACAATTTCCAATAAGCTAGTCATTCGTTCCCTTTTGGCCTATGAACGAAGTTTTAATTATCTCTAGGAAAGTTTCACAAGCGTCATTTGATCAAAATCAAATAGACTCCAATATTCCATCCACATGGAGTTTCTTCATGTTTTATTTCCAATATAATTTAAACGGCGATGTCACTTCCTAAGTGATCTTTCAATCAATTTGTCTTTTGACATTTTTAGCACTAGTTTTATGGATGTGATTTCTCCAACGAGATTTGTGAATCATCCATCTTTTATGGATTACGGCAATTATTTGAACAACCCTTTTGTTCTCATAATACCTGATAAAACAAATCTTGAAGGCAAGCTTTGATGTTTTAACGAGCAACACAATAACCCTTTATTTGTTCTCGATGAACATCATCACATATTCTTTTGCTAGTTACTTAGGCCATTGTAGTTCATGAATTCTGTTGTTTCGTATGACGATTCACACCAACAAATTCAGTATCAAATACTTAATAACCACATTGTTTAATAAGCAAAAAATATAGCCATAACATGTATATCATCTATATACTTAAACTGAACAATTCTAGTCTTTTCTTTTCTGCCATATATTTATGAGATTCTCTTTCAATATTTCCTTTTCTGTTTGAAAGAATCTATCATCATCAATAGTGGAGTCATACATATGACACATAATCCAAAGCGTGTATAATTAAATACCAATGTCTTTAGACTTGCACTTTGAAGTAGATCACCTATCATCAAATGTTTGGTGTTCTTTCAAATTCCTTTCTTTAGTAATCTCTTGGTGTAGTAAACATCTTACCTACATCAAATATTCACCCTCATCATGGATTTATCCATGATCAAGCTACTTTTAGCTTGTAACGGTGAATCGCAAGTATAATTTTGCTCTCCAAAACCTTTTGGAGGATTAGGACAACTAGTGTCTCCAACCTTTTGCAAATTCTCATTAAATATGAGAACATGACTTTTGCCATATTATACTCTATCATGTTGTAACCAATACTTCGTTTCAGATATCACAATATCTTCCACACATCATGGTTTCTGAAACAACTCTTTCAGATCCTAGATAACCTTGATATTAGGACTTTGAATATCAAGAATCATGGAGACAAACATGATACTTATATACTAACACTTGGAATTGTTACTCTTGATTTAATACTAATTATTAAACTTCATGGAGTAACCGGAACTTACTGAAAGTTTGCAATAGGACTTTTAAACTTTAGATTAACACTTAAAACAATACGATACCAGTTCGTAAAGTATCTAACCAGAATTCTATAGTTCTATCATCTCAATTATAACTAAGCGCAAGGTGGTAAACGGATGCCAATGACTACAACAACTATGCAAATTCACTTTGATTTAGTTTATGATAAATTGAGTTATAATTAATAATTAAATTAATCTAGGTGAACTCCCACTCAAAACAATATCCCTCACATTGTTTTAGTGATCACACGAACCAAATCCACCACATCAAAACCGATCATCACGAGAGTTGATATAGCTTCAATGGCGAACAATCAACATGTTCATCATATCTACTATATGACTCATGCTCTACCTTTCGGTAATCCGTGTTCCTGAGGCCATGTCTGTACATGCTAGGCTCGTCAAGATCAAACCTTAGTTTCCGCATGAGCAAATCTGGCTTGCTCACGTTGTATACACTTGCAGAATCTAACACACCCGATCATCACGTGGTGCTTCGAAACAACAAGCTTTAGCAACGGTGCTAACTAAGGGTGAACACTTTGT
The DNA here is from genome assembly GCA_916181665.1 of Avena sativa. Lineage (NCBI taxonomy): Eukaryota > Viridiplantae > Streptophyta > Magnoliopsida > Poales > Poaceae > Avena > Avena sativa. The sequence continues at coordinate 201,234,511 of OV702282.1, forward strand.
GACTTGAAATTCATGTGCATGAGGGATCATCTTATAATGCTACCGTCGTCTACTAAGCAATACAAGATGCATAAAGGATTAACATCACATGCAATTCATAATATGTGATATGATATGGCCTTTCTTCTTTGTGCTTCCGATCTCCATCTTCTAGCACGAACATGATCTCCATCATCACCGACATTGCATCAAGGTCAATGATGCTTCTCCATGGTTGTCGTCCACCGGCTTCAACTATTACAACTACTTTGAATAGACACGCGGGTCTTAACAAAAATTAAAGACAACCATATGGCTCCTGCCGGTTGCCGACTTACAATAACGAACATTGCATACATCAAATATAATCACAATCATGGCCATATCACATCACTGCACACCCCTGCAAAACAAAGTTAGACGCCTCTACTTTCTTTGCATGTTTTACGTGGTTTGGGGCTGTTAATAAGTGTCATTCTAACTTACGAACAAGAACCACAACATTGATACTAGTATTGTTAATCACCCGTTGTAAATTGGATCTTAACTATGCTAGGAGAAACAGGCACCCGCAAAGCCACTTATGCAATACAAGTTGCATGTCAAGCGTGGAGCAAGTCTCATGAACGATGTCATGTAAGGTTAGCCCGGGCCGCTTCATCCCAACATACCGCAAGATGCAAAGTACACAAGAAGCAATCAACAATAAAAGCATCAACGCCCACAATGACCATTGTGTTCTACTCGTGCAACAGATCTACATATAGACACGGCTCTGATACCACTGTAGGGGTTCGTAGCATGGAAAACAAAATTTTTCTATCGCATACAAACAAACAAGCCAAGATCTATCTACTAGATTGTAGCAACGAGTCGATGGAATAACTTACCCTCGAAGATTCCAAAGCGGTTAACGAGAGCAGATTCTCGTGGGTGATGTAGTCGTACTCGTCCGATCTCAAGATCGCGTAGACGATCCTTCCGGCGCTGCGTTCTGGCAGCGCTTCCGCAGTCGGTCACACGTTCGGTACTCGACGAAGACCTTCCTCTCCCTTGTTCCAGCAGTCAGCGGAGGTTGTAGCACTCTCCTCGTGATACCGGCAGCACAACGGCGTGGTACCGGAAGTAGAGGGGAGATCCCGCAGGGCTTCACCTTAAGCCGGTGCGAGTATGGTGGAGTATGAGAGAGAGCAATTAGTGGTCTAGAGTTTAGACACACCAATTAGAAGGCTCTAAACCGCAGGCTAGAGCAATTAGAAGCTCTAAACCAAAACGGCTCTAAACCGGAGATTAGAGGATAGGAACTTGTGTGTCTAGAGGAGGAGGCCCTGCCCCTCCTTTTATAGGTGGGAGGGGCGGCCAAGGGGAGGGGAGTCCCTCCCCAAGTCGGCCTTGGTTGGCGCGCCGGCTTGGAGGGACTCCTCCCCCAAGTCGGTTCCAACCACCTCTTGCTTGTTTCCCACAGTTTCCTGTTTTAGCCGTTTGACTTTTAAACTGGCCATTTGACTTTTCTGTTTTAGGATTCAATTTAATCCTTTATTTGGAACAGCAAGAACACTTAGTACATGATGCAATCATTCAATATGTAATGACACATTCATGTACCCTCCCCCCCCCCCGGAGTGCCGGACAATCCGGAACCTTCTAGAACATTCCTGATGAAAACACCGGAATCATTCCCGAACTCCGAAACGGGACTTTCCTTATATGAATCTTATTCTCCGGACCATTCCGGATCACCTCGTGATATCCCGGATCCCATCCGAGACTCCGAACAACATTCGGTCTCTTTCTCATAATACCATAACTACTCAAACAACGTCGAATCCTTAAGTGTGTCTCCCTACGGTTCGTGAATTATGCGGACATGATCGAGACACTTCTCCGAACAATAACCAATAGAGGAATCTGGAAATTCATATGGCTCCCACATATTTCTACGATTACTTTGCGATCGAATGAACCACTTACATACGATACCAATTTCCCTTTGTCTCACGATAGTTTACTTATCCGAGGTTATGATCGTCGGTATCTCTGCATACCTAGTTCAACCTCGTTACCGATAAGTACTCTTTTCTCGTTCCCGTGATATGTGATCCCTTGTGAGCCAGTCACATGCTTGCAAGCTAATTGGATGACATTCCACCGAGAGGGCCCAGAGTATATCTATCCGTCATATGGATGGACAAATCCCACTCTTGATCCATGTGTTTCAACCAATACTTTTCGAACACTCAATGCCACCTTTATAGCCACCCAGTTACGGTGTGGTGTTTGATGTCATCAAAGCATCCATCCGGTAAAGGTGATATGCATGATCTCATGGTCGAAGGAATTAGGTTACTATGTATCAGAAAGCATATAGCAATTGAACTATTTAAATGACTTGATCTTTATGCTACGCTTATCTATAGGAGTATGTCCATCACATCATTCTCCTAATGATATGATCCTGTTGTTAATAACATCTCTATGTTCATGATCAGGAAACCATGATCATATATTAACCAACAAGCTAGTTTAACAAGAGGCTTTACTAGGGACTCTTATTTTAGTTTAGAAATCACACAAGTATTAATGTTTCCGGTTAATACAATTTTAGCATGGTATGTAAACATTTATCATAAGTGTGAAGATATGATAATAACCACTTTATTATTGCCTCTTGGGCATATCTCCAACAGGAACAAGGGAGAGGAAGGTCTTCGTTGAGTACCGAACGTGTGACCGACTGCGGGAGCACTGCCGGAACGCAGCGCCGGTAGGATCGTCTACGCGATCTTGAGATCGGCAAGTGTACGACTACATCACCCACGAGAATCTGCTCTCGTTAACCGCTTTGGAATCTTCGAGGGTGAGTTCCTCTATCGACTCGTTGCTACAATCTAGTAGATAGATCTTGGCTTGTTTGTTTGTATGCGATAGAAATTTTTTGTTTTCCATGCTACGAACCCCTACAGTGGTATCAGAGCCGTGTCTATATGTAGATTTGTTGCACGAGTAGAACACAATGGTCATTATGGGTGTTGATGCTTTTATTGTCAATTTCTTCTTGTGTACTTTGCATCTTGCGGTATGTTGGGATGAAGCGGCCCGGGCTAACCTTACATGACATCGTTCATGAGACTTGCTCCACGCTCGACATGCAACTTGTATTGCATAAGTGGCTTTGCGGGTGCCTATTTCTCCTAGCATAGTTAAGATTCAATTTACAACGGGTGATTGACAATACTAGTATCAATGTTGTGGTTCTTGTTCGTAAGTTAGAACGAAACTTATTGAAAGCCCCAAACCACGTAAAACATGCAAAGAAAGTAGAGGCGTCTAACTTTGTTTTGCAGGGGTGTGCAGTGATGTGATATGGCCATGATTGTGATTATATATGATGTATGCAATGTTCCTTATTGTAAGTCGGCAACCGGCAGGAGCCATATGGTTGTCTTTAATTTATGTTAAGACCCACGTGTCTATTCAAAGTAGTTGTAATAGTTGAAGCCGGTGGAAGACAACCATGGAGCAGCGTCATTGACCTTGATGCAATGCCGGTAATGATGAAGATCATGTTCGTGCTTGAAGATGGAGATCGGAAGCACAAAGAAGAAAGGCCATATCATATCACATATTATGAATTGCATGTGATGTTAATCCTTTATGCATCTTGTATTGCTTAGTAGACGACGGTAGCATTATAAGATGATCCCTCATGCACATGAATTTCAAGTCATAAAGTGTTCACCCTTAGTTAGCACCGTTGCTAAATCTTGTTGTTTCGAAGCACCACGTGATGATCGGGTGTGTTAGATTCTACAAGTGTATACAACGTGAGCAAGCCAGATTTGCTCATGCGGAAACTAAGGTTTGATCTTGACGAGCCTAGCATGTACAGACATGGCCTCAGGAACACGGATTACCGAAAGGTAGAGCATGAGTCATATAGTAGATATGATGAACATGTTGATTGTTCGCCATTGAAGCTATATCAACTCTCGTGATGATCGGTTTTGATGTGGTGGATTTGGTTCATGTGATCACTAAAACAATGTGAGGGATATTGTTTTGAGTGGGAGTCACCTAGATTAATTTAATTATTAATTAGAACTCAATTTATCATAAACTAAATCAAAGTGAATTTGCATAGTTGTTGTAGTCATTGGCATCCGTTTACCACCTTGCGCTTAGTTATAATTGAGATGATAGAACTATAGAATTCTGGTTAGTTACTTTACGAACTGGTATCGTATTGTTTTGAAGTGTTAATCTAAAGTTTAAAAGTCCTATTGCAAACTTTCAGTAAGTTCCGGTTACTCCATGAAGTTTAATGATTAGTATTAAATCAAGAGTAACAATTCCAAGTGTTAGTATATAAGTATCATGTTTGTCTCCATGATTCTTGATATTCAAAGGATTCTCTTAATATCAAGGTTATCTAGGATCTGAAAGAGTTGTTTCAGAAACCATGATGTGTGGAAGATATTGTGATATCTGAAACAAAGTATTGGTTACAACATGATAGAGTATAATATGGCAAAAGTCATGTTCTCATATTTGATGAGAAATTGCAAAAGGTTGGAGACACTAGTTGTCCTAATCGTCCAAAAGGATTTGGAGAGCAACATTATACTCATATTTCACCGTTATAAGCTAAAAGTAGCTTGATCATGGATAATTCCATGATAAGGGTGAATATTTGATGTAGGTAAAATGTTTACTACACCAAGAGATTACTAAAGAAAGGAATTTGAAAGAACACCAAACATTTGATGATGGTGATCTACTTCAAAGTGCAAGTCCAAAGACATTGGTATTTAACTATACACGCTTTGGACTATATGTCATATGTATGACTCCACTATTGATGTTGATAGATTCTTTCAAACAGAAAAGGAAATATTGAAAGAGAATCTCATAAATATATGGCAGAAAAGAAAAGACTAGAATTGTTCAGTTTAAGTATATAGATGATATACATGTTATGGCTATATTCTTTGCTTATTAAACAATGTGGTTATTAAGTATTAGATACTGAATTTGTTGGTGTGAATCGTCATACGAAACAACAGAATTCATGAACTACAATGGCCTAAGTAACTAGCAAAAGAATATGTGATGATGTTCATCGAGAACAAATAAAGGGTTATTGTGTTGCTCGTTAAAACATCAAATCTTGCCTTCAAGATTTGTTTTATCAGGTATTATGAGAACAAAAGGGTTGTTCAAATAATTGCCGTAATCCATAAAAGATGGATGATTCACAAATCTCGTTGGTGAAATCACATCCATAAAACTAGTGCTAAAAATGTCGAAAGACAAATTGATTAAAAGATCACTTAGGAAGTGACATCGCTGTTTAAATTATATTGGAAAGAAAACATGAAGAAAATCCATATGGATGGAATTTTGGAGTCTATTTGATTTTGATCAAATGACGCTTGTGAAACTTTCCTAGAGATAATTAAAACTTCGTTCATAGGCCAAAAGGGAACGAATGACTAGCTTATTGGAACTTGTACATATTGTTGTACGAAGTCCATTATGTGTAGTCAAGAGCGATGGATTTCAACTTCATATGCTTTCTCCGAAAATTTGAGTGAATATATGAATATTTACTTAATAAGGATGAAGTGTGAAATATTTGAAGAGTTCAAAGACTTTCAAGATGAAGTGCAAAATCATTGTAACAAGAATATAAATAGTTTATGATAAGATCATAAAGGAAGATATTTGAGTTACAAGTTTAGCATAATACCTAAGATTTAAGGAATCGTTCCGTGGATTTGCATTTTCCCGAAACACCATAGGAGTATGGAACGTTCGAGATATGTAATTAAACCTTGTTTGACATGGTAAGATCAAAGGTATAATTCATAAAACTGCCATTATATTTTAAAGATTAAAAGCTTTAGAGACTACCGTTTTTCCACTGAAAAGAGCTCCATCATAATCCGTTGAAATGACACCATATAAAGTTATGGTTTGGGATAAAACCCAAGTTGTCCTTTCTTAAAACATTGGTATGCTATGCATAAGAAAGATGTTTGCAACCAAAGTCGGATGAACCTGTCTTTGTATGTTATTTCGAATAACTGTTAAGTAATCCTCCATAACATCGGAGACAAAAGTGTTTGTCACTTAAAACGTCAAGTTTCTTTGAGAAGGAATTTTTCGTGAAAAGTTAAGTGGGAGGACAATAGAACTTTGATAAGGTTAAAAGAACCTTAGCTGTATGTGCAGAGTTGCGCAGCACCGAAAAGTGTTCCGGAGGCAGCAACAAAGCTCATGGCTCACGTACCTCAAAGGTTGTGGTCACGGAGATCCAAGTTCCTATTGAAACAAGTAGGTCGGATGAACAATCAAATACCAAGATTTGAGGGTTGAATCATTATTTGAGAATAATGAACCGACTACATGCAAATAAGCGATGATGGGCCCTGACTCCGTAAAATGGCTTGAAGCCATAAAATCCGTGATAGTTCCATATACGAGAGATCAAGATTTGAACTTGAAAGACCCTCTGGGAAGGTACAAGACCTTACAGTCGTATTTGGATCTATAAAGAAATAGACATGGATGTTTCACATCTATGAAATAGTCGACATGTTGGGAAAGAGTTCACAACAATGTTCAAAGGTTGACTATGACAAGATTTGATCTGTCATAGTTATATTTAGTCTAGACAGATTAATGTAGCAACCACTACATATAATTTTGTTATATGGTAGTTGAATAAACAAAACAAGTTCTTCTAATAGAATCGTTACCTAGGACATGTGCATAACACGGTCCATAGGGTTTTGTTAATTCAAAGGATGCTAAAAGCATATGCAAACTTCAATGGTTAAAGTGAGCATCGCGGAGTTGGAATCTTCACTATGATGAAACTGTTAAAGGAGTTTAAAAGTTCATTAGAGACAATGAAGATGCTTGCATTTGCAAGAAATTAAGTGGGAGCGCTAAGACATGTTTCTAATACATTATGTGAAAGACATATTGTTGATTGGAAATAATGTATCTTTTATTAACACATATTAAGAATTTCATCCCGATGAAAGACTTAGGCAAAACCCAAATATTTGGCATCAATAGACGCTAATATGGTTGTGCCAGAAGTACATAGACGAGATATTGAATGAGTTCAATATAGAAACTACAAGAAAAAGGTTCTTGTCGCACAGAAAGGATTGAATGAGTTCAATGTTGATGATATATTCAAGTGTATTGACATTTGGTAAAGTGAAACAAATAATCAAGTATAGATTGATACTTGATGTATGAAATCACAAAGAGTATTTATATCAATCATACTGTGATATGTACAAATCCAGATATGTCCTATGCTCTAAATGTTGTGAGCATATACCAGAATGATTCGTAAGATGATCATTGGACAATAGTAAGGATATTCTTATGATCTTTTGGAAGAACTAAGAGTATAATATTTGTAGAAGTGACAAATAGATGGTTAGTTCATTGTAAAAGTACTACATTGATACTAGTTTTGTCACAAAGTACAAATTAAGTTTATCTCAATCTAAACTAAGGGTGGCACAATATAATGGAAAGTGAGTTCCATAATGGATTTGGATGAGTTCCAAAGTTAAGACATTGTGACAGATACTACAACAAAAGGCTAAGTATATGACTGCTATAATAGCAGCTAAAGAGGGCATTTGTGTCAAGTAGTTTTTTATCAAACTAGGTGTAGTTCACAGCGGGATAATACTATGAAGATATATTGTACGACAATATTATCAACATGTTTTAACCCCAAAAGAACTAAAGGTCACACCAAAGGACCAAATTTGTACGAAGCCATCTCATTAGAGAATGAGTGATGCGTAGAGACGCAAAGACATGCAATTACACACGGACCTGGAAGTGTCAGATCCGGAGATCAGTTGACCACTAGCAATCGTGTACATACAACACCGGAAAGCCATAGGTGTTGAATACACAAAGATTTGAAACTAGATTATTGACTCTAGTGCAAGTGGGAGACTGTTGGAGATATGCCCAAGAGGCAATAATAAAGTGGTTATTATCATATCTTCACACTTATGATAAATGTTTACATACCATGCTATAATTGTATTAACCGGAAACATTAATACTTGTGTGATTTGTAAACTAAAATAAGAGTCCCTAGTAAAGCCTCTTGTTAAACTAGCTTGTTGGTTAATATATGATCATGGTTTCCTGATCATGAACATAGAGATGTTATTAACAACAGGATCATATCATTAGGAGAATGATGTGATGGACATACTCCTATAGTTAAGCATATCATAAAGATCAAGTCATTTAATATAGTTCATTTGCTATAAGCTTTCTGATACATAGTAACCTAATTCCTTCGACCATGAGATCATGCATATCACCTTTACCGGATGGATGCTTTGATGACATCAAACACCACACCGTAACAGGGTGGCTATAAAGGTGGCATTGAGTGTTCAGAAAGTATTGGTTGAAACACATGGATCAAGAGTGGGATTTGTCCATCCATATGACGGATAGATATACTCTGGGCCCTCTCGGTGGAATGTCATCCAATTAGCTTGCAAGCATGTGACTGGCTCACAAGGGATCACATATCACGGGAACGAGAAAAGAGTACTTATCGGTAACGAGGTTGAACTAGGTATGCAGAGATACCGACGATCAAAACCTCGGATAAGTAAACTATCGTGAGACAAAGGGAAATTGGTATCGTATGTAAGTGGTTCATTCGATCGCAAAGTAATCGTAGAAATATGTGGGAGCCATATGAATTTCCAGATTCCTCTATTGGTTATTGTTCGGAGAAGTGTCTCGATCATGTCCGCATAATTCACGAACCGTAGGGAGACACACTTAAGGATTCGACGTTGTTTGAGTAGTTATGGTATTATGAGAAAGAGACCGAATGTTGTTCGGAGTCTCGGATGGGATCCGGGATATCACGAGGTGATCCGGAATGGTCCGGAGAATAAGATTCATATAAGGAAAGTCCCGTTTCGGAGTTCGGGAATGATTCCGGTGTTTTCATCGGGAATGTTCTAGAAGGTTCCGGATTGTCCGGCACTCCGGGGGGGAGGGTACATGAATGTGTCATTGCATATTGGAATGATTGCATCATGTACTAAGTGTTCTCGCTGTTCCAAATAAAGGATTAAATTGAATCCTAAACAGAAAAGTCAAACGGCTAGTTTGAAAGTCAAACGGCTAAAACAGGAAACTGTGGGAAACAAGCAAGAGGTGGTTGGAACCGACTTGGAGGAGGAGTCCCTCCAAGCCGGCGCGCCAACCAAGGCCGACTTGGGGAGGGACTCCCCTCCCCTTGGCCGCCCCTCCCACCTATAAAAGGAGGGGCAGGGCCTCCTCCTCTAGACACACAAGTTCCTATCCTCTAATCTCCGGTTTAGAGCCGTTTTGGTTTAGAGATTCTAATTGCCCTAGCCTTCGGTTTAGAGCCTTCTAATTGGTGTGTCTAATCTCTAGACCACTAATAGCTCTCTCTCATACTCCACCATCCTCGCTCCGGCTTAAGACGAAGCCCTGCGGGATCTCCCCTCTACTTCCGGTACCACGCCGTTGTGCTGCCGGAATCGCGAGGAGAGTGCTACAACCTCCGCTGCCTGCTGGAACAAGGGAGAGGAAGGTCTTCGTTGAGTACCGAACGTGTGACCGACTGCGGGAGCGCTGCCGGAATGCAGCGCCGGAAGGATCGTCTACGCGATTTTGAGATCGGCAAGTGTACGACTACATCACCCACGAGAATCTGCTCTCGTTAACCGCTTTGGAATCTTCGAGGGTGAGTTCCTCTATCGACTCGTTGCTACAATCTAGTAGATAGATCTTGGCTTGTTTGTTTGTATGCGATAGAAAATTTTTGTTTTCCATGCTACGAACCCCTACAACAACAGTCCTCGATGGGACCCACAGAACAGATATATATACAACACGACTCCATGAGTCAAGAATACAGATATACAGAACAAAGATCCAAATCACCTTGAAAACGATAGAGCGTCCAGCTATGGACAAGATGCAAATGGGGCTAAGAGCCCTGAAGAATAACCAATGGCGTCCATAACCCTGCCCAGGCCAAGCCGGAAGGGTAACCCTGCTAACGGCGTCGATCTCAAAACCTGCTTGAACAAAAGGGGTGCCGACAAAGGGCAAAGGAAAAAGAGAGAGCGGTCAGTACTGAGGCCAGTACACGGCGAGACTAGAATTTGGCGGTCCTCGCCTACATAGGTATGGTGGACTGCAGCGGCAGCGCGGCATGCACTAAACAACCTATAGAGACTCGATACAAAAAGCGGCTATCAGAGAGAGGTAAGAAAGACCTATCCGGAACCAACCTGATACTACCACCAAACATACCCATCCTGGTATTTTCCCCCTCGAGACCAAACGAGGAAGTCGACCGAGGAACTCACACAGTTGGCAGTTTTATTTATTCAGTTATCGTTGTAGCAATTACTAGTCAGGTATAGATAGTCATCCTGATATAATAGACAGTGGGCACTTTTAGTTAACCATTCCATTGTAGTTGCACTCTTACTAGTCAGATACAGTTAGCATGAGATATCCCCAAAACCCAGAAGTTGTTGGTACTTTTATTTATCCATTCCGTTATAGTTGCAATACTTACTAGTCAGGTACAATGGTAGCAGGCGACAACCCAAACAAGCAATTGTTGGCAATTTTATTTAGCCATTCCATTATAGTGAAGCTGATTACTAGTCATTATAAAGTCAAATTTATAGCACTACTTTAGTTATAGTTATCTATGATCGAGATACTGTGCTCCAAGTCGTCCATAACCGCGGACACGGCTTTCAGAAAGTTTTACCCTGCAGGGGTGCACAAATAGCAACACACACTCGATCAACCTCGGAAAAACCAAATCAAAACCCAACGAGGCCTTCACGACAAAGCAATCACAGGATTCAGAAATATTTCAGGGGGCCACCCCATTAAGCTACCCGCAACGAAGTTAGCTGACTCCGAGACGGACTCAAGGTTTGCGTCAGTGGCTGTAAACGACTGGGAACCCGAAAATGTGACTGGGCTTGTCGATACCGCGAAAACACTCCGCTTCCCTAAATAGTACAGGTGCAGTACCTCGCACAATTTAAATAAAGCAGTAAAGCATGGCATAAGTACAGGATAGTAAATAAAACCTCAAACTAGTTTGTGGCCCCAAGAAATAAGAATGAATCAAGCTCTGGCTCAGGGGGGTCCCATAATCCTCCCGGATGTGGATAGCGCGAATATTCAAGGAACAGGTATCAAGTACTCGGGGTCCTACGGAACACAAGTGGACGGTTAACAACCAAATAACATCTATTTCCCACCTGTGCCTCTGCATTTACCTACTTCAATTTTAGTTATTAAACAGTAATTAAAGTCTTGATCATCTCCAACATTAAACACACGGCAATACTCCAACAACTGTGGTACTTGACGACACGCAACAGCACTTGAGCAAGCGACTACGACGCGCAGGTCCAACTATCTACCAAACAACAGGCAATAGGAGGTGTCCAAGGCAATATAAGGCTGCAAGGGATATCACGGGTACGAAAACTAGAGCATCGCAACACAGATAACAATAGATCAACAGGAGGGAATAAATACTATAAAAGTAAGATAGGTAGAAAGGGGGAGATGCTCGCCTGAAAACATTGCCGAGGGTTCATCCGAAGATCGGGTCGACACTCGCATCAACTCATCGGCCTAATCCGTGAAGAAGCAAAGCACTAGAAGAAACACCGGATGCACTATTTAATACTACGGCAAAAGATCGGGCATGATGCATGTATGATGTATGACATGGCAAATGTGCGATGCAACTAGGCCACATTAAGCGGAACCGGGGTCCCGACATTTAATTAAACGGTTCAAGTTATTTATCTACCCCGCAAATTAAATGTTGTCTTAACAGGGCGAAACATGGTATCGGTTTGCTACACAAATTTAAATGGGACCAATATAAGACTAGATTTGCCCGCATATGGATCCCATATTTAATTATGAGGTGACTCGGCATAATGCCCCTAAACCACACAAATATGCATGCGAGATGAATGATTTAATGCAACAAGTTATATTATTTATAAAATATAGGTCACGGAAAAGAGGTCACACTTTGGGGTTCGGCGAACTTGGGCTCCGGGGGTTCAGGGTCGGTTCTCAGGGTCCGGATCTGGGGTTCGGTCTCAGGGTTCGAAGGGAGAACGGCTCGACGAGATCGGTCTCGGACAACGGAAGTCGATCTTGTCGCATCCGAGAAGAAGAACTTGGTTGGCGTCGGGGGCACATCGGATCCGCCCTGGTCGATGTCGTTCTTGTCGTCGTGAAGACCTTGTCGGGTCCGTGGGTCGGGTAGGACTTGGCGTCCGGGGTGAAGTGCTTGTCGTTCCCTGGCGATCTTGGCGGCTTCGGAGGGTTTGAAGATCGGTCTTCGGATCCATGAGGTAGACCTTGGTGTTCCATGTCGGAGTACTTGAAATCCGTGAAGAAAGTCTTGTCGCCCTTGGGTGGAGAACTTGTCATCCCGAGGGTCCGTGGCTTCGGCGGAACGTTCTATGGATCCAGGGTCGAAGAACTTGGTGTCCGTGAAGGGGGACTCGGCGTTTCGTGTAGATGACCAACAGGTTCGTGGGTCTTCGGTTCCATAAAGAAGATCTTAAGGGTTGCCCGATTCCGATTGTCGAAGGCGAACTTTTCTCGGCGTCGGTGGCCTTGTCGATTGTTCGTCGGGCTCTAGGAGGATATCATCTGCATTGAGACAGGAACCAGAGCACTTGAGGAGCGGTGGATTTGGTTCGAACGGAGCACCAAGACCGACATGCAAACGGCACCCACAACAGCAGCCCAAGAACGGAGATTAGCAGCGACTAGCGGAGCTTGGCCGTGAGGGTCGGACGATGACGTGCTGAGAAGGTCAGGCCAACGGCCGGAGAACAGAGGTCATGGCGGAGCTCATCGGCGAGGCGAGGCCGAGCAGGCGCACGCAGGGCAGAGACGGCGAGGCGGCCAACGGGCGTCCGGCTCAGGATGGCGGGGGCGTGCACGGCTCGACGGAGGCGAGGCCGACGAGGGCCAGCCGTGGAGCTCTGGGCTAGAGGCGGCCAGAGGCGGGGCGGAGCTCCGGGAAGGGCGGAATATGGCGGCACAGAGGGGGTCCGGGTCGGCGACGACGCGCAGACGAGATCGACGACGAGCTTGGGGCCGGGGTGGCACGGCTCGGCCGCGGGGGGACGAGCGGCAGGGCGCTCGCGGATCATGGAAGAACCGGGCTCGGGGAGGATCCCCTGCAGCGGTAGGAGGAGGGCCTCGGCCGGCAAGGAGGGCGCTGGCGGCGCGAAGAGGAGCTCGGGCGGCTCGGGCCGAAGAACTGGAGGAAGGCGACGCGAAGAGGAGCTCGGGACATGGCGGATCGACGGGGAGGCAGCCGCGCACGCTGCAGACGGGACCCGTGCTGACGGCGGAAGCAAGAGCCGCAGGGAGGAGAGAGGGTGGCCTCGTGCGGGTGACGGTGGGCGGCGGTTGCTGCGGGACAGGGAGAGAGGGGGCGGCCAGGGGAGAGACGTGGGGTGGGTGGTGGCGTGCGCGGCGGGGTGGGGAAGGAGAGAGCGGGGTCGGGGTGGGCCAGGGCGCGGGATGCGAGGGAGGTGGGGATCAGGTTCCAGGGGGTGTCCAGGGGGCAGCGGCAGTGGGGATTAGGTAGGGTGGGTGTGAGTGGTGTGGGTGGTGAGGTGGAGGGGTGAGGTGGCGCGTGGTGATAGGGTTAGGGGTGAGGGTTGGTGAGGTGGCGAGACGGGGTTGGCCGGGGTGATGTGGCTGGGGACTGGGTAGGTTAGGGTTAGGTAGGAAAAGGATTTAGGACTAGATATTTGGTTCGGGTTTTCTTTACACATTTATTTTAAAGAACCTTTGTAAATCATTTAGTCAAAACAAAATATCTGGACAACCGAAGTTTGATTTGAATTAAGACGGGGGGGGGTGTTTGCAAAAACAAAATAGACCTTTGTAAAAATAGTTTTTATCAAACAGATGCATGATGATGTCATGATGATGCAATGCACAAAATCAACGCGATTTTCTAGTAGTGGTTTTGCGGGATGCCACATGCGCCGGGACAGGAGAACTGAGTGAGGGTACCTTGCTCAGCAAGAACACCTCGCAACATCTGGGAGATATACTCACCAGTAGAATCAGCACGAAACATACGAATGGGTGTAGAATATTGAGTACGAACCATGGCCGCAAAACGCTGATATATGGAGAGCACTTCATTGCGAGAGCGCATAAAATACAACCAAGTGTACCGGGAAAATCATCGATGAATAAAATATAATAGCGATGGCCCCCTTTCGAAGCGAAAGGAGCCGGACCCCAAACATCAGAATGAACTAAATCAAAAGGTCGCTGAGATACAGACGCGCTAGTAAGATAGGGAAGCTAAATCTGTTTGCCCAACCTACAGCCCTGACAATGTAAAGACCCATCTCCTGAGACAGACCCTAGAAGACCACGATGAACTAATGACGGCAAGCGAGAGTCACAAAGGTGACCAAGACGATGATGCCACTGCTGAAACGAGCTGGTAGCAGAGGCGACGACCGGAGAAGAACTTGCAGATGAAGTGGCAGCAGAAGGAACACGAAGCCAATCTAACTCCCAAAGTCCTGAAGAGTCACGGCTGCGAGGGCCAGCTCCAACCAGGGCCTGTGTGCGATGATCCTGGACAACCAGAGTCAGTAAGCTGGCTAGCAGAGAACAGATTCATCTTAAGACGAGGAACATGAGAAATATCAGGAACATAAAAATAAGAAGTAGAAATGGTGCCCCGACTAGAAATAGGAAGAGAGGTACCATCGGCCGTGAGAACACGGACAGGAGAAGTGAGAGAACGAATAGCGGACAGAAGAGAAGACTCAGAGGTCATATGAAAAGAAGCTCCAGAATCCAGATACCACGGGGACGTACCTGACTGTGTAAAAGGTGGTGGTCATGCAGTGCCTGAAGAATCAATCACAGAACCAGTAGTGCCCGTCGAAGAAGAGCTTGTAGAAGCAAACAGACCGCGAAGACTCCTGATAATGTCCTGATCAGAGAGAGCAACTGTTGAAGATCCGGAAGGAGCCGACTGCCCACGAGCCTGATGCTGCTGACGTAAACTGGGATCCCGTGTATAACAGGTGGCCCAAGTGTGGCCATCCCTGCTACAGTAAGTGCAGTGACGAAGAGAACCACAGCGACCCTGACCACGAGCCTGCTGGTACTGAATCTGACCCTGAGACAGCTGGTGCTGACTCTGACCCTGACCTGGAGGA
The DNA here is from genome assembly GCA_916181665.1 of Avena sativa. NCBI lineage: Eukaryota > Viridiplantae > Streptophyta > Magnoliopsida > Poales > Poaceae > Avena > Avena sativa. The sequence continues at coordinate 201,249,822 of OV702282.1, forward strand.
GTGGGTAGTATCGGCGGTGGCACAGAGGACCGCGGCTGAGTCGAGGGAGCAGACGACAGAGGAGGACCACGAGTAGCAAGCACATACGGAACTGGAAGAAGACCAGCACCATGGAGACGAGTCTCCTCAGCCTGAAGCTCAGACAACACCTCAAAGAGCGGAACACGACCACGAGCATTCAACTGAGCATGGCGGGGCTCGAACTTCTGGCGGAGCCGAGACAGAAAGTCATAAATGCGGTTGATTTCCAAATCCGAACGGACAATCTGGCAGCACGGGCATGTGCCACAATCAGCATTACAGAGAGAATCAAGCTGACGCCAGATAGCAACACTCTAAGTATAGAACTCATCAATAGTGGAATCACCCTGCTGAAGAGCATGCTCCTGGCGGACCACAAACAGGTAAAGAGCATCCCAGACGGCTGATAGCGCTGACGGAGATGTGCCCACTGAGCAGCAACAGTAGGAAGACTCATGAACTCAACGGCAAACTGGGGCAGAACACTGGAGGTGAGAACAGCAGCAGCACGAGCATCCTCATCTACCCACTGAGTGTAGGACGTCAGATCAAGGCGATAGGTCTCGAGATCAGCAGAGTACTGTTTGAGCTTCAGCTCATATGCAGCAACAGCAATATCATCAGCACTCTGAGCAGCATCCTTGGCCTCCTGAGAAGCATCATCGCCAAGAATGATCGGCGGCGGCAGAAGAAGAGCCAGAGGAGTAGTGGGCACGGCGGACAGGAGACCTCGCCATAGAGCACACCCCATAAACGGAGACCGCGCATGTGAACACGCATAAAGGCAGCAAAATCAGGATAATTCGCGTCATCAAAGATCACCGGACAGCGAGGAATCGCAACATAGCCCGATGCAGAAGACACTCTCTCACAATTTTTTTTTTGGAACAGATCTGGTCAACCCAGCTGCAAGCAGATGCCGACCAAAATCCGGCTAACCGGGACGAGGGGCGGTCCCTAAGGGCCGGGGGAGGCCAATTCCGGCCGCCGGGGATCAATTCCCGGCAGCGGTGATGGATGGCAGAAGTTCGGCGATCTGGCGAGCCGGCGAGTGGACCAAGGCTGGGAGGTCGACGCAGTACGGACTGAGGCCGGGGGGTCGATGCAGATCGAGGGCGGGAGGCGGCGGGTGGCAGAGAAGATCGCGCGGGGTGGCCCGCGCGTGGAAATTGGCGGCGACGGGTGGCCCGCGCGTGGAGATCCCGTCGGGGGAAGACGAGCAGGACGGCTCGCGCGTGGAGGACCGCGCGTGGAGGACGGCGTCGGGTGGCCCGCGCGTGGAAGACTGCGCGCGTGGAGGACGGCGTCGGGTGGCCCGCGCGTGGAAGACTGGATCGATCTGGATAGGACGGGATCGATCTAAGGCCCGCGCGTGGAGGACGGAATCGATCTGGAGAGGAACCGAATGGGCGGCGACCGATCTAGAGAGGAGACCGATCTGGAGGACACCGAGACAGGCGGCGACCGACGGCGGCGACGATGGCAAGGCCGTCGACGACAGGGACGGTGGCGGCTGCAGCGACGAAGTTGCGAGTAGGAGAAGACTAACGTGGCTTTGATACCATGTTAGGAATAGGCAACTTGTATTTCTCAGGGGGCCAAAGGCCACAATATATAGTACACGTACATGCGAAAATATGCAGGAAAACCCCCTAAGAAGTGGGGACATACAATATACAAATATACATCTAACAGACCCCACTAGGGAAATAAGGAGGATTGAATGTTAGGGTTTGTACGAGAAGAGATCTATGATCGCTAGGTGACATGAGGGGAGGAAAGGAACTAAAAATTATGTGAGCCGCTGAAAATTTACTAAGAAAAACAATTTGAAAACATTTTTGTTCTCAAAACCGGCTAGAATATTTACACCATCTCAACTCTCAAGATGATATTATTGGTTGTCTTAGTCCATCGGTTCTTCTAATCAGCCTTTTTATTTATCCTCTCAAATATGCTTATTGTTGTTGGTCTCAGCTATATCGAGATGAGGGGTATATAATAACATTTTTTACCAATGTTAAAATAACTTTCTCAGTAGTAGTCTTTATACATTTTTTCTATCAATGATATTATAAAACATGTAACGGGCAAAAGCCACAATCGGATGATTGTTTGCTTCCAATAATGACGGAGCCTATCCCTAAAAGAACAGAATGGCGGCGCCTACGACACTTTGTCCTTCCTTGGAATGAGCTATTCTACTTCCCACCTCGCGCTGGTGAAAATGCTAGTACTTATGTTGGATAGGTCGGGTTGACGGTTTACTCTTTTTTTTTTTTTTGCGAAAAGGGTTGACGGTTTACTCGTGGTAGACCTTGTTAGAGTAGAAAAATGGGAAGTCGTCAGGCTAAGTCTATAAAAGACTAGCACACTAGAGCAGCAAAGCATCGCCAATAATGATATCCGTAGATCGAAAGAGACTGACCTAAAAGCAAAACCAACAAACACGAAAACAAATAGAATTCCAGGAGATCCGTCGGACAAACAACTTCACACGCCCTCTCTCGGCGCTAGATGCACCACCGGAACAGGATAGAGAAAAATGACCTTATTCTAACTCAAGACGTATCTATTGGCTCAACTTCTTCAAGAAGACATGAAAAAACGGACGAAACAAAGAATGTCAAACCTTCCACCGACGGGAAGAGGACGCGGGCCGCCACACGCCCACACATCCAAGGCCATAGGGCCACCGGCGGAATGAACCAACGATGTCGTCGACGAGGGGTGCGGAACCCTAGATAGGTTTTCTCTCGTCTCGGTCACCTCTCCTGGCTCAAAGATTACTTACCGGCTCAAAGATTTGTAGCGCCAGTTTCTTTTGTGCAGGAATCGATGGTTTCAGGGCATGATTTTCATGGTATATATGTAAGATCGATTAAGAACGGATCCATAGTTTCGTACTCCTAGTGAGCAATCTTACCACGGCCACCAGGGAGTTTTTTTGTTGTTGCCGTGAGGAATTCGACGTGAGGAGGTTGAACATGGAAGACTCGAAGATAACTTCGATGATGGAGCGTTACATGAGAAAACAACGTAAATCGTAACTTGTTGCATCAACAGTGTAGCACGTATGCTATTCGAAGTACTTCCTCCGTTTTAAAATAGATGTTGTAGATTTTTCAAAATTTAGATAAAATATACTTAAATTTTGATAAATTTTCAAAGTCTAAAGAGGGAATGAGTATAATAATTGTTTAATTAGCATCAAACCCAACAGTGTACAAGTGAAGCCGTATCAATCAGATACTGCCGTTGCGTACGAACTAACACGAGTTCTGCAATTACAGTCAAGCCAAACAGCCCTGCTACAGGCTACAGCTACAGTGCATTTGCACCGCTTTGCAAAACATGCTGCCGATCGAGATCGCAGAACAGCTAGTGCGCCCGCAGCAAGAAGGAAGGCATGGGGAGCATGCACGGCTCCGGCGAGGCGTACAAGTTCTGCCCGGCGAAGGCCGCCTGCTCTATCGTCCTGACCATTTCCTTGTGCGCTGCCGTCGTCTCTTCGGTCCGACTCTGACACAGATCGTCCTTCTTCTCCTCGGGGCGATGCTTCTTGTGCAAGTCCCAGCGCTCGGCCGAGGAGGCGCGGCTAGGCGGGCGCTTGTTGTTGCCGTCCTGCAGGAGGCCACGATCTGTCCGCAGCGACGTGGTGCTGACGAGCTTCTTGGTATCCCAGCGCTCGACTGACTCGGCGCGTAAGGGGCTCCCGCCGCTGTCTGACGATGACAAAGACGACGTGGCACGGCCGGAGATCTTGTACTTCTTCCGCACGTCCCACCTCTCGACGGTGTCAGCGCGGCAGGCGCTCCCGGCGTTGTCAGAGTCAAAGGATGACGACGACGACGCGGGGCTGCAGGCCATCTTGTACTTCTTGATTGAGTCCCACCTCTGGACGAAGTCCGCGCGGCCGGGCATGGCGGAAACCGACAACAGCAGGGTCACGCCGGACGGCGTGGGAAGCAGCGGCAGCATCGTGCTCCTGGGCGGCGTCGGGAGGATCGGCGTCATCTCGCTCCTCGGTGGCGTTGGCAGCAGCGGCGGGAGAAGAGAAGCCGCAGCCATGGATGCTTGCGGATCGGTTGTCACGTTCGAGCAAGATATTGATCGATCGAACACCAAGAGCGCACGGCCGGGGACGAGAGCTCTCTAGGAAAGGAATCAAGAAAACAGATGGTACGAACCCAGGGACAGTCCGACACTTTATAGGCTGGACGCATGACACGAGACGGAGGAGCTCCATGCCTGCGAGTTTGTTCTCGATCCGGAGACAGATTGAGCAGGGGGGAAGGGGAATTCCACATTCGAGAGCCGCGGTTCCGCGCACAAGCACGACACGGACCCGGTGTAGGCGACGCAGGCGGGAAAACAAGTGCGCAAATTATGGGCCGAACATAGTGGCCTAAGAGGATAAATCTCCTTACCGGCCTGTCCTTGCTAGTATCATATATTCTTCATATTTCATCCTAAAAAATACCTTTATACTCTCTCTGTTTTAAAATACCAGATGTTTTAGGTTTGTGAAGAGAATGTATTTAGACTTGTTTTAGTCACTCTAAATATGAGTGAACCTATATACTAAAAGTAGTCCAGATACATGTGCTTTACAAAGCTAAAACATCTTATATATATTTTAAAACGGAGGAAGTATTTGCTTTGCTTCCAAAGTGAACACCTATCTGGCTATGTTCATAGAAAAACGAAAAACACAGAGTAATTGAACCGGTTGTAGCCGCCACGAGCCTACTAGTACACTCTAGCTAGGCTTTGCGAGGAGTGTCGATGCGAAGTGTATTTTGGAGCTTATTTGTAATAATATTATGGTTATATAATCAATAAAGTATAGACGTTCTTTTCTCAAAAAAGAACCCATGATTTTGTGTGTGCGTCTATTTACCTTTGTGAGTCTATTTACCTTTGCAATGCCCTCCCAAATGAGAATTGGGTAGTCACACATTGTCGACGGTCACGAGTTGCTTCCCTCTTCACGTCGCCTCAACAACAATTCATCTCATCGAAGAAAGACTTCCACATGTTATTTTATTTTTGTGAAGGCTAGAAAGCCATGAAATAACCAAAGTCCGAGCCTTACCAAATTTATTTGTTGCCCCTGACCTGCACAAGCTGAGGGCATGCCATGGGCATGGCTAAATGTTGCTCTGCAAAGGTGGAACCAAGGAGTCGCTGTAATCATGGCCGAGAAATCACCAAACATTGCTAGGAGGCACCAACGACAATAATGCAAAGCATCAAAATGGTTATATGCAGAAGAAGAAGGTTGGACGTGGGCACCAACCCCACGTCTACAAAGATGATGTCACAAAAACATATTGTTGAGACGATTGTCACCACGAAGCGTGACAAAAACATCGTGCCGTTGATGATTCTCTCCTACAACCTAAAAATTGGAAGTGCGAATTGTCATAAGCTCGAGTCTATTTATTTTAATTGCGATATTTGTAATTTTAGTCTACTTTTTTATTCTCTAGTTGTATGGTTTATGTAGCTGTGTGCATCTTAGTTATGCAGAGGCCGGGTGTAAACATTACTCAAAATAATAAAAACGCCAATTTCCAAAAAAAAATCATGTGCCCCCATGGTAACGGTGAACTAAGGGTCAACGTGACAGTGTTAGGGCCGGAGGTAGTCATTCAACTATGTCATTGTCTCTACCACCCCTACGAATGACTTAAGGATACCATAAAATAACTAATAAATTAGATAGAGACTTCTCACGAGCATAAAGATCCATTGTCTTTTCCCACAATCCGTCGTCGAAACCAGCCGCGCAAGGTAAATATGATATATAGAAACAACAAAACTAGGATGAGTGTCATGCGGCAGCTAGGGTTTTTTTTTTTTTGAAAAAGAGTATATATTAATATCAAGAGATACTAATTACATCCAGTCTTTACAATAACACATGCTTTAGTGGCCTTACGGATGCACACATTCAAGAAAAAAAAGAAGAAAATTAAAAAAAATAAAAGTCCCGCTATAGAGAACGATTCCTCGAAGCAGCGACGCTAACAACACCATTAGTCCAACCACTCTAGTAGCGATACCTTCAAGAAGGAAACAATGCACAAGCGCCGTCGTCACCCGATCAAAGATCATAGGTGTTCACCCTGAAAAAAGTCTTCACTCCAAAACAATGCCTTTAACAAGGTCATTGCCAGACACAACCAATTAATGCCAGACCTTGAATTTTCTCCCTGCAAGGTAAGACTGGTAACTCCTCCTGTGTTGTCGACTCCACAAACAGTCGCTGCTGCGAGTCACAGATCACGCAGCTAGTTCCTCGTCGCTACAAAGACTCAGATCACCATCGCTTCCCTGATGTTCCATTTTTCCTGACATTTTCCGCATCTAACCTCACCATAGATCGTCGAAGATTTGACACATAATGGTAACAGATATCAAAGCTTCGCAACGCTCCCGCTAAAATCAAACGGTCAGAAAAAACATGAGTACGTCTGACCGAATTCAATCCGATCCAGCAATCTTCATGCGTATTCACCCATGGAAGTTCGCTAGCGGAGCCTTCCGAAACTCGCCGCTCAAGACCAGATCATCGAGGACAGGCAACCAACAGATCTTCGTCTTCGCGCGGAAGGAACCATAGGACCGGCCCCATTATTCAGGCTAATCCAGCAGTCCCCACACCGCCAGTCGGCTTCCGGCAAGCGGAACGAGCGGGTCAGGCTTCAGCCCTTGAAGCCATGGCTGAACTCACAAATCGTTTCGAGAGACCAAGATGCAGGGTCGCCGCCTGAGGCAACCACCACGCCGCCTCCAAGTTTGCACCATCGCCCCCATCTTCTCCTCCACGCCTCCCTTCCAAGCCACTGGAAAACGCCGCTCGGACGAGCGCCGCCGTCCGCGGTTGGATCCACTGACACTGCTCCTTGGTGTCCACCCCCTAGCGCGAAGAGGATCGACGAGACCGTGCAGATCGCCCGCCACCTTCAACATCCTAGGCATGGCCGCCACCGCCGACGAGGGCAGCGGCAGGCGGGGAAGCAACGGCGGGGGCTGGCTAGGGTTTGGATGGGGGAGCTCCTGGGTCACCTCGCGCGAGCGACCCAGGAGCGTACGTACGTGAGACCCTTGATCCTCACGCGAGCGACCCAATAGCTAGGGTGTTATTTCTCTAAAGGTTGGTAAAGAATATATGGCACAATTATAGTGTGTAAATGGTATGGATTACTCCTGGCTCAGATTTGCGCTGTATTTGAGGATATGTATGCATTTTTAGGAATCCAATAAACATGGATATGGGTGTGGATATTGGTCAAGCGGAAACGTCATTGATAATATATGATAGATATGGATTATTCGACATTTTATCATGGATTAACCAAGATTTTCAGATGATTATTCGATAAAATTAGCCTAATCCCAAATACCTAGACAACCCCAGTTAGTTCATCAATCCAGTTATGCATGCTCGTTGTATCATGTTATTATCAGTATTGCACAAATGTACTATTAGTATTGGTTATTGTCCGGTTAAAAGTCTGCTTATGGATTATTAGGCAAGTTACCGTGCTGTACAAACATGTGTGCAACATTTGTTGCAGTCTAGCTTTACCCGCTTTCTGATCATGTTTTTCACATAAAGGAAACATACTTTGTCATTTTTTAGAATTACATAATGATTTTGTTTATTTATTGTATATTTGGCCCGTACTGCTAGTCACATGGCAGAGCAGGCAGTGCTCATGGCTTTCTAAACTGGGCTAACAAATGAATCCCCGAAGAAAATAGTCCGGGTCTTCTAAGAAAAAGAGGCACGGATCGATGTGACCAGGTTTCAGCGATGTATTGTCATTTTAGAACATAAACTATGGACTTATTCTGTATAGACGAATAAGGGTGTGTTTGTTTGGGCTCTGGCTGGCTGGCTGTGCAGGAAAATCTGCTGTGTAGGGAAAGCTGTTGTGCAGAGAAAGATGCTGTTTCGAGTTTCACTATTTGGGGATTTGGCTGCTGTCTAGTTGTATGAAGAGGAATTGTCTGAAATAGCCTTGGAGTCATGAGAATGTGTATTTTTGCTGATTAGCGTGTGATAAATGACACGTAGATCACTAAAATTCAACAAAATGATAGAAAATCCTCACTTTAAAATACATGCTGATCTTCAACAATTCAGAATAATAAACACATCATTTGAGCCTCCAAAATTCAGAATTCTCGCGTGACCGTCTCTTTTCTTGACAACCTCTTCCTCTATGCTTCTCCATGTTCTAAAATAAAAGCAACTCTCGTAACTCGTGTAATAAATTGATTTCTCATGGCGAGCACTACACAACACACGCACTCACAACATTGATTCTGGTGGATCAGCACTTAATAATTGCATACGGCCAAACTTGATGTACAGGATCAGACGGAAAAAATCACACGCGGCCGAACTCCCTGCTCTTCATGCCTGGCTTAATTTCGCTCATCAGCAACTGCAGTGCTACGGCCGGGCGTGGGAAACTGAGCGCGGACGGGGCGGTATTTCTCTACCAGGGACTAGCGGCCGCGATTCTCTAAAGAATGGCGATGGAGCGCAGACGGCTGGTGGCAGCAGGTAAAGCCGGCGACCACGGAGGCATGAGCTCATGGTCAGGTCAGCTCGTGGACGAATCCGCAGCAGAAGAGAGGCGGCGGCAGTTGATCTCTGTGGCGGGAGTCGGCCGGTGGATCTAGGACGAAGGAAGTTGGGCGAGGACGACGGGGACGATGGCCAGTCGCCGGCGAGAATGGCGGTGCGACCCTAGCTAGTCTTCTCGCTTGATGGGGACACGGGATGGGGAAAAACTGTTCGGGTCAGAGAGGAGAGATGGGGATTAGGCTTGAGTGGCAGTCTACCCGAAATTTGGCTCAAACAAAATGTCTAGTAAGAAAAACGGTTCGCTCGCTTCGCGGGAAGCCCCGGGAAGCACCTCCCGAGGTGCTTTCTTCCATATTATACCTATTTCGCTCGCTCGCTTCGGCGAAGCCCGCAGCCAACACGCACAGCGTTTGGTTCGTTTTGTGTGCTTTTTCTAGTGGAAGCCATAGTAAACCCAAACAAACACCCCCTAAGTATGCTGCTTTGAGTCAAGCTTACCAAACTAGAACGACTAAGCTAAATCCTTATGAAATCTGCAGATCGGTTGTTCTTTAATTAACTGCAGGTGGAATAGATTATACACTAAATTCTGCTGAAAATTTCTGAAATACAGATACAGCTTCAAGCTCACTAGACTGTAATCAAATTTAATATTTTCGAAAACTGCAGAACGTCTCATCTAGTGCGTGTCGACCTCACAGTTTACCTGCAATGGCAACAATTATACAATCTTCAGATTCTTTTTTGGCTTGCCTCACATTATGTCCCATGAAATGGTTTGTAAAATGTAAATATCTGTTTTTTAACTATATGTAGTCATTTTCAGAAAACAGAATTGCTGAAAGAAAAGTGCATTGCGCTCATGAACTAAATCTGGTCGATCAAAACTATCCCTAGAGTAGAAACGAAAGGAAAGGCAGAGGGCACAAGTACGATTAAGAAATATCAATGGAAGTCATTGTAACAAGTGAACAGCTGAGTCGCTTACATTGAAGAAGAGACGACTGTATCAATGCTTGTTCCTATCTACTCCCTTCGTTTTAAAATATAAGATGTTTTAGGTTTGTGAAAAAAAATGAATCTAGACTTTTTTTTGGTGTGTAGATTCATTCTAAAGTTGAATGAACCTACATACTAAACCAAGTCTAGATTTATTTTTTTCACAAACCTAAAACGTCTTATATTTTGAAACAGAGGGAGTAATTGCGATCGAGTCAAGAATTGCAACTGAACATACACCAAGTCAGCTATACGACAATCTAGACAGGGAAGCTATATAACTTGCTAGTGCGCCCGCAGCAAGAGGGATGGCATGGGGAGCATGGTCGGCTCCGGCGAGGCGTAGAAGTTCGGCCCGGCGAACGTGGCCTGCTGCGTCGTCGTCATCACCTTGTGCATCGCCGTCGTCGTCGCAACCTTTGCCGCTGTCGTCGTGCCGTCAGTCTGAAGCAGCCTTTCCGTCTCCTCCGGGCGAGGTTTCTTGCACAGGTCCCAGCGCTCGGCCGAGGACGCGCGGCTGGGAGGGCGCTTGCTGTTGCTGCCGTCCTGGCGGCCACGATCTGTCTGCGGCGACGTGCCGCACGTGGTGCCGAAGAGCTTCTTGGCATCCCAGCGCTCGACGGATTCGGCGCGTCCGGGGCTCCCGCCGCTGTCTGACGAGGACGACGACGATGTGACGCTGCCGGGAGCCTTGTACTTCTTGTGCACGTCCCACCTCTCGACGACGTCGGCGCGACAGGAGCTCCCGCCGTTGTCGGACGACGACGACGACGCGGCGCTGCAGGCCGTCTTGTACTTCTTGATCGAGTCCCACCTCTGGACGAAGTCCGCGCGGCCGGGCATGGCGGAAACCGACAACAGCAGGGTCATTCCGGATGGCGTGGGTAGCAGCGGCAGCATCGTGCTCCTTGGTGGCGTCGGGAGGATCGGCATCATCTCGCTCCTCGGTGGCGTCGGGAGAAGTGGCGGGAGAAGAGAAGCCGCAGCCATGGATGACGCGTGAGCAAGATGTTGATCGATCGAACACCAAGAACGCCAAACGCTGTTAGCTACCTAGCTAGGGCGAGCGCACGGCCGGGGACGAGAGCTCTCCAGGAAAGGAATCAAGAAAACAGATGGATCGAATCAATGAATCCAGGGACAGGGCGGCAATTATAGGCTGGACGCATGGCACGAGACGGAGGAGCTCCATGCCTGCGAGTTTGTTCTCGATCCGGAGCCGGAATTCCGCGTTCGAGAGCGGCGGTTCCGCGCTCAAGCACGTCACGGACACGGTGTAGACGTGTAGGCGACGCAGGCGGGAAAACAAATGCGTAGATTAGGGCCCAACTGGAATAGTGGCCCAAGATAAATCTCCTCACCGGCTCCAGTCCCACTCCCACGCCCATCATCTTCTTTTTATATGTTTTGCGAATGATCATCTTCTTTATATTTGACCCTAAAAAAGTATCTTCTTTATATTTTCTTTTCTTCCAAAGTGAACACCTATTTGGCTATGTCCATAAAAAACAAAAAAGACAGAGTAAGTAAAGCTGTTGTAGCCGCCACGAGCCCACGAGTACACTCTCTAGCTAGGCTTTGTGAGGAGTGTAGCTCCGGAGTGTATTCTGGAGCTTATTTATAATGATATTATGGTTATATAATCAATAAAGTTCAGACGTTCTCTCTCAAAAAAGAACCCGCTATTTATCTTTGTGAGTCGAAAACCTTAGTGTAAAATAAGTGAATGGTTTTTTGCAATGCCCTTCCAAATAAGAATTAGGCACTCACACATTGTCAACGGTCACAAGTTGCTTCCCTCTTCACGCGGCCCCAACAACAATTCATCTCATCGGAGAAAGACTTCCACATGTTATTTTATTTTTGTGTAGGCTATAAAACCATGTAATAACAAAAGTTCGAGCATTACCATAACAACCCTGGACAAAAAGATAATACAAAAAGACACATGGAGAATTTATTCGTTGTCTCCGACCTGCACAAGCTTATGGCACGCCATGGACATGGCTAAATGTTGCTCTGCAAAGGTGGAACCAAGGAGTCGATGTACTCATGGCTAGGAAATCACCAAACATTGCTAGGAGGTGCCAATGACAATAATGCAAAACACGAGATGGTGATATGCAGAAGAAGACGAAGGTCGGACAAGGGCACCAATCCCACGTCTACAAAGATAATGTCACAAAAACATATTGTTGAGATGAATGTCCCCACGAAGCGTGGCAAAAGCGTCACGTGGTTGATGATTCTCTCCCACAACCTACAGATTGGAAGTGGGAAAACCACCTATGATGTGCCCCATGGTGACTGTGGAACAAGGGTTCGGGCTAGAGGTAGTCATCCAACTATGTCATTGTCTCCACCACCCATACGAATGCCTCGAGTATACCAAAAAAATAACTAACAAGCTAGATAGAGACTTATCACGAGCATGAAGATCCATTGTCTTTTCCCACCATCTGTTGTCGAAACCGTCCGCGCAAGGTAAATCAGACCTATAGAAACAACCAACTAGGACGAGTATCATGTGGCAACTAGGGTGTTACTTCTATAAAGATTGGTAAAGAGTATATGGCACACTTATAGTGTGTAAATGGTACGGATTACTTTCGGCCCAGATTTGCGTTGTGTTTGAGGATAGGTATGCATTTTTAGGAATCCAATAAACATGGATATGGGTGTGGATATGTCATTGATAATATATGGTAGATATGGATTGTTTGACATTTTATCGCGGATTAACCAAGATTTTCAGATGATTATCCGATAAAATTAGCCTAATTCCGAATACCTAGACACCCCAGTTAGTTCATCGATCCAGTTATGCATGCTCGTTGTATCATGCTATTATCAGTATTGCACATATGTACTATTAGTATCTACTTTTGGATTATTAGGCAATTTAATATGTTGTACAAACAAGTGTGCAACTTTGGTTGCAGTCTAGCTTTACCCGCTTTCTCTTCATGTTTTTCGCATAAAGGAAACATACTTTGTAATTTTCTAGAATGACATAAAGATTTTGTTTATTTATTGCATATTCCTCGAATCAGACTTTTGCCCCGCTTTATAAATAAAACAACTATCCACAACAAGTTACATGGTGCAACCAACACAACAAGAATCCCGCTGGGGCCGCAGCACAACACGACCCAAAGGAAAACGAAAAGACACACATGCCATGCGAGAGAACGCCAAAAAAAATCACATCTAAGCTGGACTAGGAGGGGAGCCGCCGAGCTGCCTCCAGGAGTAGTCGAAAATCTCGTCCAGCCGCGCCTTGTCCTGCTGTCTACACAACGAGTACCATAGCTGCAAAGTAGACAACAGGTACCAGAGCTGCAAACATGCCAAGAGTTTGAACACTGAGTCAGAAACACTCAAGGGAATAACTTTCTCAATCACCATCTTATTACGAATGGTCCAAGGTGACCAAGACAGTGCGACAAACACTAGGTAGAATAGGCGGTGGCCCTTTCCAACATGGTTCACCTGGGTATATAGGAAATCATCGAGATCATGGGCTAGCCAATCCGGGCCCAATGCATCCCTGGTGAAGTTCCACAGAAAACGGGTTATAGGGCACGTGAACATTATGTGGGTTCCCGTCTCTAGGATTCCACATAGTGGACATAGCCCATCGCCCGGTCCATGTCTTTTGCCACTTCGACCCCAGAAGGTAAGCGATCACGAAGCAATTGCCAAACAAAAATCTTTATCTTTAGAGGGAGAGGTGCCTTCTGTAGGGGTTTCGTCCATGGGAGGTCAGGGCGTCTAAAAATAGCATGGTAAGCGGAGCTGACCGTGAAGGTTCCTGAAGGGGTCAGCCTCCATACCATCTCATCAGGAACTTCTGACAACATGTCTGGCAGGGCCGACCTAAGCTTCTTCCATGCTTCGGTTTCGACTGGGCTGAAGGTCCGACGGAACAAGATGTTCCATGTTCACTCATGGGTCGCGGTAGCCACCCAAAGCGATGGCTCAGAGCATATGGAAAACAGGCATGGGTACACCTCCCGAAGGGGGCATTCTCGAAGCCATGAGTCTAGACAGAAAATGGTGCCTTCTCCATTTCCTATCTAGACGGTGAGTCCCAGCCGAATCTCATGTTTGATCTCCTGGATGGAATGCCAGAATTGTGAGCCATCCCGACATTCACAGTCCAGGAGGGGGCAACCTCTGAGGTATTTGGCCTTGATCAACTTGAGCTAAAAGCCTCTATCGTCTTTCAGAATGCGCCAGACCCATTTAAGTAGAAGAGCCTTATTAAAGTGTCGGGAATCTAGGATTCATATGCCCCCAAGTCAGTCCGCCCACTTGACCATGTGATACTTTTGTTGCCCCTTGGAGTTCTGCCAGAAAAAAACGTGACAGTTGCTTGTCGAAGGATCCATGGACGCCTTCCTATAGGAGATAGAGGCTCATCGTATACATGGGCATGCTAGACAAGCATGAGTAAATGAGGACCGTATTGCTACCCTTTGATGTGAACTTCCCACACCAGGGCCCGGATCTCGCGCACCACTCGAGCTATAAGCGGTTCTAGGTCCCTAATAAGGATCCTGGTATCGCGGATCGGCAACCCTAGATAGGAGATGGGGAAGGAGGCTAGCCGACAATTGAAGTTGTTGGCTATCCTTTGTTGATCCTCAGGCGAGTACCCGAGAGCGATGATATCGCTCTTGTCAAAGTTGATCCTAAGACCTAAAATTTCCTGGAAGCACAAAAGTAGGAAATTGAGGTTTGCAATTGTAGGGGTTCATAGCATGGAAAACAAAAAATTTCTACCGCATGCACACAAACAAGCCAAGATCTATCTACTAGATTATAGCAACGAGTCGATTAGAGTACGCACCCTCGAAGATTCCAAAGCGGTTAACGAGAGCAGATTCTCGTGGGTGATGTAGTCGTACATTTGCTGATCTCAAGATCGCGTAGACGATCCTTCCGGCGCTGCGTTCCGGCAGCGCTTCCGCAGTCGGTCACACGTTCGGTACTCGATAAAGACCTTCCTGTCCCTTGTTCCAGCAGGCAGCAGAGGTTGTAGTTCCCTCCTCACGATTCCGGCAGCACGACGGTGTGGTGTCAGAAGTAGAGGGAAGATCCCGCAGGGCTTCGCCTAAGCCGATGCGAGTTATGGTGGATCTAGGGTTTTCCGGCGATCTAGGTTTAGAAGGCCGGAGAGGAGGAGGAAGAGTCATCGGCGGCTAGGGCAACGACGCACGGGGTAGGGAGGGCTGGCTCTTCTGGTGTTTGGGGCAGCCCTCCCCCTCTATTTATGAGAGGGGGGCAGCCTTGGGAGGGGAGGGTTTGAATCCAAACCCAAACCCAAGTTGGATTGAAGGAAGGACTCTTTCCTTCTTCCACTAGGAAACCATTGTTCCAGTTTGACTTTTCAAACCTCCCGTTTGACTTTCAATTTAGAGCTTTAATTCTCTCTTTCAAATGCCCAAACAAAGTGACCTTGAATATGATCCAATCATTCCACTTACTCATGACATATTCATGGACCATTCCCCTTCCAGTCCGGCGAACCTTGTAGAACCTCTCTGATGAAAACATTGAAATCATTCCTGAACTCCGGAATCGAACTTTCCTTATATGAATCTTATTCTCCGGACCATTCCGAATCTCCTCATGATATCCTGGATCCCATCCGAGACTCCGAACAACATTCAGTATCCCTACTTAAATTCCATATCTACTAAACAACATTGAATCCTTAAGTGTGTCTCCCTACGGTTCGTGAATTATGCGGACATGACCGAGACACTTCTCCGATCAATAACCAATAGAGGAATCTGGAAATTCATATGGCTCCCACATATTTCTACGATTACTTTGCGATCAAATGAACCACTTACATATGATACCAATTTCCCTTTGTCTCACGATAGTTTACTTATCCGAGGTTCTGATCATCGGTATCTTTGCATACCTAGTTCAACCTTGTTACCGATAAGTACTCTTTTCTCATTCCCGTGATATGTGATCCCTTGTGAGCGAGTCACATGCTTGCAAGATAATTGGATGACATTCCACCAAGAGGGCCCAGAGTATATCTATCTGTCATATGGATGGACAAATCCCACTCTTGATCCATGTGCCTCAACACATACTTTACAAACACTCAATGCCACCTTTATAGCCACCCAGTTACGGTGTGGTGTTTGATGTCATCAAAGCATCCTTTCGGTGATGGTGATTAGCATGATCTCATGGTCGAAGGAATTAGGTTACTATGTATCAGAAAGCTTATAGCAAATGAACTATTGAAATGACTTGATCTTTATGCTACGCTTATCTATAGGAGTATGTCCATCATACCATTCTCCTAATGATATGATCTTGTTGTTAATAACATCTCAATGTTCATGATCGAGAAGCCACGATCATCTAGTAACCAACAAGCTAGTATTATAAAGAGGCTTTACTAGGGACTCTAATTTAGTTTACAAACCACACAAGTATTAATGTTTCCGGTTAATACTGTTATAGCATGAATGTAAACATTTATCATAAACACAAAGATATAATAATAACCACTTTTATTATTGCCTCTAGGGCATATATCCAACAGTATCCCACTTGCACTAGAGTCAACTAATCTAGATTACATGGTAATATACCGAACACCCATGGCGGTTTGGTGCTGGTCATGTTTTGCCCTCGGGAGAGGTTTAGTCAACGGATCCGCCACATTCAGATCTGTGTGTACTTTGCAAATCTTTATGTCACCATCTTGGACATGCTCTCGAATAAGGTGAAAACGTAGCTTGATATGCTTCGGCTTCTTGTGTGACCTTGGTTCTTGCGCATTGGCTATGGCACCCATGTTATCACAATAGATAGACATTGGGTCCAGCGCACTTGGAACCACACCGAGCTCTGTAATGAACTCCTTCATCCATATCGCCTCTTGTGAAGCCTCCGAAGCAGCTATGTATTCTGATTCAGTTGAAGATCTCTCCACAACTCTTTGCTTTGCACTCCTCCAGCTAACTGCTGCACTATTCAAAGTAAATACATATCCAGATTGAGATTTAGAATCATCCGGATCGGTGTTCCAACTAGCATCGATGTAACCATTAACAATGAGTTGTTCATCACCTCCATAAGAAAGAACCATATCCTTAGTTCTTCTCAGGTACTTAAGGATATTTTTGACCGATGTCCAATGATCCACTCCTAGATCACTTTGATATCAGCTAGTCAAACTAACAACATATGCAATGCCGGGTCTTGTACATAGCATGGCATACATAAGAGATCCTATGGCTAAGGCATAGGGAGTCTTACTCATCCTTTTTCTATCTTCTGCCGTTGCAGGACTTTGAGTTTTACTCAAGGTCGTATTGGGCAACATGGGCAAGAACCCTTTCTTGTTATCTTCCATTCCAAACCTCTTTAGAACTTTGTCCAAATATGTAATTTGTGACAATGATATTAGGCGTCTCGATCTATCTCTATAAATCTTTATGCCTAATATGTAAGCTGCTTCGCCAAGATCTTTCATTGAAAAACTATTATTCAAATAATCCTTGACACTATTAAGAAGGTCTACATCATTCCCAATCAACAATATATGTCATCTACATATAGTATTAAGAATGCTACAGAGCTCCCACTCACTTTCTTGTAAATACAAGCTTCTCCATAAGTTTGTATAAAACCAAAGTTTTTGATTACCTTATCAAAACATTGATTCCAACTTCGTGATGCTTGCTTCAATCCATAAATGGATCGTTGAAGTTTGCATACCTTGTTAGCATCTTTAGGATCGACAAAACCTTTGGGTTGTACCATATACAACTCTTCATCAATATCTCCATTGAGGAACGCCGTTTTGACATCCATCTGCCATATCTCATAATCATAATATGCAGCGATTTCTAAGAAAATCCTCACAGACTTTAGCTTCGCTACTGGTGAGAAAGTCTCATCATAGTCAACTCCTTGAATTTGTCGAAACCCTTTTGTGACAAGTCGAGCTTTATAGACAGTAACATTACCATCAACATCTGTTTTCTTCTTGAAAATCCATTTGTTCTCGATAGCCTTCCGGCCATCCGGTAAGTCCACCAAAGTCCATACTTGGTTTTCGTACATGGATCCAATCTCGGATTTCATGGCTTCTTGCCATTTATTGGAATTTGGGCTCATCATCGCTTCCTCATATGTCGCAGGGTCATCGGTGTTGTCCACCAAAATGACACTCATAACGGGATCATACGAATCAGGAGTGGTACGAGTTCTTGTTGACCTGCGACGTTCCATAGTAACTTCAACCGAAGTTTCATGATCAACATCATTAGCTTCCTCTCTTATTGGTGTAGGCGCCATAGGAACTGTTTCCGGCGTTGTGCTACTTGCAAGTTCGAGAGAAGGTTCAACAACCTCGTCGAGTTCTACTTTCCTTCCAGTCACTTCTTTCGAGAGAAACTCCTTCTCTAGAAAGGATCCATTATTGGCAACGAAGATTTTGCCCTCGGATCTATGATAGAAGGTGTACCTAATAGTTTCCTTCGGGTATCCTATGAAGATGCATTTTTTCGCTTTGGGTTCAAGCTTGTCGGGCTGTAACTTCTTTACATAAGCTTTGCAACCCCAAACTCTAAGGAACGACAATTTAGGTTTTTCCCAAACCATAATTCATACGGTGTCGTTTCAACGGATTTAGATGGTGCCCTATTTAAAGTGAATGCGGCTGTTTCTAATGCATAACCCCAAAATGATAGCGGTAAATCTGTAAGTGACATCATAGAACGAACCATATCTAAGAGAGTTCGATTACGATGTTCGGACACACCATTACGTTGTGGTGTTCCCGGCGGTGTCAATTGTGAAAGTATTCCGCATTTCTTCAATTGCTCGCCAAACTCGTAACTTAGATATTCACCTCCACGATCAGATCGTAGAAATTTAATCTTCTTGTTACGTTGATTCTCTACCTCACTTTGAAATTCCTTAAACTTCTCGAAAGTTTCGGACTTATGTTTCATGAAATAGATATACCCATATCTACTCAAATCATCCGTGAAGGTAAGAACATAACGATAACCACTGCGCGATGCTACACTCATTGGGCCACACACATCAGTATGTATGATTTCTAATAAGTCCGTAGCTCGCTCCATCATACCAGAAAATGGAGTCTTAGTCATTTTACCCATCAGAGATGCTTCACATCTTTCAAGTGATTCGAAATCAAGTGATTCAATAAGTCCATTGGAATGGAGTTTCTTTATACGCTTCACTCCAATATGACCAAGACGAGAGTGCCACATATAGGTCGGGTTATCGCTCAATTTCAAACGTTTAGCTTCAATGTTATTAATGTGTGTATTTCTACAATGGAGATTCAATAAGAATAGACCATCTATCAAAGGTGCATGTGCATAAAACATATTACTCATATAAATCGAACAACCATTATTCTCGGACTTAAACAAGTAACCGTCTCGCAATAAACATGATCCTGATATAATGTTCATGCTCAACGCAGGCACTAAATAACAATTATTTAAGTATAAAACTAATCCCGATGGTAGATGAAGAGGTACCGCCGACCATGATCACATCAACCTTTGATCCATTTCCAACGCGCATCGTCACCTCGTTCTTCGCTAGTTTCCGTCTATTCTGTAGCACCTGTTTCAAGTTACAAATATGAGCAACCGAACCAGTATCAAATACCCAGGCACTACTACGAGTACTAGTGAGATACACATCAATAACATGTATATCGGATATACCTTTCTTCTTGATGTTGCCGTTCTTCAAATCCGCCAAGTACTTAGGGCAATTCTGCTTCCAATGACCTTATCCCTTGCAATAAAAGCACTCAGTATCAGGCTTAGGCCCAGCCTTGGTCTTCTTCGCCGGCGCGGTAACTTTCTTACCGCCCTTCTTGAAGTTTCCCTTTTTCTTAGACTTGCCTTGCTTCTTGAATTTGGGGGTCTTATTGACCAACAACACTTGGTGCTCTTTCTTTATCTCCACTTCTGCAGACTTTAACATGGAGAAGAGTTCGGGCAATGACTTGTCCATGTTTTGCATATTGTAGTTCATCACAAAGTTCTTGTAACTTGGTGGTAGTGATTGAAGGACACGGTGAATCCCCAAAGCATTAGGAATCACTATACCCAAGCTTTGAAGCTTGCTTGCGTGCCCAGACATCGGAAGCACGTGCTCACTGACGGAGCTGCCCTCTTCCATCTTGCAGTAAAAGAACTTTCAGAAGTCTCAACTGCCGCGTGAGCCTCAAATATCATTTTGAGTTCACGGACAATATCATGTGGGTCATGGTTCTCAAACCTTTTCTGAAGCTCCGATTCCAAACCATACAAGATAGCACACTGAACTGTGGAGTACTGATTCTTCCGAGCGAGGAAAACATTCTTTACCTCATCGGTAGCATCAGCTGCAGGTGGGTCACCCAGCGGTGCATCCAGCACATAGGTCAAACTACCAGCATCGAGGATAATCCTCAAATTGCGGAACCAATCCGCGAAGTTGCTTCCATTGTTTTTTAACTTTTCTTTCTCTAGGAACGCATTAAAATTTATGGTAGGGGCCACCATTGATCTACAACATATTTGCGATAGTTTAGACTAAGTTTATGACAAATTGAGTTCTAATTAATAGTTAAATTAATCTAGGTGAACTCCCACTCAAAACAATATCCCTCGCATTGTTTTAGTGATCACACGAACCAAATCCACCACATCAAAACCGATCATCACGAGAATTGATGTAGCTTCAATGGCGAACAATCAACATGTTCATCATATCTACTGTATGACTCATGCTTTACCTTTCGGTGATCCGTGTTCCGAGACCATGTCTGTACATGCTAGGCTCATCAAGATCAAACCTTAGCTTCCGCATGAGAAAATCTGGCTTTCTCATGTTGTATACAATCGCAGAATCTAACACACCCGATCATCATGTGGTGCTTCGAAACAACAAGCTTTAGCAAT
The DNA here is from genome assembly GCA_916181665.1 of Avena sativa. Classification (NCBI taxonomy): domain Eukaryota; kingdom Viridiplantae; phylum Streptophyta; class Magnoliopsida; order Poales; family Poaceae; genus Avena; species Avena sativa. The sequence goes on from OV702282.1 coordinate 201,270,435, forward strand.
GGTACTTACTAAGGATGAACACTTTATAATTTGAAATTTTTGTGCTTGAGGGATCATCTTATAATGCTACCATCGCGAACTAAGCAATACAAGATGCATAAAAGGATTAACATCACATGCAATTCATAATATGTGATATGATATGGCCCTTATTCTTGTGCTTCCGATCTCTATCTTCAAGCACAAACATGATCTCCATCATCACCGACACGGTGTCAAGGTCAATGGCGCCGCTTCATGGTTGTTGTCCACCAGCATCAACTATTACAACTACTTTGAATAATAGACACGCATGTCTTAACGGAATTAAAAAACAACCATATGGCTCCTGCCGGTTGCCAACTTACAATAAGGAACATTGCATACATCATATATAATCACAATCATGGCCATATCACATCACAGCACACCCCTGCAAAACAAAGTTAGACGCCTCTAATTTTCTTTGCATGTTTTACGTGGTTTGGGGCTTTCAATAAGTGTCGTTCTAACTTACGAACAAGATTCATCGTCGATACTAGTATTGTCAATCACCCGTTGTAAATTGAATCTTAACTATGTTGGGATAAACAGGCACCCACAAAGCCACTTAAGCAATACAAGTTGCATGTCAAGTGTGGAGCAAGTCTCATGAACGATGCCATGTAAGGTTAGCCCGGGCCGCTTCATCCCACCATCCCGCAAGATGCAAAGTACACAAGAAGAAATCGACAACAAAAGCATCAACGCCCACAATGACCATTGTGTTCTACTCGTGCAACAGATCTACATATAGACACGGCTCTGATACCACTCTAGGGGTTCGTAGCATGGAAAACAAAAATATTCTACCGCATGCACACAAACAAGCCAAGATCTATCTACTAGATTGTAGCAACGAGTCGATTAGAGTACTCACCCTCGAAGATTCCAAAGCGGTTAACGAGAGCAGATTCTCGTGGGTTATGTAGTTGTACACTTGCCGATCTCAAGATCGCGTAGACGATCCTTCCGGCGCTGCGTTCCGGAAGCGCTTCCGCAGTCGGTCACACGTTCGGTACTCGATGAAGACCCTCCTCTCCCTTGTTCATTAGGCAGCGGAGGTTGTAGTTCTCCCCTCGCGATTCCGGCAGCACGACAGTGCAGTGTCGGAAGTAGAGGGAAGATCTCGTAGGGCTTCACCTAAGACGGTGCGAGTTATGGTGGATCTAGGGTTTTCCGGCGATCTAGGTTTAGAAGGCCGGAGAGGAGGAGGAGGAAGATTCGGCGGCGGCGCGGCGGCGACGAACGGGGTGGGGAGGGCTGACTCTTGTGGTGTTTGGGGCAGCCCTCCCCCTCTATTTATGAGAGGGGGGGCAGCCTTGGGAGGGGAGGGTTTGAATCCAAACCCAAACCCAAGTTGGATTGAAGGAAGGACTCTTTCCTTCTTTCACACGGAAACCATTGTTCTAGTTTGACTTTTCAAACCTCCCGTTTGACTTTCAATTTAGAGCTTTAATTCTCTCTTGCAAATGCCCAAACCAAGTGACCTTGAATATGATCCAATTATTCCACTTACTCATGACATATTCATGGACCATTCCCCTTCCGGTCCGGCGAACCTTCTAGAACCTCTCCGATGAAAACATTGAAATCATTCCCGAACTCCGGAATCGGACTTTCCTTATATGAATCTTATTCTCCGGACCATTCCGGATCTCCTCATGATATCCCAGATCCTATCCGAGACTCCGTATGACATTCGGTATCCCTACTTACATTCCATATCTACTAAACAACATCGAATCCTTAAGTGTGTCTCCATACGGTTCGTGAATTATGCGGACATGACCGAGACACTTCTCCGATCAATAACCAATAGAGGAATCTGGAAATTCATATGGCTCCCACATATTTCTACGATTACTTTGCGATCGAATGAACCACTTACATACGATACCAATTTCCCTTTGTCTCATGATAGTTTACTTATCCGAGGTTCTGATCGTCGGTATCTTTGCATACCTAGTTAAACCTCATGACCGATAAGTACTCTTTTCTTGTTCCCGTGATATGTGATCCCTTGTGAGCCAGTCACATGCTTGCAAGCTAATTGGATGACATTCCACCGAGAGGGCCCAGAGTATATCTATACGTCATATGGATGGACAAATCCCACTCTTGATCCATGTGCCTCAACACATACTTTCCAAACACTCAATGCCACCTTTATAGCCACCCAGTTACGGTGTGGTGTTTGATGTCATCAAAGCATCCTTTCGGTGATGGTGATTAGCATGATCTCATGGTCGAAAGAATTAGGTTACTATGTATCAGAAAGCTTATAACAAATGAACTATTGAAATGACTTGATCTTTATGCTACGCTTATCTATAGGAGTATGTCCATCATACCGTTCTCCTAATGATATGATCTTGTTGTTAATAACATCTCAATGTTCATGATCGAGAAGCCACGATCATCTATTAACCAACAAGCTAGTATTATAAAGATGTTTTATCAGGGACTCTAATTTAGTTTACAAACCACACAAGTATTAATGTTTCCGGTTAATACTGTTATAGCATGAATGTAAACATTTATCATAAACACAAAGATATAATAATAACCACTTTTATTATTACCTCTAGGGCATATCTCCAACAGTAATATCCATCGTGGACCCTTCAATCATGATCATCGTGTCGTCCGCATATTGGAGGTGTGTAACCCCTCCTCCAGGGATCAGGTGCCCTACCACTCCAAAGATGTGACTGGCTGATTTAGCCTTCTCCAGCATCTCCACGAGGGCATATACTGCCGCATTAAACGGCAAGGGGGAAATGGGATCCCCCTGTCTAACTCCGCAGGAGGGACGAAGGTAGGGTCCAATTTCCCCGTTGATGTTGATTGCGTTTCTCCCCGTCATGACGAACTGCATTATCCAGGAGATCAGGCATTTGTCAAATCCTCTACGAGAGTAAATTGCAGGAAGCTACCGTAATTCGGGCTGTCAGAACGAGTCAGTACCAAGATTCTTAATTTTTGCTCGTCAGTACCAGTTTTTGGACAGCCCAACGCGAATCACGCTGATCCCTGTCTGATCCCATTTTTGACAGCGCGACCCCACTGTCAGGGTCCACGTGGACAAACGGCCGTTGCCGTGCCGTTTGGACCGCATTGGCTAAGACACACCCTACCATTTTCCACCTTCAGTATGTAGTAAGGAGGGTGGCATGCTTCTTCTCTATCTTAGCTTTTTCTTCAGCAAGCAGAGCAAGCACCTTACCATTTTCCACCTTCTCATCCATTCTGGCATCATTACTTTCATGGTACATAGCCCACAAACTAACTATTGCATTACTCAAATGATCTGGCCACTCTTCATCTTTCCATGCAACAAACCCACAGTTCAACACTTGCTATTACAAATAAATAAAACCATATGAGATAAAGAAGATTTCATATAAGACATGGATTATACTAACAACAAATACTAATATATGTAACTAAGCTAGTGAGCAAAGCAACTAGGAAGTGAGCAATGCAACTAGGCTTCTGTTTACAATTTCATATAAGAGCAACTATCAACTAGGATTCAACAAAGATAAAATCTATTATAATTAGCAACTATGGTTCAACATACTAGGCAGTGAGCAAAGCAACTAGGCAGAGCAACTAGGCAGTGAGCAAAGCAACTAGGCAGATGAACTAGGCAGTGACCAAAGCAACTAGGCAGATCAACTAGAATAGACAGTGAGCAAAGCAACTAAAACTATTGTAATTGGGAATAGAACTCACATTTTCCACAGGGCACAGATAAAATCTACGGCCAGTGTTGCTCTCTTCAAAAGCCACGCACTGCTACAGTGCCATCTTGTGGTTGCGACAAACCAGGGCGTAATCTGGGGCTATGCCGCTGAAATTTGGATCCTCAACAAATGCAGGAGCATAATCTAGGTCCGTCAGGTCCTAGTCAAGCAGAAATTGCAAAGACAAATGAGGTAAATGGGGAGGAGTGAACAATTCCTAAATCGCCAAAATTCAACCCTAACCCTAGATAATGAGCTTAGCCCAAGAATGTCCGAGCTAGAACTCTCCCCATCGTCCCAGCTAGGCATGCTGGCGATGGCTAGCAGCCTCGGATGGCTGCAATGGCCCAGCGATGGTGGCGGCGACGGCAATGGAGCTGCGCGGCGGCGGTGACAAGAACAAGTGGAGTAGGAGCGAGCTGGGACTGATGTGTGTTGACCGAGCATGGACCAGGGTGTGTCTTAGACGATGCGGTCCAAACGGCGCGATAATGGCTGTTTATCCACGTGGACCCTAACAGTGGGTCCGCGCTGTCAAAAATGGGATCAGACAGGGATCAGCGTGATTCGCGTTGGGCTGTCCGAAAACTGGTACTGACAAGCAAAAATTAAGAATGTTGGTACTGACTCGTTCTGATAGCCCGAATTGTGGTAGCTTCTTGCAATTTACTCCCTCTATGAAGGAGGACCTCGCAAAGGAACCTCCAGTCCAGACGGTCATAGGCCTTCTGAAAATCTAGTTTCAGAAACACGCCTTTCAACCTTTTGGACTTGACCTCGTGGATAATCTCGTGTAGTGAGAGGACTCCATCATGTATTAATCGGCCTTTGATAAAGGTGAATTGATACTGGTGAGTGAGTGGCTCCATTACAGGAGCCAAACGGGAAGCACAGACTTTCGCAAAGATCCTTTGAACGACATTGATGACCGTGATGGGCCTGAATTGGCGAATATCCGAGGCTCCTACTACCTTAGGAATCAAGGTGATTACACCAAAGTTCAGGCGACCCATCACCAAGGATCCCGTGTAGAACTCCTGGAAAATCGGCATGATGACTGCCTTAAGCTCCTTCTAAAAGGTTTGGAAAAGGGCTACAGGGAGACTGTCAGGTCCTGGGGCGGAGTTAGTCTTCATGTTTTTCACTGCCCGCTCTATCTCTTCCGGCAGGAATGGGAGGGTAAGCTCCACATTCTCGTCAACTGTGACTCTGGCCCCTGCTGGCCAGAAATCCTCCGCCAATGCGACCCCGGTGAAGGGTCCTTCCATGAAAAGTTCCTTGTAGAACGTGTATATATGGGAGGATATATCATCTGCCTCCTCTATGAGACGCTCATCGTACCACATGCAGGGGATAGATCACTTTCTGCGGCGTCCGTTGGCCACCGCATGAAAGTAGGCAGTGTTCATGTCTCCTGGAGGAGCCAATTTTGGCGACTTCTTTGGTGCCATAATAGCTCCTCGCCTTTGTAAATCTCCACTAGTGAGGTCTCTAATGCATAGTGATGGGTCCAATCCGCCACGGATAGACCAACCGAGTCTGCAGGTCTAAGGCCTGGATCTCTTCCAGTAGAACTCCTTTTTGGAGCCTGATCGCTGCGCTAGATTTCCCCCAACCTCTCATGAATTGGCGGGCCATCTTGGTGTAGTGATGCCACACGTCCATGGCATTAAACCTCCTGGGGGTGCCATAGCTGCCGCCCTCCACTTCATTTGTATCGCCTCCACAAAACCAGGCTGCTGAAGCCAGGAGTTTTCAAAGTGGAAGCGGTTTGAACACGGTGGTGAGCTCCCCCTGTCGATAGAAGCAACGGGACGTGATCCGAGCCAACCCTAGTGATGGCATGAAGCGAGCATAACGGGAAGGCGACCTCCCACTCCACCGATACAAAGACGCGATCCAGGACACTCCTGACCGGGTCCACTCGGTTGTTTGTCCAGGTAAACTGAGCTCCCACACGCGTGATCTCTCTAAGGGCGAGATCCGCGATACAATCGTTGAACAACCGCATGTGGGGGATGTCCATGTTGTGGGAGCTCTTATTCTCTGTAGAGCGAATCAGGTTGAAATCGCCCGCCACAACCACCAGAAGGGTGCAACGCTCCACCTTAGCCTTAAGTTCTTCCAAGAAATACTAGGACCGGATATGGTCTGCAGGGCCATAGACAATGATCATCTCCTAGCGGAGGTTAGACCGTCTATGGGTGAGAGCCATGCTGACGAAGAAATCCCTGCGGTCCATATCCTCTACCTCGAAGGTGTCCTCCTTGGCGACAAGGAGAATATCTCCCGAGTGTCCCGACGCGGGGATCCAGGTCCATGTAAACTTGTGACGCGATAAGCCTTGGAGTTTTGAGATCTGGAAGTCTTGTTTGATTGTCTCTTGGAGTCCCACTATATCTACATCTTCCTGACACATGTATTATTTTATTTGGCATTTATGACCATCATTACCAAAACCCCTAATGTTCTAGATGAACGATTTGATTGCTAGCCAATTCATTGGATAACATTATTGGGTTTGGTCCCCTTATGGGGGACATGTCGGGTCTTGCTTGCCGCCGGAGGCCTGGAGCTCGGCCTCGGCGGCCTCCCAAGCGATCCCCTATCTAGGGGGGTCTCCTGGGTCGCGACCGAGGGGCGCTGCTGAGGAGAACCATCCATCCTGGTTCCAGGATCAGAAGTGCCAGATCCTGGAGGTGTCGAGGTTTCCTCCCGCTCCTACGCAATACGGGCACGTGCAGCGGCAAGGAACCCCTTGTAAATCTCCTTAGCCCTAATCACCTCAATCTACTCGAGTCTCGGGCCTTGCTCACCGCGAAAGACCAGACCACTATCAACCGCCACTTGTGCGAGGTGTTCAATCGGAAGATCATCTAGAACCGAGAACCTAGAGCCAGAGGGAGGGGAATGGGAGGAAGGAGGGCATGAGGACGGGGTTTTCTGAGGTGTACTTGTGTCAAGGTTGCGGACTGCAGTCCGCTGAGCTGCCAGCTGGGACACCGTGGGCTCCACGCCCGAGCTTCCTGCCCTGGTGCGTGCCAGTCGCGCACTATGGCGTGACGGTGGTGGCACTGGGCGGGGTGTATGGGTCTGTCGCGCCTTAGGGCCAGCAACGGGAGTGGTGAAGAAGACCGCCACTGGCTCCTCCGTGTGAAGCGTTGGCGTCGCCGGGACCATAGCTGGGGATCCCTTGGGCGAGGTCGTCGTGGAGCCTAGGAACAGGATGTAGCACAACACTCCTGGAGAGCGGGGTGACGAGGGTACCATCACCACCGTTCCCACACTCCCAGAGTCTCTATCAGCCTCCCCTGTCCAGCCTCCCCCCGTCTTTATTGCATTTTCGGCCCATACTGCTAGCAATGTTATGGCGCCCCGCAAAACCACTACTAGAAAATCGCGTTGTTTTTGTGCATTGCATCATCATGACCGCATGCTCATGTCATCATGCCACATTGCATTTGAGCATCGTCATCATCTTGCATTTGCTTGCATAAAACTATTTTCGGAAAAACCTATTTTTGTTTTCTAAACGCCCCGTCTTTGTTCAAACACAAAACCCGGGTCTCCGGATTATTTTGTTTTGTCTGCCAACGATTTGCAAAAAGCCCCGTTTGGAATAAATAAATTGTTTAATTATTTTTAGGGGGCAGCCGCACCGGGCCGATCCGACCCAGTCGGCCACCCCCAGAATAAAACCGGCCTACCCAAAAATCTATTCCTACCCAATCCTAGTCTACCCAAACCCCCTCCACCTCACCCCGGCCAATCTCAAACCGCCACCTCCCCTTTTTCCCAACTCCCTCCACTCCTAGCCTGCCACCTCACCCACTCTGCCTCCAATCCCCACACACCCAACACACCCACCTGCCTCTCTCCCTGGCCCGACCCACACCCTCCACCCTGCCGCCTCCCCGTCACGTTCCCAGGGCCCACCTTCCTCTGATCTTTTCCCCACCTCGCAACCGCCCGCAAGCCCCGCTCCCCTCGCCTGCTCTCCTCCCACCATCTCTTGCCCCGCACGCGACGCAGCCAGCGCCCACCACCGCCGTCCCCCACCTCGCCTCTCTTCCTCTCGATATGAGCGCCCGCCTCCGGCCGACACCCTCTCCCTCTCCGGCCACGGTCCCCGCCTCCGAGCGCCGCTCCGCGGGCCTCCCCTCCCTCTCCTTCGTCTCTACCGCCCTCTGCTGCCGTCCTCGCTGCCCGCTCCCCCCGTCGAGCTCCGGCCGGCCTCGACCGCCTCTGCCCGCCTCCCCGGCGCAGTAGCGCGCCCCCCGGCCGCCTTCTTCGATCTCTGCCGAAGAGCTCTTGCAACGCCCGACCCCGTGGGCCCCTGCTCTGTGCAACCTCGTCTGTCCCGCGATAGAGTCCGGCACCCCCGCAGTATCCGATGCCCCTTCCCCCTCGCGCCCGAGCGGGTCCCGTCTGCAACCACCGGGGACACCACCAACTTGCCATGTCTGGCCCACAATCCATCTCCTCCACCGCTGGTTTTCCTTGCTCGCGCGTGTCGTTGGCCGCGCCCTCTGCTTCCTCCTCTCGCGACCTCCTCTGTACGTTGGATGTGTGTGGTTTCAGTCGATGTGGACGTTGGTGGACCATATTAGGTAAGTGGGTGTAGTGGCATGGTAGATCTGGAGTTGTTACTGTTAGGGTGAGATCGACCGTCGACCCCAACTAGTCTGAACTAGTGCATTGAAGCCCACCAAGATCTACTCTAACAACAAGGCCTTCGGAGTGGAATCAACAAGATCTACCTCACGGAGCGGCGAACCCCCGGACCCGGAGCATTCCTGGACACCAAGATCTACCGGCGACCCGAACGCCAATACCGACTCGATGGCGCGGACCCGACAAGATCTTCACAACGACAAGATCGACACCGACCAGGGCGAGTCCGATGCGCCCCCGACGCCACACCAAGTCCTTCTTCCCGGAACGCCAAGCTCTTCATCTTGTACCCGATCTTCGAAGACCGATCCCGACGAACCCTGAACCCGGAGACCGAACCCCGAAACCCCAAGATCTGCCGTACCCCGATGTGTGAACCCAAACCCGAGACCTTATTTTATTATATGATATAAACTTGTTGCATATAAAATTGCCATACTTGGATGCATACTTGTCTTTGGTTTGGGGGCCTTATGCCGATTCACCATATAATTAAATATGGGGCCCATATGCGGGCAAATCTAGTCTTATATTGGCCCCATTTAAATTTGTGCATCGAACCGGTGATATATTTTGCCATGTTAAGACAACATTCAAATTGTGGGGTAGCTAAACAACATGAACCATTTAAGTAATGTCGGGACCCCGGTTCCGCTTAATATTGCCTAATTGCATCGCATCTTTGCCATGCCATGCATCATACATGCATCATGCCCGATCTTTTGCCGTAGTATTAAATAGTGCATCCGGTGTTTCATCTAGTGTTTTGCTTCTTTGCGGATAAGGCCGTTGAGTTGATGCGAGTGTCGACCCGATCTTCGGATGAACCTTCGGCAATGTTTTCAGGCGAGCATCTCCCCCTTTCTACCTATCTTACTTTTATAGTATTTATTCCCTCCTGTTGATCTATTGCTATCTGTGTTGCGATGGTCTAGTTTTCGTACCCGTGTTATCCCTTGCAGCCTTATATTTCCTTGGACACCTCCTATTACCTGTTGTTTGGTAGATAGTTGGACCTGCGCGTCGTAGTCGCTTGCTCAAGTGCTGTTGCGTGTCGTCAAGTACCACAGTTGTTGGAGTATTGCCGTGTGTTTATTGTTGGAAATGATCAAGACTTTAATTACTGTTTAACAACTAAAATTGAAGTAGGTAAATGCAGAGGCACAGGTGGGCAATAGATGTTATTTGGTTGTTAACCGTCCACTTGTGTCCCGTAGGACCCCGAGTACTTGATACCTGTTCCTTGAATATTCACGCTATCCACATCCGGGAGGATTATGGGACCCCCCTGAGCCAGAGCTTAATTCATTCTTATTTCTTGGGGCCACAAACTAGTTTGAGGTTTTATTTACTATCCTGTACTTATGCCATGCTTTACTGCTTTATTTACGATTGTGCGAGGAGCACCTGTACTGTTTAGGTAAGCGGAGTGTTTTCGCGGTATCGACAAGCCCAGTCACATTTTCGGGTTCCCAGTCGTTTACAGCCACTGACGCAAACCTTGAGTCCGTCTCGGAGTCAGCTAACTTCGTTGCGGGTGTACTCGATGGGGTGGCCCCCTGAAATATTTCTGAATCTTGTGATTGCTTTGTCGTGAAGGCCTCGTTGGGTTTTGATTTGGTTTTTCCGAGGTTGATCGAGTGTGTGTTGCTATTTTTGCACCCCTGCAGGGTAAAACTTTCTGAAAGCCGTGTCCGCGGTTATGGACGACTTGGAGCACAGTATCTCGATCATAGACAACTATAACTAAAGTAGTGCTATAAATTTGACTTTATAATGACTAGTAACCAGCTTCACTATAATGGAATGGCTAAATAAAATTGTCAACCATTGCTTGTTTGGGTTGTCGCTTGCTACCATTGTATCTGACTAGTAAGTATTGCAACTACAACGGAATGGCTAAATAAAAGTACCAACAACTGCTGGGTTTTGGGGATATCTCATGCTAATTGTATTTGACTAGTAAGTGACGCCACTACAACGGAATGGTTAACTAAAATTGCCCACTGCTTATTATATCAGGATGACTATCTATACTTGACTAGTAATTGCTGCAACGATAACTGAATAAATAAAACTGCCAACTGTGTGAGTTCCTCGGTTGACTTCCTCGTTTGGTCTCGAGGGGGGGAAATACCAGGATGAGTTTGTTTGGTGTTAGAATTAGGTTGGACCCGAATAGGTCTTTCTTATCCCTCTCTAATAGCCGACAGTTGTATCGAGTCTCTATAGGTTGTTTAGTGCATGCTGCGCTGTCGCTCAGTCCACCATACCTATGTAGGCGAGGACCGCCGAATTCTAGCCTCGCCGTGTACTGGCCTCAGTACTGTCCGCTCTCTCTTTTTCCTTTGCCCTTTGCCGGCACCCCTTTTGTTTAAGCAGGTTTTGAGATCGACGCCGTTAGCAGGGTTACCCTTCCGGCTTGGCCTGGGCAGGGTTATGGACGCCATTGGTTATTCTTCAGGGCTCTTAGCCCCATTTGCATCTTGTCTGTACTCGGACGCTATATCGTTTTCAAGGTGATTTGGATCTTTGTATCGTATATCTGTATTCTTGACTCATGGAGTCGTGTTGTATATATATCTGTTCTGTGGGTCCCATCGAGAACTGTTGTGTAATGTTATTACTTCGTTTTCCACCCGCACGCAAGTGCCTGGTGGGCACCTTTGAATCGTTTCTATGCGGGTTTGGCGGGAAGCGCTAAAACTTGCATAGGGTCGATTCTGAGGGTGTTACAAATGTGCAGTTCTATCACATGGCAGAGCGGGCAGCGTGCATGACTTTCTGAACTGGGCTAACAAATGAATCGCCGGAGAAAATAGCCCGGGTCTTTTAAGAAAAAGAGGCACGGATCGATGTGACTAGGTTTCAGTGATGTATTGCCATTTTAGAACACAAACTACGGCCTGGTCTTGTTCTGTACTTGCGTACAGACGAATACATATGCTACTTTGAATCAAGCTTACCAAACTAGAACTAAGGCTAAACTCTTATGAGATCTGCAGATCAGTTGTTTTTTGATTACTGCATGTGGAACACATATTATACAACGAAGTCTGCTCAAAATTTCTGAAACACAGATACAGCTTCAAGCCTACTAGGCTCTAATCAGATTTAATATTTTCGAAAACTGCAGAACTTCTCATCTAGTGCGTGTCGACCTCACAGTTTACATGCAATGGCAGCAATTATACAATCTTCAGATTCTTTTTGGCTTGCCTCACATTCTGTCCCATGAAATGGTTTGCAAAATGTAAATATCTGTTTTTTTAACTATATGTAATCATTTTCAGAAAACAAAATTGCTGAAAGAAAAGTGCATTGCGCTCATGAACTGAATCTGGTCGATCAAAACTATCCCTAGCGTAGAAACGATTAAGAAACATCAATGGAAGTCATTGTAACAAGTCAACAGCTGAGTCACTTACATTGAAGAAGAGACTGTATCCAGTGAAATGCTTGCTCCTATCTACAGTAATTGCTCCTATCTACAGTACTCAGCCTCTACGGACGAGCGAGAAACCGTAAGCTGACGCTTCGAAGACCAAGAAATTAAATTATTGCCAAGAAAAACACAGTATCCTGAAGCGGATCGACGAGTGTCTGGACAACCAGCCCAGTCTGCATCGGAATATGCTATCAATGATGTGGGTGATGAGTGGTTGATATGCAAACTATGATCTAATGTACCTTTGAGATATCTAAGTATGCGTTTGACATAGTTAAAATGCGGGACTCTTGGATCATGCATGTAAAGACAAGCTTGCTGGACAATATATGATATTTCTGGACGTGTAATGGTGAGATACTGAAGGGCTCCAGTTAAGCTACGGTATAGAGTCGGATCAGGAAAAATATCACCATCCGAGGAAAATTTAGAAGAAGTATCTACAGTTGTACGGGATGGTTGACAATCTAACATTCCAGCCCTAGTTAGGAGATCAACAGAGTACTGACGTTGAGAGAGAAAAAGACCAGAAGAATCACGAATGACAGCTATACCTAAGAAGTGATGAAGGGAACCTAGATCAGTCATAGAGAATTCAGTTTGTAGGAGAGAAATAATATGAGTGAGAAAAGTTGTGGAGTATGCAGTGAGAACTATATCATCAACATAAAGTAGGAGATATGCAACCTGGGTGTTGGAGTGGTAAACAAAAAGAGAGTAGTCAGAACGAGAGGGAATGAATCCTATAGTTTGAATAAAGGTAGAAAAACGTTGAAACCAGGCTCGGGGTGCTTGTTTGAGGCCATAGAGAGATTTTTGGAGAAGGCAAACGTGATCAGGAAAAGAAGAATCTTCGAAACCGGAAGGTTGTTGAGAATAGACGACTTCGTTTAAGGAACCATGATGGAAAGCATTTTTTACATCGAGTTGATTAATGGGCCAGGAAGAGGAAACATCAAGACTAAGAATGGTTCGGATGGTGCTAGGTTTAACTACTGGAGAGAAAGTTTCGTCGTAATCGACACCGCGTTGTTGAGAGAACCCACGAAAAACCCAAACCGAGAGAGAGTGCCATCAGAATGAAATTTTTGACGGAACACCCACTTTCGAGAAACAACATTTGCATTAGGAGGTCGGGAAACAAGTTGCCATGTGTTATTGGATTGGAGTGCTTGAAACTCATCGCGCATGGCAGCGGACCAGTTCGGATCAAGAAGAGAAGATTTGTATGTTTTGGGAAGAGGTGAGAGAGTTGGAGAAGCATGAAGATTGAGGCGTGTTTTAGGAAGTCGAAAACTAGACTTGGCACGTGTGTGCATGGAATGGTAATTGTTAGGTGCGATAATGGGAACGGCATGTGAAGGAGGAGCTGCTGCATCCGGCGCATCGGAGGAGGAGGAGGCAGCAGCATGAGGGGCAGAGGATTGGGTAGTTTGATTGTCGGGGGCAGGAGTTTTGGGGCGGCGAGCGTAAACCTGGGTTATGGGTGGTCGAGACACAGGTGCTGATGGGGCTGTCGGGGCAGCCGAGTCGGCCGGGGCAGGGTTAGGGACTACCGTGGCAGGAGAATCGGGAGCGGTATTGGTCGAGGCAGGATAGTGGGCAGCCGTGGCAGGGTTGTAGGGCAGGTTAGGAACGAAAAATTGAGGTTTTATGGAATTGGCTGGGCGAGGGGTGGATGTGGTGGGAGTAGACGGGTTCTAGTGGCAAAAGGAAAGGTGTTTTCATCGAAAGTGACATGCCTAGAGATGTGAATGTGACCGGTCACAAGATCAAAACACCGGTAGCCTTTGTGTTCGTCTGAATAACCTAGGAAGACACAAGGAAGGGAACGTGGAGAGAGTTTGTTTGGGGAAGTTGCATAGACATTGGGAAAGCAAAGGCAACCAAAAACGTGAAGCTCATTGTAGTTTGGGTGAGAGAGAAAAAAGGAGTAGAAAGGTGTGGTGTTTGGGTTAGTGCTAGATGGTCGAATATTGAGGAGATAGGTTGCGGTTCTAAGAGCTTTAGTCCAAAACGTGGAGGGCATAGATGATTGAATGAGGAGTGTGCGAACTATGTCATTGATGGTGCGGAGTGATCGCTCAGCCTTGCCATTTTGTGGGGAAGTGTAAGGGCAAGAGAAACGAAGGAGAATGCCATGTTGGAGAAAGAAATTACGGTTTGCAAAGTTGTTAAATTCTTTTCCATTGTCACATTGGATAAATTTTATGGGTAAAAAGAAGTGTGAGTTGACATAGGTTTTAAAGTTGATAAAAAGTGAGTGGACATCAGATTTGTTGCGAAGTGGAGAAGTCCAAACGAAGTGTGTAAAATCATCTAAAATAACTAAGTAGTATTTGAAACCAGAGAGACTCACAGTTGGAGAGGTCCATAGATCACAGTGCAAAAGTTCAAAGGGATAAGTACTATGAGAAGTAGAATGCGCAAATGGTAAACGAACATGTTTTTCTTGTTGACAAAACTCACAAACGGAGGAATTATGAACCTCTTTATTACAAGGGATCAAAAAATCACTAAGTAGAGAGGATAAAGTGGCTTTATTCGGATGGCCTAAGCGTTGATGCCATAGATCTACGGAGGCGAGCATGGATGATGGAGACGAGGCCGCAGGAGTGCCATGAACAGAGTAGAGGTCGCCAGAGCTATCGAAGCGAGCGATCTCCGCCTTGGTCATGAAATCCTTCACAGACAAGCCAAAAGGGTCAAATTCGACGGAAACATAGTTGTCTTTGGTGAAACGACGAACAGAGATTAAATTTTTAATGAGGGCTGGTGCAACTAAGACATCTTTAAGTAGGAGTGGTTTGGAAGTGGAAGATGCAAGGTTTGTATGACCGACACATGAAATTGGTATGGAGGAACCATCGCCTAATGTAATGGATGAAAAATGAGATGGTATGCAAGTTGACAACATAGTATTCCATGAAGACATGTGACTAGAAGCACCAGAATCGAAAATCCAATCAGTACCTGAGTTACCTTGAGCAGCAAAATTATTCATGGCCTGTAGAAACGCAGCTTGGTCCTAGCTCGGAGTAGAGGGAGTCGGTGCAGTTGACGGAGCAGGTACTGGCGCAGGTGGTGGCGGTGCAGCAGGAGTCGAGTACATGGTGTATGGCGAGTAGTAGCCTCCAGGATTATAAGTGACCGGTGCCGAAGGGCCATAAGGACCCATATCAAAGGGCATCGGCGAGTGCATCGGCGAGGCATAGGGAGCCGGCGATGGTGCAGCATACATGGGCGGTGAAGGAGCGGCGTAATGAGCTTGTGTAGGGACCCGTGGTGCAAGGAAGCCAGGTGAGCCTGTATGAGGATGCATGCCGGGCTGCCACGAACCAGTGTAGGCAGGTGGCACGCCAACAGGAGAGGGCGCGGTCCAGGGCATTGGCCAAGCCTGAACCATGCCAGTCCAAGGGTCCTGAGAAGATCGCCAAGCTGGTGCTGCAGGTGGAGCCGGTGGTGGTGCCGGGGCAGGTGGAGGGGACGGTGCTGTTGGAGGAGGCCGTGGTGCAGGCGGCCGATAGATAGTCCGGGTGCCCCTATAGTTGGGGCTAGGGCGCCAACCTGGCGGTGGAACAGGCGCAAGCGGCGCCGGAGGCGGTGGCGGTGCAGGAGGCCGTGGAGCAGCAGCATAGGCCTGAGGGTGAGACTCTTGAGTGGTCATGGCGCGGTCCGCCCAGGATAGCATGGAGCGGACTTCTGCAAAGGAAGGAGACGGCCGCATCATGGGGATGAAGGACTGCTGCTTGTCGAAGTGCTGATTGAGGCCGACGAGGAGGATCTAGATGAGCTGTTTGTCCTCAACAGGATCACCGAGTTCACGGAGTTCATCGGCGATGGTCTGGAGGCGCTAGCAGTATACCCCCATGGGCAAGTCGCCCTGGGCGGTGTTCCGAAGCTCCGTGTTGAGCGTGTTGACATGGGCGTCGGCGTTGTCCTGAAAAAGCTGACGGAGGGTTGCCCAAAGGGCGGCGGCGCTGGTGGCAGCCCTGAAAACGAGATTGAAAATCTCGGTGCTCACCCGCTGGTAGATCCACTGTATCACAGCGAGATCATCCTTGACCCAGCGGGGATCCGAGGGAGACGGCGGGATGTTGGGGTCGACGTGCGCCATGAGGTTGCAGCGACCCAAGTGCACCTCAAAAAGATGCCTCCAATGGTAGTAGTTGTGTTTGGGGAGATCTAAAGTGATGTGAATCAATGGAGTAACGTCGGAGATTGTATCGACGAAGTTGATGGTGGTGGCGATAGGAGGTGGGGTGGATGAGGTGAATGGTTTGGCAGCCGCGACGACGGCCATGGCGGGGCGCCACTCGAAGAACCCTGGAGGGGGCGGCGGCGGCGGGGTGGGAGGCGTGGGAGACATGCCCTAGAATCTAACCTTAATCTGATACCATGCAAATTTGTGATGATAATAATTATTGATGATTTTACAATGAGAGAATACAATTGTTTATATAGGAGAGGGGGGAGAGGAGGTGCAGCGCACCGGCCTAAACCCTAACTTGATATGCAAGTAAATATAATCTAACAAATTGCAACTGAAGATACACCAAGACTAGCACTCTATACGACAATCTAGACAGGGAAGCTATATATCTTGCTAGTGCGCCCGCAGCAAGAGGGATGGCATGGGGAGCATGGTCGGCGAGTCGTAGAAGTTCGGCCCCGCGAACGTGGCCTGCTGCGTCGTGGTCATCACCTTGTGCATCGCTTCCGTCGGCGCAACCTTTGCCGCTGTCGTCGTGCCGTCAGTCTGAAGCAGCCTTTCCGTCTCCTCCGGGCGAGGTTTCTTGTACAGATCCCAGCGCTCGGCCGAGGATGCGCGGCTGGGAGGGCGCTTGTTGTTGCTGCCGTCCTGGCGGCCACGATCTGTCTGCAGTGACGCGCCGCTGTCTGACGAGGACGAGGACGACGATGTGACGCTGCCGGGAGCCTTGTTCTGCTTGTGCACGTCCCACCTCTCAACGACGTCGGCGCGGCAGGAACTCCCGCCGTTGTCGGACGACGACGACGACGCGGGACTGCAGGCCATCTTGTACTTCTTGATCGAGTCCCACCTCTGGACGAAGTCCGCGCGGCCGGGCATGGCGGAAACCGACAACAGCAGGGTCACGCCGGATGGCGTGGGCAGCAGCGGCAGCATCGTGCTCCTTGGCGGCGTCGGGAGGATCGACATCATCTCGCTCCTCGGTGGCATCGGGAGCAGCGGCGGGAGAAGAGAAGCCGCATCCATGGATGCTTGCAGATCGTTTGTCACACTCGTGAGCAAGATGTTGATCGATCGAACAACAAGAACGCCAAACGCTGTTAGCTACCTATGGTGAGCGCACGGCCAGGGACGAGAGCTCTCGAGGAAAGGAATAAGGAAACAGATGGTACGAATCAAGGAATCCAGGGACAGGGCGGCAATTATAGGTTGGACGCATGGCACGAGACGGAGGAGCTCCATGCCTGCGAGTTTGTTCTCGATCCGGAGTCGGAATGAGCAGGAGGAATTCCACATTTGAGAGCGGCGGTTCCGCGCACAAGCACGACACGGACACGGTGTAGGCGACGCAGGCGGGAAAACAAATGCGCAGATTAGGGCCCAACTGGAATACTGGCCCAAGATAAATCTCCTCACAGGCTCCTGTCTGGCCCTTCCCACTCGCACGCCCATCATTTTTTTTATACTCTCTTCGACCCATTTTAGTTGACTTAAATTTGTTTATATTTAGAAGAATCTAGACACTATTTAGTATATTTTTTAGTAATAATCATCTTCTTTATATTTGACCCTAAAAAATGCCTTCTTTTTATATTTCCTTTGCTTCCAAAGTGAACACCTATCTGGCTATGTCCATAAAAAACAAAAAATTACAGAGTGAGTGACAAGGTTCGATCTCGTCAATGCCCATTGTTATGGATTTGGGTTTTGGAGAAGATGGAGATGCTGGAGATCACGAAATGGTTAACAGACAAGCAACAAGGGGACACGAGATTTACCCAGGTTCAGGCCCCCGGAGGGGAAACCCTACTCCTGCTTGTCTGTTCTTAATTACGGCGGAACCGAAGGTTACAGAGGTGCGCAGATGCAATCTGGCGTGAGGTGCGTATGAAGTAAGTTGAGAGACCCTTCTCGCTGTGCCCTCCTAGTCTTTAATAGATAGGCAGGTCTCGGGCGTCAGGTCGAGTCGGTTACTGATTAGGGTTTGTCCCCTTTAAAATTCTATCCTAGTCTTGTTCTCCAAGGATCCGAAGACGTTATGGGTTTGGGCCACTCGAAATCTCCGCAGGCTGCGTATCTTGTCATGGGCCTTCCTTGGGCTGGATCAGATATACTAATGTCGTGTAACCGTAGGGTATAACCATGTTAGTAGCCCCCGAGTGTTCAGTCGAATCGTAGATTCGGCTGAGAACTCTTCAATCTTTCGGGTGCAGTTGGTCCTGTTCTTAAGAGGAAAATGATTCAGTTCGTAGGGATTGTTGATGCGTGTGTCTGACTCTCCTGACGGATCAGGGCCAGTTAAATGTCATTGGAAAAAACAACACGATCTTCTTCAGATTCGAGTCCCCAAACTCGAATCTGGAACAAATACTGGTGCAATTCGACTCAGGCCATTGAGGTCTTATAGGATTCGAATCCCAGTAATTTTCGAGTGATGTTCCCAACGCGTCCGTCAGGATTTTTCATCGTGTCTGTTGACACGGTATTTTACTTGCAGGGCGCAGTCAGGTGCGTTACCAGGCCATCAGATGATATCTATAGGTCTTATCCTTGTGTCGTAGACACAACATCCGAAATGTTATCACCGCGGAGGTGTTTCGGGTGTCTAAGGAGAATGCTTCTAACTTAGTGTTTGGTTTGGGCAAAGTTGCCAGAAAGATTTTTACATTTTGATCCGAATGATCGCAGTCGAAGAATTCATAGGGTGCGCGACCAGCGCTCCCTATGGGAGTAGCCTCCGAGTGTCTGTTCGAGTCGTAGACTCGAGCAGAGACTTTACTTCAATTGTTTTTATCTTAAGGTCCGTAGGACACAAATTTTTGGATGCTTGATCAATCCTCCCTATGGGAGTAGCCCCCGAGTCCTTAGTGGAATCGTAGACTCGACGTAGGACTCGAAGATAGTCGAGAGGTGCAGTTCTGCAATAATTTCTCAGGTGCATGGCTGTCGGGGGGATAACCCCCGGTAGGGCCACGAGAGGGGAAACATAGCGCAACTGGGTTAGCTCTGAGTAAAGAAAGAACCAGGCCGGGTAAGAACGGCTGGGTAAGATAAGCATGAAAGCCGACATACAAACTATGTCGACCCGCATAGGACAAAGTTGTAACCCTTGCAGGAACCAACAAGCCGAGTCAACCGAGGAAGGGCCGAGTCAAGGAGGACATGTGGCACCTTTCCAAGTAAGGTTCAAGAGGGACCATGGTAAAGCATGGTCAAAAGAGAAGGGTGATGCCGGGTGACACAAAAGGAGTCGGGTGACGCCCAAAGCATGCTGTGACGTACAAAGTAACAGCATGACGCCAAAAAGAACAAGAAGCAGCGTACTAGAAGACCGTTAGCTGTCAAGCTTTATGGACCGGGCCTCTGGGCTTAGGGCAAGCCCATGACCCGGCCCATATTGTAGGGACCTAGATCCAAACAGTAAACCCTAGAACTCAAAGGGGTATTAACTAGCTAGCACTGCCTATATAAGGAAGGGCATAGCAGTAGTAGAACGAGGTTGGACCAAGTAGGGAACGAGTGTTGTGAACTCAATCCTAAACAGCTCAAGGAGCACTTGTAATCTTTGGGGGTATCAATCGAATTTCCAAGTCTGGAGAGTTCTACTTGTTCTTCGTGCATGGCTCGACCGTGTACTCCCTCCCCGGTGACCATAAGCACCCATTCGGCCCCCAACTTAAGCCTACCCATGGCATCTGCCGTGCCACCACCACAAAAGTTGGCGCCCACCGTGGGGTAGAAGCAGATGCTTGATGGAGTCTTCATCCGAACGGGCAACATCATTGCCAAGACCGGCGAGCGCGCTACTCCGGCCTCATCCAGAGGTTTGGAGCGCTCAACTTCGTCAGCGACAACGCGGGCTGCTTCGGGACCAAGCCGTTCCCTAGGGGTGGTCGCTTCATCAAGTTCGGCGAGCACTTGGTCTAAGTCGCGCTGCGCGTGGAGCGCGCATATCCTGAGCACGTCGTCCTGGCGTTGGATCCTCCAACGGCTCCCGTCATGGGAAAACCACGTCAACTCGTCTCCATGGAGGTAATGATGACAGCCCCAAACCCCACAGCTCCTCCAATAGTTCTAGTGGTGAATGAGAACACAGAGGGAGGAAATCATGAGGAAACTCCAAGGGCTGCAAGAACAACAAAGGCGCCGCTGGAAAAACCAGAGAACATAGCTAGGAGCAAGAGGGCTAAGGAGCTGCAGGAAGCGATAGACAAGTTGGCAGAGCCAGTGGCACAAGCAACTGACCTGGCGCGTGTGCAAGACGAGTTGGAGGAAGCCAGGATAAAAGTCCCAGAGAAAGCCAAAGAGCTAGCACAGTTACAACAGGACATGAATATCACCATCCGAGAGCTTAACTCGGCAAATCGAGTCAAGGGCGCAAAGACCCGGCTTGATGCAACGAGATTGAGAGGAAGGAACCTCAACGAAGAGCTGGCAGATGCGACATCGAAGATAACACCGGAGAACAGCAATGAGACGGCCATGCGTCCAACGTACAACACAACAGCAGCTAATCTGCGAGCATCAGAAACAGCAATGGCATAATTACCCCACTTGGAGGGGGAAGCAAAGAAAAGGCAGCAAGAACGAGTCAATGAGTTAGTGAAAGAAGCCAGCTTGCTGAATGAGGCGTATTACAGATAAAATCCGGATATAGCAGGGAGGTCACAGCTGGTTCACTCGGCGACTCCTGTCCCGGCAAGATCGGTTGGGCACACAGCATCCTCACCCGGAATGGCGCCTAGGCCGAGAAAAGAAAAAAGTGTGGATTCTGGAAGAAACAAGCAGATGGTCGCCTACGATCCGGCAGTGATTCAAGGAAACCCGACGCATGCGCAAGGGACAAAAAGAAATAATCCCCGAGAAAATGAAAACCAGGAAAAAATTGGGCAGAGAAATGACAACGGAGGGCAAAATTTTGCGCCTCATGCTAGGCGCGGAACTCACTCGGCAGGAGGAGGAAATCCAGCTCCGAATAACGCACCAGCTCAGCCGGAAAGAAGACAGCAAAGCACGGGAAAAGCAGTTCAACAACCTGCTGACCCAAACGCGAATAAGTATAATGATGGTTACTCGGCTATGGTAAATGACGGATATGAACTGCCAGATCATGCATATCAAGCAATGGGAGCAAGATTCGGAGGCAGAAACCTTTAGCCGGATGATGCAAGGCTAAAGCTTGACCGCATAAAAATGGCAGAGATAATTGAATCGCAAGGTCCGCAGGGTCCATCGTGCTTTGGCCCAAGGATCATGAAGGAGCCACCAGTGCCAAATTTCCAGCTAGCCAGAGGGACAAAAACATACGATGGAAGCACAAAGCCAGAGGACTGGCTCATAGATTATGGAACCGCTATGAAGATCGCGCAGGGAAACTTGAGATGGGCAGTACGTCACGTGCCGCAGATGCTAGAAGGACCAGCTCGGGTATGGTTGAAAAATTTGCCACCCAGAAGCATCAACAGTTGGATCGATTTTCACGACGCTTTCGTGAGCAATTTCACGAGCACTTACAAGAGGCCGAATCGCTCACAACAACTAGCAGTGTGCAATCAAAGACCGAATGAGACAGACAGGGAATTCCTCACAAGGTGGTGTACGATGCGTAACTCTTGTGAAGGGGTAATCGAGTCACAAGAAATCACATGGTTTGCACAAGGATGTAGACATGGAAGTGTGTTGTGGCAAAGGTTACAAAGAGATATGCCGGCAAGCCTGGCAAAGACGATAAGAATCACTGACTAGTATGCGTTAGGAGATCCTACTCAGTCGCTGCTCATGTCGGCAGACGGGATGACTGAGACTCAGATCTATGACGCTGCCGGGTCGCAAAGACGCCAGGAAAGATCCGAATACAAAAGCAAGAGAAGAGACGAAAGACCAGATTACAAATATGGTTCGACTCAGGTTGCGGCTGTGAGTCAGGATCATCCAGATGCTGGAAGCAGTCAGCGTCAAAGGACAAATGGTCAACAACAATGGGTGCCAAAGAATGATGGCAAAAGGCCATACGATCAGAGGAAAAAGTATCAGGACCAACAAAAATACACCTATGAGATGATGCTGGATCAGCCATGTAAGTTTCACACGCCTAGTCCGAGTAAACCATCCAATCACACGACGAGACAATGCACTTGGTTTCAGAGGGGAGATAGAGTGGACTCGCCAAATAAGCAGCTTCCACCACCTCCCCCTCCACCACTTACAGGAGGAAATGCTCAAGCAGTAGGAGCAGAAAACAGATATGAAAACAGACAGCCGAGGTATCATAATCAAGAAAGAAGAGAAGCTATGCACCAGGTGCACAATCCAAGAGGTGATGACGCTCATGTCAGCCACGGAACCAAAAATGAGTATAGAGAACATCACCAGAGCTATGTTGTCTTTGTCACAGAGCCAAATGACAAGAAGAGCTAGCAGCGACGAATGATGGAAGTGAATGCCATGATCCCGGCAATTCCCAAGTACATGCATTGGTCTGAGCAAGAGATAACTTGGAGTATAAAAGATCACCCCAAGATCATGCCAACCCCTAGAGGATACGCTCTGGTTTTGGATCCAACATTCATGGGCCCAGGTATCAACGTGAAATTTTCAAAGGTATTGATCGATGATGGCAGTAGCATCAACATCATGTACAAGGATACCATGCTCAAGGTAGGCATTACCACGAACATGCTGGAGCCGACTAAGACCACTTTCCACGGTATTGTGCCAGAATTGTCCTGTGAGCCAATTGGTAAGATCTGGGTCGACGTCTTATTCGGCAACAGAGAGAACGGTCGCACTAAGGCCATAGAGTTTGAAGTAGTTGATTTGGTTAGCTCTTATCACGCCTTACTCGACAGGCCGGCTATGGCAAGATTCATGGCTACTACCCACATCGCTTACTTGAAGATGAAGCTGCCAGGCCCATGTGGGGTGATCACAGTTGAAGGAGATTGTCAACACCCGGATTTTTAATCCCAGATGCCTGTTATGCCATACATCGCAATCCCAGGATTACCATTTTTGCGAGACATAACAGAATTGGATACAATAGTACATCATCCATTACAAACCATACAGAAGGTCTTACACAAATAAGGATCTCATGATCCAGTTCTTAATACAACTTCAATCACTGGAATACGTAATAATAACGGTAGCGTAGGCGAAGCTCCATCTTCGGGGTCACAGGCAATGCTGACGATGGGAGATGATCCTAGTTGTCGTAACCTTCCTGGGGTCCATCCTCTAGGTACTCCTCTTCATAGTCTGGCCACGGGAATAGCCAGGGACAAAGCCATGAGTACTCTTTAAGTACTCACAAACTAATACTAACAAGTGAAGGTTTTTTTTTGATAATAGGACACTAGGCTCTATGGTTGTTTTGCATGAAGCCAGATTTATCTCTACTAGTTCAGAAGTAAGAGAAGCTAGTCACAATTTTATAACTCCTAAGTAGGAACTTGTATTTCATATCACAACTCTGTTGTGGTCAAGTCAAAGTCTCAAATCATTTCACAAGTCATTTTGAAAACATCTGACGGGGGAACAGTATGGCCACTCCAACTGTCCATAACCGCGGATGCGGCTATTCGAATAATTTGACACTCTACAGAGATTGTACAGTTTCACCACAACATTCGATACATCCGTCAGGAACAAATCCTGAATTCACCATACTCAGTATGCGGATAATCAATCCTAACCTTTCAATTACACGCCCTAGTATAAGCACCTCTCCTGTGAGTTTGGCCTCCCAACCATGACCAACTGTCATCTTGGGTACTGCACAGGTGGACAATCTTCACAAGGTAGCCTCAGCTCAGACCTTGGTCGTGAGGGAACTAATAGTAAGGTATATAAGTTTCCAGTCAAGCCCTACCCAATCTTCGGGTATTGTGGTTGTACGATAAAAATTGGAATGGTATCGCATCCAGACAACCATCAGTTTTATAAAGGTCTAAGTCTCATGCCTCAACATTTTCATCACCAAAATCATCTGGTGTTCGGAAACACATGTCAAAAGATTTCAATAGAATGATCCATCATTCCAAGGTTTTCATAACCATTTTCACCAAGTATTCCCATCTAAAGTGGATCAAGTTTTATGCTTAGCACTAGCATCTACAAGTGGGGTGAGTACTAATGAGGGGTGGTGAACAAGTGGTGTTCTAACTAAGTTTACTCTCATGCCTTAGGATGACATCAAGGTTTTCTAGCTTAGGCCAAGTTTTATGCTCTTTATGCAACCTTCAAATATATCTTTCTAGAATCTACGAGTCACTTAAGTACTCTCTAAGGAAGTAGCTTTGATAAAGAAATAAAATAGAAAGCTTGCACTTAGAACTAGGATTGGGTATCAAGTGGGTATGATCACATATGCTTAAGGAATATAGTTGGCATGGTAACGAGCAAGTATTAGCTTGCACAATTGCAAGTATAAGCTTGCATAGGTCAACTTGATTAGTAAGGCTTGCCTAAAGTAGAGTATCTTGCAAGAGTTAGCTTGCCTTGTGCAGAGCAGTGGTTGAAGTTCTCCTCGGCTTCTTCTTCGTAGAATCCTCCTTCCTCCTCGTATCCTTGGTCGGTACTAGCGTCTATAAATAAATACGATGTACACAATCACCAAACAATACTTAACTACTTGCAATCATCACACAAAAGGGTCCTATAGATGATCTAGCATCATCAATAACATTACAAGATTAAAGCTTGGTTTATTTCCTTTTATTTTTAGAAAAGTAATTTCTACTCATTGAAAAACTACTTAAGATTTAATATTCTCCAAACCAAACATGGTATCATATTGACACATTTCATCACCACATATTTTAGTCCATGGGAATGTGATTTAAAGTGGTGTGACAATTTAATAAGGTTTTACCCTTTTATTTTAATTAAATAAGTGACTAGAAATGCTTATGTGGCATTCCTTTATTACTTGGTCATTATTTCTGTAAGTAAACCTATATATTCTAAAAGGTATGGTCAAATGTGATTTTTGAGAGTTGGAATCAACTCAAAAGCTATTGTGGTTTAAATTTGAAAAATGTTTGAATGCAGAAAAGCTTCTGCCTTGTTATTTTTACCAAGGATGATCTACAGATCCAAATGACTTGAATCCAACGGGCTTGGATTCAGCATGTCCAGACCTTTCTAACAAAATTGGTTTCATTCAATTTGGTGCACTGAGTCAACCTGGGCTGATTTTTGAAATTGGGTGCAGAAGTGTGTTTGAATTAAAATGGAAAAGGTTCGATTCAAATAACTGGGCTGCGCGGGAAGTGATACTGGGCCGGCCTGCTAAGCACAGCGCTTCCGTGGGCTGTTTAAGTGGCTATCCCCACGCGTCAGTGAGACAGGGGGGTTTGAAACGGTATTGGGCGATGTGGTGCGTTCGATCTGGTTCTAATCCAACGGCTGAGGGTCATCGTCGACGTTGGACAACACCGGCGAGACAGAAACCTAGCGCGGCCAGTGGGGGTCGTTGGGGGCTCACCGGGGTTCAGGCGAGGGTCGGCGAGGCGGGCGAACGACGAAGTCGACGACGGCGAACCTCCTGGTACCGGCAGCTTCTCCTAGGGTGGACGAAATCGGCAGCGCCCTTCTTCTCCAGAGGCGGCCTGCTCCGGCGCAATTCCGGCGATGTGCTGCTCGCCTTGCTCCGGGAACGGGGTGGAATGATCCGTGAGAAGAGGGGAGTGAGATGGTGTGCTCAATTCGGCTAGGGGTGGCCTCTATTTATAGTGGCGAGAGGGGGCCGACGGGGTGCAAGGTGAGCTCGTCGTGGTCGACGGTGTTGGAATTATGCCCTAGAGGCAATAATAAAGATGTTATTATTATAATTCTTGTTCGAGATAATGTTTATATTCCATGCTAGAATTGTATTAAGCGGAAACTTTAATACTTTTGTGGTTTGTGAACAACACCGTGTCCCTAGTACGCCTCTATGGACTAGCTCATTAATTAATGATGGTTAAGGTTTCCTAACCATGGACATGAGTTGTCGATTAATAATGAGATCATATCATTGGGAGAATAATATGATGGACATACCCAAACTAAGCGAAGCAATTAGATCGTGTCATCGTGTTCGTCTTTGCGAAGCTTTTCTTATGTCAAATAGTGTATTCCTTAGACCATGAGATAATACAACTCCCTGGTATCGGAAGAAAGCTTTGAGGTCATCAAACGTCATCCTATGAGAGGGTGATCATAAAGGTGTCTCTCAGGTGATCGGAAAGTATCTGTTGGGTTGTATGTATCGAGATGGGATTTGTCCCTCCCAAGTCGGAGAGATATACTTCGGGCCCACTCGGTAATCGATATCAACGCCGCTTGCAAGCATGTGGTTAAGGAGTTAATCACAAAGTGATATCGGATTACGGAACGAGTAAAGTACTTGCTGTGAACGAGATTGAACTAGGTATGACGGTACCGACGATCAAATCTCGGGCAAGTAAAATATCGCGAGACGAAGGGAATATATATATGGGATTGGTTGAATCCTGGCATCGTGGTTCATCCGATATGATCATCGATGAATGTGTGGGAGTCAATATGGGTTTCCAGACCCCGCTGTTTATTATTGATAGAAGATCATGTCTGCATATTCTCGAACCCGCAGGGTTACACACTTAACGTGTCTCGACGCTAGGATAGATTGGATAATTGATTTATGAGTTTTTGTTCGGAGTCTCGGATGGGATCCGGGACATCACGAGAGGTTCCGAAGTGGTCCGGAGAATAAGATTCATATAAGGCAGTGCAGTTTTTGGAGTTCGGAATTGTTCCGGGTTAATCGGTATTGTACTTGAAGCTTCTAGAACCTTCCGGAAGGGGACCAACGTGGCCCCACCTTCCGGGAGGGGGCATGGGCCTATGATGGAGTGCCCTGGCCGCATTGGGCCAGGGGCACAAGGCCCCATAGGCCCAACCAGCCAGCTAGGGTAAAACCCTAACTAGACCTTCTAGAAGGGGGGGGGGGTTCCTTGCCCCCCATTCCTCCTCCTTGTGGCCGCCGGTTTGGACTTGGGGGAGGGGCTAGGGCAGCCGCCCACCCCTCTATATAAAGAGGGCTGGGGGCGCACCACCCCCCACACCTTCCCCTCAAGCCAGTCGCCCTGCTGCCCTCCTCTCTCTCTCCCTCCCGACTGCGTGTAGGCGAAGCCCTGCTGCAGAAACTCTCCACCATATACACCACGCCGTCGTGTTGTAGATCCAATCCGTCTCTCCACCATACTTGCTGGACCGAGGAAGGAGGAGACGTCGAGGTGCTGCACGTGTGCATCTCACGGAGGCACCGCCACTTGTGGTGCTAGAGCGGATCGGATCGCGAGGAGGAGAAGCGAGTACGACTACATCACCCACGTTCCGTCGAACGTTCCGCTGTGCGAATCTTCAAGGGTATGAAGATCTAATCCAATCTCTCTCGTTGTTTGCATCTCCTAGATTAGATCTTGGCTTTCCCTCTGTTCGCATCCGTAGAAAATTTTGATTTACTATGCCGCGAATCCCTTCAGTGGTATCAGAGCTAGATCTATGCGTAGATGTGTTTCACGAGTAGAACGCAACATGGTTGTTGCGGGCGTTGATGTTTTCTGTTGCAAGACTCTTGTTTGTGTTCTTCTTATGACGCGGGATAGTGAGATTGAAGCGGTCCAGGCCAACCTTACGCGACGTCGTTCGCGAGACCGGCTCCGCACTTGACGTGTGGCTTGTTCCACACATGCGGCTGGTGGATGCCAGTTTCTCTCACTATAGTTTTCATGGGATTAACACCGGAGTTTGGCAACCATAATATCACCATTGTGGCTTTCCGTAGGTAAGAATCGTTCTTAGCATCTACTCCCATAAGCCACGTAAAACATGCAACAACAAAGTAGAGGCGTCTAACTTGTTTTTGCAGGGAGTGTTTTCTGTGATATGGTATGGCCCAAGATGTGATGTGTATAATGTATGCGATGATCATGTTTTGTAATGTTTCACGACTTGCATGTCGATGAGTACACAACCGGCAGGAGCCATATGGTTGTCTTTATAATTGTGTATGACCTGTGTGTCAACTTCTTATACGCCATGTAATAGTTTCACTTTATCGCTAAGTAGTTAGCAATAGTTGTAGTTACTATTCGTGGTGGAGGCAATCATGGTGGAGTGATGGAGATCATGCTGGCACGCACAAGATGGAGATCATTGCGCGAAGTTTGGCTATACCATGTCACATAAAGTTATATGCATGTGATGTTTATCCTTTTATGTATCTTATTATGCTTAGATCGCGACGGTAGCATTATAAGATGATTCCTCACTTAAAGATCAAGATAAAAACTGTGTTCTCCCCAAGTATGCACTGTTGCGAAAGTTTGTCGTGTCCAAGCATCACGTGATGATCGGGTGCTATAGACTCTACGCTCACATACAACGGGTGCAAGCCAGTTTTGCACACGCGGAAATACTTGGGTCTAACTTGATGAGCCTAGCATGTACAGACATGGCCTCGGAACACATGAACCGAAAGGTTAAGCATGAGTTATATGAATGATATGATCGACACTTTGTTGTCCACCATTGAAACCACATCTCTTCTCGTGAAGATCGGATTAGGTGTGGTGAATTTGGATCATGTTCACTAAACAACTTGAGGGATGTTGAATTTAGTGGGAGTTCATCTAGTAATTTGATTAAGTTGAACTATTTATCATGAACATAGTCTAAATTGTACTTGCAAATACTGTAGATCAAATGGCTAAGTCCAAACTTCAACTTCAACGTTTTTGCTGAGATAGAAAAGCTTAGAAACAATGGGTCTAACTTCACCAATTGGTTCCGCATTCTGAGAATCATTCTCGCTGGCGGACAAAAGGACTATGTCCTTGAGAAAGCGCTAGGTGACGCCCCTGCTATAGATGCGCCGGCTGATGAGAAAGCTGTTTATCAGTCGCGCAAGGATGATTATGATTTTATTAAGATCGCCATGTTGTATGCTATGGAATCGGATCTTCAAAATCATTTTGAGGAGTTCGTCGGGCCCTTTGAGATTCTTGAGGAGCTGAAAACTATGTTTCAGACTCAGGCTCGTCCTGAGAGATATGAGATCTCTAAGAAATTCTTTAACTACAAGATGGAGGAAGGGAGTTCCGTTAGTGAGCACGCCATTAAGATGTCGGGCTACACTCAACGCTTTGAGCAACTGGACTGCAAGATTCCAGAGGAGCTCAAGATTGACAGAGTTGTACAGTCACTCCCTCCTAGCTACAAAAGTTTTGTAGTTTCTCACAATCAGATTGGTTCCACTAATATGATCACTGAGCTCTTCGCTAAGATGAAAGTAGCAGAGGTGGAAATCAAAAAGAATAATCATGTGTTGATGGTCAACAAGCCCCCCACCTTTAAGAAAGGTAAGGGTGCAAAGAAGCCCTTCAAGAAAGGCGGCGTCAAGCGCGTTGCCCCTGCTGAGAAGAAGCTCAGGTCTGGTCCTAAGCCGGACACTGAGTGCTTCTATTGCAAGGACAAGGGTCACTGGAAGCGCAACTGTACGAAGTACTTAGCGGACAAGAAGGCTGGCACCATCAAAGGTATATTTGATATACATGTTATTGATGTTTTCCTTACGAGCCCTCGTTGTAGTGCCTAGGTATTTGATACCGGTTCAGTTGCTAATATTTGTAACTCGAAACAGGAGCTACGGAATAGACGACGGCTTGCGAGGGATGAGGTGACGATGCGCGTTGGCAACGGATCAAGAGTTGATGTGATGGCCGTCGGCACGCTCTCCTTAGTTTTACCTTCGGTATTAGTTTTAAACTTTAATAAGTGTTATTATGTGCCTGCGTTGAGCATGAACATTATTTCTGGATCTTGTTTATTGCAAGACGGTTATTCATTTAAATCGGAGAATAATGGTTGTTCTATTTATATGAGTAACATCTTTTATGGTCATGCACCTATTGTGAATGGTTTATTTCTTCTAAATCTCGAAAGGGATGAAACACACATCCATAACATTGAGGCTAAGAGATGCAAAGTAGATAGTGATAATACTACTTATTTGTGGCACTATCGTCTAGGTCATATTGGTGTAAAGCGCAT
Source organism: Avena sativa (assembly GCA_916181665.1). Taxonomy (NCBI): domain Eukaryota; kingdom Viridiplantae; phylum Streptophyta; class Magnoliopsida; order Poales; family Poaceae; genus Avena; species Avena sativa. Next base: position 201,300,619 of record OV702282.1, read on the forward strand.
GAAGAAACTCCATTTTGATGGACTTTTGGAGTCTCTTGATTTTGAATCATTTGACACATGCGAACCGTGCCTCATGGGCAAGATGATCAAAACCCCGTTCTCCGGTATGATGGAGCGAGCAACGGACTTGTTGGAAATCATACATACCGATGTATGCGGACCGATGAGTGTTTCGACGCATGGTGGATATCGCTACTTTCTCATTTTTACCGATGACTTAAGTAGATATGGGTATATCTATTTAATGAAACATAAATCTAAAACATTTGAAAAGTTCAAAGAATTTCAGAATGAAGTGGAGAACCATCGTAACAGAAAGATTAAGTTTCTACAATCCGATCGTGGAGGTGAATATTTGAGTTATGATTTTCTCACGCATCTTAAAGCAAGCGGAATCGTTTCGCAACTCACGCCACCCGGAACACCACAGCGCAATGGTGTGTCTGAACGCCGGAATCGAACCTTATTAGATATGGTCCGATCAATGATGTCTCTTACTGATTTGCCGTTATCATTTTGGGGTTATGCATTAGAAACCGCTGCATTCACTTTAAATAGGGCACCATCTAAATCCGTTGAGATGACACCGTATGAACTGTGGTTTGGTGCTAAACCTAAGTTGTCGTTTCTCAAAGTTTGGGGATGCGAAGCTTACGTCAAGAAATTGATGCCGGATAAGCTCGAACCCAAAGCGGAGAAATGCGTCTTCATAGGATACCCTAAGGAAACTATTGGGTATACTTTCTATCACAGAACCGAAGGCAAAGTGTTTGTCACAAAGAACGGTTCCTTTCTTGAGAAGGAGTTTCTCTCGAAAGAAGTGAGTGGGAGGAAAGTAGAGCTAGACGAGGTTATTGAACCTTCTCTTGAATTGGAGAGTAGCGCAGCACCTAAAATTGTTCCAGTGCCACCTGCACCAACAATAGAGGAAGCTAATGACAAGGATCATGAAGCTTCGGACGATGATGCTACTGAACGTCGCAGGTCGACAAGGTCGCGTGCCCCTCCTGAGTGGTACGGCAACCCTGTCTTGACTGTCTTGTTGGGAGAAGACAGTGAACCTACGAACTATGAGGAAGCGATGATGAGCCCAGACTCTAAGAAATGGCTAGAAGCCATGAAATAGGAACTAGGATCCATGAGCGAAAACCAAGTATGGACTTTGGTGGACCCTCCTAGCGACCGTAAGGCCGTTGAGTGCAAATGGATCTTCAAGAAGAAAACGGACGCGGATGGTAATGTTACCGTCTATAAAGCACGGCTTGTCGCAAAAGGTTTTCGACAAGTTCAAGGTGTTGACTACGATGAGACTTTCTCTCCTGTAGCGATGTTTAAGTCCATTCGGATTTTATTAGCAATTGTTGCGTTTAATTATTATGAAATATGGCAGATGGATGTCAAGACTTCTTTCCTCAATGGCAACATTGATGAAGAGTTGTATATGATGCAACCCGAAGGTTTTGTCGATCCTAAGGATGCTGATAAAGTATGCAAACTTCAACGTTTCATTTATGGACTGAAGCAAGCATCTCGGAGTTGGAACCTTCATTTTGATCAAGTGACCAAGAGCTTTGGATTGTTCCAAATTGCTACGAAGCTTTCATCTACAAGAAAGTGAGTGGGAGCTCGGTGACGTTTCTGGTACTATATGTGGATGACATATTGATTATTGGAAATGACATCAACATGCTTAACGATGTGAAGAGTTATTTGAACAAGTGTTTTTCAATGAAAGACCTAGGTGAAGCTGCTTATATATTGGGCATCAAAATCTATAGATATAGACAAAGACGCCTGATAGCTTTAAGCCAGAGTACATACCTAGACAAAGTTCTGAAAAGGTTCAGAATGGATAAGGCAAAGAAAGGTTCAGTGCATATGTTGTCAGGTAAGATATTGAGCAAGGCTCAGTGTCCAGCTACGGTAAATGATAGGGAAGCTATGAGCAAAGTGCCTTATGCCTCGGCCATAGGTTCTATCATGTATGCCATGCTATGTACTAGACCGGATGTGTCCAATGCTCTTAGTTTGACGAGCAGATATCAAGGTGATCCAGGAGTGGAACACTGGACAGCCGTGAAGAATATCCTAAAGTACCTAAATAGGACTAAAGAAATGTTCTTAGTCTATGGGGGTGATGAACAACTCGTCGTAAAAGGTTATGTCGACGCTAGTTTTGACACCGACAAGGATGATTCTAAATCTCAGACAGGATACGTGTATATTTTGAATGGAGGAGCTGTGAGCTGGAGAAGCTGCAAGCAAAGCGTGATCGCGGGATCTACAGTAGAAGCGGAATACATGGCTGCTGCAGAAGCGTCAAGTGAAGGAGTTTGGATCAGGAACTTCATCACTGAGCTTGGCGTGGTTCCAAGTGCATTGGACCCACTGGAGATATTGTGTGACAACACTGGCGCCATATCACTCGCTAAGGAACCAAGATATCATCCAAAGACCAAGCATATCAACCGCAAGTTTCATATAATCCGAGATTATATAGCTGATGGAGATCTGAAGATTAGCAAAGTACATACAGATCTGAATGTCGCAGATCCATTGACTAAACCTCTTCCACGTGTAAAACATGATCAGCACCTCAGTGCCATGGGTGTGAGATTGTTGCCAAATGTAAACTAGATTATTGACTCTAGTGCAAGTGGGAGACTGTTGGAATTATGCCCTAGAGGCAATAATAAAGATGTTATTATTATAATTCTTGTTCGTGATAATGTTTATATTCCATGCTAGAATTGTATTAAGCGAAAACTTTAATACTTGTGTGGTTTGTGAACAACACCGTGTCCCTAGTACGCCTCTATGGACTAGCTCATTGATTAATGATGGTTAAGGTTTCCTAACCATGGACATGAGTTGTCGATTCATAATGAGATCATATCATTGGGATAATAATATGATGGACATACCCAAACTAAGCGAAGCAATTAGATCGTGTCATCGTGTTCGTCTTTGCAAAGCTTTTCTTATGTCAAATATTGTATTCCTTAGACCATGAGATAATACAACTCCCTGGTATCGGAAGAAAGCTTTGAGGTCATCAAACGTCATCCTATGAGAGGGTGATCATAAAGGTGTCTCTCAGGTGATCGGAAAGTATCTGTTGGGTTGTATGTATCGAGATGGGATTTGTCCCTCCCAAGTCGGAGAGATATACTTCGGGCCCACTCGGTAATCGATATCAACGCCGCTTGCAAGCATGTGGTTAAGGAGTTAATCACAAAGTGATATCAGATTACGGAACGAGTAAAGTACTTGCTGTGAACGAGATTGAACTAGGTATGACGGTACCGACGATCAAATCTCGGGCAAGTAAAATATCGCGAGACGAAGGGAATATATATATGGGATTAATTGAATCCTGGAATCGTGGTTCATCCGATATGATCATCGATGAATGTGTGGGAGTCAATATGGGTTTCCAGACCCCGCTGTTGATTATTGATAGAAGATCATGTCTGCATATTCTCGAACCCGCAGGGTCACACACTTAACGTGTCTCGACGCTAGGATAGATTGGATAATTGGTTTATGAGTTTTTGTTCGGAGTCTCGGATGGGATCCGGGACATCACGAGAGGTTCCGGAGTGGTCCGGAGAATAGGATTCCTATAAGGCAATGCTGTTTTTGGAGTTCGGAATTGTTCCGGGTTAATCGGTATTGTACCGGAAGCTTCTAGAACCTTCCGGAAGGGGACCAACGTGGCCCCACCTTCCGGGAGGGGGCATGGGCCTATGAGGGAGTGCCCTGGCCGCATTGGGCCAGGGGCACAAGGCCCCATAGGGCCCAACCGGCCAGCTAGGGTAAAACCCTAACTAGACCTTCTAGAAGGGGGGGGGGTTTCCTTGCCCCCCACTCCTCCTCCTTGTGCCCGCCGGTTTGGACTTGGGGGAGGGGATAGGGCAGCCGCCCACCCCTCTATATAAAGAGGGCTGGGGGCGCACCACCCCCCACACCTTCCCCTCAAGCCAGTCGCCCTGCTGCTCTCCTCTCTCTCCCTCCCGACTGCGTGTAGGCGAAGCCCTGCTGCAGAAACTCTCCACCATATACACCACGCCGTCGTGTTGTAGATCCAATCTGTCTCTCCACCATACTTGCTGAACCGAGGAAGGAGGAGACGTCGAGGTGCTGCACGTGTGCATCTCACGGAGGCACCGCCACTTGTGGTGCTAGATCGGATCGGATCGCGAGGAGGAGAAGCGAGTATGACTACATCACCCATGTTCCGTCGAACGTTCCGCTGTGCGAATATTCAAGGGTATGAAGATCTAATCCAATCTCTCTCGTTGTTTGCATCTCCTAGATGAGATCTTGGCTTTCCCTCTGTTCGCATCCGTAGAAAATTTTGATTTACTATGCCGCGAATCCCTACAGACGGTACAGACGGCTATCGGCGTGGGCGACGGTAGGGGGCGGTGCGGTGCTCCCTGGCGATGCTCAACGACATGGTGGCAAGGCGTGGGGCGGTGCAGCTTGGTCGGAACACGATGGTGCTCTGCGTGCCCGACGGAAGATTTAATGGCGCACAACACGCGTGGTCCGCGCGGCGGCGAACGAGTGTGTCTGCGGGGTTGCTGGGACGGTGGTGATCACGTATGCATGCGGCGAGGGCGGTGCGCGGTCTGTGGGCGTCGGTCGAGCGTGGCGCACGGGGCGTGCTCTCGGCATGGTTGCTGGCGAGCTTGGCATGGTTCGTGTGTGTGGTCAAGTGGCTGGCAGGGTTCGAGCGCTGGACAGGGAGTGGCGGTGGGGTGTTGGCTTGCTCCCAGACATGTTGGCTAGGCTTGTTTCTCCTCCTAGATGGCTGTCGACATGTGGGTGACAAGGGTGCATTCGGCCTGCTCACCATTGATGGCAATGCCAAGCTTACAGTGATGCTAAGGGTGTGAAATTGAGCTAGATGATCTACTAAAGCCTAGTTGCAACCAGAGAGGGAACAAGTTAGGCTTCAATCACTGCTCACAATAGTGTTTGGATTTTGTTTGATTTGTGTCTGCCAAGTGTTTGATGAAATGGTCGCAAGAATTCAAGTTTTGAATTTTTAAAAGATTTTTGGTGGGTGTTCTAGGTTGGTGCTGGTGAGTCTGCAGATGCTTGGGTTTTGAAAGTTGAGCTTGTTTGAGTGGTTTTTGAAGAAGTGGGATCTTCCCATATGATAAAGATTCAATTTTGAACTGTCATTTAAACTATGCATTTGAAAGTTTCTGGATGATCACAAAGTGGGCCTTGATACTTTGTTAGGAGTACTATCAAGGGGTGCAAAGATCCAGAAAAGTTTTTTTTAGGTTCTGAAAGTTTGAGACAGCCAAAGTAGGCATGGGAGTTAAATTGGTCAAAATGACCATTCCCTTATTTTATTTGTTTTGATTTACTTGTCTTTGGGAAAAGTGTGGGGAATGTTTAGATGATGTTTATTTCACCTAAGCATCCATTTACAAGCAAAGGAACACACAAACAAGTTGGTTCAAAAGAATTCAAAATGAAATGCATACTCACATGCATGCTTCCATAATTTTATTTAGAAAAGTTTTTGTTAACCCTAATTTTGATGATTAGAGTTTGATGATCCATGTTTAGTTTTTTGGGATTTTACAAACCTTACCCCCTTAAACAAAATCTCGTCCCGAGATTTGAAAAAGGACGAAAAAGATTACCTAGGATTTGAAGAGATCGGGAAACTCCGTCCTGATGTGATCTTTGCTCTCCCAGGTAGCTTCCTCTTCTGTGTGGTTGCTCCACTGAATCTTGAGAAACTTGATGCTTCGGGTTCGGGTAGTTATGAAAGCTTCTTCCAAAATACGGATGGGTACTTCGAGATAGGTCAGGTCATCGTTGATCTCTATGGTCCGGTGGTCGATGTTCTTGAACACTTCGGTCTTCTCTGGGACTTCGAGACACTTGCGAAGTAACGAGATATGGAACACATTGTGCACGGCTGACATCTCTTCGGGCAGTTCCAATTGATACGACACTTCTCCTCGACGGTTCAGAATCTTGAAAGGTCCGATATATCTGGGGGCTAACTTTCCTTTGAGTTGGAAACGCTGCATTCCCTTCAATGGTGACACTTTCAGATAAACAAAATCTCCTATGTTGAAGGCGAGGTCTCTACGTCTCTTGTCACCGTAACTTTTCTGTCTGGACTGGGCAGTCTTGAGGTGCTCACGAATCTTGTGAACCTTCTCTTCTGCTTCTCGTAGGATGTCGGTTCCGAAAATATGACTCTCTCCTACTTCCGACCAGTTCAAAGGGGTGCGACACTTCCTTCCGTACATGAATTCAAATGGGGCCATTTGCAAACTGGCTTGGTAACTGTTGTTGTATGAAAATTCTGCAAACGGCAGACAATCTTCCGACTTAGATCCATATTCTAACACACATGCTCTCAGCATATCTTCGAGTATTTGATTTACTCGCTCCGTTTGTCCATCGGTCTGAGGGTGATAAGCGGTACTGAAATCTAGGCAGGTTCCTAAACCTTCTTGGACTTTCTTCCAGAATCTCGAGGTAAACTGAGTTCCTCGATCTGATACGATGTTCTTGGGGACTCCGTGCAAACTAACTATCCTAGCGATGTATAACTCCGCTAGCTTCGAACTATGATATGTGGTCTTGACGGGTAAGAAATGGGCGACTTTGGACAATCGGTCCACTATGACCTAGATAGAGTAATTTCCCCTACTAGAAGTAGGCAGTCCAGTGATAAAGTCCATTCCAACGGAATCCCATTTCCATTCTGGAATCTGCAATGGTTGCAACAATCCAGCGGGTCTTTGATGTCCTGCCTTGACTCGCTGACATATGTCACACTTGGCGATATAGCTTCCGATTTCTCTCTTCATCTTATGCCACCAAAATTGCTCCTTCAAATCTTGATACATCTTCATTCCTCCGGGGTGGATAGAATAAAGAGTATCATGAGCCTCCTTCAAAATAACTTCTTTCAAATCAGAATCTGCGGGTACACAAAGGCGTCCTTTGTACCACAGAACTCCCTCTTCATCTTCGGTGAATCCGGGTACTTTGCCTGTACCGATACGACGCTTGATTCCGTCGATACTAGCATTTCCCTTCTGCGCCTCTTTAATCTGACTGATCAAAGTGGGCTGGAGTTCTATGCTAGCCAAAAATCCTTCACTCACTAATTCCATTCGAAAATCTTCCATTTCTTTGTGCAAGCTTGGTTGCTCCTTCAAAATCATGGAGTTCAAGCGGCACGGCAATCTGCTAAGGGCATCTGCTACCACATTGGCTTTACCAGGGTGATAGTGAATGTCCAGATCGTAATCCTTGATTAGCTCAATCCATCTTCTCTGTCTCATATTCAGCTCCTTTTGAGTGAATATATACTTCAGACTCTTGTGATCCGTATAGATCTCACAACGATTTCCCATCAGGTAATGTCTCCATGTCTTCAGGGCTAGAACTACGGCTGCGAGTTTGAGGTCATGGGTTGGGTAATTTTGCTCATGTTGCTTCAATTGTCGAGATAGATAAGATATAACTTTGCCTTCTTGCATTAGCACACATCCGAGACCGATCTTGGATGCATCACAATACACATCGAAGGGCTTCGTGATATCCGGCATGATCAAGATTGGGGCTGAAATCAATCTCTTCTTGAGTTCTTGAAAACTCGCTTCACATTTGTCCGTCCATTCAAACTTCTTGTCTTTCTTCAGAAATTGGGTCATGGGTCGGGCGATAATCGAGAATCCTTCTACGAACTTGCGGTAATATCCCGCCAATCCGAGAAATGCACGAACTTGGGTTTTAGTGGTTGGGGCTTGCCAATCTTCTACATCTTTCACTTTGGCAGTGTCAACGGCAATTCCTCCGGCTGATACAATGTGACCGAGGAATCCTACCTCCTGTAACCAGAATTCACATTTTCTAAACTTGGCATACAACTGATGCTCTCTAAGGGTTCCAAGAATGGTCCTTTGGTGTAGCTCATGTTCTTCTTCCGATTTGGAATAAATCAGAATGTCATCGATGAAAACAACGACAAACTTATCCAGGAAGTCCATAAAAATCTTATTCATGAGATTCATGAAATAAGCGGGGGCATTGGTTAATCCAAAAGACATGACAGTATACTCGTATAATCCATATCTGGTTGTAAAGGCAGTCTTTGGAATATCCTCTGCATGAAACTTGAGTTAATGATAACCAGTTCTAAGATCAATCTTAGAAAACACTTTGGCACCGGTCAACTGATCAAACAAATCTTCTATATTGGGCAATGGGTACTTGTTCTTGATGGTGACATCATTCAACTTCCGATAATCCGTACACAAACGGTTACCTCCATCCTTGTTGTCCACAAACAAGACATGTGATCTCCATGGTGACGCACTTGGTTGAATCAATCCAATTTCTAGCATTGCATCCAGTTGCTTCTTCAGTTCTGCTAGCTCCGACGGGTTCATACTATAGGGTCTCTGGGCTATGGGTCCAGTTCCGGGGATTAGTTCGATGATAAACTCGATATCCCGATCTGGGGGCATACCGGGCAAAACATTTGGAAATACATCGGGGTATTCACAGACTATCCGGACTTGGTCAATGGTAGGTTGGGATATACTCTTGTTGCACTTGAATTGACGAGGTAAGGTTTCAGATATATATGCTCGACTGATATTCCGGTTGTACTGGTCATGGTAATGGCTTTCTTGGCACAGTCAATCAATCCTTTATGTTTGGACATCCAATCCATTCCTAGTACTACTTCCAAACCTTTAGTTCCGATTACTATCAGATTAGCATAAAAATCTATGCCATGGATTCAGATAGGGACGACTTTGCAAATTTGCCTAGCCTTGGTGGTTGATCCGGGAATTTGAACAATCGTGATATGCTTCAGTTTGGTTGGTTGAATTTTACTAGTGCATGCAAATTCTTTGGTGACAAATGAATGCGATGCACCAGAATCAAACAACACTCTTGCAAGTACTGAATTAACAGAAAACATACTCAGCACGACGTCTAGCGCTTCTTGAGCTTCTTCAGCATGCATGAGAAAAAGACGGCCATTGCGGTTGAGCGAATTCCCTAGGGCAAATCTTCTTCCGGGATGAACACGACGCTGCTGCTGAGCTGGGGCATTGGTATTGGGGGCTGCGGCATTCTTCTTGTTTGGGCACTCGTTGGAGTAGTGACCCTTATTTCCACAGTCATAACAAGTTACCTGCGACTTGTCCTTTGCTGCGACAGGCACACCATTGCTTCCAGTCCTCGGGGCAGTGTTGGTGTTGGCGGCAGCATTGTTGGTGTTGAACTTGGGTGGGGAATGGTTGAAATTTCTAGAGTTACCGGGGTTGTTGTGATTTCCTCCGGGCCTAGGGTTTCCACGGTTGGGATAGGTCAGACGGTTCATCGGGGGTCTGTTGGTTCTTGGGGCAAATCCTGGAGATGGGTTAGGGCGGGTCTGATGGGTTCCTGGTTGATGCATTATACGACGCTTGCGGTTCTCATTAGCTTGGTTGATCTTTCCTTCCATCTGGATAGCAAAGTCGACAAGGGCTTCAATATCAGCAAAGGGGATATTGACTAACACAGTCTGCATCTCATCATGCAGACCATTCAGGAATCTTTCTTTCTTCTTGGCTTCGGTGTCGATCTCATCCGGGGCATACCTAGCTAATGACAAGAATTTGTCACGGTATTCCACTACAGTCATCCTTCCTTGCTTCAGTTCTCTGAACTCGTCTCTCATCCTCTTGATCAAACCCGGTGGCACATGGGTTCTGCTAAACTTGACCTTGAATTCCTGCAGGTCATCATCTGGCCTCCGGTCATTACGCGAACACTGTTCCACCATGCCCTGGCATATCCGGCTAGATAGTGGGTGGTGAACAAAACTTTCTTGTTGGCTTCCACTCCGGCGACTTCAAGGTTATTTTCCATGGTTTGCAACCAATCATCGGCGTCTAGGGGTTCTTCTGACTTAGTGAAAACATGTGGGTTGGTATTCTGGAAATTCTTGAGCTTAGATCCATGGTTGTCCTGATTTCCGTGGCCTTGGTTGTTGTGGGCTAGCTGAGCTATCTGTTGCAGGGTGGCTAGGTTGGCTTGACGTTCCGCTCTTTCAGCTTCACGGTCAGAAGTCAACATTTGCAGGATCTGCAACATCGGGTCCGGGGATGAACCACTTCCTCCGCGTGGCATCTGAAGATTGAGATAGATCATGAGAAAAGAGGGAAATTTCTAAGGTTTCGGGGACTTTGAAAAGTTTGACTCAGATTTTTCTAGCAACTTGCTTTTCATTCATTCATTCCTAGCACACGATACAACACACACCACAACAAAGAAAAACAGATGGTTTTAAGAACCATTCTGGAATCTACGATACGGTGGGACCGAATACTACTCACTACGCTAGTGCTCAAGTGCTACTACTCCTTGGAATCTGTGGCTTCATCATCCTCATCGTCATTGATGAAGGCGAAATCATCCTCATCGGTGAAGAAATCCATAGCCAGATCCTCCAAAAAATCATCGTCATTGCTGAGATAGGAGTAAGGGTCTCCACGAGATCCTCTCCGGCATTCTCCCTTTCCTCCAACTGCATGTCTCTCTCGTGGATGGTCTCCTCCAAATATGAGTTACGGTGGCGAAGACGGGCAATAATGTTCTCCTTCTTGTAGAGCTGATGGCGGCGAGACTTGCGATCATTTGCTAGCATGGCGATGGTTTGGTCCTTCGTCTTGATGATGGCAGACTTGTGGTTGGAGTAGTCACGACAATTATCCAACTCCTGCTGACGATCGTACATCATGAAGCTAAGGTGGTCCAATTGAGTCTTCAGCTCAGGGTGGTATGGGGCTTCCAGTGGTTGTCCATTTGCATCACGCCTTGGGCAAAACTCAAAGCGAGTACCCTTGATCTGATTGATGCTCTTCCCACACAGACGGGAAAGAGCTTCCTGCATGGCCCTGGCAAGTCCATCGAGCCACTTGTTCTCTCTTAAGGTAAACTGAATTCCCTCAGCAGTGGGAGGTTCAATCTTTCCTCGGAGACTTGCAACAATTAGCCACTGCAGATCTTCTCCTCCTTGATCATTGAGCTGAGCTCCGAAGAACTCGGGGTGCGGACGCTCTAGAAGTTCCGAAAGCTGGTCCAAATCCCTCTCAAAGATAAGGTCTCCTCCATTCCCCAACTGATAAAACTTGTTGTACTTCACGTCCATCTATAAGAATATAGGGTGAGTAAGTTAGTAGAGTGATCAAGTGTGTCAATTTTTATGTATTTTGCAAGAGTTTTTGAGGAACATGAATTTTCATGAAATAATCAAAGTGATAAGAATGGGAATAAGTTTTGTAAATATTTATTTTCTTTGGTTTTGAAACTAAGTTTTTGATTCAATGTCTAGTCTAACTAGGGTCTCCTATGGTAAGGATGGCTCTGATACCAACTTATCAACACCCGGATCTTTAATCCCAGATGCCTGTTATGCCATACATCACAATCCTAGGATTACCATTTTTGCGAGACATAACAGAATTGGATACCATAGTACATCATCCATTACAAACCATACAGAAGGTCTTACACAAATAAGGATCTCATGATCCAGTTCTTAATACAACTTGAAGCAGCGGGATACGTAATAATAATAGTAGGGTAGGCGAAGCTCCATCTTCGGGGTCAGAGGCAATGCTGACGATGGGAGATGATCCTAGTTGTCGTAACCTTCCTGGGGTCCATCCTCCAGGTACTCCTCTTCATAGTCTGGCCACGGGAATAGCCAGGGACAAAGCCATGAGTACTCTTTAAGTACTCGCAAACTAATACTAACAAGTGAAGGGGTTTTTTGATAATAGGACACTAGGCTCTATGGTTGTTTTGCAAGAAGCCAGATTTATCTCTACTAGTTCAGAAGTAAGAGAAGCTAGTCACAATTTTATAACTCCTAAGTAGGAACTTGTATTTCATATCACAACTCTGTTGTGGTCAAGTCAAAGTCTCAAATCATTTCACAAGTCATTTTGAAAACATCTGACGGGGGAACAGTATGGCCACTCAAACTGTCCATAACCGCGGACGCAGCTATTCGAATAGTTTGACACTCTGCAGAGATTGTACACTTTCACCACAACATTCGATACATCCGTCAGGAACAAATCCTGAATTCACCATACTCAGTATGCGGATAATCAATCCTAACCTTTCAATTACACGCCCTAGTATAAGCACCTCTCCTGTGAGTTTGGCCTCCCAACCATGACCAACTGATATCTTGGGTACTGCACAGGTGGACAATCTTCACAAGGTAGCCTCAGCTCAGACCTTGGCCGTGAGGGAACTAATACTAAGGTATATAAGTTTCCAGTCAAGCCCTACCCAATCTTCGGGTATTGTGGTTGTACGATAAAAATTGGAATGGTATCACATCCAGACAACCATCAGTTTTATAAAGGTCTAAGGCTCATGCCTCAACATTTTCATCACCAAAATCATCTGGTGTTCGGAAACACATGTCAAAAGATTTCAATAGAATGATCCATCATTCCAAGGTTTTCATAACCATTTTCACCAAGTATTCCCATCTAAAGTGGATCAAGTTTTATGCTTAGCACTAGCATCTACAAGTGGGGGTGAGTACTAATGAGGGCTGGTGAACAAGTGGTGTTCTAACTAAGTTTACTCTCATGCCTTAGGATGACATCAAGATTTTCTAGCTTAGGCCAAGTTTTATGCTCTTTATGCAACCTTAAAATATATCTTTCTAGAATCTACAAGTCACTTAAGTACTCTCTAAGGAAGTAGCTTTGATAAAGAAATAAAATAGAAAGCTTGTACTTAGAACTAGGATTGGGTATCAAGTGGGTATGATCACATATGCTTAAGGCATATAGCTGGCATGGTAACGAGCAAGTATTAGCTTGCACAATTGCAAGTATAAGCTTGCATAGGTCAACTTGATTAGTAAGGCTTGCCTAAAGTAGAGTATCTCGCAAGAGTTAGCTTGCCTTGTGCAGAGCAGTGGTTGAAGTTCTCCTCGGCTTCTTCTTCGTAGAATCCTCCTTCCTCCTCGTATCCTTGGTCGGTACTAGCGTCTATAAATAAATACGATGTACACAATCACCAAACAATACTTAACTACTTGCAATCATCACACAAAAGGGTCCTATAGATGATCTAGCATCATCACTAACATTACAAGATTAAAGCTTGGTTTAATTCCTTTTATTTTTAGAAAAGTAATTTCTACTCATTGAAAAACTACTTAAGATTTAATATTTTCCAAACCAAACATGGGATCATGTTGACACATGTCATCACCACATATTTTAGTCCATGGGAATGTGATTTAAAGTGGTGTCACAATTTAATATGGTTTTATCCTTTTATTTTAATTAAATAAGTGACTAGAAATGCTTATGTGGCATTCCTTTATTACTTGGTCATTATTTCTGTAAGTAAACCTATATATTTTTATATATTCTGAAAGGTATGGTCAAATGTGATTTTTGAGAGTTGGAATCAATTCAAAAGCTATTGTAGTTTAAATTTGAAAAATGTTTGAATGCAGAAAAGCTTCTGCCTTGTTATTTTTACCAAGGATGATCTACAGATCCAAATGACTTGAATCCAACGGGCTTGGATTCAGCATTTCCAGAACTTTCTAACAAAATTGGTTTCATTCAATTTGGTGCACTGAGTCAACCTGGGTTGATTTTTGAAACTGGGTGCAGAAGTGTGTTTGAATTAAAATGGAAAAGGTTAAATTCAAATAACTGGGCTGCGCGGGAAGTGATGCTGGGCCGGCCTGCTAAGCACAGCGCTTCCGCGGGCTATTTAAGTGGCTATCCCCACGCGTCAGTGTGACAGGGGGTGCGAAACGGTATGAGGCGATGTGGTGCGTTCGATCTGGTTCTAATCCAACGGCTGAGGGTCATCGTCGACGTTGGACAACGCCGGCAAGACAGAAACCTGGCGCGGCCAGTGGGGTCGTTGGGCGCTCACCGGGGTTCAGGCGAGGGTCAGCGAGGCGGGCGAACAACGAAGTCGACAACGGCGAACCTCCTGGTACCGGCAGCTTCTCCTAGGGTGGACGAAATCGACGGCGCCCTTCTTCTCTAGAGGCGGCCTGCTCCAGCGCAATTCTGGCGATGCGCTTCTCGCCTTGCTCCGGGAACAGGGTGGGATGATCAGTGAGAAGAGGGGAGTGAGATGGTGTGCTCAATTTGGCTGGGGGTGGCCTCTATTTATAGTGGCGAGAGGGGGCCGACCGGGTGCAAGGTGAGCTCGTCGTGGTCGACGGTACAGACGGCTATCGGCGTGGGCGACGGTAGGGGGCGGTGCGGTGCTCCCTGGCGATGCTCAACGACATGGTGGCAAGGCGTGGGGCGGTGCAGCTTGGTAAGAACGCGACGGTGCTCTGCATGCCCGACGGAAGATTTAATGGCGCACAACACGCGTGGTCCGCGCGGCGGCGAACGAGCGTGTCTGCGGGGTTGCTGGGACGGTGGTGATCACGTATGCACGCGGCGAGGGCGGCACGCGGTCTGTGGGCGTCGGTCGAGCGTGGCGCACGGGGCGTGCTCTCGGCATGGTTGCTGGCGAGCTTGGCATGGTTCGTGTGTGTGGTCCAGTGGCTGGCAGGGTTTGAGCGCTGGACAGGGAGTGGCAGTGGGGTGTTGGCTTGCTCCCAGACATGTTGGCTAGGCTTGTTTCTCCTCCTAGCTGGCTGTCGACATGTGGGTGACAAGGGTGCATTTGGCCTGCTCACCATTGATGGCAATACCAAGCTTACAGTGATGCTAAGGGTGTGCAATTGAGCTAGATGATCTACTAAAGCCTAGTTGCAACCAGAGAGGGAACAAGTTAGGCTTCAATCACTGCTCACAATAGTGTTTGGATTTTGTTTGATTTGTGTCTGCCAAGTGTTTGATGAAATGGCCGCAAGAATTCAAGTTTTGAATTTTGAAAAGATTTTTGGTGGGTGTGCTAGGTTGGTGCTGGTGAGTCTGCAGATGCTTGGGTTTTGAAAGTTGAGCTTGTTTGAGTGGTTTTTGAAAAAGTGGGATCTTCCCATATGATAAAGATTCAATTTTGAACTGTCATTTAAACTATGCATTTGAAAGTTTCTGGATGATCACAAAGTAGGCCTTGATACTTTGTTAGGAGTACTATCAAGGGGTGCAAAGATCCAGAAAAGTTTCTGTTAGGTTCTGAAAGTTTGAGACAGCCAAAGTAGGCATGGGAGTTAAATTGGTCAAAATGACCATTCCCTTATTTTATTTGTTTTGATTTACTTGTCTTTGGGAAAAGTGTGGGGAATGTTTAGATGATGTTTATTTCACCTAAGCATCCATTTACAAGCAAAGGAACAAACAAACAAGTTGGTTCAAAAGAATTCAAAATGAAATGCATACTCACATGCATGCTTCCATAATTTTATTTAGAAAAGTTTTTGTTAACCCTAATTTTGATGATTAGAGTTTGATGATACATGTTTAGTATTTTTGGGATGTTACAGAGATTACAAAAGATCTATTGCTTGTGCCTCAGCCGGATCTTCACTTGCTGAGTCACTCGTCATAGCACAAGAGAAAAGTCAGATGTTGGAAGTGGCAGCATTGGCCAAAGCAGCACAAATGTCCATGCCGGCACTCACCAACCCGCATGGCAGTGTGTAATTTCAAGCTACCAAGGAAACCAAGAAGGTGCAGGTGGATGAAACTTTCCCAAAGCGCACAGTTACCATTGGGGATGGCCTAACAGACAAATAGGAAAATGAGCTCACCAGCTTCCTCCGTGAGAATCGGGACATCTTTGCATGGTCCACTCAAGATCTGCAAGGAGTTCCGAGGGAGCTGGCTGAGCACTCTCTTCATGTAAGACCAGATGCAAAGCCGGTGAAGCAACCCCTCCGCCGATTCGCCGAGGATAGGAGGAAAGTAATAGCTGTCGAGATTGCAAGACTTTTGGCTGCTGGATTCATCATGAAAGTACTGCACCTGGACTGGTTGTCAAATCCAGTCTTGGTCGAGAAGAAAAAAGATGACCCGAACGTGGCAGTGGTATGGCGCATGTGTATTGATTACACAAACTTCAATAAGGCGTGTCCAAAAGATCCATTTCCTCTGCCTCGGATCGATCAAGTCATAGATTCTACTGCTGGGTGTGAGTTGTTGTCGTTTGTGGATGCGTATTCAGGATTCCACCAGATACCACTGAATCCAAATGATCAAATAAAGGCAGATTTTATCACCCCATACGGGGCTTATTGCTATCGCACCATGCCATTCGGATTGAGAAATGCAGGCGCAACATATCAAAGATGCATGCAAAAATGCTTGCAAGATCAATTGGACAAAGATGTTCAAGTATACGTCGATGACGTGGTGATAAAAAACAAACAAAGTCATACTCTAATTGAGGACTTGCGTCAAACATTCGCAAACTTGAGAAGATTCCGGATGAAGCTTAACCCGGAAAAATGTACATTTGGTGTCCCGGCTGGCAAGTTACTCGGATTCCTTGTATCCAGCCGAGGAATCGAAGCTAACCCGACAAAGATCAGGGCCATCGAAAGAATGGAATTGCTAAAAACCTTCAATGATGTCCAGAAGTTTACTAGATGCCTGGCCTTGTTGAGTAGGTTTGTTAGTCGGCTAGGTGAAAAAGCCCTACCACTATATCAGCTAATGAAGAAATCAGACAAATTCACATGGACACAGCAAGCCGATAGCGCTTTCCATGAATTAAAGAAAATGTTGGCAACAGCACCAATATTAGCGTCACCATTATCCAAGGAGCCAATGTTGCTCTATGTCGCCGCAACCAACAGAGTTGTAAGTGCAGCAATAGTGTTTGAACGTGAAGAAGGGGGCAAATCAGTCCAAATACCGGTGTATTACTTGAGCGAAGTGCTCTCTGTCTCGAAACAGAATTACCCGCATTATCAGAAGATGACATATGGGGTATATATGGCAGCAAAGAAGCTGAAACATTATTTTCAAGAACACCCAATCCGGGTAATATGCGAGGTACCTATCTCAGATATATTGGGCAGCAAAGATGCCAGCGGCCGAGTCGCCAAATGGGCCATCGAACTGGCACCGTACACTCTACAATATGATAGGCGGGATGCAATAAAATCTCAAGCTGTTGCAGATTTCTTTGTGGAATGGATGGAAATGCAGTACGAACCACCACTGCCAGATCCGAATTACTGGAAAATGCATTTTGACGGGTCCAAGACGAAAATGGGTCTGGGCGCCGGGATAGTGCTCACATATCCAAAGAGGGATCAACTGAGGTATGTGTTGCAGATTCATTTTGCTGCTTCTAACAACGTTGCCAAGTATGAAGCACTTGTCCATGGCATTAAAGTAGCCAAAGAAATTGGTATAAAAAAGATCATGTGTTTTGGCGATTCGGATTTGGTGATTCAGCAAGTGTCTGGACATTGGGATGCGCTGGACGCAAACATGGCATTATATCGCTTCCACGTGCAACAAATTTCGGGATATTTTGACGGTTGTGAATTTCATCACATTCCTATAGCAGAAAATGAGGCAACGGATGTATTATCCAAACTAGGATCATCTAGACAAGCAATACCACCAGGGGTAGCGTTGGAGCATCTTAGGAAGCCATCGATCAAGACGTCACCAGAGTCCGAATCAATCAGGGTCATCCCGGCGAGTCAGGAATCAGAGGCAGTGCCAATGGATATCGACTCAGGGGTAGGTTCGAGTCACTCGGGGACTGATCCGTTCAATTCAGGGATCACCGAATCGCACTCGGAGACTCCTCAGGTTATGTCGGCAGAGCATATGTCGGCAGAACCAATGGACATTGATGTTGAAGCAGACCCGGAACCACTAATATCAACGTGGGCATAGCCAATATTTAGTTATTTGAAAGATGGGACCTTGCCGAGTGATGAAACATTGGCAAGGCAAACAGCACGCAGAGCAAAAGCTTACACCGTAATCAATAAGGAACTCTACAAGCGAAGTGTGACAAGTGTACTGCAGCGTTGTATCAGCTCAGAAAAAGGCCAGGAGATCTTATTGGATATCCATCAAAGAGAGTGCGGGCACCATGCGTCATCAAGAGCATTGGTAGCCAAGGCATTCCGACATGTATTCTACTGGCCAAGCGCATTGGCACAAGCGCAAGAGTTAGTCGGAAGATGCAGTTTTTGTCAACACTATGCGTCCAAGTCGCATTTACGAGCGTCTGAATTGAAGACTATACCAATTACTTGGCCTTTTGCAGTATGGTGCCTAGATATGGTAGGACCATTCAAACCAGCAAGAGGAGGTATGACTCATATCTTGGTCATGATTGATAAGTCCACCAAGTGGATAGAAGTGAAACCAATCAAGAAATTGGACGGTAAAATAGCTGTTACATTCTTAAGGGATATAATCCTCAGATACAGTTACCCACACAGTGTGATCACTGACAATGGCACGAACTTTGCCGAAGGAGCTTTTGCTCGCTTCTATGGGAAACACCGAATAAGACTTGATGTAGCATCAGTCGCCCATCCAGAATCAAATGGACAAGTTGAACGGGCTAATGGCTTAGTTCTGTCCGGGATAAAATCCCGCTTAATGGAACCACTCCAGAGATCACCTGGTTGTTGGATAGAGGAACTACCCTCAGTACTGTTGAGCCTAAGAACAACTCCGAATCGGTTAATTGGTTATACGCCATTTTTCCTCGTATATGGGGCTGAAGCAGTTTTGCCTGCCGACATAGAATATGACTCGCCAAGGATAAGGCAATACTCGGAAGCCGAGGTAAAAGAGGCCCGAGAAGATGGAGTAGACTTACTCGAAGAAGCAAGGGAACGGACATTCTCCAGATCCGCTATATATCAACAAAATCTCCGACGCTACCATAGCCGGAAAGTGCAACCTCGTGTTTTTCGAGAAGGAGATATGGTGCTAAGGCTGGTGCAGCGCACAGCAGGAATGCATAAATTATCACCTCCATGGGAAGGTCCATTCATTGTAAGCAAAGCATTGCAGAATGAATGAAACCAAAAGAACAAGGCGGACAGGTCAGGAGATGAAACCAAAAGGCCATGGAATGTGGCACTGCTTCGTCCCTTCTATACTTAGGAGAAGCAGTGCATGTATCACTCGAACTCTCATATGTCGGACATGTTTGCCGGCTATGTGATAATAATAAAATGGTATGATTCGAAAAACTGACTCGGGGACTACCCCTTAAGTTTTCCATTTCAATTATCTTACGTCGGCTGGCGTGATACCCGGAATTTATCTCGGAACAAGTAGTGTTTACTCGGAAGAAATCAACTCTTCAACTATGCTGTTGTCCGAAAACACGGCTTCATGGCAAGCAAGAGAAAAAGATGTAAGACAGGTAAACACGAACGCCGGATAAATACAGGGGAGAAACGCGAGTCGGCTTTAGTTTTTGCCTAACTCTCTGCAGGTCGCGTTATACTACGTGTCGGGTAATCTCGGCCAAGTTATCCAAGTTTCATACCCGCTAACTATATCCTTCGTACTTTGAGACCCTAATGTCGAACACCGAAAAAGGTAGACAAGGGACAAATGCAAGGAAAGGTGACACGGCAAAATGAAACTCGGGGACTTGCCCTTGAATGATTCACACTTAGAACATAATGCAGACATATCAAAAGACACATAGTCAAACTTAAGGTGCAATGTATGTTACATTTGTACCCGGCATACCGGGGATCTAATAAAAGTTCGAGTATTTGTTGGCCTAAGGAGCAGAAGAATTCGGAGGAGCATTCTCGGAGCCAGGAGTGGTGCTTGGCGCGTCGGCCGGGTGAGGGGCATCTGTGGCCGGGTCATCCGGATCATCTGACTCGGTCGCTTCGCTGTCGCCACCCTCTTTAGTAGCAACTTCGACCAGCGGGTCGCCAAGGTCGAGGAAGCTAGGCCCTTCACACCAAGCGTGCACCATGGTGTACTCGATCATGGCATAAGCTCGCTCTTGGCGCTTCTTGATCAGCTCCGGGTCATTCAGCCATTTGCCATCACCCCTTATGCGAGCAAGAACATCGAGGTTGATGTCCTCGTACCATGAAAGCATGAAGGAGAGAGCCTTGTCCGCGGCAGCTCGGCCGGCCGACTCACGCCATTGATCCAGCCGATCTTCAGTAAGTGGCTCGATGAGTTCGGGTGGGTCTTCATCCGGCCAGAGCATGCGAAACGCATGGATAGCTGACTTGAGCAAGTCCACACAGCAAGACCTGAGGGTCTTGACCCGTTCGGACACCGCTGCGGGAAGCTCGTCCATGGACACCTCGCCGTCAGCAGGAGTACCAGCTTCGGCTCTCACTTTCTTCATGGATCAGATGGCAAACATGTTGGCCTCAGGAAAATTCTCTGCAAGTAAAAGAGAAAGTTAGCAAATAACAAGGGCAGACGGAAGAAGTCCAGAATGACTTATACGGTGCGTAAAGAGTAAGAACTCACTACCGAGAAAGAAGTTGATGGCGGCAAGTTTGCTATGCCAATCCTTGGCCTTGGCTTGAAGGGCATCCAAGTTTAGATTTGCCGACTCGACCAATGATTTGGCCTTGTCGAGCAGCTTCTTGGTCTTCTCGGCGCTGGCGGCCTGCTGCTCATTCTTCTCAGCAAGTTCTTCCTTCAGCCCTTTCACCTCGGCCAGGTGCTTCTGCTCTGTCTCGGCCATCAGTTTCTTCAGCCGAGTCACCTCATCGCGCTCCTTCTGGAGTTCGGCTTGGTGCTTCTCTGCTTATTCAGAACAAATATTTGTCAGTACCAACAGGAAACTTTCAGCTATTGGCTTAGGGAGGCAAGAAATTTACTCTCGGCCTCGCTGATTTGCGAGTGAAGATCGTTGATGGTATACTGAGCACTGGCTGTGGAACAAGAGAAAGAGAAAAAATGAGAAGATGAACCAAGGAAAATTACACCGAATAGAAAAAAGGAAGAGCAAAGATATTACCTTGGCCGTGGGTGTCAGTCTGTAGCTTCTCATACGCAAGCTCGAGCTTGCGATGCGCCAGGGCGATAGCTTGGCGCACCTTGGTGTGCTCGTTATGTGTGAGCTAATCAAATAAGACAGACAATAAGGAAGAGTCAAGTCAGGAAACCCGCCGAATCAAAGAGCTTAAGAGCTTACAGCCGAGTGAGTTCCTTACTCAACAGTAACCTCGACGGCTAGGGATCGAAGCTCTAACATGCAAGCTTGGGATTTAAAGACTAAGTGATTATTAAAGAGTTTACAGCCGAATAAGTTTCTTACTTGGCTGCAACCTCGAGGACTAGGTGATATGATTGAAGGAAATACTCAACAGTACAAAAGAGTAAGAAATTACTTTACCTCGTTTACTGCGTCGGCGCGGGCCATCAGAGTAATGGCCTGCTGGGTCATGTCGGAAACGGCATTGGGGCCCAGCTTCAGCTTCTTACCGGCACGAGTGCTGACCTCCTGCTTGCCTGCTGCATTCCATGCCACGGCGTAAGGCTCAGCCGAACCTAGGCTCTTGCCACTGAGCAGCCGAGTGAGAACTTGACCCGTTTTCAGGGAGGTTCCCACAGTGGTACGGGTCGCAGCAGCAGAAGTATGGAGAGTAACAGCCCTGGAGTCATCACCTGACCTGGCAGCCGCAGATTCGTCCCCCTTACCCGTTGAAGCGATCATTGTCGCCGATGTCGGAGGCCGGATCTGAGGAGCAGAACCCGGAGTGCAGATTAGCGTAGTTTGCTTGGAAGAGGTGGATTTGCCAGATGAGGGGCGAGTAGAACCAGAAGCCCTGGGTTGGGTCTGGCCCTTTGACAGAATTGGAGAGCGAGCAGAAGGATTTGGAGAAGAGCGTGGAGCCACCTGACTGGGCTCGGCGGTTTTGCTAGCTCCAAGATCAGGAAGTTGTTCATTCATATCAGCTTGAGGGATGATGCCAGAGGAACTGGTGGCAGAGGGTTTCTCGGCGCCAGACTCGCGGGCACCAAGATCAGGAAGTTTTTCCTGGACAACGCCAGGGGCGCTAGCCGAGTGACCCACCGGGTCTGACTGACACTAAGAAGCGTGAGCCTCATCAGTGCGAGCCTCAACCCGGACGGGACTCGGCGCCGCCGAGTCAGCTGGAGGAGGTGCAGGCCTAAGCGGCGAGGCAATGCTAGAAGCAGCCTGATTCGCCGTCAAAGGTGCAACACTGAAAACAATGATACACATATAAGAGAACAGCAGTAATGAGAAAGAAAAGAGTAGAGAAGGCAGAGTACAAAAACTTACCCGGTGAGAACCGGGTCACGGACGACTCGGCGTGTGACTCGGCGCCCAGCAGCTTGGCGAGTCTCACCAGGCTGGTAGCAGCAGGGGCAGCAGGAGCTGCCGGAGTGGGCTTGTTCTTCTTGGCCGGCTGAGTGCTGGAAGAGGCTCCGCGTCGCTTCGGCTTGGCGACAGGGATCTTGCCGACTCCACCCACGGCGAGAGGAGGAGTGTCATGTACCTGGCCAGCTGCATAAGTAAATAACGGGCTTACTCGGATAAGCGAAGATATTAAGGTCACAAGGCATATACCTCCAAAATCGTACAATCATCATCCTCATCATCGTCAGACCAATCTTGTAAGGGATTGCGAGATTGACTCTTACCCGAAGCTGAAGGAGCCGCAGTGTGCGGGATCGGCATGAAGCACTCCAGGTCATACTCGACCTCATCCGAGTCGGAGCGATCCCTGTGATAACCAGCAGGGGGACCGTACTGTCATCAACCTGGTGAAAAAGATTCTACGGAAGACAAACAGAGTGAGAAATTAAAAAACTAAACTAAGAGTGGCAAAAGAGCTAAAGCCTACTCGGCGAGAAAGTGATTCGGAAAACTTACCCTGGGGACAGGCCTGACCCGGCTGAACGGCGTGCAACTCCAAGCCCAATCATCCGCCAAGTTCAATTTAAAGACTGAGCTTACTCGGGGGGCAATGGAATCTTGGGTGAGCTCCATAGTGGAGTGCCCAGTGGGATCGTGAGAGCCACCCATGAAGCACATTTTGTGGCTCCTCGCTTGGATGGGGCTAACCCGGCGTGAGACGAAGGTGCACATGAGGTCACAGTAGGCGAGATGAAAGTTTTCATCCGGCGACAGCAACCTTTCCAAGATTGCGTTAGCCTCGTTTACCGCAGCGTCCTGGTCGCGCGGGTCAATTTGCCAGTGCTTCTTGTTGGGGACCTCATCCGAGAAAGGGGAAGCCGGATGTTATCAGTGGACCCGTTGTTCTTGACATAGAAAAAGGTTCTATGCCACTTCTTGCAGGAGTCAATACCAGTAACCTGAGGAAAGATAGAATCTCTCCTGGGCGTGATGCTAGCAGCACCGCATCGGGTCGTCCTCTTATCGGATCGAGGAGCACCAGACTGGGGAACAACCTGAACTTTAAAGCCAAAATATTTGGCCCACAAAGGAACTATGGGCCAAATTCCAAGAGAGGCCTCACAGGCAGAGATGAAACAAGAAAGAGAGCCAATCGCATTGGCAGGAAGATGGTGGGTCTGCAGATGGAAGGTAGAAAGAAATGAGGAGAAAAAGGAGCTCACGGGAAGAGAGAAACCGCGTTCAAAGTGGGAAAGGAAAACCACCCGCTCGCCAGCTTGAGGTTTGGGAGAAATTTCACCGGAGGGGAGACGGCAATCCACTTGCAGTGGAATGCGTCTGGTGGAGCGGAGCCACTCCACCTCTTCGGCGAAGACCTCCGAGCCTTCCCAGCCGCCGCGCTCGCCGGCGGGAATCTCCTGCTCCTCAGCACCATCAGCGCCGCCGCGAGCGTCCATGAGACCAGCAGAGTCCATCTCCTCGACAGTAGGAAGAGGCTTGGAGCAGCGTGGACCCGTACTGGAATGGAAAGAAGACAGGGGCAATCGCAACACAAGAACATGAGGAAGAAGGAACCACAAAGGGGGCAGTTCGATTTTTCAGGCGCAAGGAAGAAGAAAGGCCAAGGGAAAACTGAACGGCCGTGGGGGAAGTGGGAACCCCCAACCCCTACCTAAGGGCAGTAAAAACCCCGGTCATGGGATCAATCTGTGTCGTGCGGCCAGCGTGTGGCCGTGTGCCGGGCCGGGAAAGCCAATCAGCAAGCGCCACGTAGCCAAGGATACACGAAAAATCCCGTGCCACGTCATGACTAGAAGGACAAGAGGCGCAGGTTGATGGGACTGTCACAGTGATGGGGAATAACTGCGCAGCCGTCACTATGCCGCCAGAGCTTGGAACAAAAATTGAGGCAAGTAATCATGATTACCAGCTGTCAGTGATTGAAGGGCGCCGAAAATGACTTGGAATTGGCCAAAGTAACTCGACTCGAGGCAAGAATGAGCTAAGAAGTCAAAGAATTGACCCGAAATTGTCAGACTAACCCGGAAAAGTGCGAAGTTGCAACAGATAAAGACAAAAATTAAGTTCCATTCACACAAAAGGAACCTGGAGACGCCTAACAGCTTGAACTGCTAGACCTCACCAGCTTCGGGGACTAATGTCGGGAGGATAACCCCCGGTAGAGTCACGAGATGGGAAACATAGCGCAGCTGGGTTGGCTCCGAGTAAAGAAAGAACCAGGCCGGGTAAGAACGGTAGGGTAATATAAGCATGAAAGCCGACATACAAACTATGTCGTCCCGCATAGGACAAAGTTGTAACCCTTGCAGGAACCAACAAGCCGAGTCAACCGAGGAAGGGCCGAGTCAAGGAGGACAAGTGGCACCTTTCCGAGTAAGGTTCAGGAGGGACCATGGTAAAGCATGGTCAAAAGAGAACGGCGATGCCGGGTGACACAAAAGGAGCCGAGTGACTCCCAAAGCATGCGCTGACGTACAAAGTAACAACATGACGCCAAAAAGAACAAGAAGCAGCATACCAGAAGACCGTTAGCTGCCAAGCTTTATGGATCGGGCCTCTGGGCTTAGGGCAAGCCCATGACCCGGCCCATATTGTAGGGACCGAGATCCAAATAGTAAACCCTAGAACCCAAAGGGGTATTAACTAGCTAGCACTGCCTATATAAGGAAGGGCATAGCAGTAGTAGAAGGAGGTTGGACCCAGTAGGGAACGAGTGTTGTGAACTCAAGCTTAAACAACTCAAGGAGCACTTGTAATCTTTGGGGTATCAATCGAATTGCCAAGTCTAGAGAGTTCTACTTGTTCTTCGTGCATGGCTCGACCGTGTACTCCCTCCCCGGTGACCACAAGCACCCATTCGGCCCCCAACCTAAGCCTACCCATGGCATATGCCGTGCCACCACCACGAGAACGGCCAGCGCTCCTGATAGGTGTAGCCCTTGAGTAGTTGTTCGAATCATAGATTCGAGTAAGTACTTGATTTATTAGTCAAAGATTTCCAGCCGTTGCTAGATTGCTTTTGATGATGTCGGTGCTGACGATCGGTGACCTCAACCGTCTGCGACGCCATAGGTGACGTGTCAAGACGAACGTGGGTCCTACTTCCTGACTTGGAGTTGACTGGTCACGCGCGACGTGGCAAGAATTACGGCGTCTCCTCGATTTCCGTGCAAAGTGGAAGGCGTGCGGGCGACGGTTCGCTGTTGTGTTGACACGTGTAGGATTGGATTTAACTTGCGCGTTAGGGCTTCTAGATGAACGGTTCGCGTTCATCATCCTCATCTTTTATAACCGTGGAGAAAACAGTAATTCTGTTTCACCCCTTGACATTTACTTTCACCATTGCCTCTATTTTGATGAGCATTGCCTCCTTTGCGCGCACTGGACGTCCTCCATTCGTTTCCTTCTTCCTTTCTTCACGCGCATCGTCATCGTCGTCGCTCCTCCATGGGCAAATCGAAGAAGACCTCTGCTGGAGCAGGCTTGACCGCCGCGGCCGGCGGAAATAAGGCTTCCGAAGCCACGCGCATCACTGATGGCAACTAGAGGCGCACGTAGGCGCGTGAGGCTGACCTGCGCAAACTGCGCGGTGCGGTGCTGATCCTGCAGGACAAGGAGGCTGTGAAGCTTCCAAGCGATGAGGTAATTCCCCGTCCACCCGTAGGGTTTCGGGTGATGTTTGTCGCGTTTGTTCTTCGCGGCCTTTCTCTCCCTGTCCACGATTTTCTTCATGGACTCTTTTTCTTCTACGACATCTAGCTTCATCATCTTTCCCCTAATTCTCTCCTCCATATCGCCTGCTTTATCACTTTTTGCGAGTGCTGGCTCGGTATCGAGCCGCACTTTGGCCTCTTCCGGAAGCTCTATTCTGTGAAGAGGTAATCTGGCACCGGTAGGGTCTATCCGCTCGGTGGTTGCATTATCTCCCTTCGATCTTCCGTTCTTTTCTTTTCCTTTTCCATGTGCGATTCCGTCCAATACTGGCGGAAGAAGTGATTTTATATCCGCGACTCCACAGTGAACGGGCAAGATTTTGGCCTGGCTCCCTTCGACTCCTCCCAGGAAATTGTTCCGAAGAGGTCTTAGAAGAACCACATCTTGGAGGGCGAGGTAGCGGAGGTGGAGGAGCTCTACCGTCGGGTGGAGGTGCTCTAGATGGTTGCTGAGAAAGAGGTTAATGGTGTGGATATTATCCGCACCTTCCTCAAACGTTGGGTGCAACCACTCCAAGCGAGGGCGCATCCGATGTTTCTTTACACTGGCCGCAACGACCCAACAAGGGTTTCAGCTGAGGAGATTTCTAGGGGCGACCTTGATAGAGTTCTTCGGCCGCTGCTGAAGTACAAGGGCGATGAAGATCTCCCAGGGAAGTCATTGACTGCCCCCTTCAGCGCTTTGAAACCGGTCCCTCAGGTGTAGAATTTCGTCATGCGCGTTGCGCCTTTGTTCGAGTGCTTTTTATATGACTGTTGTTGTTGATCACAATTTTTGATGTCTTTGGTGTGCAGGAGCTCAAGGTAGCTGGCATGGTGCCCCCGCTACCTGAGAAGTTTTCGATTGCGCCGGACAACGAGGTTGTGGACTCTGAGTTCGAACTTCCTCCGGTGCAATCTCCAACCCAGGGAGCCCCCGAGCCAAGCGAGGGGCGTACCCGAAAGCGCTCCCGTAGCGAGTCTTCGGATGCGTCGACTCCGCCAACTCCGAGGGGCCCGGCCTTCCTCAAGCGCCATGGCGAGGATGATGGTGCCTCTTCCGCACTGTTTGCAGCTGTGCCCATTCGATCAATGGCACCACAGCCGCCGGCCAAGAAGAATAAGAAGGAGAAGGCACCGCCTGTCTTCAACTTATCTGATATTGACTCGTAAGTATCTTTGTCGGCATTGTGTTTATGCTACTTGTTTGGATAACATAGGTTGATGTCTTAATCAAATTGTCTTCTTACAGCCACTTCTCAGAGGGTTCTCCTAGCGAGGGTACTCAAGAGGATGTAGGGGAGTCGAAGCCGAGAGCTGCTCCCTCCCAGATGGTGGCCGACTCTGAGGATGACGTCCCAAACCCCTCCCCGCGAGAGGCTCGTGTGGTCGTTACTCAGAAGACTGCATGCGGACCTTTGGAGTCTCCATCTGAGCACGTAAGCAACTTGCATCTTTATCTTGTGTGGGGAGCCCCCGAGTCCTTTTTTCGGATGAACTGTTGGTCTTTTTTTGTTCTTTCGGGGTGTAGCCCCCGGGCCCTTGATGATGCTTTCTTGGCTGTGTGTTTCTGTTTCTTCTTACAACCCTTTGTGCATAGGGTGAATCTTATCATCCAGCAGCATCTGGCGCTGGAGGCCGGAATACAGTAGCTTCGAGGTACTTGTTTTGCCCATTCTTGTCTGTTTCGTCTATCGCATGAACAATGCTTGTGTTGCTCATGTGTGCTCTTGGTGCTTTGTAGATGAAAATAATGCGGTCCTTCGTCGGCTGGACGCTCTCAAAAAGAGTCTCGGTCGAGCGGAGAAAAATTTTGCGGGTGATGCGGAGGCGAAGGAGCGCCTGCACAAGGAGGTGGCTGATGCTGCCGAGGCCAAGGAGCGCCTGCAGCGGGAGGCTTCCGATCGCGAGTAGCAGCTTGCAATAGTTGCAGATGCGTGCGAGAAGGAGATGGCCGATAGGATGATGGCTATGGCCAAGGCTTTCTCCGGTGAGTATCTTTCATCTGATTTGGTCTTGCATTTTTTGGCTGCCTCTTGTCATGTTCTCATTCGGGTCTTTCTCCCTTCTTTGTCTCAGATGCTTTAGGCATCGCGTTTAATTGCGGTGCCTTGGAGCATGGAAGTGCTCTGGATGACGCCACCGCAGCGGTCAAAGATCATTGCGGGCTGCTAACTCCTTGGCGAAGGCCAAAGAGGTTCTTCGGCGCTTATACAAGGAGGTCATACCCAAGGGTGATGTCCTTGAGGATGTCGACAGCCTTGCGGATGCTTTGTCGGAGGATGCTCCAGCGTCCTACAAGCGCAAGAAGAAGGGCATCGGCGCCTCCATGGGGTTGGCCATGGCCATGGCATCCGGAGCAGAGCTGGATCTTTCGCACGTCACCTCCCAAAAGCCAACAGCTCCAGACGGCTCAGAGGTAGTCTTCGATCTCTTCGCCTCTCGCTGTAAGCGTTACGGGCCGAAGCTCATTGACCTGTTGGCAGACTATGCGGCGAAGCTGCAGGGAGAGACCAAGAGCAGGCAATCTGGCTCTGAGGCCACCCTGGATGCGGGTGCCTAAGTCCAAGTGTTATAGCTAGGATAGTTTATCTTCTTCCTTTTGTGTTGTAAGCTTTTGTTGATGAACAATTTCTCCTTATGCCACGTGGTGGCCTTTGATGTATATAAATTATATTTCGAGCTATCGCCAGAGTTGTATGTAATGTTCATGTCCTTATTTGCTTGTCTTTAGGGACCTTCGGGTGAGATTCCCGTGCATACTTCGACTGTCCTTGAGCCGCGATCATCTTTGGATGATGCGTCACATCTTGTTTTTCTTCGTGACCGCGTCCGTAGCTTGGAGAAGGAGATCCTTGGCGTTCGAGGCCACGCGGAAAGTGCCTCGTCTAGGGGGAACATGACGAACATGATGGACGCCTGCCTGCTTCAGCACCTATAAAACCTGATGCATGCGATTTTGCATCATCGCAAGAACAGTGGCCCGATCACGGTCCATCCAGAAGAAACCGTCAGCCTCCAAGTTTCGAGACGTGGGTCGCGTTAGGGAGTTGGTGCGGGCACCAGCTAGTTGCAGGGGTGAAAGCTGCCCTTTCACTTGTTCGGCTGCACCGCCGTGACGTCGACCTTGCAGCGGTGGCGACTGGGCCGCCTCTTCGACCAGACGGTAGCCTATAGGATATGCGCCCACATTATGCGGTTGTTAGGCAGTATGCCGAAGGGATTGTTGATCTGTTCGAACATCGGGCGAGTGTGATACTCCATAATAGATAGGTCCTGTAAAGAAATAGATAAATGTAAAACTTGTATGTATTCGAGTGGGCTTGTTGTGCCCTTTGTAAAGTTTATTTGTATTAGCACGTTGTGCTTTGTTGTGTGCATGTCCTTTTTGTTAGTCTGACGTGGTCAGCTAATCAGGTTGTATGCATTATTCTCAGTCGATGAAGTCGTGAGGTGAGGCATAGCCCCCGAGCGTATTATAGTGAATAATAATGCGAGTAAAGAGAAATTTTGGCCAAAAAACTTAGCTTTTATTCATATCGTAACGAGGGGGTACATTGTTCGGCTGAGTAGCTTTACTGAAAGTAAATAGATAGCTAGGGGTAGAAGCGTCGTAGTTGTGCGACGTTCCATGGGTTAGAGTATTCGACTCCTAACTTGACGTCCATGAGGCGGTAGGCGCCACCTGGGATGACTTCAGTGACGATGTAGGGTCCTTCCCAGGATGACTCGAGCTTCTTCGGCCGCTCTTGCTTGAGCCGTAGGACGAGTACACTCAAGCTTAAACCGGTTGTAGCCGCCACGAGCCCACGAGTACACTTTGTAGCTAGTCTTTGCGAGGAGTGTAGCTCCGGAGTGTATTCCAGAGCTTATTTGTAATGATCTTATGGTTATATAATCAATAAAGTCCAGACATTCTCTCTCAAAAAAGAACTTGCCTTTTTGTGTGTGTGTGTCTATTTACCTCTGTGAGTCTCAAATCTTAGTGTAAAATAAGTGAATGGTTTTTTGCAATGCCCTCCCAAATAAGAATTAGGTAGTCATACATTGTCGGTGGTCACGAGTTTCTTCCCTCTTCACGCGGCCCCAACAATAATTCATCTCATCGGAGAAAGACTTCCACATGTTATTTTATTTTTGTGAAGGCTAGAAAGACATGTAATAACCCAAGTCCGAGCCTTACCAAATTTATTCATTGTCCCCGACCTGTACAAGCTGAGGTCACGCCATGGGCATGGCTAAATGTTGCTCTGCAAAGGTGGAACCAAGGAGTCGGTGTAATCATGGCTGGGAAATTGCCAAACATTGCTAGGAGGTGCCAATGACAATAATGCAAAGTAATGCAAAGTACGAGATGGTTATATGAAGAAGAACACGAAGGTCAGACGAGCGCACCAACCCCACGTCTACAAAGATGATGTCACAAAAACATATTGTTAATACGAATGTAACCACAAAGCGTGAAAAAAGCATCGCACCGTTGATGATTCTCTCCCACAACCTACATATTGGAAGTGGGAAAATTACCTATCATGTGCCTCCATGGTGATAGTGGAATAAAGGGTCAACACGACAATGTTAGGGCTAGAGGTAGTCATCCAACTATGTCATTGTATCCACCACCCTTACGAATGAATCGAGGATACAAAAAAAAACTAACAAACTAGATAGAGACTTCTCACGAGCATGAAGATCCACTGTCTTTCCCCACCATCTGTCATCAAAACCATCCGCGCAAGGTAAATCAGACCTATAGAAACAACCAACTAGGATGAGTGTCATCCGGCAGCTAGGATGTTGTTTCTCTAAAGGTTGGTAAAGAATATATGGCACACTTATAGTGTGTAAATGGTACGGATCATGCACCTGTCTTTGAGGATAGGTATCCATTTTCAGGAATCCGACAAACATGGATATGGGTGTGAATATTGGTCAAGCGGATATGGAATTCGTAATATCTGACAAATATGGATTATTCGACATTTTTTGCGGATTAACCGAGGTTTTCATAGATGATTAGCCGATAAAATTAGCCCAATCCAAAATGCAATGCAATGAACACAACCTGGTGCCTCATATTTGGCAATTTGTGATCACACATAATATGGAAATTGCATTTCAACTTCAGGGATGGCGTGAGCAAACCAAATCATATGCACAAATACAGAGTTTGTATACACAATAAGGTTCGATCAGTCATCCCTAAAATTACAGTGTGTGACAAATGTAATCATCGGCGTAGCACACATAGCAGGGACATAAAGATCTAACAATGTAACATGTCTCTATATAAATTTCCTCTTTGGGCAAAAGTACTAGGTACCATCCATAGAAAGTTGTTGCATGTGAAACTATCCTATTCATTGGAAGTTTATAAAGGTGGAAACATTGCCTCATATAGGTCTGACTTGCAAATATCAGTACTGCTGCATGTGGCAACGGACGAACACCAAGTTCAGGGACGAGGTGAGTGAACCTGGAGGAATGCACAAACCCTTTAAACATTCATCCTACTTCAATCACCTCGTCCTGAAATTGTCCTTAGCCATTGTAATCATCGGCAAATGGTAATTCAGTCACGGTTGTCAGATCCCGGTTCAATACTACCGAAGAAATGCATCACAAATCGCAGGTGGAACACAGATTATACATTAAGGTCTTGTTTACTTCTCTCGCATTAGCTAGTATATTTGCGGGGATCGGATGGAATTATTGCAATTTCCGTAAAATCCCCGTAGGCCGTTTACCACACCGGGTTTATCCTGTATAATCCCGGGATATCCCCATAAAATCCTTCATGTTTTGTCTAGATTGAAAACTCTCCTCTAAGGTAGAGTATTTTTGAGGAAGAGTATTTTAGTGGATTAGAGAGTATTGGGCGAACACCAAATTCCCGTCTATCCCTAAAACTCTAGTGGATAAAAATACGAGAGAAATAAACTAGGCCTACATTGTGCTGAAAATTTCTGAAATACAGATACAACTTCAAGCCCACTAGACTGTAACCAGATTTGATATTTTCGAAAACTGCAGAACTGTTCATCTAGTTACATGCAATGGCAGCAATTGTACAATCTTCAGATTCTTGTTTGGCCTGCCTCACATTTCTGTTCCATTAAATGGTTTGCAAAATGTATATGTCTAGGTTTTTAAACTACTATATGTAATAATTTTCAGAAAAGAGAACTGCTGAAGGAAAGTGCATTACTCTCACCATGTATGGAAAACTGAATCTGGTCGATCAAAACTGTCCCTAGCGTAGAAATAGAAGGCAGAGGGCACAAGTAGGATTCAAACTTCAATGAAATTCATTGTATCAAGTGAACAGTGCGTCGCTTACATTGAAGAGAAGTAAACTGTATCCAGTGAAATGCTTGCTCCCATCTAGCGAACAAGTCAAGAATTGCGACTGAACATACACGAAGACTAGCTATCTTGCTAGTGCGCCCGCAGCAAGAAGGATGGCATCGGCAGCATGGTCGGCTCCGGCGAGGCGTAGAAGTTCGGCCCGGCGAACGCGGCCTGCTGCGTCCTGGTCATCACCTTGTGCATCGCTGTCGTCATGCCGTCAGTGTGAAGCAGCCTTTCCGTCTCTTCGGGGCGAGGTTTCTTGTACAGGTCCCAGCGCTCGGCCGAGGACGCGCGGCTGGGAGGGCGCTTGTTATTGCTGCCGTCCTGGCGGCCACGATCTGTCTGCGGCGACGTGCCGCGCGTGGCGCCGAAGAGCTTCTTGGCATCCCAGCGCTCGACGGGTTCGGCGCGTCCGCTGTCTGACGAGGACGACGACGATGTGACGCTGCGGGGAACCTTGTACTTCTTGTGCACGTCCCACCTCTCGACGACGTCGGCGCGGCAGGAGCTCCCGCCGTTATCGGACGACGACGACGACGACAACGCGGGGCTGCAGGCGTTCTTGTACTCCTTGATCGAGTCCCACCTCTGGACGAAGTCCGCGCGGCCGGGCATGGCGGAAACCGACAACAGCAGGGTCACGCCGGACGGCGTCGGCAGCAGCGGCAGCATCTTGCTCCTTGGCGGCGTCGGGAGGATCGGCATCATCTCGCTCCTCGGTGGCGTCGGGAGCAGCGGCGGGAGAAGAGAAGCCGCAGCCATGGATGCTTGCAGATCGTTTGTCACACGCGTGAGCAAGATGTTGATCGATCGAACAACAAGAACGCCAAACGCTGTTAGCTACCTAGGGCGAGCGCACGGCCAGGGACGAGAGCTCTCGAGGAAAGGAATAAGGAAACAGATGGTACGAATCAATGAATCCAGGGACAGGGCGGCAATTATAGGCTGGACGCATGGCACGAGACGGAGGAGCTCCATGCCTGCGAGTTTGTTCTCGATCCGGAGTCGGAATGAGCAGGAGGAATTCCACATTCGAGAGCGGCGGTTCCGCGCACAAGCACGACACGGACACGGTGTAGGCGACGCAGGCGGGAAAACAAATGCGCAGATTAGGGCCCAACTGAAATAATGGTCCAAGATAAATCTCCTCACAGGCTCCTGTCTGATCCTTCCCACTCGCATGCCCATCATCTTCTTTTTATACTCTCTTCGACCCATTTTAGTTGACTTAAATTTGTTTAGATTTAGAAGAATCTAGACACTATTTAGTATATTTTTTTAGTAATGATCATCTTCTTTATATTTGACCCTAAAAAATGTCTTCTTTTTATATTTCCTTTGCTTCCAAAGTGAACACCTATCTGGCTATGTCCATAGAAAACAAAAAATTAGAGAGTGAGTGACAAGGTTCGATCTCGTCAATGCCCATTGTTATGGATTTGGGTTTTGGAGAAGATGGAGATGCTGGAGATCGCGGAATGGTTAATAGACAAGCAACAAGGGGACACGAGATTTACCCAGGTTCAGGCCCCCGGAGGGAAAACCCTACTCCTGCTTGTCTGCTCTTAATTACGGCGGAACTGAAGGTTACAGGGGTGCGCAGATGCAATCTGGCGTGAGGTGCGTATGAAGTAAGTTGAGAGACCCTTCTCGCCGTGCCCTCCTAGTCTTTATATAGATAGGCAGGTCTCGGGCGTCAGGTCGAGTCGGTTACTGATTATGGCTTGTCCCCTTTAAAATTTTATCCTAGTCTTGTTCTTCAAGGATCCGAAGACGTTATGGGTTTGGGCCACTCGAAATCTCCGCAGGCTGCGTATCTTGTCATGGGCCTTCCTTGGGCTGGATCAGATATACTAATGTCGTGTACCCATAGGGTATAACCATGTCAGTAGCCCCCAAGTGTTCAGTAGAATCGTAGATTCGGCCGAGAACTCTTCAATCTTTCGGGTGCAGTTGGTCCTATTCATAAGAGGAAAATGATTCAGTTCGTAGGGATTGTTGATGCGTGTGTCTGACTCTCCTGACGGATTAGGGCCAGTTAAGTGTCATTGGAAAAAATAAGACGATCTTCAGATTCGAGTCTCCAAACTCGAATCTGGAACAAATACTGGTGCAATTCGACTCAGGCCATTGAGGTCTTATAGTCGAATCACAGTAATTTTCGAGTGATGTACCCAACGCGTCCGTCAGGATTTTTCATCGTGTCTGTTGA
This sequence comes from Avena sativa, assembly GCA_916181665.1. NCBI lineage: Eukaryota > Viridiplantae > Streptophyta > Magnoliopsida > Poales > Poaceae > Avena > Avena sativa. The sequence goes on from OV702282.1 coordinate 201,335,221, forward strand.
CACGGTATTTTACTTGCAGAGCGCGGTCAGGTGCGTTACCAGGTCATCAGATGATATATATAGGTCTTATCCTTGTGTCGTAGACAGCATCCGAAATATTATCACCGCGGAGGTGTTTCGGGTGTCTAAGTAGTGATCCGAATGATCGCAGTCGAAGAATTCATAGGGTGCACGACCAGTGCTCCCTATGGGAGTATCCTCCGAGTGTCTGTTCGAGTCGTAGACTCGAGTAGAGACTTTACTTCAATTGTTTTTATCTTAAGGTCCGTAGGACACAATTTTTTGGATTCTTGATCAATCCTCCCTATGGGAGTAGCCCCCGAGTCCTTAGTGGAATCGTAGACTCGACGTAGGACTCGAAGATAGTCGAGAGGTGCAGTTCTGCAATAATTTCTCAGGTGCACGGCTGTCGGAGGGATAACCCCCGGTAGGGCCACCAGAGGGGAAACATAGCGCAGCTGGGTTGGCTCCGAGTAAAGAAAGAACCAGACCGGGTAAGAACGGCCGGGTAAGATAAGCATGAAAGCCGACATACAAACTATGTCGGCCCGCATAGGACAAAGTAGTAACCCTTGCAGGAACCAATAAGCCGAGTCAACCGAGGAAGGTCCGAGTCAAGGAGGACATGTGGCACCTTTCCGAGTAAGGTTCAGGAGGGACCATGGTAAAGCATGGTCAAAAGAGAAGGGCGACGCCGGGTGACACAAAAGGCGTCGGGTGACGCCCAAAGCATGCGCTGACGTACAAAGTAACAGCATGACGCCAAAAAGAACAAGAAGCAGCATACTAGAAGACCGTTAGCTGTCAAGCTTTATGGACCGGGCCTCTGGGCTTAGGGCAAGCCCATGACCCGGCCCATATTGTAGGGACCGAGATCCAAACAGTAAACCATAGAACCCAAAGGGGTATTAACTAGCTAGAACTGCCTATATAAGGAAGGGCATAGCATTACTAGAAGGAGGTTCGACCAAGTAGGGAACGAGTGCTGTGAACTCAAGCCTAAACAGCTCAAGGAGCACTTGTAATCTTTGGGGTATCAATCGAATTTCCAAGTCTGGAGAGTTCTACTTGTTCTTCGTGCATGGCTCGACCGTGTACTCCCTCCCCGGTGACCACAAGCACCCATTCGGCCTCCAACTTAAGCCTACACATGGCATCTGCCGTGCCACCACCACGACAGTTGGCGCCCACCGTGGGGCAGAAGCAGGTGCTTGATGGAGGCTTCATCCGGACGGGCAACATCATCGCCAAGACCGGCGGGCGCGTCTACTCCGGCCTCATCCAGAGGTTTGGAGCGCTCAACTTCGTCAGCGACAATGCGGGCTGCTTCGGGACCAAGCTGTTCCCTAGAGGTGGTCGCTTCATCAAGTTCGGCGAGCACCAGGTCTACGTCGCGGTGAGGGTGGAGCGCGCATATCCTGAGCACGTCGTCCTGGCGTCGGATCCTCCAACGGCTCCCGTCATGGGAAAACCACGTCAACTCGTCTCCATGGAGGTAATGATGATAGCCCCAAACCCCACAGCTCGTCCAGTAGTTCCAGTGGTGAATGAGAACGCAGAGGGAGGAAATCATGAGGAAACGCCAATGGCTGCAAGAACAGCAAAGGCGCCGCTGGAAAAACCAGAGAACATAGCTAGGAGCAAGAGGGCTAAGGAGCTGCAGGAAGCGATAGACAAGTTGGCAGAGCCAGTGGCACAAGCAACTGACCCGGCGTGTGTGCAAGCCGAGTTGGAGGAAGCCATGATAAAAGTCCCGGAGAAAGCCAAAGAGCTAGCACAGTTACAGCAGGACATGGATATCACCATCCGAGAGCTTAACTCGGCAAATCGAGTCAAGGGAGCAAAGACCCGGCTTGATGCAACGAGATTGAGAGGAAGGAACCTCAACGAAGAGCTGGCAGATGCGACATCGAAGATAACACCGGAGAACAGCAATGAGACGGCCATGCGTCCAAGTACAACACAACAACAGCTAATCTGCGAGCATCAGAAGCAGCAATGGCAGAATTACCCCACTTGGAGGGGGAAGCAAAGAAAAGGCAGCAAGAACGAGTCAATGAGTTAGTGAAAGCAGCCAGCATGCTGAATGAGGCGTATTACAGAGAAAATCCGGGTATAGCAGGGAGGTCACAGCTGGTTCACTCGGCGACTCATGTCCCGGCAAGATCGGTTGGGCACACAGCATCCTCACCCAGAGCGGCGCCTAGGCCGAGAAAATAAAAAAGTGTGGATTCTGGAAGAAACAAGCAGATGGTCGCCTACGATCCGGCAGTGATTCAAGGAAACCCGGCGCATGCGCAAGGGACAAAAAGAAATAATCCCCGAGAAAAGGAAAACGCACCAGCTCAGCCAGAAAGAAGACAGCAAAGCACGGGAAAAGCAGTTCAATAGCCTGCTGACCCGAACGCGAATAAGTATAATGATGGTTACTCGGCTATGGTAAATGACGGATATGAACTGCCGGATCATGCATATCAAGCAATGGGAGCAAGATTCGAAGGCAGGAACCTTCAGCCAGATGATGCAAGGCTAAAGCTTGACCGCATAAAAATGGCAGAGATAATTGAATCGCAAGGTCCGCAGGGTCCACCGTGCTTTGGCCCAAGGATCATGAAGGAGCCACCGGTGCCAAATTTCCAGCTGGCCAGAGGGACAAAAACATACGATGGAAGCACAAAGACATAGGACTGGCTCATAGATTATGGAACCGCTGTGAAGATCGCGCAGGGAAACTTGAGATGGGCAGTACGTTATGTGCCGCAGATGCTGGAAGGACCAGCTCGGGTATGGTTGAACAATTTGCCACCCAGAAGCATCAACAGTTGGATCGATTTTCATGACGCTTTCGTGAGCAATTTCACGAGCACTTACAAGAGGCCGAATCGCCCACAACAACTATCAGTGTGCAAGCAAAGACCGAATGAGACAGACATGGAATTTCTCACAAGGTGGTGTACGATGCGTAACTCTTGTGAAGGGGTAATCGAATCACAAGCAATCACATGGTTTGCACAAGGATGTAGACATGGAAGTGTGTTGTGGCAAAGGTTACAAAGAGATATGCCGGCAAGCCTGGCAAAGACGATAAGAATCGCCGACTCGTATGCGTTAGGAGATCCGACTCAGCCGCTGCTCATGTCGGCAGACGGGATGACTGAGACTCAGATCTATGACGCTGCCGGGTCGCAAAGGTGCCAGGAAAGATCCGAATACAGAAGCAAGAGAAGAGACGAAAGACCAGATTACAGATATGGTTCGACTCAGGTTGCGTCTGTGAGTCAGGATCATCCAGATGTTGGAAGCAGTCAGCATCAAAGGACAAATGGTCAACAACAATGGGTGCCAAAGAATGACGGCAAAAGGCCATACGATCAGAGGAAGCAGTATCAGGACCGACAAAAATACACCTATGAGATGATGCTGGATCAGCCATGTAAGTTTCATACGCCTAATCCGAGTAAACCAGCCAATCACACGACGAGGCAATGCACTTGGTTTAAGAAGGGAGATAGAGTGGACTCGCCGAATAAGCAGCTTCCACCACCTCCCCCTCCACCACTTACAGGAGGAAATGCTCAAGCAGTAGGAGCAGAAAACAGATATGAAAATAGACAACCGAGGTATCATAATCAAGAAAGAAGATAAGCTATGTACCAGGTGCACAATCCAAGAGGTGATGACGCTCATGTCGGCCACGAAACCAGAAATGAGTACAGAGAACATCACCAGAGCTATGTTGTCTTTGTCACAGAGCCAAATGACAAGAAGAGCTAGCAGCGACGAATGATGGAAGTGAATGCCACGATCCCGGCAATTCCCAAGTACATGCATTGGTCTGAGCAAGAGATAACTTGGATTATAAAAGATCACCCCAAGATCATGCCAACCCCTGGAGGATACACTCTGGTTTTGGATCTAACATTCATGGGCCCAGATATCAACGTGAAATTTTCAAAGGTATTGATCGATGATGGCAGTAGCATCAACATCATGTACAAGGATACCATGCTCAAGTTAGGCATTACCACGAACATGCTGGAGCCGACTAAGACCACTTTCCATGGTATTGTGCCGGAATTGTCCTATGAGCCAATTGGTAAGATCTGGGTCGACGGCTTATTCAGCAACAGAGAGAACTGTCGCACTGAGGCCATAGATTTTGAAGTAGTTGATTTGCTTAGCTCTTATCACGCCTTACTCGGCAGGCCGGCTATGGCAAGATTCATGGCTACTACCCACATCGCTTACTTGAAGATGAAGCTGCCAGGCCCATGTGGGGTGATCACAGTTGAAGGATATTACAAAAGATCTATTGCTTGTGCCTCAGCCGGATCTTCACTGGCCGAGTCACTCGTCATAGCACAAGAGAAAAGTCAGATGTTGGAAGTGGCAGCATTGGCCAAAGCAGCACAAATGTCCATGCCGGCACTCACCAACCCGCATGGCAGTGTGTCAGTTCAAGCTACCAAGGAAACCAAGAAGGTGCAGGTGGATGAAACTTTCCCAGAGCACACAGTTACCATTGGGGCTGGCCTTACAGACAAATAGGAAAACGAGCTCACCAGCTTCCTCCGTGAGAATCGGGACATCTTTGCATGGTCCACTCAAGATCTGCAAGGAGTTCCGAGGGAGCTGGCTGAGCACTCTCTTCATGTAAGACCAGATGCAAAGCCGGTGAAGCAACCCCTCCTCTGATTCGCCGAGGATAGGAGGAAAGTAATAGCTTCCGAGATTGCAAGACTTTTGGCTGCTGGATTCATCATGTAAGTACTGCACCCGGACTGGTTGTCAAATCCAGTCTTGGTCTAGAAGAAAAAAGATGACCTGAACGTGGCAGTGGTATGGCGCATGTGTATTGATTACACAAACCTCAATAAGGAGTGTCCAAAAGATCTATTTCCTCTGCCTCAAATCGATCAAGTCATAGATTCTATTGTTGGGTGTGAGTTGTTGTAATTTGTGGATGCGTATTCAGGATTCCACCAGATACCACTGAATCCAAATGATCAAATAAAGACAGCTTTTATCACCCCGTACGGGGCTTATTGCTATCGCACCATGCCATTTGGATTAAGAAATGCAGGCGCAACATATCAAAGATGCATGCAAAAATGCTTGCAAGATCAATTGGACAAAAATGTTCAAGTATACGTCGATGACGTGGTGATAAAAACCAAACAAATTCATACTCTAATTGAGGACTTGCGTCAAACATTCGCAAACTTGAGAAGATTCCGGATGAAGCTTAACCCAGAAAAATGTACATTTGGTGTCCCGGCTGGCAAGTTACTCGGATTCCTTGTATCCAGCCGAGGAATCGAAGCTAACCCGACAAAGATCAGGGCCATCGAAAGAATGGAATTGCTAAAAACCCTCAATGATGTCCAGAAGTTTACTGGATGCCTAGCCTCGTTGAGTAGGTTTGTTAGTCGGCTAGGTGAAAAAGCCCTACCACTATATCAGCTAATGAAGAAATCAGACAAATTCACATGGACACAGCAAGCTGATAGCGCTTTCCATGAATTAAAGAAAATGTTGGCAACAACACCAATATTAGCGTCACCATTATCCAAGGAGCCAATGTTGCTCTATGTCGCCGCAACCAACAGAGTTGTAAGTGCAGTAATAGTGGTTGAACATGAAGAAGGGGGCAAATCAGTCCAAATACCGGTGTATTACTTGAGCGAAGTGCTCTCTATCTCGAAACAGAATTATCCGCATTATCAGAAGATGACATATGGGGTATATATGGCAGCAAAGAAGCTGAAACATTATTTTCAAGAACACCCAATCCGGGTAATATGCGAGGCACCTATCTCAGATATATTGGGCAGCAAAGATGCCAGCGGCCGAGTCGCCAAATGGGCCATCGAACTGGCACCGTACACTCTACAATATGATAGGTGGGATGCAATAAAATATCAAGTTGTTGCATATTTTTTTGTGGAATGGTTGGAAATGCAGTACGAACCACCACTGCCAGATCCGAATTACTAGAAAATGCATTTTGACGGGTCCAAGACAAAAATGGGTCTAGGCGCCGGGATAGTGCTCACATCTCCAAAGAGGGATCAACTGAGGTATGTGTTGCAGATTCATTTTGCTGCTTCTAACAACGTTGCCGAGTATGAAGCACTTGTGCATGGCATTAAAGTAGCCAAAGAAATTGGTATCAAAAGGATCATGTGTTTTGGCGATTCGGATTTGGTGATCCAGCAAGTGTCTGGACATTGGGATGCGCTGGACGCAAACATGGCATTATATCGCTTCCACGTGCAACAAATTTCGGGATATTTTGACGGTTGTGAATTTCATCACATTCCTAGAGCAGAAAATGAGGCAACAGATGTATTATCCAAACTAGGATCATCTAGACAAGCAATACCACCAGGGGTAGCATTGGAGCATCTCAGGAAGCCATCGATCAAGCCGTCACCAGAGTCCGAATCAATCAGGGTCATCCCGGCGAGTCAGGAATCAGAGGCAGTGCCAATGGACATCGACTTAGGGGTAGGTTCGAGTCACTCGGGGACTGATCTGTTCAATTCAGGGATCGCTGAATCGCACTCGGGGACTCCTCAGGTTAAGTCGGCAGAGCATATGTTGGCAGAACCAATGGACATTGATGTTGAAGCAGACCCGGAACCACTAATATCAACGTGGGCACAGCTAATATTCAGTTATTTGAAAGATGGGACCTTGCCGAGTGATGAAACATTGGCAAGGCAAACAACACGCAGAGCAAAAGCGTACACCGTAATCAACAAGGAACTCTACAAGTGAAGTGTGACAAGTGTACTGCAGCGTTGTATCAGCTCAGTAAAAGGCCAGGAGATCTTATTGGATATCCATCAAGGAGAGTGCGGGCACCATGCGTCATCAAGAGCATTGGTATCCAAGGAATTCCGACATGGATTCTACTGGCCAAGCGCATTGGCACAAGCGCAAGAGTTAGTCAGAATATGCAGTGGTTGTCAACACTATGCGTCCAAGTCGCATTTACCAGCGTCTGAATTGAAGACTATACCAATTACTTGGCCTTTTGCAGTATGGTGCCTAGATATGGTAGGACCATTCAAACCAGCAAGAGGAGGTATGACTCATATCTTGGTCATGATTGATAAGTTCACCAAGTGGATAGAAGTGAAACCAATCAAGAAATTGGATGGTAAAATAGTTGTTACATTCTTAAGGGATATAATCCTCAGATACGGTTACCCACACAATGTGATCACTGAAAAATGGCACGAACTTTGCCGAAGAAGCTTTTGCTCACTTCTGTGGGAAACACTGAATAAGACTTGATGTAGCAACAGTCGCCCATCCAGAATCAAATGGACAAGTTGAACGGGCTAATGGCTTAGTTCTATCCAGGATAAAACCCCGCTTCATGGAACCACTCCAGAGATCACCTGGTTGGATAGAGGAACTACCCTCAGTACTGTGGAGCCTAAGAACAACTCCGAATCGGTCAATTGGTTATACGCCATTTTTCCTCGTATATGGGGTTGAAGCAGTTTTGCCTGCCGACATAGAATATGACTCGCCAAGGATAAGGCAATACTCGGAATCCGAGGTAAAAGAGGCCCGAGAAGATGGAGTAGACTTACTCTAAGAAGCAAGGGAACTGACATTCTCCAGATCCTCTATATATCAACAAAATCTCCGACGCTACCATAGCCGGAAAGTGCAACCTCGTGTTTTTCGAGAAGGAGATATGGTGCTAAGGCTGGTGCAGCGCACAGCAGAAATGCATAAACTATCACTTCCATGGGAAGGTCCATTCATTGTAAGCAAAGCATTGCACAATGATTCCTACTATCTCGTAGACGCTCGTGAAGCGCAAAAGAACAAGGCGGACAGGTCAGGAGATGAAACCAAAAGGCCATGGAATGTGGCACTGCTTCGTCCCTTTTATACTTAGGAGAAGCGGTGCATGTATCTCTCAAACTCTCATATGTCGGACATGTTTGCCGGCTATGTGCTAAAATGGTATGATTCGAAAAACTGACTCGGGGACTACCCCTTAAGTTTTCCATTTCAATTATCTTACGTCGGCTGGCGTGATACCCGAAATTTATCTCGGAACAAGTAGTTTTACTCGGAAGAAACCAACTCTTCGACTATGCTGTTGTCTGAAAACACGGCTTCATGGCAAGCAAGAGAAAAAGATGTAAGACGGGTAAACACGAACGCTGGATAAATACAGGGGAGAAACGCGAGTCGGCTTTAGTTTTTTCCTAACTCTCTGCAGGTCGCATTATACTACGTGTCGGGTAATCTCGGCCAAGTTTCATACCCGCTAACTATATCCTTTGTACTTTGAGACCCTAATGTCGAACACTGAAAAAGGTAGACAAGGGCCAAATGCAAGCAACGGTGACACGGCAAAATGAAACTCAGGGACTTGCCCTTGAATGATTCACACTTAGAACATAATGCAGACATATCAAAAGACACATAGTCAAACTTAAGGTGCAATGTATGTTACATCTGTACCCGGCATACCAGGGATCTAATAAAAGTTCGAGTATTTGTTGGCCTAAGGAGGAGAAGAATTCGGAGGAGCATTCTCGGAGCCAGGAGTGGTGCTTGGCGCGTCGGCCGGGTGAGGGGAATCTGTGGCCGGGTCATCCGGATCATCTGACTCGGTCGCTTCGCTGTCGCCACCCTCTTCAGTAGTAACTTCGACGAGCGGGTCGCCAAGGTCGAGGAAGCTAGGCCCTTCACACCAAGCGTGCACCATGGCGTACTCGATCATGGCATAAGCTCGCTCCTGGCACTTCTTGATCAGCTCCGGGTCATTCATCCATTTTCCATCACCCCTTATGCGAGCAAGAACATCGAGGTTTATGTCCTCGTACCATGAAAGCACGAAGGAGAGAGCCTTGTCCACGGCAGCTCGGCCGGCCGACTCACGCCATTGATCCAGCCGATCTTTAGTAAGGAGTAATCTGTCGGCGAGTGGCTCGATGAGTTCGGGTGTGTCTTTATCCTGCCAGAGCATGTGAAACGCATGGATAGCCGACTTGAGCAAGTCCACACCGCAAGACCTGAGGGTTTTGACCCGTTCGGACACCGCTGCGAGAAGCTCCTCCATGGACACCTCGCCGTCAACAGGAGCACCAGCTTCGGCTCTCACTTTCTTCATGGATCGGATGGCAAACATGTTGGCCTCAGGAAAATTCTCTACAAGCAAAAGAGAAAGTTAGCAAATAACAAGGGCAGATGGAAGAAGTCCAGAAGGACTTATACGGTGCGTAAAGAGTAAGACCTCACTACCGAGAAAGAAGTTGATGGCGGCGAGTTTGCTATGCCAAGCCTTGGCCTTGGCTTGAAGGGCATCCAAGTTCAGATTTGCCGACTCGACCAATGATTCGGCCTCGTCGAGCAGCTTCTTGGTCTTCTCGGTGCTGGCGGCCTGCTGCTCATTCTTCTTAGCAAGTTCTTCCTTCAGCCCTTTCACCTTGGCCAGGTGCTTCTGCTCCGTCTCGGCCATCAGTTTCTTCAGCCGAGTCACCTCATCGTGCTCCTTCTGGAGTTCGGCTTGGTGCTTCTCTGCTTATTCAGAACAAATATTTGTCAGTACCAACAGAAAACATTCAGCTATTTGGCTTAGGGAGGCAAGAAATTTACTCTCGGCCTCGCTGATTTGCGAGTGAAGATCGTTGATGGTAGACTGAGCAGTGGCTGTGGAACAAGAGCAAGAGAAAATATGAGAAGATGAACCAAGGAAAGTTACACCGAATAGAAAAAAGGAAGAGCAAAGATATTACCTTGGCCGTGGGTGTCAGTCTGTAGCTTCTCATACGCAAGTTCGAGCTTGCGATGCGCCAGGATGAGAGCTAGGTTCGCCCTGGTGCGCTTGTTATGTGTGAGCTAATAAAATAAGACAGACAATAATGAATAGTCAAGTCAGGCAACCCGCCGAATCAAAGAGCTTACAGCCGAGTGAGTTCCTTACTCGACAGTAACCTCGAGGGCTAGGGATCGAAGCTCTAACATGCAAGCTTGGGATTTAAAGACTAAGTGATTATTAAAGAGTTTACAGTCGAATGAGTTTCTTACTCGCCTGCAACCTCGAGGACTAGGTGATATGTATGAAGGAAATACTCAAAAGTACAAAAGAGTAAGAAATTACTTTACCTCGTTTACTTCGTCGGCGCGGGCCATCAGAGTAATGGCCTGCTGGGTCATGTCAGAAACGGCCTTGGGGCCCTGCTTTAGCTTCTTGCCGACACGAGTGCTGACCTCCTGCTCGCCTGCTACATTCCATGCCACGGCGTAAGGCTCAGCTGAATCTAGGCTCTTGCCACTGAGCGTTCGAGTGAGAACTCAACCCGTTTTCAGGGCGGTTCCCATAGTGGCACGGGTCGCAGCAGCAGAAGTATGGAGAGTAACAGCCCTGGAGTCATCACCTGACCCGGCAGCCGCAGATTCGTCCCCTTTACCCGTTGAAGCGATCATTGTCGCCGACGTCGGAGGCCGGATCTGAGGAGCAGTACCCGGAGCGCAAATTAGCGTAGTTTGCTTGGAAGAGGTGGATTTTCCAGATGAGGGGCGAGTAGAACCAGAAGCCCTAGGCTGGGTCTGGCCCTTTGACAGAATTGGAGAGTGAGCAGAAGGATTTGGAGAAGAGCGTGGAGCCTCCTGACTGGGATCAACGGTTTTGCTAGCTCCAAGATCAGGAAGTTGTTCATTCACATCAGCTTGAGGGCTGATGCCAGAGGAACTGGTGGCAGAGGGTTTCTCGGTGCCAGACTCGCGGGCACCAAGATCAGGAAGTTTTTCCTAGCCAGCGCCAGGGGCGCTAGCCGAGTGACCCACCGGGTCTGACTGACACTGAGAAGCGTGAGCCTCAGTAGTGCGAGCCTCAACCCAGACGGGACTCGGCGCCGCCGAGTCAGCTGGAGGAGGTGCAGGCCTAAGCGGCGAGACAATGCTAGAAGCAGCCTGATTTGCCGTCAAAGGGGCAACACTGAAAACAATGATACACATATAAGAGAACATCAGTAATGAGAAAGAAAAGAGCAGAGAAGGCAGAGTACAAAAACTTACCCGGTGACAACCGGGTCACGGACGACTCGGCGTGTGACTCGGTGCCCAGCAGCTTGGCGAGTCTCACCCAGGCTGGTAGCAGCAGGGGCAGCAGGAGCTGCCGGAGTGGGCTTGTTCTTCTTGGCCGGCTGAGTGCTGGAGGAGGCTCCGTGTCGCTTCGGCTTGGCGACGGGGATCTTGCCGACTCCACCCACAGCGAGAGGAGGAGTGTCATGTACCTGGCTAGCTGCATAAATAAATAACGGGCTTACTCGGATAAGTGAAGAGATTAAGGTCACAAGGCATATACCTCCAAAAGCGTACAATCATCATCCTCATCATCGCCATACCAATCTTGTAAGGGATTGAGAGATTGACTCTTACCCGAAGCTGAAGCAGCCACAGTGTGCGGGATCTGCATGAAGCACTCCAGGTCATACTCGACCTCATCCGAGTTGGAGCGATCCCCGTGATAACCAGCAGGGGGACCGTACTGTTATCAACCTGGTGAAGGAGATTCTGCGGAAGACAAACAGAGTGAGAAATTAAAAAACTAAACTAAGAGTGGCAAAAGAGCTAAAGCCTACTTGGCGAGAAAGTGATTCGGAAAACTTACCCAGGGGACAGGCCTGACCCGGCTGAACGGCGGGCAACTCCAAGCCCAATCATCCGCCAAGTTCAATTTAAAGATTGAGCTTACTCGGCGGGCAATGGAATCTTGGATGAGCTCCATAGTGGAGTGCCGAGTGGGATCGTGAGAGCCACTCATGAAGCACATTTTGTGGCTCCTCGCTTGGATGGGGCTAACCCGGCGTGAGACGAAGGTGCACCTGAGGTCAGAGTCGGCGAGATGAAAGTTTTCATCCGGCGACAGCAACCTTTCCAAGATTGTGTTAGCCTCGTTTACCGAAGCGTCCTGGTCGCGCGGGTCAAGCTGCCAGTGCTTCTTGTTGGGGACCTCATCCGAGATAGGGGGAAGACGGATGTTATCAGTGGACGCGCTGTTCTTGACATAGAAAAAGTTTCTATGCCACTTCTTGCAGGAGTCAATACCAATAACCCGAGGAAAGATAGAATCTCTCCTGGGCGTGATGCTAGCAGCACCGCACCGGGTCGGCCTCTTCTCGGATCGAGGAGCACCAGGCTGGGTAACAACCTGAACTTTAAAGCCAAAATATTTGGCCCACAAAGGAACTGTGGGCCAAATTCCAAGATAGGCCTCGCAGGCAGAGATGAAACAAGAAAGAGAGCCAATCGCATTGGCAGGAAGATGGTGGGTCTGCAGATGGAAGGTAGAAAGAAACAAGGAGAAGAAGGAGCTCACAGGAAGAGCGAAACCGCGTTCAAAGTGGGAAAGGAAAACCACCCACTCGCCAGCTTGAGGTTTGGGAGAAATATCACCGGAGGGGAGACGGCAATCCACTTGCAGTGGAATGCGTCTGGTGGAGCGAAGCCACTCCACCTCTTCGGCGGAGACCTCCGAGCCTTCCCACGCGCTCGCCGACGGGAATCTCCTGCTCCTCAGCACCATCAGCGCCGCCGCGAGTGTCCATGAGACCAGCAGAGTCCGTCTCCTCCACAGTAGGAAGAGGCTTGGAGCAGCGTGGACCCGTACCAGAATGGAAAGAAGACAGGGGCAATCGCAACACAAGAACAGGAGGAAGAAGGAACCACAAAGGAGTCAGTTCGATTTTGCGGGCGCGAGGAAGAAGAAAGGCCAAGGGAAAACTGAATGGGCGTGGGGGAAGTGGAAACCCCCAACCCCTACTTAAGGGCAGTAAAAACCCCGGTCATGGGATCAATCTGTGCCGTGCGGCCAGCGTGTGGCCGTGTGCCGGGCCGGGAAAGCCAGTCAGCAAGCGCCACGTATCCAAGGATATACGAAAAATCTCGTGCCATGTAATGACTAGAAGGACAAGAGGCGCAGGTCGATGGAACTGCGCAGCCGTCACTGTGCCGCCAGATCTTGGAACAAAAATTGAGGCAAGTAATCATGATTACCAGCTGTCAGTGACTGAAGGGCACCGAAAATGACTCGGAATTGGCCAAAGTAACTCGGCTCGAGGCAAGAATGAGCTAAGAAGTCAAAGAATTGACCCGAAATTGTCAGACTAACCCGGCAAAGTGCGAAGTTGCAACAGATAAAGACAAAAACTAAGTTCCATTCACACAAAAGGAACCTGGAGAAGCCTAACAGCTTGAACTGCTAGACCTCACCAGCTTCGGGGACTATTGTCGGCGGGATAACCCCCGATAGGGTCATGAGAGGGGAAACATAGCGCAGCTGGGTTGGCTCCGAGTAAAGAAAGAACCAGGCCGGGTAAGAACGGCCGGGTAAGAATGGCCGGGTAAGATAAGCATGAAAGCTGACATACAAACTATGTCGGCCCGCATAGGACAAAGTTGTAACCCTTGCAGGAACCAATAAGCCGAGTCAACCGAGGAAGGGCCGAGTCAAGGAGGACACGTGGCACCTTTCCGAGTAAAGTTCAGGAGGGACCATGGTAAAGCATGGTCAAAAGAGAAGGGCGACACCGGGTGACACAAAAGGAGCCGGGTGACGCCCAAAGCATGCGCTGACGTACAAAGTAACAACATGACGCCAAAAAGAACAAGAAGCAGCGTACCAGAAGACCATTAGCTGTCAAGCTTTATGGACCGGGCCTCTGGGCTTAGGGAAAGCCCATGACCCGGCCCATATTGTAGGGACCGAGATCCAAACAGTAAACCCTAGAACCCAAAGGGGTATTAACTAGCTAGCACTGCCTATATAAGGGAGGGCATAGCAGTAGTAGAAGGAGATTGGACCAAGTAGGGAACGAGTGCTGTGAACTCAAGCCTAAACATCCCAAGGAGCACTTGTAATCTTTGGGGTATCAATCGAATTGCCAAGTCTGGAGAGTTCTACTTGTTCTTCGTGCATGGCTCGACCGTGTACTCCCTCCCCGGTGACCACAAACACCCATTCGGCCCCCAACTTAAGCCTACCCATGGCATATGTCGTGCCACCACCACGACAACGGCCAGCGCTCCTGATAGGAGTAGCCCTTGAGTAGTTGTTCGAATCGTAGATTCGAGTAAGTACTTGATTTATTAGTCAAAGATTTCCAGCCGTTGCTAGATTGCTTTTGATGATGTCGGTGCTGACGATCGGTGACCTCAACCGTCTGCGGCGCCACAGGTGACGTGTCAAGACGAACGTGGGTCCTACTTCCTGACTTGGAGTTGACTGGTCACGCGCGACATGGCGAGAATTATGGCATCTCCTCGATTTCCGTGCAAAGTGGAAGGCGTGCGGGCGATGGTTCGCTGTTGTGTTGACACGTGTAGGATTGGATTTAACTTGCGTGTTAGGGCTTCTAGATGAACGGTTCGCGTTCATCGTCCTCATCTTTTATAACCGTGGGGTAAACAGTAATTCTGTTTCACCCCTTGCCATTTACTTTCACCATTGCCTCTATTTTGATGAGCATTGCCTCCTTTGCGCGCACTAGATGTCCTCCGTTTGTTTCCTTCTTCCTTTCTTCGCGCGCACTGTCATCATCGTCGCTCCTCCATGGGCAATTTGAAGAAGACCTCTACTGGAGCGGGCTTGAGCGCCGCGGCCGGCGGAAAGAAGGCTGCCTCCGCCACGCGCATCACTAATGGCAACAGGAGGCGCACGGAGGCGCGCGAGGCTGACCTGCGCAAACTGCGCGGTACGGGGCTGATCCTGCAGGACAAGGAGGCTGTGAAGCTTCCAAGCGATGAGGTAATTCCCCGTCCACCCGTAGGGTTTCGGGTGATGTTCGTCGCGTTTGTTCTTCGTGGCCTTTCTCTCCCAGTCCACGATTTTCTTCGTGGAATCTTTTTCTTCTACGGCATCCGGCTTCATCATCTTTCCCCTAATTCTCTCCTCCATATCGCCTGCTTTATCACTTTTTGCGAGTGCTGGCTTGGTATCGAGCCCAACTTTGGCCTCTTCCAGAAGCTCTATTCCGTGAAGAGGCAATCTGGCACCGGTGGGGTCTATCCGCTCGGTGGCTGCATTATCTCCCTTTGATCTTCCGTTCTTTTGTTTTCCTTTTCCATGTGCGAGTCCGTCCAATACTGGCAGAGGAAGTGATTTTATATCCGCGACTCCACAGTGGACGGGCAAGATTTTGGCCTGGCTCCCTTCGACTCCTCCCAGGAAATCGTCCCGAAGAGGTCTTGGAAGAACCACATCTTGGAGGGCGAGGTAGCAGAGGTGGAGGAGCTCTACCGTCGGGTGGAGGTGCTCCAGATGGTTGCTGAGAAAGAGGTCAATGGTGTGGATATTATCTGCACCTTCCTCAAAAGTTGGGTGCAGCCGCTCCAAGCGAGGGCGCATCCGATGTTTCTTTACACTGGTCGCAACGACCCAACAAGGGTTTCAGCTGAGGAGATTTCTAGGGGCGACCTTGATAGAGTTCTTCGGCCGCTGCTGAAGTACAAGGGCGATGAAGATCTCCCGGGGAAGTCATTGACTGCCCCCTTCAGCGCTTCGAAACCGGTCCCTCAGGTGTAGAATTGCGTCATGCGCGTTCCGCCTTTGTTCGAGTGCTTTTTATATGACTGTTGTTGTTGATCACAATTTTTTATGTCTTTGGTGTGCAGGAGCTCAAGGTAGCTGGCATGGTGCCCCCGCTACCTGAGAAGTTTTCGATTGCGCCGGACAACGAGGTTGTGGACTCTGAGTTCGAACTTCCTCCGGTGCAATCTCCGACCCAGGGATCCCCCGAGCCAAGCGAGGGGCGTACCCGAAAGCGCTCGCGTAGCGAGTCTTCGGATGCGTCGACTCCGCCAACTCCGAGGGGCCCGGCCTTCCTCAAGCGCCATGGCGAGGATGATGGTGCCTCTTCCGCACCGTTTCCAGCTGTGCCCATTCGATCAATGGCACCACAGCCGCCGGCCAAGAAGAATAAGAAGGAGAAGGCACCGCCTGTCTTCAACTTATATGATATTGACTCGTAAGTATCTTTCTCGGCATTGTATTTATGATACTTGTTTGGATAACATAGGTTGATGTCTTAATCAAATTGTCTTCTTGCAGCCACTTCTCAGAGGGTTCTCCTAGCGAGGGTACTCAAGAGGATGTCGGGGAGTCGAAGCCGAGGGTTGCTCCCTCCCAGATGGTGGCCGACTCTGAGGATGACGTCCCAAACCCCTCCCCGCGAGAGGCTCGGGTGGTCGTTACTCAGAATACTGCATGCGGACCTTTGGAGTCTCCATCTGAGCACGTAAGCAACTTGCATCTTTATCTTGTGTGGGGAGCTCCCGAGTCCTTTTTCGGATGAACTGTTGGTCTTTTTTGTTCTTTCAGGGTGTAGCCCCCGGGCCCTTGTTGATGCTTTCTTGGCTGTGTGTTTCTGTTTCTTCTTACAACCCTTTGTGCATAGGGTGAATCTTCTCATCCAGCAGCATCTGGCGCTGGAGGCCAGAATGCAGTAGCTTCGAGGTACTTGTTTTGCCCATTCTTGTCTATTTCGTCTGTCGCATGAACAATGCTTGTGTTGCTCATGTGTGCTCTTGGTGCTTTATAGATGAAAATAATGCGGTCCTTCGTCGGCTGGACGCTCTCAAAAAGAGTCTCGGTCGAGCGGAGAAAAAGGTTGCGGGTGATGCGGAGGCGAAGGAGCGCCTGCACAAGGAGGTGGCTGATGCTGCCGAGGCCAAGGAGCGCCTGCAGCGGGAGGCTTCCGATCGCGAGTAGCAGCTTGCAACAGTTGCGGATGCGTGCGAGAAGGAGATGGCCGATAGGATGATGGCTATGGCCAAGGCTTTCTCCGGTGAGTATCTTTCATCTGATTTGGTCTTGCATTTTTTGGCTGCCTCTTGTCATGTTCTCATTCAGGTCTTTCTCCCTTCTTTGTCTCAGATGCTTTAGGCATCGCGTTTAATTGCGGTGCCTTGGAGCATGGAAGTGCTCTGGATGACGCCACCGCAGCGGTCGAAGATTATTGCGGGCTGCTAACTCCTTGGCGAAGGCCAAAGAGGTTCTTCGGCGCTTCTACAAGGAGGTCATCCCCAAGGGTGATGTCCTTGAGGATGTCGACACCCTTGAGGATGCTTTGTCGGAGGACGCTCCAGCGGCCTACAAGCGCAAGCAGAAGGGCATCGGCGTCTCCATGGGGTTGGCCATGGCCATGGCATCCGGAGCAGAGCTGGATCTTTCGCACGTCACCTCCCAGAAGCCAACAGCTCTAGACGGCTCAGAGGTAGTCTTCGATCTCTTTGCCTCTTGCTGTAAGCGTTACGGGCCGAAGCTCATTGACCTGTTGGCGGACTATGCGGCGAAGCAGCAGGGAGAGGCCAAGAGCAAGCAATCTGGCTCTGAGGCCACCCCGGATGCGGGTGCCTAAGTCCAAGTGTTGTAGCTAGGATAGTTTATCTTCTTCCTTTTGTGTTGTAAGCTTTTGTTGATGAAAAATTTCTCCTTATGCCACGCGGTCGCCTTTGATGTATATAAATTATATTTCAAGCTATTGCCAGAGTTGTATGTAATGTTCATGTCCTTATTTGCTTGTCTTTAGGGACCTTCGGGTGAGATTCATGTGGATACTTCGACTGTCCTTGAGCCGCGATCATCTTTGGATGATGCGTCACAGCTTGCTTTTCTTCTTGACCGCGTCCGTAGCTTGGAGAAGGAGATCCTTGGCGTTCGAGGCCACGCGGAAGGTGCCTCGTCTAGGGGGAACATGACGAACATGATGGACGCCCGCCTGCTTCAGCACCCGCAAAACCGGATGCATGCGATTTTGCATCGTCGCAAGGACGGTGTCCCGATCACGGTCCATCCAGAAGAAACCGCCAGCCTCCAAGTTTCGAGACGTAGGTCGCGTTAGGGAGTTGGTGCGGCACCAGCTAGTTGCAGGGGTGAAAGCTGCCCTTTCACTTCTTCGGCTGCACCGCCGTGACGTCGACCTTGCAGCGGTGGCGACTGGGCTGCCTCTTCGACCAGACGGTAACCTCTAGGATATGCGCCCGCATTATGCGGCTATTAGGCAGTATGCCGAAGAGATTGTTGATCTGTTCAAACATCAGGCGAGTGTGATACTCCATAATAGATAGGTCCTGTAAAGAAATAGATAAATGTAAAACTTGTATGTATTCGAGTGTGCTTGTTGTGCCCTTTATAAAGTTTATGTGTATTAGCACGTTGTGCTTTATTGTGTGTATGTCCTTTTTGTTAGTCTGACGTGATCAGGTAATCAGGTTGTATGCATTATTCTTAGTCGATGAAGTCGTGAGGTGAGGCGTAGCCCCAGAGCGTATTATAGTGAATAATAATGCGAGTAAAGAGAAATTTCGGCCGAGAAACTTAGCTTTTATTCATATCGTAACGTGGGGGTACATTGTTCGGCTCAGTAGCCTTATTGAAAGTAAATAGATAGCTAGGGATAGAAGCGTCGTAGTTGTGCGACATTCCATGGGTTAGAAGTATTCGACTCCTGACTTGACGTCCATGAGGCGGTAGGCGCCACCTGGGATGACTTCGGTGACGATGTAGGGTCCTTCCCAGGATGACTCGAGCTTCTTCGGCCTCTCTTGCTTGAGCCGTAGGACGAGTACACTCAAGCTTAAACCGGTTGTAGCCGCCACGAGCCCACGAGTACACTCTGTAGCTAGTCTTTGCGAGGAGTGTAGCTCCGGAGTGTATTCTAGAGCTTATTTGTAATGATCTTATGGTTATATAATCAATAAAGTCCAGACATTCTCTCTCAAAAAAGAACTCGCCTTTTTGTGTGTGTGTGTCTATTTACCTCTGTGAGTCTCAAATCTTAGTGTAAAATAAGTGAATGGTTTTTTGCAATGCCCTCCCAAATAAGAATTAGGTAGTCATACATTGTCGGTGGTCACGAGTTTCTTCCCTCTTCACGCGGCCCCAACAACAATTCATCTCATCGGAGAAAGACTTCCACATGTTGTTTTATTTTTGTGAAGGCTATAAAGCCTTGTAATAACCCAAGTCCGAGCCTTACCAAATTTATTCGTTGTCCCCGACCTGTACAAGCTGAGGGCACGCCATGGGCATGGCTAAATGTTGCTCTGCAAAGGTGGAACCAAGGAGTCGGTGTAATCATGGCTGGGAAATTGCCAAACATTGCTAGGAGGTGCCAATGACAATAATGCAAAGCACGAGATAGTAATATGAAGAAGAACATGAAGGTCGGACGAGGGCACCAACCCCACGTCTACAAAGATGATGTCACAAAAACATATTGTTAAGACGAATGTCACCACAAAGTGTGGAAAAAGCATCGCACCGTTGATGATTCTCTCCCACAACCTACATATTGGAAGTGGGAAAACCACCTATCATGTGCCTCCATGGTGATAGTGGAATAAAGGGTCAACACGACAATGTTAGGGCCAGAGGTAGTCATCCAACTATGTCATTGTATCCACCACCCTTACGAATAAATCGAGGATACAAAAAAAACTAACAAACTAGATAGAGACTTCTCACGAGCATGAAGATCCACTGTCTTTCCCCACCATCCGTCGTCAAAACCATCCGCGCAAGGTAAATCATACCTATAGAAACAACCAACTAGGATGAGTGTCATCCGGCAGCTAGGATGTTGTTTCTCTAAAGGTTGGTAAAGAATATATGGCACACTTATAGTGTGTAAATGGTATGGATCATGCACCTGTCTTTGAGGATAGGTATCCATTTTCAGGAATCCGACAAACATGGATATGGGTGTGAATATTGGTCAAGCGGATATGGAATTCGTAATATCTGACAAATATGGATTATTCGACATTTTTTGCGGATTAACCGAGGTTTTCATAGATGATTAGCCGATAAAATTATCCCAATCCAAAATGCAATGCAATGAACACAACCTGGTGCCTCATATTTGGCAATTTGTGATCACACATAATATGGAAATTGCATTTCAACTTCAGGAATGGCGTGAGCAAACCAAATCATATGCACAAATACAGAGTTTGTATACACAATAAGGTTCGATCAGTCATCCCTAAAATTACAGTGTGTGACAAATGTAATCATCGGCGTAGCACACGTAGCAGGGACATAAAGATCTAACAATGTAACATGTCTCTATATAAATTTCCTCTTTGGGCAAAAGTACTAGGTACCATCCATAGAAAGTTGTTGCATGTGAAACTATCCTATTTATTGGAAGTTTATAAAGGTGGAAACATTGCCTCATATAGGTCTGACTTGCAAATATCAGTACTGCTGCATGTGGCAACGGACGAACACCAAGTTCAGGGACGAGGTGAGTGAACCTGGAGGAATGCACAAACCCTTTAAACATTCATCCTACTTCAATCACCTCGTCCTGAAATTGTCCTTAGCCATTGTAATCATCGGCAAATGGTAATTCAGTCACGGTTGTCAGATCCCGGTTCAATACTACCGAAGAAATGCATCACAAATCGCAGGTGGAACACAGATTATACATTAAGGTCTTGTTTACTTCTCTCGCATTAGCTAGTATATTTGCGGGGATCGGATGGAATTATTGCAATTTCCGTAAAATCCCCGTAGGCCGTTTACCACACCGGGTTTATCCTGTATAATCCCGGGATATCCCCATAAAATCCTTCATGTTTTGTCTAGATTGAAAACTCTCCTCTAAGGTAGAGTATTTTTGGGGAAGAGTATTTTAGTGGATTAGAGAGTATTGGGCGAACACCAAATTCCCGTCTATCCCTAAAACTCTAGTGGATAAAAATACGAGAGAAATAAACTAGGCCTACATTGTGCTGAAAATTTCTGAAATACAGATACAACTTCAAGCCCACTAGACTGTAACCAGATTTGATATTTTCGAAAACTGCAGAACTGTTCATCTAGTTACATGCAATGGCAGCAATTGTACAATCTTCAGATTCTTGTTTGGCCTGCCTCACATTTCTGTTCCATTAAATGGTTTGCAAAATGTATATGTCTAGGTTTTTAAACTACTATATGTAATAATTTTCAGAAAAGAGAACTGCTGAAGGAAAGTGCATTACTCTCACCATGTATGGAAAACTGAATCTGGTCGATCAAAACTGTCCCTAGCGTAGAAATAGAAGGCAGAGGGCACAAGTAGGATTCAAACTTCAATGAAATTCATTGTATCAAGTGAACAGTGCGTCGCTTACATTGAAGAGAAGTAAACTGTATCCAGTGAAATGCTTGCTCCCATCTAGCGAACAAGTCAAGAATTGCGACTGAACATACACGAAGACTAGCTATCTTGCTAGTGCGCCCGCAGCAAGAAGGATGGCATCGGCAGCATGGTCGGCTCCGGCGAGGCGTAGAAGTTCGGCCCGGCGAACGCGGCCTGCTGCGTCCTGGTCATCACCTTGTGCATCGCTGTCGTCATGCCGTCAGTGTGAAGCAGCCTTTCCGTCTCTTCGGGGCGAGGTTTCTTGTACAGGTCCCAGCGCTCGGCCGAGGACGCGCGGCTGGGAGGGCGCTTGTTATTGCTGCCGTCCTGGCGGCCACGATCTGTCTGCGGCGACGTGCCGCGCGTGGCGCCGAAGAGCTTCTTGGCATCCCAGCGCTCGACGGGTTCGGCGCGTCCGCTGTCTGACGAGGACGACGACGATGTGACGCTGCGGGGAACCTTGTACTTCTTGTGCACGTCCCACCTCTCGACGACGTCGGCGCGGCAGGAGCTCCCGCCGTTATCGGACGACGACGACGACAACGCGGGGCTGCAGGCGTTCTTGTACTCCTTGATCGAGTCCCACCTCTGGACGAAGTCCGCGCGGCCGGGCATGGCGGAAACCGACAACAGCAGGGTCACGCCGGACGGCGTCGGCAGCAGCGGCAGCATCGTGCTCCATGGCGGTGTCGGGAGGATCGGCATCATCTCGCTCCTCGGTGGCGTCGGGAGCAGCGGCGGGAGAAGAGAAGCCGCAGCCATGGATGCTTGCAGATCGTTTGTCACACGCGTGAGCAAGATGTTGATCGATCGAACAACAAGAACGCCAAATGCTGTTAGCTACCTAGGGCGAGCGCACGGCCAGGGACGAGAGCTCTCGAGGAAAGGAATAAGGAAACAGATGGTACGAATCAATGAATCCAGGGACAGGGCGGCAATTATAGGCTGGACGCATGGCACGAGACGGAGGAGCTCCATGCCTGCGAGTTTGTTCTCGATCCGGAGTCGGAATGAACAGGGGGGAATTCCACATTCGAGAGAGGCGGTTCCGCACACAGGCACGACACGGACACGGTGTAGGCGACACAGGCGGAAAAACAAATGCGCAGATTAGGGGCCCAACTGGAATAGTGGCCCAAGATAAATCTCCTCACCGGCTCCAGTCCCACTCCCACTCCCATCATATTCTTTTTATATGTTTTTTTTTTTTTTTGCGAATGATCATCTTCTTTATATGTGACCCAAAAAAAAAATGCTTTCTTTATATTTGCTTTGCTTCCGAAGTGAACACCTATCTGAAATAATGCCCTCCCAAATAAGAATTAGGTAGTCATACATTGTCGACAATCACGAGTTGCTTCTCTCTTTACTTGGCTCCAACAGCAATTCATCTCATCAGAAAGACTTCCACTCCACATGTTATTTTATTTTTTTGAAGGCTAGAAAGCCATTAATAACAAAAGTTCAAGCCTTACCATAATAACCCTGAACAAAAAAGAATACAAAAAGACACATGAGAAATTTATTCGTTGTCTTCGACCTGCACAAGCTGATGGCACGCCATGGGCATGGCAAAATGTTGCTTTGCAAAGGTGGAACCAAGGAGTCACTGTAATCGTGGCTGGGAAATCGCCAAACATTGCTAGTAGGCGCCAAACAATAATGCAAAGCACAAGATGGTTATATACAGAGGAAGACGAAGGTCGGACAAGGGCACCAATCCCACGTCTATAAAGATGGTGTCATAAAAACATATTGTTGAGAAGAATGTCACCATGGAGCATGGCAAACAAAAATGTCACCACGGAGCCTTATCATAACAACATGAATTTCGACCTTTTTTGCAAAAACAGGTCTTGACACGATAAAACGGCCATAACTTTTCCATACGATGTCGGAAGAAAAGTTTTACCCATCAAAATGATTGTCTCGAAATTTCCTTATCGAATTCAACTTCCAAAGGCCGTTCTAGAATTTACAGTTTCCTCAAATTCGAAAAGAGTAAAAAGTTATGACGGAAAGAAGGATTTTTTTCATGCAATTTATTTTTAGACTATTTAGCAATGGCGCACCTCATACTGGTGCGACACGGCTAGGTGAGAGCGCGATTTGAAATTTGAGTCCCGCCGACCACACCTACCTATCCCTTCCGGCTTCTCCTCCACCTTCCCCTCCCATTCTTCTCCTCCTTCTCCTCTCCCCCTCTTCTCCTTCTCCTCCTCCTCTTATCCATCCTCTCCTTCTCTTCTCTCTCCGGCCTCCTTCTTCACCTTCGACGAGGCGACGACATCCACCTCTAAGACGCGACGACGTCCACCTTTTCGACGAGGCGACGATGGCCACCTCTCCGATGAGGCGACGACGGCCACCTCTCCGACGAGGCGACGACGACCACCTCTCCGACGGCAGGATACGGGGATTGTAGGGGTTCGTAGCATGGAAAACAAAAAAATTCTATCGCATGAACACACACAAGCCAATATCTATCTACTAGATTGTAGAAACGAGTCAATAGAGTACTAACCCTCGAAGATCCAAAGCAGTTAACGAGAGCAGATTCTCGTGGATGATGTAGTCGTACACTTCCGATCTCAAGATCGCGTAGACGATCCTTCCGGCGCTGCGTTCCGGCAGGGGAAACCCTAGTCGGCGACTTGGGAGGAAGCCCTAGGCGGCGGCAGCAGCATGTGGTGGCGCCTGGGGCTATGGTTTGGAGGTGTTGGGTGTGTACAAGAGGGGGCACCCCTGCCCCTTCTTTTATAGGTGGGAGGGAGGCGCGGTTGGGAGGAGGGAGTCCTCCTCCAACTCCTCCTCCTTGGCCGGCGGCTGGAGGGAGTGGGACTTCCTCCCCAAGTAGGTTTCCTACTCTCCCTCCACCAAGCAAAACTGCCGTTTGACTTTTCAAATTGGCGTTTGACTTTTCAAACTAGGATTTGATTTATCCCTTTATTTTGACCAGCCATGATACCTAGTACATGATGCAACCATTCCAACTTGTTATGACACATTCATGTACCCTTACCCTCCGGAGTGCCGGACCTTCCGGACCCTTCTAGAACATTCCCGATGAAAACACCGGAATCATTCTCCAACTTTGAAACAGGACTTTCCTTATATGAATCTTATTCTCCGGACCATTTCGGATCTCCTCGTGATATCCCGGATCCCATTCGAGACTCCGAACAACATTCGATCTCTTTCTCATCATTCCATAACTACTCAACAACATCGATTCCTTAAGTGTGTCTCCCTATGGTTCGTGAATTATGCGGACATGACCGAGACACTTCTCCGATCAATAACCAATAGAGGCTTCTGGAAATTCATATGGCTCCCACATATTTCTACGATTACTTTGCGATCGAATGAACCACTTACATACGATACCAATTTCCCTTTGTCTCACGATAGTTTACTTATCCGAGGTTTTGATCGTCGGTATCTCTGCATACCTAGTTCAACCTCGTTACCGATAAGTACTCTTTTCTCGTTCCCGTGATATGTGATCCCTTGTGAGCCAGTCACATGCTTGCAAGATAATTGGATGACATTCCACCGAGAGGGCCCAGAGTATATCTATCTGTCATATGGATGGACAAATCCCACTCTTGATCCATGTGCCTCAACACATACTTTCCGAACACTCAATGCCACCTTTATAGCCACCCAGTTACAGTGTGGTTTTTGATGTCATCAAAGTATCCTTCCGGTGATGGTGATAAGCATGATCTCATGGTCGAAGGAATTAGGTTACTATGTATCAGAAAGCTTATAGCAAATGAACTATATTAAATGACTTGATCTTTATGCTACGCTTAACTATAGGAGTATGTCCATCACATCATTCTCCTAATGATATGACCCTGTTGTTAATAACATCTCTATGTTCATGATCAGGAAACCATGATCATATATTAACCAACAAGCTAGTTTAACAAGAGGCTTTACTAGGGACTCTTTTATGTTTACAAATTACACAAGTATTAATGTTTCCGGTTAATACAATTATAGCACGGTATGTAAACATTTATCATAAGCATGAAGATATGATAATAACCACTTTATTATTGCCTCTTGGGCATATCTCCAACAGTCTCCCACTTGCACTAGAGTCAATAATCTAGTTTCAAACCTTTGAGTATTCAACACCTATGGCTTTATGGTGTTGTATGTACACGATTGCTAGGGGTAAACTGATCTCCGGATCTGACACTTCCAGGTCTGTGTGTAATTGCATGTCTTTGCGTCTCTACGCAGCACTCATTCTATAATGAGATGGCTTTGTATAAATTTGGTCCTTTGGTGAGACATTTAGTTCTTTGGGGTTAAAACATGTTGATAATATTGTCGTACAATATATCTTCTTAGTATTATCCCTCTGTGAACTACACCTAGTTTGATAACAAACTTCTTGACACAAATGCCCTCTTTAGCTGCTATAATAGCAGTCATATACTTAGCTTTTTATTGTAGTATCTGTCACAATGTCTTAACTTTGGAACTCATCCAAATCCATTATGGAACTTACTTTTCATTATATTGTGCCACCCTTAGTTTAGATTGAGATAAACTTAATTTGTACTTTGTGACAAAACTAGTATCAATGTAGTATTTTTACAATGAACTAACCATCTATTTGCCACTTCTACAAAAAAAATATTCTTAGTTCTTTTACAAGATCATAAGAATATCTTTACTATTGTCCAATAATCATCTTATGAATCATTCTGGTATACGCTCATAACATTTAGAACATAGGACATATCTGGATTTGTACACATCACAGCAAGATTGATAAAATACTCTTTGTGATTTTATCTATCAAGTATCAAAATACTTAAATATTTATTCAATCCTTCCTGTGCAACAAGAACTTTTCTTGTAGTTTCTATATTGAACTCATTCAATATCTCATCTATGTACTTCTGGCACAACCATATTGGCGTCACAATTTATCCATATAGACATTGATGCCAAATATTTGGGTTCTGCCTAAGCTTTTCATCGAGATGAAATTCTTATCTTGTGTTAATAAAAGATACATTATTTCCAATCAACAATATGTCTTCCACATAATGTATTAGAAACATGTCTTAGCGCTCCCACTTAATTTCTTGCAAATACAAGCATCTTCATCGTCTCCGATGAAATTAAACTCTTTTAACAGTTTCATCATAGTGAAGATTCCAACTCCGCGATGCTTACTTCAACAATTGAAGTTTGCATATGCTTTTAGCATCCTTTGAATTAACAAAATCCTTTGGACCGTATCATGCACACGTCCTTGGTAACCATTCTATTAGAAGAACTTGTTTTGTTTATTCAACACATAACAAAATTATCTGTCGTGGTTGCTACATTAATCCGTCTAGACTAAATATCGCTATGAAAGATCAGATTTTGTCATAGTCAACCTTTGAACATTGTTGTGAACTCTTTCCCAACATGTCGACTATTTCATAGATGTGAAATATCCATGTCTATCTCTTTATAGATCCAAATACGACTGTAAGGTCTTGTACCTTTCCAGAGGGTCTTTTAAGTTCAAAGTTTGATCTCTCGTATATGGAACTATCATGGATTTTATGGCTTCAAGCCATTTGACGGAGTCAGGGCCCATCATGGCTTCTTTGCATGTAGTCGGTTCATTATTCTCAAATAATGATTTAACCCTCAAATCTTGGTATTTGATTGTTTACCCGTCCTACTTGTTTCAATAGGAACTTAGACCTCCGTGACCACAACCTTTGAGGCACGTGAGCCATGAGCATTGTTGCTGCCTCCGGAACACTTTTCGGCGTTTCTCAACTTTGATCATACATAGCTAAGGTTCTTTTAACCTTGTCAAAGTTCTATTGTCCTCCCACTTAACTTTTCACGGAAAATTCCTTCTCAAAGAAACTTGACGTTCTAAGTGACAAACATTTTTGTCTTTGGTGTTTATGGAGGAATTCTTAATAGTTATTCGAAAATAACATACAAAGACATGTTCATCTGATTTTGGTTGCAAACATCTTTCTTATGCATAGCATACCAATATTTAAGAAAGGACAACTTGGGTTTTATCCCAAACCATAACTTTATATGGTGTCAATTCAACGGATTATGATGGAGCTCTTTTCAGTGGAAAACCGGTAGTCTCTAAAGCTTTTAATCTTTAAAATATAATGACAGTTTTATGAATTACACCTTTGATCTTACCATGTCAAACAAGGTTTAATCACATATCTCGAACTCTCCATACTCTTATGGTGTTTCGGGAAATGCAAATCCACGGAACGATTCCTTAAATCTTAGGTATTATGCTAAACTTGTAACTCAAATATCTTCCTTTATGATCTTATCATAAACTATTTATATTCTTGTTACAATGATTTTGCAATTCATCTTAAAAATCTTTGAACTTTTCAAATGTTTCATACTTCATCCTTATTAAGTAAATATTCATATATTCACTCAAATTTTCGGAGAAAGCATATGAAGTTGAAATCCATCGCTCTTGACTACACATAATAGACTTCATACAACAATATGTACAAGTTCCAATAAGCTAGTCATTCGTTCCCTTTTGGCCTATGAACGAAGTTTTAATTATATCTAGGAAAGTTTCACAAGCGTCATTTGATCAAAAATCAAAAGACTCCAAAATTTCATCCACATGGAGTTTCTTCATGTTTTATTTCCAATATAATTTAAACGGCGATGTCACTTCCTAAGTGATCTTTCAATCAATTTGTCTTTCGACATTTTTAGCACTAGTTTTATGGATGTGATTTCTTCAATGAGATTTGTGAATCATCCATCTTTTATGGATTACGGCAATTATTTGAACAACCCTTTTGTTCTCATAATACCTGATAAAACAAATCTTAAAGGCAAGCTTTGATGTTTAATAAGCAGCACAATAACCCTTTATTTGTTCTCGATGAACATCATCACATATACTTTTGCTAGTTACTTAGGCCATTGTAGTTCATGAATTGTGTTGTTTCGTATGACGATTCATACCAACAAATTCAGTATAAAATACTTAAGTACCACATTGTTTAATAAGCAAAGAATATATCCATAACATGTATATCATCTATATACTTAAGCTGAACAATTCTAGTCTTTTCTTTTCTGCCATATATTTATGAGATTCTCTTTCAGTATTTCCTTTTCTGTTTGAAAGAATCTATCAACATCAATAGTGGATCCATATACATGACACATAGTCCAAAGCATGTATAGTAAAATACTAATGTCTTTGGACTTGCACTTTGAAGTAGATCACCATCATCAAATGTTTGGTGCTCTTTCAAATTCCTTTCTTTAGTAATCTCTTGGTGTAGTAAACATTTTACCTACATCAAATATTCACCCTTATCATGGAATTACCCATGATCAAGCTACTTTTAGCTTATAACGGTGAATCGCGAGTATAATGTTGATCTCCAACCTTTTGGAGGATTAGGACAACTAGTGTCTCCAACCTTTTGCAAATTCTCATCAAATATGAGAACATGACTTTTTCCATATTATACTCTATCATGTTGCAACCAAAACTTCGTTTCAGATATCACAATATCTTCCACACATCATGGTTTCTGAAACAACTCTTTCAACTCCTAGATTACCTTGATATTGAAACTATCTTTCGAATATCAAGAATCATGGAGACGAACATGATACTTATATACTAACACTGGAATTGTCACTCTTGATTTAATACCAATTATTAAACTTCATGGAGTAACCGGAACTTACTGAAAGTTTGCAATAGGACTTTTAAACTTTAGATTAACACTTCAAAACAATACGATACCAGTTCGTAAAGTAACTAACCAGAATTCTATAGTTCTATCATCTCAATTATAACTAAGCGCAAGGTGGTAAACGGATTTCAATG
This sequence comes from Avena sativa, assembly GCA_916181665.1. Classification (NCBI taxonomy): domain Eukaryota; kingdom Viridiplantae; phylum Streptophyta; class Magnoliopsida; order Poales; family Poaceae; genus Avena; species Avena sativa. The sequence continues at coordinate 201,364,285 of OV702282.1, forward strand.
ACTACAACAACTATGCAAATTCACTTTGAATTAATTTATGATAAATAGTGTTCAACTTTTAATCAAATTGCTGTTAAACTCCCACTCAAAACAATATCCCTCACATTGTTTTAGTGATCACACAAACCAAATCCACCACATCAAAACCGATCATCACGAGAGTTGATGTAGCTTCAATGGCGAACAATCAACATGTTCATCATATCTACTATATGACTCATGCTTTACCTTTCGGTGATCCGTGTTCCGAGACCATGTCTGTACATGCTAGGCTCGTCAAGATCAAACCTTAGCTTCCGCATGAGCAAATCTGGCTTGCTCACGTTGTATACACTCGCAGAATCTAACACACCCGATCATCACGTGGTGCTTCGAAACAACGAGCTTTAGCAACGATGCTTACTAAGGATGAACACTTCAAAACTTGAAATTGTGTGCTTGAGGTATCATCTTATAATGCTACCGTCGTTTAACTAAGCAATACAAGATGCATAAAAGGATTAACATCACATGCAATTCATAATATGTGATATGATATGGCCTTTCTTCTTTGTGCTTCCAATCTCCATCTTCAAGCACGAACATGATCTCCATCATCACCGGCATTGCATCAAGGTCAATGACGCCGCTCCATGGTTGTCGTCCACCAGCTTCAACTATTACAACTACTTTGAATAGACACGCGGGTCTTAACAGAATTTAAAGACAACCATATGGCTCCTGCCTGTTTCCAACTTACAATAAGGAACATTGCATACATCAAATATAATCACAATCATGGCCATATCACATCACAGCACACCCCTGCAAAACAAAGTTAGACGCCTCTAATTTTCTTTGCATGTTTTACGTGGTTTGGGGCTTTCAATAAGTGTCGTACTAACTTACGAACAAGAACCACAACATTGATACTAGTATTATCAATCACTCGTTTTAAATTGAATCTTAACTATGTTGGGAGAAACAGGCACCCGCAAAGCCACTTATGCAATACAAGTTGCATGTCAAGCGTGGAGCAAGTCTCATGAACGATGTCATGTAAGGTTAGCCCGGGCCGCTTCATCCCACCATCCCGCAAGATGCAAAGTACACAAGAAGCAATCGACAACAAAAGCATCAACGCCCACAATGACCATTGTGTTCTACTTGTGCAACAGATCTACATATAGACACGGCTCTAATACCACTGTAGGGGTTCGTAGCATGGAAAACAAAAAAATTCTATCGCATGAACACACACAAGCCAAGATTTATCTACTAGATTGTAGCAACGAGGCAATAGAGTACTAACCCTCGAAGATCCAAAGCAGTTAATGAGAGCAGATTCTCGTGGATGATGTAGTCGTACACTTCCGATCTCAAGATCGCGTAGACGATCCTTCCGGCGCTGCGTTCCGGCAGCGCTTCCGCAGTCGGTCACACGTTCGGTACTCGATGAAGACCTTCCTCTCCCTTGTTCCAGCAGGAAGCGAAGGTTGTAGCACTCTCCTCGCGATTCCGGCAGCACGACGGCGTGGTACCGGAAGTAGAGGGGAGATCTCGCAGGGCTTCGCCTTAAGCCGGAGCGAGTATGGTGGAGTATGAGAGAGGGCCTTGGCGATCTAGGATTTAGAGGCACCAAGGGGAGAGGTGTAGCCGGCGGCTAGGGTTTGGGGAAACCCTAGTCGGCGACTTGGGAGGAAGCCCTAGGCGGCGGCAGCAGCAGGTGGTGGCGCCCGGGGCTAGGGTTTGGAGGTGTTGGGTGTGTAGAAGAGGGGGCACCCCTGCCCCTTCTTTTATAGGTGGGAGGGAGGCGCGGTTGGGAGGAGGGAGTCCTCCTCCAACTCCTCCTCCTTGGCCGGCGGGTGGAGGGAGTGGGACTTCCTCCCCAAGTAGGTTTCTCACTCTCCCTCCACCAAGCAAAACTGCCGTTTGACTTTTCAAATTGGCGTTTGACTTTTCAAACTAGGATTTGATTTATACCTTTATTTTGCCCAGCCATGATACCTAGTACATGATGCAACCATTTCAACTTGTTATGACACATTCATGTACCCTTCCCCTCCGGAGTGTCGGACCTTCCGGACCCTTCTAGAACATTCCCGATGAAAACACCGGAATCATTCTCCAACTCCGAAACAGGACTTTCCTTATATGAATATTATTCTCCGGACCATTCCGGATCTCCTCGTGATATCCCGGATCCCATCCGAGACTCCGAACAACATTCAGTCTCTTTCTCATCATTCCATAACTACTAAACAACATCGAATCCTTAAGTGTGTCACCCTACGGTTCGTAAATTATGCGGACATGACCGAGACACTTCTCCGATCAATAACCAATAGAGGAATCTGGAAATTCATATGGCTCCCACATATTTCTACGATTACTTTGCGATCGAATGAACCACTTACATACGATACCAATTTCCCTTTGTCTCACGATATTTTACTTATCCGAGGTTTTGATCGTCGGTATCTCTGCATACCTAGTTCAACCTCGTTACCGATAAGTACTCTTTTCTCGTTCCCGTGATATGTGATCCCTTGTGAGCCAGTCACATACTTGCAAGATAATTGGATGACATTCCACCGAGAGGGCACAGAGTATATCTATCCGTCATATGGATGGACAAATCCCACTCTTGATCCATGTGCCTCAACACATACTTTCCGAACACTCAATGACATCTTTATAGACACCCAGTTACGGTGTGGTGTTTGATGTCATCAAAGCATCCTTACGGTGATGGTGATAAGCATGATCTCATGGTCGAAGGAATTAGGTTATTATGTATTAGAAAGCTTATAGCAAATGAACTATATTAAATTACGTGATCTTTATGCTACGCTTAACTATAGGAGTATGTCCATCACATCATTCTCCTAATGATATGACCCTATTGTTAATAACATCTCTATGTTCATGATCAGGAAACCATGATCATATATTAACCAACAAGCTAGTTTAACAAGAGGCTTTACTAGGGACTCTTTTATGTTTATAAATCACACAAGTATTAATGTTTCCGGTTAATACAATTATAGAATGGTATGTAAACATTTATCATAAGCATAAAGATATAATAATAACCACTTTATTATTGCCTCTTGGGCATATCTTCAACATGGATAACAGGCGCGATAACGACGGCGGCGGCAAGATCTAGATCTCTTGTTTTTTTTTGAAATTTGAAATTTTTACTTGTGGCGCACTAGCTACCCCTACCTGTTGCGCACTAGCTAGTGCACCACGGCTAACTTTTTTTTACCCGTGGCGCACTAGTTGTGACATATCTTTAGTGACGCACTGCATGTGCGCCATGAATGCCCAAAACCGGTGCGCCACGAACAACCTTTTTTTAGTAGTGTTGTGCGCCTTCCTCAGCTGCGCGAGGTGCTGCAGAACGGCGTCCCCATGAGCACGCAACTCCGCGACGAGCTTCGATGCGTGGTGCGTGGAGTCAGGGGTGGCCTCCCTAGAGTGCACGAAGGAGTGGAGGAGGGAGACCTAGCAGGCAAGGCTGGCGACCGACGGGAACGGTTGGTGGTGGCTGCCATGCACGAGGGAGATGACCTCCCCTTCTTTTTTTTATTTTTTTTATTTTTTGATTTTTTATATTCTTTGATAATATCTAGAATATTTTAATTGGACTTGTATGGACTGACAAGTGGGGCTGCATCCACCTCGCTAATTTGGCTATGATAAATGGATCCTACATATCAGAAACATTGTCAATTCGTTTTAAAATTAGTTTTAGTGTGCATTGCAAAAAACTTGTAGAAAAGTGGTCATATTTTGTAGCAAAGTGGTAAATCGAATATTCAACGAGAAAGTGGCAGTTTTATGCTAACAACTCTACAAAAAAGTGTGCAACTTTGGTTGAAGTCTAGCTTTATCCGCTTTATGGTCAGGTTTTTCATATAAAGGAAACATACTTTGTAATTTTCTAGAATGACATAAATAATGATTTTGTTTATTTATTGCATATTTGGCCGTACTGCTAAGAATGTGCAGTTCTATCACATGGCAGAGCAGGCAGCGCGCATGGCTTTCTAGACTGGGCTAACAAATGAATCCCCAGAGAAAATAGCCCTGATCTTCTAAGAAAAAGAGGCACGGATCGATGTGACCAGGTTTCAGTGATGTATTACCATTTTAGAACACAAACTACGGTCTGGTCTTGTTCTGTACTTGCGTACAGACGAATACGTATGCTACTTTGAATCAAATCAGTTGTTTTTTGATTACTGCATGTGAAACACAGATTATACACTGAAGTCTGCTCAAAATTTCTGAAATACATATGCAGCTTCAATCCCACTAGACTGTAATCAGATTTAATATTTTCGAAAACTGCAGAACTTCTTATCTAGTGCGTGTCGACCTCACAGTTTACATGCAATGGCAGCAATTATACAATCTTCGGATTCTTTTTTGGCTTGCCTCACATTCTGTCCCATGAAATGGTTTGTGAAATGTAAATATCTATTTTTTTAACTATATGTAATCATTTTTAGAAAACAGAATTGCCGAAAGGAAAGTGCATTGCGCTCGTGAACTGAATCTGGTCGATCAAAACTATCCCTAGTGTAGAATCGAAAGGCAGAGGGCGATTAAGAAACATCAATGGAAGTCATTGTAACAAGTGAACAGCTGAGTCGCTTACATTGAAGAAGAGTCTGTATCCAGTGAAATGCTTGCTCCTATCTACAGTAATTGCGAACAAGTCAAGAATTGCAACTGAACATACACGAAGACTAGCGCTATACGACAATCTAGACAGGGAAGCTATATATCTTGCTAGTGCGCCCGCAGCAAGAAGGATGGCATGGGGAGCATGGTCGGCTCCGGCGAGGCGTAGAAGTTCGGCCCGGCGAACGTGGCCTGCTGCGTCGTCGTCATCACCTTGTGCATCGCCGTCGTCGTCGCAACCTTTGCCGCTGTCGTCGTGCCGTCAGTCTGAAGCAGCCTTTCCGTCTCCTCCGGGCGAGGTTTCTTGCACAGGTCCCAGCGCTCGGCCGAGGACGCGCGGCTGGGAGGGCGCTTGCTGTTGCTGCCGTCCTGGCGGCCACGGTCTGTCTGCGGCGACGTGCCGCGCATGGCGCCGAAGAGCTTCTTGGCATCCCAGCGCTCGACGGATTCGGCGCGTCCGGGGCTCCCGCCACTGTCTGACGAGGACGACGACGATGTGACGCTGCCTGGAGCCTTGTACTTCTTGTGCACGTCCCACCTCTCGACGACGTCGGCACGGCAGGAGCTCCCGCCGTTGTCGGACGACGACGACGACGACGACGACGCGGCGCTGCCGGCCGTCTTGTACTTCTTGATCGAGTCCCACCTCTGGATGAAGTCCGCGCGGCCGGGCATGGCGGAAACCGTCAACAACAGGGTCACGCCGGACGGCGTCGGCAGTAGCGGCAGCATCGTGCTCCTGGGCGGCGTCGGGAGGATCGGCATCATCTCGCTCCTCGGTGGCGTCGGGAGCAGCGGAGGGAGAAGAGAAGCCGCAGCCATGGATGCTTGCGGATCGGTTGTCACACGCGTGAGCAAGATGTTGATCGATCGAACAACAAGAACGCCAAACGCTATTAGCTGCTACCTAGCGCGAGCACACGGCGGGGACGAGAGCTCTCCAGGAAACAGATGGTACCTATCAATGAATCCAGGGACATGAACATATAGGTTGGACGGATGGCACGAGACGGAGGTGCTCGCTGCGTGCGAGTTTGTTCTCGACCCGGAGTCGGAATCGGATTGAGGAGGGGGGAGTTTTACAATCGAGAGCCGCGGTGCCGCGCACGAGCAACACACGGACCCGGTGTAGGAGACGCTGGCGGGCAAACAAATGGGCGGATACATGGGCCGAAATGGAATAGTGGCCCAAGATAAATCTTCTTACCAACTCCAGCCTGGCCCTTCCCACGCCCATCATCTTCTTTATATTTTCTTCCAAAGTGGACGGCTATCTCCATAAGAAAAATATTACTGTAAAAATAAAATCTCCAAAAAAACAGAAATTTGCCCACGCTTTCTCTCTCAAAAAAATGTGCCTGTGTGTGCTCGGCTATTTAGCAGTGTGAGTTAAAACTCTTAGCGTGAAATAAGTCAATGATCTGTATCGGGTCATCGTACCTTGTTGCCTATCACGAGTTGATTCCCCTCTTCACATGGCCCTAAAAATAATCTGTCTCATGAGAGAAAGGCTTTAACATTTTATTTTATTTTCTGTGAAGGCTAAAAATCCATATAATAACCAAAGTATAATCTTTACCATAACAACCCTGAACAAAATAAATATAATAAAAGGCAAATGGGGAATTTGTTGTGTCTGAACTGCAGAAGCTGATGGCACACCATGAGCATAGCTCAATGTTGCGGCTACTCTGCAAAGGTGGAACCAAGAAGTTGTTGTAATCATGGCCGAAAAATCACCAGACATTGCTAGGAGGCGCCAAGGACAATAATGCAAAGCATGAAAGGTGATATGCCGAAAAAGACGAAGGCCAGACGAGGACACCAACCCCATGTCGACGAAGATGATGTCACAAGAACTTATTGTTGAGATAAATGTCATCGCGAAGCAAGACATTAGAATCGTGGTTGATGACTCTCTCCCACTGCCTACGAATTGAATAACACCCCTCATGTGCCCAATGATGATGACGGAATAAGGGCCACCACGACGGGGTTAGGGCCGGAGGTAGTCATCAAAATGTGTCGATGTATCCACCACTTGGACGAATGACTCGAGGATACCAAAAAATATCTAACGAGCTAGATAGAAAATTCTCACGAGCATGAAGATCCATGGTCTTACCCCGCCACCCAACATCAAAACCATTTGCGGAAGGCAAAGCAGGCCTATAGAAACAATGGTTTATTACGACTATGTTCTTAGTTCTTGCTGAAATTATGACCGTGCCACTACCACTAGAAAATTGTGGATTTTCTCTACCGAGCAATCTTACCACGATCACTCTTGACTACAAAATCATGCTTTGACATCACAGCTAATCAGATAAAGCAACACTCTCATGTTGAAAATAATTAACCGGTGAGCTTTTTTCCTAGAATTTATAAGGTGAAAACATCCTCTCCCTAGCCCCTCTAAGGGAACACAAACCTAAGTTGTTGGGGAATTTTTCCTACAACTTTCTCTTTTACCTTTTTAGACTTCTTTGTGCACCATCAGTTGGAAATCAAGCGGGGGAGGAAGAGGGGGAGGGGAGGAGGAAGGGGAGGGGGTTGTCTCTCGGGCCACGGAGCTTTTTTTTTTGCGAATCAACAATTTTCATTCATCAATCACAAGGATTACAATCGTTCAGCAAACATTGCTCTAAGAAGGAAGGAACATAATTTATCCACAAGCATCTACGACGACTGGCAGAAGCTTGCTTCGCACATAAGTGTGCTCCAACATTCGAATACCTTCCAACATACCTCAGTTGAAACATATCGAAATTGTAGGCCAGCTCCTGGATCTCCCTAAGGATCGAAGCCACTTCAGACCTTTCATCATCTCGCCTCTTCCATAGATTAACAATCACACATGCATCAGTTTCCACTTCAACCTTCGAAAGTCCCAATTCACACGCGAGTTTAACCCCATCCCGAACTGCTAGAGTCTCCATGGTAATAGCATTAGCAGCAGCACCATACCAGATAGCCTGACCTCTCTTCAGTTCTCCCAAATTGTTTCGCATGACAAGACCAGTAGAGCCATTGCCACATGAAATATTGAGAATCGCGTCGACGTTAATCTTAGTCACGCCTTCACCTGGGGCTTTCCACTTCGGTTTGATTCTTGCCTTCGGTTCCCGGCTCCTCTGGCCAGTAATCACGAGGTCGGATGCAATGTCAATCGTCCACTTAACAGATTGAGACACTGTCCTGTTCTGATCGCCATGATGCCTTGCATTTCTCTCAGACCAGACCGCCCAGCATCCGCATAGAATCATGGCTACCTCTTTCTGATCGACGTTGGTGCCATCAACCAAATCAGTAGCCCATGACGCCGGATGAAGCTCGGGCACTCGCAACCCCATCATATTCTTAATCTCTGACCAAAAAAGCTTCGCCCAAGTACACTGGAAGAAGGCATGCCATATTGTTTCATCCTTACCACAAGCCGAACAGAATGAGATCCTTTCTATATGTCTCCCTTTAAGCACCGATCTGCAGGGAATATATCCTTTAATGACTCGCCACCAGAAATTCCGAACATTCGGTGGCACTTTTAACTTCCAGAGTTTTTTCCAATAGGATTGTTCCGATCCACCATAACCGCCCATCGGTTCAATTATCTCGTTTCTTTCCAGTAGGGCCTTGTATGCTGACCGAACCGTGAACATGCCATGTTTCTCTAGATGCCAAGCCCATATATCAGATTCCAAATGACCAGTTGGGATTTTTAAGATTGCATTGACGTCCACCATTTCCAGCTTCGCCACCCAAACCTCTTCATTCCACTCACCCGTGTCTGAGTCCAAGAGTTCATGAACCATAGTCACATCCGAGTCCAATTTTCTTACTAGCGGTATCCGTCCAGGATTAGTGGGGATCCAAGGATCATCCCAAATCTTAGTCTCTCTTCCATCTCCTATCCTTTTGACCAAGCCCAGGTTCAGAGCTTATCTCCCATACAAAATTGCACGCCAAGTGTGGGATGAATTCCTCTTATTGCTTGATGTCATAAAGTCGCCATTATGGTAATATTTACCCTTCAAGACTCTCGCACAAAGAGACTCTGGGTTAGAAATCAACCGCCACCCCTGTTTCGCTAGCATAGCTTTATTGAAGAGGGCGAAATCCTTAAAACCCATACCACCACACGTTTTGGGTTTAGCAAGATCAGACCACTTAACCCAGTGCATCTTCCTCTTAACCTCATCCCCACCCCACCAAAAGCGTGCTACAATAGCTGTGATCTTCTTACATAACTTTTTGGATAGTTTGAAACAGCTCATTGAGTAAGTAGGGATTGCCTGGCATATTGCCTTTATCAGCACTTCCCTTCCAGCACTATTTAGCAGTCTAGGTGACCATCCTTGAACCAATTTCTTAATAGAGGCAACAATATGCTCAAATTGATCATCCGAGGATCTCCCAAGTGCAGTTGGGAGACCAAGGTATTTCTCCACCAAAGCTTCTGTTGGGATATCAGTGCCAGTATGAACCACCTCTTTCATTCCATCATCCGCATTTGCACTAAAGAAAACAGCAGACTTTTTCTTATTCACCATCTGACCAGATCCAAGTCTGTATAACTCAAAAATCTCCTGCAATCTGTTAGCACCATCGCTAGTTGCCTGAGTAAACACTAAGGAATCATCTGCAAATAACAAGTGTGAGATCCAGGGGAAATGAATCCCAACTCTAACCCCTCGAGATAAGTGTCCCGCACCATAGTATTTCAGCATGCATGAGAACCCTTCTGCACAAATTAAAAAGAGGTAAGGCGAGATAGGATCCCCTTGTCTTATACCTCTTGAGGGTTTGAAAATGTCAGAAAAATTTCCATTAACCCTCACAGAGAAAGATGCTGTCTCCACACAACACATCACCCGCTCAATCCAACTACTAGCAAAACCCAACTTGGTCATAATATCTCTCAAATAAGACCATTCAACCCTATCATAGGCCTTAGCCATATCAAGTTTGACAGCACACGCTCCAGACTTCCCTTTCTTCCTTTTCAAATAATGAACACATTCATAAGCAAGCAAGACATTATCTGAAATTAGTCGTCCAGGCACAAACGCGCTTTGTTCTTCCGATATCACCTCATCTAGTAATGGCCTGAGTCGAAGTGCCAGAACCTTAGATGCCAACTTATACAAGACATTGCACAAGGAGATTGGCCTGTACTGAGCTAACTCCTGAGGATTTTTAATTTTAGGGATCAGTACAAGGACAGTAGCATTGACAACCTCTGGCATATTACCTTCGTCCAAAAACTCTCTGACATCCGAACAGATAGCTTGCTTCATTACATTCCAGTGACGAACATAAAAACCAGCGGTCAACCCATCTGGTCTAGGAGATTTGTCAGGATGCATCATAAATAAAGCTTCCTCAATTTCATTATCACTAATTGGCCTGCAAAGCTGGTCATTCATCCGATCTGTCACTTTCGGCACTACCCAATCTGTCACCAGCCTTGCATCAGTATCCTCTTGCGCTGTAAATAGGTTTTTATAAAACCCAATTGCCTCTGCCTCCAACGCTTCCTGAGATGATACAATAGAGCCATCAACTCTTTTCAAGGTTTTAATTTTGTTCCTTCTTGATCTTTCTTTCATTTTAGCATGGAAGAAGGATGTATTACGATCCCCATCCGCCAGCCACAAGGCACGAGATCTCTGCCTTTCCAGAACTTCCTCTCTCGCTAGCAGTTCTGAAATCCTTGCCATAAGAGTATTTTCCTCTCTAGTTGGGCCATGCAGCATATTCCTTGTTCTCACACTTTCCAGTCGCTTCTGCAAGGTCTGTAATTGTTTCTTAACAGAACCAAATTCATTAGAGCTCCAGCTCTTAAGACTCTGACGAACAACACTTAAGTCACTGTATAATTCATGTAGGTTTTGGCCATTTGATTTCCATGCCGCCTCTACCACCTCCGAGTAGCGACCATGCCGTGTCCAAGCATTCTCAAACCTGAACGGTTTTGGATTCACTTCCTCCTCTATCCAATCCGAACTTCTAACCGAAATTAGCAGTGCACAATGATCATACTCGCAGCATTGAACATGGTCAACAATTGTATTGTCATAGCACTCCATAAAACTATCATCACCCAACGCTCTGTCTAGTCTGACCTTGATATTCTGGTCCCCTTGCTGTTTATTATCCCATGTGTATGGCGATCCATAGAAGCCCAGATCATCAAATCTACACTCCTCAATAGCATCCCGAAATCCCTCCATCATCCACTCTTGCCTTTCATTCCCCCCATCTGTTCAGTGGAGTAGATAATTTCATTAAAGTCACCCGCACATAACCATGGCTTGTTATACTCCCTTCTCATAAATTTTAGAAGGTCCCAGCTAAGCTTCCTTCTCGACCTGGCAGGGTTACCGTAGAATCCAGTAAACCTCCATTCTCCATCCCCCACTTCATCATTCTGAACAAACACATCTATATGGGAATTACTAAAGGATTTCAAGGTAATCCTTGAGTCATTATTCCAGTATAGACATAGTCCACCACTCAGCCCAACACTTTTTACTCCAAAAGCGTTCGAAAAACCAAACTTCCACCTCAGCTCCTGAGCTCTCTTATCATTCATCTTGGTTTCCGAGAGAAAAACCAGATGAGGACGTCGCAACCTGACTAGGTCACTAATCTCACGAACTGTCTCAGGCCGCCCAGCACCTCGACAGTTCAAGCTTAGGATATTCATTGCTCCCGGCGGCCATCCTCTTGGGATGCCGCCGATCCAACATTTGACTTCTCCACTTCTCCACCATCTCCTCCTTTCTGTTTCTTCTTATTTGCATTTTTCTGGGGTGTTAACAACAAATTTGTTTCAACAGAATCAGTAAACACTCCAATCATATTAGCAACTTTAGACCCACCTCCCGCTGGAACCACTGCCAGCTCGTTCACATGTGGTTCCTTACTCGCGCTGGAGTTCAACGCAAGCCTCTTCTTCCCTAAAGTGTAAACATCAGCCATGTTAATGTCTACATCTCCCCCTGACTGGCCATCCTCCTTACTTCTTGCCAGAACATCATCCTCCTCCTGACTGGCCGATGCTTTCCCTCTCCAGTTATTCTCGCTAGGAAACTCTCCTAGCCCAGAATCTCCTCTTCCTCCTCCACGTCCAAAAGGGTTTCTACCTCTCCCACTCCCCCTTGCAAAACCAGTTCTTCCACCAGCCGATCCACGGCCTCCCCCTCTACCTCTCCATTCATCAGCCAGAATAAAGTCACCCCATTCAAATTTCGCTGCATCATGCTCTCCTGTACCACACTCTTCAAACCAGTGGCCAATCAATCCACAGAAATTACAAAACGTGGGCATCTTCTCATATTTGACTTGGTACCAATCCTTCTTCCCTCCTCTCGTTATGGAGACAAATCTTTCTAGCTTTTTATTGACATCCAACTCAACTCTCAGTCTGACGAATGAACCAACATATCCCGCCGGTAGCTTAATCTGGACTTCGGTAATTCTTCCCATCTTAATCGGGCCACGGAGCTAAAATATGCACACACTGGTAGAGAACGCCCCATGCGTCCCGGTTGGTAAGGGCCATTAGTCCCGGTTGCCCAACCGGGACGGGGCAATCGGGACTAAAGCTCTAACCTTTAGTCCCGGTTGCCCCACCAACCGGGACAAATGGGGGCACACGTGGCGGCATCAGAGCGCGAGGGGGGGTGGAGCATTAGTCCCGGTTCGTAACACGAACTGGGACAAATGGGGGCACACGTGGCGGCATCAGAGCGCGAGGGGGGTGGAGCTTTAGTCCCGGTTCGTAACACGAACCGGGACTAATAACCTGCTGCCGCGGCAGAGATTTGGCCCATTTCTCTGCCGCGGCAGAGAATTCATTTTGGCACATTTTGTTGCCGCGGCAGCATTTTCGCCACTTTTTGTGCCGCGGCAGAGAATTCATTTAGGTTGTTTTATTGTTTATTTAGTGTTTTGCACTTATCAATGAAGGAACCTTATATTACACAAGATCATCATGACAACATTTTACATTCAATACACGGATCGAGTTCATGCACTACATACAAAAGTTGCTATTCGATGCTACCGGCCAATTCCTTGAAAGTTGCTATTTTTACAATCCCTATTGTCTATACACAGCCGAATAGTATTCCCCTTTTGGGTCTAGGACTTCTGCATCCAAGAATCCCGCCAATTCCTCCTGTATTGCCCGTATGCGATCCTTTGGCAGAAGACCGTCCCGTAGACGTTCGATCTGATTTAAAAAAGGAGTCAGCCTATATGAATATGAAACTAAACACAATTTGATTGTAATTAAAAACTATAGAAATTGTTTACGTACGTGGAGTTGCTCTAAATTTCTGCCCTTCTCATCGCACGTCTGCCGGATGAACTCGCATACATAGTATCCACATAGATTGTTACCTGGTCCCTGCGTCAGGCACTTTACGACAACAGAGTTCAATCAAAATAATAATCAAGCATGATAATAACTGTATCAAAACTAGAATCAAAGATATGCGCGGATATAGCTAGTGGTGCTTACATCTAGTGGTTGAAATGTAAGCTCCTCTTTCCAAACACCCCTAGCCTTCTTGGTGAACCGTTTCCAAGCGCTGCCCGGCGTAGAAAACGAATAAAATAAGTTATTAAGTACTTGATATCATAAAATTCACGAACGTTGCCGATATAGTGTCGTAATGATTAGAATTACCGCTGGAGAAGTATCTGCATGTCCTTCCACGTCTCAAGGGGTTTATGTTTCGAGTCCATGACTAGTACACGCCCTTTGTCAAGTTGAATGATTAACAGAATATAGTGGTACCTGCGAATGCAGAACTAATCAATTATATACTTAACATCGAGTAAGCGAAATAGAAAGTGTATACAAGACAATAACACTCACTGGAAGTTGTAAGGAAATAGTATTTCCCTTTTGGTTTCTTGAAACCTTAACGCGTGTACTATATTATCCTCCGTATCCTGGGGGCTTATTTTGAGATTAGCTTCATGAACCCAATATGGGTCAATGAAGCCAATGTCATAGATTTGTCCTCTGCTGCATTCGAGAATCTTCATTCTGCATATTAAAGTATGATTATATACATGCAATAAACAAAATAATATAGATGGAGACTAAATTAATTACAGAATTAGTACTTACAGACAATAGGCACTCATGATCGATTTGTCCAAGGCGTCTTGATTGAATAATTGAAATAGTTCATCAAATTCAATGGATATCATGTCATCCCTTTCTTTCCCATGATGCTTTTTTGTAACCCTCAGCACTATCCAGTTAGCCCCGGCCTTTGTGGCATGCAAGTACCAGTTATGCAATCTTCGCATTTTTGTTGGAAGATTGTTTACCTCCTCAGGTTTGACGAGAGGTTTTCCGTACTGGTATTGGTATGCTACTTCACTCACGGGGAAGAACTCTAACTGGGATAAGTACTGGGCAATACTCATACCTTGAGCAGCGGCAGCTTCTCCGTATTGTGCAACTACCTCTGGATCATACTGCTCTTCGGCCCCATATTTGCTAGACCCCACATTGGTTTGAGAAATCACCTTGAGAGGGGTGCAAGTCTGTTTTGCTTGTTCTCCGAGCTGGGCAACAGATTTCCCGCTTGCATCAGTACTGCTCTTCGAGGCTTTTTGTGCTGCATGTGACTTGAGAATAGAACGCTCATAGTCTGATGACAGCTTTGGCTCGGGTTGATGAAGAGTCTTTAGCATTTTCAACACTTTGGCTTTTTCTTCTTTGGTGCTGGGGAACTCTGGCTCTTTCGGCCGCCTCGGCTTAGCGAAAAACGCTGTCGTTTCCGCATCAACTATCGCCGCAGTCTCCTCTTCAGTACAGTCATAAGCTCTCTTGGGAGGAACCGTTGGTACTTTTGGAAGAGGCTCTTGTTTACGTTTCGGCGATCGCTTACGACGCACAGTAGCGGTACGCTTACGCTTTTTATCCTGAGGCGCCGGCGATGGCTCCCGCGGCGATGGCTGCACCGGAGACGGGTGAGGCGACGGAGCCGGGTGAGGCGACGAAGACGGCTGCCGCGGCGGCGACGACCTCGCTGGAGACGGGTGAGGCGGCGGCGAAGATGGCCTTGGCGTGTGATTTTGAAGCACGATACAATCCTTCGGCCATAGAATGGTGACGTTTTTTGCGTCACCCAACACAGTCACATCCCCTTCACCAGCAGGGTAGTGAAGATCCAAAACCTCAAAGGTGGGCATGATTTCATCCACACCGACAACAGCGTAGCCCTCTGGAACCGGACGACTGTGGTAAGTTGGTGTGGGTCCAATTGGTAAGGCATAGCCGACCGCCACCTTCATTGATATGTTCACAACTTTGACATGTAGCTCGCAGTGTGTCATCTCTGTGATATCATCCACTGGGTAGCCAACAGGAGCCATCGTCGGTGCATCATCGGCATCGCCATTGTCATCACCCGGGACCTCGGTGGAAGCCACACTGCTTTTTCGATTATTCGATAGGCCGGTAGCATCGAATGCAGTGTGCTGCTGAGATGGGCCGGTAGTACTTTGCTCTTTAAGTGAGTTAATTTCATCTTGTTGTTGCTTTAATCGTTCTTCAATTAAACGCATTTGCTCTTTCTGACTTTCTGCTTCAACTGCCGCCCTGTCCTTACTCCTCTGACGGCTTCTATCAGGATATTTCTTCCTCTCTTCGGGAAACCCAGTCCTCCATGATTGGGAGCCTATTGTGCCTCGTGTTCGTCCATCATGTTCCTTATTTCCAAGGGCGAGTGTGAGCTCATCATTCTCTCTATCGGGAATGAAGTCCCCATCTTTAACAGCCTTTACTGCTTTTCTCATCCTCTCGATTGGCAAGGGGTCTTCTTTATGTCGTATGTTATATATACACCTCCCTTCCGAGTCCAACGTGCCCCCATGCCCGTAAAACCAATTCCTTGCACGTTCTACCCAATCGTCTGTCTCTGGAGTGATCTTTTTAGCACGCAGTTCTTCCTCAAGTTTCTCCCACTTAGGAATGCCAGCCCTGTAGCCACCTTGCCCCATAGTATGGTGATACTTCTTATTAGCAGCATTCAGCTTATTCTTTGCAGACATTTCCTTAGCTTTTTCCGATGTCTTGTATTCCACAAACTCAGCCCAGAATGGTTTTATCTTCTGAAACTGAGTCTTCTTGAAATCCGGAGTCTTCTCTTTCACGACATAGTCAAGGTGCAATCTTTTCTTCCAGTTGGTGAAACACTGGGCCATCTTCTTCAAAGCCCACTCCCTGACCTTAGCCTCCATGGCTCTCCCATGTTGTAAGGCGTCCTCAACTGGATCCTCCGCATTTGGATCCAGCTCTATCTTCGGTAGTTTGAAATTAACCATGAGCCTCTTCCACAGTAAATCTTTGGCGTGGTTAGGGACAAATAAACATGTTCCCTCTTCATCCGCTTTAGCATGCCTATTCCAATTTCTAATGGTGATCGGGATTAAGTCCCTAACGATTACTCCGCATTGTGCCACAAATTTGGTTGCGACAACTTCGGGAGCTGTCGGTTTGCCGTCTTCAGCGACATCTTCGATCCTAAACCTCTCATGGTCTTGCAACTTTTTGGTTGGGCCTCGTCTGCTCTTTTCAGTAGATTCCTTCGATCCGGAGGGCTAAAAGAAGAAAGATCGTCGTTACTATTTCTATATAGATAGCAGATGATTAATTAATGAATTGATTTATATTACATGCACCTCGCCGGAGCGGTCGTCTTCTCGATTACACAAGGCATCGCCTTCTCCCTCGCGGAAGGCAACACCTTCAACCTCAAACAAGTTGTCTACTCCGGTAAAAAGAGGATCACCCTCACCGGAGTTGTTCAGAAACGTTGATACGTCTAAATTATCTTCCCCACGGATCACACCTTGGATCAACTCTTCCTTTTCTTCGTCTCTGACGTGTGGGTCCATATTTTCTGCATAGGTGGAAAAACGAATAAGTCAAAGCGGCTAAAGGAGAAAGTTAAGGAGAAACCCTAATATATACATACACAATAATAAAAATGAAGAGAAACCCTAAACCTAGCTACAAAAAGGAAACCGTGTAGTAGATAGGTAACTCTAGCTAAAATCAACTAAAATCAATATTCCGGAGTTCCGAGGGGTGTAACCTAGTTCGGAGAAACCTCCGATGCATATGAGAGGGGAACATGAGTATAAGGCTACAAAAGGGAAACTATCCAGCAGATAGGTAACACTAGATACTAACAAAATACCATATTGGAATCGATTTAAGAGGGTTCAGAATGCCCTGGCGAAGGCACATCGTCGAACCCACATGCACCTAAGGGGTATTAATGATTCCTTATCTAACCACAGTGACTGACAATGTGAATCGGGTCTGGGGCTACCCACATTGACTGACCTCGATGCAATGCTCAAGCAAGTATGATGATATGACAAGTTAATTTGCATTGGAATGTAACCCTAAGACATGCTCGACGATTTAATCGGGGTTCCGACGGGTGAAAACCCTAACTCGGGGAAACTCCGGAACATATGAGAGGGGTGCATTTGTTCTTCTAATTATACTTGTCATTTAAATTGTTGAACTTGCATTTTGGTTTAATAAAGAAAGAACAAATCAAACCCTAAACCCTAACTTCCCCCTCCATTTGAAAACCATTCAAATGAGTTTTGTATTTAAACAACTAACTACATGAGTTGAGCCCAAAGTGTATAAAAGGGTCTCACACTATTTCATATACTTTATAAAAGTTTCTGTAAGTTGAAAAGATTCAAAACAGATTTGAAATTCAAATTACAAAAGGGAAATCAGAAATAGAAATAGAAAAAAAATTCTGGAAATAAAAAATGTATCCAACCTAGCTACTGGGCCGAGCCCATCTCTCCTTCTCTCTCTCTGGCGCTAGCAGGAAGCCCACCCGGGGCCCAAGAGCAGCCCAGCCAGGCCCGTACCCCTTCGGCCTTTCTGTTTCTGTCTTCTTCCTCCCCGACGCAAGCAGCTCGCGGTGGCTCGCCGCCGGCCACCCGATGCGCCGCCGCATGCCAAGATCATCGTCGCCGCCCCCGCGAGCCTATAAGAGCTCCAGCGCCGCCATCAACAACCCTAGCTTCTCTTCTTCCCCGTTTTCCCCCTTTGCCCGAACCCTAGCTGCGTAGGTGTTGCGTCGCCCCGCCGTCTCTGGCCACCTCACGGCCAGTCGAGGCCGCCGTTGGAACCGCCTCATCGCGAAGATCATCTCCACCGGAGGAATCAGCCCCGCGTTCTTCGAATCGTCGCCATCGACCTCTTCTCGACGACGACGACGGTGAGCGGCGGTGGTGGCAGGGAGTCGACGGGGAGGATGAACCAGAGCGAGAGGGGGCGAGAGAGAGGGTCCACGAGGACCAGCAGCATACCAGGTGTGCGGTGGTGGTGTCGGGGAGGCGAGGCGAGGTCAGGAGCCGACGAATCGACGGCCGCGATCGTCGGGCTCGAGGGTCGTTGGCGACGATTGGGAGCGAGCGGGGCCGATTCCTTCAGGGAGAAGCCTCGGGGCGACGAGGCGAAGCTTCCTGCACGCTTGGCTGGGCGAGGGGCGGCCGGTAGGGCGTGCACGGCGGCGGGGCAGCCTGACGGCGTCGTGCGCGAGAAGAGAAGAGGAGGTGAGATGGGGGAAGAAGAAGAGGAGGGGCACCCAGTTATAACCAAAGGACCTTTAGTCCCGGTTGGTGGCTCCAACCGGGACTAAAGGGTTATACGTCCCGGTTGGAGCCACCAACCGGGACCTATACTCCAATATTTTCAGCAGACCAAGGGTTGGCGCGCAGGGGGTCTTTAGTCCCGGTTGGTGGCTCCAACCGGGACATATTCCCCTGTTTTCAAAAAATTTCAGGTATTTTCTCTCTGTTCCCGTCTTATTTTTTATTTTGGGGTTTAAATTTGTATTGTTTTTTAAATGATAATTAATTTGGAATTTAGAAAAACTTTAAACATAAAAAGTGTTTGGATTTGAATAAATAATTCAAAACCATTTTCTGTTTTAAAAAATAATTAATGTAACCATTTAAAATATGAACCATTTACAATTAAAAATGAATTAACTTATATTTTTTTAATATCAATTTGGAATTTAGAAAAACTTTAAACATAAGAAGTGTATGGATTTGAATAAATAATTCAAAAACATATTCTATTTTTAAAAAATAATTAATGTAACCTTTTAAAATGAATTAACTTATATTTTTGAATATTAATTTGGAATTTAGAAAAATTTTAAACATAAAAAGTGTTTGGATTTAAATAAATAATTCAAAAACATTTTCTGTTTTAAAAAATAATTAATGTAACCATTTAAAATATGAACCATTTACAATTAAAAATGAATTAACTTATATTTTTTTAATATCAATTTGGAATTTAGAAAAACTTTAAACATAAGAAGTGTATGGATTTGAATAAATAATTCAAAAACATATTCTATTTTTAAAAAATAATTAATGTAACCTTTTAAAATGAATTAACTTATATTTTTGAATATTAATTTGGAATTTAGAAAAATTTTAAACGTAAAAAGTGTTTGGATTTAAATAAATAATTCAAAAACATTTGTCCTTTTTACCCGGGATGGACGAAAAGGTTTGAGATGTACCGGTTGGGATATAGTCCATGTAAGGTGGTATAGTATTTTAGGAAAATAGGACGGTAGCATTCTGAAACGGCATTTTGGTGGTTACTTCACAAAACGACCCGTTTTTTGCGCTCGGAAAATGGAAAATGGATTTTCCGTGCGACAAAAAGGAAAACTTCCTCCTGCAACATTGTTCTACATACCAATGTCCACACACATGCATAATATGGGCAACATCACAAACTATGCCGTGATTCAGCACATAACATCGGTCATTTGGACCGAAAGCCATGAAACCTCGAACATGATAGGTCATTTTGTGAAGGTTTTTTCGAAACATGATCAATATACCAAGTCTGGTATTTTTCCTTTCAACTATGTAACATAATATGACACCACGCGAAGGATTTTCATTGTTCGGATTTTTTTTGAATTTATTATGCCCGTTTTGAATTATCTGAATTTCTAACTATGGTCGAACCGGTGTGCATGAAGATAGGGGACAGGCATCGTTAGAACTTGCATTGGATCTCTGAAGAAACCACATATTGCGAGTCTAAAAATGATTTTTTCAAAAAATCATGGGCGATAGATCATGTACCTGTAGTACAAACCGGACCCACTTCCTGCCGACTCGGCAGACATTTGTCCTTTTTACCCGGGATGGACGAAAAGGTTTGAGATGTACCGGTTAGGATATAGTCCATGTAAGGTGGTCTAGTATTTTAGGAAAATAGGACGGTAGCATTCTGAAACGGCATTTTGGTGGTTACTTCACAAAACGACCCGTTTTTTGCGCTCAGAAAATGGAAAAGGGATTTTCCGGGCGACAAAAAGGAAAACTTCCTCCTGCAACATTGTTCTACATACCAATGTCCACACACATGCATAATATGGGCACAAAATCACAAACTATGCCGTGATTCAGCACATAACATCGGTCATTTGGACCGAAAGCCATGAAACCTCGAACATGATAGGTCATTTTGTGAAGGTTTTTTCGAAACATGATCAATATACCAAGTCTGGTATTTTTCCTTTCAACTATGTAACATAATATGACACCACGCGAAGGATTTTCATTGTTCGGATTTTTTTTGAATTTATTATGCCCGTTTTGAATTATCTGAATTTCTAACTATGGTCGAACCGGTGTGCATGAAGATAGGGGACGGGCATCGTTAGAACTTGCATTGGATCTCTGAAGAAACCACATATTGCGAGTCTAAAAATGATTTTTTCAAAAAATCACGGGCGATAGATCATGTACCTGTAGTACAAACCGGACCCACTTCCTGCCGATTCGGCAGACATTTGTCCTTTTTACCCGGGATGGACGAAAAGGTTTGAGATGTACCGGTTGGGATATAGTCTATGTAAGGTGGTCTAGTATTTTAGGAAAATAGGACGGTAGCATTCTGAAACGGCATTTTGGTGGTTACTTCACAAAACGACCCGTTTTTTGCGCTCGGAAAATGGAAAAGGGATTTTCCGTGCGACAAAAAGGAAAACTTCCTCCTGCAACATTGTTCTACATACCAATGTCCACACACATGCATAATATGGGCACAACATCACAAACTATGCCGTGATTCAGCACATAACATTGGTCATTTGGACCGAAAGCCATGAAACCTCGAACATGATAGGTCATTTTGTGAAGGTTTTTTCGAAACATGATCAATATACCAAGTCTGGTATTTTTCCTTTCAACTATGTAACATAATATGACACCACGCGAAGGATTTTCATTGTTCGGATTTTTTTTGAATTTATTATGCCCGTTTTGAATTATCTGAATTTCTAACTATGGTCGAACCGGTGTGCATGAAGATAGGGGACGGGCATCGTTAGAACTTGCATTGGATCTCTGAAGAAACCACATATTGCGAGTCTAAAAATGATTTTTTTCAAAAAATCACGGGCGATAGATCATGTACCTGTAGTACAAACCGGACCCACTTCCTGCCGATTCGGCAGACATTTGTCCTTTTTACCCGGGATGGACGAAAAGGTTTGAGATGTACCGGTTGGGATATAGTCCATGTAAGGTGGTATAGTATTTTAGGAAAATAGGACGGTAGCATTCTGAAACGGCATTTTGGTGGTTACTTCACAAAACGACCCGTTTTTTGCGCTCGGAAAATGGAAAATGGATTTTCCGTGCGACAAAAAGGAAAACTTCCTCCTGCAACATTGTTCTACATACCAATGTCCACACACATGCATAATATGGGCAACATCACAAACTATGCCGTGATTCAGCACATAACATCGGTCATTTGGACCGAAAGCCATGAAACCTCGAACATGATAGGTCATTTTGTGAAGGTTTTTTCGAAACATGATCAATATACCAAGTCTGGTATTTTTCCTTTCAACTATGTAACATAATATGACACCACGCGAAGGATTTTCATTGTTCGGATTTTTTTTGAATTTATTATGCCCGTTTTGAATTATCTGAATTTCTAACTATGGTCGAACCGGTGTGCATGAAGATAGGGGACAGGCATCGTTAGAACTTGCATTGGATCTCTGAAGAAACCACATATTGCGAGTCTAAAAATGATTTTTTCAAAAAATCATGGGCGATAGATCATGTACCTGTAGTACAAACCGGACCCACTTCCTGCCGACTCGGCAGACATTTGTCCTTTTTACCCGGGATGGACGAAAAGGTTTGAGATGTACCGGTTAGGATATAGTCCATGTAAGGTGGTCTAGTATTTTAGGAAAATAGGACGGTAGCATTCTGAAACGGCATTTTGGTGGTTACTTCACAAAACGACCCGTTTTTTGCGCTCAGAAAATGGAAAAGGGATTTTCCGGGCGACAAAAAGGAAAACTTCCTCCTGCAACATTGTTCTACATACCAATGTCCACACACATGCATAATATGGGCACAAAATCACAAACTATGCCGTGATTCAGCACATAACATCGGTCATTTGGACCGAAAGCCATGAAACCTCGAACATGATAGGTCATTTTGTGAAGGTTTTTTCGAAACATGATCAATATACCAAGTCTGGTATTTTTCCTTTCAACTATGTAACATAATATGACACCACGCGAAGGATTTTCATTGTTCGGATTTTTTTTGAATTTATTATGCCCGTTTTGAATTATCTGAATTTCTAACTATGGTCGAACCGGTGTGCATGAAGATAGGGGACAGGCATCGTTAGAACTTGCATTGGATCTCTGAAGAAACCACATATTGCGAGTCTAAAAATGATTTTTTCAAAAAATCACGGGCGATAGATCATGTACCTGTAGTACAAACCGGACCCACTTCCTGCCGACTCGGCAGACATTTGTCCTTTTTACCCGGGATGGACGAAAAGGTTTGAGATGTACCGGTTAGGATATAGTCCATGTAAGGTGGTCTAGTATTTTAGGAAAATAGGACGGTAGCATTCTGAAACGGCATTTTGGTGGTTACTTCACAAAACGACCCGTTTTTTGCGCTCAGAAAATGGAAAAGGGATTTTCCGGGCGACAAAAAGGAAAACTTCCTCCTGCAACATTGTTCTACATACCAATGTCCACACACATGCATAATATGGGCACAACATCACAAACTATGCCGTGATTCAGCACATAACATTGGTCATTTGGACCGAAAGCCATGAAACCTCGAACATGATAGGTCATTTTGTGAAGGTTTTTTCGAAACATGATCAATATACCAAGTCTGGTATTTTTCCTTTCAACTATGTAACATAATATGACACCACGCGAAGGATTTTCATTGTTCGGATTTTTTTTGAATTTATTATGCCCGTTTTGAATTATCTGAATTTCTAACTATGGTCGAACCGGTGTGCATGAAGATAGGGGACGGGCATCGTTAGAACTTGCATTGGATCTCTGAAGAAACCACATATTGCGAGTCTAAAAATGATTTTTTTCAAAAAATCACGGGCGATAGATCATGTACCTGTAGTACAAACCGGACCCACTTCCTGCCGATTCGGCAGACATTTGTCCTTTTTACCCGGGATGGACGAAAAGGTTTGAGATGTACCGGTTGGGATATAGTCCATGTAAGGTGGTATAGTATTTTAGGAAAATAGGACGGTAGCATTCTGAAACGGCATTTTGGTGGTTACTTCACAAAACGACCCGTTTTTTGCGCTCGGAAAATGGAAAATGGATTTTCCGTGCGACAAAAAGGAAAACTTCCTCCTGCAACATTGTTCTACATACCAATGTCCACACACATGCATAATATGGGCAACATCACAAACTATGCCGTGATTCAGCACATAACATCGGTCATTTGGACCGAAAGCCATGAAACCTCGAACATGATAGGTCATTTTGTGAAGGTTTTTTCGAAACATGATCAATATACCAAGTCTGGTATTTTTCCTTTCAACTATGTAACATAATATGACACCACGCGAAGGATTTTCATTGTTCGGATTTTTTTTGAATTTATTATGCCCGTTTTGAATTATCTGAATTTCTAACTATGGTCGAACCGGTGTGCATGAAGATAGGGGACAGGCATCGTTAGAACTTGCATTGGATCTCTGAAGAAACCACATATTGCGAGTCTAAAAATGATTTTTTCAAAAAATCATGGGCGATAGATCATGTACCTGTAGTACAAACCGGACCCACTTCCTGCCGACTCGGCAGACATTTGTCCTTTTTACCCGGGATGGACGAAAAGGTTTGAGATGTACCGGTTAGGATATAGTCCATGTAAGGTGGTCTAGTATTTTAGGAAAATAGGACGGTAGCATTCTGAAACGGCATTTTGGTGGTTACTTCACAAAACGACCCGTTTTTTGCGCTCAGAAAATGGAAAAGGGATTTTCCGGGCGACAAAAAGGAAAACTTCCTCCTGCAACATTGTTCTACATACCAATGTCCACACACATGCATAATATGGGCACAAAATCACAAACTATGCCGTGATTCAGCACATAACATCGGTCATTTGGACCGAAAGCCATGAAACCTCGAACATGATAGGTCATTTTGTGAAGGTTTTTTCGAAACATGATCAATATACCAAGTCTGGTATTTTTCCTTTCAACTATGTAACATAATATGACACCACGCGAAGGATTTTCATTGTTCGGATTTTTTTTGAATTTATTATGCCCGTTTTGAATTATCTGAATTTCTAACTATGGTCGAACCGGTGTGCATGAAGATAGGGGACGGGCATCGTTAGAACTTGCATTGGATCTCTGAAGAAACCACATATTGCGAGTCTAAAAATGATTTTTTCAAAAAATCACGGGCGATAGATCATGTACCTGTAGTACAAACCGGACCCACTTCCTGCCGATTCGGCAGACATTTGTCCTTTTTACCCGGGATGGACGAAAAGGTTTGAGATGTACCGGTTGGGATATAGTCTATGTAAGGTGGTCTAGTATTTTAGGAAAATAGGACGGTAGCATTCTGAAACGGCATTTTGGTGGTTACTTCACAAAACGACCCGTTTTTTGCGCTCGGAAAATGGAAAAGGGATTTTCCGTGCGACAAAAAGGAAAACTTCCTCCTGCAACATTGTTCTACATACCAATGTCCACACACATGCATAATATGGGCACAACATCACAAACTATGCCGTGATTCAGCACATAACATTGGTCATTTGGACCGAAAGCCATGAAACCTCGAACATGATAGGTCATTTTGTGAAGGTTTTTTCGAAACATGATCAATATACCAAGTCTGGTATTTTTCCTTTCAACTATGTAACATAATATGACACCACGCGAAGGATTTTCATTGTTCGGATTTTTTTTGAATTTATTATGCCCGTTTTGAATTATCTGAATTTCTAACTATGGTCGAACCGGTGTGCATGAAGATAGGGGACGGGCATCGTTAGAACTTGCATTGGATCTCTGAAGAAACCACATATTGCGAGTCTAAAAATGATTTTTTTCAAAAAATCACGGGCGATAGATCATGTACCTGTAGTACAAACCGGACCCACTTCCTGCCGATTCGGCAGACATTTGTCCTTTTTACCCGGGATGGACGAAAAGGTTTGAGATGTACCGGTTGGGATATAGTCCATGTAAGGTGGTATAGTATTTTAGGAAAATAGGACGGTAGCATTCTGAAACGGCATTTTGGTGGTTACTTCACAAAACGACCCGTTTTTTGCGCTCGGAAAATGGAAAATGGATTTTCCGTGCGACAAAAAGGAAAACTTCCTCCTGCAACATTGTTCTACATACCAATGTCCACACACATGCATAATATGGGCAACATCACAAACTATGCCGTGATTCAGCACATAACATCGGTCATTTGGACCGAAAGCCATGAAACCTCGAACATGATAGGTCATTTTGTGAAGGTTTTTTCGAAACATGATCAATATACCAAGTCTGGTATTTTTCCTTTCAACTATGTAACATAATATGACACCACGCGAAGGATTTTCATTGTTCGGATTTTTTTTGAATTTATTATGCCCGTTTTGAATTATCTGAATTTCTAACTATGGTCGAACCGGTGTGCATGAAGATAGGGGACAGGCATCGTTAGAACTTGCATTGGATCTCTGAAGAAACCACATATTGCGAGTCTAAAAATGATTTTTTCAAAAAATCACGGGCGATAGATCATGTACCTGTAGTACAAACCGGACCCACTTCCTGCCGACTCGGCAGACATTTGTCCTTTTTACCCGGGATGGACGAAAAGGTTTGAGATGTACCGGTTAGGATATAGTCCATGTAAGGTGGTCTAGTATTTTAGGAAAATAGGACGGTAGCATTCTGAAACGGCATTTTGGTGGTTACTTCACAAAACGACCCGTTTTTTGCGCTCAGAAAATGGAAAAGGGATTTTCCGGGCGACAAAAAGGAAAACTTCCTCCTGCAACATTGTTCTACATACCAATGTCCACACACATGCATAATATGGGCACAAAATCACAAACTATGCCGTGATTCAGCACATAACATCGGTCATTTGGACCGAAAGCCATGAAACCTCGAACATGATAGGTCATTTTGTGAAGGTTTTTTCGAAACATGATCAATATACCAAGTCTGGTATTTTTCCTTTCAACTATGTAACATAATATGACACCACGCGAAGGATTTTCATTGTTCGGATTTTTTTTGAATTTATTATGCCCGTTTTGAATTATCTGAATTTCTAACTATGGTCGAACCGGTGTGCATGAAGATAGGGGACGGGCATCGTTAGAACTTGCATTGGATCTCTGAAGAAACCACATATTGCGAGTCTAAAAATGATTTTTTCAAAAAATCACGGGCGATAGATCATGTACCTGTAGTACAAACCGGACCCACTTCCTGCCGACTCGGCAGACATTTGTCCTTTTTACCCGGGATGGACGAAAAGGTTTGAGATGTACCGGTTAGGATATAGTCCATGTAAGGTGGTCTAGTATTTTAGGAAAATAGGACGGTAGCATTCTGAAACGACATTTTGGTGGTTACTTCACAAAACGACCCGTTTTTGCGCTCGGAAAATGAAAAAGGGATTTTCCGTGCGACAAAAAGGAAAACTTCCTCCTGCAACATTGTTCTACATACCAATGTCCACACACATGCATAATATGGGCACAACATCACAAACTATGCCGTGATTCAGCACATAACATCGGTCATTTGGACCGAAAGCCATGAAACCTCGAACATGATAGGTCATTTTGTGAAGGTTTTTTCGAAACATGATCAATATACCAAGTCTGGTATTTTTCCTTTCAACTATGTAACATAATATGACACCACGCGAAGGATTTTCATTGTTTGGATTTTTTTTGAATTTATTATGCCCGTTTTGAATTATCTGAATTTCTAACTATGGTCGAACCGGTGTGCATGAAGATAGGGGACGGGCATCGTTAGAACTTGCATTGGATCTCTGAAGAAACCACATATTGCGAGTCTAAAAATGATTTTTTCAAAAAATCACGGGCGATAGATCATGTACCTGTAGTACAAACCGGACCCACTTCCTGCCGATTCGGCAGACATTTGTCCTTTTTACCCGGGATGGACGAAAAGGTTTGAGATGTACCGGTTGGGATATAGTCCATGTAAGGTGGTCTAGTATTTTAGGAAAATAGGACGGTAGCATTCTGAAACGGCATTTTGGTGGTTACTTCACAAAACGACCCGTTTTTTGCGCTCGGAAAATGGAAAAGGGATTTTCCGTGCGACAAAAAGGAAAACTTCCTCCTGCAACATTGTTCTACATACCAATGTCCACACACATGCATAATATGGGCACACCATCACAAACTATGCCGTGATTCAGCACATAACATCGGTCATTTGGACCGAAAGCCATGAAACCTCGAACATGATAGGTCATTTTGTGAAGGTTTTTTCGAAACATGATCATTGTTCGGCACACATTTAGTCCCGGATGTAGTCACAAACCAGACTAAAGGGATTGCGGCAGAGTGGGCCAGACAACACTAATAATAGGGGTGAGTGTCGACATTATGTCGTGCGGCTTGTACCTTGTCCCGGATGGTGTCACCAACCGGGACTAAAGATGAACCTTTAGTCCCGGTTGGAGACACCAACCGGGACTAAAGATGAGTCAGCACTAATAATAGGGGTGAGTGTCGACATTATGTCGTGAGTGTCGACATTATGCCGAGCTGCTTGTACTATAAATATGCATCCTTGTGAGTCCAGTCCTCCAGCCAGTTTGAGGCATCTCCAAGATGGTTTTAGAGAGCAGGGACACCACTACGGCCAGTTTCAGGGAGATGCCGACGGAGCCCAGTCCTCCGGCATCTCTGAGAAACTGGTCATAGAGGCACTCCCTAATATGTGAAATTAGTTAGCTCCGAGGCGTATTGATCTAGTTAGTGAAGTTACAAGCTGCAAGATGGTTTTCGAGAGCAGGGACACCACTGCGGCCAGTTTCAGGGAGATGCCGACGGAGCCCAGTCCTCCAGCATCTCCAAGAAACTGGTCATAGAGGCACTCCCTAATATGTGAAATTAGTTAGCTCCGAGGCGTATTGATCTAGTTAGTGAAGTTACAAGCTGCAAGATGGTTTTCGAGAGCAGGGACACCACTGCGGCCAGTTTCAGGGAGATGCCGACGGAGCCCAGTCCTCCGGCATCTCCGAGAAACTGGTCATAGAGGCACTCCCTAATATGTGAAATTAGTTAGCTCCGAGGCGTATTGATCTAGTTAGTGAAGTTACAAGCTGCAAGATGGTTTTCGAGAGCAGGGCCACCACTACGACCAGTTTCAGGGAGATGCCGACGGAGCCCAGTCCTCCGGCATCTCCAAGAAACTGGTCATAGAGGCACTCCCGGTCCAGCCACAAAATAGGACTAACACTCAAGACATTTATTAATATTAAAAACTGAGACTACAAAACCGGGACTAAAGGCCACAAACCGCGAAAGATATCCTTCGGTCAAGCCACAAACCGCGAAAGACATGAACTAGAGTTACATAATATGAGCATGAACTTCTTGGCATATGTCATTCCTTATGACCGCTTCAGACGTAACCATGGAGCATCTTCTTTACTTAACGGAATGCTTGGGTCAGTTTTCACTGTGAAGGGCGGAATTTCATCAAACTTATTATAATCTTCTGACATGTCTGTCTTGTCCTCGATTCCCACGATGTTTCTTTTCCCTGAAAGAACTATGTGACGCTTTGGCTCATCATATGATGTATTCGTTTGCATATTTTTTCTTTTTTTCGGTCTGGAGGACATGTCCTTCACATAGAAAACCTGAGACACATCATTGGCTAGGACGAATGGTTCATCTCTATAACCAAGATTGTTGAGATCCACTGTTGTCATTCCGTACAACTGGTCTATCTTTACCCCTTCCCCATTCAGGTTGACCCATTTGCAGCGAAACAAATGGACCTTAAAAGAGACTCCATAGTCTAGTTCCCATATCTCCTCTATGTAACCATAATATGTGTCCTTTTGTCCATTCTCGTCTATTGCATCAAAGCGGACACCACTATTTTGGTTGGTGCTCTTTTTATCTTGGGCGATCGTGTAGAATGTATTCCCATTTATTTCGTACCCTTGGAAATTCAATACAGTAGAAGATGGTGACGCGGCCAACAAGTATAGCTGATCTCCAACAGTGGTGTCATTCAAGAGATGTGTCCGCATCCAACCACCGAAAGACTTCATGTGTTCATCTGTAATCCATGATTCAGGCTTCCCCGGGTTTTTGGAGCGTACAATATTCTTGTGTTCCTCGATATACGGAGCTGCCAAGGTGGAATTATGTAGAACTGTGTAGTGTGCTTTAGTGAAAGAATCCCCGTCCCTACATATCATTGCTTTCTTTCCCAGCGTGCCTTTTCCACTTAGTCTTCCCTCATGCCGCGAGTCAGAAACACCAATCGTCTTAAGGTCAGGAATAAAGTCAACACAAAACTTAATGACCTCCTCTGTTCCATATCCCTTGGAGATGCTTCCTTCTGGTCTAGCACGATTATGAACATATTTCTTTAAGACTCCCATGAACCTCTCAAAGGGGAACATATTGTGCAGAAATACCGGACCGAGAATGGCAATCTCTTCCACTAGATGAACCAGGAGATGCGTCATAATATTGAAGAAGGATGGTGGGAACACCAATTCAAAACTAACAAGACATTGTACCACATCCTTCTGTAACCTTGGCAGAATATCTGGATTGATTACCTTCTGAGATATTGCATTGAGGAATGCACACAGCTTCACAATGGGTACTCGAACATTTTCCGGTAGAAGCCCCCTCAATGCAATCGGAAGCAACTGCGTCATAATCACGTGACAGTCATGAGACTTCAGGTTTTGGAACTTTTTCTCTGCCATATTTATTATCCCCTTTATATTAGATGAGAAGCCCGACGGCACCTTGATACTGTAAAGAACTTCAAAAAAGATTTCCTTCTCTGCTTTGGTAAGAGCATAGCTGGCACGACTTAAGTGACGCCCTTTATCCGTCTTGTTATCTGTATGCATGTTCTTTGGGTCTTTCATAATTTGTTGGTCCTCCCGTGCTTCAGGTGTATCTTTTGTCTTACCATACACGCCTAGGAATCCTAGCAGGTTCACGCAGAGATTCTTCGTCACGTGCATCACGTCGATTGAAGAGCGGACACGCAGGACTTTCCAATATGGCAACTCCTAAAATATAGATTTCTTCTTCCACATGGGTGCATGTCCTGTAGCGACATCGTTCGGAACTGATTGACCGCCGGGACCCTTTCCAAAGATTACTTCTATGTCCTTGACCATACCAAATACATCATCACCAGCAGGGAGTTCAGGCTTCTTCCGGTGATCTGCCTCACCTTTAAAATGCTTGCCTTTCTTTCTTACGGGATGATTGGTCGGAAGAAATCGTCGATTCGCTAGGTACACAACCTTCTTGCATTTATGCAAATATGTACCTTCGGTCTTATCTAAACAGTGGGTGCATGCCTTATATCCTTTGTTTGTCTGTCCTGAAAGGTTACTAAGAGCAGACCAATCATTGATGGTTACGAATAACAACCCTCGTAGATTAAATGGCTCCTGTTTGTTCTCATCCCACGCACGTACACCTGGTTTGCCCCACAACTGTAAGAGTTCTTCAACTAATGGCCTAAGGTACACATCAATGTCGTTGCCCGGTTGCTTCGGGCCTTGGATGAGCACTGGCATCATAATGAACTTACGCTTCATGCACAACCAAGGAGGCAGGTTGTAGATACATAGAGTCACGGGCCAGGTGCTGTGACTGCAGCTCTGCTCCCCAAAAGGATTCATGCCATCCGTACTTAGACCAAACCATAAGTTCCTTGCGTCACCTGCAAAGTCTGGGAAGTCTCTCTCGATTTTTCTCCACTGTGACCCATCAGCAGGGTGTCTCAACTCCCCGTCTTTCTTACGGTCTTCTTTGTGCCATCGCAACAACCTGGCATGCTCTTTGTTTCTGAACATGCGTTTCAACCTTGGTATTATAGGAGCATACCACATAACCTTAGCAGGAACCCTCTTCCGGAGGGGCTCTCCCTCAACATCACCAGGGTCATCTCGTCTGATCTTATACCGCAACGCGTTGCATACCGGGCATTTATCTAAATTCTCATACTCCTTACCGCAGTAGAGGATGCAGTCATTAATGCATGCATGTATCTTTTGCACATCTAATCCCAGAGGACAGAGAGTCTTCTTTGCTTCGTAGGTACTCTCGGGAAGTTCGTTATGTTTTGGAAACTTCGGCTTCATTATTTTCAGCATCTTTTCAAATGAGGAGTCAGTTAGACCACACTCTGCCTTCCATCGCAACA
Source organism: Avena sativa (assembly GCA_916181665.1). Taxonomy (NCBI): domain Eukaryota; kingdom Viridiplantae; phylum Streptophyta; class Magnoliopsida; order Poales; family Poaceae; genus Avena; species Avena sativa. The sequence continues at coordinate 201,395,849 of OV702282.1, forward strand.
ATTCCAGTGTGGTACCGAGCTTTGTGCTGCCATCTTCACAATTTGGGTACAACAATTTCTTGTGATCTTCTAACATGCCCTCTAACTTCAACTTCTCATTTTCTGTTTCACAGTCTCGCTTTGCATCAGAAATGACCCTACCAAGTTTATCAGCCGGCTCATCTGATGCCCGTTCTTCACCTTTTTCCTCTCCATTGTCTTCCATTGCAGTATCACCGTATTCAGGAAACATATGATGATAGTTGTTATCATCATCTTCTTCTTCACCATCTTCCATCATAACCCCTCTTTCCCCGTGCTTGGTCCAGCAATTATAGTTGGGCATGAAACCTTTCATAATCAGGTGGCCGCGAATGATTTTCGAGGAAGAGTACTACTTGTTGTTCCGACATTGAACACATGGACAACGTATAAATCCATTCTCTTTGTTTGCCGTAGCCACATCGATAAATTTATCCACGCCTTTGATATACCCGGCTACCCGCCGGTCACCGTACATCCATTCCCGACCGTTCATCTGCATCATATAAGTAAGTTTATCAAAAAACAGGACATCATAAATAGTGAAATAACCAATTCACACTGACACATGAATTGTATCAATGACCTAGAAAAGATAGGATTGCTAACCTCGATCGAGGAAAATAAAGAGGAGAAAGCTCAAGTGCGTCTCGGACACCTTCTATATTTTTGTTTTATGAGAAATTCAACTGGATTTTTCACTCAAACATTTCAACAAACACCTTCAATGCATGCATGAGAAAAAACTAGCACACACCCTCACACCTTACACCATTCGAAAAAACAGAGTGGAGGCAGAGGGGGCTGGGGCGTTGTATTTATAGAGGGCAAGGGGTCTTTAGTCCCGGTTGGAGCCAGCAACCGGGACTAAAGGTGCGTGCCACGCCACGTGGCTATGGCCAAACCTTTAGTCCCGGTTGGTGGCTCCAACCGGGACGCATGCCCTCTTACCAACCGGGACCCATGCCCCCTGGCCCCGTGCCCGCTCCAACCGGGACGCGTGCCAGCATTAGTCCCGGTTGGTGGCGCAACCGGGACTAATGCTCCCAGGGGTGGCGAACGGATGACCCTTTTTCCTCTAGTGACATTCGCAAGATAGTGGAGTCTTATTTTTTTTAGGGTCGCGGTAAGGAATTTCACATGAGGAGTTTGAACCTAGAAGACTCAAAGATAACTTCGATGATGGAGCGTTACAACGAGTGAGTCAATTAATAAGAGAGTAATGTAAATTATAACTTGCGTCAACAGTGTAGCACGTCTCCTAATCAAAGTAATAATTGTTTAGTTCGTTAGCATCAAACCCAACACTGTACAAGTGAGATGTATCAACCCCGTGTAAAAAAAAGAGATATATCAACCCAGATATTGACTTTGTGTAGTACTCTCTCCGTTTCAAAATATAAGATATTTTAGCTTTGTGAAGTAAATGTATCTAGACTAGTTTTAGTATATAGGTTTTCACTCATGTTTAGAGTGAATCTACACACTAAAACAAGTCTAGATACATTTTCTTCACAAACCTAAAACATCTTATATTTTGAAACGGAGGGAGTACTTACTTCGTCTAAAAATATAAGTCGTTTTAGCTTTATAACATGAAGTATCTAGACTGACTCTTGTATAGTAGATTTAGAGTGAACCTATACACTAAAAAAAGAACATATAAATACATTTGTTTCATAAAGCTAAATTTTTTATATTTCTAAAGAGTTTTGCAATTACAATCAACCCAAACAGCCCTGCTACAAGTACAGAGAGTGCATTTGCACGACTTTGCAAAAGATGCTGCTGATCGGTCGCAGAACAGCTAGTGCGCCCGCAGCAAGAAGGAAGGCAGGGGGAGCATGCACGGCTCCGGCGAGGTGTAGAAGTTCTGCCCGGCGAAGGCCGCCTGCTCCATCCTGACCATTTTTTTGCGCGCCGGCGTCGTCTCTTCGGTCTGACTCTGACCCAGATCGTCCTTCTCCTCCGGGCAATGCTTCTTGTGCAAGTCCCAGCGCTCGGCCGAGGAGGCGCGGCTAGGCGGGCGCTTGTTGTTGCCGTCCTGCAGGCGGCCACGATCTGTCCGCACCGAGGTGGTGCTGACGAGCTTTTTGGCATCCCAGCGCTCGACTGATTCGGCGCGCAAGGGGCTTCCGCTGCTGTCCGACGATGACGACGACGACGTGGCACGGCCGGGGATCATGTACTTCTTCCGCACGTCCCACCTCTCGACGGTGTCGGCGCGGCGGGCGCCGCTGTCGGAGGACGACGACGACGACGCGGCGCTGCAGGCCATCCTGTACTTCTTGATTGAGTCCCACCTCTGGACGAAGTCCGCGCGGCCGGGCATGGCGGAAACCGTCAACAGCAGGGTCACGCCGGATGGCGTCGGCAGCAGCGGCAGCATCGTGCTCCTGGGCGGCGTCGGGAGGATCGGCGTCATCTCGCTCTTCGGTGGCGTCGGGAGCAGCGGCGGGAGAAGAGAAGCCGCCGCAGCCATGGATGCTTGCGGATCGGTTGTCACGTTTGAGCAAGATAGTGATCGATCGAACACCAAGAGCGCACGGCCAGGGACGAGAGCTCTCTAGGAAAGGAATCAAGAAAACAGATGGTACGAATCCAGGGACAGTCCGGCACTTTATAGGCTGGACGCATGACACGAGACGGAGGAGTTCCATGCCTGCGAGTTTGTTCTCGATCCGGAGACGGATTGAGCGGGGGGAATTCCACATTCGAGAGCCGCGGTTCCGCGCACAAGCACGACACGGACCCGGTGTAGGCGACGCAGGCGGGAAAACAAGTGCGCAGATTATGAGCCGAACATAGTGGCCTAAGGCACGTATAATATGGTGACGTCAACCTTCTCTTATGCTCGTCACGTTGGATTTTTGTTTAGTTGGAGGAGAGAGAAACAAGAGAGAGAGGGTTGTCTTCCCTTAGCTAAGGGATGATCTCTTAGCAATAAGAGAAGACTATTTTTCTTCATTGTACCATATGCCTTCTCTTAGTCAACCAATTTTGTACTAAAAATAGTTAATTCTATTAATTGCTAGAGATAGCAATAAGAGATAATGCATTGTATAAGTTATATATTGTGTCTTTTCTAAATGATGTGGAGAGCTAAGAGAAGACATGCCTTCTCTAGCATTGTACATGACCTAAGGCTCCGCTTGGTTTGCTGGATTTTAGGCGTAAGTTTTACGGATCTAGCTAAATCCTTTCCGTAATAAAATCCGGATCTCCTTATAACTGAAACATTGAAACAAGCGGGGGGCCAGGAGCATCTCCACTCGTCTACCAGAGGCCGATCCGGACGCCGAAAATTGGTCTAGTCGCGTACCGAATGACCTGTTTTCGGCCGGATTTGAGCCAATTTTGGTCCGGACTACACATGCCGAACCTAGGTTTCAGGGTACGCCCTGGAAACGCCGGACTCAGCGAATTCGGCGAGAAAAAACCGAAGCGGCGTGTGGACCCGCCGAGTCAGTGGCGGAAGATGAGTCGTCGTCATCCTCGGAACCACGCGGCGACCGCCGGACATTAACTGCCCGACGCGTCGGCCACGCGTCGCCGATTTACGGCGCCACCGTCGCCGCCTCGGCTCCCGCGACGGACCGGCGGGCACTAATTTCCTGCCGTTTCACCTTTCCCGCCCTCGCCGCTACACCTCTCCCGCCCTCGCCGCCCACCTTGGCCTTTATAAGCCATACCCCTCGCCGGAGATCTTCACACTCTCTCGCAGCTCCCCCACCCACAAGCCCAAACTCCGGCGAACCCTCTCTCACCGTCCCCCCTTCCCAGCCATGGCCGAACGCTACCTCGGCGACGACGTTGCGGCGAATGGCTTCGGCCGGCGCACCCTCCAGGCCTGGGAGGCGCGCATGCTGTACGACGCTGGGTATATAGCGCCGCGGGACACGTGGATGCCTCCGGGGTGGAAGCTGAGCGCCGGCGGCATACCTATCCCGCCGGCGTCGATGCTGGACGAGTTGCCGTACGATGTGCAAGAGTACATCGGCGGCATGGACAACCCCGCCGAAGCCGAGAGCGCCGACAACCTCCTACACTGGGAGCATTTCTTCGCGGAGCGACGCGAACAGGAGCTCGCCCGCCACGAGGGGCCGCCGAACGAGTCGCCGCCGAAGCGCAACAACTCGGCGGGTCGCCAGCGTTGGTGGAGCGCGCCGGGCCGGACGCTCGCGGCGGTGATGGAGCACATCAACCGCGGGAACACGCCGCGGCTCAGCTTTCCGCGCACACCGACATCGGTGGCCAGGACGGGTCGGCATCCTCCGACGAACTGGACGCCGAGGAGGATGGCGAGCATGAGCTCGTCCTCCTCCACGTCGGCGTCCCACTTCTCCGGCTCGGCGCCGCTTCGCACGCCGACGGCAGTCAAGCGCGAAGCGGTCTCGCCTACGCGTTTACCGCCACGAACGCGCTCGCGCGGCATCGTCATCGGCGAGCCGTGGACAACGGCGTCGCCAACCGGCCACCTGCGTCTCCGCCGCCCCAAGACAGAAGACTCGGCGCCGGCCGAAGACGCCGCCTTGAAGATGGCGCTGGAGCAGTCGCTCCGCGGCACGGCGCCGCCGGTGGAGCCCTCCTCGCCGGTCATTCTGGAGTGGTCCAGGATGGACTGGGAGAAGGCGGAGCGGCAGCGCATCCTCGGCCTGCAGCAGCAGGCCGAGGAGCAGGCCGTCCGGCGTTGGGCGTTGTCTGGGCGTGAGCTCGCCTACCAGGGTGTCCCGCTCTACGTCCTGGACGACGACGACGAGGATGTAGGCCCGTCCTACCAGCCCTGGAGGTGCGGCGACCCAGGCCAGAGGAGCTCCCGCCAGAACCAGCCGCCGAGTGACGATGGCGACGATAGCGGCGAGGATGACGACCGCGCCGACCCCGGCTACACGGCGTTCTACAGCAACTTCGGCATGTAGGACGACGAAGGCGACGGCGGATGTGGCGCCCCGCAAAACCACTACTAGAAAATCGCGTTGTTTTTGTGCATTGCATCATCATGACCGCATGCTCATGTCATCATGCCACATTGCATTTGAGCATCGTCATCTCATCTTGCATTTGTTTGCATAAAAACTATTTTTGAAAAGCCTGGTTTTGTTTTCTAAACACCCCGTCTTTAATTCAAAACCAAAACCCGGGTCTCCGGAATGTTTTGTTTTGTCTGCCAACGGTTTGCAAAAGCCCCGTTTTAAATAAATAAAATGTTTAATTATTTTTAGGGGGCAGCCGTACCGGGCCGATCCGACCCAGTCGGCCACCCCCAGTACAAAACCAGCCTACCCAAAAACTTTTCCTACCCAATCCTAGTCTAACCAAGCCCCCTCCACCTCACCCCACCCAATAGCCTGCCGCCACCTCACCACTCCCTTCCCCCTATCCTATCCTAGCCCGCCACCTCATCCTACCCCACTCCCCACTCCCTCCACCGCCGGACCCACACCACACCCTGCCGCTGGCACAGCACACACACAACACACGCACGCCACACCCCCAGGCCCCACTCCCCCGTGGCCCCGATCCCCTCCCTCGGCCCACCCCGTCACCCACCAACTCCCCGACCCCGCTCGCCCCGCACCTCTCCTTCCTCTCCCCTCCGCTCTTCTCGCAGCCGCCAGCGGCCTCGCTCCCCACCGCCAGCCACCTCCACCCCGACGGACGCCGCCGCCCGCCGCCCTCCAGCGCCGGCCCCGGCCGCGCGACCCTGCCGTCGACATCGCCATGCCCGCCGCCGCCCGAGCTCCTCCTCGTGCCTCGCCGCCGACGCTCGTCCAGGCCCCGCCGTCGGCCTCGCCCCTCTGCTCCGCTCGCGGGAACCCCGTCCTCGCGCCGTCCTCCTCTTTCCTCGAGCGCCGACCCCGAGGTCCTCCCTCCCGGTCGCCGTCGGAGCCCCTACACGTCGCCGCCCCTGTCCGCGCGGCATAGCCAGGCCCCCGTGTCCGTCTCTGCCCCGACGACCGGCCTCCGTCCTCGCCCCCGGGCCCCCTTGTCGTGGTCTTCATCTGCGCCTCTCTCCCCGCGTCCCCGGCGTCGCCCCCCTCCGAGCCTGCACCGCCACCGGCCGCCGTCCTCTGTTCTGGCCGCCCGGCTCCTCTCCCCGCGGCTCCCTGTCGCCATGGTGCCGCCTTCCTCCGAGAGCCACATCCTGTCGCCTGCGTCTTCGGACGCTCGGGCCCGTTCTCGAGCCTTGCGCGTCGTGGGTCCCTATAGCTCCGGCCGCCCTTCGTTCTGTATGTGCGCGTCACCGTGGCCGTGGTGCTGGCCCACGCAGTTGCAACACCCTTGCCACATTATCTCTTTGTGCCTCCACGACCAGTCCAAGCACTAATCGGAAGATCCGGAAAACCTAGTTCTTGGCATTGTTGGTTATGTTCCGCCAAGGATCCCCGAAGCCATAGTGTGTCGCCGTCATACAAGATCGTCACCAACGAAATTCGGCACCAACAACGTAACCGCGGAACCCCAAGATCTTCTCCTGGAGCGACGAGGTCTTCTTCACGGAACGCCAAGATCAGCTACCCGAAGACCACGGACCCAGAGAATCCCCGGACGACGAGCTCTTCTACCTGAACCCGAAGACCCCAGATGCGACAAGTACTTCTTCCCGGATCTGACGCCCGAGAAACCGGACGCCCAGGTCGTCGACTCGGATGCGCCAAGTACTTCCTCGAGGACGCCAAGTTTTTCACCCTGAATGCCAAGACCGACTCGATGGCGCGGACCCGACAAGATCTTCGCAACGACAAGATCGACACCGACCAGGACGAATCCGATCCCTCCGAGACCGAACCCTAGATCCGGACCCCGAGACCCGACCCCAAACCCCTCGGAGCCCAAGTTCGCCGGACCCTAATGTGATTCCCTATCCGAGACCCCATTATTTTATAATATGACATTATCAACTGATACATATTAAACTGTTCATGCATGCATACTTGTCTGTGGTTTGGGGGCATTATGCCGAGTCACCTCATAATTAAATATGGGGCCCATATGCGGACAAATCTAGTCTCATATTGGTTCCATTTAAATTTGTGTAGCGAACCGGTGATATAATTTTGCCTTGTTAAGACAACATTTAAATTGTGGGGTAGCTAAACAACATGAACCATTTAATTAATTGTCGGGACCTCGCTTCCGCTTAATATGACCTATTTGCATCGCAGCTTTGCCATGCCATACATCATACATGCATCATGCTCGATCTTCTGCCGTAGTAATAAATAGTGTATCCGGTGTTTCCTCTAGTGCTTTGCTTCTTCACGGACTAGGCCGATGAGTTGACGCGAGTATCGACCCGATCTTCGGATGAATCTTCGGCAATGTTTTCAGGCGAGCATCTCCCCCTTTCTACCTATCTTACTTTTATAGTATTTATTCCCTCCTGTTGATCTATTGCTATCTGTGTTGCGATGCTCTAGTTTTCGTACCCGTGATATCCCTTGCAGCCTTATATTGCCTTGGATACCTCCTATTACCTGTTGTTTGGTAGATAGTTGGACCTGCGCGTCGTAGTCGCTTGCTCAAGTGCTGTTGCGTGTCGTCAAGTACCACAGTTGTTGGAGTATTGCCGTGTGTTTATTGTTGGAGTTGATCAAGACTTTAATTACTGTTTAACAACTAAAATTGAAGTAGGTAAATGCAGAGGCACAGGTGGGCAATAGATGTTATTTGGTTTTTAACCGTCCACTTGTGTCCCGTAGGACCCCGAGTACTTGATACCTGTTCCTTGAATATTCGCGCTATCCACATCCGGGAGGATTATGGGACCCCCCTGAGCCAGAGCTTGATTCATTCTTATTTCTTGGGGCCACAAACTAGTTTGAGGTTTTATTTACTATCCTGTACTTATGCCATGCTTTACTGCTTTATTTAAATTGTGCGAGGTACTGCACCTGTACTGTTTAGGGAAGCGGAGTGTTTTCGCGGTATCGACAAGCCCAGTCACACTTTCGGGTTCCCAGTCGTTTACAGCCATTGACGCAAACCTTGAGTCCGTTCGGAGTCAGCTAACTTCGTTGCGGGTAGCTTAATGGGGTGGCCCCCTGAAATATTTCTGAATCCTGTGATTGCTTTGTCGTGAAAGCCTCGTTGGGTTTTGATTTGGTTTTTTCGAGGTTGATCGAGTGTGTGTTGCTATTTGTGCACCCCTGCAGGGTAAAACTTTCTGAAAGCCGTGTCCGCGGTTATGGACGACTTGGAGCACAGTATCTCGATCATAGGCAACTATAACTAAAGTAGTGCTATAAATTTGACTTTATAATGACTAGTAATCAGCTTCACTATAATGGAATGGCTAAATAAAATTGCCAACAATTGCTTGTTTGGGTTGTCGTTTGCTACCATTGTACCTGACTAGTAAGTATTGCAACTATAACGGAATGGCTAAATAAAAGTACCAACAACTGCTGGGTTTGGGATATCTCATGCTAATTGTATCTGACTAGTAAGTGTTGCAACTACAACGGAATGTTTAACTAAAACTGCCCACTGCTTATTATATCAGGATGACTCCTGCCATCTTAATTTGACTAGTAATTGCCGCAACTATAACAGAATAAATAAAACTGCCAACTGTGTGAGTTCCTCGGTTGACTTACTCGTTTGGTCTCGAGGGGGAAATACCAGGATGGGTATGTTGGGTGGTAGAATCAGATTGGTTCCGAATAGGTCTTTCTTATCCCTCTCTGATAGCCGACAGTTATATCGAGTCTCTATAGGTTGTTCTAGTGCATGCTACGCTGCCGCTTCAGTCCACCATACCTATGTAGGCGAGGACCGCCGAATTCTAGCCTCGCCGTGTACTGGCCTCAGTACTGACCGCTCTCTCTTTTTCCTTTGGCCATTTGTCGGCACCCCTTTTGTTTAAGCAGGTTTTGAGATCGACGTCGTTAGCAGGGTTACCCTTCTGGCTTGGCCTGGGCAGGGTTATGGACGCCATTGGTTATTCTTCAGGGCTCTTAGCCCCATTTGCATCTTGTCCGTAGTCGGACGCTCTATCATTTTCAAGGTGATTTGGATCTTTGTATATTATGTCTGTATTCTTGAATCATGGGGTCGTTGTTGCATATATCTGTTCTGTGGGTCCCATCGAGGACTGTTGTGTAATGATATTACTTCGTTTTCCACCCGCACGCAAGTGCCTGGTGGGCACCTTTGAATCGTTTCTATGCGGGTTTGGCGGGTTTCGCTAAACTTGCATAGGGCCGATTCTGAGGGTGTTACAGAGTGGTATCAGAGCTCAGCAGTTGCGATACCCCACAAGTCCAGCCTGTAGGATAACCTAGCTAACGGCCGAAGTAGAGTGTCAAAACTATTTTTGAAAAATCGGTTGGATAGTTCTGATTAGGTCTAATTTTACTCCTTACCCCTCTGCTGCTCTCCTCTCACCTCTCCGTGTTTTGAATCCGCTCTCTTCTCTCCCTTCGAGTCCAGGATTTCTCGTGGTTGGGTTCCATCGTGCCTTCAGGGTTTCGCTTCCTCCTTTGGTAACGGTGTTGCTACATCTGGTCTTCATGCTATCCGAGGAACCCTTCGTCTGGTGGACTTCTCTTTGTTCCTTCTCGTGCCTTCCGGTGTTTTCCGACGGACGACATCATCCACGCCAGATCCGATGCAGAGTCTGCATCACTCCCTTGTTTCCGAACCTCGATTGTCGAGATCTTCAGTCTGATTCCAAGAATGGTTGCACGCTTTTCTACTGATTGTGCGGAGTAATAGTTTGGGTGCGTGATGGATTGGCCCCCATGCCGACTACCCCTTCTATTCGCTTTTGTACATTGAAGTGGATGAGAATGCATCGATTCTCTCTTTCTATCGAAGCTAGAGGTGGCTTTACTTGTGGATACCTCTACCTTCGACCTTTTGTTCCGGAGTGTTCTCTCGACGATCACGGACAACGACCTCTTGTTAGTGGTGTCGCGAGGATCTACACGAAGCGAGAAGACGCCGATCGCCGACCTTCCTTCCGGTACCATGAGGCGGATCTCGAGGGCGAGATCCATTGTTAGTGGTGTCGAATTGTGGCGCCCCGCAAAACCACTACTAGAAAATCGCGTTGTTTTTGTGCATTGCATCATCATTACCGCATGCTCATGTCATCATGCCACATTGCATTTGAGCATCGTCATGTCATCTTGCATTTGTTTGCATAAAAACTATTTTTGAAAAGCCTGGTTTTGTTTTCTAAACGCCCCATCTTTAATTCAAAACCAAAACCCGGGTCTCCGGAATGTTTTGTTTTGTCTGCCAACGGTTTGCAAAAGCCCCGTTTTAAATAAATAAAATGTTTAATTATTTTTAGGGGGCAGCCGTACCGGGCCGATCCGACCCAGTCGGCCACCCCCAGTACAAAACCAGCCTACCCAAAAACTTTTCCTACCCAATCCTAGTCTAACCAAGCCCCCTCCACCTCACCCCACCCAATAGCCTGCCGCCACCTCACCACTCCCTTCCCCCTATCCTATCCCAGCCCGCCACCTCATCCTACCCCACTCCCCACTCCCTCCACCGCCGGACCCACACCACACCCTGCCGCTGGCACAGCACACACACAACACACGCACGCCACACCCCCAGGCCCCACTCCCCCGTGGCCCCGATCCCCTCCCTCGGCCCACCCCGTCACCCACCAACTCCCCGACCCCGCTCGCCCCGCACCTCTCCTTCCTCTCCCCTCCGCTCTGCTCGCAGCCGCCAGCGGCCTCGCTCCCCACCGCCAGCCACCTCCACCCCGACGGACGCCGCCGCCCGCCGCCCTCCAGCGCCGGCCCCGGCCGCGCGACCCTGCCGTCGACATCGCCATGCCCGCCGCCGCCCGAGCTCCTCCTCGTGCCTCGCCGCCGACGCTCGTCCAGGCCCCGCCGTCGGCCTCGCCCCTCTGCTCCGCTCACGGGAACCCCATCCTCGCGCCGTCCTCCTCTTTCCTCGAGCGCCGACCCCGAGGTCCTCCCTCCCGGTCGCCTTCGGAGCCCCTGCACGTCGCCGCCCCTGTCCGCGCGGCATAGCCAGGCCCCCGTGTCCGTCTCTGCCCCGACGACCGGCCTCCGTCCTCGCCCCCGGGCCCCCTTGTCGTGGTCGCCATCTGCGCCTCTCTCCCCGCGTCCCCGGCGTCGCCCCCCTCCGAGCCTGCACCGCCACCGGCCGCCGTCCTCTGTTCTGGCCGCCCGGCTCCTCTCCCCGCGGCTCCCTGTCGCCATGGTGCCGCCCTCCTCCGAGAGCCACGTCCTGTCGCCAGCGTCTTCGGACGCTCGGGCCCGTTCTTGAGCCTTGCGCGCCGTGGGTCCCTGTAGCTCCGGCCGCCCTTCATTCTATATGTGCGCGTCACCGTGGCCGTGGTGCTGGCCCACGCAGTTGCAACACCCTTGCCACATTATCTCTTTGTGCCTCCACGACCAGTCCAAGCACTAATCGGAAGATCCGGAAAACCTAGTTCTTGGCATTGTTGGTTATGTTCCGCCAAGGATCCCCGAAGCCATAGTGTGTCGCCGTCATACAAGATCGTCACCAACGAAATTCGGCACCAACAACGTAACCGCGGAACCCCAAGATCTTCTCCTGGAGCGACGAGGTCTTCTTCACGGAACGCCAAGATCAGCTACCCGAAGACCACGGACCCAGAGAATCCCCGGACGACGAGCTCTTCTACCTGAACCCGAAGACCCCAGATGCGACAAGTACTTCTTCCTGGATCTGACGCCCGAGAAACCGGACGCCCAGGTCGTCGACTCGGATGCGCCAAGTACTTCCTCGAGGACGCCAAGTTTTTCACCCTGAATGCCAAGACCGACTCGATGGAGCGGACCCGACAAGATCTTCGCAACGACAAGATCGACACCGACCAGGACGAATCCGATCCCGCCGAGACCGAACCCTAGATCCGGACCCCGAGACCCGACCCCAAACCCCTCGGAGCCCAAGTTCGCCGGACCCTAATGTGATTCCCTATCCGAGACCCCATTATTTTATAATATGACATTATCAACTGATACATATTAAACTGTTCATGCATGCATACTTGTCTGTGGTTTGGGGGCATTATGCCGAGTCACCTCATAATTAAATATGGGGCCCATATGCGGACAAATCTAGTCTCATATTGGTTCCATTTAAATTTGTGTAGCGAACCGGTGATATAATTTTGCCTTGTTAAGACAACATTTAAATTGTGGGGTAGCTAAACAACATGAACCATTTAATTAATTGTCGGGACCTCGGTTCCGCTTAATATGACCTATTTGCATCGCAGCTTTGCCATGCCATACATCATACATGCATCATGCTCGATCTTCTGCCGTAGTAATAAATAGTGTATCCGGTGTTTCCTCTAGTGCTTTGCTTCTTCACGGACTAGGCCGATGAGTTGACGCGAGTATCGACCCGATCTTTGGATGAATCTTCGGCAATGTTTTCAGGCGAGCATCTCCCCCTTTCTACCTATCTTACTTTTATAGTATTTATTCCCTCCTGTTGATCTATTGCTATCTGTGTTGCGATGCTCTAGTTTTCGTACCCGTGATATCCCTTGCAGTCTTATATTGCCTTGGATACCTCCTATTACCTGTTGTTTGGTAGATAGTTGGACCTGCGCGTCGTAGTCGCTTGCTCAAGTGCTGTTGCGTGTCGTCAAGTACCACAGTTGTTGGAGTATTGCCGTGTGTTTATTGTTGGAGTTGATCAAGACTTTAATTACTGTTTAACAACTAAAATTGAAGTAGGTAAATGCAGAGGCACAGGTGGGCAATAGATGTTATTTGGTTGTTAATCGTCCACTTGTGTCCCGTAGGACCCCGAGTACTTTATACCTGTTCCTTGAATATTCGCGCTATCCACATCCGGGAGGATTATGGGACCCCCCCTGAGCCAGAGCTTGATTCATTCTTATTTCTTGGGGCCACAAACTAGTTTGAGGTTTTATTTACTATCCTGTACTTATGCCATGCTTTACTGCTTTATTTAAATTGTGCGAGGTACTGCACCTGTACTGTTTAGGGAAGCAGAGTGTTTTCGCGGTATCGACAAGCCCAGTCACACTTTCGGGTTCCCAGTCGTTTACAACCATTGACGCAAACCTTGAGTCCGTTTCGGAGTCGGCTAACTTCGTTGCGGGTAGCTTAATGGGGTGGCCCCCTGAAATATTTCTGAATCCTGTGATTGCTTTGTCGTGAAAGCCTCGTTGGGTTTTGATTTGGTTTTTCCGAGGTTGATCGAGTGTGTGTTGCTATTTGTGCATCCCTGCAGGATAAAACTTTCTGAAAGCCGTGTCCGCGGTTATGGACGACTTGGAGCACAGTATCTCGATCATAGACAACTATAACTAAAGTAGTGCTATAAATTTGACTTTATAATGACTAGTAATCAGCTTCACTATAATGGAATGGCTAAATAAAATTGCCAACAATTGCTTGTTTGGGTTGTCGCTTGCTACCATTGTACCTGACTAGTAAGTATCGCAACTATAACGGAATGGCTAAATAAAAGTACCAACAACTGCTGGGTTTGGGATATCTCATGCTAATTGTATCTGACTAGTAAGTGTTGCAACTACAATGGAATGTTTAACTAAAACTGCCCACTGCTTATTATATCAGGATGACTCGTGCCATCTTAATTTGACTAGTAATTGCCGCAACTATAACGGAATAAATAAAACTGTCAACTGTGTGAGTTCCTCGGTTGACTTCCTCGTTTGGTCTCGAGGGGGAAATACCAGGATGGGTATGTTGGGTGGTAGAATCAGGTTGGTTCCGAATAGGTCTTTCTTATCCCTCTCTGATAGCCGACAGTTATATCGAGTCTCTATAGGTTGTTCTAGTGCATGCTGCGCTGCCGCTTCAGTCCACCATACCTATGTAGGCGAGGACCGCCGAATTCTAGCCTCGCCGTGTACTGGCCTCAGTACTGACCGCTCTCTCTTTTTCCTTTGCCCTTTGTCGGCACCCCTTTTGTTTAAGCAGGTTTTGAGATCGACGTCGTTAGCAGGGTTACCCTTCCGGCTTGGCCTAGGCAGGGTTATGGACGCCATTGGTTATTCTTCAGGGCTCTTAGCCCCATTTGCATCTTGTCCGTAGTCGGACGCTCTATCATTTTCAAGGTGATTTGGATCTTTGTATATTATGTCTGTATTCTTGACTCATGGGGTCGTTGTTGCATATATCTGTTCTGTGGGTCCCATCGAGGACTGTTGTGTAATGATATTACTTCGTTTTCCACCCGCACGCAAGTGCCTGGTGGGCACCTTTGAATCGTTTCTATGCGGGTTTGGCGGGTTTCGCTAAACTTGCATAGGGCCGATTCTGAGGGTGTTACAGCGGAGGCCACGGCAACAGCCTTTTTTAAGTTTATTATGTATTAGTTTAGTTTAAATTTGATGTAATCCGCCTATATTCGCCCAATTTAATGAAATTCGCCCATCTTTAATGAATTTTAGCCGAACTTGGGAACTCGGTCTGGATACACGAGTGGGAAAATGGGCGTAGCCAGGCCGAAAACTAGTTCCGTCCGGCCAAAAAACGGACCAATTTTCGGCGTGAGTTCGGCCAACGAGTGGAGATGCTCTAAGAGGATAAATCTCCTTACCGGCCACCCCTTGCTAATATCATATATTCTTTATATTTCAACAAAAAAAACCTTTTTTTAGAAACACAGTCGAAGACGCTCACAACACATACATGCACTCACCGAACGCACACACGCACACCCTACCCCTATGAGCACCTTTGAGAAACTGAGCTGGCGGATCGGGTCTTGAGATTGACGAAGTCACCACAGATGCCTCGTTATTGACGGGAACGTTGCCTCTCACTGAAAGAATATTTCGCCTTTTATGCAACACACAGTATGCAACACACATTGTTAAACCTGGGGTTTGAACTCTGGTGGGCCGGGATACAACCATCCTCCTATCTGGCTATGTTCATAGAAAAACAAAAAACATAGAGTAAATGAACCGGTTGTAGCCGCCACGAGCCCACAAGTACACTCTAGCTAGGCTTTTCGAGGAGTGTATTCTGAAGCTTATTTGTAACGATATTATGGTTATATAATCAATAAAGTCTAGACGTTCTTTTCTCGAAAAAGAAGCTGCGATTTTGTGTGTGCGTCTATTTACCTTTGTGAGTCTATTTACATTTGCAATGTCCTCCCAAATAAGAATTAGGTAGTCACACATTATTGACGGTCACGAGTTGCTTCCCTCTTCACGTCGCCCCAACAACAATTCATCTCATCGGAGAAAGACTTACACATGTTATTTTATTTTTGTGAAGGCTAGAAAGCCATGTAATAACCAAAGTCAGAGCCTTACCATAACAATCCTGAACAAAAAGATAATACAAAAGGACACATGGGGAATTTATTCATTGTCTCCGACCTGCACAAGCTGATGGCACGTCATGGGCATGGCTAAATGTTGCTCTGCAAAGGTGGAACCAAGGAGTCGCTGTAATCATGGCTGGGAAATCACCAAACGTTGCTAGAAGGTGCTAACGACAATAATGCAAAACACAAGATGGTTATATGCAGAAGAAGACGAAGGTCAGACGAGGGCACCAACCCCACGTCTACAAAAATGATGTCACAAAAACAAATTTTTGAGGCGAATGTCACCACAAAGCATGGCAAAAGCATCGCACGATTGATGCTTCTCTCCCACAATCTACAGATTGGAAGTGGGAAAACCACCTATCATGTGCCCCATGGTGACATTGGAATAAGGGTCAGACAGTGTTAGGGCCAGAGGTAGTCATCCAACTATGTCATTGTGTCCACCGACCATACGAATGACTTGAGGATACCAAAAAAATAACAAGCTAGATAGAGACTTCTCACGAGCATGAAGATCCATTGTCTTTCCCCACCATCCGTCATCGAAACCGGTCGCGCAAGGTAAATTAGACCTATAGAAACCACCAGCTAGGACGAGTGTCGTATGGCAGCTAGGGTATTATTTCTCGAAAGGTTGGTAAACAGTATATGGCACACTTATAGTGTGTAAATGGTACGGATTACTCCTGGCCTAGATTTACGCCATCTTTGAGGATATGTATGCATTTTTAGGAATCCAATAAACATAGATATGGGTGTGGATATTGGTCATGAGGATATGTCATTGATAATATATGATAGATATGGATTATTGGACATTTTATTGCGGATTAACCAAGATTTTCAGATGATTATTTGATAAAATTAGCCTAATCCCAAATACCTAGACAACCTCAGTTAGTTCATCGATACAGTTATGCATGCTCGTTGTATCCTGCTATTATGAGTATTGCACATATGCACTATTAGTATTGGTTATTGTCCGGTTAAAAGTCTACTTATAGATTATTAGGCAAGTTACTGTGTTGTACAAACAAGTGTGCAACTTTGACTGTAGTCTAGCTTTACCTGCTTTCTAGTCATGTTTTTCGCATAAAGAAAACATACTTTGTAATTTTCTAGAATGACATAATGATTTTGTTTATTTATTGCATATTCGGCACGTACTACTAGCAATGTGCAGTTCTATCACATGACAGAGCAGGCAGCGCGCATGGCTTTCTAAACTGGGCCAACAAATGAATTCCCGGAGAAAATAGCCCGGGTCTTCTAAAAAAAGAGGCACGGATCGATGTGGTTTCAGTGATGTATTACCATTTTAGAACACAAACTACGGCGTGGTCTTGTTCAGTACTTGCATACAGACAAATATATATATGCTGCTTCGTTTGGCATCTAGGTAGTCATTTCATTTAGTAGAAATAAAATGAATACATGGGTTTATTATGATTCCAAAAATGCCCACATGTTTGGCTGTCACTAGAATTTGAAAATGACGGGTCTGAGATAGGAATCAGGTTTACACATGGAGATATTTTAATGGATTTTTCAAATGAAATGATGGATTAATTTCGTGTCAACCAAACATCATAGAAATGGAATTGCAAAATGAATTTCAGGATTTCAAACCCAAATGATGGATATCAAACGACCAGGCTAAACTCTTATGAGATCTGCAGATCAGTTGTTTTTTGATTACTGCATCATGTGGAATACAAATTATACACTGAAGTCTGCTCAAAATTTCTGAAATACATATGCAGCTTCAATCCTACTAGACTGTAATCAGATTTAATATTTTCGAAAACTGCAGAACTTCTTATCTAGTGCGTGTCGACCTCACAGTTTACATGCAATGGCAGCAATTATACAATCTTCAGATTCTTTTTTGGCTTGCCTCACATTCTGTCCCATGAAATGGTTTGTGAAATGTAAATATCTGTTTTTTTAACTATATATAATCATTTTCAGAAAACAGAAATGCTGAAAGAAAAGTGCATTACGCTCATGAACTGAATATGGTCGATCAAAACAACCCCTAGCGTAGAAACGATTAAGAAACATCAATGAAAGTCATTGTAACAAGTGAACAGCTGAGTCCAGTGAAATGCTTGCTCCTATCTAATTGCGAACAAGTCAAGAATTGCAACTGAACATACACGAAGACTAGCGCTATACGACAATCTAGACAGGGAAGCTATATATCTTGCTAGTGCGCCCGCAGTAAGAAGGAAGGTATGGGGAGCATTGTCGGCTCCGGCGAGGCGTAGAAGTTCGGCCCGGCGAAAGTGGCCTGCTGCGTCGTGGTCATCACCTTGTGCATCGCCGTCGTCGGCGCAACCTCTGCCGCTGTCGTCGTGCCGTCAGTCTGAAGCCAACTTTCCATCTCCTCCGGGCGAGGTTTCTTGTACAGGTCCCAGCGCTCGGCCGAGGACGCGCGGCTGGGAGGGCGCTTGCTGTTGCTGCCGTCCTGGCGGCCACGATCTGTCTGCGGCGACGTGCCGCGCGTGGCGCCGAAGAGCTTCTTGGCATCCCAGCGCTCGACGGATTCGGCGCGTCCGGGGCTCCCGCCACTGTCTGACGAGGAAGACGACGATGTGACGCTGCCGGGAGCCTTGTACTTCTTGTGCACGTCCCACCTCTCGACGACGTCGGCGCGGCAGGAGCTCCCGCCGTTGTCGGACGACGACGACGACGCGGCGCTGCAGGCCGTCTTGTACTTCTTGATCGAGTCCCACCTCTGGACGAAGTCCGCGCGGCCGGGCATGGCGGAAACCGACAACAGCAGGGTCACGCCGGACGGCGTCGGCAGCAGCGGCAGCATCGTGCTCCTTGGCGGCGTTGGGAGGATCGGCATCATCTCGCTCCTCGGTGGCGTCGGGAGCAGCGGCGGGAGAAGAGAAGCCGCAGCCATGGATGCTTGCAGATCGTTTGTCACACGCGTGAGCAAGATGTTGATCGATCGAACAACAAGAACGCCAAACGCTGTTAGCTACCTAGGGCGAGCGCACGGCCAGGGACGAGAGCTCTCGAGGAAAGGAATAAGGAAACAGATGGTACGAATCAATGAATCCAGGGACAGGGCGGCAATTATAGGCTGGACGCATGGCACGAGACGGAGGAGCTCCATGCCTGCGAGTTTGTTCTCGATCCGGAGCCGGAATTCCGCGTTCGAGAGCGGCGGTTCCGCGCTCAAGCACGTCACGGACACGGTGTAGGCGACGCAGGCGGGAAAACAAATGCGCAGATTAGGGCCCAACTGGAATAGTGGCCTAAGATAAATCTCCTCACTGGCTCCCGTCTCACTCCCACGCCCATCATCTTCTTTTTATATGTTTTGTGAATAATCATCTTCTTTATATTTGACCCTAAAAAAGTATCTTCTTTATATTTTATTTTCTTCCAAAGTAAACACCTATTTGGCTATGTCCATAAAAAACAAAAAACACAGAGTAAGTAAAGCTGTTGTAGCCGCCACGAGCCCACGAGTACACTCTCTAGCTAGGCTTTGTGAGGAGTGTAGCTCAGTGTATTCTGGAGCTTATTTATAATGATATTATGGTTATATAATCAATAAAGTTCAGACGTTCTCTCTCAAAAAAGAACCCGCTATTTATCTTTGTGAGTCAAAAACCTTAGTGTAAAATAAGTGAATGGTTTTTTGCCATGCCCTTCCAAATAAGAATTAGGTACTCAAACATTGTCAACGGTCACAAGTTGCTTCCCTCTTCACGCGGCCCCAACAGCAATTCATCTCATCGGAGAAAGACTTCCACATGTTATTTTATTTTTGTGTAGGCTATAAAACCATGTAATAACAAAAGTTCGAGCCTTACCATAACAACCCTGGACAAAAAGATAATACAAAAAGACACATGGAGAATTTATTCGTTGTCTCCGACCTGCACAAGCTTATGGCACACCATGGACATGGCTAAATGTTGCTCTGCAAAGGTGGAACCAAGGAGTCGATGTACTCATGGCTAGGAAATCACCAAACATTGCTAGGAGGCGCCAATGTCAATAATGCAAAACACGAGATGGTGATATGCAGAAGAAGACGAAGGTCAGACGAGGGCACCAATCCCACGTCTACAAAGATAATGTCACAAAAACATATTGTTGAGATGAATGTCCCCACGAAGCGTGGCAAAAGCGTCACGTGGTTGATGATTCTCTCCCACAACCTACAGATTGGAAGTGGGAAAACCACCTATGATGTGCCCCCATGGTGACGGTGGAACAAGGGTTCGGACTAGAGGTAGTCATCCAACTATGTCATTGTCTCCACCACCCATACGAATGACTCGAGTATACCAAAAAAATAACTAACAAGCTAGATAGAGACTTATCACGAGCATGAAGATCCATTGTCTTTTCCCACCATCTGTTGTCGAAACCGTCCGCGCAAGGTAAATCAGACCTATAGAAACAACCAACTAGGACGAGTATCATGTGGCAACTAGGGTGTTACTTCTATAAAGATTGGTAAAGAGTATATGGCACACTTATAGTGTGTAAATGGTACGGATTACTTTCGGCCCAGATTTGCGTTGTCTTTGAGGATAGGTATGCATTTTTAGGAATCCAATAAACATGGATATGGGTGTGGATATTAGTCAAGTGGATATGTCACTGATAATATATGATAGATATGGATTGTTTGACATTTTATCGCGGATTAACCAAGATTTTCAGATGATTATCCGATAAAATTAGCCTAATTCCGAATACCTAGACACCCCAGTTAGTTCATCGATCCAGTTATGCATGCTCGTTGTATCATGCTATTATCAGTATTGCACATAATTACTATTAGTATCTACTTGTGGATTATTAGGCAAGTTAATATATTGTACAAACAAGTGTGCAACTTTGGTTGCAGTCTAGCTTTACCCGCTTCCTGTTCATGTTTTTCGCATAAAGGAAACATACTTTGTAATTTTCTAGAATGACATAAAGATTTTGTTTATTTATTGCATATTCCTCGAATCAGACTTTTGCCCCATTTTATAAATAAAACAACTATCCACAACAAGTTACATGGTGCAACCAACACAACAAGAATCCTGCTGGGGCCGCAGCACAACACGACCCAAAGGAAAACGAAAAGACACACATGCCATGCGAGAGAACGCCAAAAAAATCACATCTAAGCTGGACTAGGAGGGGAGCCGCCGAGCTGCCTCCAGGAGTAGTCAAAAATCTCGTCCAGCCACGCCTTGTCCTGCTGTCTACACAACGGGTACCATAGCTGCAAAGTAGACAACGGGTACCAGAGCTGCAAACATGCCAAGAGTTTGAACACTGAGTCAGAAACACTCAGGGGAAGAACTTTCCCAATCACCATCTTATTACGAATGGTCCAAAGTGACCAAGACAGTGCGGCAAACACTAGGCAGAATAGGCGGTGGCCCTTTCCAACACGGTTCACTTGGGTATATAGGAAATCACCGAGATCATGGGCTAGCCAATCCGGGCCCAATGTAGCCCTGGTGAAGTTCCACAGAAAACGGGTTATAGGGCACGTGGACATTATGTGGGTTCCCGTCTCTAGGATTCCACATAGTGGACATAGCCCATCGCCCGGTCCATGTCTTTTGCCACTTCGACCCCAGAAGGTAAGCAATCACAAAGCAATTGCCAAACAAAAATCTTTATCTTTAGAGGGAGAGGTGTCTTCTGTAGGGGTTTCGTCCATGGGAGGTCAGGGCGTCTAAAAATAGCATGGTAAGCGGAGCTGACCGTGAAGGTTCCTGAAGGGGTCAGCCTCCATACCATCTCATCAGGAACTTCTGACAACAAGTCTCGCAGGGCCGACCTAAGCTTCTTCCATGCTTCGGTTTCGACTGGGCTGAAGGTCCGACGGAACAAGATGTTCCATGTTCACTCATGGGTCGCGGTAGCCACCCAAAGCAATGGCTCAGATCATATGGAAAACATGCATGGGTACACCTCCCGAAGGGGGCGTTCTGTAAGCCATGAGTCTAGACAGAAAATGGTGCCTTCTCCATTTCCTATCTAGACGGTGAGTCCCAGCCGAATCTCATGTTTGATCTCCTGGATGGAATGCCAGAATTGTGAGCCGTCCCGACATTCACAGTCCAGGAGGGGGCGACCTCTGAGGTATTTGGCCTTGATCAAATTGAGCCAAAAGCCTCTGTCGTCTTTTAGAATGCACCAGACCCATTTAAGTAGAAGAGCCTTATTAAAGTGTCGGGAAGCTAGGATTCATATGCCCCCAAGTGACTTGGGGGCACAAATGTCCGCCCACTTGACCATGTGATACTTTTGTTGCCCCTTGGAGTTCTGCCAGAAAAAAACGTGACAGTTGCTTGTCGAAGGATCCATTGACGCCTTCCTATAGGAGATAGAGGCTCATCGTATACATGGGCATGCTAGACAAGCATGAGTCAATGAGGACCGTAT
This sequence comes from Avena sativa, assembly GCA_916181665.1. Classification (NCBI taxonomy): domain Eukaryota; kingdom Viridiplantae; phylum Streptophyta; class Magnoliopsida; order Poales; family Poaceae; genus Avena; species Avena sativa. The sequence goes on from OV702282.1 coordinate 201,417,623, forward strand.
TTCTACCCTTTGATGTGAACTTCCCACACCAGGGCTCGGATCTCGCGCACACTCGAGCTATAAGAGGTTCTAGGTCCCTAATAAGGATCCTGGTATCGCGGATCAGCAACCCTAGATAGGAGATGGGGAAGGAGGCTAGCCGACAATTGAAGTTGTTGGCTATCCTTTGCTGATCCTCAGGCGAGTACCCGAGAGCGAGGATATCGCTCTTGTCAAAGTTGATCCTAAGACCTGAAATTTCCTGGAAGCACAAAAGTAGGAAATTGAGGTTTGCAATTGTAGGGGTTCATAGCATGGAAAACAAAAAATTTCTACCGCATGCACACAAACAAGCCAAGATCTATCTACTAGATTATAGCAACGAGTCGATTAGAGTACTCACCCTCGAAGATTCCAAAGCGGTTAACGAGAGCATATTCTCGTGGGTGATGTAGTCGTACATTTGCTGATCTCAAGATCGCGTAGACGATCCTTCCGGCGTTGCGTTCCGGCAGCGCTTCCGCGGTCGGTCACACGTTCGGTACTCGATGAAGACCTTCCTGTCCCTTGTTCCAGTAGGCAACAGAGGTTGTAGTTCCCCCCTCGCGATTCTGAAGGGAATATGCCCTGAGAGGCAATAATAAAATGTTTATTATGTGTATTCCAAGTATATGATAGATGTTTATTTTGCATCCTATAATTGTATTAATACGGAAATGTTAATACATGTGTGTTTAATAAACAAACAGAAAGTTCCTAGTTATGCCTCTCTCATAAACTAGTTTGTTGATTAACAAGATGATCACGGTTTCCTGATCATAGACATTGGATGTTGTTAATAACGAGATCACAACATTAGTGTAATGGTGTGATGAACATTCATCCGAAGTATAGCATTACGATCAAAGTCATTGAGTTTATATTGCTATAAACAAACTACGAAGTAGTCCTAATCCTTAGACCATGAGATCATGCCAATCACTAACACCGGAATAGTTTCTTGTTAACATCAAACGTCACTCCGTAACTGGGTGATTATAAAGATGGCTTCAAAGCTACTAAAGTGTTATGTTGAGAATCATGGATCAAGAGTGGAATTTGTTCATCCCGATGACGGATAGATATGCTCTGGGCCCTCTCGGTGATATCACATTGGTTAGCTTGCAAGCAAGTGATTTGATCACTAGAATGTTATATCACGGGAACGAGAAAAGAGTGCATGTCAGTAACGAGATCAAACTAGGTATGGAGATACCGATGATCGAATCTCGGACATGTAATATATCGTGAAACAAAGGGATTAAGATACAAGCGTAAAAGGTTCCGACGATCACAGGAAAAGTCATCGTTGAATGTGTGGGAGTTAGTATGGATCTCCAGGTCCCGCTACTAATTATTGATCGGAGAAGGGTCTCGATCATGTCCGCATTATTCGCTAACCGTAGGGTGACACACTTAAGGGACACTGGCATCCAGTTGGATCAAATGTTTCATGCCGAAAGAATAAACAAGCGTAGGAATTTATTTCACTAGATACCGAAACAGGCTTTCGGGTGAAATTGCATAAAGTGGTTATGCATGTGAGATGGAATTCTAGCAAGGGGTTATTTGTGAATGTTTGTCATTAAAGTAATTGACAAAATTCTGAATAAAATAAAAGAGTTTTATTTAATGAGATTTTTCATTAAATTTGGTGGAAATTTAATGGGAATTTGAGTGGACTTTTGAGTGGAGGGAATTTAAAGGAATTTTGTGAGTGGAGTGTACACCCACATGAAGAGGGGAGGGCAAGGGGCAGCCCCCATGCGCCGGCCACCCCCTTGGGGTTCCCCCCTCCTCCTATAAAAGGAGCCCCCCTCCTCACTTGTCTCTCACACCTCCTTGTGAAGGATCTCTCTCCCCCTCTAATTTATCCCCATGGTCTCGGACTAGCGAGATACATGTTCCCGGTGGCTATTCGGCAAGAAAGGGTTGTGCTTCCGCTGCATCGCTGGAGCGAGGCGGCGGAGGTTGCCCGGTGTCTTGTACGTGTGTGCGAGCACGGATGCGCTACTGCTTTGCGGCGCTAGGACTTCCTCTCGATCTTGAGATCGGCAAGAGATCGTCTACATCAACCACGAGTTGAACTCGTTAAGCTTTGTCGGTCTTCAAGGGTATGTTCTCTACGGATATACATCCGCCCGTTGTTTGTATCTAGTAGATAGATCTTGGTACATAGTTCCCATCGTAGGAAATTTTTTGTTTTCTATGCTGCGAACCCTACAGTGGTATCAGAGCCGGATCTATGCGTAGATACTTTACACGGGTAATACACATATGAGTATGTGGGCGATGATGATCATGTTGTTGCTCCTTTGTTGTAATTTTGGATATTGGTGGCATAGTGGGATGAAGCGGCCCGGACAAACTTTACATGTCCGCGCACATGAGACCTGTTCCACGCTTGACATGCAACTAGTTTGCATAAGTGGCTAGCGGGTGTCTGTCTCTCCTACTATAGTCAATATCTATTTTGCAAACGAGTTGTCAACAATTTGGTTATCCTCGTTGTGGTTCATGTTCGTAGGTAAGAACGGTTCTATCTCGAAAGCCCTAAGCCACGTAAAACTTGCAATGGATAAATTAGAGGCGTCTAGTTTAGATTATTGCTGGGCTAGTGTTATGATATGGTGATGTTGTAAGTAGAAGTATGAGATGATACTCTTACAACACACATAGCATGTAATCTCCAATGACCTTGGAATTACACATATAGGTATGATAGTAATCATACCACGGTGCACATGATAGAGATCATATGCGGGAACCATATCATTTCACTAATAAACATGTGATGTTTGATAGCATCTTATATTGCTTGTTTAGCGCTTTGTTAGCATAATAAGATGATCCCTCTTTTAAATATCAAGATAAGAATGTGTTCTTCCTTTAGTATGCACCGATTATGTTTTTCGTCGCTCCAAGACATCACGTGATGATCGGGTGTTCTTGGATCCACGACCATATTTCGGGTGTAAAACAGTTACACACGCGAATACTAAGGTTCTAACTTGGCGAGCCTAGCATGTACAGACATGGCCTCGGAACACGGACCGAAAGGTTAAGCATGAGTCATATAGTTGATATGATGCCCATTTGATGCTCGCCTTTGAAGCTACACCGACTCACGTGATGATCGGACTTGGTGTAGTGGATTTGGTTCATGTAATCACCAAAAAGGCACGAGGGATGTCGTTTTTGAGTGGGAGTTCATTCGTAATATGGATTAGTTGAACTCAATCTATCATACACTTAGTCTAAACTTTACAAATTCTGTTGTAGATGGCACCACCTGCTTTTAATTTCAATGTGTTCATGGAGAAAGAGAAACTTGCAACGAACGGTAGCAACTTTACCGAATGGGCCATGAATTTGAGGATTCTCCTCTCTGCTGCACAAAAGCAATATGTGCTAGAAGCGCCGTTAGGCCCCCCACCTTTAGATGATGCCCCTGACGAGGAGAAGAATGTCTATCAGACTCGTAAGGAGGACCACAACTTAGTTCATTGCGGCATATTGTATGGGCTAGAGACGGAACTTCGAAAGCGTTTCGAAAATGGCAATGCTTTTGATACAAAGGGTGAGTTGAAAATGATTTTCGACACACATGCTGCTGTAGAGAGCTACAACGCTTCAGAAAAGTTCTTTAGCTACATGATGGAAGAGCACAGCACCGTTAGTGAGCATGTACTCAAGATGTCGGGTTACGCCGATAAGCTTGTGTCCTTGGGAATATCGATTCCCATTGACTTAGGCATCCATCGTGTTCTGCAGTCTCTGCCACCTAGCTATAAGAGCTTCGTGATGAACTATAATATGCAAGGCATGAAGAAGTCTCTCCCCGAGCTTCTGTCAATGGTTAAAACTGCAGAAGTGGAGATCAAAAAGGAACATCAAGTGTTGATGATCAATAGGAACACTGGTTTCAAGAAATATAAGAAGGGAAAACGGAAGGGAAGTAAGGGCGGCAAGCCTGTTGCCGTTCCTGAAAAGAAACCCCGAGTTGGACCTAAGTCTGATACCGAGTGCTACTATTGTAAGGGGACTGGCCACTGGAAGCGCAACTGCCCCAAGTATTTGGCAGACAAGAAAGCCGGCAAGGCAAACAAAGGTATATATGATATACATGTTATTGATGTGTACTTGACTAGTGCTCGCAGTAGCACCTGGGTATTTGATACCGGTTCAGTTGCTAATATTTGTAACTCGAATCAGGGGCTGCGGAACAAGCGGCCGCTAGCAAGGGGTGAGGTCAAGATGCGTGTCGGCAATGGATCAAGCGTTGATGTGATCGCCGTCGGAATGCTGCCTCTCCACTTGCCGTCGGGATTAGTTATAAACTTGAATAATTGTTATCTGGTGCCTGCACTAAGCATGAACATTGTATCTGGATCGTGTTTGATGCGAAGTGGTTATTCATTTAAATCCGAGAACAATGGTTGTTCCATTTATATGAATGAAATCTTTTATGGTCATGCACCGATGATGAATGGTTTATTTCTTTTGGATCTCGATAATAATGTTACACATATTCATAATGTTGATGCTAAAAGGATTAAACTAAATGATGATATATCCGCATATATGTGGCACTGCCGTCTAGGTCATATTGGCGTTAAACGCATGAAGAAGCTCCATTCGGATGGACTTTTGGAATCACTTGATTATGAATCATTTGATACATGTGAGCCATGCCTTATGGGCAAGATGACTAGAACGCCGTTTTCCGGTTCAATGGAACGGGCGACAAATTTATTGGAAATCATACATTCTGATGTATGTGGTCCAATGAGTGTGTCGGCGCGAGGTGGATATCGTTATTTTGTTACTTTCACAGATGATTTGATTAGATACGGTTATATCTACTTGATGAAACACAAGTCTGAAACCTTTGAAAAGTTCAAGAAATTTCAGAATGAAGTGGAAAATCATCGTAATAGAAAGATCAAATTTCTACGGTCTCACCGTGGAGGTGAGTATCTAAGTTACGAGTTTAGCACTCACATGAAAGAGTGTGGAATTGTTTCACAACTCACACCTGCCGGAACACCACAACGAAATGGTGTGTCGGAACGTCGTAATCGTACTTTATTAGATATGGTTCGATCTATGATGTCTCTGACGGACTTGCCGTTGTCATTTTGGGGCTATGCACTAGAAACTGCTGCATTCACTTTAAATCGGGTACCATCTAAATCCGTTGAAAAGACACCGTATGAATTGTGGTTTGGAAACAAACCTAAGCTGTCATTTCTTAAAGTTTGGGGATGCGATGTTTATGTGAAGAAACTTCAACCGGATAAACTCGAACCCAAAGCGGAAAAATGCGTCTTCATTGGATACCCTAAGGAAACTATTGGGTATTCCTTCTATCACAGATCCGAGGGCAAGGTTTTTGTTGCCAAGAATGGATCCTTTCTAGAGAAAGAGTTTCTCGCGAAAGGTGTGAGTAGTCGGAAGGTAGAACTCGAAGAGGTTATTGAACCTTCTCTTCAAAGTATGGCGAGTAGCGCAGCGCCGGAAGTTGTTCCGGAGTTGGCTCCACCTGTTGAAGAGGGAACTAATGATAATGATCATGAAATTCCAAAAGAGAGTACTACCGAACCTCGCAGGTCAAGCAGGACGCGTGCAGCTCCCGAGCTGTACGGAAATCCTGTCATAAATTTCATGGTTGATGAAAATGATGACCCTGCGACGTATGAAGAAGCGATGATGAGCCCGGATTCCAAAAAATGGTTAGAAGCCATGAAATCCGAGATGGAATCCATGTATGAAAATCAAGTTTGGAACTTGGTGGACTTACCTCACGACCGAAAGGCCGTGGAGAACAAATGGATTTTCAAAAGGAAAACTGATGCTGATGGTAATGTAACCGTCTATAAAGCTCGACTTGTCGCAAAGGGGTTTCGACAAATTCAAGGAGTTGACTACGATGAGACATTCTCTCCCATAGCGATGCTAAAGTCAGTTAGGATTATGTTAGGAATTGCTGCATATTTCGATTATGAGATATGGCAGATGGATGTCAAAACCGCGTTTCTCAATGGTGATATTGAAGAAGAGTTGTATATGATACAACCAAAGGGTTTTGTCGATCCTAAGGATGCTAACAAGGTGTGCAAGCTTCAGCGATCCATCTATGGATTGAAGCAAGCATCACGAAGTTGGAATCTCCGCTTTGATGAGGTGATCAAAGAGTTTGGATTTGTCCAAACTTATGGAGAAGCTTGTATTTACAAGAAAGTGAGTGGGAGCAATGTGGCATTTCTGATATTATATGTGGATGACATATTATTGATCGGAAATGATATAGATCTTTTAAACGGTGTTAAAAGTTATCTAAACAGCAAATTTTCAATGAAGGACCTAGGTGAAGCGTCATACATATTAGGCATAAAGATCTATAGAGATAGATCTAGGCGCCTAATAGGGCTATCGCAAAGTACATACCTTGATAAGATTTTAAAGAAGTTTAAAATGGAAAATAGTAAGAAGGGGTTCTTACCTATGACACAAGGCACTACATTGAGTAAGACTCAAAGTCCGGCTTCGGCGGAAGAAAGATAATGGACAAGGTCCCCTATGCTTCAGCCATAGGCTCTATAATGTACGCCATGCTATGTACAAGATCGGATGTGGCACATGTTATTAGTTTGAATAGTAGGTACCAATCGGATCCAGGTTCAGAACACTGGAAAGCGGTCAAGAATATCCTTAAGTACTTGCGAAGAACTAAGGATATGTTTCTTGTATACGGAGGTGAAGAAGAGCTCGTCGCTAAGTGTTATGTTGACGCTAGCTTTGACACCGATCCGGATGACTCTAAGTCTCAATCCGGATATGTATTTCTCATGAATGGCGGAGCGGTTAGTTGGAGGACCTCCAAACAACCTGTGGTGGCGGGTTCAACAACGGAGGCCGAATATGTTGCTGCTTCAGAAGTGGCTCAGGAAGCAGTTTGGATGAAGGAGTTCATATCCGAACTAGGTGTGGTTGCAAACGCGTTGGACCCAATGGTGATCTATTGTGACAACAATGGTGCCATTGCCAATGCCAAAGAGCCAAGGTCTCACGAGCATTCCAAGCATATTAAGCGCCGGTTTCACTCCATCCGCGAGCATGTCAAGGATGGAGATATAAAGATTTGTAAAGTACATACGGATCTCAATATAGCAGATCCATTGACTAAAACTCTCCCTAGATCAAAACATGATCTACACCAGAACTCCATGGGTGTTAGATACATTACAATGTAACTAGATTATTGTCTCTAGTGCAAGTGGGAGACTGAAGGGAATATGCCCTGAGAGGCAATAATAAAATGTTTATTATGTGTATTCCAAGTATATGATAGATGTTTATTTTGCATGATATAATTGTATTAATACGGAAACATTAATACATGTGTGTTTAATAAACAAACAGAAAGTTCCTAGTTATGCCTCTCTCATAAACTAGTTTGTTGATTAACAAGATGATCACGGTTTCCTGATCATAGACATTGGATGTTGTTAATAACGAGATCACAACATTAGTGTAATGGTGTGATGAACATTCATCCGAAGTATAGCATTACGATCAAAGTCATTGAGTTTATATTGCTATAAACAAACTACGAAGTAGTCCTAATCCTTAGACCATGAGATCATGCCAATCACTAACACCGGAAGAGTTTCTTGTTGACATCAAACGTCACTCCGTAACTGGGTGATTATAAAGATGGATTCAAAGCTACTAAAGTGTTATGTTGAGAATCATGGATCAAGAGTGGAATTTGTTCATCCCGATGACGGATAGATATGCTCTGGGCCCTCTCGGTGATATCACATTGGTTAGCTTGCAAGCAAGTGATTTGATCACTAGAATGTTATATCACGGGAACGAGAAAAGAGTGCATGTCAGTAACGAGATCAAACTAGGTATGGAGATACCGATGATCGAATCTCGGACATGTAATATATCGTGAAACAAAGGGATTAAGATACAAGCGTAAAAGGTTCCGACGATCACAGGAAAAGTCATCGTTGAATGTGTGGGAGTCAGTATGGATCTCCAGGTCCCGCTACTGATTATTGATCGGAGAAGGGTCTCGATCATGTCCGCATTATTCGCGAACCGTAGGGTGACACACTTAAGGGACACTGGCATCCAGTTGGAGCAAATGTTTCATGCCGAAAGAATAAACAAGCACAGGAATTTATTTCACTAGATACCGAAACAGGCTTTCGGGTGAAATTGCATAAAGTGGTTATGCATGTGAAATGGAATTCTAGCAAGGGGTTATTTGTGAATGTTTGTCATTAAAGTAATTGACAAAATTCTGAATAAAATAAAAGAGTTTTATTTAATGAGAGTTTGCATTAAATTTGGTGGAAATTTAATGGGAATTTGAGTGGACTTTTGAGTGGAGGGAATTTAAAGTAATTTTGTGAGTGGAGTGTCCACCCACATAAAGAGGGGACGGCAAGGGGGCAGCCCCCATGCGCCGGCCACCCCCTTGGGGTTCCCCCCCTCCTCCTATAAAAGGAGCCCCCTCCTCACTTGTCTCTCACACCTCCTCATGAAGGATCTCTCTCCCCCTCTAGAATTTATCCCCCATGGTCTCGGACTAGCGAGATACATGTTCCCGGTGGCTATTCGGCAAGAAAGGGTTATGCTTCCGCTGCATCGCTGGAGCGAGGAGGCGGAGGTTGCCCGGTGTCTTGTACGTGTGTGCGAGCACGGATGCACTACTGCTTTGCGGCGCTAGGACTTCCTCTCGATCTTGAGATCGGCAAGAGATCGTCTGCTTCAACCACAAGTTGAACTCGTTAAGCTTTGTCGGTATTCAAGGGTATGTTCTCTACGGATATACATCCGCCCGTTGTTTGTATCTAGTAGATAGATCTTGGTACATAGTTCCCATCGTAGGAATTTTTTTGTTTTCTATGCTGCGAACCCTACAGATTCCGGCAGCACGACGGTGTGGTGTCGTAAGTAGAGGGAAGATCCCGCAGGGCTTCTCCTAAGCCAGTGCGAGTTATGGTGGATCTAGGGTTTTCCGGCGATCTAGGTTTAGAAGGCCGGAGAGGAGGAGGAAGAGTCGTCGGCGGCTAGGGAAACGGCGACGGGCCGACGGTGGCGCGAGGCGGCGGCTGCGCGGCGGCGGCAAAGGCGCACGGGGTGGGGAGGGCTGGCACTTGTGGTGTTTGGGGCAGCCCTCCCCCTCTACTTATGAGAGGGGGCAGCCTTGGGAGGGGAGGGTTTGAATCCAAACCCAAACCCAAGTTGGATTGAAGGAAGGACTCTTTCCTTCTTCCACTAGGAAACCATTGTTCCAGTTTGACTTTTCAAACCTCCATTTGACTTTCAATTTAGAGCTTTAATTCTCTCTTGCAAATGCCCAAACCAAGTGACCTTGAATATGATCCAATCATTCCACTTACTCATGACATATTCATGGACCATTCCCCTTCCGGTCCGGCAAACCTTCTAGAACCTCTCCGATGAAAACATTGAAATCATTCCCGAACTCCGCAATCGGACTTTCCTTATATGAATCTTATTCTCCGGCTCATTCTGAATCTCCTCATGATATCCTGGATCCCATTCGAGACTCCGAACAACATTCGGTATCCCTACTTAAATTCCATATCTACTAAACAACATTGAATCCTTAAGTGTGTCTCCCTACGGTTCGTGAATTATGCGGACATGACCGAGACACTTCTCCGATCAATAACCAATAGAGGAATCTGGAAATTCATATGGCTCCCACATATTTCTACGATTACTTTGCGATCGAATGAACCACTTACATATGATACCAATTTCCCTTTGTCTCACGATAGTTTACTTATCCGAGGTTCTGATCATCGGTATCTTTGCATACCTAGTTCAACCGCGTTACCGATAAGTACTCTTTTCTCATTCCCGTGATATGTGATCCCTTGTGAGCGAGTCACATGCTTGCAAGCTAATTTGATGACATTCCACCAAGAGGGCCGAGAGTATATCTATCTGTCATATGGATGGACAAATCCCACTCTTGATCCATGTGCCTCAACACATACTTTACAAACACTCAATGCCACCTTTATAGCCACCCAGTTACGGTGTGGTGTTTGATGTCATCAAAGCATCCTTTCGGCGATGGTGATTAGCATGATCTCATGGTCGAAGGAATTAGGTTACTATGTATCAAAAAGCTTATAGCAAATGAACTATTGAAATGACTTGATCTTTATGCTATGCTTATCTATAGGAGTATGTCCATCATACCATTCTCCTAATGATATGATCTTGTTGTTAATAACATCTCAATGTTCATGATCGAGAAGCCACAATCATCTATTAACCAACAGGCGAGTATTATAAAGAGGCTTTATCAGGGACTCTAATTTAGTTTACAAACCACACAAGTAGTAATGTTTCCGGTTAATACTGTTATAGCATGAATGTAAACATTTATCATAAACACAAAGATATAATAATAACCACTTTTATTATTGCCTCTAGGGCGTATCTCCAACAGTATCCCACTTGCACTAGAGTCAACTAATCTAGATTACATGGTAATATACCGAACACCCATGGCGGTTTGGTGCTGGTCATGTTTTGCCCTCGGGAGAGGTTTAGTCAACGGATCCGCCACATTTAGATCTGTGTGTACTTTGCAAATCTTTATGTCACCATCTTGGACATGCTCTCGAATAGCGTGAAAATGTAGCTTGATATGCTTCGGCTTCTTGTGTGACCTTGGTTCTTGCACATTGGCTATGGCACCCATGTTATCGAAATAGATAGACATTGGGTCCAACGCACTTGGAACCACACCGAGCTCTGTAATGAACTCCTTCATCCATATCGCCTCTTGTGAAGCCTCCAAAGCAGCTATATATTCTGATTCAGTTGAAGATCTCGCCACAACGCTTTGCTTTGCACTCCTCCAGCTAACTGCTGCACCATTCAAAGTAAATACATATCCAGATTGACATTTAGAATCATCCGGATCGGTGTTCCAACTAGCATCGATGTAACCATTAACAATGAGTTGTTCATCACCTCCATAAGAAAGAACCATATCCTTAGTTCTTCTCAAGTACTTAAGGATGTTTTTGACCGCTGTCCAATGATCCACTCCTAGATCACTTTGATATCTGCTAGTCAAACTAACAACATATGCAATGCTGAGTCTTGTACATAGCATGGCATACATAAGAGATCCTATGGCTAAGGCATAGGGAGTCTTACTCATCCTTTCTCTATCTTCTGCCGTTGCAGGACTTTGAGTTTTACTCAAGGTCGTATTGGGCAACATGGGCAAGAACCCTTTCTTGTTATCTTCCATTCCAAACCTCTTTAGAACTTTGTCCAAATATGTACTTTGTGACAATGATATTAGGCGTCTCGATCTATCTCTATAAATCTTTATGCCTAATATGTAAGCTGCTTCGCCAAGATCTTTCATTGAAAAACTATTATTCAAATAATCCTTGACACTATTAAGAAGGTCTACATCATTCCCAATCAACAATATGTCATCTACATATAGTATTAAGAATGCTACAGAGCTCCCACTCACTTTCTTGTAAATACAAGCTTCTCCATAAGTTTGTATAAAACCAAAGTTTTTGATTACCTTATCAAAACGTTGATTCCAACTTCGTGATGCTTGCTTCAATCCATAAATGGATCGTTGAAGTTTGCATACCTTGTTAGCATCTTTAGGATCGACAAAACCTTTGGGTTGTACCATATACAACTCTTCATCAATATCTCCATTGAGGAACGCCGTTTTGACATCCATCTGCCATATCTCATAATCATAATATGCAGCGATTTCTAAGAAAATCCTCACAGACTTTAGCTTCGCTACCTGTGAGAAAGTCTCATCATAGTCAACTCCTTGAATTTGTCGAAACCCTTTTGCGACAAGTCGAGCTTTATAGACAGTAACATTACCATCAACATCTGTTTTCTTCTTGAAAATCCATTTGTTATCGATAGCCTTCCGGCCATCCGGTAAGTCCACCAAAGTCCATACTTGGTTTTCGTACATGGATCCAATCTCGGATTTCATGGCTTCTTGCCATTTATTGGAATCTGGGCTCATCATCGCTTCCTCATATGTCGCAGGGTCATCGGTGTTGTCCACCAAAATGACACTCATAACGGGATCATACAAATCAGGAGTGGTACGAGTTCTTGTTGACCTGCGAGGTTCCGTAGTAACTTCAACCGAAGTTTCATGATCAACATCATTAGCTTCCTCTCTTATTGGTGTAGGCACCATAGGAACTGTTTCCGGCGCTGTGCTACTCGCAAGTTCGAGAGAGGGTTAAACAACCTCGTCGAGTTCTACTTTCCTTCCAGTCACTTCTTTCGAGAGAAATTCCTTATCTAGAAAGGATCCATTATTGGCAACGAAGATTTTGCCCTCGGATCTATGATAGAAGGTGTACCCAATATTTTCCTTCGGGTATCCTATGCAGACGCATTTTTTCGCTTTGGGTTCAAGCTTGTCGGGCTGTAACTTATTTACATAAGCTTCGCAACCCCAAACTCTAAGGAACGACAATTTAGGTTTCTTCCCAAACCATAATTCATAAGGTGTCGTTTCAACGGATTTAGATGGTGCATAACCCTGAAATGATAGCGGAAAATCTGTAAGTGACATCATAGAACGAACCATATCTAAGAGAGTTCAATTACGACGTTCGGACACACCATTACGTTGTGGTGTTCCCGGCGGTGTCAATTGTGAAAATATTTCGCATTTCTTCAAATGCTCGCCAAACTCGTAACTTAGATATTCACCTCCACGATCAGATCGTAGAAATTTAATCTTCTTGTTACGTTGATTCTCTACCTCACTTTGAAATTCCTTAAACTTCTCGAAAGTTTTGGACTTATGTTTCATGAAATAGATATACCCATATCTACTCAAATCATCCGTGAAGGTAAGAACATAACGATAACCACTGCGCGATGCTACACTCATTGGGCCACACACATCAGTATGTATGATTTCTAATAAGTCCGTAGCTCGCTCCATCATACCAGAAAATGGAGTCTTAGTCATTTTACCCATCAGAGATGCTTCGCATCTTTCAAGTGATTTGAAATCAAGTGATTCAAGAAGTCCATCGGAATGGAGTTTCTTCATACGCTTCACTCCAATATGACCAAGACAACAGTGCCACATATAGGTCGAGTTATCGCTTAATATCAAACTTTTAGCTTCAATGTTATTAATGTGTGTATTTCTACAATCGATATTCAATAAGAATAGACCATCTATCAAAGGTGCATGTGCATAAAACATATTACTCATATAAATCGAACAACCATTATTCTCGGACTTAAACAAGTAATCGTCTCGCAATAAACATGATCCTGATATAATGTTCATGCTCAACGCAGGCACCAAATATCAATTATTTAAGTATAAAACTAATCCCGATGGTAGATGAAGAGGTAGCATGCCGACCGCGATCACATCAACCTTTGATCCATTTCCAACGCGCATCGTCACCTCGTTCTTCGCTAGTTTCCATCTATTCTGTAGCACCTGTTTCAAGTTACAAATATGAGCAACCGAACCAGTATCAAATACCCAGGCACTACTACGAGTACTAGTGAGATACACATCAATAACATGTATATCGGATATACCTTTCTTCTTGATGTTGCCGTTCTTCAAATCCGCCAAGTACTTAGGGCAATTCTGCTTCCAATGACCTTCTCCCTTGCAATAACAGCACTCAGTATTAGGCCTAGGCCCAGCCTTGGTCTTCTTCGCCGGCGCGGTAACTTTCTTACCGCCCTTTTGAAGTTTCCCTTTTTCTTAGACTTGCCTTGCTTCTTGAATTTGGGGGTCTTATTGACCAACAACACTTGGTGCTCTTTCTTTATCTCCACTTCTGCAGACTTTAACATGGAGAAGAGTTCGGGCAATGACTTGTCCATGTTTTGCATATTGTAGTTCATTACAAAGTTCTTGTAACTTGGTGGTAGTGATTGAAGGACACGGTGAATCCCCAAAGCATTAGGAATCACTATACCCAAGCTTTGAAGCTTGCTTCGTGCCCAGACATCTGAAGCACGTGCTCACTGACGGAGCTGCCCTCTTCCATCTTGTAGTAAAAGAACTTTTCAGAAGCCTCATAACTCTCAACTGCCGCGTGAGCCTCAAATATCATTTTGAGTTCACGGACAATATCATGTGGATCATGGTTCTCAAACCTTTTCTGAAGCTCCGATTCCAAACCATACAAGATAGCACACTGAACTATGGAGTACTGATTCTTCCGAGCGAGGAAAACATTCTTTACCTCATCGGTAGCATCAGCTGCAGGTGGGTCACCCAGCGGTGCATCCAGCACATAGGTCAAATTACCAGCATTGAGGACAATCCTCAAATTGCGGAACCAATCCGCGAAGTTGCTTCCATTGTTTTTTAACTTTTCTTTCTCTAGGAACGCATTAAAATTGATGGTAGGGGCCGCCATTGATCTACAACATATTTGCAATAGTTTAGACTAAGTTTATGACAAATTGAGTTCTAATTAATAGTTAAATTAATCTAGGTGAACTCCCACTCAAAACAATATCCCTCGCATTGTTTTAGTGATCACACGAACCAAATCCACCACATCAAAACCGATCATCACGAGAATTGATGTAGCTTCAATGGCGAACAATCAACATGTTCATCATATCTACTATATTACTCATGCTTTACCTTTCGGTGATCCGTGTTCCGAGACCATGTCTGTACATTCTAGGCTCATCAAGATCAAACCTTAGCTTCCGCATGAGAAAATCTGGCTTTCTCACGTTGTATACACTCGCAGAATCTAACACACCCGATCATCATGTGGTGCTTCGAAACAACGAGCTTTAGCAATGGTACTTACTAAGGATGAACACTTTATAACTTGAAATTTTTGTGCTTGAGGGATCATCTTATAATGATACCATCGCGAACTAAGCAATACAAGATGCATAAAAGGATTAACATCACATGCAATTCATAATATGTGATATGATATGGCCTTTCTTATTGTGCTTCCGATCTCCATCTTCAAGCACAAACATGATATCCATCATCACCGACACGGCGTCAAAGTCAATGGCGCCGCTTCATGGTTGTTGTCCACCAGCATCAACTATTACAACTACTTTGAATAATAGACACGCAGGTCTTAACGGAATTAAAAAACAACCATATGGCTCCTGCCGGTTGCCGACTTACAATAAGGAACATTGCATACATCATATATATAATCACAATCATGGCCATATCACATCACAGCACACCCCTGCAAAACAAAGTTAGACGCCTCTAATTTTCTTTGCATGTTTTACGTGGTTTGGGGCTTTCAATAAGTGTCGTTCTAACTTACGAACAAGAACCACAACATCGATACTAGTATTGTCAATCACCCGTTGTAAATTAAATCTTAACTATGTTGGGAGAAACAGGCACCCACAAAGCCACTTAAGCAATGCAAGTTGCATGTCAAGCTTGGAGCAAGTCTCATGAACGATGCCATGTAAGGTTAGCCTGGGCCGCTTCATCCCACCATCCCGCAAGATGCAAAGTACACAAGAAGAAATCAACAACAAAAGCATCAACGCCCATAATGACCATTGTGTTCTACTCGTGCAACAGATCTACATATAGACACGGCTCTGATACCACTGTAGGGGTTCGTAGCATGGAAAACAAAAATATTCTACCGCATGCACACAAACAAGCCAAGATCTATCTAGTAGATTGTAGCAACGACTCGATTAGAGTACTCACCCTCGAAGATTCCAAAGCGGTTAACGAGAGCAGATTCTCATGGGTTATGTAGTTGTACACTTGCCGATCTCAAGATCGCGTAGACGATCCTTCCGGCACCGCGTTCCGGAAGCGCTTCCGCAGTCAGTCACACGTTCGGTACTCGATGAAGACCTTCCTCTCCCTTGTTCCAGCAGGCAGCGGAGGTTGTAGTTCTTCCCTCGCGATTCTGGCAGCACGACGGTGCGGTGTCGGAAGTAGAGGGAAGATCCCGTAGGGCTTCACCTAAGACGGTGCGAGTTATGGTGGATCTAGGGTTTTCCGGCGATCTAGGTTTAGAAGGCCGAAGAGGAGGAGGAAGATTTGGCGGCGGCTAGGGCGACGGCGACGGGCCGGCAGCGGCGCACGGTGTGGGGAGGGCTGACTCTTGTCGTGTTTGGGGCAGCCTTCCCCCTCTATTTATGAGAGGGGGGGCAGCCTTGGGAGGGGAGGGTTTGAATCCAAACCCAAACCCAAGTTGGATTGAACGAAGGACTCTTTCCAGTTTGACTTTTCAAACCTCCCGTTTGACTTTCAATTTAGAACTTTAATTCTCTCTTGCAAATGCCCAAACCAAGTGACCTTGAATATGATCCAATCATTCCACTTACTCATGACATATTCATGGACCATTCCCCTTGCAGTCTGGCAAACCTTCTAGAACCTCTCCGATGAAAACATTGAAATCTTTCCCGAACTCCAGAATCGGACTTTCCTTATATGAATCTTATTCTCCGGACCATTCCGGATCTCCTCATGATATCCCGGATCCTATCCGAGACTCCGACTAACATTCGGTATCCCTACGTACATTTCATATCTACTAAACAACATCGAATCCTTAAGTGTGTCTCCCTACGGTTCGTGGATTATGCGGACATGACCGAGATACTTCTCCGATCAATAACCAATATAGGAATCTGGAAATTCATATGGCTCCCACATATTTCTATGATTACTTTGTGATCGAATGAACCACTTACATACGATACCAATTTCCCTTTGTCTCATGATAGTTTACTTATCCGAGGTTCTGATCATCGGTATCTTTGCATACCTAGTTCAACCTCATTACCGATAAGTACTCTTTTCTTGTTCCCGTGATATGTGATCCCTTGTGAGCCAGTCACATGCTTGCAAGCTAATTGGATGACATTCCACCGAGAGGTCCCAGAGTATATCTATCCGTCATATGGATGGACAAATCCCACTCTTGATCCATGTGCCTCAACACATACTTTCCAAACACTCAATGCCACCTTTATAGCCACCCAGTTACGGTGTGGTGTTTGATGTTATCAAAGCATCCTTTCGGTGATGGTGATTAGCATGATCTCATGGTCGAAAGAATTAGGTTACTATGTATCAGAAAGCTTATAGCAAATGAACTATTGAAATGACTTGATCTTTATGCTACGCTTATCTATAGGAGTATGTCCATCATACCATTCTCCTAATGATATGATCTTGTTGTTAATAACATCTCAATGTTCATGATCGAGAAGCCACGATCATCTATTAACCAACAAACTAGTATTATAAAGAGGCTTTATCAGGAACTCTAATTTAGTTTACAAACCACACAAGTATTAATGTTTCCGGTTAATACTGTTATAGCATGAATGTAAACATTTATCATAAACACAAAGATATAATAATAACCACTTTTATTATTGCCTCTAGGGCATATCTCCAACAGCAATATCCATCGTGGACCCTTCAATCATGATCATCATGTCGTCCGCATATTGGAGGTGTGTAACCCCTCCTCCAGGGATCAGGTGCCCTACCACTCCAAAGATGTGACTGGATGCTTTAGCCTTCTCCAGCATCTCCACGAGGGCATATACTGCCGCATTAAACGGCAAGGGGGAAATGGGATCCCCCTGTCTAACTCCGCAGGAGGGACGAAAGTAGGGTCCAATTTCCCCGTTGATGTTGATTGCGTTGCTCCCCGTCATGACGATTTGCATTATCCAGGATACCAGGCATTTGTCAAATCCTCTACGAGAGTAAATTGCAGGAAGCTACCGCACTTTGGGTTGTCAAAACGAGTCAGTACCAAGATTCTTAATTTTTGCTTGTCAGTACCAGTTTTCGGACAGCCCAACGCGAATCACGTTGATCCCTGTCTGATCCCATTTTTGACAACGCGGCCCCACGGTCAGGGTCCACGTGGACAAACGGCCGTTGCCGCGCCGTTTGGACCGCATCGTCTAAGACACACCCTACCATTTTCCACCTTCAGTATGTAGGAAGGAGGGTGGCATGCTTCTTCTCTATCTTAGCCTTTTCTTCAGCAAGCAGAGCAAGCACCTTACCATTTTCCACCTTCTCATCCATTCTGGCATCATTACTTTCATGGTACATAGCCCACAAACTAACTATTGCATTACTCAAATAATTTGGCCACTCTTCATATTTCCATGCAACAAACCCACAGTTCAACACTTGCTATTACAAATAAATAAAACCATATGAGATAAAGAAGATTTCATATAAGACATGGATTATACTAACAACAAATACTAATATATGTAACTAAGCTAGTGAGCAAAGCAACTAGGAAGTGAGCAAAGCAACTAGGCTTCTGTTTACAATTTCATATAAGAGCAACTAGCAACTAGGATTCAACAAAGATAAAATCTATTGTAATTAGCAACTATGGTTCAACATACTAGGCAGTGAGCAAAGCAACTAGGCAGAGCAACTAGGCAGATGAACTAGGCAGTGAGCAAAGCAACTAGGCAGATCAACTAGAACTAGACAGTGAGCAAAGCAACTAAAACTATTGTAATTGGGAATAGAACTCACATTTTCCACAGGGCACAGATAAAATCTATGGCCAGTGTTGCTCCCTTCAAAAGCCACGCACTGCTACAGTGCCATCTTGTGGTTGCGACAAACCAGGGCGCAATCCGGGGCTATGCCGCTAAAATTTGGATCCTCAACAAATGCAGGAGCATAATCTAGGTCCGTCAGGTCCTAGTCAAGCAAAAATTGCAAAGACAAATGAGGTAAATGGGGAGGAGTGAACAATTCCTAAATCGCCAAAATTCAACCCTAACCCTAGATAATGAGCTTAGCCCAAGAATGTCCGAGCTAGAACTCTCCCCATCGTCCCAGCTAGGCATGTTGGCGATGGCTAGCGGCCTCGGACGACTGCAATGGCCCAGCGATGGTGGCGGCGACGGCAATGGAGCTGTGCGGCGGCGGTGACAAGAACAAGTGGAGTAGGAGCGAGCTGGGACTGATGTGTGTTGACCGATCACGGACCAGGGTGTGTCTTAGACGATGCGGTCCAAATGGCGCGACAATGGATGTTTGTCCACGTGGATGTTTGTCCACGTGGACCCTAACAGTGAGTCCGCGCTGTCAAAAATGGGATCAGACAGGGATCAACGTGATTCGCGTTAGGCTGTCCGAAAACTGGTACTGACAAGCAAAAATTAAGAATGTTGGCACTGACTCGTTCTAATAGCCCGAATTGTGGTAGCTTCTTGCAATTTACTCCCTCTATGAAGGAGGACGTCGCAAAGGAACCTCCAGTCCAGACGGTCATAGGCCTTCTGAAAATCTAGTTTCAGAAACACGCCTTTCAACCTTATGGACTTGACCTCGTGGATAATCTCGTGTAGTGAGAGGACTCCATCATGTATTAATCGGCCTTTGATAAAGGTGAATTGATACTGGTGAGTGAGTGGCTCCATTACAGGAGCCAAACGGGAAGCACAAACTTTCGCAAAGATCCTTTGAACAACATTGATGACCGTGATGGGCCTGAATTGGCGAATATCCGATGCTCCTACTACCAAGGATCCCGTGTAGAACTCCTGGAAAATCGACATGATGACTGCCTTAAGCTCCTTCTAAATGGTTTGGAAAAGGGCTACAGGGAGACTGTCAGGTCCTGGGGCGGAGTTAGTCTTCATGTTTTTTCATTGCCCGCTCTATCTCTTCCGGCAGGAATGGGAGGGTAAGCTCCACATTCTCGTCAACTGTGACTCTGGCCCCTGCTGGCCAGAAATCCTCCGCCAATGTGACCCTGGTGAAGGGTCCTGCCATGAAAAGTTCCTTGTAGAACGTGTATATATGGGAGGATATATCATCTGCCTCCTCTATGAGACGCTCATCGTACCACATGCAGGGGATAGATCACTTTCTGCGGCGTCCGTTGGCCACCGCATGAAAGTAGGCAGTGTTCATGTCTCCCTGGAGGAGCCAATTTTGGCGACTTCTTTGGCGCCATAATAGCTCCTCGCCTTTGTAAATCTCCACTAGTGAGGTCTCTAATGCATAGTGATGGGTCCAATCCGCCACGGATAGACCAACCGAGTCTGCAGGTCTAAGGCTTGGATCTCTTCCAGTAGAACTCCTTTTTGGAGCCTGATCGCTGCGCTAGATTTCCTCCAACCTCTCATGAATTGGCGGGCCATCTTGGTGTAGTGATGCCACACGTCAATGGCATTAAACCTCCTGGGGGTGCCATAGCTGTCGCCCTCCACTTCATTTGTATCGCCTCCACAAAACCAGGCTGCTGAAGCCAGAAGTTTTCAAAGTGGAAGCGGTTTGAACACGATGGTGAGCTCCCCCTGTCGATAGAAGCAACGGGACGTGATCCGAGCCAACCCTAGTGATGGCGTGAAGCGAGCATAACGGGAAGGCTACCTCCCACTCCACCGATACAAAGACGCGATCCAGGACATTCCTGACCGGGTCCACTCGGTTGTTTGTCCAGGTAAACTGAGCTCCCACACGCGTGATCTCTCTAAGGGCGAGATCCGCGATACAATCGTTGAACAACCGCATGTGGGGGATGTCCATGTTGTGGGAGCTCTTATTCTCTGTAGAGCGAATCAGGTTAAAATCGCCCGCCACAACCACCAGAAGGGTGCAACGCTCCACCTTAGCCTTAAGTTCTTCCAAGAAAGACTAGGACCGGATATGGTCCGCGGGGCCATAGACAATGATCATCTCCTAGCAGAGGTTAGACCGTCTATGAGTGAGAGCCATGCTGACGAAGAAATCCCCGCGGTCCATATCCTCTACCTCGAAGGTGTCCTCCTTGGCGACAAGGAGAATATCTCCCGAGTGTCCCGACGCGGGGATCCAGGTCCATGTAAACTTGTGACGCGATAAGCCTTGGAGTTTTGAGATCTGGAAGTCTTGTTTGATTGTCTCTTGGAGTCCCACTATATCTACATCTTCCTGACACATGTATTCTTTTATTTGGCGTTTATGACCATCATTACCAAAACCCCTAATGTTCTAGATGAACGATTTGATTGCTAGCCAATTCATTGGATAACATTATTGGGTTTGGTCCCCTTATGGGGGACATGTCGGGTCTTGCTTGCCGCCGGAGGCCTGGAGCTCGGCCTCGGCGGCCTCCCAAGCGACCCCCTATCTAGGGGGGTCTCCTGGGTCGCGACCGAGGGGCGCTGCTGAGGAGAACCATCCATCCTGGTTTCGGGATCAGAAGTGCCAGATCCTGGAGGTGTCGAGGTTTCCTCCCGCTCCTATGCAATACGCGCGCACGTGCAGCGGCGAGGAACCCCTTGTAAATCTCCTTAGCCCTAATCACCTCAATCTACTCGAGTCTCGGGCCTCGCTCACCGCGAAAGACCACACCACTATCAGCCGCCACTTGTGCGAGGTGTTCAATCGGAAGATCATCTAGAACCGAGAACCTAGAGCCAGAGGGAGGGGAATGGGAGGAAGGAGGGCATGAGGACGGGGTTTTCTGAGGTGTACCTGTGTTAAGATTGCGGACTGCAGTCCGCTGAGCTGCCAGCTGGGACACCGTGGGCTCCACGCCCGAGCTTCCTGCCCTGGTGCGTGCCAGTCGCGCACTATGGCGTGACGGTGGTGGCACTGGGCGGGGTGTATGGGTCTGTCGCGCCTTAGGGCCAGCAACGGGAGTGGTGAAGAAGACCGCCACTGGCTCCTCCGAGTGAAGCGCTGGCGTCGCCGGAACCGTAGCTGGGAATCCCTTGGGCGAGGTCGTCGTGGAGCCTAGGAACAGGGTGTAGCACAACACTCCTGGAGAGCGGGGTGACGAGGGTACCGTCACCACCGTTCCCACACTCCCAGAGTCTCTATCAGCCTCCCCTGTCCAGCCTCCCCCTGTCTTTATTGCATTTTCGGCCCATACTGCTAGCAATGTGCAGTTCTATCACATGGCAGAGCGGGCAGCGTGCATGACTTTCTGAACTGGGCTAACAAATGAATCGCCGGAGAAAATAGCCCGGGTCTTTTAAGAAAAAGAGGCACAGATCGATGTGACCAGGTTTCAGTGATGTATTGCCATTTTAGAACACAAACTAGGCCTGGTCTTGTTCTGTACTTGCGTACGGACGAATACATATGCTACTTTGAATCAAGCTTACCAAACTAGAACTAAGGCTAAACTCTTACGAGATCTGCAGATCAGTTGTTTTTTGATTACTGCATGTGGAACACATATTATACAATGAAGTCTGCTCAAAATTTCTGAAACACAGATACAGCTTCAAGCACACTAGGCTCTAATCAGATTTAATATTTTCGAAAACTGCAGAACTTCTCATCTAGTGCGTGTCGACCTCACAGTTTACATGCAATGGCAGCAATTATACAATCTTCAGATTCTTTTTTGGCTTGCCTCACATTCTGTCCCATGAAATGGTTTGCAAAATGTAAATATCTGTTTTTTTAACTATATGTAATCATTTTCAGAAAACAGAATTGCTGAAAGAAAAGTGCATTGCGCTCATGAACTGAATCTGGTCGATCAAAACTATCCCTAGCGTAGAAACGATTAAGAAACATCAATGAAAGTCATTGTAACAAGTCAACAGCTGAGTCGCTTACATTGAAGAAGAGACTGTATCCAGTGAAATGCTTGCTCCTATCTACAGTAATTGCGAACAAGTCAAGAATTGCAACTGAACATACACGAAGACTAGCGCTCTATACGACAATCTAGACAGGGAAGCTATATATCTTGCTAGTGCGCCCGCAGCAAGAGGGATGGCATGGGGAGCATGGTCGGCTCCGGCGAGTCGTAGAAGTTCGGCCCCGCGAACGTGGCCTGCTGCGTCGTGGTCATCACCTTGTGCATCGCTGCCGTCGGCGCAACCTTTGCCGCTGTCGTCATGCCGTCAGTGTGAAGCAGCCTTTCCGTCTCTTCGGGGCGAGGTTTCTTGTACAGGTCCCAGCGCTCGGCCGAGGACGCGCGGCTGGGAGGGCGCTTGTTGTTGCTGCCGTCCTGGGCTCCTGGCGGCCACGATCTGTCGTCTGCGGCGACGTGCCGCACGTGGTGCTGATGAGCTTCTTGTTGGCATCCCAGCGCTCGACGGATTCGGCGCGTCCGCTGTCTGACGAGGACGAGGACGACGATGTGACGCTGCCGGGAGCCTTGTACTTCTTGTGCACGTCCCACCTCTCGACAACGTCGTCGCGGCAGGAGCTCCCGCCGTTATCAGATGACGACGACGACGCGGGGCTGCAGGCCATCTTGTACCTCTTGATCGAGTCCCACCTCTGGACGAAGTCCGCGCGGCCGGGGAATGGTGGAAACCGACAACAGCAGGGTCATGCCGGACGGTAGTAGCAGGAAACGGGATCGGTGCCGTGTTCCACGACCCAGGGTCGATCGACCCAGAACGGGGTCGACGACGACGAGGGTCGTTGGCCGGGTCACGACCCCGTTCCATAGCAGCTGACCCCGTAATGGGCACCCCGGGATTGAGGATAGGAAGGAGAAGATCGGAAGAGTACATACCAGAAAACCCTGCCGCAGTCCGCCCGCGGACCGTACGCGCAATCGCCGTCCCGCCAGGTACGCTGGCGGCCGGCCGGATGGTCTGAGTCACACGCCGCCGTCGCCCAGTACGGCCTGCGGTGCTCCGTTCTTCCATTTCCGAAGTCGCCGCCTGTTACCTAGATATAGGTAGGGAGCTCGCTGGACTGGAACGGATGAAGGAATGAGGATGACATAATTTTTACGGGAAGGATTGGAGATAGAAGTGTGCGTGCTTCGTGGGGAAGAAAGATATGAGGAGTCGGAGTACTAGTCAACTGACGTGGTAGTGGGCTGACGCTGGCCCATGTTTTCAATCATATTTTTCTGCTCTGAAGCCGAGAGCAATTTTCCTTCCTCAGTAAAAAACAGTTTGACCCGGAATCCACGTACCAAAAACGCATACCGGAGATGTATACCCCTGTCGACCCATGTTCGCTCCGAGGGTGACCCTCGAAAGTCGAACCCGTTTCTCAACCCGAACGACTCGGATTTCTGGCAACTATGGGACGGCGTCGGCAGCAGCGGCAACATCGTGCTCCGTGGCGGCGTTGGGAGGATCGGCTGCATCTCGCTCCTCGGTGACGCCGGGAGAAGAGAAGCTGCGGCCATGCAGGGACGAAGCTAGGAAAAAATGCCACTGGGGTCATGCTTATATTCCCTTTATTTGACTGGGGTTATCTTCTTTAAGTAATCATTAGACAGTGCTAATTAATGAAGGTTTTGGTGTTTTTCACTGGGGTCAGCTGACCCCAGCCCCTCTAAGGCAGCTCCGTCCCTGCGGCCATGGATACTTGGAGATCCGCTCTCACGCGTGAGGAAGCGATTGGTCGACTGAAAACGGACGATGACGCAGAGGACACCAAGGACGTGAAGGCGACAGTGGTAGCTAGGGCGAGCGCATGGCCGGAGATTTTTTATTTTTTTTGGAAATGAGCGTATTTATTAATATGAAATATTTAATGTTTACACTCGGCGTCCGGATAACTAAGATGCACACAGCCACACGAACGACAAAACTAGGAAAATAAAAAATAGACAAACATTACAAAAAAACACTATCGAAATAATTGTCTTTAATTTAAGGTAGATCAATCCTCAAATCACGCGGCCATCCATGTCGGGATAAAATATCCTTCGCCGTGTCCTCCAATCGCGTACATCCCTCTACAAATAAGTTGCGAAACTCCGTGCGTTGGAGAATAGTCTATGATCGGAGGATAGCTGTGGCTCGATAAATAACCTGTAGAGGAGAAGACACAATATTATTAAAAATCTTGCCATTTCTACAAAGCCATAGCGACCATATAATGACAAGCGCTCCCTAAACAAAGTTCTGTACTTATCAACAATTCCATACAACCAATTACCAAAAACATTGGTTACTAAACGTGAAGGAGATAAACCAAAAGCTATTTGGATGAATGACCATGTAGAGCGAGCAAATTTGCAATGGAAAAATAAATGACGAATTGTCTCATCGTGATGACAAAAAACGCATTGTGTACTTCCATGCCAATTCCTCTTTGCAAGATTAGCTTTTGTTAAAATTACACCTTTACATAGATACCATGCAAATATCTTCGTCTTAAGGGGTATTTTTATTTTCCAAATTTTACTATTATCATCGACCGGGATATTAGGTTGAACCAAAGCTCTATATAGTGAGCCAATAGAAAATTTATCACTTTCTAGTAATTTCCATTTAAACACGTCATCACCGTCCGACAATTGTATCGTGGATAATCGTAATACTAGGTTGTTTCAAGATACCAGTCGAGAACCAATGAGACTTCTTCTGAAAGACACATTAGGAGAGTTGTCTTCCATCACTGTGGAAATTGTATTCCCTTTATGTCTAACAATCGAATAAAGAGCTGGATATTGTTCGTGAAGAGTAGTTTGGCCAAGCCACTTATCTTCCCAAAACCTAATCTGTGATCCATCATTAATCTCGAAAGCACCAAAACGAAAGAAATATTTTTTGGTGGCCATAAGACCGCCCAAAAAAGTGAATCACCAGGTTTCTAAACCACTTGATACACTGCTTTGGACCCTACATATTTCCTCCATAACATGGCTTGCCAAACACCATCTTGTGTAAGTAGTTTAAAAAGCCATTTGCCCAGAAACGCAGTGTTTTTGACTTGCAAATCATGTATGCCCAGTCCACCATACTTCTTCGGGCGGCAAACCACATTCCATCTGGCCAGTTGATACTTATTTTTCTCACCATCCCCTTGCCAAAAGAATCTTGAACGGAAATAATACACTTTGTTCAAGACACCTTTTGGTAATTGGAAAAACGAGATCATATACAGTACCATGTTGGTAAGTACTGAATTTATGAGTACTAGTCTTCCACCAAGGGATAACAATTTGCGTTTCCAACTATTAAGACGTTTTTGTAGTCTTTCCTCAACGAGTTTCTATTCAGGAATTATGAGACGCCGATAATGAATCGGTATTCCCAAATAGTTGATTGGGAATTGCCCCTGACCACAGCCAAAAAGTTCAGCATATAGGTGGGTCTCGTTTTAGGCCTCGCCAAAACAATACAAATCACTCTTATGGAAGTTAATTTTAAGTCCAGATAGCTGCTCGAATGCTGATAAAATTAATTTTAGATTCTTCGTCTTTTCCAGATCATGTTCCATAAAAAGGATTGTGTCATCAGCGTATTGAAGAATAGAGAGCCCATCATCAATAAGATGAGAAACTAATCCTTCAATTTGACCATCAGCTTTTTCTCTCTCAATAAGGATGGCCATCATATCAGCCACTATATTAAATAGTAAAGGCGATAATGGATCCCCTTGTCTTAGTCCTTTTTTTGTCTGAAAGTATTTGCCAGTATCTTCATTTACTTTAATGACAACACTACCCCCAGACACAAACAACTGAATGAGAGCGCGCCACTCCGCCGAAAAAACTTTCATGCGAAGTGTTTGCTGGAGGAAAGACCAATTAACTTTGTCATGTGCCTTCTCAAAGTCAATCTTGAACAGTACACTATTTAATTTTTTTTGGATGTAGTTCATGGATTGTTGAGCAGATGGTATGAATCAGACGCAAGCACTTATATAGGCTAGACGGATGGCACGAGACGGATGAGCTTGCTGCATGCATCTTTGTTCTCCATCCGGAGTTCGACACGGAAAAGACGAATTGAGTACGGAGGAGAGACACGGAAATAACGATCGAATGTTGTGGTCCACGCGTGAGTGAGACACGGACTCACTTTTTTCTAGAACAACGGACATTTTTAAGAGAATGTGACACTTTATTAATCGGGAAACATCATTACACGGTTCCTCCCGCACAAACTCCGGGACAACATCAACCGAAATATTACAAACTAGGGGCTCAGAACAAGGATCTAATTCATGCGCTACCACATTTAAATTGCGACTAGAAAACCTGAAGGATCAGGACTCAAGGTCCGTTGCTAGTGGCTTGATATCATCAATCATAGTACCCAATGACGAGCGATCTCGAACCTGGGACATAATCTGTTGTATCAGAGATACACAATCTGATACCACAACAATCTTCGAGAATTTGTGACCCCTCGCCATCATGAGTGCCCGACGAACCGCCAAGGCCTCAGGCAACTTCGGGGACGGAAAAAACCCCAAACCCTCGCTAACAGAGAGCATGAAGCTGCTATTTTGATCTTGAATGACAGCTCCCATGTAACACCCTCAGAATCGACCCTATGCAAGTTTTAGCGAAACTCGCCAAACCCGCATAGAAACGATTCGAAGGTGCCCACCAGGCACTTTCGTGCGGGTGGAAAACGAAGTAATAACATTACACAACAGTCCTCGATGGGACCCACAGAACAGATATATATATACAACACGACTCCATGAGTCAAGAATACAGATATAATGTGCAAAGATCCAAATCACCTTGAAAATGATAGAGCGTCCGACTACGGACAAGATGCAAATGTAAGAGCCCTGAAGAATAACCAATGGCGTCCATAACCCTGCCCAGGCCAAGCCGGAAGGGTAACCCTGCTAACGACGTCGATCTCAAAACCTGCTTAAACAAAAGGGGTGCCGACAAAGGGCAAAGGAAAAAGAGAGAGCGGTCAGTACTGAGGCCAGTACACGGCGAGGCTAGAATTCGGCGGTCCTCGCCTACATAGGTATGGTGGACTAAAGCGGCAGCGCAGCATGCACTAAACAACCTATAGAGACTCGATAAAACAGGCGGCTATCAGAGAGGGGTAAGAAAGACCTATCCGGAACCAACCTGATACTAACACCAAACAATCCCATCCTGGTATTCCCCCTCGAGACCAAACGAGGAAGTCAACCGAGGAACTCACACGGTTGGCAGTTTTATTTATTCAGTTATTGTTGCAGCAATTACTAGTCAGGTGTAGATAATCGTCCTGATAAAATAAACAGTGGGCCGTTTTAGTTAACCATTCCGTTGTAATTGCGACACTTACTAGTCATATCCAATTAGCATGAGATATCCCCAAACCCAGCAGTTGTTGGTACTTATATTTAGCCATTCCGTTATAGTGAAGCTGATTACTAGTCATATCGGATACAAGTCAATTTATAACAGTAAACTTTAGTTATAGTTGTCTATGATCAAGCACTCTTCTCCAAGTCGTCCATAACCGCGGACACGGCTTCTCGAAAAGATTAAACCCTGCAGGGGTGCACCAAAGTATCCACAAGCACTTCGACCCTTTTTGCCAGATCAGTTAACATACACCCATCGGTATGTCGGCGGGGCCTAAGTCATGACGTTTCCAGACCCAAAGCAAGCACGGGGGGCCACCCCACTAAGTACACCCGCAACGAAGTCGGCCGGTCTCCGAGACGGACTCACGGTTTGGGTAGACGGCTGTGAACGACTGGGGACCCAAAACTGGGCTTGTCGACACTGCGAAAACGTGTCCCGATCCTAAACAGTACGGTGTGCTATCCATCGCACAATTTAAATAAAGCGGTAAAGCATGGCATAAGTACAGAATAGTAATAAAGCCCCAAACTACTTTGTGGCCCCCAGTACAATACTTTGAAATCAGGTACTAATCGATGGGGGGCCCATATCTCCCCACCTGTGGTTAGCGCGCTCGATCTCGGAACAGGTGTCAAGAACTCGGGATCCTACGGGACACAAGTGGACGGTTAACAACCAAATAACATCTATTGCCCACCTGTGCCTCTGCTTACCTACTTCAATTTTAGTTATTAAACAATAATTGAAATAAACGATAATTAAAGCCAGGATCATCTCCAACATTAAGCATGCGGCAGTACTCCAACAACCGTGGTACTTGGCGACACGCAACAGCACTCGAGCAAGCGACTACGACGCGCAAGTCCAACTATCGACCAAACAACAGGTAATAGGATGTGTCCAAGGCAATATAAGGCTGCAAGGGATATCATGGGTACGAAAACTAGAGCATCGCAACACAGATAGCAATAGATCAACAGGAGGGAATAAATACTATAAAAGTAAGATAGGTAGAAAGGGGGAGATGCTCGCCTGAAAACATTGCCGAAGGTTCAACCGAAGTTCGGGTCGACACTCGCATCAACTCAACGGCCTTATCCGTGAAGAACCAAAACACTAGAATAAACACCGGGTGCAATATTTAATACTACGGCAAAAGATCGGGCATGATGCATGTATGATGTATGACAAGGCAAGGATGCGATGCAATTGGGCAATATTAAATGGAACCGGGGTCCCGACAATTATTAGATGGTTCATGTTATTTAGATACCCCGCATTTTCATGTTGTTTTAACATGGAAAAAGATAGCACCGGTTCGCTACACAAATTTAAATGAGGCTAATATAAGACTAGATTTGCCCGCATATGGGCCCCATATTTAATTTAGGTGAATCGGCATAAGGCCCCCAAACCACACAAATATGTATGCAAGCATGAACAATTCAATATGCAACAATTTATAAATATGGCATTTATAAAATAGGGGTTCGGATAAGGGTCACACATTAGGGTTCGGCGAACTTGGGCTCCGGGGCTCGGGGTCGGGTCTCAGGGTCCGGATCTGGGGTTCGGTCTCGGCGGGAGCGTTCTCGGATAACTGAGGTAGACCTAGTCGCATCCGGGAAGCAGGACTTGGGTCGGAGTCGAGGCGCATCGGATTCGCCCTGGTCGATGTCGTTATTGTCGTCACGAAGATCTTGTCGGGTCCTCGTATCGGGTCGGGCTTGGCGTTCGGGATGCAGAACTTGGCGTTCCGCGGCGAAGTGCTTGTCGTACCAGCGGCGATCTTGGCGGTCATCGGGTCCGGGAGCGGTTCTCGGCGAACTGATCGGTTCCATGTCAGCGTACTTGGCGTATCTGTGTCGACGACCTAGGCGTCCGGGATCGGTCTTGGCGTTAGAGAAGGCGAACTTGTGTTCTGGGCATCTTCGGGTCGGGGGGGTCTCGACGTCCTTGGGTCCGGGAACAGTCTTCGGTCTACGAGGAAGAGAATAGCGGACTCGGCGCCTCTGAACAAGCCCATGTCGTTCCAACTTCACTGGTCTGAGGGGGCTCATCACTCTATCTCGAGGTGCCGTCGGGTACCGCCGGAACGATGTCGATCTGCTTGACACGAAGAGCTGTCCGGTGTTGCCGTTGATGAATACGTTGCTGCAGTTGAGGTCACGGTGTATGATGCAGGGGTCATGTGTGTGGAGGTGGTCGAGGCCCTCGAGGATCTGTCTTGCCCACTTCTTGAGCGCCTTGACGGAGACGTGCTTGTGCCAGTCCCGGTAGTCGCGCAGGCTCCCGGAGTTGCAGACCTCGGTGATGAAGTTGAGCACCCCGTTGTCGCGGTCGAGCCAGACCTTGTGGAAGCCGATGATGCGGTCGTGGTGGAGGGAGCGGAGGAGGCGCACCTCGGCGTGGAGGCGGTCGACCATGGCGGGGTCCCGGTTCGCCAGGGCGCGCACGTGCACCCGGTTCCACGCCACCTCGATGCCTTCCTCCTGGTCGAAGCCGCGGAAGACCTTCTTGACGGAGCCGTGGCCCAGCACCGCCGCGTACCGCCCGAACCGCCCCGTCGGGTCCACCTCCTCGAACGCTTCCTCGTCGGACGCCGCCATGGCCTCCTCCTGGCTGCTGCTGCTGCTCCGGCTGCTGATGGTGGCGCGCTGGCGCTGCTGCGCAAGGCGCGGCGGCGTCGGGTTCGGTGGCATGCGCGGCGCGGCGAGGTGAGGTAAGAGGACAAGGCGGAGGGGGGAGGAGCGGCGGGAGGAGGCGGTGGAGCTCCAAGGTGGGGGAAGAGGAGCGCGGGAGGCGGGGGAGCCCGCTGGCGGCGGCGGCTCGCCGGAGGAGGAGAAGGGGCGGGGCGAGCGGGGAGGCTCGAGCGGGGTGGGGGCGAGGGCGGCGCCGCTCGGGGAGAGAGGAAGAAGAGAGGGAGGTGAGGGACGCGTCGGGGAGGTGGGGCCGGGGGGACAGGCAGGTGGTGGGACCAGAGGGGAGCGGGCCCGCAGTCAGGCTGGGGGTGAGAGTGTTTGACCGCGTGGGGGGGCTGGGTGGCGTGTGTGCGGTTGTGGACAGGGAGGGAGTGGGGCCAGGGGGAAGAGAGAGGGAGGATGTTTGGGGGTGAGGTGGCAGCGGGAGAGTGGTTGGGGGAAGAGAGAGGATGAGGTGGCAGGCACCGATTGGTGCAGGTGAGGTGGAGGTAGGGTGGGTAGACTAGGTGTAGGTAGAACAGGGTTTTGGGTGGACCGTTTTGTTCTGGGGGTGGCCGACTGGGTCGGCTCGGCCCGGTTCAGCTGCCCCCTAAAAATAATTCAATACTTTATTATTTGCAAACGGGACTTTTGCAAACCGTTGACCGACAAAACAAATTAATCCGGAGACCCGGTTTTGTGTTTGAACAAAGACGGGGCGTTTAGAAAACAAAAATATGTTTTTCCGAAAATAGTTTTATACAAGCAAATGCAAGATGATGACGATGCTCAATTGCAATGTGGCATGATGACATGAGCATGCGGTTATGACGATGCAATGCACAAAAACAACGCGATTTTCTAGTAGTGGTTTTGCGGGATGCCGCAATTCGACACCACTAACAATGGATCTCGCCCTCGAGATCCGCCTCATGGTACCGGAAAGAAGGTCGGTGATCTGCATCTTCTCGCTTCGTGTAGATCCTCGCGACACCACTAACAAGAGGTCGTTGTCCGTGATCGTCGAGGGAACACTCCGGGACAAAAGGTCGAAGGTAGAGGTATCAACAAATAAAGCCACCTCTAGCTTCGATGGAAGCAGTAGAATTGCATCGATCCACCATTCAATATACAAAGCAAATGATAAGAGTAGTGGTATGGTCGCGACTCCATCCCGCACTCAAAGCATTACTCTGTACATGAACAGATAGATTATGCAACCAACCCTCGGAATTCAGATTGAAGATCTCGACAATCGAGGTTCAGGAACAAAGGAGTGATGCAGACTCTGCATCGGATCTGGCGTAGATAATGTCGTCGCGTCGGAAAACACCGGCAGGCACGAGAAGGAACAAAGAGAAGTCCACCAGTCGAAGGATTCCTCGGATAGCATGAAGACCAGATGTAGCAACACCGTTACCAAAGGAGGAAGCGAAACCCTGAAGGTACGACGGAACCCAACCCCGAGAAATCCTGGACTCGAAGAGAGAGAAGAGAGCGGATTCAAAACACGTAGAGGTAAGAGAGGAATAGCAAAGGGGTAAGGAGTAAAATCAGACCTAATCAGAACTATCCAACCGATTTTTAAAAAATAGTTTTGACACTCTACTTCGGCCGTTAGCTAGGTTATCCTACAGGCTGGACTTGTGGGGTATCGCAACTGCTGAGCTCTGATACCACTCTGTAACACCCTCAGAATCGACCCTATGAAAGTTTTAGCGAAACTCGCCAAACCCGCATAGAAACGATTCGAAGGTGCCCACCAGGCACTTTCGTGCGGGTGGAAAACGAAGTAATAACATTACACAACAGTCCTCGATGGGACCCACAGAACAGATATATATATACAACACGACTCCATGAGTCAAGAATACAGATATAATGTGCAAAGATCCAAATCACCTTGAAAATGATAGAGCGTCCGACTACGGACAAGATGCAAATGGGGCTAAGAGCCCTGAAGAATAACCAATGACGTCCATAACCCTGCCCAGGCCAAGCCGGAAGGGTAACCCTGCTAACGACGTCGATCTCAAAACCTGCTTAAACAAAAGGGGTGCCGACAAAGGGCAAAGGAAAAAAGAGAGAGCGGTCAGTACTGAGGCCAGTACACGGCGAGGCTAGAATTCGGCGGTCCTCGCCTACATAGGTATGGTGGACTAAAGCGGCAGCGCAGCATGCACTAAACAACCTATAGAGACTCGATAAAATAGGCGGCTATCAGAGAGGGGTAAGAAATACCTATCCGGAACCAACCTGATACTAACACCAAACAATCCCATCCTGGTATTCCCCCTCGAGACCAAACGAGGAAGTCAACCGAGGAACTCACACGGTTGGCAGTTTTATTTATTCAGTTATTGTTGCAGCAATTACTAGTCAGGTGTAGATAATCGTCCTGATAAAATAAACAGTGGGCCGTTTTAGTTAACCATTCCGTTGTAATTGCGACATTTACTAGTCATATCCAATTAGCATGAGATATCCCCAAACCCAGCAGTTGTTGGTACTTATATTTAGCCATTCCGTTGTAGTGAAGCTGATTACTAGTCATATCGGATACAAGTCAATTTATAACAGTAAACTTTAATTATAGTTGTCTATGATCAAGCACTGTGCTCCAAGTCGTCCATAACCGCGGACACGGCTTCTCGAAAAGATTAAACCCTGCAGGGGTGCACCAAAGTATCCACAAGCACTTCGACCCTTTTTGCCAGATCAGTTAACATACACCCATCGGTATGTCGGCGGGGCCTAACTCATGACGTTTCCAGACCCAAAGCAAGCACGGGGGGCCACCCCACTAAGTACACCCGCAACAAAGTCAGCCGGTCTCCGAGACGGACTCAGGGTTTGGGTAGACGGCTGTGAACGACTGGGGACCCAAAACTGGGCTTGTCGACACCACGAAAACGTGTCCCGA
This sequence comes from Avena sativa, assembly GCA_916181665.1. NCBI lineage: Eukaryota > Viridiplantae > Streptophyta > Magnoliopsida > Poales > Poaceae > Avena > Avena sativa. The sequence goes on from OV702282.1 coordinate 201,451,330, forward strand.
TCCTAAACAGTACAGTGTGCTATCCATCGCACAATTTAAATAAAGCGTTAAAGCATGGCATAAGTACAGAATAGTAATAAAGCCCGAAACTACTTTGTGGCCCCCAGTACAATACTTTGAAATCAGGTACTAATCGATGGGGGGCCCATATCTCCCCACCTGTGGTTAGCGCGCTCGATCTCGGAACAGGTGTCAAGAACTCGGGATCCTACGGGACACAAGTGGACGGTTAACAACCAAATAACATCTATTGCCCACCTGTGCCTCTGCTTACCTACTTCAATTTTAGTTATTAAACAATAATTGAAATAAACGATAATTAAAGCCAGGATCATCTCCAACATTAAGCATGCGGCAGTACTCCAACAACCGTGGTACTTGACGACACGCAACAGCACTCGAGCAAGCGACTACGACGCGCAAGTCCAACTATCGACCAAACAACAGGTAATAGGATGTGTCCAAGGCAATATAAGGCTACAAGGGATATCACGGGTACGAAAACTAGAGCATCGCAACACAGATAGCAATAGATCAACAGGAGGGAATAAATACTATAAAAGTAAGATAGGTAGAAAGGGGGAGATGCTCGCCTGAAAACATTGCCGAAGGTTCAACCGAAGTTCGGGTCGACACTCACATCAACTCAACGGCCTTATCCGTGAAGAACCAAAACACTAGAATAAACACCGGGTGCAATATTTAATACTACGGCAAAAGATCGGGCATGATGCATGTATGATGTATGACAAGGCAAGGATGCGATGCAATTGGGCAATATTAAGTGGAACCGGGGTCCCGACAATTATTAGATGGTTCATGTTATTTAGATACCCCGCATTTTGATGTTGTTTTAACATGGCAAAAGATAGCACCGGTTCGCTACACAAATTTAAATGAGGCCAATATAAGACTAGATTTGCCCGCATATGGGCCCCATATTTAATTTAGGTGAATCGGCATAAGGCCCCCAAACCACACAAATATGTATGCAAGCATGAAAAATTCAATATGCAACAATTTATAAATATGGCATTTATAAATTAGGGGTTCGGATAAGGGTCACACATTAGGGTTCGGCGAACTTGGGCTCCGGGGCTCGGTGTCGGGTCTCAGGGTCCGGATCTGGGGTTCGGTCTCGGTGGGAGCGTTCTCGGATAACTGAGGTAGACCTAGTCGCATCCGGGAAGCAGGACTTGGGTCGGAGTCGAGGCGCATTGGATTCGCCCTGGTCGATGTCGTTCTTGTCGTCACGAAGATCTTGTCGGGTCCTCGTATCGGGTCGGGCTTGGCGTTCGGGATGCAGAACTTGGCGTTCCGCGGCGAAGTGCTTGTCGTACCGGAGGCGATCTTGGCGGTCATCGGGTCCGGGAGCGGTTCTCGGCGAACTGATCGGTTCCATGTCAGCGTACTTGGCGTATCTGTGTCGACGACCTAGGCGTCCGGGATCGGTCTTGGCGTTAGAGAAGGCGAACTTGTGTTCTGGGCATCTTCGGGTCGGGGGGGTCTCGACGTCCTTGGGTCCGGGAACAGTCCTTGGTCTATGAGGAAGAGCACAGCGGACTCGGCGCCTCTGAACAAGCCCATGTCGTTCCAACTTCACTGGTCTGAGGGGGCTCGTCACTCTGTCTCGAGGTGCCGTCGGGTACCGCCGGAACGGTGTCGATCTGCTTGACACGAAGAGCTGTCCGGTGTTGCCGTTGATGAATACGTTGCTGCAGTTGAGGTCACGGTGTATGATGCAGGGTCATGTGTGTGGAGGTGGTCGAGGCCCTCGAGGATCTGTCTTGCCCACTTCTTGAGCGCCTTGACGGAGACGTGCTTGTGCCGGTCCTGGTAGTCGCGCAGGCTCCCGGAGTTGCAGACCTCGGTGATGAAGTTGAGCACCCCGTTGTCGCGGTCGAGCCAGACCTTGTGGAAGCCGATGATGTGGTCGTGGTGGAGGGAGCGGAGGAGGCGCACCTCGGCGTGGAGGCGGTCGACCATGGCGGGGTCCCGGTTCGCCAGGGCGCGCACGCGCACCCGGTTCCACGCCACCTTGACGCCTTCCTCCTGGTCGAAGCCGCGGAAGACCTTCTTGACGGAGCCGTGGCCCAGCACCGCCGCGTACCGCCTGAACCGCCCCGTCGGGTCCACCTCCTCGAACGCTTCCTCGTCGGACGCTGCCATGGCCTCCTCCTGGCTGCTGCTGCTGCTCCGGCTGCTGATGGTGGCGCGCTGGCGCTGCTGCGCAAGGCGCGGCGGCGTCGGGTTCGGTGGCATGCGCGGCGCGGCGAGGTGAGGTGAGAGGACAAGGCGGAGGGGGGAGGAGCGGCGGGAGGAGGCGGTGGAGCTCCGAGGTGGGGGAAGAGGAGCGCGGGAGGCGGGGGAGCCCGCTGGCGGCGGCGGCTCGCCAGAGGAGGAGAAGGGGCGGGGCGATCGGGGAGGCTCGAGCGGGGTGGGGGCGAGGGCGGCGCCGCTCGGGGAGAGAGGAAGAAGAGAGGGAGGTGAGGGACGCGTCGGGGAGGTGGGGCCGGGGGGACAGGCAGGTGGTGGGACCAGAGGGGAGCGGGCCCGCGGTCAGGCTGGGGGTGAGAGTGTTTGACCGCGTGGGGGGGCTGGGTGGCGTGTGTGCAGTTGTGGACAGGGAGGGAGTGGGGCCAGGGGGAAGAGAGAGGGAGGATGTTTGGGGGTGAGGTGGCAGCGGGAGAGTGGTTGGGGGAAGAGAGAGGATGAGGTGGCAGGCACCGATTGGTGCAGGTGAGGTGGAGGTAGGGTGGGTAGACTAGGTGTAGGTAGAACAGGGTTTTGGGTGGACCGTTTTGTTCTGGGGGTGGCCGACTGGGTCGGCTCGGCTGCCCCCTAAAAATAATTCAATACTTTATTATTTGCAAACGGGACTTTTGCAAACCGTTGACCGACAAAACAAATTAATCCGGAGACCCGGTTTTGTGTTTGAACAAAGACGGGGCGTTTAGAAAACAAAAATATGTTTTTCCGAAAATAGTTTTATACAAGCAAATGCAAGATGATGACGATGCTCAATTGCAATGTGGCATGATGACATGATCATGCGGTTATGACGATGCAATGCACAAAAACAACGCGATTTTCTAGTAGTGGTTTTGCGGGATGCCACATCCCACCCCATCCTCCACTCAGCTAGAAATAGAGTTGCATGAACGTTAAGACAAACAAAACTTGGAGGGGGCAGACTCCATCGAGGCGTTAGACTTCCCGTTCTAGCAGTGACAACTTTGCTAGCCCTAGAGAGATAGGTGAAGATCATGTAGATATAAGACACAATCTGCGAGGCAACCCTTGCATGCACCAGTTGTACTCCATTGTTCCTGGCATCATTACGAGCCTTCCAGATGTGCCAGCAAGTGACCGCCAACACTGTAGCATTTGACCCCTTCTCTCTACGCAAGAAATCAAAGACCCATTGACAAGCAGAAACAAGCTCCTTCCTTCAGAGTTGGAGAGGGGACTGCTCCCTCACCGCGGCCCACATAGATCTCGCAAACAGGCACATCAGGAAAAGGTGCTCCACCCTTTCATACTGGCCACAGAACACGCAGTTGCCATCCGCAGGTATGTGCCGATTATGCAACTGATGGCATGTAGGAAGACAATCATGGATTATTCGCCATAGCACCACTTTCATTTTCCCAGGAGCATTAACCGACCAGACTGCCTTCCAATTATTATCCTCCTAGGATCTGTCTGATGAGGATATACCCTACGGGTGCAAAACATTGGTATACCCGGTCCAACCCAAGGAAGGCTCATGCGGAAAATTGCAGCCCAGGAATATTTCGGGTGACCCAAGCCCATGGCGAGTTCGACTCCTTGGAGGACAAGTCTAGATATAGATAGAATTTCAAAGGGTTCAACCCTAATTTGTAACCGACACGACCTGTCCCGGGACCTGGCCTATCTATATAAAGGCCAGGAGGGCACGAAGAGAAGGATCTGAACACCTCATACCACCTCAGTCCAGATTGCATCTGCGCACCCCCCTGTAACCTTCGGTTCCGTCGTAATCAAGAACAGACAAGCAGGAGTAGGGTTTTCCCTCCGGGGGCCTGAACCTGGGTAAACCTCGTGTCCCCTTGCTGCGTGTCTGTTAACCGTCTCACGATCTCCAACATCCCAATCTTCTCCAAAACCCAAGTCCATAACAATGGGCATTGATGAGTCGAACCCTCGTCAATTAGCGTCGTCTGTGGGAACTGGGGACGCTGATCGTGCGGTGGTGACAGTCCCATCCAAAGCGATCTACGATTCCTCGACAATGGAGAACCACCTCCTCTTCGGTGCCTTCGACTTCACCGCCCACTGGCTGGCCACCCGCAAGGATTTCGAGTCCGTAGGCGAAGGATTCGAGATGCTATTCAGGAGGTTATGCTTACAGGTGGGCCAGACTGGCACCCTTCGCCTCCCAGAGCGAGTCCCGCTCCCATCCATCAGACCCGCCTCGTGGGTACCACCAATCGACGCCCTCTGCACGACGTCGCTAGCAAGCGATTCGGATGACAGCAGCAGCTGCAACTCTTATCTGTGTGAGCCCCCTTCGGATGAAGGAACCTACGGTTCCGGACCTGAAAGCTGCGGAAGCAGTGACCCCCAAGCTGAGAACGGAGGATACGGATCACTGTCGCCCAATCCCAGCAAAAATCAGGGACCCACCAACACCAACGGCACTGGCTGCGTCCAGATCAATCTCAGCAGTGCCCAATGGGAAAGGGTGCGCGAGGTTGGACGAGGCAACCCTCTGCCAATCGACATACCACGTGACATGCTGATGGGCTACCACTTCCTCCTCGTCGAGGAACACAATCGACAAGTCAAGCTGCAAGCCGATCTTGAATGGCACAGCGAGAAGCCGACGAATCGAGCATGCGGCGAACTGCGCTCTCCGCTGGCGGCTCTACCTTGAAGGGAAACGGTGGCGGCAAATACCGCTCTCACCTGGAGTGCATGAACCCTGCCACATGGTGCGAGGTCACCAAGGCACTTGACATGTCCTTCATGACGATGGTCTCGCGAGGCAACTTCATGCCAAAAACGCTACAGGATGCGATCATGGCGGCCACCACCTATCTCGCGTCCAACCCGCCACCGGAGGGAGACCTGAAGAACGCGATCCAAAGTCTGCACTAGCAGGCCTCGGACTCGTTGGAGCTGCGCTCCACGATGAAACCCCCGCAGAGCCGAAGAAAAAGGTCACAGTCAAGTTCACTCGAAGTCGCACACCCTCATCTGAGGAAGAGGAGCATGACCTGCCTCGACACCGTCGGAGCCCACGGCACCACAGCAGCAACTACGATGCTCGTAGCGAGCTCACACAACGCAAGATCAACAAGTCACGTGCTAAATGCGCCTGCTCAATCGATTTTGATGAGGAGGACGACGGAGAACTGTGCGGAGCTAGATGTTCAGCAGATCCGTTCAGCAATCACGGATGCCGAGAAACTTCAAGCTCCCTTTGGACAACCCGAAGTTCGATGGCGTGCAGGAGCCGAAAACCTGGCTCGATGACCATCTGTCGCCATTAAAGTTCCACGGCGGGAACAAGAACACCGCCCTATAGTGCCTTCAGCTGCAGCTGATGGGCGCAGCCAGGGTTTGGCTTAGCAGCCTTCCCTCCGGCTCCATTCGAAACTGGGAAGAACTAGCGTACAGTTTCATCCGCAACTTCAAGGGTACTAGCAAGAGGCCAGCCTCAATCGAAGAGCTGCGGGCCTGCACCCAAAGGTCTAGCGAGTCCATTCGCTCGTACATACTACGTTGGTCTCACATCAAGAACTCCGCCGCAAACATCTCCGAATATAGGGCAATCGACGCCTTCAAGGACAGCGTCAGATGCCCAGATTTCAAGGAAGAGCTCAGGCGTGTCAAGCCCAAAACCCTTGATCACCTCATGGACATCGCCAACCGCTGGGCAGATGGCAAAGATTCCGTCAACCGAACGCATTCGGATGAAGAAGATGACTTCGGCCGCAGGCGCGAGCGCCCCAACAAGATAAGATCACGCGTCTACGACAATCGCGATGGAGTCTACATGGTTGCGGCTGGATATGCCGATGATCGCGGCGATGGAAACCGCAACAGCGGATACCGAGAAGCAACTACCATGATGGTGGACGGCCCTCACAAACATGGAAACATCACAACCGCGACGACGAGCCTTCGACATATGACAAGCTATTTGGTCCCTGCACCATCCACTTATAATCGACAAACATGATGGTAAGAAGAAGGCCAGCCACATGCTCAAGGACTGCTGGGAGTTCCAGAAGCTCAGCAAGGGCCTTACCCAGATCCGACGCCAGGCGGTGAACCCAGGGTTCGCACCGGCCACAGGAGCCGTAGCACATGGAGCTCCACCACCACCACCTGGAGGACCCCCGCAACCCGCGGCTGCACCAGCACAGAACAACGGTGCAAATGGGTACCCGCCACCGATAGGGTACATCATGATCCAGAAGGGGCGCCCAACCAACAGGGTGCAGAAGAAGATCACCCGCCAAGTCAACCTAGCCATAACCTCTCCACCAGCCATACCTGAGTACCTTAGTGGCTCGGAGTCCTGCATCACATTCGATAGATCGGATCACCCATGCTAGATACCTCGCCCAAGTCACTCTGCCCTGGTCCTTGAGGCCCAGATCAGAGGGTTCAAGATGAGATGTGTCTTCATGGACGGCGGCAACGGCATCAACCTGATGTTCGTCAGCACACTCGCAGCTATGCGGATCTCACTCTGTAGCCTAGAGCCGTTGGACACGACATTCCATGACATCGTCCCAGGGAAGGGCATATACCCCCCGGGCAATATATGGCAAACCTGAAAACTTCAGGCGTGAGAGGCTGGAGTTTGAATTGGTGGACTGGCCATCACAGTACCACTCCATCCTCGGGCGAGTGGCATTCGCAAGATTGCTGGCAGTACTGCACTACGCGTACCTTCTGCTAAATATGCCAAGACCCAGGGGCGTCATCATCGTCCCAGGAAGCTCCACCAGGTTAGATAGCTGTGATCAGGACTTCAACAGAATCTCCCAGTCATTCGGCATGCAGGAGGAGCTAACAAGGCTCAAGGAGGTCACAAACAATGGGGCACCCCCAGTGACCAGGCAAAACTCACTTGATATGTCGTTCGACTCCATAGTCAACACAAAGAAGGTGCAGGTTCACTCGACCGATGCCTCCAAGACTGCGTTGATCGCCAACGACTTGAGTCCCGCATAGGAAAGTGCGATCGTCGAATTCCTCCATGAGCGCTGGGAAATCTTCGCCTGGTGTCCCGTGGACATGCTAGGAGTTCCCATGAAATTCGCCGAGCACACACTCAATGTGTTTCCAGATGCGAAGCTAGTCAATCAGTCGATGCATCGACTGTTTGAGCCAAGAGCTGAAGCCGTTGGTATCGAAGTCAACAGACTCCTCGACACCAACTTCATCAGAGAGATCAAGGAAAGCGAATGGCTAGCCAACCCCGTGCTAGTCCCCAAGAAGGACACGGACATCCTGCGGATGTGCGTGGACTTCACGTCGCTTAACAAGCACTGTCCCAAGGACCACTTCCCTCTACCAAGGATCGATCAAATCATCGACTCCACTGCAGGAGACGAGAAGCTCTCCTTCCTCGACACATACTCAGGCTACAACCAAATTCGACTGAAGGTCGAAGATCAGGAGAAAACATCATTCATCACGTCGTTCGGGGTGTTCTGCTACAACACAATGCCTTTCGGGCAGAAGAACGCAGGTGCCACCTACCAGAGATGCATGCAGGCATGTCTGAAGGACCAGATTGGTTGCAACATTCAGGTCTATGTCGACAACATAGTAATCAATACCAAGGAGACCAGGACGCTCATCGACGATCTCCGCGAGACATTCGATAACCTTGACCGCTACAAGATCAAGTTGAACCCATACAAGTGCGCCTTCGGTGTCCCGTCTAGTCAGTTACTCGGGTACTTCATCTCCCAGCGTGGTATCGAGGCAAACCCGAAGAAAATCAGGGCTATACTAGCCATGGATAAGACGAAGAACCTCAAGGGGGTCCAGCTGCTAGTTGGGCGAATCGCGGCACTCAGCAGATTCATCAGTCGCATGGGTGAGAAGGCTCTTCCCTTTTATCAGGTACCGCGCAAGGCCGACAAATTGGAGTGGACACCCGAAGCAGACGATGCATTCGAAGACCTCAAGCGCCTGATCTCCACATCACCTGTCCTGGTCACGCCAAAGGAAAGGGAGACCTTGTTGTTATACATAGAAGCCACGCATCAGGTGGTCAGCACATCACTCGTGGTCGAATGACTCGAAGATGGCAAGACCCACAGGGTCCAGCGCCCAATTTACTACCTCAGCGATGTACTGACCCTGACAAAGCATAGGTACCCTCATTACCAGAAGCTCACCTACAACATATTCATGACGGCATGTCGGCTCAACCACTACTTCCAGGAGCACCAGATCGTGGTCGTCAACGACGCCTCGCTGTCAAACATCTTGAAAAACCCTGAAGCCACGGGGCACGTAGCCCTGTGGGACATCGAGTTGTCTCCTCGAGACATCATCTACGAGTGGTGCACCGCCATCAAATCTTAGGTCCTCCCTGACTTCCTCGTCCACTGGATGGAACACCAGCTGTCGGATACTTCGGACATGTCAAAGTCCTGGACGATGCATTTCGACGGCTCTAAGTGCGAGGCTGGAGCATGAGCCGGCGTCATACTAACGTCCCCTCAAAGAGACAAGATGAGGTACGTCCTTCGGATGAAATTCCGCGCATCCAACAACGATGCGGAGTACGAGGCACTCATACATGGCATGAGGATGGCCAAGGTGTGTGGCGCCACATGCCTCGTCATGTATGGCGACTCCAATCTCATTGTCTAGCAGACGATGAACGAGTGTGACGCTCACAGCGCCAACATGATCGCATACCGTGCGCTCTACAATTCACTCGAAGGATACTTTGACGACTGTGAACTTCGGCACGTGGGCAGAGAAGTCAACGAAGAGGTTGACTAGCTCGCCAACATAGGCTCCAACTATGCCCCAGTGCCACCAGGTGTCTTCCTCGAGCAAATATGCGTACCCTCTATCAAGCGGAAACTCCCAAAGGGCACAATCGAAGCTTCAGAGCACTTGGGGGCTGCGCCACCTGAAGGACAAGAGGAGCCCGAAAAGCTCGACATAGAGGTCGAGCTGGTGAGCCTTATGCAGGTCATGGCGATTGAGGAGACGTGGACCCAACTGTACCTATGTTACCTAATAAGCAAGAAGCTGCCTGAGGACCCGACAGATGCCCGACACATATCTCGCCGGTCAAAGGCCTTCACCGTCATCAATGGTGAGCTGTACAAGCGTGGAATTTCGGGTATGATGCAATGGTGCATCGCCAATAGTGACGGCAAAAGCATCCTCCTAGACATCCATGAGGGTATCTGCGGCCACCACGCAGGCAGCTACGCTCTAGTTGCCAAGGCTCTACGAGCTGGCTTCTACTGGCCAACCGCAATGCAAGACGCCAAAGAGATAGTGTAGAGGTGCAACGCCTGTCAGAGGTACACGGATAAGCCGCACGCACCCGGGTCCGAACTGCGTCCCATACCACTGACATGGCCCTTCGCCCAACGGGGCCCTGACATGATCGGCAAACTGCCAAAGTCCTCGCCAGGAGGCCACGTCTTCCTCCTGGTCGCAGTCGACAAATTTTCGAAGTGGATTGAGGCCATGCCTGTTACCAACCAGAGAGGTGCCACCGCCGTCAAGTTTTTCGAGTCCATTGGCTACTGGTTTGGAGTACCCCATAGAATCATAACGGACAACGGCTCGAACTTCATCTCGAAGGAGTTCCGAGGTTTTTGCGAAAACCTTGGGATCAACTTTTCATACGCCTCCGTGGTGCATCCACAGACCAATGGACAGGTGGAAAAGGCCAACGGCCTCATCGGGAACGGCATCAAGAAGCGTCTGCTATGCCCACTCAAAAGGCTTGCGGGATCCTGGGCGGACAAGCTACCCTCTTTTCTTTGGAGCTTGCGAACAACGCCAAACAGCTCAACTAGATACACGCCCTTCTTCATGGTGCACGGAGCCGGAGCTATGCTACCTGCCGAGGTACGCTACAAGGCCCCGCGGGTTGTCGCTTACAATGAAGCCGAATCATCGGCCGCACTCGAGGACGCCGTCAACACGCTGGATGAGGCACGTGACATTGCCGCAGAACGCTCAACGGTGTATCAGCAAAGCCTCTGCAACTACCACAGCCGCCGGCTGCGTCCAAGGTCCTTCGTCGAAGGAGATCTTGTCCTGCTACTCAAGCAGGAAGGGCACAAGAAGCTCGAGTCACCATGGGAAGGACCATACATTGTCATCGAAGTCATCCCAGGTGGCTCCTACCGCCTCAAAGACGTCAAGTCAGGAGTCGAATACTCCAACCCCTGGAACGTCGCAAAATTACGACGCTTCTACCCCTAGTTATATTTTACTTTCAATAAGGCTATTCAGCCAGGCTACTAAGCCAAACATTGTACCCATGCATTACGATGAATAAAAGCTAAGTTCCTTAGCCCAAATCTTTCTCCTTTATATTATTTATCGCTCAAACGTACTAGGGGGCTGCGCCTCACCTCACGACTTCGTCGACTGACAAACAAAGCATATAACCTGAGTAGCTAACCATGTCAAGCTAACAAAAAGGATATGAACACTTTAAACAATCAAAGCACTACGTGCAAGTACATACAACTTCTATAAGGGCATTACTAGCCTACTCGAAAAATACAGGCTTTACATTTCGTTTTTCGTTCACACGAATCAACTACGCCAGAGCAGAACATTTGTCCGCTCCTCAAACACATCTACAATCTCTTCAGCGTACTGTGCCACAGCTATGTAATGTGGACGCATATCCCACGCCATGCCATCTAGAGGAGGAGGTGGCCCGACCGCTATCTCCGCAAGATTAACATCGCGACGTGATGACTCCTTGATGGCGCCAGAAAACTTGGTTCTTGACATGGAGTCTTGTTGGGAACCCCAAGAGCAAGGTGTGAAGAGTACAACAACAAGTCTTCCCTCAGTTGAGACCGAGGTTATCGAACCAGTAGGAGGAAGGAAACGTCACACATGTGTTGCAAGAAACACGGAGACCTGCACAACACAAACTCAAGACTTTGCCCCAACGAATCAGTGAGGTTGTCAAGCTCACCGGTTTACTGTAACAAAGAATTAAATGTATGGTGTGGAAGGTAATGGTTTACAGCAAGTAAACAAGTAACAATGGAAGATGTATCAATGGTAAAGATTGGATCGGGGTCCATAGTTCACTAGACGTGCTCTCCTATCGAGAAATTACAGCGGGGCAATTGACAGGAACTGAGCAAGGCATAACAATGCAATTACTATCGAGAAAGATCCTATGAAGTTGATTGGGCAATACAACAATATACATAGACCGTAATCCAACTACATCTATGACTAGAAGTCCACCTTCAGGTTATCATCCGAACCCCCTCTAGTATTAAGTTGCAAGCAACAAACAACTGCTTTAAGCAAAGTGTGTAAGGTAAACAATCCACATGTTCTATGAACAAGAGACCGTTGTTTTCTCCCTAGTAGCAATAACACATCTACAACCGAAGAGATTTCTGTCACTTCCCTTGGAAACTCGAGGCATGAACCCACTATCGAGCATAAATACTCCCTCTTGGAGTCACTAGCAACTACTTGGCCAAGATAACTACTAGCAACAGAGAGCATGCAAGATCACAAACAACACAGACATGATAGAATCATAAAGATAGAACCATTAATCAAACCAACATAATAATCTCAATATCCATCGGATCCCCGCAAACACAACATGCATGATTACAAATAGATTAGATCTTGATCATGAACGGAGCTCACAAGATCTATACATGAAAGCACAAAAGAGGAGATACAACCATCTATCTACTACATGGACCCATAGTCCAAGGTGGAACTACTCACGAATCATACCGGAGAGAAGGCTTCCAGGATGATATCCTCTCCAGCAGGGTGCCAGGAAGAGCTTCATATCCCCCCGATCTAGGGACGATGGTGGCGTCGGCTACAGACGGTTTCATGTATTTCTGATCGGGTACCGAGAGTTTCTGCATCGGGGGCTTCTTATAGGCGGAGGAGCGAGTCCGGGAGGCGACCAGGGTCGCCAAACCCTACCTAGGCGTGGGTCCACCTGACCCCGCGCCTGGGGTGGGTCTGGGCCCCCTGGCCAGCCCCTCCGGCTCTCCTCTGGACTTTTGTTCCCCACGGAAAGTTATTGACTTTGGCGTTTGTCCCGTCCAATTCCGAGAATATTTCTTTACTAACTTTTCTGAAACTAAAAACAGCAGAAAACAGGCATCTGTCACTGTTGCAACTTGTTAATAGGTTAGTACCAGAAAGCATGTAAAAAGCACCTCAGAGTGTGGACAAGTAAAACAAAGTAGATACACAACAGGAATGGAGCATCAAAAATTATAGATACGTTTCCAACGTATCAGCATCCCCAAGCTTAACTCCTGCTCGTCCTCGAGTAGGTAAGTGATAAAAGAATAATTTTTGAGGTGACATGCACCCTCACAACAAAGATTCAACCATTTGCAAGCATTGAAAGCTGGGATCAAAGAACTCTAAACATGTGCATGAAAGATGGAGTTCTAACAATAGGACATAGTAATTATGCATGCAACATGGCAAGCTACAAACAAAGATCATGAATAATATGCATTGAAAGACGTTTGTTTGTTTCACATGTAGAAAACATAGCATAGTGGCAATCAGTTTGTCCTTCATAGAGTATTAATATAATGCATAGGACACCTGCAAAGTTCACAAGGGTGACTAGAAACAAATAGCACATGAACAAGTAATATCACAATATGCATCAATTAATAAGCTTTGTAACATTGCACACAGAATGACAACTATGCTCTCTTAATGGTGCCTAAAGGTAGAAGGTGGAGACTCAATAATGGTGGAAGAAAGGCCTTTTTATAAAGGAAGCAGGGATTACAAGTTTCAAAAAGAGCTTCAAAAAATTATGGTACTTGTTAGCTTTCAGCCCTCATTGCCCCTATCATAAGCATCTTGAAGTGGTTAAGGTTAAAGTGGCAAAGCTAGAGTATATGCTTGACAAAGTATAAGTTGGCAATCTCAAGTCCCTTGACTATGAGGGCTACACCTCATGGATACTCAACTTAGGGTCCAAGCAAGTTCTTGTCACTGTAAGTATTTGCATATCATTGAGAACCGCCAACGGGGTATCCCTTGCACATGGTACAGGGGCTTTCCCATAACCAAAATGACAAGGCAAGAAGACAATGAGCATCTCAGCAATCTTTTTTTACCATATGCATAGCTTTTTATTGAGGATGCTTCATAGATAGCTCACTATGGTGATGCTGCAAGTTTCCACCATGATTAGGCATGGCTTAGGATAGCGGCCCAGGCGTTTCTCTAACACATAATACAAACTCCATGGACTTACAAGTTCCCACTTCATTTCACATCGGTAACATCCATAGACAAAAGAGCATGATATCAACGGAGTACAAAAAAGTACAAGTGCAATGTTGAAAATGTTCCCCGTGACAGCACGGTTCTGCTAATCCCAATTTATAAGTGCAAGCATATACAACAAAGTTGCCTCAATGGTTAAAGTTTATTAGGGGCAAAGAATAAAATGTGTCATCAAGTTCGTGAGGGCTTTAATCACTAAGTTTTCACATAACAAAATAGTTTTTAATTGGAAGATAGATGAAAACAAGAATATACTTGGAATGGTGTAACACACCATGCATAGGAGTTTATAGTGGACACTTTGGAATAACTAGGTTTCTTGGGAGTTGGAAGCATCAATATAACTTACTCATACAAGTGGAGGCTAGCAAAATACTGGGAGCAACCAACTAAGAGAGCAATAATGGCCATAATTATGCAATGCAACAAAGCAAACTAATCAAAGCAAAGAGCGGTACTAAAAGTCAAGGACTAAATGATCATAGAGGATAATGGTGACTTGTCATAGTCATAACATGGTGTGAGCATGTGCCAAGTCAACCCAAGCAAAACATCAAAGGAGAATACCACAATACTATGCATTTGCATGCTAAAACAACGCATAATTTCTTCAAGGCACACTAAGCAATCCAAATTGTTTGGAATAAGACATGCTACAGCAATAATCACTAAGCATAATGCTAAAACAACACCTAGAATGTCATGCTAAAGTCTTAGTCACAGTCAATGCAAGCTCCTCTTGCACTTCAAGCAAGAACTTACTACTCCTTTCCAAACACCAAGCAAACTTATTTGCAAAACAACACAGCGAGAACGGGGGTCCAAACTACTAAAGCAAACTAAACAAACTAAGCAAAGAAAATGAAAACTAAGACTCTCCAAGAACAACACAACTATGCATGAAACAATAAAAGTGAAGTGTTTAGACAGACCTGAACTTTTTATTGATGAAGAAGGGGATGCCTTGGGCATCCCCAAAATTTGACGCTTGTACCTCTTGGATATTTCTTGGGGTGACACCATGGTGGCATCCCCAAGCTTGAGCTTTTGTCCATTCTTCATCTCATTGCATCATTCTCTCTCTACACCTGAAATTTTTTCCTACATACAAAACTTCACACAATCTTCATTAGCAACATTAGCTTATTCAAAAGATATTAGACCGCTAGAAAAGCTTTGGAACAGCAAGGCTTTTCACTAAAAACACAATCTACTGAAGTAACTCTTTCAAAGAAACTCAATTTACCTGAAGAGAGCTCAAAAGGAATCAATAAGAAGCAAATGCTAATAATGGCAGAAATCTGTCAAAAGAGACCAGCAGGTAGAAATGAATTTTTTTGAACATATTCTGTTGCTCAAATCAAAAAGTGTTGAACTAACGAAAGTTAGCCAACATACTGGGGGATTTATTTGTAAATTTTTAGCTCAATCCGAGTTACATAGTCTCCTCACGAATATTTTTGGTGGAGGACAGAAATCTGTTTTGGGACAGCAACTCCCCAAATCTTAGTTCCCTCTCATTAGAGGTTATTCTTGGAACAAAAAGAAAACAAAAAGGATAAGGAGAGGTAATTACAGTAGTAATAACCTCCAAGACTCAAGGAAACTCTTGGGTTATCTCCCAACAAGTACTTTTCTTTAATGCCTTTAAGTTAGGCTCGGAAAGTTTGAGAAGATGCTCTCATGAGAAATATGAATTGAAGTCAAAGAGAGCATCAGGAAGCAAATTCAAAACACATTTAAGCCTAACCCACTTCCTATGCATAGGAATCTTGTAAGAAAATAAATCAAAGAAGCACATAGTAACAAGAATGGGAAAACAAAACAAGTGCAACTTCAAGATTTTCAACATGAAGAGGGGAAACTTAATATTGTTGAGATACATAAGACCATGTTTCCCTCTCTCATAATAACTTTCAGTAGCATCATGAATAAACTCAACAATATAACTATCACATAAAGCAGGATTTTCATGATCCACAAACACATAATTTTTATCAAGCTCAAAAATAGTGGGATAAAAACCTTCACAGGTTTTACCCAAAGTAGATATTTCAAAAGGATCCACGGGAACATAACAGTCCTTCTTTGGCAAGCATGGGGGACAATCAAATAATATAAGAGGTAAAGAGTTACTCTCATTAGAAGGTAGGCATGGGTAGATCCATTCTTCCTCCTTTTGTTCATCACTCTCCTCCTCTTTTTCATCTAAGGAGCTTCCAGTTTCAACAATTTCTTCTTCCATAGGCTCCTGCAAGGCATTACTCTCTTCCATTTGTGGAAATCATCTATGAAAATATTCAAGAATATAGCCATTTGCTTCCTTGTAATTATCAAAGCAGAATTTTAGTATCTCATAAACCTCATGTTCATAAGGTGCATCATCAGTATTTCCAAGCAAACTAGCAAAGTTCATATGCACCCTTGAAAGCAATAAATTCTTCAATTTGTTCCACATCACAAAAGTCATAAATTACCTTAACATAAGAAGATATGGTAACATTATCATTATACTCACATTGAAAAGGAAGGTGTTTATACCTCCTACAGCAACAATACTTATCAAAGCAATAAGTAACATTATAAGTAGAGCACACGTCTCTAGCAATAGTATTCAACTTATCAATTTGTTCCCATAAGTGTTTCCCTTTTTGTGACAAATGGTGTTCCTTATAATAATACTTTTGTTCTTCCGTGAACCCACCTTGCCAATAAGAACTAGTTTCAAAGAAACCATCCATTGATAGAAAGCATGATTAAGCAAGGCAACAAACCAACAACTAGAGTAGGAACTAATTTTTTTGTGTGTTTTGAATAAAGAAAGCAAACCAAGCTAGACTAATTTTTTTGTTTTTTTTAAAAGAGGCAAACAAAACCTAGCAAAAGAAACTAAGCAAACTAAAAACAAAGTAAAGAGAAAGGAAGTGAAGGACTCTTCTAGTGAAGACGTCCTTAGCCTCCCCGGCAACGGCGCTAGAAAACTTGTTGATGAATCCTTCATGGCGCTAGAAAACTTGGTGCTTGATGTGGAGTCTTGTTGGGAACCCTAAGAGAAAGGTGTGAAGAGTACAGCAGCAAGTATTCCCTCAGTTGAGACCGAGGTTATCGAACCAGTAGGAGGAAGGAAATGTCACACAGGTGTTGCAAGCAACACGGAGACCTGTATAACACAAACTCAAGACTTTGCCCTAACGAATCAGTGAGGTTGTCAAGCTCACGAGTTTTCTGTAACAAAGGATTAAACATATGGTGTGGAAGGTAATGGTTTGCAGTAAGTAAACAAGTAACAGTGGAAGATGTATCAATGGTAAAGATTGGACCGGGGTCCATAGTTCACTAGAGGTGCTCTCCTTTGATAAACAACATGGCATGAAGGGTAAACAAATTACAGCGAGGCAATTGACAGGAACTGAGCAAGGCATAACAATGCAGTTACTAGCGAGAAAGATCCTATGAAGTTGATTAGGAAATACACCAATATACATAGACCGTAATCCAACTGCATCTATGACTAGAAGTCCACCTTCAGGTTATCATCCGAACCCCCTCCAGTATTAAGTTGCAAGCAACAAACAACTGCTTTAAGCAAAGTGTGTAAGGTAAACAATCCACATGTTCTATGAACAAGAGACCGTTGTTTTCTCCCTAGTAGCAATAATACATCTACAACCGAAGAGATTTCTGTCACTTCCCTTGGAAACTCGAGGCATGAACCCACTATCGAGCATAAATACTCCCTCTTGGAGTCACTAGCAACTACTTGGCCAAGATAACTACTAGCAACAGAGAGCATGCAAGATCACAAACAACACAGACATGATAGAATCATAAAGATAGAACCATTAATCAAACCAACATAATAATCTCAATATCCATCGGATCCCCGCAAACACAACATGCATGATTACAAATAGATTAGATCTTGATCATGAACGGAGCTCACAAGATCTATACATGAAAGCACAAAGGAGGAGATACAACCATCTAGCTACTACATGGACCCATAGTCCAAGGTGGAACTACTCACGAATCATACCGGAGAGAAGGCTTCCAGGATGATCTCCTCTCCAGCAGGGTGCCAGGAAGAGCTTCATATCCCCCGATCTAGGGACGATGGTGGCGGCGGCTACATACGGTTTGATGGATTTCTGATTCGGTACCGAGAGTTTCTGCATCGGGAGCTTCTTATAGGCGAAGGGGCGAGTCCAGGAGGCGACCAGGTTCGCCAAACCCTACCCAGGCGTGGGTCCACCTGACCCCGCGCCTGGGGTGGGTATGGTCCCTCTGGCCAGCCCCTCCGGCTCTCCTCTGGACTTCTTATTCCCCACAGAAAGTTATTGACTTTGGCGTTTGTCCCGTACAATTCCGAGAATATTTCTTTACTAACTTTTCTGAAATCAAAAACAGCAGAAAACAGGCATCTGGCACTGTTGTAACTTGTTAATAGGTTAGTACTATAAAACATGTGAAAAACACCTCAAAGTGTGGACAAGTAAAGCAAAGTAGATACAAAACAAGCATGGAGCATCAAAAATTATAGATACGTTTCCAACATATCACGACAATGCAATCGAAGAAGAGACAGGGTTGCCTTCATGCCCGCAATTAGTTGGTGACCCATCAGCTCTCTAACGTGACCGACATTTCAAAACTTCCCAAGCAAGCCTAAGAACCTAGCAGGTACTGAATCTAAAGGAAACATGGTAGCCCAAATTGCTGCGAACGATGATATTTCCCCCTTCAACACTCAAAGTACTTGATGGACGCAATCTTGCACCGTCGCAAGGACGATCGCTCAATCACGGTCCATCCAAAAGAAGTTGCCAGCCTCCAAATCTTGTTGTGTCAAGCAATTCATTCGAAACGCGACACGCTCCTTCTCTTCCTTTGGAAGAAGATTCACAACTGTAAAAAAATAGTGGGTGAGCTATGATACAACCGCACTCGAAGAAATAAATGGTCAAGATGGCTTACATTGCAGCTGCTCGCCCATTTGCCACAATTCCTCCAGCAGAAATTCTTCCCTGGAAATGGCACATTCGGCTTTGGATTTACACACGTCCGCATGACCTCGGATGCTGAGGACATCCTTCTCCAAACTTCGGGCGCGATCACGCAGGAAAGGCAACTTCGATGAATCGTTCAGAGACGGGCGAGAACCAGGCGCATGAGAAGGTGTGATCACTGGAGCCTCACCCGAAGGACCCTAAGGGTGCACAGGAAAACACGAATATCACAAACATTTTCGACAACAGTTGAAAGATGGATTTGTAGGGTTCGCAGCATAGAAAACAAAAAATTCCTACGATGGGAACAACTATGTACCAAGATCTATCTAATAGATACAATCAACGGGCGGATGTACATCCATAGAGAACATACCCTTGAAGACCGACAAAGCTTAACGATTTAAACTCGTGGTTGATGTAGACGATCTCTTGCCGATCTCAAGATCGAGAGGAAGTCCTAGCACCGTGAATCAGCGACGCATCTATGCTCGCACACACGTCCGAGGCACCGAGCAACCTCCGCCTCCTCGCTACAGCGATGCAGCGGAAGCACAACTCTTTCTTGCTGAATAGCCACCGGGAACATGTATCTCGCTAGTCCGAGACCATGGGGGATAAATACTAGAGGGGGAGAGAGATCCTTCACGAGGAGGTGTGAGTGAGAGAGAGGGAGGGGGCTCCTTTTATAGGAGAGGGGAGGGGACCCCAAGGGGGTGGGCAGCGCATGGGGCTTCCCCTTGCCCTCCCCTCATTCATGTGGGTGGACACTCCACTCACAAAAATCCCTATCAATTCCCTCCACTCAAAAACCCACTCAAATTCCCATTAAATTTCCACCAAATTTAATGCAAACTCTCATTAAATAAAACTCCTTTTATTTATTCAGATTTTTGTCAATTACTTTAATGCCAAAAATTCACATATAACCCCTTGCTAGTATTTCATTTCACATGCAAAAACACTTTTTGCAATTTCACCCGAAAACCTGTTTCGGTATCTAGTGAAATAAATTCATGCGCTGGTTATTCTGTTTGGCATGAACCTTTTGCTCCAAATGGATGTCGGTGTCTCTTAAGTGTGTCACCCAACGGTTCGCAAAAAATGCGAACATGATCGAGACCCCTCTCAGATCAATAATCAGAAGCGGGACCTGGAGGTCCATACTGACTCCCACACATTCAGCGATGACTTTCTTGTGATCGCGAGAACCTTTTACGCTAGTATCTTAATCCTTTTGTTTCGCGATATATTACATGTCCGAGATTCGGTCATCGGTATCTCCATACCTAGTTTGATCTCGTTACCGACATGTACTCTTTTCTTGTTCCCGTGATATAACATTCTAGTGATCAAATCACTTGCTTGCAAGCTAACCAATGTGATATCACCGAGAGGGCCCAGAGCATATCTATCCATCACCAGGGTGAACAAATTCCACTCTTGATCCATGTGCCTCAACATAACACTTTAGTAGTACTGAACCCATCTTTATAATCACCCTGTTACGGTGTGACGTTTGATGTTATCAAGATACTCTTCCGGTGTTAGTGATTGACATGATCTCATGGTCTAAGGATTAAGATCACTTTGTATGTTGTTATAGCAATATAAACTCAATGACTTTGATCATAATGTTATACTTCGGATGAATGTTCATCACATCATTACACTACTGTTGTGACCTCGTTATTAACAACATCCAATGTCCATGATCAGGAAACCTTGATCATGTTCATAATGAGAGAGGCATATGACGAGGTTTAATCTCGTCAATGACCATTGTTATGAGCTTGGGTTTTGGAGAAGATGGGGATGCTGGAGATTGCGGAATGGTTAACAGACAAGCAACCAGGGGACACGGGATTTACCCAGGTTCAGGCCCCCAGAGGTAAAACCCTACTCCTACTTGTCTGCTCTTGATTACGGCGGAACCGAAAGTTACAGGGGTGCGCAAATGCAATCTGGCGTGGAGGTGTGTATGCGGTGGTATGTGAAGTGCCCTCCTCGTCGTGCCCTCCTAGACTTTATATAGTGATAGGCAGCTCCCGGGCATAGATCGTGTCGGTTACAGATTTAGGGTTTGCCCCTTTGAATATTCTATCTAATCTAGTCTTGCTCTCCAAGGATCCGAAGATGTCATGGGCTTGGGCCACCCGAAAGTCTTCATGGGTCGTGTATATTCTCGTGGGCTTTCCTTGGGATGGACCAGGTATGCTAAGGCCGTATACCCGTGGGGTATAACCATGTCAATAGCCCCTGAGTGTTCAGTCGAATCGTAGATTCGGCTGAGGACTCTTCAATCTTTCGGGTGCAGCTATTTTCTGTTCATCAGAGAATGATTTTAGTGTGTAGGGATTGTTGATGCGCGTGCCTGACTCTCCCGATGGATTAGGGCCAGTTAACTAACTTAGGACAAAACAACATGATCTTCTTCAGATTCGAGTCCCTCGACTCGAACCCGGAACAAATGCTAGCGTAATTCAACTCAGGCCGTTGAGGACTTACAGGAGTAGAATTCCAGTAATTTTCGAATGATGTACCCAACGCATCCGTCGGGATTTTCATCGCGCCTGCTGGCACGGATTATTACTAGCAGAGCGCAGTCATGTGCGTTGCCAGGCCATCAGATGGTATCTGTAGGTCTTATCTTTGTGTCGTAGACACAACATCCAAAATAGTATCACCGCGGAGGTGTTTCGGGTGGCCAAGGAGGATGTTTACTCACTTAGCGTTGGCTAGGGCAGAGTTGCCGAAAAGTTTTTGCATGCTGATCCGAAGGATCGCAGTCGAAGAATTCATAGGGTGCACGACCAACGCTCCCTATGGGAGTAGCCCTCGAGTGTCTGTTCGATTCATAGACTCGAGCAGAGACTTTAATTCAGTCGTTGTTGACTTTAGGTCCGTAGGACACAAATTTTTCGGATGCTTGAATCCATCCTCCCTATGGGAGTAGCCCCCGAGTCCGTAGTGGAGTCGTAGACTCGACGTAGGACTCGACGAATAGTTCAGCGGTGTAGTACCTTAGTCATACTTCGGGTGCGCGGCCAGTGCTCCTGATAGGAGTAGCCCCCGAGTAGTTACTCGAATCATAGATTCGAGTGAGTACTTTAGCTGTGTAGTCGAAGATTTGTAACTGTTGCTAGTATAGCTGTGATGACGTCAGTGCTGACGATCGGTGACCTCTATCGTCTGCGGCGCCAGAGGTGACGTGACTTGGCGAGCGTGGGTCCCACCTTATGACTTTGAATTGACTGGTCACGCGAGACGTGGAGATAATTACAACATCGCCTCGGTTTTCGTGCATAGTGGACGGCGTGCGAGCGACGGTTCGCTGCTGTGGTGACACGTGGACGGTTGGATTTTGATGCTGGCTCTAGGGCTTCCCAATGAATGGTCCTTGTGTATCGTCTTCGTCCTTATAATCTGTGGGGAAAATTTTGTTTATTTTCACCGCATCCATTCTCGTTTCACTGCTTCCACTTTCTTGAGCTTTTCTCGTCGCGCGTTGGAAGTTCGTCGATCCTTCCCGTCTTATTTTCTGTTCTCACGCCGCTGCCTTCGTCGTACTACAATGGGGAAGCCGAAGAAGGCCTCCGCCGCAGTGGGCACCAGCCCTGCTTCCGGCGGCAAGAAGGGTACCGCCGCCACTCGCATCACCGACGGTGGCTGGAGGCGGTCGGAGACGCGCGAGGGCGACCTGTGCAAACTTCATGAGCAGGGTCTGATCCCACAGGACAAGGAGTCTGTCAAGATTCCCGGCGATGAGGTAATTCCCCGTCCACCCACTGGGTTTCGAGTCATGTTTGTTGCTTTTGTCCTTCGGGGCCTCTCTCTCTCCCAGTCCACAATTTTCTCCGTGGATTGCTTTTCTTCTATGGCATCCAACTCCATCATCTTTCCCCAAATTCCCTTCTCCACATAGCCTGTTTCATCACCTTCTGCAAGTGATGGCTCGGTATCGATCCGCACTTTGGCCTTTTCCGAAAACTTTATTCTGTGAAGAGACAATCTGGCTCCGACGGAGTTTATCCGATCGGCGGCTGTATCATTT
The DNA here is from genome assembly GCA_916181665.1 of Avena sativa. Taxonomy (NCBI): domain Eukaryota; kingdom Viridiplantae; phylum Streptophyta; class Magnoliopsida; order Poales; family Poaceae; genus Avena; species Avena sativa. The sequence continues at coordinate 201,473,941 of OV702282.1, forward strand.
CCCTTAAATCCAATTTTCTCTTCTTCTCTTTTTATATGTTCGAGTCTGTCCAGTACTGGCGGAGATGGTGGTTTTATATCCACGACTCCACAGTGGATGGGAAAATTTTTGGCCTTGATCCTTTCGACTCCACCCAGAAAATCCAGCCGAAGAGGTCCTGGAAGAACCACATCTTGGATGGCGAGGTGGCGGAGATAGAGGAGCTCTATCGTCGGGTGGAGGACCTCCAGGTGATTCCAGATAAGGAGGTGAATGGTGTGGATATTATCCGCACCTTCCTCAAACGTCGGGTGCAGCCGCTCCAGGCTAGGGCGCACCCGATGTTCCTTTATTCTGGCCGCCACGATCCGACTAGGGTTTCGACTGAGGAGCTCTCTAGGGGGGATATCGACATAATCCTTCGGCCGCTGCTGAAGTTCAAATCTGAAGAGGACCTTCCGAGTAGCTCGCTGATCCTTCCGTTTAGGGCCTCTCGACCGGTGCCGCAGGTGTAGATCTGGGACATGCGCGTAGCTCTTTTTCCGACGGCGTTTTCTTGTACTTATTTTGTTCTGAAAGTTTGTTTCTTTTGTGCAGGAGTTCAAGGTACCGGGAATGGTGCCTCCACTACCCGAACATTTTACGGATGCACAGGACAATGAGGTAGTGGACTCCATGTCTGAGCTTCCCTCGGGCGCGGTCACCGGCTGAAGAAACTTTTGATTCGAGCGAGGAGCAGACTCGAAAGCGGACACGGAGCTAGAGCGAATCGTCGGATGCCTCGACTCCGCCGATGCCTAGGAACCCGCCATGCCTTATGCGTCACAGTGGAGGTGATGGTGGCTCTTCCTCTCCTATTCCGACCGTGCCTGTGCGGGCTATAGTGTCGCAGCCGCCAGCAAAGCGGAAGAAGGAAGAGAAGAAGGAAGAGAAGAAGGGCAAGAGGACCTTGCCTGTCTTCAACTTGAGTGATATGGACCCGTAAGTATCTTCGGTTGACTTTTGCTATCTTTCATTGTTGCTTGCTTGTATTTGACTGATGTTTCCTTTTGTAGCCACTCCTCTGATGGCTCGTTTAGCGATGGCACTCAGGAGATGGTGGGGGAGTCAAAGATTACGCATCCTCCTTCTCAGGCGGTGGCCGCCTATGGGGGCATTGCTCCGAACCCCTCTCCGCAAGAGGCTCGGGTGGTCGTCTCCGAGAAGACTACAACCTGACCTTCGGAGTCTCCGTTTGATCATGTAAGTGTTTTTGTTCTTGCCATAGGGGGAGCCCCCGAGTGCTTTTCAGATGATCTGCAGATCATGGCTTCTATTTTGTGCATGTATCGGGGGGAGCCCCCGAGCGCTTTTCGTATGCTTGATTTGTTTTGCTCGTTTCTTGGGCGCAGCCCTCGAGCCCTTTTCCTGATAAGTTGCTTCTTCTCGCAGCCTTTTATGCAAGGCGTCAACCAGCTGGTGAAGCAGCATCTGGCATTGGAGGCCAGCCTCCAGCAGTTTCAAGGTACATCTATAACTAGGTCTTCTACTTCTTCGTCTGCTTGCTATCTTGTAAAACTCACACATGTTCTTGTTGCTTTTTGAAGATGAGAATAATACGGCCCTCCGCGAGCTTGATGCTCTCAAAAAGAGCCTCGGGCGAGCGGAGAAAAAAGCTGAGGACGCCGTTGGCGCTAAGGAGCGCCTCGAGTAGGAGCTAGCCAACGCAGTTGCGGCCAAGGAGTGCCTACAGCAAGAGGCCACGGACCGCGAGGAGCAGCTCGCCACCGCCGCGTCCTCGCGCAAGAAGTAGGTAGCTGAAAGGGCATTTATTGTCATAATCACTTTTGGTGTTCGGTAATAACAAGTTGATCATTTTACAGTTTGTTATTGTCCATAGGTTGGTATGACCACAGATAAACATCACACACACTCTTGGTAAAAGACCACACACATTTGCCACTGTTCTGGAAACTCCAGACCGGAGTCTCCAGTCTTCCAAGACCGGAGTCTCCGGTGTGGTCTGGAGTTTCCGGTGCTGGCTCCGGTGGTGCCTCCCAGGACATGGCTGGGTCAGTCAGATGGCCAGTCCGGAGACTAGTCCGGAGATTGGCCGGAGTCTCCGGACTTTGGTCAGACCGGAGTCTCCGGTGTTGGAAGGCCGGAATCTCCGGTGTTGTTGGTGAAGAAATGGGCTGGGTCAGTCAGATGGCCAGTCCGGAGACTGGTCCAGAGATTGGCCAGATTCTCCGGTCTCCAGACCGGAGTCTCCGTCTGACTTTTCTACAATGGTCAGAAAACGGTTCGTGGAGGGGGCTGTCTATAAATGGGGACCCTTATCTTCTTCCTCCAGTTGCTCGAGCTGCTCAAGAACACCAACACCATTAGAGCCACCAAATCCACAAGATCTCTTCATCCAACCATCCAAAGTCATTGATCTTTGGAGAATCAAAGGAGGAGGCCTTGATTCACATCTTCACCAAGAGAGATCTTCATTTCCCCCTCATTCACTTGAGGGCCCCCAAGCTCTAGTGTTTCTTTGGAAAACCTAACTTTGATTTGGTTCTTGCAAGCTTGTCTTTGATTTGTCTTGACAACTTGCTTGTATTTGGGAGCCTCCAATTCAGTTGTGGATGTGTGCCCCGAACTTTGTAAAGGTGCCGGCTTCCACCTCGAAGGTTGCCGATATAGTGGAAGGTGAATCGAGCCCTTTGGGGTGAGGTTCATCGGAGAACAAGGGAGGCCTCTCGTGGCGTTGGTGGTTTGAAACCACCCCCTCTCCAAACGTAGACGTACTTCCCCTCAAAAGGAAGGAACTACGGAAAACAAACCCTTGTGTCTCCGTGTCCACTCCCTTGGTTACTTCTATCCTTTACCGCACTTTACTTACTTGTTCTTGCTAAGTGTTGTGTTAGTTTGTGCTTGTTTGACATATAGGTAAATTCACCATAGTTGCATATTCTAGAGAATTTACCTTTCTTGTCAAACCCTAATTTGAAAAAGAGTAAAATTTGAAGTAGCACCTATTCACCCCCCCTCTAGGTGCCCATACGATCCTTTCAATTGGTATCAGAGCCTCGGCTCTTTATTTGGGCTTTACCGCCTAAGAGAATATGGGTAGCCACGAAGGGGATGGTGATGGTGAGCCAACCACGGTGACCATGGAAGATCTCAAAAACTTGGAAACAAGATTGAGCTCTTCCTTGGTCAACGAAGTCAAGAAGATGCTTGAGCAACTTCTTAAGACAAAGAAGGCTCACCACCCCCATCTCCTCAAGAGGATCAACCATCCATTTTACCTAAAGGGAGTACGTTAGTATCCCCCGAGGGTGCATTGGTAGGGGGTAAACCAGACAACGCTAATTCCTCCACACACAATAATGGTGGGAAGGGTGAGCACCGTGACTCATGGTACTCTCCCGACCCTCCAATCCCCCACCCTCATGTATACAATAGAGGTGACCCACCTAAGCTTGAAGAATCTGCTACTTTTGCTCAATGGCAATCACTAATGAGAACTCATATGCGCAGCTCTTGCATTGAACTATGGAACATCATCGAGCATGGACTCTTTATTGGGGATCCAAACAACTTGACAAGAAGAGAGATTGTTAATAGTCAACTCAATGCCACTGCTCTGCATATGATTCAACAAGGTTTGGGGACAAAGGATTATCCACACATTGAGCACTTTAGCATTGCCAAGGAAGCTTGGGATGCTCTCACTGTGTTGTTCATTGGAAATGAGAGTATGAGGAGGAACCGATATGATGCTCTAAGCAATGAAGCCGAAGGCTTCTACATGAAAGAAGGTGAAGATCACGAAGATATGTACCGTAGGCTCAAGACCACCGCCACTGCTTTTAGGAATGTGGGTGCCTCACATGTGGATGATGCATGGATAAAAAGGAAATATGTGAGTGCCCTCATGCCTTTTGAGCCCACCGACTTGAAGAGCCTACAAGGAAGACACAAATACCATCTCATGACCTCAAATGAAGTTATGCAAGAGATGGCTACTTTTAAGGTTGCCGCCAAGAATGCCAAAGATGCCCGTGCTCGTGCCCTTGGTATGAGCAATGTTGTCAATGTTGCTTTGAAGGCCAAAGTTGTGGACCATGGGGATGAAGATGATATTGATGAAGGGCTTTCCATGGACCATCCCGATGAAGTCAAGATTGCTCATGGTCAATATATGGCTTTCTATGCAAAGAACTTTTGGAAGAATCCCGCCAAGGCCAAGATGGAAATGGAACGGAGAAGCAATCCAAATGGGAAAAGAGAGAATACCACAAGATTGAGAACTTGCTTCAATTGTGGTGACCGCTACCACTTTGTAGCTAGTTGACCCTATGAGAAGAGAGAAGATCATGGTGGAAAGCTTGTGTTGAAGAAGACTCTCAAGGGACCGTACAAGAAACCTTTCATCAAAAAGAATCCCATCAACAAGAAGCCGGGAGAAATTGTCTTGATCACTCATGAAGAGTACTCCTCCGACAATGAAGATGATGAAGATGATGAAGAGGAAACTTCTCATGGTGTGGCTGCTCTTGCCACCACCTCTACTCCGACATTCTCACTCTTCGATTCTCCAAATGAGAACTCTTCCACCAAGAACGCCACTTGCCTTATGGCAAGAGGAACGGAGGTATCTTCATCATCCCTCTCTACTCACTTAGATAATGATGAAATTAATGATGAGATGTCTCTTGATGTTAAAAAGGAATTAATTGCCTTTGATGAGTTTATGACTAACCTAGAAGGTGATGCTAAGCTACATTTTGGAAACATCTTAGATCAACTATCACATACTCAAGAGCTTCTAGATGTAAGATGTAAACTTGGGCATGAACATATGATTGAGCTAGAGGCCCTAAACAATGCTCTAGAAGAAGAACAAGAAACTAGGTTGTCACTTGAATTAAAACTTGAAGGGCTTGATGAGGCCAATGACATTATTGTTAACAAACTCATCAAAGAGCGTGATCATGCTATTGCTAAATATAAAAGAGCTAAAAAGGACAAGATTGAGTTTGGTGTGGTTCATGAAAAACTTGCCGAGGACTTTAGCTTGCTTAACAAGGCCCATAAGGCCTTGGAGAGTGAACTCTTGTCTCTCACAAAGTCCCATGAAACGCTTCAAACTCAATTGGCCAATATTCCTTCACCTAGTAACTTCATTCCATCTAGTAGCACAACTACTCTTGAAGAGAATGCTAGGTTGAAGGGGGTGCTTGCTAAGGCAACATTTCCACAAGGCAACAAGTCTATTGATGACCTTTTGAGCAAGCAAAGGCGTAATGGTGATAAAGGGGGCATTGGTTTTGTTTCCAAAACAAAGAAGAAGAACAATAAGAAGAAGAAGGACAAGCCCGCACAAGAGACCAACAAGACCATTGTGGAGAGTAAGACCACAAGTGGTAAAACTATGTCTCATGATGATTTTGCGGGAAGTGTTAACCCTCACTATGTTCTAATGCGTGATTATTATGGTGATGTGTATGCACAATATGTTGGCCCTTATGATGGTTATATTGCTTGGTCTATTTGGGTTCCCAAGACCCTTGTTGCTAACAAACTATGACCCATTGAAAAATGGGTACCTAAAAACTAGCTTGATCTTTTGTAGACTTATGCTTCCGGAGGGTCAAAATGGGTGATCCATAGTGGTTGCATAAGTCATATGACCGGAAGCTCGTCTATTGTCAAGGACTTGGTGTCAAATGAAGATCAAATCACCGTCACATATGCCGACAAGTCAAAGTCTAAGGTAATGGGTTTCGGCAAGGTAGTGGTGGCTCACGACATTACACTCGTGAACGTCATGCTTGTTGAAACCCTTGGATACAATTTACTTTCTGTCCGTGCTCTTGGAAAGATGGGCTTTGCCGTCTTTATTGATAATGATATTGTGGTCCTCATGTGGAGCAAGTCTCTCAAGGTTGCTTTTGTTGGGTACGTCGAAAATGACTTGTATGTGGTGGACTTTTCGGGGCAAGCCACTGCAGGTCCGATGTGCTTATACGGAAAGGCCGATGTGGGTTGGCTATGGCACCGCTGACTAGCCCATGTCAATATGAGAACTTTGCAAAGTCTCCATAAAGAGGGCCATATTGTTGGACTAAAAGAAAATTTTTCCTTTGCCAAAGATCGTGTTTGCAGGGCATGTGTTCTAGGGAAGATGCATGACGCTCCACACAAGCCCACGAACCAAATCAAGTCTAACAAGATCTTGGAACTCCTTCATGTGGACCTATTTGGTCCTCCATCTCATGCAAGTCTTGGAGGGAAGAAATATTGTTTGGTGATTGTTGACGACTTTTCAAGATACTCTTGGGTTTATTTCTTCAAGTTGAAGAGTGAAACTCAAAAGACTTTTATTGACTTCATCAACTTGGTTCAACGGCAACACAATGTTCCCGTATTGATTATAAGAAGTGACAACGGCACCGAGTTCAAGAACTACACCTTGAATGATTTCCTTAGTGATGAGGGGATTAAACATCAATATTCCGCTGCATACACCCCTCAACAAAATGGTGTGGCCGAAAGGAAGAACCGGACTCTTATTGAGATGGCTAGGACCATGTTGGCGGAGTTTAAATCTCCATACAACTTCTGAGCCGAAGCCATCTCCACAGCTTGCCATGCTTCAAACCGGATCTACCTCTGCAAGAAAATCAACAAGACTCCATATGAGATACTTACCGGTAACAAGCCCAACATATCTTATTTCCGGGTGTTCGGTTGTAAGTGTTTCTATCTCATCAAAGGTGTTCGTTTGTCTAAATTCGAGTCTAAAGCATTAGAGGGTATTTTTGTTGGCTATGGTCTCGAATCTCACACTTATAGAATCTATGACAAGCTCTCCGGAGCCGTCATAGAATCTTGTAGTGTGACCTTCGAAGAATATGATGGTCCCCAAGGGGGGCGTGTTGATGCTTGTGATGCAGATGATGAAATGCCTCAGGATGCCATAGGAAGAATGGGTGTGGGTTATATCCGCCCCGTTGAGGAACCCCTTATGGCGGATCGAGAAGAACTATGCTCCACTCGAGTGGAGCCCTCATCGTCACAACCTCAACATGCTCCATCTACTGAAGAGGACATTGACTCAAGCCAAAGACAAGATGTGGACCCTCAACATAGTGATCAATGTGTGAATTCTAGTCAAAGGGTGCTTGGTCCATTCGATGGGTTGTCAAGTGGTGCCAAGTCAATTTGTCAAGGAAGATCCATCCAAGCTATTTTGAGACGAGCTCAAATTGATGCTAGAAGAGCACTTGATCAAGACCAAGGTCAATCTTTGCCTCCCAATGTAGAGGATGACTCCAATGATGATCAAGGTCATGTAGACGGTCAAGACGAGGATCAAAATGATGAAGAGGGTCCTCCAAGAAACAATGAGGAGATCCACGGTCGTCGCAAAGCTAGAAAAGAAAGAATGTTGGAAATAAGAGACCACACTCTCCAAAATGTTGTTGGAGATCTAAGGAAAGGAATTTCCACAAGAGCACAATTGAAGAGGTTCAGTGAACACCAAGCACACATCTCCATGATTGAACCAAAGAAATTGTGGGAAGCTCTTGAAGATTCGGATTGGTTAGAAGCTATGCACAAAGAGCTCAACAATTTTGAGAGAAACAAAGTATGGAAGTTAGTTGAGAAGCCAAAGGATTGCCGCAATGTTATTGGAACAAAGTGGATATTCAAGAACAAGCAAGATGATCATGGAATTATAGTAAGGAACAAGGCAAGATTGGTTGCACAAGGGTATTCTCAAATTGAAGGCATTGATTATGGAGAGACTTATGCACCCGTGGCTCGCCTTGAGTCCATCCATATCCTTCTTGCTTATGCGGCACATCATAACTTTAAGTTGCAACAAATGGATGTAGAAAGTGCATTCCTTTATGGTCCTTTAAATGAATTGGTATATGTTAAGCAACCCCCGGGATTTGAGGACCCCAACTTCCCAAACCATGTCTACAAACTTGATAAGGCGCTCTATGGGCTCAAGCAAGCCCCACGCACGTGGTATGAGCACCTTAGAGAGTTATTGTATGACCGTGGCTTTGAGGTTGGGAAAATCGATCCCACTCTTTTTACTAAGAGGGTCAATGGGGAGCTTTTTGTATGCCAAATATATGTTGATGATATTATCTTTGGCTCATCTAACAAAGCTTTTAATGATGAATTCTCAAAGCTTATGACTAGTAGGTTCCGGATGTCGTTGATGGGGGAGTTGAAGGTATTTCTTGGCTTTGAGATCAAGCAAGTTAGAGGAGGAACATTCTTCAACCAAGCCAAGTATACTCAAGATATGCTCAAGAGATTCAAAATGCAAGATTTGAATGGAGCTCCTACTCCCATGGCTACAAAGACTCATCTAGAACAAAATCCAAATGGTAAAGATGTGGATCAAAAGGTATACCGGTCTATGATTGGTTCTTTGCTTTACCTTTGTGCATCTAGACCCGACATTGTGTTGAGTGTAGGTGTGTGTGCAAGATATCAAGCTGCTCCTAAGGAAAGCCATTTAATGGCGGTCAAGAGAATCTTTCGATATTTAGTTCATACCCCATTTTATGGTCTTTGGTACCCTCAAGGCTCAACATTCGCTCTTTGTGGATACACGGATTCGGATTGGGCGGGAGACAAGGATGATAGAAAATCAACATCCGGGGCTTGTCAATTCCTTGGTAGGTCCTTGGTATGTTGGTCTTCTAAGAAGCAAAATTGTATATCTCTCTCCACCGCCGAAGCCGAGTATGTTGCTGCGGCTAGTGCTTGCACCCAATTGCTATGGATGAGGCAAACTTTAAAGGAATACGGTGTCCATTGTGACAAAGTGCCTCTTCTATGTGACAATGAAAGTGCCATCAAGATTGCATACAACCCGGTGGATCACACAAGGACAAAGCATATAGAGATTCGACATCACTTCATTAGAGATCATGTTGCTAGAGGTGATATTGATCTATCCTATGTATCAACCAAAGATCAACTTGCCGATATCTTCACGAAGCCACTTGATGAAGCAAGATTTTGCTACTTGAGGAATGAACTAAATATCGTAGATTCAAGGAGCTTTACTTGATGTTATTGCACTCTCACCTATGTTTCATCTCATATTTGGTCTAGGTGTAGGCATGGATATAGGGGGAGTGCGGTCCTAATTGATTGGACCATCCCTCCCCCCATTATGCCCAAAGCAATCAAAATCATTCCTCTTAATATCATTTAGTGATATGTGAGCTTAATGATGAGTTTTGGTAATGGACCCAAGATATATCTTCGTGGTGCCAAGCCGAGTATACTCAAATATGGTGGCCTAGGCCACCGCCCTCTCTCATTTGAGAGGTTAGCACTTACTCATGTTCGTCATTTGCTTGATTTTAGTCTCTTGGAGCTTTTCTGATTATTTTCGAACTTCTATGGCTCTTATTGGTTCTTCACAGTTTGATGTCTCAACCCAAGCCCTTTTCCTATCTTAAAAACCATCTATCTCCCATATATGTCCCCAAACACCTTTCCTGGAATTTTTGGTCGAGGAGGACCGGAGTCTCCGGTGTAGGCCGGAGTCTCCGGTGTAGGCCGGAATCTCCGGTCTGGACGGTTTCTGTCACTTAAAGAAGGGGCACGGGGTGAACTGGAACAACAGTTCCTCTTTCTTCACCCCGTCCCCTACCTCCAAACCCGTCGCCTCCTCCTCCAAAAATCCTCCCCGGAGGTCAAGAAGCCCCCGGGATCCGCCGTGCAACCGGCCAACCTTCCCCTCTCCTCCATTGGGTCATTCCCACCGAAGGAATCGATCCCATGGACAGATCTGGTACCTCTCCTCTCCTTTTTCCTCCTAGGGTTCATCCCTAGATGTGTTTTTGAGGATTGTTGCTGATTTGTCCATTGGAATCACTTGTTTGCTTGCACTCTAGTACTTTAGCCTTGTTGCATTGCCCGATCTACTAGATTCACCCTCACCAGCATCTCCCCATCGCATACCCGAGCCTCCTGACCGGAGACTCCGGACTTAGGTCCGGAGACTCCGGTCCAGGCCAGAGACTCCGGTCTGAACCGGACTCCGGTGTCTGGTGCGGAGACTCCGGTGCTAGGTGAATCAAAGTAGTCCAGAAATGCATCAAAGCTCTTGTACTGCATCTTTGGGACATATATACTCATCTCCATGCTATCTCCCTCACTGCTGTTCACAGGTGATGGTTATATTCGCCCTCGTCGTACCAAGGCCAAGTCCCAAAGGGGCAATCCTCTCTATGATGAAGCTCAGGGTCAGTTTATCGTGCCTCCATCCAACCGGAAACAGCGGGCAGATGATGCAGCTTACATGAAGAGGGATCAAGAGAGGGCTGAACGGGAGGAACGTGCAAAGAGAGCCAAGTATGACAACCTCCAGTCCCTAGCCAAGATGTCTAAAGAGGAGTTCCGTGAGCTGAGGAAGACATATTTCTATGCACTGCCTCGTACCAGTGAGGACCCTCGTTTCTGGAGGAAAGAGCAGGGTGTGTTCATGACGGATGTGTATGGTGTACTCACTAGATCACCTGTTTGCCCTCAGAAGTTCATGAACATTGAGCAAATGCGCCAGAGCCCTTATTTCAATGATGCCCTGTGGATCTGTGAGAAGCTGGGTCTCTACAACTTGATGGAGCTGCATGAAGACTACAGTGTGCACCTTGTTCAGCAGTTTTATGCCACAGTGGTGTTTGGGTCTGATCTTGACAGGACCATGGTGTGTATGACTGGCTCTACTCGCTGCACAACTACTTTCCATGACTTTGCCAATGTCATCTTTGAGACTTTTCATGGCGTATCTACTCCTGTGGGGCAGCGCATGCACTCAGCAGGCTTGGGTGAGAACAAGTTAAAGCTGGCACCTCTGTATGATGATGATGTTGTGGGGGCCTCCAAGGGACTCAAGCCCCTCTATAACCTTATGCTGAGGATTTTCCGTCACACTATTGCTCCAAGTGCTGGAAATGATGATGCTCTCAGGGGAGGACTTGTCAACCTCTTGTACCATACTCACCGGACCTTCAATGCTGGACCAGAGGCTGAGGCTGCACCCATTGATGTGATGGACTTCATTTTCGAGGAGATGTTCCATGCCATTCTATTCAAGAAATCTCCTCCATATGCACCCTTGATTATGAGACTCATCAACTCCCAGCCACATGATTCTCCACATGGCATACCACCACACCTCACGATGCACACTCTGGTCTCTCTGCAGCAGAAGGGGCACATGGGGCCAGCTCCAAGGCGCCGATATGGAAATGATGATGATGAGGAGATTGAGACGGTGAGGGCTCCCTCTCCACCTAGAGTTCGGAAGAAGAACGCCTCCAATGTCCCTATGCCTACCATGAATAGAGACTATGTGCATGAGAAGGTCAAGAAGGCCAGATTCTAGGAGAGGACTCTTTGCTGCATGAACGTTGACATTCGCAAGCAGCAGCATGCATCTTACCAAAGCAACCGCCGCTATCCCGGATGATGATGATGATGACTATGACCAGGATGAGGGTGACCGGGACGAGGATGACCAGGATGAGGATGAGGATGCCGAGGATGACGAGGATGACGATGACTACTGAGTTATTGGGGCTCTAGTATAGGTCTTTCCCCTTTTCGGCGTTTCGATGCCAAAGGGGGAGAAGACATTCTCATCGCTTTTCATGGGACTTGGGATTTGCGACTATCTGCCGTTATTTGCCTTTTTATTTGTTATTTGGATATTCAAACTTGAACTTTATGTGTGTTATCTGCTGTTCTTATGAGTGTCTTTGACTATGTGCTTGTGTGCAACACCTATTGTAACTCATGTGAGATTTATGTGTGCTATCGTTGATATTATCTTCCTTACATGATTTACTTCATTATCTTGCTGCACATAGTCAGGAGGAGCCACATTTATATGTTATTCCATGCAAATCACTTGTTGTCATCGAACACCAAAAAGGGGGAGATTGAAAGGGCATTTATTGTCATAATCACTTTTGGTGTTCGGTAACAACAAGTTGATCATTTTACAGTTTGTTATTGTCCACAGGTTGGTATGACCACAGATAAACATCACACACACTCTTGGGAAAAGACCACACACATTTGCCACTGTTTTGGAAACTCCAGACCGGAGTCTCCGGTCTTCCAAGACCGGAGTCTCCGGTGTGGTCCGGAGTTTCCGGTGCTGGCTCCGGTGGTGCCTCCCAGGACATGGCTGGGTCAGTCAGATGGCCAGTCCGGAGACTGGTCCGGAGATTGGCCGGAGACTCCGGACTTTGGTCAGACCGGAGTCTCCTGTGTTGGAAGGCCGGAATCTCCGGTGTTGCTGGTGAAGAAATGGGCTGGGTCAGTCAGATGGCCAGTCCGGAGACTGGTCCGGAGATTGGCCGGAGTCTCCGGTGTAGACCGGAGTCTCCAGTCTCCAGACCGAAGTCTCCGGTCTGACTTTTCTACAACGGTCAGAAACCGGTTCATGGAGGGGGCTGTCTATAAATAGGGACCCTTATCTTCTTCCTCCAGTTGCTCGAGCTGCTCAAGAACACCAACACCATTAGAGCCACCAAATCCACAAGATCTCTTCATCCAACCATCCAAAGTCATTGATCTTTGGAGAATCGAAGGAGGAGGCCTTGATTCACATCTTCACCAAGAGAGATCTTCATTTCCCCCTCATTCACTTTAGGGCCCCCAAGATCTAGTGTTTCTTTGGAAACCCTAACTTTGATTTGGTTCTTACAAGCTTGTCTTTGATTTGTCTTGACAGCTTGCTTGTATTTGGGAGCCTCCAATTCAGTTGTGGATGTGTGCCCCGAACTTGTTGTAAAGGTGTCGGCTTCCACCTCGAAGGTTGCAGATATAGTGGAAGGTGAATCGAGCCCTTTGGGGTGAGGTTCATCGGAGAACAAGGGAGGCCTCTCGTGGCGTTGGTGGTTTAAAACCACCCCCTCTCCAAACGTAGACGTACTTCCCCTCAAAAGGAAGGAACTACGGGAAACAAATCCTTGTGTCTCCGCGTCCACTCCCTTGGTTACTTCTATCCTTTACCGCACTTTACTTACTTGTTCTTGCTAAGTGTTGTGCTAGTTTGTGCTTGTTTGACATATAGGTAAATTCACCATAGTTGCATATTCTAGAGAATTTACCTTTCTTGTCAAACCCTAATTTGAAAAATAGTAAAATTTGAAGTAGCACCTATTCACCCCCCCCTCTAGGTGACCATACGATCCTTTCAGTAGCCGACAAGTTGATGGCTTCTGCCAAGGCTATTTCGGGTGAGTATTTCCGTTGTTACTTGTTATTTTTCAGCTTCCTTGTCTCTCTGGTTTTGTTTGATTCTCACTTTGCCTTTTCCTTTTATCTAGATGCCGCGGGCATTGAGTTTGACCGCGGCGTTCTGGAGCACGGAAGTCCTTTGGATGATGCTACTGCGGCGGTCGAAGAGCGCTGCAGCACTGTGGTAGGCTCTCTTGCGAAAGCCAAGGAGGTGCTTGGGCGCTTCTACAAGGAGCTCGTCCCCAAGGGCGTTGCCCTCGAGGATGTAGACTTGTTGGCGGACGCGTTGTCAGCCGAAGCGCCCGCGGCGTACAAGTGCAAGCAGAAGGGCATCGACGCGTCCATGGGGCTGGCGATGGCCATGGCGTCTGGAGCGGAGCTGGATTTTCATCAGGTCACCTCCCAGATGCCGACGGCTCCCGAAGGTTCCGAGGTAGCCTTTGCCCTCTATGCTGCCTGCTGTAAACGCTATGGGCCAAAGCTGATTGACCTGCTGGCAGAGTACGCGGTGAGGCAGCAGGGGGAGGCCAAGAGTAGGCAATCTGGCTCCGAGGCCACTCAAGATGCAGCTGCTTAGGCCTTGTAGTTGTAGGATAGCTTTCGTCTGCTTTTGTTGTAATATATTTATGAACACTATTTGTGGCACGCAGTGGCTTTTGTTGTATATAATGAATCTCCGAGTTGTTTGCCTATTCGTGTGTTTGTTCATATCCTTGCTTCGTTTCCTCTAGGGGCATTCGGGTGATGATCCCGTCGATACTTCGCCTGCGCCGCAGCTACGACCATCCTTGGATGATGCGTCGTAGCTTGTATTTCTTCGTGACCGCGTCCGTAGTCTTGAGAAGGAGTTGCTTGGAATTCGAGGCCACGCGGATGTTTGGAAGTCGAAGACGGAGCGAGGTGCCGCCAGAGAGGAGTATCTGATGGGGGAGTTGCGGCATTTGGCCGAACAGCTTCAGTGTAAGTTTCTTCGAGCTGCTGCTTATTTTCGGATGCGCCTGTTGGCTTGTCATCTTACTTTGTAGGCGTTGCAGGTGCTAACCTTGTTCCTAGGAAGGAAAAGGAGCGCGTTGCTGTTCGGATCAATTGCTTGACACAGCAAGATATGGAAGCCGGTGGCTTTTTCTGGATGGACCCCGATCGTGCCATGGTCCTTGCGACTATGTAGGATCGTGTTCACCAGGTGTCGAGGGTGCTACGGCAAGTGAATACTTCCTTGGCGTCAATTCTGCACGTAATGTTTCCCCTGGATGAGGCACCATCGAACCTCTGGGGCTTGCTGGCGAAGTTTCGAGATGTGCATCATGTCAGGGAGCTGGTGCAGCATCTGTTGGTTGCAGGGGTGAAGGCTGCGCTTTCCCTCATGCGGATGCATCACCCTGATGTAGATCTTGTTGCTGTTGCGGCTGGGCCGCCTCTGCGGCCGGATGGTGGCATGTGGGACATGCGTTCGCACTATGAGGCTGTAAGGCAGCATGCCGAACAAGTTGTAGATCTCTTTGAGCATCGTTCGCAGGTGATTCTTCAGAATAGGTAGGAGCTGTAAAAAAGATAGATGTAAAACTTTTATGTATTCGACTAGGCGTGTTATGCCCCTTGCTGTAAAGGTTGATTGTTTTTAGCATGTGGTGCTTTGTTTGTATGTATGCTCTTTTTGTTAGCTTGACGTGATCAGCTACTCAGGTGTACACGCGTTATCCTCAGCCGACGAAGTAGTGAGGTGAGGGGAGCCCCCGAGTGTGTTGTAACATGAAGAAAATGCGAAAAAGAGATAAATTTTTGGGGCGAGACACTTAGATTTATTCATATCGTAATGAGGAGGTACATTGTTCGCTTGAGTAGCCTTGGATGAATAGCCTTATTGAAAGTAAAAGGAGGGGAGGTAGCTAGGGGTAGAAGCGTCGCAGTTGTGCGGCGTTCCATGGGTTGGAGTATGCGACTCCAGACTCCACGTGCTTGAGGCGATAGGCGCCACCTGGGATGACTTCGATGACGACGTAGGGTCCTTCCCAGGGTGACTCGAGCTTCTTTGGCCGCTCTTGCTTGAGTCGTAAGACTAGTTCTCCTTCGACGAAGGACCTTGGGCGCAGCCGACGGCTGTGATAGTTGCGAAGGCTCTGTTGATAGACCGCCGATCGAGCCGCGACTATGTCACGTGCTTCGTCGAGTGTGTCGATGGCTTCTTCGAGTGCGGCCGTCGATTCGGCTTCGCTGTAGGCGACGACCCGTGGGGCCTTATGGCGTACTTCTGTGGGCAACACGGCTTCGGATCACGGCACCATGAAGAAAGGCGTGTAGCCGGTTGAGCTATTTGGCGTTGTGCGCAGGCTCCAAAGGACGGAGGGTAGCTCTTCTGGACAGGCTCCCGCAAGTCGCTGAAGTGGGCTCATCAGGCGTTTCTTGATGCCGCCGCCGACGAGGCCGTTGGCCTTTTCGACCTGCCTGTTCGTTTGCGGGTGCGCCACTGAGGCGTATGTTATGTTGATCCCGAGGTCTTCGCAGAAGTCCTGGAATTCTTTGGAGATGAAGTT
The DNA here is from genome assembly GCA_916181665.1 of Avena sativa. NCBI lineage: Eukaryota > Viridiplantae > Streptophyta > Magnoliopsida > Poales > Poaceae > Avena > Avena sativa. The sequence continues at coordinate 201,489,723 of OV702282.1, forward strand.
CGACCCGTTGTCGGTGATGATGCTATGCGGCACGCCGAACCTGTAGACTATGGATTGGAAGAACTTCACAGCCGTTTTACCCTTTTTATTGGTAACGGGCATGGCCTCGATCCACTTGGTGAACTTGTCGACTGCGACCAGGAGGTAGACGTGGCCTCCTTTCGAGGACTTGGGCAGTTTTCCGATCATGTCGAGGCCCCATTGGGCGAAGGGCCAGGCCAAGGGTATGGGCCTGAGCTCCGATCCTAGTGCGTGCGGTTTATCTATGAACCTCTGGCACCCGTTTCATCTTCGGACGATGTCCTTGGCATCGTTCATGGACGTTGGCCAGTAGAACCCAGCTCGTAGAGCTTTGGCGACAAGGGCGCGGCTGCCCGCGTGATGGCCGCAGATGCCCTCGTGGATGTCTTGGAGAATAGTTTTGCCGTCATCGATGGTGACGCACCTTTGGAGTACACCCGAAATGCTGCGCTTGTACAGCTCGCCATTGATGATGGTGAAGGCCTTGGACCGGCGAGATATGCGTCGGGCATCTGTCGGGTCATCAGGCAGTTCCCTATCAATCAGGTATCAGAGATATGGCTGTGTCCATGTTTCTTCGACTGCCATGACCTGCATCAGGTTGACCACTGCGACCTCTGTATCGAGTTTTTCTGGTCCTTCCTATCCTTCGGGTAGCGCAGCCCCCAAGTGTTCTGCTTCTTTGGGTGATCCCTTGGGGAATTTAATTTTGATGGATGGCACGCAGATCTGTTCGAGGAACACACCTGGTGGCACCCCCACGCAGGTGGAGCCGATGTTGGCGAGTCTGTCGGCCTCTTCGTTGCTTTCTCTTCCAACGTCTCGAAGATCGCAGCCGTCAAAGTCTCCTTCGAGTGAGTTGTAGAGTGCGCGGTACGCAATCATGTTGGTGGCGTGCACGTCGAACTTGTTTCTACCCTCCGGGTTGGGTGGCGGGTTGGGTTGTTCCTGATCCACATCGCTTTGGATGACTGCGGCGCATTGGTAGCGTCCGTAGGTTGGATCGCTGCTGCCGCAGCTTTTGGATCCGGAACCGTAGGTCCCTTCATCCGATGGCGGATCGCATAGATCCGAGTTGCAGCTGCTGCTGTCATAGGACTCATCTATCGATGGTGATGTGCGTAGCACGGGGTGCGGGGTTCACAAGGCGGTCCTGATTGATGGCAGGGGCACCCGCTCTGGGAGGCGGAGAGTGCCGCTCTGCCCCACCTAGAAGCAGAAGCTCCTGAACAGGATCTCGAGCCCATCGCCAACGGGCTCGAAGTCCTTCAGAGTGGTTGGCGAGTGGGCGGTGAAGTCGAAAGCGCCAAAGAGGAGATGGCTCTCCGTCGCTGAAGAGTTGTAGATCGCTTTGGTTGGGACAGTCACGATTGCACAATCAGCGCCCACAGTTCCCACAGACGGCACCAATTGATGTGGTTTAATCTCGTCAATGCCCATTGTTTTGAGCTTGGGTTTTGGAGAAGATGGGGATGCTGGAGATCGCGGAACGGTTAACAGACAAGCAACCAGGGGACACGGGATTTACCCAGGTTCAGGCCCCCAGAGGGAAAACCCTACTCCTGCTTGTCTGCTCTTGATTACGATGGAACCGAAAGTTACAGGGGTGCGCAGATGCAATCTGGCATGGAGGTGTGTATGTGGTGGTATGCGAAGTGCCCTCCTCGTCGTTCCCTCCTAGACTTTATATAGAGGTAGGCAGGTCCCGGGCACAGATCGAGTCGGTTACAGATTTAGGGTTTGCCCCTTTGAATATTCTATCTAATCTAGTCTTGCTCTCCAAGGATCCGAAGACGTCATGGGCTTGGGCCACCCGAAAGTCTTCATGGGCCATGTATATTCTCGTGGGCCTTCCTTGGGCTGGACCATGTATGCTAAGGTCGTGTACCCGTGGGGTATAACCATGTCAGCATAACTAGGAACTTTCTGTTTGTTTATTAAACACACATGTATTAATGTTTCATCCAAACTGCTTCCTGAGCCGCTTCCGAAGCAGCAACATATTCGGCCTCCATTGTTGATCCCGCCACCACGGGTTGTTTGGAACTTCTCCAACTAACCGCTCCACCATTCATGAGAAATACGTATCTGGATTGAGACTTAGAGTCATCCGGATCAGTGTTAAAGCTTGCATCGACATAACACTTAGCGATGAGCTCTTCTTCACCTCCGTACACAAGAAATATATCCTTAGTTCTTCGCAAGTACTTAAGGATATTCTTGACCGCTATCCAGTGTTTCGAACCGAGATCATATTGGTACCTACTAGTAAAACTAATAGCATGTGCCACATCCGGTCTTGTACATAGCATGGCGTACATTATAGAGCCTATAGCAGAAGCATAGGGGACTTTGTCCATTATCTCTCTTTCTTCCGCCGTAGCCGGACTTTGAGTCTTACTCAATGTTTTGCCTTGCAACATAGGTAAGAACCCCTTCTTACTTCCGTCCATTTTAAACTTCTTTAAAATATTATCAAGGTATATACTTTGCGATAGCCCTATTAGGCACCTAGATCTATCTCTATAGATATTTATGCCTAATATGTATGACGATTCACCTAGGTCCTTCATTGAAAATTTGCTGTTTAGATAACTTTTAATACTGTTTAAAAGATCTATATCATTTCCGATCAATAATATGTCATCCACATATAATATCAGAAATGCCACATTGCTCCCACTCACTTTCTTGTAAATACAAGCCTCTCCATAAGTTTGGACAAATCCAAACTCTTTGATCACCTCATCAAAGCGGAGATTCCAACTCCGGGATGCTTGCTTCAGTCCATAGATGGATCGTTGAAGTTTGCACACCTTGTTAGCATCCTTTGGATCAACAAAACCCTTTGTTTGTATCATATACAACTCTTCCTCAATATTGCCATTGAGGAACGTGGTTTTGACATCCATCTTCCATATCTCATAATCGAAATATGCAACAATTTCTAACATAATCCTAACTGACTTCAGCATCGCTACGGGAGAGAATGTCTCATCGTAGTCAACTCCTTGAATTTGTCAAAACCCCTTTGCGACAAGTCGAGCTTTATAGAAGGTCACATTACCATCAGCATCAATTTTCCTTTTGAAAATCCATTTATTCTCCACGGCCTTTCGGTCGTGAGGTAAGTCCACCAAGTTCCAAACTTGGTTTTCGTACATGGATTCCATCTCGGATTTCATGGCTTCTAACCATTTGTTGGAATCCGGGCTCATCATCGCTTCTTCATACATCGTAGGGTCATCAATTTCATCAACCATGAAATTCATAATAGGGTTTCCGTATAGCTCGGGAGTTGCATGCGTCCTGCTAGACCTACGAGGTTTGGTAGTATTCTCTTTTGGAGCTCCATGATCGTTATCATTAGTTCCCTCTTCATTTGGTGAAGCCAACTCCAGAACGACTTCCGGCGCTGCGCTACTCGCCATATTATGAAGAGAAGGTTCTACAACCTCTTCGAGTTCTACCTTTCGACTACTCACACCTTTCGCAAGAAACTGTTTCTCTAGAAAGGATCAGTTCCTGGCAACGAAAACCTTGCCCTCAGATCTGTGATAGAAGGAATACCCAATAGTTTCCTTAGGGTATCCTATGAAGATGCATTTTTCCGCTTTGGGTTCGAGTTTATCCGGATGAAGTTTCTTCACATAAACACCGCATCCCCAATCTTTAAGAAATGACATCTTAGGTTTGTTTCCAAACCACAATTCATACAGTGTCTTTTCAACGGATTTAGATGGTGCCCGATTTAAAGTGAATGCAGCAGTTTTTAGTGCATAACCCCAAAATGACAGTGGCAAGTCCGTCAGAGACATCATAGATCGAACCATATCTAATAAATTACGATTATGATGTTCCGACACACCTTTTCACTGTGGTGTTCTGGCAGGTGTGAGTTGTGAAACTATTCCACACTCTTTCATATGAGTGCTAAACTCGTAACTTAGATACTCACCTCCACGGTCGGACCGTAGAAATTTGATCTTTCTTACGATGATTTTCCACTTCACTTTGAAACTCCTTGAATTTCTCAAAGGTTATAGACTTGTGTTTCATCAAGTAGATATAACCATATCTACTCAAATCATCCGTGAAAGTAACAAATGACGATATCCACCTCCCGTCGACACACTCATTGGATCACATACATCAAAATGTATGATTTCCAATAAATCTGTTGCCCGTTCCATTGAACCAGAAAACGGCGTTCTAGTCATCTTGCCCATAAGGCATGGCTCACATGTATCAAATGATTCGAAATCAAGTGATTCGAAAAGTCCATCCGAATGGAGTTTCTTCATGTGTTTAACGCCAATATGACCTAGACGCCAGTGCCACATATTTGCGGATATATCATCATCAAGTTTAATCCTTTTAGCATCAACATTGTGAATATGTGTAACACTATTATCTAGATCCAATAGAAATAAACCATTCATCATAGGGTGTAGAGGTCCCAACCCAATAAGGTAGAGTCCTCCTGTGTTTTACAATGCTAGTCCCCGGATCAATAGCTAGCATCCACAGTTAAGATGTAATATCAAGATACAAAGGTCATAATATAAATTTATAACCAGGAATAACATATGTTTATTACATCAAACATAGCTCATATGGCTATTACATTACATTTGCAGCGGAATATCTATAAGTATGGGTCCATCATCTTCAAAGTGCCACAGGCAGATGTTGGTTGTAGATTTTGTAGTCCTAGTCAATCAAAAAATCTTCATTTTAAAACAATCAACCTGCAACATTACAAGTTACAGCCACAAGGGTCAATACATTTTGAATTGTATTGGCAAGCTTCACTTTAATGTATAATGAGAGTGGATCCTATCATTATATGCATATTTGGCTAAGTAGAGTTTAAGGCTTATTTGCAGAAAGCAATATTTTATCCTATCTTTTAAAAAAAAGGTTTTAAAGTCTTTTGTCAAATTTCTTTTCCAAGTTCTTTGAACTCCTTGGTAGAAACTCAAGTGTTCAAATCCTTGTCAAAATCTCTTGAGCACCTTGGTAACCCCAAGTGCAACAAGTTTTATCAAAACTCATGAGTTCCTTGGTAAAGCCCCAAGTACTTCATGCTCTTGAGCACCTTGGTAACCCCAAGTGCAAAAAGTTTTACAAAATCTCTTTGAATTCCTTGGTAGACACACAAGGGCATCAAGTTTTTATATTAGAAGTTGGAATGTCGAGATCTCCCATAGTTCAAACTTTAGTTGCTCAGTATTGTCCATAACCGGGGACATGGCTAAGTACTTAGATTTGATTTACTTCTGCAGAAGGAGTACACTTTACCCACATGACACAATCCCATCTTGTTGCCACCAGTGGCCTACTGGATTAGTGCTCACCAAGATGGAGTACTGGCAGACTGAGAATGTGACGAAGTCTTTCCATAAGGTCCTCCCATACATCATTGCTAGCTTTGTCTTCAGCCCCCATGAAGCATTCCAGATCCCCATGTCCAGTAACTAAAGACAATGCATGGGTCTTCCTAATGTAATTGACTAAGCCAGAGCCATAATAGCATGTGGTTGTACACGAAAGCCACAATTGGAGAAGCATGTTTGATCTCTAAGTTTCCTAGGTGGTTTTCTTTTGGAGCACAACACAAAGTGGTTACCATAGACATGGTTCCCTTTTGTTGCCACCTTCTCCAAAACTTAAAGTATCCTCCACCTAGGAGGTTCATTGAGTCCTTGTTTTATTATGTAAAACACAAGTCCTTTTCTCAACCTTTGTAAAATCTCAACATGTATCTCTTTTTCAAATTATAGCATATAGCATGGCTAAGCATGTACAACTACAAGATTTTCTCTAAGGAAAGTAAGGGCATCCTATTAGGATTTAGCATAGTATAAGTATAAATCATTTTCATGCATGTTTTTCAAAATCCACTAAGTATATAATGAAAATAGTAGGACTTTAGATGATAGTGTAACTTGCCTTTTGGTAGGGAATGGGGTTCACTTCCTTGATCTTGCTAGTTTCACACTTTGCTAATTTCACTACAAGTCAATCAAGCAAATCACCAAATCAACTAACATTCCAAACCAAGGTTAAACAAACAATTTCACACACATAGTAAAGGAGTCTAAGTCATGCAAAGGTGGGTTCTTCTTGCAAGGTTGGTCTCTACTAGGTTTATAAACTTTGTATGGTCCAAATTGGTCATTTACCAAATGGCAAAGTCATTTGTAATTGGGTTTTATCTTAAGACCAAAAATTCATTCATCATTTTATGTGGTGAAAATTATTCTTATCAAAGCAAAACTTTAGGTTTTTCACCAAGTGAGTTGCCTTTGGCAAGTTTGATGTTTTGGGTCAGTAAGTTTTGGTCCAAAACATTTTCCCAAAGTTTTCCTTACAAAAACATTTCCATGATAAAATCAAGGGGTTTATTTGGTTAGAAAATGGCTAAGTTAAATAATTCAACTTATATTTTGTCAAAATCATTTTTGACACCAAGGGTTGGTTCCTAGGGTCAGTATGGTCACTAAAACCCATTTTGAAAAAATTTAATCCTAAAATCAAATTTAAAGAATTTTTATACTCTAAACAAGTACACAAAAGTTTCTGCAAATTCAACCAAGCTAACAGATACTATTTTCAAAACTAAGGCCATGGTTAGCTAGGGCTTGTTCTCCTGAATCCAACGACATAAAATTTGTAAAATTTGGACGTGTGGATCCAAAGATATAAGGGTTTGAAGTTTGCAAAAGTTTCTGTTTTTCAAATCTGTTTTAAATCCAATAGGTGACACGCGGCGTGTTTTAACTGGACGATACCGGTTCAGGTGGATCGTGCAACGCTGGCCGTTGGATCTAATTATCACCGCACGGCTCAGATCATTCGATACCCCTTCGCTCACTTTCTTTCCTAGCCGCTGGATCAAGATCGGACGGTGCTCAGGAGGTTGACCAACAGCTGGCGGCGCCGGCGGCGACGACTGGCGGCGCACGCTCTGTCCGAGGTGGTCTGGCCGTTCTAGGAAGCGAGAGAAGAGGAGGAGAGGCTCACCGTGATCACAGGGTCGTGGTGTTGCTCAACGTGCTGTTGGTTTGACAAGGGGCGCTCGGGGTCGGGCAGAATTCCTCGCCGGAGTTGGTTCTGGCGACGGACGCGCTCGGTCGAGGTCGAAGACGGCTCTTTGGTTCGCGAGAAGACAAACGGAGGGTTGGGTTAGCTGCGTAGGATCATGGCAAAGATGTGTGCGTGATCTAGAGGGTACGGGGTGGTCGGAATTAACCTGTGGGCGTCGTCGGAGTTGAGGCGGACGACGGTGGCGGTAGGAGTCGTCGCTGCAGATCGCCCTAAGGTAAAACAGGAGCATATTTAGATGCGCAAGAGCAAGGCGATACTGGGTGCGTGAACGAGAGAGGTCGGGGCGGTCAGATACTACCTGTGGGCTTCGCCGGAGATGAAGCAGACGGTGGCGACGGTGGTCGTTGTCGAAGGCGAGGTTACAGGGTACCCGCGGTCGAGCTGGATGCACTAACAGATGCGCCTGAGAGTGGGGATGCTGTGAGCTTGGTCAGGGGAAAGAGGGGCGGTGAGTCTTGGCCGGAATTGGTGAGGAGGATCGTCGGAGTAGCAGCGACACAGAGGGAAATTGGGGCGGCCTGGAGGCAGAGGGGAGGCGGTGTCTGAGGAAAAACGGAGGAGAGAGCGAGGCGATTAAAAGGGCGTGGTCGCGGCGAGGGATTAACGCGGCGTTAAGGCGAATTAAACGCGCGGAATCAAGGCCTGCAACGGCAGCGAGGGGGAAGAGGCGTGGTTCGCGCGAGGAAGAAGAAGGAGGAGGCAGTGTGGGGTCCGCTGGTCAGTGGGAAAGGAAATGAGGGAGGGTCCACCAGTCATTCCCTCAGTGGGTTTGATAACGCGTGCGAATCGTTTTCTTTCGGGGTGAGGGAGCTGGGCTGTTTCTGGGCTTGTTGGGCCGGCTGGGCGAGATGGTTGGGCTGCTCTATTTTTTTCTGTCTGGATCCTTTTTCTTTTGCCATTTCTGATTTCTGTTTTGAATTTCCAATCAAACAAACATCAACCAAATCAATTCAAACAACACTCAAATTTGTAATATTGAAATTAGTTCTGTTTAGTAATATGGTCAAAAGCCCAAAATAAAATAATAAAAACTTTATTAATCCAATCTTTAATTAAATAAAATGGAACTTTATTTATTTAACATGGTTTGATTTATTTAATAAAAAATCTCATTTGATAACACTTTTCAAATCTAAATCAGTAGGTTTAATTGGAAATAAAGAATATTTGGAGGATTTGTTTTAAAACATAATAACCTCTTATTTTAGGGTCCATTATTAATTAAATAAAATGGGTCTTAGTTATTAAATCAAAATAGAGTTTGATTCCATTAATAAAATCTTTATTTGAAACCTAGATATTTTCAAAGCCCAATCAGTAGGTTTTATTTGGAAATATTAAATACTTGGAAACTTTATTAAATTAAACAAATAAGTCCTTGATGGTTTATAAATGATAGAACCTTTATTAATAAAACTTGGATAATAAACCCTTATTAATTTGTTTTAAATAAACCTTTGCTAATTTTATTTAGAATAAAATGTTTTTAATTCCAAAGCTTGGCCAAGGTTTAGTTTGGCTTTATAAAATAATCTTTTATTTAAATCCATCTTTTCTTCTGAATACCAAATCTTAAAAAGATCCAAAATAGTAATTCCAAAACATTTTTAATTTCCTTTATTAAATGTTTATCTTTATAAATCTTTTTAGGATTTTATTTGATCAAATGGTTTGAGGTTCCTTTTAAATTCAAAAAGTTTCTTCTGGCTCTGAAAATCAAACAAAGTTTTATTTTTATTAATTTATTTTCACATTACAAGATTTGGAAAATCTTGGGATGTGACAGGCTACCACCCTTAAAATAAATCTCGTCCCGAGATTTGGGAAGGCTGGGGTTACAAGCAAGTTCAAAACAACTAGGGTACTACCACCCTTAGAAATTTCCAAACAAAAATTACATATTGGCCTTCTTGGGTCCTGGAAAACTTCTCTAAGCCAACTTTTGCTTTATTACTACACTTGACTCATGGGCCGAGGTTGAGTTTCTCCATAGGCTTGTTCAACTTGTTTTTCATCCTTTCTGGACAGTTGCTTGCATAATGTCCTGGATTCTTGCAGTTGAAACAATTAATGTCTTTGAGTTCTTTGCGTTGCTCTTGTGGGCAAGTTGCTACATAGTGACCTGGTTCTTTGCAGTTGTTGCACCACACTTGGTCAATCTCTTTATTCTTCTTGTTTTCTGGGCATCCACTGGAGTAGTGTCCCATTTCCTTACATTTACGACATTGCACAAGGCTCATGTCCTGCTTGGGCTTCTTGATTTTCCTTGATCCTTTGAATTGGGTTGTCTTGTTTGGAGGTATGAATGGTCCTTTTCCTTTGGTAGACTTGGATCATTCTTGTTTCCTTTGTTCCACCATGGCATAGATAGGACATAGACCTGGAGTATGATCACTTCCTTCACACAGGTAGCAAGTAGCTTGAGAGGTAGGACATTGTCCAACAGGATGATCTTCTTCACAATTGGGGCATTGTCCTTCATGATCCTTGGAGGTATTATCCTTGTCTCCACAAATGATGCAAGCTGGGGCTCCATCTAGAACAATATTCTTTTCATCCTTGTTATCATAAACTCTCTTTGGATAGCTTTCTTCTATGCTAATCATTTGATTAGTCACCTTAAGCATCAGTTGAGACTGTTCTTCCAAAAACCTTTGTAGTGCTGGATCCTTATCACTATTGTTGACTAGGAACTGAGCTGTTAGTTGGTTCAACTGGTGTTGGGTTGCTATGAGCTCTCTTATGCTGTCAGCTTGGTTGGTGTTGGTGTCATCAACCTTGGAGTCCTTTGGAGTGGTCATCTGTTTGGGTTTGAAGGGAGTTTAGAATAAGCAAGATACTTCTAAGGAATTGTTTCTAATCATACACATCACAACAAACAATGTGCAAACAATCATTTCAATCAAACAACAAAGTTCAAGCACATTTGTAGGCAACAAAATATTTTTGTTACACCACATAAGTTGGTGGTTTTGACTTAACTATAAATAGGGTGGTCCATCTATATGGTTCACTTGTGATCTTTCCTTCCTTCATAATTCTTCTTGTATGAGATCTTGGTTTCCTTGAGAAAACTCTTGGTTGCAATACTTCAAAGTTGTTGATGGCTTCTTCTTATTTTGCATTTCCTCAGTCTCTAAATCTTGAGCAAGATTTCCTTGTTTCACTTGTAGTCCTTAGTGGTTTCCAAGTTGGAAGTCCTTGGTGAATATGCTGAAGATGTTGAAGTCATTAGAGTTGAAGAAGTTGAAGCAATCCTTTGCATATGATGAAGTCTTTGGTCATGGGTAGGTTTTTCCATCAAGTTGAAGTAGAAGAGGTGTAGAGTTAAAACCAAAATGGTTGAGGAAAGAGTTTACAAGTATTTATTTTTGTAAATAAGTTTTTGGAACAATTACAACTCCTATTTTTCTAAGGGTTTTTGTCCAATCCTAGGGTTTACAAATCCTATAGGCAACACAATGCTCTGATATCATCTGTAGAGGTCCCAACCCAATAAGGTAGAGTCCTCCTGTGTTTTACAATGCTAGTCCCTGGATCAATAGCTAGCATCCACAGTTAAGATGTAATATCAAGATACAAAGGTCATAATATAAATTTATAACCAGGAATAACATATGTTTATTACATCAAACATAGCTCATATGGCTATTACATTGCATTTGCAGCGGAATATCTATAAGTATGGGTCAATCATCTTCAAAGTGCCACAGGCAGATGTTGGTTGTAGATTTTGTAGTCCTACTCAATCAAACAATCTTCATTTTAAAACAATCAACCTGCAACATTACAAGTTACAGCCACAAGGGTCAATACATTTTGAATTGTATTGGCAAGCTTCACTTCAATGTATAATGAGAGTGGATCCTATCATTATATGCATATTTGGCTAAGTAGAGTTTAAGGCTTATTTGCAGAAAGCAATATTTTATCCTATCTTTTAAAAAAAAGGTTTTAAAGTCTTTTGTCAAATTTCTTTTCCAAGTTCTTTGAACTCCTTGGTAGAAACTCAAGTGTTCAAATCCTTGTCAAAATCTCTTGAGCACCTTGGTAACCCCAAGTGCAACAAGTTTTATCAAAACTCATGAGTTCCTTGGTAAAGCCCCAAGTACTTCATGCTCTTGAGCACCTTGGTAACCCCAAGTGCAACAAGTTTTACAAAATCTCTTTGAATTCCTTGGTAGACACACAAGGGCATCAAGTTTTTATATTAGAAGTTGGAATGTCGAGATCTCCCATAGTTCAAACTTTAGTTGCTCAGTATTGTCCATAACCGGGGACACGGCTAAGTACTTAGATTTGATTTACTTCTGCAGAAGGAGTACACTTTACCCACATGACACAATCCCATCTTGTTGCCACCAGTGGCCTACTGGATTAGTGCTCACCAAGATGGAGTACTGGCAGACTGAGAATGTGACGAAGTCTTTCCATAAGGTCCTCCCATACATCATTGCTAGCTTTGTCTTCAGCCCCCATGAAGCATTCCAGATCCCCATGTCCATTAACTAAAGACAATGCATGGGTCTTCCTAATGTAATTGACTAAGCCAGAGTCATAATAGCATGTGGTTGTACACGAAAGCCGCAATTGGAGAAGCATGTTTGATCTCTAAGTTTCCTAGGTGGTTTTCTTTTGGAGCACAACACAAAGTGGTTGCCATAGACATGGTTCCCTTTTGTTGCCACCTTCTCCAAAACTTAAAGTATCCTCCACCTAGGAGGTTCATTGAGTCCTTGTTTTATTATGTAAAACACAAGTCCTTTTCTCAACCTTTGTAAAATCTCAACATGTATCTCTTTTTCAAATTATAGCATATAGCATGGCTAAGCATGTACAACTACAAGATTTTCTCTAAGGAAAGTAAGGGCATCCTATTAGGATTTAGCATAGCATAAGTATAAATCATTTTCATGCATGCTTTTAAAAATCCACTAAGTATATAATGAAAATAGTAGGACTTTAGATGATAGTGTAACTTGCCTTTTGGTAGGGAATGGGGTTCACTTCCTTGATCTTGCTAGTTTCACACTTTGCTAATTTCACTACAAGTCAATCAAGCAAATCACCAAATCAACTAACATTCCAAACCAAGGTTAAACAAACAATTTCACATACATAGTAAAGGAGTCTAAGTCATGCAAAGGTGGGTTCTTCTTGCAAGGTTGGTCTCTACTAGGTTTATAAACTTTGTATGGTCCAAATTGGTCATTTACCAAATGGCAAAGTCATTTGTAATTGGGTTTTATCTTAAGACCAAAAATTCATTCATCATTTTATGTGGTGAAAATTATTCTTATCAAAGCAAAACTTTAGGTTTTTCACCAAGTGAGTTGCCTTTGGCAAGTTTGATGTTTTGGGTCAGTAAGTTTTGGTCCAAAACATTTTCCCAAAGTTTTCCTTACAAAAACATTTCCATGATAAAATCAAGGGGTTTATTTGGTTAGAAAATGGCTAAGTTAAATAATTCAACTTATATTTTGTCAAAATCATTTTTGACACCAAGGGTTGGTTCCTAGGGTCAGTATGGTCACTAAAACCCATTTTGAAAAAGATTTAATCCTAAAATCAAATTTAAACAATTTTTATACTCTAAACAAGTACACAAAAGTTTCTGAAAATTCAACCAAGCTAACAGATACTATTTTCAAAACTAAGGCCATGGTTAGCTAGGGCTTGTTCTCCTGAATCCAACGACATAAAATTTGTAAAATTTGGACGTGTGGATCCAAAGATATAAGGGTTTGAAGTTTGCAAAAGTTTCTGTTTTTCAAATCTGTTTTAAATCCAATAGGTGACACGCGGCGTGTTTTAACTGGACGATACCGGTTCGGGTGGATCGTGCAACGCTGGCCGTTGGATCTAATTATCACCGCACGGCTCAGATCATTCGATACCCCTTCGCTCACTTTCTTTCCTAGCCGTTGGATCAAGATCGGACGGTGCTCAGGAGGTTGACCAACAGCTGGCGGCGCACGCTCTGTCCGAGGTGGTCTGGCCGTTCTAGGAAGCGAGAGAAGAGGAGGAGAGGCTCATCGTGATCGCAGGGTCGTGGTGTTGCTCAACGTGCTGTTGGTTTGACAAGGGGCGCTCGGGGTCGGGCAGAATTCCTCGCTGGAGTTGGTTATGGCGACGGACGCGCTCGGTCGAGGTCGAAGACGGCTCTGTGGTTCGCGAGAAGACAAACGGAGGGTTGGGTTAGCTGCGTAGGATCATGGCAAAGATGTGTGCGTGATCCAGAGGGTACGGGGTGGTCGGAATTAACCTGTGGGCGTCGTCGGAGTTGAGGCGGACGACGGTGGCGGTAGGAGTCGTCGCTGCAAATCGCCCTAAGGTAAAACAGGAGCATATTTAGATGCGCAAGAGCAAGGCGATACTGGGTGCGTGAACGAGAGAGGTCGGGGCGGTCAGATACTACCTGTGGGCTTCGCCGGAGATGAAGCAGACGGTGGCGACGGTGGTCGTTGTCGAAGGCGAGGTTACAGGGTACCCGCGGTCGAGCTGGATGCACTAACAGATGCGCCTGAGAGTGGGGATGCTGTGAGCTTGGTCAGGGGAAAGAGGGGCGGTGAGTCTTGGCCGGAATTGGCGAGGAGGATCGTCGGAGTAGCAGCGACACAGAGGGAAATTGGAGCGGCCTGGAGGCAGAGGGGAGGCGGTGTCTGAGGAAAAACGGAGGAGAGAGCGAGGCGATTAAAAGGGCGTGGTCGCGGCGAGGGATTAACGCGGCGTTAAGGCGAATTAAACGCGCGGAATCAAGGCCTGCAACGGCAGCGAGGGGGAAGAGGCGTGGTTCGCGCGAGGAAGAAGAAGGAGGAGGCAGTGTGGGGTCCGCTGGTCAGTGGGAAAGGAAATGAGGGAGGGTCCACCAGTCATTCCCTCAGTGGGTTTGATAATGCGTGCGAATCGTTTTCTTTCGGGGTGAGGGAGCTGGGCTGTTTCTGGGCTTGTTGGGCCGGCTGGGCGAGATGGTTGGGCTGCTCTATTTTTTTCTGTCTGGATCCTTTTTCTTTTGCCATTTCTGATTTCTGTTTTGAATTTCCAATCAAACAAACATCAACCAAATCAATTCAAACAACACTCAAATTTGTAATATTGAAATTAGTTCTGTTTAGTAATATGGTCAAAATCCCAAAATAAAATAATAAAAACTTTATTAATCCAATCTTTAATTAAATAAAATGGAACTTTATTTATTTAACATGGTTTGATTTATTTAATAAAAAATCTCATTTGATAACACTTTTCAAATCTAAATCAGTAGGTTTAATTGGAAATAAAGAATATTTGGAGGATTTGTTTTAAAACATAATAACCTCTTATTTTAGGGTCCATTATTAATTAAATAAAATGGGTCTTAGTTATTAAATCAAAATAGAGTTTGATTCCATTAATAAAATCTTTATTTGAAACCTAGATATTTTCAAAGCCCAATCAGTAGGTTTTATTTGGAAATATTAAATACTTGGAAACTTTATTAAATTAAACAAATAAGTCCTTGATGGTTTATAAATGATAGAACCTTTATTAATAAAACTTGGATAATAAACCCTTATTAATTTGTTTTAAATAAACCTTTGCTAATTTTATTTAGAATAAAATGTTTTTAATTCCAAAGCTTGGCCAAGGTTTAGTTTGGCTTTATAAAATAATCTTTTATTTAAATCCATCTTTTCTTCTGAATACCAAATCTTAAAAAGATCCAAAATAGTAATTCCAAAACATTTTTAATTTCCTTTATTAAATGTTTATCTTTATAAATCTTTTTAGGATTTTATTTGATCAAATGGTTTGAGGTTCCTTTTAAATTCAAAAAGTTTCTTCTGGCTCTGAAAATCAAACAAAGTTTTATTTTTATTAATTTATTTTCACATTACAAGATTTGGAAATCTTGGGATGTGACATAGGGGCATGACCATAAAAGATTTCATTCATATAAATAGAACAACCATTGTTCTCGGATTTAAATGAATAACCACTTCGCATCAAATACGATCCAGATACAATGTTCATGCTCAGTGTTGGCACCATATAACAATTATTCAAGTTTATTACTAATCCCGACAGTAAGTGGAGAGGCAGCGTTCTGACGACGATCACATCAACACTTGATCCATTGCCCACACGCATCTTGACCTCATCCCTTGCTAGCGGTATCAAATACCCAGGTGCTACTGCGAGTACTAGTCAAGTACACATCAATTACATGTATATCATGTATACCTTTATTTGCCTTGCCGGCCTTCTTGTCTGCGAAATACTTGGGGCAGTTGCGCTTCTAGTGGCCAGTCCCCTTACAATAATAGCACTCGGTTTCAGACTTAGGGACAACTCGGGGTTCCTTTTCAGGCACGACAACTGGCTTTCCGCCCTTACTTCCCTTTCGTTTTCCCTTCTTGTCTTTCTTGAAACCAGTGGTCTTATTAATCATCAACACTTGATGTTCTTTCTTGATCTCCACCTCTGCAGTTTTAAGCATTGACAGAAGCTCGGGGAGAGACTTCTTCATGCCTTGCATACAATAGTTCATCACGAAGCTCTTATATCTAGGTGGAAGAGACTGCAGAACACGATGGATGTCTAAGTCAATGGGAATCGTTATTCCCAAGGACACAAGATTATCGGTGTAACCCGACATATTGAGTACATGCTCACTTACGGAGTTGTTCTCTTCCATCATGCATCTAAAGAACTTTTCTAAAGCATTGTAGCTCTCTACAGCAGCATGTGTGTCAAAAATAGTTTTCAACTCACCCATTGTGTCAAAGGCATTGCCATTTTCGAAATGCTTTCGAAGTTCTGGCTCTAGCCCATATAGTATGTCGCAATGAACTAAGTTGTGGTCCTCTTGACGAGTCAAATAGACGTTCTTTTCCTCGTCAGGAGCATCATCAAGTGGTGGGGGATACTAGCGGCGCTTCTAGCACATATTGCTTTTGTGCAGCAGTAAGGAGAATCCTCAAATTCATGGCCCAGTCAGTAAAGTTTCTACCATTCGTCGCAAGTTTATCTTTCTCCATGAACACATTGAAATTAAAAGCAGGTGATGCCATCTACAACAGAATTTGTAAAGTTTATACTAAGTTTATGATAGATCGAGTTCAATTAATCCAAATTATGAATGAACTCCCACTCAGAAACAACATCTCTCGTGTCTTTTTGGTGATTACATGAACCAAATCCACTACACCAAGTCCGATCATCACGTGAGTCGGTGTAGTTTCAAAGGCGAGCATCTATATGGGCATCATATCAAATATATGACTCATGCTTAACCTTTTTGTCCTTTTTCTGAATCCATGTATGTACATGCTAGACTCGCAAAGTAAGAACCTTAGTACTTGTGTGTGTAAAACTGTCTTACACCCGAAATATGATCGTGGATTCAAGTACACCCGATCATCACATTATGTCTTGAAGCGGCGAAACATAATTGGTGCATACTGAAGGGAGAACATATTTTTCTCTTGATATCTAAATGAGGGATCATCTTACAATGCTACTAAAACGCCAAACAAGCAATATAAAATGCAAAAACATCATATGTGAAAAGTGAAATGATATGGTTCTTGCACTTGATCACTATCATGTGCATCATGGTATGATATTTATCATTCCTTTGTTTGTAAGGCCAAGGTCTATGGAACTTACACGTTAGGTGTGTTGTAAGAGTGTCAGTTATACATCAACTTACAACATTACCATATCATGACACTAGCCCAACAACAATCTAAACTAGACGCTTCTAACTTATCCATTGCAAGTTTTATGTGGCTTAGGGCTTTCGAAGATATAACCGTTCTTACCTATGAACATGGAACCACAACGATGATAACTAAGTAGCAACTCGTTGTAAATCAGATATTGACTATACTAGGGGAGACAGACACCCGCTAGCCACTTATGCAAAACTAGTTGCATGTCAAGCATGGAACTGGTCTCATGTGCGAGGACATGTAAATTTAGTCTGGACCGCTTCATCTCACTATGCCACCAATATCCAAAATACAAATAAGAAGCAATAACATGATCATCATCGCCCACATACTCATATGCGTACTACCCGTGCAAAGCATCTACACATAGATCATGCTCTGATAACACTGTTGGGTTCATAGCATAGAAAACAAAAAAAATCCTACGATGGGAACTACTAAGCACCAAGATAGATCTACTAGATACAAGATACAGGTGGATATACATTCATAGAGAACATACCCTTGTAGACTGACAAAGTTTAACGAGGTTGAACTCGTGGATGATGTAGTCGAACGCTTGCCGATCTCAAGATCAAGAAGAAGTCCAGCGCCGCAAATCAGCAGCGCATCCGTGATCGCACACACGTTCAGGCCACCGAACAACCTCCGCCTCCTCGCTCTAGCAATGCAGCGGAAGCAACAACTCTTTTCAGACGAAAAGCCATCTGGAACATGTATCTCGCTAGTCTGAGACCATGGGGGAATAATTCTAGAGGGGGAGAGAGATCCTTCACGAGGAGGTGTGAGTGTGAGAGAGAGAGAGAGGGAGAGGGGGCCTTTTATAGGAGGAGGGAGGTCACCCCAAGGGCCATGGCTGGTGCATGGGGGCTGCCCCCTTCCTCCATTCATGTGAGTGGAGCTCCCACTCACAAATTTTCTCTCCATTTTCTCCACTCAAAATCACACTCAAATTCCCATTAAATTTCCACCAAATTTAATGTAATCTCTCATTAAATAAAACTCATTTTATTTATTTATTTAGAATTTTATCAATTACATTAATTAACAAACATTTACATAAAACACCTTGCTACTTTTCAATTTCACATGCAGAACCAATTTCACCCCAAACAATTCCAGTGTCCATTGAAATAATTTCGGCGCTTTGCAATTCTTTCGTCTAGAACATATTTGCTCCAAATGGTGTTGGTATCCCTTAAGTGTGTCACCCTATGGTTCGGGAATAATGCAGACATGATCGAGACCCCTCTCGGATCAATAATTATAAGCGAGACCTGGAGATCCATACTGACTCCCACACATTCAACGATGACTTCTGTGATCGTGAGAACTTTTACGCTAGTAACTTAATCCCTTTGTCTCGCGATATATTACATGTCCGAGATTCGATCATCGGTATTCCATATCTAGTTTGATCTCGTTACCGATATGCACTCTTTTCTTGTTCCCATGATATAACATTCTAGTGATCACATCACTTTCTTGCAAGCTAACTATTGTGATATCACCGAGAGGGCCCAGAGTATATCTATGCATCATCGGGATGGAAAAAATCTACTCTTGATCCATGAGCTTCTACATAACACCTTCGTAGCACTGAACCCACCTTTATAGTCACCCTGTCATGGTGTGATGTTTGATGTTATCAAGATACTCTTCCAGTGTTAGTGATTGACATGATCTCATGGTCTAAGGACTTTACTTCATATGATGTTATCGCAATATAAACACAATGACTTTGATTGTAATGCTATACTTCGGATGAATGTTCATCACATCATTCCAACAATATTGTGATATCATTATTAACAACATAAAATGTCCATGATCAGAAAACCTTGATCATCTTGTTAATCAATAAGCTAATTTATAAGAGGCATAACTAGGAACTTTCTATTTGTTTATTAAACACGCATGTATTAACATTTCCGTATTAATACAATTATAGCATGCAAAATAAACATCTAGCATACACTTGGAATACATATAATAACAACTTTATTATTGCCTCTCAAGGCATATTCCCTTCAAAAAGGAGCCTTTTGTTATGGTGTCTACTAACTGTGTGCAAACTCTCATATGCAATAAGAGCACTGTCGGTGATAAGCCTGCCGGGAACAAAGGCACTCTGAAACTCTGAGACAATGTCTGGCAAGAAGATTTTCAGCCTATTGGCAACAACTTTGGAAGCAATCTTGTACAGGACATTACACAAACTGATAGTTCCAAATGTAGGTTTTTTTGAATTTGTTACCTTGGGGATGAGCACTATAAATGAATCACAAAATCCTTCCGGTATCTTCGCGCCACCCAAGAAACTACGGACAACATCACAAACATCATTTTGAACAAGATCCCAGTTTACCTGGTAGAACATGGCAGGGAAGCCATTAGGGCCAGGCGCTTTGGTTGGTCTCATTTGAAGGAGGCCCACTTTGATCTCGTCATTAGTGTATGGATTGCACATCTCACCATTCATCTGATTGTCGACCTTAGCTGGAATAGAATCAATAACCTTGTCCATAAACACCAATGGTTATGAACTGAAAAGGACCTCATAGAAATGATGAACCATATCCTTAATCCTAGCTTGATCCTCAACAACTGACCCATTCTCCCATACTTGGGGCCGAGATGCGGTTAGTCCTTTTCCTTGCCGATGCCTTAGAATGAAATAAGGCAGTATTGTGGTCTCCTTCATGGATCCAATCCACTCGCGACCTCTGCCGCGCCATAATATCCTCCCTTTCAAAGAGCTCGCAAAGCTGAAGCTCAAGATGTTTTCCTTCATCTAGGCTACCATCAGTGATAGCAGAAGAACTCAGGGATCGAAGAGCTTTCTCTAGACGTGCAATCTAATGGCAAACAGAACCAAATGAGGTCCTACTCCAATCCTTCAGCAAGTCCGCCATCTAGTTGAGGTTGGCCCATGTAACCTACAGTGGGTTAGGCCCAACACTGTTCCCCTTCCAGGCCGCTTTCACCACCCTAGCATAATCATCAGCTCGCCTTCACACCGCCTCGTACCTAAAACCTTGTTGAACAGGGCGCTCCAGGGGTGAGGCACACATGATTTCAGATTTACAAGCACCACATAGTGGTCCGAGGAAGTGGTGATAATATTCTCCATGTTGCAATCCTCAAACAAAGAAAAAAAGCCTTCATTAGCCACCGATCTGTCCAATCTGACACGAATATTACATTGAGCATCCTATCGGTTGGACCATGTAAACTTTGGGCCTGAGAAACCGAGATCTACCAAGTTGCAGGCATCAAGGCAGTCTTGAAACAAAGCCATTTGAGCATCAGAATGACCAGTCGATTCGTAATGCTCCTCGTGCAACAACACCTCATTGAAGCCGCCGCAGCATATCCAAGGACCATCCCATTCCCGACGAAGGCGACGAAGCATGTCCTAGAAGAAGTGACACAGCTCACATTGCGGTTCACCATACACAAAGGTAGCACGCGAAGATACAGAATCATCTGAGGAAACCGTCACATCAATCACAAGTGAGTTGGCGCCCTGTAGGGAAACTGAATAAGGGTGCTTCCAAAAGAGCACAAGTCCACCACTACGACAGCGTAGGAGCCCGTGTAGCCCAAGGACCACATGAAATTTCTAGATTTTGTATCCCACATCTTAGTCTCAGACAAGAACAGGATGCCAGGCCTAAAAGACTTCTCCAGCCAGCAAAGCTCACCCACTATCATATTAGACCCTAAGCCGCGACAGTTCCAGCACATAAGACTCAATGCGTCTGGCGGGACTGCATCGTAGTCGCCGCCTGATCCGCCGATCGAGCAGGGGTTATTCTTAGTTTCTTGTTCGAGTATGAACTATGCACATCATCCTTAGTCACCGTTCTAGCATCATCGGTGAAACCACAATTGCTAAGGGACCAACATCAACAGGGGGTGCCTCCAACATCAGAGCATCACCGGGCACCTTAGACGTCTTCTGCTTCTTCCCTGCCGTAACAGGCTTGGTTTTTGCCAGGGAAGCCTCCCTCCCGACCTCATCTGTGTGGCCACGCCCATGACCTTTAGCAGTGCCTCGACCATGGCTCCTCCCAGCATCGATACCACCCTTTAATAGGGACAAGACCTCAGCCTGCCCAGACTGGTCCAGCCCAACAGAAGGTGACGGGTGGCCCCTACCAACAGAAGTTCCATGTGCCGACATGCCAGAGTGATCAGTTGAAGCAGTATTGGTTCCTCGATTTAGACCCTCTCGACTTCTTGGCAAAATCATCAACACACAGCCTTTTTGCACAATAAGGGAGCTCACCATTCTCATCACGCTCTGTCGGAGTAGCACATGTTAGATGAGAGTGACCTATCAGGCCACAAGAGAAACAGTATATTGGCATGCATTCATATTGCACGGCATAGCATGAGGGGTTCGTCTACCTTCACTTCCATCCTCAGCCGCATGTATCCATGCCAACATCTGCCAAGTGAACCAGCTTCAACCTTTTTCACCAAGACAATTGGTTTGGCAATCAACTCCCCCTAGTCAGAATTCATCAATCTATTTGGAAGGAGTAGGATTCTGGCCCAGATGGCCAACCTGTCAAAGACAACTTGTTGTGGATGCACCTCCACATCATACTTTTTCATTAGCACAACATGTTTGTCAACAACCCACGGAGAACCTTCCATGGCACGATCAGGTTCCACCTTTGAACAGAACTCAGCAACGAACAGATTGTCCCCTGTTGGGTTGAGAAGCAGACCTTTCAGATTGCCCCATGCAGCCCTCAGTGCCGCAGAGATCGTATGAGTATGCAGGGCGTTCGGGGCCAGAATCTTACCCACAAATGCCCGCTCTGGATCCACAAGCCCCAGATTATCAACATCATCGATCACGACCGCTTTAGATTCAGCCGCCGTTAGAAGAAACCTCACCATCATCTTCTCAACGTGATCCCTAGAAGCGGATCCGTCCTTCTCACTTCTAGTCGCCACCGCAGACTCTTCTCCTTTCTCAGATCACGGTGGGATTGAGGAACCATCCCCACGCAGATCAGAACACACCTCCGTTGCCGCACAGTTTTCCTTTCCCCCTGCTGCGCCCTCCATGAACTCCGGCTCTCCGATCTCCTTCGTGCTCAGCCAAGGGTGGGTAGTTCTGTTGAGAGAGCCCCTTGATCACCCCAAACCGAGACTACATGAGGAGAGAGGAGGGGCCAAGTCGAGGCAGGGCACGGGATCGAGGAGGATCACAGAAACCCAAAAGAATCACGATCGCGATCATGGTCTCACCGGAGTCCTAGCCCTAGAGATCGGGAATCGTCTGAGTGCCATCAACCCTAGAAACCGGACAATTTTCTAGAACAACGAACTCGGTTTAGGAGAGGCGGACAAACAAATATGCAGGGCTAGAAGCTGGAGCCTTTTCGGCTTTGGCTTGTGCAGAAACTGCTCTGACTTGAGCTGCTCATAGAAATAGCACTGAAAATAAATTCTCTAGTTCTTTTAGGTTTTGGTTTTATTGTCCTAGCTTATCTTCTAGGTTGTCTGATGAAAAGTCTATAACACCCCTAGAATGAGCTTGTATGTTGATTAAATGATATTGTTTTTTAGGTTAAAGACAGTCATTCTGCCATTCGGTGTGTTTCCGCAAAAAAATATTGAGTTACATCTAAGAAACATGCATCGGCAATGCTGGCACAAATCAATACAATACATTCAGTTGAAAATTACAATAGCATCCGTTGAAAATTACAATCAGCAAAACTGCAAAAGTGCACTAGCAACGTTGAAATTATGACCTTTATTGTAGGTATCTCTGAACCAGCTGTGCATCCGTTTGTGTATCTCTGAACCTTCTCGCGTAGAGCGAGGATGTGGAGGAGTGGCCATGGAGGACCAGATGGTCTGGAAAGCAGCCACTCAGACCTGCGTATACGGTTGTGAGGGCATATCCAACGGGTCGATCTAATCCGTCTGAGCGCGTCCGAACGTGTTCGTGCAAATGTGCAGGGACGTGCGCGGTCTTTTAGTAGCACGACTCATCCGGACCGATGCGTCCGGCTCAACCCATCCGTGCACCTAATTTGGACAACAATTGTGTCGGTCCGGACAGCGTGCGCGTCCTCCCGTATCCTCCCGCGAGGGGCCAAGGAACGCTTGCCAGCGACCCATCGGCTTTCTTCCATTAGCCATCAATGGAAGGTTGTTCCAAAGTCTGGCCGCACCACTGCTAGCTCCGCCCGATGCCTTCCCTCCTATCGCGACACTTCAATGTTGTCGCTTCGTCCTACGCACCGACATCCGATGTCGTGCCTCTTTAACAGGCCACCCACTGCCATCTTCTCCCACACCACACCATTTTGTCCTTCTTACCATCCTCCACTACCGGTAGCTAGCCATGGCCGACGGCATTGGATCGAGGGGAGGGCGTCTGGATGACCATCGGGTCCTGGCCGTGGACGTCGAGGCAGGCGCTGAGGGCGCGGAGGACGCGTCCAAAGAAACACGCCTCCACGCTCTCCCTCACCACCGTCATCGCTCGAGCTCGATTATGTCGACAACGACTTCGAGTTCGCCATGACCATCCACTCGGGCATGACGCGGGACAGGATGATCCTCCCCCGCAAGTTCACGTCTCTGGTGGATGGTGCAGATCCCTAGCAGGTCATGCTACGGGCGGCCGTTGTCAATACCAGTGTGTGGCCGGTGGACGTGTTGTTCGACCGCCTCGGCCAGATGTTCCTTGCCAACGGCTAGGAGGATTTCGCCCGACGACACCAAATCGAAGTGGGAAACTTCGTCGTCTTCAAGTATGACATGGAAGCCATGCTCACTGTCAGCGTCTTCGACGACACATCCGACGAGTAGGCTTAGCACTGGACTAATGTGTACTCGCCATGTATCCTGTTCGGAATGTGGGCATCGGCCATCTGCAATGAAAGTCTTTATTCAAGTCTTGAAACAATTCTTACAAGCAAACCGCACCTACAACTGTGCGCCGCCTAAGCTGCTGGGGCGGCGACGGTGACGGGATGAAAAGACGTCATTCTTCTTTGAGAGATTGGATGATCGCCCGCTGCGTCTGCACCTCCTCTTCATCTTGGGCAAGGTGGATGCGCAAGGAAGCATCGTCGGGATTGTCCTGCGCCGCTTCCCAGAGGTCACCACGTACCAATGCAAGCACGTCCCACTGCGGTACTCCAGCAAAAAGACGCGTTCTGCCACCTCCCATGTGAAAGGCTCGCGAGTGGTCTTGTGGCGGTCGTAGATAGGTCGCGACCCATGGTTGCGGCGCATAGTGTAAATCTGCGGCCGCCCTAGAATCAGAGGCAGCAGCACACCCGGTAACTCCGGTGAGTTCGGCCACCACGAGGGCAACGTGTGTTCAGGCTCTTTTGCGCGGATGTCGGGGTTGCCACGGAGGATAGTGCGGCGACGCGGACGGCCAGGCATGGTCGTTTGTGGTGGCGGGGGGGGGGGGGGGGGGGGGTTATGGTTGTGTATCTTGTCTGGCCTCCCCTTTTTACGGTTGCTCTTGGACGTGGCGGGATACACCCAGAACAGACGGGAAGCAGTGGGAAAGAAAGACGGGAGGCGGCGGGAAAACACTGGAAATACACATGCGCTAGTATTGGTGAGGGCCTATTTGCCAAGCACGGATAGATGGGTCGCATCGCTAGGTGCGGTTGGCCAAATAGGACGGACCTCGATCCAAACAGACAGAAATGGACCGTTTGGGTTGCTCGTTTGGGTCGGCCCGATGGAGACGACGGGAGGATGCACTGGACATGGCGTGGAGGAGGTGGGTACTATGTAGTTCGACCGGGGAAACCAACGCCGACGGAGAAGGCAATAGATCGAGCCCTGGCCGGCGAGCTCGAGCTCAGCTCTATCCAGGAGGACGATCTGGTGGAGTCCGGAGGAGGCAATGCCGGCGGACGGCGTGACAGATCAAGCCCTGGCTGACGCCTCGAACTTCACTCGATCAGCGAGCTTGGGGAAGGCCAAGGGCTATCCTTCCGCCATGGAATGGGACCGCGGTTGGTAGTGGAAGCTTTTTTGGCGGCGTGGGGTTGCGGGGGTCGGCAGCCAGAGTTTGCCCATGGTGGCTCGTTCGCGTTCTGCTCTTGGTTAACGAGAGAGGAGAGATTCGTTGTTATTCTGCTCGGGCCCAAACAAAATAGTTCCGTCATCGAGAGGACCTCACGTGCAGTGCGGTGGTATTTTGCGTAAATACCATGATAAATAGGGGTATACAGATATACCATTTCAGCCAGAACCCGGGAAGCTGGGTATCCCCGGCTTCTCCAAACTGAACCGTGAAGAAATCGCTGAAGTCAGCTGCCACTTGAAACGACTTAAAATCGAGTACTTTTTGCTTTAGTTTATTTTCATCTCTAAGCCATCGAGAAGCTTCAAAAGAATTAGGCCTTAAGTCTTTTTCTTTTCTAGACCTTGAATCTGTTCGAGAAGCTAAAAAGAAGTCGGGCATTCAAGTTGGTACATGGGCGCGTTCCACCTGCGAGTGTGAGCAACACGGTCCATATAAGAATTGTTCAGTCGGCCGGGGCCGAGAAGTGAGGAGGTTCTAGCGTGCAGATACAACACCAAAATGCAAAGTTATGGGCGTGTTTGCTAGGCCATATTTTCATGTGGCTCGTTTGTTGTGTTAGATCGCATGTATTTTTTACATCGCACGGGTTTTAAATCAGTCCAAAAATTGGCCCGCTGTGAACGCCGATTTTGGGCATTTTCACGAGGATATGCCCTGGCGAGCGCGAGGGGAGGAACGTCGTGCACGAGGAGGCAGCACAGAGATGGAGGGAGCCGGGAAAATTGCAGCGGCATATGACGCAAAAATTAGGCTCACCTCCCTCTTACACTATCACCACTCGTTGGAAGACAAATCCATCCCCATTTTATTCTTGGGCAGCGGCTTTGGTGGCAACACTAATTTAGATCTCGGACAGCAGCTGCTACGACCACTTCGGCACTGGCTACTACGTATTCGCTGGCTCTGACGTCTAAGGTTTCGCAGGTCTACGGCACCGGCTTCTCCCTCGCCTTCTTCCCCGCCTGCTCCCAGTCTTCGACTTTTGCAACCATGGAGGTAAGAACCTTATCCTTGCCTCCTCCTCCCCTACGTTAGTACCTAGGTAGTTAGCTCCAATTAGGGGTAGATGTCATGGTTAGGTTTAAGTTGGGGGGCGAATAGACACTTGAGATAACCGGGGAGGGAGTGCACGATCTTGCCGCGCATGAAGAACACGAAGAACTCTCCACACTTATGATTTTATTGAACCAAGAAGTTTACAAGTGCTCCTAGAGCTATTCGAGCATAGTCTCAGAACACTAGTTTCCTACTTAGTCCAACCTTCTCAAAACCCTAGCTATGCCCCTCCTTATATAGGCGATGGGCTGCTAGGTTACACCTTTGGGTCCTAGGGTTACTGTTTGGATCTTTGTCCTCACTGTGCGGGTCGGGTCATGGGCTAGCCCTGAGCCCTTGACCCAGTCCACAAAGCTATACATCGAACGGTCTTCACGTTCATAGCCTCCAGCTCTTTGGCATGATGTAGTGACTTTGTATGTCAGCCCTTTCTTTGGGCGTCACCCGGCTCCTTTTATGTCACCCGACGTCGCTCTTCTCTCTTTTGACCATGCTTTACCATGGTCCCTCATGAATCTCCCTCGGAAAGCTGCCACGTGTCCTTTCTGACTCGACCTTCCTTCGTGAGACCCGGCTCGTCGCTTCCTGCTGAAGGGAATATGCCCTGAGGGGCAATAATAAAGTGTTTATTATGTATATTCCAAGTATATGATAGATATTTATTTTGCATGCTATAATTATATTAATATGGAAACATTAATATATGTGTGTTTAATAAACAAACAGAAAGTTTCTAGTTATGCCTCTCTCATAAACTAGCTCGTTGATTAACAAGATGATCAAGGTTTCCTGATCATGGACATTGGATGTTGTTAATAATGAGGTCACAACATTAGTGTAATAATGTGATGAACATTCATCCGAAGTATAGCATTACGATCAAAGTCACTGAGTTTATATTGCTATAACAACATAAGAAGTGATCCTAGTCCTTAGACCATGAGATCATGTCAATCACTAACACCGGAAGAGTATCTTGATAACATCAAAGGTCACACTGTAACAGGGTGATTATAAAGATGGGTTCGGTACTATTAAAGTGTTATGTTGAGGCCCATGGATCGATAGTGGAATTTGTTCATCCCGATGACGGATAGATATGCTCTGGGCCCTCTCGGTGATATCACATTGGTTAGCTTGCAAGCAAGTGATTTGATCACTAAAATGTTATATCACGGGAACGAGAAAAGAGTACATGTTGGTAACGAGATCAAACTAGGTATGGAGATACCGATGATCGAATCTCAAACATGTAATATATCGCGAAACAAAAGGATTGAGATACTAGCGTAAAAGCTTCTCGCGATCACAAGAAAGTCATCGCTGAATGTGTGGGAGTCAGTATGGACCTCCAGGTCCTGCTTCTGATTATTGATCTGAGAGGGGTCTCGATCATGTCCACATTATTCCCGAACCGTAGGGTGACACACTTAAGAGACACTGGCATCCATTTGTAGCAAAAGTTTCATGCCAGAAAGAATAACAAGCGCAAGAATTTATTTCACTAGATACCGAAACAGGTTTTTAGGTGAAATTGCAGAAAGTGTTTTTTCTTGTGAAATGAAATACTAGCAAGGGGTTATATGTGAATATTTTTCATTAAAGTAATTGACAAAATTCTGAATAAATAAAAGGAGTTTTGTTTAATGAGAGTTTGCATTAAACTTGGTGGAAATTTAATGGGAATTTGAGTGGGTTTTTGAGTGGAGGGAATTGAAATTCATTTGTGTGAGTGGAGTGTCCACCCACATGAATGAAGGAGGGGAGGGGTCAGCCCCCATGGCCGGCGGCCACCCCCTTGGGTGCCCCCTCCTCCTATAAGAAGAGCCCCCCTCCTCAATTCTCACTCACACCTCCTCGTGAAGGATCTCTCTCCCCCTCTAGTATTTATCCCCCATGGTCTCGGACTAGCGAGATACATATTCCCGATGACTATTCGGCAAGAAAGAGTTGTGATTCCGCTGCATCGCTGGAGCGAGGAGGCGGAGGTTGCTCGGTGCCTCGGACGTGTGTGTGAGCACGGATGCGCCGCTGATTTGTGGTGCTAGGACTTCCTCTCGATCTTGAGATCGGCAAGAGATCGTCTACATCAACCATGAGTTTAACTCTTTAAGATTTGTCGGTCTTCAAGGGTATGTTCTCTACGGATGTACATTCGCTCGTTGATTGTATCTAGTAGATAGATCTTGGTACATAGTTGTTCCCATCGTAGGAAATTTTTTGTTTTCTATGCTGCGAACCCTACAGTGGTATCAGAGCCGGATGTATGTGTAGATGCTTTGCACGGGTAGTACACATATGAGTATGTGGGCGATGATGATCAGGTTATTGCTTCTTAGTTGTACTTTGGATATTGATGGCATAGTGGGATGAAGCGACCCGGACAAACTTTACATGTCCTCGCACATGAGACATGTTCCATGCTTGACATGCAACTAGTTTTGCATAAGTGGCTAGCGGTGTCTGTCTCTCCTACTATAGTCAATATCTAATTTGCAACGAGTTGTCAACAATTTGGTTATCCTCGTTGTGGTTCATGTTTGTAGGTAAGAACGGTTCTATCTTCAAAAGCCCTAAGCCACGTAAAACTTGCAATGGATAAGTTAGAGGCGTCTACTTTAGATTGTTGATGGGCTAGTGTCATGATATGGTGATGTTGTAATGTCAACGCCCGGATTTTTAATCCCAGATGCCTGTTATGCCATACATCACAATCCTAGGATTACCATTTTTGCGAGACATAACAGAATTGGATACCACAGTACATCATCCATTACAAACCATACATAAGGTCTTACACAAATAAGGATCTCATGATCCAGTTCTTAATACAACTCAAGCAGCGGAAATACGTAATAATAAAGGTAGCGTAGGCGAAGCTCCATCTTCGGGGTCACAGGCAATGCTGATGATGGGATATGATCCTAGTTGTCGTAACCTTCCTGGGGTCCA
Source organism: Avena sativa (assembly GCA_916181665.1). Lineage (NCBI taxonomy): Eukaryota > Viridiplantae > Streptophyta > Magnoliopsida > Poales > Poaceae > Avena > Avena sativa. The sequence continues at coordinate 201,518,676 of OV702282.1, forward strand.
TATCCTGGTACTCCTCTTCATAGTCTGGCCACGGGAATAGCCAGGGACAAAGCCATGAGTACTCTTTAAGTACTAGCAACTAATACTAACAAGGGAAGGGGGGTTTTGTAATAGGACACTAAGTTCTAGGGTTGTTTTGCAAAAAGCCAGATTTACCTCTACTAAGTTCAGAAGCAAGACAAAACTAGTTAAATTTTATAACACCTAAGTGGGAACTTGAATTTCATGTCACCACTCTGTTGTGGTCAAGTCAAAATCTCAATTCATTTCACAAGTCATTTTGAAAACATCTGACGGGGGAACAGTATGGCCACTCCAACTGTCTATAACCGTGAACACGGCTATTCGAATAGTTTGACACTCTGCAGAGATTGTACACTTTCACCACAATATTCGATACATCCGTCAGGAACAAATCCTAAATTCACCATACTCAGTATGCGGATAATCAATCCTAACCTTTCAATTACACGCCATAGTATAGGCACCTCCCCTGTGAGTTTGGCCTCCCAACCATGACCAACTGTCATCTTGGGTACTGCACAGGTGGACAATCTTCACAAGGTAGCCTCAGCTCAGACCTTGGCCGTGAGGGAACTAATACTAAGGTATATAAGTATCCAGTCAAGCCCTACCCAATCTTCGGGTATTGTGGTTGTACGGTAAAATTGGAATGGTATCACATCTAGACAACCATCAGTTTTATAAAGGGCTAAGGCTCATGCCTTATCATTTTCATCACCAAAATCATCTGGTGTTCGAAAACACATGTCAAAACATCTCAGTAGAATGACTCATTATTCTAAGGTTTTCATAACCATTTTCCACCAAGTATTACCATCTAAAGTTGATCAAGTTTTATGCTTAGCACTAGCATCTACAAGTGGGGGTGAGTACTAATGAGGGGTCATAAACTAGTGGAATTTTAACTAAGTTCAATCTCATGCCTTAGGATGACATCAAGATTATCTAGCTTAGGCCAAATTTATGCTGTTTATGCAACCTTCAATTAACCTCCTAGAATCTACAATTCACTTAAGTAAACTCTAAGTAATAGCTTTGATAAAGAAATAAAGTAGAAGCTTGCAAGTAAAACTAGAATTGGGTATCATCAAATGTGTCCAACCAAGCATGCTTAAAGCATTTCCTAGGTTATATACTTTCATAATTGCAAGTGTTAGCTTGCACATTCAACTAGTAGTATCAGGCTTGCCTTGTGCAGAGCAGTGGTTGAAGTTCTCCTCGGCTTCTTCTTCGTAGTATCCTCCTTCCTCCTCGTATCCTTGGTCGGTACTAGCGTCTATAAATAAATACGAGGTACACAATCACCAAATAATACTTAACTACTTTCAATCATCACACAAAGGGGTTCTATAGATGATCTAGCATCATCACTAACATTACAAGACTAAAGCATTTGTCTTATTGATTTTATTTTTAGAAAAGTAATTTCTACTCATTGAAAAACTACTTAAGATTTAATATTCTCCAAACCAAACATGGGATCATGTTGACACATGTCATCACCACTTATTTCAGTACATGGGAATGTGATTTAAAGTGGTGTCACAATTTAATAAGGTTTAACCCTTTTATTTTAAATAAATAAAGTGACTAGAAATGCCTATGTGGCATTCTTTTATTACTTGGACATTATTTCTGTAAGTAAACCCATATAATTTGATATATTCTGAAAGGTATGGTTAAATGTGATTTTTGAGAGTTGGAGTCAACTCAAAATCTATTATGGTTTAAATTTGAAAAATGTCTGAAGGCAGAAAAGCTTCTGCCTTGTTATTTTTACCAAGGGTGATCTACAGATCCAAATGATTTGAATCCAACGGTCTTGGATTAAGCATTTCAAGACCTTTCTAACAAAATTGGTTTCATTCAATTTGGTTCACTGAATCGAGCTGGGTTGATTTTTGAAACTAGGTACAGAACTGTGTTTGAATGAAAATAGAAAAATCTAAATTCAAACGAGTGGGCTGCGTGGGAAGGGGAAATGGGCCGGCCCAGCGTCACTCCGCGGCGCGGGACGCAACTGACAGGGGGGTTCCACCAGTCAGTGGCTCTTTAAACGCAAAGCGGTACGGGGCGATATCGGCCGCACAATCTAAGTCTAATCGAACAGCTACGGCTCATCGTCCACGTCGGGAAGCGCCGGCGGGACAGAACCCTAACGCGGCAGGTGGGGGTCGTGGGAGGCTCACCGGGGCTCAGGAGAAGGTCGGCGATGCGGGCGAACGACGAAGTCAACGACGGCGAACCTCCTGGTACCGGTAGCTTCTCCTGGGGCGGCTCCAATCGATGGCTTCCTTCTTCTCCAGCAGCGGCGGGCTCCGGTGAAATTCCGGTGATGCGCTGCTCGCCTTGATCCGGAAATGGGGTGGGGTGGTTCTGGGTGAGAGGGGAGTGGAATGGTGTGAAGAATTCGAGCGAGGGAGGCCTCTATTTATAGTGGTGAGAGGGGACCGACGGGCGCAATCTGATCTCGTCATGGTCGACGACAAAGAGGGCTATCGGCGTGGGCGATGGTAGGGGGCGGTGCTGTGCTCCCGGGCGAAGCTCACGGCATGGTGGCGAGGCGTGGGGCGGTGCTGATCGGTCGGAACACTGCGGTGCTCTGCGCGTGCCTGACGGAAGTTTTAATGGCGCACATAGCGCGTGGTCCGCGCGGCAGCGAACGGGCGTGTCTGCGGGGTTGCTGGGACGGTGGTGATCACGCATGCACGCGGCGAGAGCGGCGCGCGGTCTGTGTGTACTGGTCGAGCGTGGCGCACGGGGCGCGCTCTCGGCATGCTCGCAGAGCGGCTTGGCATGGCTTGGGCGTGTGGTCCAGTGGCTGGCATTGCTCGCGGCTGGGACAGGGAGTGGCGGTGGAGTGCTAGCTTGCTCCTAGACAAGGTTGGCGAGGCTAGTGTTGCTCGTAGATTGCTGTCGACTATGGGGTGGCAATGGTGCTCTCGGCCTATTCACCATTAATGACAATGGCCAGCTTACAGTGGTGCTAGTGATTAGTTAGGGTTGTTAGATGATCTACTAAGGATAGTGGTGTCCAGAGAGGGAACAAGTTAGGCCAGAATCACTGCACACTATAGTGTTTAGGATTTGTTTGATTTGCATCTGCAAGGTGTTTGATGAAATGGCCGCATGAACTCAAGTTTTGAATTTTGAAAAGATTTTTGGTGGGTGTGCTAGGCATGTACTGGTGATACTGTGGATGCTTGGGTTTTGAAAGTTGAGCTTGTTTGAGTGGTTTTTGAAAAAGTGGGATCTTCCCATATGATATAGATTCAATTTTAAACTGTCATTTAAACTATGCATTTGAATGATTTTGGATGATCCCAAACTGGTCCTTGGTACTTTGTTATGAGTACTATCAAGGGGTGCAAAGATCCAAACATGTTTCTGTTAAGTTCTGAAATTTAGGGATAGCCAAAGTAGGCATGGGAGTTAATTTGACCAAAGTGACCATTCACTCATTTTGTTTGTTTTGATTTGTTTGTCTTTGGGAAAAGTGTGGGGATTGTTTAGATGATGTTTATTTCACCTAATAATCATTTTACAAGCAAAGAAACACACAAGCATGGCAATTCAAAAGAATCCAAATTGTAATGCTTACACATATGCATGCTTTCATATTTTTAATTTGAAACGTTTTTGTTAACGCTAATTTTGATGCTTAGAGTTTGATTATCCAAGTTTAAGATTTTTGGGATGTTACAAACCTTCCCCCCTTAAACAAAATCTCGTCCCGAGATTTAAAAAGGACGAAAATGATTACCTAGGATTTGAAGAGATCGGAAAACTCCGTCCTGATGTGATCTTCGCGCTCCCAGGTAGCTTCGTCTTCTGTGTGGTTGCTCCACTGAATCTTGAGAAACTTGATGCTTCGGGTTCTGGTAGTTCTGAAAGCTTCTACCAAAATACGGATGGGTACTTCGGGATAGGTCAGGTCATCGTTGATCTCTATGGTCCGGTGATCGATATTCTTGAACACTTCGGTCTTCTCTGGAACTTCGAGGCACTTGCGAAGTAATGAGATATGGAACACATTGTGCATGGCTGACATCTCTTCGCGCAGTTCCAATTGATACGACACTTCTCCTCGACGGTTCAGAATCTTGAAGGTCCGATATATCTGGGGGCTAACTTTCCTTTGAGTTGTAAACGCTGCATTCCTTTTAAAGGCGACACTTTCAGATACACAAAATCTCCTATGTTGAAGGGGAGGTCTCGACGTCTCTTGTCGGTGTAACTCTTCTGCCTTGACAGAGCGGTCTTGAGGTGCTCACGAATCTTGTGAACCTTCTCTTCTGCTTCTCGTAGGATGTCAGGTCCGAAAATCTGACTCTCTCCTACTTACGACCAGTTCAAAGGGGTGCGACACTTCCTTCCATCCATGAATTCAAATGGGGCCATTTGCAAACTAGCTTGATAACTGTTGTTGTATGAAAATTCTGCAAAAGGCAGACAATCTTCCCACTTAGATCCATATTCTAACACACATGCTCTCAGCATATCTTCGAGTATTTGATTTACTCGCTCCGTCTGTCCATCAGTCTGAGGGTGATACGCGGTGCTAAAATCTAGGCGGGTTCCTAAACCTTCTTGGACCATCTTCCAGAATCTCGAAGTAAATTGAGTTCCTCGATCCGATACGATGTTCTTGGGGACTCCATGCAAACTGACGATTCTAGCGATGTATAACTCCGCTAGCTTCGAACTCTGATATGTGGTCTTGACTGGCAAGAAATGGGCGACTTTGGACAATCTGTCCACTATGACCCAGATAGAGTCATTTCCCCTACTAGAAGTAGGTAATCCGGTGATAAAGTCCATTCCAACGGAATCCCATTTCCATTCCGGAATCTGCAATGGTTGCAACAATCCAGCGGGTCTTTAATGTCCTGCCTTGACTCGCTGACATATATCACAATTGGCGATATAGCTTCTGATTTCTCTCTTCATCTTATGCCACCAAAATTGCTCCTTCAAATCTTGATACATCTTAGTCCCTCTGGGGTGGATATAATAAAGAGTATCATGATCTTCCTTCCAAATCACTTCTTTCAACTCAGAATCTGCTGGTACACAAAGGCATCCTTTGTACCATAGAACTCCTTCTCCATCTTCGGTGAAGCCGGGTACTTTGCCTGTACCAATACGACGCTTGATTCCGTCGATACTAGCATTTCCTTTCTGCGCCTCTTTGATCTGGCTGATCAAAGTGGGTTGAAGTTCTATGCTAGCCAAAAATCCTTAACTCACTAATTCCATTCGAAAGACTTCCATCTCTTTGTGCAAACTTGGTTGCTCCTTCAAAATCATGGAGTTCAAGCGGCACGGCAATCTGCTAAGGGCATCTGCTACCACATTGGCTTTACTAGGGTGATAGTGAATGTCCAGATCGTAATCCTTGATTAACTCAATCCGTCTTCTCCGCCTCATATTCAGCTCCTTGTAAGTGAATATATACTTCAGGCTCTTATGATCCGAATAAATCTCACAACGATTTCCCATCAGGTAATGCCTCCATGTCTTCAGGGCTAGAACTAGGGCTGCGAGTTCGAGGTCATGGGTTGGGTAATTTTGCTCATGTTGTTTCAGTTGTCGAGATAAATAAGATATGACTTTGCCTTCTTGCATTAGCACACATCCGAGACCGATCTTGGATGCATCACAATACATGTCAAAGGGCTTCGTGATATCCGGCATGATTAAGATTGGGGCTGAAATCAATCTTCTCTTGAGTTCTTGAAAACTCACTTCACATTTGTCTGTCCATTCAAATTTCTTGTCCTTCTTCAGCAATTGGATCATGGTTCTGGCAATACTCGAGAATCCTTCTACGAACTTGCGGTAGTATCCCGCCAATCCGAGAAATGCACGAACTTGGGTTTGAGTGGTTGGGGCTTGCCAATCTTCGACATCTTTCACCTTTGTAGGGTCAACGACACTTCCTCCAGCGGATACAATGTGGCCGAGGAATCCTACCTCCTGTAACCAGAATTCACACTTGCTAAACTTGGCATACAACTGATGCTCTCTAAGGGTTCCAAGAATGGTCCTTAGGTGTAGCTCATGTTCTTCCGATTTGGAATAAATCAGAATGTCATCGATGAAAACAACAAAAAACTTATCCAGGAAGTCCATAAAAATCTTATTCATGAGATTCATGAAATAAGAGGGGGGCATTGGTTAATCCAAAAGACATGACAATATACTCGTATAATCCATATCTGGTGGTAAAGACAGTCTTTGGAATATCCTCTGAGCGAATCTTGAGTTGATGATAGCCAGTTCTAAGATCAATCTTAGAAAACACTTTGGCACCGGTCAACTGATCAAACAAATCTTCTATCTTGGGAAATGGGTACTTGTTCTTGATGGTGATATCATTCAACTTTCGATAATCCGTACACAAATGGTTACCTCCATCTTTCTTGTCCACAAATAAGACGGGTGATCTCCATGGTGACGCACTTGGTTGAATCAATCCAATCTCCAACATGGCATCCAGTTGCTTCTTCAGTTCTTCTAGTTCAGACGGGTTCATACTATAGGGTCTCTGGGCTATGGGTCCTGTTCTGGGGATTAGTTCAATGATAAACTCGATATCCCGATCTGGAGGCATACCGGGCAAAACATCTGGAAATACATCGGGTTCTTCACAGACTATCCAGACTTGGTCAAGGGTAGGTTGGGCTATACTCTTGTTGCACTTGAATTGACGAGGTAAGGTTTCAGATATATGCTCGACTGATATTCCGGCTGTACTGGTCATGGTTATGGCTTTCTTGGCACAGTCAATCAATCCCTTATGTTTGGACATCCAATCCATTCCTAGTACTACTTCCAAACCTTTAGTTCCGAGTACTATCAGATTAGCATAAAAATCTATGCCATGGATTCGGATAGGGACGACTTTGCAAATTTGCCTTGCCTTGGTGGTTGAACCGGGGATTTGAACGATCATAACATGCTTCAGTTTGGTTGGTTGAATCTTACTAGTGCATGCAAATTCTTCGGTGAAAAATGAATGCGATGCACCATAATCAAACGACACTCTAGCAAGTACTGAATTAACAGAAAACATACCCAGCACGACGTCTGGCGCTTCCTGGGCTTCTTCAGCATGCATGAGAAAAAGACGGCTGTTGCGGTTGAGCGAATTCCCTGGGGCAAACCTTCTTCCTGGCTGAACACGACGCTACTGCTGAGCTGGGGCATTTGCATTGGGGGCTACGGCATTCTTCTTGTTGGGGCACTCGTTGGAGTAGTAGCCCTTATTTCCACAGTCATAACAAGTCACTTGCGACTTGTCCTTTGCTGCAATAGGAACAACATTGCTTCCAGTCCTCGGGGCAGTGTTGGTGTTGGTAGCAGGATTGTTGTTGTTGAACTTCGGTGGTGCACGGTTGAAATTGTTAGAGTTGCCGGGGTTGTTGTGGTTTCCTCCAGGCCTTGGGTTTCCATGGTTGGGATAGGTCAGACGGTTCATCGGGGGTCTGTTGGTTCTTGGGGCAAATCCTGGAGATGGATTAGGGCGATACTTTGGGCTCTGATGGGTTCCTAGCTGATGCATCATGTGACGCTTGCGGTTCTCATTGGCTTGGTTGATCTTTCCTTCCATCTGGATGGCAGAGTCGACAAGGGCTTCAATATCAGCAAAGGGGATATTGACTAACATAGTCTGCATCTCATCGTGCAGACCATTCAAGAATCTCTCTTTCTTCTTGGCTTCCGTGTCGATCTCATCCGGGGCATACCTAGCTAATGACAAGAATTTGTCACGGTATTCTACTACGGTCATCCTTCCTTTCTTTAGTTCTCTGAACTCATCTCTCATTCTCTTGATCAAACCCGGTGGCACATGGGTTCTGCTGAACTTGACCTTGAATTCCTCCCAGGTCATCATCTGTCCTCCGGTCATGGCACGAACACTGTTCAACCACGCTCTTGCATCTCTGGCTAGATAGTGGGTGGCGAACAGAACTTTCTCGTTAGCTTCCACTCCGGCGACTTCCAGGTTGTTTTCCATGGGCTGCAGCCAATCATCGGCGTCTAGGGGCTCTTTCGACTTAGTGAAAACAGGTGGGTTGGTGTTCTGGAAATTCTTGAGCTTATATCCATGGTTGTCCTGATTTCCTTGGCCTTGATTGTTGTGGGCTAGCTGAGCTATCTGCTGAAGGGTGGCTAGGTTGGCTTGACGTTCGGCTCTTTCAGCTTCGCGGTCAGAAACCAACATTTGCAGGATCTACAACATCGGGTCCGTGGATGAACCACTTCCTCCGCGTGGCATCTGAAGATTGAGATAGATCATGAGAAAAGAGGGAAATTTCTAAGGTTTCGGGACTTTGAAATTTTTTTAAGTTTGACTCTGATTTTCTAGCAACTTGATTTTCATTCATTCATTCATAGCACACGATACAAACACACACCACAACAAAGGTAAACATATGGTTTTAAGAACCATTCTGGAAACTACGATAAAGTGGGATCGAATACATCTCACTACGCTAGTGCTCAAGTGCTACTACTCCTCGGAGTCGGTGTAGTCGTCATCCTCATCGTCATCGAGGAAGGCGAAATCATCCTCGTCGGTGAAGAAGTCCATAGCCTGATCCTCCAGAAAATCATCATCATCGCTGAGATAGGAGTAGGGGTCTCCACGAAGATCCTCTCCGGCATTCTCCCTTTCTTCCAACTTCATGTCTCTCTCGTGTATGGTCTCCTCCAAATCCGAGATACAGTGGCGAAGACGAGCAATGATGCGCTCCTTCTTGTCGAGCTGACGGCGGCGAGACTTGCGATCCTTCGCTAGCAAGGCGATGGTCTGATCCTTCATCTTGATGATGGCGGACTTGTGGTTGGAGTAGTCACGACAATTGTCCAATTCCTGGTAATGATCGTACATCATGAAGCTAAGGTGGTCCAACTGAGTCTTCAGCTCGGGGTGGTATGGGGCTTCCAGTGGCTGTCCATTAGCATCACGCCTTGGACAAAACTCAAAGCGGGTTCCCTTGATCCGGTTGATACTCAGCCCACACAGACGGGCAAGAGCTTCCTGCATGGCCCTGGCAAGTCCATCGAGCCAGTTGTTCTCTCTTAAGGTGAACTAAATTCCCTCAGCAGTGGGAGGTTCAATCTTTCCTCGAAGACTTGCAACAATTAGCCACTGCAGATCTTCTCCTCCTTGATCATTGAGCTGAGCTCTGAAGAACTCGGGGTCCGGATGCTCCAGAAGTTCCGAAAGCTGGTCCAAATCCTGCTCAAAGATAAGGTCTCCTCCATTCCCCAACTGATAAAACTTGTTGTACTTCACGTCCATCTATAAGAATATAGGATGAGTAAGTTAGTAGAGTGGTCAAGTGTGTCAAATTTAATGTATTTTGCAAGAGTTTTTGAGGAACATGAATTTTCATGAAAGAAGCAAAGTGATAAGAATTGGAATAAGTTTTTGTAAATATTTGCTTCCTTTGTTTTTGAAACTAAGTTTTTGATTCAACGTCCAGTCTAACTAGGGTCTCCTATTGTCAGGATGGCTCTGATACCAACTTGTCAACACCCGGATTTTTAATCCCAGATGCCTGTTATGCTATACATCGCAATCCCAGGATTACCATTTTTGCGAGACATAACAGAATTGGATACCACAGTACATCATCCATTACAAACCATACATAAGGTCTTACACAAATAAGGATCTCATGATCCAGCTCTTAATACAACTCAAGCAGCGGAAATACGTAATAATAAAGGTAGCATAGGAGAAGCTCCATCTTCAGGGTCACAGGCAATGCTGACAATGGGAGATGATCCTAGTTGTCGTAACCTTCCTGGGGTCCATCATCCTGGTACTCCTCTTCATAGTCTGGCCACAGGAATAGCCAGGGACAAAGCCATGAGTACTCTTTAAGTACTCGCAACTAATACTAACAAGGGAAGGTTTTTTTTGTAATAGGACACTAAGCTCTAGGGTTGTTTTGCAAAAAGCCAGATTTACCTCTACTAAGTTCAGAAGCAAGAGAAAACTAGTTAAATTTTATAACACCTAAGTGGGAACTTGAATTTCATGTCACAACTCTGTTGTGGTCAAGTCAAAATCTCAATTCATTTCACATGTCATTTTGAAAACATCTGACGGGGGAATAATATGGCCACTCCAACAGTCCATAATCGCGGACGCGGCTATTCGAATAGTTTGACACTCTGCAGAGATTGTACACTTTCACCACAACATTCGATACATCCGTCAGGAACAAATCCTGAATTCACCATACTCAGTATGCGGATAATCAATCCTAACCTTTCAATTACACGCCCTAGTATAGGCACCTCTCCTATGAGTTTGGCCTCCCAACCATGACCAACTGTCATCTTGGGTACTGCACAGGTGGACAATCTTCACAAGGTAGCCTCAGCTTAGACCTTGGCCGTGAGGGAATCAATACTAAGGTATATAAATTTCCAGTCAAGCCCTACCCAATCTTCGGGTATTGTGGTTGTACGGTAAAATTGGAATGGTATCGCATCCATACAACCATCAGTTTTATAAAGGGCTAAGGCTCATGCCTCAACATTTTCATCACCAAAATCATCTGGTGTTTGGAAACACATGTCAAAACATCTCAGTAGAATGACTCATCATTCTAAGGTTTTCATAACCACTTTCCACCAAGTATTTCCATCTAAAGTTGATCAAGTTTTATGCTTAGCACTAGCATCTAATAATGAGGGGTGATAAACTAGTGGAGTTTTAACTAAGTTCAATCTCATGCCTTAAGATGACATCAAGATTATCTAGCTTAGGCCAAATTTTATGCTCTTTATGCAATCTTCAATTATCTTTCTAGTATCTACAATTTACTTAAGTAAAATCTAAGTAATAGCTTTGATAAATAAATAAAGTAGAAAGCTTGCAAGTAAAACTAGGAGGGGGTATCATCAAATGTGTCCAACCAAGCATGCTTAGGGGATTGCATAGGTTATATACTTTCATAATTGCAAGTGTTAGCTTGCCCATTCAACTAGTAGTATTAGGCTTTCCTTGTGCAGAGCAGTGGTTGAAGTTCTCCTCGGCTTCTTCTTCGTAGTATCCTCCTTCCTCCTCGTATCCCTGGTCAGTACTAGCGTCTATAAATAAATACGAGGTACACAATCACCAAACAATACTTAACTACTTTCAATCATCACACAAAGGGGTTCTATAGATGATCTAGCACCATCACTAACATTACAAGACTAAAGCATTTGTCTTATTGATTTTATTTTTAGAAAAGTAATTTATACTCATTGAAAAACTACTTAAGATTTAATATTCTCCAAACCAAACATGGGATCATGTTGAGACATGTCATCACCACATATTTCAGTACATGAGAATGTGATTTAAAGTGGTGTCACAATTTAATAAGGTTTAACCCTTTTATTTTAAATAAATAAAATGACTAGAAATGCCTATGTGGCATTCTTTTATTACTTGGACATTATTTCTGTAAGTCAATCCATATAATTTTATATATTCTGAAATGTATGGTTAAATGTGATTTTTGAGAGTTGGAATCAACTCAAAAGCTATTATGGTTTAAATTTGAAAAATGTTTGAATGCAAAAAAGCTTCTGCCTTGTTATTTTTACCAAGGGTGATCTACAGATCCAAATGATTTGAATACAACGGGCTTGGATTAAGCATTTCAAGACCTTTCTAACAAAATTAGTTTCATTCAATTTGGTTCACTGAATCGAGATGGGTTGATTTTTGAAACTAGGTATAGATCTAAGTTTGAATGAAAATAGAAAAATCTAAATTCAAACGGCTGGGTCGCGCGGGAGACGATAATGGGCCGGCCCGCTACGCACAGTGCTTACGCGCTGGTTAAGTGGCTGTCCCCACGCGTCAGTGAGACGGGGAGGTGCGAAGCGGTACAGGGCAATGTGTACCGTGGGATCTACTTCTAATATAACGGCTTTGCTTCATCGTCCATGTCGGACAGCGCCGGCGAGACAGAATCCTAACGCGGTAGGTGGGGGTCGTGGTAGGCTCACCGGGGCTCAGGCGAAGGTCCGCGATGCGGACGAACAACGAAGTCGACGACGGCGAACCTCCTGGTAACGGCAGCTCCTCCTGGGGCGGCTCCAATCGATGGCTTCCTTCTTCCCCAGCAGCGGTGGGCTCCGATGAAATTCCGGCGATTCGCTGCTCGCCTTGCACCAGGAATGGGGTGGGGTGGTTCTGGGTGAGAGGAGAGTGGAATGATGTGAAGAATTCGAGCGGGGGAGGCCTCTATTTATAGTAGCGAGAGGGGACCGACGGGCGCAAGCTGAGCTCGTCGTGGTCGATGGCACAGAGGGCTATAGGCGTGGGCGACGGTAGGGGGCGGTGCTGTGCTCCTTGGCGAAGCTCAAAGGCATGGTGGCGAGGCATGGGGCGGTGCGGATTGGTCGAAACGCTGCGGTGCTCTGCGTGTGCCCGACGGAAGTTTTAATGGCGCACAACGCGCGTGGTCCGCGCGGCGGCGAACGGGCGTGTCTGCGGGGTTGCTGGGACGGTGGTAATCACGCGTGCACCCGGCGAGGGCGGCACGCGGTCTGTGGGTGCTGGTCGAGCGTGGCGCACGGGGCGCTCTCTCGGCATGCTCGCAGAGCGGCTTGGCATGGCTCGGGCGTGTGGTCCAGTGGCTGGCATTTCTCGCGGCTGGGACAGGGAGTGGCGGTGGAGTGCTAGCTTGCTCCCAGACAAGGTTGGCGCGGCTAGTGCTGCTCGTAGCTTGCTGTCCACACTGGGGTGACAATGGTGCTCTCGGCATGTTCACCATTGATGACAATGGCCAGCTTACAGTGGTGCTAGTGATTAGTTAGGGTTGTTAGATGATCTACTAAGGCTAGTGGTGTCCAGAGAGGGAACAAGTTAGGCCAGAATCATTGCACACTATAGTGTTTAGGATTTGTTTGATTTGCATCTGCAAGGTGTTTGATGAAATGGCTGCATGAACTCAAGTTTTGAATTTTGAAAAGATTTTTGGTGGGTGTGCTAGGCATGTACTGGTGATACTATGGATGCTTGGGTTTTGAAAGTTGAGCTTGTTTGAGTGGTTTTTGAAAAAGTGGGATCTTCCCATATGATATAGATTCAATTTTAAACTGTCATTTAAACTATGCATTTGAATGATTTTGGATGATCCCAAAGTGGGACTTGGTACTTTGTTATGAGTACTATCAAGGGGTGCAAAGTTCCAAACATGTTTCTGTTAAGTTCTGAAAATTAGGGATAGCCAAAGTAGGCATGGGAGTTAATTTGGCCAAAGTGACCATTCACTCATTTTGTTTGTTTTGATTTGTTTGTCTTTGGGAAAAGTGTGGGGATTGTTTACATGATGTTTATTTCACCTAAGAATCATTTTACAAGAAAGGAAACACACAAGCATGGCAATTCAAAAGAATCCAAATTGTAATGCTTGCACATATGCATGCTTTCATATTTTTAATTTGGAAAGTTTTTGTTAACCATCATTTTGATGCTTAGAGTTTGATGATCCAAGTTTAAGATTTTTGGGATGTTACACAATGTTTCTGAGGCAAACATTCTCCCCCTTTATACCTATTTTACTTTTATAGTTTTTATTTCCTCCTGTTGATCTATTGCTATCTGTGTTGCGATGCTCTAGTTTTCGTACCCGTGATATCCCTTGCAGCCTTATATTGCCTTGGACACATCCTATTACCTGTCGCTTGGTAGATAGTTGGACTTGCGTGTCGTAGTCGCTTGCTCAAGTCCTGTTGCGGGTCGTCAAGTACCACAGTTGTTGGAAGACTGCCATATGCTTTATGTTGGAGATGATCATGGCTTTAATTACCGTTTAATAACTAAAATTGAAGTAGATAAATAATGCAGAGGCACAGGTGGGCAATAGATGTTATTTGGTTTTTACCCGTCCACTTGTGTCCCGTAGGACCCCGAGTACTTAATACCTGTTCTTTGAATATTCGCACTATCCGCATGTGGGACCATGAATCCCCTTAGCCAGAGCTTGAGTCATATATTATTTCTTGGGCCACAAAGTAGTTTGGGGCTTTATTACTATCATGTACTTATGCCATGCTTTACTGCTTTATTTACTATTGCGCGTGGAGCGTCTGTACTGTTTTGGATCGCGGCATGATTACGCGGTATCGACAAGCCTAGTCACACTTTCGGGTTCCCAGTCGTTTACAGCCGTTCTCGCAAACCTCTGGGTCCGTCTCGGAGCCGGCCAACTTCATCGCGGGTAGCTTGGTGGGGTGGCCCCCTGAAATATTATATGAATATTGCAATTGCTCTTTCGTGATGCCTCATTGGGTTTTCATTTGGTTTTTCTCGAGGTTGATCGTCGTGTGTTGCTATTTTTGCCCCCTTGCAGGGTAAAACTTTCTGAAAGCCGTGTCCGCGGTTATGGACGACTTGGAGCACAGTATCTCGATCATAGACAACTATAACTAAAGTAGTGCTATAAATTTGACTTTATAATGACTAGTAATCAGTTTCACTACAACGGAATGGCTAAATAAAAGTACCAACAACTGCTGGTTTTGGGATGCCTCATGCTATATGTATCTGACTAGTAAGTATTGTAACTACAACGAAATGGTTAACTAAAACTGCTCACTGTTTATAATATCAGAATGACTCATGCTATCTATATCTGACTAGTAATTGCTGCAACTATAACGGAATGAATAAAACTGCCAACTGTGTGAGTTCCTCGGTTGACTTCCTCGTTTGGTCTAGAGGGGGAAATACTAGGATGGGTATGCTTGGTGATAGTTTTAGGTTGGATCCGAATAGGTCTTTCTTATCCCTATCTTATAGCCGCCAGTTGTATTGAGTCTCTATAGGTTGTTTAGTGCATGCTGGGCTGCCGCTTCAGTCCACCATACCTATGTAGGCGAGGACCGCCGAATTCTAGTCTCGCCGTGTACTGGCCTTAGTACTGACCGCTCTCTTTTTCCTTTGCCCTTTGTCGGCACCCCTTTTGTTTAAGCAGGTTTTGAGATCGACGTCGTTAGCAGGGTTACCCTTCCGGCTTGGCCTGGGCAGGGTTATGGACGCCATTGGTTATTCTTCAGGGCTCTTAGCCCAATTTGCATCTTGTTCGTACTCGGACGCTGTATCATTTTCAAGGTGATTTTGGATCTTTGTACTGTATATCTGTATTCTTGACTCATGGAGTCGTTGTTGTATATATATGTTCTGTGGGTTCCATCGTGGACTATTGTGTAATGATATTACTTCGTTTTCCATCCGCACGCAAGTGCCTGGTGGGCACCTTTGAATCGTTTCTATGCGGGTTTGGCAGGAATCACTAAAACTTGCATATGGTCGATTCTGAGGGTGTTACACGCCGCATCCACCACCTTCGCCCGAGCCCGCCGGCACAACTTCCTATCTCCGATCGCAGTCGCCCCCATGAGCCGGTCGCCACCACGCGAGAATCAGGGACCCCCGACCATCTTCGGTGGAGGGGGGTGGTCGCCACCACCGCGGAGGAGGACAGAGACGGGCAGCGGCCGGTAAATCCTGGACAGGGAGCCCCGACGGCGGCGCGGTTTGCACCCCTAGAGGGAGAAATGCGAGAGGTGGGTTACCGGTCGAGGCAGCCCTATGCGCGAGCTCGTGTTCGCCAGTCAGCAGGAACCATAGTTTTCACTTAGCGGTGGCATAGCTTGTAATATGTCTGAAAATCCAGGAGCAAAACCGTCTTTTAAAGCCAGACGGAAATTTTCTGAGGGGTGACCAACGGTCCCAATCTTTTTAATAGTATAGACTGTCTATGAAATCACTCCTACATCGCATCTCCGAGCGCTCCAACGTCGTTGTCTGTCGATAGGACGTTGATCTGCTCATATCCCTGTGTATAAGAACACCGCTAGGTGCCCTAGTGCCCTAGGTATCCAACCAACACGTCAGTCCGTAGAGTTTCTGTAAACCAAGTAGTCCGTACATCTAGGATTACCGCTAGGGATACGAGCAGATCAACGTCCCATCGACAAGACAACGACGTGGGAGTGCTCGGATGCGACGTGGGAGTGATTCCATAGACAATTTTTGTAAAATATTTTCATAGGTGTAATCCTAGACGTACGGACTACTTGGTTTACAGAAACTCTACAGACTGATGCGTTGGTTGGATGTTTATCCCATGCTTAATAACCGGGAGCGCTTTGTATCTCCTACCCATGTGCGTTATGCCACGAGTGATTCCATAGACAGTTTTTGTAAAATATTTTCGTAGGTGTAGCATAATCGGACGAACTACTTGGTTTACAGAATTTTTACGGACTAACGTAAATAGAATTTGTTGGCTGGATTTTTATCCCATGCTTAAAAATCGGAAAGTGTTTATCTCCCATCCATGTGTGTTATGCCACGAGTGATTCCGTAGACAGTTTTTGTAAAATATTTTCGTAGATGTAGCATTACTCTGGTTGGATGGGCCGTGGGCTGGTTTCGGTGGGAAAGGGAAAGAGCTGATGGGCAATAACGAGGAAGCTGATCGAAGGTTATATGCCACGGTCTGCTATCTTTCTCACCTCTATTTGTTCTAATCTAAAGCATTTCTTTTATGTGTTTTAGTTTGTTTCTTTCTTTTAGAAATTATTTTGAAGCATTTGAAATTTGTAGGGATTTTAAAATGGAGAGTAAATAGAGCTAATAAAATAGGGGCAAGGGAAAACAAAATAACAAGAAGGATGATGCCCACATACACATGTCCATTTGGGCATATTACTAGAGTAGAATTAGGGTTTAACAAAATGAATAAAAGCATTTGCAAAATACGGAAACCTATCAAGTGGATTCCAAACTTGTAGAAACAAAATAGGGATAGATTAAAAAGAAAAAGAGAGTATGGTGATAGCAACAAAAACGCAAGCAAGAGAAGGCAAATGCAAGATTTAATATGATGCTCAAATGCAATATGGCATGGTGACATGAGCATGATATCTTGATGATGCACACAAACGAGCGATTTTCTGGTAGTGGTTTTTCTGGGGTGCTACAAAGCCTTACCAAGGTTTTTTCATAAAACATTTCTTTATAAAACTTTTCTGGGGTCTTCCCAACCTATAGTTTTGCTTTGGCTAAAACGGAGTTTCCAAGGGGGTATGGTGTTATACACCACTAACAATATATGGACAAGTAGGTGTCATCAAAGGTGACTGTACTTAGTCGTACACTTTGGAAATGGTTTGGAGGAGCCAAGCCACTACCATATATATATCAGTATATAATGAAACAATGCATTTTGTATAATCCAGTAGGTAAAACATGCATAAGTAAAATAATAGGACAAGGCTCATGAGAAAGAAGGTGACTTGCCTATGACCCGCAATATAGAAATTTGTCCTTGGGCGTCTTCTTATAAATCCATAATAACCGACATCTCCTCTGTCTTGACTTGGGTACAATCGCAACTATCGTTGTCGAGGATCACACATGCAAGCACAAAAAAGCCACAATAAACACTAGGAAAACAAGCACCAATACAATACAACATACAAGCATATGATACATCACTAACTTTTGTAGTTTTTGATAAATTGGGTTCATAGAAATTGGAATAACTTTAACTGCATTTGGTGAATTTCTTTTATGAATTAAAGGCCAAAAACTACTTAAATAAGGGGTTTCCAACCAAGAATTGGTTCTGTATGATATCAATGTACAAAAATGATATATATCATCATATAGGTATTGAATTAACAAAGCCACCAAAGTGATATAACTATTTTATCTATTTTAATTATTTAGTTATGAATTTCTAGTGAGATAAATCCTAGTTTTAGTGAATAAATCACCCGAAAATATCCGTAGCTCAAATAAATTTTCCTCAGAGGTTTTGGTAGATCTTGTAGTTTATGAATTTTGAGATTTGGATTCATTCCATAAAAATTTACCAGAATTCCCTTGGGAAAATCCCAAAGTCACTTCTGAACACCTTTTGTCCCTTTCACCAGATTTATTCTGCAGGAGCTTTTGATGTGAAACCAATGGCACATGGTATGTATTTAAAATACATTTCTGTATAAATTGGAAACACTATTTGTAGAGGTTCCGATCTTTAATAAGATAGAGCCCCCTGTGTTTACAATGCTAGTCCCTGGATCAATAGCTAGCATCCACAGTTAAGATGTAATATCAAGAAACAAATGTCATAATATAACTTTATAACCAGGAATAACATAATTTTATTACATCTTACATAGCTCATTTGGCTATTACATTACATTGCAGCGGAGTATCTATAGTCATGGGTCCTTCATCTTCAAAAGTGCCACAGGCAGATGTTGGTTGTAGACTTTGTAATCCTAATCAAACAATCTTCACTAAAATCAATCAAACCTGCAACATTACAAGTTATAGCCACAAGGGTCAATACATTTGAATTGTATTGGCAAGTTTCACTACTATGTATAATATGAGTGGATCCTATCAATACATGCATATTTGGCTAAGTAGAGTTTAAGGCTTATTTGCATAAAGCAAAATTTATCCTATCTTTTCAAAATGGTTTTGGTCCTTTGTCAAATCTCTTTTCCAAGTTCCTTGAACTCCTTGGTAGAAACTCAAGTATTCAAGTCCTTGTCAAAATCCCTTGAGCTCCTTGGTAACCCCAAGTGCAACAAGTTTTATCAAAATCTCATGAGTTCCTTGGTAACCCCAAGTACATCAAGCTTTAAGCAAAATCTCTTGAGCACCTTGGTAACCCCAAGTGCATCAAGCTTAACAAAATCTCTTGAGCACCTTGGTAACCCCAAGTGCATCAAGCTTAACAAAATCTCTTTGAATTCCTTGGTACCCCCAAGTGCATCAAGCTTAACAAAATCTCTTTGAATTCCTTGGTACCCCCAAGTGCATCAAGTTTTTATTTTAGAAGTTGGAATGTCGAGATCTCCCATAGTTCAAACTTTAGTTGCTCAGTATTGTCCATAACCGGGGACACGGCTAAGTACTTAGATTTTATTAACTTCTGCAGAAGGAGTACACTTTACCCACATGTCACAATCCCATCCTTTTGCCACCAGTGGCCTACTGGATTAGTGCTCACCAAGATGGAGTACCGGCAGATTGAGAATGTGACGAAGTCTTTCCAAAGGGTCCTCCCATACACCATTGCTAGCTTGCCTTCAGCACCCATGTAGGATTCCAGGTCCCCATGTCCAGTTAACTGAGGACAGTGCATGAGTCTTCCCAATGTAGTTGACTAAGCCAGAGCCATAATAGCATGTGGTTGCACACGAAAGCCACAATTGGAGAAACATGTTCAATCTCTAAGTTTCCTAGGTGGTTTTCTTTTGGTGCACAACACAAAGTGATACCCATAATCATGGTTCCTTTTGTTGCCACCTTATCCAAAACTTAAAGTATCCTCCACCTAGGTGGTTCATTGAGTCCTTGTTTTATTATGTAAAACACAAGTTCTTTTCTCAACTTTTGTAAAATCTCAACATGTATCTCTTTTCAAAATATAGCATGGCTAAGCATGTAACAACTACATTGTTTTCTCTAAGGAATGGATAGGGAATCCTATTAGGATTTAGCATAGCATAAGTACAAAAAAATATTTTCATGCATGTTTCAAAATCCACTAAGTATAATGAAAATAGTAGGACTTTTGATGATAGTGTCACTTGCCTTTTTGGTAGGGAATGGTGGTTCACTCCTTGATCTTGCTAGTCTCACACTTTTCTAATTTCACTACAATCAATCAAGCAAACTCTATATCAACTAGCATTCCAATAATCAATCAAACCACAATTCATACACATAAAACTATGGGATCTAAGATCTAAGTCATGCATGTAAGCATGTAAACGATGGTTCTAATTGCAAAAGTGGTCTCCACTAGGCTTCTAAACTTTCTAAGTTCCAAATTGGTCATTTTCCAAAGTGGCAAAGTCATTTGAAAAAGGGTTTTGGTCCATAAACCATTTTTTAATCCCATCATCATTTTATGTGGTGAAAAATATTTTTTATCAAAGCAAAACTTTATGTTTTTCACCAAATGAGTTGCCATTTGCAAAACTTGGTGTTTTGGGTCAGTAGGTTTGGTCCAAAACATTTTCCCAAAGTTTTCTTTGCAAGAACATTTTCATAATAAAATCAATAATTTTATTTGGCTAGAAAATGGCCAAGTCAAATAATCTAACCTAAACTTTACCAAAATCATTTTCAACACCAAGGGTTGGTTCCTAGGGTCAGTAAGTTCACAACAAGCCATTTTGCCAAGGTTTCAAACTTAGAAACATTTTTGAATCATTTTTCTATTCTAAATAAGCATACAAAAGAATCTGTAAAAACAAGTAAATTAACAGATACTATTTACTAAACCAAGGGTATGGTTGGCTAGGGCTTGCTCTCCTGAATCCAACGACATAAAATTTGTAATTTTTGGACGTGTGGATCCAAAGTTACAAGGGTTTGAAAATCATATCTCAATCAGATTTCAAATCTGTTTTTAAACAGACATGGCCACGCGTCGCACTCTGGTTGGACGATACCGGTTCGGCTGGATCGGTGCTGTGGTGCGTTGGATCTAACCAAATCGTGCGGCACGGGATCACCACTTACCCCTTTGCTAACGTTCTATCGTATCTGTCAGATCCAGATCCTACGGTTACTAACATGCTTGCCAAAGTTTGGCGGCGCTGGCGGCGACAAACGGCGGCGACGGTCAGGCGAGGTGCTAGTGGTGGTTCTAGGAAGCAAAGTACAAGGTGAGGATGTTCACCGTTATCGCGAGGAAGAGGTGATGCTCAGGACGTGGTCGGTTGGTCGAGGGGCGTTCAGGGTCTGCAGTAATTCCTCGCCGGAGTAAAGAACGGCGTCGGGTGGTTCTGTCCACGGTCGAAGGCGGCGTTGTAGATCACCCTAAGGCAAGACAGGGGCATGGTTAGGCGCGCAATACCAAGGCAAGGATGTTTGCGTGATCGAGAAGACGCGGGGCGGTCAGTGCTTACCGGGGAGGTCGTCGGAGAGGTTGTAGACGCGGCGACGTTCGGAAGCTTGACGTAGCCGACGCTCTGGGGTGCCCGCGGTCGAACGAAAGGTACTGGGAGATGCGTCTGGGAGTGGGGAATCTGCTAGCGTGCTCAGGGAGGCAAGGGGCGGCGATACTTGGCCGGAATCGACACCGAACCTCGTCGGAGTAGAGGATGGTCTCTGGAAAATTTAGCAGCCTGAGGGCGAGTCGAGGTGTGGTGACAGAGGGGAAAGGAGGAGAAGACTCTGGCGTTTTATTGAGCATGGTCAAAGCGAGTGATGGCGGCCGCGTTATGGCGAATTGATCGCCGGTGTTAAGGCAGGAAACGACGAGGAGGAATTAGCGCGGGGTGTGGACGATGAACAGGAAAGAGTGGGGTCGGCTGGTCAGTGGGAAAGGAGCGAGGAGGAGGTCCACCAGTCATTCTCTTTGCGGGTTTGATACTGCGTGCGAATCGTTTTTCCTCGGGGAGGAATAGCTGGGCTGTTTCTGGGCTTTAGTGGGCTGCTGGGTTGGGTCAGATCCAATTCCATTTTTTTATTCTATAACCTTTTCTTTTTCTATTTCTGATTTCTGTTTTGAAATTCCAAACAAACAAATCACACTCAAATCAATTCAAACAATCAATAAACTTTGCAACTATGAATTTGGTTCTGTTCAGTAACATAAACCAAAAATCCAAAATAAAATAATAATTTTTATTCTTTTTAAGATCCATTCTTTAATTAAATAAAATGGATCTTTTTGTTATTTAATAAAATAGGGTTTGATTTAATTAACAAAATCTCCATTTTAAATCTAAATATTTTCAAAACCAAATCAGTAGGTTTTATTTGGAAACTTGTTTGAAACAAAATAACTTTTTATTTTAGGGTCCATTAATAATTAAATACAATAGACCTTCATTATTCAAATCAAATAGGATTTGTTTTATTAAAATATTTATTTTGAAATCTAAAATAAAGTTAAAACACTTCAGTAGGTTTTATTTGAGAATATAAAATATTTAGAAAACTTATTTAAAATAATTTAATAAGTTTTGATGTTTCATTTTAAATGGTAAAACCTTTTATTTAGATAAAATTGGATATTAAATCCTTATTAATTTATTTAAATAACCTTTGCTATTTTTATTCAAAACAAAATGTTTCAATTCCAAAGCTTGGCCAAGGTTTAATTTGGCTTTATAAAATAATCTTTATTTATGAATCCACCTTTTCTTTTGAAAACCAAATATTTTATTAAAAGATCCAAAATAGTAATTCCAAAATATTTTAATTTCCTTTATAAATGTTTATCCTTATAAATCCCTTTAGGATTTATTTGATTCCAATTGGTTTGAAGTTTCCAATTAAATTCAAAAAGTTTCTTCTGGCCCTGAAAATCAAACAAAGTTTTATTTTATTCATTTTTTTTCACATTACAAGATTTGGAAAATCTTGGGATGTGACAGGCTACCACCCTTAAAATAAATCTCGTCCCGAGATTTGGGGAGGCTAGGGTTACAAGCAGGTTCAAAACAACTAGGGTACTACCACCCTTAAAAAAAGTTTCAAACAAAAATTACATATTGTCCTTGTTGGGATCCTAGGAAAACTTCTCTAAGCAAACTTTTGCATTGTGTCCTTTGTTTCCATACTTGACTCATGGGCCAAGGTTGAGTTTCTCCATAGGCTTGTTCAACTTGTTCTTCATCTTTTCTGGACAGTTGCTTGCATAATGTCCTGGATTCTTGCAGTTGAAACAATGGATGTCCTTGAGTTCTTTACGTGGCTCTTGTGGACAAGTTGCCACATAATGGCCTAGCTCTCTGCAGTTGTTGCACACTACTTGGACAATCTCTTTATTCTTCGGGTTATTTGGGCATTCACCAGAATAGTGTACCATTTCCTTACACTGATGACATTGCACATGGCTTTTGTCTAACTTTTGCTTCTTGGGTTTCTTCGATCCTTTGAATTGGGTTGTCTTGTTTGGAGGTATAAGTGGTCCTTTTCCTTTGCCATCAACATTCTTGGCATACTTGGATCCTTCTTGTTTCCTTTGTTCAACAATGGCATAGATGGGGCATTGGATAGGGACATGGTCGTTTCCTTCACAAAGGTAACAAGTAGCTTGAGAGGTGGGACATTGTCCAACGGGATGATTTTCTTCACAGTTAGGGCATTGACCTTCATGCTCCTTGGAAGTATGATCCTTGTCTCCACAAATAATGCAAGCGGGGGCTCCATCTAGAATAATATTTCTATCATCCTTGTTGTCAAAGACTCTTTTGGGATAGTTCTGTTCCATGTTGATCATTTGATTAGTCACCTTAAGCATCAGTTGGGTTTGTTCCTCCAAAAACTTTTCCAGTGCTGGATCCTTATCACTATTGTTGGCTATGAACTGAGCTGTCAGTTGGTTTAACTGGTTCTGGGTTGTTATGAGCTCTTTCATGCTGTCCTCTTGGTTGGTGTTGGTGTCATCAACCTTGGAGTCTTTTGGAGTAGTCATCTGTTTGGGTTGAAGGGAGATTAAAATATGCAAGATATTTCTAAGGACTCAATTCTAATCACACACATCACAATTCACACAAGCAATGTGCATGCAATCACAAACCAATCATTTCACTCAAACAAGGTTCAAGCACATTCTTAGTCAAAATTTTTTTTTGTTACACCACATAAGTTGGTGGTTTTGTCTTAACTAAAATATGGTGGTCCATCTATATGGTTCACTTGTGATCTTTCCTTCCTTCTTGATTCTTATGAGTTCATGGTTTCCTTAAGAAAATCTCTTGGTTGCAATACTTCAAATGATGTAGGCTCCTTCTAACTTTTGCATTCCCTCAGTCTCTAAATCTTGAGCAAGATTTCCTTGTCTCACTTGTAGTCCTTAGTGGTATCCAAGTTGGAAATCTTTGGTGGATATGCTGAAGATGTTGAAGTCATTAGAGTTGAAGATGTTGAAGTCATTAGAGTTGAAGAAGTTGAAGTCATTAGAGTTGAAGAAGTTGAAGAAGTCCTTTGCACATGGTGTAGTCTTTGGCCATGGGTAGGTTTTTCCATCAAGTTGAAATAGAAGAGAATGTAGAGTTGAAACCAAAATGGTTGAGGAAAGAGTTTACAAGTGTTTTTGTATATAAGTTTTGGATCAAAATATAACTCCTATTTTTCTAAGGGTTTTTGTCCAATCCTAGGTTTACAAATCCTACAGGCAACACAATGCTCTGATACCATCTGTAGAGGTTCCGATCTTTAATAAGATAGAGCCCCCTGTGTTTACAATGCTAGTCCCTGGATCAATAGCTAGCATCCATAGTTAAGATGTAATATCAAGAAACAAAGGTCATAATATAACTTTATAACCAGGAATAACATAATTTTATTACATCTTACATAGCTCATTTGGCTATTACATTACATTGCAGCGGAGTATCTATATTCATGGGTCCTTCATCTTCAAAAGTGCCACAGGCAGATGTTGGTTGTAGACTTTGTAATCCTAATCAAACAATCTTCACTAAAATCAATCAAACCTCCAACATTACAAGTTACAGCCACAAGGGTCAATACATTTGAATTGTATTGGCAAGTTTCACTACTATGTATAATATGAGTGGATCCTATCAATACATGCGTATTTGGCTAAGTAGAGTTTAAGGCTTATTTGCATAAAGCAAAATTTATCCTATCTTTTCAAAATGGTTTTGATCCTTTTTCAAATCTCTTTTCCAAGTTCCTTGAACTCCTTGGTAGAAACTCAAGTATTCAAGTCCTTGTCAAAATCCCTTGAGCTCCTTGGTAACCCCAAGTGCAACAAGTTTTATAAAAATCTCATGAGTTCCTTGGTAACCCCAAGTACATCAAGCTTTAAGCAAAATCTCTTGAGCACCTTGGTAACCCCAAGTGCATCAAGCTTAACAAAATCTCTTGAGCACCTTGGTAACCCCAAGTGCATCAAGCTTAACAAAATCTCTTTGAATTCCTTGGTACCCCCAAGTGCATCAAGCTTAACAAAATCTCTTTGAATTCCTTGGTACCCCCAAGTGCATCAAGTTTTTATTTTAGAAGTTGGAATGTCGAGATCTCCCATAATTCAAACTTTAGTTGCTCAGTATTGTCCATAACCGGGGACACGGCTAAGTACTTAGATTTTATTAACTTCTGCAGAAGGAGTACACTTTACCCACATGTCACAATCCCATCCTTTTGCCACCAGTGGCCTACTGGATTAGTGCTCACCAAGATGGAGTACTGGCAGATTGAGAATGTGACGAAGTCTTTCCAAAGGGTCCTCCCATACACCATTGCTATCTTGCCTTCAGCACCCATGTAGGATTCCAGGTCCCCATGTCCAGTTAACTGAGGACAGTGCATGAGTCTTCCCAATGTAGTTGACTAAGCCAGAGCCATAATAGCATGTGGTTGCACACGAAAGCCACAATTAGAGAAACATGTTCAATCTCTAAGTTTCCTAGGTGGTTTTCTTTTGGAGCACAACACAAAGTGATACCCATAAACATGGTTCCTTTTGTTGCCACCTTATCCAAAACTTAAAGTATCCTCCACCTAGGTGGTTCATTGAGTCCTTGTTTTATTATGTAAAACACAAGTTCTTTTCTCAACTTTTGTAAAATCTCAACATGTATCTGTTTTCAAAATATAGCATGGCTAAGCATGTAACAACTACATTGTTTTCTCTAAGGAATGGATAGGGAATCCTATTAGGATTTAGCATAGCATAAGTACAAAAAAATATTTTCATGCATGTTTCAAAATCCACTAAGTATAATGAAAATAGTAGGACTTTTGATGATAGTGTCACTTGCCTTTTTGGTAGGGAATGGTGGTTCACTCCTTGATCTTGCTGGTCTCACACTTTGCTAATTTCACTACAATCAATCAAGCAAACTCTATATCAACTAGCATTCCAATAATCAATCAAACCACAATTCATACACATAAACTATGGGATCTAAGATCTAAGTCATGCATGTAAGCATGTAAAAGATGGTTCTAATTGCAAAGGTGGTCTCCACTAGGCTTCTAAACTTTGTAAGTTCCAAATTGGTCATTTTCCAAAGTGGCAAAGTCATTTGCAAAAGGGTTTTGGTCCATAAACCATTTTTTAATCCCATCATCATTTTATGTGGTGAAAAATATTTTTTATCAAAGCAAAACTTTATGTTTTTCACCAAATGAGTTGCCATTTGCAAAAATTTGTGTTTTGGGTCAGTAGGTTTGGTCCAAAACATTTTCCCAAAGTTTTCTTTGCAAGAACATTTTCATAATAAAATCAATAATTTTATTTGGCTAGAAAATGGCTAAGTCAAATAATCTAACCTAAACTTTACCAAAATCATTTTCAACACCAAGGGTTGGTTCCTAGGGTCAGTAAGTTCACAACAAGCCATTTTGCCAAGGTTTCAAACTTAGAAACATTTTTGAATCATTTTTCTATTCTAAACAAGCATACAAAAGAATCTGTAAAAACAAGTAAATTAACAGATACTATTTACTAAACCAAGGGTATGGTTGGCTAGGGCTTGCTCTCCTGAATCCAACGACATAAAATTTGTAATATTTGGACGTGTGTATCCAAAGTTACAAGAGTTTGAAAATCATATCTCAATCAGATTTCAAATCTGTTATTAAACAGACCTGGCCACGCGTGCACTCTGGTTCGACGATACCGGTTCGGCCGGATCGGTGCTGTGGTGCGCTGGATCTAACCAAATCGTGCGGCACGGGATCACCACTTACCCCTTCGCTAACGTTCTATCGTATCCGTCAGATCCAGATCCTACGGTTACTAACATGCTTGCCAAAGTTTGGCAGCGCTGGCGGCGACAGACGGCGGCGACGGTCAGGCGAGGTGCTAGTGGTGGTTCTAGGAAGCAAAGTACAAGGTGAGGATGTTCACCGTGATCCCGAGGACGAGGTGATGCTCGGGGCGTGGTCGGTTGGTCGAGGGGCGTTCAGGGTCTGCAGTAATTCCTCGCCGGAGTAAAGAACGACGTCGGGTGGTTCTCTCCACGGTCAAAGGCGACGTTGTAGATCGCCCTAAGGCAAGACAGGGGCATGGTTAGGCGCGCAAGACCAAGGCAAGGATGTTTGCGTGATCGAGAAGACGCGGGGCGGTCAGTGCTTACCGGGGGAGGTCGTCGGAGAGGTTGTAGACGCGGCGGCGTTCGGAAGCTTGATGTAGCCGACGCTCTGGGGCGCCCGCGGTCGAACGAAAGGTACTGGGAGATGCGTCTGGGAGTGGGGAATCTGCTAGCGTGCTCAGGGAGGCAAGGGGCGGCGATACTTGGCCGGAATCGACACCGAACCTCGTCGGAGTAGAGGGTGGTCTCTGGCAAAATTTAGCAGCCTGAGGGCGAGTCGAGGTGTGGTGACAGAGGGGAAAGGAGGAGAAGACTCTAGCATTTTATTGAGCATGGTCAAAGCGAGTGATGGCGGCCGCGTTATGGCGAATTGATCGCCGGCGTTAAGGCAGGAAACGGCGAGGAGGAATTAGCGCGGGGTGTGGACGATGAACAGGAAAGAGTGGGGTCGGCTGGTCAGTGGGAAAGGAGCGAGGAGGAGGTCCACCAGTCATTCTCTCTGCGGGTTTGATACTGCGTGCGAATCGTTTTTCCTCGGGGAGGAATAGCTGGGCTGTTTCTGGGCTTTAGTGGGCTGCTGGGTTGGGTCAGATCCAATTCCATTTTTTTTATTCTGTAACCTTTTATTTTTCTATTTCTGATTTTTGTTTTGAAATTCCAAACAAACAAATCACACTCAAATCAATTCAAACAATCAATAAACTTTGCAACTATGAATTCGGTTCTATTCAGTAACATAAACCAAAAATCCAAAATAAAATAATAATTTTTATTCTTTTTAAGATCCATTCTTTAATTAAATAAAATGGATCTTTTTGTTATTTAATAAAATAGGGTTTGATTTAATTAACAAAATCTCCATTTTAAATCTAAATATTTTCAAAACCAAATCAGTAGGTTTTATTTAGAAATAAAGATTACTTGGAAACTTGTTTAAAACAAAATAACTTTTTATTTTAGGGTCCATTAATAATTAAATACAATAGACCTTCATTATTCAAATCAAATAGGATTTGTTTTATTAAAATATTTATTTTGAAATCTAAAATAAAGTTAAAACACTTCAGTAGGTTTTATTTGAGAATATAAAATATTTAGAAAACTTATTTAAAATAATTTAATAAGTTTTGATGTTTCATTTTAAATGGTAAAACCTTTTATTTAGATAAAATTGGATATTAAATCCTTATAAATTTATTTAAATAACCTTTGCTATTTTTATTCAAAACAAAATGTTTTAATTCCAAAGCTTGGCCAAGGTTTAATTTGGCTTTATAAAATAATCTTTATTTATGAATCCACCTTTTCTTTTGAAAACCAAATCTTTTATTAAAAGATCCAAAATAGTAATTCCAAAATATTTTAATTTCCTTTAATAAATGTTTATCCTTATAAATCCCTTTAGGATTTATTTGATTCCAATTGGTTTGAAGTTTCCAATTAAATTCAAAAAGTTTCTTCTGGCCCTGAAAATCAAACAAAGTTTTATTTTATTCATTTTTTTCACATTACAAGATTTGGAAAATCTTGGGATGTGACACTATTTTTTGAGTTGTATAACTACATATGTGATTTATTTATTGAAACAACCCTAAACAGAAGAGTTTAATTCTTTATAAATCACCAGAAGCTCCATAAATTCCGATCTCCTGATTTTTGATAGATCTTGTAGTAACACACCACTGAGAGTTGGAATCAATTAAAAACCTAGTATGGATTGACCTAGAGAAAATTCTAAAGGTATTTTTACTTGTTTTTGTCATTTAAGCTATAGGAAAAACATAGCTCAAGTTGGCATGGGACCAAGGTCAATGGATGGGTATATGGAACACCTACTAGAGGAAAGTTATTTCACCTTATTTGGAGTTACTACACTACTAGAAATATTGATTAGATGAAAAGCATACAGCTGGGGAGTTATTTTAGTGAGAAAGATCTAGTCAAGATCTTGGAATACATTTTGTTCTACACGTTTTAGAGAACATACAATTACATATGGAAACTTAGGTTTAAGAAGATAGTGGCCTTTTTATTTTCATTTTGAATTAAAGCTTCCAGTTAAATTAAACATCTGATAATAAAACAAAAATATATAGAGGGGAGGCAGAGGGCGTAGGCTGGACCTGCGCGGGGATGGGACACGCGGCACCGAGTCAGCCCACTCGGGCTGCGCAGAGGCCGGACGGCCCTGATCCGTGACTAGGTGCATGTGATCGCTAGGTTTCAAAATGACAGAGAGAGGTCCACATGTCAGTCACCGCGAGAGAGCGAAGGGGTATCAGTGGATCTGTCCCGTCCGATTAAAAGAGATCCAACTGTGTCGGAGCTTCATCAACCTCTATCGTTGAACATAACAACGGAAACCCTAGGAAGGTCGAGAGAGGGCAGTGAGGCTCACTGGGGCTTTCCTAGGCCAGGGATAGGGGACAGGGCGAAGGAGGGAACGCATGCGAGTCCAACAAGGGGCTACACGAGCCAGGTAGACGTCGGTAGGGACTTCACGCTCTAGTTCCGGTCAAGGTTGCATCGGATCTTGACCTGGACATTGGAAGAGGTGGCCCTGGATAGAAATGGTTATGGGGTTAGGTAGAGGGGAACAAGGGGGTCTCAGTGGCGAAGAAAATATAGAGAGGAAGGCTAGGGAACATAGTCACCTTGCTTCTCTTCCTTTCAGATCTGAAATGGAGAGGTACTTCTCCTCGGCCATGTAGGGGCAGGAGCTTGGGGACAACAAGGTAGGGGAGCTAGAGGAGAGGGAGGAGTGAAATGAGGGGGAAGAGTCATGCCTAGATGGGCTCTGGCCTTTATAAACTGAGTGAAGTGGTCTATATGACACCCCCGGTATTAAGGCTAGACAAATCCCAGACCTTCGTCTGATCATAAGCCTAACCTAATCTCGGAAGCATACAGAGAAAGAATCGGCAGCACAACAGTGACCATATGACACAAAATTATTACAACAAGCTCATAACTAAGCGAAGAACCAAAATAATTCAAGAAGAGTTCACTGACCACAAACATCAAACAACGGAAGGCAAATTATGCTAGTAAGTATAGAAAACTTAACAAATGGCCTAAGAGACCTGAAGCATGACGTCCCATTCCATGGAACCCAGACTGCTGACTAGGAAGTCCAGGCTACTCGCCGATGTAGATGCCATAAAGAAATCATCTTCAATGGTAACACTTATTCTGCTACTAAAGTATCAACGAATCAAGGGTGTGTATATGGTGTACTCAGCAAGACTTATGGTTGGTGGAGCTATTTTGCGTAAAGCCATCTTTGCTCATAAAACAAGAGGGAGAAGAAGCTCGACTAATCAAAATACTTTAAAAGGGGATAAGAGAGCGGTATATCCAACTTTGATCATCTTTTGATATCCATCGAATCATCATCAACTGAACCTACCAAATAAGACCCCCCTTGATATCACTTTACACCACCAATATGAATAGATAAGAAGATTCCCGATGACACGAGAAAAGTAAACAAATATCAAAATTTTAACAAGCCTTCAATCCGCCATCAAATAAAGGTTGGACTTGGGATACAAAGGAAACCATGAGCACAACTCCTAGAATAAGTCATAGAGGAAGCCTTATGAAAAGTGGTTGTTATTGCTTAGTCAAGGAAATATGGCAATAGGTCTTCTGGCTAATTGTGTCAACCATCACATCAACCTTGCCGAATTTTCAAAGAGACCTACGTCAAAACCTTAAGGAACACCAACCATCATATCTGCTTGAGATTCATATTTGGTTAGGTGGGGAGATACTTTAGACTCAGCATATCCGAATAGAAAATGTGCAACATTTACACATAGGTAAAGTCACTAGATTATCAAGACATGGACTACAGTGTCAAGCTCCAGAAGAATGAGCAAGATTGCTAAACCCACGTATTAGCAAGTTATCAAGAGACAATTGCACCTACATGAATTGCTTGCAATGAAACACAACTAAATCCTTGTTAGAAAAAACATTTAAGACGATACAAAAGTTATTGGACTTCTTGATGGGGATATGCCTACTGGGGTGTGCCCAGCAGGACGTTTCCTATTGGCCCAAGCTGCTAGCGAGTGGGCCTGCAGGACGGCGACTGGATTGAGACTTGGCGAGGACCCAGGAGACTGGAAGCGGGAGGCCCAGAAGCGTAGCTAGGCCCAGTCGGATTAGGTCAAAGACCCTCTAAATCCTTAAACAATTCGGTTGTAGATCTGTAAATCCTAGCGAGGTGAGCCTATATAAACCTCCCTAGGGTACGCATAGAGGACACATTCCATCATACACCCCAGCGACTCGCCGCCTAGTCGTCGTGCTCGCCCTTGTACTCTCTCCATAATACAATCTAGCAGGAGTAGGTCTTTACCCTCCCGGGGGCCGAACCTGGGTAAACCCTTGTGTCTCCGCCCTCATCTTGAACCGTAGATGGCTGGCCGCCCTTGCCCCTCGTTCTACTACTCGCTGCCGATTGCAGCATCTGCTGTGGCCATTCCCACGACAGTGGTGCCCACCATGGGGCCTGGCCGGTCAGGCCGATGTTCTGCGGCGAGATCCAATCTTCCCATCAACGAGACGATCGCCACCAGACGCATGATCGTGATCGGCGAGATCCTCCAGATCTTGCCGAGGAGCTACGTCCCGGCGGCACGCCTCGTCACACACAGCGTGATCATGCAGGTCGGCACGATCAGCCTCTTCGTCGGCTTCATCGACACCATCACATTGGAGGACCTGGCCCGCATCCGCGAGTCGCCACCACGCGACCAGCTCTCTGAGAGTTAGGTCCGCACTATCCACCGCCTCGCCTCCGAGTACGACTCGGCCAATAACAACATGGACGAAACCACCATGGCCGCGGACGACGCGGCCCTCAACGACGATGCCGACTCAGCGGCCCCGGCGTCGGCTACCGGATCCATCGTCACCGCGTCGCCCGCTGGCTCCATCACCTAGGTATCCAACGTGGGAGACTTCGAGGACCCCTCCATCCTTGGGATCTTCGACTTCAACTCTGGGTCGGAAAACTCCGACGACTTCCACGTCGGATCTGGCTGCAACGTTGCGACCTACATGGTGAACGGCGCGGACCCCCCGCTAGACCCCTTCTCCACGCCAATCCTGCCGACCGCGACGGCACCTGAGGTCGAAGAACTCCGCGTGCAACTGGAGGAGGCGGTCCGCAAGGAACAAGCTGAGCGCGAAAAATTCCACCTCGAGCAGGTGACAGCGCAGGAGCTTTCGTGCTACCACCAACTCCGCATCAGGTCGCGCCTGAACCCCACCGATCAGGGCGTGCCCTGAACTTCGACGAAGAGAATGAACCGGCGCGCATAGCCGAGCACGCGATCTGTGAAAACGCGCCGCCAGGAGGAAGCTCCTGGCCACCACCAGGCGCGACGGCTAACGGCGCCCCACCACCACCCGGCCGCACACCCCCTCCCGGAATCAGCCAAGAATCTTGGTCTCCTCGCGGGAGCGAGACACAAATGTCCTCCCGCTGTTCTCCACCCCGATCCGCGGTCGACAACATCACGTGACCGGGGAAGGCGCCCTGCAGATCCAGTACGCCAAGGCTCTAGTCGCCAAGGTAGTCGAGCAACACAACGCAGGTGCCGACTCATAGGGTCGCATGTACTCGCGTTCGTCAGGCAGCAGGGCGGCCTCGAGCGGCCACCCAGTGGTGGCAAACACCCTTAACTGCGCACCACCCGAGCCCCTGTAGCTCCAACATCGACCCGCACACGCGGCACTCTCCACCAACGACTAGCGACCGGCGAACAACTTTGACGCCGCCAACGGGCAACCAGTCGACGCGCGCACCCACATCATCAGCAACCAGAGCTGGCGCGCACGCCAGCCTGATGACTTGAGGCATACCCTCACCAACCGCTGCGACGGCGAACCAAGGGGGTCGCTGAGCTGAGTCGGACCCCAGTGCTTCGGACCAATGATCCGAGGCGAAAGATACCCAACGAACTTCAAGGCGCCAAAGGAGATCGAGAAGTACGACCCCTCGTACGACCCGTCCGTGTGGTTGGACACCTACCTCATGGCGATGGGAATCGCCGGCCACACCGACTTGCTTGCCGCTCGCTACCTTCCCCTGATGATGGAGGGAGCGTGCCGACAATGGATCAACACCCTCCCCGCGAACAGCTTCGACTCTTGGGAGGAAATGCGCGATGCCTTCGTCAGGCACTTCGAGGGCTCCTACTCCCGCGCCACCACCATCGAGGACCTGGAGCGATGTGTCCAGGGACCCCACGAGTCGACCCGCAGCTGGGTCCAAAGGTGGCAAGACCTGTGGTACAACGCGGCCGGAATCCACCCGGACACCGCGATCCACTGCTTCAAGACCTCGTGCCGCTACGAGCCCCTGGTCGCCAAACTCAAGAGAGTGTATAAAACACTCGACAACATACTGGACCTCCTCAAGATCGCCAAGCGGTACGCGGAGGAAGACCCAAACCAAGAAACCGACGACGAGTCGGGAGGGAATCGCCGCGCGAGCGGCCACGACAACTGGAGGCGACCCGAGCTACGGTACAACAACACTCGCCTCACCGGCAAGCGCCATGATGACGGGCGAGATGACTTCGTGGCCAACGCCGGGTATGCTCCACGCGAGCCCAAGAGCTTCAGCCGCAACGGAGGTCAGCGCCGCGATAACGGCAACTACAAGGCGAAGCCTCGGTTTGACCCCGCGACCCTCCTCAACCAGCCCTGTGTATTCCACGGCAGGGAGGGGAAACCCGCCACGAACATGACTACCGACTGCCACTCCCTGAGGGAGATCGAGAAGGCACGTCACCAAGGGAAGACCCCAACAACCACCCACCAAACGGCGGCAAATTCGGCAACGATGCCGGCTCGTTCCACACCTTCACAGGCTTCAACACGAAACACGAGAAGAAGGTCATTGCCTGCGCCGTCTCTATCAACACGGTGTCCCAGATCGACGTCCCCCAGTTCCTTAACTGGTCCGAGCAACCAATCACCTGGAGCCGCGATGACCACTCTCCACGGATCGAATATCTGGGACGAGTCGCCTTGGTGGTCAAGCCCAAGGTGGGGGACTATTGGCTCCCCAAGACGCTGATGGACAGCGGCAGATCCATCAATATTCTATACCTAGACACATTCAGGCAATTGCGGCTCCCACAGTCGATGATCGAGACGACCTACACCACCTTCCACGGCATCGTCCCCGGTCGAAAGGCGTACCCAATCGGCAAGGTGACGCTGCCAGTCACCTTTGGCACACCAGCGAACTTCCGCACCGAGCGGATCGTTTTCGAGCTGGTGCCGTTCAACAACCCCTACCACTGTGTCCTGGGATGCCAAGCGTTCGCCAAATTCATGGCAGCGCCCCACTACGCGTACAACATGATGAAGCTCCCCAGGCCATGCGGCATCATCACTATCCATGGCGATCCCGACATGGCCGCAGAGTGCGAGGCCAAAGGCGCCGAGCTCGCTAACGCTGTCATCGCGGCAGAAGCCAACCACGCAGTGGAGCTCGCCAAATACGCGAGCGGGGTCAACAAATGACGACCCCACCATACTCAAGAAGCCCAACTCGGAGGGTGGAAGCTCCGCCGCCTTCGAGGCAACGACGCACACTCGCACCATCGAGCTGGTCCCAGGCGACTCCAGCCAGACGGTGACGATTGGGACGGGCATGAGCCCAGCATAGGAATGCGCGCTCATCGAGTTCCTACGTGACAATCGCGACATCTTTGCATGGAAGCCATCCAACATGCCTGGTGTCCCGAGGGAACTCTCTAAGCACAAACTCAACGCCGACCATAAAGTGCGACCCGTCAAGCAGTCGCTGCAGCCCTTCAATGAAGAGCGCCGCCGAGCAATCGCCGAGGAGGTGCAGCATCTACTCGCTGCAGGCTTCATCCGGCCAATCAAATACTCCAAGTGGCTGGAAAACCTAGTCCTGGTCAAGAATAAAAACGGGACCTGGAAAATGCGTATCGATTACACAAACCTCAACAGCGCCTGCCAGAAGGAGCAGTTCGTCCTCCCGCGGATCGACCAGATCATCGATTCAACCGCGGGCTCAGAGTCGCTATGATTCCTTGATGCCTACTCTGGGTACAACCAGATCAAAATGGCAGTCGAGGACAATGAGAAGACGGCGTTCATCACGCCATTCGGAGCATTCTGCTACACCACCATGACCTTCGGCCTCAAGAACGCCGGGGCGACCTACCAGAGGTGTATGCAAGAGTGCCTTGAGAGCCAAATCGGCCGCAGTATCCACGTCTGCATCGACGACGTGGTAGTAAATTCCACTCGCCAGGACGATCTACTCGCCGACCTGGCAGAAACCTTCGCCAACTTGCGGAGGTACAAGATAAAGCTAAACCCAGGGAAGTGCACCTTCGGTGTACCGACTGGACAGCTGCTGGGATACGCCATCTCCATGCGCGGAATCGAGGCGAACCCCGCCAAGATCAACACGATCGCCCGGCTCGGCAGACCCGAGTGCCTGCGCAACGTCCAGAAGCTGGCCGGGTGAGTCGTGGCTCTCAGTCGCTTCATCCCCCGGCTAGGCGAGAAGGCGATGCCCCTCTACCGCCTAATGCGCCAGAACCCCACTTTCCAGTGGGACAAGGAGGCAGACAACACGCTCTCAAGGAGGTGCTACTCGCGGCACCGCTACTCGCCTCCCCAGTCGACAAGGAGCCCATGCTTGTCTACGTCGCGGCTTCCGAGCGCGTCGTCAGTGCCGTCATGGTCGTCGAACGACCAAAGGAGGGCAAGGAGCGCCCGGTGCAGCGACCTGTATACTACATCAGCGAAGTCCTCACCGAGTCTCGCCAGCGCTACCCGCAGTACCAAAAATTGGTATATGCAATCTTCAGAGCATAGTGGCGACTGCCGCACTACTTCCAGGAGCACCCAATAACGGTCGTCTCCTCAGCACCGTTGCAGGACATCATCCGCAACCGTGAAGCGACCGGGCGAGTCGCCAAGTGGGCCGGCAAGATAGGCGTCCACAACATCAGGTATGAGCCGCGCAAGGCGATCAAGTCGCAGGCTCTCGCAGACATTCCTGCCGACTGGGAGGAGGCCCAGCAACCAGATAAACAGCCATACCTCCATTACTGGAGCCTACACTTCGATGGCTCCAAGAAAGCAGATGGCGCAGGGGCAGGGATCATGCTCACATCTCCGAAGGGCGACAAGCTACGATACGTCTTGTACCTCGACTTCACCCCCTGCACCAACAACATGGACGAGTACGAGGCGCTACTCCACGGCATGCGGGCAGCCAAGGAGATGAACATCAATCGCCTGTGCTGCTATGGCGACTCCGACCATGTCGCCGGGCAAGTCGCCAGCACCTGTGACGCAGTCTCCTCCACCATGGCGGCATACCGCCAAGCAGTGGACCAGCTGGGAGGCCACTTCGCGGGCTACTCCGTCGAGTGGATCGACAGGAGGAAGAACAAGGAGGCGGACGCACTCTCCCGCATCGGCTTGGCTCGACTCGCACCACCTGCCGGCGTCTTGCTCGACACCATCACCAAGCCTTCCGTCTCTCCCCCGAGGGAGATCGACATCGGAATTCTGCTGCAACCAGATGCAGCCCTGGTCGCACTGATCGCCGAGCCAAGCGACTGGACTGCGCCATACATCGCTTACCTGGAGGGAGGCACCATACCCGCTGACGAGACGGAGGCCCAGATGATAGCACATCGCCGCAAATCCTTCGTCATCATCAACGGCGAGCTCAACAAGCGGAGCGTGACCAGCGTGTTCCAACACTGTGTCCAACCCGCAGAAGGACGAAAGATCCTCTAAGACATCCACGTTGGCGACTCCGGCCACCACGCTGGCGCCCGCTCCCTGGTCGCCAAGGCCATGCGACATGGCTTCTACTGGCTCACCGCACACGCCGACGCGGTCGACATCGTCCAACAATGCGTCGGGTGCCAGAAGTACGCCAACCAGACTCACGTGCCGACCTCAGCACTCAAGACCATCCCCATCAACTGGCCATTCGCCGTATGGGGCATGGACATGGTGGGCCCGTTCAAGAAGGCCCCCTTCGGCCTCACCCACCTCCTAGTCGCAGTCGACAAGTTCACAAAATGGGTGGAGGCCAAGCCAGTAGGCAAGTGCGACAGGAAAACTACCACCAAATTCCTACGCGAGCTCATCTACCACTACGGATTCCCGCACAACATCATCACGGACAATAGCACAAACTTTGCCAAAGGAGCCATGGCGGAATTCTGCGAGGAGGACAATATACGACTCGACCTCGCCTCAGTCGCTCACCTGGAGTCCAATGGACATGCGAAATGCGCCAACCAGAGCATCCTCCATGGACTGAAGCCGCGACTGCAAGTTCCACTCGAGCGAACTCCCAAGTGCTGGGTTGAAGACCTCCCCTCTGTCATCTGGGGCATCCGCACCTCCGTCAACAGGTCGACAGGATTCACTCCCTTCTTCATGGTGTACGGTGCCGAAGCCGTCATGCCAACAGACCTTGAGCACGATTCACCACGGGCGGTC
Organism: Avena sativa; assembly: GCA_916181665.1. Lineage (NCBI taxonomy): Eukaryota > Viridiplantae > Streptophyta > Magnoliopsida > Poales > Poaceae > Avena > Avena sativa. The sequence continues at coordinate 201,556,335 of OV702282.1, forward strand.
AATTACACGGAGGCCAAAAACGAGCTCGCACACCAGGACGTAATCGACCAGCTCGACGAAGCGCGCGATCTAGATCGCTCCCGCACCGCCATCTACCAGCAAGGGCTTCGCCGCTACCACTGCCGGCGAGTACGGACTCGCATGTTCTAGGAAGGCGACCTGGTACTGCGTCTGATCCAGGACAAGAAGGGCATGCACAAGCTCTCTCCCCCTTGGGAGGGACCATTCGCCATCGAGCGAGTCCTGGGAAACGACGCCTACTACCTCACCGATGTCTGAGGCGACGGAAAACTCGACGTCAAGCGGCCATGGAATGTAAACCTCCTACGGAAGTTCTACTCCTAGAACTCCAGACATGTACCTCCTACCCGCTATGAAATAAAGAAGATCGATTCGCACAAATTGCGTCCACCCTCCGTACCTTGTGACACTCGCACTCGTAGAAACAACGCTATGCTATTCGCAGAAGTCAACCTTTGGTGACGCGACCGAAACGGCCAAGTAGTGCGGTACGATGGCACTGGAAAACTTCAGGCCTCGTACCGTCCACGAAAAAATCTAACCCGGAGCTCCATTGGAGTCGCCCCGCTCGACTGGCTTCCTGAGCCAAGACAACTGCATTCGCTTCCCACAGCGACCCAGTCCTCCACATCCTCGGCGCAGCGACTCGAACGACAAAGTACCATGCTCGGGGACTGACGCCAGCCCAAAGAAGAGCGGCTAGGGAAAAACGCCAAGTAGGAGAGCGTGCCCTGGAGTCGCCACGCGACTGGTCTTACAGACCAGGTGGAGTGACGCGCCTAACACAACGCGCCTAGTCCTCACCTACCTCGGGCATGCGACTAGAACGACCAAGTACCACGCTCGGGGACTCGGCGACCCGACCCTGTTCGCGCCCGAGAAAACGGCCAAGTAAAGAGCACCCCTTGGAGTCGCCATGCGACTGGATTCCCGAGCCATGGCGAGTCGACCATAACTCACTAACAGTTCAAACAACATATAAAAATGAGGTTAACCCCATAAAAAGGGCGGATGCGCTTGGGGACTCTCACAACCAACAACCAAACCGCAAAAACAATGACAAAAGAACCCCTGCATTCCAGCAGCAAAATTTGTTCGCGTACAAGGAGAATTACATATTTATCGTAAGCTAACGCCCAGTGGAAAAATACTCTATTCCGCAGGCTTCAACAAGGAGGCGCCACCATCCTTGCGACTGTGGATAAAGGGAACCCAAGGATTCGACGGGTACGACGTGAGCTCACCCACCATGGCCGCTCGAAATGGTTGCTCCACCTTGAAGTTGCGTTGCGCCAGCTCAGGCTCATTGGGGGCGAAGACCGTTTCTTGATAAGGAATAAGGTCCATTGCCCACACGTGGTCGGAGTACACCACGGCTCGCTCCGTCAGCTTCAGCACCTCAGCAATCTCGACTGAGCCCGTCGACAAAGGGTACCCACTCGTGACGTGTCAAGGTCGAAGTCGTCGGGAAAATGCGCGAGCCCAAGGATCAGCGCAGTCGCCGCTCCACGACGGAAGGCCAACCGCGTCATGCACTCCACAACCACCGGGGCCTTCTCCAGATAGTGCCAAACTTCGACGAGGTCGCTAGGGATCACCTCCGTGGGCGATATCTCCTGAAGATATGCCCGAAGGCAGGTCGCTGATAGTGCGGCAGAATCGACCAGAGTGGTGACACATTGCCGCGCGTCGTACGACTGCGCCTCTTCGGTGTTATCAGTGATCAAGCCTGCAACACACAAGCCAATGGTAAGGGAAGTACCAGCAAAACAATGTGAGTCGCGTGCCCGGGGATTCGCAGAAGGAAAACTCACCAATCAGTGAGCGACAGAGTTCCGTGATGAAATTTTGAAGAGTTGAAAAGTCATTCTGCAGCCCGGCGACGAGCGCGTCCGACACCTTCCTCTCCTCAGCAGCAGAATAAACGGCCGCCTTGGCCCGTCCTTCCGCCGAACTCCCTTCCGCCTTCGCCTCCTTGAGCTCATGCTCTAGTTCAGCGATTCGCTTCTTCGCGGCGCTCAAGGATGACTAGGCAGACGTCAACTCACTCGCCGGAACGAGGCCCTGGCGAGCCTCCTTCACCACGGCCGCGCTATCCGCTGCTTCCACAACAAAACGGTTACAAACGTGACAAGTTCTTGACTAGCGCCAAACACGACAAATACTCACCCGCAGTCGCTCGAAGCTGCTCGTTCGCATTCTGAACAACGAGGAGCTCCTTGTCCACGCGGTGCTTGGCAGCAAGCCGCTCGGCCGACTCGCACTGCAGGCCCTGTGCAACAATTACAGCGTCAGCAACAAAACTTCCTAAGTGCCTAGCCTCTTAAATCCAGCGACTAGCCACTCGGGGACTGGACAACAAAATCTCCTAAGTGCCTAGCCGCTGAAATTTAGCGACTAGCCACTCGGGGACTGGACGACAAAAAATCCTAAGTGCCTAGCCGCTGAAATTCAGCGACTAGAAACTCGGGGACTGGATGGCGAAAAACAGTAAGAATCCGACCACTGAAACTCAGTGGCCCAATCCTCAGGGACTGGACATACCTGGATGGCAGCACCTAGCATGCCGTGAAGCTCCATTGCATCCACTGACGAGAGCACGACTGGAGTATGCCCGTGACGCTGTTCGACCTCCGTACCGGCAGCCCCAGGAAATTGGCTCGACGGCACCGAGGCACTCGCCGTGGTGGCCCTCGCTACAAAGCGAGGGAACGTCGCCACCGAGGCTCCTGCGCCACCCGAAGGCGGCCCGGTCGCCTCAACCGAGGCCGTGGGGCCTGCCCGCTGTGACTCCACGTCCTCCATGGCCTTCGGAGCTATGTCCACCGCAATCGGGGTTTCGCTCAGGGCAACTACTGGCTCGTTTGAGATCGTGACGACCTCGTCGCCCTTTGTTCTCTTGGCGCCTTCAGCGGGCGCCTCAACCTCGTCGTCCTTCGTTTTCTTCGAGGGATCGGCTGGTGCCTCCGCGGCGCCCGATGGAACCTTGGACATCGAAGGGTGACCTATCTTCTTCACTCCAGTCCTGTGGGAAAACTCCGTCAATAACACTCGCCAGTCGAACATGAATCAAGCAAACAAATGAAAGTTTTGAGAAATACTCACTTGGCAACTGGGATAAATCATAGGCTAGTACGAATACTGGCCGGCATCTCCAGCTCTGGTCCCAGTTTCCGACTGAGGCCCGTCTCGAACATGCTCCGCGCCCAAGACACCGACGACTTCTTTGAGGACGAGGCAGCAACAGGAGGTTCAGTGACGATCGCCACGGGAGCTCCTCTCGGCGGCGAGGCCCCTGCGGCTGGAGCACCCACTAGCCCGGTAACTAGGACGAACGACAACGGTAGTGATGCCAACGACACCTCGTCTTCCGCGATGGTCGCACCAGTCGCCGCGGTCGCATGCGCCGCTGTTTCTTCAGCTGTGCTGGTAGCATCGGAGCTAGTTGCGGGCCGATGCGGAGACGCCGGCTTAGCCGGCTTTGTCTTCTTCTTTGGTGGCGGTGGCTTCTTCTTCATTGATGGTGTGGCTTCACGCTGCGAGGTATGCTCAGGGATCTCATCATCATCGTCATTGTGGGCCTCGAGGCTTTTGCTAGCCTCGAGTTCACGTTGATGTTGCCCACGGGTTTTGCGGACCGTGGGTGCATCGACCTCCACGGCTTCGTCACCATCGTCGTCATCATTATCACCACCGCCCCCGTCACATCTGGCATCACCTGTATCAGGCAACGACTCGCTCTCGTCTTCGGCGAACGAGTTCGAGTTCTCGTCATCTGCGCGTGGAAGCCAACCTTCCACCACTTGGAATAGCTGCAGCAACCAAGCAACATTAGCATGACCACGAATGCAAAAACTGCGACTGCGAGTGCATGGGAAATAAGAAAAATCACCGTTGGAGCTTGGCGCTTTGCGGTGTAAGGTGCGACCCCGACCTTTGCATCAAGATACACCGCCTAGGTGATCTTCTTTAGGGCCAGGGTCTAGTCATTGAGTCTCCACTCGGCATGACAGGACTTCATCGGGTCGTCCTTGCCTGTATACTCGTACATACAGTGGGCACGGCTGGCCAGAGGCATGAGCCGTCGCCCGATCCAGCAGTTGTAGAGGTTGATGGTTTGGAGGCCCTTCTTCTTCAGGTTGCGTATGGTCTGCAACATATCGTCGACGACCATCCGCTGGTCCAGCGGAAGCTTGGTGAGTTGGAGCCGATGCGGCTCGGGCCGGTTAGACAAAGTACCTCGGAAGCGCCACCTCGTCGCCCGGCAGCGACTCGGTCACGTAGAACCAGCTCTTCTTCCATTCATTCGCTGCTTTGGCGGGCATCAGATCGAAGAACGACTCCTTCGACTTCAGCTGGAAGGTCAGGACGCCCGCAGCTAACATCGGGCCGCCTGCCTCTTCACGGCTGATCCTACCATGGAACAGATCTTGCCATAGGGGGAAGTATGGTCGACAGCCCAGGTAGCACTCGCAGAATGCCACGAAGATGGCGAGCTGCTCGATGCTGTGCGGTCCCAGGTCTGACGGTTGGATGTCATAGTAGGCGCAGAAGCGGTGGAATAAGAGGGAGGTGGGGAATCTGAGCCCCCGCTCCAGATGGCTGGTAAAGCAGATGAATTCCCCCTCGCACGGATCTGGGATCACCTCTCCGGCTGCGGGGATGCGCCATCTCCCGGCGCGGAGGATCCCTGCCTCCTCGAACGATCTCAGCAGCGCCTTCGTACACTTGGATCTGCCCCATGGTTCCGCAGGGGGGCCATCGATTGGGGGATCTGGGGTTGCAAATCTCTCTGGGTCGCTGCATGGAATGGAGGATTGTGAATGCACGAGATCGGAGGAAGTGAGGGAAGCGTTTTCCCCTCACCCGTCACTCTCCTTATATAGTGGTTGTTACCCGCCATTTTCGAGGAGCCGTTACCACGCGGTAATTACGCCGATATTACCGTTGGATTACCCAACAACTAGTTTGACCAAGCTAACGGTCCAACTTCATCTGCTCGACTCTCTGTCTTCAGCGACTTGACGATTCGCCGACCTGATCACTATAGCAGTGACTTAATTATTCGCCGACCCGTTCGCCGAGCTGCGATCTGATTAGTCGCCGTTATTGCGACTCAAATGACTAGTTCTTTCCTTTGTTCAGGAGTCCACCGCCGATTTGACTGGGCGTCCGAATTGGACCCGCATACTCCGACTGCCAACAAACACCTGTGATGAATCAATGACGACCTCGGGGACTACTGATGGGGATATGCCTACTGGGGTGTGCCCAGCAGGACGTTTCCTATTGGCCCAAGCTGCCAGCGAGTGGGCCCGCAGGACGGTGACTGGATCGAGACTTGGTGAGGACCCAGGAGACTAGAAGCTGGAGGCCCAAAAGCGTAGCTAGGCCTAGTCGGATTAAGTCAAAGACCCTCCGAATCCTTAACCAATTCAGTTGTAGATCTATAAACCCTAGCGAGGTGAGCCTATATAAACCTCCCTAGGGTACGCATAGAGGACACGTTCCATCATACACCCCAGCGACTCGCCGCCTAGTCGTCGAGCTCGCCCTTGTACTCTCTCCATAATACAATCTAGCAGGAGTAGGTCTTTACCCTCGGGGGGCTGAACCTGGGTAAACCCTTGTGTCTCCGCCATCATCTCGCACAGCAGATGGCTGGCCGCCCTTGCCCCTCATTCTACTACTCGCTGCTGATTGCAGCATCTTCCGTGGCCATTCCCACGACACTTTTTATCTTTCATAAACAAATCAGTCAGTGGCTTGGTGCGCATGAAGGAACTTATCGAAATATGAAGGTATCAACCTACCATATTGAGAGTGTTTTGCACATGCTTGACTGACTTGAAATGATTCCTGAGGAAACAAGATAACTCTCCTCGAATCCACGCGAACTTCTTTCAACAATTGCACGTGAACTAGAGAAGGTTACTTCTAACATCCAGAACACATACTTCGAGATGACATAAAGATGGTTCTCAAAAGTTTCCAACATCAATGCCAAATGTTCCATATGAATCTCACATAACATGGAGAAAGTAAGATGTCATCGATGGGTCAACAACAAACTTTTTGAGACACTCCAATAATATGGACTCATATGTTGTATAAACAAGGCGAACTATTGGTCAAACCAAAGGACATGAAGATTTACTGAAGTGAAACATCACGAGTAGATACACTGTTAGGATAGTCCTTGGAACTGAGTTTGATTTGATGATAACCCAAATCAAATCAAAGGAGGGGAAGATAACATATCCACATAGGGGATATTATCTTTCTTCAACACGAACAAAACTAGACATCCCATAAAGGATGAACATAGTCAGATGGAACTTTTGTCTTACAACTCTCCAAGTTGTTGTTTAAGCTCAACCAACTAGTTCAGGGGTATCTAGTATGGATCCTTGGAGAAAAGAGAAGTTCAAAGAACCAGCTTACTCAAGAACCTTACAACACGGTCATGTGTGTAGCACCCACCGGGGTTAGGGTTAAACTAACCTCAGATCACCATCTAAGATAAGTTCAACTCCCAAACACGGAAGATCACAATATGATTTGGTAACTTTACAGAACACAGAGATTCAACAGCATAAGTTTAAACTCTTATCAGAGTAAGATATTAGAGTTATTACAAACCAGAGGTCATAGAACCAACATTACATCACACAGCGAAAGCAAATTATGTTGTTCTACACAACAACTTAGCAAAAGGCCTAAGAGGCTATAAACAAAAGCGACATCCATCCCATAGTCCTCAGGCTGCTACCTGGGACCCCCACCTACTCATCAATATAAACGTAGAAGCCACCTTCAGTTGCAATCAGATCTTCTGTAGAAAAACAACAATGGTGCAAGGCTGAGTACGAGAATGTACTCCGCAAGACTTAGATAACCTAGTATCTATATGCTCTGGCCAGAAAGGCTTTCTCTGGATTTTATTTTGCGGAAAGCAATCTTTATTTGTAAACAAGAGAGAGAAGAGGCTCGTCTACTCAGAATCTTTAAAAGGGGATAAGGTAGCGACTTCTTCATCTTGTTCATCACATCTTGGTAACCACCAGCTTCATCAGAACCTCCTATCTAGGATCACCCCCTCGACCCAGAGCAAGCATCCTTAAGCAGACGTGGATCAACAAGTTTTATTAAGGTTATAGTTCTCTATGCTCATCACGTCCGTTCCCAAGTCGTTCATAACCGTGAACACGGCTTTTCGAAAAGATTAATATCCTGCAAGGGTGTACAACTTTACCCACATGTACCAATCGAATCTTAATGCCAAATTATTAGCCCTATTCCTTGGAAGGCCGGTAGAGGGTGGTTGACCACGACCTTTACCTTTCTTTCGCCGAAACCATGAGTCACGCCCTAGGGATGGTTCCGCCATAACGGGTCAAGTCCCGAAGCCGGTCCCTAAAGATGTGAGGCGAGGTTGGTTTACCAGGGGATCCATCGACCCCAAGCAACCCGGTCCACGCTTCCCTACCTGTTATGATGCACCTCCTTCACCTCCTCATTTAGTAAAGGTTTTCAATGCGTATGCCAGATGGAAAGCCCGAACTATGTGACTCATGGAATCTACTAGGCAAGTTAGTTGCTCGTGGGGTTTTCCAGGCCCCGTGTGGTTGTACGCTCGTCTTGGTTCAAGAGGTAAGAAATCGAGTCCTAATGGTGGCGAGAATGGGACTACAAAAACCACACCCAACGTGGCCTTCCATACAAGCCTTAGCATGATTAGTTAACTCCTTCGATGATATCACCACCTCCTATTTTTCTAGATTCTCCGACACCTCTGATTCATCGATCGGATAGATCAGACTTGAATACTATGCATGGCTAAGCTGTTAACCTCAGAGGCTCTAGCAACGCTCGGATGCTAGACCTAGGTATGCTAGGGACAGTGGATCTAGAGTATAAGGCTACAAAAGGAAAATAGTGTAGCAGATAGGTAACACTAGCTACTGACAAAAGACCACATTGGAATCGTGTGCATCATAGCGAGAAAGTAATATACTTTTTAAAACATAGGTTCAGAATGAGAGGCTACGCTTGCCTTGTCTGTCGGTAGACAGGTACTGATCTTCGGTGTTGTTGACTTCAGCTTCGGGTTCGGATCCTATCGCGAAGAACCAAATACCGGAAATAAAGGCGACAATCAAGACATGGCATCGATGCAATGCTCAAACAAGGATGATGATATGACAAGTTGAATTGCATTGAAACGAAACCCTAGAACATGCTCGGCAATTTAAACGGGGTTCCGAGGGTTGAAAACCCTAATTCAGAAAACTCCGGAAACACATGAGAGGGGTTGATTTAGTTCTCTAACTAAACTTGTCATTAAAGTTGAGTAGTAATGCATGATTATAGCTTAAAAAGGTAGAACTAATTTTTCTGAACATTTTGATATATTATTTGTATTTTTCTGAATTACAGATTAAAAGTTATTGAATTTACAATATTCAAACAATTTCTGAAATTCTTATACTTTTTCTTAAATTAAATAAATCTGGAAATCCTTTTTACACCCAGGCTGGGCTAGCCACAGACACAGACAGGTGGGACCGTGGCCACCTTAGCAGCTACACACGCGAAAAGGGCTCAGGGCGTTTCTCACCGGGGCTGGACCTAGCCGGAGGGGCTGACTGGTGGGGCCTGGCCACGCAAGCAAGCCACGCAAGCCTGGCGTCAGCGCCATGTCACGCGCGGCGGAGCCGCCAGACGGTGGTCGCCGGCGGCGATCTAGAGCGCGTCTGGACAAGCGAGAGGGGGCGATCGAATCATTTGGGCAAGGCGAACACATGGGTGGCGGCGCCGCTGGTCTAGGGTCACCGGAGCTTGGTCAACGACGACGAGCGGCGGCGGTGTTCTCTACTCTACGGCGTGGGCACGACACAGAGAGCTAGAGGAGGAAAGGAGGGTGCCTTGAGCACCTGGAGCTCACCCCAAGGCGATTGATGTCGACGGTGAGGCGAGGCGAGGCGGTGACCGGAGCGACGGCGAGCCGTGAGACTGAGCACGTCGGAGTCGAGGAGGAAATGGTCGATGGCGACGAATCCCAGCGCCCCTTGTCAATTCCTTTTGCAGGAGGACGAAGCGGAGCGAGGCGAAGCTCGTGGCGGTGTCGGATGGGCTCGGGGAGGCCGGCAACGGCGGCTAGCCGGCGGCCATGGTAGCTAGGGTTCGGGCTGTCGCTGTGCAGAGAGGGAGAGAGAGGGGAAAGTGAGGTCCAGGGGAAGTAGAGCACGGCACCAGCGGTTCTTATCCTTGCGAGCGTCAGCGGCGTGCATCACAACGATGAGGCAGTATCGGGCGGCCGCGGCGGCGACAGCGAGCTGCCTGCCGTCAGCGGGGAAGACGACAGGAGAGCGGGCGAAGCGGTACCGGGCTGCTAGCGGGCTGGCGTGGGCCAGGTACTGGGCTGCGGGGAAGGGAGAGAGGGGAGGAGGTTGCTGGGCTGTGGCCTGGTTGTTGTTGCTCTATTTTTTTAATAGAAACTTTTCCTTTTTTTGATTTTGATTTATGTTTGTAATTTCAAATTCACTTACTGTTTTAAATCTTTTCAAATTACCAGGAGTTTTCATAAAACATATAAACTATTGTGGGTCCCTTATAATCAATTGGGCTCCAAACATTTTGTGATTTTTCCAAAAATTCAAACACCATTTGAATAAAGTTTCAAAGAGAGGGAAGGTTTAGGGTTTGCATTTTTATTCAACACACTTAAACTCATGCATTACTTAGATGATTTAAATATATGCATGCCATGCTTAAGTACTGAGTAAATATATTACAAACATGGGCTGTTACAATGTGGAAACATGGCGACACTTCTAGAAGACATCCAGAATATCATAGACCACCGATATGTCACATAACTCGAGAGGAAAATTGCTTGGTAAGGCAAGAAGACACAATCTCAGAGTTTCGGCATGAGCCTAACTCTTTGACTAAAGAGTGTGCATTAGAATAACGGACTTGGTAGCACAATCATCCTTCGCTTAGTGATAGGGTTAACCATTATGCTAAGAATAACAAAAATGTCCTTGGAGTTCAAAGCAGTATCAATTGCTGAGAATCTTATATAATCACATTATTATACATACACATCATTCCTGAGCATAGACATCTCAAAAAGAAGGGTCGTAAAAATGTGTAAGAGCATCAATTCATTAAGAGATTCATGAAACTCAGCACGACCTCTTAGTATAAAAGTGTGTGATACTTTAAGGTAGAACAAACATAAGATAATAAACGCCTCTTGATCTGCGGATTACAACACTTTGACCTGGTCCTAGAAATAACAAGGTACTGGAGTTTGCTTCTCCTAACATCCCAAAATGGAATATCTTGATGGACCACAAGAGTATCTTGCATCGGAAGGTACCAATGCACGTTTACTACTTGGCTACCAACTGGTAGACAAAGGTCAGAAAACAACAGGAGGAAAGGAACATGATCATGATAGAATCCTGAGATGTGGATGCATAAGTCAACAATCTTCCGAAAACCAATGCAAGATGAAGGAAGGTGTGGCAGAGTCACGAATATAGAAGTGAGACTCACTAAGAGAACTCTTTCCGTGACCTATTTGGTTCCATTAAAGAACATCTACCATAGCATGTGGTATAGAAAGTCCTTAGTTGTCATAATTCAATCATGGCAACACCCACAAGGATTGAAAGCTAGAACAGAAGACACTAGCCATCCTGAAGTAATGTTTGAACATTAGCAACATGGGTGAACAAAAAGGATCTTGGGTTAAAGGTCATATTCATGTACAAGATTCACGACACTTGAATCCAGCACAATCAGGGATCTTCGGTTCAAGTACAAGGGTTAAAACCCAGAGAAAGGAGTAACTACTATCTGAGTGACAGGGAGTGCACTACAAGATGGTATTCACAAGGTAGCTTCCAAGAGAAGATACAACTTCTGAAATACCCAAACAAATGAAAAGGAGGCACACGAGGCGAAAGGTAACCTCGAGACCTAGAACAGAACATGGGGAAATTATATTGTAGGTTCCACAAGATAGTGAGATCATGATGGAAAGGTATCTCTTAGGTGAAACAGAACAAGGGGGAGCAAGGAACACACACACCAGACTCTAGAAAACTCAACTTTAGGTCAATTGGTTTAGAAACGACATGCCTAGAAAGGTATCTAAGCTTTGAAAAACAAGACGAGATGGTAAAACTTTTCCAAATCAACACAATATAAGGTGACCCAGAGTTAGAGCGATACCAGATAAGAAGTAAAAGAAGCATACCAGAGTTTTCGCACATAATTTTCATCTTTGAAAATAGTTTTCACAAGCATTAGACTAAACATCAACCAGTAGAAAGCTTTTTCTACAGACGGTACTGCTTTGATACCAAAACCTGTGACATCCCGGCATTAAGGCTAGACAAATCCCAAACCTCCGTCTGATCATAAGCCTAACCTAACCTAACCTAACCTTGGAAGCATACGGAGAAATAATCGGTAACACAAAAGTGACCCTATGACACAAAATTATTACAAAAAGCTCATAAATAAGCGAAGAACCAAAATAATACAAGCAGAGGCCACTGACCACAAACATCAAACAATGGAAGGAAAATTATGCTATTAAGTATAGCAAACTTAACAAATGGCCTAAGAGGCCTGAAGCATAACGATGACGTCCCATTCCATAGATCCTAGACTGCCGACAGGGAACTCCAAGCTACTCGTCAATGTCGATGCCGCAAAGAACTCATCTTCAATGGTAACACTTACTCGGTTGCAAAAGTATCAACGAATCAAGGGTGATTATTGGGTGTACTCAGCAAGACTTATGGCTAGTGGAGCTATTTTGCGTGATGCCATCTTTGTTTATAAAATAAGAGGGAGCAGAAGCTCGACTAATTAGAATACTTTAAAGGGATTAAGAGAGCAATATCTCTAATTTAGATCATATTTTGATATCTATCGACTCATCATCAGCTGAACCTACCAAATAGGATCACCCCCTCAATCCCTGAGGAAGCATCCCTAAGCACACATTACTTTACTTGCCAAGTTTTACGATGAGGTTCATGTTCTCTATGATCATCACGTCCGTTCCCAAGTCATCCATAACCGTGGACACGGCTTTTCAAAAAGATTAATACCCTGCAGGGGTGTACAACTTTACCCACACGTACTAACCGACTCTTAATGCCAGTACATTAGCCCTCTTCCTTGGAAGGTCGGAAGAGGGTGTTTAGCCATGACCTTTACCTTGCTTTCGCTGAGACCATGAGTCACACATTAAGGAGATGCCACTGTAACGGGTCGAGTCCTGAATCTGGTCCCTAGCGGTGCGTGTAGGGTTCAAGATTATGGAGGTCGTGCCTCTCTTGTTCCCGGCCACGCTTACCTACCTGTTATGAATGCACCGCCTTCGAGAACAACCAGAATGCATATGTCAAATGGAACACCCGCACTATGTGACTCATGGAATCTACTAGGTAAGTTAGTTGGTCAAGGGGGTTTCCAGGCCCCCATATGGCTGTACGCTCGTCTTGGTTCAAGAGGCAAGAACTCAGGTCCTAGGAGTGGAGAGTATGGGACTGCAAAAACCACAACCCACCATGGCCTCCCATACAAGCCTTAGCATGTTTAACTTTCATCTCTGATCATACCACATCATCCTGTCATACTAGGTTCATTCGCAGCTCTAATTCATCAACCATATGGACCAGTGGTAACCGCTAAGCATGGCTAAGCACAATAGATATAATAGTTCTAGCAACGCTTCACAAGCCTGTAGAGGTCTCAACCTAATAAGGTAGATTCCTCCTGTGTTTTACAATGCTAGTCCCTGGATCAATAGCTAGCATCCACAGTTAAGATGTAATATCAAGAAACAAAGGTCATAATATAACTTTATAACCAGGAAGAACATAATTTTATTACATCTTACATAGCTCATTTGGCTAATACATTACATTGCAGCGGAATAACTATAGTTGTGGGTCCTTCATCTTCAAAGTGCCACAGGCAGATGTTGGTTGTAGACTTTGTAATCCTAATCAATCAATCTTCACTAAAGACAATCAAACCTGCAACATTACAAGTTACAGCCACAAGGGTCAATACATTTGAATTGTATTGGCAAGTTTCACTATTTTGTATATTATGAGTGGATCTTATCAATACATGCATATTCGGCTAGTAGAGTTTAAGGCTTATTAGCATAAAGCAACATTTATCCTATCTTTTCAAAAATGGTTTTGGTCCTTTGTCAAATCTCTTTTCCAAGTTCCTTGAACTCCTTGGTAGAAACTCAAGTGTTCAAGTCCTTGTCAAAAATCTCTTGAGCTACTTGGTAACCCCAAGTGCAACAAGTTTTATCAAAATCTCATGAGTTCCTTGGTAACCCCAAGTACATCATGCTCTTGAGCACCTTGGTAACCCCAAGTGCAACAAGCTTAACAAAATCTCTTTGAATTCCTTGGTACCCCCAAGTGCATCAAGTTTTTATATTAGAAGTTGGAATGTCGAGATCTCCCATGGTTCAAACTTTAGTTGCTCAGTATTGTCCATAACCGGGGACACGGCTAAGTACTTAGATTTTATTATCTTCTGCAGAAGGAGTACACTTTACCCACATGTCACAATCCCATCCTTTTACCACCAGTGGCCTACTAGATTAGTGCTCACCAAGATGGAGTACTGGCAGATTGAGAATGTGACGAAGTCTTTCCAAAAGGTCCTCCCATACATCATTGCTAGCTTGTCTTCAGCCCCCATGAAGCATTCCAGATCCCCATGTCCGGTAACTAAAGACAATGTATGGGTCTTCCTAATGTAGTTGACTAAGCCAGAGCCATAATAGCATGTGGTTGCACACGAAAGCCACAATTGGAGAAACATGTTCAATCTCTAAGTTTCCTAGGTGGTTTTCATTTGGAGCACAACACAAAGTGATTGCCATAGACATGGTTCCTTTTGTTGCCACCTTCTCCAAAACTTCAAGTATCCTCCACCTAGGTGGTTCATTGAGTCCTTGTTTTATTATGTAAAACACAAGTCCTTTTCTTATCCTTTGTAAAATCTCAACATGTATCTCTTTTCAAAACATAGCATGGCTAAGCATGTACAACTTCAATATTTTCACTAAGGAGTGTATAGGGAATCCTATTAGGATTTAGCATAGCATAAGTATAGAAATATCTTTTCATGCATGTTTTCAAAATCCACTAAGTATAATGAAAGTAGTAGGACTTTTGTATGATAGTGTAACTTGCCTTTGTGGTAGGGAATGATGGTTCACTCCTTGATCTTGCTAGTCTCACACTTTGCTAATTTCACTACAATCAATCAAGCAAAACACCAAATCAACTAGCATTCCAAATAATCAAACAAACAACATTTCACACACACATAAAACTATGGGTTTTAAATCATGCATGCAAGCATGCAAGAGATGGTCCTAATTGCAAAGGTGGTCTCTACTAGGCTTCTTAACTTTGTAAGGTCCAAATTGGTCATTTTACCAAAATGGCAAAGTCATTAGCAAGAGGGTTTTGTTAAAAAACCCATTTTTAAATCCTTTCTTCATTTTAAGTGGTGAAAATTATTATTCTCAATACCACAACCTTAAGTGGTTTCACTAAATAAGTTGTTGTTTCTCAAAGCTTGGTATCTATGGTTAGTAGGTTTGGTCCAAAACATTTTCTCCAAAGTTCTTTACTCAAAATCATTTTCATAAGCAAATCAATAGTTTTATTTAGCTAGAAATGGACTAAACCAATTAATCCATTCTAATCTTTTCCAAATTCATTTTCAAAACCATGGGTTGGTTCCTAGGGTCAGTAGGTTCACAATAAACTAATTTGCAAAAGATTTAATCCAAAAATCAATTTTAAACAATTTTTCTACTCTAAACAAGCTCTCAAAAGATTCTGCAAAATCAAGCAAGCTAACAGATACTATTTTCTAAACTAAGGCCATGGTTGGCTAGGGCTTGCTTTCCTGAATCCATTGATATAAAATTTATAATTTTTGGACGTGTGGTTTGAAAGTTACAAAGGTTTGAAGTTTGCAATTAAATCTGTTTTTCAAACTTGTTTTAAACAGATCTAGTGCCACGCGTCGTGTTCCTATTGGTCCATACCGGTTCGGTTGGATCGCGGCTGTGGGGCGTTGGATCTAGTTAGATCGAGTGGTCCAGAGGACATACCCCTTCGGTGTTTAAGTAATCTATCCGATTCGTTCGATCCAGATCTAACGGCTACTACTGCCTGGTCACAGATGGGCGGCGCTGCGCGGCGGCAGACGGCGGCGGCACTCTGGCGGTGGAGTTCCGGCTAACACAGGAAGCGAGAGAGAGGGAGGGGTGGCTCACAGTGATCGCCGAGGCACGGGGATGCTCAACCTGCTCGCTTCGGTCGAAGGGGCGCACGGGGCTGTCCTAGATTGCTCGCCGGAGTTAGGGCTGGCGTCGGACGGCTCTGTCCACGGTCGAAGGCGAGGCTGCGATTTGTGCCGAAGCAAAATAAGTACACTGTTAGACGCGGGATGATCTGGGGGTGATGTGAGTATCAATAAGAGGTGCTGGGGCGGTCGGAGTTCACCTGGGAACGCGCCGGAGTCAGAGGCAGACGCGGTGGTGCTCGGAGTTTGTCGAGGACGGTGTTCTGGGGCGCCCGCGGTCGAATGAAGAGTACAGGGAGGTTTGTCTGGGAGTGGGGAAGCTGTAAGTGTGCTCAGGGAGGATCGGGGTGGTGTGTGTTGGCCGCAATCGGAGATAGGAGCTCGTCGGAGACAGTGGAGTTTGAGGAGAAATTGGAGCGGCCTGGTGGCGAAGAGAGGTTGGCGTCTGAGGGGAACGGAAGGAAAGGAGCTGGCTTTTTATCGAGCACAGTCAAGGCGAGTAATGGTGGCGGCATTATGACGAATTAAGTCCACGGAATCACAGCAGGAAATGGCGACGAGGGAGGAAGAAGGGGTCGCGCGGGTGTGAGAGAAGAACAGGAGCGGTGGGGTCTACCTGTCAGTGGGGAAAAGAAACGAGGGGAAGGTCCACCTGCCAGTGAGGGTGCGGGTTTCTTCTAGGGTGAAGAAAACGTTTCGGGGGCGAGGGTGAGGTGGGCTAGGTGGGCTGCTGTTGGGTTAGTTGGGCCAGATGGTGGGCTGTTCTATTTTTTTCTGTCTAAATATTTTTCTATTTCTAAATCTATTTTTCTGATTTGAATTTCATCCAACTATTCAAGCATTCAAATAATTCAAACAATTCAAACAGTTGTAATGAGTTTTTGGTTCTGTTTATCAATATAAACCAATTCTCAAAATAATATGTTAAGATCCCTTCATTAATTAAACAAAAGGGTCCTTTATTTATTTAATATGGTTTGACTTATTTAATAAAATCCTCATTTGAATTCCAAACACTTTCAAAACCAAATCAGTAGGTTATTTGGGAATAAAGAATATTTGGAAACTTGTTTAAAACAAAATAACCTTTTATTTTAGAGTCCTTTATTAATTAAATTTAGTAGACTTTCATTATTAATTCCAATAGGATTTGTTTTATTGAGATATTTATTTTGAAATTTAAAATAAACCAAAACACTTTAGTAGGTTTTATTATAGAATATAAATACTTGAAAAACCTATTTAAAATAATTTAATAAGTTTTGATGTTTTTAATTAAGATGGTAAAGCCTTTTATTTAAATAAAGTTTGGGTACTAAATCCTTATTTATTTAAATAAACCTTTGCTAATAAAATATTTTTAATTCCCAAAGCTTGGCCAGGGTTGGCTTTATAAAATAATCTTTATTTATAACTCCACCTTTTCATTTGAAAACAAAAATCTTTTATTAAAAGATCCAAATAGTATTTCCAAAAATATTTTATTTTCCTTTGTTAATTGTTTTATGTTTTTAAATCCCTTTAGGATTTTATTTGATTCAAATGGGTTTGAAGTTCCAATTGAATTCAAAAAGTTTCTTCTGGCTCTGAAAATCAAACAAAGTTTTATTTTATTCATTTATTTTCACATTACAAGATTTGGAAAATCTTGGGATGTGACAGGCTACCACCCTTAAAATAAATCTCGTCCCGAGATTTGGGGAGGCTAGGGTTACAAGCAAGTTCAAAACAACTAGGGTACTACCACCCTAAAAAAAAATTTCAAACAAAAATTACACATTGGCCTTCTTGGGCTCCTGGAAAACTTCTCTAAGCAAACTTTTGCATTGAGTCCTTGGTTTCCATTCTTGATTCATGAACCAAGGTTGAGTTTCTCCGTAGGCTTGTTCAACTTGTTCTTCATCTTCTCTAGACAGTTGCTTGCATAGTGTCCTGGGTTCTTGCAGTTGAAACAATGAATGTCCTTGAGTTCTTTACGTGGCTCTTGTGGACAAGTTGCTACATAGTGGCCTAACTCTTTGCAGTTGTTGCACCACACTTGGTCAATCTCTTTATTCTTCTTGTTCTCTGGGCATCCACTGGAGTAGTGTCCCATTTCCTTACATTTACGACATTGTGCAAGGCTCATGTCTTGCTTTTGTTTCTTAAGTTTCTTTGATCCCTTGAAGTAGGTTGTCTTGTTTGGAGGTATAAGTGGTCCTTTTCCTTTGGTAGACTTGGATCCTTCTTGTTTCCTTTGTTCCACCATGGAGTAGATAGGACATTGGTTAGGAGTATGATCACTTCCTTCACACAGGTAGCAAGTAGCTTGAGAGGTAGGGCATTGTCCAACAGGATGTTCTTCTTCACAATTGGGGCATTGTCCTTCATGCTCCTTGGAAGTATGATCCTTGTCTCCACAAATAATGCAAGCTGGGGCTCCATCTAGGACAACATTCTTGTCATCCTTGTTATCATAAATTCTTTTGGGATAGTTTTCTTCCATACTGATCATTTGATTAGTCACCTTAAGCATTAGTTGGGATTGTTCCTCCAGAAACTTTTGCAGTGCTGGATCTTTATCACTATTGTTGGTTATGAACTGAGCTGTCAGTTGGTTTAGCTGGTGTTGGGTTGCTATGAGTTCTTTCATGCTGTCAGCTTGGTTGGTGTTGATGTCATCAACCTTGGAATCCTTTGGGGTAGTCATCTGTTTGGGTTGAAGGGAGGTTAGAATAGGCAAGATATTTCTAAGGACTTAATTCTAATCACACACATCACAATTCACATAAACAATGTTCATGCAATCACAAACCAAACATTTCACTCAAACATGGTTCAAGCACATACTTAGTCAACAAAATATTTTTGCTACTCACATGAGTTGGTGGTTTTGTCTTTAACTAAAATATGGTGGTCCATCTATAGGGTTCACTTGTAATCTCTCCATCATGCATGATTCTCCCTGCATGAGATCATGGTTTCCTTGAGAAAAGTCCTTGGTTGCAAATACTTCAAAGTTTTGTTGATGGTTCCTTCTTATTTTGCATTCCCTCAGTCTCTAAATCTTGAGCAAGACTTCCTTGTTTCACTTGTGGTCCTTAGTAATTTCCAAGTTGGAAGTCCTTGGTGAACATGCTAAAGATGTTGAAGTCATTAGAGTTGAAGATGTTGAAGTCATTAGAGTTGATGAAGTCCTTTGCACATGGTGAAGTCTTTGGCCAAGGAGTAGGCTTTATCCATCAAGTTGAAATAGAAGAGATGTAGAATCAAAAACCAAAATGGTTGAGGAAAGAGTTTACAAGATTGTTTGTAAATAAGTTTTGGAACAAATATAACTCTTATTTTTCTAAGGGGTTTTGTCCAATCCCAGGGTTTACAAATCCTACATGCAACACAATGCTCTGATACCATCTGTAGAGGTCTCAACCTAATAAGGTAGATTCCTCCTGTGTTTTACAATGCTAGTCCCTGGATCAATAGCTAGCATCCACAGTTAAGATGTAATATCAAGAAACAAAGGTCATAATATAACTTTATAACCAGGAAGAACATAATTTTATTACATCTTACATAGCTCATTTGGCTATTACATTACATTGCAGCGGAATAACTGTAGTTGTGGGTCCTTCATCTTCAAAGTGCCACAGGCAGATGTTGGTTGTAGACTTTGTAATCCTAATCAATCAATCTTCACTAAAGACAATCAAACCTGCAACATTACAAGTTACAGCCATAAGGGTCAATACATTTGAATTGTATTGGCAAGTTTCACTATTTTGTATATTATGAGTGGATCTTATCAATACATGCATATTCGGCTAGTAGAGTTTAAGGCTTATTAGCATAAAGCAACATTTATCCTATCTTTTCAAAAATGGTTTTGGTCCTTTGTCAAATCTCTTTTCCAAGTTCCTTGAACTCCTTGGTAGAAACTCAAGTGTTCAAGTCCTTGTCAAAAATCTCTTGAGCTACTTGGTAACCCCAAGTGCAACAAGTTTTATCAAAATCTCATGAGTTCCTTGGTAACCCCAAGTACATCATGCTCTTGAGCACCTTGGTAACCCCAAGTGCAACAAGCTTAACAAAATCTCTTTGAATTCCTTGGTACCCCCAAGTGCATCAAGTTTTTATATTAGAAGTTTGAATGTCGAGATCTCCCATGGTTCAAACTTTAGTTGCTCAGTATTGTCCATAACCGGGGACACAGCTAAGTACTTAGATTTTATTATCTTCTGCAGAAGGAGTACACTTTACCCACATGTCACAATCCCATCCTTTTACCACCAGTGGCCTACTGGATTAGTGCTCACCAAGATGGAGTACTGGCAGATTGAGAATGTGACGAAGTCTTTCCAAAAGGTCCTCCCATACATCATTGCTAGCTTGTCTTCAGCCCCCATGAAGCATTCCAGATCCCCATGTCCGGTAACTAAAGACAATGTATGGGTCTTCCTAATGTAGTTGACTAAGCCAGAGCCATAATAGCATGTGGTTGCACACGAAAGCCGCAATTGGAGAAACATGTTCAATCTCTAAGTTTCCTAGGTGGTTTTCATTTGGAGCACAACACAAAGTGATTGCCATATACATGGTTCCTTTTGTTGCCACCTTCTCCAAAACTTCAAGTATCCTCCACCTGGGTGGTTCATTGAGTCCTTGTTTTATTATGTAAAACACAAGTCCTTTTCTTATCCTTTGTAAAATCTCAACATGTATCTCTTTTCAAAACATAGCATGGCTAAGCATGTACAACTTCAATATTTTCACTAAGGAGTGTATAGGGAATCCTATTAGGATTTAGCATAGCATAAGTATAGAAATATCTTTTCATGCATGTTTTCAAAATCCACTAAGTATAATGAAAGTAGTAGGACTTTTGTATGATAGTGTAACTTGCATTTTTGGTAGGGAATGATGGTTCACTCCTTGATCTTGCTAGTCTCACACTTTGCTAATTTCACTACAATCAATCAAGCAAAACACCAAATCAACTAGCATTCCAAATAATCAAACAAACAACATTTCACACACACATAAAACTATGGGTTTTAAATCATGCATGCAAGCATGCAAGAGATGGTCCTAATTGCAAAGGTGGTCTCTACTAGGCTTCTTAACTTTGTAAGGTCCAAATTGGTCATTTTACCAAAATGGCAAAGTCATTAGCAAGAGGGTTTTGTTAAAAAACCCATTTTTAAATCCTTTCTTCATTTTAAGTGGTGAAAATTATTATTCTCAATACCACAACCTTAAGTGGTTTCACTAAATAAGTTGTTGTTTCTCAAAGCTTGGTATCTATGGTTAGTAGGTTTGGTCCAAAACATTTTCTCCAAAGTTCTTTACTCAAAATCATTTTCATAAGCAAATCAATAGTTTTATTTAGCTAGAAATGGACTAAACCAATTAATCCATTCTAATCTTTTCCAAATTCATTTTCAAAACCATGGGTTGGTTCCTAGGGTCAGTAGGTTCACAATAAACTAATTTGCAAAAGATTTAATCCAAAAATCAATTTTAAACAATTTTTCTACTCTAAACAAGCTCTCAAAAGATTCTGCAAAATCAAGCAAGCTAACAGATACTATTTTCTAAACTAAGGCCATGGTTGGCTAGGGCTTGCTTTCCTGAATCCATTGATATAAAATTTATAATTTTTGGACGTGTGGTTTGAAAGTTACAAAGGTTTGAAGTTTGCAATTAAATCTGTTTTTCAAACTTCTTTTAAACAGATCTAGTGCCACACGTCGTGTTCCTATTGTTCCATACCGGTTCGGTTGGATCGCGGCTGTGGGGCGTTGGATCTAGTTAGATCAAGTGGTCCAGAGGACATACCCCTTCGGTGTTTAAGTAATCTATCCGATTCGTTCGATCCAGATCTAACGACTACTACTGCCTAGTCACAGATGGGCGGCGCTGCGCGGCGGCAGACGGCGGCGGCACTCTGGCGGTGGAGTTCCGGCTAACACAGGAAGCGAGAGAGAGAGGCAGGGGTGGCTCACAGTGATCGCCGAGGCACGGGGATGCTCAACCTGCTCGCTTCGGTCGAAGGGGTGCACGGGGCTGTCCTAGATTGCTCGCCGGAGTTAGGGCTGGCGTCGGACGACTCTGTCCACGGTCGAAGGCGAGGCTACGATTTGTGCCGAAGCAAAATAAGTACACTGTTAGACGCGGGATGATCTGGGGGTGATGTGAGTATCAATAAGAGGTGCTGGGGCGGTCGGAGTTCACCTGGGGAACGCGCCGGAGTCAGAGGCAGACGCGGCGGTGCTCGGAGTTTGTCGAGGACGGTGTTCTGGGGCGCCCGCGGTCGAACAAAGAGTACAGGGAGGTTTGTCTGGGAGTGGGGAAGTTGTAAGTGTGCTCAGGGAGGATCGGGGTGGTGTGTGTTGGCCGCAATCGGAGATAGGAGCTCGTCGGAGACAGTGGAGTTTGAGGAGAAATTGGAGCGGCCTGGTGGCGAAGAGAGGTTGGCGTCTGAGGGGAACGGAAGGAAAGGAGCTGGCTTTTTATCCAGCACAGTCAAGGCGAGTAATGGTGGCGGCATTATGACGAATTAAGTCCGCGGAATCACAGCAGGAAACGGCGACGAGGGAGGAAGAAGGGGTCGCGCGGGTGTGAGAGAAGAACAGGAGCGGTGGGGTCTACCTATCAGTGGGGAAAAGAAACGAGGGGAAGGTCCACCTGCCAGTGAGGGTGCGGGTTTCTTCTAGGGTGAAGAAAACGTTTCGGGGGCGAGGGTGAGGTGGGCTAGGTGGGCTGCTGTTGGGTTAGTTGGGCCAGATGGTGGGCTGTTCTATTTTTTTCTGTCTAAATCTTTTTCTATTTCTAAATCTATTTTTCTGATTTGAATTTCATCCAACTATTCAAGCATTCAAATAATTCAAAAAATTCAAATAATTGTAATGAGTTTTTGGTTTTGTTTATCAATATAAACCAATTCTCAAAATAATATGTTAAGATCCCTTCATTAATTAAACAAAAGGGTCCTTTATTTATTTAATATGGTTTGACTTATTTAATAAAATCCTCATTTGAATTCCAAACACTTTCAAAACCAAATCCGTAGGTTATTTGGGAATAAAGAATATTTGGAAACTTGTTTAAAACAAAATAACCTTTTATTTTAGAGTCCTTTATTAATTAAATTTAGTAGACTTTCATTATTAATTCCAATAGGATTTGTTTTATTGAGATATTTATTTTGAAATTTAAAATAAACCAAAACACTTTAGTAGGTTTTATTATAGAATATAAATACTTGAAAAACCTATTTAAAATAATTTAATAAGTTTTGATGTTTTTAATTAAGATGGTAAAGCCTTTTATTTAAATAAAGTTTGGGTATTAAATCCTTATTTATTTAAATAAACCTTTGCTAATAAAATGTTTTTAATTCCCAAAGCTTGGCCAGGGTTGGCTTTATAAAATAATCTTTATTTATAACTCCACCTTTTCATTTGAAAACAAAAATCTTTTATTAAAAGATCCAAATAGTATTTCCAAAAATATTTTATTTTCCTTTGTTAATTGTTTTATGTTTTTAAATCCCTTTAGGATTTTATTTGATTCAAATGGGTTTGAAGTTCCAATTGAATTCAAAAAGTTTCTTCTGGCTCTGAAAATCAAACAAAGTTTTATTTTATTCAGTTATTTTCACATTACAACATTTGGAAAATCTTGGGATGTGACAAAGCCAAACCCTAGTTATGCTAGGAGTAGTGAATCAGGAAATATAGTCTACAAAGGGAACATGCATCAGATAGGATTACTTTATCTAATGATAAAAGACTTTGGAATCATATGCACATGGCAAGAATTCAAATACTTTGAAATCACAGGATTATATCATGTGTGGGCTATGCTTGCCTTTGCTTGTTGATACCAAACTATAGATCTTTGAGATTCATCAGCTTGACATTTTTTGCATAGGATCAAATACTTATTTTCGATGATGTTGATATCGGTCTTCACTCTCGATCTCGATACCATATTCTACCGGGAAGAACCAAACACCAGAAAGGAAGAAATGCAATCAACACATGGCATCAATACAATGCTCAAGCAAGAATGATTATATGACAATTTAAAGTGTATTGTAATGAAACCCAAAAACATGCTCAGTCATTTTAAACGGGGTCCGACGGGTGCAACCCTAATTCAGGGGATCCTCGGAGTCACCTATGGGGGTTCATTTTGTTCTTCTAATTAAACTTCTCACTGAAGTTGCTTAACAATGCATGGTTATGACTCTATCAGATAGATCTTATTTTTCTGAACATTTTGATATATTATTTGTATTTTTCTGATTTAAAATGAATTAGTTATGAATCTCTCCATTTTTAATTCATTTTAAATCATTTTTGGAATATTATAAAATATTTACACATTGGGAAAAAACTTTAACATTTTATTAATTAGAAAACATTTCTAAAAAGATTTATGTGAATTATAGAGGGCCCCACATGTCATACATTTATTATTTTCTGAAAAATTTTAGTGAAAATACAAAAACAAAAACAAAATGGAAATATGACACCAACATGACATCATGCTGATGTCATCAACGCCATTGCTCTCAGGTCAAGCATGGTCGAGGATCATGCTTGAAACCTTGGGTAGATGATGTCCACATAGTGTATATATCATTTCAAACCTTGGGTTTTAAATCTCAACACTTAGTTTTGAAGAAAACAAGGAATAAAGTGAGAAAACGGATCTTGGACTAGAATATTTTTATATCGTCAAAACCTTGTTAGATTAAGGAGCTCAGATCTCCCTGGGGTCATGAGATAGATGGATATATAGAGTAAGTTATGTAGATCACCATGGTTCGTAGATTTGAGCTTGATCATTTTTGAGGTCTTCTAGAAGTGATGCCTAACTTTGTTTAAATTAAGGGTGTCAAAGAATATTATCACTTAGCTTCTAAAACCATGATGGTTTAAGGAACAAAAGCCTCCAAATGAAACAAGGGAAATGTTGGTTCGTAGACCATGTTTATTATATCACAACCATGCAAATATTTGGTTTAGAGAGGATGTCATGGAGATGGGAGCTTCTGCCAAAGTAGGCATGATGATAAGATTTGTAGAAAATATTATTTTCTAGCCTGCAAAATCATAAAGAACAAGTGGTTCAATTGCATTTAAAAAAATGCACGAGGGTTAAGAAAGGGAGGGACTCAAAGATGAGATGTTGATAATATTTTTTAGACTTGGTCAAATTTGGCAGATTTTTGGGGTTTTTGACTAGGATACAAGAGGGGATGATTTTGGGAGCATGCATGGTTACAACTTATCCTAAAGTGGATGAAGATGAGGTATATATTGAGTATAAGGGATCCATGCTTATAGTTGGTCTTTATTGATTTGGAAACTATTAGAAGGGATTAATCCTAAATTGATTTGATTAAGAGGTTTGATGATCACTCTAGTGTATAGAGAGAAGATCAGGCTGAGATGACTTGCTTAGGGTTTGTATTCTCAAGGTATTTGGATACTAGAGGATTAGGTCCTAGGGTAGCTTAGTTTAATCTCCTAAGTAAGAAACACAAATAGTAGATCAAGGCAATTCATCTTATCAAGCAAATCAAACTACTACTAGGGTTACCCTCAAGCCTAACTTGAGTTAGAGAGGGTTATTTTGATAAGGGGTTGGAGTTTGAAGTAACATAAGAGTCTCTTGGTACTTCTACCAAGAATAGAATTCAAAAAGGTTTTATGAATTGTTTTGGAAAACCTAGAGGTAAGAGTAGTTGGAAGTTCTGTCTTGAAAACATAAGGATATTTTATCTGATAGATCTCCATAACTTTGTTAATACAAACTAGTAAAAAATATTTGTGGAAAGGGCATGTTGGCTCAAATTTTGAAATGCCAGAACATTTGAGAATATGTAAAATAAGCTAAGACAGTTTTGTCAAATTGTTTTTTGTCAACTGAGGATGAGGGAACGAGTATATCATCACTACACATTCAGATGCATAAGCACAAACAAGAAGGCAATCAAACATTGCACCACTTAATAATTTTTTTGTTCCCCCTAATTTTTGCATTCTGGACAACAAATAGGTTGCTGAAAGTGGGATGTTATAGGAAGGTAGAGAACAAGAGGCAGTGAAGCGAGCTTCATCAGCAAAGCACGGGGAAAGCTAGAGCGACGGCGACGAGCGTCTAGGGTTTTGTTGCCCAGCAGAAGATAAAGAGAGAGGCCAGGAGGAAGGGAATGGGAGGATAAGGATGATACAGGGCATCGTCGTGGCCTTCTTATCCCCTCAGGGTGATGGTGGCGCACATCTTGGCGCAGGTGACGACGGCTCTGCCGCCAGCGAGCTACTTCGATCACCGCACGCGAGGTGGATGACATAGATAGGGCAGACGAAGTGGTATTTTGGCCAGGCCGAGCCGGTACTGGGCTGTGGCGGAGTGAGCGGGAGGCTCTGACACACGCGTTGGCGACGGGTAGTGCTCTATGCTAGGCCATGGTCCAGTACTGATTGCGTTTTCTTTTTCTTTTCTATTTCTGTTTCTATTTTCTTTTTTAGTTTTGTATTTACACTTTTGCTTTGAAGTTTCTTTATAGAATTTATTCTTTAGATAATTGAAAGGATATGAAAATGTATTTAGGATTATTATATAATTTGTATTATAATAATGTACTTTATTTATTTACCATATTTCTATTTTTCTAATTCATATTTATATGAGAGGTTGTTTTATTAAATTGAATAAGTAAGAGTTAGGGTTTTAGGTATTTGTTTATTATTGAGGAATTTTTCTAAAGCATAATTTTCTTTACCATGTGATCATAAGCGACTAAAACGAATTGAATTATTACTAACAAGAACTGTGGAGATGCCATCAAATATTAGTTGTTTCATACACTATGATGTTTTAAATTTGGTAGTTCATAAAATTGTGGTAACACCTATTTCATATCCATACATTTTAATGTTTTAAGTTATCTTAGAAATATTCTTGTGGCCTTATTATTATAGAGAATGGTTTTATTGCCATAACTAGTTTATGTATGGAATGTGATAAAGCTTTATAATTAAACCTCACTACTAAGTTGGGAATCATATTGATCTCACTTGATTTTAGGTTTTAAAACTATTCTTTGGGAATGCTCTAATGGTTATTTTAAAAATAGGAAGTGGTTTCACTACCATAGATGAATTAGACATAAGAGTTAATATACATTGTAAATATAAAGTATTTTCTATATGACATCATGTCCACTTATTAATCATGTAGTAATAATTTAGGGATTTAAAGTACCAGTATCTACTATAACTCTAGAGGATTTCCTATCCTTATGTTCATTGGTGAATATTAGTAAATATTAATGGTTAAGGGCATTAGTTTTATGTTTGTTGTTATAGATGATACTTCAATCTAGAGTAAGATAGTAAGATTGATTTCTAATATGTCTTGATAGTTCCATGGCACTAAGTTTTGTTAGGGTTGACAAGAATGGGATAGACATGGAACTTGATATAGTCTTTGGTTAATAGCTTCTTAGGAATTCCTACCTACCCTACTTCATAATTATTGATTCCTACTTAAGGAATTCCTTTCCTAGATATACTACTATTCCACAATAATCATCATACATCAATATGATGAACTTTACTTCACATTTATGCTCTCACTAATAATTTCTCTACTGAATCCATTTGTGAATCCAATGAGCTTGACACTAAAGCTCTTTATACCCTCCTAATAGAGATAACTCTCATCACTATAATACTTATAATAATGAATCCAAATCCACTTACATTATTACTCTTCCTTAATGAATTGCTTAGTAATCTTACTTATAAATCTAAGAAGCTTTTCACTAAAGCCTTTCATTATCTTCTCATATCTACACTTGGTTATATCAAACTATTAAAGATAACTTCCAAAACCATTGAATAAGTACTTTTATATTTACTCACATTCTCCTTTATCATTCATCACCAACATCATTATAGTAAATGTATACTTCCTTCATTTTGCCACTTCAAATATTTACTAGTATCTTAGAGGAATGATACTAATCCTATAACTCAATGTTGCTCAAGCATGTGCTTGGTCACCCTATCTTAACTTCGGCTACTTTCAGTAACTTACATCCCAACTTCATATTACACAAACGTGTCTTGTCAAGACTAACCTAAGATAACATATCTATACTGGGGTTTAATCATGTTATCTACACCAATGTCACGTTTGTATCTTATTAACATTCACTCCTAGTGACTCAAGTATGATCATTACAATCCTTTAATCATTTATGGCTTAGGTTTCCTATTGGCTAATCAAGGACTTTTATCAATACACCATTAAACTTGTATCATAATTATCTTCTTAGAAGTTTCATTTGACTAAGGGATATTATTGACTATGCCTACTTGATCCAACAATATTACTTCTTGGTAACCATGTCATAAAAATTCATCGTTATGATCTTATTTGTTACCACCTATATCTTTATTTAAGATAACTCTTCTATTTCATTCAAGAGTGAGTTAACTCCACCAATCACCATACTGATTTGATTGTCTCCTAAGACTCTCATCCTAAAGATCATAACTCAAACTAGCATAACTACTTATCTCTTCTTACTTCTTTTATTTCAAGACTTGAGAATGAACAATATAGTAGGTCAAGAGTTGAAAGATTAATATATTATAAATCAAGATTTGATAGATCAAGGATTGATCACCCAATATTGATGATCAACAGATACTAGAACATGGTCCAATAGAGATTATAATGATTATTATAACAAGAAATATATGGGGTGAAGGGTCTTGATGTGGTTTCCTTCATACTCAATAAGTGATAAGAAATTAGTGTTTAAGAACTACAATGATGCTCATGGTAGGAATTGATAAGAAAAAGTAAAATCAAGATTTAGTTATTGAATTCTTGTTACTTGAGTTATATATTTAACTTGGTATCCATGAGTTGTTATAAAGAATACCATGATATGATTTCTAGAAGATCTGGTATTCACTACAAGAAATGTTTCCTTCCGCAACGACTTGGACCGTCGGTCATTGTAGAAGGTGTGTCTTCCGCGACAAAATTCTCAGCTCGACTGTGGCCGATGCAAAACTTTTTTTTCCAGTTTCGCACCCCTCTACTATGACGAAACCGCTAAAAACATGGATGAAGCTCGACATGCGCGTGGCAGAAGTAAGATTTCCGCTTCCTCGCTAGATGTTGACTCGCCAAAGTTTTTTTTTGCATCTGGGTCCCAACTTCAATGACTCTAGCCGTCTAGCGGACAAAACTTTTCAGCTGCGCCTCCCTAATTTGAACTCGATAACATTGTTCGATGCCTCTTCCGTTTAGTCAGGTTGTTGCGTCCCGCATCACATTAGAGTAATCTTGTGTATGATGGAATTTTTTCCTTCCCTGTTCCGAACAGATAGCATCACTCGATGCATCTGCCGTTTAATCAGGCTGCTGGGTCCCATGTGTCATCCTCACACTAGAAGAAACGTGTGCATGATGGATTGTTTTCCTTGGATCGTGCCTCCCTAATATGAACTCGATAATGTTGCTTGATCTATCTGCCGTTAATCACGATGTTGGGTCCCACATGCCAGCCTCTCATTAGAAGAATCGTGTGTATGATGGAATGTTTTCCTTCGCTCCCGCTACCCTGTTCCGAACTTGATAGAGCTGCTAGATGCATGTATAGTTTAATCACATAGATGGGCCCCACATGTCATCCTCACATTAGAAGAAACATGCGCATGATGAATTTTTTCCTTGGCTCGTGCCTCCCTGATTTGAACTCGATAACATTGCTCGATCTATCTGCTGGTAATCATGATGTTGGTTCCCACATGCCAGCCTCTCATTAGAAGAATCGTATGTATGATGGAATTTTTTATTTCGATCCTGCTACCCTATTCCAAACTTGATTGCACTTCCTGTTAATCACGCATCTGGGCCCACATGTCATCCTCTCATTAGAAGAAACATGTGTATGATGGATTTTTTGCCCTTAGTTGTGCTACACTGTTTCGAATTTGATAGCGCTGCCAGATGCATAATCACGCAGCTAGGACCCACGTGTCATACTCTCATTAGAAGAAACATGTGTATGATGGAATTTTTGTCCTCGGTCGCGCCTCCGTGTTAACTTGATAGTGGTTGCTCGCTGCATCAGCCATTTATTCAGGCTGGTGGGTCCTATATGTCAGCATCTGATTAGAAGAATGTGTGCATGTTTGACTTTTTTCTCGCCCGTGCCTCCGTGTTTCGAACTTGGCAGCGTTGCTCGATGCATCAACCATTTACATAGGTTGCTGGATTCCACATGTCAGCATCTCATTAGAAAAAACGTGTGCATGTAGGACTTTTTTCTCGCTCGCACCTCCGTGTTTCCAACTTGGCAATGTTGCTTGATGCATCAGCCGTTTATATAGGCCGGTGTGTCTCATATGTCAGCCTCACATTAGAAGAATAGTGTGTATATGATGGAATTTTTTTCTTCTCTTGCGCTACCTGTTCCGAACTAGATAGTGTTGCTCGACAAATCTATTGTTTGGTCACGCTGCTGGGTCCCACATATCAGCATCTCATTAGAAGAACGTGTGCATATTGGACTTTTTTCTTGCTCGCGCCTACCTTATTCGAACTTGGCAACGTTGCTCGATGAAGAACCTATATAAGGTCTCGCTAGTGGGTCCCACATTTCAACCTCTTCATAAATGAAACATGCTATGATGGACTTTTTTTGGCCGATTTTTCTGACTTAGATCTGTCGCTGGGTCCCAGATGTCAGCAACCTCTGTTTAGGAAACGTGTCTATGGCGAGTCCTAGATGTCAGCCTCTATTGACAGAAACATTTGTATGATGGACTGTTTTTTCGGGTTGAGTCCGCCGTTATGACCTTGGCAACATTGGTAGATTTTTTTGCTGGGAAACGTGTCTATGATGCAGAAGTAATTTATCTAGGTCCCACATGTCAGCCTTATAGAGTACAAAAATGTTAATCTATACTCCATTGCTGGGTCCCACATGTAAGCCTTCTATGTACATGAATTGTGTCTATGTTGGGTCCCACACGTTAGCCTTCTCTGCGCAGGAAATGTGTCTATGCTGGGTCCCACATGTCAGCCTCTATTTTAATTAAACATGTCTATGTTGGATCCTACATGTCAACCTCTATCTGAATTAAACATGTGTATATATGGTGGACTATTTTTTCGGGTCTAGTCCGCCGTCCTGACCTTGGAAACATTGTTAGATGCAACAATAGTTTATCCGGGTCCCAGATGTCATCTAGAGGGTACAAAAAAGATAACTGTATATTAACAAAAATTACCTAGGATTCGAACTTGAGACCTCATCAGCGGTAAACTGGGTGCCTTGCCACTACGAAAGAAACAACTAATACAATAAATTCATTAAGATTTACTTTTATAACTGACAGATTTGTCTCCTTAAAAAGACCTTTTTGACCATTTTTATCTCCCATCAAATAATAAGGCGATGCTCCTGGCAGCTAAACTAAAAACTGTAGGCACTCTCAAAAAAAATCTGCAGGCAGAGATGTTTTTTAAAATTTTGAGAGGTGGGGGGCAATGCCCGAAAGGCCTGATTAAAAAGAGTTTGGATATTCCACATGGGATGCTCTACATGGGCTATACTCTAGAGGATATTATCCATGGGCTTGTTTCTCAAATTTCCCTGGGCTATGGTCAGCAGTCCCCTTACCCCTGAAAGGCCGAATTAAAATGTTCTGGGATAAAGAGGGGCTGAATGAGCTTGATTTCTTCTCCTGGTATATAAAAATTGCATTTTGCTGTGGCTCAGACGGGTTCAAAACAAAGACCTCAGAGAGGGAGGGGAAGAAATTGATAATTCTTTTTGGAAGATATTTATATAAACTATGTAGTACATAATAATATAGAAAAATTATCGACAGATTCGCAGTTCACATTCATCAGCACTTGACCAATTCAGCAGCATTTCAAAGTGAGCGATTTAGCAATACATACACTGAAATACAATAGTAGTACAGAGAGAATCAGTTCTTGTTTCAGCTCTTAAAACCTTGTCGCCCGATCAGTTTGCCTTTTTCTCCAAACACACCCGACCATTGGAGCATGCAAAACTGACGATCAAGTCTGATTCGAGTAACTTCTTCTCACATCAATGCCTATGCGACCCCCGTATGCAACCCAAAATTCCCAAGTCTCATCTAGATTGTGACAAGGCCATGTTTCAAAAGAAAAGAAAGACTATCTACCGCCCTTGATTTAAACAAGTACTAGTACATCAGTATTAGTTCCACAAAATGCTTTAGTAATAGAAAGAACAGAACAATTGAGAGATTCAATATCTTTCATTCTTGAAATTCAATAGCAGTACAGCGATAATCGGCTCTTGTTCCAGCTCAAAAAACCTTGGCGCTCGATCAGTTTGCCCTATTCTCCGAACAGACTCGACCATTGGAGCAAGCAAAACTGACGATCAAGTCTGCTCCTGCATGAATACCTCCTCCTTACATAAATGCCCGTGTGACCCCTATATTCAACCCAAAATGCCCAAGACGCATCTAGATAATTGTGATAATGCTAAGTTTCAAAAGAAAACCAAGACAATCTGCTGCACTTGATCTAAACAAGTACTCCAATTACATCATAGTTAGTTGTACAAAATATTTTACTAATAGTAACGACGTAATATTTGACAGATTCAGCAGTACAGAATAAGTTTTAAAAGATTCTACGTTCATATTCAACAACACTTGACAAATTCAACAACATCAGAAACTGACCAAATAGCAATACACAGACAATAACAAAAAAATGATAGATTTAGCAATGCACATATTGAAATTCAATAGATGTAGCAATGCTTGATTCAAAAGGAAAGCGAGACCATATTCTGCACTCGATAGGTCGATCTGAACAAGTACCAGTACATGGTTATTACTATAAAATAGATTAGCAAAGGAATAACTCCATACAAAATACTCAGAACTACCTTAATCTAGGAACCATATCTCCCAAAATGATAAGTACTAGTACATATAGTACAGTAGGTATTACTACAAAATACATTAGCAGTAGGTGAACTCCATAAAAATACTCCTAAGTACAACTACTAAGAACATGTAGTAAGTCTTTCTAGAAGTGCAAATACTCAAACGAACATTAAGATGTGTTTATCTCACTCATGAATCTTGTCAATGCGAAGACGGTATTCCAGGGTGAAACACCGACGATCGACGAGCAACCAGGTGCGACATTAGCACCGGCATGAGCCACTACAACTCATCGAATGGGACATTTTCCAGCGACGCGGTGCTCTTCTACATGCATAGCCCGAATTTTTTTGAACCTTCTACCCTCAATCACGGTCGACGACCTAAACTTCACCAGGTACTGCAGCGACAAGCATGCCGCCGACCTGACACATACGACAGATACAACATGTAGTGATTGGCACGTGTCAAATTGCACCACGAACACCGTACCATCATCCCTGGATCCGATGATATCTACTGTCCGCAGGCCTATTGTCGACAGAGGCTTAGAGGTGTACCTGCCTATTTTGCCATAGCGGAAACTACGCACCCTGATCGAGTGAGCTTCAGAGAGGTGGGCGAGGAGCGCTGCCGGCGAGGCGGCAATACGTCGTAAACGAATCTATAATTTTTGATGCTCCATGCTTGTTTTATATCATTTTTCATATGTTTTGTCTACATTTTGAGGTATTTTTATACACTTTCTAGAAATAATCTATTGAGAAGATGCCACAGTGCTAGTTGCCTTTTTTATGCTATTTTTGGTTTTAGAAAAGCTAAAAAATTAATATTCTCAGAATTGTATAGGACAAAAGCCAATCTTCATATTTTTCCCGGAATGATACGGAAAATCAAAGTAGAGACGGAGTAGGGCACACCCTAGGGTGGCATGGTCCCACCCTGGCCGCGCCACCAGGGGGTGTGGGACCCCTGGCTGCCTCCTCGCCTTGCCCTTTCGCCTATAAGAATCCCCCGAGGAGAAAACCCTAGATCGTCAATCATACCTCCACGAAAAGTTCAGCAGCACCACTGCCACCGAAGGGGAGATTCGGGGACAGAAGTCTCTGTTCCGGCACCCTGTCGGGACGGGGAAGTGCCCTCGGAGCCATCTCCTTCGATCTCCACCACCGTCTCCATTGATCTCCATCGCCATCTCCATCACCTTTGCTGATTCCCATGATGAGGAGGGAGTAGTTCTTCCTCGAGGCTAAGGGCTCTACCAGTAGCTATGTGTTCATCTCTCTCTATGCATGATCATATTGTGATCATGAGCTTTGTAATAAAGTAGATCTGCTCTGTTAATCAAGTTCTTTAATAGATCTCTGGCTCTCCCCACATGTGTGAAAGTGATAGCGTGCATACCGTGGTGGCACTTAGGCTAGAGTTTACATAAATACTCAAGTGCTTCAATAGATCTCTGCTCTCCCCACGTGTGTGAAAGTGACAGCATGCATGCCGTGGTGGCACTTAGGCTAGAGTTCATAAATATTTATCATGAGTTATATTTGGATTTGGATATCTCTATGAAATTGTGGTGTTTGAAGGAACCATCTAGAGCTCAAGGTGACAGTGTGGGGTTACCTAGATGGGGATTGCAAACTTTAAGGGGTGCTTTTGTAGCCCTACCGTGGATTAGAGTTATCCAACCAGAGAGTATTTCAGAGTAGTATCATGAAGATGATATATTTATTGAGAGAGTCCACTAGTGAAAGTATGATCCCTAGGCCTTGTTTCTAAGCATTGAAACACCGTTCACAACGAGATCTGTTACATGTTTGCTTGTTTCCACTCTCTTCCATGCTGTCAAGCTCTTTTCTGGCACCGTTGTCTTATAATAATCCATATCACTTGTATTTCACTATCTCTGACAAGTGTATTGGGTGTGTTGTGGACACAAGAGACTTCTTGTACCTTGATTGCAGGGTTGCTTGAGAGGGATACCTTTGACCACTTCCTCCCTGAGTTCGATAAACCTTGGGTAATCCACTTAAGGGAAACTTGTTGCTATTCTACAAATCTCTGCACTTGGAGGCCCAACAACTGTCTACAAGAATAGAAGTGCGTAGACATCAAGTTCTTTTCTGGCGCCGTTGCCGGGGAGGTAAGGTAAAAGGTACTCACATCCTCCGGTGTGAGTGCTCGAAGTTATTTTCTTTAGATTTTGCAATTTTGTCTTTTTGTTTCTTGTTTTCACTAGTTAGGATTAATGTAAAACAAAAACAAAATTAGAGAGATTTATAGTATTTATCTTGAGTTAGGACATGAAGTGTTTGAAGAGAAAATTAAAAAACCTATGGAACTTTATTTGCATGCTAATAGCAATGTTATTAGTATGAATTCTTTGAACACCATTATTGCTAATGATATGGAAACGTCTAAGCGTGGGGAAGCTAGTTTTTATGAAAATGATCTTTTTAGTTCCCCGGCGTTGGAAGATAGCTATTCTATTAGTATAAAAATTCTTTGGAAGCTAGTAATCACCAGCTTATGATGATTACTATGATGAATATGATATTTTTAGTACACCTACTATTGAGGAGAAAATTAATTGTGATTACAATATGCCTCCTATATTTGATGACTATGGTGATGAGAATATTAATGATAGCTATTTTGTTGAATTTGCTCCCACTATAATTAATAAGAATGACTATGCTTATGTGGAGAGTAATAATTATTATGTGCATGTGGCTCATGATAAGAATGTTTTATGTGATAGTTATATTGTTAGTGATGCTACTAAAAGTTATTATGAGAGAGGGAAACATGGTTTTAAGTATTTCAAAAATATTAAGTTTCCCTTCTTTATGTCGAAAACTTTGAAGTTACTCTTGTTTTATCTTCCTATGCTTGTCACTTTGTTCTTTGAGAATTTATTTGCGTACAAGATTCCTATGCATAGGAAGTGGGTTAGACTTAAATGTGTTTTGAATTTGCTTCTTGATTCTCTCTTTTACTTCAATTCAAATTTTATATGTGAGCATCTTCTCAAACTATCATGCCTAACTTATAAGCGTTAAAGAAAAGTACTTCTTGGGAGATAACCCAATAGTTTTCTTGAGTCTTGGAAGTTATTACTTCAACCTCTCCTTATCCTTTTTATTTGATTTTTGTGCCAAGAATAACCTCTAATGAGAGATATGTAAGATTTGGGGAAGTTGTTGTCCCAAAACAGATTTTTATGCTTCACTATAAAAAATCGTGAAAAATTTCTATAAGTGGGATTGAGCTATAATTTTATGAATAAATCCCCCAGGTTGTTAGCTAACTTTCGTTAGTTCAACACTTTTTGATTTGAGGAATAGAAGGTCTTCTAAAAAAATCGGTTTCTATCTGCTGGTCTGTTGACATATTTCTTCCATTATTTGCATTTTCCTCTTTATTGATTTATTTTTGGGTTCTCTTTGGGAAATTGAGCTTTTTGAGGGAATTGCTACAGTAGCTTATGTCTTTAGTGAAAGTTTTTCTGTTTTAAAACTAAACCCCAAAGGTCTATTATCTTTTGAATGCACTAATGTTGCTAATGAAGATTGTGTGAAGTTTTGTATGAAGGAAAAATTTCAGGTGTAAGGGAAGAATGATGTAATGAGATGAAGAATGGACAAAAGATAAAGCTTGGGGATGCCATCCCATGTCACCCCAAGAAATATTCAAGAGGTTCAAGCGTCAAAGCTTGGGGATGCCCAAGGCATCCCCTTCTTCATAAATAAAAATCTCAGGTCTTTCTAGACACTTCGCTTTTATTGTTTCATGCACAGTTGTGTTGTTCTTGGAGCGTCTTAGTTTTCGTTTTTGGTTTTTGTTTGCTTAGTTTGATGCAATAAGTTGGTTGGATCCAATCACACTTCTTTTGGAGAGAGACACACTCTATTTTCATTGCCTAGAACACTCTAGTTTTCATTCTTATTGTTTTGTGAGTGTTCTCTTTTACTAGCACTGTGTTTAGCCTTAGTTTTCTTCTGATTTTTGCTTAGAACTTATTAGTTCTTCTTTGTGGATTTGTGAGACATGCTCCCTGATCTTTATTGATTATTATCCTTGTGAGTTGTTTCAAATAAGTTGATTGGTGTTGGAAAAGAGTAGGAAGCTTCATGCTTAGGTGGTACAAAAAGGGAGCTTGTTTTGACTATGGCTTAGACTTTATCATGTCATGTTAGATGTTGCTTTGACCATATGCTTAGTGATTATTGTTGTATCATGACTTGTTCCAAACAATTGTGATTGCTTAATGTGCCTTGAAAGAATCATGCGTTGTTTTTGTAGGGTTCACAACATAGAAAACAAAAAATTTCCTATGATGGGAACTATGTACCAAGATCTATCTACTAGATACAAACAACGGGCGGATGTATATCCATAGAGAACATACCCTTGAAGACCGACAAAGCTTAACGAGTCCAAACTCGTGGTTGATGTAGACGATCTCTTGCCGATCTCAAGATCGAGAGGAAGTCCTAGCGCCGCAAAACAGCAGCGCATCCGTGCTCGCACACACGTTCGAGGCACCGAGCAACCTCCGCCTCCTCGCTCCAGCGATGCAGCGGAAGCACAACTCTTTCTTGCCGAATAGCCACCGGGAACATGTATCTCGTTAGTCCGAGACCATGGGGGATAAATTCTAGAGGGGGAGAGAGATCCTTCACGAGGAGGTGTGAGTGAGAGAGAGGGAGGGGGGCTCCTTTTATAGGGATAGGGGGGCACCCAAGGGGCCATGCGCCCAGCCATGGGGCTGCCCCCACCTCTTCCACATTCATGTGGGTGGACACTCCACTCACTCAAATGCCTTTCAATTCCCTCCACTCAAAAACCCACTCAAATTCCCATTAAATTTCCACCAAATTTAATGAAAACTCTCATTAAATAAAACTCCTTTTATTTATTCAGAATTTTGTCAATTACTTTAATGACAAACATTCACATATAACCCCTTGCTAGTATTTCATTTCACATGTAGAAACACTTTCTGCAATTTCACCCGAAAACCCGTTTCGGTATCTAGTGAAATAAATCCCTGCGCTTGTTATTATTTTCGGCATGAAACTTTTGCTCCAATTGGATGTCGGTGTCTCTTAAGTGTGTCACCCTACAGTTCGCGAATAATGCGGACATGATCGAGACCCCTCTCGGATCAATAATCAGAAGCGGGATCTGGAGACCCATACTGACTCCCACACATTCAACGATGACTTTCTTGTGATCGTCGGAACCTTTTACGCTAGTATCTTAATCCCTTTGTTTCGCGATATATTACATGTCTGAGATTCGATCATCGGTATCTCCATACCTAGTTTGATCTCATTACTGACATGCACTCTTTTCTCGTTCCCGTGATATAACATTCTAGTGATCAAATCACTTTCTTGCAAGCTAATCAATGTGATATCACCGAGAGGGCCCAGAGCATATCTATCCGTCATCGGGATGAACAAATTCCACTCTCGATCCATGGGCCTCAACATAACACTTTATTAGTTCTGAATCCATCTTTATAATCACCCAGTTACGGTGTGACGTTTGATGTTATCAAGAAACTCTTCCAGTGTTAGTGATTGACATGATCTCATGGTCTAAGGATTAGGATCACTTCGTAAGTTGTTATAGCAATATAAACTCAATGACTTTGATCGTAATGCTATACTTCGGATGAATGTTCATCACACCATTACACTAATGTTGTGACCTCGTTATTAACAACATCCAATGTCCATGATCAGGAAACCTTGATCATCTTGTTAATCAATGAGCTAGTTTATAAGAGAGGCATAACTAGGAACTTCCTTTTTTGTTTATTAAACACACATGTATTAACGTTTCCGTATTAATACAATTATAGCATGTAAAATAAACATTTATCATAAACAAGGAATACGATAATAACCACTTTATTATTGCCTCTCAGGCATATTCCCTTCAGTCTCCCACTTGAACTAGAGACAATAATCTAGTTTGAAAACTTGTGTATTGAACACCTATGGCTTTCTGGTATTCCAAATACGCAACTGCAAGTGGTTAACATAATCTACGGATCTGACACTTTCAGGTTCGTGTGTATTTGCATGTCTTTGCGTCTTCACGCATCACTCATTCTCCAATGAGATGGCATTGTATAAATTTGGTCTTTTGGTGAGACCTTTAGTTCCTTGGGGTTAAAACATGTCGATACTATTGTCATACAATATATCTTTAGTGTTAGCCCGTTGTGAACCACACCTTAGTTTGATAACAAACTACTTGACACAAATTCCCTCCTTTGTTGCTACTATAGCAGTCATATACTTAGTCTTTTTTTGTAGTATTCGTCACAATGTCTTAACTTTGGAATACATCCAAATCCATCATGAAAACTTCTTTCATTTCATTGTGCCACTCATAGTTTAAATTGAGATAAATTTAATTTGTATCTTGTGACAAAACTATTATCAATGTAACGCTTTACAATGAACTATTTTTAATTGTTTGTCACCTCTACACAAATATATTCTTAGTTCTTCCAAAAGATCATAAGAATATCCTCACTATCGTCCAATGATCATTTTATGATTCACTCTGGTATATGCTCATAACACTTAGAGCATATGACATATCTGTATGTGTACATATCATGGTATCAAAACATCCTTGTGATTTCACTCATCAAGTGTCAAAGCACTTGAATCTTGTTTTACTTATCAAGTGTCGATACACTTGAATCTTGATTCAATTCCTTTCCACGCGACAAGAACTGTTTCTTGTCATTTCTATATTGAACTCCTTCAATATCTCATATATGTACGTTTGGCACAACCATATTGGCGTCATAGTCTATCCACTATAGACATTCACGCTAAATATTCGGGTTTTGCCTAAGTATTTCATCAAAATGAAATTCTTAACCTTTGTCAATAAAAACTACATCATTTATAATCAATAATATGTCCTCCACATAATGTATTAGAAATATGTCTTAGCGCTCCCACTTAATTTCTTGCAAATGCAAGCATCTTCATCGTCTCCTGATGAAAACTCTTTTCATCACGGTGAAGATTCCAACTCCGCGATGCTTACTTCAACCATTGAAGTTTGCATGCCCTTTTTAGCATCCTTTGAATTAACAAAACCCTTTGGATCGTGTCATGTACACGTCCTAGGTAACCATTCTATTAGAAGAACTTTGTTTTGTTTATTCATCTACCATATAACAAATTATATGTAGTGGTTGCTACTTTAATCCTTCCAGACTAAATATCGCTATGAAAGATCAAATCTTGTCATAGTCAACTCCTTGAACATTGTCGTAAAATACTTTATGACATGTCGACTATTTCATAGATGTGAAACATCCATGTCTGTTTCTTTATAGATCCAAATACGACCGATAGGTTTTTACACCTTTCCGGAGGGTCTTCCAAGTTCAAAACTTGATTTCTCGTGTATGGAAATATTACGGATTTTATGGCTTCAAGCCATTTGACGGAGTCAGGGCCCATCATCGCTTCTTTGCATATAGTCGGTTTATCATTGTCAAACAATAATGATTTACTCTCAGATCTTAGTATTTGATTGTTTATCCGACCTACTTGGTTTAATAGGAACTTTAGACCTCCGTGACCACAACCTTTGAGGCACATAAGCTATGAGCATTATGACAGCCTTCGGAACGATTTCCGGTGCTGCGCAACTCAGCACATATAGCTAAGGTTCGTTAACCTTATCAAAGTTCTATTGTCCTCCCACTTAACTTCTGCGAAAAATTCCTTCTTCAAGAAACTTCACGTTTCAAGCGACAAACCCTTTTTGTCTTTGATGTTATGGAGGAATAACCAATTGTTATTCGAAATAACCTACAAAGACATGCTCATCCGACTTTGGTTGTAAACATCTTAATTATGTTTAGCATACCAAAATTTAAGAAATGACAACTTGGGTTTTACCCCAAACCATAAATTCCATGGTGTCATTTCAACGGATCAAGATGGAGCTCTTTTCAGTGTAAAAGCGGTAGTCTCTAAAGCTTTAATATTTTAAAACATAATGGCAGTTTTATAAATAAAACCTTTGATCCAACCATGTCAAACAAGGTTTCATTACAAATCTCAAACACTCCATACTCCTATGGTGTTTCAGGAGATGTAAATCTAGGTGTTTTGCTAAACTTGCAACTCAAATAAATCCCTTTATGATAAAATCATAATTCATTTATTTTCTTGTTACACTTGTAACTCAAATAAATCCCTTTATGATAAAATCATAAACCATTTATTTTCTTGTTACAATGATTTTCCACTTCATCTTGAAAGTCTTTGAAACATTTTCAAATATTTCATACTTCATTCTCATTAAGTGAACATTCACTCAAATTTCCGGAGAAAGTATATGAAGTTGAAACCCATCGCTTACGACTATAAATAATGGACTACATACATCGATATGTATAAATTCCAATATTGTAGTCGTTCGTTCTTCTTTGGCCTTTGAACGAAGTTTTTAATTATCCCGAGGAAAGTCTCACAAGCGTCACTTGATCAAATCAAAGACTCAAAAAATCCATGAATATGGAGATTCTTCATGTTTTCTTTCCAATATAATTTAAACAGCGATGTCACTTCGTAAGTGATCTTTCAATCATTTGTCTTGCGATATTTTAGCATTAGGTTTTATGGATGTGATTTCTCCAACTATATTTGTAAATCATCCATCTTATATGGAATACGGTAATTATTTGAACAACCTTTGTTCTCATAATACCTGATTTAAATAATAATTATTAAAACAAATCTTGAAGTCAAGCTTTGATGTCAACGAGAAATACAAACAACGGTTTGTTTGTTTTCGATGAACATCATCACATATTCTCTTGCTAGTTACTTAGGCCATTGTGGTTCATGAATTGCATCGTTCCATATGAAATTTCATACCAACCAATTCGGTATCCAATACCCAAGAACCACATTGTTTAACAAGCAAAGAATACAACCATAACATGTATATCATATATATACCTAAATTGGGTATTTCCAATCTTTTCTTTTCTGCCAAATATATTTTATAGATTCTCTTTCAGCATTTCCTTTTCCTTTTTAAAAGAATCTATCAACATCAAAAGTGGCGCCATATACATGACACATAGTCCAAAGCGTGTATATTCAAATAATAATACCTTTGGACTTGCACTTTGAAGTAGATCACCATCATCAAAATGATCGTTATTCTTTCAAAATCCATTCTTTAGTAATCTTTTAGTGTAGTAAACATTTTACATACATATTCTATTCACCATTATCATGACGACTTTCATGATCAAGCTACTGTAGCTTATAAAGGCGAATCGTGAGTATAACATTATTTTCCAAAACCCTTTTGGATGATTAGGATGTCTAGAATCTCCAACCTTCGTAAATTCTCATCCAATATGAGAACATATATTATACTCTATCATATTGCAACCAAAACATTGTTTCAGATATCGTTATATCTGCCACACATGATGGTTTCTGAAACAATTCTTTCAGCTCCTAGATAAACTTGATATTAAAACAATCAAGAATCGTGGAGGCAAACATGATACTTAAGATACTAACACTAGAATTGTTACTCTCGAATTTAATACCAACTATTAAATTTCACGTAGTAAATAGAGTTTTCTGAAAGTTTGCAATAGGAATTTAAACTTTAGATTGACACTCAACACAATACGATACCAGTTCGTAAAGTATATATCCAGAATTCTATAGTTCTATTATCTCAATTACAACTATGCATAAGGTGGTGAACGAATGCCAATGACTACAACAAATTATGCAAATTCACTTTGATTTAATTTATGATAAATTGAGTTCTACTAATCCAAATTAGAAATGAACTCCCACTAAAAAACGAGATCCCTCGTGTCATTTTGGTGATTACATGAACCAAATCCACTACACCAAGTCTGATCATCACGTGAGTCGGTGTAGCTTCAAAGGCAAGCATCAAATGGTCATCATATCAAAACATATGACTCATGCTTAACCTTTCGGTCCGTGTTCCGAGCATAGAAAACAAAAAATTTCCTATGATGGGAACTATGTACCAAGATCTATCTACTAGATACAAACAACGGGCGGATGTATATCCGTAGAGAACATACCCTTGAAGACCAAAAAAGCTTAACGAGTCCAAACTCGTGGTTGATGTAGACGATCTCTTGCCGATCTCAAGATCGAGAGGAAGTCCTAGCGCCCGAAAACAGCAGCGCATCCGTGATCGCACACACGTTCGAGGCACCGAGCAACCTCTGCCTCCTCGCTCCAGCGATGCAGCGGAAGCACAACTCTTTCTTGCCGAATAGCCACCGGGAACATGTATCTCGCTAGTCTGAGACCATGGGGGATAAATTCTAGAGGGGGACAGAGATCCTTCACGAGGAGGTGTGAGTGAGAGAGAGGGAGGGGGCCTCCTTTTATAGGGAGAGGGGGGGCACCCAAGGGGCCAGGCGCCCAGCCATGGGGCTGCCCCCACCTCTGCCACATTCATGTGGGTGGACACTCCACTCACTCAAATGCCTTTCAATTCCCTCCACTCAAAAACCCACTAAAATTCCCATTAAATTTCCACCAAATTTAATGCAAACTCTCATTAAATAGAACTCCTTTTATTTATTCAGAATTTTGTCAATTACTTTAATGAAAAACATTCACATATAAACCCTTGCTAGTATTTTATTTCACATGCAGAAACACTTTCTGCAATTTCACCCGAAAACCCGTTTCGGTATCTAGTGAAATAAATTCCTGCGCTTGTTATTCTTTTCAGCATGAAACTTTTGCTCCAATTGGATGTCGGTGTCTCTTAAGTGTGTCACCCTACCGTTCACGAATAATGCGGACATGATCGAGACACCTCTCGGATCAATAATCAGAAGCGAGATCTGGAGACCCATACTGACTCCCACACATTCAACGATGACTTTCTTGTGATCGTCGAAACCTTTTACGCTAGTATCTTAATCCCTTTGTTTCGCGATATATTACATGTCTGAGATTCGATCATCGGTATCTCCATACCTAGTTTGATCTCGTTACTGACATGCACTCTTTTCTCGTTCCCGTGATATAACATTCTAGTGATCAAATCACTTGCTTGCAAGCTAATCAATGTGATATCACCGAGAGGGCCCAGAGCATATCTATCCGTCATCGGGATGAACAAATTCCACTCTCGATCCATGGGCCTCAACATAACACTTTATTAGTTCTGAATCCATCTTTATAATCACCCAGTTATGGTGTGACGTTTGATGTTATCAAGAAACTCTTCCAGTGTTAGTGATTGACATGATCTCATGGTCTAAGGATTAGGATCACTTCATAAGTTGTTATAGAAATATAAACTCAATGACTTTGATCGTAATGCTATACTTCGGATGAATGTTCATCACACCATTACACTAATGTTGTGACCTCGTTATTAACAACATCCAATGTCCATGATCAGGAAACCTTGATCATCTTGTTAATCAATGAGCTAGTTTATAAGAGAGGCATAACTAGGAACTTCCTTTTTTGTTTATTAAACACACATGTATTAACGTTTCCGTATTAATACAATTATAGCATGTAAAATAAACATTTATCATAAACAAGGAATACGATAATAACCACTTTATTATTGCCTCTCGGGCATATTCCCTTCAGTTTTAGCATACAAAA
The DNA here is from genome assembly GCA_916181665.1 of Avena sativa. Lineage (NCBI taxonomy): Eukaryota > Viridiplantae > Streptophyta > Magnoliopsida > Poales > Poaceae > Avena > Avena sativa. The sequence goes on from OV702282.1 coordinate 201,600,436, forward strand.
GCATAATATTGTGGTATTCTCCTTTGATGCTCTATTTGGGTTGACTTGGAACATGCTCAAACCATGTTATGACTATAAACAGTCACCTTAGCCTCTATGATAATTTAGTTTTTGACTTGTGGTACCACTTTATGCTTTGATTGATAATGTTTTGTCGCTCTGCATGATTATGGACATTATTGCTCTCTTAGTTGGTCGCTCCCAGTCTTTTGCTAGCCTCCACTTGTATTGAGTAAGCTCTACTCATGCATCCAACTCCTAAGAAACCAAGTTATTACAAAGAGTCCACTATAAATTCCTATGCATGGTGTGTTACACCATTCCAAGTATATTCTTGTTTTATCTATCTTCCAAATTAAACTTGTTATGTGAAAGTTAGTGATTAAAGCTCTCACAAACTTGATGGCACACTTTATTTTTCTTGTCCCTAAATAAACTTGAACCACCGTGTCATCTATGTTGTATATTCTTGCACTTATACGTTGGGAATTAGTAACCATGCTGTCATGGGGAACACTTTCAACATTGCACCTGTACATTGTACCTAGTTAATATCATGATCTTTTGTTTGCGGATGTCGTCGGTGTGAAATAAAAGGGGATCTTGTAAGTCCATGGAGTTATGTATGTGTGTTAGAGAAACGCCTGGGCCGCTAGCCTAAGCCATGCCTAATCATGGTGGAAACTTGCAGCATCACCATAGTGAGCAATCTATGAAGCATTCTTCTTATAAAAAAAGAGAGATAGAAAAAAGAGATTGAGAAAAAGAAAAAAAGATATGGGAATAGAGGAAAGAGAGAAAAAGCACCATTTTCCCATGGTAAATAAGAAGATTGCTGAGATGCTCATTGTCTGCTCGCCTTGTCATTTTGATATGGGATAGCTCCTGTATCATGGGGCAAGGGGTACCCCGTTGGCGGTTCTCTATACACATGTACTTACTATGACAAGAACTTACCGGTGACTAAAGTTGAGTATCATGAGGAGCGGCCCTCGTGCTCAAGGGACATGAGATTGCCAACTTATACTTTGACAAGCATATACTCCATAGTTTGTTCACTTTAACCTTAATCACTTCAAGATGCTTATGATAGGGGAAATGAGAGCTGAAAGCTAACAAGTACCATAATTTTTGGAAGCTCTTTACGAGACTTGAAATCCCCGCTTCCCTATGAAGGGCCTTTCTTCCACTTTTATAATGAGTCTCCACCTTATATCCTTAGGCACCATTTAAGAGAGCATAGTTGTCATTCTTAGTTCTATGTGCATTGTCCCAAAACTTATTGATTGATTCGTATTATTGATATTGCTTGTTCTTGAACTATTTGTATCTAGTCACTCTTATGAACTTTGAAGGTGTTCTATGAATTTATTGCTACTCCATGAGGGACAAGCTGAATACCACTATGCTATGTTTTCTATATGTGAAACAAACAATCGTATTTCAATGCATTGTTATTCATGAATCTTTGTTTGTATCCTTTCATGTTGCAGCATAGTTACTTTGTCTTATTGTTAGAACTTCATCTTTCATGATCATGCTTAGAGTACTTTGATCTGAGCTTTCAATGCTTGCAAATGGTTTGATCTTGATTGTGATGGTGCATGTCACCTCAAAAATTATTCTTTTTATCACTTACCTACTCGAGGACGAGCATGAGTTAAGCTTGGGGATGCTTGATACGTTGTAAACGTATCTATAATTTTTGATGCTCCATGCTTGTTTTATATCATTTGTCTTATGTTTTGTCTACACTTTGAGGTATTTTTATACACTTTCTGGAACTAACCTATTGACAAGATGCCATAGTGCCAGTTGCCTGTTTTCTGCTATTTTTGGTTTTAGAAAAGCTAAAAAATGAATATTCTCGGAATTGGACGGGACAAAGGCCAATCTTCATATTTTCCCCGAAACGATACGGAAAATCGAAGCAGAGGCAAAGTAGGGCACCAGGGTGGGCACACCCGAGGGTGGCGCGGGCCCACCCTGGTCGCGCCACCAGTGGGTGTGGGCCCCCCTGGCTGCCTCCTCGCCTTGCCCCTTCGCCTATAAGAAGCCCCCAGGGAGAAACCCCTAGATCGTCAATCATACCTCCACGAAAAGTTCTGCAGCGCCGCCACCACCGAAGGGGTGATTTAGGGGACAGAAGTCTTTGTTCCGGCACCTTACCAGAATGGGGAATTGGCCCCGGAGCCATCTCCTTCAATCTCCACCACCATCTCCATCGATCTCCATTGCCATCTCCGTCACCATTGCTGATTCCCATGATAAGGAGGGAGTAGTTCTTCCTCGAGGCTAAGGGATCTACCAGTAGCTATGTGTTCATCTCTCTCTATGCATGATCATATTGTGATCATGAGATTTGTAATCAAGTAGATCTGCTCTGTTACTCAAGTGCTTTAATAGATCTCTGGCTCTCCCCACGTGTGTGAAAGTGACAACGTGCATACCGTGGTGGCACTTAGGCTAGAGTTTACATAAATACTCAAGTGCTTCAATAGATCTCTGCTCTCCCCACGTGTGTGAAAGTGACAGCCTGCATGCCGTGGTGGCACTTAGGCTAGAGTTCATAAATATTTATCATGAGTTATATTTGGAGTTGGATGTCTCTATGAAATTGTGGTGTTTGAAGGAACCATCTAGCGCTCAAGGTGACAGTGTGGGGTTACCTAGATGGGGATTGCAAACTTTAAGAAGTGCTTTTGTAGCCCTACCGTGGATTAGAGTTATCCAAGCAGAGAGTAGTTTAGAGTAGTATCATGAAGATGATATATTTATTGAGAGTGTCCACTAGTGATAGTATGATCCCTAGGCCTTGTTTCTAAGCATTGAAACACCATTCACAACTAGATCTGTTACATGTCTTCTTGTTTCCAGTCTCTTCCACGCCATAAAGCTCTTTTCTAGCACCGTTGTCTTATAATCATTCATATCACTTGTATTTCACTATCTCTTCGCCGAACTAGTGCACCTATACACCTGACAAGTGTATTGGGTGTGTTGGGGACACAAGAGACTTCTTGTATCTTGATTGCAGGGTTGCTTGAGAGGGATAACTTTGAAGACTTCCTCCCTGAGTTCGATAAACCTTAGGTAATCCACTTAAGGGAAACTAGCTGCTGTTCTACAAACCTCTGCACTTGGAGGCCCAACAACTATCTACAAGAATAGAAGTGCATAGACATCAGGCGGCGAACACACAACCATCCTCCATGCAGTTGCACAGGCATGCGAGGACGCGATCTTGTGGTTGTGGACCTGATGGTAGGCGAACAATGTCCCACAATCGTCATTGGGGCATTTGCTACCTTTTCCGCTGGTGACCCAGAGGTTCAAATCCTTGGAGCATGCGGCTAGCCGGACGGTGCTGGTAGTGTCCATACGCGTAGAGATCTCGTCAAAGACATCGGCGCTGACCGTGCTCCATCCGCCATGCCGCCTGTTGGGCCCCGAATCCGACATCGTGTCCTAATGGATTGGGGGCGAGGGCTGATCAAGATAGGAATGTTAGAAGGACCGATGCTGCAAGCGAGATGGCGAGGAAAATGAGTGAAGCGCACACTGGAGATGATACCAAATGCTGCCGGAGATGGGAAATATGGAATGGCTCTTTGAACGAGGAGTTTTTTGCGTGTTCCTTTATCGGTCATATGCTGCAGGGTGCAACTGCATCGAGGAGACTTTAATTAGATAGTCTAACATGCCAACATCTATAGTGTACTCCTCAATACTTGTATTAGGTTGCACGTCCCTTGCAACTCAGAAACTATGGCACAAACACAACATGATGATACGTTGAACTCCATGTCGACAGGCACGCACTAGACACTTCTCCACGCTGGCAGAGGGCACATTTTGTGATTTGTTACGTGACTACAATCCCAGGACATAGATATTTTATGATGCAGTACAATTCTTACGTGACTAGACAACGAGTATGCTCCTCGCGTCGGCACCCAACTCTATGTACCCGCCATAGCGCATTCTGAACAACTTCCTCGCGCAGGATGGAACCGCGCCATGGAAGAAGCAGATCCTTGCCGGTGGCTAACCGTCCTGCATCACCAACTCGTCGCGACATTGTTCGTGCCCGCTGGCAGCCATCTGAGGCACCAGGACGTGTCCAACCACACCTGGATCCATCGACATCGGTGCTCGAGGACACCACGACGTTGAAGCTTGTCATACCCACCACGCCCGAGAAGCGCGTTGCACCGACAGAGACGGAGGAGCGCCAAGCAGCAGCCAAGAGGGAGGAGCGCCAGAGGAAGGCTTAAGATACCACCATGAAGAAGTCCATGAAGAATAGAAGATCTAGAGATGAGGACGACTCCGACTCGGGCAATGAGGAGGCGTTCATGGAGCAGTTGGAGGCAGAAGCGGAGGAGAGTGACGTCGACGCGTGGGACTACGAGGAGGAGGACTTAGACAAGGAGAGGCCACGTATCTACAAGGAGGGAGTTGCTGACAAGTCATTGAAGGACAGTGACGGCTGTGATGGCGAGGACCATGATGACGACGACGAGTAGAGTAATGTTCTGTTGTAAGTACTGTTATATAACTACCACGTCCTGCATTGTAATTGTTATAACTACCATGTATTTCTACAATATTGTGTTGTTGGTACTGTAACTATTTCATCGAAATATTATCGTGATAAGCATGGAGCCCTCCTAGAGAATGCACTTGGCATCAGTTGGCAACGAAGGAAGCACGTAGTGGTCATGCTCACTTCCAAAACCATGCATCCGTCCATAGATAGAAGGGTGGGGCAGAGATAAAGGGGGCTATCCTGGCATGCCAATACATTCTATAGTGTACTCCTCAATACTAGTATTGGGTTGCATATGCCTTGCAACTCAGATAATGTTACTAATGTACTAGTACTAGTAGAATGACATATCATCACAATATAAAATTATACAGTAATATGTAAAGCACAGAAAATAATTATAATTTCAAGCCACATCCATAAAGTATCGGCTGTATATTTGGTCCTTGTGCATAGCGTTTATGGTGCTTATATCAATAGAATCTCCTAGATGCTAGAATGGGAAAGAAGATTCAATGGTTAGAAATGTTGGGATTTGCTAGTATTGATACAATTGTTAATGTTGAAAGTTATCCGTACACTATATGATAGTAAGATAAGATAAATCTCTAGCAAAATATGGTCTTGCCACATCAGCTTAACCAAACAGTAGTGCATGAGCCTAGAATCGTTGAAGGCAAGGTTGTTTACATAGAGTACGACCCTTATTACACAAGCATCAAGGTCATTGTTTCTTAAATTGTATATGGCATGCGGTTTGTAATATCTTGTTGATGCTAAAATTTCCATAATTTCCAAAGAAAATATAGTCAAGTAGATACGCGTAACCAAACTGATTACGATAATACATAGTACCGATATAAGGAAATGTTTCAAAGGAGAGAGACCAAGAAGTTGAAAGCTGATGACTTCAGACAACCAAACAAAATAAAAAGTTCAACATGGTCGAGAACTATTTCTCTAATTGTAGTACCAAGTATTACATACGGATTGCATCAGTACAAACTATCGAAATAGGTCTTGTTTCTTAGTTAAACATGAGGCCGGTTCCAATCGAGGGCGTTCGTGAAGGTTGGGACGAATCAAAGCGGATACTTCACCGTTACTATCCAGAAGCGAGGGTTACTAATTCCCTCCAAGACATTGACTTCAGAAGTAACACCGCAGTCTTTACCACTCAGACTGAAGCGGCATAATTCAGGCTGCAACTGCTTGGAAAGCCATGCTGCAGTTGGTAAGATGTAGACACGGTTGCTTCTCGTTAGATAACCTAAGGTAAGATTTGCACCGCCTACAGGCATGATAATCAGATAGTTTACTCCAAGGAAAAGAGAATATGATCCAAGGTTAGCAATCCTTTCCCATGGATTAGCTTGATCAAGCTGACCAGTGTTCATTGAGAACACCAAGCAGCCAAACACGGAAGTATAAGTGGAGACAGTGCGATCCGAGTGTACAACACGAGGATGAGCAGCACCAGTACGATGGCGGCAATGACAAGTAACACAACTAGGATCATAAGAAGCGCCAAGTGTATATATATGAAGAAGCCTGTAACCATCTGCATATCTTGCTAACCACCAAAAACCATAAAAGTATTCATGCTTGTCTCTAGTAGTATTAAGAAATGCATCCACCAAGTCATCCGCGGCAGCAGGTCGCGCCAAGACCAGCGCATGACCTTGAAAAAGGTAGAACATGTTAACTTATGATTCGGGCAGCATGATATAGTGAATCCTACTAAAATTTTTCCTTCCAATTGAACCGCATGAAAAGTAGCTTGAACATAGGAAAAACAACTATGGCCTACAATCCTACAAAGCAAACAAAGCATTAAATAATAGGTAAATACCCAAAACAACGGACTCGTCTTTTTTGAATCAAGACAGGCAATTTTGCCTCGTTTTATTTAAAAAAGGCAAAGAGAATTTATCGGTTCATTTGCAAGGGAACTTGCCGAAAACCCGTGCAAATGCAGAAAACCATTAAACGGATTCTTTTCAGGAGCTTCAAGTAGATCTTAAATTCCTATCGAATGAATTAAACTACATCCGGAAAAATCTACCTAATTCAATCGGATGAATCATGACTACTATAAGAATAAATCCTACATAAATCCTATAATTAATACAATTCATAGAGTCTAAAATAACTATCATATTTTCATTTAAACAAAACATTTCCTAAGTCAATTCAGTAAAATAGCTTGGGCACATGAAGCCACTACACTATATATGAAGGAATAATTACCAGGATGCAGAGGATCCCAAACATGAACGTTTTCATACAGAGCTGTGGCGAACACCAGTCTGTCATGGGTAATTCCATCATTGTAACTATAAGGGCTTAGGGTGTGGTTAAGAAGAAGTGGAAGAACTGTTCATCCATCATCACCGCCCTAAAGGACAATAATTCTGACGTCGCAGACTGCAACAAGCGAGAAATATTTATATCTCCCAGCAGCTGTGGAAACTTGGAAAATAGCAATCTTCTGCATTACAACTACATGATTATTATCCAACAAGAACGTGGTTGGCTGGTCAGTTGATTGGAATGGCAATGCTGGGAGAGAAATATTGCGACGCGTGTACACATTGTGAAGCTCTAGCTTGACTCTAAACCCAGCCGTTGCAATCCAATCTCCATTGACACCTACCCACCGCCCAGAACTATAGCCTCGTACCATAGCATCGGACAAGAACCTGTCCAGTGGCGATAGCTTGCATGGGACGTTATCAATTTTGAAGTAATAAAAGAAATCTAATGGTCCCTTTGTTGGGGGGGGGGGGGATGAAGAACACATGGGAGGCCAAATGGTAGTGAAGTATCCAATGCTGCACTAGCTTTCGCAGATTTATGAATTTTTTTGGACGAACCGATTAGGCTGGCGGCGGTGATGACGTCGCATCTGGTTATGAGTTCTTAAAAGGGGCCTTCGGTAAACATGTCGTGAAACAGCTCGGAATCATGCTCACTGTTCTTGCTCACTAACGCCATCGCAAGGCAACGTCTGTATTTTATTGATTGGGGTTTAGGAAGAGAAGAGGAATCAACGACGGCAAATCCCTGACCGAGATGCGGAAGACAATCCGAAAGCGGCATATGGCGGCAGCGGCGGCGCGTGGTGTGAAAGGGGAAAACGTCAGGAAGAGGGGGCTGGGAATAGGCAAGGGGGAAAGGCTGGATTAATCAACACTAGCATGCGCTCCTCTCAGCTGAATTTCGAGGAGATAGTGACCCGCCGACAACCTACTACCTACTAATAGTAGTAGACGTCTAGATGGTCGGAGTAGTTAATTTGGACGTGGGTTCCACTCTTCGTAGGAAATATAAAGATGTTTTTGATTAGTGAGCTAATGTATCTAGAAACCTTTTTAGTGTGTAGGTTCAAATGAATCAACATACCAAAAGGTGTCTAGATACATTTACTTCACAAACCTAAAACAATTTATATTTCCAAACGGAGGGAGTAGTACAAGACGCCTGGGGTACGGGTAGTAATTTAGAAATCCAAGCTCTGTATTTTCTGTTCACTCCAATGGAACCTCATGTTTGAATTCCTTTGTTTTCCTGTGATTCAAACACATACTTGATTCAAATTCCTGTATTTTTCTATTCCTATAGGATTCAAGAGGTCATGCAACTCCAATCCTATGGATTTCCTATTCCTGTGTTTTGAGATTCCCGCAAATCAAACGAGCCCTTAATACTTGAAAATTTTGGGAACATGCTCTAAAGAAATGAGAGAAGATTCTAGAACGACGGAGAAGTGTGCTTGAGGTTTGTGCATAAAGTTTATTATGCTAAATACTATCAATAGAATCTTGTAGATCCCAGAATGGAAAAGAAGATCCAATGGCTAGCAATGTTGGGATTTGCCAACCTTTGATCCAACGGTTAGTGTTCAAAGTTCTACGTACACTATATAGTTGTAAGATGTAAGATAAGATAAGATAAGAAAAGTTAGGCCAGGGTAATTTATGGGACCATGCAAAGCATCGTTATTTACACAAAAGCCCATGTGCCCGAGCTAAAATCTTGGGAATTTGACTTGATAAGAGAATATCATATGTACATGTGCCGATCCAATGTAGGAGTACTTCACAATGCTCAAGTTGAATTGTGACACATAAAATACCTTTTGATTCATAGGGATTATGCAGTGTATAAGAAAAGAATCAAATTTTCTAAGATTTCAGCTAACTGAGAACTGACAATGCAATATTAAGTGAAATGCATATGTGTAGTTTTAGTTAACTTGAGCATTGCAAAGGTCATTGTTCAACCAATCTAAACAACATCAATCTACACAAAAAATCTACATGAACTTTCGAAAGCAATAAAAGTTGTGGAAGGACACAAGTTATAGGCCGGTACTATGTTATGGTCTCAATCGCAGAAGCGCACGGTCATGATAGTTAAACATGTATGAATTTGGTCAAATAGGCTCAAATTTGTTTGAAATGGACTGGTTTGCACCGGGATGCATGTTTTGGGACTAATTTTGTCCACTTTGCAAGATATGAGACTAATTTGCACCCCGGGTGCAAGGAGTTTGAGTAAAAGTGTATTTACCTCGATATTTGGCAAGAAAAACAAGTGATACAGATCCTCTAACTTGTAGAAGTAGCTCATGTTAAAACTTTACAAAGTTTCGGTTTGACGAAATGTTGGTTGCATTGAGCTTTACAAAGACCAGGTGAAACCAACAATTTGCAAAAGGAGTGCAAGGAGGAGAAAGTTATGAGTACCAAGAACCAATGCCTCGCTGCATCTCTTCTCGAGCAACCAGAGCCATCGTCAGCGTGATCTTGAGCCAAGAAGACGAGGCATGAACCACATGGATGCATGATGGCTGAACTTGCCGGCCCCTCCGAGTGCAGGTTCTGGTGCAGACAGGTTAGAAACAAGTATACGAATCCACTCCACCGGCATATATTCTTCGAAACCTAGGCGATTAGAAGCAATGTACATGAAGCCTAGCCACCCGAACGGCAGGTGCTTTGTGTGAGGACCATGCATCACATCATTATTCACAGACCCAATAAGGGGATGATTCAGACCAAGGAAGTGGGAAACATGTTGGAGATGTCTTGGAACCCACTATGGCCGAGGAAGGTCGGTGTGGCAGCTGCAACTGCGTTGGGATGCTACCTTCTGGAAGATATGACACCAAAGAAATGGATACAATTTGAATGTCCTACTTTGGTGACTAATCATCTCCTTCAAAGGAGTTCGTTTGCCCCGGATGTGTATCCACATCAGTGTTGGCCTGAAATAAGACAGGAACCAGCACGGGCGAGAATCTAGCGGCCACAATCTAGGCCGTCAACATTGTCGTCGTGCTCATCCTTGTCTATTATTGGGGCCTGCACCTTCATAGGATCTGCATCAACACCTATCCAATCCACACAACAAACAACAAATATGTACTGTAGTAATTAGCTCTTGCTAAAACATTAACAAAAGAAAGTCAAAAAAGAGAGCAGTAACTATAGTTTGGTACTGAACTCACTGTATTCGAAGGGTTGCCATGTAAAAATAGAGCCATCATCCGATACAGTGAAGATAATGTCATCCGCCCACACAACATCCACATAGCTTCTCGGGGCAAGATTACTGTGCCTAAGTACACTCCATGTATCATCCCATAAAAACTGCTCCATGTCTAGGATGGCAATGAACTTATCGAACACCATGATGAGCTTGTACAACCACTTGTTGCAGCGGGTGGAAATCTCAGGTTGATTACCAATATGTATCTTAAGTATCCTGGTATGGGCCTTACGATACAAAAAGAAACCTACATGTGTACCACAAAACCCGATAGTTTCGAGTGAAGGGACCTGAATGATGGTGCCAGTATACAAATTCACCAGACATACTAATGATTTTTCGGGACCAGGACGAACATCGATATCAATCATGGCTACCCAGTTGCGGCTAAAACTAGCCCAATAATCGCATCCGGGTTTTGGTATGATGATGGGGAATGGCATAGAAGGGCCATCTAGTGGTACCATGCTAGCATGAATCACTCCCTTCTCAGTACTAGCGGGAGATGAGGAAGGAGATGGACAGTAGTTCAGAAGGAAAGGATATGCCAGTACAAGAAATGTTTCCTTCGGCAATGACTGGGCCCATCGGTCATCGTAGAAGGTCCCTCTTCCGCGACGAAAATTTCGGCTCGACCGTGACTGATGGAAAACTTTTTTTTCCGGTTTTGCGCCCCTCTACTACGACGAAACCGCTAAAAACATGGAGGAAGCTCATCGGGCGCGTGGCAGAAGTAAGATTTCCGCTTCCTCGCAATATGTGACTCGCCGAAGTATTTTTTTGCGTGTGGGTCCTAGACGTTAGTGACTCTAGCGGACCAAACTTTTTGGTCGCGCCTCCCTGATTTGAACTCGATAACATTGTTCGATGCCTCTTTTTTTTAGTCAAGCTGCTGGGTCGCGCATGTCTACCTCACATTAGAGGAATCGTGTGTATGATGGAATATATTTTCCTTCCCTATTCCGAACTTGATAGCCTCGCTCAATGCATTTGCCATTTAATCAGGCTGCTAGGTCCCACGTGTCATCCTCACACTAGAAGAAACTGTAGGGGTTCGTAGCATGGAAAACAAAAAATTTCTACCTCATGAACACAAACAAGCCAAGATCTCTCTACTAGATTGTAGAAACGAGTCGATTAGAGTACTCACCCTCGAAGATTCCAAAGCGGTTAATGAGAGCAGATTCTTGTGGGTGATGTAGTCGTACACTTGCCGATCTCAAGTTCGCATAGACGATCCTTCCGGCACTGGGTTCCGGCAGCGCTTCTGTAGACGGTCACACATTTGGTACTCGATAAAGACCTTCCTCTCCCTTGTTCCAGCAGGCAGCAGAGGTTGTAGTTCTCCCCTCGCGATTCCGGCAGCACGACGGCGTGTTGTCGGAAGTAGAGGGAAGATCCTGCAGGGCTTCTCCTAAGCCAGAGCAGGTTATGGTGGAGAATTAGGGTTTCCGGTGATCTAGGGTTTAGAGGGACGGAGAAGAGGAGGTGGAGTCGGCGGCGGCTAGGGCGGCGACGACGAACCGGCGGCAGCGTCGGCGGTGTGGGGGGGGGGCTAGTTGTGGTGTGTCCCTTGGGGAACCCCGTCCCCTCTATTTATGAGAGGGGGGCTTCTTGGGATAGGGGAGTTTGAATCCTTCCCCAACTCCCTCTCATAGTTGGCTTGTGGTGGAGGGAAAGAAGGATTCTTTCCTTCCTCCACCAGGATACATTGTCCCAGTTTTACTTTTCAAACTTGCCTTTTGACTTTAAATTTGGAGCTTTATTTCTTTCTTACAAATTCCCAACCATGTGAATTAGGACATGACGCAATCATTCCACTTAGTCATGACACATTCATGTACCCTTCCCTTTCCGGTCCGGTGAACCTTCTAGACCCTTCTAGATCATTCCGGTGAAAACACCGGAATCATTCCCGAACTCCGGAATTGGACTTTCCTTATATGAATATTATTCTCCGGACCATTCCGGATCTCCTCGTGATATCCCGGATCCCATCTGATACTCCTAAAAACATTCGGTCTCCCTACTTACATTCCATATCTACTAAACAACATCGAATCCTTAAGTGTGTCTCCCTTCGGCTCGTGAATTATGCAGACATGACTGAGACTCTTCTCCAGTCAATAACCAATGGAGGAATCTGGAAATTCATATGGCTCCACATATTTCTACGATTACTTTGAGATCGAATGAGGCCACTTACATATGATACCAATTTCCCTTTGTCTCACGATAGTTTACTTATCTGAGGTCTGATCGTCAGTATCTCTGCATACCTAGTTCAACCTCGTTACCGATAAGTACTCTTTTCTCGTTCCTATGATATGTGATCCCTTTTGATCCAGTCACATGCTTGCAAGCTAATTGGATGACATTCCACCGAGAGGGCCCAAAGTATATCTATCTGTCATATGGATGGACAAATCCCACTCTTGATCCATGTGCCTCAACACATACTTTCCGAACACTAGATTCCACCTTTACAACCACCCAGTTACGGTGTGGTGTTTGATGTCATCAAATCATCCTTATGGTGATGGTGATTAGCATGATCTCATGGTCTGAAGAAATTAGATTACTATGTATCAGAAATCTTATAGCAAACGAACTATTGAAATGACTTGATCTTTATGCTACGCTTATCTATAGGAGTATGTCCATCACACCATTCTCCTAATGATATGATCTTCTTGTTAATAACATCTCAATGTTCATGATCAGGAAACCATGATCATCTGTGAACCAACAAGCTAGTATTATAAAGAGGCTTTACTAGGGACTCTAATTTAGTTTACAAATCACACAAGTATTAATGTTTCTGGTTAATACTATTATAGCACAAATGTAAACATTTGTCATAAACACAAAGATATAACAATAACTACTTTTATTATTGCCTCTAGGGCATATCTCCAACAGTCTCCCACTTGCACTAGAGTCAACTAATCTAGATTACATGGTAATATATCGAACACCCATGGCGGTTTGGTGATGGTCATGTTTTGCCCTCGGGAGAGGTTTACTCAATGGATCCGCCACATTCAGATCCGTGTGTACTTTGCAAATCTTTATGTCACCATCTTGAACATGCTCTCAAATAGCGTGAAAAAGCAGCTTGATATGCTTCAGCTTCTTGTGTGACCTTGGTTCTTGCGCATTGGCTATGGCGCCCATGTTATCACAGTAGATAGACATTGGGTCCAGCGCATACATGATAGATCCTATGGCTAAGGCATATGGAGTCTTACTCATCCTTTCTCTATCTTCTGCCATAGCAGGACTTTGAGTTTTACTCAAGGTCGTATTGGGCAACATGGGCAAGAACCCTTTCTTGCTATCTTCCATTCCAAACCTGATGGGGATATGCCGAGTGGGGTATGCCCAGTAGGACGATTCCCATTGGCCCATGCTGCCAGTGAGTGGGCCTGCAGGATGGCGACTGGATCAAGACCCAACAAGGAGCCAGGCGACTGGAAGCTGAAGGCCTAGAAGAGTAGCTAGGCCCAGTCGAATTAGGTCAAACTCCCTCCGAATCCTTAACTAATTCGGTTGTAGATCGGTAAACCCTAGCGAGGTGAGTCTATATAAACCTCCCTAGGGTACGCTTAGAGGACACGTTCCATCATACACCCCCTATGACTCGCCGCCTAGTCGTCGAGCTCGCTCTTGTACTCTCTCATCAATACAATCTAGCAGGAGTAGGTCTTTACCCTCTGGGGGCGAACCTGGGTAAAACCCTGTGTCTCCGCCCTCATCTCGCACTGCAGATGGCTGACCGCCCTTGCCCCTCGTTCTACTACTCGCTGCCGATTGCAGGACCTGCCGTGGCCATTCCCACAACAGTGGCGCCCACCGTGGGGCCTGGCCGGTCAGGCCTGTGTTCTGCGGCGATCTGCCAATCAACGAGATGATCGCCATCGGCTGAGATCCTCTAGATCTTGCCAAGCAGCTACGTCCCAGCGGCATGCCTCGTCACGCACAGCGTGATCATGCCGGTCGGCACGTTCAGCCTCTTCATCGGCTTCACCGACGTCATCGTAACGGAGGACTCGGGTCGCATCCACGAGTCTCCACCGCGTGATCGGCTCTCTGAGATTCAGGTCCGCACCATCCACCGCCTCGCCTCCGAGTATGACTCAGCCAACATCAACGTGGCCGAGACCAGCGTGGTCGCGGACGACACGGCCCTCAACAACGACGCTGACATGGCGACCCCGACGTTAGTCGCCGGAACAATCATTGACGCGTCACCCGCGGGCTCCATCACCCAGATCTCCAGCATGGGGGACTTCGAGGATCCCTCCATCCTCGGGATCTTCGAATCTGACTCCGAGTCGGAAAACTCCGGCGACTTCCATGCTGGATCGGATCGCTTCGTCGCGACCTACATGGAGAGCAGCACGAGCACCCCTTAAGACCCTTTCTCTACACCGATCCCGCTAACTTCCACAACGACGGAGGTCTAGGAACTCCGCCTGCGACTGGAGGAGGCGGTTCGCAAGGAACAGGCCGAGCGAGAAAATTTTGCCTCGAGCAAGTAACGGCGCAGGAGCTCTCACTCTACCACCAGCGCCACATCAGGTCGCGCCTAAACCGCACCGTTTAGGGCCGCACCCTGAACTTCAATGACGAAAACAACCCGGCCCGCATGGCCGACCGCGTGGCCTGCGAGAATGCGCCACCAGGAGGAAGTGCTAGGCCGCCACCGGCCGCAACGGCGAACGGTGCTCCCCCCACCGCCCGGTCGCACACCACCCCCGGATCAACCAAGGATCATGATCTCCCCGCAAGAGTGGGATGCGAACGACCTCCCCTTGTTCTCTACACCAATGGACAACGTCATCGCGAGTCGAGCCGCAGTCGACAACATCAACGTGACAGGTGAAGGCGCGTTGCAGATCTAGTACGCCAAGGCTCTACTCGCCAAGGCCATCGAGCAGCAAACCGCAGGCGCCGATTCACGGGGCCGCATGTACTCCCGCTCGTCAGGAAGCAGGGCAGCCTTGAGTGGCTGCCCAAACATGGAAAATACTATCAATTGCCCACCTCCTGAGCCCCTGCATCTCAGCCGCGACCCGCGAACGCGACACTCTCCACCAACGACCCGCGACCGACGAACAACATGGTCGCTGCCAACAGGCAGCCAGTCGACGCGCGGACCCACATCATCAACAACCAGAGCTGGCGCGCATGTTAGCCTGATGACTTGAGGTACACCCTCACCAACCGCCGCGACGACAAACCAAGGGGATCGCTCAGCCGAGTCGGCCCCCAGTGATTCGGACCAATGATCCCAGGCGAAAAATACCTGGTGAACTTCAAAGCGCCAAAGGAGATCGAGAAGTACGATCCCTCGTACGACCCGTCCGTGTGGCTGGACACGTACCTCATGGCGATGGGAATCGCCAGCCAAACCGACTTACTCGCCGCTCTCTACCTCCCCTTGATAATGGAGGGAGCGAGCCGGCAATGGATCAACACCCTCCTCGTGGACAACATCGATTCCTGGGAGGATATGCATGACGCCTCGTCAGGCACTTCGAGGGTTCCTACACCCACGCCACCACCATCGACGACCTGGAGTGATGCGTCCAGGGACTCCGCGAGTCGACCCGTAGCTGGCTCCAGCTGTGGCAGGACCTGTGGTTCAACGCGGCCGGCATCCACCTAGACATAGTGATACACTGCTTCAAGACATCGTGCCGCTATGAGCCCCTGGTCGCCAAGCTCAAGAGGGTGTACAAGACACTCGAAAACATACCGGACCTCCTCGAGATCGCCAAGCGGTATGTGGAGGAGGACTCGAACCAAGAAACTAACGATGAGTCAGCATGAAATCATCGCCCGAGCGGCCATGACAACGGGAGACGACCCGAGCTATGCTATAGCAACACTCGCCTCACTGGCAAGCGCCATGGTGACGGGCGAGTCGACTTCGTCGCAAACACCGGCTACGTGCCACGCGAGCCCAAGAGCTTCTGCCACGACGAAGGCCAGCGCTGCGACAACGACAACTACAAGGCAAAGCCGAGGTTCGACCCCGCAGCTCTCCTCAACCAGCCCTGTGTGTTCCACAGCAGGAAGGGGAAGCCCTCCACACACACGATCGCCGACTGCCACTCCCTGAAGGAGATCGAGAAGGCACTAAGCGCACGGGAGGACCCCAACAATCACCCGCCAAACGGCGGGGCATTTGGCAACGGCGTGGGATTGCTCCACACCTTCACTGGGTTCAGCACCAAGAGTGAGAAGAAGGTCATCGCTCGCATCGTCACCGTCAACGCGGTGTCCCAGGTCGACATCCCACGCTTCCTCAACTGGTCCGAGCAGCGGATCACCTGGAGCCGCAAGGATCACTCGCCACAGATCGAATACCCGGGACGAGTAGCGTTGGTGGTCAAGCCCAAAGTAGGCGACTACTGGCTCCCCAAGACGCCGATGGACGGCAGAAGCTCCATCAACATTCTCTACCTAGACACGTTCAGATGAATGCGGCTCCCGCAGTCAATGATCCAGACGACCTACACCACCTTCCACTGCATCGTCCCTGGTCGGAAGGCGTACCCGATCGGCAAGGTGACGCTGCCAGTCACCTTCGGCACACCAGCAAACTTCTGCACCGAGCGGATCGTCTTCGATATGGTGCCCTTCAACAACCCCTACCATTGCGTCTTGGGACGGCAAGCGTTCGCCAAATTCATGGCAGCGCCCCACTACGCATATAACGTGATGAAGCTCCCAAGGCCGTGCGACATCATCACCATCCACGGCGACCCCGACATGGACGCAGAGTGCAAGGGCAAGGGCGCCAAGCTCACCGACGCAGTCATAGCCACAGAAGCCAACCACCCGAAGGAGCTCGCCAAGTACACGAGCGGGGTCAACAATGACGACCCCACAATATTCAAGAAGCCCAACTCGGAGGGTGGTGGCTCAACTGCCTTCGAGGCAACCACGCACACGCGCTCCGTCGAGTTGGTCCTAGGCGACTCCAGCTAGACGGTGATGATCGGAACAGGCATGAGCCCATCATAGGAAGGCGTGCTCATCGATTTCCTCCGTGAGAATCGCGACATCTTCGCATCAAAGCCATCCGACATGACTGGTGTCCCGAGGGAACTCCCTGAGCACAAACTCAACACCGACCCCAAAGCGCGACCCATCAAGCAGTCGCTGCGGCCCTTCAATGAAGAGCTCCACCGAGCAATCTCCGAGGAGGTGCAACGTCTAATCGCTGCAGGATTCATACGGCCAATCAAATACTCCAAGTGGCTGGCAAACCCAGTCCTGGTCGAGAAGAAAAATGGGACCTAGAGAAGAATGTGTTTTGATTACACAAACCTCAACAGCGCCTGCCCAAAGGAGCAGTTCGTCCTCCCGTAGGTCGATCAAATCATCAACTCAACCGCGGGCTTGGAGTCGCTGTGTTTCCTTGACGCCTACTCTGGTTACAACCAGATCAAAATGGCAGTCGAGGAAGAGGAGAAGACGGTGTTCATCACGCCATTCGGAGCATTCTGCTACACCTCCATGACCTTCGGCCTCAAGAACGCCGGGGAAACCTACCAGAGGTGCATGCAGGAGTGCCTTGCGAGCCAAATTGGCCGCAACATCCACGTCTACATTGACGAAGTGGTGGTGAAGTCCACTCGCCAGGGCGATCTATTCTCCGACCTGGCCGAAACCTTCGCAAACCTGCGGAGGTACAAGATCAAACTAAACCCAGGAAAGTGCACCTTCGGTGTGCCTACTGGACAACTGATGGGGTACATAGTCTCCAAACAAGGAATCGAGGCGAACCCCACCAAGATTAACACGATCGCTCGGCTCGGCAAACCCGAGTGCCTGCGCGACGTCCAGAAGTTGGCCGGGCGAGTAGCGGCTCTCAGTCACTTCATCCCCCGGCTAGGCGAGAAGGCAATGCCTCTCTACCGCCTAATGCGCAAGAATCCCACGTTCCAGTGGGACAAAGAGGCAGATGACGCGCTCCACGCACTCAAGGAAGTGCTACTCGCGGCCCCGCTACTCGCCACCCCCGTCGGCAAGGAGCCCATGCTCGTCTACGTCGTGGCTTCCGAGCGAGTCGTCAGCACTGTCATGGTCATCGAGCGACCAGAAGAGAGCAAGGAATGCTCAGTGCAGCGACTGGTCTACTACATCAGCGAAGTCCTCACCGAGTCGCGCCAGCGCTACCCGCAGTACCAGAAATTGGTATATGCGGTCTTCCGAGCCTAGCGGCGACTGCCGCACTACTTCCAGGAGCACCCAATCATGGTCGTCTCCTCAGCGCCGTTGCAAGACATCATCCACAACCGCGAGACGACTTGGCGAGTCGCTAAGTGGGTCGTGGATATCGAAGTCCACAACATCAGGTACGAGCCCCGCAAGGCAATCAAGTCGTAGGCCCTGGCGGACTTCCTCGCTATGTTGGAGGAGGCGCAGCAGCCGGAGAAGTTGTCGTACCTCCACTACTAGTCACTACACTTCGATGGGTCCAAGAACGCATACGGCGCAGGGGTAGGGATCGTCCTCACATCTCCAAAGGGGACAAGCTACGCTACGTCCTATACCTCGACTTCACCCCCTGCACCAACAACATGGCCGAGTAGGAGGCCCTCCTCCACGGCATGCGAGCTGCCAAGGAAATGAGCATCAACCGCTTGCGTTGCTATGGCGACTCCGACCTCGTCGCCGGGCAAGTCGCCGTTACCTGTGATGCAGTCTCCCCCACCATGGCGGCATACCACCAAGTAGTGGACCAGCTAGGGGGCCACTTTGCAGGCTACTCCGTCGAGTGGATCGACCGGCACAAGAACGAAGAGGCCGACGCCCTCTCCCGCATTGGGTCGGCTCGTCTCGCGCCACCCACTGGTGTCTTCCTCGATACCATCACCAAGCCATCCATCTCTCCCCCGAGGGAGATAGACATCGGGATTCCACTGCAACCAGAACCAGCCCTGGTCACCATGGTCGCGACGCCAAGCGACTGGACCACGCCATACGTCACCTACCTGGAGGGAGGCACCCTACCCGCCGACGAGATGGAGGCCCGGATGATAGTACGCCGCTGCAAGTCCTTTGTCATCATCAACGACGAGCTTCACAAGCGTCGCGTAACCGGCGTGTTCCAACGCTGCGTCCAACCCGCGGAGGGTCACAAAATCCTCCAAGACATCCATGCTTGCGACTGCAGCCACCACGCTGGCGCTCGATCCCTGGTCGCCAAGGCCATGCGACATGGCTTCTACTGGCTCACCGCACACGTCGACATGGTCGACATCATCCAACGCTGCGTCAGATGCCAGAAATATGCCAACCAGACTCATGTCCCAAGCTTGGCACTCAAGCCCATCCCCATCACCTAGCCATTTGCCGTTTGGGGCATGGACATGGTAGGCCCATTCAAGAAGGCCCCCTCTGGCTTCACCCACTTCCTAGTTGCAGTCTACAAATTCACAAAGTGGGTGGAGGCCAAGCCAGTTCGCAAGTGCGACGGGAAGACCACCACCAAGTTCCTACACGAGCTCATCTATCGCTACGGGTTCCCGCATAGCATCATCACAGACAACGACACAAACTTCGCCAAAGGAGCCATGGCAGAATTCTGCGAGGATCACAACATGCGACTCGACCTTGCCTCAGTCGCACACCCGGAGTCCAACGGCCAGGCGGAACGCGCTAACCAGAGCATCCTCCACGGCCTGAAGCCGCGACTGCAAGTTCCCCTCGAGCGAACTCCAGGGTGCTGGGTCGAAGAGCTCCCCTCCGTCATCTGGGGCATCCGCAACTCCATCAACAGGTCGATAGGGTTCACCCCCTTCTTCATGGTGTACGGCACCGAAGCCGTCATGCCGACTAACCTCGAGCACGACTCGCCTCGGGTGGTCAACTACGTGGAGACCGACAACGAGCTCGCACGCCAGGACGGGGTCAACCAGCTAGACGAAGCACACGACCTAGCTCACTCCCGCACCGCCATCTACCAGCAAGGACTTTGCCTTTATCACAGGCGGCGAGTCCGGACTCGCACCTTCCAGGAAGGTAACCTGGTCCTGCGACTGATCCAGGGCAAGAAGGGCATGCACAAGCTCTCTCCCCCTTGGGAGGGACCATTCGCCATCGAGCGAGTCCTGGGCAACGACGCCTACTACCTCATCGACGTCCGAGGCGACGGAAAACTCGACGTCAAGCGGCCGTGGAACATAAATCTCCTACGGAATTTCTACTCCTAGAACTCCAAACATGTACCCCCTCCCCGCTATGAAATAAAGAAGATCGAATCACACAAATTGTTTCCACTCTCCATACCTTGTGCCATTTGCACTCGTAATAACAACGCTAAAGCTACTCACAGAAGTCAACCTTTTGGTCACGCGACTGGCATGGCCAAGTAGTGCGATACGAGGACACCGAAAAACTTTGGGCCTTGTATCGTCCATGAAAAACGCCAACCCGGAGCCCCATCAGAGTCGCCTCGCTCGACTAGCTTTCCGAGCCAAGATGACCTCATTCGCTTCCAACAGCGACCCAGTCCTCCACATCCTTGGCGCAACGACTCGAACGGCTAAGTATCACGCTCGGGGACTGACACCGACCCAAACCCGAGCGGCCAGGGAAAACGCCAAGTACGAGAGCGCGTCCTGGACTCGCCACGCGACTGATCCTCCGGGTCAGGTGCAGCGACGCGCTTAATACAACGCGCCTCGTTCTCACCTACCTTGGGCATGCGACTAGAACGGCTAAGTACCACGCTCGGGGACACAGCCAACCGACCCTGTTCGCGCTCGGGAAAATGGCTAAGTATAGAGCAACCCTTCGGGTCGCCATGCGACTGGCTTTCCAAGCCACGGCGAGTCGACCTAAACTAACTAACAGTATAAAAACAAACATACACATAAAAACGAGGAAAACCCCACAAAAGGGCGGACGCGCTCGGGGACTCCTACAACTCAACAATTCACAATCAAACCAAGCACTGACAAAAGCATCCATGCATACCTTATGGCAACAAAATCCGTTCACTTACTAGGATAGACACATGTTTCCTTTACAACTAATGCCACTCGGCAAACTCTCCTACTCCGTAGGCTTTGACGACGACTCGCCACCACTTCCGTGGACGCGAATGAAAGGCACCCACGATTTTGACGGATACGTCGTCAAGGTGCCCGCCATCACCGATCGGAACGGCTGCTCCACCTTGAAGTCACGCTTCGCCGGCTCCTCGTCGTTCGGGGCGACGATTGTTTCCTGATATGGCAGGAAGTCAGCCATCGTCAACACCTGGTTGGACTAAACCGTGTGTTGGGCCACGCAGAGATAAAACAAAACTTTTTCCTCTAACGTGGTGATCCCAAGACCTAGCTGAGGTAGAAAGCCACGAGGTTTACCACTAGACGCGCAGTTGCGGATTACTGATGAAGCACGTCAATTGATGCAGTGCAGTCCTCACGATCCGATCGTCCTGGTGCTGATCGCACAGCACCTCTGCTGGTATCCACACGTACAAGGAGGAGCGCCGGCGGCGAACTGCTAGGTTCGTTACGGCGGCTGGACTGCTGTGGAGCTAGGGTTTCCAACACATGGAACGACCTAACCGAACAACGATTAACCTTTCTGGGTTACAGTGCTCCACTATATATAGGGAGTGAACGTGGGCTCTGCTTACGCGACCCATTCACTAAAGCCCATATAACACTAGTCACCGTGAGTCCAACTCACTAACTCAGTCCTAATCTGGTTTAGGTCCAACCCAACCAGATTACAGATTCGGATCCAATCCGAACTTGCTCCCGCTCTTAAGTGTGTGACCCCGCAGGCTCATGGTTACTTGGACACGATTAGAGTCCGACTCACAATCGATCAATCGGCATCGGCTCCTAGCAGAACATGCCGATTCCCAAGTACCAAAGAGTCATGACGACTTGCCTTTCCAATGCGACTTACGTCTGAGTCCCTTTTGCCTCACGATATACCTTGTCAGACTATAGGCGAATATATGTCATCCCTTAAATAGTCCGACTCTCTTCTCGATCCGAGATAAGTGATTCACCCGACTAACTCTTAGCCGATCGCCTCGGTTAACACTTAACCGAGTCGTGCATGGCCATGCTTTCCGAATCATATCTCACGAGAGGGCCCAGAGAATATCTCTCCGAGTGGAGGGGCAAAATCCCATCTTGGTTATCCACATCACGCAGCTTGATTCTCAGTCGACCCGAACCCTGCCTTTATAACTGCCCAGTTACGGATCAGCGTTTGACAGAACCTAAGTCGGTGATCCTCAACTCGGACTATGCAACAACCTCAGGTCTAAGGATTACATTGATTGAGATATACAAATGACAACTAGTTCGTTGTACCTCAATATGGGTCAATCCGACTCGCTAAACTCTTTAGCCGAATCTGTGTAAGTTGGAATAGCATCTCCATGCCCATGACAAGTGGAACCGATTCATCAAGCCAACTTTCACATTGGTCTAAGTTGTGTGTCCAGCACAACCTCAATGACCAAGGATATTTAGTATAAACAACATGAATGCATAGTTCCACAACTGAATCACATATTCAATGATACACATCAGATGTTTATACAAGGACTACTTAATAACTTTATGAATTCAATGGGAAATATCATCATACATGATTGCCTCTAGGGCATATTCCCAACAGTCTCCCACTTGCACTAGAGTCAATCTTTCGACATCACATGTCTAAGCATCTAATGCCCATGGCTCTCAGGTGCGCCTCATGCTTCGGCTGGGGTAACGGCTTTGTCAACGGATCTGCAATATTTGCATCCGTGTGTACCTTGCATAACTTGATATCACCCTGATCCACGAACTGGCGAATTAGGTGGTACCGCATGAGTATGTGCTTGTTCTTCTGGTGTTGTCTAGGTTCCTTGGCTTGTGCAATAGCACCATTGTTGTCACAATACACGTCCAACGGATTGGACGAGACCTGAACCACACCAAGATCCATGAGGAAATTCCTCATCCAAACAGCTTCCTTTGCTGCCTCCGAGGCGGCAATATACTCAGCCTCTGTTGTAGACGCAGACACAGTCTCTTGCTTGGAACTTTTCCAGCTCACAGCACCTCCGTTTATAATAAACACGTATCCGGATTGCGAGCGAGAATCATCAGAGTCGGTGAGATAACTCGCATCCGTGTAACCCCTTACACTGAGTTCATCTTCACCACCATAAACCAAGAACATATCCTTAGTCCTTCTCAAGTACTTTAGGATATTTTTAGCCGCTGTCCAGTGGATCTCTCCAGGATCAGCCTGGTATCTGCTCACAACACTTAGAGCATAGGAAACATCCGGCCTAGTACAAATCATGGCGTACATGATGGATCCGACTGCAGAAGCATATGGAATCGCACTCATCCGACTTCGCTCATCAGTTGTCGAAGGACACTGAGTCTTGCTAAGTTTTACACCATGGGACATCGGTAAGAACCCTTTCTTAGACGATTCCATGTTGAACTTCTTCAACACTTTGTCCAAATAAGTACTCTGACTCAATCCAATGAGCCTCCTTGATCTATCTCTATAGATCCGGATTCCGAGGATGTATGTTGCCTCACCCAAGTCTTTCATTGAGAAACTCCTTTCTAATGATTCCTTGGTTTCTTGCAACATCTGGACATCATTTCCAATCAGTAATATGTCATCCACATATAAGATTAGAAAATTTACTTTGTTCCCACTAAACTTCTTGTACAAACAAGAATCATGATCACTCTTGATGAAACCAAACGATTTGACTACCTCATCAAAGCGAATATTCCAACTCCGAGATGCTTGCTTCAACCCATAAATGGATTTCTGAAGTTTGCATACCTTGTCAGCATTAGCCGGATCGACAAAACCCTCGGGCTGTATCATATACACGTCCTCGGTTAAATTTCCGTTAAGGAAAGCCGTTTTGACATCCATCTGCCATATCTCATAGTCGAAATAGGCCGCTATAGCTAACATGATCCGAACTGATTTAAGCATCGCTACGGGCGAGAAAGTCTCGTCGTAATCAACTCCTTGAACTTGTCGGAACCCCTTCGCGACAAGGCGTGCTTTATAGATTGAAACATTTCCATCCATATCAGTTTTCTTCTTAAAGACCCATTTGCACTCGACGGGTCTTGCACCGTCTGGCAGATCAACCAAGTTCCAAACTTGATTTTCATCCATGGACTTTAACTCGGATCTCATGGCTCCAAGCCATGACTCGGAATCAGATCCCACCATCGCTTCCGAATAATTTGTCGGCTCATCACTGTCTAACAGTAACACATCACGAACACTTCGTAATCTTGCCGATCTTCGTAGTACAGGTGCGGCTGTCGGCTCAGCTGCCACGATCGGCTCATCCTCCAAGGTTTTTGCCGACTTGCTACTTGCCGATTCCTCTCGAATTTCTTCGAGTTGCACCGTGCTCCCACTTACTCTCCGACTGAGAAACTCTTTCTCAAGGAAGACACCGTTTCGAGCGACAAACACTTTGCCCTCTTCTCGGTTGTAGAAGTAGTAACCCAAGGTTTCCCTCGGATACCCCACGAAAATACACTTATCCGACTTGGCTGTAAGCTTGTCCGACTGAAGTCGCTTGACAAATGCTTCACAACCCCAAATCTTAAGAAAAGACAAACTCGGCTTTTTGCCTGTCCACATCTCATGCGGTGTCTTCTCTACCGACTTTGATGGTACTTTGTTTAGTGTGAACGCCGCTGTTTCTAGACAATAACCCCAAAATGATAAAGGCAGATCTGTCCGACTCATCATTGATCGTACCATGTCCAACAAGGTCCGATTCCGCCTTTCCGAAACACCATTCCTTTGTGGCGTTCCTGGCGGAGTAAGTTGAGGAACTATTCCACAACTTTTCAGATGGTCATCAAACTCATGGCTCATGTACTCGCCTCCTCGGTCCGACCGAAGAAACTTTATTTTCTTGCCGAGTTGATTCTGTGCTTCATTCTGGAATTCTTTGAACTTTTCAAAGGCTTCCGACTTATGTTTCATCAAGTAGATATATCCATACCTACTCAAATCATCAGTGAAGGTAATGAAGTACTCATAACCACCCCTGGCTGTCGTGCTCATTGGTCCACATACATCACTATGTACTAGTCCCAACAAGTCGGACGCCCTTTCGCAACTCTTGGCAAAAGGTGTCTTGGTCATTTTGCCGAGTAGGCAAGATTCGCATGTCTCGAACGACTCCAAGTCGAACGAAGTTAGGAGTCCATCATCATGGAGCTTCTTCATGCGTTTCCAACTTATATGACCAAGCCGACAGTGCCAAAAGTAAGTCATATTCAGATCATTTGGTTTCAACCTTTTAACATTTATGTTATAAACCGACTCACCATCAAGATTCAAAATAAATAACCCGTCCTGGACGGGTGCAAAGCCGTGAAACATATCATTCAAATACAAAGAACAACCATTATTCTTGATATTCGACTCATAGCCTTGCCTCATCAAACATGAAGCAGAAATAATGTTTCGACTGAGCACTGGAACATAATAACAATTATTTAGTTCCATAATGAATCCGGAAGGTAAATGAAGTTGCATCGTGCCGACTTCCAACGCAGCAACTCTTGCTTTGTTGCCGACTCGAATATCAACCTCTCCTCTTGCTACGCTCCTAGTTCTTACCAGTCCCTGCAACGAGTTGCAGATGTGAATAACTGATCCGGTATCATATACCCAAGAACTATTAGGTGCATCAGCAAGATATATGTCTATAACATTGCATACAAGTGTACCTGAGTCGGAAGTCATACCTCCACTCTTGGCTTTGTCGGCCAAGTACTTGCTGCAGTTCCTCTTCCAGTGACCATCCGCCTTGCAGTAGAAGCAAGTGGATCCGGCTGAAGGAGATGGTTTAGTCCCTGAGGAAGCGCTTGGGACCGGGTCCTGAGCCTGCTTTCCTCCTGACTTAGCCTTCTTCTTAGTCCAAGAACTCTTCTTGAACTTAGCCTTATTCTGCACCATCAACACTTGACTGGTGCCCTTCTTGAGATCCGCCTCTGCCTGCTTGAGCATCCCATGAAATTCAGTGAGCTTCTTATCCATACCATGCATGTGGTAGTTCGAAATGAACTGCCCATATGCACTAGGAAGAGAGTTCAGAATTATATCCGTAGCAAACTCTTCGCTTATGGGGTAGCCAAGCCTCTCCAGAGACTGCACGTAACCAACCATTTTGATCACATGCGGACTCAGTGGATCACCATCCTTAAGCTTGCAACTCAGCAAAGCCTGAGAGACTTGATACCTCTCAGTCTTCGCCTGAGCCTGGAACATACTTTTGAGGCTTTCGATCATATCGTAGGCCTCAACATGCTCGAACTGCTTTTGCAAGTCCGGTTCCATGTGAGAAAGCATAAGACAGCTAATATCCGTGGACTCATCCTTAGCCCGACCGTAGGCATTGGTGGCTGCGACAGTCGCATTCTCATTTGGCTCATCTGGAAGTGGGTTGTCTAGGACATGGTCCTTCTTTTCTTGTTTGAGAACAATTCTCAGATTTCGATACCAGTTGGTAAAATTAGTGTCGTTCAGTTTATCTTTCTCAAGAATGGTTCTCAACGCAAAACCGGATATCTGAGAGTGACTGCTACTAGGTGCCATGATCTACAACAGAAAATATGCAAAAACACTTAAGACATGTATTCATAAAAGAGCAAGCATATTAAACATTTTAATATTTTATGCTCCCAGTAGAACCAACACCCCTCCGATGGTTACTTAGTGATTCAGGATCCTAAATAAGCAACTCGGCTAGTGAGCTTTAGCATCACCGCTAGCCGCCAAGTGATCTAGGTAGACAACTCCTTGTCAATCGCATCTTATGCGACTCCTGTTGGACGGGTGGCATCACATGCCCCGGCTCCCATCCGACCTTTCCCCGAGTCCCACAACCGTTGTGATAGACCCGTCTAGCTTACCGAGTGTTTCTGCAGTAAGAGTCCGACTCGAACACACCTAATCGGAAAGAATTGGCAGCACCTCAATTTTATGAGCCCACTACCAAAAATGTCCGACTTGTGATGGTGCAAACACTGGCGGGAAAACCGACTAGACCTTCTTTGAGGGATTAAATTTTACCGACTATCTAATAGAGGTAAAAACAGAGACATAACAATAACACAAAATAAAGCAATTATAATGTGAAATGGTATGGCTCTCTTCATGGCGATCTCCATCTCCACAAAGCCTGTAATCCGACTCGTGCCAACTCTTGTCACTTGCCGTCTTACTCCATGTCGCCGACATGTACAACGCCTTGCATGCCTTCCGGGTTCTCCAAATAGCTACAT
The DNA here is from genome assembly GCA_916181665.1 of Avena sativa. Classification (NCBI taxonomy): domain Eukaryota; kingdom Viridiplantae; phylum Streptophyta; class Magnoliopsida; order Poales; family Poaceae; genus Avena; species Avena sativa. Next base: position 201,627,886 of record OV702282.1, read on the forward strand.
TAGCTTAGTAAAGTAAATTACATAGAGAATCCGACACGCAGGTCGTTATACAATAAAAAGACAGCACCTAGGCTCCAGCCGGCTGACAAAAACCGTGATTCGCAGATCACGTATGGATTACACACATACATCACATGCACATGAACCATACCATTCACAACTTCCTGCAAAAACAAGTTATGCATAGATACAATATCTACCGGCGTTGTGAAACTCGCAACGACATCTAAGGCGCTACGACAGGGCGAAGCCGACCATCGTTCCAATTCGATCAAACTCTTTGATCTTCGATCACCGCTTCTGGATTTACGTGTCACAGTCTACCCCGATGGCGGAAGCCGACCGGTAGGGGTATGTCGTTCCACGACCTCAGCAGTATGATCACGGAAATCAGATCTACCATTCCCCGAGTACAGTTGATCCAATCAACCTCGTACAAAACCGATCTATCTCATAGATCGACCACCAAACAACACATAGATCTCATCTACATCCTACCGCATATCACATATGCGTGATCTCGAGCCTAAAACCAGAAGCTATCGCTCTGATACCACTGTTGGGCCACGCAGAGATAAAACAAAACTTTTTCCTCTAACGTGGTGATCCCAAGACCTAGCTGAGGTAGAAAGCCACGAGGTTTACCACTAGACGCGCAGTTGCGGATTACTAATGAAGCACGTCAATTGATGCAGTGCAGTCCTCACGATCCGATCGTCCTGGTGCTGATCGCACAGCACCTCTGCTGGTATCCACACGTACAAGGAGGAGCGCCGGCGGCGAACTGCTAGGTTCGTTACGGCGGCTGGACTGCTGTGGAGCTAGGGTTTCCAACACATGGAATGACCTAACCGAACAACGATTAACCTTTCTGGGTTACAGTGCTCCACTATATATAGGGAGTGAACGTGGGCTCTGCTTACGCGACCCATTCACTAAAGCCCATATAACACTAGTCACCGTGAGTCCAACTCACTAACTCAGTCCTAATCTGGTTTAGGTCCAACCCAACCAGATTACAGATTCGGATCCAATCCGAACTTGCTCCCGCTCTTAAGTGTGTGACCCCGCAGGCTCATGGTTACTTGGACACGATTAGAGTCCGACTCACAATCGATCAATCGGCATCGGCTCCTAGCAGAACATGCCGATTCCCAAGTACCAAAGAGTCATGACGACTTGCCTTTCCAATGCGACTTACGTCTGAGTCCCTTTTGCCTCACGATATACCTTGTCAGACTATAGGCGAATATATGTCATCCCTTAAATAGTCCGACTCTCTTCTCGATCCGAGATAAGTGATTCACCCGACTAACTCTTAGCCGATCGCCTCGGTTAACACTTAACCGAGTCGTGCATGGCCATGCTTTCCGAATCATATCTCACGAGAGGGCCCAGAGAATATCTCTCCGAGTGGAGGGGCAAAATCCCATCTTGGTTATCCACATCACGCAGCTTGATTCTCAGTCGACCCGAACCCTGCCTTTATAACTGCCCAGTTACGGATCAGCGTTTGACAGAACCTAAGTCGGTGATCCTCAACTCGGACTATGCAACAACCTCAGGTCTAAGGATTACATTGATTGAGATATACAAATGACAACTAGTTCGTTGTACCTCAATATGGGTCAATCCGACTCGCTAAACTCTTTAGCCGAATCTGTGTAAGTTGGAATAGCATCTCCATGCCCATGACAAGTGGAACCGAGTCATCAAGCCAACTTTCACATTGGTCTAAGTTGTGTGTCCAGCACAACCTCAATGACCAAGGATATTTAGTATAAACAACATGAATGCATAGTTCCACAACTGAATCACATATTCAATGATACACATCAGATGTTTATACAAGGACTACTTAATAACTTTATGAATTCAATGGGAAATATCATCATACATGATTGCCTATAGGGCATATTCCCAACACCGTGGCCCAGTCGGTGAGCTTCAGCATGTTGGCGATTTCGACTATGCCCGTGGACGAAGGATAGACACTGGTGACATCGTCAAGGTCGAAATCATTGGGGAAGTGCGCGAGCCCAAGGCTCAGCATAGCTGGAGCCTTCTCGGTGACTTGCTGGGGATAACCTCCGTCGGCGAAATCTCCTGGAGGTACGTGCAGATGCAAGTCACCGACAGAGCGGCAGAGTCCACCAACATAGTGACACACTACCGCGCATCATACGATTGCGCTTTGGCTTCGTCGTCAAGAATCTTCCCTGCAAAGCACAAGTACACAATTAGAAAGGCTCCAACAAAACAAAGGCGACCCGCACTCTCGGGGACTCGCCAGTCTCTCGAAAAAACAAGGAGCTCACCAATCAAAGGACAACAGATTCCCGTAATGAAATCCTGCAGACCAGAGAGGTCATTCTGCAGCCCGGCGATGAGCGCATCCGATACCTTCTGTTCATCATCAGCAGCAGCGATGGCCGCCTTAGACCTCTCATCTACTGAGGTTGCTTCCTCCTTCGCATCCTTGAGATCTCGCTCTAGTACGGCCACCCGTGTCTCCACGGCGGTCAACGATGATTGGGCAGCCGTCAGCTTGCTGGCGGGGACCATACCCTCGCGAGCCTTTTCCACCATGGCCGCTTGACCCTCCCGTCAACACAACTATGACTACAACATAAGGACAAGACGTCCCTGACAACAAGAACATCAAACACTTACCATTAGTAACTTGAACCTGCTCGTTCGTCCCTTGCATGGAGTGGAGTTCCTTTTCCAAACGTTCCCTGGTGGCTAATCGTTCCGCCGACTCACGCTGCAGGCCCTGCACAACCATGATAAAATCAGCGAAGAAACTCCTAAGTGCCTAGCAGCTGAAATTCAGCAACTAGCCACTCGGGGACTGGACAACGAAGAAATCCTTAAATTCCTAGCCGCTGAAATTCAACAACTAGCCAGTCGGGGACTGGACAAAAAATTAATCATTAAGTGTCTAGCTGCTGAAATTCACCAACTAGCCACTCGGGGACTGGACAACAAAAATAGTAAGGATGTGACCGCCGAAATACAGCGACCAGATCCTTGGGGACTGGACATACCTGGATGGCTGCGCCTAGCATATTGTGGAGCTCGAGCGCGTCCACCGACAGGAGCACAAGAGGCATGCGCCCGCGATGTTGCTCAACCTCCGAGCCCACAATGTCGGGCACCTGACCCGGTGGCGCTGAAGCACTCGCTGTAGAGGCCCTCGCCACAAAGAGAGGGAACGTCGCCACTACCGCTCCCGCGACACTCGAAGATGGGCCTGTTGCCCCGAACGACGCCGCGGGCTCCATCCGCTGTGACTCTGTGTCCACTACAGCCTTCGTGGCCGCATCTGATCTAGTCGGAGCTTTACTTGGGGCGACTACTGGCTCGTTCGAAATTATGAAAACCTCATCGCCCTTCGCCTTCTTTGCACCCTCAACGGGCGCCTCGACCTCGTCACTCTTCCTCTTCTTCAAGGGATCAACTTTCGACCCCACGACACCCAATGGGACCTTAGCCACCGAGGGGTGACCTATTTTCTTTGGACCAGTCCTACAAGACGGAGACGTCAGCAAGTTCGCTGGACAAACATAAATCAGCTGCCCAAAGAAATACTCTAAGGGATACTCACTTGGCGACTGGGATAAAGCGAAGGCCGGTACGAATGCTCGCCGGCTTCTCCAACTCTGTCCCTAGTTTCCGATTGAGGCCCTTCTCGAACACGCTCTGGGCCCAAAACACCGAGGGCTTCTTCTACGATGAGGCCACGGCAGGAGGGTCCGCGGCAATCTCCGTAGGTGCTTCTCTTGGTGGCGAGGCACCCACGGATGGAGCGGCCCCGAGCCCGGTGACTGCGGTGAAGGGCGGTGGCAGCGACGCCAACGACACTTCATCCTCCACCACGGTTGCTTCTGTTGCCTCAGCCGCCTGCGCCGACACACTGGCCCCAGCCTCGACGGCTGCGCTGGTAGCTTCGGAGCTACTCACGGACCGAGGTGGCGACACTGCCTTGGCCGGATTCTTCTTATTCTTCTGCGGCGACTTCTTCTTCGACGGTGTGGCCACGCGCCATGAAGTGTGCTCGGGGACCTCGTCGTCGCCCCCGTCATGAGCCTCGAGGCTCTAGCTGGCCTCGAGCTCGCGTTGTCGCTGCCCGCGGGTCTTACAGACCGTGGGTGCGGCGACCTCCACGGCTTCATCGTCATCTTCATTGTCGTCGTCGTCATCGTCATCTCCGACGTTGCCCTTGTCAGACGAGGACTCGTTCTCATCCTCGACGAACTCGTTCGAGTTTTCATCATCAGCAGGCGGAAGCCAACGGCCTTCCACCACTTGGAACAACTGCAAAGACAAACGTGATTAGCAAACACCATGACTGCATATCTGCGACTGCGAAATGGACAAGGAAGTGAGAACTTACTGGCGGAGCCTTGCGCTTCGCGGTGTATGGGGGAATCCCGGCCTTCACGTCAAGATATTTCGCGTCGGTGATTTTCTTCAGGGCCAAGGTGTAATCGTTAATCCTCCACTCGGCGGTGCAAGACTTTGTCGGGTCGTCCTTGCCCGTGTACTCGTACATCCAGTGAGTGCGGTTGGCCAAGGGCACCAACCGCCGCCCGAGCCAGCAGTTGTAGAGGTTGATGGTCTGGAGGCCGTCTTTCTTTAGATTTGTCAGCATTTTGTCGACCACCATCCGCTGGTCGAGAGGAAGCTTGGCGACGTGAAGCCGACGCGCCTCGGGCCGGTCGGCGGAGTACATCGGAAGCTCCACCTCATCGTCTAGCGACGACTCGGTCATGTAGAACCAATGCTTCTTCCACTCGTTTGCCGCCTTCTTCGGCAGCATTAGCTCGAGGAAGGAGTCCTTGGACTTCAGCTGGAAGGTGAGGCCGCTTGTGGCTAGCATCGGGCCGCCTATCCCTTCGTGTCCGATCCTCCCGTGGAACAGATCTTGCCACAGGGGAGAGTATGGCCGACAACCTAGGTAACACTCACAAAACGCCCCAAAGATGGTGAGTTGCTCGATGCTATTGGACCCCAGGTCCAACGGCTAGATGCTGTAATACGCGCAGAAACAGCGGAAGAAGATGGAGGTGGGGAAACCGAGCCCCCTCTCCAGGTGGCTGGTGAAGCAGATGAATCCTCCCTCGCGCGAATCCGACACCACCTCTCCGACCACAGGGATTCGCCATCTACCGGCGCAAAGGATTCCCACATCCTCGAAAGATTTCAGCAGCACCTTCGTGCATTTGGATCTCCCCCATGGTTCTGTTGGAAGCGCCATCGGTCGAATGATCTAGGGTTGCGGGATTGCTCTAGGTTGCTCTGGTCGCTATGGAGGAATGGAAGACTAGGAGGCACGCGAGATCGGAGGAAGTGTGGGGAATGATCGCTCTTCGCCCGTCACTCTCCTTATATAGCGCTTGCTACCCACCTTTTTCGGGGAGTCGTTACCACGCGGTGATTACGTCGATATTACCGTTGGGTTACCCAACGACTAGTTTGACCAACGCGGACGATCCAACTTCGTCTACTCAACTTGCCAACTTCAGCGACCCGACTACTCGCCGTCCTGATCGCCATAGCCGCTATTCAACTACTCGCCGACCTGATCGCCATAGATGCGATTCAACTACTCACCGACCTGGTCGCCATAGCTACGATCCGACTACTCGCCGACCCATTCGCCATGCTGCAATTCGATCGGTCGCCGTTATTGCGACTAGGATAACATGTTTCCTCTTTCATTGAAGGAGTCCACCGCCGATTCGACTGGGAGTCCAAATTGGACCCGAATACTCCGACTGCCAAAGAACACCTGCGATGAATCAACGACGGCCTCGGGGACTACTGATGGGGATATGCCGAGTGGGGTATACCTAGTAGGACGATTCCCATTGGCCCATGCTGCCAGTGAGTGGGCCTGCAGGATGGCGACTGGATCAATACCCAACAAGGAGCCATGCGACTGGAAGCTGAAGGCCCAGAAGAGTAGCTAGGCCCACTCGGATTAGTTCAAACACCCTCCGAATCCTTCACTAATTCGGTTGTAGATCTGTATACCCTAGCAAGGTGAGTCTATATAAATCTCCCTAGGGTACGCATAGAGGACACATTCCATCATACAACCCCTGCCACTCGCCGCCTAGTCGTCGAGCTCGCCCTTGTACTCTCTCATAAATACAATATAGTAGGAGTTGGTATTTACCCTCCCGGGGGCCGAACCTGGGTAAAACCCTATGTCTCCGCCCTCATCTCGCACCGCAGATGGCAGGCCGGCCTTGCCCCTCGTTCTACTACTCGCTGCCGATTGCAGCACCTGCCGTGGCCATTCCCATGACAAAACCTCTTTAGACCTTTGTCCAAATATGTACTCTGTGACAATGATATTTGGTGTCTTGATCTATCTCTATAAATCTTTATTCCTAATATGTAAGCTTCTTCGCCAAGATCTTTCATTGAAAAAGTATTATTCAAATTATCCTTGACACTATTAAGAAGGTCTACACCATTCCCAATCAACAATCTGTCATCCACATATAGTACTAGGAATGCTACAGAGCTCCCACTTACTTTCTTGTAAATACAAGCTTATCCATAAGTTTGTATAAAACCAAAACTTTTGATTACCTTATCAAAACATTGATTCCAACTCTGGGATGCTTGCTTTAATCCATAAATAGACCGTTGAAGTTTGCATACCTTGTTAGCATCTTTAGGATCGACAAAACCTTTGGGTTGTACCATATACAACTCTTCATCAATGTCTCCATTGAGGGACGCCGTTTTGACATCCATCTGCCATATCTCATAATCATAATATGCAGCGATTGCTAACAAAATCCTCATAGACTTTAGCTTCGCTACCGGTGAGAAAGTCTCATCGTAGTCAACTCCTTGAATTTGTTGAAACCTTTTTGCGACAAGTCGCGGTATATAGATAGTAACATTACCATCAGCATCTGTTTTCTTCTTGAAAATCCATTTGTTCTCGACAGCCTTCCGGCCATCCGGTAAGTCCACCAAAGTCCATACTTGGTTTTCATACATGGATCCAATCTCGGATTTCATGGCTTCTTGCCATTTATTGGAATCTGGGCTCATCATTGCTTCCTCATATGTCGCAAGGTCATCGGTGTTGTCCTCCAACATGACACTCATAACGAGATCATACCAATCGGGAGTGGTACGACTTCTCGTTGACCTGCGAGGTTTTGTAGTAACTTAGAATGAAGTTTCATGATCAACATCATTAGCTTCCTCTCTTATTGGTGTAGGCGCCATAGGGACTTATTCCGGTGTTGCATTACTCTCAAATCCGAGAGAAGGTTCGACAACCTTGTCGAGTTGTACTTTCCTTCCAGTCACTTGTTTCGAGAGAAACTCCTTCTCTAGAAAGGATCCATGCTTGGCAACAAAGATTTTGCCTTCAGATCTAAGATAGAAGATATACCCAATAGTTTCCTTCGGGTATCCTATGAAGACGCATTTTTCCGCTTTGGGTTCAAGCTTGTTGGGCTGTAACTTCTTTACATAAGCTTCGAAACCCCAAACTTGAAGGAACGACAATTTAGGTTTCTTCCCAAATCATAATTCATACGATGTCATTTCAACGGATTTAGATGGTGCCCTACTTAAAGTGAATGTGGCTGTTTCTAATGCATAACCCCAAAATGATAGCGGTAAATCTATAAGTGACATCATAGAATGTACCATATCTAAGAGAGTTCGATTACGACGTTCAGACACACCATTACGTTGTGGTGTTCCCGACGGTGTCAATTGTGAACATATTCTGCATTTCTTCAAATGCTCTCCAAACTCGTAACTTAGATATTCACCTCCACGATCAGATCGTAGAAACTTAATCTTCTTGTTATGTTGATTCTCTACTTCACTTTGAAATTCTTTAAACTTCTCGAAAGTTTCAGACTTATGTTTCATGAAATAGATATACCCATATCTACTCAAGTCATCTGTGAAAGTAAGAACAAACTATAACCGTCGCGCGATGCTACACTCATTGGTCCACACACATGTAGGGGTTTGTAGCATGGAAAACAAAAAATTTCTACCGCATGCACACAAACAAGCCAAGATCTATCTACTAGATTGTAGCAACGACTCGATAGAAGCACTCACGCTCGAAGATTCCAAAGCGGTTAACGAGAGCAGATTCTCGTGGGTGATGTAGTCGTACACTTGCCGATCTCAAGATCGCGTAGACGATCCTTCCGGCGCTGCGTTCCGGCAGCGCTTCCGCAGTCAGTCACACGTTCGGTAATCGATGAAGACCTTCCTCTCCCTTGTTCCAGCAGGCAGCGGAGGTTGTAGTTCTTCCCTCGTGATTCCGGCAGCACGATGGCGTGGTGTCGGAAGTAGAGGGAAGATCCCGCAGGGCTTCGCCTAAGCCGGATGCGAGTTATGGTGGATTAGGGTTTCCCAGAAATCTAGGGTTTAGAAATCTGGGAGGAGGAGGTGTCGGCGGCGGCTAGGGCGGCGGCGACGAACAGGCGACGGCGTGAGGCGGCGGGCGGCGGCGGCTCGGGGAGGTCTAGGGCTTGTCTTGTGTTGGGGCAGCCCTCCCCTTCTATTTATGATAGGGGGCAACCTTGGGAGGGGTGGGTTTGAATCCAAACCCAATCCCAAGTTGGATTGAGAGAAGGACTTGTTTCTTCTCCCACTAGGAAACCATTGTTCCAGTTTGACTTTCAATTTAGAGCTTTATTTCTCTCTTGCAAATGCCAACACCAAGTGACCTAGGATATGATCCAATCATTCCTCATATCCATGACACATTCATGGACCATTCCCCTTCCGGACCGGTGAACCTTCTAGACCCTTCTAGAACCTCTCCGATGAAAACATCAGAAACTTTCCCGAACTCCGAAATAGGACTTTCCTTATATGAATCTTATTCTCCAGACCATTCCGGATCTCCTCGTGATATCCTGGATCCAATCCGAGACTCCGAACTACATTCGGTATCCCTATTAACATTCCATATCTACTAAACAACATCGAATCCTTAAGTGTGTCTCCCTACGTTTCGTGAATTATGCGGACATGATCGAGACACTTCTCTGATCAACAAGCAATAGAGGAATCTGGAAATTCATATGGCTCCCACATATTTCTACGATTACTTTGTGATTGAATGAACCACTTACATACGATACCAATTTCCTTTTGTCTCACGATAGTTTACTTATCCGAGGTTTTAATCGTCGGTATCTCTGCATAACTAGTTCAACCTCGTTACCGATAAGTACTCTTTTCTCGTCCCGTGATATGTGATCCCTTGTGAGCTAGTCACATGCTCGCAAGACAATTGGATGACATTCCACCGAGAGGGACCAGAGTATATCTATCTGTCATATGGATGGACAAATCCCACTCTTGATCCATGTGCCTCAACCCATACTTTCCGAACACTCAATGCCACCTTTATAGCCACCCAGTTACGGTGTGGTGTTTGATGTTATCAAAGAATCCTTCCGGTGATGGTGATTAGCATGATCTCATGGTCGAAGTAATTAGGTTACTATGTATCAGAAAGCTTATAGCAAACAAACTATTAAAATGACTTGATCTTTATGCTACGCTTATCTATAGGATTATGTCCATCATACCATTCTCCTAATGATATGATCTTGTTATTAATAACACCTCAATGTTCATGATCGATAAACCACGATCATCTATTAATCAACAAGCTAGTATTATAAAGAGGCTTTACCAGGGACTCTAATTTAGTTTACATATCACACAAGTATTAATGTTTCCGTTTAATACCATTATAGAATGAATGTAAACATTTATCATAAACACAAAGATATAATAATAACCACTTTTATTATTGCATCTACGGCATATGTCCAACAGTCTCCCACTTGCACTAGAGTCAACTAATCTAGATTACATGGTAATATACCGAACACCCATGGCGATTTGGTGCTGGTCATGTTTTGCCCTCGGGAGAGGTTTAGTCAACGGATCCTCCATATTCAGATCTGTGTGTACTTTGCAAATCTTTATGTCACCATCTTGGACATGCTCTCGAATAGCGTGAAAACGTAGCTTGATGTGCTTCAGCTTTTTGTGTGACCTTGGTTCTTGCGCATTGGCTATGGCGCCCATGTTATCACAATAGATAGAGATTGGGTCCAGCGCACTTGGAACCACACCGAGCTCAGTAATGAACTCCTTCATCCATATCACCTCTTGTGAAGCCTCCAAAGCAGTTATGTATTCCGATTCAGTTGAAGATCTCGCCACAACGCGTTGCTTTTCACTCCTCCAGCTAACTGCTGCACCATTCAAAGTATATACGTATCCAGATTGATATATAGAATCATCCGGATCAGTGTTCCAACTAGCATCGGTGTAACCATTAACAACGAGTTGTTCATCACCTCCATAAGAAAGAACCATATCCTTAGTTCTTCTCAAGTACTTAAGGATGTTTTTGACCATTGTCCAATGATCCACTCCTGGATCACTTTGATATCTGCTAGTCAAACTAACAGCATATGCAATGTCGGGTCTAATACATAGCATGACATACATAAGAGATCCTATGGCTGAGACATAGGGAGTCTTACTCATCCTTTCTCTATCTTCTGCCATTGCAGGACTTTGAGTTTTACTCAAGGTCGTATTGGGCAACATGGGCAAGAACCCTTTCTTGCTATCTTCCATTCCAAACATCTTTAGAACTTTGTCCAAATATGTACTTTGTGACAATGATATTAGGCGCCTTGATCTATCTCTATAAATCTTTATGCCTAATATATAAGCTTCTTCGCCAAGATCTTTCATTGAAAAACCATTATTCAAATAATCCTTGACACTATTTAGAAGGTCTACATCATTCCCAATCAACAATATGTCATCTACATATAGTATTAAGAATTCTTCAAAGCTCCCACTCACTTTCTTGTAAATACAAGCTTCTCCATAAGTTTGTATAAAACCAAAACTTTTGATTACCTTATCAAAACGTTGATTCCAACTTTGGGATGCTTGCTTCAATCCGTATATGGACCTTTGAAGCTTGCATACCTTGTTAGCATCTTTAGGATCGACAAAACCTTTGGGTTGCATCATATACAACTCTTCATCAATGTCTCCATTGAGGAACGCCGTTTTGACATCCATCTGCCATATCTCATAATTATAATATGCAACGATTGCTAACATAATCCTCACAGACTTTAGCTTTGCTACTGGTGAGAAAGTCTCATCGTAGTCAACACCTTGAATTTGTCGAAACCCTTTTGCAACAAGTCGAGCTTTATAGACAATAACATTACCATCAACATCTATTTTCTTCTTGAAAATCCATTTGTTCTCGATAGTCTTCCGGCCATCCGGTAAGTCCACCAAAGTCCATACTATGGTTTTCGTACATGGATCCAATCTCGGATTTCATGGCTTCTTGCCATTTATTGGAATCTGGGCTCATCATCGCTTCCTCATATGTCGCAGGGTCATCGGTGTTGTCCACCAACATGACACTCATAACGAGATCATACCAATCAGGAGTGGTACGAGTTCTTGTTGACCTGCGAGGTTCTGTAGTAACTTAGAATGAAGTTTCATGATCAACATCATTAGCTTCCTCTCTTATTGGTGTAGGCGCCATAGGAACTTATTCCGGTGTCGCACTACTCTCAAATCCGAGAGAAGGTTCGACAACCTTGTCGAGTTGTACTTTCCTTCCAGTCACGTGTTTCGAGAGAAACTCCTTCTCTAGAAAGGATCCATTCTTGGCAACAAAGATTTTGCCTTCAGATCTATGATAGAAGATATACCCAATAGTTTCCTTCGGGTATCCTATGAAGACGCATTTTTTCGCTTTGGGTTCAAGCTTGTTGGGATGTAACTTCTTTACATAAGCTTCGAAACCCCAAACTTGAAGGAACGACAATTTAGGTTTCTTCCCAAATCATAATTCATACGATGTCGTTTCAACGGATTTAGATGGTGCCCTACTTAAAGTGAATGCGGCTGTTGCTCATCGATAGCAGTAGCTGCAGGCGGGTCACTATAAGGTTCCCAACCTTTAATAAGGTAGAGATCCTTGTGTTTAAAATGCTAGTCCCTGGATCAATAACTAGCATCCATAGTTAAGATGTAATATCAAGAAACAAAGGTCATAATACAATTTTATAACCAGGAATAAAATAATTCATTACATGTTACATAGCTCATTTGGCTATGACATTACATTGCAGCAGAATATCTATAAAGCATGGAGTCCTTCATCTTCAAAGTGCCACAGGCAATCATGTTGGTTGTAGACTTGTAATCCTATTCAACACACTTCACTAACATCAAACAAACCTGCAACATAATAAGTTGCAGCCACAAGGGTCAATATATTTGAATTGTATTGGCAAGTTTCACTACTATGTAGAAATAAGTGGATCCTATCATTTACATGCATATTTGGCTAAGTAGGGTTTAGGCTCTTTTGCAGAAAGCAATATAGTTTTATCCTATCTTTTCAAAATAGTTTTTGATCTTTGTCAAATCTTTCTGAACTTCTTGGAAAACTCCAAGTGCTTCAAATCCCTTGTTGTCACCATCAAGTTTTACTTTGAGAAATTGGAATGTCGAGATCTTCCATAGCTTCAGGCCTTAGTTGCTCAGTATTGTCCATAACCGGGGACACGGCTAAGTACTTAGAATTTGATCTTCTGCAGAAGTTGTACACTACCCACATGACACAATCTCATCTTGATGCCACCAGTGGCCGCTGGATAAGTACTCACCAAGATGGAGTACTGGCAGATTGAGAATGTGACAAATTCTTTCCATAGGAGTCCTCCCAATACACAATGCTAGCTTGTCAACCAGGCACCAATGTAGGGTTAAATTCCCTTACACAATTCTAGTTAACCTGAAGATGCCAATGCATGGGTCTTCCACTATGTAGTTGACTAAGCTAGAGCCCATTTAGCATGTGGTTGTACACGGAAGCCACTGTACGAGAAACATGTTCAATCTCTAAGTCCCTGGGTGGTTTTCTTCTAGTGCACATACAAAAAGAGATAGCCATATAAACATGGTTCCTTTTGTTGCCACCTTGTCCAAACTTGAGTATCCTTGTCCACCCAGGTGGTTCATTGAGTACTTGTTTTATTATATAAAACATAAATCTTTTCAACTCCTCATATAATCATATCATGTATCCCATCCCAATATATAGCAGGGCTAAGCATACTACAACTACAATGTTTCCACTAAGGGAGATATAAGGGGATCCTATTAGGATTTAGCATGGCATAAAATATAGTACTCATTTCCATGCATGTTACAAAAATCCACTAAGTGTAATGAAAATAGTAGGACATGGATGATAGTGTCACTTGCCTTTTTAGTAGAGAATGTTGGTTCACTTCTTGGTCTTGCAAATATCACACTCTTCTAACTTCACTACAAATCAATCAAGCAAACACAAATTCAACTAGCATTCAAACCATTTGTCACACATAAAATAACAAAAACAAGGTCATCCATGCAAGCATGCAAAAGATAGTTTTATTTGCAAAAGTGGTTTCTACTAGGCTCTAAACCATATAAAGTTCAAAGTGGTCATTTACTAAAGTGGTAAAACCATTTGCAAAAGGTTTTATCTATAAACCATTTTTAAATCAAATCAATATCTTATGTGGTTGAAAATATCTTTTAGCAAAGTAATGATTTTATATTGTTCATCAAATAAGTTGTTAACTCACAAAACATGGTGTTTAGGGTCATAAGGTTTGAATCAAATCATTTCCCAAAGGTTTTACTCAAAAATCATTTCTAAATAAAAAACAATATTTTTATTTGGCTAGAAATGCTCTCACTCTAATATTTATTCCTTAACTTCACATAATACATTTTAAATCCATAAGTTGGTTCCTAGGGTCAGTAGGTTCTCAACAAACCATTTTGCAAAGATTTCAACTCAAAAATATATGTATAACAATTTTTATATTCAAATTAAGCCTACACATGTTTCTGTAATTTTAACCAATTTTCTAGAAGCAAATCATTAAACAAAGTGCATGGTTGCAAAGTACTTGTTCTACTGATTCTATTGATACAAAATTTGGACGTGTAGAATTAAAGTTATGAATTTTACAAGTTTGCAATTCAATCAGATTCTATTTTCTGTTTTTAACAAAACCTTGTCCACGTGGCGCAATCTAACTGGTCGGTACCGCTTCGTGCGAATCAGCCTCTGTGGGCTGTTAGATCTAAAGTGTATCGCACGGCTCAGATTCACCCATACCCTTTCAAGTTAATTCTAATCTCGTGCGTTGAATCAAGATCTGACGGTTGCTGTGTGGTTGACTAGGAATGGGCGGCGCTGGCGGCGCACGCTCGGGTTACGGCGGATCCGGTGATTCAGGAAGCAAGGGGGGTAACGGAGATGCTCACCATGCTCGCAGGGTCCTTGTGAAGCTCGAGGCGCTGTTGGTTTGGCGAGGGGCGCACCGGAGAGGCGACGATTGCTCGCCGGAGTGTGCAGCGGCGTCGGGCGGCTCTGGAGGTCGTCGGGGACGGAGCTACAGGTTGCCCTAAGGCAAAACAAAGACATGGTCAGATGCGTATTGTCATGGGGATCTAAGGAGCTTCAATAGGAAGGCTCGGGGCGGTCGGTGTTTACCAGGAGAGTTCGCCGGAGAAACGGCCGAAGACGGTGGCGCTCTGATGTTGACGAAGCCGAGCTTATAGAGTGCGCGGGAGCGAGTTGGGGCTATGGGCAGACGCACAAGGGACTGTAGAGCAAGCTTGCATGCTCGGGGAGTGGAGAGGCGGCTGCAGTTCGCCGGAATTGGCCGGGAACGCTGTCGGAGACGGAGGTGGTTAAGCTCGAAATTCACCCAGCCTGGGGGCAGAGAGGGAGAGGCAAGTGAGGGGAATGAGAGAAGAGGCGTGGGCGTTTATCTACATGTGATCACAGCAAGGAATAACGCAGGCATTAACTGGTATTCATCACCGGAGTTACTGCCAGAAACGGCGAGGCGACGTGGCCGCGGGGTTGAAGATGATTGCGTGGCAGTGGGGTCGTGCTGACATCGAGAGAGGGAGAGAAAGAGTGGGACCTTTGCGTCAGTGACTAGGTGGGTGCGAGATTGAGTGAAAGAAAACGATTCAGTGAGGGTATGCCGGGTGGACTCTTGCTGGGCTTAGTGGGCCAGATGGGTTGGGCTGCTGTTTGTTTCTTTTTTATACTAAAGCTTTTTCCTTTTTCTATTTGAATTTCTGTTTTGATTTTCAAACACATAATTCAAACAACAAATCAATTCAAACCACCACCAAACTTTGTATTGATTTTAATTCTGTTTAACATCATAATCCAAGGTCAAACATAAAATAATTTTTATTCTTTTTAGGATCCATTAATAATTAAATAAATAGACCTTAGTCATTAATTCAAATAGGATTTGATTTATTTTAAAACTCTATTCGAAATCTAAAATAATACCAAAATCATTTCAGTAGGTTTTATTTGAAAATATAAAACACTTGGAAATCATATTTAAAATAATTTAACAAGTTTTAGTGTTTATTTAAAAATGGGAAAAGCCTTTACTTTAATAAAATTGGATATTAATAAATCCTCATTATTTTATTTAAATAAACCTTTACACTTTTTATCAAATAGAAATATTTTATTTCAAAAGCTTGGCCAAGATTTAATTTGGCTCTATAAAATAATCCTTATTTATATTTCTACCTTTGGTTTTGAAAACCATATCCTTTTATTAAAAGATCCAAAAAAAGTAATTCCAACTATCATAATTTTATTTATTAATTGTTTATCTTTTTAAATCCTTTTAGGATTTTATTTGATCAAAATAAGTTTTGATGTTTCCAATTGGAATCAAAAAGTTTCTTCTCACCCTAAATTTCAACAAAATTTTATTTTGTTATTTATTTTTCACATTTCAAAATTTGGAAAATTTTGGGATGTGACAGTCACCCAGCGGTGCATCCAACACATAGTTCAAATTACCAGCATTGAGGACAATCCTCAAATTGCGGAACCAATCCGCGAAGTTGCTTCCATTGTTTTTCAACTTTTCTTTCTCTAGGAATGCATTAAATTGATGGTAGGGGCCGCCATTGATCTACAACATATTTGCAATAGTTTAGACTAATTTTATGACAAATTGAGTTCTATTTAATAGTTAAATTAATCTAGGTGAACTCCCACTCAAAACAATATCCCTCAGATTGTTTTAGTGATCACACGAACCAAATCCACCACATCAAAACCGATCATCACGAGAGTTGATGTAGCTTCAATGGCGAACAATCAACATGTTCATCATATCTACTATATGACTCATGCTTTACCTTTCGGTGATCTGTGTTCCGAGACCATGTCTGTACAGGCTAGGATCGTCAAGATCAAACCTTAGCTTATGCATGAGAAAATCTGGCTTGCTCACGTTGTATACACTCGCAGAATCTAACACACCTGATCATCACGTGGTGCTTCGAAACAACGAGCTTTAGCAACGGTGCTTACTAAGGATGAACACTTTAAAACTTGAAATTTTTGTGCTTGAGGGATCATCTTATAATGCTACCGTCGCAAACTAAGCAATACAAGATGCATAAAGGATTAACATCACATGCAATTCATAAAATGTGATATGATATGGACTTTCTTCTTGTGCTTCCGATCTCCGTCTTCAAGCACGAACATGATCTCCATCATCACCGGTATGGCGTCAAGGTCAATGGCGCCGTTCATGGTTGTCGTCCACCAGCTTCAACTATTACAACTACTTTGAATAGACACGCAGGTCTTAACGAAATTTAAAAGACAACCATATGGCTCCCGCCGGTTGCCAACTTACAATAAGGAACATTTCATACATCATATATAATCACAATCATGGCCATGTCACATCACAGCACACCCCTGCAAAACAAAGTTAGACGCCTCTAATTTTCTTTGCATATTTTACGTGGTTTGGGGATTTCAATAAGTGTCGTTCTAACTTACGAACAAGAACCACAACGTTTATGTTTGAACTATCAAGTGCCCATTATAGATTGAATCTATACTATGATGGGAGAGACAGACACCCGCAAAGCCACTTATGCAATACAAGTTGCATGTTGAGCGTGGAGCAAGTCTCATGAACGATGTCATGTAAGGTTAGCCCGGGCCGCTTCATCCCATCATACCGCAATATGCAAAGTACACAAAAAGCAATTGATAATAAAAACACCACCGCCCACAATAACGATTGTGTTCTACTCGTGCAACAGATCTACATACAGACACGGCTCTGATACCACTATAGGGGTTCATAGCATGGAAAACAAAAAAATTTCTACCGCATGCACACAAACAAGCCAAGATCTATCTACTAGATTGTAGCAACGAGTCGATAGAAGCACTCACCCTCGAAGATTCCAAAGCGGTTAAGGAGAGCAGATTCTCGTGGGTGATGTAGTCGTACACTTGCCGATCTCAAGATCGCGTAGACGATCCTTTCGGCGCTGCGTTCCGGCAGCACTTCCGCAGTCGGTCACACGTTCGATAATTGATGAAGACCTTCCTCTCCCTTGTTCTAGCAGGCAGCAGAGGTTGTAGTTCTCCCCTCGTGATTCCGGCAGCACGGCGGCGTGGTGTCGGAAGTAGAGGGAAGATCTTGCAGGGCTTCGCCTAAGCCGGATGCGAGTTATGGTGGATTAGGGTTTCCCGGAAATCTAGGGTTTAGAAATCCGGGAGGAGGAGGAGGTGTCGGCGGCGGCTAGGGCGGTGGCGACGAACCGGCGGTGGCGGCTCGGGGAGGGCTAGGGCTTGTCTTGTGTTGGGCCAGCCCTCCCCTTCTATTTATGAGAGGGGGGAAGCCTTGGGAGGGGTGAGTTTGAATCCAAACCCAAACCCAAGTTGGATTGAGAGCAGGACTTGTTTCTTCTCCCACTAGGAAACCATTGTTCCAGTTTGACTTTTCAAACTTCCCATTTGACTTTCAATTTAGAGCTTTATTTCTCTCTTGCAAATGCCAACTCCAAGTGACCTAGGATATGATCCAATCATTCCTCATATCCATGACACATTCATGGACCATTCCCCTTCCGGACCGGTGAACCTTCTAGACCTTTCTAGAACCTCTCCGATGAAAACATCGGAAACTTTCCCGAACTCCAAAATAGGACTTTCCTTATATGAATCTTATTCTCCGGACCATTCCGGATCTCCTCGTGATATCCCCGATCCAATCTGAGACTCCGAACAACATTCAGTATCCCTATTAACATTCCATATATACTAAACAACATAGAATCCTTAAGTGTGTCTCCCTACGGTTCGTGAATTATGCGGACATGATCGAGACACTTCTCCGATAAATAACCAATAGAGGAATCTGGAAATTCATATGGCTCTCACATATTTCTATGATTACTTTGCGATTGAATGAACCACTACATACGATACCAATTTCCCTTTGTCTCAGGATAGTTTACTTATCCGAGGTTTTGATCGTCGGTATCTTTGCATACCTAGTTCAACCTCGTTACCGATAAGTACTCTTTTCTCGTTCCCGTGATATGTGATCCCTTGTGAGCTAGTCACATGCTTGCAAGCCAATTGGATGACATTCCACCGAGAGGGCCCAGAGTATATCTATCCGTCATATGGATGGACAAATCCCACTCTTGATCCATGTGCCTCAACCCATACTTTCCGAACACTCAATGCCACCTTTATAGCCACCCAGTTACGGTGTGGTGTTTGATGTTATCAAATCATCCTTCCGGTGATGGTGATTAGCATGATCTCATGGTCAAAGGAATTAGGTTACTATGTATCAGAAAGCTTATAGCAAACAAACTATTAAAATGACTTGATCTTTATGCTACGCTTATCTATAGGAGTATGTCCATCATACCATTCTCCTAATGATATGATCTTGTTATTAATAACATCTCAATGTTCATGATCGAGAAACCACGATCATCTATTAATAAACAAGCTAGTATTATAAGGAGGCTTTACCAGGGAATCTAATTTAGTTTACAAATCACACAAGTATTAATGTTTCCGGTTAATACCATTATAGCATGAATGTAAACATTTATCATAAACACAAAGATATAATAATAACCACTTTTATTATTGCCTCTAGGGCATATCTCCAACAACACATTGGTATGTATGATTTCCAATAAGTCCATAGCTCACTCCATCATACCAGAAAATGGAGTCTTAGTCATTTTACCCATCAAACATGCTTTGCATCTTTCAAGAGATTCGAAATCAAGTTATTCAAGAAGTCCATCGGAATGGAGTTTCTTCATAGGCTTCACTCCAATATGACCAAGAAGACAGTGCCACATATAGGTCGAGTTATCGCTCAATTTCAAACATTTAGCTTCAATGTTATTAATATGTGTATTACTACAATCGAGATTCAACAAGAATAGATCATCTATCAAAGGTGCATGTGCATAAAACACATTACTCATATAAATCAAACAACCATTATTCTCAGACTTAAACAAGTAACCGTCTCGCAATAAACATGATCCGGATATAATGTTCATGCTTAACACAGGCACCAAATAACAATTATTTAAGTATAAAACTAATACCGATGGTAGATGAAGAGGTAGAATGCCGACTGCGATCACATCAACCTTTGATCCATTTCCAACGCGCATCGTCACCTCATTCTTGTTGGGGTTCGTAGCATGGAAAACAAAAATTTTCTATCGCATACAAACAAACAAGCCAAGATCTATCTACTAGATTGTAGCAACGAGTCGATGGAATAACTTACCCTCGAAGATTCCAAAGCGGTTAACGAGAGCAGATTCTCGTGGGTGATGTAGTCGTACTCTTTCCGATCTCAAGATCGCGTAGACGATCCTTCCGGCGCCACGTTCCGGCAGCGCTCCCGCAGTCGGTCACACGTTCGGTACTCGACGAAGACCTTCCTCTCCCTTGTTCCAGCAGGCAGCGGAGGTTGTAGCACTCTCCTCGCGATTCCGGCAGCACAACGGCGTGGTACCGGAAGTAGAGGGGAAATCCCGCAAGGCTTCGCCTTAAGCCGGTGCGAGTATGGTGGAGCTTATGAGAGAGGCTATTAGTGGTCTAGTAATTAGACACACCAATTAGAAGGCTCTAAACCAATTAGAAGGCTCTAAACCGCTGGCTAAAGCAATTAGAAGCTCTAAACCAAAACGGCTCTAAACCGGAGGTAGAAGATAGGAACTTGTGTGTCCTAGGAGGGGAGCCCTGCCCCTCCTTATATAGATGGGAGGGTCTTGGCGCGCCAGGGGAGGGAGGGAGTCCCTCCCCAACTCGGCCTAGGGCTGGCCGCCGGCTTGGAGGAGAGAAACTCCTCCTCCAAGTCGATTCCAACTCCTCTTGCTTGTTTCCCACAGTTTCTTGTTTTAGCCGTTTGACTTTCAAACTGGACATTTGACTTTTCTGTTTTAGGATTCAATTTAATCCTTTATTTGGGACAGCAAGAACACTTAGTACATGATGCAATCATTCCAAAATGTAATGACACATTCATGTACCCCTCCCCCCCTGGAGTGCCGGACAATCCGGAACCTTCTAGAACATTCCCGATGAAAACACCGGAATCATTCCCGAACTCCGAAACGGGACTTTCCTTATATGAATCTTATTCTCCGGACCATTCCGGATCACCTCGTGATATCCCGGATCCCATCCGAGACTCCGAACAACATTCGGTCTCTTTCTCATAATACCATAACTACTCAAACAACGTCGAATCCTTAAGTGTGTCTCCCTACGGCTCGTGAATTATGCGGACATGATCGAGACACTTCTCCGAACAATAACCAATAGAGGAATCTGGAAATTCATATGGCTCCCACATATTTCTACGATTACTTTGCGATCGAATGAACCACTTACATACGATACCAATTTCCCTTTGTCTCACGATAGTTTACTTATCCGAGGTTATGATCGTCGGTATCTCTGCATACCTAGTTCAACCTCGTTACTGATAAGTACTCTTTTCTCGTTCCCGTGATATGTGATCCCTTGTGACCCAGTCACATGCTTGCAAGCTAATTGGATGACATTTCACCGAGAGGGCCCAGAGTATATCTATCCGTCATATGGATGGACAAATCCCACTCTTGATCCATGTGTTTCAACCAATACTTTCCGAACACTCAATGCCACTTTTATAGCCACCCTGTTACGGTGTGGTGTTTGATGTCATCAAAGCATCCATCCGGTAAAGGTGATATGCATGATCTCATGGTCGAAGGAATTAGGTTACTATGTATCAGAAAGCATATAGCAATTTGAACTATTGAAATGACTTGATCTTTATGCTACGCTTATCTATAGGAGTATGTCCACCATATCATTCTCCTAATGATATGATCCTGTTGTTAATAACATCTCTATGTTCATGATCAGGAAACCATGATCATATATTAACCAACAAGCTAGTTTAACAAGAGGCTATACTAGGGACTCTTATTTTAGTTTACAAATCACACAAGTATTAATGTTTCCGATTAATACAATTATAGCATGGTATGTAAACATTTATCATAAGTGTGAAGATATGATAATAACCACTTTATTATTGCCTCTTGGGCATATCTCCAACAGTCTCCCACTTGCACTAGAGTCAATAATCTAGTTTCAAATCTTTGTGTATTCAACACCTATGGCTTTCCGGTGTTGTATGTACATGATTGCTAGTGGTCAACTGATCTCCGGATCTGACACTTCCAGGTCCGTGTGTGATTGCATGTTTTTGCGTCTCTACGCATCACTCATTCTCTAATGAGATGGCTTTGTATAAATTTGGTCTTTTGGTGTGACCTTTAGCTCTTTGGGGTTAAAACATGTTGATAATATTGTCGCACAATATATCTTCATAGTATTATCCCACTGTGACCTACACCTACTTTGATAACAAACTACTTGACACAAATGCCCTCTTTTGCTGCTAAAACAGCAGTCATATACTTAGCCTTTTGTTGTAGTATCTGTCACAATGTCTTAACTTTGGAACTCATCCAAATCCATTATGGAACTTACTTTCCATTATATTGTGCCACCCTTAGTTTAGATTGAGATAAACTTAATTTGTACTTTGTGACAAAGCTAGTATCAATGTAGTACTTTTACAATGAACTAACCATCTATTTGTCACTTCTACAAATAATATACTCTTAGTTCTTCCAAAAGATCATAAGAATATCCTTACTATTGTCCAATGATCATCTTACGAATCATTCTGGTATACGCTCACAACTTTTAGAGCATAGGACATATCTGGATTTGTACATATCACAGTATGATTGATATAAATACTCTTTGTGATTTCATACATCAAGTATCAATCTATACTTGATTATTTGTTTCACTTTACCAAATGTCAATACACTTGAATATATCATCAACATTGAACTCATTCAATCCTTTCTGTGCGACAAGAACCTCTCTTGTAGTTTCTATATTGAACTCATTCAATATCTTGTCAATGTACTTCTGGCACAACCATATTAGCGTCTATTGATGCCAAATATTTGGGTTTTGCCCAAGTCTTTCATCGGGATGAAATTCTTAATATGTGTTAATAAAAGATACATCTTTTCTAATCAACAATATGTCCCCCACATAATGTATTAGAAACATGTCTTAGTGCTCCCACTTAATTTCTTGCAAATGCAAGCATCTCCATCGTCTCTGATGAACTTTTAAACTCCTTTAACAGCTTCATCACAGTGAAGATTCCAACTCCGCGATGCTCACTTTAACCATTGAAGTTTGCATATACTTTTAGCATCCTTTTGAATTAACAAAACCCTATGGACCGTGTTATGCACATGTCCTAGGTAACGATTCTATTAGAAGAATTTGTTTTGTTTATTCAACTACCATATAACAAATTATATGTAGTGGTTGCTACATTAATCCATCTAGACTAAATATCACTATGACAGATCAAATCTTGTCATAGTCAACCTTTGAACATTGTTGTGAACTCTTTCTCAACATGTCGACTATTTCATAGATGTAAAACATCCATGTCTATTTCTTTATAGATCCAGACACAACTGTAAGGTCTTACACCTTTCTCGAGGGTCCTTCAAGTTCAAAACTTGATTTCTCGTGTATGGAACTATCACGGATTTTATGGCTTCAAGCCATTTGACGGAGTCAGGGCCCATCATCGCTTCTTTGCATGTAGTCGGTTCATTATTCTCAAATAATGATTCAACCCTCAAATCTTGGTATTTGATTGTTTACCCGATCTACTTGTTTCAATAGGAACTTAGATCTCCGTGACCACAACCTTTGAGGCACGTGAGCCATGAGCATTGTTGCCGCCTCCGGAACACTTTTCGGCGCTGCGCAACTCTGCACATACAGCTAAGGTTCTTTTAACCTTATCAAAGTTCTAATGTCCTCCCACTTAACTTTTCACGAAAAATTTCTTCTCAAAGAAACTTGACGTTCTAAGCAACAAACACTTTTGTCTCCGGTGTTTTATGGAGGAACAGTTTATACAAAGACAGGTTCATCCGACTTTGGTTGCACACATCTTTCTTATGCATAGCATACCAATGTTTAAGAAAGGACAACTTGGGTTTTATCCCAAACCATAACTTTATATGGTGTCATTTCAACGGATTATGATGAAGCTCTTTTCAGTGGAAAAACGGTAATCTCTAAAGCTTTTAATCTTTAAAATACAATGGCAGTTTTATGAATTATACCTTTGATCTTACCATGTCAAACAAGGTTTAATTACATATCTCGAACGCTCCATACTCTTATGGTGTTTCGGGAAATGCAAATCCACGGAACGATTCCTTAAATCTTAGGTATTATGCTAAACTTGTAACTCAAATATCTTCCTTTATGATCTTTATCATAAACTGTTTATATTCTTGTTACAATGATTTTGCACTTCATCTTGAAAGTCTTTTAACTTTTCAAATGTTTCATACTTCATCCTTATTAAGTAAATATTTATATATTCACTCAAATTTTTTCGGAGAAAGCATATGAAGTTGAAATCCATCGCTCTTGACTACACATAATGGATTTCATACAACAATATGTACAAGTTCCAATAAGCTAGTCATTCGTTCCCTTTCGGCCTATGAACGAAGTTTTAATTATCTCTAGGAAAGTTTCACAAGCGTCATTTGATCAAAATCAAATAGACTCCAAAATTCCATCCATATGGATTTTCTTCATGTTTTCTTTCAAATATAATTTAAACGGCGATGTCACTTCCTAAGTGATCTTTCAATCAATTTGTCTTTCGACATTTTTAGCACTAGTTTTATGGATGTGATGTCTCCAACGAGATTTGCGAATCATCCATCTTTTATGGATTACGGCAATTATTTGAACAATCCTTTTGTTCTCATAATACCTGATAAAACAAATCTTTGAAGGCAAGCTTTGATGTTTAACAAGCAACACAATAACCCTTTATTTTGTTCTCGATGAACATCATCACATATTCTTTTGCTAGTTACTTAGGCCATTGTAGTTCATGAATTGTGTTGTTTCGTATGACGATTCACACCAACAAATTCAGTATCAAATACTTAAGAACCACATTGTTTAACAAGCAAAGAATATAGCCATAACATGTATATCATCTATATACTTGAACTGAACGATTCTAGTCTTTTCTTTTCTGCCATATATTTATGAGATTCTCTTTCAGTATTTCCTTTTCAGTTTGAAAGAATCTATCAACATCAATAGTGGATTCATACATATGACACATAGTCCAAAGCGTGTATAGTTAAATACCAATGTCTTTGGACTTGCACTTTGAAGTAGATCACCATCATCAAATGTTTGGTGTTCTTTCAAATTCCTTTCATTAGTAATCTCTTGGTGTAGTAAACATTTTACCTACATCAAATATTCACCCTCATCATGGATTTATCCATGATCAAGCTACTTTTATCTTATAACGGTGAATCATGAGTATAATGTTGCTCTCCAAATCCTTTTGGACGATTAGGACAACTAGTGTCTCCAACCTTTTGCAAATTCTCATCAAATATGAGAACATGACTTTTGCCATATTATACTCTATCATGTTGTAACCAATACTTCGTTTCAGATATCACAATATCTTCCACAAATATGGTTTCTGAAACAACTCTTTCAGATCCTTAGATAACCTTGATATTAGGAGAATCCTTTGAATATCAAGAATCATGGAGACAAACATGATACTTATATACTAACACTTGGAATTGTTACTCTTGATTTAATACTAATTATTAAACTTCATGGAGTAACCGGAACTTACTGAAAGTTTGCAATAGGACTTTTAAACTTTAGATTAACACTTAAAAACAATACGATACCAGTTCGTAAAGTAACTAACCAGAATTCTATAGTTCTATTATCTCAATTATAACTAAGCGCAAGGTGGTAAACGGATGCCAATGACTACAACAACTATGCAAATTCACTTTGATTTAGTTTATGATAAATTGAGTTCTAATTAATAATTAAATTAATCTAGGTGAACTCCCACTCAAAACAATATCCCTCACATTGTTTTAGTGATCACACGAACCAAATCCACCACATCAAAACCGATCATCACGAGAGTTGATATAGCTTCAATGGCGAACAATCAACATGTTCATCATATCTACTATATGACTCATGCTCTACCTTTTGGTGATTCGTGTTCCTGAGACCATGTCTGTACATGCTAGGCTCGTCAAGATCAAACCTTAGCTACCGCATAAGCAAATCTGGCTTGCTTACGTTGTATTCACCCGCGGAATCAAAGACACCCGATCATCACGTGGTGCTTCGAAGCAGCAAGCTTTGGCAACGGTGCATACTAAGGGTGAACACTTTAGAACTTGAAATTTATGTGCATGAGGGATCATCTTATAATGCTACCGTCGTCTACTAAGCAATACAAGATGCATAAAGGATTAACATCACATGCAATTCATAATATGTGATATGATATGGCCTTTCTTCTTTGTGCTTCCGATCTTCATCTTCTAGCACGAACATGATCTCCATCATCACCGGCATTGCATCAAGGTCAATGATGCTTGTCCATGGTTGTCGTCCACCGGCTTCAACTATTACAACTACTTTGAATAGACATGCGGGTCTTAACAGAATTTAAAGACAACCATATGGCTCCTGCCGGTTGCTGACTTACAATAAGGAACATTGCATACATCATATATAATCACAATCATGGCCATATCACATCACTGCACACCCCTGCAAAACAAAGTTAGACGCCTCTACTTTCTTTGCATGTTTTACGTGGTTTGGGGCTTTTAATAAGTGTCGTTCTAACTTACGAACAAGAACCACAACATTGATACTAGTATTGTTAATCACCCGTTGTAAATTGGATCTTAACTATGCTAGGAGAAACAGGCACCCGCAAAGCCACTTATGCAATACAAGTTGCATGTCAAGCATGGAGCAAGTCTCATGAACGATGTCATGTAAGGTTAGCCCGGGCCGCTTCATCCCAACATACCGCAAGATGCAAAGTACACAAGAAGCAATCGACAATAAAAGCATCAACGCCCACAATGACCATTGTGTTCTACTCGTGCAACAGATCTACATATAGACACGGCTCTGATACCACTGTTGGGGTTCGTAGCATGGAAAACAAAAATTTTCTATCGCATACAAACAAACAAGCCAAGATCTATCTACTAGATTGTAGCAACGAGTCGATGGAATAACTTACCCTCGAAGATTCCAAAGCGGTTAACGAGAGCAGATTCTCGTGGGTGATGTAGTCGTACTCTTTCCGATCTCAAGATCGCGTAGACGATCCTTCCGGCGCCACGTTCCGGCAGCGCTCCCGCAGTCGGTCACACGTTCGGTACTCGACGAAGACCTTCCTCTCCCTTGTTCCAGCAGGCAGCGGAGGTTGTAGCACTCTCCTCGCGATTCCGGCAGCACAACGGCGTGGTACCGGAAGTAGAGGGGAAATCCCGCAGGGCTTCGCCTTAAGCCGGTGCGAGTATGGTGGAGCTTATGAGAGAGGATATTAGTGGTCTAGTAATTAGACACACCAATTAGAAGGCTCTAAACCAATTAGAAGGCTCTAAACCGCTGGCTAAAGCAATTAGAAGCTCTAAACCAAAACGGCTCTAAACCGGAGGTAGAAGATAGGAACTTGTGTGTCCTAGGAGGGGAGCCCTGCCCCTCCTTATATAGATGGGAGGGTCTTGGCGCGCCAGGGGAGGGAGGGAGTCCCTCCCCAACTCGGCCTAGGGCTGGCCGCCGGCTTGGAGGAGAGAAACTCCTCCTCCAAGTCGATTCCAACTCCTCTTGCTTGTTTCCCACAGTTTCTTGTTTTAGCCGTTTGACTTTCAAACTGGACATTTGACTTTTCTGTTTTAGGATTCAATTTAATCCTTTATTTGGGACAGCAAGAACACTTAGTACATGATGCAATCATTCCAAAATGTAATGACACATTCATGTACCCCTCCCCCCCTGGAGTGCCGGACAATCCGGAACCTTCTAGAACATTCCCGATGAAAACACCGGAATCATTCCCGAACTCCGAAACGGGACTTTCCTTATATGAATCTTATTCTCCGGACCATTCCGGATCACCTCGTGATATCCCGGATCCCATCCGAGACTCCGAACAACATTCGGTCTCTTTCTCATAATACCATAACTACTCAAACAACGTCGAATCCTTAAGTGTGTCTCCCTACGGCTCGTGAATTATGCGGACATGATCGAGACACTTCTCCGAACAATAACCAATAGAGGAATCTGGAAATTCATATGGCTCCCACATATTTCTACGATTACTTTGCGATCGAATGAACCACTTACATACGATACCAATTTCCCTTTGTCTCACGATAGTTTACTTATCCGAGGTTATGATCATCGGTATCTCTGCATACCTAGTTCAACCTCGTTACTGATAAGTACTCTTTTCTCGTTCCCGTGATATGTGATCCCTTGTGACCCAGTCACATGCTTGCAAGCTAATTGGATGACATTTCACCGAGAGGGCCCAGAGTATATCTATCCGTCATATGGATGGACAAATCCCACTCTTGATCCATGTGTTTCAACCAATACTTTCCGAACACTCAATGCCACTTTTATAGCCACCCTGTTACGGTGTGGTGTTTGATGTCATCAAAGCATCCATCCGGTAAAGGTGATATGCATGATCTCATGGTCGAAGGAATTAGGTTACTATGTATCAGAAAGCATATAGCAATTTGAACTATTGAAATGACTTGATCTTTATGCTACGCTTATCTATAGGAGTATGTCCACCATATCATTCTCCTAATGATATGATCCTGTTGTTAATAACATCTCTATGTTCATGATCAGGAAACCATGATCATATATTAACCAACAAGCTAGTTTAACAAGAGGCTATACTAGGGACTCTTATTTTAGTTTACAAATCACACAAGTATTAATGTTTCCGATTAATACAATTATAGCATGGTATGTAAACATTTATCATAAGTGTGAAGATATGATAATAACCACTTTATTATTGCCTCTTGGGCATATCTCCAACAATTCTTCGCTAGTTTCCGTCTATTCTGCAGCACCTGTTTTGAGTTACAAATAAGAGAAACCAAACCAGTATCAAATAACCAGACACTACTATGACTACTAGTGAGATACACATCAATAACATGTATATCGGATATACCTTTCTTCTTGATGTTGCCGTTCTTTAGATCCACCAATTACTTAGGGAAATTCCGCTTCTAGTGACCTTCTCCCTTGTAGTAAAAGCACTCAGTATCAGGCTTAGGCCCAGCCTTGGTCTTCTTTGACGGCACGGTAACTTTCTTACCGTCCTTCTTGAAGTTTCCTTTTTCTTAGACTTGCCTTGCTTCTTGAATTTGGTGGTCTTGTTGACCATCAAAACTTGGTGCTCTTTCTTGATCTCCACTTCCGCAGGATTTAACATGGAGAAGAGTTTAGGCAATGAATTGTCCATGTTTTGCATATTGTAGTTCATCACAAAGTTCTTGTAACTTGGTGGAAGTGATTGGAGGACATGGTGAATCCCCAAAGCATTAGGAATCACTATACCCAAGCTTTGGAGCTTACTTGCGTGCCCAAACATCTTAAGCACATGCTCACTGACAGAGCTACCCTCTTCCATCTTGCAGTTAAAGAACTTTTCAGAAGCCTCATAACTCTCAACTGCCGCGTGAGCCTCAAATATCATTTTGAGTTCACGGACAATATCATGTGGGTCAAAGTTCTCAAACCTTTTCTGAAGCTCCGATTCCAAACCATACAAGATAGCACACTGAAATATGGAGTACTGATTCTTCCGAGTGCTTAAAACATTCTTTATCTCATCGGTAGCATCAGCTGCAGGTGGGTCACCCAGCGGTGCATCCAGCACATAGGTCAAATTACCAGCATTGAGGACAATCCTCAAGTTGCGGAACCAATCCGCGAAGTTGCTTCTATTGTTTTTCAACTTTTCTTTCTCTAGGAACGCATTAAAATTGATGGTAGGGCCCGCCATTGATCTACAACATATTTGCAATAGTTTAGACTAAGTTTATGAAAAATTGAGTTCTAATTAATATTTGAATTAATCTAGGTGAACTCCCACTCAAAACAACATCCCTCACATTGTTTTAGTGATCACATGAACCAAATCCACCACATCAAAACCGATCATCACGAGAGATGATGTAGCTTCAATGGCGAACAATCAACATGTTCATCATATCTACTATATGACTCATGCTTTACCTTTCGGTGATCCGTGTTCCGAGACCATGTCTGTACATGCTAGGCTCGTCAAGATCAAACCTTAGCTTCCGCATGAGAAAATGTGGCTTGCTCCTGTTGTATACACTCATAGAATCTAACACACCCGTGTTGGAATTATGCCCTAGAGGCAATAATAAAGCTGTTATTATTATAATTCTTGTTCATGATAATGTTTATATTCCATGCTAGAATTGTATTAAGCGGAAACTTTAATACTTGTGTGGTTTGTGAACAACACCGTGTCCCTAGAACGCCTCTAAGGACTAGCTCATTGATTAATGATGGTTAAGGTTTCCTAACCATCGACATGAGTTGTCAATTAATAATGAGATCATATCATTGGGAGAATGATATGGTGGACAGACCCAAACTAAGCGAAGCAATTAGATCGTGTCATCGTGTTCGTCATTGCGAAGCTTTTCTTATGTCAAATATTGTATTCCTTAGACCATGAGATAATACAACTCCCTGGTATCGGAAGAAAGCTTTGAGGTCATCAAACGTCATCCTATGAGAGGGTGATCATAAAGGTGTCTCTCAGGTGATCGGAAAGTATCTGTTGGTTTGTATGTATCGAGATGGGATTTGTCCCTCCCAAGTCGGAGAGGTATACTTCGGGCCCACTTGGTAATCGATATCAACACCGCTTGAAAGCATGTGGTTAAGGAGTTAATCACAAAGTGATATCGGATTACGGAACGAGTAAAGTACTTGCTGTGAACGAGATTGAACTAGGTATGACGGTACCGACGAAGGGAATATATATATATGGGATTGATTGAATCCTGGCATCGTGGTTCATCCGATATGATCATCGATGAATGTGTGGGAGTCAATATGGGTTTCCAGACCCCGCTGTTGATTATTGATAGAAGATCATGTCTGCATATTCTCGAACCCGCAGGGTCACACACTTAACGTGTCTCGACGCTAGGATAGATTGGATAATTGGTTTATGAGTTTTTGTTCGGAGTCTCGGATGGGATACGGGACATCACGACAGGTTCCGGAGTGGTCCGGAGAATAAGATTTATATAAGGCAATGCAGTTTTTGGAGTTCGGAATTGTTCCGGGTTAATCTGTATTGTACCGGAAGCTTCTAGAACCTTCCGGAAGGGGACCAACGTGGCCACACCTTCCGGGAGGGGGCATGGGCCTATGAGGGAGTGCCCTGGACGCATTGGGCCAGGGGCACAAGGCCCCATAGGGCCCAGCCGGCCAAGAGAGGTTTAAACTCTAGATAGAGCTTCTAGAAGGGGGGGTTTCCTTGCCCCCCACTCTTCCTCCTTGGGGCCGCCGGCCTTGGCTTGGGCGAGGGGCTAGGGCTGCGCCCACCCCTCTATATATAGAGGGCTGGGGGCACACCAACCCCCTACACCTTCCCCTCCAACCCTAGACACCCTGCTGCTCTCCTCTCTCCCTCCCGACTGCTTGTAGGCGAAGCCCTGCTGCAGAAATTCTCCACCAATTGCACCGCGCTGTCGCGTTGTAGATCCAACCCATCTCTCCACCATACTTGCTGGACCAAGGAAGGAGGAGACGTCGAGGTGCTGCACGTGTGCATCTCACGGAGGCACCGCCACTTGTGGTGCTAGATCGGATCGGATCGCGAGGAGGAGAAGCGAGTACGACTACATCACCCACGTTCCGACGAACGTTCCGCTGTGCGAATATTCAAGGGTATGAAGATATAATCCAATATCTCTCGTTGTTTTCATCTACTAGATTAGATCTTGGCTTTCCCTCAGTTCGCATTCGTAGAAAATTTTGATTTACTATGCCGCGAAACCCTACAGTGGTATCAGAGCTAGATCTATGCGTTGATGTGTTTCACGAGTAGAACGCAACATGGTTGTTGCGGGCGTTGATGTTTTCTGTTGCAAGCCTCTTGTTTGTGTTCTTCTTATGACGCGGGATAGTGAGATTGAAGTGGTCCAGGCCAACCTTACGCGACGTCGTTCGCGAGACCGGCTCCGCACTTGACGTGTGGCTTGTTGCACACATGCGGCTGGTGGATGCCAGTTTCTCTCATTATAGTTGTCATGGGATTAACACCGGAGTTTGGCAACCATAATATCACTGTTGTGGCTTTCCGTAGGTAAGAATTGTTCTTAGCATCTACTCCCATAAGCCACGTAAAACATGCAACAACAAAGTAGAGGCGTCTAACTTGTTTTTGCAGGGAGTGTTTTTCTGTGATATGGTATGGCCCAAGATGTGATGTGTATATTGTATGCGATGATCATGTTTTGTAATGATTCACGACTTGCATGTCGATGAGTACACAACCGGCAGGAGCCATATGGTTGTCTTTATAATTGTGTATGACCTGCGAGTCAACTTCTTATACGCCATGTAATAGCTTTACTTTATCGCTAAGTAGTTAGCAATAGTTGTAGTTGCTATTCGTGGTGGAGGCAATCATGGTGGAGTGATGGAGATCATGCCGGAACGCACAATATGGAGATCATTGCGCGAAGATTGGCTATACCATGTCACATAAAGTTATATGCATGTGATGTTTATCCTTTTATGTATCTTATTATGCTTAGATCGCGACGGTAGCATTGTAAGATGATTCCTCACTTAAAGATCAAGATAAAAACTGTGTTCTCCCCAAGTATGCACCGTTGCGAAAGTTCGTCGTGTCCAAGCATCACGTGATGATTGGGTGCTATAGACTCTACGCTCACATACAACGGGTGCAAGACAGTTTTGCACACGCGGAAATACTTGGGTCTAACTTGACGAGCCTAGCATGTACAGACATGGCCTCGGAACACAAGAACCGAAAGGTTAAGCATGAGTCATATGAATGATATGATCGACACTTCGTTGTCCACCATTGAAACCACATCTCTTCTCGTGATGATCGGATTAGGTGTGGTGAATTTGGATCGTGTTCACTAAACAACTTGAGGGATGTTGAATTTAGTGGGAGTTCATCTAGTAATTTGATTAAGTTGAACTATTTATCATGAACATAGTCTAAATTGTACTTGCAAATACTGTAGATCACATGGCCAAGTCCAACTTCAATTTAAACGTTTTTGCTAAGAAGGAAAAGCTTAGAAACAATGGGTCTAACTTCACCAATTGGTTCCGCAATCTGAGAATCATTCTCTCTGGCGGTCAAAAGGACTATGTCCTTGGGAAAGCGTTAGGTGACCCCCCTGCTGCAACTGCGCCGGCTGATGAGAAAGCTGTCTATCAGTCGCGCAAAGATGATTATGGTGTGATTAAGAGCACCATGTTGTTTGCTATGGAACCGGAACTTCAAAATCGTTTTGAAGACTATCCCGGGCCCTTTGAGATTCTCGAAGAGCTGAAAACCATGTTTCAGACTCAGGCCCGTTCTGAGAGATATGAGATCTCTGAGAAGTTCTTTAACTGCAAGATGGAGGAAGGGAGTTCCGTTAGTGAGCACGCCATTTAGATGACGGGCTACACTCAACGCCTTGAGCAACTGGAATGCACGATTCCAGAGGAGCTCAAGATTGACAGGGTTCTGCAATCACTCCCTCCCAGCTACAAAAGTTTTGTAGTGACTCATAATCAGATTGGTTCCACTGATACGATCACCGAGCTCTTCGCAAAGCTGAAGGCCGCGGAAGTGGACATCAAAAAGGATAATCATGTGTTGATGGTCAACAAGCCCACCTTCAAGAAAGGTAAGGGTGCAAGGAAGCCCTTCAAGAAAGGCGGTGGCAAGCGCGTTGCCCTTGCTGAGAAGAAGCTCAAGTCTGGTCCTAAACCGGACACTGAGTGCTTCTATTGCAAGGACAAGGGTCACTAGAAGCGCAACTGTCTGAAGTACTTAGCGGACAAGAAGGCTGGCACCATCAAAGGTATATTTGATATACATGTTATTGATGTTTTCCTTACTAGCCCTCGTTGTAGTGCCTGGGTATTTGATACCGGTTCAGTTGCTAATATTTGTAACTCGAAACAGGAGCTACGGAATAGACGGCGGCTTGCGAGGGATGAGGTGACGATGAGCGTTGGCAACGGATCAAGAGTTGATGTGATGGCCGTCGGCACGCTCTCCTTAGTTTTACCTTCGGTATTAGTTTTAAACCTTAATAAGTGTTATTATGTGCCTGCGTTGAGCATGAAAATTATTTCTGGATCTTGTTTATTGCAAGACGGTTATTCATTTAAATCGGAGAATAATGGTTGTTCTATTTATATGAGTAACATCTTTTATGGTCATGCACCTATTGTGAATGGTTTATTTCTTCTAAATCTCGAAAGGGATGAAACACACATCCATAACATTGAGGCTAGGAGATGCAAAGTAGATAGTGATAATACTACTTATTTGTGGCACTGTCGTCTAGGTCATATTGGTGTAAAGTGCATGAAGAAACTCCATTCTGATGGACTTTTGGAGTCTCTTGATTTTGAATCATTTGACACATGCGAACCATGCCTCATGGGCAAGATGATCAAAACCCCGTTCTCCGGTATGATGGAGCGAGCAACGGACTTGTTGGAAATCATACATACCGATGTATGCGGACCGATGAGTGTTTCGACCCGCGGTGGATATCGCTATTTTCTCACTTTTACCGATGACTTAAGTAGATATGGGTATATCTATTTAATGAAACATAAATCTGAAACATTTGAAAAGTTCAAGGAATTTCAGAATGAAGTGGAGAACCATCGTAACAGAAAGATTAAGTTTCTACGATTCGATCGTGGGGGCGAATATTTGAGTTATGATTTTCTCATGCATCTTAAAGCAAGCGGAATTGTTTCGCAACTCACGCCACCCGGAACACCACAGCGCAATGGTGTGTCTGAACGCCGGAATCGAACCCTATTAGATATGGTCCGATCAATGATGTCTCTTACTGATTTGTCGTTATCATTTTGG
Organism: Avena sativa; assembly: GCA_916181665.1. Lineage (NCBI taxonomy): Eukaryota > Viridiplantae > Streptophyta > Magnoliopsida > Poales > Poaceae > Avena > Avena sativa. The sequence continues at coordinate 201,662,568 of OV702282.1, forward strand.
GGTTATGCATTAGAAACCGCTGCATTCACTTTAAATAGGGCTCCATCTAAATCCGTTGAGACGACACCGTATGAACTGTGGTTTGGTGCTAAACCTAAGTTGTCGTTTCTTAAAGTTTGGGGATGCGAAGCTTGCGTCAAGAAGTTGATGCCGGACAAGCTCGAACCCAAAGCGGAGAAATGTGTCTTCATAGGATACCCTAAGGAAACTATTGGCTATACCTTCTATCACAGAACCGAAGGCAAAGTGTTTGTCGCAAAGAACGGTTCCTTTCTTGAGAAGGAGTTTCTCTCGAAAGAAGTGAGTGGGAGGAAAGTAGAGCTAGACGAGGTTGTTGCACCTTCTCTTGAATTGGAGAGTAGCGCAGCACCTGAAATTGTTCCAGTGCCGCCTGCACCAACAATAGAGGAAGCTAATGACAAGGATCATGAAGCTTCGGACGATGCTGCTACTGAACGTCGCAGGTCGACAAGGTCGCGTGCCCCTCCTGAGTGGTACGGCAACCCTGTCTTAACTGTCTTGTTAGTAGAAGACAATGAACCTACGAACTATGAGGAAGCGATGATGAGCCCAGACTCTGAGAAATGGCTAGAAGCCATGAAATCCGAATTGGGATCCATGAGCGAAAACCAAGTATGGACTTTGGTGGACCCTCCTAGCGACCGAAAGGCCGTTGAGTGCAAATGGATCTTCAAGAAGAAAACGGACGCGGATGGTAATGTTACCGTCTATAAAGCACGGCTTGTCGCGAAAGGTTTTCGACAAGTTCAAGGTGTTGACTACGATGAGACTTTCTCTCCCGTAGCGATGTTTAAGTCCATTCGGATTTTATTAGCAATTGTTGCGTTTCATGATTATGAAATATGGCAGATGTATGTCAAGACTGCTTTCCTCAATGGCAACATTGATGAAGAGTTGTATATGATGCAACCCGAAGGTTTTGTCGATCCTAAGGATGCTAGTAAAGTATGCAAACTTCAGCGTTCCATTTATGGACTGAAGCAAGCATCTCGGAGTTGGAACCTTCGTTTTGATCAAGTGATCAAGAGCTTTGGATTTTTTCCAAATTGCTACGAGGCTTGTATCTACAAGAAAGTGAGTGGGAGCTCGGTGATGTTTCTGGTACTATATGTGGATGACATATTGATTATCGGAAATGACATCAACATGCTTAACGATGTGAAGAGTTATTTGAACAAGTGTTTTTCAATGAAAGACCTAGGTGAAGCTGCTTATATATTGGGCATCAAAATCTATAGAGATAGACAAAGACGCCTGATAGCTTTAAGCCAAAGTACATACCTAGACAAAGTTCTGAAAAGGTTCAGAATGGATAAGGCAAAGAAAGGTTCAGTGCCTATGTTGTCAGGTAAGATATTGAGCAAGGCTCAGTGTCCAGCTACGGTAAATGATAGGGAAGCTATGAGCAAAGTGCCTTATGCCTCGGCCATAGGTTCTATCATGTATGCCATGTTGTGTACTAGACCAGATGTGTCCAATGCTCTTAGTTTGACGAGCAGGTATCAAAGTGATCCAGGAGTGGAACACTGGACAGCCGTGAAGAACATCCTAAAGTACCTAAATAGGACTAAAGAAATGTTCTTAGTCTATGGGGGTGATGAACAGCTCGTCGTAAAAGGTTACGTCGACGCTAGTTTCGACACCGACAAGGATGATTCTAAATCTCAGACAGGATACGTGTATATTTTGAATGGAGGAGCTGTGAGCTGGAGAAGCTGCAAGCAAAGCGTGATCGCGGGATCTACAGTAGAAGCGGAATACATGGCTGCTGCAGAAGCGTCAAGTGAAGGAGTTTGGATCAGGAACTTCATCACTGAGCTTGGCGTGGTTCCAAGTGCATTGGACCCACTGGAGATATTGTGTGACAACACTGGCGCCATAGCACTCGCTAAGGAACCAAGATATCATCCAAAGACCAAGCATATCAACCGCAAGTTTCATATAATCCGAGATTATATAGCAGATGGAGATCTGAAGATTAGCAAAGTACATACAGATCTGAATGTCGCAGATCCATTGACTAAACCTCTTCCACGTGTAAAACATGATCAGCACCTCAGTGCCATGGGTGTGAGATTGTTGCCAAATGTAAACTAGATTATTGACTCTAGTGCAAGTGGGAGACTGTTGGAATTATGCCCTAGAGGCAATAATAAAGCTGTTATTATTATAATTCTTGTTCATGATAATGTTTATATTCCATGCTAGAATTGTATTAAGTGGAAACTTTAATACTTGTGTGGTTTTTGAACAACTGTCACATCCCAAGATTTTCCAAATCTTGTAATGTGAAAATAAATGAATAAAATAAAACTTTGTTTGATTTTCAGAGCCAGAAGAAACTTTTTGAATTAAAATGGAAATTCAAACCCATTTGAATTAAATAAAATTAAAGAGTTAAACATTTAATAAAAAAAGAAATTAAAATATTTTGGAATTACTATATTGAACTTATAATAAAAGGTTTGGAGTTTCAAAAGAAAAGATGTGTTTATAAATAAAGAATATTTTATAAAGCCAAATTAAAACCTTGATCAAGCTTTTGAATTAAAACATTTTATTTAAATAAAATTAGCAAAGTTTTGTTTAAATAAATTAATAAGGAAATAATATCCAAACTTTATTTAAATAAAAGATTCTACCAAATTAATTGAAACATCAAAACTTATTTAATTATTTAAATAAGTTTTCCAAATATTTGGTATTCACAAATAAAACCTACTGAAAAGTTTTGGCTTTATTTTAGATTTCAAAATAAATATCTCAATAAGGCAAATCCTATTGGATTTAATAATGAAAGTCTATTTTATTTAATTATTAAATGGATCCTAAAATAAAATGTTATTTCATTTTAAACAAGTATTTCAAGAATCTTATATTTTCAAATAAAACCTACTGATTTGGTTTGAAAAATATTTGGATTTTAATTGGAGATTTTATTAATTATATCAAACCCTATTTGATTAATAAACCATGGTCCATTTTATTTAGTTAATAAATGGAATCTAAAAAGATTTAAAAATATTATTTCAGTTTGGACCTTAGTTTATGATTGATAAACAGAACCAAAAACTTATTACAAGTGTGGTGATTGTTTGAATTATTTGAATGATTGTTTAAATTGTGAAGTGAATTTCAAATCAGTAAATAGAAATGGAAAAGGAAAATGTTTCTGTACAAAAAAAAAGAAACAACAGCAACCCAACCCAGGCAGCCCAATAGGCCCAGCACCAGCCCAGTTTCATCACCCCGCAAGAAAACGGTTCACACCCACTAACAGACCCGCGCAGAGTATGACAGGTGGACCTCCTCCTCGTTTTCTTTCCCCACTGACAGGTAGACCCACCTCCACTATTCTTCCTCCCCACCCACGCGACTCCTTCTTCCTCCCTGGACCACCGTTACCTGCTGTGATTCCGCGCGATCAATTCGCCATAACGCCGCGCCTTTACCTCGCTTTGACTGTGCTCGTTAAAACCCCAGCGTCTCCCCCTCCTTTTTCCCCAGACCACTCCCTCTCTCTGCCCCTAGGCTGTCGCCAATCACTCCTGCACCGCCGCTGCTCCGACGAGCTTCTATCTCCGATTCCGGCCAACACCGCAATGCCCCGAGCCTCCTCGACCTGGCACACACCTCCTCCACTCTCAGACGCTTCTCCCCATACCCTCCATTCATCCGCGGGCGTCCCTGAACGTCGCCTTCGTCAAGCTTCAAGCACCGCCGTGTCTGATTCTTCTCCGACGAGCCCCACAGGTAGAATCCGACCGCCCCGCGCCCTCTCGATCACGCACGCAGCTCTGCCTTGATCTTACGCTCCTAACTGTGCCCTCGTTTTGCATCGGGGTGAACCACAGAGACGACTTCGACCACGACCACGCGCAACCGACGCCAGCAGGAACTCCGGCGAGCAATTGCCGCAGTACCCGAGCTCCCCTTGTCAAACCAACAGCACGACGAGCGTCACCGCGACCCTGCGATCTCGGTGAGCCTTCTCCTCTTCTTCCTTGCGTCCTGAATCACCGGCGACCACCCCGCCTGAGCGCTGCTGCCAGAGCGCCGCCGTCAGCGCCGCCCACTTTAGGTCAAATTCGCCAGTACCGTTCGATCCAGATTTAGCGGCCGCGATTAGATAACTTATCGTCGAAGGGGTATGTCCTCTGGGCCACTCGATCTAACTAGATCCAACGCCCCACAGCCGCGATCCAACCGAAACGGTATGGACCAATAGGAACACGACGCGTGGCCAGGTTTAAAACTAAAAAACAGATTTGAATCTGATTTAATTGCAAACTTCAAACCCTTGTAACTTTCAAACCACACGTCCAAAAATTATAAATTTTATGTCGTTGGATTCAGGAGAACAAGCCCTAGCCAACCATGGCCTTAGTTTCGAAAATAGTATCTGTTAGCTTGTTTGAAATTGCAGATCCTTTTGTGAGCTTGTTTAGAGTAGAAAAATGGATTAAAATTGATTTTAGGATTAAATCATTTTGCAAAATGGATTTGTGTGACCTTACTAACCCTAGGAACCAACCCTTGGTGTTAAAAAAGGATTTTGGTAAAATTTAGGTTGGATTACTTGACTTAGTCATTTTCTAATCAAATAAAAAGAATGGTTTTTGTTATGGAAATGACTATGGGAAGTAAACTTTAAAGAAAATGATTTTGATCAAACCCACTAGTCACAAACCACCAAGTCCTAAGAATTAGAAACCTTTGGTGAAAACTTAAAGGTTATGAACTTGATAAGACTAAAGTTTCCCCACATAAAATAATGATTGGGTTGAATATGGTTTAAGGATAAAACACATTTGCAAATGACTTTGCCATTTTGGTAAATGACCAATTTGGACCTTACAAAATTATAAGCCTAGTGGAGACCTTCCTTGTAAATAAAACCATCTTAAGCATGTTCCCATACATGACTTAGAATCCATGCTTTGTGTATGTGAAATGTTGTTTGTATATTGGTTTGGAATGCTACTTGATACTATGATTGCTTGATTGACTTGTAGTGAAATTAGCAAAGAGTGAGTCTAGCAAGATCAAGAAGTAAACTCTCATTCCCTACCAAAAAGGCAAGTTAGACTATCATACAAAAGTCCTACTATTTTCATTATACTTAGTGGATTTGGAAAACATGCATGAAAAGATATTTCTGTACTTATGCTATGCTAAATCCTAAATAGGATTCCCTATACACTCCTTAGTGAGAATATTGTAGTTGTACATGCTTAGCCATGCTATATGGTATATTTTGAAAAAGAGATACATGTTGAGATTTTACAAAGGTAAAAAAAAGACTTGTGTTTTACATAATAAAACAAGGACTCAATGAACCACCTAGGTGGAGGATACTTTAAGTTTTGGAGAAGGTGGTAACAAAAGGGAACCATGTCTATGGTAGTCACTTTGTGTTGGGCTCCAAAAGAAAACCACCTAGGAAACTTAGAGATCAAACATGTTTCTCCAATTGTGGCTTTCGTGTGCAACCACATGCTATTATGGCTCTGGCTTAGTCAACTACAATAGGAAGACCCATACATTGTCTTTAGTTACCGGACATGGGGATCTGGAATGCTTCATGGGGGCTGAAGACAAGCTAGCAATGATGTATGGGAGGACCTTTTGGAAAGACTTCGTCACATTCTCAATCTGCCAGTACTCCATCTTGGTGAGCACTAATCCAGTAGGCCACTGGTGGCAACAAGATGGGATTGTGTCATGTGGGTAAAGTGTACTCCTTCTGCAGAAGTTAATAAAAATCTAAGTACTTAGCCGTGTCCCCGGTTATGGACAATACTGAGCAACTAAAGTTTGAACTATGGGAGATCTCGACATTCCAACTTCTAATATAAAAACTTGATGCCCTGGTGTGTCTACCAAGGAATTCAAAGAGATTTTGTTAAACTTGTTGCACTTGGGGTTACCAAGGTGCTCAAGAGCATGATGTACTTGGGGTTACCAAGGAACTCATGGGTTTTGATAAAACTTGTTGCACTTGGGGTTACCAAGTAGCTCAAGGGATTTTTGACAAGAACTTGAACACTTGAATTTCTACCAAGGAGTTCAAGGAACTTGGAAAAGGGATTTGACAAAGGACCAAAACCATTTTTGAAAAAAAATAGGATAAATATTGCTTTATGCAAATAAGCCTTAAACTCTACTTAGCCAAATATGCATGTATTGATAGGATCCACTCATATTATACATAGTAGTGAAACTTGCCAATACAATTCAAATGTATTGACCCTTGTGGCTGTAACTTGTAATGTTGCAGGTTTGATTGATTTTAGTGAAGATTGTTTGATTAGGATTACAAAGTCTACAACCAACATCTGCCTGTGGCACTTTTGAAGATGAAGGACCTATGACTATAGATATTCCGCTGCAATGTAATGTAATAGCCAAATGAGCCATGTAAGATGTAATAAAATTATGTTCTTCCTGGTTATAAAGTTAAATTATGACCTTTGTTTCTTGATATACATCTTAACTGTGGATGCTAGCTATTGATCCAGGGACCAGCATTGTAAAACACAGGAGGAATCTACCTTATTAGGTTGAGACCCCTACAGATGGTATCAGAGCATTGTGTTGCCTGTAGGATTTGTAAACCTAGGATTGGACAAAAACCCTTAGTAAAATAGGAGTTGTCTTATTCTAAAACTTATTTACAAAAACTTGTAAAACTCTTTCCTCAACCATTTTGGTTTTAACTCTACACCTCTCCTACTTCAACTTGATGGAAAAACCTACCCCATGACCAAAGACTACACCATGTGCAAAGGACTTCTTCAACATTTTCAACTCTAATGACTTCAACATCTTCAACTCTAATGACTTCAACATCTTCAGCATGTTCACCAAGGACTTCCAACTTAGAAACTACTAAGGACCACAAGTGAAACAAGGAAATCTTACTCAAGATTTAGAGACTAAGGGAATGCAAAAGTTAGAAGGAGCCTACATCATTTGAAGTATTGCAACCAAGAGTTTTTATCAAGGAAACCATGATCTCATACAAGAAGAATCAAGAAGGAAGGAAAGATCACAAGTGAACCATATAGATGGACCACCAAATTTTAGTTAAACCAAACCCACCAACCTGTGTGGTGTAACAAAAAAATATTTTGTTGACTAAGTATGTGCTTGAACCATGTTTGAATGAAATGTTTGGTTTGTGATTGCATGAACATTGTTTATATGAATTGTGATATGTGTGATTAGAATTAAGTCCCTAGAAATATCTTGCCTATTCTAACCTCCCTTCAACCCAAACAGATGACTACTCCAAAAGACTCCAAGGTTGATGACACCAACACCAACCAAGCTGACAGCATGAAAGAGCTCATAGCAACCCAACACCAGTTGAACCAACTGACAGCTCAGTTCATAGTCAACAATAGTGATAAAGATCCAGCATTGCAAAAGTTTTTGGAAGAACAATCCCAACTGATGCTCAAGGTGACTAACCAAATGATCAGCATGGAAGAGAACTACCCCAAAGGAGTGTATGATGACAAGGATGACAAGAATGTTATTCTAGATGGAGCCCCAGCTTGCATTATTTGTGGAGACAAGGATCATACTTCCAAGGAGCATGAAGGACAATGCCCCAATTGTGAAGAAGAACATCCTATTGGACAATGCCCCACCTCTCAAGCCACTTGCTACCTATGTGAAGGAAGTGATCATACTCCTAACCAATGTCCTATTTACTCCATGGTGGAGCAAAGGAAACAAGAAGGATCCAAGTCTACCAAAGGAAAAGGACCACTTATACCTCCAAACAAGACAACCCAATTCAAAGGACTAAAGAAACTTAAGAAACAAAAGCAAGACATGAGCCTGGCACAATGTCGTAAATGTAAGGAAATGGGACACTACTCCAGTGGATGCCCAGAGAACAAGAAGAATAAAGAGATTGACCAAGTATGGTGCAACAACTGCAAAGAGTTAGGCCACTATGTAGCAACTTGTCCACAAGAGCCACGTAAAGAACTCAAGGACATTCATTGTTTCAACTGCAAGAATCCAGGACATTATGCAAGCAACTGTCCAGAAAAGATGAAGAACAAGTTGAACAAGCCTATGGAGAAACTCAACCTTGGCCCATGAGCCAAGTATGGAAACCAAGGACACCATGCAAATGTGCTTAGAGAAATTCCCAGGATCCCAAGAAGGACATTATGTAATTTTTGTTTGAAAATTTTAAGGGTGGTAGTACCCTAGTTGTTTTGAACTTGCTTGTAACCCCAGCCTTCCCAAATCTCGGGACGAGATTTATTTTAAGGGTGGTAGCCTGTCACATCCCAAGATTTTCCAAATCTTGTAATGTGAAAATAAATGAATAAAATAAAACTTTGTTTGATTTTCAGAGCCAGAAGAAACTTTTTGAATTAAAATGGAAATTCAAACCCATTTGAATTAAATAAAATTAAAGAGTTAAACATTTAATAAAAAAAGAAATTAAAATATTTTGGAATTACTATTTTGAACTTATAATAAAAGGTTTGGAGTTTCAAAAGAAAAGATGTGTTTATAAATAAAGAATATTTTATAAAGCCAAATTAAAACCTTGATCAAGCTTTTGAATTAAAACATTTTATTTAAATAAAATTAGCAAAGTTTTGTTTAAATAAATTAATAAGGAATTAATATCCAAACTTTATTTAAATAAAAGATTCTACCAAATTAATTGAAACATCAAAACTTATTTAATTATTTAAATAAGTTTTCCAAATATTTGGTATTCACAAATAAAACCTACTGAAAAGTTTTGGCTTTATTTTAGATTTCAAAATAAATATCTCAATAAGGCAAATCCTATTGGATTTAATAATGAAAGTCTATTTTATTTAATTATTAAATGGATCCTAAAATAAAATGTTATTTCATTTTAAACAATTATTTCAAGAATCTTATATTTTCAAATAAAACCTACTGATTTGGTTTGAAAAATATTTGGATTTTAATTGGAGATTTTATTAATTATATCAAACCCTATTTGATTAATAAACCATGGTCCATTTTATTTAGTTAATAAATGGAATCTAAAAAGATTTAAAAATATTATTTCAGTTTGGACCTTAGTTTATGATTGATAAACAGAACCAAAAACTTATTACAAGTGTGGTGATTGTTTGAATTATTTGAATGATTGTTTAAATTGTGAAGTGAATTTCAAATCAGTAAATAGAAATGGAAAAGGAAAATGTTTCTGTACAAAAAAAAAGAAACAACAGCAACCCAACCCAGGCAGCCCAATAGGCCCAGCACCAGCCCAGTTTCATCACCCCGCAAGAAAACGGTTCACACCCACTAACAGACCCGCGCAGAGTATGACAGGTGGACCTCCTCCTCGTTTTCTTTCCCCACTGAGAGGTAGACCCACCTCCACTGTTCTTCCTTCCCACCCACGCGACTCCTTCTTCCTCCCTGGACCACCGTTACCTGCTGTGATTCCGCGCGATCAATTCGCCATAACGCCGCGCCTTTACCTCGCTTTGACTGTGCTCGTTAAAACCCCAGCGTCTCCCCCTCCTTTTTCCCCAGACCACTCCCTCTCTCTGCCCCTAGGCTGTCGCCAATCACTCCTGCACCGCCGCTGCTCCGACGAGCTTCTATCTCCGATTCCGGCCAACACCGCAACGCCCCGAGCCTCCTCGACCTGGCACACACCTCCTCCACTCTCAGACGCTTCTACCCATACCCTCAATTCATCCGCGGGCATCCCTGAACGTCGCCTTCGTCAAGCTTCAAGCACCGACGTGTCTGATTCTTCTCCGACGAGCCCCACAGGTAGAATCCGACCGCCCCGCGCCCTCTCGATCACGCACACAGCTCTGCCTTGATCTTACGCTCCTAACTGTGCCCTCGTTTTGCATCGGGGTGAACCACAGAGACGACTTCGACCACGACCACGCGCAACCGACGCCAGCAGGAACTCCGGCGAGCAAGTGCCGCAGTACCCGAGCTCCCCTTGTCAAACCAACAGCACGACGAGCGTCACCACGACCCTGCGATCTCGGTGAGCCTTCTCCTCTTCTTCCTTGCGTCCTGAATCACCGGCGACCACCCCGCCTGAGCGCTGCCGCCAGAGCACCGCCGTCAGCGCCGCCCACTTTAGGTCAAATTCGCCAGTACCGTTCGATCCAGATTTAGCGGCCGCGATTAGATAACTTATCGTCGAAGGGGTATGTCCTCTGGGCCACTCGATCTAACTAGATCCAACGCCCCACAGCCGCGATCCAACCGAAACGGTATGGACCAATAGGAACACGACGCGTGGCCAGGTTTAAAACTAAAAAACAGATTTGAATCTGATTTAATTGCAAACTTCAAACCCTTGTAACTTTCAAACCACACGTCCAAAAATTATAAATTTTATGTCGTTGGATTCAGGAGAACAAGCCCTAGCCAACCATGGCCTTAGTTTCGAAAATAGTATCTGTTAGCTTGTTTGAAATTGCAGATCCTTTTGTGAGCTTGTTTAGAGTAGAAAAATGGATTAAAATTGATTTTAGGATTAAATCATTTTGCAAAATGGATTTGTGTGACCTTACTAACCCTAGGAACCAACCCTTGGTGTTAAAAAAGGATTTTGGTAAAATTTAGGTTGGATTACTTGACTTAGTCATTTTCTAATCAAATAAAAAGAATGGTTTTTGTTATGGAAATGACTATGGGAAGTAAACTTTAAAGAAAATGATTTTGATCAAACCCACTAGTCACAAACCACCAAGTCCTAAGAATTAGAAACCTTTGGTGAAAACTTAAAGGTTATGAACTTGATAAGACTAAAGTTTCCCCACATAAAATAATGATTGGGTTGAATATGGTTTAAGGATAAAACACATTTGCAAATGACTTTGCCATTTTGGTAAATGACCAATTTGGACCTTACAAAATTATAAGCCTAGTGGAGACCTTCCTTGTAAATAAAACCATCTTAAGCATGTTCCCATACATGACTTAGAATCCATGCTTTGTGTATGTGAAATGTTGTTTGTATATTGGTTTGGAATGCTACTTGATACTATGATTGCTTGATTGACTTGTAGTGAAATTAGCAAAGAGTGAGTCTAGCAAGATCAAGAAGTAAACTCTCATTCCCTACCAAAAAGGCAAGTTACACTATCATACAAAAGTCCTACTATTTTCATTATACTTAGTGGATTTGGAAAACATGCATGAAAAGATATTTCTGTACTTATGCTATGCTAAATCCTAAATAGGATTCCCTATACACTCCTTAGTGAGAATATTGTAGTTGTACATGCTTAGCCATGCTATATGCTATATTTTGAAAAAGAGATACATGTTGAGATTTTACAAAGGTAAAAAAAAAGACTTGTGTTTTACATAATAAAACAAGGACTCAATGAACCACCTAGGTGGAGGATACTTTAAGTTTTGGAGAAGGTGGCAACAAAAGGGAACCATGTCTATGGTAGTCACTTTGTGTTGGGCTCCAAAAGAAAACCACCTAGGAAACTTAGAGATCAAACATGTTTCTCCAATTGTGGCTTTCGTGTGCAACCACATGCTATTATGGCTCTGGCTTAGTCAACTACAATAGGAAGACCCATACATTGTCTTTAGTTACCGGACATGGGGATCTGGAATGCTTCATGGGGGCTGAAGACAAGCTAGCAATGATGTATGGGAGGACCTTTTGGAAAGACTTCGTCACATTCTCAATCTGCCAGTACTCCATCTTGGTGAGCACTAATCCAGTAGGCCACTGGTGGCAACAAGATGGGATTGTGTCATGTGGGTAAAGTGTACTCCTTCTGCAGAAGTTAATAAAAATCTAAGTACTTAGCCGTGTCCCCGGTTATGGACAATACTGAGCAACTAAAGTTTGAACTATGGGAGATCTCGACATTCCAACTTCTAATATAAAAACTTGATGCCCTTGTGTGTCTACCAAGGAATTCAAAGAGATTTTGTTAAACTTGTTGCACTTGGGGTTACCAAGGTGCTCAAGAGCATGATGTACTTGGGGTTACCAAGGAACTCATGGGTTTTGATAAAACTTGTTGCACTTGGGGTTACCAAGTAGCTCAAGGGATTTTTGACAAGAACTTGAACACTTGAATTTCTACCAAGGAGTTCAAGGAACTTGGAAAAGGGATTTGACAAAGGACCAAAACCATTTTTGAAAAAAAATAGGATAAATATTGCTTTATGCAAATAAGCCTTAAACTCTACTTAGCCAAATATGCATGTATTGATAGGATCCACTCATATTATACATAGTAGTGAAACTTGCCAATACAATTCAAATGTATTGACCCTTGTGGCTGTAACTTGTAATGTTGCAGGTTTGATTGATTTTAGTGAAGATTGTTTGATTAGGATTACAAAGTCTACAACCAACATCTGCCTGTGGCACTTTTGAAGATGAAGGACCTATGACTATAGATATTCCGCTGCAATGTAATGTAATAGCCAAATGAGCCATGTAAGATGTAATAAAATTATGTTCTTCCTGGTTATAAAGTTAAATTATGACCTTTGTTTCTTGATATACATCTTAACTGTGGATGCTAGCTATTGATCCAGGGACCAGCATTGTAAAACACAGGAGGAATCTACCTTATTAGGTTGAGACCCCTACAGATGGTATCAGAGCATTGTGTTGCCTGTAGGATTTGTAAACCTAGGATTGGACAAAAACCCTTAGTAAAATAGGAGTTGTCTTATTCTAAAACTTATTTACAAAAACTTGTAAAACTCTTTCCTCAACCATTTTGGTTTTAACTCTACACCTCTCCTACTTCAACTTGATGGAAAAACCTACCCCATGACCAAAGACTACACCATGTGCAAAGGACTTCTTCAACATTTTCAACTCTAATGACTTCAACATCTTCAACTCTAATGACTTCAACATCTTCAGCATGTTCACCAAGGACTTCCAACTTAGAAACTACTAAGGACCACAAGTGAAACAAGGAAATCTTACTCAAGATTTAGAGACTAAGGGAATGCAAAAGTTAGAAGGAGCCTACATCATTTGAAGTATTGCAACCAAGAGTTTTTATCAAGGAAACCATGATCTCATACAAGAAGAATCAAGAAGGAAGGAAAGATCACAAGTGAACCATATAGATGGACCACCAAATTTTAGTTAAACCAAACCCACCAACCTGTGTGGTGTAACAAAAAAATATTTTGTTGACTAAGTATGTGCTTGAACCATGTTTGAATGAAATGTTTGGTTTGTGATTGCATGAACATTGTTTATATGAATTGTGATATGTGTGATTAGAATTAAGTCCCTAGAAATATCTTGCCTATTCTAACCTCCCTTCAACCCAAACAGATGACTACTCCAAAAGACTCCAAGGTTGATGACACCAACACCAACCAAGCTGACAGCATGAAAGAGCTCATAGCAACCCAACACCAGTTGAACCAACTGACAGCTCAGTTCATAGTCAACAATAGTGATAAAGATCCAGCATTGCAAAAGTTTTTGGAAGAACAATCCCAACTGATGCTCAAGGTGACTAACCAAATGATCAGCATGGAAGAGAACTACCCCAAAGGAGTGTATGATGACAAGGATGACAAGAATGTTATTCTAGATGGAGCCCCAGCTTGCATTATTTGTGGAGACAAGGATCATACTTCCAAGGAGCATGAAGGACAATGCCCCAATTGTGAAGAAGAACATCCTATTGGACAATGCCCCACCTCTCAAGCCACTTGCTACCTATGTGAAGGAAGTGATCATACTCCTAACCAATGTCCTATTTACTCCATGGTGGAGCAAAGGAAACAAGAAGGATCCAAGTCTACCAAAGGAAAAGGACCACTTATACCTCCAAACAAGACAACCCAATTCAAAGGACTAAAGAAACTTAAGAAACAAAAGCAAGACATGAGCCTGGCACAATGTCGTAAATGTAAGGAAATGGGACACTACTCCAGTGGATGCCCAGAGAACAAGAAGAATAAAGAGATTGACCAAGTATGGTGCAACAACTGCAAAGAGTTAGGCCACTATGTAGCAACTTGTCCACAAGAGCCACGTAAAGAACTCAAGGACATTCATTGTTTCAACTGCAAGAATCCAGGACATTATGCAAGCAACTGTCCAGAAAAGATGAAGAACAAGTTGAACAAGCCTATGGAGAAACTCAACCTTGGCCCATGAGCCAAGTATGGAAACCAAGGACACCATGCAAATGTGCTTAGAGAAATTCCCAGGATCCCAAGAAGGACATTATGTAATTTTTGTTTGAAAATTTTAAGGGTGGTAGTACCCTAGTTGTTTTGAACTTGCTTGTAACCCCAGCCTTCCCAAATCTCGGGACGAGATTTATTTTAAGGGTGGTAGCCTGTCACATCCCAAGATTTTCCAAATCTTGTAATGTGAAAATAAATGAATAAAATAAAACTTTGTTTGATTTTCAGAGCCAGAAGAAACTTTTTGAATTAAAATGGAAATTCAAACCCATTTGAATTAAATAAAATTAAAGAGTTAAACATTTAATAAAAAAAGAAATTAAAATATTTTGGAATTACTATTTTGAACTTATAATAAAAGGTTTGGAGTTTCAAAAGAAAAGATGTGTTTATAAATAAAGAATATTTTATAAAGCCAAATTAAAACCTTGATCAAGCTTTTGAATTAAAACATTTTATTTAAATAAAATTAGCAAAGTTTTGTTTAAATAAATTAATAAGGAATTAATATCCAAACTTTATTTAAATAAAAGATTCTACCAAATTAATTGAAACATCAAAACTTATTTAATTATTTAAATAAGTTTTCCAAATATTTGGTATTCACAAATAAAACCTACTGAAAAGTTTTGGCTTTATTTTAGATTTCAAAATAAATATCTCAATAAGGCAAATCCTATTGGATTTAATAATGAAAGTCTATTTTATTTAATTATTAAATGGATCCTAAAATAAAATGTTATTTCATTTTAAACAATTATTTCAAGAATCTTATATTTTCAAATAAAACCTACTGATTTGGTTTGAAAAATATTTGGATTTTAATTGGAGATTTTATTAATTATATCAAACCCTATTTGATTAATAAACCATGGTCCATTTTATTTAGTTAATAAATGGAATCTAAAAAGATTTAAAAATATTATTTCAGTTTGGTCCATTATATTGGTTTGGAATGCTACTTGATACTATGATTGCTTGATTGACTTGTAGTGAAATTAGCAAAGAGTGAGTCTAGCAAGATCAAGAAGTAAACTCTCATTCCCTACCAAAAAGGCAAGTTACACTATCATACAAAAGTCCTACTATTTTCATTATACTTAGTGGATTTGGAAAACATGCATGAAAAGATATTTCTGTACTTATGCTATGCTAAATCCTAAATAGGATTCCCTATACACTCCTTAGTGAGAATATTGTAGTTGTACATGCTTAGCCATGCTATATGCTATATTTTGAAAAAGAGATACATGTTGAGATTTTACAAAGGTAAAAAAAAAGACTTGTGTTTTACATAATAAAACAAGGACTCAATGAACCACCTAGGTGGAGGATACTTTAAGTTTTGGAGAAGGTGGCAACAAAAGGGAACCATGTCTATGGTAGTCACTTTGTGTTGGGCTCCAAAAGAAAACCACCTAGGAAACTTAGAGATCAAACATGTTTCTCCAATTGTGGCTTTCGTGTGCAACCACATGCTATTATGGCTCTGGCTTAGTCAACTACAATAGGAAGACCCATACATTGTCTTTAGTTACCAGACATGGGGATCTGGAATGCTTCATGGGGGCTGAAGACAAGCTAGCAATGATGTATGGGAGGACCTTTTGGAAAGACTTCGTCACATTCTCAATCTGCCAGTACTCCATCTTGGTGAGCACTAATCCAGTAGGCCACTGGTGGCAACAAGATGGGATTGTGTCATGTGGGTAAAGTGTACTCCTTCTGCAGAAGTTAATAAAAATCTAAGTACTTAGCCGTGTCCCCGGTTATGGACAATACTGAGCAACTAAAGTTTGAACTATGGGAGATCTCGACATTCCAACTTCTAATATAAAAACTTGATGCCCTTGTGTGTCTACCAAGGAATTCAAAGAGATTTTGTTAAACTTGTTGCACTTGGGGTTACCAAGGTGCTCAAGAGCATGATGTACTTGGGGTTACCAAGGAACTCATGGGTTTTGATAAAACTTGTTGCACTTGGGGTTACCAAGTAGCTCAAGGGATTTTTGACAAGAACTTGAACACTTGAATTTCTACCAAGGAGTTCAAGGAACTTGGAAAAGGGATTTGACAAAGGACCAAAACCATTTTTGAAAAAAAATAGGATAAATATTGCTTTATGCAAATAAGCCTTAAACTCTACTTAGCCAAATATGCATGTATTGATAGGATCCACTCATATTATACATAGTAGTGAAACTTGCCAATACAATTCAAATGTATTGACCCTTGTGGCTGTAACTTGTAATGTTGCAGGTTTGATTGATTTTAGTGAAGATTGTTTGATTAGGATTACAAAGTCTACAACCAACATCTGCCTGTGGCACTTTTGAAGATGAAGGACCTATGACTATAGATATTCCGCTGCAATGTAATGTAATAGCCAAATGAGCCATGTAAGATGTAATAAAATTATGTTCTTCCTGGTTATAAAGTTAAATTATGACCTTTGTTTCTTGATATACATCTTAACTGTGGATGCTAGCTATTGATCCAGGGACTAGCATTGTAAAACACAGGAGGAATCTACCTTATTAGGTTGAGACCCCTACAACAACACCGTGTCCCTAGTACGCCTCTAAGGACTAGCTCATTGATTAATGATGGTTAAGGTTTCCTAACCATGGACATGAGTTGTCAATTAATAATGAAATCATATCATTGGGAGAATGATATGGTGGACAGACCCAAACTAAGCGAAGCAATTAGATCGTGTCATCGTGTTCGTCTTTGCGAAGCTTTTCTTATGTCAAATATTGTATTCCTTAGACCATGAGATAATACAACTCCCTGGTATCGGAAGAAAGCTTTGAGGTCATCAAACGTCATCCTATGAGAGGGTGATCATAAAGGTGTCTCTCAGGTGATCGGAAAGTATCTGTTGGGTTGTATGTATCGAGATGGGATTTGTCCCTCCCAAGTCGGAGAGATATACTTCGGGCCCACTCGGTAATCGATATCAACACCGCTTGCAAGCATGTGTTTAAGGAGTTAATCACAAAGTGATATCGGATTACGGAACGAGTAAAGTACTTGCTGTGAACGAGATTGAACTAGGTATGACGGTACCGACGATCGAATCTCGGGCAAGTAAAATATCGCGAGACGAAGGGAATATATATATGGGATTGATTGAATCCTGGCATCGTGGTTCATCCGATATGATCATCGATGAATGTGTGGGAGTCAATATGGGTTTCCAGACCCCGCTGTTGATTATTGATAGAAGATCATGTCTGCATATTCTCGAACCCGCAGGGTCACACACTTAACGTGTCTCGATGCTAGGATAGATTGGATAATTGGTTTAAGAGTTTTTGTTCGGAGTCTCGGATGGGATCCAGGACATCATGAGAGGTTCCGGAGTGGTCCGGAGAATAAGATTCATATAAGGCAGTGCAGTTTTTGGAGTTCGGAATTGTTCCGGGTTAATCGGTATTGTACCGGAAGCTTCTAGAACCTTTCGGAAGGGGACCAACGTGGCCACACCTTCCGGTAGGGGGCATGGGCCTATGAGGGAGTGCCCTGGCCGCATTGGGCCAGGGGCACAAGGCCCCATAGGGCCCAGCCGGCCAAGAGAGGTTTAAACTCTAGATAGAGCTTCTAGAAGGGGGGGTTTCCTTGCCCCCCACTCTTCCTCCTTGGGGCCGCCGGCCTTGGCTTGGGGGAGGGTCTAGGGCTGCGCCCACCCCTCTATATATAGAGGGCTGGGGGCTCACCAACCCCCTACACCTTCCCCTCCAACCCTAGCCGCCCTGCTGCTCTCCTCTCTCCCTCCCGACTACTTGTAGGCGAAGCCCTGCTGCAGAAATTCTCCACCAATTGCACCGCGCCGTTACGTTGTAGATCAAACCCATCTCTCCACCATACTTGCTGGACCAAGGAAGGAGGAGACGTCGAGGTGCTGCACGTGTGCATCTCACGGAGGCACCGCCACTTGTGGTGCTAGATCGGATCGGATCGCGAGGAGGAGAAGCGAGTACGACTACATCACCCACGTTCCGACGTTCCGCTATGCGAATCTTCAAGGATATGAAGATCTAATCCAATCTCTCTCGTTGTTTGCATATCCTAGATTAGATCTTGGCTTTCCCTCTGTTCGCATCCGTAGAAATATTTGATTTACTATGCCGCGAAACCCTACAACCCGATCATCGCGTGGTGCTTCAAAACAATGAGCTTTGCCAATGGTGCCTACTAAGGATGAACACTTTATAACTTGATATTTTGTGAGAGGGATCATCTTATAATGCTACCATCGCAAACTAAGCAATACAAGATGCATAAAAGGATTAACATCACATGCAATTCAAAATATTTGATATGATATGGCCTTTCTTCTTGTGCTTTCGATCTCGATCTTCAAGAACAAACATGATCTCCATCATCAACGGCGTGGCGTCAAGGTCAATGACACCGCTCCATGGTTATCATCCAGCAGCATCAACTATTACAACTACTTTGAATAATAGACACGCAGGTCTTAACGAAATTAAAAAAGACAACCATAAGGATCCTTCCGGTTGCCGACTTACAATAAGTATCATTGCATACATCATATATAATCACAATCATGGCCATATCACATCATAGCACACCCGTGCAAGACAAAGTTAGACACCTCTAATTTTCTTTGCATGTCTTACGTAGTTTGGGGCTTTCAATAAGTGTCGTTCTAACTTACGAACAAGAACCACAACATTGATACTAGTATTGTCAATCACCTATTGTAAATTGAATCTTCACTATGTTGGGAGAAACAGGCACCCGCAAAGCCACTTATGCAATACAAGTTGCATGTCAAGCGTGGAGCAAGTCTCATGAACGATGTCATGTAAGGTTAGCCCGGGCCGCTTCATCCCACCATCCCGCAAGATGCAAAGTACACAAGAAGCAATCGATAAAAAAGCATAAATGCCCACAATGACCATTGTGTTCTACTCGTACAACAGATCTACATATATACACGGCTCTGATACCACTGTAGGGGTTCGTAGCATGGAAAACAAAAAAATTCTACCGTATGAACACAAACAAGCCAAGATCTATCTACTATATTGTAGCAACGAGTCGATTAGAGTACTCACCCTCGAAGATTCCAAAGCGGTTAACGAGAGCAGATTCTCGTGGGTGATGTAGTCGTACACTTGCCGATCTCAAGATCGCATGGACGATCCTTCCGGCGCTGTGTTCTGGCAGCGCTTCCGTACTCAGTCATGATACGTCAGAAACATATCTATAATTTTTGATGCTCCATGCTTGTTTAGTATCTACTTTGCTTTACTTGTGTACACTTTGAGGTTCTTTTTACATGTTTTCTGGTACTAACCTATTAACAAGTTGCAACAGTGCCAGATGCATGTTTTCTTCTATTTTTGGTTTCAGAAAAGTTAGTAAAGAAATATTCTCGGAATTGGACGGGACAAACTCCAAAGTCAATTACTTTCCGTGGGGAACAAGAAGTCTAGAGGAGAGATGGAGGGGCTGGCCAGAGGGGCCAGACCCACCCCTAGCGTGGGTGGGCCACACCCCTGGCGCAGGTGGGCCCCACCCCGCGCCTGGCTAGGGTTTGGTCGCCCTGGTGGCCGCCTCGGTCTCCCCCTTCGCCTATAAGAAGCCCCCGATGCAGAAACTCCGGGTACACGATCAAAAATCCACGAAACCGTCTATAGCCGCCGCCACCATCGTCCCTAGATCGGGGGGATCTAAAGCTCTTCTCGGCACCCTACTGGAGGGGAGATCATCCCGGAGGCCTTCTCTCCGGTATGATTCATGAGTAGTTCCACCTTGGACTATGGGTCTATGTAGTAGCTAGATGGTTGTATCTCCTCCTTTGTGCTTTCATGTATAGATCTTGTGAGCTCCGTTCATGATCAAGATCTAATCTATCTGTAATCATGCATGTTGTGTTTGCGGGGATCGGATGGATATTGAGATTATTATGTTGGTTTGATTAATGGTTTTGTCTTTATGATTCTATCATGTCTGTGTTGTTTGTGATCTTGCATGCTCTCCGTTGCTAGTGGTTATCTTGGCCAAGTAGTTGCTAGTGACTCCAAGAGGGAGTATTTATGCTCGATAGTGTGTTCATGCCTCTAGTTTCCAAGGGAAGTGACAGAAATCTCTTCGGTTGTAGATGTGATGTTGCTACTAGGGAGAAAACAATGGTCTCTTGTTCATGGAACATGTGGACTGTTTACCTCACACACTTTGCTTAAAGTAGTTGTCTGTTGCTTGCAACTTAATACTGGAGGGGGTTCGGATGATAACCTAAAGGTGGACTTCTAGTCATAGATGCAGTTGGATGGCGGTCTATGTATCTTGTTGTATTGCCCAATCAACCTCATAGGATCTTTCTAACTAGTAATTGCATTGTTATGCCTTGCTCAGCTCCTGTCAATTGCCCTGCTATAATTTGTTTACCCTTCATGCCATGTTGTTTATCTAAGGAGAGCACCTTTAGTGAACTATGGACTCCGGTCCAATCTTTACCATTGATACATCTTCCACTCTTACTTGTTTACTTGCTGCAAACCATTACCTTCCACACCATACGTTTAATCCTTTGTTACAACAAACCGGTGAGCTTGAAAACCTCTCTAATTCGTTGGGGCAAAGTCTTGAGTTTGTGTTGTGCAGGTCTCCATGTTTCCAGCAACACCTGTGTGAAGTTTCCTTCCTCCTACTGGTTCGATAACCTCGGTTTCTTACTGAGGGAAACTTTCTGCTGTGCTACTTCATACCTTGCTCTTGGGCTTTCCAACGAAGCGTCCCACGACAAGTGGTGGGCGCCATCAAGCTATTTTCTGGTGCCGTTGCCGGGGAGGCTAAGGACGTCTTCACTAGGGGAGTCCTTCACTTCCTTTATCTTTACTTTGTTTTTAGTTTGCTTTGTTTCTTTTGCTTGGTTTTGTTTGCCTCTTTCCAAAAAAACTGAAAAAAATAGTCTAGTTTGGTTTGCTTTCTTTATTCAAAAACACAAAAATTAGTTCCTACTCTAGCTGCTGCTGCTGTTTTTGGCTTGCCTACCTTTTCCAAAATGAACTTTGCTGAGAACACTAAGTTGCGTGACTTCACTAGCACCAACAACAATGATTTCCTTAGCACACCTATTGCTCCACCTGCTCCTGATGCTACCTTTTATGAAATTAAGCCTTCTTTGTTGAATCTTGTGATGATAGAGCAATTTTCTAGTGCTAGTTCTGATGATCCTGCTGCCCATCTCAATAGCTTTGTTTAACTCTATGAAATGCAAAAGTATAAGGATATAGATGGAGATATTATTAAGCTCAAGCTTTTTTCCTTTCTCCTTGAGAGGAAAAGCTAAAGAATGATTGCTTTCTTTGCCTAAAAATATTATTGATTCTTGGACTAAGTGCAAAGATGCTTTTATTGGAAAATACTATCCTGCTGCTAATATTATTGCTATGAGAAGTGACATTATGTAATTTAAACAACTTGATAATGAACATGTTGATCAAGCTTGGGAAATAATGAAAACCTTGGTTAAGAATGGTCCCACTCATGGACTCACTGTTTGGATGATTATCCAAACTTTTTATGCAGGTTTGAACTACTCTTCTAGGAACCTGCTGGATTCAGCTGCTGGAGGTACTTTCATGGGCCTCACCTTGGGTTCTGTAACATGATTCCTTGACAATATGATGCTTAACTACTCTGAATGGCATGTTGAGAGAGCTCCACATGGTAAGAAGGTAAATTCTATTGAGGAAACTTCCTCTTTGAGTGAAAAGATTGATGTTATTATGGCTATGCTTGTTAATGGGAAAGCTCCTCTAGATCCTAATAGTGTTCCCTTAGCCTCTTTGGTTGCTCAAGAAGAGCAAGTTGATGTGAACTTAATTAGAAACAACAATTTCAACAACAATGCCTATAGGAATAATTTTGGTAGCAACAACAATTATAGGCCTTATCCTCCTAGTGGAAATGTTTATCATGGTACATCTGGAATGCCTAGTGAAGAAAGGATTATAGAAGTAGAGAGATCCACTAAGAATTTTATGCAAATGCAATATGAGCAAAATAAGATTTTCACTAAAACTATGGAGGAACAGTCTATTATCTTGAAAAACATTAGCCATCAGCTTGAGAATTTGAATAGAGAAATTCCTAGTTTACAGTCAAAAATTTTGAGTGCTGAGAAAAATATATCCTATTTGTCTAAAGCTCAGTCCTCCTTGATTAATAAAATGGCTGCTAAACCTGAAACTATGGAAAACACCTTTGCTACTACTCATTCCATACAAGTTACTATTGATGAAAATGTTAGGCTGTTAGCTCAACTTCATGCTAAGTGATAAAGGGAAGCTGAAATTGATAGAAACAATAGTGTGTGCACCATCACCACTAAAACACCAGTAGTCCATATTTCTCCTCCTACTATGCCTAAGCCTATTGATCCTACTACTAGTGATGCTAAGTTTGACTTTGATATTGATGGTTGCAATGTTTCTGAAGTGATTATGTTCCTACAAAAGCTTGCTAGAAGTCCTGATGCTAGTGATATGCATGTTTCCTTTACCAAACACATTACAGATGCTCTTGTTAAGATTAAGGAAGAGAAGCTAAAACACAAAGCTTCTATTCCTAGGAAAGTAGAAGATAGTTGGGAACCCATTATTAATATGCAAGTGAATGACTTTGATCTCAAAGCTTCATGTGATCTTGGTTCTAGTATCTCTATTATGCCTAGGAATATTTATGAAATGCTTGATTTTCCACCATTAGAAGATTGTTATTTGGATCTCCCACTCAATGATAATACTAAAAATAAACTCATGGGGGGTATTAATGATGTTCTCATTATGGTTAATAATTCTTATGTCCCTGTTGATTTCTATGTTTTGGATGTTGAATACAATGCTTCTTGTCCTATTACTTTGGGAAGACCTTTTCTTAGAACAGTTGGTGCCATCATTGATATGAAAGAAGGCACCATCAAATATCAATTTCCATTTAAGAAAGGTATTGAATAATTACCTATGAGGAGAGAGAAGTTGCTTTTTGCTCCTCCTTTGAAAGCAAGATTTGACATTAATGCTTCTTCATTTGAAAATACGTGATTCTTCTTGCTTCTTGTGCATAACTTAAAGGCGTTAAAGAAAAGTACTTGTTGGGAGATAACCCAAGAGTTTCTTTCAGTATTGGAAGTCATTACTTCAGTAATGACCTCTCCTTATCCTTTTTGTATGCTTTTTTGTGCCAAGAATGACCTCTAATGAGAGGGAAGTAAGATTTGGGGTGTTGCTGTCCCGAAACAGATTTCTGTCCTCCACCAAAAAAATTCGTGAGTAGTCTCTGTAACTCGGATTAAGCTCAACATTTACGAATAAATCCCCCAGTATGTTAGCTAACGGTCGATAGATCAACACTTTTTGATTTGAGCAACAGAAGATGTTCGAAAAAATCAGTTTCTACATGTTGGTCTGTTTTGACAGATTTCTGTCATTATTTGCATTTGCTTCTTATTGATTCCTTTCTGAGTTCTCTTTAGGTAAATTGAAATTTTTGAAAGAGTTACTACAGTAGTTGTGTTTTTAGTGAAAATCCTTGCTGTTCCAAGCTTTGCCAGTGGTCTAATATCTTTTGAATAAACTAATGTTGCTAATGAAGATTGTGTGAAGTTTTGTATGAAGGAAAAATTAGGTGTAGAGAGAGAATGATGTAATGAGATGAAGAATGGACAAAATATCAAGCTTGGGGATGCCACCATGGTGTCACCCCAAGAAATATCCAAGAGGTACAAGCGTTAAATCTTGGGGATGCCCAAGGCATCCCCTTCTTCATCAATAAAAAGCTCATGTCTGTCTAGACACTTCGTTTTTATTGTTTCATGCACAGTTGTGTTGTTCTTGGAGCGTCTTAGTTTTTGTTTGCTTTGCTTAGGTTTTTTAGTTTTCTCAAATAAAGTAAGTTTGGACCCCCGTTCTCGCTGTGTTGTTTTGCAAATAAGTTTGCTTGGTGTTGGAAAGGAGTAATAAGTTCTTGCTTGAAGTGCAAGAGGAGCTTGCATTGACTGTGAATTAGACTTTAGCATGACATGCTAGGTGTTGTTTTAGCATTATTCTTAGTGATTATTTATGTAGCATGTCTTGTTACAAACAATTGGGATTGCTTAGTGTGCCTTGAAGAAATTATGCGTTGTTTTAGCATGCAAAAGCATAGTATTGTGGTATTATTCTTTGATGCTTTGCTTGGGTTGACTTGGCACATGCTTACACCATGTTATGATTATGACAATTCACCATTAGACTCTATGATCATTTAGTCCTTGACTTGTAGTACCACTCTTTGCTTTGATTACTATGGTTTGTTGCATTGCATGATTATGGCCATTATGCTCTCTTAGTTGGTTGCTCCTAGTCTTTTGCTAGCCTCCACTTGTATGAGTAAGTTCTACTCATGCCTCCAACTCCCAATAAACCAAGTTATTCCAAAGTGTCCACTATAAACTCCTATGCATGGTGTGTTACACCATTCCAAGTATATTCTTGTTTTCAACTATCTTCCAATTAAAAAACTATTTTGTTATGTGAAAACTTAGTGATTAAAGCCCTCACGAACTTGATGGCACACTTTATTCTTTGCCCCTAATAAACTTGAACCATTGTGACAACTTTTTTGTATATGCTTGCACTTATAAGTTGGGATTAGCAGAACCGTGCTGTCACGCGGAACATTTTCAACATTGCACTTGTACCTTTGTACTCCGTTGATATCATGCTCTTTTGTCTATGGATGTTACCGGTGTGAAATGAAGTGGGAATTTGTAAGTCCATGGAGTTTGTATTCTATGTTAGAGAAACGCCTGGGCCGCTAGCCTAAGCCATGCCTAATTATGGTGGAAACTTGCAGCATCACCATAGTGAGCTATCTATGAAGCATCCTCAATAAAAAGCTATGCATATGGTAAATAAAAATATTGCTGAGATGCTCATTATCTGCTTGCCTTGTCATTTTGGTTATGGGAAAGCTCCTGTACCATGTGCAAGGGATACCCTGTTGGCGGTTCTCAATGATATGCAATACTTACAGTCACAAGAACTTGCCTGGGCCTAAGTTGAGTATCCATGAGGTGTAGCCCTCATATTCAAGGGACTTGAGATTGCCAACTTATACTTCGTCAAGCATATACTCCAGATTTGCCACTTTAACCTTAACCACTTCAAGATGCTTATGATAGGGGCAATGAGGGCTGAAAGCTAACAAGTACCATAATTTTTGGAAGCTCTTTTTGAAACTTGTAATCCCTACTTCCTTTATAAAAAAATCCCTTTCTTCCACCATTATTTGAGTCTCCACCTTCTACCATTAGGCACCATCAAGAGAGCATAGTTGTCATTTTGTGGGCAGTGTTCCAAAGTTTATTAATTGATGCATATTGTGTTATTACTTGTTCTTGTGCTACTTGTTTCTAGTCACCCTTGTGAACTTTGAAGGTGTCCTATGCATCTATATTGCTACTATATGAGGGACAAGCTGATTGCCATTATGCTATGTTTTCTGTATGTGAAACAAACAAATGTTTTTCAATGCATGTTATTCATGGTCTTTGTTTGTATCTTGCCATGTTGCATGCATAGTTACTATGTCCTACTGTTAGAACTCCATTCTTTCATGCACATGTTTAGAGTTCTTTGATCCCAGCTTTTAATGCTTGCAAATGGTTGGATCTTTATTGTGAGGATGCATGTTCACCTCAAAAATTATTCTGTTTATCACTTACCTACTCTAGGACGAGCATGAGTTAAGCTTGGGGATGTTCATACGTCGGAAACATATCTATAATTTTTGATGCTCCATGCTTGTTTAGTATCTACTTTGCTTTACTTGTCTACACTTTGAGGTGCTTTTTTACTTGTTTTCTAGTAACCTATTAACAAGTTGCAGCTATGCCAGATGCCTGTTTTCTGTTGTTTTTGGTTTAAGAAAAGTTAGTAAAGAAATATTCTCGGAATTGGACGGGACAAACGCCAAAGTCAATTACTTTCCGTGGGGAACAAGAAGTCTAGAGGAGGGACGAAGGGGCCGGCCAGAGGGGCCAGACCCACCCCAGGAGCGGGTGGGCCCCACCCTGCGCCTGGCTAGGGTTTGGTTGCCCTGGCGGCCGCCTCGGTATCCCCCTTCGCCTATAAGAATCCCCCAATGCAGAAACTCTGGGTACCCGATCAAAAATCCACGAAACCATCTGTAGCCGCCGCGACCATCATCCCTAGATCGGGGGGGGATCTGAAGCTCTTCCTGGCACCCTGCCGGAGGGGAGATCATCCCGGAGGCCTTCTCTCCAGTATGATGCGTGAGTAGTTCCACCTTGGACTATGGGTCCACGTAGTAGCTAGATGGTTGTATCTCCTCCTTTGTGCTTTCATGTATAGATCTTGTGAGCTCCGTTCATGATCAAGATCTAATCTATCTGTAATCATGCATGTTGTGTTTGTAGGGATCTGATGGATATTGAGATTATTATGTTGGTTTGATTAATGGTTTTGTCTTTATGATTCTATCATGTCTGTGTTCTTTGTGATCTTGCATGCTCTCCGTTACTAGTGGTTATCTTGGCCAAGTAGTTCCCAGTGACTCCAAGAGGGAGTACTTATGCTCGATAGTGTGTTCATGCCTCTAGTTTCCAAGGGAAGTGACCGAAATCTCTTCGGTTGTAGATGTGTTGTTGCTACTAGGGAGAAAACAACGGTCTCTTGTTCATGGAACATGTGGACTATTTACCTTACACACTTTGCTTAAAGCAGTTGTGTGTTGCTTGCAAATTAATACTGGAGGGGGTTCGGATGATAACCTGAAGGTGGACTTCTAGTCATAGATGCAGTTGGATGGCAGTCTACGTATCTTGTTGTATTGCCCAATCAACCTCATATGATCTTTCTGACTAGTAATTGCATTGTTATGACTTGCTCAGGTCCTGTCAATTGCCCTGCTATAATTTGTTTACCCTTCATGCCATGTTGTTTATCTAAGGAGAGAAGCTCTAGTGAACTATGGACCCCGGTCCAATCTTTACCATTGATACATCTTCCACTGTTACTTGTTTACTTGTTGCACACCATTACCTTCCACACCATACGTTTAATCCTTTGTTACAGCAAACCGGTGAGCTTGAAACCTCACTGACTCGTTGGGGCAAAGTCTTGAGTTTGTGTTGTGCAGGTCTCCACGTTACCAGAAACACCTGTGTGACGTTTCCTTCCTCCTACTGGTTTGATAACCTCGGTATCTTACTGAGGGAAACTTGCTGCTGTGCTACTTCATACCTTGCTCTTGGGGTTTCCAACGAAGCGTCCCATGACAAGTGGTGGGCGCCATCAGGTCACACGTTTGGTACTTGATGAAGACCTTCCTATCGCTTGTTCCAGCAGGAAGCAGAGGTTGTAGTTCTTCCTTCGCGATTCCGGCAGCATGACGGCGTGGTGTCGGAAGTAGAGGGAAGATCCCGCAGGGCTTCGCCTAAGCCAGAGCGGGTTATGGTGGATATTAGGGTTTCTGGCGATCTAGGGTTTAGAGGGCCGGAGAGGAGGATGTGGAGTCGGTGGAGGCTAGGGTGGCGGTGGCGGCGCGGCGGCGGTGTGGGAGGGGCTGGTTGTGGTGTGTCCCTTGGGGAACCCCTCCCCTCTATTTATGA
This sequence comes from Avena sativa, assembly GCA_916181665.1. Lineage (NCBI taxonomy): Eukaryota > Viridiplantae > Streptophyta > Magnoliopsida > Poales > Poaceae > Avena > Avena sativa. The sequence goes on from OV702282.1 coordinate 201,690,451, forward strand.
GAGGGGGAAGTTTGGGAGAGGGGATTTTTAATCCTTCCCCAACTCCCTTTCCTAGTTGGCTTGTGGTGGAGGGAAATAAGGATTCTTTCCTTCCTCCACCGGGAGACATTGTCCCAGTTTGACTTTTCAAACTTGCCTTTTGACTTTCAATTTGGAGCTTTATTTCATTATTACAAACGCCCAACCATGTGACTTAGGACATGATGCAATCATTCCACTTAGTCATGACACATTCATGTACCCTTACCTTTTCGGTCCGGTGAACCTTCTAGACTCTTCTAGATCATTCCGGTGAAAACACCGGAATCATTCCTGAACTCCGGAATTGGACTTTCCTTATATGAATCTTATTCTTCGGACCATTCCGAATCTTCTCGTGATATCCTGGATCCCATCCGAGACTCCGAAAAACATTCGGTCTCCCTACTTACATTCCATATCTACTAAACAACATCGAATCCTTAAGTGTGTCTCCCTACGGTTCGTGAATTATGCAGACATGACCGAGACTCTTCTCCGATCAATAACCAATAGAGGAATCTGGAAATTCATATGGCTCCCACATATTTCTATGATTACTTTGCGATCGAATGAATCACTTACATACGATACCAATTTCCCTTTGTCTCGCGATAGTTTACTTATCCGAGGTCTGATCGTCGGTATCTCTGCATACCTAGTTCAACCTCGTTACCGATAAGTACTCTTTTGTTGTTATCGTGATATGTGATCCCTTGTGATCCAGTCACATGCTTGCAAGCTAATTGGATGTCATTCCATCGAGAGGGCCCAGAGTATATCTATCCGTCATATGGATCCGGTGATGGTGATTAGCATGATCTCATGGTCGAAGGAATTAGGTTACTATGTATCATAAAGCTTATAGCAAACGAACTATTGAAATGACTTAATCTTTATGCTACGCTTATCTATAGGAGTATGTCCATCACACTATTCTCCTAATGATATGATCTTGTTGTTAATAACATCTCAATGTTCATGATCAGGAAACCATGATCATCTATCAACCAACAAGCTAGTATTATAAAGAGGCTTTACTAGGGACTCTAATTTAATTTACAAATCACACAAGTATTAATGTTTTCGGTTAATACTATTATAGCATGAATGTAAACATTTATCATAAACACAAAGATATAATAATAACTACTTTTATTATTGCCTCTAGGGCATATCTCCAACAGAAACTTGTGCATGATCGATTTTTTCCTTGGCTCGTGCCTTCCTGATATAAACTCGATAACGTTGCTCGATATATCCGCCGTTAATCACCATGCTGGGTCCCACATGCTAGCCTCTCATTACAAGAATCGTGTGTATGTTGGAATTTTTTCCTTTGCTCCCGCTAACCTGTTTCAAACTTGATTGCTCTGTCGTTTAATCACGCATCTGGACCCACCTATCATACTCTCATTAGAAGAAACGTGTATATGATGGATTTTTTGCCCTCGGTCGCGCTACCCTTTTCCGAACTTGATAGCGCTGCCAGATGCATAATCACGTAGTTGGGTCCCACGTGTCATACTCTCATTAGAAGAAACGTGTGTATGATGGAATTTTTGCCTTCGGTTGTGCCTCCATGTTAACTTGATAGCGTTGCTCGCTGCATCAGCCATTTACTCAGGCTGGTGGGTCCCATATGTCAGCATCTCATTAGAAGAATCGTGTGTATTTGATTGAATTTTTTCCTTCTCTAGCGCTATCCTGTTCCTAACTAATAGCGTTGCTCGACGAATCTATCGTTTGGTCACGCAGCTGGGTTCCACATGTTAGCATCTCATTAGAAGAAATGTGTGCATGTAGGACTTTTTTTTCTCGCTCACACCTCCGTGCTTCGAACTTGGTGATACGTCCAATTTACATCACTATTCTATATCATAATTTGCCTCTAATCATTGATATATTTCTTATTAAGAGGTGTTATGTATGTGTTTTCATCTGTTTTTGCATGTTGGATGGTTCTTGGAGGATGAACCGCCGGAGTCAGGATTCTGATGGAAAAAGAGGTGTTTCAGTGCAATTTCGCGAAGATCATAAAAATACCAGAAAAATTACGGAAAATAATATTTTACCATAAGACGAAGGAAGCAAAAAAGGGGAGGCGGAGATGGGCCATAGGGGGGCCACACCCCCCAGGCACGGGCCATCCCTGCCCCGCGCCTACAGGGGTGTGGCCCACCTGGCCGGCCTCCGACTCTGCCCTCTCGCCTATATCTTCTCCTCGAAACCCTAAGACACGGGGAGCGACCACCAAAAGATTCCGCCGCTTCCGCGGTGTCACTAGGGCTGGACATAAAACTCGAAACTCGACGAGTTTAACGAGCACTCGTTTGCTCGGCTCGTTCGAGATCGACTCGTTTCCTTAACGATTCGAGCCGAGCTGCAGTTTTTGCTCGATATCCTTAATGAGCTAAATGATCGAGTTAACGATGTTTGTGAACTACTCGTTAAGCTCAGTAACAACCAAGGTATGGCCCACTTATGTTGCTACATGTCTAATCTGGTAGCCCATCTAAGACAAACAACTGGCCCATTGAGGAATACCCCATCCCCACCTTCTCGATCTATATCTGTTGACCACGGCACCAACCGAGCCCTGCCGGCTGGAGTCCTTCTCGTTCGTTCCAGGCTCCCTACTCACATCAATTCACGTGGATAAATGTAAGATGCCATCCAAGCACTGCTATCGATAATTATCTGTCATATTTTAATACAGGTATATATGTGGTTATAATTGTCGTTTTTAATTATCGGTATACATTTGTCTATGCATTTTCTTAACGAGGAGCTCGTGAGCGCTCGATAACATATAACGAACTGAGCCGAACTTTACTTTTTGCTCGTTATGCTTAACGAGTTTAATGATCCGAGCCTTAATGAGCGTGAGCCTTAACGAGCCGAACCTAACAAGTCGAGCTACTCGATAGTCCAGCCCTAGGTGTCACATCCCAAAATTTTCCAAATTTTGAAATGTGAAAAATAAATGAACAAAATAAATAACTGATGAAATTTAGGGTGAAAAGAAACTTTTTGATTCGAAGTGGAAACATCAAAGACCCATCTTGAACAAACTTTGAATGAAAAGGGATTTAAAAGATAAACAAATAATAAATAAAATTATAAAAGTTGGAATCACCATTTTTAGATCTTTAAATAAAAAGATATGGATTTTATAAACAATGGAAGTAATAAATTAATAAGGGCTATTTTAAAAGGCCAAATTGAAACTTGGCCAAGCAAATAAAATGAAAGATTTTTTGTTTAATAAAAAGAGTAAAGGATTATTTAAATAAAATCATAAGGATTTATTAATATACATTTTTATTTAAGTAAAGACATTTCCCAATTTAAATGAACATTAAAGTATTTTAAATTATAATTCAAAGTGAATTATTTTTAAATAAAACCTACTGAAAAGGTTTGGTAAAATTTAGAATTCAAATAGAGTTTTAAAACATATTTAAATCCTATTTGAAATAAAGACAAATGTCTATTTTTAAAATTAATAATAGACCCTAAAAGAATAAAAGAATTATTCTAAAATGGACTTTGGAATATGTTACTAAACAATATTAAAATATACTCAAGTTTAGTAAAGGTTTGAATTTAAATGGAGTTTGAATTATTTGAATAAAAATCAAAACAGATAAATAGAAAAGGAAAAAGAAAAAAGATTCTGTATAAAAAAAGGGAATCGAAGCCAGCCCAGAATCAGCCCAGTCCAGCCCAACTTGCAGCCCATCTCCTCCCCCTCTCGCGAATCGTTTTCCACTCAGAAACAAACCCGCGAAGTCACTGATCAGTGGACCTCACCATCCCTCTCTCTCGCTCTCTCGCTATCAAGCAGACCCCATCTGCTTGTTCATCGTTTCCAGCCGCGGCGACCGCGCCTCGCCGTTTCTGCCATTGATTAAGGTGATCAATTCGCATTGATGCTGCAACGATTACTCCCTGCAACCGTACGTGCTTAAACGCCCCTCTCCCCTCTCCCTTTCCCCTCAGTCTACATTCCACCGGAGCCCCAGGGCTGCTCCAATTTGCCGCGGCAACGCCACTGCCTCCGACGTGATTCTCGGCCGATTTCGGCCAGCCTAGCCACCGCCTTATCCCCCTGACTGCACGAGCTTGACCAGCAGCTTCGTGCGCGTCTGCCAGCACCTTTCCCTTGGCTGCGCACGTTCCCTAGGCTCGACAACAACCACACCCGAGCACGCCGCCGCCTCTGCTCCAACTCCGGTGACGCCCTGGTATCCTCTGACCTTCCCTCTTCCTCTAGTTGATACGAGTGTGATTCCTGACTTCGTACGCTCCTAACTCCGCGCTCGGTTTGTCTTAGCGCGCCTGCAATCTTCACCTTCGTCAACAACTGAGCGTGCCCAATGCCGACGCCGTCTCCGACGAGCAATCGCCGCTACCCCCGAGCGCCCCTCGACGAACTGACCCCACCTTCAGCTTCGCCGCACTCCTACGAGTCTGGTGAGCATCCTCTCTCTCTCTCCCGCGCGACCTAGTTCGTCGGCAACCTCACCGTCTGACCGCGCCGCCGCCACTCGCCGCCGCCAGCGCCGCTAGTTAATGGCCAGCTGCTCTGGACCGTTAGATCTGGATCGCCTGGATAGGAAAGAACAACTTAACAAAGGGGTATCCTTCAATCTGAGCCGTGCGATACCCTTTAGATCCAATGCCCCACGTTGCACGATCCATGTTAACCGGTATTGTCCAATAAGAACGTGACACATAGCCAGACTCTGGTTTTAAAACAGAAATTTGATCTATTAGTGATTAGATTTTGTAAAATTCATAACTTTTAATCTATACGTCCAAATTTTATAAATTTTATATCAATGGAATCAGAAGAACAAGTACTTTCCAAGCATGCACTTTGTTTAATGAATTTCGTCTGGAAACTTAGTTGTTTTTTCAGAAACTTGTGTAGGCATAATTTGAATATAAAAATTATTCTAGAAATATTTTTATGGTAAAATCTTTGGAAAATGGATTGTTTTGAACCTACTGACCATAGAAACCAACTTATGGATTTAAAAGTGTATTTTGTGAAGCCAAAGAATAAATCTTTGAATTAGAACATTTCTAGTCAAATAAAAATATTGTTTATGTGTTAAAAATACTTTTTGAGTAAAATCTTTGGAAAATGATTTGAATTAAACTCTCTGACCCTAAAAACCAAGTTTTGGGACTTGAAAACATATTTGATTAACCTTAGTAAATTATTACTTGTTAAAAACATTTCTAGCAAATAAAAATATTGTTTGATTTAAAAATGGAATTTAGGTGGAACCTTTTTGCAAATGAGTTAATATTAAACCATTTAACCATAAACACTAAAATTTGTGTTTAAAGAATATATTTGGCTAACCCTACACATTATTACTTTGATATAAATCATTTTAGCAAAACAAAATGATTTAAATGGCCATTTTCACCAACTTGAATTTAAATGGTTTTACCAATTTTGTAAATGACCAATGGGAGCTTTAAAATGTTTAGAGCCTACTAGAAACCACTTTTCCAAATAAAACCATCTTTTGCATGCTTGCATGCATTGCCTTGTTTTTGTTATTTTATGTGGTGAATTGTTTGAATGCTAGTTGAATATATGTTTGCTTGATTGAATTGTAGTGAAATTAGAAGAGTGTGATATTTGCAAGATCAAGGAGTGAACCAATATTCCCTACTAAAAAGGCAAGTGACACTATCATCCATGTCCTAATTTTCATTACACTTAGTGGATTTTTGTAGCATGCATGATAGGACTACTATATTTCTATGCTATGCTATATCCTATTAGGATATCCTTATATCTTCCTTAGTGAAAACATTGTAGTTGTAGTATGCTTAGCCCTGCTATATATTTGGGATGGGATACATGATGTGATTATATGAAGTGTTGGAAAAATATATGTTTTATATAATAAAACAAGTACTCAATGAACCACCTGGGTGGAAAGAGGATACTCAAGTTTTGGACAAGGTGGCAAAAAAGGGAACCATGTTTATATGGCTATCTTTTTGTATGTGCACTAGAAGAAAACCACCCAGGGACTTAGAGATTGAACATGTTTCTCGTACAATGGCTTCCGTGTACAGCCACATGCTAAATGGGCTCTGGCTTAGTCAACTACATAGTGGAAGACCCTTGCATTGGCATCTTCAGGTTAACTAGCATTGTGTATTGGAAATATATCCATACATTGGTGCCTGGAAGACAAGCTAGCATTGTGTATGGAGGCTGGATGTCTCCTTGGTTCGTCGCAGCAACCGTATTGCAGGCAAAGCAGCTGGCTACTATAACCAACAGAGTGCTATGGAGGTTGGAGATGAGATGACTAAGAACTTACCCTCTGGGAAGGAAGTGTCAACTGAAGGAAACATCAACCTGAACCTTGCTCTACAGTTTGAGGCAATCATCATTGATGGAACTGCGACTGCTCCTCCTCACCTTCCCATGGAAACCCTCCAGGCTATTGGTACTAACCATTGTCAGATGCCTCTTAAAGATGTGTCTGAAGCTGTCTTAAACTACGATAGAACAAATGATAGTGCTTAAGCTGAGGCTCTGGCCCAGGAGCAGAGCCCAAATCTGCCCAGTTATCCTTAGGATTTATATTTCCATCAACTACCAGCCACCATTATGTCATCTTTTACCCCCTCTTATTTCATTTATCTATCTGGAACTATGTGTGTTTTTTACATCCGAACTATCTATCAGTGGCACCATTTGTAATTCTCTGCAGTGTGTTTGGATGATGGTTTTTGCTGCAATCTGTTATCTTTTACTTGTCTTGAAGTTTATGACTGTCTGTATTTCCTGCTGTTATATGCATCATGAGATCAGTACTGGTCCCTAATCACCAAGCCCAATCTGTTTCCCAATGAATAGTCACAACAGAAACTTGAATATGATGGATTGGAATATTAGAGGGATAAACTCTCATGACAGATGGAATGATATTCTTGACAAAATCAATGAAAGCAATTGCAATGTCCTATGCATGCAAGAAACCAAAAGAGAAACATTTGATAGCAATTATTTGAGAAATTTCTACCCTAGAAGAATGAATCAGTTTGCATACTCTCCCTCAGTTGGCAATTCAGGAGGATTAATCACTGTATGGAATGGAAATGCTTTTAATGGCAGAACTATAGAACAATCTGCCCACCACATCACTGTTGAACTCACATGCACCTACAGTAACCAAATCTTTTTTGTTACTAATATTTATGCTCCCTATAACAATGAAGGAAGACAAGAATTTTCCCAATGGTTCTCCAATCTTGATTCCTCCACTTATGATTTATGGATCATAATGGGTGATTTCAATCTCATCAGAAGTAATGAGAACAGAAGTAGACCAGGGGGAAACACCAATAATATGCTACTGTTTAATTCTCTCATCCAGCATCATGATCTTGAGGAGATCCCTCTAAAAGGAAGGAACTACACATGGAGCAACATGCAAGACAACCCTCTTTTGGAAAAGTTAGATTGGATTTTTACCTCTCATTCTTGGACAACTACTTTTCCCAATACTCTAGCCTCTCTAATGTCACATCTGGGTTCTGATCATGTTCCCATTTTAATTCAAATCAGTACCATTGTTCCTAAATCTAATATTTTCAGATTTGAAGAATATTGGCTTGAATTTGAAGGATTCTCTGAAACAGTGGAAAATTGCTGGAAAAACAATGGCTTGTATAAAAACTCTGCACAGGATATCACTGCCAGATTCAAGTCATTAAGACAAGGCATCAAGAAATGGAACAAGAACTTATCAAAGCTTAGTACAATTATCAAGAACTGCAGTTATGTCCTTGCATTATTTGATGGACTTGAGGAACAGAGAACTCTATCTGTTATGGAAAAGAACTCCAGAATAGCACTCAAAGCTCACTATGCTAAACTTCTTGAAGCTAAACGATTGTACTGGAGGAAGAGGGCTAATATAAGATGGGCAAAACTTGGTGATGAAAACACCAAGTTTTTTCATGCCATTGCCACAAGAAACTACATACACAATCATATTTCCATGCTGAAATCTGATGATGATGTGGAAGCCACTAATCATGACCAAAAAGCTGCTATCCTATGGAATGCTTTTAAAGACAGACTGGGAAAGTCTGAACATTGTGCAATGCAGTTCAACCTTTAGCAAATGATTTCTCCCTTTGAACTATCTGAATTAGAGCAGCCATTTACTAAGGAGGAGATTGATGATATTATCAAGCATATTCCCAATGATAAAGCCCCAGGACCTGATGGTTTTAATGGCCTTTTCATGAAAAAATATTGGCATCTTATGAAACAACAGTTTTATGATTTATGTAATTCATTCTATGAGGGTGATCTTGATTTGCACAGTATGAACACTGCCTATGTTGCACTAATCCCAAAGATCCCCTGCCCTGAAAAAGCATCTGACTTCAGGCCCATCTCTCTTGTCACTATGGCTATGAAAATCATCACCAAGCTCTTGGCCAATAGATTGCAAGCCAAAATCATCCCTATGCTCCATAAAAACCAATATGGATTCATTAAGTCCAAAACTATTCAGGACTGCCTATCTTGGGCCTTTGAATATCTTCATATATGCCACAAGTCTAAGAAGGAAATCATTATCATCAAATTAGATTTTGAGAAAGCATTTGACAAAGTGGAATACAAGGCTATTATTACCATGCTAGAACATCTGGGATTTGGAGAGAGATGGATTAAATGGATTAGCAATATACTGTATAGTGCCTCAACATCTATTATCCTCAATGGTGTCCCAGGAAAGAAAATTGTTTGCAAGAGAGGAGTTAGACAAGGGGACCCATTATCCCCCTTATTATTTGTCACCACTGCTGAGCTCTTACAAATAGTTGTCAACTTTGCATGGGAGGAAGGTCAGATTAACCTGCCAATTGATGAGTCATTTGGACAGGAATACCCCATCATTTAGTATGCTGATGACACACTCCTCATCATGCCAGCTGATCCCACTCAGATTCAGAATTTGATGATTATTCTTCAGAAATTCACTTTGTCCACTGGACTTAAGATTAACTATAGCAAGTCCTCCATTGTACCAATTAACATCACTGATCAGAGATGCTCAGAGCTTGCCAATATTTTGGGTTGTAAATGTGAGTCTATTCCTTTCACTTACCTTGGCCTACCTATGGGAACCACTAAACCCAGAGTCGATGATCTTATGCCCATGATCTCAAGAGTTGATAAAAAATTGTCAGGAATATCTCACCTACTCGCATACAGTTCCAGGCTTGTGGCAATCAAGGCTATTATCTCTGCTATACCTAATTTTTCTATGTGTGCCCTCAGGATCCAACTTTGAAGCATTGAACACATAAACAAATCCACTAGGATGTTCCTCTGGCAGGGGAAAGACATTCACAAAAAAGGCAAATGCCTTGTTTCATGGGACAAAGTATGTCTGCCCAAATCTGCTGGCGGGCTTGGAGTTATGAACCTGAAAGAACAGAATAAAGCTCTGATGATAAAAAACCTATACAAATTCTACAACCAGCACGACATCCCCTGGGTGGATCTTATTTGGAAAGCATACTATCAGGACAGAAGGCTTCCGAATACTCACTACGCCAAAGGATCATTCTGGTGGCGAGGATGTGTGGCTCTCCAAGAATCATTTAAGCAGCTTACCAATATTAAAGCTGGAACTGGCAATACCATCTTATTCTGGCTTGACCAGTGGCAGGAACAGCCACTAAAATCACTGCTCCCCCACCTCTTTTCATTTGCAAAGGATAAAATGATTACAGTACAAAGAGCAGTCGAGATTTGGCAAGATGACATCTATAACATGTTCAACATCCCCCTATCCATGATTGCAGTTCAGCAATGCAACACCCTCTGTCAGATACTGCAGCAGCACAGTTCTAATCAAACTGATGGCCTTGATGAATGGTGCTTCCCAGGTAATTGCAGGAAATACCCTACTAAAAAGGTATATCTTGCCCTAATCAATGCCCCAAATGCCCTAGCCCCATTTAAATGGCTATGGAAGTCGGCTTGTCTCCCAAAGCAGAAATTCTTCTTCTGGCTGCTCATTCAAGATAGACTGAATACCAAGGCACTTATGGCCAGAAAAAACTTTCATGTTGAATCCAAATATTGTGTCTTATGTGATGACCAAGTCGAAGAATCAATGATCCATATGTTCTTTGGATGTGACTTTAGTCAGATCTTTTGGTGGAGATTGAGTCAGGAATGGGATATTGATCTTGGTATTATTGACATGCTTCAGGAAGCAAAGGAAAGAACCAACAACAGTTTCTTCAAAGAAACTATGATTACTGGCTGTTGGAGCCTATGGATTCACAGGAATAATATAATTTTTGATAATGAACCTAGGGACATTGAGCAATGTTTCTCTTACTTCAAAAACTCTATTAGTCTGGTTAGGCATAGGGTCAAACCCAGCCTAAAGGAGGGTATGTTGACTTGGATAGACACATTATCTGAGCTCCCTCCTCTCCCTCCCTTTGTAAATATTCCATCCATGTACCTCTCCTTTTTATAATGAAAAATCTGACACTGTGGGGGTCTTCCCCACTGTTATTGTCAAAAAAAAGCTAGCATTGTGTATTGGGAGGACTTCTATGGAAAGACTTTGTCACATTCTCGATCTGCTGGAACTCCATTTGGTGAGTACTTATCCAGCGGCCACTGGTAGCGTCAATACGAGATTGTGTCATGTGGGTAAAGTGTACAACTTCTGCAGAAGATCAAAATTCTAAGTACTTATCCGTGTCCCCGGTTACGGACAAATTTGAGCAACTAAGGCCTGAAGCTATGGAAGATCTCGACATTCCAATTTCTCAAAGTAAAACTTGATGGTGACAACAAGGGATTAGAAGCACTTGGAGTTTTCCAAGGAGTTCAGAAAGATTTGTCAAAAGATCAAAACTATTTTGAAAAGATAGGATAAATCTATATTGCTTTCTGCAAATGAGCCTAAACCCTACTTAGCCAAATATGCATGTAATGATAGGGTCCACTTATTTCTACATAGTAGTGAAACTTGCCAATACAATTCAAATGTATTGACCCTTGTGGCCGCAACTTATTATGTTGCAGGTTTGTTTGATGTTAGTGAAGTGCGTGTTGAATAGGATTACAAGTCTACAACCAACATGATTGCCTGTGGCACTTTGAAGATGAAGAACTCCATGCTATAGTTATTTCTGCTGCATTGTAATGTGATGGCCAAATGAGCTATGTAAGATGTAATGAATTATTTTATTCCTGGTTATAAAGTTGTATTATGACCTTTGTTTCTTGATATTACATCTTAACCGTGGATGCTAGCTATTGATCCAGGGACTAGCATTATAAACACAGGGATCTCTACCTTATTAAAGGTTGGGACCTCTACAGATGGTATCAGAGCATTGTGTTGCCTGTAGGATTGTAACCCTAGGAATGGACAAAACCCCTTAGAAAAATAGGAGTTGTTTTTGTTCCAAAACTTATTTACAAACAATCTTGTAAAGTCTTTCCTCAACCTTTTGGTTTTGATTCTACATCTCTTCCTTTTCAACTTGATGGACAAAGCCTCCACCATGACCAAGGACTTCAACTTAGACATCACTAAGGACTACAAGTGAGAACCAAGAGACATTAGATTGCCTACCAAAAACATCGATATCATGTTAGTGTATGGATCATATTGACCTATGAGGTATGACTACACTAAGTTGATTGTTTCAAGAAAACTTGTTGTTTCCTTCAACTCATGAGATAAGCTCATAAGTTGTTAAGTGAATAGTTGCTTGTTGATTGTTTGATTGAACTTGATTGTTTTGGGTGGTGTGTTAGAACTTCTTTTACTTATCCCTATCAAACCAACAGATGCCTCCTCGGCGTGCCAACCCCAACCAAAACAACAACAACAACATCACTCCTGAGATGCAGCAGTTGATGACATCTCAAGCTCAAATAATGCAGATGATGACGCAGTTTATGCAAAATCAGAACAACAATAACAATAACAACAACAATCAAAATAATTCTCCAGCACTTGACATGCTCACCAGGTTTCTGAAACTAAGGCCTGCAAGGTTCTCTAGAACAACTGATCCAATGGTAGCCAGTGACTGGTTACGTTCGGTGAACAAAGACTTAGTGACTGTTGGCTGCACCGACGAAGAAAAAGTTAGGTTTGCAGCATATCTGCTTGAAGGGCCAGTAGCAACATGGTGGGACAACTTTCAGATCACCACTCCCCTTGAGGATGTGACTTGGGATATTTTTGAGGATGGTTTCCGTATAGCTCACATCTCATCTGGAGTGATGAACTTGAAGAAAAAGGAGTTCCACAATATGAAACAACATCACCTTAGTGTGGCTGAGTACATTGAGGAGTTCAACAATCTGGCACGCTATGCACCGGATGAAGTTGATACAGATGCTAAGAGGAAGGAGAAATTCCTCGAAGGACTTAATGATGAGTTGAACCTGCAGCTGTCTGTTGCCTATGTCCCAACTTATCAATCACTCTGTGACAAAGCCACCATCTTGGAAAAAAAGATGAATCAAGTTGAGAACATAAAGAGGAAGCATAAACTCAAGTATCACTCACCATCATCACAAAAGAAGCGTTCATTCGAAAAGAGCAATGAAGATTCTGAACCACATCAGTACAACCACAACAACAACGGAAGTGATAATAATGGAAATGATACTGACAATGGAGATGACCTTGGTCAGAACCAACATGACAATTTCAGGAAGAAAGACATTAGCCAGTTGCAGTGCTATAATTGTAAGGAACTTGGACACTATGCATCAGACTGTCCTGAGAAGAAAAAGAAAAAGGATGCTAGAAACTCCAATGGAAATGACTCCAATGTGACCCAGAAAGGACATGTGAACCACATTGACATGGATGGGAACCTTGAAGAATAGAAGATGTGGATGTTAGGAATTAGTTAACTCAGTTGAGTCAAATAAGGATTCCTTATTTGGATATCAAGTATTGAAGCCATAGTCAAGTGAGCCATCAATGTAACCCTATAAGACTTTCTTTTAAGGGTGGTAGTACCTTAGTTGCCTTGAAGCCAACCTGTAACCCCTATGCTTCCCAAATCTCGAGACGAGATTTCTTTTAAGGGTGGTAGCCTGTCACATCCCAAAATTTTCCAAATTTTGAAATGTGAAAAATAAATGAACAAAATAAATAATTGATGAAATTTAGGGTGAAAAGAAATTTTTTGATTCCAAGTGGAAACATCAAAGACCCATCTTGAACAAACTTTTAATGAAAAGGGATTAAAAGATAAACAAATAATAAATAAAATTATAAAAGTTGGAATCACCTTTTTTGGATCTTTAAATAAAAAGATATGGATTTTATAAACAATGGAAGTAATAAATAAATAAGGGCTATTTTAAAAGGCCAAATTGATACTTGGCCAAGCAAATAAAATGAAAGATTTTTTGTTCAATAAAAAGAGTAAAGGATTATTTAACTAAAATCATAAGGATTTATTAATATCCATTTTTATTTAAGTAAAGACATTTCCCAATTTAAATGAACATTAAAGTATGTTAAATTATAATTCAAAGTGAATTATTTTTAAATAAAACCTACTGAAAAGGTTTGGTAAAATTTAGAATTCAAATAGAGTTTTAAAACATATTTAAATCCTATTTGAAATAAAGACAAATGTCTATTTTTAAAATTAATAATAGACCCTAAAAGAATAAAAGAATTATTCTAAAATGGACTTTGGAATATGTTAATAAACAATATTAAAATATACTCAAGTTTGGTAAAGGTTTGAATTTAAATGGAGTTTGAATTATTTGAATAAAAATCAAAGCAGATAAATAGAAAAGGAAAAAGAAAAAAGATTCTGTATAAAAAAAGGGAATCGAAGCCAGCCCAGAATCAGGCCCAGTCCAGCCCAACTTGCAGCCCATCTCCTCCCCCTCTCGCGAATCGTTTTCCACTCAGAAACAAACCCGCGAAGTCACTGATCAATGGACCCCACCGTCCCTCTCTCTCTCTCGCTGTCAAGCAGACCCCATCTGCCTGTTCATTGTTTCCACCCGCGGTGACCGCGCCTCGCCGTTTCTGCCATTGATTAAGGTGATCAATTCACATTGATGCTCCCTTTCCCCTCAGTCTACATTCTACCGGAGCCCCAGGGCTGCTCCAATTTCCCGCGGCAATGCCACTGCCTCCGACGTGATTCCCGGCCGATTCCGGCCAGCCTAGCCACCGCCTTATCCCCCTGACTGCACGAGCTTGACCAGCAGCTTCGTGCGCATCTTCCAGCACCTTTCCCTTGCCCACGCACGTTCCCTAGGCTCGACAACAACCACACCCGAGCACGCCGCCGCCTCTGCTCCAACTCCGGCGACACCCTGGTATCCTCTGACCTTCCCTCTTCATCTAGTTGATACGAGTGTGATCCCTGACTCCGTACGCTTATAACTCCGCGCTCGGTTTGTCTTAGCGCGCCTGCAATCTTCACCTTTGTCAACAACTGAGCGTGCCCGACGCCGACGCCGTCTCCGACGAGCAATCGCCGCTACCCCCGAGCTCCCCTCGACGAACTGACCCCACCTTGAGCTTCGCCGCACTCCTGCGAGTCTGGTGAGCATCCTCTCTCTCTCTCCCGCACGACCTAGTTCGTCGGTAACCTCACCGTCTGACCGCGCCGCCGCCACTCACCGCCGCCAGTTAATGGACAGCTGCTCTGGACCGTTAGATCTGGATCGCGTGGATAGGAAAGAACAACTTAACAAAGGGGTATCCTTCAATCTGAGCCATGCGATACCCTTTAGATCCAATGCCCCACGTTGAACGATCCATGTGAACCGGTACTGTCCAATAAGAACGTGACACGTAGCCAGACTCTGGTTTTAAAACAGAAATTTGATCTATTAGTGGTTAGATTTTGTAAAATTCATAACTTTTAATCTACACGTCCAAATTTTACAAATTTTATATCAATTGAATCAGCAGAACAATGTAAGGTTCCCAACCTTTAATAAGGTAGAGATCCATGTGTTTACAATGCTAGTCCCTGGATCAATAGCTAGCATCCACAGTTAAGATGTAATATCAAGAAACAAAGGTCATAATACAACTTTTAAACCAGGAATAAAATAATTCATTACATTTTACATAGCTCATTTGGCTATCACATTACATTGCAGCAGAATATAACAATAGCATAGGTTCCTTTATCTTCAAAGTGCCACAGGCAGTCATGTTGGTTGTAGACTTGTAATCCTATTCAACAAACTTCACTAACATCAAACAAAACCTGCAACATTATAAGTTGCAGCCACAAGGGTCAATACATTTGAATTGTATTGGCAAGTTTCATTACTATGTAGAAGTAAGTGGATCCTATCATTACATGCATCTTTGGCTAAGTGGGGATTAGGCTCTTTTGCAGAAAGCAATATAAATTTATCCTATCTTTTCAAAATAGTTTTGATCTTTGTCATATCTTTCTGGACTTCTTGGAAAACTCCAAGTGTTTCAAATCCCTTATTGTCACCATCAAGTTTTACTTTGAGAAATTGGAATTTTGAGATCTTCCATAGCTTCAGGCCTTAGTTGCTCAGTATTGTCCATAACCGGGGACACGGCTAAGTACTTAGAATTTTGATCTTCTGCAGAAGTTGTACACTTTACCCACATGACACAATCTCGTCTTGTTGCCACCAGTGGCCGCTGGATAAGTACTCACCAAAATGGAGTACTGGCAGATCGAGAATGTGACAAAGTCTTTCCATAGAAGTCCTCCCAATACACAATGCTAGCTTGTTAACCAGGCACCAATGTAGGGATAATTTCCCTTACACAATTCTAGTTAACCTGAAGATGCCAATGCATGGGTCTTCCACTATGTAGTTGACTAAGCCAGAGCCCATTTAGCATGTGGCTGTACACGGAAGCCACTATACGAGAAACATGTTCAATCTCTAAGTCCCTGGGTGGTTTTATTCAGTGCACATACAAAAAGATAGCCATATAAACATGGTTCCCTTTGTTGCCACCTTGTCCAAAACTTGAGTATCCTTGTCCACCCAGGTGGTTCATTGAGTACTTGTTTTATTATATAAAACATATATCTTTCCAACACTTCATAATTATTTCATGTATCCCATCCCAAATATATAGCTGGGCTAAGCATACTACAACTACAATGTTTTCACTAAGGAATATATAAGGCATCCTATTAGGATTTAGCATAGCATAAAATATGGTAATCCTTATCATGCATGTTACAAAAAATCCACTAAGTGTAATGAAAATAGTAGGACATGGATGATAGTGTCACTTGCCTTTTTAGTAGAGAATGTTGGTTCACTTCTTGATCTTGCTAATATCACACTCTTCTAACTTCACTACAATTCAATCAAACAAACACAATTTCAACTAGCATTCAAACCATTTCTCACACATAAAATAACAAAAACATGGTTATGCATGCAAGCATGCAAAAGATAGTTTTATTTGCAAAAGTGGTTTCTACTAGGCTCTAAACATTATAAAGTTCAAAGTGGTCATTTACTAAGGTGGTAAAACCATTTGCAAAAGGTTTTATCTCATAAACCATTTTTTTAAATCAAATCCATATTTTATGTGGTTGAAAATGCTTTTAGCAAAGCAATATTCTTTAAAGTGTTCACCAAATATATTTTAATTCTCAAAACTTGGTGTTTAAGGTTAGAAGGTTTGAATCAAAACATTTCCCAAAGGTTTCACTCAAAAATCATTTCTAAATCATAATCAACATTTTTATTTGACTAGAAATAAGTTAATTCAATTATTTATTCCTTATCTACACAAAATACATTTTTAAATCCATAAGTTGGTTCCTATGGTCAGTAGGTTCACAACAATCCATTTTGCAAAGATTTCACATTAAAATTGTATCTAGTACAATTTTTATATTCAAAATAAGCCTACACATGTTTCTGCAAATTCAACCAATTTTCCAGACGCAAATCATTAAACAAAGTGCATGGTTTCAAAGTACTTGTTCTGCTGAATCCATTGATATAAAATTTGCAAAATTTGGACGTGTAGAACTAAAGTTATGAATTTTACAAGTTTGCAATTCAAATAGATTCTATTTTCTGTTTTTAACAAAACCTTGTCCACGTGGCTCGATCTTATTGGCCGGTACCGCTTCGTGCGGATCAGCCTCTCTGGACCGCAGGATTTCACTTAAATCGCACGGCTCAGATGCACACATACCCCTTCGTCTAAGTTCTAATCACAACCACTAGATCAACATCTAACGGACGCAGTGTGTTTGACCATTGCTTGGCGGCGCTAGCGGCGGCTGGCGGTGGCGCACACTCGGGAGGTGAGGTTGCCGATGATGTAGGAAGAAAGGGAGAGGGGAAATGTCTTACAGCGTTCGCGTGGTCGAGGTGAAGCTCGAGGTGCTGTCGGCTTGGCGAGGAGCGCTCGGGAATGGAGGGAATTGCTCGTCGGAGACGGCGTCGGCGTCGGGCGGCTCTGTTTGACGACAGGGGAGAGGCTGCAGGTCGCCCTAAGGTAAGCGGATCATACGGTTAGATGCGGGCGAGCGCGTAGATGATAGGAGCATCAACGGAAAGGCTCGGGGTGGTTGGAGCTTACCGGGGAGTTCGCCGGAGCAAAGACAGACGACGGCGGCGTGTTGAGGTTGTCCTTGCCGACGCTCTGGGGAAAGCGCGGGCGAACGAGTGGCACGGGGAGATGCGCCAGGAGGTGGGGAGCAAGGCTGAGTGCATTGGGAGGCGAGGGGCGGCTGGTCGGCGCCGGAATCGCTCGCGAAGCTCGTCGGAGTCCGCGGCGGTGCAAGAGGAAATCGGGGCAGCCCTGTGGCTCTCTGGTGGCGTTGGTTGGGGGGAAATGGAGAGGGGAAGTAGGCTATTAATCGAGCGTGATTACGGGCAGGATTAACTGAGCATTCAACGCGAATTTAACACCGCAAATTCATCACAGAAACATTTGGGAGGAACGGTCGTGAGGTTGAAGATGACTGCGTGGCAGTGGGGTCCGTCTGTCAGCGAGAGTGAGGGTGGGAAAGATGGGGCCAGCAGTTAGTGACTCAGCGGGTGCGCGCGTGGGTGAAAAACGTTTCGCTGAGGGGGGGGGGAAGTTGGGCTGCGAGTGGGCTTGCTGGGCCTATTGGGTTGGGTCTGTTTCTTTTATTTTTTTATACCAAATGTTTTTCCTTTTTCTGTTTGAATATTCTGATTTGATTTTCATTCAAACAATTCAAACACCAATTCAAATCAAACCACCACCAAACTTTAGGTATAGATTAATTCTGTTTAACATCATAATCCAAAGTCCAACATAAAATAATTTTTATTCTTTTTAGGATCCATTAATAATTAAATAAAATAGACCTTAGTCATTAATTCAAATAGGATTTAATTTATTTTAAAACTCTATTTGAAATCTATATAATATCAAAACCACTTCAGTAGGTTTTATTTTAAAAATATAAAACACTTGGAAATCTTATTTAAAATATTTTAACAAGTTTTAGTGTTTATTTAAAAAGGAAAAATCCTTTACTTTAATAAAATTGGATATTAATAAATCCTTATTATTTTATTCAAACAAACCTTTACTCTTTTTATCAAATAGAAATACTTTATTTCAAAATTTTGGCCAAGATTTAATTTGGCTCTATAAAAAAATCCTTATTTATAATTCTACCTTTGCTTTTGAAAATCAAATCTTTTTATTAAAAGGTCCAAAAATAGTGATTCCAACTATTATAATTTTTGTTTATTAATTGTTTATCTTTTTAAATCCCTTTTGGATTTTATTTGATCAAAATAGGTTTTGATGTTTCCAATTGGAATCAAAAAGTTTCTTCTCACCCTAAAAATCAACAATTGTTTATTTTGTTTATCTATTTTTCACATTTCAAAATTTGAAATTTTTTGGGATGTGACAAACAATTACTTTCCAAGCATGCACTTTGTTTAATGAATTTCTTCTGGAAACTTAGTTGTTTTTGCAGAAACTTGTGTAGGCATAATTTGAATATAAAAATTATTCTAGAAATATTTTTATGGTAAAATCTTTGGCAAATGGATTGTTTTGAACTTACTAACCATAGAAACCAACTTATGGATTTAAAAGTGTATTTTGTAATGACAAATAATAAATCTTTGAATTGGAACATTTCTAGTCAAATAAAAATATTGTTTATGTGTTAAAAATACTTTTTGAGTAAAATCTTTGGAAAATGATTTGAATTAAACTCTCTGACCCTAAACACCATGTTTTGGGACTTGAAAACATATTTGATGAACCTTAGTAAATTATTACTTGTTAAAAACATTTCTAGCAAATAAAAATATTGTTTGATTTAAAAATGGAATTTAGGTGGAACCTTTTTGCAAATGAGTTAATATTAAACCATTTAACCATAAACACTAACATTTGTGTTTAAGTAATATATTTGGCTAACCCTAAAAATTATTACTTTGATATAAATAATTTTAGCAAAATAAAATGATTTAAATGGCCATTTTCACCAACTTGAATTTAAATGGTTTTACCACTTTTGTAAATGACCAATGGGAGCTTTAAAATGTTTAGAGCCTACTAGAAACCACTTTTCCGAATAAAACCATCTTTTGCATGCTTGCATGCATTGCCTTGTTTTTGTTATTTTATGTGGTGAATTGTTTGAATGCTAGTTGAATATATGTTTGCTTGATTGAATTGGTGTGAAATTAGAAGAGTGTGATATTTGCAACATCAAGGAGTGAACCAATATTCCCTACTAAAAAGGCAAGTGACACTATCATCCATGTCCTACTATTTTTATTACACTTAGTGGATTTTTGTAGCATGCATGATAGGACTACTATATTTCTATGCTATGCTATATCCTATTAGGATATCCTTATATCTTCCTTAGTGAAAACATTGTAGTTGTAGTATGCTTAGCCCTGCTATATATTTGGGATGGGATACATGATGTGATTATATGAAGTGTTGGAAAAATATATGTTTTATATAATAAAACAAGTACTCAATGAACCACCTGGGTGGAAAGAGGATACTCAAGTTTTGGACAAGGTGGCAACAAAGGGAACCATGTTTATATGGCTATCTTTTTGTATGTGCACTAGAAGAAAACCACCCAGGTACTTGCAGATTGAACATGTTTCTCGTATAGTGGCTTCCGTGTACAGCCACATGCTAAATGGGCTCTGGCTTAGTCAACTACATAGTGGAAGACCCTTGCATTGGCATCTTTAGGTTAACTAGCATTGTGTATTGGAAATATATCCATACATTGGTGCCTGGAAGACAAGCTAGAATTGTGTATTGGGAGGACTTCTATGGAAAGAGTTTGTCACATTATCGATCTGCCGATACTCCATTTGGTGAGTACTTATCCAGCGGCGACTGGTAGCGTCAAGACGAGATTGTGTCATGTGGGTAAAGTGTACAACTTCTGTAGAAGATCAAAATTCTAAGTACTTAGCCATGTCCCCGGTTATGGACAACTCTGAGAAACTAAGGCCTGAAGCTATGGAAGATCTCGACATTCCAATTTCTCAAAGTAAAAATTGATGGTGACAACAAGGGATTAGAAGCACTTGGATTTTTCCAAGGAGTTCAGAGAGATTTTTCAAAAGATCAAAACTATTTTGAAAAGATAGGATAAATCTATATTGCTTTCTACAAATGAGCCTAAACCCTACTTAGCCAAATATGCATGTAATGATAGGATCCACTTATTTCTACATAGTAGTGAAACTTGCCAATACAATTCAAATGTATTGACCCTTGTGGCCGCAACATATTATGTTGCAGGTTTGTTTGATGTTAGTGAAGTGCGTGTTGAATAGGATTACAAGTCTACAACCAACATGATTGCCTGTGGCACTTTGAAGATGAAGAACTCCATGCTATAGTTATTTCTGCTGCATTGTAATGTGATGGCCAAATGAGCTATGTAAGATGTAATGAATTATTTTATTCCTGGTTATAAAGTTGTATTATGACCTTTGTTTCTTGATATTACATCTTAACCGTGGATGCTAGCTATTGATCCAGGGACTAGCATTATAAACACAGGGATCTCTACCTTATTAAAGGTTGGGACCTCTACACGCGGGGCGGAAAACACCGAGAGAGAAAGAGCTCTCCGGAAGATAAATTTCTGCCAGGAAAATTCCATCCCAGAGAGGGGAGATCGTCGCCAACAACACCATCATCAAGCTAGACTTGATCGGGATCATCTTCATCATCCACACCATCATATCCACCAACACCATCATCACCACTCCATCCCGCTGTAACAATTGTGTTGAATACTTGCATAGATCTCAGGGGAAGCTTTCCTGGTATTGATTACTATTGTAGTTGATGCTTGTGAGTGGAACCATTGGATTATTGTTTATGTTCAGATTGTTATCCATCACCATATCATCTTTGATCTTGATCCATATGATGTCTTGTGAGTAGTTCATTTAGTTCTTGAGGACATGGGAGAAGTCATGTTGTTAGTAGTGGATTTGTGTTGAGATATTATTCAATGGTTTAGTATTTAAGTTGTGGTGCTATTCTTCTAGTGGTTTCATGTGAACGTCGACTACATGATACTTCACCATTTATGGGCCTAGGGGAATGCATTGTGTATTTGGCTACTAATTGTGGGGTTGCCGGAGTGACGGAAACCCGAACCCCCGTTAGGACACCATTGCACCAGAGAGTGTAGGATCTCGGAGTTTAAGGCTGTGGTTAGGTTTATATCTTAATTGCTTTCCTGTAGATGTGGATGCTTGCAAGGGGTTTAATCACAAGTATGTATTAGTCCAAGTAAGGTCGGTAAATTAGCACAGGTTTACCCACACAACACTTACAACACCAAATAAGACTACTTAGCTATATGAAGCGAAAGCACTTGAAAGAATTCCCATGTGTCCTCGAGAACGTTTGGTCCTTATAAGTATTTACACTGGCTTGTCCTTTGCTAAGAAAGGATTGGGCCGCTTGTTGCAGTTGTTCATTGTCTTTATTACTTGCACTTTGTTTCTTTGCTTTATCATAAAACCCCTAAAAATCCATTTGCTAAGTATTTACAGAGATTTCCTGCTGCATACCACCAGTCAACACCTTCTGCTCCTCGTTGGGATCGACACTCCTATTTATCAAAAGTACTACGATACACCCCCTATATTTGTGGGTCATCAAGACTATTTCTGGCACCGTTGCCGGGGAGTGAAGCGCTATTGAAGAGTGGAACTGGTAAAGGAAACTTCTATTGTGAGTATTGCTTTTTATTTCTGTTTGTTACTTTGTTTCCAATATGGATAACCCACTTGGTTTTCTGTTTGGAAAAACTACTACCACTTTTAGGGTAGTAGATGAACCACCACCTGTTGAGATAGATCCTTTTAAGATACCTACAAGTATTGTTGACCGTGTTATGGATAATTATTATTTAGGGCATGGAACTGTCCACCCTGGTGATCATTTTCTTTTTATCCATGAATTATGCAGGTTGTTTAAGTGTGCAGGTATCACAACTGAACAGATGAAGAGGATGTTACTCTCTATATCCTTGAAAGGGAGAGCTGAAGAATGGTATAAGCTGCTGAAGAATGGGCAATCCATGGAATGGGAGGAAATCACAGACAGGCGTGTCCTGTTTAAATCGGCCCCACTTGCCAGTGAGAACCTGCATACATCATGCGCTCGGAGCCACTAGAGACGTCCACGACAGAAATTACAATTTGCCACCAGTTGCACCCGCAACTAGTTGTTGCATGTCGCACTTCCAAGTTCTTTATAAAATTTGAAATAAATCATGAACATACCGTATATAGTTCGTCTGTGAATTTCTAGACCAAAATATTACATGGTTTGGCCACCACAAAATTAGCAAATGAACACAAGATATCGTTCGATTAGGTTTTTTCTTTTTTTACACAGGTCACGTAAGATCATATTACATGAACGGGTATTGTAGATGCATGAGAAACAACATAGCCAATGTTCCTGATTTGTTTCATATTTTTTGAGAACTCGAAAGTGCAACAAATAATAAAGGGGTGCAGGTGCAACGAGTTGCAGAATAATCGACACGCACTGACGGAAGCTATGGCTTGCATATAAAAGGAGTTTGATCAAATTGCACACCTTGCACTTACATTGCGGCAAAATGAGCGGTTTGAGTACAACAAGTTAACGCCTCAAGGCCATGCGATACAAATAAGGCGAAGAAAATAATTCAAGATAGGCAAATCCCTATTCCATATGATCGCTATGTTTAGCCCATCTTCCTCGAACTGTTAATTATGCCGGTTCCAATCCTTCGTGTTGGCCAAGATTGGGACAAACCACAATGGAGTCCGCCAATTCCAGCCAATGTTTGTTGAGAAACCAACAACGACGTCTTGAGCATTCATATTTCGGGACGAGAATTAAATCCATCGAGGCTAACTGCATGTGGCGAGGTGTATACACAGTTTCTCCTCGTTAGATCTCCAGGGCCAAGTCCTAATGCGCCAACTGGAATAGTAATCGGATAGTTCAATCCAAGGAAGATAGAAATGCCCCAAGGTTAAAAACCCTCCGCCATTGCCTCGGTGGAAGTAACCTACTAGTGTCAATTGAGAAAACATGGAAGCAAAACCCGGTAGAATAGGTGTGAATAGTGCGGCCATGATGATAAGCAACATTGTCAGCGACTGGATAACCACCATGAGTACTATCATACCGCCTATCACTAACACCCTCAGTATTGATCAAAATAAGGCTACCACCATCAGGAGATCTTGCTAACCACCACAGATCAGGACCGTACTCACGATTATCATAAAAATTAGGTGGCCCCGGAAGACGCACAGGACCTCGCAACGAAAGAACATTCAGAGGTCATTTCGGCAGAATTATAATGGTGAAACTAAAAAAATTAAGGATGGAAATTTTACCCCATGCACGAGGATCCCATGCATAAACATTGCAATTCTGAGTTACGACATAGACAACTCCCTTGTGGATAATTGCATCGCGGTAGCTGAACATGCTAAACTGGTTCTCAAGAACAATCTAGATACCATGAGGACCATCAAGGAAGGAAATTACAGTGTCAAATATGGTCAGCATAGAGAAATCCTTATAGTTCCCAGCAGCTGTGGGAACTCGACAAATGGCTATCTTTAGTAGATTAGTTGGCTGACCAGCGCCACAAACTTAAGTACCTTGGAGGTTGCCTCAAAGTCGAAGATTGTTGGTAGATGAATCCGACGACGAGTGAACACATTCAAAAGCTCCTAGTTCCAGGCAAGGCCAACAGTGGCGATCCAATCTCCGCTCGCGTCTGCCCACTTCTTACCCTCATAGTCTGGCATCACAGCATCGAACGAGGACCTGTCTAGCAGCGTTAGCTCGTACAAGGTCCAGCTAAACTTCTGTCGTGGCTTCTGCTTGCCCCTGCTGCAATAGTAGCTGCCCCTGTAGAATTGCTTCTTGCGATTATCGTGGTAGAAGACATTGTACTCACGCGTAGCTCATTTGGGTGAGAGTGAAGAACACATGGGAGACCAAATGAATGAGATTTCGCTAGGGATGCACTATGTGTTGTTGAGTAGAGATAACGTTGGCAGCAAGCGACGAGGCTTGCGGCGGTGATGACGTCGCATCTGGCTGAGATTTATTCAAGGGGTCCATCGGAAAACACCCTAGAAGTGTCACTGTCATTGATCGATTGGGCCATCAAACAGTTGGGGGATGATGGTCTTTGGTTTTGATTGGGGTTTTGGAGGAGAGAGCGAGCAGCAGCTGGCAGGGCGACACAAAAGACAGTCTATCAAACTGGTCGCCGGAGCTGATCCTAAAGCTGCATGGCAGCGTTGGCGGGTGACTGTATTGGTGTGCGAGTGGGAATGTCCGTCACTGGGATGTTGGAGGTGAAGTGAGGATGGAGATCGAGGGCAAGGCAAAAAAAGAGTTGAAATAAAACCAAGCGTGCCTTCTTTCTCTCTGCTAAATCTACTGTGCCTATCGAACTAGGCTCCGGAGATGATCTGAAAGAGGCATGGATGCGTTGGTGTGTGCTAAGGTGGGCGAGGGCGAGTGGGGATCAGCGAGAATACGGAGAGGAAGAGGACGAAGAGCAAAGGAAAATACTACTAGGAGTAGAATAAATCGATTGAAATCATACCGACTAGAGTAGGTATGGCCTTCACTACAGCATAGCTATCCTAGCACGCCATGGAGCTATACTGTCCTATCAAATGAATGGTCATGGCAGAGAGACGGTCTGGAGTATACTCGAATCTCCTCTTGCCGAACGTATGAATAATCCTTGGATCTTCTATATTTATCATCGTGTGCTGGCACATTCACAACAAGTACTTCCATTGGTAAACATAACCAAAGCTAGAATACTCCCAAACACTTGTTATGGTACAAAAACAAAAATGCTCACAAAATGGGCTACCTCCAAAAGCTTTTTCTTGAAACTTTCAAAGCAACCTAAATTTTACTTGTAGTTTAAATATGATCTAATTTCGATAAATCCACATAAAATCATTCAAGTGGGCAGAGTTAGCTAGGAAGTTTGATAACTCATAAAACATAGGAATCATTAGTAGTTGGTCCACTTAATATGTCTGGCACATTTTTACATTGACACTGATCTAAATAGTATTACACTTTTTAGAACCCTTGTAAGCTTTTTCTTAGACCATGATCTGAACATTATTACATTGACACTAATGATTATCCAAACTACAGACATAGTAGACCCAACCTCATACAGAGTACAGTACCACTTAATAACTTCTAGGGGCACTCTGTGGTCTTCTCGGGCGACTTGGCCGCATCCTTCGCGAGAATCTTGGCTACGTCCTCCGCGGTACCATCGCCAAAAAGCAACTCATGCATGTTGGGAAGCACGCCTCCGTGTGCGATGGTGACGCTGGCCAGCAAAAGCTCCTCGTCGTGCATGACGCCGAGCATCACGTGCCTCGGGATGATGCGGATCTTCTTGCTGTCCTTGGCAGCTTGGCCGGCGAGCTCCAGCACCTCGGCGGTGAGGTACTCAAGAATGGCTGCGAGGTTGACGGGAGCCCCAAAGCCTATGCGCTGGGAGTACCGACCCTCCTTGAGGTAGCGCCCGATCCAGCCGATGGGAAAATGCAGCCTGGCCTTGACAGACCTTGTCACCTACTTCTTCCTGTGCCTACCTGGTGCGAGACTGTGACCTGGAGTGGCTAGAGCAGGATTCAGAAGCGGGCGACATGTCTTATATTTCTGCACGGCTTTTGTCGCCGCCACCTGGATATTATTATTCTTCCCCTGGGGAGCTCCGGTCTTCAGAGCCATAACTGCAAAGTCGTAAATCAGGGGGTAGAAGAGGAAGAAATGTTAACTATGGAGGTCAGGTGAAGGTGCCCAGGTCCCTTATATATTGACAACATCTTTTTTACTGTTTTACTCTGAATGTTTAATAAAAGGCTATGTGTATCAATCGATGCACTTGCCGGGGTTCTACCCCCTTTTTGAAAGAAAATAAAAAACGACCTTGCTCATTTTTGCAATGTTTTCATATTTTCTTTGACTTTTTTGAAACATGGTCAGATGTGTCGGCATCAAAATTCATACAAAAATGTTGTATCTTTCAAAATAGTCGTTGGTTTTCAGTATGACTACATGGGTACAATAATTATATATGAATTTCGGACAAATTTCCCACTTGGACTTCAAATTTTACCTACTTTAGTCAATTGACAAAAGGTCATTTAAGTGTGACAAATTATATAGAAAGCTTGAAAATTCATGAGACTTGTTAACCATAAAACGTAATCTATTTTGTATGAAATTTTGTTGTCTTGTGGTATTTAGAGCCATACTCTTTGCACTATCTTTAAAAAACATTTACACGTGGCACTTCTAGAATTATTGGAAATTTTTGAAAACATAAAGGTTGAATAGTCACATTAACAACATTAGTATGTCATGCCAAGATGCACTCATCTACCAGAAATGGACACATTATTATAAACTATATAGATAATGGCCATGAACTTTGATCATTATTTAGCTTTAAACAGAAGTACGACACATCGTTGGTTATATTGTGAAGCAAATGTTTTTAAACCTTGTCAAAATTCATGTTTATCATTTACGCAAGAGGACGCCATACACAAGTGCTTAACTTTTTTATTATATTCTTTAATTTATAGAAAATAAATGGGACGGGTTATATATATGACCTTGACATTGGTAACTTGGCTTGAAATATGAACAATCCTCATCGTCGTCCTCGGCCTCCTCCTCAATGTCGTCCTTAGACTCCTCTTCCTCAGTATCATCGTCCATCTTATTGGAGTCGCTCAGCGTTGGTGGGGTGTCCCTTCGAAAAAGAGCTTCCAGTGGCTATCTTCTTCATTTGAGGAGTCGGACAACAGTCGGAGCCATGTGCCATCGACCGAGTCTAGGCTTATATGCGGACTTTCGGGGCCGTTCCCGTTTGTCAGGTCGATCGATTTGTTCTGGAGAGAGTTGTCATATGACATTTGGAAGGAAACAAATAGAGATCGAGTTCTAAGCAACATCAGGTTGGGTGTTTTGGGTGAAAGGAGGGGTCTGTACTATTGCAATTTATAATGTCTATTTACATCGTGCTTGTATTAATTCTCCCAAAAAGTATCCCAAAATATCATAAATAGATTGTACCAGACTTGTCCCGCCAACAAAAAAGTATTATACCAGACTCATCGGTTCTTGATTTTTCTCGGCCCAGGGAATTCAGGAGGCGCCCGTTTTATCCAAAAATGAAGAGAATCATGCAGATTATGCTGAATTACTTGGGGTCTCGTACCTCCTCCGATCAAAATTAAGTGTCTATACATGCTTATCTACAATGCATTAGTGTATACTACACAAAGTTGCATCACCGAAGTTGATTGATGGTGACATGGTGTGGGCCCCGTCTTTTTGTGCACCACGGGATCTCAGACTAGAAGTTTAACATTGTGCAAAAACTTACATTAGGAAGGAATTGAAGGAGAAATTGAGGATGGATGGTGAGAGGGGGCGAAGGAGAGAGAAAATCAAGAGGTAGAGTAGGTGTACTAGTATCATGTGATATCGCGCCGCCTTCAACTCCTCTTGTGCTACCTACGCGTGCTCACAGTCTCTTCTCGCTCTTTGATATTCCCCTCCATTTCGAGCCATATTCTTCGTTGTACTGGTACTACTTGATTTACAAAAAAACATTCCTATCACTAGGAAAATTGAGATTGTCTCTTTTCCTAATACTTGTTGGAAACTCCCCTTTGTCAACATTGTTTACCATGCCAAGATGCACCAATCTACTAAATATGGGAATATTATCATAAAAATCATGTTGGATATGGCCATGACCTTGGTCTTTCCTCTTTTGGCTTGATACTTGTGCACATACATGCTAGGCCAATTTTGTGAGGTATGTTTTTCCAAAGTTATCAAAACTCATGTTTACCATTTTCATGGCAGGTAATACACACAAAAGGACGCCGTGTGTAAGTCTTTCTTTTTAGGAATTTTTTTATTTTCTTCAGTTGATCTTAAAATAGGGTCAACATTGTCGGCCCGCAAATTATTAGCAAGAAGATGAATCTTTCGACTTGGAAGTTCTCGTATATTGATTTACTAGTGGGTACAATACCTTCAAGGGCCCTATGTAAAATCTTAAGAGCAATCTGCCATTTACTTATAATTCAAATTAATTTGACCTAGTTTCTATAAATCCACATAAATCCATTTAAGTGCCAAAGTTAGATAGGAAGCATGATGCACTACGTCTAAAACCATTGGCTTATGGCATTGTGAACCATATTATTTGGACTTTTTGCAAAGAAAAAATGATTTCTATTTTCATGCCCCTGGTTCGTTAGTTGTACTCACTTTTTCCCAGCCACTTAACTTTTCCTCACTTTTGACCAGCTCCTTGTCCGAAACTCTCACATAGGTCTGAAAATCGCTCTTCGTCAGGTCCCGTTAGTGGACCCGCGCCGTTACGTGCTGACAAGTGGGGCCAAATTAAGGTGGGTCCTGTAGTGGACCCTCGCCATTACGTGCTGACAAGTAGGACCCCCGGTTACATGCTGAGAAGTGGTGCCACGTTCGGACGGGTCCCGTAGTAGGACCCGCCCATGTTGGACTGCATGGGGCCGGCTTGTTGGGAACGCGTTTTGGGGGATGTGGTGTGGGACCATGTGGGGCGTGTTTGGTAGTTATGTGTGCCCTGTCGCCTAAATTGGATGATTTATTTATTATTATTTTATGATTGGCCTTTTTAAGAGCGCCTTTTACCCTTTACGTCGCTAACATTTGTTAATTTTGCCCAAAAGGCAGCGAATCTAGAGCAGCTTCTCTCTTCATTCGTGGTTCCTTTTGGCCCTCGTATTTTCCCAATCTGGTAGCAAATCTAGATCAGCAAATCTAACCAGCACCATAAATATGTAGATAAACAAAGAAGTTGTAAATAAAGCAGCTAAGGATTATATACTACGGTACTTAAACGAGGTTTGACAATTAGGCTGCTCAGCAGCAGCTTACAAGTTCAACACAGACAACAAAACAAAAGAAGCTGCTTTACAGCAGCAACATCACAAGATCAGTGGCCCCTCATGGCCTCTGCCTCCTCCCTATGGCACTTCATCCACTTCTTGCTGCCCAGTCCCTTGACCTTGGACTCCTTGGGCTTGATCGGGGGCATGTGACCCTCCTCGATGGCCACCTTCTGGAGTTTGCGGAGGTGAAAACCGAGCGGCTTGTGTTTGGCTCTAAAGCCATGGATGTTCTTTGATGGGCTGTAGGTCTTCACGTCCTTGGCATGCCTCACGAGGGAGTTGAAGTTGGTGGCGAGGCCCCTGGTGCATAAGGGGCACCTGCAGACGTCGTCGATGAAGAATTTGTTGAACTGGCCGTACATTTGCTTCCTAAGCACCTGATGATTCGTGGTGTCCGTGGACTCGTCATCACTGCAGACGTCGCTTTTATCCACCTATTAGAAAAAACAGTACCGTGCAATAAGGACATGATTGAGATACCGTGATTATCGGGATTGATTACTTGCATAAATTAACCGATTGAGATCCCCTGATTATTTCCCAATCCCCAAATCTCGAACCAAATCGAATACTGATCCCAACTACAGATCGGTGCTAGTACTGATCCCAACTACAGATCGGTGCTAGTACTGATCCCAACTAGGGGCATTCATCGAAATACGAGATCTAACACAAGAGGATTAGGTACTGTAAAAATAGCTAGCATCCAACAATCAAAAATACGAACAGCCGAGCCCTAATAAAACACGATCTAGCATCCAATGATGGGAATGGTGGAAGAACAAAGGAAGGTGAGAAAACCCTAGTTACCTCCAACCATGGGTCGGCTAAGCTGGTGTCGAAGGGGTTCTCCGGCCTGATGTAATTGTTGTCCCCATAGGGGTCCCAGCTATGCGGGATCTCCAGGAGAACTACGGGGGGCTGCATGGGGACGGGGGCCTCCTCGCCGGCGTCTACGGCGGAAGCGGGGATAGGTGTCTGGACGGGGATGGCGGCTGTCTTCAATGCCTTGACGGGGGTCTGTATGGGGATGGGGGCCTCCTCCTCGTCTGCCTTGGAGGTGACGATGGCCACCGCGCCGTTCTTATCCATCGCCGACGTGGTTGGGGTTTTCTTGGGGGTTTGCAGAAGGTGATGGGACAGTTTAGATGTGTGAGACCCTGGCACATGGCTCAATAGGATTGATAGGAAACCCATACCAACAAGTTGCAACTTCTTTTCTGGAAGCTCATTCGAAAAGAACTCTAAGGTTAAGCGTGCTTGGCCAAGAGCAGTTCTAGGATGGGTGACCGACCGGGAAGTGGGTACCGTGTGCGCATGAGTGAGTACAAAGTGCATAGAAAAGACTAGTGTTGGTCTGTGGGGTTAGCCTAGAGATCCTATTGAGCTGCCAGAAGTGACAGCCGTCGGTCCAGAGTGATCGGGGGTGTTACACGAGGCTTCCAAACTTGTTCATTCATTACATGAAAAGGAAGATACATACACTTCTATCTCAAGTGTAAAATGGACGGAGTAGGTTCGTGTTCCATGGGCGTTTGGTTTCCTTGTCAAAACGATCTGCCTTTGTTATTCACCGGCTGTTGGGCATCGATCAGGTAGTATGAGTCGTTGTGCAGCGCTCAACTAATGATGAATGGCCCATCCCATGGCGGAGATAACTTGTGCATTCCCTTCGTGCTCTGGACCAGGAACAGCACCAGATCCCCCTCACAAAAAGAGGTGGGGCGGATCCGGCTGGCGTCGTAGCGGTGCAAGTCCTGCTGATAGATTCCTGATCTGGATAGGGCCAGCTCGTGCGCCTCCTCAAGCAGGTCCACGCTGTCCTCCAGTGCTTCCTTGGCTTCTTGCTCCATGTAGAGCTGTTTGCGGGGTGCGTCGAACTAGATGTTAGTGGGAAGGACGGCCTCTGCCCCATAGACGAGGAAGAATGGCATGAAACCGGCTGAACAGTTTGGGGTGGTGCGCAGGCTCCATAGCACAATTGGCAGCTCCTCTATCCAGCATCCGGGTGACCTGACGAGTGGTTTGATCAGTCTTGGCTTGATTCTAGCTAGGACTAGGCCATTAGCACGCTCGCACTGCCCGTTCGACTAAGGGTGCGCGACCGAGGCTAGGTCCAGGCGGATACCCTTGTCTCCATAGAATCGAGCGAAAGCCCCTTTGGCGAAATTGGTGCCGTTGTCCGTGATGATGTTGTGTGGGTAACCGAATCGAATGATGATGTCCGTGAACAACTTGATCACTGTTACTCCGTCTAGCTTCTTTATGGGCTTTGCCTTGATCCATTTGGTGAATTTGTGCACGGCTACGAGCAGGTGCATCATGCCCGATCGAGCTGTCTTGAATGGTCCAACCATGTCCAGCCCCCAGACTGCAAATGGCCAGGTAATCGGTATCGTCTTGAGCGCTGCAGATGGCGTGTGCTTCAGCTGGCCGAATTGCTGGCAGCCATTGCATGCTTTGACCAGTTCCTGAGCATCCTTTAGTGCGGTTGGCCAATAGAAACCATGGTGAAGAGCCTTGGCTACTATTGCTCTTAATGAAGCGTGGTGGCCGCATTCGCCCTGGTGTATGTCCACTAGGAGCTTGATTCCTTCCTCTTGGCTTACGCATCATTGATAGATGCCTCTGACGCTATGCTTGTATAGCTCGTTGTTGATGATTGTTTATGCACTTGCCCTTCGTCTCACTTGTTGCTTCGCCACTTCCTCCTCTGGCAGCTCGTCCTTGGCCAAGAAGTTCATGAATGGTTTTGTCCAGTTGGGTGTTTCCCGGATGGCGTACACCGTTTGCATGATAAGCTTGATCTCCTCGTGGGAAGCTGGCTCCGGAGCATCGGGGGGTTAGACGGGTGGAAGCTCGCTCGCGGCAGTCCCCGATTGTGGTGGAGCAGTCCCCGGGTGCAGCGCGGCAGTCCCCGGTATTGGCGAGGCAATTCCCGGGTGCGGCGGAGCAGTCCTAGGGTGCGGCGATGCAGTCCCCGAGTGCGTTGGAGCAGTCCTCGGGTGCGGTGGGGCATTCCCCGGGTGCGCCGCTCCGGCTGCCCCTAGATCTGCATCGAGCACTATGGAGTCAAACTCCGGGGATGGAGTGATGGAGGGCTTGCGCAGGTGCTCGAGGGAGACTCTAGGCGGTATGGCCTCTCTTGTTGAGCCGACTCTGGCTAGGGCGTCAGCGGCTTCGTTGTTGGCCCTGGGTACGTGGTGGAACTCGCAACCTTCGAAGCAAGTGCACAGCTGCTGAACAAAGAAATAGTAGAGGGCCATGTTGGCATCCCTCACGTCCCATTCACCTAAGACTTGCTATACCACCAGATCTGAGTCTCCGAAGCAGAGTATTCTCTGAATGCCTATCTGCTTGGCCATCTTGAGCCGTAGATGAGTCCTTCGTACTCGGTGACGTTATTTGATGCCTTGAAGTGGATCTGGAGCACGTACTTCATCCGGTCGCCCTTAGGCGAGGTTATTATGATTCCGTCTCCGAGTCCACCTCACATCTTGGAGCCGTTGAAGTGCAGATTCCAGTATGTTGAGTCAAGGACTGGTGGCATGTACTGTGTCTCTGCCCAGTCGACGATGAAATCAGCTAGAGCCTGGGATTTGATCACCGTCCTTGGCCCATACTAAATGTTGTGCGCATCGAGCTCTATGGCCCATTTCGCCACACGCCCGGTGGTGTCCTCGTTGCCAATTATCTCTGCGAGCAGAGCCAGCACCACCACCTTGATGGAATTCTCTTGGAATTAGTGCTTGAGCTTCTTGGCGGCCATGTACACGCCATACACCAGCTTTTGGTATTGGGGGTAGTTCTGCTTGGAGAGTGACAACACCTCACTCTGGTAGTACATGGGGCGTTGGACCGGCTGGGCCTTCCCTTCTTCTGGCCTTTCCATGACCAGTACCACGCTGACGACTCTGTTGGTGGCCGTAATGTACATCAGCATTGGATCCTTTGCAGCCGGCGCCGCCAAGATGGGCGATGAGGTGAGCATGCGCTTGAGGTCGTAGAAAGCTTTGTCCGCCTGAGCCGTCCAGACGAACTTGTTCGCCTTCTTCATGAGTTGGTACAGGGGGAGGGCCTTCTCGCCCAGCCGACTAACGAACCGGCTGAGGGAACCAAACACCTGGTAAACTTCTACACGTCGCGCAAGTTTTGCGGCAGCTCCATGCGCTCAATGGCTCCTATGTTCTCCGGGTTCGCCTCGATTCCTTGCTCTGAGACAAGAAAACCGAGGAGTTTACCGTCTGGGACACCGAAGAAATACTTCTCCAGGTTCAGTTTGATCTAGAAGCGGCGGAGGTTGTCGAACATTTCCTTCAGTTCCTCGAGCAGCGTGTGCCGCTCTTTGGTCTTGATGACGACGTCGTCGATGTAGGCGTGCATGTTTCTACCAATCCGCGCCTGCAGGCATTTCTGCATGCAGCGCTGGTAGGTTGCTCCTGCGTTTTTCATACCAAAGGGCATGGTGGTGCAGCAGTAAGCCCCGTACGGGGTTATGAATGATGTCTTTATTTGATCAGTTACATTGAGCTTAATCTGGAGATAGCCCGAGTAAGCGTCCAGGAAAGACAACAAGTCACATCCGGCTGTGGAATCGATGACCTGATCTATCCGCGGCAGAGCGAAAGGATCCTTGGGGCATGCCTTGTTGAGGCTGGTGTAGTCAACACACATGCGCCACATCTTGTTCTTCTTCAGCACTAGCAACGGGTTGGCTATTCATTCTGGGTGGAAAACTTCCATGATGAAACCGGCTGCGAGCAGCCGTGTGATCTCCTCACCAATGGTTCTTCTCTTTTCTTCTGCGAAGCGGCGTAAAGATTGTTTGACCGGCTTCGCATCCGGTCGAACATGGAGAGAGTGCTCGGCGAGTTCCCTCGGGACACCTGGCATGTATTTGGGGCACCATGCAAAAATGTCCCGATTCTCACGGAGGAAGTCGACAAGCGAGCTTTCCTATTTGCTGTCCAGGCCATCTCCGACCAGGACGAACTTGCTCGGGTCCTCCTCGTTCAACATGATCTTCCTTGTGCCCTTGGATGGCTTGAACTGTGACTCGCCAGCCGGCATATCCTCTTGCAGGGCCGCCACATTTTGCATTATGACGCGCTTATCTTCTGCGATGATCATCGCCTCGACTAGCTTGGAGCCATCTGTGGCGCACTCGAACGAACGCTTGTAGCAGCCGTCGATGGTGATCACTCCTTTCGGGCATGGAAGCTTCATCTTGAGGTAAGCGTAGTGCGGCACTCCCATGAATTTGGTGAGAGCTGGGCGCCCTAGTATGGCATGGTAGGCGTGATACGTCGGAAACGTATCTATAATTTTTGATGCTCCATGCTTGTTTAGTATCTACTTTGCTTTACTTGTATACACTTTGAGGTGCTTTTTACATGTTTTCTGGTACTAACTTATTAACAAGTTGCAATAGTGCCAAATGCCTGTTTTTTGCTGTTTTTGGTTTCAGAAAAGTTAGTAAAGAAATATTCTCGGAATTGGACGGGACAAATGACAAAGTCAATTACTTTCCGTGGGGAACAAGAAGTCCAGAGGAGAGACGAGGAGGCGTACCAGGGCGGCTAAACCCCCCTAGGCGCAGGTGGGCCCTACCCCGCACCTAGGTAGGGTTTGCCCCCTCTGGCCGTCTCCTCGGCCTCCCCTTCTCCTATAAGAAGCCCCCGATGCAGAACCCTGGGTACCTGATCATAAATCCATGAAACCGTCTGTAGCCGTTGCCACCATCGTCCCTAGATCAGGGGGGATCTGAAGCTCTTCCCGGCACCTTGCCGGAGGGGAGATCATCTCGGAGGCCTTCTCTCCGGTATGATGTGTGAGTAGTTCCACCTTGGACTATGGGTCCATGTAGTAGCTAGATGGTTGTATCTCCTCCTTTGTGATTTCACGTATAGATCTTGTGAGCTCCGTTCATGATCAAGATCTAATCTATTTGTAATCATGAATGTTGTGTTTGCGGGGATCCGATGGATATTGAGATTATAATGTTTGTTTGATTAATGGTTTTGTCTTTATGATTCTATCATGTCTGCATTGTTTGTGATCTTGCATGCTCTCTGTTGCTAGTGGTTATCTTGGCCAAGTAGTTGCTAGTGACTCCAAGAGGGGGTATTTATGCTCGATAGTGGGTTCATGCCTGTAGTTTCCAAGGGAAATGACAATAATCTCTTTGGTTGTAGATGTGTTGTTTCTACTAGGGAGAAAACAACAGTCTCTTGTTCATGGAACATGTGGACTGTTTACCTTACACACTTTGCTTAAAGCAGTTGTCTGTTGCTTGCAATTTAATATTGGAGGGGGTTCGGATGATAACCTGAAGGTGGACTTCTAGTCATAGATGCAGTTGGATGGCATTCTATGTATCTTGTTGTATTGCCCAATCAACCTCATAGGATCTTTCTAACTAGTAATTGCATTGTTATTCCTTGCTCAGTTCCTGTCAATTGCCCTGCTGTAATTTGTTTACCTTTCATGCCATGTTGTTTATCTAAGGAGAGCACCTCTAGTGAACTATGGACCCCGGTCCAATCTTTACCATTGATACATCTTCCACTGTTACTTGTTTCCTTGCTGCAAACCACCATTACCTTCCACACCATACATTTAATCCTTTGTTATAGCAAACCGGTGAGCTTGATAACCTCACTGATTCGTTGGGGCAAAGTCTTGAGTTTGTGTTGTGCAGGTCTCCGCGTTGCTTGCAACACCTGTGTGATGTTTCCTTCCTCCTTCTGGTTCGATAACCTCGGTCTCAACTGAGGGAAAGCTTGCTGTTGTGCTCTTCACATCTTGCGCTTTGGGTTACCAACGAAGTGCCACGTCGAGCACCATCAAAGTCTTTCTGGCACCGTTGCCGGGGAGGCTAAGGACGTCTTCACAAGGGGAGTCCTTCACTTCCTTTCTCTTTACTTTGTTTTTAGTTTGCTTTGTTTCTCTTGCTTGGTTTTGTTTTCCTTTTTCCAAAAAACCCAAAAAAAATTAGTTCCTGCTCTAGTTGACACCTTGCTCTAGCTCACCATGTTGTTCCCCAAGTTCGCTCTAAAAGATCTTACAATAGGTAGCGGCTCCATAATTGGGAAAGATAATATTGAAGAATTCTTTAATCATGTTAGCAAGTATGATGATATTGAGGAAAAATCTATACCTGAACTTGCTCCTAATTATGAGATTGCTGCAACTTCTTTAGTTCATATGCTGGAGGCTAGGTATGTTAGCCTTAACCCCTTCATGAAATTCTTGTTTCTAAAACTAAAAGAAGAAAAGAATGCTGAAAAGAGGGAATTCATCCTTGAAACTTTATTTAATGAATTCCATGATGTTGTTAGGGAAGATAAAAAGGTCTTTGAGCGTTTCAATATGCTAGGATCCGATTTAGATGTTGTGGGTATGTTTGATAAAACTAAGCCTAGAGAAGAATTTAAGATACCCATACCCTTTAAGCTTGTTGGAATGCATGAAGCCTTTGAAAAGAATTTTGTTTGGATTGCTCCTGAAAATCTTTTTGATGAAAGTAGTAGACCAAAGAGAGATGAGAAGGGATCCTCCAAAACCCATTTGGATGAGATACCTTTCATAGTTGAATATTTTGCAAGTATGGATGTTAATGCTTCTTCATTTGAAAAATACTTGATTCTTCTTGCTTCTTGTGCCTAACTTAAAGGCGTTAAAGAAAAGTACTTGTTGGGAGATAACCCAAGAGTTTCCTTGAGTCTTGGAAGTTATTACTTCAGTAATAACCTCTCCTTATACTTTTTGTTTGATTTTTGTGCCAAGAATGACCTCTAATGAGAGGGAAGTAAGATTTGGGGAGTTGCTGTCCCGACACAGATTTCTATCCTCCACCATAAAAATTCGTGAGGAGTCTCTATAACTCAGATTGAGCTCAAAATTACGAATAAATCCCCCAGTATGTTAGCTAACTTTCGTAAGTTCAACACTTTTTTATTTGAGCAACATAAGATGTTCAAAACAATCGGTTTCTACCTGCTGGTGTGTTTTGACACATTTCTGCCATTATTTGCATTTGCTTCTTATTGATTCCTTCTTGAGTTCTCTGCAGGTAAATCGAGATTTTTTAAGGAGTTACTACAGTAGCTTGTGTTTTTAATGAAAAGTCTTGCTGTTCCAAAGCTTTGCCAAGCGGTCTAATATCTTTTGAATAAACTAATGTTGCTAATGAAGATTGTGTGAAGTTTTGTATGAAGGAAAAATTTCAGGTGTAGAGAGAGAATGATGTAATGAGATGAAGAATGGACAAAAGCTCAAGCTTGGGGATGCCACCATGGTGTCACCCAAAGAAATATCCAAGAAGTACAAGCGTCAAAGCTTGGGGATGCCCAAGGCATCCCCTTCTTCATCAATAAAAAGCTCAGATCTATCTAGACACTTCACTTTTATTGTTTCATGCACAGTTGTGTTGTTCTTGGAGTGTCTTAGTTTTTGATTGCTTTGCTTAGGTTGTTTAGTTTGCTTGAATAAAGTAAGTTTGGACCCCCGTTCTCGATGTGCTGTTTTGCAAATAAGTTTTCCTGGTGTTGGAAAGGAGTAGTAAGTTCTTGCTTGAAGTGCAAGAGGAGCTTGCATTGACTGTGACTTAGACTTTAGCATGACATGCTAGGTGTTGTTTTAGCATTATGCTTAGTGATTATTGCTGTAGCATGTCTTGTTCCTAACAATTGGGATTGCCTAGTGTGCGTTGAAGAAATTATGCGTTGTTTTAGCATGCAAAAGCATAGTATTGTGGTATTGTCCTTTGATGTTTTGCTTAGGTTGACTTGGTACATGATTACACCATGTTATGACTCTCACAAGTCACCATTAGCCTCTATGATCATTTAGTCCTTGACTTGTAGTACCACTCTTTGCTTTGATTAGTATGCTTTGTTGCATTACATGATTATGGCCATTATTGCTCTCTTAGTTGGTTGCTCCCAGTCTTTTGCTAGCCTCCACTTGTATGAGTAAGTTCTACTCATGCTTCCAACTCCCAAGTAACCAAGTTATTCCAAAGTGTCCACTATAAACTCATATGCATGGTGTGTTACACCATTCCAAGTATATTCTTGTTTTCAACTATCTTCCAATTAAAAACTATTTTGTTATGTGAAAACTTAGTGATTAAAGACCTCACGAACTTGATGGCACATTTTATTCTTTGCCCCTAATAAACTTGAACCATTGAGACAACTTTGTTGTATATGCTTGCACTTATAAGTTGGGATTAGCAGAACCGTGCTGTCACGGGGAACATTTTCAACATTTTACTTGTACTTTTGTACTCCTTTGATATAATGCTCTTTTGTCTATGGATGTTACCGGTGTGAAATGAAGTGGGAACTTGTAAGTCCATGGAGTTTGTATTCTGTGTTAGAGAAACGCCTGGGCCGCTAGCCTAAGCCATGCCTAATCATGGTGGAAACTTGCAACATCACCATAGTGAGCTATCTATGAAGCATCCTCAATAAAAAGCTATGCATATGGTAAATAAAAAGATTGCTGAGATGCTCATTGTCTGCTTGCCTTATCATTTTGGTTATGGGAAAGCTCATGTACCATGTGTAAGGGGTACCCCGTTGGCAGTTCTCAATGATATGCAAATACTTACAGTGACAAGAACTTGCCTGGGCCCTAAGTTGAGTATCCATGAGGTGTAGCCCTCATATTCAAGGGACTTGAGATTGCCAACTTATAGTTCGTCAAGTATATACTCTAGCTTTGCCACTTTAACCTTAACCACTTCAAGATGCTTATGATAGGGGCAATGAGGGATGAAAGCTAACAGGTACCATAATTTTTAGAAGCTCTTTTTGAAACTTGTAATCCCTACTTCGTTTATAAAAAGGCATGTCTTCAACCATTACTTGAGTATCCACCTTCTACTTTTAGGCACCATTAAGAGAGCATAGTTTTCATTCTATGTGCAGTGTTCCAAAGCTTATTAATTAATGCATATTATGTTATTACTTGTTCTTGTGCTACTTGTGTCTAGTCACCCTTGTGAACATTGCAGGTGTCCTATGCATTTTATTGCTACTCTATGAGGGACAAGCTGATTGCCACCATGCTATGTTTTCTGCATGTGAAACAAACAAACGTTTTTCAATGCATGTTATTCATGATCTTTGTTTGTACCTTGCCATGTTGCATGCATAGTTACTATGTCCTACTATTAGAACTCCATTCTTTCATGCACATGTTTAGAGTTCTTTGATCCCAGCTTTCAATGTTTGCAAATGGTTGGATCTTTATTGTGAGGGTGCATGTTCACCTCAAAAATTATTTTGTTTATCACTTACCTACTCGAGGACGAGCAGGAGTTAAGCTTGGGGATGTTGATACGTTGGAAACGTAACTATAATTTTTGATGCTCCATGCTTGTTTAGTATCTACTTTGCTTTACATGTCTACACTTTGAGGTGCTTTTTACATGTTTTGTGGTACTAAATATTTAACAAGTTGCAACAGTGCCAGATGCCTGTTTTCTGCTATTTTTGGTTTCAGAAAAATTAGTAAAGAAATATTCTCGAAATTGGACGGGACAAATGACAAAGTCAATTACTTTCCGTGTGGAACAAGAAGTCTAGAGGAGAGACGCGGAGGCGTGCCAGGGCGGCTAAACCCCCTAGGCACGGGTGGGCCTCCCCTTCTCCTATAAGAAGCCCCAATGCAGAAACCCTGGGTACCCGATCAGAAATCCACAAAACCGTCTGTAGCCATCGCCACCATCGTCCCTAGATCGGGGGGGGGGGATCTGAAGCTCTTCCCAGCACCCTGCCACAGGGGAGATCATCCCAGAGGCATTCTCTCTGGTATGATGCATGAGTAGTTCCACCTTGGACTATGGGTCCATGTAGTAGCTAGATGATTGTATCTCCTCCTTTGTGATTTCACGTATAGATCTTGTGAGCTCCGTTCATGATCAAGATCTAATCTATTTGTAATCATGAATGTTGTGTTTGCGGGGATCCGATGGATATTGAGATTATAATGTTTATTTGATTAATGGTTTTGTCTTTATGATTCTATCATGTCTGCATTGTTTGTGATCTTGCATGCTCTCTGTTGCTAGT
This sequence comes from Avena sativa, assembly GCA_916181665.1. Classification (NCBI taxonomy): domain Eukaryota; kingdom Viridiplantae; phylum Streptophyta; class Magnoliopsida; order Poales; family Poaceae; genus Avena; species Avena sativa. The sequence continues at coordinate 201,731,170 of OV702282.1, forward strand.
GGTTATCTTGGCCAAGTAGTTGCTAGTGACTCCAAGAGGGGGTATTTATGCTCGATAGTGGGTTCATGCCTCTAGTTTCCAAGGGAAATGACAATAATCTCTTTGGTTGTAGATGTGTTGTTGCTACTAGGGAGAAAACAACGGTCTCTTGTTCATGGAACATGTGGACTGTTTACCTTACACACTTTGCTTAAAGCAGTTGTCTGTTGCTTGCAATTTAATATTGGAGGGGGTTCGGATGATAACCTGAAGGTGGACTTCTAGTCATAGATGCAGTTGGATGGCATTCTATGTATCTTGTTGTATTGCCCAATCAACCTCATAGGATCTTTCTAACTAGTAATTGCATTGTTATTCCTTGCTCAGTTCCTGTCAATTGCCCTGCTGTAATTTGTTTACCCTTCATGCCATGTTGTTTATCTAAGGAGAGCACCTCTAGTGAACTATGGACCCCGGTCCAATCTTTACCATTGATACATCTTCCACTGTTACTTGTTTACTTGCTGCAAACCACCATTACCTTCCACACCATACATTTAATCCTTTATTATAGCAAACCGGTGATCTTGACAACCTCACTGATTCATTGGGGAAAGTCTTGAGTTTGTGTTGTGCAGGTCTCCGCGTTGCTTGCAACACCTGTGTGACATTTCCTTCCTCCTTCTGGCTCGATAACCTCGGTCTCAACTGAGGGAAAGCTTGATGCTGTGCTCTTCACACCCTGCGCTTTGGGTTACCAACGAAGTACCACGTCGAGCACCATCAAGGCACTAGAGAGGTTCACCACCTCGAACCAGATCGGCTCGTGGCGAAAGTTGTTTTTGTTGCCGAAGATGACGTCCAGTAGGATCTTGCCGATTGGCGAGTGTGATGGACCTGGGACCGCCCCTTGAAATGAAGTGCTTGAGGGCTGCATATGGGACTCACTGATGCCGAGCCGCTGGAGGCTGCTGCGGTACAGGAGGTTGATGTTGCTGCCTCCGTCGATGAGCACATGGGAGAAACGGCATGAGTGCTTCTTGGAGACGATGATGGGGTCCAGGACTAAAGCGTAGCTGCCAGGGCTTTGCAGCACGGCCGGCTGGTCTCCTTTGCTCCAGGTGATTGCCTGGTCAGACTAATGTAGGTACCGATGAACAGCAGGAACAATTGCGTTGACCTCTGCCTCGCGCCTCCTCTTGCTGTGCTTTGTCTCCGGCTCTGCGAGGAAGATGTGATAATTTCCCACTTGACGCGGGTAACCGTCTTCGTCATCCTCACGGCGGTTGTGCAGTTCCCTGTTGTCTGGCGGGCCTCCGGCTGGTGGTGGGGGTGGTGGTGGGAGACCGCCGGCTTCAGTCATCTTCTTCGTCCAGCTGCACAGGCGCGTTGTATGGTTCACAGGCTTGTTGTCTCCGTTGTGGACTTGCACGGCCCATCGAGCATGGACTCCATGGTGTACTTGGGCCATGGTGGCCTGTCATCTGGTCTCTGTCTCCGGCTACCACCTGCAGTCGGGTCCTCGTGTACTGCCGCTACTTGCTTGGTGTCGTATCGGCTATCAGACTGGTCGTCTTTCCTCTTGCCATGGCGGTTGTCATGGCCGTGCCGCCTGGAGTGATGGTCACCCGGCTGGCGGCGCTCCGCCTGCTCATCCGTTATGATCTGTCCTTGGTTGTCCACCACGATGGGCTTCTTCAAGGTCGTGTCGGCAGTGGCGTACTTTTCTGTAATGGCCATGACCTGGGCCATGGTCTGCGGGTCTGCCCGGCTGAGCTTGTGCTTCAACATGGAGCCGTCTCGGCAACCGTTGGTGAATAAGTCGATTTCCTGATGCTCGCGCACCCCTTCACACGTGTTGTGCATGTTGGTCCACCGGGTGAGGTACGCGTGGTCGGACTCTTCTTTTCCTTATACGCAGAGGGCGAGCTCACGAGGTCGACCCGGCCTCTTGTATGTTCCGGTGAAGTTGCGAATGAACGCTTCTTCGAATTCCAACCAGGCGTTGATGCTGTTGTCAAGGAGGCTGTTGAGCCACGTTCTTGATGAGTCGACGAGCATGAGGGGGACGTAACGGACGGCCAGGCGGAGGTTTCTGTTGGCGATTCCCACGGGAGTGGTGTAATCCACATCCAATCCTCGGTCTTGACTATGCCGTTGTATTTTGGCATGTCTCTTGGAAGCGAAAAACCTTTGGAAACGGCTCATTCCGGATGCGCGGGGCGAAGCATTTCGGTCCAGCCGGAGTTTCTTCTTCTAGCGCGCGTGACGGCACCAGGAGATCGATGCGCCCGCGCACGTTTAGGTGCGGCGCGGGTGGGTCCTTGTTCGCGCCAGCTCCATCTTCCGGCGCGCGTGCTTTCTTTCCTTGGGAAGCTCCTGCAGCTGGCGCGCGGCTCACACTGGAGGCGGTGGCGTGGCGGTTATGGTGGCCGCGATTGCCGGATTCGCCACGCAGGTGGCTATTTTGCCCGGAGCCTCCTGGAGAAGACGCCAACTGGTGCTTGCTTCCTCCGTGCACCGTCTGGTCCGCGCCTTTGCGGAGGACTATGTCCCGGTGTTGCCTGCTTGGCTAGGGCCGCCTTCGGCCTGCTGCTTGTTGGTGGTGGCGACAAGGAGCTGGACGCGTTCCTGCTGGCGACGGAGCTCTTCTCCCTCGAGATGTCTCAGCTCCACGACTGCTACTTCGGCCGCTCTCATGTTTTTGGCGGGAGTTCTATAAACGGGTTGCGCCACGCCAGCGCGCGAGTCAGTGGTGTGGTCCAGTTCCAACGCGAGGTCGCACCCCCGGTGCTGGACTTGCCTGGCAAAACCGTGGGCGGCGTTGTACTCGTGCACGGTGGCGTTTAGTCGGCGCTGGTTAGCGGCGACCTTGGTGGCTTCCTCTAGGAGCTTCTAGCGCGTGGCTTCGAGTGCAGCCGCAGTGGCTGCTGGGTCTGCCTCGATGACGACAGGAGCGCGAAGGTGTTGGATGGAGGCGGTGAGCGGGTCCTACTCCTGCTCGAGCGCGGATCCCTCTCCTCCCGCTCGGCGCTCCTGAGGCGGGCGGTGGTTTTCGTGGGCATTCACCACCATGACCTCGACGCAGTCGTTCGCCGCGTCCGGGCTGTGGGCGAGGTGGTTGAGAGGCATGTCGGAGATGGTGTCGACCGCGCTGGGGAAAACCTCGGTGATGGTGGCGACGTAGATGCGGAGGTCCCCAAAGTGCATGATGGATCCATTGGCGGGGAAGGTGTTCCCGACGAAGCACGAGGCGTTGTCGACAACGCAGTCGAAGGCGCCGAGCGTGAGGATGAGGCTGGAGGCCACGCGTTCACTGATGACCCACAAGTATAGGGGGTGCATCGTAGTACTTTCGATAAATAGGAGTGACGATCCCAATGAGGAGCAAAAGGTGTTGACTAGTGGTAAGGAGCTGGAAATCTCTGTAAATACTTAGCAAACGGATTTTTAGGGGTTTTCTGATAAAGCAAAGAAATAAAGTGCAAGTAATAAAGACAACGAACAATTGCAGCAAGTGGCCCAATCCTTTCTTAGCAAAGTACAAGCCGGTGGAAATACTAATGAGGACCAAACGTTCTCGAGGACACGTGGGAATTCTGTTAAGTGCTTTCGCTTCAAATAGCTGAGTAGTCTTCTTTGGTTTTGTAAGTGTTGTGTCGTTGAACCTATTCTAATGTACCGACCTTACTTGGACTAATACATACTTGTGATTAAACCCCCTGCAAGCATCCACAACTACATGAAAGCAATTAAGGTATAAACCTAACCACAGCCTTAAACTCTGAGATCCTACACTCCCTTGTGCAATGGTTTCCTAACGGGGGTTCAGGTTTCTATCACTCTGGCAACCCCACAATTAGTAGGCAAATACACAATGCATTCCCCTAGGCCCATAAATGGTGAAGTATCATGTAGGATCTCACAAGTAGACGTTCACATGACACCACTAGAACAATAGCACCACAACTTAAATACTAAACCATTGAATAATATCTCAACACAAATCCACTACTAACAACATGACTTCTCCCATGTCCTCAAGAACTAAACGAACTACTCACGACACATCATATGGATCAAGATCAAAGATGATATGGTGATGAATAACAATCTGAACATAAACAATTATCCAATGGTTCCACTCACAAGCATCAACTACAATAGTAATCAACATCGAGAAAGTTTCCCCTAAGAACTATGCAAGTATTCAACATGATTGTTACAGCGGGATGGAGTGGTGATGATGGTGCTGGTGGAGATGATGGTGCGGATAATGATGATGATACCTATGAAGTCTAGCTTGATGATGGTGTTGATGGCGATGATCTCCCCTCTCCGGGAAGGGATTCCCCGGCAGAAATCTGTCTACCTGAGAGCTCTTTCTCTCTCGGTGTTTTCCGCCCCGCAGAGGCGGCGGAATCTTTCTGTGGTCGCTTCCTATGTATTAGGGTTTCGAGGAGAAGATATAGGCGAGAGGGCGGAGCCATAGGTGGGCCACACCACCTGTAAGCGCGGCCTAGGGGTGGCCCACGCCTGGGGGATGTGGCCCTCCTGTGGCCCATATCCTCCTCCCCTTTTGGCATTCTTCGTCTTCTAGGAAAATATGATTTTCCATAGTTTTTCTGGTATTTTTCTGATCTTCACGAAATTGCATCAAAACACCTCTTTTTCCATCAGAATCCTGACTCCGGCAGTTCATCCTCCAAGAATCATCCAACATGCAAAAACAGGTGAAAATTCATAAGTAACACCTCTTAATATGAAATATATCAATGAATATAAGCAAATTATGATATAGAATGGTGATGCAAATTGGACATATCAACTCCCCCCCCCCAAGCTTAGACCTTCACTTGTACCCAAGAGAAAACTGAGCTCAGTAAACATGTCCACCGGTTTATGGAGTGAAGTGTTGATAAAAGAATACGGACAAGAAGCATCACACTTACCATTACACAACTCATAGAAGAAAGCAAATCACCATTATATAACTTAGATTGCAACAAGTACAGGAGTCATAATAGAGATGCATAAAGATAAATCATAATTGGAATTGGAAAACTTTGTTCTTGGCCAGAGAATAGCTGGCAAACGGTTTTCACAAAAAGCTTTTGTATAAGTTTTACAACTGGAGTACTCTTTGCTCAAACAAAAAGGTTTTTCACAATGATAGCTTTCAAAGTAATACTCAATAGATAAGAGTCTTGTGCAAACAAGGAAGATGAAGAACATGATTGAATAAATCATCATATGAATGCTTGAAACACAATAACTCAAATGCTTGCTAGAGAGAGAGAGGAAGTAGGTTTACTGACTCGACTTAGAAGTAGAAGAAAGGCCCTTCATAGAGGGAAGCAGAGATTTCAAGTTCATAAAGAGCTTCCAAAAGATTATGGTACTTACTAGCTTTGAGCTCTCATTGCCCCTATCATAAGCATCTTAAGGTGATTAAGGTTAAAGTGAACAAAGATGGAGTATATGCTTGACGAAATATAAGTTGGCAATCTCATGTCCCTTGAGTACGAGGGCCGCTCCTCATGCTACTCAACTTTAGTTACTGGTAAGTTCTTGTCATTGTAAGTACATTTGTATCATAAAGAACCGCCAACGGGGTACCCATTGCACATGGTACAGGAGCTTTCCCATAACCAAAATTACAAGGAAAGCAGACAGTGAGCATCTCAGCAATCTCTTATTTTCCATGGGAAAATGGAGCTTTTTTCTCTCTTTCCTCTTTTCAATATGTCTCTTCTTTTTTTATATAAGAGGAAAGCTTCATAGATTGCTCACTATGGTGATGCTACAAGTTTCCACCATGATTAGGCATGGTTTAGGCTAGCAGCCCAGGCGTTTCTCTAACACATATACATAACTCCATGGACTTACAATCTCCCCTTTTATTTCACACCGACGACATCCGCAAACAAAAGAGCATGATATCAACTGGGTATGTATTTACAGGTGTTGAAAGCATTCCCCGTGACAGCACGGATCTACTAATCCCAACGTATAGATGCAAGCATATAAAACTTCGATGACACAATGGTTCAAGTTTATTAGGGGCAAGGAAATAAGGTGTGCCATCGAGTTCGTGAGAGCTTTACTAACTAGTTTTCACATAACAAAATAATTTTTAATTCGAAAGATAGATGAAGCTTGACAATTTGCTTGGAATAGCAATAATGCTAATAGGTAGATATAGTGGACACAAATGGCACATGTTTGGTTCAAAGGGATTGGATGCATGAGAAGTATGACTTCTCAAAACAGGTTTTTGGCTAGCAAGGTTGGGTAGCAAGCAAAAGAGTTGAAGGAAACAAGCAAACCTACAAGTGATAAATCCGCACATGCAATATTCCTTGAAGACATAAATGATCTTAAATAAAGAATACTAAGATTATGAGCCAATCAAGAAAGAAAATAAATGATACAAAATATCTGTAAGATTTTTCTCTTTTCCTTTCAAACCTCAAAAAGTGTTGCTATTGACCAGAGCACGGTTTGCCAAAACCAATTAAGATCTACTTGATGCTCCCAAAGTGATGCCAATACTGATCAACAAGATAAATCATATAATAGATATTGAAAACTAAAATAAGAAGTGCAAAAAGTAAAATATGAGACTTCTCATTAATATTCCATAAAGGCACTCACACCAAGGGATACCTAGATAACCAACTAAAGGAGAGATACTTCCACATGCAAACCAACCTATAAGATAACTTCTCTACCAAAGATATGAATCTACTAGAAAGGTAAAAGATAAAAGATAATGATGTGATATCGCGGCACTCCCCCAAGCTTGGAACAAGCCAAGGGTATGCCAAACCTGATGACGAATTACTCCTTCGGTGGTGGTGGCGTTCCCTTGTTTAGGGTAAGATCATTCAAGGACTTACACAAACCTCAATGGCAACATTAGTGTATGCAAAAACCATAAACCTTTAGGTACACACTTCAACTGAAAACCATCAACACAAAATCTACTGTAGCAAATCCTTCGCAAAACCCCAAAAATAATTTGAAAGGGAATCAATATAAGAAGCAAATGCTAATGATGCCAGAAATCTGTCAAAACAGACCAAAAGGTAAAGATTGGTTTTTTCAAAAACCTTCTGTTGCTCAAATCAAAAAGTGCAAAACTAATGAAAGTTGGGTAACAACTTGGAGAACAAGCAGATAAATATACAGCTCCATCCGAAGTACTGAGCTCCTTCACGATTTTTTACAATGCAGCACGAAAATCTGTCCTAGGACAGCCACTTTTCACAACTCCTCTACTTCTCAAAAGTAGTTGATCTTGACACAAAAACCAAAACAAAAAGGATAAGGAGCGGTTATTACTAACTTCCAAGACTCAACAAAACTATTGGGTTATCTCCCAAGAAGTACTTTTCTTTAATGCCTTTAAGTTAGGCTTGATAATTTCAAAGATGCTCACATAGGAGATAAAGATTTGAAGTGAAAGAGAGCATCGAGAAGCAAATATCCAACACATTCGAGTCTAACCCACTTCCTATGCAAGGGAGTCTCATGAGAAAACAAATTGTTGAAACAAAAAGCCACTAGCATAGGAAGACAAAACAAATGCAACTTCAAAGCTTTCAACATAAAACTAGGAAACTTAACATTATTGAGATGCATAAAATCATGTTTTCCTCTCTCTCATAATAACTTTCAGTAGCACTTTGAATAAAGTTGACAATATAACTATCACAGGAAACAACTTTATCATCAGAATGAGCATACTTATAATCATCAAAAAGAGGTCTAAGGTCATAAACTAGATCAATAGAAGCAGGTTGTTCAATCCTGAAATCTTCATTAGGCAAGATATTTTCACAAGGGGCTTTAGCAAATTTGGAGAAGTTAAACTCATAAGAATATCCATCAAACTTAGTCAAAAAAATACCTTCTTACAATCTATAATAGCTCCACAAGTGTTCAAGGAAGGTCTACCAAAGATAATAGGACAAGTTTTACTAGCTGCTGAATTAAGCACTAGAAAATCAGCAGGATACTTAATCTTACGGCAGAGAACCTCCACATCTCTTACAATACCAATAGGGCAAATGGTTTCCTTATTAGCAAGGTGAATAACCACATCAATGTCCTCAAGCTCACAAGGACCAATTTCATGCATAATTTCCCTGTAAAGCTCATAAGGAATAGCACTAGAACTAGCACCAATATCACATAAACCATAATAGAAATGATCACCTGTAACATCCCTAAAATCATGATTTCAAAGATTGCATATCATTCATTCATGCATATTGTTTTGAGATCAATTTCAAACCAAATTCAAGAAAACAGAAGCACATAGTGCTATCATTTTATGTGAGCAAACTTAAATCAAATGGCCATCCCCATTTGAGAGCTTGAATGTTTTAAACCAAGATTGTTTGTCTCCCTTGTTGATTGGTTTGAGTGTGGAGTTAGAACAAAATTTTACAAAATAAAAAAATGGGTTCAAAACCATTTTCAAAACATTTGCAAATCTAGTGTTATGGCACTGTTTATTTTGTTATTTCAAAAGAACCAAGCTTGAACAGAGAGACCACCTGATTTTATGTCCTGAAAAGTGATTGTTGCACACTGCAAAAATCCCAAAAAGGTTTGAATTCAAAAGAGTTTGAATTCATTTGAAACTCAATCCAAAAAATCAAATCAGAAAAAGAAAAGGTTTAAAGAAAAGGAAAAAGGCCGGCACTCCTATTCTAGCCCAACAGCGAAACCGGCCCAGCTAGCCCACCCGGGTTCCCTCTATCTCTCGCACGCGCAGACGCACCCATGTAGCCACTGACGCTCGGACCCCACTCCCTCTCTGCTTATTTCGCTGACAAGCGGGCCCTCTCCACGTCACTCCTTCTTCCCCAAATCTCGCGCGCAGACGCCGTCGCCGCTGGCCGTTGCTGCGTTGATTTCTCGGCATAATTTCCATTGATTCGCTGAGCGTTTCTTGTCGAGCCTCCGCCTACTTAAGCACCTCCCCACTCCGCTCCATTCCCCTCACTCAATTTCATCTCCACGCCCCCAGGCTGCTCGCAACTCGCCAAACACCGCCGCAGCACCGACGACCTCCGGCAGCAAATTCCGGTGAGTTCCGACCGCCCCTATGCCTCTGATTCAAACGAATGTGCCCAGCATGATCTCGTGCATCTTCTGATACTCTTCGCTTGCCTGTTCGTGACCCAGGACGCCGTCCCCGTTCGTGCCCGCAACCGACCGAGCCGCCGCTCAACTCCGACGACCAATTACGGTAAGCAGAGCGCGCCCCTTGCCCCCTCTTGCATACGAGGATGTTCGCCACTGTCTTGCGCGTCTCCTAATCCATCTGGTTCGTGCTAGGGCGACGTGAAACCTCGGCAACAACTTCGACAGCAACCACCCGACGCCGTGCACGACTCCGACGAGCTCCAGCAGCCCCTGCCGTGCGCCCCTTGCCAAGCCACCTCCACGTTGAGCTTCACCTCGACCCTGCGGTTCTGGTAAGCACCCTCTCCCCTCCCCGGACGACCTAGAACGCCAGCGCCGCCGCTGACAGACGCGCCGCCTCCAGTCGCCGCTGCTAGCGCCGCTAGTCTATGGTCGAGGCAACAACAGCCGTTAGATGTAGATATGGCGGTTTAGATTAGATCCGAGCGAATCGTTTTCTTTGAATCTGGCGCGTTGGATCTGACTTGATCCGACGGAGCTGAAGGGTGATCCTGAGCGAAGCGGTATCGACCAATAGGATAGCGCCGCGTGGCTAGGGTTTAGTTTAAAAACAGAATTTGAATCAGATTTATATCCAAATTTGATTTGCTTGTAACTTTTGATTCCCACGTTAGATTTTAGCAAATTTTATACCGTTGGAATCAGGAAGGCAAGCCCTTTCTGTTTATGAAATGTGTTTAGTGTTTAGTTTCTGTTAAAATGACTTTATTTGCAGAAACTTGTTTAGGACTATTTTGAGTATAGGAATTGTTTAGGAAATTGTTTTAGTGTCAAATAAACTTTGTTTAGCAAGTTTTTAACTTTATTATGATTCAGTACTATGCACTTGCTTGGTTGAGCTTTAAAAATCATCACTTAGCATCTTGCATGCATGCATATATATTTTTGATTGAATATGTCTTGTATGTGATATTCTTTGTGTAGACTTTGGTGCTAGTGATTGTGATTGTGAAGAGTGCTACTCTCCCAACTACCAAGGCAAGTGGTACTTCATGAATATTTCTATCCCTATATTTTTATACAAGCATTAGAAATATTTTGCTAAGTCTTGCATGTTACTATTTTTGCCAAATGCCATGTTGGGAAATCCTAAGTAGTTGTAGAATTGCTAGGAAATTTCTAAGTTAAGTTACTATCTATGCCATGCTTAGCCTAGCTAGTAGCAAACAAGGGTTGGTGATATATACATGCTATGATGAAAATATTTCTAAGTCTTTGGACTTATGTTTTTCTTAATAAAACAACTAAGTCAATGAATCACCTGGGTGGAAAGGGACTTGATTGGTGGTTTTGGTTGAGTGGTTACACAAGGCCCATGGCTATGGTTTACCTTGTGTATCTCACTTGTGGAAAGACACCCAGGAACAAAGGGATATTAGAGGCCAAGTGTTGAGAAGCTTCTAGTGCAGCCACTTGGCAATATGGGCTCTGCCTGGATCACATAGGTTGCTAGAACTTAGCCATTTGGACAGTTGGTGGTAGTGGGAATGATAGGTTGGAACGCGTCCTTTTGGTCTAAGGGAAAGCTTCTGAAAGGTCCTGTCTTGGTGAAACCAAGTCTGGTGGGGAAAGTGCACAACCTCTACAGATGGAAAAATCTAAGTACTTAGCCAAGTCCATGGCAATGGACAACTTGAGCATCAAGACATGGAAGCTATCAAGAATCTCATCATTCCAACTTCTAAGTAAAAACTTGTGGGTGAACAAGGGTGAAGGACCTCAATGTCTATTGGTGGTTCCTTGGGAAAGGTTTTTGACAAAGAAAAACTTAGTGATTTCAACTAATAAAAAAAACCTATTTTGAGCAAAGCAAGCCAAGCTACACTTAGCCAAAATGCATATAGTAATGTAGTCCACCTAAATTTTACTAAGGTATCACTTGCCAATACTATTCCAAAGTATTGACCCACTGTGGCTGTAACTTGTGATGTTGCAGGTTACTCTGATGAGGATTAGGTGTCATGAGTCTACACTCAACATGTTTGCCTGTGGCACATGAAGATGAAGACTTATATTTACTTACTTATTCAAACTCTTGTATTAGGCCTGTGGCCTTGAGTTGTAAAGACTATGTTATCTCTGGAATGGATGTAATAAATGACCTTTGTATCTGTGTACTTCATCTTAAACTGTGGATGCTAGCAATGATCCAGGGACTAGCATTGCAATCACAGGGATCCTTTTCCTTTACAAAGGAGGGATCTTACAGATGGTATCAGAGCACTGTGTTGCCTGTAGGATTATGACCCTAGGAATGGAAACCACTAAGGAAAAATTTTCAACTACTTCTACACTTGTCTATTCTTCTCTTAAACTTTTCTAATCTTCTCTCTCATCTCTATTTGTAGATGAACTCCATCAACGAAGCCGTGAGGAAAGGACCACTCATGACAATGACTTTGCAGTGTGAGACAGAATTCCCCAAGGCTCTCAAGGACCTCATGGTTGCATTAGAGATACAAGGTGCTGCTGTGTACAAGGGTTTTCCAGTGATGGATGAAGGAGTGGAATACTGGTGGGTACAACTTCACTTGTATAAAAACAAGGAAGACATCCATCAGGAAAAAGGATTCTGCATGTACACCAACACTATAGTGCACACCACATTCTTTGAGTCAGCAAGAGATGCAGCTTGGAGGACTATCAAAGAACTTAGTGCTAGAGTTAAGTGCAGAATGCTCAACCTCCAAAAAGACTTAAAGAAAGAGAAGGAACATACCCAAGAGTTGGAGGCTACCAACCAAACCTTAAGAGGAGACATTATAGACTTAGTGATGGAGTCATGTGAGCAAGATAGGCTGATTGCCTCTAGAAACATTGTGTTAGCCAATAGATCTAGTGAGATAGGATTGTAAACATACTTCGTTAGTTGGACCACCACCTATCACCTTATTTTCCAAAATGTTGCTTAAAATAAGTTTGAACCTTTGGTTGTTGTAATGGTTTCATGTATGCATGACTTGTGTGTTTTGCTTCCCAAGGATATGTATGTGATGTTATGTCTTTTGTTTTATCTTGGTTTGTGTTGTTCTAACTTTTCTATCTTATAAATAGATGCCTATTACCATCAGCACTGTTGAGGAGTTCCAGGTTACCCGCTTTGGTCCTCGTATCGTTGAGCTTACCACTTTGCTCAATCTCCCTCTTCCCACCATCATGGTGCATCCCCTCACCAAGTTTGAGAGGAAGGACCTCTGGGGCTTCAAGGTGAACCAGCCCAGACGCCAGACAGAGCCTACTATGGAGGCCATCGTCTTCAAGATTATGCACGATGACAGGGAGAGAGGCCTTGAGGTAGTGATGCAGGATCTGATAGGACGTCTGCTAGGGCGACACTCCTGACAGGTTAGAGGCACCCACTTTCACGTCTTCGGAAGACGTGATGAGGATGGAGAGTCCATCGACTTCGAGGACGATTCGAGGGATGCAGCAGAGCCGATACGCCTGTACCTCCAGGACTTAGAGTCTCTCATTAGGCACGTGGACATGGACAAGACAAATGTCATGCTCAGCAATGATGAGCTCCAGGTGCAGCTTCGCGAGAAGGACAAGCTCTTCGCGCAGCAAGACGAGATAGTCAAGGAAATGGAGGCGAAGTTCGAGACCCAGGACAGGAAGTTCAAGAGTCAGGAGAAGCGTGTCCAGGATAGGAACAAGAAGATCCGGGACATGACTAAAGAACTGCAGTCCAAGGACTTCGAGCTAGAGCAGCAGCAGTCGGTGATTGAGAGGCTTCGTTCCCAGAAGAGGGCTCTCAAGGCCAAGATAGAGTCCTGACCACTACCATCGAGGAGAACAAGGCCGCGATGGAGAACGCAGGTCTTACCTTTGTCGAGGAGGAGATTGATGCCGATGAGTAGACTTGACTACTCGTTTATCTTTTATTATCATACTTGTTATTTGAGAACTTGCTATTGGACCATCCGACATGTGGATGGCTTGCTACTTGTGTGTTTTACCTTATGAACTTGTTATCTTGTTGTTGAACTTTTATCTTGTGTTGCATGCTTGTGTTTGCTTATGTGATGTAATGTGCATGAAAGCATCTATGGGTATCTCATTCTTATCTCTATTTGAACAAACCACAGATGCCTCCTCGTCGTGCAAACCCCAACCCCAACAACAACAACAACATCACTCCCGAAATGCAGCAAATGATGACTGCTCAAACACAACTGATGCAGATGATGACAACATTCATCCAGAACCAAAACAATAACAACAACAACAACAATAACAACAACAACAACAACCCTCCGGGCTTTGATATGCTTACTAGATTCTTGAGACTGAGGCCAGCAAAGTTCTCAGGAATGACTGATCCCATGGTGGCCAATGATTGGCTACGCTCAATAAACAAGGACTTGGTAACTGTGGGCTGTACGGATGCTGAAAAGGTCAGATTTGCAGCACATCTGCTGGAAGGGCCAGCCGCCACTTGGTGGGACAACTTCTAGATCACCACTCCCATAGATGAAGTGACATGGGCGATCTTTGAGGATGGCTTTCGCACTGCTCATATCTCATCAGGAGTGATGAGCCTGAAAAAGAAAGAGTTCCACAATCTGAAGCAGCGCCACCGCAGCGTGGCTGAATACATTGAGGAGTTCAACAATCTGGCGCGTTATGCACTGGATGAAGTTGACACCGATGCCAAGAGAAAGGAAATTTTTTTGGAAGGCTTGAATGATGAGCTGAATCTGCAATTGGCTGTGGCCTATGTTCCCACATATCAGTCGCTCTGTGACAAGGCTGCTATTTTGGAGAACAAAATGAAGCAAGTTGAGAGTAGAAAGAGGAAGCACTCCGACAAGCACAGCTCGGGATCGTCTCACAAACGATCTCACTATGATGACAGTGGAAGCTCAGGATCCCACAAGCATGGTAAATTCAACAAGAACCACAACCACAACTGTCATGACAACAAGCATCACCGTAGTCATGACAATGACAAGTACAAGAACCACAAGAGTGGACATAAGGGCCACCACAGTGGTAATGGAAGTGGAAGTGGAAGTCAGCCTGTTAAGAGAGACATCAGTCAGGTTGAATGCTTCAAATGTAAGAAGATGGGGCATTATGCAAATGAGTGCCCTGAAAAGAAAGTTGAAGGACCTATCAAGCCCAATCCTTTCCAGAAAGGACAGGTGAACCACATCAATGTGGAGGAGGTCTATGAGGAGCCTGATGCTGTTGCTGGTAAGTTCAGACTCAATTCTATTCCAGCATTTGTACTCTTTGATACTGGTGCATCTCATTCATTCATATCAAGAGCATTTATTGAAAGAAATGAACTACCGGTAGAAACTATTGGGTGTCCTATAAAAGTAAGTTCTCCTGGTGGAGAAATGATAGTGAATTCGGGATGTCATGATCTAGTCATAGAATTTGGGAAATATAAGTTTCCCGTTAACTTGATAATTCTAAACTCCCAAGGATTGGATGTCATTCTGGGAATGGACTGGATGACTAAGTACAAAGGAGTGATAGATTGTGCCAACCATACTGTCTCACTCACAACTCCAGAAAATAAAAGGATCAGATTCAAGACCAACCTTGAAGCAAAAAGGAGTATGCTTAATTCTCTTAAGGGGGTTAGCATGGACAGTGTACCAATTGTGAGTGAGTATCCGGATGTGTTTCCGGAAGAATTACCGGGAATGCCACCAGATAGAGATGTGGAATTTCTTATAGATTTAGTACCAGGGTCTGGACCTATAGCAAAGAGACCTTATAAAATGTCAGTTGATGAACTGAAAGAACTCAAGAAACAACTAGGAGAACAGTTGCAGAAAGGATTTATTCAACCAAGTTCTTCATCTTGGGGAGCCCCAATCTTGTTTGTGGAGAATAAAGATAGAAGTCAAAGGTTATGCCTAGATTACCGTTCACTCAACGAGGTAACTATCAAGAACAAATATCCTTTGCCTAGAATCAATGACTTGTTTGATCAGCTTGAAGGAGCATGTGTGTTCTCAAAGATTGATCTAAGGTCAGGCTATTTTCAACTCAAGATAAGAGAACAAGACATACCTAAAACAGCGTTCACCACAAGGTATGGATTGTATGAGTATACCGTAATGCCTTTTGGCTTGACCAATGCTCCAGCATACTTCATGAATATGATGAACAAGGTGTTCATGGAAATTCTTGACAAGTTTGTTGTCGTTTTCATCGATGACATCTTAGTCTACTCCAAGAGCAAAGAAGAACATGAAGGACACTTACGATTGATACTTGAGAAGTTGAGAGAGCATAAAATTTATGCCAAATTCAGCAAGTGTGAGTTCTGGTTGGAGGAAGTTGGTTTTCTTGGTCATGTTATGACGAAGGATGGTGTAGCAGTTGATCCTGCTAAGGTTTCAGCTATGACTGAATGGGAATCTCCCAAGTCCGTGAAAGAAGTTCGTAGTTTCCTTGGCTTAGCAGGTTACTACAGAAGGTTCATTGAGAATTTCTCTAAGGTAGCGAAGCCCATGACTGAATTGTTAAAGAAAGACAAGAAGTTTGCTTGGTCTGAAGGTTGTGAACTCAGCTTTCAGGAATTGAAGAAGAGACTTGTGACAGCACCAGTTTTGTGTCTGCCAGACTTGGAAAAAGATTTCCAAGTATATTGTGATGCATCTCATCAAGGTTTGGGTGCAGTACTTATGCAAGACGGTAAAGTTGTGGCTTATGCCTCGAGACAACTCAAAACTCATGAAGTAAACTATCCTACTCATGATTTAGAGTTAGCCTCTGTCGTCCATGCACTCAAAACATGGAGACACTATCTTTTGGGAAAGCTTTGTGAAGTGTTCACAGATCACAAAAGTTTGAAGTACATCTTCACTCAGAAGGAAATTAATATGAGACAAAGGAGATGGCTAGAGCTTATCAAGGATTATGACTTAAGTTTGCAATACCACCCCGGTAAAGCAAATGTTGTAGCAGATGCTCTAAGCCGTAAGGTTTTTGTGAATGGCCTTACCAAAGGAGAATTGCCAGATGATCCGTGTACCCAATTTAGGAAACTCAGATTGGAGATTATGCCTGAAGGATATCTCATGTCTTTGGATGTTCAACCCACTTTGTTGGACAAGATAAAAGAAGCCCAGAAGATTGATAAAGAAATCGAAGATATTAAAGAAAATATTGGCAAAGGAAAAGCCAAAGGGTTCCATGAAGACGAACAGGGTACCTTATGGCATGGGAAACGTATCTATGTTCCACAAGATCCGGAACTGCGGAAACTGATTTTGCAAGAAGCACATAACTCTCCGTATTCTATTCACCCGGGTAACACCAAAATGTACATGGACATGAAAGAAAGATTTTGGTGGAATAATCTCAAGAAGGACATCGCCGAACATATTGCTTTGTGTGATGTGTGTAGTAGAGTGAAAGCGGAGCATCAGAAACCAGCAGGTTTTCTTCAACCACTACCTATTCCTGATTGGAAGTGGGACAAGATTGGTATGGATTTCATTATAGGATTACCAAGTAACCGGTCAGGATACGATTCTATTTGGGTAGTAGTGGATCGCCTAACTAAAGTGGCTCATTTCATACCCGTGAAGACAACATATACAAGTGCTAAGTTAGCCAAAATATACATGAGTAGAATTGTATGTCTACATGGAGTGCCCAAGAGTATTGTGTCTGATAGAGGAACTCAATTCACTTCCCATTTTTGGAGACAGATACATGAGTCATTGGGAACGAGGTTGGAATTCAGTACTGCTTTTCATCCTCAAACCGATGGACAAACAGAAAGAACTAATCAAATTCTTGAAGACATGTTGAGGGCATGTGCCCTAGACTATGGAGCCAGTTGGGATGAAAGTCTGCCTTACGCAGAATTTTCTTATAACAACAGCTATCAAGCCAGCATTGAGATGGCACCGTTTGAGTTTCTCTACGGAAGAAAGTGTACCACCCCATTGTTATGGAATGGTGTGGGAGAAATAAGTTTATTCGGGCCAGATCTTATCAAAGAAGCCGAAAAGAAGGTCAAATTGGTTAAGGACAGGTTAAAGGTAGCACAGTCCCGACAGAAAAGCTACGCAGATCCTAAGCATAGAGAAGTCACCTATGAAGTTGGTGATAGAGCCTATCTTAGAGTGTCACCACTTCGAGGAGTGAAAAGATTCGGAGTCAAAGGAAAATTGGCACCAAGATATGTTGGGCCATTCAAGATTTTGAGTCGCAAAGGAGAAGTTGCCTATGAAGTTGAACTACCTGAATCTCTGTCAGCTGTCCATAATGTGTTTCATGTGAGTCAGCTTAAGAAATGTCATCCAGAAATGGAAGAAACTTCTTTGAAGGATACTATACCTTTGGAGGAGGTTCAACTAGAAAGTGATCTCACTTATGAAGAGAAACCTATCAAGATTCTTGAAACTGCAGAAAGAGTCACAAGTACTAAGACTATCAAGTTTTGCAATGTGCAGTGGAATCATCATTCCGAAGAGGAAGCAACATGGGAAAGAGAAGATGATCTTCGGAAAGACCACCCTCACCTATTTGCTAGCCAATCCGAATCTCGAGGGCGAGATTCACCTTAAGGGGGTTAGATTTGTAACATCCCTAAAATCATGATTTCAAAGATTGCATATCATTCATTCATGCATATAGTTTTGAGATCAATTTCAAACCAAATTCAAGAAAATAGAAGCACATAGTGCTATCATTTTATGTGAGCAAACTTAAATCAAATGGCCATCCCCATTTGAGAGCTTGAATGTTTTAAACCAAGATTGTTTGTCTCCCTTGTTGATTGGTTTGAGTGTGGAGTTAGAACAAAATTTTACAAAATAAAAAAATGGGTTCAAAACCATTTTCAAAACATTTGCAAATCTAGTGCTATGGCACTGTTTATTTTGTTATTTCAAAATAACCAAGCTTGAACAGAGAGACCACCTGATTTTATGTCCTAAAAAGTGATTGTTGCACACTGCAAAAATCCCAAAAAGGTTTGAATTCAAAAGAGTTTGAATTCATTTGAAACTCAATCTAGAAAATCAAATCAGAAAAATAAAAGGTTTAAAGAAAAGGAAAAAGGCCGGCGCTCCTATTCTAGCCCAACAGCGAAACCGGCCCAGCTAGCCCACCCGGGTTCCCTCTCTATCTCTCGCACGCGCAGACGCACCCACGCAGCCACTGACGCTCGGACCCCACTCCCTTTCTGCTTATTTCGCTGACAAGCGGGCCCTCTCCATGTCACTCCTTCTTCCCCAAATCTCGCGCGCAGACGCCGTCGCCGCTGGCCGTTGCTGCGTTGATTTCTCGGCATAATTGCCATTGATTCGCTGAGCGTTTCTTGTCGAGCCTCCGCCTACTTAAGCACCTCCCCACTCCGCTCCATTCCCCTCACTCAATTTCATCTCCACGCCCCCAGGCTGCTCGCAACTCGCCAAACACCGCCGCAGCACCGACGACCTCCGGCAGCAAATTCCGGTGAGTTCCGACCGCCCCTATGCCACTTATTCAAACGAATGTGCCCAGCGTGATCTCATGCATCTTCTGATACTCTTCGCTTGCCTGCTCGTGACCCAGGACGCCGTCCCCGTTCGTGCCCGCAACCGACCGAGCCACCGCTTAACTCCGGCGACCAATAACGGTAAGCAGAGCGCGCCCCTTGCCCCCTCTTGCATACGAGGATGTTCGCCACTGTCTTGCGCATCTCCTAATCCATCTGGTTCGTGCTAGGGCGACGTGAAACCTCGGCAACAACTTCGACAGCAACAACCCGACGCCGTGCACGACTCCGACGAGCTCCAGTAGCCCCTGCCGTGCGCCCCTTGCCAAGCCACCTCCACGTTGAGCTTCACCTCGACCCTGCGGTTCTGGTAAGCACCCTCTCCCCTCCCCGGACGACCTAGAACGCCAGCGCCGCCGCTGACAGACGCGCCGCCGCCAGTCGCCGCCGCTAGCGCCGCTAGTCTATGGTCGAGGCAACAGCAGCCGTTAGATGTAGATCTGGCGGTTTAGATTAGATCCGAGCGAATCGTTTTCTTTGAATCTGGCACGTTGGATCTGACTTGATCCGACGGAGCGGAAGGGTGATCCTGAGCGAAGCGGTATCGACCAATAGGATAGCGCCGCGTGGCTAGGGTTTAGTTTAAAAACAGAATTTGAATCAGATTTATATCCAAATTTGATTTGCTTGTAACTTTTGATTCCCACGTTAGATTTTAGCAAATTTTATACCATTGGAATCAGGAAGGCAAGCCCTTTCTGTTTATGAAATGTGTTTAGTGTTTAGTTTCTGTTAAAATGACTTTATTTGCAGAAACTTGTTTAGGACTATTTTGAGTATAGGAATTGTTTAGGAAATTGTTTTAGTGTCAAATAAACTTGGTTTAGCAAGTTTTTAACTTGATTATGATTCAGTACTATGCACTTGCTTGGTTGAGCTTTAAAAATCATCACTTATCATCTTGCATGCATGCATATATATTTTTGATTGAATATGTCTTGTATGTGATTGTGGCTATATTCTTTGTGTAGACTTTGGTGCTAGTGATTGTGATTGTGAAGAGTGCTACTCTCCCAACTACCAAGGCAAGTGGTACTTCATGAATATTTCTATCCCTATATTTTTATACAAGCATTAGAAATATTTTGCTAAGTCTTGCATGTTACTATTTTTGCCAAATGCCATGTTGGGAAATCCTAAGTAGTTGTAGAATTGCTAGGAAATTTCTAAGTTAAGTTACTATCTATGCCATGCTTAGCCTAGCTAGTAGCAAACAAGGGTTGGTGATATATACATGCTATGATGAAAATATTTCTAAGTCTTTGGACTTATGTTTTTCTTAATAAAACAACTAAGTCAATGAATCACCTGGGTGGAAAGGGACTTGATTGGTGGCTTTGGTTGAGTGATTACACAAGGCCCATGACTATGGTTTACCTTGTGTATCTCACTTGTGGAAAGCCACCCAGGAACAAACGGATTTTAGAGGCCAAGTGTTGAGAAGCTTCTAGTGCAGCCACTTGGCAATATGGGCTCTGCCTGGATCACATAGGTTGCTAGAACTTAGCCATTTGGACAGTTGGTGGTAGTGGGAATGATAGGTTGGAACGCGTCCTTTTGGTCTAAGGGAAAGCTTCTAAAAGGTCCTGTCTTGGTGAAACCAAGTCTGGTGGGGAAAGTGCACAACCTCTGCAGATGGAAAAATCTAAGTACTTAGCCAAGTCCATGGCAATGGACAACTTGAGCATCAAGACATGGAAGCTATCAAGAATCTCATCATTCCAACTTCTAAGTAAAAACTTGTGGGTGAACAAGGGTGAAGGACCTCAATGTCTATTGGTGGTTCCTTGGGAAAGGTTTTTGACAAAGAAAAACTTAGTGATTTCAACTAATAGGAAAAACCTATTTTGAGCAAAGCAGGCCAAGCTACACTTAGCCAAAATGCATATAGTAATGTAGTCCACCTAAATTTTACTAAGGTATCACTTGCCAATACTATTCCAAAGTATTGACCCACTGTGGCTGTAACTTGTGATGTTGCAGCTTACTTTGATGAGGATTAGGTGTCATGAGTCTACACTCAACATGTTTGCCTGTGGCACCTGAAGATGAAGACTTATATTTACTTACTTATTCAAACTCTTGTATTAGGCCTGTGGCCTTGAGTTGTAAAGACTATGTTATCTCTGGAATGGATGTAATAAATGACCTTTGTATCTGTGTACTTCATCTTAAACTGTGGATGCTAGCAATGATCCAGGGACTAGCATTGCAATCACAGGGATCCTTTTCCTTTACAAAGGAGGGATCTTACATCACCAATTCTAACAGAAAGTATAAGGACACTAGATTTTCTAGCTTTACTAGGTTTAGAGATAATATTAGAAGCGTCTTCACAGAAGACAATGTGCTCATCCTCTATATTTCTAGTGACAGGGTCTTTCACAATAGCTACCACAGGTTCATTGTCTATTTGCTCATCAGGTTCCACAATTTTCTTTATACCTTTGTTATTCACACTAATTATCATAGAATACTCCTTTACCTTAGCTAGGAAAGGTGTTTTCCCAACATAAGGTTCAGGAAAAATATGATTAGTAGTACAAACTTCGGTATTTCTAACAAGAACATGATTAACAACATCTTTATAAGGTGCATGGTACTTATTCCACTTCTTTTTAGGGATTTATCTGTAAGAGGCAAAGGCCTTAAAATATTTGGCAATACTTTGAGAATCAAGACCATACTCAATACTAATATCAAGGAAGTCATCAGTTCCCATAAAGGATTTAATGCATTCATAATCATAGTTTATACCTGACTTTCTTCCCTTGTCATTCTCCCATGCTTTAGTGTTCTCTTGAATACGGTCTAGGAAATCCCATTTAGCTTCTTCCTTCATACGTGTGAATGATCCAGCACAAGAAGCATCTAGTAAATCTTTATCATGAAGATAAAGTCTAGCATAAAAGTTATTGATAATAATATTGTTAGGGAGTTCATGAATAGGACATTTAAGCATTAGTAACTTCAATCTCCCCCAAGCTTGAGATGTACTCTCTCCATCACAAGGCCAAAAGTTATATATCAGATTCCTATCCTTATGAATTTCACTAGGAGGATAGAATTTAGAATAAAAGAGAGGCACACCATTCTTCAGCAGCTTATACCATTCTTCAGCTCTTCTTTTCAAGGATATAGAGAGTAACTTCTTCTTCACCTATTCAGTTGTGATACCTGCACACTTAAACAACCCGCATAATTCATGGATAAAAAGCAAGTGATAACCAGGATGGACAGTTCGATCCCCTAAATAAAAATTATCCATAACATGATCAAAAATACTTGTAGGTATCTTAAAAGGATCTATCTCAATAGGTGGTGGTTCATCTACTACCCTAACAGTGTTAGTAGTTTTCCCAAATAGTAAACCAAGTGGGTTATCCATATTGGAAACAAAGTAACAAACAGAAATAAAAAGCAATATTCACAGTAGGAGTTTCCTTTACCAGTTCCACTCTTCAATAGCGCTTCACTCCCCGGAAACGACACGAGAAAATAGTCTTGATGACCCACAAGTATAGGGGGTGTATCGTAGTACTTTTGATATATAGGAGTGTCGATCCCAACGAGGAGCATAAGGTGTTGACTAGTGGTAAGGAGTAGGAAATTCAGTCAATACTTAGCAAACGGATTTTTAGGGATATTCTGATAAAGCAAAGAAATAAAGTGCAAGTAATAAAGACAACGAACAATTGCAGCAAGTGGCCCAATCCTTTCTTAGCAAAGGACAAGCCGGTGGAAATACTAATGAGGACCAAACGTTCTCGAGGACACATGGGAATTCTGTCAAGTGGTTTCGCTTCAAATAGCTGAGTAGTCTTCTTTAGTTTTGTAAGTGTTGTGTGGGTGAACTTGTAACATCCAAAAAATCATGAATTACAAAGGATTGCATTTCAATCATGCATTCATGGCATTCTTGACTTGTACAAAAATGTTCAAATCAAAACTCCAAATAAAACCATTTTTATGAGACATTATATTCTGGGAAAACGTTGTGAAGTGTTCACGGATCACAAAAGTTTGAAGTATATCTTCACCCAGAAGGAAATCAATATGAGACAAAGAAGATGGCTAGAGCTCATCAAGGACTATGACTTGAGTTTGCAATACCATCCCGGTAAAGTTTATGTGAATGTCCTTACTAAGGGAGAATTGCCAGATGATCTGTGTGCCCATTTCAAAGATCTCAGATTGGAAATAGTACCTGAAGGACATCTCATGTCATTGGATGTTCAACCCACATTGTTGGAAAAGATCAAAGAAGCCCAAAAGATGGACGAGGAAATTGAAGAGATTAAAGGAAAAAAAATTAGCAAAGGGAAAGCTAAAGGATTCCATGAAGACGAACATGGTACTTTATGGTATGGAAAACATATCTGCATTCCGCAAGATTCGGAGCTTCGGAAACTGATTCTACAAGATCCACACAACTCACCATATTCCATTCATCCGGGTAACACCAAAATGTACATGGATGTGAAGGAAAGATTCTGGTGGAATAATCTCAAGAAAGACATCGTAGAACATATAGCTTTGTGTGATGTGTGTAGTTGGGTGAAAGTGGAACATCAGAAACCGGTAGGATTATTACAACCACTACCTATTCCTTATTGTAAGTGGGACAAGATTGGTATGGCTTTCATCACTAGACTGTCAAGGACTAGATCTGGATATGACTCCATTTGGGTTGTGGTAGATCGCCTAACTAAAGTGGCTCATTTCATACCTGTGAAGACAACCTATACAAGTCCTAAGTAGCCAAGATCTATATGAATAGGATTGTATGTCTGCATGGAGTACCCAAGAGTATTGTGTCTGATAGAGGAACTCAATTCACCTCGCATTTTTGGCGACAGCTGCATGAATCATTGGGGACAAGATTAGAGTTCAGCACAACTTTTCGACCCCAGACTGATGGACAGACAGAAAGGACCAATCTGATTTTGGAGGATATGTTGAGGGCATGTGCCTTAGACTATGGTGCTAGTTGGGATGAAAGTCTGCCTTATGCAGAATTTTCTTACAATAACAGCTATCAAGCCAGCATTGAGATGGCACCATTTGAATTTCACTATGTAAGGAAATGAACTACACCATTGCTATGGAGTGGTGTTGGAGAAAGAAATTTGTTCGGACCAGAATTGATCAAGGAAGATGAAGAGAAAGTCAAATTAGTAAAGGATAGATTAAAGATAACACAGTCCCGACAGAAGAGCTATGCAGATCCAAAGCATAGAGAAGTCACCTATGAGGTAGGTGATATAGAGTATCTTAGAGTCTCACCACTTCGTGGTGTGAAGAGATTTGGAGTCAAAGTAAAATTGGCACCAAGGTATGTTGGACAATCAAAATTTTGAGTCGCAAAGGAGAAGTGGCTGATGAGATTGAATTTCCCAAATCTCTGTCTGCTGTTTACAATGTGTTTCATGTGAGGCAGTTGAAGAAATGCCATCCGGAGATGGAAGAAGCTTATTTTAAGGTTACTATACCTTTGGAAGAGGTTCAGTTGGAGAGTGATCTCATCTATGAAGAGAAACCTATCAAGATTCTTGAGACTACAGAAAGAGTTACCCGTACCAAAACTATCAATTTCTACAAAGTTCAGTGGAACCATCATTCCGAAGAGGAATCAACTTGGGAAAGAGAAGATGATTTTTGGAAAGACCACCCACACCTATTTGCTAGCCAATCTGAATCTCGAGGGCGAGATTCATCTTTAGGGGGTTAGATTTATAACATCCCAAAAATCATGAATTACAAAAGATTGCATTTCATTCATGCATTCATGGCATTCTTGACTTGCACAAAAATGTTCAAATCAAAACTCCAAAGAAAACCATTTTTATGCCTATTATCTATATATCAATAAGGCATGGTTTTATTTATTTTCAAATGATCAAAGTGTAGTGGACTAAACAGTGTGTTTTATACACAAATAAGAGCAAGGTTCACACTACAAAAATCTAGAGAAAATTTGATATCAAACTCAATTGAATTTGGTTTGAAAATGGTTCCTGAAAAATCAAATAGAAAAATAAAAACAAAAAAAAAAGAAAAACAGGCGCCAGCTTTTCAGCCCATTGCCAGAATTGGACCAGCAGCCCACCCGGGGCATCGCCTCCCCCTCTCTCTCACGCGCGCTAGCCCTACCCCGTATGTCACTGCCCTGTGACCCCGTCTAGCTCAGCATCGTCTTCCCCACCCCGAGCGCGCAGACGCCGTCGCCACCCGATTCCTCCCCTGTCAACGCTGCGTTGATTATGGTATTAATAGCCATTGATCCTCTACGTGATTCCCTTGCCCCTGGCTACTTAACCCCCATGCCGCCACGGTCATTTCCCCCAAACTCTCCTTGCCAGAACGCCACCAGGCTACGTGTATTTTCTCTTGCAACGCCGCTGCCCGAGCATCTCCGGCGATGCATTCCGGTGAGCTCCGTGCTCCCCTTCACCTCTCGTTCATACGAACTTGTCTGTCAGATGCTTGCGCACCTTCTCACACCTTTGGCTTGCTCTGAATCGCCCAGGTTGTCATCCCTGACAACCCCCACAAACGACCGAAGAACCGCTCGACTCCGGCGAACAATCATGGTAAATTCCGAGCACCCCTTGACCTCTAATCCATACGACTGTGTTCGTCGTTCCTTTGTGCATCTTCTAATTCGCTTCATTTATCCTATTGTACCCTAGAAAATTGAGTCTGACTCCGGCAGTGAACACCTAAAGCTAGGTTAAACTCCGGCGAGTTCTTGATCCCTTGTCTGTGCGCCCCTGTCCAAGCCATTTGCACGATGAGCTTCACTGCATCTTCGCGAGTATGGTAAGACATGGCGCAGCCCCTATTCCCCTCTGCAATCGCTAGAACGCCACCGCCAGTAGCGCCGCCGCTAATGTAGCCACGCGCTCCGCCAGACTATGGTCGCTTGCGTCGTAGCCGTTAGATCTGGATCCAGCGGATCTGATTAGATCACTTAACGAAGGGGTACGCTTAGATCTGAGCCACAGGATCTAACTTAAATCCTACAACCCACGTTGGCCGATCTGCGTGAAGCGGTACAGGCCAATCAGATGCGTCCACGTGTCTGATATTTAGATTTAAAATTTGTTTTTGAATCTATTAGATATTCAAACTTGTAAAATTCATAAATTTTGTTCTGTTTATCCAAAAAATCCAAATAATATATCATTGGATTCAGAAAATTAAAAACTACACTAATGTGGGCTTAAATTTGTATTTTTCTTCTGTGAAAATGGGATTTTGTGCAGAATCAAATATAGGCTTATTTTGGCTATATAAATTATTTGGAAAATGATTTTAAAGCAAATATAAGTTTATTTAGACTATAAATAGTGAGTTTCATGTTTAGTACTGTTTTGTTTGAATGGTTTAGTGTAGAAAAATTCATTTCATTGCATTTGCATGCATTCATATATTTTTTCTTGATTATTTGAATGTAAATTTGGTGCTATCATTTTATGTGTAGATTTTGGTGCTAGTGGTGATTATGATTGTGAAGATTGTTGATACTCCCCCTAATACCAAGGAAAGTGGTGCTTCATGTATTTGTCCTATTATTGTTTACTATGCACTAGTGATATTTTGTATAGGGCTTGCATGAATTTTTTGCTAAGTATCTATATGCTATGTCATGGGAAATCCTAGTAGTTGTAGTCTTGCTAGAATTTTCTCTAAGTTAAGATACTTGATATGTTGTCATGATTATCCTAGCTAGTAGCAAACAAGGGTGGATTATATTAGATGCTATGGAAAATTTTGCTAAGTCTTTGACTTGTGTTTTAATTAATAAAACAACTAAGTGAACGAAACACCTGGGTGGAATGGTAATTGCTTGGATGGATTTGTGTTGAGTGGTTACACAAGGCCCATGTCTATGGTTCACCTTGTGTATCTCACTTGTGGAAAGCCACCCAGGAACAAAGATATTTGAGATGTTAAGTGTTGAGAAGCTTCTAGTGCAGCCACATGGCATATGGGCTCTGCCTTGATCATATAGGTTGCAATAACTTAGCCAGGTGTACAGATGGGGGTAGGGGTGATAGGATGGCACGGGTCCATTTGGTCTAAGGGAAGGCTTCTGAAAGATCTTGTCTCGATGCATGTCGAGTCTTGTGGGGAAAGTGCACCACCTCTCGAGAGGGTAAAACCTAAGTACTTAGCCGTGTCCTCGGCAACAGACAATTTGAGCATCAAGACATTGAAGCTATCAAGGATCTCCTCATCCCAATTTCTAAGTTAAAAACTTGTGGTTGAACAAGGGTTAAGGTTCACCAATGTCTATTGGTGGTTCCTTGGGAGTTTTTGACAAACAAAAACTTAGTGTTTTCAACTGATAGGAAAAAACCTATTTTGAGCAAAGAAAGCCTAAGCTACACTTATCCAAATTCATATAGATGTTAGATATTACTATTCTACTATGGTATCACTTGCCAATACAATTCCAAATGTATTGACCCATTGTGGCTGTAACTTATGATGTTGCAGGTTACTCTGATGAGGATTAGGGTTATGAGTCTACACTCAACATACTTGCCTGTGGCACATGAAGATGAAGACTTTACTTTATTTACTCATGTTGTGAACTCTTGTACTAGCCCTTGGATATGGAGTTGTAAAAGACTATGTTTATCTCTGGAATGACGATGTAATACAGACCTTTGTATCTGTGTACTTCATCTTAAACTGTGGATGCTAGCATTTGATCCAGGGACTAGCATTGAAATCATAGGGACCTTTACCTCATAAAAGGTGGGGTCATACAGATGGTATCAGAGCACTGTGTTGCCTGTAGGATTATGACCCTAGGTTGGATTATACTAAGAAAACCACTAAGGAAAATGCAACACTTTGCAAACTCCACACTTGTTTTTTTCTTCTCGTAAACCTTTCCTAATCTTCTTTCTCATCTCTATTTGCAGATGGCCGCCATCAACGAAGCCGTCAAGAAGGGACCACTCATGACCATGACTTTAGAATGTGATACGGAGTTTCCCAAGGCACTCAAAACCCTTGTGGTTAGCTTGAGGATACATGGTGAGGCCGTGTACAAAGGATTTCCAGTTATGGATTAAGGAGAAGAATATTGGTGGGTGCAGATTCACTTGTACAAAAACAAGGGAGACAACCACAAAGAGACGAGATTCTACATGGGCACCAACTCAAAAATGTATACGACATTCTTTGACTCTGCAAGAAATGCAGCTTGGGATGCTACCAAGGAGCTTGGTGAAAGACTCAAGTGTAGGATGCTCAACACTAAAAATGACCTTGAGGAGGAGAAGAAGTATACCCAAGACTTAGAGACCGCCATAAAACGTCTAAGGGAAGATATCATGGACTTAGCACATGAGTGAGAATTGTAACGAATTTCTCTAGTTGGACCACCACACTTGTCGTTTTCTCGCAAAAAAATGTCTAAGATATGTTTGAACCTCAGTGTTTGTGGGTGACTTTGTATGCCATGACTTGTATGTTTTATGGGTGATGAATGATTTTTTCTTTCATTTTACTGTTTGTTTTTATCTTACTTGTGTTGTTCTAATATTTCTCTATCTTAAATTAGATGCCTAGATTTGTGATCAGCACTGCCGAGGAGTTCAATGGAACTCGTTTTGGTTCACTTTCACATCCCAAGATTTTCCAAATCTTGTAATGTGAAAAATAAATGAATAAAATAAAACTTTGTTGATTTTCAGGGTGAGAAGAAACTTTTTGAATCCAATTGGGAACTTTCAAAACCTATTTGGATCAAATAAAATCCTAAAGGGATTTGAAAAGTTAAATAAACAAGAAACTTAAAAATATTTAAAATTATTATTGTGGATCTTTTAATAAAAGGATTTGGTTTTCAAAAGAAAAGGTGGATTTATAAATAAAGGTTATTTTATAGAGCCAAGTTTAACCTTGGCCAAGTATTTGAAATAAAATGTTTTGTTTTGATTAAAAATAGTAAAGGTTTATTTAAATAAAATAATAAGGATTTAATATCCAATTTTATTTAAGTAAAGACTTTTCCCATTTTAAATAAACACTAAAACCTATTTAAATTATTTTAAATAAGTTTTCCAAGTATTTTATATTATCAAATAAAACCTACTGAAGGTTTTTGGTTTATTTTAGATTTCAAAATAAAGATTTAAATAAAACCAATCCTATTTGATTTAATAACTAAGGTCCATTTTATTTAATTATTAATGGAACCTAAAATAAAAATGATATTTTGTTTTAAACAAGTTTTCCAAGTATCTTTTATTTTCAAATAAAACCTACTGATTTGGTTTTGAAAATATTTGGATTTCAAAAGGAGATTTTATTAAATAAATCAAACCCTATTTGATTAAATAACTAAAGGTCCATTTTATTTAATTAATGAATGGATCCTAAAAAGAATAAAAATATTATTTTATTTTAGGATTTGGTTTATGTTGTTAAACAGAACCAAAAACTCATTACAAGTTTGAATTGTTTGAATTGTTTGAATGTTTGAATAGTTGATTGAAATTCAAAAACAGAAATTGATTTAGAAAAACAAAAATGTTTCAGACAGAAAAAAATAGGATCTGGACCAGCCCAGCCGGCCAAGCCCAACAAGGCCCAGTACCAGCCTCTCTCTCTCCCCCGAAGCATTCTTTTCTCACTCACCAGATGACCCACTAAGCAGCTGACTGGTGGACCCTCGTTTCCTCTTCCTTCTCTCGCTGCCAGAGGACCCCACCGCCACGTCCCCCTTCTTCCCCACCCGCAGACTACGCCCACCCCTCACCGGCCATTGCAGGCGAATTAAGCCCGGCGTAATACGCGTTAACCACACCGTTAATCAGCCCCTTGACCAAGCAAGTTAAAGCGCCTGCCCCTCCTCTCCACTTCCCCTCTGTCGCCCCACCTCGACACGCCCCTAGGCTGCCGAATTTTGCTCAAACACTCCCTCTGTTCCGACGACGCTCCAGCGAGGATTCCGGCCAGCACACGCCACCTCTTGCCTCCTCAAGCACGCAGCTGTGATCAGCATCCCCCAGTGGACCTTTCTGCAGCCGCAGCTCACTCGCGCGCGCCCCTGAGCGTCGACAGCGACAACAACCGCCGCCGCCACCGTCTGGCCTTTTCTCCGACGACCTCCCTCTGGTAAATCAGACTACCCCGACCCCTCTCGTTCATGCACACACCTTCGCCGTGTCTTTGCGCATCTGACCGTGCGTTCCGTTTGTCTTCGAGTGATCCCTAGCGCCGTCCTCGACGACGACTGAACGTGGCCGAGGCGCAGCTCCACTCCGGCGAGCAATCAAGCCCGCTCCAGTGTGCCCCTCGACAAGACGGCACCACCTTGAGCTTTCCCAGGCCTCTGCGAACGCTGTGAGTACCTTCCCAGCCACCCTTGCTTCCTGTATCGCCGGCGCCGCCACCGTCTGGCCGCTCCGCCGCCAGCCACCGCCGCAGCGCCGCTCGTTTAGGGTCGAGCTCACAGCAGCCGTCCGATCTCGATCTGGTGGATAGGATAGAATCACTTAACAGCGAAGGGGTACGCGTTCTGGGCCACGTGATCTGTTTAGATCCAATGGCTGCAGCTGTGCGATCCGAGCGAAGCGGTACCAACGAATGAGAATAGGACGAGTGGCACCAGACGATTTAAAATAGAATTTGAAATCAGATTTAGATGCCATTTTGAAACCCTTGTAACTTTTGATCCACACGTCCAAAAATTGCAAACTTTATATCATTGGAATCAGTGGAACAAGCCCTAGCCAACCATGCCTTTTGTTTAGTAAAAAGCTTCTGGAAAAATGGTTGTTTTTGCAGAAACATTTGTATGCTTTTTAAGGATGTAAAAATTATTCAAAAATGATTTTGGGGTTAAAATCTTTTGCAAATGGTGTATTTTGAACCTACTGACTTTAGGAATCACTTTGTGGTTTCAAAAATGTATTTGGTGAAGAAAAAGAATGAGTCTTTGATTTAAAACCATTTCTAGTCAAATAGAAATGTGGTTTATTTATTAAAAATGGTTTTGGAAGAAAACCTTTGGAAATGTTTTGTTTTAAACTCTCTGACCCCAAACACCATGTTTTATGGTTTGAAAATGTATTTGGTGAACCCTATATATTAATGCCTTAGTAAAAATATTTCTACACCACATAAAATGATACCTTGTTTTGAAAATGGTTTTTGAGGTGAAACCTTTTGCAAATGACTTTGCCACTTTACAAAATGACCATTAGGTGTTTTCAAATGTTTATGACCCATTAGGAACCACTTTTTCAAACAAAACAACGCTTGGCATGCTTGCATGCATTACTTTGACTTTGTTATTTTATGTGTGTTGTTTTGCTTGATTGGTAGATTGAGTTTGTGCCTTGCTTGATTTAATTGTAGTGACTTGAAGAAGTGTGATTGTTGCAAGGACAAGGAGTGAACCTATACCCTCTACCAAAAAGGCAAGAGATGCTTCATACTTTTTGTCCCATTACTTTCACTATGCATTAGTGATTTTCTCTAAGAAAAACTTGCATGGAAAGTATAAACCTTGCTATAGAAAATCCTAGTAGATGAAACCTTAGTAGAAATTCCTAAGTCAAGATACCTACTACTATCATGCTTAGCTTAGCTAATAGAAAACAAGGGTGGAAATATATTCACACTATGGAAAAATTTCTAAGTCTGAGGACTTGTGTTTCGTTTAATAAAACAACTAAGTTAATGAATCACCTGGGTGGAATGGGACTTTCTTGGTGGATTTTGGTTGAGTGGTTCACAAGGCCCATGTCTATGGTTGACCTTGTGTATCTCACTTGTGGATGGCCACCCAGGAACAAAGATATTTGAGATGTCAAATGTTGAGAAGCTTCAAGTGCAACCACTTGGCATTATGGGCTCTGCCTAGATCATATAGGTTGCAAGAACTTATCCATATGGATAGTTGGTGGTAGTGTTTGATAGGTTGGAGCGCGTCCATTTTGGTCTAAGGGAAAGCTTCTGAAAGATCTTGTCTTGGGAAACCAAGTCTTGTGGGGAAGTGCACCACCTCTGCAGAGTGTAAAATCTAAGTACTTAGCCATGTCCCTGGTAAAGGACAATTTGAGCATCAAGACATGGAAGCAACCAAGAATCTCATCATTCAAATTTCTAAGTTAAAAACTTGTGGTTTGAACCAGGGTTAAAGGATCTTCAAATCTTTGATTGAGAAAATGATTTTGTCAAGTTAAAACTTAGTGTTTTCAAAATGTTAAGGAAAAATCTATTTTGAGCAATGCAAGACTCAACCCCACTTAGCCAAATGCATATAGAAGATAGACTCCACCATACTACCAAAGTTTCACTTGCCAATACAATTCAAATGTATTGACCCTTGTGGCTGTAACTTGTCATGTTGCAGGTTTGATTGTTTTAGAGAAGATTGATTGATTAGGATTACAAAGTCTACAACCAACATGTCTGCCTGTGGCACTTTGAAGATGAAGGACCCATGCTTATAGTTATTCCGCCGCAATGTATTGTAATAGTCAAATGAGATATGTAAGATGTAATAAAATTATGTTATTCCTGGTTATAAAGTTATATTATGACCTTTGTTTCTTGATATTACATCTTAACTGTGGATGCTAGCTATTGATCCAGGGACTAGCATTGTAAACACAGGGGACTCCACCTTATATTGTTTAAAGGTTGGGACACTCCCTCTACAGATGGTATCAGAGCATTGTGTTGCCTGTAGGATTTGTAAACCTAGGATTGGACAAAAACCCTTAGAAAAATAGGAGTTGTATTTGTTCCAAAAACTTATTTACAAACAAACTTGTAAACTCTTTCCTCAACCATTTTGGTTTCAACTCTATATCTCTTCTACTTCAACTTGATGGAAAAACCTACCCATGGCCCAAGACTACACCATGTGCAAAGGACTTCTTCAACATCTTCAACTCTAATGACTTCAACATCTTCAACTCTAATGACTTCAACATCTTTAGCATATTCACCAAGGACTTCCAACTTGGATACCACTAAGGACTACAAGTGAGACAAGGAAATCTTGCTCAAGATGTGGAGACTAAGGAAATGCAAAATTAGAAGGAGTTCACTTCACTTGAAGTATTGTGATCAAGAGTTTTTCTCAAGGAAACCATGATCTCAAGTAAGAAGAAGCAACCTAGAATGATGGAAAGATCACAAGTAAACCCTATAGATGGACCACCATATTTTGGTTAAGTTAAAAACACCAACTTATGTGGTGTAACAAAAAAAAAATTTGTTGCCTAAGTATGAGCTTGAACTTTGTTGTTTGAGTGAAAAGTTGTGTGTGAATGCTTGCACATTGTTTGAGTGATTGTAATGTGTGTGATTAGAATTGTTTCCTTAGAAATATCTTGCCTATTCTAAACTCTCTTCAACCCAAACAGATGACTACTCCAAGAGACTCCAACATCAAGGTTGATGACACCAACACCAACCAAGAGGACAACATGAGAGAACTCATAGCAACCCAAAACCAGTTGAGCCAAGAGACAACTCAGCTTTTAGCCAACAACAATGGACTAGACCCAGCCATACAAAGGATTTTGAAACTTCAATCCCAATTGCTGCAAGGATTGGTTACTCAAATGATCAACATGGGAGAAAACTTTTCCCAAAGAACTAATGACAACAAGGATGACAAGAATGTTATTCTAGAAGGAACCCAAGCTAGCAATACTTATGAAGACAAGGACCATGCATCCAAGGAGCATGAGGATCAATGCCCCAAGAAGAGAGAAAGATTTACTACCTATGAGAAAACATATGAAGAACATGAACTAGAAGAACTCCTAGCTTTGGAGAAACCCAAAAGGCAAAAGAAGGACAAAAACCATGTGCAATGTCATAAATGTAAAGAAATGGGACACTATGCCAGTGACTGCCCAGAAAAGAAGAAGAACCAAGGAAACAAACAAGAAGAATTGTTACCAAAGGAAAAGAAAGATATTAGCCAAGTGTGGTGCAACAACTGCAAAGATCTAGGACATTATGCAAGCAACTGTCCAGAAAGGATGAAACACAAGATAAACAAACCTATGAGGGATCTCAGCCTTGTCACATGTTTCAAATGCAAGGAGCTAGGCCACTATGCAAACTTCTGTCCAGGAAAGTTACCTCAAGATCCCAAGCAAGCCAACATGTAATCTAGTTGGAAATTTTTAAGGGTGGTAGTACCCTAGTTGTTTTGAGCCTACTTGTAACCCCTAGCCTCCCCAAATCTCGGGACGAGATTTATTTTAAGGGTGGTAGCCTGTCACATCCCAAGATTTTCCAAATCTTGTAATGTGAAAAATAAATGAATAAAATAAAACTTTGTTGATTTTCAGGGTGAGAAGAAACTTTTTGAATCCAATCGGGAACTTTCAAAACCTATTTGGATCAAATAAAATCCTAAAGGGATTTGAAAAGTTAAATAAACAAGAAACTTAAAAATATTTAAAATTATTATTGTGGATCTTTTAATAAAAGGATTTGGTTTTCAAAAGAAAAGGTGGATTTATAAATAAAGGTTATTTTATAGATCCAAATTTAACCTTGGCCAAGTATTTGAAATAAAATGTTTTGTTTTTATTAAAAATAGTAAAGGTTTATTTAAATAAAATAATAAGGATTTAATATCCAATTTTATTTAAGTAAAGACTTTTCCCATTTTAAATAAACACTAAAACCTATTTAAATTATTTTAAATAAGTTTTCCAAGTATTTTATATTCTCAAATAAAACCTACTGAAGGTTTTTGGTTTATTTTAGATTTCAAAATAAAGATTTAAATAAAACCAATCCTATTTGATTTAATAACTAAGGTCCATTTTATTTAATTATTAATGGAACCTAAAATAAAAATGTTATTTTGTTTTAAACAAGTTTTCCAAATATCTTTTATTTTCAAACAAAACCTACTGATTTGGTTTTGAGAATATTTGGATTTCAAAAGGAGATTTTATTAAATAAATCAAACCCTATTTGATTAAATAACTAAAGGTCCATTTTATTTAATTAATGAATGGATCCTAAAAAGAATAAAAATATTATTTTATTTTAGGATTTGGTTTATGTTGTTAAACAGAACCAAAAACTCATTACAAGTTTGAATTGTTTGAATTGCTTGAATGTTTGAATAGTTGATTGAAATTCAAAAACAAAAATTGAATAAGAAAAAGAAAAATGTTTCAGACAGAAAAAAAATAGGATCTGGACCAGCCCAGCCGGCCAAGACCAACAAGGCCCAGTACCAGCCTCTCTCTCCCCCGAAGCATTCTTTTCTCACTCACCAGACGACCCGCTAAGCAGCTGACTGGTGGACCCTCGTTTCCTCTTCCTTCTCTCGCTGCCAGAGGACCCCACCGCCACGTCCCCCTTCTTCCCCACCCGCAGACTATGCCCACCCCTCACCGGCCGTTGCAGGCGAATTAAGCCCGGCGTAATACGCGTTAACCATGCCGTTAATCAGCCCCTTGACCAAGCAAGTTAAAGCGCCTGCCCCTCCTCTCCACTTCCCCTCTGTCGCCCCACCTCGACACGCCCCCAGGCTGCCGAATTTGGTCAAACACTCCCTCTGTTCCGACGACGCTCCGGCGAGGATTCCGGCCAGCACACGCCACCTCTTGCCTCCTCAAGCACGCAATTGTGATCAGCATCCCCCAGCGGACCTTTCTGCAGCCGCAGCTCACTCATGCGCGCCCCTGAGCGTCGACAACGACAACAACCGCCGCTGCCACCGTCTGGCCTTTTCTCCGACGACCTCCCTCTGGTAAATCAGACTACCCCGACCCTTCTCGTTCATGCACACACCTTCGCCATGTCTTTGCGCATCTGACCGTGCGTTCCGTTTGTTTCCGAGTGATCCCTAGCGCCGTCCTTGACGACGACTGAACGTGGCCGAGGCGCAACTCCACTCCGGCGAGCAATCAAGCCCGCTCCAGTGCGCCCCTCGACAAGACGGAACCACCTTGAGCTTCCCCAGGCCTCTGCGAACACTGTGAGTACCTTCCCAGCCACCCTTGCTTCCTGTATCGCCGGCGCCGCCACCGTCTGGCCGCTCCGCCGCCAGCCACCGCCGCAGCGCTGCTCGTTTAGGGTCGAGCTCACAGCAGCCGTCCGATCTCGATCTGGTGGATAGGATAGAATCACTTAACAGCGAAGGGGTACGCGTTCTGGGCCACGCGATCTGTTTAGATCCAACGGCTGCAGCTGTGCGATCCGAGCGAAGCGGTACCAACGAATGAGAATAGGACGCGTGGCACCAGACGATTTAAAATAGAATTTGAAATCAGATTTAGATGCCATTTTGAAACCCTTGTAACTTTTGATCCACACGTCCAAAAATTGCAAACTTTATATCATTGGAATCAGTGGAACAAGCCCTAGCCAACCATGCCTTTTGTTTCGTAAAAAGCTTCTGGAAAAATGGTTGTTTTTGCAGAAACATTTGTATGCTTGTTAAGGATGTAAAAATTATTCATAAATGATTTTGGGGTTAAAATCTTTTGCAAATGGTGTATTTTGAACCTACTGACTTTAGGAATCACTTTGTGGTTTCAAAAATGTATTTGGTGAAGAAAAAGAATGAGTCTTTGATTTAAAACCATTTCTAGTCAAATAGAAATGTGGTTTATTTATTAAAAATGGTTTTGGAAGAAAACCTTTGGAAATGTTTTGTTTTAAACTCTCTGACCCCAAACACCAAGTTTTATGGTTTGAAAATGTATTTGGTGAACACTATAGATTAATGCCTTAGTAAAAATATTTCTACACCACATAAAATGATACCTTGTTTTGAAAATGGTTTTTGAGGTGAAACCTTTTGCAAATGACTTTGCCACTTTACAAAATGACCATTAGGTGTTTTCAAATGTTTATGACCCATTAGGAACCACTTTTTCAAACAAAACAAAGCTTGGCATGCTTGCATGCATTACTTTGACTTTGTTATTTTATGTGTGTTGTTTTGCTTGATTGGTAGATTGAGTTTGTGCCTTGCTTGATTGAATTGTAGTGACTTGAAGAAGTGTGATTGTTGCAAGGACAAGGAGTGAACCTATACCCTCTACCAAAAAGGAAAGTGATGCTTCATACTTTTTGTCCCATTACTTTCACTATGCATTAGTGATTTTCTCTAAGAAAAACTTGCATGGAATTTTTGCCAAGTATAAACCTTGCTATAGAAAATCCTAGTAGATGAAACCTTAGTAGAAATTCCTAAGTAAAGATACCTACTACTATCATGCTTAGCTTAGCTAATAGAAAACAATGGTGGAAATATATTCACACTATGGAAAAATTTCTAAGTCTGAGGACTTGTGTTTCGTTTAATAAAACAACTAAGTTAATGAATCACCTGGGTGGAATGGGACTTTCTTGGTGGATTTTGGTTGAGTGGTTCACAAGGCCCATGTCTATGGTTGACCTTGTGTATCTCACTTGTGGATGGCCACCCAGGAACAAAGAGATTTGAGATGTCAAATGTTGAGAAGCTTCAAGTGCAACCACTTGGCATTATGGGCTCTGCCTAGATCATATAGGTTGCAAGAACTTAGCCATATGGACAGTTGGTGGTAGTGTTTGATAGGTTGGAGCGCGTCCATTTTGGTCTAAGGGAAAGCTTCTGAAAGATCTTGTCTTGGGAAACCAAGTCTTGTGGGGAAAGTGCACCACCTCTGTAGAGTGTAAAATCTAAGTACTTAGCCATGTACCTGGTAAAGGACAATTTGAGCATCAAGACATGGAAGCAATCAAGAATCTCATCATTCAAATTTCTAAGTTAAAAACTTGTGGTTTGAACCAGGGTTAAAGGATCTTCAAATCTTTGATTGAGAAAATGATTTTGTCAAGTTAAAAACTTAGTGTTTTCAAAATGTTAAGGAAAAATCTATTTTGAGCAATGCAAGCCTCAACCCCACTTAGCCAAATGCATATAGAAGATAGACTCCACCATACTACCATAGTATCACTTGCCAATACAATTCAAATGTATTGACCCTTGTGGCTGTAACTTGTCATGTTGCAGGTTTGATTGTTTTAGAGAAGATTGATTGATTAGGATTACAAAGTCTACAACCAACATGTCTGCCTGTGGCACTTTGAAGATGAAGGACCCATGCTTATAGTTATTCCACTGCAATGTATTGTAATAGTCAAATGAGCTATGTAAGATGTAATAAAATTATGTTATTCCTGGTTATAAAGTTATATTATGACCTTTGTTTCTTATATTACATCTTAACTGTGGATGCTAGCTATTGATCCAGGGACTAGCATTGTAAACACAGGGGACTCCACCTTATATTGTTTAAAGGTTGGGACACCCCCTCTACATTCACGCATCGTGCAGTTTACTAGTGTGCTCAACCTCCCACTTCCTAGTATCAAGGCACTCTAGCTCACCAAGTTTGAGAGGAAGGACCTTTGGGGCTTTAGAGTCACACAGCCAGGACACCAGACGGAGCCACTCACGGAGAAGATTTCCTTCAAGCTGATGCACGATGACAAAGAGAAGGGTCTAGATGTAGTCATGCATGAGCTACTCGGACGCCTCTGCAGACGCCACTCCACCGAGCTTAGAGGCCTCTATTTCTACCTGTTCGGGATACGTGACGAGGAGGGAGAGGCATTGGTGTATGAGGGCGCTACTAGAGAGACGATTGAGCTAGTTCGTCTATATCTCCAGGACCTCGAGGGCATTATTAGACACCTCGACATAGATAGGACCAACTTCATGCCTAGCAATGACGAGCTCCAGGTTCAGTTGAGGGAGAAGGACAAGCTCTTCGCGGAGCAAGACGAGACCGTCAAGGAGATGGAGGCCAAATTCGAGAGCCAGGACAAGAAGTTCAAGAATCAGGAGAAGAGAGTCCAAGAGAGAAACAAGAAGATCAAGGACATGAAGGCTAAGATAGAGGCCAAGGACTTCGAGCTCGAGACCCAGTAGGGAGTGATTGAGTGGCTGCGCTCACAGAAGAGAGCTTTCCGTGCGAAGGTCAAGACCTTGACCACTAGTGTCGAGGAGTACAAGACAGCCATGGAGACAACCGAACTTACACTTGTTGACGTGGAGGTCGACATGGAGGAGTAGTGTAGACTACTCGACTATCTTTTATCTATCATACTTTGATTATTGAGTCACAATGACCATCTAACATGTGGATGGCTTGCTATGGTGTGTTTACGTTTTCCAAAACTTGTTGTTTACATTGTTCAAACTCTATGTTTTATCTTGTGATTGTTTATTGTGCTTGCTGCTATATGATGTATTATGCATTGCATCTATGGGTTGTATCTCATTACTTATCCTCATTGAAACCATAGATGCCTCCCCGTCATGGCAACCCCAACCCAAAAAACAACAATAACGTTAACCTCGAGATGTAGCAGTTGATGACAGCCCAAGCTCAACTGATGCAGATGATGACCCAGTTCCTGGCCAATCAAAACCAGAACAAGAACAACAACAGCAACAACAATCCCAACAATGCACCAGCATTTGACATGCTTACAAGATTTTTGAGGTTGACGCCAGCCAAGTTCCCAGGAATAACTGATCCAATGGTAGCCAATGACTGGTTACATTCCGTGAACAAGGACTTAGTCACTGTTGGCTGCACCGACGAGGAAAAAGTCAGGTTTGCAGCACATCTACTTGAAGGACCAGCAGCAACATGGTGGGACAACTTTCAGATCACCACTCCCCTTGAGGATGTGACATGGGCTATCTTTGAGGAGGGTTTCTGCACTTCCCACATCTCATCAGGAGTGATGAACTTGAAGAAGAAAGAGTTCCATAATCTGAAACAACCTCACCGTAGTGTGGCTAAGTACATTGAGGAGTTCAACAATCTGGCGTGCTATGCATCGGATGAGGTTGATACTGATGCCAAGAGGAAAGAGAAGTTCCTCGAATGATGAATTGAACCTGCAGCTATTTGTTGCCTATGTCCCAACATATCAATCACTTTGTGACAAGGCCACCATCTTGGAAAACAAGATGAAACAGGTTGAGGGCAGAAAGAGGAAGCATAACTTTGATAAGAACAGCTCAGGATCATCTCACAAGCGTTCCCATAATGATGATAGTGGGGTTCTGGATTCCACAATCATGGGAAGTATAACAACCATAACCGTCACCATGACAGCAAGCATCATCACAGTCATGATAATGACAAGTATAAGAACCACAAGAGTGGACACAAGGGCCACCACAGTGGAAGTGGTAATGGGAGTCAGCCTGCAAAAAGAGACATTAGTCAGGTTGAGTGCTTCAAATGCAAGAAAACTGGGCACTATGTTAATGAATGCCCAGAAAAGAAAGTTGAAGGAGCCAATAAGCCCAACCCTTTCCAGAAGGGACAAGTGAACCACATCAATGTGGAAGAAATTTATGAAGAGTCTGATGCTATGGCTGGTAAGTTCAAGCTCAATTCTTTTCCAGCACTCGTTCTTTTTTATACTAGCGCATCGCATTCATTCATATCAAGAGCATTTGTTGATAAAAATGGACTACCAACTGAAACTATTGGGTGTCCTATAAAAGTAAGCTCTCCCGGTGGAGAGATGATAGTGAACTTTGGATGTCATGATCTAGTGATAGAATTTGGAAAGTATAAGTTTCTAGTTAGTCTGTTAATCCTAGATTCCCAAGGATTGGATGTTATTCTAGGCATGGATTGGATGATTAAGTATGAAGGAGTATTATATTGTGCAAATCGTATCATCACACTCACAACCCC
Source organism: Avena sativa (assembly GCA_916181665.1). NCBI lineage: Eukaryota > Viridiplantae > Streptophyta > Magnoliopsida > Poales > Poaceae > Avena > Avena sativa. Next base: position 201,771,637 of record OV702282.1, read on the forward strand.
GGACAAGAAACGGATTAGATTCAAGTCTAACTTTGAATCTAAAGGGAGTAAGCTAAATTCTCTTAAGGGGGTTAGCATAGACAGTGTGCTAATTATGAGGGAGTATCTGGATGTGTTTCCGGAGGAATTAACTGGAATGCCACAAGATAGAGATGTAGAGTTTCTGATTGACTTACTGCCAGGATCAAGACCAATAGCAAAGAGACCCTACAAGATGTCAGTTGATGAGTTGAAAGAACTCAAGAAATATCTTGGAGAACAGTTGCAGAAAGGATTTATTCAACCAAGTTCTTCATCTTGGGATGCACCAGTTCTGTTTATTGAGAAGAAGGATAGAAGTCAAAGGTTATGCATAGATTACCGTTCACTCAATGAGGTGACTGTAAAGAACAAGTATCCTTTACCTAGAATCAACGATCTATTTGATCAGCTAGAAGGAGCCCATGTGTTTTCAAAGATTGATCTCCGATCAGGCTACTTTCAGCTAAAGATTAGAGAGCAAGACATACCTAAGACTGCTTTCACCATGAATGCACCAACCTATTTCATGAACATGATGAACAAAGTGTTAATGGAGTTTCTTGACAAGTTTGTTCTCGTATTCATCAACGACATTTTGATCTATTACAAAAGCAAAGAAGAGCATAAAGAGGATTTGCGTTTGATACTTGAGAAGCTCAGGGAGCACAAGCTGTATGCCAAGTTCAGTAAGTGTGAATTCTGGCTGAATGAAGTTGGATTTCTCGGACATATTGTGTCGGGAGATTGTATAGTTGTTGATCCCGCAAAGTTGTCAGCTGTAACTGAGTGGGAATCTCCCAAGTCAGTGAAAGAACTTCGTAGTTTCCTTGGGTTGGTAGGATACTATAGAAGATTCATTCAGAATTTTATCAAAGGTAGCTAAACCAATGACGGAGTTACTCAAGAAAGAAAAGAAGTTTGACTAGACTGAAGTGTGTGAACTTAGTTTCCAAGAATTGAAGAAGAGACTAGTGACAGCACTAGTCTTATGTCTTCCAGATTTGGAGAAGGATTTCCAAGTTTATTGTGATGCATCTCACCAAGGATTAGGTGGAGTTTTGATGCAAGAAGGGAAAGTTGTGGCTTACGCCTCGAGACAACTCAAAACTCATGAAGTGAATTATCCTACTCATGATTTAGAGTTAGCCTTTGTTGTCCATGAGCTCAAAACATGGAGACATTATCTTCTAGGAAAGCGTTGTGAAGTGTTCACGGATCACAAAAGTTTGAAGTATATCTTCACCCAGAAGGAAATTAATATGAGACAAAGAAGATGGCTAGAGCTCATCAAGGACTATGAATTGAGTTTGCAATACCATCCTGGTAAAGCAAATGTTGTAGCGGATGCTTTAAGCCGTAAAGTTTATGTGAATGGCCTTACTAAAGGAGAATTGTCAGATAATCTGTGTGCCCAATTCAAAGATCTCAGATTGGAAATAGTACCTGAAGGACATCTCATGTCATTGGATGTTCAACCCACATTGTTGGACAAGATCAAAGAAGCCCAAAAGATGGAAAAGGAAATTGAAGAGATTAAAGGAAAAATTAGCAAAGGGAAAGCTAAAGGATTCCATGAAGACGAACATGGTACTTTATGGTATGGAAAACGTATCTGCATTCCGCAAGATCTGGAGCTTCGGAAACTGATTCTACAAGAAGCACACAACTCATCATATTCCATTCATCCGGGTAACACCAAAATGTACATGGATGTGAAGGAAAGATTCTGGTGGAATAATCTCAAGACATCACAGAACATATTACTTTGTGTGATGTGTGTAGTCAGGTGAAAGCGGAACATCAGAAACCAGCAGGATTATTACAACCACTACCTATTCCTGATTGGAAGTGGGACAAGATTGCTACGGATTTCATCACCGGACTGCCAAGGACTAGATCTGGATATGATTCCATTTGGGTTGTGGTAGATCGCCTAACTAAAGTGTCTCATTTCATACCTGTGAAGACAACCTATACAAGTGCTAAGTTAGCCAAGATATATATGAACAGGATTGTATGTCTACATGGAGTACCCAAGAGTATTGTGTCTGATAGAGGAACTCAATTCACCTCGCATTTTTGGCGACAACTGCATGTATCATTGGGGATAAGATTACAGTTCAGCACAGCTTTTCACCCCAGACTGATGGACCGACAAAAAGGACCAATCAAATTTTGGAGGATATGTTGAGGGAATGTGCCTTAGACTATGGTGCTAGTTGGGATGAAAGTCTGCCTTACGCGGAAATGTACTACACCATTGCTATGGAGTGGTGTTGGAGAAAGAAATTTGTTCGGACCATAATTGATCAAGGAAGCTAAAGAGAAAGTCAAATTGGTAAAGGATAGATTAAAGATAGCACAGTCCCGACAGGAGAGTACGCAGATCCAAAGCGTAGAGAAGTCACCTATGAGGTAGGCGATAGAGCGTATCTTAGAGTCTCACCACTTGGTGGTGTGAAGAGATTTGGAGTCAAAGGAAAATTGGCACCAAGGTATGTTGGACCAATCAAGATTTTGAGTTGCAAAGGAGAAGTGGCTTATGAGATTGAATTTATCAAATCTTTGTCTGATATTCATAGTGTGTTTCATGTGAGTCAGTTGAAGAAATGTCATCCAGTGATGGAAGAAGCTTCTTTGAATGATACTATACCTTTGGAAGAGGTTCAGTTGGAGAGTGATCTCACCTATGAAGAGAAACCTATCAAGATTCTTGAGACTACAGAAAGAGTTACCCGTACCAAAACTATCAATTTCTGCAAAGTTCAGTGGAACCATAATTCCGAAGAGGAAGCAAATTGGGAAAGAGAAGATGATCTTCGGAAAGACCACCCACACCTATTTGCTAGCCAATCTGAATCTCGAGGGCGAGATTCATCTTAAGGGGGTTAGATTTGTAACATCCCAAAAATCATGAATTAAAAAAGATTGCATTTCATTCATGCATTCATGGCATTCTTGACTTGCACAAAAATTTTCAAATCAAAACTCCAAATAAAACCATTTTTATGCCTATTATCTATATATCAATAAGGCATGGTTTTATTTTATTTTGAAATGATCAAAGTGTAGTGGACTAAACAGTAGTGTTTTATACACAAATAAGAGCAAGGTTCACACTACAAAAATCTAGAGAAAATTTGAAATCAAACTCAATTGAATTTGGTTTGAAAATGGTTCCTGAAAAATCAAATAGAAAAAGAAAAATAAAAAAATAAAAACAGGAGCCAGCTTTTCAGCCCAGTGCCAGAATCGGCCCAGCAGCCCACCCAGGGCATCCCCTCCCCCTCTCTCTCACGCGTGCTAGCCCTACCCCGCTGTCATTGCCCTGTGGCCCCGTCCAGCTCAGCATCGTCTTCCCCACCCCGCGCGCGCAGACGCTGTCGCCGCCTGTTTCCTCCCCCATCAACGCAGCGTTGATTACGGGCTTAATAGCTATTGATTCTCTGCGTGATTCCCTCGCCCCCACTGGCTTCTTAACCCCCTCGCCGCCACGGTCATTTCCCCCAAACTCTCCTCGCCAGAACGCCACCAGGCTGCGCATATTTTCTCTTGCAACGCCGCTGCCCGAGCATCTCCGGCGACACATTCCGGTGAGCTCCGTGCTCCCCTTCGCATGTCGTTCATACGAACTTATTTTTCAGATGCTTGCGCACCTTCTCACACCTTTGGCTTGCTCTGAATCGCCCCAGGTCGTCGTCCCCGACAACCCCCGCGAACGACCGAAGCGCCGCTCGACTCCAGCAAACAATCACGGTAAATTCCGAGCGCCCCTTGACCTCTAATCCATACAACTATGTTCGTCGTGCCTTTGTGCATATTCTAGTGCCCTTCGTTTATCCTATTGCGCCCTAGAACGTTGACCCCGTCTCCGGCAGTGAACACCCAAAGCTAGGTTAAACTCCGGCGAGTTCCTGAGCCCGTGTCTGTGCGCTCCTGTCCAAGCCAGTTGCACGATGAGCTTCACTGCATCTTCTCGAGTCTGGTAAGCCACAAAGTAGGCCCTATTCACCTCTGCAATCGCCGGAACGCCACCGCCAGTAGCACCGCCGCCGCTGTAGCCACGCGCGCCGCCAGACTATGGTCGCTTGCGTCATAGCCGTTAGATTTGGATCCAGCAGATCTGATTAGATCACTTAACGAAGGGGTACGCTTAGATCTGAGCCACATGATCTAACTTAAATCGTACGACCCACGTTGGCCGATCCACACGAAGCGGTACGGGCCAATCAGATGCGTCCACGTGTTTGAGATTTAGATTTAAAAACCTGTTTTTGAATCTATTAGAGATTCAAACTTGTAAAATTCATAACTTTTGTTCTGTTATCCAAAAAATGCAAATAATATATCATTGGATTCAGAAAATTAAATCCTACATTACTGTGAGCTTAAATTTGTATTTTGCTTCTGTGAAAATGGGATTTTGTGCAGAAATATAGGCTTATTTTGGCTATATAAATTATTTGGAAAATAATTTTAAAGCAAATATAAGTTTATTTATACTATAAATAGTGAGTTTCATGTTCACTAATGTTTGGTTTGAATGGTTTAGTGTAGAAAAATTCATTTCATTGCATTTGCGTGCATTCATATATTTTTGTTTGATTATTTGAATGTAAATTTGGTGCTATCATTTTATGTGTAGATTTTGGTGCTTGTGGTGATTGTGATTGTGAAGATTGTTGCTAATCCCCCACTTACCAAGGCAAGTGGTTCTTCATGTGTTTGTCCTATTATTTTTGACTATGCACTAGTAATATTTTGTATAGGGCTTGCATAATTTTTTTGCTAAGTATCTATATGCTATGCCATGGGAAATACTAGTAGTTGTAGTCTTGCTAGAATTTTCTCTAAGTTAAGATACTTGATATGTTTTCATGCTTATCCTAGCTAGTAGAAAACAAGGGTGGATTATATTACATGCTATGGAAAAAATTTCTAAGTCTTTGACTTGTGTTTTAATTAATAAAACAACTAAGTGAATGAAACACCTAGGTGGAATGGTAATTGCTTGGATGGATTTGTGTTGAGTGGTTACACAAGGCCCATGTCTATGGTTCACCTTGTGTATCTCACTTGTGTAAAGCCACCCAGGAACAAAGAGATTTGAGATGTTAAGTGTTGAGAAGCTTCTAGTGCAGCCACATGGCATATAGGCTCTACCTTGAACATATAGGTTGCAATAACTTAGCCAGATGGACAGATGGTGGTAGGGGTGATAGGATGGAACGCGTCCATTTGGTATAAGGGAAGGCTTCTGAAATATCTCGTCTCGATGCATGTCGAGTCTTGTGGGGAAAGTGCACCACCTCTTGAGAGGGTAAAACCTAAGTACTTAGCCGTGTCCCAGGCAACAGACAATTTGAGCATCAATACATTGAAGCTATCAAGGATCTCCTCATCCCAATTTTAAGTTAAAAACTTGTGGTTGAACAAGGGTTAAGGTTCACCAATGTCTATTGGTGGTTCCTTGGGAGTTTTTGATGAACAAAAACTTATTGTTTTCAACTGATAGGAAAAAACCTATTTTGAGCAAAGCAAGCCTAAGCTACACTTAGCCAAATTCATATAGATGTTAGATATTACTATTCTATTATGGTATCACTTGCCAATACAATTCCAAATGTATTGACCCAATGTGGCTGTAACTTATGATGTTGCAGGTTACTCTGATGAGGATTAGGGTTATGAGTCTACACTCAACATGATTGCCGGTGGCACATGAAGATGAAGACTTTACTTTATTTACTCATGTTGTGAACTCTTGTACTAGCCCTTGGCTATGTAGTTGTAAAAGACTATGTTTATCTTTGGAATGACGATGTAATAAAGACCTTTGTATCTGTGTACTTCATCTTAAACTGTGGATGCTAGCATTTGATCCAGGGACTAGCATTGCAATCACAGGGATCTTTACCTCATAAAGGTGGGGTCTTACAGAACCTGTGCTAATGTACCGACCTTACTTGGACTAATACATACTTGTGATTAAACCCCTTCAAGCATACGCAACTACAGGAAAGCAATTAAGGTATAAACCTAACCACAGCCTTAAACTCTGAGATCCTACACTCCCTTGTGCAATGGAGTACTAACGGGGGTTCAGGTTTCTGTCACTCCAGCAACCCCAAAATTAGTAGCCAAAAACACAATGCATTCCCCTAGGCCCATAAATGGTGAAGTATCATGTAGTCGACGTTCACATGACACCACTAGAAGAATAGAACCACAACTTAAATACTAAACCATTGAATAATATCTCAACACAAATCCACTACTAATAAAATGTCTTCTCCCATGTCCTCAAGAACTAAACAAACTACTCACGAGACATCATGTGGATCAAGATTAAAGATGATATGTTGATGAATAACAATCTGAACATAAACAATAATCCAATGGTTCCACTCACAAGCATCAACTACAATAGTAATCAACACCGGGAAAGTTCCCCCTAAGAACTATGCAAGCATTCATCATGATTGTTTGTGACACCCCTGGGATCAAGGCTAAACAAATCCTAGACCTCCATCCGACATAAGCTTAACCTTGAGCTCGAGAATATCCAGTGAAGAATCGGTAACACAACAGTGACCCTACGACACAAAATTTATTACAGCGAGCTCATAACTGCGCAGAGAACCAAATTATTACAAGCAGAGGTCACTGACCACAAACATCAAACAACAGAAGGAAAATTATACTATTAAGTATATCAAACTTAACAAATGGTCTAAGAGGCCTGAAGCATAACGATGACTTCCCAGCCCATAGATTCCAGGTTGCCGGCCGGGAATCCCAAGCTACTCGTCGATGTCGATGTAGTACCAAACTGATCTTCAAGGAAGCACTTACTCTGCCAAAAGTATCAACAAAGCAAGGGTGAGTACAGGGTGTACTCCGGAAGACTTCTGGCTGGTGGAGTTGTTTTGCATAAATCCATCTTTGTTTATAAAACAAGAGGGAGAAGAAGCTCGTCTAATCAGAGTATTTTAAAAGGGGATAAGATAGCGACATCTCCAAAGTATTGATCATGTTCTTTTGATATCCACCAAATCATCATCATCTCCTGAACTAGGATCACCCCCTCATACCCATGAGGAAGCATCCTTAAGCACACGTTGATCTGCCAAGTTTTATGATTAGGTTCATGTTCTCTATGATCTTAGAATCTGGTCACCAAGCGTTCATAACCGCGAACACGTATTTTCGAAAAGATTTAACCCTGTAGCGGTGTACAACTTTACCCACACGTACCAACCGACTCTTAATATCAGATCATTAGCCCTCTTCCTTGGAAGGCCGGAAGAGGGTGGTTGGCCACGACCTTTACCTTGCTTTCGCTGAGACAATGAGTCACACAATAAGTATGGTTCCATCGTAACGGGTCAAATCCCGAAGCCGGTACTTAAAGATGTGAGGCGAGGTTGGTTCACCAGGGGCTCCATCGACCCCAAGCAACCCCGGCCACGCTTACCTACCTGTTATGATGCACCTTTCACCCGCCAAATATTTCAAAAGGTTTTCAATGCGTATGTCAAATGGAATGCCCGAACTATGTGACTAATGTTACGAACAAAGAAACTTTCAAAAAGTGGACCCAACAAGCAAAGCAACGGATTGAGCTGCACTGCCTTTCGGTGTTTTAGTTAGGCACATCCTCTTGCGGGATGAAAATCTGCCGTAGCACGCTCCGCGCCTTTGAAGGAACATTTGCTCGATGATGGTCCTATCCTACGCGGGCTTACTAACGATGGCCAAGCACGCAGTCATTCCCGTTCTATTTGATAAGGGAAGCAAGCTAGTCAAAGAAGAAGGATGCATGGGTATAGGTAAGTCTAGACATATTGACACGGGCGTATACTGAAATAGGCATAAGGCCGCTAATGCTAAGGAGACAGCACCGCTTCTTTGTTCGTAACTAGGACATTACTAGGCAAGTTAACCAGGCGAGGGGTTCACAAGCCCCGTGTGGATGTACGCTCATCTCGGTTCCAAAGCCAAGAACTCAGTTCCTAGTGGTGGTGAGCATGGGACTAGAAAAACCACATCCCGCCATGGCCTCCCATACAAGCCTTAGCATGTTTAACTCATATCACCTCGGATATCATCTCATCATGTTCTCCTGTCATACTAGATTCTCTGCATATGATACATCATCTGGATGGACCAGAGTTAACAGTTATGCATGGCTAAGCAGGACACAGATAGAAGCTCTAGCAGTGCACACAAGCCAAACCTAGTTATGCTAGGAGCAGTGGATCAGGTAATATAAGCTCAAAGGGAGTAATGCAACAGATAGAATATTCTATCTATCAATAAAATACCACAGTAGAATCGTATCCATCATGGCAGAATTGAAATACTTTCGAAATCATAGGATTATATCATGGTGGGGCTATTCTTGCCTTTGCCAGTTGATAACCAATAAGCAGATCTTCGGAAACCTTGTACTTGACTTGGTTATAGTTGGTCAAGTATTGTTCGTCGATCTTTGATCTTTGATGGTCTTGATCTCACGCTTCGATCTCGATCTCGATATCGTATTCTATCAAAAAGAACCAAACACCGGAAAGAGAGGGATACAATCAACATATGGCATCGATGCAATGCTCAAGCAAGGATGATGATATGACAAGTTTATTTGTACTGAAATGTAACCCTAATACATGCTTGGCAATTTTAGCGGGATCCGAAGGGTCCAAACCCTAATACAGGAGAGACCCCAGAATCACCTGGGAGGGTTCATTTAGTTATCTAATTAAACTTGTTATGAAAGTTGTTCAACAATGCATGATTATAGTTTAAATAGGTAGGTTTCATTTTTCTGAACATTTTGGTATATTATACATATTTTTCTGACTTACAATTAATTAGTTATTGATTTTACAAGATTTAAACCATTTAAAGATCATTTTAGGAAATTATAAAACATTTTTGGATTATATTAAATATTTATCCACTTGGTCCCACATTTCATAGTTTTATTTATTTCAGAAATCATTTTCCAAAATTAATAAATATCTGATAGACTGGGCCCACAAGGGTTTATTTATTTCTAGAAAATGATTACAAAAAAGATTAAAAGAAAAGGAAAAGCTTTACTACATCACTGTGACGTCACCGTGACGTCAGCAATGGTGGATCTTCTCAGATCGAACGAGGGGAAGGCAATAGGGGCACACTGAGCTATGGTAGCAGGGGCGTTCGATGCAGCGGCTCACGCTGAACCATCTAGTGGCCGCGCCGCTCGAAATAGGTCACCGGAGCCATGCCGGCGACAGGCTTCTATGGTGGCGACAAACGGTGAACAATGCAGAGGCGACTGGGAGCGAGAGGGAGCAAGATAGAGGGTAAATGAGGACCACAAGCTCACCGGGAAGCCAACAGAAGGGTCGGGGAGGCGAGGCGAATCTTCATTCGACGGCGAGCAACGTCTACTGGCGGCGGACGGAGCTGTCGATTCGGCCATTTAGGGGCACGCGTGCGAGCGAGAGAGGGCTAGGACGAACGAGCCGAGTGAGTGGATCTCAGCGGTGGCCTCAGCTGGCTGGTTGGAGGCTGGGGACGGCGGGGCGCCGGCGAGGTCAGAGGCTAGGGTTAGGGTTCTTGCAGCCTGCGAGCGAGAGAGAAGATGAAGTAGCGAACTGGGGCTCGTCTAGGGTTCTCGGCAGCACCATGGGTCTTGTAGGCATCCAGAGCGGTGGCGAGTATCACGGCGCACGGCGGCGAGGCGACGGCATCCGCTGCGACACGCATCTGGTTCATCGTTGGGAGGAAGACAACGACTGAAAGAAAGGCCGAACGGGTACGGGCCAAAGGTGGGACGTGGACGGGCCAACTGGGCTGCGGGATTCCGCACTGCATGGGAGAAAGAGAAAAAGAAGTGGGTTGTGCGGCCTGGTTGGTCTGGCTCTATTTTTTTCTTCTGAAAATCCTTTTCTATTTATGTTTTGCATTTCCTCTTTGTATTTCTAGTTCAAATCCGTTTTGATCCATTTCAAAAATACCAGAAGCTTTGTAAAAAATATGTAAAATACTTAGAGGCCCTTGCAATCCATTTGGGCTCCATTATATTTGTACTTTTCAAATTCAAACCATTTTGAATGGATTTCAAATAGAGAGGGGAGGATTAGGGTTTTAGGGTTTGGTATTTGATTTCTTCTAATGCACAATTTAAGGTATGATGCTCATGATGCACAAAACAAACCCTAATATAGATTATCTAAAACTGGGGTGTTACAGCTCTATCCCCCTTTCGAGAATCTCGACCCGAGATTCCCAAGGTAGGGAGAGAGACAAAGAGAGAAAGAAACAGGGTCATTCAAAAGACAAGAGGGAAACACACTAAACAACACAGAGTATCTCATGGTCAACTCATGGATGGAGTGTTCAGAAACAACTCTGAGATGACGGCATGAAACACATCAAGGTAACAGAGGAAACAAGAGGAGAAGGTTTAAATTTGTTAGATAGATGGTCTTCATAAGGATTGAGACCATGGAACTTACAGGAGGTTTTGAAGCTTCTGAAGAAGAAAGCTTCCAACAGAAAGAACATGACCACGGACTTCGAAAAGGAACCTCTACTAAACGACTTAAGTAGAGATTTTAGGTTACAGAGATATGAATCAAATAAACCAAATTGTTGAACTACTTTTGAAACATAAGGGTTACTCTTTCATTCAACAGAAGGCCGGGATAGAAAGGTGTTTTGGTGATGAGGACTCATAAGAGTCACGAAGAACATGTAACAAGAGAAACTTCTGATTACCAAAATCATAGTCACTCTTAGAATCATGGGAAAGAAAACGAAGGAAACTCTTTATTCATCCAGATTTATCAAAATCTTTGCCAACATCATGATATCACTTTACACCACTAGACGAATTAGTAAAAAGATTCATGATGACACAAGAAAAAGAAACTTCATTCTCAGACTTCAAGTACTTGGCACAACAATGATTGCCAACATAAAGGGTTAGGAGGATCGATCGAGAGACATTTAGCAACGCTACTTTAAATGTTCTCCTTGATGTTCGAGAAATCAAACATCAAGTAAAGGTCGGACTTCGGATACAAGGGAAATCATAAGCACAACTCCTATAACAATTCATAGAAGATGCCTCATGAGGAGTGGTTGATATTGCTGAAGTAAGAGAATATGACAAGAGGTCTTTCCGGCTAAGTGTGTCAACCATTACATCAATCTTGCCATACTTACAAAGGGACCTATGTCAAATCCTTGAGGAACACCAACCATCATTGCTGCTTGATTCAGCTCTGGTTAGGTGAAATGATACTTCAGACTCAGCATGTCCGAATAGCAAGTTTGCAATATTTACCACAACGGTAAAGTTACTAGATTCTCAAGATGTGGACTACAGTGTAAAGCTCCAAAAGACTAAGCTAGATTGCTAGAACCATGCATTAGCAAGTTGTCGAAAGACAACTGCATACATATAAAGTACTAACAATAAAACACACAAGTGTCCTTAAGGAACGGAGTTAACTCTTCTCGAATCCACGACGACATCTTTCAACATTTGCGCGTGAATCAGAGAAGGTTATTTCTAACATCCAGAACACATACTTCGAGATGAATCAAATATGATTCTCGAAAGTTTCCAACATTAATGCCAAATGTTCCATATGAATCAAATCTAACATGGAGAAGATGAAGATGTCATTGATGGGCTCAACAACAAACTTATCAAGACACTCCAAGAAGATGGACTCATATGTTGCGTGAACAAGACAAAAATACTGGTCAGATCAAAGGACACGAAGATGTTGTCACATTCCAAAATTATCCTAATTTTGTAATGTGAAATAAATAAATAAGTTTGATTGATTGTTTAACTATGTTGAAAATTCTCAATGAGAAGAAACTTTTTGAATAGAAAATCCTCTCAACCTTGAATTCAAAATCTTATATTCTTTTGTTATGACCTAAGTAGCCATATAAGCAAAAGGGCATGGATTGATTATGGATTGTAGAATTGGTGTGCAAGATTTCAAAATGAAAATCATGAAGCATTCATAAGCATTTCATTACATCCATGCAAAGTTCTCACAAACTAAATCCAAATCCTGGTATCTAAATCCTATAGTTGATTCATCCAAATGTTCCTAAGGGTAATTAATTTGACTTATTAAAACCCACTGTTGCTAAGGCATAAATTATTGATAATTATAGCCTAAAGAGATCCAATTAATCATTTGGAGCTAGTATGAAAAAGTTATGAAATAAATACAAGCACATAAAGATATAAATAAAAAGAAATATACAAGGATTTGTAAATCCACTACTTCCAAACTAGTAAAAAGATTACAAATATGATCCTACAATGATCTATTTGATTTTAGAAAAATTTAGAAACAAGAATCATAACATTTGGAGTTCGTATGCAAAAGATATGAGGGAAACAAGTAAAAAAAACTAAACGGGCCGGCCCACCCGGACCGACCCGACCGACTAGCCAGGAACGTCAGTACGTGCCCAAGTTTGCTTTAAAATTCGTGCAAAAATCTGTTTTCTAGACCTATCTCTACTCAAACTCTTATAACTTTTTATCTACAACTCCGAATCGACCTCCGTTTGTTTCTACTTGTTCCCTACTCCAAGGCCTATCTCTACAACGTCCCAAATCTCCATATAATCTCGTGGAGCCACAGATGTACGAGTTTCCCTTCTCGAAATCCCGAATCTACACATGCCCGAATCTTATTTCGCTTTTTAACCCATCTAGACTTCGTTGTTTGCCTTCGGTCAAAAAACGAAACTTGTAGGAATCGTCGAAATCTTTCAATCCCGACAAACCTCACCTCTTTTCATCCACCACATCCGGAGAATTTCGTATCGCAATATTTCAGATGTAAATCCAAGATGTACTCGCGCTCGTTTCTTCAAATCCAAATTCCTTTGGTGAGAAGGTAGGAATAATGATTCCCCACAACTTTCGTGTTCTAAGTTTTTCAATTTGACCTACGGATTTGTCTCTCTAACACAGATCTGTTTCTTGTCTATTCTGAGCCAAAATTGGGTCAATCTGTTCTTCTAGCCACCGGATCCTATCCAGACGGTCGAGATCCAATCAAACCGGTGCGTGCCATGTCGTCAACCCGGTCAGCTTCCTCATCAATGCCACGTCAACGTCAGGTCAACATCTAGTCCCAGTCAGCATGCAAAGTCAACATGTCCAATCAGCGGAATATTTTCTGGAATATTTCGTTCGAATTTAAAATTGCATATTATAGATCTAACTTGTAAAATTCATTAGAAATTCATACCACGTCCAAAAATTGCATATAATATATCAAATTGAAGATAATTTTACGTAGAATCATCTTATCAGAATAGATCCAAATTTTACACTACGTGGTTACTGCAGTAATTTAATTAGTTTTAATGGTCTTTTAGGTTAATAAATTCATAATAAATTATCTGTAACTCCGAAAAATATGACTAATATATCAAATTAAAGCTACTATAATGTACTTTAATAATATATCGTTGGATCTATCCTTTGCAGATTATTTAACCCGTAGCAATTTAATTAGTTTTAATGGCTTTATAAATCATTAAATTCATAGTAAATTAATTGCTTGTCACAAAAATATAAATGATATACCGATGGAAAGCTGGTTCCATGTAGATCATCAATATGCAATTAGTTCAGCATTTTACTGTAAGGTTTTTCCGTGAAGATTTAAATGGTTTATTGGACTATTTAGAGTAATAAATTCATAAGAAAAAAATACTATTCAGAAAATTACAAATAATATGTCCCTGAAATCACAATTCCGTGGAGATTACAGATATAATTTTAGTTTGATTTTTAGACAACAGAAACTATATGAATCATTTAAAACCATTAAACACTATTTAAATCATACAAAAAGATCTATAACTCCGATTAGGATGAATCCAAGTGCTAAGGTTTTGTATTGACAATATCTATACAGAGAAATTTGCATGACAAATTATTTGGTACTTTTAAAACATAAATTCATACAGAAATATTTAAACCCATTGAAATAGTGTTTTAATCATAAGAAAATATCTATAACTCCTTTTTAGGTGATTCAAATTGCCACTGTCTATAAATTGCATTACCTCTATCCAGTAGCATCTAGTTCACAATTTAATACGACATAAACATATTTAGTTCAATTAAAGTGGTATACACCATATTAAATCGATACAACTTTACTAATAAAAGCTTTAGTGCATTAAATGACTTTCCACATGCATCATGTAATCTAACTATGTTCAGAACTAAAGTAACAACCATTGTGACTTATTAAATTATCATGCATGCATTTGTTGTATTTGTTTGATCTCTATGTGCTATTGTTTATGTTGTATGCAATTGTTTGATCGATAGATTGCGAGGAGTGCAACGTGTGTGATTGCAACTACTATGATTGCAAGTATTGTGGTTATGACGAGAGCAACCATTATATCTATGAGAATTGTGAGGATTATATAATCAACTACATCTACAACAAAGGCAAGTGGTGCTATCTTGGTCATAAATGTCCTATTGTTTTCCTATGCATTATAGATGTTTTTGTAGAATTGCATATGTAGGAATTGATGTGTATATGCTATGCTATGTCCCATATTATTCCCTAGCATTCCTTGTTTATGAGCCACCGTTGGTAGATGTGCTTAGCCATGCTATGATGAACGAGGGCTGGGTTACATCATAGAATTTGTTTCTAAATGTGTTGGTTTGCGAAAACTAAAACAACTTAATCAATGAATCTCCTGGATGTGATGGGATTGATAATATTTGGTGGTATCATTGCGGAAAGGCACCCAGGACATTGAGAAATGATTGGTTTCTTTGTTTGGAAGCTTTCGTGTGCAACCATGTGCCAATAATGAAATGGGCGGTTGGCTGAACTCAGTAGGTTGTGGTAACTCGAACCCGCGTATCCAGAGATGTAGATAGTGTAGGTTGGACCGGTGCGCGTCAGGATTGGGGAGCTACTTCCCGAATGGTTCCTTCTTGGACTTCTCCCTATCATCACCCAATATGAGAGTGGTGGTACGAGATGGGCTGGCCAAGTCACATGGGTAAAGTGTACTAACCCCTGCAGGGTGTATAAACTAAGTGCTTAGCCGTGTCCCCAGTTATGGACAATTTGAGCGACCTGATACTGATGCTATGATATTTCTCACTCATCCTTATTTCTTAATTACTTAAAACTTGTTGGGTGAACATAATTGGGTAGGAGCACCTGGGAGTGAACCAGAGTGTCCTATTTATCGTATTGGAAAACTACTTTGTTACAAATGTTAGGATAAAACTGTTGCTTTATGCAAATGAGCCTGAACTCCACTTGGCCAAATAAGCATGTAGTTGATAGATATATTGATAACCACTTTAGCCTACTTGCCATACATTCAATGTATTGACCATTCGTGGCTGCAACGTTTCATGTTGCAGGTTATATCATATCTGAGTGATCGTTATAGGTCGCGAGACTCCACTCAACAATTTTTCGCCTGTGGCACATTTGAAGGATGGAGATCTACCTTGTATTTGCTTTCCGCTGTAATATAATGTAAATTCTGGATCATATTCGTTGTATTTATGATGCACAGTTATATTTGGTATCATTTTGTACGGTGTGTGCCAGTGAACCGATCCAGGGATTAGCACTATACACATGAACTCAGCCTTATCAGGCGAGGGTGTTACAAGATGGTATCAGAGCTGTGTGTTGACTGTAGGATCTCGACCTTAGAAATGGATTAGAAATAAAATACCTTTATTAGGGGAACTATCATATTTTCTACTTATTAGATGTTCTTATATTCCTTGTCTATCCTTTCTATAACCTCTTCTTGTTCAAAATTTATAGTTGTCCATTCTTATGATACCTATATGAGGTTTAGCATATAATTAAAACAATAAATAATATGACATAAATAAACATCTCACCAAGTTTGGTTAGTTCTGGATAACCATATTTTATCTCTTTAGGAGATCGTCGCTATCGTGTTAGCATATTGTTCTTACCAACTTATGTGATATGACAATATAGGTTGCTTGCTTGTTTGTACTGAACCATATCGTGTGATGCCTTGTTTAGGATCTGTTGTTTTGAAACTCTAAAGTTGCTGGAGTTTTCGTGTGGTTTTAAAATTATTTTAATGGTGTGAATTGATTGAAATTCGTGGAATAACTGCTGAAGTTTTCTGCCTGACCTGTTGTACCGCGCGATTTTTCATATTTTATTGGTAACTCATAAAAATCTAAAAAAATAGTATCTGGAGATAAATTACCTTTAGTACATGCACAAAAATTGGCTAAAATTGCTGACGAGTTTAAGTCGGTCAGAAAAATTCGTGAAGTCTGCTGTACCGTTTTGACAGATTTTATTTATTGCTTATATGTTGCTATGTTTTACTCTAGTATTGTTTCCAATGCTTTCAAACTATTTTGTGGTTATATACTACTAAGGTTATACCCCTGTAATGTTATTATACAAGTGTTTGATTGTATGTTGATCGCCTATGATTGTTTCCTTGTTTGTGACATTGATTGCTTCATATAGTTATGGGTAGGATTATTTCCTTAGTCGTTTCTTTCCTATAGAATCTATTCTTCCCTATCTTGAACCGTTGGAGATATAATGATGTGGTAAGTGGAAGGTTTGACAACACAATGCATTTAGGAAGTAGAATGCTTTATCTAATGGAAAAAAAGAGATGTGGAAGTATGAAGTGTTGAAATGATGTTATGTAGTAGATTACGCAACCTGAAAGCTAAAGTGTCGATAGTTTAGTTTTAGTAGTAGATTTGTTGATTGAATACATGGGAGTATACATAGAGCATTAGTTCGTGCCTATGGAAACATTCTTCAAGGCAAGTGAGAATGCCCGAGTGATAGAAAAACGTGATTCACCTATCCTCATACAGGGTAATGATTTGGGTGCAGGATGGATTGATCACCATTCCTACTACTCTTATTATTCGCTCTTGTACTGTTGGCTTTGAGAATCTTGAGTGCCCTTTTCAACCTTAGCAGAGAGTCGATGTTGAGCCTAAACCCTAGAATGGTATATTGTTACACCTTCTAAAAGAATCCATTGCTAAGCATAGGAATGTAAGGTAAGGATGAATCCCAACCGTGAATTATGGGCACTGTGAAGTAAACGTTCCCTATTTGCCCACCACGAGAGTTTTGCTAGTTTAAGAAGTGCTTTCTCGGAAACTATCAATCATGAAGTTTAGAATGTGCAAGAGACGTTGTGTCAATAAAAGTCTAAAGGAGAACCAATCTGAGCTAAGTGAATCCTCGAGAAAAGACCTAGTCAATTTTATTTTAAGGGCGGTAGCATCCTAATGGCTCCCGAACCTTTCTTTCTTTCTAGCCTTCCCAAATCTCGGGACGAGATTTCTTTTAAGGGTGGTAGTCTGTCACATCCCAAAATTCTCCTAATTTTGGAATGTGAAATAAATAAATAAGTTTGATTGATTGTTTGACTATGTTGAAAATTCTCAATGAGAAGAAACTTTTTGAATAGAAAATCCTCTCAACCTTGAATTCAAAATCTTATATTCTTTTGTTATGACCTAAGTAGCCATATAGGCAAAAGGGCATGGATTGATTATGGATTGTAGAATTGGTGTGCAAGATTTCAAAATGAAAATCATGAAGCATTCATAAGCATTTCATTACATCCATGCAAAGTTCTCACAAACTAAATCCAAATCCTGGTATCTAAATCCTATAGTTGATTCGCCCAAATGTTCCTAAGGGTAATTAAATTGACTTATTAAAACCCACTGTTTCTAAGGCATAAATTATTGATAATTATAGCCTAAAAAGATCCAATTAATACTACAAAATTTTAGAAACAAAATTGAGCTCATTTGGAGCTAGTATGAAGAAGTTATGAAATAAATACAAACACATAAAGATATAAATAAAATGAAATATACAAGGATTTGTAAATCCACTACTTCCAAACTAGTAAAAAGATTACAAATATTATCCTACAATGATCTATTCGATTTTAGAAAAATTTAGAAACAAGAACCATATCATTTGAAGTTCGTATGCAAAAGATATGAGGGAAACAAGTAAAAAAAAACTAAACGGGCCGGCCCGCCCGGACCGAACCGACTGACCAGCCAGGAACGCACGTACGTGCCCAAGTTTGCTTTAAAATTCGTGCAAAAATCTGTTTTCTAGACCTATCTCTACTCAAACTCTTATAACTTTTTATCTACAACTCTGAATCGACTTCCGTTTGTTTCTACTTGTTCCCTACTCCAAGGCCCATCTCTACACCGTCCCAAACCTTCATATAATCTTGTGGAGCCACAGCTGTACGAGTTTCCCTTCTCGAAATCCCGAATCTACACATGCCCGAATCTTATTTTGCTTTTTAACCCATCTAGACTTCGTCGTTTGCCCTCGGTCAAAAAAATGAAACTTGTAGGAATCGTCGAAATCTTTCAATCCCCACAAACCTCACCTCTTTTCATCCACCACAGCCAGATAATTTTGTATCGTAATATTTCAGATCTTACGGTGTAAATCCAAGATGTACTCGCGCTCGTTTCTTCAAATCCAAATTACTTTGGTGAGAAGGTAGGAATAATGATTCCCCACAACTTTCATGTTCTAAGTTTTTCAATTTGACCTACGGATTTGTCTCTCTAACATAGATCTGTTTCTTGTCTATTCTGAGCCAAAATCGGGTCAATCTCTTCTTCTAGCCACCGGATCCTATCCAGACGGTCGAGATCCAATCAAACCGGTGCGTGCCATGTCGTCAACCCGGTCAGCTTCCTCATCAACGCCACGTCAACGTCAGGTCAACATCTAGTCCCAGTCAGCATGCAAAGTCAACCTGTCCAGTCAGCGGAATATTCCGTTCGAATTTAAAATTGCATATTATAGATCTAACTTGTAAAATTCATTAGAAATTCATACCACGTCCAAAAATTACGTATAATATATCAAATTGAAGATAATTTTACGTAGAATCATCTTATCAGAATAGATCCAAATTTTACTGTACGTGGTTACTGCAGTAATTTAATTAGTTTTAATGGTCTTTTAGGTTAATAAATTCATAAGAAATTATCTGTAACTCCGAAAAATATGAATAATATATCAAATTGAAGCTACTGTAATGTACTTTAATAATATCTCGTTGGATCTATCCTTTGCAGATTATTTAACCCGTAGAAATTTAATTATTATTAATGGCTTTATAAATCATTAAATTCATAGTAAATTAATTGCTTGTCACAAAAATATAAATGATATACCGATGGAAAGCTGGTTCCATGTAGATCATCAATATGCAATTAGTTCAGCATTTTACTGTAAGGTTTTGCCGTGAAGATTTAAATGGTTTAATGGCCTATATAGAGTAATAAATTCATAAGAAAATAAATACTATTCAGAAAATTACAAATAATATGTCCCTGAAATTACAATTTCGTGGAGATTATAGATATAATTTTAGTTTGATTTTTAGACAACAGAAACTATATGAATCATTTAAAACCATGAAACACTATTTAAATCATGCAAAAAGATCTATAACTCCGATTAGGGTGAATCCAAGTGCTAAGGTTTTGTATTGACAATATCTATACAGAGAAATTGCATGACAAATTATTTGGTACTGTTAAAACATAAATTCATACAGAAATATTTAAACCCATTGAAATAGTGTTTTAATCATAAGAAAATATCTATAACTCCTTTTTAGGTGATTCAAATTGCCACTGTCTCTAAATTGCATTACCTCTATCCAGTAGCATCTAGTTCACAATTTAACGAAACATAAACATATTTAGTTCAATTAAAGTGGTATACACCATATTAAATCGATACAACTTTAGTAATAAAAGCTTTAGTGCATTAAATGACTTTCCACATGCATCATGTAATCTAACTATGTTCAGAACTAAAGTAACAACCATTGTGACTTATTAAATTGTCATGCATGCATTTGTTGTATTTTTTGATCTCTATTTGCTATTTTTTATGTTGTATGCAATTGTTTGATCAATAGATTGCGAGGAGTGCAACGTGTGTGAATGCAACTACTATGATTGCAAGTATTGTGGTTATGACGAGAGCAACCATTATATCTGTGAGAATTGTGAGGATTATCTAATCGACTACATCTACAACAAAGGCAAGTGGTGCTATCTTGGTCATAAATGTCCTATTGTTTTCCTATGTATTATAGATGTTTTTGTAGAATTGCATATGTAGGAATTGATGTGTATGTGCTATGCTATGTCCCATATTATTCCCTAGCATTCCTTGTTTATGAGCCACCGTTGGTAGATGTGCTTAGCCATGCTATGATGAACAAGGGCGGGGTTACATCACTGAAGTTGTTTCTAAATGTGTTGGTTTGCGAAAACTAAAACAACCTAATCAATGAATCTCCTGGGTGTGATGGGATTGATAATTTTCGGTGGTATCATTGCAGAAAGGCACCCAGGACACTGAGAAATGATTGGTTTCTTTGTTTGGAAGCTTTCGTGTGCAACCATGTGCCAATAATGAAACGGGCGGTTGGCTGAACTCAGTAGGTTGTGGTAACTCGAACCTGCGTATCCAGAGATGTAGATAGTGTAGGTTGGACCGGTGCGCGTCGGGATTGGGGAGCTACTTCCCGAACGGTTCCTTCTTGGACTTCTCCCTATCATCACCCAATATGAGAGTGGTGGTACGAGCTGGGCTGGCCAAGTCACATGGTTAAAGTGTACTAACCCCTGCAGGGTGTATAAACTAAGTGCTTAGCCGTGTCCCCGGTTATGGACAATTTGAGCGACCTGATACTGATGCTATGATATTTCTCACTCATCCTTATTTCTTAATTACTTAAAACTTGTTGGGTGAACATAATTGGGTAGGAGCACCTGGGAGTGAACCAGAGTGTCCTATTTATCGTATTGGAAAACTACTTTGTTACAAATGTTAGGATAAAACTATTGCTTTATGCAAATGAGCCTGAACTCCACTTGGACAAATAAGCATGTAGTTGATAGATCTGTTGATAACCACTTTAGCCTACTTGACATACATTCAATGTATTGACTATTAGTGGATGCAACGTTTCATGTTGCAGGTTATATCATATCTGAGTGATCGTTATAGGTCGCGAGACTCCTC
The DNA here is from genome assembly GCA_916181665.1 of Avena sativa. NCBI lineage: Eukaryota > Viridiplantae > Streptophyta > Magnoliopsida > Poales > Poaceae > Avena > Avena sativa. The sequence goes on from OV702282.1 coordinate 201,792,834, forward strand.
TCAACAATTGTTCGCCTGTGGCACATTTGAAGGATGGAGATCTACCTTGTATTTTATTTCCGCTGTAATATAATGTAAATTATGGATCATATTCGTTGTATTTATGATGCACAGTTATATTTGGTATCATTTTGTACTGTGTGTGCCAGTGAACCGATCCAGGGATTGGCACTATACACATGAACTCAGCCTTATCAGGCGAGGGTGTTACAGATGTACTCAAGTGAAACATCATGAGAAGAAATATCACCAAGATAGTCCTTGGAACTGAGTTTGGTTTGACGATAACCCAAATAAAATCAAAGGTGGGGGATGATAACATATCCATAAAGGATATTCTATCTTTCTTCAACAGGAACAAAACTAGACATCCCTTTTAGGTGGAACTGAGTCGGATAGAACATTTGTCTTACAACTCTCCAAGTTGTTGTTTAAGCTCAACCAACTAGTTCAGAGGTATCCAGTACGGATCCTTGGAGAAAGGAGCAGTTCAGAGAATTGACTTGCTCAAGAACTTGACATCACGGTCATGTGGCAACATGGCGATACTTCTAGTAGACATCTAGAATATCACAATCCACCGGTATGTTACTTAGTTCCAGAGGAAACTTGCTTTGTAAAAGCAAGAAGACACGGTCTCAGAGTTTCGGCATGATCCTAACTCTTTGACCGAAGGGAGCGTACCAGAATGTCAAACTTGGTAGCATAGTCAAACTTCTCTTAGTGAGAGGGTTAACCAATCACGCTAAGAATGACACGAATGTTCTTAGAGTTCAAAACAATAATAACTGCTAAGAATCTCACATGGCCACATTATTATGCACACGCATCACTCACGAGCATGAAAGCTCGAGGAAGGGTGGATAAAGATGTGTGAAGCATCACTTTATTAAGAGGGTCATGAATCTCAGCACGACCTCTTAGTATAGCAGAGTGTGATACTTTAAGATAGAACAGATAGAAGCTAATCAATGCCTCTTAATCTGCAGATTACAACACCTTGACCTGGTCCTAGATACGACGAGGTACTGGAGTTTGTTTCTCCTAGACATTCTGAAATGATTTGTCTTGACGGACCACAAGAGTATCTTACATCGGAAGACACGGATGCACATTTACTACTTGTCTACCAACTGGTAGACAAAGGTCGGGAAACAACAAGGGAAAAGGAACATGCTCAGGATAGAATCCCGAGGTGTGGATGCATAGATTATCAATCTTCCAATAACCAATGCAAAGAAAAGGTAAGGTGTGGCAGAGTCACGAGTATAGATGCGAGACTCACGAGGATTACTCTAATCATGATCTATTTGGTTCCATTAAAGAACAACTTCCATAGCAGGTGGTAGGGGAAGTCCTTAGTTGTCACAATTCAATCACGACAAAGACCACAAGCTTGAAGACTGGAATTGTATTACCAGCCATTCTGAGGTAATGTGTGAACATTAACGATAGGGGTCAAATGATTGGATCTTGGATTAAAGATCAACGTCATGTACAAGCTTCACAACACCAAAATCCAGCACAATCGGGGATCTTAGGTTCAAGTTCAAGGGTTAAAACCCGAGAAAAGAGTAACTACTACTTGAGTGACACATCGTACACTACAAGATAGTGATCACGAGGTAACTTCCAAGAGAAGAAATGACTTCTGAAGTACCCAAATAAATCAAAAGGAGGCACACAAGGCGAAAGGAAACCTCGAAGCCTAGAGCAGAACACTGTGGAACCAACAATATAATATTGTGGGTCCAAAAGATAGAGAGATCATGTTAGAAAGGAATCTCTCAGATGAACAAGAGCAAGGGGAACAAGGAATTCACAACACACACACAACTCTAGAGAAGTCAACACTAGGTCAACTGGTTGAGAACAACATGCCAAGAAGGCACCTAAGCTTTGAAAAACTAGAAAAGATATCAAAACTTTTCCAAAATCAACACTAGACAAGATGACCCAGAGTTAGAATGAAACTGGGTAAGGAGTAAAAGAAGCATACTAGAGTTTTTGCAAATACTTTTCGGCTTTCAAATAGTTTTCATGAACACTAGACTCAACATCGACCAATAGCAAGGTTTTCTTACGGTCGGTACTGCTCTGATACCAAGAACTGTGACACCCCCGGGATCAAGGCTAAACAAATCCCAGACCTCCGTCTGAAATAAGCTTAACCTTGAGCTCGAGAATATCCAGTGAAGAATCGGTAACACAATAGTGAACCTACGACACAAAATTTATTACAGCAAGCTCATAACTGCGTAGAGAACCAAATTATTACAAGCAGAGGTCACTGACCACAAACATCAAACAACGGAAGGAAAATTATGCTATTAAGTATAGCAAACTTAACAAATGGCCTAAGAGGCCTGAAGCATAACGATGACGTCCCAGCCCATAGATTCCTGGCTACCGGCCGGGAACCCCAAGCTACTCGTCGATGTCGATGTAGTACCAAACAGATCTTCAAGGAAGCACTTACTCTGCCAAAAGTATCAACAAAGTAAGGGTGAGTACAGGGTGTACTCCGCAAGACTTCTGGATGGTGGAGTTGTTTTGCATAAAGCCATCTTTGTTTATAAAACAAGAGGGAGAAGAAGCTCGTCTAATCAGAGTATTTTAAAGGGGGATAAGATAGCGACATCTCCAAAGTATTGATCATCTTATTTTGATATCCACCAAATCATCATCATCTCCTGAACTAGGATCACCCCCTCGTACCCATGAGGAAGTATCCTTAAGCACACATTGATCTGCCAAGTTTTATGATTAGGTTCATGTTCTCTATGATCTTAGAATCTGGTCACCAAGCGTTCATAACCGTGAACACGGCTTTTCAAATCCAGACTTAACAGCTATGCATGGCTAAGCAGGACACAGATATAAGCTCTAGCAGTGCACACAAGCCAAACCTAGTTATGCTAGGAGCAGTGGATCAGGTAATATAAGCTCAAAGGGAGTAATGCAATAGATAGGATATTCTATCTATCGATAAAAGACCACAGTAGAATCATATGCATCATGGCAGAATTGAAATATTTTGAAATCATAGGATTATATCATGGTGGGGCTATGCTTGCCTTTTCCAGTTGATAACCAATAAGCAGATCTTCGGGAACCTTGTACTTGACTTGGTTATAGTTGGTCAAGTATTGTTCGTCAATCTTTGATCTTCGATGGTCTTGATCTCGGGCTTCAATCTCGATCTCGATATCGTATTCTACCGAAAATAACCAAACACCAGAAAGAGAGGGAAACAATCAACATATGGCATCGATGCAATGCTCAAGCAAGGATGATGATATGACAAGTTGAATTGTACTGAAATGTAAAATCTATCACTACTCAATTTCCCTTTGTGGCCCAACATACGACGTCAAGTTCCACAACGATCATCATCAACCGTTGCTCTTCAGGTAAATGCTTCTTTTTTCTGACCATGTTTTCCATTGGTGTGGTGGAATTGGCGGTCAAGAGTCATTCTTAGTATCTTCTTATCTATTATCTATAGTGGACTATGGCTGCATATTATTTCCATTTATAGTCTGATGGTTTCTTCTATTCTACTCCCTCCGTCCAAGAATAGATGTCGTAGGTTTTTTTAAATTTTGGATGAATCTCCTAATACAAGCTTGGCAATTTTAGAGGGATCCGAAGGGTCCAAACCCTAATACAGGAGAGATCCCGGAATCACCTACAAGGGTTCATTTAGTTCTCTAATTAAACTTGTTATGGAAGTTGTTCAACAATGCATGATTACAGCTTAAAGAGGTAGGTTTCATTTTTTAAACATTTTGGTATATTATACATATTTTTCTGACTTATCATTAATTAGTTATTGATTTTACAAGATTTAAACCATTTTATGATCATTTTAGGAAATTATAAAACATTTTTGGATTATATTAAATATTTATCCACTTGGTCCCACATGTCATAATTTTATTTATTTGAGAAATAATTTTTAGAAATTAATAAATCTGACAGACTGGGCCCAAAGGGGTTTATTTATTTCTAGAAAATGATTACAGAAAAGATTAAAAGAAAAGGAAAAGCTTTACTACATCACTATGATGTCACCGTGACGTCAGCAATGGTGGATCTTCTCAGATCGAACGAGGGGAAGGCGATAGGGGCACGCTGAGCTACGGTAGCGGGGGCGTTTGACGCAGCGGCTCACGCTGAACCATCTAGTGGCCAGCAGAAGGGTTGGGGAGGCGAGGCGAAGCTTCATTCGACGGCGAGCGACGTCTACTGGTGGCAGACGGAGCTGTCGATTTGGCCATTTAGGGGCGCGCGTGCGAGCGAGAGAGGGCTAGGATGAACGAGTCGAGCGAGTGGATGGCCTCAGCTGGCTGGTTGGAGGCCGAGGTCGGCGGGGCGCCGGCGAGGTCAGAGGCTAGGGTTAGGGTTCTTGCAGCCTGCGAGCGAGAGAGAAGAGGAAGTAGCGAACTGGGGCTCGTGTAGGGTTCTCGGCAGCACCAGGGGTCTTGTAGGCATCCAGAGCGGTGGCGAGTATCACGGCGCACAGCGGCGAGGCGACGGCATCCGCTGCGACACGCAGCTGGTTTATCGTTGGGAGGAATACGACGATCGAAAGAAAGGCCGAACGGGTATTAGCCAGAGGTGGGTCGTGGACGGGCCAACTAGGTTGCGGGATTCCACACTGCGCGGAAGAAAGAGAAAAAGAAGTGGGATGTGCGTCCTGGTTGGTCTGGCTCTATTTTTTTCTTCTGAAAATCCTTTTCGATTTCTGTTTTGCATTTCCTCTTTGTATTTCTAGTTCAAATATGTTCTGATCCATTTCAAAAATACTAGAAACTTTGTAGAAAATATGTAAAATACTTAGAGGCCCTTGCAATCCATTTGGGCTCCATTATATTTGTACTTTTCAAACTCAAACCATTTTGAATGGATTTCAAATAGAGAGGGGAGGATTAGGGTTTTAGGGTTTGGTATTTGATTTCTTTTAATGCATAATTTAAGGTATGATGCACAAAACATACCCTAATATAGATTATCTAAAACTGGGGTGTTACATTGTTACAGCGGGATGGAGTGGTGATGATGGTGCTGGTGGAGATGATGGTGTGGATGATGATGATGATCCTGATTAAGTATATCTTGATGATGGTGTTGATGGCATCGATCTCCCCTCTCCGGGAAGGAATTTCCCCAGCAAAAATATGTCTACCGGAGAGCTCTTTCTCTCTCGGTGTTTTCCGCCCCGCAGAGGCGGCGAAATCTTTCTGTGGGCGCTCCTTGTGTATTAGGGTTTCGAGGAGAAGATATAGGCGAGAGCGAGGAGCCAGAGGTGGGCCAGGCAGGCCACACCCCTGTAGGCACGGCCTAGGGGTGGCCCGTGCCTGGGGGGTGTGGGCCCCCCTGTGGCCCATATCCACCTCCCCTTTTGGCATTCTTCGTCTTCTGGGAAAATATGATTTTCCATAGTTTTTCTGGTATTTTTCTGATCTTCACGAAATTGCATCAAAACACCTCATTTTTCCATCAGAATCCTGACTACGGCAGTTCATCCTCCAAGAATCATCCAACATGCAAAAATATATGAAAAGTCATAAGTAACACCTCTTAATATGAAATATATCAATGAATAGAAGCAAATTACTATATAGAATGGTGATGCAAATTGGACCTATCATTCACCAGCGACGAGCGGAAGTCCCGTGCGGAAGATGATCCCAGCCGAAGCATTGTGCCCCACGGTGGGCGCCAACTGTCGTGGTGTGGAACACGGCAGTGCCATCAGGGATGGCTAAAGAGGGACACTCAGATGCAATCGGTGGCTCACGCAACAGGTTGGGCACGGTGAACTGCAAACACAGCGACGTACCCAGGTTTGGGGCCCTCTTGGCGAGGTAACACCCGTAATCCTGCAAGATCAAATATATGGGGGACGAACACCCAATACAAGTGCGCCTGGAGCTATTTCGTTAGCTACTATCGAAGGCTAGAGGAAGAAGAACTAGAGGCGAGCTCTTGCTACTATGGATCTTACTTACCTAGAACCCCAGCTCTACCCGCCCTTATATACTAGTCAGGGGAGGTAGATTACGGTTTGGGCTCTAGGGTTTACTGTTTGGATATGGGTTCATAGGGCAGGGCCGGCTGCAGGGTCCAGCCGGTGGGCCAGGACCCAGTTCTCCCTTCTTTTAGCGTCATTCCCTTCTTTAACGGTCACCCGGGCTTCCTTTGGGGCGTCACACTTGCTTTGACAGTCACCAGGACTGCTTTAGCGGTCAGCCGACCACTTGGCTTTATCTTCATCGGGTAGCGCGGGTCATGATGGCACGCCAGCCTGCCTGATGACGAAGGGAGCCAGAGGCTTACCCCGAAAGGAGCATCTCCACCTCTGCGCTTTCCATCGAATGTTAGCCGGGTGGAAGCGGCCACCCGGCCGGCTCTTCTGGCTACCCGGCTAGACGGGCTAGCTGGGAAAGCTTTAAACCCAGCCTGGCGGTACTAGCCAGGCGGCTGGAGTTGTCCTACTTGATGGCCAGGCAGCCTGTATCCTCTAGATCCGGCCTACTTAGTCTTGGCTTTCCCCACCCGGGTGTTATCCCCCCGACAGTTTAACTAGTCGATAGTTGTTTAGAGGAGGATCTCGAGGCGACAACTTGGAGGGGGCCAAGGCCGGCGGCTAGGGTTTCTAGTGGGGTGCAAGGGGGTGCCCCATCCCCTCTATTTATGAGAGGGAGGGGTAGTTTAGGGAAGGGGAGTCTTTCCCCAACTCCACTTCATGGGCCGACAGCAAGGGAGAGGGAGGAATCCTCCCTTAGGTATGATTCCCTCCGTCCCTCCACTAGGCAATGTTGGGATTTGACTTTTCAAATTGGTGTTTGACTTTTCAAAGTAGAGTTTGATTTCTCTCTTCCCATTTACCAGTCAAGTGACCTAGTACATGATGCAACCATTCCACTTTGTCATGAAACATCCATGTACCCTTCCCACTCCGGATCGGTGGACCTTCTAGAACATTCCGGTGAAAACACCGAAACCATTCCCGAACTCCCGATTTGGACTTTCCTTATATGAATCTTATTCTCTAGACCATTTCGGATCTCCTCGTGGTATCCCGGATCCCATCCGAGACTCCTAATAACATTCGGTATCTTTACTCACATTCCATATCTACTAAACAACATCGAATCCTTAAGTGTGTCTCCCTACGGTTCGTGAATTATGCAGACATGATCGAGACTCTTCTCCGATCAATAACCAATAGAGGAATATGGAAATTCATATGGCTCCCACATATTTCTACGATTACTTCGTGATCAAATGAACCATTTACATACAATCCCAATTTCCCTTAGTCTCGTGATACTTTACTTATCCGAGGTTTGATCATCGGTATCTCTACATACCTAGTTCAACCTTATTACTGAGAAGTACTCTTTTCTCGTTCCTATGATATGTGATGCCTTGTGATCCAGTCACATGCTTGCAAGCCAATTGGATGACATTCCACCGAGAGGGCCTAGTGTATATCTATCCGTCATATGGATGGACAAATCCCACTCTTGATCCATGTGCCTCAACACATACTTTCTGAACACTCAATGCCACCATTATGACCGCCCAATTACGAAGTGGTGTTTTATGTCATCAAAGCATCCATTCGGTGATGGTGATTAACATGATCTCATGGTCGAAGGATTTAGGTTACTATGTATCTGAAAGCTTATAACAAGTGAACTATTTTAAATGAATTGATCTTATGCTATGCTTAACTATAGGAGTATGTCCATCACATCATTCTCCTTATGATATGACTTTCTAATTAATAAAATCCAATGTTCATAATTAGGAAACCATGATCATCTCTTAATCAACAAGCTAGTTTAACAAGAGGCTTTACTAGGGACTCTTTTATGTTTACAAACCACACAAGTATTAATGTTTCCGGTTAATAAAATTATAGCATGGGATGTAAAAATTTATCATAAGCATGAAGATATGATAATAACCACTTTATTATTGGCTCTTGGCCATATCTCCAACAGTCGCCCACTTGCACTAGAGACAATAATCTAGTTTCAAATCTTTGTGTATTTAACACCTATGGCTTTCTAGTGTTTTATGTACACAATTGTATGTACGTGTGTGTAATTGTATGTCTTTGCGTCTCTATGCATCACTCATTCTCTAATGATATGGCTTTGTATAAATTTGGTCCTTTGCTGAGACCTTTAGTTCCTTGGGGTTAAAACATGTTAATAACATTGTCGTACAATATATCTTCATAGTACTATCCTGCTGTGAACCACACCTAGTTTGATAACAAACTACTTGACACAAATGCCCTCTTTTGCTGCTATAATAGAAGTCTATACTTAGACTTTTGTTGTAGTATCTGTCACAATGTCTTAACTTTGGAACTCATCCAAATCCATTATGGAACTTACTTTCCATTATATTGTGCCACCCTTAGTTTAGATTGAGATAAACTTAATTTGTACTTTGTGACAAAACTAGTATCAATGTAGTACTTTTACAATGAACTAACCATCTATTTGTCACCTCTAAAAATAATATATTCTTAGTTATTCCAAAGGATCATAAGAATATCTTTACAATCGTCCAATAATCATCTTATGAATCATTCTGGTATATGCTCATAACATTCAGAGCATAGGACATATCTGGATGTGTACATATCATAGTATGATTAAAATGCTCTTTGTGATTTCATTCATCAAGTATCAAAAATGCTTGAATCTTTGTTTCAATTATCAAGTGTCGATACACTTGAAATTCGATTTAATCATTTTTGTGTGGTAAGAATCTTTCTTGTCATTTCCATATTGAAATCTTTCAATATCTCATTTATGTATATTTGGCACAACCATATTGGCGTCTCAATCTATATAGATATTGATGCCAAATATTCAGGTTTTGCCTAAGTCTTTCATCGAGATGAAATTCTTAACCAGTGTCAATAAAAGATACATCATTTCCAATCAACAATATGTCTTCCACATAATGTATTATAAATATGTCTTAGCGCTCCCACTTAATTTCTTGCAAACGCAAGCATCTTCATAATCTCTATAAGACCTCACCATTTAAGATAAAGGCCCCTATGATTGCAATGCTAGTCCCTGGATCAAATTGCTAGCATCCACAGTTTAAGATGAAGTACACAAATACAAAGGTCATTTATTCCATCGTAATATCCAGAGATACATAGTTCTTACAACTCATTAGCCCAAGGCTAATACATAGAGTTCACAATACTTGACAAAATAAATAGTCTTCATCTTCATGTGCCACAGGCAAACATGTTGAGTGTAGACTCATAACCCTAGTCTCCATCAGAGTAACCTGCAACATAATAAGTTATAGCCACAGAGGGTCAATACATTTGAAATTGTATTGGCAAGTGATACCATAGTAGTATAGTAACATCTAATAACTATATGAATTTGGCTAAGAGTAGTTCAGGATGACTTTGCTCAAAATAAGGTTTTCTTATTAGTTGAAAACACTAAGTTTTTGTTTGACAAAAACACCCAAGGAAACACCAATAGACATTGGTGAACCTTTAACCTTGTTCAACCACAAGTTTTAAGTTAGAGAAATTGGGATGAGGAGATCCTTGATTGCTTCAATGTCTTTGAGGCTTAAAATTTCCATTACCGAGGACTCTGATACATCCAATTTGCATCACCATTCTATATCATAATTTGCCTCTATTCATTGATATGTGTCTTATTATGAGGTTTTACTCATGTATTTTCCTTTGTTTTTGCATGTTGGATGATTCTTGGAGGATGAACTGCTGGAGTCAGAATTCTGATGGAAAAGAGGTGTTTTGATGCAATTTCGCGAAGATTAGAAAAATATTGGAAAATTATATTTTCCCAGAAGACGAAGGAAGCCAGAAGGTGAGGCGTAGCTGGGCCACAGGGGTCCCACACCCCCTAGGCGCGGGTCCCCCTGCCCCGCGCCTACGGGAGCTATGGCCCACTTGGCCGGCCTCCGACTCCGCCCTCTCCCCTATATCTTCCTCTCAGAAACCTAATACCAGGGAGAGACCACAAAAAGATTTCAGCTGCCTCTTCCGGGCGGAAAGCACCGAGAGAGAAAGAGCTCTCCGGCAAACAGATTTCTGCCGGGGAAATTCCTTCCCGAAGAGGGGAGATCATCGCCATCAACACCGTCATCAAGCTAGGATTCATCAGGATCATCATCATCCACACCATCATCTCCGCTCCATCCTGTTGTAACAATTGTGTTGGATCTTGCATTAGTTCTTAGGAGAAACTTTCCTAGTGTTGATTACTATTGTAGTTGATGCTTGTGAGTGGAACCATTGGATTATTGTTTATGTTCATATTGTTATCCATCACCATATCATATTTGATCTTGATCCATATGATGTCTTGTGAGTAGTTCGTTTAGTTCTTGAGGACATGGGATAAGTCATGTTGTTAGTAGTGGATTTGTGTTGAGTTATTATTCAATGGTTTAGTATTTAAGTTGTGGTGCTATTCTTCTAGTGGTGTCATGTGAACGCCGACTACATAATACTTCACCATTTATGGGCCTAGGGGAATGCATTGTGTATTTGGCTACTAATTGTGGGGTTGCCGGAGTGACAGAAAAATGAACCCCCGTTAGTACACCATTTCATAAGGGAGCGTAGGATCTCAGAGTTTAAGGCTGTGGTTAGGTTTATATCTTAATTGCTTTCCTGTAGTTGCGGATGCTTGCAGGGGGTTTAATCACAAGTATGTATTAGTCCAAGTAAGGTCGGTACATTAGCACAGGTTCACCCACACAACACTTACAACACCAAATAAGAGTACTTAGCTATTTGAAGCAAAAGCACTTGACAGAATTCCCATGTGTCCTTGAGAATGTTTGGTCCTTATAAATATTTCCACCAACTTGTCCTTTCCTAAGAAAGGATTGGGCCACTTGCTGCAGTTGTTTGTTGTCTTTATTACTTGCACTTTGTTTTGTTGCTTTATTAGAAAACCCCTAAAAATCCATTTGCTAAGTATTTACAGAGATTTCCTGCTCCATACCACTAGTCAACACCTTCTGCTCCTCGTTGGGATCAACACTCCTATTTATCGAAAGTACTACGATACACCCCCCTATACTTGTGGGTCATCAAGACTATTTTCTAGATCCGTTACCGGGTAGTGAAGCGCTATTGAAGAGTGGAACTGGTAAAGGAAACTTCTACTATGAGTATTGCTTTTTGTTTCTGTTTATTACTTTGTTTCCAATATGGATAACCCACTTGGTTTTCTGTTTGGGAAAACTACTACCACTATTAGGGTAGTATATGAACCACCGCCTGTTGAGATAGATCCTTTTAAGATACCTACAAGTATTGTTGATCGTGTTATGGATAATTATTATTTTGGGGATGGAACTGTCCATCCTGGTGATCATTTTATTTTTATCCATGAATTATGCGGGTTGTTTAAGTGTGCAGGTATCACAACTGAACAGGTGAAGAAGAAGTTACTCTCTATATCCTTGAAAGGGAGAGCTGAAGAATGGTATAAGCTGCTGAAGAATGGACAATCCATGGAATGGGAGGAAATGGCTTCTCTCTTTTATTCTAAATTTTATCCTCCCAGTGAGATTCATAAGGATAGGAATCTGATATATAAATTTTGGCCTCGTGATGGAGAGAGTACAGCTCAAGCTTGGGGAGATTGAAGTTACTAATGCTTAAATGCCCTATTCATGAACTCCCTAACAATATCATTATCAATAACTTTTATGCTAGGCTTTCTCTTCATGATAAAGATTTACTAGATGCTTCTTGTGATGTATCATTCACACACATGAAGGAAGAAGCTAAATGGGATCTCCTAGACTGTATTCAAGAGAACACTAAAGGTTGGGAGAATGATAAAGGGAGAAAGTCAAGTATAAACTATGATTATGAATGCATAAAATCTTTTATGTGAACTGATGACTTTCGTGATATTAGTAATGAGTATGGTCTTGATTCTCAAGTTCTTGTGAAATGTTTTAAGGCTTTTGCCTCTTACATTGAAATTCCCAAGAAAGAGTGGGACAAGTACCATGCTCCTTATAAAGACATTGTTACCCATGTTCCTGCTAGCGTAGAAGTTTGTACTGTTGATCCTATTTTTCCTGAACCTTATGTTGAGAAAATCCATTTTCCTGCTAAGGTAAAGGAACATTATATCATAGCTAATGTGGTTAGCAAAAGTGCAAAGAAAACTGTGGAACCCGATGAGAAAATAAATATTGATCATGTGGTAGCTATTGTGAAAGATCTTGTCACTAGAAATATAGAGGATGAGCATATTGTCTTCTGTGAAGACGCTTCTAATATTGTCTCTCATCCTAGAAAAGCTAGTGTCCCTGTGCTTTCTGTTAGAATTGGTTATCATTGTTACTATGGTTTATGTGATATTGGTGCTAGCTCTAGTGTTATTCCTTATGAGCTTTACAGGGAAATTATGCATGAAATTGGTCCTTATGAGCTTGAGGACATTGATGTGGTTATTCACCTTGCCAATAGAGAGACAGTATGTCCCATTGGCATTGTAAGAGATGTGGAGGTTCTTTGTGGTAAGATTAAATATCCTGCTGATTTTCTATTACTTGGTTCTGAAGCTAGTAAAACCTATCCTATTATCTTTGGTAGACCCTTCTTGAATACTTGTGGGGCTATCATAAATTGTAGGAAGGAAAAAGTTTTGACTAAGTTTGATGGAGAGTCTTATGAGTTTAATTTTTCCAATTGCTAAAATACCTTATGAAAATGAACTGCCTAATGAGGATTTCAGGGTTGAACAACTTTTTGCTATTTCTCTTGCTCCTAACAATTCCTTGCAACAATTTATGGAAGATCATGAAAGATATGTCTTCATGAAGGAAACAAATGAGATTGACAAGGTTTTCCTTCGTCAGCCTGAACAACTTAAGCGTAATCTACCTGTGGAAGATTTGGGTACCACACAACCACCTAAAGGGGACCCTGTTTTCGAATTAAAACATTTACCTGATGATCTTAAATATGCTTATCTTGATGATAAGAAAGTTTATCTTGTTATTATTAGTTCTAAGCTTTCAAGAAAGGAAGAAGAAAGGTTATTGCAAATACTGAAGAAACACCGAGGAGCTATGGGCTATACTCTTTATGATTTAAACGGAATTTCTCCCACTATATGTCAGCATGCTATTAATATAGAACCTGATGCAAAACCAGTTGTTGAGCACCAACGCCGTCTAAATCCTAAGATTAAGGATGTGGTAAGAAATGAGGTATTAAAACTCCTTGATGCTAGTATTATTTACCCTATTTCTTATAGCCAATGGGTTAGCCCTGTTCATTCTGTTCCCAAGAAAGGGGGAATAACTGTTGTGCCTAATGAAAACAATGAGCTTATACCCCAAAGAGTACTGGTTGGGTATAGGATGTGCATTGATTTTAGAAAGGTTAATAAAGTTACTAAGAAAGATCATTATCCTTTGCCCTTTATTGATCAAATGCTTGAGAGGTTGTCCAAAAAGACTCACTTTTGTTTTCTTGATGGTTATTTTGGGTTCTCTCAAATTGTTGTGAAAGAACAAGACCAAGAGAAAACCACTTTCACTTGTCCTTATGGCACTTATGCTTATAGGCGTATTCCTTTTGGTTTATGTAATGCTCTTGCTACCTTTCAGAGATGTATGTTTGCTATCTTTCATGGTTTCTATGAAGAAATTGTGGAGGTTTTCATGGATGATTTCTCTGTCTATGGAACTTCTTTTGATAACTGTTTGCAAAACCTTGATAAAGTTTTGTAGAGATGTGAAGAAACCAACCTTGTTCTTAATTGGGGGAATGTCATTTCATGGTCAATGAAGGGACTGTTCTTGGACACAAGATCTCTAAAAGAGGCATTGAAGTTGACAGAGCCAAAATTGGAGCAATTGAGAAGATGTCTTGTCCTAGAGATATTAAAGGTATTCGCAGTATCCTTGGTCATGTTGGTTTCTATAGGAGGTTTATTAAAGATTTCTCCAAAATTTCAAAGCCCCTTACTAATCTCCTTCAAAAATATGTACCTTTTGTTTTTGATGATGATTGTAAGGAAGCTTTTGAAACTTTGAAGAAAGCTTTGACTACTGCTCCTATTGTTCAACCACCTAATTGGAGTTTACCTTTTGAAATTATGTGTGATGCTAGTGATTTTGCTATGGGTGATGTCCTTGGGAAACGTATTGATAAGAAGTTGAATGTTATTCATTATTCTAGTAAGACTCTAGATGCTGCTCAAAAGAATTATGCTACTACTGAAAAAGAGTTCCTAGCTGTAATCTTTGCCTGTGATAAGTTTAGAACCTATATTGTTGATTCAAAGGTCACTATTCATACTGATCATGCTGCTATTAAGTACCTTATGACAAATAAGGACGCTAAGCCTAGTCTTATTAGATGGATGTTGCTTTTACAAGAGTTTGATCTGCATATTGTAGATAGTAAAGGTGCTAAAAATTCCTGTTGCTCACAATTTATCTCATTTGGAAAACATTTATTTTGACCCTTTGCATGTTAATGATAGTTTTCCAAATGAGTAGTTGGCTGCAATAAGGGTAAGTCCGCATGAGAGTCCTTGGTATGCTAATTATGCTAACTTTTGTTGTTTCCAAGTATTTGCCTCCAACCTTTACAGCTCAGCAAAGAAGAAAATTATTTTATGATCTAAGGCATTACTTTTGGGATGACCCACACTTATATAAAGAAGGAGTAGATGGTATTATGCGAAGATGTGTTCCAGAATTTGAACAACAAGAGATATTGAGAAAATGTCATGGCAGCGCTCATGGAGGACATCATGCTAGGGATAGGACTGCACAAAAGGTTTTACAATATGGATTTCAGTGGCCTACCCTTTTCAAGGATGCAAGTAAGTTTGTCTTATCATGTGATGAATGTCAACAAGTTAGTAACATTTCTAGACACAATGAAATGCCTATGAATTATTCTCTTGTTATTGAACCTTTTGATTGTTGGGGATTTAACTTTATGGGTCCTTTTCCTCCTTCAAAAGGGTATACTCATATTCTTGTTGCCGTTGACTATGTTACAAAGTGGGTGGAAGCCATACCTACAAACAGCGTTGATGGTAAGACCTCTTTAAAAATGCTTAAGGATGTTAATTTTCCTAGGTTTGGTGTGCCTAGATATCTCATGACTGGTGGAGGCTCTCATTTTATTCATGGGGTTTTTAGAAAAACTCTCGCTAAGTATGATGTAAACCATAGAATTTCTTCAGCTTATCACCCCCAAACCAGTGGGCAAGTAGAACTCTACAATAGGGAAATTAAATCTATCTTGCAAAAGAATGTTAATAGATCTAGGAAAAATTGGGCTAAAAAGTTGAATGACGCTTTATGGGATTATAGAACTGCTTATAAAAATCCTATGAGGATGTCTCCGTACAGAATGGTCTATGGGAAAGCTTGTCACTTGCATTTATAATTAGAACACAAAGCTTATTGGGCAGTGAAAGAGTTGAATAGAGATTTTAAACTTGATGGTGAGAAAAGATTGCTTGACATGATTACCTTAGATGAGTGGAGAAGTGAAGCTTATGAAAATGCTAGACTCTTTAAGGAAAAATTAAAAAGATGATATTATAGGAGAATTCTCAAAAGGGAGTTCCATGTTGGTGAGAAAGTTCTTTTGTATAGGTCTCATCTCAGATTTTTTGCAGGGAAACTACTCTCAAAATGGGAAAGACCTTTTGTTATTGAGGAAGTATATCGTTCAAGTGCTATCAAAATATCTTCTTTGAAGGACAACACTACACAGGTGGTGAATTGCCAAAGGCTCAAACATTATATTTCTGGAGATTCTTATAATGAAGACATTGACATTATTCAAATGGTGACTCCGGAAGAATTTATTAGAAAACAAACACCAGAATCTGCAGAGTCTGTCTTTGAGTAGGTAAAAGTGGTGAAAATAGAAGGTTCGTGAAGGCCCAATCTTTTTATATTTTTGATATTTTTATTACATATGGAAGGTTACGAAGCGAAAGAGAGAAGGAAACGGAGGCTAGGGTGGACACACCCACCCCAGGCGCGGGCCCCAGCTGGCCGCGCCTAGAGGGGGTGTGAGCCCCCCGAGCTCCTTCTCCGCCTCGTTTTCGTATCAGTACCTTCCTTATGCATTGAAACTTGGTAATATATAACCCCATGGATCCCCCGAGGTTCGTGCATCGTGTTCTCGTCGTGTTTTAGTTTTGATCTATTTCTGTCAGGAAATCTTCTCAAGTTTAGAGCGCCATGGCCTCCGCCAACGATAAAGGCAAGAAGCCCGAGGAAGATGATCCTCACAATTCCAAGGAGAAGGAGATTTTGGTAGGGGATGAAGAACACATGGAGGAGGACAAGCATCCGGACACCCGCGCTACCGTCGCAAGTATTGGAGTGGTGAAACCTATCAAGCTTAAGAGGACAGCACGGATGTCTACGGGAGGGAAACCTCCACGTCTTATCTTCGTCCCACGGTCATCTCCTCCACGTACCAAAAATTCCTTCCATACTCTTATACATGAGCAGCAATACCAACATGTGCCCAAAGGTAACTTGCCCTCGGTTTGGGATTTGCCTCGCTCTAACCATGCAGGGAAGGAACACACTAAGAAGGAAGAGGGGGAAATAATAGCAAGGACTGGGACTCTCGGTCCGACATGATCATGAATCGCATTGAGCAAAATTCGGAGTTGATTCCTACTCTGACCTTCGAGATTGAGGACTTGAGGAAACTGATTGAGGAACTTATCAAGAGAACACCAGCACCACCGAAGGAGTAATTCATCATCAGGTTTGGCATCCCCTTGGCTTGTTCCAAGCTTGGGGGAGTGCCCCGCTATCACATCATCATCTTTTACCTTTTTAGTGGATTCATGTCTTTGGTATAGAGGTTATCTTATAGGTTGGTTTGCATGTGGAAGTATCTCTCCTTTAGTTTCTATGTATCCCTTGGTGTGAGTGCCTTTATGGAATATTAATGAGAAGTTTCATCTTTTACTTTTTGCACTTATTATTTTAGTTTGCAATCTCTTTTATATGATTGATCTTGTTGATTAGTATTGGCATCACTTTGGGAGCATCAAGTAAATCTAAATTGGTTTTGGCAAACCAAGCTCTAGTCAGTAGCAACACTTTTGAGGTTTGAAAGGAAAAGAGAAAAAGCTTACAAGTATTTTGCATCATTTATTTTCTTTCTTGATTGGCTCATTAGCTTATTATTCTTTATTTAAGATATTTTGTGTCTTCAAGGAAGATTGCATGTTTGGCTTTATCACTTGTAGGTTTGCTTGTTTCTTTCAACTCTTTTTCTTGCTACCCAGCCTTGCTAGCCAAAAACCTATTTTGAGAAGGCATACTTCTCATGTTTACAAATCCCTTTGATCCAAAACCAATGCCATTTGTGTCTACCATATCTACCTATGATCATTATTGCTATTCCAAGCAAATTCTCAAGCTTCATCTATCTTTCGAATTTAAAACTATTTTGTTATGTGAAAACTAGTTAGTAAATCTCTCACGAACTTGATGGAACACCTTATTGCCGTGCCCCTAATCAACTTGAACCATTATGTCAGTTGTATATGCTTGCATCTATACGTTGGGATTTGTAGAACCGTGCTGTCAAGAGGAACAATTTCAACACTTATGGATACATATCCAAGTGATATCATGCTCTTTTGTTTGCGGATGTCATCGGTGTGAAATAAAAAGGGAGCTTGTAAGTCCATGGAGTGATGTATGTGTGTTAGAGAAATGCCTGGGACACTAGCCTAAGCCATGCCTAATCATGGTGGATACTTGCAGCATCACTATAGTGAGCATTCTATGAAGCATCCTCAATAAAAAGCTATGCACGTAGTAAATAAAATGATCGCTGAGATGCTTATTGTATACTTGCCTTGTCATTTTGGTTATGGGATAGCTCCTGTACCATGTGCAAGGGGTACCCCGTTGGCGGTTCTTTATGATACACATGTACTTACAATGACAAGAACTTACCGGTAACTAAAGTTGAGTAGCACGAGGAGCGGCCCTCGTACTCAAGCGACTTGAGATTGCCAACTTATATTTCGTCAAGCATATACTCCATCCTTGTTCACTTTAACCTTAATCATTTCAAGATGCTTATGATAGGGGCAATGAGGGCTCAAATCTAGTAAGTACCATAACCTTTTGGAAGCTCTTTATGACTTGAAATCCCTGTTTCCCTCTATGAAGGGACCTTTCTCTTATTTCTGAGTTGAGTCAGTAAACCTACTTCCTCTCTATCTCCAGCAAGCATTTGAGTTGTTGTGTTTCAAGAATTCATATGATGATTTATTCAATCATGTTATCTATCATCCTTGTTTGCACAAGACTCTTATTTATTGAGTATTACTTTGAAAGCTATCATTGTGAAAAACCTTTTTGAGCAAAGAGTGCTCCTGTTGTGAAAACTTCTTCAAAAGCTTTTGTGAAACTGTTTGCCAGCTGTTCTCTGACCAGGAACAAAGTGTGCCAATTCCAATTATGATTTATCTTTATGCATCTCTATTGTGACTCATATACTTGTTGCAAGCTAAGTTATATAATGGTGAGCTGCCTTCTTCTATGAGTTGTGTAATGGTAAGTGTGATGCTTCTTGTCCGTATTATTTTATCGACACTTCACTCCATAAACCTGTGGACATGTTGACCGAGCTCAGTTTTCGCTTGGGGACAAGCGAAGGTCTATGATTGGGGGAGTTGATACGTCCAATTTGCATCACCATTCCATGTCATAATTTTCCTCTATTCATTGATATGTGTCTAATTATGAGGTGTTACTGAAGGGAATATGCCCGAGAGGCAATAATAAAGTGGTTATTATCGTACTCCTTATTTATGATAAATGTTTATTTTGCATGATATAATTGAATTAATACGGAAATGTTAATACATGTGTGTTTAATAAACAAAAAGGAAGTTCCTAGTTATGCCTCTCTTATAAACTAGCTCGTTGAATAACAAGATGATCAAAGGTTTCCTGATCATGGACATTGGATGTTGTTAATAATGAGGTCACAACATTAGTGTTATGATGTGATGAACATTCATCCGAAGTATAGCATTACGATCAAGGTCATTGTGTTTATATTGCTATAACACCATACAAAGTAATCTTAGTCCTTAGACCATGAGATCATGTCAATCACTAACACCGGAAGAGTATCTTGATAACATCAAACGTCACACCATAACAGGGTGACTATAAAGATGGTTTCAGTGCTACGAAGGTGTTATGTTGAGCCTCATGGATCAAGAGTGGAATTTGTCCATCCCGATGATGGATAGATATACTCTGGGCCCTCTCGGTGATATCACATTGATTAGCTTGCAAGCAAGTGATTTGATCACTAGAATGTTGTATCACGGGAAACAGAAAAGAGTACATGTCGGTAACAAGATCAAACTAGGTATGGGGATACCGATGATCGAATCTCGGACATGTAATATATCGTGAGACAAAGGGATTGAGTTACATGCGTATAAGGTTCACGCGATCACAGAAGTCATCGTTGAATATGTGGGAGTCAGTATGGATCTCTAGGTCCAGCTGCTGATTATTGATCGGAGAAGGGTCTCGATCATGTATACATTTTTCACGAACCGTAGGGTGACACACTTAAGGGATACCGACACCATTCGGAGCAAATAATATGCTAGAGAAAGAAAAAGGAAAGCGGGGGAATTTATTTCACTAGACACCAAAACTGTTTCGGTTGAAATTGCTGAAACTGGTTCTGCATGTGAAATAGAAATGTTGTAAGGGGTTTTATGTGAATGTTTGTTAATTAAAGTAATTAAAAAAATTATGAATAAATAAATAAAAGAGTTTTATTTAAATGAGAGCTTGCATTAAATTTGGTGGAAATTTAATGCATGTGAGTGGATTTTTGAGTGGAGGCTTTTTTAATGGGAGTGGAGGCTTTTCATTTTGAGTGGGAGCTTGTCACATCCCAAAATTTTCCCAATTTTGAAATGTGAAAAATAAATAAACAAAATAAAACTTTGTTGAAATTCAGAGTGAGAAGAAACTTTTTGATTCCAATTGGAAGAATCAAAACCTATTTTGATCAAATAAAATCCTAAAGGGATTTAAAAATATAAATAAACAATAAAGTTAAAATATTTAGAATCACTATTTTTGGATCTTTTAATAAAAAGATTTGGTTTTCAAAAGAAAAGGTAGAATTATAAATAAGGATTATTTTATAGAGCCAAATTAAATCTTGGCCAAGCTTTTGAAATGAAATATTACTATTTGATAAAAAGAGTAAAGGTTTATTTAAATAAAATAATGAGGATTTATTATTATACAATTTTATTAAAGTAAAGGTTTTTCCATTTTAAATAAACACTAAAACTTGTTATTTTATTTTAAATAAGATTTCCAAGTGTTTTATATTTTCAAATAAAACCTACTGAATTGTTTTTGATATTATTTAGATCTCAAATAGAGCTTTTAAATAAATTAAATCCTATTTGAATTAATGACTCAGGTCTATTTATTTAATTATTAAGTGAATCCTAAAAAGAATAAAAATTATTTTGCTTTGGACTTTGATTTGTGCTGTTAAACAAAATTAAAATAAACACAAAGTTTGGCAAAGGTTTGAATTCATTTGGGTGTTTGAATTGTTTGAATAAAATCAAAACAAAAATTCATATTGGAAAAAGAAAAAGCGTTCAGAATAAAAAAATGAAACAACAGACCCAACCCAACAAGCCCAGCAAGGCCCAGTCGCAGCCCAACTCTCCCCCCTCTCAGCGAAACGTTTTCTACCCATCCCTGCACCCGCGCAGTCACAGACGAGTGGACCCCGCCCCCTCTCTCTCTCCCTCACTGATAGCATGGCCCCACGCCAGCGTGTCGTCGTCTTAAACCCGCGACCACGTCTCGCTGCCGTTGCTGCCGATTTACTCCGGCGTTAAATTCGCGTAAATTCCTGCGTTAAATCCTCCGGTGACCACGCATACTTACTCGCCCCTGTCCCCTCACTCTTTCCCCCCAAACCACGCCACCCCTCTGCCATCGGGCTGCCCCAATTGTGAGCTCGAGCCCTCTCTGCTCCGACGAGCTCCTTCGTCAATTCCGGCGAGGACAGACTCCCCCTCGGCACCTGCTTCACACGGCGTTCATCAGCAGCCTCTTGCGCACCTCCCTGTGCCAACCGTTTGACCTCGCCCGCTCCACAACGACGACAACCTCGATTCTGAACGCCGCCACCGTCTGCCTTGGCTCCGGCGACCTCCCCAGGTAACCTCCGTTCGCCCCAGCACCTCCCGATGATGCTCCCTTACTCGCGACCCTCGTGCGCACCTAACCGTGCCTCCACTTTGTCTTAGCGCGGTCCTAAACGACGCCAGCGACGACGCCTGAGCACAACCGACGCCGCTGCACACTCCGGCGAGGAATTGCCGCCGTTCCTGTGCACCCCTTGGACAGTTGCGACCACCTCGAGCTTCACCTCGACCACGCGAACACGGTGAGATGTTTCCCTTCTTCCTTTGCTTCCTGGAATCGCCACGACGCCACCGTCTGAGCATGCACCGCCGCTCACCGCCGCACAGCGCCGCCAGTCCTTGGTCGAAGCAGCTGAGCCCGTTGGATCCTGATCCTGCGGCTGAGATTAGATTTAGGCGAAAGGGTATGAGTCCATCTATGCCACACGATCTCACTTAAATCCTACGGTCCATAGAGATCAATCCGTGCGAACCGGTATCGTCCAGTAAGAACACGCCACGTGGCCAGACTCAGGATTAAAAACAGAAATATGTTCTATTAGATTTGCAAATTTGAAAAATTCATAACTTTTGTTCTACAGGTCCAAATTTTGCAAATTTTATATCAATGGATTCAGTAGAACATGTACTTTGCAACCATGCACTTTGTTTAATGTTTTGCTTCTCGTAAATTGGTTGAATTTGCAGAAACTTGTGTAGGCTTATTTTGAATATAAAATTGTTCTAGATATAATTTTAAAGTGAAATCTTTGCAAAATGGTTTGTTGTGAACCTACTGACCCTATGAAACAATTTATGGATTTAAAAATGCATTTTGTGAAGTTAGGGAATAAATAATTGAATTAGTTCATTTCTAGTCAAATAAAAATATTGAATATGGTTTAGAAATGATTTTTGGAATGAAACCTTTGGGAAATGACTTGATTCAAACCTTCTGACCCTAAACACCAAGTTTTGAGAATTAAAATATATTTGGTGAACTCTTTAAAGAATATTGCTTTGCTAAAAGTATTTTCAACCACATAAAATAATGATTTGATTTAAAAATGGTTTATAGATAAAACCTTTTTCAAATGGCTTTACCACTTTAGAAAATGACCACTTTTGAACTTTATAATGCTTAGAGCCTAGTAGAAACCACTTTTGCAAATAAAACTATCTTTTGCATGCTTGCATGCATGACCTTGTTTCTATTATTTTATGTGTGATAAATTGTTTGAATATTGGTTGGAATGCTAGTTGAATCTATGTTTGCTTGATTGAATTGTAGTGGAATTAGAAGAGGGTGATATTTGAAAGATCAAGAAGTGAACCATCATTCTCTACTAAAAAGAAAAGTGACACTATCATCCATGTCCTACTATTTTCATTACACTTAGTGGATTTTTGTAACATGCATGAAAAGGATATATATATTTTATGCTATGCTAAATCCTAATAGGATACTCTTATATCCCCCTTAGTGGAAAACAATGTAGTTGTAGTATGCTTAGCCCAGCTATATATTTGGGATGGGATACATGTTATGAATTATATGAAGAGTTGAAAAGATATATATTTTATATAATAAAACAAGTACTCAATGAACCACCTGGGTGGACAAGGATACTCAAGTTTTGGACAAGGTGGAAACAAAAGGAACCATGTTTATATGGCCATCTCTTTTTGTTGTGCACTAGAAGAAAACCACCCAGGGACTTAGAGATTGAACATGTTTCTCGTAAAGTGGCTTCCGTGTACAGCCACATGCTAAATGGGCTCTGGCTTAGTCAACTAGACCCATGCATTGGCATCTTCAGGTTAACTAGAATTGTGTAAGGGAACTTGAAACCCTACATTGGTGCCTGGATGACAAGCTAGCATTGTGTATTGGGAGGACTCCTATGGAAAGACTTTGTCACATTCTCAATCTGCCAGTACTCCATCTTGGTGAGTACTTATCCAGCGGCCACTGGTGGCATCAAGATGAGATTGTGTCATGTGGGTAAAGTGTACAACTTCTGCAGAAGATCAAATTCTAAGTACTTAGCCGTGTCCCCGGTTATGGACAATACTGAGCAACTAAGGCCTGAAGCTATGGAAGATCTCGACATTCCAATTTCTCAAAGTAAAACTTGATGGTGACAACAAGGGATTTTGAAACACTTGGAGTTTTCTAAGAAGTTCAGAAAGATTTGACAAAAGATCAAAACTATTTTCAAAAGATAGGATAAAACTATATTGCTTTCTGCAAATGAGCCTAAACCCCACTGAGCCAAATATGCATGTATTGATAGGATCCACTTATTTCTACATAGTAGTGAAACTTGCTAATACAATTCAAATGTATTGACCCTTGTGGCTGCAACTTATTATGTTGCAGGTTTGTTTGATGTTAGTGAAGTGTGTTGAATAGGATTACAAGTCTACAACCAACATGATTGCCTGTGGCACTTTGAAGATGAAGGACCCCATGCTTTATAGATATTCTGCTGCAATGTAATGTGATAGCCTAATGAGCTGTGTAAGATGTAATAATTTATTTTATTCCTGGTTATAAAGTTGTATTATGACCTTTGTATCTTGATATTACATCTTAATTGTGGATGCTAGCTATTGATCTAGGGACTAGCATTGTAAACACAGGGATCGCTACCTTATTAAAGGATGGGAACCTTACAGATGGTATCAGAGCACTGTGTTGCCTGTAGGATTGTAACCCTAGGATTGGACAAAACCCCTTAGAAAAATAGGAGTTATTTTTGTTCCAAAAACTTATTTACAAACAATCTTGTAAACTCTTTCCTCAACCTTTTGGTTTTGATTCTACACCTCTTCCTTTTCAACTTGATGGACAAAGCCTACTCCATGGCCAAAGACTTCACCATGTGCAATAGATTTCATCAACTCTAATGACTTCAACATTCAAGTGATTTCAACTTTAGTTTCACCAAGGACTTCAACTTAGACATCACTAAGGACTACAAGTGAAAACCAAGAGACACTAGATTGCCTACCAAAAGACATTGATATCATTTTAGTGTATGGATCATATTGACCTATGAGGTATGACTATACTAGGTTGATTATTTCAAGAAAACTTGTTGTTTCCTTCAACTCATGAGTTAAACCCATAAGTTGATAAGTGAACAGTTTCTTGTTGATTGCTTGATTGTTTGATTGAACTTGGTTGGTTTTGAGTTGTGTGTTAGAACTTCTTAAAAACCTATCCACCAATACTCATACCTATCAAACCAACAGATGCCTCCTCGTCGTGCCAACCCCAACCAAAACAACAACATCACTCCTGAGATGCAGCAGATGATGGCAGCTCAGACACAACTGATGCAGGAGATGACCACATTCATACAGAATCAGAACAACAACAACAACAACAACAACAACAACAACAACAACAACAACAACAACAACAAAAACAATCATAATAATCCTCCAGCACTTGACATGCTCACCAAGTTTCTGAAACTTAGGCCTGCAAGGTTCTCTGGAACAACTGATCCAATGGAAGCCAATGACTGGTTACGTTCAGTGAATAAGGACTTAGTGACTGTTGGCTGCACCGATGAAGAAAAAGAGAGGTTTGCAGCATTTTTGCTTGAAGGACCAGCAGCAACATGGTGGGACAACTTTCAGATCACCACTCCCCTTGAAGATGTGACTTGGGCTATTTTTGAGGATGGATTCAGAACAACTCACATCTCACCTGGAGTGATGTACTAGAAGAAAAAGGAGTTTCACAATCTGAAACAGCGTCACCTCAGTGTGGCTGAATATATTGAAGAATTCAACAATCTGGCACGCTATGCACTGGATGAAGTTGACACAGATGCTAAGAGAAAAGAAAAATTTCTTGAAGGACTTAATGATGAGTTGAACCTGCAACTAGCTGTTGCCTATGTCCCAACTTATCAATCGCTCTGTGACAAAGCCACTATATTGGAAAACAAGATGAATCAAGTTGAGAACAGAAAGAGGAAACATAAACTCAAGAATCACTCTTCATCACAAAAGAAGCATTCATTCAAAAAGAGCAAGGAAGATTCTGAACCACATCAGTATCACCACAACAGCAATGGAAGTGAGAATAATGGAAATGATATTGACAATGGAGATGACCTTGGTCAGAACCAACATGACACTTACAAGAAGAAAGACATTAGCCAGTTGCAGTGCTATAATTGTAAGGAGCTTGGACACTATGCATCAGACTGTCCTGAGAAGAAAAAGAAAAAGGATGCTAGAAGAGCCAATGGAAATGACTCCAATGTGACCCAGAAAGGACATGTGAACCACATTGACATGGATGGAAACTTTGAAGAGATAGAAGAAGTGGATGTCAGGAATTAGTTAACTCAGTTGAGTCAAATAAGGATTCCTTGTCTGGATATTAAGTGTTGAACCTATAGTCAAGTGAACCATCAATGTAACCCTATGAGACTTTATTTTTAAGGGTGGTAGTACTCTAGTTGCCTTGAAGCCAACTTGTAACCCTAGCCTTCCCAAATCTCGGGACGAGATTTATTTTAAGGGTGGTAGCCTGTCACATCCCAAAATTTTCCAAATTTTGAAATGTGAAAAATAAATAAACAAAATAAAACTTTGTTGAAATTCATAGTGAGAAGAAACTTTTTGATTCCAATTGGAAGAATCAAAACCTATTTTGATCAAATAAAATCCTAAAGGGATTTAAAAATATAAATAAACAATAAAGTTAAAATATTTGGAATCACTATTTTTGGATCTTTTAATAAAAAGATTTGGTTTTCAAAAGAAAAGGTAGAATTATAAATAAGGATTATTTTATAGAGCCAAATTAAATCTTGGCCAAGCTTTTGAAATGAAATATTACTATTTGATAAAAAAGAGTAAAGGTTTATTTAAATAAAATAATGAGGATTTATTATTATCCAATTTTATTAAAGTAAAGGTTTTTCCATTTTAAATAAACACTAAAACTTGTTATTTTATTTTAAATAAGATTTCCAAGTGTTTTATATTTTCAAATAAAACCTACTGAATTGTTTTTGATATTATTTAGATCTCAAATAGAGCTTTTAAATAAATTAAATCCTATTTGAATTAATGACTAAGGTCTATTTATTTAATTATTAAGTGAATCCTAAAAAGAAAAAAAAATATTTTTCTTTGGACTTTGATTTGTGTTGTTAAACAAAATTAAAATAAACAAAAAGTTTGGCAAAGGTTTGAATTCATTTGGGTGTTTGAATTGTTTGAATAAAATCAAAACAGAAATTCATATTGGAAAAAGAAAAAGCTTTCAGAATAAAAAAAATGAAACAACAGACCCAACCCAACAAGCCCAGCAAGGCCCAGTCGCGGCCCAGCTCTGCCCCCTCTCAGCGAAACGTTTTCTACCCAACCCTGCACCCGCGCAGTCACAGACGAGTGGTCCCCGCTCCCCCTCTCTCTCCCTCAATGACAGCACGGCCCCACGCTAGCGTGTCGTCGTCTTCAACCCGCGACCACGTCTCGCTGCCGTTGCTGCCGATTTACTCCGGCGTTGAATTCGCGTAAATTCCTGCGTTAAATCCTCCGGTGACCACGCGTACTTACTCGCCCCTGTCCCCTCTCTCTTTCCCCCCAAACCACGCCACCCCTCTGCCACCGGGCTGCCCCAATTGTGAGCTCGAGCCCTCTCTGCTCTGACGAGCTCCTTCCTCAATTCCGGCGAGGACAGACTCCCCCTCGGCCCCTGCTTCACACGGGTTTCATCAGCAGCCTCTTGCGCACCTCCCTGTGCCAACTGTTTGACCTCGCCTGCTCCACAACGACGACAACCTCGATTCTGAACGCCGCCACCGTCTGCCTTGGCTCCGGCGACCTCCCTAGGTAACCTCCGTTCGCCCCAGCACCTCCCGATGATGCTCCCTTACTCGCGACCCTCGTGCGCACCTAACCGTGCCTCCACTTTGTCTTAGCGTGGTCCTAAATGACGCCAGCGACGACGCCTGAGCACAACCGACGCCGCTGCACACTCCGGCGAGGAATTGCCGCCATTCCTGTGCGCCCCTTGGACAGCTGCGACCACCTCGAGCTTCACCTCGACCACGCGAACACGGTGAGCTGTTTCCCTTCTTCCTTTTCTTCCTGTAATCGCCACGACTCCACCGTCTGAGCGTGCACCGCCGCACAGCGCCGCCAGTCCTTGGTCAAAGCAGCTGAGCCCGTTGGATCGTGATCCTGCGGCTAAGATTAGATTTAGGCAAAAGGGTATGAGTCCATCTATCCCACACGATCTCACTTAAATCCTACGGTCCATAGAGATCAATCCATGCGAACCAGTATCATCCAGTAAGAACACGCCACGTGGCCAGACTCAGGATTAAAACAGAAATATGTTCTATTAGATTTGCAAATTTGAAAAATTCATAACTTTAGTTCTACACGTCCAAATTTTGCAAATTTTATATCAATGGATTCAGTAGAACATGTACTTTGCAACCATGCACTTTGTTGAATGTTTTGCTTCTGGTAAATTGGTTGAATTTGCAGAAACTTGTGTAGGCTTATTTTGAATATAAAAATTGTTCTAGATATAATTTTAAAGTGAAAGCTTTGCAAAATGGTTTGTTGTGAACCTACTGACCCTATGAAACAATTTATGGATTTAAAAATGCATTTTGTGAAGTTAGGGAATAAATAATTGAATTAGTTCATTTCTAGTCAAATAAAAATATTGAATATGGTTTAGAAATGATTTTTGGAATGAAACCTTTGGGAAATGACTTGATTCAAACCTTCTGACCCTAAACACCAAGTTTTGAGAATTAAAATATATTTGGTGAACTCTTTAAAGAATATTGCTTTGCTAAAAGTATTTTCAACCACATAAAATAATGATTTGATTTAAAAATGGTTTATAGATAAAACCTTTTTCAAATGGCTTTACCACTTTATAAAATGACCACTTTTGAACTTTATAATGCTTAGAGCCTAGTAGAAACCACTTTTGCAAATAAAACTATCTTTTTCATGCTTGCATGCATGACCTTGTTTCTATTATTTTATGTGTTATAAATTGTTTGAATATTGGTTGGAATGCTAGTTGAATCTATGTTTGCTTGATTGAATTGTAGTGGAATTAGAAGAGGGTGATATTTGCAAGATCAAGAAGTGAACCATCATTCTCTACTAAAAAGGAAAGTGACACTATCATCCATGTCCTACTATTTTCATTACACTTAGTGGATTTTTGTAACATGCATGAAAAGGATTTCTATATTTTATGCTATGCTAAATCCTAATAGGATACCCTTATATCCCCCTTAGTGGAAAACAATGTAGTTGTAGTATGCTTAGCCCAGCTATATATTTGGGATGGGATACATGTTATGAATTATATGAAGAGTTGAAAAGATATATGTTTTATATAATAAAACAAGTACTCAATGAACCACCTAGGTGGACAAGGATACTCAAGTTTTGGACAAGGTGGAAACAAAAGGAAACATGTTTATATGGCCATCTCTTTTTTGTTGTGCACTAGAAGAAAACCACCCAGGGACTTAGAGATTGAACATGTTTCTCGTACAGTGGCTTCCGTGTACAGCCACATGCTAAATGGGCTCTGGCTTAGTCAACTACATAGTGGAAGACCCATGCATTGGCATCTTCAGGTTAACTAGAATTGTGTAAGGGAACTTGAAACCCTACATTGGTGCCTGGATGACAAGCTAGCATTGTGTATTGGGAGGACTCCTATGGAAAGTCTTTGTCACGTTCTCAATCTGCCAGTACTCCATCTTGGTGAGTACTTATCCAGCGGCCACTGGTGGCATCAACATGAGATTGTGTCATGTGGGTAAAGTGTACAACTTCTGCAGAAGATCAAATTCTAAGTACTTAGTCGTGTCCCCGGTTATGGACAATAATGAGCAACTAAGGCCTGAACCTATGGAAGATCTCCACATTCCAATTTCTCAAAGTAAAACTTGATGGTGACAACAAGGGATTTTGAAGCACTTGGAGTTTTCCAAGAAGTTCAGAAATATTTGACAAAATATCAAAACTATTTTCAAAAGATAGGATAAAACTATATTGCTTTCTGCAAATGAGCCTAAACCCCACTTAGCCAAATATGCATGTATTGATAGGATCCACTTATTTCTACATAGTAGTGAAACTTGCCAATACAATTCAAATGTATTGACCCTTGTGGCTGCAACTTATTATGTTGCAGGTTTGTTTGATGTTAGTGAAGTGTGTTGAATAGGATTACAAGTCTACAACCAACATGATTGCCTGTGGCACTTTGAAGATGAAGGACCCCATGCTTTATAGATATTCTGCTGCAATGTAATGTGATAGCCTAATGAGCTGTGTAAGATGTAATAATTTATTTTATTCCTGGTTATAAAGTTGTATTATGACCTTTTTATCTTGATATTACATCTTAACTGTGGATGCTAGCTATTGATCCAGGGACTAGCATTGTAAACACAGGGATCTCTACCTTATTAAAGGATGGGAACCTTATAGAGCTCCACCCACATGATTGTGGAAGTGGTGGGGTCAGCCACCATGCTGGCGCCATGCCCCTTGGGGTGACCCCCTCTCCCTATAAAAGGCCCCCCTCTCCTCCTCTCAAAGCACACCTCCTCGTGAAGGATCTCTCTCCCCCCTTTAGAATTTCCCCATGGTCTCGGATCAGCGAGATACATATTCCCGGTGGCTTTTTCTAGAAGGATTTGTTGCTTCCGCTGCTTCGCTGGAGCGAGAGCGCGGAGGTCGTCGGGGTACCCGGACGTGTGTGCGATCACGGATGCACCACTGCTTTGCGGTGCTGGACGTGATGGTGCTGGACCGGCTGGACCAGATGGACTTCATCACGATCTTGAGATCGACAAGCGTTTGACTACATCATCCATGAGTACAACCTCGTTAATGCTATACGGTCTTAGAGGGTATGTATTCTACGGATGTATATACACCCGTTGCTTGTATCTAGTAGATAGATCTTGGTACATATATAGTTGTTCCCATTGTAGGAATTTTTTTGTTTTCTATGCTGCGAACCCTACAGTGGTATCAGAGCCGGATCTATGCGTAGATGCTTTGCACGGATAGTACACATATGAGTATGTGGGCGATGAGGATCATTTTATTGCTTCTTAGTTGTACTTTGGATATTGGTGGCATAGTGGGATGAAGCGGCCCAGACAAATTTTACATGTCCTCGCACATGAGACCTGTTCCACGCTTGACATGCAACTAGTTTGCATAAGTGGCTAGCGGGTGTCTGTCTCTCCTACTATAGTCAATATCTAATTTGCAACGAGTTGTCAACAATTTGGTTATCCTTGTTGTGGTTCATGTTCCTAGGTAAGAACGGTTCTATCTTCGAAAGCCCTAAGCCACGTAAAACTTGCAATGGATAAATTAGAGGCGTCTAGTTTAGATTGTTGTTGGGCTAGTGTTATTATATGGTGATGTTGTAAGTAGAAGTATGAGATGATACTCTTACAACACACATAACGTGTAGGTTCCATAGACCTTGGCCTTACACATAGAGGTATGATAGAGATCATACCACAGTGCATATGATGGAGATCATATGCGGGAACCATATCATTTCACTTATTAACATGTGATGTTTGATTGCATCTTATATTGCTTGTTTGACGTTTTATTAGCATAATAAGATGATCCCTCATTTAGATATCAAGATAAAAATGTGTTCTTACTTAAGTATGCACTGACAATGTTTCGTCGCTTCAAGACATCACGTGATGATCGGGTGTACTTGAATCCACGAGCATATCTCGGGTGTAAGACAGTTACACACGTGAATACAAAGGTTCTTACTTGGCGAGCCTAGCATGTATAGACATGGCCTCGGAACACGGACCGAAAGGTTAAGCATGATTCATATGTTTTGATATGATGACCATATGGATGCTCGCCTTTGAAGCTACACCGACTCACGTGATGATCGGACTTGGTGTAGTGGATTTGGTTCATGTAATCACCAAAAAGACACAAGGGATGTCATTTTTGAGTGGAGTTCATTTCTAATTTGGATTAGTAGAACTCAATTGATCATAAATTAAATCAAAGTGAATTTGCATAATTTTTTGTAGTCATTGGCATTCGTTCACCACCTTATGCTTAGTTGTAATTGAGATAATAGAACTATAGAATTCTAGATATTTACTTTACGAACTGGTATCGTATTGTGTTGAGTGTCAATCTAAAGTTTAAAGTCTTATTGCAAACTTTCAGCAAACTCTGTTTACTCCGTGAAATTTAATAGTTGGTATTAAATCGAGAGGAACAATTCCAGTGTTAGTATCTTAGGTATCATGTTTGCCTCCATGATTCTTGATTGTTTTAATATCAAGTTTATATAGGATCTGAAAGAATTGTTTCAGAAACCATCATGTGTGGTAGATATAACGATATCTGAAACAATGTTTTGGTTGCAATATGATAGAGTATAATATATGTTCTCATATTGGATGAGAATTTACAAAGGTTGGAGATGCTGGACATCCTAATCATCCAAAAGGGTTTTGGAAAGTAACATTATACTCAAGATTCATCCTTATAAGCTACATTAGCTTGATCATGAAAGTCATCATGAAAGGGTGAATAGAAGATGTATGTAAAGTGTTTACTACACTAAAAGATTACTAAAGAATGGATTTTGAAAGAATGCCGATCATTTTGATGATGGTGATCTACTTCAAAGTGCAAGTCCAAAGGTATTATTATTTGAATATACACGCTTTGGACTATGTGTCATGTATATGGCACCACTTTTGATGTTGATAGATTCTTTTAAAAGGAAAAGGAAATGCTGAAAGAGAATCTATAAAATATATTTGGTAGAAAAGAAAATATTGGAAATATCCAATTTAGGTATATGGATGATATACAGGTTATGGTTGTATTCTTTGCTTGTTAGACAATGTGGTTCTTGGGTATTGGATACCAAATTGGTTGGTATGAAATGTCATACAGAACGACGCAATTCATGAACTACAATGGCCTAAGTAACTAGCAAGAGAATATGTGATGATGTTCATCGAAAACAAACAAACCGTTGTTTGTATTTCTCGTTGACATCAAAGCTTGACTTCAAGATTTGTTTTAATAATTGTTATTTAAATCAGGTATTATGAGAACAAAGGTTGTTCAAATAATTACCGTATTCCATATAATATGATTTGCAATTCTAGCTGGAGAAATCACATCCATAAAAAGTAATGCTAAAATGTCGTAAGACAAATGATTGAAAGATCACTTACGAAGTGACAGCACCGTTTAAATTATATTGAAAAGAAAACATGAAGAATATCCATATTCATGGATTTTTGGAGTCTTTGATTTGATCAAGTGACGCCTGTGAGACTTTCCTCGGGATAATTAAAACTTCGTTCAAAGGCCAAAGAAGAACGAACGACTAAAATATTGGAATTTGTACATATCGATGTATGTAGTCCATTATGTATAGTCGTAAGCGATGGATTTCAACATCATATGCTTTCTCCAGAAATTTGAGTGAATGTTCACTTAATGGGAAAGAAGTATGAAATATTTGAAAACGTTCAAAGACTTTCAAGATGAAGTGGAAAATAATTGTAACAAGAAAATAAATGGTTTATGATTTTATCATAAGGGATTTATTCGAATTACAAGTGTAACAAGAAAAATAAATGAATTATGATTTATCATAAAGGGATTTATTTGAGTTGCAAGTTTAGCAAAACACCTAGATTTACATCTCCCGAAACACCATAGGAGTATGGAGTGTTTGAGATTTGTAATGAAACCTTGTTTGACATGGTTGGATCAAAGGTGTTATTTATAAAACTACCATTATTTTTTAAAAGATTAAAAGCTTTAGAGACTACCGCTTTTACACTGAAAAGAGCTCCATCTTGATCCGTTGAAGTGACACCATGGTAGTTATGGTTTGGGGTAAAACCCAAGTTGTCATTTCTTAAATTTTGGTATGCTAAACATAAGTAAGATGTTTACAACCAAAGTCGGATGAGCATGTCTTTGTAGGTTATTTCGAATAACAATCGGTTATTCCTCCATAACACCAAGGACAAAAGGGTTTGTCGCTTGAAACGTGAAGTTTCTTGAAGAAGGAATTTTTCATAAATGTTAAGTGGGAGGACAATAGAACTTTGATAAGGTTAATGAACCTTAGCTATATGTGCTGAGTTGCACAGCGCCGGAAAATGTTCCGGAGGCAGCCAGAATGCTCATGGCTCACGTGCCTCAAAGGTTTTGGTCACGAAGGTCTAAGTTCTTATTGAACCAAGTCGGTCGGATAAACAATCAATGAGAGTAAATCATTATTGTTTGACAATGATAAACCGAGTACATGCGAAGAAGCGATGATGGGACCTGACTTCGTCAAATGGCTTGAAGCCATAAAATCCGTGATAGTTCCATATACGAGAAATCAAGTTTTGAACTTGGAAGACCCTCCGGAAAGGTGTAAAAACATATCGGTCGTATTTGGATCTATAAAGAAACAGACATGGATGTTCACATCTATGAAATAGTTGTCATGTCGGTAAAGTATTTTACGACAATGTTCAAGGAGTTGACTATGACAAGATTTGATCTTTCATAGCGATATTTAGTCTGGACGGATTAAAGTAGCAACCACTACATATAATTTGATATATGGTAGATGAATAAACAAAACAAAGTTCTTCTAATAGAATGATTACCTAGGACGTGTACATGACACGGTCTAAAGGGTTTTGTTAAATTCAAAGGATGCTAAAAGGGAACGCAAACTTCATGGTTGAAGTAAGCATCGCGGAGTTGGAATCTTCACCATGATGAAAAAGGAGTTTTTCATCAGGAGACGATGAAGATGCTTGCATTTGCAAGAAATTAAGTGGGAGCGCTAAGACATATTTCTAATACATTATGTGGAGGACATCTTGTTGATTGCAAATGATGTATCTTTTATTGACAAAGGTTAATAATTTCATTTCGATGAAAAACTTAGGCAAAACCCGAATATTTAGCATGAATGTCTATAGTGGATAGACTATGATGCTAATATGGTTGTGCCAAACGTACATATATAAGATATTAAAGGAGTTAAATATAGAAATGACAAGAAACGGTTATTGTCGCATGGAAAGGAATTGAATCAAGATTCAATTGTATCGACACTTGATAAGTGAAAAAAGATTCAAGTGCTTTGACACTTGATGAGTGAAATCACAAGGATGTTTTGATCAATCATACCATGATATGTACACATCCAGATATGTCCTATGCTCTAAGTGTTATGAGCATATACCAGAATGAATCATAAAATGATCATTGGATGATAGTGAGGATATTCTTATGATCTTTTTGAAAGAACTAAGAATAAATTTGTCTAGAGGTGACAAACAATTACAAATAGTTCATTGTAAAGCGTTACATTGATACTAGTTTTGTCACAAGATACAAATTAAGTTTATCTCAATTTAAACTATGGGTGGCACAATGTAATGGAAAGGAGATTCCATGATGGATTTGGATGAATTCCAAAGGTAAGACATTGTGCGGATACTACAACAAAAGGCTAAGTATATGACTGCTATAGTAGCAGCAAATGAGGGAATTTGTGTCAAGTGGTTTGTTATCAAACTAAGGTGTGGTTCCCAACGGGCTAACACTAAAGATATATTGTACGACAATAGTATCGACATGAGTTAACCCCAAGTAACTAAAGGTCTCACCAAAAGACCAAATTTATACAATGCCATATCATTGGAGAATGAGTGATGCATGGAGACACAAAGACATGCAAATACACACGGACCTGAAAGCGTCATATCCGTAGATTATATTAACCACTTGCAATTGCGTATATGGAACACCATAAAGCTATATGTGTTCAATACGAAAGTTTTCAAACTAGATTATTGTCTCTAGTGCAAGTGGGAGACTAAAGGGAATATGCCCGAGAGGCAATAATAAAGTGGTTATTATCGTATTCCTTATTTATGATAAATGTTTATTTTGCATGCTATAATTGTATTAATACGGAAACGTTAATACATGTGTGTTTAATAAACAAAAAGGAAGTTCCTAGTTATGCCTCTCTTATAAACTAGCTCATTGATTAACAAGATGATCAAAGGTTTCCTGATCATGGACATTGGATGTTGTTAATAACAAGGTCACAACATTAGTGTTATGATGTGATGAACATTCATCCGAAGTATAGCATTATGATCAAGGTCATTGTGTTTATATTGCTATAACATCATACGAAGTAATCTTAGTCCTTAGACCATGAGATCATGTCAATCACGAACACCGGAAGAGTATCTTGATAACATCAAACGTCACACCGTAACAGGGTGACTATAAAGATGGGTTCAGTGCTACGAAGGTGTTATGTTGAGGCTCATGGATCAAGAGTGGAATTTGTCCATCCCGATGACGTATAGATATACTCTGGGCCCTCTCAGTGATATCACATTGATTAGCTTGCAAGCAAGTGATTTGATCACTAGAATGATGTATCACGGGAACGAGAAAAGAGTACATGTCGGTAACGAGATCAAACTAGGTATGGGGATACTGATGATCGAATCTCGGACATGTAATATATCGCGAGACAAAGGGATTGAGTTGCATGCGTATAAGGTTCACACGATCACAGAAGTCATCGTTGAATATGTGGGAGTCAGTACGGATCTCTAGGTCCCGCTGCTGATTATTGATCGGAGAAGGGTCTCGATCATGTCTACATTATTTGCGAACCGTAGGGTGACACACTTAAGGGATACCGACACCATTCGGAGCACATAATATGCTAGAGAAAGAAAAAGGAAAGCGCGGGAATTTATTTCACTAGACACCAAAACTGTTTCGGTTGAAATTGCTGAAACTGGTTCTGCATGTGAAATTGAAATGTTGTAAGGGGTTTTATGTGAATGTTTGTTAATTAAAGTAATTAACAAAATTCTGAATAAATAAATAAAATATTTTTATTTAAATGAGAGCTTGCATTAAATTTGGTGGAAATTTAATGCATGTGAGTGGATTTTTTAGTGGAGGCTTTTTTAATGGGAGTGCAAGGCTTTTCATTTTGAGTGGGAGCTCCACCCACATGAATGTGGAAGAGGTGGGGGCACCAACCATGGCTGGCGCCATGCCCCTTGGGGTGCCCCCCTCTCCTTATAAAAGGCCCTCTCTCCTCCTCTTAAAGCACACCTCCTTGTGAAGGATCTCTCTCCCCCCTTTAGAATTTTCCCATGGTCTCGGATCAGTGAGATACATGTTCCCGGTGGCTTTTTCTGGAAGGATTTGTTGCTTCCGCTGCTTCACTGGAGAGAGAGCGTGGAGGTTGTGGGGGTACCCGGACGTGTGTGCGATCACGGATGCACCACTACTTTGCGGTGCTGGATGTGATGGTGCTGGACCGGCTGGACCAGATGGACTTCATCACGATCTTGAGATCGGCAAGCATTCGACTACATCATCCACGAGTACAACCTCGTTAATGCTATACGGTCTTCGAGGGTATGTATTCTATGGATGTATATCCACCCGTTGCTTGTATCTAGTAGATAGATCTTGGTACATAGTTGTTCCCATCGTAGGAATTTTTTGTTTTCTATGCTGCGAACCCTACAGTTACTCATGTATTTTCCTTTGTTTTTGCATGTTGGATGATTCTTGGAGGATGAACTGCCGGAGTTAGGATTCTGATGGAAAAAAGGTGTTTTGATGCAATTTACCGAAGAACAGAAAAATACCAGAAAATATTGGAAAATTATATTTTCCCAGAAGATGAAGGAAGCCAGAAGGAGAGGCGTAGCTGGGCCACAGGGGGCCCACACCCCCTAGGCATGGGTCCCCCTGCCCCGTGCCTAGGGGAGGTGTGGCCCACCTGGCCAGCCTCCGACTCTGCCCTGTCGCCTATATCTTCCTATCGGAACCCTAATACCAGGGAGCAACCACAGAAAGATTTCCGCAGCCTCTGCGGGGCGGAAAACACCGAGAGAGAAAGAGCTCTCCGACAGACAGATTTCTTCTGGGGAAATTCCTTCCCGGAGAGGGGAGATCGTCGCCATCAACACCGTCATCAAGCTAGGCTTCATCGGGATCATCATCATCCACACCATTAGTTCTTAGGGGAAACTTTCCCAATGTTGATTACTATTGTAGTTGATGCTTGTGAGTGGAACCATTGGATTGTTGTTTATGTTCATATTGTTATCCATCACCATATCATCTTTTATCTTGATCCATATGATGTCTTGTGAGTAGTTCGTTTAGTTCTTGAGGACATGGGATAAGTCATGTTGTTAATAGTGGATTTGTGTTGAGTTATTATTCAATGGTTTAGTATTTAAGTTGTGGTGCTATTCTTCTAGTGGTGTCATGTGAACGTCGACCACATGATACTTCATAATTTATGGGCCTAGGGGAATGCATTGTGTATTTGGCTACTAATTGTGGATTTGCCAGAGTGACAGAAACCTGAACCCTCGTTACGACACCATTGCATAAGGGAGCGTAGGATCTCAGAGTTTAAGCCTGTGGTTAGGTTTATATCTTAATTTCTTTCTTGTAATTGCGGATGCTTGCAGGTGGTTTAATCACAAGTATGTATTAGTCCCAGTAAGGTCGGTACATTAGCACAGTTTCACCCACACAACACTTACAACACCAAAGAAGAGTACTTAGCTATTTGAAGCGAAAGCACTTGGCAGAATTCCCATGTTTCCTCGAGGATGTTTGGTCCTTATAAGTATTTCCACCGGCTTTTCCTTTGCTAAGAAAGGATTGGGCCACTTGCTGCAGTTGTTCGTTGTCTTTATTACTTGCACTTTGTTTTGTTGCTTTATCAGAAAACCCCTAAAAATTTGTTTGCTTTGCTCAAAATAAGGTTTTCTTATTAGTTGAAAACACTAAGTTTTTGTTTGACAAAAACACCCAAGGAACCACCAATAGACATTGGTGAACCTTTACCCTTGTTCAACCACAAGTCTTAACTTAGAGAAATTGGGATGAGGAGATCCTTGATTGCTTCAATGTCTTTGAGGCTCAAAATGTCCGTTACCAGGGACTCGGCTAAGTACTTAGGTTTTACCCTCTCGAGAGGTGGTTCACTTTCCCCACAAGACTCTACATGCATCGAGACGAGACTTTTCAGAAGCATTCCCTTAGACCACCATGGACGCGTTCCATCCTATCAACCCTACCACCAACTGTCCATCTGGCTAAGTTCTTGCAACCTAGTTGGTCAAGGCAGAGCCCATATGCCATGTGGTTGCACTAGAAGCTTCTCAACACTAAACATCTCAAATCTCTTTGTTCCTGGGTGTCCAACCACAAGTGTGATACACAAGGTAAACCATAGACATGGTGATTCATTCAATACAAACCAATCTTTCCATTCCACCCAGGTGATTCATTCACATGTTGTTTTATTAATCAAAAACATAGTCATAGATATTGCATAATATCATAGCATGAATATTCCACCCTTGTATTCTACTAGCTAGGCTAAGCATACTAGTATAAAAGTTTCTTAACTTAGGGGAAAAACTACTAAGACAATATCTATAGGATTTACCCAAGCATAACATATACTTAGAAAATAAGCATGCAAATCCTACTCAAAATATCACTAGTGCATAGATAAAATAATGGGACAAAAATATGAAGCATCACTTGCCTTGGTAGTTGGGGGAATAGGAACAATCCTCACAATCACAATCTCCACAATCACCAAAATCTACACACAATGTCATACAACAAAATCCACATGCAATATACAAACAGAAATATATGAATGCATGAAAAATGCAATGGAATGTTTTGTCACACTAAACAAGTCAAACTAAACAGTACTGAATACAAAGCAAACTTTCTATAGTCCAAATAAACCAAAAATTCCTCTAAAACAATTTTGTAAACATTTTATATAGTCAAAATAAGCCTACAAATGTTCCTGTAAAAAATCCTATTTTTACAGAAGCAAATGGCCAAACCAAGGCCATATATGTGTAGGGATTATTTTTCTAAATCGATTGATATAAACTTGGTAATTTTTGGACAAACAGAACAAAAGTTATGAATTTTACAAGTTTAAACATCTAATAAACCTTTTCTGTATTTTAAACAGAAAACACTTACATGCGGCACGATCTTATTGGTCGGTACCGCTTCGTGTGGATCGGGATTGCACGCCGTTAGATCTAAGTTAGATCGTGCGGTGCAGATCGGACCGTACCTCTTCGTGCTAGCATCTAATTCTAACCCCTAGATCAAGATCTAACGGTCCAGGGTGCTCGGCCAGAGACTGGCGGCGCAAATGGCAAGCTGCGACGGCGACGCGTCTGACACTGGTGCTCCGGCGATGGTAGGGGTAAGAGGAAGGGCGTAAGGCATTACCGAGGTCGACGTGACGACGTGGATGCAGTGGAGGTCACGGGCAAGGGCGGGGCGCTCGGGTATGGATACAATTCCTCACCGGAGTTACGCTCACCGTCGGGCGCTAGCATATGTGGACGAAGGCGAGGCTACAACACACAAGCAAATAAACGGGAGGCATCAGTAGATGTGCACAAGGACGAGGGTTGCGGTAAAGCAAACCAGAGAGCGAGAGGGGGTCGGGACTGACAGGAATTGGTCACCGAAGTGGGTCAGGATGGCGGCGGCGCGAGTGAAACATTATAGAGCCTGGGGGCTCTCTGGTGTTGCTAGATGAGGTGAAATGGAGAGGGGGCCATGGGGTTTAAGAAGAAGGGAGTCGTGGGAAAATCAAGCTACAAATCAAGCGGATTTAAGAGAATTCAAACGGGGGAGAAACGGCAGTGAGACGCGTGGGTCCTTCGGCGCGGGATTAACGATGAGCTCACGTGGCGGTGGGGCATGCCTGTCAGCGAGGGGGTATGGCGCAGCACGGTGAGAAACAGAGGGGGAGAGGGAAAAACCCGGGTGGGCTGCTAGGCTACGAGTTGGGCCGCGGGGGTGGGCTGCGCCAGTTGGCTGGTCCGCTTCTATTTTTTCCTTATCTTTTTTCTTTTTCTGATTTATTTTCCAAATGAGATTTGAATGCTCAAATCAAATCCAATTCAAGTCAAATTTTCACAAAAAAATTTGTGAGACTATTCTAGTGTCCAAAAGTGTTTCAAACACATTCAATCACTCAAAATCATTTTTGGGTTTTGAAAATAAAATAAACCATGCCCCATATGTATATATTAAAAAGGGTTTATATATGGTTTTAATAGGGTTTTTGTTTTAATTTTTTTTTGTGCAAGATCAATATGCCATGATGATATGAATGCAACAACATGATTTTGCATTTGATGAAATTTGGGATGTTACAGTCTTCGATGAAATTAAACCCTTTAATAATTTCATCACGGTGAAGATTCCAACTCCTCAATGCTTACTTCAACCATTGAGGTTTGCATACGCTTTTAGCATCATTTGAATTAACAAAACCCTTTGGATCGTGTTATGCACATGTCCTAGGTAACAATTATATTAGAAGAACTTTGTTTTGTTTGTTCAACTATCATATACCAATATATGTAGTGGTTGCTACATTAATCTGTCTAGACCAAATATCACTATGAAAGGTCAAATCTTGTCATAATCAAATGCTTGAACATTGTCGTGAACTATTTCCCGACATGTAGACTATTTCATAGATGTGAAACATTCATGTCTATTTCTTTATATATCTAAATACGACTGTCAGGTTTTACACCTTTCAAAGGGTCTTCCAAGTTCAAAGCTTGATTTCTCGTGTATGGAACTATCACGGATTCTATGGCTTCAAGCCATTTGACGGATTCAGGGCCCATCATCGCTTCTTTGCATATAGTCGTTTAATCAAACAACAATGAATTTATTTCAAATCCTAGTATTTGATTGTTTACCCGACCTACTTGGTTCAATAGGAACTTTAGACCTCCGTGAACACAACCTTTGAGACACGAGAGCCATGAGCATTGTTGCTGCCTCCGGAACTCTTTCTGGTGCTGCGCAACTTAGCACATATAGCTAAGATTCTTTTAACCTTATCAAAGTTCTATTGTCCTCGCACTTAACTTTTCACAAAAAATTTCTTCTTAAGAAACTTGACGTCTAAGTGACAAACTCTTTTGTCTTCGGTGTTATGGAGGAATACTCAATGGTTATCTGAAATAACCTACAAAGATATGTTCATCCGACTTTGGTTGCAAACATCTTACTTATGCCTAGGAAACCAAAATTTTAAGAAAGGACAATTTGGGTTTTGTCCCAGACCATAACTTTATATGGTGTCATTTCAACGGATCATGATGGATCTCTTTTCAGTGAAAAAGCGGTAGTCTCTAAAGCTTTAATCTTCTAAAATATAATGGCAGTTTCATAAATTACACCTTTGATCTTACCATGTCAAACAAGGTTTCATTACATATCTCGAACACTCCATACTACTATGGTGTTTTTCGGGAAACATAAATCTATGGAACGATTCCTCAAATCTTGGATGTTTTCTTAAACTTGAAACTCAAATATCTTCCTTTATGATCCTATCATAAATTCATTGTTTTCTTGTTACATTGATTTTACACTTCATCTTGAAAGTCTTTGAACATTTTCAAATGTTTCACACTTCATCCTCATTAAGTAAATATGCATATATTCACTCAAATTTTCGGAGAAAGCATATGAAGTTGAAATCCATCGCTCTTGACTACATATAATGGGCTTCATACAACAATATGTACAAGTTCCAATAAGCTAGTCATTCGTTCCCTTTTGGCCTATGAACGGAGTTTTAATTATCTCTAGGAAATTCACAAGTGTCATTTGATCGAAATCAAAAGACTCCAAAATTCCATCCACATGAAGTTTCTTCATGTTCTCTTTCCACTATAATTTAAACGGCGATGTCACTTCTTAAGTGATCTTTCAATCAATTTGTCCTTCAACATTTTTAGCATTACTTTTATGGATGTGATTTCTCTAGCTAGACTTGTATATCATCCATCTTTTGTGGAATATGGAAATTATTTTGATTAACCTTTTGTTCTCATAATACCTGATAAAACAAATCTTGAAGGGTAAGCTTTGATATCAATGAGAAACATATCAACACTTTATTTGTTCTCAATGAACATCATCACATATTCTCTTGATAGTTACTTAGGCCATTGTAGTTCATGAGTTGTGCTGTTTCATATGACAATTCACACCAACAAATTCAGTATCCAATACTTAAGAACTATATTGTTTAATAAGCAAAGAATATAGCCATAACACGTATATCCTCTATATACCTAAGCTGAACAATTATAGTCTTTTATTTTTTGCCATATATTTCTGAGATTCTCTTTTAGTATTTCCTTTTCCATTTAAAAGAATCTATCAACATCAATAATGGATCCATACATATGACACATAGTCCAAAGAATGTATAGTTAAATACCAATGTCTTTGGACTTGCACTTTGAAGTAGATCACCATCATCAAATGTTTTGATGTTCTTTAAAATTCCATTCTTTAGTAATCTTTTAGTATAGTAAACTTTTTAGCTACATCAAATATTCATCCTTATCATGGAAAAATTCATGATCAAGCTACTTTAGCTTACAACGATGAATCATGAGTATAACATCGCTCTCCAAAACCTTTTGGAGAATTAGGACAACTAGTGTCTTCAACTTTTTGCAAATTCTCATCAAATATGAGAACATAAAGTTTGCCTTATTATACTCTATCATGTTGCAACCAAAACTTTGTTTTAGATATCGCAATATCTTCCACATATGATGGTTTTTGAAATAATTCTTTCAGCTCCTAGATAACCTTGATATTAAAACTACCTTTTCAATATCAAGAATCATGGAGACAAACGTGATACTTATATACTAACATTGGAATTTTTACTCTTGATTTAATACCAATTATTAAACTTCACGGAGTAACCAGAACTTATTGAAAGTTTGCAATTGTATTTTTAAACTTTAGATTAACACTTCAAAACAATACGGTACGAGTTCGTAAAGTAACTAACCAGAATTATATAGTTCTATTATCTCAATTATAACTAAGCGCAAGGTGGTAAACTGATGCCAATGACTACAACAACTATGGAAATTCACTTTGATTTAATTTATGATAAATAGTGTTCAAATTTTATTAATATTATTGTTGAACTCCCACTCAAAACAATATCCCTCACATTGTTTCAGTGATCACATGAACCAAATCCACTACACCAAGTTCGATCATCACGTGACATGATGTAGTTTCAAAGCTGAACAATCATCATGTTCATCATATCATCTATATGAATTATGCTTTACCTTTCAGTATTCCATGTTCCGAGACCATGTCTGTACATGCTAGGCTCATCAAGATTAACCTTAGTTTCTACATGAGCAAATATGGCTTGCTCCCATTGTATGCACATGTTTAATCTAACACACCCGATCATCACGTGGTGCTTCGAAACAACGAGTCTTGGCAATGGTTCTAACTAAGGATGAACATTTTACTACTTGATATTTTGTGAGAGGGATCATCTTATAATGCTACTGTTGCGATCTAAGCAACACAAGATGCATAAAAGGATTAACATCACATGCAATACATAATATGTGATATGATATGGCCTTTCTTCTTGTGCTTCCGATATCCATCTTTAAGCACGAACATGATCTCCATCATCACCGGCGTGGCGTCAAGGTCAATGGCATCGCTCCATGGTTTTCGTCCACCAGCATCAACTATTTCAACTACTTTGAATAATAGACACGTAGGTCTTAACGAAATTAAAAGACAACCATAAGGCTCCTGCCGGTTGCCAACTTACAATAAGGATCATTGCATACATCATATATAATCACAATTATGGCCATATCACATCACAACACAAGCCCTACAAAAACAAGTTATACGCCTCTAATCTTTCTTTGCATGTTTTACCTGGTTTGGGGCTTTCGAATAAGAACCATTCCAACTTACGAACAAGAACCACAACGTTGATACTAGTATTGTCAATGGCTCGTTGTAAATTGAATCTTCACTATGGTGGGAGAGACAGACACTCGCAAAGCCACTTATGCAATACAAGTTGCATGTTGAGCGTGGAGCAAGTCTCATGAATGATGTCATATAAGGTTAGCTCGGGCCGCTTCATCCCACCATCCAGCAAGATGCAAAGTACACAAGAAGCAATCGACAACAAAAGCATCAACGCCACAATAATCATTGTGTTCTACTCGTGCAATGGATCTCCGCATAGACACGGCCCTGACACCACTGTAGGGGTTCGTAGCATGGAAAAAATTCTATCGCATGAACACACACAAGCGAAGATCTATCTATTAGATTGGAGCAACGAGTCGATAGAGTACTAACCCTCGAAGATCCAAAGAGGTTAATGAGATCGGATTCTCGTGGGTGATGTAGTCATTCACTTGCCAATATCATGATCGCGTAGACGATCCTTCCGGCGCCGCATTATGGCAGCGCTCCCGCAGTCGGTCACACATTTGGTACTCAATGAATACATTCCTCTCCCTTGTTCCAGCAGGCAGCAGAGGTTGTAGCTCT
Organism: Avena sativa; assembly: GCA_916181665.1. NCBI lineage: Eukaryota > Viridiplantae > Streptophyta > Magnoliopsida > Poales > Poaceae > Avena > Avena sativa. Next base: position 201,837,719 of record OV702282.1, read on the forward strand.
CTCCTCGTGATTCTGGCAGCACGACGGCGTGGTGTCGGAAGTAGAGGGGAGATCCCGCAGGTCTTCACCTAAGCCAGTGTGAGTATGGTGGAGTAGAGGGAGCCTCGGCGGTCTAGGTTTTAGATGGGGGAGGTTTAGAGGTGGCTAGAAACTAGGGTTTAGCTAGTCGGCAGTTGTTTAGAGGAGGATCTAGAGGTGGCGACTTGGAGGGGGCCAAGGCCGGCTGCTAAGGTTTGTAGTAGGGTGCAAGGGGAGCCCCCTCCCCTCTATTTATGAGAGGGGGGGCGGTTTGGGGAAGGGCAGTCCTTCCCCAACTCCACCTCATGGGTCGGCGGCAAGGGAGAGGGAGGAATCCTCCCTTAGGTAGGATTCCTTCCATCCCTCCACTAGGCAATGTTGGGATTTGACTTTTCAAATTGGTGTTTGACTTTTCAAAACAGAGTTTGATTTCTCTCTTCCCATTGCCCAACTAAGTGACCTAGTACATGATGCGACCATTCCACTTTGTCATGACACATCCATGTACCCTTCCCACTCCGGGTCGGTGGACCTTATGGATCCTTCTAGAACATTCCGGTGAAAACACTGAAACCATTCCCGAATTCCAGATTTGGACTTTACTTATATGAATCTTATTCTCTGGACCATTCCGGATTTCCTCGTGATATCCCGTATCCCATCCGAGACTCCGAATAACATTCGGTCTCTTTACTCACATTCCATATCTACTAAACAACATCGAATCCTTAAGTGTGTATCCCAACGGTTCGTGAATTATGCAGACATGATCGAGACTCTTCTTCGATCATAACCAATAGATGAATTTGGAAATTCATATGGCTCCCACATATTTCTATGATTACTTCGTGATCGAATGAACCATTTACTTGCGATACCAATTTCCCTTTGTCTCATGATACTTTACTTATCCGAGGTCTGATCGTCGGTATCTCTGCATACCTAGTTCAACCTCATTACCGACAAGTACTCTTTTCTCATTCTTGTTATATGTGATCCCTTGTGAGCCAGTCACATGCTTGCAAGCCAATTGGATGACATTCCACCGAGAGGGCCCAGAGTATATCTATCTGTTATATGGATGGACAAATCCCACTCTTGATCCATGTGCCTCAACACATACTTTCCGAACACTCAATGCTACCTTTATAACCACCCAGTTACAAAGTGGTGTTTGATGTCATCAAAGCATCCATCCGGTGATGGTGATTAACATGATCTCATGGTCGAAGGATTTAGGTTACTATGTATCTAAAAGCTTATAGCAAGTGAACTATTTTAAATGACTTGATCTTATGCTATGCTTAACTATAAGAGTATGTCCATCACATCATTCTCCTAATGATATGAACTTGTTATTAATAACATCCAATGTTCATAATCAAGAAACCATAATCATCTATTAATCAACAAGCTAGTTTAACAAGATGCTTTTCTAGGGACTCTTTTATGTTTACAAACCACACAAGTATTAATGTTCCCGGTTAATACAATTATAGCATGGGAGGTAAACATTTATCATAAGCATGAAGATATGATAAAAACCACTTTATTATTGCCTCTTGGGCATATCTCCAACAGCTTCATCCCACCATCCTGCAAGATGCAAAGTACACAAAAATCAATCAACAACAAAACAACAACGCCCACAAAACCATTGTGTTCTACTCGTGCAACAGATCTAAGCATATAGTCGGATCTGATACCACTGTAGGGGTTCATAGCATGGAAAACAAAAAAATCTATAGCATGAACACACAAAAGCCAAGATCTAATCTACGAGATCGGTGCAACGAGTTTGTAGAGTACAAACCCTCGTAGATCCAAAGCGTTTAACGAGATCATATTCTCGTGGTTGATTTAGTCGTTCACTTGACGATCTCAAGATTGTGTAGATGATCCTTCCAGCGCCATGTTCTGGCAGCGCTTTCGTATTTGTTCACATGTTCAGTACTCGATGAAGACCTTCCTCTCCCTTCTTCCAGCGGGCAGGGGAGGTTGTAGATCTCCTCGCGATTCTAGTAGCATGACGGTGTGGTGGTGGAGATGGAGGAGTAGATCCTGCAGGGCTTCGCCTAAGCCGGAGTAGTTATGGTGGATGAGAGAGGGCCTCGGCGGCTAGGGCGTTGGCACCGAGGGGAGGAGGTGCCGGCGGCTTGGGGTGTAGGCGGCGGCGACTTGGAGGGCTAGGACGCCGGCGGCTTGGGGCAAGGCGGGGGAGGCCTAGGGTTTTTAGGTGGAGGGGTGGGGCGCCTTCTCCCCTCCTTATATGGGTGGGGGGAGGTGGCAAGGGGAGGCCCAGTCCTCCCCCAACTCCCCTTGTGGTCGGCGACTTGGGGAGGGAGAGGGAAACCTCTCCCTTCTAGGTTTCCTTTCCTTCCTTCACTAGGACTTTGACTTTTCAAATTAGAGTTTGATTCCCACATCCTAGTCTTGGCCGACTTGACCTAGGGCTTGATGCCACTAGCCCTACTAGGGCATGGTGCATCCATGTGCCCCCCTCCGTGGTGATGGACCTTTCAGAATCTTCTAGAAGCTTCTGGTCAAAACACCCAAAACATTTCCGAACCCCGGAATTGACTTTCCTTATATGAATCTTATTCTCCGGACCATTTTGGAACTCCTTGTGATGTCTTGGATCCAATCCGAGACTCTTCCGAGTCTCTGAACAACATTCAGTCTCCAACTCACATTCCATATCTAGTAAACAACATTGAATCCTTAAGTGTGTCTCCCTACGGTTCGTGAACTATGCAGACATGATTGAGACACCTCTCCAATCAATAACCATTAGAGGAATCTGGAAATCCATTATGGATCGACATATTTCTACGATTACTTTGTGATCGAATGAACCATTTACATACAATACTGATTCCCTTTGTCGTGCGATACTTTACTTATCTGAGGTTTGATCGTCGGTATCTCTATACCTAGTTCAACCTTGTTACCGATAAATACTCTTTACTCGTTCCATGATATGACATCCCTTGTGACCTAGTCACATGCTTGCAAGCCAATTGGATGACATTCGACCGAGAGGGCTGTGGCATCCCGCAAAACCACTACTAGAAAATCGCGTTGTTTTTGTGCATTGCATCATCATGACCGCATGCTCATGTCATTATGCCACCTTGCATTTGAGCATCGTCATCGTCTTGTATTTGCTTGCATAAATTTTTTTTCGGAAAAACCTATTTTTGTTTTCTAAACGCCCCGTCTTTGTTCAAACACAAAACCCGGGTCTCCGGATTATTTTGTTTTGTCTGTCAACGATTTGCAAAAACCCTGTTGGGAATAAATAAATTGTTTAATTTTTTTAGGGGGCAGCCGAACCGGGCCGATCCGACCCAGTCGGCCACCCCCAGTTCAAAACGGTCCACCCAAAATCCCTAACCTACCCAGACCTAAACTACCCACCCTTCAGCCACATCACCCTGACCAATGCCCTCTCGCCACCTCACCTCTCCTCTTTCCACCACCCAATCACCCCCTGCCACATCATCCCCACCCACACCACTCCCTCCCCACACCACAGCACCCACACACCAACGCACACACGCACGCGCCTGACCCCACTCCCAGCCGCGGCCCACTCCCTCCCCCTGCCGACAGCCCGCCTCGGGATCCTTCCCGCGGGCCCACCTTCCCCTGCCCCGTTTCCCCAACCTCCTCTTCTTCTTCTTCCTCCCGTGCGTCCATCGCCTCTGCGCACCGCCGGCAACCCGCCGCCCTACGCGCCTTCCTCCTCGCCTGCAAGCCGTCGAGCGCCTCCTCTCCGTCGCCGCGGTGACCCCCCCTCGCCACCGTCCTCCGCCGCGCTGGCCTCGCTCGTCCTCGCCTGCGTCCATCCACCGTCGTTCCCCCTGGCCGCCTCCCCGGCAGCGTCCTTCCGCCGCCGTGGCCACCTCCTCCTCCGCCTTCCGCCGGCGCCCTCCTCGAGCCGCCCCTGCTGCCAGAGCTCCTCCCGGCGAGCCCCGCCATCACCGTGTCCGCCTCCAGCGACAGGCTTCTCCGCCCTGCGGCCCCGCGGCCCCGTGAGCTCGCCCGTCGCCCGCGTGCCTCTCGTCGAGCCCGAGCCGACGGCACCCCTCCGCGTCCCCGCTCACCTCTCCCCGACGCCGGCGCCCCTGGCGTCGCCCGTCACCGCCGTCCGTGCAAGCTTCCCAAGCTCCTCCCCGTCATTGCTCTCTGCGGCCACCGCCCTATCGAGTTCCTCCGCATCGGGTCCTCCCCACCCTCTGCAAGCTGTCTGCCTGCCTGCATGCCTGCCGCCGCATCCTCTGCCTCGCCACCAACCACCGCCGCCCGGAGTCCCTCTTCGCTGGTCGCCTGGCCTCGCCCTCCGCTTGCCGCTGGACTCTTTCGCCTCTCGTCTGCAGTACCGACCCGGCCAGCTAAACGGTGAACTTTGTCCTGCTGCTGTTGAACCCGTTCCGCGAGTGTGTGCCCACTGGTGCTCAAGCGGAAGCCAAGACCACCAATGCCTGATCCAAGTGCATCGCTGTCAATCAAAGAGGGATCCGGCATGTGTCCATCGCGGGCGACAAGATCTTCGACACGACACCCGAAGACGGCGATGTCCACCCCCAAGATCTTCTTCTCGGACCCCGGTGACCCCATGATCTTCGCCGCAGAACAACAAGGCCGTTGGAGTGGAATCGACAAGATCTACCGCCGGACGCCAAGCACTCCTTCACGGACCCGAGAACCCTAAGACCGAACCTCGTCGAACCCCTCGGAACGCCATGTTCTCCTACCCGGAGACCCCGAATGCCAAGACCGACTTGATGGCGCGGACCCGACAAGATCTTCGTGCCGACAAGATCGGCACCGACCAGGGCGGATCCGATGCGCCCCGACGCAAAGCCAAGTCCTTCTTCGCGGAACGCCAAGATCTACTCTGTTATCCGAGAACGATCCCGCCGAGACCGAACCCCAGATCCGAACCCTGAGACCGAACCCCGCACCCCGGAACCCCAAGATCTTCCGAACCCCAATGTGTGACCCTTTATCCGAGCCCCTATTTTATAAATGCCATCTATGTAAATTGTTGCATATTAAATTGTCATACTTGCATGCATACTTGTCTGTGGTTTGGGGGCCTTATGCCGATTCACCATATAATTAAATATGGGGCCCATATGCGAGCAAATCTAGTCTTATATTGGCCTCATTTAAATTTGTGTAGCGGACCGGTAACTTATCTTTTGCCATGTTAATGCAACATTTAAATGCGGGGTATCTAAACAACATAAACCACCTAATTAATTGTCGGGACCCCGGTTCCGCTTAATATGTCTAATTGCATCGCACCTTGCCATGTCATACATCATACATGCATCATGCCCGATCTTCTGCCGTTGTATTAAATAGTGCATCCGGTGTTTCTTCTAGTGTTTTGCTTCTTCGCGAATAAGGTCGTTGAGTTGATGCGAGTGTCGACCCGATCTTGGATGAACCTTCGGCAATGTTTTCAGGCGAGCATCTCCCCCTTTCTACCTATCTTACTTTTATAGTATTTATTCCCTCCTGTTGATCTATTGCTACCTGTGTTGCGATGCTCTAGTTTTCGTACCCGTGATATTCCTTGCAGCCTTATATTGCCTTGGACACCTCCTATTACCTGTTGTTTGGTAGATAGTTGGACTTGCGCGTCGTAGTCGCTTGCTCAAGTGCTGTTGCGTGTCGCCAAGTGCCACAGTTGTTGGAGCATTGCCGCATGTTTAATGTTGGAGATGATCATGGATTTAATTATCGTTCACTTTAATTATTGTTTAATAACTAAAATTGAAGTAGGTAAGCAGAGGCACAGGTGGGCAATATATGTTATTTGGTTGTTAACCGTCCACTTGTGTCCCGTAGGACCCCGAGTACTTGATACCTGTTCCTTGAATATTCGCGCTATCCACATACGGGGGAATTATGGGACCCCCCTGAGCCAGAGCTTGATTCATTCTTATTTCTTGGGGCCACAAACTAGTTTGAGGTTTTATTTACTATCCTGTACTTATGCCATGCTTTACTGCTTTATTACGATTGTGCAAGGAGCACCTGTACTGTTTAGGTAAGCGGAGTGTTTTCGCGGTATCGACAAGCCTAGTTTTGGGTTCCCAGTCGTTTACAGCCACTGGCGCAAACCTTGAGTCCATCTCGGAGTCAGCTAAATTCGTTGCGGGTGTACTCAATGGGGTGGCCCCCTGAAATATTTCTGAATCCTTTGATTGCTTTGTCGTGAAAGCCTCGTTGGGTTTTGATTTGGTTTTTCCGAGGTTGATCGAGTGTGTGTTGCTATTTGTGCACCCCTGCAGGGTAAAACTTTCTGAAAGCCGTGTCCGCGGTTATGGACGACTTGGAGCACAGTATCTCGATCATAGACAACTATAACTAAAGTAGTGCTATAAATTTGACTTTATAATTACTAGTAATCAGCTTCACTATAATGGAATGGTTAAATAAAATTGCCAACAATTGCTTGTTTGGGTAGTCGCTTGCTACAATTGTATCTGACTAGTAAGTATTGCAACTATAACGGAATGGCTAAATAAAAGTACCAACAACTGCTGGGTTTTTGGGATATCTCATGCTAATTGTATCTGACTAGTAAGTGATGCAACTACAATGGAATGGTTAAATAAAAGTGCCCACTGCTTATTTGATCAAGATAACTATCTATATTTGACTAGTAATTGTTGCAACGATAACCGATTAAATAAAACTGCCAACTGTGTGAGTTCCTCGGTTGACTTCCTCGTTTGGTCTCGAGGGGGAAACATCAGGATGGGTTTGTTTGATGGTAGCATCAGGTTGGTTCCGGATAGGTCATTCTTGCCCCTCTCTGATAGCCGCCAGTTGTATCGAGTCTCTATAGGTTGTTCAGTGCATGCTGCCGCTGCCGCTCAGTCCACCATACCTATGTAGGCGAGGACCGCCGAATTCTAGCCTCGCCGTGTACTGGCCTCAGTACTGACGCTCCTCTTTTTCCTTTGCCCTTTGTCGGCACCCCTTTTGTTTGAGCAGGTTTTGAGCTCGACGTCGTTAGCAGGGTTACCCTTCCGGCTTGGCCTGGGCAGGGTTATGGACGCCATTGGTTATTCTTCAGGGCTCTTAGCCCCATTTGCATCTTGTCCGTAGTCGGACGCTGTATCATTTTAAAGGTGATTTGGATCTTTGTATTGTATATCTGTATTCTTGACTCTTTGAGTCGCTGTTATATATATCTGTTCTGTGGGTCCCATCGAGGACTGTTGTGTAATGTTATTACTTCGTTCTCCACCCGCACGAAAGTGCCTGGTGGGCACCTTTGAATCGTTTCTATGCGGGTTTGGCGGGTTTCGCTAAAACTTGCATAGGGCCGATTCTGAGGGTGTTACAAGGGCCTAGAGTATATCTATATGTCATATGGATGGACAAATCCCACTCTTGATCCATGTGCCTCAACACATATTTTCAGAATACCTAATGCCATCTTTATAACCACCTAGTTACGAAAGTGGTGTTTTATGTCATCAAAGCATTCATCCGGTGATGGTGATTAGCATGATCTCATGGTCGAAGGATTAGGTTAGTATGTATTTGAAAGATTGTAGAAAACAAACTCTAAATGACTTAATCTTATGCTATGCTTACTATAGGAGTGTTTCCATCATATCATTCTCCTAATGACATGATCTTGTTATTAACATCATCTAATTTCCATGTGGGGCACTTTTAGTAGTTACGTGCGCCCTGTCGCCTAAATTGGAAGATTTCTTTTTTGTTATTTTTATGATTGGCCTTTTTAAGAGCGCCTTTTCCCATTTATGTCGCTAACAGTTGTTAATTTTTGCCCAAAAAGGCAGCGAATCTATAGCAGCTTCTCTATTCATTCATGGTTCCTTTTGTCCCACGTATTTTCCCAATCGGGTAGCAAATCCAGAGCAACAAATCTAACCAGCACCATAAATATGTAGATAAACAAAGAAAATGTAGATAAAGTAGCTAATATAGGATTATATAGTACGGTACTTAAACAAGGTTCGACACTTAGGCTGCTCAGTAGCATCTTACAAGTTCAATAGAGACAACAAAACAAAAGAAGCTGGTTTACAGCAGCAGCAACACAATATCAGTGGCCCCTCATGGCCTCCGACTCCTCCCTCTGGCGCTTCCTCCACTTCATGATGCCCAGTCCCTTGACCTTGGGATCCTTTGGCTTGATCGGGGCATGCGACCCTCCTCGATGGCCACCTTTTGGAGGTTGTGTAGGTGGAAACCAAGCGCCCGGTGTTTGGCTCTGAAGCCGTGGACATTCTTTGATGGGCCGTAGGTCTTCATGTCCTTGGCATGCCTCACGAGGGAGTTAAAGTCGGTGGAGAGGCCCCTGGTGTAGAAGGGGCACCTGTACACATCGTCGGTGAAGAATTCGTTGAACTGGCCGGAGTTTAGCTTCCTAAGCACCTGACGAGTCTTGGTGTCCATGGACTCGTCGTCGCTGCAGACGTTGCTGCTATCCACCTATTACAAAAAACTGTAGCATGCAATAAGGAAATGATTGAGATACCGTGATTATCGGGATTGATTACTTGCATAAATTAACCAATTAAGATCCCCTAATTATTTCCCAATCCCCAAATCTCGAACCAAATCGAATACTGATCCCAACTACAGATCGGTGCCAGTACTGATCCCAACTACAGATCGGTGCTAGTACTGATACTAACTACATATCGGTGCTAGTACTGATCCCAACTAGGGGCATTCATCGAAATACGAGATCTAACACAAGAGGATTAGCTACTACGAAAATAGCTAGCATCCAACGATTGAAAATATGAACAGTTGAGCCCTAATAAAACACGATATAGCATCCAATGATGGGAATGGGGGAAGAACAAAGGAAGGGGAGAAAACCTTAGTTACCTTCGACCATGGTTCGGCTAAGCTGGTGTCGAAGGGGTTCTCCGTCCTGATGTAATCATTGTCCCTGTAGGGGTCCCAGCCGTGCGGGATTTGCAGGAGAACATCGGGGGGCTGTATAGGGATGGGGCCTCCTCGCCGGCAGCTATAGCGGAAGCGGGGACGGGGGTCTGGACGGGGATGGCGGCTGCCTTCAATTCCTCGACGGGGGCCTATACGGGGACGAGGTCCTCCTCGTCAGCCGCCTTGGAGGCGACGATAGCCACCGCGCCATTCTTCTCCATCGCCGGTGTGGTTGGGGTTTTCTTGGGGGTTTGCAGAAGGTGATGGGACACTCGAGATGGTTGCATGAGTGAGTGAGCGAGTGAGGAGTGAGAGTGAGGAGTCCTCTATAAAGGTGAAGGGAGGAGACATTTCTTTGCACCACCGTGTATCGCGTAACCGCGTATGCTACTTCACCGTGCACGGTCACAGGCGTCCGCTACCGCCCCATACACCGTGACACGTGTACCGTGCGTCACGTTTTCCCCCTCATGTCTAACCTTGGCCACTTAGTTGTGCTCAATTATACCCTCGAGTGTAGCACTGGCAATTTGGATGTACTCAGTGTTGCCCTCCAGTACTAACACTGCCGTGTGCAATATACTCACTTTTACCCTCCGGTGGCTGGTCAGAGAGTAAACGAATAGGTTTTAGCTAGCTAATTGAGTCAATTTATGCACAACAAATTCAAAAAGATCAAAACATAGTGGCATCTACCTAGGGAGTCTTATTATGTGACCTGCCACCATAAGAAATGTATATAAATCAAGTTTTAACCTAGATCACCACTTCTCAAATCACCTACTATCTATGAAGGTTCATGGATTTCTACTCAAGCCTCTTCCCAAAACATCCCTCCCCAAAACATAATTTGTCTGAATGAGGCAATAATTGTCAAACTGATATATATTTGAATTGCAAATAGTTTGATATATGCAAATATGTATTTTATTGTATAAAAGAAGCATTTTCCATTTTTTAAATCTCTTTTTGTTTTCTATTTGAACCTCCTTATCAATTTTGCCCTTGGTTTTAAAGTTCTACTCGGTTTTGCCCTTGGTTTTTAAGTTCTACTCAGTTTTCCCCTCCCTCTTAGTCACAAACTCTCACACCTGTGCTCATGTTGGCTGATATGATCTGATTGAAGGGAATATGCCCAAGAGGCAATAATAAAGTGGTTATTATCGTATTCCTTGTTTATGATAAATGTTTATTTTACATGCTATAATTGTATTAATACGGAAACGTTAATACATGTGTGTTTAATAAACAAAAAGGAAGTTCCTTGTAACATCCCTAAAATCATGATTTCAAAGATTGCATATCATTCATTCATGCATATAGTTTTGAGATCAATTTCAAACCAAATTCAGGAAAACAGAAGCACATAGTGCTATCATTTTATGTGAGCAAACTTAAATCAAATGGCCATCCCCATTTGAGAGCTTGAATGTTTTAAACCAAGATTGTTTGTCTCCCTTGTTAATTGTTTTGAGTGTGGAGTTAGAACAAAATTTTACAAAATAAAAATGGGTTCAAAACCATTTTCAATATTTTGCAAACCTAGTGCTAAGTCACTGTTATTTTGTCTTTCCAAAAATGACCAAGCCAACTCAAAGTGACCACATGGTTTTATGCCAAGATTTGTGACTATTGCACACAACAAAAGTCCAGAAAAGATTTGAATTCATTTGAAACTCAATCCAGAAAATCTATTCAGAAATAGAAAAGGATTAAAGAAAAAGAAAAAGGCCGGCGCTCCTATTCTAGCCCAACAGCAAAACCGGCCCAGCTAGCCCACCCAGGCCACCTCTCTCTCTCTCGCACGCGCAGACGCACCCGCAGAGTCACTGACGCTAGGAGCCCACCTCCCCTCTTTTTATTCCGCTGACAGGTGGACCCGTGACCCTGTCGTCGTCTTCGTCAAGCACGCGCGCCTGCGCCGCTCCTGCCGCCGTTACTCGCCGCAGTCACTGCCGCGTTAAATCCCCTTGATTCCGCGAGTAACTCCACGCCCCTCTCCGGCTATAAGAACCTCTCCCCCTCACGGTCATTTCCCCCCACACTGCACTCTCTTCTCGCCACCAGGCTGCCCCTATTTCGCGTTGCACTGCCGCAGCTCCGACGATCTCCGGCGAGATATTCCGGTAAGACCCCGTCGCCCCTTGCTACCTAAACTTGCCAGTACGATCTCCGTGACCATGCGCATCTCCTGACCCCTCTGTTGCATGCTAGGAACATCCAGAGCCTCGGCAACGTCGGCGACCACACGAGTCAGACGACCCCCTCAACTCCGGTGACCAATTGCGGTAAGCTCCGAGCGCCCGTGCCCCCTCTTGCATACGAGGTTGTTCGCCACTGTCTTGCGCGTCTCCTAATCCATCTGGTTCGTGCTAGGGCGACGCGAAACCTCGGCAACGACTGCGACAACAACTACCCGACGCCGTGCACAACTCCGACGAGCTCCAACAGCCCCTGCCGTGCGCCCCTTGCCAAGCCACCGCCACGTTGAGCTTCGCCTCGTCAGTGCGATTCAGGTGAGCACACTCTCCCCTCCCCGAGCGACCTAGAACGCCGACACCGCCACTGGCAGAGCACTCCGCCGCTCGCCGTCGTCGCGCGCCGCCAGAACTTGGTCGTTTGATCAAGAACCGTTGGATCTAGATCCAACGCGCGTAATAGAATCACTTAAGCGAAGCGATACGTTAGATCTGAGCCGTGCATGTTTACTTAGATCCAACGATCTGTGTCGATCGATCCGCCCGAAATGGTACGGGCCAATAGGAAACAGACGCGTGGCTAGGGTTTGTTTAAAAACATAATTTGAAAACAGATTTGAATCCAAATTTTATTTAGCTATAACTTTTGATTCCCACGTTAGATTTTGGCAAATTTTATACCGTTGGAATCAGGAAGACAAGCCCTTTCTGTTTATGAAATGTGTTTAGTGTTTAGCTTCTGTTAAAATGACTTTATTTGCAGAAACTTGTTTAGGACTATTTTAAGTATATTAATTGTTTAGGAAATTATTTTAGTGTCAAATAAACTTGGTTTAGCAAGTTTTTGACTTGTTTATGATTCAGTACTATGCACTTGCTTGGTTGAGTTTCAAAAATCATCACTTAGCATCTTGCATGCATGCATATATATTTTTTCTTGTATATGACTTGTATGTGATTGTGGTTATATTCTTTGTGTAGACTTTGGTGCTAGTGATTGTGATTGTGAAGAGTGCTACTCTCCCAACTACCAAGGCAAGTGGTACTTCATGAATATGTCTATCCCTATATTTTTATACAAGCATTAGAAATATTTTGCTAAGTCTTGCATGTTACTATTTTTGCCAAATGCCATGTTGGGAAATCCTAAGTAGTTGTAGAATTGCTAGGAAATTTGTAAGTTAAGTTACTATCTATGCCATGCTTAGCCTAGCTAGTAGCAAACAAGGGTTGGTAAAATATACATGCTATGGTGAAAATATTTCTAAGTCTTTGGACTTATGTTTTTCTTAATAAAACAACTAAGTCAATGAATCACCTGGGTGGAAAGGGACTTGATTGGTGGTTTTTGGTTGAGTGGTTACACAAGGCCCATGGCTATGGTTTACCTTGTGTATCTCACTTGTGGAAAGACACCCAGGAACAAAGGGATTTTAGTGGCCAAGTGTTGAGAAGCTTCTAGTGCAGCCACTTGGCAATATGGGCTCTGCCTGGATCACATAGGTTGCTAGAACTTAGTCATTTGGACAGATGGTGGTAATGGGATGATAGGTTGGAACGCATCCATTTGGCTAAGGGAAGGCTTCTAAAAGGTCCTGTCTTGGTGAAACCAAGTCTGGTGGGGAAAGTGCACAACCTCTGCAGATGGAAAAATCTAAGTACTTAGCCAAGTCCATGGCAATGGACAACTTGAGCATCAAGACATGGAAGCTATCAAGAATCTCATCACTCCAACTTCTAAGTAAAACTTGTGGGTGAACAAGGGTGAAGGACCTCAATGTCTATTGATGGTTTCTTGGGAAAAGTTTTGACAAAGAAAAACTTAGTGATTTCAACTAATAGGAAAAACCTATTTTGAGCAAAGCAAGCCAAGCTACACTTAGCCAAATGCATATAGTAATGTAGTCCACCTAAATTTACTAAGGTATCACTTGCCAATACTATTCCAAAGTATTGACCCACTGTGGCTGTAACTTGTGATGTTGCAGGTTACTCTGATGAGGATTAGGTGTCATGAGTCTACACTCAACATGTTTGCCTGTGGCACATGAAGATGAAGACTTAAATTTATTTACTTATTCAAACTCTTGTATTAGGCCTATGGCCTTGAGTTGTAAAGACTATGTTATCTCTGGAATGGATGTAATAAATGACCTTTGTATCTGTGTACTTCATCTTAAACTGTGGATGCTAGCAATGATCCAGGGACTAGCATTGCAATCACAGGGATCCTTTTCCTTTACAAAGGAGGGATCTTACAGATGGTATCAGAGAACTGTGTTGCCTGTAGGATTATGACCCTAGGATTGGAAACCACTAAGGAAATTTTTTCAACTACTTCTACACTTGTCTATTCTTCTCGTAAACTTTTCTAATCTTCTCTCTCATCTCTATTTGTAGATGAACTCCATCAACGAAGCCTTAAGGAAAGGACCACTCATGACAATGACTTTGGAGTGTGAGACAGAATTCCCCAAAGCTCTCAAGGACCTCATGGTTACATTAGAGATACAAGGTGCAGCTGTGTACAAGGGTTTTCCAGTGATGGATGAAGGAGTGGAATACTGGTGGGTGCAACTTCACTTGTATAAAAACAAGGAAGACAACCATCAGGAAAAAGGATTCTGCATGTACACCAACACTATAGTGCACACCACATTCTTTGAGTCAGCAAGAGATGCAGCTTGGAGGACTATCAAAGAACTTAGTGCTAGAGTTAAGTGCAGAATGCTCAACCTCCAAAATGATCTAAGGAAGGAGAAGGAACATACCCAAGAGTTGGAGGCTACCAACCAAACCTTAAGAGGAGACATTATAGACTTAGTGATGGAGTCATGTGAGCAAGATAGGCTGATTGCCTCTAGAAACATTGTGTTAGCCAACAGATCCAGTGAGATAGGATTGTAAACGTACTTCGTTAGTTGGACCACCACCTATCACCTTATTTTCCAAAATGTTGCTTAAAATAAGATTGAACCTTGGTTATTGTAATAGTTTCATGTATGCATGACTTGTGTGTTTTGCTTCCCAAGGATGTGTATGTGATGTTATGTCTTTTGTTTTATCTTGAATTGTGTTGTTCTAACTTTTCTATCTTATAAATAGATGCCTATTACCATCAGCACTGTTGAGGAGTTCCAGGTTACCCGCTTTGGTCCTCGTATCGTTGAGCTTAGCACTTTGCTCAATCTCCCTCTTCCCACCATCATGGTGCATCCCCTCACCAAGTTTGAGAGGAAGGATCTCTGGGGCTTCAAGGTGAACCATCCCGGACGCCAGACAGAGCCTACTACGGAGGCCATCGTTTTCAAGCTTATGCACGATGACAGGGAGAGAGGCCTTGAGGTAGTGATGCAGGATCTGATAGGACGTCTGCTAGGGCGACACTCCTGACAGGTTAGAGGCACCCACTTTCACGTCTCCGGAAGACGTGATGAGGATGGAGAGTCCATCGACTTCGAGGACGATTCGAGGGACGCAGCAGAGCCGATACGCCTGTACCTTCAGGACTTAGAGTCTCTCATTAGGCACGTGGACACAGACAGGACCAATGTCATGCTCAGCAACGATGAGCTCCAGGTGCAGCTTCGCGAGAAGGACAAGCTCTTCGCGCAGCAAGACGAGATAGTCAAGGAAATGGAGGCGAAGTTCGAGACCCAGGACAGGAAGTTCAAGAGTCAGGAGAAGCGTGTCCAGGATAGGAACAAGAAGATCCGGGACATGACTGAAGAACTGCAGTCCAAGGACTTCGAGCTAGAGCAGCAGCAGTCGGTGATTGAGAGGCTTCGTTCCCAGAAGAGGGCTCTCAAGGCCAAGATAGAGTCCTTGAACACTACCTTCGAGGAGAACAAGGCCGCGATGGAGAACGCAGGTCTTACCTTTGTCGAGGAGGAGATTGATGCCGATGAGTAGACTTGACTACTCATTTATCTTTTGTTATCATACTTTTTATTTTAGAACTTGTTATTGGACCATCCGACATGTGGATGGCTTGCTACTTGTGTGTTTTACTTTGTGAACTTGTTATCTTGTTGTTGAACTTTTATCTTGTGTTGCATGCTATGTGTTTGCTTATGTGATGTAATGTGCATGAAAACATCTATGGGTACCTCATTCTTATCTCTATTTGAACAAACCACAGATGGCTCCCCGTCGTGCAAACCCCAACCCCAACAACAACAACAACAACATCACTCCAGAAATGCAACAAATGATGACTGCTCAAACACAGCTGATGCAGATGATGACAACATTCATCGAGAACCAAAACAATAACAACAACAACAACAACAACAATAACAACAACCCTCCGGGCTTTGATATGCTCACCAGGTTCTTGAGATTGAGGCCAGCTAAGTTCTTAGGGACGACTGATCCCATGGTGCCCAATGATTGGCTATGCTCAGTAAACAAGGACTTAGTAACCATGGGCTATACGGATGCTGAAAAGGTCATATTTGCAGCACATCTGCTGGAAGGGCCAGCCGCCACTTGGTGCGACAACTTCCAGATCACCACTCCCATAGATGAAGTGACATGGGCTATCTTTGAGGATGGCTTTCGCACTGCTCATATCTCATCAGGAGTGATGAGCCTGAAAAAGAAAGAGTTCCACAATCTGAAGCAGCGCCACCGCAGCGTGGCTGAATACATTGAAGAGTTCAACAATCTGGCGCGTTATGCACCGGATGAAGTTGACACCGATGCTAAGAGAAAGGAAAAATTTCTGGAAGGCTTGAATGATGAGATGAATCTGCAATTGGCTGTGTCCTATGTTCCCACTTATCAGTCGCTCTGTGACAAGGCTGCTATTTTGGAGAACAAAATGAAGCAAGTTGAGAGTAGAAAGAGGAAGCACTCTGACAAGCACAGCTCGGGATCGTCTCACAAACGATCTCATTATGATGACAGTGGAAGCTCAGGATCCCACAAGCATGGGAAATTCAACAAGCACCACAACCACAACCGTCATGACAACAAGCATCATCGCAGTCATGACAATGACAAGTACAAGAACCACAAGAGTGGACATAAGATCCACCACAGTGGTAATGGAAGTGGAGGTGGAAGTCAGCCTGTTAAGAGAGACATCAGTCAGGTTGAATGCTTCAAATGCAAGAAGATTGGGCATTATGCAAATGAGTGCCCTAAAAAGAATGTTGAAGGACCTATCAAGCCCAATCCTTTCCAGAAAGGACAGGTGAACCACATCAATGTGGAGGAGGTCTATGAGGAGCCTGATTCTATTGCTGGTAAGTTCAGACTCAATTCTATTCTAGCATTTGTACTCTTTGATACTGGTGCATCTCATTCATTCATATCAAGAGCATTTGTTGAAAGAAATGAACTACCGGTAGAAACTATTGGGTGTCCAATAAAAGTTAGTTCTCTGGGTGGAGATATGATAGTAAGTCTTGGATGCCGGGATCTAGTAATAGAATTTGGAAAACATAAATTTCCAGTGAGTCTGATAATCCTAGATTCCCAAGGACTGGACGTAATATTGGGAATGGATTGGATGGATAAGTACGAAGGAGTACTGGATTGTGCTAATCGTACTGTTGCACTCACAACCCCGGAAAGAAAGCGGATTAAATTCAAGTCCAACTTTGAATCTAAAGGAAGTAAGCTAAATTCTCTTAAGGGGGTTAGCATGGACAGTGTGCCAATTGTGAGGGAGTATCTGGATGTGTTTCCGAAAGAATTGCCGGGAATGCCACCAGATAGGGATGTGGAGTTTCTGATAGATTTGGTACCAGGGTTTGGACCAATAGCAAAGAGACCGTATAAAATGTCAGTTGATGAACTGAAAGAACTCAAGAAGCAACTTGGAGAACAGTTGCAGAAAGGATTTATTCAACCAAGTTCTTCATCTTGGGGAGCCCCAGTCTTGTTTGTGGAGAAGAAAGATAGAAGTCAAAGGTTATGCATAGATTACCGTTCACTCAACGAGGTAACTATCAAGAACAAATATCCTTTGCCTAGAATCAATGACTTGTTTGATCAACTTGAAGGAGCATGTGTGTTCTCAAAGATTGATCTAAGGTCAGGCTATTTTCAACTCAAGATAAGAGAACAAGACATACCTAAAACAGCGTTCACCACAAGGTATGGATTGTATGAGTATACTGTAATGCCTTTTGGCTTGACCAATGCTCCAGCATACTTCATGAATATGATGAACAAGGTGTTCATGGAATTCCTTGACAAGTTTGTTGTCGTTTTCATCAATGACATCTTAGTCTACTCCAAGAGCAAGGAAGAGCATGAAGGACATTTGCATTTGATACTTGAGAAATTAAGAGAGCATAAGCTTTATGCCAAATTCAGCAAGTGTGAGTTCTGGTTGGAGGAAGTTGGTTTTCTTGGTCATGTTATGACGAAGGATGGTGTAGAAGTTGATCCTGCTAAGGTTTCAGCTGTGACTGAATGGGAATCTCCCAAGTCCGTGAAAGAAGTTCGTAGTTTCCTTGGCTTAGCAGGTTACTACAGAAGGTTCATTGAGAATTTCTCTAAGGTAGCTAAGCCCATGACTGAATTGTTAAAGAAAGACAAGAAGTTTGCTTGGTCTGAAGGTTGTGAACTCAGCTTTCAGGAACTGAAGAAGAGGCTTGTGACAGCACCAGTTTTGTGTCTGCCAGACTTGGAAAAAGATTTCCAAGTATATTGTGATGCATCTCATCAAGGTTTGGGTGCAGTACTTATGCAAGACGGTAAAGTTGTGGCTTATGCCTCGAGACAACTCAAAACTCATGAAGTAAACTATCCTACTCATGATTTAGAGTTAGCCTCTGTCGTCCATGCACTCAAAACATGGAGACACTATCTTTTGGGAAAGCTTTGTGAAGTGTTCACAGATCACAAAAGTTTGAAGTATATCTTCACTCAGAAGGAAATTAATATAAGACAAAGGAGATGGCTAGAACTTATCAAGGACTATGACTTAAGTTTGCAATACCACCCCGGTAAAGCAAATGTTGTAGCAGATGCTCTAAGTCGTAAGGTTTTTGTGAATGGCCTTACCAAAGGAGAATTGCCGGATGATCTGTGTACCCAATTTAGAAAACTCAGATTGGAGATTGTGCCTGAAGGACATCTCATGTCTTTGGATGTTCAACCCACTTTGTTGGACAATATCAAAGAAGCCCAGAAGATTGATAAAGAAATTGAAGAGATTAAAGGAAAGATTGGCTTGGGAAAATCCAAAGGATTCCATGAAGATGAACAGGGTACTTTATGGCATGGGAAACGTATCTGTGTTCCACAAGATCCGGAACTGCGGAAACTGATTTTGCAGGAAGCACATAACTCTCCGTATTCCATTCATCCGGGTAACACCAAAATGTACATGGACATGAAAGAAAGATTTTGGTGGAATAATCTCAAGAAGGACATCGCCGAACATATTGCTTTGTGTGATGTGTGTAGTAGAGTGAAAGCGGAGCATCAAAAACCAGCAGGTTTGCTTCAACAATTACCTATTCCTGATTGGAAGTGAGACAAGATTGGTATGGATTTCATTACCGGATTACCAAGGACCAGGTCAGGATATGATTCCATATGGGTAGTAGTGGATCGCCTAACTAAAGTGGCTCATTTCATACCCGTGAAGACAACCTATACGAGTGCTAAGTTAGCAAAAATTTACATGAGTATAATTGTATGTCTACATGGAGTGCCCAAGAGTATTGTGTCTGATAGGGG
Source organism: Avena sativa (assembly GCA_916181665.1). NCBI lineage: Eukaryota > Viridiplantae > Streptophyta > Magnoliopsida > Poales > Poaceae > Avena > Avena sativa. The sequence continues at coordinate 201,856,600 of OV702282.1, forward strand.
AACCCAATTTACTTCCCATTTTTGGAGACAGCTACATGAATCATTGGGAACGAGGTTGGAATTCAGTACTGCTTTTCATCCTCAAACCGATGGACAAACAAAAAGGACTAATCAGATTCTCGAAGACATATTGAGGGCATGTGCCCTAGACTATGGAGCCAGTTGGGATGAAAGTCTGCCTTACGCGGAATTTTCTTATAACAACAGCTATCAAGCCAGCATTGAGATGGCACCGTTTGAGTTTCTCTACGGAAGAAAATTTACCACCCCATTGTTATGGAATGGTGTGGGAGAAAGAAGTTTATTCGGGCCAGATCTTATCAAAGAAGCCGAAGAGAAGGTCAAGTTGGTTAAGGACAGATTGAAGATAGCACAGTCCCGACAGAAAAGCTACGCAGATCCTAAGCGTAGAGAAGTCACCTACGAAGTTGGTGATAGAGCCTATCTTAGAGTGTCACCACTTCGTGGAGTGAAAAGGTTCGGAGTCAAAGGAAAATTGGCACCAAGATATGTTGGTCCATTCAAGACTCTGAGTCGCAAAGGAGAAGTTGCCTATGAAACTGAACTGCCAGAATCTCTATCAGCTGTCCATAATGTGTTTCATGTGAGTCAGCTTAAGAAATGCCACCCAGAAATGGAAGAAACTTCTTTGAAGGATACTATCCCTTTGGAGGAAGTTCAACTAGAAAGTGATCTCACTTATGAAGAGAAACCTATCAAGATTCTTGAAACTGCAGAAAGAGTCACACGGACCAAGACTATCAAGTTTTGCAAAGTGCAGTGGAATCATCATTCCGAAGAGGAAGCAACATGGGAAAGAGAAGATGATCTTCGGAAAGACCACCCTCACCTATTTGCTAGCCAATCCGAATCTCGAGGGCGAGATTCACCTTAAGGGGGTTAGATTTGTAACATCCCTAAAATCATGATTTCAAAGATTGCATATCATTCATTCATGCATATAGTTTTGAGATCAATTTCAAACCAAATTCAGGAAAACAGAAGCACATAGTGCTATCATTTTATGTGAGCAAACTTAAATCAAATGGCCATCCCCATTTGAGAGCTTGAATGTTTTAAACCAAGATTGTTTGTCTCACTTGTTGATTGGTTTGAGTGTGGAGTTAGAACAAAATTTTACAAAATAAAAATGGGTTCAAAACCATTTTCAATCTTTTGCAAACCTAGTGCTAAGTCACTGTTATTTTGTCTTTCCAAAAATGACCAAGCCAACTCAAAATGACCACATGGTTTTATGCCAAGATTTGTTACTATTGCACACAGCAAAAGTCCAGAAAAGATTTGAATTCAAAAAGAGTTTGAATTCATTTGAAACTCAATCCAGAAAATCAATCCAGAAATAGAAAAGGATCAAAGAAAAAGAAAAAGGCCGGCGCTCCTATTCTAGCCCAAAAGCAAAACCGGCCTAGCTAGCCCACCCGGGCCACCTCTCTCTCTCTCTTGCACGCACAGACGCACCCGCAGAATCACTGACGCCAGGACCCCACCTCCCCTCTGTTTATTCCGCTGACAGGTGGACCCGTGACCCCGTCGCCGTCTTCGTCAATCACGCGCGCATGCGCCGCTCCCGCCGCCGTTACTCGCCGCAGTCACCGCCGCGTTAAATCCCCTTGATTCCGCGAGTAACTCCACGCCCCGCTCCGGCTATAAGAACCTCTCCCCCTCGCGGTCATTTCCCCCCACACTGCACTCTCTTCTCGCCACCAGGCTGCCCCTATTTCGCGTTGCACTGCCGCAGCTCCGACGATCTCCGGCGAGATATTCCGGTAAGACCCCGTCGCCCCTTGCTACCTAAACTTGCCAGTACGATCTCCGCCACCATGCGTATCTCCTGACCCCTCTGGTGCATGATAGGAACATCCAGAGCCTCGGCAACGTCGGCGACCACACGAGTCAGACGACCCCCTCAACTCCGGTGACCAATTGCGGTAAGCTCCGAGCGCCCCGTGCCCCCTCTTGCATACGAGGTTGTTCGCCACTGTCTTGCGCGTCTCCTAATCCATCTGGTTCGTGCTAGGGCGACGCGAAACCTCGGCAACGACTGCGACAGCAACTACCCGACGCCGTGTACAACTCCGACGAGCTCCAACAGCCCCTGTCGTGCGCCCCTTGCCAAGCCACCGCCACGTTGAGCTTCGCCTCGTCACTGCGATTTAGGTGAGCACACTCTCCCCTCCCCGAGCGACCTAGAACACCGGCACCGCCACTGGCAGAGCTCTCCGCCGCTCGCCGTCGTCGCGCGCCGCCAGAACTTGGTCGTTTGATCAAGAACCGTTGGATCTAGATCCAACGCGCGTAATAGAATCACTTAAGCAAAGCGGTACGTTAGATCTGAGCCGTGCACGTTTATTTAGATCCAACGATCTGCGTTGATCGATCCGCCCGAACCGGTATGTACAATAGGAAACAGACGCGTGGCTAGGGTTTGTTTAAAAACATAATTTGAAAACAGATTTGAATCCACATATGATTTAGCTATAAATTTTGATTCCCACGTTATATTTTGGCAAATTTTATACCGTTGGAATTAGGAAGACAAGCCCTTTCTGTTTATGAAATGTGTTTAGTGTTTAGCTTCTGTTAAAATGACTTTATTTGCAGAAACTTGTTTAGGACTATTTTAAGTATATGAATTGTTTAGGAAATTATTTTAGTGTCAAATAAACTTGGTTTAGCAAGTTTTTGACTTGTTTATGATTCAGTACTATGCACTTGCTTGGTTGAGTTTCAAAAATCATCACTTAGCATCTTGCATGCATGCATATATATTTTTGCTTGTATATGACTTGTATGTGATTGTGGTTATATTATTTGTGTAGACTTTGGTGCTAGTGATTGTGATTGTGAAGAGTGCTACTCTCCCAACTACCAAGGCAAGTGGTACTTCATGAATTTGTCTATCCCTATATTTTTATACAAGCATTAGAAATATTTTGCTAAGTCTTGCATGTTACTATTTTTGCCAAATGCCATGTTGGGAAATCCTAAGTAGTTGTAGAATTGCTAGGAAATTTGTAAGTTAAGTTACTATCTATGCCATGCTTAGCCTAGCTAGTAGCAAACAAGCGTTGGTAAAATATACATGCTATGCTGAAAATATTTCTAAGTCTTTGGACTTATGTTTTTCTTAATAAAACAACTAAGTCAATGAATCACCTGGGTGGAAAGGGACTTGATTGGTGGTTTTTTGTTGAGTGGTTACACAAGGCCCATGGCTATGGTTTACCTTGTGTATCTCACTTGTGGAAAGCCACCCAGGAACAAAGGGATTTTAGTGGCCAAGTGTTGAGAAGCTTCTAGTGCAGCCACTTGGCAATATGGGCTCTGCCTGGATCACATAGGTTGCTAGAACTTAGTCATTTGGACAGATGGTGGTAGTGGGATGATAGGTTGGAACGCGTCCATTTGGCTAAGGGAAGGCTTCTGAAAGGTCCTGTCTTGGTGAAACCAAGTCTGGTGGGGAAAGTGCACAACCTCTGTAGATGGAAAAATCTAAGTACTTAGCCAAGTCCATGGCAATGGACAACTTGAGCATCAAGACATGGAAGCTATCAAGAATCTCATCACTCCAACTTCTAAGAAAAACTTGTGGGTGAACAAGGGTGAAGGACCTCAATGTCTATTGATGGTTTCTTGGGAAAAGTTTTGACAAAGAAAAACTTAGTGATTTCAACTAATAGGAAAAACATATTTTGAGCAAAGCAAGCCAAGCTACACTTAGCCAAAATGCATATAGTAATGTAGTCCACCTAAATTTTACTAAGGTATCACTTGCCAATACTATTCCAAAGTGTTGAACCACTGTGGCTGTAACTTGTGATGTTGCAGGTTACTCTGATGAGGATTAGGTGTCATGAGTCTACACTCAACATGTTTGCTTGTGGCACATGAAGATGAAGAGTTAAATTTATTTACTTATTCAAACTCTTGTATTAGGCCTGTGGCCTTGAGTTGTAAATACTATGTTATCTCTGGAATGGATGTAATAAATGACCTTTGTATCTATGTACTTCATCGTAAACTGTGGATGCTTGCAATGATCCAGGGACTAGCATTGCAATCACAGGGATCCTTTTCCTTTACAAAGGAGGGATCTTACATTCCTAGTTATGCCTCTCTCATAAACTAGCTCGTTGATTAACAAGATGATAAAAGTTTCCTGATCATGGACATTGGATGTTGTTAATAACGGGATCACAACATTAGTGTAATGGTGTGATGAACATTTTGTTTTCTATTGTAAGGTTCCCAACCTTTAATAAGGTAGAGTCCCTTGTGTTTGCAATGCTAGTCCCTGGATCAATAGCTAGCATCCACAGTTAAGATGTAATATCAAGAAACAAAGGTAATAATACAGCTTTATAACCAGGAATAAAATAATTTATTACATATTGCATAGCTCATTTGGCTATTACATTACATTGCAGCAGAATATCTATAAGCATGAGTTCCTTCATCTTCAAAGTGCCACAGGCAGACATGTTGGTTGTAGACTTTGTAATCCTAATCAACACACTTCACTAAATCAATCAAACCTACAACATTACAAGTTACAGCCACAAGGGTCAATACATTTGAATTGTATTGGCAAGTTTCACTACTATGTAGAAATAATTGGATCCTACCATTACATGCATATTTGGCTAAGTAGGGTTTTAGGCTCAGTTGCAGAAAGCAATAATTTATCCTATCTTTTCAAAACAGTCTTGATCTTTTGTCAAAATCTTTCTGAGCTCCTTGGTACACCCCAAGTGCTTCAGGTCTTTGTCAAAATCTCTTGAGCTCCTTGGTACACCGCAAGTGCTTCAAGTCTTTTGTTGTCACTTTAAAGTTTTTCTTTTACAAATTGGAATGTCGAGATTTCCCATAGCTTCAGGGCTTAGTTGCTCAGTATTGTCCATAACCGGGGACACGGCTAAGTACTTAGAATTTTATTCTTCTGCAGAAGTTGTACACTTTACCCACATGACACAATCTCATCTTGTTGCCACCAGTGGCCGCTGGATAAGTACTCACCAAGATGGAGTACTGGCAGATTGAGAATGTGACGAAGTCTTTCCATACGGTCCTCCCAATACACAATGCTAGCTTGTCTTCAGGCACCAATGTAGGGTCCCTAGTTCCCTCATTTCCAGTTAACCTGAAGACCAATGCATGGGTCTTCCCAATGTAGTTGACTAAGCCAGTGCCCATTTAGCATGTGGCTGTACACGGAAGCCACTTTTGGAGAAACATGTTCAATCACTAAGTCCCTGGGTGGTTTTCATCTGGTGCACAACAAAAAGAGATTTCCATATAAACATGGTTCCTCTTGTTGCCACCTTTTCCAAAACTTGAGTATCCTTGTCCACCCAGGTGGTACATTGAGTACTTGTTTTATTATATAAAACATAAGTCTTTTCTCAACTTCATAAAATCACAACATGTATCTCTTCTCAAAATATATAGCATGGCTAAGCATTTTACAACTACATTGTATTCACTAAGGAATATATAAGGGTATCCTATTAGGATTTTAGCATAACATAAAGTATAGAAATCCTTTTCATGCATGTTTCAAAATCCACTAAGTATAATGAAAATAGTAGGACTTGGATGATAGTGACACTTGCCTTTTTGGTAGGGAATGTTGGTTCACTTCTTGATCTTGCTAATCTCACACTCTTCTAACTTCACTACAAATCAATCAAGTAAACATAGATTCAACTAGCATTCCAACCAATATTCAAACAATCTAACACACATAAAATAATAGAAGCAAAGTCATGCATCCAAGCATGCAAAAGTTAGTTTTATTTGCAAAGGTGGTTTCTACTAGACTCTAAACATGGTAAGGTTCAAATTGGTCATTTTCTAAATTGTCAAAGTAATTTGCAAAAGGGTTTTATCTTTAGACCATTTCTTAAATCAAATCATTATTTTATGTGGTGGAAAATGTTTTTAGCAAAGCAACAATTTTATAATGTTCATCAAATAAGTTGTTAATTCACAAAACTTGGTGTTTGGGGTCAGTAGGTTTGAATCAAAACATTTTCAAAAGGTTTTTCTCAAAAATAATTTCCATATCAAAATCAATATTTTTATTTGACTAGAAATGAGCTAATTCAATTATTCAAACCTAATCTTCACAAAACACATTTTTAAATCCATAAGTTGGTTCCTAAGGTCAGTAGGTTCACAAAAAACCAATTTTCAAAGAATTTAACCCTAAAAACATTTTGGAATAAATTTTATAACCTAAACAAGCATACAAATGTTTATGCAAAAACAAACATTTTACCAGAATCTTTTTACTAAACAAATTGCATGGTTGGCTAGGACTTGTTCCACTGATTCCATTGATATAAAATTTTCAAATTTTGGACGTGTGGATCAAAAGTTACAAGGTTTACAAATTTGCATATCAATCTGATTCAAAAATCTGTTTTAAATCAACTAGTGCCACGCGTCTGTTTCTGGTTCGCTGATACCGGTTCGCGTGGATTGCGCAACTATAGCCGTTGGATCTAAGTGAGACGGTGCGGTTCAGATTAGCCCGTACCTCTTCGTTTAATGAATCTATCTAAGCCGCCAGATGGAAATCTAACGGTGCAAATTGACTTGACCAAACACGAGCGGCACCGACGGTGGCTAGCGGCGGCGCACGGTCAGGCGGTGGCGTTGCGGTGGCTACAGGAAGCAAGGAGAGAAGTGGAGGTTCTCATCATGCTCGCTGGGTGGCGGTGAAGCTCGAGGCGTGGTCGGTTCGTCGAGGGGCGCTCAGACGCGACGGGGATTGCTCGCCGGAGTGGGTGACAGCGTCACGCGGCTCTAGAGGTCGTCGAAGGCGACGTTGCAGATCATCCCGAGGAAGAATAAGGGCATGGTTAGACGTGGTTTGATCTGCTAATGAAGTGAGCATCAATAGGAGGTGCCGGGGCGGTCGAGACTTACCAGGAGAGGTCGCCGGAGAAAGAAGAAGACGCGACGGTGCTCAGAGGTTGTCGAAGCCGAGGCTCTGGGGCGAGCGCGGACGAACGGGAAGCACTGGGAGAAGTGCCAGAGGCTGGGGATCACGGCTGTGTGCTCAGGGAGGCAAGGGGCAGTGTCTACTGGCCGGAATTGATGGAGAACCTCGCCGGAGGCAGTGGCGGTCTGAGAGGAAATTAGGGCAGCCTGATGGCTCCGGTGGTGCGGCGTCTGGGGGAAAAGAGAGGGAAGACGCAGGCGGTTATATGGGCGTGGTAGCGGGGTGGAGTAATGGCCGCTGTTAACGCGAATTGATCGCCGGCGTTACTGGCTGCAACGGCAGGGAGGAATTGCCGCGGGTTGAAGACGACGACCCGCTGTCGTGGGACCTGCCTGTCAGCGAGAAAGGGAGAGAGGGAGAGGGTCCACTTGTCGGTGTCTACGCGGGTGCGAGAATGAGTGGAAAATGATGCGCTCGTGGGGGAAGTAGCTGGGCTAGAACTGGGCTTGCTGGGCCAGACGAGTTGGGCTGAATCCTTTAGCATTTTTTTTGTACTAAAACTTTTTCCTATTTTCCATTTGATTTTCTGTTTTGAATTTCAAACAAACAATTCAAACATTCAAAACAATCAATTTCCACCACACTTTGCATTTGAGTTTGGTTCTGTTTAACAACACAAATCCAAGTCCCAAAATAAAATAATATATTTATTTTAGGGTCCATTAATAATTAAATGACTAGACCTTAATCATTTAATTCAAATAGGATTTGTTTTAATAAAATCTTTATTTTTGAAAATCTAAATATAAAACCAAAAACACTTCAGTAGGTTTTATTTGAGAATATAAAATACTTGGGAAAACTTGTTTAAAATATTTTAACAAGTTTTGATGTTTAATTAAAATGGGAAAAACCTTTACTTTAATAAAATTTGGTTTATTAATAAACCCTCATTATTTTATTTAAATAAACCTTTACTCTTTTAATCAAATAGGAATATCTTATTTCAAAATGTTGGCCAAGGTTTAATTTGGTTATATAAAATAATCCTTATTTATATTTCCACCTTTTCATTTGAAAACCAAATCTTTTTATTAAAAGATCCAAAAATAGTAATTTCATTTATTTAAAATTTTCTTTATTAAATGTTTATCTTTTCAAATCCCTTTAGGATTTGTTTGATCAAAATAGGTTTGAAGGTTTCCATTTGGAATCAAAAGTTTCTTCTCACCCTGAAAATCAGCAAATTTTTATTTTATTCATTTATTTTTCACATAACAAGATTTGGAAAATCTTGGGATGTGACAGGCTACCACCCTTAAAATAAATCTCGTCCCGAGATTTGGGAAGGCTAGGGTTACAAGTTGGCTCAAGGCATCTTGGGTACTACCACCCTTAAAAATTTTCCAACTAAATTACATCTTGACCTGCTTGGGATCTTGGGGAAACTTCTCTGGGCAAACATCTGCATAGTGTCCTTTGTTTCCACACTTGGAACAGGTGACAAGGCTGAGATCCTTCATAGGCTTGTTTATCTTGTGCTTCATCTTTTCTGAACAGTTGCTTGCATAATGTCCTTGATTACCACAGTTGTAACATGTGATAAGTTTGAGTTCCTCACGTGTCTCTTGTGGACATTCACTGGAATAGTGTCCCATTTCTTTACAATGATGACATTGCACATGGCTTTTGTCCTTCTTTTTCTTGGGTTTCTCCAAAGCTAGGAGTGCATCTAGTTCATGTTGTTCATATGTTTTCTCATAGGTGGGAATGTCCACTGGTTTCTTGGACCTTCTATTGCTCCTTGGATAATTCATATGCCTCTTCTTTGGTCCTTTAAATTGGGTTGTATTGCATGGAGGTATAAGTGGTGATTTTCCTTTGTCCTCATCCTTCTTGGTAGACTTAGTTCCCTCTTGATAGTTTGCAATCATTTGTTGCACTCCACCTTGTTTCCTTTGTTCAACTATGGAATAGATGGGGCATTGGATAGGGACATGATTATTTCCTTCACATAGGTAGCAAGTAGCTTGAGAGGTGGGACATTGTCCAACTGGATGTTTCTCTTCACAGTTGGGACATTGATCTCCATGCTCCTTGGAAGTGTGATCCTTGTCTCCACAAATGTTGCAAGCTTTGGTTCCTTCTAGAATAACATCTCTATCATCTTTGTTGTCACAAACTCCTTTGGAAAAGTTGCTTTCCATGTTGAGCATTTGATCTTTCACCTTATGCAACATTTGGGCTTGGGTTTCCAAAAACTTTTGCAGGGTTGGATCTTCCCCACTGGTGTTGGCTATGAATTGAGCTGTCATTTGGTTCAACTGGTTTTGGGTTGCTATGAGTTCTTTCATGTTGTCCTCTTGGTTGTTTTTGTTGTTGTCATCAACCTTGATGTTGGAGTTTCTTGGAGTAGTCATCTGTTTGGGTTGAATTGAGATTAGAATAGGCAAAATATTTCTAAGGGAATAATTCTAATCACACACTTCACAATTCACACAAACAATGTGCAAGCAATCACAAACAAACACTCCTTTCAAACACAAGTTTCCAAGCATATTCTTAGCAACCAAATATTTTTGTTACACCACATAAGTTGGTGGGTTTGGCTTAAACTAAATATGGTGGTCCATCTATATGGTTCACTTGTGATCTTTCCATCCTTCTTGGTTGATTCTTCTTGTATGAGATCATGGTTTCTTTGGGAAAACTCTTGGTCACAAAAACTTCAAAGTTGATGATGGCTCTTTCTAAGTTGTGTTTCCTTAGTCTCCAAATCTTTGAGTAAGATTTCTTGTCTCACTTGTAGTCCTTAGTGATATCCAAGGTTGGGGTCCTTGGTGAAAATGCTGAAGATGTTGAAGTCATTAGAGTTGAAGATGTTGAAGTCATTAGAGTTGAAGATGTTGAAGTCATTAGAGTTGAAGATGTTGAAGTCATTAGAGTTGATGAAGTCCTTAGCTCATGGTGAAGTCTTTGGCCATGGGGTAGGCTTTATCCATCAAATTTGAAAAGGAAGAGATGTAGAATCAAAACCAAAATGGTTGAGGAAAGAGTTTACAAGATTGTTTGTAAATAAGTTTTTGGAACAAATACAACTCCTATTTTTCTAAGGGTTTTTGTCCAATCCTAGGTTTACAAATCCTACAGGCAATACAATTCTCTGATACCATCTGTAAGGTTCCCAACCTTTAATAAGGTACAGTCCCCTGTGTTTGCAATGCTAGTCCCTGGATCAATAGCTAGCATCCACAGTTAAGATGTAATATCAAGAAACAAAGGTCATAATACAGCTTTATAACCAGGAATAAAATAATTTATTACATCTTACATAGATCATTTGGCTATTACATTACATTGCAGCAGAATATCTATAAGCATGAGGTCCTTCATCTTCAAAGTGCCACAGGCAGACATGTTGGTTGTAGACTTTGTAATCCTAATCAACACACTTCACTAAATCAATCAAACCTGCAACATTACAAGTTACAGCCACAAGGGTCAATACATTTGAATTGTATTGGCAAGTTTCACTACTATGTAGAAATAATTGGATCCTACCATTACATGCATATTTGGCTAAGTAGGGTTTTAGGCTCATTTGCAGAAAGCAATAATTTATCCTATCTTTTCAAAACAGTTTTGATCTTTTGTCAAAATCTTTCTGAGCTCCTTGGTACACCCCAAGTGCTTCAGGTCTTTGTCAAAATCTCTTGAGCTCCTTGGTACACCCCAAGTGCTTCAAGTCTTTTGTTGTCACTTTAAAGTTTTTCTTTTAGAAATTGGAATGTCGAGATTTCCCGTAGCTTCAGGCCTTAGTTGCTCAGTATTGTCCATAACCGGGGACACGGCTAAGTACTTAGAATTTTATTCTTCTGCAGAAGTTGTACACTTTACCCACATGACACAATCTCATCTTGTTGCCACTAGTGGCCGCTGGATAAGTACTCACCAAGATGGAGTACTGGCAGATTGAGAATGTGACGAAGTCTTTCCATAGGGTCCTCCCAATACACAATGCTAGCTTGTCTTCAGGCACCAATGTAGGGTTCCTAGTTCCCTCATTTCCAGTTAACCTGAAGACCAATGCATGGGTCTTCCCAATTTAGTTGACTAAGCCAGTGCCCATTTAGCATGTGGCTGTACACGAAAGCCACTGTTGGAGAAACATGTTCAATCTCTAAGTCCCTGGGTGGTTTTCATCTGGTGCACAACAAAAAGAGATTGCCATATAAACATGGTTCCTCTTGTTGCCACCTTTTCCAAAACTTGAGTATCCTTGTCCACCCAGGTGGTTCGTTGAGTACTTGTTTTATTATATAAAACATAAGTCTTTTCTCAACTTCATAAAATCACAACATGTATCTCTTCTCAAAATATATAGCATGGCTAAGCATTTTACAACTACATTGTTTTCTGTCACATCCCAAGATTTCCAAATCTTGTAATGTGAAAATAAATGAATAAAATAAAACTTTGTTTGATTTTCAGAGCCAGAAGAAACTTTTTGAATTCAATTGGAACTTCAAACCCATTTGGATTAAATAAAACCTAAAGGGATTTAAAAAGATAAACATTTAATAAAAGGAAAAATAAAAAACATTGGAAATACTATTTTGAAACAATTAAATGAAAAGATTTGTTTTCAAATGAAATAGAAGTTTATAAATAAAGAGTATTTTATAAAGCTAAATTAAACCCTGGCCAAGCTTTGGAATTAAAACATTTTATTGTAAATAAAATTAGCAAAGGTTTATTTAAATAAAATAATAAGGAATTAATATCCAAACTTTATTTAAATAAATGGTTTTACCATTTTAATTGAAACATCAAAACTTATTAAATTATTTAAAATAAGTTTTCAAATATTTGATATTCACAAATAAAACCTACTGAATGATTTTGGCACTATATTAGTTTTAAAAATAAAGATATTAATAAAACAAATCCTATTTGAATTAATAATGAAAGTCTATTATATTTAATTAATAATGGACTCTAAATTAAAATGTTAATTTGTTTTAAAACAAATTTCCAAGTATCCTATATTTCCCAAATAAAACCTACTGATTTGGTTTTGAAAATATTTAGGTTTCAAATAAAGATTTTATTAATAAAATCAAACTCTATTTTGATAAAAATAACCAAGGTCCAATTATATTTAATTATTAATGGACCCTATTAATAAAATTATCAATTTGAATTAGATTTTGGTTCATGTTACTAAACAGAACTGATTTCAATATTACAAAGTGTGAGTGTTGTTTGAATTTATTTGAACCATGTTTGTTTGATAGAAATTTCAAAATAGAATTCAGAAATAGAAAAAGAAAAGGATACAGAATAAAAAAAATGGAAGTGGATCGACCCAACCCAACAGCCCAACAGCAGCCCACCTAGCCCACCTGTTCCCACGCCTGGATCGTTTTTCCTCACTCAGGAACTTAACCGCGTAGAGACTGACTAGTGGACCTCCTCCTCGTTTCTTTCCCACTGACTGACCGACCCCACTTGGCACTGTTCTTCCTCCCCACCCACGCGACCCCTTCTTCCTCCCTCGACCACCGTTACCTGCTGTGATTCCGCGCGTTCAATTCGCCATAACGCCGCGCCTTTACCTTGCTTTAACCATGCTCGATAAAACGCCGGCGCCTCCTCCTCCTTTTCCCCCAGATCACTCCTTCTCTCTGCCCCTAGGCTGTCGCCAATTCCTTCTGCACCGCCGCCGTCTCCGACGAGGTTCGGTGTCGATTCCGGCCAAGCCACACCACCCCGAGCCTCCCTGAGCACGTCGGCAGCTTCCCCACTCCCAGACGCTTCTCCCCGTGCCCTTCATTCGATCGCGGGCGCCCCGGAGCGTCGGCTTTGACAAGCTCCGACAGCGCCGCCGACTGTTCCTCCTCCTCCGACGATTACCAGGTGAACCAGACCGCCCCTTCACTTCTCGATCACGCACATAGCATTGTCTTGATCCTGCGCATCTGACCGCGCCTTCGTTTTGCCTTAGGGCGATCTCCAGTGACGTCCTCAACCTCGACCAGAGCCGCCCGTCGCCAGAACCAACTCCGGCGAAGAATTCTGCCCGTCCCCGTGCGCCCCTCCACCAACCAAGAGCACGTTGAGTAACAGTGCTGCATTTCAAACCTGGTGAGCCCCTCCTTCCTCTCCCTCTCTTCCTAGAATAGCCGGACCGCCACTGCCTGGCCGTCGCCGCCGCGCGCAGCCGCCGAGCGCCGCCAGACTTTGGCAAGCGTGTTAGTGACCGTAGGATCTGGATCTGACGGTTACGATAGAATGTTAGCGAAGGGGTAAGTGATGACTCTGAGCCACACGATTTACATTTGATCCAACGCTCTACAGAGCGCGATCCGGCCGAACCGGTACCGTCCAGTTAAAACACGCCGCGTGTCACTGTTCTGTTTAAAAACTGATTTGAAAAAAGAATATTTTGTGAATTTCAAACCCTTATAACTTTCAAACCACACGTCCAAAAATTACAAATTTTATATCGTTGGATTCAGGAGAGCAAGACCTAACCAACCATGGCCTTAGCTTAGAAAATAGTATCTGTTAGCTTGCTTGATTTTTCAGATTCTTTTGTGAGCTTGTTTAGAGTAGAAAAATTGTTTAAAATTGATTTTAGGATTAAATCTTTTGCAAAATGGTTTGTAGTGACCTTACTGACCCTAGGAACCAACCCATGGTTTTGGAAATGAAATTGGAAAAATTTAGAATGGATTAATTGAATTAGTCTAATTCTAGCTAAGTAATGATAATGGTTTTATTTTTAAAAAGAATTTTGGAATAAAAACTATTTGGAAAATGTTATAATTCAAAGCTACTGACCAAAAACACCAAATCTTGAGAGTTAGAAACTTTTGGTGAAGACTTAAAGGTTTTAGATTTAATAAAACAATTTTCCACCACATAAAATGTTGAATGGATTTCAAAATAAATTTCAAGCAAAAACCCTCTAACTAATGACTTTGCCATTTTGGTAAATGACCAATTTGGACCTTACAAAGTTTATAAACCTAGTAGAGACCAACCTTGCAACGGAACCATCCTTTGCATACTTATGCATGACTTAGGCTCCATTTGCTTTATGTGTGTGAGATTGTTTGTTTGACTTTGGTTTGGAATGATAGTTGATTTTGTGTTTGCTTGATTGACTTGTAGTGAATTTAGCAAAGTGTGAGACTAGCAAGATCAAGGAGTGAACCACCATTCCCTACCAAAAAGGCAAGTTACACTATCCTACAAAAGTCCTACTATTTTCATTATACTTAGTGGATTTTGACAACATGCATGAAAAGATATTTCTATACTTATGCTATGCTAAATCCTAATAGGATTCCCTATACACTCCTTAGGGAAAATATTGAAGTTGTACATGTTTAGCCATGCTATGTTTTGAAAAGAGATACATGTTGAGATTTTACAAAGGTTGAGAAAAGGACTTGTGTTTTACATAATAAAACAAGGACTCAATGAACCACCTAGGTGGAGAATACTTGAAGTTTTGGAGAAGGTGGCAATAAAAGGAACCATGTCTATGGCAATCACTTTGTGTTGTGCTCCAAATGAAAACCACCTAGGAAACTTAGAGATTGAACATGTTTCTCCAATTGTGGCTTTCGTGTGCAACCACATGCTATTATGGCTCTGGCTTAGTTGACTACATTGGGAAGACCCATGCACTGTCTTCAGTTAACCAGACATGGGGATCTGGAATGCTTCATGGGTGCTGAAGGCAAGCTAGCAATGGTGTATGGAAGGACCCTTTGGAAAGACTTCGTCACATTCTCAATCTGCCAGTACTCCATCTTGGTGAGCACTAATCCAGTAGGCCACTGGTGGCAACAAGATGGAATTGTGACATGTGGGTAAAGTGTACTCCTTCTGCAGAAGTTAATAAAAATCTAAGTACTTAGCCGTGTCCCCGGTTATGGACAATACTGAGCAACTAAAGTTTGAACCATGGGAGATCTCGACATTCCAACTTCTAATATAAAAACTTGATGCACTTGGGGGTACCAAGGAATTCAAAGAGATTTTGTTAAGCTTGATGCACTTGGGGTTACCAAGGTGCTCAAGAGTATGATGTACTTGGGATTACCAAGGAACTCATGAGATTTTATAAAACTTGTTGCACTTGGGGTTACCAAGTAGCTCAAGGGATTTTTTTTTTGGCAAGGACTTGAACACTTGAGTTTCTACCAAGGAGTTCAAGGAACTTGGAAAAGGGATTTGACAAAGGACCAAAACCATTTTTAAAAGATAGGATAAATATTGCTTTATGCAAATAAGCCTTAAACTCTACTCAGCCAAATATGCATGTATTGATAGGATCCACTCATATTATAAAAATAGTGAAGATTGCCAATACAATTCAAATGTTTTCACTAAGGAATATATAAGGGTATCCTATTAGGATTTTATCATAGCATAAAGTATAGAAATCCTTTTCATGCATGTTTCAAAATCCACTAAGTATAATGAAAATAGTAGGACTTGGATGATAGTGACACTTGCCTTTTTGGTAGGGAATATTGGTTCACTTCTTGATCTTGATAATCTCACACTCTTCTAACTTCACTACAAATCAATCAAGCAAACATAGATTCAACTAGCATTCCAACCAATATTAAAACAATCTAACACACATAAAATAATAGAAGCAAAGTCATGCATGCAAGCATGCAAAAGTTAGTTTTATTTGCAAAGGTGGTTTCTACTAGACTCTAAACATGGTAAGGTTCAAAGTTGTCATTTTCTAAAGTGGCAAAGTCATTTGCAAAAGGGTTTTATCTTTAGACCATTTCTTAAATCAAATCATTATTTTATGTGGTGGAAAATGTTTTTAGCAAAGCAACAATTTTATAATGTTCATCAAATAAGTTGTTAATTCACAAAACTTGGTGTTTGGGGTCAGTAGGTTTGAATCAAAACATTTTCAAAAGGTTTTTCTCAAAAATCATTTCCATATCAAAATCAATATTTTTATTTGACTAGAAATAAGCTAATTCAATTATTCAAACCTAATCTTCACAAAACACATTTTTAAATCCATAAGTTGGTTCCTAAGGTCAGTAGGTTCACAACAAACCAATTTGCAAAGAATTTAACCTAAAAACATTTTTGAATAAATTTTATAACCTAAACAAGCGTACAAATGTTTCTGCAAAAACAAACATTTTACCAGACGCTTTTTACTAAACAAATTGCATGGTTTGCTAGGGCTTGTTCCACTGATTCCATTGATATGAAATTTGCAAATTTTGGACGTGTGGATCAAAAGTTACAAGGTTTACAAATTTGCATATCAATCTGATTCAAAAATCTATTTTAAATCAACTAGTGCCACGCGTCTGTTTCTGGTTCGCTGATACCGGTTCGCGTGGATTGCGCAACTACAGCCGTTGGATCTAAGTGAGACGGTGCGGTTCAGATTAGCCCGTACCTCTTCGTTTAATGAATCTATCTAAGCCGCCAGATGGAAATCTAACGGTGCGAATTGACTTGACCAAACACGAGCGGCGCCGACGGTGGCTGGCGGCGGCGCACGGTCAGGCGGTGGCGTTGCGGCGGCCACAGGAAGCAAGGAGAGAAGTGGAGGTTCTCATCGTGCTTGCAGGGTGGCGGTGAAGCTCGAGGCGTGGTGGGTTCGTCGAGGGGCGCTCATACGCGACGGGGATTGCTCGCCAGAGTGGGTGACGGCGTCAGGCGGCTCTGGAGGTCGTCGAAGGCGACGTTGCAGATCACCCCGAGGAAGAATAAGGGCATGGTTAGACGCGGTTTGATCTGCTGATGAAGTGAGCATCAATAGGAGGTGCCGGGGCGGTCGAGACTTACCAGGGAAGGTCGCCGGAGAAAGAAGAAGACGCGGCGGTGCTCAGGGGTTGTCGAAGCCGAGGCTCTGGGGCGAGCGCGGACGAACGGGAAGCACTAGGAGAAGCGCCAGAGGCTGGGGATCACGGCTGTGTGCTCAGGGAGGCAAGGGGCGGTGTCTACTGGCCGGAATCGATGGAGAACCTCGCCGGAGGCAGTGGCGGTCTGAGTGGAAATTAGGGCAGCCTGATGGCTCCGGTGGTGCGGCGTCTGGGGGAAAAGAGAGGGAAGACGCAGGCGGTTATATGGGCGTGGTCGTGGGGTGGAGTAATGGCCGCTGTTAACGCGAATTGATCGCCGACGTTACTAGCTGCAATGGCAGGGAGGAATTGCCGCGGGTTGAAGACGACGACTCGCTGTCGTGGGACCTGCCTGTCAGCGAGAAAGGGAGAGAGGGAGAGGGTCCACTTGTCGGTGTCTGCACGGGTGCGAGAATGAGTGGAAAACGATTCGCGCGTGGGGGAAGTAGCTGGGCTGGAACTGGGCTTGCTGGGCCAGACGAGTTGGGCTGAATCCTTTAGCATTTTTTTTGTACTAAAACTTTTTCCTATTTTCCATTTGATTTTCTGTTTTGAATTTCAAACAAACAATTCAAACATTCAAAACAATCAATTTCCACCACACTTTGCATTTGAGTTTGGTTCTGTTTAACAACACAAATCCAAGTCCCAAAATAAAATAATATATTTATTTTAGGGTCCATTAATAATTAAATGACTAGACCTTAATCATTTAATTCAAATAGGATTTGTTTTAATAAAATCTTTATTTTTGAAAATCTAAATATAAAACCAAAAACACTTCAGTAGGTTTTATTTGAGAATATAAAATACTTGGGAACACTTGTTTAAAATATTTTAACAAGTTTTGATGTTTAATTAAAATGGGAAAAACCTTTACTTTAATAAAATTTGGTTTATTAATAAACCCTCATTATTTTATTTAAATAAACCTTTACTCTTTTAATTAAATAGGAATATCTTATTTCAAAATGTTGGCCAAGGTTTAATTTGGTTCTATAAAATAATCCTTATTTATATTTCTACCTTTTCATTTGAAAACCAAATCTTTTTATTAAAAGATCCAAAAATAGTAATTTCATTTATTTAAAATTTTCTTTATTAAATGTTTATCTTTTCAAATCCCTTTAGGATTTGTTTGATCAAAATAGGTTTGAAGGTTTCCATTTGGAATCAAAAGTTTCTTCTCACCCTGAAAATCAGCAAAGTTTTATTTTATTCATTTATTTTTCACATAACAAGATTTGGAAAATCTTGGGATGTGACATCTATGCTTGACATGCAACTAGTTTTGCATAAGTGGCTAGCGGGTGTCTGTCTCTCCTACTATAGTCAATATCTAATTTGCAACGAGTTGTCAACAATATGGTTATCCTCGTTGTGGTTCATGTTCGTAGGTAAGAACGGTTCTATCTTCGAAAGCCCTAAGCCACGTAAAACTTGCAATGGATAAATTAGAGGCGTCTAGTTTAGATTGTTGCTGGGCTAGTGTTATGATATGATGATGTTGTAAGTAGAAGTATGAGATGATAATTTTACAACACACATAGCGTGTAAGTTCCATAGACCTTGGCCTTACACATAAAGGTATGATAGTGATCATACCACGGTGCACATGATGAAGATCATATGCGGGAACCATATCATTTCACTTATAAACATGTGATGTTTAATTGCATCTTATATTGCTTGTTTGGCGTTTTATTAGCATAATAAGATGATCCCTCATCTAGATATCAAGATAAAAATGTGTTCTTCCTTAAGTATGCACCGACAATGTTTCGTCGCTTCAAGACATCACGTGATGATCGGGTGTACTTGAATCCACGAGCATATCTCGGGTGTAAGACAGTTACACACGCGAATACTAAGGTTCTTACTTGGCGAGCCTAGCATGTACATACATGGCCTCGGAACACGGACCGAAAGGTTAAGCATGAGTCATATGTTTTGATATGATGACCATATGGATGCTCGCCTTTGAAGCTACACCGACTCACGTGATGATCGGACTTGGTGTAGTGGATTTGGTTCATGTAATCACCAAAAGGACACGAGGGATGTCGTTTTTGAGTGGGAGTTTATTTCTAATTTGGATTAGTAGAACTCAATTTATCATAAATTAAATCAAAGTGAATTTGCATAATTTGTTGTAGTCATTGGCATTCTTTCACCACCTTATGCATAGTTGTAATTGAGATAATAGAACTATAGAATTCTGGATATATATACTTTACAAACTGGTATCGTATTGTGTTGAGTTTCAATCTAAAGTTTAAAGTCCTATTGCAAACTTTCAGCAAACTCTATTTACTCCGTGAAATTTAATAGTTGGTATTAAATCAAGAGTAACAATTCCAGTGTTAGTATCTTAAGTATCATGTTTGCCTCCACGATTCTTGATTGTTTTAATATCAAGTTTATCTAGGAGCTGAAAGAATTGTTTCAGAAACCATCATGTGTGGCAGATATAACGATATCTGAAACAATGTTTTGGTTGCAATATGATAGAGTATAATATATGTTGTCATATTGGATGAGAATTTACGAAGGTTGGAGATGTTAGACATCCTAATCATCCAAAAGGGTTTTGGAAAGTAATGTTATACTCACAATTCGCCTTTATAAGCTATAGTAGCTTAATCATGAAAGTCGTCATGATAAGGATGAATAGAAGATGTATGTAAAGTGTTTACTACACTAAAAGATTACTAAAGAATGGATTTTGAAAGAATACCGATCATTTTGATGATGGTGATCTACTTCAAAGTGCAAATCCAAAGGTATTATTATTTGAATATACACGCTTTGGACTATGTGTCATGTATATGGCGCCACTGTTGATGTTGATAAATTCTTTTAAAAATAAAAAGGAAATGCTGAAAGAGAATCTATAAAATATATTTGGTAGAAAAGAAAAGATTGGAAATATCCAATTTAGGTATATGGATGATATACATGTTATGGTTGTATTCTTTGCTTATTAAACAATGTGGTTCTTGGGTATTGGATACCGAATTGGTTGGTATGAAATTTCATACAGAACGACGCAATTCATGAACCACAATGGCCTAAGTAACTAGCAAGAGAATATGTGATGATGTTCATCGAAAACAAACAAACTGTTGTTCGTATTTCTCGTTGACATTAAAGCTTGACTTCAAGATTTGTTTTAATAATTGTTATTTGAATCAGGTATTATGAGAACAAAGGTTGTTCAAATAATTACCGTATTCCATATAAGATGGATGATTTACAAATCTAGTTGGAGAAATCACATCCATAAAACCTAATGCTAAAAATGTCGCAAGACAAATGATTGGAAGATCACTTACGAAGTGACATCGCCATTTAAATTATATTGGAAAGAAAACATGAAGAATCTCCATATTCATGGATTTTTGGAGTCTTTGATTTGATCAACTGACGCTTGTGAGACTTTCCACATGATAATTAAAACTTCGTTCAAAGGCCAAAGAAGAACGAATGACTAAAATATTGGAATTTATACATATCGATGTATGTAGTCCATTATGTATAGTCGTAAGCGATGGATTTCATCTTCATATGATTTCTCCGGAAATTTGAGTGAATATTCACTAAATGAGAAAGAAGTATGAAATATTTTGAAAACGTTTCAAAGACTTTCAAGATGAAGTGCAAAATCATTGTAACAAGAAAATAAATGGTTTATGATTTTATCATAAGGGATTTGTTTGAGTTACAAGTGTAACAAGAAAATAAATGAATTATGATTTTATCATAAAGGGATTTATTTGAGTTGCAAGTTTAGAAAAACACCTAGATTTACATCTCCCGAAACACCATAGGAGTATGGAGTGTTTGAGATTTGTAATGAAACCTTGTTTGACATGGTTGGATCAAAGGTGTTATTTATAAAACTGCCATTATGTTTTAAAAGATTAAAGCTTTAGAGACTACCGCTTTTACACTGAAAAGAGCTCCATCTTGATCCGTTGAAATGACACCATGGAAGTTATGGTTTGGGGTAAAACCCAAGTTGTCATTTCTTAAATTTTGGTATGCTAAACATAAGTAAGATGTTTACAACCAAAGTCGGATGAGCATGTATTTGTAGGTTATTTCGAATAACAATTGGTTATTCCTTCATAACACCAAGGACAAAAGGGTTTGTCCCTTGAAACGTGAAGTTTCTTGGAGAAGGAATTTTTCGTAAAAGTTAAGTGGGAGGACAATAGAACTTTGATAAGGTTAACGAACCTTAGCTATATGTGCTGAGTTGCGCAGCGCCGGAAATCGTTCCGAAGGCTGCCATAATGCTCATAGCTTATGTTCCTCAAAGGTTGTGGTCACGGAGATCTAAGTTCCTATTGAACCAAGTAGGTCGGTTAAACAATCAAATGCTAAGATTTCAGAGTAAATCATTATTGTTTGACAATGATGAACCGAATACATACAAAGAAGCGATGATGGGCCCTGACTCCGTCAAATGGCTTGAAGCCATAAAATCCGTGATAGTTCCATATATGAGAAATCAAGTTTTGAACTTGGAAGACCCTCCGGAAAGGTGTAAAAACCTATCGGTCGTATTTGGATATATAAAGAAACAAACATGGATGTCTCACATCTATGAAATATTCGACATGTCGTAAAGTATTTTATGACAGTGTTCAAAGAGTTGACTATGACAAGATTTGATCTTTCATAGCGATATTTAGTCTGAACGGATTAAAGTAGCAACCACTACATATAATTTGGTATATGGTAGATGAATAAACAAAACAAAGTTCTTCTAATAGAATGGTTACCTAGGACGTGTACATGACACGGTCCAAAGGGTTTTGTTAAATTCAAAGGATGCTAAAAGGGCATGCAAACTTCAATGGTTGAAGTAAGCATCGCGGAGTTGGAATCTTCACCGTGATGAAAAGGAGTTTTCATCAAGAGACGATGAAGATGCTTGCATTTGCAAGAAATTAAGTGGGAGCGCTGAGACATATTTCTAATACATTATGTGGAAGACATCTTTTTGATTAGAAATAATGTATTATTTATTGACAAAGGTTAAGAATTTCATTTCGATGAAATACTTAGGCAAAACCCGAATAATTAGCATGAAAGTCTATAGTGGATAGACCGTGACGCTAATATGGTTATGCCAAACGTACATATATGAGACATTGAAGGAGTTCAATATAGAAATGACAAGAAATGGTTCTTGTCACATGGAAAGGAATTGAATCAATATTCAAGTGTATCGACACTTGATAAGTGAAACAAGATTCAAGTGCTTTGACACTTGATGAGTGAAATCACGAGAATGTTTTGATCAATCATACCATGATATGTACACATCCAAATATGTCCTATGCACTAAGTGTTATGAGCAAATACCAGAATGAATCATAAAATGATCATTGGACGATAGTAAGGATATTCTTATGATCTTTTGGAAAGAACTAAGAATATATTTGTGTAGAGGTGACAAACAATTACAAATAGTTCATTGTAAAGCGTTACATTGATACTAGTTTTGTCACAAGATACAAATTAAGTTTATCTCAATTTAAACTATGAGTGGCACAATGAAATGTAAAGAAAGTTTTCATGATGGATTTGGAAGAGTTCCAAAGTTAAGACATTGTGACGGATACTACAACAAAAGGCTAAGTATATGACTGCTATAGTAGAAGCAAAGGAGGGAATTTGTGTCAAGTAGTTTGTTATCAAACTAAGGTGTGGTTCGCAATGCGCTAAAACTAAATATATATTGTATGACAATAGTATCGACATGATTTAACCCCAAGGAACTAAAGGTCTCACCGAAAGACCAAATTTATATAATGCCATCTCATTGGAGAATGAGTGATGCGTGAAGACGCAAAAACATGAAAATACACACAGACCTGAAGCATTAGATCCGTAGATTATGTTAACCACTTGCAATTGCGTAGATGGAACACCAGAAAGCCATAGGTGTTCAATACGCAAAGTTTTTAAACTAGATTTTTGTCTCTAGTGCAAGTGGGAGACTGAAGGGAATATGCCCGAGAGGCAATAATAAAGTGGTTATTATCGTACTCCTTGTTTATGATAAATGTTTATTTTACATGCTATAATTGTATTAATACGGAAACATTAATACATGTGTGTTTAATAAACAAAAAGGAAGTTCCTAGTTATGCCTCTCTCATAAACTAGCTCGTTGATTAAGAAGATGATCAAAGTTTCCTGATCATGGACATTGGAAGTTGTTAATAACGGGATCACAACATTAGTGTAATGGTGTGATGAACATTCATCCGAAGTATAGCATTATGATCAAATTCATTGAGTTTATATTGCTATAACAACTTACGAAGTGATCCTAATCCTTAGACCATGAGATCATGCCAATCACTAACACCGGAAGAGTTTCTTGAGAACATCAAACGTCACACCGTAACAGGGTGATTATAAAGATGGATTCAGAACTAATAAAGTGTTATGTTTAGGTCCATGGATCGAGAGTGGAATTTGTTCATCCCGATGACGGATAGATATACTCTGGGCCCTCTCGGTGATATCACATTGGTTAGCTTGCAAGCAAGTGATTTGTTCACTAGAATGTTATATCACGGGAACGAGAAAAGAGTGCATATCAGTAACGAGATCAAACTAGGTATGGAGATACCGATGATCGAATCTCGGACATGTAATATATCGCGAAACAAAAGGATTAAGATACTAGCGTAAAAGGTTCCGACGATCACAAGAAAGTCATCATTGAATGTGTGGGAGTCAGTATGGGTCTCCAGATCCCGCTTCTGATTATTGATCCGAGAGTGGTCTCGATCATGTCCGCATTATTCACGAACCATAGGGTGACACACTTAAGAGACACTTACATCCAATTGGAGCAAAAGTTTCATGCCGAAAAGAAAAGGAAAGGGCAAGAATTTATTTCACTAGACACCAAAACTGTTTCGGTTAAAATTGCTGAAACTGGTTCTGCATGTGAAATGGACTACTAGCAAGGGGTTTTATGTGAATGTTTGTTAATTAAAGTAAGTAACAAAATTCTGAATAAATAAATAAAAGAGTTTTATTTAAATGAGAGCTTGCATTAAATTTGGTGGAAATTTAATGCATGTGAGTGGATTTTTGAGTGGAGGCTTTTTAATGGGAGTGGAGGCTTTTCATTTTGAGTGGGAGCTCCACCCACATGAATGTGGAAGAGGTGGGGGAAGACCCCATGACTGGGCGCCATGCCCCTTGGGTGCCCCCCTCTCCCCTATAAAAGGCCCCCCTCTCCTCCTCTCACACCACACCTCCTCGTGAAGGATCTCTCTCCCCCTCTAGAATTTATTCCCCATGGTCTCGGACTAGCGAGATACATGTTCCCGATGGCTATTCGGCAAGAAAGAGTTGTGATTCCGCTGCATCGCTGGAGCGAGGAGGCGGAGGTTGCTCGGTGCCTCGAACGTGTGTGCGAGCACGGATGCGCTGCTGTTTTGCGGCGCTAGGACTTCCTCTCGATCTTGAGATCGGCAAGAGATCGTCTACATCAACCACGAGTTTGGACTTGTTAAGCTTTGTCGGTCTTCAAGGGTATGTTCTCTACGGATATATATCCGCCCGTTGTTTGTATCTAGTAGATAGATCTTGGTACATAGTTGTTCCCATCGTAGGAAATTTTTTGTTTTCTATGCTGCGAACCCTACACTGATTGGTCGAGATAGTTGTCACTCGGATCATACCCACCAACCGTTGATCCTCTGATTGATCCTCTGTGATGTAGCGGACAGGATAACCCCTGTATTTGTCGGGGGCCACCGATTCTTTAACTCCATAAACAAATGTTTTTGAATATAATTTGAAGGGAAAGTGTTCAAAGGTGTATAATTTTTCCATTATATTTCACTCCATGAAAATGATAAATGATCAGGATTTTATTAGCACAACATTATCATGTCCTAAGTGCGATTTCAAAGAGTTCAAAGGTGTATAATTTTTGCCATATGCAAGTTTATGCATTACATTCTATGAAAATAATAATCTCTCAAGATTTTCTTAGCACATCATTATCATGTATTAAGTGTGATTTCACAGTGTTCAAAGGTTTATAATTTTCGTATACGCAAGTTTAGGTATCACTTTTCACACTATAAAAATGGTAAACACTCTTTTACATTAAGAGTTGTATATATTTTTTAATTTGAAAGTGTTCAAGAGTTGTGTCAATTATTAACACTCATTTACATTAAGAGTTGTATATTTTTTTAATTTGAAAGTTTTCAAGAGTAGTGTCAATTAAAAACACTCTTTTAATTAAAAGTTGTATAATTTTTTCAATTTGAAAGCGTTCAAGAGTTGTGTCAATTATAAACACTCTTTATGAGTTGTATGATTTTTTTAATTTGAAAGTGTTCAAGAGTAGTGTCAATTATAAACACTCTTTTACATTAAGAGTTGTATATTTTTTCAATTTTAAAGTGTTTAAGAGTTGTGTCAATTATAAACACTCTTTTACATTAAGAGTCATATGACTTTTTTGAATTTGGAAGTGTTCAAGAGTTGTGTCAATTATAAACAATCATTTACATTAAGAGTTGTATATTTTTTATTTGAAAGTGTTCAAGAGTAGTCAAATATAAACACTCTTTTACATCTCTTTTACATTATGTCACATCCCAAGATTTTCCAAATCTTGTAATGTGAAAAATAAATGAATAAAATAAAACTTTGTTTGATTTTCAGGGCCAGAAGAAACTTTTTGAATCCAATTGGAAGTCTTCAAACCAATTTGGATCAAATAAAATCCTAAAGGGATTTAAAAAGATAAACATTTGATAAAGGAAAATAAAATATTTTGGAATTACTAATTTGGAACTTTTAAATGAAAGGTTTTGGATTTCAAAAGAAATAGAAGTTTTATGAATAAAGATTATTTTATAAAGCCAAATTAAACCTTGGCCAAGCTTTTGAAATAAAATGTTTTGTTTTTATAAAAATAGTAAAGGTTTATTTAAATAAAATAATAAGGATTTAGTATCCAATTTTATTTAAGTAAAGGCTTTTCCTATTTTAAATAAACACTAAAACTTATTTATTTATTTTAAATAAGTTTTCCAAGTATTTTATATTCTCAAATAAAACCTACTGAAGTGTTTTTGGTTTTATTTAGTTTACAAAATGAAGATTTTATTAAAACAAATCCTATTTGATTTAATAACTATGGTCCATTCTATTTAATTATTAATGGAACCTAAAATAAAAATGTTATTTTGTTTTAAAACAAGTTTTCCAAATATCTTTTATTTTCAAATAAAACCTACTGATTTGGTTTTGAAAATATTTAGATTTCAAATGGATATTTTATTAAATAAATCAAACCCTATTTGATTAAATAACTATGGTCTATTTTATATAATTATTAAATAGATCCTAAAAAGAATAAAAATATTATTTTATTTTGGATTTTGGTTTATGTTGTTAAACAGAACCAAATTCAAGTGCAAAGAGTGTTGAATGTTTGAATTGTTTGAATTGTTTGAATGTTGAATGTTGTTTGGAATTTCAAACCAGTAAATAGAAATAGAAAAGGTTAAATCATTCAGACAGAAAAAATAGTGCAAAGGACCCAGCCCAACGAACCAGCCCAACAACCCAGCAAGCCCACCTGTTCCCTCGCCCCGAACCGTTTTCTTCACCGCAGAAGCAACCCGCGAGGACGCTGACATGTGGACCCTTCCCCCTCACTTCCTTTCTCGCTGACAAGTATGCCCCACCCTCCTGTTCATCGTCCTCACCGCAGCGACCAGTTCATCCCCGTTTTCTACTTTGATTTCGCGGCTTGAATTCGTCATAACGCGGCCACCATTACTCGCAGTAACCATGCCCCTTTAAACGCCAACGACTCTCCTCCGTTTCCCCTCTGTCTCCTCCCCCAAGCACGTCCCCAGGCCGCCCCAATTTCTCCTGCACCGCCGCCGTCTCCGACGAAGTTCTCGGCCAATTCCGGCAGCACCGCAACGCCCCTTGCCTCCCCGACCAAGCTCACATCCTCCCCAAGACCTGGCGCATCTCTCTGCATCCCCAGCTCGCTCGCGCGTGCCTCATAGCGCCGGCGACGACATCAACTGACAGCACGGCCGTCTGCAGACAACTCCGGTAAGCCACATCGCCTGAACCCGTGCGCGCCTTGACCAGAGCCTCACACCATTGTATTCGACTGTGCCTTGTGATCATCCAGGTACTCGCCAACTAGTCGCGCGAGACCCATAGCCTCGCCCCCGTCGACGTCTGACCGCACCGAGGCCTAGGTCAACTCCGGTGAGCAATTGAAGACGAACCCGCACGCCCCTCGTCGAGCTGCGACAACGTTGAGCATCAACAGCCTTTGGCGATTCTGGTGAGCCACCCCTCTGCTTCCCTCTCCTCCTAAATCATCGGCGACCGCACCGTCTGAGCACGCCGCCGCCAACCACCGCCGCCAGCGCTGCCACTTTATGGTCAATTAGATCAGAGCCATTCGTTTTAGATCGGACGCGTAGGAACCAGCGAATTAAACGAAAGGGTATGCGTTGATCAGAGCCGCACAGATCCCTTTTAATCCAACGGTCTGCAGCGTGATCCACACTGAACCGGTATGGACCAATAGAAACATTACACGTGGCCTGTAGTTGATTTAAAAGACAGATTTGATCTATTAGATTTCCAATTTTGTAAATTGCACAACTTTGGATCCACACGTCCAAAAATTACAAATTTTATATCATTGGAATCAGTGGAACAAGACCTAGCCAACCATGCCATTGGTTTAGTAAATAGTATCTGTTAGCTTGTTGGTTTTTGCAGAAACTTTTGATTGCTTGTTAAGGTTGTGAAAATTGTTTAAAAATGATTTTGGGGATAAAATCTTTGGCAAATGGTGTGATTTGAACCTACTAACATTAGGAAACACTTTGTGGATTCAAAAATGAATTTGGTGAAATAAAAGAATGATTCTTTGATTTAAAACCATTTCTAGTCAAATAGAAATGTGGTTTATTTATTAAAAATGGTTTTAGAAGAAAACTTTTGGGAAATGTTTTTTTTTTAAACTCTCTAACCCAAACACCAATTTTTGTGGTTTGAAAACATATTTGGTGAACCCTATAGGTTAAAGCCTTAGTAAAAATATTTCTACACCACATAAAATGATACTTGTTTTGAAAATGGTTTTTAAAGTGAGACCTTTTGCAAATGACTTTGCCACTCTACAAAATGACCATTAGGTGCTTTCAAATGTTTATGACCCATTAGTAACCACTTTTTCAAACAAAACAAAGCTTGGCATGCTTGCATGCATTACTTTGACTTTGTTATTTTATGTGTTGTTTTGCTTGATTGGTAGATTGAGTTTGTGCCTTGCTTGATTGAATTGTAGTGACTTGAAGAGTGTGATTGTTGCAAGGACAAGGAGTGAACCTATACCCTCTACCAAAAATTCAAGTGATGCTTCATACTTTTTTCCCCATTACTTTCACTATACATTAGTGATTTTTTCTAAGTAAAACTTGCATGGAATTTTGCTAAGTATAAACCTTGCTACAGGAAAACCTAGTAGATGAAACCTTAGTGGAAATCTTTCTAAGTCAAGATACCTACTACTATCAAGATTAGCCTAGCTAATAGAAAACATGGGTCGAATATATATTCACACTATGGAAAAATATACTAAGTCTGAGGACTTGTGTTTTTGTTTAATAAAACAACTAAGTTAATGAATCACCTGGGTGGAATGGTAATTGCTTGGTGGTTTTTGGTTGAGTGGTTACACAAGGCCAGGGGACTGGTGAACCTTATGTATCTCACTTGTGGATGGCCACCCAGGAACAAAGAGATTTGAGATGTCAAATGTTGAGAAGCTTCAAGTGCAGCCACTTGGCATTATGGGCTCTGCCATGATCATATAGGTTGCAAAAACTTAGCCATATGGATAGTGGGTGGTAGTTTTTGATAGGTTGGAACGCGTCCATTTTGGTCTAAGGGAAGGCTTCTGAAAGATCTTGTCTTGGGAAACCAAGTCTTGTGGGGAAAGTGCAACACCTCTGCAGAGTGTAAAATCTAAGTACTTAGCCATGTCCCTGGTAAAGGACAATTTGAGCATCAAGACATGGAAGCAATCAAGAATCTCATCATTCAAATTTCTAAGATAGAAACTTGTGGTTTGAACAAGGGTTAAAGGATCTTCAAATCTTTGATTGAGAAAAATGTTTTTGTCAAGCAAAAACTTAGTGTTTTCAAAATGTTAAGGAAAAATCTATTTTGAGCAATGCAAGACTCAACTCCACTTAGCCAAATGCATATAGATGATAGACTCCACTATACTACCATAGTATCACTTGCCAATACAATTCAAATGTATTGACCCTTGTGTTTGTAACTTGTTATGTTGCAGGTTTGTTTGATTTAGTGAAGTTGATTGATTAGGATTACAAAGTCTACAACCAACATGTCTGCCTGTGGCACTTTGAAGATGAAGGACCCCATGCTTATAGATATTCCGCTGCAATGTATTGTAATTGCCAAATGAGCTATGTAAGATGTAAAGAAATTATGTTATTCCTGGTTATAAAGTTATATTATGACCTTTGTTTCTTGATATTACATCTTAACTGTGGATGCTAGCTATTGATCCAGGGACTAGCATTGTAAACACAGGGGACTCCACCTTATATGTTAATAAAGGTTGGGACACTCCCTCTACACATTAAGGGTTGTATACTTTTTTTAATTTGAAAGTGTTCAAGAGTTGTATCATTTACAAACACTCTTGTACATTAAGAGTTGTATAATTTTTTAAATTTTAAAGTGTTCAAGAGTTGTGTCATTTTCTTATTTATTATACATCCATGTCCCTAATTTTTAATTATAAACACTCTTTCACTTGATTGCAGCCGAGACATTAACTCGATAAACCAATTAAATCATTGGAACGGCTCGCCGGCCGCATTCTCCACAGCAAGCGCCCCGGTTGCCATTTTGGTGCGAGATTTTGGTGCATTTTGGTGCAAGATCTAACCTTCTCTACGCACGGTTTGCCATTGTCATCCTCCGTACAAGTCAATGGGACGACACCATACTGCGGCTAGGACGAACGGAAGGCCGAAGTGAAGCTCGACAAAGGGCCGCCGTCGCTGGAGAAGGGTCGTCGTTGCCGGAGAAGAAGAAGAAGAAGAATTAAGGGGAGGCAACGACATGGGCACGGGCATGGGGCTGGCTCACGTGGATAAGCTGTGGGTCCGACTCTCATGTGGATAAGCTGTGGGTCCCATGCCTATCTGGATAAGTGGAGAGAGGTGTCCACTACGGGAACCAACTAAACACGGCCCCACTTGTCAGCATGTAACGGCAAGGGTCCATTATTGGACCTGACAGACCACAACCCCACTTGTCAGCACGTAACAGCGAGGGTCCACTACGGTACCCGACTGAATGCGGCCCCACTTGTCAGCATCTAAGGGCAAGGCTGACGGACAGCAAGTTTCAGACCGTGCGATAGTTCAATAATAGGAGATGGGTAAAAGTGAGGAAAAACTAAGCGGCTAGGGAAAAGTGAGTACAACTAAGGAACCAAGGGCACAAAAATAGAAATCCCTTAATACAATTATAGCATGTGATGTAAAAATTTATCATGAACACAAACATATAATAATAACCATTTTATTATTGCCACTTGGGCATATCTCCAACACTGCCTCCTTCCCCGGTCGAATCCATTGACCGGGACTTGGAGGCTAGACGCATCGCACAGCGCCGCCAGGCTAGCGAATCACCGACCCGCCACCGCCGCTGCGCCTCCCCGCGCCCTCCGCGTCGGCCGCCACCATGTCGAGTTGAATGTGTACAAATATGTATATTGTATAGAAATATTATTTGTATAGAAATAATATTATATGGAAATATGTATATAGAAATATTATAGAAATATTTTGTATGGGAATATTTTGTATAGAAATATTTGCATAGAAACAATTATTGCATAGAAAATTATTATTGCATTTAAATATTTGTGTATAGAAATATTTTATAGAAATATTAGTATAGAAATATTTTTATACAAATATTAGTATAGAAATATTTGTATAGAAAAATATTATTGCATTTAAATATTTGTGTATAGAAATATTATTGCATAGAAATATTTTTTGCTATGTTCAAATATTGTGTGCATTTTGAAATAATATTGTGTGCATCTCGCATTTTGCAGAAACTATGGATCCACCTAGTCCAATCCATAGAGACCTTGCACATGAAGAAATTCTCGAGGATATAATCCATGATGCTGATCCATCTGAATCTTTCTCGAGGTATCTGAATCCATCCGGTGAGGGAGAGGAGGTTGACCAAAGAGAGGGAGAAGCCGTCGGCTACGATGATGGAGGAGCCGACAACTCCGATGATGGAGAAGCCCATGGACCCTTAACAAAGACTGGTGAGGTATATATATGATGTCCGGTGATCAGTAGATATATGATGTCCGGGATTAGCTATGTATACCGAGTTGTATATATATTATATTGACGAATGTTTCTTCTCTTAGGCCTCCACATCGAGCAAAAATTCCAAACAAGGCCTGCCAAAAAGTTGTCCGCATCTACGCGTTATACAATTACGGCGATATCTGCACTAGGTGAACCGCTAGAACCCAAAAGGCTGCATATGTATTTAAACAACAATGCAGAGTTATGGTTAGGGATCGCATCCCGATCACCGTTCGAAAGTGACATAATCCCAAAGGGACGGAAGAGAGTGAGTATGTCTCCGAAAGGTACAAATAGGGTCTTTGCAGTGAGGAAGAAATTCAAGGAGTGTTCTCTTAAGAAGATGGCCGAACTATTTCAGAACAAGAAGAAAGCATTATGGCTAAAGTATCAGAAGCAAAAGACTGCTCCAAAATTCGAGATCTACCGAACCAGCAGCCTCACTGGGATGCATTTGTGAAGTACAAGAAGTTAGAAGATGCTACGAAAAAGTTAGAAAAAACAATATAAATGTTGCAAAAAATAACTATCGCCATCGCCTAGGGCCAAGGGTCTACGCGACTGCCATGCCAAAGTGGGAAAAACAGAAAGAGCTGTGTGATAAAGGGATCATTCCAGAATTAATGAGCAAAGAATGGGATTTGAGGGCAAGAAATTGGTTCCTTGGGCATGGGAGTGAGTATGACGATATTACAGGGGACCTTGTTTGCAGCGACGGGATTAGGATACCTAGGGAAACATGGCTGAAAGTGGTGAAAGAAATTAAAGAGGGGAAAACAAAGTCCCGTCCCGATAGAGAGAAAGACTTGCTGACAAAGGTCCTCGGGAATGACTAACACGGAGGACGAGTATGAGGCATTGGACCTAGTTATACGTGGGAGATTGGGTTTCCCAAAGACAAAGATACTTATAGAAGCCAAACAAGAGCAAAGCAGCGATGAGAGGAGGAGGAGGGAGATAGGTTCAACCATTTTCTAGCAAGAATTGACAAGCAGCAGCAGCAGATTGACGAACTTAGAGGAGTAGCACGCCAGCAAGATCCTGCACTCAACATTACCGTCAACCCATCTCAGTGGAGAAGCAACGTAGCTAAATCGGACGTCCCGTCTCATGATGCACGGATGATAGATGGCGGTCCCAGCTACCCCGTGGATGGAATCAAGGAGCAGATATGTTGTGAGATCCATCAAAAGGTGAAGAACATATCCGTGAAAGTGGCGGTTGGATGTGCTTTACCTTGTCCACCTGACGCACGCTAGCATGGCCGTGAGATTCCAGCTGGCTATGCTAAAGTCGGGGTTGATAAAATCGTAACAGGGTGGGACTCGATGGAGCTTGACATCCTTGGACCTAAAGGTGAGAGGACACTCGGAGAAATACTAGGTGGTATCATTCTATGGGACAAGAACAATATCAAGCTTCCAGGCTCGGCGCCAAGGCTAACACCGCCTCCGAGTCGTCATAGGTCACATTCACCTCCATCACCTCCAAGAAGCCCACCCCATGACTACGACCACCATAGTGCGAGTCCATCTCGATCTCTGCCGCAGGGCCAGCCGTCCGCTAAGAACAATAAGTGTAAGCGTGCTCCGTCGATGAGTACTAACGAACGCAGCAGCCCAAAACAAAAAAGCCACCCCTCTCAAGAGTACCTAATAAGAATCTTCCCATCAGACCTTACGATCGTGCTGACGAGGAAACCACAGTGATCGCAAAGGCCGAATGTGATGCGCATTTTCAAAATAAGAAACCCGATCCTGCTTCGGTATACACCGAGAAGCAAAAAGCATATGCACTTGCTTTTCTGAACACAAAATCGAAATATGAGTTGCATGATGGTTGTGAAATATAGCCATCCACGTCCACATTTAAATTAGATAGTATTCATACTTTTGATGAAATATCTCTATAAATCCTGCCACTAATGCCTAATGATCAAAGGGTTATACAACCTTGTCTTTCCATTTTTTCATGTGCAGGAAATGACGTTTGATGATGGGAATCACAACATTAAAGTCAAAGGTACGAGATTTATAACAACCCAAAGAAACCAGGGGTCATGAAGAGGAAACAGAAGGTTTAACGACCAACTATACGGTGGGAATAAAATTTTGGTTGTATAGTTCCATCCGTATAGTTTCCACTAACACTGCTAGGTCAAACAGAACAACTTTCATGAAGGTAACCCTATATAAAGAGACCTCTTGTGACGAGAAACGAGCGGAGAAGAGGAGGAGAACACGAAAACACAACACCGAAGAGTCGCAGGAGAAATAGATCTAGATCCAATTTCACAAACCCTTATCCACCACCATAGCCAATAGTCCACCACTTGTAATAGTAGATCTCATCTCCAATTGGCGACATTGTAAAACTATTCCTATCAATCTCATGATTTCCAATACAATGTTTATGATTGTTGATATCATTTATGTGTGTGAGTAGTTCTCCTTGGGCTAAGGGATTCGGCCTAGCCATGTAGTTTGTGAATGTTATTTATCATAGATGGGATCGTGTATTAGTTTGTATGACATGATGATTATTGTATCCTCTCTTTCCCCAATCTAAGGACTTGTCAGGTACCCAAGACCCCGAGGATTGATCCAGGTATAGGGATATGAGTAATGACTAATCTGCAGGATGGGAACCCAGTGACAGAAAGGGTAGTACGACTATATGTGAGGGATTTAATTGGGATTAACAGTGATGTCACTGCACATATCATTAGACATCTTTCTTCTATGGATGAGACTAATAGGCTATTGATATAAGAGGTTGCGGAGGCAATAGCAGTTATGGATGCACTGCCCACATATAATTATCTTGCTCTAACGATTAATGCATACTTTATTATTATCTTTTATTCCCATTGGATGTTTTACATAGCTACAGGTGAAATTGAATGCCCTAGGCCCTCTCTCTCCATCATCGATAACAACAAAATATCACAAACTCTTGGTCCGGTAAAACACTAAAAGAATTCTAAAAATCTCGAAGGTCCATTAAAGTAACTTCACCATGCTTTCTTCTTCCTGAGGATTCGATAACCTAGGTCTACTAGGGAAAAAGAGCTATACTACATCTGTAATCCAGATCAAAGGTATCATTGCACCATAAGATAGATGACTATCTACGCACATTTCAGAAGGAAGTGACGAAGAGAAAATCAAGTAGAAGTGCAAGCGGTAGAAAATCAAGTAAAAGTGCAAGTGGTAAAAGATCAGACGTTCCCCATCTCGGAAAACATGCCAAACAATCGATCCAACCCCTAAAGGTGTTATCCGAAAATGTTCCCCAGTGATGGGAGGAGCCAATAGATATGGAAGCAGCTGCATAGTTGGCGGCCACTATGAATGTGAGTGTTGCTGAATTGTTAGGTTCCCAAGATGACAAGTTACCCAAGGCTGTTGTAGTCGCTAGATATGTCCCAGGGAATCCTTTGGTCAGCGGTGATAAGCCCAAAGAACTACCAACAGAAATGTGTACTTTGCGTGAATGGTACTTGAGAGAAGTAAAGACAGGCAGAACAATGAACATGGCGAGTCTAATGACAACAAGTGCATAGATCATTTGTAGCTAGTTTCGAAATAAAGATATCGATCCCACAGGGACCAGGAGTCTGATGTCTAATAACTCTTGAATTAAATACTAAAATAGAAATGCTAAATAATGTTCTAAGTAATAAGATAAAATGTGAGTGTTGTGTAAAAGGGTGTTTTTGGGTTTTTGTATAAGAGAACAATAAGTAAACTAAAACAAACTGAATATAGAAATTAAGTATCGCGTATGTAAAAGAGATGTGAAACTGCAGTGGTAAAAAGCGTCCTTGGGGCGTTGCAGATACACCTCTAGAACTATAAAGAGTCTAAGGTAAATATTATTATCATGAACATTCTCAACTATGTATGTGTGGGAGAAACTCCGTATTTGGACGAATAGGCAACAAGCACTGCTCACATCACCCTCATAACCACAACAGACAAGCAATCGACATCAATCGAATTACTGCGCTATTAAGGGACTTTATCCCGTAGGATCTATCCCATGGCATGATAGTGTTCCGTGAGTTTCCTCGGTTCCCAAGTTGATACGTAAGGAGTGCCAACAGCTTTATAGTCAAGTGCTAGCACACCTCCGTTTACCATCAAGTCCCCACAAGAGGAAAATATTGAGAGGTCGACTTCTCCCAACATCAAGATGAATACAATCTAACACATGGTCACAGCGAAGAATATCATAATAAACTTTATCTTATTTCAATCTCATGCTAGGGTTTCTCCATCTCCCCAAGAACTAATGATCTACTTAGACATGGAGGCAATCAACATCATGGAAAAAACAATGGAATCTATCATAGATGAATAGTACTTGTATAAATCCACAATGAGTACGGAAATTACAACAAAATCTAGACAAGATGTAGATGGGATGGATGGAGATGGTGGTGATGCAGCGGTTGATGATGAAGATCGATGCCTTAGCCTCCCGGATCTGCTTAGGGTGAAGATGGATCCCCGGTGGATGCGTTCCCCCTCCAGATCCTTTCTAGAGGTGAGGTTTTGGTGATTTCTGGTTGTTCTGCATGTCGTCTCTCCGATCCAGTTGCACGGGGTAAAACTATTTGAGGAGGTGGTGGTGGCGCCAACTATACGGCCGAAGAATTTGTTCCCACCATATAGTTGGTCATTAAACCTTCTACCTCCTGCGATCGCTTCGGGTTTTCTTCTGGTGTTATTGATATTTCCAAAATTAGCGATTTACGCTGTCTTTGACTTCTTTTCGCTCCAATACAACTGGTCCAAGAATTCTGTTCATCGTGTCCATCATCTGTCCTGATCCAGGTGAAAATAGAAAAAAAATATGCGCGCGAACGCCGTAAAATACCAAGATCCTACCACTACAATGAAAAATAATAATATAAAACATGATGGAAATATGCACTTATCAACTTCCCCAAGCTTAGACTCTTGCTAGTCACTAGCAAGTTTAGCTTAATCGATGTGATCCTCATATTCATGAAGATGAGTCGATAAAATAAATGAGGCAGTTGCAGCATGTGTTTATCATATATGATACATAAGAATAAGTTCATGAGTGGTACCTTACTTGAACCATCCAAATAATATTAGTAGGCTTCCACACCTTAGCATTTAATAGTTCACAAAATATTACTCCCAATATGATGTAAAAATGTTTAGGTTCGAATGGATGGGTTATCGAGGTAGTCCCAAGTGTTTTCAGGATTTAACATATTTACTTGGGATTTAAAATCTCAAGCGTTCCTTTGTCTCACTACAATATAGTGGTGTATGCCTATTTGCTCTTTGCACATTTTATTTTCTCTTTTTATTTTTTATATATGTGCTCACACTTCTGTTTAAGTGCTATGCAAATGAGCTAGCCATTCATTCCACTTCATGTAGGAATTCAAAGATTAACAATCTCAATTACCAAATTCCAATTGTATATGAAGCATCTTTATGGCTTGAAGACTCTACCTCTACTTGTTCTCACTCTAATTTTATAGCATTTTTAATTTTCCTTTGTTCAAGGTTTCTTTCTCAATTTAACTGATTAGATAATTTTTCCTTTGTTAATCAAACCATGAACTTACAACATATTAACCAAATTATCTTTGTATGTTCCATTAATACCAATGGTGTGGAAGACTCCTATGGCTATCATCAAATGCAAGTGAAATTATACTCAAGCCATTCATATATCTAATAAAACAAGCACAAACTGAATAATGCTCCATATATAATAATAAACTTGTAATTTCATAAAAGGGATCAACTATTCCTGAAGGGAATTCTAATGACGCAAACTTTATTTCTAAGCTCGAACTAATGCAAGCTAAAATAGTAATATAAAAGTTATAAGATAAATTACAAGGTCTTAAAGATCTCCCCAAGCTTGGAATCAAGCCAGCCGGGATCAAATAATCCCTTGCGATTATTTGATACCATGATTATTGTAGATCATTGTGGCACCATGGAATGTGGTATCTTCTCTTCACGGGCCAGCCTGAGACGGAGGGATTGATTGACAGCCTCTAGTTCTTTAATACGCAACTTGTAGAAAATATTATTCCTCTCCAGCACTTTCACTTGTTCTTTAATGAGCTCATTGATATTTTGGAGGGTTTGTATAGAAAAACCTAATTCGGTTGCCTACTTAGTATCTTCATCAACTTTATCAAGATAAAGTCGCAGCAACCAAAGATGCCTAACTGTCCCTGGCGCCTCCTTATCCATCTCTGCAATCTTTAGCTCGAGGTCTTTCAACTCTGTGACACCCCTGGGATTAAGGCTAGACAAATCCAAGACCTTTGTCTGACATAAGCCTAACCTAATCTCAAAAGTTTACAAAGAGAGAATCGGTAACACAACAGTGACCCTATGACACAATTTTTTTACAGCAAGCTCATAACTGGGCAAAGAACCAAAATATTACAAGCTTAGGTCACTGACCACAGACATAAAACAACGGAAGGCAAATTATGCTATTAAGTGTAACAAACTTAACAAATGGCCTAAGAGGCCTGAAGCATAACGATGTCATCTAATCCATAGATCCCAGACTGCCGACTGGGAACTCCAAACTACTCGTCGATGTCGATGCTGTGAAGAACTCATCTTCTATGGTAACACTTACTCCGCTGCAAAAGTATCAACGAAGCAAGGGTGAGTACAGGGTGTACTCCGCAAGACTTATGGCTGGTGGAGTTATTTTGCATAAAGCCTTCTTTGTTTTCAAAACTAGAGGGGAAAGAATCTCGACTAATCAGAATATTTTAAAAGGGGATAAGAGAGAGACATCTCTACCTTTGATCATCTTTTGATATCCACCAAATCATCATCATCTGAACCTAACTAGGATCACCCCCTCGTACCCATGAGGAAGCATCCTTAAGCATACATTGATCTGCCAAGTTTTACGATTAGGTTAAAGTTCTCTATGATCTTAGAATCTGGTCTCCAAGTTCGTCCATAACCGTGGACATGGCTTTTCGAAAATATTTAACCCTGCAGGGGTGTACAACTTTACCCACACGTACTAACCTTCTCTTAATGCCAGTAGTAATAGCCCTCTTCCTTGGAAGGCCGGTAGAGGGTGGTTAGACACGACCTTTACCTTGCTTTCGCTGAGACCATGAGTCATGCACTAGGGAGATGCCGCCGTAATGGGTCGAGTCCCGAAGTCGGTCCCTAATTATGTGAATAGGTTTCAAGATTACGGATGCCGGGCATCTCTTGTTCCCTGCCACGCTTACCTACCTCTATGAATTCACCTCCTTCGAGAAGAACCAGAATGTGTATGTAAAATGGAACGCCCGAACTATGTGACTCATGGAATCTACTAGGCAAGTTAGTTGGTCGAGGGGGTTTCCAGGCCCCGCCCCCGTGTGGATGTACGCTCATCTTGGACCATAGGCAAGAACTCAGGTCCTAGTAGAGCAAGTATGTGACTGCAAAAACCACAACCCACAGTGGCCTCCCATACAAGCCTTAGCATGTTTAACTTTCATCTCTGATCACACCATGTCATCCTGTCATACTAGGTTCATTCGCATCTCTGATTCATCAACCGAATGGACCAGCGATAACAACTGTCACATCCCAAAATATTCCAAATTTTGAAGTGTGAAAAATAAATAAACAAAAGAAATAATGGTTGAAATTTAGGGTGAAAAGAAACTTTTTGATTCTAAATGGAAACATCAAAACCCTTCTTGAACAAACTTTGAATGAAAAGGGAATCCAACAAAATTTCAATCAAGTGAAATGCATTCATCAATGAATGTATCTTGAAATTTAAACATTTGGAAAAGTTAAAACCAATACTCCAAATATTAATGAAATAAATCATTTCCAATAATCAAATGCATTTTATGCATGGAAAGAATCTTGAATTTAAACACTTGGGAAAATAAACCAAAACCCTAAAACACTAATGGAAGAAAATCATTTCCAGGATCTCTCTAAGACTATGGATTTGATCCATGTAAAAAAATTCAACAACAAACATTTTAAATGATAAAAAATGATAAACAAAAATATTATAAAACCATGGAAATTAGTTTCATTTAATTTGGAGCCATGGATAAAAACTTATGAATTTAATAAGATAAAAGGAAATAATTTCCAAAGCTAATAAAAGCTCCTATCTAAAATCCATACCAAATCTTGAGCAAAATAATCCTAAAAGGATTTAAAAATATAAACAAATATTAAAGTTATACAATTGGAATCACCAATTTTGGATCTATAAATAAAAATATATCGTATTTATAAGGTAAAGAAAGAAAGAAAGAAATAAATAAGGAATATTTAAAAGCCAAATTAAATCTTGGCCAAATCCATAAACAAATGAGAATTGAATAATAAAGAGTAAAAGATTATTTAAATAAAATTATAAGGATTGAACAATATCCAATTTCATTTAAATAAAGACAAATTGCCTAAACTAAATAATAAATCCCAATAAAATTATTCAGAAGACAATTTAAACCTTGAATTAAATCCATAAGCAAATGGAATAAAGATAATCTAAATCCAAATAAAATAAAGGGATAAATAATATTCAAATAAAAGTATATGGGATTAAACCATATTCAAATTATATTTAAATGGAGACAAAATCCCTAATATAAATGATTAATTAAATCATGAGAAAAACAGTTGAACATAGCCAAGGTGGATTAAAAGTTATCTAATTAACTTAAAAGGAATAAAGGATTAATTAAATAGAATTATATGGTTTGGAACCATAATCAAATTCATTTAAATAAAGACAAAGGCCTCATTTAAATAAATATTAAATCATATTAAAATATTTGAAATAATTCAAAGTGAATTATTTAAACACACTAAAGAATAAATAAAACCTACTAAAGAGGTTTGATAAAAATTTGAATTTAAATGGAGGCTTGAATTAATTGTTTGAATAAAAACAATTGTCTATTCTAAATAAATAATAAACCATAAAAGGAATATTTGAAATATTGTAAAAATGGAATTTTAAATACATTAATAAACAGATAAAACCTACTGAAAAGATTTAGAAAAGTTTTGACAAAAATCTGAATTCAAATTGTGTTTGAAATCATTTGAATAAATTCAAAACAGAAATCAGAAATGAAAAAGGAAAAAGAAAACAGAGAAGGAAAAAATTAAAGCAAACCAGCCCAGAAAAACCAGCCCAGCAACTTGGCCCAGCAAGCCCACCCGGCAGCCCTCTCTTTCTCCCTGAGCGAATCGTTTTATCACCACGCATCGCACCCTCTCAGCCACTGAGTCCGTGACCCCACCATCGCCATGTCATCATCTTCTCCACCCGCTGACCCTGCCCCCATTCAATCTTAGCCGTTTTGGCCGATGATCAATCCTCTTTAATACGCATCAATGCAGGAATAATTCTCGCCAGTGACTGAGCCCTCTTAAGAGCCCATATTCCCTCTCTCTTTCCCCTCACTCGCCACTCCCTCTACGCCACAAGGCTGCCCCAATTTCCCCCTACAACCAACTTTGCTCTGACGAGCTTCAGAGTAAATTTCGACGAGCCTAGGTCGCTCTCGTTGCCCCAGTGCACACTAGACTGACCAGCATCCCCGTATGCAACCGCCGGTACCCCCGTCTTGCCCCCGCGCGCCCCATAGCATCGGTAACGACAACGACAGAGCGCCGCCGCGGTCTGCTACAACTCCGGTGACCCCTACTGGTAGTCTCTGACCGCGCCTCCCCCTCTCTTTGACGCACGCATACTCTCCTCTCTCACGCGCGTTTGACGCACTCGTTGTTTTGCTTTCCCGTGCCGTGCAGCCTCGCCAACAACGATTCCGAACTCTCCCGTCGCCTGGACCAACTCCGATGAGCAATTGAAGACTACACCGTGCACCCATGTCCCTCTCATGGCCACCTTGAGAACCGCGACGACCCTACGAGCATGGTGAGCCTATCCGTTATCTCTCTCGCTTCCTAAATTCACTAGAACGCCGCAGCCCAAGCACGCCACTGCTCACCGTCGAGCGAGCGCCGCCAGAACATGGTCGTTGCATTGTAGCCCGTTAGATCTAGATCCAGCGGTAAGGAATAGATGACTAATCGAAAGGGTATGACTTGATCATAGTCGTGTGTTGTTATTTAGATCTGACGGTCCATGCAGATCGATCCCAGCGAAGCGGTATCGTCCAAAAAGATTAAGACACGTGGCTGTCCCGTCTGTTTAAAATTACAGAAATGATTTTTGATTGTTTAAACTTGTAAAATCCCCAACTTTTGTTCTGCTTGGCCAAGTTTTGCAAATTTTATATTAATGGATTCACAAAAATGTGACCTTTGCAACCATGCCCTTAGTTTAGTGTTTTGCTTCTGAAAAAGTAGATGTTTTGCAGAAACATTTCTAGGCCTATTTTGTGTATAAAATTTGTTCTAAAAAATGATTTTTGAGTAAAACCTTTTTCAAATGGTTTGAGTTAAACCCTCTGACCGTAAACACTAAGTTTTGGATTTAAAATGTATTTGATTAACCCTAGAAAATTATTCCTTTGAATAAAGTATTTGGGGTAAAACAAAAAATGTTGTTATTATTTAAAAATGATTTTTGGGTGAAACCTTTTGTAAATGGATTAGTTTTAAACACTTTGACCATAAACACTAAAATTTGTGTTTAAAAATATGTTTGGCAAACATTAGAAATTATTCCTTTGATTAAAATCCTCTTCTAGCAAAACCAAAGTGATTTAAATGGCCTATTTTCACTAACTTGTTTTTAAATGTTTTTGCCACTTTTATAAATGACCAATAGGTGTTTTAAAATGTTTATAGCCTATTAGAAACCACCTTTCCAAATAAAACAATCTTTTGAATGCTTGCATGCATTGTTTTGTTTTCTTTATTTTATGTGGTGAATTGTTTGAATGCTAGTTTGAATATGTGCTTGCTTGATTGAATTGTAGTGAACTTTGAAGAGTGTGACCATTTCAAGATCAAGGAGTGAACTTAGTTTCTCTACTAAAAAGACAAGTGGTGCTTCATACATTTTGTTCTACTATTTTGACTATGCATTAGTGATATTTCTAAGTAGGACTTGCATGGGAATTTTACTAAGTATGCTATGCCATGGGAAATCCTAGTAGATGATGCCTTAGTATAATTTTCCGTAAGTTAAGATTCTTGCTACTATTATGCTTAGTCTAGCTAGTAGAAAACAAGGGTGGATTATATTCATGCTATGAAATATTTCTAAGTCTATGACTTGTGTTTTGTTTAATAAAACAACTATGTGAATGAATCACCTGGGTGGAATGGAAGGAAAGGTTTGTGTTGAGTGGTTACACAAGTCCAGTATACTGGGGAAAACTTGTGTATCACACTTGTGGAAAGCCACCCAGGAACAAAGAGATTTGAAATGTCAAATGTTGAGAAGCTTCTAGTGCAACCACATGGTATATGGGCTCTGCCAGGATCATATAGGTTGCAATAACTTAGCCAGATGGATAGAAGGTGGTAGGGGGTGATAGGATGGAACACGTCCATTTGGTCTAAGGGAAGGCTTCTGAAAGATCTTGTCTTGATGCATGTCGAGTCTTGTGGGGAAAGTGCACCACCTCTCGAGAGAGTAAAATCTAAGTACTTAGTCGTGTCCCCGGCAATGGACAATTTGAGCATCAAGACATGGAAGCTACAAGGATCTCCTCATCCCAATTTCTAAGTTAAAAGATTGTGGTGAACAAGGGTTAAAAGGATCACCAATTTTATTGGTAGATGCCTTGGGTGATTTTGACAAACAAAAACTTAGTGTTTTCAACTTATATGGAAACCCTTATTTTGAGCAAAGCAAGCCTAAGATCCACTTAGCCAAATGCATATAGATGATAGATACCACTACTCTACCATAGTATCACTTGCCAATACAATTCAAATGTATTAACCCTTGTGGCTGTAACTTATTATGTTGCAGGTTTGTTTGATGCTAGTGAAGTGTGTTGAATAGGATTTGAAGTCTACAACCAATATGATTGCCTGTGGCACTTTGAAGATGAAGGACTCCATGCTATATAGATATTTCTATTGTATTGTAATGAGATAGCTAAATGATCTATGTAAGATGTAATGAATTATTTTATTCCTGGTTATAAAGTTGTACTATGACCTTTGTTTCTTAATATTACATCTTAAACTGTGGATGCTAGCTATTGATCCAGGGACTAGAATTGTTAACATAGGGATCTATACCTTATCAGGTTGGGACGTCTACAACAGCTAAGCATGGCTAAGCACAACATATATAATAGCTCTAGCAACGCTTCACATGCCAAACCCTAGTTATGCTAGGAGCAGTGGATCAGGGATTATAGGCTTCAAAGGAAACATGCATCAGATAGGATTACTCTATCTATCAATAAAAAACTTTAGAATCGTATGCGCATGGCAAGAATGAAATATTTTGAAAGCATAGGATTCATATGTATGTGTGGGGCTTCGCTTGCCTTTGCCAGTTGATATTCAGAAAGCAGAGCATCGGACACCTGGTACTTGAGTTGATTATAGTTGATCAGGTATTGGTCTTCAAGCTTCGACGGTGTTGATCTCGGTCTTCAATCTCAATCTCGATTCTGATATCGTATTCTACCAAAGAAGAACCAAACACCGGAAAGAGAGGGAAACAATCAACACATGGCATCGGTGCAATGCTCAGACAAGAATGATGATATGACAAGTTAATTACTATTGAAATGTAAACCCTAAAACATGCTCGGTAGTTTAATCAGGGTTCCGAGGGGTACAAAACCTAACTCGGGGAAACTCCGGATGTATATGAGAGGGGTTGGTTTGTTCTTCTAATTAAACTTGTCATGTAAGTTGATTATCAATGCATGACTATAACTTAGATAGTTAGATCTCATTTGTCTGTAAATTTTGTTATATTATTCATATTTTTATGATTTATAAATAATTAGATATGAATTTTACAAGTTTATAACAATTTCTGAAATTATTTAAACCTAGATATTACCCCAGGCTGACATCAACACAGAGGTGGGGATTGCTTTACACCGGGACAGTGATTACCCATAGTGGCTGACAGAGGGGCCCCGGGCCACCTCTGCTGCCACATGGGAAAAGTGGGGCCTGCAACCGGGCTGACTGCACTCGCTGACGTCATGCTAAAGTCAGCGTGACACCAGCACGGCCATGAGTAGCAGATGATCACCGGGGAGGGCGCAGGAGCTCACGAGCGAGCGAGCGAGTGAGGGCACTTGACGCAGACGACCATGGGGA
This sequence comes from Avena sativa, assembly GCA_916181665.1. NCBI lineage: Eukaryota > Viridiplantae > Streptophyta > Magnoliopsida > Poales > Poaceae > Avena > Avena sativa. The sequence continues at coordinate 201,901,259 of OV702282.1, forward strand.
ACCATTTGGTGGAGGCGGGGCCCTAGTTTGGTCGCCGGAATGACTCCAGTGATGGCGGAAAACGGTGGCGGCGATAGGTGAACGGCGCGGCCGCGATGTAGAGAGTAAGGGAGGCAGAGGGGAGGTCCTTTCGGATCGTGAGCACACCGAGAGTGCAGGGGAGAGCTCGAGGAGGCCGGGCGAGGTCGGAGAGCGCCAGAATCAACGGTGAGGGAGACGGCCGGTGACGGAGAAGGAGGTATCGATTGCAGTGATTGGAGGCTCATGGGCTTGCGCGCTTCGGGGCAAATGACAGAGACAGGCGAGGTGGTCACAACGGTGACCTCAGAACAATGAGAGGATGCGAGAAACGACGGGGCCAATGAGCAACCGTGGCAGCTAGGGTTCGGGAATCTCGGCAGAGAGAGGGAGCGAGCATGGGGGAGAGTGAGAGGTTAAGGGGAAGAGGGCTATGGCATGGGGCAACCTTATCCTCGACCAAAGGGCGGCGAGCAGCGGCGGTCATCGTAGCGGCATCGGGTGGCCGGGGAAGCTCCACCGAGCTGCTTCCCGTCGTCATCGAAGACGACAAGAGCAAAGGGGTAAGTTGGGATTGGCCACACTGGGCCGCACTGGCGCTGGCTGCTGCACGGCTAGGCGGCAGGGATGGATAGGGAAGGTGTCAACACCCGGATTTTTAATCCCAGATGCCTGTTATGCCATCCCAAGATTACCATTTTTGCGAGACATAACAGATTTGGATATCACAGTACATCATCCATTACAAACCATACATAAGGTCCTACACAAATAAGGATCGCATGATCCAGTTCTTAATACAATACAAGCAGCAGAATAACGTAATAGTAACGATAGCGTAGGTGAAGCTCCATCTTCAGGGTCATAGGCAATGCTGACAATGGGAGATGATCCTAGTTGTTGTAACCTTCCTGCAGTCTGTCATCCTGATACTCCTCTTCATAGTATGGCCACGGGAATAGCCAGGGAAATGGCCATGAGTACTATTTAAGTACTCGCAAACAAATACCAACAAGTGAAGGGGGTTTGAAAAGGATATAGTAAGCTCTAGGGTTGTTTTGCAAAAAGCTAGATTTACCTCTACTAAGTTCAGAAGCAAGAAATTTAGTTGAAAGTTTTACAACACCTAAGTGGGAACTTGAATTTCATATTACAACTCTGTTGTGGTCAAGTCAAAGTCACAAATCATTTCACAAGTCATTTTGAAAACATCTGACGAGGGAACAGTATGGCCACTCCAACTGTCCATAACCGCGGACACGGCTATTCGAATAGTTTTACACTCTGCAGAGATTGTACACTTTCACCACAACATTCGATACATCCGTCAGGAACAAATCTTGAATTCACCATACTCAGTATGCGGATAATCAATCCCAACCTTTCAGTTACACGCCCTAGTATAAACACCTCTCCTGTGAGTTTGGCCTCCCAACCATGACCAACTGTCATCTTGGGTACTGCACAGGTGGACAATCTTCACAAGGTAACCTCAGCTCAGACCTTGGCCGCGAGGGAACCCATACTAAGGTATATAAATTTCCAGTCAAGCCCTACCCAAATTTCGGGTATTGTGGTTGTACGATAAAATTGGAATGGTATCGCATCCAGACAACCATCAGTTTTATAAAGGGCTAAGGCTCATGCCTTAACATTTTCATCATCAAAATCATCTGGTGTTCGGAAACACATGTCAAAACATTTCAGTAGAATGACTCATCATTCTAAGGTTTTCATAACCATTTTCACCAAGTATTCCCATCTAAAGTTGATCAAGTTTTATACTTAGCACTAGCATCTACAAGTGGTGGTAAATAAATGAGGGGTGGTACACAAGTGGTGATTTGTTAGGTTCAATCTCATGCCTTAGGATGACATTAAGATTATCTAACTTAGGCCAAATTTTATGCTCTTTAAGCTACCTTCCAATATCCTTGTAGTATCTACAGTTCACTATGTAAACTCTAAGAGAAAGTTTTGATAAAGAAATAAGGTATAAAGCTTGCAAGTAAAACTAGGATTGGGTTATCAAGTGGATATGATCACATATGCTTAAGGCATATAGTTGTCATGGCAACAAGCAAGTATTAGCTTGTATAGGTCAACTTCTGTAGTAATTCTTGCATAAGTAGTGTATCTTGCAAGTGTTAGCTTGCCTTGTGCAGAGCAGTGGTTGAAGTTCTCCTCGGCTTCTTCCTCATAGTATCCTCCTTCCTCCTCGTATCCTTGGTCGGTACTAGCGTCTATAAATAAATACGAGGTACACAATCACCAAACAATACTTAACTATTTCCAATCATCACACAATGGTTCACACTAGATGATCTAGCATCATCACTAATATTACAATATTTAAGCACTTGCCTTATTTGTTTTACTTTTAGGAAATTAATTTATACTCATTGAAAAACTAGTTAAGATTTAATATTCTCCAACTCAAACATGGGATCATGTTGACACATGTCATCACCACATATTTCAGTATATGGGCATGTGATTTAAAGTGGTGTCACAATTTAATAAGGTTTAACCTTTTTATTTTAATTAAATAGAGTGACTAGAAATGCCTATGGGGCATTCTTTTATTACTTGAACATTATTATGTAAGTAAACCCATATGTTTTTATATATTCTGAAAGGTATGCTCAAATGTGATTTTTGAGAGTTGGAATCAACTCAAAAGCCTTTATGGTTGAATTTTGAAAAATGTTTGAATTCAGAAAAGCTTCTGCTTTGTTATTTTTACCATGGTTGATCTACAAATCTAAATGTTTTGAATCCAACGAGCTTGGATTAAGCATTTTAGTACCTATCTAACAAAATTGGTTTCATGCATTTTGGTTCAGTGAATCCAGCTGGGTTGATTTTTGAATCTGTACAGAACTATGTTTGAAATTAAATGAATAAAGCTTAATTTGAATTGTTGGGTCGCGCGGGATGTTTTACTGGGCCGGCACACTACACACATCGCATACGTGGGCTGGATAAGTGGTTGTCCCCACGCGTCAGTGAGACGGGGAGGGGCGAAGCGGTACGGGGCGATGTGAACCGTGGGATCTAGTTCTAATCGGACGGCTCTAGTTCATCGTCCACGTCGGACAGCGCCGGTGAGACAGAACCCTAACGCAGCAGGTGGGGGTCGTGGGAGGCTCACCGGGGCTCGGGCGAGGGTTGGCAACGGGGGCGAACGACGAAGTCGACGATGGCGGTTCTCCTGGTACCGCCAGCTTCTCCTGGGCCGGCTCTAATCAACGGCTTCCTTCTTCTCTAGCAGCGGCGGGCTCCGGCCAAATTCCGGCAATGCACTGGTCGCCTTGCTCCGGGAGTGAGGTGGGGTGGTTCTGGGTGAGAGGGGAGTGAACTGGTGTGGAGAAAACGAGCGGTGGAGGCCTCTATTTATAGTGGCGGAAGGGGACCGGCGGGCACGAGCTGAGCTCGTCGTGGTCGACGGCACAGGCAGCTACTGCCATGGGCGACGGTAGGGGACGGTGTTGTGCTCCCTAGCGAAGATCAATGGCGTGGTATTGCGGCGTGGGGCGGTGCTGATCGGTTGGAACGTCGCGGTGCTCCGAGCGGGTCTGACGGCAGTTTTAATGTCGCACAGCGCGTGTGGTCCGCGTGGCGGTAAACGGGCATGTCTAGCGGGTTCTGGGATGCTGGGGATCATCCCTGCAAGCGGCGAGGGCGGCGTGCGGTCTGTGGGTGCTGGTCGAGCGTGGCGCACGGGCGCGCTCTCGGCACGGTCATAGAGCAGTTTGGCATGGGCATGTCGTGTGGTCCAGGGGCTGTCATTGCTCGGGGCTGGGACATAGAGTGGCGGTGGACGGTGGGGTGCTTGCTAGACATGCTGGCTAGGCTTAGTGCGGCCTCTAGCTTGCTGTCGACATTGGGGTGGCAATGGTGCTCTCGGTATGCTTGCCATTAATGGCTAGGTTTGCTCACAGTGGTGCTAAAGATTGTTAAAGGGGCTAGATGATCTACTAACGGCTAGTTGCAACTAGAGAGGGAACAAGTTAGGCCAATTTTACTGCACACTATAGTGTTAGATGTTTGTTTGATTTCAATCTGCAAGGTGTTTGATGAAATGGCCACAAGAAGTTTAAATTTGAATTTTGGATTCAAACTTTGTGGGTTTTCTAGGCACATACTAGGGGGTGTCTGGTTAGTTGGATTAGTCAAGGGGCATTGGTTTGGTTGGGTTTTGAAAATGGATGATCTTCACATATGAATAACATTCAATTTTGAATTGTGATTTGAATGGGTTTGCCAAATGTTTCTGCAAGTTTGAAAGGTGGGCTTTGATTCACTTTTACTAGTTCTATCAAGGGGTGAAAAGAATTGGGAAAGTTTCTGTTTGAAATCTTGGACTAGAAACACTCAAAGTGACCTAGTGAGCAAGATTGGCAATAATGACCATTTCCTTTATTTGCTTTGTTTTTTATTTTCTTTTGACTTGTTTCTGCATGGAAATGTTTTATATGACGTTATTTTTAGCTTTAAACTATTTCTTGCTATTTAGGTCAATCGCACAAGTCCATTCATGCATTGGTCAAATCATTTCATTCGCACATGCATTTATATGATTTTAATTAATCAAAGTTTTTGTTAACCCTAATTTTAGTGATTAGAGTTTGATGATCCTTGTTTTATATTTTTGGGATGTTACAAACCTCCCCCCCTTAAACAAAATCTTGTCCCGAGATTTGAAAAAGGAAAAAAAGATTACCTAGTATTTAAAGAGATCGGGAAACTCCGTCTTGATGTGATATTCGCGCTCTGAGGTAGCTTCTTCAGTGTGGTTGCTCCACTGAATCTTGAGAAACTTTATGCTTCGGGTCCTGGTGGTTCTGAAAGCTTCTTCCAAAATACGGATGGGTACTTCGGGATAGGTCAGGTGATCGTTGATCTCTATGGTCCGGTGATCAATGTTCTTGAACACTTCCATCTTCTCCGGAACTTAAAGGCACTTGCGAAGTAACGATATATGGAACACATTGTGCACTGCGGACATTTCCTCTGGCAGTTCCAATTGATATGATACATCTCCTCGACGATTCAAAATCTTGAAGAGTCCAATATATCTGGGGGCTAACTTTCCTTTCAGCTGGAAACGCTGCATCCCTTTCAACGGCGACACTTTAAGATACAAGAAATCTCGGATATTAAAAGCGAGGTCTCGACGTCTCTTGTCGGCGTAACTCTTATGTCTTGACTGGGCGGTCTTGAGGTGCTCACGAATCTTGTGAACTTTATCTTCTGCCTCTCTTAGGATGTTGGGTCCAAAAATCTGACTCTCTCCTACTTCCGACCAATTCAACAGGGTGCGACACTTCCTTCCATACATAAACTCAAATGGGGCCATTTGCAGACTAGCTTGATAACTGTTGTTGTAAGAAAATTCTGCGAAAGGCAGACAGTCTTCCCATTTAGATCCATACTCTAGCACACATGCTCTCAACATATCTTCGAGTATTTGATTTACTCGCTCCGTTTGTCCATCGGTCTGAGGGTGATAAGCTGTGCTGAAATCTAGTCGGGTTCCTAAACCTTCTTGGACTTTCTTCCAGAATCTCGAGGTAAACTGAGTTCCTCGATCCGATACGATGTTCTTGGGGACTTCGTGCAAACTGACGATTCTAGCGATGTATAACTCCGCTAGCTTCGAACTCTGGTATGTGGTCTTGACTGGTAGGAAATGGGCAACTTTGGACAATATGTCAACTATGACCCAGATAGAGTCATTTCCCCTACTAGAAGTAGGCAATCCGGTGATAAAGTCCATTCCAACTGAATCCCATTTCCATTCCGGAATCTATAGAGGTTGCAACAGTCCAGCGGGTCTTTGATATCCCTCATTGACTCTCTGACATATATCACACTTGGCGATATAACTTTCGATTTATCTCTTCATCTTATGCCACTAGAATTGTTCCTTCAAATCCTGATACATCTTCGTTCCTCCGGGGTGGATATAATAAAGAGTATCATGGGCCTCTTTCAAAATTACTTCTTTCAATCCCGAATCTGCTGGTACACAAAGGCGTCCTTTGTACCACATAACTCCTTCTTCGTCTTCGGTGAATCTGGGTACTTTGCCTGTACCGATATGACGCTTGATTCCGTCGATACTAGCATTTCCTTTCTGCGCCTCTTTGATTTGGCTGATCAAAGTGGGTTGAAGTTCTATGCTAGACAAAAATCCTTCACTTACCAATTCCATTCTAAAATCTTCCATCTCTTTGTGCAAACTTGGTTGCTCCTTCAAAATCATGGAGTTCAAGCGGCACGACAATCTGCTAAGGGCATATGCTACCACATTGGATTTACCGGGGTGATAGTGAATGTCTAGATCATAATCCTTGATTAGCTCAACCCATCTTCTCTGTCTCATATTTAGCTCCTTCTGAGTGAATCTTGTGATCCGAATAAATCTCACAACGGTTTCCCATCAGGTAATGCCTCCATGTCTTCAGGGCTAGAACTACGGCTGCGAGTTCGAGGTCATGGGTTGGGTAGTTCTGTTCATGTTGCTTCTGTTGTCGGGATAGATAAGATATAACTTTGCCTTCTTGCATTAGCACACATCCTAGGCCGATCTTGGATGCATCACAATACACATCAAAGGGCTTGGTGATATCCGGCATGATCAAGATGGGGGCTGAAATCAATCTTCTCTTGAGTTCTTGAAAACTCGCTTCACATTTGTCCGTCCATTCAAACTTCTTGTCCTTCTTCAGCAATTGGGTCATGGGTCTGGCGATACTCGAGAATCCTTCTACGAACTTGCGGTAGTATCCCGCTAGTCCGAGAAATGCACGAACTTGGGTTTGAGTGGTTGGGGCTTGCCAATCTTCGACATCTTTCACCTTTGCAGGGTCAACGGCAATTCCTCCGGCTGATACGGTATGTCCAAAGAATCCTACCTCCTGTAACCAGAATTCACATTTTCTAAACTTGGCATACAACTGATGCTCTCTAAGGGTTCCAAGAATGGTCCTTAGGTGTAGCTCATGTTCTTCTTCTGATTTGGAATAAATTACAATGTCATCGATGAAAACAACGACAAACTTATCCAGGAAGTCCATAAAAATCTTATTCATGAGATTCATGAAATAAGTGGGGGCATTGGTTAATCCAAAAGACATGACAGTATACTCGTATAATCCGTATCTGGTGGTAAAGGCAGTCTTTGGGATATCCTCTGCGCGAATATTGAGTTGATGATAGCCAGTTCTAAGATCAATCTTAGAAAACACTTTGGAACCAGTCAACTGGTTAAACAAATCTTCAATCTTTGGGAACGGGTACTTGTTTTTGATAGTGACATCATTCAGCTTCCGATAATCCGTACACAGACGGTTACCTCCATCCTTCTTTTCCACGAAAAAAATAGGTGATCTCCATGGTGACGCACTTGGTTGAATCAATCCAATTTCTATCATGGCATCCAGTTGCTTCTTCAGTTCTGCTAGTTCAGACGGGTTCATACTATATGGTCTCTGGGCTATGGTTCCGGTTCCAGGTATCAGTTCAATGATGAACTCGATATCCCGATCTGGGGACATACCGGGAAAAACATCTGGAAATACATCGGAGTATTCACAGACTATCCAAACTTGGTCAATGGTGGGCTGGGCTATACTCTTGTTGCACTTGAATTTACGAGGCAAGGTTTCAGATACATGCTCGAATGATATTCCGGCTGTACTGGTCACGGTTATGGCTTTCTTGGCACAGTCAATTAATCCTTTGTGTTTGGACATCCAATCCATTCCTAGTACTACTTCCAAACCTTTAGTTCCGAGTACTATTAGATTAGCATAAAAGTCTATGCCATGGATTTGGATAGGGACGGCTTTGCAAATTTGTCTAGCTTTGGTGGTTGAACCGGGGATTTGAACAATCATAACATGCTTCAATTTGGTTGGTTGAATCTTACTAGTGCATGCAAATTCTTCAGTGACAAATGAGTGCGATGCTCCAGAATCAAACAACACTCTTGCAAGTACTGAGTTAACAGAAAACATACCCAGCACAACGTCTGGCGCTTCCTGGGCTTCTTCAGCATGCATGAGAAAAAGACGGCCGTTGCGGTTGAGCGAATTCCCTAGGGCAAACCTTCTTCCGGGCTGAACACGACGCTGCTGCTAAGCTGGGGCATTTGCATTGGGGGCTACGGCATTCTTCTTGGGGCACTCATTGGAGTAGTGAACCTTGGTTCCACATTCATAACAAGTTACTTTCGACTTGTCCTTTGCTGCAACAGGCACAACATTGCTTCCGGTCCTTGGGGCAGTGTTGGTGTTGGTGGCGGCATTGTTGTTGTTGAACTTGGGTGGGACACGGTTGAAATTGCTAGAGTTGTCGGGGTTGTTGTGGTTTCCTCCGGGCCTTGGGTTTTCACGGTTGGGATAGGTCGGACGGTTCATAGGGGGTCTGTTGTTTCTTGGGGCAAATCCTAGAGATGGATTGGGGCGATACTTTGGTGTCTAGTGGGTTCCTGGTTGATGCATCATGCGGCGCTTGTGGTTATCATTGGCCATGTTGATCTTTCCTTCCATCTGGATGGAAGATTCGACTAGGGCTTCAATATCAGCAAAGGTGATATTGACCAACACCGTCTGCATCTCATCGTGCAGACCATTCTGGAATCTCTCTTTCTTCTTGGCTTCAGTGTCGATCTCATTCGGGGCATACCTAGCTAATTACAAGAATTTTTCATGGTATTCAACTACTGTCATCCTTCCTTGCTTCAGTTCTCCGAATTCATCCCTCATCCTCTTGATTAAACCCGGTGGCACATGGGTTCTGCTGAACTTGACCTTGAATTCCTCCCATGTCATCATCTGACCTCCGGTCATTGCACGAACGTTGTTCCACCATGCTCTTGCATCTCCGGCCAGATAGTGAGTGGCGAACAGAACTTTCTCGTTAGCTTCCACTCCTGCGACTTCCACATTGTTCTCCATGGTTTGCAGCCAATCATCTCCATCTAGGGGTTCTTCTGACTTAGTGAAAATAGGTGGATTGGTGTTCTGGAAATTCTTGATCTTAGATCCATGGTTTTCCTGATTTCCATGGCCTTGATTGTTGTTGGCCATCTGAGCTATCTGTTGAAGGGTGTCTAGGTTGGCTTGATGTTCGACTCTTTCGGCTTCACGGTCCGAAACCATCATTTGCAAGAGTTGCAAAATCAGGTCCGGGGCTGAGCCACTTCCTCCGCAAAGCATCTGAAGATTGAGATAGATCATGAGAAAAGAGGGAAATTTCTAAGTTTCAGGGTTGTTTTGTAAAGTTGTTAAAGTGTGACTCAGATTTTGCTAACAACTTGCTTTTCATTCATTCATTCATAGCACACAATACAACTCACACCACAACAAAGAAAAACAGATGGTTTTAAGAACCATTCTGTGAAGCTACGATACAGTGGGGCCGACTACAACTCACTAACGCTAGTGCTCAAGTGCTACTACTCCTTGGAGTTAGTGTACTCATCATCCTCATCATCATCGTCATCGATGAAGGCGAAATCATCCTCATCGGTGAAGAAGTCCATGGCCTGATCCTCCAGAAAGTCATCATCATCACTGAGATAGGAGTAGGGGTCTCCACGAAGGTCTTCTCTGGCATTCTTCCTTTCCTCCAACTGCATGTCTCTCTCGTGGATGGTCTCCTCCAAATCCGTGATCCGGTGGCGAAGACGGGCAATGATGCGCTCCTTCTTGTCGAGCTAACGGCGACGAGAATTGTGATCCTTCACTAGCATGGCGAGGGTCTGATCCTTCTTCTTGGCGATGGCGTACTTGTGGTTGGCGTAGGCACGAGCATTGTCCAACTCCTTCTGATGGTCGTACATCATGAAACTGAGGTGGTCCAACTGAGTCTTCAGCTCGGGATGATGTGGGGCCTCTAGTGGTTGTCCCATAACATCACGCCTTGGGTAGACCTCAAAGCGGGTACCCTTGATCTAATTGATACTCTGCCCACACAGATGGGCAAGAGCTTCCTGCATTGCCCTGGCCAGTCCATCGAGCTATTTGTTCTCTCTTAAGGTGAACTGAATTCCCTCGGCAGTGGGAGGTTTAATCTTTCCTCGGAGACTTTCAACAACTGGCCACTGCAGGTCTTATCCTTCCGGATCATTGAGCTGAGCTCCAAAGAACTCGGGGTGCGGACGCTCCAACAACTCCGATAGCTGGTCCAAGTCACGCTCAAAGATGAGGTCTCCTCCATTCCCCAACTGGTAAAACTTGTTGTACTTCATGTCCATCTATAAGAATATAGGATGAGTAAGATAGTACAGTGACCAAGTGTGTCAAATATTATGTATTTTGCAAGAATTTTTGAGGAACATGTAATTTTGATGAAAGAGTCCAAGTGATAAGAACGGGAATAAGTTTTTGTAAATACTCACTTCCTTTGGTTTTGAAACTAAGTTTTTGATTCAAACGTCCATTCTAACTAGGGTCTCCTATGGTCAGGATGGCTCTGATACCAACTTGTCAACACCCGGATTTTTAATCCCAGATGCCTGTTGTGCCATACATCGCAATCCTAGGATTACGATTTTTGCGAGACATAACATAATTGGATACCACAGTACATCATCCATTACAAACCATACATAAGGTCTTACACAAATAAGGATCTCATGATCCAGCTCTTAATACAACTCAAGCAGCGGAAATACGTAATAATAAAGGTAGCATAGGAGAAGCTCCATCTTCAGGGTCACAGGCAATGCTGACAATGGGAGATTATCCTAGTTGTCGTAACCTTCCCGGGGTCCATCATCCTGGTACTCCTCTTCATAGTCTGGCCACAGGAATAGCCAGGGACAAAGCCATGAGTACTCTTTAAGTACTCGCAACTAATACTAACAAGGGAAGGGTTTTTTTGTAATAGGACACTAACCTCTAGGGTTGTTTTGAAAAAAGCCAGATTTACCTCTACTAAGTTCAGAAGCAAGAAATTTAGTTGAAAGTTTTATAACACCTAAGTGGGAACTTGAATTTCATATCACAACTCTGTTGTGGTCAAGTCAAAGTCACAAATTATTTCACAAGTCATTTTGAAAACATTTGACGGGGGAACAGTATGTCCACTCCAACTGTCCATTACCACGGACGTGGCTATTCGAATAGTTTGACACTCTGCAGAGACTGTACAGTTTCACCACAACATTCGATACATCCGTTAGGAACAAATCCTGAATTCACCATACTCAGTATGCGGATAATCAATCCTAACCTTTCAGTTACACGCCCTAGTATAAGCACCTCTCCTGTGAGTTTGGCCTCCCAACCATGACCAACTGTCATCTTGGGTACTGCACATGTGGACAATATTCACAAGGTAGCCTCAGCTCAGACCTTGGCCGCGAGGGAACCCATACTAAGGTATATAAATTTCCAGTCAAGCCCTACCCAAATTTCGGGTATTGTGGTTGTACAATAAAATTGGAATGGTATCGCATCCAGACAACCAGCAGTTTGATAAAGGGCTAAGGCTCATGCCTTAACATTTTCATCATCAAAATCATCTGGTGTTCGGAAACACATGTCAAAACATTTCAGTAGAATGACTCATCATTCTAAGGTTTTCATAACCATTTTCACCAAGTATTCCCATCTAAAGTTGATCAAGTTTTATACTTAGCACTAGCATCTACAAGTGGTGGTAAATAAATGAGGGGTGGTACACAAGTGGTGATTTGTTAGGTTCAATCTCATGCCTTAGGATGACATTAAGATTATCTAACTTAGGCCAAATTTTATGCTCTTTAAGCTACCTTCCAATATCCTTGTAGTATCTACAGTTCACTATGTAAACTCTAAGAGAAAGTTTTGATAAAGAAATAAGGTATAAAGCTTGCAAGTAAAACTAGGATTGGGTTATCAAGTGGATATGATCACATATGCTTAAGGCATATAGTTGTCATGGCAACAAGCAAGTATTAGCTTGTATAGGTCAACTTCTGTAGTAATTCTTGCATAAGTAGTGTATCTTGCAAGTGTTAGCTTGCCTTGTGCAGAGCAGTGGTTGAAGTTCTCCTCGGCTTCTTCCTCATAGTATCCTCCTTCCTCCTCGTATCCTTGGTCGGTACTAGCGTCTATAAATAAATACGAGGTACACAATCACCAAACAATACTTAACTATTTCCAATCATCACACAATGGTTCACACTAGATGATCTAGCATCATTACTAATATTACAAGATTTAAGCACTTGACTTATTTGTTTTACTTTTAGGAAAGTAATTTCTACTCATTGAAAAACTACTTAAGATTTAATATTCTCCAACTCAAACATGGGATCATGTTGACACATGTCATCACCACATATTTCAGTACATGGGAATGTGATTTAAAGTGGTGTCACAATTTAATAAGGTTTAACCTTTTTATTTTAATTAAATAAAGTGACTAGAAATGCCTATGGGGCATTCTTTTATTACTTGAACATTATGTTCGTAAGTAAACCCATATGTTTTTATATATTATGAAAGGTATGATCAAATTTGATTTTTGAGAGTTGGAATCAACTCAAAAGCTTTTATGGTTGAATTTTGAAAAATGTTTGAATTCAAAAAAGCTTCTGCTTTGTTATTTTTACCATGGTTGATCTACAAATCTAAATGTTTTGAATCCAACGGGCTTGGATTAAGAATTTCAGTACCTTTCTAACAAAGTTAGTTTCATGCATTTTGGATCAGTGAATCGAGCTGGGTTGATTTTTGAATCTAGGTACAGAACTATGTTTGAAATTAAATGAATAAAGCTTAATTTGAATTGTTGGATCGCGCGGGATGTTTTACTGGGCCGTCCCACTACACACAGCGCATACGTGGGCTGGTTAAGTGGTTGTCCCCACGCGTCAGTGAGACGGGGAGGGGAGAAGCGGTACGGGGCGATGTGAACCGTGGGATCTAGTTCTAATCGGACGGCTCTGGTTCATCGTCCACTTCGGGCAGCGCCGGCGAGACAGAACCCTAACACGGCAGGTGGGGGTCGTGGGAGGCTCACCGGGGCTCAGGCGAGGGTCGGCGACGGGGGCGAACGACGAAGTCAACGACGGCGGTTCTCCTGGTACCGGCAGCTTCTCCTGGGGTGGCTCCAATCGACGGCTTCCTTCTTCTCCGGCAGCGGCGGGCTCCAGCCAAATTCCGGCGATGCGCTGCTCGCCTTGCTCCGGGAGTGAGGTGGGGTGGTTCTGGGTGAGAGGGAGTGAATTGGTGTGGCGAAAAGGATGGTGGAGGCCTCTATTTGTAGTGGCGGAAGGGGACCGACGGGAGCGAGCTGAGCTCGTCGTGGTCGACGGCACAGGCAGCTACTAGCATGGGCGACGGTAGGGGACGGTGTTGTGCTCCCTGGCGAAGCTCAACGGCGTGGTCTTGCAGCGTGGGGCAGTGCTGATCAGTCGGAATGTCGCGGTGCTCTGAGCGGGTTGGACGGCGGTTTTAATGTCGCACAACACGCGTGGTCTGCGCGGCGGCGAACAGGCATGTATGGCGGGGTTCTGGGGTTCTGGTGATCATCCCTGCAAGCGGCAAGGGCGGCGCGTGGTCTGTGGGTGCTGGTCGAGCATGGCGCACGGGCGTGCTCTTGGCACTGTCGCAGAGCAGTTTGGCATGGGCGTGTCGTGTGGTCCAGGGGCTGGCATTGCTCGGGACTGGGACAGAGAGTGGCGATGGACGGTGGGGTGCTTGCTAGACATGCTGGCTAGGCTTAGTGCGACCTCTAGCTTGCTGTCGACACTGGGGTGGCAATGGTGCTCTCGGCATGCTTGCCATTAATGGCTAGGTTTGCTCACAGTGGTGCTAAAGATTGTTAAAGGGGCTAGATGATCTACTAAGGGCTAGTTGAAACCAGAGAGGGAACAAGTTAGGACAATTTTACTGCACACTATAGTGTTAGATGTTTGTTTGACTTGAATCTGCAAGGTGTTTAATGAAATGGCCGCAAGAAGTTTAAATTTGAATTTTGGACTCAAACTTTGTGGGTTTGCTAGGCACATACTAGGGGTGTCTGGTTAGTTGGATTAGTCAAGGGGCATTGGTTTGGTTGGGTTTTGAAAATGGATGATCTTCACATATGAATAACATTCAATTTTGAATTGTGATTTGAATGGGTTTGCCAAATGTTTCTGCAAGTTTGAAAGGTGGGCTTTGATTCACTTTTACTAGTTCTATCAAGGGGTGAAAAGAATTGGGAAAGTTTCTGTTTGAAATCTTGGACTAGAAACACTCAAAATGACCTAGTGAGCAAGATTGGCAAAAATGACCATTTGCTTTGTTTTTTATTTTCTTTTGACTTGTTTCTGCCTGGAAATGTTTTATATGATGTTATTTTCAGCTTTAAACTATTTCTTGCTATTTAGGTCAATCACACAAGTCCATTCATGCATTGGTCAAATCATTTCATTCACACATTCATTTATATGATTTTAATTAATCAAAGTTTTTGTTAACCCTAATTTTAGTGATTAGAGTTTGATGATCCTTGTTTTATATTTTTGGGATGTTACAGAAGGTGGGCTCCGGCCCAGGTAGAGCTAGGAACAGATTTTTTTTATTTCCTGAAACATTTTCTATTTCTGTTTTGACTTTCTCTTTGTATATTCATTTTGTAATCTGTTTTGTATAATTTCAAAATACAGAAACTTTTATAAACACTTTAAATACTTCAGAACCCTTATAATCCATTTGGGTTCCAAAATATTTTTGTGTTTTCAAATATTTAAACCCATTTGAAGGTTTTCAAATAGAGAAGGAAAATAGGGTTTTGGGTTTTATTTTAGTGTTTTCTTTCGTGCATGCATTTTAAGATGAGGATGATGCTCATTAATGCGCAATCAAATCCTAATTAGGGTTTGTAAAACTAGGGTTGTTACAACTCCCTCTTCCAGTGTCCATTTTTGGCGTTGAGAAACTCCATAGGGATGACCTTGATCTCCTTGTTTTGCTTGCTATTGCTCCCAATCTCCATAGGAACGTCTCTCCTTGGCTTCTTGGCCCTTGGTTGCTCTATGGTTCGTGACCTCACGTATGAACAAGAGGTAGCTTAGTTCCTGGTGATTATGATTAGAGAGAGACACAATGACAGTATATAAGAGGGGTCAGAGATTAGTAAAACTCGCGAGAAACACCAAATTCACGCCCAAGCAAAGAATCTTAATGGAACAGGGAAAGGAATCACGGATTTGGAGAAGTCCTGTTGCGTAACGACCAACTATATGGTCGCGGCCCGTATAGCTCCGGCCGTATAGTTGGTTCCGGGCAGATATTTCCAAATATCTTGAGTCCAGGTCGGTTAGGTTACCGACTTGGAACTGACAAACCCCTTTTTCTTATATGAATAAAAACAAAAAAGGATCAAAGATGCCAGAAGGTTTAACGACCAACTATACGATGCGAGTAAATTTTCCCGGCCGTATAGTTTCCAAACATCGAAAAATTCCGTGAACATTTAACGACCAACTATACGGCGGGAGATTTTTCTCTGGCCGTATAGTTGCGACCATATAATTAGTAAAACCCCTGAGAAACTTCAGAAAAACAAGAGGAATTCATAGGTAAAAAATTCAGAAGTAAAAATTGTGAAGACAAATCACTTATTTGAGAAAGAAAACTTATCTTGCACTTATCGTTTATTTATTCGGGGATGACAAGCTCCTCCAACAAAAAGGACTTCTTCTCTTTTGGACGAATTGACCTTATTTCATCTAAAAACTCTCGTAAGCGAAAATCACAAGGACTAAAGTTCCTCTCAATGAGATTGGTGCCTTATTGAGCACATATATCTTTATTTCTTGCCTCTGCATAATTTGTAACTCAAATTCTTGAAGTAGAAGGATCCAACGGATTAGTCTTGGCTTATGATTTTTCCCTCAAGGAGTTCTTTTAAACCATCACGATCCATATGAACTCTTATTTTTGCATCCACTATATAAGAACAAAATTTATCGCAAGAGAAAAATATGGCAAAAGTTCTCTTTCTTCCTTAGGATAATTCTTTTGAGCACTATTAAGAGTTCTACTAGCATGATGTATGATGACCCACAAGTATAGGGGATCGCAACAACCTTCGAGGGTAGTATTACCCAATTTATTGATTCGACACAAGGGGAGCCAAAGAATACTTATAAGCCTTAACAACTGAGTTGTCAATTCAGCTGCACATGGAAATAATCTTGCTCACAATAGTTTATCAGTAGCAACAGTTTTGTAGTAGCAATAGCAAAGTAACAGCAGCAGTAGAACAAAAACAGTAGTAACAATAGTAGAAAACAGTAGGATTTGAGTGCGGTAGGCATAGGGATGGATGGACGGGCGTTGCATGGACAAGACTATTCATATAACTTCAAGATCTAGGGCATTTGTAGATAAATAAGGTAAATCATCCAAGTACTAAACAATCATAGGCATGTGTTCCATATATAGTCATACGTGCTCGCAATGAGAACTTGCACAACATCTTTTTTCCTGCTAGCCCGTTGCAGCGGGGCCTCAAGGGAATCTACTGGCAATTAAGGTAGTTCTTTTAATAGAGTACCGGAGCAAAGCATTAACACTCCATGAACACACGTGATCCTCATATCATAGCCAACCCCTCCGGCTGTCCCAATTTCTGTCACTTTGGGGCCGTTGGTTCCGGACAATGATATGTGTACACAACTTGTAGATAACATCACAAACAATACTATCATGATGAATCAGTAACATGTTCAGATCCGAGATCATGACACTCGGGCCCTAGTGACAAGCATTAGGCACAACAAGTTGCAACAAAGTCAAATAGCACTAATAAAGATACTAGGCACCATGCCCTAACAATCTTATTCGATTACATGATAGATCCCATCCAATCCCTACCATCCCCATAGCCTACAGTGGGGGATTACTCACTCATGGATGGGGGAAACATGGATGGTTGATGGAGCGGAGTCGGTGATGATGATGGCGATGATCTCCTCCAATTTCCCGTCCCTACACGGTGCCAGAACAGAGTTTCTGGTTTCGAATCGCGGTTTCTGGTGGTGGCGGCGCAGCGCAATGATGGCGATGCCCTAACATCGCGGTTTTAGGTTAGAAGGATTTATGTAGGCGCAGAGGGAGACCGAGGTGTCCACACCCCTACCAGGCGTGGCCTGGGCTAGCCCGCGTGGCCAGGGGGTGTGGGCCCCTCGTGGATCTCCTCTGTCTCATCTTCTGGCTCCATGAATCTTCTCGTAAAATAGGAGTTTTGACATATTTTCCGGGATTTTTCCTGAAAGTTGATTTTCTGCACAAAAACTAGACACCAAAGCAATTCTGCTGAAAATAGCATCATTCTGTGTTAGTTGTATCCAAATCACACAAGTTTAGAGGAGAAACAAGAAAGTGTTCAGGAAAGTAGATACGTTTTGGACGTATCAACTCCCCCAAGCTTAGCTTATTGCTTGTCCTCAAGCAATTCAGTTGAATACTGAGTGCGATAAAAGAAACTTTCATGAACACATTTGCTTCATATGATGTATGTATTCTCAACACATGATCAGTACTTAGATAATTCATAATAAGGAGTAAGCAACTAAGTCTACTCAATATTCATTGCAAGCTATGAAGAGATTCCAACACAATAATAATAAGTAGCATGAAACATAAACATAAGCAACATTTCAATGCTGATAAGAATGTATGATAGAGTGGTATCTCGCTTGCCTTTGATTGTGGAGCAAAACATAAATGCCAACGCACCTCTGAAGTTCAAGTGAAGACTAGAAGTAAAGATATCAAAGATACAAGAATCAAATTCATGACATAATTAACCAAGTTTTGAGACAAGCATATTACACTAAGAATGAAAACTGTGCTCTCAAGAAGGTTATCATAGAATAAGTGGCGACTCAACAAAGAAGTGAAAAGGTTTTGAAAAGTTTGAAAGGCTTCCAAATGCTGAAAGTATGGTACTCATTATCTTTGAGCTCTCATTGCCCCTAACATAGGCATCTTTAAGTGGTTAAGTTTAAAGTGAGGTCCAATATAAGATATATGCTTGGCAGACCATAAACTGGAAATGCCATGTCCCTTGAGTACGAGGGCCGCTCCTCATGCTACTCAACTTTAATTATCGGTAAGTTCTTGTCATAGTAAATACGTGTGTATCATAGAGAACCGCCAACGGGGTACCCCTTGCACATGATACATGAGCTATCCCATATCAAAATGACAAGGCAAGCAGAAAATGAGCATCTCAGCAATCTTCTTATTTATCATGGGAAAATGGTGCTTTTTTCTCTCTTTCCTCTCTTCTCATATCTTTTTTACTTTTTCTCAATCTCTTTTTTTATAAGAAGAATGCTTCATAGATTGCTCACTATGGTGATGCTGCAAGTTTCCACCATGATTAGGCATGGCTTAGGCTAGCGGCCCAGACATTTCTCTAACACATATACTTAACTCCATGGACTTACAAGATCCCCTTTTATTTCACACCGACGACATCCGTAAACAAAAGAGCATGATATCAATGGGATAATATTTACAGGTGTTGAAAGCGTTCCCCGTGACAGCATGTTTCTGCTAACTCCCATCCTATAATTTGCAAGCATATAACTTTCATGGACAGTCACAATGTTTCAGGTTTATTAAGTGCAAGAAAATAAAGTGTGCCATCAAGTTCATGAGAGCTTTACTAACTAACTTTCCCATAACAAGCAAACATTTTATTTGGAAGAAAACAAGGCATAATGAATATGCATGGAATAGCAAATGATGCTAGTAGGTAGGTATGGTGGACACGTTTTGACAAATTTGGTTTTGGGGAGTTGGAAGCATGAGTAGAGCTCATACTCAGTGCAAGTGAAGGCTAGCAATAGAAAGGAGCGACAAACGAGAGAACAATAACTGTCATAACCATGCTTGCAACAAAACAAAATTAATTATGGCGTAAAAGTGATACAAGAACTATGAGGCAAAATAAATCATCAAGGCTTAACTGACTTTGTTTAGTCATATGCATGCGTGAGCATGTGCCAAGTCGATTCAAATGAAACATTCATAGGAGGATACCACAATGTCATACCAAGTTATGAATAGAACAATGCAAGCAAACATTCATATGACATGCTACAAACTATTAGCAAGTTAGAGCTAATCATAAGAGAGTAAGAACTACTAAGCATCCAATAAATACATACACCTTACATGAACAAACTAAGCATGCCCACAATGATGAGTATATGTACAAAAATGAAGACAAATAAAGTTAATTACTAGCCTCTTACCACACCTCAAGTTGCCACTAATCATCATTATTGCCTTTCACTTGTGTGGCTTGAATAATAACATGAAACCAAACTCCACTAAGGACCGCTGAACCGTACAATGAACTTCACAAAACCAAAGAAGAAGAACAAATATTTTTGGTGTTTTCGATTTTTTAAAGCAAGCACTCAAAGCAGAAACAAACAAAGAAAATTCTTTTTGGATTTTTCTTAAAGCAAACCAAAGCTAAAAAGCAAAGAAACAAGCCAAGAGAAACAACAAAAATATTTTTGGTCTTTTTGTGTTTTGGAAATCAGAAATAAAAACAAAAAGGAAAGCGAAACATGGATATACAAAGTACCGACAAAGCATGATATGTAGATGAGTGTGGTGTCGGTATACCTCCCCCCAATCTTAGGCTTTTGGCCTAAGTGGAGCTCAATCAATAACGCGGGTAGTAACTTGTAACATCCCAAAAATCATGAATTCTAAAAGAATGCATTGAATTCATATTGTCATAGCATTTAGGGTTGGTACAAAAAAATTCAAACTTTGAAATCAAACAAAACCATTTTTATGCCCACTTTAATATTCATATGAGGCATGGTTTTGCTCTTATTTTCAAAGGACTAAGGTTTGTTTGTGTAAACAGTAGTGTTTGACAAACATTTGAGTGCAAGGATCACACTACAAAAATCTAGAGAAGATTTGAAATCAAACTTATTTGAATTAAGGTTTGAAAATCATTCCAGAAAAATCAAACAGAAAAGGAAAAGGCAAAAAGGAAAAAATAAAACCGGCGCTGCCCTTTGAGACCAGCTCTAGATCAGGCCCAAAAGCCCACCCGGGTAATTTTCCCTCCCCCTCTCTCTCAACCACGCGCGCATACCCCTCCCTCGCTGACCAGTGGCCCTAGACGCCACGTCGTCATCATCCCCAAACCCCGCACGCCCCGACCCCATCGTCGCCGCCGTTACCTCCATCACAGCCATGATTGAAGAGGGCTTAATTGCCGGTCAATGCCACGTGATTTCCTCGCCCCTCGCCGGATACTTAACTCCCACACCGCCACGGTCATTTCCCCCCAACCACCAGCACCAGAGCGCCCCAGGCTGGCCGTATTTGCGCTTGCGTCACCGCTGCCCGAGCATCTCCGGTGAGATATTCCGGTGAGCACCGTCCAGCCCGCCCCCTCTCGTTCATGCTATCGTGCTTCCTTTGATATTGTGCTTCTTCTCATGCCCTTTCTTCATCTGCTCGTGATACAGAATGTCGTCTTCGTCAAGCATCGTGAGCACCCGACGCCATCCTTGTCTCCGACAAGAAATCCCGGTAAGATGCGACCGCCCTGGCCTCTGAACCAAACGAGCTTGTTCGCCTGAACCTTGCGCACGTCCTGATGCCTCTGGTTTTTGCTAAGGTGGCCCAGGTCATCGCCTCCATCGCCGTCCGCACGAGCCCGACGTTGTCTGTAACTCCGACGAGCCCCAGCGACCGCATTAGCTCGCCCCTGTCCGAACCAAGGCCACGTTGAGCTTCCTCGCGACCTTGCGACACTGGTAAGCATGACCACAGCCCCTAGCCCCCTATGGAATCGCTGGAGCACTGTCACCAGTAGCGCCCGCCGCCGCCAGTGGCCATTTGCGTCGCCCATCCATGGTCGCTTGATCGAGCACCATTGGATCTTGATCCTAAGGCGTAAAACAGATCACTTAACGAACCGTTATCGATCAATCTGGCCCGTGCAATTTCATTTAGATCATGCGGCTCTCGTTGATCTATCCGCATGAAGCAGTACGGGCCAATCAGATGCGCCCACGTGTCTGGATTTTAGATTTAAAATCTGTTTTTGAATCTATTAGATTTGCAAACTTGTAAAATTCATATCTTTTGTTCTGTTTATCCAAAAAAATGCAAATAAGATATCTTTGGATTCAGAAAAATGAGCCCTACATTACTATGGGCTTAAATTTGTATTTTGCTTCTGGAAAAAATATAATTTTATGGAGAACACTTTATAGGCTTATTTTGACTATATAAAATGATTTTTAAGCAAATTCAAGTTTGCTTAGACTTTAAATGGATGTTTATAAAATGTTTAGTACTGTTTAGTTTGACTTTTTACTATAGAAAAGTCATTTCATTACATTTTCATGCATTCATATTATTTTTTCTTGAATATTTGAATGTGAATTTGGTGTTATCATTTTATGTGTAGATTTTGGTGCTAGTGGTGATTGTGAGTGTGAGGATTGTTACTACTCCCCCAACTACTACCAAGGAAAGTGGTGCTTCATGTATTTTGTCCTATTATTTTGACTATGCACTAGTGATATTTTGAATAGAGCTTGCATGGAATTTTTGCTAAGTATATATATGCTATGCCTTGGGAAATCCTAGTAGTTGTAGTCTTAGTAGAATTTTCTCTAAGTTAAGATACTTTCTATGTTATCATGCTTAGTATATCTAGTAGAAAACAAGGTTGGATTATATTCATGCTATGGAAATTGTTCTAAGTCTTTTGACTTGTGTTTTGACTAATAAAACAACTAAGTGAATGAATCACCTGGGTGGAATGATATGATGGTTTATGTTGAGTGGTTACACAAGTACCATGTCTATGATTTACCTTGTGTATCTCACTTGTGGAAAGCCACCCAGGAACAAAGTGATTTGAGATACTTAGTGTTTAGAAGCTTCTAGTGCAACCACATGGCATATGGGCTCTGCCTTGATCATATAGGTTGCAATAACTTAGCCAGATGGACAGTTGGTGGTAGGGTGATAGGATGGAACGCGTCCATGGTGGTCAAAGGGAAGGCTTCTGAAAGGTCTCGTATCGATGCATGTCGAGTCTTGTGGGGAAAGTGCACCACCTCTCGAGAGGGTAAAACCTAAGTACTTAGTCGTGTCCCGGCAACGGACAATTTGAGCATCAAAGACAATTGAAGATATCAAGGATCTCCTCATCCCAATTTCTAAGTTAAAAACTTGTTGTTGAACAAGGGTAAAGGTTCACCAATGTCTATTGGTGGTTCCTTGGGAGTTTTTGCCAAACAAAAACTTAGTGTTTTCAACTAATAGGAAAAACCCTATTTTGAGCAAAGCAAGCCTAATACACTTAGCCAAATTCATATAGATGTTAGATACTACTATTCTACTATGGTATCACTTGCCAATACAATTCCAAATGTATTGACCCAATGTAGCTGTAACTTATGATGTTGCAGGTTACTCTGATGGATGTTAGGGTTATGAGTCTACACTCAACATGCTTGCTTGTGGCACATGCAGATGAAGACTTAGTTCTTTACTTTATATTGTGAACTTTTGTATTAAGCCTTTGGCTATGGAGTTGTAAAAGACTATGTTTATCTCTAGAATGACGATGTAATAAAGACCTTTGTATCTGTGTACTTCATCTTAAACTGTGGATGCTAGCATTTGATCCAGGGACTAGCATTGCAATCACAGGGACCTTTACCTTATAAAGGTGGGGTCTTACAGATTGTATCAGAGCACTGTGTTGCTTGTAGGATTATGACCCTAAGTTGGATTAGACTAAGAAAACCACTAAGGAAAAATGCAACACTTTGCAAATTCCACACTTGTCTTTTTCTTCTCGTAAGCCTCTTCTTATCTTCTTTCTCATCTCAAATTGGAGATGGCCACCATCAATGAAGCCGTCAAGAAGGGACCACTCATGACCATGACTTTAGAATGTGAGACGAAGTTTCCCAAAGCACTCAAAACCCTTATGGTTAGCTTGGGGATACATGGTGAGGCCGTGTACAAGGGATTTCCAGTTATGGATGAAGGAGAAGAATATTGGTGGGTGCAACTTCACTTGTACAAAAACAAGGGAGACAACCACAGAGAGTCGGGAGTCTACACGGGCACCAACTCAGAAATGTATACGACATTCTTTGACTCTGCAAGAAATGTAGCTTGGAATGCTATCAAGGAGCTTGGTGAAAGACTCAAGTATAGAATGCTCAACACCCAAAATGATCTTAAGGAGGAGAAGAAGTATACCCAAGACTTAGAGACCGCCATAAAACGTCCAAGGGAGGATATCATAGACTTAGCATATGAGTGAGGATTGTAACGTACTCTGCTAGTTGGACCACCACACTTGTCGTTTTCTCGCAAAAATTTGTCTAAGCTATGTTTAAACCTTAGTGCTTGTGGTAGAGTTTGTATGCCATGACCTGTATGTTTTATGGATGATTGTATGATTTTTACTATCTTTTTACTGTCTTGTTTTTCTCTTACTTGTGTTGTTCTAATATTTCTCTATCTTATACATTAGATGCCTAGCTTTGTGATCAGCACCTGCCGAGGAGTTCAATGGAACTCGTTTTTGTTCACGTATCGTGTAGTTCACTAGTGTGCTCAACCTCCCACTTCCTAGTATTAAGGCACTCCAACTTACCAAGTTCGAGAGGAAGGATCTTTGGGGCTTTAGAGTCACACAGCCAGGACGCCAGACGGAACCACTCATGGAGTAGATTACAGTCAAGCTGATGCACGATGACAAGGAGAAGAGACTAGATGTAGTCATGCAGGAGCTACTTGGACGCCTCTGTGGACGCCACGCCACCGAGCTTAGGGGCCTCTACTTCCACCCGTTCGGGAGACGTGACGAGGAGGGAGAGGCATTGGTGTATGAGGGCGCTGCTAGAGAGACGATAGAGCCATTTCGTTTGTACCTCCAGGACCTAGAGGGTCTTATTAGACACCTCGACACAGATAGGACCAACGTCATGCTTAGCAATGACAAGCTTCAGGTTCAGTTGAGGGAGAAGGACAAACTCTTGACGGAGCAGGATGAGATCGTCAAGGAGATGGAGGCCAGATTCGAGAGCCAGGACAAGAAGTTCAAGAATTAGGAGAGGAGAGTTCAAGACATAAAAAAGAAGATTAAGGACATGAAGGCCGAGATAGAGGCCAAGGACTTTGAGTTAGAGACTCAGCAGAGAGTGATAGAGAGGCTTCGCTCGCAGAAGAGAGCCCTTCGCGCGAAGATTGAGGCCTTGACCACCAGCGTGGAGGAGTACAAGTCAGCTATGGAGACAGTCGGACTTACTCTTGTGGACGTGTAGGTCGACATGGAGGAGTAGTTGATTATTCGGATACCTATTTATCTATCATCCTTTGACTACTGAGTCGCAATGATCATCCAACATGTGGATGGCTTGCTATTATGTTTACTTTTCCAAACTTGTTGTTTACGTTGTTTAAACTCTATGTTTATCTTGTGATGGTTTATTATGTTTGTTTCTTTGTGATGTATTGTGAATAGCATCTATGAGTTATATCTCATTACTTATCCTTATTGAAACCACATATGCGTCCCCGTCATGCCAACCCCAACCCAAACAACAACAACAACAATAATGTCAATCCCGAGATGCAGTAGTTGATGTCAGCTCAAACTCAACTGATGCAGATGATGACCTAGTTCATGGCCAATCAAAATCAGAATCACAACAACAACAACAACAACAACAGCAACAGCAACAGCAGCAGCAACAACAGCAACATCAACAACAACAGCAGCAGCAGCAACAGCAACAGCAACAACAGCAACAGCAACAGCAACAGTAACAGCAACAACAACAACAACAACAACAACAACAACAACAACAACAATCCCAACAACCTGCCAGCCTTTGATATCCTTACGAGGTTTTTGAGGTTGAGGCTAGCAAAGTTCTCGGGAACCACTGATCCAATGGTAGCCAATGACTGGTTACGTTATGTGAACAATGACTTGGTCACTGTTGGCTGCATTAATGAGGAAAAGGTCAGATTCGCAGCACATCTGCTTGAAGGACCGGCAGCAACATGGTGGGATAACTTCCAGATCACCACTCCCCTTGAGGATGTGACTTGGGCTATTTTTGAGGATGGATTCCGTATAGCTCATATCTCATCGGGAGTGATGAACTTGAAGAAGAAGGAGTTCCATAATCTGAAACTGCGTCACCGCAGTGTGGCTGAATACATTGAGGAGTTCAACAATCTGGCGTGCTATGCACCGGATGAGGTTGATACTGATGCCAAGAGGAAGGAGAAGTTCCTCGAGGGATTGAATGTTGAGATGAACCTGCAGCTATCTATTTACTATGTCCCAACATATCAATCACTATGTGACAAGGCCGCCATATTGGAAAGCAAGATGAAGCAGGTTGAGAACAGGAAGAGGAAGCATCACTTTGACAAGCATAACTCGAGATCGTCTCACAAGCGTTCTCATGGTGATGATAGTGGAGGTTCTGGGTCCCACAAGCATGGGAAGTATAATAGTTACCACAATAGTAACCGTCACCATGACAACAAGCACCACCATAGCCATGATAATTATAGGTATAAGAACCACAAGAGTGGACAGAAGAGCCACCATAGTGGAAATGGCAATGGAAGTCAGCCTACTAAAAGATATATTAGTCAGGTTGAGTGCTTCAAATGCAAGAAAACTAGGCTCTATGCAAAAGAATGCCCAGAAAAGAAAGTTGAAGGAGCCAACAAGCCCAACCATTTCCAGAAGGGACAAGTGAACCACATCAATGTGGAAGAAATTTATGAAGAGTCTGATGCTATGGCTGGTAAGTTCAAGCTTAATTCTTTTCCAGCACTTGTTCTTTTTTATACCGCCGCATCGCATTCATTCATATCAAGAGCATTTGTTGATAAAAATGGACTTCTAACTGAAACTATTGGGTGTCCTATTAAAGTAAGCTCTCTCGATGGAGAGATGATAGTGAACTTTGGATGTCATGATCTTGTGATAGAATTTGGAAAGTATAAGTTTCCAATTAGTTTGATAATCCTAGATTCCCAAGGATTGGTGTTATTTTGGGCATGGATTGGATGGCTAAGTATGAGGGGGTACTAGATTGTGCCAATCATACTGTTACACTCACAACCCCGGACAAGAAACGGATTAGGTTCAAGTCTAACTTTGAGTCTAAAGGGAGTAAGCTAAATTCTCTTAAGGGGGTTAGCATTGATAGTGTATCAGTTGTGAAGGAATATCCGGATGTGTTTCCGGAAGAATTACCAGGAATGCCGCCGGATAGAGATGTGGAGTTTATGATTGACTTGTTGCCAGGATCTGGACCAATAGCAAAGAGACCCTACAAGATGTCAGTTGATGAGTTAAAGGAACTCAAGAAACAACTTGGAAAACAGTTGCAGAAAGGATTTATTCAACCAAGTTCTTCATCTTGGGGTGCACCAGTTCTGTTTATTGAGAAGAAGGATAGAAGTCAAAGGTTATGCATAGATTACCGTTCACTCAATGAGGTGACAATAAAGAACAAGTACCCTTTGCATAGAATCAATGATATGTTTGATCAGCTAGAAGGAGCTCGTGTGTTCTCAAAGATTCATCTCCGATCAGGTTACTTTCAGCTAAAGATTAGAGAGCAAGACATACCTAAGACTGCTTTCACTACTAGGTATGGATTGTATGAGTATACTGTGATGCCATTTGGATTGACAAATGCACCAGCTTATTTCATGAATATGATGAATAAAGTGTTCATGGAGTTTCTTGACAAGTTTGTTGTCGTATTCATCGATGACATTTTAATCTATTCCAAGAGCAAAGAAGAGCATGAAGAACATTTGTGTTTGATACTTGAGAAGCTCAGGGAGCACAAGTTGTATGCCAAGTTCAGCAAGTGTGAATTTTGGTTGAATGAAGTTGGATTTCTCGGACATATTGTGTCGGGAGATGGTATAGTTGTCGATCCCGCAAAGGTGTCAGCTGTAACTAAGTGGGAATCTCCCAAGTCAGTTAAGGAAGTTCGTAGTTTCCTAGGCTTGGCAGGATACTATAGAAGGTTCATTGAGAATTTCTCAAAAGTAGCTAAGCCAATGACGGAATTACTTAAGAAAGATAAGAAATTTGACTGGACTGAAGGTTGTGAAGTCAGTTTCCAGTAATTGAAGAAGAGACTAGTGATAGCACCAGTATTATGTCTGCCAGATTTTGAGAAAGATTTCCAAGTCTATTGTGATGCATCTCACCAAGGATTAGGTGGAGTTTTGATGCAAGAAGGGAAAGCTGTGGCTTATGCCTCGAGAATCCTCAAAAATCATGAAGTGAATTATCCTACTCACGACTTAGAGTTAGCCTCTGTTGTACATGCACTCAAAACATGGAGACATTATCTTTTGGGAAAGCGTTGTGAAGTGTTCATGGATCACAAGAGTTTGAAATATATCTTCAGTCAGAAAAAAATCAATATGAGACAAAGAAGATGGGTAGAGCTCATCAAGGACTATGAATTGAGTTTGCAATACCATCCCGGTAAAGCAAATGTTGTAGCGGATGCTTTAAGCCGTAAGGTTTATGTGAATGGCCTTACTACGGGAGATTTGCCAGAGGATCTGTGTGCCCAATTCAAATATCTCGGATTGGAGATTGTGCCTGAAGGATATCTTATGTCATTGGATGTTAAACCCACATTGTTGGAAAATATCAAAGAAGCCCAAAAGATGGACAAGGAAATTGAACAGATTAAAGGTAAAATTAGCAAAGGGAAGGCTAATGGATTCCATGAAGACGAACATGGTACTTTATGGTATGGAAAACGTATCTGCATTCCGCAAGATCCGGATCTTCGGAAACTGATTCTGCAGGAGGCACACAATTCACCATATTATATTCATTCGGGTAACACCAAAATGTACATGGATGTGAAGAAAAGATTTTGGTGGAACAATCTCAAGAAGGATATTGTGGAGCATATTGCCTTGTGTTATGTGTGTAGTCGAGTGAAAGCGGAACATCAGAAACCGGCAGGGTTATTACAACCACTACCTATTCCTGATTGGAAGTGGGATAAGATTGGTATGGATTTTATCACCGGATTGCCAAGGACTAGATCCATATATGATTATATCTGGGTTGTTGTAGATCGCCTCACTAAAGTGGATCATTTCATACCCGTGAAGACAACCTATACAAGTGCTAAGTTAGCCAAGATCTATATGAATAGGATTGTATGTCTGCATGGAGTACCCAAGAGTATTGTGTCTGATAGAGGAACTCAGTTCACTTCGCATTTTTGGCGACAACTGCATCAATCATTGGGAACAAGACTAGAGTTCAGCACGACTTTTCACCCCCAAATTGATGGACAGGCAGAAAGTACTAATCAGATTTTGGAGGATATGTTGAGGGCATGTGCCCTAGACTATCGTGCTAGTTGGGATGAAAGTCTACCTTACGGAAAATTCTCTTACAATAACAGTTATCAATCAATCATTGAGATGGCACCGCTTGAATTTCTTTATGGAAGGAAGTGTACTACGCCATTGCTATGGAGTGGAGTAGGAGAAAGAAATTTGTTCGGACCAGAGCTGATCAAGGAAGCTGAAGAGAAAGTTAAATTGGTAAAGGACAGATTGAAGATAGCCCAGTCCCGACAAAAGATCTACGTAGATCCAAAGCATAGATAAGTCACCTATGAGGTAGGTGATAGAGCTTATCTTAGAGTCTCACCACTTCGTGGTGTGAAGATATTTGGAGTCAATGGAAAATTAGCACCAAGGTATGTTGGACCATTCAAGATTTTGAGCCGCAAAGGAGAAGTGGCTTATGAGATTGAATTACCTAAATCACTATCAGCAGTTCACAATGTGTTTCATGTGAGTCAGTTGAAGAAATGCCATCCGGAGATGGAAGAAACTTCTTTAAAAGAGACTATACCTTTGGAAGAGGTTCAATTGTAGAGTGATCTCACATATGAGGAGAAACCTATCAAGGTTCTTGAGACTACAGAAAGAGTTACTCGGACTAAGACTATCAAATTCTGCAAAGTTCAGTGGAACAACCATTCCAAAGAAGAAGAAACTTGGGAAAGAGAAGATGACCTTCGGAAAGATCACCCTCACCTATTTGCTAGCCAATCTGAGTCTCGAGGGCAAGATTCATATAGGGGGTTAGATTTGTAACATTCCAAAAATCATGAATTGTAAAAGCATGCATTGCATTTATATTATCATAGCATTTAGGGTTGGTACAAAAAATTCAAAGTTTGAAATCGAACAAAACCATTTATATGCCCACTTTAATATTCATATGAGGCATGGTTTTGCTCTTATTTTCAAAGGACCAAGGTTTGTTTGTGTAAATAGTAGTGTTTGACACACATTTGAGTGCAAGGATCACACTACAAAAATCTAGAGAAGATTTAAAATCAAACTTATTTGAATTAAGGTTTGAAAATCATTCCTAAAAATCAAACAGAAAAAGAAAAGGCAAAAAGGAAAAAATAAAACCGGCGCTGCCCTTTGAGCCCAGCTCTAGATCAGGCCCAAAAGCCCACCCAGGCCATTTTCCCTCCCCCTCTATCTCTCACCCGTGCGCGCATACCCCTCCCTCGCTGACTAGTGGCCCTAGACTCCACATCGTCATCATCCCCAAACCCCACACTGCCGACCCCATTGTCGCTACCGTTACCTCCATCACTGTCGTGATTGAAGCGGGCTTAATTGTCTATTAATGCCGCGCGATTTCCTCACCCTCGCTAGCTACTTAACCCCCACACCGCCACGATCATTTCCCCCCCAACCACCAGCACCAGAGCTGTCACATCCCAAAATTTTCCAAATTTTGTAATGTGAAAAATAAATAAATAAACAAAATAAATAATTGTTGAAATTTAGGGTGAAAAGAAACTTTTTGTTTATAAATGGAAACTTAAAATCCCATCTTGAACAAACTTTGAATAATGTTTGAATCCAACTAAGTTCAAATCAAGTGGGAATGCATTCTTCATAAATGCATCTTGAAATTTAAACATTTGGAAAATAAACCAAAACCCTAAAACCCTAATGGAAGAAAAACATTTCCAAGTTATATCCAAGATCATGGATTGGATCCATATAAAAATTTGTCAACAAATATTTATAAATGATCAAGAATGACAAATAAAAATATCATAAAACCATATGAATTGGTTTCACTTAAATTTGGAGCCATAGATAAAATCTTATGAATTCAATAAGATAAGGAAATTGAATTTCCAAAGCTATTAAAGCACCTATCTAAAAATCCATGCCAAATGGTGAGCAAATAATCCTAAAGATATTTAAAAGGATAAATAAATATTAAATAAGATTTTACAAATTGGAATCACCAAGTTTGGATCTATAAATAAAAATATATGGATTTTATAAAATAGAGAGAGAAATATTAAAAGAGGAATATTTAAAGGCCAAATTAAATCTTGACCTAATCCATAAGAAAATGGAATAAATATAATCCAAATCCAAATGAAATAATGGATAAAGAATTTTCAAATTAAATAAAATGGCATTAACCAAATTCTATTCCATTGGATTAAAACAAAATCCCTAATAAGAATGATTAATTAAATTAGGGGAAAATAATTGGAATTTACCCAAGTGGAATAAAAGTTATTTAATTAACTCAAATGAAATAAAAGAATCATTTAAATAAAGTTATATGGAATTGAAACCATATTTGATTTCATTGGAATAAAAACAATTGCCCAAATTAAAATGATTAATAATCATAATAAAATACTATAAATAGTACAAAGTGAATTATTTAGCATCCCATTAAATAAAAAAACCTACTGAAAACGTTTTGTAAAAAGATTGGATTTTAAATAAGGTTTGAAAATATATCTTATTTGATTTAACACAAGGGCCTATTTTAAATAATTATTATACCCTAAAAAGAATAAAAGAATTATTCTAAATTTGACTTTAGAATGTATTATTAATCAGTATTTGAATATACACAAAGTTTGGTTGAAGTTTGAATTCAAATGGTTGTTAGAAATAATTAAACAAAATCAAAACAGAATAATGAATACAAAAAAAGAAAAGGCTTCCGAACAAAAAATATATATAAGAGGCCAGCCCAACCCAACCAGGCCCAACTGGCCCAGCAGCCCACTCCCTCTCTCCACGAGAAAAACTTTTCGCACTCATAAACCCACCCGCGCAGTCGCTGACTAGCAGGCCCCACCTCCCCCTCTCTCTCACTGACTGCTGAGCCCCACCTGCCAGACCATCGTCTCCACCCACGTGATGACCACGCCTCACCTCGCTGCCGTTTCTGCCGCTGATCCCTCGCGATTAATTCGGGTTAATGGCCGCGTAATTCTTGCACTTGACCATGCTCCCTTAAACGCCTCCCTCTTCTCCCTCTTTCCCCTCAGTCGATGCCTCCTAGGATCCCGTAGGCTAGGAGAATTTCTCCACGCACCCCCACTGCTCCGACGACCTTCTCCAATCGATTCCGGCCATCCTCCATCGCCCCTTGCCTTCCCGACCCCACTAGCGTGCTCACCAGCACTAGGCGTACCTGCTGGTAGCCGTATCTCGCTCGCACACGCCCTGGACACTCGCCTTCGTCTTCAATAGAACATCGCCGCCGTCTGCAAACACTCCGGTGAGCTTTACCGCTTAAACCAGTGCGCGCCTCGACCAGAGATTTATGCCAACAAGTTCGCCTGTGCCTCGTGAACATCCAGGTGCTCACCATTCACTCGCGCGGGACCTGTAGACTCGCTTTCGACATCGACAGCAAGTGCCAGACGCAGACGACAACTTCGGTGAGGAATTACCATCGACCCCGTGCGCCCCCTGCTCTCCCACGACCAGCTCCAGCATCCCCACTCCACGGCGAACCTGGTGAGCCCCTTCCCTTTCTCCCTTGCTTCCTGGTTGTGCCGGAACGCCGCTGACAGAGCGCCGCTGCCGCGCGTTCATCACCAGCGCCGCCAGTTAGTGGTTGTTGTGCTGTGAACCGTAGGATGGTGATCTAGTGGATACGATAGATCCACTTAAAGCGAAGAGGTATGTTGATCTGTGCCGCACGTTTTCAGTTAGATCCAACACTCCACGTTGCATGATCCGTGCGAACCGGTACCGACGAATCAAAACACGACGCGTGGCCTAGAGCTGTTATAAAAACCAGAAAATGTTCTATTAGTTTTTCAAACTCGCAAAATTCATAACTTTCAAACCACACGTCCAAATTTTGCAAACTTTATATCAATGGAATCAGCAAGACAAGTACTTTCCAACTATGCACTTTGTTTAATGAATTGATTCTGGTAAAATGGTTTTTTTTTCAGAAACTTTTGTAGTCATAATTTGAATATAAAATTCATTCTAAAATTATTTTTGTGATAAAACCTTTGGAAAATGGATTGTTTTGAACCTACTGACCATATAAATCAATTTGTGGATTCAAAAACATATTTTGTGAGGAAAATTAATAAATCTTGGAATTAAAGCATTTTTAGTCAAATAAAAATGTTGTTTATATGTTAAAACTACTTTTTGGAGAAAAATCTTTGGGAAATGATTTGGATTAAACTCTCTGACCCCAAACACCAAGTTTTAGAATTAAAAATGTATTTGGTGAACCCTATAAATATTATTGCTTTGCCAAAGGCATTTTCAACCACATAAAATATGGATTTGGTTTAAGAATGATTTATAAGTAAAATCTTTTGCAAATGATTTTGCCACTTATATAAAATGACCAATAGGTGTTTTAGAATGTTTATAACCTATTAGAAACCACTTTTCCAAATAAAACAATCTTTGCATGCTTGCATGCATTGCTTTGTTTCTATTATTTTATGTGAGGATTGCTTGAATGGTAGATTGTAATTTGTGCCTTGCTTGATTGAATTGTAGTGGATTTTGAAGAGTGTGTTCATTGCAAGATCAAGGAGTGAACTTATATTCTCTACCAAAAAGGCAAGTGATGCTTCATACTTTTTTCCCATTATTTTCACTATGCATTAGTGATATTTCTAAGTAGAACTTGCATGGAATTTTGCTAAGTGTAAACTATGCCATGGGAAATCCTAGTAGATGAAACCTTAGTAGAAATTTCCTAAGTTAAGATTTCCTACTACTATCATGCTTAGCTTAGCTAGTAGAAAACAAGGGTGGTTTATATTCATGCTATGGAATATTTCTGAGTCAAGGACTTGTGTTTTGTTTAATAAAATAACTAAGTGAATGAATCACCTGGGTGGAATGGAAGGAATGGTTTGTGTTGAGTGGTTATACAAGGCCCATTTCTATGGTTTACCTTGTGTATCTCGCTTGTGGATGGCCACCCAGGAACAAAGAGATTTGAGATGTTAAATGTTGAGAAGCTTCAAGTGCAGCCACTTGGCATTATGGGCTCTGCCTAGATCATATAGGTTGCAATAACTTAGCCAAATGAACAGTTGGTGGTAGGGGTTTGATAGGTTGGAGCGCGTCCATTCTGGTCTAAGGGAAGGCTTCTGAAAGATCTTATATTGGTGAAACCAAGTCTTGTGGGGAAAGTGCACCACCTCTGCAGAGTGTAAAATCTAAGTACTTAGCCATGTCCTTGGCAAAGGACAATTTGAGCATCAAGACATGGAAGCTATCAAGAATCTCCTCATCCCAATTTCTAAGTTAAAATTTTGTGGTTGAACAAGGGTTGAAGGATCACCAATTTCTATTGGGAGATGCCTTGGGTGATTTTGACAAGCAAAAGCTTAGTGTTTTCAAATGATAAGGAAAAATATATTTTGAGCAAAGCAAGCCTAAGCTCCACTTAGCCAAATGCATATAGATGATAGATACCACTATATTACCATAGTATCACTTGCCAATACAATTCAAATGTATTGAACCTTGTGGCTGTAACTTATTATGTTGCATGTTTGTTTGATGTTAGTGAAATTTATTGATTAGGATTACAAGTCTACAACCAACATGACTGCCTGTGGCACTTTGAAGATGAAGGAACCCATGCTATAGTTATATTCTTCAGCATTGTAATGAGATAGCCAATGAGCTATGTAAGATGTAATAAATTATTTTATTCCTGGTTATAAAGTTGTATTATGACCTTTGTTTCTTCATATTACATCTTAACTGTGGATGCTAGCTATTGATCCAGGGACTAGCATTGCAATCACAGGGATCCTTACCTTTATAAGGGAGGGATCTTACAGATGGTATCAGAGCACTGTGTTGCCTGTAGGATTGTAACCCTAGGATTGGACAAAACCCCTTAGAAAAATAGGAAATGTATTTGTTCCAAAACTTATTTACAAACAATCTTGTATACTCTTTCCTCAACCATTTTGGTTTTAATTCTACATCTCTTCAAATTCAACTTGATGAGCAAAGCCTCAACCATGAGCAAAGGACTTCACCAACTCAAATGACTTCAACTTCAACATCATCAAAGACTTCAACTTTATTTGCACTAAGGACTACAAGTGAGACAAGAATGTTACTCAAGGTTTGATATCTAAGGAAATACAACTTAGAAGGAACCATCATCACCTTTGAAGTTTTGTGACCAAGATGCAAGAAATTCTCCAAGGATACAAAGATCAAGAAGAACCAACTAAGAAGAATGGAATGATCTCAAGTGAACCATATAGTTGGACCACCATATTAAGTTTAGATCAAACCCACCAACTTATGTGGTGTAACTAAAATATTTTATTGCCTAAAAATATGTTTGAAACTTGCTGTTTGAATGGAATGTTTGTTTGTGATTGCTTGCACATTGCTTGTGTGAACTGTGATGTGTGCGATTAGAATTATTCCATCAGAAATATTTTGCCCATTCTAATCCCAATCCAACCCCAAACATATGACTTCTCCAAGAAACTCCAACATCAAGGATGGTGACAACAACCAAGATATCAACATGAGAGAACTCATAGTAACCCAAACCCAGTTGAACCAAGTGACAACTCAATTTTGGGCCAACAACAATGATTTAGACCCAACCATGCAAAGGTTTTTGGAAACCCAAACCCAATTGTTGCATAGGATGACAAGTCAAATGATCAACATGGGAGACAACCCTTCCCAAGGAGTTTGTGATAATAATGATGTCAAGGATGATATTATAGAAGGAAATCAAGCTTGCAATGTTTGTGGAGACAAGGATCACACTTCCAAAGAGCATGAAGATCAATGCCCCAATTGTGAAGAGAAACATCCAACTAATCAATGCCCCACATCTCAAGCTACTTGTTTCCTATGTGAAGGAAATAATCATGTCCCTATCCAATGCCCCATCTATTCCATAGTTCAACAAAGGAAACAAGGTGGAGTGCATCAACAGATTTTAAACCCTCAGGAGGGAACAACTTCTACCAAGAAGGATGAAGACAAAGGAAAATCTCAGCTTGCACCTCCATGCAATATGACTCAATTCGATGGACCAAAGAGGAAACATATGTATTATCCAAGGAAAAGATTAAGGAGACCAGGAAACTTTCCCACCTTTGAGGTGAGATATGAAGAACATGAACTAGAAGCACTCCTAGCTTTGGAGAAACCCAAGAAGAAGAAGGACAAAAGTCAAGTGCAGTGTTGCCATTGCAAAGAGATGGGACACTATGCCAATGAATGTCCAGAGAAGAAGAAAAAGTATAAGGAAATTAGCCAAGTGTGGTGTAACAACTACAAGGAGCTAGGCCATTATGTGTCAACTTGTCCACAGAAGATACGTGCAAAACTCAATCTTGTCACATGTTACAATTGTGGTGATCAAGGACATTATGCAAGCAATTGTCCAGAAAAGATGAAGCACAAGATAAACAAGCCTATGAAGGATCTCAGCCTTGTCACATGTTTCAAGTGTGGAAACAAAGGACACTATGCAGATGTTTGCCCAAAGAAGTTTCATCAAGATCCCAAGCAAGCCAAGATGTAATCTAGTGGAAAACATTTAAGGGTGGTAGTACCCTAGTTGCCTTGAAGCCAACTTGTAACCCTATCTTTCCCAAATCTTGGGACGAGATTTATTTTAAGGGTGGTAGCCTGTCACATCCCAAAATTTTCCAAATTTTGTAATGTGAAAAATAAATAAATAATTGTTGAAATTTAGGGTGAAAAGAAATTTTTTGTTTCTAAATGGAAACTTAAAATCCCATATTGAACAAACTTTGAATAATGTTTGAATCCAACTAAGTTCAAATTAAGTGGGAATGCATTCTTCATAAATGCATCTTGAAATTTAAACATTTGGAAAATAAACCAAAACACTAAAACCCTAATGGAAGAAAAACATTTCCAAGTTATCTCCAAGATCATGGATTGGATCCATATAAAAATTTGTCAACAAATATTTATAAATGATCAAGAATGACAAATAAAAATATCATAAAACCATATGAATTGGTTTCACTTAAATTTGGAGCCATAGATAAAATCTTATGAATTCAATAAGATAAGGAAATTGAATTTCCAAAGCTATTAAAGCACCTATCTAAAAATCCATGCCAAATGGTGAGAAAATAATCCTAAAGATATTTAAAAGGATAAATAAATATTAAATAATATTTTACAAATTGGAATCACCAAGTTTGGATCTATAAATAAAAATATATGGATTTTATAAAATAGAGAGAGAAATATTAAAAGAGGAATATTTAAAGGCCAAATTAAATCTTGACCTAATCCATAAGAAAATGGAATAAATATAATCCAAATCCAAATGAAATAATGGATAAAGAATTTTCAAATTAAATAAAATGGCATTAACCAAATTCTATTCCATTGGATTAAAACAAAATACCTAATAAGAATGATTAATTAAATCAGGGGAAAATAATTGGAATTTACCCAAGTGGAATAAAAGTTATTTAATTAACTCAAATGAAATAAAAGAATCATTTAAATAAAGTTATATGGAATTGAAACCATATTTGATTTCATTGGAATAAAAACAATTGCCCAAATTAAAATGATTAATAATCATAATAAAATACTATAAATAGTACAAAGTGAATTATTTAGCATCCCATTAAATAAAAAAACCTACTGAAAACGTTTTGTAAAAAGATTGGATTTTAAATAAGGTTTGAAAATATATCTTATTTGATTTAACACAAGGGCCTATTTTAAATAATTATTATACCCTAAAAAGAATAAAAGAATTATTCTAAATTTGACTTTAGAATGTATTATTAATCAGTATTTGAATATACACAAAGTTTGGTTGAAGTTTGAATTCAAATGGTTGTTAGAAATAATTAAACAAAATCAAAACAGAATAATGAATACAGAAAAAGAAAAGGCTTCCGAACAAAAAATATATATAAGAGGCCAGCCCAACCCAACCAGGCCCAACTGGCCCAGCAGCCCACTCCCTCTCTCCACGAGAAAAACGTTTCGCACTCATAAACCCACCCGCGCAGTCACTGACTAGCAGGCCCCACCTCCCCCTCTCTCTCACTGACTGCTGAGCCCCACCTGCCAGACCATCGTCTGCACCCACGTGATGACCACGCCTCACCTCGCTGCCGTTTCTGCCGCTGATCCCTCGCGATTAATTCGGGTTAATGGCCGCGTAATTCTTGCACTTGACCATGCTCCCTTAAACGCCTCCCTCTTCTCCCTCTTTCCCCTCAGTCGATGCCTCCCAGGATCCCGTAGGCTGGGAGAATTTCTCCACGCACCCCCACTGCTCCGACGACCTTCTCCAATCGATTCCGGCCATCCTCCATCGCCCCTTGCCTTCCCGACCCCACTAGCGTGCTCACCAGCACCAGGCGTACCTGCCGGTAGCCGTATCTCGCTCGCACACGCCCTGGACACTCGCCTTCGTCTTCAATAGAACATCGCCGCCGTCTGCAAACACTCCGGTGAGCTTTACCGCTTAAACCAGTGCGCGCCTCGACCAGAGATTTATGCCAACAAGTTCGCCTGTGCCTCGTGAACATCCAGGTGCTCACCATTCACTCACGCGGGACCTGTAGACTCGCTTTCGACATCGACAGCAAGTGCCAGACGCAGACGACAACTTCGGTGAGGAATTACCATCGACCCCGTGCGCCCCCTGCTCTCCCACGACCAGCTCCAGCATCCCCACTCCACGGCGAACCTGGTGAGCCCCTTCCCTTTCTCCCTTGCTTCCTGGTTGTGCCGGAACGCCGCTGACAGAGCGCCGCTGCCGCGCGTTCGTCACCAGCGCCGCCAGTTAGTGGTTGTTGTGCTGTGAACCGTAGGATGGTGATCTAGTGGATACGATAGATCCACTTAAAGCGAAGAGGTATGTTGATCTGTGCCACACGTTTTCAGTTAGATCCAACACTCCACGTTGCATGATCCGTGCGAACCGGTACCGACGAATCAAAACACGACGCGTGGCCTAGAGCTGTTATAAAAACCAGAAAATGTTCTATTAGTTTTTCAAACTTGCAAAATTCATAACTTTCAAACCACACGTCCAAATTTTGCAAACTTTATATCAATGGAATCAGCAAGACAAGTACTTTCCAACTATGCACTTTGTTTAATGAATTGATTCTGGTAAAATGGTTTTTTTTTCAGAAACTTTTGTAGTCATAATTTGAATATAAAATTCATTCTAAAATTATTTTTGTGATAAAACCTTTGGAAAATGGATTGTTTTGAACCTACTGACCATATAAATCAATTTGTGGATTCAAAAACATATTTTGTGAGGAAAATTAATAAATCTTGGAATTAAAGCATTTTTAGTCAAATAAAAATGTTGTTTATATGTTAAAACTACTTTTTGGAGAAAAATCTTTGGGAAATGATTTGGATTAAACTCTCTGACCCCAAACACCAAGTTTTAGAATTAAAAATGTATTTGGTGAACCCTATAAATATTATTGCTTTGCCAAAGGCATTTTCAACCACATAAAATATGGATTTGGTTTAAGAATGATTTATAAGTAAAATCTTTTGCAAATGATTTTGCCACTTATATAAAATGACCAATAGGTGTTTTAGAATGTTTATAACCTATTAGAAACCACTTTTCCAAATAAAACAATCTTTGCATGCTTGCATGCATTGCTTTGTTTCTATTATTTTATGTGAGGATTGCTTGAATGGTAGATTGTAATTTGTGCCTTGCTTGATTGAATTGTAGTGGATTTTGAAGAGTGTGTTCATTGCAAGATCAAGGAGTGAACTTATATTCTCTACCAAAAAGGCAAGTGATGCTTCATACTTTTTTCCCATTATTTTCACTATGCATTAGTGATATTTCTAAGTAGAACTTGCATGGAATTTTGCTAAGTGTAAACTATGCCATGGGAAATCCTAGTAGATGAAACCTTAGTAGAAATTTCCTAAGTTAAGATTTCCTACTACTATCATGCTTAGCTTAGCTAGTAGAAAACAAGGGTGGTTTATATTCATGCTATGGAATATTTCTGAGTCAAGGACTTGTGTTTTGTTTAATAAAATAACTAAGTGAATGAATCACCTGGGTGGAATGGAAGGAATGGTTTGTGTTGAGTGGTTATACAAGGCCCATTTCTATGGTTTACCTTGTGTATCTCTCTTGTGGATGGCCACCCAGGAACAAAGAGATTTGAGATGTTAAATGTTGAGAAGCTTCAAGTGTAGCCACTAGGCATTATGGGCTCTGCCTAGATCATATAGGTTGCAATAACTTAGCCAAATGAACAGTTGGTGGTAGGGGTTTGATAGGTTGGAGCGCGTCCATTCTGGTCTAAGAAAAGGCTTCTGAAAGATCTTATCTTGGTGAAACCAAGTCTTGTGGGGAAAGTGCACCACCTCTGCAGAGTGTAAAATCTAAGTACTTAGCCATGTCCTTGGCAAAGGACAATTTGAGCATCAAGACATGGAAGCTATCAAGAATCTCCTCATCCCAATTTCTAAGTTAAAATTTTGTGGTTGAACAAGGGTTGAAGGATCACCAATTTCTATTGGGAGATGCCTTGGGTGATTTTGACAAGCAAAAGCTTAGTGTTTTCAAATGATAAGGAAAAATCTATTTTGAGCAAAGCAAGCCTAAGCTACACTTAGCCAAATGCATATAGATGATAGATACCACTATATTACCATAGTATCACTTGCCAATACAATTCAAATGTATTGAACCTTGTGGCTGTAACTTATTATGTTGCATGTTTGTTTGATGTTAGTGAAATTTATTGATTAGGATTACAAGTCTACAACCAACATGACTGCCTGTGGCACTTTGAAGATGAAGGAACCCATGCTATAGTTATATTCTTCTACATTGTAATGAGATATCCAAATGAGCTATGCAAGATGTAATAAATTATTTTATTCCTGGTTATAAAGTTGTATTATGACCTTTGTTTCTTCATATAACATCTTAACTGTGGATGCTAGCTATTGATCCAGGGAATAGCATTGCAATCACAGGGATCCTTACCTTTATAAGGGAGGGATCTTACAAGAGAGCCTCCAGGCTGCCCGTATTTGCGCTTGTGTCGCCGTTGCCCGAGCATCTCTGGTGAGATATTTCGGTGAGCACTGTCCACCCCGCCCCCTCTCGTTTATGCTATCGTGCTTCGTTTGATCTTGCGCTTCTTTGCATGCCCTTTGTTCATCTGCTCACGATCCAGGACGTCGTCTTCGTCAAGCACCGTGAGCACCCGACACCGTCCTCGTCTCTGACGAGAAATCCCGGTAAGATGCAACCGCCCCTTGGCCTCTTAACAAAACTAGCTTGTTCGCATGAACCTTGTGCACGTCCTGATGCCTCTAGTTTTTGCTAGGGTGGCCTAATGACCTTGTGATGCTGGTAAGCATCACCACAGCCCCTAGCCCCCTCTAGAATCGCCAGAGCACCGTCGCCAGTAGCGCCGCCACCGCCAGTGGCCATTTGCGCCGCCCATCCATGGTCGCTTGATCGAGCACCGTTGGATCTTGATCCTAAGGCGTAGAACAGATCACTTAATGAACCGTTATCGATCAATTTGGCCCGTGCGATTTCATTTTGATCCTGCGGCTCTCGTTGATCGATCCGCGTGAAGCGGTACGGGCCAATCAGATGCGCCCACGTGTCTGGATTTTAGATTTAAAATCTGTTTTTGAATCTATTAGATTTGCAAACTTGTAAAATTCATATCTTTTGTTCTGTTTATCCCAAAAATGCAAATAAGATATCATTGGATTCAGAAAAATGATCCCTCAATTACTATTGGCTTAAATTTTTATTTTTCTTCTGGAAAAAATAGAATTTTATGCAGAACACTTTATCGTCTTATTTTGACTATATAAAATGTTTATAAAATGATTGTTAAGCAAATTCAAGTTTGTTTAGACTTTAAATAGATGGCTTTGTGTTCAGTACTGTTTAGTTTGACTTGTTAGTATAGAAAAGTCATTTCATTGCATTTGCATGCATTCATATTATTTTTTCTTGAATATTTGAATGTGAATTTGGTGTTATCATTTTATGTGTAGAATTTGGTGCTAGTGGTGATTGTGAGTGTGAGGATTGTTGCTACTCCCCCAACTACTACCAAGGCAAGTGGTGCTTCATGTATTTTGTCCTATTATTTTGACTATGCACTAGTGATATTTTGAATAGATCTTGCCTGGAATTTTTGCTAAGTATATATATGCTATGCCTTGGGAAATCCTAGTAGTTGTAGTCTTAGTAGAATTTTCTCTAAGTTAAGATACTTGCTATGTTATCATGCTTAGTCTAGCTAGTATAAAACAAGGGTGGATTATATCCATGCTATGGAAATTTTGCTAAGTCTTTTGACTTGTGTTTTGACTAATAAAACAACTAAGTGAATGAATCACCTGGGTGGAATGATATGATGGTTTATGTTGAGTGGTTACACAAGGCCCATGTCTATGGTTTACCTTGTGTATCTCACTTGTGGAAAGCCACCCAAGAACAAAGGGATTTGAGATACTTAGTGTTTAGAAGCTTCTAGTGCAACCACATGACATATGGGCTCTGCCTTGATCATATAGGTTGCAATAACTTAGCCAGATGGATAGTTGGGGGTAGTGTGATAGGATGGAACGCGTCCATGGTGGTCTAAGGGAAGGCTTCTGAAAGGTATCGTCTCGATGCATGTCGAGTCTCGTGGGGAAAGTGCACCACCTCTCGAGAGGGTAAAACCTAAGTACTTAGCCGTGTCCCCGGCAACGGACAAGTTGAGCATCAAAGACATTGAAGCTATCAAGGATCTCCTCATCCCAAGTTCTAAGTTAAAAACTTGTGGTTGAACAAGGGTAAAGGTTCATCAATGTCTATTTGTGGTTCCTTGGGATATTTTGCCAAACAAAAACTTAGTGTTTTCAACTGATAGGAAAAAACCTATTTTGAGCAAAGCAAGCCTA
This sequence comes from Avena sativa, assembly GCA_916181665.1. Taxonomy (NCBI): domain Eukaryota; kingdom Viridiplantae; phylum Streptophyta; class Magnoliopsida; order Poales; family Poaceae; genus Avena; species Avena sativa. Next base: position 201,943,666 of record OV702282.1, read on the forward strand.
AGCTACACTTAGCCAAATTCATATAGATGTTAGATACTACTATTCTACTATGGTATCACTTGCCAATACAATTCCAAATGTATTAACCCACTGTGGTTGTAACTTATGATGTTGCAGGTTACTCTGATGGAGATTAGGGTTATGAGTCTACACTCAACATGCTTTCATGTGGCACATGCAGATGAAGACTTAGTTGTTTACTTTATACTGTGGATGCTAGTATTTGATCCAGGGACTAGCATTGCAATCACAGGGACCTTTACCTCATAAAGGTGGGGTCTTACATAACCCCAAGATGCTAGGTCATCATAGGAATGATCATAATCAGGCCCTCGCGATGAAGAAGAAGCGCTCCAATCATAGGAGGGCTGCTGGTATGAAGACTCCCCCATTTTGGAGGGCTGAACTGATTTTTTGTCGGCATCCTCTCCAACATTCTCCTCTTGCTCGAAGATCTATGCCATGTATGTGTGAATTTCTTCTTCCGTGAGTGACCATCCTTGCCTGTTATCAAAGTTAAACAAAACAGGTGCAGGCAAAGAGACTACTTTCTCAGACCTACCCCCTCTCCAACCACTCTTGACAAAGGTTATTTCATACGGTAGCTCACTCAAAGTAGCCCAAGAAGAAACAAATTTATGCTGAACCATGGAATTGAGATCAAGTCTCTCTATGGGTGACATGGTTATACCCCACGGGTACACAACGTTAGCATACCTAGTCCAGCCCAAGGAAGTCCCACGACAAGAAACGCGGCCTACGGAGATTCCGGGTGGCCCAAGCCCATGATGCCTTCGGATCCTTGGAGAACAAGACTAGAGTAGATAGAAATTTAAAGGGGCAAACCCTAATATTTAACCGACTCGACCTACGCCCAGGACCTTCCTATCTATATAAAGGCCAGGAGGGCATGGCAAGGAGGACAATCAACCCACCTCATACACACCTCACGCCAGATTGCATCTACGCACCCCTATAACCTTTGGTTCCACCGTAATCAAGAGCAGACAAGTAGGGGTAGGGTTTTCCCTCCGGGGGCCTAAACCTAGGTAAACTTCATGTCCCCGCGTTGCTTGTTTGCCAACTATTCCGTGATCTCTACATCCCCATCTTCTCCAAAACCCAAGTCCATAACAATGGGCATTGACGAGTCGAAACCTCGTCAATTGGCGCCGTCTGTGGGAACTGGGGACGCTGATTGTGCGATCGTGACGGTCCCATTCGGAGCGATCTACAACTCATCAGTGACAGAGAGTCACCTCCTCTTCGGCACTTTCGACTTCACCGCCCACTCGCTAGCCACCATGAGGGATTTCGAGCCCGTAGGAGACGGGCTCGAGATCCTGTTCGGGAGCTTCTGCTTCCAGGTGGGGCAGACCGGCACCCTCCGCCTCCCAGAGCGGGTGCCACCGCCATCCATTAGGCCCACTTCATGGGTCCCGCCCGTCGGCGTGCTACGCACGTCGACGCTGACAGATGAGTCCTATGATAGCAGCTGCTGCAACTCAGATCTGTGCGGCCCTCCATTTGACGAAGGAACCTACGGTTCTGGATTTGAAAGCTGCGACAGTAGCAATCCAACTTGCTGACGCTACCAATGCATCGTAGTCATCCAAAGCGACGTAGAACTGCCACCAGGTTCGAGTGCGGCAGATCCACCGCCCAACCCAACCCTCAACCCGCAAGCAGAAAATGGAGGAAACCCACCCCTCCAGCCCAACGAAGGTGACGCTAACGCCTACCAGAAGATCAACCTCAACAAGGACGGATGGCGCCAGGAACGCAAAGTCGTGGCGAGCAACAGGATCCTACCTGTGAATGCTTCACGGGATCTGCTGATGGCGTACCACCTCCTCCTCATCGGCGAGCATAACTGGCAGGTAAAACTGCAGGAGGAACTCGACAAACGCAAGCAAGCAGCTTCGGATTCTAGCACGCAGCGAGCTGTGCTCTCCGTCGCTGGTGGCTCCAGTTCGCACGGCTATCATACCAACAAGCATCGCTCTCGCATAGAGAACATGGACCCCGCTGCACGACGCGAGGTCACCAGAACCCTCAACACATCCTTCATGGCGATGGACGTCAACGGAAACGTCATACCGAAGACGCCGCAAGCTGCGATCATGGAAGCTACAACATATCTCGCGTCCTACCCACCTCTGGTGGGTGGCTCGAAAAGCGCCATGCACAAGTCCGCGCTAGCCGGACTCGGACTCGTCGGAGCTGCGCTCCACGATGAAGCTCCTGCGGAGCCGAAAAAGAAAGCTAAAGTCAGATTCAACCGCAGCCCCCACACCCTCATCCGACGAGGACGAGCACGATCTGCCTCGACGTCGCAAGAGCCCAAGGCGTCGTAGCAGCGACTACGACGATCGAAACGACCTCACCAGCGCAAGGTCGACAAGGCACGCGCCAAACGCGCGTGTTCAATCGAATCTGACGAGGATGATGACGGAGAGATGTGCGGAGCCCGATGCTTCAGTAGATCTGTTCGGCACACACGGATGCCGAAAAATTTCAAGCTCCATTCAGACACTCCGAAGTTAGACGGCACGCAGGACCCGAAGGCCTGGCTCAGCGACCACCTCTTGTCCGTCAAGCTGCACGGCGGTAACAGAAACACCATGCTACAATGCCTTCAGCTGCAGCTGATAGGCGCAGCTCGAATCTGGCTCAGCAGCCTGTCCTCCGGCTCCATACGAAGCTGGGAAGAGCTGGCGTACAGTTTCATCCGAAACTTCATGGGCACCAGCAAGAGGCCAGCCTCGATCGAGGAACTGCGCGCCTGCACCCAGCGTACCGGCGAATCCATTCGCTCGTACATCCTGCCAACATCAAGAACTTAGCCGCGCATATCTCCGAGGAAAGGACAATCGACACCTTCAAGGATGGTGTCAAACGCCCGGACTTCAAGGAAGAACTTGGGCGCGTCAAGCCTAAGACGCTCGACCACCTCATGGGCATCGCCAACAGGTGGGCAGATGGCGAGGATTCCCTCCATCGAATGCATTCAGATGACGAGGATGACTATGGCCGCAGGCAAGAACGCCGCAGCAAGTGAAGATCGCGTGTATACAACGACCGCGACGGAGTCGACATGGTTGCGGCTGGCTATGCCGATCGACGCAACGATGGCAACCGCAGCAGTGGAGGATACCGCGGAGGCAACTTACGCGATGGAGGACGCCCCACGCAAACAACGCTGCAGCCGTGATGATGAGCCCTCGGCATACGACAAGTTGTCTATCCCTTGCACCATCCACTTATACATCTACAAGAAAGATGGCAAAAAGAATTCCAGCCACATGCTAAAGGACTGACGCGAGTTCCAGAAACTCAGCGAGAGCCTCACCCAAATGCGACGCCATATCGTGAACCCCGGGTTTGGTCCCACACCTACACTAGGTGATATCGCCCACGGAGCTCCTCCGCCACCACCCGTGGGACCGTCGAATCCAGCAATCGCACCTACACCAAACAATGGTACAAGAGGATACCCACCGCTAAAGGGGGCCCTGATGATCTAGAAGGGACGCCCTACCAACAGGGTGCAAAAGAAGATCACCCGCCAAGTTAGCCTGGTCGTGACCCCTCCGCCTGCCATCCCTTAGTACCTCAGTGGCTCGGAATCCTGCATCACATTCGATCATTCAGATCACCCCCGCTAGATCCCTCGCCTAGGTCATGTTGCCCTGGTTCTCTAGGCGCAGATCGGAGGATTCAAGATGAGCCACGTCTTCATGGATGGTGGCAGCGGCATCCACCTGATGTTCGCCAGCACCCTTGCAGCAATGTAGATCCCGCTGTTGTCGGGGATAGATACCCCAGAGTTGATCTATAAATAAACTAATAAGAGACATGGATAAAGGAAAGAATATTTGATAAGAGGATATTTAGTCAAATAGAAAAGAGAAAAGACAAAGAAAGAGCAACTGGGCCGAGTAAGGGCAATCTTGGCCCAGTCCACATTCCTCATGGCCGAACTGAAGCCAGAATAACCCCAGATGGGCCAACGTAAGCCTAAGCGGCCCGCCACGGGCCTCCTGCACCGAGCCACGCCTCCCGACGCCACCAATTCCGCCGGCATCGCCAAGCTTCCGCCCGCTCCCCGTCGAACTCCCCCGCCCAGGGAGCAGTTCCTCCGGGTGGGCCGAGGCAGGCGACAGCTCGGCCCACCACGGGCTTCGACTCCACTCCGCGTCAACAAGCGCACCCGGGTGGGCCGAGACGAACGCAAGGCGGCCTACCGCGGGTCTAAGAACCGAGCTCGCCCTTCTTACCTTCAGAGCCAGCCGGATGGGCCAAGAGAGGGAGAGCCTGGCTGGGCTGCCATCGTCCCGGCTGGGCCACGTGCAGGCTCAGGCCAGAATCTCCTCCAGGCCGAATAGCAAGTAACCCGGCTGGGCCATCCAGTAACTCGTCTGGGCCTTATTCTTTTGCAATTAGGACCAGGCCGAATCGACTAAGGAGCAGGCCGAATTACTGCTATGCCTAGGGCACCTGGGCCGAGTTATTTCACCCCGTATGACCTCTTATTTGCCTCCAGGCCAAATAGCAAATATGTTCCTAATCTTCACGGCTACACGCCATCGGATCAAGACAAGACCAATAGGTGTCGTGCCAGTCTTGGGACGCCCATGGCTCAGACTGGCACCTGGGCATATGGAATATGCCTTTGGCATCAAGAGGATGCTGGAGAATATGCTAAGCAATATGCCATGGCATCTCCAAAGATGCCAAGGCATATGCTGAGCATTTGAGAAGATGCCGGGAATATGCTACGCAGATGCTAAGCGTGAAGCACAAGACTTGTCCCCTGGGCTCCCCTTTATAAGGAGCACCAGGGGGATCGTTCTCAGGGAGGCCCCCGAGGGGCTCCTCCCCTCTCTGCTCACTAGGATCTCTCCTTCTTCCTCCTCCTCCACTCTCACAGAGAGATCTAGATAGAAGTATAGGAAATACAGTTCAAGGAGCATGATTGTAGCCACAAGTATGGCAAGATTATAAGAGATTAGATGCATAGAATGAGGTGTTACCTCCACTTGAGAGCTTCAATCCAATATACATTGTATTTCTCTTTGTTCATACGAGTGTGGTCTTCACTGCATCATCCCTCCCCGGATTCCTCCACGTCCATCGGCCCCAACTTTAGCCTACCCATGGCATATGTCGTGATACCACCACGACATTTGGCGCCCACTGTGGGGCCTTCTAGTGGCGTTGGTTGGGTTTCCATCCGAACGGGAACATCTTCATCAACTTCTTCCTCATAGGGATCATTCAGCTCCACCAAACCCACAGAGAACTAAGCGGTAAGCGCGGAGGCTCTCCAAGTCTAACTCATCAAGGCAGGTAAGACTCGGCAAGAAGGACTCAAGCACTACTCCAAGCTTACTGTAAGTACCAGGTAACTCAGCAGGGCAGGTATGACCTAGCAAGACTCACTCAAACACTTCTCCAAGTATACTGTAAGTGCCAGATAACCCAGCCACCTACACTCAATCCTTCACCCCGGGGAGAAAATAACTTAACCCGGGGACTAGTCAACTTATCCGTAGAGTCACCTTTGGATTAAGAGAACATTATGTTGATTTAGATCTGTACTCCAGCCAGCTTATTTATAACTCGGCCATAAGTTGAATCAACTTATTTATGATTCAGATAGATTTTGAGTCAGTTAGTTTATGTTTTGAATTGACCTGTGACTCAGCTCACCAGCCAGCTTATTTATAACTCGGCCATCAGTTGAATCTGCTTATTTGTGATTCAGATAGATTTTGAGTCAGTTTACTTATGCTTTGGATTATCCTGTGACTCAGCTCACTAGCCAGCTTATTTATAACTCGGCCATAAGTTGAATCTGCTTATTTGTGATTCAGATAGATTTTGAGTCAGTTTACTTATGCTTTGGATTATCCTGTAACTCAGCTCACCAGCCAGCTTATTTATAACTCGGCCATAAGTTGAATCTGCTTATTTGTAATTCAGATAGATTTTGAGTCAGTTTACTTATGCCTTGGATTATCCTGTGACTCAGCTCACCAGCCAGCTTATTTATAACTCGACCATAAGTTGAATCTGCTTATTTGTGATTCAGATAGATTTTGAGTCAGTTTACTTATGCTTTGGATTATCCTGTAACTCAGCTCACCAGCCAGCTTATTTATAACTCGGCCATAAGTTGAATCTGCTTATTTGTAATTCAGATAGATTTTGAGTCAGTTTACTTATGCTTTGGATTATCTTGTAACTCAGCTCCCCAGCCAGCTTATTTATAACTCGGACAGAAGTTGAATCAGCTTATTTATGATTCAGATAGAATTTGAGTCAGCTTACTTATGAGTCGGACAGAACTTGAGTCAGTTTATTTATGCTTTGGATTATCCTTTAACTCGGGTTACCGGCCAGCTTATTGATGATTCGAATTTAACTTGAGTCAATTTATAGATGCTTCGGATTAACCTTTAACTCATCTCAATAGATTGTCTCTGATTCGAACTAACATTTGATTCGGCTTGCCAAGGTATATTATAATTCGGATTTGTATTCAGACTCGACGTACTAATCATATCTCTGATTCGGGCCGAAGCTTCATTCAGTTCGCCAGATTGCCAGGTTATGTTATGACTCGGATTGATATTTCACCATCTTGCCAGGTTATCCCATATCTCGGGTGACTATTGGCCAGCTTATCATATCTCAAATCTATATCTCATATCTACATCTCGAATCAGATCTCTCAGCGGTTAGCCCTATTATCATATCCCAAAACTTAATCTCGGATCTATATCTCGGATCCATATCAAAGGAAAATTAACATCATCGCGCCAAATCAAGTTATATCGTGGCAAACAGATGACTTGGATTTGAGTCATATACCTCGGATTTGAGTCAGATGACTCAGATTTGAGATGTAAGTTAAATTGAGTAAAGTAACTCGGATTTAGAATGAGATAACTCGGATTTGAGTCATATACCTCGGACTTGAGTCAGATGACTCAGATTTGAGATGTAAGTCAAAACTGAATAAAGTAACTCGGATTTGGAATGAGATAACTCGGAGTTCAGTCATATACCTCGAATTTGAGTCAGATGACTCAGATTTGAGATGTAAGTCAAAATTGAGTAAAGTAACTCGGATTTGGAATGAGATAACTCGGATTTGAGTCATATACCTCGGATTTGAGTCAGATGACTCAGATTTGAGATGTAAGTCAAAATTGAGTAAAGTAACTCGGATTTGAGTCATATACCTCGGATTTGAGTCAGATGACTCAGATTTGAGATGTAAGTCAAAATTGAGTAAAGTAACTCGGATTTAGAATGAGGTAACTCGGATTTGAGTCATATACCTCGGATTTGAGTCAGATGGATCAGATTTGAGATGTAAGTCAAAATTGAGTAAAGTAACTCGGATTTGGAATGAGGTAACTCGGATTTGAGTCATATACCTCGGATTTGAGTCAGATGACTCAGATTTGAGATGTAAGTCAAAATTGAGTAAAGTAACTCGGATTTGGAATGAGGTAACTCGGATTTGAGTCATATACCTCGGATTTGAGTCAGATGACTCGGATTTGAGATGTAAGTCAAAATTGAGTAAAGTAACTTGGCTTTGGAATGAGGTAACTCGGATTTGAGTCATATACCTCGGATTTGAGTTAGATGACTCGGATTTGAGATGTAAGTCAAAATTGAGTAAAGTAACTCAGATGAGATAACTCGAATTAAAGTCATATGAGTCGGATTTGATCCAAAGGACTCAGACTCCATAAGTCAATTTTGAGTAGAATAACTCGGATTTGGAAACAGATGACTCGGATCATAACTTACCCAAAGAGGTTAAAAGAGCTGTGCCCAATAAGGCCAGAACTCATGACTTACCCAAAGAGGTTAAAAGAGCAGTGCCCAAGAAGGCCATAACTCATAACTTACCCAAAGAGGTTAAAAGAGCAGTGCCCAAGAAGGCCAGAACTCATAAGTTACCCAAAGAGGTTAAAAGAGCAGTGCCCAAGAAGGCCAGAACTCATAACTTACCCAAAGAGGTTAAAAGAGCAGTGCCCAAGAAGGCCAGAACTCATAACTTACCCAAAGAGGTTAAAAGAGCAGTGCCCAAGAAGGCCAGAACTCATAACTTACCCAATGGGGTTAAAAGAGCAATGCCCAAGAAGGCCAGAACTCGTAACTTACCCAATGGGGTTATGACCAGTGCCCACGAAGGCCGGAAGTCTAGAAACTTACCCAAAGAGGTTATGACCAGTGCCCAAGAAGGCCAGAAGTCCAGAAACTTACCCAAAGAGGTTATGACCAGTGCCCAAGAAGGTCGGATGTCCAGAAACTTACCCAAAGAGGTTATGACCAGTGCCCAAGAAGGCCAGAAGTCCAGAAACTTACCCAAAGAGGTTATGACCAGTGCCCAAGAAGGCCAGAAGTCCAAAAACTTATCCAAAGAGGTTATGACTAGTGCCCAAGAAGGCCAGAGGTCCAAAGACTTACCCAAAGGGGTTATGACCAGTGCCCATGAAGGCCAGAAGTCCAAAAACTTACCCAAAGGGGTTATGACCAATGTCCGAGAACGCCAGTAGTCAAAAACTTGCCCAAAAGGGTTATAAGACATAGAAGTATACAACCAAGGTGCAATAAGTCGAAAAACAACTCTGGGAATATTTAAAATTAAAGTCTAAGAGCGACTCTACGAGTCCCACGTAGACTCGGGGACTAATGTCGGGGATATAACCCCAGATACCCAGAGTTGATCTATAAATAAACTAATAAGAGACATGGATAAAGGAAAGAATATTTGATAAGCGGATATTTAGTCAAATAGAAAAGAGAAAAGACAAAGAAAGAGCAACTGGGCCGAGTAAGGGCAATCTCGGCCCAGTCCACATTCCTCATGGCCGAACTGAAGCATAATAACCCCAGATGGGCCGACCTAAGCCTAAGTCGGCCCGCCACGGGACTCCTGCACCGAGCCACGCCTCCAAACGCCACCAATCCCGCCGGCATCGCCAAGATTCCGCTCGCTCCCCATCGAACTCCCCCGCCCAGGGCGCAGTTCCTCCGGGTGGGCCGAGGCAGGCGACAACTCGGCCCACCACGGGCTTCGACTCCACTCCACGTCACCAAGCGCACCCGGGTGGGCCGAGACGAACGCAAGGCGGCCCACCGCGGGTCTAAGCACCGAGCTCGCCCTGCTTACCTTCAGAGCCAGGCGGCTGGGCCGAGAGAGGGAGAGCCTGGCTGGGCTGCCATCGTCCCGGCTGGGCCACGTGCAGGCTCAGGCCAGAATCTCCTCCAGGCCGAATAGCAAGTAACCTGGCAGGGCCATCCAGTAACTCGGTTGGGCCTTATTCTTTTGCAATTAGGACCAGGCCGAATCGACTAAGGAGCAGGCCGAATTACTGCTATGCCTGGGGCACCTGGGCCGAGTTATTTCACCCCGTATGACCTCTTATTTGCCTCCAGGCCGAATAGCAAATATGTTCCTAATCTTCACGGCTACACGCCATCGGATCAAGACAAGACCAATAGGTGTCGTGCCAGTCTTGGGACGCCCATGGCTCAGACTGGCACCTGGGCATATGGAATATGCCCTTGGCATCAAGAGGATGCTGGAGAATATGCTAAGGAATATGCCATGGCATCTCCAAAGATGCCAAGGCATATGCTGAGCATCTGAGAAGATGCCAGGAATATGCTACGCAGATGCTAAGCGTGAAGCACAAGACTTGTCCCCTGGGCTCCCCTTTATAAGGAGCACCAGGGGGATCTTTCTCAGGTAGGCCCCCGAGGGGCTCCTCCCCTCTCTGCTCACTAGGATCTCTCCTTCTTCCTCTTCCTCCACTCTCACAGAGAGATCTAGATAGAAGTATAGGAAATACATCTCAAGGAGCATGATTGTAGCCACAAGTATGGCAAGATTATAAGAGATTAGATGCATATAATGAGGTGTTACCTCCACTTGAGAGCTTCAATCCAATATACATTGTATTTCTCTTTGTTCATACGAGTGCGGTCTTCACTGCATCATCTCTTCCCGGGATTCCTCCACGTCCATTGGCCCCAACTTTAGCCTACCCATGGCATATGCCGTGATACCACCACGACAGCTATGCAGCCTGGAACAATCGGAGACGATGTTCCATTGCATAGTCCCAAGGAAGGGCATTTATCCCCTGGGAAAGATATGGCTCAACGTCATCTTTGGCAAGCCCGAAAACTTCCAATGCAAGCGGCTGGAGTTCGAAGTGGTGGACTGGCCATCACAGTACCACGCCATCCTCGGGCGTGTGGCATTTGCAAGATTCTTGGCAGTACCGCACTACGCGTACCTCCTGCTCAAGATGCCAGGGCCCAGGGGTGTCATCACAGTCCAGGGAAGCTTCACCCGATCGGACCACTACGATAGAGATTTCAATAGAATCTCCCAGTCGTTCGGCATGCAGGAGGATCTCACGAGGCTCCGAGAGGTGACAGACAACGGGGCACCCCCAGTCGCCAGGCAAAACGTACTCGATATGTCGTTCGACTCTACGGTCAACACGAAAAAGGTGCAGGTCCACCCAATGGATGCCTCCAAGACGGCCCTGATCGCCAATGACCTTAGTCCCACATAGGAAAGCGCGCTCGTCGAATTCCTCCATGAGCGCTGGGAAATCTTCTCCTGGTGTCCTGCGGACATGCCAGGAGTTCCCAGGGAATTCGCCGAGCATGCACTCAACGTGTTCCCTGACGCAAGGCCAGTCAAGCAGTCGACCCGATGACTGTCCGAACCACGAGCCGAAGCAATTGGAATCAAAGTCAATAGACTGCTCGATGCCAACTTCATCCAAGAAATCAAGGAGAGCGAGTGGCTGGACAGTATTGTGCTGGTCCCCAAAAAGGACACGGACATCCTGCAGATGTGCATGGACTTCACGTCACCCAACAAGCACTGCCCCAAGGACCACTTCCCTCTTCCTCAGATCGATCAGATCATCGATTCGACTGCAGGATGCGAGAAACTCTCCTTCTTCGACGCCTATTTAGGCTACAATTAGATTCGGCTGAAGGTCGAAGATCAGGAGAAAACGGCGTTTATCACGCCGTTCGGAGTGTTCTGCTACAACACCATGCCTTTCGGGATGAAGAACGCAGGTGACACGTACCAGAGGTGCATGCAGGCGTGTCTGAAAAACCAAATCGGTCGCAACATCCAAGTCTATATCGATGACACAGTCATCAAGACCAAAGAAGCCAAGACACTGATCGACGATGTCCGCGAGATGTTTGACAACCTTGATCACTGATACGTTGGAAACGTATCTATAATTTTTGATGCTCCATGCTTGTTTTGTATCTATTTGCTTTGCTTTGTCTACACTTTGTGGTGTTTTTATTTATTTTTTGGAACTAACCTATTAACAAGTTGCCATAGTGTCAATTGCCTGTTTTCTTCTGTTTTTGGTTCCAGAAAGGCAAAAAATCAATATTCTCGGAATTGGATAGGACAAAAGCCAAAGTTATTATTTTCCCGGAGCAACATGGAACCACGAAGCAGAGCCGGAGGGGGGCCACAGGGTGGCCAAACCCCCTAGGTGCGTGCAAGCCCTGGGGGCGCCTGGAGGGGGTGTGGGCCCCTGGACCCCCACCGACCTTGATTCATGCGCCTATAAGAGCCCCCCGATGAGAAAACCCTAGAGAATCCAGAAGAAATCCACGAAAACCTCTATAGCGCCGCCGCCACTGAAAGGGAGATTCAGGGGATAGAAAGTCTCTGTTCTGGCACCCTATCGGGACAGGGAAGTGCCCCCGGAGCCATCTCCATCGATCTCCATCGCCATCTTCATCACCGTTGTTGATTCCCATGATGAGAACGGAGTAGTTCTTCCTCGAGGCTAAGGGCTCTACCGGTAGCTATGTGTTCATCTCTCTATGCATGATCTTGTGGTCATGAGATTTGTAATCAAGTAGATCTACCTTGCTACTCAAGTGCTTCATTAGATCTCTGCTCTCCCCATGTGTATGAAAGTGACAGAGTGCACGCCATGGTGGCACTTAGGCTTGAGTCTACATAAATACTCTTTGTGCTTTAATAGATCTATGCTTTTCCCCACGTGTGTGAAAGTGACAGCGGGCATACCGTGTGTGGCACTTTGGCTAGATTGAATATTTGTTATGAGTTATATTTGGAGTTGGATGTCTCTATGAAATTGTGGTGTTTGTTGGAACCATCTAGTGCTCAAGGTGACAGTGTGGGGTTATCTAGATTGGGGAAGACCCTACCATGGATTAGAGTGTCCAACCAGAGAGTAGTTAAGAGTAGTATCATGAAGAGAGGATATTTATATGAGAGAGTGTTCACTAGTGAAAGTATGATCCCTAGGCCTTGTTTCTAAACATTGAAACACCTTTTGCTACTAGATCTGTTGCATGTTTTCTTGCTTCCATCTTTGTTCCGTTTACCGGGGAGGTTTTCCGCTTTTGCGTTTCCTCCACGCCATCAGCTCTTTTCTGGCACCGTTACCCCACGTCAACAACAAGTCATAAGCTATTTTCTGGCACCGTTATCACTTGTATTTCACTACCTCTTAGTCGAACTAGTGCACCTATATTCAGTGTGTTGGGGACACAAGAGACTTATTGTATCTTGATTGCAGGATTGCTTGAGAGGGAATACCTTTGACCACTTCCTCCCTGAGTTCGATAAACCTTGGGTGATCCACTTAAGGCAAACTTGATGCTGTTCTACAAACCTCCGCACTTGGAGTCCCAATAACTGTCTACAAGAATAGAAGTGCGTAGACATCAATCTCTTTTCTGGCGCCGTTGCTGGGGAGAACAGGTAAAAAGCACTCACACACCTTACCCCACGGCGACAATAAGCCAGAAAGCTCTTTTCTGGCCCCGTTGCCGGGGAGGTAAGGTAAAAGGTACTCAAATCCTCCGGTGTGAGTGATCGAAGTTATTTCCTTTAGATTCTGCAATTTTTTCATTTTGTTTCTTGTTTTCACTAGTTAGGCTTAATGGAAAACAACAACAAAATTAGAGAGCTTTATAGTGTTTATCTTGAAATAGGACATGAAGTGTTTGAAGAGAAAATTATAAAACCGATGGAACTTTATTTACATGATAATAGCAATGTTATTAGTATGAATTCTTTAGACACCATGATTGCTAATGCTATGGAAAATTCTAAGCTTGGGGAAGCTAGTTTTTATGAAAATGATCTGTTTAGTTCCCCAGCTTTGGAAGATAGCTATTCTATTGCTTATGATGATACCAAACCTCCAATATATGATGATTATGATATTTTCTCTTCACCTACTATTGAGGAGGTAGTTAATTGTGATTACAATATGCCTCCTATATTTGATGATTATGGTGATGAAAATATTAATGATAGCTATTTTGTTGAATTTGCTCCCACTACAATTGATAAGAATGACTATGCTTATGTGGAGAGTAATAATTATTTTATGCATGTGGCTCATGATAAGAATGTATTATGTGATAGTTATATTGTTAATTTTATTCATGATGCTACTGAAAGTTATTATGAGAGAGGGAAACATGGTTTTATGCATCTCAATAATATTAAGTTTCCCCTCTTTATGATGAAAATTTTGAAGTTGCACTTGTTTTGCTTTCCTATGATTGTTGCTTTGTGCTTTCATGACTTATTTCTTTACAAGATTCCTATGCATAGGAAGTGGGTTAGACTTAAATGTTCTTTGAATTTGCTTCTTGATGCTCTCTTTTAAATCAATTAATATTTTCTATGTGAGCATCTTTGAAACTATCTTGCCTAACTTAAAGGCATTAAAGAAAAGTACTTGTTGGGAGATAACCCAAGAGTTTTATTGAGTCTTGGAAGTTATTACTTCTGTAATGACCTCTCCTTATCCTTTTTGTTTGCTTTTTTGTGCCAAGAATGACCTCTAATGAGGGGGAAGTAAGATTTGGGGAGTTGCTGTCCCGAAACAGATTTCTGTCCTCCACCATAAAAATTCGTGAGGAGTCTCTGTAACTCGGATTGAGCTGAAAATTTACGAATAAATCCCCCAGTATGTTATATAACTTTCGTTAGATCAACACTTTTTGATTTGAGGAACAGAAGATTTTCGAAAAAATCGGTTTCTACCTGCTAGTCTGTTTTGACAGATTTCTGCCATTATTTGCATTTGCTTCTTATTGATTCCTTTTTAAGTTCTTTTTGGGAAAATGAGCTTTTTGAAGGAGTTGCTACAGTATCTTGTGTTTTTAGTGAAAATTATTGCTGTTCCAAAGCCTTACCCATAGGTCTATTATCTTTTAAATACACTAATGTTGCTAAAGAAGATTGTGTGAAGTTTTGTATGAAGGAAAATTTTCAGGTGTAGAGAAAGAATGATGTAATGAGATGAAGAATGGACAAAAGCTCAAGCTTGGGGATTCCACCCCGGTGTCACCCCAGGAAATATCCAAGAGGTACAAGCGTCAAAGCTTGGGGATGCCCAAGGCATCCCCTTCTTCATCAATAAAAATCTCAGGTCTTTCTAGACACTTCGTTTTTATTGTTTCATGCATTGTTGTGTTGTTCTTGGAGCGTCTTAGTTTTTGTTTTTGGTTTTCATTTGCTTAGTTTGCTTGAGTAAGTTGGTTGGTTACACCACACTTATTTTGGATAGAGACACATTATGTTTCCATTGCCTAGAACACTCTAGTTTTCACTTTTATTGTTTTGTGAGTGTTCACTTTTGCTAGCACTGTGTTTAGCCTTAGTTTTCTTGTGCTTTCAGCTTAGAACTTTTTAGTTTTTCTTTGTGTATTTGTCAAACAAGCTCACTGATCATTGTTTATTATTATCTTTGTGAGTTGTTTCAAATAAGTTGTTTGGTGTTGGAAAGAGTAGAAAGCTTCATGCTTAAGTGGTACAAAAGGGAGCTTGTTTTGACTGTGACTTAGACTTTAGCATGACATGCTAGGTGTTGTTTTGACCTTATGCTTAGTGATTATTGCTGTAGCATGACTTGTTCCAAACAAAATAGTTACGCTACTCAAGAAATTGATGGCACACTTTATTCTTTGCCCCTAATAAACTTGAACCATTGTGACAACTTTGTTGTATATGCTTGCACTTATAAGTTGGAATTAGCAGAACCGTGCTGTCATGTCACATCCCCAATTTTAGATTTGGTCTTGCATATCATTCATATCATTGCATCATATCTTTTCATGCAATACCGTCGAGTAGAAAGGTTCGGCGAAACGCCACCTTCAAAACCCTACTTTGCTTCACTACAAGGTTCCTGCGGGGAGCTTTAGAGAGACTTGCAACAACCACCCCTGTAGGTTCGAGTTTTCGCTCAAACTTCGACTGAAGGTTGTGCCCCTCGACGATACGAACCCGTAGGCGCGAGAATCGCTCCAATCGGAGTTCATATGCAAAAGACACGGATGTTTTAGTAAACCGCCGGAAAACGGTCCGAAAATCTGGACCGATTTCCGAATCGGAGTCAATTTCTGGACCGATTCTGAGTAGAATTCACGCAGGGTACTATTTAAAGAGGACCCCACCTGGGCCCTCGATTTCCATGCCCGCAACCGACCCGACCCCGCCGCCTCTCTCCCGATCGCGTGCGCCTCCCGAGGGACGCGATCGCCGCCGCCACCGCCGACCGCCCTCCCCGCCTCGCCGCCGGCCACCGCCGCCGCCAGGTGCGCCTCGCCGCCGCCTCTCCGTTCCCGCCACCGAGACCGCCCGCCGCCGCCGGCAGCACCCGCGCCGCCGCCATCGCCCGCAGCCGCCGCCGCTGCATGCCGCCGCCGCCGCCGGCCACCGCGCCGCCTCCGCTTGCTGCGCGCGCCGCCGCCCTGCTGCGTCGCCGCCGCCTCGCTGCAGTGCGCTGCGCCGCCGCGTGCGCTTGCCGCATGCGCTATGCGCGCACACGCGCTTGCATGCACGTATACATGCACGTACGTGCGCCGCCTTGCGCGCGACTAATTTTTCCCGGACCCGTAGTTGACCGTGTACGTCCGTGCAGGGAGAACCCCGACGCCAGAAGTGATCGTCGCCGCCGTCCGGAGCTCGCCGCACCGTCCGGAGTCCGTTTCGCCATTCGTTTCCGGTAAGACAGCAGCCACCGTCAGATCTCAGATCAGCGGCTTAGATCGTTCGTTGACTAATCAGCATCCCAGGCGTTGACTAGTCAGACGCCCAGTCAGCAGACGAGTTGACCAGTCAAACAGACACAGTTGACTAGGTCAATTTCGTTAATCCCTTTGGTTGGCAGATTTCGGTAGAATCTTGTAAATTGCGTAGAAATTAAACCGCTTGGCCAAAAATTGCGAATAAAATATGTACGAGTTCAGTGAGTCGTGTAGAATCTCGCTGTAGCTTTGGTTCAGACTTTTACTGTCAGGTTTAGTACAGTTTAATCGAACTAGTTAGTGGCCTTTTCAGAGTAATAAATTCGTAGAAAAGGTTCCGTAGCTCCAAAAATCGCGTGTGATATGTCCCTGAACTCGTATGAACGAGGAGAATCTCATCATGAATTAAAAAGGTAGGCTTACAGTAAAAACTTCTGCAGTATTTGTCTATGTCTTTCTGCAGTGTTTTAATTACTCGGGGAGTTTTATAATTCCTTTTTGAGTAATTCCAATTGGTACTGTTTCTAATCAGCGATGCCTATGCGGTAGATTTTCCCCAAGATTTTACAAACAGTATACTACCAGTAGCGAATTATTTAAGTTCTAGCTCTAGTTTGGAGAATTACTTTTGTCTATTAGTTTTCCTAGCGCTAAATCTATTTTTCCATGCATGTATTCGGTAGTATTATGGATTAGAATTATGTGGTGCAGCTGTAGCACCAATTCACTTGCCGTTCTTGCATTCATGCATCATATTTGTTGCATATGTTGTGGATTGTTTGTTTATGAATGCAATTGTGTCGTGTAGATTGTGCTGAGTGCAACGCTTGTTCGTGTGAGGATTGTGCTCCAGACCGCTACAACCAAGACAAGTAGATGCTACTTTGTTCATGAATATCGTCCTACTATTTTCTATGCATTGTCGTGTATTTTATAGATGCATGTGTAGGATGATACTATCGCTATGCTATGTCCTATTATGTGGTAGGGCCTTCCTTGTAGATGAAACACCGTTGGTAGATGTGCTTAGCCATGCTTTGTTGAACGAGGGCCGGGTTACATCATTGATACTTGTTTTCTCAAAGTATTGGTTTGTGAAAACTAAAACAACATAATCAATGAACCCCCTGGGTGTGATGGTATTGATAAATTTTGGTGGTTTCATTGCGGAAAGGCACCCAGGTATCAAGAGAGAATGATTGGCTTCTTTATTGTGCAGCTTACGTGTACAACCATGTGCCAATAATGGAATGGGCGGTTGGTTGGACTTAGTAGGTCGTGGTAACTCGAACCCGCGTATCCAGAGATGTAGAATTTTGGTAGGTTGGACCGGTGCGCGTCGGGATTGAGGAGCTACTTCCCGAACAATCTCTTCTTGGCCTTCTCCCTATCATCACCCAATATGAGAGTGATGGTACGAGCTGGGCTGGCCAAGTCACATGGGTAAAGTGTACTAACCTCTGCAGAGTGTTTAATCTAATCGATTAGTCGTGTCCCCGGTTACGGACATCTGAGTTGCTAGATATTGACTCCATGACATGTTTCTCGCTCATTCTAATTTCATAATTGCTTTAATATTGTTGGGTTAACTTAATTGGGATCTTTTCAAATAAAAATCAAAACTGTTTATGAAAGTAGGACAAATGTATTTGCAAATGCAAGCCAGACACAGCTCCACTTGCCAAATATGCATGTAGATGTTAGTACTATTGTCTCCGTTACTAGCTCTACTTGCCATACATTCCATGTATTGACCCTTCGGGGCTGCTACGTTTCATGTTGCAGGTTATTCCGATTCCGATTGATCGTTACAGGCCACGGTACTCCACTCGGCACTTGTTCACTTGTGGGCAATTTGAAGATTGGAGGATTTATATGTTTAAGTTGCTACCTGAATAATTTGAGCTAGCTTTATGCTAAGCTTTTATTGTAATAATGGTACTCTGGATCTTTGTAGATCATGATACACGGTTATTTTGCTATGTTATCTATCTTACTCTATTGTGGGCCAATGAACCGATCCAGGGATTGGCATGTCACATAGAGGCCACGGTCTTTTCAGAACCGGGGTGTTACAGGATGGTATCAGAGCCCGTGTGTCGACTGTAGGATCGTGACCTAGGATTGGATTAGGAAGCCATAGAATTATTAAAGCCTATATTAACTCTGTCTTTCCTCTTATGCCTTTCACCCTCGTATATTCTTACCGTATGCTATTCTCACACTTTCCTCTTTTACTTGATAGATGGGAGACGTCAGGACTGAGTATGTCACCATGGAGTTACCAAGGCCCTTTGCAAGGCAGTTAGCTCAGCTCTCTCAGTCATTGGGATTGCCACTGCCTATGTTCAAGGGAAGAAGGCTGTACACCTATGGATATGGAGAGGATGCATGGGAGATCACTACCTTCATATTCAGAGATGCCGCCTTGCCAAACCCCGCGCATTTGGTCTACACCAAGATATACTGCAATTGGGGACTTGGAATCAACTTGGCCATACATGAAGCCCTGTCTCGCCAGTGCCACTATGTCCGACACCTACTGCCTGCAGATTCACCTTACCGTGACTATGGAAAGCGTGATGAAGAAGGGAACATTGTGACTACCCCGGGCGACAGGAACAACATGCCGCCCCGTCGGAGGCACATAGAGGACATGGAAAGAGAGAATGGAGCTCTAGCAGAGAAGGTGAGGATGTTAAAGGAGATTGCAGACTTTACTAGCAATGGAATGGTGGTCCAAGGACAGGAGATCGACACTTTGCATGAAGCTGTGGGAGTTCTGGAGAATGCCCTGATAGCCAGAGATGAAACCATAGCGCATCTTCATGGTACTGTGCAAGAGAACACCCAGAACATACAACAGTTGCAAGGGACCGTCCAGGAAAGGGACCAAACCATTGAAGCTATGACAGCCCAGATTGCCGCTCTCCAAGCACAGCTGAATCCACCATCTGATGATGACAATGGAGATGATGGCAACAATGGGGATGATGATGACAGTGGAGACGATGATGATGATGAGGACGAGGATGATGATGGAGACGATGATGGTGGAGGAGATGAAGCTGTTGCTGTAGCAGCTGAGGATGAAGAAGAAGAGGAGGATCCAGAAGAGGTGGAGTTTGAAGTCTCAAGTGATGGTTCAGGAGAGGTGTACACTCCGCCACCATGGTTGTACCGCGAGCCGAAGCGCCAACGCATGACCGCAAGGACCTACCTCAATCTCTTCAAGAAGTAGATAGAAGTCTACCAATTAGTCCACGTTAGGCGAATTCGTTAGGATTAGTCTCGATCGTTGCGAATCTTAGTTCGTGTTAGTTTAAAAGTGTTTAGTTGCTTATTTGTGTACTCCAATATCCCAGGATTTATTTGTGCAATTAATGAAAGAGTTATGGCAATTTGGTTATCATCTGTGTGATTTTCGCTGCAGTTTTTCTGCTGATACAGCAGTACTGCGCAATTTTTCATATTTTTCTGGTAACTCGGAAAAATCTGAAAAACATTGGGCTGATGCGAAACTCTCTGTGCCATATGCACAAAAATTGGCTAATTTTTTTGACGAGTTTAAGTCAGGCGGAAAAATTCGTGAACGCTGCTGGACTATTCTGGCAGAATTGCTGTTTTGTTGATTAGTTGATCTATTGTTTAGTTAACCATTGCCAACTCTTGCAAAACTATTTCAGTAGATATATACTGCTAGGATAACACCTGGGATGTTGCTGGATCGCTTGCTTGTTGATGTGTTGCTTGCTTGTGATTGTCTGCTATTGTTTGTTGTTGATTGATCATATGCATGGGTAGAACCCTATTGTCGTAGTTGATTCTTTCTAAAACTTACCTATGCTGAACCGCAGATGCCTCCTCGCCGCCAACCCACTGAGATGGAGCAGCTCATGGCAGCTCAGGCACAGCTGACTCAAGTGATGACCCAGTTCATGGCGAACCAGAACAACAACAATGGAAACAATTAGCCTCAGGGAGATGCTCTCACCAGATTTCTGAGGTTAAGGCCACTAAGTTCTCTACTGCAACGGAACCAATGGTTGCTCTCGACTGGTTGCGTTCCGTCAACAAGGATCTAGTAACTGTCGGTTGCACTGATGCTGAGAAGGTGAGGTTTGCCGCTCACCTACTGGAGGGACCAGCCGCTTCTTGGTGGGACACATTCTAGATCACCCACCCGCTGGATACCGTGACTTGGGCTATGTTCGAGGAAGGTTTCAGAACCAACCACGTGTCTTCAGGAGTTCTGAGCCTGAAGAGGAAGGAGTTCCGCAACTTGCGCCAAACCAATCGCTCTGTGGCCGAGTACATTGAAGAGTTCAACAACCTGTCCCGTTATGCACCTGAGGATGTTGACACTGATGCCAAAAGGAGGGAGAGATTCCTGGATGGCCTCAGTGATGAGCTTTCAGTACAGCTACTTGTGGTTTACTGCCCCACTTTCCAGGAGCTTATGGACAAGGCCAGGATCTTGGAGGGGAAGCACAAGCAAGTGGAGAACCGCAAGAGAAAAAACAACAATCACCACTCTGGTTCACACCACAAGACTCGCACTTCATATGATGGATACTCCAAGCATGGAGGAAGTGACCATGGGAGCCATGACCGCCGCGATGGACATCGTCATGACAACCATAGGAGCAGCCACCACAACCACAAGGGAGGACACTCTCACCACTCTGGAGGACACGGTGGACATGACCGCAACCGTGATCGCAACTTCGTGAAGAAGGATCTGAGTGAGGTGACGTGCTTCAAGTGCAAGCAGAAGGGACACTATGCTGACAACTGTCCGGAGAGGAAAGGACTGAAGCCAACCAACGGCGAGAAGGCCATAGTGAACCACATGAATGTGGAGGAGATTCCAGATGAGCCTGACCTTGTGATTGGTAAGTTCCCAATCAACACTTACCCTGCACTTATACTTTTTGATACTGGTGCATCGCATTCATTCATATCAAGGGCATTCGCGAATAAGTATAAGTTACCCACTGAGTCTATGAAGAGGTCTATTAGAGTGAGTTCACCTAGAGGAGATATGATAGCTAGTGCGGGATGCCGCGACTTGACTGTGAGGATTGGAACACACAACTTCATTGCACATTTGGTAGTGTTGGATTCACAGGGATTAGATGTCATTCTGGGTATGGATTGGATGTCTATGCATGGGGGGACACATAGATTGTGCACAGCGAGCTGTTTCACTCAAAACCACGGATGGTAAGAGGATTAGATTCAAGTCGGCTGCACGACCGAGAAGGTGTAAGTTGAATTCTCTTAAGGGGGTTAGCATGGATACTGTGCCAGTGATTAGGGATTACCCCGACGTGTTTCCGGAGGAACTGCCAGGTATGCCACCTGACAGAGAAGTAGAGTTTCTTATCGATCTGATGCCGGGAACAGGACCAATAGCAAAGAAACCATATAAGATGGATGTCGATGAGCTGAAGGAATTGAAGAAACAGTTGAAGGAGCAGCTGGAAAAGGGATTCATTCAGCCTAGTGCGTCGTCATGGGGAGCACCTGTTCTGTTTGTGGAGAAGAAAGACAGCACCAAGAGATTAGTGGTGGACTATCGTTCGCTGAATGAGGTAACCATCAAGAACAAGTACCCTCTGCCAAACATAAATGATTTGTTTGATCAACTAGAAGGAGCAAAGGTGTTCAGCAAGATTGATCTGCGATCTGGCTACTTTCAATTGAAGATGCGGGAGGAGGATGTACCGAAAACCGCCTTCACCACTAGGTATTATTTATATGAGTATACAGTTATGTCTTTTGGACTAACGAATGCCCTGGCATACTTCATGACCATGATGAACAAGGTATTTATGGAGTATTTGGACAAGTTCGTGGTGGTGTTTATTGATGACATACTGATATATTCCAAGGATGATGCTGAGCATGAGAAGCATCTGAGACTGATTATGGAGAAGCTGAGGGAACACAAGCTATATGCCAAATTCAGCAAGTGTGAATTCTGGCTTAACACCGTTGGGTTTCTTGGACACGTAGTGTCAGGAGAAGGAATTGCTGTTGATCCAAACAAAGTGACTGCAGTAACTGAGTGGGAAGCACCCAAGAATGCTGGAGAGATTCGAAGCTTTTTGGGACTTGCTGGATTTTACAGGAGGTTTATTGAAAACTTTTCCAAGATTGCTAAGCCGATGACTGAACTTCTGAAAAAGGAGAGGAAGTTTGAATGGT
Organism: Avena sativa; assembly: GCA_916181665.1. Lineage (NCBI taxonomy): Eukaryota > Viridiplantae > Streptophyta > Magnoliopsida > Poales > Poaceae > Avena > Avena sativa. Next base: position 201,965,992 of record OV702282.1, read on the forward strand.
CAGACGTATGTGAAGCCAGCTTTCAGGAACTGAAGAGTCGACTAGTGACTGCGCCTGTTCTGTGTTTACCAGATCTTCAGAAGGATTTCCAAGTGTACTGTGATGCTTCACGACAGGGACTTGGGAGTGTGCTGATGCAAGATGGGAGAGTAGTGTCATATGCCTCACGACAACTCAAGCACCATGAGCGGAATTACCCCACACACTGTTGGAGATATGCCCTAGAGGCAATAATAAATGTAGTTATTATTATATCTTTGTGTTTATGATAAATGTTTACTTTCATGCTATAATAGTATTAACAAGGAAACATTAATACTTGTGTGATTTGTAAACTTAATTTGAAGTCCCTAGTATAGCCTCTATACTTCACTACCTTGTTGGTTGATAAATGATTATGGTTTCCTTATCATGAACATTGAGATGTTATCAACAACAAGATCATATCATTAGGAGAATGATATGGTGGACATACTCCTATAGATAAGCGTAGCATAAAGATCAAGTCATTTCAATAGTTCAATTGCTATATGATACATAGTAACCTAATTCCTTCGGCCATGAGATCATGCATATCACCTTTACCGGATGGATGCTTTGATGACATCAAACACCACACCGTAACTAGGTGGCTATAAAGGTGGCATTGAGTGTTCGGAAAGTATTGGTTGAGACACATGGATCAAGAGTGGGATTTGTCCATCCATATGACTGATAGATATTCTCTGGGCCCTCTCGGTGAAATGTCATCCAATTAGCTTGCAAGCATGTGACTGGCTCACAAGGGATCACATATCACGTGAACGAGAAAAGAGTACTTATCAGTAACGAGGTTGAACTAGGTATGCAGAGATACCGACGATCATAACCTCGGATAAGTAACATATCGTGAGACAAAGGGAAATTGGTATCGTATGTAAGTGGTTCATTCGATCGCAAAGTAATCGTAGAAATATGTGGGAGCCATATGAATTTCCAGATTCCTCTATTGGTTATTGTTCGGAGAAGTGTCTCGATCATGTCCGCATAATTCACGAACCGTAGGGAGACACACTTAAGGATTCGACGTTGTTTTGAGTAGTTATGGTATTATGAGAAAGAGACCGAATGTTGTTCGGAGTCTCGGATGGGATCCGGGATATCACGAGGTGATCCGGAATGGTCCGGAGAATAAGATTCATATAAGGAAAGTCCCGTTTCGGAGTTCGGAAATGATTCCGGTGAATGTTCGAGAAGGTTCCGGAATGTCCGGCACTCCGGGAGGGGGGAGGGGTACATGAATGTGTCATTACATATTGGAATGATTGCATCATGTACTAAGTGTTCTTGCTGTTCCAAATAAAGGATTAAATTGAATCCTAAAACAGAAAAGTCAAATGTCCAGTTTGAAGGTCAAACGGCTAAAACAAGAAACTGTGGGAAACAAGCAAGAGGAGTTGGGAACCCACTTGGGGGAGGAGTCTCCTCCCCAAGCCGGCGCGCCAACCAAGGCCGACTTGGGGAGGGACTCCCCTCCCCTTGGCCGCACCCTCCACCCATAAAAGGAGGGGCAGGGCCTCCTCCTCTAGACACACAAGTTCCTATCCTCTAATCTCCGGTTTAGAGCCGTTTTGGTTTAGAGCTTCTAATTGCCCTAGCCTTCGGTTTAGAGCCTTCTAATTGGTGTGTCTAATCACTAGACCACTAATAGCCCTCTCTCATACTCCACCATACTCGCTCTGGCTTAAGGCGAAGCCCTGCGGGATCTCCCCTCTACTTCCGGTACCACGCCGTTGTGCTGCCGGAATCACGAGGAGAGTGCTACAACCTCCGCTGCCTGCTGGAACAAGGGAGAGGAAGGTCTTCGTCGAGTACCGAACGTGTGACCGACTGCGGGAGCGCTGCCGGAACGCAGCGCCGGAAGGATCGTCTACACGATCTTGAGATCGGGAAGAGTACGACTACATCACCCACGAGAATCCACTCTCGTTAAACACTTTGGAATCTTCGAGGGTAAGTTATTCCATCGACTCGTTGCTACAATCTAGTAGATAGATCTTGGCTTGTTTGTTTGTATGCGATAGAAAATTTTGTTTTCCATGCTACGAACCCCTACAGTGGTATCAGAGCCGTGTCTATATGTAGATCTGTTGCACGAGTAGAACACAATGGTCATTGTGGGCGTTGATGCTTTTATTGTTGATTGCTTCTTGTGTACTTTGCATCTTGCGGTATGTTGGGATGAAGCGGCCCGGGCTAACCTTACATGACATCGTTCATGAGACTTGCTCCACGCTTGACATGCAACTTGTATTGCATAAGTGGCTTTGCGGGTGCCTGTTTCTCCTAGCATAGTTAAGATCCAATTTACAACGGGTGATCAACAATGCTAGTATCAATGTTGTGGTTCTTGTTCGTAAGTTAGAACGACACTTATTGAAAGCCCCAAACCACGTAAAATATGCAAAGAAAGTAGAGGCGTCTAACTTTGTTTTGCAGGGGTGTGCAGTGATGTGATATGGCCATGATTGTGATTATATTTGATGTATGCAATGTTCCTTGTTGTAAAGTTGGCAACCGGCAGGAGCCATATGGTTGTCTTTAACTTATGTTAAGACCCGCGTGTCTATTCAAAGTAGTTGTAATAGTTGAAGTCGGTGGACGACAACCATGGAGAAGCGTCATTGACCTTGATGCAATGCCGGTGATGATGGAGATCATGTTCGTGCTTGAAGATGGAGATCGGAAGCACAAAGAAGAAAGGCCATATCATATCACATATATATTGAATTGCATGTGATGTTAATCCTTTATGCATCTTGTATTGCTTAGTAGACGACGGTAGCATTATAAGATGATCCCTCATGCACATAAATTTCAAGTCATAAAGTGTTCACCCTTAGTTAGCACCGTTGCTAAAGCTTGTTGTTTCGAAGCACCACGTGATGATCGGGTGTGTTAGATTCTGCAAGTGTATACAACGTGAGCAAGCCAGATTTGCTCATGCGGAAACTAAGGTTTGATCTTGACGAGCATAGGATGTACAGACATGGTCTCGGAACACGGATCACCGAAAGGTAAAGCATGAATCATATAGTAGATACGATGAACATGTCGATTGTTCTCCATTGAAACTATGTCAACTCTCGTGATGATAGGTGTTGATATGGTGGATTTGGTTCGTGTGATCACTAAAACAATGTGAGGGATATTGTTTTGAGTGGGAGTTCACCTAGTTTAATTTCATTATTAATTTGAACTCAATTTGTCATAAACTTAGTCTAAACTATTGCAAATATGTTGTAGATCAATGGCAGCCCCTACCATCAATTTTAATGCGTTCCTAGAGAAAGAAAAGTTGAAAAACAATGGAAGCAACTTCGCGGATTGGTTCCGCAATTTGAGGATTGTCCTCACAGCTGGTAATTTGACCTATGTGCTGGATGCACCGCTGGGTGACCCACCTGCAGATGATGCTCCCGATGAAGTAAAGAATGTTTACCTCGCTCGGAAGAATCAGTACTCCATAGTTCAGTGTGCTATCTTGTATGGTTTGGAATCGGAGCTTCAGAAAAGGTTTGAGGATTCAGACCCATATGATATTGTCGAGGATCTCAAATTGATTTTTGAGACTCATGCGGTAATTGAAAGCTATGAGGCTTCTGAAAAGTTCTTTAACTGCAAGATGGAAGAGCGCAGCTCCGTCAGTGAGCATGTGCTTAAGATGTCTGGGCACGCAAACAAACTTCAAAGCTTGGGTATAGTGATTCCTAATGGTTTGGGGATTTACCGTGTCCTCCAATCACTACCACCAAGTTACAAGAACTTTGTGATGAACTACAACATGCAGAACATGAACAAGACGTTGCCAGAACTCTTTGCCATGTTGAAATCTGCAGAAGTGGAGATCAAGAAAGAGCACCAAGTGTTGTTGGTCAATAAGACCACCAAATTCAAGAAAGGAAAGTCTAAGCAAAAGGGAAACTTCAAGAAGGGTGGTAAGAAAGTTACCACGCCGGCGAAGAAGATCAAGGCTGGACCTAAGCCTGATACTGAGTGTTTTTACTGCAAGGGAGAAGGTCACTGGAAGCGGAATTGCCCAAAGTATTTGGCGGATTTGAAGAACGGCAACATCAAGAAGAAAGGTATATCTGATATACATGTTATTGATGTGTATCTCACTAGTACTCGTAGTAGTGCCTGGGTATTTGATACTGGTTCGGTTGCTCATATTTGTAACTCGAAACAGGTGCTGCAGAATAAACGGAAGCTAGCGAAGAACGAGGTGACGATGCGCGTGGGAAACGGATCAAAGGTTGATGTGATCGCGGTCGGCACGCTACCCCTTCATCTACCATCGGGATTAGTTTTATACTTAAATAATTATTATTTGGTGCCTGCGTTGAGCATGAACATTATATCGGGATCTTATTTATTGCGAGACGGTTACTTATTTAAGTCCGAGAATAATGGTTGTTCGATTTATATGAGTAATATGTTTTACGCACATGCACCTTTGATAGATGGTCTATTCTTATTGAATCTCGATAGTGGAAATACACATATCAACAACATTGAGGCTAAACGTTTGAAATCAAGCGATAATTCGACCTATATGTGGCACTGTCGTCTTGGTCACATTGGAGTGAAGCGTATGAAGAAACTCCATTCCGATGGACTTCTTGAATCACTTGATTTTGAATCACTTGAAAGATGCGAAGCATGTCTGATGGGAAAAATGACTAAGACTCCATTTTCTGGTATGATGGAGCGAGCTACGGACTTATTGGAAATCATACATACCGATGTGTGTGGTCCAATGAGTGTAGCATCGCGCGGTGGTTATCGTTATGTTCTTACCTTCACGGATGACTTGAGTAGATATGGGTATATCTATTTCATGAAACATAAGTCTGAAACTTTCGAGAAGTTCAAGGAGTTTCAAAGTGAGGTAGAGAATCAACGTAACAAGAAGATTAAATTTCTACGTTCTGATCGTGGAGGTGAATATCTAAGTTACGAGTTTGGCGAGCATTTGAAGAAATGCGGAATACTTTCACAATTGACCCCGCCGGGAACACCACAGCATAATGGTGTGTCCGAACGTCGTAATCGAACTCTCTTAGATATGGTTCATTCTATGATGTCACTTACAGATTTACCGCTATCATTTTGGGGTTATGCATTAGAAACAGCCGCATTCACTTTAAATAGGGCACCGTCTAAATCCGTTGAAACGACACCGTATGAATTATGGTTTGGGAAGAAACCTAAATTGTCGTTCCTTAAAGTTTGGGGATGCGAAGCCTATGTAAAGAAGTTACAGCCGGACAAGCTAGAACCCAAAGCGGAAAAATGCGTCTTCATAGGATACCCAAAGGAAACTATTGGGTATACCTTCTATCATAGATCCGAAGGCAAAACCTTCGTTGCCAAGAATGGATCCTTTCTAGAGAAGGAATTTCTCTCGAAAGAAGTGACTGGAAGGAAAGTAGAACTCGACGAGGTTGTCGAACCTTCTCTCGAAATTGCGAGTAGCGCAGCACCGGAAGAAGTTCCTGTGGCGCCTGCACCAATAAGAGAGGGGGCTAATGATGGTGATCATGAAACTTCGGTTGAAGTTGCTACAGAGCCTCGGAGGTCAACGAGAACTCGTACCACTCCAGATTGGTATGATCCCGTTATGAGTGTCATGTTGGTGGACAACACCGATGACCCCGAGACATATGAGGAAGCGATGATGAGCCCAGATTCCAATAAATGTCAAGAAGCCATGAAATCCGAGATTGGATCCATGTACGAAAACCAAGTATGGACTTTGGTGGACTTACCGGATGGCCGAAAGTCTGTCGAGAACAAATGGATTTTCAAGAAGAAAACAGATGCTGATGGTAATGTTACTGTCTATAAAGCTCGACTTGTCGCAAAAGGGTTTCGACAAATTCAAGGAGTTGACTACGATGAGACTTTCTCACCGGTAGCGAAGCTAAAGTCTGTGAGGATTATGTTAGCAATCACTGCATATTATGATTATGAGATATGGCAGATGGATGTCAAAACAGCATTCCTCAATGGAGATATTGATGAAGAGTTGTATATGATGCAACCCAAAGGTTTTGTCGATCCTAAAGATGCTAACAAGGTATGCAAGCTTCAACGGTCCATCTATGGATTGAAGCAAGCATCCCGAAGTTGGAATCAACGTTTTGATAAGGTAATCAAAAGTTTTGGTTTTATACAAACTTATGGAGAAGCTTGTATTTACAAGAAAGTGAGTGGGAGCTCTGTAGCATTCTTAATACTATATGTGGATGACATATTGTTGATTGGGAATGATGTAGACCTTCTTAATAGTGTCAAAGAATATTTGAATAATAGTTTTTCAATGAAGGATCTTGGCGAAGCAGCTTACATATTAGGCATAAAGATTTACAGAGATAGATCGAAACGCCAAATATCATTGTCACAGAGTACATATTTGGACAAAGTTCTAAAGAGGTTTGGAATGGAAGAAAGCAAGAAAGGGTTCTTGCCCATGTTGCCCAATACGATCTTGAGTAAAACTCAAAGTCCGACATCGGCAGAAGATAGAGAAAGGATGAGTAAGACTCCCTATGCATCAGCCATAGGATTTCTAATGTATGCCATGCTATGTACTAGACCCGACATCGCATATGCTGTTAGTTTAACTAGCAGATATCAAAGTGATCCAGGAGTGGATCATTGGACAGCGGTCAAAAACATCCTTAAGTACTTGAGAAGAACTAAGGATATGGTTCTTTCTTATGGAGGTGATGAATAGCTCGTTGTTAATGGTTACACCGATGCTAGTTGGAACACCGATCCGGATGATTCTAAATCACAATCTGGATACGTATTTATTTTGAATGGTGCAGCAGTTAGCTGGAGGAGTGCAAAGCAAAGCGTTGTGGCGAGATCTTCAACTGAATCGGAATACATGGCTGCTTCGGAGGCTTCACAAGAAGCGATATGGATGAAAGAGTTCATTACAGAGCTGGGTGTGGTTCCTAGTGCGCTGGACCCAATGTCTATCTACTGTGATAACATGGGCGCCATAGCCAATGCGCAAGAACCAAGGTCACACAAGAAGCTGAAGCATATCAAGCTACGTTTTCACGCTATTTGAGAACATATCCAGGATGGGGATATAAAGATTTGCAAAGTACACACAGATCTGAATGTGGCGGATCCGTTGACTAAACCTCTCCCGAGGGCAAAACATGACCAACACCAAACTGCCATGGGTGTTCGGTATATTACCATGTAATCTAGATTAGATGACTCTAGTGCAAGTGGGAGACTGTTGGAGATATGCCCTAGAGGCAATAATAAATGTAGTTATTATTATATCTTTGTGTTTATGATAAATGTTTACTTTCATGCTATAATAGTATTAACAAGGAAACATTAATACTTGTGTGATTTGTAAACTTAATTTGAAGTCCCTAGTATAGCCTCTATACTTCACTAGCTTGTTGGTTGATAAATGATTGTGGTTTCCTTATCATGAACATTGAGATGTTATCAACAACAAGATCATATCATTAGGAGAATGATATGGTGGACATACTCCTATAGATAAGCGTAGCATAAAGATCAAGTCATTTCAATAGTTCAATTGCTATATGATACATAGTAACCTAATTCCTTCGACCATGAGATCATGCATATCACCTTTACCGGATGGATGCTTTGATGACATCAAACACCACACCGTAACTGGGTGGCTATAAAGGTGGCATTGAGTGTTCGAAAGTATTGGTTGAGACACATGGATCAAGAGTGGGATTTGTCCATCCATATGACGAATAGATATTCTCTGGGCCCTCTCGGTGAAATGTCATCCAATTAGCTTGCAAGCATGTGACTGGCTCCTAAGGGATCACATATCACGGGAACGAGAAAAGAGTACTTATCAGTAACGAGGTTGAACTAGGTATGCAGAGATACCGACGATCATAACCTCGGATAAGTAACATATCGTGAGACAAAGGGAAATTGGTATCGTATGTAAGTGGTTCATTCGATTGCAAAGTAATCCTAGAAATATGTGGGAGCCATATGAATTTCCAGATTCCTCTATTGGTTATTGTTCGGAGAAGTGTCTCGATCATGTCCGCATAATTCACGAACCGTAGGGAGACACACTTAAGGATTCGACGTTGTTTTGAGTAGTTATGGTATTATGAGAAAGAGACCGAATGTTGTTCGGAGTCTCGGATGGGATCCGGGATATCACGAGGTGATCCGGAATGGTCCGAAGAATAAGATTCATATAAGGAAAGTCCCGTTTCGGAGTTCGGAAATGATTCCGGTGAATGTTCTAGAAGGTTCCGGAATGTCCGGCACTCCAGGAGGGGGGAGGGGTACATGAATGTGTCATTACATATTGGAATGATTGCATCATGTACTAAGTGTTCTTTCTGTTCCAAATAAAGGATTAAATTGAATCCTAAAACAGAAAAGTCAAATGTCCAGTTTGAAAGTCAAACGGCTAAAACAAGAAACTGTGGGAAACAAGCAAGAGGAGTTGGGAACCGACTTGGGGGAGGAGTCTCCTCCCCAAGCCGGCGCGCCAACCAAGGCCGACTTGGGGAGGGACTCCCCTCCCCTTGGCCGCACCCTCCACCCATAAAAGGAGGGGCAGGGCCTCCTCCTCTAGACACACAAGTTCCTATCCTCTAATCTCCGGTTTAGAGCCGTTTTGGTTTAGAGCTTCTAATTGCCCTAGCCTTCGGTTTAGAGCCTTCTAATTGGTGTGTCTAATCACTAGACCACTAATAGCCCTCTCTCATACTCCACCATACTCGCTCCGGCTTAAGGCGAAGCCCTGTGGGATCTCCCCTCTACTTCCGGTACCACGCCATTGTGCTGCCGGAATCACGAGGAGAGTGCTACAACCTCCGCTGCCTGCTGGAACAAGGGAGAGGAAGGTCTTCGTCGAGTACCGAACGTGTGACCGACTGCGGGAGCGCTGCCGGAACGCAGTGCCGGAAGGATCGTCTACACGATCTTGAGATCGGGAAGAGTACGACTACATCACCCACAAGAATCCGCTCTCGTTAAACACTTTGGAATCTTCGAGGGTAAGTTATTCCATCGACTCATTGCTACAATCTAGTAGATAGATCTTGGCTTGTTTGTTTGTATGCGATAGAAAATTTTGTTTTCCATGCTACGAACCCCTACACACACGACTTAGAGTTAGCGTCAGTGGTTCATGCGCTCAAGGTATGGAGGCATTACTTAATGGGAAAACACTGTGATGTGTACACCGACCACAAGAGCCTGAAATACATATTTACACAGAAGGAACTGAACATGAGACAAAGGAGATGGTTGGAACTTATCAAGGACTATGATATGAATCTACAGTACCACCCGGGAAAGGCCAATGTAGTAGCCGATGCTCTGAGCCGGAAGGTTTATGCCAATGATTGACAATTGGTGAATTGCCTGAGGACTTGTGCAAGCAATTCAAGGATCTTAGACTGGAGGTAGTATCTGAAGGATATTTGGCTACAATGGAAGTCCAACCGATGCTACAGGACAGGATCATAAAGGCTCAAGTAGGAGACAAGGAAATAGAAGAGATAAAGGAAAAGATGAAGGAGAACCGGGAAAAAGATATTCGCGAGGATGAACATGGTACCTTGTGGTATGGAGATCGTTTGTGTGTTCCCAGCGACCCGGAGATAAGGGAGTTGATTTTGCAGGAGGCTCATAACTCGCCATACTCCATACATTCGGGCAACACAAAGATGTATATGGATTTGAAGAGCAGATTTTGGTGGAACAACATGAAGGGAGATATCGCCAAGCATATTGCCCTATGTGATGTATGCAGCCGAGTGAAGGCAGAGCACCAGAAGCCAGCAGGATTGCTACAGCCATTGCCCGTGCCAGATTGGAAGTGGGATAGAGTGGGAATGGATTTTATCACAGGACTGCCCAGGACCCGGTCAGGATATGACTCTATTTGGGTAGTGGTCGACCATTTGACCAAGGTAGCCCACTTTATACCAGTAAAGACAACCTATACGAGTGCAAAGTTGGCCAAGATTTACATGGATAGGATTGTGTGCCTATACGGAGTTCCCAAGAGTATCGTATCTGACAGAGGCACTCAATTTACCTCACACTTCTGGCGCCAGCTGCACGAGTCACTTGGTACTAGATTGGAGTTTAGCACAGCGTTTCACCCACAGACTGATGGACAGACCGAGAGGGTGAATCAGATTTTGGAGGACATGCTGAGAGCTTGCGCCTTGGCTCATGGATCCAGTTGGGACGAGAATTTGCCGTATGCGGAGTTTTCCTATAACAACAGCTACCAAACCAGCATCAAGACGTCACCGTTCGATGTGTTGTATGGGAAGCGATGCCGTACACCATTGCTATGGGATGGAGTAGGAGAACGTCAGTTGTTTGGACCTGATTTGATCAAGGACGCTGAGGAGAAGGTCGCCTTGATTAGGGACAGGCTCAAGGTAGCACAATCAAGGCAGAAGAGCTACGCTGACGCCAAGCGCAAGGAAGTGGTGTACGAGATAGGTGATAGAGCATACCTCAGAGTATCGCCGCTCCGTGGAATCAAGAGATTTGGAATTAAGGGTAAGCTGGCACCTCGATTTATTGGACCGTATCGGGTCTTAGCACGCAAAGGAGAAGTTGCTTATCAGTTGGAGTTGCCAGAAGCTCTGTCTGCTGTTCACAACGTGTTCCACGTATCCCAACTGAAGAAGTGCCATCCGGAGATGGTGGATACACCGTTGAGAGACACTGTACCGCTAGAGGAGGTTCAGCTGGAGAATGATTTGACCTATGAGGAGAAACCGGTCAAGATTCTGGAGACAGCAGAAAGGACTACCCGTACCAAGACAATCAAGTTTTGCAATGTGCAGTGGAGTCACCACACCGAAGATGACATCCGAGAGGACTACCCACACCTATTTGCTAGCCGCGCCGAATCTCGAGGACGAGATTCATCTTAAGGGGGCTAGTCTTGTCACATCCCAAATTTTAGATTTGGTCTTGCATGTCGTTCATATCATTGCATCATATCTTTCCATGCAAAACCGTCGAGTAGAAAGGTTCGGCGAAACACCACCTTCAAAACCCTACTTTGCTTCGCTACAAGGTTCCTGCGGGGAGCTTTAGAGAGACTTGCAACAACCACCCCTGTAGGTTCGAGTTTTCGCTCAAACTTCGACTGAAGGTTGTGCCCCTCGACGATACGAACCCGTAGGCGTGAGAATCGCTCCAATCGGAGTTCGTATGCAAAAGACTCGGACGTTTTAGTAAACCGTCGGAAAACGGTCCGAAAATCTGGACCGATTTCCGAATCGGAGTCAATTTCTGGACCGATTCTGAGTAGAATTCGCGCAGGGTACTATTTAAAGAGGACCCCACCTGGGCCCTCGATTTCCGTGCCCGCAACCGACCCGACCCCGCCGCCTCTCTCCCGATCGCGCGCGCCTCCCGAGGGACGCGATCGCTGCCGCCACCGCCGGCCGCCCTCCCCGCCTCGCCGCCGGCCACCGCCGCCGCCGCCAGGTGCGCCTCGCCGCCGCCTCTCCGTTCCCGCCACCGAGACCACCCGCCGCCGCCGGCAGCACCCGCGCCGCCGCCATCGCCTGCAGCCGCCGCCGCCGCTGCATGCCGCCGCCGCCGGCCACCGCGCCGCCTCCGCTTGCTGCGCGCGCCGCCGCCCTGCTGCGTCGCCGCCGCCTGGCTGCAGCGCACTGCGCCGCCGCGTGCGCCTGCCGCATGCGCTATGCGCGCACACGCGCTTGCATGCACGTATACATGCACGTACGCGCGCTGCCTTGCGCGCGACTAATTTTTCCCGGACCCGTAGTTGACCGTGTACGTCCATGCAGGGAGAACCCCGACGCCAGAAGTGATCGTCGCCGCCGTCCGGAGCTCGCCGTACCGTCTGGAGTCCGTTTCGCCATCCGTTTCCGGTAAGACAGTAGCCACCGTCAGATCTCAGATCAGCGGCTTAGATCGTTCGTTGACTGGTCAGCATCCCAGTCGTTGACTAGTCAGACGCTCAGTCAGCGCCCAGTCAGCAGACGAGTTGACCAGTCAAACAGACACATTTGACTGGGTCAATTTCGTTAATCCCTTTAGTTGGCAGATTTCGGTAGAATCTTGTAAATTGCGTAGAAATTAAACCGCTTGGCCAAAAATTGCGAATAAAATATGTACGAGTTCAGTGAGTCGTGTAGAATCTTGCTGTAGCTTTGGTTCAGACTTTTACTGTCAGGTTTATTACAGTTTAATCGAACTAGTTAGTGGCCTTTTCGGAGTAATAAATTCGTAGAAAAGGTTCCGTAGCTCCAAAAATCGCGTGTGATATGTCCCTGAACTCGTATGAACGAGGGGAATCTCATCATGAATTAAAAAGGTAGGCTTACAGTAAAAACTTCTGCAGTATTTGTCTATGGCTTTCTGCAGTGTTTTAATTACTCGGGGAGTTTTATAATTCCTTTTTGAGTAATAACAATTGGTACTGTTTCTAATCAGCGATGCCTATGCGGTAGATTTTCCCCAAGATTTTACAAACAGTATACTACCGGTAGCGAATTATTTAAGTTCTAGCTCTAGTTTGGAGCATTACTTTTGTCTATTAGTTTTCCTAGCGCCAAATCTATTTTTCCATGCATGTATTCGGTATTATTATGGATTAGAATTATGTGGTGCAGCTGTAGCACCAATTCACTTACCGTTCTTGCATTCATGCATCATATTTGTTGCATATGTTGTGGATTGTTTGTTTATGAATGCAATTGTGTCGTGTAGATTGTGCTGAGTGCAACGCTTGTTCGTGTGAGGATTGTGCTCCAGACCGCTACAACCAAGGCAAGTAGATGCTACTTTGTTCATGAATATCGTCCTACTATTTTCTATGCATTGTCGTGTATTTTATAGATGCATGTGTAGGATGATACTATCGCTATGCTATGTCCTATTATGTGGTAAGGCCTTCCTTGTAGATGAAACACCGTTGATAGATGTGCTTAGCCATGCTTTGTTGAACGAGGGCCGGGTTACATCATTGATACTTGTTTTCTCAAAGTATTGGTTTGTGAAAACTAAAACAACTTAATCAATGAACCCCCTGGGTGTGATGGTATTGATAAATTTTGGTGGTTTCATTGCGGAAAGGCACCCAGGTATCAAGAGAGAATGATTCGCTTCTTTATTGTGCAGCTTACGTGTACAACCATGTGCCAATAATGGAATGGGCGGTTGGTTGGACTTAGTAGGTCGTGGTAACTCGAACCCGCGTATCCAGAGATGTAGAATTTTGGTAGGTTGGACCGGTGCGCGTCGAGATTGAGGAGCTACTTCCCGAACAGTCTCTTCTTGGCCTTCTCCCTATCATCACCCAAAATGAGAGTGATGGTACGAGCTAGGCTGGCCAAGTCACATGGGTAAAGTGTACTAACCTCTGCAGAGTGTTTAATCTAATCGATTAGCCGTGTCCCCGGTTACGGACATCTGAGTTGCTAGATATTGACTCCATGACATGTTTCTCGCTCATTCTAATTTCATAATTGCTTTAATATTGTTGGGTTAACTTAATTGGGATCTTTTCAAATAAAAATCAAAACTGTTTATGAAAGTAGGACAAATGTATTTGCAAATGAAAGCCAGACACAGCTCCACTTGCCAAATATGCATGTAGATGTTAGTACTATTGTCTCCATTACTAGCTCTACTTGCCATACATTCCATGTATTGACCCTTCGGGGCTGCTACGTTTCATGTTGCAGGTTATTCCGATTCCGATTGATCGTTACAGGCCACGGTACTCCACTCGGCACTTGTTCACTTGTGGGCAATTTGAAGATTGGAGGATTTATATGTTTAAGTTGCTACCTGAATAATTTGAGCTAGCTTTATGCTAAGCTTTTATTGTAATAATGGTACTCTGGATCTTTGTAGATCATGATACACGGTTATTTTGCTATGTTATCTATCTTACTCTATTGTGGGCCAATGAACCGATCCAGGGATTGGCATGTCACATAGAGGCCACGGTCTTTTCAGAACCGGGGTGTTACATGTCACGGGGAACGTTTTCAACATTGCACTTGTACCTTGTTGTACTCAGTTGATACCATGTTCTTTTGTCTATGGATGTCACCGGTGTGAAATAAAGAGGGAACTTGTAAGTCCATGGAGTTTATATCCTGTGTTAGAGAAACGCTTGGGCCTCTAGCCTAAGCCATGCCTAATCATGGTGGAAACTTGCAGCATCACCATAGTGACATCTATGAAGCATTCTTCTTATAAAAAAACAGAGACACGTTGAGAAAAGAGGAAAGAGAGAAAAAAGAACCATATTCCCATGGTACATAAGAAGAATTGCTGAGATGCTCATTGTCTGCTTGCCTTGTCATTTTGGTTATGGGAAAGCTCCTGTACCATGTGCAAGGGGTACGCCGTTGGCGGTTCTCAATGATATGCAAATACTTACAGTGACAAGAACTTACCTGGACCCAAAGTTGAGTATGCATGAGGTGTGGCCCTCGTATTCAAGGGGCATGAGATTGCCAACTTATACTTCGTCAAGCATATACTCTAGCTTTGCCACTTTAACCTTAACCACTTCAAGATGCTTATGATAGGGGCAATGAGGGCTGAAAGCTAACAAGTACCATAATTTGTGAAAAATATTTTTGAAACTTGAAATCCCTGCTTCCTTTATAAAAGGCCTTTCTTCCACCACTATTGAGTCTCCACCTTCTACCTTTAGGCACCATTAAGAGAGCATAGTTGTCATTCTGTGTGCAGTGTTCCAAAGCTTATTAATTGATGCATATTGTGATATTACTTGTTCTTGTGCTATTTGTTTCTAGTCACCCTTGTGAACTTTGAAGGTTCCCTATGCATCTATATTGCTACTCTATGAGGGACAAGTTGATGCCACTATGCCATGTTTTTTGTATGTGAAACAAACAAACGTTTTTGAATGCATGTTATTCATGATCTTTGTTTGTAGACTTTCATGTTGCATGCATAGTTACTATGTCCTATTGTTAGCACTCCATCTTTCATGCACATGTTTAGAGTTCTTTGATCCCAGCTGTCACATCCCAAGATTTTCCAAATCTTGTAATGTGAAAAATAAATAAACAAAATAAAAGATTGTTGAATTTTAGGGTGAAAAGAAACTTTTGTTTCTAAATGGAAATTAAAATCCCATATTGAACAAACTTTGGTTAGTGTTTGAATCCAACTAAAATTCAAATCATAAAATGCATTCCTCAAAAAATGCATCTGGAAATTTAAACACTTGGAAAATAAATCCAAACCCTAAACCCTAATGGAATAAAAATCATTTCCAAGTTATCACCAAGCCTATGGATTTGATCCATATAGAAATTTATCATCAAACATTTATGATCAAGAATGATAAATAGAAATATATTAAAGCCATAGAAATTGGTTTCACTTAAATTGGAACCATGAATAAAATCCTATGAATATAATAAGATAAGGAAATTAAATTTCCAAAGCTAATAAAGAACATATCTATAAATCCATACAAAATGGTGAACAATAATCCTAAATGGATTTAAAAAGATAAACAAATATTAAACAATATTCTACAAATTGGAATGACCAAGTTTGGATCTCTAAATAAAAAGATATGGATTTTATAAGTTGAAGAAAGAAATATTTATTAAATAATATTTCAAGACCAAATTAAATCTTGGCAAAAGACCATAAGCAAATGGAATGAATAGAATCCCAATCCAAATAAAATAAAAGGATAAAGAATTTCCAAATAAAATAAAATGGCATTAACCACTCTATCCCTATTTTAATAAAGACAAATCTCTAATAAGAATAATTATATAATTCATGAGAAAATAGTATTTTGGAATTTACCCAAGTGGAATAAAAGTTGTTTAATTAACTTAAATGAAATAAATTTTCCAAATAAAATTATGGAAATAAAACTATATTTAATTCCATTGGAATTAAAACAAATACCCAAATCAAATGATTTATGAATCATATTAAATACTTTCCAAGTAATTCAAGATGAATTATTTGACCCCTATTAAACAAATAAAAACCTACTGAAAAGATTTGGAAGGATTTAGAAATTTAAATGGTGTTTGAAATTATTATTAAATCCTATTTGATTTAAAACTAGAGCCTATTTTGAATAATTAAAAGACCTTAAAAAGAATAAATAAATTATTCTAAAATGATTTCAGAATGTTTTATTAATCAGTGTTTGAAGCTACACAAAATTTTACAAAGGTTTGAATTCAAATGGATGCTTGAAATGATTAAATAAAACCAAAACAGAATAAAAGAAATGGAAAAAGAAAAGAAACAGGAACAAAAAAAAATATAAACAGACTCGACCCAGCCCATCTAGCCCACTAAGGCCCAACAGCCCACCTCTCCTTTTCTCCTGCAGAAAAACGTTTCGCACCAAATAAAGAAACCGCAGCGACACTGACGCGTGGACCCCACCCCCACACACACTCTCTCGCAGACAGCCAGGTCCCACCGCCAGCTCCTTCTTCCTTACCCGCCGCTGACCATGCCCCCCTCCTCTGGCCATTATTGCCGATTGAACGCCGGCATCAATTGGAGTTAACCGCGCCATGTAACGGCCCCGTGATCACGCGTACTTAACCGCCTCTTCCCCTCTCTCTTTCCCCTCCGTCGCCTCACCCTAGCACACCCCCAGGCTGCATAATTTCCTCCAAGAACACCACTGTCTCCAGCGAACTTTTTCTTCGATTCCGGCCAGCCTCCTCCGCCCCTTGCCCCCTCAACCACTCTCACCTGCTCCCCACTCCCTGGCGAACCTCCCCGTAGCTCCACCTCGCCCCCGCGCGCCCCAGAACCTCGGCAACGACGACCTCAAACTCCACCGCTGTCTGCCATTTTCTCCGGCAAGGTTCTCTGGTAAACTCGGACCGCCCCGGTGCTTATCATTGATGCTCGCATGTTCCTTGGTATCGTGCGCATCTAACTGTACCCTCCACTTGCCATAGGGTGACCCGTAGCGTCGCCCTCGACAACGACAGCGCGTGGCCGTCCCCAGACACCTCTCCGGCGAGCAATCCCTGCAACACCAGCGCGCCCCTCGACAAACCGAAGGAACCTTGAGCACCACCGCGACCCTGCGAACCCGGTGAGCACATCCTCCCTCTCCCTCACTTCCTGTAGCCACCGCAGTGCCGTTAGCCGAGCGTCGCCGCCGCCAGCCGCCGTCGAGTGCCGCTGAGTTTTGTTCACATGCCCTGAGCCGCTAGATTTTGATCTGACGGATGCAATAGAACGTGAGCGAAAGGGTAAGTAGTGCTTCTGCGTCGTGCGATCCCACTTAGATCCAACGGTGCTCAACACGTGATCCGAACGAACCTATATCAGCGAGTAAGAACACGCCACGTGGCTCTGTTCGTTTGATTTAAAACAGATTTGATCTATTAGATGCTAGATTTTGTAAAATCTATAACTTTTGATCTACACGTCCAAATTTTGCAAATTTTATATCAATGGATTCAGAAAGACAAGACCTAGCCAACCATGAACTTTTGTATGCATGTTTAGGATATAAACTTTGTTTTAAAATGATTTTCAAAAATTGATTGTTTTTGCAGAAACTTGTGTATGCATGTTTAGGATATAAAAATTGTTCTAAAATTATTTTGGGGATAAAATCTTTGGAAAATGGTTTATTTTGAACCTACTGACCCTAGAAATCAATTGGTGGTTTCAAAAATGTATTTGGTGAAGCAAAAGAATGAATCTTGGATTTAAACCATTTCTAGTCAAATAAAAATATGGTTTAATTATTAAAAATGGTTTTGGAAGAAAACCTTTGGAAAATGTTTTGGAATAAACTCTCTGACACCAAACACCAAGTTTTATGATTTGAAAATGTATTTGGTGAACCCTATAAAACCATTACTTTGCTAAAAACATTTTCAACCACATAAAATAATGACTTGGTTTAAAAATGGTTTATGAAGTAAAATCTTAAGAAAATGTTTTTGCCACTTTATAAAATAACCATTAGGTGTTTTCAAATGTTTGTGAACCATTAGAAACCACTTTTACAAATAAAACAATCTTTGGCATGCTTGCATGCATTATTTTGTTACTATTATTTTATGAGGTGTTGCTTGAATGGTAGATTGAAATATTGTTTGGTTGATTGAATTGTAGTGATTTGAAGTGAGTGAACATTGCAAAGATCAAGGAGTGAACTTATACTCTCTACCAAAATGGCAAGTGATGCTTCATACTTTTGTCCCATTATTTTCACTATGCATTAGTGATATTTCTAAGTAGGAATTGCATGGAATTTTGCTAAGTATAAACCATGCCATGGGAAATCCTAGTAGATGAAACCTTAGTAAAATTTCCTAAGTTAAGATTCCTACTACTATCATGCTTAGCTTATCTAGTAGAAAACAAGGGTGGAATATATATTCATGCTATGAAATATTTCTAAGTCTGTGGACTTGTGTTTTGTTTAATAAAACAACTAAGTGAATGAATCACCTGGGTGGAATGGAAGGAATGGTTTGTGTTGAGTGGTTCACAAGGCCCATTTCTATGGTTTACCTTGTGTATCTCACTTGTGGATGGCCACCCAGGAACAAAGAGATTTGAGATGTCAAATGTTGAGAAGCTTCAAGTGCAGCCACATGGCATTACGGGCTGTGCCTGGATCATATAGGTTGCAATAACTTAGCCAAATGGACAGTTGGTGGTAGGGGTTTGATAGGTTGGAACGCTTCCATTCTGGTCTAAGGGAAGGCTTCTGAAAGATCTTGTCTTGGTGAAACCAAGTCTTGTGGGGAAAGTGCACCACCTCTGCAGACTGAAAAATCTAAGTACTTAGCCATGTCCCTGGTAAAGGACAATTTGAGCATCAAGACATGGAAGCTATCAAGAATCTCCTCATCCCAATTTCTAAGTTAAAAACTTGAGGTTGAACAAGGGTTAAAGGATCACCAATTTCTATTGGGAGATGCCTTGGGTGATTTTTGACAAACAAAAACTTAGTGTTTTCAACTGATAAGGAAAATCTATTTTGAGCAATGCAAGCCTAAGCTCCACTTAGCCAAATGCATATAGATGATAGGCTCCACTATACTACCATAGTATCACTTGCCAATACAATTCAAATGTATTGACCCTTGTGGCTGTAACTTATTATGTTGCAGGTTTGTTTTATGTTAGTGAAGTTTATTGATTAGGATTACAAGTCTACAACCATCATGTTTGCCTGTGGCACTTTGAAGATGAAGGACCCCATGCTATTTTTATATTCTGCTGCATTGTAATGAGATAGCCAAATGAGCTATGTAAGATGTAATAAATTATTTTATTCCTGGTTATAAAGTTGTATTATGACCTTTGTTTCTTGATATTACATCTTAACTGTGGATGCTAGCTATTGATCCAGGGACTAGCATTGTAAACACAGGGATATCTACCTTATTAAAGGTTGGGAACCTTACACCAGCTTTCAATGCTTGCAACTTGGTTTTGATGGTGCATGTCACCTCAAAAATTATTCTTTTTATCACTTACCTACTCGAGGACGAGCAGGAGTTAAGTTTGGGGATGCTTGATACGTCAAAAACGTATCTATAATTTTTGATGCTCCATCCTTGTTTTGTATCTACTTTGCTTTGCTTTGTCTACACTTTGAGGTGTTTTTATATCTTTTCTAGAACTAACCTATTAATAAGTTGTCACAGTGCCAGTTGCCTGTTTTCTTCTGTTTTTGGTTCCAGAAAGGCAGAAAATCAATATTCTCAGAATTGGACGGGACAAAAGCCAAAGTTATTATTTTTCCCGGAGCAACACGGAACCACGAAGCAGAGCCGGAGGGGGGGCCAAACCCCCCTAGGCGCGGGCAAGCCCTGGGGGCGCCTGGAGGGGGTGTGGGCCCCTGGACCCCCACCCACCTGGAGGGGGTGTGGTTTCCTCAGATCGATCAGATCATCGATTCGACTGCAGGATGCGAGAAACTCTCCTTCTTCGACGCCTATTCAGGCTACAATTAGATTCGGCTGAAGGTCGAAGATCAGGAGAAAACGGCGTTTATCACGCCGTTCGGAGTGTTCTGCTACAACACCATGCCTTTCGGGATGAAGAACGCAGGTGACACGTACCAGAGGTGCATGCAGGCGTGTCTGAAAAACCAGATCGGTCGCAACATCCAAGTCTATATCGATGACACAGTCATCAAGACCAAAGAAGCCAAGACACTGATCGACGATGTCCGCGAGATGTTTGACAACCTTGATCACTGATACGTTGGAAACGTATCTATAATTTTTGATGCTCCATGCTTGTTTTGTATCTATTTGCTTTGCTTTGTCTACACTTTGTGGTGTTTTTATTTCTTTTTTGGAACTAACCTATTAACAAGTTGCCATAGTGTCAATTGCCTGTTTTCTTCTGTTTTTGGTTCCAGAAAGGCAAAAAATCAATATTCTCGGAATTGGATAGGACAAAAGCCAAAGTTATTATTTTCCCGGAGCAACACGGAACCACGAAGCAGAGCCGGAGGGGGGCCACAGGGTGGCCAAACCCCCTAGGTGCGTGCAAGCCCTGGGGGCGCCTGGAGGGGGTGTGGGCCCCTGGACCCCCACCGACCTTGATTCATGCGCCTATAAGAGCCCCCCGATGATAAAACCCTAGAGAATCCAGAAGAAATCCACGAAAACCTCTGTAGCGCCGCCGCCACCGAAAGGGAGATTCGGGGGATAGAAAGTCTCTATTCCGGCACCCTGTCGGGACAGGGAAGTGCCCCCGGAGCCATCTCCATCGCCATCTTCATCACCGTTGTTGATTCCCATGATGAGGAGGGAGTAGTTCTTCCTCGAGGCTAAGGGCTCTACCGGTAGCTATGTGTTCATCTCTCTCTATGCATGATCTTGTGGTCATGAGATCTGTAATCAAGTAGATCTACCTTGCTACTCAAGTGCTTCATTAGATCTCTGCTCTCCCCATGTGTGTGAAAGTGATAGAGTGCACGCCATGGTGGCACTTAGGCTTGAGTCTACATAAATACTCTTTGTGATTTAATAGCTCTATGCTTTTCCCCACGTGTGTGAAAGTGACAGCGGGCATACTGTGTGTGGCACTTTGGCTAGATTGAATATTTGTTATGAGTTATATTTGGAGTTGGATGTCTCTATGAAATTGTGGTGTTTGTTGGAACCATCTAGTGCTCAAGGTGACAGTGTGGGGTTATCTAGATTGGGGAAGACCCTACCATGGATTAGAGTGTCCAACCGGAGAGTAGTTAAGAGTAGTATCATGAAGAGAGGATATTTATATGAGAGAGTGTTCACTAGTGAAAGTATGATCCCTAGGCCTTGTTTCTAAACATTGAAACACCGTTTGCTACTAGATCTGTTGCATGTTTGCTTGCTTCCATCTTTGTTCTGTTTGCCGGGGAGGTTTTGGGCTTTTGCCTTTCCTCCACGCCATCAGCTCTTTTTTCGCACCGTTACCCCACGTCAACAACAAGTCAGAAGCTATTTTCTGGCACCGTTACCACTTGTATTTCACTATCTCTTCGCCGAACTAGTGCACCTATATTCGGTGTGTTGGGGACACAAGAGACTTCTTGTATCTTGATTGCAGGATTGCTTGAGAGGGAATACCTTTGACCACTTCCTCCCTGAGTTCGATAAACCTTGGGTGATCCACTTAAGGGAAACTTGTTGCTGTTCTACAAACCTCTGCACTTGGAGGCCCAACAACTGTCTACAAGAATAGAAGTGCGTAGACATCAATCACTACAAGATTAATTTGAATCTAGAAAAGTGCGCCTTCGGCTTCCCATCTGGCCAACTACTCAGCTATTTCATCTCCCAACGAGGGATCGAGGAGAATCCAAAGAAAATTTGGGCCATACTGACCATGGATAAGCCGAAGAACCTCAAAGGTGTCCAGCAACTAGCTGGGCGCATCGCGACACTGAGCAGATTCATCAGCCGCATGGGTGAGAAGGCCCTACCCTTTTACTAGCTGCTGCACAAGACGGACAAGTTCGAGTGGACACCCGAAGCTGACGACGCATTAGAATCACTCAAGCGGTTGCTGTCCACCTCGCATGTCCTGGTCATGCCAAAGGAGCAAGAACCTCTGCTACTATACATCGCAGCGACACACTAGGTTGTAAGCATCGTAATCGTGGTCGAACGACCCGAAGATGGCAAGACCCATGGGGTCCAACGCCCAATCTACTACCTCAGTGAGGTACTGACACCAGCAAAGCAGAGGTACCCTCACTACCAGAAGCTTGCCTACGGCATCTTCATGACGGCTCGTCGACTGAGCCACTACTTCCAGGAGCATCAGATAATGGTCGTTAACGAGGCACCACTGTCCAACATCCTGAACAACCCCGAAGCCACGAGATGCGTAGCCCTGTGGGGCATCGAGCTATCCCCTCTATACATAGTCTATGAGCGGCGCAAGGCCATCAAATCTCGGGTCCTCCCTGACTTCCTTGTCCAGTGGATGGAACTCTAGCTGTCGGACACTCCGTACATGACACAATCATGGACGATGCACTTTGACGGATCCAAACGCGAGGCCGGAGCAGGAGCTAGTGTCATACTGACATCCCCTCAGGACGACAAGATGAAATACGTCCTTCGGATGAAATTTCGCGCCTCCAACAACGAGGCCGAATATGAGGCCCTCATCTATGGAATGTGGATGGCCAAGATCTGTGGCGCAACGCGCCTAATCATCTATGGTGACTCGAACCTTGTCGTCCAGCAGACGATGAACGAGTGCGACGTGGACAACGCCAACATGATCGTGTACCCCGCGCTCTACAATTCACTCGAAGGCGATTTCTACGGATGCGAGCTTCGGCACGTTGGACGGGAAAGCAATGAGGAAGCTGATAGATTCGCCAACATCGGCTCCACCTGTGCACGGGTGCCACCAGGTGTGTTCCTCGAACAAATCTGCATACCCTCTATCAAAAGGAAATTCCCCAAGGGATCACCCGAAAAAGCAGAACACTCGAGGGCCGCGCCATCTGAAGGACATGAAGGGCCCGAAAAGCTCGACACAGAGGCCGAGCTCATCAGCCTGATGCAGGTCATGGCAATCGAGGAGACGTGGACGTAGTCGTACCTTCGGTACCTGCTAAACAAAGATATGCCCGACGACCTGACAAATGCCCGGCACATATCTCGCCGGTCCAAAGCGTTCACCCTCCATAATGGCGAGTTGTACAAGCGCAGTATTTAGGGTGTAATCCAAAGGTGCGTCACCATCGGTGATGGCAAAACCATCCTCCAAGACATCCACGAAGGCATCTGCGGTCATCATGCAGGCAGCCGCGTCCTTGTCGCCAAAGCTTTACGAGCTATATTCTACTGGCCAACGACCACGAACGATGATAAGGACATCGTCCGAAGGTGCAACGGCTGCCAAAGGTTCGCGGACAAGCCACACGCACCAGGATCGGAGCTCAGGCCCATACCACTGGCCTGGCCCTTCGCCCAATGGGGCCTAGAAATGATTGTCAAACTCCCCAAATCTTCGAAAGGAGGCCACATCTACCTCCTGGTCGCGGTCGACAAGTTCACCAAGTGGATCGAAGCCATTCCTGTCACCAACCAAAGCGGCAAAACGGTTGTCAAATTCTTCGAGTCCATAGTGTACAGGTTCTGCGTGCCGCACAACATCATCACGAACAACGGCTCGAACTTCATCTCGAAGGAATTCCAGGACTTCTGTGAGGGCCTTGGCATCAACATATCATACGCCTCTGTGGCGCACCCGCAGACCAACGGACAGGTCAAAAAGGCCCACGTCCTCATAGGCGGCGGCATCAAGAAACGTCTGCTCAGCCCACTCGAACGGCTTGTGGGATCCTAGGCAGAGGAGCTACCCTCCGTCCTCTAGAGCCTACGTACAATGCCGAACAGCGCAACTGGATTCACACCCTTCTTCATGGTGCACGGATCCAAAGCCGTACTACCTTCCAAGGTACGCCACAAGGCCCCACGGATCGTCACCTATATCGAAGCCAAATCAACGGCCGCACTCAAAGACGCCGTCGACACACTCGACGAGCCACGCGACATCGCTACGGCTCGCTCAGCGGTCTACCAGCAGAGCCTTCGCAACTACCACAGCCATCAGCTGCGCCCAAGGTCCTTCATCAAAGGAGACCTCGTCCTACAACTCAAGCAAGAGCGGCCAAAAAAGCTCGAATCACCCTGGGAAGGACCCTACATCGTCATAGAAGTCATCCCAGGCGGTGCCTACCGCCTCATGGACATCGCATCAGGAATCGAATACTCCAACCCCTGGAACATCGCACGTCTATGACCTTCTACCCCTAGGTACCCCTCTACTTTCAATAAGGCTACTCAGCCGAACAATGTACCTCCTCGTTACAATATGAATAAAAGCTAAGTTCCTCGGCCGAAAATTATTTTCCTTACTTTTTGCTATAACACGCTCGGGGGCTACGCTCACCTCACGACTTCGTCGACTGAGAACAAAAGCATACAACCTGAGTAGCTGACCACATCAGGCTAACGAAAAGGACATGCATAAAACAAGGCACAACGTGCTCATACAAATAAAACTTTACAAAGGGCACAACAAGCCCACTCGAATACATACAAATTTTACATCAATTTGTTTTTTCTTTACAGTACCTACCTATTCTAGAGTACTACACTCCCCGTTGCTCAAAAAGGTCAACAATCTCTTCGGCATACTGCCTTACAGCCGCATAATGCAGGCGCATATCCCAAAGACTACCATCTGGTCGAAGAGGTGGCCTAGTCGCCACCGCCGTGAGATCGAAGTCACGACGACGCAGCCGAACAAGTGAAAGAGCGACCTTCATCCTAGCAACCAGCTGACGTCGCACCAATTCCTTGACGTGGCTCACGTCCCAAAATTTCGCCAGCAGACCCCAAAGATTGGAAGGTGCCTCGTCTACACGGAAACATGGCGGCCCAAGTGGACGCCAGGGAAATCCTCGCCTGCCTCAGCACCCGAGAAACCTGGTGCGCGTGATCTTGCACCGTCGCAAGGACGATGGCCCGATCGTGGTCCATCCAGAAGAAGCCTCCAGCCTCCAAGTCCTGTTGGGTCAGGCAATTCATCCGAACAGCAATGCGCTCCTTCTCCTCCTTCGGAACGAGATTGAGGCCTGCACCAAAAAAAAATAATATTACATAAGTGCATCCGAAAAGAACAACAGTTCACGAAGACTCACATTGAAGATGCTCGCTGATCTGCTGCAGTTCCCCGATCAAAAATTCCTCCCTGGCAGTGGCTTGCTCAGCTTTCGACTTCCACACATCCGTGTGGCCTCAAATGCCAAGAATATCCTTCTCCAGGCTGCGGACACGTTCGCTAAGGAAAACAAGTTGCAAAGCATCATCCAGAGATGGTCGCGGCTTAGGGATAGTCGAAGTATCCACGGTAATCTCACCCGAAGGACCCTAAAGGCAAACAAGAAAGGATATGGACATCACATACATCTCTAACGATAGCTCGAAATATAATCTATATACATCATAAAGGCCACCTCGTGGCATAAGGCAAGATTGTTCATCAGTAAAAAGCGTACATCACAAAAGGAAGAGGATATACTATCCAGAACTACAACAATAGATCCTAGGCACCCGCATCCGGAGTGGCCTCAGAGCTAGACTGCTTGCTCTTGACCTCCTCCAGCTGCTTCGCCGCGTACTCCACCAGCAGGTCAATGCGCTTTGGCCCATAACGCTTACAGCGGGAGGCAAAGAGAGCGAAAGCTACCTCTGAGCCATCGTCAGCCGTTGGCATCTGGGAGGTTGCGGTGACCCAGCATACCACTGCATGTGTAGTACACTATAGTTGTTGACATGACACCCACAGAACACCGTTCCGTAAATATCACATCCCTCAGAGTGGTACAACAGAAACATTGTGGGTCCATATTACAAACATTCACACATTATTATTATTACAATACTAGAAGTTCAAGACTTCAAAAGGTTTCAACTTACAAACCAAAATATAAAGTGTTTCAGCGGAATTTAAAAGTAGCAACTCCAACTAGGAGTTGAGCTCAGCAGCTTATTCTATAGAGTTCATGCTGCTCGGCTCCATTGGTTACTACTAACTAGGATACTTAGCTGGACTCGTTATCATCAACACCATAGCGGATTTCGTAATCCACTCCTTTAACACCTCCTGATAGGTCAGGATCCTCGTAGAACACATCTTCTCGACATTCAACTGCATACATTGGCATGTCTTCGGGATCCTCAGAGTCTAAGAAAGGGATCAAAGGAAAGGATGAGTAATAGCGTTACCCAACAAGTTCATTATATGCAAGGTGGGAAGTTTGATGCTCTAACTACCACCTCGGACTATAAGTCCTTGGTACTATGTAGTTTTCGTCAATCTTTCTTGAAAGATTGGTTTTATTTTGAAAATATATGACCATCAGCCTTCACAGGTTGACCAGAACCTTCATGGAGTTCCTTTCCTGCCGCGTTCATAGCTCCTTCCCGGAACAGGGAGTAACAAGTTACAATTCTTACACTCTGCAGAGGTGCGTTACTTTACCCATGAGAGATCAACTCCTTGTTGCACAACCGGGCGTACTTTCCTGTCCACAATTCCATGATGTGGGGCCCAGTAGCTGGTCCAAGCCAATCACTGCCCCCTTCGCGACCTCGCATGCCTCCTTGGTGTACACCATGCCCACATATTGGATTACGGCAATGGTTTGTACAAACCGTTAGATGCCAGAACTATCGTGGGACATTGAGGGTTCCCACCCATATGCTGCATATCCTCTACAAATTACCAATTAATATGCACGCTACAAGGATAACAGCCACGACCTGCACATCCGGCTTCATGCGAGAGAAAGAAGATACAGCTGACTTCTCTGTCCCATTCCAAATCTCATGGCTAACCCGTAATATACGGCGCTAGAATCACTGATGTCAGGGGTTATTAAGTCCCTAATTGATCATTATTGTTGCAAATAGAACCCTAAGTTCTATTGCTCCATTATATCATCACTTAGGATGACATCTATGATTTCTTTACTTGTGAAAATAATTTTTTCTTTCTTTGAAGTATATATGATAACACTCAATTTGTAAATACTTTGATAAAGACTCTTCAAAGGATATGATCAAGTGATGAACTTGCCTTGTGATGGCAAGGTAGTGAAGTCTGATGCTTGCACTGGACCTCGAGCTTCTATGTCTACAAAAACATAATTATTGCCCTGTAAGGACAATTTTTAAAGAGGCAAAATGATTATGCAAAGTAATGTAATGCATTATTTAATTTTATATGTATTCTTCCCCATTATTTAAATTATAGAAAATGCTTTTTAATTAATTAAGGATTTATAAATATTAATTCCTTTAATATTTGTTGAATATTATACTCTTTTTATTTTATTTCCTTTTATTTGGATTTTATTGATTTAATAATTTCTTTAAGAATTATTATTTAAATACCAAAAATGTTATGAAATATTTTTTTAGTATTTTTCTAAAATACTAAAATATTAATATATAATGAAAGTGATTCTTATTTATTTTTATCATCTTTCAATAATTTTGTAGAATTCCATAAGTAATGTTTAAATTACAAAATGCTTAATAAAATTTATATGTTTAAAATTTTATTTCTTAATTTATTTGGATAATTTAGATTATTGTGAATCCAAAAATATTTTATTTATAATTTTTGGACTTTTATCTTAATTTCTAGAATTTATTTAAGTTTAGGGGCATTTTGGTCTTTTCCAATTATTAAAACAGGCTCTAAGAGATTTGGGCTTTCAACTTAGTTTTATTGTGCCCTTGTGGCCCATTAGACAAAGTCAAATCAACCACCCCTAAGGGTCCCTGGCCCAACCCAGCCCATCACTCTCTGTCTCACTCTAGCTCACCTCTCTCCTTCTTCCCCGACCCCGTGGTCAGCGGTGCTGTCGCCGGCGATTC
Organism: Avena sativa; assembly: GCA_916181665.1. NCBI lineage: Eukaryota > Viridiplantae > Streptophyta > Magnoliopsida > Poales > Poaceae > Avena > Avena sativa. Next base: position 201,994,023 of record OV702282.1, read on the forward strand.
GCACCGTCATGGAACTTCCTGGCTGTCGTCATGTTGCAGGATGAGGTTGTTGGCCCCGCTCTACCCTCATGTCCAATTGGATTTGGACTTGGAGCCCTCCTGTGGCTAGATCGATCCCGTCTCGAAACCTAGGGTTTGGGGTTGGCGTTGATCCTGACGCCGCCGCTGATGTCGTGCGCTGTGGTGATGTTCCTCACCTCCAGGCGTGGCTAAGGTCGTTGTCGTGGCGATGTGTGGGTTGTAGCGCCCCTCTGGGGGTGCTCCCCGTGCCTCCATGGTCGTCGGCATCTCCGCTTCCTCTTCTAGTCTACAGCAAGTACCTACTGTAAGTTATTCCTCTCCCCTCGTGCTCTCTGTGCTAGGTCATCCTATGCTAGCTGTTCGTAGTGACCTTTCTGGTAACTGTCTTGTCCTGATTAAGATGATTTATTCCACTTAGGGTTCATATCCTATTGTTGATTAAATACTGGATGAATTGGGATCAAGTTTTGATGGTCCCTAAGCATGCTAAATGATTGTTAGTTGTGGCTTGCTGCTTATGATTAGCTGTGGTGATGCTAGGGGTTTATCAGATGATTCTATGGATTAATTTTGATATGGTCAGATGGTAAAGTTGCTCTAGAAGCAATACTTGGGAATCTAGTGGTTTAATAACACACTACTGTCATTTATTGGTTAATGACGGTGAGTGTTGTGTGATGAAGTCACTATATTAGCACTGTTGGCATCAAGAATTCATATGTAGTTTGAGATCAAATGGTTTCAAATAGTGAAGATATACATAGGTATTTTCTGAATTATGATTCCTGTGATGACAGGAAAATGATTTGTAGTTGGTTGGTTAAATCTGTGAAGATTGAATGCTTAACCTGATTAATGTAGAACTGTTCTTGTGACACCATCTTTGTATGGCACACAAGATTAGATTCTATTTCTTGGTTTGATTTGGTTCAAGCTTAAGATGAGTTTGGCATTAAAGATAAGTAGAAACTCCTTTTCTTAAATCCCTAAGACCCATGATGTTGGTCTGAGGTTTAGGGATTAATCCTTTAACTTGTTGATTCACATGGATGGGTTCTGGTAGTGATACCATCTACTGTTTCTTGAATTAAAGTTTGGGAAAAATGATGGTAGGCTTGATCACTTGTATAGATCCATAAGATTAAATTCTAAGGTGCTACTCTTGTCTTAGAGATGTGCCTAGAAGTTCAAATCTTAGCTATGGTCATTCTTGAATTGAAATGTAGCCTGATAGCTAGGTCAATGATGTTATTCTGAGATCTAGTTGGATCCTTATACTTTTCTGATTGCTTTTGGTGTTTAAAGTTCAGTGATGGATTGACCCCACTTGGGTGCTTTGTGAGAGTTTGAGTAATAGACATATCATGTATGCTTGTCTAATCTTAGATAGATAGATCATGTGATGGTCTAGTTTACTAACCACTGTCACTTGATGTTGGGGTTTCCTGTGGTTGATCTTGTACTAACTTGATCTTATGCTCTCCCGGTATTCCAGCTCCTGGCTTGTCCTTGATCTAGCCCTTCACCTTCTGGTCTTGATTGCTTGATCTTGGTCTTTCTATCCACCTGATCTACCCCCTCCTTATGTCACTGAAGGGATACGGGTAGGCTACACTAGCGCAAATCAAAAAAATTCTACCGCGTATACCAGGATTACTGTTGTCATAGATCACGAGATTACCACTAGATGTGTAGTTGCAGAATCGATGAAGCGCGTCGAGGCGGTGCAGACGTTCCACGTCTCCTCCTCGTCCTCGTCCCACGAGAAGCTCCCCTTGCGCGGCTCGTCCAAGTGCCATAGATGCGGCACCTCCGAGGTATCCACACGTGCGGGGTGAAAGCGTCATACGCCGGACCGCTAGGTCCGCGCGTGCAACACAGGCGAGAAGTGTGGCAGCTGGGTGGAATGGTCTAACCCTGGTCAGCTTGCCCCACCCTCTCTTATATAGGCATCCCTAGTGGTCTTCTACATTAGCATCCCATTAGTAGCCTAAGCCTGGTCTAATTCGGATCCAATCCTCATTAGGCTTCCAACCCCTTAAGTGTGTGACCCTATAGGTTCATATACGTGTAGACATGACACGAATACACTTATTCTGTCAATAGTTGGTAGCGGCCTCTAGCAAGCCGTGCCAACTCCTAAACGCATACAAAGATCATATCGGACAAACCATCACAAGGTTTAGGACATGTCTTTCCCTCTGCCTCACGATATTTGGTCTAGATCCAAGCTGGCCTCTCTTTCTCGATACCGTAACTCGGAATCCCTTTACTAGGTTAACTCTTAACCTTATGTAGCATGGCCATGCATTTCTGGATCCGGTCACTCGAGGGGCCCAGAGATATCTCTCTCAAGTAGAGAGGGGCAAATCCCATCTTGATTGACCATGCCTTGCAGCATGCTTCAGGACAAACCCGAAAGCTACCTTTATAACTACCCAGTTACGATGCAGCGTTTGATAGCCCCAAAGTAGGTCGATCCACATCTCAAGTACATGCAACAATATCGGGTCTAAGGACAAAACGTACACTATGTGTAGAGAGATATCTGCAACTAATTGCCAGTCTCAAGTTGGGTCAGTGCAACCCCATGTTCATAACATGTGTCCACATCATTGGTTTGACATCTCCATGTCTATGACTTGCAAAACATAGTCATCAACCAATCGATGTGCTAGTCTAATATTCACGTGTGTCCTCACATGAACTCCGACTAGGGACAACTATTAAATAACCATACAAGTAAAGAGTTTCACAAACAATTCACATAATTGCCAATCAATACAAGTTGCCTGATATGGATATTCAAGGAACATTACAATAACTCATGGATACATATGAAGTATAATCATCTCTATGATTGCCTCTAGGGCATATTTCCTTCAGTCTCCCACTTGCACAAGAGTCAATCTAAAATGTATCTAATACCAATTTCTCTTGTGTGTGCTTCATGCGCGGGCTGTGGGAGAGGCTTAGTCAATGGATCAGCAAAATTTGAGTCTGTATGTATTTTGCATATCATGACACTACCATCCTCAACGAACTCTCGAATCTGATGGTAACGCATGCGAATATGTTTGTTCTTCTGGTGCTGTCTAGGTTCCTTGGCTTGTGCAATAGCACCATTGTTGTCACAATAAACGTCCAAGGGATTGGACATGCCCTGAACCACACCGAGAGCGATCAGGAAATTCCTAATCCAAACAGCTTCCTTTACGGCCTCCGAGGCAGCAATATATTTAGCTTCTGTTGAAGAGGAGGTTACCGTATCTTGCTTGGAACTTTTCTAGCTCACAGCACCACCATTCAAGACAAACACATAACCTCATTGCGATTTCGAATCATCTGAGTCGTTAAGGTAACTCGCATATGTGTAAACCTTTACACTGAGTTCATCCTCACCTCCATAAACTAGGAACATATCCTTAGTCCTTTTCAAGTACTTAAGGATGTTCTTTACCGCTGTCTAGTGACCTTCACCTGGATCAGCCTGGTATCTGCTCGTAACACTTAGATCATAGGAAACATCTGGGTGAGTACATATCATTGCATACATGATGGATCCAATATTCGAAGCATATGGAATCCTGCTCATGCGCTCACGCTCATCAGTAGTCGAAGGACACTGAGTCTTGCTGAGTTTTATGCCATGAGACATGGGCAAGAACCCCTTCTTAGCCTCTTCCATGTTGAACCGTTTCAACACTTTGTCAATGTATGTACTCTGGCTTAATCCAATTAGCCTCCTTGATCTATCTCTATATATCTTGATTCCCAGAATATATGCCGCTTCTCCTAAGTCCTTCATTGAAAAACTATTTTTCAATGAGGTCTTAACAGACTCGAGCATAGGAATGTCATTTCCAATCAGCAATATGTCATCTACATATAAGATTAGAAATACTAGCGCTCTCCCACTTTCCTTCATGAAACACAAGGTTCTTGTTCATTTTTTATGAAGCCAAACTCCTTTACAACTTCATCAAATCGAATGTTCCAACTCCGAGATGCTTGCTTCAGCCCATAAATGGACTTCAGAAGTTTGCATACCTTTCCAGCATTATTAGGATCGACAAAACCTTTGGGCTGCATCATATACACGTCCTCAGTTAGGATTCCATTTAGGAAAGCCATCTTGACAACCATCTGCCATATTTCATAGTCGAAATGTGCAGCAATGGCTAGAATTATCCGTATAGATTTAAGCATCGCTACGGGCGAGAAAGTCTCGTTGTAGTCAACTCCTTGAACTTGTCGAAAACCTTTTGCAACAAGTTGAGCTTTATGGATGTGAACATTTCCATCCATATCAAGCTTCTTCTTATAGATCCATTTGCACTCGATGGCTTTAAAACCATCAGGCAGGTCAACCAAGTTCCAAACTTGATTGTCATCCATGGAATCTATCTCGGATCTCATGGCGATCAGCCATTTCTGAGAGTCTGGGTCCACCATCGCTTCTGCATAGGTCGCAGGCTCATCATTGTCTAACAATAATAATTCCTGCGCTTCGCGGAGCCTCGCCGACCTTCGTGGTTGTGGTGCTTCTGTTGCCACGGGTTCCTCAACTTGTTCTGCTACAATAGCATTGCTCGTAGAAGCATCCCCAACTGGCTCATCTTGAACTTCTTCAAGTCGCACCGACCTTCCACTTGTTCCCTTTGTGAGAAACTCTTTCTCTAGGAAAACACCGCTACGAGCGACAAACACTTTGCCCTCTTCTCGGTTGTAGAAGTAATACCCTAAGGTTTCCCTCGGATATCCCACGAAAATGCACTTATCCGATTTGGGTGTTAGCTTGTCCGACTGAAGCCGCTTGACAAATGCATCACAACCCCAAATCTTCAGAAAAGACAAAATGGGATTCTTTCCAGTCCACATCTCATATGGTGTCTTAACTACGGATTTAGATGGTACCCTGTTAAGTGTGAAAGCTACCGTTTCTAGAGCGTAACCCCAAAATGACAATGGCAAATCTGATTGGCTCATCATCGACCGAACCATGTCCAACAAAGTTCGATTGCGCTGTTCAGAGACCCCATTTCTTTGAGGCGTTCCGGGAAGCGTGAGTTGTGGAACAATTCCACAACTCTTAAGATGATCGCTAAATTCGTGACTCAAATATTCACCTCCACGATCAGATGGCAAGGCCTTTATTTTCTTGCCACGTTGATTCTCTACCTCATTCTGATACTCCTTGAAATTTTCAAAAGTTTCAAACTTATGCCTCATCAAGTAGACATAACCATATCTACTGAAATCATCAGTGAAAGTAATGAAGTAGTGATATCCTCCTCTGGCTGTCGTGCTCATTGGTCCACACACATCAGTATGTATGAGTTCCAACAAGTCTGTCGCTCTCTCGGGTAAACCCGAAAAAGGCGATTTGGCCATGTTTCCAAGTAAACAAGCCTGACATATCTCGTATGATTCAAAATCAAACGAAGTTAGAAGACCATCACCATGGAGCTTCTTCATGCGCTTTTTACTTATATGCCCCAAACGACAATGCCATAAATAGGTAGGACTCAAATCATTAGGCCGAAGCCTTTTAGCACTAACATTGTAAACAGATGCATCATCAAGATTTAAAATAAATAACCCATTCACAATGGGAGCATTAGCCATAAACATATCATTCTTAGAGATTACACAACCATTGTTCATACTCGCAAATGAATATCCATCCCTCATCAAACTTGAAGGTGATAAAATGTTTCGACCCATGCTTGGAATGTAATAACAATTATTCAACTCCATAATAAATCCTGACGGAAGGTGAAGTTGCATGACGCCGACGAACAATGCAGCAACCCTTGCTTTATTTCCGACGTGAAAATCCACTTCGCCTTTCTGCACTTCTCTAGTCCTTATTAGCCCCTGCATTGAATTGCAAATATGAGCAACCGATCCGGTATCAAATACCCAAGAGTTAACATAGGAATCAGCGAGAAGAATGTCCACAACATTTATAACAAGCGTACCTGAGTGGGAAGTACTCTTACTTCCACTCTTCTTCAAACAAGCCTGGTACTTGTTGCAGTTTGTCTTCCAATGGCCATGTTCATGACAAAAGAAGCACTCGGTGTCTTCTACAGGTCCATCCTTTTGCTTGGGTGCAGGCTTAGGGATCGTATCCTTAGCCTTGCCCTTCTTATTCCAAGAAGTACCTTTTTTCTTAAAGCTAGGCTTGTTCTGCACAGCCATCACATGGCTATGCCCTGCACACTTCTTCATGTCACTTTCTGCTGTTTTGAGCATCCCGCATAATTCATTAAGGCCCTTCTCCACCCCATGCATATGGTAGTTCGAAATGAACTGTCCATAGCTGGATGGAAGAGACGCCAAGATGAAGTCAGTGGCCAACTCTTGGCCTAGTGGAAAACCAAGCTTTTCCAAAGTCTGACTGTAACCAACCATTTTGATCACATGGGGCCCTACAGCTGCTCCCTCTGCTAGCTTGCATTCGACAAAGGACTTGGCAACATTGTACCTCTCAGTCCTTGCCTGATCTTGGAACATGTCCTTAAGCGCAACAATCATATCATACGCATCCTCATCCTCAAACTTCTTTTGGAGTTCAGGTTCCATGCATGCAAGCTCACCAACCCTTATGCGTGTACGTATCTCTATGTCAAAACTAGGCGCCCAACCTTTATGCCCCAAGGTCCTTAACTGTTAAGATGACCTTGTCAAGCTCACCAACCCTTATGCGTGTACGTATCCGATATAAACCCATCCAGCCAAGGAAAACCGCGGCACCCTAATTTCATAGGCCCACCAACGATTGTACAAGGCATAGGATGGTGCAAGGTTTGGTTGGGAGGGCATTGTTTAACTTAAATTTTCTGAGGGATCGTTCTACTTCTATCATCTAAGCATGCATAGTAGTAAAACACATAAGAATAGCATTCACATAGATGTGACACAGTATGGCCCATTTTCTCATGGTGATCTCCATCGCCATAGAACCTGTCCACCATGATGATCTCCATCTTCATGTTCCATGCGAGCCATCCTCCAAGTGATGAGTCCTCCAAGTACTAATACAAGCTATTACCCCTAACAGCTAGTAATCAAAATTACATATAATTGGGATCATCACAAGTTGGCACGCATGCCATTACAATAATTGACAACACATATGGCTCCAGCCGTGTTGCCCTACTCACGACACGCAGGTCATGCAAATTTTCATACATGCATCACATACACATATGGGCCATACTGATGACATAAATACTGCAAAAACAAGTTATGCATAGAATCGCATTCTACCGGATCATGTGGCATTGCAGCACCTAGTTACCTTAACGAGATACAAAAGGGTCTACGATAAGGGCGGTCTAGGGGGTCTCCCCCTGTGGAGTTCGAAGGGGAAGCGCCCCTCGCGGTATCTTCACAATTTTCTTTAAGGATTTTGATCGGCAAATCAAATTTACCATAAACCAACTCCTGTACCGATTCAATCAAACTCCTTTGATCACGGTACATCAATTTTAGATCTAGGTTCCGATTCGATCAATCATATTGATCTTCGCATGATTCAACAGGATTTATGTGTCACTGTCTACCCCGATGACGGAAACCGACCAGTAGGGGTAAGTCGTTCGATAACCTCAGAATCACGATCACGAAAAACAAGATCATAGATCAATCCTGAACCACCGCCATATAAACGATCACATCATTCATATCAATCTTCATATCACCATATGCAAACATCCCGAACCTATAACTGAACAGCATCGGCTTTGATACCACTGAAGGGATACGGGTAGGCTACACTAGCGCAAATCAAAAAAATTCTACCGCGTATACCAGGATTACTGTTGTCATAGATCACGAGATTACCACTAGCTGCGCAGTTGCGGAATTGATGAAGCGTGTCGAGGCAGTGCAAACGTTCCACGTCTCCTCCTCGTCCACGTCCCACAAGAAGCTCCCCTTGCGCGGCTCGTCCAAGTGCCACAGATGCGGCACCTCCGAGGTATCCACACGTGCGGGGTGAAAGCGTCAGACGCCGGACTGCTAGGTCCGCGCGTGCAACACAGGCGAGAGGTGTGGCGGCTGGGTGGAATGGTCTAACCCTGGTCAGCTCGCCCCACCCTCTCTTATATAGGCGTCCCTAGTGGGCTTCTACATTAGCAGCCCATTAGTAGCCTAATCCTAGTCTAATTCGGATCCAATCCTCATTAGGCTTCCAGCCCCTTAAGTTTGTGACCCTATAGGTTCATATACGTGTAGACATGACACGAATACACTTATTCTGTCAATAGTTGGTAGCGGCCTCTAGCAAGACGTGCCAACTCCTAAACGCATACAAAGATCATATCGGACGAACCATCACAAGGTTTAGTACATGTATTTCCCTTTGCCTCACGATATTTGGTCTAGATCCAAGCTGACCTCTCTTTCTCGATAGCGTAACTCGGAATCCCTTTACTAGGTTAACTCTTAACCTTATGTAGCATGGCCATGCATTTCTGGATCCGATCACTCGAGGGGCCCAGAGATATCTCTCTCAAGTAGAGAGGGGCAAATCCCATCTTGATTGACCATGCCTTGCAGCATGCTTTAGGACAAACCCGAAAGCTGCCTTTATAACTACCCAGTTACGATGCAGCGTTTGATAGCCCCAAAGTAGGTCGATCCACATCTCAAGTACATGCGACAATCTCAGGTCTAAGGACAAAACGTACACGATGTGTAGAGAGAGAGCTGCAACTAATTGCCAGTCTCAAGTTGGGTCAGTCCAACCCCATGTTCATAACATGTGTCCACATCATTGGTTTGACATCTCCATGTCTATGACTTGCGAAACATAGTCATCAACCAATCGATGTGCTAGTCTAATATTCACGTGTGTCCTCACATGAACTCCGACTAGGGACAACTATTAAATAACCATACAAGTAAAGAGTTTCACAAACAATTCACATAATTGCCAAGAAATACAAGTTGCCTGATATGGATATTCAAGGAACATTACAATAACTCATGGATACATATGAAATATAATCATCTCTATGATTGCCTCTAGGGCATATTTCCTTCAGTCACCATTTTGGTGGTGTGATTCAGGGTTTTGGTTGGTGTGATCTAGCTTGGCTTTGGCTTGGTTGAGCTGGTGGATGCTGTTCTTGGTGTGTATGAACAATGGAATGGTGTGGGCATTAGTTTCCCACGGCTGTCTTGATGGTTTTGTTTGGTTGTGATGTTGTTGTGGTGCTGACAGCACACACCATGCAGTTTGGTGTGTGTGTTGCCTGTGTGCCTGCTGCACAGGTAATGGATATGTTCTGAATTTGAAAGTTACTTTCATCAGGTTACCGTTTACCTAGCTGGTGAAACTTGCCCCTCCTTGCTGTTTATTTGACTTATGGCTTAAAATTATACATTCTTTCATATTGGTGAAACTTGCCCCTTATATACTCAATGATGAAAAAGTGAACAGTGCACTTCACTGTCAACTTTGAGAGTAAAATTATTCTAATCCTAACTTTATTTTTCTTTTTAAGTTTTTGTTTATTTTGTAGGTACCAGATTTGAAGATCAAGATTTTATTTTAGGCTTTTATTTTTCTTTATAGAATAGTCACTTGTAATAACTCTCATATTCAATTGTAATCTTTAATTTATTCTTTTGTACTCTTTATTTTTATTTTTTTGTAACAAAGATTGTACTATTATTCAATAAATAAGTATTATTCTTCTATTTAATTATTATTGTAAAGATTGTTGATGATTTTCATAAGTTACATTTTTGTAACTTATTTATTGAATAAAATTATGAAATGGAGATTCATATTCTTAATTGCTCTCTTTAAATAAAGTTTGAGTTATTATTGGTTAAATCTTAATTAAATCAAATACTCAAACATTATTCAAAAAAAAATTTGAATTATAATTCAAACACTCAAGTTTTAAATTCAATTTTCATTTCCCAAAACACATAAGTCCACAAAGATCATATCAAAGTCTATAACAATCATCCTTCAAGACTATACCTACTCTCAAAGTATGAAAGAAACCTTGATCACTTTAGGTTTTTATTTGGCGAAAAATTTACCCAAATTTTCATAGATGAATGCATGCAACATTTTAAATTCCTAAATCTACCCTTCGTTAGTTCCTAAATGATGGGATGTTACAGAGGTGATGTGCGGCAGGTCCAGCTTCGCTCCAGATGCCATGGCCATGGCCAACCCCATCGAGGCGCCGATGCCCTTTTGCTTGTGCTTGTAGGCCGAGAGAGCGTCCTCCGACAGGGCATTCGCCAGCGCGTCGACATCCTCAAGAGCAGCGCCCTTTGGGGAAGCGTCGGAGCACCCCCTTGGCCTTTGCCAAGGCGCCAGCAGCAGTACCGCAGCGGTCTTCGACCGCTGCATTGGCATCATCCAGAGCATTTTCGTGCTCTAGCACACTGCGATCAAACGCGATGCCTGAAGCATCTAAAGACAATGAAGAAAGGACCCAAATAAGAACAGGACAAGGAACAGCCAAAAAAGTACAAGACCAGGGCAAGTAAAAGATACTCACCAGAGAAAGCCTTGGCCGCAACCATCAGCCTATTGGCCATCTCCCTCTCGCGGGTAGCAGCCGCAGCAGCAAGCTGCTCCTCGCGATCAGCAGACCCCTTCCACAGGTGCTCCTGAGCTTCAGCAGCGTCATCTACCTCCTTCTGTAGGCGCTCCTTCACCTTCGCGGCATCTGCATCTTTCTTCTCCGCGCGACCAAGGCTCTTTTCAAGAGCGTCTAGCCGACGGAGAGCCGCATTATTTTCATCTGCAAACATCAAAGAACAAAAGGATCAACAGAGGCACAAACGAAAGAGATAGCTGAAGCAAGATGATCAAAAACACGCACCCTGCAGCTGTCGCATGTTGGCCTCTAGTGCCAGGTGCTGCTGGATAAGGAGATTAGCACTACGCACGAAGGGCTGCAAAACAAAAAAGCAAAACAACCATCAGAAAGGGCTCGGGGGCTACGCCCCATAAGAGCAGAAAGTGACCAACAGGTCATCCGAAAAAAGGCCCGGGGGCTCCCCCGAAAAGACAAAGGAGCAGAAAACTTACGTGCTCAGACGGAGACTCCGAAGTTCCACTTGCGGTCTTCTGTGTCACAACTACCCGAGCCTCTCGCTTCGAGAGGTTCGGGGCGTCATCCTCAGAGTCGGCCACCATCTGAGAGTGAGGAGCTCTTAGCTTTGACTCCCCTACGGCCTCTTGAGTGCCCTCACTAAGAGAACCCTTAGAGGAGTGTCTACAAGGAAAATATCGATCAAGACATGAACAACTATGGCACACGCAGATAATAGATAAAAACGCAGCCGAAACTACTTACGAGTCAATGTCTAATAGGTTGAAGACCGGCATTGCCTTCTCCTTCTTGTTCTTCTTGGATGGGGGCTGCGGTGCCATCGCCCGAAGCGGCACAGCGAGGAAGGGTGCAGCCGAAGCACCTTCATCCTCATCATGCCGCTCCAGGAAGGAAGAGTGTAACACCCTCAGATCGGTCCTATGCAAGTCTTAGCGATTTCCGCCAAACCCGCATAGAAACGATTCAAAGGTGCCCACCAGGCACTTTCGTGCGGGTGGAAAACGAAGTAATACCATTACACAATAGTCCACGATGGAACCCACAGAACAGATATATACAACAATGACTCAAAGAGTCAAGAATATAGATATACAGTACAAAGATCCAAATCACCTTGAAAACGATACAGCGTCCGAGTACGGACAAGATGCAAATTGAGCTAAGAGCCCTGAAGAATAACCAATGGCGTCCATAACCCTGCCCAGGCCAAGCCGGAAGGGTAACCCTGCTAACGACGTCGATCTCAAAACCTGCTAAAAACAAAAGGGGTGCCGGCAAAGGGCAAAGGAAAAAGAGAGTGGTCAGTACTGAGGCCAGTACACGGCGAGGCTAGAATTCGGCGGTCCTCGCCTACATAGGTATGGTGGACTGAGCGGCAGTGCAGCATGCACTAAACAACCTATAGAGACTCGAGATAACTGTCGGCTATCAGAGAGGGATAAGAAAGACCTATTCGAAACAAACCTGATTCTACCACCAAACATACCCATCCTGGTATTTCCCCCTCGAGACCAAACGAGGAAGTCAACCGAGGAACTCACACAGTTGGCACTTTTATTTATTCAGTTATCGTTGCAGCAATTACTAGTCAGGTATAGATAATCGTCCTGATATAATAAGCTATGGCCACTTTTAATTAACCATTCCATTATACTTGCAACACTTACTAGTCAGATACAATTAGCATGAAATATCCCAAACCCAGCAGTTGTTGGTACATTTATTTATCCATTCCGTTGTAGTGAAGCTGATTACTAGTCATATCGGATACAAGTCAAATTATAACAGTAAACTTTAGTTATAGTTGTCTATGATCGAGAACTGTGCTCCAAGTCGTCCATAACCGCGGACACGGCTTCTCGAAAAGATTTAACCCTGCAGGGGTGCACCAAAGTTTCCACACGCACCTACACCCTTGTTGTCAGATCAGGTAGGTACAAGATCACAAAACATACACCCAACGGTATGTCGACGGGGTTTCGGACACGACGTTTCCCAGACCCCAAAGTAAGCACATGGGGGCCACCCCACTAAGCTACCCGCAACGAAGTCGGCCGGCTCCGAGACGGACCCAGAGATTTGTGATAATGGCTGTAAACGACTGGGAACCCGAAAGTGTGACTGGGCTTGTCGATACCGCGAAAACATTCCACGTTGGTTCCAAAATAGTACAGGCGCTCCATGCGCAATGGTAAATAAAGCGGTAAAGCATGGCATAAGTACAGGATAGTAATAAAGCCCCAAACTACTTTGTGGCCCCCGGTACAGTACATTGAAATCAGGTACTAATCGATGGGGGTGCCCACACACCCCACCTGTGGTTAGCGCGCTCGATCTCGGAACAGGTGTCAAGAACTCGGGGTCCTACGGGATACAAGTGGACGGTTAAAAACCAAATAACATCTATTGCCCACCTGTGCCTCTGCATTATTTACCTACTTCAATTTTAGTTTTTAAACAATAATTAAAGCCATGATCATCTCCAACATAAAGCATATGGCAGCCTTCCAACAACTGTGGTACTTGACGACACGCAACAGCACTTGAGCAAGCGACTACGACACGCAAGTCCAACTATCTACCAAACAACAGGTAATAGGATGTGTCCAAGGCAATATAAGGCTGCAAGGGCTATCCCGGGTACGAAAACTAGAGCATCGCAACACAGATAGCAATAGATCAACAGGAGGAAATAAAGACTATAAAAGTAAGATAGGTAGAAAGGGGGAGAATGCTCGCCTGGAAAACATTGCCGAAGGTTCATCCGAAGATCGGGTCGACTCTCGCATCAACTCATCGGCCTAATCCGTGAAGAAGCAAAGCGCTAGAAGAAATACCGGATGCACCATTTAATACTACGGCAACAGATCGAGCATGATGCATGTATAATGTATGGCATGGCAAAGATGCGATGCAATTAGGCAATGTTAAGCGGAACTGGGGTCCCGACAATTAATTATTAAGTTCATGTTGTTTAGATACCCCCAATTTAAATGTTGCATTAACAAGACAAAAGATAGCACCGGTTCGCTACACAAATTTAAATGGGGCCAATATAAAACTAGATTTGCCCACATATGGGCCCCATATTTAATTTAGATGAATCGGCATAAGGCCCCCAAAATCACAATATGTATGCAAGCATGACAATTTAACATGCAACAAGTGTATATAGCATTTAATAAAATAGGGGCTCGGATTTGGGGTCACACATGGAGGGGTCGGCACTGATGGTCTTGGGGTTTCCGGGTTCGACGAGATTCGGTCTTGGCATCCGTGTAGGAGTACTTGATGCTCTATGAGGGAGTTCTTAGAATGCCACGCCATCATCTTCAAGTTTCGGCGTCGAGGTCGATGTAGGCAAAGCTTCGGGTACCAACTTCATGGTCGATGGCGGACTTGAATAGGTGGCACCGGTCCGATGTGTCCCCTCCGGTTTGGCTTCACACGTCGGCATAGAAGATCTTGGCATCGGTCAAACTTGACGAAAACACGGTATACGAGCATGGGGAGATTGCCAAAACGGACATCTTGGCTGGAGCGGAGGACAACTTCAGCGTCACACACGAACAAAGCATAAACGGCAGGAACCATCACCGCACCAGGGTGTGGAGGCAGCACACTACAACACAAACACGCAACTGCATAAACACAGCGGCAGGTCGCGCGCGCTGCGCTGGGAGGAGGGAGCCATGCTTGGGAGGAAAACGGCCAAGCGGGGCTCTCCCGCGGGCTGCAGACGACGTGAGGAGGGGAGACAGGACCCCGGGCGGCGCCGATGGTGGCTCTGCAAGGGGACACAAAGGATGATGGAGACAGGGCTCGCCGGAGACGACAGTGGCGGGCGGGTGTACGGCGAGAGGATGGCGGAAAGGGGGACCACGCGCCTAATGGTGGAGGGACACCAGTGGAGGCGAGAGGCGCATCGACCGGCGCCTAACCCTGCCGGAGATGAGGACTGGCCCGAGAGCAGAGGAGGTCGAGGAGATGCAGGACGGGGAGAACGGCCGGCGGAGGTGAGGGCGTCGCGAGGCAGCGCTAGAGGTTGGGGAAGCGGGGTCCACAGCCATGGAGGTAGGGAGGCGCAGCAGGGGAAGGCCTGGCTGCGCTCAGGCGAGTCTGGCGGAGGAGCGCCAGGGAGAGCGGCGACAGAGAGAGGGAGGAGCATGCGAGGGGGAAAGAAGCGAGCGCGGTGGGATCGCGTGAGGAAAGTGGGGCCAGGGCGGTGTTGCGTGCGTTTGTGTCAAGCCAGGGTGGGTCGGATTGTGGTTGGGTCATGCGTGCGTGTGTGTCGGTGTGTGCGTGTAGAGCCAGGGGTGGCGGCGGGTGAGAGGTAGGGTGGGATTTGGGGTGAGTCTAGGGTTAGGGTTTGGTGTGGTTGGGTTCAGCCGGTTGGGCTTTTGGCGGTTGGGCTTTTGGGTCTGGCCGGTTTAGGTTTACTCTTTACGTTTATTATTTTATTGTTTTTTAAATAGTTTCACCAAATAGTATTTAGGCAAATATCTTAGCAGATAAATATAGGATTTTGTTTTGAAACAAGAGGAGAGGTATTGCAGTAACAAAAAAAATTGTTTTAGTTAAAACATTTTCTGAGAGGCAAAAATAAATGCATGACGCAATGATGGTGCACAAAACAGATGAAAACAAGCGATATTATAATCAGGGTTTACCCGGGGTGCTACAATTCGACACCACTAACAATGGATCTCGCCCTCGAGATCCGCCTCCTAGTACGAGGAAGAAAGCCGATGGCCTGAATCTTCTCGCTTCGTGTAGATCCTCGCGACAGCACTAACAAGGGTTCCTTCTTCATCTTGAAATCAGCGACAGCGCCCACAAGAGGTCGTTGCTCATGTTCGTCGAGAGAACGCTCCGGACAACAAAGGACGAAGATAAAGGTATCAAAAGATAATGCCACCTCTAACTTCTGTGGAAGGAGTAAAATCGCATCGATCCACCATTCAACGAACAAGGGCGAATGATAAGAGTAGTCGGATGGTGATCAGTCCATCGCGCACTCAAAGCATTACTCTGCGCATGAATAGGGGAATTATGCAACCCTCTCTCGGAATCAGACTGAAGATCTCGACAAGCGAGGTTCGAAAACAAAGGAGGGATGGAGATCCTCATCAAATTTTATGCAGATGACTTCGTCATATCGGCAAACACCGGAGGATAGAAAGAAAAATTTTAGTAAATTTTCGATCCACTGAAAGGTACAACAAATGAAAGATTCATCAGATAGCATGAATGCCGAATGTTGAAGCACCGTTACAATAGGATGGAAGCGAAACCCTGAAGGTACGACGGAAACCCAACCACGAAAAATCCTAGACTCGAAGAAAAGATAAGAGAGCAGATTCAAAACACGTCGAGATAAGAGGAGAATAGTAGAGGGGTAAGAAGTAAAAGCAGACCTAGTCAGATCTATCCAACCGATTTTTCAAAAATAGTTTTGACACTCTACAACGTCCTTTAGCTAGGTTATCCTACAGGCTGGACCAGTGGGGTATCGTAACTGCTGAGCTCTGATACCACTCTGTAACACCCTTAGATCGGCCCTATGCAAATCTTAGCGATTTATGCCAAACCCGCATAGAAACGATTCAAAGGTGCCCACCAGGCACTTTCGTTCGGGTGGAAAACGAAGTAATACCATTACACAATAGTCCACGATGGAACCCACAGAACAGATATATACAACAATGACTCAAAGAGTCAAGAATACAGATATACGGTACAAAGATCCAAATCACCTTGAAAACGATACAGCGTCCGAGTACGGACAAGATGCAAATTGAGCTAAGAGCCCTGAAGAATAACCAATGGCGTCCATAACCCTGCCCAGGCCAAGCCGGAAGGGTAACCCTGCTAACGACGTCGATCTCAAAACCTGCTAAAAACAAAAGGGGTGCCGGCAAAGGGCAAAGGAAAAAGAGAGCGGTCAGTACAGAGGCCAGTACACGGCGAGACTAGAATTCGGCGGTCCTCGCCTACATAGGTATGGTGGACTGAGCGGCAGCGCAGCATGCACTAAACAACCTATAGAGACTCGAGATAACTGTCGGCTATCAGAGAGGGATAAGAAAGACCTATTCGGAACCAACCTGATTCTACCACCAAAAATACCCATCCTGGTATTTCCCCCTCGAGACCAAACGAGGAAGCCAACCGAGGAACTCACATAGTTGGCAGTTTTATTTATTCAGTTATCGTTACAGCAATTACTAGTCAGGTATAGATAATCGTCCTGATATAATAAGCCGTGGGCACTTTTAATTAACCATTCCCTTGTAGTTGCAACACTTACTAGTCAGATACAATTAGCATGAGATATCCCAAACCCAGCAGTTATTGGTACTTTTATTTATCCATTCCGTTGTAGTGAAGCTGATGAAGGGAATATGCCCGAGAGGCAATAATAAAGTGGTTATTATCGTATTCCTTGTTTATGATAAATGTTTATTTTGCATGCTATAATTGTATTAATACGGAAACGTTAATACATGTGTGTTTAATAAACAAACAGAAAGTTCCTAGTTATGCCTCTCTCATAAACTAGCTCGTTGATTAACAAGATGATCAAGGTTTCCTGATCATGGACATTGGATGTTGTTAATAACGGGGTCACAACATTAGTGTAATGGTGTGATGAACATTCATCCGAAGTATAGCATTACGATCAAAGTCATTGAGTTTATATTACTATAACAACTTACGAAGTGATCCTAATCCTTAGACCATGAGATCATGTCAATCACTAACACCGGAAGAGTTTCTTGATAACATCAAACGTCACACCATAACAGGGTGATTATAAAGATGGATTCAGAACTAATAAAGTGTTATGTTGAGGCTCATGGATCGAGAGTGGAATTTGTTCATCCCGATGACGGATAAATATACTCTGGGCCCTCTCGGTGATATCACATTGATTAGCTTGCAAGCAAGTGATTTGATCACTAGAATGTTATATCACGGGAACAAGAAAAGAGTGCATGTCAGTAACGAGATCAAACTAGGTATGGAGATACCGATGATCGAATCTCGGACATGTAATATATCGCGAAACAAAGGGATTAAGATACTAGCGTAAAAGGTTCCGACGATCACAGGAAAGTCATCGTTGAATGTGTGTGAGTCAGTATGGGTCTCCAGATCCCGCTTCTGATTATTGATCCGAGAGGGGTCTCGATCATGTCCGCATTATTCGCGAACCGTAGGGTGACACACTTAAGAGACACCGACATCCATTTGGAGCAAAAGTTTCATGCCGAAAAGAATAACAAGCGCAGGAATTTATTTCACTAGATACCGAAACGGGTTTTCCGGTGAAATTGCAGAAAGTGTTTCTGCATGTGAAATGAAATACTAGCAAGGGGTTATATGTGAATGTTTGTCATTAAAGTAATTGACAAAATTCTGAATAAATAAAAGGAGTTTTATTTAATGAGAGTTTGCATTAAATTTGGTGGAAATTTAATGGGAATTTGAGTGGGTTTTTGAGTGGAGGGAATTGAAAGGCTTTTGTGTGAGTGGAGTGTCCACCCACATGAATGAAAGGAGGGGAGGGGGCAGCCCCATGGCTGGGCGCATGGCCCCTTGGGTGCCCCCCTCTCCCTATAAAAGGAGCCCCCCTCCCTCTCTCTCACTCACACCTCCTCGTGAAGGATCTCTCTCCCCCTCTAGAATTTATCCCCCATGGTCTCGGACTAGCGAGATACATGTTCCCGGTGGCTATTCGGCAAGAAAGAGTTGTGCTTACGCTGCATCGCTGGAGCGAGGAGGCGGAGGTTGCTCGGTGCCTCGAACGTGTGTGCGAGCACGGATGCGCTGCTGTTTTGCGGCGCTAGGACTTCCTCTCGATCTTGAGATCGGCAAGAGATCGTCTACATCAACCACGAGTTTGGACTCGTTAAGCTTTGTCGGTATTCAAGGGTATGTTCTCTACGGATATACATCCGCCCGTTGTTTGTATCTAGTAGATAGATCTTGGTACATAGTTGTTCCCATCGTAGGAAAATTTTTGTTTTCTATGCTGCGAACCCTAAAGTGGTATCAGAGCCGGATCTATGCGTAGATGATTTGCACGGGTAGTACACATATGAGTATGTGGGCGATGATGATCATTTTATTGCTTCTTAGTTGTACTTTGGATATTGGTGGCATAGTGGGATGAAGCGGCCCGGACAAACTTTACATGTCCTCGCACATGAGACCTGTTCCACGCTTGACATGCAACTAGTTTTGCATAAGTGGCTAGCGGGTGTCTGTCTCTCCTACTATAGTCAATATCTAATTTGCAATGAGTTGTCAACAATTTGGTTATACTTGTTGTGGTTCATGTTCGTAGGTAAGAACGGTTCTATCTTCGAAAGCCCTAAGCCACGTAAAATTTGCAATGGATAAATTAGAGGCGTCTAGTTTAGATTGTTGCTGGGCTAGTGTTATGATATGGTGATGTTGTAAGTAGAAGTATGAGATGATACTCTTACAACATACATAACGTGTAAACTCCATAGACCTTGGATTTACACATAAAGGTATGATAGTGATCATACCACGGTGCACATGATAGAGATCATATGCGAGAACCATATCATTCCACTAATAAACATGTGATGTTTGATAGCATCTTATATTGCTTGTTTGGCGTTTTATTAGCATAATAAAATGATCCCTCATTTAGATATCAAGATAAAAATGTGTTCTTCCTTAAGTATGCACCGACAATGTTTCGTCGCTTCAAGACATCACGTGATGATCGGGTGTACTTGAATCCACGAGCATATCTCGGGTGTAAGACAGTTACACACGCGAATACTAAGGTTCTTACTTGGCGATCCTAGCATGTACAGACATGGCCTCGGAACACGGACCGAAAGGTTAAGCATGAGTCATATGTTTTGATATGATGACCATATGGATGCTCGCCTTTGAAGCTACGCCGATTCACGTGATGATCGGACTTGGTGTAGTGGATTTGGTTCATGTAATCACCAAAAAGACACGAGGGATGTCGTTTTTGAGTGGGAGTTCATTTCTAATTTGGATTAGTAGAACTCAATTTATCATAAATTAAATCAAAGTGAATTTTCATAATTTGTTGTAGTCATTGGCATTCGTTCACCACCTTATGCATAGTTGTAACTGAGATAATAGAACTATAGAATTTTGGATATTTACTTTACGAACTGGTATCGTATTGTGTTGAGTGTCAATCAAAGTTTAAAGTCCTATTGCAAACTTTCAGCAAACTCTATTTACTCCGTGAAATTTAATAATTGGTATTAAATCGAGAGTAAAAATTCCAGTGTTAGTATCTTAACTATCATGTTTGCCTCCACGATTCTTGATTGTTTTAATATCAAGTTTATCTAGGAGCTAAAAGAATTGTTTCAGAAACCATCATGTGTGGCAGATATAACGATATCTGAAACAATGTTTTGGTTGCAATATGATAGAGTATAATATATGTTCTCATATTGGATGAGAATTTACGAAGGTTGGAGATGCTAGACATCCTAATCATCCAAAAGGGTTTTGGAAATTAATGTTATACTCACGATTCTCCTTTATAAGCTAAATTGGCTTGATCATGAAAGTCGTCATGATAAGGATGAATAGAAGATGTATGTAAAGTGTTTACTACACTAAAATATTACTAAATAATGGATTTTGAAAGAATACCGATCATTTTGATGATGGTGATCTACTTCAAAGTGCAAGTCCAAAGGTATTATTATTTGAATATACACGCTTTGGACTATGTGTCATGTATATGGCGCCACTTTTGATGTTGATAGATTCTTTTAAAAGGAAAAGGAATGCTGAAAGAGAATCTATAAAATATATTTGGCAGAAAAGAAAAGATTGGAAATATCCAATTTAGGTATATGGATGATATACATGTTATGGTTGTATTCTTTGCTTATTAAACAATGTGGTTCTTGAGTATTGGATACCGAATTGGTTGGTATCAAATTTCATACGGAATGATGCAATTCATGAACCACAATGGCCTAAGTAACTAGCAAGAGAATATGTGATGATGTTCATCGAAAACAAACAAACCGTTGTTTGTATTTCTCGTTGACATCAAAGCTTGACTTCAAGATTTGTTTTAATAATTGTTATTTGAATCAGGTATTATAAGAACAAAGGTTGTTCAAATAATTACCGTATTCCATATAAGATGGATGATTTACAAATCTAGTTGGAGAAATCACATCCATAAAACCTAATGCTAAAATGTCGCAAGACAAATGATTGAAAGATCATTTACGAAGTGACATCGCCGTTTAAATTATATTGGAAAGAAAACATGAAGAATCTCCATTTTCATGGATTTTTGGAGTCTTTGATTTGATCAAGTGACGCTTGTGAGACTTTTCTCGGGATAATTAAAACTTCGTTCAAAGGCCAAAGAAGAACGAATGACTAAAATATTGGAATTTATACATATCGATGTATGTAGTCCATTATGTGTAGTCGTAAGCGATGGGTTTCAACTTTATATACTTTCTCCGGAAATTGAGTGAATAATTCACTTAATGAGAAAGAAGTGTGAAATATTTGAAAATGTTCAAAGACTTTCAAGATGAAGTGAAAATCATTGTGACAAGAAAAATAAATGAATTATGATTTGATCATAAAGGGATTTATTTGAGTTACAAGTGTAACAAGAAAAATAAATGAATTATGATTTTATCATAAAAGGGATTTATTTGAGTTACAATTTTAGCAAAACACCTAGATTTACATCTCCTGAAACACCATAGGAATATGGAATGTTTTGAGATTTGTAAGGAAACCTTGTTTGACATGGTTGGATCAAAGGTGTTATTTATAAAACTGCCATTATGTTTTAAAAGATTAAAGCTTTAGAGACTACCGCTTTTACACTGAAAAGAGCTCCATCTTGATCCCGTGAAATGGCACCATGGAAGTTATGGTTTGGGGTAAAACCCAAGTTCTCATTTCTTAAATTTTGGTATGCTAAACATAAGTAAGATGTTTACAACTGAAGTCGGATGAGCATGTCTTTGTAGGTTATTTCGAATAACAATTGGTTATTCCTCCATAACACCAAGGACAAAAGGGTTTGTCGCTTGAAACGTGAAGTTTCTTGAAAAAGGAATTTTTTCGTAAAAGTTAAGTGGGAGGACAATAGAACTTTGATAAGGTTAACGAACCTTAAATATGCTGAGTTGCGCAGCACCGGAAAATGTTCCGGAGGCAGCCAGAATGCTCATGGATTACGTGCCTCAAATGTTGCGGTCACGGAGATCTAAGTTCCTATTGAACCAAGTCGGTCGAATAAACAATCAAATACTAATATTTGAGAGTAAATCATTATTGATTGACAATGATGAACCGACTATATGCAAAGAAGCGATGATGGGCCATGACTCCGTCAAATGGCTTGAAGCCATAAAATCCGTGATAGTTCCATACACGAGAAATCAAGTTTTGAACTTGGAAGACCCTCCGGAAATGTGTAAAAACCTATTGGTCATATTTGGATCTATAAAGAAACAGACATGGATGTTTCACATCTATGAAATAGTCGACATGTCGTAAAATATTTTACGACAATGTTCAAGGAGTTGACTATGACAAGATTTGATCTTTCATAGCGATATTTAGTCTGGACAGATTAAAGTAGCAACCACTACATATAATTTGGTATATCGTAGATGAATAAACAAAACAAAGTTATTCTAATAGAATGGTTACCTAGGACGTGTACATGACACGATCCAAAGGGTTTTGTTAATTCAAAGGATGCTAAAAAGGGCATGCAAACTTCAATGGTTGAAGTAAGCATCGCGGAGTTGGAATCTTCATCGTGATGAAAAAGAGTTTTCATCAGGAGACGATGAAGATGCTTGCATTTGCAAGAAATTAAGTGGGAGCGCTAAGACATATTTCTAATACATTATGTGGAGGACATCTTGTTGATTAGAAATGATGTATATTTTATTGACAAAGGTTAAGAATTTCATTTCGATGAAATACTTAGGCAAAACCCGAATATTTAGCGTGAATGTCTATAGTGGATAGACTGTAACGCCAATATGGTTGTGCCAAACGTACATATATGAGATATTGAAGGAGTTCAATATAGAATCAACAAGAAACGGTTCTTGTCGCATGGAAAGGAATTGAATCAAGATTCAAGTGTATCGACACTTGATAAGTGAAACAAGATTCAAGTGCTTTGACACTTGATGAGTAAAATCACAAGAATGTCTTGATCAATCATACCATGATATGTACACATCCAGATATTTCCTATGCTCTAAGTGTTATGAGCATATACCAGAATGAATCATAAAATGATCATTGGACGATAGTGAGGATATTCTTATGATCTTTTTGAAGAACTAAGAATATATTTGTGTAGAGGTGACAAACAATTACAAATAGTTCATTGTAAGACGGTACATTGATACTAGTTTTGTCACAATATACAAATTAAGTTTATCTCAATTTAAACTATGGGTGGCACAATGTAATGGAAAGGAGATTCCATGATGGATTTGGATGAAATCCATAGTTGAGACATTGTGACGAATACTACAACAAAAAGGCTAAGTATATGACTGCTATAGTAGCAGCAAAGGAGGGAATTTGTGTCAAGAAGTTTGTTATCAAACTAATATGTGGTTCGCAACGGGCTAACACTAAAGATATATTGTATGACAATAGTATCGACATGATTTAACCCCAAGGAACTAAAGGTCTCACCGAAAGACCAAATTTATACAATGCCATCTCATTGGAGAATGAGTGATGCGTGAAGACGCAAAGACATGCAAATACACACGGACCTGAAGCGTCAGATCCGTAGATTATGTTAACCACTTGCAATTGCGTATATGGAACACCAGAAAGCCATAGGTGTTCAATACGCAGAGTTTTCAAACTAGATTATTGTCTCTAGTGCAAGTGGGAGACTGAAGGGAATATGCCCGAGAGGCAATAATAAAGTGGTTATTATCGTATTCCTTGTTTATGATAAATGTTTATTTTGCATGCTATAATTGTATTAATACGGAAATGTTAATACATGTGTGTTTAATAAACAAACAGAAAGTTCCTAGTTATGCCTCTCTCATAAACTAGCTCGTTGATTAACAAGATGATCAAGGTTTCCTGATCATGGACATTGGATGTTGTTAATAACGGGGTCACAACATTAGTGTAATGGTGTGATGAACATTCATCCGAAGTATAGCATTACGATCAAAGTCATTGAGTTTATATTTCTATAACAACTTACGAAGTGATCCTAATCCTTAGACCATGAGATCATGTCAATCACTAACACCGGAAGAGTTTCTTGATAACATCAAACGTCACACCGTAACAGGGTGATTATAAAGATGGATTCAGAACTAATAAAGTGTTATGTTGAGGCTCATGGATCGAGAGTGGAATTTGTTCATCTCGATGACGGATAGATATACTCTGGGCCCTCTCGGTGATATCACATTGATTAGCTTGCAGGCAAGTGATTTGATCACTAGAATGTTATATCACGGGAACGAGAAAAGAGTGCATGTCAGTAACGAGATCAAACTAGGTATGGAGATACCGATGATCGAATCTCGGACATGTAATATATCGCGAAACAAAGGGATTAATATACTAGCGTAAAAGGTTCCGACGATCACAAGAAAGTCATCGTTGAATGTGTGGGAGTCAGTATGGGTCTCCAGATCCCTCTTCTGATTATTGATCCGAGAGGGGTCTCGATCATGTCCGCATTATTCGCGAACCATAGGGTGACACACTTAAGAGACACCGACATCCATTTGGAGCAAAAGTTTCATGCCGAAAAGAATAACAAGCGCAGGAATTTATTTCACTAGATACTGAAACGGGTTTTCGGGTGAAATTGCAGAAAGTGTTTCTGCATGTGAAATGAAATACTAGAAAGGGGTTATATGTGAATGTTTGTCATTAAAGTAATTGACAAAATTCTGAATAAATAAAAGGAGTTTTATTTAATGAGAGTTTGCATTAAATTTGGTGGAAATTTAATGGGAATTTGAGTGGGTTTTTGAGTGGAGGGAATTGAAAGGCTTTTGTGTGAGTGGAGTGTCCACCCACATGAATGAAAGGAGGGGAGGGGGCAGCCCCATGGCTGGGCGCATGGCCCCTTGGGTGCCCCCCTCTCCCTATAAAAGGAGCCCCCCTCCCTCTCTCTCACTCACACCTCCTCGTGAAGGATCTCTCTCCCCCTCTAGATAGATCTTGGTACATAGTTGTTACCATCGTAGGAAAAATTTTGTTTTCTATGCTGCGAACCCTACAGCTGATTACTAGTCATATCAGATACAAGTCAAATTATAACAGTAAACTTTAGTTATAGTTGTCTATGATCGAGAACTGTGCTCCAAGTCATCCATAACCGCGGACACGGCTTCTCGAAAAGATTTAACCCTGCAGGGGTGCACCAAAGTTTCCACACGCACCTACACCCTTGTTGTCAGATCAGGTAGGTATAAGATCACAAAACTTACACCCAACGGTATGTCGACGGGGTTTCGAACACGACGTTTCCCAGACCCAAAGTAAGCACATGGGGGCCACCCCACTAAGCTACCCGCAACGAAGTCGGCCGGCTCCGAGACGGACCCAGAGGTTTGTGACAATGGCTGTAAACGACTGGGAACCCGAAAGTGTGACTCGGCTTGTCGATACCGCGAAAACATTCCACGTTGGTTCCAAAATAGTATAGGCGCTCCACGCGCAATCGTAAATAAAGCGGTAAAGCATGGCATAAGTACAGGATAGTAATAAAGCCCCAAACTACTTTGTGGCTCCTGGTACAGTACTTTGAAATCAAGTACTAATCGATGGGGGTGCCCACACACCCCACCTATGGTTAGCGCGCTCGATCTCGGAACAGGTGTCAAGAACTCGGGGTCCTACGGGACACAAGTGGACGGTTAAAAACCAAATAACATCTATTGCCCACCTGTGCCTCTGCATTATTTACCTACTTCAATTTTAGTTATTAAACAATAATTAAAGCCATGATCATCTCCAACATAAAGCATATGGCAGCCTTCCAACAACTGTGGTACTTGACGACACGCAACAGCACTTGAGCAAGCGACTACGACACGCAAGTCCAACTATCTACCAAACAACAGGTAATAGGATGTGTCCAAGGCAATATAAGGCTGCAAGGGCTATCCCGGGTACGAAAACTAGAGCATCGCAACACAAATAGCAATAGATCAACAGGAGGAAATAAAGACTATAAAAGTAAGATAGGTAGAAAGGGGGAGAATGCTCGCCTGGAAAACATTGCCGAAGGTTCATCCGAAGATCGGGTCGACTCTCGCATCAACTCATCGGCCTAATCCGTGAAGAAGCAAAGCGCTAGAAGAAATACCAGATGCACCATTTAATACTACGGCAACAGATCGAGCATGATGCATGTATAATGTATGGCATGGCAAAGATGCGATGCAATTAGGCAATATTAAGTGGAACCGGGGTCCCGACAATTAATTATTAAGTTCATGTTGTTTAGATACCCCCAATTTAAATGTTGCATTAACAAGACAAAAGATAGCACCGGTTCGCTACACAAATTTAAATGGGGCCAATATAAAACTAGATTTGCCCACATATGGGCCCCATATTTAATTTAGATGAATCGGCATAAGGCCCCCAAAATCACAATATGTATGCAAGCATGACAATTTAACATGCAACAAGTGTATATAGCATTTAATAAACTAGGGGCTCGGATTTGGGGTCACACATGGAGGGGTCGGCACTGATGGTCTTGGGGTTTCCGGGTTCGACGAGATGCGGTCTTGGCATCCGTGTAGGAGTACTTGATGCTCTATGAGGGAGTTCTCAGAATGCCACGCCATCATCTTCAAGTTTCGGCGTCGAGGTCGATGTAGGCAAAGCTTCGGGTACCAACTTCATGGTCTATGGCGGACTTGAATAGGTGGCACCGGTCCGATGTGTCCCCTCCGGTTTGGCTTCACACGTCGGCATAGAAGATCTTGGAATCGGTCAAACTTGACGAAAACACGGTATACGAGCACAGGGAGATTGCCAAAACGGACATCTTGGCTGCAGCGAAGGACAACTTCAGCGTCACACAAGAACAAAGCATAAACGGCAGGAACCATCACCGCACCAGGGTGTGGAGGCAGCACACTACAACACAAACACGCAACTGCATAAACACAGCGGCAGGTCGCGCGCGCTGCGCTGGGAGGAGGGAGCCATGCTTGGGAGGAAAACGGCCGAGCGGGGCTCTCCCGCGGGCTGCAGACGACGCGAGGAGGGGAGACAGGACCCCGAGCGGCGCCGATGGTGGCTCTGCAAGGGGACACAAAGGATGATGGAGACGGTCTCGCCGGAGACGACAGTGGCGGGTGGGTGTACGGCGAGAGGATGGTGGAAAGGGGGACCACGCGCCGAATGGTGGAGGGACGCCAGTGCAGGCGAGAGGCGCATCGACCGGCGCCTAACCCTGTCGGAGATGAGGACCGGCCCGAGAGCAGAGGAGGTCGAGGCGATGCAGGACGGGGAGAACGACCGGCGGAGGTGAGGGCGTCGCGAGGCAGTGCTGGAGGTTGGGGAAGCGGGGTCCACGGCCATGGAGGCAGGGAGGTGCGGCAGGGGAAGGCCTGGCTCCGCTCAGGCGAGTCTGGCGGAGGAGCGCCAGGGAGAGCGGCGGCAAAGAGAGGGAGGAGTATGCGAGGGGGAAAGAAGCGAGTGGGGTGGGATCGCGTGTGGAAAGTGGGGCCAGGGCGGTGTTGCGTGCGTTTGTGTCAAGCCAGGGTGGGTTGGGTTGTGGTTGGGTCATGCGTGCGTGTGTGCCGGTGTGTGCGTGTAGAGCCAGGGGTGGCGGCGGGTGAGAGGTAGGGTGGGATTTGGGGTGAGTCTAGGGTTAGGGTTTGGTGTGGTTGGGTTCAGCCGGTTGGGCTTTTGGCGGTTGGGCTTTTGGGTCTGGCCGGTTTAGGTTTACTCTTTACGTTTATTATTTTATTGTTTTTTTAATAGTTTCAGCAAATAGTATTTAGGCAAATATCTTAGCAGATAAATATAGGATTTTGTTTTGAAACAAGAGGAGAGGTATTGCAGTAACAAAAAAAATAGTTTTAGTTAAAACATTTTCTGAGAGGCAAAAATAAATGCATGATGCAATGATGGTGCACAAAACAGATGACAACAGGTGATATTATAATTAGGGTTTACCCGGGGTGCTACAAAGAACCCCAGGGAGTCGGCAGAGTCGATGCATCCGAAGACTCGCTCCGGGAGCGCTTTCGGGTCTGCCCCTCGCTCGGCTCGGCGGCTTCCTGGGTTGGAGATTGCGCCGGTGGAAGTTCGGACTTACAGTCCACAACCTCGTTGTTAGGCGCAATCGAAAACTTCTCAGGGAGCGGAGGCATCATGCCCGCTACCTTAAGCTCCTACACACCAAAGAAGAAAAGATCATGATTAGCAAGAATATTCATAAGTACAACACACGAAAACAAGCGCAACACGCATGACGCAATTCTACACCTGAGGAGCTGGATTCGCAGCACTGAAGGGGGCGGTCAAGGACTTCTTGGGGAGGTCCTCATCAGCCTTGAACTTCATTAGCAGCCGAAGAGCCCTATCGAGGTTGCCCCTGGACAGATCCTCGGCCGAAACCCTCGTCGGGTCGTTGTGGCCAGTGTAAAGAAACATCGAATGCGCCCTCGCTTGGAGCGGCTGCACCCGACGTTTGAGGAAGGTGTGGATGATATCCACGCCATTGATATCCTTCACAGCAACCATTTGGAGCGCTTCCACCCGACGGTAGAGCTCCTCCACTTCCACCACCTCGCCCTCCAAGACGTGGTTCTTCCAGGATCTCTTTGGAAGGATTTCCTTGGAGGAGTCGAAGGGAGCAAGGCCAAAATATTGTCCGTCCACTGTGGAGTCGTGGATATAAAACCACTTATTTCGCCAGTATTGGACAGACTCGCACATGGAAAAGGAAAATAAAAAAACAGACGAACGGATGGAGATGATGCAGCCACCGAGCGGGTAGACCCCGCTGGTGCTAGACTGCCTCTTCACGGAATAGAGCTTCCGGAAGAGGCCAAAGTGCGGCTCGATACCGAGCCAACACTCGCAGAGAGTGATAAAACAAGCGATGTGGAGGAGAGAATTGGGGGAAAGATGATGAAGTTGGATCCCGTAAAAGAAAAGAAGTCCACGAAGAAAATCACGGACAGGGAGCGAAAGACCACGAAGACGAAAAGCGACGAACATCACCTGAAACCCTATGGGTGGACGAGGAGTTACCTCATCGCCAGGAAGCTTTACATCCTCCTTGTTCTGCGGGATCAACCTTGCATCGCGCAGCTTGCACAGGTCACCATCGTGCACCTCCGTGCGCCTCCACCCACCATCAGTGATGCGAGTGGTGGTGGCACCCTTCTTGCCGCTGGCGGCGGCACTCGATCCAGCTCCCGCAGCGCCCTTCCTTGACTTGCCCATGGCGCGGCAGTGAGTGCGGCGATGAGCGCGGAGAAACGATGAAGGAAATGAACGAAGAACGTCCAGTGCGCAAGGGCGAGAGATGTGGTGCTCGAGAAAATGGAGGCAATGGTGAAAGCAAATGGAAAGGGTGAAACAAAATCATTCCCCATGGTTATAAAAGACGAGGACGACGAACAAGAACTGTTCATCCAGAAGCCCTAATGTCCAAGACAGATCCAACCGTACACATGTTAGCACAGCAACGAATCGTCGCCAGCATGCCGTCCACTACGCACGAAAACCGAGGAGACGCCGTAATTCTTGCCACATCGCGCATGAATAGTCAACTCCAAGTCAGAAACTGGGACCCACGTTCGTCCTGTCACGTCATCTCTGGCGCCGCAAACGGTTGAGATCACCGATCGTCAGCACTGACGTCATCAAGAACAACCTAGAAACGGTTGGAAATCTTCGGCTAAGGAATAAAGTACTCACTCAAATCTACGATTCGAGCAACTACTCGGGGGCTACTCCCATAGGGAGCGCTAGCCGCGCACCTGAACCATGATCAAGGTACTACACTTCTAACCAATCTTCGAATCCTACTTGAGTCTACGACTCTACTAAGGACCCGGGGGCTACTCCCATAGGGAGGATTGTTCAAAGCATCTAAAAAAATTATGTCCTTTGGACCTAAAGTTAAAAAACAGCTGAACTAAAGTCTCTGCTCAAAACTACGACTCGAACAGACACTCGGGGGCTACTCCCATAGGGAGCGCTGGTCGCGCACCCTATGATTTCTTCGACTGTGATCCTTCAGATCAAAATATAAAACTTTTTCTCGCAACTTTTCCCAAATATACGCTAAGTGAGAGACCTACTCGTTGGCCACCCGAAACACCTCCGCGGTGATAACATTTTCGGATGATGTGTATGCGACGCAAGGATAAGACATACAGATATCATCTGATGGCCTGGTAACGCACCTGAATGTGCTCTGCCAGTAAGATACCGTGTCAACAGGCACGATGAAAAATCCCGACGGATGCGTTGGGTACATCACTTGAAAAATCACTAGGATTCAACTCCTATAAGACCTCAACGGCTTGAGTCGAATTACACCAGCATTCGTTCCAGATTCGAGTTCGGGGACTCAAGGCTGAAGAAGATCGTGTTGTTTTGTCCTATGACAGTTAACTGGCCCTGATCCTTTAGGAGAGTCAGGCACATGCATCTACAATCCCTACGAACTAAAATATTTTCTCTTACAAACAGGTCCAACTACACCGAAAGAATGAAAGAGTCCTCAGCCGAATCTACGATTCGACTGAACACTCAGGGGCTACTGACATGGTTATACCCAACGGGTACACAACGTTAGCATACCTAGTCCAACCAAAGGAAGGCCCACGACAAGAAACGCGGCCTGCGGAGATTTCGGGTGGCCCAAGCCTATGACGCCTTCGGATCTTTGGAGAACAAGACTAGAGTAGATAAATATTTAAAGGGGCAAACCCTAATCTGTAACCGACTCGACCTACGTCTGGGACCTACCTATCTATATAAAGGCCAGGAGGGCACGGCGAGGAGGACAATCAACCCACCCCATACACATCTCACGCCAGATTGCATCTGCGAACCCCTGTAACCTTCGGTTCCACCGTAATCAAGAGCGGACCAGCAGGAGTAGGGTTTTCCCTCCGTGGGCCTAAACATGGGTAAACTTCGTGTCCCCATGTTGCTTGTTTGCTAACCGTTCCGCGATCTCCAGCATCCCCATCTTCTCCAAAACCCAAGTCCATAACAATGGCATTAACGAGTCGAAACCTCGTCAATGGGGAACTGAAAATCTGAATGATGAGGCTCTAAACCATGAAATTCTAGCAAACAAGAGGCAATGAGATGTAACAACCCTAGTTTTATTAAATAGTAATCAAGGTTTTTTTGTGCATCATGAGCATATCATGGTTTGATAACCTTTGCATTAAGAAGAGGAACAAAATCAAAACCCTAAACCCTAACTCCCCTCTCTCTTTGAAAACTTTCAAATGGTTTTAAAATATTTGAAAACTACCAAAACAAAGTGGAGCCCAAATTGTTCAAGGGCCCCTGTATTATTTTAATATGTTCACAAAAGTTTTTGTATTTTGAAAATATCCAAAACAGGTTAGAAAATGAAAATACAAAAGAGAAAAGGCAAAACAGAAAAATAAAAACATTAGAAATAAAAATAGAGCCAGCTAACCCTAACATGCCGCAGCCCAGCAAGCCCACCTCACTCTTCTCCCTTTTCCCCGCTCGCGCGCAGCAGTTCTTGGCCCAACAACAACCCAAGCTGGCATGTGCCCCTTCGCATCTGTTACTGTCGTCTTCCTCCCAAGCGGAAAGCTCCTCTCTATCACACCGCTGGCCGTCGATCCCCGCCGCCTACTCCTTGAAGGGAATATGCCCGAGAGGCAATAATAAAAGTGGTTATTATCGTATTCCTTATTTATGATAAATGTTTATTTTGCATGCTATAATTGTATTAATATGGAAACATTAATACATGTGTGTTTAATAAACAAAAATAAAGTTCCTAGTTATGCCTCTCTTATAAACTAGCTCGTTGATTATCAAGATGATCAAAGGTTTCCTGATCATGGACATTGGATGTTGTTAATAACGAGGTCACAACATTGTTGGAATGATGTGATGAACATTCATCCGAAGTATAGCATTACGATCAAGGTCATTGTTTTTATATTTCTATAACATCATACGAAGTAGTCTTAGTCCTTAGAGCATGAGATCATGTCAATCACTAACACCAGAAGAGTATCTTGATAACATCAAACGTCACACCGTAACAGGGTGACTATAAAGATGGGTTCAGTGCTACGAAGTTGTTATGTTGAGGACCATGGATCAAGAGTGGAATTTGTCCATCCCTATGACGGATAGATATACTATGGGCCCTCTCGGTGATATCACATTAGTTAGCTTGCAAGCAAGTGATTTGATCACTAGAATGTTATATCACGAGAACAAGAAAAGAGTACATGTTGGTAAAGAGATCAAACTAGGTATGGAGATACCGATGATCGAATCCTGGACATGTAATATATCGCGAGACAAAGGGATTGAGTTACATGCGTATAAGGTTCACACGATCATAGAAGTCATCGTTGAATGTGTGGGAGTCAGTACGGATCTCCAGGTCCCGCTGCTAATTATTGATCGGAGAGGGGTCTCGATCATGTATACATTATTCGTGAACCGTAGGGTGAAACACTTAAGGGATACTGACACTATTTGGAGCAAATAAGATGCCAGAGAAAGAAAAAGAAAGCGCAGGAATTTATTTCACTAGACACCGGAATCGTTTCGGTTGAAATTGCTGAAAGTGGTTCTGCATGTGAAATTGAATACTAGAAAGGGGTTTTATGTGAATGTTTGTTAATTAAAGTAATTAACAAAATTCTGAATAAATAAATAAAAGAGTTTTATTTAATGAGAGATTGCATTAAATTTGGTGGAAATTTAATGGAGGTGAGTGGAATTTTGAGTGGGTGGCTATTTATGTGAGTGAGAGCTCCACCCACATGAATGTGGAAGAGCTGGGGGCACCTCCATGTCTGCCACGCCATGGGAGGGGGCTTCCCCCTCCCCTATAAAAGGAACCCCACTCTCTCCTCTCATCTCACACCTCCTCGCAAAGGATCTCTCTCCCCCTTTAGAATTCCCCATGGTCTCGGATCAGCGAGATACATGTTCCCGGTGGATTTGTTGTTCTGCTGTTTCGCTGGAGCGGGGGTGCGGAGTTTTTCGGGGTACCCAGACGTGTGTGCGGTCATGGACGCACCACTGCTTTGTGGTGCTGGACTTGATGATGCTAGACCGGCTGGACCAGATGGACTTCATCACGATCTTGAGATCGGCTAGCGTTCGACTACATCATCAACGAGTATAACCTCGTTAACGCTATTCGGTATTTGAGCGTATGTATTCTATGGATGTATATCCACCCGTTACATGTATCTAGTAGATAGATCTTGGTACATAGTTGTTCCCATCGTAGGAAATTTTTTGTTTTCTATGCTGCGAACCCTACAGTGGTATCATAGCCAGGATCTATGCGTAGATGCTTTGCACGGGTAGTACACATATGTATATATGGGCGCTGATGGTCATGTTATTACTTTTTCCTTATACTTTGGATATTGGTGGCATAGTGGGATGAAGCGGCCCGGACAAACTTTACATGTCGTCGCACATGAGACCTGTTCCACGCTTGACATGCAACTAGTTCTGCATAAGTGGCTTGCGAGTGTCTGTCTCTCCTACTATAGTCAATATCTGATTTACAACGAGTTTTCAATAATTTGATTATCATCATTGTGGTTCCATGTTCGTAGGTAAGAACGGTTCTATCTCCGAAAGCCCTCAGCCATGTAAAACTTGCAATGGATAAATTAGAAGCGTCTAGTTTAGATTGTTGTTGGGCTAGTATCATGATATGGTGATGTTGTAAGTAAAAGTATAAGTTGGTACTCTTACAACACACATAACGTGTAAGTTCCATAGACCTTGGCCTTACACGTAAAGGAATGATGAAGATCATACCATGATGCACATGATAACGATCAAGTGCAAGAACCATATCATTTCACTTTTTCACATGTGATGTTTGGTTGCATCTTATATTGCTTGTTTGGCATTTTATTAGCATAATAAGATGATCCCTCATTTAGATATCAAGATAAAAATGTGTTTTTACTTAAGTATGCACCGACAATGTTTCACTGCTTTAAGACATCACGTGATGATCGGGTGTACTTGAATCCACGAGCATATCTCATGTGTAAGACAGTTTTATACACGCGAATACTAAGGTTCTTACTTGGCGAACCTCGCATGTGCAGACATGGCCTCGGAACACAGACCGAAAGGTTAAGCATGAGTCATATTCTTGATATGATGACCATATAGATGCTCGCCTTTGAAGCTACACCGACTCACGTGATGATCGGACTTGGTGTAGTGGATTTGGTTCATGTAATCACCAAAAAGACACGAGGGATGTCGTTTTTGAGTGGGAGTTCATTTCTAATTTGGATTAGTAGAACTCAATTTATCATAAATTAAATCAAAGTGAATTTGCATAATTTCTTGTTGTAAGGTTCCCAACCTTTAATAAGGTAGAGATCCCTGTGTTTACAATGCTAGTCCCTGGATCAATAGCTAGCATCCACAGTTAAGATGTAATATCAAGAAACAAAGGTCATAATACAACTTTATAACCAGGAACAAAGTAATTTATTACATCTTACATAGCTCATTTGGCTATCTCATTACAATGCAGCAGAATATAACAATAGCATGGGGTCCTTCATCTTCAAAGTGCCACAGGCAGACATGTTGGTTGTAGACTTGTAATCCTAATCATTAAACTTCACTAACATCAATCAAACCTGCAACATAATAAGTTACAGCCACAAGGGTCAATACATTTGAATTGTATTGGCAAGTGATACTATGGTGGTATAGTGGAGTCTATCATCTATATGCATTTGGCTAAGTGGAGCTTAGGCTTGCTTTGCTCAAAATAGTTTTTCCTTATCATTTGAAAACACTAAGTTTTTTCTTGACAAAATCTTTCCCAAGGCATCTCCCAATAGAAATTGGTGATCCTTAAATCCCTTGTTCAACCACCAGTTTTTAACTTAGAAATTGGGATGAGGAGATTCTTGATAGCTTCCATGTCTTGATGCTCAAATTGTCCTTTACCAGGGACATAGCTAAGTACTTAGATTTTACACTCTACAGAGGTGGTGCACTTTCCCCACAAGACTTGGTTTCCCAAGACAAGATCTTTCAGAAGCCTTCCCTTAGACCAGAATGGACGCGCTCCAACCTATGAATCCCCTACCACCAACTGTCCATTTGGCTAAGTTATTGCAACCTATATGATCCAGGCAGAGCCCATAATGCCAAGTGGCTGCACTTGAAGCTTTTCAACATTTGACATCTCAAATCTCTTTGTTCCTGGGTGGCCATCCACAAGTGAGATACACAAGGTAAACCATAGAAATGGGCCTTGTGAACCACTCAACACAAACCATTCCTTCCATTCCACCCAGGTGATTCATTCACTTAGTTGTTTTATTAAACAAAACACAAGTCCACAAACTTAGAAATATTCCATAGCATGAATATATATTCCACCCTTGTTTTTTACTAGCTAAGCTAAGCATGATAGTAGTAGGAATCTTAACATAGGAAATTTCTACTAAGGTTTCATCTACTAGGATTTCCCATGGCATAGTTTATACTTAGCAAAAATTCCAGGCAAGTCCTACTTAGAAATATCACTAATGCATAGTGAAAATAATGGGACAAAAGTATGAAGCATCACTTTCCTTTTTGGTAGAGAATATAAGTTCACTCCTTCTTTTCAATGATCACACTCTTCAAATCACTACAATTCAATCAAGCAAGGCACAATTTCGATCTACCATTCAAGCAACATTACATAAAATAATAGAAACAAAACAATGCATGCAAGCATGCCAAACTTTGTTTTATTTACAAAAGTGGTTTATAATTGGTTATAAACATTCTAAAACACTTATTTGGTCATTTTATAAAGTGGCAAAACTATTTGCAAATGTTTTTACCTATAAACCATTTTCAAACCAAATCATTATTTTATGTGGTTGAAAATGCCTTTATGAAAGTAGCAATCTTTATAGGGTTTACCAAATACATTTTTAAGTCATAAAACATGGTGTTTAGGGTCAGAGAATTTAAATCAAAACATTTCCCAAAGGTTTTTCTCCAAAGAGTATTTTTAACATATAAACTTTATTTTTATTTGACTAGAAATGGTTTAAATCAAAGATTCATTCTTTTGCTTCACCAAATATATTTTTGAAACCACAAAGTGATTCCTATGGTCAGTAGGTTCAAAACAAACCATTTGCCAAAGGTTTTATCTCAAAAATTATTTTAGAACAATTTTTTATATTCTAAACATGCATACACAAGTTTCTGCAAAAACAATCAATTTAACAGAAGCTTTTTACTAAACAAAGTGCATGGTCAGAAAGTACTTGTTTTGCTGAATCCATTGATATAAAATTTGCAAAATTTGAACGTGTGGTTTGAAAGTTATGAATTTTTCAAATTGGAACATCTAATAGACATTTCTGTTTTTATTTCAAACGGTCAGGGACACGTGGCGTGATACTACTCGTCGGTACCGCTTCGGTTGGATTGATCGCTGTGGAGCGTTGGATCTAAGTGGGATCGCACGGCTCAGAAGCAAGCGTACCCCTTTGGGTTAGATTCTTTCCTAGCCGCTAGATCGAGATCGGACGGTGCGCAACACTTTTGCCAAAGATGGGCGGCGCGCGGTCAGACGGCGGCGGAGCTGGCAATGCAGGAAGCGAGAAGGGAAGAGGGATGGCTCACCGTGTTCGCCGTGGCGTGGGGAAGCTCAAGGCGGTCCTTGTTGGCTAAGGGGCGCTTGGGGTGGTCGACAATTTCTCGCCGGAGTCGTGGTCACCGTCGGTTGCGCTCAGACGTCGACGGGGGCGAAGCTACAGCGCACGAGAAGGAAAAATAATAGTAGCGTTAAATGCGTAGAAGATTAGGGAGTGCGGGAGCACAACAGAGAAGGGGCGGCACGGTCAGAGACTACCTGGAGGCGTCGTCGGAGAAAAGGCAGATGGTGGCGCTGCTGGTCATCGTCGCTGCCGACGCTGAGGGGCACGCGCGAGCGAGCGGAGACTACTGGGAGACGCGCAGGGGTCTGGGGAACACGCCCGTGTGCTCGAAGAGGTGAGGGGCGGAGGAGGCTGGCCGGAATTTGATTGCGAGCTCGTTGGAGCAGAGCGGGGTCTAGGCGCAAATCAGGACGGCCTGGGGGCGTAGAGGGTCTGGCGATAGAGGGGTAAGAGAGAGGAGGGAGAGGCGATTAAGAATGCGTGGTCAGGGGGAGGATTAACTGCGCCATTACTCATGAATTTAACCCGCGAAATCAACGCAGGGAACGCTCGGACGAACAGGTCGTGGGGAGGAAGATGACCACGTGGCAGTGGGGTCTGTTGTCAGCGTGAGGGAGAGAGGGGGAGTGGGTCCCGGTGGTCTGTGACTGAGTGGGTAGCTTCTCAGGTTCGAAACGTTTTCCTGCGGAAGAAGAGAGGGAGTGGGCTGGACTGGGCTTAGTTGGGCCTGCTGACTGGGTCGAGTCTGTTTCATTTTTTTTATTCAGAATGTTTTTCTTTTTCCTTTTCTAATATTTTGTTTTGATTTTATTTAATCAATTCAATCATCCATTTGAATTCAAACTTTTGCCAAAATTTGTGAAGACTCAAATACTGATTAATAACACATTCTGAAGTCATTTTTTGAATAAATCTTTTATTCTTTTTGAGGGTTTTTAATTATTTAATTAGGCCCTTGTTTTAAATCAAATAGGATTTAATAATAATTTCAAACACCATTTAAATTTCTAAATCCTTCCAAATATTTTCAGTAGGTTTTTATTCACTTAATAGGGTGTCAAAATATTCATCTAGAATCATTTGGAATATATTTAATATGATTCATAAATCATTTGAATTGGGTATTTGTTTTATTTCCAATGATATTAAATATAGTTTTAATTCCATAATTTTATTTAGAAGTTTCCTTTGATCTTATTATTTAAGTTAATTAAACAACTTTTAATCCACTTGGGTAAATTCCAAAATACTATTTTCTCATGAATTATATAATTATTCTTGTTAGAGATTTGTCTTTATTAAAATAGGGATAGAATGGTTAATGCCATTTTATTTTATTTTGGTAATTCTTTATCTTTTTATTTTTATTTGGATTTGGATTTTATTCATTCCATTTTGCTTATGGTCTTGGCCAAGATTTTAATTTGGTCTTTAAATATTCCTTATTGAATATTTTCTTTCCTTATCTTATAAAATCCATATATTTTATTCATAGATCCAAACTTGGTGACTCCAATTTGTAAAATCTTATTTAATATTTATTTATCCTTTTAAATATCTTTAGGATTATTTGCTCACCATTTGGTATGGATTTATAGATAGATTCTTTATTAGCTTTGGAAATCAATTCCCTTATCTTATTAAATTCATAAGATTTTATTCATGGTTCCAAAGTAAGTGAAACCAATTATATTGTTTTATAATATTTCTAATAATCATTCTTGATCATTTTGAAATGTTTGTTTGACAATTTCTATTTGGATCAAATCCATGGTTCTAGAGATAGCTTGGAAATTATTTTCTTCCATTAGGGTTTTAGGGTTTTGGTTTATTCCTCAAGTGTTCAAATTTCCAGATGCATTCATGAAGAATGAAATCCACTTGATTTGAATTTTTGTTGGATTCAAACATTAACCAAAGTTTGTTCAAGATGGGATTTTAATTTCCATTTAAAAACAAAAGTTTCTTTTCACCCTAAATTTCAACAATTATTTATTTTGTTTATTTATTTTTCACATAACAAGATTTGGAAAATCTTGGGATGTGACACTTGTAGTCATTGGCATTCGTTCACCACCTTATGATTAGTTGTAATTGAGATAATAGAACTATAGAATTCTGGATATTTACTTTATGAAATGGTACCGTATTGTGTTGAGTGTCAATCTAAAGTTTAAAGTCCTATTGCAAACTTTCAGCAAACTCAATTTACTCCGTGAAGTTTAATAATTAGTATTAAATCGAGAGTGGCGATTCCAGTGTTAGTATCTAAAGTATCATGTTTGCCTTCATGATTCTTGATTTAAATATCGAGATTATCTAGGAGCTAAAAGAATTGTTTCAGAAACCATCTTGTGTGGCAGATATAACGATATCTAAAAAAATGTTTTGGTTGCAATATGATAGATTATAATATATGTTCTCATATTGGATGAGAATTTGCAAAGGTTGAAGATGCTAGACATCTTAATCATCCAAAAGAGTTTTGGAAAGTAATGTTATACTCACGATTCGCCTTTATAAGCTACATTAGCTTGATCATGAAAGTCATCATGATAAGGATGAATAGAAGATGTATGTAAAGTGTCTAATACACTAAAAGATTACTAAAGAATGGATTTTTGAAAGAACGCCATTCATTTGATGATGGTGATCTACTTCAAAGTGCAAGTCCAAAGGTATTAGTATTTGAATATACACGCTTTGGACTATGTGTCATGTATATGGCGCCACTTTTGATGTTGATGGATTCTTTTAAAAGGAAAGGAGATGTTGAAATAGAATCTAAAAAAAATATTTGGCAGAAAAGAAAAGACTAGAAATATCCAGTTTAAGTATATCGATGATATACATGTTATGGTTGTATTCGTTGCTTGTTAAACAATATGGTTCTTGGGTATTGAATACCGAATTGGTTGGTATGAAATTTCATACAGAACAACGCAATTCATGAATCACAATGTCCTAAGTAACTAGCAATAGAATATGTGATGACGTTCATCGACAACAAACACTGTTGTTTGTACTTCTCGTTGACATCAAAGCTTGCCTTCAAGATTTGTTTTAATAATAGTTATTTAAATCAGGTATTATGAGAACAAAGATTGTTCAAATAATTACCGTATTCCATAAAAGATGGATGATTTACAAATCTAGTTGGAGAAATCACATCCATAAACCTAATGCTAAAATGTCGCAAGACAAATGATTGAAAGATCACTTACAAAGTGGCATCGCCGTTTAAATTATATTGGAAAGAAAACATGAAAAAACTCCATTTTCATGGATTTTTGGAGTCTTTGATTTGATCAAATGATGCTTGTGAAACTTTCCTCAGGATAACTAAAACTTCGTTCAAAGGCCAAAGAAGAACGAACGACTAAATTATTGGAGTTTATACATATCGATGTATGTAGTCCATTATGTGTAGTCATGAGCGATGGATGTCGACTTCATATGCTTTCTCTAGAAATTTTGAGTGAATATTCACTTAATGAGAAATAAGTATGAAATATTTGAAAACGTTCAAAGACTTTCAAGATGAAGTGGAAAATCATTGTGACAAGAAAATAAAAAATTTATGATTTTATCATAAAGGGATTTATTTGAGTTGCAAGTTTAGCAAAACACCTAGATTTGCATCTCCTGAAACACCATAGGAATATGGAGTGTTTGAGATTTGTAATGAAACCTTGTTTGACATGGTTAGATCAAAGGTGTTATTTATAAAACTGCCATTTTGTTTTAAAATATTAAAAGCTTTAAAGACTACCGCTTTTACACTGAAAAGAGCTCCATCTTGATCCATTGAAATGACACCATGTAAGTTATGGTTTGGGGTAAAACCCAAGTTGTCCTTTCTTAAATTTTGGTATGCTAAGCATAAGTAAGATGTTTACAACCAAAGTCGGGTGAGCATGTATTTGTAGGTTATTTCGAATAACCATTGGGTATTCCTCCATAACACTGAAGACAAAAGCGTTTGTCGCTTAGAACGTCAAGTTTCTTGAAAAATGATTTTTTCGCAAAAGTTAAGTGGGAGGATAATAGAACTTTAATAAGTTTAATGAACCTTAGCTATATGTGCTGAGTTGCACAGGGCCAAAAAACATTCCGGAGGCAGCCACGATGCTCATGGCTCACGTGCCTCAAAGGTTGCGGTCACGGAGATCTAAGTTCCTATTAAACCAAGTAGGTCGAATAAACAATCAAATGCTAAGATTTGAGAGTAAACCATTGTTGTTTGACAATGATGAACCGAATACATACAAAGAAGCGATGATGGGCCCTGACTCCGTCAAATGGCTTGAATCCATAAAATCCGTGATAGTTCCATACACGAGAAATCAAGTTTTTTGAACTTGGAAGACCCTCCAGAAAGGTGTAAAAACCTATCGGTCGTATTTGGATCTATAAAGAAATAGACATGGATGTTTCACATCTATGAAATAGTCGACATGTCGTAAATTATTTTACGACAATGTTCAAGGAGTTGGCTATGACAAGGTTTGATCTTTCATAGCGATATTTAGTCTAGACAGATTAATGTAGCAACCACTACATATAACTTGGTATATGGTAGTTGAACAAACAAAACAAAGTTCTTCTAATAGAATGGTTACCTAGGATGTGCGCATGACACGATCCAAAGGGTTTTGTTAATTCAAAGGATGCTAAAAAGGGCATGCAAACTTCAATGGTTGAAGTAAGCATCACGGAGTTGGAATCTTCACCATGTTGAAACTGTTAAAGGAGTTTTCATCAGGAGACGATGAAGATGCTTGCATTTGCAAGAAATTAAGTGGAAGCGCTGAGACATATTTCTAATACATTATGTGGAGGACATCTTGTTGATTGGAAATGATGTATATTTTATTGACAAAAGGTTAAGAATTTCATTTCCATGAAATACTTATGAAAAACACGAATATTTAGCATGAATGTCTACATGGATAGACTTTGACACTACGAAAGGATAGAGATGTCGCCTAGAGGGGGTGAATAGGCGATTTCAAAACTATTACGGTTTTGGCTTGATAGAATGCGGAATTAAACTAACATTTATTTTACAAGCACAAAACCTAAATACACTAGGCTCAACTAAGTGCACCAACAACAAATTAAGCTAAGCAAGATAGCACAAGATAAATATACCACAAGTGATAAGCAAGATATAAGTACTTCAAGCTCGATGGCTATCACAAGGAAATTAAGCTCGGATATAGAGATAACTGAGGCACGCGGAGACGAAGATGTATTCCCGTGTTCACCACCTTTGGGAAGGGGGCTACGTCATGTTGGAGAGGTGTGAGGTTCCACGAAGGATTCCTCACACGCCAAAAAGGCTCACCTTCTTCTCTGAGTCTATCCCACGAAGGAATAGGCCCTTTCCTTATGGCTAGCTTTTCCTCCACTCCGGAGATGGCAAGATCCACAACCAATTCACATGCTCCACGAAGGAGAATCCCGGGTCTCTTCACAATATTCCACGAAGAGAACACCGCGGCACCAACCGCCAAGCCAACTAGGAGGTCACCCTCCAAGAGTAACAAGCTCGCGGTCTCTCACTCGAACAAATCGTAATGGAGAGCTCAACACTTATGCAAGAATGCAAAGCAAGACCACCAAGGGTGATCAAATCCTTCACTCTCAAATCCCACCAAAGCAACAAGTGCTAGGGAGGAATTAGAGAGGAAGAACAATGGTGGAAGTCAACCAATGACTCCAAGATCTAGATCCAATGGGTTACCCTCACTTAGAGGAGGAATTGATTGGTGGGGATTGTAGATCTAGATCTCCTCTTCCAAAGCCCTCAAAAAGATGCAAGAATCATAGGATGGAGGGGGAGGAAGCAAGCTCAAGAGGTTCAACAATGAAGGTCAATTTCGTGGTCAAGAACACCCTCAAACGTTGGGGGAAGAACCCCCTTTTATAGTGGAAAGCAAATATGGTCGTTGGAAGAAATCTGTGCGAACTCGGTTGAAAGTTCGGTTGGACCGGCTCCAGAACCGGACGGTTCGGTTCCTGAACCAGAAAACCGAACATAAAACCGGAATTAGGGCCAGTACACAGTCTCGGATAGACTCGGTATAGCAAAACCGAAAATCCCGGTTTCAGATCCGGTTTTCCGGTCCTGGCACCGGACCACCCGGTCTGGGAGCCGGTTGAACCGAATCCACAATCGGGATGAAACAGGCTTCACGAAAAACGCAATAACTTTTGCATCCGGACTCCGATTTAGATGATCTTGGGCTTGTTTTGACGAGGACAACAAGCTTTACAAGATTGTGCAGAGAAAAATCATAGCCTAACAAATGAGGATAAAACCAAATGAATAAAGGTAACAAGCCTCCCTAAATAAGAACCGATAAAACCTTCAAACTCGAAAATGCCATAGAAGATGCATACGAATTCCGTTTTCGATGAACTTGGGCTTGTTGAAGAGCTAGCAACAAGCTCAAGAACCTCACATGGAGAAACACCAAGAAGAAAAAAAATAGGAAGATGCAAAGTATGCAAAGGATTGAGCTCCCTATGGCGATGTGATCAAGTTACACAACCGAAAGCCCCTCTTGATAGTGCGGCTATCTATCCTATAACCCGGTCTCCCAACAACCACCTTGAGACCGGTAAAAGGAAAACCTAGCAAGGCCATACCTTTGCCTTGTGCATCCTGCTTGATCTTGATGACAATGCTTGAAGCTCCACCCAAGCCAGAATGCAACACTTGATCATTGTTGCTTCGTGAAGACTCCTAATTTGCTCCCCATACACCACTATGGGATAGCTTAATTAATACATGTCTTCACATGTCCATTATCACCAATATGGACGGCAAGTTTCAAGCAAATGATCTTCTCGAGATGCTTATCTTGAACTTGCCCTTCTCAACCTTGATGACGATCACCACTTGATGTCATCCTCTCATGGGCTATATAATATCTTCATTTTTGAAGCATGCCCATGGAAAGATATCTGTCCCATATAGAAAACGCAAAGGCAAATATATAATGGGTTAGTTCATGATGCATAATTGACAAGGCTTACCATACCACAAGACCATGTGGTACATTCTTTATGCTTCATGTGTTGACCAACTTGAAATCACTCTTCACTCTTTGTATTGGTCAACCAAGTATCTTCTCACGCTCAATCTTAATATCTTGAGGTACATAAGGAACTATTAATTTGATTACATGCTCTAAATCTTATTCAACCATAGCTCAACTAATGAGGCTATCATGACACTGACTTAGAGCCATATCTTGAATTCTTCTATTGAGATCACACTCTCAAGATCTTGATCATATCATATTATTCTCTTAATCTCGATGATTTTGATGCCAATACTCAAGGTATATCTTTATCTTCATGGCATCCATACTTGAATCCAACACATGGACTACAAGCATGACCTATGGAATATACATTCATATAAAACTCAGTGAAAACATTAGACCATAGGGATTGTCATTAATCACCAAAACCACACATAGGGGCAATTACCCTTTCAATCTCCCCCATTTTGGTAATTGATGACAATCACAATAAGAGGGTTTATATAATGAATATTAGAAACAAGTACGCAGCTTATCCAAGAATAAGTTGTATACAAGAGGTTGTATTTGATATGGTTAAGTAACACAAAGATACTAGCCCATATCAAAACCGATTCTACTCACATAAACTACAACTAATTCAAGAGATGTGAGTAGAGCCAACATATATAGAGCAAACTCCCCCACAATATATGCACGTGTGATGATCTTGAATTTCGTTGCATACATTGTCAAGCATAATCTTTGGGAGAGTTTCCACTATATATACAACCATGCAAAACATAATAAAGATGAGATGCATGAAAGGCAAACACTTAATAACAAACCAATCTTAAGTAGAAAACCATTTCCTTTAAAACCCTCTAAACTTCTCCCCCATTGACAATAAGTGCCAAAATGGATAACAAGGTTAGAAGGACAATATAGTATGAGTTCCTACACAAGGTGTGCATTACTCATAATATGAGTGAAATCACATGCACATAACCAATGATGAACACTTGGAGGAAATCAAACTATATTCAGGATCAAGGATTGCTAAAAGGATAACAAGGTGAAGTAACTTCAATGGATGAAGCAAGCAATGAAAAGATCCAAATAATAAAATGGACAAATAGTGCTCTAAGTGAAATAAGGAAGCTCCCCAAGGTTCGTGCATAAATTAGTTGTTTCATTTGAATACAATATGCACAAACATG
The DNA here is from genome assembly GCA_916181665.1 of Avena sativa. Taxonomy (NCBI): domain Eukaryota; kingdom Viridiplantae; phylum Streptophyta; class Magnoliopsida; order Poales; family Poaceae; genus Avena; species Avena sativa. Next base: position 202,038,899 of record OV702282.1, read on the forward strand.
GAATCCTCACTCCCTCTATATTATTTAGAACACAACCAAGATACAGGGATTAGATATAAACCAATACACTTGTCAAGACAATCTTAAGTCCAAGAGAAACCAAATATGAGATATGAGTGCATGAAGATGAAATAAAAGTAAACCAAGCACTCATAAATCAAGACCATACCAAAACCATTAAAAATCAAGAGGATAAGAGTGATGGTCGGAAAAGAGCGAGCATATCAAGGGGAGAGATTAATACTCTTGTGTATATAAGTTTCTAAGGGGAAAACATGAGAATAATCCACAAAGAAACATCCACACATAAGAGGTTAATAAAAAGAATACATGATATCCAAGCAGAAGTCATGAGATATACCAAAAAGTATACTTTGCTTAAGTGCATATATAGCCCATGGCTCTATTTTATCTTATGGTATATCAATGAACTTCACCAAAGAATAAACAAAAAATTTCAAAACCATCACAACTAACACTAAGGGAATTAATGCTAGTTGGGATACTTTGAGAAAGGCAACAAGTATCAAAAGGAATGATTCAATGCAATTTCAACAATATTGCACATGAGAGTACCTTGAGGAGTTGATATGCAATAAATTGCTAGAAGGCATATTTGGAATTGGTGAATCATGAACATGATTTTATATACTCCCCATTATATGCATCATCTCAAATTACTCACATAAGCAATAAGGATACAGAAGTCTTTCAAAGATAATTGCAAGAATCGAACATTTACAACCAAATAAATTCATGCCAAGATGCAACCTACAAGAGATTGGATGGAAGAATAGTATGCATGAATAAGATATTTGTTACCAAGATATCAATGGTATGATGTAGTAGATAAGAATTTTTAGATCATCCTAGCTTGGCTCCAATTATCATGTGGTGAGAACTTTCTTTATAGACGAGACAAGCATCCATTGCATCTTCAGTGTACCTAAAACAACATTCAAGTACATCTTGGTCCCCAAACTTATTGGGTCCAAAGTGGTTAGAATAACCACAACACATAGGATACACTCCATAAAAATATGTGAATATTTAGAGATGAAATTTGAATTTCATGCACATCTTAGCCGTTTAAGGATTTGATGGAGTATACCCTATATATTGGATCAAAGAAAGAAAAACATGACATAAGATATACATTTATTAAACATGCATGCGCGAGAATTTCAAGATCCAACGAAGATATAATTTGCACAAATCACCAAAAATATTCAAGAAGGCATACAAGGTGTGACAAAACACATTTGTTGTCCAAACTATATCAAAGAATCAAATCAACACAAGATTTTTTCAACAAAGTTCAACAAATGAACCGAGCAAAAACTATTAAGCATGAAAGATGAATTAAAAACACAAATGCTCAAAGATTTATCTCATTCAAGAAAATAAAATAGAGAATAAATAATGAGATAGCAAACTCCCAAAAGAGCAAGGTTTCAACAAATAAACCAAACCCTTAACACTTTTCACAATGGCACAAGGTTCCAAGAAGAAAAGGTTTGTCTTCCACTAAAACACATTTAATAATAATCAAAAACATCATCAGAGATATGTTCAAAAGCCAAGGAATACAATGGGAGCCACACAATTGTTTTTGGAAAGAAAGTAAGGCAATAAGAGTCTAACTCCAAAGTGAAGATGATCCACAAATGCTACCACACACAAGTATATCAATTGTCGAAGACAATGAGTATATTGGAATAGATTTTCAGTGGTATATTGCACGGATATTAAAGATAAATCTTCACAATAAAAAGCATAGGATAGAAATAAAAAGATTAAGCACTATGCAAAGATAGAGAATCTTGATAGCTTCAACTAGTCACACAATCATGGAAAATAATGATTAGAATAACTTGAAGCAAATGGTATCCCAAATAAGATATAGAGATATGTATTTGAGAAAGACCGCACCAAGAATTTCTTACTCAAACAAAGACCGAAAAGACGAGCAATAAAAGCTTCTAACAAAAATAGGACCATGTTTGAGCCAATATTCCACCTAGAAACAAGATAATCAACTATATCTACCCTAAGTGGCACTACCTCATATGTTCACATTTCCTAGGATTGTGATATGCAAAAGAAGCATATCACTCCCCCATAATGTGATATTCATTTTTTTAATAAGAGGCAAAACAACCTCAACTAGAGATAATTAATGGACATTTAGAATTTGAATTTCTCATGAGTATGATACACCACATAGTGACTAGATAAGCTTGCAATATCAATATTAAGTGGTAGTACTCATGTACACATATTTTAAGGTTTGAGATATGCGCGAGGCATGTCACTCCCCCAAAATGGGATGTTCCATTAACCACTCTAAAAGAGCCAAATAAGATATCATCAAGATGCATTAGAGGCTCAAAATAAAACACATGAGTAAATGATGTGCCCAACACCTAGACATACTTGAATACACAAAATAATCAAGCATGAGGCACACCAAATACAAACACATACTTGGTACAAAACCAAAACATGTAAAGGGGCAAGTAACTTACAATATAAATGAGTTAAGTACAAATTACCGCGAAGAGGCACATTGGATATAAGATAGGGAAATAATAATCCAAAGGACTCGGCTTGATCAAATATAACATATGAAGATCCCTTAATTCTTCATGAGTTAGACAAGTCTCCAATGCCCTCATAAACACCTATTGATCAAGTTTGAGCTAGTTGGTCCCCAACCAAGTTGCGTCCTAAGAGGTTAGTCACAATAGGCTTGGCAACCCAAATGGTTCTTTTCTTGACACCACTTTGAGTTCCAACAAACTTGGCAAACACATTGCCATCCTTATCCTTCCTAAGAGAATAATCATCATCAACAATGATAGGGTTATATAAGGTACCGTTTGAACATGAAGAGGCAAAGTGCCCCTTCACACGACATATGTAGCAACAAGTGCACCCCTTTCTCTTCTTTATTGATTTCTTGGCTTGGGGAGCATTATCTTGATTCTTCTTCGGAAGTGGCTTAACTTCAACTTGGGCTTGAACATGAACTTGTGGCCGCTTCCCTTGTTGCTTCTCACTCAAGTGCTTTTTCTTCAATGGACAAGATCTTAGATGATGTCCTTCAACCTTGCACTTGAAGCAAATAATCTTGGCCGAATTCTTGACTTGGTTTTGACCCTTCTTCTTGTTTATATTGGACTTGTTCTTGTTATTGGAGTTGAATCCAAGTCCACTTTTATCATTAGGGGATTTTTGCACACTCAAGATATTATCGAGTGTGGATTTCCCTTCATGACTCTTTTCCAAGTCATTCCTCAAGGAAGTGACTTGAGCCTTGAGCTCTTTGATTTCCTCTACATGGTTAGTATAAATACAAGTACTAGAGGAAGTAGAAGCTTCATTGTTAGAGCAACAAGGCAAAGAAATTAATCCAACACAAGGTTTATCAATAGTATGGCTAGATGAATTACTAGGACTAGCACATGGCAAAATAGCATTTTGAGTAGAAGTTGTGCTAATGTACAAAAGAGGCTCACAAGATGTTACCTTAGTAATACTTTCCTCATGAGCTACCTTTATCCCATCATAAGAGATTAGAAGATCATTATGAGAGTCCGAGAGCTTTTCGTGACTTTCTTCCAATTTCCTATACTTTCTAGTTAGCAACTCAAGTTTAGCTCTTAGCTCAACATTCTCCTTTAGGATAGATGCTTCACAAGAAGTAGAGTTAGTAGCACAAGCATCATTAATGGAATTTCCTTTTCAAGCTCATAAGATTCAATTTTTTGTGTGAGGAGACAATTAGTGTGCTTCTCCTCGGCAAGCTCTTGCTTAAGGAGATTGAATCTCCGACTCACATCATCAAGTTGGAAATCCAACTCCTCTATGGTTCCCGTTTGTTTAGTTATGGTGTCCATAACGTGTTTGAGACAAGTAACTGCCTTATTATTACCACGAAGAGAGGTACACAAAAAAGTCAACTCAAGCAAGAGAGCACTAGTATCCTCATCAATGTCATCATCACTATCATCATTATCATTGCTATTATCTTTACAAGATATATTGGGATCCAAAGTAGGAGATACCTTTGATCCTCTTGCCATAAGGCACATGTGAGCATGGGAGAATGAATATGAGGATATTCTTGAATCTTCATTCATGATCATGTCTTGCTTCATAGAATGTTTGATTTCCTCTACAATGTTAGATAAACAAATAGAGGAAATAGAAGCATTTTGTTCATGGTAACAAGGCAAATCAAGGGTATCATCTACACTAGTACTCAAATAATTTCTAGATGATATACAAGGACTAGAAACACAAGGGGATATATCATTATTGTTGCAAGAAGTGCTTAAGTCCAAAGAAGAAAAATTGCAATGGGATAGAGATGAAGGATCATCATTAGCGAGCACAATATCAACATTGCAATTCCCAACACCACTCACCATATATTTACCTTGTGTCTTGCCACACGTTGGTGAAGTGGGTGAGGATGAGAACTCATCGTGGTTGGAGGTGGAAGCAACTTGGAGATCTTCATGATGTGAAGGAAAAGAGATCTCCTCGGAGAAACCACCGACAATATTAGAAATGGAACCACCAAATATTTCTTTAAGCTTGGTCCACTTCTCATGAGACGAATTGCGCTTTACAATCGTCAAGAAAAAATTAACTGTGGGGCTCAAAGAGAAAATAAGCTCATTAGATACTTGAGCTTTGAGATGTAAATTTTTCTCATCCTCTAAAGATAGATTTTGAGGATCCATAGGAGGAGAAAAACCTACATCTAGAAATCGCTCAATATTTGGACACAAGGTCCAAAGATTACAAAGCAAGCAATTTCTCCACAAAGCATAATTTGTGCCATCAAAGATAATTGTGTCATTGTGCACTATACTACTAGCCGACATCTTTACACTCTAGGCGGTGAAGCCTAAACAAGGAGAGACCTTGCTCTGATACCAATTGAAAGAATAGAGATGTCGCCTAGAGGGGGGGTGAATAGGAGATTTCAAAACTATTACGGTTTTGGCTTGATAGAATGCGGAATTAAACTAACGTTTATTTTACAAGCACAAAACCTAAATACACTAGGCTCAACTAAGTGCACCAACAACAAATTAAGATAAACAAGATAGCACAAGATAAATATACCACAAGTGATAAGCAAGATATAAGTACTTCAAGCTCGATGGCTATCACAAGGAAAGTAATCTCGGATATAGAGATAACCGAGGCACGCGGAGACGAAGATGTATTCCCGTGTTCACCACCTTTGGGAAGGGGGCTACGTCACGTTGGAGAGGTGTGAGGTTCCACGAAGGATTCCTCACACGCCACAAAGGCTCACCTTCTTCTCCGAGTCTATCCCACGAAGGAATAGGCCCTTTCCTTATGGCTAGCTTTTCCTCCACTCCGGAGATGGCAAGCTCCACAACCACTTCACATGCTCCACGAAGGAGAATCCCGGGTCTCTTCACAATATTCCACGAAGAGAACACCGCGGCACCAACCGCCAAGCCAACTAGGAGGTCACCCTCCAAGAGTAACAAGCTCACGGTCTCTCACTCGAACAAATCGTAATGGAGAGCTCAACACTTATGCAAGAATGCAAAGAAAGACCACCAAGGGTGCTCAAATCCTTCACTCTCAAATCCCACCAAAGCAACAAGTGCTAGGGAGGAATTAGAGAGGAAGAACAATGGTGGAAGTCAACCAATGACTCCAAGATCTAGATCCAATGGGTTACCCTCACTTAGAGGAGGAATTGATTGGTGGGGATTGTAGATCTAGATCTCCTCTTCCAAAGCCCTCAAAAAGATGCAAGAATCATAGGATGGAGGGGGAGGAAGCAAGCTCAAGAGGTTCAACAATGCAGGTCAATTTCGTGGTCAAGAACACCCTCAAACGTTGGGGGAAGAACCCCCTTTTATAGTGGAAAGCAAATATGGCCGTTGGAAGAAATCTGTGCGAACTCGGTTGAAAGTTCGGTTGGACCGGCTCCAGAACCGGACGGTTCGGTTCCTGAATCGGAAAACCGAACTTAAAACCGGAATTAGGGCCAGTACACAGTCTTGGATAGACTCGGTATAGAAAAACCGAAAATCCCGGTTTTAGATCCGGTTTTCCGTTCCTGGCACCAGACCACCCGGTGTGGGAGCCGGTTGAACCGAATCCACAATCGGGATGAAACAGGCTTCACGAAAAACGCAATAACTTTTGCATCCGGACTCCGATCTAGATGATCTTGGGCTTGTTTTGATGAGTACAACAAGCTTTACAAGATTGTGCAGAGAAACATCATAGCCCAACAAAGGAGGATAAAACCAAATGAATAAAGGTAAGAAGCCTCCCTAAATAAGAACCGATAAAACCTTCAAACTCGAAAACACCATAGAAGATGCATACGTATTCCTTTTTCGATGAACTTGGGCTTGTTGAAGAGCTAGCAACAAGCTCAAGAACCGCACATGGAGAAACACCAAGAAGCAACAAAATAGGAAGATGCAAAGTATGCAAAGGATTGAGCTCCCTATGACGATGTGATCAAGTTACACAACCGAAAGCCCCTCTTGATAGTGCGGCTATCTATCCTATAACCCGGTCTCCCAACAACCACCTTGAGACCGGTAAAAGGAAAACCTAGCAAGGCCATACATTTGCCTTGCGCATCCTACTTGACCTTGATGACAACGCTTCAAGCTCCACCCAAGCCAGAATGCAACACTTGATCATTGTTGCTTCGTGAAGACTCCTAATTTGCTCCCCATACACCACTATGGGATAGCTTCATTAATACATGTCTTAACATGTCCATTATCACCAATATGGACGGCAAGTTTCAAGCAAATGATCTTCTCGAGATGCTTATCTTGGACTTGCCCTTCTCAACCTTGATGACGATCACCACTTGATGTCATCCTCTCATGGGCTATATAATATCTTCATTTTTGAAGCATGCCCATGGAAAGATACTTGTCCCATATAGAAAATGCAAAGGAAAATATATAATGGGTTAGTTCATGATGCATAATTGACAAGGCTTACCATACCACAAGACCATGTGGTACATTCTTTATGCTTCATGTGTTGACCAACTTGAAATCACTCTTCACTCTTTGTATTGGTTAACCAAGTATCTTCTCACGCTCAATCTTAATATCTTGATGTACATAAGGAACTATTAATTTGATTACATGCTCTAAATCTTAGTCAACCATAGCTCAACTAATGAGGCTATCATGACACCGACTTAGAGCCATATCTTGAATTCTTCTATTGAGATCACACTCTCAAGGTCTTGATCATATCATATTATTCTCTTAATCTCGATGATTTTGATGCCAATACTCAAGGTATATCTTTATCTTCATGGCATCCATACTTGAATCCAACACATGGACTACAAGCATGACCTATGGAATATACCTTCATATAAAACTCAGTGAAAACATTAGACCATAGGGATTGTCATTAATCACCAAAACCACACATAGGGGCAATTACCCTTTCACACTAATATGGTCATACCAAACATACATATATGAGATATTGAAGGAGTTCAATATAGAAACAACGAGAAAAGGATCTTGTCACATGGAAAAGAATTGAATCAAGATTCAAGTGTATCGACACTTGATAAGTGAAACAAGATTCCAGTGCTTTGACACTTGATGAGTGAAATCACAAGAATGCTTTGATCAATCATACCATGATATGTACACATCCATATATGTCCTATGATGTAAGTGTTATGATCATATACCAGAATAAATCATAAAATGGTCATTGGACGATAGTAAGGATATTCTTATAATCTTTTGGAAGAATTAAGAATATATTATATTTGTATAAGAGACAAATAGTCCATTGTAAACTGACACTAGTTCTGTCACAAGATACAAATTAAGTTTATCTCAATTTAAACTATGGGTGGCACAATGAAATGGAAAGAAGTTTCCATGACAGATTTGGATGAATTCCAAAGTTAAGACATTGTGACGGATACTACAACAAAAGGCTAAGTGTATGACTGCTACAGTAGTAGCAAATGAGGCCATTTGTGTCAAGTAGTTTGTTATCAAACTAAGGTGTGGTTCTCAATGGGCTAACACTAAAGATATATTGTACGACAATAGTATCGACATGATTTAAGCCCAAGGAACTAAAGGTCTCACCAAAATACCAAATTTATACAATGCCATCTCATTGGAGAATGAGTGACGCGTGAAGACGCAAAGACATGCAAATACACACGGACCTGAAAGTGTCAGATCCATAGATTATGTTAACCACTTTCAATCGCGTATATGGAACACCAGAAATCCATAGGTGTTCAATACGCAAAGTTTTAAAACTAGATTATTGTCTCTAGTACAAGTGGGAGACTGAAGGGAATATGCCTGAGGGACAATAATAAAAGTGGTTATTATCGTATTTGTTATTTATGATAAATATTTATTTTGCATGCTATAATTGTATTAATACGGAAACATTAATACATGTGTTCTTAATAAACAAAAATAAAGTTTCTAGTTATGCCTCTCTTATAAACTAGCTCGTTGATTAACAAGATGATCAAAGGTTTCCTGATCATGGACATTGGATGTTGTTAATAACGAGGTCACAACATTGTTGGAATGATGTGATGAACATTCATCCGAAGTATAGCATTACGATCAAGGTCACTGTTTTTATATTGCTATAACATCATACGAAGTAGTCTTAGTCCTTAGACAATGAGATCATGTCAATCACTAACACCGGAAGAGTATCTTGATAACATCAAACGTCACACCATAACAGGGTGACTATAAAGATGGGTTCAGTGCTACGAAGGAGTTATGTTGAGGCCCATGGATCAAGAGTGGAATTTGTCCATCCTGATGACATATATATACTCTGGGCCCTCTCGGTGACATCACATTAGTTAGCTTGCAAGCAAGTGATTTGATCACTAGAATATTATATCACGGGAATGATAAAAGAGTACATGTCGGTAACAAGATCAAACTAGGTATGGAGATACTGATTATCGAATCTCGGACATGTAATATATCGCGAGACAAAGGGATTGAGTTACATGCGTATAAGATTCACACGATCACAGAAGTCATCGTTGAATGTGTGGGAGTCAGTACGGATCTCTAGGTCCCGTTGCTGATTATTGATTGGAGAGGGGTCTCGATCATGTCTACATTATTCGCAAACCGTAGGGTGACACACTTAAGGGATACTGACACCATTTTGAGAAAATAAGATGCAAGAGAAAGAAAAAGAAAGCGCATGAATTTATTTCACTAGACACCGGAATCGTTTCGGTTGAAATTGCTAAAACTGGTTCTGCATGTGAAATTGAATACTAGCAAGGGTTTTATGTGAATGTTTGTTAATTAAAGTAATTGACAAAATCTGAATAAATAAATAAAATAGTTTTATTTAATAAGAGATTGCATTAAATTTGGTGGAAATTTAATGGAGGTGAGTGGAATTTTGAGTGGTGGCTATTTATGTGAGTGGGAGCTCCACCCACATGAATGTGGAAGAGGTGGGGCCACCTCCATCGCAGTCACGCCATGGGAGGGTGCTGCCCCTCGCTCTCCCTATAAAAGGCACCCCACTCTCTCCTCTCATCTCACACCTCCTTGCGAAGGATCTCTCTCCCCCCTTTAGAATTCCACATGGTCTCGGATCAGCGAGATACATGTTCCCGATGGCTTTTTCTGGAAGGATTCGTTGCTTCCGCTGCTTCGCTGGAGCGAGGGCGTGGAGTTTGTCGGGGTACCCGGACGTGTGTGTGTTCATGGATTTGATGGTGCTAGACCGGCTGGACCAAATGGACTTCATCACGATCTTGAGATCGGCAAGCGTTCGACTACATCATCCACGAGTATAACCTCGTTAGCGCTATTCGGTCTTGGAGAGTATGTATTCTATGGATGTATATCCACCCGTTGCTTGTATCTAGTAGATAGATCTTGGTACATAGTTGTTCCCATCGTAGGAAATTTTTTGTTTTCTATGCTGCGAACCCTACACTCCTTGTCGTTCGTCGCGCTCCGGGGTGGACATAAGAACCACGAACTCGTCCTTATCCTCTCTCTATCTCTCTCTCTCTCTCTCTCTCTCTCTCTCTCTCTCTCTCTCTCTCTCTCTCTCTCTCTCTCTTTCTCTCTCTCTCTCTCTCTTGGGCGACCTCCTACACCCTCTCTCTCTTGCTGCAATCCCGAACCCTATCCCTAGGTCATCGTTGAATCGCCACTGTTTCGGGCCTCCCCGTGTCTCTCCTATGTGCTCTGGAGGTCCTCCTAGCTGCCCTCTACCTCCCCGCCGAAGGAATCAAGCAGGGGCGCCTTAAATCGGCCTCCTTGACTGCATCTTCCCCAGCCTCAATGTCAACACCCGGATTTTTCAGTGCTAGATGCCTGTTATGCCATACATCGCAATCCCAGGATTACCATTTTTGCGAGACATATCAGAATTGGATACCATAGTACTTCATCCATTACAAACGATACATAAGTTCTTACACAAATGGGGATCTCATGATCCAGTTCTTAATACAACATCAAGCAGCGGAATACGTAATAATAACGGTAGCGTAGGCGAAGCTCCATCTTCGGGGTCACAGGCAATGCTGACGATGGGAGATGATCCTAGTTTTCGTAACCTTCCTGGGGTCCATCTTCCAGGTACTCCTCTTCATAGTCTGGCCATGGGAATAGCCAGGGACAAAGCCATGAGTACTCTTTAAGTACTCGCAAACTAATACTAACAGGTAAGGGGTTTTTGGATAATAGGACACTAGGCTCTAGGGTTGTTTTGCAAAAAGCCAGGTTTATCTCTACTAAGTTCCAATGCTAGTCACAATTTTATAAATCCTAAGTGGGATCTTGTAATTCAGGTCACAACTCTGTTGTGTTCAAGTCAAAGTCTCAATTTATTTCACAAGTCATTTTGAAAAGTCTGACGGGGGAACAGTATGGCCACTCCAACTGTCCATAACCGCGGACGCGGCTATTCGAATAGTTTGACACTCTGCAGAGATTGTACACTTTCACCACAACATTCGATACATCCGTCAGGAACAAATCCTGAATTCACCATACTCAGTATGCGGATAATCAATCCTAACCTTTCAATTACACGCCCTAGTATAAGAACCTCTCCTGTGAGTTTGGCCTCCCAACCATGACCACTGTCATCTTGGGTACTGCACAGGTGGACAATCTTCACAAGGTAGCCTCAGCTCAGACCTTGGCCGGGAGGGAACTAATACTAAGGTATATAAGTTTCCAGTCAAGCCCTACCCAATATTCGGGTATTGTGGTTGTACGCTAAAATTGGAATGGTATCGCATCCAGACAACCATCAGTTTTATAAAGGGCTAAGGCTCATGCCTCAACATTTTCATCACCAGAATCATCAAGTGATTGGAAACACATGTCCAAAAAATTTCAATAGAATGATCCATCATTCCAAGGTTTTCATAACCATTTTTCCAACAAGTATTCCCATCTAAAAGTTGATCAAGTTTTATGCTTAGCACTAGCATCTACAGGTGGGGGTAGTACTAATGAGGGGTGGTAACTAGTGGAGTTTCACTAAGTCCAACCTTATATCTTAGGCTGATATCAAGGTTTCTAGCTTAGGCCAAATTTTAATGCTCTTGATGCAACCTTCAGCATCTTTCCAAAAATCTACCAATCACTTAAGTAAATTCTAAGTAAGCTTTGATAAAAAAAGAAAAAAAGTAGGAAGCTTGCACATAAAACTAGGATTTGGTTTATCAAGTGAGTATGATCTCATATGCTTAAGGCATATAGTAGTCATATCACAAGTATGGGTTTGTGGCATCAGTAGGGTATCTGGCAAGGGTTAGCTTGCATCAATATCAGTACAAGCTTGCATAGGTATAGTATCTTGCAAGTGTTAGCTTGCACATTCACTAGTAGTATTAGGCTTCCTAAAGTAGAGTGGCTTGCAAGTTTTATCTTGCATTGGTATAGTATCAGCTTGCCTTGTGCAGAGCAGTGGTTGAAGTTCTCCTCGGCTTCCTCTTCGTAGTATCCTCCTTCCTCCTCGTATCCTTGGTCGGTACTAGCGTCTATGAATAAATACGAGGTACACAATCACCAAAAAATACTTAGCTACTTGAAATCATCACACACAAGGGTCCTATAGATGATCTAGCATCATCTCTAACATTACAAGGTTAAGGCTTGGTTTGATTCTTTTTATTTTTAGAAAAGTAATTTCTACTCATTGAAAAATTACTTAACATTTAATATTCTCCAAACTAAACATGGGAACATGTTGACACATGTCATCACCACATATTTTAGTCCATGGGAATGTGATTTAAAGTGGTGTCACAGTTTAATAAGGTTTTACCCTTTTATTTTAATTAATTAAAGTGGCTAGAAATGCTTATGAAGCATTCTTTTATTACTTGAACATTATTTCTGCAAGTAAACCTATATATTTTTATATATTCTGAAAGGTATGGTTAAATGTGATTTTTGAGAGTTGGAATCAACTCAAAAACTTTTATGGTTTAAATTTGAAAAATGTTTGAATGCAGAAAAGCTTCTGCCTTGTTATTTTTACTATGGGTGATCTACAGATCCAAATGACTTGAATCCAACGGGCTTGGATTAAGCATTCACAGTCCTTTCCAACAAAATTGGTTTCATCCAATTTGGTGCACTGAATCGATCTGGGTTGATTTTTGAAGTTCGGTGCTGAAGTGTGTTTGAATTGAAATAGAAAAAGATTTAATTTGAATTGTTGGGCTGCGCGGGAAAAGTTACTGGGCCGGCCTGATAAGCGCAGTGCTCCCGCGGGCTGCTTAAGTGGGTGTCCCCACTCGTCAGTGACACGGGGCTGGGCGAAGCGGTATGGGGCAACGTGGATCGTTCGATCTAGTTCTAATCCAATGACTGGGGGTCATCGTCGACGCGAGACAACTCCGGCGAGAACGAAACCTAGCGCGACCAGTGAGCGGTGTTGGGGGCTCACCGGGGTACGGGCGAGGGTCGGCGAGGCAAGCGAACGACGAAGTCGACAATGGCGAACCTCCTGGTACCGGTGGCTTCTCCTGGGGCGGCTCCAATCGCTGGCTCCTTTCTTCTCCGACAGCGGAAGGCTCCAGTGAAATTCCGGCGAGGTGGTGCTCGCCTTGCTCTAAGGACGGTGTGGCACGGTCAGTGGGGAGAGGGGAGTGAGATGGTGTGAAGAAATCGTGCGGGGGTGGCCTCTATTTATAGTCGAGCGAGGGGACCGTCGGGGCGCACGGTGAGCTCGTCGGGGGCGATGTTACAGGCGGCTAATGGCATGGGCAAGGGTAGGGGACGGTGTTGTGTCTCCTGGTGATGCTCAACGACATGGTCGCGAGGCATGGGGCGGTGTGGTTTGGTCTGGAACGGCCGATGCTCTGCGCGGCAGAGGCGGCGTCTTCGACGGCGGGCGGTGGCTGTATGGCACGGGGCGGCAAACGGGGGTGTCTGGCGGTCTCCTGGGTTGATGGCGATCGTGTGTGCACGCGGTGAGGGCGGCGCGCGGTCTGTGGACGCTGGTCAAGGGTGGCGCTCTGGCGCACGCTCGGCATGGTCTAGGTGCGGCTTGTGCGCGTGGTCCAGGGCTTGGCTACGCTCGCGGCTGGGACAGGGAGTGGCGGTGGACGGTGGGCTGCCTCCCAGACAAGGTTGTCACGGCTAGTTCTTCCTCTAGCCTGCTGTAGACTATGAGGTGGCATTGAGGTGCTCGGCTGTTCACCATTAATGGCAATGGCAAGCTCACAGGGGTGCTAGTGTTGGGCTAATCTTTCTAGATGATCTACTGAGTTGTGTGTGAGCTAACTAGGGAACAAGTTAGGCAAGAATCACTGCACACTATAGTGTTTGATGTTTTGTTTGATTTGTGTCTGCAACCTGTTTGATGAAATGGCCGCATGAAATCAAGTTTTGAATTTTGAAATAAATTTTGGTGGTTTTGCTAGATTGGTGCTGGTGAGTCTGCAGATGCTTGGGTTTTGAAATTTGAGCTTGTTTGAGTGGGTTTTGAAAAAGTGGGATCTTCCCATATGAAGAAGATTCAATTTTGAATTGTCATTTAAACTATGCATTTGAAAGTTTCTGGATGATCACAAAGTGGGCCTTGATACCTTGTTATGAGTACATTCAAGGGGTGCAAAGATCCAGAAAAGTTTCTGTTAGGTTTTGAAAGTTTGAGACAGCCAAAGTAGGCATGGGAGTTAAATTGGTCAAAATGACCATTCACTTCATATATTTGTTTTGATTTACTTGTCTTTAGGAAAAGTGTGGGAAATGTTTTAGATGATGTTCATTTCACCTAAGAAACATTTTACAAGCAATGGATCACACAAACAAGGTGGTTTTTAAAGAAATTCAAAATCCATGCATACACATATGCATGCATTCATGATTTCATTTAGAAAAGTTTTTGTTAACCCTAATCTTGATGATTAGTGTTTGATGATATAAGTTTGGTATTTTTGGGATGTTACACTCAACGAGTTTCTCCGGCGCCATAGCTTCTTATCCGGTCTACCTCTCGTCTCCCCGACCGCACCGTTAGCTTCACGGTGAGCTTCTACGTCTCCCCGTCCCTTTCATGCTTCCTGGCGTGACCTGTAGCAACCTTGCGTCTCGCGCCGCTACTCGTCGTCGCAGACCACCATCACAGTCATGCCTCCGATGACCATACATGGGCGGCGCCACCTCCACGTGGTTCGCCTCGCCGAGATCTTTCCAACGCACCCAACCATGCATGCTGGCGTGGCCTGTATCGCCGACGATGACCACCACCTGCCGCGCACCACCGGCGAGTCCAACGTGGCTCCCACGTGGCCTTCCGGTGGACCCACCGTGGACTGGGCCCCCTCTGTCAGTATGTGTGGGTAGGATTAATGTAGTAACAAAAGTTTTTGGCCGTGTGATGACGTAAGCATTGCATCATGCTGATGCAGTATTCCTTTTCTTTTCTTTTAATGTTTTCTGAAATAATTTCTATAAATAAGAAATATATGACATGTGGGCCCTTCTGTAATTCAAATAAACCTTTTCAGAAATGTTTTTTGATTAATAAAAATATAACAGTAATTCCAAAATGTAAATTATTTATAATATTCCAAAAATGATTTAAAATGAATTAAAATGGATAAATTCATAACTAATTCATTTTAAATCAAAAAATACAAATAATATATCAAAATGATCAAAAATGAGATCTACACAATAGAGCTATAATCATGCATTGTTAAGCAACTTTCATTGCAAGTTTAATTAGAAGAACCAATTGAACCCCGTGGGTGATTTCGAGGGTTCTCCTGTTCTAGGGTTTGTACCCCTCGGACGCCGCTTAAATTGCCAAGCATGCCTTAGGGTTACAATCAACAACTTTCAACTTGGCATATCATCATACTTGCTTCAGCATTGCATAGATGCCACGTGTTGATTGTTTCCCTCTCTTTCCGATGTTTTGGTTCTTCTCCGATAGAATACGATATCGAGATCGAGATCAAAGACTGAGATCAAGACCATCGAAGATCAATGAACAATACTTGACCAACTATAATCAAGTCAAGTACCAGGTGTCTGAAGCTTTGCTTTCTGGATATCAACAGGGAAAGGCAAGGGTATCCCCACACATGATATAATCCTATGCTTTCAAAGTATTTACATTCTTGCCATTTGCATGCGATTCCAAAGTCTTTTATCGATAGATAGAGTAATCCTATATGATGCATGTTTCCTTTGTAGCCTATATTTCCTGATCCACTGCTCCTAGCAGAACTAGGGTTTGGCTTGTGAAGCATTGCTAGAGCTGTTACATCTGTTGTGCTTAGCCATGCCTAGTTGTTACCGCTGGTCCATTCGGCTGACGAATCAGAGTTGCAAATGAACCTAGTTTGATAGGATGATGTGGTATGATCAAAGATGGGAGTTAAACATGCTAAGGCTTGTATGGGAGACCACGATGGATTTTGGTTTTTGCAGTCCCATATTTGCCACTACTAGGACCTGAGTTCTTGCCTCTTGAACCAAGACGAGCATACAGCCACACGGGGACCTGGAAACCCCCTCGACCAAATAACTTGCCTAGTAGATTCCATGAGTCACATAGTTCGGGCGTTCCATTCGACATACGGATTCTGGTTCTTCTCGAAGGAGGTGCATTCATACAGGTAGGTAAGCGTGGTAGGGAATGGTAGAGGCCCGGCCTCCGTAATCTCAAACCCTGTTCACATCGCTAGGGACCGACTTCGGGACTCGACCCGTTACCACGGCATCTCCTTAGTGCGTGACTCATTGTCTCGGCGAAAGCAAGGTAAAGGTCGTGGTCAACCACTCTTTGTCGGCCTTCCAAGGAAGAGGGCTAATAACATTTGGCATTAAGAATCGGTTGGTACGTGTGGGTAAAGTTGTACACCCATGCAGGGTATTAATATTTTCGAAAAGCCGTGTCCGCGGTTATGGATGACTTGGGAACGGACGTGATGATCATAGAGAACTTGAACCTAATCGTAAAACTTGGTAGCTTAGTGTGTTCTTAAGGATGCTTCATCATGGGTGCGAGGGGGTGATCCTAGTTGGTAGGTTCAGCTGATAATGATTCGTTGTATATCCAAAGATGATCAAAGCTAGAGATACCACTCTCTTATCCCCTTTTAAAATATTCTGATTAGTTGAGATTCTTCTCCCTCTTGTTTTACAAAGAAAGCTGGCTTTATGCAAAATAACTCCACCATCCATAAATCTTGCGTAGTACACCCTGTACTCACCCTTGCTTTATTGATACTTTTGCAGCAGGGTAGGTGTTATCATGGAAGAAGAGTTCTTTACGACATCGACGATTAGCTTGGGGTTCCTAGTCGGCAGTCATTGGATCTATGGACTGGACGTCATCGTTATGCTTCAAGCCTCTTAGGCCATTTGTTAATTTTGCTATACTTAATAGCATAATTTGCCTTCTGTTGTTTGATGTTTGTGGTCAGTGACCTCTGCTTGTAATATTTTGGTTCTTTGATCAGTTATGAGCTGGTTGTAATAATTTTTGTGCCATAGGGTCACTGTTGTGTTATCAATTCTCTCTATGTATACTTTTGAGATTTTAGGTTAGTCTTATATCAGACATAGGTCTGGGATTTGTCTAGCCCTAATCCTGGGGGTGTCACAGGTTTTGGTATCAGAGCAGTACCTCTTGTAGGAAAGCCTTTCTATTGGTCGATGTTGAGTCTAGTGCTTATGAAAACTATTTTTCAAAGATGAAAATTATTTGTGAAAACTCTGGTATGCTTCTTTTTCTCCTTATCCAGTTTCGCTCTAACTCTGGGTTCATATTATCTTGTGTTGATTTGAAAAAGTTTTGTTATCTCGTCTCTTCCTTCAAAGCTTAGGTGCCTCCTCAGGCATGTCATTTCTCAACCAGTGTACCTAGTGTTGAGTTCTCTTGAGTCTGGTGCATGTGTGTTCCTTGATCCCCTTGCTCTGTTCCATCCGAGAGATTTCTTTCCATCATGATCTCTCTGTTTTATGGGCCACAACATCATGTTCATGGTCCCATACAGTTTTGCTCCAGGTCTCGAGGTTTCCTTTTGCCTCGTGAGCCTCCTTTTACTTTGTTTGCGTACTTCAGAAGTTGTTTCTTATTTTGGAAGCTACCTTGTGGTTACTATCTTGTAGTGTACGCTATGTCACTCAAGTAATACTTACTCCTTTTATTTGGGTTTTAACCCTCGGACTTGAACCTAAGATCCCCCGATTGTGCTGGATTCTGGTGTTGTGAATCTTGTACATGAAGCTGACCTTTAACCCAAGATCCATTTGTTGATCCCTGTTGTTAATGTTCAAACATTACCCCAGGATGGCTAATACCTTCTAGTATAGCCTCCAAGTTTGTGGTTATTGTCGTGATTGAGTTGCGACAAATAAGGACTTCCCCTACCACATGCTATGGCAGATGTTCTTTAATGGAACCAAATCGATCACGACAAGAGTACTCTTTGCGAGACTCACATATGTATTCGTGAATCTGCCACACATTCCCTTTTCTGCATTGGTCTTTGGAAGATTATCGACTTATGCATCTACATCTTGGGATTCTATTCTGAGCGTGTTCTTCCTTCTTTGTTGTTTTCTAACCTTTGTATACCAGTTGGTAGCCAAGTAGTAAATGCGCATCGGTGTATTCTGATGCAAGATACTCTTGTGGTCCGTCATGACAAACCAGATCGGGATGTCAGGAGAAACAAACTCCAGTACCTCGTCATTTTTGAGACCAGGTCAAAATGTTGTAGTCTGCAGGTCAAGAGGCATTGATTAGCTTCTGATCTGTTCTACCTTAAAGTATCACACCCTTTTTATACTAGGACGGCAAGCTGAGTCTCATGAACCCCTTAATGAAGTGATGCTCTTACACATTTTTACCCACCCTTCCTATGAGTTTTTCGCACTTACGAGTGTTGTGCGTGCGTAATAATGTGGTCATATGAGATTATTAGCAATTGTTAATGCTTTGAACTCAAAGGACATTTGTATCATTCTTAGCGTGATTGGTTAATCCTATCACTAAGCAAAGGATGATTGTGCTACCAAGTCCGTTATTCTAGTGCACTCTCTTCGGTCAAAGATTTAGGCTTGTGCCAAAAGTCTCTGAGACTATGTCTTCTTGCTTTAACAAGCAAGATTCCTCTCGAACTAAGTGACATAACGGTGGTTCGCGATATTCTAGATGTCTACTAGAAGTATCCCCATGTTTCCACATGACCGTGTTGTCAAGTTCTTCAACAAGCAAGTTCTCTGAACTTCTCTTTCTCCAAGGATCCATACAGATACCCCTGAACTAGTTGGTTGAGCTTAAACAACAACTCGGAGAGTTGTAAGACAAAAGTTCTATCCAACTATGTTCCTCCTTAAAGGGATGTATAGTCTTGTTCGTACTGAAGTAAGATGGTATGTCCTTTGTGGATATGTTATCTTCCCTCTTTTGATTTGATTTGGGCAATTGTCAAATCAAACTCAGATCTGGGGACTATCTTGATGGTGTATCCACTTGTGATGTCTCACTTAAGTACATCTTCATTTCCTCTAGTCTGACCAATGTCAATGCCTTGTTTATACAACATATGAGTCCATCTTCTTGGATGTCTCAATAAGTTTGTTGTTGAGCCCATCAATGACATCCTTATCTCCTCCACGTTATATGAGATTCATATGGAACATTTGGCATTAATGTTGGAAACTTCCGAGAACCATCTCCGTGTCATCTCGAAGTATGTGTTTTGGATGTTAGAAGTAATATTCTCTGATTCATGCGCAAAATGTTGAAAGATGTCACCGTGGATCTGAGTAGAGTCGTCTTTGTTTCCTCGGGAATCATTCCAAGTTAGTCAAGCATATGCGAGGTATTATTGATATGGTAGGTTGATGCCTTCACATCTCGAGCATATCCTCCAAGCACACCAATCCACTGATTGATTTGCTCACGGAAGATAAGAAGTCCAACAAACTTCAATATCCTCCTAAATGTTTCCTAACAAGGATTCAGTTGTGTTTCATTGCAAACAATTCATGTAGGTGCAATTGTCCTCTAATAACTTGTTAATACATGGGTTTTGCAACCTAGCTCATATTTTGGAGCTTAACACTATAGTCCATGTCATGAGAATCTAGTGACTTTACCTTTGTGGTAAATGTTGCACACTTTCTATTCGGACATGCTGAGTCCGAAGTATCGTTCCACCTAACCAAAGCTGAATCTCAAGCAGCAATGATGGTTAGTGTCCGTCAAGGTTTTGACATTGGTCTCTCTGTACATCCGGGAAGATTGATGTAATGGTTGACAAAATTAGTCGGAAGACCTTTTGTCATATTCTCGTGAATCAGCAAAAACAACCACTCTTCATGAGGCATCTTCTATGACTTATTGTATGAGTTGTGCTTATGGTTTCCTTTGTATCCAAAGTCCGACCTTTACTTGATGACTGATTGAAGGCTTGTTAAAATCTTGATATTGGTGTTTCAAACATCAAGGATAACATTTAAAGTAGAGTTGCTAAATGTCTCTCGGTCGATCTTCCAGACCCTTTTATGATGGAAAGCGTTTTGTTATGCCAAGTACTTGGAGTCTGAGAATGAAGTTTCTTTCTTCTCGTGTCGTTATGAATCTTCCAAACTATTCATCTGGTGATGTAAAGTGATATCATGATCTTTGGAAAGAATTTTGATAGTCCTAGATGAATAAATAGTTTCCTTCCCGCTTTATTAAACATGTTCGAAGAGCGACCATGATTCTGGTAATCAACAGTTTCTCTTGTTACATGTTCCTTGTGACTCTTATGAGTCCTCTACACAAAACACCTTTCTTTCTTAGCCTCCTGTTGAATGAAATTGTAACATCCCAAAAATCATAGTTTCAAAACTCATTCATATCATCTTTGCATTTAGGGTTTTCTCAAAAATCATTTAGAAACATAAGTTGGAGCTATGATTTCATGTGGGCAATTTATCCCAAAATGACCATCACCCTTTGAAATTTGAAAGTTTAAATACTTGTTTGCTTGTCTCTATTGATGGAAAGAAAAGGTGAAGCTTTTAACTAAAATTTCAAATTTAGAAATAGTTTCAAAATCCTTTCTTCAAATATTTGCAAGCTAGAGCAAATCTCTGTTTATTTTGAAACCCAAGCTTGACCAAGCCTTGCAAAGTAATCACTTGGTTAAAATGACTGTTTTTGAATCCACAAAACCCTGCAAAAATTTCCAAGACAGTTTAATTCAAAAGGATTTGAAATTCATATCAAATTCAAACCAGAAAATAGATATAGAAAAAGAAAAGACTTAAACAAAAGAAAAAGGCCGCGCGGCTAGAATCTGGCCCAGCAACGGATCAAGCCCAGCAAGCCCACCCGGGGATCTACTTTCCTTCTCACACGCGCGAGCGCACGCAAACAGACGCTGACAGCCCGACCCCACCAAAATCTTGCGCGTTTCACTGACGAGCGGGTCCAGTCCACGTCGTCCTCGTCTTCCCCAGACTGCGCCTGCGACCACGTCGCTGCAGCAGTGATGGCCGGTGATGGCGCGGTGTAAATGGGCATTTATCCTCGAGCGTTTCCTGTCGATTCCCCGGCTATAAGACCCCCTCTGCCCCGCGATCTTTTTCCCCCAAACAACTCGCTCACTCCGCCACCAGGCTGCCCTCAATCCTCCGCGCACCGCCGCTGACAGAACCCTCTCCGGCGAGCGATTCAGGTGAGCCTCGAGTTCCCCTCTGCCTATCGTTCTTGCTATATGACTCAGTGCATCTTTGCGCACCTCCTGACCTCACTAGTCCGTCTTGTACTACCCAAGGTCGCCGGTTCCACTTGACACCGCGAGCACTGACGGCGACATCAACTCCGACGAGTTTTCCCGGTAGGTACAGACCGCCCCGTGACTTCTAGTTCAAACACACGACCCTGCCTTGACCCCGTGAATCTAACTGTGTCCTCGTCATGCCTTGGGGTGGTTCACAGCGACGTCCACGACGACCACCTGACGCACCGACGGCGTCCTACCACTCCGGCGAGCAATCGCAACCGTGTCCGAGCGCCCCTTCGCAAGCCAGTACCACGACGAGCTTCAGCAGCCTCCGGCGAACCTGGTAATACCCCTCTCCCTCTCGCGGACGATGTAGAACGCCGGCGCCGCCGTAGTCAGACGCGGCGCCGCCGTAGTCAGACGCGCCGCCGCCAGTTAGCACCGCCAGCGCCGCCCGTTTCTGGCTTGATGATATGGACTGTTGGATCTGCATCGCAGCGCTAGGATAGATTCACTTAAACCGAAGAGGTACGCGATCTGAGCCGCCGGATTTCATTTAGATCCTACGGCTGGGGAGCTCGATCCAGTGCGAAACGGTACAGGCGAATAAAAACGCGACGCGTGGCAAGGTTTAAACTAAAAATAGAATTTAAAACCAGATTTAGATTCAAACTTCAAATGCTTATAACTTTTGAATGCCACGTTGGATTTTTGCAAATTTTATACCGTTGGATTCAGTGAAACAAGGCCTTTCTGAATATCCAATTTGTTTAGCATATAGTAATAGTTAAAATGATTTTATTTGTGGAACAAGTTTTAGGCTATTTTAGATATAGATTTAATTTGGTAAATGATAATGGGGCCAAATATGTTTAGTTGGCAAACTTGTGACATGTTAAGTTTCTGTAGTCATGAACAAACTTGGTAGAATTTTCAAAACTCAACACTTGGTAGATTCTTGCATGCATGCATTCATATTATTTTTGGTTGTATTTAATTGTGTGTAATTGTATGTTTTAATTTCTTGTGTAGATTTTGCTAGTGATTGTGATTGTGAAGAGTGCTACTCTCCACACTACCAAGGCAAGTGATATTTTCATGAATTTTCTATCCTAAGTTTTGTACTTGCATTAGATATTTTTGCTAAAGTATTTGCATAATATTTTGCTTAGTGCTAAGATGGGAAATCCTAAGTAGAGTGAAATAGTAGAATTGCTAGGGAAATTTTCCTAAGATAAGTTACCATACTTTGCTTAGACTAGCTTATAGTAAACAAGGGTGGTGAACATCTATTTAGTTTATGATAAAAATATTCTAAGTCAAGAGACTTATATTTTCTTAATAAAACAACTAAGGCAAATGAACCTCCTGGGTGGAATGGAAAGATTGGGTTATGTTGAGTGGTTACACAAGGCCATGGACTTGGGTTGTGTATCTCACTTGTGGTATGCCACCCAGGCACAAAGGGATTTGGAGGCCAAGTGTTGAGAAAGCTTACAGTGCAACCACTTGGCAATATGGGCTCTGCCATGATCATATAGGTTGCTAGAACTTAGTCACTTGGACAGTTGGTGGTAGATGGGTTGATAGGTTGGAGCGCGTCCATTTGACTAAGGAAAAGCTTCTGAAAGGTCCTGTCTTGGGAAACCAAGTCTGGTGGGGAAAGTGCACAACCTCTGCAGATGGAAAACCTAAGTACTTAGCCTTGTCCAAGGAAATGGACATTTTTGAGCATCAAGACATGGAAGCTACAAGAATCTCATCACTCCAACTTCTAAATAAAAATTTGATGGGTGAACAAGGGTGTAGGACCCCAATATCTATTGGTGGTTCCTTGGGAATGTTTTTGACAAAGAAAAACTTAGTGATTTCAACTAATAGGAAAAACCTATTTTCAAGCAAAGCAAGCCAAGCTACACTTAGCCAAAATGCATATAGTAATATAGTCCACTTAAATATAAAAAGGTATCACTTGCCAATACTATTCCAAAGTATTGACCCACTGTGGCTGTAACTTGTGATGTTGCAGGTTACTCCGATGATGAATAGGAGTCATGAGTCTACACTCAACATGCTTGTCTTTGGCACATGAAGATGAAGACTTGTGTTTATTTACTTGTTCCTTAAAACTCTTGTATTAGGCCTATGGCCATGAGTTGTAAAAGACTATGTTTTTATCTCTGGAATGAATGTAATAAACGACCTTTGTATCTGTGTACTTCATCTTAAACTGTGGATGCTAGCATTGATCCAGGGACTAGCATTGCAATCACAGGGATCCTATCCTTTATAAAGGAGGGGTCCAATAGAAATAGTGGCCCTTCTATGTCAAAAGTAGTTCAACAACTTGGTTTTGTTGGTATCTATCTCTCCCACCTGCGAATCTCTATTTAAGTTGTTTAGTAGAGATTTACCTCTCGAAGTTCGTGTTCCTTTTCCATATGTTGGAAGTTTCTTCCCTCAGAAGTTTACCCTCTCCTGCAAGTTCCATGGTCTTAATCCTTATAAAGACCAGCTACCTATCACCTTGAAAACCATCTCCTTTTGTTTCGTCCTTTACCTTGGTGTGTTTCATGTCATTGGCTCCAGATATGTTAGTAAAACATCTATCCATGAGTTAACCATGAGATACTCATTTTGTGGTTCTGTGTCATTCCCTCTCCTCCTTAGTGTGAGCAGCCACCAAAAAGATTACGAAGAGCTTTGTCCATTCTTCATGGTGGAATGGATCAACCTCTTCGAGAAGATCGTCGAATTTTAGTGTAACCCTATTCCTTCTATCTTCCTACCTAGGAATCTCAGGTCGAGATTCTTTTATGTGGAATAGAATTGTAACAACCCTAGTTTTATTAAATAGTAATCAAGGTTTGTTTGTGCATCATGAGCATATCATGGTTTGATAACATTTGCATTAAGTTGAAGAAGAGGAAAAAAATCAAAACCCTAAACCCTAACTCCCATCTCTCTTTGAAAACTTTCAAATGGTATTAAAATATTTGAAAACTACTAAAAAAAGTGGATTCCAAATTGTTCAAGGGCCCCCGTATTATTTTAATATGTTCACCAAAGTTTTTGTATTTTGAAAATATCCAAAACAGGTTACAAAATGAAAATACAAAAGAGAAAAGGCAAAACAAAAAAAGAAAAACATTTCATATATAAAAATAGAGCCAGCTAACCCTAACAGGCCGCAGCCCAGCAAGCCCACCTCACTCTTCTCCCTTTTCCCCTGTAGCGACCTCAGATCGGTAAAGATCCTAAGTCCCTGTGATTAACATGCTAGTCCCTGGATCAAAAGCTAGCACTCACAGTCGATGAAATATCATGTAAAACACAAAGTCTTTATTACACAAAGAATCCAGAGTATGAATTTATTACAAATTTGCTTAGCATTAAGCTAGCTCAAATAACAGCGGAAACATAAAAGCAGCATGAGTCCATAAATGCCCCAGGCTTGTCGAGTGTAGACCCGCGATCCCTACGCACCTTTCAATCTTCGGATTCTGCACATAAGACGTGCAGCCAACAAGTTGGGTCCATACTTTGAATGTATTGGCAAATTACACCAAGGAGAGAAAAGACTATCTCTACATGCAAGGCTAGTTTAGGCTGCAGAGTTCATTTGCTCAAAGCTAGTTTTTCTTAAGTAGAGAGAAGAAGAGAGGATTGTCCTACTTTATAAACATTTGCTTAGATAAAATAAGGTCGAGTGGCACACGAGGATATTACGCACCAAGTGTCCAAACAACCAAACACTTGGATATTACGCACCAAGTGACACTTGGATATTACACACCAAGTTCCCAAAATCCCACCCATTGGCGATATTACTCACGCCATGGGGTTTCAAAACTTTGTTTAGAAAAGAGAGAGGAAGATCCTTCAGAGGCTCCATCCTTCAGATGCTCAATGTTGTTCTGTTTCCGTGAACACGGCTGATCGATCAGATTGCAATACTCTCGAGAGTTTGTGCACTTTACCCACAATCCACGATCAAGTCCTTTTACAGACAAGACCATGGCGAGGCTTTCCCTTAGTAGCCCCTCTACCTTCTGGATCCAACCGTGCCAAGAACCTCCAAATGTTGGTACCCAGGTGAGGTTTCCCACTAAGTACTAGGCCAAGACAGAGCCCATAATGTATTGTGGTTGCACTGGAAGCTTCTGAATTCTGAAACATGGTAGACTTCTTTGATTCCTGGGCGGCCATCATCCACCAAAATCTCACTCGTTGTCCCGACAACCATTCCGCCCAGAAGAAAACTTAGTTTTATTTTGAAGTGGATTTGAGAAGAAAAGTTTTCTCTAGAGAGCCTTTATACTTCGAAAAATTCTTTGTCTTTCGAACCCCCAACGGTACTTTGTATATTTAGCATAGCAAGCAATACTTAGCAAAAACAGGGGTAACCTATTAGGAGGGAAAATCCTAAGTATAGAGCTACTCATGGCATACTACAAAATCATCGCACTTGCAAAATAATACTAAGGAAAAACTCTACTAGCCTACACATACATACTACAGAGTTTTGAAGATCACATGCATAGAATCAAAACTGGGACAAAATTATGAACAAGTGGTGTAACTTGCCTTGATCCGAGCAGCACTCTACACAATATCACTCCTTAGCGCACTCCTAACAATCTAACGAATCACAAACATAGATTTGATCACAACTTGCTCAAAACATGTCACAGAGATAATCATGCATGCATGCAACAGTTATGCAATATTGGTTTTCTGAATCGACCAAGGTAGCATAATTGGGTTGCTATAGGGTTAAGGGTGTTACTAGGCTTGATTCCCCATAGGTTTAATTCTATTGGGACCACTAATATAATTCATAGGATTAATAGGAGATCCAATCATCTAATTAGCCCCAAATTAGATCTAATGACCTTAAGCTAAGTTTTATAATTTTGTCCAGTAGGTATTGCGGAAACAAAGTCAACGCAACAAGAATCGACTAAAACGGAGTTCTAATTATTTTTCTATGAATTAAATACTCCAATCTAATGATTAAAATCTACACCTAAAACCTTACTGTAAACTTAGAATATTATTGCAGATCTGGATTCTACATAAAATTAGGAATCCAACGGTATATTATAAGCTAAATTTGGCCAAAAATTCAATTTTATATGAATTTCGCAAGTTTTAATCTGAATCTGCAAACAGATCTAATCCTCACTTAAAAAATTCTTGCCAAGTGGCAGATGCTGGTTGGTCCAGCTGGCAAGGCGGGTGACGCGGCGCGGTGACAACGCACTTTGCCACGCGGCAGCTCGATATTGGCCGGTAACCCTTCGTTCGACCTTCTAATCCTAACCGTCGAGCCTGGATCTAACGGCTAAGAGCAAGGACGAGCTCACCTCTCCGGTTGGCGGCGGCGGCTGGCGGTGGTTGGGCACTACGGTGGTTGGCGTCGGCGTCAGCGTTCCTCGGTGAGGGTGAAGCAGTCGCGGATGATCGCCTCTTCCTCGCGGTCCCGCCCGTAGCCTCAGATTCGAGCTTCTCTTCCCTGAGCGGTGGCGGCGGCTGCTCCTCCTCCGCAGCTCCGGCGAGCCATCCGCGGCGGCACGCTGCAGTAAACAGAGGGAAAAACGGTGAGTAGACAATGTCGATCGAGAGCTGCAAGCTAGGGAAGAATTCAGGGGGAGGGGGTTCCCCTGTCATCGTCTTCGTCGGCTTACCGAGGGCAGCGGCGATTCGAGCCCGCGGAATCGGAGGGGGCTAGGGTTCTAAGGGTTTTGGGGGACGGAGGAGAGGCGCGCGGCTGGTCTTTATATGCAGCCTGGGGGGAGTCCTGGCTGGACACGGAGGCGGGGGAAAGCGTGGTCGGCGCAGACTCGCTTCTCGTCGGAGAGGAAAGGGGGAGGGTGACAGGTGGGGTCCGGGTGTTGGTGGTGGAGGGGGAAGTGGGCTGGCGCGGGTGCAGGTAGTTAGCTGCCGCGCGGGCGCGGGTGGGCTGGCGCAGCGGCCCAGTTAGGTTAGGTTGCCCTTTTTTTTCTTCCCTTAACATTTTCTTCAATTTCTGGTTTAGTAAAGCTTAAATAACTTTTGCAAATGAAGTCCAAAAATGTTGAAACCAACTTCTAAATTTTTGTAAAAGGAAGGTGGTCATCTTAGGACCATAGTTTAAAGTTTTTACACAGCTTTTAGAAGGGTCAAGTTGACTACAACAAAAATGCTTACAAAGGAAATCTCTAATAGAGTTTTGATAGGTTTAGGTGTTTAGGATTTTGTTGTAAAAATTCATTTGTAGAATGCAATGATGCAAGGATGGTGCATGGAACTAATAACATCCTAATATAAAAATCAGGGATGTTACAAACCTACCCCCCTTAAGAAGAATCTCGTCCTCGAGATTCGGGTTGGCTAGCAAATAGGTGTGGGTGTTCTGCCTTCAAGTCTTCTTCACGCTCCCACGTAGCTTCTTCCTCGGAGTGGTGGTTCCATTGTACTTTGCAGAATCTTATAGTCTTGGTGTGGGTATTCCTTTCGGCTGTTTCCAGTATTTTGATGGGTTTTTCCTCATAGGTAAGGTCATTTTCCAAGTGAACCTCATCCAGGGGAACGGTGTCCCTTAACGGTGTTTCGGCCATCTCCGGGTGACACTTCTTTAGTTGCGACACATGGAACACATCATGAACAGTTAGTCCTTCCGGTAACTCCAACTGATAAGCAACTTCTCCTCTATGGGCCAGAACCTTATATGGTCCTATGAATCGTGGGGCTAACTTGCCCTTGATTCCGAACCTCTTAACTCCTCGTAGGGGTGAAACTCGGAGATACGCACGGTCCCCTATTTCATAAGCCACATCTCTGCGCTTGGAATCAGCGTAACTCTTCTGCCGGGATTGGCTACCTTTAGCCTATCCTGAATCTGTCGTACCTTTTCTTCGGCATCCTTTATCAATTCAGGTCCAAAAAGACTGCGTTCACCAACTCCATTCCATAGCAGCGGAGTCCTACACTTCCTGCCATATAGAACTTCAAACGGAGCCATCTTGATACTTGTCTGGTAGCTATTGTTGTATGAGAACTCAGCATACGGCAGGTTATCGTCCCAACTAGACCCATAGTCTAGTGCGCAAGCTCTCAAAATATCTTCCAAGATTTGATTCACCCTTTCTGTTTGGTCATCTGTCTGAGGGTGGAAGGCAGTACTGAATTGTAGTCGGGTTCCAAGAGACTCATGTAGTTGTCACCAAAACTTTGAATTAAACTGGGTGCCTCTATCCGACACAATTCCCTTGGGAACACCATGCAGACTTACAATTCTTGACATGTATATTTTTGCAAGCTTAGCACTTGTATACGTGGTCTTTACGGGGATGAAGTGAGCCACCTTGGTGAAGTGGTCCACCACTACCCAGATAGAATCAAATCCAGAACGAGTCCGGGGCAATCCCGTGATGAAATCCATGCCTACCTTGTCCCACTTCCGGTCGGGTATAGGTAGTGGTTGAAGTAGTCCTGCCGGTTTTTGATGCTCGGCTTTAACTCTATTGCATACATCACACAGAGAAATATACTCTGCAATATCTCTCTTTAGGTTATTCCACCAAAACCTATCCTTCACATCCATGTACATTTTCATGTTACCTGGATGAATTGAGTATGGCGAATCATGAGCTTCTTGTAAAATCATCTTCCTGATATCGGGGTCATTGGGAACGCACAAACGCTTCCCATACCAGAGGGTTCCTTGTTCGTCCAGATGAAATTCTTTTGTTTTTCCTTCGCTTATCCTGACTCTTATATCTTCCAACTCTTTATCTCCCTTTTGTGCTTCCTGGATCCTTTCTTGGAAGGTGGACACTATTTCCATAGTTTCTACGTGTCCTTTCGGAACTATTTCTAGCCTGAGATCCTTGAGTTGCTTGCATAGATCCTTTGGAAGTTCCCCTGCGATAAGTCCATTCACATACACCTTACGACTTAAGGCATCAGCCACCATGTTGGCCTTTCCGGGATGGTACTGTAAATCCAAGTCATAATCCTTAATTAGCTCAAGCCATCTTATTTGTCTCATATTCAGCTCCTTTTGGGTGAAGATGTACTTCAAACTCTTGTGATCAGTGAACACATCACAATGTTTGCCCATGAGGTAGTGTCTCCATACCTTGAGAGCATGAACCACAGACGCAAGTTCCAGATCATGTGTGGGGTAGTTGTGTTCGTGGTTCTTAAGTTGACGGGAGGCATAGGATACCACTTTCCCATCCTGCATCAATACACTTCCAAGTCCTTGTCGAGAAGCGTCACAATAGACTTGAAAATCCTTCTAGATATCAGGCAGACACAGAACTAGCACCGTTACAAGGCGCTTCTTTAACTCCTGAAAACTTGCTTCACATGCCGCGGTCCATAGGAACTTATTTTCCTTCTTCAATAGTTCCGTCATGGGTTTTGCTATTTTGGAAAAGTTTTCAATGAACCTCCGGTAATATCCTGCGAAGCCCAAGAAACTCCTAATCTCCCCCACATTCTTGGGTGACTCCCATTCCGTCACGGAAGTTACCTTACTAGGATCTACGGCAAATCCTTTTGCCGACACAACATGGCCACGGAATCCCACTTCCTTCAAGCAGAATTCGCATTTGCTGAATTTGGCATACAACTTGTGTTCTCTTAGTTTCTCCATAATAAGGCGCAGATACTTCTCATGTTCCTTCTCATCCTTAGAGTATATGAGTATATCATCTATGAATACCACGATAAACTTGTCCAAATATTCCATGAACACCTTGTTCATCATGGTCATGAAGTACGTTGGGGCATTGGTTAGACCAAACGACATTACGGTGTACTCATACAATCCGTATCTTGTGGTGAATGCTGTTTTGGGCACATCCTGTTCTCGAATCTTTAGCTGAAAGTAGCCTGATCGCAGATCGATCTTGAGAACACACTGGCTCCCTTTAACTGGTCAAACAAGTCATTGATGTTGGGTAGAGGATACTTGTTCTTGATCGTCACTTCGTTCAACGAGCGGTAGTCCACAACCAGCCTCTTGGTTTTATCCTTCTTTTCCACAAATAGGACGGGTGCTCCCCAAGATGACGCGCTAGGTTGGATGAACCCCTTGTCCAATTGTTCCCTAAGCTGTTTCTTGAGTTCCTTTAACTCGTCCACATCCATCTTGTATGGTCTCTTAGCTATCGGCCCCGTTCCTGGCATCAAGTCAATGAGGAACTCGATATCACGGTCAGGTGGCATTCCGGGTAGATCCTCTGGGAAAACATCTAGGTATTCCTTTACAATAGGTACCTCCTCCAAGCTAACCCCCTTAAGAGAGTTCACCATGACTTCCTTAAGTGCGAAATTCGACTTGATGTGAATCCTTTTCCCTTCCGGTGTTGTGAGCATGACAGTCCTTTTTGCACAATCTATGACTCTTCATATTCGGTCATCCAGTTCATGCCCAAGATTATGTCTAATCCTTGTGATTCTAGAACTACTAGACTTGTGGGAAAGATGTGTGTCCCAATCCTTAGTTCTAGTCCCCGGCAACCGGAGTTTGCCACTATTTCTCCCCCAGGAGAACTTACCCTTAGAGGAAAGTTTATAGTCTCCGTAGGTATCTTGCCTCTATCCACAAATACCCTTGATATGAATGAATGCGATGCACCAGTATCAAAAAGAACAACTGCGGGAATAGAATTGAGTTTGAACTTACCAATCACAGAGTCTGGTGCATCACAAGCATCCTCCATAGAGACATGATTCACCGTGGCTTTGACAAACGGATTTGGCTTCTTCCCGTTTCCATTGCCATGGTTGTGTCCGTTTCCATTCCCATTACCATTGCCATTCTTCTTCTCGGGGCAAGAGGTTGCATAGTGCCCTGTCCTGTTGCACTTAAAGCATGTCACCTCACTGAGATCCTTTCCATTGTTGCCATTCCCATTGTGGTTTTTATTCCCATTGTGTTTGTGGCCACCATGGTTATGACCGTTATGGTTGTGGCCATTATTGTTATAAGGTGGTGGTGAGGAATTGCGCTGCTTCTGGTATGGAACAGAGTGTTTGTGAGGGTTAGACTTCCTCTTGCGGTTTTCTATGCTCTTCCTTTTGGATTCAACCACAATGGCTCTGTCCAGAAGTTCCTGAAAGTTGTCAAATTTCTGAGCCACAAGCTGAATGGATATCTCATCATTGAGTCCTCTTAGGAACTCCTCCTGTCTCTTGGCATCAGTGGAAACATCGTCGGGTGCATAACGGGCTAGCTTGTTGAAAAGCTCACCATACTCGGTGACAGAACGGTGCAGCTGGTGTAGGTCGCGAAATTCGCGCCTTTTCAGAGTCATGATACCAGTAGCCACATGATGAGTGCGAAAAGCTAACTCAAATAACAGCGGAAACATAAAAGCAGCATGAGTCCATCAACGCCCCAGGCTTGTCGAGTGTAGACCCGCGATCCCTACGCACCTTTCAATCTTCGGATTCTGCACATAAGACGTGCAGCCAACAAGTTTGGTCAATACTTTGAATGTATTGGCAAATTACACCAAGGAGAGAAAAGACTATCTCTACATGCAAGGCTAGTTTAGGCTGTAGAGTTCATTTGCTCAAAGCTAGTTTTTCTTAAGTAGAGAGAAGAAGAGAGGATTGTCCTACTTTGTAAACATTTGCTTAGATAAAATAAGGTCGAGTGGCACACGAGGATTACGCACCAAGTGGCTCGCGCGTAGCAGTTCTTGTCCCAACAACAGCCCATGCACAGCCCAAGCTGGCCCGTACCCCTTCGCCTCTGTTACTATTGTCTTCCTCCCGAGCGGCAAGTTCCTCTCTATCGTGCCGCCGGCCGTCGATCCCCGCTGCCTACTCCTTGCCATCCGTCGCGCTTCGGGGTGGAGATAAGAACCGCGCCGACCCCCTGCCTTGTCCTTATCCTCTCTCTCTCTCTCTCTCTCTCTCTCTCTTGGGTGACCTCCTACACCCTCTCTCTCGCTGCAGTCCCGAACCCTAGCCCTAGGTCGCCGTCGAATCGCCACTGTTCCGGGCCTCCCCGTGTCTCGCCTATGTGCTCTGGAGCTCCGCCTCGCCGCCCTCTACCTCCCCGCCGAAGGAATAAAGAAGGGGCGCCCTGAATCAGCCGCCTTGACTTCATCTTCCCCGGCCCCGACGAGTTTCTCTAGTGCCATAGCTTCTTCTCTAGTCTACCTCTCGTCTCCCTGACCGCACCGCTAGCTTCACGGTGAGCTTCTACGTCTCCCTATCCCTCTCATGCTTCCTGGCGTGACCCATAGCAACCTTGCGTCTCACGCCGCCGCTCGCCGCCGTAGACCACCATCGCAGTGACGCCTCCGGTGACCATACAGGGGCGGCACCACCTCCACGTGGTTTGCCTCGCCGAGCTCTTTCCAACGTACCCAACCACGCGTGCTGCGGTGGCCTGTATCGCCGGTGATGACCACCGCCTTCCGCGCACCACCCGCGAGTCCGACGTGGCTCCCTGATGGTGCCTGGAAGCTTTATTGGGAGACCCCAAGAGGAAGGTGTGATGCACACAGCAGCAAGTTTTCCCTCAGTAAGAAACCAAGGTTATCAAACCAGTAGGAGGAAGGAAACGACTCAAAGGTGTTGCTAGGAACTTGGAAACCTACACAACACAAACTCAAGACTTTGCCCCAACGAACAGTGAGGTTGTCAATCTCACCGGTTTGCTGAAAACAAAGGGTTAACTGTATGGTGTGGAAGGTAATAGTGGTTTGCATAAAGTAAAAAGTAACAGCGGAAGATATATCAATGGTAAAGATTGGACCGGGGTCCATAGTTCACTAGAGGTGTGATCCTTAAGATAAACAAACATGGCATGCTGGGTAAACAAATTACAGAGGGCAATTGATAGGACTGAGCAAGGCATAACAATGCAATACTAGACATTCATGATCTTATGAGATTCGATTGGGCAATACAACAAGATACATAGACCCCATCCAACTGCATCTATGACTAGTAATCCACCTTCAGGTTATCATCTGAACCACCTCCAGTATTAAGTTGCAAGCAACGGATAACTCCTTTAAGCAAAGTGTAACATCCCAAAAATACTAAACTTGGATCATCAAACTCTAATCATCAAAATTAGGGTTAACAAAAAACTTTTCTAAATAAAATTATGGAAACATGCATGTGAGTATGCATTTCATTTTGAATTCTTTTGAACCACCTTGTTTGTGTGTTCCATTGCTTGTAAATGGATGCTTAGGTGAAATAAACATCATCTAAACATTTCCCACACTTTTCCCAAAGACAAGTAAATCAAAACAAATAAAATAAGGGAATGGTCATTTTGACCAATTTAACTCCCATGCCTACTTTGGCTGCCTCAAACTTTCAGAACCTAACAGAAACTTTTCTGGATCTTTGCACCCCTTGATTGTACTCATAACAAAGTATCAAGGCCCACTTTGTGATCATCCAGAAACTTTCAAATGCATAGTTTAAATTACAATTCAAAATTGAATCATTATCATATGGGAAGATCCCACTTTTTCAAAAACCACTCAAACAAGCTCAACTTTCAAAACCCAAGCATCTGCAGACTCACCAGCACCAACCTAGCACACCAACCAAAAATCTTTTCAAAATTCAAAACTTGAGTTCTTGCGGCCATTTCATCAAACACTTGGCAGACACAAATCAAACAAAATCCAAACACTATTGTGAGCAGTGATTGAAGCCTAACTTGTTCCCTCTCTGGTTACAACTAGGTTTTAGTAGGTCATCTAGTTCAATTGCACACCCTTAGCATCACTGTAAGATTGGCATTGCCATCAATGGTGAGCAGGCCGAATGCACCCTTGTCACCCACATGTCGACAGCCAGCTAGGAGGAGAAACAAGCCTAGCCAGCATGTCTGGGAGCAAGCCAATACCCCACCGCCACTCCGTGTCCAGCGCTCGAACCCTGCCAGCCACTGGACCACACGCACGAACCATGCCAAGCTCGCCAGCAACCATGTCGAGAGCGCGCCCCGTGCGCCACGCTCGACCGACGCCCACAGACCGCGCGCCGCCCTCGCCGCGTGCATACGTGATCACCACCGTCCCAGCAACCCCGCAGACACGCTCGTTCGCCGCCGCGTGGACCACGCGCGTTGTGCGCCATTAAATCTTCCATCGGGCACGCGTAGAGCACCGTCGCGTTCCGACCAAGCTGCACCGCCCCATGCCTCGCCACCATGTCGTTGAGCATCGCCAGGGAGCACCGCACCGCCCCCTACCGTCGCCCACGTCTCTAGCCGACTGTACCGTCGACCACGACGAGCTCACCTTGCGCCCCGTTGGTGCCCTCTCGCCACTATAAATAGAGGCCACCCCCAGCCGAATTGAGCACTCCATCTCACTCCCGTCTCCTCACTGATCATTCCACCCCGTTCCCGGAGCAAGGCGAGCAGCGTAGCGCCGGAATTTCACTGGAGCCCTCCGCTGCTAGAGAAGAAGGGAGCCAGCGATTAGAGCCGCCCCAGGAGAAGCTGCCGGTACCAGGAGGTTCGTCGATGTCGACTTCGTCGTTCGCCCGCCTCGCCAACCCTCGCCAGAACCCCGGTGAGCCCCCAACGACCCCCACTGGCCGCGTTAGGTTTCTGTCTTGCCGGTGTTGTCCAACGTCGACGATGACCCTCAGCCGTTGGATTAGAACCAGATCGAACGCACCACATCGCCCCATACCTCTTCGCACCCCCTGTCTCACTGACGCGTGGGGACAGCGACTTAACCAGCCCGTGGAAGCGTTGTGCTTAGCAGGCCGGCCCAGTATCACTTCCCTCATAGCCCAGTTATTTGAAATTAACCTTTTCCATTTTAATGCAAACACACTTCTGTACCTAGATTCAAAAATCAACCCAGATCGACTCAGTGCACCAAATTGAATGAAACCAATTTTGTTAGAAAGGTCTGGAAATGCTGAATCCAAGCCCGTTGGATTAGGTCATTTGGATCTGTAGATCACCCTTGGTAAAAAAATAACAAGGCAGAAGCTTTTCTGCATTCAAACATTTTTCAAATTTAAACCACAATAGCTTTTGAGTTGTTTCCAACTCTCAAAAATCACATTTGACCATACCTTTCAGAATATATAAAAAATATAGGTTTACGTACAGAAATAATGACCAAGTAATAAAAGAATGCTACATAGGCATTTCTAGTCACTTATTTAATTAAAATAAAAGGGTAAAACCTTATTAAATTGTGACACCACTTTAAATCACATTCCCATGGACTAAAGCATGTGGTGATGACATGTGTCAACATGATCCCATGTTTGGTTTGGAGAATATTAAATCTGAAGTAGTTTTTCAATGAGTAGAAATTACTTTTCTAAAAATAAAAGGATTTAAACCAAGCTTTAATCTTGTAATGTTAGTGATGATGCTAGATCATCTATAGGACCTTTTGTGCGATGATTGCAAGTATTTAAGTATTGTTTGGTGATTGTGTACATCGTATTTATTTATAGACGCTAGTACCGACCAAGGATACGAGGAGGAAGGAGGATACTACAAAGAAGAAGCCGAGGAGAACTTCAACCACTGCTCTGCACAAGGCAAGCCTAATACTACTAGTGAATGTGCAAGCTAACAGTTGCAAGATATTCTACTGATGCAACAAACCCTTACTTGTTACCATGCCAATCCTATGCCTTAAGCATATGTGATTATATCCACTTGATAACCCAATCCTAGTTTTATTTGCAAGCTTTCTATTTTATTTCTTTATCAAAGCTACTTCCTTAGAGAGTACTCAAGTGACTTATAGATTCTAGCAAGATATAGCTGAAGGTTGCATAAAGAGCATAAAATTTGGCCTAAGCTAGAAAATCTTGATGTCATCCTAAGGCATGAGATTGAACTTAGTTGAAACTCCACTAGTTTACCACCCCTCATTAGTGCTTACCCCCACTTGTAGATGCTAGTGCTAAGCATAAAACTTGATCAACTTTAGATGTGAATACTTGGTGAAAATGGTTATGAAAACCTTGGAATGATGGATCATTCTATTGAAATGTTTTGACATGTTTTGACATGTGTTTCCGAACACCAGATGATTTTGGTGATGAAAATGTTGAGGCATGAGTCTTAGCCCTTTATAAAACTGATGGTTGTCTGGATGCGATACCATTCCATTTTTTATCGTACAACCACAATACCCGAAGATTGGGTAGGGCTTGACTGGAAACTTATATACCTTAGTATTAGTTTCCTCACGGCCAAGGTCTGAGCTGAGGCTACCTTGTGAAGATTTTCCACCTGTGCAGTACCCAAGATGACAGTTGGTCATGGTTGGGAGGCCAAACTCACAGGAGAGGTGCTTATACTAGGGCGTGTAATTGTAGGATTGATTATCCGCATACTGAGTATGGTGAATTCAGGATTTGTTCCTGACGGATGTATCGAATGTTGTGGTGAAAGTGTACAATCTCTGCAGAGTGTCAAACTATTCGAATAGCCACGTCCGCGGTTATGGACAGTTGGAGTGGCCATACTGTTCCCCCGTCAACTGTTTTCAAAATGACTTGTGAAATGAATTGAGACTTTGACTTGACCACAACAGAGTTGTGGCATGAAATACAAGTTCCCACTTAGGTGTTATAAACTTCAACTAGCTCTCTTGCTTCTGAACTTAGTAGAGATAAATCTGGCTTTTGCAAAACAACCCTAGAGACTAGTGTCCTATTATCCAAAAACCCGTTTACTTGTTAGTATTAGTTTGTGAGTACTTAAAGAGTACTCATGGCTTTGTCCCTGGCTATTCCCGTGGCCAGACTATGAAGAGGAGTACCTGGAGGATGGACCCCGGGAAGGTTACGACAACTAGGATCATCTCCCATCGTCAGCATTGCCTGTGACCCCGAAGATGGAGCTTCGCCTATGCTACCGTTATTATTACGTATTCCGCTGCTTGAAGTTGTATTAAGAACTGGATCATGAGATCCTTATTTGTGTAAGACCTTATATATGGTTTGTAATGGATGATGTACTATGGTATCCAATTCTGTTATGTCTCGCAAAAATGGTAATCCTGGAATTGCGATGTATGGCATAACAAGCATCTGGGATTAAAAATCCGGGTGTTGACAAGTTGGTATCAGAGCCATCCTGACCATAGGAGACCCTAGTTAGACTGGACGTTTGAATCAAAAACTTAGTTTCAAAACGAAAGGAAGTAAATATTTACGAAAACTTATTCTCATTCTTATCCCCTTTGATTCTTTCAGGAAAATTCATGTTCCCCAAAAATTCTTGCAAAATACATAAAATTTGACACACTTGATCACTCTACTAACTTCCTCATCCTATATTCTTATAGATGGACGTGAAGTACAACAAGTTTTACCAATTGGGGAATGGAGGAGACCTCATCTTTGAGAGGGATTTGGACCAGCTTTCGGAACTTCTGGAGCGTCCTCACCCCGAGTTCTTCGGAGCTCAGCTCAATGATCAAGGAGGAGAAGATCTATAGTGGCTAATTGTTGCAAGTCTCCGAGGAAAGATTGAACCTCCCACTGCTGAGGGAATTCAGTTTACCTTGAGAGAGAACAACTAGCTCGATGGACTTGCCAGGGCCATGCAGGAAACTCTTTCCCGTCTGTGTGGGTAGAGCATCAATCAGATCAAGGGAACCCGTTTTGAGTTTTGCCCAAGGCGTGATGCAAATGGACAACCACTGGAAGCCCCATACCACCCTGAGCTGAAGACTCAATTGGACCACCTTAGCTTCATGATGTACGATCGTCAGCAGGAGTTGGATAACGGCCGTGACTACTCCAACCAAAAGTCTGCCATCATCAAGACGAAGGATCAGACCATCGCCATGCTAGCAAAGGATCGCAAGTCTCTCCGCCGTCAGCTTGACAAGAAGGAGCGCATTATTGCCCGTCTTCGCCACCGCATCTCATCTTTGGAGGAGACCATCCACGAGAGAGACATGCAGTTGGAGGAAAGGGAGAATGCCGGAGAGGATCTTCGTGGAGACCCCTACTCCTATCTCAGCGATCATGATGATTTTCTGGAGGATCAGGATATGGACTTCTTCACCGATGAGGATGATTTCGCCTTCATCGATGATGATGAGGATGATGAAGCCACCGATTCCAAGGAGTAGTACCACTTGAGCACTAGCATAGTGAGTAGTATTCGGTCCCACTGTAGCGTAGATTCCAGAATGGTTCTTAAAACCATCTATTTTTCTTTGTTGTGGTGTGTGTTGTATCGTGTGCTATGAATGAATGAATGAAAAGCAGGTTGATAGAAAATCTGAGTCAAACTTTAAAAACTTTTCAAAATCCCAGAACCTTAGAAATTTCCCTCTTTTCTCATGATCTATCTCAATCTTCAGATGCCACACGAAGGAAGTGGTTCATCCCCGGACCCGATGTTGCAGATCCTGCAAATGTTGACTTCTGACCGTGAAGCTGAAAGAGCGGAACGTCAAGCCAACCTAGCCACCCTGCAACAGATAGCTCAGCTAGCCCACAACAACCAAGGCCACGGAAATCAAGATAACCATGGATCTAAGCTCAAGAATTTCCAGAATACCAACCCACCTGTTTTCACTAAGTCAGAAGAACCCCTAGACGCCGATGATTGGCTGCAAAC
Organism: Avena sativa; assembly: GCA_916181665.1. Taxonomy (NCBI): domain Eukaryota; kingdom Viridiplantae; phylum Streptophyta; class Magnoliopsida; order Poales; family Poaceae; genus Avena; species Avena sativa. Next base: position 202,077,817 of record OV702282.1, read on the forward strand.
CATGGAAAATAACCTGTAAGTCGTCGGAGTGGAAGCCAACGAGAAAGTTTTTTTCGCCACCCACTATCTAGCCAGAGATGCCAGGGCATGGTGGAACAGTGTTCGCGCAATGACCGGAGGCCAGATGATGACCTGGGAGGAATTCAAGGTCAAGTTTAGCAGAACCCATGTGCCACCAGGTTTGATCAAGAGGATGAGAGACGAGTTCAGAGAACTGAAGCAAGGAAGGATGACTGTAGTGTAATACTATGACAAATTCTTGTCATTAGCTAGGTATGCCCCGGATGAGATCGACACCGAAGCCAAGAAGAAAGAACGATTCCTGAATGGTCTGCATGATGAGATGCAGACTGTGTTAGTTAATATCCCCTTTGCGGATATTGAAGCCCTTGTCGACTCTGCTATCCAGATGGAAGGAAAGATCAACCAAGCTAATGAGAACCACAAGCGTCGCATGATGCATCAGCCAGGAACCCATCATCCCCAAAGTATTGCCCTAACCCATCTCCAGGATTTGCCCCAAGAACCAACAGACCCCCGATGAACCATCCGACCTATCCAAACCGTGGAAACCCTAGACCCGGAGGAAATCACAACAACCCCGGCAACTCTAGCAATTTCAACAGTGCCCCACCCAAGTTCAACAACAACAATGCTGCCGCCAACACCAACACTGCCCCGAGGACTAGAAGCAATGATGTGCCTGTAGCAGCAAAGGACAAGTCGCAAGTGACTTATTATGACTGTGGAAATAAGGGTCACTACTCCAACAAGTGCCCCAACAAGAAGAATGCCGCAGCACCCAATGCAAATGCCCCAGCTCAGCAGCAACGTCGTGTTCAGCCAGGAAGAAGGTTTGTCCCAGGGAATTCGCTCAACCGCAACGGCCGTCTTTTTCTCATGCATGCTGAAGAAGCTCAGGAAGCGCCAGACGTCGTGCTGGGTATGTTTTCTGTTAATTCAGTACTTGCAAGAGTGTTGTTTGATGCTGGTGCATCGCATTCATTTGTCACCGAAGAATTTGCATGCACTAGTAAAATTCAACCCACCAAACTGAAGCATGTCATGATTGTTCAAATTCCCGGATCAACCACCAAGGCTAGGAAAATTTGCAAAGCCGTCCCTATCCGAATCCATGGCATAGATTTTTATGCTAATCTGATAGTACTCGGAACTAAAGGTTTGGAAGTAGTACTAGGAATGGATTGGATGTCCAAACATAAAGGATTGATTGACTGTGCCAAGAAAGCCATAACCATGACCAGTACAGACGAAATATCAGTCAAGCATATATCTGAAACCTTACCTCGCCAATTCAAATGCAACAAGAGTATAGCCCAACCTACCATTGACCAAGTCCGGATAGTCTGTGAATACCCCGATGTATTTCCAGATGTTTTGCCCGGTATGCCCCCAGATCGGGATATCGAGTTTATCATCGAACTAATCCCCGGGACTGGACCCATTGCCCAGAGACCATATAGTATGAACCCGTCGGAACTAGAAGAACTGAAGAAGCAATTGGATGCCATGTTGGAAATTGGATTGATTCAACCAAGTGCGTCACCATGGAGATCACCTGTCTTGTTTGTGGACAAGAAAGATGGAGGTAACCGTTTGTGTATGGATTATCGGAAGTTGAATGATGTCACCATCAAGAACAAGTACCCCTTGCCCAAGATAGAAGATTTGTTTGATCAGTTGACCGGTGCCAACGTATTTTCTAAGATTGATCTTAGGACTGGCTATCATCAACTCAAAATTCGTGCAGAGGATATCCCAAAGACTGCCTTTACCACCAGATATGGATTGTACGAGTATACAGTCATGTCTTTTGGATTAACCAATGCCCCCGCTTATTTCATGAATCTCATGAATAAGATTTTTATGGACTTCCTGGATAAGTTTGTCGTTGTTTTCATCGATGACATTCTAATTTATTCCAAATCGGAAGAAGAACATGAGCTACACCTAAGGACCATTCTTGGAACCCTTAGAGAGCATCAGTTGTATGCCAAGTTTAGCAAATGTGAATTCTGGTTACAGGAGGTAGGATTCCTCGGTCACATTGTATCAGCCGGAGGAATTGCCGTTGATCCTGCAAAAGTGAAAGATGTAGAAGATTGGCAAGCCCCAACCACTCAAACCCAAGTTCGTGCATTTCTCGGATTGGCGGGATATTACCGCAAGTTCGTAGAAGGATTCTCGAGTATCGCTAGACCCATGACCCAATTACTGAAGAAGTACAAGAAGTTTGAATGGACGGATAAATGTGAAGCGAGTTTTCAAGAACTCAAGAGGAGATTGATTTTAGCCCCAATCTTGATCATGCCGGATATCACGAAGCCCTTCGACGTGTATTGTGACGCATCCAAGATCGGTCTCGGATGTGTGATAATGCAAGAAGGCAAAGTTATATCTTATCTATCTCGACAACTGAAGCAACATGAGCAAAATTACCCAACCCATGACCTCGAACTCGCAGCCGTAGTTCTAGCCCTGAAGACATGGAGACATTACCTGATGGGAAATCGTTGTGAGATATATATACGGATCACAAGAGTCTGAAGTATATATTCACTCAGAAGGAGCTAAATATGAGACAGAGAAGATGCATTGAGCTAATCAAGGATTATGATCTGGACATTCACTATCACCCTGGTAAAGCCAATGTGGTAGCAGATGCCCTTAGCAGATTGCCGTGCCGCTTGAACTCCATGATCTTGAAGGAGCAACCAAGCTTGCACAAAGAAATGGAAGATTTTTGAATGGAATTAGTAAGTGAAGGATTTTTGGCTAGCATAGAACTTCAGCCCACTTTGATCAGTCAGATCAAGGAGGCCCAGAAGGGGAATGCTAGTATCGACGGAATCAAGCGTCGTATTGGTAAAGGCAAAGTACCCGGATTCACCGAAGACGAAGAAGGAGTTCTATGGTACAAAGGACGCCTTTGTGTACCATCAGATTCTGAGTTGAAAGAAGTTATTTTGAAGGAGGCTCATGATACTCTTTATTCTATCCATCCCGGAGGAACTAAGATGTATCAAGATTTGAAGGAGCAATTTTGGTGGCCTAAGATGAAGCGAGAAATTGGAAGCTACATCGCCAAGTGTGATATATGTCAGCGAGCCAAGGCAGGACATCAAAGACCCGCTGGATTGTTGCAACCCTTACAGATTCCGGAATGGAAATAGAATTCCGTTGGAATGGACTTTATCACTGGACTGCCTACTTCTAGTAGGGGAAATGACTCTTTCTGGGTCATAATGGACCGATTGTCCAAAGTCGCCCATTTCTTGCCCGTTAAGACCACATATCAGAGTTCGAAGCTAGCAGAGTTATACATCGCTAGAATAGTTAGTTTGCATGGAGACCCCAAGAACATTGTATCGGATCGAGGAACTTAGTTTACCTCGAGATTCTGGAAGAAAGTCCAAGAAGGTTTAGGAACCCGCCTAGATTTCAGTACCGTGTATCACCCTCAGACAGATGGACAAATGGAGCGAGTAAATCAAATACTCGAAGATATGCTGAGATCATGTGTGTTAGAATATGGATCCAAGTGGGAAGATTGTCTGCCGTTTGCAGAATTTTCATACAACAACAGTTATCAAGCCAGTTTGCAAATGGCCCCATTTGAATTCATGTACGGAAGGAAGTGTCGCACCCCTTTGAACTGGTCGGAAGTAGGAGAGAGTCAGATTTTCGGACCCGACATCCTACGAGAAGCAGAAGAGAAGGTTCACAAGATTCGTGAGCACCTCAAGACTGCCCAGTCCAGACAGAAGAGTTACGCCGACAAGAGACGTCGAGACCTCGCCTTCAACATAGGAGATTTTGTTTATCTGAAAGTATCGCCATTGAAGGGAATGCAGCGTTTCCAACTCAAAGGAAAGTTAGCCCCCAGATATATCGGACCTTTCAATATTCTGAACCGTCGAGGAGAAGTGTCGTATCAATTGGAACTGCCCGAAGAGATGTCAGCCGTGCACAATGTGTTCCATATCTCGTTACTTCGCAAGTGTCTCGAAGTTCCAGAGAAGACGGAAGTGTTCAAGAATATCGATCACCGGACCATAGAGATCAACGATTACCTAACCTATCCCGAAGTACCCATCCATATTTTGGAAGAAGCTTTCAGAACTACCCGAACCCGAAGCATCAAGTTTCTCAAGATTCAGTGGAGCAACCACACAGAAGAGGAAGCTACTTGGGAGCGCGAAGATCACATCAGGACGGAGTTTCCCGATCTCTTCAAAACCTAGGTAATCTTTTTCGTCCTTTTTAAAATCTCGGGACGAGATTTTGTTTAAGGGGGGAAGGTTTGTAACATCCCAAAAATACTAAACTTGGATCATCAAACTCTAATCATCAAAATTAGGGTTAACAAAAAACTTTTCTAAATAAAATTATGGAAGCATGCATGTGAGTATGCATTTCATTTTGAATTCTTTTGAACCACCTTGTTTGTGTGTTCCATTGCTTGTAAATGGATGCTTAGGTGAAATAAACATCATCTAAACATTTCCCACACTTTTCCCAAAGACAAGTAAATCAAAACAAATAAAATAAAGGAATGGTCATTTTGACCAATTTAACTCCCATGCCTACTTTGGCTGCCTCAAACTTTCAGAACCTAACAGAAACTTTTCTGGATCTTTGCACCCCTTGATTGTACTCATAACAAAGTATCAAGGCCCACTTTGTGATCATCCAGAAACTTTCAAATGCATAGTTTAAATGACAATTCAAAATTGAATCTTTATCATATGGGAAGATCCCACTTTTTCAAAAACCACTCAAACAAGCTCAACTTTCAAAACCCAAGCATCTGTAGACTCACCAGCACCAACCTATCACACCCATAAAAAATCTTTTCAAAATTCAGAACTTGAGTTCTTGCGGCCATTTCATCAAACACTTGGCAGACACAAATCAAACAAAATCCAAACACTATTGTGAGCAGTGATTGAAGCCTAACTTGTTCCCTCTCTGGTTACAACTAGGTTTTAGTAGGTCATCTAGCTCAATTGCACACCCTTAGCATCACTGTAAGCTTGGCATTGCCATCAATGGTGAGCAGGCCGAATGCACCCTTGTCACACACATGTCGACAGCCATCTAGGAGGAGAAACATGCCTAGCCAGCATGTGTGGGAGCAAGCCAATACCCCACCGCCACTCCCTGTCCAGCGCTCGAACCCTGCCAAGCTCGCCAGCAACCATGCTGAGAGCGCTCCCCGTGCGCCACGCTCAACCGACGCCCACAGACCGCACGCCGCCCTCGCCGCGTGCATACGTGATCACCACCATCCCAGCAACCCCGCAGACATGCTTGTTCACCGCCGCGCGGACCACGCGCGCTGTGCGCCATTAAATCTTCCGTCGGGCACGCGCAGAGCACCGTCGCGTTCCGAACAAGCTGCACCTCCCCACGCCTCGCCACCATGTCATTGAGCATCACAAGGGAGCACCGCACCGCCCCCTACCGTCGCCCACGTCTCTGGCCGTCTGTACCGTCGACCACGACGAGCTCACCTTGCGCCCCGTCGGTCCCCTCTCGCCACTATAAATAGAGGCCACCCCAGCCGAATTGAGAACACCATCTCACTCCCCTCTCCTCACTGATCATTCCACCCCGTTCCCGGAGCAAGGCGAGCAGCACAGCAACGGAATTTCACCGGAGCCCGCCGCTGCTGGAGAAGAAGGGAGCCAGCAATTAGAGCCGCCCTAGGAGAAGCTGCCGGTACCAGGAGGTTCGCCGTCGTCGACTTCGTCATTCGCCCGCCTCGCCGACCCTCTTCTGAACCCCGGTGAGCCCCCAACGACCCCCACTGGCCACGCTAGGTTTCTGTCTCGTCGGCGTTGTCCAACGTCGACGATGACCCTCAGCCGTTGGATTAGAACCAGATCGAACGCAAAACATCGCCCATACTGCTTCGCACCCCCCTGTCTCACTGACGCGTGGGGAAAGCGACTTAACCAGCCCGCGGAAGCGCTGTGCTTAGCACACCGGCCCAGTATCACTTCCCGCGCAGCCCAGTTATTTGAAATTAACCTTTTCCATTTTAATGCAGACACACTTCTGTACCTAGATTCAAAAATCAACCCAGATCGACTCAGTGCACCAAATTGAATGAAACCAATTTTGTTAGAAAGGTCTGGAAATTCTGAATCCAAGCCCGTTGGATTCAAGTCATTTGGATCTGTAAATCACCCTTGGTAAAAATAACAAGGCAGAAGCTTTTCTGCATTCAAACATTTTTCAAATTTAAACCACAATATCTTTTGAGTTGTTTCCAACTCTCAAAAATCACATTTGACCATACCTTTCAGAATATATAAAAATATATAGGTTTACTTACAGAAATAATGACCAAGTAATAAAAGAATGCTACATAGGCATTTCTAGTCACTTATTTATAAAATAAAAGGGTAAAATCTTATTAAATTGTGACACCACTTTAAATCACATTCCCATGGACTAAAGCATGTGGTGATGACATGTGTAAACATGATCCCATGTTTGGTTTGGAGAATATTAAATCTTAAGTAGTTTTTCAATGAGTAGAAATTACTTTTCTAAAAATAAAAGAAATTAAACCAAGCTTTAATCTTGTAATGTTAGTGATGATGCTAGATCATCTATAGGACCTTTTGTGTGATGATTGCAAGTAGTTAAGTATTGTTTGGTGATTGTGTACATCGTATTTATTTATAGACGCTAGTACCGACCAAGGATACGAGGAGGAAGGAGGATACTACAAAGAAGCCGAGGAGAACTTCAACCACTGCTCTGCACAAGGCAAGCCTAATACTACTAGTGAATGTGCAAGCTAACACTTGCAAGATATTCTACTGATGCAACAAACCCTTACTTGTTACCATGCCAATCCTATGCCTTAAGCATGTGTGATTATATCCACTTGATAACCCAATCCTAGTTTTATTTGCAAGCTTTCTATTTTATTTCTTTATCAAAGCTACTTCCTTAGAGAGTACTCAAGTGACTTATAGATTCTAGAAAGATATAGTTGAAGGTTGCATAAAGAGCATAAAATTTGGCCTAAGCTAGAAAATCTTGATATCATCCTAAGGCATGAGATGGAACTTGGTTGAAACTCCACTAGTTTACCACCCCTCATTAGTGCTTACCCCCACTTGTAGATGCTAGTGGTAAGCATAAAACTTGATCAACTTTAGATGTGAATACTTGGTGAAAATGGTTATGAAAACCTTGGAATGATGGATCATTCTATTGAAATGTTTTGACATGTGTTTCCGAACACCAGATGATTTTGGTGATGAAAATGTTGAGGCATGAGCCTTAGCCCTTTATAAAACTCATGGTTGTCTGGATGCGATACCATTCCAATTTTTATCGTACAACCACAATACCCGAAGATTGGGTAGGGCTTGACTGGAAACTTATATACCTTAGTATTAGTTCCCTCATGGACAAGGTTTGAGCTGAGGCTACCTTGTGAAGATTGTCCACCTGTGCAGTACCCAAGATGACAGTTGGTCATGGTTGGGAGGCCAAACTCACAGGAGAGGTGCTTATACTAGGGCGTGTAATTGAAAGGTTCGGATTGATTATCCGCAAACTGAGTATGGTGAATTCAGGATTTGTTCCTAACGGATGTATCGAATGTTGTGGTGAAAGTGTACAATCTCTGCAGAGTGTCAAACTATTCGAATAGCCGCGGCCGCGGTTGTGGACAGTTGGAGTGGCCATACTGTTCCCCCGTCAGCTGTTTTCAAAATGACTTGTGAAATGAATTGAGACTTTGACTTGACCACAACAGAGTTGTGGCATGAAATACAAGTTCCCACTTCGGTGTTATAAACTTCAACTAGCTCTCTTGCTTCTGAACTTAGTAGAGATAAATCTGGCTTTTGCAAAACAACCCTAGAGCCTAGTGTCCTATTATCCAAAAACCCGTTTACTTGTTAGTATTAGTTTGCGAGTACTTAAAGAGTACTCATGGCTTTGTCCCTGGCTATTCCCGTGGCCAGACTATGAAGAGGAGTACCTGGAGGATGGACCCCAAGAAGGTTACGACAACTAGGATCATCTCCCATCGTCAGCATTGCCAGTGACCCCGAAGATGGAGCTTCGCCTACGCTACCGTTATTATTACGTATTCTGCTGCTTGAAGATGTATTAAGAACTGGATCATGAAATCCTTATTTGTGTAAGACCTTATGTATGGTTTGTAATGGATGATGTACTATGGTATCCAATTCTGTTATGTCTCACAAAAATGGTAATCCTGGGATTGCGATGTATGGCATAACAGGCATCTGGGATTAAAAATCCGGGTGTTTACACAAAGTGTGTAAGGTAAACAATTACACTTGTTCCATGAACAAGAGACTGTTGTTTTCTCCCTAGTAGCAACAACACATCTACAACCTTAGAGATTTATGTTACTTCCCTTAGATTAAATAGAGGCATGAACCCACTATCGAGCGTAAATACCCCCTCTTGGAGTCACTAGCATCTACTTGGCCAAGATAGCTACTAGAAACGGAGAGCATGCAAGATCTCAAACAACAAAGACATGATAGAATCAATAAGACAAAACCATTAATAAATTTGACATAGTAATCTCAATATCCATCGGATCCCCGCAAACACAACATGCATGATTACAAATAGATGATCTTGATCATGAACGGAGTTCACAAGATCTAAACATGGTAGCACAAAGGAGGATATACAACCATCTAGCTACTACATGGACACATAGTCCAAGGTGGAACTACTCACACTTCATACCAGAGGCTGGCATGATGATGAAGAAGGCCTCTGGGATGATCTCCCCTCCGGCAGGGTGTTGGGAAGAGCTTCAGATCCCTCGATCTAGGGACGATGGTGGTGGCGGCTATAGACGGTTTCGTGGAATATTGATCGGGTACTTAGGGTTTTGGCATTGGGGGTCTTTATAGCGAAGAGACGAGGCAGGGGCAGCCAGGGCGGTCGCACCCCCCCCCAGGCGCGGGCTGGGCCCAGTCGCACGGCCAGGGGTGTGTCCCCCTGGTGGCTCCCCTCTGTCTCGTAATCTAGCTCCATGTTCCCCACGGTAAAATATTGAATTTGGCTTTTGTCCCATCCAATTCCGAGAATATTGATTTTCTGCCTTTTCTGGAACCAAAAACAGAAGAAAACAGGTAACTGGCACTATGGCATCTTGTCAATAAGATAGTCCAGAAAAACATATAAAAACACCTCAAAGTGTAGACAAAGCAAAGTAGATACTAAACAAGCATGGAACATCAAAAGTTATAGATACGTTTCCGACGTATCAAGCATCCCCAAGCTTAACTCTTGCTCTTCATCGAGTAGGTAAGTGATAAAAAGAATAATTTTCTAGGTGACATGCACCATAAAAATCAATATCAAACCATTTGCAAGCATTGAAAGCTGGGATCAAAGAACTCTAAACATGAGCATGAAAGATGGAGTTCTAACAATAAGACAAAGTAACTATGCATGCAACATGAAAGGTTGCAAACAGAGATCATGAATAACATGCATTGAAAAACGTTTATTTGTTTCACATACAGAAAACATAGCATAGTGGCATTCAGCTTGTCCCTCATGGAGTAGCAAATAGATGCATAGGACACCTTCAAAGTTCATAAGAGTGACTAGATACAAATAGCACAAGAACAAGTAATATCAGCATTATGCATCAATCAATAAGTTTTGGGACAATGCAGATAGAACTAAGAATGGCAACTATGCTATCTTAATTGGTGCCTAAGGATAGAAGGTGGAGACTCAATATAATGGTGGAAGAAAGGCCCTTCATAAAGAGAAGCAGGGATTTCAAGTTTAAAAAAAGAGCTTCCAAAGATTATGGTACTTGTTAGCTTTCAGCCCTCATTACCCCTATCATAAGCATCTTGAAGTGATTAAGGTTAAAGTGAACAAACTATGGAGTATATGCTTGACAAAGTATAAGTTGGCAATCTCATGTCCCTTGAATACGAGGGTCGCTCCTCATGCTACTCAACTTTAGTCACCTGTAAGTTCTTGTCATAGTAAGTACATGTGTATCATAGAGAACCGCCAACGGGGTACCCCTTGCACATGATACATGAGCTATCTCATAATCAAAATGACAAGGCAAGCAGACAATGAGCATCTCAACAATCTTCTTATTTACCATGGGAAAATGGTGTTTTTTCTCTCTTTCCTCTTTTCAATATGTCTCTCTTTTTTTATAAAAAGAAAGCTTCATAGATTGCTCACTATGGTGATGCTGCAAGTTTCCCATGATTAGGCATGGCTTAGGATAGCGGCCTAGGAGTTTATCTAACACACATACATAACTCCATGGACTTATAAGCTCCCCTTTTATTTCACACCGACGACATCCATAGACAAAACAACATGATATCAACTGTGTACAAAGTACAAGTGCAATGTTGAAAGCATTCCCCGTGACAGCATGGTTCTGCTAATTCCAACATATAAGTGCAATCATATACAACATATATGACACGATGGTTCAAGTTTATTGGGGTCAAGAAAAAAAGTGTGCCATCAAGTTCGTGAGAGCTTTGATCACTAAGTTTTCACATAACAAAATACTTTTTAATTGGAAGATAGATGAAAACAAGAATATACTTGGAATGGTGTAACACACCATGCATAGGAATTTATAGTGGACACTTTGTAATAACTTGGTTTCTTGGGAGTTGGATGCATGAGTAGAGCTTACTCATACAATTGGAGGCTAGCAAAAGATTGGGAGCGACCAACTAAGAGAGCAAATAATGGCCATAATCATGTAGAGCGACAAAAAATTACTAATCAAAGCATAAGGTGGTACTACAAGTCAAGGACTAAATGATCATAGAGGCTATGGTGACTTGTTCATAGTCATAACATGGCGTGAGCATGTGACAAGTCAACCCAAACAAAGCATCAAAGGAGAATACCACAATACTATGCTTTTTATATGCTAAAACAACGCATGATTCTTCCAAGGAACATTAAGCAATCCTATTTGTTTGGAACAAGTCATTCCCCAATGAAAACTAATACGCTCCAAGAACAACACAACAGTGCATGAAACAATAAAAACGAAGTGTCTAGAAAGACCTGTGATTTTTATTGATGAAGAAGGGGATGCCTTGGGCATCCCCAAGCTTTGACGCTTGTACCTCTTGAATATTTCTTGGGCTGACAAGGGGTGGCATCCCCAAGCTTGATATTTTGTCCATTCTTCATCTCATTACATCATTCTTTCTCTACACCAGAAAATTTTCCTTTATACAAAACTTCACACAATCTTTATTAGCAACATTAGTGTATTCAAAAGATAATAGACCTTTGTAGTTTAGTTTTAGAACAGAAAAACATTCACTAAAAACACAAGATACTATATAAATTCCCTCAAAAAGCTCAATTTCCCAAAATGAACCCAAAAAAGAATCAATAAGAAGCAAATGCAAATAATGCCAGAAATATGTCAAAACAGAGCAGTAGGTAGAAACCGATTTTTTATAAGACCTTCTGTTGCTCAAATAAAAAAGTGTTGAACTAACTAAAGTTAGATAACATACTGGGGGATTTATTCAGAAAATATCAGTTCAATACGACTTAAAGATATTTTACACGAATTTTTACGGTGGAGCACAAAAATCTGTTTCAGGACAGCAACTCCCCAAATCTTACTTCCCTCTCATTAGAGGTTATTCTTGGCACAAAAAGCAAATAGAAAGGATAAGGAGAGGTCATTACTGAATTAATAACTTCCAAGACTCAAGAAAAATTTTGGGTTATCTTCCAATAAGTACTTTTCTTTAACGCCTTTAAGTTAGGCTTGATAGTTTGAGAAGATACTCACATAAAAAATATGAATTGAAGTAAAAGAGAGCATCAAGAAGAAAATTCCGCTTTTAAGTCTAACCCACTTCCTATGCATAGGAATATTGTAAGAAAATAAATCAAAGAAGAACATAGTAACAAAAAGGGTAGATAAAACAAGAGCAACTTCAAAACTTTCAACACATAGAGAGGTGTTTCAGTACCATGGAAACTTCAACAACCATATTTTCATCTCTCATAATAATTTTCAGTAGCCTCATGAATAAACTCAACAATATAACTATCACATAAAGCATGCTTTTTATGATCTACAAACAAATAATTTCTATCAAGCTCAAAAATAGTGGGATTAAAACCTTCAAACCCACTTTTAACAATTTTATAACAAGGTGAATGATCATTCAATATAGGACCATCATCTAGAGCTTTATCATAAACATTTTCTAAGAAAAAATTAGGCACAAATAAAGGATTATCATAGATAACAGGAGCGTAACTATTATCACAAGTTTTACCCATAGCAAATATTTCAAAAGATTCCACAGGAACATAACATTCATCCTCCTTTGGTAAGCATGGAGGACAATCAAATAATGTAAGAGATAAAGAGTTACTCTCATTAGAAGGTAGGCATGGGTAGATACATTCTTCCTCCTCTTGACCATCACTCTCCTCCACTTTTTCATCTAATGAGCTTTCAGGTTCAACAATTTCGTCTTCCATAGGCTTCTGCAAGGCATTAGTATCTTCCGTTTGTGGAAAGCACCTATTAAAATATTCAAGAATATAGCCATTTTCTTCCTTGTAATTATCAAAGAAAAATTTAAGTATCTCATAAACCTCATATTCATAAGGTGCATCATCAGTATTTTCAAGCAAACTGACAAGTTCAAATGCACCCTTGAAGGCAATAAATTCTTCAATTTGGTCCACATCATAAAAGTCATAATTTCCTTTAACATAAGAATATATGGTAACATTATCATTATACTCACATTAAAAAGGTAGGTGTTTATACCTCCTATAGCAACAAGATTTATCAAAGCAATAAGTAACATTATAAGTAGAGAACACCCTCTAGCAATAGTATTCAATTCATTAATTTGTTCCCATAAGTGTTTCCCTTTTTGTGACAAGCGGTGTTCCTTATAATAATACTTTTCTTCTTCCGTGAACCCACCTTGCCAATAAGAACTAGTTTCAAATAAACCATCCATTGATAGAAAGCATGACAAAGCAAGGCAATGACAGACCAGCAACTAGAGAAGGATCTAATTTTTTTGTGTTTTTGATAAGAGAAAGTAAACTAATCTAAACTAATTTTTTGGAGTTTTTTATAAAAAGAGGCAAACAAAACTAAGCAAAAGAAACTAAGAAAAACAAAAACAAATAAAGAGAAAGGTTGTAAAGGACACCCCTTGTGAAGCCGTCCTTAGCCTCCCCGGCAACGGTGCCAGAAAATCTTGATGGTGCGTGGAAGCTTCGTTGGGAGACCCCCAAGAGGAAGGTGTGATGAGCACAGCAACAAGTTTTCCCTCAGTAAGAAACCAAGGTTATTGAACTAGTAGGAGGAAGGAAACGACTCAAAGGTGTTTCTAGCAACTTGGAAACCTTCACAACACAAACTCAAGACTTTGCCCCAACGAACAGTGAGGTTATCAATCTCACCAGTTTGCTGAAAACAAAGGGTTAACTATATGGTGTGGAAGGTAATAGTGGTTTGCAGAAAGTAAAAAAGTAACAGCGGAAGATGTATCAATGGTAAAGATTGGACCGGGGTCCATAGTTCACTAGAGGTGTTCTCCTTAAGAAAAACAAATATGGCATGCTGGGTAAACAAATTACAGCAGGGCAATTGACAGGACTAAGCAAGGCATAACAATGCAATACTAGACATTCATGATCCTATGAGATTCGATTGGGCAATTGACAGGACTGAGCAAGGCATAACAATGCAATACAACAAGATACATAAACTGCCATCCAACTGCATCTATGACTAGTAATCCACCTTCAGGTTATCATCCGAAACCCCTCCAGTATTAAGTTGCAAGCAACGGATAACTGCTTTAAGCAAAGTGTGTAAGGTAAACAATCCACTTGTTCCATGAACAAGAGACCGTTGTTTTCTTCCTAGTAGCGACAGCACATCTACAACCTTAGATATTTCTGTCACTTCCCTTAGATTAAATAGAGGCATGAACCCACTATCGAGCATAAATACCCCTATTGGAGTCAGTAGCATCTACTTGGCCAAGATAGTTACTAGAAATGGAGAGCATGCAAGATCTCAAACAACAAAGACATGATAGAATCAATAAGACAAAACCATTAACCAATCTAATATAGTAATCTCAATATCCATCGGATCCCCACAAACACAACATGCATGATTACAAATAGATGATCTTGATCATGAATGGATCTCACAAGATCTAAACATGGTAGCACAAAGGAGGAGATACAACCATATAGCTACTACATGGACCCGTAGTCCAAGGTGGACCTACCCACACTTCATACCGGAGGTTGGCATGATGAAGAAGAAGGCCTTCGGGATGATCTCCCCTTGGCAGGGTGCCAGGAAAAGCTTCAGATCCCCCCGATCTAGGGACGATGGTGGTGGCGGCTACAGACGGTTTTGTGGAATTTTGATCGGGTACTTAGGGTTTTGGCATCGGGGGTATTTATAGGTGAAGAGGCGAGGCAGGGGCAGCTAGGGCGGCCGCACCCCCCAGGCGGGGGCTAGGCCCAGCCGCGCGGCCAGGGGTGTGGCCCCCTGGTGGCTCCCCTCCGTCTCGTACTATAGCTCTGTGTTCCCCATGGTAAAATATTGACTTTGGCTTTTGTCCCGTCCAATTCCGGGAATATTGATTTTCTGCCTTTTCTGGAACCAAAAACACAAGAAAACAGGCAACTGGCACTTTGGCATCTTGTTAATAGGTAAGTCCAGAAAAACAAATAAAAACACCTCAAAGTGTAGAGAAGCAAAGCAAATTAGATACTAAACAAGCATGGAACATCAAAAATTATAGATACGTTTCCGACGTATCACTCCCACGTGGCCTTCCGGTGGACCCACCATGGACTGGGCCCCCTCTGTCAGTGCGTGTGGGTAGGATTAGTGCGGTAACAAAATTTTCTGGCTATGTGATGACGTCAGCATTGCATCATGCTGATGGAGTATTCCTTTTCGTTTTTTAATGTTTTCTGAAATAATTTCTGTAAATAAGAAATATATGACATGTGGGCCCTTCTGTAATTTAAATAAACCTTTTCAGAAATGTTTTCTGATTAATAAAAATATAACAGTAATTCCAAAATGTAAATTATTTTATAATATTCCAAAAAATGATTTAAAATGAATTAAAATGGAGAAATTTATAACTAATTCATTTTAAATCAGAAAAATACAAATAATATATCAAAATGATCAAAAATGAGATCTACACAATAGAGCTATAATCATGCATTGTTAAGCAACTTTCATTGCAAGTTTAATTAGAAGAACCAATTGAACCCCGCGGGTGATTCCGAGGGTTCTCTTGTTCTAGGGTTTGTACCCCTCGGATGCCGCTTAAATTGCCAAGCATGCCTTAGGGTTACAATTCAACAACTTTCAACTTGGCATATCATCATACTTGCTTGAGCATTGCATCGATGCCACATGTTGATTGTTTCCCTCTCTTTCCGGTGTTTTGGTTCTTCTCTGGTAGAATACGATATCGAGATCAAGATCGAAGACTGAGATCAAGACCATCGAAGATCGACGAACAATACTTGACCAACTATAATCAAGTCAAGTACTAGGTGTACGAAGCTCTGCTTTCTGGATATCAACAGGCAAAGGCAAGACTAGACCCACACATGATATAATCCTATGCTTTCAAAGTATTTACATTCTTTCCATTTGCATGCGATTCCAAAGTCTTTTATCAATAGATAGAGTAATCCTATCTGATGCATGTTTCCTTTGTAGCCTATATTTCCTGATCCACTGCTCCTAGTATAACTAAGGTTTGGCTTGTGAAACATTGCTAGAGCTATTACATATGTTGTGCTTAGCCATGCCTAGCTGTTACCGCTGGTCCATCCGGTTGATGAATCAGATCTATGAATGAACCTAGTTTGATAGGATGACGTGGTATGATCAGAGATGGAAGTTAAACATGCTAAGGCTTGTATGGGAGGCCATGGTGGGTTTTGGTTTTTGTAGTCCCATATTTGCCACTATTAGGACCTGAGTTCTTGCCTCTTGAACCAAGACGAGCGTACAGCCACACGGGGGCCTGGAAACCCCCTCGACCAAATAGCTTGCCTAGTAGATTCCATGAGTCACATAGTTCGGGCGTTCCATTCGACATACGCATTCTGGTTCTTCTCGAAGGAGGTGCATTCATACAGGTAGTTAAGCGTGCAGGGAATGGGAGAGGCCCGGCCTCCGTAATCTCAAACCCTGTTCACATCGCTAGGGAATGACTTCGGGACTCGACCCGTTATGGCGGCATCTCCTTAGTGCGTGACTCATGGTCTCGGCGAAAGCAAGGTAAAGGTCGTGGTCAACCACTCTCTGCCGGCCTTCCAAGGAAGAGGGCTAATAACGTTTGGCATTAAGAATCGGTTGGTATGTGTGGGTAAAGTTGTACACCCCTGCAGGGTATTAATCTTTTAGAAAAGTCGTGTCCATGGTTATGGATGACTTGGGAACCGACGTGATGATCATAGAGAACTTGAACCTAATCGTAAAACTTGGTAGCTCAATGTATGCTTAAGGATACTTCCTCATGGGTGCGAGGGGGTCATCCTAGTTGGTAGGTTCAGCTGATAATGATTCAGTGGATATCAAAAGATGATCAAAGCTAGATGTACCGCTTTCTTGTTCCCTTTTAAAATATTCTGATTAGTCAAGATTCTTCTCCCTCTTGTTTTACAAAAAAAGTTGTCTTTATGCAAAATAACTCCACCAGCCATAAGTCTTGCGGAGTACACCCTGTACTCACCCTTGCTCCGTTGATATTTTTGCAGCAGAGTAAGTGTTATCATGGAAGAAGAGTTCTTTACGACATCGACATTGACGAGTAGCTTGGGGTTCCCAGTCAGCAGTCTGGGATCTATGGATTGGACATCATCGTTATGCTTCATGCCTCTTAGGCCATTTGTTAAGTTTGCTATACTTAACAGCATAATTTGCCTTCTGTTTTTTGATGTTTGTGGTCAGTGACCTCTGCTTGTAATATTTTGGTTCTTTGCTCAGTTATGAGCTTGCTATAATAATTTTTATACCATAGGGTCACTGTTGTGTTATCAATTCTCTCTCTGTACACTTTTGAGATTTTAGGTTAGGCTTATATCAGACATAGGTCTGAGATTTGTCTAGCCCTAATCCCGGGGGTGTCACATGAGACCTCCAAAAATTCCACCTTTCTCGCCGTTAGTAGCAAGACAGAAATCTATCAAATCACCCAAGTTATAAGTTCTATCCCTATTCAAAGCAGCTAAGATAAAGGTAGATCAAATGAAGATAATTTTCTAGCAGTCTTCCTAGCAAGAACACACTTGGCAATGAAATAGGAAAAATATCTAAAGAATGGGAAATGAATATTCCAAATTTTACCACTCTCCTTTGAGAAGTCGCAACCTTGGCAAATTTCAGCATATAAGTCCTTGAGTGGCTTAGGCCTCTCTCTAATCTTCTCACATGGACCCCACTATGGCACTATAATAGCTGCACAAAAATCATAAAAAGGGAGGTTGACAACTATATTCTAAATTTTGTAGTGGACCATGGGATTAGACAAGGACCGACTAAACCGAAAGTCTTGCACCATAGACATGGTTATCTTAACATATTGGTAAGGTTCTTCTCCAACAAAATGCTCCAACCCTGCATTAGAAATCATGGTTTGGAAATCCTGAAAGATCCCCGCAGCTCTCATAAATTCAAGGCATGGATATATGGAAGAGAAAACCTCCTCCTTACGATGGACTTTCATTAGCTCAGGTACCATCAATTCATGTTGATTGAGCTGATATGCACTCACCTTCTTTTCTGAAATTTTTAGACAAACATCAAACCAAGTGATTTCCAAGTTGATAAATGATGAGGAACTACTATAGGAACTTGCTAGAGGGCTAAACATGCATCAAAATGAAATCTCTAAGCATAGAACAAGCATTCAAGCTCACACAACCTGTCACATATAGTAGCAAAATACTCAAGATACAATCCACCAATCAAAAATCTAATTGGACAAGCGGAGGAGGCACATACCAGAGAGCAATCCCTCCAAAAATCAGCAGCAAAGATGGGATAAGAAAGGAGATCGAAATTCGGGAGCAAGAACAGCAGGAACTCGAGCTTGAGAAAGTTCTCCGATGTTTTTTGGGAGAGAGAAAGAAGTGGCTGTAAGGAGGCAACTTGGAGGGCTAGGGGTGGGCCACACCCAGGCTAGGCACCACTGGGGCTGGCCGCGCCACCAGGGGGTGTGCTGGCCTGGTGGGTCCCCCTGGGCCAATCCAGGTGCCCCTTTGCCCCTTTTTTCGAGGAAAAAAATAATATGAATTTTCTGGAAATTTTCGGGAAACTTTATTTTTGGCCAATTTTCAGGTTATGAAAATTGATTTTCTCACAGAAAAAGATTCTTTTGAAAGACACAAAAGCAAACCAAAACCAAAACTATAGAAGATCTAAGACACTCCAAAAAGCAAACAACTAGCAAAACTAAGACTAACAAGACGAAGAGCAAAGATTGGAATGGAGAAAAATAAAAGTGAGCAAGTATAACCATGGTGAAAGCATTGTTTTGTTCATTAAAATCCCTTTGTTAACAAGGTTGATCAAGTCTTGTTACCAAAACAATTTTAAATGAAACAAAACTTTGCATTCCACAAAATGATTATGTTACCTCAATCTTGATAGCAATAGTCCCAATCATAATAGTTTCAAAACTTTCTTGTGGAATGGCACAATATATTTCTCCAACTTTGATGCTCTCAATATTTTCAATTAAATTCAGGCCATAGCTCTTATCAATCTTCTTTGGGAAATAGACAGTATGATCTTTGTCATTAATATTAGAAGTTACTTTTCCTTGATTAGAATTTATGATAGCACGTGCAGTATTAAGAAAAGGTCTCCCAATAATAATAGACATATTATCATCTTCAGGCATCTCAAGCACAACAAATCAGTTAAAACCAAGCAATCACGAGCCACTTAAACAGAAACATCCTCACATATACCAAAAGGGATGGTAGTAGATTTACCAGCCATTTGCAAAGATATATCAGTTGGTATCAACTTTTCTAGCTGGAGTCGCTTGTAGAGAGAAAAAGGAATAACACTAACTCTGGCTCCCAAATCACACAAAGCAGTTCTAACATAATTATTTTTAATAGAGCAAGGAATAGTTTGAATACCTGGATCACCAAGTTTCTTTGGAACCTTACCATTGAAGGAATAATTAGCAAGCAAAGTAGAAATTCCCTCATTAGGAATCTTCCTTTTATTAGAGACAATATCCTTCATATACTTTGAATAAGGAGGCGACTTAATAGCATCAGTCAAAGGAATTTGCAAAAATAAAGGTTTCATCCACTCACAAAACTTGTTATAGTGTTCTTCCTCCTTTGACTTGTGTTTCTTATTAGGAAAAGGCATTGGTTTCTGCACCCAAGGTTCTCTTTCACTACCATGTTTATTAGCAATAAAATCTTCCTTAGTGTACCTAGTGTTCTTAGTGTGCTTCTCAGGTTCTTCTTAAATTTCTTCCTTATCAGGAGCATCATTCTTATCATTACCACTTTCAGTTTCAGCATCAGAGACAGATATACTATTAGGATCTACAGCAGGTTCAGAAGGTTCCTCAACTGTTTTATGTTTCTTTTTATTTCTCTTAGAAGGACTACCTCCATTTTCAGCTTGTTGAGAATCCTTCTCAATTCGTTTAGGATGTTCCTCAGGATATAAAGGATCTTGGGTGGCAGCACCACTCCTAGTTCTAATTCCATAAGCATGTTTATCTCCAGAAGCATTGACTAGCATATCTTTTTGTACTTTAGCAAGTTGATCAATTTGGGTTTGAACCATTCGGAAGTGTTTAACAAGAACTTTAACATTATTATCAGTTCTTTCCACAATATTTTTCAAATCATTTATAGCCCTAGAGTTTTCCAATAAATGATTCTGAACTTGTTTATTAAAATTTCCTTGATTAACAATAAAAGTATCAAGTTCCTCTAAGCATTGACCAGGAGGTTTACCATAAGGAATATCACCTTCATCAAAGTGTTGGAGAGAGTGTACCTCAATAGTTAATGAGTGGGGAATTGGCTTACATAATTCTTCTATAGGAGGTAAATTCTTCACATCTTCAGATCTAATACCCTTCTCCTTAAGACATTTCTTGGCTTCTTTCATCACTTCATCATTTAATTCAATCACTCCCCTCTTCCTTGGTGTTGGTGTTGGAGTTGGTTCAGGCACAATTGGTTCAGGTGTAGTTGGATCAGGTGTAATTGGATCAATGGTAGTCCAATCATCATAATTCTTGCTTATTTTAGCCATTAATTCTTTAGCTTCTGGAGGAGTTCTTTTCCTGAAAACACAGTCAGAAAAACTATCCAGGTATGTCCTAGATTCATCAGTTAGTCCATTATAAAATATATCAAGAAGCTCATTTTGGTAATGGACATCCAGGATGTTCATGAATCAAGGCACAAAACCTTGTCCATGACTCGGACAATTTCTCCTCTTCTCCTTGTTTAAAATCAAAAAGTTTCTGCAAAGCAGTATGTTTAGCACTAGGAGGGAAATATTTCTGAAAGAAAGTAGCAATCAAGCAATCAGGGCTATCAATGGATCCATGAGGTAAACTATTAAACCAAGCTTTAGCTTCTCCTTTTAGTGAAAAGGGGAAAATTTTAGCAGCAAAGTAGGTACGCATCTTAACATCATCAGAAAATAAGGCACTCATAGTAGAAAGCTCATTCATATGTGCCACAGCCTTTTCATTCTTAGTCACATAAAAAGGTTCTTTCTCAACAATGTTTATATAGGATAAATCAAGGGAGAAGTTGCAAACTTAGCATCAGGAGACAGTTTAGGTATAATAGTACGTTTCTCAAAGAGACTCCTAATAGCACTAGCAACATGTGTGTTTCGATATTATTCAATAAATTCATCAGTCATTTCAATGTAACCATCACTAATATCATATCTCCCTCTAAACTCATGTGAGCTAACAGGAGTAATAGTGTCTTCACTAGGAGTTTTAGTGTTTCCCAATATAGTTCTAGCAATTGTAGCATCTAGGAAAGGACCTAATGAACCACTCTCACCAAGCACAATAGAAGTAACATCATGAGTATCAGAAGCAATTTCAGATTCAGAAGTAGTAGCAGTGTGTGTAGCATGTGTATGTGGTGGTGATGTAACAAGCTTACTTATAATAGACGATGAATCAAGAGCAACAAAGGTGTTTAGGACTGTACCTCTTCTTGTAGTGGATGGTAAAATAGGAAACTTTCCATCACGAGACTTCCCCATGATGAAAGGAATAGCAGGGAACAATAATAGATCCAAGTGAACTTACAAATAAAGCTATGCTCCTCGGCAACGGTGCCAGAAAATAGTCTTGATGACCCACAAGTATAGGGGATCGCAACAGTCTTCGAGGGTAGTATAACCCAATTTATTGATTCGACACAAGGGGAGCAAAAGAATACTTATAAGCCTTGACAACTGAGTTGTCAATTCAGCTGCACCTGGAAATAATCTTTCTCAAAGTAGTTTATCAGTAGCAATAGTTTTATAGTAGCAATAGCAAAGTAACAGCAGCAGTAAAACAAAAAAAGTAGTAACAATAGTAGCAAACAGTAGGATTTGAGTGCGTTAGGCATAGGGATGGATGGACGGGCGTTGCATGGACAAGACTATTCATATAACTTCAAGATCTAGGGCATTTGCAGATAAATAAGGTAAAGCATCCAAGTACTAAACAATCATAGGCATGTGTTCCATATATAGTCATACGTGCTCGCAATGAGAACTTGCACAACATCTTTTGTCCTGCCAGCCCGTTGCAGCGGGGCCTCAAGGGAATCTACTGGCAATTAAGGTACTCCTTTTAATAGAGTGCCATAGCAAAGCATTAACACTCCATGAACACACGTGATCCTCATATCACAGCCATCCCGTCCGATTGTCCCAATTTCTGTCACTTCGGGGCCTTTGGTTCCGGACAATGATATGTGTACATAACTTGTAGATAAGATCACAAACAATACTATCATCATGAATCAATAACATGTTCAGATCCGAGATCATGGCACTCGGGCCCTAGTGACAGGCATTAATCACAACAAGTTGCAACAAAGTCAAATAGCACTAATAAAGATACTAGGCACCATGCCCTAATAATCTTATTAGATTACATGATAGATCTCATCCAATCCCTACCATCCCCATAGCCTACAACTGGGAATTACTCACTCATGGATGGGGGAAACATGGATGGTTGATGGAGAGGCGTCAGTGATGATGATGGTGATGATCTCCTCCAATTACCCGTCCCGGCAAGGTGCCAGAACGGAGTTTCTAGTTCCGAATCGCGGTTTCTGGTGGTGGCGGCACAACGGAACTCTATCTGGAAAAACGTTGACCCCACCTCCCCCAGAGTTTTTAGGTTAGAAGGCTTTATGTACGCGAAGAGGGAGGCCGAGGGGGTGCCCGAGGTGGCTACACCCCTCCCAGGCACGGCCTGGGCTGGCCCGCGTGGCCAGGGGTGTGGGCCCCTCATGGCCCTCATCCGTCTCATCTTCTGGATCTGTGAATCTTCTGGTAAAATAGGAGTTTTGGCATATTTCCGGGATTTTTCCTGAAAGTTGATTTTCTGCGGAAAAACTAGACACCAAAGCAATTCTGCTGAAAACAGCGTCAGTCCGTGTTAGTTGTATCCAAATCACACAAGTTTAGTGGAGAAACAATAGCAAAAGTGTTCGAGAAAGTAGATACGTTTTGGACGTATCAATGTATTATATTAAATCTGCGACCAATATGTTGTCCCAAAGTTACTCCTACAACATCATCACTAGCTTCACAAATTAATTAAAAAAATCATATCCCATATAGGTGGTTTAATGATGGGAGCATGGGATAAAGCATATTTAAGTTCATCAAAGGCAATAAGGCATTTATCATCAAAATTAAATCTTACTCCCTTTTGCAGCAGATTAGTTAAAGGTTTAGAAATTCCAAAGAAATTCCTAATAAATCTTCTATAGAAACCCACATGACCAAGAAAACTTCGTATACCTTTTATATCCCTTGGTTGTGGAATTCTCTCTATTGCTTCGACCTTAGCCCTGTCCACTTCAGTACCCTTACCTGATACCTTATGTACAAGGACTATACCTTCTTTGACCATGAAATGACACCTCTCTTAGTTTAGAACAAGATTGGTTTCTCCGCAATGCTGCAAAACCCTTTTGAGATTATCCAAGCAACTAGTAAAAGAAGTTCCATAGACAGAAAATTCATCCATAAATACTTTCATTATCATTCTATAAAATTCGCAAAAATAGAAGTCATGCATCTTTGAGAAGTAGCTAGAGCATTACATAAAGCAAAAGGCATGCGTCGGTAAGCATGTAAACCATAAGTACTAATGAAAGTTGTTTTAAGTTGGTCATCGGGATGAACAACTATTTGGGAAAAACCAGAGTATCCGTCCAAGTAGCAAAAATGAGTGTGGTTTGCTACCCTCTCTAAAGTTTGATCTATGAACGGTAAAGGATAGTGATCTTTCCTAGTTTCTTTATTCAATTTCCTGAAATCTATACACATCCTATGTCCAACAATAGTTCTAGTAGGTATCAATTCATTGTTTTCATTAGGAACAACAGTAAAATCGCCCTTCTTAGGAACATAATGAACAGGACTTACCCATTCACTTTATTTTACATGATAGATTATACCTGCATCCAGTAGGCTTACTATTTCTTTTCTTACCACTTCCTTCATTTCGGGCTTCAGCCGTCTATTAAACTCTTCAACCAGTTTAGCACCTTCCTCCATGAATATTCGATGGACGATTATCATGGGACTAACGCCCTTCAAATCATCCATTGAGTACCCAAAGGCCTTGCGATGCTCCTTAAGTACTTTCATGAGTTCTTCTTCTTCATCCCCTGAAAGTTTAGCACTAATAATAACAGGGAATTTATTTGTACTGTCCAAAAATCTATATTTAAGATTATCTAGTAAAGTCTTTAATTCTGGGGGTGGTAATTCCTCGTCCCCTCTCTTTTCCGGATCTTCAAAGGCCTCATCAGTTGGAGGCCCTAAAATGGGAAGCGAAACGTATTCACTTTCTAATTCTTCTAGGGACATGTCCTCCATAATTATTTCTTCATAGTTTGAGTTTTCATTTGCTTCTTCTACTTGATTACTAAAGAAGAGAGTTGCCATTTCCTCAAAAGTTTTCCTTTTGTCTTCTTGTATTTGTAGAGGTCTGTCTTTAAATTTGGAAACGTGGAATTCTTTTTCCGCTTCCCCAAGCTTAAGAGACACAATCTCCTTTTTGAAATCAACTTGGCACCTAAAACATTCAAAAAGTTTCTTCCAAATATTATTGGGCAAAGAGTGTCAGATGGCATATCAACAACTACAAAATCGATAGGAAAAATTTTTATCGCCAATTGTGGCAGTTGCATCTTCAACTACACCCATTGGAACTCTAAGAGATTTATTAGCTAACATGATTGTCATATCAGTATTCTCTATTATAGCCAGCACTATCTCTTCTTTATTTCTAAATAAAAATCATAAGATATGACATTAACTTTGGTCCCAAGATCACATAAACCTTAATGTGAGGTTTCTTTAAATATGTAGGAAAAATTAGGCTTACCCACATATTTTACCTTAATTTTATTTTCATCCAGTACGGATGTCAACACACGGATTTTTAATCCCAGATGCCTGTTATGCCATACATCGCAATCCCAGGATTACCATTTTTGCGAGACATAACAGAATTGGATACCACCGTACATCATCCATTACAAACCATACATAAGGTTTTACACAAATAAGGATCTCATGATCCAGTTCTTAATACAACTTCAAGCAGCGGAATACGTAATAATAACGGTAGCATAGGCGAAGCTCCATCTTCGGGGTCACAGGCAATGCTGACGATGGGAGATGATCCTAGTTGTCGTAACCTTCCTGAGGTCCATCCTCTAGGTACTCCTCTTCATAGTCTGGCCACGGGAATAGCCAGGGACAAAGCCATGAGTACTCTTTAAGTACTCGCAAACTAATACTAACAAGTAAAAGGGTTTTGGGATAATAGGACACTAGGCTCTAGGGTTGTTTTGCAAAGGCCAGATTTATCTCTACTAAGTTCAGAAGCAAGAGAGCTAGTTGAAGTTTATAACACCTAAGGGCTTGTTTGATTTATAGGAATTGCATAGAAATTGTGTAGGATTTGAATCCTATGGGAATTTTTCCTATGTTAGTGTTTGATTCATAGGAACATATCCTATAGGAATTAATCCTATAGGAATCTTGTAGTGCAATTCCTATAGGAAAACAACATTAGGTCACACCTCATGGAAAAATTCCTTTGCCACATCAAACAAGAACCCTCTTCCTATAGGATTCACATTGGCATGACATATCAATCCTATGGTTTTCCTATTCCTATACTTTTCCTATTCTATGAATCAAACAAGCCCTAAGCGGGATCTTGTAACTCATGTCACAACTCTGTTGTGGTCAAGTCAAAGTCTCGATTCATTTCACAAGTCATTTTGAAAACAGCTAACGGGGGAACAGTATGGCCACTCCAACTTTCCATAACCACGGACGCGGCTATTCGAATAGTTTGACACTCTGCAGATATTGTACACTTTCACCACAACATTCGATACATCCGTCAGGAACAAATCCTGAATTCACCATACTCAGTATGCAGATAATCAATCCGAACCTTTCAATTACACGCCCTAGTATAAGCACCTCTCCTGTGAGTTTGGCCTCCCAACCATGACCAACTGTCATCTTGGGTACTGCACAGGTGGACAATCTTCACAAGGTAGCCTCAACTCATACCTTGGCCGGGAGGGAACTAATACTAAGTTATATAAGTTTCTAGTCAAGCCCTACCCAATCTTCGGGTATTGTGGTTATACGATAAAATTGGAATGGTATCGCATCCAGACAACCATCAGTTTTATAAAGGGCTAAGGCTCATGCCTCAACATTTTCATCACCAAAATCATCTGGTGTTCGGAAACACATGTCAAAACATCTCAATAAAATGATCCATCATTCCAAGGTTTTCATAACCATTTTCACCAAGTATTCCCATATAAAGTTGATCAAGTTTTATGCTTAGCACTAGCATCTACAAGTGGGGGTGAGTACTAATGAGGGGTGGTAAACAAGTGGAGTTTAACTCCGTTAATCTCATGCCTTAGGAGGACATCAAGATTTTCTAGCTTAGGCCAAATTTTATGCTCTTTATGCAACCTTCAAATATATCTTTCTAGAATCTACAAGTCACTTAAGTACTCTCTAAGGAAGAAGCTTTGATAAAGAAATAAAATAGAAAGATTGCACTTAAAACTAGGATTGGGTATCAAGTGGGTATGATCACATATGCTTAAGGCATATAGTTGGCATGGTAACAAGCAAGTATTAGCTTGCATCAATATCAGTATAAGCTTGCTAAATTGCAAGTGTTAGCTTGCACATTCACTAGTAGTATTAGGCTTGCCTTGTGCAGAGCAGTGGTTGAAGTTCTCCTCGGCTTCTTCTTCGTAGAATCCTCCTTCCTCCTCGTATCCTTGGTCGGTACTAGCGTCTATAAATAAATACGATGTACACAATCACCAAACAATACTTAACTACTTGCAATCATCACACAAAAGGGTCCTATAGATGATCTAGCATCATCACTAACATTAAAAGATTAAAGCTTGGTTTAATTCCTTTTATTTTATTTTTTTTAGAAAAGTAATTTCTACTCATTGAAAAACTACTTAAGATTTAATATTCTCCAAACCAAACATGGGATCATGTTGACACATGTCATCACCACATGCTTTAGTCTATGGGAATGTGATTTAAAGTGGTGTCACAATTTAATAAGGTTTTACCCTTTTATTTTAATTAAATAAGTGACTAGAAATGCCTATGTGGCATTCTTTTATTACTTGGTCATTATTTCTGTAGGTAAACCTATATATTTATATATATTCTGAAAGGTATGGTTAAATGTGATTTTTGAGAGTTGGAATCAACTCAAAAGCTATTATGGTTTTAATTTGAAAAATGTTTGAATGCAGAAAAGATTCGGCCTTGTTAATTTTACCAAGGATGATCTACAGATCCAAATGACTTGAATCTAACGGGATTGGATTCAGTATTTCCAGGCCTTTCTAAAAAAATTGGTTTCATTCAATTTGGTGCACTGAATCGACCTGGGTTGATTTTTGAAACTGGGTACAGAAGTGTGTTTGAATTAAAATGGAAAAGATTAAATTCAAATAACTGGGCTGCGCGGGAAGTGATACTGGGCCGACCAGCTAAGCACAGCGCTTACTCGGGCTATTTAAGTGGATGTCCCCACACGTCCGTGACACAGGGGGGTGCGAAATGGTATGGGGCGATGTGGTGTGTTTGATCTGGTTCTAATCCAACGGCTGAGGATCATCGTCGATGTTGGGCAACGCCGGCGAGACAGAAACCTAGCGCGGCCAGTGGGGGTCGTTGGGGGCTCACCGGGGTTCAGTCGAGGGTCGGCGAGGCGGGCGAACGACGATGTCGACAATGGCGAACCTCCTGGTACCGGCAGCTTCTCCTAGGGCGGCTCCAATCGCTGGCGCCCTTCTTTTCCAGCAGCGGCGGGCTCCGGTGAAATTCCGGCGCTGCGCTTCTTCCCTTCCTCCGGGAATGGGGTGGAATGATCAGTGAGGAGAGGGTAGTGAGATGGTGTGCTCAATTCGGCTAGGGGTGGCCTCTATTTATAGTGGCGAGAGGGGACCAACGGGGCGCACAATGAGCTCGTCATGGTCGATGATACAGAGGGCTATCGGTGTGGGCGATGGTAGGGGCGGTGCGGTGCTCCCTGGCATGCTCAACGACACGGTGGCGAAACATGGGGCGGTGCAGCTTGGTCAGAACGCGACGGTGCTCTGCGCGTGCCCAACGTAAGATTTAATGGCGCACAGCGCGCGTGCTCCGCGCGGCGGCGAACGAGCGTGTCTGTGGAGTTGCTGGGATGGTGGTGATCACGTATGCATGCGGCGAGGGCGGCGCGCGGTCTGTGGGTGTCGGTCGAGCGTGGCGCACGGGGCGCGCTCTCGGCATGGTTGCTGGCAAGCTTGGCATGGTTCGTGCGTGTGGTCCATTGGCTGGCAGGGTTCGAGCGCTGGACAGGGAGTGGCGGTAGGGTATTGGCTTGCTCCCAGACATGCTGGCTAGGCTTGTTTCTCCTCCTATCTGGCTATCGACATGTGGGTGACAAGGGTGCATTCGGCCTGCTCACCATTGATGGCAATGCCAAGCTTACAGTGATGCTAAGGGTGTGCAATTGAGCTAGATGACCTACTAAAACCTAGTTGTAACCAGAGAGGGAACAAGTTAGGCTTCAATCACTGCTCACAATAGTGTTTGGATTTTGTTTGATTTGTGTCTGCCAAGTGTTTGATGAAATGGCCGCAAGAACTCAAGTTTTGAATTTTGAAAAGATTTTTTGTGGGTGTGCTAGGTTGGTGCTGGTGAGTCTACAGATGCTTGGGTTTTGAAAGTTGAGCTTGTTTGAGTGGTTTTTGAAAAAGTGGGATCTTCCCATATGATAAAGATTCAATTTTGAAATGTCATTTAAACCATGCATTTGAAGGTTTCTGGATGATCACAAAGTGGGTCTTGATACTTGGTTATGAGTACAATCAAGGGGTGCAAATATCCAGAAAAGTTTCTGTTAGGTTCTGAAAGTTTGAGACAGCCAAAGTAGGCATGGGAGTTAAATTGGTCAAAATGACCATTCCCTTATTTTATTTGATTTGATTTACTTGTCTTTGGGAAAAGTGTGGGAAATGTTTAGATGATGTTTATTTCACCTAAGCATCCATTTACAAGCAATGGAACACACAAACAAGGTGGTTCAAAAGAATTCAAAATGAAATGCATACTCACATGCATGCTTCCATGATTTTATTTAGAAAAGTTTTTGTTAACCCTAATTTTGATGATTAGAGTTTGATGATCCAAGTTTAGTATTTTTGGGATGTTACAAACCTTCCCCCCTTAAACAAAATCTCGTCCCGAGATTTGAAAAAGGACGAAAAAGATTACCTAGGATTTGAAGAGATCGGGAAACTCCGTCCTGATGTGATCTTCGCGCTCCTAGGTAGGTTCCTCTTCTGTGTGGTTGCTCCATTGAATCTTGAGAAACTTCATGCTTCGGGTTCGGGTAGTTATGAAAGCTTCTTCCAAAATACGGATGGGTACTTCGGGATAGGTCAGGTCATCGTTGATCTCTATGGTCCGGTGGTCGATATTCTTGAACACTTCCATCTTCTCTGGAACTTCGAGACACTTGCGAAGTAATGAGATATGGAACACGTTGTGCACTGCGGACATCTCTTCGGGTAGTTCCAATTGATACGATACTTCTCTGCGACGGTTCAGAATCTTGAAAGGTCCGATATATCTGGGGGCTAACTTTCCTTTGAGTTGGAAATGCTGCATTCCCTTCAATGGCGACACTTTTAGATAAACAAAATCTCCTATGTTGAAGGCGAGGTCTCTATGTCTCTTGTCGGCGTAACTCTTCTGTCTGGAATGGGCAGTCTTGAGGTGCTCACGAATCTTGTGAACCTTCTCTTCTGCTTCTCGTAGGATGTCGGGTCCGAAAATCTGACTCTCTCCTACTTCCGACTAGTTCAAAGGGGTGCGACACTTCCTTCCATACATAAATTCAAATGGGGCCATTTGCAAACTAGCCTGATAACTGTTATTTTATGAAAATTCTACAAACGGCAGACAGTCTTCCCACTTGGATCCATATTCTAACACACATGCTCGCAGCATATCTTCGAGTATTTGGTTTACTTGCTCCATTTGTCCATCTGTCTGAGGGTGATACGCGGTACTGAAATCTAGGCGGGTTCCTAAACCTTCTTGGACTTTCTTCCAGAATCTCGAGGTAAACTGAGTTCCTCGATCCGATACAATGTTCTTGGGGACTCCATGCAAACTAATTATTCTAGCGATGTATAACTCCGCTAGCTTCGAACTCTGATATGTGGTCTGGACGGGTAAGAAATGGGCGACTTTGGACAATCTGTCCACTATGACCCAGATAGAGTCATTTCCCCTACTAGAAGTAGGTAGTCCAGTGATAAAGTCCATTCCAACGGAAACCCATTTCCATTCCGGAATCTATAATGGTTGCAACAATCCAGCAGGTCTTTGATGTCCTGCCTTGACTCGCTGACATATATCACACTTGGCGATATAGCTTCCGATTTCTCTCTTCATCTTATGCCACCAAAATTGTTCCTTCAAATCTTGATACATCTTAGTTCCTCCGGGATGGATAGAATAAAGAGTATCATGAGCCTCCTTCAAAATAACTTCTTTCAACTCAGAATCTGATGGTACACAAAGGTGTCCTTTGTACCACAGAACTCCTTCTTCGTCTTCGGTGAATCCGGGTACTTTGCCTATACCGATACGACGCTTGATTCCATCGATACTAGCATTTCCTTTCTGCGCCTCTTTGATCTGGCTGATCAAAGTGGGCTAAAGCTCTATGCTAGCCAAAAATCCTTCACTCACTAATTCTATTCGAAAATCTTCCATCTCTTTGTGCAAACTTGGTTGCTCCTTCAAGATCATGGAGTTCAAGCGGCACGGCAATCTGCTAAGGGCATCTGCTACCACATTGGCTTTACCAGGGTGATAGTGAATGTCCAGATTGTAATCCTTGATTAGCTCAATCCATCTTCTCTGTCTCATATTCAACTCCTTCTGAGTGAATATATACTTCAGACTCTTGTGATCCGTATAGATCTCACAACGGTTTCCCATCAGGTAATGTCTCCATGTCTTCAGGGCTAGAACTACGGCTGCGAGTTCAAGGTCATGGGTTGGGTAATTTTGCTCATGTTGTTTCAGTTGTCGAGATAGATACGATATGACTTTGCCTTCCTGCATTAGCACACATCCGAGACCGATCTTGGATGCGTCACAATACACATCGAAGGGCTTCGTGATATCCGGCATGATCAAGATTGGGGCTGAAATCAATCTCCTCTTGAGTTCTTGAAAACTCGCTTCACATTTGTCGGTCCATTCAAACTTCTTGTCCTTCTTTAGCAATTGGGTCATAGGTCTGGCGATACTCGAGAATCCTTCTACGAATTTGCGGTAGTATCCCGCCAATCTGAGAAATGCACGAACATTGGTTTGAGTGGTTGGGGCTTGCCAATCTTCTACATCTTTCACTTTGGCAGGGTCAACGGAAATTCCTCCGGCTAATACAATGTGACCGAGGAATCCTACCTCCTGTAACCAGAATTCACATTTGCTAAACTTGGCATACAACTGATGCTCTCTAAGGATTCCAAGAATGGTCCTTAGGTGTAGCTCATGTTCTTCTTCTGATTTGGAATAAATCAGAATGTCATCGATGAAAACAACGACAAACTTATCCAGGAAGTCCATAAAAATCTTATTCATGAGATTCATGAAATAAGCGGGGGCATTGGTTAATCCAAAAGACAAGACTGTATATTCGTACAATCCGTATTTGGTGGTAAAGGAAGTCTTTGGAATATCCTCTGCGCGAATTTTGAGTTGATGATAGCCAATCCTAAGATCAATCTTAGAAAATACTTTGGCACCGGTCAACTGATCAAACAAATCTTCTATCTTGGGCAAGGGGTACTTGTTCTTGATGGTGACATCATTCAACTTCCGATAATCCGTACACAAACGGTTACCTCCATCTTTCTTGTCCACAAACAAGACAGATGATCTTGAATCAATCCAATTTCCAACATGGCATCCAGTTGCTTCTTCAATTCTGCTAGTTCCGACGGGTTCATACTATATGGTCTCTGGGCTATGGGTCCAGTTCCGGGGATTAGTTCGATGATAAACTCGATATCCCGATCTAGGGGCATACCGGGCAAAACATCTGGAAATACATTGGGGTATTCACAGACTATCCGGACTTGGTCAATGGTAGGTTGGTCTATACTCTTGTTGCATTTGAATTGGCGAGGTAAGGTTTCAGATATATGCTCGACTGATATTCCGGCTGTACTGGTCATGGTTATGGCTCTCTTGGCACAGTCAATCAATCCCTTATGTTTGGACATCCAATCCATTCCTAGTACTACTTCCAAACCTTTAGTTCCGGGTACTATCAAGTTAGCATAAAAATCTATGTCATGGATTCGGATAGGGACGGCTTTGCAAATTTGCCTAGCCTTGGTGGTTGATCCGGGAATTTGAACAATCATGACATGCTTCAGTTTGGTTGGTTGAATTTTACTAGTGCATGCAAATTCTTCGGTGACAAATGAATGCGATGCACCAGAATCAAACAACACTCTTGCAAGTACTGAATTAACAGAAAACATACCCAGCACGATGTCTGGTGCTTCCTGAGCTTCTTCAGCATGCATGAGAAAAAGACGGCCATTGCGGTTGAGCGAATTCCCTGGGGCAAATCTTCTTCCGGGCTGAACACGACGTTGCTGCTGAGAAGGGTCATTGGTATTGGGTGTTGCGGCATTCTTCTTGTTGGGGCACTCATTGGAATAGTGACCCTTATTTCCACAGTCATAACAAGTCACTTGCGACTTGTCCTTTGCTGCTACAGGCACAACATTGCTTCCAGTCCTCGGGGAAGTGTTGGTGTTGGTGGCAGCATTGTTGTTGTTGAACATGGGTGGGGCACGGTTGAAATTGCTAGAGTTGCCGGGGTTGTTGTGATTTCCTCCGGGTCTAGGGTTTCCACGGTTGGGATAGGTCGGACGGTTCATCGGGGGTCTGTTGGTTCTTGGGGAAAATCCGGGAGATGGGTTAGGGCGATACTTTGGGGTCTGATGGGTTCCTGGTTGATGCATCATACGATGCTTGTGGTTCTCATTGGCTTGGTTGATCTTTCCTTCCATCTAGATAGCAGAGTCGACAAGGGCTTCAATATCGGCAAAGGGGATATTGACTAACACCGTCTGCATCTCATCATGCAGACCATTCAGTAATCGTTCTTTCTTCTTGGCTTCTGTGTCAATCTCATCCGGGGCATACCTAGCTAATGACAAGAATTTGTCACGGTATTCCACTACAGTCATCCTTCCTTGCTTCAGTTCTCTAAATTCGTCTCTCATCCTCTTGATTAAACCCGGTGGCACATGGGTTCGGCTGAACTTGACCTTGAATTCCTCCCAGGTCATCATCTGGCCTTCGGTCATTGCGCGAACACTGTTCCACCATGCTCTGGCATCTCCAGCTAGATAGTGGGTGGCGAACAGAACTTTCTCGTTTGTTTCCACTCCGGCGACTTCTAGGTTATTTTCCATGGTTTGCAGCCAATCATCGGCATCTAGGGGCTCTTTTGACTTAGTGAAAACAGGTGGGTTGGTATTCTGGAAGTTCTTGAGCTTAGATCCATGGTTGTCCTAATTTCCGTGGCCTTGGTTGTTGTGGGCAAGCTGAGCTATCTGTTGCAGAGTGGCTAGGTTAGCTTGACGTTCCGCTCTTTCAGCTTCGCGGTCAGAAGTCAACATTTGCACGATCTGCAACATCGGTTCCGGGGATGAACCACTTCCTCCGCGTGGCATCTGAAGATTGAGATAGATCATGAGAAAAGAGCGAAATTTCTAAGGTTCTGGGACTTTGAAAAGTTTTTAAAGTTTGACTCGGAGTTTTCTAGCAACTTGCTTTTCATTCATTCATAGCACACGATACAACACACACCACACCAAAGAAAAACATATGGTTTTAAGAACCATTCTGGAATCTACGATATAGTGGGACCGAATACTACTCACTACGCTAGTGCTCAAGTGGTACTACTCCTCGGAATCGGTGGCTTCATCATCCTCATCATCATCGATGAAGGCGAAATCATCCTCATCGGTGAAGAAATCCATAGCCTGATCCTCCAGAAAATCATCATCATCGCTGAGATAGGAGTAGGGGTCTCCACGAAGATCCTCTCCGGCATTCTCCCTTTCTTCCAACTACATGTCTCTCTCGTGGATGGTCTCCTCCAAAGATAAGATGTGGTGGCGAAGACGGGCAATAATGCGCTCCTTCTTGTCGAGCTGACGGCGGCGAGACTTGCGATCCTTTGCTAGCATGGCGATGGTCTGATCCTTCGTCTTGATGATGGCAGACTTGTGGTTGGCGTAGTCACGGCAGTTATCCAACTCCTGCTGACGATCGTACATCATGAAGCTAAGGTGGTCCAATTGAGTCTTCAGTTCAGGGTGGTATGGGGCTTCCAGTGGTTGTCCATTTGCATCACGCCTTGGGAAAAACTCAAAGCGGGTTCCCTTGATCTGATTGATGTTCTGCCCACACAGACAGGAAAGAGCTTCCTGCATGGCTCTGGCAAGTCCATCGAGCCAGTTGTTCTCTCTTAAGGTAAACTGAATTCCCTCAGCAGTGGGAGGTTCAATCTTTCCTCGGAGACTTGCAACAATTAGCCACTGTAGATCATTGAGCTGAGCTCCGAAGAACTCGGGGTGCGAACGCTCCAGAAGTTCTGAAAGCTGGTCCAAATCCCTCTCAAAGATAAGGTCTCCTCCATTTCCCAATTGGTAAAACTTGATGTACTTCACGTCCATCTAGAAGAATATAGGATGAGTAAGTCATTAGAGTGATCAAGTGTGTCAAATTTTATGTATTTTGCAAGAGTTTTTGAGGAACATGAATTTTCATGAAAGAATCAAAGTGATAAGTATGGGAATAAGTTTTTTGTAAATATTTGTTTTCTTTGGTTTTGAAACTAAGTTTTTGATTCAACGTCCAGTCTAACTAGGGTCTCCTATGGTCAGGACGGCTCTGATACCAACTTGTCAACACCCGGATTTTTAATCCCAGATGCCTGTTATGCCATACATCCCAGGATTACCATTTTTGCGAGACATAAAAGAATTGGATACCACAGTACATCATCCATTACAAACCATACATAAGGTTTTACACAAATAAGGATCTCATGATCCAGTTCTTAATACAACTTCAAGCAGCGGAATACGTAATAATAACGGTAGCATAGGCGAAGCTCCATCTTCGGGGTCACAGGCAATGCTAACGATGGGAGATGATCCTAGTTGTCGTAAACTTCCTGAGATCCATCCTCCAGGTACTCCTCTTCATAGTCTGGCCACGGGAATAGCCAGGGACAAAGCCATGAGTACTCTTTAAGTACTCGCAAACTAATACTAACAAGTAAAAGGGTTTTGGTATAATAGTACACTAGGCTCTAGGTTTGTTTTGCAAAGGCCGAATTTATCTCTACTAAGTTCAGAAGCAAGAGAGCTAGTTGAAGTTTATAACACCTAAGTGGGATCTTGTAACTCATGTCACAACTCTGTTGTGGTCAAGTCAAAGTCTCGATTCATTTCACAAGTCATTTTGAAAACAGCTGACGGGGGAACAGTATGGCCACTCCAACTATCCATAACCGCGGACGCGGCTATTCGAATAGTTTGACACTCTGCAGAGATTGTAAACTTTCACCACAACATTCGATACATCCGTCAGGAACAAATCCTGAATTCACCATACTCACTATGCGGATAATCAATCCTAACCTTTCAATTACACGCCCTAGTATAAGCACCTCTCCTGTGAGTTTGGCCTCCCAACCATGACCAACTGTCATCTTGGGTACTGCACAGGTGGACAATTTTCACAAGGTAGCCTCAACTCATACCTTGGCCGGGAGGGAACTAATACTAAGGTATATAAGTTTCTAGTCAAGCCCTACCCAATCTTCGGGTATTGTGGTTATACGATAAAATTGGAATGGTATCGCATCCAGACAACCATCAGTTTTATAAAGGGCTAAGGCTCATGCCTCAACATTTTCATCACCAAAATCATCTGGTGTTCGGAAACACATGTCAAAACATCTCAATAAAATGATCCATCATTCCAAGGTTTTCATAACCATTTTCACCAAGTATTCCCATATAAAGTTGATCAAGTTTTATGCTTAGCACTAGCATCTACAAGTGGGTGTGAGTACTAATGAGGGGTGGTAAACAAGTGGAGTTTAACTCAGTTAATCTCATGCCTTAGGAGGACATCAAGATTTTCTAGCTTAGGCCAAATTTTATGCTCTTTATGCAACCTTCAAATATATCTTTCTAGAATCTACAATTCACTTAAGTACTCTCTAAGGAAGTAGCTTTGATAAAGAAATAAAATAGAAAGATTGCACTTAAAACTAAGATTGGGTATCAAGTGGGTATGATCACATATGCTTAAGTCATATAGTTGGCATGGTAACAAGCAAGTATTAGCTTGCATCAATATCAGTATAAGCTTGCTAAATTGCAAGTGTTAGCTTGCACATTCACTAGTAGTATTAGGCTTGCCTTGTGCAGAGCAGTGGTTGAAGTTCTCCTCGGCTTCTTCTTCGTAGAATCCTCCTTCCTCCTCGTATCCTTGGTCGGTACTAGCGTCTATAAATAAATACGATGTACACAATCACCAAACAATACTTAACTACTTGCAATCATCACACAAAAGGGTCCTATAGATGATCTAGCATCATCACTAACATTACAAGATTAAATCTTGGTTTAATTCCTTTTATTTTATTTTTTTAGAAAAGTAATTTCTACTCATTGAAAAACTACTTAAGATTTAATATTCTCCAAACCAAACATGGGATCATGTTGACACATGTCATCACCACATGCTTTAGTCCATGGGAATGTGATTTAAAGTGGTGTCACAATTTAATAAGGTTTTACCCTTTTATTTTAATTAAATAAGTGACTAGAAATGCCTATGTGGCATTCTTTTATTACTTGGTCATTATTTCTGCAGGTAAACCTATATATTTATATATATTCTGAAAGGTATGGTTAAATGTGATTTTTGAGAGTTGGAATCAACTCAAAAGCTATTATGATTTTAATTTGAAAAATGTTTGAATGCAGAAAAGCTTCTGCCTTGTTATTTTTACCAAGGATGATCTACAAATCCAAATGACTTGAATCCAACGGGCTTGGATTCATCATTTCCAGACCTTTCAAACAAAATTGGTTTCATTCAATTTGGTGCACTGAATCGACCTGGGTTGATTTTTGAAACTGGATACAGAAGTGTGTTTGAATTAAAATGGAAAAGATTAAATTCAAATAACTAGCCTGCGCGGGAAGTGATACTGGGCCGGCCAGCTAAGCACAGCGCTTCCGCGGGCTGTTTAAGTGGATGTCCCCACACGTCAGTGACACAGGGGGTGCGAAACGGTATGGGGCGACGTGGTGCGTTCGATTTGGTTCTAATCCAACGGCTGAGGGTCATCGTCGACGTTGGGCAACTCCGGCGAGACAGAAACCTAGCACGACCAGTGGGGGTCGTTGGGGGCTCACCGGGGTCCAGTCGAGGGTCGGCGAGGTGGGCGAACGACGATGTCGATGACGGCGAACCTCCTGGTACCGGTAGCTTCTCCTAGGGCGGCTCCAATCGCTGGCGCCCTTCTTCTCCAGCAGCGGCGGGCTCCGGTGAAATTCCGGCGCTGCGCTTCTCGCCTTGCTCCGGGAACGGGGTGGAATGATCAGTGAGGAGAGAGGAGTGAGATGGTGTTCTCAATTCAGCTGGGGGTGGCCTCTATTTATAGTGGCGAGAGGGGACCGACGGGGCGCACGGTGAGCTTGTCGTGGTCGACGGTACAAAGGGCTATCGGCGTGGGCGACAGTAGGGGGCGGTGCGGTGCTCACTGGGGATGCTCAACGACACGGTGGCGAGACGTGGGGCGGTGCGGTTTGGTCGGAACGCGACGGTGCTCTGAGCGTGCCCGACGAAGAATTTAATGGCGCACAGCGCGCGTGGTCCGCGCGGCGGCGAACGAGCGTGTCTGCGGGGTTGCTTGGACGGTGGTGATCACGTATGCACGCGGCGAGGGCGGCGCACGGTCTGTGGGCGTCGGTCGAGCGTGGCGCACGGGGCGTGCTCTCGGCATGGTTGCTGGCGAGGTTGGCATGGTTCGTGCGTGTGGTCCAGTGGCTGGCAACGTTCGAGCGCTGGACAAGGAGTGGCGGTGGGATGTTGGCTTGCTCCCAGACATGCTGGCTAGGCTTGTTTCTCCTCCTAGCTTGCTGTTGACATGGGGGTGACAAGGGTGCATTCGGCCTGCTCACCATTGATGGCAATGCCAAGCTTATAGTGATGCTAAGGGTGTGCAATTGAGCTAGATGATCTACTAAAACCTAGTTGTAACCAGAGAAGGAACAAGTTAGGCTTTAATCACTGCTCACAATAGTGTTTGGATTTTGTTTGATTTGTGTGTGCCAAGTGTTTGATGAAATGGCTGCAAGAACTCAAGTTTTGAATTTTGAAAAGATTTTTGGTGGGTGTGCTAGGTTAGTGCTGGTGAGTCTGCAGATGCTTGGGTTTTGAAAGTTGAGCTTGTTTGAGTGGTTTTTGAAAAAGTGGGATCTTCCCATATGATAAAGATTCAATTTTGAAATGTCATTTAAAGCATGCATTTGAAGGTTTCTGGATGATCACAAAGTGGGCCTTGATACTTGGTTATGAGTACAATCAAGGGGTGCAAATATCCAGAAAAGTTTCTGTTAGGTTCTGAAAGTTTGAGACAGCCAAAGTAAGCATGGGAGTTAAATTGGTCAAAATGACCATTCCCTTATTTTATTTGTTTTGATTTACTTGTCTTTGGGAAAAGTGTGGGAAATGTTTAGATGATGTTTATTTCACCTAAGCATCCATTTACAAGCAATGGAACACACAAACAAGGTGGTTCAAAAGAATTCAAAATGAAATGCATACTCACATGCATGCTTCCATGATTTTATTTAGAAAAGTTTTTGTTAACCCTAATTTTGATGATTAGAGTTTGATCATCCAAGTTTAGTATTTTTGGGATGTTACAACGGAAGTCTCTTTATCAAGTTCAACTATGTTGCAATGTGCATACATAGCCATAATTGCTTCCTTGGTTACCTCTTTATATTTGGTTTCATCCAAATGTTCTTCAACTTCTAGCACACTTTCCTCTTCTTTCTTCTCATTTACTGCTTTGACCTGTTCATATTCCAAAATATGCTTCTGCTCAGTGTTAGAGAAAGATATCTCATACATTGGTTCTAGGGAGGTTAGTGTTGCTTTAACTACTCTTTTCTTTTTAGGTTCGGGTGGTGGATCATACTTGACTGAACCCTCTTTTTGGATCTTTGATGTCTTCTGTAAAAGCTTTAAAAACATGCAACATAAGATCTTAATCCAAATAAAGTTTTTTAAATAATTCATTAACATTGCCCTTTTTATAGTCATGAATACAATCATAATCTATTTCTATGCCTCCTTCGCTTTCTAGACCGAAATTCCAAAAAACTCTATGATCGCGAATTCTATTAAGTTAAGCCCAAGCTTTAGTTATGAGAAGATTCCTAAAAGCTCCTCTCGCGCAAGAGTCTAGTTCCAATTTATTAGATTCAATTAAACTCTCATAAAAGATATGCAATAAATACCATTCAGGCAAATCTTGATGAGGACATTTATTAAGTAAATCTTTAAATCTTATATAAGCTCTTACTAGTCCTTCATTAGGACGGTTCCTCCAAGTTATTATAAGACGCCTGATTTTAAAATATTTTGATAAAGGATAATACTTGGATAAAAACTCACAAGCTAAATTATCCCAGATAGTAGTGGCTTCTGGGGGTAAAGATCTATACCATGAGAGAGCTGTGCTAATCAAAGTCTGACTAAAGAGTTTCAGCCTTACTTTATTAGCAGTATACCCCGGTAATTGAAAAGTGTCACATATATCCTTGAAGCATGCAATATACTCGTATGGATCAGGATCTTCTTCATCTCCAGTAAATTGCTTCTTGTGTAGAATACCAAGTAGTAGAGGATTTATTTCAAACCCGCTTGTCTTCTTATTGGAATTGTTTTTTTTATTAATATCATAGGGCTTTCCAAAGTAGCTGAGTGGGTTAGCACTAGTCAAATGCTCACTCTATTATATTGGTGAAAACCTATAACTCAAAACAAAAATTAGCCAAAAAATAAAATAAATAAGCAAAAATTAAAAGACTTATAACGTTTAGATCCCGGCAACGGCACAAGAAAATAGTTTGATGACCGATAAAGAACATTTAGATACGCCTAGGGCGCCGAATTTTACGGCGCCTACTATAGTTGCTCTTAGGCACGTGAAGAAAAGGTAAAAAACGCATGTGAATGTTGGAGTTGCTCTTAGAGCATCTCCACTCGCCTACCCAGGAGGCCGATCCGAACGCCGAATTTTGGTCCGGACGCCAAAAATCGGCCTAGTCGCGTACCCAAGGACTTGTTTTCGGCCGGATTTCGCTCATTTTTGGTCCGGGCTACCCAGGCCGAACCCAGGTTTTCGGGTACGCCCTGGGGCGCCAGACTCAGCGATATCGGCGAAAAAAACAAAGCGGCGCGTGGACCCGCCGTGTCAGTGACGGAAACCGAGTCGTCGTCATCATCGGAACCACGCGGCGGCCGCCGGGCAATAACTGCCCGTCGCGTCGGCCACGCGTCGCCGCCTCGGCTCGGCTTCCCGTGCAACCCGAAGCCGGCGGCCAGGTCTGGCCGGCGTCCTCCGGCGAACTGGGCGCCGAGGAGGATGGCGAGCATGAGCTCGTCCTCCTCCGCTTCAGCGTCCCACTCTTCCGGGAGCACGCCGCTTCGCACGCCGACCGCCGTGAAGTGCGAAGCTGTCTCGCCGGCGCGCTCACCGCCACGCACACGCGCGCGCGGTATCGTCAGCCGTCTGCGCCCACGCCGCCAAGAGGCCACCTGCGCCTACGTCGCCCCAAGACAGAAGGCTCGGCGCCGGCCGAGGACGCCGCCTTGAAGATAGCGCTGGAGCAGTCGCTCCGCGAAGCGCCGCCGCTTACGCCTACCCTGACGCTGACGCCGACGATGCCGTTGGTCGAGCCCTCCTCGTCGGACATCCTCAAATGGTCCAGGAGGGACTGGGAGAAGGCGGAGCATCAGCGTATCCTCGGCTTGCAACAACAGGCCGAGGAGCAGGCCGCACGGCGTCGGGCGTTGTCTGGGTGTGAGCTCGCCTATCAAGGCGCCTCGCTCTATGTCCTGGACGACGACGACGAGGACGCAGGCCCGTCCTACCAGCCATGGAGGTACGACTACCCTGGCCAGGGCAGCTCCCGCCAGAACCAGCCGCCGAGCGACGACGACGACGGCGGCAGGATGACGGCCGAGACGATCCCGGCTACACGTTGTTCTACGGCAACGTCGTCATGTAGGACGGCGAGGAGAAGGCATCGGCGGCGGCCTTTTTAGTTTATTTATGTACTAGTTTCGTTTAAAGTTGATGTAATCCGCCTATATTCGCCCAACTTAATGAAAATCGCCTAAATTTGATGAATTTTAGTCGAACTTGGGGACTCGGCCTGGGTACGCGGATGGGAGAATGAGCATACCCAGGCCGAAAACAAGTTCAGTCCGGCCAAAAAATAGACCAAATTTCGTTCTGGGTTTAGCCAACGAGTGGAGATGCTCTTATACACGTAAAGAAAAAGTAAAAAAATAACGCACGTGAAGGAAACAGGGAGCAGAATCTCGACCCTGGGATGGATTAGGAATCGGAGTGAGCCGACGCTGATTAGAACTCGGAGCCAAAACACCGCGTTACCCACATAAAAAGGGACCGGGCGAGCTGTCAAAAAAGGACCGGTTGAAAGCCGACCATAATTCACCCGAAATCGAAATCTCTCTCATCTAAAAATCCCTCTCTCTGACGATAGAATCGATCGATGACGATGGCTATGGCGGCGCTTCGACACGCGACTAGGAGGCTCGCTTGCCAGCGACCGCCGGCGATACATAGGGCGGCCGTTGCGGAGCCGCCACGGCGGCTGTTGCACCGCGGTTCGTCCGCAGTAGGCCGCAACTTTTCTCTTGCGGAGGAGCAACGGTGGATGTTGCCGAGGCTCGTCCACGGCGGTTCGCCTGCGGTTGGGCGCACATATTCTCGCCAATTTTCCTCCTTCCATGTAAATGATTCGCTCATGTAAAAATATCCGATCTTTCTTTCGTTTCCCCCTCGATTTACGAACTAGATCTATTGTGCTGCGCAAGTAACTAGATCTTGGTAGGATCTAGCGAGTCTGTAATCCGCAGATTTCGTGTATGTTCCAAACCAAACAATTTCCAATATAGTTTCTTTATCTTCATAAAGATTCAAGGGGATCTGATTCTAAGGCAGCAGCAGATCTAGGTTTTTCATAGAACCAAATGGAGTTCTGAAGTTGTCTTCCATGTTGCGTCAACCCAAAATATCACAACTAAACTACTTGAGACCTCAAGTTCAATTCAATTTATTTATACCAATAAATAGTCAATCACAACTCCAAGAACTAAATCTTGGTGACATACTCTCACTCATGCACTATAGAGCGGGAGCACAGAAAAAGAAACCACAAATTTAGAGTTTATCTTTTTTTTTCCAAGAAAAAGAGCACATAACTCCCAATTTTCGTTGATATAAAAACTGATAATATACGCATGGTTTTCGAATCACGAAACACCATTGCTGGCTGGCAAGTACTTCTTACTCCTTGCTACTGCAAATCCAAACATTTTTAGATATAAAAGACCAAATGGCCCGGCTTCATAAACTAAACTAGATAGCATCACATGAGTTCCTGAGAAGTGCGCTTGCCTTTTCCTTGTTGCCTCCGACAGTGGCTGCCGCTGCTCCTGCTGGCCAGCTGGCCTGGGTGGTGCTGGCTGTCTGCCCTGCCCCTGACGGTTTTTGCCAATACTCCTCCTTTCAAGTAAATAACATCTTCATTAAAAAAATTAATCAACTCTTTCTCTCAGTTTTGCCAACTAGACCTACTGTGCTGTGATTAGGTGACTCATGCCTCACCTAACTAGATTAAACTAGGTGACTATCCTAACAGCCAAAACCGGCTGCGAAATTGGCAGCTTTGCTGCGGAGAGGCTTAGTGTTATTATGGCCATGTTTAACTTGTGTCTGATTTTGTTTCAGAGTGAACCTAATCCAAGCACCTTTATGGAGAAGGCGAAGGAAGTCTACAAGGTATGCTTTTTTAGAACGTTGGTGCCCACTACATTTCCCTGGAACCTGCTGAGTGGAATATGATATTTGGACACAGTTATATGATCGGACTACGGAGCTTATTCAAAGGATCTTATTTATACTCTTCAAACTTGCACTTACTGGGGCTGTTGTGGTAGATTGTTGTCGGTCTCAATATCTTCTTCTGATAGCTCGAGTAATGGTGAGTTTCTTATCGTGGTATTTCAAATGGATTATGTATACA
This sequence comes from Avena sativa, assembly GCA_916181665.1. NCBI lineage: Eukaryota > Viridiplantae > Streptophyta > Magnoliopsida > Poales > Poaceae > Avena > Avena sativa. The sequence goes on from OV702282.1 coordinate 202,121,251, forward strand.
ATGGTTTAAATAGCTTATGTGGATTTGCATTTGCTTTGTTATGTGCTCAGATGGGCCTGGAACCTCAAGAATGGTTTCTCAGAGGCAGCAAAGGGGGTGAGTGTCACGCATGCGGTCGCCCCCTGGATGATGGAATGTGCCACCAGCAGAAGACAGAATAAACTAGCACTAGCCGAGAGCGGGCCTGGTATTTGGATCTTCGAAAATTTGAGTTCAAAGAAGTTCCAGAAAATTCGGAAATAAATACCTGCATGTAGCCAACCATGTGATCTAGCATCATGTATATTTTCAGCTCAAAATTCTTTATTTGTTAGGCTCAGTAAAAATGATAAATTGAGTTTTTGTCTCGGTGAATAGTACCATCGAGTGCGCCAAGTGGATAGTCTTTTTTTACGATTTTGTCATATTTGCTGAGCCTAAATTACAAAGTTTTTTGGGCTGAAATGTATATGAGGCTAGATCATATAGTTGGCTACGTAAGTATTTTTTTCCTAATTCTTTTGGAACTTTTGAATTTGAATTTTTGAAGCTGTGATATTCGGGCGCCTGCTGCTAGTTTGTGGTGAGTCAAACTGATGTGTGGGGCCTGCGTGCCTGTGTGTCAGAGCTAGCTACTCATGCCAAGTCTAAACGAAGACATCATGAATGGATTTTTTTTAACTAGTGAAGGTAGAGAAAGCCTCTTATTTGTTACTCCCTCCGTTTCAAAATGTATTTATACTACTTTTTAGTATGTAGGTTCATCCAAGTTTAGAGTAAATCTACACACTAAAATAAATATACATTTTTTTTATAAACCTAAAATATCTTATATTTTGAAACGGAGGGAGTACAAGGTTGTTGCAACGTGGATTTACGTCTGGTCAAGCCCCGGGTGAGAGGGAAAAAGAAATACTCCCTCAGTTATATAACATGTTTTAGATTTATGAAAATAGTATATCTAGATTTTTTTAGCGTGTCATTCCGAACCTATATACTAAAAAGTTCTAGATATATTTTTTTACAAAGTTAAAACATTTTATATTGTAAAACAAAGGGAGTAGAAAGGAAGAAAAGAACAAAGCAGAACTGTTTGCTGTGTTCGGCCGCATATGTTTCTCGCATAGCCTGTTTCTCGTAGAGTTCCAAACATTTAACAAAACTATAAATTGTTTACGGGAATAGATTCATAACATCAAGAGACATCTTTTTCATATACAACTTATGTCGAATGAAGATATAGTTAGATAAATTAGAAGGGATTAAGATAAAATATATTTGTTAAAGTCATAACACCTCATTGCTTCGTGATAGAACGCCCTAACTACTTGACAACAACTTCTCTATCGATGACAAAATTCCGAGCTTACTATTTTGTGATATGCATGTCCATAGCTTCAAATCCTCCGCAATTTGCGTTATTAGCTTTGTGTGGGATATTCTTCGGTCATTTAACATACTCCCTCCGGCCCAAAATACTTGTCGCGGCAGCCATTTTGCAAAAAAGGCTCTCCACTCCCGACCAAACCCCTAGTCCTTCTCTCACTCCTACTGTCTCTTTCCCCCATCTGGAGCTCTCCCGTCGCGGCCCTCGCCCTCGCCGAATGCTCCACCGGGCACCACGTCCTTCCCGCGCTGCCTGCTCCGCCGCCCCCTTGCCGGCGAGCTTCCTTCGTCCTCGCGGATCAACCGTAATCCAACGATGAGGGAGATCAAGAGGAAAGGGCCCCCATTTTACAGCAAAGCACGAGACTTGGATGCTCCGGCGGCGGCGGCGCTCGTGTCCCTGAGGCCGGAGATCCTAGAGTCTGGTGAATTGGACCGCTACTTCGACCCCTCCGTGATGTGCGTGCGAGGCGGCAGACACTACTAGGAAACCAGCTATAGATAGACAAATCTTCGGTGGCGCATATGTGTGACCATGCGCCACACATAAACTCCAGTGCCGCATTTCAGACAATGCGCCACAGAAATCTTCACACTTATGTGGCGCATATAGAAAAAATGCGCCACAAAACTACACTTTAGTGGCGAGATAACAGTGGCGTATCCCATATGCGCCACAGAAGTCCCAAACTGATGCGCCACTGATAGGCCTTTTCCTAGTAGTGAGGCGCGGCTGTTGCGCGCCTCCAATCGGTCCTCATCCTATACCGAAGTCGTGGCCACATCCGCCATTGATGGAGACGAGCAAATCAGACTGCCATCGTTCCGGTTAATTCCAAATTGAGGAGGTGAGCTGAGGTGAGCATTAGGGAGTAATTTGTATTATAATGTTCAATTGAACTGTTATGTGTTTAGACTGTTCAATTGAATTGGTAATGTTCAATGGATTTAGGTTCTTTGATGAAGCTAGCTTACATTTTGCTGCTTACAAGAGCATGTGGTATAAACTCTCACATTTTGCTACTTACAAGAGCATGTGGTATAATCGTTCTTTGATGAAGCTATCTTATGCACTAAGAGTCATGGTTTCCGCACTAGGAGTCCTGAACAAATGTTTGCATCATTGGTAATGTTTCTTTTATTTTTCTGCACACTTAGATTTTATTGACCGCTGTTGTTGTTTCATCGATGCCATTCCACATTAAGGTCCCCTGCACTACTAAATATTATTTAAACGTCTAACAAGATTGTGTCCTAGTACTCAGCAGTGTCCTAGTACTCAACATTGGGATTGTTCTGGCCAGCATATTTCTAGCATTTGTGTTAGCACATAACATGGATAAACACCGCATAAATGACTAAATGAGGACCAGATGACAGTGGACATTGACACATAGTCATTCTTGATTGGATTTTTTATTAGATTCATGTCTTTAGGTTCAGATCAGTTGTAACCTTGTAGGGGCCTCCCTTGCAGAGTTCCTTCTATGATTTGTGTGATTTATGCAGTATTTTACAGTATGATTGAACCTAGATGACATGTCAAGAATTTGTCCAAGTCACTGAAACAGAAATTGTATTTGTCCAGGCACCCATTTATGTAGTGGTAGGAGTGTGGAATCAAAATTCTAAGCTCAGATCCCAATCATAGATCACCGACAAAATTTTATATAGGTACACCAGCTTTAGAAATTAAAGTATTGTGTTTTTAGTGGCTCTGAAATTTATGAGAAAGACTGACAAGTTATATTCCGAAGTCACCACTAGAACTATCTGACAATTAGTAACTATCTGACAAGTTATACTTTGCTTGCTCCTAGACATTCCTCAATTTGTTCTATAAATTGTACAGAACATGGACAAGATTGCTTGTAAAATGGATGTTTTCTGTCTGAACTCTTCCCTGCCTGAATATTTTTATACTTCTTTAAGTTGGAAACAACACAAAAAAGGAAATGAGAATAAAGAGAAGCAAATAATAGACAACTTACATTCATGTTGCTTAGATGCTTGAGTTCGAACAACACACTTACATACAGCATAATTACAAACAACACAATTACAAACAGCCGGTAACAATTACTTCTTATTTTATCTTTCGCCTTTCATCTATTTCCTTCTCCTTTTACTGACCAACTATAATCTCCTTTTGTGACTAATCATGTACATTTGTTTTCTTCTCCTTTACTAACCACCACCTATAATCTCCAATGTTTTTCGATACAATTCTCCATCACATGGCAGAGCCATAGGTAGCAACCCCTCCCTCTGCAACTTATCTTTGCCCATGTGCGGTGGATCGAATGTGTTTCCGCCTTCTGCCCTCATAACCTGAAGCAAGACAGACTGTAGGGTTACAAACACTTTTGCTAGTTTCTTCATGTCATACGCATCGTAAGCTAGTTCAAGTGATTCTATAAGTTCTTTGATAGTGTTTGGTGCACTATCAAGTGCCAAAGACTGGATGGCCCTGAAGAAACAAAGATGTAGGACGTTCATTTCTGGCGAATTTGGAGGTTGCTGCATGATCCTGATATCAAGTCCTGTTTCTTTCACGATAGCTAAAAAACCTGGATCATCCGGAGGAACATGTGTTCGGGCATTATCCTGTTGGATGAAGATTGTGCCCTCATAGCCATCATCAGGCCAATGTTCTACAATCGCTGGAATTACCTTTTCACAAAGGTATTCCCGCATGACATTCCTAGTAAATATGACTGACTTTAGCTCCATCATTCCTTTGGTCCTGTTCTTGGAGTTCTTTTTGGCCGCAGTTTCTTCGACAAACGCCCAGACTCCTATCTTTCCGTCAAATTCTACATGTCCAGGCTCGTCTATTCTTGGTCTGGAAACCGCACTTAAGAACATTACCTTGCCGATATTGTTCTTATTGTGAATAGTGCGCACGGGATTTGTTTCTTCTTGCTCAAGGTAGTATGTTCTTTTTCTCTTCGTCATGTCAAACCACTTTTCATCTACATGAACAATGTTTTGCATGTACTTGAAGGACGGTGTTTCATTTGCTAATGTTGTTTCATCAAGCATTGAAATGCAGAATTTCAGTCTTGAAATCTTGTTTTCTTGCTTGAGTGTTGGCTTGATACTGCTGGTGTGTCGCCTTAGCTCGCCCCATTTCAACCTTCTTTGCAATGTAGCATACGGGATATCAAGAGCCCTTGCCAATGCCCTTACGGTCTTCCTTTTGTTCAGAGCAATCAAGCGCGTCCTTGAGAGTTCCAACTTTTTCCTCTTTCGACCACATCTTCCCTTTCTTTTATTGGAAAATTTTATCTCTTCATTTATTTTCTCTTGTTGTTTCGCGTGTCTCCATATCCTTTCCACACTTGTAACACTTGTTTTGAGAATTATAGCTACAAATTGCTTGTCTTTCATACCAATTTTTCTGTTCTAGACAATCCCGAGTGCTTTCAAGGCAATATATGCTGCATATTTATGTGTCTCGGGCAGATCTGCATGGCTGGGACGCTCACCACCTACATGTTCTCCTCCAGGTATGTGTACATATTATTCATCATCTTCTAGAACATGTACATCTTGATCATCCGGTGGTCTCATGTTTGCATCAGGTTCTCCATCGATATCTCGATCATTGGGTAGTCTCATGTTTAGATCGGGTACACGATTCACATCTTGATCATCTGGTGGTCCCATGTTTACATCAGGTTCACCATTGTCATCTTGATCATCTGGTAGTCTCACGTTGAGATTGATATCCGTTGATCAGGTAGTTTGTTGTTTTGCTTTCTGAAATTAAATCACCAACTTAGTGATTCCATGCTAGCAACAAAACCAGTGCTCTGTGCATTATGAAAATGATATGGCAAATAAAATGATATGCCTATGCATTAACAGAAGCACAAAACTACACTATCTTGCAGGCTCAGAAGGAATCTGCTACAAATGAACATGGAAGTACCTGATGGTGAGTCATATAAACATGTTGTTCCTACAGTTTTAAATACAACGCCAGCAAGTGTTTTTCTCTTCTAATATTACTGGCTATTAAAAAATTAGTAACTGCATGTAAGAAAATTAGTGACTGCATGTTACTATCATCCAATTCTTTTAGGTGCTTTCTTATTATGCAGTCACTATGTGAGATGGTATCGAGTCAATATGGTTACTCATGGTTAGATATGTACTGCATGTTAAGCAACTATTGATCTGGTAATAATTTTTTGATTAAGCAACTATTTTTCTCTTCTAATATTACTGCATATTAAAATATTAGTGACTGCATGTTACATACATTAGCTTGCATCTGGTATATCAATATTCCATTATAGTCATGTATCTCTTTGTTAATTTTATGAGTATTCCAATATAGTTGAGCATTAATTTGTGAATATTCTGCACACTTTATGAATATTCGAGTATAGAACAGCTGTCTGATACTAAAGTAAGGCAAGATCGTTTTCATTTTGCCCAAGAGTTCAAGACTTTGAAATTATTCCGCTACAGTTTGAATTCAAAACAGTATTGCCCAAGATGTTCAACTCCATCCTACAAAGTTTAGGACAATTTGGGATTCATTCTTGCATAAGTAGTCTGTTACACTGAATGTCTGAATTACTGCAGACAACCTGACAGGCATTGAACCATTTGTTACAAGGTACTGCTACAAGGACAACCGCCGGGATTGAACCATTTGTTAAGCGGGAATCAAGGAATCAATCATGGAAATTAATCAACCCAGGCAAACTAAGAGTGTAATTGTTTCTAAATTAAGTTGGCATAAACCTTAGCCTTACAGAGGCGGGGCCACTGCAGCCACGACGGCGGGCTTTTGCTGCAGGAGCGGCAGTGAACGGCGGCGATGATACGTCGGAAACGTATATATAATTTTTGATGCTCCATGCTTGTTTAATATCTACTTTGCTTTACTTGTCTACACTTTGGGGTGCTTTTTACATGTTTTCTGGTACTAACCTATTAACAAGTTGCAACAGTGCCAGATGCCTGTTTTCTGCTGTTTTTGGTTTCAGAAAAGTTAGTAAAGAAATATTCTCGGAATTGGACGGGACAAACGTCAAAGTCATTTACTTTCCGTGGGGAACAAGAAGTCTAGAGGGGAGCCCGGAAGGCCAGCCAGGGGGGCAGACCCACCCTAGGCGAGGGTGGGCCCTGGCCCGCACCTGGCTAGGGTCTGGGCACCCTGGCCGCCTCCCGGTCTCGCCCCTTTGCCTATAGGAAGCCCCCAATGCATAAACTCTCAGTACCCGATCAAAAATCCACGAAACCGTCTATAGCCGCTGCCACCATCTAAAGGGTTTCGCAGCATAGTAAATCAAAAAAATTCTACGGATGCGAACGGGAAAGCCAAGATCTAATCTAGAAGATGCAATCAACAAGAGGGATAGATGAGATCTTCATACCCTTGAAGCAATCGCACAGCGGAACGTTCAACAGAACGTGGTTGATGTAGTCGTACTAGCCTTCTCCTCCTCGTGATCCGATCCGATCCAACGCCGCAAGTGGCGACGCCTCCGAGAGATGCACACGTACGGCACCGCGACGTCTCCTCCTTCCTCGGTCCAGCAAGTGGGGTGGAGAGATAGATTGGATCTACAGCACGACGGCGTGGTGCAAAGGTGGAGAGTTTCTGAGGCAGGGCTTCGCCTACGCGCAGTCGGGAGAGAGAGAGATCTGGAGGGCAGCAGGTAGGCGGCTAGGATTCAAGGAGGGGTGGGAGGAGGGTGCGCCCCTGCCCTCTTTATATAGAGGGCTGGCCGTCCCCCTTGACCCCTCCTCCAAGCCCTAGGGCGGCGGCCCCAAGGATGGAGTGGGGGGCAAGTCTTCCCCCCCTTCTAGAAGGTCCCCCTAGGGTTTCCCTAGGGTTTTGGCCGGTTGGGCCTATGGGGCCTTGTGCCCCTGGCCTAATGCGGCCAGGGCACTCCCTCGTAGGCCCACGCCCCCCTCCGACAAGTGGGGCCACGTTGGTCCCACTCCGGAAGCTTCTAGAACCTTCCGGTAAAATACCGAACATTCCGAAACAATTTCGAAATCCAAAAACTGCTTTCCTTTATATGAATTTTATTCTCCGGACCATTCCGGAACCTCTCGTGATGTCCTGGATCTCATCCGAGACTCCGAACAAAAACTCACAAACCAATTATCCATTATATCCTAGCGTCGAGGTACGTTAAGTGTGTGACCCTACGGGTTCGAGAATATGCAGACATGATCTTCTATCAATAATCAACAGCGGGATATGGAAACCCATATTGACTCCCACATATTCATCGATGATCATATCGGATGAACCACGATGCCAGGATTCAATTAATCCCATATATATTCCCTTCGTCACGCGATATTTTACTTGTCCGAGATTTGATCGTTGGTATCGGCATACCTAGTTCAATCTCGTTCAGAGCAAGTACTTTACTCGTTCCGTAATCCGATATCACTTTGTGATTAACTCCTTAACCACGTGCTTGCAAGCGGTGTTGATATCGATTACCGAGTGGGCCCGAAGTATATCTCTCCGACTTGGGAGGGACAAATCCCATCTCGATACATACAACCCAACAAGTACTTTCCGATCACCTGAGAGACACCTTTATGATCACCCTCTCATAGGATGACGTTTGATGACCTCAAAGCTTTCTTCCGATACCAGGGAGTTGCATTATCTCATGGTCTAAGGAATATAATATTTCACTTAAGAAAAAGCTTCGCAAAGATGAACACAATGACACGATCTAATTGCTCTACTTGATTTGGGTCTGTCCATCATGTCATTCTCCCAATGATATGATCTCATTATTAATCGACAACCCATGTCTATGGTTAGGAAACCTTAACCTAGTCCATAGAGGCGTACTAGGGACACGGTGTTGTTCATAAACCACACAAGTATCAAAGTTTCCGCGTAATAAAATTATAGCATGGAATATAAAATTTATCATGAACAAGAATTATAACAATAACATCTTTATTATTGCCTCTAGGGCTTAATTCCAACAGTCTCCCACTTGCACTAGAGTCAATAATCTAGTTTACATCTGGTAATAATCTAACACCCATGGCATTAAGGTGCTGATCATGTTTTTCTCGTGGAAGAGGTTTAGTCAACGGATCTGCGACATTCAGATCCGTATGTACTTTGCTAATCTTGAGATCTCCATTTGTTATATAATCTCGAATTATATGAAATCGGCGGTTGATGTGCTTGGTCTTTGGATGATATCTTGGTTCCTTAGCTAATGCTATGGCGCCAGTGTTGTCGCACAATATCTCTAGTGGGTCCAAGGCACTTGGAACCACACCAAGCTCAGTGATGAAGTTCCTGATCCAAACTCCTTCACTTGACGCTTCTGCAGCAGCCATGTATTCCGATTCTACTGTAGATCCTGCGATCACGCTTTGCTTGCAGCTTCTCCAGCTCACAGCTCCTCCATTCAAAATATAAATGTATCCTGTCTGAGATTTAGAATCATCCGGGTCGGTGTCGAAACTAGCATCGACGTAACCTTTTACGACGAGCTACTCATCACCTCCATAGACCAAGAACATTTCTTTAGTCCTATTTAAATACTTTAAGATGTTCTTTACGGCTGTCCGGTGTTCCACTTCTAGATCACTTTGGTATCTGCTCGTCAAACTAAGAGCATTGGACACATCCGGTCTAGTACACAGCATGGCATACATGATAGAACCTATGGCTGAGGCATAAGGCACTTTGCTCATGGTTTCTCTATCGTTTACCGTAGCTGGACACTGAGCCTTGCTCAATATCTTACCTGACAACATGGGCACTGAACCTTTCTTTGCCTTATCCATTCTGAACATTTCCAGAACTTTGTCAAGATATGTACTTTGGCTTAAAGCTATTAGGCGTCTTTGTCTATCTCTATAGATTTTGATGCCTAATATATAAGCAGCTTCTCCTAGGTCTTTCATTGAAAAACATTTATTCAAATAACTCTTCACATCGTTAAGCATACCAATGTCATTTCCAATAATCAATATGTCATCCACATATAGTACTAGAAATGTCACTGAGCTCCCACTCACTTTCTTGTAGATACAAGCTTCGTAGCAATTTGGAACAAATCCAAAGCTCTTGATCACTTGATCAAAACGAAGGTTCCAACTCCGAGATGCTTGCTTCAGTCCATAAATGGAACGCTGAAGTTTGCACACCTTATCAGCATCCTTAGGATCGACAAAACCTTCGGGTTGCATCATATACAACTCTTCATCAATGTTGCCATTGAGGAACGCAGTCTTGACATCCATCTGCCATATTTCATAATCATGAAACGCAACAATTGCTAATAAAATCCGAATGGACTTAAACATCTCTACGGGAGAGAAAGTCTCATCGTAGTCAACACCTTGAACTTGTCGAAAACCTTTCGCGACAAGCCGTGCTTTATAGACAGTAACATTATCATCTGCGTCCGTTTTCTTCTTGAAAATCCATTTGCACTCAACGGACTTTCGGTCGCTAGGAGGGTCCACCAAAGTCCATACTTGGTTTTCGCTCATGGATCCCAATTCGGATTTCATGGCCTCTATCCATTTCTCAGAGTCTGGGCTCATCATTGCTTCCTCATAGTTCGCAGGTTCACTATTGTCTACTAACAAGACAGTTAAGACAGGGTTACCGTACCACTCAGGAGGGGCACGTGACCTTGTCGACCTGCGACGTTCAGTAGTAGCATCGTCCGAAGCTTCATGATCCTCGTCATTAGCTTCCTCTATTGTTGGTGCAGACGGCACTGGAATAATTTCAGGTGCTGCGCTACTCTCCAACTCAAGAGAAGGTTCAACAACCTCGTCTAGCTCTACTTTCCTCCCACTCACTTCTTTCGAGAGAAACTCCTTCTCAATAAAGGACCCGTTCTTTGCAACAAACACTTTGCCTTCGGATCTGTGATATAAGGTATACCCAATAGTTTCCTTAGGGTATCCTATGAAGACGCATTTCTCCGCTTTGGGTTCGATCTTGTCCGGCATCAACTTCTTGATGTAAGCTTCGCATCCCCAAACTTTAAGAAACGACAACTTAGGTTTAGCACCAAACCACAGTTCATATGGTGTCGTCTCAACGGATTTAGATGGTGCCCTATTTAAAGTGAATGCAGCGATTTCTAATGCATAACCCCAAAATGATAATGGCAAATCTGTAAGAGACATCATCGATCGCACCATATCTAATAGAGTTCGATTCCGGCGTTCAGACACACCATTGCGCTGTGGTGTTCCGGGTGGCGTGAGTTGCGAAGCGATTCCGCTTGCTTTCAGATGCGTGAGAAAATCATAACTCAAATATTCACCTCCACGATCGGATCATAGAAATTTAATTTTCTTGTTACGATGGTTTTCCACTTCGTTCTGAAATTCTTTCAACTTTTCAAACGTTTCAGATTTATGTTTCATTAAATAGATATACCCATATCTACTTAATTCATCAGTAAAAGAGAGAAAATAGCGATATCCACCACGTGTCGAAACACTCATTGGTCTGCATACATCGGTATGTATGATTTCCAACAAGTCCGTTGCTCGCTCCATTATACCGGAGAACGGGGTTTTGATCATCTTGCCCATGAGGCAGGCACGGCTCGCACGTGTCAAATGATTCAAAATCAAGAGACTCCAAAAGTCCATCAGAATGGAGTTTCTTCATGCGTTTTACACCAATATGACCTAGACGGCAGTTCCACAAATAAGTTGAATTATCACTATCTACTTTGCATCTCTTAGCCTCAATGTTATGGATGTGTGTTTCATTGCTTTCGAGATTCAGAAGAAATAAACCATTCATAGCAGGTGCATGACCATAAAAGATGTTACTCATATAAATAGAACAACCATTATTCTCCGATTTAAATGAATAACCGTCTTGCAATAAACACGATCCAGATATGATGTTCATGCTCAACGCAGGCACATAATAACATTTATTAAGGTTTAAAACTAATCCCGAAGGTAAAACTAAGGAGAGCGTGCCGACGGCCATCACATCAACTCTTGATCCGTTGCCAACACGCATCGTCACCTCATCCCTCGCTAGCCGCCGTCTATTCCGTAGCTCCTGTTTCGAGTTACAAATATTAGCAACTGAACCAGTATCAAATACCTAGGCACTACAACGAGTGCTAGTAAGGTAACATCAATAACATGTATATCAAATATACCTTTGATGGTGCCAGCCTTCTTGTCCGCTAAGTACTTCAGACAGTTGCGCTTGTAGTGACCCTTGTCCTTGCAATAGAAGCACTCAGTGTCCGGCTTAGGTCCAGACTTGAGCTTCTTCTCAGTAGGGGCAACGCGCTTGCCGCTGCCTTTCTTGAAGGACTTCTTTGCACCCTTACCTTTCTTAAAGCTAGGGGGCTTGTTGACCATCAACACATGATTATCTTTATTGATGTCCACCTCTGGAGCTTTCAGCTTAGCGAAGAGCTTAGTGATCGTATCAATGGAACCAATCTGATTATGAGTAACTACAAAACCTTTGTAGCTAGGAGGGAGTGATTGCAGAACTCTGTCAATCTTGAGCTCTTCTGGAATCTTGCAGTCCAGTTGCTCAAGATGTTGAGTGTAGCCCGACATCTTAATGGCGTGCTCACTAACGGAACTCCCTTCCTCCATCTTGCAGTTAAAGAATTTCTCAGAGATCTCATATCTCTCAGAACGGGCCTGAGTCTGAAACATGGTTTTCAGTTCCTCAAGAATCTCAAAGGGCCCGGCGAACTCCTCAAAACGATTTTGAAGGTCCGATTCCATAGCAAACAACATGGTGCTCTTAATCACACCATAATCATCTTTTCGCGACTGATAAACAATTTTTTCATCAGCCGGCGCATCTACAGCAGGGGCGTCACCTAGCGCTTTCTCAAGGACATAGCCCTTTTGTACGCCAGCGAGAATGATTCTCAGATTGCGGAACCAGTTGGTGAAGTTAGACCCATTGTTCTTAAGCTTTTATTTCTCAGCAAAAACGTTGAAGTTGAAGTTGGACTTAGCCATTTGATCTACAAAATTTGCAAGTAAAATTTAGACTATGTTCATGATAACTAGTTCAACTTAATCAAATTACTAGATAAACTCCCACTAAATTCAACATCCCTCAAGTTTTTTAGTGAACACGATCCAAATTCACCACACCTAATCCGATCTTCACGAGAAGAGATGTGGTTTCAATGGTGGACAACAAAGTGTCAATCATATCATTCATATGACTCATGCTTAACCTTTTGGTTCGTGTGTTCCGAGGCCATGTCTGTACATGCTAGGATCTTCAAGTCAAACCCAAGTATTTACGCTTGTGCAAAACTGGCTTGCACCCGTTGTATGTGAACGTAGAGTTTATAGCACCCGAGCATCACGAGATGCTTGAACACGACGAACTTTCGCAACGGTGCATACATGGGGAGAACACAATTTTATCTTGATCTTTAAGTGAGGAATCATCTTATAATGCTACCGTCGCGATCTAAGCATAATAAGATACATAAAAGGATAAACATCACATGCATATAATTTTATGTGACATGGTATAGCCAATATTCGCGCAATGATCTCCATCTTGTGCATGTCAGCATGATCTCCATCACTCCACCATGATTGCCTCCACCACGAATAGAAACTACAACTATTGCTAACTACTCAGCGATAAAGTAAAGCTATTACATGGCGTATAAGAAGTCGACACACAGGTCATACACAATTATGAAGACAACCATATGGCTCCTGCCAGTTGTGAACTCATCGACATGCAAGTCGTGAAGTATTACAAAACATGATCATTGCATACAACATACACATCATATCTTGGGCCATACCATATCACAAAACACTCCCTGCAAAAACAAGTTAGACGCCTCTACTTTGTTGTTGCATGTTTTACGTGGCTTATGGGAGTAACAAGCTAAGAACGATTCTTACCTATGAAAAGCCACAACGGTGATATTATGGTTGCCAACATCCGGTGTAAATCCCATGACAACTATAGTGAGAGAAACTGGCATCCACCAGCCGCATGTGTGGAACAAGCCACACGTCAAGTGCGGAGCCGGTCTCGCGAACGAGGTCGCGTAAAGTTGGCCTGGACCGCTTCGATCTCACTATCCCGCATCATAAGAAGTACACAACAAGAGGCTCGCAATAGAAAACATCAACGCCCGCAACAAGCATGTTGCGTTCTACTCGTGAAACACATCTACGCATAGATCTAGCTTTGATACCACTGAAGGGTTTCGCAGCATAGTAAATCAAATAAATTCTACGGATGCGAACGGGAAAGCCAAGATCTAATATAGGAGATGCAATCAACGAGAGGGATAGATGAGATCTTCATACCCTTGAAGAAATCGCACAGCGAAACGTTCAACAGAACGTGGTTGATGTAGTCATACTAGCCTTCTCCTCCTCGCGATCCGATCTGATCCAATGCCGCAAGTAGCGACGCCTCCGAGAGATGCACACGTACGGCACCGCGACGTCTCCTCCTTCCTCGGTCCAGCAAGTGGGGTGGAGAGATAGATTGGATCTACAGCACAACGGTGTGGTGCAAAGGTGGAGAGTTTCTGCGGCAGGGCTTCGCCTACGCGTAGTCGGGAGAGAGAGAGAGAGAGAGAGAGAGAGAGAGAGATCAGGAGGGCAGCAGGTAGGCGGCTAGGGTGCAAGGAGGGGTGGGAGGAGGGTGCGCCCTTGCCCTCTTTATATAGAGGGCTGGCTGTCCCCCTAGCCCCCTCCTCCAAGCCCTAGGGCGGCGGCCCCAAGGGTGGAGTGGGGGGGAGGAAGTCTTCCCCCCCTTCTAGAAGGTCCCCCTAGGGTTTCCCTAGGGTTTTGGCCGGCTGGGCCTATGGGGCCTTGTAACCCTGGCCTAATACGGACAGGGCACTCCCTCGTAGGCCCACGCCCCCTCCGACAAGTGGGGCCACGTTGGTCCCACTCCGGAAGCTTCTAGAACCTTCCGGTACAATACCGAACATTCCGAAACAATTCCGAAATCCAAAAACTGCTTTCCTTTATATGAATTTTATTCTCCGGACCATTTCGGAACCTCTCGTGATGTCATGGATCTCATCCGAGACTCCGAACAAAAACTCACAAACCAATTATCCATTATATCCTAGCATCGAGGTACGTTAAGTGTGTGACCCTACGGGTTCGAGAATTGTCAGACATGATCTTCTATCAATAATCAACAGCGGGATCTGGAAACCCATATTGACTCCCACATATTCATCGATGATCATATCGGATGAACCACGATTACAGGATTCAATTATTCCCATATATATTCCCTTCGTCACGCAATATTTTACTTGCCCGAGATTTGATCGTTGGTATCGGCATACCTAGTTTAATCTCGTTCACAGCAAGTACTTTACTCGTTCCGTAATCCGATATCACTTTGTTATTAACTCCTTAACCACGTGCTTGCAAGCGGTGTTGATATCGATTACCGAGTGGGCCCGAAGTATATCTCTCCGACTTGGGAGGGACAAATCCCATCTCGATACGTACAACCCAACAAGTACTTTCTGATCACCTGAGAGACACCTTTATGATCACCCACTCACAGGATGACGTTTGATGACCTCAAAGCTTTCTTCCGATACCAGGGAGTTGCATTATCTCATGGTCTAAGGAATACAATATTTGACATAAGAAAAAGCTTCGCAAAGATGAACACGATAACACGATCTAATTGCTCTGCTTGATTTGGGCCTGTCCATCATGTCATTCTCCCAATGATATGATCTCATTATTAATCGACAACTCATGTCTATGGTTAGGAAACCTTAACCATCATTAATCAATGAGCTTGTCCAAAGAGGCGTACTAGGGACACGGTGTTGTTCATAAACCACACAAGTATCAAAGTTTCCGCTTAATACAATTCTAGCATGGAATATAAACTTTATCATGAACAAGAATTATAACAATAACATCCTTATTATTGCCTCTAGGGCATAATTCCAACACCATCGTCCCTAGACCGGGGGGATCTGAAGCTCTTCCCGGCACCCTGCCGGAGGGGAGCTCATCCCGGAGGCCTTCTCTCTGGTATGATGCGTGAGTAGTTCCACCTTGGACTATGGGTCCATGTAGTATCTAGATGGTTGTATCTCCTCCTTTGTGCTTTCATGTATAGATATTGTGAGCTCCGTTCATGATCAAGATCTAATCTATTTGTAATCATGCATGTTGTGTTTGCGGGGATCCGATGGATATTGAGATTATTATGTTGGTTTGATTAATGGTTTTGTCTTTATGATTCTATCATGTCTGTGTTGTTTATGATCTTGCATGCTCTTTGTTGCTAGTGGTTATCTTGGCCAAGTAGTTTCTAGTGACTCCAAGAAGGGGTATTTATGCTCTATAGTGGGTTCATGCCTCTAGTTTCCAAGGGAAGTGACAATAATCTCTTCGGTTGTAGATGTGCTGTTGCTACTAGGGAGAAAACAACGGTCTCTTGTTCATGGAACATGTGAACTGTTTACCTTACACACTTTCCTTAAAGCAGTTGTCTGTTGCTTGCAACTTAATACTGGAGGGGGTTCGGATGATAACCTGAAGGTGGACTTCTAGTCATAGATCCAGTTGGATGGAGGTCTATGTATATTGTTGTATTGCCCAATCAACCTCATAGGATCTTTATGACTAGTAATTGCATTGTTATGTCTTGCTCAGTTCCTGTCAATTGCCCTACTGTAATTTGTTTACCCTTCATGCCATGTTGTTTATCTAAGGAGAGAACCTCTAGTGAACTATGGACCCCGGTCCAATCTTTACCATTGATACATCTTCCACTGTTAATGTTTACTTGCTGCAAACCATTACCTTCCACACCATACGTTTAATCCTTTGTTATAGCAAACCGGTGAGCTTGACAACCTCACTGATTCGTTGGGGCAAAGTCTTGAGTTTATGTTGTGAAGGTCTCCGTGTTGCTTGCAACACCTGTGTGACGTTTCCTTCCTCCTTCTGGTTCGAAACCTCGGTCTCAACTGAGGGAAGACTTGTTGTTGTGCTCTTCACACCTTGCTCTTGGGGTTCCCAACAATACTCCACATCAAGCACCAAGTTCTCTAGCGCCACCAAGGAGTCATCAACAAGTTTTCTGGCATCGTTGTCGGGGAGTCTAAGGACGTCTTCACTAGTGGAGTCCTCCACTTCCTTTCTCTTTACTTTGATTTTAGTTTGCTTTGTTTTTCTTGCTTGGTTTTGTTTGCCTCTTTCCAAAAAACCCAAAAAAATAGTCTAGTTTGGTTTGCTTTCTTTATTCAAAAACACAAAAAAAATTAATTCCTGCTCTAGTTGGTGGTCTGTTATTGCCTTGCTTGGTCATGCTTTCTATCAATGGATGGTTTCTTTGAAACTAGTTCTTATTGGCAAGGTGGGTTCATGGAAGAAGAAAAGTATTATTATAAGGAACACCGTTTGTCACAAAAATGGAAACACTTATGGGAACAAATTGATAAGTTGAATGCTATTGCTAGAGAGGTGTGCTCTACTTATAATGTTACTTATTGCTTTGATAAATCTTGTTGCTGTAGGAGGTATAAACACCTGCCTTTTCAATGCGAGTATAATGATAATGTTACCATATCTTCTCATGTTAAAGGAAATTGTGACTTTTATGATGTGGAACAAATTGAATAATTTATTGCTTTCAAGGGTGCATTTGAACTTGCTAGTTTGTTTGAAAATACTGATGATGCACCTTATGAACATGAGGTTTATGAGATACTTAAATTTTGCTTTAATAATTACAAGGAAGAAAATGGATATATTCTTGAATATTTTAATAGGTGCTTTCCACAAATAGAAGAGACTAATGCCTTGCAGGAGCCTATGAAAGAAGAAATTGCTGAAACTGAAAGCTCATTAGATGAAAAAGAGGAGGAGAGTGATGATCAAGAGGAGGAAGAATGGATCTACCCATGTCTACCTTCTAATGAGAGTAACTCTTTACCTCTTACATTATTTGATTGTCCCCCTTGTTTACCAAAGGATGATGAATGTTATGTTCCTGCGGATCCTTTTGAAATATCTACTTTGGGTAAAACCAGTGAAGGTTTTAGTCCCACTATTTTTGAACTTGATAGAAATTATGTGTTTGTAGATCATGAAAAGCCTGCTTTATGTGATAGCTATATTGTTGAGTTTATTCATGATGCTACTGAAAGTTATTATGAGAGAGGGAAACATGGTCTTATGTATCTCAACAATATTATGTTTCCCCTTTTTATGTTGAAAATCTTGATGTTGCACTTGTTTTGCTTTCCTATGCTTGTTGCTTTGTGCTTCTTTGATTTATTTTCTTACAAGATTCCTATGCATAGGAATTGGGTTAGACTTGAACGTGTTTTGAATTTACTTCTTGATGCTCTCTTTGACTTCAATTCATAATTCTTATGAGAGCATCTTCTCAAACTTTCCGTGCCTAACTTAAAGGCGGTAAAAAAAGTACTTGTTGGGAGATAACTCAAGAGTTTCCTTGAGTCTTGGAAGTTATTACTTCAGTAATAACCTCTCCTTATCCTTTTTGTTTGCTTTTTGTGCCAAGAATGACCTCTAATGAGAGGGAAGTAAGATTTGCGGAGTTGCTGTCCCGAAACAGATTTCTGTCCTCCACCAAACAATCGTGAGGAGGATCTGTAACTCGGATTTAGCTCAAAATTTATGAATAAATCCCCCAGTATGTTAGCTAACTTTCGTTAGTTCAACACTTTTTGATTTGAGCAACAGAAGATGTTCGAAAAAATCGGTTTCTACATGCTGGTCTGTTTTGACAGATTTCTGCCATTATTTGCATTTGATTCTTATTGATTCTTTTTTGAGTTCTCTTCAGGTAAATCGAACTTATTGAAGGAGTTACTATAGTAGATTGTGTTCTTAGTGAAAAGCCTTGCCGTTCCAAACCTTTGCCAGTGGTCTAATATCTTTTGAATACACTAATGTTGCTAATGAAGATTGTGTGAAGTTTTGTATGAAGGAAAAATTTCAAGTGTAGAGAGAGAATGATGAAATGAGATGAAGAATGGACAAAAGATCAATCTTGTGGATGACACCATGGTGTCACCCCAAGAAATATCCAAGAGATACAAGCGTCAAAGCTTGGGGATGCCCAAGGCGTCCCCTTCTTCATCAATAAAAAGCTCAGGTCTATCTAGACACTTCGTTTTTATTGTTTCATGCACAATTGTGTTGTTGTTGGAGCGTCTTAGTTTTCGTTTGATTTGCTTAAGTTGTTTAGTTTGCTTAAATAAAGTAAGTTTGCACCCCCGTTCACGCTATGTTGTTTTGCAAATAAGTTTGCTTGGTATTGGAAAGGAGTAGTAAGTTCTTGCTTGAAGTGCAGGAGGAGCTTGCATTGACTGTGACTTAGACTTTAGCATGCCATGCTAGGTTGTTTTTGCATTATGCTTAGTGATTATTCTTGGAGCATGTCTTGTTCCAAAAAATTGGGATTGCTTAGTGTGCCTTGAAGAAATTATGCGTTGTTTTAGCATGCAAAAGCATAGCATTGTGGTATTCTCCTTTGATGCTTTGCTTGGGTTGACTTGGCACATGACTTGATGGGACGCCGGCGAGCACACATTTATAGGACTGGCACGACACCAAGGGAGGAGCTCGCTGCCTCTTTGGTGTGGAGTCGGAGTCGGTCTGGAATCGGAGTGAGCAGACGGACACGAAAATTGGAAATCGACAGCGTGGAGTCTGGACTCGGTTTCGGATTAAGCAGACGGACTGACCCACGAAAGCAGATGGGGATACGGCCCGAAATGGAGCACTGGCCCAAATGAGAATCACCTCTCCTACACCTCCCTAGCCCGGCCCAAGGGAACTCTTCTCTCAATTTTCTCGCACGGGAGTGAGAAGGGGAGAGTGAGCGAGGGAGACAGAAACCCAGCCGCTGCCAGCCGCCGCCGGCGATCCAGCTCGTCGGAGTTAGACCCACTGCTCGTCCGACCCCCTACGGGGATCCATCTTGCCGGGGTTAGGCTTCCGTCTCGGGTTGGGGCATACGTGTACGGTATGTCTCGGATTGGGAACTTTTGTTGGTGTGAACGGCGCATTGGAATTTCTAAGCATACCAGTCAAGTCAATGTGGTGTCATGGTTCATTACTCTGGGGATGTGGATAGAAGGTCCCGTTCTAGTGCCTGATACTGCCTAATCTACATCAGTCTATTTGTTTTATTCCGTCTGTTCGTTGATCTGATAGGGTGCTTGAGCATTTATTGATCGTGCCAACTTGCCCTCGCCGAATCCATTTTTTTTGTTTACCTCCTTTGCGTGTGCTGTGCAATTATTTGGTGCATGGCAGCATCAAAATTTAATTTCACGCGGTTTCTATTCGATTCCATTAATCCATGATGTGCTCAGCTTGGTAATGTAGCTGGCCACATTTGCAACCCCAATGACCCGCTAGCTGCCATGACTTTTGTTGGAAATAGTTAGCAAGGCAGTCCCATATTTTAGTAATGTATTTGGCTTCCCTTTCTTGATTAACTGACCGTATTTTTTGCCGGGAATAGTTTACTTATAGCCTAGTAATGTGTTTCATACTTTCATTGCTAGTGCCACTTTCATTCCCTCCGTTTGTCGTATACGGTTAGCTAGCTTTGCTGCCTTGATCACCTACCATTTCATTACTATTACTCCCTCCGATCCTAAATAAGTGTCGCGGTTTTGAACTAAACTTGGAAAGCAAATTCCAGCTTTATTGACGTGTCCATTGGCAGTCTGATTCCATGGTATAGTTGGCTAATCTTGTTAACTTGATTACCTTCCATATTTCTGCGGTAGTTAGTGTGGCCATTTCATCTTGAATATTATATTGTGGACATGAATATTACTAGTACCATATTCCATGATTCCTTCCTTCCGCTGAGATATTTTTGCTACACTAGTCATCTGTCGGTCGTACCATGCCAAGTGTTTAAGTCTCTAATTACTTTTCAATCTGTAAAAGCACATGTTGTATATCTAAATTTCCTACCATGCTAGTGCGTTTGTCGATTTAGGGTATTGTTGGCTAACTCAGTCCTTTAGCCAATTTTATCTTACTTGGTGAACCAAGTTCGCGCCACACTTCATAGCCAAGGATATGTGGCTCACTGGCTTGTGTAACGACTATCGACACCATGGTCCCCAACTTCCCATGTTCCAACACTACTCGTAGCAATACTTTCAGTGTCTGATAATGAATCATTCGCCACAAAAGGGCGTGAAAACAGATTAGACCATCCCTATATCCTTTGCCCTTAACAATTATAGTTGGAAGCATGACCTTTTCTATATAGCCGAGTCCGAGTTTCCTCTGTAGCCCTACTATCTTTGAAGTTTTGTTTGATCTTTTTTTCGAAAAGGGGAATACGACCCCGGCCTCTGCATCGGTTGATGCATTTTGATCATTTTTTATACCATTTTAGGCTTTTTCATGTGATGCATATAACTCATGGCTATTGTTCAAACTTCAATCATTGCCTTGTTGTTGTGCATCTCTTCCTGGTGAATATTTTTGTCCTGTTTGTTGGGCTATGATATGTCCCAAAGAAGCTCTGCAAGCTCAGTGCACACATCCCTACTGCAAACAACACAAGCTTGCGCCCTTATGATGGCTACTTGGTGACAGAAGCCGATTCCAAGGTATTACTATCTTCTTAAGTTTTTATATATTTGTGGGTTAAGTATGTTTGAAGTTCTCCCTTTGTTTGCAACCTGCTTTTCAGTTTGCAGCCTTTGATGGAATCCTATAAATTCCTTGCTGAAACAGTTGGTAAAGTAGCAGCCCATTGCCTGTATCATAAGAGTGTTTGCCAATATCAAGGACGTCTATCTGACAGTATCACACATGGTACTACTTGTGCTTATGGGAACTCCCCTGTTGTTTGTAACCGTTGTGGTACTCAAATTGTACATCGTCAAGTGCAAGAACATGATCATCTCTGTCCCGTATGTCTATCATAACCTTGAGCGACAGCCTGGGTTGTTGCAGCTGTTGACTGAGTCAAACTACTGCCGGCCTGTTGTATTTGAGGTTGCCCCTGCAAATAACACAAAAAAGGTAACAATGATTAATACGAGCAGTAGCTGCTGCAGCAGCTCCTACTACAACAGTGCCATCTGCAGTGGCAACTAGTTCAGCCGGTGCAAGTGCAATCACAACAAGTATGGCGGCTCTTCCCACATTTTATGTGGCGGCGCCTATTGCTACTAGTCAAGGGCAAGCAATTGGTCCTCAAACTCTAGCAGCTGAGCAATACCAGCAGCAACTCCATTACCAGCAGTACTACCAGCAAATTACCCAGGACACAATCTGTACGTGCAGCAGTACCGACTGTATCGGCAGTACACACAATCTCAGATGCAAGTGGCACTTCAGAATGCAGCTCAATCTCATGCGCAATATGCTTCACATGTCCAACCTCAAGTTCTGCAGCCCTCTCAGCCCCAACATATGGTGTCATCCCATTTCCAAAGCAGCAACATGTTGCATTTACCTCTGCAGCAACATGTTCAATCTCACATCCAGCTCAATTCTCAAATCCAGCACCAACATCCACAAGTTCAGCAGCAATCTTACCCACAACCTCAGACATATTATCAGCCTCATCCAATGTCTCTTGCACAACCACATCCTCCAGCGCATGCAGTAATGAGCCATCAATCATATCAACAACCTCAGCCAGCACATCACACGCTACAAGGTGCTCCACGGCAACATCCTATGCATGCATCTCAGCAACAAGCAATTGGTTCTCAGCATCATACACCGGCATGTCCTTCACAGAGTCAAGTTCCATTGCAAGGTCAATAGTCAACTATGCCCCCTCAAGGAACACAGCCTACACCGCAACAACAATATGCTGGTAATCATTCTCAGAGGCCACCAGTGCATCTTAGCATCCCTTCTCAGGCGCCACAACCAGGCATTCCTCTTAACACACAAGACCGCGATGATAGTTCAGACAAGGGCAAAATAAATGATGAACTTGCTGGCTGGGAAAGTAATTCACATGGCCTGAATGTGCAGGGACACAAAGATTCTAAGGCCTCAGATACATCAAATGATCTTGAGAAACAGGGGTCATTACAGCAAAATTTGGGTGCCCCGGGGTCCTCAAGTATGGGACCACAGTATCCAGCTGGACCTGATAAGGATTCTTCCTCACAATATTCTACATCCTGGATCGATGCCATATGTGCAAGGTCAGCCAAATCAAATGAGACCACCAATGAATAAGTTCCCTCAAAACGTTCGGCCTCTAATGCAGCAACAACCATATGGTTCATTTCATTCTGAAATGGATCCAAGGGCACCTGTACAACCTCAATTGCACAGCTGGCAACCATCAGAGCTAAGGGTGGAAATAATTAAGAGTTACAACTTTAACCATCAGAGCTAAGGGTGGAAATAATTCTAGCTTGACATAAAGAACAAACACACAACACTTTGTCAGTGATACACGGATTATATTTGCTGTTTGGCTCGTATGAACTACTCCCTCCGTTTCAAAATATAAGATGTTTTAGTTTTGTGAAGCAAATATATCTAGACTACTTTTAGTATATAGGTTCACTCATGTTTGGAGTGAATCTACACACTAAAACAAGTCTAGATACATTTTCTTCACAAATCTAAAACATCTTACATTTTGAAACGGAGGGAGTAGCAACTGACAGAATTTCTGGATTGGATCTAAACAGCCTTGGGCTCAGCTGTGTTGCGTGTTGATCAATATATATGTTACATGGGAAAATACATCGAGGGAGGAGAGATACCGATCCCAGGAAGATCGGGAGTAGGAGTTCGTTAACGGGTGGAGTGCTAACTCCATACCATATACGACATCTACTAATAACTAACATAATAAAAACTATTGCAAATATTGTTTAACAGCCTCCCTTAATCACAACCTTCAGAAAGGTTGAGATTACGCTTAAATTCTTCAAGATCTCTGATCGGTAGTGCCTTTGTAAAACCATCTGCAACTTGATTTTTGCTTGAAATGAATCTGATCTCCAGTAACTTGTTTGCAACTCTTTCTCTAACAAAATGAAAATCAATCTCAATGTGCTTGGTCCTTGCATGAAAAATAGTACTTGCAGACAAGTATGTAGCTCCTAGATTATCACACCATAGACATGGCTTTTATTTTAGTGTAACACCAAGCTCACCAAGAAGATCCTCAACCCATATTAACTCAGTTGTGGCATTTGCTAGAGCTTTATATTCTGCTTCAGTACTTGATCTAGAAACCGTAGCTTGTTTTCTAGCACTCCAAGAAATTAAATTTGGCCCAAAGAATATAGCAAAGCCTCCTGTAGATCTCCTATCATCAAGACAGCCTGCCCAGTCTGCATCAGAGAAAGCACTAAGAAGACTAGAGGAGGACTTCTGAAAAGTAAGCCTAGTCTTTAGAGTACCCTGAATGTATCTTAGTATCCTTTTAGCAGCTGTCCAATGTGAAGTAGTTGGAGCATGTAAAAACTGACAAACCTTGTTAACAGAGAAGGATATATCAGGCCGTGTTAGTGTCAAGTACTGCAGGGCACCCACAATACTTCTATATTCTGTCATATCATCAGGTCCAAGTGGAGTCCCCTCCTTAAGTGACAACTTCTCACTTGAAGACAGAGGTGTAGGACATGATGTACATAATTTCATACCAACTTTTGTGAGCAGATCAGTAGCATATTTTTCTTGTGTAAGAAGCAGACTATCTTTTACCTTCTTCACCTCAATACCCAAAAATAGTGTAAATCTCCTAAATCCTTAAGTGCAAAGTCATCCTTGAGATCACGCAGCAGAATAGTAATGGCTTGATCTGATGAACTAGTGACTATAATATCATCTGACGAGGTTTCGACTCGTCAATGCCCATTGTTATGGACTTGGGTTTTGGAGAAGATGGGGATGCTGGAGATCGTGGAACGGTTAACAGACAAGCAACCAGGGGACACGAGATTTACCCAGGTTCAGGCCCCCGGAGGGAAAACCCTACTCCTGCTTGTCTGCTCTTGATTACGGCGGAACCGAAGGTTACAGGGGTGCGCAGATTCAATCTGGCGTGGAGGTGTGTATGCGAAAGTATGAGTCGAGAGATCTAGGTCGTGCCCTCCTGGCCTTTATATAGACTTAGGCAGGTCCCGGGCATAGTCCTAGTCGGTTACAGGTTCTAGGGGTTTACCCCTTTGAATTTCCTATCTACTCTAGTCTTGCTCTCCAAGGATCCGAAGGCGTCATGGGCCTGGGCCACCCGAAAGTCTTCATGGGCCAGTGTATATCTGCCGTGGGCCTTCCTTGGGCTGGACTAGGTATGCTGAGGTCACGCACCCGTAGGGTACAACCATGTCAGTAGCCCCCGAGTGATCAGTCGAATCGTAGATTCGGCTAAGGACTCTTCAATCCTTCAGGTGCAATCATGTACTAACAGTATGTGTGTAGGGATCGCTGATGCGTGTGCCTGACTCACCCGACGGATCAGGGTCAGTTAACTGTCTTAGGACGAAACAACACGATCTTCTTCAGGTTCGAGTCCCTCAACTCGAAACTGGAACATATGCTGGCGTAATTCGACTCAGGCCGCGGAGGACTTACATAAGTGGAATTCCAGTGAATTTAATTGATGTACCCAACGCGTCCGTCGGGATTTTTCATCGCACCTATTAGCACGGGTTTTTACTAGCATAGCGCAGTCGTGTGTGTTGCCAGGCCATCAGATGATATCTGTAGGTCTTATCTTTGCGTCGCAGACAGAACATCCGAATGTTTGTTACCGCGGAGGTGTTTCGGGTGGCTAAGGAGATCGTTGCTCACTTAGCGTTTTGTTGGGGCAAAGTTGCCGATAAGTTTTTGCATGCTGATCCGAAAGATCGCAGTCGAAGATTTCATAGGGTGCGCGACCAGCGCTCCCTATGGGAGTAGCCCCCGAGTGTCTGTTCGAGTCGTAGACTCGAGCGGAGACTTTAGCTCAAAACATTGTTCAGTTGTTAAGTCCATAGGACACAAAAAATTTCGGATGCTTAAATTCATTCTCCCTATGGGAGTAGCCCCCGAGTCCGTAGTGGAGTCGTAGACTCGACGTAGGACTCGAAGAAATATTTTGTCTTTATTCGTCTTTCGGATGCGCGGCCAGCGCTCCTGATAGGAGTAGCCCCCGAGTATTTAGTCGAATCGAAGATTCGAGTGAGTACTCTTAGTTGTGGAGCCGAAGAATTGTAGTTGGTGCTAGTATAGCTTTTGATGACATCAGTGTTGACGATCAATAACCTCAAGCATCTGCTACGCCAGAGATGACTTGACTGGACGAACGTGGGTCCCACTTGCTGACCTTGAATTGACCGGTCACGCGCGGTGTGGAGATAATTACGGCGTCTCCTCGATTTCGGCGCGTAGTGGATGGCATGGTAACGACGGTTCATTGTGATGCTGACACGTGTACGGTCAGATCTGCCGTTGGCGTTAGGTCTTCTGGATGGACGGCTGCCATGCGTCGTCTTCGTCGTTATAATCATTGGGGAAAGCCGCGGTTTGTTTTCACCGCATCAGTTCTTGTTTTCACTGCCTCCTTGTGCTCTAGCGATTCTTGCTGCGCGCTGGGATTTCCTTCCACATTTCCATCTTCTCTTCTGCGCTTTCACCGCCGGCGCCGCCGCAGCGCGATGGGGAAACCGAAGAAATTGTCATCTGTAGTTGGGACCAGCGCCGCCGGAGGAAAGAAAGGTGCCACCGCTACCCATGTCACCGACGGTGGCTGGCGGTGATCAGAGACGCGGGAGAGCGATCTCCGCAAGCTTCACGAGCGAGGTCTGATCCCGCAAGATAGGGAGGCCGTTAGACTCCCCGGCAACGAGGTAATCCTCCGTCCCCCAGCTGGGTATCGGGTTATGTTTCTTGCCTTAGTTATGCGTGGGTTTTCCTTCCCAGTCCACAACTTCCTCCATGGGCTGCTCTTTCTCTATGGCATCCAGCTTCATCATATGTCTCCCAATTCGCTTCTCCACATTGCTTGCTTCATCACTTTTTGCGAGTGCTGGCTCGGCATTGAGCCGCACTTTGGCCTCTTCCGGAAACTTTATTCCGTGAAGAGGCAGTCTGGTTCGGATGGTGTGTATCTCATTGGGGGCTGCATCATCTCCCTTAGTCCCAATCTTATTTTCTTTTCCTTTTCCATGTCCGAATATGTCCAGTACTGGCGGAGGCGATGTTTTTACATCCGCGACTCCGTAGTGCCTGGGCAAGATTTTGGTCTTGTTCCTTTTGAACCCTCCCAGATAATCGAGCCAAAAAGATCCTGGAAAAACCAGATTTTGGATGGCGAGACAGAGGAGATAGATGCCCTTTACCGTCGGGTGGAGGATCTCCAGCTGATTCCGGAGAAGGAAGTGAACGGCGTGGACATCATCCGGACGTTTCTTGAGCGTCGGGTGCAGCCTCTTCAAGCGAGGGCGCACCCGATGTTTCTTTATTCTGGGCGCCGTGATCCGACGAGGGTTTCGGCTGAGAAAATCTCCGAGGGGGATCTTGACAGGACCCTTCACGCGCTGCTGAAGTTCAAGGCCGGAGAGAAAATCCCGGGGAAGTCGCTAACTCCTTCGTTTTCTTCGACGTTGGCCGTTCCGCAGGTGTAGATTCATGCGCGTAGCGCTTTTTTTTGTCGACTGCGTATTTATTTCCTTTGTTTGCTAACAAAGTCCCTTCTGGTTTTGCAGAGTTTCAAGGTGCCGGGCATGGTGTCGCCATTGCCCGAAAAGTATCCGAATGCGCCGGATAATGAAGTGATGGAGTCCGTGTCCGAACTGCCGTCGGCACGATCTCCGGCCGAAGATGCCGACGAGTCGAGTGAGGACCATACGCGCAAACGATCACGGAGCTCCAGCGAGTCTTCGGATGCCTCGACTCCTCCGACTCCCAGACACCCTCTGTGCCTTGATCGTCATAGTGATGGGCATGGAGGCTCTTCCTCTCCCATTCTTGCCATTCTTGTGCGGGCTGTGGCACCACACCCGCCAGCGAAGCGGAAGAAGGAAGAAAAGAAGGAAGAGAAAAAGGAGGAGAAGAAAGAGGAGAAGAGAGCCCGAAGGACTCCTCCTGTCTTCGACCTGAGCTCACTAGGCTCGTAAGTTTCTTGTTGTACTACTGTCCTTTTTCCTTCTTGATTTTGCACTTGTGCTGATTGCTTCATATGGAGGCATTCCTCCCACGATTCCTCCAGCGATGGTGCGCGGGAGATGATGGGGGAGTCGAAAATTGCGTCTCCTCCTCCTAAGACGGTGGCGACTTCGGGGGGCGCCGCTCCGGATCCTCCGTTGCAGGAGGTGCAGGTGGTTGCGCCTCAGAATTTCGCCAGCAAGCCTTCAGAGTCGCCATCAGAGCATGTAAGTACCTCTTCTTCGTACCACGGGGGGAGCCCCCGGGTGTCTGAAAAATTTCGTGTCTTGTTCTTTTTTTTCGAATCTTCGGGGGGAAGCCCCCGAGTGTCTTTGCGTTCGAGTGTTGCCTTTATTCCTTAATGTTGGGTGCAGCCCCCAAGTCCTTTTTCTTACTGGTGTTTCTTTTCCTGCAGCCTTTTGTGGAGGAGGCCAAGCGGCTGGTGCAGGAGCGCCTGGTGCTAGTGGCTAACCTCCGACAGCTTCAAGGTACTTATTTGTTGTTGGTGCATCTTTCATTGATTCCGGTCCTGCTTTCTGACATTTGCTTGTTTCGCATGCAGAGGAGCATAATAATTCTCTCCGTGGGGTCGACGCTCTCAAGAAGAGCCTTGGTCAATCGGAGAAGAAGGCCGAGGCCACCGTTGGTGCGAAAGAACGCCTCGAGCTAGAGCTGACCAAGGCAGCCGAAGCTAAGGAGCGTCTGCAGCAGTTGGCGCGGACCGTGAGGAGCAGCTGGCCACTGTTGCAGCTGCGCGCGAGAGGGAGGTGGCAGACAAGCTCATGGCTGCTGCCAAGGCTGTTTCGGGTAAGTGTTGTGTTTGTGCTTGTTTCTTCATGTTTCTTGTCTTCTTCTATGATGCTTTTCTTCATGTCTTCCCCCTCTTTTTTTGTCTCAGATGCCGCAGGCATCGAGTTTGACCGCAGCGCTCTAGAGAACGGTAGTGCCCTAGATGATGCTACTGCAGCGGTCAAAGATCACTGCAGCACTGTCGTCGGCTCCCTTGCCAAGGCGAAGGAGGTTCTTGGCCGCTTCTACAGGGAGCTTGTCCCTAAGGGCGCGACACTCGATGATGTGGATGCTCTGGCGGAGGCTTTGTCAGCCGAAGCGCCTGCGGCGTACAAGCGCAAGCAGAAGGGCATCGGAGCGTCCGTCGGGCTGGCGATGGCTTTGGCGGCTGGAGCGGAGCTGGACCTGCCCCAGATCACCTCCTGGATGCCGACGACCGCAGATGGATCCGAGGTAGCCTTTGCTGCCTACTCTGCTCGCTGCAAGCGATATGGGCCGAAGCTCATTGATTTGCTGTCTGAGTATACACTGCGGCAGCAGGGCGGGGCCAAAGCTAGGCAGTCCGGCTCCGAGGCGACTCAGGGTGCCGCGTCTTAGGCGTTGTAGACGTAGGATATTTTGTAGCCTGCTTTTTGCTGTAAATATTTTGATGAACACAATTCTTGTGTCACATAGTGGCCTTTTATGTGCTGAATGAATTCGCCTGAGTTGTGCTCGACCACTGTCTGAATGTTTTGTGTCCTTTGCTTTTCTGCTGTTCTAGGTTCCTTCGGGTGCTGACTCTGTTGACACCTCGCCTACAGCGCAGCTGCGTCCATCTTTGGATGCTTCCTCGCAACTCGCTTTTCTTCGGGATCGTGTCCGTAGTCTTGAGAAGGAGTTGCTTGGGTTGCGAGGTCACGCCGATGTTTGGAAGTCCAAGGCGGATCGTGGTGCAGCCAGAGAGGAGTACTTGATGGCGGAACTGGTTTGGTTGTCCGAGCAGCTTCAATGTAAGTTGTTCTTTGTTTCGAGCTGTAGCTCAGTTCTTCGGATGAGCCTGCTGGCCTTGCTCTTATTTTGTGCAATTGTCGCAGGTGCGAACCTTGCTCCGAGGGAAGAGAAGGAGCGTGTCGCTGTTCGGGTTAATTGCTTGACTCAACAGGACATGGAGGCCGGTGGCTTCTTCTGGATGGATCGTGACCGTGCCATGGCTCTGGCGACGGTGCAGGATCGTGTGCACCAGGTTTCGCGAGTGCTTCGCCAAGTGCAGACGTCGCTTGCCTCGGTGTTGCACGTCATGTTTCCTTTGGATGCCGTACCGACGAGCCTTGCGGGTCTTCTGTCGAAGTTTCGGAATGTGAGCAATGTCAAGGAGTTGGTGCGGCAACAGCTCATTGCGGGAGTGAAGGCTGCTTTGTCTCTTGTAAGGTTGCACCGGCCTGATGTAGATTTGGCTGTTGTGGCGGCTGGGCCACCTCCCCGGCCGGGTGGCGATGAGTGGGACATGCGTCCATATTACGCAACTGTAAGGCAGTATGCCGAACAGGTCATAGATTTATTTGAGCAGCGTGCTCAGGTTATTCTTCAGAATAGGTAGTACCTGTAAAAGAGATAAATGTAAAATTTGTATATTTCGACTGGGCGTGTTGTGCCGTTTGTTGTAAAGGTTTGTTTGTTGTGATCATGTAGTGCTTTTTTTGAGTATGTGTCCTTTTCGTTTGCCTGACGTTGTCAGCTACTCAGGTGTACACGCGTGATCCTCAGTCGATGAAATCGTGAGGTGGGGGGAGCCCCCGAGTGCGTTTGTAGCATAAAGTAAAGTTGCAAATAATGAACTGGAGTTTGGGGCGAGACACTTAGCTTTATTTATATCGTAATGGAGGAAGTACATTGTTCGGCTGAATAGCCTTGGCTGAAAGCCTTATTGGAAGTAAAGGGGGTAGGTAGCTAGGGATAGAATCGTCGCAAGTGCGAGATGTTCCATGCGTTGGAGTATGCGACTCCAGACTCCACGTGCTTGAGGCGGTAGGCGCCACCTGGGATGACTTCGGTGATGGCGTAGGGTCCTTCCCATGGTGACTCGAATTTCGTCGGTCGCTCTTGCTTGAGTTGCAAGACAAGGTATCCTTCGACGAAGGACCTTGGGCGTAGCCGGTGGCTGTGGTAGTTGCGGAGAGTCTGCTGGTACACCGCTGATCGAGATGCTGCTACGTCTCTTGCTTCGTCGAGTGTGTCAACGGCGTCTTCGAGTGCAGCCGTGGATTCGGCTTCGCTGTAAGCGACGACCCGGGGGGCCTGGTGGCGTACTTCGGCTGGTAGCACGGCTTCAGCTCCGTGCACCATGAAGAATGGTGTGTAGCCTGTGGAGCTGTTTGGCGTGGTCCGTAAGCTCCATAGGACGGATGGTAGCTCTTTCGTCCAGGCTCCTGCTTTCCGTTCGAGTGGACTCATGAGGCGCTTCTTGATGCCAGCGCCGATTAGGCCGTTGGCCTTTTCCACTTGCCCGTTCGTTTGCGGGTGTGCCACTGAGGCGTACGTGATGTTGATCCCAAGGCCTTCACAGAAGTCCTGGAATTCCTTGGAGATAAAGTTCGATCCATTGTCGGTGATGATGCTATGCGGTACGCCGAACCTGTAGACAATGGACTCGAAGAACTTGACGGCAGTTTTGCCCTTTTGGTTGGTGACGGGCATGGCCTCGATCCACTTGGTGAATTTGTCGACTACGACCAGGAGGTAAACGTGTCCCCCTTTCGAGGACTTTGGCAGTTTGCCGATCATGTCGAGGCCCCATTGAGCAAAAGGCCAAGCTATAGGTATGGGTCTGAGCTCTGACCCGGGTGCGTGCGGTTTGTCGGCGAACCATTGGCATCCGTTGCATCTTCGGACGATGTCCTTTGCGTTGCTCATGGCCGTTGGCCAGTAGAATCCGGCTCGTAGAGCTTTGGCAACAAGGGAGCGGCTGCCTGCGTGATGGCCGCAGATGCCCTCGTGGATGTCTTGGAGGATGGCTTTCCCGTCACCGATGGTGACGCAACTTTGTAGTACACCCGTAATACTGCGCTTGTACAACTCGCCATTGATGGTGGTGAAGGCTTTTGACCAACGAGATATGCGCCGGGCATCTGTCGGGCTGTCAGGCAGTTCTCCGTTTAACAAGAATTGGAGGTATGGTCGCGTCCAAGTTTCTTCGACTGCCATGACCTGCATTAGGTTGACCATGGCTACCTCTGTGTCCAGTTTTTCGGGTCCTTCATGTCCTTCGGGAAGCGTAGCCCCCGAGTGTTCTGCTTCTTCGGGTGATCCTTTGGGGAATTTCCGCTTGATGGATGGTACGCAGATCTGTTCGAGGAACACACCCGGTGGCACCTTTGCGCAGGTGGAGCTGATGTTGGCGAGTCTATCGGCTTCCTCGTTGCTTTCTCTTCCGACGTGCCGAAGCTCGCAGCCGTCGAATTCTCCTTTGAGTGCGTTGTAGAGCGCGCGGTATGCGATCATGTTTTCGGCGTGTGCGTCGCACTCATTCATCGTATGCTGAACAACAAGGTTGGAGTCACCGTAGATGACCAGGCGCGTTGCGCCGCATATCTTTGCCATCCTCATGCCGTGGATGAGGGCTTCGTATTCGGCCTCGTTGTTGGAGGCTCGAAATTTCATCCGAAGGACGTACTTCATCTTGTCGCCTTGCGGGGAGGTCAGTATGACCCCTGCTCCTGCTCCAGCTTCACGCTTGGAGCCGTCGAAGTGCATCGTCCATTTCTGCAACATATCTGGGGTGTCTGGCAGCTGCAGCTCCATCCAATGTACCAGGAAGTCCGGAAGGACTTGAGATTTGATTGCGAGTCGCTTCTCGTAGACGATGTCCAAGGGTGACAGCTCGATGCCCCATAGGGCCACGCGTCCTGTGGCCTCTGGATTATTCAGGATGCTGTTCAGGGGTGCCTCGTTGACGACCATCACCTGGTGCTCCTGGAAGTAATGGCTCAGCCGTCGAGCCGTCATGAACACGCCGTAGGCGAGCTTCTGGTAGTGAGGGTACCTCTGCTTTGTTGGTGTCAGTACCTCGCTGAGGTAGTAGATTGGGCGCTGGACCCCGTGGGTCTTGCCTTCTTCGGGTCGTTCGACCATGAGTATGGTGCTAACCACCTGGTGTGTGGCTGCTATGTACAGCAGCAGAGGCTCGCGCTCCTTTGGCGTGACCAGGACGGGCGAAGTGGAGAGGAGCCGCTTGAGGCTTTCGAATGCATCGTTGGCTTCTGGCATCCACTCAAACTTTTCTGCCTTGCGTAGCAGCTAGTAGAATGGCAGGGCCTTCTCGCCCATGCGGCTGATAAATCTGCTTAGCGCCGCTATTCGTCCTGCGAGCTGCTGGACGCCTTTGAGGTTTCTCGGCTTCTCCATCGCCATGATGGCTCTGATTTTCTTCGGGTTCGCCTCGATCCCTCGCTGAGAGATGAAGTACCCAAGCAGCTGACCCGATGGGACGCCGAAGGCGCATTTTTCGGGGTTGAGTTTTATCCTGTAGCGATCAAGGTTGTCAACGTCTCGCGGAGATCATCGATAAGTGTTCTTGCCTCCTTGGTTTTTATTACTATGTCGTCAACATAGACTTGGACGTTGCGACCGATCTGTTCCTTGAGGCAGGCCTGCATGCATCGCTGGTACGTAGCACCTGCGTTCTTTAGCCCGAATGGCATTGTGTTGTAGCAGAATACTCCGAACGATGTGATAAACGCCGTTTTCTCCTGATCTTCGACCTTGAGTCGAATCTGGTTATAGCCTGAGTAGGCATCGAGGAAGGAGAGTTTCTCACAACCTGCAGTCAAATCGATGATCTGATCGATCCGAGGAAGAGGGAAGTGGTCCTTTGGGCAGTGCTTGTTTAGTGACGTGAAGTCCACGCACATCCGCAGGATGTCCGTGTCCTTCTTTGGGACCATCACTGTATTTGCAAGCCACTCGCTTTCCTTGATTTCCCTGATGAAGTCTACAACGAGTAGTCTATTGATTTCCTTGCCGATAGCTTCAGCTCGTGGCTCGGACAGTCTCCGGATGGACTGCTTGACTGGCTTGGTGTCTGGAAAGACATTGAGTGCGTGCTCGACGAATTCCCTGGGAACTCCTGGCATGTCCGCAGGACACCAGGCGAATATTTCCTAGCGCTCACGGAGGAATTCGACGAGCGCGCCTTCCTATGCGGGGCTGAGGTCGTTGGCGATCCGCGCCGTCTTGGAGGCATCCGTCGGATGGACCTGCACCTTCTTTGTGTTGACCGTGGAGTCAAAAGACATGTCGGGTGTGTTTTGCCTTGTGACTGGGGGTGCCCCATTGTCCGTCACCTCACGGAGCCTTACGAGCTCGTCTTGCATGCCGAAAGACTCGGAGATTTTGTTGAAATCCCTGTCGCACTGGTCCGATCGAGTGAAGCTCCCGTGGACTGTGATGACGCCCTTCGGCCCTGGCATCTTGAGTAGCAGGTATGCGTAGTGTGGGACAGCCAGGAACCTTGCAAATGTTACACGCCCAAGTATGGCATAGTATTGTGACGGCCAGTCCACCACTTCAAATTCGAGTCGCTCCTGCCGGAAGTTGTCCGGCTTCCCGAAGATGACGTCGAGCCCTATTTTGCCCAGGGGGAATATGCCCTTCCCTGGAACGATGCCGTGGAACGTTGTGTCTGACTGTTCCAGGTTGTATTGCGGGATCCGCATTGCCGCTAGAGTGCTTGCGAACATTAGGTTGATGCCGCTGCCGCCGTCCATGAAGACGCGACTCATCTCGAAACCTCCGATCTGCGCTTCCAGCACCAGGGCAGCATGACCTGGGCGGGGGATCTGGCAAGGGTGATTCGCACGAGTGAATGTGATGCAAGACTCCAATCCGCTGAGGTATTCAGGGATGGCAGGTGGGGTTGCCACAGCCAGGTTGATTTGTCGGGTGATTTTCTTCTGCACCCTATTCGTGGGGCGTCCCTTCTGGATCATCATTAGTGCTCCTTTCGGTGGGAGGTACCCGTTTCCAGCGTTGTTCTGTGCGGGTGCGACTGGTTGGTTCGGGCCTCCGATAGGCGGCGATGGAGGAGCTCCATGCGCTATTTCGCCTTGCGCAGGTGCGTTTCCGAACGCAGGGATTGAGGCTTGTTGCCTCATCTGCACCATGCTTTCGCTGAGTTTCTGGAACTCGCGGCAATCCTTGAGCATGTGGCTAGCTTTCTTTTTGCCATCCTGCTTGTCGATGTAGAAGTGGATGGTGCATGGACCCGAAAGTTTGTCGTATGCTGAGGGTCCGTTGTCGTGGTCGCGGCGCTGCCACGACTGTGCTGGTCGTCCGCCGTCACGGAAGTTTCCTCCGCGGTATCCTCCGCTGTTGCGGCTGTTGTCGTTGCGACGGTCGGCGTAGCCGGCCGCGACCATGTCGGGTCCGCCGCGGTCGTCGTAGACGCGCGATCTCCTCTTGTTGCGGTGTTCCCGTCTTCGGCCGTAGTCGTCCTCTTCATCCGATTGTGCTCGGTGGATGCAATCTTCGCTGTCGGCCCACCTCTTGGCGATGTCCATGAGGTGGTCGAGTGTTTTGGGCTTGACACGCCCAAGTTCCTCCTTGAAATCTTGGCGTTTAACGCCATCCTTGAAGGCGTCGATGGCCCTCTCTTCGGAGATGTGTGCTACGGAGTTCTTGGTGGTAGACCAGCGTAATATGTACGAGCGAATAGATTCGCCTGTTCTCTGAGTGCAGGCTCACAACTCTTCGATTGAGGCGGGCCTCTTGCTGGTGCCCTTGAAATTTCGGATGAAGCTAAAAGCTAGCTCCTCCCAGCTTCGGATGGACCCTGATGATAGGCTGCTGAGCCAGACCCGCGCCGCGCCTGTCAGCTGCAGCTGAAGGCATTGCATGGCGGTTTCTTTGTTACCGCCGTGCAGCTTGACGGATGACAGATGGTCACTGAGCCAGGCTTTTGGATCTTGAGTGCCGTTGAAATTTGGAGTATCCGAAGGAAGCTTGAAATTGCGTGGCATTTGTGTTCGCCGAACAGATCTGCTGAAGCATCGAGCTCCGCAGAGTTCTCCTTCATCTTCGTCCATCTCGGATTCATACGAGCATGCACGTTTGGCTCGTGCTTTGTCGATTTTGCGCTGTGTAAGCGCGTCTCTGGCATCGTAGTCGCGTTTATGGCGACGCGAGCTCTTCTTCCTTCGAGTAAGGTCGTGTTCCTCTTCCTCTTCGGATGAAGGGGTGGGGCTCCGCTCGCGCCTGGCTGGAGCTTTCTTTTTCGGCTCCGCAGGAGCGTCTTCGTGGAGCGCAGCTCCGACAAGTCCGAGTCCGGTGAGTGTGGACTTATGCATGTCTCTCTTCGGGTCCCCCTCCGGAGGTTGGTGGGCCGCGAGATACGCAGTGGCTACCATGATCGCAGCTTGCGGTGTCTTCGGGATGATGTTGCCGTCGGCATCCATCTCCATGAACGATGTGTGGAGAGTTCAGGTCACATCACGACGCTCCTTGGGGTCCATGTTCTCTACCCGAGAGCGGTGCTTGTTTCCTTGGTTTTCGTTCGTGCTAGAGCCGGGGGCCATGGCGGAGAGCGCAGCTCGTCGCGCGCTGGACTCAGAGGCTGCTTGCTTGCGTTTGTCAAGTGTTTCCTGCATCTTGACTTGCTTCTTATGCTCCTCGATGAGGAGGTAGTGGTATGCCATCAGTAGTTCACGTGAGGCGTCTGCAGGCAGGACTATGTCGCCTGCTACGGCGCGGCGTGCCTAGACCCATCCTTCTTTGCTAAGTTGGATGACGTGGCCGTTGTTTTCCCCTACGGGTGGGGGGGACTGGGATCTTCTGTTCCCGCCGTTTCGGTCGTTTCTGTCCTACGGGTTGGGGTTCGTGTTGGGCGGCGGGTTAGGCGTTTGCTGCTCCTGGATGACTGTGGTGCATTGATAGCGCTTGTAGATCGGTCCGCTGCTGCCGCAGCTTTCAGATCCAGAACCGTAGGTCCCTGCGTCCGATGGCAGATCGCATAGATCGGAGTTGCAGCTGCTGCTGTCATAGGAATCATCTGCTAATGATGTTGTGCGCAGCACGGGGTGTGGGGCCCACGAAGCGGGCCTGATTGATGGTAGGGGCACCCGCTTAGGGAGGCGGAGGGTGCCAGTTTGCCCCACCTGGAAGCAGAAGCTCCCGAACAAGATTTCGAGTCCGTCGCCTACGGGCTCGAAGTCCTTCATGGTGGCCGGCGAGTGGGCGGTGAAGTCGAAAGCGCCGAAGAGGAGGTGACTCTCCGTCGCTGCAGAGTTGTAGATCGATCGGGTCGGGACCGTCACGATCGCACAATCATCAACCCCGATTCCCACAGATGGCGCCAATTGACGAGGTTTCGACTCATCAATGCCCATTGTTATGGACTTGGGTTTTGGAGAAGATGGGGATGCTGGAGATCGTGGAATGGTTAACAGACAAGCAACCAGGGGACACGAGATTTACCCAGGTTCAGGCCCCCGGGGGAAAACCCTACTCCTGCTTGTCTGCTCTTGATTACGGCGGAACCGAAGGTTACAGGGGTGCGCAGATTCAATCTGGCGTGGAGGTGTGTATGCGAAAGTATGAGTCGAGAGATCTAGGTCGTGCCCTCCTGGCCTTTATATAGACTTAGGCAGGTCCCGGGCATAGTCCTAGTCGGTTACAGGTTCTAGGGGTTTACCCCTTTGAGTTTCCTATCTACTCTAGTCTTGCTCTCCAAGGATCCGAAGGCGTCATGGGCTTGGGCCACCCGAAAGTCTTCATGGGCCGGTGTATATCTGCCGTGGGCCTTCCTTGGGCTGGACTAGGTATGCTGAGGTCACGCACCCATAGGGTACAACCATGTCATCATCAACATAAATCAGAACAAATATCATCACACCTGACTTTTTGTAAATAAAAATTAAGGTGACAGCTATGGATGGAACAAAACCAAGTGATTGCAGCTTTGTACTTAGCTTGGAATACCATGCTCGAGGGGCTTGTTTGAGACCATAAAGAGCCTTGTCAAGTTTGCATATAAAATGTGGAAATTGAGAATTCTCAAAACCAGGGGGTTGTTTCATATAAACCTCCTCTTCCAGAATACCATGAAGAAACGCGTTCTTGACATCTAGCTGCCTCAACCTCCAGCCTCTCGAAACAACCATAGACAAAACAAGTTTAATAGTAGCTGCTTTGACAACATGACTGAAAGTATCTTCATAGTCTATGCCATATCGTTGTTTAAACCCTTTTGCAACTAGCCGAGCCTTGTATCTATCACCGGTGCCATCTGTATTTTTCTTGATACAATATACCCATTTGCAATCAATAAGATTTTTGGTAGAATTTGGAGGAACAAGATGCCAGGTCTTGTTTTCCATAAGAGCATGATATTCTTCTGCCATAGCTTTGTGCCACCGATCATCTAAAAGAGATTCAGACAGACTAGACGGTTCACCTATGGTTGTAAAAAGACCATATCGAATTGTACCATCAGTGTATGTTTTTGTTTTTCTGATACCTCTTTGAAGAAGTGTAACCATTTGAGGAATTGGTGGAGAAACTGCAGTTTCACCAAAAGATCCTGGTGTTTGAATCTATGAAGAAATGGTCGCAGAATATCCTGAGCTGGGACCGCCATCTTCCTGTACCATGTGATCAGATTGTGTCGGAGATAGCGACGTCCGCTACATGGGCGTTGTCACAGGCGAACTCGGCGTTGTCACAGGCGAACGCGGTCGCGTTGGCGACAGACGCGACACACGCGTGGGCGACAGCGACAGGCGACGCAACGCTCGGTCCAGCGCATGCATGGGCGACAGCGACAGGCGGCGCGATGCTCGGTGCGACGCACGCGTGGGCGACAGCGACCGGCGCCTGATTGGCGATGTGCTTCTGGTCCTAGGCGGGAGCACAGTACCCTCTGGTACTGTCAGACGAGGGCGGGAGTCCCTTCTATTCGCTGCATTGGGCACATGATCAAATAAATATTGCTCCTCAGAATTAATATCAGAACTGTGTCCACCTGGGGTAATTTGAGTCACTGTTCCATCATTTGAGCTCCGATTTTCTTCTGGTGTTTGCTGGATTTCAACGGGATCTGTAACCACAACATTTTCTAGAGTAGTTTGATCAAGATTAGTAACACTAGGAATAATATGCAAATTCATATGATCATCAATGTGTGTCTCCCCAATATCTTTAGGTAACAAAAGAATATCTTGCTTAAGACGTGAACCAGCATTTGGATGCAAATCAGCAAAGGGGAAGACATTTTCATCAAACACTACATCTCTAGAGATGTAGACACGTCTTGTTTTGGTATCTAGACACTTAACTCCTTTATGCCTAGGACTATAGCCTAGAAACACACATTTAGTGGAATGAAAAGCAAGTTTCCTATCATTGTAGGGACGGAGATTAGGCCAACAAGCACAGCCAAAAATTCTAAGAGACTCATAGTTGGGTTTGGTATGAAGGAGACGTTCAACAGGAGTGTCAAAATTGATGACTTTACTGGGAAGCAAATTTATGAGAAAAGTGGCTGTAAGAAAAGCTTCATCCCAAAACTTGAGAGGCATAGATGCATGTGCAAGCAATGCAAGACCAACTTCAACAATGTGACGATGCTTGCGTTCTGCTGAACCATTTTGTTGATGTGCATGTGGACAAGAGACTGAAGGGTTTCGCGGCATAGTAAATCAAAGTTTTCTACGGATGCGCACAGAGGGAAAGCCAAGATCTAATCTAGGAGATGCAAACAATGAGAGAGATTGGATTAGATCTTCATACCCTTGAAGATTCGCACAGCGGAACGTTCGTCGGAACGTGGGTGATGTAGTCGTACTCGCTTCTCCTCCTCGCGATCCGATCCGATCTAGCACCACAAGTGGCGGTGCCTCCGTGAGATGCACATGTGCAGCACCTCGACGTCTCCTCCTTCCTCGGTCCAGTGAGTATGGTGGAGAGATGGGTTGGATCTACAACGCGACGGCGTGGTGTATATGGTGGAGAGTTTCTGCAGCAGGGCTTCGCCTACACGCAGTCGGAAGGGAGAGAGAGAGAGGAGGGCAGCAGGACGGCTAGCTCTTGGAGGGGAAGGTGTGGAGGGGTGGTGCGCCCCCAGCCCTCTTTATATAGAGGGTGGACGGCTGCCCTAGCCCCTCCCCCAAGTCCAAACCGGCGGCCACAAGGAGGAGGAGTGGGGGGCAAGGAACCCCCCCCCCCTTCTAGAAGGTCTAGATTAGGGTTTTATCCCTCTTGGCCGGCTGGGCCCTATGGGGCCTTGCGCCCCTGGCCCAATGCGGCCAGGGCACTCCCTCATAGGCCCATGCCCCCTCCCGGAAGGTGGGTCCACGTTGGTCCCCTTCCGGAAGGTTCTAGAAGCTTCCGGTACAATAACGATTAACCCGG
The DNA here is from genome assembly GCA_916181665.1 of Avena sativa. Taxonomy (NCBI): domain Eukaryota; kingdom Viridiplantae; phylum Streptophyta; class Magnoliopsida; order Poales; family Poaceae; genus Avena; species Avena sativa. The sequence goes on from OV702282.1 coordinate 202,160,941, forward strand.
AACAATTCCGAACTCCAAAAACTGCACTGCCTTAAATGAATCTTATTCTCCGGACCACTCCGGAACCTCTCGTGATGTCCCGGATCCCATCCGAGACTCCGAACAAAAACTCATAAACCAATTATCCAATCTATCCTAGCGTCGAGACACGTTAAGTGTGTGACCCTGCGGGTTCGAGAATATGCAGACATGATCTTCTATCAATAATTAACAGCGGGGTCTGGACACCCATATTGACTCACACACATTCATCGATGATCATATCGGATGAACCACGATGCCAGGATTCAATCAATCCCATATATATATTCCCTTCGTCTCGCGATATTTTACTTGCCCGAGATTCGATCGTCGGTACCGTCATACCTAGTTCAATCTCGTTCACAGCAAGTACTTTACTCGTTCTGTAATCTGATATCACTTTGTGATTAACTCTTTAACCACATGCTTGCAAGCGGTGTTGATATCGATTACCGAGTGGGCCCGAAGTATATCTCTCCGACTTGGGAGGGACAAATCCCATCTCGATACATACAACCCAACAGATACTTTCCGATCACCTGAGAGACACCTTTATGATCACCCTCTCATAGGATGACGTTTGATGACCTCAAAGCTTTCTTCCGATACCAGGGAGTTGTATTATCTCATGGTCTAAGGAATACAATATTTGACATAAGAAAAGCTTCGCAAAGACGAACACGATGACACGATCTAATTGCTTCGCTTAGTTTGGGTCTGTCCATCATATCATTCTCCCAATGATATGATCTCATTATTAATCGACAACTCATGTCCATGGTTAGGAAACCTTAACCATCATTAATCAATGAGCTGGTCCATAGAGGCGTACTAGGGACACGGTGTTGTTCACAAACCACACAAGTATTAAAGTTTCCGCTTAATACAATTCTAGCATGGAATATAAACATTATCATGAACAAGAATTATAATAATAACATCTTTATTATTGCCTCTAGGGCATAATTCCAACAGTCTCCCACTTGCACTAGAGTCAATAATCTAGTTTACATCTGGCAACAATCTCACACCCATGGCACTGAGGTTCTGATCATGTTTTACACGTGGAAGAGGTTTAGTCAATGGATCTGTGACATTCAGATCTATATGTACTTTGCTGATCTTCAGATCTCCATCTGCTATATAATCTCGGATTATATGAAACTTGCGGTTGATATGCTTGGTCTTTGGATGATATCTTGGTTCCTTAGCGAGTGCTATGGCGCCAGTGTTGTCACACAATATCTCCAGTGGGTCCAATGCACTTGGAACCACGCCAAGCTCAGTGATGAAGTTCCTGATCCAAACTCCTTCACTTGATGCTTCTGCAGCAGCCATGTATTCTGCTTCTACTGTAGATCCCGCGATCACGCTTTGCTTGCAGCTTCTCCAGCTCACAGCTCCTCCATTCAAAATATACACGTATCCTGTCTGAGATTTAGAATCATCCTTGTCGGTGTCGAAACTAGCATCGACGTAACCTTTTACGACAAGCTGTTCATCACCCCCATAGACTAAGAACATTTCTTTAGTCCTATTTAGGTACTTTAGGATGTTCTTCACGGCTGTCCAGTGTTCCACTCCTGGATCACTTTGATACCTGCTCGTCAAACTAAGAGCATTGGACACATCCGGTCTAGTACATAGCATGGCATACATGATGGAACCTATGGCCGAGGCATAAGGCACTTTGCTCATAGCTTCCCTATCATTTACCGTAGCTGGACACTGAGCCTTGCTCAATATCTTACCTGACAACATAGCCACTGAACCTTTCTTTGCCTTATCCATTCTGAACCTTTTCAGAACTTTGTTTAGGTATGTACTCTGGCTTAGAGCTATCAGGCGTCTTTGTCTATCTCTATAGATTTTTATGCCCAATATATAAGCAGCTTCACCTAGGTCTTTCATTGAAAAACACTTGTTCAAATAACTCTTCACATCGTTAAGCATGTTGATGTCATTTCCAATAATCAATATGTCATCCACATATAGTACCAGAAATGTCACCGAGCTCCCACTCACTTTCTTGTAGATGCAAGCTTCGTAGCAATTTGGAACAAATCCAAAGCTCTTGTTCACTTGATCAAAACGAAGGTTCCAACTCCGAGATGCTTGCTTCGGTCCATAAATGGAACGCTGAAGTTTGCATACTTTATCAGCATCCTTAGGATCGACAAAACCTTCGGGTTGCATCATATACAACTCTTCATCAATGTTGCCATTGAGGAACGCAGTCTTGACATCCATCTGCCATATTTCATAATCATGAAATGCAGCAATTGCTAATAAAATGCGAATGGACTTAAACATCGCTACGGGAGAGAAAGTCTCATCGTAGTCAACACCTTGAACTTGTCGAAAACCTTTCGCGACAAGCCGTGCTTTATAGACGGTAACATTACCATCCGCGTCCGTTTTCTTCTTGAAGATCCATTTGCACTCAACGGCCTTACGGTCGCTAGGAGGATCCACCAAAGTCCATACTTGGTTTTCGCTCATGGATTCCAATTCGGATTTCATGGCTTCTAGCCATTTCTCAGAGTCTGGGCTCATCATCGCTTCCTCATAGTTCGTAGGTTCACTGTCTTCTACCAACAAGACAGTCAAGACAGGGTTGCCGTACCACTCAGGAGGGGCACGCGACCTTGTCGACCTGCGACGTTCAGTAGTAGCATCGTACGAAGCTTCATGATCCTTGTCATTAGCTTCCTTTATTGTTGGTGCAGGCGGCACTGGAACAATTTCAGGTGCTGCGCTACTCTCCAATTCAAGAGATGGTTCAATAACCTCGTCTAGCTCTACTTTCCTCCCACTCACTTCTTTGGAGAGAAACTCCTTCTCAAGAAAGGTACCGTTCTTTGTGACAAACACTTTGCCTTCGGTTCTGTGATAGAAGGTATACCCAATAGTTTCCTTAGGGTATCCTATGAAGACGCATTTCTCCGCTTTGGGTTCGAGCTTATCCGGCCTCAATTTCTTGACGTAAGCTTCGCATCCCCAAACTTTGAGAAATGACAACTTAGGTTTAGCACCAAACCACAGTTCATACGGTGTCGTCTCAACGGATTTAGATGGAGCCCTATTTAAAGTGAATGCAGCGGTTTCTAATGCATAACCCCAAAATGATAACGCCAAATCAGTAAGAGACATCATCGATCGGACCATATCTAATAGGGTTCGGTTCCGGCGTTCAGACACACCATTGCGCTGTGGTGTTCCGGGTGGCGTGAGTTGTGAAACGATTCCACTTGCTTTAAGATGCGTGAGAAAATCGTAACTCAAATATTCACCTCCACGATCGGATCATAGAAACTTAATCTTTCTGTTATGATGGTTCTCCACTTCATTCTGAAATTCTTTGAATTTTTCAAACGTTTCAGATTTATGTTTCATTAAATAGATATACCCATACCTACTTAAGTCATCGGTAAAAGTGAGAAAATAGCGATATCCACCGCGCGTCGAAACACTCATCGGTCCGCATACATCGGTATGTATGATTTCCAACAAGTCTGTTGCTCGCTCCATCATACCGGAAAACGGGGTTTTGATCATCTTTCCCATGAGGCATGGTTCGCATGTGTCAGATGATTAAAAATCGAGAGACTCCAAAAGTCCATCAGAATGGAGTTTCTTCATGCGCTTTACACCAATATGACCTAGACGACAGTGCCACAAATAAGTAGTATTATCACTATCTACTTTGCATCTCTTAGCCTCAATGTTATGGATGTGTGTTTCATCCCTTTCGAGATTTAGAAGAAATAAACCATTCACAATAGGTGCATGACCATAAAAGATGTTACTCATATAAATAGAACAACCATTATTCTCCGATTTAAATGAATAACCGTCTTGCAATAAACAAGATCCAGAAATAATGTTCATGCTCAACGCAGGCACATAATAACATTTATTAAGGTTTAAAACTAATACCGAAGGTAAAACTAAGGAGAGCGTGCCGACGGCCATCACATCAACTCTTGATCCGTTGCCAACGCGCATCGTCACCTCATCCCTCGCAAGCCGCCATCTATTCTGTAGCTCGTGTTTCGAGTTACAAATATTAGCAACTGAACCAGTATCAAATACCCAGGCACTACAACGAGGGCTAGTAAGGAAAACATCAATAACATGTATATCAAATATACCTTTGATGGTGCCAGCCTTCTTGTCCGCTAAGTACTTCGGACAGTTCGCTTCTAGCGACCCTTGTCCTTGCAATAGAAGCACTCAGTGTCCGGCTTAGGACCAGACCTGACCTTCTTCTCAGCAGGGGCAACGCGCTTGCCGCCGCCTTTCTTGAAGGGCTTCTTTGCACCCTTACCTTTCTTAAAGGTGGGCTTGTTGACCATCAACACATGATTATCCTTTTTGATGTCCACCTCCACAGCCTTCAGTTTTGCGAAGAGCTCGGTGATCGTATCAGTGGAACCAATCTGATTGTGAGTCACTACAAAACTTTTGTAGCTGGGAGGGAGTGATTGCAGAACCCTGTCAATCTTTAGCTCCTCTAGAATCGTGCATTCCAGTTGCTCAAGGTGTTGAGTGTAGCCCGTCATCTTTGAAGGGTTTCGCGGCATAGTAAATCAAAATTTTCTACGGATGCGAACATAGGGAAAGCCAAGATCTAATCTAGGAGATGCAATCAACGAGAGAGATTGGATTAGATCTTCATACCCTTGAAGATTCGCACAGCGGAACGTTCGTCGGAATGTGGGTGATGTAGTCGTACTCGCTTCTCCTCCTGGCGATCCGATCTGATCTAGCACCACAAGTGGCGGTGCCTCCGTGAGATGCACACGTGAAGCACCTCGACATCTCCTCCTTCCTCGGACCAGCAAGTATGGTGGAGAGATGGAATGGATCTACAACACGACGGCGTGGTGTATATGGTGGAGAATTTCTGCAGCAGGGCTTCGCCTACAAGCAGTCGGGAGGGAGAGAGGAAGGGCAGCAGGGCGGCTAGGGTTGGAGGGGAAGGTGTGGGGGGTTGGTGCTCCCCCACCCCTCTTTATATAGAGGGGGGGCGCAGCCCTAGCCCCTCCCCCAAGCCCAAAGGATAAGGAGTGGGGGGCATGGACTCTCCCCTCTTCTAGAAACCCTATCTCTAGTTTAAACGATTTAAACTCTCTAGGATCGGCTGGGCCCTATGGGGCCTTGTGCCCCTGGCCCAATGCGGCCAGGGCACTCCCTCATAGGCCCATGCCCCCTCCCGGAAGGTGGGGCCACGTTGGTCCCCTTCCGGAAGGTTCTAGAAGCTTCCGGTACAATACCGATTAACCCGGAACAATTCCGAACTCCAAAAACTGCACTGCCTTATATGAATCTTATTCTCCGGACCATTCCGGAACCTCTCGTGTTGTCCCGGATCCCATCCGAGACTCCGAACAAAAATTCATAAACCAATTATCCAATCTATCCTAGCGTCGAGATACGTTAAGTGTGTGACCCTGCGGGTTCGAGAATATGCAGACATGATCTTCTATCAATAATCAACAGCGGGGTCTGGGCACCCATATTGACTCCCACACATTCATCGATGATCATATCGGATGAACCACGATGTCAGGATTCAAACAATCCCATATATATATTCCCTTCGTCTCGCGATATTTTACTTGCCCGAGATTCGATCGTCGGTACCGTCATACCTAGTTCAATCTCGTTCACAGCAAGTACTTTACTCGTTCCGTAATCCGATATCACTTTGTGATTAACACCTTAACCACATGCTTGCAAGCGGTGTTGATATCGATTACCGAGTGGGCCCGAAGTATATCTCTCCGACTTGGGAGGGACAAATTCCATCTCGATACATATAACCCAACAGATACTTTCTGATCACCTGAGAGACACCTTTATGATCACCCTCTCATAGGATGACGTTTGATGACCTCAAAGCTTTCTTCCGATACCAGGGAGTTGTATTATCTCATGGTCTAAGGAATACAATATTTGACATAGGAAAAGCTACGCAAGGATGAACACGATGATACGATCTAATTGCTTCGCTTAGTTTGGGTCTGTCCATCATATCATTCTCCCAATGATATGATCTCATTATCAATTGACAACTCATGTCTATGGTTAGGAAACCTTAACCATCATTGATCAATGAGCTAGTCCATAGAGGCGTACTAGGGACACGGTGTTGTTCACAAACCACACAAGTATTAATGTTTCCGCTTAATACAATTCTAGCATGGAATATAAACTTTATCATGAACAAGAATTATAATAATAACATCTTTATTATTGCCTCTAGTGCATAATTCCAACAGTCTCCCACTTGCACTAGAGTCAATAATCTAGTTTACATCTGGCAACAATCTCACACCCATGGCACTGAGGTGTTGATCATGTTTTACACGTGGAAGAGGTTTAGTCAATGGATCTGCGACATTCAGATCCGTATGTACTTTGCTAATCTTCAGATCTCCATATGCTATATAATCTCGGATTATATGAAACTTGCGGTTGATATGCTTGGTCTTTGGATGATATCTTGGTTCCTTAGCGAGTGCTATGGCGCCAGTGTTGTCACACAATATCTCCAGTGGGTCCAATGCACTTGGAACCACGCCAAGCTCAGTGATGAAGTTTCTGATCCAAACTCCTTCACTTGACGCTTCTGCAGCAGCCATGTATTCCGCTTCCACTGTAGATCCCGCGATCATGCTTTGCTTGCAGCTTCTCCAGCTCACAGCTCCTCCATTCAAAATATAAACGTATCCTGTCTGAGATTCGGAATCATCCTTGTCGGTGTCGAAACTAGCATCGACGTAACCTTTTACGACAAGCTGTTCATCACCCCCATAGACTAAGAACATTTCTTTAGTTCTATTTAGGTACTTTAGGATGTTCTTCATGGCTGTCCAGTGTTCCACTCCTGGATCACTTTGATATCTGCTCGTCAAACTAAGAGCATTGGACACATCCGGTCTAGTACACAACATGGCATACATCATGGAACCTATGGCCGAGGCATAAGGCACTTTGCTCATAGCTTCCCTATCATTTACCGTAGCTGGACACTGAGCCTTGCTCAATATCTTACCTGACAACATAGGTACTGAACCTTTCTTTGCCTTATCCATTCTGAACCTTTTCAGAACTTTGTCTAGGTATGTACTCTGGCTTAAAGCTATCAGGCGTCTTTGTCTATCTCTATAGATTTTGATGCCCAATATATAAGCAGCTTCACCTAGGTCTTTCATTGAAAAACACTTGTTCAAATAACTCTTCACATCGTTAAGCATGTTGATGTCATTTCCAATAATCAATATGTCATCCACATATAGTACCAGAAACGTCACCGAGCTCCCACTCACTTTCCTGTAGATACAAGCTTCGTAGCAATTTGGAACAAATCCAAAGCTCTTGATCACTTGATCAAAACGAAGGTTCCAACTCCGAGATGCTTGCTTTAGTCCATAAATGGAACGCTGAAGTTTGCATACTTTATCAGCATCCTTAGGATCGACAAAACCTTCGGGTTGCATCATATACAACTCTTCATCAATGTTGCCATTGAGGAAAGCAGTCTTGACATCCATCTGCCATATTTCATAATCATGAAACGCAACAATTGCTAATAAAATCCGAATGAACTTAAACATCGCTACGGGAGAGAAAGTCTCATCGTAGTCAACACCTTGAACTTGTCGAAAACCTTTCGCAACAAGCCGTGCTTTATAGACAGTAACATTACCATCCGCGTCCGTTTTCTTCTTGAAGATCCATTTGCACTCAACGGCCTTTCGGTCGCTAGGAGGGTCCACCAAAGTCCATACTTGGTTTTCGCTCATGGATCCCAATTCGGATTTCATGGCTTCTAGCCATTTCTCAGAGTCTGGGCTCATCATCGCTTCCTCATAGTTCGTAGGTTCACTGTCTTCTACCAACAAGACAGTCAAGACAGGGTTGCCGTACCACTCAGGAGGGGCACGCGACCTTGTTGACCTGCGACGTTCAGTAGCAGCATCGTCCGAAGCTTCATGATCCTTATCATTAGCTTCCTCTATTGTTGGTGCAGGCGGCACTGGAACAATTTCAGGTGCTGTGCTACTTTCCAATTCAAGAGAAGGTTCAATAACCTCGTCAAGCTCTACTTTCCTCCCACTCACTTCTTTCGAGAGAAACTCCTTCTCAAGAAAGGAACCGTTCTTTGCGACAAACACTTTGCCTTCGGTTCTGTGATAGAAGGTATACCCAATAGTTTCCTTAGGGTATCCTATGAAGACGCATTTCTCCGCTTTGGGTTCGAGCTTGTCCGGCATCAACTTCTTGATGTAAGCTTCGCATCCCCAAACTTTAAGAAACGACAACTTAGGTTTAGCACCAAACCACAGTTCATACGGTGTCGTCTCAACGGATTTAGATGGAGCCCTATTTAAAGTGAATGCAGCGGTTTCTAATGCATAACCCCAAAATGATAACGGCAAATCAGTAAGAGACATCATTGATCGGACCATAGCTAATAGGGTTCGATTCTGGCGTTCAGACACACCATTGCGCTGTGGTGTTCCAGGTGGAGTGAGTTGCGAAACGATTCCGCTTGCTTTAAGATGCGTGAGAAAATCATAACTCAAATATTCACCTCCACGATCGGATCGTAGAAACTTAATCTTTCTGTTATGATGGTTCTCCACTTCATTCTGAAATTCCTTGAACTTTTCAAATGTTTCAGATTTATGTTTCATTAAATAGATATACCCATATCTACTTAAGTCATCGGTAAAAGTGAGGAAATAGCAATATCCACCGCGCATCGAAACACTCATCGGTCCGCATACATCGGTATGTATGATTTCCAACAAGTCGTTGCTCGCTCCATCATACCGGAGAACGGGGTTTTGATCATCTTGCCCATGAGGCATGGTTCGCATGTGTCAAATGATTCAAAATCAAGAGACTCCAAAAGTCCATCAGAATGGAGTTTCTTCATGCGCTTTACACCAATATGACCTAGACGACAGTGCCATAAATAAGTAGTGTTATCACTATCTACTTTGCATCTCTTAGCCTCAATGTTATGGATGTGTGTTTCATCCCTTTCGAGATTTAGAAGAAATAAACCATTTACAAGAGGTGCATGACCATAAAAGATGTTACTCATATAAATAGAACAACCATTATTCTCCGATTTAAATGAATAACCGTCTTGCAATAAACACGATCCAGAAATAATGTTCATGCTCAACGCAGGCACATAATAACACTTATTAAGGTTTAAAACTAATCCCGAAGGTAAAACTAAGGAGAGCGTGCCGACGGCCATCACATCAACTCTTGATCCGTTGCCAACGCGCATCGTCACCTCATCCCTCGCAAGCCGCCGTCTATTCCGTAGCTCCTGTTTCGAGTTACAAATATTAGCAACTGAACCGGTATCAAATACCCAGGCACTACAATGAGGGCTAGTAAGGAAAACATCAATAACATGTATATCAAATATACCTTTGATGGTGCCAGCCTTCTTGTCCGCTAAGTACTTCGGACAGTTGCGCTTCCAGTGACCCTTGTCCTTGCAATAGAAGCACTCAGTGTCGGGCTTAGGACCAGACTTGAGCTTCTTCTCAGCAGGGGCATTGCGCTTGCCGCCGCCCTTCTTGAAAGGTTTCTTTGCTCCCTTACCTTTCTTAAAGGAGGGCTTGTTGACCATCAACACATGATTATCCTTCTTGATGTCCACCTCTGCAGCCTTCAGCTTTGCGAAGAGCTCGGTGATCGTATCAGTGGAACGAATCTGATTATGAGTCACTACAAAACTTTTGTAGCTGGGAGGGAGTGATTGCAGAACCCTGTCAATCTTGAGCTCCTCTGGAATCGTGCATTCCAGTTGCTCAAGCCGCTGAGTGTAGCCCGTCATCTTAATGGCGTCCTCACTAACCGAACTCCCTTCCTCCATCTTGCAGTTAAAGAACTTCTCGGAGATCTCATATCTCTCAGAACGGGCCTGAGTCTGAAACATGGTTTTTAGCTCCTCGAGAATCTCAAAGGGCCCGGGATACTTTTCAAAACGATTTTGAAGCTCCGGTTCCATAGCAAACAACATGGTGCTCTTAATCACACCATAATCATCTTTGTGCGACTGATAGACAGCTTTCTCATCAGCCGGCGCAGTTGCAGCAGGGGGATCACCTAACGCTTTACCAAGGACATAGTCCTTTTGTCCGCCAGACAGAATGATTCTTAGATTGCGGAACCAATTGGTGAAGTTAGACCCATTGTTTCTAAGCTTTTCCTTCTCAGCAAAAACGTTGAAGTTGAAGTTGGATTTGGCCATGTGATCTACAGTATTTGCAAGTACAATTTAGACTATGTTCATGATAAATAGTTCTACTTAATCAAATTACTAGATGAACTCCCACTAAATTCAACATCCCTCAAGTTGTTTAGTGAACACGATCCAAATTCACCACACCTAATCCGATCATCACGAGAAGAGATGTGGTTTCAATGGTGGAAAACAAAGTGTCGATCATATCATTCATATGACTCATGCTTAACCTTTCGGTTCTTGTGTTCCGAGGCCATGTCTGTACATGCTAGGCTCGTCAAGTTAGACCCAAGTATTTCCGCGTGTGCAAAACTGTCTTGCACCCGTTGTATGTGAGCGTAGAGTCTATAGCACCCGATCATCACGTGATGCTTGGACACGACGAACTTTCGCAACGGTGCATACTTGGGGAGAACACAGTTTTTATCTTGATCTTTAAGTGAGGAATCATCTTATAATGCTACCGTCGCGATCTAAGCATAATAAGATACATAAAAGGATAAACATCACATGCATATAACTTTATGTGACATGGTATAGCCAATCCTCGCGCAATGATCTCCATCTTGTGCGTTCCGGCATGATCTCCATCACTCCACCATGATTGCCTCCACCACGAATAGCAACTACAACTATTGCTAACTACTTAGCGATAAAGTAAAGCTATTACATGGCGTATAAGAAGTTGACTCGCAGGTCATACACAATTATAAAGACAGCCATATGGCTCCTGCCGGTTGTTTACTCATCGACATGCAAGTCGTGAAACATTACAAAACATGATCATCGCATACAATATACACATCACATCTTGGGCCATACCATATCACAGAAAACACTCCCTGCAAAAACAAGTTAGACGCCTCTACTTTGTTGTTGCATGTTTTACGTGGCTTATGGGAGTAGATGCTAAGAACGATTCTTACCTACGGAAAGCCACAACGGTGATATTATGGTTGCCAAACTCCGGTGTTAATCCCATGACAACTATAGTGAGAGAAACTGACATCCACCAGCCGCATGTGTGGTACAAGCCACACGTCAAGTGCGGAGCCGGTCTCGCGAACGACGTCGCGTAAGGTTGGCCTGGACCGCTTCAATCTCACTATCCCGCGTCATAAGAAGAACACAAACAAGAGGCTTGCAACAGAAAACATCAACGCCCGCAACAACCATGTTGCGTTCTACTCGTGAAACACATCTACGCATAGATCTAGCTCTGATACCACTGAAGGGTTTCGCGGCATAGTAAATCAAAAATTTCTACGGATGCGAACAGAGGGAAAGCCAAGATCTAATCTAGGAGATGCAATCAACGAGAGAGATTGGATTATATCTTCATACCCTTGAAGATTCGCACAGCGGAACGTTCGTCGGAACGTGGGTGATGTAGTCGTACTCGCTTCTCCTTCTCGTGATCCGATCCGATCTAGCACCACAAGTGGCGGTGCCTCCGTGAGATGCACACGTGCAGCACCTCGACGTCTCCTCCTTCCTCGGACCAGCAAGTATGGTGGAGAGATGGATTGGATCTACAACACGACGGCGTGGTGTATATGGTGGAGAATTTCTACAGCAGGGCTTCGCCTACAAGCAGTCGGGAGGGAGAGAGGAAGGGCAGCAGGGCGGCTAGGGTTGGAGGGGAAGGTGTGGGGGTTGGTGCGCCCCCACCCCTCTTTATATAGAGGGGGGGCGCAGCCCTAGCCCCTCCCCCAAGCCCAAAGGATAAGGAGTGGGGGGCATGGACTCTCCCCTCTTCTAGAAACCCTATCTCTAGTTTAAACGATTTAAACTCTCTAGGATCGGCTGGGCCCTATGGGGCCTTGTGCCCCTGGCCCAATGCGGCCAGGACACTCCCTCATAGGCCCATGCCCCCTCCCGGAAGGTGGGGCCACGTTGGTCCCCTTCCGGAAGGTTCTAGAAGCTTCCGGTACAATACCGATTAACCCGGAACAATTCCGAACTCCAAAAACTGCACTGCCTTATATGAATCTTATTCTCCGGACCATTCCGGAACCTCTCGTGATGTGTAACTACCTCGGTGAATTACGCTCCTAGATACAAGCCTGGATGAGCGGAAATGGTTGAAATAGTACGGTGGGGCCAAATGCCACTCACAGGTAGACCTTTCGGCCGTCCCAACCATTTCCAGTCATCGGGACAAGTACGGGCGGCGTAATCGGCAGGCGAAGGGATCAACTACATACACAAATTAGTATGTATGCAAGCCACCATACAATAGTACATCAGAGCCATTCCATCTAAAAAGAAAGGAAATATAGCAACGCCATACGGCAAGATTCAAATGTCCTAGATAGATATAATAGTTTAGGATATCTCCTCATACATCACACATCAGAGTATCAGGCGGAAGCGGCAAACAAGATCCGAGTACGGATAAGAAGAAAATCGGCATAAGATGCCCCATAAATAAGCACATCCCGCCCACATATCTCACAGATCCCCGTTCCCGGAATCTCTACACCGAACGATCGTTGCCCACATCATCAGCCTCCTCCACCCAGTATCCATCTTGTGAGTGTACCTGTTCATCTGAATCAAATAATTTATCGTGTGAGACCCTAGGGGTACTCAGCAAGTCTTTATGCCTCTAAAGGGGACACAACCTGGGGTGACGCAATTGCAGCAAAAGATAAACCCTAACAGTTCTATAGATACTCGCTAAACATCCGCCTAACCAATGATAGACGGATGTCCGTGAATTAATGACAACAGTTATAACAGTAATATCACCAGATCCATCCTCCTCCTCGCTTACCAACGAGGAAGTGGACGAACAACCCCCCATCCGTTGGCAATTTTATTAAACATTCCATGAGTGTTGCACTAATTACTAGTCAGTTACTTAGTCAATTTAAAAGCGGTACTTTAGTTATGCTTGTCTATGATCGAGAAACTGTGCTCCAAGTCGTCCATAACCGCAGACACGGCTTTCAGAAAGTTTTACCCTGCAGAGGTGCACAAATAGCAACACACACTCGATCAACCTCGGAAAAACCAAATCAAAACCCAACGAGGCCTTCACGACAAAGCAATCACAGGATTCAGAAATATTTCAGGGGGCCACCCCATTGAGTACACCCGCAACGAAGTTAGCTGGCTCCGAGACGGACCCAAGGTTTGGGAGGACGGCTGTAAACGACTAGGAACCCAAAACTGGGCTTGTCGATACCGCGAAAACGTGTCCCGATCCTAAACAGTACAGGTGCTCCTCGCACAATCGTAAATATAGCAGTAAAGCATGGCATAAGTACAGGATAGTAAATAAATCCTCAAACTAGTTTGTGGCCCCAAGAAATAAGACTGAATCAAGCTCTGGCTCAGGGGGGTCCCATAAGCCTCCCGGATGTGGATAGCGCGAATAATCAAGGAACAGGAATCAAGTACTCGGGGTCCTACGGGACACAAATGAGCAGGAAAAACCAAATAGCAGATATTGCTCACCGGTGCCACTTTCATTAGTTATCCCATTACTACTCAGTTTAAGTTGTTTAAGTACCTCGTTATCCAACAGACACTCACATACCCTACACATGCTGTTCTACGACTCGCATGGCTCAAACAACTCCTGTAGTAATGGCTCATGGGATAGAGGAACAAGCTTGGTGGGGTTTAAAAGTAAAAGCTATGCAATACTTGGGATTCAGTTTAATGCAATCGCGACTCAATGATGCAAGAATAAGATAGAGGCAATAGGTACTGTATGTATGCAAGCATGTGGTAGTGCTTGCCTGGCAGCTCAGTTGTAGCAAGGGATGGATCTGGGTAGTGCTCCTGGTTCTCTTGATATATTCCCTACTCAGCGTCGTGAGGGCGTCGGTGTCGTCGGATCGGGCAGGCGTGCAGCGGATCGGCGGCGAGGCAGACGCCGACGCAGCTAGGGTTTGCGTCGGGGCGTCGGCGTGTAGCTCGGCCTGGGGCTCCTCCTCCTCGCTTGCGGGTACAGGGGCGATGCAGCGGTCTTGCAGAGCTTCCTCGACAACCCTAGCACCTCGCCCGCCTCCTGGATCGATGTGGACGAGAGGGAGCCGACGGTGGTGGCCGGCGTCGGAGGATGGTGGCGGTGGAGAAAAAGAGAGAAGAGGGGAGGCGAGGCAGGGCCTCTGGGTATATCTGGCGAGGCAGAGAGGGGGGTGAGGCAGAAGATAAGGAGGGAGAAGGGGTAGATAGCGTGGGGGAGGGGAAGGTGGCGTCGGCCACCTTTTGCCACCTTCTCCCTCACGTGAACAGCATGGGGCCAGGCAGGGGGAGGGGGAGGGGCTGCCAGGTGGGGTCGTCGGGAGAGCAAGGAGGCAGGGGCAGGCTCGGCTAGGGGGGGCCCTATGGCATAGAGAGAAAGAGAGAGGGAGGAGAGAGGGTGGAGCTAGGCTCGGGCTAGCTAGGGTCGGGTTAGGGTTTAGGGTTGGGTAGGCTCGGTGGCATGGTGGGGCCAGCTAGGAGAGAGGGAGGGAGAGGCCGAGAGAGAGAGAGGGGGAGGCTTAGGGTTTAGATAGAGGATGGGGAATGGTGTTTAGAGGGGGTAGGGTTTAGGGAGAGGATTAAGAGAGAGGGGGTTAGAGAGAGAGGGGGTAGGGTATGGTGATTAGGGGGTAGGGTTTAGGGAGAGGATTAAGAGGGAGGGGGTTAGAGAGAGAGGGGGTAGGGTATGGTGATTAGGGGGTAGGTTTTAGAGATAGCTAGAGAGATGAGGGGTGAGGTTGAGTGTTTGACAAGGCAAAGCAAGATCAAGCAAGATCAACAAGCTCAAGCAAGATAGCCAAAAGAGAGAAAAGGAGAAAAGGTGGTGATGGGGTAGATGGATATGGGGATGAGGTTTAAGCAAGATCAAAATATATCAAGCCTAAAAGAAAGGATAGAGGTAGAGATGAACCACTCAAACTTCAAATAAATCCAAAGATGACCAAAGTTGGTGATGGTTGCATGGCCCATGCAAATGCATTAAATGCTAGGTTTTATCTTGTGAAAACAAAATAATATCTCATGGCATTTATCTATTTGCATCCTCCAAAGTTGGAGTAAGGGTCAAGCAAAAGAACTTGTAGGATTGGACCCACCCTATCTCTCATGAGCTTGATTAAACACCAAAAGAAAAATAATTACAAGCTCATGGATAATGGGATGGTGGGATTGTAAAGTGGTGAAAGAAAGGGTGGTGGAGTCAATAAAAGATATGCCCCCAACTCAACTTGGGCATTTAACAATATATCAAGAACCAAATACAATATCAAGAGGCAAATATAAATAATAATGCATATGAGATAAGAACCAAAACACAAGGGTTTTTGTATGATGCTCAAATGCAAGGTGGCATGATGACATGAGCATGATATGATGATGATGCAACAATTATATGTAGGAAGTGGCCATTTTATTACTAAACCAAGTAGCATTACAGTTGTTAGACAAATGGGATGCTACAACTCTCCCCCACTAAACAGGAATCTCGCCCCGAGATTCTAGGAAGAAGAAGAAGACACAAAGAGGGTAGGATAGTTGGCACGGAGTTCATCTTCACGCTCCCAAGTGGCTTCATCAACGGAATGGTGTGACCACTGCACCTTGCAGAACTTGATGGACTTGTTGCGAGTCCTTCTTTCTGCGACTTCGAGGATTTTGGTAGGGTGTTCTTGATAAGACAGGTCTTCTTGGAGATTGATTAGCTCATGATCCACGGTCCTGCCGGGATCCTTGAAGCACTTCTTGAGTTGTGAGATGTGGAAAACATCATGAACCTTGAGTTTTTCCGGGAGCTCAAGAGCATAAGCAACTTCTCCTCTTCTTCCACGAATTTTGAAGGGACCGATGTATCTAGGAGCCAGCTTTCCTTTGATACCAAAGCGGTGTGTGCCTTTCATGGGAGTGACACGAAGGTAAACGAGATCACCAGGGGCATACACCATGTCCGTGTGCTTCCTGTCATAATTGCTCTTCTGGCGACTTTGAGCAATCTTCAGATTTTCAAGAATGATATGCACCTTCTCCTCCGCTTGAGTTACAATGTCAGGGCCAAACCAAATTCTTTCTCCTGCACCTGACCAACCAATCGGAGTTCTGCATTTGCGGCCATAGAGAGCCTCAAATGGTGCCATCTTCAGACTTTTCTGGAAGCTGTTGTTGTAAGAGAATTCAGCATAAGGAAGACATTCCTCCCACTTCATGCCAAAAGAGATGACGCAAGCACGAAGCATATCCTCCAGAATCTGATTGATCCTTTCCACTTGTCCTTGCGACTGAGGGTGGTAAGCTGTGCTGAAGTTCAATTTTGTTCCCAAAGCATTTTGGAAACTTTCCCAGAACTTGGAAGTGAAGATGCTCCCACGGTCTGAACTGATCTCAAGCGGAACCCCATACAGAGAGACAATTCTGTTGATATAGAGCTCAGCCAACTGAATTCCAGAAATTGTTTCCTTGACGGGGAAGAAATGAGCCACTTTAGAAAGCCTGTCAATGACAACAAAGATTGCATTGTTGCCCTTTTGCGACCTTGGAAAACCAGTGATGAAGTCCATCTCTACTTTCTCCCATTTCCATTCCGAGGGTTTCAATGGCTGTAGAAGACCGAAAGGTTTCTGATGGACAGCTTTCACTGTGCGGCAGACATCACACTCCGAGACATACTTGGCACAATATCGTTTCAGACCCGGCCACCAATATTGTGTTTTCAAGTCCATGTACATCTTTGTGCTGCCAGGGTGGATAGATAGAACAGAATCGTGCGCCTCCTTGAGAACTTGCTCTCTCAAACCCGGGTAGTTTGGAACAAACATCCGGTGTTCAAAGAAAAGCGTGCCTTGATCATCGACGTGGAAGGACTCATACTTCGGAAGCTGAAGTTTGGAGATGATATTTCTGGTGTGCGGATCACCAAGCTGACGAGAGCGAATCTTTTCTTCCAAGAGAGGAGTAGCCAGAAGGTTTAGGAGATACCCTTGATCCACAATTTCCAGGTTGAGCTGACGGAATTCCTCGCACAAGAGAGGCTGCTGTTCTTCCATCATGAGGTTGTTGACATAAGCTTTGCGGCTGAGAGCATCGGCCATGACATTAGCTTTGCCCGGTGTGTAGTTGATGGTCAAATCAAAATCATTGATTGCTTCAATCCATCTCCTCTGCCGAAGGTTGAGATCAGGCTGAGTGAAGATATACTTCAAACTCTTGTGGTCAGAAAAGATCTCACAACGGTTGCCAAGCAAGTAGTGCCTCCATAGCTTCAAAGCAAAGACAACTGCTGCGAGCTCGAGGTCATGTGTGGGATAGTTGATCTCATGCGTCTTCAACTGTCGAGAGGCATAAGCAACCACTTGTTTTTCTTGCATAAGGACCGCACCCAATCCTTGCAAAGAGGCGTCACAGAATATCTGGAAAGGCTTAGATGTATCCGGAGGAACCAAGACTGGTGTGGAAGTGAGCTTCTCTTTAAGTGTCTCAAAGCTTGCTTGACATGCAGGAGTCCAAAGGTATTTCTTGCCTTTCTTGAGGAGATCGGTAAGAGGCTTCGCTATCTTCGGAAAGTTCTGAATGAAGCGATGGCAATAACTAGCCAAACCAAGGAAACTCCGCACTTCTTTGACATTAACAGGAGGAAGCCATTCAACAATTGTCTTCACAGTTTTCGGGTTGACTGCAATGCCCTTGGCAGAGATGACGTGACCAAGATAGGTTATTTGAGGCAGCCAAAACTCACACTTGGAGAACTTTGCGTACAAGCGGTTCTCACGAAGCTTGTTTAGGACACACCGAAGGTGTTCTTCATGTTCTTCCTTTGACTTGGAATAGACTAGGATGTCATCCAGATAGACCACAACGAACTTATCAAGGTACTCCATGAAAACCGAGTTCATAAGCCTCGAGAAGGTAGCAGGTGCGTTGGTGAGACCGAAAGACATGACCGTGTACTCATACAGGCCATAGCGGGTGGTGAAAGTTGTTTTAGGAACATCTTCCTTGCGAATCTTGATTTGGTGATAACCACTTCTCAAGTCAAGCTTAGAGAAAACCACAGCTCCAGCTAGCTGATCGAAGAGATCATTAATCCGCGGAAGGGGATATTTGTTCTTGATGGTTTTAGCATTGAGAGCCCGATAGTCAACACAAAGTCTATCAGTCCTGTCACGCTTCTTCACAAAGATTGTTGGGCTACCCCAAGAAGAAGTACTGTGTTGAATGAAACCCAACTTCTCTTGTTCATCAAGTTGACGTTTGAGTTCAGCCAACTCAGCAGGACCCATTTTATAAGGCCGCTTGGAGATAGGAGCCGTTCCAGGTTCAAGGTCAATTACAAACTCAACCTCACGATCCGGAGGCATACCTGGCAACTCTTCAGGAAAGACATCCGAAAACTCACAGACCACTGGGACACTCTGAATAGCTTCCATAGCATCATCATTCAGAGCCGCCAAAGAGAAAAGCTGGATAGCAGGAGTCAGACTTGGAGAAAAGACTATATGGCCTTCAGGAATCTTCAGAGAAACCGAGCGTTCAGCACAATCAATCACAGCTGCATTTGCTGTCAACCAATCCATGCCCAAGATGACATCAATGTCAGAATTGCCCAGAACAATTAAGGATGCCGAGACCGAGGAGCCACCAATCTCAATTTGATTGCCATGGCTGATATGGACAGCCCTCATGTTTGAACCAGGAGATTGTACCACCAACCGCTTAAGGAGAGGAACCAAGACTAACTCATTTTCATTTGCAAACTTGTGAGAAACAAATGAATGCGATGCATCAGAATCAAACAAAACTCGTGCAGGGACTGAGTTAACGGAAAGCATACCCATCACAACTCCAGGTGCATGCTCAGCTTGAGCGGCGTTGACACAGTTGGCACGAGCAACAGTAGGCCCGGGCTTGGTGTTGATGTTGATAGCCCGAGGTGGTGGTGCACGAACCAAAGGAGAGCTTGCCGCAGATCTTGGCGGTGGAGGAGGAAGAGCTTTGTTTTTCATCGGACAGTTCCAGTTTTGATGCCCAGATTCTCCACATATATAACAAGCACCAGGTGGACGTGGAGCAACGTAGCCAGGGACTCCGCCAGGCGCTCCAGGGTAGTGGTGGTTGTAGCCCCTGGGAGCAGCAGTGATGAAGTTTGGTGGCCTTGCCGCGTAGCTTGCAGGTCTTGGTGGAGCCGGGAGCGACGGTGGGGTGTTAGGAACCCAAACACGACGCTTAGAAGGAGCTGACATAGCTGAAGAGCTTGGTGCATCACGGTTGTGTTTCTTTGACTCCTCAAACACTTGCCTACTTGCTTCCTCCTGCAGAGCTGTATGCTGAAGTTCCAGAAAAGACGCCGGCCTTACATGTGTGATTGCATATTTAATCGATGCATTGAGCCCTTGTCGGAACCTCTTTTGCTTCTTCTTGTCATCAGATATCTCATCTCCACCATAACGAGAAAGATTCATGAAGTTCCTGATGTAGGTATTGACATTATCATTTCCCTGCTTGAGGTTGAGAAACGCTTCCTTCATCCTCTCCATGACAATTTCTGACAGATACTGCTCTTTGAACGCTCCAGTGAACCGTTCCCAAGTAGGCTGAAAACCAGTGCAGTTCGCCTTCAGGTAATTCTCCCACCAGAGAGCTGCATCTCCCTTCAGAAGGTGAGTAGCATACTTTACCCATTCTTGCTCAGGAACATCAGCAGTCTCGAGTAGCCTTGACATCTCACGCAACCAATCATCAGCATCAAGTGGTCGATCAGAAACCTCAAATTGGCGAGGGTTGAACTTGAGGAAGCTTTTGATGTCTCCCCGCTTGGGAGGTGGAGGTAGTGGAGCAAACTCATTCCTCCGAACACTTTCCTCAAAGCGCTGCTGGTTCTGCTGCATTGCTGCCAAGGCATTGGCGATGTTTGACAACGCGGATCCCAGTTCAGGTGGTATGTCCTCATCAGAACGGCGTGGTGGAGCCATCCTGTGATTGATATAAAACACAAGTCAGTACTATAATGGAGAATAATAATAATCCAAAATAGTACCAAGATGGAATTAACCAAGATTAAAGGATACAATTTACTAAGATGATATTAAAATATCAACAAAGTTCAAAAGCACCTAGAAGATATTAAGCATATCGCACACGACTGAAAAGGAGTGTGGTACACAAATATATCAAAGAAAATTTTTCCACAAATTTCGGCATTAAAATACCAATAGATGCGCAAAATTACTTAACGAATCAAGATTAGTGACTCTACCAATTCAATATACAAAAGCGAATGATAAGAGTAGTGGTATGGTCGCGACTCCATCCCGCACTCAAATCATTACTCCGCACATGAATAAGTGGAACACATATCCTAACCCCTTCTTCTCACGTTGAACCTAAAGATTGGTAACTACAGAAACGAACACCCCAAACAAGATAACGTCGGATAACAAAGAGTAAGACAGATCGCGTCGGTTTGCAAAAGCCTGTCGGTATGGAATGTACCAACAGTTGATAACCAAAAAGGCCGATTGTGATAACAACTTGGATGCAATAGATAGACAAAGAATTACACACACACACACACACAACCTATGGTACTACGGAAACCCCGAACACGTGAATCCTAGTTTGAACTTTTAAGAAGAGGATTGAAAACGTTACACTTCCTTACCAGATTAGGGTGGGTGGGTGGGTAAGAAGAAAAGTGGAAGCAGTCCTACTCTCGCGTTTGTTTTTCCCTAGTATACATAACTACCAAAAATATTTGCTAGACTGACAACGACCATTTGGCTGAGACCCTGAAGGGCGGGATGGCTCTGATACCAATTGTAACTACCTCGGTGAATTACGCTCCTAGATACAAGCCTGGATGAGCGGAAATGGTTGAAATAGTACGGTGGGGCCAAATGCCACTCACAGGTAGACCTTTCGGCCGTCCCAACCATTTCCAGTAATCGGGACAAGTACGGGCAGCGTAATCGGCAGGCGAAGGGATCAAATACATACACAAATGAGTATGTATGCAAGCCACCATACAATAGTACATCAGAGCCATTCCATCTAAAAAGAAAGGAAATATAGCAACGCCATACGGCAAGATTCAAATGTCCTAGATAGATATAATAGTTTAGGATATCTCCTCATACATCACACATCAGAGTATCAGGCGGAAGCGGCAAACAAGATCCGAGTACGGATAAGAAGCAAATCGGCATAAGATGCCCCATAAATAAGCACATCCCGCCCACAGATCTCACGGATCCCCGTTCCCGGAATCTCTACACCGAACGATCGTTGCCCACATCATCAGCCTCCTCCACCCAGTATCCATCTTGTGAGTGTACCTGTTCATCTGAATCAAATAATTTATCATGTGAGACCCTAGGGGTACTCAGCAAGTCTTTATGCCTCTAAAGGGGACACAACCTGGGGTGACGCAATTGCAGCAAAAGATAAACCCTAACAGTTCTATAGATACTCGCTAACCATCCGCCTAACCAATGATAGACGGATGTCCGTGAATTAATGACAACAGTTATAACAGTAATATCATCAGATCCATCCTCCTCCCCGCTTACCAACGAGGAAGTGGACGAACAACCCCCCATCCGTTGGCAATTTTATTAAACATTCCATGAGTGTTGCACTAATTACTAGTCAGTTACTTAGTCAATTTAAAAGCGGTACTTTAGTTATGCTTGTCTATGATCGAGAAACTGTGCTCCAAGTCGTCCATAACCGCGGACACGACTTTCAGAAAGTTTTACCCTGCAGGGGTGCACAAATAGCAACACACACTCGATCAACCTCGGAAAAACCAAATCAAAACCCAACGAGGCCTTCACGACAAAGCAATCACAGGATTCAGAAATATTTCAGGGGGCCACCCCATTGAGTACACCCGCAACGAAGTTAGCTGGCTCCGAGATGGACCCAAGGTTTGGGTGGACGGCTGTAAACGACTGGGAACCCAAAACTGGGCTTGTCGATACCGCGAAAACGTGTCCCGATCCTAAACAGTACAGGTGCTCCTCGCACAATCGTAAATATAGCAGTAAAGCATGGCATAAGTACAGGATAGTAAATAAATCCTCAAACTAGTTTGTGGCCCCAAGAAATAAGACTGAATCAAGCTCTGGCTCAGGGGGGTCCCATAAGCCTCCCGGATGTGGATAGCGCGAATAATCAAGGAACAGGAATCAAGTACTCGGGGTCCTACGGGACACAAATGAGCAGGAAAAACCAAATAGCAGATATTGCTCACCGGTGCCACTTTCATTAGTTATCCCATTACTACTCAGGTTAAGTTGTTTAAGTACCTCGTTATCCAACAGACACTCACATACCCTACACATGCTGTTCTACGACTCGCATGGCTCAAACAACTCCTGTAGTAATGGCTCATGGGATAGAGGGACAAGCTTGGTGGGGTTTAAAAGTAAAAGCTATGCAATACTTGGGATTTAGTTTAATGCAATCGCGACTCAATGATGCAAGAATAAGATAGAGGCAATAGGTACTGTATGTATGCAAGCATGTGGTAGTGCTTGCCTGGCAGCTCAGTTGTAGCAAGGGATGGATCTGGGTAGTGCTCCTGGTTCTCTTGATATATTCCCTGCTCAGCGTCGTGAGGGCGTCGGTGTCGTCGGATCGGGCAGGCGTGCAGCGGATCGGCGGCGAGGCAGACGCCGGCGCAGCTAGGGTTTGCGTCGGGGCGTCGGCGTGTAGCTCGGCCTGGGGCTCCTCCTCCTCGCTTGCGGGTACAGGGGCGATGCAGCGGTCTTGCAGAGCTTCCTCGACAACCCTAGCACCTCGCCCGCCTCCTGGATCGATGTGGACGAGAGGGAGCCGACGGTGGTGGCCGGCGTCGGAGGATGGTGGCGGTGGAGAAAAAGAGAGAAGAGGGGAGGCGAGGCAGGGCCTCTGGGTAGATCTGGCGAGGCAGAGAGGGGGGTGAGGCAGAAGATAAGGAGGGAGAAGGGGTAGATAGCGTGGGGGAGGGGAAGGTGGCGTCGGCCACCTTTTGCCACCTTCTCCCTCACGTGAACAGCATGGGGCCAGGCAGGGGGAGGGGGAGGGTTGCCAGGTGGGGTCGTCGGGAGAGCAAGGAGGCAGGGGCAGTCTCGGCTAGGGGGGGCCCTATGGCATAGAGAGAAAGAGAGAGGGAGGAGAGAGGGTGGAGCTAGGCTCGGGATAGCTAGGGTCGGGTTAGGGTTTAGGGTTGGGTAGGCTCCGTGGCATGGTGGGGCCAGCTAGGAGAGAGGGAGGGAGAGGCCGAGAGAGAGAGAGGGGGAGGCTTAGGGTTTAGATAGAGGATGGGGAATGGTGTTTAGAGGGGGTAGGGTTTAGGGAGAGGATTAAGAGAGAGGGGGTTAGAGAGAGAGGGGGTAGGGTATGGTGATTAGGGGGTAGGGTTTAGGGAGAGGATTAAGAGAGAGGGGGTTAGAGAGAGAGGGGGTAGGGTATGGTGATTAGGGGGTAGGTTTTAGAGATGGCTAGAGAGATGAGGGGTGAGGTTGAGTGTTTGACAAGACAAAGCAAGATCAAGCAAGATCAACAAGCTCAAGCAAGATAGCCAAAAGAGAGAAAAGGAGAAAAGGTGGTGATGGGGTAGATGGAGATGGGGATGAGGTTTAAGCAAGATCAAAATATATCAAGCCTAAAAGAAAGGATAGAGGTAGAGATGAACCACTCAAACTTCAAATAAATCCAAAGATGACCAAAGTTGGTGATGGTTGCATGGCCCATGCAAATGCATTAAATGCTAGGTTTTATCTTGTGAAAACAAAATAATATCTCATGGCATTTATCTATTTGCATCCTCCAAAGTTGGAGTAAGGGTCAAGCAAAAGAACTTGTAGGATTGGACCCACCCTATCTCTCATGAGCTTGATTAAACACCAAAAGAAAAATAATTACAAGCTCATGGATAATGGGATGGTGGGATTGTAAAGTGGTGAAAGAAAGGGTGGTGGAGTCAATAAAAGATATGCCCCCAACTCAACTTGGGCATTTAACAATATATCAAGAACCAAATACAATATCAAGAGGCAAATATAAATAATAATGCATATGAGATAAGAACCAAAACACAAGGGTTTTTGTATGATGCTCAAATGCAAGGTGGCATGATGACATGAGCATGATATGATGATGATGCAACAATTATATGTAGGAAGTGGCCATTTTATTACTAAACCAAGTAGCATTACAGTTGTTAGACAAATGGGATGCTACATGATGTCCCGGATCCCATCCGAGACTCTGAACAAAAATTCATAAACCAATTATCCAATCTATCCTAGCGCCGAGATACGTTAAGTGTGTGACCCTGCGGGTTCGAGAATATGCAGACATGATCTTCTATCAATAATCAACAGCGGGGTCTGGGCACCCATATTGACTCCCACACATTCATCGATGATCATATCGGATGAACCACGATGTCAGGATTCAAACAATCCCATATATATATTCCCTTCGTCTCGCGATATTTTACTTGCCCGAGATTCGATCGTCGGTACCGTCATACCTAGTTCAATCTCGTTCACAGCAAGTACTTTACTCGTTCCGTAATCCGATATCACTTTGTGATTAACTCCTTAACCACATGCTTGCAAGCGGTGTTGATATCGATTACCGAGTGGGCCCGAAGTATATCTCTCTGACTTGGGAGGGACAAATTCCATCTCGATACATATAACCCAACAGATACTTTCCGATCACCTGAGAGACACCTTTATGATCACCCTCTCATAGGATGACGTTTGATGACCTCAAAGCTTTCTTCCGATACCAGGGAGTTGTATTATCTCATGGTCTAAGGAATACAATATTTGACATAGGAAAAGCTACGCAAAGATGAACACGATGATACGATCTAATTGCTTCGCTTAGTTTGGGTCTGTCCATCATATGATTCTCCCAATGATATGATCTCATCATCAATTGACAACTCATGTCTATGGTTAGGAAACCTTAACCATCATTGATCAATGAGCTAGTCCATAGAGGCGTACTAGGGACACGGTGTTGTTCACAAACCACACAAGTATTAATGTTTCCGCTTAATACAATTCTAGCATGGAATATAAACTTTATCATGAACAAGAATTATAATAATAACATCTTTATTATTGCCTCTAGGGCATAATTCCAACAATCTTAATGGCGTGCTCACTAACGGAACTCCCTTCCTCCATCTTGCAGTTAAAGAACTTCTCAGAGATCTCATATCTCTCAGAACGGGCCTGAGTCTGAAACATGGTTTTCAGCTCTTCGAGAATCTCAAAGGGCCCGGGATAGTCTTCAAAACAATTTTGAAGTTCCGGTTCCATAGCAAATAACATGGTGCTCTTAATCACACCATAATCATCTTTGCGCGACTGATAGACAGCTTTCTCATCAGCTGGCGCAGTTGCAGCAGGGGGGTCACCTAACGCTTTCCCAAGGACATAGTCCTTTTGACCGCCAGAGAGAATGATTCTTAGATTGCAGAACCAATTGGTGAAGTTAGACCCATTGTTTTTAAGCTTTTCCTTCTCAGCAAAAACGTTGAAGTTGAAGTTGGACTTAGCCATTTGATCTACAATATTTGCAAGTACAAATTAGACTATGTTCATGATAACTAGTTCAACTTTTAATCAAATTACTAGATGAACTCCCACTAAATTCAACATCCCTCAAGTTGTTTAGTGAACACGATCCAAATTCACCACACCTAATCCGATCTTCACGAGAAGAGATGTGGTTTCAATGGTGGACAACGAAGTGTCGATCATATCATTCATATGACTCATGCTTAACCTTTCGGTTCATGTGTTCCGAGGCCATGTCTGTACATGCTAGGCTCGTCAAGTTAGACCCAAGTATTTCCGCGTGTGCAAAACTGGCTTGCACCTGTTGTATGTGAGCGTAGAGTCTGTAGCACCTGATCATCACGTGATGCTTGGACACGACGAACTTTCGCAACGATGCATACTTGGGGAGAACACAGTTTTTATCTTGATCTTTAAGTGAGGAATCATCTTATAATGCTACCGTCGCGATCTAAGCATAATAAGATACATAAAAGGATAAACATCACATGCATATAACTTTATGTGACATGGTATAGCCAATCTTCGCGCAATGATCTCCATCTTGTGCGTGTCGGCATGATCTCCATCACTCCACCATGATTGCCTCCACCACAAAATAGCAACTACAACTATTGCTAACTACTTAGCGATAAAGTGAAACTATTACATGGCGTATAAGAAGTTGACACACAGGTCATACACAATTATAAAGACAACCATATGGCTCCTGCCGGTTGTGTACTCATCGACATGCAAGTCGTGAAACATTACAAAACATGATCATCGCATACATTATACACATCATATCTTGGGCCATACCATATCACAGAAAACACTCCCTGCAAAAACAAGTTAGACGCCTCTACTTTGTTGTTGCATGTTTTACGTGGCTTATGGGAGTAGATGCTAAGAACGATTCTTACCTACGGAAAGCCACAACGGTGATATTATGGTTGCCAAACTCCGGTGTAAATCCCATGACAACTATAGTGAGAGAAACTGACATCCACCAGCCGCATGTGTGGAACAAGCCACACGTCAAGTGCGGAGCCGGTCTCGCGAACGACGTCGCGTAAGGTTGGCCTGGACCGCTTCAATCTCACTATCCCGCGTCATAAGAAGAACACAAACAAGAGGCTTGCAACAGAAAACATCAACGCCCGCAACAACCATGTTGCGTTCTACTCGTGAAACACATCTACGCATAGATCTAGCTCTGATACCACTGAAGGGTTTCGCGGCATAGTAAATCAAAGTTTTCTACGGATGCGAACAGAGGGAAAGCGAAGATCTAATCTAGGAGATGCAAACAACAAGAGAGATTGGATTAGATCTTCATACCCTTGAAGATTCGCACAGCGGAACGTTCGTCAGAACGTGGGTGATGTAGTCGTACTCGCTTCTCCTCCTCGCGATCCGATCCGATCTAGCACCACAAGTGGCGGTGCCTCCGTGAGATGCACACGTGCATCACCTCGACGTCTCCTCCTTCCTCGGTCCAGCGAGTATGGTGGAGAGATGGGTTGGATCTACAACGCGACGGCGCGGTGTATATGGTGGAGAGTTTCTGCAGCAGGGCTTCGCCTACACGCAGTCAGGAGGGAGAGAGAGGAGGGCAGCAGGACGGCTAGATCTTGGAGGGGAAGGTGTGGAGGGGTGGTGCGCCCCCAGCCCTCTTTATATAGAGGGGTGGGCGGCTGCCCTAGCCCCTCCCCCAAGTCCAAACCGGCGGCCACAAGGAGGAGTGGGGGGCAAGGAAACCCCCCCCCCCCCCCTTCTAGAAGGTCTAGATTAGGGTTTTATCCCTCTTGGCCGGCTGGGCCCTATGGGTCCTTGTGCCCCTGGCCCAATGCGGCCAGGGCACTCCCTCATAGGCCCATGCCCCTCCCGGAAGGTGGGGCCACGTTGGTCCCCTTCCGGAAGGTTCTAGAAGCTTCCGGTACAATACCGATTAACCCTGAACAATTCCGCACTGCCTTATATGAATCTTATTCTCCGGACCACTCCGGAACCTCTCGTGATGTCCCGGATCCCATCTGAGACTCCGAACAGAAACTCATAAACCAATTATCCAATCTATCCTAGCGTCGAGACACGTTAAGTGTGTGACCCTGCGGGTTCGAGAATATGCAGACATGATCTTCTATCAATAATCAACAGCGGGGTCTGGACACCCATATTGACTCCCACACATTCATCGATGATCATATCGGATGAACCACGATGCCAGGATTCAATCAATCCCATATATTTATATATTCCCTTCGTCTCGCGATATTTTACTTGCCCGAGATTCGATCGTCGGTACCGTCATACCTAGTTCAATCTCGTTCACAGCAAGTACTTTACTCGTTCCGTAATCCGATATCACTTTGTGATTAACTCTTTAACCACATGCTTGCAAGCGGTGTTGATATCGATTACCGAGTGGGCCCGAAGTATATCTCTCCGACTTGGGAGGGACAAATCCCATCTCGATACATACAACCCAACAGATACTTTCCGATCACCTGAGAGACACCTTTATGATCACCCTCTCATAGGATGACGTTTGATGACCTCAAAGCTTTCTTCCGATACCAGGAAGTTGTATTATCTCATGGTCTAAGGAATACAATATTTGACATAAGAAAAGCTTCGCAAAGACGAATACGATGACACGATCTAATTGCTTCGCTTATTTTGGGTCTGTCCATCATATCATTCTCCCAATGATATGATCTCATTATTAATCGACAACTCATGTCCATGGTTAGGAAACCTTAACCATCATTAATCAATGAGCTAGTCCATAGAGGCGTACTAGGGACACGGTGTTGTTCACAAACCACACAAGTATTAAAGTTTTCGCTTAATACAATTCTAGCATGGAATATAAACATTATCATGAACAAGAATTATAATAATAACATCTTTATTATTGCCTCTAGGGCATAATTCCAACAGAGACATGATGATTAATGCCTATTTTTTGAAAGAAACCATGGAGTTTTTCATATTCACCGCCCCAGTCGGTTTGCATAGTAATAATTTTCCTATCAAATTTCCGTTCAACAAGTTGATGGAAATTAAGAAATACTTGATAAACTTCAGAGCGCTTCTTGAGCAAGTAGATCCAAGTAAATTTACTAAAATCATGAATAAAACTTACATAATATGAGTGTTTGCCAACAGAGGTAGGAGCTGGTCCCCATACATCAGAGAAGATTTGTTCCAATGGAACATTGGATACACTAGTAGAGACATGATATGGCAGTTGATGGCTCTTAGCTAGTTGACAGGAATCACAAATGTATGGATTTATTTCTGGGGAATGAGAGATATGATGTTTCCTAAGAATTTGCTGAACGACAAAAGAGGACGAATGTCCTAAACGACGATGCCATGTAGAAGATGACGGCTTTATTGTGACGAAGGCTTGCTTGGAAGGCACCCCAGTAGACATGGGCACCAGAGGATAGAGACCATCACTGCATGGACCTTCAAACAGAATTCTCATTGTGGCCCTATCCTTAATCAAGAAAAAGTGAGGATGAAATTCAAGAAAGACATCATTATCTAAAGAAAGTTTATGAACAGAAAGGAGATTCTTTGAAGCATCTGGAACATGAATAATATTTTTAAGATGTAAAGAATTGTGGGGAGTGTGCAACATTGAATGACCAATATGAGAGATTTGCATACCATTGCCATTAGCTGTGTGGACTTGATCACACTCAGTATATTTTTCCTGGACATAAAGCTTTATCATCTCATTTGCAATATGATGCGTGGCACCTGTGTCAGGGTACCAGATTGTATCCACACCATAGGAGACCATGTTGGCACCCTTATCACCACGATCACCATCATCACGACGGTCTCGGTTTCCTTCAAATCTCCACCAGCAGTCACTAGCAGGATGACCATGAATCTTGCATATCTAACAAGTGACATTGACATAGGGTGTAGGTGCATGACCACAACGACGACTATCATCCCGGATTCCACTGTCATCACGACGTCTGGCCCCATCATCATCACGGCGACGGGACGATCATCATAACGGCGATCACCACCACCATCACGACGATCATCATACTTGTCACGTCTGTCCTCATATCCCCGACGATCCTCATAGCGGCAATCGTCATACCCACGACGACCATGATCATCCTGACGTGCACGGTCCTCCTGGTACTGGCGACCATGGTCATCAAAGCGCTGATCATCCTGGCGCATGCGTGGAGGTGGAGGTCCACCACGCCGTGCCATGTTAGCAGAAGAGGTAAAAGCCTCTCCACCATCATCAATCCTGTGAAGCTGATCAAATGCTTGTAACTGGCTAAAAAGATCAGTAAGAGTGGTATTGGGATTGGCATTGACAGCGGTTTTTAGTGTGTTGTAGGAATCACCAAGACCATGTAATATAGAACAAATCATCTCATCATCATCCAGGGGCTTGCCAGCAGTGGCAAGCTCAGAAGCTATATTCTTGCACTTGGCAACATAGTTTTCAGCAGAGAGATCACCTTTTTTAATGTCATTCAAGGCGGAGCATAGTTGTTGAGTCCTGAAGCGTGAGGCCATTGTTGTAAGAGCCTCAAGAGCCTTCCACACTTCCGCAGAAGATTCAAGGCCAATAACATGTGAGAAAATATCTGGTGATATGGAGTTTAAGATGTATCTCAGAACCTGTTGATCGCGAGTAATCCAGACAACGTACTCGGGATTTTCAACTGTCATCTTCTTTCCAGAGGGATCTTCAACTTCAATCTCCTCAGCTGGAGCTTTCTCTAATCCCTTCACAAGATTCAGAACTCGTGCACCACGCAAGGCTGGAATCACCAGGGCCTTCCAGACCAAAGCATTGTCACGAGTGAGAAGCTGTGTCGGAGGTGCGCCAAGGGCAGCAGACAAAGCAGCCACGGATGAGGCTGATGTTGACGCCATTGAAGCTGGTGTAGATGTAGGGGAAGGGGTTTTTGATGTGATGGCGGCGGTAGCAGGCTGCTACGGCGGCAAGTTTGAAGGTGTCGAGGTTTTTGGGTACGATTTTTGGGTGTTTGGAGGCGCGGCAATAGCAGGCTATGGCGGCGGCGATGTGTCTGGTTTTTGGGTGTTTTGGCAGCGGTAGTAGAAGATCTACGACGGCGGCGAGAGGTTTCAGCAGCGGCGGCAGGAAGGAGCTGCAGCGGCGGCGATGTAGGAGAGTTTTAGCGGCGGCGGCAGGAAGGAACTGCGGCGGCTGCAATGTCGGCAACTAGGTCAGGGAGAGGAGAGCTCTGATACCATGACAGAATTTCTGGATTGGATCTAAACAGCCTTGGGCTCAACTATGTTGCGTGTTGATCAATATATATGTTACATGGGAAAATACATCGAGGGAGGAGAGATACCGATCCCTGGAAGATCGGGAGTAGGAGTTCGTTAACGGGTGGAGTGCTAACTCCATACCATATACGACATCTACTAATAACTAACATAATAAAAACTATTGCAAATATTGTTTAACAGCAACTAGCTAGGGAGAAAAGATTATGACGTTTCCTTTGATCTGACGTTAGCGCACACTTGGCGTCTGGTGAGAAGTTTATGTTTCTGCTGGCTATTTTCTTGTTCTGTATTACTGTTTTGGAAGCCTTGTAGCAACCCCTGGATTTGTGATGAATGCGCTGCTGCCTTGGAAGCACAAGAAATAAAGGGTTTGCACATCTTACTACAGAAGTACATCGCACTACATTGATCAGGTCATCTGTGCAAGATTCAGAAGAGATATTTTCACCTCTTCAGAAGATACTGGTCTGAACTCTTCCACTGTGATTCCCTGCTGCCTATTCGCTAAACCATCGTTGTAGGCCTATAATCCTTTTCTCTCTACCTTTTCAATATAAATATCAGGCCCACTAAAAACAAAATCCAGATTCTTTTCTCAGGATATGAACTGATGTGTTTCATGTTGATAAAAGTAAAAGGTAATGGAAGTTCCAAAGAAAGATGAGGTGGTAATGCATCATGATAAATAACCTGATACTCGAAATTTTCAACAAATCCATTGTCGTCTAGCTCGGTTAGGATATCTGGCTTTCACCCAGACGACCCGGGTTCAAATCCCGGCAATGGAACATTTTGTTAACCATTTCAATGTAATTTTTTCCCATTGGGCCCTCAGCGTGCCCTCGGGTTCCTTGCCACCGTCACCACTCACGCTGTGGCTCTGCATGCAGAAACGCTCCCTTCTTCCACAAAATAGCGTAAAGTTTCTGTCAAAAAATAGCGTAAATTTTTAATAGTTCGATGATCGTGATTACAAAAACGTCAATGATATTTTTGCTTAAATCTACGCCAAATAATTTGGAATGGAGGGAGTATCACATGTATGTCACCAATTTGTATCATTAGATTCATATAGCTATTTATTTCATAAATATTGGTATACTTCTGTATAAACTCAGTCAAAATTTTAGATAGCTTGACTTTTAGAAAACTGAAAATACACCCTTTTCGTGAAAGAACTGAGCATCTACATAAGGTGGTGTCACTTATATTCGTACGTTCACATCGTATAATTAACCATATGCTCATTGTGTTTTTTTTAAGGAAAACCGACATATAATCGCACAAATTTCTCAAAAAACTCTCTCTACCTTAAAGCTATGCCAAGACTCCACGGTCCTCCACTTCAAGGACATGTGGAAAACGAAGGTTCCACAAAAATTAAAATTTTCCTTTGATAGATGGTTAGAGATAATCTCCCTTCGTGCCAACAGATGTGGATTAGGCATGGGCCATGGAATGGGATGTGCACCTTATGCGGAGAACCGGAGGATGGTAACCACATCTTTTTTCAATGTCATTTGGCCAAATTTCTGTGAACCATCTCTTCAGGGGCGGAGCCAGGATTTAGATATAGGGGGGCGAGCAATGACAATAACACGTGTAGTAAATTTTTTTGACCAAAAAGAGTACAATATTTGAGTACATCACGTCTAATAGAAATAGCATATAAACACATGTTTGGCAATAAGCCAATAGTATTGTATGAATATAAATGACCTCCAACATTAAAATTGCTAAGAAAATCGATATGTGTTCCTCTAATTTTCGCAAGTTTAAATATAGCTCTATGGTCACCGTTCACAAATGATTTATTCAGCTCTGCCAGATTCTATGTCGATAGAAATTGCCTAAAAATGTATTTTCATTCTAATGACTTTTTTAGCAGTCCCAGATCCAGTGTCAAAATAAATTGTCCGACAAGTATTTTTTTTTTGTCTTTGTTTTCTATAACTAACCAAATCGAAAAACTAAAGGAAAAGAGGAATTAGATCAGAAGTAGCAAACTTCTATACTACTAAATCGTGTACGTACCTTGCTAAGAATCTGGCTGTGCGAATGTCTGGCAAGCGACCAAAGATCAGTGGCCGTCGCCGTCGTATTTTCCGCTACTCAGCTGCCTACACTCCTAGAGACGCGAGCAATCAAGTCAATTCTTGCGGCGGCGGGCGTACTCGTAGTCTCGGAGGGATATTTGTTGATCGATCTGATAGAGGAGATGGACTAGGAACTCTCTCCTCTCTCCCCCCTTGAGCTGCTTTGAGAGTCGTGCACAGGAGGTCGGGGCTCTTCCGCGCCCTTCTCGCCGGAGTAGCCAGTGGGAGGAGGCGGCGGAGAGTCGCCGAGGTAGACGTAGGTTGTAGTTGTTTTGGCTTTATGCCAGTACTGGGTGTTTTGCCCATTAGGAGCAGCGGAGCTCTGGATCTTTGCGATGAGATCTGGAAGCTTTTAGGGTTCTTCCCCGTTCTTCTTCTGGCCCGATGGCTGGTGCTGAAGAAGATGAGGACGGTGCCGCTTCTCGTAATAAATCAAGCGCCGCGGGCTATCCTTCGTGCAGTGGCTGCGCGCTGTGACTTTTCCTGGCCGGCCGTGGAGGCGGGGGGGGGGGGGGGGGGGGGGGGGTTGAGGGCGCGGCGTCGCAGCTTGTGGTGAGGCGGATTCTCTCCCGGCCGGCCGTGGTGGCGAGGAGGAGTGGAGAAGCCTTGCGGCGAACTTCTCGACTGGGTGGTCCTGTTCTCCTGCAAAGGGGACGGTTTTGGTGGAGCCCGTGGAGTGGGTGGGTCGGCCTCCCCCTCTTCCAGATCGCGATGGTGGCGACGCAGAGGAGGTTGGTGGGTGGACTCTCTCTGCTTCTCGAGCTTTGCAGGTTGGTGAAGCTGCACCTTGTGGAGATCCCAAGCGAAGGCGTGGTTGCCGGAGCTATCCCTGGCCAGAGAGTCCTCTCCACGCTCGACGATGCTCGAGCTCCTTCGATGCGCCATGGATGCGCTCGTTCAAACCTCCGGTGTGGAGGCCATGTCTGGAGCACTCTGTCGGATTCCCCCACCAAGCGCTGCCAAGTGGTTTCGTCCCCGGCGTCGCTCTGGTGGCCGACAGGAGGTGCTCGATGTCGACGGCGGTGGAGAAGAAGACCGAGGACCTGATCGTTTTTCTGCTTTTAGTTTTAGGGTCTTCTTTGCATATGTTGTGGTACTGCTTTTATTGTTCCCCTCTTTTGGGGGTTTTTCTGTAAGATGTACCCACTGCCTTAATTAATGAAGCAGCTTCTGGTGCCTTCGGGCCCTTTACCGTTCAAAAAAAGATAGAGGAGATGGGGCCAGCAACTAGGCGTCTACAGTCCACTATCGGTGGCCTGTACATGGGCAGTCAAACAGATGGGTTGTTTTGGTTGCTGGTTGGACTTCCGTTTGCTTCATAAATACATAACGCTGGGATTACAATACCCATAATTATCTCATATGTATACCTATAATACTACCAGACCCTATTTTATTTTCTTGAGGAGGGCAATCCATTAGGGGGGGTCTGACCCCTGCTAGCCCCCCCCCCCCCCCTTGTCTCCGCCCCTGCACCTCTTATAGTGCATACCCTCAAAGATCGACAACTTCATATCCGTGGCAAAGGCACTCGGAGTAAATTGTCTATTATAAGATTTTTGGATTGTTGGAAATATGAGCAATTTACCACACGATTTAATCGATAAAACATGACTACATATTATAAAAATAAAACTAGGAAAACTAGGCATGTCCAAACAGATCGCTAGAACTATTATTTGAAACATAAACTGAAGAAGATGAAGGAAAAAATGCATACGGTGCATAACCGGAACCACTCTTGTTGACTTTGGTGTTAGCCATGTCGTCGAAGAGCGAGGGTGTTGACATCGGGGAAGTAGTCGTTGTCTAGGAAGTAATCTATGATGACGCCAGTAGTCGCATCGAGCGTCCCCTCAAAACCTTATCACTCTTCTCTCATATAGGACTCGAAGCAACGGGGTTTCGAAGTCCTACTATCACGACTCGCAATGTACGGTGGAAGAAATGATGGGAAAGACCTAATGACTGCCCGGTGCTTTGGAACTGGAGGCGACGTATTGTGTCATGTCTCTTTGGAGAGGAGCGACCTCTCTTATATAGGCATGGACCAAAATGCATAGCAAAATAAAGACAACCCATACACGTGGCATGGGTGGGTCCCTGGCTCAGCTAACTCCCACAACCTGTGGCATGTCGTGGCGAGACATGGTGGACGGCGGAGGAGTAGGAGCCCAAATATAGGTTTCTTATCTTCTCATACATGTACAAGTGGTAGAGTATCCTTTCTTATAAGAAGATGTAACTCTCACTCAACTAGTAACATGAGACTAACATTTATCCCACCTCTTGTATGCATGAAGGGGCAAGTGAGTCTCTAGGATTTGAGGAATTGTTGACATAAAATAAAAGGGTTGGACTATATTGGGCAAAATTCCAACATTGTCCAGGTTCGACATGTGCCATCGAGCTATCAGTTTGAGATACGTGGATATAGATTAAAATTAGAATAGGTTCAAACCATGTACAAATTGATTTGTACTCTAAGTCCAGGGTTTATACTATTTCTTCTACAAACCCAATGCTGAATAATTGAAAGATTCACATCCGTGTAAAGAATCCTCGTAGCGTAGCTCTCCAAGTCTTAAATTTATGATTGGAGTCACCATACTCAACCGAAGGGAAGAACCATGACGCGTTTGACTGATCACTGATCGGCCATTTACTCGAAATTGGAGAGATAACCTTGCTTCTCATGTCATAGACACCACAGGTAGTGCATCTGGTTCGCTTGATGGACCTAAGGCTGTAGTCGGCGAAATATATTTGACCTCCTCTCCCTTGGCTGGCATGGCTAGATGCGCTAATGGCCTTGGAGCAGTGCGTGCTAATGAAGATCGCCTCATCGTCCAACCTCTCCACATGTACCCACCGGGCCATCTCCAAATCTGCCTCGAACACCTGGAACACCATCGTAATCGCAGTCCTGAACCAATGGTGCTCGCAGGGGATGATCCATCGAACCATGAGCAACCTGTCTCCGCGTGAAGATACAAGGAGGAAGAATTTCCTGGGGCACGAGAGGCTCGCGTAAGGCTCGTCCGGCGGCGGTGGTGCCATGGCGATCCGCTCGACCGGAGGCTCGACGTACGGTTCCCCGGTCCTCCAGACCTGAAAGAGCCCGTGCGAGAAGAGGCCGCCCCTCTGGCTCACGGTGTACATCTTGCCCTTGTAGAGGGCCATGTCCTCGTACCACGTGCCGTTGCACGCGCCGGTGGACCACGCGCGCGCGCCCGGACGGCAGCACGCCACGACGTCTGGGAGGTGGCGGTAGCTGATCTTGGCGGCGATCACGTCGCTCGTGCACACGATCACCTTTCGGATGTTGAACTCTTCCGACGAGTCGCCGGAGGAAGACGAAGGAGGCATATTATTGCTGCTGGCGTCGTGACCGTCTGCGTGGCGTATAATAGTAGGCGCCTTGCAGTGGCCTGGGAGCCTGATGACGGCGCCGGAGAGAGGGTTCTTGAGGTAGTGGCGGTGCGCTGGTCCCGTCAGCCCTTGCGTGAACAGCACCCAGCCCTTGTTGGCGGAACAGCGGAACCGCTGCACTTCAGGCCTGTCAGGCGGGAAGTGGTGCCGCTCGCCGTCGGGGAGGCTCCGGAAGGTACCGTCGAGGAAGTTGAGCCACGGGAGCGGCTGCTGGGACGGCGGCAGCGGCGCCTGTTGCAGCAGCTTCGCTGCGTAGCGCCAGTGCCGGCACACGCAGCCGAACCGGGCGCGGTCGGCGTAGGAGGGCAGCCGTTGGATCACGAGGCCCGCGAGATCCGCCGGGAGGTCCGACCAGAACGAGTACGGCTGTCCCGCAGGCGCCGTCGCCGCTTCTTCGCCTTTGCTTGCGCTGCCGCCCATGGATGGAAGATCGGTCGAGTTGGGCGGATTTACGCACGTACTGTACGTACGTCTGTCTCACCGACCGCGAACAAGTTAGGAATACACGACACCGACTCGATTGGCCGATTCTGTGCGTATTCGAATCAGATATGGATTTCCATCGGACTTTGCTCGATCTGACTCTCGAGCAAAGCGATTAGCCTTTTTTTCCCTTCTTTAGGACATTAGTTGAAGGGAATCTAACTCGCAGCGATTGTGACATAAGATAGGGTTTGTTTATGTCTCGGTCGATTGAGATTTTTTCAAGTCTTAATCAACTGAGAACTCGTAGTTAAAAAAAATGTGCAACTCAGTTTCAGTTGCACTTTTCTTAGGTGACTGAGACTTAAAAAAATCTCAGTCGACTAAGAAATAGCAAAACCGTATAAGATATGTCACAATTGAATGATGTTGGAAATTTTTTTTCTAACTTTTTTTTTTTGCTCTCAATTGGTCCAATAGTAAGAAAAAAGGAATATATGCATGCTGAAATTTGAAGCGTCTGACGGCATGGTAGTCTTCTTGATTACTAGGATCATCTTGCATGTAATCATGAGCAGACATACATTATCGACTAGTAACATCAATTGATGTTATCATATGTTAAGCTGCTAAATTATTTTATTTAACTCTCAGTCACCTAATGATTCCCCTATTACACAATATAGTATTCCCCTGGAAAAAAAGTAGTGTTCGATGATTTTTACTGTAACGGCTAAAATGATACACACTTGCAAAATAAAATACAAAAAAACCCATTTTATTTATTTTGTTACAAACCGACTTATGGCTTGGGAAAACAATCTCAGGTACAACCCAACTTGTAGTTGGAAAATAGTTTTAGTTACAACCTCACTAGTAATAGCAAAAATCATAATTCCAATCCCACTTGCAACTCCAAAAAATCCAGTTGCTACCCTAATTCCAAAAAAAAATAATGTCAGTTGTAATTCGACTTCTTAGGAAAAAATTCAATTGCATCCTGACTTGTAACAACAAAAATCTCAGTTGCAAGTTCAATTACAACTAATAGGGAATCATAGAAAAGCAATTTGGAAAAATAAGATATAAAATTCAAGAAATCTTGGTTGCAATTCTAGTTGCGTCTAACTAGTTGCAAGTCCGATTTCAACTTATAGGAAGCATGAAAGCATAAACATGTTTAAACTCCGATTATTACTCATCAGAAAGCACGAAAAAATAGCGATTTGGAAAAATATGATATAAAAATTCAAAAAAAAATCGGTTGCAATTCCAGTTGCAAGTCTGGTTATAACTTATAGGAACTACAAAAAATCACAATTCTCAATAGAATATGATATAAAATTTTAAAAATCTCGGTTGCAATTCTAGTTATAACTGGAAAAAGATATAAACCAGTTGCGCGTCCAATTGCAGCTTATAGGGAGCACGAAAGCATGAACCAGTTGCAACTCATAGGAAGCACGAAAAAACCGTGATTCACAAAAAAAGACAAGTTAGATGTGAGTCTGATTGCTACTCATATGAAACATGAACAAGTTGCGACTCCAACTGCAACTTATACCTATAAAAAAGACAAAGTCAGTTGCAAGTTCGATTGCAACTCATAGAGAACTTTGAATCAGTTGCGAGTCCGATTACAACTCATACCTATAAAAAGACAAATCAGTTGCGAGTCCGATTTCAACTCATATGAAATATGGACCAGGTGTGAGTCCAATTGCAACTCATACATATGAAAGAGACAAGCCAGTTGCGAGTCTAATTGCAACTCATATGAAATATGGACCAATTACGAGTTCAATTGCAACTCGTGCCTATGAAAAAGCTGAAGTCAGTTGCGAGTTCAATTGCAACTCATACCTATAAAAAGACGAAGTCAGTTGCAAGTGTAATTGCAACTCATAGAGAACTTTGAATCAGTTGTGAGTCTGATTGCAACTCATACCTATGAAAAAACACAAGTTAGTTACGAGTTCAATTGCAACTCATATAAAACATGGACCAGTTGTGAGTTTAATTAGAACTCATACCAATGAAAAATACAAGTCAGTTGCGAATCCGATTGCTACTCATACCTATAAAAAAAAGGCAAAGTCTGTTGCAAGTGTTATTGTAACTCATAGGGAACTTGGAACCGGTTGCGAGTTTGAATGATATGTGTCAACTCAACAATAGTGAGCACACCCTTTCTGTTGGTCTTCTTCAACCTTTGTTTGTTCCACTACAACTTGGGTCTTCTATTTCAATGGATTTTCTTTAGGCACTCCCCAAGTCTTATGGTTATAGCTCCATACTTGTGGTTGTGGACCGTTTCACTATATCATTTCATTCCTCTACTCGGTTGCGAGTCAGAATTGCAAGTCAAATGGAAAAATGAACCAATTGCATGTTTAATTACAACTCATAAGAAAGACAAGTCAGTTGCGATTCGATTCTGATTGCAACTTATAGGTATAGATGAACCAGTTGCAACTCCGATTGCCCTTGCAAGGAGAACGATTTAGTTGCGAGTCAAACTACAACTCTTTGTAATACATGAACCAAACTGAAAAGTTGAATTCCAACTCAGTGTATCATGGACACAGTTGTTAGTCCGATTGCAACTCGTGGGAAAACACGAGTAGTTGTGAGATTGCAACTCATATTAAACATGTGACTAGTTACAAGTCTGATTACAACTTATATGAAACATTTAGCAAAAAGAGTGGTGAAAACATGGAGCATCTACAAATAGATAACAACTCAAATTGCAAAAAAACATATGAAATATGAAAAACAGTTACAAAATCTGCAACTCATAATAATTATGAACCAGTTGCAAGTTCAATCGCAATTCATAGGGAACTACTCCCTTCATTTCAAAATATAATATGTTTTAGATTTGTGTAGGTAATGTATCAAGACACATTTTAATATGTAGATTCAGAATGAACCTCTTCGAACCTACACACTAAAAGGCGTCTAGATACATTATCTTCACAAAGCTAAAACATCTTATATTATAAAATAAAGGGAGTAAATAAAACTACCGCATATGATATTTATAAAAGTAGTATTTTCTTTATATGTCGTCCTAACAACGAGAAACAAGCAAAGTTATGCTTTTGGGATGACAGGCGCATCTTGATTATAGGAAGCTTCTTCTTCTTCATATGAATACATCTACAAAATGAATAGGTACAATAAAAAGGTCAACTACTAAATAAAAGACCACATTCACACACTATTGTATATATGTACTTCCTTTGGATGTATCTAGTACTAAATAGTGTCTAGATATATCCAAATTTTAACAATATTTTCGATATCTATTTTGAGACGGAGAGAATAGTATATACATAGTAGTTCATACCACCAGAAAAAAGCTTGAGTGGACAAACAAAAAATATCCCAAAAAAACAAATATAAAAAATATAAAAATGAACAGATGAAAAAATAATCAAAACAATGGTTGGAAACTATAACAACAAAGAAAAAATGTCAAACAACAAAACAACATGCTACGCAAAAAAACAAAGGAACCTGCCGGCCACTAAGCTAATGTGAGCAACAGAACAATCAAATCATGAAAAAAATTCCACCAACCAAACGTGACAGACTCGGCTAGATTATGGGTCACTTACGCTGATTGATCGAGATGATTGGCCGCAAGGCCCAACAAAAAATACACCAGGTCAGACTTAGTAAAACATATGAGGAATATAGGGCAGGGCAAACACAAACACAAATACATGACAAACAGGTTGGACATCAATCTTGATGTGAACGACAAGATCAACCATCCACATACAGACTATAACGTAAGGTACGTCTTAGCTAGCTATGACTTAGCAAAACTGTTAGTTGAATGTCTGTGCGATGCTATCATGTACTCAAGTTTTATGTCTTATTTTTTCGATAAGGGTGATTTTATTACTTAAAGAGTTTCATGCGTGTACTCTTGGCCACTGCGTAACGCAGATGGACATGGCTATTTTTAGATCCATAGACGAACAGAAAAAGAGACGAGTTATATATCATCATGATAAATTATAGAAACGTCTAAGATGGTGGAGGGTCTATCCACAGATTATGCTGCTAACCATGACGAGTAAATAAGTCCCTCATCGTATCCTCTAGTCGGGTGCACACATCCGTAAATAGGTCGTGAACA
Source organism: Avena sativa (assembly GCA_916181665.1). Classification (NCBI taxonomy): domain Eukaryota; kingdom Viridiplantae; phylum Streptophyta; class Magnoliopsida; order Poales; family Poaceae; genus Avena; species Avena sativa. Next base: position 202,202,209 of record OV702282.1, read on the forward strand.
TCCGCATGATGCATGGATGACTATAAGCGGAGTGTATCTGTACATCGGTAGATAACATGCAAAAGGGTAGCCAATTTATCATGAAACACTATATTATTTCTACATAACAATAGTAACCAAATAGTGGTAATCCGCTCCCACCCTAAAAAGAATTATATACTTGTGATCAATTCCATATAACCAGTTTTCAAAAATATTGGTAACATTACACGAAGGATACAAGCCTGAAGCTATTTGGGTTTCTGACCATATATATGGAACAAGCAAACTGGTATTCGAAAAAATAAAGTTTGATTGTCTCATGATGACACAAAAAATGTTATCTCCATGTCAGCTACGCCTAATAAGATTATCTTTAATTGGCTTTTTAATGGTATTTTCATTTTCCAGATTTTTCTATTATTATGAGCTGGTAAGACTGGCCGAGCCAAAGCATTGTAAATTGAACTAACCTAGATGAAAGTGCAATGGAAGTCGCCTAGAGGGAGGGTGAATAGGCTTTTAAAATTATTACGGTTTAGGCTCAAGTAAATGCGAAATAAAACTAACGTTTAATTTATTGAGCACAAAACCTAGCCACTAGGTTCACCTAAGTGCACCAACAACCTATGCTAAGAAATACAAGCAACAAGGTGATAGCAAGGTATAAATACTTTAAGCACGATGGCTATCACAATGTAAAGTGCATAAGTAAAGGGCTCGATTGAGACATAATCGATGGACGTGGAGACGAAGATTTGTTTCCCGAAGTTCACTTCCAAAGAAGCTACATCTCCGTTGGAGAGGTGCGATGGCGCAATGCTCTCCGAACGCCACAAAAGGCTCAACTCGAGGTGTGGTGGCTCGATGCTTACCCAACGCCACACAAGGCCTCACCCCGGATATGGAAGCACGCAACTCACCGACGCCACAAAAGGCTCACCCTATTCTCCCGAGTGCGCACCACAAAAGGCGGGCACTCGCTCCACTATGGGACGCTTGAGGGCGGTCATCGAACCCGTACAAGATTGGGGCTAACTCCACAACTCAATTGGAGGCTCCCAACAACAAAGCCACAACAGGCTACAATGACACAAAAGGCCAACAACCCCACAAAAGGCTACAAGACCACAAAAGGTCAACAAGACCATAAAAGGTCAACAATCCAACCACACAACCGTCTAGGGTTCCAAGGAACCCAAGAGTAACAAGCCCTCAAGCTTGTACTCGCCGAATCTCCGAGGAGAACTCAAACTTATGCAACAAATGCAAGGGCAAGTCCTTCACTCCCAAATTCCAACAAAGCTATAAAAGCTATTGGGGAATAAGGGAGGAAGAACATAAGAGGAGAACACAAAACTCTCCAAGATCTAGATCCCAATGATTCCTTCACAAAGAAGGGATTTGGTTTGGGGGATTGTAGATCTAGATCTCCTCTCTCAAATCCCTCAAAAAGATGCAAGAATCATAGGAAGGGAAAGGGAGAGGGAAAGCTTCTTCAAGGTCAACAATGGAGGAGAGAGAGAAAGCCAACAACCAAGAAGAAAAGCTGGTACCCATGAAGGGGAAGAGGAGCCCCTTTTAAAGGGTTCCCAGATCTGCCCGTTATGGGCAATCGTGACCCCTGGCCGGAACTTCCGGTGGGAGGACGGAAGTTCTGGTGGCACACAGCCAATGGTCAAAAACTGCGAAGCAAGAATCTGAAAACGCGAGTCCTGGTCGGAACTTCTGGTGGGAGCAGAACTTCCGGTGGAAATTCCGACAGAAGTTCCGTCAAATAGTCACAACCAAAACAGAAGGTTACTGAACGTGAGCGGAACAAGAGCCGGAATTTTAATTGGTACTTTCGGCGGCAACTAGGCCCGAGCGGAACTTTCGGTCCCTGACCAGAACTTCCGGTGGGAGCGGAACTTCCGGTGGGAGCGGAACTTCCGGCGGAAATTCCAACTGAAGTTCCGTCAAATAGCACATCCAGAATAGAAGGTTACTGAACATGATCGGAAGAAGACCCGGAACTTCCACCGGAACTTTCGGCGGCAAAAATTCCCTAGCGGAACTTCCGATGGCAAGCCGGAACTTCCGGTCAGGGAAATTCCAGAAACCAGAAAACCAAAAATGCAATAACTTTTGCATCCGAGCTCCAAACGGGATGAAACCAATTTTGTTGGAAAGATAACGACGAATAGAATCAAGGTGTGGAGCCGGAAAACTCGCAAGATCAAAAACCGCAATAAGATATGAAAGTGAAATCCTTAATTGATGAACTAGAGCTTGTTATGATGATGACCACAAGCTCTAGAACCTCTCATGGATAAGAACCAAATAACAACCAAGAAAGATGATGCTATGAATGCAAAGGTTTGAGCTCTCTCCGAACGATGCAAACGAGACACCCGCTTGAGAGTCCCTCTTGATAGAACGACTATCTATCCTAAACCCGGTCTCACAACTAACAACACGAGACCGGCAAAAGAAAAGCCCTATCAAGAACATACCTTTGCCTTGAGCATCCCACTTGACCTTGATGTAGACCGTCTTGTTCTTCTATAGTGGGAACACCTTTCTTGGATGCTCTTGCTTGATGAAGATGAAGACTTGCAAATTGCTCCCCCATACTCCATGGGGAAACCTCTTCTTTGGACTTGTCTTCATCACTCCATGAGCACGAGGATGGCAAGCTTCAAGCATGAGATCTTCTCGAGATGGCGCATATCTTGAGCTTGCCCTTCTTCATCCCTTCATGAGGTTGATCCATCTTGATGCAACCCTTTGCACTTATCTTGATCAACCTTCAAGCTCCTTCTTTCTTCAATATTCCAATGGCACAAAGCCCTTGGACATTTCTTCATCTTTCAACCTTGAGACCAACACATGGCCCAAGCGATGCCAATGGACAAACCTACAAGTGAAACTCAGTTTACACATTAGTCCATAGAGATTGTCATTAATTACCAAAACCACACATGGGGGCATACATGCCCTTTCACTAGAACTAGCGATTCTTAGACAAGTTCCATCGAAGTTTATTAGTACCAGTAACAGTTGGACAGATGTCAAGCTGATGACCCACAAGTGTACTGGATCGCAACAGTCTTCGCGGGTAGTATTACCCAATTTATTGATTCGACACAAGGGGAGCCAAAGAATACTTGCAAGCCTTAACAACTGAGTTGTCAGTTTAGCTGCACCTGGAAATAGATCTTGCTCACAGAAGTTTATAAGTAACAACAGTTTGTAGTAGCAACAACAACAGTGGAATAGTAGCAATAGTAATAGTAGGATTCGAGTGCGGTAGGCATAGGGATGGATGGACGGGCATTGCATGGACAAGTATAAACATGTAAATTCAAATAACTAGGGCATTGCAGATAAATAATAATAAGCATCCAAGTACTAAACAATCCTAGGCATGTGCTCCAAATATAGTCATACGTGCTTGCAATGAGAACTTGCACAACATCTTCTGTCCAGCCAGCCCGTGGCAGCTGGGCCTCTAGGGAACTACTGGCAATTAAGGTGCTCCTTTTAATAGAGCACCAGAGCAAAGCATTAACACTCCATGAATTCATATGATCCTAACACCACAGCCATCCCCTCCGGTTGTCCCAATTATTGTCACTTTGGGGCCTTTGGATCCGGACAATGATATGTGTACACAACTTGCAGATAAGATCACAAACAATACTATCATAATGATTCAATAATAAGTTCAGATATGAGATCATGGCACTCGTGCCCTAGTGACAAGCATTAAGCACAACAAGTTGCAACAAAGTCAAATAGCACTAATAGAGATACTAGGCACTATGCCCCTAACAGATCTTATTCGATTACATGATAGAACTCATCCAATCCCTACCATCCCCAAGCCTACAGCGGAGGGTTACTCACTCATGGATGAGGGAAACATCGGTGGTTGATGGAGATGCGTTGGTGATGACGATGACGATGATCCTCTCCAAATTCCCCGTCCCGGCAGGGTGCCAGAACGGAGTTTCTGGATCCAAATCTTGGTTTCTCGTGGAACTCTTTCTGGAAAACTATCGACCCCCCTATTTTTAGGTCAGAAGGCAACTTATAGGCACGGAGGGAGGCCGAGGAGCTGCCTGGGGTGGCCAAACCTCCCCCAGGCGCGGGGTCAGTGGGCCCGGGCCTAGGGTGGGTCTGGGCCCCCTAGGCCTCCCCTCTGTCTCCCCTTCTGGCTTCGTGGATCTTCTGGTGAGAAATAGTTTTTGGCATATTTTCCGGGATTTTTCCTGATACTTTATTTTCTGCACGAAAACAAGACACCAAGGTAATTCTGCTGAAAACAGCGTCAGTCCGTGTTAGTTGTATCCAAATCACACAAGTTTAGAGAAGAAACAATAACAAAGTGTTCGAGAAAGTAGATACGTTTTGGATGTATCAACTCCCCTAAGCTTAGCTTATTGCTTGTCCTCAAGCAATTCAGTTGAAAACTGAGTGCGATAAAAGAACTTTCGCGAACACTTTGCTTCATATGATGTATATATTCTCAGCACAAGAGTAGATGCTTAGACAATTCATAATAAGGAGTATGCAACTAAGTCTACTCAATAGTCATTGCAAGCTATGAAGAGAAACCAACTCAATAATAATAAGTAGCATGAAACATAAACACAAGCAACATTTCAATGCTCATAATAAGGTATGATAGAGTGGTATCTCGCTTGCCTTTGTTTGAAGAGCACGATATAAATGCCAAGGCACCTCTGAAGTTCACATGAAGACTAGAAGTAAATATATCAGAGATACAAGCATCAAAGTCATGACATAATTAACCAAGTTTTGGAACAAACACAAGGATGACAACTATGCTCTCAAGAAGGTGCTTATAGAATAAGTGGTGACTCAACAAAGTTGTGAAAACGGTTTTGTGAAGGTTTGAAAGGCTTCCTAATGCTGAAAGGAAGATACTCATTAGCTTTGGGCTCTCATTGCCCCTATCATAGGTATCTTCATGTGGTTAGGGTGAAAGTAAGGTCCACTCTGAATCATATGCTTGACAGACCATAGACTAGAAATCCCAAGTCCCTTGAGTACGAGGGACGCTCCGCATGCTACTCAACTTTGGTCACCTGAAAGTTCTTGTCATTGTAAATACATGCATATCATCGAGAACCGCCAATGGGGTACCCCTTGCACGTGGTACAAGAGCTTTCCCGTAACCAAAATGACAAGGCAAGCAGACAATGAGCATCTCAGCAATCTTTTTATTTACCATATGCATAGCTTTTTATTGAGGAAGCTTCACAGATGCTCATTATAGTGATGCTGCAAGTTTCCACCATGATTAAGCATGGCTTAGGCTAGCAGCCCAGACGTTTCTCTAACACAATGTATAAACTCCATGAACTAACAACTTCCCCTTTTATTACACTTTGTCGACATCCATAAACAAAAGAGCAAGGAATCAACTGGATGAGATATCCAAAAAGTGTTGAAAGCATTCCCCGTGACAACACGGTTCTGCTGACTCTCAGTATATAATAAGCAAGCATATAACTTTCATGGACTAGTCACAATGGTTCAATATTATTAAGCGCAATGAATAAAGTGTGCCATCAAGTTGGTGAGAGCTTTACTAACTAACTTTCTCAAAACAAACAAACATTTTATTTTGGAAGAAAACACGGCATATATAAAATATGCACTAAAGTAGCAAATGATGCTAATAGGCAGGTATGGTGGACACAGCCGACAATATTGGTTTTGAGGAGTTGGAAGAATAGGTAGAGCACATACTCAGTGCAAGTGAAGGCTAGCAATAGAGAGGGAGCGACAAACGAGAGAGCAATAATTGTCATAATCATGCTTGCAACAAAACAAGACTAAGTATGGCATGAAAGTGATACAAGAACTCTGAGGCAAAATAAATCATCGAGGCTTACTGACTATTGATTAGTCATATGCATGCGTGAGCATGTTCCAAGTCGATTCACATGAACAGTCAGAGGAGGATACCACAACATCATACCAAAGTATGAATAAAACAATGTAAGCAAACATTCATATGACATGCTACAAACTATTAGCAAGCTGGAGCTAATCATAGACAAGTAAAAACTACTAAGCATCCATAATGACATACACCTTACACAAACAGGCTAAACAATCTCACAATGATGAGTATATGTACAAGAATGAAACAAATAGAGTTTGTTACCAGCCTCTTACCACACCTCAAGTTGTCTTAATCTTCATTATTGCCCCTTCACTTGTGTGACTTGAATAATTAACATGAAACCAAAATCCACTGAGGACGGCTGAACCCTGCAAAGAACTCACAAAACCAAAGAAGAACAACAAATATTTTTGGTGTTTTTGATTTTTTTAAAGAAGCCAACAAAGCAAAAACAATCAAAGCAAAACCAAAAACAAAAACTAAGATGCTCCAAGAACAACACAACTGTGCATGAAACAATAAAAACGAAGTTTCTAAAAAGACCTGAGATTTTTATTGATGAAGAAGGGGATGCCTTGGGCACCCCCAAGATTTGACGCTTGTACCTCTTAAATATTTCTTGGGGTGACACGGGGTGGCTCCCCCAAGCTTGATCTTTTGTCCATTCTTCATCTCATTACATCATTCTCTCTCTACACCTGAATTTTTTTCCTTCATACAAAACTTCACACAATCTTCATTAGCAACATTAGTGTATTCAAAAGATAATAGACCTTCGGGTTTAGCTTTGGAACGACAAGACTTTTCATTAAAAACACAAGATACTATAGCAACTCCTTCAAAAATCTCAATTTCCCAAAAAGAACCCGAAAAGGAATCAATAAGAAGCAAATGTAAATAATGGCAGAAATCAGTTAAAATAGACCAGCAGGTAGAAACCGATTTTTCCGAAGACCTTTTGTTGCTCAAATCAAAAAGTGTTGAACTAATGAAAGTTATCTAACATACTGGGGGATTTATTCATAAATTGTCAGCTCAATCCGACTTACAGAGACTCCTCACGAATTTTTATGATGGAGGACAAAAATCTGTTTCGGGACAGCAACTCCCCAAATCTTAGTTCCCTCTCATTAGAGGTCATTCTTGGCACAAAAAGCAAACAAAAAGGATAAGGAGAGGTCATTACTGAAGTAATAACTTTCAAGACTCAAGGAAACTCTTGGGTTATCTCCCAACAAGTACCTTTTTTAACGCCTTTAAGTTAGGCACGGCGAAGAGCAAAGATTGGAAAGGAGAAAAATAAAAGTGAGTAAGTATATACACTGTGAAAACATTATTTTGTTCATTAAAATCCTTTTGTTAACAAGGTTGATCATGTCTTGTTACCAAAACAATCTTATATGAAACAAAACTTTGCATTCCACAAGGTGATTATGTTACCTCATACTTGATAGCAATGGTCCCAATCATAATAGTTTCAAAAATTTCTTGTGGAATGGAAAATATATTTTTCCAACTTTGAGGCTTTCAATATTTTCAATGGAATTCAGGCAATATCTTCTAACAACCTTCTTGGGGAAATAGATAGTGTGCTTTTTGTCATTAATATTGAATGTTACTTTTCCTTGATTGCAATTGATGACAGCACCTGTAGTATTAAGAAAAGGTCTCCCAAGAATAATGGACATATTATCATCTTCAGGCATTTCAAGCACAACAAAATAAGTTAAGACCATGCAATTATGAGCAACTTGAACAGGAACATCCTCACATATACCAACAGGAACAGTAGTTGACTTATCAGCCATTTGCAAAGATATATCAGTTGGTATCAACTTTTCTAGCTGGAGGCTCTTGTAGAGAGAAAAAGGCATAACACTAACTCCAGCTCCCAAATCACACAAAGCAGTTCTAACATAATTATTCTTAATGGAGCAAGGAATAGTTGGTATACCTGGATCACCAAGTTTCTTTGGAACCTTACCATTGAAGGAGTAATTAGCAAGCAAAGTAGAAATCTCCTCATTAGGAATCTTCCTTTTATTAGAGACAATATCCTTCATATACTTTGAATAAGGAGGCAACTTAATAGCATCAGTCAAAGGAATTTTGCAAGAATAAAGGTTTCATCCACTCAGAAAACTTGTTGTAGTGTTCTTCCTCCTTTGACTTGTGTTTCTTACCTGGAAAAGGCACAGGTTTCTGCACCCAAGGTTCTCTCTCTTTACCATGTTTTTTAGCAATAAAATATTCCTTTGTGTACCTAGTGTTCTTAGTGTATTTCTCAGGTTCTTCCTCACCTTACTCCTCATCAGAAGACTCATCAATATTACCACTCTCAGTTTCAGCATCAGAGACAGATATACTATTTGGATCTACAGCAGGTTCAAGTGGTTCCTCAACTTTCTTATGTTTCTTTTTCTTTCTCTTACGAGGACTACCACTATCCTTACCTTGTTGGGAATCCTGCTCTATTCTTTTAGGGTGTCCTTCAGGATATAAAGGATCTTGAGTAGCTGCACCACTCCTAGTTCTAATTCCATAAGCATGTTTATTTTGTGAAGCATTAACTAGCATATCCTTTTGCACCTTAGCAAGTTGATCAAGTTGGGTTTGAACCATTTGAAAGTGTTTATAAAGCATTTTAATATCATTAGAAGTTCTTTCCACAATATCTTTCAACTCATGGATAGCTCTAGAGTTTTCCAATAAATGATTCTGAACTTGTTTATTAAAATTACCTTGTTTAACAATAAATGTGTCAAGTTCCTCTAAGCATTGATCATGAGGCTTACCATAAGGAATATCACCTTCATTAAATTGGAGAGAGTGTACCTCAATAGTAGATGAGTGGGGAATTGGCTTACATAATTCTTCTATAGGAGGTAGATTTTTCACATCTTCAGCTCTAATACCTTTCACCTTTAGACACTTTTTAGCTTCCTTCATCACTTCATCATTTAATGCAATAACTCCCCTCTTCTTTGTTGTTGGTGTTGGAACTGGTTTAGGAACAACTGGTTCAGGAGTATTAGGCTCAGGTGTATTCAACTCAGTTGAAGTCCAATCATCATAATTCTTGCTTATCTTGTTCATTAATTCTTCAGCATCTGTAGGAGTCCTTTTCCTGAAAACACAATCAGCAAAGCTATCTAGGTAGGTCCTAGAATCATCAGTTAGTCCATTATAATAAATATCAAGAAGCTCATTATGAGGTAATGGACATCCAGGATATGCATGAATCAAGGAACAAAATCTTTTCCATGACACAGGCAATTTCTCTTCTTCTCCCTGGTTAAAATCAAAAAGTATCTGCAAAGCAGCATGTCTAGCACTGGGAGGAAAATATTTATGGAAGAAAGAAGCAATCAAGGCTATCAATGGAACCAGGAGGTAATCTATTAAACCAAGCCCTGGCTTCTCCTTTTAGTGAAAAGGGAAATATCTTAGCAACAAAGTACTTTCGCATCTTAAAATCATCAGAGAACAAAGCACTCATAGTAGAAAGCTCATTCATATGAGCCACAACACTCTCATTTTCAGTACCACAAAAAGGTTCTTTCTCAAAAATATCTAAATAAGATATCAAGAGAGAAATTATAATCTATATCTTTAATATCTATGGGAGAGGTGGAAAACTTAGGATCATAGGACTTCTTAGGCATAATAGTACGTCTAGCAAGGAGACTCTTAATAGCACTAGCACCATGTGTGTTTCGGCACCCTTCAACAAATTCATCAGTGAGCTCTATGTAACCATTATTAATATCATAACTCTCACTAGACTCAGGTGAGCTAGTAGGTGTAACAGTGTATTCACTAGGAGTTTCGGTATTTCCTAGACTAGCCATAGTAGCATCTAGAAAAGTACCTAATGAACCACTCGCATCAAGCACAGTAGAAGTAGCATCATGAGTATCAAAAGTAGTTTCAGATTCAGCAGTAGTAGCAGTGTGTGTAGCATGAGCATGTGGTGGTGGTGTGACAAGCTTACTTATAACAGACGGTGAATCAAGAGCAGAAGAGGTGTTTAGGACTGTACCTCTTCTTGTAGTGGATGGTAAAATAGTAAACTTTCCATCACGAGACTTCCCATGATGAAAGGAGTAGCAGTGAACAATAATATATCCAAGTGAACTTACAAATAAAGCTATGCTCCCCGGCAACGACGCCAGAAAATAGTCTTGATGACCCACAAGTGTAGGGGATCGCAACAGTTTTCGCGGGTAGTATTACCCAATTTATTGATTCGACACAAGGGGAGCCAAAGAATACTTGCAAGCCTTAACAACTGAGTTGTCAGTTCAGCTGCACCTGGAAATAGTCCTTGCTCACAGAAGTTTATCAGTAGCAATAGTTTGTAGTAGCAACAGCAAAGCAACAGCAACAACAACAGCAATAGTGGAACAGTAGCAATAGTAACAGTAGGATTCGAGTGCGGTAGGCATAGGGATGGATGGACGGGCGTTGCATGGACAAGTCTAAACATGTAACTTCAAAGAACTAGGGTATTGCAGATAAATAATAATAAGCATGCAAGTACTAAACAATCCTAGGCATGTGCTGAAGGGTTTCGCAGCATAGTAAATCAAAAAAATTCTACGGATGCGAACGGAGAAAGCCAAGATCTAATCTAGGAGATGCAAACAACAAGGGGGAATAGATGAGATCTTCATACCCTTGAAGATTCGCACAGCAGAACTTTCGACAGAACGTGGTTGATGTAGTCGTACTCGCTTCTCCTCCTCGCGATCTGATCCGATCTAACACCGCAAGTGGCGATGCCTCCGAGAGATGCACACGTACGGCACCTCGATGTCTCCTCCTTCCTCGGTCCAGCAAGTGGGGGTGGAGAGATGGATTGGATCTACAATGCGATGGCGCGGTGCAAGCGGTGGAGAGTTTCTACGGCAGGGCTTCGCCTACGCGCAGTCGGGAGGGAGAGAGAGAGGAGGGGCAGCAGGGCGGCTAGGGTTGTGGAGGAGGTGTGGGGAGGGTGCGCCCCCAGCCCTCCTTATATAGAGGGGTGGGCGGCTGCCCCTTGCCCCTCCCCCAAGCCCTAGGCCGGCAGCCAAGGAGGGAGGAGTGGGGGGAAGTTCCCCCCCTTCTAGAAGCTCCCCTAGGGTTTCCCTAGGGTTTGGCCGGCTGGGCCCTATGGGGCCTTGTGCCCCTGGCCCAATGCGGCCAGGGCACTCCCTCATAGTCCCATGCCCCCTCCCGACAAGTGGGGCCACGTTGGTCCCACTCCGGAAGGTTCTAGAAGCTTCCGGTACAATACCGAATAACCCGAAACAATTCCGAACTCCAAAAACTGCATTGCCTTATATGAATCTTATTCTCCGGACCATTTCGGAACCTCTCGTGATGTTCCGGATCCCATCCGAGACTCGGAAAAAACTCATAAACCAATTATCCAATCTATCCTAGCGTCGAGACACGTTAAGTGTGTGACCCTTCGGGTTCGAGAATAGGCAGACATGATCTTCTATCAATAATCAACAGCGGGGTCTGGAAACCCATATTGACTCCCACACATTCATCGATGATCATATTGGATGAACCACGATGCCAGGATTCAATCAATCCCATATATATATTCCCTTTGTCTCGCGATATTTTACTTGCCCGAGATTTGATCGTCGGTACCGTCATACCTAGTTCAACCTTGTTCACAGCAAGTACTTTACTCGTTCCGTAATCCGATATCACTTTGTGATTAACCCCTTAACCACATGCTTGCAAGCGGTGTTGGTATCGATTACTGAGTGGGCCCGAAGTATATCTCTCCGACTTGGGAGGAACAAATCCCATCTCGATACATACAACCCAACAGGTACTTTCCGATCACCTGAGAGACACCTTTATGATCACCCTCTCATAGGATGACGTTTGATGACCTCAAAGCTTTCTTCCGATACCAGTGAGTTGCATTATCTCATGGTCTAAGGAATAAAATATTTGACATAGGAAAATCTTCGCAAAGATGAACACGATGACACGATCTAATTGCTCCACTTAGTTTGGGTCTGTCCATCATATCATTCTCCCAATGACATGATCTCATTATTAATCGACAACTCATGTCTATGGTTAGGAAACCTTAACCATCATTAATCAATGAGCTAGTCCATAGAGGCATACTAGGGACATGGTGTTGTTCACAAACCACACAAGTATTGAAGTTTCCGCTTAATACAATTCTAGCATGGAATATAAACTTTATCATGAACAAGAATTATAATAATAACATCTTTATTATTGCCTCTAGGGCATAATTCCAACAGTCTCCCACTTTCACTAGAGTCAATAATCTAGTTTACATTTGGCAACAATCTAACACCCATGGCACTAAGGTGCTGATCATGTTTTGCCCGTGGAAGAGGTTTAGTCAATGGATCTGCGACATTCAGATCTGTATGTACTTTGCTAATCTTCAGATCTCCATCTGCTATATAATCTCGGATTATATGAAACTTGCGGTTGATATGCTTGGTCTTTGGATGATATCTTGGTTCCTTAGCTAGTGCTATGGCGCCAGTGTTGTCACACAATATCTCCAGTGGGTCCAAGGCACTTGGAACCACGCCAAGCTCAGTGATGAAGTTCCTGATCCAAACTCCTTCACTTGTTGCTTCTGCAGCAGCCATGTATTCCGCTTCTACTGTAGATCTCGCGATCACGCTTTGCTTGCAGCTTCTCCAGCTCACAGCTCCTCCATTCAAAATATAAACATAACCTGTCTGAGATTTAGAATAATCCTTGTCGGTGTCGAAACTAGCATCGACGTAACCTTTTACGACGAGCTGTTCATCACCTCCATAGACTAAGAACATTTCTTTAGTCCTATTTAAGTACTTTAGGATGTTCTTCACGGCTGTCCAGTGTTCCACTCCTGGATCACTTTGGTATCTGCTCATCAAACTAAGAGCATTGGACACATCCGGTCTAGTACACAGCATGGCATACATGATAGAACCTATGGCCAAGGCATAAGGCACTTTGCTCATAGCTTCTCTATCATTTACCGTAGCTGGACACTGAGCCTTTCTCAATATATTACCTGACAACATAGGCACTGAACCTTTCTTTGCCTTATCCATTCTGAACCTTTTCAGAACTTTGTCTAGGTATGTACTCTGGCTTAAAGCTATTAGGCGTCTTTGTCTATCTCTATAGATTTTGATGCCTAATATATAAGCAGCTTCCCCTAGGTCTTTCATTGAAAAACATTTGTTCAAATAACACTTCACATCGTTAAGCATGTCAATGTCATTTCCAATAATCAATATGTCATCCACATATAGTACCAGAAATGTCACTGAGCTCCCACTCACTTTCTTGTAGATACAAGCTTCATAGCAATTTGGAAAAAATCCAAAGCTCTTGATCACTTGATCAAAACGAAGGTTCTAACTCCGAGATGCTTGCTTTAGTCCATAAATGGAACGCTGAAGTTTGCACACTTTATCAGCATCCTTAGGATCGACAAAACCTTCGGGTTGCATCATATACAACTCTTCATCAATGTTGCCATTGAGGACGCAGTCTTGACATCCATCTGCCATATTTCATAATCATGAAACGCAGCAATTTCTAATAAAATCCGAATGGACTTGAACATCGCTACGGGAGAGAAAGTCTCATCGTAGTCAACACCTTGAACTTGTCGAAAACCTTTCGCGACAAGTGGTGCTTTATAGACGGTAACATTACCATCCGCGTCCGTTTTCCTCTTGAAGATCCATTTGCACTCAACGGCCTTTCGGTCGCTAGGAGGGTCCACCAAAGTCCATACTTGGTTTTTGCTCATGGATCCCAATTCGGATTTCATGGCCTCTAGACATTTCTCAGAGTCTGGGCTCATCATCGCTTCCTCATAGTTCGCAGGTTCACTGTCGTCTACTAACAAGAAAGTTAAGACAGGGTTGCCGTACCACTCAGGAGGGGCACGCGACCTTGTCAACCTGCGAAGTTCAATAGTAGCATCGTCTGAAGCTTCATGATCCTTGTCATTAGCTTCCTCTATTGTTGGTGCAGGCGGCACTGGAACAATTTCAGGTGCTGCGCTACTCTCCAATTCAAGAGAAGGTTCAACAACCTCGTCTAGCTCTACTTTCCTCCCACTCACTTCTTTCGAGAGAAACTCCTTCTCAAGAAAGGATCCGTTCTTTGCGACAAACACTTTGCCTTCGGTTCTATGATAGAAGGTATACCCAATAGTTTCCTTAGGGTATCCTATGAAGACGCATTTCTCCGCTTTGGGTTCGAGCTTGTCCGGCATCAACTTCTTGAAGTAAGCTTCGCATCCCCAAACTTTAAGAAACGACAACTTAGGTTTAGCACCAAACCACAGTTCATACGGTGTCGTCTCAACGGATTTAGATGGTGCCCTATTTAAAGTGAATGCAGCGGTTTCTAATGCATAACCCCAAAATGATAATGGCAAATCAGTAAGAGACATCATTGATCGGACCATATCTAATAGAGTTCGATTCCAGCGTTCAGACACACCATTGCGCTGTGGTGTTCCGGGTGGCGTGAGTTGCGAAACGATTCCGCTTGCTTTAAGATGCGTGAGAAAATCATAACTCAAATATTCACCTCCACGATCGGATCGTAGAAACTTAATTTTTCTGTTACGATAGTTCTCCACTTCATTATGAAATTCTTTGAACTTTTCAAATGTTTCAGATTTATGTTTCATTAAATAGATATACCCATATCTACTTAAGTCATCAGTAAAAGTGAGAAAATAGCGATATCCACCGCGCGTCGAAACACTCATCGGTCCGCATACATCGGTATGTATGATTTCCAACAAGTCCGTTGCTCGCTCCATCGTTCCGGAGAATGGGGTTTTGATCATCTTGCCCATGAGGCATGGTTCGCATGTGTCAAATGATTCAAAATCAAGACTCCAAAAGTCCATCAGAATGGAGTTTCTTCATGTGTTTTACACCAATATGACCTAGACGACAGTGCCACAAATAAGTAGTATTATCACTATCTACATTGCATCTCTTAGCCTCAATGTTATGGATGTGTGTTTCATCCCTTTCGAGATTCAGAAGAAATAAACCATTCACAGCAGGTGCATGACCATAAAAGATGTTACTCATATAAATAGAACAACCATTATTTTCAGATTTAAATGAATAACCGTCTTGCAATAAACACAATCCAGATATGATGTTCATGCTCAACGCAGGCACATAATAACATTTATTGAGGTTTAAAACTAATCCTGAAGGTAAAACTAAGGAGAGCGTGCCGACGGCCATCACATCAACTCTTGATCCGTTGCCAACGCGCATCGTCACCTCATCCCTCGCAAGCCACCGTCTATTCCGTAGCTCCTGTTTCGAGTTACAAATATTAGCAACTGAACCAGTATCAAATACCCAGGCACTAAAACGAGGGCTAGTAAGGAAAACATCAATAACATGTATATCAAATATACCTTTGATGGTGTCAGCCTTCTTGTCCGCTAAGTACTTCGGACAGTTGCGCTTCCAGTGACCCTTGTCCTTGCAATAGAAGCACTCAGTGTCCGGCTTAGGTCCAGACTTGAGCTTCTTCTCAGCAGGGGCAACGCGCTTGCCGCTGCCTTTCTTGAAGGGCTTATTTGCACCCTTACCTTTCTTAAAGCTGGGGGGCTTGTTGACCATCAACACATGATTATCTTTCTTGATGTCCACCTCCGCAGCTTTCAGCTTAGCGAAGAGCTCGGTGATCGTATCAGTGGAACCAATCTGATTATGAGTAACTACAAAACTTTTGTAGCTAGGAGGGAGTGATTGCAGAACCCTGTCAATCTTGAGTTCCTCTGGAATCTTGCAGTCCAGTTGCTCAAGGCGTTGAGTGTAGCCCGACGTCTTTATGGCGTGCTCACTAACGGAACTCCCTTCCTCCATCTTGCAGTTAAAGAATTTCTCAGAGATCTCATATCTCTCAGAACGGGCCTGAGTCTGGAACATAGTTTTTAGTTCCTCAAGAATCTCAAAGGGCCCGGGGTAATCTTCAAAACGATTTTGAAGGTCCGATTCCATAGCAAACAACATGGTGCTCTTAATCACACCATAATCACCTTTGCGCGACTGATAAACATCTTTCTCATCAGCCGGCGCATCTACAGCAGGGGCGTCACCTAGCGCATTCTCAAGGACATAGTCCTTTTGTCCGCCAGCGAGAATGATTCTCAGATTGCGGAACCAGTTGGTGAAGTTAGACCCATTGTTCTTAAGCTTTTCTTTCTCGGCAAAAACGTTGAGGTTGAAGTTGGACTTAGCCATTTGATCTACAAAATTTGCAAGTACAATTTAGACTATGTTCATGATAACTAGTTCAACTTAATCAAATTACTAGATGAACTCCCACTAAATTCAACATCCCTCAAGTTGTTTAGTGAACATGATCCAAATTCACCACACCTAATCTGATCTTCACGAGAAGAGATGTGGTTTCAATGGTGGACAACGAAGTGTCGATCATATCATTCATATGACTCATGATTAACCTTTCGGTTCATGTGTTTCGAGGCCACGTCTGTACATGCTAGGCTCGTCAAGTCAAACCCAAGTATTTCCGCGTGTGCAAAATTGGCTTGCACCCGTTGTATGTGAACGTAGAGTTTATAGCACCCGATCATCACGTGATGCTTAAACACGACGAACTTTCACAATGGTGCATACATGGGGAGAACACAGTTTTATCTTGATCTTTAAGTGAGGAATCATCTTATAATGCTACCGTCGCGATCTAAGCATAATAAGATACATAAAAGGATAAACATCACATGCATATAACTTTATGTGACATGGTATAGCCAATCTTCGCGCAATGATCTCCATCTTGTGCGTGCCGGCATGATCTCCATCACTCCACCATGATTGCCTCCACCACGAATAGCAACTACAACTATTGCTAACTACTTAGCGATAAAGTAAAGCTATTACATGGCGTATAAGAAGTTGACACACAGGTCATACACAATTATAAAGACAACCATATGGCTCCTGCCGGTTGTGTACTCATCGACATGCAAGTCGTGAAACATTACAAAACATGATCATTTCATACAACATACACATCACATCTTGGGCCATACCATATCACAGAAAACACTCCCTGCAAAAACAAGTTAGACACCTCTACTTTGTTGTTGCATGTTTTACGTGGCTTATGGGAGTAGCAAGCTAAGAACGATTCTTACCTACGGAAAGCCACAACGGTGATATTATGGTTGCCAAACTCCAGTGTAAATCCCATGACAACTATAGTGAGAGAAACTGGCATCCACCAGCCGCATGTGTGGAACAAGCCACACGTCAAGTGCGGAGCCGGTCTCGCGAACGAGGTCGCGTAAAGTTGGCCTGGACTGCTTCGATGTCACTATCCCGCGTCATAGAAGTACACAAACAAGAGTCTTGCAACAGAAAACATCAACGCCCGCAACAAGCATGTTGCGTTCTACTCGTGAAAGACATGTACGCATAGATCTAGATCTGATACCACTGAAGGGTTTCGCAGCATAGTAAATCAAAAAAATTCTACGGATGCGAACAGAGAAAGCCAAGATCTAATCTAGGAGATGCAAACAACGAGGGGGAATAGATGAGATCTTCATACCCTTGAAGATTCGCACAGCGGAACGTTCGATGGAACGTGGTTGATGTAGTCGTACTCGCTTCTCCTCCTCGCGATCCGATCCGATCTAACACCGCAAGTGGCGATGCCTCCGAGATATGCACACGTGTGGCACCTCGACGTCTCCTCCTTCCTCGGTCCAGCAAGTGGGGTGGAGAGATGGATTGGATCTACAATGCGACGACGCGGTGCAAGCGGTGGAGAGTTTCTGCGGCAGGGCTTCGCCTACGCGTAGTCGGGACGGAGAGAGAGAGGAGGGGCAGCAGGGCGGCTAGGGTTGTGGAGGAGGTGTGGGGAGGGTGCGCCCCCAGCCCTCTTTATATAGAGGGGTGGGCGGCTGGCCCTTGCCCCTCCCCCAAGCCCTAGGCCGGTGGCCAAGGAGGGAGGAGTGGGGGGCAAGTCCCCCCCCTTCTAGAAGCTCCCCTAGGGTTTCCCTAGGGTTTGGACGGCTGGGCCCTATGGGGCCTTGTGCCCCTGGCCCAATGCGGCCAGGGCACTCCCTCATAGGCCCATGCCCCCTCTCGACAAGTGGGGCCACGTTGGTCCCACTCCGGAAGGTTCTATAAGCTTCCGGTACAATACCGAATAAGCCGAAACAATTCCGAACTCCAAAAACTGCATTGCCTTATATGAATCCTATTCTCCGGACCATTCCGGAACCTCTCGTGATGTCCCGGATCCCATTCGAGACTCCGAAAAAACTCATAAACCAATTACCAATCTATCCTAGCGTCGAGACACGTTAAGTGTGTGACCCTTCGGGTTCGAGAATATGCAGACATGATCTTCTATCAATAATAAACAGCAGGGTCTGGAAACCCATGTTGACTCCCACACATTCATCGATGATCATATCGGATGAAGCACGATGTCAGGATTCAATCAATCCCATATATATATATATTCCCTTCGTCTCGCGATATTTTACTTGCCCGAGATTTGATCGTCGGTACCGTCATACCTAGTTCAATCTCGTTCACAGCAAGTACTTTACTCGTTCCGTAATCCGATATCACTTTGTGATTAACCCCTTAACCACATGCTTGCAAGAGGTGTTGGTATCGATTACCGAGTGGGCCCGAAGTATATCTCTCCGACTTGGGAGGGACAAATCCCATCTC
The DNA here is from genome assembly GCA_916181665.1 of Avena sativa. NCBI lineage: Eukaryota > Viridiplantae > Streptophyta > Magnoliopsida > Poales > Poaceae > Avena > Avena sativa. Next base: position 202,220,878 of record OV702282.1, read on the forward strand.
GATACATACAACCCAACAGGTACTTTCCGATCACCTGAGAGACACCTTTATGATCACCCTCTCATAGGATGACGTTTGATGACCTCAAAGCTTTCTTCCGATACCAGGGAGTTGCATTATCTCATGGTCTAAGGAATACAATATTTGACATAGGAAAAGCTTCGCAAAGATGAACACGATGACACGATCTAATTGCTCCGCTTAATTTGGGTCTGTCCATCATATCATTCTCCCAATGACATGATCTCATTATTAATCGACAACTCATGTCTATGGTTAGGAAACCTTAACCATCATTAATCAATGAGCTAGTCCATAGAGGCATACTAGGGACACGGTGTTGTTCACAAACCACACAAGTATTAAAGTTTCCGCTTAATACAATTCTAGCATGGAATATAAACTTTATCATGAACAAGAATTATAATAATAACATCTTTATTATTGCCTCTAGGGCATAATTCCAACATGTGCTCCAAATATAGTCATATGTGCTCGCAATGAGAACTTGCACAACATCTTCTGTCCAGCCAGCCCGTGGCAGCGGGGCCTCTAGGGAACTACTGGCAATTAAGGTGTTCTTTTTAGTAAAGCACCAGAGCAAAGCATTAACACTCCGTGAACACATATGATCCTCACACCACAGCCATCCCCTCCGGTTGTCCCAATTATTATTACTTTGGGGCGTTTGGATCCGGACAATGATATGTGTACACAACTTGCAGATAAGATCACAAACAATACTGCCATAATGATTCAATAATAAGTTTAGATCTGAGATCATGGCACTCGGGCCCTAGTGACAAGCATTAAGCACAACAAGTTGCAACAAAGTCAAATAGCACTAATAGAGATACTAGGCACTATGCCCCTAACAGATCTTATTCGATTACATGATAGAACTCATCCAATCCCTACCATCCCCAAGCCTACAGCGGGGAATTACTCACTCATGGATGAGGGAAACATCGGTGGTTGATGGAGATGCGTTGGTGATGACGATGGCGATGATCCTCTCCAAATTCCCCGTCCCGGCAGGGTGCCAGAACGGAGTTTCTGGATCCGAATCTTGGTTTCTCGTGGCGGCGGCTGAACGGAACTCTTTCTGGAAAACTATCGACCCCCCCTATTTTTAGGTCAGAAGGAAACTTATAGGCGCGGAGGGAGGCCGAGGAGCTGCCTGGGTGTAACATCCCAGGATTAGCACCTCGAAATAGACAGGACACATATTTGTGCATTGCATTCATGCATCAGAAAATCCGGAGAATTTTCGCGCAAAACTAAAGAAGCTATAGGGGGATCGAGATCTCTCTTGCTCTGATGAAAACATCAGGGAAAGTGCGATGGATTTCGACATGACCTCTATTGTACTCTTGTGTTTGAGGGGAAGGAGATTCAAATTTGAATATTCAATTGATGAATCTGAATTCTAAAAGATTTGAAATGGAATAATAATTGGAAACTAAATTGTAATGAAAAATAAGAGGTGAACTCTTATTTATAAACAAGGTATAATCTTTTATTCAAATAGAAAAGATAGTGGAAATTTAAATAAAATGAAATGAGTATATGATTAATGTAATATGATATTACAATAATGAAATAATAAACAAGAATTGATAAAGAATAATCTTATTTACATCACACATTATTATATTATCTTTACAATTATGAACCAAAGGGATAATAAGGTAATGAAATAGAGAGGTATCATCTATCTATTCTATTCTATTATTATATACTAAAAGTAATATACGGATGTCTAATAGAGCCTCCACGTTAAGCCACATCATCTGAATTAATTTTGATAGTTAGATCTATTTTTTATGGTTAGGATTTATCAAAAGTTTAATAGTTATGTAACCACGTAATTCAGTTTGACAACCTGTTTGACACGATCGGTGTTGGAACCCCTTTCACACAATCAGATATATGGTCAGGAAAACCTGTTTGATATAGCCGGTATTATATATTTTTTCGTGGTCGCGATAAATCTCTTATGGTTCCCGTTAAGATTCGTTGCCCCAAAAATAAAAAACGCTTGGCGGCGTCTCCCTCGACGCAACAAAAAGCCTCACATGTCATCAGTCACGATCGCAACAAAAACCTGGTGAAGCGCCGCCGGCAACAATATTGGCTTGGAGAGAGGCGTTCCGGATTCCATCTTCAGCCAGCAGTCTGTGCTGCTAGCATCAGACGGCAATATGTGTTATGGGGGCCTAAACATGTCATGTCACGATCGTTTGCTCTCTGGACGATTGGCTAGGTAAAAGCCCCATTTGCGTTATTAGATAGGTCCTCAGCGGCAATCTAGGGCATGACACAAACATGGATCATGTGGTCGATTAGAGTGCCTGCAATGTCTTCAGAGGCGAAGATTAAAGGAAGATAATGGTAAAAGGAGAATCATGGGATTGGCGTCCGATCGTGTCCATAGCTATGTAGCACGAGCTAGACAAGGGCTCAAACGATCTGCTATGAGAAGTTGATTGGTTTTGCAAGGCTAATTGATTTTGTTCCTTGATGGGTGATGCTTACGACCTATAAATGCTGGCTAGATACGCAAGCAAGATGGCCTGATCGATTTGTTTTGAGAGTGCGGTGGCTTCGTACTACCAACAAGGGAAGGCAGAAACATGGATGGCAATACAAGTGACAAGACTAATTCTTTTTTTTTTTGAAACATCATATATTAAGCATGCAATACAAGTAGACGAGAGTGCGGTGGCTTCGTACTACCAACAAGTGACAAGACTAATTCTTAGTCGCCTGAAAATTAAACGTACTCTTTTCTTATTAGTCATCAATCAGTGGTTGATTAAGGTTTCTATCCAACCCATTAGTTATTAGTTCTTTGTAATATTTCAATGGCGCTGCGTACTGCTTACTGACGCGGTGACACTTGCACATATTTTTTCTCTTGTATTGCAAGGCCGTGGAGCTTATTTGCTTGAAGCAAAAGTAGACGAGACTCTACCGCAATCATCAAGATGGACCGGGCACTGCAAATCGATTGAGTGCCTAATATCCGTAATAATTGGGAGAAAAAAGAGCTCCAGTCTCCCTGATTACTACCTTTGGACTGTAAATCCTTTGCCTCTAGAATGGTATAGTCTGTTAATAGTTCATCAAATACATGCAAGGTAATCATAGTATATACTCCCTGCGTTCAGAAATATAAGACTCGTTTTAGTTTTATGAATCGAATGTATTTATACGTCTACATTCATACGTCTTTTAGTGTATAGATTCGTAGAGGTTCAGAGTGAACCTATACACTAAAAGGCGTCTAGATGGCTTGGTCCTGGGCGACCCAGGCGCGGTAGAGGGGGTTCGGCGCAGCTACCCTCGTACCATCAGCAGTGTATGCCGCAACCAAGCGCGGCGGGCAGGGGAAGCTCCCATCCACGAAGCCATCGAGGTGACGGCTGCGGAGGAGCGGCAAAGATCTGGGCACGCCAATACATGTAGTTGTCCTGTGTGAGACACACGGTGATGAGGTTGGCCAGCTGATATGGAGCTGGGACAGCACCCTCGGGACTAGTGGGCGTCGGAGACGGCGTGGGAGAAGGGCAACACTGGGGCCTCGTAGGGCGCTGCAGTGAACCCTGCTGTCGGGGGGATCGATGGGACCGTAGTGGTTTTCCGACGGTGTAGATGATGCCGCCGGTGAGACGACGGCGAACGACACGAGGGGCGCTGATGGAGCGATCGTGGGCGGCGGCGACGGGAAAAACCCGCCAGAGAACGCTGCCATACTGAGGTGAAGGGGGCGCGAGGAAGAGGACGGAGTCATGTGAATCATCGTGCTCGTGGCGGACGAGGTGAGCAGCGCCGCGAGGGACGGCGGGATGAAGGGGGCCGTCGAGGCACCGGAGACCAGTGCGGCGGCTGTGGTGGTGGACAGGGCAGCAGAGGAGGCCGAGGCAGCACCCGACTCAGTCATGGCGGCGGCCGAAGGAAGCAGCGGCGGCGGCCAGAGAGAAGGGCGGCGATGGCTAGGGTTGGGGTGGGCGGCGACTAGGGTAGGAAGTTTTGACCTAGTCTGATACCATGTTAAACAAACGACATAGGATGTTTTGGGAGAAACTGGCTCAACGCTCTGGGACGCGGACTATCTCATCTATATCTATATCTATATACTAATAATATATATATATATACTATATACTAATAATAAAGTACGAAGTGTTTCTCCCGTTTCAACATTTTTTTAACCTTTATACCCTCTTACAAAAAACTAAATACATAAACTTGCCGTATTACCCGATCGTGCCATCTGTCGTTGCTTCGCCCGTTTTCTTCCTACCTAATTTGTCGTTGCGGAGCCGGAACTTCGAAAGCGTTTCGAAAACGGCAATGCATTTGATACAATGGGTGAGTTGAAAGTGATTTTCGACACACATGCTGCTGTAGAGAGCTACAACGCTTCAGAAAAGTTCTTTAGCTGCATGATGGAAGAGCACAGCTCCGTTAGTGAGCATGTACTCAAGATGTCGGGTTACGCCGATAAGCTTGTGTCCTTGGGAATATCTATTCCCATTGACTTAGGCATCCATCGTGTTCTGCAGTCTCTGCCACCTAGCTATAAGAGCTTCGTGATGAACTATAATATGCAAGGCATGAAGAAGTCTCTCCCCGAGCTTCTGTCAATGCTTAAAACTGCAGAAGTGGAGATCAAAACGGAACATCAAGTGTTGATGATCAATAGGAACACTGGTTTCAAGAAAGACAAGAAGGGAAAACGGAAGGGAAGTAAGGGCGGCAAGCCTGTTGCCGCGCCTGAAAAGAAACCCCGAGTTGGACCTAAGTCTGATTCCGAGTGCTACTATTGTAAGGGGACTGGCCACTGGAAGTGCAACTGCCCCAAGTATCTGGCAGGCAAGAAGGCCGGCAAGGCAAACAAAGGTATATATGATATACATGTTATTGATGTGTACTTGACTAGTGCTTGCAGTAGCACCTGGGTATTTGATACCGGTTCAGTTGCTAATATTTGTAACTCGAATCAGGGGCTGCGGAACAAGCGACCGCTAGCAAGGGGTGAGGTCAAGATGTGTGTCGGCAATGGATCAAGCGTTGATGTGATCGCCGTCGGAACGCTGCCTCTCCACTTACCGTCGGGATTAGTTATAAACTTGAATAAATGTTATCTGGTGCCTGCACTGAGCATGAACATTGTATCTGGATCGTGTTTGATGCGAAGTGGTTATTCATTTAAATCCGAGAACAATGGTTGTTCCATTTATATGAATGAAATCTTTTATGGTCATGCACCGATGATGAATGGTTTATTTCTATTAGATCTCGATGATAATGTTACACATATTCATAATGTTGATGCTAAAAGGATTAAACTTAATGATGATATATCCGAATATATGTGGCACTGCCGTCTAGGTCATATTGGCGTTAAACGCATGAAGAAGCTCCATTCGGATGGACTTTTGGAATCACTTGATTATGAATCATTTGATACATGTGAGCCATGCCTTATGGGCAAGATGACTAGAACGCCGTTTTCCGGTTCAATGGAACGGGCGACAGATTTATTGGAAATCATACATTCTGATGTATGTGGTCCAATGAGTGTGTCGGCGCGAGGTGGATATCGTTATTTTGTTACTTTCACGGATGATTTGAGTAGATACGGTTATATCTACTTGATGAAACACAATTCTGAAACCTTTGAAAAGTCCAAGGAATTTCAGAATGAAGTGGAAAATCATCGTAATAGAAAGATCAAATTTCTACGGTCCGACCGTGGAGGTGAGTATCTAAGTTACGAGTTTAGCACTCACATGAAAGAGTGTGGAATTGTTTCACAACTCACACCTGCCAGAACACCACAGCGAAATGGTGTGTCGGAACGTCGTAATCGTACTTTATTAGATATGGTTCGATCTATGATATCTCTGACGGACTTGCCGTTGTCATTTTGGGGTTATGCACTAGAAACTGCTGCATTCACTTTAAATCGGGCACCATCTAAATCCGTTGAAAAGACACCGTATGAATTGTGGTTTGGAAACAAACCTAGGCTGTCATTTCTTAAAGTTTGGGGATGCGATGTTTATGTGAAGAAACTTCAACCGGATAAACTCGAACCCAAAGCGGAAAAATGCGTCTTCATAGGATACCCTAAAGAAACTATTGGGTATTCCTTCTATCACAGATCCGAGGGCAAGGTTTTTGTTGCCAAGAATGGATCCTTTCTAGAGAAAGAGTTTCTCGCGAAAGGTGTGAGTAGTCGGAAGGTAGAACTCGAAGAGGTTGTGGAACCTTCTCTTCAAAGTATGGCGAGTAGCGCAGCACCGGAAGTTGTTCCGGAGTTGGCTCCACCTGTTGAAGAGGGAACTAATGATAATGATCATGAAACTCCGAAAGAGAGTACTACCAAACCTCGCAGGTCAAACAGGACGCGTGCATCTCCCGAGCTATACGGAAATCCTGTTATGAATTTCATGGTTGATGAAAATGATGACCCTGCGACGTATGAAGAAGCGATGATGAGCCCGGATTCCAACAAATGGTTAGAATCCATGAAATCCGAGATGGAATCCATGTATGAAAATCAAGTTTGGAACTTGGTGGAATTACCTCACGACCGAAAGGCCGTGGAGAACAAATGAATTTTCAAAAGGAAAACTGATGCTGATGGTAATGTGACCGTCTATAAAGCTCGACTTGTCGCAAAGGGGTTTCGACAAATTCAAGGAGTTGACTACGATGAGACTTTCTCTCCCGTAGCGATGCTAAAGTCAGTTAGGATTATGTTAGCAATTGCTGCATATTTCGATTATGAGATATGGCAGATGGATGTCAAAACCGCGTTTCGCAATGGTAATATTGAAGAAGAGTTGTATATGATACAACCAAAGGGTTTTGTCGATCCTAAGGATGCTAACAAGGTGTGCAAGCTTCAGCGATCCATCTATGGATTGAAGCAAGCATCACGAAGTTGGAATCTCCGCTTTGATGAGGTGATCAAAGAGTTTGGATTTGTCCAAACTTATGGAGAAGCTTGTATTTACAAGAAAGTGAGTAGGAGCAATGTGGCATTTCTGATATTATATGTGGATGACATATTATTGATCGGAAATGATATAGATCTTTTAAACAGTGTTAAAAGTTATCTAAACAGCAAATTTTCAATGAAGGACCTAGATGAAGCGTCATACATATTAGGCATAAAGATCTATAGAGATAGATCTAGGCGCCTAATAGGGCTATCGCAAAGTACATACCTTGATAAGATTTTAAAGAAGTTTAAAATGGACGGAAGTAAGAAGGGGTTCTTACCTATGTTGCAAGGCAAGACATTGAGTAAGACTCAAAGTCCGGCTTCGGTGGAAGAAAGAGAGATAATGGACAAAGTCCCCTATGCTTCAGCCATAGGCTCTATAATGTACGCCATGCTATGTACAAGACCGGATGTGGCACATGCTATTATTTTGACTAGTAGGTACTAATCGGATCCAGGTTCGGAACACTGGATAGCGGTCAAGAATATCCTTAAGTACTTACGAAGAACTAAGGATATGTTTCTTGTATACGGAGGTGAAGAAGAGCTCGTCGCTAAGTGTTATGTCGACGCTAGCTTTGACACCGATCCGGATGACTCTAAGTCTCAATCCGGATACGTATTTCTCATGAATGGCGGAGCGGTTAGTTGGAGGAGCTCCAAACAACCTGTGGTAGCGGGATCAACAACGGAGGCCGAATATGTTGCTGCTTCAGAAGCGGCTCAGGAAGCAGTTTGGATGAAGGAGTTCATATCCGAACTAGGAGTGGTGGCAAACGCGTTGGACCCAATGGTGATCTATTGTGACAACAATGGTGCCATTGCCAATGCCAAAGAGCCAAGGTCTCACAAGCATTCCAAGCATATTAAGCGCCGGTTTCACTCCATCCGCGAGCATGTCAAGGATGGAGATATAAAGATTTGTAAAGTACATACGGATCTCAATGTAGCAGATCCGTTGACTAAAACTCTCCCTAGAGCAAAACATGATCAACACCAGAACTCAATGGGTGTTAGATTTATCACTATGTAACTAGATTATTGTCTCTAGTGCAAGTGGGAGACTGAAGGGAATATGCCCTGAGAGGCAATAATAAAGTGTTTATGATGTGTATTCCAAGTATATGGTAGATGTTTATTTTGCATGCTATAATTGTATTAATACGGAAACGTTAATACATGTGTGTTTAATAAACAAACAGAAAGTTCCTAGTTATGCCTCTCTCATAAACTAGCTCGTTGATTAACAAGATGATCAAGGTTTCCTGATCATGGACATTGGATGTTGTTAATAACGGGATCACAACATTAGTGTAATGGTGTGATGAACATTCATCTGAAGTATAGCATTACGATCAAAGTAATTGAGTTTATATTGCTATAACAACTTACGAAGTGATCCTAATCCTTAGACCATGAGATCATGTCAATCACTAACACCGGAAGAGTTTCTTGATAACATCAAACGTCACACCGTAACAGGGTGATTATAAAGATGGATTCAGAACTAATAAAGTGTTATGTTGAGGCTCATGGATCGAGAGTGGAATTTGTTCATCCCGATGACGGATAGATATACTCTGGGCCCTCTCGGTGATATCACATTGATTAGCTTGCAAGCAAGTGATTTGATCACTAGAATGTTATATCACAGGAACGAGAAAAGAGTGCATGTCGGTAACGAGATCAAACTAGGTATGGAGATACCGATGATCGAATCTCGAACATCTAATATATCGTGAAACAAAGGGATTAAGATACTAGCGTAAAAGGTTCCGACGATCACAAGAAAGTCATCGTTGAATGTGTGGGAGTCAGTATGGGTCTCCAGATCCCGCTTCTGATTATTGATCCGAGAGGGGTCTCGATCATGTCCGCATTATTCACGAACCGTAGGGTGACACACTTAAGAGACACCGACATCCAATTGGAGAAAATGTTTCATGCCGAAAGAATGAACAAGCGCAGGAATTTATTTCACTAGATGCCGAAACAGGTTTTCGGGTGAAATTGCATAAAGTGGTTATGCATGTGAAATAGAATTCTAGCAAGGGGTTATTTGTGAATGTTTGTCATTAAAGTAATTGACAAAATTCTGCATAAAATAAAAGATTTTTATTTAATGAGAGTTTGCATTAAATTTGGTGGAAATTTAATGGGAATTTGAGTGGACTTTTGAGTGGAGGGATTTTAAAGGGAATTTTGTGAGTGGAGTGTCCACCCACATGAATGAAGGAGGGGAGGGGGCAGCCCCCATGGCCGGCGGCCACCCCCTTGGGTGCCCCCCTCCTCACTTGTCTCTCACACCTCCTCGTGAAGGATCTCTCTCCCCCTCTAGAATTTATCCCCCATGGTTTCGGACTAGCGAGATACATGTTCCCGGTGGCTATTCGGCAAGAAAGAGTTGTGCTTCCGCTGCATCGCTGGATCAAGGAGGCGGAGGTTGATTGGTGCCTCGAACGTGTGTGCGAGCACGGATGCGCTGCTGATTTGCAGCGCTAGGACTTCCTCTCGATCTTGAGATCGGCAAGAGATCGTCTACATCAACCACGAGTTGAACTCGTTAAGCTTTGTCGGTCTTCAAGGGTATGTTCTCTACGGATATACATCCGCCCGTTGTTTGTATCTAGTAGATAGATCTTGGTATATAGTTCACATCGTAGGAAATTTTTTGTTTTCTATGCTGCGAACCCTACAAAACTAAATAATTTTTTTATTATTATCCAATGGTGCCTCACCCTTTGCATCATAGGCTGGGTCAAGAACTTCCTCCTCAGGAGTCAATCATAGTATCTGATCTCAATCATGTGTCTAGGAGGAGATTTATAAAAGGGAAAACTCTCAGATCCACATAGAAGATTATGTAAGTACCATCCCTGAGATATTTGGCTTCAGACCAACATCATGAGCCTATTATCTAGTTTTGCTAGACAAACATAACCACAACTGCTAGGTTACAGGGCACATTCCAGAGGGTAGCACCTCTGTACCTAGCAGATACATAGTTTCTTGAGTACAAGCTCAAGATCATGTTTTTTTATTGAAACCCACAAATCATTTTCCCAAACAAAGTATCTAGGAATCATTTATTAGGTCACCTTATCATTAATCTTTATCAAGCAATACTTCAGCCTTTGCACCATTGGCATTCAAGAACTAATTGTAATCATCTAATACACCAACACATCATGATACAAGAAGGATTGTTGTGCACACTCTAAAAACAAGGCACCACAACACCAAATTGTGACCCAAATAAGATACCACCATAATAAACCATCTCAACCTAGCAATATTGCTCAGCAAAATCAATATATAAATAAGAGTCACACATGATAGGCATGATTAAGTCATCCAGATTGAATCACCACACTTAACAACATTCTATCTGCAAACAATATCACATATACATAAACCTTATTACCAGAAATTCTACTATATATCAAATATAGTTATCTTAGTATTAGAATACAAATGATCCTCTAGCAATAACACCACATCCTAGAAATTATCCAATGGGCAGCATCTAAACCAATGAGCTTTCACAAACAAGAATCAGGGAACAATTAAACCATAATTTAGTTAAACAATAATAGAGTTCTTATAGCTAACAAATTAGCACTACCATAATCTAGTTTAAACCATAACTGCTAGGGTAAATAATCATCCAAATTAAAACAACAACACAAGTAAGCCAGAAGATTAACAAACATAATCATGCATGACCAATCTAATAGCACCAAGCTATAGGCCACTAACAACTTAAGACAACAAGGTTCTAATCAAGGTTGGCCATGGGCAGTAGGAGTTGGGTCAGAGAAAGGGGAAAACCCTAGGTTGGTGCCGCTCCATCAATAATGGAAGTAGAGGATAAACATAGATGGAGAGAAGAGAGGCAGAGAGAAAAACACCTACCTTTGGCGAGTCACATCTCACCGGAGAGGAAGAAGAAGTAGTATCGATGGCAGGAGCAAAACAGAACACTACGACATGGCGGCACGAGGAACACCACGGTGCTCAACTCGCGCCAAGCCACACTACCACACTAGGACCATCATAGCATCAGAGCAGCCCAGTGATAAGAGCAGTACAACATCGGTGAAACGGCGGCACCGTGGGCATCAAAACCCTAGCACCAATAAGGGATGGATGCAGCCTAGTATAAAACCTATTCCCAAATCGAGTTGGAGGGCCAGGTCAGGCTCGAGTAGGCAAAGCCCCGATGACCAACGACAACAACCATAACAGTCTGCCCCACCGGAATCGGGCAGGCGACGGCGTCAGCGTCGCCAGCACCCAGAAGGGGAAAGTGAGAGTGTGAGGTATAAGAGAGAGTGGATGAGGGAGACCAGGCCGGGGTAGGGTTTGACCCGAGCCCAGTTTAGCTTGATTAAAGTTGGGCCAGATGAACTAGTCGGTGAGCCTGGCCCAGTTCCAAAGGAAATTACCAAATAATTTTTTTACCCAATTATTAAATAACCAAATTACCCTTGAACATAATTTATACCCTAGGAAAATATAGAGAAAACCCAAAAATACATATGATATATCAAAATGACCACAAAAATAATATCTACCTGATAAAAATATAATTTTAATTGTTTAAAATAAATATAAAGTAAATAATTATTAACAACATTAAATCCTAAATGAAATTTTATAAAAATAAGAAAAACCCCTAAAAAATAAAAAATCATTCTTGTGTATCAAAATAACTCTACTATTTTATAAAAATACTAATTAAGAGTTTTACAAATAAAACATAAAGCAAATATTTAAAGACACTTAATTCTTTGATGAATTTTATAAAAATAAAGATAATACTTAAAAATAAATAAAATTCATTTTTAAGATCTTTAATAAGTATATTTCACCAGAAAAATACTATATATATTATTCAAAAACATTTTAATAACCTAAGATAAATAAAATCCATTACTTATCTTACTAAAATGAAATAACCACTTCATTAATTCCTAAGATTATTTCTTAAGTAAGAAATAATCACATTTAATTATAAAACACTAAATCCTTTAGAGTTTAATTACTAAGTCTAAATCCATAATCATAATAAAACTTAAATATTACTATTATCCTTTAAATATTTTTTAAAATCTTTAATTCAAATTAAACTCCATTTAAATAAATATTATATATAATTCGTCTATAAGATGGTGAATAATCTTCATCTCATAGCCACTCTTAAAATGACTCTAAACTCTAATAAATTTATAAGATCATCTAATTATGCTCCCATTAATAAGCTACATGTTATTAAATTCATCTTTCACTTAAATTAAAAGGGATCATCCTTAATCATACTTGTCAAAACCCTAAAACTAAATGATATTCTAAAACTCACTATATCTTAAAATTCACATCTATTTTTTTAATTAACTTTGGTCTAAACAATCATAGACATCTCACTTTAAGTTTATTTACCATTTTAAAGTTAACTTTAGTTTCAAGGCTTATAAACATCCTATCTAATAAACTATTTATGCTTTTATAGTTAACTTTGGATTATTTCAATTAAGACATAAAGCATCTCAAGTTTAGACTATTCAAGCAAGCATAAACAACATCAATCATATTCTAAAAGCTGTCAGGGTTGTTTAAACCTTAGGGAGGAAATATTTTCTTCAAATGTTATTCTTTTTGCCACTTCAAAGAATAATCTCATAATAAATTCTTCAACTCTTAACAACTAAAACCAAGGACTCTTATCTTAGTCACCAAATCACAATTAAACGTAATCACATTACTTTATACTCTACCTGTATATCTAGAATTATTATCACTTAAGTCCCTTATAAATGTCATTACTTATAAAGTAAAATTTGAAGATAAACTAACTCTTAAAAGAATCACCTAAATTCACTTCACTCAAAGCATTGGGGATTCACTTTGGGAATTTTACAAAATGCATATCACTACTTATGCATAACAGAATCTTGCTTCTTTAAACATTAGTCCTTATTGGACCAATGATGCTGATTTCCGACATTGGATCTTATATTGTCTCGAAGACCGTGAGTGCATAATCTTGCAATCACAAAAGGCAAGTTCACACTTGCTCATGTACTTTGATTATTTTCTGTAAAGTATTTTGCAAATCCAGTGTTGTCATCACCTGCATTTGGAAAAGGTCAGAAAACACTATTTTCATAATAATATTATTATAGGTTATTTACCATGAGGTAATAACCTACTATGAAAGTTCTTGTGGTAAAGGAACATATTATTTAGGACTTACAACCAATGTCGCTAGTGATTCTTGCGCCGTATATTACGAGTTAACCATGAGATTTGGAATGGGACGGAGAAGTCAGCTGTATCCTTTTCCTCTCGTATGGAGGCAAGACGACCTTAACGTGACGTTGTGATTCCTTGTGCGGATCCAACATATGGGTGGGCACCCTTATGCCCCACACTTTGGGTGTCTAGATTATCTATGGACGGTGCTTAGTTGATGGACCATTTAATATGGAACTTGCGAGGGCAGCACCAGGTCATAGAGTCTTCGGAAACTCATCATGGTTATAGCCTTCCCGAAAGGGGACTAACGGAGGTGAGCCGGCCCCAAAGGATCGTGCAGACATATGAGGTCGTGGAGAGGGCAGTGATTGGCTTGGATCTTAGACTGGGCCCCATACCAAGGAAGTATGGACAAGGTCATGACTTGGTTGTGCAACAAGGCTAAGGTCTCTCATGGGTAAAGTAACGCACCTCCGCAGAGTGTAAGAACTGTAACTTGTTACTCCCTGTTCCGGGAAGGAGCTGCGAACGCGACGGAAAAGGAACTCCATGAAAGTTCTGGTAAACCCGTGAAGGCTGACGAACATAGCTTTTCAGAATAAAAGCAACCTTTGAAGAAATGTTTACGAAAACTTGCATTGCCTACGACCTACAGTCTGTGGTTGTAGATATAGTGCATCAAACACTCCTTTTCTAGTGAACTTGCTGAGTACGCTCGTACTCAAAGTTTCTTCTTAACCCTTGCTAGGTTCTAAAGCCAGTACAAACGATGACTACATCAAGTTATGCTCCAGGAATCATCATCAAAAGCTCTAGCTCTTCAATAAAGTCAAGGAAGTCAACATTAACATCAATTCAAGTGAAGACGAAGTTTTTGACTAGATAGGAATATAATCTCTAGCCATAGAACCTATTTCTGTAGTATATTGCAATAACAGCAATGACAAACCATTAGTTAAAATACTGGACTTAATAGTATGATAGTTTTTGAGTTGTTTATTTCTGATTCTTCTTTGTAAGAATATTCTTTCTCTCTCTTTAACCTAGAGTGTTCTCTGGATCTTGTGTAAAGAGTTGAGTTGTAACATATAGTCATGTCTTGGACCTGCTGTGTTTCTGTTGTATCACTCTGAGGGATGTAATACTAGTGAACGGTGTTTCATTGGTATTATATCAACGACTATAGTGTACTACATCATGCAGTGGTATGCTGGATCACCGCACTGGGGTGGCCAAACCTCCCCCAGGCGCGGGGTTAGTGGGCCTGCGCCTAGGGTGGGTCTGGGCCCCCCAGGCCTCCCCTCTGTCTCCCCTTCTGGCTCCGTGGATCTTCTGGTGAGAAATAGTTTTTGGCATATTTTTCGGGATTTTTCCTGATAGTTCATTTTCTGCACAAAAACAAGACACCAAGGTTAAAAACAGTGTCAGTCCGTGTTAGTTGTATCCAAATCACACAAGTTTAGAGAAGAAACAATAGCAAAGTGTTCGAGAAAGTAGATACGTTTTGGACGTATCACAATTGTTGCAAGGCATTCCAAGATATAAGTCTGGTTCTAGTTAAATCTCTTCTAAACGGCAATTCCGATGGAGAAGACTCCAACACTTTGACGATCGTATCACCTTTGTGACGAACAATATTATACAATGCCAGATATTGTTCCCGTAGAGTGGCGTTACCTAGCCACTTATCTTCCTAGAAACGCATCTTAGATCCGTCGTTTATCGAAAATGATCCAAAGCGAAAGAAATATTTCTTCTTTGCCATCAAACCAACCCAGAAATGTTAATCACATGGTTTCCCATTGAACTTGTGATAATGTTTTCAAGCCAACATATTTTCTTTTTATGAGGTTTTGCCATATCCCATCTCCAGTTAACAACTTGAAGAGGCACTTACCAAGGAAAGCCTGATTCTTGATCTCAAGATCCTGAATTCCAAGTCGCCCCTGACCTTTGGGTCGGCAAACCATAGACTACTTTGCCAGTCTATACTTCTGTTTCTCGTTGTCCCCTTGCCAAAAGAATCTTGATCAAAAATAATTCAATCGTTCTAAGACATATTTTCTTAGTTGGAAGAAGGAAATTATATAGTACCATATTACTTAGTACTAAATTAATGAGGACCAGTCTTCCTCTCAGAGACAACAACTTTTATTTCGAGCTATATAATCTTAATTGAAGTCTTTCTTCAACAAGTTCCGCTCGGCATTCGTTAGCCTCTGATAGTGCATCGGTATGCCCAAATACCATTACAACCTCTCTTGAATTCAAGTTTTCAATGACTGTATTGAATAAAAAGGACAATAATAGTTGAACATGTCTTTACTCTTCTCATATGGAAATCAAAGCAAGTTGAAATCCCCCTATGAGAATATTGTATGGGTTATCTTTTGCCGGATTAACCATCTCACGAAGAAAATCGTCTTAAACTCTTCTTGGGTAGCACCATACACGATAATATAACTCCATGTAAATTTATCAACTTTGTTGCAGATATGGAGTTTAATGTGATAATCACCATTCGAACAAGCCAAAACTTCCATAATATATGTTCTCGTGCCCAACAAAATGCCCCAAATCTTCCACGTGGTGGACAAGAATGCCACACAGAGTCTATACCGCCTGAAAGTTGGTTTTCAAAAAATCCAAATTATAATCCCGAGAACAATCAGCAATGTGCAAATGTTTATCCAAGTCACCAAGACGTCTGCTACAAATTGGATCAGTCACTACAAATAACTGTAGGCGCCCTTTGTACATCAGGAGAAAGATGGTCGATAAGCGACAACATTGGGATTAGACGGTCTACAATTCTATGGACGCCTAGTTTCTCTCTCTTCATTAACTTCCTTCCATATCATCAAATATCTGACGTGGTCTCTCTTATAGATAGATGACTATACACCGTTGCATATGCATGTTCTTCTTCTCTCTTTGTTTTCTTTCCCCAGGTCTCAGCCAAAATCTTAACTGAAACATGTTATGGCTAGCTGAGTGTACATCATTGTATATGCCCTTAACTGGTCTAGTTTTGTGGATAGACCGAACCATGCCAAAATGGCCACCTGGAAATCACGGAAAACAAAGCAGCTATCTTGTTTCAAAGCTTTTATCAAGATTCTTCGGAGTCGTAGCTTTAACTTTGATTCTTTGATGGGTTTGTGTAATCATGAGAGCAAGCATTTGAAATGATGGTTTAGCCGCTGCTTTTGTCACTAGAGTACTATAGTATATGAAAAGAAGACTAGTGGCACAAAAAATTAATGAAACATGAAATCCTCAAACCAAAACCCACCTTACATCACCATATCGTTGCCACCGCAAAAAAAAATTAAAGTGTCAAAAATTCAATCCCTCAAACCACATTCCACATATCCGCAAAACCAAAGGATTACAAGCTCTCTAATAACGGTTGCATTGGCCACACGTCCACAACGGGATTGGGTAGGGCCATGGAATTTTTGTTATGTGCGACATATTATTTCCAAAATTGAGAAGTTGATATCATTGACATAATAACATAACATATAGGGAAGGTGAATATATTATCATTGTTCCCTGGAAGCAGGCCGTTGAAGGCAAGGTGACCAAATCAAAACAGACACCAACGAGTAGAATTTTACTTTGCTTATCTTCTCTCATAATTCCCAATAGCAATTAGCGTAAAAATCAAATGGTCCAAGGAGGCATCAAACATGGGTGAAACCCTAATAGGCAACGGAGATTTGTTTGTTGTCGGTGTATAACCCACATTGGTAACAGACATTTCTGCATGGCATTTTGTGCTGAATGTTAGATCAATAAGAGTGTTTCGTCTTCACATGATTGCATTATGGAATTGCATGCCATACAACCAGGTTTATGTCGAGTGTCATGCAATAACAAAACTACAATAAGTGTTGCAGTTGCTTCACAGCCAATGCAGCACATATACTTGTAGGGGTTCGTAGCATGGAAAACAAAAAATTTATACCGCATGCACACAAACAAGCCAAGATCTATCTACTAGATTGTAGCAACGAGTCAATAGAGGAACTCACCCTCGAAGATTCCAAAGCGGTTAACGAGAGCAGATTCTCATGGGTGATGTAGTCGTACACTTGCGATCTCAAGATCGCGTAGACGATCCTTCCGGCGCTGCGTTCCGGCAGCGCTTCCGCAGTCGGTCACACGTTTGGTACTCGACGAAGACCTTCCTCTCCCTTGTTCCAGCAGGCAGCGGAAGTTGTAGCACTCTCCTCGCGATTCCGGCAGCACGACGGCGTGGTACCGGAAGTAGAGGGGAGATCTCGCAGGACTTCGCCTTAAGCCGGAGCGAGTATGGTGGACTATGAGAGAGCCTTAGTGATCTAGGGTTTATACACACCAATTAGAAGGGGCTAAACCAGCGGCTAGGGCAATTAGAAGCTCTAACTCGGAGGCTTGGGAGAAATCCCTAGGCTGTGGCTAGGGTTTAGGTTTAGAGGGAGGCAACTTGTGTGCTAGGAGGGGCAGCCCTGACCCTCCCTTTATAGGTGGGAGGTGCGGCCAAGGGGAGGGGAGTCCCTCCCCAACTCGGCTTGGAGGTGGGCCGCCGGTTGGAGGAGGGAACTCCTCCCCAACTCGGTTTCCACCTCTCCTCCTCTTTCCAAAAACTTCCGTTTGACTTTTCAAACTAGTCGTTTGACTTTTCAAACTAGGATTTGAATAAACCCTTTATTTTGGACAGCGATGACACCTAGTACATGATGCAATCATTCCAACTTGTAATGACACATTCATGTACCCCTTCCCCTCCGGAGTGCTGGACATTCTGGAACCTTCTAGAACATTCCCGATGAAAACACCGGAATCATTCCCCAACTCCGAAACAGGACTTTCCTTATATGAATCTTATTCTCCGGACCATTCCGGATCTCCTCGTGATATCCCGGATCCCATTCGAGATTCCTAACAACATTCGGTCTCTTACTCATCATTCCATAACTACTCAAACAACGTCGAATCCTTAAGTGTGTCTCCCTACGGTTCGTGAATTATGCGGACATGATCGAGACACTTCTCCGATCAATAACCAATAGAGGAATCTGGAAATTCATATGGCTCCCACATATTTCTACGATTACTTTACGATCGAATGAACCACTTACATACGATACCAATTTCCCTTTGTCTCACGATAGTTTACTTATCCGAGATTTTGATCGTCGGTATCTCTGCATACCTAGTTCAACCTCGTTACCGATAAGTACTCTTTTCTCGTTCCCGTGGTATGTGATCCCTTGTGATCCAGTCACATGCTTGCAAGCTAATTGGATGACATTCCACCGAGAGGGCCCAGAGTATATCTATCTGTCATATGGATGGACAAATCCCACTCTTGATCCATGTGTCTCAACCGACACTTTCCGAACACTCAATGCCACCTTTATAGCCACCCAGTTACGGTGTGGTGTTTTATGTCATCAAAGCATCCTTCCGGTGAAGGTGATATGCATGATCTCATGGTCGAAGGAATTAGGTTACTATGTATCAGAAAGCATATAGCAATTGAACTATAAAAATGACTTGATCTTTATGCTACGCTTATCTATAGGAGTATGTCCATCACATCATTCTCCTAATGATATGACCCTGTTGTCAATAACGTCTCTATGTTCATGATCAGGAAACCATGATCATATATTAACCAACAAGCTAGTTTATCAAGAGGCTTTACTAGGGACTCTTTAATGTTTACAAATCACACAAGTATTAATGTTTCCGGTTAATACAATTATAGCATGGTATGTAAAAATTTATCATAAGTATGAAGATATGATAATAACCACTTTATTATTGCCTCTTGGGCATATCTCCAACAGTCTCCCACTTGCACTAGAGTCAATAATCTAGTTTCAAACTTTTGTGTATTCAACACCTATGGCTTTCCAGTGTTGTATGTACACAATTGCTAGTGGTCAACTGATCTCCGGATCTGACACTTCCAGGTCCGTGTGTAATTGCATGTCTTTGCGTCTCTACGCATCACTCATTCTCTAATGAGATGGCTTCGTACAAATTTGGTCTTTTGGTGTGACCTTTAGTTCTTTGGGGTTAAAAACATGTTGATAATATTGTCGTACAATATATTTTCATAGTATTATCCCACTGTGAACTACACCTAGTTTGATAACAAACTACTTGACACAAATGCCCTCTTTTGCTGCTAAAATAGCAGTCATACACTTAGCTTTTTGTTGTAGTATCTATCACAATGTCTTTAACTTTGGAACTCATCCAAATCCATTATGGAACTCACTTTCCATTATATTGTGCCACCCTTGGTTTAGATTGAGATAAACTTAATTTGTACTTTGTGACAAAACTAGTATCAATGTAGTACTTTTACAATGAACTAACCATCTATTTGTCACTTCTACAAATAATATACTCTTAGTTCTTCCAAAATATCATAAGAATATTCTTACTATTGTCCAATGATCATCTTATGAATCATTCTGGTATATGCTCACAACATTTAGAGCATAGGACATATCTGGATTTGTACATATCACAGTATGATTGATATAAATACTCTTTGTGATCAAGTATCAATCTATACTTGAATCTTGTTTCATTTACCAAATGTCAGTACATTTGAATATATCATCAATATTGAACTCATTCAATCCTTTCTGTGCGACAAGAAACTTTCTTGTAGTTTCTATATTGAACTCATTCAATATCTTGTCTATGTACTTCTGGCACAACCATATTAGCGTCTATTCATGCCAAATATTTGGGTTTTGCCTAAGTCTTTCATCGAGATGAAATTCTTATCCTGTGTTAATAAAAGATACATTATTTCCAATCAACAATATGTCTTCCACATAATGTATTAGAAACATGTCTTAGCGCTCCCACTTAATTTCTTGCAAATGCAAGCATCTTCATTATCTCTGATGAAATTAAACTCTTTAACAGTTTCATCATAGTGAAGATTCCAACTCCGCTATGCTTACTTCAACCATTGAAGTTTGCATACGCTTTTAGCATCCTTTGAATTAACAAAAACCCCTATGGACCATGTTATTCACATGTCCTAGGTAACAATTCTATTAGAAGAACTTGTTTTGTTTATTCAACTACCATATAACAAAATTATATGTAGTGGTTGCTACACTAATCCGTCTAGACTAAATATCACTATGAAAGATCAAATCTTATCATAGTCAACCTTTGAACATTGTTGTGAACTTTTTCCCAACATGTCGACTATTTCATAGATGTAAAACATCCATGTCTATTTCTTTATAGATCCAAACATGACTGTAAGGTCTTACACCTTTCTCGAGGGTCCTTCAAGTTCAAAACTTGATTTCTCATGTATGGAACTATCACGGATTTTATGGTTTCAAGCCATTTGACGGAGTCAGGGCTCATCATCGCTTCTTTGCATGTAGTCGGATCATTATTGTCAAATAATGATTTAACTCTCAAATCTTGGTATTCGATTGTTCATCCGACCTACTTGTTTCAATAGGAACTTGGATCTCCGTGACCACAACCTTTGAGGTACGTGAGCCATGAGCATTGTTGCTACCTCCGGAACACTTTTCGGCGCTGCGCAACTTTGCACATATAGCTAAGGTTCTTTTAACCTTATCAAAGTTCTATTGTCCTCCCACTTAACTTTTCACGAAAAAATTCCTTCTCAAAGAAACTTGACGTTCTAAGCAACAAACACTTTTGTCTCCGGTGTTTATGGAGGAATACTTAACAGTTATACAAAGACAGGTTCATCCGACTTTGGTTGCACACATCTTTCTTATGCATAGCATACCAATGTTTTAAGAAAGGACTACTTGGGTTTTATCCCAAGCCACAACTTTATATGGTGTCATTTCAACGGATTATGATGAAGCTCTTTTCAGTGGAAAAAACGGTAGTCTCTAAAGCTTTTAATCTTTAAAATATAATGGCAGTTTTATGAATTATACCTTTGATCTTACCATGTCAAACAAGGTTTAATTACATATCTCGAATGCTCCATACTCTTATGGTGTTTCGGGAAATGCAAATCCACGGAACGATTCCATAAATCTTAGGTATTATGCTAAACTTTGTAACTCAAATATCTTCCTTTATGATCTTTATCATAAACTGTTTATATTCTTGTTACAATGATTTTGCACTTCATCTTGAAAGTCTTTGAACTTTTCAAATGTTTCATACTTCATCCTTATTAAGTAAATATTCATATATTCACTCAAATTTTCGGAGAAAGCATATGAAGTTGAAATCCATCGCTCTCGACTACACATAATGGACTTCGTACAACAATATGTACAAGTTCCAATAAGCTAGTCATTCGTTCCCTTTTGGCCTATGAACGAAGTTTTAATTATTCCTAGGAAAGTTTCACAAGCGTCATTTGATCAAAAAAGACTCTAAAATTCCATCCACATGGAGTTTCTTCATGTTTTCTTTCAATATAATTTAAACGGCGATGTCACTTCCTAAGTGATCAATTTGTCTTTCGACATCTTTAGCACTAGTTTTATGGATGTGATTTCTCCAACGAGATTTGCGAATCCATCTTTTATGGATTACGGCAATTATTTGAACAACCCTTTTGTTCTCATAATACCTGATAAAACAAATCTTTGAAGGTAAGCTTTGATGTTTAACGAGCAACACAATAACCCTTTATTTGTTCTCGATGAACATCATCACATATTCTTTTGCTATTTACTTAGGCCACTATAGTTCATGAATTCTGTTGTTTCGTATGACAATTCACACCAACAAATTCAGTATCAAATACTTAAGAACCGCTTTGTTTAATAAGCAAAGAATATAGCCATAACATGTATATCATCTATATACTTAAGCTGAACAATTCTAGTCTTTTCTTTTCTGCCATATACTTATGAGATTCTCTTTCAGTATTTCCTTTTCTGTTTGAAAGAATCTATCAACATCAATAGTGGAGTCATACATATGACACATAGTCCAAAGCGTGTATAGTTAAATACCAATGTATTTGGACTTGCACTTTAAAGTAGATCACCATTATCAAATGTTTGGTGTTCTTTCAAATTCCTTTCTTTAGTAATCTCTTGGTGTAGTAAACATTTTACCTACATCAAATATTCACCCTCATCATGGATTTATCCATGATCAAGCTACTTTTAGCTTGTAACGGTGAAACGCGAGTATAATGTTTCTCTCCAAAACCTTTTGGAGGATTAGGACAACTAGTGTCTCCAACCTTTTGCAAATTCTCATCAAATATGAGAACATGACTTTAGCCATATTATACTCTATCATGTTGCAACCAAAACTTCATTTCAGATATCACAATATCTTCCACACATCATGGTTTCTGAAACAACTCTTTCAGATCCTAGACAACCTTGATATTAAGACAATCCTTTGAATATCAAGAATCATGGAGACAAACATGATACTTATATACTAACATTGGAATTGTTACTCTTGATTTAATACCAACTATTAAACTTCATGGAGTAATCAAAACTTACTGAAAGTTTGCAATGGGACTTTTAAACTTTAGATTAACACTTCAAAACAATACGATACCAGTTCGTAAAGTAACTAACCAGAATTCTATAGTTCTATCATCTCAATTATAAGTAAGCGCAAGGTGGTAAACGGGTGCCAATGACTACAACAACTATGCAAATTCACTTTGATTTAATTTATGATAAATAGTGTTCAACTTTTAATCATATTGCTATTGAACTCCCACTCAAAACAATATCCCTCACATTGTTTTAGTGATCACACGAACCAAATCCACCATATCAAAACCGATCATCACGAGAGTTGATATAGCTTCAATGGCGAACAATCAACATGTTCATCATATCTACTATATGACTCATGCTTTACCTTTCGGTGATCCGTGTTCCTGAGACCATGTCTGTACATGCTAGGCTCGTCAAGATCAAACCTTAGCTTCCGCATGAGCAAATCTGTCTTGCCCACGTTGTATACACTTGCGGAATCTAACACACCCGATCATCACGTGGTGCTTCGAAACAACAAGCTTTAGCAACGGTGCTAACTAAGGGTGAACACTTTATGACTTGAAATTCATGTGCATGAGGGATCATCTTATAATGCTACCGTCGTCTACTAAGCAATACAAGATGCATAAAGGATTAACATCACATGCAATTCATAATTTGTGATATGATATGGCCTTTCTTCTTTGTGCTTCCGATCTCCATCTTCTAGCACGAACATGATCTCCATCATCACCGACATTGCATCAAGGTCAATGATGCTTCTCCATGGTTGTCGTCCACCGGCTTCAACTATTACAACTACTTTGAATAGACACGCGGGTCTTAACAGAAATTAAAGACAACCATATGGCTCCTGCCGGTTGCCGACTTACAATAAGGAACATTGCATACATCATATGTAATCACAATCATGGCCATATCACATCACTGCACACCCCTGCAAAACAAAGTTAGACTCCTCTACTTTCTTTGCATATTTTACGTGGTTTGGGGCTTTCAATAAGTGTCGTTCTAACTTACGAACAAGAACCACAACATTGATACTAGTATTGTTAATCACCCGTTGTAAATTGGATCTTAACTATGCTAGGAGAAACAGGCACCCGCAAAGCCACTTATGCAATACAAGTTGCATGTCAAGCGTGGAGCAAGTCTCATGAACGATGTCATGTAAGGTTAGCCCGGGCCGCTTCATCCCAACATACCGCAAGATGCAAAGTACACAAGAAGCAATCGACAATAAAAGCATCAACGCCCATAATGACCATTGTGTTCTACTCGTGCAAACAGATCTACATATAAACCTGGCTCTGATACCACTGTAGGGGTTCGTAGCATGGGAAACAAAAATTTTATACCGCATGCACACAAACAAGCCAAGATCTATCTACTAGATTGTAGCAACGAGTCGATAGAGGAACTCACCCTCGAAGATTCCAAAGCGGTTAACGAGAGCAGATTCTCGTGGGTGATGTAGTCGTACACTTGCCGATCTCAAGATCGCGTAGACGATCCTTCCGGCGCTGCGTTCCGGCAGCGCTTCCGCAGTCGGTCACACATTCGGTACTCGACGAAGACCTTCCTCTCCCTTGTTCCAGCAGGCAGCGGGGGTTGTAGCACTCTCCTCGCGATTCCGGCAGCACGACGGCGTGGTACCGGAAGTAGAGGGGAGATCTCGCAGGGCTTCGCCTTAAGCCGGAGCGAGTATGGTGGACTATGAGAGAGCCTTGGTGATCTAGGGTTTAGACACACCAATTAGAAGGGGCTAAACCAGCGGCTAGGGAAATTAGAAGCTCTAACTCGATGGCTTGGGAGAAATCCCTAGGCTGTGGCTAGGGTTTAGGTTTAGAGGGAGGCAACTTGTGTGCTAGGAGGGGCAGCCCTGCCCCTCCCTTTATAGGTGGGAGGTGCGTCCAAGGGGAGGGGAGTCCCTCCCCAACTCGGCTTGGAGGTGGGCCGCCGGTTGGAGGAGGGAACTCCTCTCCAACTCGGTTTCCACCTCTCCTCCTCTTTCCAAAAACTGCCGTTTGACTTTTCAAACTAGGATTTGAATAAACCCTTTATTTTGGACAGCGATGACACCTAGTACATGATGCAATCATTCCAACTTGTAATGACACATTCATGTACCCCTTCCCCTCCGGAGTGCCGGACATTCCGGAACCTTCTAGAACATTCCCGATGAAAACACCGGAATCATTCCCCAACTCCGAAACAAGACTTTCCTTATATGAATCTTATTCTCCGGACCATTCCGGATCTCCTCGTGATATCCCGGATCCCATCCGAGATTCCGAACAACATTCGGTCTCTTACTCATCATTCCATAACTACTCAAACAACGTCGAATCCTTAAGTGTGTCTCCCTACGGTTCGTGAATTATGCGGACATGATCGAGACACTTCTCCGATCAATAACCAATAGAGGAATCTGGAAATTCATATGGCTCCCACATATTTCTACGATTACTTTATGATCGAATGAACCACTTACATACGATACCAATTTCCCTTTGTCTCACGATAGTTTACTTATCCGAGATTTTGATCGTCGGTATCTCTGCATACCTAGTTCAACCTCGTTACCGATAAGTACTCTTTTCTCGTTCCCGTGGTATGTGATCCCTTGTGAGCCAGTTACATGCTTGCAAGCTAATTGGATGACATTCCACCGAGAGGGACCAGAGTATATCTATCTGTCATATGGATGGACAAATCCCACTCTTGATCCATGTGTCTCAACCGACACTTTCCGAACACTCAATGCCACCTTTATAGCCACCCAGTTACGGTGTGGTGTTTGATGTCATCAAAGCATCCTTCCGGTGAAGGTGATATGCATGATCTCATGGTCGAAGGAATTAGGTTACTATGTATCAGAAAGCATATAGCAATTGAACTATAAAAATGACTTGATCTTTATGCTACGCTTATCTATAGGAGTATGTCCATCACATCATTCTCCTAATGATATGACCCTGTTGTCAATAACATCTCTATGTTCATGATCAGGAAACCATGATCATATATTAACCAACAAGCTAGTTTAACAAGAGGCTTTACTAGGGACTCTTTTATGTTTACAAATCACACAAGTATTAATGTTTCCGGTTAATACAATTATAGCATGGTATGTAAACATTTATCATAAGTATGAAGATATGATAATAACCACTTTATTATTGCCTCTTGGGCATATCTCCAACAATACTTAGTTCACAGACATAGTAATAATACACATAAGAGCAAATGACGTTGCACTACATCCCATTTTTTCCAATTGTTTGGACACCATCTACAAACTCACAACTAGAACTACAGGAATGCACAACCAAAAGTTTAATATGTAGTACATCAGTTCACAAATTCCTCACAACTAACAAGTTAAAAAATGCATCAAGTTAAGGTTTTTTGGATAATAACTTCTGCGATATGAAAAAATCGACGAAAAAGCATGCAGGCATCCTTTGATTTTGTTAAATTTTGATTCCTTCAACCATCCACTCTGAACAAAATCTGCACACATGAAAAAGTTAGTTATATTACACTTAAAAAAGTTAGTCATGTTAGCCATATTTGTTGTCATATAGTTATTAAGAAAGCTATGATATTTAGTGATTTGGAGGTAACTACTTACCATAGGGAGGCCACAATTTTCTTTTGACTTTGAGGTGGGTGACTGTCATCGTTTCTTGCACACATAATGCCCACAAAGGTTGCTTGGAAGTGGTTGCTCCGAGCGCCTCAATGTTGTTTATGAAAATTGTCCACCTTAATTATGGCAACTAGGAATGCAATAGAAACTTTACCGGCAAGATGTTGGTGTGTTCCAAGCATGTTTCATCGTTTTCTTTATTTTTTGAAGTTTTTTCCTTCAATGATATGTACTATAGAATTTCATGAGTTTGCTCAAGCAATGAGATCAAAGTTAAATTAGAAAGTCAATGGGGGGACTAAAATATGAAGTATTACCAATCCAATAAGGAGGGGAGGGCCATATCGTTAATCATACCCTCAATCCTATCTCATGCATAGGGGCTCCAATCCTGGTCCCTTATCCCAAGGGTACTACTAACACATTGTGATCGATTCATAAGTAAATGACATTGTATAAAGACGTGGAAGATAAATGATTGAAAGTGTTACAATGGTCTTGATCGTGATGGATTCGATATTATAAGTAGTATGATTTAATTTAATGCACCTAGTGTTCGCGGTGATGAGTCTGCACGTGACATTGTTGTCTCACGAGAAGAATGTTATGGATATGATATACCTTATGTAGAGTCTAGTGCGCCTGGAGCCGATAGTCATTGATTCCCTTGAATTTATGCCACATGCATATGTATCTCACACTAGTACATTGCGATGCTAAAGACATTCTCTATTTACAACCATAGTAACAAGGCCTATTTCTAAAATAATTGTGTGGCCGATAAGGCCTGCTAGAAATGGGTTGATCGGGTTAATTAAATTACCTACGGAGATGTCTAGTCTCTTCAATGCCAATATGGTATCGACGGATACCATAGCGATTTTTCATAGTTATCCATTCTCTCTTGGGCTAAAATCTTTATTGTCTATGAGGTTGGTAGGTTCGCTTACTCCCCCCGTCACAAATAAATTGACATGTATTTATCAAAATTCGTATCTTTTTTTTTGGCGCCAAACAATCTCTCTTTATTAACTTAAAAGATCCCGGTTACAATCAGCCATCAGGCTGGAGGATAGAAAAACAGGGCTCCCGTTCAACCATTCCGTGGAGACACCATGGCTGCAGGCATACCGTGCACACTCATGGGCCACAGTATTTGCTGAACGGTGAGCAAACGTAACCTCGAAAGAAACAAAATCTATGCTAAGATCACTAATCTCACTAATGATAGGAGCAATCACTGCTCGGTGGTTACCCCTTTCCTGCCACAGCCGGACAAGCTCCGAACAATCTGTTTCTGCAATTATATTATCGAAGTTCTGATCCCGTGCTACAACAACTGCATCTCGCAGCGCAAGTGCTTCAATGATAAGGGGATCTTTGATACCCTGGTATACTCTACACCACGCACTTCTATAGCCATTGGAATCACGGGCGACCCCGCCAGTTGAGGCAATGCCCTCACTTGATCGAATCGCACCATCTGAGTTAAGCTTGATGAAACCTGGGGGAGGTCCATGCCAGGTGCAAGGAGGCCTGGTGGTTCCAGGTTTCTTCTTCTTTAGACCATCCATCATGGCCAAAGTCTCCGCAATGTGATCTACTGTCATCTCCGGGTTGAAACCTTGATCATCGTGACTCCACTTGTTCCTTGAGTCCCAAATGGCAGCCATGATTGAAATGGTTAGTTCCCTGTCCATGCCTTCAAAAGAGGCTTCGCTGAGTATGTCCTCTGCCCATGTTAGAGGGTGCAAACGTGGCAGTTTTAAATTGAAAGCGTCCTTCGCCGCAGTCCAAAAAAGCTGCACATGAGGACACTCCATAAGAGCATGTATCAGGGACTCAGATGCTGATTTACACACCGGACAGGTACTTTGTTCTTTGACATGCCGCCTGGCGAGAGTTGCGTAATTGGGCAAAATGCCTTTGAGAACTCTCCACCAAAATACTCGTACCCTCGGTAAAACATCGAGCTTCCATAACTTACTCCACTGTAACACCCTCAGAATCGACCCTATGCAAGTTTTAGCGAAACCCGCCAAACCCGCATAGAAACGATTCAAAGGTGCCCACCAGGCACTTTCGTGCGGGTGGAAAACGAAGTAATAACATTACACAACAGTCCTCGATGGGACCCACAGAACAGATATATATAACAGCGACTCAAAGAGTCAAGAATACAAATATAATATACAAAGATCCAAATCACCTTAAAAATGATAGAGCATCCGACTACGGACAAGATGCAAATGGGGCTAAGAGCCCTGAAGAATAACCAATGGCGTCCATAACCCTGCCCAGGCCAAGCCGGAAGGGTAACCCTGCTAACGACGTCGATCTCAAACCTGCTTAAACAAAAGGGGTGCCGACGAAGGGCAAAGGAAAAAGAGGAGCGTCAGTACTAAGGCCAGTACCACGGCGAGACTAGAATTCGGCGGTCCTCGCCTACATAGGTATGGTGGACTGAAGCGGCAGCGGCAGCATGCACTACACACCCTATAGAGACTCGATACAACTGGCGGTTATCAGAGAGGGATAAGAATGACCTATCCGGATCCAACCTGAAGCTAACACCAAACAAACCCATCCTGGTGTTTCCCCCTCGAGACCAAACGAGGAAGTCAACCGAGGAACTCACACAGTTAGCAGTTTTATTTATTCGGTTATCGTTGTAGCAATTACTAGTCAGGTATAGATAATCATCCTGATGAAATAAGCAGTGGGCCATTTTTAGTTAACCATTCCATTATAGTTGCGACACTTACTAGTCAAATACAATTAGCATGAGATATCCCAAAACCCAGCAGTTGTTGGTACTTTTATTTAGCCATTCCGTTATAGTTGCAATACTTACTAGTCAAATACGATCGTCGCAAGCGACAAACCAAACAAGCAATTGTGGGCAGTTTTAGTTAGCCATTCCATTGTAGTGAAGCTGATTACTAGTCATTATAAAGTCAAATTTATAGCACTACTTTAGTTATGCTTGTCTATGATCGAGATACTGTGCTCCAAGTCGTCCATAACCGCGGACACGGCTTTCAGAAAGTTTTAACCCGGCCGGGGTGCACAAATAGCAACACACACTCGATCAACCTCGGAAAAACCAAATCAAAACCCAACGAGGCTTTCACGACAAAGCAATCACAGGATTCAGAAATATTTCAGGGGGCCACCCCTTGGAGTACACCCGCAACGAAGTAAGCTAGCTCCGAGACGGACCCGAGGTTTGGGTGGACGGCTGTGAACGACTGGGAACCCAAAACTGAGCTTGTCGACACCGCGGAATCGTGTCCCGATCCTAAACAGTACAGTGTGCTCCTCGCACAATCGTAAATAAAGCAGTAAAGCATGGCATAGGTACAGGATCGTAAATAAAACCTCAAACTAGTTTGTGGCCCCAAGAAATAAGACTGAATCAAGCTCTGGCTAAGGGGGGCCCATACTCCCCGTATGTGGATAGCGCGATAAATCAAGGAACAGGTATCAAGTACTCGGGGTCCTACGGGACACAAGTGGGCGGTCGGAAACCAAATATTATCTATCACCCACCGATGCCTCTGCTTACTTACTTCAATTTTAGTTGTTAAACAGGAATTAAAGTGAACGATAAGTAAAACCATGATCATCTCCAACATTGAACGGGCGACAATTATCCCACAACTGTGGTTCTTGACGACACGCAACAGCACTGGAGCAAGCGACTACGACGCGCAAGTCCAACTATCTACCAATCAACCGGTAATAGGATGTTTCCAAGGCAATATAAGGCTGCAAGGGATATCACGGGTACGAAAACTAGAGCATCGCAACACAGATAGCAATAGACCAACAGGAGGGAATAAATACTATAAAAGTAAGATAGGTAGAAAGGGGGAGATGCTCGCCTGAAAACATTGTCGAAGGTTCAAGCGAAGATCGGGGCGAAGCTCACATCAACTCAACGGCCTTATCCGCGAAGAAGCAAAACACTAGAATAAACACCGGATGCAATATTTAATGCTACGGCAAAAGATCGGGCATGCTGATGATATGATGCATGGCATGGCAAGGTGCGATGCAATTAGGCCATATTAAGCGGAACCGGGGTCCCGACAATTAATTAAATGGTTCATGTTATTTAGAAGCCCCGCAATTGAATTGTTGTTTAACAAGGCAGAATATGACAACGGTTCGATGCACAAATTTAAATGAGGCCAATATAAGACTAGGTTTGTCCGCATATGGGACCCATATTTAATTATTAGGTGAATCGGCAAAAAGGCCCCCAAACCACAGACAAGTATGCATGCATGACCAATTAATATGCGACAAGTTGTACTATATTATAAAATAGGGTTTCGGGAAGGGGTTCACACATTAGAGGGTCTCGACGAACTTGGGGTTCCGGGGTTCGGGGTTCGGTCTCGGGGTTCAGGGTTCGACGGCCTCGGCGGGATCGTTCTCGGATAGCGGAGTAGATCTCGGCGCATCCGTGGTCTTCGGGTCATGTCGACGGTCATGGCATTCGGGATGAAGCACTTGTCGCACCTGGGTCTCGGTGTCCGGGGTGAAGTACTCGACGTCCTCGAGGGAGTACTTGGTTCGGTGTCGGGGCGCATCGGGTTCTTCCGGGTCGATGTCGTTCTTGTCGTTGCGAGGATCTTGTCGGGTCCGCGCCATCGAGTCGGTCTTGGCCTTCGGGGTGAGGAACTTGGCATCCTCGAGGAGCACTTATCGTATCCGTGTAGATGACCTGGGCGTCCGGGTTCTCGGGCATCTGATCCGGGAAGGTGATTATGGCGTTCCGAGATGAAGACCCTGGCGGTTAACTTTAATTATTGGTGTCGAGGATGGACTTGTATTTTACTAGGTTCAGAGTGGTGAAGACTTGTTCCACAACGATGGCCTTGTCCGACTTGTCGCGCTTGTCAAACGGGAGTACTTGGCCTTGGTCTGGTCCACCGATCACGCGCAGAGGTCGCAGGCGCGCATGGGGACCTGCCGGAAGACGACAGCACCAGAGAGGCAGGGAGCGCGAACTCCAGCCCACGGTCGAGGCTCCAAGGGGGGTCGTCCTTGACGGGAGCTGCCGGTGCCGCAGGGGGTCGAGGGCGAGGAGCAGGCAGACGGCAACGAGGAGGCCGGCAGAGGAGGAGGACCGGGGCGGCGGCCGGGGAAGGGAGCTCCTAGCGGCGTCTGCAGAGGCGGCGGGGCGGGGAGCAGGGCGGCGCGCTGGTTGGCGGGGCGAGGTTGAGGCCGCGGCCGGCGGCGAGCGGCGGACCGGAGAGGAGGGAGAGCTCGGCAGGCGCGGGCCGGAGCGAGGTGGACGGCTGGGGGGCGGGGCTCGGGCGACGGCGGGAGGAGGAGGTCGGCGCACGAGGCGGGCGACGCGCAGGCGGCGGGGAGCCGAGCGGTGCCGCGGACGGAGGCGGGTGGAGGCGGGACGCGCGCGCGGAGGGCGGCTCGCCGGCGGGAAGCAGAGAGGCGAAGAGGTTGGGAGAGGCGAGGCGGACGCGGGAGGTGGGCGAGCGCGAGGTTGCAGAGGGAAGGAGGATGAGGACGAGGGCGGTCGCGAGGGCTGGGTGGGGTCGGGGAACAGGGGCCACGCGGTGGGGCCCGCGCGTCAGGGAGTGGAGTGGGGTGGGTGGCTGCTGTGGGGAGGGGTCGGCAGGGGTGGGTGGTTGTGTGGCCCTGTGTGCGTCGTGTGTTGGGTGTGTGGTGTTGTGTGTGGTGAGTGGGGAGAGAGAGAGGGGTGAGGGAGTGGGCAGAGGTGGCAGCATCTGAGTGGTGGGGAGTTTGGGGAGGGGTGAGGTGGCATATGGTGATTAGCCAGGGTGATGTGGAGGCAAGGGTGGGTAGATAGGTTGGTAGCTTTAGGATTTAGAGGGGGCTGATTAGGTGGACCGTTTTTGGTTCTGGGGGTGGTCGTTCGGGTCGGATCGGCCCGTTCGACTGCCCCCACTAAAAATAATTAAACATTTTATTTGTTTTAAACGGGCCGTTTGCAAACCGATAGCAGCCAAAACAAAATAATCCGGAGACCCGGGGTTTGCATTTTGAAAACAAGACGGGGCGTTTAGAAAATAAAGACAGGTTTTTCTGCAAATAGTTTTATGCAAGCAAGTGCAAGATGATGACGATGCTCAAATGCAATGTGGCATGATGACATGAGCATGCGGTCATGATGATGCAATGCACAAAAACAACGCGATTTTCTAGTAGTGGTTTTGCGGGATGCCACATCCACTTCTCCCCCTTATTTGCCGAAGAAGAAGTGGAAACACTATCCACATTCTCCTCCTGCTCTTTAGTTGAAACCAGAGCACGATAAGCAGACCGCACAGAGTATATCCTAGATTTTTCATGAGTCCCTCTGCATCTGTCTGTCTCAACGGAATTTGTAGAATTCGGTCAGCATCCGGGGCGAAGAAAATTGACCGAACCTCATGTTCCTTCCACTGATGTGTGTCGGGATCAATCAACTCGCTTACCAATTCTTTGTCTATATCTTGTCGTCGCCCCATAGGCCTCATCCTTTCGGAACCTGGGATCCAACTGACGTTCCATATCGACACCGTATCGCCAGATCCAATGTGCTTTATTAAGCCAGTCTCAAGCGCCTCCCGTCCAGCTAAGATAGCCCTCCAAGTCTTTGAAGTCGAACTTGGTGCTACCGCTGACATGAACTTCCCGTTAGGATAGTATCTCCCACGTAGTACTTGAGCACATAAGGAGTTGGGTTTTGTAATCAGCCGCCATCCCTGCTTGCCAAGCAGAGCAAGGTTAAACATGTGCATCTCCCGAAAACCCATTCCTCCACAGCCTTTTGGTTTTGCAATCTTGTCCCAAGCCAACCAATGCATAGATCGTTTATCCAAAGACCCACTCCACCAAAATTGTGCCATAATAGACGTTAGCTTTTGACATGTGCCCTTTCCCAAAAGGAAACACCCCATACTGTACGTTGGCATTGCCTGAATTACCGATTTTATGAGCACCTACTTGGCAGCATAAGATAGATGCCTTTCTGGTCTTCCATTGAGCTTGATCCGCATTCTCTCAGCTATATATTCAAAGGACACACTGGTTAACTTGCCCACGGCAGTAGGAAGCCCCAAGTATTTTTCGTTGAACGCCTCAACCTGGATGTCCAACTCCCCCTTAACAGCAATCCTCTAGTCCTGTGGTATCCCAGGACAGAAGAAGATAGAGATATTGTCTCTATTAACAAGCTGCCCTGATGCCTCATTGTATATGTGCAGAATGACATTGAGCCTCGCAGCACCCCATGGCGAAGCTTCAATAAATATCAGACTGTCATCTGCGAAGAGCAAGTGTGTAATCCACGGGGATATGTTGCACACTCGTATCCCTCTATCTACGAAGCCCATACTAAAATTATTCAGTAGAGCTGAAAGTCCTTCCGCACACATCAGAAAAAGATACGGCGATACATGATGTCCCTGGCGTAATCCTCGAGAAGGAGTAAACTGAGGTAGTAGATTTCCATTTACTTTCACCGAGAACTGCGCTGAAGACACACACACTTCATAATAACCTTGACAATTGAAACGGAGAAGCCTAGTTTAATCATAATGGCCTCCAAGAACGGCCACTCGACTCGGTCGTAGGCCTTCATCATATCGAGCTTGACCGCACACGTTCCCTTCTTTGCTTTATTCCTCCTTTTCATACTATGAACACTTTCAAAAGCCACAAGGGCATTATCTGTAATCAATCGCCTAGGGACAAAAGCACTCTGCTCCTAGCTAATTGTCTCCTCCAGTACTGTCCGCAATCGAAGGGCGACCATCTTCGTGCAGATTTTATATAACACATTACATAAGGATATGGGACGGTACTGTGTAATCGACTAAGGGTGTCGTACCTTAGGAATTAGCACTATTGAAGTATTATTCACCTCGGCTGGTAGCTCACCCCCATTTAAAAACTCCAACATTGCTGGTACTAATGCCCCTTTCACGAGCTCCCAATGCCTTTGGAAAAAACCCGTTGTGTATCCATCAATACCTGGAGCCTTCGAGGGATGCATCTGAAAAAGTGCAGAATGTACCTCTCCTGCAGTAAAAGGTTTGTCCATCTCCTCCCGCATTGGTGGCGTAACCCCCTCCTCCACAAAATGCAAACATGCCGCCATATTTGGCACTCCTTGAGACTGATAGAGGTGCTGATAAAAACTCTGAATCTCAGCATGCACTTCCTCTTCGCTCGAACAACTGGAACCATCGGCATATGTTTGCGCTGGGCTACTTGTGCATGAAAGTAGGCCGAATTACGATCACCAGCTCGGAGCCACTGAATCCGGGACCTTTGTTTTATCCAGACCTCCTCCTGGTGTAGCACTCTACTAATCTAGATCATGATATCCTTTTCTTCCTGCGATGGCCCGCGTCCAACTGACTTTCTCCGGACCTTATCCAGATTCATACGCAGAGTGGCCAACTTTTTCTTAAAATTACCCAATTTCGATGCACCCCACCTGTCCAATTCAACCTGCATATCGATCAAAGTTTTGGACACACCGGCCAGACCACCTGAAAAACATTTCTCATTCCATAGGGTCAGCTATTTTCTGGTCATAATCACCAATAGACTGCCAAGCATTCTCATATCTGAAGCCTCTGCCCGATTGCACTCTTCCTTTCTCATCTTTTCCTCGCATCTGCATGGACAGAAGACAGTGATCTGATTCAACCATGTTAATGTGGTTGACCCGAGGCACTGTAGACGCCATATACAGAGCATCATTCCCGAACACTCGGTCAAGGCGTGCTTTTACATTAGCTGAGTCCTGCTGCCTATTATCCCATGTGTAAGGCAGCCCCGACCAACCAGCATCCATCGATCCGCAATCTTCAGTGCATTCTCTAAAAGCCCTCATATGTGCTTCCATATGATTATTCACACTGAAGTGCTCAGAGCCACACAAGGTCTCGTTAAAATCTCCCATGCATAGCCATGGGCACGTCAATACATTTGAAAGCCTACGCAACAGAGTCCAGCTATCCTGACGGTTCTCTCGTCGCGGTTCTCCA
The DNA here is from genome assembly GCA_916181665.1 of Avena sativa. Taxonomy (NCBI): domain Eukaryota; kingdom Viridiplantae; phylum Streptophyta; class Magnoliopsida; order Poales; family Poaceae; genus Avena; species Avena sativa. The sequence continues at coordinate 202,256,371 of OV702282.1, forward strand.
TAGAAACCTGTGAACCTCCATCGTGTTCCCCCAACACGTGGCTATACTAATACATCAATATGGTTGGAGTTGAAACTTTTCAGATCAACAATTACCTCTGTTGTCCAAAACAGTCCAATCCCTCCACTGAGTCCATCACTACTCACCGCAAAACTCCTAGAAAAACCCAAAGCATTGTTGAGCTTCTCCGTTCTTTTCTTACTGATCTTCGTTTCCATCACAAAAAGCAGCACGAGCCCTTCTTTCTTCACCACACTGCGAAGTTCACGAACTGCCACTTGGTTCCCAAGCCCGTGACAGTTCAGGGATAAGCAATTCATTGCGGCTGGCGGGACTGAACATCAGTCACCGCCACATTTTCATCCTTAGTCTCCTTTGTAGTCACTCTGGACTTCTTGGGGTCTAGGGAGGGTGCTAGAGATTTATCATCTTTCTCCGGTCTCGCATCCCTCTTAGCACCCGTCAGTTGAGGATCAAACACAACCATTGTTGAATCAGACCCACTCTCCTTCTCTGAAACATTAATGTCTAGCTTTCTATACACATGTATGTTTCCCCGAGCTCCTGCAAACCGACCTCCTCGGTTGCTGTCTCGGCCTCGCCCTCGGCCTCTCCCTAGGGGGGTGGCGGCTCAAACTGGGAAGGCACATCCCTCTTCTTAGAAACATTTCCTGAATTTCCCCTTGGGTTTTTGACCTGCTCGCCAAAGTCACGTGCACCAGCATGTGCTCTATGCTCACCCGAGAAATTACCCCAAACATTTGGCCCAGTCCTTCTCTTTCTATCCTCCGGTGCTCTCAAGCTAGGCCAATAAGGAAGCCTTCCCATCTCGTCTCTCTCCCCCGACTCCTATCACACAAGATCAGAGTGTCCCAGAATCCCACAGGAGAAGCAAAAATAAGGTAGATTCTCATATTTTATATCATACCAATGACACGCTTCTCGCAGGGACGAGTCGATAGCAATCCAGCGTTGCAGTGGCTCGTACACATTTATAGCCACTCGAGCCCGCAGATACTTGCCACTTACCAACATCTTGTTGGTAGTGTCTATGCTAATAAACTCTCCAATACTCCCTGCAATCTTTCCCCCCAGTCATCATGCAGATTAAACGGAAGATTCATCACCCGGATCCATATCGGCAAGCGCTCAAACCTCAGCTCCGATGGACGTTGGCAACGTTTGAAATTCTCTAGCACCACAGCGTGCTTGCTCACGGACCATGGGGATCTCTCCCATATTTTGTCCCTCTTGCGTTTCGACGGGAGCTCGGCCACAAAAAGATTTGGCCCGCCGTCCCGGAACACAAGACCCGGCGGATTGCCCCAGGCAGGTCGTAACACATCTTCGATCAGCTGGATATGAAAAACCTTAGGTCTAGGGACCAAGATCTTGCCTGCAAGCGCCCAGACTGGGTTCGTCTGAGCATCCTCCCGATCATCAATGAAAAGTTTCGTTGATTCTGCCGCCGTCAACTTCATGCGGCCAACCAGCTCCTCAATGGGCTCCTCATCTGGCGCAAAGCCTTTCCCACGTGCTCCATCGCCAACTCCTGCCCCAGGTGGATCTCCCTTCGTCGATTCCATAGACACCGATCTCCTAGCATATCCCAGATCGATCTACACCACCAAGGGTGGGTAGAGGCGCAGGGCCTCCCCTTTATCACCCCGAGTAGGAAGAACAACCCAGAGAAAAGCAGGATCGCAGATTACCGACGAGAAGATCGTTCCACCCCAGCAACTCTCCACACGCCCCGCCGGTCACCCAACGTGCGCCGCCCTTTTCCACTAGAAACCCTAATCGCCTCCCAATCGCCTTGTTAGGAGCCGAAACGGTATCCGGGTTATCAAAATCCGTATCTATTCTTTTATAGAAACAACAAGCTTTATTAATTATAGACCACATGTATACAATCAGCTTTAAGGCTGTGAACTAAAGAACGCCGGTGGCTCAACATTTCTGGTAGTTGACATCACATCTTAAATCGGATGCATACTTTGCACAACAGTGTGCTACCTGGTTAGCCTCGTGACGGACAAAAAAAACTGAAAAGAAAAACAAACTAATACCTAGCTAACTAATCTCATCAAGAATAGCCTTAATGATCGACCGATGTCTAACTCGTAGACCAATGACGAATCAAAACAGCACAATCAACTTCGAAGATGACATGAGCAAAATTCCTTGTAACAGCAAAGACGAATGCATCACGTAAGGCCAAAGCTTGGACGATCAGATGGTCGTCACCTGTAAATCTTATTAAGATTCGCATGTATTAATGTATAGGTATATATCATTAAAATAAACTTACGTAAATTAATTTAGGACGGAGATAATACGAAAATAATTGGTTAGCAGAAACGGAAGGCACGTCACGAGCAATACCTGAATATGTATGTATACTACTATACCTGATCAGGAGCACCGTCACGTGAAATCCGCATCTGGTAGTAGTCCCTGGATGGCTGAACGATCAATCGGTGTCTCCAGGGGCAGAGTGCGTGCGTGTGCGTGTTACTTGCCCGACCTGGTGAGTGGTGACGACATTGATTAGATTCCTTCACCAAAGATGTGTCATGACTGAGACATGCGTTTTAAGAATGGTAATAATCCCGCTCAAAAAAAAGAATGGTAATAATCTATCACGCCGCAAAGTACCCCAAGAAGATGCATTATTGTTTCTTATTATCACTATTCGTCGAACAGATATATATCGATTAAAAATTAGTGACGTCGACTCAAAACGGCTTGCTTTTGCTTAGTGGGCCCACCTAGCATGCACCGACCGTGCAGATGCAGGCAATGCACTCCCCGACCGCCGACTCTGCCTCTGACCACGAACCACGTGTCGCCCACATGATGCGTCAGTCGGCATGGGCCGGGCCCAGCAGGACCACCCCATCCTCTCATCTTGCTCCCGCCGGATCGACATCCCAGACCCCACCAACTCGCCGTAGTACGGCGCAAGCTCAGAAACGATACAGTGACAGCGTTGTCGAGCACGAGGCCTGGTTCGTCGCGTGCACCCGGCGCCAGGGAACAAAGCTGCTAATCAACGGTCAGCGCACGCCTCCGATTTCATGGATCAGAATCAGCAGAACGGTGTACGTATCCAGCACCACACCAACCACACGTTTAGATTCAGTGTATGTGTACCCACAGTTATTCCGTTATGCGTACCGCGCGTTTACATCATGCATTTCATACAGAACAATGTCTGAATTTTGGACGTGGCTCCTTTGATATAGCTATCCTGTAGTATACCGACTTTCTGTCTCTGACATGTGGGTCCCATCACTGTGGTCCCCACATGATAGGGACTCAATGGTAGGAGAGGTCACGTCAGGGGATCCTCTTCACAAAATTTTATGCTAAACTTTTTTACTTGGCTCATATTTCCCTCGAAATTTACTTGACTCACTAAACCTAAACTATCACCATTGTCCATTTAACCCCCTTAATTTGAAATTTAATCCAACCTTTTGAACCAAGTCAAGGAGATAAATTAAACCATTAGTGATTGTTTAGTGAGGTTTAGTGAGCCAAGTAAATTTTGGAAGAGGACTTACTTTGTTTTACATATCACTTTGGTTGTACTCCCTCCATATAGCATTGATCAAGGCCGTGTATGCCGTGTATGTAAGACCCGCAAAAATATGGTGTGTGTTATTTTTTTTGGGCCGGACGTGTACGTTTTGTAGATCAAATGTCATTTAAACACAAATATTTTGTAACGGTTTAGCAAAACTGTGTCAAAGCACGGAATTTCAAGGAAAGGAGATTTGGGTTTTATTCCTTCGAATTCTTTTCCAAGATCCAACTTTGTATAAAAATTTCTTTCTTTCCATGACAACTATATAAATACACAATTCTTCAGAAAAAATAACTGTCTTTTTTCAACGTAACCAAACATGTACTACAAATACATGCGCTTTCAATTCATGTAGGATTCAACATGTCATGACATCTTGTTCAAACCTTTTTTTTTCTATTCCTGTGTTTTAGAAATCCGTTGAACGAAATAGGTCATATATTTGCATTGATGATATGTAGTTATTTTAGCAGATGACATATATAGTTATTTTAGCAGATGGTGATATATGTAGTTAAAGCGTAATTTATAAAAGTATTTAAAAATATATTATGCTAGTCCAGTTACGAGAGGCTAAAACCGGGTCGAGGCCAGCCAACCATGGTCCATGGGCCAACAAAATCCATACATCTGTTGTGCAACCCAACCGTCTTGCACATCAATTATGTGCCCAGTCTCTTTAGTCTGGCCCGCACAGCAACTTGACCATAGCTCCACCATTGTGCCTAGCCTGTCATAAATCAAATCTCAAGTTTGATGTTTTTACGTGTCTCCCTAATGCAGATTACTCTCTGGTAGGAGATGATGTTCCTCTAGGTAGCAAAAGTTTATTGGGGGAAAAGCCTGGTTACTCCAATGTAATTTTTTAAAGACAAGCATAGTTCCTCTAAAGCATTTTAACTTGAGGCTGTTCTCCAACGACACCTGGAGTTGGAATTAGTGTAGATTATTATTGCTTCACTTTGCACAGGGGAAGCGAAGACACCTGCTGATTCCTGCCTGAAGTCGGAAGATACGAACACACGACCTATCCCAGCCCCGCGTTGGGCCGACAGGAAGCAAAAGCCGGGTGCAGGCACATGAGCTCACCAACACACGTCACATATTCACATGGAACGAGTGGGGTAGTAGTACTACTTCCTCCGTTTATAAGACGTTTAACGTTTTTTTGGACAGAGCATAAAATTTGCGATATGGACAAAAATATCCCTGCATAACTGTCGGAAACCGAGTCCGATCGATCATTTGAATTTTGAATCGAGCTTGGGATCGTCACCTAGCTCGTCGTCCCCATCCACCTCGCTCATGCGCGCGGGACCGATCCCACCCTGCACCGCCACTCACTCAGATCGGATCAATTCCACCCACGTCCATGTGCGCCTAGCGCGCCGGCCTCATCCGCGCGTGCCTAGCCCAGTCGGGATCGATCCTAGGACCTCTAGGTCTGGCCAGCATCTCCAGGTTCGGCCAGCAACTCCAGACCAGCACCTTCGTCTAGCACCTCCTAGCTCGCCCAAGTCGATGGCATCCCGCCCACCCAATAGCTCGCCGGAATCGATCGCCGGTAGCTCGCCCAGTTCGTTGGCAGCCGCCCCCACCCAGCTGGACGTCAGAATCGATCACCGGCAACTTTCCCAGGTCAACAATAACCCACCAAGCCGAGCAGCTCGCCCGAATCCAGGTCGTCGGCCGCCTACCCCCACACAGCAGCTCGTCGAAATCAATCACAAACATCTCGTCGGCCATGGGAGAACGCCATCCTGAGTGCTCCAGGCTAGGGGCACCTCCAAGCACAGTCTAGGCAACCTCTAGGCTTCTCCTTGTCGGCTCCTAGTTGTTGGCTCCTTCTCCTCCGCTCCCAAGCAGCAGCAATAGTTCACTGATATTAAGATCGTTCTCTTGGACTTGAACCTGACTCCACCTGTAGAAGAAGACAACACTATCATCCATGAAGAACGAAAAGGGCATGATGTTACATGTGAATGGAGTAAAACTGATTGTTTACATACAGTATTCTCCCGTCTTATGCCATGCATCCCTCACTATTCAAGTCATACACAAGATCAAATACATTCTCAATACTTACATGTTGTTGCAATGCACCGTAGAGAAAAAAAGGGTAATATTATATGGATGATCATCAGAGGAACAATGTGGATATAAGGAAATACCACAAAATTTCCTGATATTGCGTGAATCGTCTCTTCTAGGTCCGGCCCGTTGCTCTCGTGCTGGTCGTGGGCGTCGCACAGCTCGGGCAAAGCAAATCTAGCACCGATACATAAAAACGCCTCCTTTGACCTCGGATTTGCTGGCGTGGGCGGGAGCTAGAGGAAGAGATGTATCCTAGTGGGAGCAGAGCGGAGAGAGGGAGAGGAGGGGTGGCATCGGCACGTGCGACAAAGAGATGGAGGGGAGGGAGGGGAGAGACGGCAGCGATATGGGCGACGAAGAGAGGTAAGGGAACAACGATACGAGAGGTGAGGGGAATAGCGATGTAAGACTCTACGGATACTAGAGCAAAATCAGCGGGGTAAAACGGGAAATTACGAAAGTTTTTGTGCGTGAAAAAAAATTGAATGTGAAAAACTTTAAGGGCAATGCAATCCCCCCGTAGGAGGGGCCCCCAGCACCATCTTTACTCTCCATTTGTTGGAGATTCGTGCTGTGTATTTTACAAAATAACCCTCCCACCTCAAATATTAGGTCTTTTGTAGTTTTTCTATCCAACCCCTAGCGTTGTCAGATATTCTACATTTTTTGTCGTTGATTGTCTCCTCGTAACCGAACCTGTCTTCTACACGTTTTTGTTTCTTTTTCACCTCATTTTTTCTTTTAAAATTTCAGGAATATTCAACAATGTTTTATGTACATTTTTTATTCTGGAAATAAAACATGCATAATTTATTTTTTTAACAATCTCATTTGGCAATTTTTATTTTTATACTTATTATTTAACAATATTTAGACATACTTACTTTGTTTCATCCTAGATTCAGAAGTTTCATACAAGATTCACATGTTTTACAAACTTGTTTCTGCCAAGAGATATTTATATAATTTTTTCATATAATACATGCATCTGTCTTTTTGTCACCTCAATTTTTCTCGTAAAATTTCAGGAATATTCAACAATTTTTTATGTACATTTTTTATTTTGAAAATGAAACATTTATAATTTGTTTTTTCAACAATCTCATTTGATAATTTTTATTTTTGTACTTTTGATTTAACAATATTTAGACACTCTTATTTTGTTTCATCCTAGATTCAGAAGTTTCATACAAGATTCACATATTTTACAAACTTGTTTCTCCCAAGAGATATTCATATAATTTTTTTTACAGAATATTCTAACAAATTCTATACCTATTTCACTAAAGTTTGACACAAAATCCATACATGATCATGATAAATTCGACGATCCATACCAGATTCGGAGAGGTTTCATATATGATTCATATAATTTTTTCAAAGATTATCAAATTCAGAAGGTTTCACTCAAGTTTCACAGCAAATCCATAAAAAATTCAACGATACATACAAGATTCACAGTGGTTTCATATTTTTTTTTTCAAAGAACATTATACAATTTCTATACATATTTCACTACAGTTTGACAACAAATTCATACAAGATCCATCATAAATTCAACGATCCAAGTAAAATTCAGAGCACTTTATCAAAGAAAACGTAAAGATCTGTCATATATTCGTACACCAAATTCACACAATATTCGTACATACGATTCACACAATATTCATACACATGCATCATTCATATTTTATCAAAGAAAATGTAGAGATACATTCAAGATCCATAGAAGTTTTCATGGAATTACAAGATACAAGGTAGTATACACCCCGTTTGATACAGAACAAAAAACATGTCCGAATAAATAAGATCCATACACGGAGGAGGCCACGGATCCAAGAAAATCCACAAATCAATTCGCAGTGGTGCTATACAAATCCATAGAGGATCTATGTCATACAAATCCATACGAGATATGAGAATGATACAGTTTCCATATACTTGACAATCTGGAAAGATGAAATTACATGTTTCATAGAACAAACGTAATAATAAAAGAACGTCAGATCCGTGTCTCTCAAAACACAATAATTAAAACTCAGATTTCCCGTGCATGAATATACACATAGAAAAAATAAAAAAAATGAAGAACGGAGAGGGGGGAGAAAATGGCTCCTAGCAGAATTGAACGTACGCATTCATGATTCATTGCGGATTCGTTTTTAGATGGATGAGTTAACAGGAACACATAATTTTCACACCCATATCAATAAATATTAAAAAAAATTGAGATCGGTAATCATACAAGAGATCTCACATCATTGAGCAGTCCCATATCGCATGATTCAAAACAGTTTCATAGATCAATCCATGGACTAGATGCAGATGAGGATTGGAGTCTAGGAAGACAAACAGAACGAAAGATTAAGATCCAGATTAAGAACGAAAGATCAAGAAAAACAGATAAAAAATTAAGATCTAGATTCACCGCAGGAGCTAAGAACACTTTAGTTGAAGAAACTAAATCAGAAATCTTGAATCTAAACATCAAGATGTGTAGATCCAATCCAAAAAAAGGACCAAGAGATCTAGGCCCATGGAGGCCGGATCTAGAGGAGGAGGTCGAGCTCGGGGTGGCCATGGGATCTGTGGCGTCGCCGGAGGTGGGGGATGGGGTGGAGAGGTGGGGGGAGACGAGGTGGAGGAGGGGTGGGGGAGGCGGCGAGGTGGAGTAGAGGTAGGGGCGACGAGAGCACTCGCTCTCGCTCGGGTCAGGGCCTCGGGGCAGGTGGGACGTGTGGGTGGGACTGGATGGGTTGATTTTAATATTGAGGTTAATTTGCAAAATATTTTAAAGCTTTGACTGGAAGACTTTTGCACGAATCTCCAAGTAACTTGCGGTAGAGATGATGCCGAGGACCCCTTCTAGATGTGGTAAATCCGCTCTCAAACCTTTAACGTCTTGTCTTGTATCTATAAACAGAGGGAGTAAAGACGAAAGCAATCACGTTCCAATTTGCTTGAGCCGACTACTACCCTACCAAGTTGTCACGTTCCAACACGGTGTAGAAAACGGCAACATCATCTGTGCTTGCTTAATTAGGAAGCAATACGTCGCACCGGCGCATAAAACAGGTCCAGACGAGAAGCAAAAACGGAAATCATCATGCATACGGAGTAGATGAGCTAGTGGGCAAGTAAACCCCAAGATACATATGGTGTTTTGTTTGGACCGGGGCGCTGGATGGAACGTATTGGCCGTTTCGATGGAACTGACAGGGTTGGCCGTGGCCGTGCATGCGATGCAGCTCCCACCCCGCAGCCAAACGCCCCACTTGCGTGGTCTTCTAGGCGCGTCCACTCACCGGACTTGCTCCGTCCTGTTTCACACGCGGCGTCTCCTCCGCACCTGCTGACCTGCGGGCTCCCCCCTCCCCAGCCCCCCATCCCTCTCCCGGCGACGACTCACCGGACTGCCACCCCGCCCACGTGTACCGCCGCAGAATCCACGTCGACACGCCGCAGCACGGGGGAGGGCAGTACGGGGGGAGGGCTCCCACTGGCGCCCCGGGCCCGCGAGACCTCGTTTCACGAGCCGTTGCGCTGCATGCCAGGCACGGCACGCGGCGCCCTCCACGTGTCTCCGCGCCCGCCTCTGCGTGGAAGGAATAGGGGCGCCCCTGTGTGCAGGCGCGACGTGGCCTCCCCGGACGGGCCAGATGCTCCCCATCCAGCCGCAGAGCCGCTCGCGGGCGCCGGTGAAGGGTACCACCTGTCCGAGGCCCTCGCGCCGCCGACCCGGAGAGGATATTTAAAGGGGACGCAGGGGCCCCGCCGTACTCTCGCTTGGCACCGCTCCCCGCCTTGTGTTGCCTGCCCGGCTTTGCTGCTAGCTCGACCAGCGGACACGGTACGAGATCTCATTCCCATGCCTGCTACTACTGATCGCGACGACGGCCACCAGAGGCAATGTCGGCGGGTCGGCAGCGCCGACGTCGAGCTCCACGCCGCCATGGCGCTCGCCGACATGGCTGGGGTCGACCACCCGCCCCCTGCGCAACACCACCACCACGCCGCCGCCGCCGCTGTACCCCAGGTCAGTAATCAGTCGATTTCTGCATCTCGATTTCACATCGGTCCAGGCCAGCGAAACGAGCCCTGGTTGTTTCCAATTAACAATTGGATTTGGTTTCTTGACGGTGGCCGGCGCGCGCGCAGCAGGCGACGACGGAGCACGAGGACGAGGAGCTGGCCAGCACGAGGCTGAGCCTCGAGCTGGGCAACGTGGGCATCCAGTCGTCCCCTTGCTCCAGCAGCTCCAGCGGCGCTGGGCAGCACCAACCGCTGCAAGCGGCGTCCTCCGCGGCGGCCCTGCCCGGATACGGTCCCAACAGGCCGCGGAGCATGCTCACCGAGGTAAAGTCACTCTCTCATCATCTAGCTCCGCAAATTCAACCTGTATATGTACGACGCGGCGTCGCCTGAACCCGCCGATCGACGGAACATCATTATTGCAGGCGGAGAAGGAGGCGAAGCGGCTGCGGCGCGTGCTGGCGAACAGGGAGTCCGCACGGCAAACCATCCTCCGCCGCCAGGTAACAATTGCTCGCTACGCTGGGTTCTCCTTGGATTAATCATCAAATCCTCCTGCTGCCCATTCGAAGCGTGTCCGATCTGATCTGATCCTCGCCGTGCCCGCGTGCGCGCGTGCGTACGTGTCGTGTCGTGCAGGCGATCCGTGACGAATTGGCGAGAAAAGTCGCGGATTTGGCATCGCAGAACGAGAACATGAAGAAGGTATGCAGTTTCGATCAAGCCAGACGCAGCAATGTTCAGCGAGTGTCCAATTTCGAAATTATTATTACTCCTACCAATGTTCAATGGTGTTTTCTTGTGTGTTGGTGGTGGTGCAGGAGAAGGACATGGTTCTGGAGCAGTACATGTCGCTCAAGGAGACGAACAAGCAGCTGAAACAACAGGCACACCATCTATCGCTTTCCTACCTTTAATTTCCTGTGTCCGTTATTACCATTTCTAGGCGAAAAGGAAAAAAAAAAAAGGAAACCAACCAGCGGAGAACCTAGTAAGTTCCAATCCAGCTCCAGTTGTTCGTTCCGCGAGATAGAGGAGGCCACATCCACATGACCACCGGTCAATCGCTGCCGTACACCTACTAATTATGGTCAAACCGGGAACCTCCTCCTCCTGTCGCTGATGTTTGTACATTAATAATAATACTTGCTCTGACAGTGATCTCGAATAATATAAATACGCCTGCTTTCCTTTATTTGTCTTTGCTTCTTTGGGTATGTGTGCTTTCTGGGCGCAACACATGCGCGCGAACGTGCTGGTGATGCGTGGTCGATGATCTAGTCGGTTCGGTTCTGCGAGCGAGAGATTAATTGCGGCACGCTGCTGTGCTCGTCCAGGTAGCAAACATGTGTACGTACGGCTTGGCGTATCGATCGTCGAACGACAGGTGACGCAAGATGTGTAGAGATTATTCAGAGCAAACAAGCGGCTAAAAAGAGCGTCATCCTTCGCTTGTTCGGAGCTAGATAAACTCTCGATCCGAGGCGAGTGGCAGCTGGCATCCCTTGGCGAAATGTTCATCGACACGATGCCCCCAAATCTTAGATGCCGCGATAAAAATAAAGTTGCACATGCGAATATCGGCAGAAATCGCCCAAAACCAAGAAAACAGAAGCAGTCACATTTTGTTTCGAGATCAAACCCTTCGAGCTCCCGCGGGGCCAGATAGGATTAGTCAGAAGCTCGCCGCCGTGCCACCGGAATGCATGTCGGTGGCAGTATGGGTGGCGAAGGCGAGCCACACGCCCATACAACCAAATGTTCGAGCCCCGGACAATCTAAGTCAGATATTGAAAAAAGTTGCAGTAATTGAGGTTTTCTACACGTACGTACTCGAAGTTGATTGACGTTGGTCGGTCACGTTTCAGTTTTTTACCACGTTGGACATACTAGCTGTTTTTCTCAGGATTTGATCGTGACTGACCATGTTAGGCCCAGAGACTAGCTAGTGCAGGGTACTGACCGAGTCAAGTGTTCTCTGCAGGTGGCGAAGACGACCAAGAAGAAGCCGTCGTCGACACCGGCGACCACGCCCATGGACATCGTGTCGTCGGCACAGCACGCGGAGGCGGCCTCCCCGCCGCCCACGCCGCCGCAGCCAAGCTTCCTGTACAGCGGGCCGCCGCCGACCATGCCGGTGCCCTACGTCTGGGGCTCGTGGCCGCCGTGCGGACCGGGCGCGTACGAGCACGGCGGTAGCCCGGCCGGTGCGGCAGGACACGTCCCGCCGCCGCTCTGCCTCCCGCCGGCCTGCGCGTGGTACTACCCCGTCGTCACCGCCGCTGACCCACGCGGATCGCCCACCTCCTACGTGCAGCCGTTCCAGGAGCCGACGGGCAGCCCGGGCGGTGGCGGCGGGACGGCCGGGGAGGAGACCGACGATGACGACGACCCGTGCTCACTGACCCTTGCCATCGATGCTGCTGCCGACAACAAGAAAAGCACCAATGCCGGAGCCAACTCTCACCAGACAAACACCGGCGTGGTGGGAGCAGTGGGTCTGCGGGTTGCACCGAGCAGCAGGGAGAAGGCGGCCACGGCGGCGGAGGCCAGGAGAAGGAGGAAGGAGCTCACCAAGCTCAAGCAGATGCACGGCGGCAGCCGCCATGCCGCTGGCGACCACTGGTAAATAAGCTGCTGGTCGATAATGGTCATGGCGATTACTAGGAGGACGACGCATGCATGCATGGCACTAAGCCATTGTGAGTCACTGGCATGCCATTGGTGATGAACTGATGATGACGATGACGATTGGTTTCTTGGAGGCAAGCAACAATATATACTGATATTAGTACTAGTACAGTTTCTACCATTTTTTCCAAGCACTCGTTGTTTAGCGAAGTAGGTTTGCATTTCAGTTATGCCCTAAGGCACTGAAGAAATGTTTTCTGTTTTGTGATTCTTTGGTGCAATCTGTAACCGGGAAAACTGGTGGTCCGAAGATGTATAGCACCTGAGCTGTGCGTAATGTAACCATTCTTTATGTACCAGCTAGCAGCCTAGCAGCGATTTTTTTGCCAGCTCCAACAATAAATCAACGGAAACGGATATCTTATCTATTTATTAAGTACTTCTTTCTATAATTCTTGTCGCAATTTTAGTTCAAATTGGAGCAATTTTAGTTTAAATTGGAACAAAAACCACGACGTCGCTGCATTGAGTAATACACACATAGTAATCATCATAAAATTAACAAAGCATTTCAAAAAGGCTTATTCTCTCGCACTTCTCTTCTTTCTCTCTTGACTTGATTCGGTCACGACTCAGTGATCCCATCCTCGGCCTTCATTCTCCTATTTCTCTCGCTAGCATACTAAGAGCACCTCTATCGGAACCCCTAAAATTTATATGATAAAAAGGCTCCGTATCCTCTAAAATTTTGATCACCTAAAAGTCGGCGGCCCAATTCCGGACCCTATATTAGATGATCCAAATTTTGTAAGCTTCATTTTCACTCCTCTATCACATACACAAACAATATCATGGCAAACATTTGAACACTTAGATGACTTAAATTCAACAACTAACAAGTATTTGAACACATCAAATTTAAACATGCACATATATCATCCAAAAAAGGACCAACTAGACCAAAGTTTTTAAGCCAAAAGCACAACATAGCATGTTTTATGTTATGAACATCACCACTATCTCGGCTGCCACCTCAAACACCATCTCGGCCACCATCACCACCATCGCCACCAAATTGGGCCAAGATCTTGGCACAAGAGCGCTCCCAATACGTCATAGCCATAGCATCCAATGTGCTTGGGTCCATGAACATGATGGTGCGGTTGGGGTCATCCTTCTCCTTTGCTTACTTCTCTGCCTCAAGTGCACGCCTTTGCTCTTGATCTTCTCCTTTACCAATCTTTCTTCTTCTAGTGCAATACTTTGTTGCTCCACTGCCAACTTGAACCGCCACTTCTACTCCTCCAACACTTTGAGCTCTTCCCACCGAGCGTCATTCTCCTCTTTGCATTTGGCCGCCAATGTTTTTTCTCAATGATAGCATTGAACCCCTTCTTGTAACCGGCGCCAAATCCCATGTTCTTTCTCTCTTTTGATATTTTGGAATCCTCAGAACACGGCGCCTTTCGTGGAAATAGCTGCGGTGTGACGTTTTTGCTGGCAAAAATAGCTACCGTGCGACGAACTCTCTGAAGCAAGTTAGCAGATAGATTACTTAATCATGGCAGGACCCACCACTTATCCACATCAGCAAAAGGCCACAACTTATCCACATCAGCTAAGGGTGTGTTTGGTAGCTTGGGGCAACCCCGAATCCCTATCTCCACTCATACATGTTGTCCCTAGACAAGCTCAGCTCAGCCTGTGTAAGCTAGAACGAGCTGGACCGAGACATTGTTTGGTGGCTTGTGTGAGTTCAAACATGGAACTGTCGAAAATTTTACACAGAGGTCCTTGTACAGAAAAGAAAAAATCAATTGGGTCCTTGTAAAGAAAAACAAAAAGCAATCAGGTCCTTGCTTCATAGTCATGGCGTCGCGTCGCTGTGCTCTGCCATGAGGCCTCGCGCCGCCGGGAAGTTGCGTCGCTGGAGGTCACGCCGCCAGGAGCTCGCGCGGGAGGAGGGTGTCTTGTTGAGGTCTTCATCCTCCTCACCCCCATCAATGGAATGCCAATTCTTGCCTTCGGTGTGGTCTCATAGTTCCTTCAGATCCACTTCCCATTGCCGGGTAGTTCCTTGTAGCAATGATGAAAAGTGAACACTTTGTGTGCACCCTTCTTGTTCTTTTGCTTGTAGATACCTTGTTGGATAGGGCCATACTCCGTGATTGGAATCCCACTCCATGGTGCAAGGTTCACTTGATCAACAACACCGGACCATCGGTTGCATTTCTCTTGGATAGTGCCCCAGTGTAGTTGAAGACAACCTTGGGTTCGAAAAGATGGAATGGTGACGGTCTTGTTGTAGTACTCCTCAATCCTCCCCAATACTTCTCCTTTGATAGATCCGGGCTAATCGAAGCATCTAGCGAAACATTCATCCAAGCATGACACAAAGCAACATCTTCCTCCTCCTTGTAGTTTTATGTCCTTTTGTTCTTGGTGCCGACGTATGAGGTTTCTATCGGCGACTCGGTGCCACCTCCTCCTAGGCCATCTCCTCTTCAGCCACCTCCTCGTCTTCTTCATCCACCTTGAGCTCGGTCACCTCATCCCAGGCCATCTCTTCCTCCACTTGATCATAATTGAGATCACTGAGCCCTTGTACGTGAGAGGAATCCAATTAGGACATGAACTCGACGACGGTGATTTCGTCACACTAGGTTGCCCTCGGTCGGACATTTCGTCGACCACCTCGCAGTCGGAGGTGCGACTGCGAGCTGTGACTGCCAAGCGCGCTGCAGCCTAGAAGTGGTGGCGGCAGAAGTCGTCTTGCGATATGTCATGGTCGACGCAACGGCCTTCCTCTTCTTCTCCTTTGTCGCCATGGAGAGAGCCTTCATGGCCTCTGTCGGCTTCTGCGCCCACGGGCCGCTCACCATAGGTGTAAGGGGCAGACGGCCCACCTTCGCCGCCCCTTGCCTGCACCATGCCGATAGTGTCCAACCCCTTCCGCGGCACTAGAGCCGTCGTGGGGGTCGATGCCAGCGGTGTCACATCAACAGGAAATTCTGACGGGGTTCATAAAGAACTTTTGGTGCCATTCCAGCTGGGGCATGGGCCCAATGTGGCGCCGACGGCCAGGGGAGGTGAGTTTGTATGGGAGAATGGCCGGGTCAATGGGAGAAAAGAGGTTTTTTTCCTTGGCGCTTTGGACGGTCGAGCAAAAAAATAGAGAGTTGGGGCCAATTTTTGGGGGTGCTCCTAAGTTTTTATCAGCTAACAGTTTTGCGAGTTCGGCTATGTGCGGTTAGCCAATCATTTGAGATTTTTCTTACATCTAAAGAAATATGAGGGTTCGGATAGAAGTGCTCTAACAACTCTTCTTAAGCAAAGGTTAAAACCTTGTGTCTTCCTCACCACATGGGCTCACCATCTGTTGTCCTTGACATTGTTGGGGTAACATTTCCATTCGATGCATCGGGCTTGTCATTGTTGAGGTAACCTCTATATTCGAATACATCGTTCGAACTATAGGGCTTCCTCAAAAGCTCTTCGTTTCTCGCTTGTTTTGGTTTCTCACAACCACAAGATCTATTTTTGGGCATATACCATATCGGGTTTGTCTAAGCCTTAGTTTCCTTAGAATTAACGTCAGCGTGCTAATTTGCAGCATTTTTTTCTAATCTCTCCGTTTTAAAATAGATGTAGCATGTTTATCAAAAGTTAAATGAATTTATATTTTAAATAGTATTTAGATTCATTCAATTTTTTATAAATCTGCGATATCTATTTTAAGACGGAGGAGTACCTTTTCTTTTAAGAGGAGCAACTTTTTTTCAATGGCGAACATAATAGAACTGGCGAAAACAAAAATCATTTGTAACTTATATACCACTGGAAAAATCTCACATCTAGCCCACCTTGCAACTAAAACTATCTCAGTTGCAACCTCATTTACAACTGCAAAAACTCAGTTGTATCCCCACTTATTTGTAACTTATATACCGCTGGAAAATCTCACATCTAGCCCACCTTGCAACTAACACTATCTCAGTTGCAACCTCATTTGCAACTGCACAAACTCAGTTGTATCCCCACTTATAAATGAAAAAACTCAGTTGCAGTCCACTTCCAACTAGAAAATCTCGTTCGCAACTCTAGTTATAACTGAGAAAAAACTAAGTTGCAATAGCACTTGCAGCTGATAAACCTCAATTACAATCACAGTTGGAACCGGTAAAATCTCAGTTGCAACCTTACATGTAACTACAAAAAATCCCATGTTATTGCCATTCAACAAAACAAACATGGTATTCTCATCATAATTGAACAAAAAATTAGAGTGATTGGAAGTCGAGAAGACCCACCGCCCCTATTGTCCGGGCTTCCGGACAACCGACTCAGCCTATTTCTATGGCAATTTGATAAAAATTAGTTCTCCAAGCCTTTGAATTTAGCGTTTGCACATGCTTAAAAAAATCTTGGGTCCGCTACTATTGAGAAATGACAAAAAAAGAAACGATACAGAAATAATTCCAATTAACACGAATGTCTATCATCACAGGGTGTGGCCATTGATGCATCCGGTTATCCTTTTGGAGAGGAAGAAGACAACGGTGATACACAACTATAAAATATGGAGTGTTACCGATGGATATGGATCCAATCTATTTATTTAAACGCTCAAAATATTCGGGATACAAACGCTTCCAGTCGGCAACACCAATTGTGCTAAAATATTTTCAAAGAAAATCTATAGGAATTTTTCCTATAAAGTGTGTTCGTTTGAAAGGAATGAATCCTACAAAATTCTTATCCATTGCTTTCCTACACTACAATTTTATAGAATTTCTAACAAGAGGCGAGACCTCTTGAAAAAATTCCTATATGTCTATGATAACTATGTCATGTTTTTTTTTCAAAAAGGGGTTGCCCCGGCCTCTGCATCCTCTGATGCACACAGCCTTTATTAAGATCCAAAAAGTATCATCGCGACACTACAATTTAAAAATCAGATAGGATTGATACATGCACCAACCATCTGAAAATCGGTAAAAATCTCACAAGAGAGCAAAAGCAATAACTAGACATTTTTCAATCTACTAGAATGACGCCACGAAGCCTGGCTAAAGAAATCTGAAGTAACCGCCACAAGACGGTTGCACCCAAAGACCATGTGAGTGCGTTGATGCTCTGGGATAAGGAAAGCCAGAGCTGAATCCGGTATGCCGCCATGTGAATTACCTGCAAGAAGGAAGGAACTCCGGTTTTGTTAAAAATATAGTTATTTCTACACTTCCAAATGGTCCAACAGATGGCCGAAATTCCAATTCGGATTCTGCCCTTAATCATCTTATCTATTCCATTTAACCAATTACCAAACATATTGGTGATATTAGTTGGAGGATGTAAGTTGTAAGTGCAAATAATCACGCGCCAAATTATTTTTGCAAAAGGGCAAGCTAGAAATAAATGTTCAACCGTTTCAACTTCATCACAAAAACAACATTTCTTGCACCCATTCCATTTTATCTTTGCTAGGTTGTCTTTTGTTAACAAAACTTTGTTACTGAGAAACAACATGAATATTTTAATTTTGAGTGGTATTTTTATCTTCCACAAGTATCTCTTGGGGAAATATGGATGCACATTCATAAGATCTTCATACATAGACTTAACTGAAAAAATCCCATCCTTAGCTAAATTCCATGAAAACCTATCCCGTTCATCCGTCAAGGTTATTTCCATTAACCTTTCACATAAGTGCAGCCATGCAACCCATTTATCCCCCATTAAATTCCTCCTAAAACCAATATTTAAAGGGTTTTGGGTCAAGACCGTCATGAATAAGGACATGCTTTCTATATACTATGTTGTACATGGATGGATATTGTTGGACCAGAGGTACATCCCCTAACCATACATCCTCCTAGAAACAGATGTTTCTCCCATCACCAATTTTGAAAACACCATGAGCGAAGAACTCATCTTTCACTCTCATTAGTCCTTTCCAAAATGGTGAATCAGTCGCATTGGCTTCTAACTATGCTAGAGTTTTATTAGATATTTGTTATGTAGCAACTCTTGCCAGACCCCTTCTTCCTTCGATAACTTATACAACAATTTACTAAGTAAACATTTGTTTTTAAGTTCTAGCACCTCAATGCCCAAACCCCCTGGTCTTTGGGGTGGAAAATAATATTCCACCGAGTCAGTCGGTACTTCTTCTTGAATTCATCACTTTGCCAAAAAAACGTGATTGATAGAAGTCCAGTCTTTTACATATTCCTTTTGGTATTTTGTAGAAAGGACAACATAAACATGGGCAAGCTTGATAAAACAGAATTAATGAGTATAAGTCTATCCCCTAAGATAACAACTTTCCTTGGCAGCATCCTAACTTGCCTTCGCATCTATTTTCTACCAGGTTCCATTTAGAATTTCAAAGTTACCTATGATGTTAGGTACCCCAAGGTATCTAAACGGCAAGGAACCTACTTCACAACCAAAAATCTCCCTATAAGTTTGTTCTTGTTCAGCAGCCTTGCCAAAACAGTAAATCTCACTCTTATGAAAGTTAATTTTAGCCCTGATAGTTGTTTAAACATACATAAAATTAGTTTCATATTGACTGCCTTTTGTAAATCATGTTCTATGAAAAGGATTGTATCGTCGGCACATTGCAAAATAGACACTCCCCCTTCAACTAGATGGGGTGTTAGTCCAGCTACTTCATCATTCTCTTTTTCCCTGGCAATTAGGATGGCAAGCATATCAACTATAACATTAAAAACATAGGTGACAGTGGATCCCCTTATTGTAGTCCTTTTCTAGTCTGGAAGTAATGGCCAATGTCATCATTGACCCGAATGGCTACACTTCCATCCCATATGAAGTTGTTAAGACATTTACACCATTTAGGATCAAAACCTTTCATACGGAGGACCTACTGCAAGAAAGGCCATTTTACCTTGTCGTAAGCCTTTTCAAAATCAATTTTGAAAAGAACTCCATCCATCTTATTTCTGTGAATCTCATGAATAGTCTCATGCAAGACAACCACACCCTCAAGAATATACCGCCCAGGCATAAAAGCTATTTGTGTGGGTCTGATAATTTTTTGTGCGATTCCAGTTATTCTGTTTGTTGCCATTTTAGTGAAGATATAAAAGCTTACATTTAGTAAGCATATAGGTCTATATTTTTGTATTTGTGTTGCGTTTTCTTTCTTGGGCAGCAGAGTTATTATGCGAAAATTTAACTTAAACAAGGGAAGGTTGTCTTCATGCAACTGTGCAAAAAGAGCCATTAGATCCTGTTTAATCACCAGCCAAAAGGTCTGATAGAATTCCGCAGGGAACCCATCCGGTCCAGGCGCCTTATTATGTTCCATGGAGTCTATAGCCTCATATACATGTTGTTCAAAAAGCACACTAGTTAAAATTTCATTTTCTCTGGTCGATACTTGAGGAATATCATGAATTATATCTTCTATAAGAGTGAAGCCATTGGGAGTCGGCTCCCCGAACAACTGCTTATAGTATTCAGTGATAAAAACTTTCAAATTCTCCTCACCTACAATTGTTCCTTCCTCTTGTTCAAATTGGAATATTTTCTTCTTCCTATGTTTGCCATTGGCTATCAGATGAAAATATTTGGTATTGTTTCCTCCTTCCTCCACATGTTTAACTTTGGCACACTGTGCCCACTTAGATTCCTCATTGCGCCATAGCTTGTTTATTTGTTCATTTGCATATCTTAGATGTTTTATTTCATTTTCAGATAGAGGAGATTTTCAGCCTTTATATCCAGTTCAGCAATGATGGATACTAGTCTCTCCTTTTCTTTCTTGTACTTATCACTCTGATTTTTTGCCCACCCTCGAAGGAATCTACGTAAATGTTGTGTCTTCTTCTGCCAACGTTCAATGTGTGTGTCACCATGTGTCACTGATGCTCATTTAGTCGCCACAAGATCATAGAAACCCTCTTGACGCAACAATGAGAGCTCAAAGGAGAATCCTCTGATTATTACCTAAATGAGCCTGAACTTCTGAGTCGGTCAAAAGTGGCGTATGATCCGAGCCTGTCCGAGTAAGGGCCCTCACCGTTACAAGTGGAAACTTTTGTTCCCAGTCTAATGTGACCCTAAACGAAGTTTTGCTACACTTATTCATGCAGCTATCCGAGATGTCTGTGGGCGTAAAAACCGGAGTGGGCGATTCAGGGGACCGCGGTGGCGATCCTGTGCCACGGCTAGTCTTCTCGCCTGTGGGAGGCAGGTTCTGGGCGTTGTCGTCTGACGGCAACACCGACGAGGCGGAGGAATCTATTTTTCCGTAATGGAAGGATTCATATTTGTGTGCTACGCCTGAGGCTGATGATGGCCCGGTTCTAGGGTTGTCGTCGGCGAGGGTGACCAAGCGTTTGGAGAGGAGGTGTCAACAGAGGCTTGCAGCCCTGGAGCTATGGGTTTCGCCATCAGTGTGGTCTGATCAGGTATGTGAGGATGCATGCGATGGCAGCAGGAGCGATTCTGCAAAAATTACATCTAGATCATTGCGTTCATCACAACTATGTCATATACTTAAACCTTACAAAATTTTCTGTGTTTTTCCTCCAATGCAATCAAACAACTAAGTTTACTGATTTCTATATTTTTTATTTATATAATATTTGAAGTGTCGTATCATTATTGTGGCATCCCGCAAAATCACTACTAGAAAATCGCGTTGTTTTTGTGCAATGCATTTGAGCATCGTCATCATCATGCATTTGTTTGTCTGAAACTACTTTCAATAAGCCTATTTTTGTTTTCTAAAATTACCCTTCTCTCATTTCGAAACAAAGTCTCATAATTATCTGCTAAACTATTTAACTAAAAATTATTTGCTAAAAAGATTTCAAACAAAACCAAACAAATAATTATCTTACAAAATAATCAACCTAAAACCTAAACCCTTTTCTACCTAAACCTAGTCTACCCACCAACCACAGCTTGCCACCTCACCGTCCCTCCATCTCAGCACTCCGCCCATCCACCTCACCAATCCCAGCAGTTGTTGCCTCTCTCCCTGGGCCCCACCCCAACCCCACACACCACACACCCCAGCCGCACCCACCGCCACCTGACCCCACTCCCCCTGGGTCCCACCCCGCACACCACACCCCCACCTGGAACCTCCCCGCTTGGCCCCGTCGTCCCGCGTGGTCCCACCCCGGGCCCACCTCCTCACACGCTTCCCTCCCCTCGCCTCGTCTCCTCCCTCCTCCCCCTCACGCGCTCGCCGCCCTCTCTCCTCCCTTCTTCCCCCGCTCCGGCCAGCCCGACCGCCGCCCTCACCTCCGGCCGCCTGCGCCCCTCTTCTCCGCGCCCTCACCGCCTCCACCGACGCGCCTCCTCTCTCGCCATCTCAGCGACCCCCGCTCCCGCAACCCCTCCCTCACCTCTGCTCACCTCGCCGCCCAGGCGCACCCACCGCCGGCCTCAGCGCTCGCCGCCTCCTCCTCCTCCCTCCCCTCCATCACCGCCCTCAAGCCCCGCCTGCACGGGTCCCCGACCTCGCCTCCCCCTCGGCGCCGCTCCCCTCTCGCGTCCCGCCACCCGCCAGGCTCGCCCGCCTCCCTCCAGCGCTGGCCCCGGCCGCGTGACCCCGCCGCCGGCGCGCCCTCCCCATCGGCCGCTCGCACCGCCCGTCCCCTGTCCTCTCTGAGCTGCCGCCGAGGTCGCCCCTCACCTTGAGCTCCGCCGCCGCGTGGCCTCGGCTCGGACCGCGCCGGTCCTCCGTCCTCGGCCCATCACCGACCCGGCCTCGCCGACCTCGAGCCTCCTCCGCCCCTGCCGTCGCCTTGTCTTGTTCCGGAGCCGTGCCCGCGTTCTGCTCCTCGGGTCAACCCCGCGTGCAGCCCCGCCACGTCCCTCTGCTCGAGCTGGCTCTGCCCGAGTTCGGCCCCACGCGACCAACTGCCGCCGCCAAGCCCTGAACCCTGCTGCCTCTGCTCCTGGACGTGTGCACTGGCGGCTGTCAGATGCGTCAAAGCCATGCGCTTATTCCTTATGTAACAACTGTTGGTGAGGTGAGTTGATGTTTTGATGGCGTTTGGGGATGATGCGTAAAAGATGCGGACGAGGTGATGTCCGTGAGAAAAATTGTATGGCTTCGCTCAAAGATCCCGACACCCGAACCCAAGTCCGCCATCGACACCAGAGACGGAACCCCAAGGCCTTCGAGGTGAAGCCGGCAATATCGTCTTCACGGATACGCCAAGTACTTCCTCGAGGACCCGCCAAGACCTCCGTCACGGAAACATCAAGATCTACTTCTCAGGAATCCGAAGACCGATCCCCGAGACCGAACCCTCGGCACGCCAAGACCTCCTCCTCGGAACGCTATGACCATCTACACGGACCTGAAGACCACGGATGCGACAAGTACTCCTTCCCGGATGCGATGCTCGAGAACCCGGACGGTAAGGACACCGCCGCAGAACGCCAAGTTCTTCATCCCGGACGCCAAGATCTACTCTGTCATCCGAGAACGATCCCGCCGAGGCCGAACCCCAGATCCGGACCCTGAGACCAACCCCGCCCCCCGGAACCAAGATCGTCGAGCCCCTATGTGTGGACCTTTTCCCGAGCCCTATTTTATAAATGCTATATATAAAACTTGTTGCATATAAAATTGCCATGCATGCATACTTGTCATGTGGTTTGGGGGCCTTATGTCGATTCATCTCATAATTAAATATGGGGCCCGTATGTGGACAAATCTAGTCTCATATTGGTTCCAATTAAATTTGCGTAGCGAACCGGTAACTTATCTTGCCTGTTATTACAACATTTAATTTGCAGGGTATCTAAACAACATGAACTTAATAAGTAATTATCGGGACCCCGGTTCCGCTCAACATTGCCTAATTGCATCGCATCTTTGCCATGTCATACATCATACATGCATCATGCCCGATCTTTTGCCGTAGTATTAAATATTGCATCCGGTGTTTATTCTAGTGTTTTGCTTCTTCGCGGATAAGGTCGTTGAGTGGATGCGAGTGTCGACCCGATCTTCGGATGATTCTTCGGCAATGTTTTCAGGCGAGCATCTCCCCCTTTCTACCTATCTTACTTTTATAGTATTTATTCCCTCCTGTTGATCTATTGCTATCTGTGTTGCGATGCTCTAGCTTTCGTACCCGTGATATCCCTTGCAGCCTTATATTGCCTTGGACACCATCCTATTACCTGTTGTTTGGTAGATAGTTGGACCTGCGCGTCGTAGTCGCTTGCTCAAGTGCTGTTGCGTGTCGTCAAGTACCACAGTTGTTGGAGAATTGCCGTGTGTTTATTGTTGGAGATGATCAAGACTTTAATTACTGTTTAACAACTAAAATTGAAGTAGGTAAATGCAAAGGCACAGGTGGGCAATAGATGTTATTTGGTTGTTAACCGTCCACTTGTGTCCCGTAGGACCCCGAGTACTTGATACATGTTCCTTGATTATTCGCGCTATCCACATCCGGGAGGATTATGGGACCCCCCTGAGCCAGAGCTTGATTCATTCTTATTTCTTGGGGCCACAAACTAGTTTGAGGTTTTATTTACTTTCCTGTACTTATGCCATGCTTTACTGCTTTATTACGATTGTGCGAGGAGCACCTGTACTGTTTAGGTAAGCGGAGTGTTTTTGCGGTATCGACAAGCCCAGTTTTGGGTTCCCAGTCGTTTACAGCCATTGACGCAAACCTTGAGTCCGTCTCGGAGTCAGCTAACTTCGTTGCGGGTGTACTCAATGGGGTGGCCCCCTAAAATATTTCTGAATCCTGTGATTGCTTTGTCGTGAAGGCCTCGTTGGGTTTTGATTTGGTTTTTCCGAGGTTGATCGAGTGTGTGTTGCTATTTGTGCACCCCTGCAGGGTAAAACTTTCTGAAAGCCGTGTCCGCGGTTATGGACGACTTGGAGCACAGTATCTCGATCATAGACAACTATAACTAAAGGAGTGCTATAAATTTGACTTTATAATGACTAGTAATCAGCTCCACTATAATGGAATGGCTAAATAAAACTGCCAACAATTGCTTGCTTGGGTTGTCGCTTGCGACCTTTGTATCTGACTAGTAAGTATTGCAACTATAACGGAATGGCTAAATAAAAGTACCAACAACTGCTGGGTTTTGGGATATCTCATGCTAATTGTATCTGACTAGTAAGTGTGGCAACTACAATGGAATGGTTAAATAAAAGTGCCCACTGCTTATTTTATCAGGATGATTATCTATATTTGACTAGTAATTGCTGCAACGATAACTGAATAAATAAAACTGCCAACGGTGTGAGATCCTCGGTTGGCTTCCTCGTTTGGTCTCGAGGGGGAAACACCAGGATGGGTTTGTCTGATGGTAGCATCAGGTTGGTTCCGAATAGGTCGTTCTTATCCCTCTCTGATAGCCGACGGTTATATCGAGTCTCTATAGGTTGTTTAGTGCATGCTGCGCTGCCGCTTCAGTCCACCATACCTATGTAGGCGAGGACCGCCGAATTCTAGCCTCGCCGTGTACTGGCCTCAGTACTGACCGCTCTCTTTTTCCTTTGCCCTTTGTCGGCGCCCCTTTTGTGTAAGCAGGTTTTGAGATCGATGTCGTTAGCAGGGTTACCCTTCCGGCTTGGCCTGGGCAGGGTTATGGACGCCATTGGTTATTCTTCAGGGCTCTTAGCCCCATTTGCATCTTGTCCGTAGTCGGACGCTCTATCATTTTCGAGGTGATTTGGATCTTCGTATATTATATCTGTATTCTTGACTCATTGAGTCGCTGTTGTATATATATCTGTTCTGTGGGTCCCATCGAGGACTGTTGTGTAATGTTATTACTTCGTTTTCCACCCGCACGAAAGTGCCTGGTGGGCACCTTTGAATCGTTTCTATGCGGGTTTGGCGGGAATCGCTGAAACTTGCATAGGGCCGATTCTGAGGGTGTTACAATTATATTCCTGTATTTTTCCTATTCCTGTGTTTCACAAATCCTTTGAATCAAACAAGCCCTTTAGTTCCTTGTTTGAAGCCCGATTCTCATGCACAAACATGGATGACTCAAAGGCCCTTGGGCTTATCTTTATTTCCTATAGAATGTGACTAACGTCCAAGATTTGATTCCTCCGGCACCTTGATCACATTACAGCCGTCACTAGCCACCCGATCGAAGAGAGGTTGGGATCATGTGCAGGGCCTATCTACCTATAAAAATCTAATGTGTTTCTAGGTTCTAAACCCTAGGAAAGGTCATAGCCGATGCATCGGGCCACCTCCGCCACCGATCCTAGTGCCATGTTCTTTGCGACACCCACATCGACTTAATCTTCACTGCTCCCTCCGGTGGTGGGATCCGTCGAGGATGTGTTCGTTGAGGGTTTGACATTCCCCTTTGGCCCTTTCCACCTTCTCATTCTTCGTCAGCCATCCATGTGTAGGGCGATTGTTGATTAGATTGTCCAAACCTCCCATAAAAAAGGAAAATGATTCCCATCGTCCGGGGGATAGCATCGTCCGGGTCTCCAGCAGACACGTGCGACATGGTCACACTCCTTATCTTCTCCCCCAATTATTCTCAACCGCATGAGGCACCAACTCTCTTATTCCTCTAGGCGTCTCCATGGCCATCTCCTCCACGCTACCAACCAACGGGAGGGCGCCCTACTTCTTCGCCTCCTCCTCTCCTTCCTCCTTGCCAGATTTCTCCTTCCTCCTTGCCAGATTGCCGCCGCCTCCTGCAGGTCCTGCCGTCGTGACCCCTATAGCTCCCGTCGCCATGACCCCTGCAGCTCCCGCTGTCTCCCTGTAGCTCCCACCGGCGCACTACCCCTCTTATAAATGGACTCCCCTTGCTAACTCTCACCTGAGGCTGGTGCTAGGGTTTCACCGGACGCTGTCACACTACTCCCTGCAGCCATAGGTGGCCACTGCTGCAATGAAGTACGACGCTGCTCCCTGCCATGTTGGAAATTTTTGCTACCTGCGGTGGTCAAATTTTCTATATAGGATAGTCGGTGTTGCTACATATGACAGACTATTTTGCTACATAGAATGTTTTTTAGACAATGTCTCCGACGAATTCGGTTTTTGCTACATTTTTGTTATTTTTTGCTATATTTGTTTTCTGATTTCGCTACAATGTAGTAATATTTTTGCTACGCGACATTCCCGATGAGGTCTCCGATGAGGTGTTTATAAAAGTCTCTGGCGATGTCTCCGACGAAGTAGGTTTTTTTGCTACATTAAAAAAACTTTGTTACTACAACCATCTTATGGTTTTGCTACAACGGTGTCAGCTTTTTGCTACAAGGTCTCTGGCGAGAGTCACCGACGAGTATTTTTTGACGATGTGCGGTGATCCAGCATACCACTGTATGATGTAGTACACTATACGTTGACATAACACCAATGAAACATCGTTCACTAGTGGTACATCCCTTAGAGTGGCACAACAGAAACACAACAGGTCCAAGACATGACTATAAGTTACAACTCAACTCTTTACAAAAAATCGAGAGAACACTCTAGGTTAAAGAGAGAGAGAAAGAAACTTCTTATAAATAAGAATTAGAAATAATCAACTCATAACTATCATATTAATAGACTAGTATTCAAACTATTGGGCTTGCATTGCAGCTAGTGCAAAACTCTACAGAAGTAGGTTCTATGACTAGAGATTATATTCCTATCTAATCAGTAACTTCATTTTCACTTTAGTTGATGTATATATTGACTTCATTGAAGAACTTGAGTTGTTGATGAAGATTCTCTTGAGCATAAGTTTATGTAGACGTCGTCTTTACTGGCTTCAGAATCTAGCAAGAGTTAAGAAGATACGTTGAGCACGAGCGTACTCAGCAAGTTCACTAAAAAGGAGTGTTTGATGCACTAACTACAGCCACAGACCATAGGTCGTAGGCAATGTAGGTTTTCGTAAACATTTCTTCAAAGGTTTTTTTATTTTGAAAAACTATGTCTGTCAGCCTTCACAGGTTTACCAGAACATTCATGGAGTTCTTTTCCTGCCGCGTTCGTAGCTCCTTCCCAGAACAGGGAGTAACAAGTTACAGTTCTTACACTCTATAGAGATGCGTTGCTTTACCGATGAAAGATCAAATCCTTGTTGCACAATCAGGCAATCTTTCTCGTCCATAATTCCGTGATGTGGGGCCTAGTAGATGATCCAACCCAATCACTGCCCTCTCCATGACCCCATATGTCTGCACGATCCTTCAGGCTGAGCTACATCTCCGCGAAGCCCCCTTTTGGGAAAGCTATAACCCTGATGAGTTCCCGAAGACTCTATGAGTTGGTGATGCCCCTACCAAGCTCCATATAGGCCCGACTATACCTCTGGCACCTAAGGGTGCCCACCCATATGATCGATCCTCGCAACAAAACACAGCGTCACGTTAAGGTCGTCTTGCCTACATACGAAAGGAAGAGGATACATATGACTTCTCCGTCCAATTCCAAATCTCATGGTTAACG
This sequence comes from Avena sativa, assembly GCA_916181665.1. NCBI lineage: Eukaryota > Viridiplantae > Streptophyta > Magnoliopsida > Poales > Poaceae > Avena > Avena sativa. The sequence goes on from OV702282.1 coordinate 202,284,178, forward strand.
CGTGATATACGGTGCAAGAATCATTGGCGAGATTGGTCATTAATTCCTAGATAATTTGTTCCTTTACCACCGAAACTTTCTTAGTAGGTTAATACCTCTTTGTAAATAACCTATACTCATATTATTAGGAAAATAGTGTTTTCTAACTTTCTTGAAATGCATATGATGACAACACTAAATTTGCAAAATATTTGATATAGAAAATAATCAAAGGATATGAGCAAGTGTGAACTTGCCTTTTGTGATTGCAAGGATATGTAATCACGGTCTTCGAGATGATATAAGATCCAATATCTGAAAACAACATCATTGGTCCGGTAAGGACTAATGTTTAAAGAAGCAATATGCAATTATGCATAAGTAATGCTATGCATTTTGTGAAACCCCGAGATAATTCTCCATTGTCATGAATGGTTTAAATTTAAGTGGTTCTATTAAAATTTGGTTATTTTTAAGTTTAATTCATAAATAATTATATCTTCAAATCATTTGGAAGTTTAGCATGCAAAGTATATACATGAAGTATAATAACATTCTAAGATTGAGATGAATCGCTTTATGGAAATTAGAGTGTGAGTTAATGTGTTAAGTTGTTAATTTTTGGAGAACTTATTTTGAGATTGTTATTTGAGTAAAAAAAAGAATAACTTTCGAAGAAAATGTTTCTTTGATAAGGTTTAGGTAAACTTTATGGTTAATCGAATGTGATCAATGTCTTTTGTGTTTGCTGAATTAGTTGTGACTTGAGATGCTTTATGTCTTAATTAGAACAGACAAACGTTAACTATAAAAATATATAATTAGTCTTTAGACATAATGTTTATAAGTTTTAAGACTAAAGTTAACCTTAAAAGCATAATAACTAAGGTATAGTATGTTTTAGTTATTGATAATTCTTAGGTTTATAATTAATGTTATGAGATTATTCACTTTAAATTTAAGCTAAGGATTAGTTTAGATTTGGTTTTGCTAATGTGTTAGGGTTGGAAGTCATGTTGAGCATGTTTAAGAGATAATGATCATTCACTTTTTAATAATAGTGAATGAGGCATAAAGTTACATTAAATATTGTGGTTTAAATTTGTTTAAAGGTTTTAGAAGAATATTATAGAGTTAATTATTTAAGTTTTATTCTAAATCATAATTATGGATTTAAACTTAATAATTGTTTTTAAAGGATTTAGTGTTTTATAAAGAAATATGATTAATTTTTACTTAGGAAAATGATTTTTAAAGAATTATTAAAATAGTTATTTTTATTATAATAAAATAGGTAAGAGATCAGGATTTATTACTTTCAAATCTTAAAAATCTCTCTAAAGATATATTTAATATGGCCAGTATAATACATTTATTCAAGATCTTAAAAATAATTTTTATTTGTTTTTACATATTATTCTTATGTCTATAAAATTCTATAAAGAATTAAATGTCTTTGAATACTTCCTTTAAATTTTATTTAAAAAAATAATAATTAGTATTTTTATAGAATAGTAATTTCATTTTTATATACAAAAATGATTTTTTATTGATTTTTAGGACTTTTCCTTATTTTATGAAGTTTTACTTAGGTTTTAATGGTGTTAATATTTATTTGGATTTTATTTAACTCAAACGAGTAATGTTATATTTTTCCTAGATATATATTATTTTTGTGATCATTTTGATATATCATCTGTATTTTTGGGATTTTTCTATATTTTTCTAGATTATAATTTATTTTCAGGGGTATTTTTTTTCTTTTACTAAATTATTTTAGATTTTCCTTTAAATTCTGGGTCAAGCCCTTTGGGCTGACCTAGCCTGATCTGGCCCAACTGGGCTGGTCAAATCCATTCCCCTGAGGGGTACTTGACTGTACCATCCTAGTACACACCTCATCCTCTCTGTCATGCTCGCGTCCTCCTCTCTCTCTCTCGCCCCCTTGCAGCGTCGCACTGCTGCCGCTGTTGCCGCGCGATTATGGCCCCCACGGCCTCACCAGCCGCCATCGCTGTGCATGACGAGGTTGTCGGGGACGCTCCATCGACTTGTCTTGTCCGATTTGACTCTAGACCTCTCTTCCGGCCAGGCCGTCTCCACCCCGAACCCTAGGGTTTGGTGGTTCTCGGCGAGATGGTGCTTCACTGCTTCTGGTGGTGTTGTGTTGTGGTTCTGATGGTCCTGTGGTGCTGCTACAGTTGCTCGTGATATTGTGGCTGCCTCATCCATGGCTTGGCGTGGGTTGAAGCGCCTTCGGTGCTCCCGTGCCGCCGTGGACCTCATCACCGGCCACCCTGCTTCCTCTTCTATAACCTAGCAAGGACATCAGGTAAGTCTTCTCCTTACTCTCATCTGCCCTCTTTTTGTGCACCCATAGATAAGAACTAGGGTTCTCCCCTTACGGTGTGTAGTTGTATATGATGCATTACTGCATGCTTTCTTTCGGTGATTAGTCTTATAGATTGATTATCTACTCTATTATGGAATTATTGAGAGTGATTACTGTCACTGTTAGGCTAATGTTTGAAACTTTTTTACTACCGATGTTAGTCTGATGCCTTTCTGGCCATGTTGTGATTAGAAACATAGCCTCTGGATATGGTGGATGTGTTTTAGGGTTGAGGTTCATAGTTGATCCCCTGTGTAAATATCTTTGATAAATCTTGATGAACTTGAGTGGATATATATATATATATATGCATGATTCCTAAACTGTGATGTTTGGGAAAATGATTAATAACTTGTACTTTCTAAAGATTGTTGGATTGAGAACTCTGAAGGGGATATGACCTGAGAGGCAGTGTTTACTATGTATATTCCAAGTATATGATAGATGTTTATTTTGCATGCTATAATTTTATTAATACGGAAATGTTAATACATGTGTGTTTAATAAACAAACATAAAGTTCCTAGTTATGCCTCTCTCATAACCTAGCTCGTTGATTAATAAGATGATCAAAGTTTCCTGATCATAGACATTGGATGTTGTTAATAACGAGATCACAACATTAGTGTAATGGTGTGATGAACATTCATTAGAACTATAACATTACGATCAAAGTCATTGAGTTTATATTGCTATAACAACTTACGAAGTGATCCTAATCCTTAGACCATGAGATCATGTAATCACTAACACTGAAAGAGTTTCTTGATAACATCAAACGTCACACCATAACTGGGTGATTATAAAGATGGATTAAGAACTACTAAAGTGTTATGTTGAGGCCCATGGATCGAGAGTGGAATTTTTTCATCCCGATGACGAATAGATATACTCTGGGCCCTCTCGGTGATATCACATTGGTTAGCTTGCAAGCAAGTGCTTTGATCACTAGAATGTTATATCACGAGAACGAGAAAAGAGTGCATGTCAGTAACGAGATCAAACTAGGTATTGAGATACCGATGATCAAATCTCGGACATGTAATATATCGTGAAATAAAGGGATTAAGATACTAGCCTAAAAGGTTCCGACGATCACAAGAAAGTCATCGTTGAATGTGTGGGAGTCAGTATGGGTCTCCAGATCCCGCTTCAGATTATTGATCAGAGAAGGGTCTCGATCATGTCCGCATTATTCGTGAACCGTTGGGTGGCACACTTAAGAGACACCTACATCCAAATGGAGCAAAAGTTTCATGCCGGAAAGAATAACAATCGCAGGAATTTATTTCACTAGATACCGAAACAGGTTTTCGGGTGAAATTGCAGAAAGTGTTTTTGCATGTGAAATGAAATACTAGAAAGGGGTTATATGTGAATGTTTGTCATTAAAGTAATTGAAAAAATTCTGAATAAATAAAAGGAGTTTTATTTAATGAGAGTTTGCATTAAATTTGGTGGAAATTTAATGGGAATTTGAGTGGGATTTTGAGTGGAGGGAATTGAAAGGATTTTTTTGAGTGGAGTGTCCACCCACATGAATGAGGGGAGGGCAGCCCCATGCACCGGCCACCCCCTTGGGGTCCCCCCTCTCCTATAAAAGGCACCCCTCCTCACTTCTCACTCACACCTCCTCGTGAAGGATCTCTCTCCCCCTCTAGAATTTATCCCCCATGGCCTCGGACTAGCGAGATACATGTTCCCGATGGCTTTTCGGAAAGAAAGAGTTGTGCTTCCGCTGCATCGCTGGAGCGAGGAGGCGGAGGTTTCTCGGTGTCTTGTAAGTGTGTGCGAGCACGGATGCGCTGCTGATTTGCGGCGCTAGGACTTCCTCTCGATCTTGAGATCGGCAAAAGATTGTCTACATCAACCACGAGTTTAACTCGTTAACCTTTGTCGGTCTTCAAGGGTATGTTCTCTACGGATATACATCCTCCCGTTATTTTTATCTAGTAGATAGATCTTGGTACATAGTTGTTCCCATCGTAGGAATTTTTTTGTTTTCTATGCTGTGAACCCTAAAGTGGTATCAGAGCTAAATCTATGCGTAGATGCTTTACACAGGTAGTACACATATGAGTATGTGGGCGATGATGATCATGTTGTTGCTTCTTAGTTGTATTTTGGATATTGGTGGCATAGTGGGAGGAAGCAGCCCAGACAAACTTTACATGTCCTCGCACATGAGACTTGTTCCACGCTTGACATGCAACTAGTTTGCATAAGTGGCTAGCGGGTGTCTGTCTATCCTACTATAGTCAATATATAATTTGTAACGAGTTGTCAACAATTTGGTTATCCTCGTTGTGGTTCATGTTCGTAGGTAAGAACACTTCTATCTTCGAAATCCCTAAGCCACGTAAAACTTGCAATGGATAAATTAGAGGCGTCTAGTTTAGATTGTTGCTGGGCTAGTGTTATGATATGGTGATGTTGTAAGTATAAGTATGAGATGATACTCTTACAACACACATAACGTGTAAGTTCCATAGACCTTGGCCTTACACATAGAGGTATGATAGTGATCATACCATGGTGCACATGATAGAGATCATATGCGGGAACCATATCATTTCACTTAAAAACATGTGATGTTTGATTGCATCTTATATTGCTTGTTTGGCGTTTTATTAGCATAATAAGATGATCCCTCATTTAAATATCAAGATAAGAATGTGTTCTTACTTAAGTATGCACCGATTATGTTTTTATCGCTTCAAGACATCACGTGATGATCGGGTGTTCTTGGATCCACGACCATATTTCGGGTGTAAGACAGTTACACACGCGAATACTAAGGTTCTAACTTGGCGAGCCTAGCATGTAAAGACATGGCCTCGGAACACGGACCGAAAGGTTAAGCATGAGCCATATAGTAGATATGATGCCCATTTGATGCTCGCCTTTGAAGCTACACCGACTCACGTGATGACCGGACTTGGTGTAGTGGATTTGGTTCATGTAATCACCAAAAAGGCACGAGGGATGTCGTTTTTGAGTGGGAGTTCACTCGTAATGTGGATTAGTTGAACTCAATCTATCATAAACTTAGTCTAAACTTTACAAATTCTGTTGTAGATGGCACCACCTGCTTTTAATTTCAATGTGTTCATGAAGAAAGAGAAACTTGCAATGAACGGTAGCAACTTTACTGAATAGGCCATGAATTTGAGGATTCTCCTCTCTGCTACACAAAAGAAACATGTGCTATAAGCGCCGCTAGGCCCCCAACCTTTCGATGATGCCCCTGACAAGGAGAAGAATGTCTATCAGACTCGTCAGGAGGACCACAACTTAGTTCATTGCGGCATATTGTATGGGCTAGAGCTAGAACTTCGAAAGCGTTTCGAAAACGGCAATGCATTTGATATAATGGGTGAGTTGAAAATGATTTTTGACACACATGCTGTTGTAGAGAGCTACAATGCTTCAGAAAAGTTCTTTAGCCGCATGATGGAAGAGCACATCTCCGTAAGTGAGCATGTACTCAAGATGTCGGGTTACGCCGATAAGCTTGTGTCCTTGGGAATATCGATTCCCATTGACTTAGGCATCCATCATGTTCTGTAGTCTCTGCCACCTCGATATAAGAGCTTCTTGCTGAACTATAATATGCAAGGCATGAAGAAGTCTCTCCCTGATCTTCTATCAATGCTTAAAACTGCAGAAGTGGAGATCAAGAAGGAACATCAAGTGTTGATGATCAATAAGAACACTGGTTTCAAGAAATACAAGAAGGGAAAATGGAAGGGAAGTAAGGTCGGCAAGTCGGTTGCCGTGCCTGAAAAGAAACCCCGAGTTGGACCTAAGTCTGATACCGAGTGCTACTATTATAAGGGGACTGGCCACTGGAAGCGCAACTGCCCCAAGTATTTGACAGACAAGAAGGCCGGCAAGGCAAACAAAGGTATATATGATATACATGTTATTGATGTGTACTTGATTAGTGCTTGCAGTAGCACCTGGGTATTTGATACCGGTTCAGTTGCTAATATTTGTAACTCGAATCAGGGGCTGCGGAACAAGCGACCGCTATCAAGGGGTGAGGTCAAGATGCGTGTCGGAAATGGATCAAGGTTGATGTGATCGCCGTTGGAACGCTGCCTCTCCACTTGCCGTCGGGATTAGTAATAAACTTGAATAATTGTTATCTAGTGCCAGCACTGAGAATGAACATTGTATCTGGATCGTGTTTGATGCGAAGTGGTTATTCATTTAAATCCGAGAAAAATGATTGTTCTATTATATGAATGAAATCTTTTATGGTCATGCACCGATGATGAATGGTTTATTTCTATTGGATCTCGATAATAGTATTACACATATTCATAATGTTGATGCTAAAAGGATTAAACTTAATGATGATATATCCGCATATATGTGGCACTGCCATCTAGGTCATAATGGCGTTAAACGCATGAATAAGCTCCATTCAGATGGACTTTTGGAATCACTTGATTTTGAATCATTTGATACATGTGAGCCATGCCTTATGGGCAAGATACTAGAACGCCGTTTTCTGGTTCAATGGAATGGGCGACAGATTTATTGGAAATCATACATTCTGATGTATGTGGTCCAATGAGTGTGTCGGCGTGAGGTGGATATCTTTATTTTGTTACTTTCACGGATGATTTGAGTAGATACAGTTATATCTACTTGATGGAACACAAGTCTGAAACCTTTGAAAAGTTCAAGGAATTTCAGAATGAAGTGGAAAATCATCGTAATAGAAAGATCAAATTTCTATGGTCTGACCGTGGAGGTGAGTATCTAAGTTACGAGTTTAGCATTCATATGAAAGAGTGTGGAATTGTTTCACAACTCACACCTGCCGGAACACCACAGCGAAATGGTGTGTCAGAACGTCGTAATCGTACTTTATTGGATATGGTTCGATCTATGATGTCTCTAACGAACTTGTCGTTGTCATTTTGGGGTTATGCACTAGAAATTGCTGCATTCACTTTAAATCGGGCACCATCTAAATCCGTTGAAAAGACACCGTATGAATTGTGGTTTGGAAACAAACCTAAGCTGTCATTTCTTAAAGTTTGGGGATGCGATGTTTATGTGAAGAAACTTCAACCGGATAAACTCGAACCCAAAGCGGAAAAATGCGTCTTCATAGGATACCCTAAGGAAACTATTGGGTATATCTTCTATCATAGATCCGAGGGCAAGGTTTTTGTTGCCAAGAATGGATCCTTTCTAGAGAAAGAGTTTCTCGTGAAAGGTGTGAGTAGTCGGAAGGTATAACTTGAAGAGGTTATTGAACCTTCTCTTCAAAGTATGGCGAGTAGCGCAGCGTCGGAAGTCGTTCCGGAGTTGGCTTCACCAGTTGAAGAGGGAACTAATGATAATGATCATGAAACTCTAAAAGAGAGTACTACCGAACCTCGCAGGTCTAGCAGGACGCGTGCAGCTCCCGAGCTGTACGGAAATCCTGTCATGAATTCCATGGTTGATGAAAATGATGACCCTGCAACGTATGAAGAAGCGATGATGAGCCCGGATTCCAACAAATGGTTAGAAGCCATGAAATCCGAGATGGAATCCATGTATGAAAATCAAGTTTGGAACTTGGTGGACTTACCTCACGACCGAAAGGCCGTGGAGAATAAATGGATTTTTAAAAGAAAAACTGATGCTGATGGTAATGTGACCGTCTATAAAGCTCGACTTGTCGCAAAGGGGTTTCGACAAATTCAAGGAGTTGACTACGATGAGACATTCGCTCCCGTAGTGATGCTAAAATCAGTTAGGATTATGTTAGCAATTGCTGCATATTTCGATTATGAGATATGGCAGATGGATGTCAAAACTGCATTTCTCAATGGTAATATTGAAGAAGCATTGTATATGATACAACCAAAGGGTTTTGTCGATCCTAAGGATGCTAACAAGGTGTGAAAGCTTCAGCGATCCATCTATGGATTGAAGCAAGCATCACGAAGTTGGAATCTCCGCTTTGATGAGGTGATCAAATAGTTTGGATTTGTCCAAACTTGTGGAGAAGCTTGTATTTACAAGAAAGTGAGTGGGAGCAATGTGGCATTTCAGATATTATATGTGGATGACATATTATTGATCGGAAATGATATAGATCTTTTAAACAGTGTTAAAAGTTATATAAACAGCAAATTTTCAATGAAGGACCTAGGTGAAGCGTCATACATATTAGGCATAAAGATCTATGGAGATAGATCTAGGTGCCTAATAGGGCTATCGCAAAGTACATACCTTGATAAGATTTTAAAGAAGTTTATAATGGACGAAAGTAAGAAGGGGTTCTTACCTATGTTGCAAGGCAAGACATTGAGTAAGACTCAAAGTACGGCTATGGCGGAAGAAAGAGAGATAATGAACAAAGTCCCCTATGCTTCAGCCATAGGCTCTATAATGTACGCCATGCTATGTACAAGACCGGATGTGGCACATGCTATTAGTTTGACTAGTAGGTACCAATCGGATCCAGGTTCGGAACACTGGATAGCGGTCAAGAATATCCTTAAGTACTTGAGAAGAACTATGGATATGTTTCTTGTATACGGAGGTGAAGAAGAGCTCGTCGCTAAGTGTTATGTCGATGCTAGCTTTGACACCGACCCGGATGACTCTAAGTCTCAATCTAGATACGTATTTCTCATGAATGGCGGAGCGGTTAGTTGGAGGAGCTCCAAACAACCTGTGGTGGCGGGATCAACAACAAAGGCCGAATATGTTGCAGCTTCGGAAGCGGCTCAGGAAGCGGTTTGGATGAAGGAGTTCATATCCGAACTAGGTGTGGTTGCAAGCGCGTTGGACCCAATGGTGATCTATTGTGACAACAATGGTGCCATTGCCAATGCCAAAGAACCAAGGTCTCACAAGTATTCCAAGCATATTAAGCGCCGGTTTCACTCCATCCGTGAACATGTCAAGGATGGAGATATAAAGATTTGTAAAGTACATACGAATCTCAATGTAGCAGATCCGTTGACTAAAACTCTCCCTAGAGCAAAACATGATCAACACCAGAACTCCATGGGTGTTAGATTCATCACTATATAACTAGATTATTGTCTCTAGTGCAAGTGGGAGATAGAAGGGAATATGCCTTGAGAGGCAATAATAAAGTGTTTATTATGTATATTCCAAGTATATGATAGATGTTTATTTTGCATGCTATAATTGTATTAATACAGAAACGTTAATACATGTGTGTTTAATAAACAAACAGAAAGTTCCTAGTTATGCCTCTCTCATAAACTAGCTCGTTGATTAACATGATGATCAAAGTTTCCTGATCATAGACATTGGATGTTGTTAATAATGAGATCACAACATTAGTGTAATGGTGTGATGAACATTCATATGAAGTATAGCATTACGATCAAAGTCATTGAGTTTATATTGCTACAACAACTTACGAAGTGATCCTAATCCTTAGACCATGAGATCATGTCAATCACTAACACCGGAAGAGTTTCTTGATAACATCAAATGTCACACCGTAACTGGGTGATTATAAAGATGGATTCAGAACTACTAAAGTGTTATGTTGAGGCCCATGGATCGAGAGTGGAATTTGTTCATCCCGATGACAAATAGATATACTCTGGGCCCTCTCGGTGATATCACATTTGTTAGCTTGCAAGCAAGTGCTTTGATCACTAGAATGTTATATCACGGGAATGAGAAAAGAGTGCATGTCAGTAACAAGATTAAACTAGGTATGGATATACCGATGATCGAATCTCGGACATGTAATATATCATGAAACAAAGGGATTAAGATACTAGCATAAAAGGTTCCGACGATCACAGGAAAGTCATCGTTGAATGTGTGGGAGTCAGTATGGGTCTCCAGATCCCGCTTCTGATTACTGATCGTAGAAGGGTCTCGATCATGTCCGCATTATTCGCGAACCGTAGGGTGGCACACTTAAGAGACACCGACATCCAAATGGAGCAAAAGTTTCATGCCGGAAAGAATAACAAGCGCATGAATTTATTTCACTAGATACCGAAACAGGTTTTCGGGTGAAATTGCAGAAAGTGTTTTTGCATGTGAAATGAAATACTAGCAAGGGTTTATATGTGAATGTTTGTCATTAAAGTAATTGGCAAAATTCTGAATAAATAAAAGGAGTTTTATTTAATGAGAGTTTGCATTAAATTTGGTGGAAATTTAATGGGAATTTGAGTGGGATTTTGAGTGGAGGGAATTGAAAGGATTTTTGTGAGTGGAGTGTCCACTCACATGAATGAGGGGAGGGCAAGGGGGCAGCCCCCATGTGCCGGCTACCCCCTTGGGGTCCCCCCTCTCCTATAAAAGGCACCCCCTCCTCACTTCTCACTCACACCTCCTCGTGAAGGATCTCTCTCCCCCTCTAGAATTTATCCCCCATGGTCTCGGACTAGCGAGATACATGTTCCCGGTGGCTATTCGGAAATAAAGAATTGTTCTTCCGCTGCGTCACTGGAGCGAGGAGGCAGAGGTTTCTCGGTGTCTTGTACGTGTGTGCGAGCACGGATGCGCTGCTGATTTGCGGCGCTAGGACTTCCTCTCGATCTGGAGATCGGCAAGAGATCGTCTATATCAACAACGAGTTTAACTCCTTAAGCTTTGTCGGTCTTCAAGGGTATGTTCTCTAGGGATATACATCCGCCCATTGTTTGTATCTAGTAGACACATCTTGGTACATAGTTGTTCCCATTGTAGGAATTTTTTGTTTTCTATGCTGCGAACCCTACAAACTCTATGTTTGGTTTGCTTAGCTAGTCTAGGTATTGTGACACCCTCTCTGAGTGGCACACAAGATCTGGCCTTCTACTAGGTTCTTCCAAATTATGCTCTAGATTGTCTTATATTGTGAGCTTGAAGGACCTCTATTCTATACAGTGTTTTTACTAGTTTAAAATACTGGCCTATGATACTGGTTTGAGGAAACTTCTAGGTAAAAACGGTTGCTTATTACCTGTTGTCTCCTTTCCCAGGTGTTCCATGTCTTGGTCAAATAAATGATTCCTAGTTACTATATTTGGAAGATGATTGGATAGTTTCTTGAAAGAATTTTATTATGAAACCTCTATGTAGAATTTGCTTGGTTAGAATAAATCTTTGTGACACCTTCCTTGGAATGGTACACAAGAGTTTATTCTGGTACTGGGCTTTTTTATCTATGTTCTAGAGTGACTTGGTGTTAGTAAAATTTGAAAATCTCTACTGGTTATATTAACTCATGATGCCTATTGATTCTATTTAGCCTGTGATGTTGGTCTGAGGCAAAGCTTTTGTAAAATCAATTATTCTTTTATCTGTTGCTTCCATTCTTTAGTAATCTATGATGGATCATCCTCAAGTATCATTACTACAGTCCTTGGGAATTAATTTGATAGCCCCTTGGAATTAAAATATAGTAGATCCTTACTGTTTTGAGATTCATTCTTATACTGAAATGATTTGTGAGGTGCTACTATTCAACATATGTGCCCATAATATTCATTTAAGACTTCTTGTAAATTTGATTGGAAAAAATAGAGATTATTATCCAAGATTAGTGATAATGCAGCCCGTCCTGCGAACGCTACTACATCTACTCCTACTAGTTCCCCAAGTGGACCAATGACTCGTGCTCGAGCCAAACTTATACAAGTTAAGGTTAACTCGCTCATGTTCTCGTGTGATTTCAATATGCCCCTGGATGGTTTGCTACTTCATATGCCGACTCTTTGCATCCTCGGGTATGAAGAGAAGGACCCAGGGAACGGAGCCGCCACGACGGAAGAGACCAACAACATCCAGATTCCAGCGGTACTACCGGGTCCTACAACCAGTACTAGCGGTGAGAGCGGCACTACCGGACCCTACTACCGCGCACTCCAGAAGGAACCCATCCAAGCCCCAGACGTCAGCGGTACTACCGGCACCGGAACTGGTACTACCGGTCAGCGGTACTACCGCCCCCTACTACAACACGCTACTGATAGTTACAACTGAAGCTCCTGGACCACAAGCGGTACTACCGGTGCCAGAGCGGTACTACCGGTCATGACCGGTACTACTGGTCCTGCGTCCGGTAATATTGGCCGTGCCTGAACCTACACGCGTCAACTCGGCCCCGCGCCATGTACCCCTTATTATATTTTTCCGTTTCGTTCCAAAACTACCCCTGTTTAAGTGGCTGGACTATAAATAGCCCCACCCTCCATTGTAATGCTTAGACTTGGATAATTGTAATTGAAGACACCCCTTGAGGATCTATCAATTACTAGTCTCATGCTCCTTGACAAGGAGCACCAATTATCCCCCACCTCTTGGATTTTGCCTCGTGCGTTCAAGTTGTACAAGTCCTTGGAGTTCGGTGTTCGTCTCCAAGTAGTCAAGATCTCATCAAGCCTCTCACCCCTGTTGTTGGCCGTGGGAGAGTGTCTTGCCCAACGCCGATCCTAGGATTGTGTTGGACCGGATGCCCCCAGCGTGAGCTATCGGCTTGTATCGTGTTTTTGTGTGTGTGTGTTCATCGAGTTCTTCGCGTGTGTGTTCGTGGATTTCATCCCCCTCCTCCTTCCACTCACTTACCCCTCGATTTCCACGGGATTCGTGAAAGATCGGGCCACCCCAAGGGGTCACCCCTAATATATTGGTATTAAGAGCTAGGTTGATCACGAATTTCCCCTCAATTTTTTCTTCTATCCATCATAAATTCGAAAATTACCAAAAAGAGCCCCAAATTGCGTTCGGACTGATCTTTGGATTTGGTGAGTTTTTCGTGGTTTTGGACCATAGAACTATTGCTTTTGGAGTCGATCTATCGTCTTCAGGTGTTCCTAACCCAGCCTTTCGGTCAGATTACCACGAATTTGAGGCTTTTCTAGGTCGACTGTGTGTCCAGATCCGCGGCCAGCGGTAATATCGGTCGTACTTGCGGTACTACCGCAAATCACCGGTACTACCGGTCGTTACTGGCGGTGCTACCGCCGGCGACTGACAGTTTTTCGTTTCCTTTTGCGCCTCATTTTTGTTTTCTGATCATCCTCCTTTGTTTGTTTGTGTCTCGTGTGTTTGTCCCCATACTAACAAAATCTTCCGCAACAACGTTCATCCCATGCTCATCGACACCGCGACACTCGAACATCGTTTCCCCCACATCTGGTGCAAGTCTTCAACACTACCGAAGGTATAACTTGCGCCACCTTGAAAACCCATATCTTCCTTTGTGTGTATCTACCCTATGAGAGCAGCTCATTTTGTGTTTGTCTAAGCATTGTGCACTTGCCATTGGAAAGTGAGAGTGTGAGGGCAAATACAAAAGTTAACATAGTAGTATAGAAAGGGAGAAAAAGAATAAAAAAACAAAATAAAAATAGGAAGATACATAGTCTCCCAATACAAAGAGAGTATCAAGCTTGTAAGCAAAAGAGAGAGGAAAAAGCGCGCCAAGGCAAGTGCACAAATCCGTTGCTTAACCCTCTTTTGGCAAACGAGTTGTGGTCTCTCCTTGCGTTGGTACGACACCGAGCTTAGACTATGTTAGGACTTTTTGTGCTCAATTTCATAGTCGTGCTAACCCCTTTCATCTCCACGTGTGCGTTTCCTCGTGTTTTTATAGATCGTATCCTTTTTTCTTTTGATCTTGGGTTCTTTACCACCTAGAACAATAAGCTTTTTCTTGGATCGTTACGTTTGGTTTTCCACAATCCTAACCTTCCACAAAAAGCTTTTGAGAGTTGTAGTTGATTTGCGTGTGAGTTTCTTTGCGATTTCACTTTGCAAGCTCTTAGCTCTCTTGTGTGGCAAGTGGTTTGATACGACCTACAAGGTGAGGTGAAAGGCTAACTCTCCACGTATTCTCCTACATATACAATTCTTGTCGGCTTTGCATCATGGACAGGAACGGTGAGTCGTCCCAACCAACGCCACCTCAAGAGGAAGACATACAATACATGACAAGATGGGATCATTGGAAGGTCCGAGGAGAACTCAACTACCATTGTGACGCACTTGAGCGGCGCAAAGACGAATGTTCTTAGCGAAACCCAAGTGGAGTTTAAGAGCATCGACAGCCGCTTTGAAGAGTGATACGTCAAGAACGTATCTACTTTCCCAAACACTTTTGCTATTGTTTCTCCTCTAAACTTGTGTGATTTGGATACAACTAACACGGAATGATGCTGTTTTCAGCAGAATTACCTTGGTGTCTAGTTTTTGTGCAGAAAATGAACTATCAGGAAAAATCCCGGAAAATATGCCAAAAATTATATTTCACCAGAAGATCCACGGAGCCAGAAGATGAGATGGCGGAGGGGCCTGGGGGGCCCACACCCCTGCTAGGCGTGGGCCCACCTATGGCCGCGCCTGGGGGGTGCAGCCAACCCAGGAACCCCCTCATCCTCCCTCTATGCCAATAAGTTGCCTGTCGACCTAAAAACCGATGGGAGGGTTCGATAGTTTTCAAGAAAGAGTTCCGCTCCGCCGCCGCCACCAGAAACCAAGATTCGGATCCAGAAACTCCATTCTGGCATCTTGCCGGGACATGGAATTTCGAGAGGATCATCACCATCATCATCACCATCATCATCACCAATGCATCTCCATCGACCATGAATGTTTCCCTCATCCATGAGTGAGTAATCCCCCACTATAGGCTTGGGGATGGTAAGGATTGGATGAATCCTATCGTGTAATCGAATAAGATTGTTAGGGCATAGTGCCTATTATCTCTATTAGTGTTATTTGACTTTGTTGCAACTTGTTGTGCTTAATGCTTGTCACTAGGGCCCGAGTGCCATGATCTCAGATCTGAACTTATTATTGAATCATTATGATAGTATTGTTTGTGATCTTATCTGCAAGTTGTGTATACATATCATCGTCCGGATCCAAAGGCCCCAAAGTGACAATAATTGGGACAACCGGAGGGGATGGCTATGGTGTGAGGATCACATGTGTTCATGGAGTGTTAATGCTTTGCTCCGGTGCTCTACTAAAAGAAGCACCTTAATTGCCAGTAGTTCCCTAGAGGCCCCGCTGCCACGGGCTGGCTGGACAGAAGATGTTGTGCAAGTTCTCATTGCGAGCATGTATGACTATATTTGGAGCACATGCCTAGGATTGTTTAGTACTTCGATGCTTGTTATTATTTCTCTGCAATGCCCTAGATCTTGAAGTTAAATGTTTAGACTCGTCCATGCAACGCTCGTCCACCCATCCCTATGCCTACCACACTCGAATCCCACTGTTTATTGTTACTATTACTATTGCTCTTGTTCCACTTCTGCTATTGCTTTGCTGTTGCAACTACCCAACTGTTGCTACTGATAAACTTCTGTGAGCAAGAACTATTTCCAGGTGTAGCTGAACTGACAACTCAGTTGTTAAGGCTTGCAAGTATTCTTTGGCTCCCCTTGTGTCGAATCAATAAATTGGGTAATACTACCCACGAAGACTATTGCAATCCCCTATAGTTGTGGGTCATCAAGACTATTTTCTTGCGCCGTTGTCGGGGAGCATAGCTTTATTTGTAAGTTCACTTGGATCTATTATTG
Organism: Avena sativa; assembly: GCA_916181665.1. NCBI lineage: Eukaryota > Viridiplantae > Streptophyta > Magnoliopsida > Poales > Poaceae > Avena > Avena sativa. The sequence continues at coordinate 202,300,080 of OV702282.1, forward strand.
TTCACTGCTACTCCTTTCATCATGGGGAAGTCTCGTGATGGAAAGTTCCCTATTTTACCATCCATTACAAGAAGAGGTACAGTCCTAAACACCTCTGCCGCTCTTGATTCACCGTCTGTTATAAGTAAGCTTGTCACACCACCACCACATACTCATGTTACACACACTGCTACTACTGCTGAGTCTGAAACTGCTTTTGATACTCATTATGTTAGTTCTGTTGTGCTTGATGCGAGTGGTTCATTAGGTCCTTTTCTAGATGCTACTATGGCTAGTCTAGGAAATACCGAAACTCCTAGTGAAGACACTGTTACACCTGTTAGCTCACCTGAGTCTAGTCAGAGTTATGATATTAATGATGGTTACATTGAGTTCACTGATTATTTTGTTGAAGACTGCCGAAACACACATGATACTAGTGCTATTAAGAGTCTCCTTGCTAGACGTACTATTATGCCTAAGTTTTCCTCTGATATTAAAGATAAAGATTATGATTTCTCTCTTGATTTATCTTATTTAGATATTGTTGAGAAAGAACCTTTCTATGGGACTGATAATGAGAGTGTTGTGGCCCGTATGAATGAGATTTCTACTATGAGTGCTTTATTCTCTGATGATTTTAAGATGCACAAGTACTTTGTTACTAAGATCTTCTCTTTTTCACTAAAAGGAGAAGCTAGGGCTTGGTTTAATAGATTACCTCCTGGTTTCATTGATAGCCCTGATTGCTTCATTGCTTCTTTCTTCCAGAAATATTTTCCTCCCAGTGCTAGACATGCTGCTTTGCAGAGACTTTTTGATTTTAAACAGGGAGAAGAAGAGAAATTGCCTGAGTCATGGACAAGGTTATGTGCCTTGATTCATGCACATCCTGGATGTCCATTACCTAAAAATGAGCTTGTTGATATTTATTATAATGGACTAACTGATGATTCTAGGACCTCCCTAGATAGCTTTGCTGATGGTGTTTTTAGGAAAAGGACTCCTACAGATGCTGAAGAATTAATGGCTAAAATAGGCAAGAATTATGATGATTGGACTTCAACTGAGCTAAATACACCTGAGCCTATTACACCTGAACCAGCTGTGCCTGAACCAGTTCCAACACCAACAACAAAGAAGAGGGGAGTAATTGCATTAAATGATGAAGTGATGAAGGAAGCTAAGAAATGTCTAAAGGAGAAAGGTATTAGAGCTGAAGATGTGAAGAATCTACCTCCTATAGAAGAATTATGTAAGCCAATTCCCCACTCATATACTATTGAGGTACACTCTCTCCAACACTTTGATGAAGGTGATATTCCTTATGGTAAGCCTCCTGATCAATGTTTAGAGGAACTTGACATTTTTATTGTTAAACAAGGTAATTTTAATAAACAAGTTCAGACTAATTTATTGGAAAACTCTAGAGCTATCAATGAGTTGAAAGATATTGTGGAAAGAACTTCTAATGATATTAAAATGCTTTGTAAACACTTTCAAATGTTTCAAACTCAACTTGATCAACTTGCTAAGGTACAAAAGGATATGCTAGTTAATGCTTCACGAGATAAACATGCTTATGGAATTAGAACTAGGAGTGGTATAGCTACTCAAGATCCTTTATATCCTGAAGGACACCCTAAAAGAATTGAGCAGGATTCTCAACAAGGTGAAAGTAGTGGTAGTCCTTGTAAGAGAAAGAAGAAACATAAAGTAGTTAAGGAACCACTTGAGCCTGCTGTAGATCCTAATAATATATCTGTCTCTGATGCTGAAACTGAGAGTGGTAATGATAAAAATGATGCTCCTGTTAAGGAGGAAGTTGAGGAAGAACCTGAGAAGCACACTAAGAACACTAGGTACACCAAGGAATATTTTATTGCTAATAAACATGGTAAAGAGAGAGAACCTTGGGTGCATAAACCTATGCCTTTTCCAGCTAAGAAACACAAGTCAAAGGAGGAACAACACTACAACAAGTTTTGTGAGTGGATGAAACCTTTATTTTTGCAAATTCCTTTGACTGATGCTATTAAGTTGCCTCCTTATTCAAAGTATATGAAGGATATTGTCTCTAAAAAAAGGAAGATTCCTAATGAGGATATTTCTACTTTGCTTGCTAATTGCTCCTTCAATGGTAAGGTTCCAAAGAAACTTGGTGATCCAGGTATACCAACTATTCCTTGCTCAATTAAGAATAATTATGTTAGAACTGCTTTATGTGATTTGGGAGCTGAAGTTAGTGGTATGCCTTTTTCTCTCTATAAGAGACTCTAGCTAGAAAAACTGATACCAACTGATATATCTTTGCAAATGGCTAATAAGTCAACTACTATTCCTGTTGGTATATGTAAGGATATTCCTGTTCAAGTAGCTCATAACTGCATGGTTTTAACTAATTTTGTTGTGCTTAAAATGCCTCAAGATGATAATATGTCTATTATTCTTGGGAGACCTTTTCTTAATACTGCAGGTGCTATCATCAATTTCAATAAAGGAAAAGTAACTTTTAATATTAATGACAAAGAGCATACTGTCTATTTCCCCAAGAAGGTTGCTAAAAGCTATTGCCTGAATTCCATTGAAAATATTGAGAGCATCAAGGTTGGAGAAATATATTGTCCCATTCCACAAGAAAATTTTGAAACTATTATGATTAGGACCATTGCTATCAAGTATGAGGTAACATAATCACCTTGTGGATTGCAAAGTTTTGTTTCATATAAGATTGTTTTGGTAAGAAGACTTGATCAACCTTGTTAACAAAACGATATTTAATGAACAAAATAATGTTTTCACGGTGGTTATACTTGCTTTCTTTTACTTTTCTCCTTCCTAGTCTTTGCCTTTGCTAGTTTTGGTTTTGTTAGTTGTTTGTTTGTTAGAGTTTCTTAGAGATCCTATAGTTTGGCTTTTGGTTTGCTTTTGATCCTTCTGAAAAAACTGTTTCTGCGAGAAAATCAATTTTCATACCCTGAAAATTGGCCAAAAATAGTTGCCCGAAAAATCCTAGAAAATTCAAAATATTTTTTTCCTCGAAAAAGGGGCAGAAAGACACCTGATGATGGGGATGTGCCTACTGGGGTATACCCAGCAGGACGTTTCCGACTGGCCCAGGAACAGGCGAGTGGGCCTGCAAGACGGCGACTGGATCAGGGCCCAGCATGGATCCAAGCGACTGGAAGCTGAAGGCCCAGGCGAGTAGATAGGCCCAGTCGGATTAGGTTAAACAAGTACCGAAGCCTTAACTGATTCGGTTGAGATATGTAAACCCTAGGGGAGGTGAGCCTATATAAACCTCCCTGCGGGGCGTGTAGAGATACGTTCCATCATACACCCAAGCGACTCGCCGCCTAGCCGCCGATCTCGCCCGTTGTACCACCATCATAATACAATCTAGCAGGAGTAGGTCTTTACCCTCCGGGGGCCGAACCTGGGTAAAACCCTGTGTCTCCGCCCTCATCTCGCACCGCAGATGGCTGGCCGCCCTTGCCCCTCGTTCTACTACTCGCTGCCGATTGCAGCATCTGCCGTGACCATTCCCACGACAGTGGCGCCCACCGTGGGGCCTGGCCGGTCTGGCCGGTGTTCTGCGGCGAGATCCAATCTGCCCATCAACGAGACGGTCGCCACCGGTCGCATGATAGCGATCGGCGAGATGCTCCAAATCTTGCCGAGCAGCTACGTCCCGGCGGCGCGACCCGTCACACACAGCGTGATCCTGCCGGTCGGCACGATCAGCCTCTTCGTCGGCCTCACCGACGTCATCGTCTCGGAGGACTCGGCTCGCATCCGCGAGTCGCCGCCACGCGATCGGCTCTCCGAGAGCCAGATCCGCACGATCCATCGCCTCGCCTCCAAGTACAACTCGGCCCACAGTAACGTGGCCGGAAATCAGCGGCCGCAGAAGACGCGGCCCTCAACGACGACGCCGACTCGGCGACCCCGGCGTCACTCGCCGGATCCATTACCGCGGCTTCACCCGCGGGCTCCATCACCCAGGTCTCCAACATGGAAGACTTCGAGGACCCCTCCATCCTCGGGATCTTCGACTTCGACTCCGGGTCGGAAAATTCCGTCGACCTCCGCGACGGAACCGGTCGCCACGCCGCGACCTACATGGCGACCGGCACCGAACCGCCGGAGGACCCCTTCTCCACCCCAATCCCTCCTAACGCCACGGCGATGGAGGTCGAGGAACTCCGCCTGAAACTGGCGGAGGCAGTGCGCAAGGAGCAAGCCGAGCGTGAAAAATTTCGCCTCGAGCAGGTGACGGCGCAGGAGCTATCACGCTACCACCAGCAGCGAATCAGGTCGCGCCTGAACCCCACCGTCCAGGGGCGTGCCCTGAACTTCGACGATGAAAACGACCCGGCCCGCGTGGCCGAGCGCGCGATCTGCGAGAACGCGCCACCAGGAGGAAGCGCCCGGCCCCCGCCAGGGTCGACGGCAATGGGCGCCCCACCCCCACCCAACCGCACACCCCCCCAGGGACCAGCCGTGAATAGTAGTCTCCTCACGGGAGCGAGACGCAAACGGCCTCCCACTGTTCTCCACCCCGATGGACAACCTCGTGGCGGGCCGAGCAGCAGCCGACAACATCACGGCCACCGGCGACGGCGCCCTACAGATCCAGTACATCAGGGCCCTGCTCGCAAAGGCCGTCGAGCAGCAAAACGTAGGCGCCGACTCGCAGGGTCGAGTGTACTCGCGTTCTTCGGGGAGCAGAGCGGCCTCGAGCGGCCGCCCAATGGCGGCAAACACCCTCAACTGCCCGCCACCAGAGCCACTGCAGCTCCAACACCGACCCGCGAACGCAGCGCTCTCCACCAACGACCCCAGGCCAGCGACCAACTTCGTCACCGCCAACAGTCAACCCATCGACGCCCGCACCCACATCATCAACAACCAAAGCTGGCGCGCACGCCAGCCCGACGACCTGCGACACACCCTAACCAATCGCCGCGACGGCGAGCCAATGGGGTCGCTCAGTCGACTCGGCCCCAAGTGCTTCGGACCAATGATCCGAGGCAAGAAGTACACGCCAAACTTCAAGGCGCCGAAGGAGATAGAAAAGTACGACCCCTCGTACGACCCCGCCGTCTGGCTCGATACGTACCTCATGGGGATGGGGATCGCAGGCCACACCGACCTGCTAGCCGCCCGTTACCTCCCCTTGATGACGGAGGGGACGTGCAAGCAGTGGATCAACACCCTCCCCCAGGATAGTATCGACTCCTGGGAGGAGATGCGCGATGCCTTCGTCAGGCACTTCGAGTGCTCCTACACCCGCGCCACCACCATCGAGGACCTGGAGCGATGCTTCCAGGGACCCCGCGAGTCGACCCGCAACTGGGTCCAACGGTGGCAAGAACTCTGGTACAACACGGTCGGCATCCACCTGGACACCGCGTTCCATTGCTTCAAGACCTCGTGCCGCTACGAGCCTCTGGTCGCCAAGCTCAAGCGACACTCTCGCACACTCGACAACATACCGGACCTCCTCGAGATCGCCAAACGGTACGCGGAGGAAGATCCAAACCAGGAAACCGACGACGAGTCAGGATGTCAACGCCGCACGAGCGGCAACGACAGCGGACGACGGTCCGACCTACGCTACAGCAACACTCGCCTCACCGGCAAGCGCCGCAGTGACGGGCGAGTCGACTTCGTCGCCAATGCCAGTCACGCACAACGCGAGCCCAAGAGCTTCCGCCGCGACGGAGGACAACGCCGCGACGGCGGCAACTACAAGGCCAAGCCAAGGTTCGACCCTGCGGCCCTCCTTAACCAACCTTGTGCGTTTCATAGCAGGGAAGGAAAGCCTGCGACGCACACAACCATCGACTGCCACACCCTCAGGGAGATCGAGAAGGCACGGCGAGCACGGGAGGACCCCGACAACGACCCGCCAAACGGCGGAAAATTCTGCAAAGTGGCCGGCTCGCTCCATACCTTCACAGGCTTCAATACGAAGCGCGAGAAGAAGGTCATCACCCGCGCCATCGCCGTCAACGCGGTGGCTCAGGTGGACGTTCCCTAGTTCCTCAAATGGTCGGAGCAGCCCATCACCTGGAGCCGCCAGGACCACTCACCACGCATCGAGTACCCAGGCCGAGTCGCCCTGGTGGTCAAGCCTAAGGTCGGCGACTACTGGCTCCCCAAGACATTGATGGACGGCGGCAGCTCCATCAACATCCTGTACCTGGACACCTTTAGGCGGCTGCGGCTCCCGCAGTCGATGATCGAGACAACCCACACCATGTTCCATGGCATCGTCCCCGTCGAAAGGCGTACCTGATCGGCAAGGTCACGCTGCCAGTCACCTTCGGCACACCAGCAAACTTCCGCACCAAGCGGATCGTCTTCGAGCTGGTGCCCTTCGACAGCCCCTACCACTGCGTCCTGGGGCGCCAGGCATTCGCCAAGTTCATGGTAGCGCCACACTACGCGTACAACGCGATGAAGCTCCCCGGGCCGTGCGGCGTCATCACCATCAACGGCGACCCCGACATGGCCGCCGAGTGCGAGGCCAAAGGAGCCGAACTCGCCGATGCCGTCATCGCGGCAGAAACCAACCACACCGATGAGCTCACCAAGTACGCGAGCGGGGTCAACAATGACGACCCCACCATACTCAAGAAGCCCAACTCGGAGGGCGCAAACACCTCAACCTTCGAGGCAATGACGCACACCCGCACCGTCGAGCTGGTCCCAGGCGACTCCAGCCAGACGGTGACGATCGGGACGGGCATGAGCCTAGCCTAGGAAGGCGCGCTCATCGAGTTTCTCCGTGAGAACAGGGACATCTTCGCATGGAAGCCCTCTGACATGCCTGCTGTCCCTAGGAAGCTCGCTGAGCACAAGCTAAACGCCGACCCCAAAGTGCGACCCGTCAAACAGTCGCTGCGGCCCTTCAATGAAGAGCGCCACCGAGCCATCGCCGAGGAGGTGCAGCGTCTACTCGCTGCAGGCTTCATCCAGCCAATCAAGTACTCCAAGTGGCTGGCAAACCCAGTCCTGGTCGAGAAGAAGAACGGGACCTGGAGGATGTGTATCGACTACACAAACTTGAACAGCGCCTGCCCAAAGGAGCAGTTCGTCCTCCCGCAGATCGACCAAATAATCGATTCCACCGCGGGCTTGGAGTCGCTATGTTTCCTCGACGCCTACTCTGGATACAACCAGATCAAAATGGCTGTCGAGGACGAGGAGAAGACGGCGTTCATCACGCCATTCGGAGTCTTCTGCTACACCGCCATGACCTTCGGCCTCAAGAACGCCGGGGCGACCTACCAGCGGTGCATGCAAGAGTGCCTCGCGAGCCAAATTGGCCGCAACATCCACGTCTACATCGATGACGTGGTCGTAAAATCCGCTCGCCAGGGTGACCTACTCGCCGACCTGGCGGAAACGTTCGCCAACTTGCGAAAATACAAGATAAAGCTTAACCCAGGCAAATGCACCTTCGGTGTACCAGCAGGACAACTACTGTGGTACGTCGTCTCCAAGCGAGGGATCGAGGCGAACCCCACCAAGATCGACACGATCGCCCGACTCGGCAAACCTGAGTGCCTGCGCGACGTCCAGAAGCTGGCTGGGCGAGTAGCGGCTCTCAGTCGCTTCATCCCCCGCCTGGGTGAAAAGGCGATGCCCCTATACCGCCTGATGCGCAAGAACCCCACCTTCCAGTGGGACAAGGAGGTGGATGACACGCTTCGCGACCTCAAGAAGGTGCTACTCGCCGCACCGCTGCTCGCCGCCCCCGCCGACAAAGAACCCATGCTGGTTTACGTCGCGGCTTCCGAGCGCGTCGTCAGCGCCGTCATGGTCGTCGAGCGACCGGAGGAAGGAAAGGAGCGCCCAGTACAGCGACCGGTGTACAACATCAGCGAGGTCCTCACCGAGTCGCGCCAGCGATACCCGCAGTACCAGAAGCTGGTATACGCGGTCTTCAGAGCACAGCGGCGCCTGCCGCACTACTTCCAGGAGAACCCGATCACGGTCGTCTCCTCAGCACCGTTGCAGGACATCATCCACAACCGCGAGGCGACCGGGCGGGTCGCCAAGTGGGCCGTCGAGATCGGCGTCCACAACATTATGTACGAGCCACAAAAAGCGATCAAGTCGCAGGCCCTAGCGGACTTCATCGCCGACTGGGAAGAGGCCCAACAGCCAGAGAAGCTGCCATACCTCCATTACTGGAGCCTGCACTTCGACGGCTCCAAGAACGCGGACGGTGCAGGCGCAGGGATCGTGCTAACTTCATCGAAGGGCGACAAGCTCCGCTACATCCTCTGCCTCGACTTCACACCCTGCACCAACAACATGGCCGAGTACGAGGCCTTACTCCACGGCATGCGAGCTGCCAGGAAGATGAACGTCAACCGCCTACGCTGCTACGGAGACTCCGACCTCGTCGCTGGGCAAGTCGCTGGCACCTGCGACGCTGTCTCCCCCACCATGGCGGCGTACCGCCAAGCAGTGGACAAGCTGGGCGGACACTTCGCAGGCTACTCCGTCGAGTGGATTGACAGGCGGAAGAACGAGGAGGCCGACGCACTCTCTCGCAATGGGTCGGCTCGACTCGCACCACCAGCCGGCGTCTTCCTCGACACAATCACCAAGCCATCAGTCTCTCCCCCGAGGGAGATCGACATCGGAGTCCCGTTACAATCGGAGGCAGCCCTGGTCGCACTCGTCACCGAGCCAGACGACTGGACCAAGCCCTACGTCGCCTACCTAGAGGCCGGCACCTTGCCGGCAGACGAGACGGACGCTCGGATGATTGCACGCCGATGCAAGTCCTACACCGTCATCGACGGCGAGCTCCACAAGCGCAGCGTCACCGGCGTGTTCCAACACTGCGTCCAAACCGCCGAAGGACGCAAGATCCTCCACGACATCCACTCCGGCGACTGCGGCCACCACGCCGGCGCCCGCTCTCTGGTCGCCAAGGCTATGCGGCATGGCTTTTACTGGCCCACCGCACACGCTGATGCCGTCGACATTGTCCAGCGGTGCGCCGGGTGCCAGAAGTACGCCAACCAGACGCACGTGCCGAGCTCAGCGCTCAAGACAATCCCCATCACCTGGACATTCGCCGTATGGGGCATGGACATGGTAGCCCCTTCAAAAAGGCTCCCTCCGGCTACACCCACCTTCTGGTCGCGGTCGACAAATTCACAAAGTGGGTGGAGGCCAAGCTAGTCCGGAAATGCGACAGGAAGACCGCCACTAAATTCCTACGCGAGCTCATATATCGCTACGGGTTCCCAAACAACATCATCACGGACAACAGCACCAACTTCGCCAAAGGAGCCATGGCCGAATTCTACGAAGAACACCACATCCGGCTCGACCTCGCGTCAGTCGCCCACCCGGAGTCCAACGGCCAGGCGGAACGGGCCAATCAAAGCATCCTACACGGCCTGAAGCCGCGACTTCAAGTACCACTCGAGCGCACCGCCGGGTGCTGGGTCGAAGAGCTACCCTCTGTCATCTGGGCATCCGCACCTCAGTCAATAGGTCGACAGGATTCACCCCCTTCTTCATGGTGTACGGCGCCGAGGCATTCATGCCCACCGACCTTGAGCACGACTCGCCGAGGGTCGTCCACTACACGGAGGCTGCGAACGAACTCGCACGACATGATGGAGTCGATCAACTTGACGAGGCATGCGACCTAGCTCGCTCGCGCACCACCATCTATCAACAAGGACTCCGCCTCTACCACAGCCGGCGGGTGAAAACTCGCACCTTCCAGGAAGGCGACCTGGTGGTGCGCCTCATCCAGGACAAGAAGGGCATGCACAAGCTTTCCCCTCCATGGGAGGGACCATTCGCCATCGGGCGCGTACTCGGCAACGACGCTTACTACCTCATCGACGTCCGCGGGGACGGCAAACTCGACGTCAAGCGACCATGGAATGTAAACCTCCTACGGAAGTTCTATTCCTAGAACTCCACATATGTACTCTCCAGTCGCTATGAAATAAAAAGAATCGGTTACCGTAAATTGCGCCTACTCTCCGTGTCTTGTGCCACTAGCACTCGTAATAACAGCATCAAGCTAACCGCAGAAGTCAACCTTTGGTAAAGCGATCGGCACGGCCAAGTAGTGCGATGCAAGAGCACTGGGTCACCTCAGGTTTTGCATCGTCCACGAAAAACGCCTACCCGGAGCCCCATTTGAGTCGCCCAGCCCGACTGGCTCTACGAGCCAAGACAACTGACTTCGCTTCTTACAGCGACCATGATCCTCCGCATCCTCGACATAGCGACTCGAACGGCCAAGTACCGCGCTCGGGGACTGACGACCAGTTCAACGCGAGCGGCCCGGGAAAATGCCAAGTATGAGAGCATGCCCAGGACTCGCCACGCGACTGACCCAACGGGCCAGGCAGGAGTGATGTGCTCAAACTAACGCGCCAAGTCCTCACCCACCCTCGAGTCGCGCCTAGAACAACCAAGTACCACGCTCGGGGACTCGGCCACCCGACCTCGTTCGCGCAAGGGAAAATGGTGAAGTACAGAGCGCTCAAGGGAGTCGCCTTGCGACTGGCTCTTCGAGTCCGGGCGAGTCGACCACAATAACAAAACATTCAAAAACCAAAAACACATCACAAACGAGGTAAACCCCACAAATGGGCGGACGCGCTCGGGGACTCGTTCAACCCTCAATCATAAAACACATGACAAATCACAAAACAGACACAATATCTCATTCAATAGCATGTTGCATTGTCTCAAATTACATAGTATGCCGAATGGCAGAACTGCTACTAACGCCCCAGGGCAACGTAGCTTACTCCGCAGGCTTCGACGACGACTCGCCAGTACCCTTGTGATTGTGGATGAAGGGAGTGTACGGGTTTGACGGATATGTCGTCAGCTCACCCGCCATCGCCGCACGAAAGGGCTGCTCGACCTTGAATTCCTTGTGCTGCGGCTCGGGGTCGTTGGGTGCGACGACCGTTTCCTGGTAAGGAAGGAGGTCGCCCATCGCCCAGACGCGCTCGGAGTACACCGTGGCGCGATCCGTCAACTTGAGCACCTCGGAGATCTCCACCGCGCCAGTCGACGACGGGTAGCCACTTGTCACATCGTCGAGGTCGAAGTCCTCCGGGAAGAGAGCAAGCCCAAGGCTAAGCGCCGTCGCCGCTCCGTGCCGGAACGCCGATCGCGTCATGAACTCAACGACCGAGGGCGCCTTCTCCAAGTACTTCCACACCTCGACGAGGTCGCTGGGAATTACTTCCGTGGGCGATATCTCCTGGAGGTAGGCTCGGATGCATGTCGCCGACAACATCGCCGAGTTGACGAGCGTGGCCACCCATTGCCACGCGTCGAACGAGCTCGCCTCTTCCGCGCTGTCAATGATGCGACATGCGAATAGAAGATAACAGTAAGTACGTCGGAGATCACAAAAAGGCACATGCAATAGGCAGGGGCAGACAAACTCACCAATCAAGGGACGGGAGAGTTCTGTGATGAAGCTCTGAAGAGAAGTGTAATCGTCCTGAAGCCCGGCAACAAGGGCGTCAGAAACCTTACGTTCTTCCGCGGCGGCCGTAACGGCGGCCTTGGCTCGACCATCCGCCGAATTCGCTTCTTTTCTCGCCTCCTTCAGCTCGTGCTTGAGGTCGGCGATCCATTTCTCAGCCGAGCTCAATGCCGATTGAGCCGCTGCCAACTCACCCGCTGGGACAAGCCCCTGGCGAGCCTCCTCTGCCTTCGCAGCAACTGCCTGAAGCCCCTTATTCGCCTCTTGGACGGCGGCCAGTTCCTTCTCTGCGCGGTGTTTCGCTGCCAATCGGTCAATTGACTCACGTTGCAGACCCTGCACACAATTCAAACAGTTAACCAAAGCGAAATCCTAAGTGCCCACCCGCTGAAATTCAGCGAGTGCGCACTCGGGGACTGGCAATCAAGAAATCCTAAGTGCCCACCCGCTGAAATTCAGCGAGTGCACACTCGGGGACTGGCAATCAAGAAATCCTAAGTGCCCACCCGCTGAAATTCAGCGAGTGCGCACTCGGGGACTGGAAATCAATAAATCCTAAGTGCCCACCCGCTGAAATTCAGCGAGTGCGCACTCGGGGACTGGACGCGAAAAATAATAACAAGACACTAAAAGAATCAGACCGCTGCAACACACCAGCCTGATCCTCGGGGACTGGACATACCTGGATGGCTGCGCCAAGCATGCCGTGAAGTTTATCGCATCCACAGACGCGAGGAGAGCCGACGTGTGCCCACGACGCTGCTTGACTTCCGTGTCGGCGACCCCAGGTGCACGGCTCGAGGGCGAGGTCCACTCGCTGTAGCCGATCTGGCCATGAAGCGCGGGAACATGGCGATGGAGGCACCGACACCAAAGGAGGCCGGCTCGGTCACCCCAGGTGAGGGAGCACCCTCCTTCGTGGGTACGGCCGCCTCCATTGCGGGTTCATTCGGCGCGACCGCCGTGTCATTGGAGATCGTGACGATATCGTCACCCTTGGCCTTCTTGGCGCCATCCGCAGGGACGATGACTTCGTCCGCCTTCCTCTTCCGGGAGGGATCCTCTTCGCTGACGACGGGTGGCACCTTAGCCACGGTCGGATGGCCTATCTTCTTCGCTCCGGTCCTAAAAATCGATTGCGTGAGCAAGATAATTCAAGCTGCTATGAAAGACAAAAGTAGGTGAGCGAACTCACTTGGCGACTGGAATGAAGCGTAGCCTGGTGCGGATGCCGGCCGGCTTCTCCAGTTCAGGGCCCAGTCGGCGGCTGAGGCCCATCTCCAGGACGTCGTGTGCCCAAGACACGGACGGCTTCTTCGTCGTCGAGGCCGCAACGGGAGCCTCTGGGACATCTTCAGCAGGAGCTTCCCTGCGAGGCAAAGCCGCCGCAGCCGGAGTGGCCCCTAGCCTAGAGACTGGGGCGAATGGTGGAGGCATCGAGGCCAGTGGCACCTCGACAGTGGCCGTGTCTAGCGCGGCTGCCGTCGGCGGCGCCTCGTCCTTGGCCGGGCTAGGGGCATCGGAGCTGCTCGCCGAGTGCGGTGGCGAGGCCGGCCTCATCGTCTTTGTCTTCTTCTTCGGAGGGGCCTTCACCTCCTTCTCCTTCTTCTTCTTCTTCGACGGAGTAGCCTGGCGGCGCGAGGTGGTCTCCGGAAGTTCGTCATCGTCATCATGATGCTCGAGGCTTTTACTCGCCTCAAGCTCACGCTGACGCTGCCCGGGGGTCTTGCGGACCAGCGGGGCGACCTCCTCCTCGGATTCGTCGTCGCCGTTGCTCTCGTCACTCTCGGTGTCGCCCTTGGCGGGAGGCGACTCGCCCATGTCCTGGACAGACGAGCTCGAGTTCTCGTCGTCTGAAGGCGGGAGCCATCCTTCCACCACTTGGAATAGCTGCAATGAACACAAAATGAAATTAGAATGACCGCGACTGCAAAAACTGCGACTGCAAATGATGCGAGGTGATTACCGTTGGGGCTGGATGCTTTGCGGTGTAGGGGGCGACCCCAGCCTTTGCGTCCAGGTACACCGCTTGGGTGATCTTCTTCAGTGCTGGGGTGTAGTCCTCGAGCTTCCACTCGGCTAGGCTGGACTTCGTCGAGTCCTCCCGGCCCGTGTATTGGTACATGTAGTGGTCGCGCCGAGCCAGAGGGACAAGCCGCCGCCCGAGCTAGCAGTTATATAAGTTGATCGTCTGGAGGCCCTTCTTCTTCAGACCGCAGACGGTTTGAAGCATTTCATCCACGACCATCCGCTGGTCGCTGGGGAGCTTGCCGACTTGGAGACGGCGCGGTTCGGATCGGTTGGAGGAGTATCGTGGGATCGCCACCTCGCCCTCCGGGGTCGCCTCGGCAACATAGAACCAAGACTTCTTCCAGTCGCTCGCTGCCTTGGCGGGCAGCATCAAGTCAAAGAATGAAGCCTTCGACTTCAGCCGGAATGTCAGGCCGCCCGCGGCAAGCATTGGGCCGCCCGCTTCCTCGCGGCTGATCCGTCCGTGGAACAGATCTTGCCATAAAGGGAAGTAGGGCCGGCAGCCCAAGTAGCACTCGCAGAACGCCACAAAGATGGCGAGCTGCTCGATGCTGTGAGGACCCAGGTCCGATGGCTGGATCCCGTAGTAGGCGCAGAAGCGCCGGAAGAACAGGGACGTAGGGAATCCTAGCCCCCGTTCCAGGTGGCTGGTGAAGCAGATGAATTCCCCCTCGCGCGGGTTCGGGGTCACCTCTCCGGCCGCGGGGATGCGCCAACAGCCGGCGCGCAGGATCCCGGCCTCCTCGAAGGACGCCAGCTACGCCCTCGTACACTTAGATCTACCCCAAGGCTCGGTGGAGAGGGCCATGGTGGAAGGATTTGTGGGGGGTCGGAGGATTTTGGGTCGGCTGGATCGCGATACGAAGGGAGGCGAGAGTGCGTGCAATCGGAGGAAATGGCGAGAAGATGGTTCTCTGATCGCCTGCCATTCCCCTTATATAGCGGTCGTTACCCGCCAAATCAGGGAGCCGTTACTACGCGGTGATTACGCCAAAAGTTACCGTTGGATTACCCCAACGGCTAGTTTGACCACGCTTAACGGTCCAACTTCAGCCACTCGGCTCGCCGACCTGATCACTACGACAGTGTTTCGCCGACTCAACTCGCCAAAGCTGCGATCAGGATGACTAGTTTTCTCCTTTATACAGGAGCCCGCCGACGATTCGACTGGATGTCTGCTCTGAAGCCGTATACTCCGACTGCCAGCAGCCACCTACGCCCAATCGATGACGGCCTCGGGGACTACTGATCGGGATGTGCCTACCGGGGTATACCCAGCAGGACGTTTCCGACTGGCCCAGGAACGGGCGAGTGGGCCTGCAAGACGGCGACTGGATCAGGGCCCGACATGGATCCAAGCGACTGGAAGCTGAAGGCCCAGGCGAGTAGATAGGCCCAGTCGGATTAGGTTAAACAAGTACCGAAGCCTTAACTGATTCGGTTGAGATATGTAAACCCTAGGGGAGGTGAGCCTATATAAACCTCCCTGCGGGGCGTGTAGAGATACGTTCCATCATACACCCAAGCGACTCGCCGCCTAGCCGCCGAGCTCGCCCATTGTACCACCATCATAATACAATCTAGCAGGAGTAGGTCTTTACCCTCCAGGGGGCCGAACCTGGGTAAAACCCTGTGTCTCCGCCCTCATCTCGCACCGCAGATGGCTGGCCGCCCTTGCCCCTCGTTCTACTACTCGCTGCCGATTGCAGCATCTACCGTGACCATTCCCACGACACCTGAAGTGACCTAGGGGCCACCCTAGGCCACCACACCCATGGTAGGCGCGGCCTACCTGTGGGTGGCGCCTAGGGGGGGGTCTGGCACACCTGGGCCCCTTCAAGGTGCCCCCTCACAACCCTCTTCTTTCTCTCTCCCTAAAAACACCGGAAAACTTGCTCAAGCTCGAGTTCTTGCTATTCTTGCTCGCGATTTTCAATCTGCTTGTTCAGCCCATCGTAAGTTCTATTTTTTGGAGGGATTTCTCCTTGGTATGTGCCTCCTCCACTTGTCCAATTAGATTTGTGATTGGTAGATTGTATCTTGAGTATTCTCCTGCTATAGGTGTCAGGTTGTTTGAGCTTGCATGCTTGTTCTATGCTTAGAAACTTTATTGTGATGCAAGTGTAGCCCTCTAGAAAGTTCCTATAGTAGTTTCTCACCGTTTATCAACTTAGAAATCACTTGGTTTGATGCTTGTCTAAAATTTCAGAAAAGGGAAGTCATGGACCATAACACATTTGGTGAAATATTTGAGGGTGATGCACCTAGAAGGGCAACGCTTCCAAGATCATCCACCAGTGTCAGGCCCTCATATAATGAGGATCTCATTACTCCGCGATTTGGTGACGAGGGAGATGAGGGGGATGCGCACCCCTCCACCTTTCCTTGCCAAACTTTCTTGCGGGCTGCTGGGATTCTTGATGATTTTATGACCTTGGTTTGGAGGGCTGGACTAACGAGCCTTATGCAGGATGAGAGCATGCAATATGCTACGCTCACCAAAACATTTGTGGAGAGTTTCTCCTTTACTAATAGTGTGTTCCATCCAGATGTTTCTTTCAAATTTTATGGCAGGTCTTACCATTTGACATTGAAGAAATTTTGTGGGGCTCTTGGACTTGGTACAGCTGGGTCAGCAAAGAAGATTCCATCTCAACCCGCTAATTTTTTGGAGCTTTATCGAGGAATAACCAATGATGATAGCCGTAGAGCTCAACGGGGAATGATAAGAAATATTCAGCTTCCAGCCATCAGGTACTTTGCTTACTATCTTGCCACTAGTGTTCTTGGTAGGGATAACACTAGTAATATTTCCAGTTATCATTTGGCTTTCTTAGCTGCTGCGCTCAACAATGAAACCAAGTACAATCTTGGTTCTCTCATTGCTCGTCGCTTAACTGCTAAGGGACCCATTTATGGGGGAATTATTGCTACGCGTGTTGCTGTTGCCTTGGACATTGCTGTTGATTCAAATGATACAGTCTTGGATCCTGAGAGGCTTGATCTTGCTGCCATGAAGGCGCATCACTTTGTTACCACTAGCTCTACCCTTGAGAACTTGGTTTATAGAATGCTGTTTATTGACGGGGAAGAGAGAGAGAGATACCTCTCCCCCAAACCACTTTGTTCAGTATTCCCCAGGGATCTTGGTCACGCTCCAAGGAGGATATGGACGACAAGCAGCGTTTCCTTAACTTCCATGGGCACTATCAGGAGGAAGCGCCCTCATATGACCCTATTGTACACTACACAGGGGAGTCCTCGAGCTTGTACCAGGACGAGGGAGCATCCTCGTCATACTATGGAGGTGCATCTACTTGGGCACCATGGGATTGAGCCCCACTTAGGCCAAAAGCCTAAGATTGGGGGGAGGTATACCGACATCACACTCATATATATATATATATCATGTTCGGTCGGTTTTTTTGTATATCCATTGTTTCGTTTTCTTTTTGGTTCTTGTTGCTTCTTTCTGAAAAACACAAAAATACCAAAAATATTTTCGTTGTTTCTCTTGGTTTGTTTCTTTGTGTTGGTTTGCCTTAAAAGAAAAAAAATCCAAAAAGATTTTGCTTTGTTTGCTTTGCTTTGTTTGCCTCTTATTTGGTTTGCTTTTATTTGTTTGCTTGTTTCTAAAAATCAAAAACACCAAAAAAATTGTTGTTCTTCTCTGGTTTTGTGAGTTCTTTGTAGGGTTCAGCCGTCCTTAGTGGAGTTTGGTTTCATGTTATTATTCAAGTCACACAAGTGAAGGGCAATAATGAAGATTAAGACAACTTGAGGTGTGGTAAGAGGCTGGTAACGAACTATATTTGTTTCATTTTTGTACATATACTCATCATTGTGAGCATGCTTAGCCTGTTTGTGTAAGGTGTATGTCATTATGGATGCTTAGTAGTTCTTGCTTGCTTGTGATTAGCTCCAGCTTTCTAATAGTTTGTAGCATGTCCTATGAATGTTTACTTGCATTGTTTTATTCATACTTTGGTATGATATTGTGGTATCCTCCTCTGACTGTTCATATGAATCGACTTGGCACATGCTCACGCATGCATATGACTAATCAATAGTCTGTAAGCCTCGATGATTTATTTTGCCTCAGAGTTCTTGCATCACTTTCATGCCATAATTAGTCCTGTTTTGTTGCATGCATGATTATGACAGTTATTTCTCTCTCGTTTGTCGCTCCCTCTCTATTACTAGCCTTCACTTGCACTGAGTATGAGTTTTACATGTGTTTCCAACTCCCCAAAACCAATATTGCAAGATGTGTCCACTATACCTACCCATCAGCATCATTTGCTACTTCATTGCATATTCAATATGCCTTGTTTTCTTCCAAAATAAAATGTTTGTCTGTTTTGAGAAAGTTAGTTAGTAAATCTCTCACGAACTTGATGGCACACTTTATTCCTTGCGCTTAATAATCCTGAACCACTGTGACCTGTCCATGAAAGTTATATGCTGAGAGTCAGCAGAACCGTGCTGTCACGGGGAACGCTTTCAACACTTTTTGGATATCTCATCCAGTTGATACCTTGCTCTTTTGTTTGCGGATGTCGACGATGTGAAATAAAAGGGGAGCTTGTGAGTTCATGGAGTCTATACATTGTGTTAGAGAAACACCTGGGCCGCTAGCCTAAGCCATGCCTAATCATGGTGGAAACTTGCAGCATCACCATAATGAGCATTTATGAAGCATCCTCAATAAAAAGCTATACACATAGTAAATAAAAAGATCGCTGAGATGCTCATTGTCTGCTTGCCTTGTCATTTTGATCATGGGATAGCTCCTGTATCATGTGCAAGGGGTACCCCGTTGGCGGTTCTCTATGATATGCATGTATTTACAATGACAAGAACTTACAGGTAACCAAAGTTGAGTAGCATGCGGAGCGGCCCTCGTACTCAAGGGACATGGGATTTCCAGTTTATGGTATGTCAAGCATATAACTCAGATTGGACCTCACTTTCACCTTAACCACATGAAGATGCCTATGATAGGGGCAATGAGATCTCAAAGCTAATGGGTACCTTCCTTTCAGCATTTGGAAGCCTTTCAAACTTTAAATAACCGTTTTCACAACCTTGTTGAGTCACCACTTATTCTATGATCACCTTTTTGAGAGCATAGTTGTCATCCTTGTGTTTGTTCCAAAACTTGGTTAATTATGTCACGACTTTGATGCTTGTTTCTCTGATATCTTTATTTCTAGTCTTCGCTTGAACTTCAGAGGTGCCTTGGCATTTATATTGTGCTCTTCAAACAAAGGCAAGCAAGATACCACTCTATCATACCTTATTATGAGCATTGCAATGTTGCTTATGTTTATGTTTCATGCTACTTATTATTATTGAGTTGGTTTCTCTTCATAGCTTGCAATGACTATTGAGTAGAATTAGTTGCATAGTCTTTATTATGAATTGTCTAAGCATCTACTCCTGTGCTGAGAATATTTACATCATAGGAAGAAAGTGTGTTCGTGAAAGTTCTTTTATCGCACTCAGTTTTCAACTGAATGGCTTGAGGACAAGCAATAAGCTAAGCTTGGGGGGAGTTGATATGTCCAAAACGTATCTACTTTCCCGAACACTTTGCTATTGTTTCTCCTCTAAACTTGTGTGATTTGGATACAACTAACACGGACTGACGCTGTTTTCAGCAGAATTACCTTGGTGTCTTGTTTTTTTTTGCAGAAAATGAACTATCAGGAAAAATCCCGGAAAATATGCCAAAAACTATTTCTCACCAGAAGATCCACGAACCAGAAAACGAGACAAAGAAGGGGCCTGGGGGGCCCACACCCCTGCCAGGCGCGGGCCCACCTCTGGTCGCGCCTAGGGGGTGCAGTCACCCCATGCACCCCCTCGGCCTCCCTCTGCGCCTATAAGTTCGAGTGCTCGCAATAAATAGGGATTTAAGTGCGGTAGGCATAGGGATGGATGGACGGGCGTTGCGTGGACGAGTCTAAACATGTAACTTCAAGATCTAGGGCATTGTAGATAAATAATAACAAGCATCAAAGTACTAAACAATCCTAGGCATGTGCTCCATATATAGTCATACGTGCTCGCAATGAGAACTTGCACATCATATTCTGTCTAGCCAGCCCGTGGCAGCGGGGCCTCTAGGGAACTACTGGAATTTAAGGTGCTCCTTTTAATAGAGCACCGGAGCAAAGCAT
Organism: Avena sativa; assembly: GCA_916181665.1. Taxonomy (NCBI): domain Eukaryota; kingdom Viridiplantae; phylum Streptophyta; class Magnoliopsida; order Poales; family Poaceae; genus Avena; species Avena sativa. Next base: position 202,319,784 of record OV702282.1, read on the forward strand.
TAACACTCCATGAACACATGTGATCCTCACACCACAGCCATCCCCTCCGGTTGTCCCAATTATTGTCACTTTGGGGCCTTTGGATCCGGACAATGATATGTGTACACAACTTGTAGATAAGACACCACAAACAATACTATCATAATGATTCAATAATAAGTTCAGATCTTAGATCATGGCACTCGGGCCCTAGTGACAAGAATTAAGCACAACAAGTTGCAACAAAGTCAAATAACACTAATAGAGATACTAGGCACTATGCCCCTAACAGATCTTATTCGATTACATGATAGAACTCATCCAATCCCTACCATCCCCAAGCCTACAGCGGGGGATTACTCACTCATGGATGAGGGAGACATCGGTGGTTGATGGAGATGCGTTGGTGATGACGATGATCCTCTCCAAATTCCCCATCCTGGCAGGGTGCCAGAACAAAGTTTCTGGATCCAAATCTTGGTTTCTGGTGGTGGCGGCGAAGCGGAACTCTTTCTGGAAAACTATCGAACCCCCCTGAGTTTTTAGGTAAGAAGGCAACTTATAGGCGCGGAGGGAGGCTGAGGAGCTACCTGGGGTGGACAAAACTCCCCCAGGTGCGGGGTTAGGTGGGCCCACGTTTGGGGTGGGTCTGGGCCCCCCAGGCCTCCTCTCTGTCTCCCCTTCTGGCTCTGTGGATCTTCTGGTGAGAAATAGTTTTTGGCATATTTTCCGGGATTTTTCTTGATAGTTCATTTTCTGCACAAAAACAAGACACCAAGGTAATTCTGCTGAAAACAACATCAGTCCATGTTAGTTGTATCCAAATCACACAAGTTTAGAGAAGAAACAACATCAAAGTGTTCGATAAAGTAGATACGTTTTGGACGTATCACCCTTGAGGATCTATCAATTACTAGTCTCATGCTCCTTGACAAGGAGCACCAATTATCCCCCACCTCTTGGATTTTGCCTCGTTCGTTCAAGTTGTACAAGTCCTTGGAGTTTGGTGTTTGTGTCCAAGTAGTCAAGATCTCATCAAGCCTCTCACCCCCGTTGTTGGCCGTGGGAGAGTGTCTTGCCCAACACCGATCCTAGGGATTGTGTTGGACCGGTTGCCCCCGGCGTGAGCTATCGGCTTGTATCGTGTTTTCGTGTGTGTGTTCATCGAGTTCTTCACGTGTGTGTTCGTGGATTTCATCCCCTCGTCCTTCCACTCGTTTACCCCTTGATTTCCATGGGATTCGTGAAAGATCGGGCCACCCCAAGGGGAAACCCCTAATAAGTGATGCACAAGCTGAGATCTTGGTGTGGTTTGCAAAGATTGATTGTTAGCTTTGTTTATGTTCTTCTATGATGGATACACCTCACTTGGGTGAGAAGATTGCATATGAAACAACACATGATCTGATAATTTGAATAAGATATATCATGTGATGGTTTTGTATGGACTCACCACATAGTTGATTTGTTGGTGATGTTGTTGTGCTAGTTGATGTTGCTAGCTTGATCTAAATGACTTGGTCACTCCCTGGACCTTCTTCTGCAGCTCCTGGTACTGGTCCTTCTCCTTATAGCTCCTGTTTATGGCTGCTTGACCTTGCTTTCCTCCTATTCCACCCTCTCCATTAGGTGACTATCTTGGATGGCTTCTTGGTGGATTGTTTTGGTGAGTGGTTGCTTGATATGGTGGATATATGTCAAGTGGTAGTGCTATGTGTGTTCTTGAGATAGAACTATGGCTGTGACTGTGGCTATGTACTATGAGCAAAACTAGTTATGCTGTGTCGGGCGTGGCTTTATCTCACTCTTTCTCTCTGCTGGTCGACAGTACATTGCATGTTGTTTGGGGGTGTAAGATGCTTTATTGTTTGGGCTCCTTTGGATCAGATCAAGTGAATTTATTTTCACTTTTTATCCTCTTACTAGTTACTGTCCTGGTGAAACTTGCCCCTTCTACTTGGCTTATGGTGTGATACTATAACATTTTCTGATTTGAAAGAACAGATACTACACATTGGTGAAACCTGCCCCTTTTTATATACTCAATGGTGTGAATTTGAACAGTGCACTTCACTTTTCTCTACTGAGAGTAAAAATAACAAAATAACATATTGTTTCACTTTTAGTTTTCTTTTATTTTGTAGGAACAAAGATCTGGAAGCTCAAGATTTAGTATAGGAGTAGATAGGTAGTCTAGGTTTTTATTGTAATTTTCTTCTTATTATTTTGTAAGGAATCTTGTAAAGATATTCTTATGATTTAATAAAGTTTCATTTCATTGTAATTTATTTCTTGGAATATCTTTATTTGATGTGTGTATCTCATTTTGTAATATTGTCATGGAATAAACAAAAGAAATAAGAATTCCTTTCTTATTTAAATTTCCTTTTCTTAAATTCTTTTTAGTGTTTAATATCTTTTTACTATTATCAAACAATATTACTAATAATTTTGGATAACAATTTATTATTACTAACTTCTAATTTTCAAATCTTTTTCCAAATCATTTAAATTTCAAATTTGAATTCAAATTGTTTTCCCCAAAACTCATTATTCATAAAGGTCATGCCAAAATTTATAGCAATCACTATAAAGAGCTAATCATGCCCAAGATAGTGTAAGAATCTCTAATCTCTTTAGGCTTTTAATAGTTATGATTTTATTAACTTATTTTTTTATAATTCAATATAATTATTTATTTTTGAATTGCTTTCCCCTCAATCTCAGAGGTACATTAGATGTTGTGCCGAAGTCCATGGCACTTGCCCTGATGTTTCCATCAGGACAAGAGAGATCTCGACCCCTCTATACTCTTTTAGTTTTGCGCAGAAATTCTCGGGATTTTCTTATGCATGAATGCAATGCACAAACATGTGTCCTATTGATACGTCCAAAACGTATCTACTTTTCTGAACACTTTTGCTATTGTTTCTCCTCTAAACTTGTGTGATTTGGATACAACTAACACAGATTGTCACTGTTTTCAGCAGAATTACCTTGGTGTCTAGTTTTTGTGCAGAAAATCAACTATCAGGAAAAATCCGGGAAAATATGCCAAAAATCCTATTTCACCAGAAGACACACGGAGCCAGAATACGAGACGGATTGGATGCCTGGGGGGCCACACCCCTGCCAGGCGTAGGTGGGCCCTGCCCGCGCCTAGGCGGGGTGCGGCCACCCCAGACACCCCCTCGGGCTCCCTCTGCGCCTATAAGTTACCCCTTGACCTAAAAACTGAGGGGAGTTCGACGTTTTCTAGAAAAGAGTTCCGTTGCGCCTCCACCACCAGAGACAAGATTCGGAACCAGAAACTCCGTTCTGGCACCCTGCCAGGACGGGGAATTTGGGGAGGATCATCGCCATCGTCATCACCAACGCCTATCCATCAACCATCAATGTTTCCCTCATCCATGAGTGAGTAATTATCCGCTGTAGGCTATGGGGATGGTAGGGATTGGATGAGTTCTATCATGTAATCGAATAAGATTGTTAGGGCATAGTGCCTAGTATCTCTATTAGTGCTATTTGACTTTGTTGCAACTTATTGTGCTTAATGCTTGTCACTAGGGACCGAGTGCCATGATCTCAGATCTGAACTTATTATTGAATCATTATGATAGTATTTTTTGTGATCTTACCTGCAAGTTGTGTACACATATCATTGTCCGGATCCAAAGGCCCCGAAGTGACAAAAATTGGGACAACCGGAGGGGATGGATGTGGTGTGAGGATCACATGTGTTCACAGAGTGTTAATGCTTTGCTCCGGTGCTCTATTAAAAGGAACACCTTAATTGCCAGTAGTTCCCTAGAGGCCCCGCTACCACAGGCTGGCTGGATAGAAGATGTTGTGCAAGTTCTCATTGCGAGCATGTATGACTATATATGGAGCACATGTCTATGATTGTTTAGTACTTGGATGCTTATTATTATTTATCTGCAATGCCCTAGATGTTGAAGTTATATGTTTAGACTCGTCCATCCATCCCTATGCCTACCGCACTGGAATCCTACTGTTTGCTGTTACTGTTATTATTGCTCTTGTTCTACTGTTACTGTTGCTTTGTTATTGCTACTATAAAATGTTGCTACTGATAAACTTCTGTGAGCAAGAACTATTTCCAGGTGCAGCTGAACTAACAACTCAATTGTTAAGGCTTGCAAGTATTCTTTAGCTCCCCTTGTGTTGAATCAATAAATTGGGTAATACTACCCGCGAAGACTGTTGCGATCCCCTATACTTGTGCGTCATCAAGACTATTTTCTAGCGCCGTTGCCTGGGAGCATAGCTTTATTTGTAACTTCACTTGGATCTATTATTGTTCACTGCTACTCCTTTCATCATGGGGAAGTCTCATGATGGAAAGTTTCCTATTTTCCCATCCATTACAAGAAGAGGTACAGTCCTAAACACCTCTGTTGCTCTTGATTCACCGTCTGTTATAAGTAAGGTTGTTACACCACCACCACATGATCATACTACACACACTGCTACTACTGCTAAGTCTGAAACTGCTTTTGATACTCATGATGTTACTTCTACTGTGCTTAATGCGAGTGGTTCATTAGGTCCTTTCTAGATGCTCCTATGGCTAGTCTAGGAAATACCGAAACTCCTAGTGAAGACACTATTACACCTGTTAGCTCACCTGAGTCTAGAGAGAGATACAATATTAATGATGGTTACAATGAGTTCACTGATGAATTTGTTGAAGAGTGCCGAAACACACATGGTACTAGAGCTATTAAGAGTCTTCTTGCGAGACGTACCATTATTCCTAAACTGTCCTCTGATCCTAAGTTTGCCACCTCTCCCATAGATATTAAAGATGAAGATTATGATTTTTCTCTTGATTTATCCTATTTAGATATTGGTAAGAAAGAACCTTTCCATGGGACTGAAAATGAGAGTGTTGTGGCTCATATGAATGATCTTTCTACTATGAGTGCTTTATTCTCTGATGATTTTAAGATGCGCAAGTACTTTGTTACTAAGATCTTCCCTTTTTCACTAAAAGGAGAAGCTAGGGCTTAGTTTAATATATTACCTCCTGGTTCCATTGATAGCCCTGATTATTTGATTGCTTCTTTCTTCCAGAAATATTTTCCTCCCAGTGCTAGACATGCTGCTTTGCAGAGACTTTTTGATTTTGAAGTGGGAGAAGAAGAGAAATTGTCTGAGTCATGGACAAGGTTTTGTGCCTTGATTCATGCACATCCTGGATGTCCATTACCTAAAAATGAGCTTCTTGATATTTATTATAATGCACTAACTGATGATTCTAGGACATACCTAGATAGCTTTGCTGATTATGTTTTCAAGATAAGAACTCCTAGAGATGCTGAAGAATTAATGGCTAAGATAAGCAAGAATTATGATGATTGGACTTCAACTGAGCTATACACTTGAGCCTATTACTCATGAACCAGTTGTGCCTGAACCAGTTCCAACACCAACACCAAAGAAGAGGGGAGTTATTGCATTAAATGATGAAGTGATGAAGGAAGCTAAGAAATGTCTAAAGGAGAAAGGTATTAGAGCTGAAGATGTGAAGAATCTACCTCCTATAGAAGAATTATGTAAGCCAATTACCCACTCATCCACTATTGAGGTACACTCTCTCCAACACTTTGATGAAGGTGATATTCCTTATGGTAAGCCTCCTGATCAATGTTTAGAGGAACTTGACATTTTTATTGTTAAACAAGGTAATTTTAATAAACAAGTTCAAAATAATTTATTGGAAAACTCTACAGCTATTAATGAGTTGAAAGATATTGTGGAAAGAACTTATAATGATATTAAAATGCTTTGTAAACACTTTCAAATGGTTCAAACTCAACTTGATCAACTTGCTAAGGTACAAAAGGATATGCTAGTTAATGCCTCGGGAGATAAACATGCTTATGGAATTAGAACTAGGAGTGGTATAGCTACTCAAGACCCCTTATATCCTGAAGGACACCCTAAAAGAATTGAGCAGGATTCTCAACAAGGTGAAAGTAGTGGTAGTCCTCGTAAGAGAAAGAAAAAGAAACATAAGATAGTTGAGGAACCACTTGAACCTGTTGTAGATCCTAATAGTATATCTGTCTCTAATGCTGAAACTGAGAGTGGTAATGATAAAAATGATGCTCCTGATAAGGAGGAAGTTGAGGAAGAACCTGAGAAGCACACTAAGAACACTAGGTACACAAAGGAAGATTTTATTGCTAATAAACATGGTAAAGAGAGAGAACCTTGAGTGCAGAAACCTATGCCTTTTCCAGGTAAGAAACACAAGTCAAAGGAGGAAGAACACTACAACAAGTTTTGTGAGTGGATGAAACCTTTATTTTTGCAAATTCCTTTGACTGATGCTATTAAGTTGCCTCCTTATTCAAAGTATATGAAGGATATTGTCTCTAATAAAAGGAAGATTCCGAATGAGGAGATGTATACTTTGCTTGCTAATTATTCCTTCAATGGTAAGGTTCCAAAGAAACTTGGTGATCTAGGTATACCAACTATTCCTTGCCCTATTAAGAATAATTATGTTAGAACTGCTTTATGTGATTTGGGAGCTGGAGTTAGTGTTATGCCTTTTTCTCTCTACAAGAGACTCCAGCTAGAAAAGTTGATACCAACTGATATATATTTGCAAATGGATGATAAGTCAACTACTATTCCTGTTGGTATATGTGAGGATGTTCCTGTTAAAGTGGCTCATAATTGCTTGGTTCTGACTGATTTTGTTGTGCTTGAAATGCCCGAAGATGATAATATGTCTATTATTCTTAGGAGACCTTTTCTTAATACTGCAGGTGCTGTCATCAATTGTAATCAAGAAAAAGTAACATTCAATATTAATGACAAATAGCATACTGTTTTTGTCCGCAAGAAGGTTGCTAAGAGTTATTGCTTGATTCCATTGAAAATATTGAGAGCATCAAGGTTGGAGAAATATATTGTCCCATTCCACAAGAAAATTTTGAAACTATTATGATTGGGACCATTGCCATCAAGCTTGAGGTAACATAATCACTTGTGTGGAATACAAAGTTTTGTTTCATATAAGATTGTTTTGGTAACAAGAATTGATCAACCTTGTTGACAAAAGGGTTTTAATGAACAATAATGTTTCCACCGTGGTTATACTTGCTTTCCTTCACTTTTATCCTTCCTAGTCTTGCTTTTGCTCTTGTTAGCTAGTTGCTTGCTTGTGAGAGTGTCTTAGAACTTCTGTAGTTTGGCTTTTGTTTGCTTTTGTTTCTTCTGAAAAATACTGTTTCTGCAAGAAAATCAATTTTCATACCCTAAAAATTGGCCAAAAATAAAGTTTCCCAAAAATTCCAGAAAATTCAAATAGATTTTTCCTCGAAAAAAGGGGCAGAGGGACACCTGGAGTGACCCAGGGGGCCACCCCAGGCGCCCACACCCCAGGTAGGCGCGACCTGCCTATGGGTGGCGCCTAGGGGGGTGTGGCCCACCTGGGCCCCTCCAAGGTGCCCCCTCAAAGCCATCTTCTTTCTCTCTCCCAAAAAACACCGGAAAACTTTCTCAAACTCGAGTTCTTGTTGTTCTTGCTCGTGATTTTAGATCTCCTTGCTCAGCCCATCTTTGTTGCTGATTTTTGGAGGGATTGCTCCTTGGTATGTGCCTCCTCCACTTGTCTAATTAGATTTGTGATTGGTAGATTGTATCTTGAGTATTTTGATGCTATAGGTGACAGGTTGTGTGAGCTTGCATTCTTGTTCTATGCTTATAAACTTCATTTTGATGCATGTGTAGCCCTCTAGCAAGTTCCTATAGTGGTTTCTCATCATTTATCAACTTGGAAATCACTTGGTTTGATGTTTGTCTTAAAATTTCAGAAAAAGAGGTCATGGACAACCACACATTTGTTGAAATATTTGAGAGTGATGCACCTAGAAGGGCAAGGACTTCAAGATCATCCTCCCGTGCTAGGCCCTCATACAATGAGGATCTCATTACTCCGCGATTTGGCAACGAGGGAGATGAGGGGGATGCGCACCCTCCACCTTTCCTTTCCAAACCTTCTTGCGGGATGCTAGGATTCTTGATGATTTTACGACCTTGGTTCAAAGGGCTGGACTAACAAGTTATATATAGGAAGAGAGCATGCAATATGCAACGCTCACCAAAACATTTGTGGAGAGCTTTTCTTTTACTAACAACATGTTCAAGCCAGATGTATCTTTCAAAATTTATGGCAGGTCTTATAATTTGACATTGAAGAAATTTTGTGAGGCCCTGGGACTTGGTACAGCTGGATCGGCGAAGAAGATTCCAGCTCAACCCGCTGATTTGTTGGAGCTTTACCGAGGGATAACCAATGATGATGATCATAGAGCTGTTAGACCCCTCCTTTGTAAAGGAAAAGGATCCCTGTGATTGCAATGCTAGTCCCTGGATCATTGCTAGCATCCACAGTTTAAGATGAAGTACACAGATGCAAAGGTCGTTTATTACATTCATTCCAGAGATAAAACATAGTCTTTTACAACTCAGGGCCAAAGGTCTAATACAAGAGTTTTGGAATAAGTAAATAAACATAAGTCTTCATCTTCATGTGCCACAGGCAAGCATGTTGAGTGTAGACTCATGACTCCTATTCATCATCGGAGTAACCTGCAACATCACAAGTTACAGCCACAGAGGGTCAATACTTTGGAATAGTATTGGCAAGTGATACCTTAGTATATTTTAAGTGGACTATATTACTATATGCATTTTGGCTAAGTGTAGCTTGGCTTGCTTTGCTTGAAAATAGGTTTTTCCTATTAGTTGAAATCACTAAGTTTTTCTTTGTCAAAACTTCCCGAGAAACCACCAATAGACATTGGGGTCCTTTACCCTTGTTCACCCACAAGTTTTACTTAGAAGTTGGAGTGATGAGATTCTTGTAGCTTCCATGTCTTGATGCTCAAGTTGTCCACTGCCATGGACTTGGCTAAGTACTTAGGTTTTTCCATCTGCAGAGGTTGTGCACTTTCCCCACCAGACTTGGTTTCCCAAGACAGGACCTTTCAGAAGCCTTTTCTTAGTCAAATGGACGCGTTCCAACCTATCAATCCCTTCTACCACCAACTGTCCAAAAGACTAAGTTCTAGCTACCTATATGATCAAGGCAGAGCCCATTTTGCCAAGTGGTTGCACTGTAAGCTTTCTCAACACTTGGCCTCCAAATCCCTTTGTGCCTGGGTGGCATACCACAAGTGAGATACACAACCCAAGTCCATGGCCTTGTGTAACCACTCAACATAAACCAATCCTTCCATTCCACCCAGGGGATTCATTGACTTAGTGGTTTTATTAGGAAAAAACTTAAGTCTCATGACTTAGAAATATTTTACCATAGTAAGTATAGATTTTCACCAACCCTTGTTTGCTAAATAGCTAGGCTAAGCATGGCATGATAACTTAACTTTAGGAAAAATTCCCTAGCAATTCTACCATTCTAATCTACTAGGATTTCCCAATCTTTCATTTGGCAAAAAGGTAGCATGCAAGACTTAGCAAAATATCTAATGCTAATACAAAATATGGGAAAGGAATATTCATGAAAATATCACTTGCCTTGGTAATGTGGAGAGTAGCACTCCTCACAATCACAATCACTAGCAAAATCTACACAAAAATTTGTAGCACACCATTACACACAATTATATACAAAATAATATGAATGCATGCATGCAAGAATTTACTAAGTGGTGATTTTGAAAACTCTACCAAGCATGTGCATGTTTACAGAAACTTAACCCGTCACAAGTTTGTCAACTAAACTTATTTATCCCTAAAACAAATTACTAAACTAAATCCATACTCAAAATAGCCTTAAACATGTTTCTACAAATAAAGTCATTATAATGGTTACTATTTGTTAAACACTTTGCATAAACAGAAAGGCCTTGATTCGCTGAATCCAACGGTATAAAGTTTGCAAAATTCTAACGTGGCATTCAAAAGTTATAGCAGTTTGAAGTTTGGATCTAAATCTGATTCGAATTTCTGTTTTTTGAATTCACCCTAGACACGTGTCGCAACCTCACTGGCGCATACCGATTCGGTTGGATCGCGCTCTGCGGACCGCAGGATCTAAGTGGGATCTGGCGGCTCAGATGCGCGCTTACCCCTTCGTTTAAAATTCTATCCTAGCCCTACGATACAGATCCAACGGTCTAAATCATCAAGCCAAAATCTGGCGGCGCTTAACGGCTGCGCGCGGCGGCGACGGTCAGACGGTGGCGGCGCCGGCGATACCGGTCGCTAGGAGGATAGGGAAGGTACTCACCGAGACCGCAAGGACGTGGGGATGCTCAACTTGTGGACAGCTCGGCAAGGGGCGCTCTGGGTTGCGGTGGATTCCTCGCCGGAGTTGGATCTGGCAACGGTGGCTCTGCTCGAGGTCGAAGGCGACGTTGTAGATCACTAGGAGGCAAACGGAGGATGTGGTCAGATGCAGAAGACCACAGCGAAGATGCGTGCGTGAAGGGGAAGGTTTGGGGCGGTCTGGACTTACCACTGGAGCTCGTCGGAGTTGATGCTGAAGACGGTGGCGCTCAGTCGTTTGCGTTGCCAACGTTCTGGGTCACGCGCGGGCGAACCAGGGGTACTGGGTGATGTGTGAGGTCAAGCGGAGGCTGTTCGTGTGAAGCAGAGGCAGAGGGGTGGTCGGAGGTGGCCAGGATCATGGCTGCAGCTCGTCGGAGACGGCGGGGTTACAAGGAGCAATGCACGCAGCCTGGTGGCGCTCTGGGTTCGGGGTTTGAGGGAGAAGGGAGAGGGGGCAGAGGGGGTTTAAGTAGCCTGGTCGTGAGCGAGAATTACTCGTGCCTTAACGCGAATTTAAGCTGCGCAATCAACAGGAAACGGCCGCGTCAATTTGGGGATGAATAGGTCGTGGGGGTGGAGACGGCGACACTCGAGTGGGCCGCGGTTGTCAGCGATAGAGGGAAAAGGGAGTGGGTCCCTTCTGTCAGTGAGCTGGTGGGTGCGAGAGTGGGTGAAAGAAAACAATTCGCGGGGGTGGGAGCTGCTGGGCTAGCTGGGCCGTGTTGGGCTAGGTCGGCCAGATTGGCTGGCTGTTTATTTTTTCACCTTTATTCCTTTTCTTTTTCTGATTGTTTTTCTAAAAATGGTTTTCAAACCCAAATTCAAATCTGTTTGAATCCAAAGCTTTACAGGACTTTTGTAAAATAAATCTTGTTCTTAAATAAGTGTCAAACACATCTGAACACTTTAAGAAAACTTGGGTCTTTTTGAAAATTAACAAAAATCATGCCTTTATGAGGTGTGATAATAGGCATAGAATTTGTTTTAATTCATAATTTGCTTTGAGACTTTGCTTAAGTTTTTGAGACCACTTAAGTTTGAAATCAAATCATCCTGAATGAATAACAACATCTTTCTCAATAGCATGTAGCACAAAGGTTAGGGTTTTCATACATAAAATAATGAGCCACAATTGCTCCTGTTTTTGAAATGATTTTGAGAAAAGCCTTAAATGATGATGAATGCAAGGATGATATGAATGAGTTTTGGAATATGAATTTAGGGATGTTACAAATCTAACCCCCTTAAGATGAATCTCGCCCTCGAGATTCGGATTGGCTAGCAAATAGGTGAGGGTGGTCTTTCCGAAGATCATCTTCTCTTTCCCATGTTGCTTCCTCTTCGGAGTGATGATTCCATTGTACTTTGCAAAACTTGATAGTTTTTGTCCTTGTGATTCTTTCTGCGGTCTCAAGAATCTTGACAGGCTTTTCCTCATAGGTGAGATCACTTTCTAGTTGAACTTCTTCCAGAGGTATGGTATCCTTCAAAGAAGATTCTTCCATCTCTGGGTGACATTTCTTAAGCTGACTCACATGGAACACATTATGGACAGCTGACAGAGATTCCGGTAATTCAACTTCAAATGCAACTTCTCCCTTGCGACTTAGAATCTTGAATGGCCCAACATATCTTGGTGCCAAATTTCCTTTGACTCCAAATCTTTTCACTCCACGAAGAGGTGATACTCTAAGATAAGCTCTATCCCCAACTTCGTAGGTGACTTCTCTACGCTTAGAATCCGCGTAGCTTTTCTGTCGGGACTGTGCTATTTTTAACCTGTCCTTAACCAATTTGACTTTCTCCTCTGCGTCTTTGATAAGATCCGGTCCAAACAAACTTCTCTCTCCCACACCATTCCATAGCAATGGGGTGGTACACTTCCTTCCGTAGAGAAACTCAAATGGTGCCATCCCAATGCTAGATTGGTAACTGTTATTATAAGAGAACTCTGCGTAAGGCAGACTTTCATCCCAACTTGCTCCATAGTCTAGGGCACATGCCCTCAACATGTCTTCAAGAATTTGATTAGTCCTTTCTGTTTGTCCATCAGTTTGAGGATGAAAAGCCGTGCTGAATTCCAATCTCGTTCCCAAAGATTCATGGAGCTGTCTCCAAAAGTGAGAAGTGAACTGAGTTCCTCTATCTGACACAATACTCTTAGGCACACCGTGAAGGCATACAATTCTGCTCATGTAGATTTTAGCTAACTTGGCACTTGTATAAGTTGTCTTCACGGGTATAAAATGATCCACTTTAGTTAGGAGATCCACTACTACCCATATGGAATCATACCCTGACCTGGTCCTTGGTAATCCGGTAATGAAATCCATACCAATATTTTCCCACTTCCACTCAAGAATAGGCAGTGGTTGAAGCAAACCTATTGGTTTCTGATGCTCCGCTTTCACTCTACTACACACATCACACAAAGCAATATGTTCGGCGATGTCCCTTTTGAGATTGTTCCACCAAAATCTTTCTTTCATGTCCATGTACATTTTGGTGTTACCCGGGTGAATAGAATACGGAGAGTTGTGGGCTTCTTGTAAAATCAGTTTCCGCAACTCCGGGTCTTGTGGAACACAAATACGTTTCCCGTGCCATAAGGTACCTTGTTCGTCTATATGGAAACTCTTAGCTTTCCCTAGACTAATATTTTCCTTAATCTTTTCAATTTCCTTATCAGTCTTCTGAGCTTCTCGGATCTTGTCCAATAAAGTGGGTTGAACATCTAAGGACATGAGATGTCCTTCAGGCACAATCTCCAATCTGAGTTCTTTGAATTGCTTACACAAGTCATCTGGCAATTCTCCTTTGGTAAGGCCATTTACAAACGTCTTACGACTTAGAGCATCTGCTACTACATTTGCTTTACCGGGGTGGTATTGCAAACTTAAGTCGTAATCCTTGATAAGCTCTAACCATCTTCTTTGTCTCATATTGATTTCCTTCTGGGTGAAGATATACTTCAAAATCTTGTGATCGGTGAACACTTCACAACGCTTTCCCAAAAGGTAATGTCTCCATGTTTTGAGTGCATGGACGACAGAGGCTAACTCCAAATCATGAGTAGGATAGTTTACTTCATGAGTTTTGAGTTGTCTCGAGGCATAGGCCACAACTTTACCGTCTTGCATAAGTACGGCACCCAAACCTTGATGAGACACATCACAATATACTTGGAAACCCTTTTCCAAATCTGGCAGACATAGAACTGGTGCTGTCACAAGTCTCTTCTTTAATTCTTGGAAAGTGACTTCACAACCTTCAGACCATGCAAATTTCTTGTCCTTCTTTAACAATTCAGTCATTGGTTTAGCAACCTTTGAGAAATTTTCAATGAACCTTCTGTAGTAACCTGCTAAACCAAGGAAACTGCGAACTTCTTTTACGTTCTTAGGAGATTCCCATTCAGTCACAGCTGAAACTTTAGCAGGATCAACTGCCACACCATCCTTTGTCATAACATGACCAAGAAAACCAACTTCCTCTAACCAGAACTCACACTTGCTGAATTTGGCATAAAGTTTATGTTCCCTCAGTTTCTCAAGTATCAAGCGTAAGTGTCTTTCATGTTCTTCCTTGCTCTTGGAGTAGACCAAGATGTCATCGATGAAAACGACAACAAACTTGTCGAGAAATTCCATGAACACCTTGTTCATCATATTCATGAAGTATGCCGGAGCGTTGGTTAAACCAAAAGGCAGCACAGTGTACTCATACAATCCATACCTTGTGGTGAATGCGGTCTTAGGTATGTCTTGCTCTCTTATCTTGAGTTGAAAATAACCTGACCGGAGATCAATCTTCGAGAACACACATGCTCCTTCTAGCTGATCAAACAAGTCGTTGATTCTTGGCAAAGGATATTTGTTCTTGATGGTTACCTCGTTGAGAGAACGGTAGTCAATGCATAATCTTTGTGTTCTATCCTTCTTTTCCACGAATAAAACTAGAGCTCCCCAAGATGAAGAACTTTGTTGGATAAATCCTTTCTGCAACTGTTCTCCTAGTTGCTTCTTGAGTTCCTTTAGTTCGTCCACTGACATTTTATAAGGTCTCTTTGCTCTTGGTCCAGAACCTGGTACCAAATCTATTATAAACTCCACATCTCTATCTGGAGGCATTCCCGGTAACTCTTCCGGGAACACATCCGGATACTCACACACAACTGGCACAGTGTCCATGCTAACCCCCTTAAGAGAATTCAGCTTACTTCCTTTGGATTCAAAGTTGGACTTGAATTTTATCCGTTTTCCTTCAGGGGTTGTGAGTGTAACTGTACGATTTGCACAATCTAGTACTCCCTCATACTTTGCCATCCAGTCCATTCCCAAAATCACATCCAATCCTTGGGAATTCAGGAGTATTAGGTTCACTGGAAACTTATGTTTTCCAAACTCTATGACTAAGTCATGACATCCTGAGTTTACTATCATTTCTCCACCAGGAGAACTTACTCTTATAGGACACCCAATGGTTTCTACCGGTAGTTCATTTCTTTCGACAAATGCTTTTGATATGAATGAATGAGATGCAACGGTATCAAAAAGTACAAATGCTGGAATTGAATTGAGTCTAAACTTACCAGCAACAGCATCAGGCTCCTCATAGACCTCCTCCACATTGATGTGGTTAACCTGTCCTTTCTGAAAAGGATTGGTCTTGTTAGGTCCTTCAACTTTCTTCTCAGGGCACTCATTAGCATAATGCCCCAGCTTCTTGCATTTGAAGCACTCAACCTGACCGATGTCCTTTTTAGGCTGGTTTCCACTTCCACTTCCACTGTGGTGGCTCTTATGTCCACTCTTGTGGTTCTTGTACTTATCATTGTCATGACTGCGATGATGCTTGTTGTCATGATGGTTGTGGTTGTGGTGCTTGTTGAATTTCCCATGCTTATGGGATCCTGAGCTGCCACTGTCATCATGGTGAGATCGTTTGTGGGTTGATCCAGAGCTGTGCTTGTCAGAGTGTTTCCTCTTCCTACTCTCGACTTGCTTCATTTTACTCTCCAAAATAGCAGCCTTGTCACACAAAGACTGATAAGTTGGAACATATGCCACAGACAGCTGCAGATTCATCTCATCATTCAAGCCTTCCAGAAACTTTTCCTTTCTTTTGGCATCTGTGTCAACCTCATCCGGTGCATAGCGCGCCAGATTATTGAACACTTCTATATATTCAGCCACGCTGCGGTGGCGCTGCTTCAAGTTGTGAAACTCTTTCTTTTTCAGGCTCATCATTCCTGATGAGATAT
Organism: Avena sativa; assembly: GCA_916181665.1. NCBI lineage: Eukaryota > Viridiplantae > Streptophyta > Magnoliopsida > Poales > Poaceae > Avena > Avena sativa. Next base: position 202,335,361 of record OV702282.1, read on the forward strand.
GAGCAGTGCGAGAGCCATCTTCAAAGATAGCCCAAGTCACCTCATCTAAAGGAGTGGTGATTTGGAAGTTGTCCCACCATGTGGCGGCTGGTCCTTCCAACAGATGCGCTGCGAATCTGACCTTTTCAGCATCCGTGTAGCCCACGGTCACTAAGTCCTTATTCACAGAACGTAGCCAATCATTGGCCACCATGGGATCAGTTGCCCCCGAAAACTTTGCTGGCCTCAATCGCAGAAATCTGGTGAGCATATCAAAACCCGGAGGGTTGTTGTTGTTGTTGTTGTTGGGGTTGTTGTTGTTGTTGTTATTGGGGTTGTTGTTGTTGTTATTCTGGTTTTGGATGAACGTTGTCATCATCTGCATAAGCTGTGTTTGCGCATTGATCATTTTTTGCATTTCCGGGGTGATGTTGTTGGGGTTTGCGCGACGGGGAGGCATCTGTGGTTTGTTCAAATAGATAAGAATGAGATACCCATAGATGTTTTATGCACAATACATCACAAGCAAACACATAGCATGCAACTCAAGGATAAAAGCTCAACAACAGAATAACAAAGTTCTCGAAATAAAACACACAAGTGGCAAGCCATCCACATGTCGGATGGTCCAATAACAAGTTCACAAATAACAAGTACGAACATGAAAGATAAACGAGTAGTCAAATCTACTCATCAGCATCAATCTCCTCCTCGACGAAGGTAAGACCTGCGTTCTCCATCGCGGTCTTGTTCTCCTCAATCGTAGTGGTCAAGGAATCGATCTTGGCCTTGAGAGCCCTCTTTTGGGAGCGAAGCCTCTCAATAACCATATGCTGCTGCTCTAGCTCGAAATCCTTGGACTTCAGTTCCTCGGTCATGTCCCGGATCTTCTTGTTCCTATCCTGGACGCGTTTCTCCTGACTCTTGAACTTGCGGTCCTGGGCCTCGAACTTCGTCTCCATTTCCTTGACCATCTCATCCTGCTGTGCGAAAAGCTTGTCCTTCTCGCGAAGCTGCACCTGGAGCTCGTCATTGCTGAGCATGACGTTCGTCCTGTCCGTGTCCACGTGCCTGAGGAGAGACTCTAAGTCCTGGAGATAGAGACGTATCGGCTCTGCCGCGTCCCTCGAGTCATCCTCAAAGTCGATGGACTCTCCATCAACATCACGTCTTCCGAAGACGTGGAAGTGAGTGCCCCTAACCTGTCGAGAGTGACGGCCTAACGGACGTCCTATCAGGTCCTGCATGACTACCTCCATGCCTCTCTCCCTGTCGTCGTGCATCAGCTTGAAGACGATGGCCTCCGTAGTAGGCTCCGTCTGGCGTCCGGGCTGGTTCACCTTGAAGCCCCAGAGGTCCTTCCTCTCGAACTTGGTGAGTGGGTGCACCGTGATGGTGGGAATAGGGAGGTCGAGCAAAGTGGTAAGCTCAACAATACGAGGGCCGAAACGGGTAACCTGGAACTCCTCAACAGTGCTGATGGTAATAGGCATCTATTTATAAGATTAAAAAGTTATAACAACACAATTTAAGATAAAACAAGACAAACATTTCATACATATCCATGGAACACAAACATCACACAAGTCATGTATACATAAGTCCATTACATCAATCAAGGTCCATACTTATTTAAGGTATCATTTTTGGAAAATAAGGTGATAGATGGTGGTCCAACTAACGGAGAGTGCTCACAATCCTATCTCACTGGATCTGGTGGCTATCACAATGTTCCTAGAGGCAATCCACCTATCTTGTTCACATGATTCCATCACTAAGTCTATTATATCTCCCCTTAACTCTTGGTTGGTGGCTTCCAACTCTTGGGTAAGTTCTTTCTCTTTTTCTAAGTCTTTTTGGAGGTGGAGCATCCTGCACTTGACTCTAGCACTTAGTTCTTTGATAGTCCTCCAAGCTGCATCTCTGGCTGACTCAAAGAATGTGGTGTGCATTACAGTGTTGGTGTACATGCAGAATCCCCTTTCTTTGTGGTTGTCTTCCTTGTTTTTGTACAAGTGAAGTTGCACCCACCAATACTCCACTCCTTCATCCATCATTGGAAAGCCTTTGTAAACAGCTGCACCATGTGCTTCCATTGACACCATGAAGTCCTTGAGAATCTTGGGAAACTTAGTTTCTTATTCCAAGGTCATGGTCATGAGTGGCCCTTTCTTCACGGCTTCGTTGATGGAGTTCATCTACAAATGGAGATGAGAATGAGAAGATTAGAAAAGTTTTACGAGAAGAATAGACAAGTGTAGAAGTAGTTGAAATTTTTTCCTTAGTGGTTTTCCAATCCTAGGGTCATAATCCTACAGGCAACACAGTGCTCTGATACCATCTGTTAGACCCCTCCTTTGTAAAGGAAAAGGATCCCTGTGATTGCAATGCTAGTCCCTAGATCATTGCTAGCATCCACAGTTTAAGATGAAGTACACAGATACAAAGGTCGTTTATTACATTCATTCCAGAGATAAAACATAGTCTTTTACAACTCAGGGCCAAAGGCCTAATACAAGAGTTTTGGAATAAGTAAATAAACATAAGTCTTCATCTTCATGTGCCACAGGCAAGCATGTTGAGTGTAGACTCATGACTCCTATTCATCATCGGAGTAACCTGCAACATCACAAGTTACAGCCACAGAGGGTCAATACTTTGGAATAGTATTGGCAAGTGATACCTTAGTATATTTTAAGTGGACTATATTACTATATGCATTTTGGCTAAGTGTAGCTTGGCTTGCTTTGCTTGAAAATAGGTTTTTCCTATTAGTTGAAATCACTAAGTTTTTCTTTGTCAAAACTTCCCGAGAAACCACCAATAGACATTGGGGTCCTTTACCCTTGTTCACCCACAAGTTTTACTTAGAAGTTGGAGTGATGAGATTCTTGTAGCTTCCATGTCTTGATGCTCAAGTTGTCCATTGCCATGGACTTGGCTAAGTACTTAGGTTTTTCCATCTGCAGAGGTTGTGCACTTTCCCCACCAGACTTGGTTTCCCAAGACAAGACCTTTCAGAAGCCTTTCCTTAGTAAAATGGACGCGTTCCAACCTATCAATCCCTTCTACCACCAACTGTCCAAAAGACTAAGTTCTAGCTACCTATATGATCAAGGCAGAGCCCATTTTGCCAAGTGGTTGCACTGTAAGCTTTCTCAACACTTGGCCTCCAAATCCCTTTGTGCCTGGGTGGCATACCACAAGTGAGATACACAACCCAAGTCCATGGCCTTGTGTAACTACTCAACATAAACCAATCCTTCCATTCCACCCAGGGGATTCATTGACTTAGTGGTTTTATTAGGAAAAAACTTAAGTCTCATGACTTAGAAATATTTTACCATAGTAAGTATAGATTTTCACCAACCCTTGTTTGCTAAATAGCTAGGCTAAGCATGGCATGATAACTTAACTTTAGGAAAAATTCCCTAGCAATTCTACCATTCTAATCTACTAGGATTTCCCAATCTTTCATTTGGCAAAAAGGTAGCATGCAAGACTTAGCAAAATATCTAATGCTAATACAAAATATGGGAAAGGAATATTCATGAAAATATCACTTGCCTTGGTAATGTGGAGAGTAGCACTCCTCACAATCACAATCACTAGCAAAATCTACACAAAAATTTGTAGCACACCATTACACACAATTATATACAAAATAATATGAATGCATGCATGCAAGAATTTACTAAGTGGTGATTTTGAAAACTCTACCAAGAATGTGCATGTTTACAGAAACTTAACCCGTCACAAGTTTGTCAACTAAACTTATTTATCCCTAAAACAAATTACTAAACTAAATCCATACTCAAAATAGCCTTAAACATGTTTCTACAAATAAAGTCATTCTAATGGTTACTATTTGTTAAACACTTTGCATAAACAGAAAGGCCTTGATTCACTGAATCCAACGGTATAAAGTTTGCAAAATTCTAACGTGGCATTCAAAAGTTATAGCAGTTTGAAATTTGGATCTAAATCTGATTCGAATTTCTGTTTTTTGAATTCACCCTAGACACGTGTCGCAACCTCACTGGCGCATACCGATTCGGTTGGATCGCGCTCTGTGGACCGCAGGATCTAAGTGGGATCTGGCGGCTCAGATGCGCGCTTACCCCTTCGTTTAAAATTCTATCCTAGCCCTACGATACAGATCCAACGGTCTAAATCATCAAGCCAAAATCTGGCGGCACTTAACGGCTGCGCGCGGCGGCGACGGTCAGACGGTGGCGGCGCCGGTGATACCGGTCGCTAGGAGGATAGGGAAGGTACTCACCGAGACCGCAAGGACGTGGGGATGCTCAACTTGTGGACAACTCGGCAAGGGGCGCTCAGGGTTGCGGTGGATTCCTCGCCGGAGTTGGATCTGGCAACGGTGGCTCTGCTCGAGGTTGAAGGCGACGTTGTAGATCACTAGGAGGAAAACGGGGGATGTGGTCAGATGCAGAAGACCACGGCGAAGATGCATGCGTGAAGGGGAAGGTTTGGGGCGGTCTGGACTTACCACTGGAGCTCGTCGGAGTTGATGCTGAAGACGGTGGCGCTCAGTCGTTTGCGTTGCCAACGTTCTGGGTCATGCGCGGGCGAACCAGGGGTACTGGGTGATGCGTGAGGTCAAGCGGAGGCTGTTCGTGTGAAGCAGAGGCAGAGGGGTGGTCGGAGGTGGCCGGAATCGTGGCTGCAGCTCGTCGGAGACGGCGGGGTTACAGGGAGCAATGCACGCAGCCTGGTGGCGCTCTGGGTTCGGGGTTTGAGGGAGAAGGGAGAGGGGGCAGAGGGGGTTTAAGTATCCTAGTCGTGAGCGAGAATTACTCGTGCCTTAACGCGAATTTAAGCTGCGCAATCAACAGGAAACGGCCGCATCAATTTGGGGATGAACAGGTCGTGGGGGTGGAGACGACGACACTCGAGTGGGCCGTGGTTGTCAGCGATAGAGGGAAAAGGGAGTGGGTCCCTTCTGTCAGTGAGATGGTGGGTGCGAGAGCGGGTGAAAGAAAACGATTCGCGGGGGTGGGAGCTGCTGGGCTAGCTGGGCCGTGTTGGGCTAGGTCGGCCAGATTGGCTGGCTGTTTATTTTTTTCACCTTTATTCCTTTTCTTTTTCTGATTGTTTTTCTAAAAATGGTTTTCAAACCCAAATTCAAATCTGTTTGAATCCAAAGCTTTACAGGACTTTTGTAAAATAAATCTTGTTCTTAAATAAGTGTCAAACACATCTGAACACTTTAAGAAAACTTGGGTCTTTTTGAAAATTAACAAAAATCATGCCTTTATGAGGTGTGATAATAGGCATAGAATTTGTTTTAATTCATAATTTGCTTTGAGACTTTGCTTAAGTTTTTGAGACCACTTAAGTTTGAAATCAAATCATCCTGAATGAATAACAACATCTTTCTCAATAGCATGTAGCACAAAGGTTAGGGTTTTCATACATAAAATAATGAGCCACAATTGCTCCTGTTTCTGAAATGATTTTGAGAAAAGCCCTAAATGATGATGAATGCAAGGATGATATGAATGAGTTTTGGAATATGAATTTAGGGATGTTACAAGAGCTCAACGGGGAAAGATAAAAAATATTCAACTCCCAGCCATCTAGTACTTTGCTTACTAGCTTTCCACTAGTGTTCTTGGTAGGGAGAACACTAGTAATATTTCCAACTATCAATTGGCCTTCATAGCTGTTGCGCTCAACAATGAAACTAGGTAATCTCTTGGTTCTCTCATTGCTAATCGTTTAGCTACTAAGGGACCCATTTATGGGAGAATTATTGCTACGCGTGTTGCTGCTGCCTTGGACCTTGCTGTTGATCCAAATGATACAGTCTTGGCTCCTCAGAGGCTTGATCTTGCTGCCATAAAGGCGCATCACTTTGTCACCACTAGCTCTACCCTTGAGAACTTGGTTTATAGAATGTTGTTTATTGACGGGGAAGAGAGAGAGATCCCTATCCCCCAAACCACTTTGTTCAGTATTTCTCAGGGACCTTTGTCACGCTCCAAGGATGAGATAGATGAAAAGCTGCACATTCTTGGTTTCCATGGACACTATCAAGGGGAAGCGCCCTCTTACGACCCCTCTGTGTACTACACAGGGGAATCCTCGAGCTCATACCAGGACGAGGGAGCCTCCCCAACATACTACGGAGGTGCACCTACTTGGTCACCATGGGATTGAACCCCACTTAGGCCAAAAGCCTAAGCTTGGGGGGAGGTATACCGACATCACACTCATTTATATATCATGTTCGGTCGGTTCTTTGTATATCAGTTGTTTCGCTTACTTTTTGGTTCTTGTTGTTGCGTTCTCAAAAACACAAAAATACCAAAAATATTTTTGTTGTTTCTCTTGATTTGTTTATTTACTTTTTGGTTTTGATTTGCCTTAAAAGAAAAATCCAAAAATATTTTTCTTTGTTTGTTTCTTTTGGTTTGTTTTTGCTTTGTTTGGCTTGCTTAAAAAATCGAAAACACCAAAAATATTTGTCGTTCTTCTTTGGTTTTGTGAGTTCTTTGCAGGGTTTAGCAGTCCTCAGTGGATTTTGGTTTCATGTTATTATTCAAGTCATACAAGTGAAGGGCAATAATGAAGATTAAGACAACTTGAGTTGTGGTAAGAGGCTGGTAACGTACTATATTTGTTTTAATTTTTGTACATATACTCATCATTGTGAGCATGCTTTGTCTGTTCATGTAAGGTGTATGTTATTATGGATGCTTAGTAGTTCTTGCTTGCTTGTGATTAGCTCCAGCTTGCTAATAGTTTGTAGCATGTCATATGAATGTCTGATTGCATTGTTTTTTCATATTTTGGTATGATATTGTGGTATCCTCCTATGAATGTTTCATGTGAATCGACTTGGCACATGCTCATGCATGCATATGATTAAACAATAGTCAGTAAGCCTCGATGATTTATTTTGCCTCAGAGTTCTGGTATCACCTTCATGCCATAATTAGTCCTGTTTTGTTGCAAGCATGATTATGACAGTTATTGCTCTCTTGTTTGTCGCTCCCTCTCCATTCATAGCCTTCACTTTCACTTAATATGAGCTCTACCTGTGCTTCCAACTCCCCAAAACCCATATTGCCAACTATGTCCACCATACCTACCTACTAGCATCATTTGCTATTTCAGTGCATATTCTATATGCCTTGTTTTCTTCCAAATAAAATGTTTCTCTATTTTGAGAAAAGTTAGTTAGTAAAGCTCTCACAAACTTGATGGCACACTTTATTCCTTGCACTTAATAATCCTGAACCATTGTGACCTCTCCATGAAAGTTATATGCTTGCAAATTATATGCTGGGAGTTAGCAGAACCGTGTTGTCACGGGGAACGCTTTCAACACCTTTTTGGATATTGTATCCAGTTGATACCTTGCTCTTTTGTTTTCGGATGTCGTCGGTGTGAAATAAAAGGGGAGCTTCTGAGTTCATGGAGTCTATACATTGTGTTAGAGAAATGCCTGGGCCGCTAGCCTAAGCCATGCCTAATCATGGTGGAAACTTGCAGCATCACCATAATGAGCATTCATGAAGCATCCTCAATAAAAATCTATGCACATAGTAAATAAAAAGATCGCTGAGATGCTCATTGTCTGCTTGCCTTGTCATTTTGATCATGGGATAGCTCCTGTATCATGTGCAAGGGGTACCCCGTTGGCGGTTCTCTATGATATGCATGTATTTACAATGACAAGAACTTACAGGTAACCAAAGTTGAGTAGCATGCGGAGCAGCCCTCGTACTCAAGGGACATGGGATTTCCAGTTTATGGTATGTCAAGCATATAACTCAGATTGGACCTCACTTTCACCTTAACCACATGAAGATTCCTATGATAGGGGCAATGAGAGCTCAAAGCTAATGAGTACCTTTTGTTCAACATTTGGAAGCCTTTCAAACTTTTCAAAACATTTTCACTTCCTTGTTGAGTCACCACTTATTCTATGAGCACCTTCTTGAGAGCATAGTTGTCATTCTTGTGTTTGTTCCAAAACTTGGTTAATTATGTCATGACTTTGATGCTTCTATCTCTGATATCTTTACTTCTAGTCTTCACTTGAACTTCAGAGGTGTTTTGGCATTTATATTGTGCTCTACAAACAAATGCAAGCGAGATACCACTCTATCATACCTTTTATGAGCATTGCAATGTTGCATATGTTTATGTTTCATGCTACTTATTATTATTGAGTTGGTTTCTCTTCATAGCTTGCAATGACTATTGAGTAGACTTAGTTGCATACTTCTTATTATGAATGGTTTAAGCATCTACTCCTGTGCTGAGAATATATACATCATATGAAGCAAATGTGTTCGTGAAAGTTCTTTTATAGCACTCAATTTTCAACTGAATTGCTTGAGGACAAGCAATAAGATAAGCTTTGGGGAGTTGATACGTCCAAAACATATCTACTTTCCTGAACACTTTTGCTATTGTTTCTCCTCTAAACTTGTGTGATTTGGATAAAACTAACACGGAATGACGCTGTTTTCAGCAGAATTACCTTGGTGTCTAGTTTTTGTGCAGAAAATCAACTATTAGGAAAAATCCGGGAAAATATGCCAAAAATCCTATTTCACCAGAAGACACAAAGAGCCAGAATACGAGATGGAGTGGATGCCTGGGGGGCCCACACCCCTGCCAGGCGCGGGTGGGCCCTGCCCGCGCCTAGGGGTGCAACCACCCCAGGCACCCCCTCGGGCTCCCTCTGCGCCTATAAGTTACCCCTTGACCTAAAAACCGAGGAGGGTTCGACGTTTTCCAGAAAAGAGTTCCGCTGCGCCGCCACCACCAGAGACAAGATTCAGAACCAGAAACTCCGTTCTGGCACCCTGCCGGGACGGGGAATTTGGGGAGGATCATCGTCATCACCAACGCCTCGGGAACTGCCATATGTTATATTATTTCGTGTTATGTGTTTAAACCTCGGCACCCAGAGCAGTTACTCGGAGACTGCCATATGTTATATTATTTCGTGTTATATGTTTAAACCTCGGCACCCAGAGCAGTTACTCGGGGACTGCCATTTGTTAGATTCATTTCTTTCGCGTTATGTGCTTGAACCTTGGCACCCAGAGCAGTGACTCGGGGACTGTCATATGTTGTATTCTTTTTTCATGTTACGAATATAAACCTCGGCGCCCAGATCAGTGACTCGGGGACTATCATATGATATATCAATTTTGTATTGATACCTAAACCTCGGCATCTAAAGCAGCGACTCGGGGACTACCGTATGCTACCTCCAACTTATGCTGAGCGCACTCATATCAGTTTTATACTACCTCTGAAATTTGATTTTCATGGGGAAGTTTCGGACAATAAACAACGATCCAGCGATTGCTACGTACTTCCACAACGAAGTAGTTAACTTATGATCAGAACAGATCAATATCATAGGTGTTCAGCGCTCATGCCCGGACAAGACCATAAAAAATAACGGCAAAATTAAGCCCTAAAAGGTCAAGAAATTAAGGGCCAGCGAAACGGGAATTCGGACGAACATCCACTTAACCAAATGTCACAACAGTACATGGCAAAAGAAATTCAAATCATACAGAGAGTTGACAAATTTTTCGCCTACATCATACGCCCGGCATACCAGGGATCGGAAATAACTTAGGCGCTATTCGTTGGAGAGGCAGCTACTTGCTCAGGTGCGGGGCACTCCGAGGTAGGAGGGACCTCGACTGAGGTTGCCTCGCCCTCCGCTGACCCAGGTGCAACTTCGGCGGAAGCCCGAGGTTGTTCAGGAGCGTCAGTCCGTGCGGTAGAATGCCCGGTACCTTTGGAAGAGGACCGCGCATCGCCGTTGCTGTCCGAGCTTGAGCTAGAGCTATCAGATGCGGCCGAATCATTTTCACCTTCCCCCTGCTCCGCTGAATCATCATCCGAGGCACCCTCAGCCGCAACGTCCTGATCCGGGTCTGGGAGAAAACTCGGCCCTTCATTCCAAGTATGCACGTCGGCGTACTCGACGAGTTGGAACGCCCGAGCTTGCCGAAGAGCAACAAAAGTGGGATCCTCAACCCAGCGGGAGCCAGTGCGCAAGTTTCTCAGGATGTCCAGAGAGATGTCTTCATACCATGACATGATAACAGTAAGGGCCATGTCGGCACCAGCACGCCCAGCCGATTCTCTCCAAAGACTCAACTGCCTCTCAGATGCCATCAGCCTTGTCACCAATAACTTGACTTCGTTGATATCAGGAGTCCCCGAGGTATTCGGCCAGAGTGCATGGTAAGATCGGATAGCGGCCTGCACCAAGTCCCGGCCCATAATTTTCATCGGACCAACTGCGGCACCAACGGCAACCAAGTAATCCTCCATTGAATATTCTGAATCAACAGTAACAGGATCACCTCGGCGCGCACGAGCTGCAAGAACCGCTTTAGAACTTACGGGCTTGGCCTCGGGGAAATGATCTGCGCAAAGTATGAACGTGTCAAAGGGTAGCACGGACAAAAAAGAAAAATATAATTCGGCCATGCCAAGTAGCTTACGATGAATGTAGCTCATCATTATTTGAAGATCTTTGGCCCAATCAGCCTTGCTTTTCTCAAAACGAGCAATTTCCTCGCTCAAACCCCGGGTTTTAAGTTTGGCAGCTTCAAGGAGTTCTTTATTCTTCCGCAGATCCAGAGTCAGCCGATTCTTTTCCTCGGAAAATTCTTGGTCGACCTTCTCTAGCTTGGCTTTCTGAGAGAGCTTAAGGGTATCCACCTCGGATCGTAGGCGAGCTATCTCATCGTCTTTTTCTTGTAGTTGCGCCGAATGAACTGCATTTTGTTCTAAAAAATGCAGCATCACGTCAGGCATGGGCACGCTATCTTGATGTGACGCTGCGAAGTCTTGCAACTCGGCTTCACCACAGCCGAGCGCGATAAGGAACCTTAGCATATATGTTAAGAAGGAGAAGGAGTAAAATAGAAAGGAAACTAACCTTCCAGGTTCTTGATCTTCTTTTGGAGGCGAATATTGAGGTTATTAATATTACCTATTCAACAAGAAGTAAGCCGGCATTCCGTGGACGAATACATGAGAAAGTTGGGAATAAGGAAAAGGAACTATCGACATACCAGCCTTCTTCGCCACGGGCAGAACTTTCTCGTACTTCTCTTCCAGTTTGCGATGCGAAAAAAGCAACCTCTGGAACTCGGCAGTTCGCCGGTCATGTGCAACCTGAGTAATGAGGCACAATGATAAATCAACGAGTAAAAGCTAAACCAGATCCGAGTCAAGCAAGACGACTCATATCTAGGTGGCTGGATATTCAAAGCTAAATTAGATCCGAATCAAGCAAAGCTTAATTCGGCTCTAGGTGACTGGATATTCAAAGCTAAACCAGATCCGAGTCAAGCAAGACGACTCATATCTAGGTGGCTGGATATTCAAAGCTAAATTAGATCCGAATCAAGCAAAGCTTAATTCGGCTCCAGGTGGCTGGATATTCAAAGCTAAATTAGATCCGAATCAAGCAAAGCTTAATTCGGCTCTAGGTGGCTGGATATTCAAAACTAAACCAGATCCGAGTCAAGCAGAGCTTAACTCGGATCTAGGTGGCTGGATATTCAAAGCTAAACTAGGTCCGCATAAAACACGACTAAACTCGGATCTAAATGGCCGGATTAACGAACCTTAGAAATAAAGTTAAGTCAAACTTCCAAGTATACAACAAGTTATTTCCTTGCAAGTTTCGGGGACTAGAGCATATGGTAACATCTGAAGAATAATGATGAACTTCCAAGTATACCTCATTCATCTTGTTGGTATCAATGATGAGCTGGGCAACATGGTCAAAACAGCCGCTGATGTCAGAAAGCTGAAAGGGCTGGTTTGTTGGATTACCCTCAAGCTGATCAGCAGCATTCCAGTTGTTGGCGTACTCAACCAGCGCTCCAAGGCTGTTCCCGCTAGCTGTCCGAGTTAAAACTTTACCCCGGGCAGGCGGTCCGACCACGGCAGTCGTAGGGCTCTTATGAAGAGTAAGCTGGCTGCCGACGGCCGAGGAAACGAGGACTTTTGTAGGCGCAGCTCCCTTACGCAGCACGTCAGCGATACTCAGCTGAGAAGAGCCGGCAAGACCTCTCTGAGAAGAAGTCTTGATGGCAATAGTGTTTTCCGCCTTAGAAGAGGCATCAGCAGGATGTGGCGCCTCGGAAGTAGGGACGGAGTCCTTAGGAGCAGCGGAGGATAAGGTCGCAGAGGGCGCCGGGATAACGACCTTTTCGGCCGAGGTCGGGATGGCCGTAGAAACTGCCGGAGTAGATGGAAGCTCAGTAGCAGCGCTGGGGCCCATAGAAGGGGCGGCAGGCTCGACGAAAACTTCGGAGGGCCGGTTCGAATCCAGGTCAATGGAAGGGGTCTCAGGGATATCGCGACGGACAGGCGACGTATTCGGAGCTGGAGGAGAAGCAGGATGAATAGGACTAGGAATCCTGGTATCACCAGCGGGAGGAGGAGATGGCAGACGAATCGGACGGCTAGTCATACTAGGACCGCCAGGTTTAACAGAGAGAGGAGCACTGCAAAAATAAGAAAGAAGATTCGTCAGTATGAGGAACAGAGAGAGAAACAAGAAATATAGGCAGGAGAACTTACCCGGCGACCCCAGGCATAGTCCTGCGCCTGGGAGGGTTCGGAGCGGATGTCTTCGTTCGCTTCTTAGGAACCGCCTCCGAGGCACTAGCAGGAGCCCCGCGTTTCACCGAGGTAACGGGAGGCCGGGAAGCAATAGGCTCGGCGTCGTGGACCTGACCGGCCGGATTAGCTGGGAAGGTAGAAGCCGGAAATGCATAAGAAATAGGCATGGCAGCAACTACCTCAAGAATTTGGACCTCGTCCGAATCACCTTCCTCCTCATGCGCTGAAGTTTTGCCGCGAGCTCGAGCCGGAGCAGGATCTGACTTAGGGACGAACTCCTCAGAGTCCGGCTCACCAGTATCCGGGGTACTCCTGTCCGCGGGCCAAGGGAGCTGCAGAACTTCGGCGTCCTCGTTTTTCTGCTCTGCGAACCTCTGCAAGACGAGGAGAAAGAGAATTAAATAAACCAGTTTCTAAAAATAGTGGAATAACAGAGCAATGCTGATTAAGTTTACCTCGGGAGGCGGACGATCGCGAGTGAATGGTTTTAATCCCCAGGACCAATCCTCAGGCATCTCGGTCTTGAAGATAGCTCGGATGCGCTTATAAATGAGGTAGTTATCCAGCTCCACGGTCGAGACTCGGTTAGGGTCAAGGGGACCGCTCATGTAGCACAGTTTGTGGGTCCGCTGCTGGAAGGGGCAGATCCGGCTACTAATGAAAGTTGCCATCAGGTCTTCGCCGCATAACCCGGCCCGAATCAACTCTTTAAGCCGAATCTCGAAGGCCTCGGCCAAGGCGTGAGTTTTCCTCGGATTATAGAGCCAGTTCACTTTAGAAGGTGGGCCAACTGAGAATGGAGGGAGCCGAATCTTGTCTTCCGCTCCTCTGTTCTTGACGTAGAAAAATGACTTGTGCCACTTCTTGCACGACTCCAACCCAGTGACACGAGGGAACACGGATTTCCTCCGAGGTGTTATAGACGCCGCCCCACATTGGGTGAGCAACTTCTCGGAAGGGTGCAGAGATTTGTCAGGGACAACGTTTGAGCGGATCTGGAAGAACTTCGACCAGACATGTACTGACGGCCACAGGCCGAAGTAACCCTCCGAAGCGGAGATGAAAGCAGAAAGAGAAGCTATGGCGTTCGCAGGAAGATGATGCGGCTGAAGGCCGAAGTAATCGAGGAATTCTCTAGCGAAATCGCTAAGAGGGAGACCGAAGCTGCGGGCGAAGTGAGACATGAAAACCACATACTCGCCCTCTCTGACGTCTGGAGAGGATTCGCTGCCGGGTAAACGGCAAGAAACCTCGGCGGGAATCCTTCGAGTCCGGATGAGCCATTCAATCTCACGGCGCGTGACTGAAGAGCCCTGCCACGAGCCTCGCTCGGGCCCGGAGCCAGCGTCGTCGTCCTCGACAAGAGCGCCGCTAAACGAACTAGACATACGTGCGCCAGAAAGATCGCCGGAGGAAAGACTGGCGGCGGAGGGGAGTTTAGAGCTGCAAGGCCCCGTCGGAACTTTGCGCGAAAATAATGGCGAAGGAACGGAGGAACCGTCGCCCGAGCACGAAAACGGAGCAGATGAATCTAGGGAAAGAACAGGGCAAGACGGCCGGAGAGGACTCACCGGCGACGGAGTCAAAGCCGCGGAGCGCGGGCAAGAAGAGTAGAACGGCGCGGCGGAATCTCCGCCGATGGAGGCTCTGGCTGGCGAGCGGTGGCGGAACCGCAAGAAAACGCGCCGGCGAAAGGAAGAAGGAGAACGGAGGCGAGCGATAAGGGGAAAGGTGAATCCCGCAAACGCGGTTCCCCTCTTTATAGTCAAGCCATGAACAGGGAAGTGGGATCGTGGGTGTGGCAGTTATCCGTGTAGATCGTGGGTGCAGCACGAACGCACGACGGTGAGCGGAGCCACACCAACGGCCACACATGAAGAGGGGTCGTTACAATCCTCAAGGGGAACAGCACCCGAGGCGTCGCAGCGACGGCGCAGCAGGTGCAGAATTCACTGTAGACTTGTCAGTAAGCACTGTAGAGGGACCTAAAAACTAGAAGAACAATGATGGGATGACACGTAGGACATGGCGTACCAGGGAAGGAACGAGGAGACCTCGGACGAGGACATAACTCGGAAACAAGACTAAAGAATATAATGAAGCTGATATAACCCGGCCAAAGCTATTGACAGGGCCACACCAGCTTCGGGGACTAATGTCGGGGGGTTAACCTCGGGTAGGTCAAAGACGGGGAAAGACAGAGGTACTATCCCCGTCTAGTTTCCGAGTTACAGTCCAAGTCGGCCGAATCATGTATATGTCGGCCGATGAACGTAGGCAAGAAGCCCACGTATATGTATCAAGTAGTTACCCGGCCGAGTTACTGAGAGAATCGGCCGGGTTACCCAAGTGATCGTGATGCAGGTGAAGAACGAGCCGAGTAACATAAGGTAAGGCCGAGTGATACGAAGCTTGCAGGAGAAGGAGAAGCCCAAGGTCAAACTATAGCTGCAGGCTAGAAGGAATCAGAGCAGAGCCAAGCGCAAGAGACAAGGATGCACAGCGTCAGAGGGGCAGAAGGAGGTCACGGAAGTGACAGTGCAGGAGCCCGAGGCACGCAGGAGGAGGCCACTGGAGCCTTGCCGTGAAGGGCGACAGGGAAAGGAGGCCGCCGAACTACTAATTTGGGACAAGCATATTCCACGAATATGCTTGCCTCGTCAGCCCTAAGGGCACCCAAGGCACTCCTTTAAAAGGGGAGGCCTGGACCCTGAGGGAGGGATCGACTCTTTGAGCACCGTTAGGCTGGGGAGATTCATCTTGTCCCCCTGTATACAACTCAAGGAGCATTTGTAACCCATCAAGAGAAAAATAAAGATCATCACTTTGGCAGCTTGAGTGAAGAGACAGTTGCATCTTCCCTCCCCAGATCCCACTAGCATCCATTGGCCCCATACTTTAGCCTACCCATGGCATCTGCCGTGCCGCCACCACGACACTCATCCATGAGTGAGTAATCCCCTGCTGTAGGCAATGGGGATGGTAGGGATTGGATGAGTTCTATCATGTAATCGAATAAGATTGTTAGGGCATAGTGCCTAGTATCTCTATTAGTGCTATTTGACTTTGTTGCAACTTGTTGTGCTTAATGCTTGTCACTAGGGCCCAAGTTCCATGATATCAGATCTGAACTTATTATTGAATCATTATGACAGTATTTTTTGTGATCTTACCTGCAAGTTGTGTACACATATCATTGTCTGGATCCATAGGCCCCGAAGTGACAGAAATTGGGACAACCGGGGGGATGGCTGTGGTGTGAGGATCACATGTGTTCATGGAGTGTTAATGCTTTGCTCTGGTGCTCTATTAAAAGGAGCACCTTAATTGCCAGTAGTTCTCTAGAGGCCCCGCTGCCACGAGCTGGCTAGATAGAAGATGTTGTGCAAGTTCTCATTGCGAGCACGTATGACTATATATGGAGCACATGCCTAGGATTGTTTAGTACTTGGATGCTTATTATTATTTATATTCAATGCCCTATATCTTGAAGTTACATGTTTAGACTCGTCCATGCAACGCCCGTCCATCCATCCCTATGCCTACCGCACTCGAATCCTGCCGTTTACTATTACTGTTACTATTGCTCTTGTTCTACTGTTGCTGTTGCTTTGCTATTGCTACTACAAACTGTTGCTACTGATAAACTTCTGTGAGCAAGAACTATTTCCAGGTGCAGCTGAAATGACAACTCAGTTGTTAATGCTTGCAAGTATTCTTTGTCTCCCCTTGTGTCGAATCAATAAATTGGGTAATACTACCCGCGAAGACTGTTGCGATCCCCTATACTTGTGGGTCATCACCTAACTATTTTGAAGTGCTAATCTTGGGATGCTACAGACTCCCCCATTAAACTCAACTTTGTCCCCGAAGTTCGCACTCGCTTTAGTTTAGAAAGGTAGAATTAACTCCTTCAGATCCTGGTAACTCATTTAATTCTAGGTTGAAAATAATTTTAAGATCTTCATTCAAGCTTTTCCTTGAATCCTCTTCTAATTTGAAATGAGCTAATCTGCTACTCTTATTTTATATGGCCTACTTTTGAAGCCAACACCATTGGCCTGATTGGGTCAATTTGAGCGCCTTTGTATTCGAGCATCTATCTAAGAGGTATCTAGATTTTTAGAAAATTTTAATTGATAAGATCTAGGTTTAGACTTTGGCCAACTATATTCTTGGCTCTACTATCAACCTTTTTTGGCATACTTAGTTCTTATGGCTTGCAAAGAATGTTATGGACTCCTTCAATCCAAATCACACGTAGTTTCCTACTCCTCAATATAGTTTTATTTAAGTAATCCATATTTAGACTAAGAGTAACTTGATTCTTAGTTATCTTCTATTTGGCGTTGGAGGTTATCAAATTATCTTTTTCGAACCTTTAATATTTTATTACTCAATATGTTTCCTCAACAACTTCTTTATTGTTCAAACTAAGGATCTATCTCTTACTACATTGAGGTATAAATCTCAATTCCCCTGCTGTTATACTCTCAAGAGTGTTATTAACCTTATTCCAAATATCCAATCTTGATGTTAATTCCTTATTCACTCTCCCCTTAGGGTTTCATAATGGTTCTTATAACTAGGACATTGATCTTCGTCCAACTTATATTTTACCTATTTAAGGTCTCATGGAAGAACTTATGGTATACTCACACAATTTTGGATCTCCGAAATGGATGTTCCAACGTTATTTATCTCACCTACTGTTTGGACATTCTTTCTTTGGGTAGGCCTAATTTCGCGAAACGTCTTGAAAGGTCATCGCTTTAATTTAATATTCATCTATGTCTTACTTAACTTAGGCCAAGTTTTATGCTCTTTATGATATACTAAATGACTTAGTTATTTAAAGCAACCAATTTCCAACTGTGGTCCATCCTAAGGTGTATGAATTACGCTAGGTATTTAGACGTATTACTGGCATTGTTTCTGAATTGTCAGAGCATAAATACCACTACTATTCCAATTCATCTCCTTTGTACTAATTCATGTTGCTTCTATGAACCTGGTACAACTACGTCCTTATCTTTCCTGTAACCTCACCTGCTTTGGTTGAACTAATATTCATTATTTCTTGTTGCTCCTTACATCTTCACTAACTTTCCTTCTTTTTGCTGACAAGTAATAATCTGAACTTGATACATATCTAGTTATGTATAATCTTTATCTTTTACTTCTTTCTTCATATTAGTATATTTTCTTGTTTTTTGGAACTCGTCATTCCCTTACACGAATTCCCTTATCTATCTAGTTCTATACATTAAGTAGTAGTCTTGATGATGTAACATGCATTTGCACATTAGGTCCAACTTCATGTATAGAGCTAGTCAATCAAGAAGATTCAAGAAGAACCAACAATCCATAACCACCAAACATATACCATGTATTATATATAGGTTTCATATAGGTTACAGATGAACAAAGCTTACCAACTACAACTATTCACCTCTCATAATGCACTACCTATCTATATTACAAGAACCTTCTCTTCCATGTGAGTATATCCTCACTTATTTCAACAAGCCTCTCAAATACTACAATACGCATTACCCAATATATACATTATTCCAGCACCCTACTCTTCGGATTACTTCCCATGCTTACTTTCACCTTCTTCTAGTGCTACCCGGAGTTACGTCCATTAGGACGTGAAGTCCTTCGACTGCCTTCTAGAGCGTAAGAGCATCCAGGAGGTGCGTATTCTTGATTAGAAGTACCTAGATTGAGGTAAGTCATTGAAAAATGACTATAGTTTGTGTGATTTCCTTCAGGATGTTCCTGTGTTTCTTCCAACGCTTCCTCAGAGTAAGATGGTTCCTTTGCCTTTTCTTTGATCCATTCATACATATTGGTATAATAACTACCAGGACATTCTTCTAGGTTTATAGGATTGGTATTACCCCTATAGGGTCCATAAGGTTCTCTAAAGTTGTGACTGGTTCCTATGTCATTTCCAACATCACATGGAATTGGATTTCCTATGGTTCCAGTATAAGGCTCTAATACCCATCCATTATAATCCTCTATAGGAATATTTGGATTGGTTTCCCCCAAGTTTTCTGTTCTAAGGCATGCTTGATCCATGGATATTCAAGTGATTGAGGTTTATTATAGTAGTAGGCATAAGTTTCTGACTGTGGATCATCGAATTCGGTTTGTTTGTACACTTCTCCTGAAAATATGGCTTTAGGATGTTTGGCTTCTTTATCTAACTTCTTTCTACGTGCCATTTGAAAGTACCGACTTTGAATCGACTAGAGGGAGTGAATAGGCGACTACCAATTTTTTAATTTGTTACTCAATTTTAGGCTTAGCAAGAAGGTAAGTTCTCTAGATATGCAACTAGGTGAACAAACTATATGCTAGAGAACTAACAACGAACACAAGAACGGTAAGGAGCAAGTGCTAAAGGTAGGGAACAAGATAACCGGAGAGGGGACACGGAGATGTAATTCCTTTAGTTCACTCCCAAGGGAGCTATGTCTATGTTGGAGAGGTGTCGGGGCCACACATGGTCACCCGAGCGCCACAAAGGCCTCACCTTCTTCTCTGGTGAGCTCCCCCACAAAGGAGGCCTCACAATCCACTAACCGGTGACCTTGAAGGCGCCAACCGAAACCTTTACAACAAGGTTGAGGGGGAAGCTCCACAACTCAATTGGAGGCCCTCAACGACACCACAGAGCTTTACAACACATGCCCTTATCTCCGAGGATGCCCTACACCGTCTAGGGTTCCAAGAAACCCAAGAGTAACAAGATCCACAAAGGATAGGTGGGGGGAATCAAATCTTCTTTGGTGGAGGTGTAGATCTAGGTCACCTCCCTCACCTCTGAAAAGATCAAGTGATTTGAGTGGATAGGGAGAGAGATCTAGTGAGGTGAAGCTCTGGTATTAATGTGTAACATCCCAAAAATACTAAACTTGGATCATCAAACTCTAATCATCAAATTTAGGGTTAACAAAAACTTTGCTAAATAAAAATATGAAAGCATGCATGTGAGTATGCATTTCATTTTGAATTCTTTTGAACCAACTTGTTTGTGTGTTCCTTTTCTTGTAAATGGATTCTTAGGTGAAATAAACATCATCTATACAATTCCCAAACTTTTCTCAAAGACAAGTAAATCAAAACAAATAAAATAAGGGAATGGTCATTTTGACCAATTTAACTCCCATGCCTACTTTGGCTGTCTCAAACTTTCAGAACTTAACAGAAACTTTTCTGGATCTTTGCACCCCTTGATTGTACTCATAACAAGGTATCAAGGCCCACTTTGTGATCATCCAGAAACTTTCAAATGCATAGTTTAAATGACAATTCAAAATTGAATCTTTATCATATGGGAAGATCCCACTTTTTCAAAAACCACTCAAACAAGCTCAACTTTCAAAACCCAAGCATCTGAAGACTCACCAGCATCAACCTAGCACACCCACCAAAAATCTTTTCAAAATTCAAAACTTGAATTCTTGCAGCCATTTCATCAAACACATTGCAGACACAAATCATCAAAATCTTAAACACTATTGTGAGCAGTGATTGAAGCCTAACTTGTTCCCTCTCTAGCTCACAACCATCTCAGTAGATCATCTAGCAAGTTAAACCAAGCACTTGACTCACTGTAAGCTGGGCAATGACATTAATGGTGAACAGCCGAAGTCACCATGCCACCCCAGTGGAGACAGCAAGCTCGGAGGATAATTAGTCGTGCCAACCTTGTCTAGGAGGCAGCCCACCGTCCACCGCCACTCCCTGTCCCAGCCGTGAGCGTTGCCAAACCCTGGACCACACGCAGGGACCGCGCCCAGCTTGCCAGCAACCATGCCGAGCATGCGCCAGAGCGCCACACTCGACCGACGCCCACAGACCGCGCGCCGCCCTCGCCGCGTGCATACATGATCGCCACCGACACAGGAGACCGCCAGACATCCCCGTTCTTCGCCCCATGCCGCACAGCCACCGCTCGCCGTCGAAGACGCCGCCTCTGCCGCGCAGAGCATCGCGCGTTCCAGACCAAACCGCACCGCCCCTACATGCGCATTAAAGCCGTAGAGCATCGCCAGGAGACCACCAAGCGATCGCCACCGCTGGCCATGCCTCTACCCACCCGTATCCATGTCGCCACCGTCGCCTGCCCATGCCGTTCGGTCTCATCGTCGCCACTATAAATAGAGGCCACCCCCAGCCGAATTGAGCATACCATCTCACTCCCCTCTCCTCACTGATCATGCCACCCCGTTCCCGGAGCAAGGCGAGCAGCACTTCGCCGGAATTTCACCGGAGTCGGCCGCTGCTGGAGAAGAAGGGGGCCAGCGATTGGAGCCGCCCCAGGATAAGCTGCCGGTACCAGGAGGTTCGCCGTCGTTGACTTCGTCGTTCGCCCGCATCGCCGACCCTCGCCTGAACCCCGGTGAGCCCCCAACGACCCCCACTGGCCGGGCTAGGTTTCTGTCTTGCCGGCGTTGCCCAACGTCGACGATGACCCTCAGCCGTTGGATTAGAACCAGATCGAACGCACCACATCGCCCCATACCACTTCGCACCCCCTCGTCTCACTGACGCGTGGGGACAGCCACTTAACCAGCCCGTGTAAGCGCTGTGCTTAGCAGGCTGGCCCAGTATCACTTCCCGCGCAGCCCAGTTATTTGAATTTAACCTTTTCCATTTTATTTCAAACACACTTCTGTACCCAGATTCAAAAATCAACCCAGGTCGATCCAGTGAACCAAATTGAATGAAACCAATTTTGTTAGAAAGGTCTGGGAATGCTGAATCCAAGCCCGTTGGATTCAAGTCATTTGGATCTATAGATCATCCATGGTAAAAATAACAAGGCAGAAGCTTTTCTGCATTCAAACATTTTTCAAATTAAAACCATAATAGCTTTTGAGTTGATTCCAACTCTCAAAAATCACATTTAACCATACCTTTCAGAATAAAAGGGTAAAACCTTATTAAATTGTGACACCACTTTAAATCACATTCCCATGGACTAAAATATGTGGTGATGACATGTGTCAACATGATCCCATGTTTGGTTTGGAGAATATTAAATCTTAAGTAGTTTTTCAATGAGTAGAAAATACTTTTCTAAAAATAAAAGGAATTAAACCAAGCTTTAATCTTGTAATGTTAGTGATGATGCTAGATCATCTGTAGGACCCTTTGGTGTGATGATTGCAAGTAGTTAAGTATTGTTTGGTGATTGTGTACATCGTATTTATTTATAGATGCTAGTACCGACCAAGGATATGAGGAAGAAGGAGGATACTACGAAGAAGAAGCCGAGGAGAACTTCAACCACTGCTCTACACAAGGCAAGACAATACCTGCAAGCTATTAACTTAGCAAGCCTTACTAATAAAGTTGACCTACGCAAGCTAATACTGGCTTGTTACCATGCCAACTATATGCCTTAAGCATATGTGATCATACCCACTTGATACCCAATCCTAGTTTTACTTGCAAGCTTTATACTTTATTTCTTTATCAAAGCTATTACTTAGAGTCTACTTATGTGACTTGTAAATTCTAGGAAGATATTTGAAGGTTGCATAAAGAGCATAAAATTTGGCCTAAGCTAGATAATCTTGATGTCATCCTAAGGCATGAGATGGTACTTAGTTAAAACTCCACTTGTTTACCACCCCTCATTAGTACTCACCCCCACTTGTAGATGCTAGTCCTAAGCATAAAACTGGATCAACATTAGATGGGAATACTTGGTGAAAATGGTTATGAAAACCTTAGAATGATGGATCATTC
Organism: Avena sativa; assembly: GCA_916181665.1. Lineage (NCBI taxonomy): Eukaryota > Viridiplantae > Streptophyta > Magnoliopsida > Poales > Poaceae > Avena > Avena sativa. The sequence goes on from OV702282.1 coordinate 202,357,771, forward strand.
TACTGAGATGTTTTGACATATGTTTCCGAACACCAGATGATCGTGGTGATGAAAATGTTGAGGCATGAGCCTTAGCCCTTTATAAAACTGATGGTTGTCTGGATGCGATACCATTCCAATTTTATCGTACAACCACAATACCCGAAGATTGGGTAGGGCTTGACTGGAAACGTATATACCTTAGTATTAGTTCCCTCATAGCCAAGGTCTGAGCTGAGGCTACCTTGTGAAGATTGTCCACCTGTGCAGTACCCAAGATGACAGTTGGTCATGGTTGGGAGGCCAAACTCACATGAGAGGTGCTTATACTAGGGCGTGTAATTGAAAGGTTAGGATTGATTATCCGCATACTGAGTATGGTGAATTCAGGATTTGTTCCTGACGGATGTATCAAATGTTGTGGTGAAAGTGTACAATATCTACAGAGTGTCAAACTATTCGAATAGCCGCGTCCGCGGTTATGGACAATTGGAGTGGCCATACTGTTCCCCCGTCAGATGTTTTCAAAAGACTTGTGAAATGAATTGAGACTTTGACTTGACCACAACAGGGTTGTGATATGTGATACAAGTTCCCACTTAGGTGTTATAAAATTCAACTAGCTATCTTATTTTTGAACTTAGTAGAGGTAAATCTGGCTTTTTGCAAAATAACCCTAGAGCCTAGTGTCCTATTATCAAAAAACCCCTTTGACTTGTTAGTATTAGTTTGCGAGTACTTAAAGTGTACTCATGGCTTTGTCCCTGGCTATTCCCATGGCCAGACTATGAAGAGGAGTACCTGGAGGATGGACCCCAGGAAGGTTACGACAACTAGGATCATCTCCCATCGTCAGCATTGCCTGTGACCCCGAAGATGGAGCTTCGCCTACGCTACCGTTATTATTACGTATTCCGCTGCTTGAAGTTGTATTAAGAACTGGATCAATGAGATCCCTATTTGTGTAAGACCTTATGAATGGTTTGTAATGGATGATGTACTGTGGTATCCAATTCTGTTATGTCTCACAAAAATGGTAATCCTGGGATTGCGATGTATGGCATAACAGGCATCTGGGATTAAAAATCCGGGTGTTGACAAGTTGGTATCAGAGCCATCCTGACCATAGGAGACCCTAGTTAGACTGGACGTTTGAATCAAAAACTTAGTTTCAAAATCAAAGAAAACAAATATTTACAAAAACTTATTCCCATTCTTATCCCTTTGATTCTTTCATGAAAATTCATGTTCCTCAAAAACTCTTGCAAAATACATAAAATTTTGACACACTTGATCACTCTACTAACTTACTCATCCTATATTCTTATAGATGGACGTGAAGTACAGCAAGTTTTATCAGTTGGGGAATGGAGGAGACCTTATCTTTGAGAGGGATTTGGACCAACTTTCGGACCTTCTGGAGCGTCCGCACCCCGAGTTCTTCGGAGCTCAGCTCAATGATCAAGGAGGAGAAGATCTGCAGTGGCTAATTGTTGCAAGTCTCCGAGGAAAGATTGAACCTCCCACTGCTGAGGGAATTCAGTTTACCTTAAGAGAGAACAACTGGCTCGACGGACTTGCCAGGGCCATGCAGGAGGCTCTTTCCTGTCTGTGTGGGAAGAGCATCAATCAGATCAAGGGAACCCACTTTGAGTTTTTCCCAAGGCGTGATGCCAATGGACAACCACTGGAAGCCCCATACCACCCTGAGCTGAAGACCCAATTGGACCACCTTAGCTTCATGATGTACGATCGTCAGCAGGAGTTGGATAACTGCCGTGACTACTCCAACCACAAGTCTGCCATCATCAAGACGAAGGATCAAACCATCGCCATGCTAGCAAAGGATCGCAAGTCTCGCCGCCGTCAGCTCGACAAGAAGGAGCGCATCATTGCCCGTCTTCGCCATCGTATCTCATCTTTGGAGGAGACCATCCACGAGAGAGACATGCAGTTGGAAGAAAGGGAGAATGCCGGAGAGGATCTTCGTGGAGACCCCTACTCCTATCTCAGCGATGACGATGATTTTCTGGAGGATCAGGCTATGGACTTCTTCACCGATGAGGATGATTTCGCCTTCATCGATGATGATGCGGATGATGAAGCCATAGATTCCAAGGAGTAGTAGCACTTGAGCACTAGCGTAGTGAGTAGTATTCGGTCCCACTGTATCGTAGTTTCCGGAATGGTTCCTAAAACCATCTATTTACCTTGTTGTGGTGTGTGTTTGTATTGTGTGCTATGAATGAATGAATGAAAAGCAAGTTACTAGAAAATCTGAGTCAAACTTTGAAAACTTTTCAAAATCCCAAAACCTTAGAAATTTCCCTCTTTTCTCATGATCTATCTCAATCTTCAGATGCCACGCGGAGGAAGTGGTTCATCCCCGGACCCGATGTTGCAGATCCTGCAAATGTTGACCTCTGACCGCGAAGCTGAAAGAGCGGAACGTCAAGCCAACCTAGCCACCCTGCAACAGATAGCCCAGCTAGCCCACAACAACCAAGGCCACGGAAATCAGGACAACCATGGTTCTAAGCTTAAGAATTTCCAGAATACCATCCCACCTGTTTTCACTAAGTCAGAAGAACCCCTAGACGCCGATGATTGGATGCAGACCATGGAAAATAACCTAGAAGTCGCCGGAGTGGAAGCCAACGAGAAACTTCTGTTCGCCACCCACTACCTAGCCGGAGATGCCCGAGCATGGTGGAACAGTGTTCGCGCAATGACTGGAGGCCAGATGATGACCTGGGAGGAATTCAAGGTCAAGTTTAGCAGAACCCATGTGCCACCGGGTTTGATCAAGAGAATGAGAGACGAGTTCAGAGAACTGAAGCAAGGAAGGATGACCGTAGTAGAATACCGTGACAAATTCTTGTCATTAGCTAGGTATGCCCCGGATGAGATCGACACCGAAGCCAAGAAGAAAGAGAGATTCTTGAATGGTCTGCACGATGAGATGCAGACAGTGTTAGTCAATATCCCCTTTGCCGATATTGAAGCCCTGGTCGACTCTGCCATCCAGATGGAAGGAAAGATCAACCAAGCCAATGAGAACCGCAAGCGTCGCATGATGCATCAGCCAGGAACCCATCAGACCCCAAAGTATCGCCCTAACCCATCTCCAGGATTTGCCCCAAGAACCAACAGACCCCCGATGAACCGTCCGACCTATCCCAACCGTGGAAACCCTAGGCCCGGAGGAAATCACAACAACCCCGGCCACGCTAGCAATTTCAACCGTGCCCCATCCAAGTTCAACAACAACAATGCTGCCACCAACACCAACACTGCCCCGAGGACTGGAAGCAATGCTGTTCCTGTAGCAGCAAAGGACATGTCGCAGGTGACTTGTTATGTCTGTGGAAATAAGGGTCACTACTCCAACGAGTGCCCCAACAAGAAAAATTCCGCAGCCCCCAATACCAATGCCCCAGCTCAGCAACAAACGTCGTGTTCAGCCCGGAAGAAGTTTTGCCCCAGGGAATTCGCTCAACCGCAATGGTCGTATTTTTCTCATGCATGCTGAAGAAGCTCAGGAAGCGCCAGACGTCGTGCTGGGTATGTTTTCTGTTAATTCAGTACTTGCACGAGTGTTGTTTGATTCTGGTGCATCGCACTCATTTGTCACCGAAGAATTTGCATGCACTAGTAAAATTCAACCAACCAAACTGAAGCATGTTATGATTGTTCAAATTCCCGGTTCAACCACCAAGGCTAGGCAAATTTGCAAAGTCGTCCCTATCCAAATCCATGGCATAGATTTTTATGCAAATCTGATAGTACTCGGAACTAAAGGTTTGTAAGTAGTACTAGGAATGGATTGGATGTCCAAACATAAAGGATTGATTGACTGTGCCAAGAAAGCCATAACCATGACCAGTACAGCCGGAATATCAGTCGAGCATATATCTAAAACCTTACCTCGCCAATTCAAGTGCAACAAGAGTATAGCCCAACCTACCATTGACCAAGTCCGGATAGACTGTGAATACCCCGATGTATTTCCAAATGTTTTGCCCGGTATGCCCCTAGATCGGGATATCGAGTTTATCATTGAACTAATCCCCGGAACTGGACCCATAACCAGGAGACCCTATAGTATGAACCCATCGGAACTGGTAGAACTAAAGAAGCAACTGGATTCCGTGTTGGAAATTGGATTGATTCAACCAAGTGCGTCACCTTGGAGATCACCTGTCTTGTTTGTGGACAAGAAAGATGGAGGTAACCGTTTGTGTACGGATTATCGGAAGTTGAATGATGTCACCATCAAGAACAAGTACCCCTTGCCCAAGATAGAAGATTTGTTTGATCAGTTGACCGGTGCCAAAGTGTTTTCTAAGATTGATCTTAGAACAGGTTATCATCAACTCAAGATTCGTGCAGAGGATATCCCAAAGACTGCCTTTACCACCAGATATGGATTGTATGAGTATATAGTCATGTCTTTTGGATTAACCAATGCCCCCGCTTATTTCATGAATCTCATGAATAAGATTTTTATGGACTTCCTGGATAAGTTTGTCGTTGTTTTCATCGATGACATTCTGATTTATTCCAAATCGGAAGAAGAACATGTGCTACACCTAAGGACCATTCTTGGAACTCTTAGAGAGCATCAGCTGTATGCAAAGTTTAGCAAATGTGAATTCTGGTTACAGGAGGTAGGATTCCTCGGTCACATTGTATCAGCCGGAGGAATTGCTGTTGACCCTGCCAAAGTGAAAGATGTCGAGGATTGGCAAGCCCCAACCACTCCAACCCAAGTTCGTTCATTTCTCGGATTGGCGGGATATTACCGCAAGTTCGTAGAAGGATTCTCGAGTATCTCCAGACCCATGACCCAATTGCTGAAGAAGGACAAGAAGTTTGAATGGACCGACAAATGTGAAGCGAGTTTTCAAGAACTCAAGAGGAGATTGATTTCAGCCCCAATCTTGATCATGCCGGATATCACGAAGCCCTTCGATGTGTATTGTGATACATCTAAGATCGGTCTCGGATGTGTGCTAATGCAAGAAGGCAAAGTTATATCTTATCTATCTCGACAACTGAAGCAACATGAGCAAACTTACCCAACCCATGACCTCGAACTCGCAGTCGTAGTTCTAGCCCTGAAGACATGGATACATTACCTAATGGGAAATCGTTGTGAAATCTATACGGATCACAAGAGTCTGAAGTATATATTCACTCAGAAGGAGCTAAATATGAGACAGAGAAGGTGGATTGAGCTAATAAAGGATTACGATCTGGACATTCACTATCACCCTGGTAAAGCCAATGTGGTAGCCGATGCCCTTAGCAGATTGCCATGCCGCTTGAACTCCATGATCTTGAAGGAGCAACCAAGCTTGCAAAAAGAGATGGAAGATTTTCGAATAGAATTAGTAAGTGAAGGATTTTTGGCTAGCATAGAACTCTAGCCCACTTTGATCAGTCATATTAATGAGGCGCAGAAGGGAAATGCTAGTATCGACGGAATCAAGCGTTGTATCGGTACAGGCAAAGTACCCGGATTCACCGAAGACGAAGAAGGAGTTATGTGGTACAAAGGATGCCTTTGTGTACCAGCAGATTCTGAGTTGAAAGAAGTGATTCTGAAGGAGGCTCATGATACTCTTTATTCTATCCATCCCGGAGGAACGAAGATGTATCAAGATTTGAAAGAGCAATTTTGGTGGCATAAGATGAAGAGAGAAATCGGAAGCTATATCGCCAAGTGTGATATATGTCAGCGAGTCAAGGCAGGATATCAAAGACCCGCTGGATTGTTGCAACCCTTGCAGATTCCGGAATGGAAATGGGATTCCGTTGGAATGGACTTTATCACCGGATTGCCTACTTCTAGTAGGGGAAATGACTCTATCTAGGTCATAGTGGACCGATTGTCCAAAGTCGCCCATTTCTTGCCCGTCAAGACCACATATCAAAGTTCGAAGCTAGCGGAGTTGTACATCGCTAGAATAGTTAGTTTGCATGGAGTCCCCAAGAACATCGTATCGGATCAGGAACTCAGTTTACCTCGAGATTTTGGAAGAAAGTTCAAGAAGGTTTAGGAACCCGCCTAGATTTCAGCACCGCGTATCACCCTCAGACCGATGGACACACGGAGCGAGTAAACCAAATACTCGAAGATATGCTGAGAGCATGTGTGTTAGAATATGGATCCAAGTGCGAAGACTGTCTGCTGTTTGCAGAATTCTCATACAATAACAGTTATCAAGCCAGTTTGCAAATGGCCCCATTTGAATTTATGTACAGAAGGAAGTGTCGCACCCCTTTGAACTGGTCGGAAGTAGGAGAGAGTCAGATTTTCGGACCTGACATCCTATGAGAAGTAGAATAGAAGGTTCACAAGATTTGTGAGCACCTCAAGACAGCCCAGTCCAGACAGAAGTGTTACGCCGACAAGAGACGTAGAGACCTCGCCTTCAACATAGGAGATTTTGTATATCTGAAAGTGTCGCCATTGAAGGGAACGCATCGTTTCCAACTCAAAGGAAAGTTAGCCCCCAGATATATCGGACCTTTCAAGATTCTAAACCGTCGAGGAGAAGTGTCATATCAATTGGAACTACCCGAAGAGATGTCAGTTGCGCAAGTGTCTCGAAGTCCCCGAGAAGACCGAAGTGTTCAAAAATATCGATCACCGGACCACAGAGATCAACGATGACCTGACCTATCCCGAAGTACCCATACGTATTTTGGAAGAAGATTTCAGAACTACCCGAACCCGAAGCATCAAGTTTCTCAAAATTCAGTAGAGCAACCACACAGAAGAGGAAGCTACCTGGGAGCGCGAAGATCACATCAGGACAGAGTTTCCCGATCTCTTCAAATCCTAGGTAATATTTTCGTCCTTTTTCAAATCTCGGGACGAGATTTTGTTTAAGGGGGGAAGGTTTGTAACATCCCAAAAATACTAAACTTGGATCATCAAACTCTAATCATCAAATTTAGGGTTAACAAAAATTTTGCTAAATAAAAATATGAAAGCATGCATGTGAGTATGCATTTCATTTTGAATTCTTTTGAACCAACTTGTTTGTGTGTTCCTTTGCTTGTAAATGGATGCTTAGGTGAAATAAACATCATCTAAACAATTCCCAAACTTTTCTCAAAGACAAGTAAATCAAAACAAATAAAATAAGGGAATGGTCATTTTGACCAATTTAACTCCCATGCCTACTTTGGCTATCTCAAACTTTCAGAACTTAACAGAATCTTTTCTGGACCTTTGCACCCCTTGATTATACTCATAACAAGGTATCAAGGCCCACTTTGTGATCATCCAGAAACTTTCAAATGCATCATTTAAATGACAATTCAAAATTGAATCTCTATCATATGGGAAGATCCCACTTTTTCAAAAACCACTCAAACAAGCTCAACTTTCAAAACCCAAGCATCTGCAGACTCACCAGCATCAACCTAGCACACCCACCAAAAATCTTTTCAAAATTCAAAACTTGAATTCTTGCGGCTATTTCATCAAACACATTGCAGACACAAATCATCAAAATCTTAAACACTATTGTGAGCAGTGATTGAAGCCTAACTTGTTCCGTATCGAGCTCACAACCATCTCAGTAGATCATCTAGCAAGTTAAACCAAGCACTGGACTCACTGTAAGCTGGGCAATGACATCAATGGTGAATAGCCGAAGCTCACCATGCCACCCCAGTGGAGACAACAAGCTAGGAGGAGATTTAGTCGTGCCAACCTTGTCTGGGAGGCAGCCCACCGTCCACTGCCACTCCCTGTCCCAGCCGCGAGCGTTGCCAAACCCTGGACCACACGCACGGACCGCGCCCAGCTCGCCAGCAACCATGCCGAGCATGCGCCAGAGCGCCACACTCGACCGACGCCCACAGACCGCGCGCCGCCCTTGCCGTGTGCATACATGATCGCCACCGACCCAGGAGACCGCCAGACATCCCCGTTCGCCGCCCCATGCCGCACAACCACCGCTGGTCGTTGAAGACTCTGCCTCTGCTGCGACGAGCATCGCGCGTTCCAGACCAAACCGCACCGCCCCTACATGCGCATTAAAGCCGTAGAGCATCGCCAGGAGACCACCAAGCGATCGCCACCGTCGGCCATGCCTCTAGCCGCCCGTAGCCATGTCGCCACCGTCGCCTGCCCATGCCGTTCGGTCTCATCGTCCCCACTATAAATAGAGGCCACCCCTAGCCGAATTGAGCACACCATCTCACTCCCCTCTCCTCACTGATCGTGCCACCCCGTTCCCGGAGCAAGGCGAGCAGCACTTCGCCGGAATTTCACCGGAGTCTGCCGCTACTGGAGAAGAAGGGGGCCAGCGATTGGAGCCGCCCCAGGAGAAGCTGCCGGTACCAGGAGGTTCGCCGTCGTCGACTTCTTCGTTCGCCCGCATCACCGACCGTCGCCTGAACCCCGGTGAGCCCCCAACTACCCCCACTGGCCGCGCTAGGTTTCTGTCTTGCCGGTGTTGCCCAACGTCGACGATGACCCTCAGCCGTTGGATTAGAACCAGATCGAACACACCACATCGCCCCATACCACTTCGCACCCCCTCGTCTCACTGACGCGTGGGGACAGCCACTTATCCAGCCCGCGTAAGTGCTGTGCTTAGCAGGCCGGCCCAGTATCACTTCCCGCGCAGCCCAGTTATTTGAATTTAACCTTTTCCATTTTATTTCAAACACACTTCTGTACCCAGATTCAAAAATCAACCCAGGTCGATCCAGTGAAACTAATTGAATGAACCCAATTTTTTTAGAAAGGTCTGGGAATGCTGAATCCAAGCCCGTTGGATTCAAGTCATTTTGATCTATAGATCATCCATGGTAAAAATAACAAGGCAGAAGCTTATCTGCATTCAAACATTTTTCAAATTAAAACCATAATAGCTTTTGAGTTGATTCCAACTCTCAAAAATCACATTTAACCATACCTTTCAGAATATATAAAAATATATAAGTTTACTTACAGAAATAATGTTCAAGTAATAAAAGAATGCTACATAGGCATTTCTAGTCACTTTAGTTAATTAAAATAAAAGGGTAAAACCTTATTAAATTGTGACACCACTTTAAATCACATTCCCATGGACTAAAATATGTGGTGATGACATGTGTCAACATGATCCCATGTTTGGTTTGGAGAATATTAAATCTTACGTAGTTTTTCAATGAGTAGAAATTACATTTCTAAAAATAAAAGGAATTAAACCAAGCTTTAATCTTGTAATGTTAGTGATGATGCTAGATCATCTATAGGACCCTTTGGTGTGATGATTGCAAGTATTTAAGTATTGTTTGGTGATTGTGTACATCGTATTTATTTATAGACGCTAGTACCGACCAAGGATACGAGGAAGAAGGAGGATACTACGAAGAAGAAGCCGGGGAGAACTTCAACCACTGCTGTGCACAAGGCAAGCCAATACCTGCAAGCTATTAACTTAGCAAGCGTTACTAATCAAGTTGACCTACGCAAGCTAATACTGGCTTGTTACCATGCCAACTATATGCCCTAAGCATATGTGATCATACCCACTTGATACCCAATCCTAGTTTTACTTGCAAGCTTTATACTTTATTTCTTTATCAAAGCTATTACTTAGAGTCTACTTAAGTGACTTGTAAATTCTAGGAAGATATTTGAAGGTTGCATAAAGAGCATAAAATTTGGCCTAAGATAGATAACCTTGATATCATCCTAAGATATAAGGTTGGACTTAGTTGAAACTTCACTAGTTACCACACCCTCATTAGTACCACCCCCACTTGTAGATGCTAGTGCTAAGCATAAAACTTGATCAACATTAGATGGGAATACTTGGTGAAAATGGTTATGAAAACCTTAGAATGATGGATCATTCTACTGAGATGTTTTGACATATGTTTCCGAACACCAGATGGTCGTGGTGATGAAAATGTTGAGGCATGAGCCTTAGACCTTTATAAAACTGATGGTTGTCTGGATGCGATACCATTCCAATTTTATCATACAACCACAATACCCGAAGATTGGGTAGGGCTTGACTGTAAACTTATATACCTTAGTATTAGTTCCCTCACGGCCAAGGTCTGAGCTGAGGCTACCTTGTGAAGATTGTCCACCTGTGCAGTACCCAAGATGACAGTTGGTCATGGTTGGGAGGCCAAACTCATAGGAGAGGTTCTTATACTAGGGCGTGTAATTGAAAGGTTAGGATTGATTATCCGCATACTGAGTATGGTGAATTTAGGATTTGTTCCTGACGGATGTATCGAATGTTGTGGTGAAAGTGTACAATCTCTGCAGAGTGTCAAACTATTCGAATAGCCGCGTCCGCGGTTACGGACAGTTGGAGTGGCCATACTGTTCCCCCGTCAGATGTTTTCAAAAGACTTGTGAAATTAATTGAGACTTTGACTTGACCACAACAGGGTTGTGATATGAGATACAAGTTCCCACTTAGGTGTTATAAAATTCAACTAGCTATCTTATTTCTGAACTTAGTAGAGGTAAATCTGGCTTTTTGCAAAACAACCCTAGAGCCTAGTGTCCTATTATCAAAAAAACCCTTCCACTTGTTAGTATTAGTTTGCGAGTACTTAAAGAGTACTCATGGCTTTGTCCCTGGCTATTCCCGTGGCCAGACTATGAAGAGGAGTACCTGGAGGATGGACCCCAGGAAGGTTACGGCAACTAGGATCATCTCCCATCATCAACATTGCCTGTGACCCCGAAGATGGAGCTTCGCCTACGCTACCGTTATTATTATGTATTCCGCTGCTTGAAGTTGTATTAAGAACTGGATCAATGAGATCCCTATTTGTGTAAGACCTTATGAATGGTTTGTAGTGGATGATGTACTGTGGTATCCAATTCTGTTATGTCTCGCAAAAATGGTAATCCTGGGATTGCGATGTATGGCATAACAGGCATCTGAGATTAAAAATCCGGGTGTTGACATAATGAAGGAGAAAAAAAATTGAAGAGTTAGGTAGGAGGAAGAAGGAGGGCGCCTTAAATAGGCTCCCTCCGAACTGAACCGTTGGAAAGTTCGCGACCTCACCGGAAGTTCCGGCGAGCGGCCGGAAATTCTACGTAGCGTAGCACCAACGGTAATCAGGCCGTTGACGCAAGCTCCAAAAGCCTGACCGGAAGTTCCAGTCGGAATGACCGAAAGTTCCGGTGAAACTTCCGATGCAAGTTTCGGCCCAAGTTTCGTCAAGTAGAACATTTCTAAACAGAAGTGTACTGAACCTGAGCGGAACTTGGAGCAGAACAAGGGGCAGAACAACTTCGTCGCAAACATTGTCTAACTGGAAGTTCCGGCGCCTGGGTGGAAGTTCCTCTCAGGATCTCAGTGGAAAAGCGAAGGAAGTTCCTGAACGGAACTTCCGGTGCTACTTCCGGTGGAAGTTCCGCCAAATAGAACATATCAAAACAGAGAGTTCTGAGAGCTGGCCAGAACTTCCATCAGAAGTTGGACCGGAACTTGTCCTAGATCCAATCCCACAGAGAGACCTGAGTGGCCAGAAGTTCCGATCAGACAAAAAAATGCATCAACTGATCAGAACCTTTCTCTGTCACAGATGAGTAGGATGGATCTGGCGGTGCATATATGGTTTGTGCAAAAACATATGATTCCCCACAGCCTTCCGAGGTGGACCCCCTCTTGATAGTATGGCGATCTAAAGCAATAAAATGAGAGAAATATAAAAAACAAAAGACCGCCTCCTTCACGAGATCCCAAAGAGAGCATCCACACACTTCATAGATTCCATCACAAGCAATTAACCTAAAACTCAATCACACGGTTAGATCACAAGTGGGATTGTCGTCATCACCAAAATAGCAAGGGAAATATAGTCCTTTCAATCTCCCCTTTTTTGGTGTTTGATAACAATCCCAAAGATTTTTATGAGGAGCAGTTTTTGTAATGGATGGAACAAGATCCCCCTATATGTGTGCAAGGTAGAGATAAAGCTCTAAGGACACACATACAAGGAGGCTCCGCCTTTCTATTGCAAAGACATCACATGTGCAAGGGAAAATAAAGATAGAGAACATACTGTTTCACCAATCAAATGTGGTGGAGGAAATAGATGAAATAATATCAATGAAGACTATGAATGATCCACCACCATATACAAACGGCCATAAGCTAACAACAAGCACACCATACACCAGGAATAACATACCACATAGTCTCATACAAATAACAAGGTCCAGAAATAACATAAATAAGTCCACAAGCACACACATATAAACTAGAGAGTTCACGAGCGAGAAAAGATCAAAGATAAGAACGAACTCGTGACTCAGCCCATGCAAATCCCGTGAGCAATCTAATAGACATATTTCTCCCCCTTTGGCATCAAGACACCAAAAAGGGAGAAAAGGTCACTCTAATCGTCCCAACCATGAACAGGAGGAGGAGAAGGCTCGGGGTCCCAAGAGGCATTGTTCCACACAGGCGGTGGACCGGTGACTTCCTCCTCAGACCACTAATAGTTGTCGCGAATCCACTCATCCCTGGGCGCGGTGAAGGAGCTAGTCTCTGGAGAGCAAGGAAGACCGAGTGTTGTCATAATAGCCTTCTGACGCCGAGCACTGTGCCACTGATCAACATAAGCCTGATACTCACGATTCTGCAGAAAGCAAAACGCCTTCTTCGCCTTACTTAGCAGTTTCTTGGCCCAAGATGGCTGTCGCTCGAGAGAAGGACCACCGGCACTAGAGCCACCATGTGCAGAAGAGGGACCACCAGCACCAGCACTAGCCTTCCAAATAGCTTCTTCCTTATCTTCTTGGGTCCTTGGCTTCTTGTGCTTACTCACACGCTGCTTCTTCTCCTTGTGAACAGTGATGCTGTCCTAAGGGTAGCGGGAACCAGTTGCTTCAAGCCACTTGGCATTGATGAGAGTCTAAATGTATGGAGCATAGGGGCAGGAGAGCTTGTCAATAATGGCTTGCCAGATCTCGTTGTAAATGAAGTGCATAACATCCAGCTTCCTGTCAGAGTCGCGACGACGGTGAGTCTGAAACATAAGGTCAACTTGATAAGCATGAAACTGATCAAAGTTGCTGGCCTTTGGAGAGATGGAGTTCAAGAATACCCTGCGCATGATGTCATAGACTGGCTGGAGATAGTTCACATAACCACAAGTACCCCAACCTTCAATATAGAGAGGCTCCAAGACCTTTGGAGCAGAAGCTTGGGAGCCATGAACACGCCACCCATTTGCCCCCTTACTAGGCAGGATGGGATAGCCAAGGAGTGTACCAAACTCAGACCATGTGGCGGAAAGCTGCACACCATTAGTCATCCACTTCAAGATGCCATCGGTAGGATTCATCTCCACGTGAAGAGTGGTGTAGAACTGATCAATAGCGGACTCATCATAATGTGACGGTGATCCATGATAGGAATCAACCCAAACTTCCGGAAAATTTCAAGAGCTTTGCCAAAGTACTCAATATTATCTTACATGTGAGCCACACTGATGTATTTGTGAGGATCAACAACGAACTTGGTCTTGGTGGCATAGATCTCAGCAAAAATCTGCTCTTGGCGACGGTTGTAGAAGAGTGGATCCAAGCAAAGGCGGTCACGCGGAACAAGATAAGGATCCACATGCCGAAACACAGAGTAGGCCTTCTGAGTCCACTTTGAAATCTTGCTCTTGGAGTTATCAGGCCCAGTAGCAGTGGCCTTTTGAGAGGCAAGAATAGGTCGCTTCCCATCAGTAGCAGCATCACGACGAGCAGCAGCAGACTTCTGATGGGCAGTCTGGGTAGACAGATACACAACCTCATGATCTTCTTCATCAATCTCGGGAGGAGGACCGGTGGAAGGACGATGGGTGCGCTTGCCTTTGCGAGAACCACCTTGCCCTGAGAAGAAAACAAAATAATAGGGAGGGAAGGTGGGGTAAGTGCACAAGTTCGAAAGGAGAAACAAAGAGAGATTGGAAAAATACAGTCAGTGAGTCATGTACGATGCACCGGAACTTCCACTGAAATGTCGGAACTTCCGGCGGAAACGCACCACCGGAAGTTCCGGTCGTGACTCACCGGAAGTTCCGGTGAGGCCACGAACAACAGTTTCAATAGGAAGAAACAAGGATCTTAGATCTAACTTGCACACATATGGATTCACGCAAATGTATTGGACCAATCTACCCTAGCAAGGTTCCCTAGGCCTACCAAGACCTCCCAACAATTTCTAGCCAAAGAAGTAGCCTAGAAAATGTGAGCCCTAACTCAAGCAATGGAGAGAGAGCAAGTTCTCCATTAATGAAGGGAGTTGAGGGAAAATACCGGAGTCCATGGTGGGAGATCGAGGTGGGGAAGGTTCCCACGAAGGAGATCTGGGGAAGGGTGGACGGAGACGGAGGGGCCGGAGCACCTCCGTGGAGTAGGCATCGTAGGCGGCTTCTCCAAATAAGAAGTGCTTCTTGGGGAAAACTGGAAGAAGATCCCGTTTTCCCAGGGCCCACTTTATATAGGACAAAGAACCTCATCGGAAGTTCCGGTCAATGACCGGAAGTTCCGAGCCAGGCGGAAGTAGCCAGGTAAGCAAGCAGTTCCGAAGAACTACGTGCTGACCGGTACTTCCGGCAGCTGGCCGGAAGTTCTAGTGACGCCAGAAACACTTTCTCAGGACAGGAAAACAACAAGGGAGAACTTGTGCAGGTAATAGAAAGGGCTTGAGGAAAGGAAAGGCTTGGGATAGAGAGCTCAAACTGTGAAGAACCAAAACAATAAAAGATACCAAGAAGAGACAATAACAACCAAGCACAAAAACACAAAGAAAACCAAACAAGAAACATAAAAGGGTCGGTGGCCGAGGCCACCTTATATAAGAGTAAATGGCTTGACACCGCGAAGATATATCTTGGGTTCATTACCAACACTCATCATGAAGCTCAAATGGTCTCCTTTAGAGACTATAGAGTATGAAAACTTTAATGTGTGCATAATAGGGATAGTGTTCATTCATAAGAGGAACTACACTCCCCCTAAATCCATGCCTACATCCAAACAAATATACACATTGAGACATGGGTAGGTGTGCAAGGTACTCAAGCCACATTGCTCGAATCTATGATATTTAGCTCATGCCTTAACTCTCGGAACCTTGCTTCATCAAGAGGCTTCGTGAAAAGATCCACAAGATTTGCCTTGGTGCGAACATACTCTAAAGAAATGTATCCTCTTGCAACATGGTCCCAAATGAAATGATGATGAATCTCAATGTGCTTAGTCCGATTGTGTTGCATGGGGTTATGAGCAATGGAAATGGCACTCTCATTGTCACAAAGAAGAGGCACCTTGTCAAAAGAAAGTCCAAGATCCTTCAAGGTTTGATTCATCCATAGCAATTGAGCACAACAACTTGCGACGGAGATGTACTCAGCTTCGGCAGTGGACATAGACACACAATTTTGCTTCTTTGAGGACCAACAAACCAAGGATCTTCCAAGAAATTGACAAGCTCCGGAGGTTGACTTCCTTCCCACTTTGTCACCAGCCCAATTCGAGTCCGTGAATCCAATGAGGTCAAAGCTGGCTCCCTTGGGGTACCACTGCGGCGGCGACCTAGCATACCACTGCATGATGTAGTAACTATAGTCATTGACATAACACCAATGAAACACCGTTCACTAGTATTACATCCTCAGAGTAGTATAACAGAAACATAGCAGGTCCAAGACATGACTATAGGTTACAACTCAACTCTTTACACAAGATCCAGAGAACACGCTAGGTTAAAGAGAGAGAAAGAAACTTCTTAAGAAGAAGAATCAAGAATAAATAACTCATAGCTGCCATACTTATAAAACTAATAGTTGAACTACTGGCTTGCATTGCTGCTATTGCAATACTCTACAAAAGTAGGTTCTATGGTTAGAAATTCTATTCTTATCTAATCAGCAACTTAGTCTTCACTTGGGTTGATGTATATGTTGACTTTCTTGACTCCATTGAAGAGCTTTAGCTTTTGATGATGATTCCTGGAGCATAACTTGATGTAGATGTCGTCTGTACTGGCTTTAGAACCTAGCAAGGGTTAAGAGTATACTTTGAGTACGAGCTTACTCAGCAAGTCCACTAGAAAAGGAGTGTTTGATGCACTATAACTACAACCACAGACCGTAGGTCGTAGGCAATGCAAGTTTTCATAAACATTTCTTCAAAGGTTGCTTTTATTCTGAAAATCTATGTCCGTCAGCCTTCACGGGTTTACCAGAACCTTCATGGGGTTCCTTTCCCGCCGTGTT
Organism: Avena sativa; assembly: GCA_916181665.1. Classification (NCBI taxonomy): domain Eukaryota; kingdom Viridiplantae; phylum Streptophyta; class Magnoliopsida; order Poales; family Poaceae; genus Avena; species Avena sativa. The sequence goes on from OV702282.1 coordinate 202,374,025, forward strand.
CGCAGCTCCTTCCTGGAACAGGGAGTAACAAGTTACAGTTCTTACACTCTGCAGAGGTGCGTCACTTTACCCATGAGAGGCCTTAGGTTTTGTTGCACGGCCGGGAGTATGTCCCCGTTCAAACTTCCTTGGTTTGAGGCCCAACCTAAGATCCAAGCCAATCACTGCCTTCTCCGCGACCCCGCATGTCTCCTTGGTGTACACCATTCCCACCTTTTGAATTATGGCAATGGTTTGTACAGACTGTTCAGATGCCGGAACTATCGTGGGACGTTGAGGGCTCCCACCCATATGCTGCATATCCTCTACGAATTACCATAAATAATATGCACGCTACGAGTGATAACAGCCACGACCCACACATCCAGCTCCATGCGAGAGGGAAAAGATACAACTGTCTTCTCCGTCCCATTCCAAATCTCATGGTCAACGCGTAATATACGGCGCAAGAATAACTGGAAACATTGGTTGTTAAGTCCTAGGTAATATGTTCCTTTACCACTGGAACTCTTATAGTAGGTTATTACCTCATGGTAATTAACCTATAATCACATTATTATGAAAATAGTGTTTTCTGACCTTTTTCAAATGCAGGTGATGACAACACTGGATTTGCAAAATACTTTATAGAAAATAATCAAAGGACATGAGCAAGTGTGAACTTGCCTTTTGTGATTGCAATATTATGCACTCACGGTCTTCGAGACAACATAAGATCTATTTGAAATCTGCATCATTGGTCCGGTAAGGACTAATGTTTAAAGAAGCAATATGCAGATGTGCATAAGTAATGCTATGCATTTTGGAAAAATCCCAAATTGAATCCCCAATACTTTGAGTGAAGTGAATTCAAGTGATTCTTTTCAAAGTTGGTTTATCTTCAAACTTTACTTTATAAGTAATGACCTTTATAAGGAACATAAATGTTAACAATCCAAAATATGTAAGTAAAGTATAAGATGATGTGATTATGGTGAATTGTCATGTGATGACTATGATAAAAGTCCTTGGGATTGAGTTGTTAAAAGTTGAAGGACTTATTATAAGATTGTTATTTGAAGTGGCAAAAACAATAACATTTGAAGAAAAGATTTCCTTTCTAAGGTTTAAATAATCATCATTGTTAATAGAACATGATCAATGTCTTTTGGTGTTTGATTTATTAGTTTGGACTTGGGATGCTTTATGTCTTAAGTTAAACGGACCAAAGTTAAATATAAAAACAAAAGTGATTTATTAGACCTGATGTTTATAAGATTTGAGACTAAAGTTAACTTTAAAAAGTTAAGTAAACTTAAGATGTAATATATTTTAATTATTTTCAAGTTTTAGATTTATGATAGGTATAACTAAGGTATGGAATTATTCACTTTATATTTTAAGTAAATGATTTAGATTAAATTGGTTTTGCTTATTAAGAAAATAATTTGTATTTATTTAATGGAATCATAATTAGATGGTCTTAGTAATTTGTTAGATTTTAAAGTTATGTTAGTAGTGGTTAAGATATAATGATTTTTCACCATATTATATAAATGGGTGATACCCAATGTTTATTTAAAAGGATTCTTAATAAGATTTTTAAAAGAATATTTTAAAGTTAAAAGTTATACTTAAGTTTGATTATGAATTCAAGTGATGGATTTGGAATTAGTACCAAGACACTAATTACTCAAGGTTTCATAAGAATTGTAATTATTTCTTACTTAAGAATTGTTTTAAAGAATTCACAAAATAGGTATTAGGTAAGGCTTTATTATTTAAAATATTAAAGACTTTCCTAATAATATATTTAATATTTTCTAGTATAATATATTTATTCAAGACCATAAAAATGAATTTTATTTATTTTTAAGTATTATCTATATTTTTATAAAATTCATCCAAGAATTAAGTGTCTTTAATTATTTGATATATATTCTATTTGTAAAAACTCTAAGTTAGTATTTTCATAAAATAGTAAAGTTATTTTTATACACGAAAATGATTTTTATTAAATTTTAGGAGTTTTTCTTATTTTATGAATTTTTACTTAATATTTAATAGTGTTTAATCTTTATTTGCATTTTATTAACTTAAATAAGTAAAGTTATATTTTTCTTAGGTGGATATTATTTTTGTGATAATTTTAATATATTAAATTTATTTTTAGGATTTTTCTATAATTTTCTAGGGTATAATTTATGTTCAGGGGTAGTTTGGTCATTTAGTGATTTGATAAATATTTTATTTTCTTATTTATTTTTCTTTGGAATTGGGCCAGGTTTACCAAAGGGCCCATTTGGACCCAATCTGGCCCATCTGGCTCAGGGTCAAACCCCACCTGGCCTGTCTCCCCCATCCACCCCCCTCTTACACCTCACGCACTCACTGCCCCTTCTGGCTGCTGGCGACACTGACGCCGTCGCCCGCCCGATTCCGGCGAGGTAGGCCGTTGTGGTCGCCGCTGATGGTCGTCGGGGCTTCTCCTCCCTCAGGCCGACCTGACTCTCTAATTGGATTTGTTCTTAAAGCCCCCCTCGAGCTCGCCCCATCCATCTTGTGTGCGTCTAGGGTTCCAGTGTCTTACTTTACTGTATTTTTGTGATGGTCTGATGGTGATTCGGGGTGGTTTGGTGCGGTGTTGGTGGTGATATGATGGTGGTGAAGTTGGGTTCATTCTCTTCTAGTTCGATGCCGGTGGGATGGCAGTAGGTGCAACCCCGGCGGTACGGCGTGGGCGTTAGGATGCTGGGGCCTTGTTGGTGGTGTGGTTGATGCAGTGCAGCACGATGATGCTCCCCGTGTTGCTATGCCGTCGCAATTTGCTTCGCCTCTCTGTTGTCACTACTACTACGGCTTCTTCGGCGAGCTTGATCTTGCCAACAGGTTGGTACCACCTTCCCCTACCTCTCTTCCTTCTCTCCCCTTCTGCCAATTATTCTCACCAGTGGCACATTATCTGTACCCATGTATGTTGGCACATTATCTGTACCCCAAGTATGTTGCTATCCTTTGTTGTTCTATCAAAACTGAGCCTTGCCTAATGGTACTGTTATTTGATTCTGTATGCTGCAAGTAGGGTGGATATAAATTCAGTTTTCTGAATTTTTGGGATAGTGGCTTCCTATGGTACTACTCAGGTATTGGCAATTTAAGATTGCAAAGAAAAGTTATTTTCACTGAAGCTATTTGCTAAAAGAATGTGGTTGAATTGGTAGCTGGTTAAGAGGATAATATGCTAGGCTTTGAGTTTCTGTCCCTTTTGTCAAATGATGACCAGGAGTCTGTATTGGACTAAACTTATCTATCTATGTTGATAGATAGTGTTAAAAAATGATTCCTGATTATGTGATTAGGAAAATGATTACTAGCTGTTTGAGTTGTTTTAGTGTCTTCTCATATCTTAGTTATATTTGTTTTGCCTCCAAATAGGAGTGTGCATAATATAACCTAGGTAAGATGATTTGCTACTTAAACAATTGAAGAAACTCATATGGAATTAATGCTTATGATGCTGGTCTGAAGCATCTGTGGAATGAGGACAAATTTACTTTGAATTTAAAGTTGAACTGACTTTGCTTGCTGGATATATTGAGAAAGAATTGAGTTTCTGTGCATAACGACATAGAACTATATGCATAATTGATTCCTGAATTAGCTTTTGGGAAGATGATAGAATTTGTTGTTTTTGGATAACTTGTGAGCCAGCTAATATACAAGGATCATTATGTTGGCTTTAGCTATTTTTGGGCTGCTGCTGTGGTGCAGTTGATGTTGATATAAACAAGAGAGAAACTTAGCGAGTGATGCAAAAGGCTGAAGCTAATTTGGTGGCTAAAATACAGATTCTTTCTCTTGCATTTATCTTAGCTCTAGGATGATACTGGAGTAGCACTTCTACCCAGTCTGAGAGCTCTATCTCCCACCTCATGCTCTAGACACATGATAAGAACAAATACTAAGAGTTGACTTGATAAGCTGAGAGAAAAAAATGGATATGTTCTTGATTTATTGGCCCTGCCCATGATGCATAGGCTGAGGCTTTGATGATGTTTGTATACAAAAGCTATTTCTTGCTTATGAAATTATCCAATGATGATTTAGTACTCCAGTTGAGTACAGATCTGAGGATTTTCTATTGCCCCCTCTATTTTCTTTAAGATGCAAAAGTAGAAACAGATGCAAGGACATGATCTTAAATGGATAACCTGTTGTGTTGGAGTTGTGGATGCTTTTGTGCCTATTATTGATCACTTCTGTGCCAACCCTTTCTTCTCACCTCCTAACTTGATCCCTTGGATTTACTACTGCTCCATTACTGGTAAGCCTGCTCCTCCTAGCCTTTGGCCTTCTTCTGGTGCTCCTGGATGGCTTGCCCAAGCAACCAGGGTGCTGGTGAGAGTTTTAGTGCTAAACCATGTTCTCTGGAGTTGTGGAGGTGGACTGGTGGGATGTGGAATGATATGGTTTGCTAGCTGCGGCTGTGCTCTTAGTCTATTTGGTACCCTTCTGTAGTGTTGACAACACATAGGCCTGCATGCATGTGTAAGTTGCCTGCATGTGTGCTGCTGGTCCAGGGAACCTCCCCCTCTCCAGGTTTCATTTGTGGGATATTTTTGCTAAGGATGTTGTCGGCTCGTTTGGTATTATCTACTCCTGGCCTTTATTTTGGGTTTCCAAGTGTAATTTTGACTCTATGCTAATGATGCTCAAAGCTGAAGCTAAAATTTGATAAGAATAGATCCTATTTGGCCCCTTTTAACCATACTCAATGATGATCCTAGCATAGCAACTCTATGCCAGTCTGAGAGTAATATTAGCTAACAATCTCCTTCATTTTATTTTTCTGTTTTGTTATCTTTTGTGTGGTTTTGCAGGAAATGAGAAGATTAAAGGAAAGGTAAGATGATGGAGGGAACAAAAGAACAGTAGTTTAGGATTTTTCTTTGAATTAATTATTGTAATTTATTTTCTGTTTAGATATTGTAAAAAAACATTGTATTGTTGTGTTTTATTCAATAAAGTTTACTAGTTTTCTTCTTTCTTTTATAATGCATTTGCAAAGACAATGTAATATTTATATCTGCTTGTAATCAAGAATCCTTTTAATTATTCATTATGTAATTCATTTTTATATTATTTGTTTTATAATAATTTACTTTTATTCCTTTATTGTGATAACAATGAAACATTGTATTCTATAATAAAGTGTTCCATTATTCTTGGAACAACTTAATATTTTTATCTTACTTATAGATAAGAATTCCATTCTTATTTATTATTATAATTCATTTCATTCAATTTTGTTTATTAATTAAGACTTGCAATTATTGTATCTTTTCATAAATAAGGGTTCACCTAGTATCTCTTATTACAATTTAATTTACAATTATTAATATTTTTCAAACTCTTTTTGTATTCAAATTCATCAATTAAATATTCGAATTTGAATGGTCTTCCCCTCAAACACAAAAGCACAATAGAGGTCATGTCGGAATCCATCGCACCTACCCTGATGTTTTCATCAGAGCAAGAGAGATCTCGATCCCTCTACAGCTTCTTTAGTTTTGCACGAAAATTCTCCGGATTTTCTTATGCATGAATGCAATGCACAACCCTGTGTCCTCTTTATTTCTAGGTGCTAATCCTGGGATGTTACAACCATAGCCCAAAGTTTGGGGTATGAACCAAATATTGAAAGATTCTCTTGACCGCCACCATGTGGATTTCTTTTAGTGCGGCTTGGAATCTTGCACACATACCCATACTCAACATGCTATCCGATCAGGATGCACAAAGATAGAGCAAAGAACCAATCATAGAGAGATAAAGTTTTTGATCCACATCCTTACCCTTAGGATAGAGATCAAGATTAACCTTAGTTGGCATGGGAGTCTTAGCACCTTTGACTTGATCAAACTTGAATTTCTTGAGCATGTCTTGAATGTATTTGGCTTGGTTGATAAAAGTCCCTTTCCTCAATTGCTTGACTTCAAACCCAAGGAAGAACTCCAACTCTCCCATCATGGACATCTCGAAGCGATCGGTCATGAGCTTGGATAAATCCTCATTAAAACCTTTGTTAATAGACCCAAAGATAATGTCATCAACATATATTTTGCATACGAACAAGTGGCCTCTGACTTTCTTAGTAAAAAGAGTGGTATCAATGAGGCCCACTTCGAAGCCACTGTCTAACAAGAGCTCTCTAAGGCAATCATACCATGCACGTGGGGCTTGTTTGAGACCATAGAGTGCCTTATTGAGCTTGTAGACATGGTTCGGGAAAAGTGGATCCTCAAAGCCCTGAGGTTGCTTGACGTATACCAACTCTTTCAAAGGACCATTAAGGAAAGCACTTCTAATATCCATTTGATGCAACTTGAAGTTATGATGAGTAGCAAAAGCAAGAAGCATACAAATGGAATCAAGGCGAGCAACGGGGCATAAGTCTCATCGTAGTCGATGCCCTCAACTTGTGAGTATCCTTGGGCAACTAACCTTGCCTTGTTGTGCACGACTATCCCATTTGCATCACACTTGTTCTTGAAGACCCACTTGGTTCCGATGATGTTTTGACAATCTTTAGGCCACTCAACCAAAGTCCATACTTTTTTCCTCTTGAAATTGTGAAGTTCTTCATTCATAGCGTCAAGCCAATCATCATCTTCAAGAGCCTCGAAGACTTTCTGTGGTTCCACATGAGAGATAAAAGCATGGTGAGAGCTAAAAGAGGCTAATTGCCTCCTAGTAGTGGAAGCTCTATTGAAATCTCCATAAACATTATCAAGGATATGGACATCTTGGACGAGCTTGGCGAGACGATAGGCTTGACGGCGGGCTTGACCTTCAATACGAGATACTTGAGCAACCACTTGGTCATTGCCACCATTTGAGTCCCCGCCTTGACTATAAGCATGAACACGAGGATCATCTTCATCAATCTCCACTTCGAGAGAGTCATCATTTGGACTAGATCCTTGATCAACATTAGCTTGCACTTGTTCTTGACGAGCTTGACCTTGAACATGACTAGCTTGACCTTGGGAGATGTCTTGAGAAGGAGCCCCATCTTGGGGAGGTAGATGTTGTTTATGAGGATCTTGAGATTTGGGGCTTGGAGAGTCATGAGCATGATGAACTTTGGAAGAGCTTGAGGGAGCTTGTGCCAAAATAGTGGGTCCTTGCGGAGCAACATGATCTTGTGAGAGTGAGGGCTCCACTTGAATAGAGATTGGTCCTTCCCCTTCGGCCACAAGGGGATCCTCAATGGGGAGGTGGAAACCCACACCCATTCTTCTTATGGCCTTACGATGAATGTAACATCCCAAAAATACTAAACTTGGATCATCAAACTCTAATCATCAAATTTAGGGTTAACAAAAACTTTGCTAAATAAAAATATGAAAGCATGCATGTGAGTATGCATTTCATTTTGAATTATTTTGAACCAACTTGTTTGTGTGTTCCTTTGCTTGTAAATGGATGCTTAGGTGAAATAAACATCATCTAAACAATTCCCAAACTTTTCTGAAAGACAAGTAAATCAAAACAAATAAAATAAGGGAATGGTCATTTTGACCAATTTAACTCCCATGCCTACTTTGGCTGTCTCAAACTTTCAGAACTTAACAGAAACTTTTCTGGATCTTCGCACCCCTTGATTTTACTCATAACAAGGTATCAAGGCCCACTTTTTGATCATCCAGAAACTTTCAAATGTATAGTTTAAATGACAATTAAAAATTGAATCTTTATCATATGGGAAGATCCCACTTTTTAAAAAACCACTCAAACAAGCTCAACTTTCAAAACCCAAGCATCTGCAGACTCACCAGCATCAACCTAGCACACCCACCAAAAATCTTTTCAAAATTCAAAACTTGAATTCTTTCGGCCATTTCATCAAACACATTGCAGACACAAATCATCAAAATCTTAAACACTATTGTGAGCAGTGATTGAAGCCTAACTTGTTCCCTCTCTAGCTCACAACCATCTCAGTAGATCATCTAGCAAGTTAAACCAAGCACTAGACTCACTATAAGCTGGGCAATGACATCAATGGTGAACAGCCGAAGCTCACCATGCCACCCCAGTGGAGACAGCAAGATAGGAGGATATTTAGCCGTGCCAACCTTGTCTGGGAGGCAGCCCACCGTCCACCGCCACTCACTGACCCAGCCGCGAGCGTTGCCAAACCCTGGACCACACGCACGGACCGCGCCCAGCTCGCCAACAACCATGCCGAGCATGCGCCAGAGCGCCACACTCGACCGACGCCCACAGACCGTGCGCCGCCCTTCCCGCGTGCATACATGATCGCCACCAACCTAGGAGACCGCCAGACATCCCCGATTGTCGCCCCATGCCGCATAGCCACTGCTCGCCGTCGAAGACGCCGCCTCTGCCGCACAGAGCATCGCGCGTTCCAGACCAAACCGCACCGCCCCTACATGCGCATTAAAGCCGTAGAGCATCGCCAGGAGACCACCAAGCGATCGCCACCGCCGGCCATGCCTTTAGCCGCCCGTAGCCATGTTGCCACCGTCGCCTGCCCATGCCGTTCGGTCTCATCATCGCCACTATATATAGAGGCTGCCCCCAGTCGAATTGAGCACACCATCTCACTCCCCTCTCCTCACTGATCGTGCCACCCCGTTCCCGGAGCAAGGCGAGCAGCACTTCGCCGGAATTTCACCGGAGTCTGCCGCTGCTGGAGAAGAAGGGGGCCAGCGATTGGAGCCATCCCAGGAGAAGCTGCCGGTACCAGGAGGTTCACGTCGTCGACTTCGTCGTTCGCCCGCATCGCCGACCCTCGCCTGAACCCCGGTGAGCCCCCAACGACCCCCACTGGCCGTGCTAGGTTTCTGTCTCGCCGGCGTTGCCCAACATCGACGATGACCCTCAGCCATTGGATTAGAACCAGATCGAACGCACCACATTGCCCCATACCGCTTCGCACCCCCTCGTCTCACTGACGCGTGGGGACAGCCACTTAACCAGCCCGCGTAAGCGTTGTGCTTAGCAGGCCGACCCAATGTCACTTCCCGTGCAGCCCAGTTATTTGAATTTAACCTTTTCCATTTTATTTCAAACACACTTCTGTACCCAGATTCAAAAATGTTTCCGAACACCAGATAATCGTGGTGATGAAAATGTTGAGGCATGAGCCTTAGCCCTTTATAAAACTGATGGTTGTCTGGATGCGATACCATTCCAATTTTATCATACAACCACAATACCCGAAGATTGGGTAGGGCTTGACTGGAAACTTATATACCTTAGTATTAGTTCCCTCAGGGCCAAGGTCTGAGCTGAGGCTACCTTGTGAAGATTGTCCACCTGTGTAGTACCCAAGATGACAGTTGGTAATGGTTGGGAGGCCAAACTCACAGGAGAGGTGCTTATACTAGGGCATGTAATTGAAAGGTTAGGATTGATTATCCGCATACTGAGTATGGTGAATTCAGGATTTGTTCCTGACGTATGTATCGAATGTTGTGGTGAAAGTGTACAATCTCTGCAGAGTGTCAAACTATTCGAATAGCCACGTCCGTGGTTATGGACAGTTGGAGTGGCCATACTGTTCCCCCGTCAGATGTTTTCAAAAGACTTGTGAAATGAATTGAGATTTTGACTTGACCACAACAGGGTTGTGATATGAGATACAAGTTCCCACTTAGGTGTTATAAAATTCAACTAGCTTTGTTATTTCTGAACTTAGTAGAGGTAAATCTGGCTTTTTGCAAAACAACCCTAGAGCCTAGTGTCCTATTATCAAAAAAACCCTTCCACTTGTTAGTATTAGTTTGCGAGTACTTAAAGAGTACTCATGGCTTTGTCCCTGACTATTCCCGTGGCCAGACTATGAAAAGGAGTACCTAGAGGATGGACCCCAGGAAGGTTACAACAACTAGGATCATCTCCCATCGCCAGCATTGCCTGTGACCCCGAAGATGGAGCTTCGCCTACGCTACCGTTATTATTACGTATTCTGCTGCTTGAAGTTGTATTAAGAACTGGATCAATGAGATCCCTATTTGTGTAAGACCTTATGAATGGTTTGTAATGGATGATGTACTGTGGTATCCAATTCTGTTATGTCTCGCAAAAATGGTAATCCTGGGATTGCGATGTATGGCATAACAGGCATCTGGGATTAAAAATCCGGGTGTTGACAAGGAATTTCATCACTTGGATCACGAACACCATCTTGCCTAATAAGGGACTCATGGTCTTCATCAAACTTCACATTGCTCGTCTCTTAAACTCTTCCATTGGCTTTGTTGTAGACTCTATAAGCATGGGACTGATTTGAGTATCCAACAAAAATCCCTTCTTGTGCCTTGGATTCAAACTTGGACAAATGAACTCCTTTCTTGAGAATATAGCACTTGCAACCAAACAATCGAAAGTAGCTAACATTGGGCTTCTTCCTGGTGATCACCTCATAAGGGGTCTTGTTCTTTTTCTTGCAAAGGTATAGCTGGTTAGTTGCATGACAAGCGGTGGAGATGGCTTCGGCCCAAAAGTTGTATGGAGACTTGAATTCAGCTAGCATAGACCGAGCCGCATCCATCAAAGTGCGATTATTCCTTTCGGCAACACCATTTTGTTGAGGGGTATAATGAGTGGAGTATTGATGCTTGATGCCTTCATCACTAAGAAACTCATCCAAGGTATAGTTCTTGAACTCGGTGCCATTGTCACTTTGGATGGAGAGAATGGTTGCATTGTGTTTCCGTTGAACTTCATTTGCAAAATCAATGACGGTTTGTTGAGTTTCACTCTTGTACTTTAAGAAGAACACCCAAGTGTATCTTGAGAAATCATCCACAATAACCAAGCAAAACTTCTTGCCTCCAAGACTATCATGAGAGGGAGGCCCAAAGAGGTCCATGTGCAAGAGTTCCAAGCATCTTTCCATGGTGATTTGATTGAGAGCCTTGTGGGGAGTTTCATGCATCTTTCCTTCAATACAAGCCCTACAAACACGATCTTTGGCAAAAGAAACGTCGTTAATACCAAGGATGTGGCCCTCGGAGTGAAGTCTTTGCAAAGTTCTCATGTTAACATGGGCTAGCCGGCGATGCCACAACCAGCCCTTATCGGCTTTAGCATAGAGACATAGATCATGAGGAGTGGTGGTCCCCGAAAAGTCCACCACATACAAGTCATGCTCTATATACCCTACGAAAGCCACCTTGAGAGACTTGCTCCACATGAGGACCACAAAATGCTCATTGAAGAAAGAAGAGAGACCCATAATGGCAAGAGCACGAATTGAAAGTAAATTGTAACCAAGGGTTTTGACAAGCATGACGTCAACCAAGGATACATCTAGGGTTACCACCACTTTGCCAAAACCCAATACCTAAGAACTTGTTTTATCACCATAGGATACCATGGTGTTGGCAATATTTGGCCTTATCTCCGTCATGATAGACTTTCTTCCGGTCATATGACTTGTGGCGCCACTATCAAGCACCCATTTTGCTCCACCAGAAGCATAGTCCTACAAGAAAATCAAGCTTTGGTTTTAGGTACCCATTTTGCAATGGGTCCCCTTTTGTTAGTAACAAGAGTCTTTGGCACCCAAATGGCCCAATTATAATCATGTGTGTAAGAAGTTCCAACATATCTAGCATATTCATGACCATCATAGGACTTGCAAAGAATATAGGAGGGATTGTTCTTTCCGGCAAAATTGTCACTTCACAAGATGGTTGGACCATTATAAGGTCCTTGAGCCATGCCCTTGTTCTTTTTCTTCTTCTTCTTCTTCTTCTTCTTCTTCTTCTTCTTAGTCTTGGCAAGTTGATCCTTCAACACCTTATTCTCCTCAATGAGATGCCCATGCTTGCAACAAGGGTTAGAAGTGCTAGACAAGTCTATAATTTGCACAAGGTAAGACTTAGCATGTTCACACGTTAGTTGAGTTTGAAGTTGTTCATGGGCTTCGACAAGACTTGAGAATTTGCTCTCCAAGGCTTTGTGTTCCTCTTTTAGTTTCTCAAGATCTTCTCGAGTCCTATCACGACCAACACCAAACTCAACTTCTCTTTCTTAAGCACCTTAAACAAAGCTAGAGCATGATCACGTTCTTTAGTGAGAGAGAACATGGTGTTGTTATGGTCATCTACAAGTTTAGACACATTTTCCTCAATATTAATTCTCATATTTTGTTCATCCTCAAGACTTTGAGTGAGAGAAGCAATTTCATCGGCGTCATCTCTTTCATCTAAAGCATGCCTAGCATTGTCAAGTTGTGAAAGCAAGGAATCAAAGCAAGTTTTAGTTTCTTCATCCAAGGTAGCAATAAACTCACACATGTCTATCATCTCTTTCTTTATCTCTAGACCAACAAGATCAAGAGAAGAAGGCTCACTAGAGATGGGTTGAGGAGTGGGTTTAGATGTTACCTCGGTGGCCTTGGCCATGAGACACTTTTGGTTGGAGCGCCAACCTTCCACCTTACCCCACGTCTCTAAACACGCACTGTGAGGACCCTTCCATGGCGTACTCGTCGGGAATACCACAATAGTTGGCACCAACTGTGGGGCAAGAGGCGCTTTAGGCTCTACAATGGACGAGGACCAAGATCTTCGTGGGAATTGGCAAAACTGTAGCCATCGGTCGCGTTCTCTTCTCTGGCAATGTTATGATTGTCCCTCCTAACGGGTTCTGGATCCCGGCGAAGACGAACCCTACCCGATGCTCGATCGTCCCCATCGGAGACATCCACCTCTTCATCGGCGAAACCGACTCGGGCACTAGTTCCCTGCAAGTTAGAGGAGCGACAAGACCCGAACGGACCGCCTACGGGCAAGATACGTTCGCGGAAGGATCGAAGTCGGATCTCTCTTTGGAGTTTGCCGGCAACGATCGGAAAAATTCAAGGCCGACCCAAACCGCCCATGTGCTGGATATAATGGTGGAAGATTGCTACAAGTCCGTCGGCTTCGCCCCTGCGTCTGGACAGTAGAGATCCAAGTTCGTCGGCATGGTGACTATCTTCGGTCTGGCGCATTGCATTCAGAGAGTGGGAGAAAACCCCCGCAATTACCTAGCCAGGTGGCTCCGTATATGGGCTGACCTGGCGCATTACCCCAATGATGATGCCATGTATCACTTTGTGGAAGGACTGGACCAAGGAACACTTCTTCGACATACACTAAGGCGGCAACAAGCTTCAGGATGCCTCACTTTCGAAGGCATGGTGAACACCGTCAAAAACTACGCGGAAGCTGAGGAGGCAGCCCAAAAAGCGCTTGCGCTCTTAGACGACGCCCCTTCGCCTCAGCCACCACCACCACCGCCTCCGGTCATTGTCGCTGCAGCTGCGCCACTGCCTCTGGTCGTCGTTGCAGTAGCTGCACCACCGCCTCCAGTCATCATCGCTGCTGTCGGACCACCACCACCCATCATCGAGGAAGCCCCGGCACCCTCCGACTCCGTTCTTGACGCGCTCTACGCCAACATCAGCGCTGACTCGGAGGAGATAGACTTCAGCCTGGAGGAGCTAGACTTTGTTATGCAGGAGATGGAGGAAGATTTCCAACGCGACGAGCAGGCCAACAAGGCCGTCACATCCCAAGAGGTGTTCGTCGCCATTGGGACCGTGATGGAGGAAGATCAACCCGGACAAACTCCGCCTAAAGCGCTGGACAAGGGGAAGGGACCAACTGTTGCTGCTGACAATGTTCGCGCAAAGGTCATGCCCCCTCTGCCTAACCCAGTGCAGCAGCCGCAGGAACTCAACGTTGGTCCGAAAACAACAACACCGCAAACCCGCCGCCTCCGGCATCTACGTCTGCTGCTGCCCAAATTACTCCAGCTGATAGAGTGATGTACGGCAATCTACTCGTCGATCCCATGACTGTGGATCATATTAGGAACGTAGTCCAGCTTGACGAGAAGCGCTAGCAGCTGCTGGAGGAAGCACATGCCATCGCGGAGCAAGGCTCTAAGCTGTATCGAGATCTGGCCAACGCGCAGAAGTCAATAGAGAAAGCTAGAGCCATGGAAGCCGAGTACAAGTCTCTGCTCCAGCAGCAGAAGGCTAAGAAAGCTTCAGCTCGCGTCATCAACAATCCTGGTGTACAGCGAAACCTGGGATGGGCCCCCTCAAAGCTGCGACAAGCAAAGACATACATTGACAGCGAAGGCAGGCAGGTGATGCCCACTCCTATTCTCAACCTCATCGTCGACAAGACCCTTCTGGAGCAGGATAGATCACCCGCAGCTGTGGAACAGGTCTATGAGCTCGTGGCCAAGGCGGTGAAACAGCAGGAAAAGGCCACCTCTCAGAGGCTTGAGTCTGACCCAGCGTTTTGCCAGTCTAGCATTCCTAAGCCGCCAAGGGACCAATATCCTCATGATGTTGGGTCCCAGATGGGTTCATCAGAACAAAGACGGAGGGATGCACGCAATAGGAAGGACGTTATCCCCATAACCTCCGACCATGGAGGCAGGGCTCATCCTCGTCGCCCATCTCCATCGCCCCGGTCTCCCCGACATCGCGAAGACCACAAGGATCACCATCGCATGGACATGCCTCCGCCAAGGAAAGGCGGCATCGTCATCCGTGACAACACGGAGCAGACCCGTCATGATGGAGAGCGCAACCAAGGACACAAGAGCAGGTCGCGCCATGACCCTCCACGTCCGACAAGCAACCGCAACAAGCGTGAGGCATCACAGGAGGGCAACAGCAAGAAGGCTAACCCACCACCACCTCAGCCTCCGTCGCCCCCTAGAAGCCACCATGGTGGTGGAGGCACGCGTCGTTCACACAGCCCTTCCCCTGGCGGCAAGAAGAAAAGAGAAAGCCCGGAGGCATATGATGCACGTTCATGCCTGGACAAGATTCACGAGGCCCGGGAAGGACAATACCTGGGACCACGTTGCTTTGGACCTGTAATACGGACCGCAACTTACCCCAAGGGTTTTCGGATTGACAAGACCATCAAGCCCTATGACGGCACCGCCAAGCCAGCTACGTGGTTGCAGGATTACGGCAACGTGGTGGAAATCGTCGGGGGTAACCCCAAAGTTGCCGTCAAGTACCTCCCACTGATGCTGGCAGGAATGGACGATAATGGATCGATGACTTGCCGGAGAAGTCCATCTGCAATTGGTTGGACATGCAAGAAACATTCACCAAGAACTTCGAGGGTACGTATAAACGTCCCTACACTGTTGGCGATCTACAGCGGTGCGTGCAGGAGAAAGACGAGTCATCTCGCGCCTACCTCTCTTGCTGGCTGGATATGAAGAATTCTTGCGCAGGAGTGCATGCCCAGACCGCCATGGACGCCTTCATCGACGGGTTGGAAAAAGGTATGTTGCTCCGACATAAGTTGAAGTGCCTGCAGGACATTCACCGGCTAGATATCAACCAGATGATCCAGCTGCCTAGTGAGTTCGCGGCTGCCGACGACGATGCTCGTGGCTCCCTGCCGGCAACGGCCGTTCCAACCCAAGCTAGGAGGAACAACAACACAAAGCTGAAAAGCCCACCAGAAGAAAATCAAACCTCCGACATGGTCGCCATGACATTTGCAGGACAACACCTGTGTGACATTTACTTCCTCCTTCTGGTTCGATAACCTCGGTCTCTACTGAGGGAAGACTTGCTGCTATGCTCATCACACCTTGCTCTTGTGGTTTCCAACAAAGTCTTCTCTGTCAGGAAACAGGGACAAGTACAGGATTGGCCAGCCATCAGGTGTGAAGGACTTCTCAGATAAAACTAGCCTTAAGTAACCTAGCTATCTCTTTGCCTATGGCACGTCTCTTCTCATCTCCGAAGCGTCATAGAGGTTGTTTCACCGGTTTGCATTTTGGATCAATATTCAAGCTGTGCTCGGCAAGTTCCCTAGGTACACCTTTCATGTCGGCAGGTTGCCAGGCAAAGATGTCCCTATTCTCATGGAGGAACTCGACGAGCGCGCTTTCCTATTTAGGGTCCAGGTTCGTCCCAATGGCGGTGGTCTTGGAGGCATCGCCTACCACAAGTTCCACCGGCTTGGTTTCGATGGCGGCCTTGAATGCTGGGGCGGAGTCAGAAATCTGCTTCTTCAACGCTGGCATATCCATGGCATCTACCTTGCTCTGGATCTCCTTGAATTCTTTGTTGTAGGGAACAGCTTCTGCAAAGGCTGCTTCTCCAATCTTGCAGTCCCTTGCCTTGGTAAAGCTTCCGGATACGGTGATGACACTGTTTGGTCCGGGTATCTTGAGCTTGTTGTAGACGAAGCATGGCTTGTCCATGAAGGCGTGGAAGATGTCATGTTCGAATATGACATGGTACATGCTCTTGAAGGGGACCACCTCGAAGGTCATGCGTTCTTGGTGGTAATTGTTGACATCGACAAAAGTGACCTGGAGCATGATGCACCCAAGGGACCGAGCCTCCCGGCCAGGAACTACGCCATGGAACACGGTGTTGGTCCGCCTTAGGTTGGCCTCTGTCAAGTTCATCTTGTGCAGCGTATCCAGGTACATGATGTTGATGTTGCTTCCACTATCCACCATACATTTGGTGAACTCGTTGCCATCAATTAGGGGGTTGATGACCATGGCGTACTAGTTCTCCGTAGGGATGAGGTCTGGGTGATCCTTCCTGTCCCAAGTAATTGGAATCTCCGACCAGCGCATGTACTGGGGAACTGGGGGTAGAGTAGCCATCAGTATCCTCATAGAGGTTTTCTGTTGTCAGACAGTGGGGGTGCCAAGGAAAGTGTGGAAAACGGCCGCATTCTTCTCGAAGGGGTTCTTGCCCTTGCCATCGCTCTTGGCGGCATGCTTGGGGTTAACATCCTCATCCATGTCACTTGAATTCTTGGACTCCTCTTCCTTATTCTTCTCCTTGCCCTTGCCTCCCGGTCTGTTCTTCCGACTTTGCTTGTAGCCGAACTCCGGGTCCTCCTTGAGATCATTGACGTACTTGCAATGGCGATTGGTGTGAGTGGATTTGCCGTTGGCGTCGAGGTGTACAAGGCATGGCATATCACGGTACTCCTTGTAGGTTTGGGGAACATGGAGCGCTGCCAAGGTTGTTTCACTACCTAGCTGCTGCCCACGACCAGCCCCCCGTCCTCGGCCATGCTGTCCACCATCACCTCGCAAACAACGCGGAGACCTGCACAACACAAACTCAAGACTTTGCCCCAACGAATCAGTGAGGTTGTCAAGCTCACCAGTTTGCTGTAACAAAGTATTAAACGTATGGTGTGGAAGGTAATGGTTTGCATCAAGCAAACAACTAACAGTGTAAGATGTATCAATGGTAAAGATTGGACCGGGGTCCATAGTTCACTAGAGGTGCTCTCTTTAGATAAACAACATGGCATGAAGGGTAAACAAATTACAGCAGGGCAATTGACAGGAACTGAGCAAGGCATAACAATGAAATTACTAGTCAGAAAGATCCTATGAGATTCGATTGGGAAATACAACAAGATACATAGACCGCCATCCAACTGCATCTATGACTAGAAGTCCACCTTCAGGTTATCATCCGAACCCCCTCAGTATTAAGTTGCAAGCAATAGACAACTACTTTAAGCAAAGTGTGTAAGGTAAATAGTCCACATGTTCCATGAACAAGAGACCGTTGTTTTATCCCTAGTGGCAAGAACAATTACACCGAATATATTTCTGTCACTTCCCTTGGAAACTAGAGGCATGAACCCACTATCGAGCATAAATACCCCCTCTTGGAGTCACTAGCAACCACTCGGCCAAGATAGCTACTAAAAACAGAGAGCATGCAAGATCACAAACAACACAGACATGATAGAATCATAAAGACAAAACCATTAATCAAACCAACATAATAATCTCAATATACATCGGATCCCCACAAACACAACATGCATGATTACAAATAGATTAGATCTTGATCATGAACGGAGCTCACAAGATCTATACATGAAAGCACAAAGGAGGAGATACAACCATCTAGCTACTACATGGACCCATAGTCCAAGGTGGAACTACTCACGCATCATACCGGAGAGAAGGCCTCCGTGATGATCTCCCCTCCGGCAGGGTGCCGGGAAGAACTTCGGATCCCCCCGATCTAGGGACGATGGTGGCGGCAGATACAGACGGTTTCATGGAGATTTGATCAGGTGCTTAGGGTTTCTGATTTGGGGGCTTCTTATAGGCGAAGGGGGAGGCCGAGGAGGCGGCTAGAGGGGCCACACCCCTCCCAGGCACGGGCCTACCCCTGGTTGTGCCTAGGGGGGTCTGGCTTCCCTGGCACGCCTCTCTGTCTCCCCTCTGGACTTCTTGTTCCCCCGGAAAGTTATTGAATTTGACATTTGTCCCATCCAATTCCGAGAATATTTCCTTACTAGATTTTCTGAAACCAAAAACAGCAAAAAACAGACAACTGGCACTATGGCAACTTTATTAATAGGTTAGTACCAGAAAACATGTAAAAAGCACCTCAAAGTGTAGACAAAGCAAAGCAAAGTAGATACTAACAAGCATGGAACATCAAAAATTATATATACGTTTCCGACGTATCAGTCCCCAAAAGGGAACCAAAGAATTAAGAATGTGCGTTGATTACACCGGCTTGAACAAAGCATGTCCCAAAGATCCGTTTGCTTTGCCTCGCATTGACCAAGTCATTGACTCGACGGCTGGCTCGGAACTTTTGTGGTTTCTTGATGCATACTCAGGATACCACCAAATCAAAATGAGGAAGTCGGGCCAATTGTCCACTTCATTCACCACACCTTACGGCATGTTTTGCTATGTCACAATGCCCTTTGGGATGAAAAACGCAGGTGCTACGTACCAGCGGACTATGCAGCGTTCCCTCCATGATCAAATTGGTCGGAACGTTCACGCCTATGTGGACGATATAGCGGTGATGTCTAAAAAGTCAACCAACTTAATATCCGACTTAAAAGAAACCTTTGATAATCTCCAGAAATACAACATGATGCTTAACCCAAAGAAGTGCGTCTTCGGGGTTCCAGCCGGCAAATTGTTGGGCTTCATCGTTTCCCATCGTGGAATCGAGGTCAACCGGAGAAAATCAAGGCCATCCTAAACATAAATCGTCCGACATATCTGAAGGACATACAACAGCTAACAGGCTGCATCGCAGTAGTTAGTCGGTTCGTCAGCCGACTTGGAGAGAAGGCGTTGCCGCTGTACAAGTTGCTAAAGAAGGCGGACAAATTTACATGGACGAACGAAGCAGATGCAGCACTGAAGCAGCTAAAGGAGATACTTTCCTCGGCACCTATACTTGCAGCACCCAAGCCTATGGAGCCTATGTTATTTTACATGGCGGCCACCAACCGGGTAATCAGCATCGTCGTCGTGGTAGAGCGGAAGGAACCAGGGCATGAGTACGGAGTTCAACGACCAGTTTACTATGTAAGCGAGGTCTTGACGGAGTCCAAGCAGCGTTACCCGCACTACATAAAATTAAGTTATGGAGTGTTCATTGCTTCTTGGAAGCTAAGGCACTACTTCCAGGAGCACCCTATCACAGTTGTGAGCAAAGCTCCACTGTCCGACATCATCAACAACAGTGACGCTTTAGGAAGGGTCGCGAAGTGGGGCATTGAGCTTGCCGCCTTCGAGATCACCTACAAGAGGCGCGACGCTATCAAGTCACAGGCCTTGGAGGATTTCATCGCAGATTGGACGGAGATGCCAAATGCTACCCCTATACCAGAGCCAGAATATTGGGTGATGCACTTTGACGGATCAAAGCTACTAAATGGCTCGGGGCTGGTGTATTGTTACAGTCACCAACAGGGGAAAAGCTACACTATGTTCTGAAGATCCACTTCGAGGCTACAAACAACATGACGGACTATGCGTAGCCAAGGATATTAGCATCAAACGCATAGTTTGCTGTGGAGATTCTGACTTGGTTGCCCAGTAGGTGGCTGGCACCTAGAACACGCTGAACCCTATGATGGCGGCATATCGAGACGAAGTGGATGAGATAGGCAAGAGCTTCTTGGGCTACGAAGTCAAGTATGTCCCAAGGGAGCAAAATGAGGCGGCTGATCTACTGTCAAAGCTTGGATCAGGGCGCAAACAAATTCCGCCTGGCATTTTTCCGGAGCATCTACGGACACCATCAGTGAAGGGAGCAGACACCAAGAACCTGGATAGAGTTGACTCTTTCGTTCACACAGTGACAAAGGTCCCTCTGGCTTGGACAAAACCATTCATGGAATATCTCATACACGGAACTTTGCCCAACGACAAAGTCGAAAGACGGCAAATAGTATGTCGAGCAAAGGGCTATACCATAATCAATGGACAGCTCTACAAAAGAAGCACCACTGGTGTATACCTCAAGTGTGTTTCCCAGCAATAAGGTATTGAAATCCTTCGGGAGATCCCTCTCGGATATTGCAGGCATCACGCCACTCCTCGATCATTGGTCTCGAAAGCCTTTCGGCAAGAATTCTACTGGCTGACCGCGAAGGCGGACACCGACAAGCTAGTTGAGATGTGCTTAGGATGCCAGTTTTATGCCCGACAACCACATGTTCCAGCTGAAGAATTGTGAACAATACCAATAAATGGACATTTGCAGTCTAGGGGCTAGACATGGTTTACACATCTGCTAGTAGCAGTTGATAAATTCACCAAATGGATAGAATCTAAACCCATTAGAAGGCTTGATTGGGCAACTGTCCTTAGGTTTGTCCGGGATCTAGTGGTGAGATTTGGTCTCCCACATAGCAGTATCACCGACAACGACAGCAACTTGTCACTCAAAGAAGTGGAAGCTTAATGTTGGGAGAAAGGCATCCAACTTGACCTAGCATATGTGGCACATCCACAGTTCAATGGCCAAGTTGAGCGAGCCAATGGATTAATTCTGCAGGGAATCAAGCCACGTCTTGAGGCACCGCTACAGAGAGCAGCTGAAGCCTGGGCGGAGGAATTACCATCTGTTCTGTGGAGTTTACGAACTACACCCAATAGATCTACCGGCTACACCCCTTACTTCATGGTATATGGAGCAGAATCCATCTTGCCTTCCGACATCCTTCACGATTCACCAAGAGTTGCCGCCTACGATGAAGATGACGCTAAAGAATCCAGACGCCTAGATGTGGACCTTCTCGAGGAAGAGCACGTATTGGCATGCCAAAGATCCGCCATGTACCAGCAGAAGCTATGCAGCTACCATAGTCGCCGCGTTCGGCATCGCTCATTTAAAGAGGGGGATCTGGTGCTCCGACTTAAGCAGAAGAAGTCACACAAATTATCCCCGCCATGGGAAGGACCGTTCATCATACACAAGGCGATGCTCAATGGGTCTTACTACCTCGTTGACAATCGTGAACTTGAGGATAGACCCAGCGATGATCATAAGCATAAGCGACGTGACCCGGATGATGACTACCCGGAGCTTGATCGGCCATGGAACATAGCACAACTACGTCCTTTTTACACCTAGCATATTTTTTATCTATTGTGTACCTCTTATATGATCAATGAAATAAAGCTCCCTGGTTCACTCATATTCCTGAGTCTTTTAACTCCTTTAGTGTTCATTTTTGGATCGTATAAAACCTTTATGCACAAGCCTTGCATTTGCACTTGTGAAAATTCCGCCTACGGGCGTTAGCTTAAGTTTTCTGGTATACACGTTCTTTGTTATTTTTATGTGGATTCTGGAGTAGTGACTTTTGGCGCTTGAAGTCGGCGATTTTGTACTTAGGTTTTTAACGGTGACATTGGGCATCATCACCTGAGCGCATGGTTCCGTCTATGAGTCTTCTGACTCATGAAAGGTGTCGTGGGAATGGCCATGGCGGATGCTGCAATCGGCAGCGAGTCGTAGAACGAGGGGCAAGGGAGGCCAGCCATCTGCGGTGCGAGATGAGGGTGGAGACACAAGGTTTTACCCAGGTTCGGCCCCGGAGGGTAAAGACCTACTCCTGCTAGATTGTATTGATGAGTGAGTACAAAGTCGAGCTTGACGACTAGGCGGTGAGTTGCAGGGGGTGTATGATGGAACGTGTCTTCTATGCGTACCCTAGGGAGGTTTATATAGGGTCACCTTGCTAGGGTTTACAGATCTACAACCGACTTGGATAAGGATTCAGAGGGTGTTTGACCTAATCCGACTGGGCCTAGCTATGCTTCTGGGCCTTCAGCTTCCAGTTGCCTGGCTCCTTGTTGTGTCTTGATCCAGTCGCTCGTCCTGTAGGCCCACTCACTGGCAGCATGGGCCAAAGGGAATTGTCTCGCTGGGTATACCCCACTTGGCATATCCCCATCAGTAGTCCCCGAGGCCGTCGTTGATTTGTCACTGGTGTTCTTTGGAAGTCGGAGTATTCGGGTACATTTTGGACGCCCAGTCGAATCGGCGATGGACTCCTTTAATGAAAGAGGGAACTTGTTATCTTAGTCACGATAACGGCGATCAGTCGAGTCGCAGCACGGAGAATGGGTCGGTGAATAGTCGAATCGCAGCTCTGGCGATTGGGTCAGCGAGTAGTTGAGTCGCAGCTATGGCGATTGGGTCGGTGAATCGAGTAGACGAAGTTGGACCATCAGCCTTGGTCAAACTAGCCGTTGGGTAATCCAACAGTAATATCGGCATAATCACCGCGCGGTAATGGCTCCCCGAAAATGGCGGGTAGCAACCATTATATAAGGAGAGTGACGGGCGAAGAGCGATCATTCCCCACACTTCCTCCGACCTCGCGCGTCCCCCAGGCTTCCATTCCTTCGTAGCGACCAGAGCGACCCAGAGCAATCCCGCAACCCTATATCCTCCGACTGATGGCGCCTCCAACATAACCATGGGGGAGATCCAAATGCACAAAAGTGCTGCTGAAGTCCTTCGAGGATGCAGGAATCCTCCGCGCCGGGATATGGCGCATCCCCACGGCCAGAGAGGTGGTACCGGATCCGCATGATGGGGAATTCATCTGCTTCACCAGCCACCTGGAGAGGGGGCTCGGTTTCCCTACCTCCATCTTCTTCCACCGCTTCTGCGCATATTACTGCATCCAGCCGTCAGACCTAGGGCCACACAGCATCGAGCAACTCACCATCTTCGTGGCATTTTTTGAGTGCTACTTGGGTTGCCGTCCGTACTTCCCCCTGTGGCAAGATCTGTTCCACTGGAGGATCGTACGCAAAGATTCAGGAGGCTCGATGCTTGCTACGGGCGGCCTTACCTTCCAACTGAAGTCCAAGGCCTCTTTCCTTGATCTGATGCAGTCGAAGAATGCGGCGAACGAGTGGAAGAAACACTGGTTTTACGTGAGCAAGTCGACGCCGGACGATGAGGTGGCACTTCCCATGTACTCTGCTGATCGTCCTGAGCCGCATCGGCTTTAGGTCGCCAAGCTCCCGGACGACCAGCGGATGGTGGTCGACAAAATGTTGATGATGATCTGCAACCTGAAGAAGAAGGGCCTCTAAACTATCAACTTGTACAACTGCTGGCTTGGGCATCGGCTAGTGCCTCTGGCCAGCCGCGCCCACTGGATGTACGAGTACACGGGCAAGGACAATCCAACCAAGTCCTGCACCGCCGAATGGAGTGCCAATGACTACGCCCTCGCGCTAAAGAAGATTACCGACGTGGAGTACGTCGACTCGAAGGCCGGGATTCCCCCGTACACCATGAAGTGCAAGGCTCCATCGGTAAGCTTACTTTTCCTTGTCTATTCCGCATTTGTAAAATTGCAGTCGCACTTTGCTGATCATGCACTTATTCATGTAGCTGTTCCAAGCGGTGGAAGGTTGGCTTCCACCCGCTGATGATGAAAACTCGGATGAGTCTGTCGAGGACGAGAGCGAGTCCTCCTCCGACAAGGGCAAGGTCGGAGGCGACGATAATGACGATGACGACAATGATGAAGATGATGACGAGGCCGTGGAGGTCGCCGCACCCACGGTCCATAAGACCCGCGGGCAACGACAACATGAGCTAGAGGCCAGCAAGAGCCTCGAGGCTCACGACAGGGGCGACGCCAAGGTTCCCGAGCACACTTCATAGCGCGTGGCCACGCTGTCGAATAAGAAGTCGCCGCAGAAGAAGAAGAAGCCGGCCAAGGCAGTGTCGCCGCCTCGGTCTACGAGTAGCTCCGAAGCTACCAGCGTGGCTGACGAGGCTGGGGCCAGCGTGCCGGCGCGGGCGACTGCGGCGGCCGACGCGGTCCTAGTAGAGGATGAAGTGCCACTGGCTTCGCTGCCACCACCCTTCGCTACAGTCACCGGGCTCGGGGCCGTGCCATCCGCGGGTGCCTCGCCGCCGAGAGAAGCGCATGCGGCGATTGTCGCGGACCCTCCTGCCACGGCTTCATCCTCGAGGAATCCCTCAGTGTCTTGGGCCCAGACCGTGCTCGAGACGGGCCTTAGCCGGAAGCTGGGGCCAGAGATGGAGAAGCCGACGTATATTCGCACCGGCCTTCGCTTTATCCCAATCGCCAAGTAAGTATCCTTTAGAGTATTTATTTGGGCAACTGATTTATGTTTCTCCGGTGAAATCGCTGACGACGTCGTGTTGCAGGACTGGTGTAAATAAAATAGGTCATCCCTCGGTGGCTAAGGTCCCATTGGGTGCCACGGGGGCGCAGGTCGATCCCTCAAAGAAGAGGAAAAGCGACGAGGTCGAGGCGCCTGTTGAAGGCGCGAAGAAAGCCAAGGGCGATGAGGTCGTCACAATTTCAGACGAGCCGGGCGACGCCCCAACCAAGGCTCCGACTGGAGTGGATGCGGCCACAAAGGCCGTAGTGGACGCGGAGTCGGAGCGAATGGAGCCTGCAGCACCAGTTGGGGCAACGGGCCCGACGGCGAGTGCTGCAGGGGTGGGAGTGACGACCTTCCCTCGCTTTGTGGTGAGGGCCTCCATGGCGAGTGCTTCGGCGCAATCGACGGAGGTCGAGCCACGTCGCGGGCGCACACCTCTTGTGCTCCTGTTGGTGGACGCGGTCGAGCTCCACAATATGCTGGGTGCGGCGATCCAGGTATGTCCAGTCCCCGAGTGGCTAGTCGCTGAGTTGCAGCGGCTAGGCACTTAAAGATTTCTTCGTTATCCAGTCCCCGAGTGGCTAGTCGCTGAATTTCAGCGGCTAGGCACTTAGGAAGTGCTTTATGAGTTTTTTCTGATGTTCGCCATGGTTTTGCAGGGCCTCCAGTGTGAGTCCGGAGCGATTGGCCGCCAAGGTGTGTCTGGAAGAGGAAGTCCGCTCCGTTCGAGAAGTGAACGAGCAACTTCGAGCAACTGCTGGTAAGAGTTTGATATGCTCTTGGTCAGGGAAGTCTTTTTATGTCGTGCTCACAGTTGTGATGATGTAGAGAGTCATGTGGCCGCGGTGGAAAAGGCATGCGAGGGTATGGTCCCCGCTAGCGAGTTGACAGCTGCCCAGGCGTCTTTGAGCGCCGCGGAGAAGCGCGTGGCCGAGCTCGAGCGAGAACTCAAAGCCGCGAAGGTGGAGGTGACCTCGGCAGATGAAAGGTCTAAGGCGGCCGTCGCTGCTGCTGCTGATGAGCAGAAGTTGTCGGATGCACTCGTCCCCGAGATGCAGAATGATCTCTCGAATCTGCAGCACTTCATCACGGGGCATTGCCGCCCTTTGATCGGTGAGCTCCTTTGATTTTCGTGTGGTTGGTCTTGCGAGTCCCCGAGCGCGCGGGTCGCCTTTGATCTTTTTGCGCACTTATGATTGTATGCTTCTTCTGCTTCGTAGGGAAGATTCTTGACGACGAGGCCGAGGTGCAGTCGTATGATGCACGGCAGTGTGTCACCACGCTGGTGGACTCTGCCGCTCTATCGGTGACTTGCATTCGCGTGTGCCTTCAGGAGATTTCCCCGACTGAGGTGATCCCCAGCGACCTCGTCGAGGTCTGGCGCTACCTAGAGAAGTCTCTGGCGGTTATGGAGTTCATGTCGCGGTCGGCCTTCCGTCGTGGTGCTGCTACTGCACTGAGTCTTGGGCTCGTGCACTTCCCCAACGACTTCGACCTCGATGATGTCACCAGCGGGTACCCTTCATCGACGGGCACGGTCGAGATCTCCGACATGCTGAAGTTGACCGACCAGACTGCGGTTTACTCCGATCGGGTGTTGGCAATGGGTGATCTTATTCTGTATCAGGAGAAGATCGTTTCCCCAAATGACCCCGAGCCAGCGAGCCGCGACTTCAAGGTGGAGCAACCGTTCTGATCGGCGATGGCGGGCACCTTGACAACATACCCATCAAACCCGTGGGTGCCGTTCATCCATGTCCGCAAAGTCGGTGGTACGTCGTCTCGAAGCCTGCGGAGTAAAACACTATGCTGATCGACGTTAATTGTAAATACTTGATGTCTTCCCTTGTAAGAGAACAAGATTTTGTTGCTAGAAGGAATGCATGGATGCTTTTGTCAGCATTTGATTTGATTGTGAATTGTTGAGTTGTGCGAGTCACCAAGCACGTCCGCCCTTTGTGGGGCTTACCTCTTTTTTTGTGTATGTTTGTTGTTATATTGTTAGTCAGTTGAGGTCGACTCGCCGTGGCTTGGAAAGCCAGTCGCATGGCTACCCCAAGGGGTGCTCTATACTTAGCCGTTTTCCCGGGCGCAAACGGGGTCGGTTGGCCGAGTCCCCGAGCGTGGTACTTAGCCATTCTAGTCGCATGGACAAGGTAGGTGAGGACGAGGCGCGGTGTATTAATCGTGTCGCTCCACCTGACCCGGAGGATCAGTCGTGTGGCGAGTCCAGGACGCGCTCTCATACTTGGCATTTTCCCTAGTCGCTTGGGTTCGGGCTGGTGTCAGTCCCCGAGCGTGGTACTTGGCCGTTCGAGTTGCTGCGCCAAGGATGTGGAGGTCTGGGTCGCTGTTGGAAGCGAATGCGGTCGTCTTGGCTCAGAAATCCAGTCGAGCGAGGCGACTCCGATGGGGCTCCGGGTTGGCGGTTTTTGTGGACGATAGAAGGCCCGAAATTTATCGGTGCCCTCGTATCGCACTACTTGGCCGTGCCGGTCGCGTAACCAAGGGTTGACTTCCGTGAGTAGCGTAGCGATGTTATTCCGAGTGCGAATGGCACAAGGTATGGAGAGTGGACACAATTTGTGCAAATCGATCTTCTTTATTTCATAGCGGGTAGGGGGTACATGTTTGGAGTTCTAGGAGTAGAACTTCTATAGGAGATTTACATTCCATGTCCGCTTGACGTCGAGTTGCCCGTCGCCTCGGACGTCAATGAGGTAGTAGGCGTTGTTGCCCAGGACTCGCCCTATGGCGAATGGTCCCTCCCACGGGGGAGAGAGATTGTGCATGCCCTTCTTGTCCTGGATCAGCCACAGGACCAGGTCGCCTTCCTAGAAGGTGCGAGTCCGGACTCGCTGTTTGTGGTAGCGGCGAAGTCCTTGCTGGTATATGGCGATGCGTGTAGGGTTCGCAGCATAGAAAACAAAAAACTTCCTACGATGGGAACAACTATGTACCAAGATCTATCTACTAGATACAAGCAACGGGCGGATATACATCCGTTGAGAACATACCCTTGAAGACCGACAAAGCTTAACGAGTCCAAACTCGTGGTTGATGTAGACAATCTCTTGCCGATCTCAAGATCGAGAGGAAGTCCTAGCGCCGCAAAACAGCAGCGCATCCGTGCTCGCACACAAGTAGAATACACTGAGCAACCTCCGCCTCCTCGCTCCAGCGATGCAGCAGAAGCACAACTCTTTCTTGCCGAATAGCCACTGGGAACATGTATCTCGCTAGTCCGAGACCATGGGGGATAAATTTTAGAGGGGGAGAGAGATCCTTCACGAGGAGGTGTGCTTTGAGAGGATGAGAGGGGGGCCTTTTATAGGGGAGAGGGGGGCACCCAAGGTGCATGGCGCCCAGCCATGGGGGCTTCCCCCACCTCTTCCACATTCATCTGGGTGGACACTCCACTCACTCAAATGCCTTTCAATTTCCTCCCCTCAAAATCCCACTCAAATTCCCATTAAATTTCCACCAAATTTAATGCAAACTCTCATTAAATAAAACTCTTTTTATTTATTCAGAATTTTTTCAATTACTTTAATGACAAACATTAACATATAACCCCTTGCTAGTATTTCATTTCACATGCAAAAACACTTTCTGCAATTTCACCTGAAAACCTGTTTCGGTATCTAGTGAAATAAATTCCCGCACTTGTTATTCTTTCCGGCATGAAACTTTTGCTCCAATTGCATGTCGGTGTCTCTTAAATGTTCCACCCTACGGTTCGCGAATAATGCAGATATGATCGAGACCCTTCTCTGATCAATAATCAGAAGCGGGATCTGGAGACCCATACTGACTCCCACACATTCAACGATGACTTTCTTGTGATTGTCGGAACCTTTTACGCTAGTATCTTAATCCTTTTGTTTTGTGATATATTACATGTCCGAGATTCGATCATCGGTATCTCCATACCTAGTTTGATCTCGTTACTAACATGCACTCTTTTCTCGTTCCCGTGATATAACATTCTAGTGATCAAATCACTTGCTTGCAAGCTAATCAATGTGATATCACCGAGAGGGCCCAGAGCATATCTATCCGTCATCAGGATGAACAAATTCCATGCTCGATCCATGGGCCTCAACATAACACTTTAGTAGTTCTGAACCCATATTTATAATCACCCAGTTACGGTGTGACGTTTGATGTTATCAAGAAACTCTTCCGGTGTTAGTGATTGGCATGATCTCATGGTCTAAGGATTAGGATCACTTCGTAAGTTGTTATAGCAATATAAACTCAATGAATTTGATCGTAATGCTATACTTCGGATGAATGTTCATCACACCATTCAATTAATGTTGTGACCTCGTTATTAACAACATCCAATGTCCATGATCAGGAAACCTTTGATCATCTTGTTAATCAACGAGCTAGTTTATAAGAGAGGCATAACTAGGAACTTCCTTTTTGTTTATTAAACACACATGTATTAATGTTTCCGTATTAATACAACTATAGCATGCAAAATACAAAATTATCATAAACAAGGAATATGATAATAACCACTTTATTATTGCCTCTCGGGCATATTCCCTTCAGTCTCCCACTTGCACTAGAGACAATAATCTAGTTTGAAAATTTTGTGTATTGAACACCTATGGCTTTCTGGTGTTCCATATATGCAATTGCAAGTGGTTAACATAATCTACGGATCTGATGCTTTCAGGTCTGTGTGTATTTGCGTGTCTTTGCATCTCCACGCATCACTCATTCTCTAATGAGATGGCTTTGTATAAATTTGGTCTTTTGGTGAGACCTTTAGTTCCTTGGGGTTAAATAGTGTCGATAATATTGTCGTACAATATATCTTTAGTGTTATCCCATTGCGAACCACACCTTAGTTTCATAAAAAAAACTACTTGACACAAATGCCCTCCTTTGCTGCTACTATAGCAGTCATATACTTAGCCTTTTGTTGTAGTATCCGTCACAATGTCTTAACTTTGGACTTCATCCAAATCCGTCATGGAAACTCCTTTCTATTTCATTGTGCCACCCATAGTTTAAATTGAGATAAACTTAATTTTGTATCTTGTGACAAAACTAGTATCAATGTAACGCTTTACAATGTACTATTTGTAATTGTTTGTCACCTCTACACAAATATATCCTTAGTTCTTCCAAAATATCATAAGAATATCCTCACTATCGTCCAATGATCATTTTATGATTCATTCTGGTATATGCTCATAACACTTAGAGCATAGGACATATCTGGATGTGTACATATCATGGTATGATTGATCAAAACATCCTTGTGATTTCACTCATCAAGTGTCAAAGCACTTGAATCTTGTTTCACTTATCAAGTGTCGATACACTTGAATCTTGATCCAATTCCTTTCCATGTGACAAGAACCGCTTCTTGTCGTTTCTATATTGAACTCCTTCAATATCTCATATATGTATGTTTGGCACAACCATATTAGCGTCACAGGCTATCCACTATAGACATTCATGCTAAATATTCGGGTTTTGCCTAAGTCTTTCATCTAAATGAAATTCTTAACCTTTGTAAATAAAAGATACATCATTTCCAATCAACAAGATGTCCTCCACATAATGTATTAGAAATATGTCTCAGCGCTCCCACTTAATTTCTTGCAAATGCAAGCATCTTCATCGTCTCCAGATGAAAACTCCTTTTTCATCACGGTGAAGATTCCAACTCCGCGATGCTTACTTCAACCATTGAAGTTTGCATGCCCTTTTAGCATCCTTTGAATTAACAAAACCCTTTTGTACCGTGTCATGCACACGTCCTAGGTAATCATTCTATTAGAAGAACTTTGTTTTGTTTATTCTTCTACCATATACCAAATTATATGTAGTGGTTGCTACATTAATCTGTCCAGACTAAATATCGCTATGAAAGATCAAATCTTGTCATAGTCAAATCCTTGAACATTGTCGTAAAATACTTTACCGACATGTCAACTATTTCATAGATGTGAAACATCCATGTCTATTTCTTTATACATCCAAATACGACCGATAGGTTTTTACACCTTTCCGGAGGGTCTTCCAAGTTCAAAACTTGATTTCTCGTGTATGGAACTATCACGGATTTTATGGCTTCAAGCCATTTGACTAAGTCAGGGACCATCATCGCTTCTTTGTAGTCGGTTCATCATTGTTAAACAATAATGATTTACTCTCAAATCTCAATCATTTGATTGTTTATCTGACCTTCTTGGTTCAATATGAACTTTAGACCTCCGTGACCGCAACGTTTAAGGCATGTGATCCATGAGCATTCTGGCTGCCTCCGGAACATTTTCCAGCGCTGCGCAACTCAGCACATATAGCTAAGGTTCATTAACCTTATTAAAGTTCTATTGTCCTCCCACTTAACCTTTTATGAAAAACTTATTTTTTAAGAAACTTCACATTTCAAGCGACAAACCCTTTTGTCCTTGGTGTTATGGAGGAATACCCAATTGTTATTCGAAATAACCTACAAAGACATGCTCATCCGACTTTGGTTGTAAACATCTTACTTATGTTTAGCATACAAAAATTTAAGAAATGACAACTTGGGTTTTACCCCAAACCATAAATCATATGGTGTCATTTCAACGGATCAAGATGGAGCTCTTTTCAGTGTAAAAGTGGTAGTCTCTAAAGCTTTAATATTTTTAAAACATAATGAAAGTTTTATAAATAACACCTTTGATCCAACCATGTCACACAAGGTTTCATTACAAATCTCAAACACTCCATACTCCTATAGTGTTTTGGGAGATGTAAATCTAGGTGTTTTGCTAAACTTGTAACTCAAATAAATCCCTTTATGATAAATCATAATTCATTTATTTTTCTTGTCACACTTGTAACTCAAATAAATCCCTTTATGATAAAATCATAAATCATTTATTTTCTTGTTACAACGATTTTCCACTTCATCTTGAAAGACTTTGAAATGTTTTCAAATATTTCATACTTCTTTCTCATTAAGTGAATATTCACTCAAATTTTCGGAGAAAGCATATGAAGTCAAAGTCCATCGCTTACGACTACACATAATGGACTACATACATCGATATGTATAAATTCCAATAATTTAGTCGTTCGTTCTTCTTTGGCCTTTGAACGAAGTTTTAATTATCCCAAGGAAAGTCTCACAAGGTCACTTGATCAAATCAAAGACTCCAAAAATCCATGCATATGAGTTTCTTCATGTTTTCTTTCCAATATAATTTAAACAGCGATGTCACTTCGTAAGTGATCTTCCAATCATTTGTCTTACGACATTTTAGCATTAGCTTTATGGATGTGATTTCTCCAACTAGATTTGTAAATCATCCATCTTATATGGAATACGGTAATTATTTGAATAACCTTTTTTCTCATAATACCTGATTTAAATAACAATTATTAAAACAAATCTTGAAGTCAAGCTTTGATGTCAACGAGAAATACAAACAACGGTTTGTTTGTTTTCAATGAACATCATCACATATTCTCTTCCTAGTTACTTAGGCCATTGTGGTTCATGAATTGCGTCGTTCCGTATGAAATTTCATACCAACCAATTCGGTATCCAATACCCAAGAACCACATTGTTTAACAAGCAAAGAATACAACCATAACATGTATATCATCCATATACCTAAATTGGATATTTCCAATCTTTTATTTTTTGCCAAATATATTTTATAGAT
The DNA here is from genome assembly GCA_916181665.1 of Avena sativa. Taxonomy (NCBI): domain Eukaryota; kingdom Viridiplantae; phylum Streptophyta; class Magnoliopsida; order Poales; family Poaceae; genus Avena; species Avena sativa. The sequence continues at coordinate 202,406,196 of OV702282.1, forward strand.
TCTCTTTCAGCATTTACTTTTCCATTTAAAAAGAATCTATGAACATCAAAAGTGGCGCCATATACATGAAACATAGTCCAAAGCGTGTATATTCAAATAATAATACCTTTGGACTTGCACTTTGAAGTAGATCACCATCATCAAAATGATCGGCATTCTGTCAAAATCCATTCTTTAGTAATCTTTTAGTGTAGTAAACACTTTACATACATCTTCTATTCATCCTTATCATGACGACTTCCATGATCAAGCTAATGTAGCTTATAAAGATGAATCGTGAGTATAACGTTACTTTCCAAAACCATTTTGCATTATTAGGATGTCTAGCATCTCCAACCTGTGTAAATTATCATCCAATATGAGAACATACATTATACTCTATCATATTGCAACCAAAACATTGTTTTAGATATCGTTATATCTGTCACACATGATGGTTTCTGAAACAATTCTTTCAGCTCCTAGATAAACTTGATATTAAAACAATCAAGAATCATGGAGGCAAACATGACACTTAAGATACTAACACTGGAATTGTTACTCTCAATTTAATACCAATTATTAAATTTCACGGAGTAAACAGAGTTTGCTGAAAGTTTGCAATAGGACTTTAAACTTTAGATTGACACTCAACACAATACGATACCAGTTCGTAAAGTAAATATCCAGAATTCTATAGTTCTATTATCTTAATTACAACTAAGAATAAGGTGGTGAACGAATGCCAATGACTACAACAAATTATGAAAATTCACTTTGATTTAATTTATGATAAATCGAGTTCTACTAATCCAAATTAGAAATGAACTCCCACTCAAAAACAACATCTCTCGTGCCTTTTTGGTGATTACATGAACCAAATCCACTACACCAAGTCCGATCATCACGTGAGTCGGTATAGCTTCAAAGGCGAGCATCCATATGGTCATCATATCAAAACATATGACTCATGCTTAACCTTTCGGTACGTGTTCCGAGGCCATGTCTGTACATGCTAGGATCGCCAAGTAAGAACCTTAGTATTCGCGTGTGTAACTGTCTTACACCCGAGATATGATCGTGGATTCAAGTACACCCGATCATCACGTGATGTATTGAAGAGACGAAACATTGTTGGTGCATACTTAAGGAAGAACACATTTTTATCTTGATATCTAAATGAGGGATCATCTTATTATGCTAATAAAACGCCAAACAAGCAATATAAGATGCAATCAAACATCACATGTTAATAAGTGAAATGATATGGTTCTTGCACTTGATCTCCATCATGTGCATCATGGTATGATTGCCATCATACCTCTATGTGTAAGGCCAAGGTCTATGGAACTTACATGTTATGTGTGTTGTAAGAGTATCGACTTATACTTCTACTTACAACATCACCATATCATGACACTAGCCCAGCAACAATCTGAACTAGAGGCCTCTAATTTATCCATTGCAAGTTTTACGTGGCTTAGGGCTTTCGAAGATAGAACTGTTCTTACCTACGAACATGAACCACAACGAGGATAACCAAATTGTTTACAACTCATTGAAAATTAGATATTGACTATAGTAGGAGAGACAGACACCCGCTAGCCACTTATGCAAAACTAGTTGCATGTCAAGCGTGGAACAGGTCTCATGTGCGAGGACATGTAAAGTTTGTCCGGGCCGCTTCATCCCACTATGCCAACAATATCTAAAGTACAACTAAGAAGCAATAAAATGATCATCATCGCCCACATACTCATATGTATACTACCCGTGCAAAGAATCTACGCATAGATCCGGCTCTGATAACACTATAGGGTTCGCAGCATAGAAAACAAAAAAAATCCTACGATGGGAACAACTATGTACCAAGATCTATCTACTACAGCAATGGGCGGATATACATCCGTAGAGAACATACCCATGAAGACTGACAAAGCTTAACGAGTCCAAACTCGTTGTTGATGTAGACAATCTCTTGCCGATCTCAAGATCGAGAGGAAGTCCTAGCGCCGCAAAACAGCAGCACATCCGTGGTCGCACACACGTACAAGACATCGAACAACCTCCGCCTCCTCGCTCCAGCGATGCAGCGGAAGCACAACTCTTTCTTGCCGAATAGCCACCGGGAACATGTATCTTGCTAGTCCGAGACCATGGGGGATAAATTCTAGAGGGGAGAGAGATCCTTCACAAGGAGGTGTGCTTTGAGAGGATGAGAGGGGGCCTTTTATAGGGGAGAGGGGGGCACCCAAGTGGTATGGCGCCCAGCCATGGGGGCTTCCCCCACCTCTTCCACATTCATGTGGGTGGACACTCCACTCACTCAAATGCCTTTCAATTTCCTCCACTCAAAATCCCACTCAAATTCCCATTAAATTTCCACAAAATTTAATGCAAACTCTCATTAAATAAAACTCCTTTTATTTATTCAGAATTTTTTCAATTACTTTAATGACAAACATTCACATATAACCCCTTGCTAGTATTTCATTTCACATGCAAAAACACTTTCTGTAATTTCACCCGAAAACCTGTTTCGGTATCTAGTGAAATAAATTCCTACGCTTGTTATTCTTTCCGGCATGAAACTTTTGCTCCAATTGGATGTCGGTGTATCTTAAGTGTGCCACCCTACGGTTCGCGAGTAATGCAGACATGATTGAGACCCTTCTCTGATCAATAATCAGAAGCGGGATCTGGAGACCCATACTGACTCCCACACATTCAACGATGACTTTCTTGTGATCGTCAGAACCTTTTACGCTAGTATCTTAATCCTTTTGTTTCGTGATATATTACATGTCCGAGATTCGATCATCGGTATCTCCATACCTAGTTTGATCTCGTTACTGACATGCACTCTTTTCTCGTTCCCGTGATATAACATTCTAGTGATCAAATCACTTGCTTGCAAGCTAATCAATGTGATATCACCGAGAGGGCCTAGAGCATTATCCGTCATCGGGATGAAAAATTCCATTCTCGATCCATGGGCCTCAACATAACACTTTAGTATTTCTGAACCCATCTTCATAATCACCCAATCACGGTGTGACGTTTGATGTTATCAAGAAACACTTCCGGTGTTAGTGATTGACATGATCTCATGGTCTAAGGATTAGGATCACTTCGTAAGTTGTTATAGCAATATAAACTCAATGACTTTGATCGTAATGCTAAACTTCGGATGAATGTTCATCACACCATTCCATTAATGTTGTGACCTCGTTATTAACAACATCCAATGTCCATGATCAGGAAACCTTTGATCATCTTGTTAATCAACGAGCTAGTTTATAAGAGAGGCATAACTAGGAACTTCCTTTTTGTTTATTAAACACACATGTATAAACGATTTCGTATTAATACAATTATAGCATGCAAAATACGAAATTATCATAAACAAGGAATACGATAATAACCACTTTATTATTGCCTCTCGGGCATATTCCCTTCAGTGCGGGAGCGAGCTAGGTCGCGTGCTTCGTCGAGATGGTAGACCCCATACTGGCATGCGAGCTCGTTGTCTGCCTCTATGTAGTTGGCCACCCTAGGCGAGTCGTGCTCGAGGTTGATCGGCATGACGGCTTTGGCGCCGTACACCATGATGAAGGGGGTGAAACCGGTCGACATGTTGATGGAGGTGAAGATGCCCCACATGACGGAGGGGAGCTCTTCGACCCAGCACCCCAGAGTTTGCTCGAGGGGAACTTGCAGTCGCGGCTTCATGCCATGGAGGATGCTCTGGTTGGCGCGTTACGCCTTTCCGTTGGATTCTGGGTGGGCGACTGAGGCGAGGTCGGGTCGTATGTTGTGCTCCTCGCAGAATTCGGCCATGGCTCCTTTGGCGAAGTTGGTTCCATTGTCCGTGATGATGATGTGGTGGAACCCGTAGCGATAGATGAGCTCGCGTAGGAACTTGGTGGCGGTCTTCCCGTCGCACTTGCGGACTGGCTTGGCCTCCACCCACTTTGTGAATTTGTCGACTATGACTAGGAGGTGGGTGAAGCCAGAGGGGGCCTTCTTAAAGGTGCCCACCATGTCCATGCCCCACACGGCAAATGGCCAGGTGATGGGGATGGTCTTGAGCGCCGAGCTCGGCACGTGAGTCTGATTGGCGTACTTCTGGCACCCGGCGCAGCGTTGGACAACGTCGACCGCGTCGGCGTGTGCGGTGAGCCAGTAGAAGCCATGTCGCATGGCCTTGGCGACCAGGGACCGAGCGCCAGCATGGTGGCCGCAGTCGCTGGCGTGGATGTCTTGGAGGATTTTGCTAACTTCCGCGGGTTGCACGCAGCGTTGGAACACGCTGGTCATGCTGCTCTTGTGGAGCTCTCCGTTGATGATGACGAAGGATTTGCAGCGGCGTACTATCATCCGGGCCTCTGTCTCGTCTATGGGTAGGGTCCCTCCCTCCAGGTAGGCGACATATGGCACAGTCCAGTCGCTTGGCTCCGCGATCAGGGCGACCAGTGCTTGTTCTGGTTGCAGTGGTGTTCCGATGTCGATCTCCCTCGGGGGAGAGACGAATAGCTTGGTGATGGTGTCGAGGAAGATGGCGGCGGGTGGCGTGAGGCGAGCCGACCCGATGCGAGAGAGGGCATTGGCCTCCTTGTTTTTGCGCCAGTCGATCCACTCGATGGAGTAGACGGCGAAGTGGCCCCCCAGTTGGTCTACTGCTTGGCGGTACGCCGCCATGGTGGGGGAGACGGCGTCGCAGGTCCTGGCGACTTGTGCGGTGACCAGATCAGAGTCGCCGTAGCAGCACAGATGATTTATGTTCATTTCCTTGTCTGCTCGCATGCCGTGAAGGAGGGCCTCGTACTCGGCCATGTTGTTGGTGCAGGGGGTGAAGTCAAGGTACATGACGTAGCGCAGCTTGTCTCCCTGGGGAGATGTGAGGGCGATCCCTTCCCCTGTGCAGTCTATGTTCTTGGACCCGTCGAAGTGCATCGACCAGTAGTGGAGGTACGACAGCTTCTCCAGCTGTTGCGCCTCATCCCAATCGGCGAGGAAGTCCGCCAGGGCCTGCGAATTGATTGTCTTGCGGGGCTCGTACCTGATGTTGTGGACTCTGATCTCGATGGCCCACTTGGCGACTCGCCCAGTCGCCTCGCGGTTTTGGATGATGTCCTGCAACAGCGTTGAGGAGACGACCATGCTGGGGTGCTCCTGTAAGTAGTGCGACCGTTGCCGCTGGGCTCGGAAGACCACATATACCCGCTTCTGGTACTGCGGGTAGCGCTGGTGCGACTTAGTGAGTACTTCACGGATGTAGTAGATAGGTCGCTGCACCGGGCGCTCCTTGCCCTCTTCTGGTCGCTCGACGACCATGACGGCGCTGAAGACTCATTCGGAATCCGTGACGTAGACGAGCATGGGCTCCTTGTCGACGGGGGCGGCGAGTAGCGGGGCCGCAAGTAGCACTTCCTTGAGTGCGTGGAGCGCGTCGTCTGCCTCCTTGTCCCACTGGAACATGGGGTTCTTGCGCATCAGGTGGTAGAGGGGCATTGCCTTCTCACCTTATCGAGGGATGAAGCGACTGAGATCCGCGACTCGCCCCGCTAGCTTCTGGACGTCACGCAGGCACTCGGGTTTGCCGAGCCGGTCGATTGTGTTGATCTTGGTGGGGTTCGCCTTGATGCCGCGTTTGGATACTATGTATCCCAGCAGCTGTCCAGTAGGTACACCGAAGGTGCACTTTCCTGGGTTGAGTTTGATCTTGTACCTCCGCAGATTGGCGAAGGTTTCGGCCAGGTCAGCGAGTAGATTGCCCTGGCGAGTGGACTTCACTAATCTTGCATGTTGCGGCCAATTTGGCTCGCGAGGCATTCCTGCATGCACCTCTGGTACGTCGCTCCGGCGTTCTTGAGGACGAACGTCATAGAGGTGTAGCAGAATGCTCCGAATGGCGTGATGAACGCCGTCTTCTCCTCGTCCCCGACTGCCAATTTGATCTGGTTGTAACTAGAGTAGGCGTCAAGGAAACACAGCGACTCCAAGCCCGCGGTCAAGTCGATGATTCGCGGGAGGACGAACTGCTCCTTCGGGCAAGTGCTGTTGAGGTTTGTGTAATCGATACACATTCTCCAGGTCCCATTTTTCTTCTCGACCAGGACTGGGTTTCAGCCACTTGGAGTGTTTGATTGGCCATATGAAGCCTATTGCGAGTAGACGTTGCACCTCCTCGGCGATTGCTCGGCGGTGCTCTTCATTGAAGGGCCGCAGTGACTGCTTGACGGGTCGCGCTTTGGGGTCAGTGTTGAGTTTGTGCTCAGCGAGTTCCCTCGGGACACCAGGCATGTCATATGGCTTCCATGCGAAGATGTCGTGATTCTCACATAGGAACTCGATGAGCGTGCCTTCCTATGTTGGGCTCATGCATGTCCCGATCGTCACCGTCTAGCTAGAGTCGCCTAGGACCATCTCGACGGAGCGCGTGTGCGTGGTTGCCTCGAACACGGTTGAGTCGCCGTTCTTCGAGTTGGGCTTCTTGAGTATTGTGGGGTCGTCATTGTCGACCCCTCTCGTGTAGCGAGCTCCTCCGCGTGGTTAGCCTCTGCAGCGATGACGGTGTCGGCGAGCTCGGCGCCCTTGGCCTCGCACTCCGCGGCCATATCGGGGTCGCCGTGGACGGTGATGATACTGCACGGCCCTGGGAACTTCATCGTGTTATACGCGTAGTGTGGCGATGCCATGAACTTGGCGAACGCCTGCCGCCCCAAGACGCAATGGTAGGGGTTGTTGAAGGGTACCAGCTCGAAGACGATCCGCTCGGTGCGGAAGTTTGCTGGTGTGTCGAAGGTGACTAGCAGCGTCACCTTGCCGATCGGGTACGTCTTCTGGCCGGGGATGATGCCGTGGAAGGTGGTGTAGGTCGTCTCGATCATCGACTGTGGGAGCCGCAGTCGCCTGAACGTGTCCAGGTAGAGGATGTTGATGGAGCTGCCGTCATCCATCAGGGTCTTGGGGAGCCAATAGTCGCCTACTTTGGGCTTGAACACCAACGTGAATCGCCCCGGATATTCTATCCATGGCGAGTGGTCCTCGTGGCTCCAGGTGATCCGTTGCTCGGACCAGTTGCGGAAGCATGGGACGTCGACCTGGTACACTGCATTTACGGTGACGGTGCAGGCGATGACCTTCTTCTCGCGCTTGGTGCTGAACTCGGTGAAGGGGTGGGGCGATCCGACATCGTTGCCAAATGCCCTGATGTTTGGCGGGTTGTTGTTGGGGTCCTCCAGTGCACACCGTGCCTTCTCGATCTCCCTCAGGGAGTGGCAGTCGATGGTCGTGTGCGACAACGGGTTTCCCCTCCCTGTTGTGGAACACACAGGGATTGTTAAGGAGGGCCGCGGGGTCGAATTTTGGCCTCGCCTTGTAGTTTCCACTATCACGGCGTTGGCCTCCGTCGCGGCGGAAGCTCTTGGGCTCGTGTGGCGCGTAGCCGGCGTTGGCGACGAAGTCGACTCGCCCATCACCGCGGCGCTTTCCAGTGAGGCGAGTGTTGCTGTAGCGCATCTCGGGTCGTCTCCCGTTGTCATGGCCGCTTTGGCGGCGATTTCCACCCGACTCATCTTCAGTTTCTTGGTTCGGGTCCTCCTTCGTGTATCGCTTGGCAATCTCGAGGAGGTCCGGTATGTTGTCGAGTGTCTTGTACACCTGCTTGAGCTTGGCGACCAAGGGCTCGTAGCGGCACGAGGTCTTGAAGCAGTGTATCTCGGTGTCCGGGTGGATTCCGGCCGCGTTGAACCATAGGTCCTGCCAGCGCTGGACCTAGCTGCGGGTCAACTCGCGGGGTCCCTGGACGCATCGCTCCAGGTCCTCAATGGTGGTGGCGCGGGTGTAGGATCCCTCGAAATGCCTGACGAAGGCGTCGCGCATATCCTCCCAAGAGTCGATGTTGTCCGCGGGGAGGGTGTTGATCCATTGCCGGCTCGCTCCCTCCATCATCAGGGAGAGGTAGCGACGGCGAGTAGGTCGGTGTGGCCGGCGATTCCCATCGCCATGATGTATGTGTCCATCCACACGGACGGGTCATACGAGGGGTCGTACTTCTCGATCTCCTTTGGCGCTTTGAAGTTTGTCTGGTATGTTTCGCCTCAGATCATTGGTCCGAAGCACTGGGGGCACCCTCAGCTGAGCGAGCCTCTTTGCTCGCCGTCGCGGCGGTTCGTGAGGGTGTGCCTCAGGTCATCGGGCTGGCGTGCGCGCCAGTTTTGATTGTTGATGATGTGGGTCCACGCGTCTACTGGCTGCCCATTGGCAGCGACCAAGTTGTTCGCTGGTCGCGGGTCGTTGGTGGAGAGTGCCGCGTGTGTGGATCAGGGTTGGACCTACAGAGGCTCCGGTGGTGGGCAGTTGAGACTGTTTGCCATCGTCGGGCAGCCGCTCGAGGCCACCCTGCTTCCTGACGAGCGGGAGTACATGCATCCCCGTGAGTCGGCTCCCGCGGTTTGTTGCTCAACGGCCTTGGCGAGTAAGGCCTTGGCGTACTGGATCTCCAGGGCGCCTTCCCCGGTCATGTTGATGTTGGCGACCGCGGCTCGACTCGCGATGACGTTGTCCATTGGAGTGGAGAACAGCGGGAGTCCGTTCGTGTCCCGCTCCTGTGCGGAGATCATGATCCTCGGCTGGTCCCTGGGGGGCATGCGACCAGGCTCCAACGCGCCTATTGGTGGTCAGGCGCTTCCTCCTGGTGGCACGTTCTCGCAAATCACGCGGTCGGCCACACGGGCCGAGTCGTTCTTGTCGTCGAAGTTCAGGGCACGGCCCTGAATGGTGGGGTTAAGGCGTGACCTGATGCGGCGTTGGTGGTAGAGCGAAAGCTCCTGTGCCGTTGCCTACTCGAGGCGAAATTTTTCGCGCTCGTCTTGTTCCTTGCGGACCGCCTCCTCCAGTCGCACGCGGAGTTCCTCGACCTCTATTGCTGTCGCGGTCGGTGTCGTGGTATTGCCGACGAGTATGCCATGGAGGTGTCCTCATAGTGCGTGTTTAGAGACGTGGGGTAAGGCGGACGGTTGACGGGTACGAGGTAACACAGCTTACCCAGGTTCAGATCCCACAACGGTGGCGGAATCCTACTCCTGCTATAAATCACTATAAGGTCAATATGCCGAGTTACAGAGATAGGTTCGCTGTGCGAGGTTGTTTGTATCGATCTATGATCGTATGAGATTGTGCCCTAAAGGCTCCCATAGGCCCGACTTATATAGTCGCCAGATCCTAGGGTTACAGGGAAAAGTCCTAGCCGTACAGGTTACAGAGTCCTACACCGTCTATCACTATTCTTGTGTATCTTGCACTCCAAGGATCCGGGTACGCTGGTGACTCCACCGTAGCCTTCCTTTATCCGTCATGGGCTTCCCTTCTGGATCCACCTAACTGGGCCACCCAGCAGGCCACAGGCCATGCTACCGACTATGGGCCACCCGGGTTAGTCGGATAAGAGACATGCTATGAGGATACCCATATAGCATATACCTAACAGTAGCCCCCGGAGAACTCCGAGATCTTGCGCCGTCTTGCCTCTTCTCGTGGAATGCTCCGTCTAGATGGATTTCGGCAAATCGTCAAGCAATATCTTGTAGTCCTCCCAAAGAACCCTGCAAAGGTTTCTCCGTCTTCTATGAGTAAGTCGGAGAAATGCTGAATCTTCCATCGTACTCTTCCGTAGTCGGATTAAATCCGTCCATGCCGGAATCTTCGATGCGACGACTCATCTACCATGTCATTTATGACGACGTAGGCTTAGGTCAGCGACGCCTCGTAACTCACACATGCAGAGAACGCAATCATATCTGATTTTCCTGTGCGAGCGATATGAACCGTTGGCGGCGGCGGTTGGATACGTGGCGAAATTACCGCGCACATCCACGAACACGTCGTCTACGCGGCAACCGTCCGATTAGCTGCACGAATCTTGACGCAGAGTAAGATAAATAGTAACCGTGGGACACTTGCCACTTTTTTACCCCATTCTCTCGCGTCATCATCTTCTTCCTCCAGCCGCACGCCTTCTTGAGATCTCCGCGGAAAACCTCGAAGAAACCCTATCCTCTCTTTGCGTCGGTCGCATCCTCCCAGTCCTCCATGGCCAGCAGCAGCTCCTCCCCGTCGATGGCGGTGTCGAGTGAAGCCACGGCGAAGCCGGTGAGCTCCGTCGTCGTGCCCCCAGAGGGCCTGGTCGTCCCCGCGTCGGCGGTGATTGAAACCACCGGCGGTGACCACAATCTGGCGGCGCTAGAGCCTCTGGAAGAAGATCCAGACTCGCACAAGGGCGACTGGCGCGGCTCGGACATCACCGGCCGCGACATCCAAGAGATGGTCGCCGAAGGCTACCTCCCCGCGACGGAGGGGCTCGCCTGGCGGGCGGCGCCGGCCGACGAGGTGACACCTTCTCCCCAAGTCGGAGAAAAGGTGTACCTCAAGGCTCAGCTGGTACGCGGCGTTTCCCTGCCCATCTCCCACTTCTTTTTGTCCGTCTTGAACCACTTCAAGGTTCAACCCCATAATCTCTCCCCCAATAGTATCTTAGTGCTTAGCAACTTCGCGGCACTTTGTGAGGGTTACCTAGGGATTAAGCCTAGGTTAGACTTGTTCGTGTACTTCTTCACTGTCAAACGTGAAGCCGGACATAGTAAGGAGGAGCTTAGGAACTGCGGCACCATAAGCTTCAAGATCCGACCTGGCTGGCGGTTCCCCGACATCGTCGGCCATGAGTCGTGCAAAAGCTGGCAGCGGATGTACTTCTACGGCCCCGACATTCCTTTGGCGGGCCGAGAAGTGACGTACCCGGACTTCGTGGATGGAGCCGCCGCTGAAGTTTCCACATGGAGATCCCATGCCTCTCTTCCCTCCGACCTCGACGCTTCTCGCGCAATAAGGCGGATCGAGTGGTTCGTGGAGACGGGTTTGACCGGCTTGGACCTATCCATGTGCTGGTTCATCAGGCGAATCCAACCTCTGCAGCACTGCACGAAGTTCATGCACGAGTACACCAGTGATCGAAGGGATACCCTCCGGATCTCCGTGGATAACTTCTCGAGCGACTCCGTCAAGCTCCGTCTGAAGGACATCGTCAAGGTGAAGGATAAGAAGCGTGGCTTCACCATCACCTGCGACATGTACGTATACGGCAAGTGCCCAAAGGTAGGTATTTATTTTCCATGTAAAACATTGCTCCAGTTTCTTCGTCTTGCCAGTGCCATCTTATCTAACACGGTGATTTCTCACTTAACAGCTTAGCAATCTAGATGAGGACAACCTGGCTGCCCAAATCTACAATCCAAAGATGAAGGAAGTCACGGTCGTGTCCGACGACGATGTCCCGTTGGCGCGAAAGCGGAAGAGATCCACCTCTGACGCTGCCGATGGAGGCAAGAAGAAGAAGAAGACGGAGGGTGGAGCCTCCAAAAAGAGTACTGCCGCCCTGGAGGCGGAAAGGAGAAAAGCCACCGGGATTTTTGCCAAAGCGCCCCCCTAGTGTAAGCCTCTCATTCTCCGACATTGTCTTATTTACCTGTCTTATTCCTGTACTTATGCATTTTGCACGTTTAAGGAAGAAAGCCACAACCAGCCTCAAGAAGTCCTCCAAGACTCTTGGGGCTTCTAGAAATATCAAAGATATGCTGCATCGCGACTCCTCCCCCACCATCGCCCCTGCTACTCCTGCCGTCAAGCCCTCCTCTGCTCCGACAAGCTCTCAAGTCCAGGAGGCACCAGGCCCTTCCGCCATGGAAGTGGATTCTGGCGCCTCTACCGAACTCGCTGTTGTCGGCGAGCAGGCGACGCAGGAGAGCGCTGCTCTTCAAATGGCTGAAGCTCCGGCTAAGGATGCCATCGGTAGCGGCAAGGCGGTGGTGGGAGCTGGTACCTCTGCCGAAGGTGGCGCCCCTACTCCCCAGAAACCCTTCGAGTTCCCGAAGATAGTTTACCCGGCGCTCCTGTCGAGTAACACAACTATGGTTCCTGGAGGAGTGCCGTCATCTCCGACGTGCGGTCTTGAGGAACTGCTCCGACAAGCATATATCTTGTGGGGAAATAGCATTTCCTTTGGCAAGCTGCTGGCCGAGAGTGCTACAAACCTCAAGATTATTGCACTTGTAAGTTTTACTTTACCTTTTGCATTTCGTATGAGTATCCCACTGTAGCCCCCGAGGATGTAGACGGAAAACCATAGGTTTTGCATCTATATTCTCTAAAAGTGACTAAGTTAGAAAAAACTCTCACTGTAGCCCCCAAGCATTTAGATGGAAGAAATTATTCCGACTAGATGCTTTAAGAGTAGCATACGCAGTGTTTATATTTTTCGATATTGTAGCCCCCAAGCCTCTAGTTGTAACTAAATTAGTTCCGACTAGATGCTTAAAGAAAAGCTAAGCATTTTCCGAGCTAAAACTTTATACTGTAGCCCCCAAGCTTCTAATCGAGAACTGAAGTAGCTTCGACTAGATGCTTTAAAGAAAAGCTAAGCATATTGCTAAGTTGAAAAACTTTCGTTGTAGCCCCCGAGCGCCTAGATGGAAAGTTTCCGACTAGGTGCTCCAAGCAGACTAAACAACAGTTTTAACTTTTTCCTTTGTTTCACAGAACGAGAATGCTCGGCGGGGCATGGCCAACGACAAGTACCAGAAGATGCGCGCAGATCTTGAAGCCGAAAAGGGTAAAACTGCCATCTTAAAGGAACAGATCATCAAAAACAAGAGTCTATTTTCTTTTTGCGCATTTCCGTCTTACTTTTGTGCCCATAATCTCCGAGTACTCACTGTGTACGTGGTTTTCTCCAACTTGCAGAACATGTCGCCAAGGCCAAGGACATTGTCGAGCAGTCCAAGCATATCCAGCAGCTAGACAGCGAGAACAAGATCTTGAAGGAGGAGAGGAAGGAGATGCTGAAGATGCACGAGGATTCTATGAAAGCCCTGCAGGATTCCGCCTCCACGGAGATCAATCGCTTGAAGGAGGAGCTTGCGATCCTAAAGGATCAGAAGCAAGCTGCTGATGAGCAAAATCTTCGCCATAGCGAGGCGTTTAAGCTCCTCCAACGAGAGAAGGAATCCTTGGCGGACACCGTCTGGCAGGCTAAGGCCAGCATCTTCAGTAAGTTTCCTCCGCCTTGTATTTCTGTAGTCTGGATACTTAAGAGTTTATTGAACTCATGCGATCCTTGTCGGAATTTTCAGCACCTATGGGTTTAACCCGCTCGCCTCCTTCGAACAAAGAATGCATGATTCTTGCTGGCAACTTCATCAATACCGCCATCGCCCAAGCCAAGGAGATTGCCAAGCCCATCCAGATTTATATCAAGGCCTCGGACTCCATGACGAAGTACTCGGAGATACTGCGCCGAGCCCCCGAGCGTGTCGCGAGCTGGAAAGCTTCATGCGCATGGGCTGGCGCAAGGATGGCGCTGTCTATGGTGAAGGAACACTATGAAGATGCCGACATCGACACGGTGACCTCTAGCATCCCCGACGTAGATGATGACGGCAAGGAGATCGATCACGAAGCCATCCTGTCATCACTCGCGGGTTATGACACCAGGGTTGCCGAGTTGGTGGATGTTGACGTCTTCGTGCCCAGGAACACCATAGATAGCGTCAACCAAGATTCCTCCGAGTCTCATCACAGCGCCGATGTTGAGGGTGGTTCTCCGGATGGTGATGATGCGGCCTCCAAGTCTCCTGCGCCCAAAGAATGAAGAACACTTTGTAATTTCTGTTTCACCTTTGGTGTGTGCACGGGAAAAACTTGTTGATGTAATCTTAAGGCGGAAAACAATGGTTGTCGTATCCTGCTACTTAAGAATTAAGTCCCAGTATGTATATATTTTTTAAGCAAGTGATGGCTTATCCATTACTCTGGCTCTTCTGCTTGACTTTTCGTGAGTCGGAAGACTCGTTGTCGGAACCATGCGCTTAGGTGATGATGCCCAATGGCACCGTCAATAACCTGAGCACAAAATCGCCGACAATAAGTGTTGAAAGTCACTACTCCAGAATCCACATAAAAACGACAAAGAATGTGTAGACCAGAAAACTTAAGCTAACGCCCGTAGGCGGAATTTTCACAAGTGCAATCGCAAGACTTGTGCATAAAGGTTTTATATGATCCAAAAATGAACACTAAAGGAGGTAAAAGACTCAGCAGTATGAGTGAACCAAAGAGCTTTATTTCATTGATCATATAAGAGGTACACAATTAGATAAAAATGCTAAGTGTAGAAAGGACGTAGTTGTTCTATGTTCCATGGCCGATCAAGCTCCGGGTAGTCATCATTCGGGTCACGTCTCTTACGCTTATGATCCTCGTTGGGTCTATCCTTGAGTTCACGATTGTCAACAAGGTAGTAAGACCCATTGAGCAGCGCCTTGCTTATGATGAACAGTCCTTCCCATGGCGGGGATAATTTGTGTGACTTCTTCTGCTTAAGTCGGGGCACCAAATCCCCCTCTTTAAACGAGCGATGCCGAACGCGGTGACTATGGTAGATGCGTAGCTTCTGCTGGTAGATGGCGGATCTTTGGCATGCCAAAACGTGCTCCTCCTCGATAAGGTCCACATCTAGTCGTCTAGATTCTTCAGCGTCATCTTCGTCGTAGACGAAAACTCTTGGTGCATCGTGGAGGATGTCGGAAGGTAGGATGGCTTCTGATCCATATACCATGAAGTAAGGGGTGTAGCCGGTGGATCTGCTGGGTGTAGTTCGTAAGCTCCACAGCACAGACGGCAATTCTTCCACCCAGGCTCCAGCTGCTCTATGTAGCGGTGCCTCAAGACGTGGCTTGATTCCCTGCAGAATTAATCCATTGGCTCGCTCAACCTGACCATTGGATCGTGGGTGTGCCACAGATGCAAGGTCAAGTCGGATGCCTTTGTCCCAGCAATAGGCCTCCACTTCTCTGAGTGAAAAGTTGCTTCTGTTGTCGGTGATGATGCTATGTGGGAGACAAAATCTCACCACTAGATCCCAGACAAACCTGGGGGCAGTTTCCCCATCAAGCTTTCTAATGGGTTTAGCTTCTATCCATTTGGTTAATTTGTCAACTGCTACAAGCAGATGCGTAAATCCACAAGGTGTCATCTGTAACGGCCCCACCATGTCTAGCCCCCAGACTTCGAACAGCCAAGTTATTGGTATTGTTCACAATTCTTCAGCAGGAACATGCGGTTGTCGGGCATAATACTGGCATCCCGTGCATGTCTCAACCAGCTTGTCGGCGTCCGCCTTTGCGGTCAGCCAGTAGAATCCTTGCCGGAAGGCTTTCGCGACCAATGATCGAGGAGCAGCGTGATGCCCGCAATCTCCGAGATGGATCTCGCGCAAGATTTTCATACCTTCTAGCTGGGAAACGCACTTTAAGTATACACCAGTAGTGCTCCTTTTATAGAGTTGCCCATTGATTATGGTATAACCCTTTGCTCGTCGTACTATTTGCCGTCTTTCGACTTTTTCGTCGGGCAAAGTTCCGTGTTCGAGATACTCCATGAACGGTTTTTTCCAAGCCGGAGGGATCTTTGTCACCATGTTGACGAAAGAGTCAGCTCTATCCGGGTTGTCGATGTCGGCGCCGTTCACAGATGGTGTGCTTAGATGCTCTAGGAAAACTCCTGGCGGAATTTTCTTGCGCCCTGATCCAAGCTTAGACAGTAGATCAGCCACCTCGTTTTGCTTCCTAGGCACATACTTGACTTCGTAGCCCAAGAAGCTCTTGGCTATCTCGTCCACTTCGTCGCGATATGCCGCCATCATAGGGTTCCGCGCGTTCCAGGTGCCAGCCACCTGCTGGGCAACCAAGTCAGAATCTCCACAGCAAACTATGCGCTTGATGCCAATATCCTTAGCTACACGTAGTCCGTGAATGAGTGCTTCATACTCCGCCATGTTGTTTGTAGCCTCGAAGTGGATATGCAGAACGTAGTGCAGATTGTCTCCTTTTGATGACTGTAGTAGTACACCAGCCCCCGAGCCGTTGAGCAGCTTTGATCCGTCAAAGTGCATCACCCAGTACTCTGGTTCTAGCAGCGGAGTAGCATCTGGCATCTCCGTCCAATCTGCAATAAAATCCGCCAAAGCTTGTGACTTGATAGAGTCGCGTCTCTTGTAGGTGATCTCGAAGGCGGCAAGTTCAATGCCCCACTTCGTGTCCCTTCCTGTAGCGTCGTTGTTATTGATAATGTCGGACAGTGGAGTCTTGCTCACTATTGTGATTGGGTGCTCCTGAAAGTAATGCCTCAGCTTCCGAGAAGCGAGGAATACTCCATAAGCTATCTTTTGGTAGTGCGGGTAACGCTGCTTGGACTCCGTCAAGACCTCGCTCACATTGTAAACTGGTCGTTGAACTCCGTGCTCGTAGCCTGGTTCCTTCCGCTCTACCACGACGACGATGCTAATAACCCGGTTGGTTGCCGCCATGTAAATTAACAGGGGCTCACAAGGATCGGGTGCTGCAAGGATGGGCGTTGAGGAAAGAATCTCCTTGAGCTGCTTCAATGCTGCATCTGCTTCGTCTGTCCATGTGAATTTGTCCGCCTTCTTCAGCAACTTGTACAGCGGCAAGTCGGCTGACGAACCGACTAACTGCTGCAACACAACCTGTTAGTCGTTGAATGTCCTTTAGGCATGTCGGACGGTTTATGTTCAAGATGGCCTTGATTTTCTCCGGGTTGACCTCGATTCCGCGCTGGGAAATGATGAAGCCCAACAATTTGCCGGCTGGAACCCCAAAGACGCACTTCTTAGGGTTGAGCATCATGTTGTATTTCCAGAGATTATCAAAGGTTTCTTTTAAGTTGGAGATTAAGTCGTTTGACTTTTTCGACATCACCGCGATATCGTCCACATAGGCGTGAACGTTCCGACCAATTTGGTCATGAAGGCAACGTTGCATTGTCCGCTGGTAGGTAGCACCAGCGTTTTCAGCCCAAAGGGCATCGTGACATAGCAAAACGTGCCGTATGGAGTAGTGAACGAAGTGGCCAATTGGTCCGACTTCCTCATCTTGATCTGGTGGTATCCTGAGTATGCATCGAGAAAACACAAAAGTCCCGAGCCAGCCGTCAAGTCAATGACTTGGTCAATGCGAGGCAAAGCAAACGGATCTTTGGGACATGCTTTGTTCAAGCCGGTGTAATCAACGCACATTCTTAATTCATTGGTTCCCTTTTTGGGGACAAGTACAGGATTGGCCACCCATCGGGTGTGAAGGACTTCTCGGATAAACCCAGCCTTAAGTAACCTAGCTATCTCTTTGCCAATGGCGCGTCTCTTCTCATCTCTGAAGCGTCGTAGAGGTTGTTTCACTGGTTTACATTTTGGATCTATGTTTAAGCTGTGCTCGGCAAGTTCCTTGGGTACACCTTTCATGTCGGCAGGTTGCCAGGCAAAGATGTCCCTATTCTCACGGAGGAACTTGACGAGCGCGCTTTCCTATTTGGGATCCAGGTTCGTCCCAATGGCGACGGTCTTGGAGGCATCGCCTACCACAAGTTCCACCGGCTTTGTCTCGATGGCGGCCTTGAACGCAAGAGCGGAGTCGGAGATCTGCTTCTTCGACGCGGGCATCTCTGAGTCATTGACCTTGCTCTGGATCTCCTTGAATTATTTGTTGTAGAGGATAGCTTCTGCAACGGCTTCTTCATTGATCTCGCAGTCCCTTGCCTTGGTAAAGCTTCTGGATACGGTGATGACACCGTTTGGTCCGGGTATCTTGAGTTTGTTGTAGACGAAGCATGGCTTGGCCATGAACGTGTGGAATATGTCGCGGCCGAATATGACGTGGTACACGCTCTTGAAGGGGACCATCTCAAAGGTCATGCGCTCTTGGCGGTAATTATTAACGTTGCCAAAGGCTACCTGAAGTGTGATGCACCCAAGGGACCGAGCCTCCCGACCAGGAACTACGCCATGGAAAACGGTGTTGGTCCGCCTTAGGTTTGCCTCCGTCAAGTTCATCTTCTGCAGTGTATCCAGGTACATGATGTTGATGCTGCTTCCACTATCCACCATGCACTTGGTGAACTCCACGCCGTCAATCAATGGGTTGATGACCATGGCGTACTGGTTCTCCGTGGGCACAAGGTCTGGGTGGTCCGTCCTGTCCCAAGTTATTGGAACCTCCGACCAGCGCAGGTATTGGGGAACTGGGGGGAGAGTGGCCATCAGGATCCTTAGAGAGGTATTCTGTTGTCAGACGGTTGGGGTGCCAAGGAAAGTGTGGTAGACTGGGGCCTTCTTTGCGAAGGGGTTCTTGCCCTTGTCGTCGCTCTTGGCGGCGTGTTTGGGGTCAATATCCTCGTCCATGTCACTCGAATCCTTGGACTCCTCCTCCTTATTATTCCCCTTGCCCTTGCCTCGCGGTCTGTTCTTCCGACTTTGCTTGTAGCCGGACTCCGGGTCTTCCTTGAGGTCGTTGACGAACTTGCGGTGTCGATTGGTATGGGTGGCCTTGCCGTTGGCGTCGAGGTGTATGAGGCACGGCATATCGTGGTACTCCTTGTAGGTTTGGGGAACGCGGAGCGGCACCGAGGTGGTTTCACTTCCTCGCTGCTGCCCGCGGCCTACTCCCCTTCCTCGGCCACGTTGTCCGCCTTCTCCTCGTCCTGCAAAATTCATAGCGGCCATGTCGGTAGATTGCTTTTCTTCTGGAGCGGTTTTCCTCTTTGTAATGATGTTCCTCCGAGCTTGGGTTGGAATTGCCGGCAAAGAGCCACGAGCATCGTCGTCGGCAGCTGCGAACTCACTAGCTAACTGAATCATCTGATTCAAGTCAAGCTGATGATTGTCCTGCAAGCGCTTTAGCTTATGTCGGAGCAACGTACCCCTTTCCAACCCATCGATGAAGGCGGCCATGGCGGTATGAGCGTGCACTCCTGCGCAGGAATTTTTCATATCCAGCCAGCGGGAGAGGTGGGCGCGAGACGTCTCGTCTTTCTCTTGCACGCACCGCTGTAGATCGCCCACAGTGCAGGGACGCTTGTATGTACCCTCAAAGTTCTTGGTGAATGCTTCTTGCATATCCAGCCAGTTGTAGATAGATTTCTCCAGCAAGTCGTCGATCCATTGACGGGTCGTGCCTGCCAACATTAACGGGAGGTACTTAACGGTGACGTTGGGGTTGCCTCCGGCAATCTCCACCGCGTTGTCGTAGTCCTGCAACCATGTGGCAGGTTTGGCGGTGCCGTCATAGGGCTTGATGGTCTTGTCGATCCGGAAACCTTTGGGGTAAGTTACGGACCGTATTGCAGGTCCAAAACAACATGGTCCTAGGTATGGTCCTTCCCGGGCCTCGTGGATCTTATCGATCCACGAACGTGCATCGTACGGCTCCGGGTTCTTCTTCTTGTTTTCAACAGGGGATGGGCTGCGTGAATGACGCGGGCCTCTTCCGCCATGGTGACTGCTTGGAGGCGACGGAGGCGGAGGTGGCGGTGGGTTAGCCTTCTTGTTGTTACCCTCTTACGACGCCTCGCGCCTGTCATGGTTGCTTGTCGGACGCGGAGGGTCGTGGTGTGACCTGCTCTTGTGTCCTTGGTGGCGCTCTTCATCATGATGGGTCTGCGCCGCGTTGTCGCGGATGACGATGCCACACTGCTTTGGAGGGGGCATATCCGTGCGATGGTGAGCCTTGTAGTCTTCCTAACGTCGGGGGGATCTGGGCGGTGGCGATGGGCGGCGAGGTCGGGCTTTTTCTCTGTGATCGGAGGATATGGGGATAGCATCCTTCCTGTTGCGCGCATCCCTCCGTCTTCGTTCTGATGAACCCGTCTGTGATCCGACATCCTGAGGAGATCTGTCCCTTGGCGGTTTGTACTGGCTAGATCGGCAGAGCGCTGGGTCAGACTCAAGCCTCTGAGAGGTGGCCTTTTACTGCTGCTTTACCGCCTTGGCCACTAGGTCATAAACCTTGTCGGGGGTGTACCCCCGGGTACCCCAGAGTTGGGCTATAAAGTGATATGTGTAAAAGAATAAAACAATTAAATAGAAAGAATGGGTGAAGAGAGGTGTAAAAGATAAAATAAAGAAGAATAAATCCTGGTTGGGCCGAGTTAAGTATAACTCGGCCTGGTCAAGACAGAATCTGCCCCTCTTGGGCCGAATTAACTAGGCCAAAGCCAGTTTGCTATGAGAGAAATCCGGTCGGGCCGAATTAACTAGGCCAAAGTCGGCCCACGGCCGACTCCCCGCTTCCTCCTACTCCCGCCAACGTCGCCAGAGCCACCCGGCGAGCGTCCTCGTCCAGCGTCCACGCCGAGCTCACCAGGTCGCCGATTCACTGCCGCCATCACCCCCGGGTGGGCCGGCATATGCCGAACCTGGCCCACCGCGGGGAGCCTCCCGAGCCGAAGTCCAATTCCCTACCCAGCAACCCCGCCTGCTTCCCCTGGGTGGGCCGGCATCGGCTGGACCCAGCCCGCCACGAGGAATCTCATTGTTTCCTTCACCTGGGCAACATCTCCACTAACTCGACACCTGAGCCGAATAAAGAAAGACTCGGCAGGCCACAGATGACCTGGTTGGAAGTGATTTAGGCCCGGTTTGGGCCTTAGCTCTCTCAGGCCGAATCAACCATCACCAGGGCCGAGTTTCCCCTTCGCCTAAGACGTCTGGGTCGAAACAGTTCGCCCTAGACGTCCTATTAATCACCCCTGAACGCTGCCTCGACCGCTACATCGACATACCTTCAGGCCAGGACAAGATCAACAAGTCCCGTGCCATTCTTAGGACGCCCAGGGCTCAGACTGGCACATGGCAAGAGGAATATGCCCTTGGCATCAAGAATATGCTAAGGAATATGCCATGGCATCTCCAAAGATGCCAAGGCATATGCTGAGCATCTAAGAAGATGCTCGGAATATGCTTCTTAGATACCAAACGTGGGGAACAAGATTTTTCCCCTGGGCTCCCCTTTATAAGGAGCACCAGGGGGATCGTTAGAAGAAGAGGCCCCGAAGGGCTCCTCCCCTCTCTGCACACTAGGAGCTCTCCTTCTTCCTCTTCCTCTACTCTCACACAGAGATCTAGATAGAAGCATAGGAGATACAGCTCAAGGAGCATGATTGTAGCCACAACTATGGCAAGATTATAAGAGATTAGATGTATAGAGTGAGGTGTTATATCCACTTGAGAGCTTCAATCCAATATACATTGCATTTCTCTTTGTTCATACGAGTGTTGTCTTCACTGCATCATCCCTCCCCGGATTCCTCCACGTCCATCGGCCCCAACTTTAGCCTACCCATGGCATATGCCGTGATACCACCACGACATTTGGCGCCCACCGTGGGGCCTTCTAGTGGCGTTGGTTGGGTTTCCATCCAGACGGGAACACCTTCATCAACTTTCTTCCTCATAGGGCTCATTCAGCCTCACCAAGCCAACAGAGAACAAAGAGGTAAGCACAGAGGCTCTCCAAGTCTAACTCATCAAAGCAGGTAAGATTGAGCAAGAAGGACTCAAGCACTACTGCAAGCTTACTGTAAGTACCAAGTAACTCAGCAGGGCAGGTATGACCTAGCAGAACTCACCCAAACACTTCTCCAAGTATACTGTAAGTGCCAGGTAACTCAGCCACCTACAGTCAATCCTTCATCCCAGGGAGAAAATAACTCAACCCGGGGACTAGTCAACTTATCCGTAGAGTCACCTTTAGATTAAGAGAGCATTATGTTAATTTAGATATGTACTCCAGCCAGCTTGTTTACAACTCGGCCATAATTTGAATCATCTTATTTGTGATTCATACGGATTTTGAGTCAGTTAGTTTATGCTTTGGGTTATCCTGTGACTCAGCTCACAGGCCAGCATTATTTATAACTCGGCCATAAGTTGAATCTGCTTATTTGTGATTCAGATAGATTCTGAGTCAGTTTACTTATGCTTTGGATTACCCTTTGACTCAGCTCCCCAGCCAGCTTATTTATAACTCGGACAGAAGTTGAATCAGCTTATTTATGATCCAAATAGAATTTGAGTCAGCTTACTTATGAGTCGGATAGAATTTGAGTCAGTTTATTTATGCTTTGGATTGTCCTTTAACTCAGCTTACCAGCCAGCTTATTGTTGATTCGGATATAATTTGAAGTCAATTTGTTTATGCTTCGAATTAACCTTTAACTCAGCTCAGTAGATTGTCTCTGATTCGGACTAACATTTGATTCAGCTTGCCAGGGTATATTATAATTCGGATTGGTATTCAGACTCGGCGCACTAATCATATCTCTGATTCAGGCGAAGCTTTATTCAGTTCGCCAGATTGCCAGGTTATGTTATGACTCGGATTGATATTTCACCATCTTGCCAGGTTATCCCATATCTCGGATGACTATTGTCCAGCTTATCATATCTCGAATCTATATCTCATATCTACATCTGGAATTAGATCTCTTAGCGGTTAGCCCTATTATCATATCCCAAAGCTTAATCTCGGATCTATATCTTGGATCCATATCAAAGGAAAATTATCGTCATCACGCCAAATCAAGTTATATCGTGGCAAACAGATGATTCAGATTTGGGTCATATAACTCGGATTTGAGTCAGATGACTCAGACTTAAGACATATAAGTCAAAATTGAGTAAAGTAACTCGGATTTGGGATGAGTTAACTCGGATTTGAGTCAGATGACTCGGATTTGAGTCAGATGACTCAGACTTAAGACATATAAGTCAATTTTGAGTAAAGTAACTCGGATTTGGGGTGAGTTAACTCGGATTTGAGTCATATACCTCGGATTTGAGTCAGATGACTCAGACTTAAGACATATGAGTCAAAAATGAGTAAGTAACTCGGATTTGGGATGAGTTAACTCGGATTTGAGTCAGATGACTCGGATTTGAGTCAGATGACTCAGGCTTAAGACATATAAGTCAATTTTGAGTAAAGTAACTCGGATTTGGGGTGAGTTAACTCGGATTTGAGTCATATACCTCGGATTTGAGTCAGAGGACTCAGACTTGAGACATATAAGTCAAAATTGAGTAAAGTAACTCGGATTTGGGATGAGTTAACTCGGATTTGAGTCATATAACTCGGATTTGAGTCAGATGACTCAGACTTAAGACATAGAGTCAATTTTGAGTAAAGTATCTCAGATTTGGGATGAGTTAACTCGGAATTGAGTCATATAACTCGGATTTGAGTCAGATGACTCAAACTTAATACATAAAGTCAATTTTGAGTAAAGTAACTCGGATTTGGAATCAGATGACTCGGATAATAACTTACCCAATGGGGTTAAAAGAGCAATGCCCACGAAGGCAAGAACTCACAACTTACCCAATGGGGTTAAAAGAGCAATGCCCAAGAAGGCAAGAACTCACAACTTACCCAATGAGGTTAAAAGAGCAATGCCCAAGAAGGCAGGAACTCATAACTTACCCAATGGGGTTAAAAGAGCAATGCCCAAGAAGGCAAGAACTCATAACTTACCCGATGGGGTTAAAAGAGCAATGCCCAAGAAGGCAGGAACTCATAACTTAGCCAATGGGGTTAAAAGAGCAAAGCCCAAGAAGGCAGGAACTCATAACTTACCCAATAGGGTTAAAAGAGCAATGCCCAAGAAGGCAGGAACTCGTAACTTACCCAATGGGGTTAAAAGAGCAATGCCCAAGAAGGCAGGAACTCATAACTTGCCCAATGGGGTTTAAAGAGCAGTGCCCAAGAAGGCCAAAACTCATAACTTACCCAATGAGGTTAAAAGAGCAATGCCAAAGAAGGCAAGAACTTGTAACTTACCCAATGGAGTTAAAAGAGCAGTGCCCAAGAAGGCCAGAACTCATAACTTACCCAATGGGGTTAAAAGAGCAGTGCCCAAGAAGGCCAAAACTCATAACTTACCCAATGAGGTTAAAAGAGCAGTGCCCAAGAAGGCCAGAACTCATAACTTACACAAAGAGGTTAAAAGAGCAGTGCCCGATAAGGACAATACTCATTACTTACCCAAAGAGATTAAAAGAGCAGTGCCCAATAAGGCCAGTACTCATTACTTACCCAAAGGGGTTATGACCAGTGCACATGAAGGCCAGAAGTCCAGAAACTTACCAAAAGGGGTTATGGCCAGTGCCCATGAAGGCCAGAAGTCGAGAAACTTACCCAAAGGGGTTATGACCAGAGCCCAAGAAGGCCAGAAGTCGAAAAACCTGCCCGGAAAGGTTATGAGCAGAGCCCAAGAAGGCCAAAGTCACAAACTTGCCCAAAAGGATTATGCGACCAAGAAATATATGACAAGGAAGTTGTATGTCAGAAAACAACTCTGGGGATATTTAGATATAAAGCCCATGAACGATTCTACGAATCCCACATGGCCTCGGGGACTAATGTCGGGGGTGTACCCCCGGGTACCCCAGAGTTGGGCTATAAAGTGATCTGTGTAAAAGAATAAAACAATTAAATAGAAAGAATGGGTGAAGAGAGGTGTAAAAGATAAAAGAAAGAAGAATAAATCCTGGTTGGGCCGAGTTAAGTATAACTCGGCCTGGTCAAGACAGAATCTGCCCCTCTTGGGCCGAATTAACTAGGCCAAAGCCAGTTTGCTATGAGAGAAATCCGGTCGGGCCGAATTAACTAGGCCAAAGTTGGCCCACGGCCGACTCCCCGCTTCCTCCTACTCCCGCCAACGTCGCCAGAGCCACCCGGCGAGCGTCCTCGTCCAGCGTCCACGCCGAGCTCACCAGGTCGCCGATTCACTGTCGCCATCACCCCCGGGTGGGCCGGCATATGCCGAACCTAGCCCACCGCGGGGAGCCTCCCGAGCCGAAGTCCAATTCCCTACCCAGCAACCCCGCCTGCTTCCCCCGGGTCGGCCGGCATCGGCTGGACCCAGCGCACCGCAAGGAATCTCATCGTTTCCTTCACCTGGTCAACATCTCCACTAATTCGACACCTGGGCCGAATAAAGAAAGACTCGGCAGGCCACAGATGACCCGGCTGGAAGTGATTTAGGCCCGGTTTGGGCCTTAGCTCTCTCAGGCCGAATCAACCATCACTACGGCCGAGTTTCCCCTTCGCCTAAGACGTCTGGGCCGAATCAGTTCGCCCCAGACGTCCTATTAATCACCCCCGAATGCTGCCTCGACCGCTACATCGACATACCTTCAGGCCAGGACAAGATCAACAAGTCCCGTGCCAGTCTTAGGACGCCCAGGGCTCAGACTGGCACATGGCAAGAGGAATATGCCCTTGGCATCAAGAATATGCTAAGGAATATGCCATGGCATCTCCAAAGATGCCAAGGCATATGCTGAGCATCTAAGAAGATGCTAGGAATATGCTGCTTAGATACCAAACGTGGGGAACAAGATTTGTCCCCTGGGCTCCCCTTTATAAGGAGCACCAGGGGGATCGTTAGAAGAAGAGGCCCCGAAGGGCTCCTCCCCTCTCTGCACACTAGGAGCTCTCCTTCTTCCTCTTCCTCTACTCTCACACAGAGATCTAGATAGAAGCATAGGAGATACAGCTCAAGGAGCATGATTGTAGCCACAAGTATGGCAAGATTATAAGAGATTAGATGTATAGAGTGAGGTGTTATATCCACTTGAGAGCTTCAATCCAATATACATTGCATTTCTCTTTGTTCATACGAGTGATGTCTTCACTGCATCATCCCTCCCCGAATTCCTCCACGTCCATCGGCCCCAACTTTAGCCTACCCATGGCATATGCCGTGATACCACCACGATAAACCTGTTCTACTGCCTCAGGCGATCTATCCTGCTCCAGAAGGGTCTTGGCGACGGCGAGGATAAGGAGTGCGGTGGGCATCATCTGCTTGCCTTCACTATCAATGTATGGCTTGGGCTGTGCCGGCTTCGAGGGAGCCCATCCTAGGTTGCGCCGTACACCAGGATCGTTGATGATGCGAGTCGGAGCCTTCTTAGCCTTCTGCTGCTACAGCAGAGTCTTGTACTCGGCCTCCATTGCTCTAGCTTTCTCTATGGACTTCTACGCGTTTACCAGATCTCGATATAGCTTAGCGCCTTGCTCCGCGATGGCTTGCGCCTCCTCCAGCAGCTGCTGGCGCTTCTCGTCAAGCTGAGTCACGTTCTGGATATGATCAACAGTTAGTGGCTCGACGAGGAGATTGTCGTACATCACTCTATCAGCTAGAGTAACATGGGATGCTGCCGACGTGGATGCTGGAGGCGGCAAGTTTGCAGTGTTGTTGTTGCTCGGACCGGTGCCGAGTTCCTGCGGCTGCTGCACTAGGTTAGGCGGAGGAGGCATGACCTTTGCACGATCATCGTCGGCAGCAATAAGTGGCCCCTTCCCCTTTTCCAGCACCGTAGGCGGAGCTTTCCCGGGTTGATCTTCATCCATCGCTGTCCCAATGGTGACGAACACCCCTCAAGACATGACGGTGTTGTTAGCTTGCTCGTCGCATGAGTACTCCTCCTCCATCTCCTGCATAGCAGAGTCTAGCTCTTCTGGACTGAAGTCTACCTCCTCTGAATCTGCACTGAAATCAGCATAAAGCGCGTCAATGACAGAGTCGGAGGGTGCCAGGACTTCCTCGATGACGGGCGGTGGAGGTGCAACGGCCTCAACAATGACTGGAGGTGGTGGTGCTGCTGCGATGATGGCGGTCGGAGGCGATGGTGGCGGCTGCTGAACCGGAGGTTCTCCGTCTCTGAGCGCGAGCTCCATCTGGGCTGCCGCGTAGCTGTTGACGGTGCTCACCATCTCTTCGAGGGTAAGGCATCCTGTTGCCTACTGACGGCGTAAAGAATGTCGGAGAAGCGTGCCACGGTCCAGTCCTTCCACAAAGTGATACAAAGCGTTATCATCGGGGTAATTTGCCAGGTCGGCCCGTATACGGAGCCACCTGGCGAGGTAGTCGCGGGGGTTTTCGCCCTCTCTCTAAACGCAGCGCGCCAGGTCGAAGATGGTAACCACGCCGAAGAACTTGGATCTCTGATGTCTAGACGCGCGGATAAAGCCGGCGGATTTGCAGTGATCTTCCACCTTTATATCCTGCACAGGGGCGGTTTGGGTGGGTCTTGAATTTTTCCGATCTTTGCCGGCAAACTCCGAGGAGAGATCCGACATCGATCCTTCCGCGAACGTATCCTGCCCGTAGGTGGTCCGTGCGGGTCTTGATGCTTTCCGATCTTTGCCGGCAAACTCCGAAGAGAGATCTGACATCGATCCTTCCGCGAACGTATCCTGCCCGTAGGCGGTCCGTGCGGGTCTTGATGCTTTCCGATCTTTGCCGGAAAACTCGGAAGAGAGATCCGAAATCGATCCTTCCGCAAACGTATCCTGCCCGTAGGCGGTCCGTGCGGGTCTTGATGCTTTCCGATCTTTGCCGGCAAACTCCGAAGAGAGATCCGACATCAATCCTTCCGCGAACGTATCCTGCCTGTAGGCGGTCCGTGCGGGTCTTGATGCTCCTCCGACTCCCAGGGAACAAGTGCCCGAGTCGGTTTCGCCGATGAAGAGGTGGATGTCTCCGATAGGAACGATCGAACACCGCGTAGTGTTCGTCTTCGCCGGGATCCAGAACTCGTCAGGGGGGACGATCGGAATGTTGCCGGAGAAGAGAACACGACCGATGGCTACGGTTTTGCCGATTCCTGTGAAGATCTTGGTCCTCGCCCACTGAAGAGCCTGAAGAGCCTCTTGCCCCACGGTGGGCGCCAACTGTCGTGGTATTGCCGACGAGTACGCCATGGAGGGGTCCTCACAGTGCGTGTTTAGAGACGTGGGGTAAGGCGGACAGTTGATGGGTACGAGGTAACACAGCTTACCCAGGTTCAGATCCCACGACGGTGGCGGAATCCTACTCCTACTATAAATCACTATAAGGGCAATACGCCGAGTTATAGAGATAGGTTCGCTGTGCGAGGTTGTGTGTATCGATCTATGATCGTATGAGATTGTGCCCTAAAGGCTCCCATAGGCCCGACTTATATAGTCGCCAGATCCTAGGGTTACAGGGAAAAGTCCTAGCCGGACAGGTTACAGAGTCCTACACCGTCTATCACTAGTCTTGTGTATCTTGCACTCCAAGGCTCCGGGTACGCTGGTGACTCCACCGTAGCTTTCCTTTATCCGCCATGGGCTTCCCTTCTGGATCCACCTAACTGGGCCGCCCGGCAGGCCACAGGCCATGCTACCAACTATGGGCCACCCGGGTTAGTCGGATAAGAGACATGCTATGAGGATACCCATATAGCATATCCCTAATAGTCGGCGGGATCGGCATGGAGAAGGGGTCTGGCGGGGCATCCGTGCCGCTAGCTATGTAGGCGAAGCGACCGGATCCATCATGGATATCGACAGAGTTTTCCAACCCAGAGTCGGAGTCGAAGACCCCCATGTTGGAGACTTGGGTGATGGATCCGGCGGGTGACGCGGCGATGATGGATCCGGTGACTAACGCCGGGGTCACCGAGTCGGCGTCGTCGTTGAGGGTCGCGTCATCCACGGCCGCGTTGGTTTCGTCCACGTTGCTGTTGGCCGAGTCGTACTCAGAGGCGAGGCGGTGGATTGTGCGGACCTGACTCTCAGAGAGCCGATCGCGCGGTGGCGACTCGCGGATGCGAGCCGAGTCCTCCGAGACGATGACGTCGGTGAAGCCGATGAAGAGGCTGATCATGCCGACTGGCATGATCACGTTGTGCATGACGGGGTGCACCGCCGGGACGTAGCTGCTCGACAAGATCTGGAGGATCTCGCCAATCGCAATCATGCGGCCGGTGGCGATCATCTTGTTGATTGGCAGATTGGATCTCGCTACAGAACACAGGCCTGACCATCCAGGCCCCACGGTGGGCGCCACTGTCATGGGAATGGCCACGGCAGATGCTGCAATCAGCAGTGAGTAGTAGAACGAGGGGCAAGGGCGGACAGCCATCCGCGGTGCTAGATGAGGGCGGAGACACAAGGTTTTACCCAGGTTTGGCCTCCCAGAGGGTAAAGACCTACTCCTGCTAGATTGTATTGATGAGTGAGTACAAGGGAAGCTCGACGACTAGGCGGCAAGTCACATGGGGTGTATGATGGAACATGTCCTCTATGCGTACCCTAGGGAGGTTTATATAGGGTCACCTCGCTAGGGTTTACAGATCTAAAACCGACTTGGATAAGTATTCGGAGGGTGTTTGACCTAATCCGACTGGGCCTAGCTATGCTTCTAGGCCTTTAGCTTCCATTCGCCTGGCTCCTTGTTGGGTCTTGATCCAGTCGCCGTCCTGCAGGCCCACTCGCTGGCAGAATGGGCCAAAGGGAATCGTCCCACTGGGTATACCCCACTTGGCATATCCCCATCAAAAGGTCAAGCATAAAAACCAAAGTAATGGGTAAGCCAGCACTTGCTTAAAAAATACTTACATGCTGGAACTAGTACTTGAGTAGCAGGAAATTACAACTATTGTTTTTCCCCCTTAAGTTGACACAGTAGTTTTTTCGCATACACCAATCCAAAGGAAACAAATATTACAAAGTGTTTTTCATTCCTCTGGCGCAGGAGACTTTGAAGCAGCATCGTCGGCAGGAGAGCCATCCTGATCATCTAGGAAGTCGGTGGTTTTGAGGGACTCGGAGGAGCTCTGGTGGTCGCCATCACTGATCTCGAGCGGCACTAAGACATTGTGATCGACCAACTCGGCAACCCTGGTGTCAAAACCCGTGAGCGATTCCTAGATAGCCTTATGGTCAATCTTCTGGCCTTCATCGTCTATGTCGGGAAGACCTAAGGTTACCGTGTCGATGTCGGCATCCTCGTAGTGCGCCTTGACCATCGCCAGCGACATTATTGCACCATCCCGTGTACATGAAGCTTTCCAGCTTATGATACGCTCGGGGGCTTGGCGCAAAATATCCGAGTACTTCATCACGGAGTCGACCGCCTTGATGTTGATGTTGAGGGGCTTGGCAATCTCCTTGGCCTGCTTGACGGCGGTGCTGATGAAGTTGCCGGCGAGAACCATGCATTCCTTTGGCGGAGGAGGAGAATTAGTCAAACCAATAAGAGCTACATTTTTGACAAACAAAGGAGCACATGAGTTCAATAACACAAAAAGTTCAGAGTACTTGGCTTACAGAAGTACAAGACGGAGATTGCTTACCAAAGATGCTCGCCTCCGCTTGCTGGAGTGTCTCTGCCATGGAATCCCGCTCTTGTCAGAGAACCTTGTATGCTTCAAGGTTGCGCTAATTCTGCTCATCGGCAGCTTTCTTCTGCTCCTTTAGCATCGCAATCTCCTCCTTCAAGCGGTTCATCTCCGTGTTGGCAGATTCCTGTAGAGCCTTCATGGATTCTTCATGCATTTTCAAAGTGTTATCTCTCTCCTGCTTGAGGATCTTGTTCTCGCTATCCAGTTGCTCAATGTGCTTGGATTGCTCGACAATGTCCTTAGCCTTGGCGATAGCTTCTACAAGTCAAAGAAATAACAATACACAATGAGTAGTTGGAGAATGATGGCACAAGACCAAGCTTGAGTACAAAACTGGAAGGAAAAATAGACTCTTGCTCTTGGTGATTTGTTCCTTCAAGAAGGCAGTTTTACCCTTTTCAGCTTCCAGCTCCACGCGCATCTTGTGGGATTTCTCGTTGGCGACGCCCCTCCAAGCATTCTCATTATATGGAAAGAAATTTAAAAGTTGTTTAGTCTACTTGGAGAATCTAGCCGGATACATATCCACCTAGAGGCTTGGGGGCTACAATGGGAGTTTTTTAACTCGGCAACATGCTTAGTCTTTCTTTAAGCATCTAGTCGGAACTAATTCAGTTTTCAACTAGAAGCTTGGGGCTACAGTAAGAGTTTTTAACTCAGCAAAATGCTTAGTTTCTTTTTAAGCATTTAGTCGGAACTAATTCAGTTTCAACTAGAGGCTTGGGGGCTATAGTATTGAAATTTACAAACACTGTGTATGCTACTCTAAAAGTATCTAGTCAGAATAATTCTTTCAAACTACATACTTGGGGGCTACAGTGAGAAGTTTTCTAGCTTAGTCACTCTTAGAGCATTCAGATGCAAAGACCTATGGTTTTCCATCTAAATCCTCGGGGGCAACAGTGGGATACTACTTATGAAATGCAAAAGGCAAACAAAACTTACAAGTGCGATGATCTTGAGATTGGTGGCACTCTCGGCAAATATCTTACTGAAGGAAAGGCTATTTCCTCGCAAGATATCCGCTTGCTTGACCAACTCCTCAAGGCCGCAAGTCAGAGAAGTTGGAGCCGCACCAGGAGACAGAGTTGAGCTACTCGGCATGAGCGCCGGGTAGACTATCTTCGGAAGTTATGTTGACGTCCTGGGTGCAGTAGCGCCGCCTTCGGCAGACATTCCGCCTACCACCATTACCTTACCGCTACCGATGGCATCCTTAGCCGGAGCTTCAGCCATTTTGGTCGCGGTGCTTTCTTGCATCGCTTGTTCGCCGGCAACGACGAGCTCCGTGGAGTCAGCTGGGTCTACTTCCATGGTGGAAGGGCCAGATGCATCCTTAGCCGGAGAGCTTGTTGGCACAGAAGCAGGCTAGACGCTGGGAGTGATAGGGGCGATGGCGGGAGATGCTTGGTGCGAGACATCTCAGTGCAACATATCTAATGTTTTTAAAAGCCCCTCGATGTTTTGGAGGACTTCTTCAAACTTATACTGGCATTCTTCCTGAAACGTGCAAAAGTATAAGTACAGGAAGAAGATGAGCAAGAGACAATGTCGGAGGATAAGAAGCTTACACAACAGTGGGTGCTTTGGTGAAAGGGATCCCGGTAATTATTCTTTTCTCCGCCTCTAGGGCGGAAGTGGAATTCTTAGAGGCTCCACCCTTCGTCTTCTTCTTCTTGCCTTCATCGGCAGCGTTAGAGGTGGAGCTCCTCCGCTTACGTGCCAACGGAACATCATCGTTGGACACGATGGTGACTTCCTTCATCTTGGGGTCATAGATTTAGACAGCCATGCTATCCTCCTCTAGACTTTTGAGC
Source organism: Avena sativa (assembly GCA_916181665.1). Classification (NCBI taxonomy): domain Eukaryota; kingdom Viridiplantae; phylum Streptophyta; class Magnoliopsida; order Poales; family Poaceae; genus Avena; species Avena sativa. The sequence goes on from OV702282.1 coordinate 202,438,113, forward strand.
TGTTAAGTGAAATCTCAAAGTGTTAAATGAGATGGTAATGGCTAGACGGAAGAACTGGAGTATATGTTATACACGGAAAATAAATACCTACCTCTGGGCACATGCCGTCAACGAATATGTCGTAGGTGATGGTGAAGCCATGCTTCCTGTCCTTCACCTTGACGATGTCCTTGAGGCGGAGCTTGATGGAGTCACTCGAGAAATTGTCCTCGGAGATGCAGAGGCTATCCTTCCTATCCTTAGTGTACTCATGCATCAGCTTCATGCGGTGCTGCAGAGGCTGGATCTGCCTAACGAACCAGCACATGGCTAGATCCAACCCGGTCAGACCCGTATCTACGAACCATTCTATCCGCCTTATGGCGCGGGAAGCGTCATTGTAGGAGGGAAGGGTGGCCTGGGATCTCCATGTCGAGGCTTCAGCGGCGGCCCCATCGATGAAGTTTGGGTACGTTTCTTCTCGGCTAGCTAGAGGGATATCTAGGCTGTAGAAGTATGTCAACTGCCAGTTCTTACAAGACTCGTGGCCGACGATGTCGGGGAACCGCCGGCCAGGCCGGATCTTGAAAATAATGGTTCTGCAGTTCCTAAGCTCGTCCTTGCTTGCTCCGGCTTCCCTCTTGACGGTGAAGAAGTAAATAAACAGATCTAACCTAGGCCTAATCCCTAGGTAACCCTCGCAAAGCGCCGCGTAGTTGCTAAGCGTTAGGATTCTATTGGGGGATAGGTTCTGAGATTTGATACGTCCAAAATGTATCTACTTTCCTGAACACTTTTGCTATTGTTTCTCCTCTAAACTTGTGTGATTTGGATACAACTAACATGGACTGACGCTATTTTCAGCAGAATTACCTTGGTGTCTAGTTTTTGTGCAGAAAATCAACTATCAGGAAAATCCTGGAAAATATGCCAAAAATTATATTTCACCAGAAGATCCACGAAGCCAGAATACAAAACAGAGTGGATGCCTGGGGGCCCACACCCCTGCCAGGCGCAGGTGGGCCCTACCCGCGCCTAGGGGGTGCGGCCACCCCAGGCACCCCCTCGGGCTCCCTCTGCGCCTATAAGTTACCCCTTGACCTAAAAACCAAGGGGGGTTCGACGTTTTCCAGAAAAGAGTTCTGCTGCGCCGCCACCACCAGAGACAAGATTCAGAACCAGAAACTCCGTTCTAGCACCCTGTCAAGACGGGGAATTTGGGGAGGATAATCGCCATCGTTATCACCAACGCATCTCCATCAACCATCCATGTTTCCCTCATCCATGAGTGAGTAATCCCCCGCTGTAGGCTTGGGGATGGTAGGGATTGGATAAGTTCTATCATGTAATCGAATAAGATTATTAGTGCATAGTGCCTAGTATCTCTATTAGCGCTATTTGACTTTGTTGCAACTTGTTATGCTTAATGCTTGTCACTAGGGCCCGAGTGCCATGATCTCAGATCTGAACTTATTATTGAATCATTATGATAGTATTGATTGTGATCTTATCTGCAAGTTGTGTACACATATCATTGTCCGGATCCAAAGGCCCCAAAGTGACAATAATTGGGACAACTGGAGGGGATGGCTGTGGTGTGAGGATCACATGTGTTCATGGAGTGTTAATGATTTGCTCCAGTGATCTATTAAAAGGAGCACCTTAATTTCCAGTAGTTCTCTAGAGGCCTAGTGAAGACACTGAAACTCCTAGTGAAGACACTCCTAGTGAAATACTGATGATTTTGTTGAAATACTGAAATACTGAAACTCCTAGTGAAGACACTCTTACACCTGTTAGCTCACCTGAGTCTAGTGAGAGTTATGATATTAATGATGGCTACATTGAGTTTACTGATGATTTTGTTGAAGAGTGCCGAAATACCATGGTACTAGTGCTATTAAGAGTCTCCTTGCTAGACGCACCATTATTCCTAAGTTGTCCTCTGATCCTAAGTTTGTCACTTCTCCCATAGATATTAAAGATAAAGATTATGATTTTTCTCTTGATTTATCCTATTTAGATATTGTTGAGAAAGAACCTTTCTGTGGGACTGAAAATGAGAGTGTTGTGGCTCATATGAATGAGCTTTCTACTATGAGTGATTTATTCTCTGATGATTTTAAGATGCGCAAGTACTTCATTACAAATATCTTCCCTTTTTCACTAAAAGGAGAAGCTAGGGCTTGGTTTAATAGAGTACCTCCTGGTTCCATTAATAGCCCCGATTGCTCGATTGCATCTTTCTTCCAGAAATATTTTCCTCCCAGTGCTAGACATGCTGCTTTGTAGAGACTTTTTGATTTTAAACAGGGAGAAGAAGAGAAATTGCCTAAGTCATGGACAAGGTTCTGTGTCATGATTCATGCACATCCTGGATGTCCATTACCTAAGAATGAGCTTCTTGATATTTATTATAATGGACTAACTGATGATTCTAGGACATACCTAGATAGCTTTGCTGGTTGTGTTTTCAGGAAAAGAACTCCTACAGATGCTGAAGAATTAATGGCTAAAATAAGCAACAATTATGATGATTGGACTTCAATTGAGCTAAATACACCTGAGCCTATTACTCCTGAACCAGTTGTGCCTGAACCAGTTCCAACACCAACACCAAAGAAGAGAGGAGTTATTGCATTAAATGGTGAAGTGATGAAGGAAGCTAAGAGGTGTCTAAAGGAGAAAGGTATTAGAGCTAAAGATGCGAAGAATCAACCTCCTATAGAAGAATTATGTAAGCCAATTCCCCCACTCATCTACTATTGAGGTACACTCTCTCCAACACTTTGATGAAGGTGATATTCCTTATGTTAAGCCTCCTGATCAATGTTTAGAGGAACTTGACATTTTTATTGTTAAGCAAGGTAATTTTAATAAACAATATTAGAATCATTTATTGGAAAACTCTGGAGCTATTAATGAGTTGAAAGATATTGTGGAAAGAACTTCTAATGATATTAAAATGCTTTGTAAACACTTTCAAATGGTTCAAACCCAACTTGATCAACTTGCTAAGGTACAAAAGGATATGATAGTTAATGCCTCATGAGATAAACATGCTTATGGAATTAGAACTAGGAGTGGTATAGATACTCAAGATCCTTTATATCCTGAAGGACACCCTAAAAGAATTGAGTAGGATTATCAACAAGGTGAGAGTAGTGGCAGTCCTCGTAAGAGAAATAAAAAGAAACATAGAATAGTTGAGGAACCGCTTGAACCTGCTATAGATCTTAATAGTATATCTATCTCTGATGCTGAAACTGAGAATGGTAATGATAAAAATGATGCTCCTGATAAGGAGGAAGTTGAGGAAGAACCTGAGAAGCACACTAAGAACACTAGGTACACTAAGGAAGACTTTATTGCTAATAAACATGGTAAAGAGAGAGAACCTTGGGTGCAAAAACCTATGTCTTTTCCAGGTAAGAAACACAAGTCAAAGGAGGAAGAACACTACAACAAGTTTTGTGAGTGGATGAAACCTTTATTTTTGCAAATTCCTTTGACTGATGCTATTAAGTTGCCTCCTTATTCAAAGTATATCAAGGATATTGTCTATAATAAAAGGAAGATTCCTAATGAGGAGATTTCTACTCTACTTGCTAATTATTTCTTCAATGGTAAGGTTCGAAAGAAACTTGGTGATCCAGGTATACCAACTATTCCTTGCTCTATTAAGAATAATTATGTTAGAACTGCTTTATGTGACTTGGGAGCTGGAGTTAGTGTTATGCTTTTTTCTCTCTATAAAAGACTCCATCTAGAAAAGTTGATACCAAATGATATATCTTTGCAAATGGTTGATAAGTCAACTATTATTCCTATTGGTATATGAGAGGATGTTCCTGTTCAAGTGGCTCATAATTGCTTGGTTCTAACTGATTTTGTTGTGCTTGAAATGCCTGAAGATGATAATATGTCTATTATTCTTGGGAGACCTTTTCTTAATACTGCAGGTGCTATCATCAATTGTAATCAAGGAAAAGTAACATTCAATATTAATGACAAAGAGCATACTGTCTATTTCCCCTAGAAAGTTGATAAGAGCTATTGCCTGAATTCCATGGAAAATGTTGAGAGTATCAAGGTTGGAGAAATATATTGTCCTATTCCACAAGAAAATTTTGAAACTATTATGATTGGGACCATTGCTATCAAGTATGAGGTAACATAATCACCTTGTGGAATTCAATGTTTTGTTTCATATATGATTTTTTGGTAACAAGACTTGATCAACCTTATTAATAAAAGGATTTCAATGAACAAAATAATGTTTCCACTATGGTTATTCTTGCTTTCTTTTACTTTTCTCCTTCCTAGTATTTGCTTTTGCTCTTGTTAGCTAGTTGTTTGCTTGTAGAGTGTCTTAGAACTTATGTAGTTTGGCTTTTGTTTGCTTTAGCTTCTTCTGAAAAAAACTGTTTTTGTGAGAAAATCAATTTTCATACCCTGAAAATTGGCCAAAAATAAAGTTTTCCGAAAAATCCCAAAATATCAAAAATAATTTTTTCCTCGAAAAAAGGGGTAGAGGAACACCTGGAGTGACCCAGGGGGGCACCCAGGCGCCCACACCCCATGTAGGCGCATCCTACCTGTGGGTGGAGCCTAGGGGGGTCTGACCCACCTGGGGCCCTCCAAGGTGCCCCCTCACAGCCATCTTTTTTCTCTCTCCCGAAAAACACCGGAAAACTTTCTCAAGCTCGAGTTCTTGATGTTTCTGCTCGTGATTTTCGATCTCCTTGCTCAGCCCATCTTTGTTGCTGATTTTTGGAGGGATTGCTCCTTGGTATGTGCCTCATCCACTTGTCCAATTAGATTTATGATTGGTAGATTGTATCTTGAGTATTTTGCTGCTATAGGTGTCATGTTGTGTGAGCTTGCATGCTTGTTCTATGCCTAGAAATTTCATTTTGATGCATGTGTAGCCCTCTAGCAAGTTCCTATAGTAGTTTCTCATCATTTATCAACTTGGAAATCACTTGGTTTGATGTTTGTCTAAAAATTTCAGAAATAAAGAGGTCATGGACAACCACACATTTGGTGAATTATTGGAGAGTGATGCACCTAGAAGGGCAAGGCCTTCGAGATCATCCTCTCGTGCTAGGCCCTCATACAATGAGGATCACATCACTCCACGATTTGGCGACGAGGGAGATGAGGGGAATGCGCACCCCTCCAACTTTCCTTGCCAAACCTTCTTGCGGGCTGCTGGGATTCTTGATGATTTTATGACCTTGGTTCGGAGGGCTAGACTAACAAGCCTTATGCAGGATGAGAGCGCGCAATATGCTACACTCACTAAAACATTTATGGAGAGCTTCTCCTTTACTAACAGCATGTTCAATCCAGATGTTTCTTTCAAAGTTTATGGCAGGTCTTACCATATGTCATTGAAGAAATTTTGTGAATCTCTAGGACTTGGTACAGCTAGGTCAGCAAAGAAGATTCTAGCTCAACCCGCTGATTTGTTGGAGCTCTATCGCGGAATAACCAACGATGATAACCGTAGAGCTCAACGGGGAAAGATAAGAAACATTCAGCTTCCATCCATCAGGTACTTCGCTTACTATCTTGCCACTGGTGTTCTTGGTAGGGAGAATACTAGTAATATTTCCAGCTATCATTTGGCTTTGTTAGCTGCTGCACTCAACAATGAGACCAAGTAAAATCTTGGTTCTCTCATTGCTCGTCGCTTAACTGCTAAGGGACCCATTTATGGGGGAATTATTGCTACGCGTGTTGCTGATGCCTTGGACATTGTTGTTGATCCAAATGATACAGTTTTGGCTCCTGAGAGGCTTGATCTTGCTGCCATGAAGGCGCGTCACTTTGTCACCACTAGCTCTACCCTTGAGAACTTGGTTTATAGAATGTTGTTTATTGATGGGGAAGAGAGAGAGATCCCTCTCCCCAAAACCACTTTGTTCAGTATTTCTCAGGGACCCTTGTCACGCTCCAAGGAGGAGATGGATGAGAAGTTGTGCTCTCTTAACTTCCATGGGTACTATAAGGAGGAAGTGCCCTCATATGACCCCGTTGTACACTACACAGGGGAATCCTCGAGCTCTTACCACGACGAGGGAGCTTCCTCGTCATACTACGGAGGTGCACCTACTTGGGCACCATGTTTGAGCCCCACTTAGGCCAAAAGCCTAAGATTGGGGGAGGTATACCGACATCACACTCATATATATATATATATCATGTTCGGTCGGTTCTTTGTATATCCATTGTTTCGCTTTCTTTTAGTTTTTGTTGCTTATTTCTCAAAAACACAAAAATATCAAAAATATTTTCGTTGTTTCTTTTGGTTTGTTTCTTTGCTTTGGGTTGCCTTAAAAGAAAAATCCAAAAAGATTTTGCTTTGTTTGCTTCTTGTTTGGTTTGCATTTTCTTTGTTTGGTTTTGCTTTGTTTGCTTTCTTTAAAAAATCGAAAACACCAAAAAAATTGTTCTTCTTCTTTGGTTTTGTGAGTTCTTTGCAGGGTTCAGCTGACCTCAGTGGATTTTGGTTTCATGTTATTATTCAGGTCACACAAGTGAAGGGCAATAATGAAGATTAAGACAACTTGAGGTGTGGTAAGAGGCTGGTAACGAATTCTATTTGTTTTCATTTTTTTACATATACTCATCATTGTGAGCATGCTTATCCTGTTCGTGTAAGGTGTATGTCATTATGGATGCTTCCTAGTTCTTGCTTGCTTGTGATTAGCTCCAGCTTGCTAATAGTTTGTAGCATGTCGTATGAATGTTTTCTTGCATTGTTTTATTCATATTTTGGTATGATATTATGGTATCCTCCTCTGAAAGTTTCATGAGAATAGACTTGGCACATGCTCACGCATGCATATGACTAAAACAATTGTCAGTAAGCCTCGATGATTTATTTTGCCTCAGAGTTCTTGTATCACTTTCATGCCATAGTTAGTCCTGTTTTGTTGCAAGCATAATTATGACAGTTATTGCTCTCTCGTTTTTCGCTCCCTCTCTATTGCTAGACTTCACTTGCACTAAGTATGAGCTCTACCTGTGCTTCCAACTCCCCAAAACCAATATTGCCAACTGTATCCACCATACCTACCTATTAGCATCATTTGCTATTTTCGGTGCATATTCCATATGCCGTATTTTCTTCCAAATAAAATGTTTGTCTATTTTGAGAAACTTAGTTAGTAAAGCTCTCACGAACTTGATGGCACACTTTATTCCGTGCACTTAATAATCCTGAACCATTGTGACCTATCCATGAAAGTTATATGCTTGCAAATTATATGCTGGGAGTCAGCAGAACCGTGCTGTCACGGGGAACGCTTTCAACACTTTTTGGATACATATCCAGTTGATACCTTGCTCTTTTGTTTGCGGATGTCGTCAGTGTGAAATAAAAGGGGGGCTTGTGAGTTCATGGAGTCTATACATTGTGTTAGAGAAACGCCTGGGCCGCTAGCCTAAGCCATGACTAATCATGGTGGAAACTTGCATCATCACCATAATGAGCATTTATGAAGCATCCTCAATAAAAAGCTATGCACATAGTAAATAAAAAGATTGTTGAGATGCTCATTGTCTGCTTGCCTTGTCATTTTGGTCACGGGATAGCTCCTGTATCATGTGCAAGGGGTACCCCGTTGGCGGTTCTCTATGATATGCATGTATTTACAATGACAAGAACTTACAGGTAACCAAAGTTGAGTAGCATGCGGTGCGGCCCTCGTACTCAGGGGACTTGGGATTTCTAGTTTATGGTCTGTCAAGCATATAACTTAGATTGGACCTCACTTTCACCTTAACCACATGAAGATGCCTATGATAGGGGCAATGAGAGCTCAAAGCTAATGAGTACCTTCCTTTCAGCATTTGGAAGCCTTTCAAACTTTACAAAACCGTTTTCACAACCTTGTTGAGTCACCACTTATTCTATTAGCACCTTCTTGAGAGCATAGTTGTCATTCTTGTGTTTGTTCCCAAACTTGGTTAATTATGTCATGACTTTGATGCTTGTATCTCTGATATCTTTACTTCTAGTCTTCACTTGAACTTCATAGGTGCCTTGGCATTTATATTGTGCTCTACAAACAAAGGCAAGCGAGATACCACTCTATCATACCTTATTATGAGCATTGCAATGTTGCTTATGTTTATGTTTTGTGCTACTTATTATTATTGAGGTGGTTTCTCTTCATAGCTTGCAATAACTATTGAGTAGACTTAGTTGCATACTATTTATTATGAATGGTTTAAGCATCTACTCTTGTGCTGAGAATATTTACATCATTTGAAGCAAATGTGTTCGTGAAAGTTCTTTTATCGCACTTAGTTTTCAACTGAATTGCTTGAGGAAAAGAAATAAGCTAAGCTTGGGGGAGTTGATACGTCCAAAACGTATCTACTTTCCCGAACACTTTTGCTATTGTTTCTCCTCTAAACTTGTGCGATTTGGATACAACTAACACGGACTGGCGCTGTTTTTAGCAGAATTACCTTGGTGTCTAGTTTTTGTGCAGAAAATCAAATATCAGGAAAAATCTCGAAAAATATGCCAAAAATTATATTTCACCAGAAGATCCACGGAGCCAGAAGACGAAACGGAGTGGATGCCTGGGGGCCCACACCCCTGCCAGGCGCGGGTGGGCCCTGCCCGCGTAGGGGTGTGCAGACACCCCAGGCACCCCCTCGGGCTCCCTCTATGCCTATAAGTTACCCCTTGACCTAAAAACCGAGGGCGGTTCGACGTTTTCCAGAAAAGATTTCCGCTGCGCCGCCACCACCAGAGAAAAGATTCGGAACCAGAAACTCCGTTCTGGCACCGTGCCGGAACGAGGAATTTGGGGAGGATCATCACCATCGTCATCACCAACGCATCTCCTTCAATCATCCATGTTTCCCTCATCCATGAGTGAGTAATCCCCCGTTGTAGGCTTGGGGATGGTATGGATTGGATGAGTTCTATCATGTAATGAATAAGATTGTTAGGGCATAGTGCCTAGTATCTCTATTAGTGTGTAAGGGGTCCCAACCTAATAAGGTTGATCCCTCCTGTGTTTTACAATGCTAGTCCCTGGATCAATAGCTAGCATCCACAGTTAAGATGTAATATCAAGAAACAAAGGTCATAATATAATTTTATAACCAGGAATAACATAATTTTATTACATCAAAACATAGCTCATATGGCTATTACATTACGTTGCAGCGGAATAAATATAGTCATGGGTCCTTCATCTTCAAAGTGCCACAGGCAGATGTTGGTTGTAGACTTTGTAATCCTAATCAAACAATCTTCACTAAAATCAATCAAACCTGCAACATACAAGTTACAGCCACAAAGGGTCAATACATTTGAATTGTATTGGCAAGTGACACTATGATAATATAGTGGAGTCTATCATCTATATGCATTTGGCTAAGTGGAGTTGAGGCTTGCATTGCTCAAAATAGATTTTTCCTTAACATTTGAAAATACTAAGTTTTTGTTTGACAAAATCATTTCCCTCAATCAAAGATTTCAAGATCCTTGTACCAAGCCATCTCTCCATCAATGATTGAAGAATTCAAACAACCCTTGTTCAAACCACAAGATTTTAATTTACAAATTGGAATGATGAGATTCTTGATTGCTTCCATGTCTTGATGCTCAAATTGTCCTTTACCAGGGACATGACTAAGTACTTAGGTTTTACACTCTGCAGAGGTGGTGCACTTTCCCCACAAGACTTGGTTTCCCAAGACAAAATCTTTCAGAAGCCTTCCCTTAGACCAAAATGGACGCGTTCCAACCTATCAAACACTACCACCCACTGTCCATATGGCTAAGTTCTTGCAACCTATATGATCATGGCAGAGCCCATATTGCCAAGTGGTTGCACTTGAAGCTTCTCAACATTTGACATCTCAAATCCCTTTGTTCCTGGGTGGCCATCCACAAGTGAGATACACAATCCAAGTCTATGGCATTGTGAACCACTCAACCAATCTCCACCAAGCAAGCCCATTCCACCCAGGTGATTCATTAACTTAGTTGTTTTATTAAACAAAACTTAAGTCCTCAGACTTAGAATATTTTTCCATAGTGTGAATATATATTCCACCCATGTTTTCTAATAGCTAGGCTAAGCTTGGTAGTAGTAGGAATCTCTAACTTAGGAAAATCCTACTAAGGATTCATCTACTAGGTTTTCCTATAGCAAGATCTATACTTAGCAAAATCCATGCAGGTTTACTTAGCAAAATCACTAATGCATAGTGAAAGTATTGGGATAGAAAGTATGAAGCATCACTTGCCTTTTTGGTAGAGTATAGGTTCACTTCTTGATCTTTGCAACAATCACACTCTTCAAGTCACTACAAATCAATCAAGCAAGGCACAAACTCAATCTACCAATCAAGCAAACAACACACATAAATAACAAAGTCAAAGAAATGCATGCAAGCATGCCAAGCTTTGTTTTGTTTGAAAAAGTGGTTCCTAGTGGGTCATAGTCATTTGGGTACATCTAATGGTCATTTCCTAAAGTGGCCAAGTCATTTGCAAAAGATTTCACTTTAAAACCATTTTCAAAACAAAGTGTTATTTTATGTGGTGTAGAAATATTTTTATTAAGGCATTAGCCTATAGGGTTCACCAAATGAGTTGCTATTGCAAAACTTGGTGTTTTAGTCATTAGGTTTGGTCCAAAACATTTTCTCAAGGTTTTCTATTTAAAACCATTTTCATAAACAAAACAATAGTTTTGTTTGGCTAGAAATGGACTAAACCAATAAATCCATTCTAAACTTTTCCAAATCCATTTTGCAAATCATGGGTTGGTTCCTAGGGTCAGTAAGGTCACAACAAACCATTTTGCAAAGGTTTTAATTCAAAACTCATTTTTAAACAATTTTTATACCCTAAACAAGTACACAAATGTTTCTGCAAATTCAAACAAGCTAACAGATACTATTTGCTAAACTAAGGCCATGGTTGGCTAGGGCTTGTTCTCCTGAATCCATTGATATAAAATTTGTCAAATTTGGACGTGTGGATCAAAAGTTATAAGGGTTTGAAGTTTGTAAATATTTCTGATTTCAAATTCTAATTTCAATCTTTCTGGTGACACGCGGCGGCTTCCTATTCGTCGGTACCGTTTCGGTTGGATCACGCGACGACAGCCGTTGGATTAAGTTAAATCGTGCGGCGCGCAGAGGTTACTTACCGCTTCAGTTAAATTCTATCGTGGCCTTACGATGACGATCTAACGGTGCTAGGCACACCAGCCACAGATGGGCGGCGCTGCGGTGGCTACCGGCGGCGGAGCTGTCGATCGACGATGGTGCCGATGCTACAGGAGGTTAGGGAGAAAGGGAAGATGCTCACCAAGCTCAGGAGAACACGGCGAAGCTCAAGGTGCTCTAGAGATGGCAAGGGGCGCACTGGTCTTGGCAGGATTGCTCGCCGGAGTTGCTTCGGGCGGCGGTGCTCTCAGGTTGTTGTTGCCGGATTCGTTTAGGACCGCGCTAGGACAAAATAGAGGCATGGTTAGGTGCGCACGAGGGTCGCGAGTAAGGGAACATCATCGGGTTTGAGAGGGGAGGTCGGGTTCTACCTGGGGACGTCGTCGGAGAATGGCAGACGCGGCGGCGTTCGAAAGCTTGATGTAGCCGACGCTATGGGGCGCCCGCGGTTGAGAGGAGGATGCTGGGAGATGCGTCTGGTTGTGGGGAAGCTGTGAGCTTGGTCAATGAAGCAAGGGGAGGTCTGGTTTCGCCGGAATCATCACCGGAGCATCATCGGAGACAGGGCAGTTGAGGAGAAATTGTGGCGGCCTGGAGGCGTGTCGAGGAGGGGCGTCTGGGGGAAAACGGAGGAGTGAGCGAGGCGATTAAAAGGGCATGGTCGCGGCGAGGTTTAATGCACGGATTAACGCGGATTGATGGAGCTATCAACGGGAAGAAACTGCCGCGCGGTGAGGGGAAGGAGGGAGTCGCGGCGAAGAAGATGACTAGCGAAGTGGGGCCGGTCGGTCAGTGGGAAAAGGGAAGAGGGGGAAGGTCCACATGTCAGTGGTTCAGCGGGTTCTTTCTGTGGTGAAGAAAAACGGTTCGGGAGAGGAGGTGGGCTAGATGGGCTGGAGCTGGGCCAGATGGTTGGGCTGCTCGTTTTGTTCTATTTTTTTCTGTCTAATCCTTTTTCTTTTTCCATTTCTATTTCCTGATTTGTTATTTCAAACAATTATTCAACAATTCAAATAATTCAACAATTCAAACAATCATTAAACTTTTCATTGTGTTTTTGGTTCTGTTCATCAACAAAGTCCAAAGTCCAAAATAAAATAATATTTTTATTTATTTTAAGACTCATTTATTGATTAAATAAAATGGATCTTTAGTTATTTAATAAAATAGGGTTTGTTTTAATTAATAAAATCTTCATTAGAAATCCAAATGTTTTCAAAATCAAATCAGTAGGTTTTATTTGAAAATACAATTCATTTGAAAATCTTGTTCTAATACAAAATATCATTTTATTTTAGAGTCCATTATTAATTAAATAACATAGACTTTCATTATTAATTCAACTAGGGTTTGTTTTATTGAGAATGTTTATTTTAAAATCTAAAATAAAGACAAAACACTCTATTAGGTTTTATTAGAGAATATAAAATACTTGGAAAACCTATTTAAAACAAAATAATAAGTTTTGGTGTTTATTTACATGGGAAAAGCTTTTACTTAAATAAAAATTGGATATTAAATCCTCATTATTTTATTTAAATAAACCTTTACTATTTTTATCAAAACAAATTGTTTTATTCAAAGACTTGGCCAAGGTTTAATTTGGCTCTATAAAACAATCTTTATCTATAAAACTTTTATTTTAATTGAAAACCAAATCCTTTCATTTTAATGATCAAAAATAGTATTTCCAAAATATTTTGTTTTCCTTTATTTAAAATGTTTATCTTTTTAAATCCCTTTAGGACTTTATTTGATTCAAATGGGTTTGAGGTTCCATTTAAATTCAAAAAGTTTCTTCTGGCCTTGAAAATCAAACAAAGTTTTGTTTTATTAATTTTATTTTCACATTACAAGATTTGGAAAATCTTGGGATGTGACATAGTGCTATTTGACTTTGTTGCAACTTGTTGTCTTAATGCTTGTCACTAGGGCCCGAGTGCCATGATCTCAGATCTGAACTTATTATTGAATCATTATGATAGTATTGTTTGTGATCTTATCTATAAGTTGTGTACACATATCATTGTCCGGATCCAAAGGCCCCAAAGTGACAATAATTAGGACCACCGGAGGGGATGGCTGTGGTGTGAGGATCACATGTGTTGATAGAGTGTTAATGCTTTGCTCTGGTGCTCTATTAAAAGGAGCACCTTAATTACCAGTAGTTTCCTAGAGGACTCGCTGCCACGGGCTGGCTGGACAAAAGATGTTGTGAAAGTTCTCATTGCGAGCACGTATGACTATATTTGGAGCACATGCCTACGATTATTTAGTACTTATATGCTTGTTATTATTTATCTGCAATGCCCTAGATCTTGAAGTTAGATGTTTATACTCATCCATGCAACGCCCATCCATGCATCCATATGCCTACCGCACTCGAATCCCACTATTTACTGTTACTGTTACTATTGCTCTTGTTCTACTGTCGCTATTGCTTTGCTGTTGCTACTATCAAACTTTTGCTACTAATAAAATTCTTGGAGAAAGAACTATTTCCAGGTGCAGCTGAATTGATAACTCAGTTGTTAAGGCTTGCAAGTATTCTTTGGCTCCCCTTGTGTCGAATCAATAAATTGGGTAATACTACCCGCGAATACTGTTGCGATCTCCTAAAACTTGTGGGTCATCAAGGTTGAACCCGGTAATGCTTGAGGATAGCTAGGTAGAAGTCGGAGATCGGAAGGGAGACACCGCGTACCAGTTGCGCTTTTAGATACACCTTCTCTCCGGCTTGGGGATAAGGAATGACCTCACCGGCCAGCACCGCCCGCTAGATGATCCCCTCCGTTGCAGGGAGGTATCCTTCGGTGAGCAGCTCCTTGATATCACCATCGGTGATATCGGATCCGCGCCAATCTCCCTTGTGGGAGTCACTTTCCTCCTCCAGCGGCTCCAGCCCCACTGGAATATGGTCGTCGTCGGTGGTCTCCACCACCATGGACCGCGGCACCACCACACCTTATGGGGGCACGTGGACGGCGCTCGCCGGCTTGGCCGCGGCATCGCTCGCCGCCGCCATGGAAGAGGTGGAACTGCTGCTAGCCACTGGAGTGAGAGGAGAGGAGGCTGGGAGATTGGGGGAGGAGCTAAGGTTTTTCATGTGCGCGCGGAGAGATCGAGGAGGTGCTCGCAGGAGGAAGAAGATGGCACGAGGAGGAGCTAAGGTGTTTCATCATTGCTTCCTCATATGTCTCGGGGTCATCGGTGTTGTCCACCAACATGACACTCATAACGGGATCATACCAATCTAGAGTGGTACGAGTTCTCGTCGACCTCCGAGGCTCTGTAGCAACTTCAACCGAAGTTTCATGATCACCATCATTAGCTTCCTCTCTATTTGGTGCAGGCACCACAAGAACTTCTTCCGGTGCTGCGCTACTCGCAATTTCGAGAGAAGGTTCGACAACCTCGTCGAGTTCTACTTTCCTTCCAGTCACTTCTTTCGAGAGAAATTCCTTCTCTAGAAAGGATCCATTCTTGGCAACGAAGATTTTGCCTTCGGATCTATGATAGAAGGTATACCCAATAGTTTCCTTCGGGTATCCTATGAAGACGCATTTTTCCGCTTTGGGTTCAAGCTTGTCCGGCTGTAACTTCTTTACATAGGCTTCGCATCCCCCCAACTTTAAGGAACGACAATTTAGGTTTCTTTCCAAACCATAATTCATACGGTGTCGTTTCAACGGATTTAGACGGTGCCCTATTTAAAGTGAATGCGGTTGTTTCTAATGCATAACCCCAAAATGATAGCGGTAAATCTGTAAGTGACATCATAGAACGAACCATATCTAAGAGAGTTCGATTACGACGTTCGGACACACCATTACGCTGTGGTGTTCCCGGTGGTGTCAACTGTGAAAGTATTCCGCATTTCTTCAAATGCTCGCCAAACTCGTAACTTAGATATTCACCTCCACGATCAGAACATAGAAATTTAATCTTCTTGTTATGTTGATTCTCTACCTCACTTTGAAACTCCTTAAACTTCTCAAAAGTTTCGGACTTATGTTTCATGAAATAGATATACCCATATCTACTCAAGTCATCCGTGAAGGTAAGAACATAACGATAACCACCGCGCGATGCTACACTCATTGGACCACACACATCGGTATGTATGATTTCCAATAAGTCCGTAGCTCGCTCCATCATACCAGAAAATGGAGTCTTAGTCATTTTTCCCATCAGACATGCTTCGCATCTTTCAAGTGATTCAAAATCAAGTGATTCAAGAAGTCCATCGGAATGGAGTTTCTTCATACGTTTCACTCCAATGTGACCAAGACGACAGTGCCACATATAGGTCGAATTATCGCTTGATTTCAAACGTTTAGCCTCAATGTTGTTGATATGTGTATTTCCACTATCGAGATTCAATAAGAATAGACCATCTATCAAAGGTGCATGTGCATAAAACATATTACTCATATAAATCGAACAACCATTATTCTCGGACTTAAACAAGTAACCGTCTCGCAATAAACAAGATCCCGATATAATGTTCATGCTCAACGCAGGCACCAAATAACAATTATTTAAGTATAAAACTAATCCCGATGGTAGATGAAGGGGTAGCGTGCCGACCGCGATCACATCAACCTTTGATCTGTTTCCCACGCGCATCGTCACCTCGTTCTTCGCTAGCTTCCGTTTATTCTGCAGCACCTGTTTCGAGTTACAAATATGAGCAACCGAACCAGTATCAAATACCCAGGCACTACTACGAGTACTAGTGAGATACACATCAATAACATGTATATCAGATATACCTTTCTTCTTGACGTTGCCGTTCTTCAAATCCGCCAAGTACTTTGGGCAATTCCGCTTCCAGTGACCTTCTCCCTTGCAGTAAAAGCACTCAATATCAGGCTTGGGTCAAGCCTTGGTCTTCTTCGCCGGTGTGGTAACTTTCTTACCACCCTTATTGAAGTGTCCCTTTTGCTTAGACTTGCCTTTCTTGAATTTGGTGGTCTTATTGACCAACAACACTTGGTGCTCTTTCTTGATCTCCACTTCTGCAGATTTCAACATGGCAAAGAGTTCTGGCAACGTCTTGTTCATGTTCTGCATGTTGTAGTTCATCACAAAGTTCTTGTAACTTGGTGGTAGTGATTGGAGGACACGGTAAATCCCCAAAGCATTAGGAATCACTATACCCAAGCTTTGAAGTTTGTTTGCGTGCCCAGACATCTTAAGCACATGCTCACTGACGGAGCTGCCCTCTTCCATCTTGCAGTTAAAGAACTTTTCAGAAGCCTCATAGCTTTCAATTGCCGCATGAGTCTCAAAAATCAATTTGAGATCCTCGACAATATCATATGGGTCTGAATCCTCAAACCTTTTCTGAAGCTCCGATTCCAAACCATACAAGATAGCACACTGAACTATGGAGTACTGATTCTTCCGAGCGAGGTAAACATTCTTTACTTCATCGGGAGCATCAGCTGCAGGTGGGTCACCCAGCGGTGCATCCAGCACATAGGTCAAATTACCAGCTGTGAGGACAATCCTCAAATTGCGGAACCAATCCGCGAAGTTGCTTCCATTGTTTTTCAACTTTTCTTTCTCTAGGAACGCATTAAAATTGATGGTAGGGGCTGCCATTGATCTACAACATATTTGCAATAGTTTAGACTAAGTTTATGACAAATTGAGTTCAAATTAATTAATGTAATTAAACTAGGTGAACTCCCACTCAAAACAATATCCCTCACATTGTTTTAGTGATCACACGAACCAAATCCACCATATCAACACCGATCATCACGAGAGTTGATATAGTTTCAATGGCGAACAATCGTCATGTTCATCATATCTACTATATGATTCATGCTTTACCTTTCGGTGATCTGTGTTCCGAGACCATGTCTGTACATGCTAGGCTCGTCAAGATCAAACCTTAGTTTCCGTGAGCAAATCTGGCTTGCTCACGTTGTATACACTTGCAGAATCTAACACACCCGATCATCACGTGGTGCTTCGAAACAACAAGCTTTAGCAACGGTGCTAACTAAGGGTGAACACTTTATGACTTGAAATTCATGTGCATGAGGGATCATCTTATAATGCTACCGTCGTCTACTAAGAAATACAAGATGCATAAAGGATTAACATCACATGCAATTCAATATATATGTGATATGATATGGCCTTTCTTCTTTGTGCTTCCGATCTCCAGCTTCAAGCACGAACATGATCTCCATCATTACCGGCATTGCATCAAGGTCAATGATGCCGCTCCATGGTTGTCGTCCACCGGCTTCAACTATTACAACTACTTTGAATAGACACGCGGGTCTTAACATAAATTAAAGACAACCATATGGCTCCTGCCGGTTGCCAACTTACAATAAGGAACATTGCATACATCAAATATAATCACAATCATGGCCATATCACATCACTGCACACCCCTGCAAAACAAAGTTAGACGCCTCTACTTTCTTTGCATATTTTACGTGGTTTGGGGCTTTCAATAAGTGTCGTTCTAACTTACGAACAAGAACCACAACATTGATACTAGCATTGTTGATCACCCGTTGTAAATTGGATCTTAACTATGCTAGGAGAAACAGGCACCCGCAAAGCCACTTATGCAATACAAGTTGCATGTCAAGCGTGGAGCAAGTCTCATGAACGATGTCATGTAAGGTTAGCCTGGGCCGCTTCATCCCAACATACCGCAAGATGCAAAGTACACAAGAAGCAATCGACAATAAAAGCATCAACGCCCACAATGACCATTGTGTTCTACTCGTGCAACAGATCTACATATAGACACGGCTCTGATACCACTGTAGGGATTCGTAGCATGGAAAACAAAAAATTTCTATCGCATACAAACAAACAAGCCAAGATCTATCTACTAGATTGTAGCAACGAGTCGATGGAATAACTTACCCTCGAAGATTCCAAAGTGTTTAACGAGAGCGGATTCTCGTGGGTGATGTAGTCGTACTCTTCCCGATCTCAAGATCGTGTAGACGATCCTTCCGGCGCTGCATTCCGGCAGCGCTCCCGCAGTCGGTCACATGTTCGGTACTCGACGAAGACCTTCCTCTCCCTTGTTCCAGCAGGCAGCGGAGGTTGTAGCACTCTCCTCGCGATTCCGGCAGCACAACGGCGTGGTACCGGAAGTAGAGGGGAGATCCCGCAGGGCTTCGCCTTAAGCCGGAGCGAGTATGGTGGAGTATGAGAGAGAACTATTAGTGGTCTAGGGTTTAGACACACCAATTAGAAGGCTCTAATCCGAAGGCTAGTGCAATTAGAAGCTCTAAACCAAAGCGTCTCTAAACCGGAGTCTAGGGCTAGGATTTAGATTACAGGATAGGAACTTGTGTGTCTAGAGGAGGAGGCCCTGCCCCTCCTTTTATAGGTGGGAGGGGCGGCCAAGGGGAGGGAGTCCCTCCCCAAGTCGGCCTTGGGTGGCGCGCCGGCTTGGAGAGGAGGAACTCCTCCCCCAAGTCGGTTTCAACCTCCTCTTGCTTGTTTCCCACAGTTTCCTGTTTTAGCCGTTTGACTTCCAAACTGGCCATTTGACTTTTCAGTTTTAGGATTCAATTTAATCCTTTATTTGGAACAGCGAGAACACTTAGTACATGATGCAATCATTCCAATATGTAATGACACATTCATGTACCCCTTCCCCCCCCCCCCTCGGAGTGCCGGACATTCCGGAACCTTCTAGAACATTCCTGATGAAAACACCGGAATCATTCCCGAACTCCGAAACGGGACTTTCCTTATATGAATCTTATTCTCCGGACCATTCCGGATCACCTCGTGATATCCCGGATCCCATCCGAGACTCCGAACAACATTCGGTCTCTTTCTCATAATACCATAACTACTCAAACAACGTCGAATCCTTAAGTGTGTCTCCCTACGGTTCGTGAATTATGCGGACATGATCGAGACACTTCTCCGAACAATAACCAATAGAGGAATCTGGAAATTCATATGGCTCCCACATATTTCTATGATTACTTTGCGATCGAATGAACCACTTACATACGATACCAATTTCCCTTTGTCTCACGATAGTTTACTTATCCGAGGTTATGATCGTCGGTATCTCTGCATACCTAGTTCAACCTCGTTACCGATAAGTACTCTTTTCTCATTCCCGTGATATGTGATCCCTTGTGATCCAGTCACATGCTTGCAAGCCAATTGGATGACATTCCACCGAGAGGGCCCAGAGTATATCTATCCGTCATATGGATGGACAAATCCCACTCTTGATCTATGTGTCTCAACCAATACTTTCCGAACACTCAATGCCACCTTTATAGCCACCCAGTTACGGTGTGGTGTTTGATGTCATCAAAGCATCCATTCGGTAAAGGTGATATGCATGATCTCATGGTCGAAGGAATTAGGTTACTATGTATCAGAAAGCATATAGAAATTGAACTATTGAAATGACTTGATCTTTATGCTACGCTTATCTATAGGAGTATGTCCACCATATCATTCTCCTAACGATATGATCTCGTTGTTGATAACATCTCAATGTTCATGATAGGGAAACCACAATCATTTATCAACCAACAAGCTAGTGAAGTATAGAGGCTATACTAGGGACTTCAAATTAAGTTTACAAATCACACAAGTATCAATGTTTCCTTGTTAATACTATTATAGCATGAATGTAAACATTTATCATAAACACAAAGATATAATAATAACTACATTTATTATTGCCTCTAGGGCATATCTCCAACAAGTTGTGTTACCTCGTACCCGCCAACCTTCCGCCTTACCCCACGTCTCTAAACACGCACTATGAGGACCCCTCCATGGCGTACTCGTCGGCAATACCACGACACCGGACTTGTTCCAAAAGGCTCTTGAAGCGAGAGCAAGATGTTTGTTGAAGGCACACTTGAGGTCCTCTTGAGACCACTCACTTGATGTATCATCATAAACCTCAATAGCCTTGGCATTCAATGCAAGATTCACTTTTGTCGATCCAATAGCCCTAGCATGCGAGGACTCTGTGTTCTTCTTGGCAATGGTCATGGCAATCACTTCACTCAAGACTTCTTGGGATGTCATTAGGTGAAAGTTGGTTCTTCCCTGAATGGAGTTGAGATTTTGTTCTTCAAAAGGAAGGAGATATTGAATGAACTTCCTCTTCATGAACTTGTCATCAACATAGGTGTCACCAAGATCCGTCATAGTGCAACAAAGGACCTTGATCCGCCTATACATGTCTCCGGGAGTCTCATCATATTGCATAGCAAAACCATCACACTCGTTGTTGATTTCATCAAACTTGGAGCTTTGAATGATTGCATTCGCAACAAATAACTTGGTGAGCTGATCCCATGCTTCCTTAGCGGTGTTGAATTGGAGAATATGAGCAAAGTCCTTGGGAGTCAAGGCCTTTTGAATCATGCCCAAAGCCGTGGCATTGAGTTGCTTGTCCATCACTTCACCTCAAGTCAACTTCTTTGGGTCATATGGACAGAACCCATCCTCCACAATCCTCATTAACTCAATAGAAGAGCTGGAAATATGTGAGCGCATTAGATATTGCCAGTTGGCGAAATTTGAAGTATCTAGCATAGGTGGTGCTCCTTGAGGAATGATGTGTGTCATGGGGATGGGTGGATCCGGAGTGTACTTCGGCGGTGGGGGCACCGTCGAGTAGTCCTTTCCTGCACTTTCCTATTTGGAAGTTGAGTCTTCGGGCTCCTCAGTGTTCTTGCTTGGAACCTTGGTAGATGTTTGAACAGCAAAACCAAGTCCCAAGTGAGTGGTGACGGCCGCGGGATTCACCACAGGGGCAGTCACGGGAACGGTGGGAGGAAGCTCGGTGGTTTGGGGTGTGGCAAGAGCAACCATGGGGTTTGGCTTGAGAGACTGCAAAATAGTCATCATTTCCTCAAACTTGGACATCATGGATGTCTCCAATTGCTTGAGGTCATCCATGGTGGCCAAGTTCTTGGAGTTTTCATTTTCACTACCCCCTTCGACGGCCATCATCTCTTAGGTGGTAAAGCCCGAAATAAGAGCCTTGGCTCTGATACCAATTGAAAGTACCAACTTTGAATCAACTAGAGGGGAGGGTGAATAGGTGACTGCCAATTTTTTAATTTGTTACTCAATTTTAGGCTTAGCAAGAAGGTAAGTTCTCTAGATATGCAACTAGGTGAACAACCTATATGCTAGAGAACTAACAACAAACACAAGAACGGTAAGGAGCAAGTAGTAAAGGTAGGGAATGAGATAACCGGAGCGAGGACATGGAGATGTAATTCCCGTAGTTCACTCCCAAGGGAGCTGTCACCCGAGCGCCACAAAGGCCTCACCTTCTAGGTCACCTCACTCACCTCTCAAATCTTCTTTGGTGGAAGTGTAGATCTAGGTCACCTCCCTCACCTCTCAAAAGATCAAGTGATTTGAGTGGCTAGGGAGAGAGATCTAGTGAGGTGAAGCTCTAGTATTAATGGAGGAGAAAAAAATTGAAGAGTTAGGTAGGAGGAACAAGGAGGGCACCTTACACTACTAGGAAAACGGCTATAGGTAATCAGCACATCCGTGGCTCACATGGTTGAAGTGCCCCACGGCTAAAACAGGCGTGGCTCACCTGTGGGCAGTGCCCTACTAGTACCTAGAACAACCGTGGCGCACATGACTATAGTGCGCCACAGATGTGTGTGGGCCAGGGGCCTGTTGGCCGCACGCCAAACATCTGTAGCGCACTAGGGTCATGTGCGCCACGGTTGTTAGTCTCTTCTGTGGCGCACATGGGAGGGTGCGCTACGCCTAAGCGCACGCCCCCTCTGCTGTGAAACGGCCACAAACTTCTGTGGCGCACTATGGCATGTGCGCCACAGATGTGTAAACTTAGTAGTAGGGCACCTTGCCCTAGTGCCCTACGCCTAACTATCCTGCACCAACTCCACCCCCCCCCCCCCCCCCCGTGGATCGCCTTTTTAGGTTTTGCAAAAAATAAAAGAAAATGATAAACACTTCAAAAAATTAAATCCTTTCATATTTAGGTAGGTAATGTGGTATAGCTTCTACTAAAATTAACAAACATGAGTTTTGACTTTATTTGCAAAAAAAGTCATGCCACGGTAAAAAGGCCGTAACTTTTGCATACGATATCGAAAAAAATCGTATAATATACCAAAATGACGAGAACGAGATTTCGCATCCACTCGCAACGACCTATGGTCGTTTAGCGATTTTTTAGATTTTCAAAATTCGAAAAGAGTAAAAAGTTACGGTCAAAAGACCGTTTTTCCTGCAGAAAAAAAAATAGAGGACGGCTTACCCGTAGCGCACCACCACCTAGTGCGCCACGGATAAGCTTGGGCGGGATTCAAATTTCGAATCCCCACCCCGCCCACCTTCTCTCCCCTTCTCTCCTTTTCCTTTTCCTCCCTTCTCATTTCCTTCTTCTTCTCCTCCTCCTCCTTCTCCTTCTCCTTTCTCCTCCTCTTCCTCCTCCTTGCAGTGAACATGGTGATGGCGGCGGCAGCGGCCTCCTCCTTGCAGTTCCGACGACGAGACGGCGGGCTCCTTCTTCTCCTCCTCTTCCTCCTCCTCCTTGTAGTTCCGACGATGACGAGGCCTCCTCTTCTTCTTCTCCTCCTCCTCCTCCTCTTCTTCTCCTCCTCTTCCTCCTTTTCTTCTTCTCCTCCTCCTCTTCCTCTCCTTCTCCTCCTCCTCTTCCTCCTCTTCTCCTCCTCCTCCTCCTCATCTTCTCCTCCTCTTCCTCCTATTCTCCTCCTCCTCCTTGCAGTTCCGACGACGACGACGACGACGAGGTGAAGACGAGGAGGCGACGACGGCGACCTGCACCGACGCGCGACGGCACTGACGACGAGATCCAGATCTGCTTCTTTTTTTTTAAATTTTGAAATTTATATCCGTGGCGCACAGCACCTAGTGCGCCACGGTTATCGTTTCATACGCGTGGCGCACCTGCCCAAACTTCTGTGGCGCACTGGCATGTGCGCCACAGAAGTATCTAAACTTCTGTGGCGCACCATGCAGTGCGCCACGGCTACGAGATAGCCGTAGCGCGAGGCCCGTGGCGCACTGCTAGTGCGCCACAGAAGGCCTTTTCATGTGCGCCACGAATAGGCGTTTTTCTAGTAGTGTTAAATAGGCTCCCTCCAAACTGAACCGTTGGACAGTTCGCGACCTCGTCGGAAGTTCCGGCGAGCGGCCGGAAGTTCCGCCCAGCGCAGCACCAATGGAAATCAAGTCGTTGACGCACGCTCCAAAATCCTGGTCCGAAGTTCCGGTCAGAACGACTGGAAGTTCCGATAAAACATCCGATGCAAGTTCCGGCCTAAGCTCCGTCAAATAGAACACTTCCAAACAGAAGTGTACTGAACCTGAGAAGAACTTGGAGCGGAACAAGGGGCAGAACAACTGGGTCACAAACATTGTCTGACCGAAAGTTCCGGCGCCTGGGCGGAAGTTCTGCTCAGGATCTCAGTGGAAAAAGTGAAGGAAGTTCCTGACCGGAACTTCCGGTGCTACTTATAGTGGAAGTTCTGCCAAATAGAACATATCAAAACAGAGAGTTCTGAGAGCTGGCCGTAACTTCCATCGGAAGTTGGACCGGAACTTGTCCTAGATCCAATCCCACAGAGAGCCCTGAGCGGAACTTCCGGCGCCTGGCTGGAAGTTCCGATCAGACAAAAAATGCACCAACTAATCAGAACCTCGCTCTCTCACAGATGAGTAGGATAGTTGTGGTGGTGCATATATGGTTTGTGCAAAAACAGATGATTCCCACAGCCTTCCGAGGTGGACCTACTCTTGATAGTACAATGATCTAAAGCAATAAAATGAGAGAAATAGAAAAAACAAAAGACCGCTGCCTTCACGAGATCCCAAAGAGAGCATCCACACACTTCATAAATTCCATCACAAGTAATTAACCTGAAACTCAAGCACACGGTTAGATCACAAGTGGGATTGTCATCATCACCAGAATAGAAAGGGAAAATATAGTCCTTTCACCATTTATTTGACCAGATTAGTAAAATCCTCAATGACAATATCCAACTCCTGAACTAGTACTTGGTGCGTGTTATGGAAAGTGTTCAGTAGGGACCTATAACAATCCATATATTTTATAGCTAGAGTGGGTTTGGTTTGCACCATAGTAGAATGATTTAAATCATGCTTCGTATTTGAGGTTTCATGGGGTATAATAGTATGAGTGCTACCTACCAGAGCATGGAATTTCTGCTCTCTGATTAGGGTTATCGCTGCTACTACTGCAATATAATATGACGATGACATACACCTTGCCTCTCCTAATGGAATTTCACCATTAAGTCCTAGATTCATGGGTAACATGATCATAACATGGTATTTGGCTAATACCTTCCCATCACAGTAACTGTAAATCTTCACCAGAAGTCTTGATTCACAATCCAGACTCCACAGAAGTTGTCTAAGAGTATTAGTCTAATATCTTCCATAGTCATCTAAGGTCCTGTTCAACACTTGAACATTTTGGTGTGGGTACCGAGGTGTCATTTCAAAATGTAGATAAGAAATTATCATTAGTTATACTAAGTTAAAACTCATGGTGATTACTTAGAATTATATCATAATAAAGAATTGTCGCACTAGCAATATGACAGAATTATTCACAATTGAATATTCATCATATCTCTAGAGAACTCTTTATTGTTGCTATTATTCTTCCTACAGGTTCTACCCATTTACTAGGTTTCCAACCTGCTAAGGTCAAAGCATATGCTTTGATACCAGCTGTGGTGACCCAACATACCACTACATGATGTAGTATACTATAGTCGTTGACATAACACCAATGAAACACCGTTCACTAGTGTTACATCTCTCAGAGTGGCACAACAGAAATACAACAGGTCCAAGACATGACTATAAGTTACAACTCGACTCTTTACAAAAGATCCAGAGAACACTCTAGGTTAAAGAGAGAAAAAGAAAATTCTTATAAATAAGAAATAGAAATGATTAACTCGTAACTATCATATTAATAGACTAGTATTCAAACTATTGGGCTTTCATTGCTAATAGTGTAATACTCAATAGAAGTAGGTTCTATGACTAGAGATTATATTCCTATCTAATCAGCAACTTTATTTTCACTTTAATTGATGTATATGTTGACTTCATTGAAGAACTTGAACTATTGATGACGATTCTCTTGAGCATAAGTTGATGTAGACGTCGTCTTTACTGGATTCAGAATCTAGTAAGGGTTAAGAAGATACATTGAGTATGAGCGTACTCGGCAAGTTCATTAAAAAGGAGTGTTTGATGCACTAACTACAACCATAGACCATAGGTCGTAGGCAATACAGGTTTTCGTAAACATTTCTTCAAAGTTTTTTTTTATTCTGAAAAGCTACGTCCGTCAGCCTTCACAGGTTTAATAGAACTTTCATGGAATTCCTTTCCTGCCGTGTTCATAGCTCCTTCCTGGAACATGGAGTAACAAATTATAGTTCTTACACTCTGTAGAGGTGCATTTCTTTACCCATGAGAGATCAAATCCTTGTTGCATAGTCGGGCGATATTTCCCGTCCACAATTCCGTGATGTGGGGCCTAGTAGATGATCCAAGTCAATCACTTCCCTCCACGCTACCCCATATGTCTGCGCGATCCTTCAGGCTAAGCTACATCTCTGTTACCCCCTTTTGGGCAAGCTATAACCCTAATGAGTTCCTGAAGACTCTATGAGCTGGTGATGCCCTGGAAAGCTCCATATAGGTCCGACTATACCTTCGGCAACCACTCATAGATAATCTAGACACCAAAATCGTGGGGCCTAAGGGTGCCCACCCATATGCTGGATCCTCGCAAGGAAACACATCGTCACGTTAAGGTCATCTCGCCTACATACGAAAGGAAGAAGATACAACTGACTTTTCCGTCTCATTCCAAATCTCATGATATACGACACAAGAATCACTGGCGACATTGGTTGTTAAGTCCTACATAATATGTTCCTTTACCATCGGAACTTTCTTAGTAGGTTAATACCTCTTGGTAAATAACCTATAATCATATTATTATGAAAATAGTGTTTTCTGACTATTTTTTAAATGCAGGTGATGACAACACTAGATTTGCAAAATATTTGATAGGAAATAATCAAAGGACATGAGCAAGTGTGAACTTGCCTTTTTTGATTGCAAGGTTATGTAATCACGGTCTTCGTGATGATATAAGATCCAATATTTGAAAACAACATCATTGGTCCGGTAAGGACTAATGTTTAAAGAAGCAATATGCAATTATGCATAAGTAATGCTATGCATTTTGTGAAACCCTGAGATAATTCTCTTTTGTCATAAATGGTTTAAATTTAAGTGGTTGTATTAAGATTTGGTTATTTTTAAGTTTACTTCATAAATAATTATATCTTCAAATCTTTTGGAAGTTCGGCATGCAAAGTATATACATGAAGTATAATAACATTCTAAGATTGGGATGAATTGCTTTATGGAAATTAGGGTGTGAGTTAATGTGTTAAGTTGTTATGTTTTGAAGAACTTATTTTGAGATTGTTATTTGAAGTGGCAAAAAGAATAACATTCAAAGAAAAGGTTTCTTTGATAAGGTTTAAGTAAACTTTATGGTTAATCAAATGTGATCAATGTATTTTGTGTTTGCTCAATTAGTTGTGACTTGAGATGTTTTATGTCTTATTTAGAACAGACCAAAGTTAACTATAAAAGTATATAATTAGTCTTTATACATAATGTTTATAAGTTTTAATACTAAAGTTAACCTTAAAAGCATAAATTAACTAAGGTATAGTATGTTTTAGTTATTGACAATTCTTAGGATTATAATTAATGTTGTGAGAATATTCACTTTAAATTTAAGCGAAGGATTAGTTTAGATTTGGTTTTGCTAATGTGCAACTTGTTAATGAAAGCATAATTAGATGATCTTATTAATGTATTAGAGTTGGAAGTCATGTTGAGTATGTTTAAGAGATAACGATCATTCACTTTTTAATAATAGTGAATGAGGCATAAAGTTACCTTAAATATTGTGGTTTAAATTTGTTTAAAGGTTTTAGAAGAATATTATAGAGTTAATGCGGTGACCCAGCATACTACTGCATGTGTAGTACACTATAGTCGTTGACATGACATCCACAGAACACTGCATGTGTAGTACTACTTGCTTCTTTCTCTAACTGGGATGCTAACTGCTTCCTCCTTTCTGGATCAGTTAGATCCTCTAACATGTCATTTTTGTCTTCAACAATCACTTGATGAGTCTTATAAAAAGATGCAACGAGTGTCCGGTATCTGTCCATAAACTTGGAAGCTAACTTAGGATGCTTCTTAACCAAATTAAGATGATCCGGTATAGGCTCTGAGTCTATAGAATCATGAGGTATCACGTAAAATGTGCTACCTTCTGGCTCCTTGGTTTTCTGCTCCCGGATATTAGCTAGTGCCTCCACAACATCAACACCAAAGGCTGCTAAATGACTCCTACCTTCTCCTATGGTTAGATCGTGGTACAGTCCAAGCTTCTCTGGAAGTTGGATACTCACACGATACTTGGATAACATCCGACCATCAAGATAAGTGATAGTGTTCACTGGGATTCTAGTTGGACAATTAAAAAGCTTTAAAAGTTGAGGAAGTTGGTCTGTAAATGATCCTTGATAATCATCAAGAGTCTCCTCTTTCCTTACCAAAGTCTGTTTTGGAAACTTTGGTGCCATATCTCTGTATATCAGAAAAATAATTTTGATTAGTATCCAATAATATATTGCATCATAACAAAGAATTATCGCACTGAAATATATAACGTAATATTCTCATTTGAATACCCATTATATTACTTTTAGAGAATTCTTTATCGTTGCCAAATCTCCTACAGGTAATACCCTTAACTAGGTTTCCAACCTAAGGTCAAAGCAATTTGCTCTGATACCAACTGCGGTGACCCAGCATACCACTGCATGTGTAGTACACTATAGTCGTTGACATGACATCCACAGAACACCGTTCCATAAATATCACATCCCTCAGAGTGGTACAACAGAAACATTGCGGGTCCATATTACAAAGGTACACACATTATTATTATTACAATACCGGAAGTTCAAGACTTCCAAAAGATCCAACTTACAAACCAAAATATAAGATGTTCAGCGGAAATTTAAAAGTAACAACTCCGACTAGGAGTGGGGCTCAACAGCCTATTTTATAGAGTTCATGCTGCTCGACTCCGTTAGTTACTACTAACTAGACCCTTAAGTGGACTCGTTCTTATCGACACCATAGCGGATCTCGTATTCCACGCCTTCAACTCCTCCGGATAGATCAGGTTCCTCGTAGAACACGTCTTCTTGGTATTCGGCTGCATACATTGGCACGTCTTCGGAATCCTCAGAGTCTAAGCAAGGGATCAAAGGAAAGAATGAGTAACAGTGTTACCCAACAAGTTCATTATATGTAAGGTGGGCAGTTTGATGCTCTAACTACCACCTCGGATTATAAATCCTTGGCACTATGCAGTTTTTGTAAACCTTTCTTCAAAGATTGATTTTATTCTGAAAGACTATGACAATCAGCCTTCACAGGTTGACTAGAACTTTCATGGATTTCCTTTCCTGCTACGTTCGTAGCTCCTTCCCGGAACAGGGAGTAACAAGTTACAATTCTTACACTCTGCAGAGGTGCGTTACTTTACTCATGAGAGATCAACTCCTTGTTGCACAAGCGGGCGTACTTTCCCGTCCACAATTCCATGATGTGGGGCCCAGTAGTTGGTCCAAGCCAATCACTGCCCCCTTCGCGACCCCGCATGCCTCCTTGGTGTACACCATGCCCACATAATGAATTACGGCAATGGTTTGTACAAACCGTTAGATGCCAGAACTATCGTGGGACGTTGAGGGTTCCCACCCATATGCTGCATATCCTCTACGAATTACCAATTAATATGAACGCTACGAGGATAACAGCCACGACCTGCACATCCGGCTTCATGCGAGAGGAAGAAGATACAGCTGACTTCTCTGTCCCATTCCAAATCTCATGGCTAACGCGTAATATATGGCGCTAGAATCACTGATGTTAGGGGTTATTAAGTCCCTACTTGATCATCATTGTTGCAATTAGAACTGTAGGTTCTATTGCTCCATAATATCACCACTTAGGATGATATCTATAATTTCTTTATTTGTGAAAATAATATTTTCTTTCTTTTATAGCATATATGATAACACACAATTTGCAAATACTTTGATAAAGACTCTTCAAAGGACATGAGCAAGTGATGAACTTACCTTGTGATGGCAAGGTAGTGAAGTCTGATGCTTGCACTGGACCTTGAGCTTCTAGTTCTACAAAAACATCATTATTGCCTGGTAAGGACAATATTTAAAGAAGCAAAATGATTATGCAAGTAATGCAATGCATTATTTAATTTTATATGCATTAACCCCCAAAAGTCCCTTTTTATTAATAAAGGATTTATAAATATTAATTTTTAATATTTTATAATATATATTGAATTATTATATTTTATTTCCCTTTTATTTGATTTTTATTGATTTAATAATCCTTTTAGGAATTATTAATTATACATTAAAAATGGTGATGAAATATTTATTTAGTATTTTTCTAAAATACTACCATATTAATACATAATGAAAGTGAATTTTAATTAATTTTATCACCTTTCAATAGTTTTGTAAAATTCCATAAGTAATATATAATTTACAAAATTCCTAGTAAAATTAAAATGTCTAAAATTTTATATTTTTAATTTATTTGGGTAGTTTGGATTTTTGTGAATCCAAATATATTTTATTTATAATTTTTGGACTTTTATTTTATTTTCTAGAATTTTATTAAGTCCAGGGGTATTTTGGTATTTTTCTTTTTATTAAAACGGGCCTGAAATTGTTTCTGGGCGGGTTATTCTTATTGGCCCCTGTTGGCCCACTAGTATTAGACAAAAGAGCCACCCGAAGGGTCTAGCCCACTCCTCACTGTCTCTCTCTCTCTCTCGAGTTCATCTTCTCCTCCTCTGACCCCGACCCTGTGGCCGGCGAGTCCCGCCGCTGTCGGTCGTTCTGGTCGCCGCCGTGGTGCATTAGGGGGTTTTCGACGATGCCCGTTCGTTCTATCCAATTGGATTCGAGCCTAGGGCTCTCCTACAATGGATCGATGCCGTCCCAAACCCTAGGGTTTGGGGATTGGCATGGATTCAAGTGCGGCCGTGGTTGTCGTGCGTTGAGGTGATGCTCTGCACCTCAAGGTGTGATCAGGGTCGTTGCCGTGGCGCCGTGCGGGTTGCAGCGCCCCCCTGGGGTGCTCCCCGTGCCGCCATGGTCATCGGCCCCCTGCTTCCTCTTCTATCCTTCTGCGAGGACCTACGTTGAGTTTGATTCCCCTCTCCTGGTGCTCTCTGTGCTTGCTGATTCGATGCTAGATGTTAGCAGTGTCCTCTCTGGCTACTGTCTGATTCAGATTAGGATGATTATCTGTCACATCCCAAGATTTTCCAAATCTTGTAATGTGAAAAATAAATAAACAAAATAAATATTTTTTGAAAATTAGGGTGAAAAGAAACTTTTGTTTCTAAATGGAAACTTAAAAACCCATCTTGAACAAACTTTGATTAAAGTTTGAATACAACAAAATCGAAATAAAGTGAAATGCATTCCTCAATGAATGTATCTTGAAATTTAAACACTTGGAAAAGTTAAACCAAAACCCTAAACCTTAATGGAGTAAATCATTTCCAGGATCTCTCTAAGACATTGGATTTGTTCCATATAAAAAAATTTGTCAACAAATATTAGTAAATGATCAAGAATGACAAATAGAAACATTATAAAACCATATGAATTGGTTCCACTTAATTTGGAGCCATAGTAAAACCTTATGAATTTAATGAGATAAGGAAAAGTAATTTCCAAAGCTAATAAATCACTTATCTAAAATACATACCATATGGTGAGCAAATAATCCTAAAAATATTTAAAAGGATAAACAAATATTAAATAAGGTTTTTCAAAATTGGAAACACCAAGTTTGGATCTCTAAATATAAAGATATGGATTTTACAAGATAGAGAAAGAAATATTAAATAAGGAATATTTAAAAATTAAATCTTGACCCAATCCTTAAGAAAATGGAATAAATATAATCAAAATCCAAATAAAATAATGGATAAAGAATTTTCAAATTAAATAAAATGGCATTAACCAAATTCCATTTCCATTTTAATAAAGACAAAATCCCTAATAGAAATGATTAATTAAATCATAGGAAAATAATATTTGTAATTTACCCAAGTGGAATAAAAGTTGTTTAATTAAACTTAAATAAGATCAAAGAAATCTTCCAAATAAAATTTATGGAATTAAAACTATATTTAATTTCATTGGAATAAAGATAAATACCCAATTTTTAATGATTAACAAATCATCTTAAAAATATTCCAAATAATTCAAGGTGAATTATTTGACACCCAAATAAACAAATAAAACCTACTGAAAAGATTTGGAAAGATTTAGAATTCAAATGGAGTTTGAAAACTTTATTAAATCTTATTTGAATAAATGCAAGGGCCTATTTTAAATAATTAAAAGACCCCAAAAAGAATAAAAGAAATATTCTAAATTTGACTTTAAAATGTATTAGTAAACAGTATTGGATTATACACAAAGTTTGGTAGAAATTTGAATTCAAATTGTTGTTTAAAATAATCAAACAAAATCAAAACAGAATATTAGAATTGGAAAAAGAAAAGAGAAACAAAACAAAAAAATGAGCTAAGCCAGCCTATCCCAATCCAGCCCACCCCCACTTCCCACCCCGAAATGTTTTATCACCGTAGAACAGACCCACTCCCTCGCTGACTGCCTGGACCCACCTTCCCCTTCTCTCTTTAGCCGACAAGCGGACCCCATCGCCACCTCAGCATCTTCCCCACCGCGACGACCTCGCCTCTCACCTCGCGACTGTTTCTGCGCTTTGATTCGAGGCTTAAATTCGATTGATGGAGTGATCAATTCTCACCAGTAATCATGCACACATAAACGCCTGCACCCCCTCTCTCTTTCCCCTCTCTCGCCCGGCCCTCTCTGCCCCCAGGTCGCCCCCATTTCTGCTTGCACTGCCTCTCCGACGAACTTCGACCGCGATTCCGGCCATCCTCCATCGCGCCTTGCCCCCTCGACCACGCTCACTTGTTCCCCATCAACCACGGAACCTCCCAGTAGTCTCATCTTGCTCGCGCTTGACCTATAGCGTCGGCAACGACGATAGCTGAACATCGCCGTCGACTGCCTCGACTCTGGCGAGTCCTCCTGGTAAGCACAGACCCCCTCTTGACCTCCTTTTTATGAGTACATGTTTGTGACTCGCGTACGAAGCTAAGCGCATCCTCCGTTTGCTCTCTCGTGCTCCGTAGCATTGCCCTCGACAACGACTAACCGCACCCGACGCAGACGTGAACTCCGGCGAGCAATTGTGTTCGTCCTTGTGCGCCCCTTGCCTCCCCGCGAACACGTTGAGCATCAGCACGCCACGACGACCTCGGTGAGCCTTTCCTCTACCCCTTTTGCGTCATGTATCGCCGGCTCCGCCGTAGCCAGAGCGCGCGCCGCCACTCGCTGCCACCAGCGCCGCTCACTCTAGGTCAAACGCGCAGCAGCTGTTAGATGCAGATCCATCGGCTTAGATAGAACAACTTATCGAAGAGGTACAAGCTTATCTGAACCGTGCGTTGCAGCTTAGATCCAACACACCAGAGTGAGTGATCTGCATGAACCGTTTTTGACGAATCAGAACAGCCCACGTGGCCCAGAGTTTGTTATAAAAACAGAAATTGATCTATTAGATGTTCAATTTTGTAAAATTCATAACTTTCAAACCACACATCCAAATTTTGCAAATTCTATATCAATGGAATCAGCAAGACAAATCCTACCCAACCATGCACTTTGTTTAGTAAATTGCTTCTGGTAAAAAGGTTGTTTTTGCAGAAACTTGTGTAGGCATATTTAGAATATAAAATTTGTTCTAAAATTATTTTAATGATAAAACCTTTGGCAAATGGTTTGTTTTGAACCTACTGACCCTAGCAATCAATTTGTGGCATCAAAAACATATTTTGTGAAGCAAGAGAATAAAACTTTGAATTAAAGCATTTCTAGTCAAATAAAAATATTGTTTATTTGTTGAAAACACTTTTTGGAGGAAAACTTTTGGGAAATGAT
Source organism: Avena sativa (assembly GCA_916181665.1). Classification (NCBI taxonomy): domain Eukaryota; kingdom Viridiplantae; phylum Streptophyta; class Magnoliopsida; order Poales; family Poaceae; genus Avena; species Avena sativa. The sequence goes on from OV702282.1 coordinate 202,471,562, forward strand.
TTGATTTAAACTCTTTGACCCCAAGCACCAAGTTTTATGATTTAAAAATGTATTTTTAAACCCTATAAAGATTATTGCCTTGCTAAAGGCATTTTCAACCACATAAAATAATGCTTTGGTTTAAAAAGGGTTTATAGGTAAAATCTTTTGCAAATGGTTTTGCCACTTTTATAAAATGACCAATAGGTGTTTTCAAATGTTTATAACCCATTAGAAACCACTTTTCCAAATAAAACAACCTTTGGCATGTTTGCATGCATTGCTTTGTTTCTATTATTTTATGTATTGTTTGCTTGAATGGTAGATTGAATTCTTGCTTGCTTGGTTGAATTGTAGTGGAATTTGAAGAGTGTGAATATTGCAAGATCAAGGAGTGAAATTATATTCTCTACCAAAAAGGCAAGTGATGCTTCATACTTTTGTCCCATTATTTTCACTATGCATTAGTGATATTTCTAAAGTAGGACTTGCATGGAACTTTTGCTAACTATAACTATGCCATGGGAAATCCTAGTAGATGAAGCCTTAGTAGAATTTTTCCTAAGTTAAGATTCCTACTACTATCATGCTTAGCTTAGCTAGTAGAAAACAAGGGTGGAATATATTCATACTATGGAATATTTCTAAGTCAAGGACTTGTGTTTTATTTAATAAAACAACTAAGTGAATGAATCACCTGGGTGGAATGGAAGGAATGGTTTGTGTTGAGTGGTTACACAAGGCCCATTTCTATGGTTTACCTTGTGTATCTCACTTGTGGATGGCCACCCAGGAACAAAGAGATTTGAGATGTCAAATGTTGAGAAGCTTCAAGTGCAGCCACTTGGCATTATGGGCTCTGCCTGGATCATATAGGTTGCAATAACTTAGCCAAATTGACAGTTGGTGGTAGGGGATGATAGGTTGGAACGCGTCCATTCTGGTCTAAGGGAAGGCTTCTGAAATATCTTGTCTTGGTGAAACTAAGTCTTGTGGGGAAAGTGCACAACCTCTGCAGAGTGTAAAATCTAAGTACTTAGCCATGTCCCTGGCAAAGGACAATTTGAGCATCAATACATGGAAGCTATCAAGAATCTCCTCATCCCAACTTCTAAGTTAAAACTTGTGGTTGAACAAGGGTTGAAGGATCACCAATTTCTATTGGGAGATGCCTTGGGTGATTTTGTCAAACAAAAACTTAGTGTTTCCAAATGATAAGGAAAATCTATTTTGAGCAAAGCAAGCCTAAGCTACACTTAGCCAAATGCATATAGATGATAGACTCCACTATACTACCATAGTATCACTTGCCAATACAATTCAAATGTATTGACCCTTATGGCTGTAACTTATTATGTTGCAGGTTTGTTTGATTTTAGTGAAGTTTATTGATTAGGATTACAAGTCTACAACCAACATGACTGCCTGTGGCACTTTGAAGATGAAGGACCCCATGCTATTGTTATATTCTGCTGCATTGTAATGAGATAACCAAATGAGCTATGTAAGATGTAATAAATTATTTTATTCCTGATTATAAAGTTGTATTATGACCTTTGTTTCTTGATATTACATCTTAAATGTGGATGCTAGCTATTGATCCAGGGACTAGCATTGTAAACACAGGGATCTCTACCTTATTAATGGTTGGGAACCTTATAGATGGTATCAGAGCACTGTGTTGCCTGTAGGATTTGTAACCCTAGGATTGGACAAAACCCCTTAGAAAAATAGGAGTTGTATTTGTTCCAAAACATATTTACAAACAATCTTGTAAACTCTTTCCTCAACCATTTTGGTTTTGATTCTACATCTTGTCTATTTCAAACTTGATGGATAAAACCTCCACCATGAACAAAGGACTTCACCAACTCCAATGACTTCAACTTTATTTTCACCAAGGATTTCAACTTGGATATCACTAAGGACTACAAGTGAGACAAGAAATATTACTCAAGACTTGAAGACTAAGGAAACACAACTTAGGAGGAATCATCATCACCTTTGAAATTTTGTGACCAAGATTCAAGAAATTCTCCAAGGATACAAAGACCTTGTTCAAGAAGAAACAACCAAGAAGGATGGAATGATTTCAAGTGAAGATGCCCTAGAGGCAATAATAAAGATGTTATTATTATAATTCTTGTTCATGATAAAGTTTATATTCCATGCTAGAATTGTATTAAGTGGAAACTTTAATACTTGTGTGGTTTGTGAACAACACCGTGTCCCTAGTACGCCTCTAAGGACTAGCTTATTGATCAATGATGGTTAAGGTTTCCTAACCATAGACATGAGTTGTCAATTGATAATGAGATCATAACATTGGAGAATGATATGATGGACAGACCCAAACTAAGCGAAGCAATTAGATCGTTTCATCGTGTTCATCTTTGCAAAGCTTTTCCTATGTCAAATATTGTATTCCTTAGACCATGAGATAATGCAACTCCCTGGTACCGTAAGAAAGCTTTGAGGTCATCAAACGTCATCCTATGAGAGGGTGATCATAAAGGTGTCTCTCAGGTGATCGGAAAGTATCTGTTGGGTTGTATGTATCGAGATGGAATTTGTCCCTCCCAAGTCGGAGAGATATACTTCGGGCCCACTCGGTAATCGATATCAACACCGCTTGCAAGCATGTGGTAAAGGAGTTAATCACAAAGTGATATCGGATTACGGAACGAGTAAAGTACTTGCTGTGAACGAGATTGAACTAGGTATGACGGTACCGACAATCGAATCTCGGGCAAGTAAAATATCGCGAGACGAAGGGAATATATATATGGGATTGATTGAATCCTGGCATCGTGGTTCATCCGATATGATCATCGATGAATGTGTGGGAGTCAATATGGGTGCCCAGACCCCGCTGTTGATTATTGATAGAAGATCATGTCTGCATATTCTCGAACCCGCAGGGTCACACACTTAACGTATCTCGACGCTAGGATAGATTGGATAATTGGTTTATGAATTTTTGTTCGGAGTCTCGGATGGGATCTGGGACATCACGAGAGGTTTCGGAATGGTCCGGAGAATAAGATTCATATAAGGCAGTGTAGTTTTTGGAGTTCGGAATTGTTCCGGGTTAATCGGTATTGTACCGGAAGCTTCTAGAACCTTCCGGAAGGGGACCAACGTGGCCCCACCTTCCGGGAGGGGGCATGGGCCTATGAGGGAGTGTCCTGGCCGCATTGGGCCAGGGGCACAAGGCCCCATAGGGCCCAGCCGATCCTAGAGAGTTTAAATCGTTTAAACTAGAGATAGGGTTTCTAGAAGAGGGGAGAGTCCATGCCCCCCACTCCTTATCCTTTGGGCTTGGGGGAGGGGCTAGGGCTGCGCCCCCCCCCTCTATATAAAGAGGGGTGGGGGCGCACCAACCACACACACCTCTCCTCCAAACCCTAGCCGCCTTGCTAGCTTTCCTCTCTCCCTCCCGACTGTTTGTAGGCGAAGCCCTGCTGCAGAAATTCTCCACCATATACACCACGCCGTCGTGTTGTAGATCCAATCTATCTCTCCGCCATACTTGTTGGTCCGAGGAAGGAGGAGACGTCGAGGTGCTGCACGTGTGCATCTCACGGAGGCACCGCCACTTGTGGTGCTAGATCGGATCGGATCGCGAGGAGGAGAAGCGAGTACGACTACATCACCCACGTTCCGACGAACGTTCCGCTGTGCGAATCTTCAAGGGTATGAAGATCTAATCCAATCTCTCTCGTTGATTGCATCTCCTAGATTAGATCTTGGCTTTCCCTCTGTTCGCATCCGTAGAAAATTTTGATTTACTATGCCGCGAAACCCTTCAGTGGTATCAGAGCTAGATCTATGCGTAGATGTGTTTCACGAGTAGAACGCAACATGGTTGTTGCGGGCGTTGATGTTTTCTGTTGCAAGCCTCTTGTTTGTGTTCTTCTTATGACACGGGATAGTGAGATTGAAGCGGTCCAGGCCAACCTTACGCGACGTCGTTCGCGAGACCGGCTCCGCACTTGACGTGTGGCTTGTTCCACACATGCGGCTGGTGGATGTCAGTTTCTCTCACTATAGTTGTCATGGGATTAACACCGGAGTTTGGCAACCATAATATCACCGTTGTGGCTTTCCGTAGGTAAGAATCGTTCTTAGCATCTACTCCCATAAGCCACGTAAAACATGCAACAACAAAGTAGAGGCGTCTAACTTGTTTTTGCAGGGAGTGTTTTCTGTGATATGGTATGGCCCAAGATGTGATGTGTATATTGTATGCGATGATCATGTTTTGTAATGTTTCACGACTTGCGTGTCGATGAGTACACAACCGGCAGGAGCCATATGGTTGTCTTTATAATTGTGTATGACCTGCGAGTCAACTTCTTATACGCCATGTAATAGCTTTACTTTATCGCTAAGTAGTTAGCAATAGTTGTAGTTGCTATTCGTGGTGGAGGCAATCATGGTGGAGTGATGGAGATCATGCCAGAACGCACAAGATGGAGATCATTGCGCGAGGATTGGCTATACCATGTCACATAAAGTTATATGCATGTGATGTTTATCCCTTTATGTATCTTATTATGCTTAGATCGCGACGGTAGCATTATAAGATGATTCCTCACTTAAAGATCAAGATAAAAACTGTGTTCTCCCCAAGTATGCACCGTTGCGAAAGTTCGTCGTGTCCAAGCATCACGTGATGATCGGGTGCTATAGACTCTACGCTCACATACAACGGGTGCAAGCCAGTTTTGCACACGCAGAAATACTTGGGTCTAGCTTGACGAGCCTAGCATGTACAGACATGGCCTCGGAACACAAGAACCAAAAGGTTAAGCATGAGTCATATGAGTGATATGATCGACACTTTGTTGTCCACCATTGAAACCACATCTCTTCTCGTGATGATCGGATTAGGTGTGGTGAATTTGGATCGTGTTCACTAAACAACTTGAGGGATGTTGAATTTAGTGGGAGTTCATCTAGTAATTTGATTAAATTGAACTATTTATCATGAACATAGTCTAAATTGTACTTGCAAATACTGTAGATCACATGGCCAAGTCCAACTTCAACTTCAACGTTTTTGCTGAGAAGGAAAAGCTTAGAAACAATGGGTCTAACTTCACCAATTGGTTCTGCAATCTAAGAATCATTCTGTCTGGCGGACAAAAGGACTATGTCCTTGGGAAAGCGTTAGGTGACCCCCCCTGCTGCAACTGCGCCGGCTGATGAGAAAGCTGTCTATCAGTCGCGCAAAGATGATTATGGTGTGATTAAGAGCACCATGTTGTTTGCTATGGAACCGGAGCTTCAAAATCGTTTTGAAGAGTATCCCGGGCCCTTCGAGATTCTCGAGGAGCTGAAAACCATGTTTCAGACTCAGGCCCGTTCTGAGAGATATGAGATCTCCGAGAAGTTCTTTAACTACAAGATGGAGGAAGGGAGTTCCGTTAGTGAGCACGCCATAAAGATGTCGGGCTACACTCAACGTCTTGAGCAACTGGAATGCACGATTCCAGAGGAGCTCAAGATCGACAGGGTTCTGCAATCACTCCCTCCCAGCTACAAAAGTTTTGTAGTGACTCATAATCAGATTGGTTCCACTGATACGATCACCGAGCTCTTCACAAAGCTGAAGGCTGCAGAGGTGGACATCAAGAAGGATAATCATGTGTTGATGGTCAACAAGCCCTCCTTTAAGAAAGGTAAGGGAGCAAAGAAACCCTTCAAGAAGGGCGGCGGCAAGCGCAATGCCCCTGCTGAGAAGAAGCTCAAGTCTGGTCCTAAGCCCGACACTGAGTGCTTCTATTGCAAGGACAAGGGTCACTGGAAGCGCAACTGTCCGAAGTACTTAGCGGACAAGAAGGCTGGCACCATCAAAGGTATATTTGATATACATGTTATTGATGTTTTCCTTACTAGCCCTCGTTGTAGTGCCTGGGTATTTGATACCGGTTCAGTTGCTAATATTTGTAACTCAAAACAGGAGCTACGGAATAGACGGCGGCTTGCGAGGGATGAGGTGACGATGCGCGTTGGCAACGGATCAAGAGTTGATGTGATGGCCGTCGGCACGCTCTCCTTAGTTTTACCTTCGGGATTAGTTTTAAACCTTAATAAATGTTATTATGTGCCTGCGTTGAGCATGAACATTATTTCTGGATCGTGTTTATTGCAAGACGGTTATTCATTTAAATCGGAGAATAATGGTTGTTCTATTTATATGAGTAACATCTTTTATGGTCATGCACCTCTTGTGAATGGTTTATTTCTTCTAAATCTCGAAAGGGATGAAACACACATCCATAACATTGAGGCTAAGAGATGCAAAGTAGATAGTGATAATACTACTTATTTGTGGCACTGTCGTCTAGGTCATATTGGTGTAAAGCGCATGAAGAAACTCCATTCTGATGGACTTTTGGAGTCTCTTGATTTTGAATCATTTGACACATGCGAACCATGCCTCATGGGCAAGATGATCAAAACCCCGTTCTCCGGTATGATGGAGCGAGCAACGGACTTGTTGGAAATCATACATACCGATGTATGCGGACCGATGAGTGTTTCGACGCGCGGTGGATATCGCTATTTCCTCACTTTTACCGATGACTTAAGTAGATATGGGTATATCTATTTAATGAAACATAAATCTGAAACATTTGAAAAGTTCAAGGAATTTCAGAATGAAGTGGAGAACCATCGTAACAGAAAGATTAAGTTTCTACGATCCGATCGTGGAGGTGAATATTTGAGTTATGATTTTCTCACGCATCTTAAAGCAAGTGGAATCGTTTCACAACTCACGCCACCCGGAACACCACAGTGCAATGGTGTGTCTGAACGCCGGAATCGAACCCTATTAGATATGGTCCGATCAATGATGTCTCTTACTGATTTGCCGTCATCATTTTGGGGTTATGCATTAGAAACCGCTGCATTCACTTTAAATAGGGCTCCATCTAAATCCGTTGAGACGACACCGTATGAACTGTGGTTTGGTTCTAAACCTAAGTTGTCGTTTCTTAAAGTTTGGGGATGCGAAGCTTACTTCAAGAAGTTGATGCCGGACAAGCTCGAACCCAAAGCGGAGAAATGCGTCTTCATAGGATACCCTAAGGAAACTATTGGGTATACCTTCTATCACAGAACCGAAGGCAAAGTGTTTGTCGCAAAGAACGGTTCCTTTCTTGAGAAGGAGTTTCTCTCGAAAGAAGTGAGTGGGAGGAAAGTAGAGCTTGACGAGGTTATTGAACCTTCTCTTGAATTGGAGAGTAGCGCAGCACCTGAAATTGTTCCAGTGCCGCCTGCACCAACAATAGAGGAAGCTAATGACAAGGATCATGAAGATTCGGACGATGCTGCTACTGAACGTCGCAGGTCGACAAGGTCGCGTGGCCCTCCTGAGTGGTACGGCAACCCTGTCTTGACTATCTTGTTGGTAGAAGACAGTGAACCTACGAACTATGAGGAAGCGATGATGAGCCCAGACTCTGAGAAATGGCTGGAAGCCATGAAATCCGAATTGGGATCCATGAGCGAAAACCAAGTATGGACTTTGGTGGATCCTCCTAGCGACCGAAAGGCCGTTGAGTGCAAATGGATATTCAAGAAGAAAACGGACGCGGATGGTAATGTTACCGTCTATAAAGCACGGCTTGTCGCAAAAGGTTTTCGACAAGTTCAAGGTGTTGACTACGATGAGACTTTCTCTCCCGTAGCGATGTTCAAGTCCATTCGGATTTTATTAGCAATTGCTGCGTTTCATGATTATGAAATATGGCAGATGGATGTCAAGACTGCGTTCCTCAATGGCAACATTGATGAAGAGTTGTATATGATGCAACCCGAAGGTTTTGTCGATCCTAAGGATGCTAGTAAAGTATGCAAACTTCAGCGTTCCATTTATGGACTGAAGCAAGCATCTCGGAGTTGGAACCTTCGTTTTGATCAAGTGATCAAGAGTTTTGGATTTGTTCCAAATTGCTACGAAGCTTGTATCTACAAGAAAGTGAGTGGGAGCTCGGTGACGTTTCTGGTACTGTATGTGGATGACATATTGATTATCGGAAATGACATCAACATGCTTAACGATGTGAAGAGTTATTTGAACAAGTGTTTTTCAATGAAAGACCTAGGTGAAGCTGCTTATATATTGGGCATCAAAATCTATAGAGATAGACAAAGACGCCTGATAGCTTTAAGCCAGAGTACATACCTAGACAAAGTTCTGAAAAGGTTCAGAATGGATAAGGCAAAGAAAGGTTCAGTGCCTATGTTGTCAGGTAAGATATTGAGCAAGGCTCAGTGTCCAGCTACGGTAAATGATAGGGAAGCTATGAGCAAAGTGCCTTATGCCTCGGCCATAGGTTCCATCATGTATGCCATGCTGTGTACTAGACCGGATGTGTCCAATGCTCTTAGTTTGACGAGCAGATATCAAAGTGATCCAGGAGTGGAACACTCGACAGCCGTGAAGAACATCCTAAAGTACCTAAATAGAACTAAAGAAATGTTCTTAGTCTATGGGGGTGATGAACAGCTTGTCGTAAAAGGTTACGTCGATGCTAGTTTCGACACCGACAAGGATGATTCCAAATCTCAGACAGGATACGTTTATTTTTTGAATGGAGGAGCTGTGAGCTGGAGAAGCTGCAAGCAAAGCGTGATCGCGGGATCTACAGTGGAAGCGGAATACATGGCTGCTGCAGAAGCGTCAAGTGAAGGAGTTTGGATCAGAAAATTCATCACTGAGCTTGGCGTGGTTCCAAGTGCATTGGACCCACTGGAGATATTGTGTGACAACACTGGCGCCATAGCACTCGCTAAGGAACCAAGATATCATCCAAAGACCAAGCATATCAACCGCAAGTTTCATATAATCCGAGATTATATTGCATATGGAGATCTGAAGATTAGCAAAGTACATACAGATCTGAATGTCGCAGATCCATTGACTAAACCTCTTCCACGTGTAAAACATGATCAACACCTCAGTGCCATGGGTGTGAGATTGTTGCCAGATGTAAACTAGATTATTGACTCTAGTGCAAGTGGGAGACTATTGGAATTATGCCCTAGAGTCAATAATAAAGATGTTATTATTATAATTCTTGTTCATGATAAAGTTTATATTCCATGCTAGAATTGTATTAAGCGGGAACTTTAATACTTGTGTGGTTTGTGAACAACACCGTGTCCCTAGTACGCCTCTAAGGACTAGCTTATTGATCAATGATGGTTAAGGTTTCCTAACCATAGACATGAGTTGTCAATTGATAATGAGATCATAACATTGGAGAATGATATGATGGACAGACCCAAACTAAGCGAAGCAATTAGATCGTTTCATCGTGTTCATCTTTGCGAAGCTTTTCCTATGTCAAATATTGTATTCCTTAGACCATGAGATAATGCAACTCCCTGGTACCGGAAGAAAGCTTTGAGGTCATCAAACGTCATCCTATGAGAGGGCGATCATAAAGGTGTCTCTCAGGTGATCGGAAAGTATCTGTTGGGTTGTATGTATCGAGATGGAATTTGTCCCTCCCAAGTCGGAGAGATATACTTCGGGCCCACTCGGTAATCGATAGCAACACCGCTAGCAAGCATGTGGTTAAGGAGTTAATCACAAAGTGATATCGGATTACGGAACGAGTAAAGTACTTGCTGTGAACGAGATTGAACTAGGTATGACGGTACCGACGATCGAATCTCGGGCAAGTAAAATATCGCGAGACGAAGGGAATATATATATGGGATTGATTGAATCCTGGCATCGTGGTTCATCCGATATGATCATCGATGAATGTGTGGGAGTCAATATGGGTGCCCAGACCCCGCTGTTGATTATTGATAGAAGATCATGTCTGCATATTCTCGAACCCGCAGGGTCACACACTTAACGTATCTCGACGCTAGGATAGATTGGATAATTGGTTTATCAATTTTTGTTCGGAGTCTCGGATGGGATCCGGGACATCACGAGAGGTTTCGGAATGGTCCGGAGAATAAGATTCATATAAGGCAGTGCAGTTTTTGGAGTTCGGAATTGTTCCGGGTTAATCGGTATTGTACCGGAAGCTTCTAGAACCTTCCGGAAGGGGACCAACGTGGCCCCACCTTCCGGGAGGGGGCATGGGCCTATGAGGGAGTGTCCTGGCCGCATTGGGCCAGGGGCACAAGGCCCCATAGGGCCCAGCTGATCCTAGAGAGTTTAAATCTTTTAAACTAGAGATAGGGTTTCTAGAAGAGGAGAGAGTCCATGCCCCCCACTCCTTATACTTTGGGCTTGGGGGAGGGGCTAGGGCTGCGCCCCCCCCCCCCCTCTATATAAAGAGGGGTGGGGGCGCACCAACCCCACACACCTCTCCTCCAAACCCTAGCCGCCTTGCTAGCTTTCCTCTCTCCCTCCCGACTGTTTGTAGGCGAAGCCCTGCTGCAGAAATTCTCCACCATATACACCACGCCGTCGTGTTGTAGATCCAATCTATCTCTCCACCATACTTGCTGGTCCGAGGAAGGAGGAGACGTCGAGGTGCTGCACGTGTGCATCTCACGGAGGCACCGCCACTTGTGGTGCTAGATCGGATCGGATCGCGAGGAGGAGAAGCGAGTACGACTACATCACCCACGTTCCGACGAACGTTCCGCTGTGCGAATCTTCAAGGGTATGAAGATCTAATCCAATCTCTCTCGTTGATTGCATCTCCTAGATTAGATCTTGGCTTTCCCTATGTTCGCATCCGTAGAAAATTTTGATTTACTATGCCGCGAAACCCTTCACCATATAGTTGGACCACCATATTTAGATCAAACCAAACACACCAACTTATGTGGTGTAGCAAAAATATTTTGTTGCCTAAAAATGTGCTTGAACTTTGTTGTCTGAGTGGAATGCTTGTTTGTGATTGCTTGCACATTGCTTGTGTGAATTGTGATATGTGTGATTAGAACTATTTCCTTAGAAATATCTTGCCTATTCTAATCCCAATCCAACCCAAACAGATGACTACTCCAAGAAACTCCAACATCAAGGATGGTGACAACAACAACAACCAAGGGATCAACATGAGGGAACTCATAGTAACCCAAACCCAGTTGAACCAAGTGACAGCTCAATTTTTAGCCAACACCAGTGAGTTAGATCCAACCATGCAAAGGTTTTTGGAAACCCAAACCCAATTGTTGCATAAGGTGACAAATCAAATGATCAACATGGGAGACAACTCTTTCCAAGGAGTTTGTGACAACAAGAATGTCAAGGATGATATTCTAGAAGGAACCCAAGCCTGTAATATTTGTGGAGACAAGGATCACACTTCCAAAGAGCATGAAGATCAATGCCCCAATTGTGAAGAGAAACATCCAGCTAATCAATGCCCCACATCTCAAGCTACTTGTTTCCTGTGTGAAGGAAATAATCATGTCCCTATCCAATGCCCCATCTATTCCATAGTTCAACAAAGGAAACAAGGTGGAGTGCAACAACTGATTGCAGACTACCATGAGAGAACAACTTCTACCAAGAAGGATGAAGACAAAGGAAAATCTTAGCTTGCACCTCCATGCAGTATGATTCAATTTGATGGACCAAAGAGGAGACATATGTATTATCCAAGGAAAAGATCAAGGAGACCAGGAAACTTTCCCACCTTTGAGATAATATATGAAGAGCATGAACTAGAAGCACTCCTAGATTTGGAGAAACCCAAGAAGAAGAAGGACAAAAGCCAAGTGCAATGTTGCCATTGCAAAGAGATGGGACACTATGCCAATGAATGTCCAGAGAAGAAGAAAAAGTATAAGGAGATTAGCCAAATATGGTGCAACAACTGCAAAGATTTAGGCCATTATGTGTCAACTTGTCCACAGAAGATACGTGAAGAACTCAATCTTATCACATGTTACAATTGTGGTAACCAAGGACATTATGCAAGCAATTGTCCAGAAAAGATGAAGCACAAGATAAAGCCTATGAAGGATCTCAGCCTTGTCACATGTTTCAAGTGTGGAAACAAAGGACACTATGCAGATGTTTGCCTAGAGAGGTTTCAACAAGATCCCAAGCAAGCCAAGAAGTAATCTAGTTGGAAAAATTTTAAGGGTGGTAGTACCCTAGTTTCTTTGAGCCAACTTGTAACCCCTATCCTTCCCAAATCTCGGGACGAGATTTATTTTAAGGGTGGTAGCCTGTCACATCCCAAGATTTTCCAAATCTTGTAATGTGAAAAATAAATAAACAAAATAAATAATTGCTGAAAATTAGGGTGAAAAGAAACTTTTGTTTCTAAATGGAAACTTAAAAACCCATCTTAAACAAACTTTGATTAAAGTTTGAATCCAACAAAATCCAAATCAAGTGAAATGCATTCCTCAATGAATGTATCTTGAAATTTAAACACTTGGAAAAGTTAAACCAAAACCCTAAACCCTAATGGAGTAAATCATTTCCAGGATCTCTCTAAGACATTGGATTTGTTCCATACAAAAAAAATTGTCAACAAATATTAGTAAATGATCAAGAATGACAAATAGAAACATTATAAAACATATGAATTGGTTCCACTTAATTTGGAGCCATAGATAAAACCTTATGAATTTAATGACATAAGGAAAAGTAATTTCCAAAGCTAATAAAGCACTTATCTAAAATACATACCATATGGTGAGCAAATAATCCTAAAAAGATTTAAAAGGATAAACAAATATTAAATAAGGTTTTTCAAAATTGGAAACACCAAGTTTGGATCTCTAAATATAAAGATATGGATTTTACAAGATAGAGAAAAAGAAATATTAAATAAGGAATATTAAAAAATAAATCTTGACCTAATCCTTAAGCAAATGGAATAAATATAATCCAAATCCAAATAAAATAATGGATAAAGAATTTTCAAATTAAATAAAATGGCATTAACCAAATTCCATTTCCATTTGAATAAAGACAAAATCCCTATTAGAAATGATTAATTAAATCATAGGAAAATAATATTTGGAATTTACCCAAGTGGAATAAAAGTTGTTTAATTAAACTTAAATAAGATCAAAGAAATCTTCCAAATAAAATTTATGGAATTAAAACTATATTTAATTTCATTGGAATAAAGACAAATACCCAATTTTTAATGATTAACAAATCATATTAAAAATATTCCAAATAATTCAAGGTGAATTATTTGACACCCAAATAAACAAATAAAACCTACTGAAAAGATTTGGAAAGATTTAGAATTCAAATGGAGTTTGATAACTTTATTAAATCTTGTTTGAATAAATGCAAGGGCCTATTTTAAATAATTAAAAGACCCTAAAAAGAATAAAAGAAATATTCTAAATTTGACTTTAAAATGTATTAGTAAACAATATTGGATTATACACAAAGTTTGGTAGAAAATTGAATTCAAATTGTTGTTTGAAATAATCAAACAAAATCAAAACAGAATATTAGAATTGGAAAAAGAAGAGAGAAACAAAACAAAACAAAATGAGCTAAGCCAGCCTGGCCCAATCCAGCCCAGCAGCCCACCCCCACTTCCCTCCCCGAAACGTTTTCTCACCGCAGAATAGACCCACTCCCTCGCTGACTGCCTGGACCCACCTTCACCTTCTCTCTTTAGCCGACAAGCGGACCCCATCGCCACCTCAGCATCTTCCCCACCGCGACAACCTCGCCTCTCACCTTGCGACTGTTTCTGCGCTTTGATTCGAGGCTTAAATTCGATTGATGGAGTGATCAATTCTCACCAGTAATCACGCACACATAAACGCCTGTGCCCCCTCTCTCTTTCCCCTCTCGGCCCCCGGCCCTCTCTGCCCCCAGGCCGCCCCAATTTCTGCTTGCACTGTCGCGGCCTCCGACGAACTTCGACAGCGATTCCGGCCATCCTGCATCACGCCTTGCCCCCTCGACCACACTCACTTGTTCCCCCATCAACCACGGAACCTCCCAGTAGTCTCAGCTTGCTCGCGCTTGACCCATAGCGTCGGCAACGACGACAGCTGAACATCGCCGTCGACTGCCTCGACTCCGGCGAGTCCTCCTGGTAAGCACAGACCCCCTCTTGCCCTCCTTTTGATGCGTACATGTTTGTGACTCGCATACGAAGCTAACCGCATCCGCCGTTTGCTCTCTCGTGCTCCGTAGCATTGCCCTCGATGACGACTGACCGCACCCGACGCAGACGTGAACTCTGGCAAGCAATTGCGTTCGTCCTCGTGCGCCCCTTGCCTCCCCGCGAACACGTTGAGCATCAGCACACCACGACGACCTCGGTGAGCCTTTCCTCTACCCCTTTTGCGTCCTGTATCGCCGGCTCCGCCGTATCCAGAGCGCGCGCCGCCACTCACCGCCACCAGCGCCGCTCACTCTAGGTCAAATGCGCAGCAGCCGTTAGATGCAGATCCATCGGCTTAGATAGAACAACTTATCGAAGAGGTACGAGCTTATCTGAACCATGCGTTGCAGCTTAGATCCAACGCACCAGAGTGAGTGATCTGCATGAACCTTTTTTGACGAATCAGAACAGCCCACGTGGCCCAGAGTTTGTTATAAAAACAGAAATTGATCTATTAGATGTTCAATTTTGTAAAATTCATAACTTTCAAACCACACGTCCAAATTTTGCAAATTTTATATCAATGGAATCAGCAAGACAAATCCTACCCAACCATGCACTTTGTTTAGTAAATTGCTTCTGGTAAAAAGGTTGTTTTTTCAGAAACTTGTGTAGGCATATTTAGAATATAAAATTTGTTCTAAAATTATTTTAATGATAAAACCTTTGGCAAATAGTTTGTTTTGAACCTACTGACCCTAGAAATCAATTTGTGGTATCAAAAACATATTTTATGAAGCAAGATAATAAAACTTTGAATTAAAGCATTTCTAGTCAAATAAAAATATTGTTTATTTGTTGAAAACACTTTTTGGAGGAAAACTTTTGGGAAATGATTTGATTTAAACTCTTTGACCCCAAGCACCAAGTTTTATGATTTAAAAATGTATTTGTAAACCATATAAAGATTATTGCCTTGCTAAAGGCATTTTCAACCACATAAAATAATGCTTTGGTTTAAAAAGGGTTTATAGGTAAAATCTTTTGCAAATGGTTTTGCCACTTTTATAAAATGACCAATAGGTGTTTTAAAATGTTTATAACCCATTAGAAACCACTTTTCCAAATAAAACAACATTTGGCATGTTTGCATGCATTGCTTCGTTTCTATTATTTTATGTATTGTTTGCTTGAATGGTAGATTGAATTCTTGCTTGCTTGGTTGAATTGTAGTGGAATTTGAAGAGTGTGAATATTGCAAGATCAAGGAGTGAAATTATATTTTCTACCAAAAAGGCAAGTGATGCTTCATACTTTTGTCCCATTATTTTCACTATGCATTAGTGATATTTCTAAAGTAGGACTTGCATGGAACTTTTGCTAAGTATAACTATGCCATGGGAAATCCTAGTAGATGAAGCCTTAGTAGAATTTTTCCTAAGTTAAGATTCCTACTACTACCATGCTTAGCTTAGCTAGTAGAAAACAAGGGTGGAATATATTCATACTATGGAATATTTCTAAGTCAAGGACTTGTGTTTTATTTAATAAAACAACTAAGTGTATGAATCACCTAGGTGAAATGGAAGGAATGGTTTGTGTTGAGTGGTTACACAAGGCCCATTTCTATGGTTTACCTTGTGTATCTCACTTGTGGATGGCCACCCAGGAACAAAGAGATTTGAGATGTCAAATGTTGAGAAGCTTCAAGTGCAGCCACTTGGCATTATGGGCTCTGCCTGGATCATATAGGTTGCAATAACTTAGCCAAATGGACAGTTGGTGGTAGGGGTGATAGGTTGGAACGCGTCCATTCTGGTCTAAGGGAAGGCTTCTGAAATATCTTGTCTTGGTGAAACCAAGTCTTGTGGGGAAGTGCACAACCTCTGCAGAGTGTAAAATCTAAGTACTTATCCATGTCCCTGGCAAAGGACAATTTGAGCATCAAGACATGGAAGCTATCAAGAATCTCCTCATCCCAACTTCTAAGTTAAAACTTGTGGTTGAACAAGGGTTGAAGGATCACCAATTTCTATTGGGAGATGCCTTGGGTGATTTTGTCAAACAAAAACTTAGTGTTTCCAAATGATAAGGAAAATATATTTTGAGCAAAGCAAGCCTAAGCTACACTTAGCCAAATGCATATAGATGATAGACTCCACTATACTACCATAGTATCACTTGCCAATACAATTCAAATATATTGACCCTTGTGGCTGTAACTTATTATGTTGCAGGTTTGTTTGATGTTAGTGAATTTTATTGATTAGGATTACAAGTCCACAACCAACATGACTGCCTGTGGCACTTTGAAGATGAAGGACCCCATGCTATTGTTATATTCTGCTTCATTGTAATGAGATAGCCAAATGAGCTATGTAAGATGTAATAAATTATTTTACTTCTGGTTATAAAGTTGTTTTATGACCTTTGTTTCTTGATATTACATCTTAACTGTGGATGCTAGCTATTGATCCAGGGACTAGCATTGTAAACACAGGGATCTCTACCTTATTAAAGGTTGGGAACCTTACATTATCCCTTTTGGGTTCCTGTGATGTGCTTGTTCATGTACTGGATGAATTGATTCATGTTTGGATGGTCTGTACACATGCTAAATGCTTATTGGCCTGAGGCTTGTTGCTTAAAATGATATATGGTGTTTCTGGTGGCTTACTAGATGATTTGATGCTTGGATTGCATCTGATTCTGATGATGTGGTTGTATGGGAAACATGCTTGGTAAAGCCAATGATTTGATAGATGTCAAGACTGCGTTCCTCAATGGCAACATTGATGAAGAGTTGTATATGATGCAACCCGAAGGTTTTGTCGATCCTAAGGATGCTGATAAAGTATGCAAACTTCAGCGTTCCAATTATGGACTAAAGCAAGCATCTCGGAGTTGGAACCTTCGTTTTGATCAAGTGATCAAGAGCTTTGGATTTGTTCCAAATTGCTACGAAGCTTGCATCTACAAGAAAGTGAGTGGGAGCTCGGTGACATTTCTGGTACTATATGTGGATGACATATTGATTATTGGAAATGACATCAACATGCTTAACGATGTGAAGAGTTATTTGAACAAGTGTTTTTCAATGAAAGACCTAGGTGAAGCTGCTTATATATTGGGCATCAAAATCTATAGAGATAGACAAAGACGCCTGATAGCTTTAAGCCAGAGTACATACCTAGACAAAGTTCTGAAAAGGTTCAGAATGGATAAGGCAAAGAAAGGTTCAGTGCCTATGTTGTCAGGTAAGATAGTGAGCAAGGCTCAGTGTCCAGCTATGGTAAATGACAGGGAAGCTATGAGCAAAGTGCCTTATGCCTCAGCCATAGGTTCTATCATGTATGCCATGCTGTGTACTAGACCGGATGTGTCCAATGCTCTTAGTTTGACGAGCAGGTATCAAAGTGATCCAGGAGTGGAACACTGGACAGCCGTGAAGAACATCCTAAAGTACCTAAATAGGACTAAAGAAATGTTCTTAGTCTATGGGGGTGATGAACAACTCGTCGTAAAAGGTTACGTCGATGCTAGTTTCGACACCGACAAGGATGATTCTAAATCTCAGACAGGATACGTTTATATTTTGAATGGAGGAGCTGTGAGCTGGAGAAGCTGCAAGCAAAGCGTGATCGCGGGATCTACAGTAGAAGCGGAATACATGGCGGCTGCAGAAGCGTCAAGTGAAGGAGTTTGGATCAGAAACTTCATCACTGAGCTTGGCGTGGTTCCAAGTGCATTGGACCCACTGGAGATATTGTGTGACAACACTGGCACCATAGCACTCGCTAAGGAACCAAGATATCATCCAAAGACCAAGCATATCAACCGCAAGTTTCATATAATCCGAGATTATATAGCAGATGGAGATCTGAAGATTAGCAAAGTACATACAGATCTGAATGTCGCAGATCCATTGACTAAACCTCTTCCACGTGTAAAACATGATCAGCACCTCAGTTACATGGGTGTGAGATTGTTGCCAGATGTAAACTAGATTATTGACTCTAGTGCAAGTGGGAGACTGTTGGAATTATGCCCTAGAGGCAATAATAAAGCTGTTATTATTATAATTCTTGTTCATGATAATGTTTATATTCCATGCTAGAATTGTATTAAGCGGAAACTTTAATACTTGTGTGGTTTGTGAACAACACCGTGTCCCTAGTACGCCTCTATGGACTAGCTCATTGATTAATGATGGTTAAGGTTTCCTAACCATGGACATGAGTTGTCGATTAATAATGAGATCATATCATTGGGAGAATGATATGGTGGACAGATCCAAACTAAGCGAAGCAATTAGATCGTGTCATCGTGTTCGTCTTTGCGAAGCTTTTCTTATGTCAAATATTGTATTCCTTAGACCATGAGATAATACAACTCCCTGGTATCGGAAGAAAGCTTTGAGGTCATCAAACGTCATCCTATGAGAGGGTGATCATAAAGGTGTCTCTCAGGTGATCGGAAAGTATCTGTTGGGTTGTATGTATCGAGATGGGATTTTTCCCTCCCAAGTTGGAGAGATATACTTCGGGCCCACTCGGTAATCGATATCAGCACCGCTTGCAAGCATGTGGTTAAGGAGTTAATCACAAAGTGATATCGGATTACGGAACGAGTAAAGTACTTGCTGTGAACGAGATTGAACTAGGTATGACGGTACCGACGATTGAATCTCGGGCAAGTAAAATATCGCGAGACGAAGGGAATATATATGGGAATGATTGAATCCTGGCATCATGGTTCATCCGATATTATCATCGATGAATGTGTGGGAGTCAATATGGGTTACCAGACCCCGCTGTTGATTATTGATAGAAGATCATGTCTGCATATTCTCGAACCCGCAGGGTCACACACTTAACGTATCTCGACGCTAGGATAGATTGGATAATTGGTTTATGAATTTTTGTTCGGAGTCTCGGATGGGATCCGGGACATCACGAGAGGTTTCGGAATGGTCCGGAGAATAAGATTCATATAAGGCAGTGCAGTTTTTGGAGTTCAGAATTGTTCCGGGTTAATCGGTATTGTACCGGAAGCTTCTAGAACCTTCCGGAAGGGGACCAACGTGGCCCCACCTTCCGGGAGGGGGCATGGGCCTATGAGGGAGTGTCCTGGCCGCATTGGGCCAGGGGCACAAGGCCCCATAGGGCCCAGCCGACTAAGAGAGGTTTAAACTCGAGATAGACCTTCTAGAAGGGGGGTTTCCTTGCCCCCCACTCCTTATCCTTTGGGGCCGCCGGTTTTGGCTTGGGGGAGGGGCTAGGGCTGCGCCCCCCTCTATATAAAGAGGGGTGGGGGCGCACCAACCCCCTACACCTTCCCCTCCAACCCTAGCCGCCCTGCTGCCCTCCTCTCTCCCTCCCGACTGCTTGTAGGCGAAGCCCTGCTGCAGAAATTCTCCACCATATACACCACGCCGTCGTGTTGTAGATCCAATCCATCTCTCCACCATACTTGCTGGTCCGAGGAAGGAGGAGACGTCGAGGTGCTGCACGTGTGCATCTCACGGAGGCACCGCCACTTGTGGTGCTAGATTGGATCGGATCGCGAGGAGGAGAAGCGAGTACGACTACATCACCCACGTTCCGACGAACGTTCCGCTGTGCGAATCTTCAAGGGTATGAAGATCTAATCCAATCTCTCTTGTTGTTTGCATCTCATAGATTAGATCTTGGCTTTCCCTCTGTTCGCATCCGTAGAAAATTTTGATTTACTATACCGCGAAACCCTTCAGTGGTATCAGAGCTAGATCTATGCGTAGATGTGTTTCACGAGTAGAACGCAACATGGTTGTTGCGGGCGTTGATGTTTTCTATTGCAAGCCTCTTGTTTGTGTTCTTCTTATGACGCGGGATAGTGAGATTGAAGCGGTCCAGGCCAACCTTACGCGACGTCGTTCGCGAGACCGGCTCCGCACTTGACGTGTGGCTTGTTCCACACATGCGGCTGGTGGATGTCAGTTTCTCTCACTATAGTTGTCATGGGATTAACACCGGAGTTTGGCAACCATAATATCACCGTTGTGGCTTTCCGTAGGTAAGAATCGTTCTTAGCATCTACTCCCATAAGCCACGTAAAACATGCAACAACAAAGTAGAGGCGTCTAACTTGTTTTTGTCAGGGAGTGTTTTCTGTGATATGGTATGGCCCAAGATGTGATGTGTATAATGTATGCGATGATCATGTTTTGTAATGTTTCACGACTTGCATGTCGGTGAGTACACAACCGGCAGGAGCCATATGGTTGTCTTTATAATTGTGTATGACCTGCGAGTCAACTTCTTATATGCCATGTAATAGCTTTACTTTATCGCTAAGTAGTTAGCAATAGTTGTAGTTGCTATTCGTGGTGGAGGCAATCATGATGGAGTGATGGAGATCATGCCGGAACGCACAAGATGGAGATCATTGCGCGAAGATTGGCTATACCATGTCACATAAAGTTATATGCATGTGATGTTTATCCTTTTATGTTTCTTATTATGCTTAGATCGCGACGGTAGCATTATAAGATGATTCCTCACTTAAAGATCAAGATAAAAAAACTGTGTTCTCCCCAAGTATGCACCGTTGCGAAAGTTCGCCGTGTCCAAGCATCACGTGATGATCGGGTGCTATAGACTCTACGCTCACATACAACGGGTGCAAGCCAGTTTTGCACACGCGGAAATACTTGGGTCTAACTTGACGAGCCTAGCATGTACAGACATGGCCTCGGAACACATGAACCGAAAGGTTAAGCATGAGTCATATGAATGATATGATCGACACTTCGTTGTCCACCATTGAAACCACATCTCTTCTCGTGAAGATCGGATTAGGTGTGGTGAATTTGGATCGTGTTCACTAAACAACTTGAGGGATGTTGAATTTAGTGGGAGTTCATCTAGTAATTTGATTAAAAGTTGAACTAGTTATCATGAACATAATCTAATTTGTACTTGCAATACTGTAGATCAAATGGCTAAGTCCAACTTCAACTTCAACGTTTTCGCTGAGAAGGAAAAGCTTAGAAACAATGGGTCTAACTTCACCAATTGGTTTCGCAATCTAAGAATCATTCTCTCTGGCGGTCAAAAGGACTATGTCCTTGGGAAAGCGTTAGGTGACCCCCCTGCTGCAACTGCACCGGCTGATGAGAAAGCTGTCTATCAGTCATGCAAAGATGATTATGGTGTGATTAAGAGCACCATGTTGTTTGCTATGGAACCGGAACTTCAAAATCGTTTTGAAGACTATCCCAGGCCCTTTGGGATTCTCGAAGAGCTGAAAACCATGTTTCAAACTCAGGCCCGTTCTGAGAGATATGAGATCTCTGAGAAGTTCTTTAACTGCAAGATGGAGGAAGGGAGTTCCGTTAGTGAGCACGCCATTAAGATGACGGGCTACACTCAACGCCTTGAGCAACTGGAATGCACGATTCTAGAGGAGCTCAAGATTGACAGGGTTCTGCAAGCACTCCCTCCCAGCTACAAAAGTTTTGTAGTGACTCATAATCAGATTGGTTCTACTGATATGATCACCGAGCTCTTTGCAAAGCTGAAGGCCGCGGAAGTGGACATCAAAAAGGATAATCATGTGTTGATGGTCAACAAGCCCACCTTTAAGAAAGGTAAGGGAGCAAAGAAGCCCTTCAAGAAGGGCGGCGGCAGGCGCACTGCCCCTGCTGAGAAGAAGCTCAAGTCTGGTCCTAAGCCGGACACTGAGTGCTTCTATTGCAAGGACAAGGGTCACTGGAAGCGCAACTGTCCGAAGTACTTAGCGGACAAGAAGGCTGGCACCATCAAAGGTATATTTGATATACATGTTATTGATGTTTTCCTTACTAGCCCTCGTTGTAGTGCCTGGGTATTTGATACCGGTTCAGTTGCTAATATTTGTAACTCAAAACAGGAGCTACGGAATAGACGGCGGCTTGCGAGGGATGAGGTGACGATGCGCGTTGGCAACGGATCAAGAGTTGATGTGATGGCCGTCAGCACGCTCTCCTTAGTTTTACCTTCGGGATTAGTTTTAAACCTTAATAAATGTTATTATGTGCCTGCGTTGAGCATGAACATTATTTCTGGATCGTGTTTATTGCAAGACGGTTATTCATTTAAATCGGAGAATAATGGTTGTTCTATTTATATGAGTAACATCTTTTATGGTCATGCACCTCTTGTGAATGGTTTATTTCTTCTAAATCTCGAAAGGGATGAAACACACATCCATAACATTGAGGCTAAGAGATGCAAAGTAGATAGTGATAATACTAATTATTTGTGGCACTGTCGTCTAGGTCATATTGGTGTAAAGTGCATGAAGAAACTCCATTCTGATGGACTTTTGGAGTCTCTTGATTTTGAATCATTTGACACATGCGAACCATGCCTCATGGGCAAGATGATCAAAACCCCGTTCTCCGGTATGATGGAGCGAGCAACGGACTTGTTGGAAATCATACATACCGATGTATGCGGACCGATGAGTGTTTCGACGCGCGGTGGATATCGCTATTTTCTCACTTTTACCGATGACTTAAGTAGATATGGGTATGTCTATTTAATGAAACATAAATCTGAAACATTTGGAAAATTCAAGGAATTTCAGAATGAAGTGGAGAACCATCGTAACAGAAAGATTAAGTTTCTACGATCCGATCGTGGGGGCGAATATTTGAGTTATGATTTTCTCACGCATCTTAAAGCAAGCGGAATTGTTTCGCAACTCACGCCACTCGGAACAGCACAGCGCAATGGTGTGTCTGAACGCCGGAATCGAACCTTATTAGATATGGTCCGATCAATGATGTCTCTTACTGATTTGCCGTTATCATTTTGGGGTTATGCATTAGAAACCGCTGCATTCACTTTAAATAGGGCTCCATCTAAATCCGTTGAGACAACACCGTATTAACTATGGTTTGGTGCTAAACCTAAGTTGTCGTTTCTTAAAGTTTGGGGATGTGAAGCTTACGTCAAGAAGTTGATGCCGGACAAGCTCGAACCCAAAGCGGAGAAATGCGTCTTCATAGGATACCCTAAGGAAACTATTGGGTATACCTTCTATCACAGAACCGAAGGCAAAGTGTTTGTCGCAAAGAACGGTTCCTTTCTTGAGAAGGAGTTTCTCTCGAAAGAAGTGAGTGGGAGGAAAGTAGAGCTAGACAAGGTTATTGAACCTTCTCTTGAATTGGAGAGTAGCGCAGCACCTGAAATTGTTCCAGTGCCGCCTGCACCAACAATAGAGGAAACTAATGACAAGGATCATGAAGCTTCGGACGATGCTGCTACTGAACGTCGCAGGTCGACAAGGTCGCGTGCCCCTCCTGAGTGGTATGGCAACCCTGTCTTGACTGTCTTGTTAGTAGAAGACAATGAACCTACGAACTATGAGGAAGCGATGATGAGCCCAGACTCTGAGAAATGTCTAGAAGCCATGAAATCCGAATTGGGATCCATGAGCGAAAACCGAGTATGGACTTTGGTGGACCCTCCTAGCGACCGAAAGGCCGTTGAGTGCAAATGGATCTTCAAGAAGAAAACGGACGCGGATGGTAATGTTACCGTCTATAAAGTACGACTTGTTGCGAAAGGTTTTCGACAAGTTCAAGGTGTTGACTACGATGAGACTTTCTCTCCCGTAGCGATGTTTAAGTCCATTCGGATTTATTAGCAATTGCTGCGTTTCATGATTATGAAATATGGCAGATGGATGTCAAGACTGCGTTCCTCAATGGCAACATTGATGAAGAGTTGTATATGATGCAACCCGAAGGTTTTGTCTATCCTAAGGATGTTGATAAAGTATGCAAACTTCAGCGTTCCATTTATGGACTAAAGCAAGCATCTCGGAGTTGGAACCTTCGTTTTGATCAAGTGATCAAGAGCTTTGGATTTGTTCCAAATTGCTACGAAGCTTGCATCTACAAGAAAGTGAGTGGGAGCTTGGTGACATTTCTGGTACTATATGTGGATGACATATTGATTATTGGAAATGACATCAACATGCTTAAAGATGTGAAGAGTTATTTGAACAAGTGTTTTTCAATGAAAGACCTAGGTGAAGCTGCTTATATATTGGGCATCAAAATCTATAGAGATAGACAAAGACGCCTGATAGCTTTAAGCCAGAGTACATACCTAGACAAAGTTCTGAAAAGGTTCAGAATGGATAAGGCAAAGAAAGGTTCAGTGCCTATGTTGTCAGGTAAGATATTGAGCAAGGCTCAGTGTCCAGCTACGGTAAATGACAGGGAAGCTATGAGCAAAGTGCCTTATGCCTCGGCCATAGGTTCTATCATGTATGCCATGCTGTGTACTAGACCGGATGTGTCCAATGCTCTTAGTTTGACGAGCAGGTATCAAAGTGATCCAGGAGTGGAACACTGGACAGCCGTGAAGAACATCCTAAAGTACCTAAATAGGACTAAAGAAATGTTCTTAGTCTATGGGGGTGATGAACAACTCGTCGTAAAAGGTTACGTCGATGCTAGTTTCGACACCGACAAGGATGATTCTAAATCTCAGACAGGATACGTTTATATTTTGAATGGAGGAGCTGTGAGCTACAGAAGCTGCAAGCAAAGCGTGATCGCGGGATCTACAGTAGAAGCGGAATACATGGCGGCTGCAGAAGCGTCAAGTGAAGGAGTTTGGATCAGAAACTTCATCACTGAGCTTGGCGTGGTTCCAAGTGCATTGGACCCACTGGAGATATTGTGTGACAACACTGGCACCATAGCACTTGCTAAGGAACCAAGATATCATCCAAAGACCAAGCATATCAACCGCAAGTTTCATATAATCCGAGATTATATAGCAGATGGAGATCTGAAGATTAGCAAAGTACATACAGATCTGAATGTCGCAGATCCATTGACTAAACCTCTTCCACGTGCAAAACATGATCAGCACCTTAGTTCCATGGGTGTGAGATTGTTGCCA
Organism: Avena sativa; assembly: GCA_916181665.1. Classification (NCBI taxonomy): domain Eukaryota; kingdom Viridiplantae; phylum Streptophyta; class Magnoliopsida; order Poales; family Poaceae; genus Avena; species Avena sativa. The sequence goes on from OV702282.1 coordinate 202,496,526, forward strand.
GATGTAAACTAGATTATTGACTCTAGTGCAAGTGGGAGACTGTTGAAATTATGCCCTAGAGGCAATAATAAAGCTGTTATTATTATAATTCTTGTTCATGATAATGTTTATATTCCATGCTAGAATTGTATTAAGCGGAAAATTTAATACTTGTGTGGTTTGTGAACAACACCGTGTCCCTAGTATGCCTCTATGGACTAGCTCATTGATTAATGATGGTTAAGGTTTCCTAACCATGGACATGAGTTGTCGATTAATAATGAGATCATATCATTGGGAGAATGATATGGTGGACAGACCCAAACTAAGCGAAGCAATTAGATCGTGTCATCGTGTTCGTCTTTGCGAAGCTTTTCTTATGTCAAATATTGTATTCCTTAGACCATGAGATAATACAACTCCCTGGTATCGGAAGAAAGCTTTGAGGTCATCAAATGTCATCCTATGAGAGGGTGATCATAAAGGTGTCTCTTAGGTGATCGGAAAGTATCTGTTGGGTTGTATATATCGAGATGGGATTTGTCCCTTCCAAGTTGGAGAGATATACTTCGGGCCCACTCGGTAATCGATATCAGCACCGCTTGCAAGCATGTGGTTAAGGAGTTAATCACAAAGTGATATCGGATTACGGAACGAGTAAAGTACTTGCTATGAACGAGATTGAACTAGGTATGACTGTACCGACGATCGAATCTCGGGCAAGTAAAATATCGCGAGACGAAGGGAATATATATATATGGGATTGATTGAATCCTGGCATCGTGGTTCATCCGATATGATCATCGATGAATGTGTGGGAGTCAATATGGGTTACCAGACCCCGCTGTTGATTATTGATAGAAGATCATGTCTGCATATTCTCGAACCCGCAGGGTCACACACTTAACGTGTCTCGACGCTAGGATAGATTGGATAATTGGTTTATGAGTTTTTTGTTCGGAGTCTCGGATGGGATCCGGGACATCACGAGAGGTTCCGGAGTGGTCCGGAGAATAAGATTCATATAAGGCAGTGCAGTTTTTGGAGTTCGGAATTGTTCCGGATTAATCGGTATTGTACCGGAAGCTTCTAGAACCTTCCGGAAGGGGACCAACGTGGCCCCACCTTCCGGGAGGGGGCATGGTCCTATGAGGGAGTTCCCTAGCCGCATTGGGCCAGGGCACAAGGACCCATAGGGCCCAGCCGACCAAGAGAGGTTTAAACTCAAGATATACCTTCTAGAAGGGGGGGTTTCCTTGCCCCCCACTCCTTATCCTTTGGGGCCGCCGGTTTGGGCTTGGGGGAGGGGCTAGGGCTGCGCCCCCCCTCTATATAAAGAGGGGTGGGGGCGCACCAACCCCCTACACCTTCCCCTCCAACCCTAGCCGCCCTGCTGCCCTCCTCTCTCCCTCCCGACTGCTTGTAGGCGAAGCCCTGCTGCAGAAATTCTCCACCATATACACCACGCTGTCGTGTTGTAGATCCAATCCGTCTCTCCACCATACTTGCTGGTCCGAGGAAGGAGGAGACGTCGAGGTGCTGCACGTGTGCATCTCACGGAGGCACCGCCACTTGTGGTGCTAGATCAGATCGGATCGCGAGGAGGAGAAGCGAGTACGACTACATCACCCACGTTCCGACGAACGTTCCGCTGTGATAATCTTCAAGGGTATGAAGATCTAATCCAATCTCTCTCGTTGTTTGCATCTCCTAGATTAGATCTTGGCTTTCCCTCTGTTCGCATTTGTAGAAAATTTTGATTTACTATACCGCGAAACCCTTCATGATCTGGTTGTGCTTGTGAAGTCGACAGCACACCCTTTGCATGCTTGTGTGTGTGCAGCCTATGTGCCTTCTATGCACATTGGATAGGTTCAGAAAATTTGAACTTACTATTACCAATCTACTTTTACCTTGGCTGGTGAATTGGTCCCTTTTTGGCTGTCATTTGCATTCTGGCTGGGAATTTATGAAAGATGAAATCTTTCATATTGGTGAAACTTGCCCCTCCTTAACATTTCTCAATGATGAGATTGTCAAGGTCACCTCACTCACATATCTGAGAGAAATACATACTAACACTAATCTTGTTTTATTTCTGTTTAATCTTTGTTTTGCAGGTTCAAATATAAAGATGAAGATTTAGTTTAGGTTTTAGATATAGGATAGTTAGTAGATGTAATTTTATTAGTCCTTTGTAATTTTTCTTTTATAGTTCTTGTAATCTTTATTTTATTCAATTGTAATAAAGATTATATTATTATTATTAAAGAATATTCTTATTCTTTATACTGTTGTAATTTGTTTATGTCTTTATAATATGAAAATGAATTTCATAATTTCTATTGTTTTGAGATTTAAGTTATACTCATATATCTTAATTCATTTAAGATTCAAATCTTATATCTAAATCATTAAAATTATTATTCAAACACTTAAGTTTTTAAATTCAAACCCATTTCAAAACACACATACTTCTTTTAAGATCACATCAAAGTTTATAACAATCCTCCTTTAAGTCTAAACCTAATCTTAAAGTAAGAAAGAAACATTGATCACTTAAGGTTTGAAGGGAATATGGCCGAGAGGCAATAATAAAGTGGTTATTATCGTATTCCTTATTTATGATAAATGTTTATTTTACATGCTATAATTGTATTAATACGGAAACGTTAATACATGTGTGTTTAATAAACAAAAAGAAAGTTCCTAGTTATGCCTCTCTTATAAACTAGCTCGTTGATTAACAAGATGATCAAAGTTTCCTGATCATGGACATTGGATGTTGTTACTAACGAGGTCACAACATTAGTGTAATGATGTGATGAACATTCATCCGAAGTATAGCATTACGATCAAAGTCGTTGAGTTTATATTGCTATAACAACTTGGGAAGTGATCATAATCCTTAGACCATGAGATCATGTCAATCACTATCACCGGAAGAGTTTCTCGATGACATCAAACGTCACACCGTAACTGGGTGATTATAAAGATGGCTTCAGAACTACTAAAGTGTTAAGTTGAGACCCATGGATCGAGAGTGGAATTTGTTCATCCCGATGACGGATAGATATGCTCTAGGCCCTCTCGGTGATATCACATTGATTAGCTTGCAAGCAAGTGATTTGATCACTAGAATGTTATATCACGGGAACAAGAAAAGAGTGCATGTCGGTAACGAGATCAAACTAGGTATGGAGATACCGATGATCGAATCTCGGACATGTAATATATCATGAAACAAAGGGATTAAGATACTAGCGTAAAAGGTTCACACGGTCACAGAAGTCATCGTTGAATGTGTGGGAGTCAGTACGGATCTCCAGGTCCCGCTGCTGATTATTGATCGGAGAGGGGTCTCGATCATGTCTGCATTATTCGCAAACCGTAGGGTGACACACTTAAGGGATACCGACACCATTCGGAGCAAATTATATGCCAGAAAAAGAAAAGGAAAGCGCAGGAATTTATTTCACTAGACACTGAAACTGTTTCGGTTGAAATTGCTGAAACTGGTTCTGCATGTGAAATGGAATACTAGCAAGGGGTTTTATGTGAATGTTTGTTAATTAAAGTAATTAACAAATTCTGAATAAATAAATAAAAAAGTTTTATTTAAATGAGAGCTTGCATTAAATTTGGTGGAAATTTAATGCATGTGAGTGGATTTTTGAGTGGAGGCTTTTTAATGGGAGTGGAGGCTTTTCATTTTGAGTGGGAGCTCCACCCACATGAATGTGGAAGAGGTGGGGGCAGCCCCCATGGCTGGGCGCCATGCCCCGTGGGTGCCCCCCCTCTCCCCTATAAAAGGCCCCCTCTCCTCCTCTCAAAGCACACCTCCTCGCGAAGGATCTCTCTCCCCCCTTTAGAATTTCCCCATGGTCTCGGATCAGCGAGATACATGTTCCCGGTGGCTTTTTCTGGAAGGATTTGTTGCTTCCGCTGCTTCACTGGAGCGAGGGTGCGGAGGTTGTCGGGGTACCTGTACGTGTGTGCGATCACGGATGCACCACTGCTTTGAGGTGCTGGACTTGATCGTGCTGGACCAGATGGACTTCATCACGATCTTGATATCGGCAAGCGTTCGTCTACATCATCCATGAGTACAACCTCGTTAACGCTATTCGGTCTTCGAGGGTATGTATTCTATGGATGTATATCCACCCGTTGCTTGTATCTAGTAGATAGATCTTGGTACATAGATGTTTCCATCGTAGGAAATTTTTTGTTTTCTATGCTGCGAACCCTACAGTGGTATCAGAGCCGGATCTATGCGTAGATGCTTTGCACGGGTAGTACACATATGAGTATGTGGGCGATGATGATCATTTTATTGCTTCTTAGTTGTACTTTGGATTTTGGTGGCATAGTGGGATGAAGCGGCCCGGACAAACTTTACATGTCCTCGCACATGAGACCTGTTCCACGCTTGACATGCAACTAGTTTGCATAAGTGGCTAGCGGGTGTCTGTCTCTCCTACTATAGTCAATATCTAATTTGCAACAAGTTGTCAACAATTTGGTTATCCTCGTTGTGGTTCATGTTCGTAGGTAAGAACGGTTCTATCTTCGAAAGGCCTAAGCCACGTAAAACTTGCAATGGACAAATTAGAGGTGTCTAGTTTAGATTGTTGCTGGGCTAGTGTTATGATATGGTGATGTTGTAAGTAGAAGTATGAGATGATACTCTTACAACACACATAGCGTGTAAGTTCCATAGACCTTGGCCTTACACATAAAGGTATGATAGAGATCATACCACGGTGCACATGATGGAGATCATATGCGGGAACCATATCATTTCACTTATTAACATGAGATGTTTGATTGCATCTTATATTGCTATTTTAGCATTTTATTAGCATAATAAGATGATCCCTCATTTAAATATCAAGATAAGAATGTGTTCTTCCTTAAGTATGCACCGACAATGTTTCGTTGCTTCAAGGCATCACGTGATGATCGGGTGTACTTGAATCCACGCGCATATCTCTGGTGTAAGACAGTTACACACGCGAATACTAAGGTTCTTACTTGGCGAGCCTATCATGTATAGACATGGCCTCGGAACACGGACCGAAAGGTTAAGCATGAGTCATATAGTAGATATGATGCCCATTTGATGCTCGCCTTTGAAGCTACACCGACTCACGTGATGATCGGACTTGGTGTAGTGGATTTGGTTCATGTAATCACCAAAAAGACACGAGGGATGTCGTTTTTGAGTGGGAGTTCATTTCTAATTTGGATTAGTAGAACTCAATTTATCATAAATTAAATCAAAGTGAATTTGCATAATTTGTTGTAGTCATTGGCATTCGTTCACCACCTTATGCATAGTTGTAATTGAGATAATAGAACTATAGAATTCTGGATATATACTTTACGAACTGGTATCGTATTGTGTTGAGTGTCAATCTAAAGTTTAAAGTCCTATTGCAAACTTTCAGCAAACTCTGTTTACTCCGTAAGATTTAATAATTGGTATTAAATCGAGAGTAACAATTCCAGTGTTAGTATCTTAAGTATCATGTTTGCCTCCATGATTCTTGATTGTTTTTAAATATCAAGGTTGTCTAGGAGCTGAAAGAATTGTTTTAGAAACCATCATGTGTGACAGATATAACGATATCTAAAACAATTTTTGGTTGCAATATGATAGAGTATAATATGTGTTCTCATATAGGATGAGAATTTACAAAGGTTGGAGATGCTAGACATCCTAATCATCCAAAAGGGTTTTGGAAAGCAACATTATACTCACGATTCTCCTTATAAGCTACATTAGCTTGATCATGAAATTCGTCATGATAAGGATGAATAGAAGATGTATGTAAAGTGTTTACTACACTAAAAGATTACTAAAGAATGGATTTTAAAAGAATACCGATCATTTTGATGATGGTGATCTACTTCAAAGTGCAAGTCCAAAGGTATTATTATTTGAATATACACGCTTTGGACTATGTGTCATGTATATGACGCCACTTTGGTGTTGATAGATTCTTTTAAAAAGTAAAAAAGGAAATGCTGAAAGAGAATCTATAAAATATATTTGGCAGAAAAGAAAAGATTGGAAATATCCAATTTAGGTATATGGATGATATACATGTTATGGTTATATTCTTTGCTTGTTAAACAATGTGGTTCTTGGGTATTGGATACCGAATTGGTTGGTATAAAATTTCATACGGAACGACGCAATTCATAAACCACAATGGCCTAAATAACTAGCAAGAGAATATGTGATGATGTTCATCGAAAACAAACAAACCGTTGTTTGTATTTCTCGTTGACATCAAAGCTTGACTTCAAGATTTGTTTTAATAATTGTTATTTGAATCAGGTATTATGAGAACAAAGGTTGTTCAAATAATTACCGTATTCCATATAAGATGGATGATTTACAAATCTAGTTGAAGAAATCACATCCATAAAGCCTAATGCTAAAATGTCGCAAGACAAATGATTGAAAGATCACTTACGAAGTGACATCGCTGTTTAAATTATATTGGAAGAAAACATGAAGAATCTCCATATTCATGGATTTTTGGAGACTTTGATTTGATCAAGTGACGCTTGTGAGAATTTCCACGTGATAATTAAAACTTCGTTCTAAGGCCAAAGAAGAACGAACGACTAAAATATTGGAATTTATACATATCGATGTATGTAGTCCATTATGTGTAGTCGTAAGCGATGGGTTTCAACTTCATATACTTTCTCCGGAAATTTGAGTGAATGTTCACTTAATGAGAATGAAGTATGAAATATTCGAAAATGTTTCAAAGACTTTCAAGATGAAGTGGAAAATCATTGTAACAAGAAAATAAATAGTTTATGATTTTATCATAAGGGATTTATTTGAGTTACAAGTGTAACAAGAAAATAAATGAATTATGATTTTATCATAAAGGGATTTATTTGAGTTGCAAGTTTAGCAAAACACCTAGATTTACATCTCCCGAAACACCATAGGAGTATGGAGTGTTTGAGATTTGTAATGAAACCTTGTTTGACATGGTTGGATCAAAGGTGTTATTCATAAAACTGCCATTATGTTTTAAAAGATTAAAGCTTTAGAGACTACCCCTTTTACACTAAAAAGAGCTCCATCTTGATCCGTTGAAATGACACCATGGAAGTTATTGTTTGGGGTAAAACCCAAGTTGTCATTTCTTAAATTTTGGTATGCTAAACATAAGTAAGATGTTTACAACCGAAGTCGGATGAGCATGTCTTTGTAGGTTATTTTGAATAACAATTGGTTATTCCTCCATAACACCAAGGACAAAAGGGTTTGTCGCTTGAAATATGAAGTTTCTTGAAGAAGGAATTTTTCGTAAAAGTTAAGTGGGAGGACAATAGAACTTTGATAAGGTTAACGAACCTTAGCTATATGTGCTGAGTTGCGCATCGTCGGAAATCGTTTCGAAGGCTGCCATAATGCTCATAGCTTATGTGCCTCGAAGGTTGCGGTCACTGAGGTCTAAAGTTCCTATTGAACCAAGAAGGTCGGATAAACAATCAAATGATTGAGATTTGAGAGTAAATCATTATTGTTTGACAATGATGAACGACTACAAAGAAGCGATGATGGGCCCTGACTCCGTCAAATGGCTTGAAGCCATAAAATCCGTGATAGTTCCATACACGAGAAATCAAGTTTTGAACTTGGAAGACCCTCCGGAAAGGTGTAAAAACCTATCAGTCGTATTTGGATCTATAAAGAGACAGACATTGATGTTTCACATCTATGAAATAGTCGACATGTCGTAAAGTATTTTACGACAATGTTCAAGGAGTTGACTATGACAAGATTTGATCTTTCATAGCGATATTTAGTCTGGACGGATTAAAATAGCAACCACTACATATAATTTGGTATATGGTAGATGAATAAATAAAACAAAGTTCTTTTAATAGAATGGTTACCTAGGACGTGTACATGACATGGTCCAAAGGGTTTTGTTAAATTCAAAGGATGCTAAAAGGGCATGCAAACTTCAATGGTTGAAGTAAGCATCGCAGAGTTGGAATCTTCACCATAATGAAAAAGGATTTTCATCAGGAGACGATGAAGATGCTTGCATTTGCAAGAAATTAAGTGGGAGCGCTGAGACATATTTCTAATACATTATGTGGAGGACATCTTGTTGATTAGAAATGATGTATATTTTATTGACAAAGGTTAAGAATTTCATTTCGATGAAAGACTTAGGCAAAACCCGAATATTTAGCATGAATGTCTATAGTGGATAGACTGTGACGCTAATATGGTTGTGCCAAACGTACATATATGAGATATTGAAGGAGTTCAATATAGAAACGACTAGAAACGGTTCTTGTCGCATGGAAAGAAATTGAATCAAGATTCAAGTGCATCAACTCTTGATAAGTGAAACAAGATTCAAGTGCTTTGACACTTGATGAGTGAAATCACGAGAATGTTTTGATCAATCATACCATGATATGTACACATCCAGATATGTCTTATGCTCTAAGTGTTATGAGCATATACCAGAATGAATCGTAAAATGATCATTGGACTATAGTAAGGATATTCTTATGATCTTTTGGAAGAACTAAGAATATATTTGTGTAGAGGTGACAAACAATTACAAATAGTTCATTGTAAAGCGTTACATTGATACTAGTTTTGTCGCAAGATACAAATTAAGTGTATCTCAATTTAAACTATGAGTGGCACAATGAAATGGAAAGGAGTTTTTATGATGGATTTGGATGTATTCCAAAGTTAACACATTGTGACGAATACTACAACAAAAGGCTAAGTATATGACTGCTATAGTAGCGGCAAAGGAGGGAATTTGTGTCAAGTAGTTTGTTATCAACCTAAGGTGTGGTTCGCAATGGGATAACACTAAAGATATATTGTGTGACAATAGTATCGACGTGTTTTAACCCCAAGGAACTAAAGGTCTCACCAAAAGACCAAATTTATACAATGCCATATCATTAGAGAATGAGTGATGCGTGGAGACGCAAAGACATGCAAATACACACGGACCTGAAAGCATCAGATCCGTAGATTATGTTAACCACTTGCAGTTGCGTATATGGAAGACCAGAAAGCCATAGGTGTTCAATACGCAAAGTTTTCAAACTAGATTATTGTCTCTAGTGCAAGTGGGAGACTGAAGGGAATATGCCCGAGAGGCAATAATAAAGTGGTTATTATCATATTCCTTATTTATGATAAATGTTTATTTTACATGATATAATTGTATTAATACGGAAACGTTAATACATGTGTGTTTAATAAACAAAAAGGAAGTTCCTAGTTATGCCTCTCTTATAAACTAGCTCGTTGATTAACATGATGATCAAAGTTTCCTGTCATGGACATTGGATGTTGTTAATAACGAGGTCACAACATTAGTGTAATGATGTGATGAACATTCATCCGAAGTATAGTATTACGATCAAAGTCATTGATTTTATATTGCTATAACAACTTAGGAAGTGATCATAATCCTTAGACCATGAGATCATGTCAATCACTAACACCGGAAGAGTTTCTTGATGACATCAAACGTCACACCATAACTGGGTGATTATAAAGATGGCTTCAGAACTACTAAAGTGTTAAGTTGAGACCCATGGATCGAGAGTGGAATTTGTTCATCCCGATGACGGATAGATATGCTCTGGGCCCTCTCGGTGATATCACATTGATTAGCTTGCAAGCAAGTGATTTGATCACTAGAATGTTATATCACGGGAACAAGAAAAGAGTGCATGTCGGTAACGAGATCAAACTAGGTATGGAGATACCGATGATCGAATCTCGGACATGTAATATATCGTGAAACAAAGGGATTAAGATACTAGCGTAAAAGGTTCACACGATCACAGAAGTCATCGTTGAATGTGTGGGAGTCAGTACGGATCTCCAGGTCCCGCTGCTGATTATTGATCGGAGAGGGGTCTCGATCATGTCTGCATTATTCGTGAACCGTAGGGTGACACACTTAAGGGATACCGACACCATTCGGAGCAAAATATATGCCAGAAAAAGAAAAGGAAAGCGCAGGAATTTATTTCACTAGACATCGAAACTGTTTCGGTTGAAATTGCTGAAACTGGTTCTGCATGTGAAATGGAATACTAGCAAGGGGTTTTATGTGAATGTTTTTTAATTAAAGTAATTAACAAAATTATGAATAAATAAATAAAAAAGTTTTATTTAAATGAGAGCTTGCATTAAATTTGGTGGAAATTTAATGCATGTGAGTGGATTTTTGAGTGGAGGCTTTTTAATGGGAGTGGAGGCTTTTCATTTTGAGTGGGAGCTCCACCCACATGAATGTGGAAGAGGTGGGGGCAGCCCCCATGGCTGGGCGCCATGCCCCGTGGGTGCCCCCCCTCTCCCCTATAAAAGGCCCCCTCTCCTCCTCTCAAAGCACACCTCCTCGCGAAGGATCTCTCTCCCCCCTTTAGAATTTCCCCATGGTCTCGGATCAGCGAGATACATGTTCCCGGTGGCTTTTTCTAGAAGGATTTGTTGCTTACGCTGCTTCGCTGGAGCGAGGGTGCGGAGGTTGTCGGGGTACCTGTACGTGTGTGCGATCACGGATGCACCACTGCTTTGAGGTGCTGGACTTGATCGTGCTGGACCGGCTGGACCAGATGGACTTCATCACGATCTTGAGATCGGCAAGCGTTCGTCTACATCATCCACGAGTACAACCTCGTTAACGCTATTCGGTCTTCGAGGGTATGTATTCTATGGATGTATATCCACCCGTTGCTTGTATCTAGTAGATAGATCTTGGTACATAGATGTTCCCATCGTAGGAAAAATTTTGTTTTCTATGCTGCGAACCCTACAAGGTTTTATTTGGCGAAAATTTTACCCACATTTTCACAAATAGATGCATGCAACAATACATAATCCTAAATGTACCCTTCATTAGGTTCCTAAATGCTAGGATGTTACAGACTTCCCCCCTTAAATTAAACTTTGTCCCGAAGTTTGTTGGAGATGTACCTGAATAGTTCTGGATAAGTTTTTCTTAAATCCTCTTCCTTCTCCCATGTGCCTTCCCTTTCAGGGTGATGTTCCCATTGTACCTTGCAATATTTGATTGCCCTATTCCTCAATATTTTCCAATGTTCTTCCAGAATCTTGTAGGGCTTTTCAATATAAGTTAGGTCTGCTTGTAGTTCTATCTCTTGATGTGTTATTGCATCCTCTGGAGCTTTCAAACATTTGCGAAGTTGTGACACATGAAAAACATTATGCACTTGAGCCAGTCTTGATGGTAACTCTAAAGCATAAGCTATAGTTCTGTTTTGGCTCAGTATCTTGAATGGTCCGATATATCTTGGACTCAATTTCCCTTTAACTCCGAACCTTTTTACTCCTTTCATTGGACTTACTTTCAAATAGACCATATCTCCTACTTCTGGATGCCATGATCTTCGGCTTTGATCCGCACAACTTTTCTGCCTGCTCTGGGCTATTTTCAGTCTATCCCTGATCTTATCAATGATGTCTTGTCTCTCCTTGATATAATCTGGCGCAAATTCTTTGCTGCTTCCAGGTTCATACCAACATATTGGTGATCTACACTTCCTTCCATACAGAACCTCATATGGAGCTGCCTTCAGACTACTCTGATAGCTATTGTTATAAGAAAATTCTGCCAATGGTAGGTGATCCTCCCATGTTCCTCCAAAATATAGTGCACAAGCCCTCAACATGTCTTCTAGTATTTGATTTGTTCTTTCAGTTTGACCTCCTGTCTCAGGATGATATGCCGTGCTGAAATCTAACTTTGAACCAAGTGCTTCATGCAATTGCTTCCAAAATGCTGAAGTAAACACTGATCCCCTATCAGTTACGATCTTCTTGGGTACTCCATGCTTACTTACTATCTCTTTGACATATATTTCAACTAACTTCTCGGCATTATCCTTTTGATTCACTGGAATAAAATGTGCACTCTTAGTGAGTCTGTCCACTATTACCCATATCATGTCCTTCTTTTTTGGTGTCATAGGTAATCCTGTGATAAAATCCATGCCTATTTCCTCCCATTTCCATTCAGGAATTTCTAAGGGTTGTAATGGTCCTGCTGGATTTTGATGTTTAGCTTTCACCCTTTGACAAGTATGGCATTCAGATACATATTTAGCAATATCTCTTTTCATGTTATTCCACCAGAATAGTTCCTTTAAATCCATATACATCTTAGTACTCCCTGGATGTATAGAATATGGGGTAGCATGTGCTTCTTTGAGTATGACATTTCTGATCTCAATCACATCTGGAACACATAAACGATCTTGGAACCATAAAGATCCATAATCTCCAAGGCGAAAAACTGATTTTTGCCCTTGAGATATCCGCCGAATTTCCTCCGCAATAAAAGGGTCTTCTTCTTGACGTCTAAAACTTTCTTGCTTAAGATCACTGTCATGTTCTGCAACTACCTACATAGTCACTAATCCTCCAAGAACCTCTGTCCTGATGAATTGGAGTTCTAATCTTTCCAAGTCCATTTGTAACTCTTTTGGTAACTCTCTGTTGCTAGGCTGAATCTCTGCACTCTTTCTGCTTAAAGCATCTGCTACAACGTTTGCTTTTCCTGGGGTGTAATTGATTGTTAGATCATAATCCTTGATTAATTCCAACCAACGCTTCTGTCCCATGTTCAATTCCTTTTGAGTGAAGAAATATTTGAGACTTTTATGGTCAGTGTATAACTCACATCTGGCTCCATAAAGAAAATGCCTCCATCCTTTCAGTGCAAAAACTACTGCTGCTAACTCTAAATCATGAGTTGGATAGTTGACTTCATGTGGTTTCAATTGTCTTGAACCATAAGCAATTACTTTCTGATCTTGCATTAATACACAACCCAAACCTTCTTTAGATGCATCATAGTATACGGTGAAATCCTTCCCTGTTTCAGGAACTGCTAAGATTGGAGCTGTGGTTAATCTCGTTTTCAACTCTTGGAAACTTGCTTCACACTTCTCATCCCACTTAAATGGTGTATTCTTCCTTAATAATTTGGTCATTGGTCCGGCTATTTTGGAGAAACCTTCAATGAATCTCTGATAATAACCAGCCATTCCTAGGAAACCTCAAATTTGTTTCACATTGGTTGGTGCAGTCCACTCTAGTACCGACTGAACTTTAGATGGATTCACAGCAATCCCATCTTTACTGATCACATGACCGAGGAATTCTACCTCATCTAACCAGAAGTCACACTTACTGAACTTAGCATAAAGCTTTTGTTCTCTTAAAGTCTGCAATGCTATTCTCAAATGGTCATCATGCTCTTCCTTATCCTTGGAATATCTCAGAATATCATCAATAAAGACGATGACAAACTTGTCCAAATATGGCATGAAGATCTTGTTCATCAGATTCATGAATATTGCCGGTGCATTGGTCAAACAAAATGGTACCACCAAATACTCATGGTGTCCATATCTTGAGACAAATGCTGTTTTTGGAACATCTTCCGGCTTGATTTTTATTTGATGGTATCCAGATCTTAAATCGATCTTTGAAAATACTCCAGCTCCTTTCACTTGATCAAACAAATCTTGAATTCTTGGTAAATGATACTTGTTCTTGATCGTCACGTTGTTCAGATTTCTATAATCACCACACATCCGTTTTCCACCATCTCTCTTATCCACAAAAATTACTGGTGTTCCCCATGGAGATACACTTTCCTGAATAAATCCTTTTCTTGCTAACTCATCAATTTGCTCCTTCAGTTCTTTCAACTCCTTGGGTCCCATTTTATATGGTGCCTGAGCTATTGGTGTTGTACCAGGTATTAGGTCAATGGTGAACTCTACCTCCCGGTCTGGTGGCATTCCTGGTAATTCCGTTGGGAAAACATCTTGGAATTCATTAACTAAAGGAATTTCTTCTAATTTAACTTCCTTCATTGAATTCAATTGCAGATCCACCATGATATGACTGTGTTTATCTGCCTGGTAAACTGTCCTTGCTCCACTTGGAGTTTTGATTGAGACAGTTTTCTCCTCACAATTAATCTGAGCTCCGTGTTCCATCATCCAATCCATCCCCAGCACTACTGCAATTCCCTTCAAAGGAATCACATAAAGGTCTGCGAAATATGTACAACCACAGATCGAGATAACCTAATCTTGTTTTATGTGGTGTACAATCACATTCCCTCCTGCCGTAACTATGGTCATAGGACGTTCTAACGTTGCCCTTCTAATCCCGAACTTATCACAGAATTCTTCAGAAATGAATGAGGTAGTTGCACCAATATCAAATAGAACTTTGTCGGGATTGGTAAGGATATTGAGCGTACCTATTACTACATGCTCCGAATTATCCACCTCCTCGAGGGTTGCATAGTTCAGTTTTCCGGTAGGTCGGTGTCTCTTGTCGTTATTGTTCTTTCCATTGTTTCCTCCTTTATTGGGTTGTCCATTTCCTCCACTGGCTTGTCCTCCTCCCTTGGTAGGCCATCCTCCCGGTGGTTTGCTCGGACAATCCGGCTTGATATGCCCCTTCTGACCACAACCGTAACAGATCACTACAGGCTTTTTGCACTCCCTCTGGAAATGCCCTGGAATTCCACAGTTGTTACAGATAACATTCCTTCTCGGATTAGATTGATTTACACCACTGCCCTTGTTATTGTTATTGTTGTTGTTGCCATAATTCCTATTCCGGGGTTTGAACTCCAGGTTAGGTTTAGGTTTGCTTGCTTGAATTCTCTTGGTTTCCTTCTTGGCTCTCTTCCTCCGGTCCTCTTGGACATTCTTGTAATCATCTTCAAAAGTAATGGCTGCATCCAACAACTGCTGATAAGTTTGCTTATTGGCTAACCTTAGCTGCATCTTCACAAACGGATTTAATCCACGCAAGAAACGTTTCTTCCTCTTATCTTCAGTGTTAACATCCTCCTCAGCATAACGAGACAGTTGGCTAAACTCCCGGATGTACTTCATGACACTAGTATATCCTTGCTGAAGCTCCTCAAATTCTCTCCGCTTCAACTCCATGACGCTTTTCGGAACATGATATTCACGGAATCTCTGCTTAAACTCCTCCCAGGTAAACTCCCTTCCTGGTGGTTGCATAGCTAATTGATTTTCCCACCATGATGCTGCATGTCCGGTCAGCAGATGAGTTGCATACCTCAATTTTTCCTCATCATTGCAACCTACAGTTTTTAGCTTCCTCTCTGTATCTGCTAGCTAGTCTTCTGCATCCATTGGTTCAGGAGCTGATGCAAAAGGTAACGGTCTTGCATTCTGTAAATCAGATAAACTCACTCCTCCACCTTCAGGTGCCCTCTGATTTGCTCTACCCAGCAATTCTTCCATGAACTTGTTCTGGGTCTCTTGCATCATTTGCATACATTGCATAAAGTTCTGCTCCATTAACGGCCTCATTGGTGGTGGTGTTGGTAATGCTTATTGGTTTGCTGCATCTGCATCGGCCTTTTCCTTGGCCTCTCGCTCCATCCGCTGCTTCTCAGTTTCCATTCCTACACCCGTATCCATGACCCTCTAGTCCTGCAACATAAAGCGAATACTCATAATTACATCATGCACATGTGTTCTGAGCTCGACTTTATGCACAAAACTAGTCACACAATGAAGATCCAAAGAAAATCCAAATATGCATTTCACATATTTTACATAATATCATAATGATACAAAGTCACTACAACATATACCATATAGGTATAATCACACAACTACCTTATTACTTGGGGTACAAAACACGGTACTTGATACTACTAACTAATTGTCTTCTTCTAGTAGTAACTACGCTCATCGTACATGCCTGATGTCCAATCGTGATGACGTGTTGTTTGTCGCACAGTTTGTGGAACATATGGCCTTTCAGAAGGAACATACTTTGTATCTGAAGTGTCAAGACTTGAGTCATTACTCAACCTGAGCGCATCGACTCCCTACAGCTCAGCTGAAAAGTCTTCAGAAACATATTCAACATTATCTCCAGCCTGCATCTCCTGAGCTTCATCTCTAGAGTTGTCAACAGGATACGCAGATACAGCTGCTCCCCAGGTGCTCTTGTGGACCAGATAATTGAATACTTGATAATGTATATTCCTTGGGCTTTGATAAGATGTTGATGATTCAAACACTCTTTCCTCGGGATCTTCTTCTTCATCCTGATCATCTATTGACATGGTATTTCTACTTCTGTTATTAGGATTCATCCTTGCACCCTTCCAACTAGATTGTCCAACATTTCTGTCAGAACCATCTGTGGACATCTGGTGTTCATGAGGTCCATTATATGATCCCATTCTCCATCCATCTGAGTTCTCAATAGGAAGTTCTGAGTCAGAACCATCCTCTGAGCCCTATGGTACTACATACCGCATATCTATAGTAAGATCATGTGTAGGTTCATGTCTTGGTGAGTAAGGATATGGTGTAAAAGATTACGGATCTATAGATATATCCTTAAAGATAGGTGTTGCACTACTACTAGCTTCTTTCTCTAACTGGGATGCTAACTGCTTCCTCCTTTCCGGATCAGTTAGATCCTCTAACATGTCATTTTTGTCTTCAACAATCACTTGATGAGTCTTATAAAAAGATGCAACGAGTGTCCGGTATCTGTCCATAAACTTGGAAGCTAACTTAGGATGCTTCTTAACCAAATTAAGATGATCCGGTATAGGCTCCGAGTCTATAGAATCATGAGGTATCACAAAAAATGTGCTACCTTCTAGCTCCTTGGTTTTCTGCTCCCGGATATTAGCTAGTGCCTCCACAACATCAACATCAAAGGCTGCTAAATGACTCCTACCTTCTCCTATGGTTAGATCGTGGTACAGTCCAAGCTTCTCTGGAAGTTGGATACTCACACGATACTTGGATAACATCCGACCATCAAGATAAGTGATAGTGTTCACCGGGATTCTAGTTGGACAATTAAAAAGCTTTAAAAGTTGACGAAGTTGGTCTGTAAATGATCCTTGATAATCATCAAGAGTCTCCTCTTTCCTTATCAAAGTCTGTTTTGGAAACTTTGGTGCCATATCTCTGTATATCAGAAAAATAATTTTGATTAGTATCCAATATTATATTGCATCATAACAAAGAATTATCGCACTAAAATATATAACATAATATTCTCATTTGAATACCCATTATATTACATTTAGAGAATTCTTTATCGTTGCCAAATCTCCTACAGGTAATACCCTTAACTAGGTTTCCAACCTAAGGTCAAAGCAATTTGCTCTGATACCAACTGCGGTGACCCAACATACCACTTCATGTGTAGTACACTATAGTCGTTGACATGACATCCACAGAACACCGTTCCATAAATATCACATCCCTCAGAGTGGTACAACAGAAACATTGCGGGTCCATGTTACAAAGGTACACACATTATTATTATTACAATACCGGAAGTTCAAGACTTCCAAAAGATCCAACTTCCAAACCAAAATATAAGATGTTCAGCGGAAATTTAAAAGTAACAACTCCGACTAGGAGTGGGGCTCAACAGCCTATTTTATAGAGTTCATGCTGCTCGGCTCCATTAGTTACTACTAACTAGACCCTTAAGTGGACTCGTTCTTATCGACACCGTAGCGGATCTCGTAGTCCACGCCTTCAACTCCTCCGGATATATCAGGTTCCTCGTAGAACACGTCTTCTTGGTATTCGGCTGCATACATTAGCACGTCTTCGAAATCCTCAGAGTCTAAGCAAGGGATCAAAGGAAAGAATGAGTAACAGTGTTACCCAACAAGTTCATTATATGCAAGGTGGGAAGTTTGATGCTCTAACTACCACCTCGGATTATAAATCCTTGGCACTATGCAGTTTTTGTAAACCTTTCTTCAAAGATTGATTTTATTCTGAAAGACTATGACAATCAGCCTTCACAGGTTGACTAGAACTTTCATGGATTTCCTTTGCTGCTTCGTTCGTAGCTCCTTCCCGGAACAGGGAGTAACAAGTTACAATTCTTACACTCTGCAGAGGTGCGTTACTTTACCCATAAGAGATCAACTCCTTGTTGCACAACCGGGTGTACTTTCCCGTCCACAATTCCATGATGTGGGGCCCAGTAGTTGGTCCAAGCCAATCACTGCCCCCTTCGTGACCCCGCATGCCTCCTTGGTGTACACCATGCCCACATAATGAATTACGGCAATGGCTTCTACAAACCGTTAGATGCCAGAACTATCGTGGGACGTTGAGGGTTCCCACCCATATGCTGCATATCCTCTACGAATTACCAATTAATATGCACGCTACGAGGATAACAGCCACGACCTGCACATCCGGCTTCATGCGAGAGGAAGAAGATACAGCTGACTTCTCTGTCCCATTCCAAATCTCATGGTTAACGCGTAATATACGGCGCTAGAATCACTGATGTCAGGGGTTATTAAGTCCCTACTTGATCATCATTGTTGCAATTAGAACTCTAGGTTCTATTGCTCCATCATATCACCACTTAGGATGATATCTATAATTTCTTTATTTGTGAAAATAATATTTTCTTTCTTTTATAGCATATATGATAACACACAATTTGCAAATACTTTGATAAAGACTCTTCAAAGGACATGAGCAAGTGATGAACTTGCATTGTGATGGCAAGGTAGTGAAGTCTGATGCTTGCACTGGACCTTGAGCTTCTAGTTCTACAAAAACATCATTATTGCCCGGTAAGGACAATATTCAAAGAAGCAAAATGATTATGCAAGTAATGTAATGAATTATTTAATTTTATATGCATTTACCCCCAAAAGTCCCTTTTTAGTAATAAAGGATTTATAAATATTATTTTTTAATATTTTATAACATATATTGAATTATTTTATTTTATTTCCCTTTTATTTGATTTTTATTGATTTAATAATCCTTTTAGGAATTATTAATTATACATTAAAAATGGTGATTAAATATTTATTTAGTATTTTTCTAAAATACTACCATATTAATACATAATGAAAGTGAATTTTAATTAATTTATCACCTTTCAATAATTTTGTGAAATTCCATAAGGAATATATAATTTACAAAATTCCTAGTAAAATTTAAATGTCTAAAATTTTATATTTTTAATTTCTTTGGGTAGTTTGGATTTTTGTGAATCCAAAAATATTTTATTTATAATTTTTGGACTTTTATTTTATTTTCTAGAATTTTATTAAGTCTAGGGGTATTTTGGTCTTTTTCTTTTTATTAAAACATGCCTGAAATTGTTTCTGGGCTCGTTATTCTTATTGGGCCCTGTTGGACCACTAGTACTAGACAAAAGAGCCACCCCGAAGGGTCTGGCCCAGCTCAGCCTCTCTCTCTCTCTCTCTCTCTCTCTCTCTCTCTCTCTCTCTCTCTCTCTCTCTCTCGTTCATCTTCTCCTCCTCTAACCCCGACCCTGTGGCCGGCGATGCCGCCACCGGCGATTCCCGCCGCCGTCGGCCGTTCTGGTCGCTACCGTGGTGCATTAGGGGGTTGGCGACGATGCCCGTTCGTTCTATCCAATTGGATTCGAGCCTAGGGCTCTCCTGCAATGGATTGATGCCGTCCCGAACCCTAGGGTTTGGGGATTGGCATGGATTCAAGCGCGGCCGTGGTCGTCGTGCGTTGAGGTGATGCTCTGCACCTCAAGGCATGATCAGGGTCGTTGCCGTGGCGCCGTGCGGGTTGCAGCGCCCCCTCTGGGGTGCTCCCTGTGCCGCCATGGCCGTTGGCCCCCCCTGCTTCCTCTTCTATCCTTCAGCGAGGACCTACGGTGAGTTTGATTCCCCTCTCCTGGTTCTCTCTGTGCTTGCTGATTCGATGCTAGATGTTAGCAGTGTCCTCTCTGGCTACTGTCTGATTCAGATTAAGATGATTATCCCTTTTGGGTTCCTGTGATGTGCTTGTTCATGTACTGGATGAATTGATTCATGTTTGGATGGTCTATACACATGCTAAATGCTTATTGGCCTGAGGCTTGTTGCTTAAAATGATATATGTTGTTTCTGGTGGCTTACTAGATGATTTGATGCTTGGATTGCATCTGATTCTGATGATGTGGTTGTATGGGAAACATGCTTGGTAAAGCCAATGATTTGATAGCTTTCCACTGTTTATTTGATTCATGGTCATGATTATGATAGGATACAGCTACTGTCTTAGTGCTGTTAGCTTGGGAATTAACATGTGGTCTGAGATCATCATGATCTCAAACAGTGAAGTGTAACATAGAAATATCCTAGTTATGATTCCCGTGTTAACAGGAAAATGATTAGTTAGTTGATTGTCTGAACCTATGATGATTTACTGTCTTTCCTGATTCATAATGGATTGTTCTTGTGATACCATCATGTATGGCACACCAATTTAATTCTAAACCATGGATTTGGTTAGTTTATGCTTAAGACAATCTTGGCTTTGAAAGATAAATAGAGATGCTCTTCTCTGAATTCCCTAAGACCAATGATGTTGGTCTGAGGCTTAGGGATTCAAATCTTATCTTATTGGTTAATTTAGATAGTCCTGGTAGTGGTACCAGCTATTCTTTATTGAATCAAGGCTTGAAACAAATGATAGTGAGCTTGATCAATCTATGGATACCAAAGATTTGTTTCTAAGGTGCTACCCTTCCTTTAGGGATGTGCCTAGAAATAGATCATAGGTATATATATTTTTGAATTGTAAAGTATAGTTTGACAACCAGAGCAAGGATGTTGCTCTGAGCTCTGGTTGGATTCTGGTACTTTGCTGTTTGCCTTTAGATTTTCAGAAATCCCTATGATGGATTCACCCCACTTGGGTGTCTTCTGAGGGTTTGTTTTGTAAAACAACACATGCCTTTCTCTAAATAAGATGATTAGATCATGTGAAGGTTTTATGAAACTCACCACAAAAGCTGATATTTGTGGAGTAAGTTGGTGATGATCTTGATCTGGTTTTGCTGGACTCCTGTGCTTGATCTCGAGCTAGCCTGCTCCTCCTAGCTCCTGGGCTTAGCCTTGCTGTCCACCTGATTCATCCCCCTCCTTATGTCACCATTCTGGTGATGTTTGGGTTAATCTGGGTGGTTGGTTTGGCTGTTGTTCTTGGTTTACCGGATGTTCACCCTGGCTGTGTTGTGGTGTGGTGTAGTGATGCACTGAGGTGCTTCCCCACGACTGTGCTCTGGTTTTGTTTGATCTGGCTGTGCTTGTGAAGTCGACAGCACACCCTTTGCATGCTTGTGTGTGTGCAGCCTGTGTGCCTGCTATGCACATATGGATAGGTTCAGAAAATTTGAACTTATTATTACCAATCTACTTTTACCTTGGCTGGTGAATTGGTCCCTTTTTGGCTGTCATTTGCATTCTGGCTGGGAATTTATGAAAGATGAAATCTTTCATATTGGTGAAACTTGCCCCTCCTTAACATTTCTTAGTGATGAGATTGTCAAGTGCACCTCACTGACATATCTGAGAGAAATATATACTAATCACTAATCTTATTTTATTTCTGTTTAATCTTTGTTTTGCACGTTCAAAGATAAAGATGAAGATTTAGTTTAGGTTTTAGATATAGGATAGTTAGTAGATGTAATTTTCTTAGTCCTCTGTAATTTTTCTTTTATAGTTCATGTAATATTTATTTTATTCAATTGTAATGAAGATTATATTGTTATTAATAAAGAATATTCTTAATCTTTATTCTGTTGTAATTTGTTTATGTCTTTATAATATGAAAATGAATTTCATAATTTCTATTGTTTTGAGATTTAAGTTATACTCCTATATCTTGATTCATTTAAGATTCAAATCTTATATCTAAATCATTTAAATTATTATTCAAACACTTAAGTTTTTAAATTCAAACCCATTTCAAAACACACATACTTCTTTTAAGATCACATCAAAGTTTATAACAATCCTCCTTTAAGTCTAAACCTAATCTTAAAGTAAGAAAGAAACATCGATCACTTAAGGTTTTATTTGGCGAAAATTTTACCCACCTTTTCACAAATAGATGCATGCAACAATACATAATCCTAAATCTACCCTTCGTTAGGTTCCTAAATGCTGGGATGTTACAGTTAATTATTTAAGTTTTATTCTAAATCATAATTATGGATTTAAACTTAATAATTGATTTAAAGGATTGAGTTTTTTATAAAGAAATGTGATTAATTTTTACTTAGGAAAATGATTTTTAAAGAATTAATAAAATAGTTATATTTATTATAATAAAATAGGTAAGAGATCAGGATTTATTACTTTCAAATCTTAAAATCTTTCTGAAGATATATTTAATATGTTTCTAGTATAATACATTTATTCAAGATCTTAAAAATAATTTTTATTTGTTTTTAAGTATTATTCCCATGTCTATAAAATTCTACAAAGAATTTAATGTCTTTGAATACTTCCTTTAAATTTTATTTGTAAAAAATTAAATTAGTATTTTTATAGAACAGTAATTTTATTTTTATATACAAAAATGATTTTTTATTGATTTTTAGGACTTTTCCTTATTTTATGAAATTTTACTTAGGTTTTAATGGTGTTAATATTTATTTGCATTTTATTTAACTCAAACCAGTAATGTTATATTTTCCCTACATATATATTATTTTTGTGATCATTTTGATATATCATATGTATTTTTGGGATTTTTTATACTTTTTTAGAGTATAATTTAGTTTTAGGGGTATTTTGGTCTTTTACTAAATTATTTAGATTTTCCTTTAAATTCTAGGCCAAGCCCTTTGGGCTGACCTAGCCTGATCCGGCCCAACTGGGCCGGTCAAATCCATTCCCCTGAGGGGTACTGGACCGTACCGGCCCAGTACACACCTCGTCCTCTCTCTCACGCTCGTGTCCTCCTCTCTCTCGCCTCCCTGCGGTGTCGCACTGCCGCCGCCGTTGCCGCGCCATTCTGGCCTCCCAAGGGCTCACCGGCCATTGTCGTGGTGCATGACGAGGTTGTCGGGGCCGCTTCATCGACCGGTCCTGTCCGATTGACTCTAGACCTCTCTTTCGGCCAGGCTGTCTCCACCCCGAACCCTAGCGTTTGGTGGTTTTCGGCGAGATGGTGCTCCGCCGCTCCTGGTGGTGCTGTGTTGTGGTTCTGGTGGTCCTATGCTGCTGCTATGGTTGCTCGTGATGCTGTGGCCACCTCGTCCATGGCTTGGCGCGGGTTGAAGCGCCTTCGGTGCTCCCCGTGCCGCCGTGGACCTCATCGCCGGCCACCCTGCTTCCTCTTCTATAACCTAGCGAGGACCTCGGGTAAGTCTTCTCCTTTACTCTCCTCTGCCCTCTTTCTGTGCACCCATAGATAAGAACTAGGGTTCTCCCCTTACAGTGTGTAGTTGTAGATGATGCATTACTGCATGCTTTCTTTCGGTGATTAGTCTTATAGATTGATTATCTACTCTAATGTGGAATTATTGAGAGTGATTACTATCACTGTTAGGCTAATGTTTGAAACTTGTTTACTGCCAATGTTAGTCTGATGCCTTTCTGGCCATGTTGTGATTAGAAACATAGCCTCTGGCTATGGTGGATGTGTTTTAGGGTTGAGGTTCATAGTTGATCCCCTGTGTAAATATCTTTGTTGAATCTTGATGAACTTGAGTGGAGATATATAGATATGCATGATTCCTAAACTGTGATGTTTGGGAAAATGATTAATAACTTGTACTTTCTAAAGATTGTTGGATTGAGAACTCTATGTTTGGTTTTCCTAGCTAGTCTAGGCCTTGTGACACCCTCTCTGAGTGGCACACAAGATCTGGCCTTCTACTAGGTTCTTCCAAACTATGCTCTAGATTGTCTTATATTGTGAGTTTGAAGGACCTCTATTCAATACAGTGTTTTTACTAGTTTAAAATACTGGCCTATGATACTGGTTTGAGGCAACTTCTAGGTAAAAATAGTTACTTATTACCTATTCTCTCCTTTCCCAGGTGTTCCATGTCTTGGTCAAATAAATGATTCCTAATTACTATATTAGGAAGATGATTGGATAGTTTCTTGAAAGAGTTTTATTATGAAACCTCTATGTAGAATTTGCTTGGTTAGAATAAATCTTTGTGACACCTTCCTTGGAATGGTACACAAGAGTTTATTCCGGTACTGGGCTTTTTTTATCTATGTTCTAGAGTGACTTGGTGTTAGTAAAAGTTGAAAATCTCTACTGGTTATATTAGCTCATGATGCCTATTCCATTTAGCCTGTGATGTTGGTCTGAGGCAAAGCTTTTGTAAAATCAATTATTCTTTTATCTGCTGCTTCCATTCTTCAGTAATCTATGATGTATAGCCCCTTGGAATGACAATATAGTAGATCCTTACTGTTTCGAGATTCATTCTTATACTGAAATGATTTATGAGGTTCTACTATTCAACAGATGTGCTCAGAATATTCATTTAAGACTGCTTGTAAAATTTGATTGGGAAAAATAGAGATTACTATCCAAGATCAGTGATGCACAAGCTAAGATCTTGATATGGTTTGCAAAGATTGATTGTTAGCTTTGTTTATGTTCTTTTGTGATGGATACACCTCACTTGGGTGTTTTTTGAGAAGATTGCATATGAAACAACACATGATCTGATAATTTGAATAAGATTTATCATGTGATGGTTTTGTATGGACTCACCACATAGTTGATTTGTTGGTGATGTTGTTGTGCTGGTTGATCTTGCTAGCTTGATCTAAATGACTTGGTCACTCCCTGGACCTTGTTCTGCAGCTCCTGGTACCGGTCCTTCTCCTTATAGCTCATGTGTATGGCTGCTTGACCTTGCTAGCTTGATCTAAATGACTTGGTCACTCCCTGGACCTTGTTCTGCAGCTCCTGGTACTGGTCCTTCTCCTTCTAGCTCCTGTGTATGGCTGCTTGACCTTGCTTTCCTCCTATTCCACCCTCTCCATTAGGTGACTATCTTGGATGGTTTCTTGGTGAATTGTTTTGGTGAGTGGTTGCTTGATCTGGTGGATATATGTCAAGTGGTAGTGCTATGTGTGTTCTTGAGATAGAACTATGGCTGTGACTGTGGTTGTAGTGTGAGCAAAACTAGTTTTGCTGTGCCGGTTGTGGCTTTATCTCACTCTCTTTCTCTCTGCTGGTCGATAGTACATTGTATGCAGTTTGGGGTGTAAGCTGCTTTACTGTTTGGGCTCCTTTGGATCAGATCAAGTGAATTTATTTTCACTTCTTATCCTCTTACTAGTTACTGTCCTGGTGAAACTTGCTCTTCTACTTGGCTTATGATGTGATACTATAGCATTTTCTGATTTGAAAGAACAGATACTACACATTGGTGAAACTTGCCCCTTTTTATATACTCAATGATGTGAATTTGAATAGTACACTTTACTGTTCTCTACTGAGAGTAAAACTAACAAAATAACATATTGTTTCACTTTTAATTTTCTTTTATTTTGCAGAAACAAAGATCTGGAAGCTTAAGATTTAGTATAGGAGTAGATAGGTAGTCTAGGTTTTTATTGTAATTTTCTTCTTATTCTTTTGTAAGGAATCTTGTAAAGATATTCATATGATTTAATAAAGTTTCATTTCATTGTAATTTTTTTCCTGGAATATCTTTATTTGATGTGTGTATCTCATTTTGTAATATTTTCATTGAATAAAGAAAAAAAATAAGAATTTCTTTCTTATTTAAATTAGATGCCATGCTGAAGTCCATGGCACTTACCCTGATGTTTCCATCGGGACAAGAGAGATCTCGACCTCTCTATACTTTTTTAGTTTTATGCGAAAAAATTTCGGATTTTCTTATACATGAATGCAATGCACAAACATGTGTCCTATCTATTTTGAGGTGCTAATCCTGGGATGCTACGCGATATCTCCGATGAAATCGGTTTTTCTACATTTACACATTTTTTTTTGCTACATGGTCTTCGGCAAGATCTCCGACGAGGTCTTCTACGGGAGTTTCTATTTTTTGAAACGAACTTTTTTTTGCTTCAGAAGAAAAAGGAAATATTTACAGAAAAAACTGGTGTTTTACAGAAAACCGAGAATTAAGGACAATTTTAGAGACACCTGGCGCATGGAACGAGGACGATGGAGACGCCTCAGCCTAAAAAAAGATCGTCCGAACCAATAATGGCCTACGCCACGCCGGCTGGCTCGGCCCATATTGTATTTGATAATTGGCCCACACCAGTAGTCTATATACCACGCAGTGCATGGGCCACACAGTACCCGAACTGATGGGCTCCATCTCTGGCCTTTATCGGCCATCCACGTCCCATCCGAGGTGTACACTGTCCAGTAGTACTGTGCTGTCTGCTGTGAATGCGGCGACTCTTCCAGAAATCACAGTCCCCTCCCCCTCCCATCTGCCTGCTCCAAACTCCCAAGCTCCCCTACTCGATAGCTGCAGCCTGCAGCTCTCCTCAGATCCACCGCCGCCCACCTGGACATCGATCGATGCCGCCACCGCCTCTGCCGCCGCCGACGAATGGGGGGAAGGTGACCCCGAACCTGGCGATGGACGCCGAGGGCACGCGTCTGCTCAACATAACCGTCCTTCAGCGCCTCGACCCCGCCGTCGAGGACATCCTCATCACCGCCGGTCACGTGACCCTCTATGACTTCAACATCGACCTCAACCAATGGGTCAGTCACCTCCCCGCCTCCCGCCTCCCTCCTGTTTTCCTCTCCCCTGCCCCCTGGCGTGATTTGCCGGAAACCTGATCCGATCCGATTTGCTTGCTTTCCGTTGCGTAGAGCCGCAAGGACGTGGAGGGGTCGCTGTTCGTCGTGAAGAGGTGAGCAAGGGCTGATAAAATGCGTGTTTCTGCTCTCGTGTCAGCCTGCGGCTGGGATCTGAATGTCTGATTGGTTTCTGTTGTTGCAGGAACACGCAGCCGAGGTTCCAGTTTATCGTCATGAACAGGCGGAACACGGGTATGTCAATCTGTTATCTATCTACATCGGGCCATCCGCTCGACTTGGGCATTGGGGGCATAGGCTGGACTGCTAGAGTAGAGATGACCACGATTAGATCATTAGTATGCTGTTTTGAAGTAAAACTATTCCAGTTGGTGGACACTACAATGGGGGCTACTCTCAAAATAGGCTTTCGTCCAGCTTTATAAATAAATCAACCATCCATACAGAGTTCCAGATAGTTCTGACACACACACACCGAAAGCGAAAAGCCTGGGGGACAGCACAAACACCCCAAAACACACTGAGCAAGCGACAACTACAAAAAGCCAAACGAGCGGGGGACCTATAGCCGGAGTGGCTCAGGAACGGGAAGGCGGCGGTGCGATGCGACGAGCCTCCTCGATCAGATGCCGAAGGATGTCGTCCATCTTCTCCTTGTCCTGGCGCCTACAAAGCGGGTACCACTACTGCAAAAACGCGAGGAGTTTGAAGATCAAGTCAGTGGCATGGCGTAAGAAGACTTTTTCTATCACCATTTTATTGCGAATCGTCCACAGGGTCCACGTCATCGCCGCAAAAATGAGCCAAAAGAGGTGACGCCCCTTATTCGGTCCATTTGAGCGGGATTCTAGGAATAGTCCAAGATCCTGGGCTTCCCAGTCAGGGCCTAGGGCCTCTCGAACAAAGTTCCATAGGAATCCGGCCGCGGGACAGGTGAACAATATGTGTGCTCCCGTTTCTAGGATCAAACATAATGGACACAGCCCGTCCCCGGCCCCTGACATAGAGTCACCTCAGTCCCCGAAGGAAGGCGATCGCGAAGCAGTTGCCACACGAAGATCTTCGTCTTTAGCGGTAAGGGGGCTTTCCAAAGATGCTTGGTCTAGGGCAAGGCGGGCCGGCCCTGTATGCCGAGCTCACCGAGAAAACCCCTGACGGGGTTAGCCTCCATGAGGCCGCATCCGCCTCCCCGGATAGGGAGGCCGGAAGCCGAGCCTTTAGGGAGAGCCACTCGCCAACCTCAACTAGGTCGAAGGTTCGGCGGAAGGCGACCGGCCAGGACCCGTCCTGGGCGGCCTCAGCCTCAGCTACAGATAATGCCGGGTTTGCGCAAATTGCGAAGATGCGGGGGTAGGAAAGCCTAAGCGGGTCACCATCAAGCCAGGGATCCAGCCAGAAGAGTGTGCCCTCTCCATTTCCAATGGTGAAGGACACCCCACGCCATATCTCTGACTTGATGTCTTGAATGGATTGCCAGAATTGCGAACCATCCAGGCGGTCACATGCGAGGAGGGGGCGACCGTGGAGGTATGTAGCTTCGAGCAGTTGAAGCCACAAACCTCCATCCCCTGTCAGAATACGCCAAACCCATTTTAGCATGAGAGCCATATTGAACTGGCGTGATGCTAAAATGCCTACCCCCCTCCCTCCCCCAGTTCCTTGGGGGTGCAGATGTCTGCCCATTTCACCATGTGATATTTCTGGCGGCCGTGTGGATCCTGCCAGAAGAAGCGGGACAACTCCTTGTCAAAAGAGCCGTGCACCCCTTCCGGGAGAAGATACAGCCCCATAATATACATCGGTAGGCTGGACAAACATGCATCGATCAGGATTGTCTTGCTCCCTTTGGAAGTGAACCTGCCACACCATGGTTCGGATTAGAATCCTAGACGCCCGGACCGGCATCCCCAGGTAAGTGATGGGGAATGAGGTCAGCCGACAATTGAGGTTGTCTGCTATCCTCTGCTGGTCCTCTGGAGAGAAGCCTAGCGCTATGACCTCACTCT
The DNA here is from genome assembly GCA_916181665.1 of Avena sativa. Taxonomy (NCBI): domain Eukaryota; kingdom Viridiplantae; phylum Streptophyta; class Magnoliopsida; order Poales; family Poaceae; genus Avena; species Avena sativa. Next base: position 202,525,205 of record OV702282.1, read on the forward strand.
TATCAAAGTTAATCCTAAGACCCGACATCTCCTGAAATCATAGTAGGAGAAATTTCAGATTGATGATGTCCAGGTCCGACCCCTTCACCATGATCATCGTGTCATCCGCATACTGAAGGTGGGTGACTCCTCCCCCCGGGATAAGATGTCCTACTACACCAGAGATGTGGCCGGCGGTCTTAGCCTTCTCTAAGATCTCCGCAAGGGCATCTACCGCCGAGTTGAAGAGGAGGGGGGAGATGGGGTCTCCTTGCCGAACCCCACATGAGGGTCGGAAGTATGGGCCCACCTCCCCATTAATATTAATCGAATTACTCCCCGACATGAAAAATTGCATGATCCAGGAAATGAAGCGATCATCAACCCCGCCTAATCAGCACCTGACGCAGAAAACGCCAGTCGAAGCGATCATATGCCTTGCCTTCTGAAAGTCTAATTTCACCTCGTGGACAATCTCATGGAGTGCCAGGACGCCATCCTGTATTAGTCGACCCTTGAGAAAGGCGAGATATGGATGGGTCAAGCGCTCCATGACTGGGGCGATGCGTGAGGCACAAACTTTGGCAAAGATGCGTTGGATGACGTTGATCACCGTGATCGGCCTGAACTGACGAATGTCCGACGCACCCACTAATGGGGGCTACTCACACTGTTGGCCATTGAAACAACCCTAGTACCATACTACCATTGCTCAAATTCATGCAAATTAGACCGGGTGTCGCTACCTGCACAATTAATCGGACAAAATGTCCAGCATTCCAAGCGACTATTCCCACCGTTTGTTCACTTCCCCTTTCAAGGGATGCATGGCTGCCAAGCCTATTACAATACCTATTCTTTTGGTTATACGTTTCCACCGTGAGCGATGTGAGCATATCATTTCCTTATTGTGCCACAAGTTGTCTATTTCGCTAGTCATTTTTTCCTTAACCTGCTTTATTGTTGATTACCAATTCGACGAGCTTACATGGACAGTGCAAAGCCTTTTCACTTTAACACTACGATCTTTCAAACTGGAGGCTTTCTACTCAGAAAAAAAAGAGATTTCAACTAGAACACTACTTGGATAATAAAATCTTGCAACTAGGATATCACGAGCCATTTACTCAAACAACATGAGCTTTTGACAAGCTTTGTACTAAGACACTACAAGTATTCGACAGTCACACTCCATTTCTACTTGAATTCCCTGATACTCTGATTAGAAAACCACATGCTTTCCACTCTGCAAATTCTAATGTTAATAAATTTACTGGGTAAACCACATCAAGCTTTCCAAAGCGAGAATTTAAAATCGTAACTGAAAACATAAAAAGCAACCATGAAGCAAAAAAAGTAAAAACTTTGACCATTAGTGTGGCGAAACTACTCCGAAAGAGATTTGTTGCAAGTCACCAACCCTTGCCGCTAGACTAGCAAAAATACTGAAGAGAAGGGGAAGAGTAGCCAGCTACTTTTCATGCAGATACCAAAAGAAACGGTACACTGGCTGATCCTGGTCTGTTGTGCTAGCGTCGCAGAAGACTAAAAAAGTAAATTGCACCAAGGTTTTCTGAGTTCACCTACCCTTGTGGGTGACCACAAATAGTGTTCTCGGAGCCAGTTAATGATAGTAAAATTGTGGCTACACACCTCTTTATCTGTGGTATAATTGCCTGAACACAGTGCAAACCCTGTCCTGGTTGAGCCATATTGAAGATCTACTAATGGTGTTCTAGCCTTCCTTTTCAGTCATGTACCAACTGAAATAGGCTTAGCTTCAGTCAGCTTGAGGATTTGTGTGACTAGCCAACCAGCCAATGCTAGTTCTAGGATCTCAGGGTTTGGCACTAGTCAAGTAACAATATTCATTCCATGGATTTATTTGAGCATTTGAGGTAGTCTATCCAGTCACTAATGCAGTAATCACTCTTTTATGTTAGGGAGTTGCATAAAAATTGTGCTAACTGTTGCAAAATTTTAGCTGCTCATATGAGCCACTGGGGGTGGGAAGGTGGATGCAACATAAAACTGTGGCTAGTAGACCATCTTGCAATTTTGCATTTCCCTTTGTTATTTATGAATTATTATACTTGGAAAGTACACGTTTCTTGTATCTAAATAACACAAGCGGGTTAGGACTAGCAGCCAATTTTTGTTCATTGATGATTTGTGAATGCCAAATTGTTTCATTGGCTTATGAAACATTCAATATTGTTTTCTTATCAGATAATCTGGTGGAGGATTTATTAAGTGATTTTGAATATGAACTTCAGCCTCCATATTTGTTGTACCGTAATGCTGCACAAGAAGTAAATGGTATTTGGTTTTACAATCAGCAGGACTGCGATGCCGTAGCAAATCTTTTTGGAAGGTAAGGCTTCATGTTCTCATGTTGGATGCCTCCTTTCACTGGCTGGGATGTGTATTGAAAGACATGCCCCTTTCAATTTTTTTAAAGAACTATCTGATCACATCTGCTTATGTAAATTGGATTTGAACTAGAAGTGCATGCCCTAAAAGATTGAGTTACCAGTGACAGGCTAACCAAACGGAGCAATGTTGTGTCCAGACTCCAGACCACTTTGTTGAGAGCATTGATGGAAACACTCGTAGATGTCAGTGATGGGTGTTTCCATCAGTGGTTAGAAAGTTTCGAATTTTGTTTATATCAACTTGTCCTGTGTTTGCTGCAACTCATGCTTCATTTTTTTTTTGCTTAATTGAAAGCAATACTTCGTATAATTCTGTTAGCAGATTATATGTGCATGCTTATGATTTCTTTAGCATGAACTGCTTTCTTGTGTTAAGACCAACTATCTTTAGAGTTTTGACTATTATATCTCAGGGTAAAATTCTCTTTCTGAAAATTTATGGACACCTTTCCTCAAGTTGTGTTCCTTCCATTTTTCCTTGCAGGATACTGAATGCTTATGCCAGAGTTCCTCCAAAAGCAAAAGTGCCTTCTGCCAAAAGGTTCTTTTTCCTTCACTATATATGAGAGCTGTTTTCATTGACTCATGCTGAATTCTTCTAATGCGTGCAGTGAGTTTGAGGAACTGGAGGCTGTTCCTACATCTGCTGCTATAGATGGCCCCCTTGAACCTCTGCCAACTTCCGCTCTTATTTCTGATACTCCTGATGAATCACTTTCCAATTACTTCGGCGTATGTTTTCTTTTAATTCTTCCAATCCGTTCTAAATAGTTTTCTGTTTTTCACACTGCTCACCAAATATTATTTGCGATGTCTTGGACTGTTATCTATAGGGTGTCAGGTGGGATCCTACCAAAATCCCACTTTCTAGTTCATTTTGTGATTTCTAGTTCAAAATTTGGTCAAAATTTGGCCTAAATTTTGAACTAGAAAATACAAAATGAACAAGAAGTGGGATCTTGGCGGGATCCCACTTGCATCTCTAGTTATCTATTATAAAACAAATGATCATTTTTCTGTATTTTGCTCAAAGGCCAGGGTTGCATTTTGGTCCATATGTAGTACTCCCTCCGTCCTAAAAAAGATGTCTCAAGTTTGTCTAAACTTGAATGTATCTAGACACTATTTATTTTTTACTGAAAAAATCTCTATACAAATATACAGGGTGCTGTAAGCATTGGGGGTGTATCAAGTGCAACAATGGTTGGAAGAGCTCATCCATCTACCGAGAGCACTGCATCCTCCCACATGATTATTCAATCTGCTGCTCCATCGCATCAAATACCCCCTCCTTTAGGGGGTTCATCAGCTCCACCACTGCACCTGCAGGACACCCACGCTAGCCATTCAACAAATCTTGTAACACCGGCATTCTTTGCGCCTCCATCGTCCTCTTCTGCATCACTAGCGCCCCCAGTTTCCTCAATGATGCCCACAGCGCCTCCTCTTCATCCAACTTCCACATCTTCTCAACATCCTCAGTATGGGCATGGCACCCCGCTACTCCAACCTTTTCCACCGCCTGCACCGCCTCCTTCCTTTGCCCCTGCACACAATGAAGGTCCTATGATTTCACGGGATAAAGTTAAGGACGCCCTCCTGAGACTTGTTCAGGTATGTTTCACATGAAAAATTACAATATACACTGCTTGTTCATTATGGAGATTATTTATTAACTCCCTTGCTATGTTCCCAACAGAGTGACCAATTCATCGATTTAGTTTACCGGGAGTTGCAGAATGCACATGTAGACTGCTTCCTAGGTTGACTTGTTGCTGGCTGCGACAAGAAGGCCGTGTTCTTTGTGAGTTTTGTATGCTGGCCCTGAAACTTCTGTATAGCTTCGTATTGATGTGTCGATATAGATTCTTTATATAGCAATGGCTGGTAGTATTATGGTCTTCCTTATTTCCGAATAACTATTGGCAGTGTCATTATTTTTGTGTAATTGAGAAAACGGCAGGAGCTTGTAAGGATGTTATACAGTACCATCGTTTTGTGTGTCTTACTTGGCAAGGGCATCACAATCAGTATGTTTTGTGTGGTATATTGAGTAATTACATTAGCATCAGATTCTGAAGTATCTTTCCTTACCAATAGTTTTTTTTTTGAACAACTTTCCTGTACAATATAAACCGTGGCCTACCAAGAATGTGTCAATGAGCTATTAACCGAATCTCTCTACAGATATCTTTCTTAGACAGCCAAGACCTAATATTTGAAATTACGGATATTCTTTGCTGAAGCAACACGGAGAAAAAATACCTCCATCAAGTCATGCAACTGACTGTAAAACTGTCTAAGTGTTACCCAAAGATCAGTTATGAAAGTGAGGTTGGAATGCACAAATGTACAGGCTAGATTCTATAGGTCTCAACTGTCGAACAGTACCTTCTCAAGCTTCCCTGTCTGAAAATTAATACCGAAAAGGAAAATCTTGGTTCTGAGCTAGCGATTTTTTTTTAAATAATACACTTTTTTTTTAATATTTTTCAGATCTATTACACTTTTTTTGGATTTTACAAAAGTAGTACTTTGTACGTCTGGAGGAGGCCGATTGGGCCAACCGGCCTGGAGCAAACCGACTAGGCGTCGGCGCGTGGGCCCGCTGGGCTGCGTCGGCCAATTCGTCTTGGGGCAGGCCGACTGCCCAATCGGCCTGGGACAGGCCGACTGTCCAATCGGCCTGGGACAAGCCGACTGGCTCAAGCATACATTGCCACATGCATGGAGGATTTTTGCATTTGGGCATGAAACATGGGTGCATGCATGCAGAGGAGCAGTCGGCTTGGCCTAGGCCTACTGGGCAGTCGGCCTGCTCCCAGGCCGACTGGCCAATGGGGGCCCCAGCTACCCTACGCGCCGACGCTCAGTCGGTTTGCTCCAGGCCGACTGGTCTTCAGACCGACAAAGTACTATTTTTGTAAAATATTAAAAATGTGTAATAGATCTAGAAAATATTAAAAAAAATGTATTATTTAAAAAAAATTCGCTCTGAGATATACATATTTACATCGTGGCAGCGACCCTGTACAGTCTACAGCGCGAACGTACTCACATTCTTTGCACCCAGCGCGCGCCGGTCGGCGCTCACCGGCACGTCAGCATCACTAGGAACCCGACGAACGCCGCGGCGCCGACGCCGGAGCAGCAGAGGTCAACGAGGCCCTCTCGCCTAGCCTTCCACTCCTTCCGCGCGCTCTTCCCCTTGACGAACTCTGCGTACCAACGCGCTGCCCGTGCTTCCGCCTCCGCGCCCCGGCCCTGCCTCGGGGCGGCCATGGCCGCGGCGAGCACCGATAGCCCATCTCGCCCGCTGACGCCGCTGCCGTCGCCGTCCTCCATGCACAGGCTGACCTCCCGGACGTGCCCGTAGCGGTCGTCGCACGTGACGGCCGCGTCGAGGGCCACGCCGCCGAGCACCACGGTGAACCTTGCCACCGTCTCCCCCGTGAGCCAGCTCCGGTCAACGGACACCGGGCGCCGGCTCGAGGCGTTGACGGCGCGGCCGGACGCCGGGTCGAGCAGCACCCAGCTGAGCGTGAGCTCCGCGGGCGCGATCGCCGACGGCGCCGTGAAGCCCTCCTGCAGGAGCGCGTCGACGCGGAACGGCGAGCCCAGGAACCACGCCGAGGAGGCGTCCGTCTCCACCACGCGCGACATGATGCAGACCCCCCTGTGGTGCAGGTCCACGGCCGATACGAGCCAGGTGGGCAGGGCGGTCGCCACCGTCGCCGCTGCCGCCGCCGCCGGGAACGGGAACGCGTCGGCGAAGAGCGCCCGGTGGAAGCTGTCGCCGTCGCGGCAGCAATCCGGGTCGGTGATACGGGCGACCGATGGCCACAGGGCGAGGCAGAGCCCGCGCCACGTTTCAGGGTCCGTGGCGAGGTCGCGGAAGCTGGAGCTCGCGCAGCCGAGCGCGGCCAGCGACGCGCCGTCGAGCCGGCGGAGCACGAGGGACAGCACGTCCGCGGGGAGGTCGTCGATACCCGTCTCCCCCATCCCCCCACACGCCGGAGAGTCGCGGTCCATCATGTTCTCCTGAAGACGAGTGCTACCGCTTGCCGCCATGGTCGACAGAAACTCGCACCGGTGCAATCCCTTCCGTCCTGCGCCCTGTGAATTGGTTATGGTGATAGATGGAATACTTGTGTATGTACAAGTTTATTTATATATATACAACTCCACTAGCGTTGAAGGCGAGTGATCGCGGTCCGAAAGGGATAGGCTCGGCCGGGTCCTCCACTGATCAACTCTGAACTTGCTTGCGTTGCCCAAAAGCAAAGTTCTAAATTAACCAACTAATAATGTTTTAGTAAGTAAACGTGTCACTGACAAATGGATCCCTGCCGTGCCGTGCTAGCTCCTTGGACCGACGTGTCGGCCAAGGGATTCCATTCCACCTGCTGAATAGAAAATGGCAGAGGCGTTTCTAGTCTTGCGGGGTGATGATGTGGGATGGAGTCCACACGTCACGCGTGCATCTTGATCCTGAAAAAGGAGAAATCAAAGTAGCACAAGAAGACCGGGGGAGACATGGCGGGCTGGGCTGGGCGTTGCCGTTGCAGAACCTGTCGCCTGCGCCTGTAGGCTGTGGCTCAACGTGTTAAAACCGGCACGAATCGTCGGCTCTACCGTAGGTGCAGGGCTGACAACGAGGGATTATTTTCGGGATTTTTTTTTTACCACACTATATTGGTTCTAAAAATTTCAAATTTGGTTCTAAAATTTTCAGTGAATGCAAACACACATCTTGTGAACAACCATACATTTGTTTCGAATATTGTTGACACTTATCAATTTGTACTTTGAGAAGTGGTATCACTAGATATTTTCCTTCTGCAACGTCTCCATATTGCTTTTATGATATTCAAATCCTTTACCATTTCGTCACGGATTTTCATATGCATTGGGAAGGAAATTTGAAAACTCCGACGACATCTGGTGATCAGTATCAGTTAGATTCTAAACCATAGAAATAGAAAAAAGGTAGATTTGTAGATTCATGCAAACTTCAATCTTACAAGATTTCATGTGCATTGATTTATCATGGAAAAAAAGATTCCAAAAAAGATATTTGTGTGAGTGTGATCTTCTATGAAATCTAGTGCAAATGATTCCGTACGACTTTTTTTTCTAAGGCAATCCTATAACCATACAAATTTCTAATAGGGATTTGAATTCTGTAAAATTCCTATGCATACCGTTTGAACCAAACATGCCCTCAAACATTGAGCAGCGAGTACCGAGTATCATGTGAAATTCAACCACCATCCCGGGAGGCGAGTTGATAGCATAAAACTACCACTTTGTATGTCAAATTTACCATTTCATACCAGTCGCTCTCGATTTCGCAAAATAGTACCACATTTGAATCTGATTGTAGCAATGTGCGCCGATCTGTCGTTGATAGCGAATTGACCCCGCTTAACACTCGCGGGCCACGTGGCCCGTGTTAGACGCCGCCCCGACACGCCCGTCTAACGTCCGTTAACCGGCGCCGCTTAGGACAGGCTAGGGTTAGTTACTCCACGCGCGCATGTCTGTGTCTCTCCCCCCTCACTGGCTATGGCGGCGGCGACTCCCGGCGGCGGCGAGCTTGGCGGCGGCGACGAGTTCGGCAGCGTAGGATATTTTGAGGGGGGATCACGTGGTGGCGGTGCGGAGCACTTTCTCTCCCCCAATGGCTCGCCGTTGCATCTCTTTGCCTCTGCTGTCGCGCTGGCCAAGGCGGTGCTGGCCTCGCCGGCAAAGAGCAGCCACCAGTGGGCTACGTCCTTCGGCGGTGGACTCGAGTAAGTGCATCCCCTCTCTCTCCGACAAACATCCCTGTTTTTCCATTATTTTCTCAGAGATGATAGTGTCAGATTTGCAATGTATCATGGATTTAGTAAAGGTTAGTGTACTAAATATTAGATCATGCTTTAGAAATGGTTCATTCTTCAGTAATGGTTCATTCTTCAATAAATATAATGCTTCTGTAATTGTGAAATTCCTATGTTATGGTGTATCATGATGTAAAGAAGGTTGATTTAGCAGTAAAGAAGGTTGATGACTGTAATATTGTATCCTGATGTGAAATTCCTATGCTGTAATTGACTATAGATGATGATTGTATTTAATGGACTGTTTAAATTTCATATGTTCTGCCATTGCTGTAATTGACTGTAGTGTTGTTCTTTATTTCACTTATGCAGTTTAGATGATGACATATGGGAGATAAGGTTCCATTTTCCTGGGCTAGACAATTTAGAGAGAACATTGGGCCAATCAGACATAACAGTGCTAAATTTGTTAGAAGGGCATGGATATGGAACCAGCAACAGGTTGTATTATGTTGAAGAAAAAGGTAAAGGAAAGAGTGGAATGGAGACAATTAACAGTATGGGAAAGGTGTACAAGATGTTGAAGAAATTTGAGGATGACAAGTTGCTCAACATCACTGTACTGGATTCCACTGCCCCATGGCCTGTTCAGTTGAATATTGATGGCACAGAAGCTCAGCCTTTGAATGATGATGTTGTGTTTTCAGTTGACAAAGAAGGTGTGACTTATTTGTCAGATTATCAGTCAGATGACCAAGAAGAAGAACAAGAACAAGAACAAGAAATAATCCCTGTTGTGATGAATATTTTCACCCAGTAGCTATTGATGTTACAGAAGCCTTATATTTTGGCACACAACAAAGCTCCAATCTACAAGGAAAGGCAGTTGATGTTGACTGCATAAATGAAAATGAAGAAGAGGATTGGTTCCAGTACAAGACATGTGAATTTAATCCTGAAGAGCACAATAAAGGGATTGAAGCTGAGCTAGCCCTAATTAGAAAATTGAGGGAGGAGAGGAAACAGAGAGAAAAGGATGATGCTGAGCAAAATATTCCAGTGGGAGCTGAGGTTGACCTTGTTAGGAAATTAAAGGAGCATCAACAACATAGAGCAGTGGAGGATAATGAGGAGGCAGAAATGTTGGAGCTTCTCAATGAACAGAAGAGGCAGAGAGAAGACCCTCTTCTTCACTGTGAAAGAGACACTGATGTTGAGGAGTTATTCCAGGATGAAGAAGGAGATAAGGAATTAGATTCTGAAGAATTATCTGAACCAGACATATTTGCAAAGAAGCAAGCAAAGAGGCTAGGTCCTACTACCAGGGCTCATCATGAGGCTGGTTTTGAAGAACCTTACTATTTTATCCCAAGTGATGATGAGATATGGATCCATGATGAGTTGTGCTCTGATGATGATGATGGATTTGTGACAAAGTTTGCTACTAGTTGTGGAAGGAAGAGGAAATTGAAGAAACCAGCAAAAAGGATATGGTATGATCCAAACAGAGCTAACCCCCATGAGCAATTTTGTCTGAAACTATGCTTCAACACTGTCTATGATTTTAGAATTGCTCTTAGGACCTACCATATTGCACAACTGAGAAACTTTCACTATCACAGAAATAGTAGTGAAAGGATCATTGTTGATTGTACTCAGAGAGGACCCCCTCAGAACTGTCCTTTCTTTATATCTGCTTCCAAGATTGCACATGAGAATACCTTCACAATAAGGAAATTTAGAGCCTTGCATACATGTATACCTAGTGGAGAGAACACCAAGGTCACTATTAATTCGGTAGCTCAACAATCTGAGCAGGCTATGAGAGTTGATCCTAACACATGTGTGGATACTCTCATGGACAATGCTAGGCAGAAATATGGTGTACAAATTCCAAAAAGCAAAGCTTATAGGGCTAGGACTAAAGCATTCAAGGCTGTGATTGGTGATCAAAAGAAGCAGTACACACGTCTTAGGGATTATCTGCAGGCTGTGCTTGATACAAATCCAGGAAGCAGGTGTGTGGTGACTACTAAGCAGCTTGTTGAGCATCCTAGCCCAAATCCTAGATTTCATGGGTTGTTTATTTGCCTAAATACTTCAAAGGAGGGATTTTTAAATGGATGCATGCCTTTTATAGGTAACCTAACATCTAATTCTTTGTTTGAATTCATGGATGTTTCATGATACTTTCCTTTTGGCTAATGTTTTCTTTGCTATGCAATCTAGGTTTGGATGGATGTTTCATAAAGCTCACCACTAGACAACAAATTCTTGCAGCTACTGGAAGGGATGGGAATAACAATATTTTTTCCATTGCCTTTGGTGTAGTTGATAGAGAAGACACAGCTAGCTGGATGTGGTTTTTAACCCAGCTAAAGTATTGCTTAGGAGAGGCTTCTAGGTTTGGTACCTATACCTGTAGGGGTTCGTAGCATGGAAAACAAAAATTTTCTATCGCATACAAACAAACAAGCCAAGATCTATCTACTAGATTGTAGCAACGAGTCGATAGAGGAACTCACCCTCGAAGATTCCAAAGCGGTTAACGAGAGCAGATTCTCGTGGGTGATGTAGTCGTACACTTGCCGATCTCAAGATCGCGTAGACGATCCTTCCGGCGCCACGTTCCGGCAGCGCTCCCGCAGTCGGTCACACGTTCGGTACTCGACGAAGACCTTCCTCTCCCTTGTTCCAGCAGGCAGCGGAGGTTGTAGCACTCTCCTCGCGATTCCGGCAGCACAACGGCGTGGTACCGGAAGTAGAGGGGAGATCCCGCAGGGCTTCGCCTTAAGCCGGAGCGAGTATGGTGGAGTATGAGAGAGAGATCTATTAGTGGTCTAGGGATTAGACACACCAATTAGAAGGCTCTAAACCGCAGGCTAGAGCAATTAGAAGCTCTAAACCAAAACGGCTCTAAACCGGAGATTAGAGGATAGGAACTTGTGTGTCTAGAGGAGGAGGCCCTGCCCCTCCTTTTATGGGTGGAGGGTGCGGCCAAGGGGAGGGGAGTCCCTCCCCAAGTCGGCCTTGGTTAGCGCGCCGGCTTGGGGAGGAGACTCCTCCCCCAAGTCTTCCCAACTCCTCTTGCTTGTTTCCCACAGTTTCTTGTTTTAGCCGTTTGACTTTCAAACTGGACATTTGACTTTTCTGTTTTAGGATTCAATTTAATCCTTTATTTGGAACAGCAAGAACACTTAGTACATGATGCAATCATTCCAATATGTAATGACACATTCATGTACCCCTCCCCCCTCCCGGAGTGCCGGACATTCCGGAACCTTCTAGAACATTCACCGGAATCATTTCCGAACTCCGAAACGGGACTTTCCTTATATGAATCTTATTCTCCGGACCATTCCGGATCACCTCGTGATATCCCGGATCCCATCCGAGACTCCGAACAACATTCGGTCTCTTTCTCATAATACCATAACTACTCAAACAACGTCGAATCCTTAAGTGTGTCTCCCTACGGTTCGTGAATTATGCGGACATGATCGAGACACTTCTCCGAACAATAACCAATAGAGGAATCTGGAAATTCATATGGCTCCCACATATTTCTACGATTACTTTGCGATCAAATGAACCACTTACATACGATACCAATTTCCCTTTGTCTCACGATAGTTTACTTATCCGAGGTTATGATCGTCGGTATCTCTGCATACCTAGTTTAACCTCGTTACTGATAAGTACTCTTTTCTCGTTCCCGTGATATGTGATCCCTTGTGAGCCAGTCACATGCTTGCAAGCTAATTGGATGACATTTCACCGAGAGGGCCCAGAGTATATCTATCTGTCATATGGATGGACAAATCCCACTCTTGATCCATGTGTTTCAACCAATACTTTCCGAACACTCAATGCCACCTTTATAGCCACCCAGTTACGGTGTGGCGTTTGATGTCATCAAAGCATCCATCCGGTAAAGGTGATATGCATGATCTCATGGTCGAAGGAATTAGGTTACTATGTATCAGAAAGCATATAGCAATTGAACTATTGAAATGACTTGATCTTTATGCTACGCTTATCTATAGGAGTAGGTCCACCATATCATTCTCCTAACGATATGATCCTGTTGTTAATAACATCTCTATGTTCATGATCAGGAAACCATGATCATATATTAACCAACAAGCTAGTTTAACAAGAGGCTTTACTAGGGACTCTTATTTTAGTTTACAAATCACACAAGTATTAACGTTTCCGTTTAATACAATTATAGCATGGTATGTAAACATTTATCATAAGTGTGAAGATATGATAATAACCACTTTATTATTGCCTCTTGGGCATATCTCCAACAATACCATCATCTCTGATAGGCAGAAGGTACTAAACCCACCTTGAACATTTTGTCCACTACATTTCTTATTCTAGTATTGCATTTCCATGGACTGTGATAGGCAGAAGGGACTAAACCCAGCTACAAATAATTGTGTAGGGACTGCTCAAAGCAATATCCACATTATTCCCAAACTCACCACAGAGATATTGTCTTAGGCATATATATGCAAATTTCCAGACAGCTGGCTTCAGAGGAGAATCACTTAAGAAACACATGTTTGCAGCTTCATATTCATACACTAGAGCAGGTTTTGACCTTGCAATGCAAGCTCTAAAATATGATTGTGAAGAAGCTTACAATTGGCTAGTTCAAATCCCACCTCAAACTTGGGCTAGGCATTTGTTTGACACAACATGCAAGACAGACCTAGTAGTGAACAACCTCAGTGAGGTTTTTAATAAGATGATCTTGAATGTTAGAAACAAGCCAATTAGAACAATGCTTGAAGGGATAAGAGACAAATTGATGGTAAGGTATAGTGGGATCAGGGAAAAGATGGACAGAACCTACTGGGAAATCACACCTACTTATTCTGAATTGTTGGCAGAGTCCAAGAAGTTTTCTAGGGATTGCATTGCTAAGAACTGTGAGGTTGGCTTATGGCAAGTCACATCTGGGGCTAGAATCCTAGCAGTGGACCTGAGGGCAAAAACATGCTCATGTAGGAAGTGGGATGTCACAGGTATTCCCTACAATCATGAAAATTAAGCAAATTCCTGAGGATTATGTCAATGATTTCTTAAAAAAATCAACTTACCTAGCTGCCTACCAGCACACAATTTACCCTGTACCTGGCCCTGATGACTGGACAAAGACAGACACTCCAGATATTGATCCTCCAGTCTTTAGAGACAAACCTAGAAGAAAGCAAACAGTAAGGAGGAAAGGAGCATTTGAGGTGTCAGCACCTAGGGATACTTCTAGAATGGGGACAATAACTTGTAGCAATTGCAAGCTCACAGGCCATAGGTACACCAGCTGCAATGTCCCATTGAAACCTCACCTAGCAGTGAGGAAACAAATCAACATGGTAATGTGCACCTACATCTAGTTTACTAATTCCTTACCATGTTTGCTTTCACAAAGTTAATTAATTCCTGACTTTGTTTATTGTTTGCAGTCACAGTGTGCATCTACATCTGGTAGTACAGCAGCAGGACCTCCAAGGCAGCCTGCTACAACTCCAGCAAGAACTGCATCAGCCCCTCCAACAGCACCTGCCCCTCCAACAGCACCTCCAAGGCAGCCTGCTACAACTCCAGCAAGAACTGCATCAGCCCCTCCAATTTCACCACAGAGATCTACAGCCCCAAGACCCTTCCTTGCACCTACGAGTGCTGCTGAAGGTGGTTCCAGTTCTGCACCAACAAGGCTTGGCAAAAGGCCAACTAAACTCACAGCAAGGATGGCAGGATACCTTAATGATGGGAAGCATTCAAGCTACAAGAAGAAAAAATCTGATGATTCTGTCAAGGATGCTTGAAATGTGTATGAATCTATGTGTTGGTTAAGATTATGTGTTGATTTCATGAGAAGAGCTTGTTTAAAACTATGTGTAAGACTGATTATGTGTAAGACTATGTGTTGATGTCCTGGGAAGAGCTTGTTTAAAACTATGTATGATATTTGTTAGTTAAGACTATCTTTCAATTTGATGGTGAAGCTGTGATTGTTGTTGAAATGTGGGCAATAGTGTTTTTTTATGGATGGCAATAGTGTTGTTTTATGGATGGCAATAGTGTTGTTTTTATGGGTGACTTTAAAAAGTTGTCGAGACCCCTAGAGGGCACAATGTTTCTTCTAGTTAAATGTGGGTGACTTTAAAAAGTTGTCGAGACCCCTAGAGGGCACAATGTTTCTTCTAGTTAAATGTGGGTGACTTTAAAAAGTTGTCGAGACCCCTAGAGGGTTCTCGACAACACAATGTTGCTTCTACATCCATTAGACATACAAAGATCCCAACTAGATTAACAACCATTACTAGATTAACAACCATTACCACAATAAGTTCAACATCCATTACTAGATTAACAACCATTACACAATAAGTTCAACATCCATTACTAGATTAACAACCATTACCACAATAAGTTCAACATCCATCCTAACAAACTAAGCAGGTACACAACTAGGTTCCTACACAACACATATAAAAGTGTTCTTACACATCCATTACATAAATGGGCAACAAACTAGGTAGGTACTCCATCACTACTCATCACATATTGCGTTGATCCTCTTGATCTTCTCCTTGTTACTATCAGTGGCATTGAAAAGATCAAACAGACTGTACTCTAATTTTTTCTTCTCCTCTTTCAGAGCCTGTTTTTCATCCTCCCACTTCTTCTGCTTCTCCTTATAAATTTTTGCTTGGGTTTTTAGTAGATTCTTGAATTCTTCATTCCCTTGCTTATACACCTCCACTTCATTCTTCAACCCTGCAATGTACTTCTCCATCTGTTCTTCCTGCTCAACCTCACTGTAAATCCTCCTCCTGTTTTCTTCCATAGCCTTCTTCCCAGTCTCCTCAAAAAACTTGTTAGTTTCTGCAATAAGGCATGCATGTTTCTTGACAGCCTTTTCCTTCTCTTCAGCAAGATCCTTTATCATCTTGGATGACTCATACCTCTCTTCAATTCTTGCACTATTACTTTCATTGTACATTTCCCATAGCCTAGCCAATGCATTCTTCATTGTGGCAGGCCACTCTGGATCTATCCAACTATGAAATCCACAATTATTGACCTGCTGTATAATGATAAAACAGTATCCCAGATCAGTTTACACTTGAGTTGATAGCATAAAAACAGTGCTTATACTATCTATATGTTCCAGATCAGTCTACACTTATGATTTCAATCTACACTTATGATTTCATGAACTTATTGCTGTAACAAAAACATCAACAATTATATTGGGCTCATCACAATTATTCCACTAAATATGTAAGAACACTAAATGTTCCACTAAATATGTTCTGTCCACTAAATATTCCAGGTCCACTAAATGTTCTATATTAACATATATACTGATGCTTGTATTTTCTGGACACTAAGCATTACACATTTCCTAATCATTCCATACTAACTGACGATGATTGCAGCATTACATTTAATTAGCAGATGATGATTCCATATTAGCATTTTCTAGTCACTAAGCAGATGATATGATTCCAAATTTCTTGTTAAAGAAACTTACATGGCCCACTTGACACAGGTAGAACTTTCTGCCTGCATTGATCCATTCGAATACAACACATTTGCATAGTGGCAATTTGTGGCCATGACACAGCTCAGGGAAATCATCGGCGATTCCATAAAATGTTGGGTCATCAGTGGTAGCGAGAGCATGGTCAAGCGCAGTGAACTCCTAATCGAAGAGAAAATCGAGTTTAATCCAGAGAATTTGGGGAAATCGAAGAAATCAAAAATCGGCCGAAACTCTAATTCCAACAAGATGGACAAATCTTACCTCTAAAATGCTCCCGCTGGAGGAGGACCCGTCATGCCAGCTGGGCATGGCGACGGCGGCGGTGGCGAGGCGCGGGCGGACGGCGGCGGACAAGCGGCGACAGCGGCGCAGCACCGAGCTCGGGGAAGAAGACAGTGGGGAGGAGGGAGACTGAGGTCCACCCGGAGGTGGGACCTGTCCTAAGCGGCGCCGGTTAACGGCCGTTAGACGAGCGTGTCGGGGCGGCGTCTAACGCGGGCCACGTGGCCCTGACAGGTGGGCCCGCGAGTGTTAAGCGGGGTCAATTCGCTATCAACGACAGATCGGCGCACATTGCTACAATCGGATTCAAATGTGGTACTATTTTGCGAAATCGAGAGCGACTGGTATAAAATGATAAATTTAACATACAAAGTGGTAGTTTTATGCTGTCTAACTCCCCGAGGGAGGCACTCTTGTGGTTCGTGGACTCCGTACGCGTATGCACATTTTCGTCTTAGTCGGTGTTGGCGACCGTGTCAACCTACAAACTCGTAACAACTTGTCAATGGGAAGCTCCTGGTTCTTGTGCTCCCTCTACAAGCTTTTTTTTTTTTTTTGAGGGAGTGCTCCCTCTACAAGCTTGTGGTGCTGTGACGGTCAATATCCCTTTGGTCAACGGCGAAATCACCACCGTTAATTACGTGCGTGTGTTCGCCACCAAGGGCTTACTAAACACGATTCCAAAAAAAATGAGAGAGAAAACAAAAGGGAAGGGATCTTTTCGTGGTTCATGGTCCCTTTGACAGGGACAATTGTGGGATACAACAAACATTTTCTTGTCTTTTTCCTTGCTGCAATTAATCAATAAACTTCTGGTAGGGAATATTTCGTGATGTGAACTCTCTCGATTTAACACTCTCATCTCACCAACAGCTAGCAGGAGTTAGTACACATTCACACACACACTGTTACAGCGGTAATTGATGATGATGATCGGTGCTGCCGCTCGATACATGCATTGCATCCAACGATCTGCCGATGTATGTGCTCCCAATCTCCCATCATGGCGACACTGGTGAGTTTTGAAACCCTAACAGTCTTCCACTCTGAATATATTCTCGCAGCTAGCGTAAATCTTGCACAGTTTTGAATCGTGATCTGCGTGCACGTACGTGCTCTCCAGGCTAACTAAAAAGCCGTACGTCGCCGTCATCGATCCCTTTTTCTCATCAACCCTTGGCTTTTGCACACATACGTATGAGCTCGACGGGGAGCTGTATTATCCGATCGTGCCGTGAACCTGCTCCAAAAACGATCACAATTAATCGTACCAACGTCGACGGCTATGTATAGTGCTAAAAAGTTAGGGATCCGTCGAGTCAGCGGGCCTCGCTCGTCTACAGCTGCACGTATGTACGATTGTACGTACGCTACGCAAGTATTATTACTGTCCTATGTATTCACCAAAGGCCACTCACTGCTCTAGCTCATGTTAATTATGTGATGTCCCTGTCGTGTGGTTAGTATTGGAGTACTATAACTAAATTTAAAGGGCTCGTGTCCCTGCCTGAAAGTTAATTATAAGTGGGATGGTAATGACAGGTCATGTTGCTTTTTATTTTATTTTTTGGCGATAAGGTCTTGCTACAAGTTGATGATTGAGGTCAGGAGAAAAAGGAATTAGCTAGGCTAGTAGTTCGATCATCCGTCATCAGTGACATGCCATGTAGTAGGTTTCTTGTCAATTTGCGATTGTCATCTTCTCATTCTATGTGTACAGGTACAAACTTAAGAAAGCTTTATATGGCACTGCGAAAGCATAACTTTGGATCATCAAAATGTTTGGGCCAGCCTTGCGCCCCTTCGTAGTTCCTCTAAAAAAAACTTTAAATAGTGAACTATTTCACGGATTATTGACCGAAAGTATGCATAAGACTATAAGAGTATGAATGTACTGAACAAGTCAGAAGGGATGAGTGGTTCCGGATTATAAAATTGTCAGGAAGCAAGAGTTAAATAAACAAATGAAGACTTCTAGAAGGTCAGTGTGCATCCTGATTCGAGAAGTCTTTGGCAAGCATGCAACAAAACCGTTAGCACATAGTACAGCAAGAACATTGTTAATTTACCAGTCTTTTTTGGCGAGTACGTATCTAACTAGTAACGTTTTTCTTCCAAATCACATCAGTACGTACGAACCTCAGAGTATATATGTGTTGCTAGGTGCACAGCATATAGCAAGAAATCCTGCAAATAATACGGAGAACTTGCAACATTAGCCGGCGATTCGATGATTGATTTGTAGTACTTCTGTGTCCCGAAACCTCTGGGCAGGTTCGCGGTGGAGATGATGATGATGATGATGCCATACCATGCGTGTTAGTGTTAGTCCATCCGTATGACTGAAGTTATCCTTGGAGTTGGTGGAGCGGTCGTTAGGACGTCGTCAGTTTGGTGGTGCCGCCGGGCTCCGGTTCCAGTTGACACTCTTCCTGCTGCTAGCCGACCGCAGATGCATGCACCGCCGCCTCGCCTCGTTTATCAGCACCTACGTCTGCGTACGCGCGGAGCGATGCCACGGTCGTTTTTCACGCGCGTAGCGTGGACGACCTGGGCTAGCTAGTCCGATCCGCAGGCGTGCGTGCCGCTGCTATGCGGCCCCGGACCGTTGACGGGTCTCTACTGTACCGAATATTTATGGATAGCGTTCCAAAAAAAAAGAATATTTATGGATAGTACTAGGCGTCTCCCGACCGACGATTGGGAGCTTTCTGATAGAATACACGTATTGTGTTAGATATATTGTATTAGTATTAGACTCCTAACTTAACTCATGTACATATTGTAATTGTCTTGTCATATATAAAGCCTAGACCGGATCTCAGGAGGGTTACCGAGTCTTCCTCAATTTTCTTCTCGTGTCGATACCCAGCCGCCGCCCTCGATAGCCCCTCTCGGGCGCCGCCTTCCCTTCCTCTCCATTAGGTTTTACATGGTATCAGAGCCCGAATCCTGAGCTATGACGTCGTCTTCCGCTGCTACGAGCTCCTCGCTCCTCACCCTCGCTCTCCCGTCGATGCCCGTCCTCCTCGATCGGATCCAAGACATCCGGCCTGATCAACGTCGGAAACCTGCTCACGGTGAAGCTCTCGCCCCAGAACCATCTCTTTTGGCGAGCTCAGGTTGTCTCCCATCTCCGGAGCAATCTGCTACACGGCTACGTCGACGGCACCTTCCCATGTCCACCGGCCACCATCACCGTTACCAGGGATGGGGGCGCCTCCGCTCAGGTGCCCAACCCCGAAGTTGCTGCCTGGATTCAACAAGATCAGGCGATCCTGTCCGCCTTTCTCGGATCTGCCGGTGTGGAGGTGGGAGCGATGATCATGTTTGCCACTACGTCCAGGGAGGCCTAGACAACAATCGAGGGGAGTTTCGCCTCTCAGTCTAATGCACGCTCGATGCAAATACGCGATCAGATGCGTGAATTGGAGAAGCTAGATCAGCCCATCTCCGTCTACTACAACAAGCTCAAGTCCCTCTCGGATACGTTGACCTCGATCGGGCAGCCTCTTCGGCCGGAGGAGTTCCAGTCCTTCGTTCTTTCTGGGCTCGATGAGGAATATGACTCACTGGTGGAGTATGTTAATATGCGGGACACTGTTATGCCCGCACATGATCTCTACTCTTGCATGCTTGCCACAGAACAACGTAGAGCCGGTCAGCGTCGGAGCTCATCAATTCACTCCGCGAACGCTACCAAGTTCAGCGGCTCCAAGGCGCACAGTTCTGGAGGAGGCGTTGCTGGGCAGTACCGTGGCCCTGCTGGTGTTGTTCCTCCTACATATGCATCAACACCTGCTTCTGCTGGGTACCGTGCAACGCCTCCTGGGATGATTCCTGCCCAGCGTGGTTTCCAGCCCAAGTCGGGCTATACGCCAGCCGGTGTTACTGCAGACTACAGCTGCGGCGGCTCCTCGTCAGGCCCGGGTGCACGTCATGTTTGTCAGCTTTGCGATGAGGCTGGTCATATTGCGTCGAGGTGTTTCAAGCGCTTCAACAAAAACTTCTTGGGAGTTGGTAACGACAGTCGTTTTATGGAGCGCCAACTTGCCATGGCAAACCATGTATTCCAGGAACCACAGGGACATACCCCTTCATTCCCAGTGGTGGATCCATGGTATTTTGACACTGGGGCCTATGAACATGTCACCAATGAGATGAATAAGCTGAACGTGAACGGTACAGGTATGCGTATTTCTCATGTTGGTCATGCAACTATTCCCACTTCATCGTCTAGATCTTTACAACTCCGTAATATCTTTCATGTCCCTAGTGTCAAAATAAATCTCCTGACCGTTCCTCGTTTTACTTCCGATAATGATGTTCTTGTCGAGTTCCATCCTAATAGTGTTTTTGTTAAGGACCTGTATACGAAGACCATTCTTCTTAGAGGTCGGCGTCGTAGTGGCCTTTACACTCTTGACGCCATTGATGCTCCTTTTGCCAAGCAAGTTTTCAGCGCTCTTAAAGTTTCGTCTTCTCAGTGGCATGCACGGCTAGGCCACCCATCGCTCCAAGTCGTTCAGCATATCCTCAGTCGTCATCAGTTACCATCAGAGCCCAATAAAATAATTAGTGTGTGTGATGCCTGTCAACAGGGAAAGAGTCATCAGTTACCTTTTTCTCTCTCAAATCATGTAACGAACGCTCCTTTAGAGCTTATTTATTCAGATGTTTGGGGTCCCGCTGAAATCTCTGTTAGTGGTCATTCATATTATGTGAGTTTTGTGGATGCATACAGTCGGTTTACTTGGTTATACTTAATCAAGCGTAAAAGTGATGTCTTTGATGTCTTCCTTCAGTTTCAAGCACATGTAGAGCGTCTTCTTAAGCATAAAATTATTCATGTGCAATCTGATTGGGGAGGCGAGTATATTAAGTTAAACTCTTTCTTCCAGAAACTAGGCATCTTGCATCGTATTTCCTGTCCACATACTCACCAACAAAATGGTAGTGCTGAGCGTAAACATCGTCATATAGTTGAGACTGGCATTACTCTTCTCGCTCATGCGTCTATTCCTTTTCGCTTTTGGAGTGACGCATTTACTACTGCGTGCTTTCTTATTAACCGCATGACCACTCGTGTTATTAACATGAAGACACCACTTCAGCGTTTACTTGGCAAAACACCTGATTATACTTTCTTTAAAGTGTTTGGATGTGCTTGTTGGCCCAATCTTCGCCCCTATAATAAACACAAACTTCAATTCCGCTCTCAAAAGTGTGTGTTCCTTAGCTATAGTCCCATGCACAAAGGTTATAAGTGTCTCCATGTCCCCACTAATAGAGTATACATTAGTCGTGATGTCGTTTTTGACGAGAATGTTTTTCCGTTCTCTAATCTCCCGCCCTCTGAGTCCACCTCTACTTCTGTTTCTACACCTGTTGCTATTGACCAATTTGCAGATTGTACGCATGCCCCTTCGTTTCTTCCTAATCATGGCGCAGGTACATGTTGTGGAGCTCGTCTTCAGATTCTGGATGATCCGCTGGACTCCACCAACTGGTCGCATGTTCCTCATAACGTCAATCGCAGCTGTCCTGCATTGCCGGTCATGCACCAGCCTAATTCTGCGTCGCCGCCTCGTGCATCTGGTCCACTGGACCGGCGCGAGGAGTCGCTCTCTCCGCTTGGTGTCACGTCGATGTCGCCCATGCACTCCTCTATACCGCTGTCTCCTGGTGAGTCTGAGGCCGCGCCTTCTCCTAGTATTTCGTCCACACATGACGCTGCTGTTTTGCCTCCACTGGTACCACTGCCACCTGATTCTCTGTGGCCTGTTACACGTAGTCTTCGTGGTGTTCACCAGAAAAAGCAGCGCACTGATGGTACGGTTGCTTGGCTCACTTCATGTATTGCTTATTCTGTTGCTGATCCTACTGCTGAGCCACGTCATTTTCGCGCTGCTCTTGGTATTCCTCATTGGCGTGCTGCTATGGAGCAAGAGTATGATGCTCTTTTGCAGAATAACACTTGGCGTTTGGTTGCTCCTCTGCCTTGTGTTAATGTTATAGATTCTAAATGGGTGTTCAAAGTCAAGCGACATGCTAATGGCACTATTGAGAGATATAAAGCACGGCCGGTTGCTAAGGGGTTTAAGCAACGTTATGGGTTGGACTATGAATACACATTCAGCCCTGTTGTCAAGCCTACTACTATTCGTCTTCTACTGTCTTTGGTTGTTCAGCGTGGTTGGTATCTTCGCCAGCTTGACATTCAGAATGCCTTTTTGCATGGGGTTATGGAAGAGGAGGTCTATATGCGTCAGCCTCCTGGTTTTGAGGATCCTGCACGTCCTCATCATCTATGTCACTTGATCAAGGCTCTGTATGGTCTCAAACAGGCACCTCGAGCGTGGCATGCTCGTCTTGCATCTGTTCTTTCTCAGCATGGGTTCTTGGCCTCTACAACTGACACGTCACTTTTTATTCTTCAGCGCCCCGATATTACTATATATCTACTGGTTTATGATGATGATATTGTTGTGATGAGCTCCTCCTCCCAGGCGATTGATCGGCTTGTCAGTGGTCTTCGACGGGATTTTGCGGTGAAGGACTTGGGACCCTTACATTTCTTCCTTGGCCTTGAGGTCTCTCATCAGCTGAATGGTCTGTCCATCAATCAACACAAGTATGTTGTTGATCTTCTTCGTCATGCTGGTATGCTCAAGTGTGCGCCTGCTCATACTCCCATGTCCTCCACCACTCGGTTGTTTACTGCTGATAGTCCTATTCTTGATGATGTTGAGGCTACTACGTATCGCAGTATTGTTGGAGGTTTGCAGTACCTCACCCTTACTCGTCCTGACATATGTTTTGCGGTTAACAAAGTCTTTCAGTTTCTTCATGATCCTACTGAAGTTCATTGGGATGTTGTGAAGAGGATTCTACGTTATGTTCAGCATACACGTACTCATGGGTTGTTTCTTCGACCTACATCCTCATGTACACTTTCTGTTTATTCTGATGCTGATTGAGCTGGTGATGTGGAAGATAGACGATCAACAGGGGGCTATGCTCTCTTCTTTGGAGGTAACTTGACCGCCTGGAGTGCGCGGAAACAGGCCACTGTATCGCGTTCTAGTACAGAGTCTGAATATAAGGCTGTTGCTAATGCAACTGCTGGACTTATCTGGGTTGAAGCTCTACTGAAGGAGCTTGGTATTCAGCAGACTTCTCCGTCAGTCTTATGGTGTGATAACATTGGAGCAACATATCTATCGTCAAATCCTGTGTTCCATGCAAGGACGAATCATATCGAAGTTGACTATCACTTTGTTCGTGAGCGTGTGGCTCAGAAGTTGCTCCAAGTTCGCTTTGTATCATCTAAGGATCAGTTAGCTGATATTTTCACTAAACCACTACCTCTTCCCTTATTTGAAGAGTGTAAGCGCAATCTCAACATGTTCTCCACAGTTGAGATTGAGGGAGGCTGATAGAATACGTATTGTGTTAGGTATATTGTACTAGTATTAGACTCCTAACCTAATTCATGTACATGTTGTAATTGTCTTGTCATATATAAAGCCTAGACCGGATCCCAGGAGGGTTACCGAGTCTTCCTCAATTTTCTTCTCGTGTCGATACCCAGCCGCCGCCCTCGATAGCCCCTCTCGGGCGTCGCCTTCCCTTCCTCTCCATTAGGTTTTACACTTTCGTCGTCCTGCTTTTCCTGCTGACACGTGTCCATTAACTGCAAAAAATCCCGCGTTTGACATATGTCCCCGTTTTTGCTTTTGAAGCAAAAAACGGTTCGTTTTCGAAATAGAACGTCTCGCCGGAGACCTCACCGGAGACCTCATCAGAGACCATGCAGCAAAAAAATATGCTAATGCAGCAAAACCGACTTCGTCGGAGACATCGTCACTACTAGGAAAAGGCCCATCAGTCGCGCACCATTTTGGGACTTCTGTGACGCATATGAGATACGCCACTGTTATCTCGCCACTAAAGTTCAGTTATGTGGCGCATATTGAAATGCGCCACAGAAGTCTGAAAAACTTCTGTGGCGCATATGGTCAAAATGCGCCACAGAAGTCCCGAATCAGATCTCAAACTTCTGTGGCGCATTTGGCCAATATGCGCCACAGAAGTTTTTTTAAAATTTCAAAAAAAACGTCGGCCAGATCTGGACGGAAGTGGTGCTCGCCGAAGGTGGGGGGCGCCGATGGAGGAGAGAAGGAGGTCGCTGGTGGATGAGGTGGAGGTCGCCGGTGGAGGAGAGGAGGAGGCCACCGGAGGAGGAGGAGGCCGGAGGAGGAGGAGGAGGAGGAGGAGAAGGAGTAGTAGGAGGAGAAG
Organism: Avena sativa; assembly: GCA_916181665.1. Taxonomy (NCBI): domain Eukaryota; kingdom Viridiplantae; phylum Streptophyta; class Magnoliopsida; order Poales; family Poaceae; genus Avena; species Avena sativa. The sequence continues at coordinate 202,549,594 of OV702282.1, forward strand.
GTCGCCGGAGGAGGATAAGATCGCCGGAGGAGGAGCTCGCCGGGGTGGAGGAGGGAGGTGGGAGCAGGAGGAGCTCGCCGGGGTGGAGAAAGAGGAAGGTGGGAGGAGGAGTAGGAGGAGCTCACCGGGGTGGAGGAGGGAGGAGCTCACTGGGGTGGTGGTGGAGGAGGAGGAGGAGAAGCTCACCGGGGTGGAGGAGAAGGAGGAGGAGGAGGAGGAGAAGGTGAGGAGAATGAGAGAAGAAGTGGAGGAGAAGAAGGACGGAGGAGTGGAAGAGTATAAGAGAGGGAGAAGGAGGGAGGGATTCAAAGTTTGAATCCCTCCCAAAACTTCTGTGGAGCATATGGAAGAAATGCGCCACAGAAGTTTGTCCTCCGAGCGGATGCAAAATCTCGTCCTCGTCATTTTGGTATATTATACGTATTTTTTCGACATCGTATGCAAAAGTTACAGCCGTTTTACCGTGGCATAAACTTTTTTGTATAAAAAGTCGAAATGCATGTTTGTTAATTTTCCTACAAACTAGACCATATTACCTATCACTATGTGAAAGGATTTTATTTTTTGAAGTTTTTTTCATTTTCTATTATTTTTTACAAGGCTAAAAAGGCGATCCACGGGAGAGGGTGTGTGTAGAATCTGTTTTTCCTACAGAAACTTCTGTGGCGCATGCCTCTATATGTCCACCCGAGCTTTCTGTGGCGCATATGAGTTGGAACTTCTATGGCGCATTTTTCCTATATGCGTCACAGAAGTTGGAAGACTTCTGTGGCGCATTTGATGAAATGCGCCACTGGACAACTTTTGTGGCGCATGGTCGTTCTGACCACAGAAGGTCTGTCTATCTATAACTAGTTTCCTAGTAGTGCGTCGGAAAAAACTTGCCGGTGATTCTCGCCGAAGACCTTGTAGCAAAAAATTGACACGGTTGTAGTAAAACCACAAGACGGTTGTAGCAACAAAGTTCTTCTAATGTAGCAAAAATCCTACTTCACCGGAGACATCGCCGGAGAATTTAGCTGGAAAACCTCGTCGGAAAACTTGTAGCAAAATTTTTATGGTATTGTAGCAAAACAAAAAAACAGAGATAGCAAAAAAATATATCAATATAGCAAAATGGTAGCCGGGGAAAGCAAGCTCGGCCGCCCGTGGAAGCAAGTTTGGTAGCCGCTGGCAGCAACCACGGTCGCCCGTGGCAGCAAGGTCGGCAGCTTGGTCCTGGGGCGCCTGCAGCTTCGTCATAGTGCCGGCCACAAACATGGCCATGGGCAACAGACTCGCCGGAGAAAAAATCAAGGGGGCTGGGGCACGGGTGTAGCTGCCCCCGTCCGCGACGTTGCATGAGGGAGGAGCTCGTGGGGGTCGCCCGCCGGCGGAGGAGCAGTGTGGGCGGACGACGGAAGGCATGGCGGGCGAGACTTGGGCGGCGGAAGGCGTCGACGGGCACGACGGCCGACAGCGCAAGACAGCGGCTGTGCTACGCGGTGCTTAGAGCGGAGGTGGACAGACCTTGCGGTGGACACGAGCAAAGATGCAAGAGAAAAAGGTGAAAGAAATGAGTGGAGGAGAAGCCACGGTGAAAAAGATAAGACGAATGGTGGGCCTGAAACAGAGCGGTGCATGCATGAACGCTCCGCGTGATTAGCGACCCGTACGATGATCGTCCAGAGGATGTATATCATTTTCCAATATTTATTCAGTCTTGTGAATTGACGGGTTTGTGTGCCGTCCTAAGTTCTCAAGTCTACTGTACAGAAATTCGTTGTTTCAGAAAAAAAACACCACCACACAATCACTTTCCCGGGACACCTTTTGCCATCGCTAGAGTTTCAAGACTGACCGACACTCCCTCCATGCCAATTGCGCAGCGTTTTAATTTTGATTGAAGTTAAAACTTTGCAAAGTCTAATTGAATATCTACAAAAGCCAAGGTCTTCATAGTTTGACCAATTTTAGAGACAAAATAATCTGAATATCTACAAACTACGGTACCAATTCAGTATAAATAGGTACAACATAGAATATATTTGAACAATGTCTTTACTACTCCCTCTAATTCATATTATTTGTCTTTAAAATGAATATATCTAGCACTAAAATATGTCTAGATACATCTATTTTAGTGACAAGTAATATAGATCGGAGGGAGTATTAATTTCAAAACCATGGTGAATGCCTGGTGTCACATATGCAAAAATTACAGAAAGTGCCACCGCTAACAAATTGCCTAAACTCCATAAAAAGACTAATAAACCTCATCTAACAAGACTAACAAATTTTATCTTATCTATATCTATATCTACTATCTAAAAAGAAGGTGTCCTGTTTTCTGCCGTTTCGCACCACGTCGATTAGTTTGTCGGGCATCGCTCCGCTCGCCCCGCATGCACCTAATGGCTAAGCCCAATATCAGGCATCCTGCCCGGTCCACCCGATCTTCCACCCACCCACTCCTCCCCACCTCTGCCGCCGCATAGGGGATCTCTCCTTCCGTCTGCGCCGTTTTCCCTTCATCGTCGGGATGTCAACCGTCTCCACAACAATGGAGTTCGGCTTCACCCGCGTAGCAGGCACGATACACGCCCTTGTTGTCCCGGATGCAGTCTCTATCGATCTCCAAGACGCGCGGCCGCTCCAGGATCAGAACACCAATGGAGTGTCGGCGGGAGGTGCAAGATTTTAGGCGACTTCTCCATGCCCTCGCTGTCACGAGGCGCGGTCTCCGTCAAGCTCCAGGACGCGCGGCTAACCCAGAATCAGAGCGCCAATGGAGTGCCGGCGGGAGGTGCGGCGATTTCGGGCGACTTCGACACGCCCTCGCAGTCCTCCCGCGGTCTCCGTCGAGCTCCAGGAGGCGCGTCGCCCCAGGTTCAGAGCGCCAATGGAGTGCGAGCGGGTGGTGCACAAGAACGTCCTGCAACAATGAGATCAAGACCATCATTGTGGTGGTCATCGTGACGGAGCTCGGCGGACGGACGCCACAAGTGTGCAACCAAGGTTTTCAGCGACAATATCGATACAGCAATCATCGCCTCTGTTGAATGCCGATGAGGGTGGTTGACACCGCACCCTTACTCCTCACGGTTTCCCCTACCCCGCTCAACCCTCCCATCTCTCTATCATGCACACCTAGACCCCTGACTGCTGAATCCCCATCCATATATGTCCTTCCATATCAATCTTTGTCATCTTTAGTTGTAGGGGTTCGTAGCATGGAAAACAAAAAAAATCTACCGCATGCAAACAAACAAGCCAAGATCTATCTACTAGATTGTAGCAACGAGTCGATAGAGGAACTCACCCTCGAAGATTCCAAAGCGGTTAACGAGAGCAGATTCTCGTGGGTGATGTAGTCGTACTCTTGCCGATCTCAAGATCGTGTAGACGATCCTTCCGGCGCTGCGTTCCGGCAGCGCTTCCGTAGTCGGTCACACGTTCGGTACTCGATGAAGACCTTCCTCTCCCTTGTTCCAGCAGGCAGCGGAGGTTGTAGCACTCTCCTCGCGATTCCGGCAGCACGACGGCGTGGTGTCGGAAGTAGAGGGGAGATCTCGCAGGGCTTCGCCTTAAGCCGGAGCGAGTATGGTGGACTATGAGAGAGGCCTTGGTGATCTAGGGTTTAGAGGGCACCAAGGGGAGGGTGTGGCCGGCGGCTAGGGCTTGGAGAAGCCCCAACTCGCCGAGTTGGAGGAACCCTAGGTGGCGGCGGCGACTTGGAGGAGGCCGGCGGCTAGGGCTAGGGTTTTGGGTGTGAGGGAGAGGGGCAGCCCTACCCCTCCTTATATAGGTGGGAGGGTGCGGCTTGGGAGGAGGGAGTCCTCCCCCAAGTCGGCCTCCTTGGCCGGCGGGTGGAGGGAGGAGACTTCCTCCCCAAGTAGGTTTCCTACTCTCCCTCCACCAAGCAAACTTGTCGTTTGACTTTTTCAAATTGGCGTTTGACTTTCAAACTAGGATTTGATTTCTCCCTTTATTTTGCCCAGACAATTGACCTAGTACATGATGCAACCATTCCATATTGTCATGACACATTCATGTACCCTTCCCCTCCAGAGTGCCAGACCTTCCGGACCCTTCTAGAACATTCCTAGTGAAAACACCGGAATCATTCCTCAACTCCGAAACAAGACTTTCCTTATATGAATCTTATTCTCCGGACCATTCCGGATCTCCTCGTGATATCCCGGATCCCATCCGAGACTCTGAACAACATTCGGTATCTTTCTCATCATTCCATAACTACTCAACAACATCGAATCCTTAAGTGTGTCTCCCTACGGTTCGTGAATTATGCGGACATGATCGAGACACTTCTCCGATCAATAACCAATAGAGGAATCTGGAAATTCATATGGCTCCCACATATTTCTACGATTACTTTGTGATCGAATGAACCACTTACATACGATACCAATTTCCCTTTGTCTCACTATAGTTTACTTATCTGAGGTTTTGATCGTCGGTATCTCTGCATACCTAGTTCAACCTCATTACTGATAAGTACTCTTTTCTCGTTCCCGTGATATGTGTTCCCTTGTGACCCAGTCACATGCTTGTAAGCTAATTGGATGACATTCCACCGGGAGGGCCCAGAGTATATCTATCCGTCATATAGATGGACAAATCCAACTCTTGATTCATGTGTCTCAACCCATACTTTCCAAATACTCAATGCCACCTTTATAGCCACCCAGTTACGGTGTGGTGTTTGATGTCATCAAAGCATCCTTCCGGTGATGGTGATAAGCATGATCTCATGGTCGAAGGAATTAGGTTACTATGTATCAGAAAGCTTATAGCAATTGAACTATTAAAATGACTTGATCTTTATGCTACGCTTATCTATAGGAGTATGTCCATCATACCATTCTCCTAATGATATGACCTTGTTATTAACAACATCTCAAATGTTCATGATCAAGAAACCATGATCATCTATTAATCAACAAGCCGGTATTATAAAGAGGCTTTACCAGGGACTCTAATTTAGTTTACAAATCACACAAGTATTAATGTTTCCGGTTAATACTGTTATAGCATGAATGTAAACATTTATCATAAACACAAAGATATAATAATAACTACATTTATTATTGCCTCTAGGGCATATCTCCAACATTAGTCTGATTGAGTAGGAAGGAAACCAAGTCAAGATCATTCACCACATATCTGTCCTTCCATATCAATCTTTGTGATCTATAGGATGGGAGTGTTGGAGGTAAATTAGATCAACATGATTCTTGGTGGAGTTAAATCACTCCTGAGTGAATAGAAGAGTTATTTATATTATATAATTATATGGTAGTAAAGAATATTACAAGGATGAATCCTGAAGAGAGTTACCAGTAGAAATTCTATTGGATCAGGTGGGCATAGTCCATGAATAACAACCCTTAATCCAATAAGAGATACTAAGAAGATAATTTCCATACAATTGTAAGGTTGTATTGATGAAACCTTGATTAGCCAACTAGAAACATAAGCTATAAAGAATTAAAGGATTATAATGATCATGCCTTACTCACCAAGGTTGAATACTTATACCTTGTATAAGTGACATTAGTGGGTAGAACATGATTGAAACTCTAGTATAGATAAGGTATCCTAGAGTAGTCATTACAGGTCACATTAATATAATGTGAGGTTGGAGTATGAGTTATTAGAGTAAAGTAAATGTAAGATTGTATGATTAAGATGATGTTAGAGCACCATTGAATTATAGAGTTAGTGTTTTCCTCTGGGAAAATAGTAACACTTGAGGTGGAGTAGGATTGGATGTATACCTAATTATAAACCATCTACTGGAGAAATATTAGTGATAGATGGTTAAGGAAGAGTATGAGTGGAGTTTGAAGGAACTACTTGTTGGATTGGAAGTTACCAACTGTAGAGTAGTGGATATAACCAGGTATGGATATGAGAAAACTATAAAAGTTTTAGTGTCTAGCTCATTGGATTTTAAATGGATTTAGGAGAACAAAAGGTGGATAAAAATATTCTTGTGAACTAAAGTTCATCATGTTAACCATGATGATGGATAGAAAGAAGTAGTATATCTAGGAAAGGAATTCCTTAATTAGAAGTCAAGGATTGTAAATTATGGAAGATACAAATTCTTGGTAAACACCCAACTTTAAATCTCAAACCAAACATAATATCCATTTCATGTTATTGATCCATCATCTTATCTCCATATCATCTTATAGGAATATTTTCCTATAGCAAATCATATAAGCACATCTTTATCATTTCCAATGGTCTTAACCATATGTGTGTAGGAGATATTGTTATCAATTACTTTTCCATAAGACATTTTAATTAATAACTTCTATTTTAAAAGGTGATATCATTAGAGATCACAAACAAAAGACAATATGCTTAGCTATTAAATCTTTACTCACATCAACAAAGGAAGATAAGTAAATTAAGAATCCTAAACTCCAGAGTAAGCACTTACAATTCAAACCCTAACTTCTATGTTTATCATAATAGAATATATACATTTCCATTTTATAAATTAATGGGAGTAATATTAACTATATTAATTTCCTTTGTATTTCATGCATCAAATAATGATATAGGATCATTATATATAAAAATTTCCATTCAAACTATGAGCTAACTAGAGTTAAGTTTTATAAACAAAGAAAGAAATATCAAATAATAAAGCCATGGTTTAGTATAAAAAGAAAATTAATAATAGAGGCTTCTACAAAATAAGGGATTCATATAAAGAAAATAAAGAAATATACAAAATAATTATCGTAAAGATTTACCAAATAAATCTCAATTAATATTAATTGTGCTGCAAATGTTCAGCAAATAAACTTTGTTAGAAAAGTTCAAATTATAGATTAAATACAAATCTGAAAAGCAAAACAGAAAATAGAAAAGGAAAACAAATAAAAAGCATTTCCTGGCCGTGGCCCAACTTCCCTCCTTCTTACCTGTCGCCCACGTGCAGTCCACAAAAGCCCAGCAGCCATCCCAGTTCATTCTTTCCTCTGGCTGACGGGTGGGACCGAAGAGGGACTGCGGGTTGAGTTTGAAATCATGCCAGGGGGTTTTCCGCAAAAGTGGCATCGTCGTCTTCCTCCTCCAGCTGGAAGCAGCTCGCTGGACGCCGACGATGCCGTCCGCCACTGCGTCTGCGTCAAGATTCGCACTGCCGACGCCGGAGAACGGATAAGAACGCCACGGCGAATCCCTCATCCTCATCCTCTCACTCGCGCATCTGCACTCCTCTTTATCCTCTCTGTTTTGAATGGGGTGAAACCCTAGCTCGTCGGAGCCACGCATCGTCGTCGATAGAAACCACCTCAGAACCTATGGAGTGATCGAGGAGAACCGCCATGTTCCCCTCTTCATCCTAGTAGCATCAATAGATCAAGGGGAGCTCGGGTGGGTGCGAATTTGATCATTCCTTTCCATCGTGGTTCGCTAGAGAAGTCGACCGTGTGCTCGTCTCCGACCACGCCTGCCCTAGCCGACACCGCTACTGTAACCAGGGTGAGTTTCTAAACCTTCCAGTACCCCTAAATCGCCATATGTCATTGTCAATCGTCGTCACAACTTATGCCACCGTCGGCCACCGTCGGAGCTCGTCAGAGCCGAGGCTCCGATGACCATTTCCGAGCGACGCCGCCACTTTAGGGTTCAGCATGGTGCGCTGATTCGAACTAGGCTAGTTTCGTTTGCTAGGGCACCATAGATCGTCGCCGGCAACTACCCACTGATGGCGGTGGTTGTGTTGACATCGTAGCAACGTCATGCGGACGCCACCCTTGACCCAGTCCACCGTTTGACCTAGTCTTCGCTTGCGTGGCTGATGATGTGGCCATAGGCCCACTGGTTAGTGACCTTGGGTAGGTTTAGCCTCGGTAAGAAAAGTATTTACTATTTAAATAAAGTGAGAAAACAATATAAATTGTATATCAATATTCCAGAAATGAAATAAATAATTAAATATTGTTTAATTAATAACTTTTATTCTGTAATTTAGAAAAATATGTATAATATATGAAAATTTTCAGAAAAACAAAATCTACAACTTAAAACTATTATCAAATATTATTGTTCTAATTATTTAAATAAATATTATTTAATAAAAGTTTTATAAGTAATAAAACTTAAATAATTCATACTTAATATTGATAAATGTGAAAAATATAAGTAATATACCAAAAATCTTAGAAAAATAAAAAAAATACTTTAAAAATTATAAGCATACATAATTAGTTCACTTAAGTAAATATTTATTATTTATTAAGTAATTAATCTTATAAAAATCATATCTTCTTATTTAGAAATCATAAAAATAAATATAATATACCAAAATGATCACAAAAATAATACCTACATGTTAAAAATATAATACTCCCTTTTTGAGTTAAATAAAAATTTAAATACTTTAACAACTTGAAGTTAAATCTATTTCCTTAGTTGTTAATTCATATATAGGTAATTAAAAATTGTTAAAATTCTAAAATCAACCAATTAAAATCTAATAAGTAATACTAGTCTTAAATATTAATAATATGAAGTTATAATGGTCCAAGACATTGTAAATACAATTTTATTGAATCTTTCAACCATAAGTGTAGATTATTTTCCAAAGGGATCCTTATCCAATATAAAATCCCGAAGAATAATGTGTGACTAAATCCAATCTTTTCCATATACTTCAACCACCAGATTACAAAACTATCACAACACTATAGTAAGTCGATAAGTAGTTAAGTAATATGATTTCTTTGTTTATAAACTATAACCCCTCATTTATAAAAAAGTAAATGATACTATTCCACTATAAAATCAAGAAACCACTACACCAAGTAAAAGGATAACCATTCTTAAGTAACCTTAAGGAAACATTACCAGGTACACAAGGTACAAATATCATAAGCATTACACTTCCAAACCATCTATGTTTTAAAGTTAACTTCAGTCTACAAGACTCTAAATATAATACTAAAGACATTGTTATATGTTTTATAGTTAACTTTGGTCTATTATGGTTAAGTCATAAAGCATTTCGAGTCCAAACTAATCAAGCAAGCACAAACAACCTTGACCACATTTGATTAACCACAAAGATTGTTTAGACCTTAGAAAAGGAACCTTTTCTTCAAAAGTTATTCGTTTTGCCACTTCGATCAACAAATCTTATAATAATATCTCCAACCCTTAACAAATTAAATTCAAGGAATTCTCATTATAATCAACAGATGACAATTAATCACAACCACATTGTTTTAAACTTTACTTGAATACTTAAAATGGTAAACACTTAAATTCCCTAGTAAGATCATTACTTGTAAAGTAAAACTTAAAGATAAACAATTATAATGTAAGTAATCTTAAGTAACATTTAACGTTGGTGTGTATCTCATTGTTATATGTTATTATAATTACATGTTATTTCACACATTCACAAGCCTTAACAAGAAGCACAAGTATGAAACTTAACTTAAAGTACAACACATTCCAAGAAAACCATTTCCAGTATCCAAACCCTAGAACAACGTTATCCCCGGGATTCACGTTTATAAAATACATCACATTACTTATACATAAAAGCATATTGCTTCTTTAAACATTAGTCCTTACCGAACCGATGATGCTGATTTCAGATATTGGGTCTTATATTGTCTTGGAGACCGTGAGTGCATAATCTTGCAATCACAAAAGGCAAGTTCACACTTGCTCATGTCCTTTGATTATTTTCTGTAATGTATTTTACAAATCCAGTGTTGTCATCACCTGCATTTGAAAAAGGTTCGAAAACACTATTTTCATAATAATGCGATTCTAGGTTATTTACCATGAGGTAATAACCTACTATGAAAGTTCCGGTGTTAAAGGAACATATTATCTAGGACTTAACAACCAATGTCGCCAGTGATTCTTGCGCCGTATATCACGTGTTAACCATGAGATTTGGAATGGGACGGAGAAGTCAGATGTATCTTCTTCCTCTCGCATGTAGCCGGATGTGCAGGTCGTGGCTGTTATCACTCGTAGCGTGCATATTAATTGGTAATTCATAGATGATATGCAGCATATGGGTGGGAACCCTCAACGTCCCACGATAGTTCTGGCATCTAATTGCCGTAATTCAATATGTGGGCATGGTGTACACCAAGGAGGCATGCGAGGTCGTGAAGGGGGCAGTGATTGGCTTGGATCATCTTCTGGGCCCCACATCATGGAATTATGGACGGGAATAAGCTGCCCGGTTGTGCAACAAAGAGTTGATCTCTCATGGGTAAAGTAACGCACCTCTGCAGAGTGTAAGAATTGTAACTTGTTACTCCTTGTTCCGGGAAGGAGCTGCGAACGCGGCGGGAAAGGAACTCCATGAAAGTTCTGGTAAACCCGTGAAGGCTGACGGACATAGATTTTCAGAATAAAAGCAACCTTTGAAGAAATGTTTACGAAAACTTACATTGCCTACGACCTACGATCTGTGGCTGTAGATATAGTGCATCAAACACTCCTTTTCTAGCGAACTTGCTGAGTACGCTCGTACTCAACGTATCTTCTTAACCCTTGCTAGATTCTAAAGCCATTAATACGACGTCTACATCAAGTTATACTCCAGGAATCATCATCAAAAGCTAAAGATCTTCAATGAAGTCAATAAAGTCAACATATACATCAACTCAAGTGAAGACGAAGTTACTGATTAAATAGGAATATAATCTCTAACCATAGAACCTATTTCTGTAGCGTATTGCAATAGTAGCAATGCCAGACCATTAGTTAGCATACTAGTCTTAATAGTATGATAGTCTTTGAGTTATTTATTTCTGATCCTTCATTGTAAGAAGTTTCTTTCTCTCTCTTTAACCTAGAGTGTTCTCTGGATCTTGTGTATAGAGTGAGTTGTAACCTTTAGCCATGTATTGGACCCGCTGTGTTTCTGTTGTACCACTCTGAGGGATGTAATACTAGTGAACGGTGTTTCATTGGTGTTATGTCAACGACTATAGTGTACTACATCATGCAGTGGTATGCTGGGTCACCGCACCAGCTCTTCCCAGCATCGGATGGAGCCGGAGGACAGGCCGATGAGCCAGATTCGAGCTGCACCTGTCAGCTGCAGCTGAAGACATTGTAGCGTGGTGTTTCTGTTACCGTCGTGCAGCTTGACGGACGATAGGTGGTCGTTGAGCCAGGCCTTCGGGTCCTACATGCCGCCGAACTTCGGAGTGTCCGAAGGGAGCTTGAAATTTTTCGGCATCTGCATCCTCCAAACGAATCTGCTGAAGCATCGGGATCCACACAGCTCTCCATCGTCATCCTCGACAGATTCGGTTGAACACGAGCGTTTGGCGCGTGCCTTGTCGAACTTGCGCTGGGCGAGGTCGTTTCGAGCGTCATAGTCGCTGTTGCGATGCCTTGGGATTTTGCGACGTCGAGGTAGATCATGCTCGTCCTCGTCGGATGAGGGTGTGGGGTTGCGGTTGAATCTGACCGCAGATTTATTTTTCGGCTCTACAGGAGCCTCCTCATGGAGCGCAGGAGCCTCCTCGTGGAGCGCAGCTCTGACGAGTCCAAGACCGGCTAGCGCAGACTTGTGCATGGTGCTTTTCGGGTCCCCCACCGAAGGTGGATGGGACGCGAGGTACGTAGTGGCTGCCATGATTGCAGCATGCGGCGTCTTCGGCATGGCGTTGCCATTCACGTCCATTGACATGAAGGACGTGTTGAGGGCCCTTGTGGCTTCGCGACGTGCAGTGGGATCCATGTTCTCCACGCGGGAGTGATGCTTGTTGGCGTTGTTGCCATGTGAGCTGGATCCGCCAGTGGTGGAGGGCGCAACTCGGCGCGCACTAGACTCTGAAGTCGCCTTCTTGCGTTTGTCGAGTTCCTCCATCAGCTTCACCTGCCGGTGATGCTCGCCGATGAGGAGAATGTGGTATGCCATCAGCAGATCCTGTGAAGCATTCACATGTAGGATGATGTTGCCCGCCACAGCTTCGCGTGCTTGACGCCATCCATCCTAGTTGAGGCTGATCTTCTGGTAGGTGTTAGCGTCGCCCTCATTGGGCTGGAGGGGTAGGTTTCCTCCGTTTCCTCCGTTCCAACATGTGGGTTGGGCGGCGGATTGGGTGGTGGGTTGGGGGTACTCGAACCTGGTGGCAGTTCCGATTCGCCCTGGATGACCACGACGCACTGGTACTGCCCGCGGATTGGGTCGCTGCTACCACATCTTTCGGATCCGAAACCGTAGGTTCCTTCATCTGAGGGAATGATGTCTACGCACTTCTATTCTTGTAGACAGTTGTTGGGCCTCCAAGTGCAGAGGTTTGTAGAATAGCAGCAAGTTTCCCTTGAGTGGATTACCCAAGGTTTATTGGACTCAGGGAGGAAGTGGTCAAAGGTATTCCCTCTCAAGCAATCCTGCAATCAAGATACAAGAAGTCTCTTGTGTCCCCAACACACCCAATACACTTGTCAGGTGTATATGTGCACTAGTTCGACGAAGAGATAGTGAAATAAAAGTGGTAACGGTGCCAGAAAATAGCTTCTGACTTGTTGTTGACATGGGGTAACGTGTGTGAGTGCCAAAAAATACTTTGATGGAGCTTGACGTGGAGGTAAAGACTAAAGCAAGCAAACATGCAACAGATCTAGATGCAAACGGTGTTTCAATGTTTAGAAACAAGGCCTAGGGATCATACTTTCACTAGTGAACCCTCTCTCATATAAATATTCTCTCTTCATGATACTAATCTTAACTACTCTCCGGAAGAACTACTCCCTCCTCGTCATGGGAATTAGCAATGGCGATGGAGATGGTGGTGGAGATTGATGGAGATGGCTCCGGGGGCACTTCCCCGTCCCGGCAGGGTGCCGGAACAGAGACTTTCTGTCCCCCGAATCTCCCCTTCGATGGCGGCGGCATAGCGGAGGTTTTTCTCTAAGTATGATGGATTATATAGGGTTTTCTCCCCGGGGGCTTCTTATAGGCAAAGAGGCGAGGCCGGGAGGCGACCAGGGGGGCCACACCCTGCCCAGGCGCGGGCCCACCCCTAGTCGCGCCTAGGGGGTTTGGCCGCCCTGGTTCGCGTCTCCATCTCGTCTTCTGGATTCGTGTCCCCCATGGTAAAATATTGACTTTGGCTTTTGTCCCATCCAATTCCGAGAATATTGATTTTCTGCCTTTCTAGAACCAAAAACAGAAGAAAACAGGCAACTCGCACTATGGCATCTTGTTAATAGGTTAGTACCAGAAAGTGTATAAAAATACCTCAAAGTTTAGACAAAACATAGCAACATAGATACAAAACAAGCATGGAGCATAAAAAATTATAGATACGTTTCCGACATATCAAGCATCCCCAAGCTTAACTCCTGCTTGTCCTCGATTAGGTAAGTGATAAAAAGAATAATTTTTGAGGTGACATGCACCATAAAAACCAAGATCAAACTATTTGCAAGCATTGAAAGCTGGGATCAAAGAACTCTAACATGTGCATGAAATATGGAGTTCTAACAATAGTACATAGTACTATGCATGCAACATGAAAGGATACAAACAAAGATCATGAATAACATGCATTGAAAAACATTTGTTTGTTTCACATACAGAAAACATGGCATAGTGGCATTCAGCTTGTCCCTCATAGAGTAGCAAATAGATGCATAGGACACCTTCAAAGTTCATAAGGGTGACTAAACAAGTAATATCACAATATGCATCAATCAATAAGTTTTGGGACACTGCACACAGAATGACAACTATGATCTCTTAATGGTGCCTAAAAGTAGAAGATGGAGACTCAATATAAAAGGGGAAGAAAGGCCCTTCACAAAGGGAAGAAGGGATTTCAAGTTTCAAAAAGAGCTTCCAAAAATTATGGTACTTGTTAGCTTTCAGCCCTCATTGCCCCTATCATAAGCATCTTGAAGTGATTAAGGTTAAAGTGGAAAAAAATGGAGTATATGTTTGACAAAGTATAAGTTTGCAATCTCAAGTCCCTTGAATACGAGGGCCACACCTCATGCTACTCAACTTCAGTCACCTGTAAGTTCTTGTCATTGTAAGTACATGCGTATCATAGAGAACCACCAACGGGGCACCCCTTGCACATGGTACAGGAGCTATCCCATAACCAAAATGACAAGGCAAGCAGATAATGAGCATCTCAGCAATCTTTTTATTTACCATATGCATAGCTTTTTATTGAGGATGCTTCATAGATAGCTCACTATGGTGATGCTGCAAGTTTCCACCATCATTAGGCATGGCTTAGGCTAGCGGCCCAGGCGTTTCTCTAACACAAAATACAAACTCCATGGACTTACAAGTTCCCTCTTTATGTCACACCGGTGACATCCATAGACAAAAGAGCATGATATCAACTGAGTACAAAGTACAAGTGCAATGTTGAAAACGTTCCCCGTAATAGCACGGTTCTGCTAATTCCAACATATAAGTGCAAGCATATACAACATAGATGACACAATGGTTCAAGTTTATTAGGGGAAAAGGAATATAAAGTGTGCCATCAAGTTTATGAGGGCTTTAATCAGTAAGTTTTCACATAACAAAATACTTTTTAATTGGAAGATAGCTCAAAACAAGAATATACCTGGAATGGTGTAACACACCATGCATAGGAATTTATAGTGGAAACTTTGGAATAACTTGGTTTCTTGGGAGTTGGAAGCATGAGTAGAGCTTACTGATACAAGTGGAGGCTAGCAAAAGACTGGGAGCAACCAACTAAGAGAGCAATAATGGCCATAATCATGCAGAGCAACAAAACATTACTAATCAAAGCATAGAGTGGTACTACAAGTCAGGGACTAAATGATCATAGAGGATATGGTGACTTGTTCATAGTCATAACATGGTGTGAGCATGTTCCAAGTCAACCCAAACAAATCATCAAAGGAGAATACCGCAATACTATGCTTTTGTATGCTAAAACAACATATGATTCCTTCAAGGCACATTAAGCAATCCTAATTATTTGGAACAAGTCATGCTACAACAATAATCACTAAGCATAAGGTCAAAACAAGATCTAGCATGACATGATAAAGTCTAAGCCACAGTCAAAACAAGCTCCCTTTTGTACCACTATAAGCATAAAACTTTCTACTTTTTTCCAACACCAAACAACTTTTTTGAAACAACTCACAAAGATAATAATCAATAAAGATCAGTGATCTTGTCTCACAAATCCACAAACAAGAACTAAAAAGTTCTAAGCTGAAAGCACAAGAATACTAAGGCTGAACGCAGTGCTAGCAAAAGAGAACACTCACAGAATAATAAGAGTGAAAAGTAGAGTGTTCTAAACAATGAAAACAGAGTGTGTCTCTCTCCAAAAGAAGTGTGATGTAATCAACCAACTTACTCAAGCAAACTAAGCAAACGAAAACCAAAAACAAAAACTAAGACGCTCCAAGGACAACACAACAATGCATGAAAAAATAAAAACGAAGTGTCTAGAAAGACCTGAGATTTTTATTGATGAAGAAGGGGATGCCTTGGGCATCCCCAAGCTTTGACGCTTGTATATCTTGGATATTTCTTGGGGTGAAACCGGGGTGGCATCCCCAAGCTTGAGCTTTTTTCCATTATTCATCTCATTACATCATTCTCTCTCCACACCTGAAATTTTTCCTTCATACAAAACTTCACACAATCTTCATTAGCAACATTAGTGTATTGAAAAGATAATAGACCCTTAGGTAAAGCTTTGGAACAGGAATAATTTTCACTAAAAACACATGCTACTTTAGCAACTCCTTCAAAAAGCTCAATTCCCCAAAAGAGAACTCAAAAAGGAATCAATAAGAAGCAAATGCAAATAATGGCAGAAATCTATCAAAACAGACCAGCAGGTAGAAACCGATTTTTTCGAACATCTTCTGTTGCTCAAATCAAAAAGTGTTAAACTAACTAAAGTTAGATAACATACCTGGGGATTTATTCGTAAATTTTGAGCTCAATCAGAGTTACAGAAACTCCTCATGATTTTTTTTGGTGGAGGACGGAAATCTGTTTCGAGACAACAACTCCCCAAATCTTACTACCCTCTCATTAGAGGTCATTCTTGGCACAAAAGGCAAACAAAAGGATAAGGAAAGATCATTACTGAAGTAATAACTTCCAAGACTCAAGAAAAATCTTGGGTTATATCCCAACAAGTACTTTTCTTTAATGCCTTTAAGTTAGGCTTAATAGTTTGAGAAGATGCTCACATAAGAAATATGAATTGAAGTAAAAGAGAGCATCAATAAGAAATTAAAAACACTTTTAAGTCTAACCCACTTCCTATGCATAGGAATCTTGTAAAAAAAAGTCATGAAAGCACAAAGCAACAAGCATAGGAAAGCAAAACAAGTGCAACTTCAAGATTTTCAATATAAACAGGGGAAACTTAATATTGTTGAGATACATAAGACCATGTTTCCCTCTCTCATAATAAATTTTAGTAGCATCATGAATAAAATTAACAATATAACTATCACATAAAACATTCTTATCATGAGACACATGCATAAAATAATTATTACTCTACACATAAGAATAGTCATTCTTATTAATTGTAGTGGGAGCAAATTCAACAAAATAGCTATCACTATCATTCTCATCACCATAATCATCAAATAGAGGAGGCATATTGTAATCACAATTAATTTCCTCCTCAATAGTAGGTGGACTGAAAATATCATACTCACCATTGTAATCATCATATATTGGAGGTTTGGTATCATCATAAGCAATATAATAGCTATCTTCCAAAGCTGGGGAACTAAAAAGATCATCTTCATAAAAACTAGCTTCCCCAAGCTTAGACTTTTCCATAGCATTAGCAATAATGGTGTCCAAAGAATTTATACTAATAACATTGCTATTAGCATGCAAATAAAGTTCCATAGGTTTTTAAATTTTCTCTTCAAACACTTCATGTCCTAACTCAAGATAAACACTATAAAGCTCTCTAATTTTTTTGTTGTTTTCCATTAAGCCTAACTAGTGAAAACAAGAAACAAAAAGACAAAATTGCAGAATCTAAAGGAAATAAATTCGAGCACTCACACCGGAGGATGTGAGTACCTTTTACCTTACCTCCCCGGCAACGGCGCCAGAAAAGAGCTTGATGTCTACGCACTTCTATTCTTGTAGACAGTTGTTGGGCCTCCAAGTGTAGAGGTTTGTAGAATAACAGCAAGTTTCCCTTAGGTGGATTACCCAAGGTTTATCGAACTCAGGGAGGAAGTGGTCAAAGGTATTCCCTCTCAAGCAATCCTGCAATCAAGATACAAGAAGTCTCTTGTGTCCCCAACACACCCAATACACTTGTGAGGTGTATAGGTGCACTAGTTCAGCGAAGAGATAGTGAAATACAAGTGGTAATGGTGCCAAAAAATAGCTTCTGACTTGTTGTTGACATGGGGTAACGTGTGTGAGTGCTATAAAATACTTTGATGGAGCTTGACGTGGAGGTAAAGACTAAAGCAAGCAAACATGCAACAGATCTAGATGCAAACGGTGTTTCAATGTTTAGAAACAGGGCCTAGGGATCATACTTTCACTAGTGAACACTCTCTCATATAAATATCCTCTCTTCATGATACTACTCTTAACTACTCTCTGGTTGGACACTCTAATCATCTGTAGGGCTATAACGGCACTCCTCAAAGTCCACCTTCCCCAATCTAGATAACCCCACACTGTCACCTTGAGCGCTAGATGGTTCCAATAAACACCACAATTTCATAGAGACATCCAACTCCAAATATAACTGGAAGTAGACGCGCGATCTTCTCTTGCTACGGTGCTCGTGTCGGCGTCCGTAGTCATCTTCCTCCTCCGAATGTGCTCGGTGGACGGAGTCCTCGCCATCTGCCCACCTGTTGGCGATGTCCATGAGGTGGTCGAGTGTCTTGGGCTTGACGCACCCAAGTTCTTCCTTGAAGTCCTGGCGTTTGACGCCATCCTTGAAGGCGTCGACTGTTCTCTCCTCAGAGATGTGTACCGCGGAGTTCTTAATATTGGACCAGCGTAGTATATACGAGCGAATGGATTTGCCTGTTCGTTGGGTGCAAGCCCCCAACTCTTCGATCGAGGCTGGCCTCTTGCTGGTTCCCTTGAAGTTTCGGATGAAACTGTACGCCGGTTCCTCCCAGCTTTGGATGGATCCCGAGGATAGGCTGTTGAGCCAGATCTGGGCTGCGCTAGTTAGCTGCAGCTGAAGGCATTGTAGGGCGGTGTTTTTGTTGCCGCCATGCAGTTTGACGGACGACAGGTGGTCGCTGAGCCATGCCTTAGGGTCCTGCGTGCCGTCAAACTTTGGAGTGTCCGAAGGAAGCTTAAAGTTCCTCGGCATCCGTGTCCGGCGAACAGATCTGCTGAAGCACCAAGCTCCGTAGAGTTCTCCTTCATCGTCATCCTCTTCGGATTCGGATGAGCACACGTTCTTGGCGCGTGCCTTGTTGATCTTGTGTTGAGTGAGTTTGCTTCAGGCGTCGTAGTCGTGACTGCGACGTCGTGAGCTCTTGCGCCGTCGAGGTAGGTCGTGTTCCTCCTCGTCGGATGAGGGTGTGGGGCTGCAGTTGAATCTGACCGCAGCCTTCTTTTTCGGCTCCGTGGGAGCTTCTCCATGGAGCGCAGCTCCAACGAGTCCGAGTTCATCTAGTGCGGAGTTGTGCATGGCCCTTTTCGGGTCCCCCACCGGAGGTGGATGGGACACAAGGTATGTGGTGGCTGCCATGATCGCAGCTTGCGGCGTCTTAGGGATGACGTTGCCATTGGCGTCCATCTCCATGTAGGACGTGTTGAGGGTTCGGGTCACCTCGCGACGTGCAGCGGGATCCATGTTCTCTACGCGAGAACGATGCTTGTTGGCGTTGTTGTAGTGCGAGCTGGAGCCGCCAACGGCAGAGAGCGCAGCTCGCCGCGCGCTAGACTCCGAAGCCACTTGCTTGCATTTGTCGAGCACTTCTTGCGTCTGACATGGTTATACCCTATGGGTACACGATCTTAGCATACCTAGTCCATCCCAAGGAAGGCCCACGAGAACATGCGCCAGCCCATGAAGACTTTTGGGTGGCCAGGTCCCATGACGCCTTCGGATCCTTAGAGAACAAGACTAGAGTAGATAGAATATTCAAAGGGGCAAACCCTAAAACCTGTAACCGACTCGATCTGTGCCTGGGACCTTCCTACCTCTATATAAAGGCTAGGAGGGCACGACGAGGAGGATACTTCGCATACCACAGCATACACACCTCCACACCAGATTGCATCTGCGCACCCCTGTACTTTTTTGGTTCCGCCATAATCAAGAGAAGACAAGCAGGAGTAGGGTTTTCCCTCCGAGGGCCTGAACCTGGGTAAACCTCGTGTCCCCGTGTTGCTTGTTTGCTAACCGTTCTGCGATCTCCAGCATCCCCATCTTCTCCAAAACCCAAGATCATAACAATGGGCATTGATGAGATTAAACCTCATCAATTGGCGTCATCTGTGGGAACTGGGGACGCTGATTGTGCAATCGTGACGGTCCCAACCAAAGCGATCTACAACTCCGCGGCAACGGAGAGTCATCTCCTCTTAGACGCTTTCGACTTCACCGCCCACTCGCCAGCCACCCTGAAGGACTTCGAGCCCGTTGGTGACAGGCTCGAGATCTTGTTCGGGAGCTTCTCCTTCCAGGTGGGGCAGACCGGCACTCTCCGTCTCCCAGAGCGGGTGCCCTTGCCATCGATTAGGCTCGCTTCGTGGGCTCCACACCCCGTGCTACGTACATCGCCATCAACAGATGAGTCCTATGACAGCAGCAGCTGCAACTCAGATCTGTGCGATCCACCATTGGAGGAAGGGACCTACGGTTCCGGATCCGAAAGCAACGACAGCAGCGATCCAATCTACGAGCGCTACCAATGTGCCACAGTCATCCAGAGCGACGTGGATCAGGAGCACAACCCGCCACCCAACCCGCAGGGTAGAAACGGCGAGAACAGGAGAAACCAGTCCCCCCCCGCCCAACGAGGATGATACCGATCCCAATCGGATCATCCACCTCAGTGATGAAGGATGGGCTCAAGCACGCGAAGCCGTGGAAGACAACAAGATCCTGCCCGTGGGTGCCTCACGGGACTTACTGATGGCATACCACCTGCTCCTAGTCGAAGAGCACAAGAAGCAGGTGAAGATGCAAGAAGTGCTTGACAAGCGCAAGCAAGCAGCCTCGGAGTCCAGTGCGCGGTGAGCTGCGCTCTCCGCCATGGGAGGCTCCATCTCGCACGGCAACCATGGCAATAAGCACCGTTCTCGCACGGAGAACATGGACCCCAAGGCACGCCGCGAGGTGACTCGGACCCTCAACACATCCTTCATGGAGATGGATGCCGACGACAACGTCATCCCAAAGACACCGCAAGCTGCGATCATGGCAGCCACCACATACCTCGCGTCCCATCCACCTCCGGTGGGGGACCCGAAAAGGTCCATGCACAAGTCCGCACTTACCGGACTCGGACTCATTGGAGCTGCGCTCAACGGAGAAGCTCCTGCGGAGCCAAAGAAGAAGGCTGCGGTCAGGTTCAACCGCATCCCCACGCCTTCATCCGACGAGGAAGATCACGATCTACCTCGAAGGCACAAGAGCTCGTGCCATCGCAGCCGCGATTACGACGCTCGAAGCGAGCTCACCCAACGCAAGATCGACAAAGCGCACGCCAAGCGCGTATGCTTGTCCGAATCTGAGGAGGACAATGACGAAGGAGAACTCCGCGGAGCCCGATGCTTCAGCAGATCCGTCCGGCGGACACGGATGCCGCGGAACTTTAAGCTCCCTTCAGACACTCCGAAGTTTGACAGTACACAGGACCCCAAGGCGTGGCTCAGCGACCACCTGTCATCCGTCAAACTACACGGCGGAAACAAGGACACCGCCCTACAATACCTTCATCTGCAGCTGACAGGCGCAGCCTAGATCTGGCTCAGCAGCCTATCCTCGGGATCCATCTGAAGCTGGGAGGAATTGGCATGCAGTTTCATCCGAAACTTCAAAGGCACCAGGAAGAGGCCAGCCTCGATCGAGGAGCTACGAGCCTGCACCCAACGAACGGGCGAATCCATTCGCTCGTACATACTACGTTGGTCTAACACCAAGAACTCCACGGCGCACATCTCTAAGGAGAGAGCGATCGACGCCTTCAAGGATGGCGTCAAGCGCCAGGACTTCAAGGAAGAACTTGGGCGCGTCAAGCCCAAGACACTCGACCACCTCATGGACATCGCCAACAGGTGGGAAGATGGCGAGGACTCCTTCCACCGAGCGCACTCGGAGGAGGAAGATGACTACGGCCATCGACGTGAATGCCGTAGCAAGAGAAGGTCGCGTGTCTATGACGATCGTGATGGACCCGACATGGTCGCGGCTAGCTACGCCGACCGCCACAGCGACGGCAACCGCAGCAGCAGCGGATACCGCGGAAACAACTTCCGCGACGGAGGACGCCCAGCTCAGTCATGGCAACATTGCAGCCGTGACGATGGACCCTCAGCATACGACAAACTGCCGGGTCCATGCACCATCCACTTCTTCATCGACAAGCAGGATGGTAAAAAGAAGGCAAGCCACATGCTCAAGGATTGCCGCGAGTTCTAGAAACTCAGCGAGAGCATGTCCCAGATGAGGCAACAAGCCCCGAACCCTGGGTACAGGAACGCGCCCGCACCAGGCGACATCGCCCACGGAGCTCCTCCACCACCACCCGTGGGACCTTAGAATCATCCAATCGCACCTGCGCAGAACAACGGCGGAAACGGGTACCCCGTGCCAAAAGGGTCACTGATGATCCAAAAGGGGCGTCCAACGAACAGGGTGCAGAAGAAAATCACCCGTCAGATCAATCTGGCTGTGACCGCTCCACCCGCCATCCCTGAGTACCTCAGCGGCTTGGAATCCTGCATCACGTTCAGCCGTTTGGATCACCCTTGCCAGGTCCCTCGCCCAGGTCATGTTGCCCTGGTGCTTGAGGCACAGATCGGAGGGTTCGACATGAGCCGCGTCTTCATGGACGGTGGCAGCGGCATAAATCTGATGTTCGCCGGTACCTTAGCAGCAATGCGGATCCCGCTGTGCAGCCTGGAACAATCTGATACAACGTTCCACGACATCGTCCCAGGGAAGGGCATATTCCCCCTGGGAAAGATATGGCTCGACGTCATCTTCGGCAAACCCGACAACTTCCGGTGCGAACGACTCGAGTTCGAAGTGGTGGACTGCCCATCACAATACCATGTCATCCTCGGGCGTGTGGCATTCGCACGGTTCCTGGCAGTACTGCACTACGCGTACCTGCTACTCAAGATGCCAGGACCTAAGGGCGTCATCACGGTCCACGGGAGCTTCACTCGATCGGACCACTGTGACAGGGACTTCAACAGAATCTCCCAGTCATTCGGCATGCAGAAGGACCTCACAAGGCTCCGAGAAGTGACACACAACGGGGCACCCCCAGTTGCAAGACAAAATGCACCCGACATGTCCTTCGACTCCACCGTCAACACAAAGAAGGTGCAGGTCCACCCGACGGACACCTCCAAGACGGCGCTGATCGCCAACGACCTCAGCCCCGCATAGGAAAGCGCGCTCGTCGAATTCCTCCGTGAGCGCTGGGAAATCTTCGCATGGTGTCCTACGGACATGCCAGGAGTTCCCAGGGAATTCGCCGAGCACGCACTCAACGTCTTTCCAGATGCCAAGCCCGTCAAACAGTCCATCCGACGACTGTCTGAACCACGGTCTGAAGCCATCGGAGTCGAAGTCAACAGACTACTCGACGCAAACTTCATCATGGAGATCAAGGAAAGTGAGTGGCTCGCCAACACTGTGATGGTCCCCAAAAAGGACACGGACATCCTGCGGATGTGCGTGGACTTCACATCGTTGAACAAGCACTGCCCGAAGGATCACTTCCCCCTCCCTCGGATCGATCAGATTATCGATTCAACTGCAGGATGCGAGAAGCTCTCCTTCCTTGACGCCTACTGAAGGTCGAAGATCAGGAGAAAACGGCATTCATCACGCCGTTCGGGGTGTTCTACTACAACACAATGCCCTTCGGGCTGAAGAACGCATGCGCCACGTACCAACGGTGCATGCAGGCTTGCCTGAAGGACCAGATCGGCCACAACATCCAAGTCTATGTCGATGGCATAGTAATCAAAACAAGGGAGGCCAAGACACTGATCGACGATCTCCGTGAGACGTTCGACAACCTTGATCGATACAAGATCAAGTTAAACCCAGAAAAGTGCGCCTTCGGCGTCCCATCTAGTCAACTGCTAGGCTACTTCATCTCCCAGCGAGGGATCGAAGCAAATCCGAAGAAAATCTGGGCCATAATGGCCATGGAGAAGCCGAAGAACCTCAAGGGCGTCCAACAGCTTGCTGGGCGAATCGCGGCGTTAAGCAGGTTCATCAGCCGCATGGGCGAAAAAGCTCTGCCTTTCTATCAGCTGATACGCAAGGCAGACAAATTCGAGTGGACACCCGAAGCGGACGACGCATTCGAAGATCTAAAGCGGCTGCTCTCTACCTCGCCCGTCTTGGTCATGCCAAAAGAGCGCAAGCCTCTACTGCTATACATAGCAGCTACACACCAGGTGGTAAGCACCGTGCTTGTGGTCGAAAGACCCAAAGATGGCAAGACCCATGGGGTCCAACGCCCAATCTACTACCTCAACGAGGTATTCACGCCGACCAAGCAGAGGTACCCTCACTACCAGAAACTCGCATACGGCGTATTCATGACGGCTCGTCGGCTGAGCCACTACTTCCAGGAGCATCAGGTGACGGTCATCAACGAACCACCCCTAAACAGCATCCTGAAAAACCCGGAGGCCACAGGACGTGTGGCCCTATGGGGCATCGAGCTGTCACCTCTAGACATCATCTATGAGAAGCGCCACGCAATCAAGTCTCAGGTCCTTCTGGACTTCCTCGTCCACTGGATGGAACTGCAGCTGCCAGACACACCGGACATGACACCGTCATGGACGATGCACTTTGACGGCTCCAAGCGCGAGGACGGAGCAGGAGTCGGGGTCATACTGACCTCCCCGCAGGGCGACAAGATGAAGTACGTCCTCCGGATGAAATTTCGAGCTTCCAACAACGAGGCCGAGTACGAGGCCCTCATCCACGGCATGAGGATGGCCAAGATCTGCGGCGCGACACGCCTGGTCATCTACGGCGACTCGAACCTCGTCGTCCAGCAGACAAAGAACGAGTGCGACACACACGCGGCCAACATGATTGCATACCGCGCACTCTACAACGCGCTCGAAGGAGACTTCAACGGCTGCGAACTCTGGCATGTTGGGAGAGAAAGCAACGAAGAGGCCGACAGACTCGCCAACATTGGCTCCACCTGCGCACGGGTGCCATCAGGTGTGTTCCTCGAACAGATCTGCGTGCCATCCATCAAAAGGAAATTCCCAAAGGGATCACCCGAAGAAGCAGAACACTCGGGGGCTGCGCTACCCGAAGGACAAGAAGGACCAGAAAAACTCGACACAGAGGTCTCAGTGGTCAACCTGATGCAGGTCATGGCAGTCGAAGAAACATGGACACAGCCATACCTCTGATATCTGATAGACGGGGAGCTCCCTGACAGCCCGACAGATGCCCGACGCATATCTCGCTGGTCCAAGGCCTTCACCATCATCAATGGCGAGCTGTACAAGCGCAGCATTTTGTTGTACTCCAAAGGTGCATCATCATCGGTGACGGCAAAACCATCCTCCAAGATATCCACGAGGGTATCTGCGGCCATCACGCGGGCAGCCGCTCCCTTGTCTCCAAAGCTCTACAAGCTAGGTTCTACTGGACAACGGCCATGAACGACGCCAAGGACATCGTCCGAAGATGCAACGGGTGCCAGAGGTTCGCAGATAAACCACACGCACCAGGATCGGAGCTTAGGCCCATACCCCTGGCTTGGCCCTTCTCCCAATGGGGCCTCGACATGATCGTCAAACTACCCAAGTCCTCGAAAGGAGGCCTCGTCTACCTCCTGGTCGCAGTCGACAAATTCACCAAGTGGATCGAGGTCATGCCCGTTACTAACCAAAAGGGAAAAACGACCGTCAAGTTCTTCGAATCCATTGTTTACAGGTTCGGCGTGCCGCACAACATCATCACCGACAATGGGTCGAACTTCATCTCCAAGGAATTCCAGGACTTCTGCGAAGACCTCGGAATCAACATCACATACGCCTCCATGGTGCACCCACAAGCAAACGGGCAGGTCGAAAAGGCCAACGGCCTCGTCGGTGGCGGCATCAAGAAGCGCCTAATGAGCCTACTCCAGCGACTCGCAGGATCCTGGACACAAGAGCTACCCTCCGTCCTCTGGAGCTTGCGCACGACGCCAAACAGCTCAACTGGCTACACGCCCTTCTTCATGGTGCACGGAGCCGAAGCCGTGCTGCCTGCAGAGGTACGCCACAAGGCCCCACGAGTCGTCGCCTACAGCGAAGCCGAATCAACGGCCACACTCGAAGACGCCGTCGACACAATTGACGAGGCACGCGACATCATCGTGGCTCGATCAGCGGTCTATTAATAGAGCCTCCACAACTACCACAGTCGTCGGCTGCGCCCAAGGTCCTTCGTCGAAGGAGACCTAGTCTTATGACTCAAGCAAGAGCGACCGAAGAAGCTCGAGTTGTAGGGGTTCGTAGCATGGAAAACAAAAAATTTCTACCGCATGAACACACAATCAAGATCTAATCTATGATCAAGCCAAGATCTATCTACTAGATTGTAGCAACGAGTCGATAGAATACTAACCCTCGAAGATCCAAAGCGGTTAACGAGAGCAGATTCTCGTGGGTGATGTAGTCGTACACTTGCCGATCTCAAGATCGCGTAGACGATCCTTCCGGCGCTGCGTTCCGGCAGCGCTTCCGCAGTCGGTCACACGTTCGGTACTCGATGAAGACCTTCCTCTCCCTTGTTCCAACAAGCAGTGGAGGTTGTAGCACTCTCCTCGCGATTCCGACAGCACGACGGTGTGGTACCGGAAGTAGAGGGGAGATCTCGCAGGGCTTCGCCTTAAGCCGGAGTGAGTATGGTGGAGTATGAGAGAGGCCTTGGAAATCTACGGTTTAGAGGGCACCAAGGGGAGGGCTTGGTCGGTGGCTAGGGTTTGGGGAAACCCTAACTCGCCGAGTTTAGAGGAGGCCCTAGGCGGCGGCTTGTAGGTGGCCGGCGACTTAGAGGCTAGGGTTTTGGTGTAGGGAGAGGGGCGTCCTACCCCTCCTTATATAGGAGGGGAGAGGTGGTTTGGGGAGGAGGGAGTCCTCCTCCAACTCCTCCTCATGTCCGGTGGGTGGGAGGGAGTGGGACTTCCTCCCCAAGTAGGTTTCCTACTCTCCCTCCACCAAACAAACTTGAGATTTGACTTTTCAAATTGGCGTTTGACTTTCAAACTTCGATTTTATTTCTTCTCTTTATTTTGACCAGCCAAGTGACCTAGTACATGATGCAACCATTCCACATTGTCATGACACATCCATGTACCCTTCCCCTCCAGAGTGCCGGACCTTCCAGACCCTTCTAGAATATTCCTGGTGAAAACACCGGAATCATTCCCGAACTCTGAAACAGGACTTTCCTTATATGAATCTTATTCTCCGGACCATTCCGGATCTCCTCGTGATATCCCGGATCCCATCCGAGACTCCGAACAACATTCGGTCTCTTTACTCATCATTCCATAACTACTCAACAACATCTAATCCTTAAGTGTGTCTCCCTAATGTTCGTGAATTATGCGGACATGATCGAGACACTTCTCCGATCAATAACCAATAGAGGAATCTGGAAATTCATATGGCTCCCACATATTTCTACGATTACTTTGCGATCGAATGAACCACTTACATACGATACCAATTTCCCTTTGTCTCACGACAGTTTACTTATCCGAGGTTTTGATCGTTGGTATCTCTGCATACCTAGTTCAACCTTGTTACCGATAAGTACTCCTTTCTCGTTCCCGTGATATGTGATCCCTTGTGAGCCAGTCACATGCTTGCAAACTAATTGGATGACATTCCACCGAGAGGGCCCAGAGTATATCTATCCGTCATATGGATGGACAAATCCCACTCTTGATCCATGTGCCTCAACCCATACTTTCCAACACTCAATGCCACCTTTATAGCCACCCAGTTACGGTGTGGTGTTTGATGTCATCAAAGCATCCTTCCGGTGATGGTGATTAACATGATCTATGGTCGAAGGAATTAGGTTACTATGTATCAGAAAGCTTATAGCAAATGAACTATATTAAATGACTTGATCTTTATGCTACGCTTAACTATAGGAGTATGTCCATCACATCATTCTCCTAATTATATGACCCTGTTGTTAATAACATCTCTATGTTCATGATCAGGAAACCATGATCATTTATTAACCAACAAGCTAGTTTAACAAGAGGCTTTACTAGGGACTCTTTTATGTTTACAAATCACACAAGTATTAATGTTCCCAGTTAATACAATTATAGCATGGTATGTAAACATTTATCATAAGTATGAAGATATGATAATAACCACTTCATTATTGCCTCTTGGGCATATCTCCAACAGTCTCCCACTTGCACTACAGTCAATAATCTAGTTTCAAACCTTTGTGCATTCAACACCTATGGCTTTCCGGTGTTGTATTTACACGATTGCTAGTGATCAACTGATCTCCGGATCCGACACTTTCAGGTCCGTGTGTAATTGCATGTCTTTGCGTCTCTACGCATCACTCATTCTCTAATGAGATGGCTTTGTATAAATTTGGTCCTTTGGTGAGACCTTTAGTTCTTTGGGGTTAAAACATGTTGATAATATTGTAGTCCAATATATCTTCATAGCACTATCCCGCTGTGAACCACACCTAGTTTGATAACAAACTACTTGACACAAATGCCCTCTTTTGCTGCTACAATAGCAGTTATATACTTAGACTTTTGTTGTAGTATATGTCACAATGTCTTAACTTTGGAACTCACCCAAATCCATTATGGAACTTACTTTCCATTATACCGTGCCACCCTTAGTTTAGATTGAGATAAACTTAATTTGTACTTTGTGACAAAACTAGTATCAATGTAGTACTTTTACAATGAACTAACCATCTATTTGTCACTTCTACAAAACAATATATTCTTAGTTCTTCCAATAGATCATAAGAATATCCTTACTATTGTCCAATGATCATCTTATGAATCATTCTGGTATACGCTCACATCATTTAGAGCATAGGACATATCTGGATTTGTACATATCACAGCATGATTGATATAAATACTCTTTGTGATTTCATACATCAAGTATCAATCTATACTTGAATCTTTGTTTCACTTACCAAGTGTCAATACACTTGAATATATCATCAATATTGAACTCATTCAATCCTTTCTGTGCGACAAGAACCTTTCTTGTAGTTTCTATATTGAACCCATTCAATATATCATCTATGTACTTTCGGCACAACCATATTAGCGTCTATTGATGTCAAAAATTTGGGTTTTGCCTAAGTCTTTCATCGGGATGAAATTCTTAATATGTGTTAATAAAAGATACATCATTTCCAATCCACAATATGTCTTCCACATAATGTATTAGAAATATTTCTTAGCGCTCCCACTTAATTTCTTGCAAATACAAGCATCTTTATCATCTCTGATGAATTTAAACTCTTTTAACAATTTCATCATGGTGAAAATTCCAACTCCGCGATGCTCAATTCAACCATTGAAGTTTGCATATGTTTTTAAGCATCCATTGAATTAACAAAACCCTTTGGACCGTGTTATGCACACGTCCTAGGTAACAATTATATTAGAATAACTTGTTTTGTTTATTCAACTACCACATAACAAAATTATATGTAGTGGTTGCTACATTAATCCGTCTAGACTAAATATTGCTATGAAAGATCAAATCTTGTCATATACAACCTTTGAACATTTGTGAACTCTTTCCCAATATGTCGACTATTTCATAGATGTGAAACATCCATGTATATTTCTTTATAGATCCAAATACGAATGTAAGGTCTTGTACCTTTCCAGAGGGTCTTTCAAGTTCAAAGCTTGATCTCTCGCATATGGAACTATCACGGATTTTATGGCTTCAAGCCATTTGACGGAGTCAGGGCCCATCATCGCTTCTTTGCATGTAGTCGGATCATTATTGTCAAATAATGATTTAACTCTCAAATCTTGGTATTTGATTGTTTACCCGACCTACTTGTTTCAATAGGAACTTAGATCTCTGTGACCACAACCTTTGAGGCACGTGAGCCATGAGCATTGTTGCTGCCTCCGAAACACTTTTCGGCGCTGCGCAACTTTGCACATATAGCTAAGGTTCTTTTAACCTTATCAAAGTTCTATTGTCCTCCCACTTATCTTTTCACGAAAAATTCCTTCTCAAAGAAACTTGACGTTCTAAGCGACAAACACTTTTGTCTCCGATGTTATGGAGGAATAGTTATTCGAAATAACATACAAAGACAGGTTCATCCGACTTTGGTTGCAAACATCTTTCTTATGCATAGCATACCAATGTTTAAGAAAGGACAACTTGGGTTTTATCCCAAACCATACCTTTATATGGTGTCATTTCAACGGATTATGATGGAGCTCTTTTCAGTGAAAAAACGGTAGTCTCTAAAGCTTTTAATCTTTAAAATATAATGACAGTTTTATGAATTACACCTTTGATCTTACCATGTCAAACAAGGTTTAATTACATATCTCGAACGCTCCATACTCTTATGGTGTTTCGGGAAATGCAAATCCACGGAACAATTCCTTAAATCATAGGTATTATGCTAAACTTGTAACTCAAATATCTTCCTTTATGATCTTATCATAAACTATTTATATTCTTGTTACAATGATTTTGCACTTCATCTTGAAAATCTTTGAACTTTTCAAATGTTTCATACTTCATCCTTATTAAGTAAATATTCATATATTCACTCAAATTTTCGGAGAAAGCATATGAAGTTGAAATCCATCGCTCTTGACTACACATAATGGACTTCATACAACAATATGTACAAGTTCCAATAAGCTAGTCATTCGTTCCCTTTTGGCCTATGAACGAAGTTTTAATTATCTCTAGGAAAGTTTCACAAGCGTCATTTGATCAAAAATCAAAAAGACTCCAAAATTCCATCCACATGGAGTTTCTTCATGTTTTCTTTCCAATATAATTTAAACGGCGATGTCACTTCCTAAGTGATCTTTCAATCAATTTGTCTTTCGATATTTTTAGCACTAGTTTTATGGATGTGATTTCTCCAACGAGATTTGTGAATCATCCATCTTTTATGGATTACGACAATTATTTGAACAACCCTTTTGTTCTCATAATACCTGATAAAACAAATCTTGAAGGCAATCTTTGATGTTTAACAAGCAGCACAATAACCCTTTATTTGTTCTCGATGAACATCATCACATATTGTTTTGCTAGTTACTTAGGCCATTGTAGTTCATGAATTGTGTTGTTTCGTATGACGATTCACACCAACAAATTCAGTATCAAATACTTAAGAAGCACATTGTTTAATAAGCAAAGAATATAGCCATAACATGTATATCATCTATATACTTAAGCTGAACAATTCTAGTCTTTTCTTTTCTGCCATATATTTATGAGATTCTCTTTCAGTATTTCCTTTTCTGTTTGAAAGAATCTATCAACATCAATAGTGGATCCATATACATGACACATAGTCCAAAGCATGTATAGTAAAATACCAATGTCTTTGGACTTGCACCATCATCAAATGTTTGGTGTTCTTTCAAATTCCTTTCTTTAGTAATCTCTTGGTGTGGTAAACATTTTACCTACATCAAATATTCACCCTTATCATGGAATTATGATCAAGCTACTTTTAGCTTATAACGCTGAATCGCGAGTATAATGTTGCTTTTCAAAACCTTTTGGAGGATTAGGACAACTAGTGTCTCCAACCTTTTGCAAATTCTCATCAAATATGAAAACATGACTTTTTCCATATTATACTCTATCATGTTGCAACCAAAACTTCGTTTCAGATATCACAATATCTTCCACACATCATGGTTTCTAAAACAACTCTTTCAGATACTAGATAACCTTGATATTAAGACAATCCTTTGAATATCAAGAATCATGGAGACAAACATGATACTCATACACTAACACTTGGAATTGTCACTCTTGATTTAATACCAATTATTAAACTTCATGGAGTAACCGGAACTTACTGAAACTTTGCAATGGGACTTTTAAACTTTAGATTAACACTTCAAAACAATACGATACCAGTTCGTAAAGTAACTAACCAGAATTCTATAGTTCTATCATCTCAATTATAACTAAGCGCAAGGTGGTAAACGGATGCCAATGACTACAACAATTATGCAAATTCACTTTGATTTAATTTATGATAAATAGTGTTCAACTTTTAATCATATTGCCGTTGAACTCCCACTCAAAACAATATCCCTCACATTGTTTTAGTGATCACACGAACCAAATCCACCACATCAAAACCGATCATCACGAGAGTTGATGTAGCTTCAATGGCGAACAATCAACATGTTCATCATATCTACTATATGACTCATGCTTTACCTTTCGGTGATCCGTGTTCCGAGACCATGTCTGTACATGCTAGGCTCGTCAAGATCAAACCTTAGCTTCCGCATGAGCAAATCTGGCATGCTCACGTTGTATACACTCGCAGAATCTAACACACCCGATCATCACGTGATGCTTCGAAACAACGAGCTTTAGCAACAGTGCTTACTAAGGATGAACACTTTAAAACTTGAAATTGTGTGCTTGAGGGATCATCTTATAATGCTACTGTCGTGAACTAAGCAATACAAGATGCATAAAAGGATTAACATCACATGAAATTCATAATATGTGATATGATATGGCCTTTCTTCTTGTGCTTCCGATCTCCATCTTCAAGCACGAACATGATCTCCATCATCACCGGTGTGGCGTCAAGGTCAATGGCGCCGCTTCATGGTTGTCGTCCACTAGCATCAACTATTACAACTTCTTTGAATAGACATGCATGTCTTAACGGAATTTAAAAGACAACCATATGGCTCCTGCCGGTTGCCAACTTACAATAAGGGACATTGCATACATAATATATAATCACAATCATGGCCATATCACATCACAGCATACCCCTGCAAAACAAAGTTAGACGCCTCTAATTTTCTTTGCATGTTTTACGTGGTTTGGGGCTTTCAATAAGTGTCGTTCTAACTTACGAACAAGAAACACAACATTGATACTAGTATTGTCAATCACCCGTTGTAAATTGAATCTTAACTATGTTGGGAGAAACAGGCACCCGCAAAGCCACTTATGCAATACAAGTTGCATGTCAAGCGTGGAGAAAGTCTCATGAACGATGTCATGTAAGGTTAGCCCGGGCCGCTTCATCCCACCATACCGCAAGATGCAAAGTACACAAGAAGCAAGCGACAACAAAAGCATCAACGCACACAATGACCATTGTGTTCCACTCGTACAACAGATCTACATATACACACGGCTCTGATACCACTGTAGGGGTTCGTAGCATGGAAAACAAAAAAATTCTACCGCATGAACACACAATCAAGATCTAATCTATGATCAAGCCAAGATCTATCTACTAGATTGTAGCAACGAGTCGATAGAATACTAACCCTCAAAGATCCAAAGCGGTTAACGAGAGCAGATTCTCGTGGGTGATGTAGTTGTACACTTGCAGATTCCGGCAGCGCTTCCGCAGTCGGTCACACGTCCGGTACTCGATGAAGACCTTCCTGTCCCTTGTTCCGGCAGGCAGCGGAGGTTGTAGCACTCTCCTCGTGATTCCGGCAGCATGACGGCGTGGTACCGGAAGTAGAGGGGAGATCTCGCAGGTCTTCGCCTTAAGCCGGAGCGAGTATGGTGGAGTATGAGAGAGGCCTTGGCGATCTACGGTTTAGAGGGCACCAAGGGGAGGGCTTGGTCAGCGGCTAGGGTTTGGGGAAACCCTAACTCGCCAAGTTTAGAGGAGGCCCTAGGCGGCGGCTTGGAGGTGGCCGGCGACTTAGAGGCTAGGGTTTTGGTGTAGGGAGAGGGGGCGCCCTACCCCTCCTTATATAGGAGGGGAGAGGCGGTTTGGGGAGGAGGGAGTCCTCCTCCAACTCCTCCTCATGGCCGGCGGGTGGGAGGGAGTGGGACTTCCTCCCCAAGTAGGTTTCCTACTCTCCCTCCACCAAACAAACTTGAGATTTGACTTTTCAAATTGGCGTTTGACTTTCAAACTTCGATTTGATTTCTTCTCTTTATTTTGCCCAGCCAAGTGACCTAGTACATGATGCAAACATTCCACATTGTCATGACACATCCATGCACCCTTCCCCTTCGGAGTGTCGGTGACGAGGTTTAATCTCGTCAATGCCCATTGTTATGGACTTGGGTTTTGGAGAAGATGGGGATGCTGGAGATCGTGGAACGGTTAACAGACAAGCAACAAGGGGACACGAGATTTACCCAAGTTCAGGCCCCCGGAGGGAAAACCCTACTCCTGCTTGTTTGCTCTTGATTACAGCGGAACCGAAGGTTACAGGGTGCGCAGATTCGATCTGGCGTGGAGGTGTGTGCTAAAGTATGAGTCGAGAGATCTAGGACGTGCCCTCCTGGCCTTTATATAGACTTAGGCAGGTCCCGGGCATAGTCCTAGTAGGTTACAAGTTCTAGGGTTTTACCCCTTTAAATTTCCTATCTAGGCTAGTCTTGTTCTCCAAGGATCCGAAGGCGTCATGGGCCTTGGCCACCCGAAAATCTTCATGGGCCAGCGTATGTCTGCTGTGGGCCTTTCTTGGGCTGGACCAGGTATGCTGAAGTCATGTACCCATAGGGTACAACCATGTCAGTAGCCCCCGAGTGATCAGTCGAATCGTAGATTCGGCTGAGGACTCTTTAATCCTTCGGGTGCAACTAGGTGTTTAACAATATATGTGTGTAGGGATTGTTGATACATGTGCCTGACTCTCCTGACGGATCAGGGTCAGTTAACTGTCTTAGAACGAAACAACATGATCTTCATCAGGTTCGAGTCCCTTAACTTGAACCCGGAACATATGCTGGCTTAATTCAACTCAGGCCACGGAGGACTTATAGGATCGGAATTCCAGTGTTTTTAATTGATGTACCCAACGCGTCCGTCGGGATTTTTCATCACACCTGCTGGCATGGATTCATACTAGCAGAGCGCAGTCGTGTACGTTGCCAGGCCATCAGATGATATCTACAGGTCTTATCTTTGCGTCGCAGACGCAGCATCCGAACATTTGTCACCACGGAGGTGCTTCGGGTGGCCAAGGAGATTGTCGCTCACTCAGCGTTTTGTTGGGGCAGAGATGCCAAAAAGTTTTTGCGTGCTGATCCGAAAGATCACAGTCGAAGAATTCATAGGGTGCGCGACCAGCGCTGCCTATGGGAGTAGCCCCCGAGTGTCTGTTCGAGTCGTAGACTCGAGCAGAGACTTTAGTTCGAGCGTTATTCAGTTGTTAAGTCCGTAGGACTCAAAAAAATTTGGATGCTTAAATCCATCCTCCCTATGGGAGTAGCCCCCGAGTCCGTAGTGCAGTCGTAGACTCGACGTAGGACTCGAAGAAAATACTTTGTCGTTATTCATCTTCCGGGTGCGCGGCCAGCGCTCCTGATAGGAGTAGCCCCCGAGTATTTAGTCGAATCGAAGATTCGAATGAGTACTCTTAGCTGTGGAGCCGAAGAATTGTAGTTGGTGCTAGTATAGCTTTTGATGACATCAGTGCTGACGATCAATGACCTCAAGCGTCTGCTACGCCAGAGATGACTTGACTGGATGAACGTGGGTCCCACTTGCTGACTTTGAATTGACCGGTCACGCGCGGCGTGGAGATAATTACGGCGTCTCCTCGATTTCCGCGCATAGTGGACGGCGTGGTAACGACGGTTCGTTGTGATGTTGACACGTGTACGGTCAGATCTGCCGTTGGCGTTAGGTCTTCTGGATGGACGGTTGCCGTGCGTCGTCTTCGCTGTTATAATCATTGGGGGAAACCGCGGTTTGTTTTCACCGCACCAAATCTTGTGTTCACTGCCTCCTTGTGATCGAGCGATTCTTGCTTCGCGCTGGGATTTCCTTCCACATTTCTGTCATTTTTTCTGCGTTTTCACCGTCGGCGTCGCCGTAGCGCAATGGGGAAACCAAAGAAATCTTCATCTGCGGTTGGGGCCAGGCCGCCGGAGGAAAGAAGGCACCGCCGCTACTCACGTCACCGATGGTGGCTGGCGGCGATCAGAGACGCGGGAGAGCGATCTCCGCAAGCTTCGCGAGCGGGGCCTGATCCCGCAAGATAGGGAGGCCGTCAAACTCCCCGGCAATGAGGTAATCCCCCGTCCCCCATCTGGGTATCGGGTTATGTTTCTCGCCTTCGTTCTGCGTGGGTTTTCTTTTCCGGTCCACGACTTCCTCCGTGGACTGCTCTTCTTCTATGGGATTCAACTTCATCATCTGTCTCCCAATTCTCTTCTCCACATTGCGTGTTTTATCACTTTTTGCGAGAGTTGGCTTGGAATTGAGCCGCACTTTGGCCTCTTCCGGAAGCTCTATTTCGTGAAGAGGCAATCTAGTTCGGATGGTGTGTATCCCATTGGGGGTTTCATCATCTCTCTTAGTCTCAATCTGCTCTTCTTTTCCTTTTCCATGTCCGAATCTGTCCAGTACTGGCGGAGGCGATGGTTTTATATCCGCGACTTTGTAGTCCCCGGGCAAGATTTTAGTCTTGTTCCCTTTGACCCCTCCCAAATGATTGAGCGAAAAAGGTCTTGGAAAAACCAAATCTTGGACGGTGAGGTGGCGGAGATAGAGGCCCTTTACCGTCGGGTGGAGGATCTCCAGCTGATTCCGGAGAAGGAGGTGAACGGCGTGGACATCATCCGGACTTTCCTTGAGCGTCGGGTGCAGCCTCTCCAAGCGAGGGCGCACCCGATGTTTCTTAATTCTGGGCGCCGTGATCCGACGAGGGTTTCGGCTGAGAAAATGTCCGAGGGGGATCTTGACAGGGCCCTTCGCGCGCTGCTGAAGTTCAAAACCGGAGAAGAAATCCCGGGGAAGTCGCTAACTCCTCCGTTTTCTTCGACGTTGGCCGTACCGCAGGTGTAGATTTGTGCACGTAGTGCTTTTTGTCGGCTGTGTTTTTATTTCCTTTGTTTGCTAACAAAGTTCCTTCTGATTTTGCAGAGCTTCAAAGTGCCGGGCATGGCACCGCCGTTGCCCGAAAGGTATCCGAATGCCCCGGATAATGAAGTGGTTGATTCCGTGTCCGAGCTACCGTCGGCGCGATCTTCGGCGGAGGATGCCGACGAGTCGAGTGAGGATCATACGCGAAAACGGTCACGGAGCTCCAGCGAGTCTTCGGATGCCTCGACTCCTCCGACTCCCAGAAACCCTCTGGGCCTTGAGCGTCATAGTGACGGTCATGGAGGTTCTTCTTCTCCCATTCCTGCCATTCCTGTGCGGGCTGTAGCGCCGCACCCGCCAGCGAAGCGGAAGAAGGAAGAGAAAAAGGAGAAGAAGAAGGAAGAAAAAGGAGGAGAAGAGAGCCCGAAGGACTCCTCCTGTCTTTGATCTGAGCTCACTGGGCTCGTAAGTTTCTTGCTGTACTATTGTCCTTTTTCCTTCATGATTGTTATGCTTGTGCTGATTGGTTCGTATGCAGGCATTCCTCCCATGATTCCTCCAGTGGTGGTTCGCGGGAGATGATGGGGGAGTCGAAAATTGCGTCTCCTCCTCAGACGGTGGCGACTTCGGGTGGCGCGGCTCCGGATCCTCCATTGCAGGAGGGGCAGGTGGTTTCGCCTCAGAATTTCGCAAGCGGTCCTTTGGAGTCACCATCAGAGCATGTAAGTTTTTATGCTTCATGTCACAGGGGGAGCCCCCGAGTGTCTTCGTGTGCGAATTTTGTGTTTACTCCTTTGTGTTGGGCATAGCCCCAAGCCCTTTTCTTACTGCTATTTCTTTTTCTTCAGCCTTTTGTGCAGGAGGCCAAGCGGCCGGTGCAGGAGCGCCTGGCGCTGGAGGTGAACCTTCGGCAGCTTCAAGGTATCTATCTGCCTTTTAATGCCTCTCTTATTTATCCTGGTCCTGTTTTTTTTTGACACTTGCTTGTCTTGAATGCAGAGGAGCATAACAATTCCCTCCGTGAGGTCGACGCTCTCAAAAAGAGCCTTGGTCAATCGGAGCAAAAGGCCGAAGCCGCCGTTGGCGCGAAAGAACACCTCGAGCTAGAGCTGACTAAGGCAGCCGAAGCGAAGGAGCGTCTGCAGCAGGAGGCCGCAGATCGTGAGGAGAAGCTGGCCACCGCTGCGGCTACTCGTGAAAGAGAGGTGGCGACGAAGCTCATGGCTGCTGCCAAGGCTATTTCGGGTGAGTGCTAGTTTTGTACTTGTTTCTTTTTCTTCGGGTCTTCTTCTGTGCTGCTTTTCTTCATGCTTTTCTTCTTATTTTTTGTCTCAGATGCCGCAGGCATCGAGTTCGACCGCGGTGCTCTGGAGCACGGGAGTGCTCTAGATGATGCCACTATGACGGTCGAAGACCGCTGCAGCACCGTCGTCAGCTCCCTTGCCAAGGCGAAAGAGGTCCTTGGTCGCTTCTACAAGGAGCTTGTCCCGAAGGGCGCAGCCCTTGATGATGTGGATGCTCTGGCGGAGGCTCTGTCAGTCGAAGCGCATGCGGCGTACAAGCGCAAGCAAAAGGGCATCAGCGCGTCCGTCGGGCTGGCGATGGCCTTGGCGGCTGGAGCGGAGCTGGATCTGCCCCAGATCACCTCTCGGATGCCG
This sequence comes from Avena sativa, assembly GCA_916181665.1. Taxonomy (NCBI): domain Eukaryota; kingdom Viridiplantae; phylum Streptophyta; class Magnoliopsida; order Poales; family Poaceae; genus Avena; species Avena sativa. The sequence goes on from OV702282.1 coordinate 202,587,530, forward strand.
ACGACTGCGGATGGATCCGAGGTAGCCTTTGCTGCCTATTCTGCTCGCTGCAAGTGATATGGGCCCAAGCTCATTGATTTTCTGTCTGAGTATGCACTGCGGCAGCAGGGCGGGGCCAAAGCTAGGCAGTCTGGCTCCGAGGCGACTCAGGGTCCCGCATCTTAGGCGTAGTAGACGTAGGGTAGTTTGTAGTCTACTTTTGTTGTAAATATCTTTGAAGAACACCATCCTTGTGCCACGTAGTGGCCTTATATATTTAATGAATTCCTCTGAGTTGTGCTCTATCCTTGGCTGAATGTCTGTGTTCCTTTCTTTTGCTGCTGCTCTAGGTTCCTTCGGGTGCTGACCCTGTTGACGCCCCATCCGCAATGCCGTTGCGTCCATCCTTGGATGATTCCTCGCAGCTCACTTTCCTTCGGGATCGTGTGCGTAGTCTGGAGAGGGAGTTGCTCGGGTTACGCGGTCACGCCGACGTTTGGAAGTCCAAGGCGGATCGTGGTGCAGCCAGAGAGGAGTACTTGATGGCGGAGCTGGTTCGGCTGTCCGAGCAGCTGCAATGTAAGTTGTTCTTTGGTTCGAGCTGTAGCTCAGTTCTTTGGATGATCCTGCTGGCCTTACTCTTGTTTTGTGCGATTGTCGCAGGTGCGAATCTTACTCCGAGGGAAGAAAAGGAGCGTGTCGCTGCTCGGGTCAATTGCTTGACTCAACAGGACATAGAGGCCGGCGGCTTCTTCTGGATGGATCGCGATCGCGCCATGGCTCTGGCGACGGTGCAGGATCATGTTCACCAAGTTTCGCGGGTGCTCCGTCAAGTGCAGACATCGCTTTCCTCGGTGCTGCATGTCATGTTTCCTTTGGATGCCGTACCGACGACCCTTGCGGGTCTTCTGTCGAAGTTTCGGAACGTGATTAATGTCAAGGAGTTGGTGCGGCAACAGCTCGTCGCAGGAGTGAAGGCTGCATTGTCTCTTGTGAGGCTGCACCGGCCTGACGTGGATTTGGCTGCTGTGGCCGCTGGGCCACCTCTTCGCCCTGATGGCGGCGAGTGGGACATGCGTCCGCATTACGCAGCTGTAAGGCAGTATGCCGAACAGGTCGTAGATTTGTTTGAGCAGCGTGTCCAGGTTATTCTTCAACATAGGTAGTACCTGTAAAAAGAGAGAGATGTAAAATTTGTATATTTCGGCTGGGCGTGTTGTGCCCTTTGTTGTAAAGGTTTGTTTGTTTGTGAGAACGCAGTGCTTTGATTAAGTACGTGTCCTTTTCGTTTGCCTAACGTTGTCAGCTACTCAGGTGTACACGTTTGTCCTCAGTCGATGAAATCGTGAGGTGGGGGGAGCCCCCGAGTGCGTTTGTAGCATGTAGTAAAGTTGCAAAAGAGCGAACTGAAGTTTTGGGGCGAGACACTTAGCTTTATTTATATCGTAATGGAGGAGGTACATTGTTCGGCTGAATAGCCTTGGCTGAAAGCCTTATTGAAAGTAAAAGGGGGTAGGTTGCTACGGATAGAATCGTCGCAGGTGCGAGATATTCCATGGGTTGGAGTATGCGACTCCAGACTCCACGTGCTTGAGGCGATAGGCGCCACCTAGGATGACCTCGGTGATGACGTAGGGTCCTTCCCATGGTGACTCGAATTTATTCGGTCGCTTCTGCTTGAGTCGCAAGACGAGGTCTCCTTCGACGAAGGACCTTGGGCGCAGCCGGCGGCTGTGGTAGTTGCGGAGACTCTGCTGGTACACCGCTGATCGAGCTGCTGCTATATCCCGTGCTTCGTCGAGTGTGTCGACTGCGTCTTCAAGTGCAATCGTGGATTCGGCTTCGCTGTAAGCGACGACCCGTGGGGCCTGGTGGCGTACTTCGGCTGGTAGCACGGCTTCGGCTCCGTGTACCATGAAGAACGGTGTGTAGCCGGTGGAGCTGTTTGGCGTAGTCCGTAAGCTCCACAGGACGGATGGTAGCTCTTTCGTCCAGTTTCCAGCTTTTTGTTCAAGTGAGCTCATGAGGCGCTTCTTGATGCCGACACCGATTAAGCCGTTGGCCTTTTCCACTTGCCCGTTCGTTTGCGGGTGTGCCACTGAGGCGTACGTGATGTTGATCCCAAGGCCTTCGCAGAAGTCCTGGAATTCTTCGGAGATGAAGTTCGATCCGTTGTCGGTGATGATGTTGTGTGGTACGCCGAACCTGTAGATAATGGACTCGAAGAACTTGACGGCAGTTTTGCCTTTCTGGTTGGTGACCGGCATGGCCTCGATCCACTTGGTGAATTTGTCGACTGCAACCAGGAGGAAGACGTGTCCCCCTTTCGAGGATTTTGGCAGTTTGCCGATCATGTCGAGGCCCCATTGAGCGAAAGGCCAAGCTATAGGTATGGGTCTGAGCTCGGACCCAGGTGCGTGCGGTTTGTCGGCGAACCGTTGGCATCCATTGCATCTTCGGACGATGTCCTTTGCGTCGCTCATGGTCGTTGGCCAGTAGAATCCTGCTCGTAGAGCTTTGGCGACAAGGGAGCGGCTGCCTGCGTGGTGGCCGCAGATGCCCTCATGGATGCCACGGAGTATGGCTTTGCCGTCGTTGATGGTGACGCACCGTTGTAGTACACCCGTGATGCTGCGCTTGTACAGCTCGCCGTTTATGATGGTGAAGGCTTTTGACCGACGAGATATGCGCCGGGCATCTGTCGGGCTGTCAGGCAGTTCTCTGTTTATCAAGAACTGGAGGTATGGTCGCGTCCAAGTTTCTTCGACTGCCATGACCTGCATTAGGTTGACCATGGCTACCTCTGTGTCTGGCTTTTCGGGTCCTTCGTGTCCTTCGGGTAGTGTAGCTCCCGAGTGTTCTGCTTCTTCGGGTGATCCCTTGGGAAACTTTCGCTTGATGGATGGCACGCAGATCTGTTCGAGGAACACTCCTGGTGGCACCTTTGCGCAAGTGGAGCCGATGTTGGCGAGTCTATCGGCTTCCTCGTTGCTCTCTCTTCCAACGTGCCGAAGTTCGCAGCCGTCGAATTCGCCTTCGAGTGTGTTGTAGAGCGCGCGGTACGCGATCATGTTTTCGGCGTGTGCGTTGCACTCATTCATCGTCTGCTGGACAACGAGGTTGGAGTCACCGTAGATGACCAGGCGCGTTGCGCCGCATATCTTTGCCATCCTCATGCCATGGATGAGGGCTTCGTATTCGGCCTCGTTGTTGGAGGCTCGGAATTTCATCCGAAGAACGTACTTCATCTTGTCGCCTTGCGGGGAGGTCAGTATGACCCCTGCCCCTGCTCCGGATTCGCGCTTGGAGCCGTCGAAGTGCATTGTCCATGACTGCGACATGTCTGGGGTGTCTGGCAGCTGCAGCTCCATCCAATGTACCAGGAAGTCCGGAAGGACTTGAGATTTGATTGCGTGTCGCTTCTCGTAGACGATGTCCAAGGGTGACAGTTCGATGCCCCACAGGGCCACCCGTCCTGTGGCCTCTGGATTATTCAGGATACTGTTCAGGGGTGCCTCGTTGACGACCATCACTTGGTGCTCCTGGAAGTAATGGCTCAGCCGTCGAGCCGTCATGAACACGCCGTAGGCTAGCTTCTGGTAGTGAGGGTACCTCTGCTTTGTTGGTGTCAGTACCTCGCTGAGGTAGTAAATTGGGCGCTGGACCCCGTGGGTCTTGCCTTCTTCGGGTCGTTCGACCACGAGTACGGTGCTGACCACATGGTGTGTGGCTGCTATGTACAGCAGCAGGGGCTCGCGCTCCTTTGGCGTGACCAAAACGGGCGAGGTGGAGAGGAGCCGCTTGAGGCTTCTGAATGCGTCGTTGGCTTCTGGTGTCCACTAGAACTTGTTTGCCTTGTGCAGCAGCTGGTAGAATGGTAGGGCCTTCTCGCCCATGCGGCTGATGAACCTGCTTAGCGCCGCTACTCGTCCTGCGAGCTGCTGGACGCCCTTGAGGTTTTTCGGCTTCTCCATCGTCATGATGGCTCTGATTTTCTTCGGGTTCGCCTCGATCCCTCGTTGAGATATGAAGTATCCGAGCAACTGGCCCGATGGGACGCCGAAGGCGAACTTTTAGGGATTGAGCTTGATCCTGTAGCTATCAAGATTGTCGAACGTCTCGTGGAGATCGTCGATAAGTGTCCTTGCCTCCTTAGTTTTTATTACTATGTCGTCGACATAGACTTGGACATTGTGACCGATCTGGTCCTTGAGGCAGGCCTGCATGCATCGCTGGTACGTGGCACCTGCGTTCTTTAGCCCGAAGGGCATTGTGTTGTAACAGAATACTCCGAACGGTGTGATAAACGCCGTTTTCTCCTGATCTTCGACCTTGAGCCGAATCTGGTTATAGCCTGAGTAGGCGTCGAGGAAGGAGAGTTTCTCGCAACCTGCAGTCGAATCGATGATCTGGTCGATCCGTGGAAGAGGGAAGTGGTCCTTTGGGCAATGCTTGTTTAGTGAAGTGAAGTCCACGCACATCCGCAGGATGTCCGTGTCCTTCTTTGGGACCATCACCGTGTTTGCAAGCCACTCGCTTTCTTTGATTTTCCTAATGAAGTCTGCAGCGAGTAGTCTATTGATTTCCTTGCCGATAGCTTCGGCTCGTGGCTCCGACAGTCTTTGGATGGACTGCTTGACTGGCTTGGTGTCTGGAAAGACATTGAGTGCGTGCTCGGCGAATTCCCTGGGAACTCCTGGCATGTACGCAGGACACCAGCCGAAGATTTCCCAGCGCTCACGGAGGAATTCGAGGAGCGCTCCTTCCTATGCGGTGCTGAGGTTGTTGGCGATCAAGGCCGTCTTGGAGGCGTCCGCCGGATGGACTTGTACTTTCTTGGTGTTGACGGTGGAGTCGAAGGACATGTCAGGTGCGTTCTGCCTTGTGACTGGGGGTACCCCATTGTCCGTTATCTCGCGGAGCCTTACAAGCTCGTCTTGCATGCCGAAAGACTGGGAGATTTTGTTGAAATCCCTGTCGCATTGGTTCGATCGGGTGAAGCTCCCGTGGACATTGATGACGCCCCTTGGTCCTGGCATCTTGAGTAGTAGATATGCGTAGTGTGGGACGGCCAGGAACCTTGCGAATGCTACACGCCCCAGGATGGCGTGGTATTGCGACGGCCAGTCCACCACTTCGAATTCAAGGCGCTCCTGCCGAAAGTTGTCTGGCTTCCCGAAGATGACGTCGAGCCCTATTTTGCCCAGGGGGAATATGCCCTTCCCTGGGACGATGCCGTGGAACGTTGTGTCTGATTGTTCCAGGCTGCATTGCGGGATCCGCATTGCTGCTAGAGTGCTTGCGAACATTAGGTTGATGCCGCTGCCGCCGTCCATGAAGACGTGACTCATCTCGAAGCCTCTGATCTGCGCCTCCAGCACCAGGGCATCATGACCTGGGCGAGGGATCTGACAAGGGTGATCCGCGCGAGTGAATGTGATGCAGGACTCCGATCCGCTGAGGTACTCAGGGATTGCAGGCGGAGTTGCCACGGCCAAGTTGATTTGTCGGGTGATTTTCTTCTGCACCCTGTTTGTGGGGCGTCCCTTCTGGATCATTAGTGCTTCTTTTGGTGGGGGGTACCCGACCCCGGCGTTGTTTTGCGCTGGTGCGACTGGTTGGTTTGGGCCTCCAATTGGCGGCGGTGGAGGAGCTCCGTGTGCTATTTCTCCTGGCGCGGGTGCATTTCCGAACGCAGGGGTTAGGGCTTGTTGCCTCATCCGCACCATGCTTTCGCTGAGTTTCTGGAACTCGCGGCAGTCCTTGAGCATGTGGCTGGCTTTCTTTTTGCCATCCTGTTTGTCGATGTAGAAGTGGATGGTACATGGACCCGAAAGTTTGTCGAATGCTGAGGGTCCGTTGTCGCGGTCGCGGCGTTGCCACGACTGTGCTGGTCGTCCGCTGTCGCGGAAATTTCCTCCGCGGTATCGTCCGCTGTTGCGGCTGTTGTCGTTGCGGCGGTCAGTGTAGCCAGCCGCGACCATGTCGGGTCCATCGCGGTCCTCGTAGACACGCAATCTCCTCTTGCTGCGGCGTTCTCGCCTTCGGCCGTAGTCGTCCTCTTCATCTGATTGCGCTCGCTGAATGCAATCTTCGCCGTTGGCCCAACTGTTGGCAATTTCCATGAGGTGGTCGAGTGTCTTGGGCTTGACGCATCCAAGTTCCTCCTTGAAATCTTGGCGTTTGACGCCGTCTCTGAAGGCGTCGATGGCCCTCTCCTCGGAGTTATGTGCTGCGGAGTTCTTGGTGGTAGACCAGCGTAATATGTACGAGCGAATAGATTCCCCCGTTCTCTGGGTGCAGGCTCGCAACTCTTCGATTGAGGCGGGCCTCTTGCTGGTGCCCTTGAAATTTCGGATGAAGCTGTAAGCTAGCTCCTCCCAACTTCGGATGGATCCTGATGATAGGCTGCTGAGCCAGACCCGCGCCGCGCTTGTCAGCTACAGCTGGAGGCATTGCATGGCGGTTTCTTTGTTACCGCCGTGCATCTTGACGGATGACAGATGGTCGTTGAGCCAAGATTTTGGATCTTGCGTGCCGTTGAACTTCGGAGTATCCGAAGGAAGCTTGAAATTGCGTGGCATCTGTGTTCGCCGAACAGATCTGCTGAAGCATCGAGCTCCACAGAGTTCTCCTTCGTCTTCATCCATCTCGGACTCGGACGAGCATGCGCGTTTGGCTCGTGCTTTGTCGATTTTGCGCTGTGTAAGCGCGTCTCTGGCGTCGTAGTCGCGTTTATGGCGATGCGAGCTCTTCTTCCTTCGAGGAAGGTCGTGCTCCTCCTCCTCTTCGGATGAAGGGGTGGGGCTCCGGTCGCGCCTGACCGGAGCTTTCTTCTTCGGCTCCGCAGGAGCGTCTTCGTGGAGCGCAGCTCCGACGAGTCCGAGTCCGGTGAGTGCAGACTTATGCATGGCTCTTTTCGGGTCCCCTTCCGGAGGTTGGTGGGCCGCGAGATACGCAGTGGCTGCCATGATCGCAGCTTGCGGTGTCTTTGGGATGATGTTGCCGTCGGCATCCATATCCATGAACGATGTGTGGAGAGTTCGGGTTACATCACGGCGTTCCTTGGGATCCATGTTCTCCACCCGCGAGCGGTGCTTGTTTCCCTGGTTTCCGTTCGTGCTAGAGCCGGGTGCCATGGGGGAGAGCGCAGCTCGTCGCGCGCTAGACTCAGAGGCTGCTTGCTTGCGTTTGTCGAGCGTCTCCTGCATCTTGTGCTCCTCGATGAGGAGGTAGTGGTACGCCATCAATAGGTCACGTGGGGAGTCCACAGGTAGGACTATGTCGCCTGCGACGGCACGGCGTGCCTGGACCCATCCTTCTTTGCTAAGTTGGATGACGTGGCCGTTGTTTTCCCCTTCGGGTGGGGGGGGGGCTGGCTTCTTCTGTTCCCGCCGTTTCTGCCGTTTCTATCCTGCGGGTTGGGGTTCGTGTTGGGCGGCGGGTTAGGCGTTTGCTGCTCCTGGATGACTGCGGCGCATTGGTAGCGCTCGTAGATCGGTTCGCTGCTGCCGTAGCTTTCGGATCCGGAACCGTAGGTCCCTTCATTCGAAGGCGGATCTCACAGATCGGAGTTGCAGCTGCTGCTGTTGTAGAACTCATCTGTCGATGGTGATGTGCGTAGCACGGGATGTGGAGCCCATGAGGCAGGCCTGATTGATGGCACGGGTACCCGCTCAGGAAGGCGGAGGGTGCCAGTTTGTCCCACCTGGAAGCAGAAGCTCCCGAACAAAATTTTGAGTCTGTCGCCTACGGGCTCGAAATCCTTCATGGTGGCCGGCGAGTGGGCGGTGAAGTCGAAAGTGCCAAAGAGGAGGTGATTCTCCGTCACCAAGGAGTTGTAGATCGATCGGGTCGGGACCGTCACGATCGCACAATCAGCATCCCTTCTTCCCACAGACGGCGCCAATTGACGAGGTTTAATCTCGTCAATGCCCATTGTTATGGACTTGAGTTTTGGAGAAGATGGGGATGCTAGAGATCGTGGAACGGTTAACAGACAAGCAACCAGGGGACACGAGATTTACCCAGGTTCAGGCCCCCGGAGGGAAAACCCTACTCCTGCTTGTCTGCTCTTGATTACGGCGGAACCGAAGGTTACAGGGTGCGCAGATTCGATCTGGCGTGGAGGTGTGTGCGAAAGTATGAGTCGAGAGATCTAGGACGTGCCCTCCTGGCCTTTATATAGACTTAGGCAGGTCCCGGGCATCGTCCTAGTCGGTTACAAGTTCTAGGGTTTTACCCCTTTAAATTTCCTATCTAGGCTAGTCTTGTTCTCCAAGGATCCGAAGGCGTCATGGGCCTTGGCCACCCGAAAATCTTCATGGGCCAGCGTATGTCTGTTGTGGGCCTTCCTTGGGCTGGACCAGGTATGCTGAAGTCATGTACCCGTAGGGTATAACCATGTCAGTCAGACCTTCCAGACCCTTCTAGAATATTCCTGGTGAAAACACCGGAATCATTCCCGAACTCCGAAACAGGACTTTCCTTATATGAATCTTATTCTCCGAACCATTCCGTATCTCCTCGTGATATCCCGGATCCCATCCGAGACTCCTAACAACATTCGGTCTCTTTACTCATCATTCCATAACTACTCAACAACATCGAATCCTTAAGTGTGTCTCCCTACGGTTCGTGAATTATGCGGACATGATCGAGACACTTCTCCGATCAATAACCAATAGAGGAATCTGGAAACTCATATGGCTCCCACATATTTCTACGATTACTTTGCGATCGAATGAACCACTTACATACGATACCAGTTTCCCTTTGTCTCACGATAGTTTACTTATCCGAGGTTTTGATCGTCGGTATCTCTGCATACCTAGTTCAACCTTGTTACCGATAAGTACTCTTTTCTCGTTCCCGTGATATGTGATCCCTTGTGAGCCAGTCACATGCTTGCAAGATAATTGTATGACATTCCACCGAGAGGGCCCAGAGTATATCTATCCGTCATATGGATGGACAAATCCCACTCTTGATCCATGTGCCTCAACCCATACTTTCCAAACACTCAATGCCACCTTTATAGCCACCCAGTTACGGTGTGGTGTTTGATGTCATCAAAGCATCCTCCCGGTGATGGCGATTAATATGATCTCATGGTCGAAGGAATTAGGTTACTATGTATCAGAAAGCTTATAGCAAATGAACTATATTAAATGACTTGATCTTTATGCTACGCTTAACTATAGGAGTATGTCCATCACATCATTCTCCTAATGATATGACCCTGTTGTTAATAACATCTCTATGTTCATGATCAGGAAACCATGATCATTTATTAACCAACAAGCTAATTTAACTAGAGGATTTACTAGGGACTCTTTTATGTTTACAAATCACACAAGTATTAATGTTTCTGGTTAATACAATTATAGCATGGTATGTAAAAATTTATTATAAGTATGAAGATATGATAATAACCACTTTATTATTGCCTCTTGGGCATATCTCCAACACGAGTCGCCTTGGGAAGGACCCTACGTCATCACTGAAGTCATCCCAGGTGGCGCCTATCGCCTCAAGCACGTGGAGTCTGGAGTAGCATACTCCAACCCATGGAACGTTGCACAACTGCGACGCTTCTACCCCTAGCTACCCCCTCCTTTTACTTTCAATAAGCCTATTCAGCCAAGGCTACTCAGCCGAACAATGTACCTCCTCCTTATGATATGATAAAGCTAAGTGTCTTGCCCCAAAAATTTGTCTATTATTCGCATTTTCTTCATGTTACAACACACCCGGGGGCTCCCCTCACCTCACGACTTCGTCGACCGAGGATAACGCGTGTACACCTGAGTAGCTGACCACGTCAGGCTAACGAAAAGGGCACGCATACAAACAAAGCACCACGTGCTAACAACAATAAACCTTTACAGCAAAGGGCATAACACGCCCAGTCGAATACATACAAATTTTACATCTATCTTTTTACAGGTCCTACCTATTCTAAAGAATAACCTGCGCACGCTGCTCAAAGAGATCTACAATTTGTTCGGCATACTGCCTTACAGCCGCATAATGTGGACGCATGTCCCACATGCCACCATCCGGCCGAGAGGCGGCCCAGCCGCCACAGCAGCAGCAAGATCTACATCAGGGCGATGTAACCGCACGAGGGAAAGCGCAGCCTTCACCCCTGCAACCAGCTGATGCCGCACCAGCTCCCTGACATGATGCACATCCCGAAACTTCGCCAGCAGGCCCCATAGAGTTGATGGTGCCTCATCCAGGGGAAACATCACATGCAGAATTGACGCCAAGGAAGTCTTCGCCTGCCGCAGCACACGTGACACCTGGTGAACACGATCCTGCACAGTCGCAAGGACCATTGCACGATCTTGATCCATCTAGAAAAAGCCGCCGGCCTCCATGTCCTGCTGGGTCAGGCAATTGATCCGAAAAACAACACGCTCTTTTTCTCCCTAGGAACAAGGTTAGCACCTGCAACAAACGGCAACGTAAGATGACAGGCCAACAGGCGCATCCAAAAAATGAGCAGCAGCTCGAGGAAACTCACATTGAAGCTGTTCGGCCAAACGCCGCAACTCCCCCATAAGATACTCCCTAGCGGCGCCCCGTTCCGCCTTCGACTTCCAAACATCCGCGTGGCCTCGAACGCCAAGCAACTCTTTCTCAAGACTACGGTTGCGGTCATGAAGAAATACAAGCTGCGACGCACCATCCAAGGAGGGTCGCAGCTGTGGCGCAGGCGAAGTATCAACTGGATCACCACCCGAAGGTCCCTAGAGGAAAAGAAGGCAAGGATATGAACAAACGCACGAATAAGCAAACAGCTCGGAGATTCATTATATACAGCAAAAGCCACTGCGTGGCACAAGGAGTGTTCATAGATACATCACAACAAAAGAAACAAAAGCTATACTACAACTACAAGATCTAAGAAGCTGCATCCTGAGTAGCCTCGGAGCCGGACTGCCTGCTCTTGGCCTCTCCCTGCTGCCTCACCGCGTACTCCGCCAGCAAGTCAATCAGCTTCGGCCCATAGCATTTACAACGGGCAACGTAGAGTGCGAAGGGTACCTCGGATCCGTCGGCAGCTGTCGGCATCTAGGAGGTGACCTGATGAAGATCCAGCTCCGCTCTAGACGCCATGGCCATCGCCAGCCCCATGGACGCGTCGATACCCTTCTGCTTGCGCTTGTACGCCACGGGAGCCTCGGCTGACAGTGCGTCCACCAACAATTCGACATCCTCGAGGGCGATGCCCTTGGGGACGAGCTCCTTGTAGAAGCGTCCGGGAACCACCTTGGCCTTGGCAAGCGAGCCGACCACGGTACTGCAGCGGTCTTCGACCGCCGCAGTGGCGTCATCCAGAGCACTTCCGTGCTCCAGGGCACCACGGTCAAACTCGATGCCCGTGGCATCTAGATAAACGGAAGAAGCAAAGTGAAAACCAAAACGAAACTAGAAAGACAAGGAAGCCGAAAAGGAATAGGCGAAACTACTCACCCGAAATAGCCTTGGCAGCAGCCATCAGCTTGCCGGCTACCTCCTTCTCACGCGAGGCTGCAGCGGTGGAGAGTTGCTCCTCGCGATCCGTGGCCTCCCGCTGCAGGCGCTCCTTGGCCAAAGCCGCGTTGGCTAACTCCTTCTCAAGGCGCTCCTTAGCGCCAACGACATCTTCAGCTTTTTTCTCCGCTCGCCTGAGGCTCTTTTTGAGAGCATCAAGCTCGCGGAGGACAGTGTTGTTCTCCTCTACAACAAAGAACAAGCATGAGATTCGTGAATAAGCAAGCAACCAAATAAGGACAAGATTGATAAAAAACACACGAACCTTGGAGCCGCTGAAGGCTGGCCTCCAATGCCAGATGCTGCTTCACCAGCGGGTTGGCACCTTGAAGAAAAGGCCGCGAGAAGACGCAACTTGTCAGGAAAAAGGCTCGGGGGCTGCGCCCAAGAAAACGAGCAAAGCAAATCACGCATACGAAAACGCTTGGGGGCTCCCCCCGAGATACGTACAAAAAATGGCATGATCAGCAGATCATCCTACAGATGCTCGGGGGCTCCCCCCGAGACACAAAACAAAAACGGTCAGCAGATTATCCGAAAAAATGCTCCCCCCCCCCCCCGCGGCAAGAACGAAAACACTTACATGGTCAGACAGCGACTCCGAAGATCCGGCTGCAGTCTTCTAGGGGATAACCACCCGAGCCTCCTGCGGAGAAGGGTTCGAAGCAGCGCCCTCAGAGGTGGATACCGTCTGAGGAAGAGGAGGAGCAATCTTCGATTCCCCCACCATATCCCGAGCGCCATCGCTGAAGGAGCCATCAGAGGAGTGGCTACAAAAGGAAAAATCAGACAAGTACAAGCAAGAAGACGAGAGAGAGAAAAAGCAATGGCAGATACTTACGAGTCGAAATCGCTCAAGTCGAAGACAGGCGGGGCCCTCCTGCCTTTCTTATCTTCCTTCTTCTCTTCCTTCTTCTGCTTCACCGGCGGCTGCAGCGACACAGCCCTCACGGGCACGGCCGGAATAGGAGAGGAAGAGCCACCATGACCCCACTGTGACGCTCAAGGCATGAAGGGTTCCTAGGGGTCGGCGGAGTCGAAGCATCCGATGCTTCACTCGAGCTTCGTGTCTGCTTTTGAGTCTGCTCCTCGCCAGACTCAAAAGTTTCTTCTGCTGGTGATCGCGCCGAGAGAAGCTCAGACATGGAATCCACTACCTCATTGTCCGGTGCATCCGGAAACAGTTCGGGTGGTGGAGGCGACATGCCCAGTACCTTGAACTCCTGCGCAAAAGAAACAAACTTTCAGAACACAAGCAAGTGCAATAAAAACACAGTCGAAAAAAGCGCTACACGCACACCCCAGATCTACACCTGCGGAACCAAACGAGAAGCGGCGAACGGAGGAGTCAGTGACTTCCCCGGGAGATCTTCTTTAGCTTTGTACTTCAGCAGCGGCTGAAGAATCCTGTCGAGATCCCCCTTAGAGAGCTCCTCAGTTGAAACCCTAGTTAGATCGTGGCGACCAGAATAAAGGAACATCGGGTGCGCCCTAGCCTGGAACGGCTGCACCCGACATTTAAGGAAGGTGCGGATGATATCCACACCGTTCACCTCTTTATCCGGAATCAACTGGAGATCCTTCACCCGACGGTAGAGCCCCTCTATCTTCGCCACCTCACCATCCAAGATATGGTTCTTCCAGGACCTCTTCGGCTGGATTTTCTGGGAGGGGTCGAAAGGAGCAAGGCCAAAGTCTTGCCCAGCCACTGTGGAGTCGCGGATGTAAAACCATCGCCTTCGCCAGTACTGGACAGATTTAGACATAGAAAAAGAGAAGAAGAGAAAGTTGGATTTAAGGGAAATGATGCAGCCGCCGATGGGATAAACACCATCGGAGCCAGATTGCCTCTTCACAGAATAGAGCTTCCAGAAGAGGCCAAAGTGCGGCTCGACACCGAGCCAACACTTGCATAAAGTGATGAAGCAGGCGATATGAAGAAGAGAGTTTGGTGAAAGATGATGGAGCTGGATGCCATAAAAGAAAAGCAATCCACGGAGAAAATCGTGGATCGGGAAAGAAAGGCCCCGAAGGACAAAGGCGATGAACATGACCCGAAACCCAGCGGGAGGATAGGGAATTACCTCATCGCCGGGAACCCTGACGGCCTCCCTATCCTGTGGGATCAGACCCCGCTCACGGAGCTTGCGGAGATCGCCCTCGCGTGTCTCCGATCATTTCCAGCCACTATCGTTGACGCGAGTGGCGGCGGAACCCTTCTTGCTGCCGGCGGCAGCACTAGTACCAACTGCGGTGGAGGCTTTCTTGGACTTCCCCATCACAGTGCGGCGATGACGATGACGTGAACGCAGAAACAAGGATGGAAAGGTTCGAAGAAATTCCAGCACGCAGCGAGAAAAGATCAAAGAAGATGGGAGCAGTGAAACGAGAATGGCTGCGGTGAAAAACAAACTAACATTTCCCCAGTGATTTATAAGGATGAGGACGATGCACGACGACCATTCATCAGGAAGACCTAAAGCCAACATCCAAATCCAACCGTCCACGTGTCGGCACAGCAGTGAACCGTCGCTCATACGCCGTCCACTACGCATGGAAATCGAGGCGACGCCGTAATTATCTCCACGCCGCGCAATGACCAGTCAACTCAAAGTCAGAAGGTGGGACCCACGTTCGTCTAGTCACGTCATCTCTGGCGCCGCAGATGCTTGAGGTCACAGATCGTCAGCAATGACATCATTAAAGCTATACTAGCAACGGTTACAATTCTTCGGCTACACAGCTCAAAGTACTCAGTCGAATCTACAATTCGACTAACTACTCGGGGGCTACTCTTATCAGGAGCACTGGCCGCACACCCAAAAAACGATCAAAATACTACACCATTGAATTATTCTTCGAGTCCTACGTCGAGTCTACGACTCCACTACGAACTCGGGGGCTACTCCCATAGGGAGGATGGATTCAAGCATCCGAAAAATTTGTGTCCTACGGACCTAAAAGTCAACAAAGACTGAATTAAAGTCTCTGCTCGAGTCTACGACTCGAACAGACACTCGAGGGCTACTCCCATAGGGAGCGCTGGTCGCGCACCCTATGAATTCTTCGACTGCGATCCTTCGGATCAGCATGCAAAAACTTTTCGGCAACTCTGCCCCAGTTAACGCTAAGTGGGCAACATCATCCTTGGCCACCCGAAACACCTCTGCGGGTGATAAACATTCGGATGATGTGTCTGCGACACAAAGATAAGACCTACATATATCATCTGATGGCCTGGCAACGCACACGACTGTGCTCTGCTAGTGAGAATCCGTGCCAGCAAGCACGATGAGAAATCCCAACGGACGCGTTGGGTACATCATTTAAAAATTTATGGAATTCCACTCATGTAAGTCCTCCGCGGCCTGAGTCGAATTACGCCAGCATATGTTCCGGGTTCGAGTCGAGGGACTCAAATCTGAAGAAGATCGTGTTGTTGTCCTGAGACAGTTAAATAACCCTGATCCGTCGGGAGAGTCAGGCACACGCATCAACAATCCCTACACACTCAAATCGTTCTCTAAACAAACAAAGGTAGCTGCACCCAAAAGATTGAAGAGTCCTCAGCCGAATCTACGATTCGACTGAACACTCGGGGGCTACTGACATGGTTATACCCTATGGGTACACGATCTTAGCATACCTAGTCCAGCCCAAGGAAGGCCCACGAGAACATGCGCCAGCCCATGAAGACTTTCGGGTGGCTAGGGCCCATGACGCCTTTGGATCCTTGGAAAACAAGACTAGAGTAGATAGAATATTCAAAGGGGCAAACCCTAAAACCTGTAACTGACTCGATCTGTGCCTGGGACCTGCCTAACTCTATATAAAGGCTAGGAGGGCAGGACAAGGAGGATACTTCGCATACCACATCATACACACCTCCACGCCAGATTGCATCTGCACACCCCTGTACTTTTCGGTTCCGCCGTAATCAAGAGCAGACAAGTAGGAGTAGAGTTTTCCCTCCGGGGGCCTGAACCTGGGTAAACCTCGTGTCCCCGTGCTGCTTGTTTGCTAACCGTTCCGTGATCTCCAGCATCCCCATCTTCTCCAAAACCCAAGCTCATAACAATGGACATTGACGAGATTAAACCTCGTCAGCATGTTCACATGTTTTTTGTGCTCTTTGATGAGGAGCAGGTGGTATGCCATCAGTAGGTCCCGTGAGGCACCCATAGGCAGGATATTGTTGCCCGCCACGGCTTCGCGTGCTTGGTTCCATCCTTCCTCGCTGAGGTGGATTACTCGATTGGCGTCAGGGTCATCCTCGTTGGGCGGGAGGATTGGTTTCTCCTGTTTTCGTCGTTTCTACCCTGCGGGTTGGGTGGCAGTACGTGAGCACCTGAACCTGGTGGTTGTTGATCCACATCACTTTGGATGACCACGGCGCATTGGTAGCATCCGTAGGTCGGATCACTGCTGTCGCAGCTTTTGGATCCGAAACCGTAGGTTCCTTCATCCGATGGAGGATCGCACAGATCTGAGTTGCAGCAGCTGCTGTCGTATGATTCATCTGTCGATGTTGATGTGCGTAGCACGGGATGCGGAGCCCACGAGGCGGGCCTGATCGATGGCAGTGGCACCCGCTCTGGGAGGCGGAGAGTGCCGGTCTATCCCACCTAGAAGCAGAAGCTCCCGAACAGGATCTCGAGCCCGTCACCAAAGGGCTCGAAGTCCTTCAGGGTGGCTGGCGAGTTGGCGGTGAAGTCGAAAGCGCCGAAGAGGAGATGGCTCTCCGTCTCTGAGGAATTGTAGATCGCTTTGGTTGGGACCATCACGATCGCACAATCAGCATCCCCGTTTCCCACAGATGGCGCCAATTTACGAGGTTTAATCTCGTCAATGCCCATTTTTATGAGCTTGGGTTTTGGAGAAGATGGGGGTGCTGAAGATCGCGAAATAGTTAACAGACAAGCAACCAGGGGACACGAGATTTACCCAGGTTCGGGACCCCGAAGGGAAAACCTACTCCTGCTTGTCTGCTCTTGATTACGGCGGAACCGAAAGTTATAGGGGTGCGCAGATGCAATCTGGCGTGGAGGTGTGTATGCGGTGGTATGAGAGGTCCCCTCCTCGTCGTGCCCTCCTAGCCTTTATATAGAGGTAGGCAGGTCCTAGTCATAGATCGAGTCGGTTACAGGTTTAGGGTTTGCCCCTTTGAATATTCTATCTATTCTAGTCTTGCTCTCCAAGGATCCGAAGACATCATGGGCTTGGGCCACCCAAAAATCTTCATGGGCCACGTATATTCTCGTGGGCCTTCCTTGGGCTGGACCAGGTATTCTGATGTCGTGTACCCGTAGGGTATAACCATGTAACATAACAAATATTCAATCTAGCCAAAGCGGCACACACTGTATGCACGCTGTCACTTTCATACACGTGGGGAAAGCATAGATCTATTAAAGCACAAATAGTATTTATGTAGACTCAAACCTAAGTGCCACCATGGCGTGCACGCTGTCACTTTCACACACATGGGGAGAGCAGAGATCTATTGAAGCACTTGAGTAGCAAGGTAGATCTACTTGATTACAAAGCTCATGATCACAATATGACCATGCATAGAGAGAGATGAACACACAGCTATCGGTAGAGCCCTTAGCCTCGAGGAAGAACTACTCCCTCCTCATCATTGGAATCAACAACAGCGATGGAGATGGTGGTGGAGATCGATGGAGATGGCTCCGGGGGAACTTCCCCGTCCCGGAAGGGTTCCAGAACAGAGACTTTTTGTCCCCCAAATCTCCTTTTCGATGGTGGTGGCGCAGCGGAGGTTTTTTCTGGAAGTATGATGGATTATCTAGGGTTTTCTCCCCGGGGGCTTCTTATAGGCGAAGAGGCGAGGCTGGGAGGCGACCAGGGGGCACACCCTGCCTAGGCGCGGGCCCACCCCTGGCCGCGCCTAGGGGGTTTGGCCGCCCTAGTTCGCGTCTCCGTCTCATCTTCTGGATTCGTGTCCCCCACGGTAAAATATTGACTTTGGCTTTTGTCCCGTACAATCCGAGAATATTGATTTTCTGCCTTTTTGAAACAAAAAACAGAAGAAAACAAGTACCTGGCACTGTGACATCTTGTTAATAGGTTAGTACTAGAGAGTGTATAAAAATACCTCAAAGTGTAGACAAAACATGGCAAAGTAGATATAAAAATGGCATGTAGCATCAAAAATTATAGATACGTTTTCGACGTATTAGGGAGGACCGCACAGATCTGAGTTGCAGCTGCTGCTGTCATATGACTCATCTGTTAGCATTGACATGCAAAACACGCCAATGGGTGGGACCCATGATACGTTGGAAACGTATCTATAATTTTTGATGCTCCATGCTTGTTTTGTATCTACTTTGCTTTACTTGTCCACACTTTGAGGTGCTTTTTACATGTTTCCTGGTACTAACCTATTAACAAGTTGCAACAGTGCCAGATGCCCGTTTTCTGTCGTTTTTTGTTTCAGAAAAGTTAGTAAAGAAATATTCTTGGAATTGGACAGGACAAAGGACAAAATCAATTACTTTCCGTGGGGAACAAGAAGTCCAGAGGAGAGCCGGAGGGGCCAGCCAGGGGGGCCAGACCCACCCCAGTCACGGGGACAGGTGGGCCCGTGCCTGGCTAGGGTTTGGTGGCCCTGGCCGCCTCCCGGTCTCGCCCCTTCGCCTATAAGAAGCCCCCGATGCAGAAACCCTGAGTAACCGATCAGAAATCCACGAAACTGTTTGTAGCCGCCGCCACCATCGTCCCTAGATCGGGGGAATCTGAAGTTCTTCCCGGCACCCTGCCGGAGGGGAGATCATCCCGGAGGCCTTCTCTCCGGTATGATGCGTGAGTAGTTCCACCTTGGACTATGGGTCCATGTAGTAGCTAGATGGTTGTATCTCCTCCTTTGTGCTTTCATGTATAGATCTTGTGAGCTCCGTTCATGATCAAGATCTAATCTATTTGCAATCATGCATGTTGTGTTTGCGGGGATCCGATGGATATTGAGATTATTATGTTGGTTTGATTAATGGTTTTATCTTTATGATTCTATCGTGTCTGTGTTGTTTGTGATCTTGCATGCTCTCCGTTGTTAGTAGCTATCTTGGCCAATTAGTTGCTAGTGACTCCAAGAGGGGGTATTTATGCTCGATAGTGGGTTCATACCTCTAATTTCCAAGGGAAGTGACAAAAATCTCTTCGGTTGTAGATGTGCTGTTGCTACTAGGGAGAAAACAACGGTCTCTTGTTCATGGAACATGTGGACTGTTTACCTTACACACTTTGCTTAAAGCAGTTGTCTGTTGCTTGCAACTTAATACTGGAGGGGGTTCAGATGATAACCTGAAGGTGGACTTCTAGTCATAGATGCAGTTGGATGACGGTCTATGTATATTGTTGTATTGCCCAATCAGTCTCATATGATCTTTCTGACTAGTAATTGCATTGTTATGCCTTGCTCAGTTCTTGTCAATTGCCCCGCTCTAATTTGTTTACCCTTCATGCCATGTTGTTTATCTAAGGAGAGCACCTCTAGTGAACTATGTACCCCGGTCCAATCGTTACCATTGATACATCTTCCACTGTTACATGTTTACTTGCTGCAAACCACCATTATCTTCCACAACATACGTTTAATCCTTTGTTACAGCAAACCGGTGAGCTTGATAACCTCACTGATTCGTTGGGGCAAAGTCTTGAGTTTGTGTTGTGCAGATCTTCGCGTTGCTTGCAACACCTGTGTGACATTTCCTTTCTCCAACTGGTTCAATAACCTCGGTTTCTTATTGAGGGAAACTTGATGATGTGCTGGCTCATACCTTTCTCTTGGGGTTTCTAACGAAGCGTCCCACGACAAGTACTACGCGCCATCAAGCTATTTTCTGGCGCCGTTGCCGGGGAGGCTAAGGATGTCTTCACTAGGGGAGTCCTTCACTTCCTTCCTCTTTAGTTTGTTTTTAGTTTACTTTGTTTCTTTTGCTTGGTTTTGTTTGCCTCTTTTAAAAAAAAACCAAAAATTAGTCTAGTTTGGTTTGCTTTCTTTATTCAAAAACACCAAAAAATTAGTTCCTGCTCTAGCTGCTGCTGTTTTTGGCTTGCCCACCTTTGCCAAAAAGATCTCTACTGAAAGAACTTGGGGCAGTAATATATGTGGGAGAAGGCATCATGCACTTTACTCCCTCGGTAAGCAATCACATCTTTCCTAATAAGAAAAATAAAGGTAAGAAAAGAAGGAATAAGAGGGGCAATTCTTCATTTGAAAATACTTGATTCTTCTTGCTTCTTGTGCATAACTTAAAGGCGTTAAAGAAAAGTACTTGTTGAGAGATAACCCAAGAGTTTCCTTGAGTCTTGGAAGTTATTACTTCTGTAATAACTTCTCCTTATCCTTTTTGTTTGCTTTTTGTCCCAATAATGACCTCTAATGAGAGGGAAGTAAGATTTGGGGAGTTGTTGTCCCGAAACAGATTTCTGTCCTCCACCAAAAATATTCATGAGGAGGATATGTAACTCGGATTGAGCTCAAAATTTACGAATAAACCCCCCAGTATGTTAGCTAACTTTCGTTAGTTAAACACTTTTTTATTTGAGCAACATAAGATGTTCGAAAAAAATCGTTTCTACCTGCTGGTCTGTTTTGACAGATTTCTGCCAGTATTTGCATTTGCTTCTTATTGATTCCTTTTTGAGTTCTCTTCAGGTAAATTGAGATTTTTGAAGGAGTTACTACAGTAGCTTGTGTTTTTAGTGAAAATCCTTTCTGTTTCAAAGCTTTTCCAGAGGTCTAATATCTTTTGAATAAGCTAATGTTGCTAATGAAGATTGTGTGAAGGAAAAATTTCAGGCGTGGAGAAAGAATGATGCAATGAGATGAAGAATGGACAAAAGCTCAAGCTTGGGGATGCCACCATGGTGTCACCCCAAGAAATATCCAAGAGGTACAAGCGTCAAAGCTTGGGGATGCCCAAGGCATCCCCTTCTTCATTAATAAAAAGCTCAGGTCTGTCTAGACACTTCGTTTTTATTCTTTCATGCATAGTTGTGTTGTTCTTGGAGCGTCTTAGTTTTCGTTTCCTTTGCTTAGGTTGTTTAGTTTGCTTGAATAAAGTAGTTTGGATCCCCGTTCTCGCTGTGTTGTTTTGCAAATAAGTTTGCTTGGTGTTTGGAAAGGAGTAGTAAGTTCTTGTTTGAAGTGCAAGAGGAGCTTGCATTGACTGTGACGTAGACTTTAGCATGACATGCTAGGTTTTTTTAGCATTATGCTTAGTGATTATTGTTGTAGCATGTATTGTTCCAAACAACTGGGATTGCTTAGTGTGCCTTGAAGAAATTATGTGTTGTTTTAGCATGCAAAAGCATAGTATTGTGGTATTCTCCTTTAATGCTTTGCTTGGGTTGACTTGACACATGCTCACACCATGTTATGACTATGACAAGTCACCATTAGCCTCTATGATCATTTATTCCTTGACTTGTAGTACCACTCTTTTCTTTGATTAGTTTGCTTTGTTGCATTGCATGATTATGGCCATTATTGCTCTCTTAGTTGGTTGCTCCCAGTCTTTTGCTAGCCTCCACTTGTATGAGCAAGTTCTACTCATGCCTCCAACTCCCAAGAAACCAAGTTATTCCAAAGTGTCTACTATAAACTCCTATGCATGGTGTGTTACACCATTCCAAAGTATATTCTTGCTTTCAACTATCTTCCAAGTAAAAACTATTTTGTTATGTGAAAACTTAGTGATTAAAGCCCTCACGAACTTGATGGCACACTTTATTCCTTGCCCCTAATAAACTTGAACCATTGTGACAACTTGTTGTATATGCTTGCACTTATAAGTTGGAATTAGCAGAACCGTGCTGTCACGGGAAACGTTTTCAACATTGCACTTGTACCTTGTTATACTCAGTTGATATCATGTTCTTTTGTCTATGGATGTCACTAGTGTGAAATAAAGATGGAACTTGTAAGTCCATGGAGTTTGTATCATGTGTTAGAGAAATGCCTGGGCCGCTAGCCTAAGCCATGCCTAATCATGGTGGAAACTTGCAGCATCACCATAATGAGCCATCTATGAAGCATCCTCAATAAAAAAGCTATGCATATGGTAAATAAAAAGATTGCTGAGATGCTCATTGTCTGCTTGCCTTGTCATTTTCGTTATGGGAAAGCTCTTGTACCATGTGCAAGGGGTACCCTGTTGGTGGTTCTCAATGATATGCAAATACTTACAGTGACAAGAACTTACCTGGACCCAAAGTTGAGTATGCATGAGGTGTGGCCCTCGTATTCAAGGGGCATGGCATTCCCAACTTATAATTTGTCAAGCATATACTCTAGCTTTGCCACTTTAACCTTAACCACTTCAAGATTCTTATGATAGGGGCAATGAGGGCTGAAAGCTAACAAGTACCATAATTTTTGGAAGCTATTTTTGAAACTTGTAATCCCTGCTTCCTTTACAAAAAGGCCTTTCTTCCACCACTATTGAGTCTCCACCTTCTACCTTTAGGCACCTTTCAGAGAGCATAGTTGTCATTCTATGTGCAGTGTTCCAAAGCTTATTGATTGATGTATATTGTGATATTACTTGTTCTTGTGCTACTTGTTTCTAGTCACCCTTGTGAAATTTGCAGGTGTCCTATGCATCTATATTGCTACTCTATGAGGGACAAGTTGATTGCCACTATGCTATGTTTTATGTATGTGAAACAAACAAACGTTTTTCAATGCATATTATTCATGATCTTTGTTTGTAGCTTGTCATGTTGCATGCATAGTTACTATGTACTATTGTTAGAACTCCATCTTTCATGCACATGTTTAGAGTTCTTTGATCCTAGCTTTCAATGCTTGCAAATGGTTGGATCTTTATTGTGAGGGTGCATGTCACCTAAAAAATTATTCTTTTTATCACTTACCTACTCGAGGACGAGCAGGAGTTAAGCTTGGGGATGTTGATACGTATCTATAATTTTTGATGCTCCATGCTTGTTTTCTGGTACTAACCTATTAACAAGTTTCAACAGTGCCAGATGCCTATTTTTCTGTTGTTTTTGGTTTCATAAAATTTAGTAAAGAAATATTCTCGAAATTGGACAGGACAAAGGACAAAGTTAATTACTTTCCGTGGGGAATAAGAAGTCCAGAGGAGAGCCGGAGGGGCCAGCCAGGGGGGCCAGAACCACCCCAGGTGCGGGGGCAGGTGGGCCCGCGCCTGGCTAGGGTTTGGTGGCCCTGGCCGCCTCCCGGTCTCGCCCCTTCGCCTATAAGAAGCTCCCGATGCAGAAACCCTGAGTACCCGGTCAGAAATCCACGAAACCGTCTGTAGCCGCCGCCAGCATCGTCCCTAGATCGGGGGGATCTGAAGTTCTTCCCGGAACCCTGCCAGAGGGAGATCATCCCGAAGGCCTTCTCTCCGGTATGATGCATGAGTAGTTCCACCTTGGACTATGGGTCCATGTAGTAGCTAGATGGTTGTATCTCCTCCTTTGTGATTTCATGTATAGATCTTGTGAGCTCCATTCATGATCAAGATCTAATCTATTTGTAATCATGCATGTTGTGTTTGCGGGGATCCGATGGATATTGAGATTATTATGTTGGTTTGATCAATGGTTTTGTATTTATGATTCTATCGTGTCTGTGTTGTTTGTGATCTTGCATGCTCTCCGTTGTTAGTAGCTATCTTGGCCAAGTATTTGCTAGTGACTCCAAGAGAGGGTATTTATGCTCGATAGTGGGTTCATGCCTCTAGTTTCCAAGGGAAGTGACAGAAATCTCTTCGGTTGCAGATGTGTTGTTGCTACTAGGGAGAAAACAACGGTCTCTTGTTCATGGAACATGTGGACTGTTTACCTTACACACTATGCTTAAAGCAGTTGTCTGTTGCTTGCAACTTAATACTGGAGGGGGTTCGTATGATAACCTGAAGGTGGACTTCTAGTCATAGATGCAGTTGGATGACGGTCTATGTATATTGTTGTATTGCCCAATCAGCCTCATAGGATCTTTCTGACTAGTAATTGCATTGTTATGCCTTGATCAGTTCCTGTCAATTGCCCCGCTGTAATTTGTTTACCCTTCATGCCATGTTGTTTATCTAAGGAGAGTACCTCTAGTGAAATATGGACCCCGGTCCAATCTTTACCATTGATACATCTTCCACTGTTACCTGTTTACTTGCTGCAAACTACCATTATCTTCCACACCATACATTTAATCCTTTGTTACAGCAAACCGGTGAGCTTGACAACCTCACTGATTCGTTGGGACAAAGTCTTGAGTTTGTGTTGTGTAGGTCTCCGCGTTGCTTGCAACACCTGTGTGACGTTTCCTTCCTCCTACTGGTTCGATAACCTCGGTTTCTTACTGAGGGAAACTTGCTGCTGTGCTGCTTCATACCTTGCTATTGGGGTTTCCAACGAAGCATCCCACGACAAGTACTGGGCGCCATCAACCCACGAAGCGGACCTGATGGATGGTGGTGGCACCCGCTCTGGGAGGCAGAGGGTGTCGGTCTGCCCCACCTGGAAGAAGAAGAAGCTCCCAAACAAAATCTCGAGCCCGTCGCCTACGGGCTCGAAATCACTCATGGTGGCTGGCGAGCGGGCAGTGAAGTCGAAGGTGCCGAAGAGGAGATGACTCTCCGTCGTCGATGGGTTGTAGATCGCTCCGGATAGGACCGTCATGATCGCACAATCAACGCCCCCAGTTCCCACAGACGGCGCCAATTGACGAGGTTTCGACTCGTCAATGTCCATTGTTATGGACTTGGGTTTTGGAGAAGATGGAGATGCTGGAGATCGCAGAACGGTTAATATACAAGAAACATGGGGACACGAAGTTTACCCAGGTTCAGGCCCCTGGAGGGAAAACCCTACTCCTACTTGTCTGCTCTTGATTATGGCGGAACCGAAGGTTACAGGGGTGCGCAGATCTGGCGTGAGGTGTGTATGAGGTGAGTTGAGGCCCTCCTCACCGTGCCCTCCTAGCCTTTATATAGATAGGCAGGTCCCATGCGTAGGCTGAGTCGGTTACAGATTAGGGTTTGTCCCTTTGAAATTCTATCTACTCTAGTCTTGTTCTCCAAGGATCCGAAGGTGTCATGGGCTTGGGCCACCCGAAATCTTCATAGGCCGTGTATCCTGTCGTGGGCCTTCCCTCGGGCTGGACCAGGTATGCTAACGTTGTGTACCCATGGGGTATAACCATGTCAGTAACAAATCGAAAAATCACTTTATGGATCGAGCTACAAGAAGCTCTTTTTTTTTGAAATTTGGAAACACCATTACAAAGTTTCAAAAAATTGATTTTTTTAAATGCAGATAATGTTGTACTCTACATAAAATCTCATCCCAATTACTTTATATATTATGTGCTTAACAAAATGACAAAATCTTATAGAATTTGGAAGATTGAATTTTTTATGTTTTCACTGTTCACCACTTTAGTTATCAGATTTTGACATTTTGTGCGGCCCAAAATACATGGTATTTTGAGTTGATAGTATTTCAAGTTTGTAGAGTGTTATTTTCTACATCTAAATTTTTTGGTCATTTTTTGAAACTTCAAAACTTGATATCCCTAGCGTTGGCACGAGAATAAGAGATGATTTGTAGTTATGCAAAAAAGTAGGACCATAATCTTGGATCCAGGGAGCTCATTCTTATCCTCAACTCTCTATCTCTCCTTGCTACAGTATTGAGAGCCTCTTCATGCTCCTGGCCCAAGCCAATGCCTCTCCTGTCAGCGCTGCCGGTAGGAGATGGCCGAGGGGAGGAGCCAGCTTTGTACAGGGTAGTGTTAGACTATTCGGCGTGCTGCAGGTGTTGGGCTTGTTGCCCATAGAGGTGGGCAGGGATCCTAGTCCGAGCAGCCAGATCGAGATTCGCTTAGACTTCTTCTTGCTGATTCTTCTACTCCCCGTGGAGTAGGATTTGAAGGGAAGAGCTACTGCCTCCAATAATAAACCTACGATTTGTGCCGAGCTTTGGTTGCAATAGATGGTGGTCTTTCATCTGGCCGGCCATGATGGCCGGGAGAGTAGGAGTGGTGCTGGTCGGCGGCAAGCGGAGCTGGTGCTTCCAAGTTACTACTAGGCCTAGTCAAGCAACGCCAGGAGGTTGCTGTCCATCTTCCCACATGGAGATCCATTGGTGGGATCCAATGCTGGGACTTGTGGTCGGGGTTGCTTGGCTAATAAGTTCCGGATTCTCCTTTATCGAATCGAAAGTTGTAGGTTCCCGCTTCTTCTCTTGGTCGGCTATGGTGGTGAGGGAGGCGGGAGGAGAGGGCCGGCGATTGCTGGTGCCGATGGGGAGATGGGTGGCCTAGTGTGTCAGGGCGATGTTGTTGCGACTACGACGGCAATCTTCGAGCGGCGTCCAAGTTCGGCGTCTGGTATATTCAGCCAGAGGGTTGGCCTCGCGGTGCTCGTGTGCCATGTCGACAAGAGCTTTTTCAACCTCTAGTTTGGAGGCCTTAACCTCAGGGCCAACCCTGAGAGGGAGGGGGGGGGGGCAGGGTGGGCGGCCGCCCCGGGCCCCCGAAACCCAGGGGCCCCCAGTTAGGTAGGCACACGCGAAGGGAAGGAGCTCCGAGCTATTAGAGGCCACTCTGAAGCTTTTTCATCGTGCAGTTTAGAAAGACGAACTGAAACGTTAGATCTATCTAATGGGTTGGCAATCAGGCCTCTTCTTCTTTTATTTTTATTTTGTTAGCTACGTAGTAGTGTTAAGTAGATGTGGCCGATTGGATAGGTAATGGCCACAATATCGATCAATGCAGCGCACTAAGTAATTGAGAGTTTTGAAAAAAAATCCTAGCACGTAAAACCTACAATCACACAAATATGCACACAATTAAGATATTTCCTACTATGAAATTGTCACTGATGTGCATTTTAGTCACAAACTTGTAAATCGTGAATTCCGGATCATGAAGTTTCCACGCTCGTGCATTCTGGTCAAACCGTGATGATGTCGTCAAAATGGACGTTAAGACAACACATGAGTAGCACGTGTCGGCAATCTCCGATTGTAACGTTGTGAAAACCCCTGGATTTTTTTACCGCTAGATTAAATTCAGTCATGTAATGGATATTTAGAGCAGGTTTAAATATAGTAGTTATGTAATGGATATTTAGCTGGTTTAAATTCGGTTAGATTTCAGTGCTTAATGTATATTTCAAGCATTTTAAATCCAATGATGTAACATCATGCCGTAGATAAATAGCAGGTATGTCCATATAAAATTTTGTACGATCTACCCGTAGATAGAAGACTGTGCATAGATATTTCAAGTATTTGATAAATTTGTATGCAATTCAGTCAAGAAATAATAGATAGTAGTGTGCAAAATTTGATAAATTTTATAATCAATTCACTCAAGAAATATAGATAGTAGTGTGCAAAATAGAACAAACTGAGACACACATGTCTCGCATAGTTTTAGATGTTGTAATTCACAAAAATCGTCACAGGACAAGCCGGAGCGAGGGTCTCATTGCTGTGCGGACAAGGGTTCGGGATTGACCTCGGATGCGCCTCCGTCAGAATCAGGTGGTGCAGCAGCCATATTTCTGGAGAATCGGACGGCCTCCATCCGTTTGCGGGGTCAGTTCGAGTTTCCCTAGTCTCGTTGTAGTATTTTTTTAAGTTGGTTGTGGTTTCTAGTATTTTATGATTTCCACTTTAATGTTCTTGATCAATGTATGTGCTCGACGCACCGTCCTCAAGTTAGCTCTACAAGGGTTGTTTCCTCTTCTACAAGGTGCTCAACAATTTTGGATTCTCGGGTTTGGTGATGGGCCTCTTTAAACCTTTGAAGATTGTAAAGCTTATGTAGATTCCAGATTCCTTTATTTTTGCTCATGTTCTT
Organism: Avena sativa; assembly: GCA_916181665.1. NCBI lineage: Eukaryota > Viridiplantae > Streptophyta > Magnoliopsida > Poales > Poaceae > Avena > Avena sativa. The sequence continues at coordinate 202,614,918 of OV702282.1, forward strand.
TTTAGTTTCTGCACTTTTTTAATTACTAGCAAAAGTGCCCGTGTGTTGCATCGGAAAAATAAATGATAATCATGTTAATAGACATGCGCTAAAAATACTTACTACACACCAGCATGGCACCGGCTCGACCTCCCTCCCGCAGGCTCAGCTCCGGCCTCTACACCTTTGAGGCCCTTGCTCCTCGACCTCGAGGGACCAGCACCTCAGTGTCCATGACCATCATGTTCGTCCGCGACCCCTCGTGCCCATCATTGCAATACGCCTGCATCGAACCTGCCTAATTTATACAAATTACAATTATCAGGAAGTTCATTAACGATCCAAGCTGTCTTTTGGTGTAATATGACCCATGGGCACCACCCAGCCAATCTCTTTAAGCATTATAGTACGTTGCAGGAAAATGAATGTAGATAGGCCCATTATTTTTCTACTTAACCATCCATAAAGTGCTTAAACCATTATCAAGTTGTATTGTCGTAGCCTTTGTAAAGCTTGATCAAGCTTGATCATCTTGCCAATTTGTTGTGGCTTGCTGCTCGACATGAATAGTGGGCAGACATGGCCACCAGTGTCCACGCAGACGATGTTGTCCAACTTGAATCAGGAGTCGATAACATCGTCGGTGCTGTCAAGAGGATGAGCATCAGCGTAACATGCGACGCGAGGATGTCCAACGACATGACTGCCCGGCACCGATAGTCTGGAACAGATACACGCGTTTAGATAAATCAAATATAAATGTTATCGACCGGCGGTTGTGTCTCCTTCTGCAAAGCACAAATTAGTGTTGTGCTCTTGTATCACCAAAGCTTAGGAGCTTAACACATTATAGTACGTTGCAGGAAAATGAATGTAGATAGGCCCATTATTTTTCTACTTAACCATCCATAAAGTGCTTAAACCATTATCAAGTTGTATTGTCGTAGCCTTTGTAAAGCTTGATCAAGCTTGATCATCTTGCCAATTTGTTGTGGCTTGCTGCTCGACATGAATAGTGGGCAGACATGGCCACCAGTGTCCACGCAGACGATGTTGTCCAACTTGAATCAGGAGTCGATAACATCGTCGGTGCTGTCAAGAGGATGAGCATCAGCGTAACATGCGACGCGAGGATGTCCAACGACATGACTGCCCGGCACCGATAGTCTGGAACAGATACACGCGTTTAGATAAATCAAATATAAATGGTGAGTCCCTAAAAGAAATATAAGTGGTGAAAAACCACCGTGGATCAAGATCTAGAAGCAGATTATGTTGGGCGGAACTTCAGATTTGTCTAAGAACCAACCAAATAGTGTCCCCTTTTCTGTTTTGTTCATATATAGGGAAGCTTAACACACGATCATTGTCAACTTTAAGCAATAAAACCCAATCATATCGGCCCAAAATCTGTAGCCACGACGGTAGCGACAAACGAATTCGCCCTCCACCGGCTTTGACCGGTTCGGTTCGGTTCCAGAATCCCACCGATTCACCGCATCGCCAAGCTCATCACCGCACTCCACCTGATCCGCGCACCCACGATCCCCTGCAGTGAATCCCAAATAGGAACTTCGACCGGCGGTTGTGTCTCCTTCTGCAAAGCACAAATTAGTGTTGTGCTCTTGTATCACCAAAGCTTAGGAGCTGGATGCAACCCTCTCTCGGCACCGCCCCGCCCACATGGCATATAATGATTAAAACAAAAATGAACAGTTATTTTATTTATTTTACTTACCGGTGGTGTTGGTAATAATACGTGATTTGGTGGAAGGGTAAATCTGTCCAGAAAAGTGTAGGTACTACAAGAAACACTCCTTCCTTTATTATTATTAGGTATAGATATAGATATAGATATAGATTAAGTCGAATCATTTTCTAAGAAAAATACTTTTTTGTTAGGAATTCGGTGGACATAGTCACATAGGTGTGAAAGTGAAACACACAAATCTGTGCAGTGGGCTTCCTCTCCAACAGAAACAGATCGTGGGCTTTCATCTCACGGAGGAGGGCGACATGGCGGCCAGCCTCTGCCGCCGCCACAGCTCGCCGGTGGGGCAGCCGCTGGACGTCGACGACCTCCTCTCCGAGATCCTCCTCCGCCTCCCGCCGCAGCCTTCCTCCCTCCCCCGCGCCTCCCTCGTCTGCAGCCGCTGGCGCAGACTCGTCTCCAACCGCAGCTTCGTCCGCCGCTTCCGCCTCCACCACCGCCGCAGCCCTCCCCTCCTCGGCTGCTTCGTCAGAACTTTCGACGAGTTCTACTTCGAGCCCACCATGGATCCCCCCGACCGTGTCCCGCGCGGTCGCTTCTCCCTGCAGTCCCTCCACGGCGACGTCTTCCGGCCCCTTGGATGCCGCCACGGCCTCGTGCTGATCTACAACTGGAGCCAGCTCGAGGTCGTGGTCTGGGACCCCGTCAATGGCGCCCAGCACCACATTGCCCTCCCCCCCGGGTTTGACATTTTGGAGGTCCCGATCCACATCCAGGGGGCGGTTCTTCGCGCTGCCACAGACATCCAACACTTCCAGGTGATCTTAGTAGGTCTAGAGAATAGACAAGTGATTGCCCGCGTTTACTCGTCAGAGACAGGAGGCTGGGGTGATATAATCTCGATGCCGCTTCCACCCGGAGTTTCGTCAATTTTGTATATAGGCAAGCCCAGTGTGCTGGTTGGGGATTCCCTTTACTGGCTGATCGCTGGGGATTTTGTTCGAATTATTAAGTTTGATCTGGAGGGGCAGAGCCTAGCTGTGATAGCCGTACCCTTGGATATGCATGTCAGGAAACATTTCCAGTGCTCTGTCATGCGGGCAGACGATGGTGGCCTTGGATTCCTCTTTCTGTCAGACATCAGTGCCCAATTATGGAATAGGAAGACCGATTGTGATGGTGCTGCTTCATGGGTACTAGGAAGAACTATTGGACTGGACAAGCTCTTTACCCTGAATTTACATAAAGAGAAGGCGCCCCTGAATATTATAGGATTTGCTGAGGAAAATAATGTGGTGTTCCTGTCGATGGGTCTCGGTATCTTCATGATCCAGCTTGATTCATTTCAGTCCAAGAAGATTTCGGAAACCAGCAGGCATTGTATCTATCATCCATTTGAAAGTGTCTATATTGCAGGTAATAGCCTCCACACTGCGAACAAACCATGTTATTAATTGATAATTGATTGATGGAATGACACACACATCCTTTCGTGTTAAACTAACAATCTCAACAATTTTTAATCAATTGTTTCTTTTCTGTTGGATGAGCTCTCCAACATATAGCGATGTTGCTCTGTATTTTGCTCTTTTGGTACTTGTGTGCGGCGTGCTATGTGATGTTTATGACCTGAAAATATCTGTTAATTGTAGGTATAGCCCCTGCTTGGCTTTTAATGTGTTATGCTTCTTTAACATGATATGTAGTAATTTTGAGTTTGCTTTATTGAGCCGTCGGGTGTGCCTCCACTGTAAAAAAAAAGGTATGGTGGTTTTTAAGGTACAAAACCTCCACATTCTAGTGACATCCATAGGGTAAAACAATGAAAGAAACAATGCTGATATTTCTAGGCTATATTTGTATGACTAAATTTGTTGCCTGCCTGTTGGCATATTTAGTAGTTGTATAACAATGGTAGTACTAGTGTATTTCTGCAGTGAGGATGTTTCCCAAGATGAGTACATAACAGTTAGAAATCGAAGGTAACTAAATGAACAAAACGTCAAAAACTAGCTTTAACCAAATGAACGCTCAAATAGATAGCTTAATTGGTTACATTTCTTTCAGTTTATATTGCTAACTTTGTTGATCTTGCTAATAATCTTAACTTCATAATGCTGGTCTGATATTTACAAAATACTTGTTCATATTTACGTTTTATTGCTTTTAGAAGAGTCCTGCTGCAAGTGCCAAGTTAAATTGTGCCAGAGAAAATTAGTAATTGAGTTTGCTTCATATTTTTGAAGCAAGTTTATGTAAATATAATCTAAATATGTATATTCGTGATCAGATTGGTCGCTAGAATTTATTGGTATGAGTATATTTTATTTAGTACTACCATATGAAATGGAGCAAGCCTAAGAATAATTTTGGATAACTTCTCCCTTCCATTCCACTAATAACCTGAGTGTACTTGTTCTCCATTTTTACGACATTATTGAACAAATACTGTTGTAAGAATATTCTGTTTATTTGGTAGTAGATGGGGCTTTATTTATCGAATCCCAATGTTTATCAAATCTGAGCTATTTTTATCAAATTACAGTTATGTGTCTGTAAATATCTCATTAATGCCCTCTTATGTATTTGATTTTTCTCTGAAATGTCATTGGTTCTTTGACTTGTGTTTGTAGATACGAGCATTGGCGGTGGTCGTGATGGGGCTGAACTTTTGAACATTACCTAAGATGATTGGTTAATATGCTATCATGATGTAGTGGATCAAGTAGGTAAGCTTATCTTTAAATAGTAGCAAAATGAATTATTTTCCATTTCCTTTGGTTTGTGGATATTTTTCTGTTTTCCTTCTCCTAGTTGCTATATGCACTAGATATTTTTGTTGCTATCAATCTATCAAGTCTGATTGCGATTTGTGTGTTGTTCCCTCTAAGTAATCGATAACTAACAGTTCTTGATCCCATGGCTTTGAATTACCTTTATTAATGCAAGCTGATAGCAATTGCTATTCCCACATCACCGTTCATTTGGATCATAATAGTTAAATAGTACATAGTGCTTGCTTGGAGTTATTCTGCAATCTTAGACTTTAGGTGGCTTGCGTTAGATGTTTTCTGAGCATATCTGTGTTTGTCACTCTAACTCGCATGTAATCTGCCATCAACCTAGAGTGTTTTTGGATGTTGATATTTCTAGGGTCATGGAGTGTCCATTGTAAAGAGTCCACAAACAAGATTTCATCCAATGCCATTAAGGGTCTAGTGTAGCAAATACTACATACTAATAAATAAGGAAGTGGAAATAGCATGGGTATATTCAATAATAGTTTGGACGAAACTGTATGCAGGTCCTAAAAGTTTCAATATGTGCAGCGCAGGTCCTAATTCTCAGATCCATGTGCACTGTAGCCGGGGCTATAGCAAAGAACTAGGACCTGCAGTGCACAACTAACTGAGAATTAGGACCTGCAGTGCAGTGCACAACTAACTGAATTAGGACCTGCAGTGCATAACCAACTGAGAATTAGGACCTTGGTGCACAATTTGAAACTTTTAGGACCTGCCTACGGTTTCATCCAAACTTTTAGGACCTCTGGTGCATATTACTCTCTAATAAATTCCAGCATGTCTAATTTATTGTTGGATGCCCTCACTAAATATAAGATTGAAAACATGCAAAGCAGTAAATCCTAAAATACAATTTCAAAATTATATCGAGAACTGATTACCATGGTATTCCCTAAGACAATTGTTAAAAGAAAACCTCTTTCAGGATTCACCTTAGATACATGATACATCCATTATGTTCTGTCCATTCAGACCAAAGTCCCTAACACGCAAATATCTTATGCTTTGAGAACTTTCTGACTTGACTACTCATGTTTCTTGGAGGTGTTTCAACAAGCTTCTTAGAGGTGTTTCAGCAAGCTTGAACTTTTTCTAGTAAAACAAAGACTATGGCGACACTTCATACTAATTTCAAATGCATTAGAAGAATCTTTGAAATCCAGAGCAGAAATCTTTCCCGCCTCTTGTTGCTGGTTGCAAATTGGATAGTGTCAACGGCCTACATCCATTGTATCTTCATGAACAGATGCTAGCTAGTCGGTACAGACGATTCTTACAGCCTTTGTGATGATTTTCAGGAATCTGACATCCTCTATACAAAGTTGAAATATATCACACTTGGAGCATCAGGAATTTGCTAACCCCTGTCACCTCCAAATGGATATGGAGCTGCATGGATATTATTAACTTCGATTCTCTGTTGCCTATTAGGTACAAACAGGAAGAATATTTTAAATGATTTGACTAGCTAGGTAGTTCTGCATTTCCCACTAACAGAAGTATTTGAACAACTGGCCTCTTAGCTTGTGAGATCGGATGTGGCCAAAGACTCAACAATATGTCATGCCAGCAATAGAAGTTGAAGGCTTCTGGTAAAAAAAACTGCTGTAGGAAATTGAAAATGTGCCACTGCAAGTGAACTGTTCTATTGGTGTTACCCAATAGCATAGACAATCGAGCTTTGGAGCTTTTGGCCAAGTTTCCACGAATATTTTAAATGATTTGACTAGCTAGGTAGTTCTGCATTTCCCGCTCTAACGGAAGTATTTGAACAACTGGCCTCTTAGCTTATGAGACCAGATGTGGCCAAAGACTCGAGAATATGTCGGTGTCCAAAATAGAAATTGAAGGTTTCTGGTAAAAAAACGAGGACATTTAAAATGTGCCACTACAAATGAACTGTTCTATTGGGTTTGTCCAACAGCGTAGATAATCCAACTCTGGTGCTCTTGGTGTAGTTTTCATAGTGGTGAAGCTAATGTTTACTGTTATAATCATGGAAACATTATGAGATATAACTTTGTTTCTTTCTGAATGAATTGTACTGTATAAATTTGTTTGACTGAAGACATGGATTGTTCCGCAGGTATCTGGAGATGCAGAAGTGGCTTCCTGGGTGTAGGCTCTTCCATTTCGCGTGCACATGGTAATTGATCCTCTACGTTTGGACGGGCTGGTGAACCGCAAACTGGATTGCTGGAATTAGTCGCTTAATTTGCTAACTTCTGTCTATTACCTGGAACTTTTATGTGGTCCTGCATAACGAATGCTGAACATTTATCTGCACCAGCCTTGCCTGGTGCCACTTCATTTTTTCTCTCTCTCCTTTTACCTTTCTTTGAGTTGGCTGATCCCTGGAATATTTCCATATGAGTTATTGTGATCCTGACAGGGATAGGTGAATCTTGGCATCTTAATAAAAACCTTTTATTTTGAGATTCACAAACTTCTACACACGTCATGTGATGAAGCAAAACAAAATTTATAGTTGATGCCCCACAACATTCTAATTCCCTGGTAGCTAGCAAGCTCGCAGATAAATGGATACACACAGAGCAAGACCGAACGTGTGTATGTAGCCACGACTTGCAAGCTGCAGTTAGAGATCACAGAATGTCATGACCATTCTTTTTCCTCCAGTCATCTAGTGTGCTGTAGGAATTTACTCTGCAGATTCAGACAGGTAGGCGTCGCTCCTGTCTAGTGAGTTTAAATTTTGAAACATCATGTGTCATGTGTGTGTACAAGGAACCAGACTGGTAAATTAAAACCTGAGAAAAGTGTACTACTCCCTCCGTCCCAAAATAAGTGTCTTGAATTTATCTAAATTAGCATGCACCTAGACATGTTTAGTGTGTACTCCCTCCGTCCGCAAATAAGTGGACGTTTAGAAATTTTAAGACAAATTATGGGATGGAGTATAAAGTGTATTGGAAATGTGTTAGTCATTGGAAATGTGTTAGTCATGTTCTCTCTCATCTTTAATTCTTCCATGTCCAATGAGATAAGTGCATGTATAAAATGAAGAGACCATTTGCTAAATGTTATTGGGCTTGATTTTCGTGAAGCAATTTTTTCTACTAAAGTGCATTGGAAGAGTAGAAGTACACTTTTTTATGGACAAATTTTTAACCTAAACGTACACTTATTTGTGGACAGAGGAAGTAGGAGTCTGTACAAATCAAAGTCACTTATTTTTGGACGGAGAGAGTACTTGTTTTATTTCCTACGAAAATTCAGTGATCTGTTATTAGGTGATTCAGTGTCTTATCAGTGTCACTAGAACTCCAGAAATGCAAATATATACTTGTTTTATCTTCACGATCAATCTAAAAATGCTTATATTCACACAAAAGACACTGTACGTATCGAAACACCGAAGAAAAATTCCTCTCCCTCGAAAAAAAAAACACTAAAGAAATGCTTCTATCGGCAACAAGAACTGACATATTACCAGTGAAGACAAACTCCTCTCTCTCAAGAAAAAAAACCACTGAAGAAAAAGATAAACTGGGTGGCCGAAAGGCCCAGAGTCTATAATACTGGAACCTGGGCGGCTTGAAGGCCTCAAATGTACAAAATCTCGGAAGCCCAAAGGCCGAAAAAACTCCGTCTCCTCCACCTCCCCTCTGTCGTCTTCATCCTCGCGTTTTTTCCGATCAACTCCTTCCCTCGTATCCTCAACGACTCCCCGGCGCTGTTTACTCCTCCGCATTCCTCATCGAGCAGCTCCTCTAGACTCCCCGGAGCGGTATCTGCGTGCCCGACTGGTGCTGCAAATTTCGGCCGAGGCCGGCATCGCACTCGGTGTGCACGGGCAATGCTCGACGGAATGCCCCACCACGAGGTATCTGTATTTCGCGCTATCGTTTTCATGTGGTGTGTGCCAAGCTCAATCTAGCTAGGTGTCATCTTATGAAGATTAGCCTCAATGAGGCAGGTGACGCTTATTATGGACCGTAGTTGTCTTTAGAGTGCGTGTTGTTTGTGTACGGTGCTGCCTGTTGTGACAATTCCGCCTACGCGGAAATGTAAGTTGGTATGGTGAAAATTCGGTAAGAGGCCCACGGAATTATACCTGGCAATGTAATGCAATGCCTAAGGCTCTAGCAATCGGTTTGACACTATTGTTCTAGCGACTGAGGACATGAGTTTCTACAAAAAAATAAAAAAACTGAGTGTTTCTGGGCTGTGTTGAACTGATGGGTCTTGAAGCTCTCTTGTCTAGTGACTATGCACTGAGCCATATTTTGACATTTTGCACCTCCTGTAAAATCCAACCACCTGCATTCTAATCCTCGCGGATGCGAATTTCTGTTCTTGTATGAACCATAGAGTCATCCCCTACAGTTTTCCTTAATGATTATGTGTACTGTGGTTGGTTTTGTTACTGTATTGGCGTTTGGCAATTTCGCAGAGGTGTTTCCGTGTTTGTGGGGACCTAAGGAGTTATACTGAGAATTTTATTTTGCTCGCTTAAATATATTTGCGCTCCTTTTCTGAGTCCTAACCTTTTGTGCCTCTGTTATTTTCACAGACTATATAGTACTGTTCAAGGATGCGGAACACTTCATTGGTTGAATCATCTAATGCTAAAATGATGTGGTACCAGTAGAGTTGATGTTGGTGACCTTTACTTGTTGATCTACATGTTCGCATGGATGGGTTGGTAACTGTGTTCGTGGTACGTGCCGTCATGCCGACACCGTTATATGGCTGCATTATAAGAAGTAAGCAACAGGAGCCAATCTGAGATAGGAAAGTTCCTTAAATTATTACCTTGTTTTTGTCGTGGCATTGCTATGTGCAGAGAGGAGGTCCCTCTTGCCCTCTTGGTTGGGAAAAGCTGTCATGGGTTATCTATTATTCATCTTGGTCTGGTAACAGATACTCTCACATGCAATATTCTTATCAATCTGTAAACAGAACATGACCAGAATGATTGTGCTCGGCTTGTTTTTATCCAATGCCTGTCAAAAGAATAGTGACACAGAACGATGATTGCTCAGTACTCATAGTGGAGATGATATGCAAGTTATGAAACTTTTTTCAGCTATGCACCTAAGAAGGGATGCACATGAGTGATTTTACCTTTTCAGCACTCTGCATGTTCTGCAAAAATATGCTTTCTGTAATGCAAGCAGTCTTGCACTGGACTCCAATAGCTCGTATTGTGGTTCATGAGGTTTATGAAAAATCTAATATGATGATGCGTGACGGATTTGTGAAAAGATACCACAGAAAACTGCTGTTACATGGAGCTCATTGCTTGCAGGATAAATGCATAATGGTCTTTTCAGAGCACAAGGGGAAGGACTACTGGTGACTGACGTCATTCTTTCTGCAATCCTTAGTACATGCGCAAGTTTAGCATCGATAATTGAGGGCTTGGAGCTTCATGCAACAATAGCCAGAATAGAAACCGAGCAGTTTTTCCAACCTGAATCTGACTATGGTGGAAACTATATTTTGGCATTCAGATACAGTATATATGCTGCCAGTCGAAACTGGGAGAGAATTTTGACGACATAATACACTAGAATGATTGATCTCTATATTTGGACGGAATCTACCGTGAGATGCAAAGATTTTCTCACAGGGCCAATACACAGTGTAACTTGCATAATGTGCATGACTACAAAAGGAGGAGCCAGGAGCTGCTTAAACACCACAGTGAGAGGTTGACACTGGCCCTGGTTTAATCATCTTACATCCTAGTAATAGAAGTTATAGTACAATATACGAAACATTAGGATCAGTGAAGAATGCTATTCCTTCAGGAGTTCATTAATATTGCGACATGTTTTACTGAACGTCTGGTCATTGTCAGAGATAGCAGTAGATTTCACCATTTTAAGGATGGTTCATGTTCTTGTGGGGACTTCTGGGGATTGAGAACTGAATCGGGAACAGCAATCATCTTCAAGTGGTGCCCTCATCATGTTGCACATTATTGTTCTGTGGGTAGTGGTTCTTGCTGCTTTAAAGATCCATGTCAGGACTTATATTGAGAGATTGGCCATTCAAGTCAATAATGTCATGCTGCCGACCCCATTTGGTGTAATACCAGCAGTATCATCTGAACGGTGCATGGCAAATGGAAGCACAGATGCGGGTCCTTGATCATTTGAACGGACTGAGTGACCTACGCAAGTGACCTACGCGGCTCTTATCTTGTACAGTAGTTGTGTCATACATCAAAAGACCATGCCTCTGGCATGCAAGATTTATTCATGTACTCCCTCCGACCCATATTAGTTGATCCAAATTTGTCTAGATTTGGATGAACCTAGACACCTTTTAGTATATAGGTTCATCCAAATTTTGACAAATCCAAGTCAACTAATATGGGTCGGAGGGAGTACAAATATATGCCGAAAGTGGATTCTTCTTTCCTTGACCCCTGTTGATTTGAGTGTCTCAGGAAGTGATTAAGTGCAACTACTGGGTGCTGTTGTATATTAGTGTGCTGCAGTAGATAACTGCACAGATTGATTTACATCTTGGTTAGCTCTGATTTCATCATCCTCATCATTGTCTCCACTCCTAAAATCATGATCTCTGGAAAGTGGTATGTTTCATCCTCCCAGTGCTCCGTCTCATGTGTTCTGCAACTTGTTAACACTTGTTTCATGTATTTCATTCTGTTACAGTGAACATCATTGTTACTGGAAAATCGCTGCATTAATACAAACCTATTTATGTATTTTCATTCAAGAAAAATCAATATATAACTTGATTTTTTGATCCATCTCTTCTGACTTGTACAATCTGAAACCAAAATTACCTGAAGCTCTAGTAATATTCTTGGAGTGAGATTTATTTGTCAATAATGCTTTCTTTGTCTACAGTCTAGGGTTGGCATCAACATGCAAAGGGACAAGGTATTGAATATTCTAGAAATAATGCCACACACCTTTTGAGCTCCCATTTTCATTGTATGATGAGATGTAGCTGTTTCCTCTTTGCAGACACATGTTTCTTTTTTTCTAAAAAAAATGATTCCTAAGTTCTGATACCGTATTTTCTTCCTTAAGCAAATCTCGTCACTTGTGTTGCTCAAAAGTACATATAAAACTAATTTATTTGTTGTCTCCTCGTCGTTATCAGTTAGTCGGATGTTGCTATTGGCTTGAGGCATATCTTGCCAACAATCCTGAGACCGACTCGTTCTCTCTGTACCACAACAAGACATGGGATAAAATCTTAATATTTGTCCATATGTTATCATTAACAGCTTAAATATATGCATAGTTTCCAGCTTTCCACACCATAGATTCATAGTACAACCAGACATGTCTTAGGTCCTTAGACTCCTCCAGTGGCCCACCATCTGCACGTCCTGCACATTTTTCTCAAGGAAAGTACTATTTCTGTACAAAAGATGGCGTCTAAAACTACTAGCAGGGACTCAGGAAAATGGCAAACACTTCATATAAACTACAGTAAGAGATGAGCATTCATCTGGCCAGCCCGTTTCTTGTGGACCATGCTTGTTCATGAGCCTCATGAAGGCAATGACTTATTTGGAAAGCAACGAGATCCAGTGGCCGATGCCTGATGGGTGTATCATGGCCAGCATATAGTAGGTCCAGTTTGTGGCTCGATCGGGCCTCTGGTACCCCATTTGCCTGTGGTGGGTGGCCATTCACCCGTCTGATGCATCCTCGTGGCATCGTCATATGTGTTCATGTTTTACCTTGATGTTTCTTTCGTAGTCCTGTATTTTGTTGTGTCCCAGGCAGTGACTTTCTGCTACTACATAATGCTACTCAGTAGGGCATATTTATTAGGTTTGGTCCCTGATTAAAAGCTGGAGATTTGGCTGCAAGTCTTTACACAAATGATGTGATTAGTTTGTACTTTGCAGATGCACCTTTGATAAATCCCTTCTTCTCGGTATGTGTTACATAGTGAGTGTCTGCTTTATCATTATGTCACTCACATGCCCAATTGCACTAGTGCTAAGATAGATTACTTTTGGTGTTCAAGTGTTAATCATGTAACCCTAGGATAAGATTCATATTTTTGAAATTAGGGAAAGCTTAGCCTCCTCCTGCACTGCACATGGCTCGTGCTCTAGTAGTAGACAGGAAATCTCGCTGTTGATACAGTCGTAACCTGCTAGTTTAATCATCATTATCACAATTGATGATGCAAGTCTCGTTAAGATGAACCTGTAGCCTGCATATTCATTAGTTTATCCCATAATCAGTCGACTGGTCTAGGACCTTGTTTTAATAGCTTGTCTCGGTATCCTCCACTACGTACATCCATGTAGCAAGACCCACTTCTTAGGCAACTTGCACCTCTTTCATAGTCTTCACAACGAGTGCTTACTACACCAGATTGGATGACCTAGGTTTTAGGCTTTTAATCTAGATTCTCCAGGCACTTTATTTTAGTTTCGGCGTGTTCCACAAGCTGACAGTTGGGTTAATCTTTTAGAGCTAGCTACGGCTTGCCCTGTGTTAAGACATACGAGCAGGTATTCCAAGTCAGTTTAGCTTAGGTCATGCTTTTCCAGGCATCTACTTTGAAACATTGACTGGCCAGAATAATAACATGTTGTTTGCCTCGTGCTAGTTTTTTTTACAGAGGCAACAAAGGCAGGAGACATAACATCAATTTTCTTTCGGTACATGTTTGTGAGGAATCTTTCTAGTTATTGGAGTTTAGCGGCCTTCTGTGTCTGGACTTGGCGCCTCTTAGACCATCAGCTTAGCCAGCCTTTCCTTAGTATCCTATTATGGGGAGCTAAGCCCACTTGCACATTCATTTTTGTTGAACCTTTCCTTCCCAAGGGAACAAAAAGGTGGAGACCAACAACTAACTAAATATTAAGACATGAAAATCCCCAGATGTCGGCATCATTTATGCTACATCATGTCTTAATGTTGGGCATTTGCTAAAATATTCTTTCATGACATTGTTAGAGTGGCACTGTTTTCATGTATTCCACATGAATTAGTTATCTCTCGCACGAACACTAAAAGTAATTCCTTGTTCCTAACAGGGACTTATGACTTAAAAGGAAACAATAGTGATAACTATAACAACTATTTTAAAGTAAGGAAATAGCATTGCGCATGCACATGCCTAGTGTAGGTGAAAGTGAAAGCCTTGAACCTATTGATTGCAAAAGTGAAAGCATTTGCAACACCAACTGATTGCATGAGCTCTACAACAGTAGAACAGAGGGGAGATTGGGAAAAAACAAAATCCCATGGGGAATGTTACTTTGTTTCTCTAGGAGGCAGGAGAGGATACATCAGCTTCAGAGCTTCTTCTTGGACCCACTCAAGCACTCACTCACTCACAGACATGACACATACATACACAAGTCTGTCTGTCTAGCTCTCTCTCTCTCTTTCAAGTTGATGTTTCCTGAAACCTCCCCGCACCCATGCTTGCTGCCAGGGTTCCGTACAGGGGTTTCTGGAAGGCAAAAGGGGAGAAAAAAACAGAAAAAAGGCGTCCTGGTGATGGATGGGTGGATGGAAGATTGACCGGGGAACATGGGATCTCCCCACTTCCTTCCTTTTCCTTCCACGGGTCAATTCAAACCTGTCACTTGGTGCAGAGCAGCAGTAGTAGGCTGCTGGTGGTGGTAGTAACTTGCTCCACCGTGCAACGCATTGCCTCAGATCTGTTCGTCATCTTATTCATGAACTGCCCCTGTCATGTTAAGTTCTTGATTGGTTAATTGTCAGAGTTATATGTGGTTGCTTCTCGTGATCGATCATCTAACTCAATGATGTTTCAGGACTGACCAGTTGCTGGGCATTGGAGATACGGCGGCGTAGGGGCTCTGTTGCACGTAGCTGTACATTGCTGGAGCTGCCATCGCGGTGTCTGCCTCTGGCTCTGGCCCGCAGTCGAGGTTCACACCGAACAGCCTCAGCCGCCGTGTTGGCGCCGACGCTGCACTACAGCTCCTGGTGTCTGCGTCCCATTGGGATTCTCCTGCAATTGTTCACCAGAAACCGGTGTTAGTTAAGCGAGAGGTATGAAATGGTATTGCATCTTGCTTTGTTCTTCAGTTCATGCACTCTTAATCTTACCTGCATGATGCATGTCGCTGTGATCGTGCTCTACTGAACGATGGTAAACATGGGAGTTGGCCGGGCTTGTAGGGTATGAGCTGGATGTGCTGTAGCACATTGGGCTCCATGGCTGTTGCTGCTCCCTTTGGTTCTGTCCAGACTCAGGCACGACACGCACGGCGGGAGGTGGTGCCACTGCCGCCGGTGCACCAACCTCGCCACGGCGCCTACAGCCGATGAACAGACGGTCACCGGTGCCGAGGCCGCGCACCCTCTCAAAGTGCACGACGTCACCGGCGTCGAGGTGCTTCTCCTTGACGTACCGGCTCCAGCCCTTGGTGAGCACGTAGCTCTGGCTGCTCGTCCAGTACGAGTACCGGAACCGCCATGGCTTGCCGGCCTCGTCGTCGAAGGACAGGAGTAGGCCCTTCTCGCCGGAGTCGCCGCCAAGAGGGAAGCACCTCTCGGCGTGCTGCTTGGGGATCACCAGCCTGTTGAGCTTGCCCACGTCGCTGGGCGTCAGGACCTTCTCAAACAGGTGCTCCTTCTGGTAGTGGTACTGCTGGTAGTGCATGTTCGTGTACATGGCTACCCCCCATGGCCATGCATTGGGGTGCTCCTGGGAGAGGGGATTCATGGCCATCTTGCTGGGAGGAAAACGTGTTAGGTTCTTCTTGTCTATGGCAAAAGCTGGGCCGGATCGAGTAGCTAGCAGTGGTGATGGTGTGTGGTGTAGAGAACCATGCAGATGTCATGGGCAGGCATTTATAGCCTACCAAGGGGAGTTTGGGGGTGCCCATGTGATGGCTTAATATTTTCTGTGGTACATGAGGGCACAGCTAGTGCATTCGATCTTGGACTCAGAGAGCGTAGTATTTTTAAACCTAGGTAGACAGGAAGAATCAAAGTGAAGGGCTTCAAAGTTGCTGAGGTTAGAATATATATGTGTAGTTTCAGTGTGTAGCTGCTGCTGCTACAGCCGAGGTTAGAATATGTAGTTTCAGCGTCTAGCTAGCTGCTGATGATGAATGATCAGGTGATGGTGCTTCAAAGTTGGTGCCTGGCCATTGTGGCCTAATCACAGCCATCCAAGAGGTGGAGTAGAATAGAGTAGGCCCTACCACTGCTTCCATGTGCCTTGGTGGTTGGCGGCTATGTGCCAGTAACCACTGTCATTAGCTCACCATTTTAAGGCCCCGTTTCAAACTAGGAATATATTCCTTTCTCCACAGGAAATGGATTGTTTCCTTGCAACAATCCTGCGTTCCAAACAGGGCATTAACCTTATATAGTTTCAGGTATCTTAGCCTCCCAACTTTACCTGGCTTTGGCAGTCAATTATAAATACGAGTCCATTCTGCTGTGCACTTTGAACCGAATAACCTGGAGTAGTACTTAGTCACCGGAGTATTTGTTAGACAATGGAGGCTGTATCCTCAGCCTCAGCATCGATCGAACGGATGGATTAGCTGGAATATATGGGTTGATAAATTGGCAGCAATTTATAGTTTATACCTGTGGTCCGCTTGGAATAGCTGGTAGGCAATTACTTGTTCAGGTCAGGGTACTGCCTGGTCTCGCCGGATGTGACATTTGAGGGCGTATGGACCTTGGATTTAATTATCGTGCGCTATCATGTAGTACTAGCACCAGCCATTTTTTTGATCTCAGATTCAACACAATCAAGTTTCTGCCAGGTCTGTCTAATTGAATGCGTGGCTGACAACCTAACAGGGCAGGACTTGCAAGCAACGAGCTGGTTTTGGCTGGATTCTTGAATTTGACTGTAAGGAAGTAGTAGTAGTATTTTCATTTGGTGCAGGACAACTTGTGTCACGAATAAACTAACTGAGTTCATAGCTGGGCAAGCAGGGGGAATGGACAATTTGATGCGGGATCGAGAGACCAATTATTTCGTCTTACTAAATGTCACAAGTTAAGCATTTTACAAGGTCGACACGATTGCATACCTTCTAAAACTCAAACTCTGTTTCTAATAATTCAGTCTAACTGATTGATAACTTGCTAACCCACACTAACAAACTACATCTGCGGCCCTGGTACGTTCTGTCATGCCGGTATACGCGCTACAGTACCTCATGACTGGTTCATGAGGCCATGAAGACCTGCCTCTCTTGAGGGTACAGAAGAGGGGATTTGCGTGGGTGAAATGATTTAATTTCTTGTGTTGCATGACCTTTGCACATTAGTGGCTCTCTTATACATATCATAATAAGTATTGGGCGTTAGGGGAGCACCTATCGTTGCTGAAGGATTGGAATCACAGGACAATTGGTGATCTGTTTTCTATAGGTTTATAATGGCAGATCTGTATCAGATTCCGTAAAATATCAGGGACAAAATCAGCGATGTCGCTATGCTTGCTTCTTTGGAGACAGGTATTCCATCACATGGTTTGGGGGAAGCCGTTATGGCTAGATACATTGTGTGCTGACTAATGCATACATGCTTATGTTAGGTGTTATTCAGTTTGTCAAACTTTAGAGGAACCAGGGAGGTCATTTTTATGTTAGGAGGTACTGTCGAGAATCTAATCATAACAACGATTTTAACGGATCTAAAGAAATCATCCTCCCATTCATTTTTCCTTCTCCCCCCTGCTTATTGCTAATTCTGCACCAGAATAATGGCAATGTATATGTGTGTGATCATAATCTCACGTGGCCTTGTCATTGTCTGTTCTGCTTTCTGTTCAGGTTCATGGTGCTTCAAGTTCCCAAACGCCAGGATGAAAACTGGACCTGCACAGAGACCATGCACCCCTCTCCAGTTTCCAACAAATCGTGAATCAGGTGATAAAGATTTTTGTCCACAGTTACTCTCTGCTATTTGCGTGTATAACTCCCAGCCTCTTAGTTACCCTTATTTGTACAAACCACCGGAAAATTTATATTCTATTTTTTTCTGTGTTCATGCACACACACTATAGTTCCCAAACGCCAGGATGAAAACTGAGGTTCAGTAGCAAAAGAGTATCAATAATTAGTTGCGTAGGTAGACCTGGTTAAACTACAACTCCTCTGTTTTGCATCTCTTGGAGTATGAAACAAGCACACTTCAAGCGGTTCAATTAAGTTCCGTGTCTTTCTTCTCGAGAAAAGCCATGAAGGTTACTCCATTGCAGCTCTAGGTATGGTGCTAGTAGTATTTTTGAAACAAGTTTTGTTTTCCTTTTTTACGTGAGAATCACAAGTTGGGTATGCGGTAAGTTATATATAGATGTTTAATTTTCATTGCCGATTGCATGTCTAGACTTTGGTCAAGAATCAGGAAAGAAGCAATGCATTATCTGCAAGTTGTAACTTAGTTTTGTCGTGTACTTTTTCAAAGAGAATCAGGAAGTACTAGACCGTAACTACAATATTGGCACTCATTTGCTACATTGGCATAGTGCATGCACTTGTTGTGAATTTTGACCAAGTGTACCATATTTAAACATGACCATGAGCATGGGCTAGGGAGCCACGCTGCAGGTCCTTTTTTCTTAACTCAATCATGCAGCTCACCTGCCCAATCTTTTGATAATGCAGGTTTGGTTTTTCCATGCACATGAATGAGTTGGTATCCTATGGAATTGAATACAAGATAACTCAAGATAAGGGGGACACATGCTAATGCTCCTAGTTAAGTTATCCCTGTGGTCTCGGCTCCTTTCCTTGAGGCCATGCATGTTTTGCCAAGTTCATGCAGATGCAGGACTGGGAGCCTTGAGTGCGGCATGTTACTCTCCTCCATTCACAAATATACATGCCAACATGGGATCTGTGCAATTAAGCATTGCCGATCTTAGACCTTCAATATTGCAAAACAAAAAGTATCTAGATTACTTCATGGAAATGATAAGGCCAGTAATTGGGCTATCAGAAAATATGTTTTACAGAAGATAAATCAACATCCTATTTGTTTG
Source organism: Avena sativa (assembly GCA_916181665.1). Taxonomy (NCBI): domain Eukaryota; kingdom Viridiplantae; phylum Streptophyta; class Magnoliopsida; order Poales; family Poaceae; genus Avena; species Avena sativa. The sequence goes on from OV702282.1 coordinate 202,633,386, forward strand.
CTCACATATCATTACAGATTTAAAAAAAGGAAACAAAACAGCATCCTACTCCATCCGTTTCAAAATATAAGATGTTTAGGTTTGTGAAGAAAATGTATCTAGACTTCTTTTAGTGTGTAGATTCACTCAGAACTTCTTTTAGTGTGTAGATTCACTCCAAAACTGAGTGAACCTACATACTAAAAGTAGTCTAGATACATTTGTTTCACAAAACTAAAACATCTTATATTTTGAAACCGAGGAGTAGTTGTTTATGGACATATTATTACAAAATTAATGGTAGAAGTCACTTCTTGGAGGGTGAGCTATGTCTGAAAGACTTTTAGCTCTTAACCTGATATGTACATCATTGTATTAGCTTAAGGGCCATGAACCTATGGTCCTGGCATCTGTCAATCTGGCGACGACAAGTGTTATACAACGTGCCAATGTGATTTTGTTTGGTCTAGCATGACTTCTGTTTATATCTTTGTTTCTAAACAAGAGTCTATTTATATTGGAAGCTTATTTCAAGATTCCACAGCATAATTTCCATGATTTGGTCGTTTTTTTCTGGAAAAACCCAGTGATATATAGGATCTTCCATAATCCAATTGTGCTCATATGTATATTTTCATGGATGTTCCTGTCTTTTTGGAGAGAAAAAAGAAACCAAGGTTGAACTTTCTTTTTGGAGAGACTACAGTATTTTGCAAGATCTAAGCATTTGTGTGTTGGGACCATGGTGTGCACAGCTACTACCGTTCTGCATTCATTGCCGCGTGTGTGAGCTGCAAGGGCCGCCTAAATTTCTGTACCAAGAAGTGCTGCAAGTGTGCGCAGCTGAGTTTGCCTCGCATGCGACTGCGCTGCGATCTTTTGAGCAAGATCTTTTCGGTGCTGTGGGGACACGCAGAGGCGAGGTCCAGTCGATCTAAACCGGGCTGATTTTTTTTTATTTCTCGCGCACTGGGTGAAGACTGACATGATTGAGACGAAGGTGACGGAGGAGAGAAAGAAACTGGTATGTCTTCAGATGCCCTCGCAGAGCCTGCATGCTGCCAAGCTAGCAATAAAGTACTCCCTCCGTTTAGAGATATAAACATTATAATTAAATGTATCTAGAACTCTTTTAATCTATATTTACTTCAAACCTCTACGAATCTATATACTAAAAGACGTGATACGTCTGATTCATAAAGCTAAAACGTCCTATATTTCTAAGCGGAGGGAGTAACTATTTACCGCTCCATTTCATAATTATTATTGTGGTTTTTAGTTTAAATTTAAACTGAAATTACGACACGAATTGTGAAACAGAGAGTAATACATGCGGAAGACGGAGTGAAAGGAGCGAAATGAACCAGTTTAACCTTTTTTGAGAGAGAGAGTGTTTGTCTTAATTCATTGTTAAAAAGGAGAAAATAAAGTAAAGTCCGGTTAAAAACGCCTGGAGGTGACAACAAAACAACTCAACTCAACCACACCGATAAATGCCTAATTCTTGGTATATTTGTCTCTATTCATTGATATATTTCATATTAAGAGGTGTTATTTATGTCTTTTTATCTATTTTTGCATGTTGGATGATTCTTGGAGGATGAACTGCCGGAGTCAGAATTCTGATGGAAAAAGCGGTGTTTTGATGCAATTTCACGAAGATCAGAAAAATACTAGAAAAACTACGGAAAATTATATTTCCCAGAAGACGAAGGACGCCAGAAGGGGAGACGGAGTTGGGCCACAGGGGGCCCACACCCCTAGGCACGAGCCACCCTGGGTCGCGCCTACAGGGGGTGTGGCCACCCTGGCCCACCTATGGCTCCGCCCTCTCGCCTATATCTTCTCCCCGAAACCCTAATACACGGGGAGTGACCATAGAAAGATTCTGCCGCCTCTGCGGGACGGAAAACACCGAGAGAGAAAGAGCTCTCCGGCAGACAGATTTCTGCCGGGGAAATTCCTTTCCGGAGAGAGGAGATCGTCGCCATTAACACCATCATCAAGCTAGACTTCATCGGGATCATCATCATCATCATCATCATCATACACATCATCATCTCCACTCCATCCCGCTGTAAAAATTGTGTTGAATCTTGCATAGTTTTTAGGGGAAGCTTTCTCGGTGTTGATTACTATTGTAGTTGATGCTTGTGAGTGGAACCATTGAATTATTGTTTATGTTCAGATTGTTATTCATCATTATATCATCTCTGATCTTGATCCATATGATGTCTCGTGAGTAGTTCGTTTAGTTCTTGAGGACATGGGAGAAGTCATGTTGTTAATAGTGGATTTGTGTTGATGTATTATTCAATGATTTAATATTTAAGTTGTGGTGATATTCTTCTAGTGGTGTCATGTGAACGTCGACTACATGATACTTCACCATTTATGGGTCTAGGGGAATGCATTGTGTATTTGGCTACTAATTGTGGGGTTGCCGGAGTGACAGAAATCTGAACCCCCGTTAGGAAACAATTGCACAAAGGAGTGTAGGATCTCATAGTTTAAGGCTGTGGTTAGGTTTATATCTTAATTGCTTTCTTGTAGTTGTGGATGCTTGCAAGGGTTTAATCACAAGTATGTATTAGTACAAGTAAGGTTGGTACATTAGCACAGGTTCACCCACACAACACTTATAAAATTAAAGAAGATTAATCAGCTATATGAAACGAAAGTACTTGATAGTATTCACATGTGTCCTCGAGAACGTTTGGTCCTCATCAGTATTTCCACCGACTTGTCCTTTGCTAAGAAAGGATTGGGCCACTTGCTGCAATTATTTGCTATTTTATTTACTTGCACTTTATTTCCTTGCTTTATTAGAAAACCCCTAAAAATCCGTTTGTTAAGTATTTACAAAGATTTCCTACTCCATACCACTAGTCAACATCTTCTGCTCCTCGTTGGGATCGACACTCTTATTTATCGAAAGTACTACAATACACACCCTATACTTGTGGATCATCAAGACTATTTTCTAACGCCGTTGCCGGGGAGTAAAGAGCTATTGAAGAGTGGAACTGGTAAAGGAAACTTCTACTATGAGTATTTTTTTTATTTCTGTTTGTTACTTTGTTTCCAATATGGATAACCCACTTGGTTTTCTGTTTGGGAAAACTACTACCACTGTTAGGGTAGTAGACGAATCACCACCTGTTGAGATAGATCCTTTTAAGATACCTACAAGTATTGTTGATCGTGTTATGGATAATTATTATTTAGGGGATGGAACTGTCCATCCTGGTGATGACTTGTTTTTTATCCATGAATTATGCGGGTTGTTTAAGTTTGCAGGTATCATAACTGAACAGGTGAAGAAGAAGTTACTCTCTATATCATTGAAAGGAAGAGCTGAAGAATGGTATAAGCTGCTGAAGAATGGACAATCCATGGAATGGGAGGAAATAGTACCTCTCTTTTATTCTAAATTCTATCCTTTCAGTGAGATTCATAAGGATAGGAATAAAATATATAACTTTTGGCCTCGTGATGGAGAGAATACAGCTCAAACTTGGAGGAGATTGAAGTTACTAATGCTTAAATGTCCTATTCATGAACTCCATAACAATATTATTATCAATAACTTTTATGCAAGGTTTTCGTTTCATGATAAAGATTTACTAGATGTTTCTTATGCTGGATCATTTACACGTATGAAGGAAGAAGCTAAATGGGATCTTCTAGAACGTATTCAAGAGAACGCTGAAGCTTGGGAGAATGACAAAGGAAAAAAGTCAGGTATAAATTATGATTATGAATGCATTAAGTCTTTTATGGGAACTGATAACTTTCGTGATATTAGTACTGAGTATGGTCTTGATTCTCAAAGTATTGCCAATTGTAGGTTTTTGCCTCTTATATAGAAATTCCTAAAAAGAAGTGGAATAAGTACCATGCACCTTATAAATATGTTGTTAATCATGTTCCTGCTAGAAATACTGAAGTTTGTACTATTGATCATATTTTGCCTGAACCTTATGTTGAGACTTTCCTAGCTAAGGTAAAGGAGTATTCTATGATAATTAGTACGGTTAACAAAGGTACAAAGAAAACTGTGGAACCTGATGAGAAAATAAACATTGAACCTATAGTAGCCATTGAGAAAGATCTTGTCACTAAAAACGTAGAAGTTGGGCACATTGTCTTCTGTGAAGACGCTTCTAATATTGTCTCTTATCCTAGTAAAGTTAGGAAAACTAGTGTTCCTGTGCTTTTTGTGAGAATAGGTGATCATTGCTATTATGGTTTATGTGATATTGGTGCTAGTTCTAGTGCTATTCCTTATGAGATTTACAAAGAAATTATGCATGAAATTGGTCCTTGTGAGCTTGAGGACATAGATGTGGTTGTTCACCTTGCTAATAGAGAGACGATATGTCCAATCGGCATTGTAAGAGATGTGGAGGTTTTTTGTGGTAAGATTAAATATCCTGCTGATTTTCTAGTACTTAGTTCGAAAGCTAGTAAAACATATCCTATTATCTTTGGTATACCTTTCTTAAATACCTGTGGGGCTATCATAGATTGTAAGAAGGAGAAAGTTTTGACTAAGTTTGATGGAGATTCTTATGAGTTTAACTTTTCCAAATTTTCTAAAGCTCCTTATGAAAATAGTTTGCCTACTGAAGATTTCAGGGTTGAACGTCTTGCTTATATTGATCTAGTTTATGACCTTGGACCTCTTTTTGATTATTGTAAGTATGCTCATTCTGATGATAAAGTTGTTTCTTGTGACAGTTATATTGTCAACTTTATTCAAAGTGCTACTCAAAGTTATTATGAGAGAGGGAAACATGGTTTTATGCATCTCAATAATATTAAGATTCCCCGTTTTATGTTGAAAGCTTTGAAGTTGCATTTGTTTTGTCTTCCTATGCTAGTGGACTTTTGTTTCAATAATTTGTTTTCTCATGATACTCCTTTTAGGAAGTGGGTTAGACTCAAATGTGTTGGATATTTGCTTCTTGATGTTCTCTTTCACTTCAAATCCATATCTCCTATGTGAGCATCTTTGAAATTATCAAGCCTAACTTAAATGCATTAAAGAAGAGTACTTCTTGGGAGATAACCCAATAGTTTTGTTGAGTCTTGGAAGTTATTACCTTAGTAATAATCACTCCTTATCCTTTTTGTTTTGGTTTTTTTGTCAAGGTCAACTACTTTTGAGAAGTAGAGGAGTTGTGAAAAGTGGCTGTCCTAGGACAGATTTTTGTGTTGCATTATAAAAATTCATGAAGGAGCTCAGTACATCGGATGGAGCTGTAATTTCCTGTACTTGTTCTCCAAGTTGTTATCCAACTTTCATTAGTTTTGCACTTTTTTATTTGATCAACAGAAGTTTTTCGAAAAATCAATCTTTACCTGCTGGTCTGTTTTGACAGATTTCTGCCATCATTTGCTTTTGCCTCTGATATTGATTCCCTTTCAGATTCTTTTTGGGTTTTGGAAAGGAGTTGCTACAATAGCTTTTGTTTTGATGGATTTCAGTTGAAGTGTGTACCTAGAGGTTTATTGTTTTTGCATACACTAATGTTGCCAATGAGGTTTGTGTAAGGCCTTGTATGAAAAGAATTTTCAGGAGATGGAGAGAAGGAATCTGCAGAGTCCGTCTTTGAATAGGTAAAAGTGTTGCAAACTGAAGGTTCGTGAAAACCTTATCTCTTTATATTTTTGATGTTTTTATTACATACGGAAGGTTACGAGACGAAACAGAGGAGGAAACGGAGGCCAGGTGGGCCACACCCACCAGTGGCGTGGCCCCCAGCTGGTCGCGCCACCAGGGTGTGAGCCCCCTGGAGTCCGTCTCCGCCTCGTTTTTGCACAGTACCTTCTTATGTAGTGAAACTTCATAATATATAACCCCCAGATCCCCCGAGGTTCGTATATCGTGTTCTCGTCGTATTTTCATTTCGATCTATTTCTGTCAGGAAATCTTCTCAAGTTTAGAGGCACCATGGTCTCCACCAACGACAAGGGTAAGGAGACCATGGAAGAAGAAAGGATAGCTGATAGGCACAAAGACATGGGTTGGAGCATCTAGGAGAAAGTAAAGGACTTGTCAGCAGGCATCAAGGGATAAGCTGCCAGAGGATCAAGGGCAAGGAAACCTACTTTTGTAGGGGCAATTAATACTGGACGTGCTTTTTCTCATAGTATGCAGGGTATCATGACCTCCGTTCCAGACTTCAGATCCTGCCCTGAGGCAGTGGAAGCCCTGGGAACCACTGATGAGTTTTGTGTTAAGCATCGTGCTCTAAGGATGAAGGTGGATATACTTCAAGAGGAGAATAACAGGCTTCATAAGATGCTGGAGGGTTTTCTCACCCTAAACAAGGGAACACCGCCATCACTGAAGGAGTAATTCGTAATCAGGTTTGGCATCCCCTTGGCTTGTTCCAAGCTTGGGGGAGTGCCGCGGTATCACATCATTATCTTTTTACCTTTTTAGTAGAGTTATATCTTGGGTAGAGAAGTTATTTTATAGGCTGGTTTGCATTATGGAAGTATCTCTCTTTTAGTTGGTTATCTGTGTATCCCTTGGTGTGAGTGATTTTATGGAATATTAATAAGAAGTTTCATCTTTTACTTTTTGCACTTCTTATTTTAGTTTGCAGTCTCTATTATATGATTAATATTGTTGATCAGTATTGGTATCACTTTGGGAGCATCAAGTAGATCTAAATTGGTTTTGGAAAATCGAGTTCTGGTCAGTAGCAACACTTTTTGAGGTTTGAAAGGAAAAGAGAAAAAGCTTACAGGTATTTTGTATCATTTATTTTCTTTCTTGATTAGATCATAAGCTTAGTATTCTTTATTTAAGATCTTTTGTGTCTTCAAGAAAGATTGCATGTTTGGCTTTATCACTTGTATGTTCGCTTGTTTCCTTCAACTCTTTTGCTTGCTACCCAGCCTTGCTAGCCAAAAAAACTATTTTGAGAGGGCATACTTCTCATGCATCCAATTCTTTTAAACCAAAACCTGTGCCATTTGTGTCCACCATATCTACCTATTAGCATTATTGCTATTCCAAGTAAATTCTCAAGCTTCATCTATCTTTCAAATTAAAAATTCTTTTGTTATGTGAAAACTAGTTAGTAAAGCTCTCATGAACTTGATGGCACACCTTATTTTATTGCCCCTAATAAACTTGAACCATTGTGTCATCGAAATTGTATATGCTTGCACCTATACGTTGGAATTAACAAAACCATGCTATCACGGGGAACGCTTTCAACATTGCACATGTACACTGTACACAGTTGATATCATGCTCTTTTGTTTGCGGATGTCGTTGGTGTGAAATAAAAGGGGAGCTTGTAAGTCCATGGAGTTATGTATGTGTGTTAGAGAAACGTTTGGGCCGTTAGCCTAAGCCATGCCTAATCATGGTGGAAACTTGCAGCATAACCATAGTGAGAAATCTGTGAAGCATCCTCAATAAAACCTATGGAAATAGCAAATAAAAAGATCACTGAGATGCTCACTGTCTGCTTGCCTTGTCATTTTGATTATGAGATAGCTCCTATATCATGTGCAAGGGGCACCCCGTTGGCGGTTCTTTATGACACACATGTACTTACTATGACAAAAACTTACCGGTAACTAAAGTTGAGTAGCATGAGGAGCGGCCCTCGTACACAAGGGACATGAGATTGCCAACTTATATTTCGTCAAGCATATACTCCATCTTTGTTCACTTTAACCTTAATCACCTCAAGATGCTTATGATAGGGGTAATAAGAGCTCAAAGCTAGTAAGTACCATAATCTTTTGAAAGCTCTTCATGAACTTGAAATCCCTGCTTAACTCTATGAAGGGTCTTTCTTCTACTTCTAAGTTGAGTCAGTAAACCTATTCCTCTCTATCTCCGGCAAACATTTGAGTTGTTGTGTTTCAAGCATTCATATGATGATTTATTCAATCATGTTTTCTATCTTCCTTATTTGCGCAGGACTCTTATCTAAGTGAGTATTACTTTGAAAGCCATCATTGTGAAAAGCCTTTTATGTTTGAGCAAAGAGGACTCCTGTTATAAACTTCATTACAAAAGCTTTGCTTGAAAACTGTTGGCCAACTATTCTCTGACCAAGAACAAGGTTTGCCAATCCCAATTATGATTTATCCTTATGCATCTTTATTATGACTCCCTTACTTGTTGCAAGCTAAGTTATATAATGGTGAGTAGCTTTCTTCTATGAGTTGTGTATTGGTAAGTGTGATGCTTCTTGTCCGTATTCTTTTTATCGACACTTCACTCCATAAACATGTGGACATGTTTACTGAGCTCAGTTTTCGTTTGGGAATAAGCGAGGTCTAAGCTTGGAGGGAGTTGATACGTCCAATTTGCATCACCATTATATATCATAATTTGTCTCTATTCACTGATATATTTCATATTAAGAGGTGTTATTTATGTATTTTCATATATTTTTGCATGTTGGATGATTCTTGGAGGATGAACTACCGGAGTCAGGATTCTGATGGTAAAAGCGGTTTTTTGATGCAATTTCGAGAAGATCATAAAAATACCAAAAAAATGTTGGAGATATGCCCAAGAGGCAATAATAAAGTGGTTATTATCGTATCTTCACACTTATGATAAATGTTTACATACCATGCTATAATTGTATTAACCGGAAACATTAATACTTGTGTGATTTGTAAACTAAAATAAGAGTCCCTAGTATAGCCTCTTGTTAAACTAGCTTGTTGGTTAATATATGATCATGGTTTCCTGATCATGAACATAGAGATGTTATTAACAACTGGATCATATCATTAGGAGAATGATGTGATGGACATACTCCTATAGATAAGCGTAGCATAAAGATCAAGTCATTTCAATAGTTCAATTGCTATATGCTTTCTGATACATAGTAACCTAATTCCTTCGACCATGAGATCATGCATATCACCTTTACCGTATGGATGCTTTGATGACATCAAACACCACGCCGTAACTGGGTGGCTATAAAGGTGGCATTGCGTGTTCGGAAAGTATTGGTTGAAACACATGGATCAAGAGTGGGATTTGTCCATCCATATGACGGATAGATAAACTCTGGGCCCTCTCGGTGGAATGTCATCCAATTAGCTTGCAAGCATGTGACTAGCTCACAAGGGATCACATATCACGGGAACGAGAAAAGAGTACTTATCAGTAACGAGGTTGAACTAGGTATGCAGAGATACCGACGATCAAAACCTCGGATAAGTAAACTATCGCGAGACAAAGGGAAATTGGTATCGTATGTAAGTGGTTCATTCGATCGCAAAGTAATCATAGAAATATGTGGGAGCCATATGAATTTCCAGATTCCTCTATTGGTTATTGTTCGGAGAGGTGTCTCGATCATGTCCGCATAATTCACGAACCGTAGGGAGACACACTTAAGGATTCGACGTTGTTTTGAGTAGTTATGGTATTATGAGAAAGAGACCGAATGTTGTTCGGAGTCTCGGATGGGATCCGGGATATCACGAGGTGATCCGGAATGGTCCGGAGAATAAGATTCATATAAGGAAAGTCCCGTTTCGGAGTTCGGGAATGATTCTGGTGTTTTCATCGGGAATGTTCTAGAAGGGTCTGGATTGTCCGGCACTCCGGGGGGGGGGGGGGAGGGTACATGAGTGTGTCATTGAATGATTGCATCATGTACTAAGTGTTCTTGCTGTTCCAAAAACATGAAAGTCAAATTGCCAGTTTGAAAGTCAAACGGCTAAAACAGGAAACTGTGGGAAACAGGAAACTGTGGGAAACAAGCAAGAGGAGGTTGAAACCAACTTGGAGGAGGAGTTCCTCTCCTCCTTGGCCGGCGCCCAGCCCTAGGCCGAGTTGGGGAGGGACTCCCTCCCTCCCTGGCGCGCCAAGGCCCCTCCACCCATAAAAGGAGGGGCAGGGCTCCTCCTTGAGGCACACAAGTTTCTACCTCTAATCTCCGGTTTAGAGCCGTTTTGGTTTAGAGCTTCTAATTGCTTTAGCCTGCGGTTTAGAGCCTTCTAATTGGTGTGTCTAATCTCTAGACCACTAATAGCTCTCTCTCATACTCCACCATACTCGCTCCGGCTTAAGGCGAAGCCCTGCGGGATCTCCCCTCTACTTCCGGTACCACGCCGTTGTGCTGCCGGAATCGCGAGGAGAGTGCTACAACCTCCGCTGCCTGCTGGAACAAGGGAGAGGAAGGTCTTCGTCGAGTACCGAACGTGTGACCGACTGCGGGAGCGCTGCCAGAACGTGGCGCCGGAAGGATCGTCTACGCGATCTTGAGATCGGAAGTGTACGACTACATCACCCACGAGAATCTGCTCTCGTTAACCGCTTTGGAATCTTCGAGGGTAAGTTATTCCATCGACTCGTTGCTACAATGTAGTAGATAGATCTTGGCTTGTTTGTTTGTATGCGATAGAAAATTTTTGTTTTCCATGCTACGAACCCCTACAGTGGTATCAGAGCCGTGTCTATATGTAGATCTGTTGCACGAGTAGAACACAATGGTCATTGTGGGTGTTGATGCTTTTATTGTCGATTGCTTCTTGTGTACTTTGCATCTTGCGGTATGTTGGGATGAAGCGGCCCGGGCTAACCTTACATGACATCGTTCATGAGACTTGCTCCACGCTTGACATGCAACTTGTATTGCATAAGTGGCTTTGCGGGTGCCTGTTTCTCCTAGCATAGTTAAGATCCAATTTACAACGGGTGATTAACAATACTAGTATCAATGTTGTGGTTCTTGTTCGTAAGTTAGAACGACACTTATTGAAAGCCCCAAACCACGTAAAATATGCAAAGAAAGTAGAGGCGTCTAACTTTGTTTTGCAGGGGTGTGCAGTGATGTGATATGGCCATGATTGTGATTATATATGATGTATGCAATGTTCCTTATTGTAAGTCGGCAACCGGCAGGAGCCATATGGTTGTCTTTAATTTATGTTAAGACCCGCGTGTCTATTCAAAGTAGTTGTAATAGTTGAAGCCGGTGGACGACAACCATGGAGAAGCGTCATTGACCTTGATGCAATGTCGGTGATGATGGAGATCATGTTCGTACTAGAAGATGGAGATCGGAAGCACAAAGAAGAAAGGCCATATCATATCACATATTATGAATTGCATGTGATGTTAATCCTTTATGCATCTTGTATTGCTTAGTAGACGACGGTAACATTATAAGATGATCCCTCATGCACATGAATTTCAAGTCATAAAGTGTTCACCCCTAGTTAGCACCGTTGCTAAAGCTTGTTGTTTCGAAGCACCACGTGATGATCGGGTGTGTTAGATTCCGCAAGTGTATACAACGTAAGCAAGCCAGATTTGCTTATGCGGTAGCTAAGGTTTGATCTTGACGAGCCTAGCATGTACAGACATGGCCTCAGGAACACGGATTACCGAAAGGTAGAGCATGAGTCATATAGTAGATATGATGAACATGTTGATTGTTCGCCATTGAAGCTATATCAACTCTCGTGATGATCGGTTTTGATGTGGTGGATTTGGTTCGTGTGATCACTAAAACAATGTGAGGGATATTGTTTTGATTGGGAGTTCACCAAGATTAATTTAATTATTAATTAGAACTCAATTTATCATAAACTAAATCAAAGTGAATTTGCATAGTTGTTGTAGTCATTGGCATCCGTTTACCACCTTGCGCCTAGTTATAATTGAGATGATAGAACTATAGAATTCTGGTTAGTTACTTTACGAACTGGTATCGTATTGTTTTGAAGTGTTAATCTAAAGATTAAAAGTTCTATTGCAAACTTTCAGTAAGTTCCGGTTACTCCATGAAGTTTAATAATTAGTATTAAATCAAGAGTAACAATTCCAAGTGTTAGTATATAAGTATCATGTTTGTCTCCATGATTCTTGATATTCAAAGGATTCTCTTAATATCAAGGTTATCTAGGATCTGAAAGAGCTGTTTCAGAAACCATGATGTGTGGAAGATATTGTGATATCTGAAACAAAGTTTTGGTTGCAACATGATAGAGTATAATATGGCAAAAGTCATGTTCTCATATTTGATGAGAATTTGCAAAAGGTTGGAGACACTAGTTGTCCTAATCCTCCAAAAGGTTTTGGAGAGCAACATTATACTTGCGATTCATCTTTATAAGCTAAAAGTAGCTTGATCATGGATAATTCCATGATAAGGGTGAATATTTGATGTAGGTAAAATATTTACTACACCAAGAGATTACTAAAGAAAGGAATTTGGAAGAACACCAAACATTTGATGATGGTGATCTACTTCAAAGTGCAAGTCCAAAGACATTGGTATTTAATTATACACGCTTTGGATTATGTGTCATATGTATGACTCCACTATTGATGTTGATAGATTCTTTCAAACAGAAAAGAAAATACTGAAAGAGAATCTCATAAATATATGGCAGAAAAGAAAAGACTAGAATTGTTCAGTTTAAGTATATAGATGATATACATGTTATGGCTATATTCTTTGCTTGTTAAACAATGTGGTTCTTAAGTATTTGATACTGAATTTGTTGGTGTGAATCGTCATACAAAACAACACAATTCATGAACTACAATGGCCTAAGTAACTAGCAAAAGAATATGTGATGATGTTCATCGAGAACAAAATAAAGGGTTATTGTGTTGCTCGTTAAACATCAAAGCTTGCCTTCAAAGATTTATTTTATCAGGTATTATGAGAACAAAAGGGTTGTTCAAATAATTGCCGTAATCCATAAAAGATGGATGATTCGCAAATCTCGTTGGAGACATCACATCCATAAAACTAGTGCTAAAAATGTCGAAAGACAAATTGATTGAAAGATCACTTAGGAAGTGACATCGCCGTTTAAATTATATTGGAAAGAAAACATGAAGAAAATCCATATGGATGGAATTTTGGAGTCTATTTGATTTTGATCAAATGACGCTTGTGAAACTTTCCTAGAGATAATTAAAACTTCATTCATAGGCCAAAAGGGAACGATGGACTAGCTTATTGGAACTTGTACATATTGTTGTATGAAGTCCATTATAGTCAAGAGCGATGGATTTCAACTTCATGTGCTTTCTCCGAGAATTTGAGTGAATATATGAATATTTACTTAATAAGGATAAAGTATGAAACATTTGAAAAGTTCAAAGACTTTCAAGATGAAGTGCAAAATCATTGTAACAAGAATATAAATAGTTTATGATAAGATCATAAAGCAAGATATTTGAGTTACCAGTTTAGCATAATACCTAAGATTTAAGGAATCGTTTCGTGGATTTGCATTTTCCCGAAACACCATAAGAGTATGGAGCGTTCGAGATATGTAATTAAACCTTGTTTGACATGGTAAGATCGAAGGTATAATTCATAAAACTGCCATTGTATTTTAAAGATTAAAAGCTTTAGAGATTACCGTTTTTCCACTGAAAAGAGCTCCATCATAATCCGTTGAAATGACACTATATAAAGTTATGGTTTGGGATAAAACCCAAGTAGTCCTTTCATAAAACATTGGTATGCTATGCATAAGAAAGATGTGTGCAACCAAAGTTGGATGAACCTGTCTTTGTATAACTGTTAAGTATTCCTCCATAAACACCGGAGACAAAAGTGTTTGTTGCTTAGAACGTCAAGTTTCTTTGAGAAGGAATTTTTCGTGAAAAGTTAAGTGGGAGGACAATAGAACTTTGATAAGGTTAAAAGAACCTTAGCTATATGTGCAGAGTTGCGCAGCACCGAAAAGTGTTCCGGAGGCAGCAACAAAGCTCATGGCTCACGTACCTCAAAGGTTGTGGTCACGGAGATCCAAGTTCCTATTGAAACAAATAGGTCGGGTAAACAATCAAATACCAAGATTTGAGGGTTGAATCATTATTTGAGAATAATGAACCGACTACATGCAAAGAAGCGATGATGGGCCCTGACTCCGTCAAATGGCTTGAAGCCATAAAATCCGTGATAGTTCCATACATGAGAAATCAAGTTTTGAACTTGAAGGACCCTCGAGAAAGGTGTAAGACCTTACAATTGTGTTTGGATCTATAAATAAACAGACATGGATGTTGCACATCTATGAAATAGTCGACATGTTGGGAAAGAGTTCACAACAATGTTCAAAAGTTGACTATGACAAGATCTGATCTTTCATAGCGATATTTAGTCTAGATGGATTAGTGTAGCAACCACTACATATAATTTTATTATATGGTAGTTGAATAAACAAAACAAGTTCTTCTAATAGAAGGGTTACCTAGGACGTGTGCATGACACAGTCCAAAGGGTTTTTTTAAAATTCAAGGGATGCTAAAAACATATGCAAACTTCAATGGTTGAAGTAAGCATAGCGGAGTTGGAATCTTCACTGTGATGAAACTGTTAAAGGAGTTTAAAAGTTCATCAGAGACGATGGAGATGCTTGCATTTGCAAGAAATTAAGTGGGAGCGCTAAGACATGTTTCTAATACATTATGTGGAAGACATATTGTTGATTGGAAATAATGTATCTTTTATTAACACATATTAAGAATTTCATCCCGATGAAAGACTTAGGCAAAACCCAAATATTTGGCATCAATAGATGCTAATATGGTTGTGCCAGAAGTACATAGACAAGATATTGAATGAGTTCAATATAGAAACTACAAGAGAGGTTCTTGTCGCACAGAAAGGATTGAATGAGTTCAATGTTGATGATATATTCAAGTGTATTGACATTTGGTAAAGTGAAACAAATAATCAAGTATAGATTGATACTTGATGTATGAAATCACAAAGAGTATTTATGTCAATCATACTATGATATGTACAAATCCAGATATGTCCTATGCTCTAAATGTTGTGAGCATATACCAGAATGATTCGTAAGATGATCATTGGACAATAGTAAGGATATTCTTATGATCTTTTGAAAGAACTAAGAGTATAATATTTGTAGAAGTGACAAATAGATGGTTAGTTCATTGTAAAAGTACTACATTGATACTAGCTTGGTCACAAAGTACAAATTAAGTTTATCTCAATCTAAACTAAGGGTGGCACAATATAATGGAAAGTGAGTTCCATAATGGATTTGGATGAGTTCCAAAGTTAAGACATTGTGACAGATACTACAACAAAAGGCTAAGTATATGACTGCTATTTTAGCAGCAAAAGAGGGCATTTGTGTCAAGTAGTTTGTTATCAAACTAGGTGTAGTTCACAGTGGGATAATACTATGAAGATATATTGTGCGACAATATTATCAACATGTTTTAACCCCAAAGAGCTAAATGTCACACCGAAAGACCAAATTTATACAAAGCCATCTCATTAGAGAATGAGTGATGCGTAGAGACGCAAAGACATGCAATTACACACGGACCTGGAAGTGTCAGATCCGGAGATCAGTTGACCACTAGCAATCGTGTACATACAACACCGTAAAGCCATAGGTGTTGAATACACAAAGGTTTGAAACTAGATTATTGACTCTAGTGCAAGTGGGAGACTGTTGGAGATATGCCCAAGAGGCAATAATAAAGTGGTTATTATCGTATCTTCACACTTATGATAAATGTTTACATACCATGCTATAATTGTATTAATCGGAAACATTAATACTTGTGTGATTTGTAAACTAAAATAAGAGTCCCTAGTATAGCCTCTTGTTAAACTAGCTTGTTGGTTAATATATGATCATGGTTTCCTGATCATGAACATAGAGATGTTATTAACAACTGGATCATATCATTAGGAGAATGATGTGATGGACATACTCCTATAGATAAGCGTAGCATAAAGATCAAGTCATTTCAATAGTTCAATTGCTATATGCTTTCTGATACATAGTAACCTAATTCCTTCGACCATGAGATCATGCATATCACCTTTACCGGATGGATGCTTTGATGACATCAAACACCACGCCGTAACTGGGTGGATATAAAGGTGGCATTGAGTGTTCAGAAAGTATTGGTTGAAACACATGGATCAAGAGTGGGATTTGTCCATCCATATGACGGATAGATAAACTCTGGGCCCTCTCGGTGGAATGTCATCCAATTAGCTTGCAAGCATGTGACTAGCTCACAAGGGATCACATATCACGGGAACGAGAAAAGAGTACTTATCAGTAACGATGTTGAACTAGGTATGCAGAGATACCGACGATCAAAACCTCGGATAAGTAAACTATCGTGAGACAAAGGGAAATTGGTATCGTATGTAAGTGGTTCATTCGATCGCAAAGTAATCGTAGAAATATGTGGGAGCCATATGAATTTCCAGATTCCTCTATTGGTTATTGTTCGGAGAGGTGTCTCGATCATGTCCGCATAATTCACGAACCGTAGGGAGACACACTTAAGGATTCGATGTTGTTTTGAGTAGTTATGGTATTATGAGAAAGAGACCGAATGTTGTTAGGAGTCTCGGATGGGATCCGGGATATCACGAGGTGATCCGGAATGGTCCGGAGAATAAGATTCATATAAGGAAAGTCCCGTTTCGGAGTTCGGGAATGATTCCGGTGTTTTCATCGGGAATGTTCTAGAAGGGTCTGGATTGTCCGGCACTCCGGGGGGGGGGAGGGTACATGAGTGTGTCATTGAATGATTGCATCATGTACTAAGTGTTCTTGCTGTTCCAAAAACATGAAAGTCAAATTGCCAGTTTGAAAGTCAAACGGCTAAAACAGGAAACTGTGGAAAA
The DNA here is from genome assembly GCA_916181665.1 of Avena sativa. NCBI lineage: Eukaryota > Viridiplantae > Streptophyta > Magnoliopsida > Poales > Poaceae > Avena > Avena sativa. The sequence goes on from OV702282.1 coordinate 202,650,035, forward strand.
CAGGAAACTGTGGGAAACAGGAAACTGTGGGAAACAGGAAACTGTGGGAAACAAGCAAGAGGAGGTTGAAACCAACTTGGAGGAGGAGTTCCTCTCCTCCTTGGCCGGCGCCCAGCCCTAGGCCGAGTTGGGGAGGGACTCCCTCCCTCCCTGGCGCGCCAAGGCCCCTCCACCCATAAAAGGAGGGGCAGGGCTCCTCCTTGAGGCACACAAGTTTCTACCTCTAATCTCCGGTTTAGAGCCGTTTTGGTTTAGAGCTTCTAATTGCTTTAGCCTGCGGTTTAGAGCCTTCTAATTGGTGTGTCTAATCTCTAGACCACTAATAGCTCTCTCTCATACTCCACCATACTCGCTCCGGCTTAAGGCGAAGCCCTGCGGGATCTCCCCTCTACTTCCGGTACCACGCCGTTGTGCTGCCGGAATCGCGAGGAGAGTGCTACAACCTCCGCTGCCTGCTGGAACAAGGGAGAGGAAGGTCTTCGTCGAGTACCGAACATGTGACCGACTGCGGGAGCGCTGCCAGAACGTGGCGCCGGAAGGATCGTCTACGCGATCTTGAGATCGGAAGTGTACGACTACATCACCCACGAGAATCTGCTCTCGTTAACCGCTTTGGAATCTTCGAGGGTAAATTATTCCATCGACTCGTTGCTACAATCTAGTAGATAGATCTTGGCTTGTTTGTTTGTATGCGATAGAAAATTTTTGTTTTCCATGCTACGAACCCCTACAAAAAATACGGAAAATTATATTTCCCCAGAAGACGAAGGACACCAGAAGGGGAGGCAGAATTCGGCCACAGGGGGCCCACATCCCCTAGGCGCGGGCCACCCTGGGCCGCGCCTACAGGGGGTGTGGCCACCCTGGCCCACCTCTAGCTTTGCCCTCTCGCCTATATCTTCTCCTCAAAACCCTAATACACGGGGAGCAACCACAGAAAGATTCCGCCGCCTCTGCGGGGCGGAAAACACCGAGAGAAAAAGAGCTCTCCGGCAGACAGATTTCTGCCGAGGAAATTCCTCCCCGAAGAGGAGAGATCGTCGCCATCAACACCATCATCAAGCTAGACTTCATCGGGATCATCATCATCATCCACACCATAATCTCCACTAGAACCATCATCTCCACTCCATCCCACTGTAATAATTATGTTGAATCTTGCATAGTTCTTAGGGGAAACTTTCCCGGTGTTCATTTCTATTGTAGTTGATGCTTGTGAGTGAACTATTGAATTATTGTTTATGTTTAGATTGTTATCCATCATTATATCATCTCTAATCTTGATCCATATGATGTCACGTGAGTAGTTCGTTTAGTTCTTGAGGACATGGTAGAAGTCATGTTGTTAATAGTGGATTTGTGTTGAGGTATTATTTAATGGTTTAATATTTAAGTTGTGGTGCTATTCTTCTAGTGGTGTCATGTGAACATCGACTACATGATACTTCACCATTTATGGGCCTAGGGGAATGCATTGTGTATTTGGCTACTAATTGTGGGGTTGCCGGAGTGACAGAAACCTGAACCCCCGTTAGGAAACCATTGCCTAAGGGAGTGTAGGATCTCAGAGTTTAAGGCTGTGGTTAGGTTTATATCTTAATTGCTTTCTTGTAGTTGCAGATGATTGCAAGGGGTTTAATCACAAATATGTATTAGTCTAAATAAGGTTGGTACATTAACATAGGTTCACCCACACAACACTTATAAAACGAAAAAAGATTAATCAGCTATATGAAATGAAAGCACTTGACAGTATTCCCATGTGTCCTCGAGAACGTTTGGTCCTCATTAGTATTTCCACCGGCTTGCCCTTTGCTAAGAAAGGATTGGGCCACTTGCTGCAATTATTTGTTGTTTTATTTATTTTCACTTTATTTCCTTGCTTTATCATAAACCCCTAAAAGTTCGTTTGCTAAGTATTTACAGAGATTTCCTGCTCCATACCACTAGTCAACACCTTCTGCTCCTTGTTGGGATATACACTCCTATTTATCGAAAGTACTACGATACACCCTCTATACTTGTGGGTCATCACACACCAAATTTGAGAATACATAACGCATCAAGGGAGGTAGGGTAGAAAACGGAGGTCTAGTTGACTTTGCACTTGCCGCCGGAGACTTTGTTGGTACCCGCCCAAAGCCAAGCTCTTATAATCTTTTGTAGGGATTATAGAAATTCATCTAGGACATCCAATGTGGTGAGGAGATAGATACCTTGTGAGGTGAGCACCAATTTGGATAAGGCCGTGTGACCCAACAATGTTGAAAGATTTGCCTTGCCAAGGTGCAAGGTGGCCTATTGTCTTGTCTTCGATGTATTGTAGGTGGATGCGCTTTAGCTTTTTGATAGCGAGAGCCATGCCAAGATATTTAAAAGGGAATACGGTGATGGTAGCCGGAAGTTCGGCCATGTCCTTGTTGAGGTCCAGGTATTAACAACATATGGGGGAAACTAAGCTCTTTTGGAAATTCGTGTGGAGACCTATGACATTGCCAAACTCGTTGAGAATGTGAGCAAGGTTGGAGACATCTTACTTGATAAGCGCCAAAAATATTGCAGCTTCGTCCGCATTAAGAGAAATGCGGAAATGGGCACCCTTCCAGGAAAGTCGGTGAAGGATCCCTTGGGAGGTCAATACATCGATAATTCCAGTGGCTGAGCTAGTGCATGAAATATGGGGGGGGGGGGGGTGAAATTACAATATTTTTTTTCATCTGAGTCCTTAAAAATATATTTCTTCAAGGATCCTACAATGTTTTGGGGAGGGGGCGGTGCCCCCCTTGAGCTGTACATTGCTCCGTCATTGGATAATTCATTGGAACGTGTCAATTGCAATGTCGAAAAGTAGCGGAGAGAGAGGGTCGCCTTGTCAACGTCGACACACATGCTTTATAGGCTCACCTGGTACCCCATTGAGGAGAACCCGCGAAGAAGAGGTGCATAAGAGGGTGGTGGGCCAATGGAGAAAACTAGTAGGAAAGGTGAGGCTTGAACTAGATCCAAAATATAGCACCACTGGACCGAGTCGAAGGCTTTCCTAATGTCGAGCTTGAAAAGGAGGGATTTTTTTCCTTTGATGAAGCCATTTAGCATAAATTCGAACGGACATGCAGTTGTCGTGAATACTTCTCATTTTTATGAACGCACTGTGGGCGATGGATATGCGGTTCTTTACACTACAAAATCCCCCTCCCTCAACCCGCGCGAGTGATACTTTTTTGGATGACACAAGGCAAAATTATCTACAAAAGTATTTTACCCGGCGGATGAACATTAATGACACCATTTTTTTGGGGGGTGGGACAAATGTGTCATGATAGACACGATAACGACGCATATTAGTGTAGTGGTAGGTGCTACACAAGAGCGATAATTTTTATCCGCGCTTGGGAAACTGAAACATTCCATGTTGCGCCATCCATTATAAGCGTCATTAGTTATTGGTCGTATGCTGGAGAATTTTTAAGCACATACCGCTGACTGGTTAGGCTTGTCTCGTTGCCTATTATGATCCATCACTTCCTAGGCTAGTCTGGCCCTTTATATGTGAGGAAATTGCACGAAACACAAACCATTGGGAATTTTGTTGCACAAAACCATCAAATTTCTCTTTTGCACATAACATATGGGTCCTTTGTGCAAACATGGCCCATGTCATTGGCCTCACTTGTTCTACAACCTATATGACAAACCCTGGACCTCACCAACTTCCTAGTCATGTTTCCTATATAATATAGGAGAATCCTAGTCCCCACTCCCCACTCCTCTCTTTGTACCGCGCCGCACCAGTAACTTCCACTTGGAAAACCCAACCCTTGATCCGAACATTGTCGTTTTCAAAAATATCCTAGATCTCATCAACTCTCATCTCTGCTACTATCGACCGTCCCAACTCCCAGAAGCTGAAGTCGTGTAGGTTGGATACTTTCTACCAATCCGATGCAGCCTCTACGACGAGAGTCCTTCACCTGCTTTCCCTTGCCTAAGGTATCTTTACTTTTGTTCATCTCATGTACAGATGGACCGTGATGTATCTTGTTCTTTTTATAATTGATCTGTCATCTCCTTCAAATCGACATCGTCAACATAAGACGTGCGGAGAATGTCGAGCGCGTCACTATGGTTATCACAACACTGTTCTCGAAGAATGGTGATCATGTTGTTGCGGCCGTCACAACACCGTGATCGAAGGATGGTGGACGTGTGGCCACGACCGCGATAGTAGCATGCGAGCAGAATAGAAAGGCACTCAAAAATAGGTCTGATAGATTTTTCCACTTATATTACGGTAAGTGGAGAAACTTAAATATAGAAATTTAGTTAGGTTTAGTCTTAATTTTCTTTGTTTTGGAGTTACATGGAACTCCTATTTAATGTATTGATTTCTTGGAAATTTTGATTTGAATATCATTAACAAACTAATTTGTTTACCATTGATTATAATTAATATTAATTTGCGTCAAAAGAAGAATATTGTGCCGCAACTTTAGCCTGTCATGACACTAAATGTATTGCAATGTCTTTTAATGTACCGAGCCACATCCCTTTAGGTGTCATGGAATGGATTGCACGAGAGATCACTATGTGCCGACTAAAAAATGCACCGTTTATGCACTTTTTTTAGTCGTTGTTATTTCAGAAGGAATTTGTCTATCACGATAGCACGATCCCGACAATTAGGCGTGTGCCTCAAAATTTATAACCACATGGATCCACGTGTTCTATTGTAGTGTCATGCGAGCGAAACCGGTCGCAAGGATTTTGGCAACTAGCAGCTTGGCAAACCCATGAACGAGGATTATTGGACGAAAATTGAAGATATCTTCCACACCATCTTTTTTACGATGAGCAAAATATCCACAGAGTTGAGGCTATGAAGATTGGCCGTGCGGAGACCGGATAAATGGTGCATTATCGCCATGGCATCATCTCTAAATTTTAGGGGAGCGATCTTGCTCACATATACCAATCATAAAATTGAAATTTTTTGTGCAATGGATTGCTTGTCGGAGTGAGAGGTGACCCAACCATGACCATGCCAAAGCTTGAAGATGAAGTTTTTTGTCTCTGAGTGTTAGCCCTTCAATGGATTGTTGGAGTTGCTTTTATCTCTAGCACGATAAATTTGGTTAAAATCATCCAACACAATTCATTTAGTGCCTTGAGTTTGGATTTAGATCAACAAGTCCTCCACGAAGGCATCTCTTAGAGCATAGTCCATTGGTCCGTAGACAATAGTGATCTTGAACTTGTCTTCATTTCGCTTTGCGGAAACTATGGCCGAGAGGGAGAAGACATGGAGGTCAACGTTTGAGATTTCAACAAACTCCTCGGTCCAAAGGAGGAGAATACCACCACGAGTACCATCGGCTAGGCGGTCGACATATCCTCCAAAATGACAACCTTATGTGTCGGCTGCCTCTAAGGGTGAAGACTTGAGAGGGCTCATGGCTCCGGTGCTGCAAATCACTCCAAAACTTCATGAGTTTTGTGGGGGAGTCTATTGTGGCGCTTCTTGTGGAGTTGGGATCTTTTGAGGCCTTGGCGGTGGCCATGACGCCCTTGCCACCACAGTTGTCCGTCTCTATAGTTTGTGGAAGAGTGCTATCGCATAGCTCCGAGGCTCTTTTTGCTAGAGAGCTTTGCGGCCTACTCGCCAGTTTAGAGTCAGCGAGCCTCGGATGTGGCAAGGACGTTTGTTGCATCTCGGCAGGAAAGGCGTTAGAGTACTTAATCAAAAAGTCAGAGAAGTCTCTCAGAAAGGTTTCTCTCAAAGGCAGAAGAAGAAAGGGAGGTGTAGCGAGGAAGGATTCAGCTGATGATTGATCGTTGGAGCTTCTTTTGGGTCGTTAGTTAGGTGGGTCTTCTTTGCGGCATTGTGCTCAAGGTGTTGTCAATTGTAATTGCCATGCTCCAGGTGTTGTCAGTTTGCTGTTGTAGTAGGTCGTGGGTGCTAGTTGATTCTAGAGGTTGTGTTCTTTAGATGTTGCTCCATTATGGTTGGCGCTTGTTGTAACGGTTTTTGTCTGGTTTTCTGTTAATTAACTAGGCAATTCTTTTTCTTCTTAATAAATAGATTGGGGAAAATCTTTTGCCCCCGTTTTGAAAAAAAACAAAATGATGAGCATCGATGATGAAAGGGTCGACATGATCTACCTTGGTCTCCTAGAGGCAAAGTGTGGCAAAAGGTATCAGGAAGGGTTTCGTTGACAGTTGAGTGACGATCATGGTCATTTAAACCCTGCATGTTCCATATGGCAATGTTTCGCAGAGGTGGTTTACTTGGGATTATTGAGTATAATCTCCAGGGGATTTTTTTTCATATGGCAATGTTGAGCATCCATTGGTAACCAAACCAGACCCGTAACAACAATGCAAGTAGTATACCAACAGACACCAAAGATCAGGTTCAGAAACAACTAATTGGGAACAGATCCAGGTTACAACACATTGGAGTTAAGGAGTAGCTGGCAGATAATGGACCCAACACAATTGGCTGGTTTTTCCATCAAAAGTTGGTGCTCCTCGATGGTGGACGGTTCCATCCCAAACCGCAAGGCCCTTGCTTCCCTCACCTTGCTCACCGTTTGAAATTTTTGGAACGAGCACAATGACCAGGTCTTCCACAACAAGCATGCGCCCTCTTTAGTGATCCTCGATAAGATTAAGAGAGAAGCTCGCTTGCTTGTGGGTAACCACGGGTGCAAAGCATTTGAGTGAATTAATGCCGGGAGAGCAGACTCTTGTAATGTGTGCACTTCCATTTCTTGTAAAGCTACTTCTTAATCGATAGATTGAGGCATAGTTTTTTCCAGCCTAAAAAGTACAAAATACCATCTTTTGAAACAATTTCGTAAACCGGTCCGTTTTGCGTGACAGCCATTCTCACGGCGTCGTGGTCAGTTTGCATGACACCGTGGGGTTTGGTCTGCATGAATCCAAAATTTGATACCACGACGCCCTATCACATGACCCATGCAATGTAATCATGATGCGGTGGGTATCGGTTAGGGCGCCATGCATAAGGGTAGATTGTGAAAACAATTAAATTTACCGAAGCTTTAGAAAAAGTTCCATTTTCGCAGAAGCCAGTAGGTGCGTTTGAGCAAATCGCAGAGAGACATTGGCGTCCAGCGACGATGTTGTGTAAAGGAGAAATTACATCACGTCAGCAATAACACAATGCGGTGAGGCTGAGGCGTGAGCAGTGTCCAACCCAACCAAATGCATCATGTCTTGCACGACTCTGCGGTAGATGTCCGGGGGAAAAGGCACACCCAGCTGCCGCAGGTGAGCGAGTGAGAGTGATCGAGTAGGTGGCCGTGCGAGTGGAACGGCGCGCGCGGGGGCAGGTGCCGTGCCGACGTGCCAGCCAAAGGCCATGAGTGCACGCCATGAGCGCCCGCGCGGCAGCTACAGCCTACAGGGAGGGGGTGGAGCTGGTCCTTTTCTCTGTCCTCCTGCCCCGGCCGCCCCACTCCTACTGTTCGCCGCAGTTCGCGCATCGCAGGCGGGTTGGCTTCCTCCTCCTCCTGGTCCCCCAGCAGTGCGCTGCGCTGCCATCGTTTACTCGCGCATCTAGCTGCAGCGGCAGCAGCGCATGCGAGTTGCGCTCTTGTTGGGCGCACAGCAGAGGGCCAGGCCAGGGTCCCCTCCCCTACCTCTACCTCCGGCTCCATGTCGCTGCACGGTATACACGCATGGGATGGGAGCTAAATACTCTATGTATGAACAGTACAGTTTTAAGCAATTGATCGACAGCCGAAGTCTTGAACTTCGCATTCCCATCTACTCCATACCAGGGTTCTAGATACTGAAACGAAAGCGCTCGTTCAAGAAGTGGTAATTTCTAGTTCTACTATTCTCTCCGGTCCATATTAATATTCTTAACTTTATCCAAAATTTATACTATATATCTAGTTAATTATTTAGACTAGATGTACTACTAAGTCATTAATATGGACCCGGTGAAGGGACAATGCAATCCCCCCCGTAGGAGGGCTCCGGCACCATCTTCGCTCGCCATTTGTTGAAGATTCATGCTATGCGTTTTATAAAATAACCCTCTCATTTTATCTATTAGGTCTGTTGAGTTTTTCTATCCAACCCTTAACGTTTTTAGATATTCTAAATTTTTTGTCGCTTGTTTGTCTCCTCACAATCGATAGTCTTCTACACGTTTCTGTTTCTTTTTCACCTCATTTTTTCTCGTAAAATTTCAGAAATATTTAACAATTTTTCATGTACATTTTTAATTCTGAAAATGAAACATGCATAATTTATTTTTTCAACAATCTCTTTTGATAATTTTTATTTTTCTACTTTTTATTGAACAATATTTAGACACTCTTACTTTGTTTCATCCTAGATTCAGAAGTTTCATATAAGATTCACACATTTTACAAACTTGTTTCTGCCAAGAGATATTCATATAATTTTTTCACAAAATACATGCATAATGTCTGTTTCTTTTTCACCTCATTTTTTCTCGCAAAATTTCAGGAATAACCAACAATTTTTATGTACATTTTTTATTTTAAAAATGAAACATGCCAATATGCAGGTTGAATATTCTTGGATTATTTCTACGAAAGTATGGATATTTGTCAAATATTTGAAACCTTCCAACACAGATTCATTCAAGATTCATAGGCAATAATATTCATATAGAATACATACTAGGATATTTCAGGAATAATATTCTTGGATATATCCAGGAATAATATTCATTCAAGATTCATAGGAATAACATTCTAGGATATTTTAGGAATAATATTTATTCAAGATTCATAGAAATAATATTCATATTCATATAGGATATTTCATGAATAATATTCTTGGATTATTTCTACGAAAATATGGATGTTTCAATCGGGATTGAAGCAATTTTCATACAAATTTAAAAGAATTTTTATCATACTATTTATTTAACAATATAGGTTTTAATAGTACATTTTTCAATAAATCCAATCTGTATCACATGTTCTATGCATGCTTCATACACGATTCATAAGTTTTCATACAAAATTCACAATTGAATATATTCACAAGTAGAAACCGACGCACCGATCTTTATACAGAGAGAATGCATGCTTCATACACTACTCATACACGGTCTGTTTCAATGTAAAATTCATAGAATAAAAATTAACCTGTAAGATTTTCTTCATACACGGTCTTTATACAGAGAGAATACATGCTTCATACACAATCATGAGCTTGCTTTTCTACAGCTCAAATCATATCTGTGTTTCATACATGGTTCACAAAAAACATGTAAGAAATTTCACTGAAACTTGAAAGAACCATAGAAGATATAAATCTTGACACATACAAGATTCGTATTAGATCCAACAGTGTTCTATTACAGATTCTTAGCATTTTTTCAAGTGAATCAAGATTCACACAAGAACCATACATGTAAAAAATCGTACTCCCATCGCCTATATTCGTGCCACACAAAAACTTGATAATACATACAAGATTCACAGTGGTGTCATACAAGATTCACAGTGGTAAAAAATAATAGAGGAACTCAGATCCGTGTCCAAAAGCATGAAGAAAAAAAGAAAGATCCATCACATATCCATCAAAGATTCATACAAAATCGCATGAACTAGAACTGGATCCAAACAAAAAATACAAAAGCATGAAGAAAAAAAGAAAGAAAAAGGAGCAAAAATAAAAGAACAAATAAAGGAAAAGAAGAGGCCTCAAACCCTCCAGATTTGGTTGGAGCCGGCAATCCTCATAGCCGGGGCAGGAGGTCGGGATGGGAAGAGACGAATGCGCGCTAGGCCCTCCTCCACTAGGCTCGTTGCGGTCGCTACGCGTGGAGGGGGCGGCCGCCTCGTGTGGTCGTCGATGGGCAGCCTCCACGCTTGTAGGCAGCGTTGCTGCTCCATGGCGCCTCCCCCCATCTGGGGCATGTAGGAGGAGGAGGTGGTGGGTGGTGGGCGGCTATTGGGGAGGAGGAGGAGGCATGGCGACGCGATGGAGGGGAGCTTGTTCGGGGGTAGGTGGAGGATAACTGTGACGGGTGGTCTACGTACGGCGGCTGAGAGCCTGAGAGTTTATCCTCTCTGTGTGAATTATGGTTTAAATTCAAGATTTTTAAGGGTTAAAATGCAAAAGTACACGAGACTTTGACTGCATAGACTTTACATGAATCTCCAAGAAATCTCCGGCTGCGATGGTGCCAGGAATCCAACCTAGAAGGCGTAAATCCTCACTCCCTCATAAAGTAATATCTAATGTAAATTTAGAGGCTGTAATCGCAACATTCTTTCATTTTCGTGGGAAGTGGCTAACCAAAGTGTCTTTTATCCTGCTGCAAGATCTAGAAGACCCATCATCATCATCAGTTCACCGTGTTCACCTATTGCATACGCAACTACTATTCGGAAATGTCAGTCACATGCATCTGGAGCCGTACGATGTACTACCCACTGTATGCCGATCTCACTATCTGAGACCCGCTTTTCTCCTAGCCATGTGACGAACAGTCGACGTGTGACAAAAGGGTGCTAGTGATCATTTCCTCCACTTGTTGCAGGCGGGTCTCAGATCACGAATGCGACACCTGAAACTCGTGTCCTGTGCCAGGGGTGACGTCACCCGAATCCCACTGTGTGTGCGCGCTTGGATGGGCTTGTCAGGTCCGCCTCTTAAGTGGGCCGTGGTTGCTGTCTGCATGATCATCATGTGTTCTTTAATAAGATCATCTCTTGTTGGAATGTTGTACTCCCGTTAGAGATTCGAGTTTCTCGTTCCTTCTCTTTCTCTCTAATAAGATCATCTCGGTATCTGTTTGCTTCAACAAAAATCATCTTTATTAGTGTTGATGGATTAAAAAAAGCGCAGGAGAGAAAGATTGAGAGGGTGTCTGTGTGCATCTAAACACAAATGGGCTTCACCCAGTAGTTAAGTGGTTACGAAATATTTTATACTTCTCCGTTCCGGTTTATAAAGTAATTATGTATTTTGAGAAAATAGTTTGATCATAAATTTAGTCAATAAAATATAAATTATATCAAATTTATAGTTAAACTATTTTCTTAAAGTACGTATTAGCTTAATAAACCGGTACAGAGGTAGTATTTCATTTATTCATAGTTATGCAAGTAAAGACAATGATTATTGAAGTGATATAAATAACAAAGAGACTATATCATACCGACTGAAGAATAAAAGTATGAAAAAAAATCAACGCGCGGGGGGGTGGGGGGGGGGGGTGGGGGGGGGGGGTGGGGTGGGGAGACAGGCATTCGGTCTGGATCAGTACGAAACGGCGAACTCAGTTGTATGCCCCGTGTCACTGTCTCGCCTTCTTCTCCATTGGCCCGCTCATGTGTCCTCCCTAGGTGCTCCTATACCCCATCTTTAGCAGGGCTGATCCATTGCACCGTGTACCTTCGGGCTAGTTTGAGCTCGGTCCATCGCTCACTGTGTTCCGTTATTTGGATGAGGCTGCTTCATTCCTTGCTCGTTCGACGGGATCCTTGCTGGTTCTGGTTTTACCGTTTTCTTCTTCAACATTCTAGATGACTGTTTAATTCGTTGTTGTTCGTGCTTTATTTGGGGTAAATGAAAACAACAATTATAGAAGGTGATTTTTCTAGGAAATCAAATTCAAAATCTGAACCCAATTTCAAATTGGAACAAATTTGAATATATTACAAATCCAAAAAAATTCTAATCTGAACAAATTTGAATTCTAAACAAATTTCAAATTCAAATTCCAACTAATTTAAAATTTGAACAAATTAAAAATCTGAACAAACTTCAAATTTGTTCAAATTCAAAATCTGAATAAAATACAAATTTTAACAAATTCGAAATATGTAAAAATTCGAAACTAGTTTTTTTTTTCAAATCTGAATTTTTTCAAGAAAGATCGAAATAGAAAAAAACAGAAAAGAAGAAAGAAGAAAGATTAAAAAAAATAAAAAGAAGCAGCACAAGTGACCGAACTGGGCCTGGCCCATAGTCCGAATATTGGCGCATACGCGGTATAGCCGGGTGCGCGGCACGAGTTGTTTATGCCGCAAGGCCCGCAACGGGCGTCATATAGGAAATTCCGGTTTCCTCGCCGCCGGCAACCACCCACCAGTGACCCGCCGCCACCGGCTCCCCCCGCCGCCGCATCCTTCCGCCTTTACCGCCCACCCGCCCCAAGATCCGTGCCCCTCCCCTTCGGCTGACGAGCAGCTAGTCGCACGAATATGGATCCCTTGCTGTCGCGTGTTGCCTGTTCCATTCCCTGACTGTATCACATATTCAGGCCAGTCCAGATTGCCCCAATCCCAAATCTTTCTTTGTCTTGTTGCATTAACCCCGCGATATCCTGTGGTTGGGTTGTTGGTCTTTCGTGGGTATGTTCGTAGATGAGAACCATCCTGCTAGTGGTAAAGTTTGCACATTCCCTTCGCATTTAGCAGAAATTCTGAATCCCTACTATAGCTTGAGTGAATGCACGCACCCCATGTCTAAATATTAGTCTGAATCTTGACAGGACGGAGTAAAGCCATGCAATTCGTATAGTAGTTGCCACAGATGATCATTTAGACATAAGGGGGCAAACTGTTTTCATTTCCCATTTTCCGTTTTTGATACAAGTTATTCATGTCTAACATCACTACTATAATGTGCTAATGACTGCAACTTCATTGTTATTTTTTGTCCCACATAAGCCTTTGACAGACTGCAGCTTCATAGTTTCTGTTTTCATTTTTCAGAGTACTTGTTGGTATGCACCAGGTGCTTGAGAAAATGTCAAACCTCCAAAGTAGGGTGAAGTCTTGCCGTGCACACATTTATTTGTTAATTGCAGATAGTACATCACTTCAACCAAGTTTGCATAGGCAAAAAAAAAATATAGATATGTCTACACATGAATTGAAGGTTGCCAAATTATACATCAGCATGCGTTCCTCTTCTTTTATGCTCAGACAATCATCTTAAGCAACCAAGAAGACACTTACTTGAATTCCACTTATATTATTAAATAATAATCGTGTATGCTTCAGGATTTCAGTAGTATCAACATTGCGGACACTCAACCATTTCCGTTGCTTTTATGGCTGGCAAATGCTGCCTAGGCACTGAATAAGCCATTGGTTAACAAGTTAATTTGTGGGCACAGAAGCTCTGTCGTTGCACCATTGTGATCTGAGATTGCAACGACTTGGTCAAACCGCAGGAGCGGTTCATTTCTATATGGAGTGATTTCTTTGCTACCGTTTGTATATCCAAATTGATGTGCATCTTCAACTCTTGAATTCTTGATACTCCCTCCGATTCATAATAAGTGTCGCTGTTTTAGGTTTGTTCTTCTCTCATGTTCCATATTCATTTGTGTTCCAGATTCAAGATGCCTTGTTTTTTATATTCAGTGCGTGATTCCTTGCTTTTTTTTACAGTGAAATGCATGTTCATCTCATGAACTAGTGAAATGGTGAGATGAATGCTAGTTCTTATCCAAACTGGAGGCGCTTTAAGACCCATGCTGCTGGCCACAACACGGACCGAGGCCAACAACCCAATCACCCGATTCTAGCATCCAGCGGGCCTTTCCGAAGTGCAGCCAGCCTACCAAACGTGCCCTTACAAATACAAAGACTACATGGAGTTTCTTATTCTTTCTAGAAAATAATATTATTTATGACTTTTGCAAACTGTCTAATTAAGTTATGAATAAAGAATATCTAAAAACATCCGGTCCTGTGTAAATTGTAAAAATCCCATATGCATGATCAGTTGATTAGAGACCTTGGAGCACACAATGCAGTTCATCGCATGAGACATACACACTCCATAATGATATTTTCTTCTTGTTATTGAAAAAAGGTGGGATACATATCCATGAAGAGCTCATCTAAATATATGTGTTATTACTTTCTGTGCTAGTAAACAATAGTCTTGGACTAATATAGAAGGAAATAAGAAGTGATAACTAGTAACTAGAGTAAATTCCGTTTCTACTTATGGCCCATGCCTTCATCTGTGTAGTATTGGCTGAGCCAATGGGCTATGATTCTGGCCTCCTTTACCCGCACTTTCTTAAGCCATTCGGGGTCGTCCTTGGTGGAGAATCTCAAGTCTACGTGATGTGAACCTGAAGAACATTTGGAACAAAAAACATTGTATAGAACATAAATAAGTAAGAACGTGCTATTATATTGCTCACTAACAATTCTATATCAGAAAGTGAAGTCTTGATTAGATGGTGATGAGTCGACTAGCTAACCTTTTGGCTCAACCAGCGCGATGATGCTTTTGGAGATGCTCTTCAGTACACTGCGCAACAAGTGAAAAAATACAGACAAGCAAGGTCAAGGCTTTAGCGGGAACCAATCATAAAGTCAGTTACTGTCTAATGTTTTGATCTAGTACGATTAAATTACCCGCCACTGCTCCATGGATCCCGCAGCCCGTTGAAGAAGACGATGTTGCTAGCTGCTCTCTTCAAAACATGTGCAATATCCTGAAAGAAAAAAACAAACAAATAGTGATGGACTGAACCCGGCGCATGGATTTCATTTTTCAGCCCCCAAAACAGAGTAGTAGTTTTGATGCTACTGGTACTTACGAATCCTCCGAACTCCTCGGGGATCCAGAATGGGCGTGGAGGGAGACCGGTGGAGGCGCGGCAGCCGTCAAGGAGGTCGGTCATGTTGAAGGGCTCTGGCGGGAGGACGCTGCCGTTGCGGATGCCGTAGCTCATGAGGATCATCTCCGTGCAGGCCTGCCAGTCCCAGCCGTCGAACATGCCGAAGGGGTCGTTCTCCTCGGCGTCGCCCAGGCAGTCCGCGTGGCCGGTGTGGTTGTAGTAGACCATCATGGCGTCCTTGATCCTGGCGATGGTGTCGTTGCCCGACTTGGGGTGGTCGATCGCGCGGCAGATCTGAGACCGGAATCAATCAATTAATCTTCGAAACATATACATCTCATTTACACATTCTACTATAATGAAAGGAAAGAATGTATGTATTAGAAGAAGAAGAGACGAACCGATTTGACAGGATAAGCAGGGAGGGGAGTGAGGAAGCCTGACTCGGTCGGGTAGTCCGTCATGGAGGAGTAGACGATGGCGGTGTCGAGCAAGTCCGGTATCGCGTCCACGGAGCTTGCTCTGCATTGTCGATGCGTATGTATTCATGAACGGCCGATCCAAGAGATTAATGATCATTTTTATAGGAGAGTAATATGCACACAAGACGTACGTACCGGCACATCTTGAATGTACTGTTGAGTCTGGCCCGGCCTGCGTCATTGGCGAGCGCCATGTCCAGCTCTTTCCAAGAGTTCATCAGCACGTCGTGGCAGTTTTGGCTCTCGCTCTAGTACGAAGATGAACGTTACTTAGGAAATACTAGCACGTTCGATATCCTAAAGTAAATTATGCGGGATGCAGTATATAATACTCCTAGTCCTAGCTAGCTAGGCACCTTGAAATCGTTGGAGATGATGTCGTAGAAGGCGTAGGGGTCGGCGAGGCCGTGGAAGCTGAGGATTGGTGCCGACGACGCGACGGCGCCAATGACAACGTGCGGGTACTTCATCCTCATCCACGCCGCCAGCACTGCAGTTCATCGTCATGTATTGTATCCATAAAAGAATTATTTACATTAGCAAAATCCATGACGCAACGATTATTAGCACTTTGATTTGATGGCTCAGTTTTCTGTCCTACCGATCAGATTGATTTTGTTTTACAACAGCAAAAACAATTTCTTTAAAGGAGTGTCTAGATCTCAGGCGCTTGAGAATTAGTTATGTCTAAGTCGCTGATGTCATTCTAATATTTGTACTAATTCTTAGTTGCAACCTAGTTGCAACTCACAAGATTTGTACTAGTTCTCAGTTACAACCTAGTTGCAACTCATTAAATTCTCAGTTACACCTAAATTGCAACTTATGTTTAGCACGAATCACGAGGTAAATCAAACGGCGAAAGAGACGACTGAGACTTAAGAAGTTCTCAGGCGCCCGAGAACTAGCAAATCCGTTTCTTTAATTTCCAAAATAACAGTTAACTAATACATGCAGAATCTTACAGAGGTTATTATTATGGTTAGCTAACTAACATAAACATTGATCCTTGTGGATTTAGGATCTGCAAAATGCATGCATGTTGCTTGGTCGTCATTGACTGAAAGAGGTGGTAATTCGAACTTACTGCCGCCGTAGGAGCCTCCAAATACGACGACGGGTGCGGCGTGCGCGCTGAGGTTGGCCTTGAGGCTCTGCACGAGCGTGGCGTAGTCGGCGACGGCCTGCGTGGTCGTCAGGTACCCCACCGTGCTCGTGTTCCTGAATGCCCGCTCCTCGCTCCCGAACGGCACCGAGTGCCCGTAGTACCGATGCTGCATGCATATTCAGAATTTCAGATCCATCACGGTACGTCGATGCATGGATCGATGTAGGACTGATTTTACCTCCATGAAGACGAGCATGGCCCTGAACTGGGGCGCCAGCTCCCACATGAACCCCGTGTTGTTGGTGAAGAGCTCGACGTCGCCCTCGTTCCCGGCGTACACGAAAATCGGCGCCGTCTTGCCGCCCCAGTACGTGTCGTTCACCAGGTACCGCTGCTGGAACGTGCGGTAGCTCCTCGGCGCCGCGTTGAAGTGGTCCAGCCGCTGCGTGTAGTACTGCGTCTTGTACCGCACCGTCGACGGCACGCCCGTGCCCGCGGTGGCCGCCGCCGTGATCACGCGATGGCGATGCGCCAGCGGCGACGAGTACCGCCGCCTCGCCTGCTGGGTGGCGGCGCCGCCGGCTGCGGATGCATGGCACGAGAGGAGGAGGGAGAGGAGGAGGACGAGGACGATGCTGTGTCGCTCCATGACCCTGCTGTCCGGCGGCGTTGATGGGACTCGTTCGTGGAAGTGTTGTTTGAGATGCAACACGCACAGATATCTCGATCGACGGATCATATATTACAGGATCAAAATCATGCGCGAGTAACTAATTCATAACGAACTCGGCTATAAAGCAGCGAGGGCCGGGAGACTAGGGCTAATCTCTATACTCGAGATGGGTCGCGCCGTACTAAGGGAAGTCGCTCCCAGAACCGGCCCAGAGACCGGGCAAACAGGGCCGAGTAGTAAAGAATCCATTCGCGTGCTTGAAATGCATCAGCGCTCCTGTTACAAAAACATACCCGCCTCAAGACTAATAGCTTTAGAGATTGTAGAGAGTAGATTCTTTTTGTTGTAGAATGTCCCAATGTCGTCATCTCCAACAGTACCCCTAAACTTTTTTGTCATAAAAAAACTGTACAAATCATTTCAAGTTGAACATCCGTTTCAAACAACAAACTTCATAAAACAACATAGTTCACACATGGCATACAACATAATCAAAACACAGTGCTAAAAATATTAAACTAAACGAACAAACTAGACTTACACTAAGATAGAACTAAACGAAATGTCATGGCTTGAACTAAACAAAATGAATATGCTTGAACAAAATTGAAGTTATCTTTTTTTCGATAAGGGCGTTTTTTTTACTTAAAGAGTTTTAAATATTACACCCGGGCCTACATAACTAGGATGCACACAGCCGAAACAAGCCTATGGTCTCAAAACAAAAATAGAAGGATGAATTACATATCATAAAGAGAAAATGCAAAACGTCTAAGGTGGTGGAGGGCCAATCTGAAGATTATGCTGCCCTCCATATTGGGTAAATAAATCCCATATCCCCCAGGCGTGTACAGACCTTCATAAAGAGGTTGTGAAACTTCACATGATCTAGAGACGACCATATGCGAAGTGTACCTGTACACCGGTAGATAACCTGCAAGTGAGAAGATTTTTTATTATTAAACACTTTATCATTTCTACACATTAATAACGATTAGATAATTGCAATCTATAGGAGTATTTTGTACTTGTAATCTATAGTAGTATCATGTAACCAATTACCAAAAATATTGGCAATGCTACACGGTGGATACAAGCCTGAAGCTTCTTGGATGACCAGCCATATAGAAGAGCATCTCCACTCGTCCCCCCCCCCCAATATGGTGTACGACGGTAGCCCGTATGGGGGGATGCCGGATGATTTTTAGTTATAGGAGTGGGTACTACCCAGTCATGCCCCCAATACAAAATATAGTGGGGAGGCTGCCCAGTGGACCCGTGGGGCCAAAAGTGGTAGCCGGCGCCCCCGGTTAACTCCATGTGGGAGGGGGTTGGGCTGGGCGCGCCGGATGTTTATTGAGCACCCGTCGGATGAAAATTTTATTTGGGGGAGAGGGTTGGGTGAGTTTCTGTGCGCCGACACCCTCATTTCACCCTTAGGGAGCCCTTAGGGGGTGAGTGGAGATGCTCGAACAGGTGAAGTTACATTGGAAGAACAAATGCTTAATTGTCTTATCGTGATAACAAAAAACACATTTCATATTCCCATGCCAATTCCATTTAACAAGATTGTCTTTAGTAACAATAACCCCTAACAAAGATACTAAGCAAAAAATTATTTTTAGAGGTGTCTTCATCTTCCAGTTTTTCTATTATTATGAACTGGTAAGTCTGGCTGGACTAGTGCGTTGTTCATATAACTAACTGAGAATTGGCTATTCTCAATTTCCAGTGAAATTCATTAGTCCCAGGGTCTAATTGGACTAATACCAAGCGTATGAAGCAAGGCATTCCAAGCGACGAACAATATTTACATTGCAGGATATTGTTCCCGAAGTGTAGCATTGTCCACCTATCCTCCCAGAACAGTATCTATGATCCGTCCTTAATTGAAAAAGATCCAAGACAAAAGAAATGTTTCTTCGTCGCCATCAGACCGGTCCAAAAATGTGAGTCATCAGGTTTTTAAATTACCTAGAACAAAGCTTTCAAGCCGACATATTTTCATTTAAGGATAGTTTGCCATACCCCATCTTTAGTAAGTAACTTGAAGAGACATTTACCGAGGAGGGCCGTATTCTTGATCTCAAGATCATGAATACTGGGACGACAAACCACACTCCACCTAGAAAGTCTATATTTCCTTTTCTCACTGTCATCGTGCCAAAAGAATCTTGATCGGAAGTAATTTAATCATTTTAAGACTCCTTTTGATAGTCGGAAGAACGATATCATCTATAGTACCATATTACTTAGTACTTAATTTATTAGAACCAATCTTCCCACCAGCTGGGATAACATTTTACCTTTCCAGCTGCTTAATCTTATTTTTAATCTTTCCTCAACAATCTTCCATTCAACATTTGATAATGTATTAGGATGCCCAAATACCTAATAGGAAATGGGCCTCAACCGCAGCCAAATAGTTCAACATACAGGCAGAGGAGGGCCCACTTGAAGTCAAAGGTATTCAGATGCATACCCAAAACATTTGACTAAAAACTATATATATACTACATAGGAGGTATACGTATAAGAAAAATCAAAAATGAAAGACACAACCAGAGTATTCAAGTGACAAAGGCCAATTTCTCTATTTGGCCCAGCTAACTTAGCAATTTGGCCTAATTGGTTGTATCCACACCACACGTACAGACTACAGAGTAGAGAAGTTCGAGTCGTTTGTTCCTGTAACCATCTCCTCCCGATCGTTGCCTGATTCCCCGGCCAGAACCGCTATCAATCAACCCTAATCCTATACGAATACGAGAGTTTACGATGGAGACGATGAAAGATAGGCGGAACTCATCCCTCCATTCGGCCTCCACGTCTCCACGCCCCCTCGTCCCGAAGCCCCAGCGTGTCCGCTGCACTCCGCAGTCGGAATCCTACTGCCCGCAGCGTCTCCGTGCCAAGTCCTCGATCACAATCAGAAGCTCACCAGATTCCAGAATCAGGTATGTCATTTAGACCGCTCAATTCTTCTCTTTTTTGGTTCAGTCGTTCAGATATACAGTAAAAAATTGAGAGCATCTTCAGTTTTCTTCTTTATTATGTTGAATAGTTGGAACTTATATAATTTTATCAATTTCATGTTATGTACTGCCCCATTTGGCTTCCTGGAAATGCAAAATTGCATTAGAAATCTTTTATCTTATTTTTATTTTCATTCCAACAAGGATCTAGGACAGATTATAAGAAAATGAACAGAACGAAAAATATGTATATACTTTTAGATACGAACGACTATTGCTAGCAAGTACAATATGAGCACATCCAGCTTTCTTAGCCTGGTATACGTCTACCTAAGTCGCTAGGAAGTTAATACAAACAGTTTAACACTAATCTTTATGTACATTGTACACACGAGTTCATGGTCCCAACTTATTTCATATATTCTTTGTATTATACAGTTATTTTTTGAGGGATATGTATTATACAGTTAGAACTGAAAGATTCTATAATCATGATATACAGGCCAAAAACTAGGCTTTAGAATGTTGAAAAAAAATTATGCCCCTTTAAACTTTGAATACACACTCTAGAAATCCTGGGCATGCCGCTGCATACAGGCTGGCCTCATTTTGAGCCTCACTGAAATAAAAACAACTCACTCTTATGGAATTCTATTTTTAGACCCGAAAGTTGCTCAAAAGCTGAAAGAATTAATTTCAGATTTTTTGCTTTTTCCATATCATGTTCTATAAAAAAGAATCATATCGTTGTCATATTGAAGTATAGATAAACCCCCATCAACCATATGAGGAATCACACCTTTAATTTGTCCATCAGACTTTGCGCGCTCAATCATAACAACTAACATATCAGCCACTATATTGAATAGCATTTATGATAATGGGTCATCGTGTCTTAGTCCTTTTTTTCTCTAAAAATATATGCCAACATCATCATTGATTTTAATGGCCACACTCTCTCCCTACACAAAGCTATGGATTAAAGCACGCCACTTTGCAAAACAATCCTTTTATTCTAAGAGTTTGCTGAAGTAAAGACCATTTGACCTTGTCATACGCTTTCTTAAAATAAAATTTTAAAATAACCCAGTTCAACATTTTTCTATGTAGTTCATGAATGGTTTCATGTAGGATAACCACTCCATTGACGAGGTTACGACCTTGCATGAAAGTAGTCTGAGATGGACGAACCACATGATCAACCACAAAGTTTAGTCTGATTGTTGCAACTTTGGTGAATATTTTAAAACTAACATTAAGAAGGAAGATTGGCATGTATTGTTGAATCCCTTATGCCTTATTAACATTAAGTAATAAAACTATTTCACTGAAATTCAAACATAACAATTCTAGTTGTCCAATATGTAGAGAATTGAACAGCTCTAGAATATCTAGCTTGATGACATCGCAGAAGTTTTGATAAAACTTTGCCGGGAAACCATCAAGACCAGGGGACTTGTTGTGTTCTATTTGAAAAACATCCTTTTCACTTCCTCCTCAGAATATGGAGCATTTAATATATTATTTTCCTCGTCGGAAACTTGGGGTATATCGTCTATTCGAGACCGATCCAAGGAGAAGCTACCTTCTTATAGAGATACAAACAAACCTTTATCGTAATTGGTAATGTAAGGCTTTAGTTGCTCATGTCTCACAATCGTTCCATCATCTTAAATTAGATAACAAATAAGTTTCTTCATGTGTCTACCATTGGCAACACTATGAAAGTATCTTATATTTGAATCTCCTTCCAGTATGAATTGGGCTTTGGAACACTAATACTTTAAGCTCCTCCTTGCGTATAAGTCTTGCTATCTCTGCATTTGATTGGCTCTTGAGCTCAGTTTCATGCACAGTCAGCGACCTACCTTCTACTAACACCTCGAGGTCATCAATAATATACGAAAGTCATTGCTTTTATTTTTTAAGAATACCTATTGTGTGTCATGACCATCCACCAAGGTGTTTGCGTGTCGAACACATTTTATTGTTCCACCTCTAAATTGTGGTTTAACCAATAATATGCCTTTCCCGTACAACTTTAACCATATCATGGAAGCCCTCACGATGTAGCCATAAAAGTTCAAACTTAAACGGACGAGCACACCGTGGCTTAGGCAATCCAGTAGTCAGCAGAATGGGAGCATGATCTAATAATGCCTCGATACGTTCTAGAGCGCGTACTGATACTAGGGGAAATTGTTCTTGCTAATCAGAGTCCATCTGTACAAGGTCTATTTTTTTGTATGTACGTTTTGGAAGGTTGTTTGTCCAAGTAAACTGCTTTCCAGACATTACAACCTCTTTTAAATCAAAGCTATCAATGACGACATTGAATAGGAAAGGCTCAAACCGACATTTACTCTTATCGAATGGAAAACACAACAAATTAAAATCTTCCCTATAAGAATAGGATATGGATTATCTTTTGCTAAGCTAACCAATTCTCGAGGAAAGTCGGCCTTAAAAACATCTTGGGCACCACAATACACAGCTATAAGGCTCCATGTGAAGTTATGAGCCTTATTGCGGATGTGGAGTTTAATATGATACTCCCCATCTGAACAATCCAAAACATCCATGGTATCAATCCTTACGCCAAGTAAAATGCCCCTTGATCAGCCACGAGGAGGACGAGAGTGCCACACAAAGTCTATGCCGCCTGAAAGCCGGTCAAGAAAACTTTGCAAGAAATCTCGTCTTCCCATCTCCGAAATAGCCACAAAATCCAAATTATAATCCCAGAACATTGAGAAATATGTAAATGTTTATCCAAGCCTCGAAGACCTCTGCTATTCAAAAACATGCCATTCATTGGGAAACAATTGGATATTTTTTTGAAACTAAAGCCCGTTTCCATGGCTTATGACTTTTTTTTACCAGAAGTGGATTTGGATTTCTGGCTAGATGCTGATACCTCACCTACTAGATGAGAGATAAGCTGACCATCTGATGTGGCATTCGCTTTCTCATCATCAAAATAAGTGTTATCCGACACGGTCGAACCTTTTGGAATGATGGTAAGACGGTCAAATTCCATCCGCCTCTAGACCGTTGTAGAAAGAGAAATATCATTCGCATTACTACCAAGACTAACACCAACACTATTAAGCTTCGAAGAAATAAGATTAGATGAAGAAGAAAGAAAGGATTTAGAAGATGGATATATATAGGAATCAAGATTGTGCTCCGCCTTCTTCATGGAGGCCTCGTCAGTTGCTTAAACTCCATTGAAAGAGCATTTCCTATCCTTGTGATTTTGATGTTTGATAACAACACACTTATCGTTTTAATCGTGCACTAAGTGTATCCCAGGTTTTCTAGGTTGTGGCACAAATATTGCCTTGCCCACATTTTCCCTTGCCAAAGTTTCTGTGCCAACCGATAGTACCAGAAAAAATACCGGTACTACCGCTTGGCACCGGTACTACCGCTCCTAGTACCGGTTGCATCAGAGCAAGGTGGGAAGGTCTAGTCTTTTCTCAGTACCACCCGGTACCGCGGAGCGGCACTACCGCTCCAACCGGTAGTACCGCTCTGTACCGGGCAACCCTGAGGAAGGACCAGCCCTTCCCCTCTTGCTCAGTACCAACGGTACTTGGGACCGGTACTACCGCCCTGACCGGTAGTACCACGTCTTGTGACCGGTACTATCGCTTGGGGGTAGTACCGCAGGGCAGTACCGGGCAGGTCTGGCGCTGGGTTGACCAAGAGATGCCGCCTGCTGTACTTGGTCTGGTACTTGACCGGTAGTACCGCTTGCAAGCGGTACTATCTCTTGAGTACCGGTAATACCGGTTCATTTAATGCTCCAATGGACAGATTTCTTCAAGGGGTATAAATACCCCTCCACCTACCTTTGGACAGGCTGCTCATTTGCATTGAAGACTACTACCTCCATTAGAGCCACCAAATCGCCAAGATCTCTTCACTCCACCACCCAAAGTCTTTGATCCTTGGAGAATCGAAGGAGGAGGCCTTGATCTACTACTTCACCAAAGAAGATCTTCATTTCCCCCTCATTCACTTGAGGGCCCCCATTGCTCTAGTGTTTTCTTTGGAAACCCTAGTTCTAGATTTGGTTCTTACAAGCTTGTCTTTTATTTGTCTTGACAGCTTGCTTGTATTTGGGAGCCTCCAATTAAGTTGTGGATGAGTGCCCCGAACTTGTTGTAAAGGTGCCGGCTTCCACCTCGAAGGTTGCCGATATAGTGGAAGGTGGATCGAACCCGTTGGGGTGAGATTCATCGGAGAACAAGGCAGGCCTCTCGTGGCGTTGGTGGTTTGAAACCACCCCCTCTCCAAACGTAGACGTACTTTCCCTCAAAAGGAAGGAACTACGGGAAACAAATCCTTATGTCTCCGTGTCCACCACTTTGGTTACTTCTATCCTTTACCGCACTTTACTTACTTGTTCTAGCTTAGTGTTGTGTTAGTTTGTGCTTGCTTGTCATATAGGTAAATTCACCTTAGTTGTATTATCTAGAGAATTTACCTTTATTGTCAAACCTTAATTTGAAAAAGAAGAAAATTTGAAGTAGCACCTATTCACCCCACTCTAGGTGCCCATACGATCATTTCACCCATCCACCTCCATCACATACCTCCCACTCCTACGACAAGGCATTCTAGCATCAACAACCGCTACCATAATGGGGGTGGTATAGGTGATGGTGTGGACTCCACCATGTGCGAACGAACCTAAGCTATCCCTGCTGTGGGAGATGGCAAGGGCGTTATAGCAACTGTTCCACTATAGGAACCACATGTGAGCTCCTCAAAGAAATCGTGGGAGCATGGGTCGGTGTCGAGCCCCCCCCCCCCCCCCCCCCCCGCGCGGTCAGCGATAGCCGACATGTATGTCCAACTTCATCTAGATGGTGTCGTGGAAGAGCGGGGCATGGCCGATGAACTGCCTACATGGGCCGGCAAAGGTGTAGTAGAGCATCTCCCTGCTACCGGAATAGAACTAAGAGCCAAATCAGTAGTAGTAGGCGACCCTATTGGAGTCAAATCCGCCATCACCTCCTCGATTGCTGGTCTGCATTGCGCAACGATATCGACGCCACGTGGAGTTTGCGGTTTCATATTTAAAAGTGTAACTGCAATCCCTGCAACACACACGGCTGAAACAGGAAGAGGAGATGATCCACACTTCCAGCAGCAAATCACGGCAACAGTGGAGCCCGATTGCAATACCAAGAATGCCTTCTCCACCACTGTTTGCCTCACCAACGGGCCATCACCAACTGGCATCATCTGTCCCATCTGATCAGGGGAAAGATGAAGAGGTGTCGAGTTCCTCCAAAGGTTGCAATACCGATGACATAGATGGTCCCAACTCATCTGAACCTCTTGATGACCAGTCGGCGCTAGTGAAGTACTAGAAGAAGCAGCCTAAGAAGCTCCCGATAGCGAAGAATCCACGACCACAACTTAAGAGAGCGCGACGGTCACAAGCAATCTCGTAGAAGAAGCGGTTGACGAAGACAACAGCTGGTGGATTGGTGTAGGGGCGGTTGTGGGTGTAGACGATCCGACAAGGGACGAGATGTTGTTAGGGCATGTACAGTAGTATCTAGTCAGCTGTTTGTAAAACTGTCCACGTAGGAAATTAAGTGATATGGAAGAGAGAGAATATGAATAACGACAGAGTCCGTCGGTAGGAATACAGTCGATCTACAACCTGAAAAATCGCTATCTACAGATGGCCTCCTCCCCGTTGTACGGGTTCACCATAAATAGTGGGTCGGTTAGATTTCATCTTCATGCAAAATCATGTTCCCTCTTTCCCATGAATCCCGGTGGTTAAAGACAGCCAAAAAAGACTCTCTATGTTGTCTGCTGGGCGTCTACATGTGACGTGGAAAAATTATAAAGACAAACCTCGTCGGAACTAATGTACATGCCCTTAGAAGGCTCGATCACGTGAGTCAACGCTTTAGGGTCCCACCTTGTCCATAACATCGCGAACCGACGACGTAGATGGCCCCAAAACCTCTGAGTGTTCAGGATTATATGCATGTACGGGCGGTGCAATCACGGAATCAACAAGAGTTTGAATCAACTATGTTCGTGCTTGTGGCAGCGGAATGGCACTCATAATAGCACCTGTGGTGAAACCACGAGCGACTTCCTCTCCGACTAGGTTGCCCTCTCTAGGAATTGGCCCAAAAATGGCACGTAGTGATCCTCCGGTGAGGCAAAGGCCGCTCCATCTTCCCATCCTCGGGACCCAAGCCATATAGATCCCCAAAGGCGAGGTGCCGAACCTCCGGCGCGCGGAAGGCGGCGACATCGAAGCATGAACGGGTTATCTAGAACTAGATTTCATTCAAGCAAAACTAGATGAACTACTTGTGCCCCCTCGGCATGGCACTTAATGGCAACGACTGCGAACACAACGACTCTAAAGTTAACTTTACATAAAGTAGTAGTATCTAATGTTTCTCTATTTGTTTGAGATCCGTGCAACACTTGGCTATTAAACTGTCATTTGGCTCTTCCATCGGGTCACAATGATGAGATTCCCTGGTGGACCCCCCCCCCCACATGCAACTGTGTCTCTTCTCTCACACACACATTCACACTTGGACCCACTCACATGCACATTTTCTGAAAGCATTACTAGTTATAACTAGTACTTTAACGAGATTGAAAGTACTATTTAATTTTTAAACTATTAATGATTTATTAAACCAGTTTCACTGGTGTGAAAATTATGAAATGAGATTGAAACATATGAAATAAAAATGTGAAACGTGACTATAATTCTGAAATTATGAGACATGACAGTATTTATGAAACGTGATTGAAAATCTGAAACAGTTTATTGAAACTAGGCTAAAATTATGAAACATGATTATAATTTTGAAACAAAATTAATATGAAATAGATTCTATTGAAACAAGACTATTTTTTTCAATTTATGAAACAAATTCAGGTTTCAATTTGTTGAAATGAGACTAA
Source organism: Avena sativa (assembly GCA_916181665.1). Lineage (NCBI taxonomy): Eukaryota > Viridiplantae > Streptophyta > Magnoliopsida > Poales > Poaceae > Avena > Avena sativa. Next base: position 202,676,856 of record OV702282.1, read on the forward strand.
ATTATTGAAACAAGCTTAAGTATGAAATTTATGAGAACATATTCTATTGAAACAAAGACTAAAATGTGAAACAAGACTAATTATGAAATTTATGAAATAGATTCTCTTGTTTCATAATTGAAACATGATTGAAATATTATGAAACATGTGACGCTTGTTTCAAACAATATTTCGTGAAACATAATTGAAACATATTTTTTGTCAATCAGATACAATAGTTTCAATCATTTTGTGAAACATGGATGAAAGGTTGTGAAACTAGTGAGACTAGTTTCAATCAGATACACTATTTCTTGAAACATAATTTTGTGAAACATGATTGAGACATAATTTCTGTTAATTAGATGCAAAGAGTTCAATTTATTTTGTGAACAAGAAAGAAATATTGTGAAATGTTTTGAAACATGAGTGGCGTCGACCGCCACCGTGCCACTCCACCCGCGGGCCGGCCGCTGGTCGCGCCGCCAGCTTTGGCAGCCTCCGTCGCCGCGGCCTCCTCGAGCTCTAGCTGCTCCGCTCGCGCCGTAGCCCCATGTCGAGGCTTTTGTCCGCCGCCCCTGCTTTGCCCGCGCGTTGGCCGGTGCTTTAATTTGGTAGCCGCTTGCCCGCGCAGCTCGCGCTCCAGCCACCGCCGCCCGTGCAGCCAGCTCGCGCCACGGCCGAGCCGCGTCCGGTCCAGCCGCTGCCCGCTTGAGCGTAGCCGCCTGCCCACGCAGCTCGCGCTCCGGCAGCCGTGCCCGCTCCATTGTTAGATATAATCTTGATGTTGCATTTTTTTGCCATGTCCATGAGAAGCGGCACGCGTGCAAAGACTTGGACCTGATCTGTTAGCTGCATGTGGGGCCTAGTCGTTAGCTTCCGAGAGTGTTTCTTGGAGGAAACAGTCGTCAGGATTAGTTAGTAGTGGCCGCATGGTGTGCGTGGGGGCCTGCATGGTATCAGGAAGAAAGAAAATGTGTCTTAGAGCATCTTCACTTGTTGGCCGAACCCAGACCGAAATCCGGACCAAACTTTGGTTGGACGGCACAAGTTTTCGGCCTGGATACGTCCAGTTCCCACTCGCGTACCCAGGCCGAGTTCCCGGGTCGCCCGTTTCGGCTCAAATTCGGCTAAACTTCGTCCAAATTTCGGCATAGTTCGACATAACGAATACAGAACACTTTAAGACCAAAATTCGGCGAAATTTTTAAGCAGAGTTCGGCGTACTGTAAACATAGTTCAGCCTGCAATAAAATTACAACATATTTCGGCCAAGTCCGGCCAGTTCATGCTCAGCATCTACGTTGTGTTGCCCCTGCGTGTCCATAGGTGCTCGACAAGATCATCCTGCAGCTGTTGATGCATCGCCGGATCTTGGATCTCCTGACGCATTGCGATGAATGCAGCCCATGTTGGAGGCACCTGATGATCAGGCTCGACAAGAGGTCCCTGTAGATGGTATGGCTCGTCCTCCTCGAGCAAACTCATTGGATCCTTCTTCTCATCCTCAATGATCATGTTGTGCAAGGTCACACAACAGTTCATCACTTCCCACATCTGATCTTTCGACCAGGTCATAGCAGGGAACCGGACAACTGCAAACCTCTGCTGGAGCACACCAAATGCCCGCTCCACGTCCTTCCTGGAAGCTTCCTGTTCCTTGGCAAAGTGAGAATGCTTGGGGAGCATTGGGTCTGAGATAGTCTTCACAAATGTTGGCCATCTTGGATAGATGCCATCTGCTAGATAGTATCCCTTGTTGTAGTGATGCCCGTTGATCTTAAATTCCACAGGGGGAACATGACCCTCAGCAAGATTGGAAAAGACAGTTGAGGAGTTGAGAACGTTGATGTCGTTATTCGATCCTGCCATGCCAAAGAAGGAGTGCCAGATCCAAAGATCATGTGTAGCAACTGCCTCAAGTATCACAGTGCATCCTCCTTTGTGGCCTTTGTATATTCCTTGCCATTCAAATGGACAGCTCTTCCATTCCCAATGCATGCAATCTATGCTTCCAATCATACCAGAAAATCCTCTACTTTCATTGACTGCGAGGATCCGAGCAGTGTCTTCAGCAGTGGGTGATCTCAAGTACTGTTCCCCGAACACTGCAACTCATCGTCGTCGGAATCCATGGCGAGTATCTCGCCTTTGTCAGAGCCAGTGGACATCACCTCGTCGTCGTCGGAGTCCATGGCCGAATCCGGCCAAATGTCGAACACCTGGCGGGCATGGTGGTGGGCGCACCGAGCCGAAGCACAGCTACGGCAAGGGTAGGTAGGCGAAAGCGACGGCGGCAGAGGCGTGGAGCTGGGCGGCAACGACGGCGAGCGTAGCTAGAGGCGTGGGCATGTCTCGGCGCGAGGGAGCTCCGCCGGCGAAGTCATGGCGACAGAGCTCTCGCGGCAGTCTGGGCGAGTGAAGTGGGTGGAAATGGGACTGTCTCGCCGACATAGCTGGCCCACGCCCCTTTTTTGCGGCGTCCGGCGTCCCCAGGGCGTACCCGGGAACCTGGGTTTGGCCTGGATAGGCCGGACCAAAACACGCCGAAATCCGGACAAAAACAGGTCCTTGGATACGCGACTGAGCCAATTTTCGGCGTTCGGACCAAAATTCGGCGTCCAGACGGGCGTCCTAGATAGGCGAGTGGAGATGCTCTTATCTTATCGTGGCCTCTATGGCGGTGTACTTTTAACTGCTGTCTGTTGGAAGGAAAGCAACGGACGACACGAATCTCAAACGTTTGTACGGTGGATGCTACTCCCTCACGTGCAGTCGAATTTATAAAAGAGTTTTCGCGATGGCTGCATCTTGGCTCTTCGTGTCCCTGTGAAGCGTCTCTTGCTTCTCGTCGGAGAAGCTCGTGGGAAGCCGCGTCTCCTTCTCCTCGTAGGAGAGCTCGCAGGAGGCCTTTCTAGAGTTGGATGCTATTTTCTTGGTAGATACGCTCAATAAATTTCTTGGTCACGTACTGCTTCATCTACATGCACAACACAATGATTCTATTCTCTTGCTTCCTCACATGCTCGCGTTCAGCCTGTCTCTTGTGCCGCATGCTTCTTCGTCTCCCACCTCGCGTGATTCTCTGCATTTCTCTCCACATGCTCTGTTCATGCCTTCTCCACCGTCCCCTCCTTCAGGTCCAACTAGAACTTTTAATGGCGCTAGTCGAGATCAACCTCAGTCAGGCAGCCGGTGGAGGCGTCGCCGCAGTCAAGGGAAGGCGAGCCTCACTAGTACAAAAAGAAAGTCTCACTAGCGCTTCATCACTAACCGACCTTAAGAAATCCGTCAGTGATCTCCTCGTCAGAGCCCAGATGTGATCCCAAATTGTATCACTGAAATTCGAAATTACTACTTGTCGCTGAAATCGATGTACCTAGCACTAAAACATGTCTAAATACGTCTATTTCTACGATAATTAATATGGATCGGAGGCAACCAAGAGGCTCATCACTAGTGTGCGTATTCACTAATGGATTATCATAATGCCAGTCAATTTTTTTTTGTCTGACCCGCACGAGCGTGTTGATTGATCATCTTCATTGACAACAGACGTCTTAAAATCATGTGTGCTAAAACCGGTTTAGAACGCCACTTTAGTCGCTTTAGGACGCACGACCACACTTAGCTTTTCAGACGATGTACAATGGGGCGTGCGATAACCGGCGCTTTACCAAACACACAAATATAGAATAACTTTGGATCAAACACATCCAAAAAAATGAACAATAAATAGTTTTATTATTCTTACAACACAAACAAATATTTCCTTAATATAACAAATAGTTTTTCAACAATACAACAAATAGTTGTACATACAATAAACAAACAAAGATAAAACTAATTGCTTTGGCAGCCGTTCCATGACCACCACTCCTCGATGAGATCATTTTAAAGATCATTATGCACATCAGTTCGTCGAATGGAATGGCCATGGCAATGAAGCGGGCCACTCCCTTCTCTCCTGTACACTCACACAAGTTGTCCCATGACATTGCTGTACGAGTATTCTAAATCAAAGCCGTGTTCATCTTCGATGATCATGTTATGCATAATCATACAAGCGTGCATGATATACCAAAGAATCTTTTAATCCTAAAATCTAGCTGGCCCTCTCACAGTAGAAATTTTGGGCTTGCAAAATCCCAAATTATCTCTCCACATCTTTCCTAGCCACGGCTTGAGCATTATAGAAACCAAGTTTCTTCTTGCCTTGTGGTTTGTGTACTAGCTTTATAAATGTTTTCCATCTTGGATAGATGCCATCGACAAGGTAGTAGCTGTACTTGTATGTGTGGCCGTTTGCTACAAACTCCACCGGTGGACCTTCACCCATTGCAATCCTTGTCATGAGTGGTGAACGTTAAAGAACATTGATATTATTGCAAGAACCGGGCATTTCAAAGAAAGCATGCCAAATCTAGTCTCATAATCGGCCATGGCTTTAAGGATGACAGTCGAATCCTTTTTGTGGCCCTTGAACTGTCTGTGCCATGCCGGAGGATAATTTTTCTAACTCCAATGCATGCAATCAATTGAGTCAAGCATACGTGGAAATCCTCGAGCTTTGTTGAACTCCCAAATCCTTGATGTGTCTTGAGAATTGGGGGATTCTCAAGTATTTCTCACCAAAATTTTCCACCATTGCAACTGCAAAGCTTTTGATATACTTGATGGCTTAACTCTCACCAATTTTCTAGTGATCATCAACTAGATCCACCAGAATACCGTATTCCATCATACGCAAGGCAGTGGTCACACTCCCACGGCATTCCTCCTTTGCTCAAAGAATCGATCATCTTTCGTCACACCCTTTGCAATATCCTTGAACAACTTGATACTCATCCTAAAATGGCAACGGAAATAGCTCTAGGGGTATATTGGTTTCTCCACAAAGTAGTTCCGCATCAACTTGTTGTGACTTTGAATCCTTTCTCTTCACAACTTCTCTTGACCGAGCACGGAACTACCATGCTTCAGCCTTTTATTTGCATGGAGAGCCAATAGCAAGGCTATGTCTTCTTCTTCTAGGTCCCACTCTTCGTCGGAGGAATAACTCATGTACAACATTCAGACTAATCTAAATAAATTTGTTGAACTAGCAAGAACGCTCACTAAGAGAGCTCAAGTCGGCAAAAAAACATACCTTTGCAATAATTGCACCGAACAACTTGCGCGCGCCAACTGTCGGCGCTGCGCCACACCGAATCGACGGTCACTTTAGATCAAATTGAAGGATCTAAGTCAGCAGCGGAGCAGAACGGAACGACCGCGGATGAGGCTCGCTGACGACCGCGTGAATGGGGTGGCGACGGGGCGCTGGGGAACGGCGGTGGGGACTATTTCGCAGGGATAACGTCGGACAAGCTTTGGGTAAAAATGGAGGGGCTGGTGGTGCGAGCACGCGGAAGAATCATGAGGGTAGTTGGCTCTGCGCGCGAGCTAGCGATTTCTAGCGTGTTGTAGCGGACACACGGAATTTGACGCGTGCAATGCCACGATATGGCGTGCACCCAAAAAAATTTACCAGGCGCGTGTATTTGCAGCAAATGCTGAAGTGCCGTAATCACACGCTGGTGTGCTAAGTTGACTTTTTTTACAGCGCGGGCGCTTTTTACTATGCCTGTTGGAAATGCTCTAAGTGCTCGTCTTAAATTTCCATCAGTTGTGTGTCGTACCACCTATTAGATGAAGAGTAACTTGTATTATCTGGGGCCAAAGGCCACAATATACCCTCAAACTCACGGTGGATCCACAACACTGAGTTTGGAGAGTAAGAAATCATGTTGCGCTCTAGTCTGTGCCTTTGTAAAGAAGTCCACCAACTGTAACTCTAAAGGCACATACTGAAGCGTAATAACCTGAGCCTGCACCTGAGCACGTGTATAAAAAGCATCAACACCAATATGCTTGGTAAGCTCATGCTTTACCGGATCACGTGAAATACTGATAGCACCTGTATTATCAGACAAAACTGGAGTGGGTGTCGTAACAGAGACCCCAAAATCCGCAAGCAACCACCGTAACCAAGTCACCTCAGCAGTCAACAAGGTCATAGCTCGCAACTCAGCCTCAACACTTGAACGGGAAACCGCTGTCTGTTTCTTCGTCTTCCAAGCAATGAGCAAACCACCAAGAAACACACAGTAAGCAGAAAGGGAACGACGATCCGTAGGATCACTCGCCCACGTAGCATCCGAGTAGCACTGAAGCTGGAGGGAGCTGGAACGAGAAAAGAAATGGCGACGAGTCATCATGCCACGAAGATAGCAAAGAACACGAAGGAGATGACTATAGTGAACAGTGGTAGGAGCTGAGACAAACTGACTCAGAATATGAACAGGATAAGATATTGCAGGATGAGTGACAGCAAGATAAACAAGACTCCCAACAAGATGGCGATAACGCGTCAGGTCAGGAAGAGGATCACCATCAGTAGGACGAAGCTTAACATTAAGATCCATAGGAGTCTCAACAGTGCGCTCATCCCCAAGAGCAGCACGAGCAAGAAGATCCTGAATATACTTTCTCCTGAGAGATAGAAAAGCCATCAGAAGTGGAGGAGACCTCAATCCCAAGAAAGTAGCGGAGAGGACCAAAATCAGTCATAAGAAACTGATCACGAAGATGAGCCTTAACAAAAGCAATATATTCAGGATCATCACCAGTAATGATCATATCATCAACATAGAGAAGGAGAAGAGTGCGTCCACGAGGAGAAGTGTGAACGAACAGCGCTAGATCATGAGCACTGGGAGAGAAACCAGCAACAGTCACCATAGAGGCAAAGCGCTCAAACCAGGCACCAGGGGGCTGCTTCGGGCCATAAAGAGAACGCCGAAGATGACAAACCATCCCATCAGGAACAGAATACCCAGGAGGAGGCTGCATGTAAACCTCCTCACACAATTCACCATTGAGGACAGCGTTCTGAACATCAAGCTGAGACACAGACCAGTGTCGAACAGAAGCAACAACAAGAAGAGTGCGCACAGTGGTCATATGAGCCACAGGAGCAAAAGTCTCATCATAGTCACGGCCGTGCTCCTGCTGAAAGCCACGAGCCACAAGACGCGCTTTATAGCGCTCAAGAGATCCATCAGAGCGGGTCTTAATTTTATAGACCCACTTGCATGTGATGGGACGAACACCGGGAGGGGGAGAGACGAGATCCTAGGTGCCAGTGCGCTCAAGCGCAACAATCTCCTCAGCCATGGCAAGCTGCCATTCGGGATGACGCTCAGCATCCCGATAAGAAGTCGGCTCGAGGGCAACAGAGAGACCGTAATGACTAGGAGAGTAACGATCAGGTGGACGACGAATACGAGTCGTCGGAAGAGGAGAGGGAATCTCGTCAGAATAATAAGACATATCACAAGAAGAATAAGGGACATCAGGAGGAGGATCTGGAACATGAGAGGGACGAGAATAATGGAAGGGAAAAGGAGACAACAGTGAGGTGGGTGGAGGATCAGGAGAAGAAGGAGGAGAACTAGGTGGGGAGGAAGACAACAAGGTCGAAGGTGAGACATCAGCAATAATAGGTCCCGAAAGAGGATCAATAGGAACAGAGGGAGGTGTGTCAGGAAAAAGTAGAAAGGAGATATCCTCCATCGGATAGGTCAAGGAGGTGGGGGCGAGGATAGAAAGGACGCATCTCATCAAATGTGACATCAGGAGAAATGCGCATCCGACGACCAACGGGGTCCCAACACCGATAGCCCTTATGCTCATCACTGTATCCAAGAAAGACACACTCAATAGACTGAGCGTTCAGTTTGGTGCATTCATGAGGGGCAAGAAGAACATAACAAACACAACCAAACGAACGAAGCGCCGAGTAATCAGGAGGATGACCAGAGAGGCGCTCTAGAGGAATACCACCATGCAGAGCAGCAGTGGGTTGAATATTGACGAGATAGGTGGCAGTGGAAACAGCCTCAGTCCAAAAGTGAGGCGGAAGAGAAGCGACAATCATCAACACACGAGTCGTCTCAAGAAGGTGACGATGCTTGCGCTCAGCCACACCATTCTGAGCATGAGCACCAGGACAAGAAAACTGAGCAAGAGTACCCTCCTCAGCAAGAAAAGCGCGCAGTGAATGAGATATATACTCGCCAGCAGAATCTGCACGAAACACAAGAATAGGAGTGGAGAACTGGGTACGAACCATGGCAGCAAATTTCTTATAGATAGACGAGACCTCACTACGAGAAGACATGAAATATATCCAAGTGTGACGAGAAAAATCATCTATAAAGAGAACATAGTAGCGATGACCCCCTTTCGAGGGGAAGGGAGCTGGACCCCAAACATCAGAGTGAACAAGATCAAAAGGACGCTCAGACACAGACTCACTGTGAGGATACGGTAGCTGAATCTGCTTACCAAGCTAGAACCCTGACAATCCAAAGAAGCGTTTCCGGAGACAGACCCCAGAACACCACAATGAACTAAAGACGAGAGTCGAGAACCACATAAATGTCTAAGACGATGATGCCACTGCTGAAAAGAGCTAGTAGCGACAGCTACAGATGCCGAGGAACTGGCGACGGTGGCATCAGAAGGAAGCCGAAGCCAGTGAAGCTCCTAGAGGCCATCATGGCGGCGGGGGCCAGCACCAAGCATAGTGTCGGTGCGACGATCCTGAACAGAACAGGAATCAAAGTTGAGAGTGATGCTACAACGAGAGTCGACAATCTGACTACCAGAAAAGAGTTGCATGTTAAGTTGAGGAACATGCGCAACAGAAGGAACATGAAACGAGGAAGTACTAAGAATGCCTCGACTAATGACTGGGAGGAGGGTACCATCGGCAGTAAGAACACGAACAGGAGGGTCGACAAGTCGAACAGAATGCAACAAGGAAGAATCAGGAGGCATATGAAAAGAAGCTCCAGTATCACGAAGCCATGGGGATGTACCTAGAGAAGGAGGAGGTGGTCGCTCAATGCCAGAAAACTCAGTCGCAGAACCAGCAGAACCTGTCGGTGAAGAGTCCCAAGCATCAAGCAGGCATCGAAGCTGCGCTATCTCATGCGCAGAAAGGGGCACGACTGGAGAGGTCGAGGTACAGTCAGGTGCTGACGAGGAGCTATCACCCACACACAGAGGCCGCCAAAGGTGGTGACGGAGAGCAACACGCCGATGAAGACGGAGTCGACGAAAGACGGTCACAACCGCCTGAAGAAGCCGCAAGAGTCGACGTCGAGCAGCGAGCCGACATAGACGGGATCGGCGAAGCATGGCCATAACCACATGAAGAGGCCGCGGAAATCGATGTAGAGCGGAAGGACGATGTAGACGAAGTCGGCGAAGGGTGGCCATAACCGCGTGAAGAGGCCGCAAAAATCGATGTAGAGCGGTAGGCCTACGTAGACGAAGTCGGCGAAGGGCGGCCATAGCCGCGTGAAGAGGCCGCGAAAGTCGGTGTAGAGCAGCTAAAGGAGCATTTTCTATCCCTAGTGATTTTGGTGTTTTATAACAACACACATATCAGACTAATTATTTGCCAAGTGTATCGCAGGTGCATTGAAAAAGGTTTTGCAATGGTTAAACAACAGTCCAGAACTTTCTGCCTGGCGCGGTACCAAAAAGCGGTAGTACCGCTTTTTGCTACCGGACGCGGCAGTAGTTTTTGATCAGTTGTCAAAAAGCCACTGCCGGGCTAGGTACTAAAAAGCGGTAGTACCGCATTTTAGTACCTAGCGCGACAGTAGCTTTTTGACCACTTGTCAAAAGCTACTACCGCATTTTAGTACTTAGCGCGGCGGTGACTTTTTCCAACCTATAAAGGCCATAGCTCGCCCCGGTACTAAAATGCGTAGTACCGCATTTTAGTACCTAGCGTGGCAGTAGCCTTTTGTAAGTTGGCAAAAGCCACTGGCTGCCTAGGTAGCAAAATGCGGTAGTACCGCATTTTGCTACCTTGTGTGACAGAAGTTTTTCGACCAAGTTGCTGATTCCATTACCTGTCCGGTAGTACCGTTTCCCATAAGCGGTACTACCGCTTTACGGTAGCACCACATTTTGGTACCGCTGTGGCCAGGGCATATGAAGTTTGAAAGTTGCTCTTCCCGTACCAGGTCCGGTAGTACCGGAGTTTTCCGGTATTACCGCTTAAAGCTTCCGATACTACCGCTGCATTAAAGACTCCAACGGCCAGATTTCTCCACCTACCTTGGGACAAAGTGCTCATCCACATTAAATTCAAGACCACTATTGGAGCCACCAAATCTTCAAGATCTCCTCAATCCACCACCCAAAGTCTTTGATCTTTGGGGAATCGAAGGAGGAGGCCCCGATCTACTACTTCACCAAAAGAGATCTTCATTTCCCCCTCATTTCATTGAGGGCCCCTTTGCTCTAGTGTTTTCTTGGAAACCCTAGTTCTTGTTTTGGTTTTTACAAGCTTGTCTTTGATTGCTTTGACAGCTTGCTTGTATTTGGGAGCCTCCGATTAAGTTGTGGATGTGTGCCCCAAACTTGTAAAGGTGTCGGCTTCCACCTTGAAGGTTGACGATATAGTGGAAGGTGAATCGATCCCGTTGGGGTGAGATTCATCGGAGAACAAGGGAGGCCTCTCGTGGTGTTGGTGGTTTGAAACCACCCCCTCTCCAAACATAGATGTACTTCCTCTAAAAAGGAAGGAACTATGGGAAACAAATCCTTGTGTCTCCGCGTCCACCACTTTGGTTACTTCTATCCTTTACCGCACTTTACTTACTTGCTCTTACTTAGTTGTGCATTATCTTGTTCATGTTTTTCATATAGGTAAATTCACCTTAGTTGCATTATCTAGAGAATTTACCTTATTGTCAAACCCTAATTTGAAAAAGAAGAAAATTTGAAGTAGCACCTATTCACCCCCCCATCTAGGTGCCCATACGATCCTTTCAATTGGTATCAGAGCCTCGGATCTTTATTTGGGCTTTACCGCCTAAGAGAATATGGGTAGCCAATAAGGGGAAGGTGATGGTGAGCATACTACAGTGACCATGGAAGATCTCAAAAACTTGGAAACAAGATTGAGCTCTTCCTTGGTCAACGAAGTCAAGAAGATGCTTGAGAAACTTCTTAAAGACAAAGATGGCTCATCATCCCTTTCTCCTCAAGGGGATCCTCCATCCGTTTTACCTAAAGGGGATAGTCCCATATCTCTCGAGGTTAGAATGGTTGGGGGTAAACAAGACAACACTAATTGCTCCACACAAAATGATGGTGGGAAGGGTGAGCACCGTGATTCATGGTACTCTCCCGACCCTCCAATCCATCACCCTCATGTATACAATAGAGGTGACCCACCTAAGCTTGAAGAATCCGCTACCTTTGCTCAATGGCAATCACTAATGAGAACTCATATGCGCAGCTCTTGCATTGAACTATGGAACATCATCGAGCATGGACTCTTTATTGGGGATCCAGACAACCTGACAAGAATAGAGGTTGTGAATAATCAACTCAATGCCACTGCTTTGCATATGATTCAACAAGGATTGGGGACAAAGGATTATCCACACATTGAGCACTTTAGCAATGCCAAGGAAGCTTGGGATGCCCTCACTGTATTGTTTGTTGGAAATAAGAGTATGAGGAGGAACCGATATGATGCTCTAAGCAATGAAGCCGAAGGCTTCTACATGAAAGAAGGTGAAGATCACGAAGACATGTACCGAAGGCTCAAGACCACCGCCACCGCGTTTAGAAATGTGGGTGCCTAACATGTGGATGATGCATGGATAAAAAGGAAATATGTGAGTGCACTCATTCCCTTTGAGCCCACGGACTTGAAGAGCTTACAAAGAAGACATAACTACCATCTCATGACCTCCAATGAAGTTATGCAAGAGATGGCCGCTTTCAAGGTTGCCGCTAAGAATGCCAAAGATGCCCGTGCTCGTGCCCTTGGTATGAGCAATGTTGTCAATGTTGCTTTGAAGGCCAAAGTTGTGGATCATGGGGATGAAGATGATAGTGATGAAGGACTGTCCATGGACCATCCCAATGAAGTCAAGATTGCTCATAGTCAATATATGGCCTTCTATGCAAAAAACTTTTGGAAAAACCCCGCCAAGGCCAAGATGGAAATGCAACGTAGAAGCAATCCAAATGGGAAAAGAGAAAACAATACTAGATTGAGAACTTGCTTCAATTGTGGTGACCGCTATCACTTTGTGGCTAGTTTCACTTATGAGAAAAGAGAAGATCACGGGGGTAAGCTTGTGTTGAAGAAGACTCTCAAAGCACCTTACAAGAAACCTTTCATCAATAATAATCCCATCAACAAGAAGTCGGGAGAAATTGTCTTGATCACTCATGAAGAATACTCCTCCGACAATGAAGATGATGAAGATGAGGAAGAGGAAACTTCTAATGGTGTGGCTGCTTTAGCCACCACTTCTACTCCGACATTCTCTCTCTTCGATTCTCCAAATGAGAACTCCCCACCAAGAACATCACTTGCCTTATGGCAAGAGGAAAGGAGGTATCCTCATCATCCCACTCTACTCCCTTAGATAATGATGAAATTGATGATGAGATGTCTCTTGATGTTAAAAAGGAATTAATTGCCTTTGATGAGTTTATGACTAACCTAGAAGGAGATGCTAAGTTACATTTTGGAAACATCTTATATCAACTTTCACATACTCAAGATCTTCTAGATGTGAGATGTAAACTTGGGCATGAACACATAGTTAAGCTAGAGGCTTTAAACAATGCTCTAGAAGAAGAACAAGAAACTAGGTTGTCACTTGAATTAAAACTTGAAGGGCTTGATGATGCCAATGACACTATTGTTAACAGACTCATCAAAGAGCGTGATCATGCTATTGCTAAATACAAAAGGGCTAAAAAGGACAAGATTGAGTTTGGTGTGGTTCATGAAAAACTTGCCGAGGACTTTAGTTTGCTTAACAAGGCCCACAAAGCTTTGGAGAGTGAACTCTTGTCACTCACAAAGTCCCATGAAACGCTTCAAACTCAATTGGCCAATATTCCTTCACCTAGTAACTTCATTCCATCTAGTAGTACAACTATTCTTGAAGAGAATGCTAGGTTGAAGGGGGAGCTTGCTAAGGCCACATTTCCATAAGGCAACAAGTCCATTGATGATCTTTTAAGCAAGCAAAGGCCTAGTGGTGATAAAGGGGGCATTGGTTTTGTCTCCAATACTAAGAAGAAGAAGAAGAACAACAACAAGAAGAATAAGGCCAAGCCCGCACAAGAGACCAACAAGACCATTGTGGATAGTAAGACCACAAGTGGTAAAACTATGTCTCATGATGACTTTGCGGGAAGTGCTAACCCTCACTATGTTCTAATGCATGATTATTATGGTGATGTGTATGCACAATATGTTGGCCCTTATGATGGGTATATTGCTTGGTCTATTTGGGTTCCTAAGACCCTTGTTGCTAACAAAAGAGGACCCATTGAAAAATGGGTACCTAAAAATTAGCTTGATCTTTTATAGGCTTATGCTTCCGGAGGGTCAAAGTGGGTGCTTGATAGTGGTTTCACAAGTCATATGACCGGGAGCTCGTCTATTGTCAAGGAGTTAAAGCCAAATGATGATCAAATCACCGTGACATATGCCGACAAATCAAAGTCTAAGGTAATGGGTTTGGGCAAGGTAGTGGTTGCTCACGACATTACACTCGTGAACGTCATGCTTGTTGAGACCCTTGGATACAATTTACTTTCAGTCCTTGCTCTTGGAAAGATGGGCTTTGCCGTCTTTATTGATGTTGATATTATGGTCCTCTTGTGGAGCAAGTCTCTCAAGGTCGCTTTCGTTGGGTACGTCGAACATGACTTGTATGTGGTGGACTTTTCGGAGCAAGCCACTACAGGTCCGATGTGCTTATTCAGAAAGGCCGATGTGGGTTGGCTATGGCATCGCCGACTAGCCCATGTCAATATGAGAACTTTGCAAAGTCTCCATAAGGAGGGCCATATTGTTGGACTAAAAGAAAATGTTTCCTTTGACAAAGATCGTGTTTGCAGGGCATGTGTTCTAGGGAAGATGCATGACGCTCCTCACAAGCCTAAGAACCATATCAAGTCTACCAAGATCTTGGAACTCCTCCATGTGGATCTCTTTGGTCCTCCATCTCATGCAAGTCTTGGTGGGAAGAAATATTTTTTGGTGATCGTTGATGACTTTTCAAGATACCCATGGGTATACTTCTTCAAGTTGAAGAGTGAGACCCAAAATACCTTCATCGACTTCATCAACATGGTCCAACGACAATACAATCTTCCCATGTTGATCATAAGAAGTGACAACGGCACCGAGTTCAAGAACTACACCTTGAATGATTTTCTTAGTGATGAGGGGATAAAACATCAATATTCCGCTGCATACACCCCTCAACAAAATGGTGTGTCCGAAAGGAAGAACCGGACTCTTATTGAGATGGCTAGGACCATGTTGGCGGAGTTTAAATCTCCATACAACTTTTGGGCCGAAGCCATCTCCACCGCTTGCCATGCTTCAAACTGGCTCTACCTCCGCAAAGAAATCAACAACACTCCATATGAAATATTTACCGGTAACAAGCCCAACATATCCTACTTCCGGGTGTTCGGTTGTAAGTGTTTCTATCTCATAAAATGTGTTCGGTTGTCCAAATTCGAGTCTAAAGCATTATAGGGTATTTTTTGGCTATGGTCTCGAATCTCACACTTATAGAATCTATGATAAGCTCTCTGGAGCCGTCATAGAATCTTGTAGTGTGACCTTCGAAGAATATGATGGTCCCCAAGGGGGGCGTGTTGATGCTTGTGATGCAGATGATGAAATGCCTCAGGATGCCATAGGAAGAATGGGTGTGGGATATATCCGCCCCGTTGAGGAACCCCTTATGGCGGATCGAGAAGAACTATGCTCCACTCAAGTGGAGCCCTCATCTTCACAAACTCAACATGCTTCATCCACCGAAGAGGACATTGACTGAAGCCAAAGACAAGATGTGGACCCTCAACATGGCGATCAAAGTGACAACTCTAGTCAAGGGAAGCCTGATTCATTCGCCAGGATGTCAAGTGGTGCCAAGACAATTACTCAAGGAAGATCCGTACAAACTGCTTTGAGACAAGCTCAAATTGATGCTAGAAGGGCACCTGATCAAGACCAAGGTCAATCCTTGCCTCCCAATGTAGAGGATGATTCCAATGATGATCAAGGTCAAGATGATGGTCAAGACGAGGATCAAAATGATGAGGAGGGTCCCCCAAGAAACAACACTGAGATCCACGCTCGTCGCGAAGCTAGAAAGGAAAGAATGTTGGAATTAAGAGACCGCACTCTACAAAATGTTGTTGGTGACCTAAGGAAAGGCATTTCCACAAGAGCACAATTGAAGAGGTTTAGTGAACATCAAGCTGACATCTCCATGATTGAACCTAAGAAAGTGTGGGAGGCTCTTGAAGATTCGGATTGGTTGGAAGCTATGCACAAAGAGCTCAACAACTTTGAGAGAAACAAAGTATGGAAGTTAGTTGAAAAGCCAAAGGATTGCCGCAATGTTATTGGAACAAAGTGGATATTTAAGAACAAGCAAGATGGGCATGGAATTATAGTAAGGAACAAGGCTAGATTGGTTGCACAAGGGTATTCTCAAATTGAAGGCATTGACTATGGACAGACTTATGCACCCATGGCTCGCCTTGAGTCCATCCGTATCCTTCTTGCTTATGCGGCACATCATAACTTCAAGTTGCAAGAAATGGATGTAGAAAGTGCATGTGCTTCCTAGTACAATTATCTAAACCCAAGCCATTCTTATCCCTCGACAAAACTCATCTACTCTGCACAAGAACCTTCCAATTTATGTATCCTAGCTCTCTGTTCTAGTGGTTACGATACTACCGGTGCTCACTAGCGGTACTACCGCCAAATGGTACTACCGTAAAAGGCTAGCGGTACTACCGCGTCTGGATCAGTTTCCAGGGTCCTGTCTAGAAACTTCCCAGGTGCGGTACTACCGGTAGTTGTCTACGGTACTACCGCTTGTGGCTCCGGTACTACCGCTCGTGCGTTTCGGTTAAGATTGGAGACATGGGAGAGGCACCTCTCAGTGCCTCATTAGTCCCCCGTCTCCACTCCTCACCACCGCCGCCGCCGGAGCCCCGCCCCCCTTCTCCTTTTCCCGGATCCACACCGGATCCGGCCTCCTCGCGGGCTCCTCCTCATTCGCCACCGCCATGGACACCGGTACTACCGCCCTCCTCTTCTTCTCACTTGTTTTCTCCATTGAAACTAGGGTGACTTTGATTCTTGGCTAAAACACGTATTCTTGAGGTTGTACCGTGTGCTATCTACAAGATCTACCACTTAGACCGATGGAATTCCTGTTTTACATCAAGTTTACTGCCCGTACATGGATTTATGTCTCAGATCTGCACTGTGGTCGCTGGCCGGTAGTACCGGGAATCTTTTTCCAGTACTACCGCTTTGCGGTACTACCGCCTGTGCAGATCCGGTACTACCGCCCTGTACTGACAACAATTTTTTTTAAAACCAAGAGTTCCATCATTTGTTTGTCTCAGGTTCTTGTGCCCTTACCCCTATGCTATCTCCCTCGTTCTTTCACAGGTGTAGAGGGTTCCCGGGGATCTCGCAAACGCTCCAAAGCTCACCATGAGATTGAGGACTATGAGTCAGAGTCAGAGACTGAGTCAGAAGAAGAGATCATGCCTCAACCTAGCGCCCGTCCGAAACTGCAAACAACTCGTGGTCGTCGGGGTGGGGGGTTCAAGCAAAGTGCTGGTTGTGGTAAGGCTCCTCCACCTCCTCCTCCCTCCGGTCCTCGCAAGAGCCACAGTTCAGGGCCATCTGGGCCAAAGCTGCTATCTGATTTGTCTGAGTCCGAATTTCATGAACTGCAGACTGTCAATCCATATGTGGCTTCTCAATCTCAAGCTCGGCGAGGTAGCCTTTTCTATACGGATTTCCAGGAGCGGGTGTTCCATGAGATACTCATGACAGATGACAAACTTGTGGTCCCTCAAAAGTGGATCGAGATGAATCATGTGAGGAAGAATCTGCAATACTTTGGTGAAGCTCTTGACATTTGCACCAACATTGGCTTGCTTCCTATTATGGAGTTCCGGTGCAACTATGACCCAATGCTCATTACTCAGTTCTATGCAACCGTTAACTTTGCCAAGAATCATACTCGGACACTCACCTGGATGACCGAGGGTGTTGTCAAGCAAGCAACCTTGGCTGAGTTCGCGGGTATTCTTGGGTACGAAGACCGTGGCAGGGACACTCCCGTTGGCTTTCGGTGCCACAACAATGATCGTCCCAT
The DNA here is from genome assembly GCA_916181665.1 of Avena sativa. Lineage (NCBI taxonomy): Eukaryota > Viridiplantae > Streptophyta > Magnoliopsida > Poales > Poaceae > Avena > Avena sativa. The sequence continues at coordinate 202,694,156 of OV702282.1, forward strand.
GAAGAAGGATGCTCTTGCACCACTGTACATCTGGGGGCGCGGTATCCCTGGAAAGATCAAAGGGCTTCTACCTACATATGACATCTTGCATCGCATTTTCCATGAGATTGTCGCCCCCCGAGCTGGGAATGTTGATGAGATACAAGCCTTCATGGTGGATATCATGCTCGCCACCTTTCACCACCGTGGCTCCGGCCAACCTATGGATGTGATGGATGTTATTTGGAATGAAATGGTCTATGCCACTTTTCAAAGGAGGGTTCCTCCTTTTGCTCCGTACATCATGGCTCTCATTATTAGCAAGTTCCCCGTGATTGCCCATGACATATCTTCTCTTCTCCTTTTCACTCACCGCCACAAGAATCTGTTGATCAAGAACCATCTCAAACCACGCAATGCCGATGGTCAGATTGTTGATGAGGATGGGAACCCTGTTGTGGAGGGATCCGGTGATGTTGATGATGCCCAGAAGGATGCTGACTTTGTGGTCTCATGTCGCAAGCCTGCTCAGCCATCTTGGGCCAAGAGGATTGAGGCCAAACTCAAGAAGGTATTCTGCTTCCAAGTGGACAATCAGAAACGCATGTACGAGGCCCATGTCTATGCCAAGAAGTCATGTGCTCGTCAGAAGGAAATGATGGAGGCTCAAGGTTTGACCGTCTCCAAGGGCTCCGAGAACAACATTACCCAGAAGACTAATGGATCTCCAAGCACAACCACTAGGATGATGATGATGCCACCTCCTCCTTCCGTGCCCCGCCAACTGATGATGATGCATATGATGATGATGATTACGAGTGATCTCCGGGATGTTAGTATTGCTCTTGTCCCTTTTTGGCGTCTTGATGCCAAAGGGGGAGAAGTTGCACATTAGGTATGCAGGATTTGCGAGGGAAAAGTCACAAGCTCGTTCTTGCCATTGATTTTTATTCGCTTGTGAACTTTATTTGCTTGCCTCTTATTAGGTGTGACTTATTATGTGTGAACTAACTATTTGTGCTATGTATTGTGAGACTATGTGGTTATCATATGGATCCATCTTGTGTGTAATATGGCTATTCTCATTTGGATCCATCTTATGTGGTGTATGTGACGACCTTCCCCATTCCTAATCAATATTGGTCATCACATGTTATTTGCAAAGGTATGTGCTCTAAGTGCGACTTCTACTCCTAGGTAACTTATTAGATAGAATGGGGCTTGATTCTACATATCCAGGGGGAGCCATCTCTATCTTGTCATCATTGGATTACCCAAAAAAATGTGTGTTGTCATCAAACACCAAAAAGGGGGAGATTGAAAGAGCATTTCCTATCCCTAGTGATTTTGGTGTTTTATAACAACACACATATCAGACTAATTATTTGCCAAGTGTATCGCAGGTGCATTGAAAAAGGTTTTGCAATGGTTAAACAACAGTCCAGAACTTTCTGCCTGGCGCGGTACCAAAAAGCGGTACCGGACGCGGCAGTAGTTTTTGATCAGTTGTCAAAAAGCCACTGCCGGGCTAGGTACTAAAAAGCGGTAGTACCGCATTTTAGTACCTAGCGCGAAAGTAGCTTTTTGACCACTTGTCAAAAGCTACTGCCCGCTCCCGTACTAAAATGCGGTAGTACCGCATTTTAGTACCTAGCGCGGCAGTGACTTTTTCCAACCTATAAAAGGCCATAGCTCGCCCCGGTACTAAAATGCGGTAGTACCGCATTTTAGTACCTAGCGTGGCAGTAGCCTTTTGTAAGTTGGCAAAAGCCACTGGCTGCCTAGGTTTTTCGACCAAGTTGCTGATTCCATTACCCGTACAGTAGCACCACATTTTGGTACCGTTGTGGCCAGGGCATATGAAGTTTGAAAGTTGCTCTTCCCGTACCAGGTCCGGTAGTACCGGAGTTTTCCGATAGTACCGCTTAAAGCTTCCGATACTACCGTTGCATTAAAGACTCCAACGGCCAGATTTCTTGGAGGGGTATAAATACCCCTCCACCTACCTTGGGACAAAGTGCTCATCCACATTAAAGTCAAGACCATCATTGGAGCCACCAATTCTTCAAGATCTCCTCAATCCACCACCCAAAGTCTTTGATCTTTGGGGAATCGAAAGAGGAGGCCCCGATCTACTACTTCACCAAAAGAGATCTCTATTTCCCCCTCATTTCATTGAGGGCCCCTTTGCTCTAGTGTTTTCTTAGAAACCCTAGTTCTTGTTTTGGTTCTTACAAGCTTGTCTTTGATTGCTTTGACAGCTTGCTTGTATTTGGGAGCCTCCGATTAAGTTGTGTATGTGTGCCCCAAACTTGTAAAGGTGTCAGCTTCCACCTTGAAGGTTGCCGATATAGTGGAAGGTGAATCGATCCCATTGGGGTGAGATTCATCGGAGAACAAGGGAGGCCTCTCGTGGCGTTGGTGGTTTGAAACCACCCCCTCTCCAAACGTAGACGTACTTCCTCTCAAAAGGAAGGAACTACGGGAAATAAATCCTTGTGTCTCCGCGTCCACCACTTTGGTTACTTCTATCCTTTTCCGCACTTTACTTACTTTCTCTTACTTAGTTGTGCATTATCTTGTTCATGTTTGTCATATAGGTAAATTCACCTTAGTTGCATTATCTAGAGAATTTACCTTATTGTCAAACCCTAATTGAAAAGGAAGAAAATTTGAATTAGCACCTATTCACCCCCCTCTAGGTACCCATACGATCCTTTCAGCGGCAAACCGATGGAGACAGAGTCGGCGAACGAGCACCAAGTAACGAGGGAGGACATAGGTGCAAGACGGGAGCAGCGAAAGCGACATCATCGGAGCAGGAAACCATGCCGGAAGGCTTTTTTTTGACAACTGATCAGGATCAAAATCCGGCGAAATTCGGCCTGACCAAAGCAAATCCGGCGAAATTAAGCAAAGAGCCGGCGAGATCCGGCCTGGCCGGACCTATTCCGGGCGTCCGACAGCCGATCGGAGCAAGTCCTGGCGGGGGCCCCAGGGACTGGCGGCTGGGCAGAACGAGGACGAGGCGGGGCAGAATGAGGCCAGTAGTGGAGCAGGCTCCCGAGGCTGATCGAGCGAGGACGAGGCCAGAGAAGTGTCTCTGGTGGCCGGCCAGACCGATTCCGGTCAGATCGAGGCCGGACGGGGCCGATCTGGCCCGATCAAAGCCGACGAGGCGGGGGACGAGGGCCGATCTCGGCAGACCCGATCGAAACCAACGGTGAGGGGGACAGGGCCGGCGATGAGCTGCGGCGGCGGTCCGAGAAAAATTAGCACGGAAGTTGCGAGCGTGCGAGAGAAACCCTAACCTGGGGCTCTGATACCATGTTAGATGAAGAGCAACTTGTATTATATGGGGGCCAAAGGCCACAATATATAGTACAAGTACAGGTACAAATATGCAGGAAGCCCCCTAACATATAGGGAAACTACAATATACAAATATATACATCTAACACCACCTACTTCTCTTTTCCTTAGTTTTAGGCGCCTGTCAAATATTCTATCTGAAATCCATGGTATTTTCTAGGATTCTTTGGCGTTGCGGAGAATTTATGGAATTATCTACGTCGGGACGGGTATTAGGGTGCCAGACCTAGACCTGAACCTGAACCCAGCGGGTGCCATCCAGAACTGGGTACAGTTGGATGGTGAGGCTGAAATATGTCAACAGCATGGTTCCCTTAATCATGGTTGGCCTGGCTTTGTAATTGCCCATCAGATCAAGATCGTCTACTTCCTAACCTTCAAGGCCCTTAAGGGCGAGATATACAAGGTCATCATCTTCGACTACTCCATGACTGAAGTGGTCAAGAAGTGCCTCGAGCACGATCCAAACTTGCCATGATCAACAAGGGACGGGTTCTGGTGAGCTGGTTATGCTGGTAATAAGTACAGGTTTGCTATGAACTTGATTGTACTGTCGTGCTAGGTTTGAACTATGCTACAATGTTTCATGGTCCTGCTCACTTATGCACATATGGCCGGTAATCTCATCATCTGAGAAAAAGATTATCACACCAAACAACGCGTTTTTGTTTCTCCGAAGCCTAATACATCCCACAAACACGTGAATCATTTTCTGGCAACCTCCCTAACAGTTTCCATGCGGGCAATCAAACAAAATGGAGATTTCGGTTCAGTAAAAAACCCGTGCGAGTAACCAAACACGTCCTTGGTGTCTGGAATAGGTCGGCCTTATGCCCTAAAGCTCATTGTCAGATCACGCTGGCAGGAGTAAACTCTGACGTGATCAACAAAGAAAAAGGCAACTGGGATTAGTAATTAAGTCACGCCCACGAAATAAAAGATGCAATTAATGGGTTAATTTCTAAATAAAAGCTTCCAGCTGCGGCCTTCCGAGATGTCATTTCACAATTGATCATACTGCGTGCACTTCATTTTTCTGAAGTGTAGAATAAAGGTTGCACTTGTGAGACTTCAAACGAGGCAGAGAAGTTAATGGACTGCGAGGGCATTGAAGATTGCCAAGACATGTTGTGTAGGAGCAAGCCGATCAACCAAAGAAATGCTACTACTCCCTCTTTTTCTGTCACAAAGTCCACCTCGTATTTTCTTCAAACTGCAATCGTTTGTTTATGCAACAAAATACTAGTTATATGCACCCTCTTACAGTAGTATATATTTTTATTGACTATTGGTCAAATTGATGGTCAAAAGAATTCAAAGCTGAAATGATATTGTATAAAGTCTTGGAATTGTTCGCAATTTTTACTTCCCTACTTGCCCAATACTCTTGAACTTTGCTTTCGCAAGTATCTCATCCATGACCCAAATTCAGTGAGTTCAGCGTTTCGAGCACTTGTGTTTGCCGAGAGCCTTTTGTCGCATTTGCCGAGTGTTGGTTCTTCGCCGAGGGCCAAATGCCACGATTTGCCGAGTGCTGCGTCTTTGCCGAGTGTCTTTCAGAGGATGTTCGGCATATAGCAGCATTTGCCCGGTGCCCACTAAAAAGCTCTCCGCAAACAGCTTGATACTTGGCATGCAGCAGGATGTGGGTAGTGACGACCCAACTCCAGTGAGTTCAGTTTTCGTTTTGGCCAAAGGACAGAAATGTTCACCTGAAACTGTCTGAAAGTAAACCAAAGCTTTAGCACACAAAAGCTAAAAAATATTTGAATTCATATGTACTACTGAAAAGACTGAAACTATTTGTACTGAAATGACTTAAATCGATTAAATTTCATTCAACTTGAGTACCATCCGAGTCCGACATGACATTTCTTCACCGAAGCGTCCATGGTCCAGCTACTAACCCATGATGTTAGAGCACATCTAAAGCTCTTAAAGGCCGGGTTAATCAATTGATGAACTTCCAGCCAAGAACCACATGTACACTGCAAGATCGCAGAGAGTGAGATAAATGGAATGAAGGAAGAAATTAAGTGATGTCATAGCAATGGAGAAACGGAGAGATCATTGAATATGATAGAGATGGGGGGAGAGAGAGAGAGATAGCATTGACATTCTGAATTTGTGTGTATCATTTTTCATCAATGCTGCGGAGTAATAATAATTAAAAGACATGACCTCTCCTTCCTCCACCTCCCTATACAAATGGCCGTCGGATCTCCCACAGCCAACGCACTCTCCTGCCTCTTCTCATCTTCTAAGCATTCAGGTAACCGATTAACACCTCTTCGATCTTGTTTCTGTTCTTCCTCTTGCAAATTGTTCTCTACATGTAACGCTATTTTGATCTGTTGATCTTGCATGCGTGGCCGTGTCGGCAGTGTGATCGAGGTGGTGAGCCATGAGCAGAAACAACGGCAATGGTGGCAGGAACGGGAGGCTGGTGCTCAACCTGAACCTGTCGCCTTCGCCGCCAGTGGCTGCAGCAGAGAGGATGGAGGTGGACGGCAGTCATGACGACGGCGGCGACGACGACATCAGCAGCAACTACTCGTCGTCGCCGAGATCGTGCATGTCGTCGGACTCGGATGACAGCCCCGGCGGCGCGAAGCCGACGCCCATGGTGATCGGGGCGTGCGAGCGGTGCCTCCTGTACTGCATGGTGCCCAAAGAGGACTATCCTACCTGCATCAACTGCAAGCAACCCTGCCTCGTCGACGTTGTCCCCCCTGCCGGCAACGACAAGAAGGGCAGCACTGGCCAGTAAGGAGATGATCGATCTCGCCCAGTTAATTAGCTCTCCCTTATTTGCCTTTGCCAAAAAAAAAAATTAGCTCAGTGTTGGCGCGCGTATCTTAGCTCCGGGTGGCCTAATGACCACCGTTAGATCGTCCACTGGGCAACCTTCTACTCCTTCTGTTCCACAATATACAACTTGTTAAAAAGTTTTATATCGTGGAACAGAGGGAGTAGCTTCGATTCGCTCGTTTTATAATTCAAGGGTTAATCTGTGTTAAACGGTGTCCTGGCTAGTTATTTGTTATCATAATATGTTGGTTCGACAACTTTGCACTTGCTAAATGGCCGATAAATTTTCTGGGCATGGAGTTGGCATGTCGTTTACTTTATGATGATCTCATTGAGACAAATAGGGCAATACTAGGAAAAATATTCGTGCGTTGCACTAGGAGAGACAAAGCAACGAAGCAAAATAAATATACTTTATTGAATACTTTAAAATATATTAGTGTGTTGCATTGCAATGGGAGAAAAACAATGTCGTGAAGACGCTCATAGCATTTTTTTATACAACCTTGATGAGTCACGGAAAACAACTAGCTTCACACCATCCATGACGTGCTTCGTGATTAAGCGTGCGCTCGGATGCTCCTCCACGTGAACCCGACATCACATCTTCTTCATGCTCCAGTGGGCCATGGCGCTGGAAGCCTCATCCTAGGACCACCCTCTTCATGATCTTGGCAGCGCCTCCTCTACATTCTCTCGTTGGAGGAGGTAGCCGACGCACTATGGCAGATACAGCATTTAGAGGCACTCTAAAATGTCTCCAATAGTCAAATTAGTGCTACAAATGAGTTTTTAAGGCACTAAAAATAACGCCGAGGACGGTCGTGTAGGTAAAAGTTATTTGAGGCAGTTTCAAAAAGTGCCTCTAAATCCTAGTCATTTGAGGCACTATGACTAATGCTTCTAAATCCTAGCTATTTGAGGCACTATGACTAGTGCCTCAAAAACCAACTTGAGGCACAAATTAGAGAGCCTCTAAATCCTAGCCATTTAAGGCATAAATTAGAGTGCCTCTAAATCCTATTCATTTGAGACACTATGACTAGTGCCTCTAAATCCTAATCATTTGAGGCACTATGACTAGTGCCTCTAAAACTCAACCATTTGAGGCACTATGACTAGTGCCTCTAAATTCTAGCCATTTGAGGCACTATGACTTTTTTTTCGAAAAGGGGAGTAAAACCCCGGCCTCTGCATCAGTCGATGCACACAGCCTTTTATTACGAGATTAACATCCAAAAGATTTACAATTCAAGTATCGGATAAGGTTGATACATGCACCAACCAGCGAAATATACGCGATAAAAGATCGCTAAACATCTTGTAAATGACTAGTATGCCGCCAGCACGACTGGGTGAAGATGTCTCGTGCGACCATCAGGAGACGGCTGCACCCAGTAGCCATAATATCCCGCTGGTCTTGCGGTAAAAGAAAAGCCCATAGTTGCACCCAATGTGCCACCATATGAATCACCTGCAAAAGATTAAACGTTTTGTTTTTGTTAAAGATAATATCGTTCCTGCAACGCCAAATAGACCAACATAAGGCTGAGACACCAATTCGGATTCTTGCCTTAGACTTTTTATCTACACCATTCAACCAATTCCCAAACATATTCGTTACATTAGCTGGAGGGGGGAGATCGAAAGCAAAATTAACAATACGCCACAAAAGGCGAGCAAAAGGGCAAGATATAAACAAATGTTCTATGGTCTCCTGTGAGCCACAAAAGCAACACTTGCTACACCCTACCCAATTCCTTTTAACCAAATTATCCTTAGTAAGGAGAACTTTATTATGAAGGAACCACATGAAAATTTTAATTTTTAGTAGGATTTTCAATTTTCAAAGATATTTCCGAAGAAAGACCGTATGATCATTCATAAGATCCTCGTACATCGATTTCACTGAGAATACCCCAGACGTTGTTAAGTTCCATACAAACTTATCTTGGTCCTCTGACAACTGCACCATCATAAGCCTTTGGCATAAGTGGAGCCAATCAAACCACTTGGTGCCACAAAGTACTCTCCTAAAACCAATATTTAGTGGTACTTGAGCTAAGACTTGAGCCACGGTCACATTCGTCCGTTGCACAATATTATATAATGATGGATATTGTTGTGAAAGGGGTAACTCTCCTAACCATGTATCCTCCCAAAACCTAGTGTTAGCTCCATCCCCAATCTGGAAATGTCCCCTAGCGAAGAACTCATTCTTCACCTTCATAAGTCCCTTCCAAAATGGAGAATCGTTCAGTTTCGGTTGGACCTCAGACAAGGTTTTTTGACTCAAATATTTATTATGTAACAATTCTTGCCACACTCCTTCCTCATTTAGTAATTTAAAAAGCCATTTGCTTAATAAACACCTATTCTTAATTTCCAAGACCTCAATACCTAGACCTCCCTGATCTTTAGGCCTACAAATTATGTTCCATCTCGTTAGTCTGTACTTTCTTTTATTCTCATCACTTTGCCAAAAAAAGCGAGACCTATAGAAATCTAATCGCTTTCTTACCCCCTTGGGTATTTCCAGAAACGATAGCATAAACATAGGTAAACTTGTTAAAACAGAATTGATTAGAACTAAGCGATCACCATATGATAAAAGCTTACCCTTCCAGCAACCCAACTTTCCTTGAAGTCTAGTTTCTACTGGATACCAATCTGAATTTTTAAGTTTTCTATAGTGAATCGGTATGCCCAAATATCGAAATGGTAAGGATCCAGCCTCACAACCAAATATTTGTTTGTATCGTTGTTCCTCCTCTTTGGCTTTCCCGAAACAAAAAATCTCACTTTTATGAAAGTTGATTTTTAATCCCGATAATTGTTCAAAGATACATAAAATTAGTTTCATGTTTACAGCCTTCTGTAGATCATGTTCCATAAATAATATAGTATCATCCGCATATTGTAAAATTGAGACTCCTCCATCAACTAGATGAGGGATGAGGCCTCCAACTTGTCCATCCTCTTTAGCTCTTGCAATTAGGATAGTAAGCATATCTACAATAATATTGAAAAGTATCGGGGATAAGGGATCTCCTTGACGAAGACCTTTTCTAGTTTGAAAGAAATGTCCAATATCATCATTAACACGTATCCCAACACTCCCCCCTCGCACACATTGCTCAATCAATTTGCACCATCCTGATGCGAATCCCTTCATGCGCAAAGTTTGTTGGAGGAAGGACCATTTAACTTTATCATACGCTTTCTCAAAATCAATTTTAAATAAGACTCCATCCATTTTCTTCCGGTGAAGCTCATGAATGGTTTCATGCAGAACAACCACCCCCTCTAGGATGTGTCGCTCAGACATAAAAGTGGATTGAGTTGGTCTAATAACTTTAGGGGCAATCCCCATAATGCGATTAGTACCCACTTTGGTGAAAATTTTGAAGCTAACATTCAATAGACATATGGGTTTATATTGTTGTATTTGTACCGCGTTTTCTTTTTTAGGAAGTAGGGTAATGACACCAAAGTTCAATTTAAACAGAGGCAAATCCCCTGTATGCAATTCACTAAATAATGCCAACACATCAGCCTTGATCACTTCCCAAAAAGTTTGGTAGAACTCAGCCGGGAAACCATCCGGGCCAGGTGCTTTATTATGCTCCATTTGGGAAATAGCCTCGAACACCTCTTTGTCAGAAAAAGGTGCCGTGAGAATACTATTCTCCTCAATGGTTAGCTGCGGTATGTCATGAGTGACCCCCTCCATCATGGAAATATTAGTTGGGGAAGGTGCCCCAAATAGCTTTTTGTAGAATTCAGTAATATAAACTTTTAAATTTTCCTCACCAACAATCGTCCCTTCCTCCTGCTCTAATTGAAAAATCTTTTTCTTCCTGTTCTTACCATTTGCCACCAAATGGAAGTATTTAGTATTATTTCCCCTTCTTGAATATGTTTTACTTTCGCCCGTTGGGCCCATTTTGTCTCCTCGTCTCTCCTAAGAGCCGTAATGCGATCATTAGCCTCTTTTAAAGTCCCCTGCTCATCTATACTTAACAAAATAGATTCTGCCTTTGTGTCAAGATTATTGATAATAGAAAGCAATCTTTCTTTTTCTCTCTTGTATTTCCCACTCAAATTTTTTGCCCAACCCTTTAGAAAACAACGCAAGTGGCGTATTTTATTTTGCCATCGCTCCATAGGTGTACTTCCCTTGGTAACTGCAGCCCATTCAGCCGCCACCATCTCATAAAAACCTTCTTGTCGTAGCCAATACAACTCAAAGGAGAAGCGAGGTTTGTTACCAAGATGTGCCTTAACTCCAGAATCAATAAGTAAAGGAGTATGATCAGACCCGGCACGTGTAAGAGCTCGCACAGTAACGAGAGAGAATTTCTGTTCCCACTCAACACTCGCCAAAATACGATCCAACTTTTCATAAGTGGGTATTTCTCTACGGTTAGCCCACGTAAATTGTCGTCCCGAAAGAATAATTTCTCTAAGATCAAGGCTCTCAATGATCGCATTAAAGACAAAAGGCCAATGTGCATTAAAATTATCATTGTTCTTTTCATCTCTGGATCGAATGATGTTAAAATCTCCACCCACCAACATAGGTAAAGGTTCTGACTCGCACATCCGAACCAGTTCAGCAAGAAACTCAGCTTTATGAGTGTCCTGTGCTGCCCCGTAGACAGGTACAAGAACCCATTGAAAGTCATCCTTCTTACACTTAACATGCAATTTCACACAGTAATCCCCAGTCGACACCTTAAGAACTTGGAGCGTATCGGTGTTAATGCCCACCAGAATCCCTCCGGACCTACCATGAGGTGGTAGACAAAACCACATAAAATCTAGACCAGCCGCAAGTTGTTTTAAGAAAGGTACCGCAAAATTCGATCTTCCTGTCTCCAATAAGGCAATGAAGTCTAGGCGGTGTTCCCTTAAAGATTCCTTAACGAAATTATGTTTAGCAGGATCTCTAAAACCCTCACTATTCCAAGTCATACCTCTAAGACTCTGCATCATGAGAATATTTTTTTTGTTCGCTTCCTAGTGCTCCTTCGCGTATTAGAAACATCATATACCTTTTTCTTTCGACATTTCTTATGACTGGAGTTTAGTATTGGAAGATCCAGTATATCATCCGATACAACCTCCTCGTCCTCCACATCGATCAAATCCTCACACAAGATAGAAACTTTTGAAACCAATAGATTAGAGGGACCAATATCCCCATCTATAGAATCAGAAATATTCTTTTGAAGTATTATGATATTTCTCTCTTCTTCCAGATTTTTTAAACCTCTAACAGTTTCTAAAGATTGCTGAACCGAATCACCTAACGAAATACCAATTCTATTTGCTCTAGCCACAACTTCAGTATCATCAATTGATAGAATCGAAAGAGTCGGTGGTGGTTTTATACCTGAAGCACTCCCAGAGTTGCGGTGTTGCACATTCCTCATAGCCCTTTCCATCTGCGTATCATCAGCATTTGATTGTCCTTGGATGCGTGTACTAGATCTTACACCAGTCCCAACAGACTGTGGTATCCCGCCAAAAGCTATTACCTCCTCCATAGTTGGTGTTTGCTTAATTGGCGTACATACACCATTTTTATACTACATGGAAGCACTCTCTTTATTGAATTTTGAAACGTCCAATTTATTCTCGACTGTCACATCAGCAACCGATTTTGATGAAGCCAATGAGCACACCCCTGAAGAAGTACGTTCAAGTACAGCAGAAGACTTATTAAAAAGAATAGAATTACTTTCACTAACCACCGAAATACCTTTATTATGCAGAGATGAAGCCACTTGATTCGGGAACGGAGAACCAATGGTCATAGCATTTGCGTACCCCCTATTCGAACCATCCGAGCTTGTTTTACTGCCGAGATATGTAGGAAAACCAAACACTCCCTCTGTAGCCGCGACGTCCTGTCCTTGGCTCGAAGCCGACCCACGCATGCACTGGCCGATCAGCGGCACAGCAACAGAGGCGGTCTTCGGCGTCGCTTCAACACCAGCAAGGGACAAGGCAGGTGAACCAGCCGAGACGAGTGTCGGCTCCTCTTCAACAGTAGCACGGGGCAAGGTAAGATTCGACGTAGTACGCTGCACGCCATATGGGGAACCTCCCAACAATACCTGCCCAGACTCTGGGACAGAGTCGATCTTGATTTCCGTATCAGAAGCAGACTCAGCATAATGTTCCGCCTCTAAGTCGTGGACAGTAGAAGCATTATGAGCATCGACATGCCCAGACATCGAAGCATTGAGTTCCACACCAGAGACAAGAGCAGCGGCGACAGCATCAGACACCAGCCCCAATGCCGGTTGCGCTGCACCTGGTGATAAACCCGATGTGCACTCATTCCCTTTTCCCGCCTCACATGGAATAACAAAGGGTAGCTGCAGTTTCGGTCCTGTACTTGCAGCATTCAAGAAAAAATCATTCAGTAAAATAGTCCTTGCGACACTATGCTCATGCATAAGATTTGAAATATTTGAAACACAAGAAAAAGTAAGGTCACGATTGACCGTACCTTTGCAAGCTGAAGGATAAACGATGTCTCCAAATTTAATTGGACCACTCAATTGATTACCCTTAATCCCTTGATCACTGCTGTTTCCAACATCTTTTGTAGAGCTCTTAGTGCCCGAAGTAACTTGATTAGCCTGATTAGCCATATTGTCCAACTCCATATCAGTTTCCTTTTGTTTATTTCCTTCATCTTCGTCATCTTTTCGGTCATCCCTATCAATAACTTCAAGCATACGCTCGTCTTGTGCAACCACCACCTCTTCAACCTCAAAATCTAATTTAAAAAAACCCCTTCTAATATAGATCTCCATAGTGTCCGGTATACGAGCAGGATTAACACAGCCAATTTGAATCCGCAAGACCTTATGTTTCCGGGTGTACGCCATATCTATAGCCTTTGTCTTCCCAAATAGAGTTCCAACACCCCAAAGTGTCAGAAAATCTCCTCTTATATCAGACGGAATACCCGAAACTCGCACCCACACTTCCGGCAACATATAAAGCGGCTCCTCCGCAGCAGACCATTCATCAAACACCAGATCAGTAGCCCGATTTGAAACTTGATACACATGAAAGGTCAACACACGTAAGACTTCATTCTTGTTTGGGAATCTAACCCTATAAATATTATTTTGAAACTGAAACACCTCCCACTGAAAGTTCTCAATAGGAACAAGCCGCTTAAGGAGCTCAATAATTTGTGGAATAGTCATTGTATCCCCCTCCACCGTCAGTTTGACTAGCTTAGCATTCTCAACCTTTGGACGAAAAGTCCCCGTTGGCAACTCATAGAACATCAGGCCCTCATTGGCTATACCATACATGACAATAGATGGTTTTGGGGCTTGCAACAAAGGACATGCATTAGTAACATGATTGATAGACTCACAATTGTCACATATTGGTGCAGGACAATCTTCAATGACGTGTCCCTGTTCCTTGCATCTAAAACAGCTTTTATCATTCTTCTTGAATTTTTTTGCCGGAGCCCTAATCTCCCCTGTCACTGCAGCTGCCTTGTCTAACTCCTGTACACCTGAAGCCCCCTGCGCATTTCCTGCTTGCGTAGCCACTGCACCAACAGCAAGAGTAGTTTGCTGAGCAACCGGTGTGGTAGATTGGCCCTTGACCAAAACGTCAGACTCTGCTTTTCCAGGCTGCTTTGTCGCCACCGCAGCCACTGCTGCTAACGCCGTTTGTAACGCTTCCTGGAGCACTGCATTATTCAGAGTAGGTGCAACATCTCCATCACGATCAACAGACCGATTGGTGTTACGGTTGTACCTATAACCTCCATAACCACCACGAACACCATTATTAAAGCCTCCTCTATGGCCAGGTTGAAATCCTCTGTCATACCTCACACCATTGTTATACCCAAAGGAACTATTTCTGTATTGATTGTTGTTATTGAAACGAACAAAATTATTGATCCCCGAGCCATGGTTGAAGTTACCGGAACCTCCCCCACCTCGGTTCCCCTCCTGGTACGTACCATTGCCATTGAAAACATCATCTCCACCTCCAGCAGCTGCACTTGATTCACCCTGATGGTAGTTTCTGGACTGCCCCCGCCAGCCGCCCCCGTTCTGGACCCAGCCACGACCAGCGCCACCGCCACGGCCATTGCCACCACTCGCAGGCGGCTGCCCACGCCCAGCACCAGAACCACCTCGGCCAGGGTCGAAACCACGACCTCCACCAGAATTCATCACGGAAGCTTGCAGCCGCCGCCCGCCGTCACCGATGGACGAATCTGCCTTTTTCCAAGTTAAACCTAACAAATGACGAAACACACGTCCAGCGACGAGGTTTGCATCCTTAGGTACCGAAGGCAGACTCGATCGGGATCGGCCCAATGATTTTCTCCGATACAATACCAGTGCGGCTGACTCAACAGTCAGCAGGCCCTTTTGGCCCTTAGCACAACGCCATCCACGTAACCAATTTTTACTCGGGCCCAAGGCCCTATGATTATTTGAAATAAGCGAAGATCGCGGATCACAATTCAACATCGCCCCAAACCTCGTCGCCGGCGATCTTCTCCGAGAAACCAGAATCCATGAGCCTGAATCATCATTGGGATCCAGCGGAGAAACCGATGGCTCCAGAACAGGACGAATGACAGCCGGTTTTGACTTTGTGCTCCTGATCCCGGACGCACGATCAGCCCTGCATCCAGAGAAAACGTCAAAAGAACTCACCTCCGGCGACGGTGCCAGCTCCAAAGCCAACTTCCTCTGGATCACCCTCCGTTGCAATCTCTTCGTCTCTCTTGATGAGGCTTCCTGCATATCCCTGCCGCTATCTGGCGTCGGAGACCGACATAGATAACGTAGGGACGCAGAAGAACCTCGATCGGATCCAGCCACTCCTACCTCCGTCGACTCGACGTCATCATCTTCGGAGGAGAGCACCCAGAAACGTCCTCCGGCGGCCACCAACCCATCGCCGGCCTCGGCAGCGCATTGCCCGGAGGAACCTCCGGAATCGCCCCTAACGGTCATATTGCTGCGCACGTAGTTTTCTACTTGTTTGCATAAAAACTCCTTGATGCACTATGACTAGTGCCTCTAAAAACTAACTTTTTGAGGCACTATGACTAGTGCCTCTAAATCCTAGCCATTTGAGGCACTATGACTAGTGCCTCTAAAAACCAATTTTTTGAGGCACTATGACTAGTGCCTCTAAATCCTAGCCAAAAGCAATTGTGTACTACAGTGACATATATTACAAAATGGCTCACATCAATCGAATTATATTAGGTAATGCACTCAAATCAAATCAATACAAATCACATTACAGTGACATTACAATTCGTCCACAACAATTGTAGATGTTCAAATTTAATTAAAAGTATTACAGTGACATATACTACATATGTTCACAGCCATATCTTTATTTAGACGATAATATTTTTGCAATACAAACTTTAAATAGGTTGAGACCATGAAAAAACGCCATGAAGGTTTCTGTCCAAGCATATGGGTTAATAGAGTTCTGGCCAGAACTAGCAGCCTCAAAAACGCCATGAAGGTTTCTGTCGAAACAAGCACCTACATATAGAAAGTAGCTATTTGCATCATGAGCACAGTGTGACACTAAATAAGAACAAACTGAGGAAAACATTCACCAAATTAGGGGAGCAAAGTTTGGATTTAGCAAAGACTGCTGTGTGCGTGCATAAATGCCTAGTGATGTGTACTAATTAAATCCTTGTATCATTACGGTTGTAACCTAATGGCGTTTGCGGCGTTACCTCGTGGTACTGGCATGTTTCGTGCTCGGTGCTATCAAGGAAGCCTTGCTCTCGCTATTGGTTTCGGATGCCGCTCACGATAATGGTTAATGGCCCTTCTGGTTGCCGCTCACGATAAAGGTTATAGACATGACATATATGCCTTGCGTGAATTATGGCATGCCGACTCGTGTGTCGCAACGGTAGATGGGTTGTTAAAATGTTTCCATGGAGCAAAAACAGGGAAAGAAGAAAACATGATACCATTATATGTGATTTTACCTCCTGAAAACAATCATAGTCAATCCATGCATCCGTGGTGTAGTGTACGATGATGTAACAACACAGATGCCATTGCCATCCTAGAAACATGGTAATTTGTATTATTCAAATATTTTTAAATTCCATTTCTCCTTTTTTATACCATTTGAAATATGACAGATTTCACTTTAGAATTAGTTCCATAGCTTCTTTCTCCTAGGGTCCCTTCTTGGATTTTGACACCTAGCCAGTAGAACACATCTCAAATCTCCTCTACCACAGTATGTTGTATGTAGTTCTGTACTCAAATTGAATCTGTAGTTTCTGCGGGCGCTTGGATACGTCTGTAGTAACCTCCATCTTCTAGTACATCGCCGCCACTGCAGCCGCACTGCCCACATCCACATGCCAGGAGATGATCGCGTGCGCGGCCACACTGCTGACCTCCACCGACCAGGAGGTGATCGCAGATGCACATTGACATCCGCCATCCACTATCCAGTAAAAGTGCGTCATAGCTAAACACCAGTCTGATGTGGTCGATTGTGAGATGGCAGATGAATTTGCCGAGCATGGAGTTGGCAGGTTATGTATTTTTTAATGAACTCATTGCGGCAGGTAAGTCAATATAAATAGTGTCTCTCTAACGCTCAACAGACTGAGAATTGAGCTGACTCTCGGTTGACTTATATCTACTCCTTCAGATCTATATTAATTAGATACATCCGAGTATTATTTTCATTTTGGTGCTTTGATCCCATCTTGTCTGATCCATTTGTTACCTTGTTGGTTTATTTTTTGTCAAGTTGTTGGGCTTGTAGTTGTTATGTTGGGCTGCAGTTGTTACTTTTTTCTCCTAGGTTCTTGCTATGTTGTCGGGCTTGGCTTTTGCATTGGGTTGTTTATTGTTTTGTTTGGCTAGACATCACACGTGACAAAGAAAACATAAAATAAAATAAAAATGAAATGTTTACCTCTTTGTTTCCATGGTAACAACCATTTTTGTCATATTTCGTGGGAAAAAAAGAAAAAAATAACATAGAAGCTAGAATTAACAAACAACAAAGCTCACCTAGCTACAACCCCTCACGACAATTTGAACCAAAATTGCAGTTTTGAGCCATCGCCGAGAGTGTTTTTTAAACCGAGTGTGGGGAGGGGGGTGTCCTATACACCGCTCGTAGTGGTGCGCCCGACTCGCGCCGCCTGAAGGAAACACAAGATAGGCCGACCCATTACCCTGGCTCTCGCTAGGAGAATGCCCTTCCCTTTTTACTTTATTCATTTTTTTTAAATATGAACAAATTTGAACATTTTCAGATCTGAACAAAACTGAAATTTAATTTTTTTTGAAATCTAGACAAATTGTAAATCCAAATTAATTTGAAACATGAAAAAGTTATAAATCTGAACATTTTTTAAAATCCGATTTTTTTCAAATCTAAACAATTTTCAAAAATAAACATTTTTCAAGTTAAACAAATTATAAATTTGAACATCTTTCAAATACAAACTTTTTAAAATCCAAACATAAATCTAAGCAATTTTCGAATTTGGACATTTAAAAAATAAATACAAAAATAAAAAATAAAAAACAGAAATAGAAAAGGAAAAAACACGTAGAAACCAGGCCAGAAACTAAAAACCTTGAAGAAAAAAACAACTAAAACCGAGAAAGAAAATCGCCTCCAATCTACTGGGCCTGACCCAACTCTACAAAGCGCGGGCGAGGGGTGCGGCAAATGTTATTGTCCACCCGGCGCATGCTTTAATACGCTCCACTCACGCGGGCACGCGCGTGGGGCCGGTCTATATAGCGTTTATTTTTTCATTCTTTTTCTGTGTCTGTTTTCTCTTTTCTATTTTCTGGTTTTTTGTTTTCCTTTTCTCTTTTATTTTTTGAACAAACAATTTTCGAATTTAATCTTTACTATTAAAAGCAAAGCGGTGGTGTCACACGATGTCACACTTTCACCTATTTACAGATCAATTGCCACCGCAGCACTTAACCCACGGATCTGTAATCCGGTTTAACTAACAACCACTAGATCCAAAATTTACGGAACTGTGATCTTTTGCTTGCGCTTGTTGCGCTGATATTTTTTTCCTCAACAAGATCCCGTTCACACCTCCTGCGTGATCCCGCAAAGAGAAAACACAGCGAAGAAATTCCGATAAACAACTAGAAGCCCTCACTCGATAGGTGCCAAAAAGAAACAAAATGAACAGCTGATGAGCAACTGACCCACGCACGAGAAAGTTTGGCCCAGCCTCGGCGGCACCGAATCTCGGCTGCTGCCTTTTTCGCCCAGAGGCAGCAAAGAGGCATAGATAACGATCGAGGCTGAAGGTGGGGATATTGTTCATTTTGTGTTTCTCTGCTGGCCGATCTAATCCGGCACGGTCACACCCCATGGTGCAGTTCCGGCCGTCCCCTTCCGTGCCGCACCCTGGCTCCGTGCAAGGACGAGTTCCCTACTGCGTCCATCACCAACATAATCGACATTGGTGGGAGGGCGGCTATCATTTACAACGGCGATATAGTTGGACAGGCACAACCAACGCTGGAGGTACCCAACCATGAATTGTGATTGTTGTAGATTTATTTTATTTCTTCTCCCCGGTTATATTTTTTCTGCAGACGCCATGGACTTTTATGTTACTCAACCTTCTATTACCTTAATTTGTATCAATTCGAAAATACAGACTGGTACTTGGTAACTTCCTCAATAGTTTGATTGATCATACAGCAGGTCCATAGTTTTCTTGCATCAGTGCCCCTGCCCATCAACATCAGGTAATACTTGCTAAACATAGAACTTTGTTCTTTTATAAATGCGCATATCTTATCCAGATTTACTATTATTTGGAGGACATTGCCTATTAAAATATTGGATGTGCAATATGACTTGTGACACATTGATTTAGCTAACCACTTTAAATACTACAGAGGAACTTCTAGAGTAATCAACATCCTGGCCCGCGCAATGTTTGGTGTTTCTTGTGCTATTGGATATTTTCATGCATAAGCTTGATCAGATGTATAAACAACAGTAAGCAAGTAAGCAGTAAGGAACTTCTCATTCCTCTCCCATCAGTCATTTTGAGTTCCCAGAATGGTGTCCAGTCCATTGTATAGCAGCTCCATGGTATGCAATCCATTTGTACAATGGATCTAGAAGCTTCTTAAAATAAGTGTTTTGATGTTTCAGCAATCAAATTCCAGTCTAACTTTATCTTGATTGAGTTGCTGCAGATTTGTTTGTAGAGGTGAAATCAAGACTGCCTGAAGATAAAATATACCATCTCACCTTTAGAATTCCCCCTCTACTCCTTGGAAACTGGGCTATCTCTATCCAACGGTTGTGATTGCTTGAGGTAGCTCTTTCTTGACGCATTTCATGATTTTGCTGTGATCCTCTAAAGTAGTGTAAGATTGAAGGTCCTAGATAAATAAACTATATGCTCGGCAGAAAGTTAAAGAAGGATGTTCAAATTTAAAAAGGATTTGTAGCCCTCTTATCTATATACAAAACAATCATGTTTAGACATTTGAGATGACAATCACCTTAAGGAGAATATGAAAGACAGTATGGCATGTCTTAAGAAGGAAGACCAATTTCAATCAATCTTTGTGTGGCTGATCATTTATGAAGGTTTGAACACACGGAAAGATCTAGCAGAGGACATGCAGGAGGTTCGTTTCAAAAGCACATGGTTTCTAACACTAAAACTTTGACCTTACCGTTGGTGATTTATTGCAAAATAGAAAGTTTCCTTGTAACTGGATATGAGGTCTTTTCCTACATGTGATTGAGAAAGGTTGATTATGTTTGACAAAGAAAGGTTGATTATGTTTTGACAATTTATGCAATTCTAAGCATGCAGGTTGTAAAATTTTCTGTACATGTCTTATCATTTATATAAATAAGTGACTTGGATTGGTCTAGATGACGTGTTGTAGTGTGTAGATATATGAGAATCTAGATAAATTCAAGTCACTTATTTTCAGAAAGAGAGAGTAGATCTTTCGACAACTTTGTCCATTTGCAATGAAAGCTATATTTTATAATGAAAATTTTAATCTCCTATCTGTGCCAACAATTACAAACTTGATATGAAGTTACACCGCAACTCATTGATCACCTCTTAGGCTTTGACGAGAAAGTAGGCAATTGGAGGGTGACTAGGGTATGGTAGTGTGCTACTAGGCAAGAGATGCATGGAATATTGTTGTTGCCACCTATATATCTAGATAAATGCGGAGGGTGTAATGCGAGGTGGGGGACTACATGCATGAAGCGTCGTCAAGAGAATATGTGGCACGAGGAAAATGATAACATTAATTTTAATTTTATGATTTTGTTCTCAGCATTCCAAAATCTAATTTATTGTACCGTGGCAACGCACGGGTATTCAGCTAGTATTTTTTAATATGAGCAATTATCGAATTTGAACAATTTTTAAATGCGAACATTTTTTGAATTTAAACAGTTTTCGAATGTGAACATTTTCCAGATTTTAACATTTTTCGAATATGAACAGTTTTTTTTAATTCGAACAGTTTGTATATATGAACATTTTTTATTTTGAACTTTGTACATTTTTTAGATTTGATCAAAATTTTGAATCTGAACATTTTCAAATCTGGATAATTTCCTATTTTGAATATTTTTCACATTCTTGGACAGAACTGCACCTTATACCTACACAGATATAACCAGGTTACACCGTTTAGCTGATAAGAAAAAAGAAAACGTGAGGGGTGAAAAGAAAACGTCCAGAACGACGAAGCATCAGCCAGAAAACAGATTTGGGCCTTGCCCACGTACGAGATGCACACGAGCGGAGCTTATTCTCGCGCGCGCGAAGCGTGAAATAGCAGCTCCCTCCCTGGGGGTGCTGGGCGCGACTTATCAGCACAGCGTTGAGCGGCCCATAGAATTTCACTTTTTAACTCCTTTAATTGCGTCAAATGGGCCGGCGTCCGTTATCGGCTTCTACTCCACTCCACAGAGCAAGTTATGCCGCACCTGATTAATCGGGTCATAAAACAGTCTATGTACTTGTACCTAGCGATTTGGCCCTTCTATAATTTTCCTAATCGCTCTGTCTGTCCACAGTTTTCCCCTCTTGCTGCGAATCGCATGAACCTGCCGCCGCCAGTGGCGATTAGTGGAAACGGTGGAACTTCGTATCCTTTGGTCACCATTGATATGAGTGGAGGTCCGTTACTACTTAATTTGCCTGTTTGTTTTTTTCTGAATTTATGCATATCTTGCACCTCAACGTTTTCCTTTCTCCCACTAATCTGTTGCCAGCTCTATTGGCAGCTGTGCCTATGTCTGCTGCCTAGGGTTGGTTACGCCTTGGATCAGATCTTTTTCCTCCCCGTACTGTCGTACGCAACCCATATTATCCTAACAATGGTCTTTTCCTTTCTTTTAGTTGCATGTTCTAGAGAACATACAAAGCTATGACATTGTAACATTTTTTTTCTTGAGATTCTACCGATCTTCTAAAAATTATCAGCAACCGTACATACAACCCTAAAAGTAACAAAAATTATAAATAGATTATTGGACCACCTAGCGACGACTATAAACACTAACATGAGCTGAAGGCACGCCACCGTCCTCGCTTTTCATCACCGTAGTCGGACAAATCTTGTCGTAGTAGAGCTTGTTATAATAGACAGACGAGAAGTCATCATGCTAAGATCAGAAAAGACCAGTGGACAAAACAGCAGCAATCGCTAATGATAACAACCGTAGACTGGAAGAGACTGACCTAAAATCACAGTAACGAACACGAAAACAAACCGGATTCCAGAGAATCCGCCGGACAAACAACTTCACACGCCCTTCCATATTTTACGGGATTTGTTGTCGTAACTACCGATTTTGACAATAGTCATTACTACTATACTTTATACTAGTCTTGGTTTGGATACTAGTACAAATCCACATGAACCGTCCGATCTGCAAAAATGAATGGCCTACACCTAATTGGTAGTACTGTAGAAGTCCTCTTATTCTAACTCTAAGATGTAGCCTTCGTCACAATATCCCGAAGAAGACACTAAAAACAGGCTAAACAAAAATCAGAAAACCTCTTGCTGGTGAGATACCGTGGTTCGCTACACCTCTAAGGCTCTAGAGCTACCGGAGACGGAGCGGACCGGCGACATCGCCAACGAGGGGAACGAATCCCTAGATGGGTTTTAGCTAGCTCCTCTCTGTGGCGGCGACTACGATCTGACATTGCACTTCTCACTCTATTAGTTTATGTGTCTTATTTGGCTTAATTTTTGCTTGCCGATGCAATTTTCCATTTATCATCGATGATAGTGGACGAGTGATTCTTTTTTATCTCCTATTTTATAGCTTTCCACATTCCGGTTGATTTTGATACAACAAAAGAAGTGGTTGCTTCGGTGATGGCAATGAAGTTTGTTAATGGGGCTGATCTGATCATGTGCCTGGATAAAATTTTCGGTGTTCTATTTTTTTAGGTGCCTTCACCAATAGCTGGTTAAATTAAACAATAGAGTTTGTAGAATAGAGCAAGGGATATGAGCTGGTTAAATTAAACACGCGTATATTAGTATAATGGATTATCCTCACAGACGGAACCCTGCACACACTCCAAAAAGGGGCAAGTCTCACGAGAAAGTTTGGACTAGACGATATTCACTCAAAAAGGCCCTCGGTAAATGGCTCCCCAACCTTACGTATCAATCTAATTACATGCAACTCTAGGTTCATAGAGCACGGGCTCATCAACTCACGGATCTTAAAGTAGAATGCCTCTCTCTACCACCCCACGTCGACATCAATCAAATTTGATGGGCATTTGTCAACGAAAGCCTCGGCGGCATGGTGTAGGAGAAGATGATGATGGTGATGTATGCCTGCGATGGCATTGGCACATGTATAGCAGGCGACTTGGCAAAAGCGGTGCGAAGAGGAGGTTGTGGCCACAAACTTTGCACCGAAGAACGCCATGAAAGCCGGTTGCACCCTAAATATTTAAGAGGGGTTTATTTGGCAAAATCTTTATTAAATGAGATAATTAGTGTCACAAATGACAAATTAAGGGGTAAAAGTTGAAATATACTCTTCCTAAAAAAAACTCTTTTATCCAAATAATGGGGCCTAAAGCAAAACAATGATCCTGCACTCACTGGTACATGCACATCGCATATTCATGTACATTGATGTATTGCATTCAAGGAAACGGGTGCGCGAGCAGAGCAGCCAGCCCCAACACACGAGCGACGTGGCACCCGTTCGCATGTACCGACCGACCACGCGACGGTGACCGGGCAACGAGGAGGAAGCTGCAGCCTGCATGCGCACAGCCACAGCCATGCAATGATGCAATGCACACTCATGCGGCCATGCGTTCACACGGTATTTTCAGTATCGCATACACAATAATCGCTGTATTTTCAGTATTAGTAGTTCCTACCCCAAAACATGGAGAGACTACGACCTCAAGCAGCCAGCGCGTACGTACCGAGAATGATTCGTCAGCGAAGATCAAATCGGCTGCTGGCGTGTACATGTATATAATATGTGGCGCATGGTCAACTGTGGCCATGGGATCATTGTGATGGATCACGTGGTAACGGCACCGTCATGACCCCCAGCTGCGTGGTGTGTGTGTGTGTTTGGGAGGCATACGCTGATACGTATCTCAGCCTCAGGTTCATGATCGATGAGCATCTACGTAACAGCTGAATCACTTAAAAACTGTGTTAGTATCATGTGAAAATGGTCGTGACTCGTGGACAAGCCTGACAAAAACGAAGGGGAATGCTTATTTTCTTTCCTATGCTAAGTGGTTCTTTTTTGCCAACGGAGGATGATGTCTTGAATCGGTCGATGAATTTCCTTGAAACAGCGTTTTTTTCACATGCCTGAACCGATAAGAAGTGATGAAAAAAGCCGAATAAAGATAAATCTAAAGATAGGCACATCTTGAGAAAACACCTACAACTACTAACTAGAGGGTGTCACCAAATGGGCGCTAGCATACCAATATTAAAAGTACACCTAGCTGTTTCAAATACGGGGAAATAACTACGTACATCTAGCGTTTGCCGACTAGCCGTTGCACGCCGACTTGCCCCCTCCGTCAGGCCGGCGCGCACGGAGACGAATCGTACGTGACCTCTCAAGATGTTTGAAGGTACTCCGATCCGTCCACGGAGCGACAGTTGAATCTAATATCGAGAGAGGGGGGGGGGGGGGGGGGGGGGGGGGATATATCAAAGTTAATTAACTATGTGCCAAAGTCAAACCCAGTGTACGGTGTACAATATACACACGCATGTATATTACGTAACATGTTGAACTGGCAAAAACACACGCGCGCGCGCTCATACCTAAATTGAAACGGCATGTTTTACCTTTTCCTGTTTATTAATTTCTTTGTCAGCGCTGCACGTCGCTATCGTTAACCGCGGTTTTACTTGTGCAGCAGCCATTCTCGGCGCCCACACTCCACGGATGACAGATCGAGATAGATCGTCGTCGGGCGTATGCCCTGTGGAGTCAGCTCTCGGGGCGATTGGCTGCCTCGCTTCTGTACAAGTACAGTATAAAAAACTACACCTCGCTGGGCAAATATTTACTGCACACACCAACCGATCGACCCGATCGTGTTAAACACTTTTTCTTTCCCACCGGGCAGTCACATATCCAGTTGCACGTGTCGATCCCCAAAAGATGTTTAGTCAGAAACAAAAACCAACTTACCCCCAGCCTATGGTTGGATGACTAGAGGGTGGTTGTATTCTTATTCCACCAGATTTTAAATTCCATGTTTCGTACCGTGTGTTGTATAAAAGACGGAATATTTTTTCAGCGAAGGAGTTCCGTCGACAGCGAGGCACTCGTGGTGATATCGTCAATCTCAAGACCCAGTCCGTCGGCTCAGTCTTTCAAAGGTGCTCAAGGAGTAGGGTGTATGTGTGTGCGTTCAAAGGGATGGATGCATGTATAATTTGTGAGCGTCTATGATTGTACTGTGTTTTAAAAAAAACTTTATCCGAAAAAAAGTTGCAAACTCATCGTATGTCACTACGGGAACAAGACTACGGGAACAAGACAACGATGGCCAAACCATTAGACGACACCCTAAAAAATAACCGCCTGCCCCGAGGCGAAAAACCGAGCAAACCGGCCGTCGGTCCAGGTTGATCGTCGGTGTAGGATGGGATAGGCCAACGGCAGCCGGCGTAGACCGGGCCGTTAGGGTAACGGATTGGCCATGACGGCAATGACGACGTCAAGGCTACATAGACGGCTAGATTTCACACCTACGCCGACAGCTTTTATTTTTTCTTTTTGTCACATTAATTCTAGAAAAATCATAACTAAATCATTCTAATTTAGAAAAATACATATAATATACCAAAATCTACAAAAAAAAAAGATATATCTATGTAATCTCAAATATTATATATTTTTGTTAAATAAAATATAAAAACATTACATATACTTTCGTATAACACACTTTCCAAGCGCCAGAAATAAGGTGTTTTGTGAAACAACCAACAAATGAAAGATTCAAAATGGTACCACCCCATTTTTCAAAAATGCTAGAACACCTTCCATAAATATGTTCCCAACCGGAATGTCTTAAACTTTTCTGTCTGCCCCTCATGAAAAGACAAATTTATGCTGAATCGGCAGGAAATGGATCAGATTTGAACTACATGTACATGACCTGATGCTCATGATTTTTCACAAAAATCAATTTTAGATTCATAATATGCTATTTTATCCGAGATCCAAGACAAATTTAGCGAGGCTCGGCCCCTAGCTAAGAATCTTCATACCCATCTGTTTGACCATAGTTTGAAATGGGCATAAGATATTCAAAATGATCCGAACAATGTTAAACCTTCGTATTGCATCAATTTATGTAATATTATTGCAAGGAAAAATATCAAAGTTGGTATATTGATTGCATTTAAAAAAAAACTTCACAAAAATGAGCTATCATGTTCGAAGTTTTATGTTTTTTAATCAAACGACCAATGTTATGGCTAGAATCATGGCATAGTTTATAATGATATGCCCATATTATGCATGTATATGCATCATGGGATGACGAACAATGTTGCAGGAGGAAATTTTTCTTTTCATCGCACCAAAAAGCCATTTTCAATTTTGTGAGTGCCAAAAACAGGGTGTTGTGTAAAGCAACCACCAAATGGAAGTTTCAAAATGGTACCACCCCACTTTTAAAAATTCTAGACCACCTTTCATTGACAATGTGACAACCGGGCCGGGATATCTTAAACCTTTTCGTCCATCCCTCGTGAAAAAGATAAATTTCTGCTAATTCGGTAGGAAGTGGATCAGATTTAAACTACACGTACATGATCTGATGCTCATGATTTTTTGGAAAATAATTTTAGGTTCCAATTTTCTATTTCATCATAGATTCATTGCAAGTTTAGTGAGGCTCTGTAGGGGTTCGTAGCATGGAAAACAAAAAATTTCTACTGCATGAATACACAATCAAGATCTAATCTATGATCAAGCCAAGATCTATCTACTAGATTGTAGCAACGAGTCAATAGAATACTAACCCTCGAAAATCCAAAGCGGTTAACGAGAGCAGATTCTCGTGGGTGATGTAGTCGTACACTTGCCGATCTCAAGATCGCGTAGACGATCCTTTCGGCGCTGCGTTCCGGCAGCGCTTCCGCAGTCGGTCACACGTTCGGTACTCAATGAAGACCTTCCTCTCCCTTGTTCCAGCAGGCAGTGGAAGTTGTAGCACTCTCCTCGCGATTCCGGCAGCACGATGGCGTGGTACTGGAAGTAGAGGGGAGATCTCGCAGGGCTTCGCCTTAAGCCGGAGTGAGTATGGTGGAGTATGAGAGAGGCCTTGGTGATCTAGGGTTTAGAGGGCACCAAGGGGAGGGCTTGGCCGGCGGCTAGGGTTTGGGGAAACCCTAACTCGCCGAGTTAGAGGATCCCTAGGCGGCGGCGACTTGGAGGAGGCCGGTGGCTAGGAGGCTAGGGTTTGGGGTGTAGGGAGAGGGGGCGCCCTACCCCTCCTTATATAGGAGGGGAGAGGCGGTTTGGGGAGGAGGGAGTCCTCCAACTCCTCCTCATGGCCGGCGGGTGGGAGGGAGTGGGACTTCCTCCCCAAGTAGGTTTCCTACTCTCCCTCCACCAAGCAAACTTGAGATTTGACTTTTTCAAATTGGCGTTTGACTTTCAAACTTCGATTTGATTTCTTCTCTTTATTTTGCCCAGCCAAGTGACCTAGTACATGATGCAACCATTCCACATTGTCATGACACATCCATGTACCCTTCCCCTCCGGAGTGCCGGACCTTCCAGACCCTTCTAGAACATTCCGGGTGAAAACACCGGAATCATTCCTGAACTCCGAAACAAGACTTTCCTTATATGAATCTTATTCCCCGGACCATTCCGGATCTCCTCGTGATATCCCAGATCCCATCCTAGACTCCGAACAACATTCGTTCTCTTACCCATCATTCCATAACTACTCAACAACATTGAATCCTTAAGTGTGTCTCCCTACGGTTCGTGAATTATGCGGACATGACCGAGACACTTCTCCGATCAATAACCAATAGAGGAATCTGGAAATTCATATGGCTCCCACATATTTCTACTATTACTTTGCGATCGAATGAACCACTTACATACGATACCAATTTCCCTTTTTCTCACGATAGTTTACTTATCCGAGGTTTTGATCGTCGGTATCTCTGCATACCTAGTTCAACCTCGTTACTGATAAGTACTCTTTTCTCGTTCCCGTGATATGTGATCCCTTGTGAACCAGTCACATGCTTGCAATCTAATTGAATGACATTCCACTGAGAGGGCCCAGAGTATATCTATCCGTCATATGGATGGACAAATCCCACTCTTGATCCATGTGCCTCAACACATACTTTCCGAACACTCAATGCCACCTTTATAGCCACCCAGTTACGGTGTGGTGTTTGATGTCATCAAAGCATCCTTCCGGTGATGGTGATTAGCATGATCTCATGGTCGAAGGAATTAGGTTACTATGTATCAGAAATCTTATAGCAAATGAACTATATTAAATGACTTGATCTTTATGCTACGCTTAACTATAGGAGTATGTCCATCACATCATTCTCCTAATGATATGACCCTGTTGTTAATAACATCTCTATGTTCATGATCAGGAAACCATCATCATATATTAACCAACAAGCTAGTTTAACAAGAGGCTTTACTAGGGACTCTTTTATGTTTACAAATCACACAAGTATTAATGTTTCCGATTAATACAATTATAGCATGGTATGTAAACATTTATCATAAGCATGAAGATATGATAATAACCACTTTATTATTGCCTCTTGGGCATATCTCCAACAGTCTCCCACTTGCACTAGAGTCAATAATCTAGTTTCAAACCTTTGTGTATTCAACACCTATGGCTTTTCGGTGTTGTATGTACACGATTGCTAGTGGTCAACTGATCTCTAGATCTGACACTTCCAGGTCTGTGTGTAATTGCATGTCTTTACGTCTCTACGCATCACTCATTCTCTAATGAGATGGCTTTGTATAAATTTGGTCCTTTGGTGAGACCTTTAGTTCTTTGGGGTTAAAACATGTTGATAATATTGTCGTACAATATATCTTCATAGTATTATCCCGCTGTGAACTACACCTAGTTTGATAAAAAACTACTTGACACAAATGCCCTCTTTAGCTGCTATAATAGCAGTCATATACTTAGCCTTTTGTTGTAATATCTGTCACAATGTCTTAACTTTGGAACTCATCCAAATCCATTATGGAACTTACTTTCCATTATATTGTGCCACCTTAGTTTAAATTGAGATAAACTTAATTTGTACTTTGTGACAAAACTAGTATCAATGTAGTACTATTACAATGAACTAACCATCTATTTGCCACTTCTACAAAATAATATACTCTTAGTTCTTCCAAAAGATCATAAGAATATCCTTACTATCGTCCAATGATCATCTTATGAATCATTCTGGTATATGCTCATAACATTTAGAGCATAGGACATATCTGGATTTGTACATATCACAGTATGATTGATATAAATACTCTTTGTGATTTCATACATCAAGTATCAATCTATACTTGAATCTTTGTTTCACTTACCAAGTGTCAATACAGTTGAATATATCATCAATATTGAACTCATTCAATCCTTTCTGTGCGACAAGAACCTTTCTTGTAGTTTCTATATTGAACTCATTCAATACATCATCTATGTACTTTCGGTACAACCACATTAGCGTCTATTGATGCCAAATATTTGGATTTTGCCTAAGTCTTTCATCGGGATGAAGTTCTTAATATGTGTTAATAAAAGATACATCATTTCCAATCAACAATATGTCTTCCACATAATGTATTAGAAACATGTCTTAGCGCTCCCACTTAATTTCTTGCAAATGCAAGCATCTTCATCGTCTCCGACGAATTTAAACTTATTTAACAGTTTCATCATAGTGAAGATTCCAACTCCGCAATGCTTACTTCAACCATTGAAGTTTGCATATGCTTTTAGCATCCTTTGAATTAACAAAACCCTTTGGACCGTGTTATGCATACGTCCTAGGTAACAATTCTATTAGAAGAACTTGTTTTATTTATTCAACTATCACACAACAAAATCATATGTCGTGGTTGCTACATTAATCCGTCTAGACTAAATATCGCTTAATGAAAGATCAGATCTTGTCATAGTCAACTCTTTGAACATTGTCATGAAATCTTTCCCGACATGTCGATAATTTCATAGATGTGAAACATCCATGTCTATTTCTTTATACATCCAAATATGACTGTAAGGTCTCGTACCTTTCCAGAGGGTCTTTCAAGCTCAAAGCTTGATCTCTTGTATATGGAACTACCACGGATTTTATGGCTTCAAGCCATTTGACGGAGTCAGGACCCATCATTGCTTCTTTGCATGTAGTCGGATCATTATTTTCAAATAATGATTTAACTCTCAAATCTTGGTATTTTATTGTTTACCCGACCTACTTGTTTCAATAGGAACTTAGATCTTCGTGACCACAACCTTTGAGGCACGTGATCCATGAGCATTGTTGCTGCCTCCGGAACACTTTTCGGTGTTGCGCAACTTTGCACATATAGCTAAGGTTCTTTTAACCTTATCAAAGTTCTATTGTCCTCCCACTTATCTTTTCACGAAAAATTCCTTCTCAAAGAAACTTGACGTTCTAAGCGACAAACACTTTTGTCTCTAATGTTATGGAGGAACAGTTATTCGAAATAACATACAAAGACGGGTTCATCCGACTTTGGTTACAAACATCTTTCTTATGCATAGAATACCAATGTTTAAGAAAGGACAACTTGCGTTTTATCCCAAACCATAACTTTATATGGTGTCATTTCAACGGATTATGATGGAGCTCTTTTCAGTGGAAAAAGCGGTAGTCTCTAAAGCTTTTAATCTTTAAAATATAATGGCAGTTTTATGAATTACACCTTTGATCTTACCATGTCAAACAAGGTTTAATTACATACCTCGAACGCTCCATGCTCTTATGGTGTTTCGGGAAATGCAAATCCACGGAACGATTCCTTAAACCTTAGGTATTATGCAAAACTTGTAACTCAAATATCTTCCTTTATGATCTTATCATAAACTATTTATATTCTTGTTACAATGATTTTGCACTTCATCTTGAAAGTCTTTGAACTTTTCAAATGTTTCATACTTCATCCTTATTAAGTAAATATTCATATATTCACTCAAATTTTCGGAGAAAGCATATGAAGTTGAAATCCATCGCTCTTGACTACACATAATGGACTTCATACAACAATATGTACAAGTTCCAATAAGCTAGTCATTCGTTCCCTTTTGGCCTATGAACGAAGTTTTAATTATCTCTAGGAAAGTTTCACAAGCGTCATTTGATCAAAATCGAAAGACTCCAAAATTCCATCCACATGGAGTTTCTTCATGTTTTCTTTCCAACATAATATAAATGGCGATGTGACTTCCTAAGTGATCTTTCAATCAATTTGTCTTTCGACATTTTTAGCACTAGTTTTATGGATGTGATTTCTCCAACGAGATTTGTAAATCATCCATCTTATATGGATTACGGCAATCATTTGAACAACCCTTTTGTTCTCATAACACCTGATAAAACAAATCTTGAAGGCAAGATTTGATGTTTAACGAGCAACACAATAACACTTTATTTGTTCTCAATGAACATCATCACATATTCTTTTGCTAGTTTCTGTTGTTTCGTATGACGATTCATACCAACAAATTCAGTATTTAATACTTAAGAACCACATTATTTAACAAGCAAATAATACAACCATAAATCGTATATCCTCTATATACCTAAACTAAACAATTCTAGTCTTTTATTTTCTGCCATATATTTATAAGATTCTCTTTCAGTATTTTCTTTTTCTGTTTGAAAGAATCTATTAACATCAATAGTGGAGCCATATACATGACACATAGTCCAAAGCGTGTATAGTTAAATACCAATGTCTTTGGACTTGCACTTTGAAGTAGATCACCATCATCAAATGTTTGGTGTTCTTTCAAATTCCTTTCTTTAGTAATCTCTTGGTGTAGTAAACATTTTACCTACATCAAATATTCACCCTTATCATGGAATTATCCATTATCAAGCTACTTTTAGCTTATAACGGTGAATCGCGAGTATAATGTTGCTCTCCAAAAACCTTTTGCAGGATTACGACAACTAGTGTCTCCAACCTTTTGCAAATTCTCATCAAATATGGGAACATAAACTTTGCCATATTATACTCTATCATGTTGTAAACAAAATATTGTTTCAGATATTACAATATCTTCCACATACGATGGTTTCTGAAACAATTCTTTCAGCTCCTAGATAACCTTGATATTAAAACAATCTTTTGAATATCAAGAATCATGGAGATAAACATGATACTCATATACCAACACTGGAAATTTGTTACTCTTGATTTAATACCAATTATTAAACTTCTCGGAGTAACCAGAACTTACTGAAAGTTTGCAATAGGACTTTTAAACTTTATATTAACACTTCAAAACAATACGATACCAGTTCGTAAAGTAACTAACCAGAATTCTATAGTTCTATCATCTCAATTAAAACTAAGCGCAAGGTGGTAAACGGATGCCAATGACAACAACAACTATGCAAATTCACTTTGATTTAATTTATTATAAATAGTGTTCAACTTTTAATCATATTCCTGTTGAACTCCCACTCAAAACAATATCCCTCATATTGTTTTAGTGATCACATGAACCAAATCCACCACATCAAAACCGACCATCACGAGATTTGATGTAGCTTCAATGGCGAACAATCAACATGTTCATCATATCTACTATATGACTCATGCTTTACCTTTCGGTGATCCGTGTTCCGAGACCATGTCTGTACATGCTAGGCTCATCAAGATCAAACCTTAGCATCCGCATGAGCAAATCTGGCTTGCTCACTTTGTATACACTCGCAGAATCTAACACATCCAATCATCACGTGATGCTTCAAAACAACGAGCTTTAGCAACGGTGCTTACTAAGGATGAACACTTTAAAACTTGAAATTGTGTGCTTGAGGGATCATCTTATAATGCTACCGTCGTGAAATAAGCAATACAAGATGCATAAAAGGATTAACATCACATGCAATTCATAATATGTGATATGATATGGCCTTTCTTCTTGTGATTCCGATCTCCATCTTCAAGCACGAACATGATCTCCATCATCACCGGTATAGCATCAAGGTCAATGGCACCGTTTCATGGTTGTCGTCCACCAGTTTTAACTATTACAACTACTTTGAATAGACACGCATGTCTTAACGGAATTAAAATACAACCATATGGCTCCTGCCGGTTGCCAACTTACAATAAGGAACATTGCATACATCATATATAATCACAATCATGGCCATATCACATCACAGCACACCCCTGCAAAACAAAGTTAGACGCCTCTAATTTTCTTTGCATATTTTACGTGGTTTGGGGCTTTCAATAAGTGTTGTTCTAACTTACGAACAAGAACCACAACGTTGATGCTTGAACTATCAAGTGCCCGTTGTAAATTGAATATTTACTATGATGGGAGAGACAGACACCCGCAAATCCACTTATGCAATACAAGTTGCATGTTGAGCGTGGAGCAAGTCTCATGAACGATGTCATGTAAGGTTAGCCAGGGCCGCTTCATCCCACCATACCGCAAGATGCAAAGTACACAAGAAGCAATTGATAATAAAAGCATCACCGTCCACAATGACCATTGTGTTCTACTCGTGCAACAGATCTACATATAGACACGGCTCTGATACCACTGTAGGGGTTCGTAGCATGAAAAACAAAAAATTTATACCGCATGAACACACAATCAAGATCTAATCTATGATCAAGCCAAGATCTATCTACTATATTGTAGCAATGAGTCAATAGAATACTAACCCTCGAAGATCCAAAGAGGTTAACGAGAGCAGATTCTCGTGGGTGATGTAGTCGTACACTTGCCGATCTCAAGATCGCGTAGACGATCCTTCCGGCGCTGCGTTCCGGCAGCGCTTCCGCAGTCGGTCACACATTCGGTACTTGATGAAGACCTTCCTCTCCCTTATTCTAGCAGGCAGCGGAAGTTGTAGCACTCTCCTCACGATTCCGGCAGCACGACAGCGTGGTACCGGAAATAGAGGGGAGATCTCGCAGGGCTTCGCCTTAAGCTGGAGCGAGTATGGTGGAGTATGAGAGAGGCCTTGGTGATCTAGGGTTTATAGGGAACCAAGGGGAGGGCTTGGCCGGCGGCTAGGGTTTGGGGAAACCCTAACTCGCCGAGTTAGAGGAGCCCTAGGCGGCGGCGACTTGGAGGAGGCCGGCGGCTAGGAGGCTAGGGTTTGGGTTGTAGGGAGAGGGGGCGCCCTACCCCTCATTATATAGGAGGGGAGAGGCGGTTTGAGGAGGAGGGAGTCCTCCTCCAACTCCTCCTCATGGCCGGCGGGTGGGAGGGAGTGGGACTTCCTCCCCAAGTAGGTTTCCTACTCTCCCTCCACCAAGCAAACTTGAGATTTGACCGATTTGATTTCTTCTCTTTATTTTGCCCAGCCAAGTGACCTAGTACATGATGCAACCATTCCACATTGTCATGACACATCCATGTACCCTTCCCCTCCGGAGTGCCGGACCTTCTAGACCCTTCTAGAACATTCCTGGTGAAAACACCGGAATCATTCCCGAACTCCGAAACAGGACTTTCCTTATATGAATCTTATTATCCGGACCATTCCGGATCTCCTCGTGATATCCCAGATCCCATCCGAGACTCCGAACAACATTCGGTCTCTTACTCATCATTCCATAACTACTCAACAACATCGAATCCTTAAGTGTGTATCCCTACGGTTCGTGAATTATGCGGACATGACCGAGACACTTCTCCGATCAATAACCAATAGAGGAATCTGGAAATTCATATGTATCCCACATATTTATATGATTACTTTGCGATCGAATTAACCACTTACATACGATACCAATTTCCCTTTGTCTCACGATAGTTTACTTATACGAGGTTTTGATCATCGGTATCTCTGCATACCTAGTTCAACCTCGTTACTGATAAGTACTCTTTTATCGTTCCCGTGATATGTGATCCCTTGTGAACCAGTCACATGCTTGAAAGCTAATTGGATGACATTCCACCGAGAGGGCCCATAGTATATCTATCCGTCATATGGATGGACAAATCCCACTCTTGATCCATGTGCCTCAACACATACTTTCCAAACACTCAATGCCACCTTTATAGCCACCCAGTTACGGCGTGGTGTTTGATTTCATCAAAGCATCCCTCTGGTGATGGTGATTAGCATGATCTCATGGTCGAAGGAATTAGGTTACTATGTATCAGAAAGCTTATAGCAAATGAACTATATTAAATGACTTGATCTTTATGCTACGCTTAACTATAGGAGTATGTCCATCACATCATTCTCCTAATGATATGACCCTGTTGTTAATAACATCTCTATGTTCATGATCAGGAAACCATGATCATATATTAACCAAAAAGCTAGTTTAACAAGAGGCTTTACTAGGGACTCTTTTATGTTTACAAATCACACAAGTATTAATGTTTCCGATTAATACAATTATAGCATGGTATGTAAACATTTATCATAAGCATGAAGATATGATAATAACCTCTTTATTATTGCCTCTTGGGCATATCTCCAATAGGCTCAGCCCTGAGCTAAGAATCTACATGCCCGCCATTTTGACCATAGTTCGAAACAGGCATAAAAATTCAAAAATGATCCAAAAAGTGTAAAATCATTGCGTTGTGTCACATTATGTGACATAGTTGCAACTAAAAATATCAAACTTGGAATATTGCAAATATCTCAAAAAACACGTCTCAGAAATGAGATATTATGTTCGAGGTTTAATGGTTTTGAGGCCAAACAAACAATGTTATGGATAGAATCGTGGCATAGTCTATGATAATATGCCCATATTATGGACACATGTGCATCTTAGGATGGCGAACAATGTTGCATGAGAAAGTTTTACTTTTTGTCGCATCAAAAGGCCATTTTCTATTTTCTGAGTGCCAAAAGTATGTGTGTTTTGAAACAAGCACCAAATGAAAGTTTCAAAATGGTACCATCCCATTTTTCAAAAATACTAGACCACCTTGCATTGAAAATGTCTCAACCGGGGTATCTTAAATCTTTCCGTCCATCCCATGTGAAAGATCACGGATGCCGCCTAGAGGGGGGTGAATAGGCGGTTAAAAACTTTTACGGGAAGAGCTTAACAAAGGCAGAATAAAATTAGCGTTTTCTTTTATCAAGCACAAAGCCTATATATACTAAGGTTCACCTGTGTGCACCAACAACCTATGCTAAGCAAGACATGTAACAAGGTGACAATAATAAATAATACTTCAAGCGCGAAGGCTATCACAATGTAAACTGCATAAGGAAGAGGCTCGGGTATAGAGATAACCGAGGCACGCGTAGACAACGATGTTTTACCGAGTTCCTCCCTACAAGGGAGTGCGTCTCATTGGAGGGGTGGGCGGTATTAAGACCACCAACGCCACAAGAGGCATCACACTATTCTCCCGAGCACCCGCCACACGGCAAGCACCCGATCCACTGTGGGACGCTTGGAGGCGGTCACCAAAACCGTACAAGATTGGGCAATCTCCACAACTTAATTCGAGGCTCCAATAATCACCATCAAAGCCACAAACTTGTGGAGAGATCCACAACTTAATTGGAGGCCCCAAGAACACACCACAAAGGCCATATATCGTTTAGGATTACAAGAATCCAAGTGGAACAAGCTTCTTGATTTCGCCAACCAAATCCTCAGAGGAGAACTCAAACCGATGCACCTAATGCAAATGGCAAGAACACCACAAAGATTATCCAATCCTTCACTCTCAAATTCTAAAAAAGCTACTAAAGCTATTGGGGGATAAGATAGGAAGAATAAAAAGAGAACACCAAATCTTCCAAGATCTAGATCGCAAAGATTCACTCACAAAGAGATGACAATCTAGATCTTCTCAATCTTTCTCTCAAATAGATGCAAGAATCATTGGATGGGGGAGAAAGAAATCAAGATCAAAATAGGTCAACAACAATGGTGGAGCTTGAGGGAAAAGAGGAAGAAGAAGCAACTAAAAAGGAGAGAGAGGGAGCTTACATATGGCCAAAGGATTTATGCACGTTGGGGGGCCAAATTCCGACCTAGGTCGGTAGTACCGCAGTGGGACGGTACTACCGGACCCCGACCTGGCGAAGCGAGAGAGGAGGTGAGAAGAGGGCTTGCGAGCAGCAAGAGAGAGAGGGCGCGCAGGGGATCGGGGGCAAGCAAACGAGCGTGCGGAAGCAGCTGGCGAGCGCGCACACGAGGAAAAGTCACGAGCAAGCGGCGACAACTGGAAGAGGCCACGCGAGCTGGGCCAGCGGTACTACCGCCTAGGCTTGGGCCGGTAGTACTGACCAGCATGGTCGGGCGAGGCAGAGAGCTGAGCAGTGCGTAGTGGTTCTGGTATTACCGCCCGGCCGAGAAGCAGAAACCCTTTTTATTTTTATTTTCAAATCAAATAAAAGGCAAACTTCAAAATGCAATAACTGGAGTTTGGAAACTCCGATCGACCCGAAACCAATTTTGTTGAAAATATTGGATACCACCAAGTGAGAATATATCATGTATGATAATGTGAGATACCTCCCTTGATGAGAAACCGGGAAAACTCCAAGATAAAAAATGCAATAAGATAAAAAGGGGCATCCGTTTTTTATGAACTAGAGCTTATTATGAAGATTACCACAAGCTCTAGATCCTAATATGGATAAGATCCAAATAATAACCAAAAAGGATGATGCTAAGAATGCAAAGGTTTGAGCTCTCTCTAAAAGATATGATCGAGTTACTCACTCAAGAGCCCCTCTTGATAGTACGGCTATCTATACTAAACTCGGTCTCCCAAAAACAACATGAGACCGGCAAAAGGGAAAACATATCAAGACTATACCTTTGCTTTGAGTATTCCACTTGAACTCGATGTAGATGATCTTGTCCTTCTCAAGATGGACACCTTTCTTGATTGCTCTTACACGCACTCGCTTGATGAAGACTTGCAACTTGATCCCCCATACATCATGGGGATGTAGGGTTCGCAGCATAGAAAACAAAAATTTTCCTACGATGTGAACTATATACCAAGATCTATATACTAGATACAAACAACGGGCGAATGTATATCCGTAGAGAACATACCCTTGAAGACCGACAAAGCTTAACGAGTTCAACTCGTGGTTGATGTAGACGATCTCTTGCCGATCTCAAGATCGAGAGGAAGTCCTAGCGCCGCAAATCAGCAGCGCATCCGTGCTCGCACACACGTTCGAGGCACCGAGCAACCTCTGCCTCCTCGCTCCAGCGATGCAGCGGAAGCACAACTCTTTCTTGCCGAATAGCCACCGGGAACATGTATCTCGCTAGTCCGAGACCATGGGGGATAAATTCTAGAGGGGGAGAGAGATCCTTCACGAGGAGGTGTGAGAGACAAGTGAGGAGGGGGGCTCCTTTTATAGGAGGAGGGGGGGGGCACCCAAGGGGGTGGCCGCCGGCCATGGGGGCTGCCCCCTCCCCTCCTTCATTCATGTGGGTGGACACTCCACTCACAAAATGCCCTTTAAATTTCCTCCACTCAAAAGTCCACTCAAATTCCCATTAAATTTCCACCAAATTTAATGCAAACTCTCATTAAATAAAACTCTTTTATTTTATTCAGAATTTTGTCAATTACTTTAATGACAAACATTCACAAATAACCCTTTGCTAGAATTCTATTTCACATGCATAACCACTTTATGCAATTTCACCCGAAAACCTGTTTCGGTATCTAGTGAAATAAATTCCTGCGCTTGTTCATTCTTTCGGCATGAAACATTTGCTCCAATTGGATGTCGGTGTCTCTTAAGTGTGTCACCCTACGGTTCGTGAATAATGCGGACATGATCGAGACCCCTCTCGGATCAATAATCAGAAGCGGGATCTGGAGACCCATACTGACTCCCACACATTCAACGATGACTTTCTTGTGATCGTCGGAACCTTTTACGCTAGTATCTTAATCCCTTTATTTCACGATATATTACATGCCCGAGATTCGATCATCGGTATCTCCATACCTAGTTTGATCTCGTTACCGACATGCACTCTTTTCTCGTTCCTGTGATATAACATTCTAGTGATCAAATCACTTGCTTGCAAGCTAATCAATGTGATATCACCGAGAGGGCCCAGAGTATATCTATCCGTCATCGGGATGAACAAATTCCACTCTCAATCCATGAGCCTCAACATAACACTTTATTAGTTCTGAATCCATCTTTATAATCACCCTGTTACGGTGTGACGTTTGATGTTATCAAGAAACTCTTCCGGTGTTAGTGATTGACATGATCTCATGGTCTAAGGATTAGGATCACTTCGTAAGTTGTTATAGCAATATAAACTCAATGACTTTGATCGTAATGCTATACTTCGGATGAATGTTCATCACACCATTACACTAATGTTGTGATCCCGTTATTAACAACATCCAATGTCCATGATCAGGAAACCTTGATCATCTTGTTAATCAACGAGCTAGTTTATGAGAGAGGCATAACTAGGAACTTTCTGTTTGTTTATTAAACACACATGTATTAACGTTTCCGTATTAATACAATTATAGCATGCAAAATAAACATCTATCATATACTTGGAATACACATAATAAACACTTTATTATTGCCTCTCAGGGCATATTCCCTTCAGTCTCCCACTTGCACTAGAGACAATAATCTAGTTACATAGTGATAAATCTAACACCCATTGAGTTCTGGTGTTGATCATGTTTTGCTCTAGGGAGAGTTTTAGTCAACGGATCTGCTACATTGAGATCCGTATGTACTTTGCAAATCTTTATATCTCCATCCTTGACATGCTCGCGGATGGAGTGAAATCGGCGCTTAATATGCTAGGAATGCTTGTGAGACCTTGGCTCTTTGGCATTGGCAATGGCACCATTGTTGTCACAATAGATCACCATTGGGTCCAACGCGTTTGCCACAACTCCTAGTTCGGATATGAACTCCTTCATCCAAACTGCTTCCTGAGCCGCTTCTGAAGCAGCAACATATTCGGCCTCCGTTGTTGATCCCGCTACCACAGGTTGTTTGGAGCTCCTCCAACTAACCGCTCCGCCATTCATGAGAAATACGTATCCGGATTGAGACTTAGAGTCATCCGGATCGGTGTCAAAGCTAGCGTCGACATAACACTTAGCGATGAGCTCTTCTTCACCTCCGTATACAAGAAACATATCCTTAGTTCTTCGTAAGTACTTAAGGATATTCTTGACCGCTATCCAGTGTTCCGAACCTGGATCCGATTGGTACCTACTAGTCAAACTAATAGCATGTGCCACATCCGGTCTTGTACATAGCATGGCGTACATTATAGAGCCTATGGCTGAAGCATAGGGGACTTTGTCCATTATCTCTCTTTCTTCCGCCGAAGCTGGACTTTGAGTCTTACTCAATGTCTTGCCTTGCAACATAGGTAAGAACCCCTTCTTACTTCCGTCCATTTTAAACTTCTTTAAAATCTTATCAAGGTATGTACTTTGCGATAGCCCTATTAGGCGCCTAGATCTATCTCTATAGATCTTTATGCCTAATATGTATGATGCTTCACCTAGGTCCTTCATTGAAAATTTGCTGTTTAGATAACTTTTAACACTGTTTAAAAGTTCTATATCATTTCCGATCAATAATATGTCATCCACATATAATATCAGAAATGCCACATTGCTCCCACTCACTTTCTTGTAAATACAAGCTTCTCCATAAGTTTGGACAAATCCAAACTCTTTGATCACCTCATCAAAGCGGAGATTCCAACTTCGTGATGCTTGCTTCAATCCATAGATGGATCGCTGAAGCTTGCACACCTTGTTAGCATCCTTAGGATCGACAAAACCCTTTGGTTGTATCATATACAACTCTTCTTCAATATTACCATTGAGAAACGCGGTTTTGACATCCATCTGCCATATCTCATAATCGAAATATGCAGCAATTGCTAACATAATCCTAACTGACTTTAGCATCGCTACGGGAGAGAAAGTCTCATCGTAGTCAACTCCTTGAATTTGTCGAAACCCCTTTGCGACAAGTCGAGCTTTATAGACGGTCACATTACCATCAGCATCAGTTTTCCTTTTGAAAATCCATTTGTTCTCCACGGCCTTTCGGTCGTGAGGTAATTCCACCAAGTTCCAAACTTGATTTTCATACATGGATTCCATCTCGGATTTCATGGCTTCTAACCATTTGTTGGAATCCGGGCTCATCATCGCTTCTTCATACGTCGCAGGGTCATCATTTTCATCAACCATGAAATTCATGACAGGATTTCCGTACAGCTCGGGAGCTGCACGCGTCCTGTTTGACCTGCGAGGTTCGGTAGTACTCTCTTTCGGAGTTTCATGATCATTATCATTAGTTCCCTCTTCAACAGGTGGAGCCAACTCCGGAACAACTTCCGGCGCTGCGCTACTCGCCATACTTTGAAGAGAAGGTTCCACAACCTCTTCGAGTTCTACCTTCCGACTACTCACACCTTTCGCGAGAAAGTCTTTCTCTAGAAAGGATCCATTCTTGGCAACAAAAACCTTGCCCTCGGATCTGTGATAGAAGGAATACCCAATAGTTTCTTTAGGGTATCCTATGAAGACGCATTTTTCCGCTTTGGGTTCGAGTTTATCCGGTTGAAGTTTCTTCACATAAACATCGCATCCCCAAACTTTAAGAAATGACAGCTTAGGTTTGTTTCCAAACCACAATTCATACGGTGTCTTTTCAACGGATTTAGATGGTGCCCGATTTAAAGTGAATGCAGCAGTTTCTAGTGCATAACCCCAAAATGACAACGGCAAGTCCGTCAGAGACATCATAGATCGAACCATATCTAATAAAGTACGATTACGACGTTCCGACACACCATTTCGCTGTGGTGTTCCGGCAGGTGTGAGTTGTGAAACAATTCCACACTCTTTCATGTGAGTGTTAAACTCGTAACTTAGACACTCACCTCCACGGTCGGACCGTAGAAATTTGATCTTTCTATTACGATGATTTTCCACTTCATTCTGAAATTCCTTGAACTTTTCAAAGGTTTCAGACTTGTGTTTCATCAAGTAGATATAACCGTATCTACTCAAATCATCCGTGAAAGTAACAAAATAACGATATCCACCTCGCGCCGACACACTCATTGGACCACATACATCAGAATGTATGATTTCCAATAAATCTGTCGCCCGTTCCATTGAACCGGAAAACGGCGTTCTAGTCATCTTGCCCATAAGGCATGGCTCACATGTATCAAATGATTCATAATCAAGTGATTCCAAAAGTCCATCCGAATGGAGCTTCTTCATGCGTTTAACGCCAATATGACCTAGACGGCAGTGCCACATATATGCGGATATATCATCATTAAGTTTAATCCTTTTAGCATCAACATTATGAATATGTGTAACATTATCATCGAGATCTAATAGAAATAAACCATTCATCATCGGTGCATGACCATAAAAGATTTCATTCATATAAATGGAACAACCATTGTTCTCGGATTTAAATGAATAACCACTTCGCATCAAACATGATCCAGATACAATGTTCATGCTCAGTGCAGGCACCAGATAAAATTTATTCAAGTTTATAACTAATCCCGACGGTAAGTGGAGAGGCAGCGTTCCGACGGCGATCACATCAACGCTTGATCCATTGCCGACACGCATCTTGACCTCACCCCTTGCTAGCGGTCGCTTGTTCCGCAGCCCCTGATTCGAGTTACAAATATTAGCAACTGAACCGGTATCAAATACCCAGGTGCTACTGCGAGCACTAGTCAAGTACACATCAATAACATGTATATCATATATACCTTTGTTTGCCTTGCCGGCCTTCTTGTCTGCCAGATACTTGGGGCAGTTGCGCTTCCAGTGGCCAGTCCCCTTACAATAGTAGCACTCGGAATCAGACTTAGGTCCAACTCGGGGTTTCTTTTCAGGCGCGGCAATAGGCTTGCCGCCATTACTTCCCTTCCGTTTTCCCTTCTTGTCTTTCTTGAAACCAGTGTTCCTATTGATCATCAACACTTGATGTTCCTTTTTGATCTCCACTTCTGCAGTTTTAAGCATTGACAGAAGCTCGGGGAGAGACTTCTTCATGCCTTGCATATTATAGTTCATCACGAAGCTCTTATAGCTAGGTGGCAGAGACTGCAGAACACGATGGATGCCTAAGTCAATGGGAATCGATATTCCCAAGGACACAAGCTTATCGGCGTAACCCGACATCTTGAGTACATGCTCACTAACGGAGCTGTGCTCTTCCATCATGCAGCTAAAGAACTTTTCTGAAGCGTTGTAGCTCTCTACAGTAGCATGTGTGTCGAAAATCATTTTCATCTCACCCATTGTATCAAATGCATTGCCGTTTTCGAAACGCTTTCGAAGTTCCGGCTCTAGCCCATACAATATGCCGCAATGAACTAAGTTGTGGTCCTCCTGACGAGTCTGATAGACATTCTTCTCCTCGTCAGGGGCATCATCAAAAGGTGGGGGGGCTAACGACGCTTCTAGCACATATTGCTTTTGTGCAGCAGAGAGGAGAATCCTCAAATTCATGGCCCATTCGGTAAAGTTGCTACCGTTCGTTGCTAGTTTCTCTTTCTCCATGAACACATTGAAATTAAAAGCAGGTGGTGCCATCTACAACAGAATTTGTAAAGTTTAGACTAAGTGTATGATAGATTGAGTTCAACTAATCTATATTACGAATGAACTCCCACTCAAAAACGACATCCCTCGTGCCCTTTTGGTGATTACATGAACCAAATCCACTACACCAAGTCCGATCATCACGTGAGTCGGTATAGCTTCAAAGGCGAGCATCAAATGGGCATCATATCAACTATATGACTCATGCTTAACCTTTCGGTCCGTGTTCCGAGGCCATGTCTGTACATGCTAGGCTCGCCAAGTTAGAACCTTAGTATTCGCGTGTGTAACTGTTTTACACCCGAAATATGGTCGTGGATCCAAGAACACCCGATCATCACGTGATGTCTTGGAGCGACGAAAACATAATCGGTGCATACTAAAGGAAGAACACATTCTTATCTTGATATTTAAATGAGGGATCATCTTATTATACTAACAAAGCGCTAAACAAGCAATATAAGATGCTATCAAACATCATATGTTTATTAGTGAAATTATATGGTTCCCGCAGATGATCTCTATCATGTGCATCGTGGTATGATCACTATCATACCTATATGTGTAAATCCAAGGTCTATGGATTTTACACGCTATGTGTGTTGTAAGAGTATCATCTCATACTTCTACTTACAACACTACCATATCATAACACTAGCCCAGCAACAATCTAAACTAGACGCCTCTAATTTATCCATTGCAAGTTTTACGTGGCTTATGGCTTTCGAGATAGAACCGTTCTTACCTACGAACATGAACCACAACGAGGATAATCAAATT
The DNA here is from genome assembly GCA_916181665.1 of Avena sativa. Lineage (NCBI taxonomy): Eukaryota > Viridiplantae > Streptophyta > Magnoliopsida > Poales > Poaceae > Avena > Avena sativa. The sequence continues at coordinate 202,738,566 of OV702282.1, forward strand.
GTTGACAACTCGCTTGCAAAATAGATATTGACTATAGTAGGAGAGACAGACACCCGCTAGCCACTTATGCAAACTAGTTGCATGTCAAGCGTGGAACAGGTCTCATGTGCGAGGACATGTAAAGTTTGTCCGGGCCGCTTCATCCCACTATGCCACCAATATCCAAAATTACAACAAAGGAGCAACAACATGATCATCATCGCCCACATACTCATATGTGTACTACCCGTGTAAAGTACATACGCATAGATCCGGCTCTGATACCACTGTAGGGTTCGCAGCATAGAAAACAAAAATTTTCCTACGATGTGAACTATATACCAAGATCTATATACTAGATACAAACAATGGGCGAATGTATATCCGTAGAGAACATACCCTTGAAGACCGACAAAGCTTAACGAGTTCAACTCGTGGTTGATGTAGACGATCTCTTGCCGATCTCAAGATCGAGAGGAAGTCCTAGCGCCGCAAATCAGCAGCGCATCCGTGCTCGCACACACGTTCGAGGCACCGAGCAACCTCCGCCTCCTCGCTCCAGCGATGCAGCGGAAGCACAACTCTTTCTTGCCGAATAGCCACCGGGAACATGTATCTCGCTAGTCCGAGACCATGGGGGATAAATTCTAGAGGGGGAGAGAGATCCTTCACGAGGAGGTGTGAGAGACAAGTGAGGAGGGGGGGCTCCTTTTATAGGAGGAGGGGGGGCACCCAAGGGGGTGGCCGCCGGCCATGGGGGCTGCCCCCTCCCCTCCTTCATTCATGTGGGTGGACACTCCACTCACAAAATGCCCTTTAAATTTCCTCCACTCAAAAGTCCACTCAAATTCCCATTAAATTTCCACCAAATTTAATGCAAAATCTCATTAAATAAAAATCTTTTATTTTATTCAGAATTTTGTCAATTACTTTAATGACAAACATTCACAAATAACCCCTTGCTAGAATTCTATTTCACATGCATAACCACTTTATGCAATTTCACCTGAAAACCTGTTTCGGTATCTAGTGAAATAAATTCATGCGCTTGTTCATTCTTTCGGCATGAAACATTTGCTCCAATTGGATGTCGGTATCTCTTAAGTGTGTCACCCTACGGTTCGTGAATAATGCGGACATGATCGAGACCCCTCTCGGATCAATAATCAGAAGCGGGATCTGAAGACCCATACTGACTCCCACACATTCAACGATGACTTTCTTGTGATCGTCGGAACCTTTTACGCTAGTATCTTAATCCCTTTATTTCACGATATATTACATGCCCGAGATTCGATCATCGGTATCTCCATACCTAGTTTGATCTCGTTACCGACATGCACTCTTTTCTCGTTCCTGTGATATAACATTCTAGTGATCAAATCACTTGCTTGCAAGCTAATCAATGTGATATCACCGAGAGGGCCCAGAGTATATCTATCCGTCATCGGGATGAACAAATTCCACTCTCGATCCATGAGCCTCAACATAACACTTTATTAGTTCTGAATCCATCTTTATAATCACCCTGTTACGGTGTGACGTTTGATGTTATCAAGAAACTCTTCCGGTGTTAGTGATTGACATGATCTCATGGTCTAAGGATTAGGATCACTTCGTAAGTTGTTATAGCAATATAAACTCAATGACTTTGATCGTAATGCTATACTTCAGATGAATGTTCATCACACCATTACACTAATGTTGTGATCCCGTTATGAACAACATCCAATGTCCATGATCAGGAAACCTTGATCATCTTGTTAATCAACGAGCTAGTTTATGAGAGAGGCATAACTAGGAACTTTCTGTTTGTTTATTAAACACACATGTATTAACGTTTCCGTATTAATACAATTATAGCATGCAAAATAAACATCTATCATATACTTGGAATACACATAATAAACACTTTATTATTGCCTCTCAGGGCATATTCCCTTCAGGGGAAACATCTATTTTGACCTTGTATTCATCGATCCATGATCACCAAGAATGGCAAGCATCACAGATGAGATCTTTAGAGATGGCGCACCTTAAGCTTACACAACATTTGTTCTAACTTGATTTGGATGATATCTTGAGGAAACACATGAGGAACTCCATTTTCTTCTTCAAGACACACTTGATCTTCTTTTCTTTAATTTTATTTCTTCTATCTTAAAGCCAACACATGCTCCCGATGTCAATAGACAATTCATACAAGTGCAATTTAATACAAGCATTAGTACAGAGAAATTGTCATTAATTATCAAAACCACACATGGGGCCCACATGCTCTTTCACCACGTGAAAAAGGCAAATTCCTGCTGAATCGGTAGGAAGTGAGTCAGATTTGAAATATACATACATAATCGGATACTCATGATTTTTTGAAAAAATCAATTTTAGGTTTACAATATTCTATTTCATCAGAGATCCATTGCATGTTTAGCGAGGCTCAGCCCCGAGTTAAGGTTCACTTAATCGGATACTCATGATTTTTTGAAAAAATCAATTTTTTTCATAATCCTCAAATTCAAAAGGGAAATTTGGATATGATATTTTGAAGATTTGAACACTATTAAATGAATTTTATTTAAAAATATATGATTCATGATTAAAAATATGATAGTGATATCCTGTTTGGATTCTTCTCATTTTCTCATCGATTTAAACATATTGTTTGTTCAATTCCGATTTATGGATTTAAAGATATGAATTATTCCATATTAAATAGAAAAGGCAAATAATAATAATTTTATTATTATTTGAATTCAAGATTATTATTGCTTATTCATTTTTATTTACTTAAATAATTGATTGGAATTAAAAAAATAGAGACACGTCGACACCATGGTTCAATGGTTAATAGGATTGATATGGTAGTATTATCAATAAGGTCTAATTTCCTTATCGAAAGCTAGTTCAGAAAGAAAAAAAAAGTTAAGCGTGCTGAGACTAAAGTAGTGATGAAAACCGATCAAAAAGTTTGACCATTAGTGCAATTTACCAAAAGATTAAACATACTTATATTAGAGTGAAAAAGACGCTTGTGAAACTAACAAGTTAAAAATTAAAAAAATGAAAATTTTGAAAAAATAAATAAAAAAACTAGGCCGACGACAATACTATCGGCGTAGGTACCGGTATCCCAAACGGTTGTCAATTGCCAATATGGACACCGCAAGGGCGACGCCAACAGCCAGAAGGACTACACCGAGACTGGTAATCGTACGCTACGCCGACGCGGAAGCTGGCTATCGGCGCCTACCTCGTTTCATGTAATGTGTGATAAAAGAGAGTCGGAATCGCTGCTCATATTATTTTCGCATACCACGATATGCATTCGGAATACAGGGGGAAATTGTTCGGCCTCCCCAGAATGGATAGGAACCGGTGGGGATCGGAACTCACCTTGCCGTGAAGGAATAATGCCGGCAATATGTCATACCGAAAACAAATAAAACCTCGCTCCTTGTACTCACTTTATGAGAAACCTGGAATGACAGAAACAGGTTTTTTTAAGATTGAAATATCCACAAGATGTTTTATTGTCTTTGCGAAACATTTTAGCTATGTAATGTCCCTGAGATTAGGCTTTGTTTTCCCGCCCTTGGGTGGTTCATGTAAACTGCTTCTTAATTAATAAAAAAAGACAAAACTTTTGCCACCAATTTGAAAAAACGTGGATGTTCTGTTACCGTCTACTCCCTCTGTTTCAAAATATAAGATGTTTTAGGTTTGTAAAGAAAATGAATCATATTTTAAAACGGAGGGAGTAGTAGATAATCATACCGAAACACATTAAGAATAGTAGCCTATTTCGATACTATACATTCCTACGCTTTGTCTATACACCTCTTAGAGATGAATTTTGTTTGAACGGAATTTTACAAGTTTACATAGCATCACCTTTGGAACATAATGTACATTTCTTTCCGGTTCTATAGAAAGCTAAAGTATGCTTTTTTTCACAACTTCCACCGGAACCTGATTTCTATCAACAGTTCGCTAGTAGAAAAAGGCTTATCTATGGATGGTATACCTGTGGAGCACCTTGTGATGCAGCCCAACACATGACATTCACCATTGGTCCATACCTTGCTACACCAACCATTCACACAAAGTTAAATTCGTTCTATATCTCGCCCTCTTTTGGTTATCATGTGAATAGGATTCTACGTGAGACAATCACCAATGCTATGACCAGACCCATGACCAGGACACCAAGAGGAGAAGGCAAGAATACCACGGAAGACAAGACGCTTAAGCATGAAGCATGGAAAAGGAGAAAGAAGTAGTCCGGCGCCAGCTCCTGCGACGCCAGCCCCACCGCCGAACCAAACCGGTGCCCCGCCGAAAGTCTCCGTAGTACACCTCTCCGTCATCCCACAGACGAACCGGCGCCAGATCCAGTTCGCCAACTTAGCTGTCGGACGAACCGGCGCACCGACCGGCACAGCCGGCCTGCCTGCCGAAATGCCAGTTTGTGCACTGTTTCGGGTTTGATGCCCAGGAATATTCCTCCTACCTACCCTTTCGCCCCTAGCACTATAAATAGCCCCCTTGTGGCTCAGATCTGACTAGAGTTGAGGATGAATAAAGGCTTGTGCATACCTAGATGTAAACCCCTTTCTATAGTTAATCTATGAGTTATACAAGGCCTTGGAGTTCGGTGTTCGTCTCCAAGTTGTCAAGACCCTTATCAAGTGTTTGGTCTCTCCCTATCAAGGATTCTAGAGTGCTAGGTCTCTCCCTTTGGGATTCTACTTGGTTGCTGCTCTCTCTTTTTGATTGAGATTCTATTTGGTTGTTGCTCTCTCCTCATTCGCTTGCCGATCTTTCCTACGGTGATTCTACCTCACGGTCTCTCGCTGAGGATTTTATTGGATTGGTTGTTCATACCAATGGGAGCAAATCGAATCGGGCGTGTTTGCGTGCGTTTGTATCTTTACCTTGCATTTGTGTTGCGTTCATCGTGCTTTCCCTCACTCCCCGCCTCAAATCCGTGAAGATCGGGCCACCCTAGGGTCAATCCTACAAGGGATCCCGTATCACCTTGATATGGTGCTCCACGGATAAGTATCTATGATGCACCGCAAATGTTGGAGATATGCCCTAGAGGCAATAATAAAAGTGGTTATTATTATATCTCTGTGTTTATGATAAATGTTTACATTCATGCTATAATAGTATTAACCGGAAACATTGATACTTGTGTGATTTTTAAACTAAATTAGAGTCTCTAGTAAAGCCTCTTTATAATACTAGCTTGTTGGTTAATAGATGATCGTGGTTTCCTGATCATGAACATTGAGATGTTGTTAACAACAAGATCATATCATTAGGAGAATGGTATGATGGACATACTCCTATAGATGAGCGTAGCATAAAGATCAAGTCATTTTAATAGTTCGTTTGCTATAAGCTTTCTGATACATAGTAACCTAATTCCTTCGACCATGAGATCATGTTAATCACTATCACCGGAAGGATGCTTTGATGACATCAAACACCACACCGTAACTGGGTGGCTATAAACGTGGCATTGAGTGTTCGGAAAGTATGGGTTGAGGCACATGGATCAAGAGTGGGATTTGTCCATCCATATGACGGATAGATATACTCTGGGCCCTCTCGGTGGAATGTCATCCAATTAGCTTGCAAGCATGTGAATGGATCACAAGGGATCACATATCACAGGAACGATAAAAGGGTACTTATCAGTAACGAGGTTGAACTAGGTATGTAGAGATACCGACGATCAAAACCTCGGATGAGTAAACTATCGTGAGACAAAGGGAAATTGGTATCGTATGTAAGTGGTTCATTCGATCGCAAAGTAATCATAGAAATATGTGGGAGCCATATGGATTTCCAGATTCCTCTATTGGTTATTGATCGGAGAAGTGTCTCGGTCATGTCCGCATAATTCACGAACCGTAGGGAGACACACTTAAGGATTCGATGTTGTTGTGTAGTTATGGAATGATGAGTAAGAGACCGAATGTTGTTCGGAGTCTCGGATGGGATCCGGGATATCACGAGGAGATCTGGAATGGTCCGGAGAATAAGATTCATATAAGGAAAGTCCTGTTTCGGACTTCGGAAATGATTCCGGTGTTTTCACCAGGAATGTTCTAGAAGGGTCTGGAAGGTCCGGAATTCTAGAGAGGAAGGGTACATGGATGTGTCATGACAATGTGGAATGGTTGCATCATGTACTAGGTCACTTGGCTGGGCAATATGAAGAGAGAAATCAAATCCAAGTTTGAAAGTCAAACGCCAATTAGAAAAGTCAAATTCGAAGTTTGCTTGGTGGAGGGAGAGTAGGAAACCTACCTAGGGTAGGAATCCCACTCTCTCCACCCGTCGGCCATGAAGAGGATTTGGGGGAGGACTCCCTCCTCCCCAAACCGCCTCTCCCCACCTATATAAGGAGGGGTAGGGCGCACCCCTACCCCTCACACCCAAACCCTAGCCCCAAGCGCCACCACCCCAAGTGCTGTCGCCGCCGCCTAGGGCCTCCTTCAAGTTGCCGAGTTAGGGTTTCCCCAAACCCTAGCCGCTGGCCAAGCCACCCCCTTGGTGCCTCTAAACCGTAGATTGCCAAGGCCCCCCTCTTACTCCACCATACTCGCTCCGGCTTAGGAGAAGCCCTGCGAGATCTCCCCTCTACTTCCGACACCAAGCCGTCGTGCTGCCGGAATCACGAGGAGAGTGCTACAACCTCCGCTGCCTGCTGGAACAAGGGAGAGGAAGGTCTTCATCGAGTACCGAACGTGTGACCGACTGCGGAAGCGCTGCCGGAACGCAGCGTCGGAAGGATCGTCTACGCGATCTTGAGATCGGCAAGAGTACGAATACATCACCACGAGAATCTGCTCTCGTTAACCGCTTTGGAATCTTCGAGGGTGAGTTCCTCTATCGACTCGTTGCTACAATATAGTAGATAGATCTTGGCTTGTTTGTGTACATGTGGTAGAAATTTTTTGTTTTCCATGCTACGAACCCCTTTAGTGGTATCAGAGCCGTGTCTATATGTAGATCTGTTGCACGAGTAGAACACAATGGTCATTGTGGTCGGTGGTGCTTTTATTATCAATTGCTTTTTGTGTACTTTGCATCTTGCGGTATGATGGGATGAAGCGGCCTGGGCTAACCTTACATGACATTGTTCATGAGACTTGCTCCATGCTCAACATGCAACTTGTATTGCATAAGTGGCTTTGTGGGTGTCTGTCTCTCCCATCATAGTATAGATTCAATTTACAACGGGCACTTGATAGTTCAAGCATCAAGGTTGTGGTTCTTGTTCGTAAGTTAGAACGACACTTATTTAAAGCCCCAAACCACGTAAAATATGCAAAGAAAATTAGAGGCGTCTAACTTTGTTTTGCAAGGGTGTGTTGTGACGTGATATGGCCATGATTGTGATTACATTTGATGTATGCAATGTTCCTTATTGTAAGTTGGCAACCGGCAGGAGCCATATGGTTGTCTTTAAATTTCGTTAAGACCTGCGTGTATATTCAAATTAGTTGTAATAGTTGAAGCTGGTGGACGACAACCATGAAATGGCGCCATTGACCTTGACGCCATACTGGTAATGATGGAGATCATGATTGTGCTTGAAGATGGAGATCAGAAGCACAAGAAGAAAATGCCATATCATATCACATATTATGAATTGCATGTGATGTTAATCCTTTATGCATCTTGTATTGCTTAGTTAACGACAGTAGCATTATAAGATGATCCCTCAAGCACACAAATTTCAAGTTTTAAAGTGTTCTCCCTTAGTAAGCACCGTTGCTAAAGCTCGTTGTTTCGAAGCACCACGTGATGATCGGGTGTGTTAGATTATGCGAGTGTATACAACATGAGCAAGGCAGATTTGCTCATGCGGAAGCTAAGGTTTGATCTTGACGAGCCTAGCATGTACAGACATGGTCTCGGAACACGGATCACCGAAAGGTAAAGCATGAGTCATATAGTAGATATGATGAACATGTTGATTGTTCGCCATTGAAGCTACATCAACTCTCGTGATGATCGGTTTTGACGTGGTGGATTTGGTTCGTGTGATCACTAAAACAATTTGAGGGATATTGTTTTGAGTGGGAGTTCACCTAGATTAATTTAACTATTAATTAGAACTCAATTTGTCATAAACTTAGTCTAAACTAATGCAAATATGTTGTAGATCAATGACGCCCCCTACCATCAATTATAATGCGTTCCTAGAGAAAGAAAAGTTGAAAAACAATGGAAGCAACTTTGCGGATTGGTTCCGCAATTTGAGGATTATCCTCAATGCTGGTAATTTGACCTATGTGCTAGATGCACCGCTGGGTGACCCGCCTGCAGCTGCTGCTACCGATGAAGTAAAGAATATTTACCTCACTCGGAAGAATCAGTACTCCATAATTCAGTGTGCTATCTTGTATGGTTTGGAATCGGATCTTCAGAAAAGGTTTGATGTAACACCCTCGCCTGATAAGGCTGAGTTCATGTGTAAAGTGCCAATCCCCGGATCGGTTCACTGGCACACACAGTACAAAATGATACCAAATATAACTGTGCATCATAAATACAACGAATATGATCCAGAATTTACATTATTTATTCAAGTACACGGCGGAAAACGAATACAAGGTAGATCTCCATCCTTCAAATGCGCCACAGGCGAACAATTGTTGAGTGGAGTCTCGCGACCTATGAACGATCACTCAGATACGATATAACCTGCAACATGAAACGTTGCAGCCACGAATGGTCAATACATTGAATGTATGGCAAGTAGGCTAAAGTGGTTAACAACAGATCTATCAACTACATGCTTATTTGGCCAAGTGGAGTTCAGGCTCATTTGCATAAAGCAACAGTTTTATCCTAACATTTGTAACAAAGTAGTTTTCCAATACGATAAATAGGACACTCTGGTTCACTCCCAGGTGCTCCTACCCAATTATGTTCACCCAACAAGTTTTAAGTAATTAAGAAATAAGGATGAGTGAGAAATATCATAGCATCAGTATCAGGTCGCTCAAATTGTCCATAACCGGGGACACGGCTAATCGATTAGATTATACACCCTGCAGAGGTTAGTACACTTTACCCATGTGACTTGGTCAGCCCAGCTCGTACCATCACTCTCATTTTGGGTGATGATAGGGAGAAGACCAAGAAGAGACTGTTCGGGAAGTAGCTCCTCAATCCCGACGCGCACCGGTCCAACCTACCAAAATTCTACATCTCTGGATACGCGGGTTCGAGTTACCACAACCTACTGAGTTCAACCAACCGCCCATTTCATTATTGGCACATGGTTGCACACGAAAGCTTCCAAACAAAGAAACCAATCATTTCTCAGTGTCCTGGGTGCCTTTCGGCAATGATACCACCAAAAATTATCAATCCCATCACACCCAGGAGATTCATTGATTAAGTTGTTTTAGTTTTCACAAACCAACACATTTAGAAACAACTTCAGTGATGTAACCCAGCCCTCATTCATCATAGCATGGCTAAGCACATTTACCAACGGTGGCTCATAAACAAGGAATGCTAGGGAATAATATGGGACATAGCATAGCATATACACATCAATTCCTACAGATGCAATTCTACAAAAGCATCTACAATGCATAGGAAAATAATAGGACATTTATGACCAAGATAGCACCACTTGCCTTTGTTGTAGATGTAGTCGATTAGATAATCCTCACAATTCTCATAGATATAATGGTTGCTCTCGTCATAACCATAATGCTTGCAATCATAGTAGTTGCAATCACACACGTTGCACCCCTCGTAATCTATCGATCAAACAATTGCATACAACATAAACAATAGCACATAGAGATCAAACAAATGCAACAAATGCATGCATGACGATTTAATGAGTCACAATGGTTGTATTTAGTGTTCTGAACATAATTAGATTACATGATGCATGTGGAAAGTCATTTAATGCACTAAAGCTTTTATTACTAAAGTTGTATCGATTTAATATAGTGTATACCACTTTAATTAAACTAAAGATGTTTATGTCGTATTAAATTGTGAACTAGATGCTACTGGATAGATAATGCAATTTAGAGATAGTGGCAATTTGAATCACCTACAAAGGAGTTATAGATATTTTCCTATGATTAAAACACTATATCAATGGGTTTAAATATTTCTGTATGAATTTCTGTTTTAACAATACCAAATAATTTGTCATGCAATTTCTCTGTATAGCTAATGTCAATACAAAACCTTAACACTTGGATTCACCCTAATCGGAGTTATAGATCTTTTTGTATGATTTAAATAGTGTTTAATGGTTTTAAACGATTCCTATAGTTTCTGTTGTCTAAAAATCAAACTAAAATTACTGTAATCTCCACGGAATTGTGATTTCAGGGACATATTATTTGTAATTTTCTGAATAGTATTTATTTTCTTATGAATTTATTACTCTAAATAGGCTATTAAACTATTTAAATCTTCACGGCAAAATCTTACAGTAAAATGCTGAACTAATTGCATATTGATGATCTACATGGAACCAGCTTTCCAACGGTATATCATTTATATTTTTGTGACAAGCAATTAATTTTTAATGAATTTAATGATTTATAAAGCCATTAAAACTAATTAAAATGCTACGAGTTAAATAATCCGCAAAGGCTAGATCCAACCAGATATTATTAAAGTACATTACAGTAGCTTCAATTTGATGTATTATTCATATTTTTCGGAGTTATAGATAATATCTTATGAATTTATTAACCTAAAAGACCATTAAAACTAATTAAATTACTGCAGTATCCACGTACAGTAAAAGTTGGATCTATTCTGATAAGATGATTCTACGTGAAATTATCTTCAATTTGATATATTATACGTAATTTTGGGACATGGTATGAATTTCTAATGAATTTTACAAGTTAGATCTATAATATGCAATTTTAAATTCGAACGGAATATTCTAGGGAATATTCCGCTGACTGGACAAGTTGACTTTGCATGCTGACTGGGACTAGATGTTGACCTTACGTTGACGGCTTTGATGAGGAAGATGACCGGGATGACGACATGGCACGCACCGGTTTGATTGGATCTCGACCGTCTGGATAGGATCCGGTGGCTAGAAGAAGAGATTGACCCGATTTTGGCTCAGAATAGACAAGAAATAGATATGTGTTAGAGAGACAAATCCGTAGGTCAAATTAAAAAACTCAGAACATGAAAGTTGTGGGGAATCATTATTCCTACCTTCTCACCAAAGGAATTTGGATTTGAAGAAATGAGCGCGAGTACATCTTGGATTTACACCGTAAGATCTGAAATATTGTGATACGAAATTCTCCGGCTGTGGTGGATGAAAACAGGTGAGGTTTGTCGGGATTGAAAGATTTCGACGATCCCTACAACTTTCGATTTTTGACCGAAGGCAAACGACGAAGTCTAGATGGGTTAAAAAGCGAAATAAGATTCGGGCATATGTAGATTCGGGATTTCGAGAATAAAAACTCCTACAGCTATGGCTCCACGAGTTTATATGGAGGTTTGAGACGGTGTAGAGATAGGCCTTGGAGTAGGGAACAAGTAGAAACAAACGGAAGTCAATTCGGAGTTGTAGATAAAAAGTTATAGTAGTTTGAATAGAGATAGGTCTAGAAAACAGATTTTTTGCACGAATTTTAAAGCAATGGGATCGTTCTTCACGCTGGTCGGTCCAGGTGGGCCGGCCCGTTAGAAAAAAAAATCTCTTTTTTTTTCTATTTACTTTTCCCTCATATCTTTTGAATACGAACTCCAAATGACATGATTCTTGTTTCTAATTTTTTCTAAAATCGAATAGATTATTATAGGATCAAATTTGTAATCTTTTTACTAGTTTGGAAGTAGTGAATTTACAAATCCTTGTATATTTCATTTTATTTATATCTTTATGTGCTTGTATTTATTTCATAACTTTTTCATACTAGCTCCAAATAAGCTCAATTTTGTTTCTAAAATTTTGTAATGTTAATTGGATATTTTTAGGCTATAATTTAGCAATAATCGCTGCCTTAGAAACAGTGGGTTTTATAAAGTCAATTTAATTCCTTTAGAAACATTTGGGCAAATCAACTATAGGATTTAGATACCAGGATTTGGATTCAGTTTGTGAGAACCTTGCATGGATGTAATGAAATTCTTATGAATGCTTCATGATTTTCATTTTGAAATCTTGCACACCAATTCTACAATCCATAATCAATCCATACCCTTTTGCCTATATGGCTACTTAGGTCATAACAAAAGAATATAAGATTTTGAATTCAAGGTTGAGAGGATTTTCTATTCAAAAAGTTTCTTCTCATTGAGAATTTTCAACATAGTTAAACAATCAATCAAACTTATTTATTTATTTCACATTCCAAAATTAGGAGAATTTTGGGATGTGACATTTGAGAACCATGACCCACATGATATTGTCCGTAAACTCAAAATGATATTTGAGGCTCACGCGGCAGTTGAGAGTTATGAGGCTTCTGAAAAGTTCTTTAACTACAAGATGGAAGAGGGCAGCTCCGTCAGTGAGCACGTGCTTAAGATGTCTGGGCATGCAAACAAACTCCAAAGCTTAGGTATAGTTATTCCTAATTCTTTGGGGATTCACCGTGTCCTCCAATCACTACCACCAAGTTACAAGAACTTTGTGATGAACTACAATATGCAAAACATGGACAAGACGTTGCCAGAACTCTTATCCATGTTGAAATCTGCAGAAGTGGAGATCAAGAAAGAGCACCAAGTGTTGTTGGTCAATAAGACCACCAAATTCAAGAATCAAGGCAAGTCTAAGCAAAAGGGAAACTTCAAGAAGGGCGGTAAGAAAGTTGCCGCGCCGGCGAAGAAGACCAATGATGGGCCTAAGACTGATACTGAGTGCTTTTAATGCAAGGGAGAGGGTCACTAGAAGCGGAATTGACCAAAGTACTTGGCGGATTTGAAGAACGACAACGTCAAGAAGAAAGGTATATCCGATATACATGTTATTTATGTGTATCTCACTAGTACTCGTAGTAGTGCCTAGGTATTTGATATTGGTTCGGTTGCTCATATTTGTAACTCGAAACAGGTGCTGCGGAATAAACGGAAGCTTGCAAAGAACGAGGTGACGATGCACGTTGGAAATGGATCAAAGGTTGATGTGATCGCGGTCAGCACGCTACCTCTTCATCTACCATCGGGATTAGTTTTATACTTAAATAATTGTTATTTGGTGCCTGTGTTGAGCATGAACATTATATCTGGATCATGTTTATTGCGAGATTGTTTAAGTCCGATAATAATGGTTGCTCGATTTATATGAGTAATATGTTTTATGCACATGAACCTTTGATAGATGGTCTATTCTTATTGAATCTCGATTGTGGAAATACACACATTAATAACATTGAAGCTAAACGTTTGAAATTGAGCGATAACTCGACCTATATGAGGCACTGTCGTCTTGGTCACATTGGAGTGAAGTGTATGAAGAAACTCCATTCCGATGGACTTCTTGAATCACTTGATTTCGAATCACTTGAAAGATGCGAAGCATGTCTGATGTGTAAACTGACTAAGACTCCATTTTCTGGTATGATGGAGCGAGCTACGGACTTATAGGAAATCATACATACCGATGTGTGTAGCCCAATGAGTGTAGCATCGCGCGATGGTTATCGTTATGTTCTTACCTTCACGGATTACTTGAGTAGATATGGGTATATCTATTTCATGAAACATATGTCCGAAACTTTCGAGAAGTTTAAGGAATTTCAAAGTGAGGTAGAGAATCAACGTAACAAGAAGATTAAATTTCTACGATCTGATCGTGGAGGTGAATATATAAGTTACGAGTTTGGCGAGCATTTGAAGAAATGCGGAATACTTTCACAATTGACACCGCCGGGAACACCACAACGTAATGGTGTGTCCGAACGTCGTAATCGAACTCTCTTAGATATGGTTCATTCTATGATGTCACTTACAGATTTACCGATATCGTTTTGGGGTTATGCATTAGAAACAATCGCATTCGCTTTAAATAGGGCACCATCTAAATCCGTTGAAACGACACCGTATGAATTATGGTTTGGGAAGAAACCTAAGTTTTCGTTCCTTAAAGTTTGGGGTTGCGAAGCCTATGTAAAGAAGTTACAGCCGGACAAGCTTGAACCCAAAGCGGAAAAATGCGTCTTCATAGGATACCCGAAGGAAACTATTGGGTATACCTTCTATCATAGATCCGAGGGCAAAATCTTCGTTGCCAAGAATGGATCCTTTCTAGAGAAGGAGTTTCTCTCGAAAGAAGTGACTGGAAGGAAAGTAGAACTCAACGAGGTTGTTGAACCTTCTCTCGAACTTGCGAGTAGCGCAGCACCGAAAGTAGTTCCTGTGGCGCCTGCACCAATAAGAGAGGAAGCTAATGATGTTGATCATGAAACTTCGGTTGAAGTTACTACAGAACCTCGCAGGTCAACGAGAACTCGTACCACTCCTGATTGGTATGATCCCCTTATGAGTGTCATGTTGGTGGATAACACCGATGACCCTGCGACATATGAGGAAGCGATGATGAGCCCAGATTCCAATAAATGGCAAGAAGCCATGAAATCCAAGATTGGATCCATGTACGAAAACCAAGTATGGACTTTGGTGGACTTACCGGATGGCCGGAAGGCTGTCGAGAACAAATGTATTTTCAAGAAGAAAACAAATGTTGATGGTAATGTTACTGTCTATAAAGCTCGACTTGTCGCAAAAGGGTTTCGACAAATTCAAGGAGTTGACTACGATGAGACTTTCTCACCAGTAGTGAAGCTAAAGTCTGTGAGGATTATGTTAGCAATCGCTGCATATTATGATTATGAGATATGGCATATGGATGTCAAAACAGCGTTCCTCAATGGAGACATTGATGAAGGGTTGTATATGATGCAACCCAAAGGTTTTGTCGATCCTAAAGATGCTAACAAGGTATGCACCAGGAGTGGATCATTGGACAACGATAAAAAACATCCTTAAGTACTTGAGAAGAACTAAGGATATGGTTCTTTCTTATGGAGGTGATGAACAACTCGTTGTTAATGGTTACACCGATGCTAGTTGGAATACCGATCCAGATGATTCTAAATCTCAATCTGGATACGTATTTACTTTGAATGGTGCAGCAGTTAGCTGGAGGAGTGCAAAGCAAAGCGTTGTGGTGAGATCTTCAACTGAATCGGAATACATAGCTGCTTCGGAGGCTTCAAAAGAGGCGATATGGATGAAGGATTTCATTACAGAGCTTGGTGTGGTTCCAAGTGCGCTGGACCCAATTTCTATCTATTGTGATAACATGGGCGCCATAGCCAATGCGCAAGAACCAAGGTCACACAAGAAGCTGAAGCACATCAAGCTACGTTTTCACGCTATTCGAGAGCATGTCCAAAATGGTGACATAAAGATTTGCAAAGTACACACATATCTGAATGTGGCGGATCCGTTGACTAAACCTCTCCCGAGGGCAAAAGATGACCAACACCAAACTGCCATGGGTGTTCGGTATATTACCATGTAATCTAGATTAGTTGACTCTAGTGCAAGTGGGATACTATTGGAGATATGCCCTAGAGGCAATAATAAAAGTGGTTATTATTATATCTTTGTGTTTATGATAAATTTTTACATTCATGCTATAATAGTATTAACCGGAAACATTAATACTTGTGTGATTTGTAAACTAAATTAGAGTCCCTAGTAAAAAGCCTCTTTATAATACTAGCTTGTTGGTTAATAGATGATAGTGGTTTCCCCGTCATGAACATTGCGATGTTGTTAACAACAAGATCATATCATTAGGAGAATGGTATGATGGACATACTCCTATAGATGAGCGTACCATAAAGATCAAGTCATTTTAATAGTCCGTTTGCTATAAGGTTTCTGATACATAGTAACCTAATTCCTTCGACCATGAGATCATGTTAATCACTATCACCGGAAGGATGCTTTGATGACATCAAACACCACACTGTAACTGGGTGGCTATAAAGGTGGCATTGAGTGTTCGGAAAGTATGGGTTGAGGCACATGGATTAAGAGTGGGATTTGTCCATCCATATGACGGATAGATAGACTCTGGGCCCTCTCAGTGGAATGTCATCCAATTAGCTTGCAAGCATGTGACTGGCTCACAAGGGATCACATATCACGGGAACGAGAAAAGAGTACTTATCAGTAACGAGGTTGAACTAGGTATGCAGAGATACCGACGATCAAAACCTCGGATGAGTAAACTATCGTGAGACAAAGGGAAATTGGTATCGTATGTAAGTGGTTCATTCGATCGCAAAGTAATCATAGAAATATGTGGGAGCCATATGGATTTCCAGATTCCTCTATTGGTTATTGATCGGAGAAGTGTCTCGGTCATGTCCACATAATTCACGAACCGTAGGGAGACACACTTAAGGATTCGATGTTGTTGTGTAGTTATGAAATGACGAGTAAGAGACCGAATGTTGTTCAGAGTCTCGGATGGGATACGGTATATCATGAGGAGATCCAGAATGGTTCGGAGAATAAGATTCATATAAGGAAAGTCCTGTTTCGGAGTTCGGAAATGATTTCGGTGTTTTCACCAGGAATGTTCTAGAAGGGTCTAGAAGGTCCGGCACTCCGAAGGGGAAGGGTACATGGATGTGTCATGACAATGTGGAATGGCTGCATCATATACTAGGTCACTCGGATGGGCAATATGAAGAGAGAAATCAAATCCAAGTTTGAAAGTCAAACGCCAATTTGAAAAGTCAAATCCGAAGTTTGCTTGGTGGAGGGAGAGTAGGAAACCTACCTAGGGCAGGAATCCCACTCCCTCCACCCGCCGGCCATGAATAGGAGTTGGGGGAGGACTCCCTCCTCCCCAAACCGCCTCTCCCCACCTATATAAGGAGGGGTAGGGCGCACCCCTACCCCTCACACCCAAACCCTAGCCCCAAGCGCCACCACCCCAAGTGCTGTCGCCGCCGCCTAGGGCCTCCTCCATGTCGCCGAGTTAGGGTTTCCCCAAACACTAGCCACCGTCCAAGCCACCCCTTGGTGCATCTAAACCGTAGATCGCCAATGCCCCTCTCTTACTCCACCATACTAGCTCCAGCTTAGGCGAAGCCCTGCGGGATCTCCCCTCTACTTCCGACACCACGCCGTCGTGCTGCCGGAATCACGAGGAGAGTGCTACAACCTCCACTACCTGCTGGAACAAGGGAGAGGAAGGTCTTCATCGAGTACCAAACGTGTGACCGACTGCGGAAGCGCCGCCGGAACGCAGCGCCGGAAGGATCGTCTACGCGATCTTGAGATCGGCAAGAGTACGACTACATCACCCACGAGAATCTGCTCTCTTTAACCGCTTTGGAATCTTCGAGGGTGAGTTCCTCTATCGACTCGTTGCTACAATCTAGTAGATAGATCTTGGCTTGTTTGTGTACATGCGGTAGAAATTTTTGGTTTTCCATGCTACGAACTCCTTCAGCAAAAACGTACTCCATGGGTATGACCCTATCCGTGGCGCATGGGCAAACGGTGCGCCATGCCTAAGTGGGCCCAACACTGGGGGGTCGCCCCCATCTATCCGTGATGCACACCATTTAGGTGCGCCATGGATAGGGGCGGACCTGACTCCTCTGAAAAGAGCACAAACTATGTTTGGTGTCACCATGATATATATTTGACATGAATTAATAGGACGGGAGCATACAAATATGTTTAGTGTCATCACTTATAAATCTAAAAAGGCTTTTAGGTCTTTAAATATTTTAGTGTGCCTATATCATGGTGAGATTATCTAACCTTGTGAAGGGAATATGCCCGAGAGGCAATAATAAAGTGGTTATTGTCGTATTCCTTATTTATGATAAATTTTTATTTTGCATGCTATAATTGTATTAATACAGAAACGTTAATACATGTGTGTTTAATAAACAAAAAAGAAAGTTCCTAGTTATGCCTCTCTTATAAACTAGCTCGTTGATTAACAAGATGATCAAAGGTTTCCTGATCATGGACATTGGATGTTACCTTGCAAGCAAGTGATTTGATCACTAGAATGTTATATCACGGGAACAAAAAAAGAGTGCATGTCGGTAACGCGATCAAACTAGGTATGGAGATACCGATGATCGAATCTCAGACATGTAATATATCGCGAGACAAAGGGATTGAGTTACAGGCGTATAAGGTTCACACGATCACAGAAATCATCGTTGAATGTGTGGGACTCAGTATGGATCCCCAGGTCCCGCTACTGATTATTGATCGGAGAGGGGTCTCGATCATTTCTACATTATTCGTGAACCATAGGGTGACGCACTTAAGGGATACCGACACCATTCAGATCAAATGATATGCCATAGAAAGAAAAATAAAAGCGGATGAATTTATTTCACTAGACACCGGAACTGTTTTGGTTAAAATTGCTGAAACTGGTTCTGGATGTGAAATTGAAATGTTATAAGGGGTTTTATGTGAATATTTGTTAATTCAAGTAATTAACAAAATTCTAAATAAATAAAAGAGTTTTGAGAGCTTGCATTAAATTTGGTGGAAATTTAATGCATGTGAGTGGATTTTTGAGTGGAGGCATGTTTATGTGAGTGGAGGCTTTTCATTTTGAGTGGGAGCTCCACCCACATGAATGTGGAAGAGGTGGGGGCAGCCACCATGGCTGGGCGCCATGCCCCTTGGGTGCCCCCCTCTGTAGGGTTTCGTAGCATGGAAAACAAAAAATTTCTATCGCATACAAACAAACAAGCCAAGATCTATCTACTAGATTGTAGCAACGAGTCGATGGAATAACTTACCCTCGAAGATTCCAAAGTGTTTAACGAGAGCAGATTCTCGTGGGTGATGTAGTCGTACTCTTCCCGATCTCAAGATCGCGTAGACGATCCTTCCGGCGCTGTGTTCCGGCAGCGCTCCCGCAGTCGGTCACACGTTCGGTACTCGACGAAGACCTTCCTCTCCCTTGTTCCAGCAGGCAGCGGAGGTTGTAGCACTCTCCTCGTGATTCCGGCAGCACAACGGCGTGGTACCGGAAGTAGAGGGGAGATCTCGCAGGGCTTCGCCTTAAGCCGGAGCGAGTATGGTGGAGTATGAGAGAGCTCCTCGGCAATCTAGGGTTTAGACACACCAAGGAGGAGGGGCTAGAGCTGGCGGCTAGGGTTCCGGGGACCCCCAAGTCGGCGGCTAGGGCAAAACCCTAGGGGGTGGCGGCGGCTATGGAGGGCTGCAGCTTCTAGGGTTTGAGGTGAGGGACTTGTGTCTAGAGGAGGGAGCCCTGCCCCTCCTTATATAGGTGGAGGGGCCGGCCGCGCCAAGGGGAGGGAGAGGAGTCCCTCCCCAACTCGGCTTGGAGGTGGGCCGCCGGTTGGAGGAGGGAACTCCTCCCCAACTCGGTTTCCCCCTTCCTCCTCTTTTGCTCTTTCCAATTTTAGCCGTTTGACTTTTCAAACTAGCTATTTGACTTTTCAAACTAGGATTTGAATTAATCCTTTATTTGGAACAGCGATGACACTTAGTACATGATGCAATCATTCCAACATGCAATGACACATTCATGTACCCCTTCCCCTCCGGAGTGCCGGACATTCCGGAACCTTCTAGAACATTCCCGATGAAAATACCGGAATCATTCCCGAACTCCGAAACAGGACTTTCCTTATATGAATCTTATTCTCCGGACCATTCCGGATCACCTCGTGATATCCCGGATCCCATCCGAGACTCCGAACAACATTCGGTCTCTTTCTCATACTACCATAACTACTCAAACAACGTCGAATCCTTAAGTGTGTCTCCCTACGGTTCGTGAATTATGCGGACATGATCGAGACACTTCTCCGAACAATAACCAATAGAGGAATCTGGAAATTCATATGGCTCCCACATATTTCTACGATTACTTTGCGATCAAATGAACCACTTACATACGATACCAATTTCCCTTTGTCTCACGATAGTTTACTTATCCGAGGTTATGATCGTCGGTATCTCTGCATACCTAGTTCAACCTCGTTACCGATAAGTACTCTTTTCTCGTTCCCGTGATATGTGATCCCTTGTGAGCCAGTCACATGCTTGCAAGCTAATTGGATGACATTCCACCGAGAGGGCCCAGAGTATATCTATCCGTCATATGGATGGACAAATCCCACTCTTGATCCATGTGTCTCAACCAATACTTTCCGAACACTCAATGCCACCTTTGTAGCCACCCAGTTACGGTGTGGTGTTTGATGTCATCAAAGCATCCATCTGGTAAAGGTGATATGCATGATCTCATGGTCGAAGGAATTAGGTTACTATGTATCAGAAAGCATATAGCAATTTGAACTATTGAAATGACTTGATCTTTATGCTACGCTTATCTATAGGAGTATGTCCACCATATCATTCTCCTAACGATATGATCTTGTTGTTGATAACATCTCAATGTTCATGATAGGGAAACCACAATCATTTATCAACCAACAAGCTAGTGATGTATAGAGGCTATACTAGGGACTTCAAATTAAGTTTACAAATCACACAAGTATCAATGTTTCCTTGTTAATACTATTATAGCATGAATGTAAACATTTATCATAAACACAAAGATATAATAATAACCACATTTATTATTGCCTCTAGGGCATATCTCCAACAGTCTCCCACTTGCACTAGAGTCATCTAATCTAGATTACATGATAATATACCGAACACCCATGGCAGTTTGGTGTTGGTCATGTTTTGCCCTCGGGAGAGGTTTAGTCAAAGGATCCGCCACATTCAGATCTGTGTGTACTTTGCAAATCTTTATATCCCCATCTTGAATATGTTCTCGAATAGCGTGAAAACGTAGCTTGATATGCTTCAGCTTCTTGTGTGACCTTGGTTCTTGCGCATTGGCTATGGCGCCCATGTTATCACAGTAGATAGACACTGGGTCCAGCGCACTAGGAACCACACCCAGCTCTGTAATGAACTCTTTCATCCATATCGCTTCTTGTGAAGCCTCTGAAGCAGCCATGTATTCCGATTCAGTTGAAGATCTCGCCACAACGCTTTGCTTTGCACTCCTCCAGCTAACTGCTGCACCATTCAAAATAAATACGTATCCAGATTGTGATTTAGAATCATCCGGATCTGTGTTCCAACTAGCATCGGTGTAACCATTAACAACGAGCTGTTCATCACCTCCATAAGAAAGAACCATATCCTTAGTTCTTCTCAAGTACTTAAGGATGTTTTTGACCGCTGTCCAATGATCCACTCCTGGATCACTTTGATATCTGCTAGTTAAACTAACAGCATATGCAATGTCGGGTCTAGTACATAGCATGGCATACATTAGAGATCCTATGGCTGAGGCATAGGGAGTCTTACTCATCCTTTCTCTATCTTCTGCCGATGTCGGACTTTGAGTTTTACTCAAGGTCGTATTGGGCAACATGGGCAAGAACCCTTTCTTGCTATCTTCCATTCCAAATCTCTTTAGAACTTTGTCCAAATATGTACTCTGTGACAATGATATTTGGCGTTTCGATCTATCTCTATAAATCTTTATGCCTAATATGTAAGCTGCTTCGCCAAGATCCTTCATTGAAAAACTATTATTCAAATATTCCTTGACACTATTAAGAAGGTCTACATCATTCCCAATCAACAATATGTCATCCACATATAGTATTAAGAATGCTCCAGAGCTCCCACTCACTTTCTTGTAAATACAAGCTTCTCCATAAGTTTGTATAAAACCAAAACTTTTGATCACCTTATCAAAACATTGATTCCAACTTCGGGATGCTTGCTTCAATCCATAGATGGACCGTTGAAGTTTGCATACCTTGTTAGCATCTTTAGGATCGACAAAACCTTTGGGTTGCATCATATACAACTCTTCATCAATGTCTCCATTGAGGAATGCTGTTTTGACATCCATCTGCCATATCTCATAATCATAATATGCAGTGATTGCTAACATAATCCTCACAGACTTTAGCTTCGCTACTGGTGAGAAAGTCTCATCGTAGTCAACTCCTTGAATTTGTCGAAACCCTTTTGCGACAAGTCGAGCTTTATAGACAGTAACATTACCATCAGCATCTGTTTTCTTCTTGAAGATCCATTTGTTCTCGACAGCCTTCCGGCCATCCATTAAGTCCACCAAAGTCCATACTTGGTTTTCGTACATGGATCCAATCTCGGATTTCATGGCTTCTTGCCATTTATTGGAATCTGGGCTCATCATCGCTTCCTCATATGTCTCGGGGTCATCGGTGTTATCCACCAACATGACACTCATAACGGGATCATACCAATCTGGAGTGGTACGAGTTCTCGTTGACCTCCGAGGCTCTGTAGCAACTTCAACCGAAGTTTCAAGATCACCATCATTAGCTTCCTCTCTTATTGGTGCAGTCACCACAGGAACTTCTTCCGATGCTGCGCTACTTGCAATTTCGAGAGAAGGTTCGACAACCTCGTCGAGTTCTACTTTCCTTCCAGTCACTTCTTTCGAGAGAAATTCCTTCTCTAGAAAGGATCCATTCTTGGCAACGAAGATTTTGCCTTCGGATCTATGATAGAAGGTATACCCAATAGTTTCCTTCGGGTATCCTATGAAGACGCATTTTTCCGCTTTGGGTTCTAGCTTGTCCGGCTGTAACTTCTTTACATAGGCTTCGCATCCCCAAACTTTAAGGAACGACAATTTAGGTTTCTTCCCAAACCATAATTCATACGGTGTCGTTTCAACGGATTTAGACGGTGCCCTATTTAAAGTGAATGCGGCTGTTTCTAATGCATAACCCCAAAATGATAGCGGTAAATCTGTAAGTGACATCATAGAACGAGCCATATCTAAGAGAGTTCGATTACGACGTTCGGACACACCATTACGCTGTGGTGTTCCCGGTGGTGTCAACTGTGAAAGTATTCCGCATTTCTTCAAATGCTCGCCAAACTCGTAACTTAGATATTCACCTCCACGATCAGAACGCAGAAATTTAATCTTCTTGTTACGTTGATTCTCTACCTCACTTTGAAACTCCTTAAACTTCTCGAAAGTTTCGGACTTATGTTTCATGAAATAGATATACCCATATCTACTCAAGTCATCCGTGAAGGTAAGAACATAACGATAACCACCGCGCGATGCTACACTCATTGGACCACATACATCGGTATGTATGATTTCCAATAAGTCTGTAGCTCGCTCCATCATACCAGAAAATGGAGTCTTAGTCATTTTACCCATCAGACATGCTTCGCATCTTTCAAGTGATTCAAAATCAAGTGATTCAAGAAGTCCATCGGAATGGAGTTTCTTCATACGTTTCACTCCAATGTGACCAAGACGACAGTGCCACATATAGGTCGAATTATCGCTTGATTTCAAACGTTTAGCCTCAATGTTGTTGATATGTGTATTTCCACTATCGAGATTCAATAAGAATAGACCATCTATCAAAGGTGCATGTGCATAAAACATATTACTCATATAAATCGAACAACCATTATTCTCGGACTTAAACAAGTAACCGTCTCGCAATAAACATGATCCCGATATAATGTTCATGCTCAACGCAGGCACCAAATAACAATTATTTAAGTATAAAACTAATCCCGATGGTAGATGAAGGGGTAGCGTGCCGACCGCGATCACATCAACCTTTGATCCGTTTCCCACGCGCATCATCACCTTGTTCTTCGCTAGCTTCCGTTTATTCTGCAGCACCTGTTTCGAGTTACAAATATGAGCAACCGAACCAGTATCAAATACCCAGGCACTACTATGAGTACTAGTGAGATACACATCAATAACATGTATATCAGATATACCTTTCTTCTTGATGTTGCCGTTCTTCAAATCCGCCAAGTACTTTGGGAAATTCCGCTTCCAGTGACCTTCTCCCTTGCAGTAAAAGCACTCAGTTTCAGGCTTAGGTCCAGCCTTGGTCTTCTTCGCCAGCGTGGTAACTTTCTTACCACCCTTCTTGAAGTGTCCCTTCTGCTTAGACTTGCCTTTCTTGAATTTGGTGGTCTTATTGACCAACAACACTTGGTGCTCTTTCTTGATCTCCACTTCTGCAGACTTTAACATAGCAAACAGTTCTGGCAACTGCTTGTTCATGTTCTGCATGTTGTAGTTCATCACAAAGTTCTTGTAACTTGGTGGTAGTGATTGGAGGACACGGTAAATCCCCAAAGCATTAGGAATCACTATACCCAAGCTTTGAAGTTTGTTTGCGTGTCCAGACATCTTAAGCACATGCTCACTGACGGAGCTGCCCTCTTCCATCTTGCAGTTAAAGAACTTTTCAGAAGCCTCATAACTTTCAATTGCCGCATGAGTCTCAAAAATCAATTTGAGATCCTCGACAATATCATATGGGTCTGAATTCTCAAACCTTTTCTGAAGCTCCGATTCCAAACCATACAAGATAGCACACTGAACTATGGAGTACTGATTCTTCCGAGCGAGGTAAACATTCTTTACTTCATCGGAAGCATCAGCTGCAGGTGGGTCACCCAGCGGTGCATCCAGCACATAGGTCAAATTACCAGCTGTGAGGACAATCCTCAAATTGCGGAACCAATCCGCGAAGTTGCTTCCATTGTTTTTCAACTTTTCTTTCTCTAGGAACGCATTAAAATTGATGGTAGGGGCTGCCATTGATCTACAACATATTTGCAATAGTTTAGACTAAGTTTATGACAAATTGAGTTCAAATTAATAATAAAGTTAATCTAGGTGAACTCCCACTCAAAACAACATCCCTCACATTGTTTTAGTGATCACACGAACCAAATCCACCACATCAACACCGATCATCACGAGAGTTGATATAGTTTCAATGGCGAACAATCGTCATGTTCATCATATCTACTATATGATTCATGCTTTACCTTTCGGTGATCCGTGTTCCGAGACCATGTCTGTACATGCTAGGCTCGTCAAGATCAAACCTTAGTTTCCGCATGAGCAAATATGGCTTGCTCACGTTGTATACACTTGCAGAATCTAACACACCCGATCATCACGTGGTGCTTCGAAACAACAAGCTTTAGCAACGGTGCTAACTAAGGGTGAACACTTTATGACTTGAAATTCATGTGCATGAGGGATCATCTTATAATGCTACCGTCGTCTACTAAGCAATACAAGATGCATAAAGAATTAACATCACATGCAATTCATAATATGTGATATGATATGGCCTTTCTTCTTTGTGCTTCCGATCTCCATCTTCAAGCACGAACATGATCTCCATCATCACCGGCATTGCATCAAGGTCAATGATGCTTCTCCATGGTTGTCGTCCACCGGCTTCAACTATTACAACTACTTTGAATAAACATGCGGGTCTTAACATAAATTAAAGACAACCATATGGCTCCTTCCGGTTGCCAACTTACAATAAGGAACATTGCATACATCAAATATAATCACAATCATGGCCATATCACATCACTGCACACCCCTGCAAAACAAAGTTAGACGCCTCTACTTTCTTTGCATATTTTACGTGGTTTGGGGCTTTCAATAAGTGTCGTTCTAACTTACGAACATGAACCACAACATTGATACTAGTATTTTTAATCACCCGTTGTAAATTGGATCTTAACTATGCTAGGAGAAATAGGCACCCACAAAGCCACTTATGCAATACAAGTTGCATGTCAAGCGTGGAGCAAGTCTCATGAACGATGTCATGTAAGGTTAGCCCGGGCCGCTTCATCCCAACATACCGCAAGATGCAAAGTACACAAGAAGCAATCGACAATAAAAGCATCAACGCCCACAATGACCATTGTGTTCTACTCGTGCAACAGATCTACATATAGACACGGCTCTGATACCACTGTAGGGTTTCGTAGCATGGAAAACAAAAATTTTCTATCGCATACAAACAAACAAGCCAAGATCTATCTACTAGATTGTAGCAACGAGTCGATGGAATAACTTACCCTCGAAGATTCCAAAGTGTTTAACGAGAGAGGATTCTCGTGGGTGATGTAGTCGTACTCTTCCCGATCTCAAGATCGCATAGACGATCCTTCCGGCGCTGCGTTCCGGCAGCGCTCCCGCAGTCGGTCACACGTTCGGTACTCGACGAAGACCTTCCTCTCCCTTGTTCCAGCAGGCAGCGGAGGTTGTAGCACTCTCCTCGTGATTCCGGCAGCACAACGGCGTGGTACCGGAAGTAGAGGGGAGATCTCGCAGGGCTTCGCCTTAAGCCAGAGCGAGTATGGTGGAGTATGAGAGAGCTCCTCGGCAATCTAGGGTTTAGACACACCAAGGAGGAGGGGATAGAGCCGGCGGCTAGGGTTCCGGGGACCCCCAAGTCGGCGGCTAGGGCAAAACCCTAGGGGGTGGCGGCGGCTATGGAGGGCTGCAGCTTCTAGGGTTTGAGGTGAGGGACTTGTGTCTAGAGGAGGGAGCCCTGCCCCTCCTTATATAGGTGGAGGGGCCGGCCGCGCCAAGGGGAGGGAGAGGAGTCCCTCCCCAACTCGGCTTGGAGGTGGGCCGCCGGTTGGAGGAGGGAACTCCTCCCCAACTCGGTTTCCCCCTTCCTCCTCTTTTCCTCTTTCCAATTTTAGCCGTTTGACTTTTCAAACTAGCTATTTGACTTTTCAAACTAGGATTTGAATTAATCCTTTATTTGGAACAGCGATGACACTTAGTACATGATGCAATCATTCCAACATGCAATGACACATTCATGTACCCCTTCCCCTCCAGAGTGCCGGACATTCCGGAACCTTCTAGAACATTCTCGATGAAAATACCGGAATCATTCCCGAACTCCGAAACGGGACTTTCCTTATATGAATCTTATTCTCCGGACCATTCCGGATCACCTCGTGATATCCCGGATCCCATCCAAGACTCCGAACAACATTCGGTCTCTTTCTCATACTACCATAACTACTCAAACATCGTCGAATCCTTAAGTGTGTCTCCCTACGGTTCGTGAATTAAGCGGACATGATCGAGACACTTCTCCGAACAATAACCAATAGAGGAATCTGGAAATTCATATGGCTCCCACATATTTCTACGATTACTTTGCGATCGAATGAACCACTTACATACGATACCAATTTCCCTTTGTCTCACGATAGTTTACTTATCCGAGGTTATGATCGTCGGTATCTCTGCATACCTAGTTCAACCTCGTTACCGATAAGTACTCTTTTCTCGTTCCCGTGATATGTGATCCCTTGTGAGCCAGTCACATGCTTGCAAGCTAATTGGATGACATTCCACCGAGAGGGCCCAGAGTATATCTATCTGTCATATGGATGGACAAATCCCACTCTTGATCCATGTGTCTCAACCAATACTTTCCGAACACTCAATGCCACCTTTGTAGCCACCCAGTTACGGTGTGGTGTTTGATGTCATCAAAGCATCCATCCGGTAAAGGTGATATGCATGATCTCATGGTCGAAGGAATTAGGTTACTATGTATCAGAAAGCATATAGCAATTTGAACTATTGAAATGACTTGATCTTTATGCTACGCTTATCTATAGGAGTATGTCCACCATATCATTCTCCTAACGATATGATCTTGTTGTTGATAACATCTCAATGTTCATGATAGGGAAACCACAATCATTTATCAACCAACAAGCTAGTGATGTTTCCTTGTTAACCACAATCAAATTAAGTTTACAAATCACACAAGTATCAATGTTTCCTTGTTAATACTATTATAGCATGAATGTAAACATTTATCATAAACACAAAGATATAATAATAACCACATTTATTATTGCCTCTAGGGCATATCTCCAACACCCTCTCCCTATAAAAGGCCTCCCAATCCTCCTCCACTCTCACACCTCCTCGTGAAGGATCTCTCCCCCTCCTTTAGAATTTCCCCATGGTCTCGGATCAACGACATACATGTTCCCGGTGGCTTTTTCTAGAAGGATTTGTTGCTTCCGCTGCTTCATTGGAGCGAGGGCGTGGAGGTTGTCGGGGTACCCGAACGTGTGTGCGATCACGGATGCACCACTACTTTGCGGTGCTGGACTAGATGGTGCTGGACCTGCTAGACCAGATGGACTTCTTCTCGATCTTGAGATCGGCAAGCGTTCAACTACATCATCCACGAGTACAACCTCATTAACACTATTCTGTCTTCGAGGTTATGTATTCTATGGATATATATCCATCTGTTGCTTGTATCTAGTAGATGCACGTGAGTGAATTTTTGAGTGGAGGCATGTTTATGTGAGTGGAGGCTTTTCATTTTGAGTGGGAGATCCACCCACATGAATGTGGAAGAGGTAGGGGCAGCCACCATGGCTGGGCGCCATGCCCCTTGGGTGCCCCCCTCTCCCTATAAAAGGCTTCCCTCTCCTCCTCCACTCTCACACCTCCTCGTGAAGGATCTCTCTCCCCTTTAGAATTTCCCCATGGTCTCGGATCAGCGAGATACATGTTCCCAGTGGATTTTTCTAGAAGGATTTGTTGCTTCCGCTGCTTCGCTGGAGTGAGGGCGTAGAGGTTGTCAGGGTACCCGAACGTGTGTGTGATCACGGATGCACCACTGCTTTGCGGTGCTGGACTAGATGGTGTTGGATCTGCTGGACCGGATGTACTTCTTCTCGATCTTGAGATCGGCAAGCGTTCGACTACATCATCCACGAGTACAACCCCGGTCTTCGAGGGTATGTATTCTATGGATGTAAATCCACCCGTTCCTTGTATCTAGTAGATAGATCTTGGTACATAGTTGTTCCTATCGTAGGAATTTTTTTTGTTTTCTATGCCGCGAACCCTACACCTTGCACATGTACACAACCATTGTAGCTTTACACTTTTGAGATATAAATACATGCCTAGATCCTCTCATGCCCACATTACTGATGAGTGCTTGAAGCTTCGTTGGGAGACCCCAAGAGGAAGGTATGATGAGCACAGCAGCAAGTTTTCCCTCAATAAGAAACCAAGTTTGTCGAACTAGTAGGAGGAAGGAAATGACTCAAAGGTGTTGCTAGCAACTTGGAAACCTGCACAACACAAACTCAAGACTTTGCCCCAACGAACAGTGAGGTTGTCAATCTCACCGGTTTGCTGAAAACAAAGGATTAACTGTATGGTGTGGAAGGTAATAGTGGTTTGCAGAAAGTAAACAATAATAGTGGAAGGTGTATCAATGGTAAAGATTGGACCGGGGTCCATAGTTCACTAGAGGTGTTCTCCTTAAGATAAACAAACATGGCATGCTAGGTAAACAAATTACAGCAGGGCAATTGACAGGACTGAGCAAGGCATAACAATGCAATACTAGACATTCATGATCCTATAAGATTCGATTGGGCAATACAACAAGATACATAGACCGCCATCGAACTACATCTATGACTAGTAATTTGCCTTCAGGTTATCATCCGAACCCCATCTAGTATTAAGTTGCAAGCAATGGATAACTGCTTTAAGCAAAGTGTGTAAGGTAAACAATCCACTTGTTTCATGAACAAGAGACCATTGTTTTCTCCCTAGTGGCAACAACACATCTATAACCTTAGAGATTTCTGTCACTTCCCTTAGATTAAATAGAGACATGAACCCACTATCGAGCATAAATACCCCCTCTTGGAGTCACTAGCATCTACTCGGCCAAGATAGCTACTAGAAACGGAGAGCATGTAAGACAAAACCATTAATCAATTTGATATAGTAATCTCAATATCCATCGGATCCCTGCAAACACAACATGCATGATTACAAATAGATGATCTTGATCATGAACGGAGCTCACAAGATCTAAACATGGTAGCACAAAGGAGGAGATACAACCATCTAGCTACTACATGGACCCGTATTCCAAGGTGGAACTACTCACACTTCATACCGGAGGCTGGCATGATGAAGAACAGGCTTCCGGGATGATCTCCCCTCCGGCAGGTTGCCGGGAAGAGCTTTAGATCCCCCGATCTAGGGACAATGGTGGCGGTGGCTATAGACGGTTTCGTGGAATATTGATCGGGTACTTATGGTTTCTGAATCGGGGGTTCTTTATAGGCGAAGAGGCGACGCAGGGGGCAGCCAGGGTGCCCCCGGTGCAGGCTAGGGTTAGCAGCGCGATCAGGGGGTGTGGACCCCTGGTTGGTCCCCTCCGTCTCGTATTTAGGCTCTGTGTTCCCCACGATAAAATATTGACTTTGGCTTTTGTCCAGTCCAATTCCGAGAATATTGATTTTCTGCCTTTCTGGAACCAAAAACAGAAGAAAACATGCAACTGACACTGTGGCATCTTGTTAATAGGTTAGTACCAAAAAACATATAAAACACCTGAAAGTGTAGACAAAGCAAAGAAAAGTAGATACTAAACTAGCATGGAACATCAAAAACTATAGATACGTTTCCGACGTATCAAGCATACCCAAGCTTAAGTCCTACTCGTCCTCGAGTAGGTAAGTAATGACCCACAAGTATAGGGAGTGTATCGTAGTACTTTCGATAAATAGGAGTGTCAATCCCAACGAGGAGCAGAAGGTGTTGACTAGTGGTATGGAGCAGGAAATCTCTGTAATACTTAGCAAACGGATTTTTAGGGGTTTTATGATAAAGTAAAGAAACAAAGTGAAAGTAATAAAGACAACGAACAACTGCAGCAAGTGTCCCAATCCTTTCTTAGCAAAGGACAAGCCGGTGGAAATACTTATAAGGACCAAACGTTCTCGAGGACACATGGGAATTCTGTCAAGTGCTTTCGCTTCAAATAGATGAGGTGTTGGAAGTGTTGTGTGGGTAAACCTGTGCTAATGTACCGACCGTACTTGGACCAATACATACTTGTAATTAAACTCCCTACAAGCATCCGCAACTACAGGAAAGCAATTAAGATATAAACCTAACCGCAGCCTTAAACTCTGAGATCCTACACTCCCTTGTGCAATGGTGTCCTAACGGGGGTTCAGGTTTCTGTCACTCCGGCAACCCCACGATTAGTAGCCAAATACACAATGCATTCCCCTAGGCCCATAAATGGTGAAGTATCATGCAGTCGACGTTCACATGACACCACTAGAAGAATATAACCACAACTTAAATACTAAACCATTGAATAATAACTCAACACAAATCCACTACTAACAACATGACTTCTCCCATGTCCTCAAGAACTAAACGAACTACTCACAAGAGATCATATGGATCAAGATCAAAGATGATATGGTAATGGATAACAATCTGAACATAAAAAATAATCCAATGGTTCCACTCACAAGCATCAACTACAATAGTAATCAACATCGGGAAAGTTTCCCCTAATATCTATGAAAGTATTCAACACGATTGTTACAGCGGGATGGAGTGGTGATGATGGTGCTGGTGGAGATGATGGTGTGGATGATGATGATGATCCCGATGAAGTCTATCTTGGTGACGGTGTTGATGGCGACGATCCCCCCTCTCCGGGAAGGAATTTCCCCGGTAGAAATCTGCCTGCCGGAGAGCTCTTTCTCTCTCGGTGTTTTTCGCCCCGCAGAGGTGGTGGAAATCTTTCTGTGGTCGCCCCCTGGTATTAGGGTTCTGAGAGGAATATATAGGCGATAGGGCGGAGTCGGAGGCCGGCCAGGTGGGCTACACCTGCCCTAGGCGCGGCCCAGCGTGGGCCCGCGCCTATGGGGGGTTGTGGGCCCCCTGTGGCCCAGCTACGCCTCCCCTTCTGGCTTCCTTCGTCTTCTGGGAAAATATAATTTTCTAATATTTTTCAGGTATTTTTCTGATCTTCGCGAAATTGCATCAGAACCCTGACTCCGGCAGTCCATCCTCCAAGAATCATCCAACATGCAAAAACAGAGGAAAAGACATAAGTAACACCTCATAATAAGACACATATCGATGAATAGAGGCAAATTATGATATAAAATGGTGATGCAAATTGGACGTATCAACTCCCCCAAGCTTAGACCTTCGCTTGTCCCCAAGCGAAAACTGAGCTCAGTAAACATGTCCACAGGTTTATGCAGTGAAGTGTCGATAAAATAATACGGACAAGAAGCATCACACTTACCATTACACAACTCATAGAAGAAAGCAACTCACCATTATATAACTTAGCTTGCAACAAGTATAGGAGTCACAATAGAGATGCATAAAGATAAATCATAATTGGAATTGGCAAACTTCTTGTTCTTGGTCAGAGAACAGCTGGCAAACATTTTCACAAAAAGCGTTTGTAGAAGTCTTCAAAAATAGGAGCACTCTTTGCTCAAAAAGGTTTTTCACAATGATGGCTTTCAAAGTAATACTCAATAGATAAGAGTTTTTTTCAAACAAGGAAGATAAATAACATGATTGAATAAATCATCATATGAATGCTTGAAACACAACAACTCAATTGCTTGCTAGAGATAGAGAGGAAGTAGGTTTACCGACTCAGCTCAGAAAATAGGAGAAAGGTCCCTTCGTAGAGGGAAGCAGGGATTTCAAGTCATAAAGAGCTTACAAAAGATTATGATACTTACTAGCTTTGAGCCCTCATTGCCCCTATCATAGGCATCTTGAGATGATTAAGGTTAAAGTGAACAGGGATGGAGTATATGCTTGACGAAATATAAGTTGGCAATCTCATGTCCCTTGAGTACGAGGGCCGCTCCTCATGCTACTTAACTTTAGTTACCGGTAAGTTCTTGTCATCGTAAGTACATGTGTATCACAAAGAACCGCCAACGGGGTACCCCTTGCACATGATACAGGAGCTATCCCATAATCAAAATGACAAGGCAAGCAGACAGTGAGCATCTTAGCGATCTTTTTATTTACTATTGGCATAGATTTTTATTAAGGATGCTTCACAGATTGCTCACTATGGTGATGCTGCAAGTTTCCACCATGATTAGGCATGGCTTAGGCTAGCGGCCCAAGCGTTTCTCTAACACGCATACATAACTCCATGGACTTACAAGCTCCCCTTTTATTTCACACTGACAACATCCGCATACAAAAGAGCATGATATCAACTGGATATGTATCCATAAGTGTTGAAAGTGTTCCCCATGACAGCACAGTTCTACTAATCCCAACGTATAGATGCAATCATATACAACTTCGATGACACAATGGTTCAAGTCTATTAGGGGAAAGAAAATAAGGTGTGCCATCAAGTTCATGAGAGCTTTACTAACTAGTTTTCACATAACAAAATAATTTTTAATTTGAAAGATAGATGAAGCTTGATAATTTGCTTGGAATAGAAATAATGCTAATAGGTAGATATGGTGGACACAAATGGCACAGGTTTGATTCAAAGGGATTGGAATGCATGAGAAGAATGCCTTCTCGAAACAGGTTTTTGGCTAGCAGGGCTGGGTAGTAAGCAAAAGAGTTGAAAGAAACAAGCAAACCTACAAGTGATAAAGCCAAACATGAAATATTCCTTGAAGACACAAAAGATCTTAAATAAAGAATACTAAGCTTATGCCAATCAAGAAAGAAAATAAATGATACAAAATACCTGTAAGCTTTTTCTCTTTTTGTTTCAAACCTCAAAAAGTGTTCCTACTGACCATAGCTCGGTTTGCCAAAACCAATTTAGATTTACTTGATGCTCCCAAAGTGATGCCAATACTAATCAACAAGATCCATCATATAACAGAGATTGCAAACTAAAATAAGAAGTGCAAAAAGTAAAAGATGAAACTTCTCATTAATATTCCATAAAGGCATTCACACCAAAGGATACATAGATAATCAACTAAAGGAGAGATACTTCCACAATGCAAACCAACCTATAAGATAATTTCTCTACCAAAGACATGGATCCACTAAAAAGGTAAAAGATAAAAGATAATGATGTGATACCGCGGCACTCACCCAAGCTTGGAACAAGCCAAGGGGATGCAAAACCTGATGACGAATTATTCCTTCGGTGGTGGTGGTGTTCTCTTGATAAGCTCCTCAATCGGTTTCCTCAAATCCTCAATCTCGAAGGTCAGAGTACGAATTTCTCAATGCGGTTCATGATCATATCGGATCGAGAGTCCCAGTCCTTGCTATTATTTCCCCACTCTTCCTTCTTAGTCTGTTCCTTCCCTGCATGGTTAGAATGAGGCAGATCCCAAACCGAGGGCAAGTTCTTTTTGGGCACCTGTTGGTATTGATGCTCATGTATAAGAGTATGGAAGGGATTCTTGGTACGTGGGGAAGGTGATCGTGGAGCGAGGATATGATGCGGGGTTTTCCCTCCTGTAGACATTTGTGCTGTCCTCCTAAGCTTGGTAGGGTTTGCCACCACTCCAATGCTTGCGACGGTAGCGCGGGTGTCCGGATGCTCATCCTCCTCCATGTCTTCTTCATCACCCACCAAAATCTCCTCCTCCTTGGGGTTTTGAGGATCATCTTCCTCGGGCTTCTTGCCTTTGTCGTTGGCGGAGACCATGGTGCTCTAAACTTGAGAAGATTTCCTACCAAAAATAGATCGAAATGAAAACACGGAGAGAACACGATGCACGAACCTCGGGAAACCCGGGGGGTTATATATTACGAAGTTTCAAAGCAAATGGAAGGTACTGGTGCAAAAACGAGGCGTAGACGGAGCTCGGGGGCTCACATCCCCTCCAGGCGTGGCCAGCTGGGGCCTGTGCCTAGGGTGGGTGTGGCCACCCCGGCCTTCGTTTCCTCCTCTGTTTCATTTTGTAGCCTTCCGTATGTAATAAAAACATCACAAATATAAAAAGATAGGGTTTTCATGAACCTTCTGTTTTCACCACTTTTACCTATTCAAGGACGAAATCTGCAGACTCTTTTCCTCCTTCTCCTGGAAATTTCTTTCATGCAAGGCATTACACAAACCTCAATGGCAACATTAGTGTATGCAAAAACAATAAACCTTTAGGTTCACACTTCAACTAAAATCCATCAAAACAAAGGCTTCTGTAAGAGGCAAATACAAATGATGACAGAAATCTGTCAAAACGGACCAGCAGGTAAAGATTGATTTTTTTTTGAAAACCTTCTGTTGCTCAAATCAAAAAGTGCAAAACTAATGAAAGTTGGATAACAACTTGGAGAACAAGCTCATAAAAATACAACTCCATCCAAAGTACTGAGCTCCCTCACTAATTTTTACAATGCAACACAAAAATCTGTCCCAGGACAGCCACTTTTCACAACTCCTATACTTCTCAAAAGTAGTTGAACTTGACACAAAAACCAAAACGGAAAGGATAAGGAGCGGTTATTACTGAGGTAATAACTTCCAAGACTCGACAAAACTATTGGGTTATCTCCCAAGAAGTACTTTTCTTTATTGCCTTTAAGTTAGGCTTGATATCTTCAAAGATGCTCACATAGGAGATATGTATCTGGAGTGAAAGAGGGCATCAAGAAGCAAATAACCAACACATTTGAGCCTAACCCACTTCCTATGCATGGGGGTATCATGATAAAACAAATTGTTGAAACAAAAATCCAATAGCATAGGAAGACAAAACAAGTGTAACTTCAAAGCTTTCAACATAAAACAGGGAAACTTAACATCATTGAGATGCATAAAACCATGTTTACCTCTCTCATAATAACTTTTAGTAGCACTTTGAATAAAGTTGACAATATAACTGTCACACGAAACAACTTTATCATCAGAGTGAGCATACTTACAATCACCAAAAAGAGGTCCAAGGTCATAAACTGTATCAATAGAAGCAAGTTGTTCCATCCTGAAATCTTCATTAGGCAAGCTATTTTCACAAGGAGATTTAGCAAATTTGGAAAAGTTAAACACATAAGAATCTCCATCAAACTTAGTTAAAACTTCCTCCTTCTTACAATCTATAATAGCCCCACAAGTGTTCAAGAAAGGTCTACCAAAAATGATAGGACAAGTTTTGCTAGCTGCTGAATTAAGCACTAGAAAACCAACATGATACTTAATCTTACCACAAAGAACCTCCACATCTCTTACAATACCAATAGGGAAAATGGTTTCCTTATTATCAAGGTGAATAACCACATCAATGTCCTCAAGCTCACAAGGACCAACTTCATGCATCATTTCCCTGTAAAGCTCATAAGGAATAGCACTAGAACTAGCACCAATATCACATAAACCATAATAGCAATGATCACCAATTCTTACAAAAAGCACAGGGAAACTAGCTTTTCCAGCTTTAGTAGGATGAGAGACAATATTAGAAGCGTATTCACAGAAGACAATGTGCTCATCCTCTAGATTTCTAGTGGCAAGATTTTTCACAATAGCAACCACGGGTTCATTATTCATTTGCTCATCAGGTTCCACAGTTTTTTGTGTACCTTTATTATTTGCACTAATTATCATAGAGTACTCCTTTACCTTAGCTGGGAAAGGTGTTTTCTCAACATAAGGTTCAGGCACAATATGATTAGTAGTACAAACTTTGGTATTTCTAACAGGAACATGATTAACAACATCTTTATAAGGAGCATGGTACTTGTTCCACTTCTTTTGGGGAATTTCTATGTAAGAGGCAAAGGCTTTAAAACAATTGGCAATACTTTGGCAGTCAAGACCAAACTCATTACTAATATCACGGAAGTCATCAGTTCCCACAAAAGATTTTATGCATTCATAATCATAGTTTATACCTGACTTTCTTCCTTTATCATTCTCCCAAGCTTAGTGTTTTCTTGAATACGGTCTAGGAGATCCCATTTAGTTTCTTCCTTCATACGTGTGAATGATCTAGCACAAGAAGCATCAAGTAAATCTTTATCATGAAGAGAAAGCCTAGCATAAAAGTTATTGATAATAATATTGTTAGGGAGTTCATGAATAGGACATTTAAGCATTAGTAACTTCAATCTCCCCCAAGCTTGAGTTGTACTCTCTCCATCACGAGGCCAAAAATTATATATCAGAATTCTATCCTTATGGATATCACTCGGAGGATAGAATTTAGAATAAAAGAGAGGTTCTATTTCCTCTCATTCCATGGATTGCCCATTCTTCAGCAGCTTATACCATTTTCCAGCTCTCCCTTTCAAGGATAAAGAGAGTAACTTCTTATTCACCTGTTCAGTTGTGATACCTGCACACTTAAACAACCCGCATAATTCATGGATAAAAAGCAAATGATCACCAGGGTGGATAGTTCCATCCCCTAAATAATAATTAACCATAACACGATCAACAATACTTGTAGGTATCTTAAAAGGATCTATATCAACAGGTGGTGATTCATCTACTACCCTAACAGTGGTAGTAGTTTTCCCAAACAGAAGACCAAGTGGGTTGTCTATATTGGAAACAAAGTAACAAACAGAAACAAAAAGCAATACTCACAGTATAAGTTTTCTTTACCAGTTCCACTCTTCAATAGCGCTTCACTCCCCGGCAATGGCGCCAGAAAATAGTCTTGATGACCCACAAGTATAGGGGGTGTATCGTAGTACTTTCGATAAATAGGAGTGTCGATCCCAACGAGGAGCAGAAGGTGTTGACTAGTGGTATGGAGCAGGAAATCTTTGTAAATACTTAGCAACCGAATTTTTAGGGGTTTTCTGATAAAGCAACAAAACAAAGTGCAAGTAATAAAGACAACGAACAACTGCAGCAAGTGGCCCAATCCTTTCTTAGCAAAGGATAAGCCGGTGGAAATACTTATAAGGACCAAACGTTCTCGAGGACACATGGGAATTATGTCAAGTGCTTTCGCTTCATATAGCTAAGTACTATTCTTTGGTGTTGTAAGTGTTGTGTGGGTGAACATGTGCTAATGTACCGACCTTACTTGGACTAATACATACTTGTGATTAAACCCCCTGCAAGCATCCGCAACTACAGGAAAGCAATTAAGATATAAACCTAACCACAACCTTAAACTCTGAGATCCTACACTCCCTTGTCCAATGGTGTCCTAACGAAGGTTCTGGTTTCTGTCACTCCGGCAACCCCACGATTAGTAGCCAAATACACAATGCATTCCCCTAGGCCCATAAATGGTGAAGTATCATCTAGTCGATGTTCACATGACACCACTAGAAGAATAGCACCACAACTTAAATACTAAACCATTGAATAATAACTCAACACAAATCCACTACTAACAACATGACTTCTCCCATGTCCTCAAGAACTAAACGAGCTACTCACGAGACATCATATGGATCAAGATAAAATATGGTATGGTAATGGATAACAATATGAACATAAACAATAATCCAATGGTTCAACTCACAAGCATCAACTACAATAGTAATCAAAAGCAGGAAAGTTTCCCCTAATATCTATGCAAGTATTCAACACGATTGTTACAGCGGGATGGAGTGGTGATGATGGTGCTGGTGGAGATCATGGTGTGGATGATGATGATGATCCCGATGAATTCTAGCTTGATGACGGTGTTGATGGCGACGATCTCCCCTCTTTGGGAAGGAATTTCCCCCGGCAGAAATTTGCCTGCCGGAGAGCTCTTTCTCTCTCGGTGTTTTCCGCCCCGTAGAGGCGGCGGAAATATTTCTATGGTCGCCCCCTGGTATTTGGGTTCCGAGAGGAAGATATAGGCGAGAGGGCAAAGTTAGAGGACGGCCAGGTGGGCCACACCTGCCCTAGGCGTGGCCCAGGGTGGGCTCGCGCCTAGGGGGTGTGGCCCCCTGTGGCCCAGATACGCCTACCCTTCTAGCTTCCTTCGTCTTCTGGGAAAATATATTTTTCCAATATTTTTCTGGTATTTTTCTGATCTTCGCGAAATTGCATCAAAACACCTCTTTTTCCATCAGAAACCTGACTCCGGCAATCCATCCTCCAAGAATCATCCAACATGCAAAAACAGAGGAAAAGACATAAGTAACACCTTATAATAAGACACATATCAATGAATAGAGGCAAATTATGATATAGAATGGTGATGCAAATTATACGTATCACGGGGGTTCAAGTTTCTGTCACTCCGGCAACCCCATGATTAGTAGCCAAATACACAATGCATTCCCCTAGGCCCATAAATGGTGAAGTATCATGTAGTCGACGTTCACATGACACCACTAGAAGAATATCACCACAACTTAAATACTAAACCGTTGAATACTATCTCAACACAAATCCACTACTAACAACATGAGTTCTCCCATATCCTCAAGAACTAAACGAACTACTCACAAGACATCATACGGATCAAGATCAAATATGATATGATGATGGATAACAATCTGACCATAAACAATAATCCAATGGTTCCACTCACAAGCATCAACTACAATAGTAATCAACACCGGGAAAGTTTCCCCAAAGATCTATGCAAGTACTCAACACGATTGTTACAGCGGGATGTAGTGGTGATGATGGTGCTGGTGGAGATGATGGTGTGGATGATGATGATGATGATCCCGATGAAGTCTAGCTTGATGATGGTGTTGATGGCGACGATCTCCCCTCTCTGGGAAGGAATTTCCTCGGCAGAAATCTGTCTGCCGGAGAGCTCTTTCTCTCTCGGTGTTTTCCGCCCCGCAGAGGCGGCGAAAATATTTTTGTCGTTGCTCCCCTGGTATTAGGGTTCCGATAAGAAGATATAAGCAAGAGGGCGGAGTCGAGGTCGACCAGGTGGGCCACACCCACCCTAGGCGCGGCCTAGGGGGACCCGCGCCTAGGGGTGGGACCCCTATGGCCCAGCTACGCCTCCCCTTCTGGCTTCCTTCGTCTTCTGGGAAAATATAATTTTCCAATATTTTTCTAGTATTTTTCTGATCTTCACGAAATTTCATAAAAAGACCTCTTTTTCCATCAGAATCCTGACACCGGCAGTTCATCCTCCAAGAATCATCCAACATGCACAAACAGAGGAAAAGACATAAGTAAGACCTCATTATAAGACACATATCAATGCATAGAGGCAAATTATGATATAGAATGGTGATGCAAATTGGACGTATCAGTAAGTGATAAAAAGAATAATTTTTTAGGTGACATGCACCATGAAAATCAAGATCAAACCATTTTCAAGCATTGAAATATGGGATCAAAAAACTCTAAACATGAGCATGAAAGATGGAGTTCTAACAGTAAGACAAAGCAACTATGCATGCAACATGAAATGTTACAAACAAAGATCATGAATAACATGCATTGAAAAACGTTTGTTTGTTTCACATACAGAAAACATAGCATAGTGGCAATCAACTTGTCCCTCATGGAGTAGCAAATAGATGCATAGGACACCTTCAAAGTTCATAAGAGTGACTAGATACAAATATCACAAGAACAAGTAATATCAACAATATGCATCAATCAATAAGTTTTGGGACAATGCACATAGAACTAAAAATGGCAACTATGCTCTCTTAATTGGTGCCTAAGTATAGAAGGTGGAGACTTAATATAAAAGTGGAAAGAAAGGCCCTTCATAAAGGGAACTAGGGATTTCAAGTTTCATAAAGAGATTCCAAAAATTATGATACTTGTTAGCTTTCATCTCTCATTGCCCCTATCATAAGCATCTTGAAGTGATTGAGGTTAAAGTGAACAAACTATGGAGTATATGCTTGACAAAGTATAAGTTGGCAATCTCATGTCCCTTGAATACGAGGTCCGCTCCTCATGCTACTCAACTTCAGTCACCTGTAAGTTCTTGTCATAGTAAGTACATGTGTACCATAAAGAACCACCAACGGGGTACCCCTTGCACATGATACATGAGCTATCCCATAATCAAAATGGCAAGGCAAGCAGACAATGAGCATCTCAGCAATCTTCTTATTTACCATGGGAAAATGGTGTTTTTTTCTCTCTTTCCTCTTTCCAATATGTCTCTTTTTTATAAGAAGAAAGCTTCATAGATGTCATTATGGTGATGCTGCAAGTTTCCACCATGATTAGGCATGGCTTAGGCTAGCGGCCCAGGCGTTTCTATAACACACATACAAAACTCCATGGACTTACAAGCTCCCCTTTTATTTCACACCGACGACATCCATAGACAAAAGAGCATGATATAAACTATGTACAAAGTACAAGTGCAATGTTAAAAGTGTTCCCCGAGATAGCACGATTTTGCTAATTCCAACGTATAAGTGTAAGCATATACAACATAGATGACACAATGGTTCAAGTTTATTAAGGGCAAGAAAAATAAGGTGTGCCATCAAGTTCGTGAGAGATTTAATCACTAAGTTTTCACATAACAAAATACTTTTTAATTGGAAGATAGATGAAAACAAGAATATACTTGGAATGGTGTAATATACCATGCATAGGAATTTATAGTGGACATTTTGGAATAACTTGGTTTCTTGGGAATTGGATGCATGAGTATAGCTTACTCATACAAGTGGTGTAACATCCCAAAAATACCAAACTTAGATCATCAAACACTAATCATCAAGATTAGGGTTAACAAAAACTTTCTTAAATAAACTCATGAATGCATGTATATGTGTATGCATGGATTTTGAATTTCTTTAAAAACCACCTTGTTTGTGTGATCCATTGCTTGTAAAATGTTTCTTAGGTGAAATGAACATCATCTAAAACATTTCCCACACTTTTCCTAAAGACAAGTAAATCAAAACAAATATATTAAGTGAATGGTCATTTTGACCAATTTAACTCCCATGCCTACTTTGGCTGTCTCAAACTTTCAAAACCTAACAGAAACTTTTCTGGATCTTTGCACCCCTTGAATGTACTCATAACAAGGTATCAAGGCCCACTTTGTGATCATCCAGAAACTTTCAAATGCATAGTTTAAATGACAATTCAAAATTGAATCTTTATCATATGGGAAGATCCCACTTTTCCAAAACCCACTCAAACAAGCTCAACTTTCGAAACCCAAGCATCTGCAGACTCACCAGCACCAATCTAGCAAACCCACCAAAACTTGATTTCATGCGGCCATTTCATCAAACAGGTTGCAGACACAAATCAAACAAAACATAAACACTATAGTGTGCAGTGATTCTTGCCTAACTTGTTCCCTAGTTAGCTCACACACAGCTCAGTAGATCATCTAGAAAGATTAGCCCAACACTATCACCCCTGTGAGCTTGCCATTGCCATTAATGGTGAATAGCCGAGCACCCCAATGTCACCCCATTATGGACAGTAAGCTAGAGGAAGAACTAGCCGTGCCAACCTTGTCTGGGAGGCAGCCCACCGTCCACCGCCACTCCCTGTCCCAGCCGCGAGCGTTGCCAAGCCCTGGACCACGCGCACAAGCCGCGCCCAGACCATGCCGAGCGTGCGCCAGAGCGCCACCCTCGACCAGCGTCCACAGACCGCGCGCCGCCCTCACCGCGTGCACACACGATCACCACCGACCCAGGAGACCGCCAGACATCCCCGTTTGCCGCCCCGTGCCATACATCTACCGCCCGTCGTCGAAGACGCCGCCTCTGCCGCGCAGAGCACCGGCCGTTCCAGACCAAACCACACCGCCCCATGCCTCGTGACCATGTAGTTGAGCATCGCCAAGATACACAGCACCGTCCCCTACCCTTGCCCATGCCATTAGCCGCCTGTAATGTCGCCCCGACGAGCTCACCGTGCGCCCCGACGGTCCCCTCGCTCGACTATAAATAGAGGCCACCCCCGCACGATTTCTTCACACCATCTTACTCCCCTCTCCTCACTGATCGTGCCACGCGTTCTCAGAGCAAGGCAAGCACCACCTCGCCGGAATTTCACCGGAGCCCGCCGCCTCTAGAGAAGAAGGGAGCCAGCGATTGGAGCCGCACCAGGAGAAGCCACCGGTACCAGGAGGTTCGTCGTTGTCGACTTCGTCGTTCGCCCGCCTTGCCGACCCTCGCCCGTACCCCGGTGAGCCCCCAGCACCCCTCACTAGCCGCGCTAGGTTTTGTTCTCGCCGGAGTTGTCTCGCGTCGACGATGACTCCCAGCCGTTAGATTAGAACTAGATCGAACGATCCACGCTGCCCCATACCGCTTCGCCCAGCCCCATGTCACTGACGAGTGGGGACACCCACTTAAGCAGCTCGCGGAAGCACTGCGCTTAGCAGGCCGGCCCGTTAGAATTTCCCGCGCAGCCCAGCGATTCAAATTAAATCTTTTTCTATTTCAATTCAAACACACTTCAGCACTCAACTTCAAAAATCAACCCAGATCGATTCAGTGCACCAATTTGAATGAAACCAATTTTGTTGGAAAGGTCTGTGAATGCTTAATCCAAGCCCGTTGGATTCAAGTCATTTGGATCAGTAGATCACCCATAGTAAATATAACAAGGCAGAAGCTTTTCTGCATTCAAACATTTTTCAAATTTAAACCATAATAGATTTTGAGTTGATTCCAACTCTCAAAAATCACATTTAACCATACCTTTCAGAATATATAAAAATATATAGGTTTACTTTTAGAAATATTGTTCAAGTAATAAAAGAATGCTACATAAGCATTTCTAGCCACTTTAATTAATTAAAATAAAAGGGTAAAACCTTATTAAATTGTGACACCACTTTAAATCACATTCCCATGGACTACAATATGTGGTGATGACATGTGTCAACATGATCCCATGTTTAGTTTGGAGAATATTAAATCTTAAGTAATTTTTCAATGAGTAGAAATTACTTTTCTAAAAATAAAAAGTTTTAAACCAAGCCTTAACCTTGTAATGTTAGAGATGATGCTAGATCATCTATAGGACCCTTGTGTGTGATGATTGCAAGTAGTTAAGTATTGTTTGGTGATTGTGTACCTTGTATTTATTCATAGACGCTAGTGCCGACCAAGGATACGAGGAGGAAGGAGGATACTACGAAGAGGAAGCCGAGGATAACTTCAACCACTGCTCTGCACAAGGCAAGCTAACACTTGCAAGATACTATACCTATGCAAGCTTATACTGATATTGATGCAAGCTAACCCTTGCCAGATACCCTACTGATGCCACATACCCATACTTGTGATATGACTACTATATGCCTTAAGCATATGTGATCATACCCACTTGATAAACCAAATCCTAGTTTTATGTGCAAGCTTCTTACTTTATTTCTTTATCAAAGCTTACTTAGAGTCTACCTAAGAGTTTGGTAGATACTAGACAGTTGTGCTGAAGGTTGCATAAAGAGCATAAAATTTGGCCTAAGCTAGAAACCTTGATATCA
This sequence comes from Avena sativa, assembly GCA_916181665.1. NCBI lineage: Eukaryota > Viridiplantae > Streptophyta > Magnoliopsida > Poales > Poaceae > Avena > Avena sativa. The sequence goes on from OV702282.1 coordinate 202,782,651, forward strand.
GCCTAAGATATAAGGTTGGACTTAGTGAAACTCCACTAGTTACCACCCCTTGTTAGTACTACCCCCACCTGTAGATGCTAGTGCTAAGCATAAAACTTGATCAACTTTTAGATGGGAATACTTGGTGGAAAAATGGTTATGAAAACCTTGGAATGATGGATCATTCTATTGAAATGTTTTGGACATGTGTTTCCAAACACTTGATGATTTTGGTGATGAAAATGTTGAGGCATGAGCCTTAGCCCTTTATAAAACTGATGGTTGTCTGGATACGATACCATTCCAATTTTAGCGTACAACCACAATACCCGAATATTGGGTAGGGCTTGACTGGAAACTTATATACCTTAGTATTAGTTCCCTCCCGACCAAGGTCTGAGCCGAGGCTACCTTGTGAAGATTGTCCACCTATGCAGTACCCAAGATGACAGCTGGTCATGGTTGGGAGGCCAAACTCACAGGAGAGGTGCTTATACTAAGGCGTGTAATTGAAAGGTTAGGATTGATTATCCGCATACTGAGTATGGTGAATTCAGGATTTGTTCCTGACGGATGTATCGAATGTTGTGGTGAAAGTGTATAATCTCTGCAGAGTGTCAAACTATTCGAATAGCCGCGTCCGCGGTTATTGACAGTTGGAGTGGCCATACTGTTCCCCCGTCAGACTTTTCAAAATGACTTGTGAAATGAATTGAGACTTTGACTTGACCACAACAGAGTTGTGACCTGAATTACAAGATCCCACTTAGGAGTTATAAAATTGTGACTAGCTTTGGAACTTAGTAGAGATAAACCTGGCTTTTTGCAAAACAACCCTAGAGCCTAGTGTCCTATTATCCAAAAACCCCTTACCTGTTAGTATTAGTTTGCGAGTACTTAAAGAGTACTCATGGCTTTGTCCCTGGCTATTCCCATGGCCAGACTATGAAGAGGAGTACTTGGAAGATGGACCCCAGGAAGGTTACGACAACTAGGATCATCTCCCATCGTCAGCATTTCCTGTGACCCCGAAGATGGAGCTTCGCCTATGCTACCGTTATTATTACGTATTCCGCTGCTTGATGTTGTATTAAGAACTGGATCATGAGATCCCCATTTGTGTAAGAACTTATGTATCATTTGTAATGGATGAAGTACTATGGTATCCAATTCTGTTATGTCTCGCAAAAATGGTAATCCTGGGATTGCGATGTATGGCATAACAGGCATCTAGGATTGAAAAATCCGGGTGTTGACAAGTGGAGGCTAGCAAAAGACTGGGAGCGACCAACTAAGAGAGCAATAATGGCCATAATCATGCAGAGCGACAAAACATTACTAATCGAAGCATAAAGTGGTACTACAAGTCAAGTACTAAATGATCATAGAGGCTATGGTGACTTGTTCATAGTCATAACATGGTGTGAGGATGTGCCAAGTCAACCCAAACAAAGCATCAAAGGAGAATACCACAATACTATGCTTTTGTATGCTAAAACAATGCATGATTCCTTCAAGGCACATTAAGCAATCCCAATTGTTTGGAACAAGTCATGTTACAGCAATAATCACTAACCATAAGGTCAAAACAACACCTAGCATGACATGCTAAAGTCTAAGTCACAGTCAAAGGAAGCTCCTCTTGTACTAGTCAAGCAAGAACTTTCAACTCCTCTCCAACACCAATCAACTTATTTGAAACAACACAGCGAGAACGGGGGTCCAAACTACTTTATTCAATAAAACTAAGCAAACCAAACAAAAACTAAGATGCTCCAAGAACAACACAATTGTGCATGAAACAATAAAAACGAAGTGTCTAGAAAGACCTGAGCTTTTTATTGATGAAGAAGGGGATGCCTTGGGCATCCCCAATCTTTGACGCTTGTACCTCTTGAATATTTCATGGGGTGACACGGGGTAGCATCCCCAAGCTTGAGCTTTTTTCCATTCTTCATCTCATTACATCATTCTTTCTCTACACCTGATTATTTTACTTCATACAAAACTTCACACAATCTTCATTAGCAACATTAGCGTATTCAAAAGATAATAGACCTTTGGGTTTAGCTTTAGAACAGCAAACCTTTCATTAAAAACACAAGATATTGTAGCAATTCCCTCAAAAAGCTCAATTTCCCCAAAAAGAATCAATAAGAAGCAAATGCAAATAATGGCAGAAATCTATCAAAACAGACCAGCAGGTAGACACTGATTTTTTCGTAGACCTTCTATTGCTCAAATAAAAAAGTGTTGAACTAACAAAAGTTATATAACATATTGGGGGATTTATTCAGAAAATATCAGCTCAAGACGACTTACAGAGATTTTACACGAATTTTTACGGTGGAGCACAAAAATATGTTTTGGGACATCAACTCCTCAAATCTTACTTCCCTCTCATTAGAGGTCATTCTTGGCACAAAAAGCAAATAAAAAGGATAAGGAGAGGTCATTACTGAGGTAATAACTTCCAAGACTCAAGAAAACTTTTGGTTTATCTCCCAATAAGTACTTTTCTTTGATGCCTTTAAGTTAGGCACAAGAAAGATGCTCACATAAGGAATATGGATTGAAGTAAAAGAGAGCATCAAGAAGCAAATTCAAAACACATTTAAGTCTAACCCTCTTCCTATGCATAGGAATCTTGTACACAAATAAATTCACAAAGAAAAAAGTGAGGGGCATAGGAAGATAAAACAAGAGTAACTTCAAAATTTTCAGCACATAGAGAGGTGTTTTAGTAACATAAGAATTCCAACAACCATATTTTACTCTCTCATAATAATTTTCAGTAGCCTCATGAATAAACTCAACAATATAACTATCACATAAAGCATGTTTTTCATGATCTACAGACACATAATTTATAAGCAATTTCTTTTGAATTTGCTTCTTGATGCTCTCATAAAAAGCTCAAAAATAGTGGGATTAAAACCTTCAAACCCACTTTTAACAATTTTATAACAAGGTGACTGAACATTCAATATAGGACCATCATCTAGAGCCTTATCATAAACATTTTCTAAGCAAAACTCTTTAGTACCATGCATTTCGAAGTTAGGCACAAATATAGGATTATCATTGATAACAGGAGCATAACTATTATCACAAGTTTTACCCATGGCAGAAATTTAAAAAGAATCCACAGGAACATAACATTCATCCTCCTTTGGTAAGCATGGAATAATATAAGAGGTAAAGAGTTAATCTCATTAGAAGGTAGGCATGGGTAGATCCATTCTTCCTCCTCTTGGCCATCACTCTCCTCCTATTTTTCATCTAATGAGCTTTCAGGTTCAGCAATTTCGTCTTCCATAGGCTTCTGCAAGGCATTAGTCTCTTTCGTTTGTGGAAAGCACCTATTAAAATATTCAAGTATATAGCCATTTTCTTCCTTGTAATTATCAAAGCAAAGTTTAAGTATCTCATAAACCTCATATTCATAAGGTGCATCATCAGTATTTTCAAGCAAACTGGCAAGTTCAAATGCACCCTTAAAGGCAATAAATTCTTCAATTTGTTCCACATCATAAAAGTCATAATTTCCTTTAACATAATAAGATATGGTAACATTATCATTACACTCACATTGAAAAGGTAGGTGTTTATACCTCCTATAGCAACAATATTTATCAAAGCAATAAGTAACATTATAAGTAGATCACACCTCTAGCAATAGTATTCAATTTATCAATTTGTTCCCATAAGTGTGTCCCTTTTTGTGACAAACGGTGTTCCTTATAATAATTATTTTGTTCTTCCATGAACCCACCTTGCCAATAAGAACTAGTTTCAAAGAAACTATCCACTCATAGAAAGCATGACAAAGCAAGGCAATAACAGACCAGCAACTAGAGTAGGAACTAATTTCTTTGTGATTTTTGATAAAAAGAGGCAAACAAAACCAAGCAAAAGAAACTAAGCAAAACAAAAACAAAATAAAGAGAAAGGTTGTGAAGGACTCCCTTTGTGAAGACGTCCTTATCCTCCCCGGCAACGGCGCCAGAAAAAGTCTTGATGAGTGCTTGAAGCTTCGTTGGGAGACCCTAAAAGGAAGGTATGCTGAGCACAGTGATACGTCGGAAACGTATCTATAATTTTTGATGCTCCATGCTTGTTTAGTATCAACTTTGCTTTGCTTTGTCTACACTTTGAGGTGTTTTTATATGTTTTCTGGTACTAACCTATTAACAAGTTGTCACAGTGCCAGTTGCCTGTTTTCTTCTGTTTTTGGTTCCAGAAAGGCAGAAAATCAATATTCTCGAAATTGGACAGGACAAAAGCCAAAGTCAAAATTTTACCGTGGGGAACACGAAGCCGGAGTACGAGACGGATGAGACCCACCAGGGGGCCACACCCCCTAGCCGCGCGGGTGGGCCCACCCCGCTCCTGGGGGGTGTAGCCTCCCTGGTGGCCCTCCTGCCTCGCCTCTTTGCTTATAAGAAGCCCCCGATGCAGAAACCCTAGGACTCGATCAATATTCCACGAAACCGTCTATAGCTGCCGCCACCATCGTCCCTAGATAGGTGGATCTGAAGCTCTTCCCGGCACCCTGCCGGAGGGGAGATCATCCCGGAGGCCTTCTTCATCCTCATGCTAGCCTCCGGTATGAAGCGTGAGTAGTTCCACCTTAGACTACTGGCCCATGTAGTAGCTAGATGGTTGTACCTCCTCCTTGTGCTTTCATGTATAGATCTTGTGAGCTCCGTTCATGATCAAGATCTAATCTATTTGTAATCATGCATGTTGTGTTTGCGGGGATCCGATGGATATTGAGATTACTATGTCAGATTGATTAATGGTTTTGTCTATTTGATTCTATCATGTCTGTGTTGTTTGTGATCTTGCATGCTCTCCGTTGTTAGTAGCTATCTTGGCCAAGTAGTTGCTAGTGACTCCAAGAGGGCTATTTATGCTCAATAGTGGGTTCATGCCTCTAGTTTCCAAGGGAAGTGACAGAAATCTCTTTGGTTGTAGATGTGCTCTTGCCACTAGGGAGAAAACAACGGTCTCTTGTTCATGGAACAAGTGGATTGTTTACCTTACACACTTTGCTTAAAGCAGTTGTCTGTTGCTTGCAACTTAATACTGGAGGGGGTTCGGATGATAACCTGAAGGTGGAATTCTAGTCATAGATGCAGTTGGATGGCGGTCTATGTATATTGTTGTATTGCCCAATCGAATCACATAGGATCTTTTTGTCTAGTATTGTATTGTTATGCCTTGCTCAGTCCTGTCAATTGCCCTGCTGTAATTTGTTTACCCTTCATGCCATGTTTGTTTATCTAAGGAGAGCACCTCTAGTGAACTATGGACCCCGGTCCAATCTTTACCATTGATACATATTCCACTGTTACTGTTTACTTGCTGCAAACCACCATCACCTTCCACACCGTATATTTAATCCTTTGTTATAGCAAACCGATGAGCTTGACAACCACACTGTTCGTTGGTGCAAAGTCTTGAGTTTGTGTTGTGCAGGTTTCCACGTTGCTTGCAACACCTTTGAGACGTTTCCTTCCGCCTACTGGTTCGATAACCTCGGTTTCATACTGAGGGAAGACTTGCTGCTGTGCTCTTCACACCTTGCTCTTGGGGTTTCCTACGAAGCGTTCCACGTCAATAGTGTGGCTGTCATCACACAGCAGCAAGTTTTCCCTCAGTAAGAAACCAAGGTTATCGAACCAGTAGGAGGAAGGAAACGACTCAAAGGTGTTGCTAGCAACTTGGAAACCTGCACAACACAAACTCACGACCTTGCCCCAACGAACAGTGAGGTTGTCAATCTCACCGGTTTGCTGAAAACAAAGGATTAACTGTATGGTGTGGAAGGTAATAATGGTTTGTAGAAAGTAAACAATAACAGTGGAAGGTGTATCAATGGTAAAGATTGGACTGGGTTCCATAGTTCACTAGAGGTGTTCTCCTTAAGATAAACAAACATGGCATGCTGGGTAAACAAATTATAGCTGGGCAATTGACAGGACTGAGCAAGGCATAACAATGCAACACTAGACATTCATGATCCTATGAGATTCGATTGGGCAATACAACAAGATACATAGACCGCCATCCAACTGCATCTATGACTAGTAACCCACCTTCAGGTTATCATCCGAACCCCCTCCAGCATTAAGTTGCAACCGGATAACTGCTTTAAACAAAGTGTGTAAGGTAAATAATCCACTTGTTCCATGAACAAGAGACCATTGTTTTCTCCCTAGTGGCAACAACACATCTACAACCTTGGAGATTTCTATCACTTCCCTTAGATTAAATAGAGGAATGAACCCACTATCAAGCATAAATAACCCCTCTTGGAGTCACTAGCATCTACTCGGACAAGATAGCTACTAGAAACAAAGAGCATGCAAGATCACAAACAACACAGACATGATAGAATCAATAAGATAAAACCATTAACCAATCTGACATAGTAATCTCAATATCCATCGGATCCCCGCAAATACAACATGCATGATTACAAATAGATGACCTTGATTATGAATGGAGCTCACAAGATCTAAACATGGTAGAACAAAGGAGGAGATACAACCATCTAGCTACTACCTGGACCCGTAGTCCAAGGTGGAACTACTCACACTTCATACCAGAGGCTGGCATGATGAAGAAGAAGGCCTTCGGGATGATCTCCCCTATGGCAGGGTGCCGAGAAGAGCTTCAGATCCCCCTCGATCTAGGGACGATGGTGGTGGAGGCTATAGACGGTTTCGTGGAATATTGATCAGGTACTTAGGGTTTCTACATCGGGGGGTCCTTATAGGTGAAGATGCAAGGCAGGGGCAGCCAGGGCGGCCACACCCCCAGGCGCGGGCTAGGGTTAGCCGCGCGGCCAGGGTGTGACCCCCTGGTGGCTCCCCTCCATCTCGTATTCAGGCTCCGTGTTTCCCACGGTAAAATATTGACTTTGGCTTTTGTCCCGTCCAATTCCGAGAATATTGATTTTCTCCCTTTCTAGAACCAAAAACAGAAGAAAACAGGCAACTGGCACTATGACATCTTGTTAACAGGTTAGTACCAGAAAACATATAAAAACACCTCAAAGTGTAGAAAAAGCAAAGCAAAGTAGATACTAAACAAGCATGGAACATCAAAAATTATAGATACGTTTCCGACGTATCAACTACCACCTGCACAAAGTTTACCCTGGATGTAAAAAGGAGGGCAGTAGGCATCAACCATATGGAATGGGGAAAATAATCCTCTCCCTTTGTAGGGTTCGCAACATAGAAAATAAAAAATTTCCAACAATGGGAACAACTATGTACCAAGATCTATCTACTAGATACAACCAACGGGTGGATATACATCCATAGAGAACGTACCCTTGTAGACCGACAAAGTTTAACGAGGTTGTACTTGTGGATTATGTAGACGAACACTTGTTGATCTCAAGATTGATAAGAAGTCCAGGGCCGCAAATCAGCAGCGCATTCGTGCTCGCACACACGTACAAGCCACCGAGCAACCTCCGCCTCCTCGCTCCAGCGATGTGGCGGAAGCAACAACTATTTCTTGCCGAAAATCCACCGGGAACATGTATCTCGCTAGTCCGAGACCATGGGGGATAAAGTATAGGAGGAGAGAGATCCTTCACGAGGAGGTGTGAGTGAGATGGAGTGAGAGGGGGGCTTTATATAGGAGGGAGGGGGCACCCTAAGGGGTGGCCGGTGTTGGAGATATGCCCTAGAGGCAATAATAAACGTAGCTATTATTATATCTTTGTGTTTATTATAAATGTTTACATTCATGCTATAGCAGTATTAACCAGAAACATTAATACTTGTGTGATTTGTAAACTAAATTAGAGTCCCTAGTAAAGCCTCTTCATAATACTAGCTTGTTGATTAATAGATGATCATGGTTTCTTGATCATGAACATTTGAGATGTTGTTAATAACAAGGTAATATCATTAGGATAATGGTATGATGGACATACTCCTATAGATAAGCGTAGCATAAAGATCAAGTCATTTTAATAGTTCAATTGCTATAAGCTTTCTGATACATAGTAACCTAATTCCTTCGACCATGAGATCATGCTAATCACCATCACCGGAAGGATGCTTTGATGACATAAAACACCACACCGTAACTGGGTGGCTATAAAGGTGGCATTGAGTGTTCGGAAAGTATGGGTTGAGGAACATGGATCAAGAGTGGGATTTGTCCATCCATATGACGGATAGATATACTCTGGGCCCTCTCGGTGGAATGTCATCCAATTGGCTTGCAAGCATGTGACTGGCTCACAAGGGATCACATACCACGGGAACGAGAAAAGAGTACTTATCAGTAACGAGGTTGAACTAGGTATGCAGAGATACCGACGATCAAAACCTCGGATAAGTAAACTATCGGGAGACAAAGGGAAATTGGTATTGTATGTAAGTGGTTCATTCGATCGCAAAGTAATCATAGAAATATGTGGGAGCCATATGAATTTCCAGATTCCTCTATTGGTTATTGATCGTAGAAGTGTCTCGGTCATGTCCGCATAATTCACGAACCGTAGGGACACACACTTAAGGATTCGATGTTGTTGAGTAGTTATGGAATGATGAGTAAGAGATCGAATGTTGTTCGGAGTCTCGGATGCGATCTAGGATATCACGAGGAGATCCGGAATGGTCCGGAGAATAAGATTCATATAAGGAAAGTCCTGTTTCGGAGTTGGGGAATGATTCTAGTGTTTTCACCAGGAATGTTCTAGAAGGGTCCGGAAGGTCCGGCACTCCGGAGGGGAAGGGTACATGAATGTGTCATAACAATATGGAATGGTTGCATCATGTACTAGGTCACTTGGCTGGGAAAAATAAAGGAAGAAATCAAATCCTAGTTTGAAAGTCAAACGCCAATTTGAAAAAGTCAAACGGCAAGTTTGCTTGGTGGAGGGAGAGTAGGAAACCTACTTGGGGAGGAGTTCCTCTCCCTCCACCCGCCGGCCAAGGAGGCCGACTTGGGGGAGGACTCCCTCCTCCCAAGCCGCGCCCTCCCACCTATATAAGGAGGGGCAGGGCTGCCCCTCTTCCCTACACCTCAAACCCTAGCTCCTGCGCGCCTTCACCTCCAAGTGCAGTCGCCGCCGCCTAGGGTGTCCCCTCCAACTCGGCGACTTGGGGCTTCCCCAAGCCCTAGCCGCCGGCCACACTCTCCCCTTGGTGCCCTCTAAACCCTAGATCTCCCAGGTCCTCTCTCATAGTCCACCATACTCGCTCCGGCTTAAGGCGAAGCCCTGCGAGATCTCCCCTCTACTTCCGGTACCACGCCGTCGTGCTGCTGGAATCACGAGGAGAGTGCTACAACCTCCGCTGCCTGCTGGAACAAGGGAGAGGAAGGTCTTCATCGAGTACCGAACGTGTGACCGACTGTGGAAGCGCTGCCGGAACGCAGCGTCGGAAGGATCGTCTACGTGATCTTGAGATCGGCAAGAGTACGACTACATCACCCACGAGAATCTTCTCTTGTTAACCGCTTTGGAATCTTTGAGGGTGAGTTACTCTATCGACTCGTTGCTACAATCTAGTAGATAGATCCTGGCTTGTTTGTTTGCATGCGATAGAAATTTTTTGTTTTCCATGTTACGAAGCCCTACAGCCGGCGCATGGGGGCTGCCCGTACCCCTTCCTCCATTCATGTGGGTGGAGCTTCCACTCGCAATTTGTCCCTTCACTTCTCCACTCAAATCCCACTCAAAAAATCGCATTAAATTTCCACCAAATTTAATGCAATCTCTCTACAAAACTCCTTTTATTTATTCAGAATTTTGTCAATTACTTTAGTGGAAAAACATTCACATAAAACCCCTTGCTAGTATTTTATTTCACATGCAAAACACTTTCAGCAATTTCACCCGAAACAATTCCGGTGTCTAGTGAAATAAATTCCTGCGCTTTGTAAATATTTTCAGTAAGAAAATATTTGTTCCAGGTGGTGTCGATGTCTCTTAAGTGTGTCACCCTACGGTTGGTGAATAATCCGGACATGATCGAAACCCCTCTCGGATCAAGAATCAGAAGCGTGACCTGGAGATCCATACTGACTCCCACACATTCAACGATGACTTCTTGTGATCGTGATAACCTTTTATGCTGGAATCTTAGTCCCTTTGTCTCGTGATATATTACATGTCTGAGATTCGATCATCGGTATCTTCATACCTAGTTTGATCTCGTTACCGACATGTACTCTTTTCTTGTTCCCGTGATATAACATTCTAGTGGTCAAATCACTTGCTTGCAAGCTAAGCAATGTGATAACACCAAGAGGGCCCAGAGTATATCTATCTGTCATCGGGATGGAAAAATTCCACTCTTGATCCATGGGCCTCAACATAACACCTTAGTAGCATTGAACCCATCTTTATAGTCACTCTGTTATGGTGTGACGTTTGATGTTATCAAGATACTCTTCTAGTGTTAATGATTGGCATGATCTCATGGTCTAAGGATTAGGATTACTTCGTATGATGTTATAGCAATATAAACACAATGACTTTGATCATAATGCTATACTTTGGATGAATGTTCATCACACCATTCCAATAATGTTGTGACCTCGTTATTAACAACATCCAATGTCTATGATCAGGAAAACTTGATCATCTTGTTAATCAACGAGCTAGTTTATAAGAGAGGCATAACTAGGAACTTTATGTTTGTTTATTAAACACACATGTATTAATGTTTCTGTATTAATACAATTATAGCATGCAAAATAAACATCTATCATATATTTGGAACATACATAATAACAACTTTATTATTGCCTCTTAGGGCATATTCCCTTCAGTCTCACATTTGCACTAAAGACAATAATCTAGTTACGTAGTGAGAAATCTAACACCCAGGGAGTTCTGGTATTGATCATGTTTTTCTCTAGGGAGACGTCTAGTCAACGGATCTGCTACATTGAGATCCGTGTGTACTTTACAAATCTTTATATCTCCATCCTAGTGAAACCAGCGCTTAATATGCTTGGAATTCTTGTGAGACCTTGGTTATTTGGCATTGGCTATGGCTCCATTGTTGTCACAATAGATCACCATTGGGTTCAACACGCTAGCAACCACACCTAGTTCGGTTATGAATTCCTTCATCTGAACTGCTTCCTGAGCCGCTTTCGAAGCAACAACATATTCGGCCTCCGTTGTTGATCCCGCCACCACGGGTTGTTTGGAACTCCTCCAACTATCCGCTCCACCATTCATGAGAAATACGTATCCGGATTAAGACTTAGAGTCATCTGGATCGGTGTCGAAGCTAGAGTCGACATAATACTTAGCGACGAGCTCTTCTTCACCTCTGTACACGAGAAACATATCCTTAGTTCTTCTTAAGTACTTAAGGCTATTCTTGACCGCTCTCCAGTGTTCCGATCCTGAATCAGATTGGTATCTACTAGTCAAACTAATAGTATGTGCCACATCCGGTCTTATACATAACATGGCATACATTATATAGCATATGGCTGAAGCATATGAGACTTTGTCCATTATCTCTCTTTCTTCCGCCGTAGCCGGACTTTGAGTCTTACTCAATGTCTTGCCTTCCAACATAGGTAAGAACCATTTCTTACTTTCTTCCATTTTAAACTTCTTTAAAATCTTATCAAGGTATGTACTTTGCGATAGCCCTATTAGGCGCCTTGATCTATCTCTATAGATCTTTATGCCTAATATGTATGACGCTTCACCTAGGTCCTTCATTGAAAATTTGTTGTTTAGATAACTTTTAACACTGTTTAAAATATCTATATCATTTCCGATTAGGAATATGTCATCCACATATAATATCAGAAATGCCACATCGCTCCCACTCACTTTCTTTTAAATACAAGCCTCTCCATAAGTTTGGATAAATCCAAATTCTTTGATCACCTCATCAAAGCGAAGATTCCAACTCCGGGATGCTTGCTTCAGTCCATAGATGGATCGATGAAGCTTGCATACCTTATCAGCATCCTTAGGATCGACAAAACCCTTTGGTTGTACCATGTACAACTCTTCTTCAATGTTGCCATTGAGGAACGCAGTTTTAACATCCATCTGCCATATCTTATAGTCGAAATATGCAACAATTGCTAACATAATCCTAACTGACTTTAGCATCTCTATGGGAGAGAATATCTCATCGTAGTCAACTCCTTGAATTTGTCGAAACCCTTTTGCGACAAGTCGAGCTTTATAGACGGTTACATTACCATCAGCATCAGTCTTTCTTTTGAAAATCCATTTATTCTCCACGGCCTTTCGGTCGTGAGGTAAGTCCACCAAGGTCCAAACCTGGTTTTCGTAAATGTATTCCATCTCGGATTTCATGGCTTCTAGACATTTGTTGAAATCCGGGCTCATCATCGCTTCTTCATACGTCGCAGGGTCATCAATTTCATCGACCATGAAATTCATAACAGGATTTGCGTACAGTTCTGGAGCTGCACGCATCCTGCTAGACCTGCGAGGTTCTATAGTATTCTCTTTTGGAGTTTCATGGTCGTTATCATTAGTTCCCTCTTCATTTGGTGAAGTCAACTCCGGAACAGCTTCCGGTGCTACGCTACTCGCCATATTATGAAGAGAAGGTTCAACAACCTCTTCGAGTTCTACCTTCCGACTACACACACCTTTCGCGAGAAACTCTTTCTCTAGAAAGGATCCATTCTTGGCAACGAAAACCTTGCCCTCGGATCTGTGATAGAAGGAATACCCAATAGTTTCCTTAGGGTATCCTATGAAGACGCATTTTTTCTGCTTTGGGTTCGAGTTTATCAGGTTGAAGTTTCTTCACATAAACATCGCATCCCCAAACTTTAAGAAATGATAGCTTAGGTTTGTTTCGAAACCACAATTCATACGGTGTATTTTCAAAGGGTTTAGATGGTTCCTGATTTAAAGTGAATGCCGCAGTTTCTAGTGCATAACCCCAAAATGACAGTGGCAAGTCCGTTAGAGACATCATAGATCGAACCATAACTAGTAAAGTACGATTACGACGTTCCGACACACCATTTCGCTGTGGTGTTCCGGCAGGTGTGAGTTGTGAAACTATTCCACACTCTTTCATATGTGTGCTAAACTCGTAACTTAGATACTCACCTCCACGATCAGACCGTAGAAATTTGATCTTTCAGTTACGATGATTTTCCACTTCATTCTGAAATTCCTTGAACTTTTCAAAGGTTTCAGACTTGTCTTTCATCAAGTAGATATAACCGTATCTACTCAAATCATCCATGAAAGTTACAAAATAACGATATCCACCTCGTGCCGACACGCTCATTGGACCACACACATCAGAGTGTATGATTTCCAATAAATCCGTCGGCCGTTCCATTGAACTGGAAAACGACGTTCTAGTCATCTTGCCCATAAGGCATGGCTCACATGTACCAAATGATTCGAAATCAAGTGATTCCAAAAGTCCATTTGAATGGAGCTTCTTCACGTGTTTAACGCCAATATGACCTAGACGGCAGTGACACATATATATGGATATATCATCATTAAGTTTAATCCTTTTAGCATCAACATTATGAATATGTGTAACACTATTATCGAGATCCAACAAAAATAAACCATTCATCACAGGTGCATGCCCATAAAAGATATCATTCATATGAATCGAACAACCATTGTTTTTGGATTTAAATGAATAACCACTACGCATCAACACATGATCCGGATACAATGTTCATGCTTATTGCAGGCACCAAATAACAATTATTCAGGTTTATAGCTAATCCCGATGGTAAGTGGAGAGGTAGCGTTCCGACGGCGATCACATCAACGCTTGATCCGTTGCCGACATGCATCTTGACCTCACCCCATGCTAGCGGTCGCTTGTTCCGCAGCCCCTGATTCGAGTTACAAATATTAGCAACCGATCCGGTATCAAATAACCTGGTGCTACTGCGGGTACTAGTCAAGTACACATCAATAACATGTATATCGTATATACCTTTATTTTCCTTGTCGGCCTTCTTGTCTGCCAAATACTTGGGGAAGTTGCACTTCCAGTGGCCAGTCCCCTTGCAATAATAGCACTCGATATCAGACTTAGGGCCAACTCGGGATTTCTTTTCAGGTACGGCAACCGATTTTCTGCCCTTCTTTCCCTTTTGTTTACCCTTCCTGTCTTTTTTGAAACCGGTGGTCTTATTGATCATCAACACTTGATGTTCCTTCTTGATCTCCACCTCTGCTGTCTTAAGCATTGACAGAAGCTCGGGGAGAGACTTCTTCATGCCCTGCATGTTATAGTTCATCACGAAGCTCTTGTATCTAGGTGGCAGAGATTTGAGAACACAATGTATGCCTAAGTCAATGGGAATCGATATTCCCAAGGAGACAAGTTTATCGGTGTACCCCGATATTTTGAGTATGTGCTCACTAACGGAGTTGTTCTCTTCCATCATGTAGTTAAAGAACTTTTCTGAAGCATTATAACTCTCTACATCAACATGGGTGTCGAAAATAATTTTCAACTCACCCATTGTATCAAAGGCATTGTCATTTTCAAAATGCTTTCCAAGTTCTGGATCTAGCCCATACAATATCCCGCAATAAACTAAGTTGTGGTCTTCCTGACGAGTCAAATAGATGTTCTTTTCCTCGTCAGGGGCATCATCAAGTGGTGGAGGTCCTAGCGGCGCTTCTTGCACATATTGCTTTTATGCAGCAGAGAGGAGAATCCTCAAATTCGTAGCCCAGTCGGTAAAGTTGCTACCATTCGTTGCAAGTTTCTCTTTCTCCATGAACACATTGAAATTAAAAGGAGGTGGTGCCATCTACAACAGAATTTGTATAGTTTAGACTAAGTTTATGATAGAACGAGTTCAAATAATCCAAATTAAGAATGAACTCCCACTCAAAAATAATATCCCCCGTGCCTTTTTGGTGATTACATGAACCAAATCCACTACACCAAGTCCGATCATCACGTGAGTCGGTGTAGCTTCAAAGGCGAGCATCTATATGGGCATCATATCTACATATGACTCATGCTTAACCTTTCGGTCCATGTTCTAAGGCCATGTCTGTACATGCTAGGCTCGCCAAGTAAGAACCTTAGTATCCGCGTGTGTAAAACTATCTTACACCCGAAATATGATCGTGGATCGAAGAACACCTGATTATCACGTGATGTCTTGAAGCGGTGAAACATAATCAATGCATATTTAAGGGAGAACACATTTTTTATATTGATATCTAAATGAGGGATCATCTTATTATGCTAATAAAACGCCAAAGAAGCAATATAAGATGCAACAAACATCATATGTGAAAAGTGAAATGATATGGTTCTTGCACCTGATCATCATCATGTTCATCGTGGTATGATATTTATCATTTTTTTGTGTGTAAGGCCAAGTTCTATGGAACTTACACGTTATGTGTGTTGTAAGAGTATTGACTATACTTTTACTTACAACATTACCATATCATGACACTAGCGCAGCAACAATCTAAACTAGACGCTTCTAATTTATCCATGTTTTACATCGCTTAGGGATTTCAAAGATAGAACCGTTCTTACATATGAACATGGAACCACAACGAGGATAACCAAATTATCAACAACTCGTTGTAAACTAGATATTGACTATAGTAGGAGAGATAGACACCCGCTAGCCACTTATGCAAAACTAGTTGCATGTCAAGCGTGGAACAGGTCTTATGTGCGAGGACATGTAAAGTTTGTCTGGGCCGCTTCATCCCACTATGACACTAATATCCAAAGTACAACCAAGAAGCAATAACATGATCATCGTCGCCCACATACTCATATGTGTACTACCCGTGCAAAGCATCTACGCATAAACCTGACTCTGATACCATTGTAGGGTTCGCAGCATAGAAAACAAAAAAATTCCTACGATGGGAAAAACTATGTACCAAGATCTATCTACTAGATACAAGCAACGGGTGGATGATGTAGATGAGCGCTTGCCGATCTCAAGATCGAGAAGAAGTCCAACACCGTAAATCAACAGCACATCCGTGCTCAAACACACACGTCCAATCCACCGAGCAACCTCCGCCTCCTCGCTCCAACGATGCAGCAGAAGAAATAACTCTTTCTTGCCGAAAATCCACCGAAAACATGTATCTCGCTACTCCGAGACCATGGGAGATAAACTAGAGGGGGAGAGAGATCCTTCACGAGGAGGTGTGAGTGAGATGGAGTGAGAGGGGGCTTTATATAGGAGGGAGGGGGTCACCCTAAGGGGTGGTCAGCGCATGGACGGGCTGCCCCCACCCCTTCCTCCGTTCATGTGGGTGGAGCTTCCACTCACAATTTGTCCCTTCACTTCTCCACTCAAATCCCACTCAAAAAATCTCATTAAATTTCCACCAAATTTAATGCAATCTCTCTTTAAGTTTAACTCCTTTTATTTATTTATTCATTCAGAATTTTGTCAATTACTTTAATGGACAAACATTCACATAAAACCCCCTGCTAGTATTTTATTTCACATGTAGAAACACTTTCAACAATTTCACCCGAAACAATTTTGGTGTCTAGTGAAATAAATTCCTGTGCTTTGTAAATCTTTTCAGCAAGAAACTATTTGTTCCAAATGGTATCAGTGTCTCTTAAGTGTGTCACCCTATGGTTCGCGAATAATGCGGACATGATCGAGACCCCTCTCGGATCAATAATCAGAAAAGGGACCTGGAGATCGATACTGACTCCCACACATTCAATGATGACTTCTTGTGATCGTGAGAACCTTTTACGCTGGAATCTTAGTCCCTTTGTCTCGTGATATATTACATGTCCGAGATGTATCTTCATACATAGTTTTATCTCGTTACCGACATATACTCTTTTCTCATTCATGTGATATAACATTCTAGTGATCAAATCACTTGTTTGCAAGCTAACCAATGTGATATCACCGAGAGGGTCCAGAGTATATATATCCATCATCGGGATGGACAAATTCCACTTTTGATCCATGGGCCTCAACATAACACCTTAGTAGCACTGAACCCATCTTTATAGTCACGCTGCTATGGTGTGATGTTTGATGTTATCAAGATACTCTTCTAGTGTTAGTGATTGACATGATCTCATGGTCTAAGGATTAGGATTACTTCGTATGATGTTACAGCAATATAAAGACAATGACTTTGATCATAATGCTATAATTTGGATGAATGTTCATTACACCATTCCAATAATGGTGTGACCTCGTTATTAACAATATCCAATGTCTATGATCAGGAAACCTTGATCATCTTGTTAATCAATGAGCTATTATAAAAGAGGCATAACTAGGAAATTTCTGTTTGTTTATTAAACACATATGTATTAATGTTTCCGTATTAATATAACTATAGCATGCAAAATAAAAATCTATTATATACTTGGAATATACATAATAACAACTTTATTATTGCCTCTCAGGGCATATTCCCTTCACCCTTACCATCGGATTCCCCTAAGATGTCAAATCTAAGCCATTCGACCCTTGCTGACCTGATCATTATTGTTTCATAATATTCAAACGCATATTGGCAACATTTCTTCCCACATTGTGTCTAAACCGTGACAAAACAATATAACAAAAAACATGGGTATGCGGCAAATCCCCACTAGTCGTTGCAAACCCTCGAGAAAACAATCACCATGAGTGTGCGGCATGGAGACCCAACGATTGCAGCACCAAAAAAAATCCTTGCAGCATGTGCGCGCGCACACACATTTCTTGCAGACGGCTCGAAAACAATATAGCATCTTGCTTATGCATTTGCAACACAATACACATGAATTTGCAGCATGTGAAAAAGACACGCAACATGGAAAATCCGCAAGTTACTTACCTTAATTTGTACCACCAAACTTGTCGGCAACAAATCTGACTCACTTGAGCCCAGTTGGTGCTACATCTAGTGTGCCTGAACCCACCGCGATAGCAGATGCCTCTTGGAGCTCCACAACGCAACTCCAATCTCCCACTTCGAGGGTGTATGGAGCTTGATGAAGGAGAATGAGCGGGAGAGACACAGACAGTGACAAGATCATGTATGATGTCAAGGGTACATGACCGAAGGAGCACCCTGGGGAAAAAGGAGAATGAAAAAAGAAGAGAAAAGTAGAAGATACATGGGGAAGATAGGGAGCATGGCGCTCACATGAGGCGGATGACATGACTGTTTCTTCGCCTCAATGAAACTGTATCATTTTCCAAAGAAAAATAACAGGAATTTAAAACATTTTAGTTTAGATTCAAGACGGGAATTCTAAATTTCTAGTGAGTGAGAATGTACATACATCACAAAAGAAGGAACATTTTCACGAGGTATTTACCTTGTAAACTTGGGATGTAAGAAAATAGTCCACAGAATTTGAGTGGCCCGATTTCATGATCCAAATAGCCTAGGTAAAAGTAAAAGATTTTTAAAGTCTCCCCAGAAATCCTAGGAAGATTCTCCAATGTGGAAACGATCATGTACTCAAATAATAATTGGGCATTCCAAATTGGAAAGAGCTGACCTTGTTGTAACCACCGGTAGGATAAACTAATACTAGTAGGGTACCATAAGATAGTATCATACTCCCCCATTTTAAAATATAAAATGTTTTAAGTTTGTAAAATTATTATATCTAGACATCTTTTATTGTATAGATTTGGAGTGAACCTACATACTAAAAAAAATTAAATATATTATCTTCATAAAACTAAAATATTTTATATTATGAAACGAGGGGGTATATTTTATTATATATGTAAAAAAGCAAATGTGTCACTGTAATTGATGATAAGGGATGTGATAGTAGTATCACAAATTAATATCGTATCTATATATAACTATGTAATTTAACATCAAATAGATATTATATATAATTTTATATTGAGATTCTAAAACACAATAAATACAATAAAATTATGGTATTATTACATGATACTACCATTCAATATAGAGATTGCACTAGCAAGATGCTATATAGAGATTGTATATGTAGTATTGTCATGTCATAATAAGTATCGCTCGTTTGGTACAAGCAAATCAGCCATACTTATTACTATGTATGAATTGAAGGGAGGAGTATCGTATATACTTGATGTGGTAGATAGTAGGTAGCCATTGTTGCATTTGCAACTCCACGTATCGACTGAGACAGAGTAGATAAATACGGGCACATGATCGGCGGCCCCATCCCCATGTGTTGCCCGCTCTCGCTCTCTTAATTGCAGCTCTCCTCTACACGGCCCGCGTTTCCCTCTCCTCCATTGCATCTCCTCAACAAATTTCTCTCTCTACATACAGACCACAGTACACAGCTCGCTCGCTTGAGCTCGTCTCCTCGAACTCGTTCGTAATCCAGTCCGTTCGAGCCGTGTGGGAGGGTACGTACGATGGGCAGGAAAGGGCTCGGCTCCATCTTCTCCAAGCCCCCCGCCGGCGCCGACGAGCCTTCTCCGCCGTGGCCGTGGCCGTCGTGCCGGAACCCGCAGACCGCCTCCTTCCGCGACGAAGAAAGGCGGCGGTCCCGCGGCACCACCGCCGCCGTCAGCAGGAACCCCGCGGCTGCGGCGATGCTCATCCGCGGGGGCGCCGGGGAAATGTACAAGACGGTCAACTCCGTCTACCAGCTCGACTACGTCTCCGCGGACGGCTCCTGCTTCGACGACGAGGAGGAGGAGGAGCAGGGGGTGCTGGAGCTGGACGACGACGATGGCAGCTTCTCGACGACGACCGCGTCGGAGGAGTGGTCGGAGGCGGTGATCCGCAGCCTCGGCCGCACGTCCACCGACCGCTTCTTCGTGGACCCGGGCCCGGCCTCCAACTCCATCCTGGCTCTGTCGCCGGGAAAATTTAAATCGGCGGGGACGGCCGAGTCCGCAGCGGTGGCGTCTGAAGAGACTGGGCCGTCCCCGTCGGAGCCGTCGTCGCTGGTGGAGGAGAGCGTTGCGGTGGCGGTGGACTCGGAGGACCCGTACGGGGACTTCCGTGCGTCCATGGAGGAGATGGTGGCGGCGCACGGGCTGCGCGGGTGGGAGGCCCTAGAGGAGCTCCTGGTGTGGTACCTCCGGATCAACGGCAAGCACAACCACGCCCTCATCGTGGGCGCCTTCGTCGACCTCCTCGTGGGCCTCGCCGCGCCCCCCGCCTCGTCCTCTTCCGCCGCGCCAACCACCACCACCACCGCGACGACCTTGACGACCGCGACCAGCAGAAGCAACGGGAGCAGCACCGTCAGCAGCAGCACGTCCAGCAGCACCTGCGGCGACACCACTCCCACGACGACGGCACCGACCGAGGAGCAATGCGGCGGCGGCGACGCCTCGCCCTCGCCTGCTTCATCAGACCAGGGCACGCATGACAAGGAGGAGGAGGAAGACGTCGTCGGCGAGAAGGCAGGTGACGACCATAGCATCAGCAGTACACATTAATTAGCTTCCGAACCTTGTATTCGATCGGTCGATTGAGGTCTCAAAATTACTGTGGCCGGCCGTGTTTGATTAACGGCCCACTTGGAATGGAACGCCAGAATTTCACCAGAATTTGTTTGTTCTACTCACTCCAAATTCTGGTGAAATTTTGGTTTTCCAAACCAATCGCAAGAAAATTCCTTTTCAAGCAGCTTGTCAATTTTCCTTTCTTTTTGAAATGTTGATGATGCAATGAATCTGAGGAGGGTGTAGGTTGTAGGGATCCAATGTTTAGACACACATTAATTGGAGGGCCTCTGCCGATAGGAGGTACTACTGCCCGTCTACTACTACCACATCAATACTGTAGCTGAAGCTTCAACATCAATTCATTCGTCAGTTAATCACTACTCTACCACCGATCACTGATCAGGCACCGACCGCGGCTCCGCTAACGTGAATCTGAAATAAAGCTACGTTTTTGGCGGTGCGAATACGCGGGCAGCGACGTGCAGGTAGGCAGCTGGGCAGGTCGAAGCAGCAGCAGCAGAGCCACATATACAAATATTCAATGTGTACAGTAGTAGTACTCCACCAGAAGGCCGATCAATCAATCAATTACGCCTGCATGTGCCTGTGTACACTATGCACATCAGAGGAGGACTGATCTGATTAGGCAAAGTACTAACGTGCTTAAATACGGTGTACAGTAGTACCACTCTGGAAGAGACGAAGTAGGTACGAACTCGCGCAATTAGCTGCTAGCAGTACACGGAGTGATGAGAGGTCACCGTCGATCGATCGTCGTAGTGAGTGATATGATTCATTCAGACAGGTTCAGACCGACTGTCTGGGCGGCGAATTTAAATGCGATGGAGCAGTTGCTTCAGAGCTCCTGCCTGTATTCCGTGCCCTCGCCTCGCACGCTTTCCCTGCTGAAGATCTGGTTGGAGTAATGTGCATTTAGATGATGGCCATAGTTTTTTTTTTCCACAATTTTTCATGACGGTTTCTTTCTTGCTCCTATATACTTCCCCCCGTTTCAAAATATAATAGAGTTTGTAAAGAAAATGAATCTAAACTTCTTTTAATATGTAGATTTATTTCAAAGTTGAGTGAACCTACGTACTAAAACAAGTCTAGATTTTTTTTTTATAAATCTAAAACATCTTATATTTTAAAATCGTAGAGAGCAGCTAGAAAAAAAACAATTGCCATATCATTGAAGAGGGAAAATGTCTCCTGACCGACCCGTGCATCCGAGGATGCTTACGGCTGCATGGATCAGAATTGGCCGACTGCGATGCATTTTTTTAAAAAAGTTTCATGACCAAACATTGTTTATCTGCCCCCCGTCGTTATCCTCGAAATGCGATCATCGTTTTGAATCGACCACCGCTGTGTTGGGAACGCCGACACGGTCAAACAATAAGCTCATCATTTTCTACTACTAATTAGTAAGCTCTTGCTTTCCGATCGATCCCCGTGCACTGCAGTCAGAAGGGGGAAAAGAGAGAGAGAGGGAGATTCTTCCCTGGATAACGTACGCCTCCACTGCACCGCGGAGTTTGTCACTACGTGCCGAAGAACCTTCTAAACCGTGTCTGTATCTCCCGCCGATGCGTGCCGTGCCTGCTTTTCTCTCATTTTAAGGTACCCGTTCAGTCACCGCTTATTCTACGCTGTCCGAGACTGACCGAAAATTTCGCATTGAGTAGTAGCTACTACTATGACAGTCAATGTAGAGTAGCATCTAATCTACTCCTACGTACTACTATGCAAGAATCAAGATCGATAATAGCACTCCATAGTGGACCATGCCCTATTCGATCGAGATAGTAGATGTAGAATGCAACCAAAGTAGTGACCCGTGCTATAGTGGTACCAACTTCTGCATTCGATCCTTCGTTTTGAAAATTCACCAGGGTAAAATTTCGATTCTGCTACTATCTCTGTAATTCTGTCTGTGGGTAGAAACAAATTGGCACATCGTATTCATCAGTCACCCTGGATTGGAACAGATATTTGCTGCTGTAAATTACTAGACAACTAGTAGAAGCTGTGTCTTTGTCAGGTTGGGCGTATAAATCAGGCAAATCGGCTGTAAGAAACAACGAACTACTCCCTCTGATTCATGTTAATTGTCAAAATTTAAATAAACCTATATAATAAACAATGTCTAAATTTATTTAATCTAGACAAATTTGAATCAATTAATATGAATCGGAGGGAGTATGGCCGTAGACTGCGCGAGAGGGTAGGAACATATTGCCCTGCGCTGCATGCCTACTACCGTGGCAGCGCACTCCCGCATCATCGGGTTCAGGGCATTTGAGCCTTCCAAGGGAGCGCGCGTCATTGTTGCCGCATGCACCAATTTTCTAACACGGCAGGCAGCCCCTATTCCGGTGCCGCATTTAAGACCGTCGAGCTTACACGGCGGAGGACATCGATCGAGGGCTGCTGTTCGAAGAGCTCACACGACACGAAGCACGGGGGACTGTACTGTGGTCTGTGGATCTTGCGATCCAGAAGTAGTACATGCATGCGCTGCTCCACATGCAAGGATTCAAAAAGATTTGAGGCATTGCCGCCGGCTTGCGTGCGTACACGTGAGTAGGGAGAGTGAATCCCACACTTGAATTTCAAGTCAATGCGGCCATCTTGTCAAGTTATTAATGCGTTGATTGATGTGGAACTGGATAGTTGTCAATCCCCACTACTCGGTCGTCAGCTGACTAGGCCACGCTCGCTCTGGATGATCCAAAAAAAAAACTCTCTGGCCAGATTTGAAACTTGCCCGACCCAGTAGCAAGGAAGTAAAGGTTATATGGGCCTATGTATGGCCCAGATTGATGGCCCGACTTCTGTTGAGGTTTTGAGGATGGGTAGCATTTCATGCGGCCCGTTAACAGGTTCTATACTTTATACTACAAATCATGAAATTTGTAGAGTAGTTCACTATTTTTTTTGGCAAAATATACCTACAAAATTTTGAGAAAATGTTCATGCGGGTGTGTAAATGTACATGAGGTCTAAAATAAATATCTGTGCACATAAATGTCCGTCTAAACCTTTTTTAATTAAAACAAAAAACCTAAAAACAAAACAATGAAAATTTGGAAGTAAAAAATAAGCACGGTGGTCCAGATTGAGGACACCTCGTCTGTAGCGGTTCTCGAATGGGCGGCATTTGGTGCGGCCCATTAACAGGTTCTATTTACTTTATACAGATCATGATGTTGTAGAGTAGTTACCTTTTTTGACGGCTTGAGAAGCTTGTGTACAAGCTCGTAACGAAGGACACGATCTTGTTCCTGAAGGTAATGAAATTATTTGAGCAACTTATAAATGGAGTCCTGAACTAGCTCTTTTTCTTTTGGACAAGACAATTCTCGTGGTGAGAAGGGGATTTCAACGAAATATTTAACTACAAAAATTTGAGAAAATGTTCGTGTGGGTGTTGTTAAATGTACGTGAGGTCTAACATAATTATCTATCTGGCCATTTGATATGCGGCCATTAGTGATGAAGATTGTCTATTGGCATGCACTAGAGGATTGTGAACTTCCATTGGCACCTTACCACCGACGAATGTTTGAACCTTCATGGCTTAAGGGTTCGTCCGTGAAAGTTGATTCTAAAGTAGCGTTCTAAGTCAAGTTACAATTGTTTCCAAAAAAAAGTCAAGTTTCAATAAATATTTCTAAAGCAACTCTTATAAACTATTTTTGGAGCCACTAGGCAAAAATGCAACTTAACTTTTGTATTACTGGAAAAAAGACGTATGTAAACTTGGTTGATTAGTATAAAGAGTTAACCCGGGAGGTTCAGTTTAGTACATACGGTTGCAAACCGCTCGATCTAATACATAAACTTTCTTAAACTAGTAATCGTGCACGTGTAATATATTAGGATTTGTTAGTTACAATATGCATAGATTTAGTTACTACTTTTTCTGTTATATTAAGTAAAAAAGAATGAAACAATAATAATAACTATTCAAAATGATAGAAATTTGCTATCTATATGAATTATAGGACAACAACAATAGTAGAAAATAAACAAAGTTTCCCCATAAATAGTGCATTAGTGCAGTAGTAGTTCAACCTTAGTTCAACCTGCCGATTAAGTCCACGCACTGAACTCACCCATATTAGTTGACTTGAATTTATCAAAATTTGGATAAACCTATATATTAAATAGTGTCTAGATACATCTAAATCTAGACAAATTTGACTCAACTAATATGGGTCGGAGGGAGTAACATAATGCATAAAAATGCGTATAACACACTATATCCTGGGCTCGATGATCCAATATTTGGGGTGATGATAATCATGAGAACCAACGGTTAGCATCTCTGCATGCCCAGATCAGCGATCTATTAAAATATATTAGTGTCTCAACGTGCGCATAGGTGAATAATCAGAACCATGTAGTGATTAGCAAACTTTAATTAATAATGTTTTTAACCAATTGGAAGTACAAATCCATGGTTTGCTGGTCAAAACGAAGTACTGATTAGCAAACCTGGGAGTCGATTGTATTTGGAAATTCAGGCGATGGCGGGGGCTTCGCGTGCCTCGGGTGGAGTGCAGGCAGGGTCCCGTGATGGCGTGCTGGTGGCAGCCTCGCGCGGCGGCGGGCATGGCGGCAGCATCACGTACAGGGCGCCGACAGCGACTGGGCACATTCGCCGGTGGTGGGCAGGCTCCCTGGGGCAGTGTGGCGTCGTGCGGGGCGCCGTCGATGGCTAGGCTCGGCTTCACGATTGTGGCAGAGTTGAAAGGGGTACGGTTAGCTGCGGTGAGGACATAATTAGCGGCGGGGTAGGGGCGGGGTGGGGGCATTATTTGTTCACACGATCAGAGGGGTATTTTAGACGGACAACTCAATATTGGGTAATTCTGAAGCGTCAGATTTAGAAGATCATGCGGCTGATGTTATTTAGATTTGACACTCTCGCTCTTTATATATATATATATATATATATATATATATATATATATATATATATATATATATATATATATATATAAACTTTCTTAAATGGTAAAGCAAAGGTCAAAACAAGCCCCAAGAAAGGTAAAACGGCGGACTGGTCATGCTAACATGGGCCATGAACGGTTAGTGGGTTTTCTCCGGTGTTTCTTTTGCTAAAAAACAAGAAACTATGTGCAATGTCCATGGTATCTATGCGAGTGTATTTTTTTTTGAAAGAAGCATATATTAATATCAACGAAGATATCAATTACCCTCAGCCATTATGAATGCACAAATTTAAAAAATAAAAAAAGAAATTACAAAAAATAAAAGACCTGCCACAACAATATATTCCTTGTAACAGCAGATTAACACCATCAGAACAACACAAGAAGTTTAGCTTCTCCAAAAGCAACATCTTCAATAAGAGAACAGTGCACAAGCGTCGTTGTCGCCCGATCATAGATAGTAGGTTTTCACCCTGGAGAAAGTCCTTCCTTGCAAAACAATGTCTTCAACAAGACCATTGTCAGGCACAACCAACCAAGGGCAGACCTTCGATTTTCATCCTGCAAGATCAGACACTGAACGTCTCCTGTGCTGCCGCCCCTGCTAACAAGCCGTTGCTACAAATCACGGATCACCAAGCCAGTTACTCAGCGCCGAAGACTCGAACCAACTGTGCTAGCCCTCAAATCTTTGCTTTTATGACATTCTCCACCACAGACTTCACCATGGACCGACAAAAAAAAAATCCAATGATGCTAATAGGCAGCAGAGCTTCGCAACGCTCCCTTTGAAACCAAACGGTCAGAAAATGCACGGGTGCACACTGAAGGGAATATGCCCGAGAGGCAATAATAAAGTGGTTATTATTGTATTCCTTGTTTATAATAAATGTTTATTTTGCATGCTATATTTGTATTAATACGGAAACATTAATACACGTGTGTTTAATAAACAAAAAGGAAGTTCCTAGTTATGCCTCTCTTATAAACTAACTCATTGATTAACAAGATGATCAAAAGTTTTCTGATCATAGACATTGAATGTTGTTAATAACGAGGTCACAACATTGTTGGAATGATGTGATGAACATTCATCCGAAGTATAGCATTACGATCAAGGTCATTGCGTTTATATTGCTATAACATCATACGAAGTAATCCTAGTCCTTAGACCATGAGATCATGTCAATCACTAACACCGGAAAAATATCTTGATAGCATCAAACGTCACACCGTAAGAGGGTGACTATAAAGATGGGTTCAGTGCTACGAAGGTGTTATGTTGAGGCTCATGGATCAAGAGTGTAATTTGTCCATCCCGATGACGGATAGATATACTCTGGGCCCTTTCGGTGATATCACATTAGTTAGCTTGCAAGCGAGTGATTTGATCACTAGAATGTTATATCATGGGAACAAGAAAAGAGTATATTTCGGTAACGAGATAAAACTAGGTATGGAGATACCGATGATCGAATCTCGGACATGTAATATATCGCAAGACAAAGGGATTGAGTTACATGCGTATAAGGTTCACACGATCACATAAGTCATCGTTGAATATGTGAGAGTCACTACGGATCTCCAGGTCCCGCTGCTGATTATTGATCGAAGAGGGGTCTCGATCATGTCTACATTATTCGCGAACCGTAGGGTGACACCCTTAAGGGATACCGACACCATTTGGATCAAATGGTATGCCAGAGAAAGAAAAGGAAAGCGCATGAATTTATTTCACTAGACACCGATTTCGTTTTGGTCGAAATTGCTGAAACTGGTTCTGCATATGAAATTAAATACTAGCAAGGGGTTTTATGTGAATGTTTGTTAATTAGAGTAATTAATAAAATTCTGAATAAATAAATAAATAAGTTTTATTTAAATGAGAGTTTGCATTAAATTTGGTGGAAATTTAATGCATGTGAGTGGATTTTTTAGTGGAGGCATGTTTATGTGAGTGGAGGCTTTTTATTTTGAGTTAGAGCTCCACCCACATGAATGTGGAAGAGGTGGGTAGGGCGCATACCCCCTTGGTTGCCCCCTCTCCCTATAAAAGGCCTCCCTCTCGTTCTCTTAAAGCACACCCCCTCGCGAAGGATCTCTTCCCCCTTTAGAATTTTTCCATGGTCTCGGATCAGCGAGATACATGTTCCCGTGGCTTTTTATGGAAGGATTTGTTGCTTCCGTTGCTTCGCTGGAGCGAGGGCGCGGAGGTTGTCGGGGTACCCGAACGTGTGTGCGATCACGGATGCACCACTGCTTTGCGGTGCTGGACGTGATGGTGCTGGACCGGCTGTACCAGATGGACTTCATCACGATCTTGAGATCGGCAAGCGTTCGACTACATCATTCACGAGTACAACCTCGTTAACGCTATACGTTCTTCGAGGGTATGTATTCTATGAATGTATATTCACCAGTTGCTTGTATCTAGTAGATAGATCTTGGTGCTTTGTTCCCATCGTAGAAAAAAATTGTTTTCTATGTTGCGAACCCTTCACACACAACCGAATTCCATTCGAACAGCATTCTCCAGGCATGAGCGCCCATGGGAGATCGCTAGCGGAGCATTCTGGAACCCGACAATCCTCACAGATCAGCAACGGCACGCAACCAGCAGTTCTTCATCTTTGCGCATGAGAAACCAAGAGCCACCGCCATTATTCTCGAGACTCGCAAGCCTCCACGCCGCCAGCCTCCTCGAGCATGACGGAAACACAAAGAAGCAACAAGAAAGCTGAGTCGAAGAGGACGAACCCCCCCCCCCCCTCCCAATAACAGCCCTACTAGGATCCAACATCGTCGAACATGGCCCAAGGCCTAGATCTCAGTCCGCCGAAAACCCAGATTACCGCCGACAGTGACCATCTCTGCTACCAGCAGCCACCATGGCGGCGCCTTGCCACCTCTACGCTGCCGCTCCGCCAGAGAACTCAAGCATCGGCGTGCAGTGCACTCCGCCGCTGCCACGTAACCCCCCACGCGACGTGGCCGAGGTCTCCTCTCCAGCCCACCGTCGTTTGACGTGGTGAGCGCCGCCACCACTGTCATTGCCGGCAGCAGTGGCAGCTGCTGCTTGCAGATCGGCCTCGAGAGAAGGGGTTGTAGGGAGGGTCCTCCGGAGCCGCCAGGGAGGGAGACGGCTCGGGAGGAGTGTTTCCGTTCAGTATTGATGCAAGTGCATATAGACACACAAGATCATCAACACACATACCGTCATCATTGGCCAAGAGCATAACTTTTTTCCAGATGCAGCTCTATGCAACAACATTTCTCTTAAACTTTACAAGAATATGATCTGGGCATTTGCAAACAAGGATAGAAGCAATATACGTCTTCATAAATTACTGATAATTCTCTAAACTTTTGACGTTTGTTTAAATTTCAGAACGATGATGCCATCTGCGAAACTGGCCACCGTCATCGGGCCGCCGTTTAAAACTGCTTACCAAAATTGCCTCTCCCATCTCTTCTCGCCACGTCTTCCGCACTAAAAGTCTAAAACCCTCTAATAAACCAGTCGGTTTTATTTCTATTGCAGCGGTTTTGACCTATGGTGTAACACTTTGGTAAGTTTATGTGTTACACTGAACCGTTTATACGTACAAGCTAATGTACCAGAACCAAACATCCCGACATGTTTATGCGATACTAACCTTGTATTTTACTCATTGATTTACGTAGAACTGTTTTTTTAACTTTGAAACAACAACTCTCATAAAAATTCGCTGTTTTACAACTGCAATCCACGATCTTAAACATAGTCCCCCCACCCACACGTAGATCCCATCCGTGGACCGTACGTGGTCCAGCTAGCAGTATTATACAACATGCAACTATTCAAGGACGCCCGTGATGCAAGCAAAGGAAGTACTCTACTCGATCAGTACAGTGAAACTTTGTCAGTCGGTCACAGGCACAACAGCGAACAGGACACACACGACACGAACATAAATGAGACCCAACAGTGGCGTGCATGCGTACGTATGTACATAAATGTGATAAACAGAGTCAAGTTGCAGTTGCACGCAGACACGGAATGCTAGGCGCGCGCGCGCGTACATGGCGGGAGGTCATGAGATCTGCGTGACCTGTCTTCTTCTTCTTTCCGTTTCCCAGCAGCTCGATCTATCTCCGGATCAGATGCACCCTGGTGTGATCCAGTAATTCTACTTGGTTATTTCCGTTTATTTCCGTTTATATATAAATGGAAAGGGGTGAATGCCCGGTTGGAAAACTTCCTTGCTACCGAATAAGTTTGTGAGCCTGCTCTTTTTTTTGTACCTTAGGCTGTGTTTGGGACAGCTACACTCCACTCCACTTCACTTCCCCTCCTCAACTCCACTCCACCAACAGGCTCCGGAGCGGTAGAAAACCGTTTGGCTTAAAGATTAGCTCCAGATTCTGATTAGCTAGGAAGCTTTTGGAAATGACTTTGGCGTCCTTTTTATTCTTTTTTTATTATTCCTGAACGGTAGGTACTGCATGTACGTATGAGCTCATGCACTTTGATTTTTTTGTTATTCTCTTTTCAATTGCTTAAGAATAACGTGCTTGTATATGCATGCGAAGGTCACAGTTATTGATTCTTTTTTACATGACAAGGTGTCCATGAACGATGGTGATAAATTCATTCTCATAAAAATGTAGACAAGTTCACCACAAAAATCGAAATCTGTTCTTCTGAACCGAAGTAGACATGATATATCACCATGAATTAGAAATAGCAGTTGCTAGCTTGTTGCGGAAGACATCCATTGTCATCTCGCTCTCTGCTGGTGTGGACCCATCAGACGCAGTTTGAGAAATTGCGTACTTTTGATACCTTGATGGAATAGTTGGCACATAATCCGGGTCTCGGTCGCACCTCTGGAAATGTCTATCTCCACTTTGATGCTCGCGCACATAGTTGTGAAGCACCATGCAAGCCGCTACAATCATTTTTTGCTTCTCCAGCGAATAGCTTGGCATGTTCAACAACATCCTCCACTTCATTTTTAATACACCAAACGTTCTCTCGATCACATTACGCGCCGATGAGTGCACCCTATTGAACTTTTCTGTTGGTGTAGTTGGTTCCACACCTCTGTGAAAGTCAGGCACATGATACCTTTCACCCTTGTATGGAGCAAGGTACCCTGGTCGGTTGGGATAACCGGCATCAACCAGATAATACTTGCCTGAAACATGCAATGAAATACTAGTCATGATATAGTAATAATGAAATAAACATTATAGCTCGGTGCAAATATTACCCTTTGGAGGATGTGGAAATATATCTTTGTCTGCTTGCATGGCATGATATAACACACTTGTATCATGCATGGCGCCTGGTTGCCCAATAGATGCATATGTAAAGCGCATATCAAAATCACAAATCGCCAACACATTCTGAGTTGGAACGCCTGTCCTTCCAATGTATCTTATTGATTTTTCACCAGCGATGGATACACGAATGTGAGTACCATCTAGTGCACCAATGCAATCCTTGAGATGTGGATAAGCTCGTTTGTCATCTCTAATCCTTTTGTGGACGCCGCGGAAATTAGGATCTTTTGGTTTTAAAAAATGAGGTGACATCTTAACAACACAAAGAAGAACCTCACCAAACTTCCGACTAATGGTCTCACCTGAGTGCTTGAACCTATTCTGTGTTTTCCTGTTTGACTCACATCCGCCAAGAGTCCATAGAAAAATTGCAAGAGCCTCATGACTACTCAAATCAAAAGATGTGGTTAGATTGTACCGGCGCACCAACAAGTCGTGCAGGTCGAAGAAGGTATGATTGTTCACACGCAACATCCTGTATGTTTCTCCCGGAGTTGACAATGTCTCTCTCAGCCAACCCATTCCACTGAGGATAGAGGTTCTTGGGCTTGCCTTGTCCAAAAATTTATCACAGTATAGCGCAGCAATATTGGCGACACCATTATATATAACATTCAGAGCTTGAGCATGCTGATGAACAATCAACTCTCTCTCATCATCATCGCTACCACTATCCGACGACATCTGTGCACACATAGATTAAGCATTAGCATAGATAATACCAAATATACGTACAACAAGTATATGTAGAACAAAAGATGCACACGTACATGGAGAACAAAAAAATGCATGATAATATGGTGAACAAAAATAATAGACATCAAGTATTCGTAGGACAAATAACACACCCATTAGACAATATGCACTCACGTGAATGTATAGAAAAATTCTCGACAATAGTTGTAATCACACAAGATTACAAATACAATTATTTTGACACAAAAATAAAGATAATTTCATTGGTTCTCAACAGCATGTGAACCACACTACTCAAATGGTTCAAGAATGACCATATTTGGCCGCATACTTCCGCTTAAGCCAATTAAAACGATCATGTGTTCCTTGCATATGGAGGAACATCTCCCTTTGCTCCTTTTTAACAAATAGCTCGCTAGCGATGAAGTGCTCATCACTACCAATGACCCCACCACACTCAACCACCAAATCCATCACGGCGTTGACAGTGATGGTCTCATCTTTCTTGGTGTAAGCCTCTAATGATGATTGAGTCCTCTCGGCCAAAGCACCAAGTTTTTTAATCTCATCTTGCATCACTTGGGATGTCTTCAACTTCTTCGGCTTGTCACCCACAAACTTCGCAGGCCTCTTTCCTTTGGAACATCCAGGAGACTCATCTATCTCGTCAATGTCAATACTATCCTCTCCATCAACATTAACAAGATCTACTTCAGCATTTGGTTGTGGCAAATCTCCCGATGTTGGACACCAATGATCACTTCCATCGCTACTGATATCTTCAAACATAGTCTTTAGATGTTCCTCATTACGAATACCATGCTTTTGAAACCTACCACAACCTGGAATGTCCTGTTGAAACATGTAAGCATTATTACTACAAATAAAAGAGTTTGGAACAATCACTGTCATAAACATTATAAAATAAACACTTACAATTCTGGCTTTCTTCCACCACTCTTTGTCTTGTTCGAAAGTTCCATTTGTATGGTCCCATCCGGCACCTGTTTGTTTGAGCAACCTTTTCCATATGCTATAGTCATTCTTCAGTTTGTCCCATTTGTTCTTCAGTTGTGTCTTCTTTAACTCTATGCTCGTCTTATCTTTAAATCTCCTGGCTACCTCGTCATATCCAGCATTATTCAAGTGGGTGCTTGATCGATTCCCACGATCAACTTGCTCGGCAAATAATTTTGTAACTATACTAGTATTTTCATCGGTCCACTGAATAGCAGCCATTCTTCAAAGAAATTTTTTCAAGATTGTTACCATAATGTCATACAAAATTATCGACCACATGTCACCAATCTTATGTTTTTCAAAGAAAATGTACATATGCACATGGAACATGGACGTGAACCTCTGGGATTTTCAGAATTTTGTGATGATACTAATGTCATTTTTCAAACACGGAGAAAATATACCTGGATGCACCAACATAAGATGTACAATCTATTCACCAATTACAAGCATCTTCTAGAGCTACAGGTCATATTTATCAACCGCGTTCTACAATCTATATATTCATCATGTACAGAATATGAACGTGCTACAGATCATATATATAAGCCAGCTCCTGGTTACATGGATGGACACATATCTATACACGTACGTACCGCAGGGGAAATTATCTAGGCATACTTGTACAAAGAATACAGAGAAGCATCTAGTTTTCATCATGAATACAAACCAAAAATACAGAGAAGCATCTGCGATTACCTGCCAGCAGCTGACGGTGAGGAGTAACTAGTGTAGACGAGCAACAAATAATGCCTTGATTCTGGTCTGATCCGGCAGCAGTCGACGGGAGGGACCAGGGGCAGAGAAGGAAGGAGCCGATTGGAGGGAGTCGGGGAGGAGGAGACGGCGGTCGACGGGAGGAGGAGGCGACGGGAGGGGAGAGGGAGGGGAGAGGTTCGCACGTCGTGGGAGAGGGGAAGGGTCGCCGGTGCTGCTCTACCGGCGTTCAATCTGGCCAGAGATGGTGGCGGTGGCCTGCCCTAGGAGCCCATATCCATCGCTACAAGAAGACCTTGAGGAGTCCGTCCCGTGACTTCCAAAGAAAAACAATCGGCTGATTTGGGGTAGTTCAGTGGCAACGTGGGTAATTACCATCTTAATATTAGGGGTACGTTGACATTTTCCAGACGTGAAAGGTGGAGTGAAGCGGACGAAGCACCTCCTCCACCGCTTCGGTAAAATCAACTACGAGACACGCTAGCTCCACTCCGGCTATTATGCGGAGTTTATGCGTTTGGGGCAGCTTCGGCTGCTCCACCTGTGATTTTGTGGAGTGGAGCTGTCCCAAACATAGCCTTAGATATGCAAGTATTTGCCTCATGCATGTGCAGGAAATTAAGCAAAAGAGTACAAGATGAGATCGTACTTCTTTTTCCTGAAATGAAGGATGAGACCTTGGCCTCTCCGTGGAAAAGATGTATACAGTTTTTTATTCAAGTATTCGATACAGGACCGAAAAGAACATATATTAGAAATATGATTTTCTTATTCTCTATCGAATGATAATTAAGTTAGAGCCTAGCAATGTCCAAATTCATCGGAACTACATCGCGATTCATGCATCTTGTGAGTTGCAAATGGTGTTTTGCAAAGTGGGATTGCAACAAAGATGTTTTTCGTCACAGTTGCAACTGAAATATTATTTCTAATTGCAATCGGGCTTGCAACTGAGATTGCATGACATCACCTGATTGAAAATAAAGCTAATTCTTAGTCAAAACACAAAACCACCATACCACACCTATGAACTCAACATTAGTACACCCATTGCTTGGAACAGGGCACCCTGTCTCTGCATCGAAATGATTGCATACAATTTTCTCTATCAAATTATCCAACAAAGGACTAAAAAGAACATACATCAGGAAATCCAAAGCCACCACACTAGACCTACAAACTCACAATGGTACAACAATTGCTTGTAGCAACACGCCTCTGGTCCAGGGGCGGAGCCAGGAATTGAACATAGGGGGGCAAGTTCGCAATCTAAATTTGTGCATACCATGTAACACATATTGTAGATGGACTTAACTGCAAATTTTTGTGTTTTAAACGTGATACATACCACTTTTCTCTATATCTCGAGTAGTCGACTCTATCTAAACCCAAAATACCAACATCGGACCAAAGTAACTACATGGACTAGTTAAATCATATTTTGAGTCATAATTAAAAGTTAAATTTATTTGGTAACTCAAAGTGTTGAAAGAAAGTGTAGTTAATTTGGAGATTTATGTACATACATCTTTCACAATTATATACAATCTAATGCCGTGCAAATTACATAATTAGCATGTAAATATTGTACAAATAATGAGAATAGATCAATATATTGAACTAACAATGTGGGTAGAATGCCATTTAGCAACAATGTACATGTGGCTAATTTTTTGGGCTACACAACCACAAGTGGGCAGACTCTATAGGATAAAAAATTCAGACACAATATATATAAATAGTAGATTAATCTGTTGTCAACCTATTGATTAACTAGACCTCATCCTATACTAAGGTCGCAGTTCAAAAACAACTGCAGCTAGTACTGAACAGACATAGCATATGTATACCAATATCAATGATTCAGGGTATACCTTAAACTAAGTTGTTGATCAGACATCGTTGATGGTTAGCGCAGGACTGCATCATCCGTCCATGTCCATGTCTTGGACTAGACGGCCTCCTAGCGCCAGCTCGGCCAGCCTGCGGCGGCTAAAGATCGGCAACGACGAGCTAGCAAGCGGTAGAGACAAGGTGACGCCCTAGGAGGTCGATTTGATCTCGATCGATACGAACCGTCGAGTACTCTGACAATCCGGGAGAGGAAACTGCCAGTGGGTTTGTTTTCTACTTCCTCTATTTCAAAATATAAGATGGTTTAGCTTTGTGAAGCAAATATATCTAGACTATTTTTAGTATATAGGTTTACTTAGGTTTGGAGTGAATCTACACACTAAAACAAGTTTATAGATATATTTTCTTAACAAATCTAAAACATCTTATATTTTGAAACAGAGGGAGTAGGCCAGTTGGGCTCATCCGTGTGCATACTACCTGGATTAGTACTAATTTTTGGGCTTTAATACTAACTAGCGATTATTACGTACAGCCATTAGTACATGTATGTATAAACAGTACATATGGGTTGAAAACGTTGAGGGGGCCAACCACTTATCTCCGCCCCTGCTCTGGTCTCTACATAAAAAAAAATGCATACCAACATTTCTTTATTAAATTAATTAACAAAGGACTAGAAATAGCATATATTACAAAAACCCCAAAGCCACACCGACAAACTCCACAAAGGTACACCCATTGCTTGTAACACCGCATCATTGCCAAAAATATAAAGTTTGATAGTATACTAGCACACTGTCTCATTCAGTAGTAGCAAGGTTTTGATACAATACAATTAGTACACATCACGTAGTACATAATTCCCTTACACACTTTGAAATTAGCAAACCCTAGTAATTATGATAGAACCTGTCCGTGCATGCATGGACCTTGAAACAAAACTAAAGGCCACGCACTTGGCACGTAGTACTAGCGCAAACACACAACAAACAAGCATAGTAGCTAGTACTACTCCTAATAGTAGTAGCACGCAAGCAACCTAAACATTTAAGAAACTAATTACTCCTAGAAATCCAACAAGAACAACAACAACAGGGTCGCTCTAGAAATCAAACACCTGGTACTTGTCATTATTTTAATGAGGTTTTTGTCCTAGAGCTAGTACTAACGGTACTGGCTACCTTTGTTTCTTCTGCGAGATCCTATCACCACCCGGTAGCCTGAGCGGCATGGATGCGCGACGCCGGCGCGCGGACGCCAGGTGGTGCCAGGATCTCGAGACCTTTCGGCTAGCTAGCTGTAGCTAGGCTAGGTTGCTAGAGCTGGTAGTGGTAGGAGGATCCCGCCGGCGGGGGCGGGGGCGGCGAGGCGAGCTGCGCGCAGAGCTCGGCGAAGGCGGTGAGGATGGCGGCGTGGTGGCGCGGGGAGTTGAGCGCGAGCAGGCGGCGGAGCATGCAGCGGAGGTCGTCCCAGCTGCACAGCCCCGTCTCGACCACCATCTGCACCATGCTCTCGCGGAAGTCCGCGCGCGGGTCCGACGAGTCCTTCTCCACCGCCAGCCCCACGTCCTCCTGCTCCGCCGCCGCTCCTGCCGTAGCCGCTTGCTGTTCCGCGTAATACCTCTTGTTCTGCTTCTTCTTCTTCACGCTCGCCGGCTGCCTCCTGGCCGGGGAAGCCGGCGTCACCTGCTTGGGAGGAGCGGCGGGAAGGTGTTGTTGCTGCAGGCGCTGGTGCTGCTGCTTATTAGGAGCGTTGCCGAAGCCGTGGTAGGAGGAGTAGTAGTTGGAGCAGTTGGAGGAGGCGTAGCTGGTGGAGAAGGAGGCGGTGGAGGAGGAGGACGGGAAGAAGCTGGACGAGCTGTTGCTCCTCGCCGTCGTGGCCGGCGCAGCAGGCTTGCTCGCGAAGGAAGGCTTGAGGAAGGACGGCAGGCTGAGCTGCACCCTCGGGCGGCGCGGGCGGCAGCTGCACCCGGTGTCGACCACCTGCACGTGGCGGCGCCGGCCCACCGGGAAGTGCCCGGCGCCAGCCCCCCTGCGTGCTCCGGTCGACGACGACGACATCGCGCGCCGGAACAGCAGAACGAACAGTGTAGCTATGTGTTGCAAGTAAGGATACGTTGGCGTGTACGCTCGAGGGGTGTATAAAGCTAGCGTGGCTCCGGTTCCGGTGGTGCTGTGACTGTGTAGGCGCGGGTTGGGATTAATTGCTTGCACCGTGGTGCGATTTCGCGAGCTCGCAGATGTCCTCGCGAATGCGACTATGCGAGTGAGGTGTTAGTATATTTTCTCGTGTGGGATGGCGTGATAGGGGGCATGTACTAGTTTATATATGGTGGATTTGACTACGAGATGGCTGATGGGATAGTTAATTGAGAGAGGATTAGCTGGGCCATGTGGGGCTGGCTAGCTAGCTCATCATTCCTCCCCTGCCATTTCTGCTGACTTTGACTGTCCTCCTCTCTATCTATAGAGATCGAGCAAATTTGCCAATGTCCTGGCAATCGCAATTTGCAAATGGTAAAATTGTCTGGCCGCCGTGTGCCAACTGCCAAGTTAGAAGAGGTTGCTAGCTATGCAGCATGTCATCGTGTACTAGTGTTTTTCGTTTTTTGAGTAGAATTTCATGGGCAATATTCGGCATCCGCACGCGCCCGATCGAGTGACGTGGCATGCGCATCGTGCTCTGTGTTGATGCCTTGGCATGGCATAGCAGGCAGGTCAGCCACGCGCAAGTCGCCGGGTTTCACAGACGGGCTCTCGTCGTCATGAGCATGACGCACGCACGTCCGGTGTGAACTACTACACCTCGATCGTAGACTCATGATCGAACTACGGGAGCGTGGAAATCGTGCGTCTGCTAGCTGCAGTGTGTCTCCTTTCCGTGTGCCGATCGAGGAATTAAATTTCTTGCTTGATCGTTGATTGATTGAAACATGCGTTTTATTTCATTGATCGCCTTGAGTAACAGCTAGCCACGTAGATCCATCGATCCGTTGATATCTCCACAAATAGATAACTAGCTAAGGCCGGCAGCCGTCGAACATAAGAAAATAGTACATCTGGATTGATGGGAACACGTACTCCACGCGACGCGTCTGAACAACTAAAACTTACTCGAGCGCGACAATATTTTCGACGCATGCAGCATTAATCTAACAAAGTAGTACGTGGCAGTGATTGAGTTTAGTTTGGTTATTATCCGTATCGACAGCGACCACATTAATCATGCATTCGGCAATGCCTACACGTTACGCCCTTGAAATCGCAAGCATATAGTATATACGATACTCTCTACTATATGTTCGAAATCAGTTGATGTTCAAACTATATCCTAAATCAAATATCTTTAAATTTGATAAAAAATATAGGAAGAAAAATATTCCAACACCTACAACATCAAATCTACTCCCTCTATCTCGTAAACTAAGACGCGTCTAGATACATGTGAATATAGACTAATCTCCAACATCTATTCAAGACGAAGAGAGTATGCATCACTA
The DNA here is from genome assembly GCA_916181665.1 of Avena sativa. Taxonomy (NCBI): domain Eukaryota; kingdom Viridiplantae; phylum Streptophyta; class Magnoliopsida; order Poales; family Poaceae; genus Avena; species Avena sativa. The sequence continues at coordinate 202,821,147 of OV702282.1, forward strand.
GCATGAAAAAACCAGAGAAGTTTACCGAAATCTTGAATATGTAATGGGGTAGCAATTAGTGATTGAGGCGAGAAATGACATCTTTACCTACTAACTAGGTTTTGGTGCTAATGACCAATGATTTAGAGGGCCATTTCTTTTTTTTGCAAGTAATAAGAACATGATTCTAGTCCCCAGGTATACAACATCAAATTTACCCTCTCCGTCTCGTAATAGATTCGGAGATTTGTTTAGGTTCGCATAACATACTTTACATTAAGACGTGCCTAGATACATGTAAAATTAGATTAATCTCCAACATATATTCGAGACGGATAGAGTATGCATCACTATCATGAATACACCAGAGAAGTTTTCCAAAATTTTAAATATGTAGTGGGATAGCAATAAAGTATTGAGGCAATCAATCACATCTCTGCCTACTAACTAGGTTTTGGTGGTAAGGACCTATGATTTATAGAACTATTTTTTTCCAAGTGTAAGAGCAAGTATCTAGTCCCTAGGTGTACAGAAAACATTATTGGTGCCCCTACACGCAGATGTTGAAGTAAGACGTAATTTTTTAAACTTTGTATAACCTTGAAGTCATAGGGAACCACACTACTAGAGAAGGTTGATGTTTGCATGAAGTGGGGAAGATCCCACACACTCATGAAAATGCCTTTGAGAAACCCTGATTCTTAGCCACATGATTATGCTTGTTTGCAGAAATTTGGGATCTGGGTTGGTCTAGGAAGCCCATGGACCAGCCTGTTATAAATGACGCGGAGGGTCAGAAAATCTAGGGTGCCCGAAGCTAATCACAGAAACTCGGCAACAGACATAAATCGTGGGGAGCTATACAAGAGGGTTGCCATCCACCAAGTGATAAATCTTGTTCGAGTATAAGTTGAGTTGCCATTGTTGAAATGCAAAGGCTTCATTCCCATCCCTTCCATGGAAAATAAATAGGAAAATCTTGATCTATGATCCATTAAGACAAATGTTGATGCCCCTACAACTTTGAGTCATGCTTGTTACTCTTGGGGTTCTTAGGTAACCCTAGAGGGTTGCAGTCACAAGGAGCATACAAACTTCAGATCTACATCATGAAGTTTGTGAAGTCCCAGAACATCGCATCAAGGTCTATTAATAGTGGAAGAACTCGTACTTTGTTCATGAGAACACAAAGAAGGCCAGCGGAATATTGTCTATTTCAACTTGAGGAGTGGGGTTGAATATGCGGTCTTCAAAACATGAATGAAAGTTGGCACTTTTTACAAGTTGTTTTCTAGAATTTTCTAAAATATCCTAAGCATGCAATTCTAGAAAGATATAGCATGCATAAATTATGTTGCAAAAAATGAAAGGAGCAAGGTGGAGAGGATCACAAACACAAATATGTATCATGAGGTTTGGATAGTTGGAGCTATCATACATCAGGATTTATAATCCTTTAAGGTGCACATGTTGAAGGGTTTCATATCTTTACAAACAAAAATTGCTCATCGTTGGTTTGGAATAGTATGGAAAGAGACACATGAATGAAACAAAATTGTGTCCTTGTCATCAACTTGAGAGCAACCACTTTTCACACTTGGGAATGATAGGGGAATGGAAGAGAGAGTGACTCGGTTCAGTTGAACCGAACATGTTTGATCTGTTTTGACCTGGTTGGGTTTGACCAGTGGGCCAAAGGCGTAATTTAGTAATTTTCCAGTTATCTAATTGAGCACAAATTAATAACTTGTGAAATAACAATCCTAAAAATAAAATAAAAATATTATCAAATAGGAAATATGCAATGAATCCAATTCATATTTTCTGAAATTATTAAAAAATTATTTTGAGTTATGTTTAATACTCCCTCTGTCCCAAAATAGATGTCTCAAATTTGTCAAAATTTCAATGAATCTAGACACTATTTAGTATATAGATTCATTCAAAATTTGAAAAACCTAAGACATCTATTTTAGGACGGAGGGAGTAATGGACTTAAATAAAATCATTTATGTCTTTTAAAATAGTTTAAACATCTATAATATTTCTAAAACTTTGGAATATCATTTTGAACTTAAAAACATTCAAAGTGATGAAGTATGAAGTTAACCAATTTGAAACTGATTAAATTAGTTAAACCCTAAAAGAACAAAATGGTAATTCTAAAATAAAATTACCAAGTAAATTATATAAAAATATTCAACATGATTTTATTGAGATATATGAAAACTATAAAGTGAAATTCAAATAAATCATATGAAAAATGTAAAATGAAATTCATATTAAAATTCTAAAGTAAAATTCATATGAACATCTATAAAAAACTTAAACAGAAGAAGTCAACAATCAAAGGGGGAATTGAGACCAATACATGAAAATGTTTCATTACATATATTTGCATAATAGCATTCAATTACTTCCTTAAATATTATTCTTATTGGACAATGATGCTATTTCAGAGTTCGAGGTCGAGGGTTAAGTAGAACCTACAACTGCATTATCTTGCAGTTATCAGAGAAGTTCAGTTTTCCATGTACATTGGAATATTTTATCCAAATTATTTTAAAAGTATTATCACATGTATTCTAAAGCAAAATACCATTTGATGAATAAAATAAACTATGGAATGGTGGTCAACGGGATTATGGTTAGACTTGATGGGAAATCATATGATGAAGATTCCATTGTAGTAGAAAATTTACCTTATTAATTAAATAGTAACTATAATTAATCATTCCAAGGCACCGTACAAACCGCTTTTGAAAAACAAGTTGCAACTTGTTGATATGGGTATCTCATTAATCCATGCGCTAGGATCTCATAACTTAGCATGTTCAACTCACATAAATGATCATACTATATATCATGGCATACTAGGTTCATTTGCATCTCTAATTCATCAAACCATATGGATCATACCTAAACAACTAAGCATGGCAAATCATAACAGATATAATATCTCCAGAGACGCTCACAAGCCAAAACCTTAGTTATGCTAGAAACAGTGGATCGAGTAATATAAGCTATAAAGAAGGAACCATGCAACGATACCGTACTCTACCTATCGACAAAAGAGCACATTGGAATCATATGCAATATATCAAGTATTGAAATACTTTAAAAGCGGATGATGGAGTTACGGCTTCATTTTTTTGGTAACCAAAATATAGATATCTTGTGCTTGACTTCTTTGTCGATGAACGGTCATTGATCTTCGGCGTTGCCGATCTTGACCTCAGAGTCATGTTCTATCGGGAGAACAAAACACCGGAAAGCAAAAACAACATTCAACACATTACATCGATATAATGCACACGATGTATGATATGACATGTTAAAGGTACTAAAGTGTAATTGCTAAACATGAAGAATAATTTAAATGGAGTTCAAAGGAACTAGATATGGCATTTGCATTAACTTAATATTTACATATTTATTAGTGTTCCAAAAAGATGGGATCATTTTAAGTGTTTCAAAGTAGATGAAAAAATTGGTCACTAGTTTGGGCGGCCGAGCAAATATAAGAGTGTGAAGGCCAAATTGGGGGCAGCTCCTAAAAATTATATCATCTAACGCTGATAGTTGTTCGGCTAGGTGCGGTTTAAATGATAAAAAAATTATCATCTAAACGAATTTGTTGTTTTGGTTAGAGATGCTCTGGAACTCTTATATTTGCAAGGCCCTTTGTGCAAATTCTTGGGGGTTTAACATCTGCACAAATTAGTCAAGTTTCTTGCTCTGGTAGGATAGCTTTGTGCCATTCTTTTGTAAGAAATGCGATGTTTCCATGCCGATTAGATAAAACTACTACGTCGCGTACGTGTACTTGCGCTGAAGGATACACTTATACTATGTTTGCTTGGCTTGGAAAATGTATTTTGTTTTGACTAATGTAGTCTCGATGGACGGTGACTCGGATGACGCGCGGCAGGCCACCCATCCGGTTGGTGGTGGTGTCTCACAAGTCACAACCATCTCACCAGTAAAAAGCCTGCCCCGGTAACTGGCTGTAAAATACTACTCCTCTTCGGTACTCTGCTGATGTGATGTACTGGTAGCCATAGTATAGTGCTCGACTGTTTCCCCGTACGCGTACTCTGGTCATTCCACCGGGGGCGGTAAATCTGTGGCTGCACGCAACGCTGTAAATTCTACTGTATTCGTATTTTTGCTAGTCTACTGGAACTACTGAAGTGACGATTTGCCAAAAATTCTACTGCAGTAAACTAACAGCCTGAGCGACCGGTCAAGGTCAGCAGCAACAGAGTTGGAAGCGTACGGGAATTTCATCGGGATCCGGAGATACGATCCGTGAGGGGAGGGCGGAATCGAATCCGGACTCGAACTCTGCGTACAGCGTAGCGTACTACTGTAGAGTAGTTTAGTTTAGTCCCCTGCACATGTCAGACAGTATGGTGCAGCTAATCTCCAGTTTACCAAAGCCTCACCCAAATCCACATCCACTAGTACTAGCATTGTAATTTCGATGTAGTACTAATATTGTGTCAAAATCAACCCGTTCGTCAAGGTGAAACTTGACACCTAGTACCTCAGGCTGCATATGTTGATCGTCCGACATACATAATTCCCGGCCCCTACAAATGTACGTACGGCCGGCCGCGCACTGTGAAGTGTATAGTAGAGTATTTTCATTGGTCTGTATGAACAAGGGGGGGGGGGGCGTCGGACCAGCAGTCAAAGCACGTCAGACTGTCAGTGGGCTGTGTCCTGCTGCCTCGCATTCATCAGATTCAGGCAGCGGCAGCGGCAGAGGTGGCTCCGATTTCACCTTCTTGGCTTCATCCACCTCCATCATATCACCGCTGCAGCCTGCAGTACGGTACGAGCTGGGCCACTAGACACCGGCCCAGGCCCGACACCGTCCAAGAGGAGCCATAATCGTAAACCACCCGCAGTAAAAAGTATTAACGTCAAACAGTCATTTTGCCGTGGGTGAAATCATCGCCACTGATTCTCTGCAGAGGCAAGAGGCGCAAAAGAGGAACTTTTAAAGGAGTAATCATCATGGTATATTTGCAAGGTTCAACCTAATGCTCATAGGTGATGGGCCTCAACTCACAGCTGATATATAGGGTGTTTCAGAAAAATTAAGGGAACACATCGGGCATCTCTTGTTTGGATGGCCACACACGAAGACCTAGAGGGAAGAAAGCTGTCAAAGCGTTCCTAGACTACAGAGGCGGGCACACATGTATCCATGGGTATTCAGCTGAATACCCATGCTAGACTATAGACAACATACATGTACACCTATGAGCACCACACTTGACAAGCAGCTCCTCGGCGACTTGGAGGAGGTCATCCACGAACGAAGAAGGAAAAGGATGTGAAAAGTATTTAGTCCATGCGTTCATCAAGTCTAGACCAAGGCGGGCGCTGCTACTCGAGCATGAAACCAAAGGACATTAACTACGCATATATAGCATGAGGATTGAGGGTGCAACTCTCCTCGCTTCTAACACCAGATTGATATCAGACGAGAGGGGTGGCTAGATGTGAGACAAGGTTGGAGAGCCGAGTTGGAACGTTGGCAATTTACCCGCGAGTTCTATCGCTGAGAAAGGGAATAAAGTAGTCCCGCCATCCTGAGTGGTGGCGTTTTGACTCCTGGGCACCAATGGGCATGCTATTTAATTTTTGTTCTAAAATGATGATTGAAGTTATAAAAAATATCAAATTTTCATACACAAAAGGTCCACATATAAGAAAATTCTAAATAATAGTACTCCCTCAGTCCTAGAATAGAAGTCTTAGATTTTTCAATTTTTAGATGAATCTTTTATACTAAATAGTGTTTAGATTCATCTAAATTTTGACAAATTTGAGACATCTATTTTGGAATAGAGGAAATATTAAATTCTTTTAAAAGGGGTTATTTGTGTTTATTTTGCCGTTTTACCCCTTGTCTCTGATCTCGTCTGGGAGCTGGGGTAGCGATGATCATTGCGGTCGGTCTGCAGGCGGGCAGGTTTCGATGCACGATTATTCCCTCGACTCGACCCGGCCCGTACGTACGTACGTGCATCTTAGCCGGCGTGAAGAGCGGTGCACATTCTCGATCGGAGGGAGAAGCGGGCGAGCATGCGGGGTCGATCGATCCGTCATTCCCTCGCATAGGTTCGGGGCGCTGGAGCACATTAATGTCGTTGTTAGAGCTTGCCATGCCAAAGGAAGAGTGACATATCCATAAATCTTGAGATACAACTGCCTTAAAAATCACTGTGCAGCCATCTGCATGCACACGCAAAATGGCAGTTCTTTCACTCCTAATGCATACAACCTATACTGCCTAGCAGCCCTTGAAAATTCACTCTTCTCATTGATGGACAACAGACAGGTAATGTCTTCGAGATTTGGCTCTCTTATATAACTGTCACAAAAAACACAATCACTGCTTTGGAGAACCCGCCTCAAGGCAGGTGCTCTCGCTCATGCTCATGTACTCATTGGCAAGATCACCAGCCACTCCATATACAAGCATTCGAATGGCAGCGCAACATTTCTGATAATAACTAAAGTCAATCTTATCAGTGCAGTCGTTCTTACATTTGAAGTAGTTGTCGTAGTCCTTGACGCCATCAACAATTGTCTCAAATAAATTTTTTGACATGCGAAACCGGCGCTGAAATATGTGCTTCGGGAGGAGCGGATTTGTTTGATAGAAGTAGTTCTTGAACAAGCGGTCATGGCCACCTTCTCGATCACGCGACAAGTTCGCCGCGTGCCCCTTTACCGAGCCCCGGTCGACGGGATGCATGCTCTCGGCGTGGTCAGTGATGAGAGTCGTTGACACCATCATGAAGTCGGTATCGTCGATGGAATCATCGTGAAACGACATGTCCACAAAATTTTCGTAGAAAAATTTGATAGAGTTGGAGCTCGTTGCCATCGCTTAGACCGTGCAAATGACCGAACATGTCGTGGGCATTATGAGCCAGGTAAGATTCGGAGCCAAGGGCATGCAAACTGAGTTGGCATGGACGACTCCCTGGTTGGAAGCCGGTGCAACACAATAAACCGTCAACGTCCTTCCCTGTGGTGCGCTAGAGACTCGGCTAGAGGTCAGGGATGCGGAGCTAGTACGGTGATACCGATGCGTACCAGCGCGGGGCACGAGGCTACCTGTGGAGGTGGAGAACTACGACAAGCGCAAGATGTGCTAGGTGGATGGAAAGACAACAATGGAGGCCGGCTGCGGCGGAGTGGCGGTGCGAGCTGGGTTGAGGATGATTTCGGGGGAGAATGGATGTTTCACCCAGTGGCTGGCGGGCCAAGGGAGGACAAGGTCTGTCCGGGATGACACAAAACCATCGCAAATTTGGGCTGAGAATGGGTCATCGCGGACCGGTCCGTGCCATGTTGGTCGAGTGTGGGACGCCTTGCTGGCCCGACCCCCTGTACGCGCAAACATGTTCGGACAGCGAATGGTCAAATGAATCAGCCCGATGAAGATGACATTATCATCGGAACGCAAACTCGTCGATCGGTGAGAGATGCATAACAACGGTGGAGATCAGCAGCAAACAGTGAAACAATGATCATCACTCGGAGGGTGATCTCCATAACACCTGATTCAGATCAACTCACCATCTGAAGCGCTTTTCAGTACTTCTTTCGATCCATATTAATAGCCCCAATTTCATTTAATTACGAATGCATCTAGACTAAATAGTTAACTAGATACATACTAAAATCTAAATAAAGTTAGACTATTAATGTGGACCGGACGAAGTACTCCCTCCGTCCCGGTTTAAAGGACATAATTTGTAATTCTCTGGGCCCTAAGTGTCATCTAATTGGTCCATTTAATATATGGAGTGGAACATGCATAAGGAGAAAAAGAGTTAGGAAAGTGTTCACATTTGTTCACACATATGCATGCAAGCATTTTATTGGTTTCACACAGAAGTAATTACAGAGATTAAATGCTTTTGTGTCTAACTATTTTAGGATTGCATGGTTTACAAATTGTGTCCTTTAAACCGGGACGGAGGGAGTATTAACATGTGGACGATTATCAAAATGAAGTGATTAAGGCAGCGAGCTAGCAAACACGTGTCAAAATGTCAAGTAAACCATGAATGTTTTACCCTTGGTCTGTGATCCTCTTTCGGGAGCTGGCCGTGGTAGAGATAATCATTGCGGTCGGTCTGCAGGCGGGCAGGTTTCGATGCACGATTATTCCCTCGACTCGACCCGGCCCGTACGTACGTACGTGCATCTTAGCCGGCGTGAAGAGCGGTGCACATTCTCGATCGGAGGGAGAAGCGGGCGAGCATGCGGGGTCGATCGATCCGTCATTCCCTCGCATAGGTTCGGTCACGCACACCTACGCCCAGGCCCAGCGGTGACATCTGTGCTCATTCAGAAACGTGCGTCCTTCCTCAGAAAAAAAACCTGCGTCCGTGTGCGTTTTCCGATAAGTTCAGTTCCTCTTGGTTTCATAGGAATAGCAAAAAAGCGTCCCCGTAAAGTTCACCAGAAATACTTGTCTCATGCTTTACGTTTGGAGCACGAGACGAGGTGCTTAGATTTACTTTGACCACATTTACAAAAGATTCGCCCTGCTACTGCCGCATCTGCTCGTACATTTTGGTCCTGTGTTGATGGTTTTTGCATGATCATCTGTACTATGCAAAAAATTGTCCGATTTCCTTCATTTCTTTCACAGACACTCTATGACCATTGAATGAATGGTAATCAAAGTACCCAACCGACACTGCTAGGCATTGCGCGAGCCGGGCTAGCTATCTGGCATCGCCACACTCTACACGAGCAATAGCTAGCCTGAAAGGATGACATCTCCTCCTGACAAGAAAACTCGAATCACTCTCACCCATCCATCATCAGGCCAGCCTGCATCTGCATGCATGCTCTCGCTGCGGATGAAAACGAGGGCATGAGATCTAGTACTACTACGGCCGGACGAGAGAAAGAGACAATCAACCAGGGTGGTGAGGAGACAGCAGACCTGGCCAGAGAGATTCAGAGTTTATTTTTCATTGCTCGGGCTTGCAGTCAAATTCTATCTACGAATCATGGCCCTTCCCCTGCCCTGCTGCTGCCACGAATTATGAAGCTGTCTGTCAGTGCAGGAGGGAGGGGAGGCTGACGCATCCCTGCCTGTGGTGCAGCGTATATCTTCAATGCTCCAACTCTTTATTACCACACCACTCTCAGCTACCGCCAATTTGATGCGTCAAGCTTGGCCTCGGATCTAGTATTTGTCCTGAACCAATGTAACCCGGGAGCTGTTGATGTTTCAGAAAGTTTCTAACCCACGGCTTGTTTCGAGAGAAGGGAACGGGAAATCGCAGGAGTTTTTTTTTTCTCGATAAGAGGCGCTTTATTACTCAAATTTTAAGTAAGAAATCGCAGGAGTAGATGAAGAAAAACACACAAGTTCCATTCCATGTCATGGTGGGTGGCCTCGAACTCCAGGAAGGAATACACTCGAACTTGAACAAAGAGCATCTGTTACTGAATGTGTGATTATCAGTCACATTTGCTGAACTGATAAATGGTTAGCAGAAGAACAGAGGAGCTGGAATGCAGGAGGAGTGAATGGTATTAACTGACCAGTTGCAGTGGATGCAGGAGCCTGTGGTCTCAGGGGCAGACTAGATGAGCTGGGTCATCTGGGTAATGGATGGATCAGATTATCCCTGGGCCTGGGCAGGCAGCGCAGCACAGCCAGGAATCAATTCAGTGCCTCCGATCCACTACACGGAACTAATTCACCACTCCGCACAAATATGTTTTACATTTCAAGGCCTGTTTGATTCGCAGGATAGAAAAAATGCAGGAATAAAAAAATTATAGGATTAAAATGTCATGTTTGGTTGAATTCTATAGGATTTGAGGCCTACACGATTTTTTCTTAACACGAGTGTTTGAATCACATGAAAGGCAAAAGAATTGTAACATGAGGTTTTGGTGGATGAAAATTTTCCTCCAAAATATAGTGCAATGAAATTCTATGAATTTTTTTCCTATGGTTATAATCCTACGATCAAACGATGTACAAAGAAAAAATTCCTAAGAATCAAAATCCTGCAGATTTCCTGTGAGATTTTTTTTGAATCAAACAAGCCCTTAGTTTTTAGCTGGGACTCTCCATAGAAATCCAATTCAGAAAAATATGAACCTATTGTTTTAAAACACATTGGAAAATGTCAAAATAACCTATCGTTTGAAAACACATTGGATTCGTACGTACACCCGAACATCCATGTTCAGGCACAAGTTTTCAGAAAAAAGGATCCATTTTTTGTTGCCCGTGTAAAAAAGAAAAAAATTCGATGCTCCCAACATGACTATTTATGGACATTTTTTTGCCCTTTTTTACCAAGCAACATAAATACATTTCTTTTTCCCTATGCAAAATTTATTTCTACTTTTTTTATGTATTGTTATAATAGGTTCATGTGCACGTGCGAGCCAAAACATCACCTTCATACTGTCCATGTCTTTTTGGCTCTGTATTTTTTTCTTGAAAACTATCTTGCTCACATGGATATGGACGGGCCCATCTTAGAGACAATATCTGTGCACAGACGCCGGACCAGCCCATTTAAATATTTTGCCACACCTATAGCTTTGACATTTTGGGGGCTTTCCATTCTTTCTTCCCGACTCCTGTGGAGCCTACGGTTTCTTTACTTGACGCTCATGCATAAAATAGGAAAGTGACGTCTGAAGGAATACTTACATTGGCTCCATTTTGGCGGCCATTAACATGTTACCTTTTTCCCTTTATATAAATATCGCAATTTATATTGAGGTCCTAATTTTTTTAGAAAAAGTATACGTGTTAAAACCATTCTAGCTGCTAAAATTTTGCTATTCCTGATTTTTATTAGCATAGTTTACATTGATTGTTCTCGAGTAAAGTTAATTTATTTCTAAATTAGTGTTTATATATACATAAAAGATGTTAATCTATTTTAAAAGGTTTATTATAATAAGAAAAAATTAAACAAAATAGTTATTTGTAGTTGGAAATTTTTCATATGTGTCAAGATTAATGTCTTTTATATCTTTAGAACACTTATATTCCTAAAAGTAAAAATGACAATTATAGCAAAAAGTAAATAAATATAAAAATAGAAATAAAGAAAAAGAACCATAAATAAAAAATTTAAAAAGTAACAAATGATAGAAAGGTATGTAGATGTGATGGTAGGGGATCAAATTACTTACATAATTCCATATTTGCACATATGAGTGGCAAAATAGAAAATTGACTTTTATAGGGCTCCTATTTCGGGAGTGTTGATTGGGCTGATGGGTTGGGCCTTCTAAAGTGTAGCATGTTTTCTTTTATTTTTCTCGCTTTAGTCTTAATGAAATTTATTTTTTGGTTTCCTTTCACTTTTGATGTATTTAATTTAATTTTTTATTACAACATTTTTATGTATTAATTGTGCTTTTTTCAATTCTATTTTAAAGTTTTTTGCTTTTAATAAAATTTTGAATGCCTTTTTTTTACTTTGTGCTATATTTTTAAGTACATTTTTGCGATTAGGACTTCTACATTAAAAGAAACTTCGAATAGTACAAAGCGGCTCAACAAAAATGAAAATTACGTCAAAATCATTGAAAAACCCTTCATCTTTAACCTTGAGACCGAGTCGACAGCGCGCCGCCACAGCCGCTTCTTCCTGAGCCGACCTGATGTTTAGTGGCGGAACATGACTAAAACAAAAGTATATGCCAGATTGTCAACCCAACAAAGCAGTATGAGCCAATCAGGTCAAAAAAAACGATGGGACATTATTTACCAGATCTGGTGAGTCAAATAGCTTGATAAAAATGAATTTCGTTTGAGAAGACTGGGCCACCACCCAGGTTGGTCTCCAAGACGCGCCGCCCCTGGCGTTGTTGGTTGTGGACAAGAAGTTTCCGAAATGGGTAAAAAAGATCACATCCGTCCCGGAGACGAAGAGGAAAGATGAACTGCCGATGAAACCATGGCCAGAAAAAGTCCTCGAGGATCACACCACTTTCACAAGCTCCACGACATCGCCGTCGAGATGGAGCTAAAACTAGGGATACCTTATTTAAACATAATTAAAAAAATAAAAGGACCAGTTAAATTACACTATATCTGTGCACACTAGTTCTCGTTATCTGTGGCGCATGGCTGGCGTGCCACAAATAGCATAGCACACAACTGATAACTTTTATCCATGGCACACTAGGTTGGCGCACCACAAATATGCCAACTTATTTGTGCTTAATGGGGTTTGGTACGCCACTAATAACTTTTCAAATTACAAAAAAGCGAGATCAGGAGCCACCGACATCCTCATTGGATCTTTGGCGTGGAGGTCGTGGCCGCGACCACAACCTACCACCATAGGGAGGTGTAGGAGGCCGTGGCCGTGCCGGTAAATGACGCAGGGAGCATGGACGGAGGCACCCACTACTAGGAAAAGGGCTATAGGTAATCCACACATCCGTGGCTCACGTGGTTGAAGTGCCCCACGGGTAAAACAGGCGTGCCTCACCTGTGGACAATGCCCTACTAGTAACTAGAACAACTGTGACGCACGTGGTGATAGTGCGTCACAGATATGTGTGGGCCAGGGGCCTGCTGACCGCATGTCACATACCGTAGCGCACATGGGGTATGTGCCCTACGGTTGTTAGGATTAGTCGTGGCGCATATGAGGGAAGTGCTCTACGCCTAAGCGAAGGCCCCTCTTCTCTGTAAATGGGCAAACACATCCGTAGCGCATTCCTGGCATGTGCGCCACAGTTGTGATTAGTCCCTGTGGCGCACTAGGGGCATGTGCGCCACAGATGTGTCGACCATTTTTTTGGCAGCTCCACTTTGCACATGTGACTATCCACTACCACACCCACACTTCACTTTTCCCTCCTTCTTCCTCCTTAGATCTAGTTGGGATCCTCCTCCTTCCCACCTCATTTTCTCCACTTATTCACCATTTTTAGCTTGTAAAACTTATCTTGGATGCTACATACATAATAGAGGAAGCTCTCCTTCTGGACACGCCATCCTCTCGGTCGATCTCGCGCGCACCTCTCCTTTCCATCTTCTCGATTGGTCTCTCATCTCGGTAGTTGTCCATGTAAGGATGTGTTCATGTGTATATGGATGATATGCTCATATGTATGGAGAGGATCGATGCTCATGTTTGTATGGAGAGGATCGATGCTCATGTGTGTGTGTATATGAAGAGGATTGATGCTCATGCATGTATGTATGGAGAGGATGATGTGTTCATATGTATGGATCGGTCTCTCTCTTGTGTTTGTGTGTGAATGATGAGTTGTCATTTGTTTTGCCAAAACGTTGATTCATTTCCATTTTGGCAAGACTTTGGCATTTCGCAAAGGTCCTTATTTTAGGATAGGTCATGCCGAAATTTTCTATCGACCATTGCATGCATGCATTGATTATGTGCTTCTAATAAACTTCTAATTGTACCGTGTACACCGCGCAAGCAACCATGGTCCGCATAATGAGCGAAGGCATTGTGGCTGGATTTTTGAAATGCGCGACGGTCGACATGATACGAAATAGAAGACGAAGATCAGTTGTCCGTGCAGAAGATGCAAACTCAACTGGTTGATAGACCCAGATTCCGGGCATCTGCAGGTGCACCTGCTCCGCCATGGTTTCATGGATGGATACACTCGTTGGATAAGCGATGACGAAGACGATGGAGACGGTGATGGTGGGCAACATGACGATGATAATCACGGCGAGGACGGGCAAGATGATGAAGAGTCTCCTGGAGATGGTGAAGATGCGGAAGCAGACCAGGATAATGATGATCTAGATGCCGGAGGAGCAGACGACGATGGAACAACATCAGGCTGGGTGCGAGACCCTTATGTGCAAGAGTTGCTTCTCAAGCAGACGAGTAATGCCAGGGCTGCCGCTAGAGAGAAAACCAAGCTTGTGCAACTTGAGAAAGACGCGGTTACTCCATTGTATGAAGGATGCATGCCCGATGATACCCGGTTGAATGTAATGCTCAAGGCTATGGAGATGAAGGCAAAACACAAATTGAGCGACGCAAGGTTCGACGATATGAAGGCATTCTGGCACGATCGTCTCCCGAAGGGAAACACGTGTCCAACTAGTATTGAGGACGCCAATAAAATCGTCTGTCCTCTCGATCTACCGCACGTTAGATACCACGTATGCATCAACGATTGCATCATTTATCGGGGCGAGGACGCAGAGAAACCACATGTCCGGTGTGCCGCGTGAGTCGATACAAGAAAGGGAAGAAAGCACCTCGAAAAGTGGTATGGTACTATCACTCCTCGTCTACAACGCTATTTCGCGGACCCTACGGAAGCAAAGCTCATGCGATGACATGCGGAAAGGAAGAAGCCAGGAGATAACGATGACCCCGAAAAGGACGAGCTGCTGACGCACCCTTCAGATGCTAGCCAGGGGAAAGCATTGGACCTCGAATTCCCAGAATTTAGTGGAGATTCGAGGAACATCAGGCTTGGTGCAAGCACCGATGGACTCGATCCGTTCGGTAGCCAAAGCAGCACGCACATCACTTGGCCCGTGTTTGTATGGAGGTACAACCTTCCTCCATGGTTGTGCATGAAGAAGTACATACAAATGAGTATGCTAATTCAAGGGCCAAAACAACCTGGTACCGACATCAATCTGTATCTCGGGCTGCTGAAAGAGGAGCTATCCACGTTATGGGAATCTGGAGCCAATACTTACGACGCCGTCGCACAAGATTATTTCACTATGAGAGCCACGTTGGTCACTACGGTCCAAGACTATCCAGGTTGTGGGTATATCTCGAGGCAAGTTATCCAAGGATTCTCCGCATGCTTTAGGTGCATGGATAACACAAGCTATCTCTAACTAGAGAAAGATCCAGGGTCTTTGAAAACCGTGTTCATGGCGCACCGGAGGTGGCTCGGCAAGAATGATCCATGGAGAAAACGTGAAGATCTGTTCGATGGCAAATCCAAGACCCGAGGAATCCCAGAGCGGAGGAGCAGCGAAGAATTGTAAGAATTGCTAAAAAACTGGAAAGATTGTCCTAAGCCTGGAAAGAAGCGAAAGAGGAAGCAAGACAAGCCGCTGCTGAAGGTATGAAAAACAAGGTCTGTTTTCTGGGAGTTGGCATACTGGATGTTTCTTCACACGCCTCATAGCCTTGACATTATGCATATCACGAAAAACGTGTGCGAGGGTCTGGTCGCCACCATAATCAACATGCCAGATAGGGCGAAAGATGGTCCGAAAGCAAGGCACGACCTGATATTCATGGGCATCTGGAAGGAGCTTCACAGAGGACGCAATACTCCTGATGATCAGGAAGATGACGATGATCATGAGTCGGAGGCGACACAAGGTTGTCGGAAGGGTAAAATGTTCAAGAAGAACTAATATTACTGCCCTCCTTCTTGCTTCACTCTAAGCCAGGATGAGATCAAACAGTTTTTAAGTGCCTTCTAGGAGTCAAATTTCCTTACGGCTACGCGGGCAAGATAAGCAGATACCTAGACGAGGCGAAGCAGAGGTTCAGTGGCATGAAGTCTCACGACTATGCCATGCTAATGACGCAGGTACTTCCGGTTGAACTAAGAGGGATAATGTACGAGCACGTCCGTGAAACATTGTTTGGCCTCTGCAAGTTTTTCGACATCATCTCTAGAAAGTCGATTGGCGTGAATCATCTCGGGAGGCTATAGGAGGAGATCATGGTGATACTATGCGAGCTTTAGGTCTACTTCCCGCCCGCATTCTTCCACATTATGGTGCATCTGCTGGTCCATGTCATGGAGGACATCGTCCAACTCGGGCCGATGTTCCTCCGCAGCATGATGGCGTTTGAAAGGATGAACGGACACATCAAAGGATACGTTCTCAACAGGTCCCGTCCAGATGGAAGCATAGCCAAGGGATTTCTGGCCGAAGAGTGCATCTCTTTCTGCATGAATTCTCTAGACATCGAGAACCCTGTCGGTCTTCCTGTTAACCGGCACCTTGGCAAGCTCGACGGATCTGGTCACCGAGAGGGTCGTCGCGTACTGCATGCAGACTTCGATTGTCGACGCGCAGACTTTGATCGAGAAAACCTCGTCCCGCTACAACATTTAGAACTGGTCGATCCTTAGGTACAGAAGCACAAAAGGTTAATCGAGAAGAAGTATAGTGACCGGGGCATACAGAGGATGCAGGGATAAATAATCAAAGAGCACAACTCAGATTTCACACGTTGGTTTAGGAAGACGCTCCTTGATAATCCCCCCGCGATCGCATTCTTATGACACGGAAAAGATCATATTCACCTTGTCGCAGGGACCCATGCAAAACCTGGTGACCTATCTAGAAAGTTCTGGATGATGCTCACGTCGTTCATGAATTGCGTTGTTCCGTATGAAATTTCATACCAACCAATTAGGTATCCAATACCCAAGAACCACATTGTTTAACAAGCAAAGAATACAACCATAACATGTATATCATATATATATACCTAAATTGGATATTTCCAATCTTTTCTTTTCTGCCAAGTATATTTTATAGATCTTCTTTCAGCATCTCCTTTTCCTTTTTAAAAAGAATCTAACAACATCAACAGTGGCGCCATATACATGACACATAGTCCAAATCGTGTATATTCAAATAATAATGCCTTTGGACTTGCACTTTGAAGTAGATCACCATCATCAAAATGATCGGTATTCTTTCAAAATCCATTCTTTAGTAATCTTTTAGTGTAGTATACACTTTACATACATCTTCTATTCACCATTATCATGACGACTTTCATGATCAAACTACTTTAGCTTATAAAGGCAAATCGTGAGTATAACATTACTTTCCAAAACCCGTTTGGATGATTAGGATGTCTATCATCTCCAACCTTCGTAAATTCTCATCCAATATGAGAACATATATTATACTCTATCATTTTGCAACCAAAACATTGTTTCAGATATCGTTATATCTGCCACACATGATGATTTCTGAAACAATTCTTTCAGCTCCTAGATAAACTTGATATTATAACAATCAAGAATCATGGAGGCAAACATGATACTTAAGATACTAACACTGTAATTGTTACTCTTGATTTAATACCAATTATTAAATTCCACAGAGTAAATAGAGTTTGTTGAAAGTTTGCAATAGGACTTTAAACTTTAGATTGACACTCAACACAATACGATACCAGTTCGTAAAGTATATATCCAGAATTCTATAGTTCTATTATCTCAATTACAACTATGCATAAGGTCGTGAACGAATGCCAATGACTACAAAAAATTATGCAAATTCACTTTGATTTAATTTATGATAAATTGAGTTCTACTAATCCAAATTAGAAATGAACTCCCACTCAAAAACGACATCCCTCGTGCCTTTTTGGTGATTACATGAACCAAATCCACTACACCAAGTCCGATCATCACGTGAGTCGGCATAGCTTCAAAGACGAGCATCAAATGGTCATCATATCAAAACACATGACTCATGCTTAACCTTTCGGTCCGTGTTCCGAGGCCATGTCTATAAATGCTAGGCTCGCCAAGTAAGAACCTTAGTATTCGCGTGTGTAACTGTCTTACACCCGAAATATGGTCGTGGATCCAAAAACACCCGATCATCACGTGATGTCTTGGAGCGACGAGAACATAATCGGTGCATACTAAAGGAAGAACACATTCTTATCTTGATATTTAAATGAGGGATCATCTTATTATGCTAACAAAGCGCTAAACAAGCAATATAAGATGCTATCAAACATCACATGTTTATTAGTGGAATGATATGGTTCCCGCATATGATCTCTATCATGTGCACCGTGGTATGATCACTATCATACCTATATGTGTAAGTCCAAGGTCTATGGAGATTACATGTTATGTGTGTTGTAAGAGTATCATCTCATACTTCTACTTACAACATCACCATATCATAACACTAGCCCAGCAACAATCTAAACTAGACGCCTCTAATTTATCCATTGCAAATTTTACGTGGCTTAGGGCTTTCGAGATAGAATCGTTCTTACCTACGAACACGAACCACAACGAGGATAACCAAATTGTTGACAACTCGTTGCAAATTAGATATTGACTATAGTAGTAGAGACAGACACCCGCTAGCCACTTATGCAAAACTAGTTGCATGTCAAGCGTGAAACAGGTTTCATGTGCGAGGACATGTAAAGTTTGTCCGGGCCGCTTCATCCCACTATGCCACCAATATCCAAAGTACAAATAAGAAGTAATAAAATGATCATCATCGCCCACATACTCATATGTGTACTACCCGTGTAAAGTATCTACGCATAGATCCGGCTCTGATACCACTGTAGGGTTCGCAACATAGAAAACAAAAAATTTCCTACGATGGGAACAACTATGTATCAAGATCTATCTACTAGATACAAACAACGGGCGGATGTATATCCGTAGAGAACATACCCTTGAAGACCGACAAAGCTTAACGAGTCCAAACTCGTGGTTGATGTAGACGATCTCTTGCCGATCTCAAGATCGAGAGGAAGTCCTAGCGCCGCAAAACAGCAGCGCATCCGTGCTCGCACACACGTTCGAGGCACCGAGCAACCTCCGCCTCCTCGCTCCAGCGATGCAGCGGAAGCACAACTCTTTCTTGCCGAAAAGCCACCGGCAACATGTATCTCGCTAGTCCGAGACCATGGGGGATAAATTCTAGAGGGGGAGAGAGATCCTTCACGAGGAGGTGTGTGAGACAAGTGAGGAGGGGGGCTCCTTTTATAGGAGGAGGGGGGCACCCAAGGGGTGGCCGCCGGCCATGGGGGGCTGCCCCCTCCCCTACTTCATTCATGTGGGTGGACACTCCACTCACAAAATGCCCTTTAAATTTCCTTCACTCAAAAGTCCACTCAAATTCCCATTAAATTTCCACCAAATTTAATGCAAACTCTCATTAAATAAAACTCTTTTATTTTATTCAGAATTTTGTCAATTACTTTAATGACAAACATTCACAAATAACCCCTTGCTAGAATTCCATTTCACATGCATAACCACTTTATGCAATTTCACCCGAAAACCTGTTTCGGTATCTAGTGAAATAAATTCCTGCGCTTGTTATTCTTTTCGGCATGAAACGTTTGCTCCAAATGGATGTCGGTGTATCTTAAGTGTGTCACCCTACGGTTCGCGAATAATGCGGACATGATCGAGACCCCTCTCGGATCAATAATCAGAAGCGGGATCTGGAGACCCATACTGACTCCCACACATTCAACGATGACTTTCTTGTGATCGTCGGAACCTTTTACGCTAGTATCTTAATCCCTTTGTTTCGCGATATGTTACATGTCCGAGATTCGATCGTCGGTATCTCCATACCTAGTTTGATCTCGTTACCGACATGCACTCTTTTCTTGTTCCCGTGATATAACATTCTAGTGATCAAATCACTTGCTTGCAAGCTAACTAATGTGATATCACCGAGAGGGCCCAGAGTATATCTATCCGTCATTGGGATGAACAAATTCCACTCTCGATCCATGGGCCTCAACATAACACTTTATTAGTTCTGAATCCATCTTTATAATCACCCTGTTACGGTGTGACGTTTGATGTTATCAAGAAACTCTTCTAGTGTTAGTGATTGACATGATCTCATGGTCTAAGGATTAGGATCACTTCGTAAGTTGTTATAGCAATATAAACTCAATGATTTTGATCGTAATGCTATACTTCGGATGAATGTTCATCACATCATTACACTAATGTTGTGACCTCGTTATTAACAACATCCAATGTCTATGATCAGGAAACCTTGATCATCTTGTTAATCAACGAGCTAGTTTATAAGAGAGGCATAACTAGGAACTTCCTTTTTGTTTATTAAGCACACATGTATTAACGTTTCCGTATTAATACAATTATAGCATGTAAAATAAACATTTATCATAAATAAGGAATACGATAATAACCACTTTATTATTGCCTCTCGGGCATATTCCCTTCAGGAAGACTACTATGCACTACATCACATGAGGGCGTTCCTACTAGACCAGTAGAATTCTACGCTGGCAGATCATCTCAAATTGTGGGCCGAAGCCAAGTCCAAGATCACTGATTCAGATATTAGACAAGAGATGTATCGCATCCAGCAGTAGTTTGGAGCAATCATCTTTCGTGATGTCATGACTTCAGGGGGTGGGGGGATCTTCTACGGAGGAAATCTCCCGAATAACCATGACATAGAAGATCGCCTAAAGATATAAGGTGACTATAGGAAGTTCATGATGAGACAAGGCGTCCTTCCGTTCCCTGAGCCGAGCCAGAAGGCTTGATGTTGGCCTAGCTGTAGTTTCAAACTATAGATGACCTTTGTGTGTGTGGACAAGTGTACATTCTACTACTTATCTTATTAGGTTTCTGAATCATCGCTTACTTCTTTTGCTTATTATTATTATATATGAATCAATGCTTGGTTTTTTTGCTTACTGTTTGGTCCTTTACTCACTTTGGTCCTTCTTTTCTCCTTACTTTATTAGTCTTTTATTGAGAATGCCGATGATTGAAATGTCGTGGCACACTATATTTGTAAATGTTCTATGACGGGATTGTGAACCTTGTGATATGCACAAGTCCAGGTCTTGTGCATCCTACTTGGCTCACGGTTCCCTCGTAGCATATTCCTGTGTCCAAAGACCTATGTGTGTGTATATATATATATATATATATATGGGGCATTCTTTTTTACTTACTTTGGTCTTTTTCGAGAATAATGCCGATGATTGAAATGTCGTGGCACACTATATATGTGAATGTGGTACGACGGGATAGTGAGCCTTGTGATATGCACAAGTCCAGATATTGTGCATCCTACTTGGCTTACTGTTCTGTCGTAGCATATTCCTGTGTCCAACGACCTATGTATATATATGAGGCATTCTTTTTGAGTTACTTTGGTCTTTTTCGAGAATAATGCCGGTGATTGAAATGTCGTGGCACACTATATATGTGAATATGCTGTGACGGGATTGTAAGCCTTGTGTTATGCACAAGTCCAGATGTTGTGCATCCTACTTGGCTTACAGTTCCGTCATAGCATATTCCTGTGTCCAACGACCTAGTTATATATGAGGCATTCTTTTTGAGTTACTTTGGTATTTTTTGAGAATAAGGCCGATGATTGAAATGTCGTGGCACACTATATATGTGAATATGCTACGATGGGATTGTCCGCCTTGTGCTATGCACATGTCTAGGTGTTGTGCATCCTACTTGGCGGACAGTTTCGTCGTAGCATATTCGTGTGTCCCAACAAACTAGTTATATATGAGGCATGCTTTTTGAGTTACTTTGGTCTTTTTGAGTTGGTAGTCCTTTCTATAAGTGTATCTTCATATGCGACTTTAATTATACATGTTTTTTCAATCACCGGTTAATTATTATTGACAACTTGTAGATGACGTGGTACGTCATGTATAAGGGACGCGTTTCCGGAGTCTACGATGATTGGGAAGACTGCCGGAGACAGGTGCACCGTTTCAGTGGCAATAGCTACAAAGGGTACAACACTATGGCCGAGGCAGAAGCTAGATACACGCGCTATCTAGCGGGAGTTAGGACGAGGAACCGGATGAAAACCTATACCTTCGTCGCGGTGATGCTTATCGTCTTTGGTTGTTTATCCCGCGCTTGTTTCTAGCTAGTTTAGATGTCTAGGCGAGCTTCCGAGCTCTAACTTGTTCGAGACACATGTATTGGCATGTCACCAACTACTTTGTAACTTGATCCAAACAATATAACTTATACTATGTATTTATGTATGTGACTTATCTATATGTATTTATTTTAATCTTGTTTTGAAAATTGTGTATTCATATATATATATAACTGTATATCTTATATCTGTGTGTATATCTGCCTGTAATATTGTATATAATCTGTATTGTATATCATCTGGCATAGAAATTAAAAAAAATAAAAATATGCCCGTGGAGCACATGGCATGACATTAGTAGCGCAAACTAAAGCGCACATGACAGCAATCAGTGGCGCACTGCCATATGCGCCACAGGCAACCCAAGCATAGTGCACTGCCGTTTCTAGCCGTGACGCACTGGCATGTGTGCTACAGAAGTTTCTAGCTAACCGTAACACACTAGGCAGTGCGCTACGGCTATGTTTTAACCGTAGCGCAGGGATGGTAGCGCACCCCTAGTACGCCACGGATGGCCTTTTCAGATGCGCCACCAACAAGCGTTTTCCTAGTAGTGACCGGATCCTGGGGCCAAGGACGGAGGCGCTGGAGCTCGGGACCAAAGACGTGGGTCACAATATCGAGGATGACACGACGACTGGCGGCCGGAGAGAGGAGAAGGGGAGGAGAAGGAGAAGAAGAGGGAAGGAGAAGGAAAGGAAAAGGGAAGGGGAAGGAGAGGGAGAGAAGGGGTGGAGAAATAAAGGATAGGAGAAGGGGAGAGCTGTAGTTTGAATCTCGTAGCTAGGTTATCCGTGGCGTACCATGAGGTACGCCACAAGTAAGTGAGCTCCTTTGTTTCAGAAAAAAAATCTATTTTTTGACATAACTTTTTTCTTTTTGAATTGGAGAATTAAAAAAATGGGTAAACAATTGAAGATTGTTGCCATCATATGTAGAATTTCGCGTAGAGAAATTTTTATATAAATTTTTTTTTGATCCGAGGTCGTATGAAAAAGTTATATCTGTTTTACGGAGACATTTTTTCCAAATTATGTCAAAATTTATGTTTTTAAAATTTCCTAATAACTAAATCACATAACAAAACGGGTGCCACTGATGTTTAAACCATGGATATCTATTTTCCTAATAGTGTTGGGTCGTTAAAACAAAACCCTTGCGCTAACCCGTCCAATATTTTCTGCCTAGTCCCTTTAGTCTACTGCAGTGGGAGAAATGATATAGCTAGGCAACTAAAGTATCAAAAACTATTAACATACTTAGTTACTTACGTACATTTATATATGGGGTACATTTCCGTGCGCAACTAAAGTATCGAAAACCAGTTGGCGTATTTTTTGTACTCCTTTCGATCCATATTAATTGACTTGGATTTGTCAAAATTTAAATAAACCTATATACTAGACAAATTCAATTCAATTAATATGGGTCGGAGAAAGTATTAACAATATCTTCGAAACTAAGCAGGAATACGATGAACACTTGTAGACGGAGAAGGGCACGCAACCATGCAACCACGCGCGGCCGCCGCCCGGTTGCTTTGAGCGGACTCTAGGTGCCGTGGATGCCAACATCATAGTTGGAATCTTGCCTTCTATGCTTCTGGGTCTTGCCTTTTGTGTCTTCTAAAAAATGGACCAGATTAGTGGATGGGGTTATGCTTTCCCATCACGTTTCGTTTCGTTTACGGATCGAAGGCCTGCATGCCGCATCTCAAGCTAGCTAGCTAGCAATCAAGTGCTGTTGGCACTAGATGGAATAATCATGCCCATGGCGATCGAATAATCGGGCACAGCCAATGGTCTAAGGAAGCTTCAATACAAGGCGGACTACTACTTTTTTTTAATGTTAGCAGTAAAACTGTTAAATTCATTGGTTAGATGGAAAACAAACCGATTGATTTATATGGGGAAATCAGGTGAAAACCCTGAACAATGGCAAGCCACACCTAAAACACCAAACACATACAAGACGCCAAACATGAGCATTTGGCCAAACCTCAACGACACCAGAGAGAAACGACAAGCCAAGAAGAGAACAAGTGCCTCTCTAAACCCGCGAGCAGAGATCATAGGGCTC
Organism: Avena sativa; assembly: GCA_916181665.1. NCBI lineage: Eukaryota > Viridiplantae > Streptophyta > Magnoliopsida > Poales > Poaceae > Avena > Avena sativa. Next base: position 202,844,932 of record OV702282.1, read on the forward strand.
ATCTGACGCTGGCTCCAACTGCTGTCACCACACAACCTCTTGGGCCAAAGGTCCCTCTAATTGGCTCCAACCCCAAGACGGACTACTACTTGAAATGGGCATCCATGCAAAGACATTGCGAAAAGAGTCGTCCTTTGCGTCGTCCTCCTGAGTCGCTCCTCCCTCAAGCGACTCTGGAGGCTCCCTCCCTCCCTTCCTCCTGCCTCCCCTGATCCCTATCCTCTTGTCCGCCGCTACTGCCGACTATGACGACGGTGGCGGCGCCCATCTCGTCGGAACTGACGGTGGGAAGGGGAGGTGTCCCAGACGGTGCTGCATGAGGGATGGTGGGGCGGCGACGGTGGGCACGGGGCGGCGTGGCCGGGAGGCCAGGGCCTAAGGCCCTCCAGCGGAGAGGAGACGAGGAGGCGGCGACACGTCACTGTGTGTCCGTTCCGACGAGGAGGCGGCGGCGCGATCTGTGCCTGGATGATCAAGACCTATTCTGATCTGGGTCGTTCGGTCTAGCAAGGGCTTCGACCGTGGATTCTAGCGGTGACCTCGGTCAAGTCGGTGATTCTGCAGCCAAGTACTTGTTGGCCCCTCTAGCGGACAATGTCAAGAAAGGAGGAACACGAGTGTTGTGATGGTGGTTTGAATCTTTGTGGCATCGAGGAACTGGCTACGTGATCTGCGACTCCCAGCAGCGACTGTTTGTGGGGGCGACAACCGGAGGATTTCCCAATCTTACCTTGCAGGGTGAAAATCTAACTATCCTTAATTGGTTGTGTCTGGCAATGGCCTTGTTAAAGGCATTATTTTGCGAGTGAGGACTTTCTCCAGGGTGAAAACCTATGATCTTTGATCGGGCGATGATGGTGCTTGTGCACTGTTTCTTTCTTGAAGGCGTTGCTTTTGGAGTGGTTGGACTACTGGTGTTGTTCTGGTGGTGTTAGTGTTGTTGCTCTGAAAAATAGTTCTCTGTAGCAGGACTTTTCTTTTTTTGTAATTATTTTTTCTTTTTTCTGGGTTGTGTGCATCCGTAAGGCCGCTAGGGCATACGTTGTTACAGGGGCTAGGTATAATTGGTATCTTCGTGATATTAATATATACTCTTTTCCAAAAAAGGCAAAGGCATTGCGCATGGGCGTGGACACAGGCAGGGCGAACTTCTCTCGCCACTTTTATTTGATCTCGCAATTGATCCTCTACAGTAGATCTTGGAGCTGGCTACTGAGGATGGTCTCCTGCAACTGCTTCCTGAAGATTTCTTGAAGTCCCGCATTTCTCTTTACATCGATGACGTTGTGATCTTCCTCGCTCCTGGGGCTCAGGACATCTCAAATTTTAAAGGGTTTCGCAGCATAGTAAATCAAAAAAATTCTACGGATGCGAACGGGAAAGCCAAGATCTAATCTAGGAGATGCAATCAACGAGAGGGATAGATGAGATCTTCATACCCTTGAAGAAATCGCACAGGGGAACGTTCAACAGAACGTGGTTGATGTAGTCGTACTAGCCTTCTCCTCCCCGCGATCCGATCCGATCCAACACCGCAAGTGGCGACGCCTCCGAGAGATGCACACGTACGGCACCGCGACGTCTCCTCCTTCCTTGGTCCAGCAAGTGGGGTGGAGAGATAGATTGGATCTACAGTACGACGGCGTGGTGCAAAGGTGGAGAGTTTCTGCGGCAGGGCTTCGCCTATGCGTAGTCGGGAGAGAGAGATATCTGGAGGGCAGCAGGTAGGCGGCTAGGGTTCAAGGAGGGGTGGAGGAGGGCTGCGCCCCTGCCCTCTATATATAGGGGGCTGGCCGGCCCCCTTGGCCCCTCCTCCAAGCCCTAGGGCGGCGGCCCCAAGGGTTGGAGTGGGGGGCAAGTTTTCCCCCTCCTAGAAGGTTTCCCTAGGGTTTCCCCTAGGGTTTGGCCGGCTGGGCCTATGGGTCCTTGTGCCCCTGGCCCAATGCGGCCAGGGCACTCCCTCGTAGGCCCACGCACCCCTCCGACAAGTGGGGCCACGTTGGTCCCACTCTGGAAGCTTCTAGAACCTTCCGGTACAATACCGAACATTCCGAAACGATTCCGAAACCCAAAAACTGCTTTCCTTTATATGAATCTTATTCTCCGGACCATTCCGGAACCTCTCGTGATGTCCTGGATCTCATCCGAGACTCCGAACAAAAACTCATAAACCAATTATCCATTCTATCCTAGCGTCGAGGCACGTTAAGTGTGTGACCCTACGGGTTCGAGAATATGCAGACATGATCTTCTATCAATAATCAACAGCGGGATCTAGAAACCCATATTGACTCCCACATATTCATCGATGATCATATCGGATGAACCACGATGCCAGGATTCAATTAATCCCATATATATATTCCCTTCATCACGCGATATTTTACTTGCCCGAGATTCGATCGTTGGTATCGGCATACCTAGTTCAATCTCGTTCACAGCAAGTACTTTACTCGTTCCGTAATCCGATATCACTTTGTGATTAACTCCTTAACCACGTGCTTGCAAGCGGTGTTGATATCGATTACCGAGTGGGCCCGAAGTATATCTCTCCGACTTGGGAGGGACAAATCCCATCTCGATACATACAACCCAACAAGTACTTTCCGATCACCTGAGAGACACCTTTATGATCACCCTCTCATAGGATGACGTTTGATGACCTCAAAGCTTTCTTCCGATACCAGGGAGTTGCATTATCTCATGGTCTAAGTAATACAATATTTGACACAAGAAAAAGCTTCGCAAAGATGAACACGATGACACGATCTAATTGCTCTGCTTGATTTGGGTATGTCCATCATATCATTCTCCCAATGACATGATCTCATTATTAATCGACAACTCATGTCTATGGCTAGGAAACCTTAACCATCATTAATCAATGAGCTAGTCCATAGAGGCGTACTAGGGACACGGTGTTGTTCATAAACCACACAAGAATCAAAGTTTCCGCTTAATACAATTCTAGCATGGAATATAAAATTTATCATGAACAAGAATTATAATAATAACATCTTTATTATTGCCTCTAGGGCATAATTCCAACAGTCTCCCACTTGCACTAGAGTCAATAATCTAGTTTACATCTGGTAACAATGTAACACCCATGGCATTAAGGTGTTGATCATGTTTTGCTCGTGGAAGAGGTTTAGTCAACGGATCTGCGACATTCAGATCCGTATGTACTTTGCTAATCTTCAGATCTCCATCTGTTATATAATTTCGAATTATATGAAATCGGCGGTTGATGAGCTTGGTCTTTGGATGATATCTTGGTTCCTTAGCCAGTGCTATGGCACCAGTGTTGTCACACAATATCTCCAGTGGGTCCAAGGCACTTGGAACCACACCAAGCTCAGTGATGAAGTTCCTGATCCAAACACCTTCACTTGATGCTTCTGCAGCAGCCATGTATTACGATTCTACTGTAGATCCCGCGATCACGCTTTGCTTGCATCTTCTCCAGCTCACAGCTCCTCCATTCAAAATATAAACGTATCCTGTCTGAGATTTAGAATCATCCGGGTCGGTGTCGAAACTAGCGTCGACGTAACCTTTTACGACGAGCTGCTCATCACTTCCATAGACCAAGAACATTTCTTTAGTCCTATTTAAATACTTTAGGATGTTCTTTACGGCCGTCCAATGTTCCACTCCTGGATCACTTTGGTATCTGCTCGTCAAACTTAGAGCATTGGACACATCCGGTCTAGTACACAGCATGACATACATGATAGAACCTATGGCCGAGGCATATGGCACTTTGCTCATGGTTTCTCTATCGTTTACCGTAGCTGGACACTGAGCCTTGCTCAATATCTTACCTGACAACATGGGCATTGAACCTTTCTTTGCCTTATCCATTCTGAACATTTTCAGAACTTTGTCTAGGTATGTACTTTGGCTTAAAGCTATTAGGCGTCTTTGTCTATCTCTATAGATTTTGATGCCTAATATATAAGCAGCTTCCCCTAGGTCTTTCATTGAAAAACATTTGTTCAAATAACTCTTCACATAATTAAGCATGTCAATGTCATTTCCAATAATCAATATGTCATCCACATATAGTATAAAAAATGTCACTGAGCTCCCACTCACTTTCTTGTAGATACAAGCTTCGTAGCAATTTGGAACAAATCCAAAGCTCTTGATCACTTGATCAAAACGAAGGTTCCAACTCCGAGATGCTTGCTTCAGTCCATAAATGGAACGCTGAAGTTTGCACACCTTATCAGCATCCTTAGGATCGACAAAACCTTCGGGTTGCATCATATACAGTTCTTCATCAATGTTGCCATTGAGGAACGCAGTCTTGATATCCATCTGCCATATTTCATAATCATGAAACGCAGCAATTGCTAATAAAATCCGAATGGACTTAAACATTGCTACGGGAGAGAAAGTCTCATCGTAGTCAACACCCTGAACTTGTCGAAAACCTTTCGCGACAAGTCGTGCTTTATAGACAGTAACATTACCATCTGCGTCTGTTTTGTTCTTGAAAATCCATTTGCACTCAACGGCCTTTCGGTCGCTAGGAGGGTCCACAAAAGTCCACACTTGGTTTTCGCTCATGGATCCTAATTCGGATTTCATGGCCTCTAGCCATTTCTCAGAGTCTGGGCTCATCATTGCTTCCTCATAGTTCGCAGGTTCACTGTTGTATACTAACAAGACAGTCAAGACAGGGTTGCCGTACCACTCAGGAGGGGCACGCGACCTTGTCGACCTGCGATGTTCAGTAGCAGCATCGTCCGAAGCTTCATGATCCTTGTCATTAGCTTCCTCTATTGTTGGTGCAGGCGGCACTGGAACAATTTCAGGTGCTGCGCTACTCTCCAATTCAAGAGAAGGTTCAATAACCTCGTCTAGCTCTACTTTCCTCCCACTCACTTCTTTCGAGAGAAACTCCTTCTCAAGAAAGGAACCGTTCTTTGCGACAAACACTTTGCCTTCGGTTCTGTGATAGAAGGTATACCCAATAGTTTCCTTAGGGTATCCTATGAAGACGCATTTCTCCGCTTTGGGTTCGAGCTTTTCCGGCATCAACTTCTTGACGTAAGCTTCGCATCCCCAAACTTTAAGAAACGACAACTTAGGTTTAGCACCAAACCATAGCTCATACGGTGTCGTCTCAACGGATTTAGACAGAGCCCTATTTAAAGTGAATGCAGCGGTTTCTAATGCATAACCCCAAAATGATAACGGCAAATCAGTAAGAGACATCATTGATCGGACCATATCTAATAGGGTTCGATTCCGGCGTTCAGACACACCATTGCGCTGTGGTGTTCAGGGTGGCGTGAGTTGCGAAACTATTCCGATTGCTTTAAGATGCGTGAGAAAATCATAACTCAAATATTCACCTCCACGATCGGATCGTAGAAATTTAATTTTCCTGTTACGATGGTTTTCCACTTTATTCTGAAATTCCTTGAACTTTTCAAATGTTTCAGATTTATGTTTCATTAAATAGATATACCCATATCTACTTAAGTCATCAGTAAAAGTGAGAAAATAGCGATATCCACCGCGCGTCGAAACACTCATTGGTCCGTATACATCGGTATGTATGATTTCCAACAAGTCCGTTGCTCGCTCCATTATTCCAGAGAACGGGGTTTTGATCATCTTGCCCATGAGGCATGGCTCGCACGTGTTAAATGATTCAAAATCAAGAGACTCCAAAAGTCCATCAGAATGGAGTTTATTCATGCGTTTTACACCAATATGACCTAGACGGCAGTGCCACAAATAAGTCGTATTATCACTATCTACCTTGCATCTCTTAGCCTCAATGTTATGGATGTGTGTTTCATTGCTTTCGAGATTCAGAAGAAATAAACCATTCATAGCAGGTGCATGACCATAAAAGATGTTACTCATATAAATAGAACAACCATTATTCTCCGATTTGAATGAATAACCGTCTTGCAATAAACACGATCCAGATATGATGTTCATGCTCAACGCAGGCACATAATAACATTTATTAAGGTTTAAAACTAATCCTGAAGGTAAAACTAAGGAGAGCGTGCCGACGCCCATCACATCAACTCTTGATCCGTTGCCAACGCGCATCGTCGCCTCATCTCTTGCTAGCCGCCGTCTATTCCGTAGCTCCTGTTTCGAGTTACAAATATTAGCAACTGAACTAGTATCAAATACCCAGGCACTACAACGAGCGCTAGTAAGGTAAACATCAATAACATGTATATCAAATATACATTTGATGGTGCCAGCCTTCTTGTCCGCTAAGTACTTCGGACGGTTGCGCTTCCAGTGACCCTTGTCCTTGCAATAGAAGCACTCAGTGTCCGGCTTAGGTCCAGACTTGAGCTTCTTCTCAGCAGGGGCAACGCGCTTGCCGCTGCCTTTCTTGAAGGGATTCTTTGCACCCTTACCTTTCTTAAAGCTGGGGGGCTTGTTGACCATCAACACATGATTATCTTTCTTGATGTCCACCTCCGCAGCTTTCAGCTTAGCGAAGAGCTCGGTGATCGTATCAGTGGAACCAATCTGATTATGAGTAACTACAAAACCTTTGTAGCTAGGAGGGAGTGATTGCAGAACTCTGTCAATCTTGAGCTCCTCTGGAATCTTGAAGTCTAGTTGCTCAAGGCGTTGAGTGTAGCCCGACATCTTAATGGTGTGCTCACTAACGGAACTCCCTTCCTCCATCTTGCAGTTGAAGAATTTCTCAGAGATCTCATATCTCTCAGAACGGGCCTGAGTCTGAAACATGGTTTTCAGTTCCTCAAGAATCTCAAAGGGCCCGGCGAACTCCTCAAAATGATTTTGAAGGTCCGATTTCATAGCAAACAACATGGTGCTCTTAATCACACCATAATCATCTTTGCGCCACTGATAAACAACTTTCTCATCAGCTGGCGCATCTACAGCAGGGGCGTCACCTAGCGCTTTATCAAGGACATAGTCCTTTTGTCCGCCAGCGAGAATGATTCTCAGATTGCGGAACCAGTTGGTGAAGTTAGACCCATTGTTCTTAAGCTTTTCTTTCTCAGCAAAAACGTTGAAGTTGAAGTTGGACTTAGCCATTTGATCTACAAAATTTGCAAGTACAATTTAGACTATGTTCATGATAACTAGTTCAACTTAATCAAATTACTAGATGAACTCCCACTAAATTCAACATCCCTCAAGTTGTTTGGTGAACATGATCCAAATTCACCACACCTAATCCGATCTTCACGAGAAGAGATGTGGTTTCAATGGTGGACAACAAAGTGTCGATCATATCATTCATATGACTCATGCTTAACCTTTTGGTTCGTGTGTTCCGAGGCCATGTCTGTATATGCTAGGCTCATCAAATCAAACCCAAGTATTTTCGCGTGTGCAAAACTGGCTTGCACCCGTTGTATGTGAACGTAGAGTTTATAGCTCCCGATCATCACGTGATGCTTGAACACGATGAACTTTCACAACGGTGCATACATGGGGAGAACACAGTTTTATCTTGATCTTTAAGTGAGGAATCATCTTATAATGCTACCGTCGCGATCTAAGCATAATAAGATACATAAAAGGATAAACATCACATGCATATAATTTTATGTGACATGGTAGAGCCAATCTCCGCGCAATGATCTCCATCTTGTGCGTGCCAGCATGATCTCCATCACTCCACCATGATTGCCTCCACCACGAATAGCAACTACAACTATTGCTAACTACTTAGCGATAAAGTAAAGCTATTACATGGCGTATAAGAAGTTGACACACAGGTCATACACAATTATAAAGATAACCATATGGCTCCTTCCGGTTGTGTACTCATCGACATGCAAGTCGTGAAATATTACAAAACATGATCATTGCATACAACATACACATCACATCTTGGGCAATACCATATCACAGAAACACTCCCTGCAAAAACAAGTTAGACGCCTCTACTTTGTTGTTGCATGTTTTACGTGGCTTATGGGAGTAACAAGCTAAGAACGATTCTTACCTACGGAAAGCCACAACGGTGATATTATGGTTGCCAACATCCGGTGTAAATCCCATGACAACTATAGTGAGAGAAACTGACATCCACCAGCTGCATGTGTGGAACAAGCCACGCGTCAAGTGCGGAGCCGGTCTCGCGAACGAGGTCGCATAAAGTTGGCCTGGACCGCTTCGATCTGACTATCCCGCGTCATAAGAAGTACACAACAAGAGGCTTGCAATAGAAAACATCAACACCCGCAACAAGCATGTTGCGTTCTACTCGTCAAACATATCTACGCATAGATCTAGCTCTGATACCACTGAAGGGTTTCACAGCATAGTAAATCAAAAAAATTCTACGGATGCGAACGGGAAAGCCAAGATCTAATCTAGGAGATGCAATCAACGAGAGGGATAGATGAGATCTTCATACCCTTGAAGAAATCGCACAGGGGAACGTTCAACAGAACGTTGTTGATGTAGTCGTACTAGCCTTCTCCTCCCCGCGATCCGATCCGATCCAACGCCGCAAGTGGCGACGCCTCCGAGAGATGCACATGTACGGCACCGCGACGTCTCCTCCTTCCTTGGTCCAGCAAGTGGGGTGGAGAGATAGATTGGATCTACAGCACGACGGCGTGGTGCAAAGGTGGAGAGTTTCCGCGGCAGGGCTTCGCCTATGCGTAGTCGAGAGAGAGAGAGATCTGGAGGGCAGCAGGTAGGCGGCTAGGGTTCAAGGAGGGGTGGAGGAGGGATGCGCCCCTGCCCTCTATATATAGGGGTCTGGTCGGCCCCCTTGGCCCCTCCTCCAAGCCCTAGGGCGGCGGCCCCAAGGGTTGGAGTGGGGGGCAAGTTTTCCCCCTCCTTCTAGAAGGTTTCCCTAGGGTTTCCCCTAGGGTTTGGCCGGCTGGGCCTATGGGGCCTTGTGCCCCTGGCCCAATGCGGCCAGGGCACTGCCTCGTAGGCCCACGCACCCCTCTGACAAGTGGGGCCACGTTGGTCCCACTCCGGGAGCTTCTAGAACCTTCCGGTACAATACCGAACATTCCGAAACGATTCCGAAACCCAAAAACTGGTTTCCTTTATATGAATCTTATTCCCCGGACCATTCCGGAACCTATCGTGATGTCCTGGATCTCATCCGAGACTCCGAACAAAAACTCATAAACCAATTATCCATTCTATCCTAGCGTCGAGGCACGTTAAGTGTGTGACCCTACGGGTTCGAGAATATGCAGACATGATCTTCTATCAATAATCAACAGCGGGATCTGGAAACCCATATTGACTCCCACATATTCATCGATGATCATATCGGATGAACCACGATGCCAGGATTCAATTAATCCCATATATATTCCCTTCGTCACGCGATATTTTACTTGTCCGAGATTCGATCATTGGTATCGGCATACCTAGTTCAATCTCGTTTACAGCAAGTACTTTACTCGTTCCGTAATCCGATATCACTTTGTGATTAACTCCTTAACCACGTGCTTGCAAGCAGTGTTGATATCGATTACCGAGTGGGCCCGAAGTATATCTCTCCGACTTGGGAGGGACAAATCCCATCTCGATACATACAACCCAACAAGTACTTTCCGATCACCTGAGAGACACCTTTATGATCACCCTCTCATAGGATGACGTTTGATGACCTCAAAGCTTTCTTCCGATACCAGAGAGTTGCATTATCTCATGGTCTAAGGAATACAATATTTGACATAAAAAAAAGCTTCGCAAAGATGAACACGATGACACGATCTAATTGCTCTGCTTGATTTGGGTATGTCCATCATATCATTCTCCCAATGACATGATCTCATTATTAATCGACAACTCATGTCTATGGCTAGGAAATCTTAACCATCATTAATCAATGAGCTAGTCCATAGAGGTGTACTAGGGACACGGTGTTGTTCATAAACCACACAAGTATCAAAGTTTCCGCTTAATACAATTCTAGCATGGAATATAAACTTTATCATGAACAAGAATTATAATAATAACATCTTTATTATTGCCTCTAGTGCATAATTCCAACAAATTTGGCCTTGATTTTGAAGAATTTTGGAGAGGTCACTGGTTGGTAACCAATGTGGAGAACAACTCGGTGGTCCCTATTCATTACGAGGGAATTGATCTTATTTCCATTCTTCAGGATTTCCCAGCAACCATGACGCAGTTTTCAATTAAGTATCTTGGCTTACCTTTGGCTCTTGGTAGACCGCGTCAGATCGATCTTCAACCTTACATTGACGAGGCTATTTCCAGGCTCAACCCTTGGAAGTCAAGATTTCTAAATGTTGCGGGATGTGCGGCTTTGGTCAAATCGGTGCTCACGGCTATGCCGATCTTTCTTCTCACTGCTATCAAATATGATAAGGCAACAATAAAAGCCCTGGATAAGATTCGAAGGGGAATGTTGTGGGCCTGCAAGGCCGCTGTTAGTGGTAAAAAATGCAAAGTGTGCTGGACAAAGGTGTGACGGCCAATAAAGCTTGGAGGGCTAGATATCCTCGATCTGGAGAAATTTGCTAGGACTCTCAGACTAAGATGATTGTGGATGGACTGGATGGCTCCAGAAAAACATTGGGTTGGCGTGGAAACGCCTAATGACGACATTGATAGACAGCTCTTTAACGCTGCAACAAAATTCAGCATTGGAGATGGGAAGAAGGCTTCTTTCTGGAATTCCTCATGGCTGAATGGAAACTCCCCTAGGTCTTTGACACCCTGATTTTTGCTTCTTCAAAAAGGAAGAGAAGGTCAGTGCACACAACCTTGCTGAACTCCCAATGGATCGTCGATATTTCTTTTGATATTTCTTTTCAGGACTTCACCGCCCAGCACCTAGCCCAGTACATCACCTTCTGGGAGCTTTTGCAGAATACTGAGCACACTCCTAGAGTTGAGGACTCAATCATTTGGACCCTTACGCCCTCTGGAACATATACTTTAGCCTCTGCTTACAAATATTAGTTCCTGGGTTCCATTCCTTGCTCTTTTAACAAGCTCGTTTGGAAAGTTTGGGCCCCACCCAAGTGTCTCTTCTTCTTATGTTGGTAGTGCAGAATAGGCTATGGACCTTAGACTGCTTGGCAAAAAGGGGATGACCTCACCAGCCGGCATGCCCGCTTTTCTCCTGCCATGGGGAGACCGCTAAGCACATCATGTTTGAATGTCGATACTCCAAAAGGGTCTGGAGAGCTGCTGCCTCCCGTCTTGGTTGCCCTTTTTTTTTGAACGGGGAATAGGGTCCGAAGACCCTAGAAGCTGCATATATTGACCAAGCGGTGGTTACAAATTACATCAAAGCCCCAACAGAACTGGGGAATTTGGGATAAGGACTGAGTATTATCAGAAGAAACCCTAGAAAAGATCTGTAAAAAGCAATCAGGTACTCCTGGATCATCACCGCCGTTGGAAAAATTCTCCGATGACTTGCTCCGCCACAGTGAGGACACCGGCGCCGGGGACGAATGTGGCATCCCGCAAAACCACTACTAGAAAATCGCGTTGTTTTTGTGCATTGCATCATCATGACCGCATGCTCATGTCATCATGCCACATTGCATTTGAGCATCGTCATCATCTTGCATTTGCTTGCATAAAACTATTTTCGAAAAAAGCCTGGTTTTATTTTCTAAACGCCCCGTCTTTTATTCAAACGCCAAACCCGGGTCTCCAGATTATTTTGTTTTGGCTGCTATCGGTTTGCAAACGACCCGTTTAAAACAAATAAAATGTTTAATTATTTTTAGTGGGGGCAGTCGAACGGGCCGACCCGACCCGAACGACCACCCCCAGAACCAAAAACGGTCCACCTAATCAGCCCCTCTAAATCCTAAAGCTACCAACCTATCTACCCACACCCACCTGCCACCTCACCCGGACCAGTCCCACGCCGCCACGTCGCCCCTCCCCAAATCCCCACCAACCACCTGCTGCCACCTAGACAACCCACCCCCTCTCACTCAGCCGGCCCACACACGCACTACACACACGCAGCCACACAACCACGCCCCGATCCCCAGCCACTCCCCACCCCGGTCCCACACCCTGGCCCCCTGGCCGTGGCCCCACCAGCCCAGACCTGCCCCGTCGCCCCCACCCTCCTTCTTCCTCCTCTCCTCTCCTTCCCCCACCTCGCCGCGTCTGCTCCTCCTCCTCCCTCCTCCTCCCTCGCACCCTCCTCCCGCCGCCCTGGCGCCATGGCTCCTCGCCGCCGGCGCCCGCGTCCCCAGCAGGTCGCCCGCCGCCTCGCCTCACCGCTCCCCCGCCGGAACCGCCTCGTCTCGAGCTCTCCTTCGCCTCGCCCCGTGCGCCACCTCCCAGCACCCCGCCTCCTCCGGCCCCCTCTGGCCTCCGCCGCCGCCTTCCGCTGCAACCGCCCGCAGCCGCAGCGTCCTCCTCCCCCACCGCCACTCACCGCCAGGCCCCTCCCCGCTTACCCTCGCCCCGTCGCCTCCATCAACGAGCCCTGGCCGCTCGCCGACGTCGCCAGGAGCTGCCGCCGCCAGGGGACCGCCTCCTCGCCGGCTCCCCTCCGCCTCGACCTCATCCCCGCCGCCAACGCCCCAGAGCCGCCGGCCCCTCGTCGCCTACCCGCCATGACCGTCCCCGCCAAGCTCCTCCCGAGTGGCCCCTGCCCGTGGCTCCGCCCTGCCCTGCCGTGGCCCTGCAAAGCCGCTGCGGGCGCCCCTCCCTTTTCGCCCCTGGGCGCGTTTCTCCGTCCCCGCCCCTTTTCGATCTCTGCCTCTCTTGGGGTGCTTGGTTGTTGTAGGGTGATCGCAAAGAAAATCAGAGGTGGATTTGTCGACTTTGGTGCCAAGATGGTGGCTGTGTTTTAGTTCTCCGACTTTCGATGGGAAACGGTGATACGTGTCAATGGACCACCCGACGGACAAGAGCTACAAGTTAGACAAGCGCATCGATGCCAGGGCGCGACAAGATCTCCTTCTCGGACCCCGATGACGCTAAGTTCTTCGTCGTAGATCAACAAGGCCTTCGACAAGACAAGGAACACCAAGATCTTCGACCGAACGCCAAGACCGATCTGGTTCGAGGACCCGACAAGACCCTCGTGATGACAAGATTCGCGCAGAACGACGAGAGCTGCTTCGCGGATACAGTGCGACAAGATCTACTCCACGGACTCCAAGACCCCCGGTACCCGAACCGTTCAAGTTCGTCGAGAGCGGCAAGATCGACCGCTGGGCACACAAGTTCTCCATCTGGTATCCGAACCTCGCCGATCCCGTCGAACCCTGGATCCTGAGACGAACCCCGAACCCCGGAACCCCAAGATCGTCGAGACCCCTAATGTGTGACCCTTATCCGAACCCCTATTTTTATAAATGCTAAACATAAAACTTGTTGCATATTGAATTGTCATACTCGCAAGCATATTGTGTGGTTTGGGGGCCTTATGCCGATTCACCTTATAATTAAATATGGGGCCCATATGCGGGCAAATCTAGTCTCATATTGGCCTCATTTAAATTTGTGTAGCGAACCCGGTGCTATCTGCTGCCATGTTCAGACAACATTAATTGCGGGGTAGCTAAACAACATGAACCACCTAATTATTGTCGGGACCCCGGTTCCGCTTAATATGACCTAATTGCATTGCACCTTTGCCATGTCATGCATCATACATGCATCATGCCGATCTTCTGCCGTTGTAATAAATATTGCATCCGGTGTTCCTGCTAGTGTTTTGCTTCTTCGCGGATAAGGCCGTTGAGTTGATGTGAGCTTCGCCTCGATCTTCGGATGAACCTTCGACAATGTTTTCAGGCGAGCATCTCCCCCTTTCTACCTATCTTACTTTTATAGTATTTATTCCCTCCTGTTGATCTATTGCTATCTGTGTTGCGATGCTCTAGTTTCCGTACCCTTGATATTACTTGCAGCCTTATATTGCCTTGGACACATCCTATTACCTGTTGTTTGGTAGATAGTTGGACTTGCGCGTCGTAGTCGCTTGCTCAAGTGTTGTTGCGTGTCGTCAAGTGCCACAGTTGTTGATGTATTGCCGCATGTTGATGTTGGATATGATCATGGTTTTACTTATCGTTCACTTTAATTCCTGTTTAACAACTAAAATTGAAGTAAGCAGAGGCATCGGTGGGTGATAGAAAATATTTGGTTTCTGAACGCCCACTTGTGTCCCGTAGGACCCCGAGTACTTGATACCTGTTCCTTGATTTATCGCGCTATCCACATCCGGGAGGTATATGGGACCCCCCTGAGCCAGAGCTTGATTCAGTCTTATTTCTTGGGGCCACAAACTAGTTTGAGGTTTTATTTACGATCCTGTACTTATGCCATGCTACTGCTTTATTTACGATTGTGCGAGGAGCACACTGTACTGTTTAGGATCGGGACACGATTCCGCGGTGTCGACAAGCTCAGTTTTGGGTTCCCAGTCGTTCACAGCCGTCCACCCAAACCTCGGGTCCGTCTCGGAGCTAGCTTACTTCGTTGCGGGTGTACTCCAAGGGGTGGCCCCCTGAAATATTTCTGAATCCTGTGATTGCTTTGTCGTGAAAGCCTCGTTGGGTTTTGATTTGGTTTTTCCGAGGTCGATCGTGTGTGTGTTGCTATTTGTGCACCCCGGCCGGGTTAAAACTTTCTGAAAGCCGTGTCCGCGGTTATGGACGACTTGGAGCACAGTATCTCGATCATAGACAACTATAACTAAAGTAGTGCTATAAATTTGACTTTATAATGACTAGTAATCAGCTTCACTATAATGGAATGGCTAAATAAAACTGCCAACAATTGCTTGTTTGGGTGTCGCTTGCGACCTTTGTATCTGACTAATAAGTATTGCAACTACAACGGAATGGCTAAATAAAAGTACCAACAACTGTTGGGTTTTGGGTTATCACATGCTAATTGAATTTGACTAGTAAGTGTCGCCACTACAACGGAATGGTTAACTAAAAGTGCCCACTGCTTATTTTATCAGGATGATTATCTATACCTGACTAGTAATTGGTGCAACGATAACTGAATAAATAAAACTGCCAACTGTGTGAGTTCCTCGGTGGACTTCCTCGACTGGTCTCGAGGGGGAAACACCAGGATGGGTTTGTTTGATGTTAGAATCAGGTTGGATCCGGATAGGTCTTTCTTACCCCTCTCTGATTGCCGCTAGTTGTATCGAGTCTCTATAGGTTGTTCAGTGCATGCTGCCGCTGCCGCTTCAGTCCACCATACCTATGTAGGCGAGGACCGCCGAATTCTAGTCTCGCCGTGTACTGGCCTCAGTACTGACGCTCCTCTTTTTCCTTTGCCCTTTGTCGGCACCCCTTTTGTTTGAGCAGGTTTTGAGATCGACGTCGTTAGCAGGGTTACCCTTCCGGCTTGGCCTGGGCAGGGTTATGGACGCCATTGGTTATTCTTCAGGGCTCTTAGCCCCATTTGCATCTTGTCCGTAGTCGGACGCCCTATCATTTTCAAGGTGATTTGGATCTTTGTATATTATATCTGTATTCTTGACTCTTTTGAGTCGCTGTTATATATATCTGTTCTGTGGGTCCCATCGAGGACTGTTGTGTAATGTTATTACTTCGTTTTCCACCCGCACGAAAGTGCCTGGTGGGCAGCTTTGAATCGTTTCTATGCGGGTTTGGCGGGCTTCGCTAAAACTTGCATAGGTCCGATTCTGAGGGTGTTACAACGAACCACTTGGTCCGGCATCGTGGCAGGAGCGGAAGATCTTCCTCTGAGGGAAGAAGAAGCTCGGACTCTCCCGAGCACAAAGCGGTTCTCTTTGCCGCAGATAGCTTCGGCTCTCGCGAAGCTTGGGAACTCCAAGATTTGCAGCTTGAGAAGAGCAAGGATAAGCCCGCTCTTCAACGATCCCCGGAGCAGGAAGAAGAGGCCCAAGCCAAGGACGACCAACCACCAACAGGCCATCACCTCGATAGCATGGAAGAAGAGGGACAACCCGGCCTTGCCTTCTCCACTGCTCCACACGAACCACCCCCACAACCAGTGATGCAAAGGCCACCAAGCAGCACCTCCGCCTCTCCTCGCCGCCACGGCCGGCCAGAGGCGTCGGTACCCCATAGTGGAAGACTTCGTCGCACCGTTCTAGCTCCTCGCCACCACGGCCGGCCAGCAAGAACGGAGAAACACTCCACCTGAGCACCACAAAGTGGCTAAGAGCCACAGCTTTATTCAAGGAGACGCTGCCATCCCCCTCCAGCGCCAGCTCCGGCCATCGGAGCAACAACACAGGAAGAAGAATCCCTAAAGCAAACAAGATCTGGGCTCCAAGATCTGCTGCTCGCCTCCAACTACCGGGCAAGGAGCCCACTACTGGCATACAACCATCTAACCTAGCTAGCCTAACTACTCCGGCGCCCCCCCTTCTCCACCTCCAGCCGGCAGCGCCGGCGGAGAGGAGTCGGGGCCGGCCCGGTTTTGCTTCTGTGTGTAGCAAGGGGGAGGGGAAGGAGAGCTGAGAGAGAAGAGCGGTTCCCCCACTCCCCGTACCGCGGAAAACTGATTGCTCAACCTTGCCCTTCTTTAGTTAAAACCATTGGTTCCAACTAGCCTACGGTCCTCCAGTATTGGGAGGTAGCCACTCAGACGCCTTCGACTTATCCACTTGTTTTGTTCCCCACATACGGTTTCTTATTTTGGCTTAGGCCACCTTTGTTTGCTCCTATTTTATTAATATAAAAAGCACAGTTTATTTTGCCTCGTTTTAAAAAAAAAGTACTTGACATGGGGAAATTCAAAGGGCAATTAGTGGTGGAGGCTAGAAGAAGACGTCGAACGAGGCATAGAGGGCATCGTGAACTTCCTTCGATACTATAGCTAGCTTCGAACGAGTGGCTACATAAACGTAAAAAAAGGTTGTTGTCAACACGTGTGGTACTCTTCCATTCCTTGTTCGTCTAACAAGAAACTAATTAAGCCAAGCATGCACAACATGTGATCGCAGTAGTTGCTCTCGCCAGACTCTGGCTAGCGGTGCAGCTGCACGAGAGGCAGAGGAACACGGACGTCCCGCTCATCTGCAGTAATTTATGCGACGAGGTTGAATGAAACCGTTCTTTTTTTTCTCCGATTTGAACAAATTGAAACCGTTGAACAACTGTGGAAAACGGACTGACTACAGCAGCACGCAGCGCTGACCAAGAAAAGATACCGCGACCTCTCTGCGGCCCCCACCAATCCACTGACAAAACTGCACGTAAGCGTCCGTCGGTGCGGAGCAAACACGCGTCTGGGTGGATATACCGGTAACACTACAAGGCACGTCACGGGCCCACCTGCAGTGGACCCGTGGCATAGGACCGACTAACTCAAACCAAACGCCACAACTCGTCGCATCGCAGAGTCTCAGTCGCAGTCGCGTCTGCTGCTCCTCGCTCCCGCTTCCAAGTTCGTCCTCCCGTCCCGTCTCCCCGAAGCAACAACCGCTGGAACACCCTTCCACGCAAATTCCCCCAGCCATTCCGCGATAACCGCGGCGATTCCGGCCGGTCGGCTGCTGCGGCGGCGAGTTCGGCGCGCGCCGCCGACGGAACCCGCCCGCGCGCGTCCAGTCCAGTCCGGGCGTCCGGCGAGATGCTGGGGGAGCTCCTCTCCAGGATCCTGCTGTAAGTGCTCCTCTGCTCTGTCTCATCGCTCTCCTCGGACGCGCTGGATCGTATCTCGTAAGGCAGTGTGGCTGGCCGCTGACCGGAAAACGCCATTGGCGACGCGCGCAGGCTGCTGTTCGGGTACGCGATGCCGGCGTTCGAGTGCTTCAAGACGGTGGAGGCGCGGCCCAACGACGCGCACATGCTCCGCTTCTGGTGCCAATACTGGTACGTACGTACGCACCCACGCAAATCCCTAGTATATTCGGTCAACAACCACAATGCTAACCAGTACCAAAAAACGCCACAAGAAATTAATGGATCGGTCGCCCGCTTCACCTGCTTGCATTTCTACCGTTGACTCGGTGAAAATGTGAGCGATCCAACTGTTCATTTTTATTTCGAAAACAAACAAAATAGGAGGAGGAAGCGTGAGATGCAAAACTTGGATGGATTGCATTGCCTTTTCTTTTTTGTTGGCTCGCTTCTTCTTTGCTTTACGTGATACTAGTACCATGCATGATGGCACCCTTTGGCCTTTTCATTGATGACAAGGTTTTTTTTTATGTGTATCTCGCGGCAAAGGTTCATGTGCTGCGATATAATGCCAACTTTTCTTTTTTCCGGATCACTTTAGTTTTGTTTAGATATAATAAGGTGCAGTTTTAGGTGGACGTTAGGTGTCTGAAGATACTTTCCGCTGCTGATTCAGACAACGTATTATCAGCAAGTTATTAGCTGTTCTAGGAGGTCGTAGTACATTATTGATCGCTAGCTATGCGCTCACCAATTGTATGCTAGTACTGCTGCATTTTGAATTTGAGCCCTGCCACTAGAAAAGATGCTGGTCTGGAACGTTATCGGTGCTCTGGCGTAGAGCACATGGTGTTCCTGAATCTTAGGTCTAGAATCAGACCTGTTTTAAGATTACTTTGCGGCCGCAAAATTGTGGTGCCTTGAATTTTATTATAGTTACACCGCTTCGTACGAAAATGTAGTGTCAAACACTAGTCTAAACACTAAGGATGCACACAACAAAAAACTGCCCTGCCAATATAATTAGTGACTCAACGGCCGCGGGAAACCACTACTAAATTGCACCAATGATCAGGCTCACAGTTGTCATGCACACCGGATCCGACGTGGACATCGCCACACAAGCAAAACCACATCCGTACAACATATCGTGAAGCATCGCCTTCTCCCCCTCATCGTGAACATACCTAGAGACAACCACTTAGTGATCCTGGCCCCTCCATCCACCTATATATGATCGGTTGAAACCTTCTGAGTGGAGCCGCCCTTACATGCCCCGCCCCTAGCAACACCTTGGTAATCCCTGCATTGACTTGCAGGGGCGAAGAACCTAGTGTTGTTGTACACAGAGAGCGGAAAGCGATTGACCATGACGAGCGCCGGTGGCTGGTAGTTTTTTTCTCAAAAATGGGAGCATATCTTCGGCCTTTGCATGTCCACCTTCGTTGCCATAGGGGTGGGATTGTGTACTAGGTCCAGGTTGTAGATGCAAAAATGACTTGCGCGAATCTTAGAATACTGTTGACCGTTCGATAAGCCAGGAACGCCCACAACCATGTAGAATCGCTGCGTTCAGTACTACTGCATTTTGAATTTGAGCCCTGCCACTAGAAAAGCCACGGGCCTGGAACGTTATCGGTGCTCTGGTCTAGAGCACATGGTGTATTCCTGAATCTTAGGTCTAGAGAATCGGATCTGCTTTAAGATTACTTTGCGGCCGCAAAATTGTGGTGCCTTGAATTTTATAGTTACACCATTTCTTACAAAAATGTAGTGTCAAGAACTAGTCTAGACACAAAGGATGCATACAACCAAAATACCAAAAAATACTGGCCCATGCCAATATAATTAGTGATTCAACAGCTGCGGGGAACCACTGAAATGCATCGATGATCAGGCTCACAGTTGTCATGCCCACGAATCCGACATGGACATCACCTCGTGAAGCAAAACCACATTCGTACAACATATCGTGAAGCGTCGTCTTCTCCCCCTCCATCGTGAATATACGTAGAGACAACCACTTAGTGATCCTGGCCCCTCCATGGCTCCATCCACCTAGGCTTAGCGGTCTAAAACTATATATGATCGGTTGAAACCTTCCGAGTGAAGCCGCCCTTACATGTGTCATGCCCCTAGCAACACCTTGGTAATCGCTGCACTGACTTTGTTGTTGACCATAGGCAGGTTTTATGTGGCAGACCAACAACCATCGACAACGTCAAAACTATAGATTGGACAAGTTGTCGGTGACATCACCAACACGGAGATCTTGCCAGGGAGCTGAGCCACGCCGATAGTTGGCGAAAGTCCATTCCTCCCTTGATGGTTGAGGACACTCACCTTAGCTCCGGCCCCTCTATGTGTTGCCGCACCACGTCCAGCCGGATCGCTCCCCTAGCGCTGTTGTACATAGAGAGCGGAAAGTGGTCGACCATGCCAAGCACCGGTGGCTGGTAGTTTTTTTCTAAAAATTAGGAGTATAACTCCGGCCTTTGCATCGATTGATGCGTCGATTGATGCATAGCCTTTTATTAAAAATGCTACCGGTGGCTGCACTGCTGGACGGAGATGGGCTGCTGCCAGATACGGCCCATCTAGTGCCCCGCGAACGCGATCCGGTCAAAGACCTTCATAGTTTATACTGGACAAAGTAAATAAAATGGCACATATAAATGGACCATTAACTTGTAATGAAATTATGAACGAGTACCAGTTCAGTTACAATATAAAAACTCTTTAAATTAGGTAGATGTTGTCGCTAGTAAGTGCTATAAATTTATAATAGGGTGCCTATCTATTCAAAGTTCTTTCTGCGTATATTGCTTTTTTTTTCCTCATTGCCATTTATGTGATTTATTTTTCTGTTCCAATGGGATGTTTCTACGCAAGCTATTTTATTTCGTTGTCAGGACTTTAGCATGGCTAAACCTTATTAGATCATAAATGAACAACTAAGACACATGGAAGTTTCTTACTCCCTCTGTTTCGGTTTATAAGTCCTACGCGTATATCTAGGTTATCAATTTGACCTATATAATTTGAATTATATAATATAAAAATTATATCATTGGAAAATACAAAGTCTAAAGTTTTCGGTGATATATTTTTTGTAATATATACATCATACTAAGTTGCTCAATTTAGCGACATAGAACTACGTGCAGAACTTGTAAACCGAAACGAAGGGAGTACGTCCTGCTAAAACGATTAACCAGGAGACTGAATTCCATGATACTCCAATATATTTTCATGGAAGTTATTCATGCAGTATCATGCAAGTTGTGCTTTCCGTGTTCTTACTAGATCATAAATGAATAACTAAGACATGGAAGTTGCTAACTCTGTTCTCCAAAATATGTTAGGATAGGATCTTAGTATCGTAAACTATAAAGTTCCAATATGTTGTCACGCACTGCAAACTAAGGGCGAGCACTTTTCTGCCTAAGCTTTTTGTGAAACCTGAAATATGTACTGTATTTTTCTTCCTATAACAGTTTGATTTGGTGCATACTTTTCAGGATCATAGTGGCCATGGTGATAGCTGTTGAGAGCTTCATCTCATGGTTAGTTTAAATCAATTGCATTTGCAAGATGGTTTCACGGTTGTGTTGTGAAGTTCCCTTCTCATCCATGCTTGCATGCTATACTAGGATGCCAATGTACGGAGAAATCAAGCTTGCTTTCTTTGTTTACCTGTGGTACCCCAAGACAAAGGTGAGAGAGTACTCAAAATTTGCCCCCAAGAGAAGTGAAAAAAGAAGGGGCAGATAATAGATCCAAAATTAAGATCATCTAGCTTCTTATCTGGAAAGCATCAAAATTATGGTTTCTTATACGGGGCCAACGGGTTGTTTTCTTCAGGGCAGCGACATTGTGTACGACACCTTCCTCCGGCCTATGGTGATGCAGTACGAGCCCAACATCGAGCAGAGGTTGCTGCACCTGAGAGGTAGATCCGGGCAGCTGCTGACGTTCTACATGAAGAACTTCGCTGACAAAGGGACGGCCTTCTTCATGGATGTCCTGCGATGCGTCGTCTCTGACGAACCCGGAGCATCAGTTTCAGAGGTAACTGCATGTGTGAATTCTCTGCCAAAATTTCATACACATGCCAACAACAAATCATTCATCTCTTCCATGGTATAGTCAGGATAGTCCACGGTAGTGCGATGCGCGTTCTTGGGGATGTGATTTGGCTTGTTGGCATTGGCAGCATTGCAATCGAGGAATTACTTTCCATTCCTCATCGGCTGCTCTGCTCCTCATCAACTGCCGCAGCCAGAAGCCATATAGGAGTACCAAGAATGCCTCCAACCACTCCAGATTTGATGAAATTCCAACTGCCGTCTAACAAAATTGGGAGGCAATTAAAGGGGTTTGCCCCTTTCTGCCAACACTTTTGCTTTGGTCCCCCCCCCCCCCTCCCCCCTCCTTCTTTTCAAACTTTGACAAACAAAAACTCATACCAATTGTTTTCAGGACCGTACGAACCCACCCGAAGTCCATATGGTCCTCTTAGACGTATACTCCCCGTACACGAATACCCATGTGTCTGCAGAAGCGAAAATCGTAAGTTATATAATAGCAACAAAAAAAATTTAAATATGACATGCAAAGACGTAGATCGCGATAATAAAAGGTAGGATCAGCCGTCCGGGACATGGATTATACTCAGTTCGACCGAGTATACATATACGAAGATATACGCGGCCTTGATATGGGTTTCGACGGATCAAAGAAATAAAACTGTCCATGAAACTTAAGTTTAGGGGGGGAACCGAAGCACACCTCGTCTGCCAAATCGACTCCTTACAGTCTCAGCTCGACAGCTCCTACTCTCGAACTTTACCTACTTTGGCAAATAGACGGGGGCAGTTGCCCATGCATGGCACTGCCAACTGCCGAGGCTAGAATGCCTCCTCTGCCTCCAGAAAAACTGGTGACCTGAATAGGATATGAAAATTGGCAGCGTGCATCAATTCATCCAGAAGACTAGATTATTTTAGGACTATATGGACTAGACTAGATGTACCACCTCTATTCTACATACAGTGTGAAATTATATAGAAATGAGACCTGAACTAGGTGTGTAGTTTGGCAAGCTGCAGGCTAGTCATCCCCTTATCCTCCATCTTCGACTTCAGCTCAGGACGTATCTGGCCCAAGCACATCCACCTGCCTGATCGTTGCCAGCTCTCACCACTTTGGTTCAAACCTGGCCCCACCAGACAGTGACGGGCGACAATGGAAGCAGTCGTCGCGCGCACGTTCCGACGGAGCATCAAGATTGAAGTTGAAGATAGGCTCGCGCCCCGCGAACCAGACGGGCATGTGCACGAATCTTGACGCGCTAGATGCAAGGCACTAGGGACAATATGTTTATTTGGCAATTATCAGTTCTCTGATCCCTTCAACTTTTGCATGTGCGCCAGAGGAACAAGAAGTCGTCCGGGAGCGGGTGGAGCCCGTTCGCCACCAAACGCCGGCCGCCGTCGCCTCCGCCACAGGAGTCCGTCTTCGGTGGCCCCGTCGACCTCGACGCTGCAGCCGTGGCCCAGGTTATCCGCTCTTCGTTGGCCGGCGCCAAGCCGGCCAGGCGACAGTACAGTGGCAAGTATTAACGCCCTCGGACCCGGAGCAGCATTTGCTCCAATTCTAGGGGGTGATCGTTTGTGTGTACATAGATTGGATCAAAACATCAAAGGGAGGCGCAAGAAAAGCAGAGTACATAGCAAATCAATTACAATGTGAAGTTCACGCTTGTGTGACTATATGAGGATGATGGAAATTCCTTTCTTTGGTTCTTTGCCCCATTATGTAATTGGCATCAATTTCGAGTTCATGATGACCAAAAAAAAGGATAATAGACTCAAATCAAAGCTAATCTCTACTTGCGATCATTGGTCTTTTTACTCCTATATAATCCTACCAGATATCTACAAGAATTGCAAGGCAAAGAAAGATAACCGATTCTTTCTTTACACCGGGAATTAAAGAGCAAGGAAAAAAATGACTGAAAAGACAAGCAAGAAAAGGTCAAAAAAGGCGAGCGAGAACCGTGAGGGTCACGCGGGAGCGAAGAAAGCCCCGACGAAGTCGATACAGCTCAGGATGAGGCGGCAGAGGGGACCACGCTTCCCCCGGCGGTGCCTGCTGGGGTCCTCCCGCGCCGACGGCGTCAGCTGCAGGTACGCGTACGCCGCGTGCTTCACGAGCGGGTGCCGTATCATGTGCACATCCCCGCGACCGGCGCTTCCTCCGTCCGCGGGGGAGTGAGCCTGCTTGGCGGCGGCGTACTCTGGCGAGGACATGATGTCGCGGAGGCTTGTGTAACCCCTCTCGTCGCCCTCGCCGCCGGGTATCTCGATCTCCGGCGGCACCCACCGCCCCTTCATCCCGGAGGAACCACTCTTCTTGGCCGGGCGCCAGTGCCGGAGCTCGAAGTCGCCGGTTGTAGAGTTCGCCAGCCGGTGCCGCCGCCCCGATGGCGACCGTGACGGAGACTCCATCACGGCTGCCACCATAGCACGATCAGTTCGTATCACGCACAGCTGGTGGTTGGAGAAGAGAAGATTTCTCCTCTTTTAAACAACGGAAAAAAGAAGAAGATATCGCGTAGCGGAGAGGAATAATTCGAGAGTGGGTTGTTTTATGTGTACTATATAAACTCGCAGCTACAAGTACGGGAAATAATTGGCTGGGAAGGTAGACACCGGTCCACATGGCAGTCTCAATCTCTAACGTGGGTGTGAGCGCGAAATGTGAGGTATACGTGAGAGACAAGAGTGGAGACGGGTGCGTAATTTCGGGCGTGGACGGCGAGACGGCGGCGTGGTGAGCGGCGGTGCAGGGTGGGGCCTGCTGGAGGCGAATTGTTGGCCCCACGTCTCTCCGGGCCACGGCTATCCGTATTTGAAACACGTCGCCGGTCAACACAGATATACTCCCTCCATCTCATAACATGTTCTCCCCTCAAAAAATAAATAAATCATAACATGTTATTCCGCATAATTTTGTGGGTAAGTTAAACTTTGCAAAGTTTAACCAATAATATATAAAATAATGAATATGTATGGTACAAAATGCATATAATATAAAAGTATATTTTAAGCCAATTCTATTAGTATAAATTTTATGTTGTATAAGTTCATATTGTATCAAACTATTTGTCAAACATTGTAAAATTTGACTTTAATAAAACCTTATATGCAACATAAATTGGAATGGAGGGAGTACCTATATCATGGGCTCCATTGGGATGGAAGGAATTTCAGAGGATTTATCCCTTAGAAAATATTTCTACATTGATAGTTTGTTTCAAAGAATTGCAATCCTAGGAATTCCTTTAAGTATTTTTTTGCACTCTATTTTGTAGAAATATTTCCGTCCACTCCAACCTCATGTTAGAATTTCTTTGATTTTCATGTGATTCAAGCACATACCAAATTCATGTAGTTTTCTGTTTATGTAGAATTCAAGAGGTCATGCCACTCTAATTTAGGACCTGTTTGATTCTATGATAGAAAAAATGTAGGAATAGTAAAAATGCAGGATTAGAATGCCTTGTCCGGTTGAATCCTACAAAATTTGGAGTCTACGAGTTTTTTTTTAGAAAACAAAAGTTTTTCAAGTAGTATTTGAAATCGCACTAAAGATAAAGGAATTGTAACAAAGGGTTTGGGTGGATGAAAATTTTCCTCCAAAACATAGTGCAATCCAATCTCTATTATCTAAAAGGAAGATAGGTATTCCGTTTTCTACCTTCCTCGCTTCCTCGCGATACGTCGTTCTTTCGTCGCCCTTCCCGCATGACAACAACCTATTTTGCTCACCCCTTTGTAATACCTCATTTGTCGCCTGATAAGAACCCCAATACAAAACCACACTTACGCCGTGATTCTCGCGCCTCCATAATGTCCAGATCCCCCGTTTCCGTCGCCCACCCCCATCTCGCCTGCCCGTGGATACTCCGGCGCCTTTCTGCCACCACTTTGCTCCGGTGCCAACAACCTATACGCCGCCTCCCCGCGAGGGACCCTCCTCCAACCCCTACATGAGTCGGGCCCTGGCATAGGCACAAACGAACGTGGCTAGGAGTAGCCAAGGCTAGCCGTCCGTTTGGCTGACCAACTTGCTGGTTGTGCGGGTTTCACCATGTCGTGCACCTACACCGCATGGATCTCGATGGAGGGGAGGCACCATGGAGAGATGGATCCCTTCTCCTACCAACCTAGATTGCTGCCTCCAGTGCTCGAGCCCACCCGCCGACGCACGACAACATGCCCATCCAGCATGCCGCCGCTTGATAACCGCGTAACCCGCTCAACTCCACCGCCTCAAACTCTACTTTTGTGTGGCCCTGTCGCTCTTCTTCGCGTCGTCTCTGTTGTCATTGCCATCTCGTTCGAAGGTAGCTGCCAAATCATCTCAACTTAGTAATTTGCTAGCATATGAGAAATTCAAGCAATAGATGCATTGATTTGTTGTTATCTCTACTTGAAAGGGCATGTATGCCCCATGCGTGGTTTTGGTAATTAATGACAATCTCCATGGACTAATGTGTAAATTGAGTTTTACTTGTAGGTTTTGTCCACTAGCTTCTCTTGGGCCATGTGTTGGTCTCAAGGTTGAAAGATGAAGAAATGAAGAAGAAGAAGATGGAGTTCCTCATGTGCATCCTCAAGACATCATCCTTATGGGGTTGAAGAAATGAAGTGCAAGATCAAGATGCACCATCTCTAGAAGATATCATGCTTGAAGCTTATCATCCTTGGTGATCATGGATTGATGAAGACAAGTTCAAATTAAAGAAAAGGTTTCCCCATGGAGTATGGGGGAGCAATTCGCAAGTCTTCATCAAGCAAGAGCAAGCAAGACACTCAAGAAAGGTGTTCCATCTTGAGAAGAACAAGACGGTCTACATCAAGCTCAAGTGGAATACTTAAGGAAAAGGTATGATCTTGATAGGATTTATCTTATTCCGGTCTCATGTTGTTAGTTGGGAGACCGGGTTTAGAATAAATAGCCATACTATCAAGAGGGGCTCTCGACTCAATCGCATCTTTCAGAGAAAGATCAAACCTTTGCATTCTTGCATCATCTTTTTTGGTTGTTATTTGTATCTTGTCCATGTGAGGATATAGAGCTTGTGGTTATGATCATAACAATCTCTCGTCCATCAAATAAGGATTTCCCTTGCATATCTTATTGCGGTTTTGATCTTGCGAGTTTTCTGGCTCTGCACCTTGGGAGATATCTCACACATATATATATATATATTCATGGTATTTTCTCCTTTGGATTCTTCATGTTGTTTTCTTTCCAACAAAATTGGATTCATCTCGTTTGGAGTTAGGATGCGCAAGTTATTGCATTTCTGGTTTCTGAAGTTTCCCTGGGCGAAAGTTCCGGTTCGGCACCGATAGTACCGCTAGGGAATAGTTGCCACTGTTAGTACCTAGGGAAGTACCGGGGCTACTTCCGCTCATCCTGGGATCAGTTCAGTAACATATCTGCATGTTCTGTGCTATTTGGTGGAACTTTGGTCAGAAGTTGACCGTTAGTACCTATCGGAAGAAGTCGTTGGAGCAGCACGGCCGGTAGTACTGGCCAGGCACCAGAAGTACCGCTCGGGCGTAATCGCCTCTGATAGTACCAGGTGATTTTCCAGCTCTCTTTCTGCTCACCATGGTTTCATTTCAGTAACCTCTTTGTTTGGTGTGTACTATTTGACGAAACTTTGGTCAGAAGTAAAGGCGGTAGTACCGTTGGACCGGCGATAGTGTCGACCGGGATTGTTTTTATTTCGTTCGCATCGTAGTTTTGTGACCGTTGGCTGGGTGCCAACGGTAGTTCTTCCCTCCCACTGGTAGTACCAGCCAGGGTCACAAATTTTCCCAAATGGTTAGATTTGGGAGCCCTTTAAAAGGGGCTCCTCTTCTCCTTCGTGAGTATGAGATTTTTTGGTCCTCTCTCTCTCTCTCTCCTCCATTCTTGACCTTGAAGAGCTTGTCCTCTCCCATTCCCCTCCTATGATTATTGCATCGTTTTGAGGGATTTGAGAGAGGATATCTAGATCTATAACCCTACTAAACCAAATCCCTTCTTTGTGAAGGAATACTTGGGATATAGATCTTGGAGAGTTTTGTGTTCTCCTCTTGTGTTCTTCCCTCCTTATTCTCCCAATAGCTTTTGTAGCTTTATTGGAAGTTGGGAGTGAAGGACTTGCAATTGCATTTGTTGCATAGGTTTGAGTTCTCCACGGAGATTCGGCGAGTACAGGCTTATGGGCTTGTTACTCTTGCAATTGCATTTGTTGCATAGGTTTGAGTTCTCCAAGGAGATTCGGCAAGTACATGCTTGTAGGCTTGTTACTCTTGGGTTCTTGGAACCCTAGACTGTTGTGTGGTTGTGGTATGATTTCATTGGAGCCTCCAATTGAGTTGTGGAGTGTCCCAAAGCTAAAGGCTTTTGTGGTGATTGTTGGGAGCCTCCAATTGAGTTGTGGAGATATCCCCTTCCTTGTACGAATTTGGTGACCGCCCTCAAGTGTCCCTTAGTGGATTGTGAGTAGGCCTTTGTGGCGAGCTCATGGGAGAATAGGATGAGCCTATTGTGGCGTCGGTGTTTTGTGTGCCTTTGCATCTTGGGGTGAGGCCTTGTGTGGCATTGGGTGAGCATCGAGCCACCACACCCTTAGGTGAGCCATTCGTGGTGTTCGAAGAGCATTGCGCCATCGCACCTCTCTAACAGAGACATAACTTCTTTGGAAGTTCGGGATAAAGATCATCGTCTCTGCGTCCATCGGTTATCTCTCAACCAAGCACTTTAATTATGCAATTTATATTGTGATAGCCATCGAGCTTGAAGTTTTATATCTTGCTATCACCTTGTGCTTGTCTTGCTTAGCATAGGTTGTTAGTGCACTTAGTTGAATCTAGTGGTTGGGTTTTGTGCTCAATAAATTAAATGTTATTTTTATTACGCATTTATTAGAGACTAAACCGTAATTTTAAAATCATATTCATCCTCCTCTAGGCGAGGTCCATTGCACTTTCACTACTATCTAAAAAGAAGATTGGTGTTCCGTTTTCCGCCATCCTCGTGATACGTTGTTCTTTCTTTGCTCTCCTCACATGACAACAACCAATTTTTCTCACCCCTTCATTACACCTCCTTTGTTGCCCGAAAAAAACCCAGGATAGAACCACACGCATACCTGGCCAACGGGCTGGCCCGACACATGCTTGACGTGTCTGGCCCGACACGGCACGTGGTAGCCTATCAAGCTCACGAGCTGGATTGTGCTGGTATGAGTGCCTCTCCCCGTGGCGTGCGCACGACCCAAAGGCCAAACGGGCCGGTCCGCGGCATGTGAAGAACGTTTGACGAGGTTTAATCTCGTCAATGCCCATTGTTATGGACTTGGGTTTTGGAGAAGATGGG
This sequence comes from Avena sativa, assembly GCA_916181665.1. NCBI lineage: Eukaryota > Viridiplantae > Streptophyta > Magnoliopsida > Poales > Poaceae > Avena > Avena sativa. Next base: position 202,873,989 of record OV702282.1, read on the forward strand.
GATGCTGGAGATCGTGGCACGGTTAACAGACAAGCAACCAGGGGACACGAGATTTACCCAGGTTCAGTCCCCCGGAGGGAAAACCCTACTCCTGCTTGTCTGCTCTTTGATTACGGCGGAACCGAAGGTTACAGGGTGCGCAGATTCGATCTGGCGTGGATGCGTGTGCGAAAGTATGAGTCGAGTTGCCCTAGGACGTGCCCTCCTGGCCTTTATATAGACTTAGGCAGGTCCCGGGCCTAGTCCTAGTCGGTTACAAGTTCTAGGGTTTTACCCCTTTGAATTTCCTATCTCCTCTAGTCTTGCTCTCCAAGGATCCGAAGACGTCATGGGCCTTGGCCACCCGAAAATCTTCATGGGCCAGCGTATGTTTGCCGTGGGCCTTCCTTGGGCTGAACTAGGTATGCTAAAGTTACGTACCCGTAGGGTATAACCATGCCAGTAGCCCCCGAGTGATCAGTCGAATCGTAGATTCGGCTGAGGACTCTTCCATCCTTCGGGAGCAGCTATATGTTAATAGTATATGTGTGTAGGGATTGTTGATGCGTGTGCCTGACTCACCCGACGGATCAGGGTCAGTTAACTGTCTTAGGACGAAACAACACGATCTTCTTCAGGTTCGGGTCCCTTAACCCGGGCCTGGAACATATGCTGGCGTAATTCAACTCAGGCCGCGGAGGACTTATAGGAGTGGAATTCCAGTGATTTTAATTGGTGTACCCAATGCGTCCGTCAGGATTTTTCATCGTACCTGCTGGTACGGATTCATACAAGCAGAGCGCAGTCAGGTGCGTTGCCAGGCCATCAGATGATATCTGTAGGTCTTATCTTTGCGTCGCAGACGCAGCATCTGAACATTTATCACCTCGGAGGTGCTTCGGGTGGCCAAGGAGATTGTTACTAACTTAGCGTTTTGCTGGGGCAGAGTTGCCAAAAAAGTTTTTGCATGCGGATACGGAAGATCGCAGTCGAAGATTTCATAGGGTGCGTGACCAGCGCTCCCTATGGGAGTAGCCCCCAAGTGTCTGTTCGAGTCGTAGACTCGAACGGAGACTTTCAGTTCAAGCATTGTTTCAATCACTAGGTCCGCAGGACTCGAAAATTTTCGGATGCTTAAATCCATCCTCCCTATGGGAGTAGCCCCCGAGTCCGTAGTGGAGTCGTAGACTCGACGTAGGACTCAGATAAGTAATTTTGTCTTCATTTGTCTGTCGGGTGCGCGACCAGCGCTCCTGATAGGAGTAGCCCCCAAGTATTTAGTCGAATCGTAGATTCGAGTGAGTACTTTTAGCTGTAGAGCCAAAGTGGTGCTAGTATAGCTTTTGATGACGTCAGTGCTTACGATCGATGACCTCAAGCGTCTGCTACGCCAGAGATGACTTGACTGGACGAAGCGTGGGTCCCACTTGCTGACTTTGAATTGACCGGTCACGCGCGGCGTGGAGATGATTACGGTGTCTCCTCGATTTCCGCACGTAGTGGACGGCGTGGTATCGACGGTTCATTTTGGTGCTGACACGTGTACGGCCAGATCTACCGTTGGCGTTAGGTCTTCTCGATGGACGACCAACGTGCGTCGTCTTCGCTGTTATAATCCCTGGTGAAATCGTGGTTTGTTTTTCACCGCATCAGTTCATCTATTCACTGCCCCCTCGTTCTTGAGCTATTCTTGCTGCGCGCTGAGAGTTTCCTGCACATTTCCTTTGTCTTTCTTCGTTGGCAACGCCACCACCGCCGTAGCGCCATGGGGAAAACAAAGAAGTCCTCATCTGCAGTTGGGACCAGCGCCGCCGGAGGCAAGAAGGGCACCACCACTGCTTGCGTCACCGACGGTGGTTGGCGGCGATCAGAAACGCGGGGAGCGATCTCCGCAAACTGCGCGAGCGGAGCCTGATCCCGCAAGGGCCGTGAGACTCCCCGACAATGAGGTAATCCCCCGTCCCCCATCTGGGTATCGGGTTATGTTTGTTGCCTTCATGATTCGCGGGTTTTCTTTTCCGGTCCATGACTTCCTTCGTGGACTGCTCTTTTTCTATGGGGTGCAACTCCATCATCTGTCTCCCAACTCCCTTCTCCACATTGCGTGTTTTATCACGCTTTGCGAGTGTTGGCTTTGCATTGAGCCGCACTTTGGCCTCTTCCGGAAGCTTTATTCCGTGAAGAGGCAGTCTGGTTCGGATGGTGTGTATCCTATTGGGGGTTTCATCATCTCCCTCAGTCCCAATGTGCAATTCTTTTCCTTTTCCATGTCCGAATCTGTCCAGTATTGGCGGAGGAAATGGTTTTACATCCGTGACTCCGTACTGCCTGGGAAAGATTTTGGTCTCGTTCCTTTTGACCCCTCCCAATTGATTGAGAAGAAAAGATCCTGGAAAAACCAAATCTTAGACGGTGAGGTGGCGGAGATAGAGGTCCTGTACCGTCGGGTGGGGGATCTCCAACTGATTCCTGAGAAGGAGGTGAACGGTGTCGACATCATCCGGACGTTTCTTGAGCGTCGGGTGCAGCCCCTCCAAGCGAGGGCGCACCCGATGTTTCTTTACTCTGGGCGCCGTGATCCGACGAGGGTTTCGAGTGAGAAAATCTCCGAGGTGGAACTTGACAAGGCTCTTCGCGCGCTGTTGAAGTTCAAGGCCGACGAAGAAATCCCGGGGAAGTCGCGGACTCCTCCCTTTTCTTCGACGTTGGTCGTACCGAAGGTGTAGATTTGCGCACGTAGTGCTCCCCTTTTGTTGTTGTCAGCTATGTACTTTTTCCTTTGTTTGCTAACAAAGTTCCTTTTCCTTTTGAAGAGCTTCAAAGTGCCGGGCATGGCACCACCGTTGCCCGAAAGGTATCCGAATGCCCCGGATAATGAAGTGGTGGATTCCGTGTCTGAGCTACCGTCAGCGCGATCCCCAGCGGAGGATGCCGACGAATCGAGTGAGGACCATTCACGCAAGCGATCACGGAGCTCTAGCGAGTCGTCCGATGCCTCGACTCCTCAGACTCCCAGAAATCCTCTGGGCCTTGAGCGTCATGATGATGTTCATGGGGGTTCTTCCTCTCCCCTTCCTGCCATTCCTGTGCGGGCTGTTGCTCCGCACCCGCCAGCAAAGCGGAAGAAGGAAGAAAATAAGGAGGAGAAGAAGGAAGAAAAGGAGGAGAAGAGGGCCCGAAGGGCTTCTCCTATCTTCGACCTGAGCGCGTTGGGCTCGTAAGTTTTCTTGTTGCCACTGTTGTCCTTTGTTCCCTTGTTATTTTTGCACCTGTGTTGATTGGTTCGTATGCAGGCAATCCTCCGACGGCTCTAGTGATGGTGCGCGCGAGATGATGGGGGAGTCTAACATTGCGTCGCCTCCTCCTCAGACGGTGGCGACTTCTGGTGACGCTGCGCCAGTTCCTCCTGTGCAGGAGAGGCTGGTGGTTGCGCCTCAGAATTTCGCAGGCGGGCCTGCGGGTTCGCCTTCGGAGCACGTAAGTTTTTCTGCTTGATGTTACGGGGGGAGCCCCCGAGTGTCTTCGTATTCTGATGTTGTTTATGCTTCTTTGTGTTGGGCGTAGCCCCCAAGTCCTGCTCTTACTACTATTGCCTGTTGCTGCAGCCTTTTGTCCAAGAGGCCAAGCGGCTGGTGGAGGAACGCCTGACGCTGGAGGCGAAACTGCGGCAGCTTCAAGGTATTCGTCTGCCTTGTAGTACTTTTCTTGCTTATCCTGGTCCTGTTCTTTGACACTTGCTTGTTGTAAATGCAGAGGAGCATAACGACTCTCTCCGTGAGGTCGATGCTCTGAAGAAGAGCCTTGGCCAATCGGAGCAGAAGGCCGAAGCTGCCGCTGGTGCGAGAGAGCGCCTTGAGCTGGAGCTGACGAAGGCAGCCGAAGCGAAAGAGCGTCTGCAGCAGGAGGCCGCAGATCGTGAGGAGCAGCTGGCCACCGTTGCGGCTGCTCGTGAAAAAGGGGTGGCGGATAAGCTCATGGCTGCTGCCAAGGCTATTTCAGGTGAGTACAAGCTTTTGGACTTGTTTCTTTTTCTACGGATCTTCTTCTATGTTGCCTTTCTTCATGTTTTCTTCTTTTTTGTCTCAGATGCCGCAGGCATCGAGTTCGACCGCGGTGCTCTGGAGCACGGGAGTGCTCTAGATGATGCCACTGTGGCGGTCGAAGACCGCTGTACCTCAGTCGTCAACTCTCTTGCCAAGGCGAAAGAGGTCCTTGGTCGCTTCTACCAAGAGCTCTTCCCGAAGGGCGCATCCCTTGAAGATGTGGATGCCCTGGCAGAGGCTCTGTCAGCCGAAGCGCCTGCAGCGTATAAGCGCAAGCAGAAGGGCATCGGCGCTTCCGTCGGGCTGGCGATGGCCATGGCGGCTGGGGCAGAGCTGGACCTGCCCCAGATTACTTCTCGGATGCCGACAGCTGCAGATGGATCCGAGGTAGCCTTCGCCGCCTACTCCTCTCGCTGCAGACGATATGGGCCCAAGCTCATTGACTTGCTGTCTGAGTACGCATTGCGGCAGCAGGGCGAGGCCAAAGCTAGGCAGTCTGGTTCCGAGGCGACTCAGTGCCCTCCGCCTTAGGCATAGTAGACGTAGGGTAGTTTGTAGTCTATTTTTGTTGTAAATATCTTTTGTAGTACCATCCTTGTGCCACGCAGTGGCCTTATATATTTTAATGAATTCCTCCGAGTTGTGCTCTATCCTTGGCTGAATGTCTGTGTGCCTTCTTTTTTCTGCTGCTATAGGTTCCTTCGGGTGTTGACCCAGTTGACACTTCATCCGAAAGGCCCTTGCGAGCATCATTGGATGATTCCTCGCAGCTCGCTTTTCTTCGGGACCGCGTGCGCAGCTTGGAGAGAGACTTGCTTGGGTTACGCGGTCGCGCTGACGTTTGGAAATCCAAAGCAGACCGTGGTGCAGCCAGAGAGGAGTATTTGATGGCAGAGCTGGGTCGGCTGTCCGAGCAGCTGCAATGTAAGTTGATCCTTCTTTCGGACTATAGCTCAGTTCTTCGGGTGAGCCTGCTGGCCTTACTCTTGTTTTGTGCGGTTGTCGCAGGTGCCAATCTTGCTCCGAGGGAAGAAAAGGAGCGTATTGCTGTTCGAGTCAATTGCTTGACTCAACAGGACATGGAGGCCGGCGGCTTCTTCTGGATGGATCGTGATCGCGCCATAGTTCTGGCGACGGTGCAGGATCGTGTCTACCAGGTTTCGCGGGTGCTCCGCCAGGTGCAGACATCACTTTCCTCGGTGCTGCACGTCATGTTCCGTTGGATGCCGTGCCAACGACCCTTGCAGGTCTTCTGACGAAGTTTTGGAGTGCTAGCAATGTCAAGGAGCTGGTGCGGCAGCAGCTCGTCGCAGGGGTGAAGGCTGCCTTGTCTCTTGTGAGGGTGCACCGCCCTGACGTAGATTTGGATGCTGTGGCGACTGGGCCACCTCCTCGACCAGATGGTGGCGAGTGGAATATGCATCCGCATTACGCGGCTGTAAGGCAGTATGCCGAACAGATTGTAGATTTGTTTGAGCAGCGTGCTCAGGTTATTCTTCAGAATAGGTAGGACCTGAAAATAAACAGATAGATGTAAAATTTGTATATTGCGGCTGGGCGTGTATGTGCCCTTTGTTGTAAAGGTTTGCTTATTTGTGAGCACGCAGTGCTTTGATTGAGTACGTGCCCTTTTCGTTTGCCTGACGTGGTCAGCTACTCAGGTGTACACGTTTTGTCCTCAGTCGATGGAATCGTGAGGTGGGGGGAGCCCCCGAGTGCGTATGTAGCATGTAGTAAAGTTGCAGAAAATAGTCAACCGAGGGTTGGGGGCGAGGTACTTAGCTTTATTTATATCGTAATGGAGGAGGTACATGGTTCGGCTGAGTAGCCATGGCTGAAAGCCTTATTGAAAGTAAAAAGGGGGGTAGGTTGCTACGGGTAGAATCGTCGCAGGTGCGAGACGTTCCACGGGTTGGAGTATGCGACTCCAGACTCCACGTGCTTGAGGCGATAGGCGCCACCTGGGATGACCTCGGTGATGGCGTAGGGTCCTTCCCATGGTGAATAGAGTTTGTTCGGTCGCTTTTGCTTGAGTCGCAAGACGAGGTCTCCTTCGACGAAGGACCTTGGGCGCAGCCGGCGGCTGTGATAGTTGCGGAGACTCTGCTGGTACACCGCTGATCGAGCGACTGCTATATCCCGCGCTTCATCGAGTGTGTCGACGGCGTCTTCGAGTGCAGCCGTGGATTCGGCTTCGATGTACGCGACGACTCGTGGAGCCTGATGGCATACTTCGGCTGGTAACACTGCCTCGGCTCCGTGTACCATGAAGAATGGTGTGTAGCCGGTGGAACTGTTTGGCGTAGTACGTAAGCTCCATAGGACAGACGGTAGCTCTTTCGTCCAGTTTCCAGCTTTGTGCTCGAGTGAGCTCATGAGGCGCTTCTTGATGCCAGCGCCGATTAGGCCGTTGGCCTTTTCCACTTGCCCGTTTGTTTGCGGGTGTGCCACTGAGGCATACGTGATATTGATCCCGAGGCCTTCCCAGAAGTCCTGGAATTCTTCGGAGATGAAGTTCGATCCGTTGTCGGTGATGATGCTGTGCGGTACGCCAAACCTGTAGACAATGGATTCGAAGAACTTGACGGCGGTTTTGCCCTTCTGGTTGGTGACTGGCATGGCTTCGATCCACTTGGTGAATTTGTCGACTGCGACCAGGAGGAAGACGTGTCCTCCCTTCGAGGATTTTGGCAGTTTGCCGATCATGTCAAGGCCCCATTGGGCAAAAGGCCAGGCTATGGGTATGGGTCGAAGTTCGGACCCAGGTGCGTGCGGTTTGTCGGCGAACCGTTGGCACCCGTTGCATCTTCGGACGATGTCTTTCGCATCGCTCATGGCCGTTGGCCAGTAGAATCCTGCTCGCAGAGCTTTGGCGACGAGGGAGCGGCTACTTGCGTGGTGGCCGCAGATGCCCTCGTGGATATCTTGGAGTATGGCCTTGCCGTCGTTGATGGTGACGCACCGTTGTAGTACGCCCGTAATGCTGCGTTTGTACAGCTCGCCGTTGATGATGGTGAAGGCTTTTGACCGACGAGATACGCGCCGGGCATCTGTCGGGCTGTCTGGCAATTCTCCGTTTATCAGGAACTAGAGGTATGGACATGTCCAAGTTTCTTCGACTGCCATGACCTGCATCAGGTTGACCATGGCAACTTCGGTATCCAACTTTTCGGGTCCTTCATGACCTTCAGGTAGCGTAGCCCCCGAGTGTTCTGCTTCTTCGGGTGATACCTTGGGGAATTTCCGCTTGATGGATGGCACACAGATCTGTTCGAGGAACACACCTGGTGGTACCTTTGCACAAGTGGAGCCGATGTTGGCGAGTCTATCGGCCTCCTCGTTGCTCTCTCTTCCAACGTGCCGAAGTTCGCATCCGTCGAATTCTCCTTCGAGTGCGTTGTATAGCGCGCGGTACGCGATCATGTTTTTGGCGTGTGCGTCGCACTCATTCATCGTCTGCTGTACGACAAGGTTGGAGTCACCGTAGATGACCAGGCGCGTTGCGCCACATATTTTTGCCATCTTCATGCCATGGATGAGGGCTTCGTATTCGGCCTCGTTGTTGGAGGCTCTGAATTTCATCCGAAGGACGTACTTCATCTTGTCACCTTGCGGGGAGGTCAGTATGACTCCTGCCCCTGCTCCGGCTTCGCGTTTGGAGCCATCAAAATGCATTCTCCAGGACTGCGACATGTCTGGGGTGTCAGGCAGCTGCAGCTCCATCCAGTGCACCAGGAAGTCCGGAAGGACTTGAGATTTGATTGCGTGTCGCTTCTCGTAGATGATGTCCAGGGGTGATAGTTCAATGCCCCACAGGGCCACGCGTCCTGTGGCCTCTGGGTTATTCAGGATGCTGTTTAGGGGTGCCTCATTAACGACCATCACCTGATGCTCCTGGAAGTAGTGGCTCAGTCGTCGAGCCGTCATGAACACGCCGTAGGCCAGCTTCTGGTAGTGCGGGTACCGCTGTTTTGTTGGAGTGAGAACCTCGCTGAGGTAGTAAATTGGGCGTTGTACCCCGTGGGTCTTGCCTTCTTCGGGTCGTTCGACCACGAGTAATGTGCTGACCACCTGGTGTGTGGATGCTATGTACAGCAACAGGGGCTCGCGCTCTTTTGGCGTGACCAAAACGGGCGAGGTGGAGAAGAGCCGCTTGAGGCTTTCGAATGCGTCGTTGGCTTCTGGTGTCCACTCGAACTTGTCTGCTTTGCGCAGCAGCTGGTAAAATGGTAGGGCCTTCTCGCCCATGCGGCTGATGAACCTGCTTAGTGCCGCTACTCGCCCTGCGAGCTGCTGAACGCCTTTGAGGTTTTTCGGCTTCTCCATTGTCATGATAGCTTTGATTTTCTTCGGGTTCGCTTCGATCCCTCGTTGAGAGATGAAGTACCCGAGCAGCTGACCCGAGGGGACGCCGAAGGCGCACTTTTCTGGATTGAGCTTGATCCTGTAGCGATCAAGGTTGTCGAACGTCTCGCGGAGATCGTCGATAAGTGTTCTTGCCTCCTTGGTTTTTATGACTATGTCATCGACATAGACTTGGACGTTGCGACCGATCTGGTCCTTGAGGCAGGCCTACATACATCGCTGGTACGTAGCACCCGTGTTCTTTAGCCCGAAGGGCATTGTGTTGTAGCAGAATACTCCGAACGGTGTGATGAACGCCGTTTTCTCTTGATCTTCGACCTTGAGTCGAATCTGGTTATAGCCTGAGTAGGCGTCGAGGAAGGAGAGCTTCTCACAACCTGCAGTCGAATCGATGATCTGGTCGATCCGAGGTAGAGGGAAGTGGGCCTTTGGGCAGTGTTTATTTAGTGACGTGAAGTCCACGCACATCCGCAGGATGTCCGTGTCCTTCTTTGGGACCATCACCGTATTTGCCAGCCACTCGCTTTCCTTGATTTCCCGGATGAAGTCTGCTGCGAGTAATCTGTTGATCTCCTTGCCGATAGCTTTGGCTCGTGGCTCCGACAGTCTTCGGATAGACTGCTTGACTGGCTTGGTGTTTGGGAAGACATTGAGTGCGTGCTCGGCGAATTCCCTGGGAACTCCTGGCATGTCCGCAGGACACCAGGCGAATATTTCCCAGCGCTCACGGAGGAATTCGACGAGCGCGCCTTCCCATGCGGTGCTGAGGTCGTTGGCGATCAGCGCCATCTTGGAGGCGTCTGTCGGATGGACCTACACTTTCTTGGTGTTGACGGTGGAGTCGAAGGACATGTCGGGTGTGTTCTGCCTTGTGACTGGGGGTAGCCCATTGTCTGTCACCTCGCGGAGCCTTACGAGCTCGTCTTGCATGCCGAAGGACTAGGAGATTTTGTTGAAATCTCTGTCGCATTGGTCCGATCGGGTGAAGCTCCCGTGGACTGTGATGACGCCCCTTGGTCCTGGCATCTTGAGTAGTAGGTATGCGTAGTGTGGGACGGCCAGGAACCTTGCGAATGCTACACGTCCCAGGATGGCGTGGTATTGCGACGGCCAGTCCACCACTTCGAATTCTAGGCGCTCCTGCCGAAAGTTGTCCGGCTTCCCGAAGATGACGTCGAGCCCTATTTTGCCCAGGGGGAAGATGCCCTTCCCTGGGACAATGCCGTGGAACGTTGTGTCTGATTGTTCCAGGCTGCATTGCGGGATCCGCATAGCTGCTAGAGTGCTTGCGAACATTAGGTTGATGCCGCTGCCGCCGTCCATGAAGACGCGACTCATCTCAAAGCCTCCGATCTGCGCCTCCAGCACCAGGGCAGCATGACCTGGGCGAGGGATCTGGCAAGGGTGATCTGCGCGAGTGAATGTGATGCAGGACTCCGATCCGCTGAGGTACTCAGGGATTGCAGGCGGAGTTTCCACGGCCAAGTTGATTTGTCGGGTGATTTTCTTCTGCACCCTATTTGTGGGGCGTCCCTTCTGTATCATATTGAGTGCTCCTTTTGGTGGGGGGTATGCGACCCCGGCGTTGTTTTGCGCTGGTGCGACTGGTTGATTTGGGCCTCCAATAGGCGGCGGTGGAGGAGCTCCGTGTGCTATTTCACCTGGTGCAGGTGTGTTTCCGAACGCAGGGATTGGAGCTTGTTGCCTCATCTGCATCATGCCTTCGCTGAGTTTCTGGAACTCGCGGCAGTCCTTGAGCATGTGGCTAGCTTTCTTTTTGCCATCTTGTTTGTCGATGTAGAAGTGGATGGTGCATGGACCCGAAAGTTTGTCGAATGCTGAGGGTCCGCTCTCGCGGTCGCGGCGTTGCCATGACTGCGTTGGTCGTCCGTTGTCGCGGAAGTTTCCGCTGCGGTATCCTCCGCTGTTGCGGCTGTTGTCATTACGGCGGTCGGCGTAGCCGGCTGCAACCATGTCGGGTCCGTCGCGGTCCTCGTAGACGCGCGATCTCCTCTTGCTGCGGCGTTCGCGTCTTCGACCGTAGTCGTCCTCTTCATCTGATTGCGCCCGCTGGATGCAATCTTCGCCGTCTGCCCAACTGTTGGCAATTTCCATGAGGTGGTCGAGTGTCTTGGGCTTTACACGCCCAAGTTCCTCCTTGAAGTCTGGGCGTTTGACGCCGTCCCTGAAGGCGTCGATGGCCCGCTCTTCGGAGATGTGTGCTGTGGAGTTCTTGGTTGTAGACCAGCGTAGTATGTATGAGCGAATAGATTCACCCGTTCTTTGGGTGCAAGCTCGCAACTCTTCGATTGAGGCGGGCCTCTTGCTGGTGCCTTTGAAGTTTCGGATGAAGCTGTAAGCGAGCTCCCCCCAGCTTCGGATGGATCCTGATGATAGGCTGCTAAGCCAGACCCGCGCTGCGCCTGTTAGCTGCAGCTGAAGGCATTGCATGGCGGTTTCTTTGTTGCCTCCGTGAAGCTTGACGGATGACAGATGGTCACTGAGCCAGGACTTTGGATCTTGCGTGCCGTTTAACTTCGGAGTATCCGAAGGAAGCTTGAAGTTGCGTGGCATCTGCGTTCACCGAACAGATCTGCTGAAGCATCGAGCTCTACAAAGTTCTCCTTCGTCTTCATCCATCTCAGATTCGGACGAGCATGCGCGTTTAGCGCGTGCTTTGTCGATCTTGCGCTGTGTAAGCTTGTCTCTGGCGTCGTAGTCGCGTTTATGGCGGTGCGAGCTCTTCTTTCTTCGAGGTAGATCGTGCTCCTCTTCCTCTTCGGATGAGGGGGTGGGGCTCCGGTCGCGCCTGGCCGGTGCTTTCTTCTTCGGCTCCGCAGGAGCGTCTTCGTGGAGCGCAGCTCCAATTAGTCCTAGTCCGGTGAGTGCGGACCTATGCATGGCCCTTTTCGGGTCCCCCTCCGAAGGTGGGTGAGCTGCGAGATATGCAGTGGCTGCCATGATCGCAGCTTGTGGCGTTTTCGGGATGATGTTGCCGTCAGCGTCCATATCCATGAACGATGTATGGAGAGTTCGGGTCACGTCACGCCGCTCCTTGGGGTCCATGTTTTCCACCCGAGAGAAGTGCTTGTTTCCCTGATTTCCGTTTGTGCTAGAGCCGGGTCCCATGGCGGAGAGCGCAACTCGTCGCGCACTGGACTCAGAGGCTGCTTGCTTGCGTTTGTCGAGCGTCTCCTGCATCTTGACTTGCTTCTTGTGCTCCTCGATGAGGAGGTAGTGGTATGCCCTCAGCAGATCACGTGGGGAGTCCAGAGGTAGGACTATTTCGCCTGCGATGGCGCGGCGTGCTTCGACCCATCCTTCTTTGCTAAGTTGGATGAGGTGGCCACGATTTTCCCCGTTTTCGCCGTTTCCACCGTTTTTGCCGTTTCTGTCCTGCGGGTTGGGGTTGGGCGGCGGGTTAGGCGTTTCCTCGTCGGTTTGGATGACTGCGGCGCACAGATAGCGCCTGCAGATTGGTTGGCTGCTGCCGCAGCTTTCGGGTCCGGAACCGTAGGTCCCTTCATCCGAAGGTGGATCGCACAGATCGGAGTTGCAGCTGCTGCTGCTGTAGAACTCATCTGTTGATGGTGACGTGCGTAGCACGGGGTGTGGAGCCCACGAAGCGGGCCTGATTGACGGCACGGGCACCCGCTCAGGAAGGCGGAGGGTGCCAGTCTGTCCCACCTGGAAGCAAAAGCTCCCGAACAAGATTTCGAGTCCGTCGCCTACGGGCTCAAAATCCTTCATGGTATCCGGCGAGTGGGCGGTGAAGTCGAAAGCGCCGAAGAGGAGGTGATTCTCCGTCGCCGCGGAGTTGTAGATCGATCGGGTCAGAACCGTCACGACCGCACAATCAGCAGCCCCAATTCCCACGGACGGCGCCAATTGACGAGGTTTAATCTCGTCAATGCCCATTGTTATGGACTTGGGTTTTGGAGAAGATGGGGATGCTGGAGATCGTGGCACGGTTAACAGACAAGCAACCAGGGGACACGAGATTTACTCAGGTTCAGGCCCCCGGAGGGAAAACCCTACTCCTGCTTGTCTGCTCTTTGATTACGGCGGAACCGAAGGTTACAGGGTGCGCAGATTCGATCTGGCGTGGATGCGTGTGCGAAAGTATGAGTCGAGTTGGCCTAGGACGTGCCCTCCTGGCCTTTATATAGACTTAGGCAGGTCCCGGGCGTAGTCCTAGTCGGTTACAAGTTCTAGGGTTTTACCCCTTTGAATTTCCTATCTCCTCTAGTCTTGCTCTCCAAGGATCCGAAGACGTCATGGGCCTTGGCCACCCGAAAATCTTCATGGGCCAGCGTATGTCTGCCGTGGGCCTTCCTTGGGCTGGACTAGGTATGCTGAAGTTACGTACCCGTAGGGTATAACCATGTCAACGTTGGCTTATTTTTTTTGACTGGCCCACCAAATAAATGTTAACTAGGGGCCGAATCTATAGTATTTCAATTTTCCGGTGGCCAATTGGTCGAGAGGACTGCGGGAGATCAGGAGGTTGCGAGTTTGACTCCCTATCAACACTCATTTTGCCAATTATTAGTAAATATTCCTCTAGAAAGATGCTAAAATCGTTGTGCCGGGCTAGCCCGCATGCTTGAGTCTGTGGCCCCGGCGTCTCACGAGCCAACACATGCACGTCATGTCATAGGGTCGGGTCATGCCGTGCTTTTTCTGTGGGCCATGGGATAGGCCGCCAAAGGATGGCCCCGATGGCCAGGTATGACCACATGTAGGCATCGATTCTTGTGCCTCCATAAATTCTAGATCTCCCCGTCTCCATCTCCTACCTCCTATCTCTCCTTCCCGTGGATACTCCGGCACCTTCCATGTCGCCACTCTGCTCCGGCGTCAACGACCTAGACTCCGCCTCCCCATGAGGGGCCCTCCTCCAACCCCTACACGAGGTGGGCCTCGACGTAGGTGCAAACGAGCGCGGCTAGGAGCAGGCCAGGCTAGCCGTCCATTTGGTTGACCTAGCTTGCTGGTTGTGCGGGCTTCACCTGGTCGCGCACCTCCATCGCATGGAGATCGATGGATGGGAGGCAGTGAGGAGATATGGACCCCTCCTCCTCCCAACCTAGATTGCCGCCTCCACTGCTCGAGCCCACCTGCCAACACACGACAGCTGTAGGGTATGTTGCATGGAAAACAAAAAATTCTATCACAAGAACACACAAAACCAAGATCTAATCTACGAGATCGGTGCAAAGAGATTGTAGAGAACTAACCCTCGTAGATCCAAAATGTTAACGAGATTAGATCTTCTGGTTGATGTAGTCGATCACTTGCCAATATCAATATCGTGTAGACGATCTTTCCGGCGCCACTTTTCGGTAGCGCTTCCGCATAGGGTCACACGTACGGAGTCGGTGAAGACCTTCCTCTCCCTGTTCCAGCGGGCAGCGGAGGTAGTAGATGGGGGGCTTCGCCTAAGCCGAAGCAGTATTGTGGAGAAGGGAGAGGGATCCGGCGGCTAGGGTTGAGGTGTGAGGGTCCAAGGGGGTGCCCCCACCCCTCCTTATATAGATGGGGGGCTATAGCCAGGGTTCCCACCCTTGGCCGAGTCATCCCCTAACTCAGCGGCCAAGGGGGGAGAGGTGGGAACTTGCCCTCTAAGTTCACCTCTTACCAAATTAGGATTTCCCCTTTTCCTTGTGCTGGCCTCCTTGGGCTTGGTGCGGATGGCCCTAGGCCACAACGACATGCCACTGCCCAAGTGCCTCCCCCCGGGGTGGTGGACCCACTGGTGGTCCCTCTAGAACATTCTAGAAGCTTCGGGTCAAAACATCGGAAACATTTCCGAAACCGGAAATCGACTTTCCTTATATGAATCTTATTCTCCAGACCATTCCGGATCTCCTCATGATGTCCTGGATCCAATCCGATACTACGAAAAACATTCGGTCTCCAACTCATATTCCATATCTACTTAAACAACATTGGACCTTAAGTGTGTCACCCTACGGTTCACGAACTATGCAGACATGATCGAGACACCTCTCCGGTCAATAACCAACAGCGGGATCTAGAGATCCATAATGGCTCCCACATATTCAATGATAACTTTGTGATCGAATGAACCATTCACATATGATACCGATTCCTTTTGTCGCGTGATACTTTACTTATCTGAGGTTCGATCGTTGGTATGTCTATACCTAGTTCAACCTCGTTACCGATAAGTACTCTTTACTCGTTCCATGATATGACATCCCTTGTGACCTAGTCACATGCTTGCAAGCCAATTGGATGACATTCCACCGAGAGGGACCAGAGTATATCTATCCATCATATGGATGGACAAATCCCACTCTTGATCCATGTGCTTCAACACATACTTTCAGAATACCTAATGCCATCTTTATAAACACCCAATTACGGAAGTGGTGTTTGATGTAATCAAAGTATTCATCCGGTGACGGTGATTAACATGATCTCATGGTCGAAGGATTAGGTTACTATGTATCTGAAATCTTGTAGCAAAACAAACTTAATCACTTGATCTTATGCTATGCTTACTATCGGTGTGTGTCCATCACATCATTCTCCTAATGATATGATCTTGTTATTAATAACATTCAATTTCCATGATCAGGAAACCATGAACATCTATTAATCAACAAGCTAGTTTCAAAAAGAGGCTTACTATGGACTCTTTTATGTTTACAAAACACACAAGTATTAATGTTTTCGGTTAATACAATTATAGCATGGGATGTAAACATTTATCATAAACACAAAGATATAATAATAACCACTTTATTATTGCCTCTTGGGCATATCTCCAACAGTCTCCCACTTGCAGTAGAGTCAATAATCTATATTACATGGTAATGTACCTAACACCCATGGCGTTCTGGTGTTGGTCATGTTTTGCTCCAGGGAGAGGTTTAGTCAATGGATCTGCCACATTCAGATCCATGTGTACTTTGCAAATCTTTATGTCACCCTCTTGGACATATTCGTGAATCGAATGGAAACATAGCTTGATGTGCTTCAGCTTCTTGTGTGACCTTCGCTCATGTGCATTAGCTATGGCACCCATGTTATCACAATAAATTTCCATCGGGTCCAGCGCACTAGGAACCACACCAACCTCGGTAATGAACTCCTTCATCCATATCGCTTCTTGTGAAGCCTCCTAAGCAGCTATGTATTCCGATTCAGTTGAAGATTTCACCATGAAGCTTTCCTTTGCGCTCCTCCAGCTCACTGCCGCACCATTAAAAATTAATATGTATCCAGACTATGACTTTGAGTCATTCGGATCGATGTTCCAACTAGTATCGGTGTAACCGTTTGCAACGAGCTCTTCGTCACCTCCATAAGAAAGAACCATATCCTTAGTTCTCTTTAGGTACTTTAGAATATTTTTGACCACTGCCTAGTGTTCCACTCCTCGATCACTTTGATATCTGCTGGTCAAACTAACAACATGTGCTATATCCGGTCTTGTACACAACATGGCTTACATGATAGATCCTATGGCCGAGGCATATGGGATCTTACTCATCCTCTCTCCATCTTCTATTGTAGCTAGACATTGAGTCTTACTCAAGGTCTTACCTGGCAACATGGGCAAGAACCCTTTCTTGCTTTCTTCCATTATAAACCTCTTTAGAACTTTGTCCAAGTATGTACTTTGTGAAAGCGCTATCAAGCGTTTTGATCTATCTCTATAAATCTTGATTCCTAAGATGTATGCTACTTCGCCAAGATCCTTCATTGAAAAACTATTATTCAAATATCGTTTGACACTTTCAAGAAGTTCTATATCATTCCCAATCAACAATATGTCATCCACATATAGTACTAGGAATGCTACGGAGCTCCCACTCACTTTCTTGTAAGTACAAGCTTCTCCAAAAGTTTGTATAAATCCAAAGTTTTTTATCACCTGATCAAAACATTGATTCTAGCTTCGGGTGCTCAGTCCACAAATGGACCGCTGAAGTTTGCATACCTTTTTAGCATCTTTAGGACCGACAAAACCTTTGGGTTGTATCATATACAACTCTTCTTCAATGGCACCATTGAGAAACGCAATTTTGACATCGATCTGCCAAATTTCATAATCGAAATATGCAACGATTGCTAACAAAATCCTCACAGACTTTAGCTTCACTACCGATGAGAAAGTCTCATCATAGTCAACTCCTTGAATTTGTCGGAACCCTTTCGCGACAAGTCGAGATTTATAGATGGTAACATTACCATCAGCATCTGTTTTTCTTTCGAAAATCCATTTGTTCTCGACAGCCTTGCGGCCATCTAGTAAGTCCACCAAAGTCCACACTTGGTTTTCGTACATGGATCCAATCTCGGATTTCATGGCTTATTGCCATTTGTTGGAATCCTAGTCCCATCATTGCTTCCTCATATGTCGCAGGGTCGTCGATGTTGTCCACCAATATGACATTCATGACAGGATCATACCAATCAGGAGTGGTATGAACCATCGTCGACATACGAGGTTCAGTAGCAACTTCGTTCGAAGTTTCATGATCACCATCATTAGCTTCCTCTCTTATTGGTACAGGAGGCACATGAACATCTTCCGGTGCTGCGCTACTCTCAAATCAAAGAGAAGGTTCAACAACCTCATCGAGTTCTACTTTCCTTCTAGTCACTTCTTTTGAGAGAAACTCCTTCTCAAGAAAGGATCCATTCTTGGCAACGAAAACTTTACCTTCGAATCTATGATAGAAGGTATACCCAATTGTTTCTTTAGGGTATCCTATGAAGACGCATTTTTCCGCTTTGGGTTCAAGCTTGTCGGGCTATAACTTCTTTACATAAGCGTCGCAACCCCAAACTTTAAGGAACGACAACTTAGGTTTCTTACCAAACCACAATTCATACGATGTCGTTTCAATGGATTTAGATCGTGCCCTATTTAAAGTGAATGTGGCTATCTCTAATGCATAACCCCAAAAAGATAACTGTAAATATGTAAGACACATCATAGAACGAACCATATCTAAGAGAGTTCGATTACGACGTTCGGACACACCATTACGCTGTGGTGTTCTCGGCGGTGTCAACTACGAAAATATTCCGCATTTCTTCAAATGCATGCCAAACTCGTAACTTAGATACTCACCTCCGCGATTAGATTGCAGAAACTTAATCTTCTTGTTATGTTGATTTTCTACTTCACTTTGGAATTCCTTAAACTTGTCACATCCCAAGATTTTCCAAATCTTGTTATGTGAAAAATAAATGAATAAAATAAAACTTTGTTGATTTTCAGGGTGAGAAGAAACTTTTTGAATCCAATTGGAAACTTTCAAAACCTATTTGGATCAAATGAAATCCTAAAGGGATTTAAAAAAAGATAAATAAACAATAAAGTTAAAATTATTTGAAATTACTATTTTGGATCTTTTAATAAAAAGATTTGGTTTTCAAATGAAAAGGTAGAAATATAAATAAGGATTATTTTATAGAGCCAAATTAAACCTTGGCCAATCTTTTGAAATAAAATGTTTTGCTTTGATTAAAAGAGTAAAGGTTTATTTAAATAAAATAATGAGAGTTTATTAATATCCAAATTTATTAAAGCAAAGGTTTTCCCATTTTAATTAAAAAACATCAAAACTTGTTAAAATTATTTTAAACAAGTTTTCCAAGTATTCTATATTTTCAAATAAAACCTACTGATTTGGTTTTGATAATATTTAGATTTCAAATGGAGATTTTAAATAAAACAAATCCTATTTGATTTAATAATTAAGGTCTATTTTATTTAATTATTAAATAGATCCTAAAAGAATAAAAATGTTATTTTATTTTGGGACTTGGATTTGTGTGGTTAAACAGAACCAAACTCAATACAAAGTGTGGTGGAAGTTTGATTGATTTGAATGTTTGAATTGTTTGATTGAATTTCAAAACAGAAAATCAATTAGAAAAAGGAAAAATATTCAGTACAAAAAAATGCTAAAGGACTAACCCAACCCAACAAGCCCAGCAACCCAACTCGCAGCCCAGCTTTTCCCCCCTCTCTGCGAAATGTTCTTCACCGAAAAGCCAACCCGCAGAGGCACTGAACGTTTGGCCCCACTCCCTCTTCCTCTCTCTCGCTGACCAACCGACCCCACAGCACTGTTCGTCGTTTCCACCCGCCGCGACTTCTTCTCCCCCAAACCTCGTCGCCTTTTCTGCCGATTGATTGAGCGTTTGATTCCTCATTAACCACGCATTGATTCAGCCCGTGACTGCGTGCACTTAAGCATCCCTCTCCCCTCTCTGATCTCCCCCACTCGCCAGACCCTCTTTGCCCCTAGGCCGTCGTAATTTCGAGCTCGCGCATCACTGCTCCGACGAGCTCGCCGACAAATTCCGACGAACTCGACCCACCCCACCATCCCTGCTTCACACTGTCTTGCTCACCAGATCCTTGCGCACCTACCCGTGTCATCTGCTCGGCCGCGCTTGCCCCAGAAACTCGTCCACGTCTTTGACCGAGTGCCATCGTCGGCTGCCACTTCTCCGGCGACCCTTTCCCGTAAGTACTGTCCACCCCTTGCCCACTTTTTGATGCTCACTTGTCTGCAACACGCGTGCGAAGCTAACAGTAACCTCCGTTTGCTCTCTCGTGCTCCGTAGCGTCGCCCTCGACGACGACTGACCGCACCCGAGGTGAAGCACAGCTCCGGCGAGTGATTCAGGACTACCTCGTGCGCCCCTCGACAAACGGCGAGTACGTTGAGTTTCAGCACGACGAGGAGACCTCGGTGAGCCCTCTCTCCCTCTTACCAGCTTCCTGTATCACCGGAACCATCGCGAGCAGATCCGCGCCGCCAGTCGCCGCCGTGCAGCGCCGCCAGTTTCTGGTCAAGGCACTAGGAGCCGTCAGATCCAGATCGGAGCGATAGGATAGTTTCACTTAACGAAAGGGTATGCGATGATCAGAGCCGCATAGATCTCTTTTAATCCAACGGCCTATATCTGTTGATCCACGCGAACCGTTTTTGTCCAATCAGAAACAGCCACGTGGACGAAGTTTGATTTAAAATAGATTTAGAATCTGATTTAGATGCAAATTTGTAAACCTCATAACTTTTGATCCACACGTCCAAAATTTGCAAATCTTATATCAATGGAATCAGCAAGACAAGCCCTATCCAACCATGCCATTTGTTTAGCAAAAAGTTTCTGTTAAATTGTTTGTTTTTGCAGAAACTTGTGTATGCTTGCTTAGGATATAAAATTTATTTTAAAATGATTTTAGGGTTGTAATCTTTGCAAATTGGTTTGTTGTGAACCTAATGACCCTAGGAACCAACTCATGGATTTAAAAATGTAATTTGTGAAGATTAGGATTGAATAATTGAATTAGCTCATTTCTAGCCAAATAAAAATATTGATTTTGCTATAGAAATGATTTTTGAATAAAACCTTTGGAAAATGTTTTGGTTCAAACCTACTGACCCTAAACACCAAGTTTTGTGAACTAACAACTTATTTGGTGAACAATATAAAATTGTTGCTTTTCTAAAAACATTTTCCACCACATGAAATAATGATTTAATTTAAGAAATGGTCTATAGATAAAACCCTTTTGCAAATGGTTTTACCACTTTAGAAAATGACCACTTTGAGCCTTACAATGTATAGATCCTAGTAGAAACCACCTTTGCAAATAAAACTATCTTTTGCATGCTTGCATGCATGACCTTGTTTCTATTATTTTATGTGTGATTAATTTGTTTGATTATTGTTTGGAATGCTAGTTGAATCTATGTTTGCTTGATTGATTTGTAGTGAAGTTAGAAGAGTGTGATATTAGCAAGGTCAAGAGGTGAACCAACATCCTCTACCAAAAAAGGCAAGTGACACTATCATCCAAGTCCTACTATTTTCATTACACTTAGTGGATTTTGAAACATGCATGATAAGGACTACTATATTTTGCTATGCTAAATCCTAATAGGATACCCTTATACATTCCTTAGTAAAAACAATGTAGTTGTAAAATGCTTAGCCATGCTATATATATTGAGATGAGATACATGTTGAGATTATATGAAGTTGGGAAAAGACTTATGTTTTATATAATGAAACAAGTACTCAATGAACCACCTGGGTGGAAAAAGATACTCAAGTTTTGGACAAGGTGGCAACAAGAGGAACCATGTTTATATGGCAATCTCTTTCTGATTGTGCACTAGATGAAAACCACCCAGGGACTTAGAGAATGAACATGTTTCTCGTACAGTGGCTTCCGTGTACAGCCACATGCTAAATGGGCACTGGCTTAGTCAATTACATTGTGGAAGACCCATGCATTGGCCTCTTCAGGTTACTGGAATGAGGGAACTTGGAACCCTACATTGGTGCCTGGTAGACAAGCTAGCATTGGGAGGACCCTATGGAAAGACTTCGTCACATTCTCAATCTGCCAGTACTCCATCTTGGTGAGTACTTATCCAGCGGCCACTGGTGGCAACAAGATGAGAGTGTGTCATGTGGGTAAAGTGTACAACTTCTGCAGAAGATAAAAACCTAAGTACTTAGCCGTGTCCCCGGTTATGGACAATACTGAGCAACTAAGGCCTGAAGCTATGGGAAATCTCGACATTCCATTTTCTAAAAGTAAAACTCAAAAGATTTTGACAAAGACTTGAAGCACTTGGGGTGTACCAAGGAGCTCAAAAGATTTTGACAAAGATTTGAAGCACTTGGGGTGTACCAAGGAGCTCAAAAGATTTTGACAAAGACTTGAAGCACTTGGGGTGTACCAAGGAGCTCAAAAGATTTTTGACAAATATATGAAGCACTTGGGGTGTACCAAGGAGCTCAGAAAGATTTTGACAAAAGATCAAAATTATTTTGAAAAAGATAGGAAAAATATTATTGCTTTCTGCAAACAAGCCTAAACCCTACCTAGCCAAATATGCATGTAATGATAGGATCCACTTAATTCTACATATTAGTGAAACTTGCCAATACAATTCAAATGTATTGACCCTTGTGGCTGTAACTTGTTATGTTGCAGGTTTGATTGATATTAGTGAAGTTGATTGATTAGGATTACAAGTCTACAACCAACATGTTTGCCTGTGGCACTTTGAAGATGAAGGACCCCATGCTTATAGATATTCTGCTGCAATGTAATGTGATAGCCAAATGAGCTATGTAAGATGTAATGAATTATTTTATTCCTGGTTATAAAGCTGTATTATGACCTTTGTTTCTTGATATTACATCTTAACTGTGGATGCTAGCTATTGATCCAGGGACTAGCATTGTAAACACAGGGATCTCTACCTTATTAAAGGTTGGGACCTCCTACAAAACTTTTAAAATTTTCGGACTTATGTTTCATAAAGTAGATATACCCATATCTACTAAAGTCATTCGTGAAAGTAAGAACATAACGATATCCACCACGCGATGCTACACTCATTGGACCACACACATCGGTATGTATTATTTCCAATAAGTCCGTAGGTCGCTCCATTATGCTAGAGAATGGAGTCTTAGTGATTTTTCCCATTAGACATGCTTTGCATATTTCAAGTGATTCAAGAAGTCCATCGGAATGAAGTTTCTTCATGCGCTTCACTCCAATGTGACCAAGACACCAGTGCCACATGTATGTGGAATTATCATTCAGTCTCATTCGTTTAGCATCTATGTTGTGAACATGTGTATCACTACTATCGAGATTCAATAAGAATAGACCATCCATCTCAGGTGCATGACCATAACAGTTATTACTCATATAAATCGAGAAACCATTATTCTCGGACTTCAACGAGTAACCGTCTCGCAATAAACAAGATCCAGATAGCTTAACACATGCACCAAATAACAATAATTTAAGTTTAAAACTAATCTCGGCGGTAGATGACGAGGGAGCATGTCGACGCTGATCACATCAACCTTGGAGACATTTCCAACGCGCATCATCACCTCGTCTCTCGCTAGTCTTCGTTTATTCTGCAGCACCTGTTTCGAGTTACAAATATGAGAAACCGAACCAGTATCAAATACCCAGGCACTACTATGATTACTAGTAAGATACACATCAATAACATGTATATCAAATATACCTTTCTTATTGATGTTGCCATTCTTCAGATCTGCCAGGTACTTGGGGCAATTCCTCTTCCAGTGATCTTTGCCCTTGGAGTAAAACACTTAGTATCAGGCTTAGGACCAGCCTTGGGCTTCTTAGCAGGCGCGACAACTTTCTTGCCACCCTTCTTGAAGTTTCCCTTATTCTTAGGCTTGCCTTGCTTCTTGAAATTGGTGGTCTTATTTACCATCAACACTTGGTGCTCTTTCTTGATCTCCACTTCCACAGACTTTAACATGGAGAAGAGTTTAGGCAATGACTTATCCATGCGCTGCATCTTGTAGTTCATCAAAAAGTTCTTGTAACTATGTGGCAGTGACTGGAGGACACGATGAATCCCCAACGCATTAGGAATCGTTATTCCCAAATCTTGGAGTTTGCTTGCGTGCCTAGACATTTTGAGCACATGCTCGCTAATGGAGATGTCCTCTTCCATCTTGCAGTTAAAGAACTTCTCGGAAGCTTCATAGCTTTCCATGGCCGCATGAGTCTCAAATATCATTTGATTTCATTGATAATATCATAAGGGTCGCGGTTCTCAAAGCACTTTTGAAGCTCCGATTCCAAACCGTACATGATGGCACAATAAATTGTGGAGTATTGATTCATCCGAGTGAGGTAAACATTTTTCACCTCATCGGTAGCATCAGCTGCAGGCGGGTCACCCAGCGGTTCATCCAGCACATAGGTCAACTGACCAGCATTGAGGACAATCCTCATGTTAAGAAACCAGTCCGTGAAGTTGCTTCCATTGTTTTTCAACTTTTATTTCTCTAGGAACGCAATAAGATTGATGGTAGGGGCCGCTATGATCTACAACATATTTGCAAAGAGTTTAGACTAAGTTTATGATAAATTGAGTTCAAACTTAATTCTTAAATTAACTAGGTGAACTCCCACTCAAAATAACATCCCTCAAATTGTTTTAGTGATTACATGAACCAAATTCACTACACCAAGTCCAATCTTCATGAGAGAAGATGTAGCTTCAAAGGCGAACAATCAACATGTTCATCATATCATTCATATGACTCATGCTTTACCTTTCGGTATTCCGTGTTCCGAGACCATGTCTGTACATGCTAGGCTCGTCAAGATTAACCATAGTATCTGCATGTGCAAATCTGGCTTGCACCCGTTGTATGCACACGTAGAATCTATCACACCCGATCATCACGAGATGCTTCGAAACGACGAGTCTTAGCAACGGTGCCTACTAAGGACGAACACTTTATTACTTGATATTTAGTGAGAGGGATCATATTATAATGCTATCTTCACAATCTAACCAATACAAGATGCAAAAAAGGATTAACATCACATGCAATTCATAATATGTGATATGGTATGTCCTTTCTTCTTGTGCCTTCAATCTCCATCTCCAAAGCACATACACGATCTCCATCATCACCAGCGTGGCGTCAAGGTCAATGGCGCCGCTTCATGGTTGTCCATCACCAACAACAACTATTACAACTACTTGATGAATAGACACACATGTCCTAATTTTTTTAAAGACAACCATAAGGCTTCTGCCGGTTGCCAACTTACAATAAGGATCATTGCATACATCAAATATAATCCCAATCACATCATGGCCATAACACATCACATGCCCCTGCAAAAACAAGTTAGACGCCTCTAATTTTCTTTGCATGTTTTACATGGCTTGAGGCTTTCAAATAAGAATCGTTCTTACGTACGAACATGAACCATAACACAGATACAAGTGTTGTCAAATACCCATTGTAAATTAAATCTTAACTATGGTGGGAGAGACAGACACCCGCAAAGACACTTGTGAAATACAAGTTGCAAGATGAGCGTGGAGAAAGTCTCATGCGCAATGACAGGTAAGGTTAGTCCGGGCCGCTTCATCCCATCATCCCGCAAGATGCAAAGTACACGAAAATCAAGCGACAACAAAAGCATCAACCCCCATAAAACCATTGTGTTCTACTCATGCAACAGATCTATGCATAGATACGGATCTAATACCACTGTAGGGTACATTTCATGGAAAAAAAATTCTATCGCAAAAACACACAAAACCAAGATCTAATCTACGAGATCGGTGCAACGAGATTGTAGAGAACTAACCCACGTAGATGCAAAAATTTAACGATTTTAGATCTCGTGGTTGATGTAGTCGATCACTTGCCGATCTCAAGATCATGTAGATGATCCTTCTGGCGCCGCGTTCCGGCAGCGCTTCCGCACTCGGTCACACATACGAAGTTGATGAAGACCTTCCTCTCCCAGTTCTAGCGGGCAGTGGAGGTAGTAGATCTCCTCGGAATCCTAGCAGCACGACAGCATGGTGGTGGTGGTGGAGGAGAGAATTTTGCAGGGCTTCGCCTAAGCCGGAGTAGTATGGTGAAGAAGGGAGAGGGAGCCGACAGCTAGGGTTGAGGTGTGAGGGGCCAAGGGGGCACCCCACCCCTTCTTATATAGATGGGGGCTATGTCCAGGGTTCCCACCCCTGGCCGAGTCCTCCCCTAACTCGGCGGCCAAGGGGGGAAAGGTGGGAACTTGCCCTCCAAGTTCCCCCTTACCAAATTAGGGTTTCCCCTTTTCCTTGTGTTGTACGGCTAGCCTCCTTGGGCTTGGTTCGGCTGGCCCTAGGCCCCCATGGCATGCCACTGCCCAAGTGCCCCCCGGGGTGGTGGACCCACTGGTGGTCCCTCTAGAACATTCTAGAAGCTTCGGGTCAAAACATCGAAAACATTTCCGAACCCCGGAAATCGACTTTCCTTATATGAATCTTATCCTCCAGACCATTCCGGATCTCCTCGTGATGTCCTGGATCTAATCCGAAACTCCGAACAACATTCGGTCTCCAACTCATATTCCATATCTACTTAAACAACATCGAACCTTAAGTGTGTAATCCTACGGTTCGTGAACTATGCAGACATGATCGAGACACCTCTCCGGTCAATAACCAACAGCGGGATCTAGAGATCCATAATGGCTCCCACATATTCAATGATAACTTTGTGATCGAATGAACCATTCACATACGATACCAATTCCTTTTGTCGCGCGATACTTTACTTATCCGAGGCGTATCTCTATACCTAGTTCAACCTCGTTATCGATAAGTACTCTTTACTCGTTATGTGATATGACATCCCTTGTGACCTAGTCACATGCTTGCAAGCCAATAGTATGACATTCCACCGAGAGGGACCAGAGTATATCTATCCGCCATATGGATGGACAAATCCCACTCTTGATCCATGTGCTTCAACACATACTTTCAGAATACCTAATGCCATCTTTATAACCACCTAGTTACGGAAGTGGTGTTTGATGTCATCAAAGTACTCATCCGGTGACGGTGAACATGATCTCATGGTCGAAGGATATGATCTTGTTATTAATATGATTAACACTATGGGTGTGTGTCCGTCACATCATTCTTCTAATGATATGATCTTGTTATTGATAACATCCAATGTCCATGATCAGGAAACCATGATCATGTATTAACCAACAAGCTAGTTTCAACAAGAGGCTTACTAGGGACTCTTTTATTTTTACAAAACACACAAGTATTAATGTTTCAGTTAATATAATTATATATTGGGATGTAAACATTTATCAGAAACACAAATATATAATAATAACCACTTTATTATTGCCGCTTGGGCATATCTCCAACAGCATCTCGCCCATCCAACATGCCGCCGCTGGAGAACCGCGTGCCCCGATTAACTCCGCTGGATCAAACTCTTCTTTTGTGTGGCCTTCACTAGTACAAACTCGTTACTTAGAGATTGTGCCTAGAGCTGGTATACCCCAAAAATACAATCCACCGACTGTGTTCATCAACCTCAAGCGGTCGTAATTGTTTGACCACCTCTAACTTTAACCTCAGACGGTTTTAATATGCGCCGTCTCTAGTATGACTACCCCCTCAGCTGCTTGTTAAAACAAAACACCTCTAAATGGAACCTGAGCTGCTTGTTAAAACAAAACACCTCTAAATGGAACCTGAGACGACGACAATTATTGTACGTCTACCCAGATCACTCAACCGCATCCAGTCAGAAATATTAATCGCCTCTAGGGCTCTACCGAGGCGGACCATTATGCCGCCCGCCTCGAAAACTCGCATCATGCATGTTCCCGAGGTAGCGTGCGCATGTTGTTAATGCAATTAGAAAGTGGATATCATGCTAGCCCCACCCACACGAGTCCACACTCACACGTGTCCACTCGAGGACTACGAATGGTCTCGTATATATAAACCCGCTCGGCCTTATTCTTCCACGAGCTCGTGTCATTTCCCCCCAATCTGTCTAGTCAAAAAACCCCAATCCGCACCTTCCACGCACACCAAAGCTCGTTCGCTTGCACCACCACCCTCCTCTTAGCTGTGCCATGAATCATAGGTGTGGAGACGAGCTGGAGGTGAAGCTAGTTGGAGGCACAATAGCACATGGCTCGGTCGTCGCCGAGCAGGCGAAGGCGGCTACGGACATGCACGCCTACCGTCGCCAAGTAGGCGAGGCTTCAGGCTCCATGCAGCCAGCAGTCTCCATCGCCGTCAAGCAACATGTGTCCAACAATGTCGTGGTTCAAGTGGTAGATCTGGAGGATGGTCAGGCATTGGCAGGCGGAGGCAACCAACGGGTGCTCTACATCAACGACCCCATCCTCCACCAAAATTCCTCACCCAGTCACAGAGAATGATGAGTTCGAGGAGGAGGCCTCCCATGATGAGTCGGAGGTACTGCTTCGCTACCTTCTCTACTCGTAGCCGCATATTTCATTGTTCATACGTATGATTTTCTCAATCTTCTATAGATTCTTTTGCTCTTGATGTAGGGAATATAAATGTTTGAACAATCGATTGTTTTGGAGATTTGATTTGATCTTCTCATCTGGCAGCTAGTAAATTTACATTTGATCTATAACATTTGATTTTAGGGGTTTTAAGGATTGCTAGCTGAGTGTTCATTTTGGTACACAACAATCATATAACATTACATTTCTATTACTTACTGAGGCCAATGATTCAATTTTGCACCAAAAGAGTGCAAGGCGGAGACACATATATGATGTCAGATTTTTTTATGGATGGTGTTAGTAACCTGAGACAATGTATAACAATATAAGTTATACAATTGGTACTTTAGTTTGCTAACACCATCTCTAAAAGCTTATAAGGCCCCAGATTTATTCTACACATATGAACTATCATATTTGAACTGTTTCTGCATTCATTATTAGATCGTGATTGAAATTTGCTCCAAAAGTTTGAAGGGGCCAGGCGACACACATTTTGTTGGTGTCGGTTTTTTGGGACCCGGTGAGTGACCTAAGGCAATGTACACAAATACAATATAGGTTGTGCTGTTGGTACTTTGGTTCGCTGACGCCATCTCTGAATAATATTATGAGACCCCCAGATTTAATTTACATTCATATGAACTATGATCTTTAAATTGTTATTGCATGTTGATACGTCGTAAACGTATCTATAATTTTTTATGTTCCATGCTTGTTTAGTATCTACTTTGCTTTTCTTTGTCTACACTTTGAGGTATTTTTATATGTTTTTGGTACTAACCTATTAACAAGATGCCATAGTGCCAGTTGCTTGTTTTCTTCTGTTTTTGGTTCCATAAAAGGCAGAAAATCAATATTCTCGGAATTGGACGGGACAAAAGCCAAAATCAATATTTTACCGTGGGGAATACGGAGCCAGAAGACGAGACGGAGGAGGGCCTCGAGGGGGGCCACACCCCCTGGCCAGGCGGCCAGGCCTGGCCTGCGCCTTGGGGGGGGGGGGTGCAGCCGCCTCAGACACTCCCTTGGCCTCCCTCTTCGCCTATAAGAAGCTCCCAATACCTAAACCCTAAGGACCCGATTAATCTTCCACGAAACAGTTCGTAGACGCTGCCACCATCGTCCCTAGATCGGGGGGATCTAAAGCTCTTCCCGGCACCCTGTCGGAGGGGAGAGATCATCCTGGAGGCCTTCTTCATCACCATGCCAGCCTTCGATATGATGCGTGAGTAGTTCCACCTTGGACTACGGGTCCATGTAGTAGCTAAATGGTTGTTTCTCCTCCTTTGTGCTACCATGTTTAGATCTTGTGAGCTCCGTTTATGAACAAGATCATCTATTTGTAATCATGCATGTTGTGTTTGCGGGGATCCGATGGATATTGAGATTACTATGTCATATTGGTTAATGATTATATCTTATTGATTCTATCATGTCTGTGTTGTTTGAGATCTTGCGTGATCTCCATTTCTAGTAGCTATCTTGGCCAAGTAGATGCTAGTGACTCCAAGAGGGAGTATTTATGCTCGATAGTGGGTCCATGCCTCTATTTAATCTAGGGAAGTGACAGAAAGCTCTAAGGTTATAGATGTGCTATTGCTACTAGGGAGAAAACAACGATCTCTTGTTCATGGAACAAGTGGATTGTTTACCTTACACACTTTGCTTAAAGAAGTTATCCGTTGCTTGCAACTTAATACTGGAGGGGGTTCTGATGATAAACTGAAGGTGGATTACTAGTCATAGATGCAGTTGGATGGCAGTCTATGTATCTTGTTGTATTGCCCAATCAAATCTCATAGGATTATGAATGTATAGTATTGCATTGTTATGCCTTGCTCTGTCCTGTCAATTGCCTTGCTGTAATTTATTTACCTAGCATGTTATGTTGTTTATCTTAAGGAGAACACCTCTAGTGAACTATGGACCCCGGTCCAATCTTTACCATTGATACAACTTTCACTGTTCCTGTTTACTTTCTGGAAACCACCATTACCTTCCACACCATACAGTTAATCATTTGTTTTCAGCAAACTGGTGAGATTGACAACCTCACTTGATTGCGGCAAAGTCTTGAGTTTGTGTTGTGTAGGTTTCCAAGTTGCTAGCAACACCTTTGGGTCGTTTCCTTCCTCATACTGGTTCGATAACCTTGGTTTCTTTCTGAGGGAAAACTTGCTATTGTGCTCATCATACCTTTCTCTTGGGGTTTCCCAACGAAGCTCTACAGTGATCTGAGCTGCATCACATGCATTCATAGTGTGTAAGAATTACATTTTGTTTCTCACTGAGGCCGATTATTGAAATTTGCCCCAAAAGATTGCAGGGGTGACACACTTTGTTGGTGTCCGTTTTTTAGGGACGAGTAAGTGAACTTGAGGCAATGTACACAAACAATATAGGTTGTGCTGTTGGTACTTTGGTTCACTTACTCCATCTCTGAAAAAACTTATGAGGCCCCTAGATTTATTCTACATTCTTATGAACTATATGATCTTTGAATTTTTATTGCATGCATTCATAGTGTATAATAAGAATTACATTTCATTTTCTAACTAAGGCCGATGATTGAAATTTGCCCCAAAAGATTGAAGGGTGATACACATTTGTTGGTGTCATTTTTTAGGGATGGGTTAGTGAACCTGAGGCAGCTACACAAACAATATAGGTTGTGTTGTTGGTACTTTGGTTCCCTAACTCCATCTCTAAAAAATTATGAGGCCCATGATTTATTCTCATATAAACTATATGATCTTTGAATTATCTCTGCTATATATTTTATTGCGGCCAATGATTGAAATTTTTCCTCAAAAGAGAGGTAGTACACATTGGTGTCAGATTTTTTCAGGAATGAGTTAGCGAACCCGAGGCAATGTACACGAAAAATAGGTTGTGCAATGGTTAATTGCTTTTCCAACTCCATCTTTGAAAAAATTATGAGGCCCCTAATTTATTCTCATATGAACTATATGATCTTTGAATTGTTTCTGCTATATATCTTATGGTGGACAATGATTGAAATTTGCCCCAAAAGAGAGGCACTACATATTGGTGTCAGATTTTTTCAGGGATGATTTAGCGAACCCGGGGCAATGTACAAGAACAATAGGTTGTGCAATGGGTACTTGGTTTGCTTACGCCATCCCTAAAGAAACTTATGAGGCCACAGACTTTGTTCTACATATAACTCTGATCCAATCAATTTAATATTATCTTACATATGTTGTCAATCATATGCATGAGTTCTAAGTTATGTTCTTAAAAATCTACAGGAGGTATATGATGGCGTGGACTCTAGAAAGTACTATAGGGACAACAAGAGCCGCTACGTGCCGAGGAAGTTGCGGCATTGGAAAATACATTTCCACTGTAGGGGGAGACTGTTTTGCCCATTCTGTGGCAGAGTCATCGACTCGGACATCCATAGCTCTATCCAGCATGAAGTGGACATTGGAAAAGATCCAGGCTATAAGCATCACCTGAAGACCTTGGCTCGGCACTGATACGTCGGAAATGTATCTATAATTTTTGATGCTGCATGATTGTTTAGTATCTACTTTGCTTTGGTTTGTCTACACTTTGAGGTGTTTTTATATCTTTTCTGGAACTAACCTATTAACAAGTTGCCATAGTGCCAGTTGCCTGTTTTCTTCTTTTTTTGGTTCCAGAAAAGCAGAAAATCAATATTCTCGGAATTGGACGGAACAAAATCCAAAGTCAATATTTTACCGTGAGGGACACGAATACAGAGGACGAGACGGAGATGCAAACCAGGGCGCCCAGACCCCCCTAGGTGTGGCTGGGCCCTGCCCTGCGCCTGGGCAGGGTGTGGCCTCCCTGGCCGCCTCCCATCCTCGCCTCTTCGCCTATAAGAAGCCCCTGATGCATAAACCCTAAGTACCCGATCAATATTCCATGAAACCTTTGGTAGCCGCTGCCACCGTCGTCCCTAGATCTGGGGGATCTGAAGTTCTTCCCGGCACCCTGCCGGAGGGGAGATCATCCCGGAGGCCTTCTCTCCGGTATGATGCGTGAGTAGTTCTACCTTGGACAATGGGTCCATGTAGTATCTAGATGGTTGTATCTCCTCCTTTGTCCTTTCATGTATAGATCTTGAGCTCCGTTCATGATCAAGATCTAATCTATTTGTAATCATGCATGTTGTGTTTGCGGGGATCCGATGGATATTGAGATTACTATGTCAGATTGATTAATGGTTTTGTCTATTTGATTCTATCATGTCTGTGTTGTTTGTGATCTTGCATGCTCTCCGTTGTTAGTAGCTATCTTGGCCGAGTAGTTGCTAGTGACTCCAAGAGGGGGTATTTATGCTCGATAGTGGGTTCATGCCTCTAGTTTCCAAGGGAAGTGACAGAAATATCTTCGGTTGTAGATGTGTTGTTGCTACTAGGGAGAAAACAACGGTCTCTTGTTCATGGAACACGTGGATTATTTACCTTACACACTTTGCTTAAAGCAGTTGTCTGTTGCTTGCAACTTAATACTGGAGGGGGTTCAGATGATAACCTGAAGGTGGACTTCTAGTCATAGATGCAGTTGGATGGCGGTCTATGTATATTGTTGTATTGCCCAATCGAATCTCATAGGATCTTTTTGTCTGGTATTGCATTGTTATGCCTTGCTCAGTTCCTGTCAATTTCCCTGCTGTAATTTGTTTACCCTTCATGCCATGTTGTTTATCTAAGGAGAGCACCTCTAGTGAACTATGAACCCTGGCCCAATCTTTACCATTAATACATCTTCCACTGTTACTTGTTTACTTGCTACAAACCATTACCTTCCACACCATACGTTTAATCCTTTGTTACAGCAAACCGGTGAGCTTGATAACCTCACTGATTCGTTGGGGCAAAGTCTTGAGTTTGTGTTGTGCAGGTCTCCACGTTGCTTACAACACCTGTGTGACGTTTCCTTCCTCCTACTGGTTCGATAACCTCGGTTTCTTACTGAGGGAAACTTGCTGCTATGCTGCTTCCCACCTTGCTCTTGGGGTTCCCAACAGGCTCCACGTCAACCACGTGTACAGCCATCAAGCTCTTTTCTAGCGCCGTGCTTGGGAATAAATAAATAAACTCCCACGTCAACAAGGTGCCATCAAGGAGTCATCAGGCACGCAGCCTACGGAAAATTCCTTTGGGAATATGTCAGGACTGGCATGTTTCCCCTGGAGTAGGCTATGCATGCTCCTCCTGCTGCTGCCCCTGCTAAGGCATCTCTGTGTCCCTCCTGCTACTGCCCCTGCATATTTTGTATATTTTAATTATTAACTAGTTGCATGTAAGACAGTTTCACTCCAGTGGCGGTGATTATATATATATATATTAATCTCCTTTATATGTGGAGTTTCTTAAAATTACAGTGTTCAATTATATTACTGATCATGCACTAGTACAAACTTTTCCTAGTGATGCGCATGCACACTACTAAATATTTTTAGTGTTCAATTATATTACTGATCATGCTCATGCACACTCCCAAATATTTCTAGTGCACACTACCTAAAACAGGAGAAACAACCATCTAGCTATTGTATGGAGGAGAAACAACCATCTAGCTACTATATGGACCAATAGTCCAAGGGTGAACTACTCACGCATCATACCGGAGGCTGGCATGGTGATGAAGAAGGCCTCCGGGATGATCTCTCCCCTCCGGTAGGGTGCCGGGAAGAGCTTCATATTCCGCCGATCTAGGGACGATGGTGGCGGTGGCTACGGACTGTTTCTTGGAGATCTGATCGGGTGCTTAGGGTTTCTGCATCAGGGGACTTTCTAGGCGAAGGGGCGAGGCAGGAGGCTGGCCAGGGGGCCCACACCCTGCCCTGGCGCGGTCTATGGTGGACCCGTGCCTGGGGGGTGTGTGGCCACCCTGTGGCCCCCCTTCGGCTGCCCTTCGGTCTCTGTGTTCGTTCCGGTAAAATCTGGACTTTGGATTTTGTCCCGTCCAATTCCGAGAATATTTCCTTACTAGATTTTCTGAAACCAAAAACATCAGAAAACAGGTAACTGGCACTGCGGCATCTTATTAATAGGTTAGTCCCAGAAAATGTATAAAAATACCTCAAAGTGTAGACAAAGCATAGCAAAGTTGATACTAAACAAGAATGGAACATCAAAAATTATAAATACATTTGCGACGTATCAAGCATCCCCAAGCTTAACTCCTGCTCGTCCTCGAGTAGGTAAGTGATAAAAAGAATAATTTTTGAGGTGACATGCACCATCACAATCTTGATCAAACCATTGGAAAAGCATTGAAAGCTAGGATCAAAGTACTCTAAACATGAGCATGAAAGATGTAGTTCTAACAATAAGACATAACAACTATGTTGCAACATGAAAAGATACAAACAAAGATCATGAATAACAATGCATTGAAAGACGTTTGTTTGTTTCACATATACAAAACATAGCATAGTGGTATTCAGCTTGTCCCTCATGGAGTAGCAAAACATAAATGCATAGGACACCTTTAAAGTTCATAAGGGTGACTAGATACAAATAGTTCAAGAACAAGCAATATCAACATTATGAATTAATCAATAAGTTTTGGGACAATGCACATAAAACTAAGAATGACAACTATGCTATGTTAATTGGTGCATAAAGATAGAAGTGTATACTCAATATAAAAGTAGGAAGGGCCCTTCACAGAGGGAAGGAGGGATTTCAAGTTTCATAAAGAGCTTCCAAAAATTATGGTACTTGTTAGCTTTCAGCTCTCATTGCCCCTATCATAAGCATCTTGAAGTGATTAAGGTTAAAGTGAAACCAATATGGAGTATATGCTTGACAAATCATAAGTTGGCAATCTCATGTCCTTTGAGTACGAGGGTCGTTCCACATGCTACTCAACTTTAGTCACCGGTA
The DNA here is from genome assembly GCA_916181665.1 of Avena sativa. Taxonomy (NCBI): domain Eukaryota; kingdom Viridiplantae; phylum Streptophyta; class Magnoliopsida; order Poales; family Poaceae; genus Avena; species Avena sativa. Next base: position 202,908,167 of record OV702282.1, read on the forward strand.
AGTTCTTATCATTGTAAGTATATGTGTATCATAGAGAACCGCCAACGGGGTACCCCTTGCCCCATGACATAGGAGCTATCCCATATCAAAATGACAAGGCAACAGACAATGAGCATCTCAGCAATTTTTTTATTTGCTATTTGCATAGGTTTTTATTGAGAATGCTTCATAGATTGCTCACTAAGGTTATACTCCAAGTTTCCACCATGATTAGGAATGGTTTAGGATAGTGGCCCAGGCGTTTCTCTAACACATATACATAACTCCATGGACTTAAAAGCTCCCCTTTTATTTCACCGCCGACATCCGCAAAAAAAGATCATGATATCAACTGGGTAATACGTACATGTGTTGAAAGCTTTCCCCGTGACAACACGGTTCTGCTAATTCCCAACTTATAAGTGCAAGAATATACAACATATATGACACAATGGTTCAAGTTTAATAGGGGCAAGAAAAATAAAGTGCACCATCAATTTTGTAAGAGCTTTAATCACTAATCTTCTCAAAACAAGTTTAATTTGGAATGGTGTAACATACCATGTATAGGAATTTATAGTGGACTCTTTGGAATAACTTGGTTTCTTGGGAGTTGGATGCATGAGTAGAGCTTACTCAATACAAGTGGAGGCTATCAAAAGACTGGGAGCGACCAACTAAGAGAGCAATAATGGCCATAATCATGCAGAGCGACAAAATATTATCAACCAAAGCATAAAGTGATATCACAAGTCAAAAACTAAATGATCATAGAGGCTAAGGTTACTGGTTCATAGTCATAATATGGTGTGAGCATGTGCCAACTCAACCCAAATAAAGCATCAAAGGAGAATACCACAATATTATGATTTTGTATGCTAAATCAACACATGATTCTTTCAAGGCACATTAAGCGATCTCAGTTGTTTGGAACAAGTCATGCTACATCAATAATCACTAAGCATAAGGTCAAAACAAAATTTAGCATGACATGATAAAGTCTAAGCCACATCCAAAACAAGCTCCCTTTTGTACCACTTAAGCATGAAACTTTCTACTCTTTTCCAACACCAATCAACTTATTTGAAACAACACAGCGAATGCGGGGGTACAACTAATTTATTCAAGCAACTAAGCAAACGAAAACCAAAAAAGAAAACTAAGACGCTCCAAGAACAACACAATAGTGCATGAAACAATAAAAACAAAGTGTCTAGAAAGAGACCTGGGATTTTTATTGATAAAGAAGGGGATGCCTTGGGCATTCCCAAGCTTTTACGCTTGTACCTCTTGAATATTTCTTGGGGTGACACAGGGTGGCATCCCCAAGCTTGAGATTTTGTCCATTCCTCATCTCATCTCATCACATCATTCTTTCCCTACACTTGAATTTTCCTTCATACAAATCTTCACACAATCTTCATTATCAACATTAGTGTATTCAAGATAATAGGCCCTTGGGTTTAGTTTCAAAACAAGTAAAACCTTCATCAAAACACAATATACTATAGCAATTCCTTTAAAAAGCTCAAGTGATCAAGGAGAACTCAAAAAGAAACCGATAAGAGGCAAATGCAATTAATGGCAAAAATCTGTCAAAATAGACCAGCAGGTAAAAACTGATTTTTTTCGAAGACCTTCTGTTGATCAAATTAAAAATTGTTGAACTAACGAAAGTTAACAACATGGGTAATTTACTCAGAAAATTACAGCTCAATCCAACATACAGAGATTTTTCACGAATTTTTACAGTGAAGCACAAAAATCTGTTTCGGGAGAGCAACTTCCCCAAATCTTACTTCTCTCTCATTAGAGGTTGTTCTTGGCACATAAATCACACAAAAAGGATAAGGAGAGGTTATTACAGACGTAATAACTTCCAATACTCAATAAACCTATTGGGTTATCTCCTAAGAAGTACTTTTCTTTAACACCTTTAAGTTAGGCATGATAGTTTGAGATGATGCTCACATAATAAATATGAATTGAAGTAAAAGAAAGCATCAAGAAGCAAATTTAGAACATATTTAAGTCTAACCCACTTCCTATGCATAGGAATCTTGTAAGAAAATAAATCAAAGAAGCACATAGTGACAATAATGGGTAGATAAAACAAGAGCAACTTCAAAACTTTCAGCACATAGAGAGGTGTTTCAATACCATGAAAACTTCTACAACCATATTTTCCTCTCTCATAATAATTTTAAGTAGCCTCATGAATAAACTCAACAATATAATTATCACTTAAAGCATGCTTTTCATGATCTACAAACACATAATTTCTATCAAGCTCAAAAATAGTGGGATTAAAACCTTCAAACCCACTTTTAACAATTTTATAACAAGGTGACTGATCATTCTCAAGAGGTATGGGGTTCCAAGATAAAGCCAAGACCCCTCCAGTATAATTTTTAATAGTAGTACAATTAATATTATCAACCAATATAGGACCATCATCTAGAGCTTTATCATAAACATTTTCTAAGCAAAATTATTTAGTACCATGCATTTCGAAGTTAGGCACAAATAAAGGATTATCATAAGATTTATCAAAATATCATGGATTATCATAGGTAACATGAGCATAATTATTATCACAAGTTTTACCCATAGTAGATATTTCAAAAGGGTCCACATGAACATAACATTCATCCTCCTTTGGTAAGCACAGAGGACAATCAAATAATGTAAGGGATAAAGAGTTACTCTCATTAGAAGGCAAGCATGGGTAGCTAATCCATTCTTCCTCCTTTTGTTCATTACTCTCGTCCTCTTTTTCATCTAATGAGCTTCACGTTTCAGCAATTTCTTATTCCATAAGCTCCTACAAGGCATTAGTCTCTTCCGTTTGTGGAAAGCATCTATTAATATATTCAAGAATATAGCCATTTTCTTACTTGTAATTATCAAAGCAAAATTTAAGTATATCATAAACCTCGTATTTATAAGGTGAATCATCAGTATTTTCAAGCAAACTAGCAAGTTCAAATGCACCCTTCCAAGCAATAAATTCTTCAATTTGTTCCACATCATAAAAGTCATAATTTCCTTTAACATAAGAAGATATGGTAACATTATCATTATACTCACATTGAAAAGGGAGGTGTTTATACCTCCTACACCAACAAGATTTATCAAAGCAATAAGTAACATTATAAGTAGAGCACACGTTTCTAGCAATGGTATTCAATTTATCAATTTGTTCACATAAGTGTTTCCCTTTTTGTGTCAAGTGGTGTTCCTTATAATAATTTTTTTGTTCTTCCATGAACCCACCTTGCCAATAAGAACTCGTTTCAAAGAAACCAACCATTGATAGAAAGCATGATAAAGCAAGGCAAACAAAACTATTTTTTTGTATTTAAAAAAAAGAGAAACAAGCAAAACAAAGAAAAACTAAAACAAAGTAAAGAGAGTGGTTGTGAGAGACTCCCCTTGTAAAGTTGTCCTTAACTCCCCAGCAACGGCGCCAGAAAAAGTCTTGATGGGCTCAAATCACTGTAGAGCTTCGTTGGGATACCCCAAGAGGAAGGTGTGATGAGAACAACAGTAAGTTTTCCATCAGTTATGAAACCAAGGTTATGGAGACAGTAGGAGCAAGGAAACAACTCCAAGGTGTTGCTAACCACTTGGAATCCTGCACAACACAAACTCAAGACTTTGACCCAACTTACAGTGAGGTTGCCAATCTGACTGGTTTGCTGAAAACAAAGGATTAAACATATAGTATGGAAGATAATAGTTGCTTATAGAGAGTAAACAGTAATAGTGGATGATGTATCAATGGTAAAGATTGGACCGGAGTCCACAGTTCACTATAGGTGTTCTCCTTGAGATAAATGACATGCTGGATGAAAAAATTACAGTGGGGAAATTGACAGGATTGAGCAAGCATAACAATGCAAATATTAGACATCATGATTTCTATGAGATTTGATTGGGCATTACAAAAATATACATAGACCATAATCCAACTACATCTATGACTAATAATCCACCTTCAGGTTATCATCCGAACCCCTTCCAGTATTAAGTTGCAAGCAACGGATAATTGCATTAAGCAATGTGTGTAAAGTAAACAATACAATTATTCCATGAACAAAAGATTGTTGTTTTCTCCCTAGTAGCAACAACACATCTACAACCTCAGAGATTTCTGTCACTACCCTAGATTACTAGAGGCATGAACCCACTATCGAGCATAAATACTCCCTCTTGGAGTCACAAGCATCTACTTGGCCAAGATAGCTACTAGCAACAGAGAGCATGCAAGATCACAAATAACACAGACATGATAGAATCAATAATCAATATGACATGATAGAATCAATAATCAATATGACATGATAGAATCAATAATTAATCTGACATAATATCTCAATATCCATCGAATGTCCGCAAACACAACATGTATGCTTACAAATAGATGATCTTGATCATGAACGGAGCTCACAAGATCTAAACATGATAGCACAAAGGAGGATAAACAACCATCTAGATACTGTATGGACCCATAGTCCAAGGGTGAACTACTCACGCATCATAACGGAGGCTGGCATGGTGATGAAGAAGGCCTCCGGGATGATCTCTCCCCTCCGGCAGGGTGCCGGGAAGATCTTCAGATTCCCCCGATCTAGGGACGATGGTGGTGGCGGCTACAGACTATTTCGTGGAGATCTGATCGGGTGCTTAGTGTTTCTGCATCAGGGGGACTTTATAGGCGAAGGGGCTAGGCAGGAGGCCGGCCAGGGGGTGCACACCCTTCCCACTTCGGCTGACCTTCAGTCTCTGTGTTCGTTTCGATAAAATGCTGACTTTGGCTTTTATCCCGTCCAATTCCGAGAATATTTCCTTACTAGCTTTTCTGAAACCAAAAACAACATAAAACAGGCAACTGGCACTGTGGCATCTTGTTAATAGGTTAGTCCCAGAAAATGTATAAAAATACCTCAAAATGTAGACAAAGCATAGTAAAGTTGATACTAAACAAGCATGAAACATCAAAAATTATAGATACGTTTACGACATATGTCTGTTTGTCTTGTCTTCTGAAATGTGGAGATATGCCCCTTATGAAAATAACGCAAAAGAAGCATATGCTTCCTAGCTACCAAACGTATGTTGGGCATATAGTCACACAGGGGCAAGAGGTACCTCAACGATGCAATTTTTATGACAACCTATGCTATACAATGAAAGGTTATAGTATTAGTTTATTGGTAAAGGTGCATGAGACATTCAACTTGTAAACTATTTAACACATGAACCATATGCAACTTTTGAAACAAAAAGCTACCTAGAACCCCATCCTTATTAGTATTGTTGACATGAACTACATAGCTCAAAACTTTATTTTACATTATTTATGAAGGGTTAACATATGTATTCAATGCTTACTTTCGGTACGAGAAGCAAAACATCTCAAGGGAAGACATGAAACTAAGAAGTGAGTCTTTTAGTCAAGCATTAAACTAAGAATTGGGCCCAAAAAATAAAAGTAGAGGCATAAAACACCAATGCTGATGATAGGAAGAGTCTCTTATTCTATAGGTTCATCAAAGTGTGCTTGAAGGTTTTTTTGTTCCTCATTTGTTTTAAGCACACCATTACTTATTGTTTTGTTTATAGATGTGCAAAAGATACAACTTGATAGTACACTTGCTTATCATGTTTCATTGAAAAGATTTGAACCTATGAACTTTGTATGATAATGAAAGAATCAAAGTAACAAACTCCAAAGTCCATGTTTATTTTTATCACCTTTATGCTCGAGCATGATCATAGGTTAAGCTTAGGGATGTTGATGCATGTAATATGCATACATGAACTTTGTAGTTTATTGACATGTTTACCCACATATCTGCATCATATATAATGTTATATCCATGTTTTACATTAATTTTTGGGGATTTACCAATAATCCCCTTCATTTTGGTTATAACTATGTTTGGCACTATTTGACAAAAACACCTTTTGTTAGTATTTTTGCGATTACGGGAGCTACGAGACTCCAAAAAGGGCATGGTCAGAGGCCACAGTGCACAAATTTCGAGACACATCCAGCATGCAAAAGGAGGACATCAGGAGCCCAACAGGCTAGGAGAAATCCCAGAGGGCGCGCCCTCTAGGGTGTTTTGCCCCTCGGCCATCCGATTCGCCTCAATCTTTCGGGCGCCAACTTCTTTTGACCTAAAAATGACTATATATATCATGGGGAGGCCATCCTCAGAACAGAGGAGGCGGAGATACAAAACACCAAGAATAAAGAGTCCGTTAGCCGCTGCTGGAGGAGATTGGAGGGGGAACCGCTGCCGGAATTGCCTCCAGCCGCCTCTCCTCCTTCACCAACGCCTCCTCATCACTCTCCATGATGAGAGGGGAGTAGTCCACCCCCTGTACTTTGGGTTTATGGTGTTAACTTGATCTAATCTCTCCATGTATGATCATTGTTGAAGTTCACATGATGTGCCTTGCATGAGTATGGATCTATCTATTTAATTCCTGTGGTGGATATTGTGTTATGAGATAGTACTTGTTATTTATTTACCATTGTGTTGGATCTTGTATGATTTTTCATACTTTAGGGATATTTTATGATGCATGTAATGGTTTAGATCTATACATAATGCCTTGTTTATCCATATCATGAGGTGATTGACACCACCAAGCGAGGGTAGATGAGAGAGATGTGATAATACTCACAACATATGAATCATTGCACTATTGTTTAGAATGTTTTCCATTAAGAAGTATGATGTATGTAGGTAATGGGTGATCGAGTGACAGCGGCATATGTATTGAGTGACAGCAATGCAGCCCAACGTCCTTTATCTAGGGGTAAAAAGGGAGAAGTATGATGTGTGGTGTGACAAAATCCAAATGCTAGCCTTATTATAAGGGTGACCTAGAAACACAAAGGAGTACTTCTTTCACCTATGTGTTTTATGACATATAGCCACCATAAAAGTACCATTAAAACATGACAATTGTGTGTACCTTTACTATCTATAATATGATAATCACCATAGATGGAGAAGAGAGGATTAAGTGAACCCGTGTCCATTGTTCCTATAAAATAAAGCTCTTGTCTTGTCCTCTTGCATTGAAGAGGATTGAGACCCTTTTATATTCTTATTTTGTTACATTAAACTTCCAACCATTAAAACAATCATCTTATTTTTTAAAACTTGCTTAGTGCAGAATCAACTAAAGCTTGTGACACTTTAGTTGTAGAGAATAGATAGCATTTCCTTCTTGCTTCTGCGGATCGATACCCAACTTCCACATTGAGAGGTACTACGGTGACCCCTACACTTGAGGGTTATCAACACCAAACTGAGTGTTTCACTAGAATCGAATAAGAGGAAATTGCATGTAGCTCCCTATGTTGGACCATGGTGTTCTGTCGATTTTAGTGGGATTTAGTGTTGGATTGGTTTGGACCACTACTGATGTTTGCTGAAGCAGTCTATTGCTCATTAGATTGGACTTGGTGACATCTACTTGCAGCTAATAAGTCTTCAAAGCGGTTTATCCCGACTTTTTTATTTTGCAATCAGTAGTGCCTCAACTGAACTTATAATATCTTAATTTGCTGAACTGCCTATTAGCTAATATAGGTCGTTTGGTATCCATCGTTTGGGTCTAGAATCCTGGAATTCATTTTGTCATTTCATCCCTATGCTGTTTGATTGGCACGGAATTGGGCCGTCATTTTATTTGGCAAATCCATCCAAATATCCCTATGTGTAAACTCAATTCCTATCTCAGACCTGTCATTTCCAATTTCTGGTGGCAGCCAAACATATGGGTGTTTTTAGAATCATAATATAAATGAAATGAATCCATGTATTCATTTCATTTCTACTAAATGAAATGAATAATACCTGGATACCAAACGACCTCTAAAGTGATGTCATGCCTATTGTCAATTTTTTTTGTTATAAGATTTCCTCGCTTTGTTGTTTACATAAGGAGCTGTTTTACGATGATTGGAGCGGTACTTTTGGTACCGCGCTGGGTGCTGTCCCGTACCGTTGGCTATAATTTTTTCTAGCTATTGATTAAGACGCTAGATTATGCTCTCTATCAAGATTTGGATGCAGAAACAAGCGGACAACCAGAGGCGGAGATCGCATCTGATGATCAACGAGTAGAAAAGGAACCAGCGGCCAGAAGCGGGAATCAATCTAGCAAACACACACGCAAGCAGTCTCAGCCTTGGAGCACAAAAGCAGCCCCATCTAGAGGCACAGCTCTCGAGCCCTGAAGGACGGACGGCTCTCACACCTACGGCACAGCTCGCGGAAATACATAGGTAATCTCATCCAAGATCGGGTCAACATAGCCAAAAGAAAACAACACCCAAGAAACCACCTGCACCTACGATCCTGCAGCCAAAACACATCTACAAATCTCCAACTAGCTACCCAATCTCCAAACATCCATCGATCAGCACCCACACAGCCCAAATACCATACACGTACACTCATTTGATCAGCACCCACACAGCCCAAATACCATACACATACACTCATTCAAGGTCAGTAGAGAGGAGGCCATGGAGAAGAAGCTAGCATCCCTAGATGCGTCGTCTGCCGGGTGTGCAGTCCGACGCCGGCTACAACTCCATAAGGCCAGGGCTGTCGGCGACTAGGCCGAAGCGCCCTCCGCTCCCGTGTGTAGCCCGGTGTCACCTCAGCCTCTAGGAACGGCGACGGGACTGCTGGCGAGCAGATCGGTTACTGAAGAATGACAGCGTCGGCGGTGTGCAGAGGTGCTGTCTCCACTCCCACAAGCCGCGCTCCGCTGACGACGGCGATGACAGCGACAGGGCTGCCGGCGGACAAGCTGGCGGCATACTCCATCTCCACTCCTACGAGCCGGGCGCGGGACCGTTGGTGAGCAACCCGGCGCCATCTCCACTTCGAAACCATGCCGAGGACGACGGTCTAGAGGACGCGGGACTGCATCTCCGCACAGTCCTTCACAGCTGCACAAACTGCGAGTTGAGGTGCTACCAGGTACCAGCGAGCACCCCGCCGTGGCGTCTTCGGTGGGCACCTTCTGCTGTCTTCACTGGTGTGCAGGTGCGGGCGGCGCACCGATGTTGAGGCTGCGGCGCACAGCCCATGGGCGCTCCTCGATCTTTGAAGACGACATCGTCGTGCCATCACTGGGCTGGAAGCGCATGGCCGTCGCAGCCATCTAGATCATCCTGAGCACGCACGCGAGGCCTCATTTGTCCAGGTGGTGTGTGCACATCTACACGCAGGCATTCATGCCGCCAAGTCAGTGCGGGAGCTTCATTGAAAAGGCACGGGTGATGGGCCACTGCAAGTGAACACTTCACCGGCGTACAGGTCCAGCTCGACCTAGCTACCGCCCGACTCGTCCCACCGCAAGCACAGCGAAGCAAAGATAGGAGGAGAACTGGAAAGGGCTCCGTGGAGAGAGTGAGTAGCCACAGGGAGGAAGATACGATGGAGAGAGATCGGTGGATATTTTTTTTATGGGGAAATATAGATTTTAGACCACCCACTCACGATTACGTCCTCTAATCAACTAAAATAACACATCTTTTATGGTACCGATCCTACCTTATTTTTGTACCGGTCCCACACTATATGTACTGTCTGTTACCGCTAGGTTTGTGCCGCTATTTTTTTACCGTTAGATCAAGATTGATGGACGGTTATTTAAAATGTCAACCACTCTAAGACTTGTATTACATAACATGTACAACCATGACTGTAGAGGTCTCCTCTAATCTTTAGCTCCTAACCGTTTGAAATAGTAGAGATGTCCACACAGTATGTTAAACAAAATTTCTAAAAGTAATATCCGATGATGGCTCAATCTTGTACATTTACATCTAGTCAAATTTTTTCAATTTGCTATGCTATTGGCAGTGGTTTGTGGCTTTTTGGTAAATGGTTCTGCTATTAGCTAATTTATGATCTCATTTGTGATCTTATCGAGATATTTAGCACCATACCTGATATTTTGCACCACACAAATAGGTTTATCTATCCTTCAGTGACATGCAACTAAGATGATATATTGGTTTTTGATCTTTCTTTTCTTCGACAATTGACATTTAAAATTTAGCGTTTCTTAGATATTAGAATAACGCAATAACCTTAAGATGTTAGCCTGGCGAAACTCACTTGTCCACACTGTAGATTGACATTGTTTGCGAAGTAGTTAAGTAGGCTTAACCAGTTGATATTATAACAATTCAGTTATATTTGTTTATCAAATTTTTGGGATAAGTACGAGTAGGGCGTACTTCTTTTTGGGTAAGTTCAACCAGGGCCGGTCCTAGGGGGACTAGCTGGGCAGCCGTTCCGGGTCCAAAAAAACTAGGGGCCCAAATATATACAGGCCTAGTATAAAAAGATCCTATGAATCTATCGTTCGCCAGCCAGACACGTACGGTAATTAGGCTCTGGCGGTAATCGATCCTAGGCATCCATCATTCGGTGAAGGGCTCAATATTTCTCATGTCTGGGTACGCATCGATATTACTCACATCTGGGGGCATCAATCGCTCGCCAGTCGCCAGGCTTGACGCTAGTACACGACGATCACGCTAGGGATTGCTCGCCTCGACTCAACCACGAGTCCACCATGTCCATGACCCTGTGCTTTCGCTTCAGCTGTTCGGCTTCCCACATACGGTACCGAGTCCGCAGGCTCCTGCCGTCGCCTGATAGCCTCCCCACTCCCCTGGATCAAATCGCCGATCAGGAATTCGGGACTCGGGAGCGTCGAGGCTCGAGCCCTCTATGATCCACCAGCGACCGCCAGGCACGCCGCAAGCAGGCCATCGACGATCTTCAAATCTGCCTGCTGGTCTGTCCCCGCGCATCCCTAATTCTTAGTTAGTGATTATTGTTCTTGATTTTTTGTTTGTAGTGAACGAAGTTAGCTTATTCGTCACGGACTTTGCTTTTAGGAATTTTTGCAGGAAACTTTAAGGTATCATATAAACATTGTTATTTTTGTATGAATATTATAGTTAGAAGTATATTTAAAATATTTATTTTTTATCATCTCATATGCATAAAATATTTATACTAAGGGACCCAAAATTTTATTTTCGTCCCGGGCCCCCGAAATTTCAGGACCGGCCCTGAGTTCAACGCTGCCATGTCGGTTAATGTTGTAGATGCCTGAATGGAATCTGCTAGCTTTGTGTAGATTGTAGTTCTAGAAAAATGAAAAATTAAATGGGCGACCTAATAGAATTGTCCAATTTCAAGTGGTTTTGTGTTTGCTTAGGCGACTAGGGTATTGCTGAAGTGCTGTTAAATATTACATGGTATATGTCCTAGAGATTGTTGCTTATGAATTGCTCAAAGTTGATAAGTCGTGTGCTTGCAGATTTACATACATGTCCCAAGTATGCTGTAGCAACGTGTGTTTCACATTGATAAGAGATCTTGATCCTTGTCTGAACCTACCTTTTCTTGTATTAACTCAGCTCGTGTAAACAAGCTTTGCCCTGTCTCTCTGGGGTTCTAGGAATTAAGATCTTTAGGGTTTTGCACTGCATGCTGTAATATACTCTTCACCGGAATGAAACCTATCCTTATTAAAACCGAGTAGAGGTCAGACCGACAAAATAATTCTTTTTTCCTTTTTTTATTAGCGAGTAGGGATAATTATATTTGTCACATGCCTTGGACCCCTTTCCTTTCATTGTTAATATAAGGTGAAGCTCTGAATCTGCCGCCAACCAACAGGAACTACAAATATTTAGTGCACATGGAGAATAAGATGCACAACTAAAATTAAGTTCTATGGGGAGATCTTGAAAAACAATTTGATAATTTTATAAGTATCTCCTGTTAGTTTGATCTCCCCGCGTTTGGCCCAATGGCCCGAACGGATTGGTCTCGCGCCCTAATTGGGGGCGCCCCCTGTCGCTATCGTTGGTGGCCCCCCGTCGCGCAGCGCATATAAAGGGGTGGGGGCTAGGGGCACACACGCCAAGGTTCGTCGTGCCCACTCTCCCCACCGAAAAACCCAAACCCTAGCCACCGATCGGCTTGCGCTATAGCGGCGGGAATCACCCCTCACCACCGCCACCACTCCGTCGGGCTCAATGGCGAGCTCATCGTTAACTCCAAAGGCCGACGGTATGAATCTCTCACACTCACTCTCTCTAGATCGACGCCTAGCGATCCTAATACACCCAACAATGGTATCTGAGCAAGGCTAGTGCTTGTTGATCTAGTCGAGATAGTAGCAAATCCGAAAAGAAAAGAAAGAGGGATAGGGTTTCTAGAAGCACCGCCGTGAGGCCGCGCCGTTCCTCTCGATCCCGACGCATCGGCAAGCCGAGGTCAGGAAGAAGAACCCCCATTAGATCTAAAACCCTAACCCCGAGATCCAACTGAAACCTTTCGGGAAAAAACTAACCTTCCGGGGAAAGAATAGTGAAACGAAAGATCCCGTTTTTCCCATCCCCAAATCCCACAGAAAACCCCGATTTTTCCCACCAGAAACGAAAACAAAGAAAGAAATCCCAAACAGAAAAGTAAATCGGCCACCGCCGATACAGGGCACCACCGCTGGCCACTTAACGGCGGCGCTCCCACCCGCGGGTGGAGGCGCTCATCGGTAAGGAGCCAGGAGGCGCCAATGCTTCCTCTCCCGCTCTCTACTCTCCGCGCCTGCGCATGATGGTGGGGAGTGGACGGGGGCATGAAGAAAGAGGGAGTAGAGGGGGCAAGGGCTCACTGCAAGAGGAGGGAGGGGCTCGCCGCCGGCGTCGCAGCCATCCCACCCCACTCATAGAGAGGCTCTGCCTTGCCTCGAACCTAGCTGCATAGCCGCCAGGGATAAGCAAAGAGATAGGAAGGGAAGGGGGTCGCATCCGGAGAGAGGGAGGGGCTCGCCGCTGGCACTGTGCCGCCGGCGCGGCCGCCTCGCCTTGCTCGCAGAGAGCGGAGCCACCGCCAGAGAGCGAGATCGAGCAGGGCAGTGAGAGGGGGCGATATGAGTTAGGGTTAGGGGGGCTCGTGACGCGACCGTTTTGTTCCAGCGAGATGCGTGCTGGGCCATCCGATCTAGGCCAGGGGCATCAGACGACTGTGATCGGGCGGAGCGGGCAGCGCTGGGCGCAGCTGGGCCGTGGGCCGCTGGCTGGCCGCTGGGACGTTTTGGCTGCCGCCCACACGCGGCAGAGAGGAGAGTGCGCCCACGGCTAGGCCACTAAGTGCCGCTCAGTTTTGGTTTTTCTTATTACATAAGCTTTTTCCTGGCAGATTTATAATTTTTGATTGTTTTTGACACAATTTTTTATTAGCAAAATTGTCCAACGAAATTTTGTGTAGAAAATGATAAAGTAACAGTAAAGCTTCTGTAAAGATGAAAAGTTGATGAATTTTTTAATTCATTCTTCCGTTGCAATTATTCAAAAGTAATTGCTTAAATTCAGTAGAGTGAGAATTAATTTTTTTAAGAGTGATGATTTTATTTGATGACCAACGTTGTTAGTAAAATTTTCACTATGAATAGTCATTTTCATCACTATTAGTTCTATTTTTGCCCAACAGTGATGTAGAATTCATATTGAAAGGTTTTATGTTTTAATTTAACCAATGTTCAATTAACTCATTTTGATGATATTTTGCTTTCAGGTAATCCTATGAGTTTCATCTCGACTATTGAGCCCCTCAACGGAGGGAACTACGGCTCATGGCGAGAGAAGATTGAGATGGGGCTGGCTCTGCTGGACCTCGACTTGGAACTCGTTGAGACTTGTCCCATAGAACCTGTTGACCCCGTGAGGGGTGAAAAAGAAAGTGAAGTGGACTTCAACAAAAGGGTCCATGACCATGCACCAATAAGAATGAAGTACAACCTTGATCGTGCAAAGTGCGACTCGTCCAATAGAAAGTTCTTGATGGTGATTAAGAGCTCCATTATGGAAGCTATAAGTGGAGCAATCCTAGAGTGCATCACTGCCAGTGAGTACCTGAAAAAGGTAGAGAGTTAGTTTACTGGGTCTTCAAAGTCCTATGCAAGCTCTTTCATTAAGAAACTTGTTACTACAAGATACACTGGTGGTGGAGTAAGGGACCACATATTGCGAATGAGAAACATGTCTTCCAAGCTTAAGCCCATGGGCATAGAGCTTCCAGACGAGTTCATCATTCATCTAATTTTTGCCTCACTGCCAAATCAATTTAAAGCTTTTGTTGTGAACTACAATATACAGCCAGAAAAGTGGGGAATTGAGAAGATGATGGCCATGTGCATACAAGAAGAAGAGAGGCTTAAGGGGCAATCTGTTGATTCTGTGAACTACCTGAGCCCAACCAAGAAGAGGAACTTTCATGGTTCCAAGCCACAAGGGAAACCTCAGGGGCATCCCTCTTCTTCTAGGCCGCATGGAAAAGCTCCTGATCACCGGGCGCAGGAGGTGGACAAGGACACTTGCAAGTGGTGCAAGCAGAAGGGCCACTACATGAGTGACTGTGTGGCTTTTCTGAAGTATCTGTGCAAGAGTGGTGAGGATTTAGTTACTTTTGTTGATGAATCCTTATTTTTAAGTTATGCAAAATCTACTTGGTGGATTGACTCATGTACGACTATTCATGTTGCAAATTTATTACAGGGATTCCGTATGAGAAGGACCCTGCAAAGAGGAGAAAGAAGTATTAAAGTTGCAAACGGCATCCAAGCTGAAGTCGAAGCCATTGGAGATCTCCCATTAGAGTTATCAAATGGTTTTGTACTTTTACTAGTAGATGTGTTTTATGTACCCTCTTTGCATCGAAACTTAATAACTATATCGCGCTTAGATTATTATGGTTTTTCTTCCCATTTTGGCGATGGACAATGTAAGATCAAGTTTAATAATGAGATTGTTAGTCTTGCCTTCAGACAATACAAGCTTTATTTGTTATCACTTTGTGAGAATGTGAATGCATTAAGCGCTGAGAATGAGAATGCCTCCTCATCCCTGAATGGAAAGGGTAAGAGGAAAAGAATTGATGATGTCTCATCGAAATTATGGCACTATCGTTTAGGCCATATTTCGAGGGGGAGAATAGAACGCTTAGTAAAAGAATCAATTCTACCGCCTCTAGAATTTTCAAATTTAGAGCAATGCATCGATTGAATTAAAGGAAAGTTTGTAAAGAATATTAAGAAGGGTGCCAAAAGGATCACATGAGTTTTAGAAATAATTCATACGGATATATGAGGTCCATTTCCTGTGACATCTGTGGATGGCTATGACTCTTTCATAACATTCACGGATGATTATTCGCGTTATGGGTATATTTATCCAATTAAAGAACGTTCAGAAGCGTTGGATAAATTCAAGATATTTAAAGCTAAAGTTGAAAATCAGCATAGTTTAAAGATTAAAGTAGTAAGGTCCGACCGTGGAGGTGAATACTACGGTCGGCATACCCCATATGGCCAAGTTCCTGGACCCTTTGCAAGGTTTCTACATGAACATGGTATAGTTGCCCAGTATTCAACACCGGGCGAGCCTCAGCAGAATGGAGTAGCTGAAAGATGTAACCGTACCTTGATGGATATGGTGAGAAGCATGTTAAGTTACTCCACCTTACCGGTTGGTTTGTGGATGGAGGCGTTAAAAACTGCCATTCACATACTTAATCGAGTTCCCAGTAAGTCGGTGTCTAAAACACCATATGAGTTATGGACTAGTCGCGGACCTTCACTCAATTATTTGCGGGTGTGGGGATGTCCAGCTGAGGCAAAACTCTTCAACCCAAACCTTGGGAAGTTAGATCCTAAGACAGTAAGTTGCCATTTCATTGGCTATCCAGAAAATTCGAAAGGTTATCGTTTCTATTGTCTAGACAGAATTACTCAGTTTATAGAAACGAGACACGCTGTGTTTCTGGAGGATCAGATGATCAGGGGGAGCACGGTATCCCGAGAAATCAACCTTGAGGAGAAGCGAGTGCATGCACCCACTCCGATGATTCAAGAACCATTTTCTCGATACCTGCTGCTGCACCGACACAGGATAAATGTCGATGTGACACCTGTTGTTAGTTCTCCTGTGGCAACAATGAATGAAAATAAAGACCCTGTTACCACACATGAGGGAGAGCTGCAACATCCCCACACAGAGAATGTGCCAGAAGGCGAGACCCTTAGAAGGTCTCAAAGTACTATATAGCCAGCTATTCCTAACGATTTTGAAATCTATGTCAGTGAAGAAGTTCAAATGGAGGGTGATCCCACCACATTTAAAAAAGCTATTAAAAGTGCTCACTCATCGAAGTGGCTTGAAGCCATGGAAGATGAAATGAGATCCATGAGTAGCAACAAAGTCTGGGATTTAGAAGAAATTCCTAAAGGAGCCAAAACAGTAGGCTGTAAATGGGTCCACAAAACAAAATGTGACTCTAGAGGGAATATTGAAAGATATAAATCACGACTTGTTGCTAACGGCTTCACCCAAAGAGAAGGAATAGATTACAATGAGACATTTTCTCCAGTCTCAAGTAAGTATTCTTTTAGAATCATAATGGCTTTAGTGGCACACTATAATTTAGAATTACATCAGATGGATGTAAAGACTGCATTCCTAAATGGAGACTTGGAAGAAAATGTTTACATGGCACAACCCAAGGGTTTTTTCATGGAAGGAAAAGAACGTATGGGATGTCGTCTGAAGAAATCCATTTATGGATTAAAACAGGCCTCCAAGGAATGGTACTTAAAGTTCCATGAAACAATAAGAAAGTTTGGGTTCGATGAGAATGAAGAGGACAATTGCGTATATGCAAAGTTCAAGAATGGGAAATTAATTTTTCTTATCCTGTATGTGGATGGCATTCTACTTTCTAGTAGTGATGTTAGTCTACTATTGGAGACGAAGAAGTTCTTGTCCTCGAACTTTGATATGAAAGATCTTGGTGAAGCTTCATTCGTTTTAGGAATTGAAATTTTCCGAGATAGAGAAAAGGGGGATTTTAGGGCATCGCAGAAGGCATACTTAGAGAAGATTCTAAAGAAGTATAGTATGCATGCGAGTAATCCTACGCCTGCTCCTATAGTCAAGGACAATAGATTTGGGAATTTTCAATGTCCCAGGAACCAATATGAGATCGATCAAATGAAAGCGGTTTCATATGCTTCTGCTATCGGAAGCTTGATGTATGCTCAAGTATATACACGCCCTAACCTAGCTTTTGTTACCGGGGTACTTGGCAGATTTCAAAGTAATCCAGGGATAGATTAATGGAAAATGGTAAAGAAGGCATTGCGTTATGCAAAAGGCACAAAAGGCCTCATGTTAACATACATAAGAACTGATTCCCTTGAGATAGAAGGGTATTCAGATGCAGACTATGCGGGAGATGTAGATGAAAGAAAATCCAGGCCAGGATATATATTTACTCTCGCAGGTGGAGCTATATCGTGGAAAAGCTCCAAACAAACCATCACGACATCGTCCACGATGGTAACTGAGTATGTAGCATGTTATGAGGCGACGAGGCAGGCAAACTGGTTAAAGAAGTTTATACCCGGGTTAAGAGTGGTGGACAGCATTCAAAGACCACTCACAATGTACTGCGATATTGAGCCAGCAGTATTCTATGCTCACAACAATAAGTCAAGTGTTTCTGCCAAACACATTAACATTAAGTTTTATGTTGTGAAAGAAAGAATCCAGGATCATACCATAAGTTTAGAGCATATAAGTACAAAAGAAATGCTCGCGGATCCGCTCACAAAAGGCTTACCACCCAGTGTGTTCAGAGAACACTTAGCCGGCATGGGTTTAAGGGAAATCCTATGATACCTAGATATTAAGGGACTAGAACAAGAATCTGTTTCAAAATAGAGAGATGTATTGTGGGTATTGAATCTATGGTGCGTAACTGACCATTATGATGAGACATGCTCTATATGTTGATATGTGATGAAATGGGTGCCGAAGTATAAGTTTAAAGTATAAGTTGAATGAAAGATAAGATCAAGGGGGAGAATGTTAGTTTGATCTCCCCGCGTTCGGCCCAACGGCCCGAACGGATTGGTCTTGCGCCCTGATCGGGGGCGCCCAACGTCGTATCGTTGGTGGGCCCCCGTCACGCAGCGCATATAAAGAGGTGGGGGCCGAGGGCACGCACGCCAAGGTTTGTCATGCCCACTCTCTCCACCGAAAACCCCAAACGCTAGCCACCGATCGGCTTGCGCTGTAGCGGCGGGAATCACCCCCTCACCACCGCCACCACTCTGTCGGGCTCAATGGCGAGCTCATCGTCAACTCCAAAGGCCGATGGTATGAATATCTCACTCACTCTCTCTAGATCGACGCCTAGCGATCCTAATAGACCCAACATCTCCTGTTCTCTAAACATGATTTGGCAGATATTGCATTCTACAAAGTTTTTCTTTGCCGGAGGGGTGGATGCAATGCCACCTCAAGTAGCTCAGCAAGCCAGTTGTGAAGATTATCAAAGATGGGTACGCAGAGCCTGATTTCTGTGAATTTATTACTTGCTCAAAAACAATGCAAATTCTCAAGCTTCGATGCAAATTTATTTCCTGCTGATGCATGCATTCTTCCCTTGCTAAAATATGAGAAATGATATGAAGATGCATGTATTCTTTCTCAAAATAGGCTTTCGGCCCGCTTTATAAATAAAGACAAACTGCCAAACTGATACATAGTGATGAAGAGTTCCTCTTATAAGCAGATCAAAGATAAAAAAGCGAAGCCTAAGAAGCATCTAGCTTGCCACTGATGATGACTAGGCTAAGACGACCGGAGCTCCACGACAACGCCTCTCAGAAAGTAACGACGCCACAAGCGTCGCCGCCGCCGAGACCACAAGGGTCTAAGGTTTTCACCCGGAGCCCTAATGTGGTGAGAGTAGCCACAACAACGCCCCCAAGAGGGTCACGACAAGGCGCTGAAGCGCTGGGCTTTCGTCCGGAAAAACTCTCACCACATCCAGTATCTCAGTCCACCATCAATCCTCAAGCCGAGCTTCCAAACGCGATCTGGGCGCTGCCACTACCAGGATCCCCCGATGCCCACTCCATGCCACCCACATGGTCCAAGGAGAGGAGCCACCACCGCTGCAACGTCGCCCCATGCATGCATTCTTTGAGTCAACAACTAGGTAATATTTTAAGATGTACTTACAACTTGAGACAAGAACACTTAGAAATGTTTTAGATTTTTTTCCGAAAAGAAATCTCTTCTAATGAATAATTTTATTGCAACAATTGAGCGTCACTTAGGACACACACATGAAATTGATGAGGTAAAGTTTCTATATCACATTATCACTAAATACTTGCGACTATTTGTGAACCGGCAGCTGTAAGCAGACTAGTTTAGACCTTCTATTTGTCATGCAAGATTTATTTCTTTTGTTCAAATGTGCCAGACTTTGCCACGATTCTGGTGATTATGTGGATCAATTGTTTATTTTTTTAATGACGAATTCAATGCTCATTTTACGGTGAAAGTTCAGGTTCTCATATTCGACGAGATGCACTGCTATGGCGACCATCAGACGACATTATCCAGTCCGCCAAAGCCATTGAGCCCGAGTTCAAGGTGAGCAAGGTGAGATTCTTCATGGAGCACTGCAACTTCGAGCATGCGTGTTTTAATTGTTACATCTTGACAACCTGCTCGACGTACTACACTGGAGTCGTGGAGGAGACAGCCAGTAACCTCCTCCTCACCACTGCTGACTCCCTGTTTGTGGTACCTGTCTTGCTGCCACTGCTGTTAAGACTTGAGTTTTTAGAAATTTGATTGATGTCATTTAGACAATTTGACTGATGTTGTTAAGACACAATACTTATCAGTTTGCTAAGTTCAGGGCTTTCTAAAATAATCTGATGGTCAATGGCCTAAGTATGATAGAAGTAAGAAGTTTGGTCATGGTAATGTAATAGTGGTGGTTTGTGCCTGCGGTAAGCATGGAAAAACTTGTCAAAATGTATTTGCATTCATATTTCAGATGATCGCCTAAAGTACTTTTTGAATTATAGACAAACGTTTCTAACGGAGAAGCCTACATGCTCAATAGGAACTACATGATAACTCAGTGTTAACGTTTTGTTGGTTTGTTGTATGTATTCTTCATATCTATAATAATATGTTGACAGAGGAGCACTCAACAACATTACCATGTTCTTGCAAAGCAAGAATTAACCAAGGTTGGTGAAAGAAAGAAAAAAAGGAAACATCGAATTTGTTGATTGATCTTTCATTCCATGAAGTGCATTTCTGATTAATATAGAATTTTTGTAACTGATTAATATACTGTCATGTGTGCCACCAAGAAAAAAATAATCAACGTTTAATTGTTTCCCTATGTTGTGTTGTCACTCTATGTGTTCAACATATGTACATTTTCTATCTTATTAAAATAAACATCTAAAACTTTCAGGATTAGTTATTCTAGATTCATATCTGTCCTATTAATTGGAAGATTTTTTACATGTTTTTTGTGTAAAGTTGTTTCCTGTTCAAATGTGAAAAAGACTCTACTGAATATTGAAAACAATAAGAGATCATCTTGTACTGGTATGTACCTTTTCCTAGCTTTTAAATTAGCATAGGAGTTTAGAAAATGATGTGTGCTACATATTATTAAATCTGTTCTACTCCCTCTACAATATTGACAAACAGGTGTGCTGATGTGTGGTTTACCTAATGCTAAACATGTTTTTAAGTGTCTCTGAAAACTGGCATACAAAAATTATGTGTCATATTTTCAGTATGTGCTCTCTACAAATTGATGATTATCTCCTAAGTTTTCCAAACACAACTAATATCCTCTATACTACAGCCAATTTACCCCAATTTGAAAAGTTTGTCCTGGATGAAAAATAATCAGGTTTGTGTATAAGTACTGGTACTAGATCCATATATTGGTTTCTCTTGTACTTAGCTAAAATGGCTTGAATTGTACATCACATATATAATATTAATTCTATATCAAACCTTTGAAGAAATGCTTCAAAGTTTAGCAGAAAACCCTATATCGTAAAGACATTATTATGATCGCATAATAAACAAGGAAATGTGCAAATAGGGGCCTTACTAGCCAATCATGAGAGCAATATTCCTTCAATTCTTCATTGCTGAACTACTTGAATAAATGAGATGCCATAAAATATTTGCCATACTTTAGCAAAACCACCATCTTGACTACGACATTATTGGTTATTAGTAGTGTGAACCGGCATCACCTCTTGATGAGAGCATCCACCGTATCTTCAATACTGTTGCGAGGGTCATTGTAGGGAATAGAAAGAAGTGCTTCTTCTGGACAGAAAAATGGTTTTTTGACCGTGCCATAATCTTTCTCACCGTGTCTATTTCCCCGCTTCTTTTCCAAACTAGTAAAATGGAATCATTTCAAAAGGACGTCCAGAAAATAAGGCTAACCCAATTTTGAAGATCTCGCCCGTGAGATTTATCAAGCTGTTCATCCCAACATTAGAGCTACAAGAACTGGTGCAGATGTCCTTCTGGAGTGCAACTAGATCAAGGACATCAGGGAACCAAAGCTTTCATGCATGCAACTTCAATCTGGGAAGAAACTCAGTCGTTCCTTTTAAATTCCGCGGCTGAAGACTCACCGACTTGTACATGGGAAGCGACGAATGTAGTTTTCTTATCAAAATCGGTCTACAATGCACTATTTGCTGCCAAAGTTATTTGGGAACCTTGGGCTCCACTCAAAACTAAATTCTTTGTTTGTCTCCTTCACAAACAAAAAATATGGACTGCCAATCAGCTTCAGAAAAGGGGTCTCCCCACAACCCTCGGTATGTTTTCTGCAACACCAGCAAAGAGAAATTCTAATCATCTCTTTGTAGGCTACGTAGTCACCAATATCATCTGGTGTTGGTCCTGGCTTGGGAGGATTTGTCCCAGGCTGCACCAAGCATCTCCTCTATCCTGAAGAAATGGTGGCTCGCGGGAACAATCTGCAAGGAGATAGCACCAAATGCTTCATGTCTATTTTTCCCTGGTAGCCTGGTCGATCTGATGCAAGAGGAATAGAAGAGTTTTAGACAACGCATACAAACCTATTTAGCATGCGATTGATCAGATTAAATCAAAGGAAGTTCAGTGGGCATCGGTTAGCAGAGGTCGTCTTGTCTTCGAGAACATAATGTTCCTACCAGGATTTGTGTTCCTTTTTTCTACATACTTCCAGTTTTCTTATCGTTTTGTACCATGTGGTACTGCGGTTTTGTTTGTGATCGTTTGTACTATGGCCATCTTTGACCCCTTTTCTCTCGTAATATATCACATGCATCTCTCCTCCATAGTTTTAAAAAAACATAGGGAGTGTTTGGTTACTCGGGCCGGAATTTCACGTTTTTGCAACTTGGCCCAGTGGATGTTGCATGGGGGGAGATGACCTCAAACCAGGATGGGCAGTTTATTTGGTTGCATGTTTTTTCGTGTCCCCACTTTGAGAGCCCATATGGACACTTTGTTTGGTTTCCCAGATTGGGCTCGGCTGGTGCAAAGTTGCATGTTTGGAAGCCCGTATCCGGTCTGGTATGGTTACCTCGCATGACAAAATGGTGAGCTTACCAACTACTCATCGGGGTTTAACAGCTTACATGATCGTTCACATGATTCAGAGCAACTGGTAGTAGATAATCCACATGATTCGGCCGACAATGATGATGTCTTTGATTATACTTGCACCCTGTATAGGTGGAAACTGCTCATGTCCACGAACTTGTTGATGAAATGATGGCGGTGGAGTGAAATTTATGTTCACATCTTGCGACGACTGTTCCTTATGTGGACACACTCAGATTACGATTGTTGTGCTTGCTCTAGAGTTTTAAACCCCTTATAGAGGCTATGCTGGTAACCTGTCACTTGTTGGATGCACTCCTTCCATGTCTTTGAAGGGAATATGCCCTGAGAGGCAATAATAAAGTGTTTATTATGTGTATTCCAAGTATATGATAGATGTTTATTTTGCATGCTATAATTGTATTAATACGGAAACGTTAATACATGTGTGTTTAATAAACAAACAGAAAGTTCCTAGTTATGCCTCTCTCATAAACTAGCTCGTTGATTAACAAGATGATCAAGGTTTCCTGATCATGGACATTGGATGTTGTTAATAACGGGATCACAACATTAGTGTAATGGTGTGATGAACATTCATCCGAAGTATAGCATTACGATCAAAGTCATTGAGTTTATATTGCTATAACAACTTACGAAGTGATCCTAATCCTTAGACCATGAGATCATGTCAATCACTAACACCGGAAGAGTTTCTTGATAACATCAAACGTCACACCGTAACAGGGTGATTATAAAGATGGATTCAGAACTAATAAAGTGTTATGTTGAGGCTCATGGATCGAGAGTGGAATTTGTTCATCCCGATGACGGATAGATATACTCTGGGCCCTCTCGGTGATATCACATTGATTAGCTTGCAAGCAAGTGATTTGATCACTAGAATGTTATATCACAGGAATGAGAAAAGAGTGCATGTCGGTAACGAGATCAAACTAGGTATGGAGATACCGATGATCGAATCTCGGACATGTAATATATCGTGAAACAAAGGGATTAAGATATACTAGCGTAAAAGGTTCCGACGATCACAAGAAAGTCATCGTTGAATGTGTGGGAGTCAGTATGGGTCTCCAGATCCCGCTTCTGATTATTGATCCGAGAGGGGTCTCGATCATGTCCGCATTATTCACGAACCGTAGGGTGACACACTTAAGAGACACCGACATCCAATTGGAGCAAATGTTTCATGCCGAAAGAATGAACAAGCGCAGGAATTTATTTCACTAGATACCAAAACAGGTTTTCGGGTGAAATTGCATAAAGTGGTTATGCATGTGAAATAGAATTCTAGCAAGGGGTTATTTGTGAATGTTTGTCATTAAAGTAATTGACAAAATTCTGAATAAAATAAAAGAGTTTTATTTAATGAGAGTTTGCATTAAATTTGGTGGAAATTTAATGGGAATTTGAGTGGACTTTTGAGTGGAGGGAATTTAAAGGGCTTTGTGAGTGGAGTGTCCACCCACATGAAGAGGGGAGGGCAAGGGGGCAGCCCCATGCGCCGGCCACCCCCTTGGGGTTCCCCCCCCTCCTCCTATAAAAGGAGCCCCCCTCCTCACTTGTCTCTCACACCTCCTCGTGAAGGATCTCTCTCCCCCTCTAGAATTTATCCCCCATGGTCTCGGACTAGCGAGATACATGTTCCCGGTGGCTATTCGGCAAGAAAGAGTTGTGCTTCCGCTGCATCGCTGGAGCGAGGAGGCGGAGGTTGCTCGGTGCCTCGAACGTGTGTGCGAGCACGGATGCGCTGCTGATTTGCGGCGCTAGGACTTCCTCTCGATCTTGAGATCGGCAAGAGATCGTCTACATCAACCACGAGTTGAACTCGTTAAGCTTTGTCGGTCTTCAAGGGTATGTTCTCTACGGATATACATCCGCCCGTTGTTTGTATCTAGTAGATAGATCTTGGTATATAGTTCACATCGTAGGAAATTTTTTGTTTTCTATGCTGCGAACCCTACAGTGGTATCAGAGCCGGATCTATGCGTAGATACTTTACACGGGTAGTACACATATGAGTATGTGGGCGATGATGATCATGTTGTTGCTCCTTTGTTGTAATTTTGGATATTGGTGGCATAGTGGGATGAAGCGGCCCGGACAAACTTTACATGTCCTCGCACATGAGACCTGTTCCACGCTTGACATGCAACTAGTTTGCATAAGTGGCTAGCGGGTGTCTGTCTCTCCTACTATAGTCAATATCTATTTTGCAAGCGAGTTGTCAACAATTTGATTATCCTCGTTGTGGTTCATGTTCGTAGGTAAGAACGGTTCTATCTCGAAAGCCCTAAGCCACGTAAAACTTGCAATGGATAAATTAGAGGCGTCTAGTTTAGATTGTTGCTGGGCTAGTGTTATGATATGGTAGTGTTGTAAGTAGAAGTATGAGATGATACTCTTACAACACACATAGCGTGTAAAATCCATAGACCTTGGATTTACACATATAGGTATGATAGTGATCATACCACGATGCACATGATAGAGATCATCTGCGGGAACCATATAATTTCACTAATAAATATATGATGTTTGATAGCATCTTATATTGCTTGTTTAGCGCTTTGTTAGCATAATAAGATGATCCCTCATTTAAATATCAAGATAAGAATGTGTTCTTCCTTTAGTATGCACCGATTATGTTTTCGTCGCTCCAAGACATCACGTGATGATCGGGTGTTCTTGGATCCACGACCATATTTCGGGTGTAAAACAGTTACACATGCGAATACTAAGGTTCTAACTTGGCGAGCCTAGCATGTACAGACATGGCCTCGGAACACGGACCGAAAGGTTAAGCATGAGTCATATAGTTGATATGATGCCCATTTGATGCTCGCCTTTGAAGCTATACCGACTCACGTGATGATCGGACTTGGTGTAGTGGATTTGGTTCATGTAATCACCAAAAAGGCACGAGGGATGTCGTTTTTGAGTGGGAGTTCATTCGTAATAAAGATTAGTTGAACTCAATCTATCATACACTTAGTCTAAACTTTACAAATTCTGTTGTAGATGGCACCACCTGCTTTTAATTTCAATGTGTTCATGGAGAAAGAGAAACTAGCAACGAACGGTAGCAACTTTACCGAATGGGCCATGAATTTGAGGATTCTCCTCTCTGCTGCACAAAAGCAATATGTGCTAGAAGCGCCGTTAGGCCCCCCACCTTTTGATGATGCCCCTGACGAGGAGAAGAATGTCTATCAGACTCGTCAGGAGGACCACAACTTAGTTCATTGCGGCATATTGTATGGGCTAGAGCCGAAACTTCGAAAGCGTTTCGAAAACGGCAATGCATTTGATACAATGGGTGAGTTGAAAATGATTTTCGACACACATGCTGCTGTAGAGAGCTACAACGCTTCAGAAAAGTTCTTTAGCTGCATGATGGAAGAGCACAGCTCCGTTAGTGAGCATGTACTCAAGATGTCGGGTTACGCCGATAAGCTTGTGTCCTTGGGAATATCGATTCCCATTGACTTAGGCATCCATCGTGTTCTGCAGTCTCTGCCACCTAGCTATAAGAGCTTCGTGATGAACTATAATATGCAAGGCATGAAGAAGTCTCTCCCCGAGCTTCTGTCAATGCTTAAAACTGCAGAAGTGGAGATCAAAAAGGAACATCAAGTGTTGATGATCAATAGGAACACTGGTTTCAAGAAAGACAAGAAGGGAAAACGGAAGGGAAGTAAGGGCGGCAAGCCGGTTGCCGCGCCTGAAAAGAAACCCCGAGTTGGACCTAAGTCTGATTCCGAGTGCTACTATTGTAAGGGGACTGGCCACTGGAAGCGCAACTGCCCCAAGTATCTGCAGACAAGAAGGCCGGCAAGGCAAACAAAGGTATATATGATATACATGTTATTGATGTGTACTTGACTAGTGCTCGCAGTAGCACCTGGGTATTTGATACCGGTTCAGTTGCTAATATTTGTAACTCGAATCAGGGGCTGCGGAACAAGCGACCGCTAGCAAGGGGTGAGGTCAAGTTGCGTATCGGCAATGGATCAAGCGTTGATGTGATCGCCGTCGGAACGCTGCCTCTCCACTTGCCATCGGGATTAGTTATAAACTTAAATAAATGTTATCTGGTGCCTACACTGAGCATGAACATTGTATCTGGATCGTGTTTGATGCGAAGTGGTTATTCATTTAAATCCGAGAACAATGGTTGTTCCATTTATATGAATGAAATCTTTTATGGTCATGCACCGATGATGAATGGTTTATTTCTATTAGATCTCGATGATAATGTTATACATATTCATAATGTTGATGCTAAAGGGATTAAACTTAATGATGATATATCCGCATATATGTGGCACTGCCGTCTAGGTCATATTGGCGTTAAACGCATGAAGAAGCTCCATTCGGATGGACTTTTGGAATCACTTGATTATGAATCATTTGATACATGTGAGCCATGCCTTATGGGCAAGATGACTAGAACGCCGTTTTCCGGTTCAATGAAACGGGCGACAGATTTATTGGAAATCATACATTCTGATGTATGTGGTCCAATGAGTGTGTCGGCGCGAGGTGGATATCGTTATTTTGTTACTTTCACGGATGATTTGAGTAGATACGGTTATATCTACTTGATGAAACACAAGTCTGAAACCTTTGAAAAGTTCAAGGAATTTCAGAATGAAGTGGAAAATCATCGTAATAGAAAGATCAAATTTCTACGGTCCGACCGTGGAGGTGAGTATCTAAGTTACGAGTTTAGCACTCACATGAAAGAGTGTGGAATTGTTTCACAACTCACACCTGCCGGAACACCACAGCGAAATGGTGTGTCGGAACGTCGTAATCGTACTTTATTAGATATGGTTCGATCTATGATGTCTCTGACGGACTTGCCGTTGTCATTTTGGGGTTATGCACTAGAAACTGCTGCATTCACTTTAAATCGGGCACCATCTAAATCCGTTGAAAAGACACCGTATGAATTGTGGTTTGGAAACAAACCTAAGCTGTCATTTCTTAAAGTTTGGGGATGCGATGTTTATGTGAAGAAACTTCAACCGGATAAACTCGAACCCAAAGCGGAAAAATGCGTCTTCATAGGATACCCTAAAGAAACTATTGGGTATTCCTTCTATCACAGATCCGAGGGCAAGGTTTTTGTTGCCAAGAATGGATCCTTTCTAGAGAAAGAGTTTCTCGCGAAAGGTGTGAGTAGTCGGAAGGTAGAACTCGAAGAGGTTGTGGAACCTTCTCTTCAAAGTATGGCGAGTAGCGTAGCGCCGGAAGTTGTTCCGGAGTTGGCTCCACCTGTTGAAGAGGGAACTAATGATAATGATCATGAAACTCCGAAAGAGAGTACTACCGAACCTCGCAGGTCAAACAGGACGCGTGCAGCTCCCGAGCTGTACGGAAATCCTGTCATGAATTTCATGGTTGATGAAAATGATGACCCTGTGACGTATGAAGAAGCGATGATGAGCCCGGATTCCAACAAATGGTTAGAAGCCATGAAATCCGAGATGGAATCCATGTATGAAAATCAAGTTTGGAACTTGGTGGAACTACCTCACGACCGAAAGGCCGTGGAGAACAAATGGATTTTCAAAAGGAAAACTGATGCTGATGGTAATGTGACCGTCTATAAAGCTCGACTTGTCGCAAAGGGGTTTCGACAAATTCAAGGAGTTGACTACGATGAGACTTTCTCTCCCGTAGCGATGCTAAAGTCAGTTAGGATTATGTTAGCAATTGCTGCATATTTCGATTATGAGATATGGCAGATGGATGTCAAAACCGCGTTTCTCAATGGGAATATTGAAGAAGAGTTGTATATGATACAACCAAAGGGTTTTGTCGATCCTAAGGATGCTAACAAGGTGTGCAAGCTTCAGCGATCCATCTATGGATTGAAGCAAGCATCACGAAGTTGGAATCTCCGCTTTGATGAGGTGATCAAAGAGTTTGGATTTGTCCAAACTTATGGAGAAGCTTGTATTTACAAGAAAGTGAGTGGGAGCAATGTGGCATTTCTGATATTATATGTGGATGACATATTATTGATCGGAAATGATATAGATCTTTTAAACAGTGTTAAAAGTTATCTAAACAGCAAATTTTCAATGAAGGACCTAGGTGAAGCGTCATACATATTAGGCATAAAGATCTATAGAGATAGATCTAGGCGCCTAATAGGGCTATCGCAAAGTACATACCTTGATAAGATTTTAAAGAAGTTTAAAATGGACGGAAGTAAGAAGGGGTTCTTACCTATGTTGCAAGGCAAGACATTGAGTAAGACTCAAAGTCCGGCTTCGGCGGAAGAAAGAGAGATAATGGACAAAGTCCCCTATGCTTCAGCCATAGGCTCTATAATGTACGCCATGCTATGTACAAGACCGGATGTGGCACATGCTATTAGTTTGACTAGTAGGTACCAATCGGATCCAGGTTCAGAACACTGGATAGCGGTCAAGAATATCCTTAAGTACTTACGAAGAACTAAGGATATGTTTCTTGTATACGGAGGTGAAGAAGAGCTCGTCGCTAAGTGTTATGTCGACGCTAGCTTTGACACCGATCCGGATGACTCTAAGTATCAATCCGGATACGTATTTCTCATGAATGGCGGAGCGGTTAGTTGGAGGAGCTCCAAACAACCTGTGGTAGCGGGATCAACAACGGAGGCCGAATATGTTGCTGCTTCAGAAGCGGCTCAGGAAGCAGTTTGGATGAAGGAGTTCATATCCGAACTAGGAGTGATGGCAAACGCGTTGGACCCAATGGTGATCTATTGTGACAACAATGGTGCCATTGCCAATGCCAAAGAGCCAAGGTCTCACAAGCATTCCAAACATATTAAGCGCCGGTTTCACTCCATCCGCGAGCATGTCAAGGATGGAGATATAAAGATTTGTAAAGTACATACAGATCTCAATGTAGCAGATCCGTTGACTAAAACTCTCCCTAGAGCAAAACATGATCAACACCAGAACTCAATGGGTGTTAGATTTATCACTATGTAACTAGATTATTGTCTCTAGTGCAATTGGGAGACTGAAGGGAATATGCCCTGAGAGGCAATAATAAAGTGTTTATTATGTGTATTCCAAGTATATGATAGATGTTTATTTTGCATGCTATAATTGTATTAATACGGAAACGTTAATACATGTGTGTTTAATAAACAAACAGAAAGTTCCTAGTTATGCCTCTCTCATAAACTAGCTCGTTGATTAACAAGATGATCAAGGTTTCCTGATCATGGACATTGGATGTTGTTAATAACGGGATCACAACATTAGTGTAATGGTGTGATGAACATTCATCCGAAGTATAGCATTACGATCAAAGTCATTGAGTTTATATTGCTATAACAACTTACGAAGTGATCCTAATCCTTAGACCATGAGATCATGTCGATCACTAACACCGGAAGAGTTTCTTGATAACATCAAACGTCACACCGTAACAGGGTGATTATAAAGATGGATTCAGAACTAATAAAGTGTTATGTTGAGGCTCATGGATCGAGAGTGGAATTTGTTCATCCCGATGACGGATAGATATACTCTGGGCCCTCTCGGTGATATCACATTGATTAGCTTGCAAGCAAGTGATTTGATCACTAGAATGTTATATCACAGGAATGAGAAAAGAGTGCATGTCGGTAACGAGATCAAACTAGGTATGGAGATACCGATGATCGAATCTCGGACATGTAATATATCGTGAAACAAAGGGATTAAGATATACTAGCGTAAAAGGTTCCGACGATCACAAGAAAGTCATCGTTGAATGTGTGGGAGTCAGTATGGGTCTCCAGATCCCGCTTCTGATTATTGATCCGAGAGGGGTCTCGATCATGTCCGCATTATTCACGAACCGTAGGGTGACACACTTAAGAGACACCGACATCCAATTGGAGCAAATGTTTCATGCCGAAAGAATGAACAAGCGCAGGAATTTATTTCACTAGATACCGAAACAGGTTTTCGGGTGAAATTGCATAAAGTGGTTATGCATGTGAAATAGAATTCTAGCAAGGGGTTATTTGTGAATGTTTTGTCATTAAAGTAATTGACAAAATTCTGAATAAAATAAAAGAGTTTTATTTAATGAGAGTTTGCATTAAATTTGGTGGAAATTTAATGGGAATTTGAGTGGACTTTTGAGTGGAGGGAATTTAAAGGGCATTTTGTGAGTGGAGTGTCCACCCACATGAAGAGGGGAGGGCAAGGGGGCAGCCCCATGCGCCGGCCACCCCCTTGGGGTTCCCCCCCTCCTCCTATAAAAGGAGCCCCCCTCCTCACTTGTCTCTCACACCTCCTCGTGAAGGATCTCTCTCCCCCTCTAGAATTTATCCCCCATGGTCTCGGACTAGCGAGATACATGTTCCCGGTGGCTATTCGGCAAGAAAGAGTTGTGCTTCCGCTGCATCGCTGGAGCGAGGAGGCGGAGGTTGCTCGGTGCCTCGAACGTGTGTGCGAGCACGGATGCGCTGCTGATTTGCGGCGCTAGGACTTCCTCTCGATCTTGAGATCGGCAAGAGATCGTCTACATCAACCACGAGTTGAACTCGTTAAGCTTTGTCGGTCTTCAAGGGTATGTTCTCTACGGATATACATCCGCCCGTTGTTTGTATCTAGTAGATAGATCTTGGTATATAGTTCACATCGTAGGAAAATTTTTGTTTTCTATGCTGCGAACCCTACAGTCTTATAGATTCCTGGCTGCATGCCTTAGTAGACCACATACTAGTTGTATTTCTACGAGACATAACACATATAAGAATCACAACTAAAGCAGGCAGATCAAGTGCACAAACAACACAGGGCAATAAACATAAACTAGTTAAGCATGCATGATCATAAGGTCACAAGCATCACTAGTTCCAACCTATTAAGTTAGTGTGGTCCAAGCGATCACCACCAACATCCATGGTGTCATCCTACCACCACATCAATAGGCGTGCAATCCTACCACCGCATAAGTTCTCCATCATGTGAGGGGTTAGTATATACCACCTCACAATAAACATGCATAAGTTTTCATCAAGTCCCTAGCAACTTCAAAATATACAACTTCTTCTTCATCATTC
This sequence comes from Avena sativa, assembly GCA_916181665.1. Taxonomy (NCBI): domain Eukaryota; kingdom Viridiplantae; phylum Streptophyta; class Magnoliopsida; order Poales; family Poaceae; genus Avena; species Avena sativa. Next base: position 202,939,828 of record OV702282.1, read on the forward strand.
ATGCACTACTGCCACCATCTCCATGATCAGGGAGAAAGAACTACATGTAGTAGTGCTTGTCAAGGAAGGTCCTGAGCCAGAGATCCCTGTGGTCCTCCGCCATCTAAACAAAGTTGTTGCCCATAGCCCTATTGTCGAAGAGGTGGCTGAGTGCCACCATCAGAGCCTCGGGGCTATACCCTTTGGCGGCCATGACAATGTCATACAGAGCTGGGTTCATGTAAGGAGGGGAAGCAGTGGTGATGGCGGTTGCCACCACTTTCACGGCGTCGGTCATGCAGGTGATGGCGATGACGTCCTCCTCTACCAGCATCGATCTCTTCCTCTTCTTGCAAGGATCAAAGCCAGCAGCAACATAGGCATTTGTGCCGTCGCCTTGACCAACGTCGGTAGAAGGAGAACCTGCGGAGACATCGGTCTCGGCATCGTCATCAATCACCACTATCTCCGACTCCTGGATCTGCATGTATTTAGAGCTTGGATCGCCAAGAGGCTCAATGGATCCCATTGCAAACCTGCCAGTGGCAAGGCCGAAGGGGAAGATGGCCTCCATCGGCCTATAGTTCGCGACAGGCTTGCTCAAATACTCAGCATCCTTGGGGTGATCCAGAGACATGGAATTGTAGGGAGTTTAGCCAGGTTAGCAAGGTTACAGAAGGGGATCGTATGGACGTAACTAAAATTAGTTAATACCGACATGTGTCCCATGTAGTGGGAGTCCTCCAAGATGATGGTGCAGGTCTCCTCGTCCCATCTAGCTCTGCTAATGTCTCTGATCTTGGAGATATGGATCCACCTGGTCCTCCACTTACGCAGGTGGTTGTACACCTGCTGGGAGGACACCTCGATGCCACAAAACTCAAACACCTTGCGGGCAACGGTGTTGAGGTGCACCTATTTAAACCCTTTCTCCGACCTGATGCCGCTCTTGATGATGTCGCACATCTGGTTGAGCACAAATGCCGAGAGGAACAGTTCCCACTCCATGGTGCCCTTCACCCCTTGCCCGCCTGGCATGTGTTGTGGGCTTTGCCAACCTTGATGGCTTTCTTCTTGGCCAAGATCTTGGTAGGTTGCTCTGTAATCTGCTACCGCATGAACCCGGTCATCGGAGGAGCAGACAAGATCTCCTTGCACTGAGGGTAGGTGAGCTTTAGAGGCAGGAGCTGGGACTGGGTCTCAGCGACAAACGTCTCCTGAGAATCCATGAGGGCCTAGTTGAACTTATTGACGGTCATGTCCTATAGATCTCACGGTCGCACATATTAGGACCTAGACTAGGCATGAACACATACTTAAACATGCAATGAGTCCATGAAGACACCGATCTATGACGATACCTAGCAGTTCATTGGGAAAACTAACATAAATCTACCGTAAACAACAATTAGATCTACGAGGTGCTAACAGATCGAAGCTACCACGCCTGGGGTTTGATGGAACTCACCCGCATCGTAGGAGCGGAGAACGTCGCCGCTGAAGATCTTGGAGGAGAACGCATGCACCGCCCAATCCAGAACCACCACCTCCGCAACCGCCGCTTACCTGTACTCGCCGATGAAGAACCTCGCCGGCTTAAGAGCTCGAAGAATGGGGAAAATGGTGGCGAGGGATGTATGTGTGGAGGAAGGTGATATATATGTCAACGCTACAGCAGGCGGTGACCCAATTTATTCCACCAGCTTTTGAGGGAGACGCACGGCTCGCGCCATCGCCGAGGTCGCACGGGCGGCGCGGCTCCCCCCCACTTTTGCACGAGCGAGGCTTGTCCCGCGGAAACGCCCAAAATCGGCGTTTCCAGCGGCTAACATTTGGGCTGCTTTAAAGTTCGTGCAATGCAAGAAACATATGCGACCAAATACACCAAACACCGTTATTTTTTCCCGGCCCATGCGAGAAACGGGAAAACGGGTAACCAAACACACCCATATATTCAAAGGCCCCTGATCTAGTACTACCCCCTCCCACCTAAACTCGTATAAATACGTTCATGTATACATGTGAACCCATATCCACATCGAGTATTACCTACATATAGGGATACTGATCAGAATCTATAGATACACGCATTTCCACGCACCAGACCTAGATCCTCTACACCGACCATCCATCATCACCGCCGCCACCGGTGTCCATCACCGCCGCCAGCGGCCATCTCAGAACCGCCGTCGACGTCGGCTATCGTCGCATCCTCGTCGACCGTCCATGCCGGAGAGTTAGCACACTCTCCTTTCCTGACCGTGGCGTGCCAGATCGCCGTGGTATCTAGGTCACCGGACAGTCCAGGTACCACTGAGCCGGTCTGCGAGCAGCGCTAGAGTGTCTGGTGCCCATTTAGCCGGTTTGTCCGGTACTTCAGTTTTTCTGTCGACGTCCCTTATGCCATCTTTTACTCAAGAAAGCCATTTTTTCAACTTACTATTCATGTGTTATAAATATAGATATTTATTTGCTATGTGAAATTAATTTGTTTATTTATTTATTTCTCGATGATTAACTATCCGATGTTGCCGTGTAGTTTCAAACAAACAAATCATATCAATAACATCTTCATTCACTTGTGCAATTATTTGTCTGACTGTCGTTGACTCGACCGGGGAAGTTGTGCCCACAGAAATAATCTTATCATATACAAACGAGTTGGAAAGCGTCGAAGATAATCTGCTGAAACTCAAGCGCCATGAAGATAATTATTAGAACCAAGATTTTAGGATATGGTTAGGTTTTCGTCCCGAAGAAGGTTTTCAGGCCGTATTAAACACTTGGTTTTATATCGAACCAAGACATTAGCTGCGAGTGAGAGATCATTTTATTTTATTTTATACATTCATTGTTTCTGCTGTATTCATCTGTATTGTGGTCTATTTATATTTGCCGTTGTTTTCGCAAAAATCACAACGATCAGTATTATGACTTTGATGTGTTATCGACTTATGCTAAGATCGATACATTTGATATAATATATATGAGATTAATTTAGGATAACCTGAAAATCATAAATCATGCATTCCGTTCCGTATGTGAATAGTTTTGTGGAGATATTTAGCATCCCAAGTTTTTTCTCCACCAACATGTCCGACAACACCCATTAGCTCCTGTAAAAATTTCCTACCTAGGAACAACTCCATTGGACTGTCTGTTTTTCTAGCCGGACAGACCAGCAATAGTTTTTAGTATGGTCAGAAAAGTTGCCGGACAGGACATTGGCAGGCAACGTTGCATTGTCGCAAATTATTTTCCCGCTGGACAAGTTCGGAACATTGTTCAGCGACACCCATTTGCTCCTGTTAAAACTTCGTAGCTGGAATTTTCTAGCTGGACTGGACGTTAGACAACTTTTCGGACTATCTGGCTTTCTGCCGGACATCGCACCGGATTGTCCAGCCATCCGTCGGACATCATTCTGGACTATCCGGTGTTCCTCCCCAAGATCATCATCACAGTCGCCGCGGCCACGGCCGCCACCAAGATCTTGTGCCCTGCCTCCGCCGTGCCACCAATCTGCACACTGCCGCCGTCGTTCTAGCCCTGATGGCACACACCTACAAGACCAAGCCGAGGCGTGCGCCGGCGAGGACGAGTCACCGGCGAGCCGGACAACACCGCTACCACAGCATGGACACGACCGTCGCCGGCGGATACGGCCGGCGATGATCCATACATCAATTTTTTTCCCATTCGCGTATAGGTCGTACTAGTATAGGTACGTCTTTTGTTGAGTTATACGACCTTTTTTATAAGATTACGTATATGGTGTATATACCCATTACGAAGGGGTATCAAGCGATCCGAGCCGTCTTTGTGTTTGAGATTATACAAGTTTAGGTGGGAAGGGGTAGTACTGGAGGCCATATTCAAATTATATTAGTACTCAAATTTGATTATATAACTTTGCATAAATTGAGACACAGAAAGATGATTAAAACAAGTCACTTCGTATGTATCAACATACTAGCATACCGGGGTGAGTTCATGCCCGGCCAAGATTACGACAATCTGCATGTGCACTTCGACGACAAGGACTCCAACAACAGGGAGGAGGGTGGCGGCAGTGGCGGCATGGGCGTCGTTGTGAAGTAGGAGGCCATGGTCATCCTCCCGCCATACTACGATGAGGATGCGGCCACCGCACGCGCCATCGAGTTGTCCAAGCAGGAGGAGAACAACATATGGACCGAGATGGAGGATATCGTGAAGCTCGCCGTGATGGTAGTGGTGCAAGAGGCAGATCTTCCACCTTCACCACACGCACTGCCATAGGCCGCGTGGAATGGGAAGGAGGTTCCACTTCCGTTGATCACAGGTTTGTCAGAGCATGTTTTCGTGGAAGTATTAATTCCAGTTTTTATATCGATCCCAATAAGGAGCTTCGGTAAATGTTTCTATTCGGCGTTTCTGTCACACCAATGGTGTCATGAGTCTTGAGTGAATTGACTGCAAGTGTTGAAAGTGAAAAGTGGTGAGTGAATAATATATGAAACTTGAGTGAAGGTAGATGCTAAAAGTAAATAACATAAAAGTAAAAAGACGATGAGAATTTCCGAAGTTTCTGCACATGAGAAGTTAGGCGCGAAGATAAATGGTTCATGATGATAGTGAATGTGCCAAATGAATAAAATGAGATAAGTGATTATGATACTTCTTATTCATAGGTAAGTAGGCAAGCAACCCATATACCGACTAGGAGTCCTCATGGCAAATTCCTCCTTGTACCAATGATCCATCTGCCTGCTACCACAGTAATGGTCAGCACATTAATTAAGGTCTTTCGACCGGATCAAGGCTTTAATCTTGATGGTTCCTTGTTTATCCTCGAGTAATACTAGCTCCTCATTGATATCGGCCTTGTCACTCGGAGGTCACCTATTCAATTAGTAAACAAGTTCATATCTATGAGATGTTAGGATCATGTTATCTGGGCCCTTAAATTAGACAACAAGCATTAGAAAAACATAGATATTCATTATCACAATATAATAATCACGACAACAATCACAAATGGATGAAAATAAGAGAGGCACATCACACCTCACCAATCCCCTACATCTCCCACGCCTATGGGGATTTACTCATACATAAGAGAATAATTGATCAAAGGCATAATAATATTGCAAAATGAAATCATCTCAACTTTACCATAGCAAGCCACAATACGGTTTGAGGATCAAATCAAATACACATCAAGAAAGATCAAAGTATCAAACCCTAATCTTAAAAGTGCCAATCTCTCTCTCTCTCAATACAAGTGGGGATGATGATGGAGTGAATGGGTTAGAGGCTAGAGATCTTCAAAGAGTGAGGCGATGTTCTTCTCCTCCTTCAGATCTGATCTCCCCTCTTCTGCAATGGTTTGCGGCGGTAGTGTTGTGTTTTTTGTTATCTCCCCAATACAGAAATTGCTTGTGTTCATATAACGAAGGTGTGGCCGGGTCATACGGGTGGACGATACAGCGCGTTCCTGATGGCTGTGAAATATAGCCATCCACGTCCGCATTTAAACTAGATATTATTCATATATTTGATGAAATATCTCTCTAAAACCTGCCATTAATGCCTAATGATCAAAGGTCTATGCAATCCTTTCTTTCTATTTTTCCCTGCGTAGATAATGATGTATAATGATGGGAGATACGAGATTTCCAACACGTCAAAGTAACCAGGAGCCGTGAAGTGGAGGCAGAAGCCTTAACGACCAACTATACGACGGGAAAATTATTTCGGGTGTATAGTTCCGACCGTATAGTTGCCATCGACTTCATTAGGTCAAACAAAACAACTTTCGTGAAGGGAACCCTATAGAAAGAGGCTTCGGGCGACGGGAAACAACGCTTCTTTTTTACCCCAACTCTCCATGCCACCAGAAGCCGCCACGTCAGAGGAATAGTATAGATCTAAACCTCTAAACCCTTTTCCACCACCATAGCCATCTTCCACCACTTGTAATAGTAGATCTCTTCTCCAATTGGCAACATTGTAAGACTATTTGCAATCGACCTTATGATCTCTATTACAATGTTTATGATTGTTAATTTCATCTCTATGTGTGAGTAATTATCCTTGGGCTAAGGGCTTCGGCCTAGCCATGTAGCTTAATATGCATGCTATTTATCATAGATGGGATCATGTATTAGTTTGTATGACATGATGATTGTATTACCCTCTCTTGCCTCAATCTAAGGACTTGTCAGGTACTCAAGACCCTGAGGATTGATCCAGGTAAAGGGAGTGTGAGTAATGACTGATCTGCAGGATGGGAACCCTAGTGACAGAAGGGGTAGTTCTCTTTCTTCTATGGATGAGACTAGTAGGTTATTGCTATAAGCGTTTGTGGAGGCGGTAACAATTATGGATGCACTTCCCACATATAATTATCTTACTCTAACGATTACATGCATACTTTATTATTATCTATTATTCCCATAAGATGTTTTGCATAGCTACTAGTGAAAACCGAAGACCCTAGGCCCTCTCTCTCTCCATCGTCAACAATAACAAAAAGATCGAAAAATCTTGGTCCAGTGAAAACACAAAAGGAATTCTAAAACTCTCGAAGGTCCGTTTAAGTAATCTCACTTTGCTTTCTGCTTCCCGAGGATTCGATAAACCTAGGTCTACTAGGGAAAAAAGAGATATACTACATCAGTAATCCGGATCGAAGGTATCAACCCTTTTTCTGGCGCCGTTTCCGGGGAAGCAATAGCTACCCTGGTGAGGTTAGTAGGAACCTTGCTAGTTTTAATTCTTGTTTTTAATTTTGTTAGTTTGCTTTCAGTTTTTATTTGAAAAACCAAAAAAATTAGTTAATCTTTTAATTCATGTTTTAATCATCATTAGTACTTGTTTAAGAAAATCAAAAAACATAGGAAGTATGGCTAAAAAGAAGCTTGGGGAGTTTGCAACTCCCAACAATGATTATTTGCGTACTCCTATTACTCAGCCAACAATTGCTGCTAAAGATTATGAAATTAAGCCCCACTATTTAAGTTTGATTCAATAGAATCAATTTGGAGGCTCTGCTGTAGAAGATGCAAGTATGCACTTAAATACTTTTACTGAAATATGTGATATGATGCGCATTAAAGATGTTGACCCCGACGTGGTCAAGTTGCATTTATTTCCTTTCTCTCTTAGAGGAAGAGCAAAAGAATGGTTGCTATCTTTGCCTAGAAATACTATTGCATCATGGGTGGAATGTACTTCTTTATTTATGACTAAATTCTTTCCACCTGCAAAGACTATGAAACTCAGATCTAATATTACTGGGTTTTAGACAGGAAGAGCATGAGAAACTAGCGCTTCCATGGGAGAGAATGAAAGAATGCATGAGAAACTATCCCATCCATGGGATGGAAGATTGGTTAATTCTCCATTTATTTTATAATACTATTAACCCTGTGTCTAAGTCTATGCTAGATACTGCAGCTAGAGGAACATTTATGGGTAAACAAATTACCGAAGCAAAGCAGCTGCTAGACAATATGCAAGACAACCATGCCCAATAGCATGTGGAAAGATCAAACACGAAGAAGGTGAACTCCATCACACTAATGACCCACAAGTATAGGAGGTGTATCGTAGTACTTTCGATAAATAGGAATGTCGATCCCAACGAGGAGCAGAAGGTGTTGACTAGTGGTTTGGAGCAGGAAATATCTGTAAATACTTAACAAACAGATTTTTAGGGGTTTTTGATAAAGCAAGGAAATAAAGTGCAAGTAAATAAAGACAACTAATAATTGTAGCAAGTGGCCCAATCCTTTCTTAGCAAAGGACAAGCCAGTGGTAATACTTATGAGACCAAACATTCTCGAGGATACACGGGAATACTGTCAAGTGCTTTTGTTTCATATAGTTGATTAATCTTCTTTGGTTTGATAAGTGTTGTGTGGGTGAACCTGTGCTAATGCAACGACCTTACTTGGACTGATACATACTTGTGATTAAACCCCTTGCAAGCATTCGCAACTACAAGAATGTAATAAGATAAAAACCTAACCACAGCCTTAAACTCTGAGATCCTACACTCACTTGTGCAAAGGTTTCCTAACGGGGGTTCAGATTTCTGTCACTCCGGCAACCCCACAATTAGTATCCAAATACACAATGCATTCCCCTAGGCCCATAAATGGTGAAGTATCTTGTAGTCCACGTTCACATGACACCACTAGAAGAATAGCACCACAACTTAAATATTAAATCATTGAATAATACCTCAACACAATTCCACTACTAACAACATGACTTCTCCCATGTCCTCAAGAACTAAACGAACTACTCATGAGACATCATATGGATCAAGATCATATATGATATGATGATGAATAACAATCTGAACATAAACAATAATTCAATGGTTCCACTCACAAGCATCAACTACAATAGTAATCAACACCGGGAAAGTTTCCCCTAAGAACTATGCAAGATTCAAGACAATTGTTACAGCGGGATGGAGTGGTGATGATGGTGCTGGTGGAGATGCCGGTGTGGATGATGATGATGATCCTGAAGAAGTCTAGCTTGATGACGGTGTTGATGGCGACGATCTCCCCTCTCCGGGAAGGAATTTTCCCGGCAGAAATCTGTCTGCCAGAGAGCTCTTTCTCTCTCTGTAGTTTCCGCCCCGTAGAGGCAGCGGAATCTTTCTGTGGTCTCTCTCTGAACTTGAGGGTTTTGGGAGGAAGATATAGGCGAAGGGGCGGAGCCAGAGGTGGGCCAGGGCAGCCACACCCCCTGTAGGGACGGCCTAGGGTGGCCCGCGCCTGGGGTGTGGCCCCCCTGTGGCCCAACTCCGCCTCCCCTTCTGGGTTCCTTCGTCTTCTGGAAAAATATAATTTTCCATAGTTTTTCTGATCTTCGCAAAAATTTCATCTAGACACCGCTTTTTCCATCAGAATCCTGACTCTGGCAGTTCATCCTCCAAGAATCATCCAACATGCAAAAACAGATGAAATAACATAAGTAACACCTCTTAATAAGGAATATATCAATGAATAGAAGCAAATTATGATATAGAATGGTAATGCAAAATGGACGTATCAACTCCCCCAAGCTTAGACCTTGCTTGTCCCCAAGCGAAAACTGAGCTCAGTAAACATGTCCACAGGTTTATGGAGTGAAGTGTCGATAAAAATAATACAGGCAAGAAGCATCACACTTACCAATGCACAACTCATAGTAGAAAGCAACTCACCCGAGATTCCTAGGTTTTAGAAAAGAAGGTAGGGTACTCAGATCGAAGACAATCTTTGCATTCCTAGGTTGCTTCAGACTCAGAGTGATGAGACCATTGAACTTTCAGGAACTTGATGGTTTGACGACGAGTCTTGCGCTTGGTTTCATCAAGAATACAAACAGGGTATTCTCGGTAGGTTAGATCATCTTGGAGATCCAAAGTTTCATGGTCCACATCACGAATGGGATCTTTGAAACAACGCTTGAATTGAGACACATGATAGACATCATGAACCTCTGGAAAGGTTGATGGTAGATCCAATTGGTAGGCAAGCTCACCCTGCTTGGAGAGAATACGAAAAGGACGAACGTAGCGAGGAGCCAATTTTCCTTTGATACCGAATCGACGGACACCCTTCAGAGGAGTGACCCGGAGATAAACTTGATCACCAACTTCATAATGAACTTCAAGATGATGACGATCATAGTTGGCCTCCTGACGAGATTGAGCGGCCTTCAGACGCTCTCGAATTATGCGAACTTGATCTTCTGCTTCTTGGATCATATCCGGACCAAAGAATTGTCTTTCACCGGTTTCTGTCCAGTTCAGCGGTGTTCAAAATGTTCTCCCATACAGTAATTGGAAAGGTGCCATGCCCAAACTAGATTGAAAATTGTTGTTGTAGGAGAACTCCGTAAAAGGAAGACATTTCTCCCAGCTCTTTCGAAAGGATATGACACACGCTCTGAGCATGTCTTCAAGGATTTGATTCACTCTTTCGGTTTGTCCACCGGTTTTAGGATGATAAGCTGTGCTGAAGGAGACATGAGTTCCCATGTCTTCTTGCAAAATTTGCCAAAATTTGGAAGTAAACAAACTTTTGCGATCAGAGATGATCTTCTTGGGAACACCATGAAGAACAATGATCCGAGAGATGTATAAGTCAACCATTTGACTAGCACGAATATTTTCTCGAACCGGAAGAAAATGAGAAACTTTGGATAACCGATCAACTATTACCCATATGGCATCACCTTCTTGTGTCCTTGGTAGTCCAGTAATAAAATCCATACCAATTTCATCCCATTTTCACTCAGGAATTTTCAATGGTTGCAGAAGTCCAGCAGGTCTTTGTTGTTTAGCCTTCACACGAAGACAAACGTCGCACTCTACAACAAAGCGAGCGATTTCTGGTTTCATTCCACTCCACCAGAATCTTTGTTGGAGATCTCGGTACATCTTGGTACCACCAGGATGGATGGATAGAGGGGATTCATGAGCTTCTAGTAGGATTAGATCTTTGATTTTCCGACTGTTTGGAACCACTACCCGGTTACCTAAATAGAGGGTACCTTGATCATTGGTGGAGAAACATTTAGCTTCACCACTTGCAACACGTTCTTTGGTCTCGGTGATCTCACCGTCTTGTTTTTGAGCTCCTTGATTTGGTCCCCCAGAGAAGATTTTATTTCAAGGTTAGCAAGGAATCCACAAGGAATCACTTTAAAGTTAAGACGCTTGATTTACTCATAGAGAGCAGGTTGGGCTTGTGATATCATCAGATTGTTGCAATAAGACTTCTGACTTAGCGCATCAAACACGATGTTGGCTTTGCCGGGTTGATAGTTGAGACCCAAATCATAATCTTTGATGAGTTCCAACCATCGTCTTTGCCTAAGATTCAGATCGCTAGGTAAAGAGATACTTCAGGCTTTGATGATCCGAATAAAGTTCGCAATGGTTACCAATGAGGTAATGTCACCATTGCTTAAGAGCATGAACAACAGCAGCGAGTTCGAGATCATGGGTTGGATAGTTGTTGTCATGTGGATTCAACTGCCGAGAAGCATAGGCCACTATATGACCATCTTGCATCAACACACAACCGATCCCTTGAAGGGAGGCATCACAATAGATAATGAAATCCTTGCTTTTATCTGGAAGGACAAGCACATGAGCAGTGGTTAGCTTAGTTTTCAAAGCTTGGAAGCTTTCTTCTGCCTTTTTTGGCCATTCAAACTTCTTATCTTTCTTAAGAAGATCAGTCATAGGATTGGCTATCTTGGAGAAGTTCTCGATGAATCAGCGGTAATATCCTGCCATTCCAATAAAACTTTGGACTTCCTTGACTGAAGTAGGTGACTTCCATTCCAGAATGGTCCGAACCTTATCTGGTATGACAGCAACACCACTTGCGGACACAACATGACCAAGGAAGATGAGCTCTTGTAACCAAAACTCACATTTGGAGAACTTGGCGTAGAGACGATGTTCACGAAGTTTAGTCAACACCAAACTTAGATGTTCGGCATGCTCTTCTTCGGTCTTGGAGTAGATTAAAATATCATCAATGTATACCACGATGAACTTGTCGAGATATTCCATGAATATGGAGTTCATGAGCTTCATAAATGTGGCAGGGGCATTGGTTAACCCGAATGACATCACTGTATACTCGTAAAGACCATAACGAGTTGTGAATGTTGTCTTTGGGATATCCTCCTTTCTGATCTTGATTTGATGATACCCTGATCTTAAATCCATTTTGGAGAAGACAGTGGCACCACTTAACTGATCAAAGAGGTCATTTATCCGGGGAAGAGGGTACTTATTCTTGATTGTCATCGTGTTGAGTGGACGGTAATCAACAACCAATCTTGGAATATTTGTATACCGCTTCTTGACGAAGATGGTAGGGCAACCCCAAGAGGATGTGCTAGGTTGGATGTAGCCTAGTCCTTCTAGATCTTCAAGTTTCTTCTTCAACTCCACCAACTCATGAGTAGGCATGCGATAAGGTCTTTTGGAGATAGGAGCAGTTCCAGGAACTAGCTCTATGACAAACTCCACACTTCAATCAGGTAGCATGCCAGGCAACTCTTTAGGAAAGGCATCCGGGAAATCACAGACTACATGGACATCTTGGACCTTGAGAGAAGGTAAAACATCCAGGCATAAAACTCCGAGAAAGGTTTAAGAACTGCCGATGGAGACTTTGAACCATCAGTCCAGTACTTGACAGTTATGCCAGCAGGAGAGGTCACAGTAACTATTCTAAGTGCACAGTCAATGATGGCTTGATACTTGGTTAACCAGTCCATGCCCAGAATGACATCAATGTTAGTTGACTTGAGTGAAATGAGAGAAGTGGGAAACTTCTGATATGCTATATCTATCTCAACCCCATGAGTAACCCAGATGGTCTGCCAACGAGACCCAGGAGTTCTAATCTCTAGAGGAGAGGCCATAGCCTCAAAGGTGATATCATGCATTTGCGCAAAATCTTGTGATATGAATGTATGCGATGCTCCAGAATCAAACAAGACTGTTGCTAGAATTGAATTGACATGGAATGTACCCAGAATGACGTGTGGATCTTCCCGAGCTTCTTCAACAGTGACATGGGTCAGACAACCATGTCCAGCACCTTGAGATTTATCATTCTTCTTTGCCGGTTGATCATTGCGACTGACATCCCTTTGGCGACACTCCCTTGAGTAGTGACCAGGCTGACGGAAGGAGTAGCAGGTAACTCCAGAGTAGAAACTAGCAGGAGGACGATAATTTTCTCCACCAGTATTTGACTGTGGCTGACGAGCAGCATTTCCAGGAGACTTGGGTGCATAAGGAGCACGAGGCACAACACTGTATGGAACAAATACACAAAGCTTCTTATTACCAGAGGAAGAAGCACGAGAATTTCCTTCTTCACACTTCTGAGAGACCTCCATATCCTTCCTTCCATGCTCCAAAGTAAGAGCCTGATTGTGTAGTTCCTGGAAAGACTGGAACTTGAAGGGCAGCAACTCATAGCGAAGTGCAGGGTTAAGTCCCTTACGAAACACCTCTTGCTTATATTCATCATTGGTCACATCCCTGGTTGCATAACGAGCCAGGCGGGTAAACTCATGCCCATATGTTTCAATATCCCTGCGTCCCTGAGTCAGATCCAGAAACTCCCTCCTTTTGAGATCCATAATGGGCTTAGGAATATAAGAGGCACGGAATGCTGCAACAAACTCTTCCCAAGTAACAACATGTCCCTGATATTGCAGATTCAGGAAACCTTCCCAGCAAACCCCAGCCTCACCTTCCAGTTGATAGGTGGCGAAGTTGACGCGGTCATCTGGACGGACACGAAGAGCACTGAACTTGCGCTCTATTGTGCGAAGCCAATCATCATCATCAAAGGGCTCCTTAGGGTGAGTGAAGACTGGAGGAAAAGAGCGGATGAAATCTCCAAGTGTGACACAGTCGTCGGGATGACATTCAGTGTTCTGGGCCACACTCTCAAGAAGGCGTTCATTCCTCAAACGATTGGTCTCAATGTTGTTGAGAACCTCAGCCATTGTGCAAGGTGGTGGAAGTTCATGTTCAACATTGTTGTTCCCTCGACGGCCAACAAAACCACGAGTACCAAACGACATCCTGAGGAGAAAACAGAAGCCATGAGAATGGGTTCACCAAAAAGGATACATCAAAGGATGACATAAACCATGTAGAAATATCATGGTATAAAGGAACATGTGAATGAAGGTTATATCAGTGCATTAAGTATGGAAGTAGAACAAGCATACTAAATGTATACGCTACCAACTTAGATACAAACCATGACAATGGAATGCAAGCATGATATGATACCAATAGGTCACAAAAGAATAGGGAGTAGGATGATAGGCATCCGTAGCAAAGTTGAAAAACAATGCTTTAGTTGCACAGATGTATCTTGGAAACTCTAAGCCTTGCAACCGAGTACGGAGTACTAGGAAAAACAACCCAAACCCGTATATCCTAAAAGTTTGAAACGATAGACGAGAAGTGAAAACTTTGCAAAGAAAACGAGGTAAGATAACTCAGCAATAGAACAACCTTGGATAAGGAGTAAAAAGAGTCCTATTCAGAGTTTTGCAAATAGTTTTTAGCTTTCAAATAGTTTTCTCAAACTCTAGACTCAACATCGACCAGCTAGAAGGGTTTCCTACAGGCAGTCCTGCTCTGATACCAAAGTCTATCATGACCCGAGATTAGGGCTAGAAAAATACCAGATCTTCATCTTACATAAGCCTAAGCTAAATTCCAAAGCGCCCAGGGAATAATCCGTAACATTATAGAACATACCAACCATACATTAATAAGGTAAACTCTTAATAGAGTTACAAACTAGTCATACAAGCCAGGGGTCACAGAGGCATCATTACAACAAACAAAGGAAGCAAACAAGTTGTTCTAAACAACAAATTTAGCAAAGGGTTGTGTCAACACCCGGATTTTTCAATCCTAGATGCCTGTTATGCCATACATCGCAATCCCAGGATTACCATTTTTGTGAGACATAACAGAATTGGATACCATAGTACTTCATCCGTTACAACGATACATAAGTTCTTACACAAATAGGGATCTCATGATCCAGTTCTTAACACAACATCAAGCAGCAGAATACGTAATAATAACGGTAGCGTAGGTGAAGCTCCATCTTCGGGGTCACAGGCAATGCTGACGATGGGAGATGATCCTAGTTGTCGTAACCTTCCTGGGGTCCATCCTCCAGGTACTCCTCTTCATAGTCTGGCCATGGGAATAGCCAGGGACAAAGCCATGAGTACTCTTTAAGTACTCGCAAACTAATACTAACAAGTAAAGGGGTTTTTGGATAATAGGACACTAGGCTCTAGGGTTGTTTTGCAAAAAGCCAGGTTTATCTTTACTAAGTTCCAAAGCTAGTCACAATTTTACACTCCTAAGTGGGATCTTGTAATTCAGGTCACAACTCTGTTGTGGTCAAGTCAAAGTCTCAAATCATTTCACAAGTCATTTTAAAAAGGGTCTGACAGGGGAACAGTATGGCCACTCCAACTGTCCATAACCGCGGACGCGGCTATTCGAATAGTTTGACACTCTGCAGAGATTGTACACTTTCACCACAACATTCGATACATCCGTCAGGAACAAATCCTGAATTCACCATACTCAGTATGCGGATAATCAATCCTAACCTTTCAATTACACTCCCTAGTATAAGCACCTCTCCTGTGAGTTTGGCCTCCCAACCATGACCACTGTCATCTTGGGTACTGCACAGGTGGACAATCTTCACAAGGTAGCCTCAGCTCAGACCTTGGCCGTGAGGGAGCTAATACTAAGGTATATAAGTTTCCAGTCAAGCCCTACTCAATATTCGGGTATTGTGGTTGTACGATAAAATTGGAATGGTATCGCATCCAGACAACCATCAGTTTTATAAAGGGCTAAGGCTCATGCCTCAACATTTTCATCACCAAAATCATCAAGTGTTTGGAAACACATGTCCAAAACATTTCAATAGAATGATCCATCATTCCAAGGTTTTCATAACCATTTTCCACCAAGTAATCCCATCTAAAGTTGATCAAGTTTTATGCTTAGCACTAGCATCTACAGTTGGGAAGGGTAGTAATGAGGGGTGGTAACTGGTGTGGTTTCACTAAGTCCAACAATATATCTTAGGCTGAGATCAAGGTTTCTAGCTTAGGCCAAAATTTATGCTCTTAGGGCCAACTTGAGCACAGCTGTCTAGTATCTACCAAACTCTTAAGTAGACTCTAAGTAAGCCTTGATAAAGAAATAAAGTAAGAAGCTTGCCATAAAACTAGGATTGGTTTAGCAAGTTGGTATGATCACATACGCTTAAGGCATATGGTATTCATATCACAAGCATGGGTTTGTGGCAACAATAGGGTATCTTGCAAGTGTTTGCTTGCACAATGTCAATATAAGCTTGCATAGTTACTAGCTTGCATTAGGCTTGCATTGGGCTTGCATTGGTCAACTTGGTTAGTAAAGCTTGCCTTGTGCAGAGCAGTGGTTGAAGTTCTCTTCGGCTTCCTCTTCGTAGTATCCTCCTTCCTCCTCGTAGTATCCTTGGTCGGTACTAGCGTCTAGGAATAAATACGAGGTACACAATCACCAATCAATACTTAACTACTTGCAATCATCACACACAAGGGTCCTATAGATGATCTAGCATCATCTCTAACATTACAAGGTTAAGGATTGGTTTAAGTCCTTTTATTTTAGAAAAGTAATTTCTACTCATTGAAAAACTACTTAAGATTTAATATTCTCCAAACTAAACATGGGATCATGTTGACACATGTCATCACCACATATTGTAGTCCATGGGAATGTGATTTAAAGTGGTGTCACAATTTAATAAGGTTTTACCCTTTTATTTTAATTGATTAAAGTGGCTAGAAATGCTTATGTAGCATTCTTTTATTCCTTGAACATTATTTCTGCAAGTAAACCTATATATTTTTATATATTCTTAAAGGTATGGTTAAATGTGATTTTTGAGAGTTGGAATCAACTCAAAAGCTTTTTTGGTTTAAATGTGAAAAATGTTTGAATGCAGAAAATCTTCTTCCTTGTTATTTTTACTATGGGTGATCTACAGATCCAAATGACTTGAATCCAACGGGCTTGGATTAAGCATTCACAGACCTTTCCAACAAAATTGGTTTCATTCAAATTGGTGCACTGAATCGATCTGGGTTGATTTTTGAAGTTGGGTACAGAAGTGTGTTTGAAATTAAAAAGAAAAAGGTTTAATTTGAATTGCTGGGCTGCGCGGAAAATTCTAACGGGCCGGCCTGCTAAGCGTAGTGCTCCCGCGGGCTGCGTAAGTGGGTGTCCCCACTCGTCAGTGACACGGGGCTGGGCGAAGCGGTATGGGGCAACGTGGGTCGTTTGATCTAGTTCTAATCCAACGGCTGAGGGTCATCGTCGACGCGAGACAGCTCCGACGAGAACGAAACCTAGCACGGCCAGTGAGGGGTGCTGGGGGCTCACCGGGGTACGGGCGAGGGTCGGCGAGGCGGGCGAACGACGAAGTCGACGACGGCGATCCTCCTGGTACCGGTGGCTTCTCCTGGGGCGGCTCCAATCGCTGGCTCCCTTCTTCTCCAGAGGCGGCGGGCTCCGGTGAAATTCCGGCGAAGTGGTGCGCGCCTTGCTCTAAGGATGGTGTGGCACGGTCAGTGGGGAGAGGGGAGTGAGATGGTGTGAAGAAATCGTGCGGGGGTGGCCTCTATTTATAGTCGAGCGAGGGGACCGTCGCGGCGCAAGGTGAGCTCGTCGGGGGCGACGTTACAGGCGGCTAAAGGCATGGGCAATGGTAGGGGACGGTGCTGTGTCTCCTGGCGATGCTCAACGACATGATCGCGAGGCATGGGGCGGTGTGGTTTGGTCTAGAACGGGCGGTGCTCTGCCGGCAGAGGCGGCGTCTTCGACGGCGGGCGGTGGTTGTATGGCACGGGGCTGCTAATGGGGATGTCTGGCGGTCTCCTGGGTCGGTGGTGATCGTGTGTGCGCGCGGTGAGGGCGGCGCGCGGTCTGGGGACGCTGGTCGCGGGTGGTGCTCTGGCGCACGCTCGGCATGGTCTGGGCGCGGCTTGTGCGCGTGGTCCAGGGCTTGGCAATGCTCGCAGCTGGGACAGGCAGTGGCGGTGGACGGTGGGCTGCCTCCCAGACATGCTGGCTAGGCTTGCTGCTGCTCCTAGCTTGCTGTCCACATTGGGGTGACATGGGTGTGCTCGTCTGTTCACCATTAATGGCAATGGCAAGCTCACAGGGGTGCTAGTGTTGGGCTAATCTTTCTAGATGATCTACTGGTTTGTGTGTGAGCTAACTAGGGAACAAGTTAGGCTCAAAACACTGCACACTATAGTGTTTGATGTTTTGTTTGATTTGTGTCTGCAACCTGTTTGATGAAATGGCCGCATGAAGTCAAGTTTTGAATTTTGAAATGAATTTTGGTGAGTTTGCTAGATTGGTTCTGGTGAGTCTGCAGATGCTTGGGTTTTGAAAGTTGAGCTTGTTTGAGTGGGTTTTGAAAAAGTGGGATCTTCCCATATGAAGAAGATTCAATTTTGAATTGTCATTTAAACTATGCATTTGAAAGTTTCTGGATGATCACAAAGTGGGCCTTGATACTCTGTTATGAGTACATTCAAGGGGTGCAAAGATCCAGAAAATTTTCTGTTAGGTTTTGAAAGTTTGAGACAGTCAAAGTAGGCATGGGAGTTAAATTGGCCAAAATGACCATTCACTTAATATATTTGTTTTGATTTACTTGTCTTTAGGAAAAGTGTGGGAAATGTTTTAGATGATGTTCTTTTCACCTAAGAAACATTTTACAAGCAATGGTTCACACAAACAAGGTGGTTTTTAAAGAAATTCAAAATCCATGCATACACATATACATGCATTCATGAATTCATTTTAGAAAAGTTTTTGTTAACCCTAATCTTGATGATTAGTGTTTTGATGATCTAAGTTTGATATTTTTGGGATGTTACAAACCTTCCCCATTTAAACAAAATCTCGTCCCGAGATTTGAAAAAGGACGAAAAGATTACCTAGGATTTGAAGAGATCTGGAAACTCCGTTCAGATGTGGTCTTCGCGTTCCCAGGTAGCCTCCTCTTCTGTGTGGTTGCTCCACTGAATCTTGAGAAACTTGATGCTTCGGGTTCTGGTAGTTCGAAAGGCTTCTTCCAATATACGGATGGGTACTTCAGGATAGGTTAGATCATCATTGATCTCTATGGTCCGGTGATCGATATTCTTGAACACTTCGGTCTTCTCGGGGACTTCGAGACATTTGAAAAGTAACGAGGTATGGAACACATTGTGCATAGCTGACATCTCTTCAGGTAGTTCCAGTTGATACGATACTTCTCCTCGACGGTTCAAGATTTTGAAAGGTCCGATATATCTGGGGGCTAACTTTCCTTTGAGTTGGAAACGTTGCATTCCCTTCAATGGCGACACTTTCAGATAAACAAAATCTCCGATGTTGAAGGCGAGGTCTCGACGTCTCTTGTTGGCGTAACTCTTCTATCGGGATTGGGCTGTCTTGAGGTGCTCACGAATCTTGTGAACCTTCTCTTCTGCCTCTCGTAGAATGTCGGGTCCGAAAATCTGACTCTCTCCTACTTCCGACCAGTTCAAAGGGGTGCGGCACTTTCTTCCGTACATAAATTCAAATGGGGCCATTTGCAAACTGGCTTGGTAACTATTGTTGTATGAAAATTCTGCAAACGGCAGACAGTCTTCCCATTTGGATCCATACTCTAGCACACATGCTCTAAGCATATCTTCGAGTATTTGGTTTACTCGCTCCGTTTGTCCATCGGTCTGAGGATGATAAGCGGTACTGAAATCTAGGCGGGTTCCTAAACCTTCTTGGACTTTCTTCCAGAATCTTGAGGTAAACTGAGTTCCTCGATCCGAGACTATATTCTTGGGGACTCCATGCAAACTAACGATTCTAGCGATGTATAACTCCGCTAGCTTTGAACTCTGGTAGGTGGTTTTGACGGGCAAGAAATGGGCTACTTTGGACAATCTGTCCACTATGACCCAAATAGAGTCATTTCCCCTACTAGAAGTAGGTAGTCCAGTGATAAAGTCCATTCCTACAGAATCCCATTTCCATTCCGGAATTTGCAAGGTTGCAACAATCCAGCGGGTCGTTGATGTCCTGCCTTGACTCGCTGGCATATGTCACACTTGGCGATATAGCTTCCGATTTCTCTCTTCATCTTATGCCACCAAAATTGCTCTTTCAAATCTTGATACATCTTGGTTCCTCCGGGATGGATAGAATAAAGAGTATCATGAGCCTCCTTCAAGATAACTTCTTTCAACTCCGAATCTGCTGGTACACAAAGGCGTCCTTTGTACCACAGAACTCCTTCTTCGTCCTCGGTGAATCCGGGTACTTTGCCTGTACCGATACGACGCTTAATTCCGTCGATACTAGCATTTCCTTTCTGCACCTCTTTAATCTGACTGATCAAAGTGGGCTGAAGTTCGATGCTAGCCAAAAATCCTTCACTTACTAATTCCATTCAAAAATCTTCCATCTCTTTGTGCAAACTTGGTTGCTCCTTTAAAATCATGGAGTTCAAGCGGCACGGAAATTTGCTAAGGGCATCGGCTACCACATTGGCTTTTCCAGGGTGATAGTGAATGTCCAGGTCGTAATCCTTGATTAACTCAATCCATCTTCTCTGCCTCATATTCAGCTCCTTTTGAGTGAATATATACTTTAGGCTTTTGTGACCGAATAAATCTCACAACGGTTTCCCATAAGGTAATGTCTCCATGTCTTCAGGGCTAGAACTACGGCTGCGAGTTTGAGGTCATGGGTTGGGTAATTTTGTTCATGTTGCTTCAGTTGTCGCGATAGATAAGATATAACTTTGCCTTCTTGCATTAGCACACATCCGAGACCAATCTTGGATGCATCACAATACACATCGAAGGGCTTCGTAATATCCGGCATGATCAAGATTGGGGCTGAAATCAATCTCCTCTTGAGTTCTTGAAAACTCGCTTCGCACTTGTTCGTCCATTCAAACTTCTTGTCTTTCTTCAGTAATTGGGTCATGGGTCGGCCTATACTCGAGAATCCTTCTACGAATTTGCGGTAATATCCCGCAAATCCGAGAAAAGCACGAACTTGGGTTTGAGTGGATGGGGCTTGCCAATCTTCTACATCTTTCACTTTGGCAGGGTCAACGGCAATTCCTCTGGCTGATACAATGTGACCGAGGAATCCTACTTCCTGTAACCAGAATTCACACTTGCTAAACTTTGCATACAACTGATGCTCTCTAAGGGTTCCAAGAATGGTCCTTAGGTGTAGCTCATGTTCTTCTTCCGATTTGGAATAAATCAGAATGTCATCGATGAAAACAACGACAAACTTATCCAGGAAGTCCATAAAAATCTTATTCATGAGATTCATGAAATAAACGAGGGCATTGGTTAATCCAAAAGACATGACTGTATACTCATACAATCCATATCGGGTGGTGAAAGCAGTCTTTGGAATATCCTCTGCACGAATTTTGAGTTGATGATAGCCAGTTCTAAGATCAATCTTAGAAAACACCTGGGCACCGGTCAACTGATCAAACAAATCTTCGATCTTAGGCAAGGGGTACTTGTTCTTGATGGTGACATCATTCAACTTCCTATTGTCCGTACACAAACGGTTACCTCCATCCTTCTTGTCCACAAACAAGACAGGTGATCTCCATGGGGACGCACTTGGTTGAATCAATCCGATTTCCAACATGGAATCCAGTTGCTTCTTTAGTTCTTCTAGTTCTGACGGGTTCATACTATAGGGTCTCTGGGCTATGGGTCCTGTACCGGGGATTAGTTCGATGATAAACTTGATATCCCGATCTGGGGGCATACCGGGCAAAACATCTGGAAATACATCGGGGTATTCATAGACTATCCGAACTTGGTCAATGGTAGGTTGGGCTAGACTCTTGTTACACTTGAATTGGCGAGGTAAGGTTTCAGATATATGCTCGACTGATATTACGGCGGTACTGGTCATGGTGATGGCTTTCTTAGCACAGTCAATCAATCCTTTATGTTTGGACATCCAATCCATTCCTAGTACTACTTCCAAACCTTTAGTTCCGAGTACTATTAGGTTAGCATAAAAATCTATGCCATGGATTCGGATAGGGACGGCTTTGCAAATTTGCCTAGCCTTGGTGGTTGATCCGGGAATTTGCACAATCATCACATGCTTCAATTTGGTTGGCTGAATTTTACTAGTGCAAGCAAATTCTTCGGTGACAAATGAATGCGATGCACCAGAATCAAACAACACTCTTGCAAGTACTGAATTAACAGAAAACATACCCAGCACGACGTCTGGCGCTTCCTGAGCTTCTTCATCATGCATGAGAAAAAGACGGCCATTGCGGTTGAGTGAATTCCCTGGGGCAAATCTTCTCCCTGGCTGGACACGACGCTGCTGCTGAGCTGGGACATTGGCGTTGGGGGCTGTAGCATTCTTCTTGTTGGGGAACTCATTGGAATAGTGGCCTTTATTTCCACAGTCATAACAGGTCACTTGTGACTTGCCCTTGGCTGCGACAGGCATAGCATTGCTTCCAGTCCTCAGGGCAGTATTGGGGTTGGTGGTAGTATTGTTGGTGTTGAACTTGGGTGGGGCACGGGTGAAATTGCTAGAGTTGCCGGGGTTGTTGTAATTTCCTCCGGGTCTAGGGTTTCCACGGTTGGGATAGGTCGGACGGGTCATAGGGGGTCTGTTGGTTCGTGGGGCAAATCCTGGAGATGGGTTGGGGCGATACTTTGGGGTCTGATGGGTTCCTGGTTGATGCATCATGCGACGCTTACGGTTTTCATTGGCTTGGTTGATCTTTCCTTCCATTTGGATAGCAGAGTCGACAAGGGCTTCAATATCCACAAAGGGGATATTGACTAACACCGTCTGCATCTCGTCATGCAGACCATTCAGGAATCTTTCTTTCTTCTTGGCTTCGGTGTCTATCTCGTCCGGGGCATACCTAGCTAATGACAAAAAAAAATCACGGTATTCCACTACAGTCATCCTTCCTTGCTTCAACTCTCTGAACTCGTCTCTCATTCTCTTGATCAAACCTGGTGGCACATGGGTTCTGCTAAACTTGACCTTGAATTCCTCCTAGGTCATCATCTGGCCTCCGGTCATTGCACGAACACTGTTCCACCATGCCCTGGCATCTCCGGCTAGATAATGGGTGGCGAACAAGACTTTCTCGTTGTCTTCCACTCCTGCTACTTCTAAGTTGTTTTCCATGGTTTGCAGCCAATCGTCGACATCTAGGGGTTCTTCCGACTTGGTGAAAACGGGTGGGTTGGTATTCTGGAAATTCTTGAGTTTAGATCCGTGGTGGTCCTGGTTTCCATGGCCTTGGTTGTTGTGGGCTAGCTGGGCTATCTGTTGCAGAGTGGCTAGGTTGGCTTGACGTTCGGCTCTTTCAGCTTCGCGGTCAGAAGTCAACATTTGCAGTATCTGCAACATCGGGTCCGGGGCTGAACCACTTCCTCCACGTGGCATCTGAAGATTGATATCGATCATGATAAAAGAGGGAAATTGCTAAGGTTTTGGGTTTTTGAAAAGTTTTTTAAAGGTTTGACTCCGATTTTTCTAGCAACTTGCTTTTTCATTCATTCACTCATAGCACACAGTACAACACACACCACAACAAGAAAAAAACCAGATGGTTTTAAGAACCATTCTGAAATCTACGATACAGTGGGACCGACTACTACTCACTACGCTAGTGCTCAGTGCTACTACTCCTCGGAGTTTGTGGCTTCATCATCTTCAGTATCATCGATGAAGGCGAAATCATCCTCATCGGTGAAGAAGTCCATGGCCTGATCCTCCAGAAAATCATCGTCATCGCTGAGATAGGAGTAAGGGTCTCCACGAAGATCTTCTCCGGCATTCTCCCTTTCCTCTAACTGCATGTCTCTCTCGTGGATGGTCTCTTCCAGAGATGAGATGCGATGGCGAAGACGGGCAATAATGCGCTCCTTCTTGTCGAGCTGATGGCGGCGAGACTTGCGATCCTTGGCTAGCATGGAGATGGTCTGATCCTTTGTCTTGATGATGGCAGACTTGTGGTTGCAATAGTCACGGCAGTTGTCCAACTCCTGTTGACGGTCATACATCATGAAGCTGAGGTGGTCCAATTGAGTCTTCAGCTCGGGGTGGTATGGGGCTTCCAATGGTTGTCCATTTGCATCACGTCTTGGGAAAAACTCAAAGCGAGTACCCTTGATCTGATTGATGCTCTGTCCACACAGACGGGAAAGAGCTTCCTGCATTGCTCTGGCAAGTCCATCGAGCCAGTTGTTTTCCCTCAACGTAAACTGAATTCCCTCCGCTGTGGGAGGTTCAATCTTTCCTCGGAGACTTGCAACAATTAGCCACTGCAGATCTTCTCCCCCTTGATCATTGAGCTGAGCTTCGAAGAACTCGGGGTGCGGACGCTCCAGAAGTTCCGAAAGCTGATCCAGATCCCTCTCAAAGATAAGGTCTCCCCCATTTCCGAGTTGATAAAACTTGCTGTACTTCACGTCCATCTATAAAAATAGAGGATGAGTAGATTAGCAGAGTGATCAAGTGTGTCAAAATTTTATCTATTTTGCAAGAGTTTTTGAGGAACATGAAGTTTTATGAAAGAATTAAAGAGATAAGAATGAGAATAGGTTTTTGTAAATATTTGTTTTCTTTGGTTTTTGAAACTAAGTTTTTGGTTCAACGTCCAACCTAACTAGGGTCTCCTATGGTCAGGATGGCTCTGATACCAACTTGTCAACACCCGGATTTTTCAATCCTAGATGCCTGTTATGCCATACATCGCAATCCCAGGATTATCATTTTTGCGAGACATAACAGAATTGGATACCATAGTACTTCATCCGTTACAACGATACATAAGTTCTTACACAAATAGGGATCTCATGATCCAGTTCTTAACACAACATCAAGCAGCGGAATACGTAATAATAACAGTAGCGTAGGTGAAGCTCAATCTTCGGGGTCACAGGCAATGCTGACGATGGGAGATGATCCTAGTTGTCGTAACCTTCCTGGGGTCCATCCTCCAGGTACTCCTCTTCATAGTCTGGCCATGGGAATAGCCAGGGAAAAAGCCATGAGTACTCTTTAAGTACTCGCAAACTAATACTAACAAGTAAAGGGGTTTTTGGATAATACGACACTAGGCTCTAGGGTTATTTTGCAAAAAGCCAGGTTTATCTTTACTAAGTTCCAAAGCTAGTCACAATTTTACACTCCTAAGTGGGATCTTGTAATTCAGGTCACAACTCTATTGTGGTCAAGTCAAATTCTCAACTCATTTCACAAGTCATTTTAAAAAGGGTCTGACGGGGGAACAGTATGGCCACTCCAACTGTCCATAACCGCGGACGCGGCTATTCGAATAGTTTGACACTCTGCAGAGATTGTACACTTTCACCACAACATTCGATACATCCGTCAGGAACAAATACTAAATTCACCATACTCAGTATGCGGATAATCAATCCTAACCTTTCAATTACACTCCCTAGTATAAGCACCTCTCCTGTGAGTTTGGCCTCCCAACGATGACCACTGTCATCTTGGGTACTACACAGGTGGACAATCTTCACAAGGTAGCCTCAGCTCAGACCTTGGCCGTGAGGGAGCTAATACTAAGGTATATAAGTTTCCAGTCAAGCCCTACCCAATATTCGGGTATTGTGGTTGTACGATAAAATTGGAATGGTATCGCATCCAGACAACCATCAGTTTTATAAAGGGCTAAGGCTCATGCCTCAACATTTTCATCACCAAAATCATCAAGTGTTTGGAAACACATGTCCAAAACATTTCAATAGAATGATCCATCATTCCAAGGTTTTCATAACCATTTTCCACCAAGTAATCCCATCTAAAGTTGATCAAGTTTTATGCTTAGCACTAGCATCTACAGTTGGGAAGGGTAGTAATGAGGGGTGGTAACTGGTGTGGTTTCACTAAGTCCAACAATATATCTTAGGCTGAGATCAAGGTTTCTAGATTAGGCCAAATTTTATGCTCTTAGGGCCAACTTGAGCACAGCTGTCTAGTATCTACCAAACTCTTAAGTAGACTCTAAGTAAGCCTTGATAAAGAAATAAAGTAAGAAGCTTGCCATAAAACTAGGATTGGTTTAGCAAGTTGGTATGATCACATACGCTTAAGGCATATGGTATTCATATCACAAGCATGGGTTTGTGGCAACAATAGGGTATCTTGCAAGTGTTTGCTTGCACAATGTCAATATAAGCTCGCATAGTTACTAGCTTGCATTGGGCTTGCATTGGTCAACTTGGTTAGTAAAGCTTGCCTTGTGCAGAGCAGTTGTTGAAGTTCTCTTCGGCTTCCTCTTCGTAGTATCCTCCTTCCTCCTCGTAGTATCCTTGGTCGGTACTAGCGTCTAGGAATAAATACGAGGTACACAATCACCAATCAATACTTAACTACTTGCAATCATCACACACAAGGGTCCTATAGATGATCTAGCATCATCTCTAACATTACAAGGTTAAGGATTGGTTTAAGTCCTTTTATTTTAGAAAAGTAATTTCTACTCATTGAAAAATTACTTAAGATTTAATATTCTCCAAACTAAACATGTGATCATGTTGACACATGTCATCACCACATATTGTAGTCCATGGGAATGTGATTTAAAGTGGTGTCACAATTTAATAAGGTTTTACCCTTTTATTTTAATTGATTAAAGTGGCTAGAAATGCTTATGTAGCATTCTTTTATTCCTTGAACATTATTTCTGCAAGTAAACCAATATATTTTTATATATTCTGAAAGGTATGGTTAAATGTGATTTTTGAGAGTTGGAATCAACTCAAAAGCTTTTATGGTTTAAATGTGAAAAATGTTTGAATGCAGAAAATCTTCTGCCTTGTTATTTTTACTATGGGTGATCTATAGATCCAAATGACTTGAATCCAACGGGCTTGGATTCAGCATTCCCAGACCTTTCTAACAAAATTAGTTTCATTCAATCTGATACCACTCTGTAACACCCTCAGAATCGGCCCTATGCAAGTTTCAGCGATCCCCGCCAAACCAGCATTGAAACGATTCAAAGGTGCCCACCAGGAACTTTCGTGCGGGTGGAAAACGAAGTAATATCATTACACAATAGTCCGCGATGGAACCCACAGAACAGATATATACAACAGCGACTCAAAGAGTCACGAATACAGATATACAGTACAAAGATCCAAATCACCTTCAAAACGATACAACGTCCGAGTACGGCCAAGATGCAAATTGAGCTAAGAGCCCTGAAGAATAACCAATGGTGTCCATAACCCTGCCCAGGCCAAGCCGGAAGGGTAACCCTGCTAACGACGTCGATCTCAAAACCTGCTTAAACAAAAGGGGTGCCGACAAAGGGCAAAGGAAAAAGAGAGCGGTCAGTACTGAGGCCAGTACACGGCGAGACTAGAATTCGGCGGTCCTCGCCTACATAGGTATGGTGGACTGAAGTGGCAGCGCAGCATGCACTAAACAACCTATAGAGACTCAATACAGCTGGTGGCTATCAGATAGGGATAAGAAATACCTATTTAGATCCAACCTGAAACTATCACCAAACATACCCATCCTGGTATTTCCCCCTCGAGACCAAACGAGGAAGTCAACCGAGGAACTCACATAGTTGGCAGTTTTATTTATTTAGTTATCGTTGCAGCAATTACTAGTCAGGTATCGATAGTCATCCTGATATAATAAGTAGTGGGCACTTTTAGTTGACCATTCCATTGTAGTTGTAGTACTTACTAGTCAGATACATATAGGTGAGGCATCCCAAAACCCAGCAGTTGTTGGTACTTTTATTCAGCCATTCCGTTGTAGCTGCAATACTTACTAGTCGGATACAATGGTAACAGGTAACAACTCAAACCAGCAATTGTTGGCACTTTTATTTAGTCATTCCATTATAGTAAAGCTGATTACTAGTCATTATAAAGTCAAATTTATAGCACTACTTTAGTTATAGTTGTCTATGATCGAGATACTGTGCTCCAAGTCGTCCATAACCGCGGACACGGCTTTCATAAAATTTTACCCTGCAGGGGGGCACAAATAGCAACACACGCACGATCAACCTCGGAAAAACCAAATAAAACCCAACGAGGCATCACGACAAAGAAATCGCAAGATTCATATAATATTTCAGGGGTCCACCCCACCAAGCTACCCGCTACGAAGTTGGCCGGCTCCGAGACGGACCCAGAGGTTTGTGACGACGGCTGTAAACGACTGGGAACCCGAAAGTGTGATTGGGCTTGTCGATACCGTGAAAACGTGGCACGGGGTTCGAAAACAGTACAGGCGCTCCACGCGCAATCAGAATCGGCCCTATGCAAGTTTCAGCGATCCCCGCCAAACCCGCATAGAAACGATTCAAAGGTGCCCACCAGGCACTTTCGTGCGGGTGGAAAACGAAGTAATATCATTACACAATAGTCCGCGATGGAACCCACAGAACAGATATATACAACAGCGACTCAAAGAGTCAAGAATACAGATATACAGTACAAAGATCCAAATCACCTTCAAAACGATACAGCGTCCGAGTACGGCCAAGATGTAAATTGAGCTAAGAGCCCTGAAGAATAACCAATGGCGTCCATAACCCTGCCTAGGCCAAGCCGGAAGGGTAACCCTGCTAACGACGTCGATCTCAAAACCTGCTTAAACAAAAGGGGTGCCGACAAAGGGCAAAGAAAAAAGAGAGCGGTCAGTACTGAGGCCAGTACACGGCGAGACTAGAATTCGGCGGTCCTCGCCTACATAGGTATGGTGGACTGAAGTGGCAGCGCAGCATGCACTAAACAACCTATAGAGACTCAATACAGCTGGCGGCTATCAGATAGGGATAAGAAATACCTATTCATATCCAACCTGAAACTATCACCAAACATACCCATCCTGGTATTTCCCCCTCGAGACCAAACGAGGAAGTCAACCGAGGAACTCACATAGTTGGCAGTTTTATTTATTTAGTTATCGTTGCAGCAATTACTAGTCAGGTATCGATAGTCATCCTGATATAATAAGTAGTGGGCACTTTTAGTTGACCATTCCATTGTAGTTGTAGTACTTACTAGTCAGATACATATAGGTGAGGCATCCCAAAACCCAGCAGTTGTTGGTACTTTTATTCAGCCATTCCGTTGTAGTTGCAATACTTACTAGTAAGATACAATGGTAACAGGTAACAACTCAAACTAGCAATTGTTGGCACTTTTATTTAGTCATTCCATTATAGTAAAGTTGATTACTAGTCATTATAAAGTCAAATTTATAGCACTACTTTAGTTATAGTTGTCTATGATCAAGATACTGTGCTCCAAGTCGTCCATAACCGCGGACACGGCTTTCAGAAAGTTTTACCCTGCAGGGGGCACAAATAGCAACACACGCACGATCAACCTCGGAAAAACCAAATAAAACCCAACGAGGCATCACGACAAAGAAATCGCAAGATTCATATAATATTTCAGGGGGCCACCCCACCAAGCTACCCGCTACGAAGTTGGCCGGCTCCGAGACGGACCCAGAGGTTTGTGACGACGGCTGTAAACGACTGGGAACCCGAAAGTGTGACTGGGCTAGTCGATACCGCGAAAACGTGGCACGGGGTTCCAAAACAGTACAGGCGCTCCACGCGCAATCAGAATCGGACCTATGCAAGTTTCAGCGATCCCCGCCAAACCCGCATAGAAACGATTCAAAGGTGCCCACCAGGCACTTTCGTGCGGGTGGAAAACGAAGTAATATCATTACACAATAGTCCGCGATGGAACCCACAGAACAGATATATACAACAGCGACTCAAAGAGTCAAGAATACAGATATACAGTACAAAGATCCAAATCACCTTCAAAACGATACAGCGTCCGAGTACGGACAAGATGCAAATTGAGCTAAGAGCCCTGAAGAATAACCAATGGCGTCCATAACCCTGCCCAGGCCAAGCCGGAAGGGTAACCCTGCTAACGACATCGATCTCAAAACCTGCTTAAACAAAAGGGGTGCCGACAAAGGGCAAAGGAAAAAGAGAGCGGTCAGTACTGAGGCCAGTACACGGCGAGACTAGAATTCGGCGGTCCTCGCCTACATAGGTATGGTGGACTGAAGCGGCAGCGCAGCATGCACTAAACAACCTATAGAGACTCAATACAGCTGGCGGCTATCAGATAGGGATAAGAAATACCTATTCAGATCCAACCTGAAACTATCACCAAACATACCCATCCTGGTATTTCCCCCTCGAGACCAAACGAGGAAGTCAACCGAGGAACTCACACAGTTGGTAGTTTTATTTATTTAGTTATCGTTGCAGCAATTACTAGTTAGGTATCGATAGTCATCCTGATATAATAAGCAGTGGGCACTTTTAGTTGACCATTCCATTGTAGTTGTATACTTACTAGTCAGATACATATAGGCGAGGCATCCCAAAACCCAGCAGTTGTTGGTACTTTTATTCAGCCATTCCGTTGTAGTTGCAATACTTACTAGTCAGATACAATGGTAACAGGTAACAACTCAAACCAGCAATTGTTGGCACTTTTATTTAGTCATTCCATTATAGTAAAGCTGATTACTAGTCATTATAAAGTCAAATTTCTAACACTACTTTAGTTATAGTTGTCTATGATCGAGATACTGTGCTCCAAGTCGTCCATAACCGCGGACACGGCTTTCAGAAAGTTTTACCATACAGGGGGGCACAAATAGCAACACACGCACGATCAACCTCGGAAAAACCAAATAAAACCCAACGAGGCATCACGACAAAGAAATCGCAAGATTCATATAATATTTCAGGGGGCCACCCCACCAAGCTACCCACTACGAAGTTGGCCGGCTCCGAGACGGACCCAGAGGTTTGTGACGACAGCTGTAAACGACTGGGAACCCGAAAGTGTGACTGGGCTTGTCGATACCGCGGAAACGTGGCACGGGGTTCCAAAACAGTACAGGCGCTCCACGCGCAATCATAAATAAAGCAGTAAAGCATGGCATAAGTACATGATAGTAATAAAGCCCCAAACTACTTTGTGGCCCCGAGAAATAAGATATGACTCCAGCTCATGCTAAGGGGATTCATGGGCCCACATGCGGATAGTGCGAATATTCAAAGAACAGGTATCAAGTACTCGGGGTCCTACGAGACACAAGTGGACGGTTAAAAACCAAATAACATCTATTTCCCACTTGTGCCTCTGCATTATTTACCTACTTCAATTTTAGTTATTAAACTGTAATTAAAGTAATAATCATCTCCAACATAAAGCATATGGCAGTCTTCCAACAACTGTGGTGCTTGACGACACGCAACAACACTTGAGCAAGCGACTACGACACGCAAGTCCAACTATCTACCAAACAACAGGTAATAGGATGTGTCCAAGGCAATATGAGGCTGCAAGGGATATCACGGGTACGGAAACTAGAGCATCGCAACACAGATAGCAATAGATCAACAGGAGGGAATAAATACTATGAAAGTAAGATAGGTAGAAAGGGGGAGATTGCTCGCCTGAAAAACATTGTCGAAGGTTCATCCGAAGATCGGGTCGACACTCGCATCAACTCATCGGCCTAATCCGTGAAGAAGCAAAACACTAGAAGAAACACCGGATGCACTATTTAATACTATGGTAGAAGATCGGGCATGATGCATGTATGATGATATGACATGGCAAAGATGCGATGCAATTAGGCCATATTAAGCGGAATCGGGGTCCCGACAATTATTAAGTTCATGTTGTTTAGATACCCCATATTTTAAATGTTGTCTTAACATGGCAAAACATAGCATCGGTTTGCTACACAAATTTATATAGAGCCCATATAAGACTAGATTCGTCGGCATATGGACTCCATATTTAATTATGGGTGAATCGACATAATGCCCCCAAACCACATGATATGAATGCGACATGATCAATTTAATATGCAACAAGTGAAATTATCATATATTAAAATATAGGGGTCTCGGATAGGGGTCACACGTTGATATCGATGATCTTGGGGTTCGCCGAGGGATCAGAATCGGTCTTTGGGGGTCGACGAGATCGGCCTTCGGAACTTTGGACTCCGGGAAGGAGCACTTGGTGTTCCGATGGATCGGTCTCCTTCTGGGCGATCTTGGCGTTCGGGGCGTCTTCGGTTCCGCGAGGAGAGCTTGGTTTCCATGATGAGGTTACTAGCGGGCCGTGTTGGATATCATGTCGGTCCTCTCTTCGTTCGAGGCGAACCAGGTCGATGGTCTTCGGGTCACAGAAAAATAGGATTGATCTTGTCTAGTACCCATGGCAGAGATCTTGGCACAATTCCAAAGTAACAAACACGACAATAAGGTACACATGTTAAATTGTGCCATCTCCAAACAGGTAACAGAACAAGACGAATAGAGAGCACGAGGCAATGCCTGGCTTGAACGACGACCAAGGGCGACGGACGTGGCGAGCTCGGCGAGAGGCAGAGGCGCGAGCACGGAGTCGCGAGCGCGGAGCCCGGGAGGTGGGGTCGGCGCTGGCCGGAGGCGGGCGACGGAGCACCACTGCAGCGACGGCTTGGTGAGGCGTGGCCAACATCGACGACCTGCAGAGGACGCGCGACCGACGATGGCAACGGGGCGAGCTCGAGCCCGGGGAGGAGAGGAGCGGAGCTTGACAGCAGGAGATCTTGGGGAGTATGGCGAGGAGGTGGACGCCGTGGCGGTGACGTCCTGCAGAAGTGGCACCAGCGACGACGGTGACGGGGCCGCGGTGGCGCAGGAGGGCGAGGCCGACGGGGAGGCGAGCTCCAGGGAGGTACCGCGGCGGCAGGTGCTCGGGACAGGAAGGAAGCGGGCCAGCGGGCGAGCTTGAGAGGTGGCGGCGGCGCTGGATGGGGAGGATCGATGCGGGGCAGAGAAGGTGGGGGAGGAGAGCGGTCTAGTAGGGGCGAGGTAGCCAGGGAGAGGAGCGTCGGGGTTGGTGAGCGGGATCAGGGACCGGGTCAACGTGTTGGATCGGGGTGGAGCGTGTGTACGCGTTGGGTATTCCTGTGTTGTGTGCAACGTGTCCACCGATCGGGTGTGGGTTTGAGCGTGGTGTGAGTGTGGTGTGTGTGCTGCATCGCTGCAGGGTGCGTGCGTGTGTGGGTTCTGGGTGTGGCGGCGGCAGGTGGGGGAGTTGGGTAGGGGGTCTAGGGTTCTAGGAATTTAGGGTTAGGGTTTGGAGGTGGCCTACTGGGCTTTTTGGCCTGGCTGGCTGCCTCCTAAAAAAATAATATAAAATTTTATGTATTATTTAAAAGACTTGTGCAATTTGTTTTTAGACAAAACAAAATATCCCGAAGGGTTCGGGGATTACTTTTGAAATAGAGAGGGATCTTTGTAGAAAGAAAAACTAGGTTTTAAGAAAAATAGTTTTAGACAATTAGATGCATGATGATGTCATGATGATGCACAAAACAAAAATACCAAGCAATTTTCTAGTAGTGATTTTACCCGGGGTGCTACAATTCGACACCACTAACAATGGATCTCGCCCTTGAGATCCGCCTCATAGTACTGGGATGAAGGCCGATGATCTGAATCTTCTCGGTTCGTGTAGATCTTCGTGACACCACTAACAAAGGTTCTTGTTCCGTCTTGAAATCGGCGACACCACCAACAAGAGGTCGTTGATCATGTTCGTCAAGAGAACACTCCGGATAAACAACAGACAAAGTTAAAGGTAAGGCCACCTCTAACTTCTATGGAAGGAGTAAGAATTGCATCGATCCACCATTCAATGTACAAAAGCGAATGGTAAGAGTAGTGGTATGGTCGCGACTCCATCCCGCACTCAAAGCATTAATCTGTACATGAATAGAAGACTTATGCAACCAACTCTCGGGATTCAGACTGAAGATCTCGACAAGCGAGGTTTGGAAACAAAGGAGGGATGGAGATTCTCATCAGATCTGATGTAGATGACTTCGTCGTATCAGAAAACACTGGAGGATAGAAAGAAATTTTTTATTGATTTTTTGGTCCATTGAAAGGTACAACAGATGAAAGATTCATCAGATAGCATCAAGGTCGGATGTTGAAGCACCGTTACAAGAGGAGGAAGTGAAACCCTGAAGGTACGACGAAAGCCCAACCACGAGAATTCCTGGACTCAAAGAAAAGATAAGGGGGTAGATTCAAAACACGTAGAGGTACGAGGAGAATAGCAGAGGGGTAAGGAGTAAAAGCAGACCTAATCAGATCTATCCAACCGATTTTCCAAAATAGTTTTCACACTCTACATCGGCCGTTAGCTAGGTTATCCTACAGGCTGGACCACT
Organism: Avena sativa; assembly: GCA_916181665.1. Taxonomy (NCBI): domain Eukaryota; kingdom Viridiplantae; phylum Streptophyta; class Magnoliopsida; order Poales; family Poaceae; genus Avena; species Avena sativa. The sequence goes on from OV702282.1 coordinate 202,973,774, forward strand.
GGGGTATCGTAACTGCTGAGCTCTGATACCACTGTGTAACACCCTCAGAATCGGCCCTATGCAAGTTTCAGCGATCCCCGCCAAACCCGCATAGAAACGATTCAAAGGTGCCCACCAGGCACTTTCGTGCGGGTGGAAAACGAAGTAATATCATTACACAATAGTCCGCGATGGAACCCACAGAACAGATATATACAACAGCGACTCAAAGAGTCAAGAATACAGATATACAATACAAAGATCCAAATCACCTTCAAAACGATACAGCGTCCGAGTACGGACAAGATGCAAATTGAGTTAAGAGCCCTGAAGAATAACCAATGGCGTCCGTAACCCTGCCCAGGCCAAGACGGAAGGGTAACCCTGCTAACGACGTCGATCTCAAAACCTGCTTAAACAAAAGGGGTGCCGACAAAGGGCAAAGGAAAAAGAGAGCGGTCAGTACTGAGGCCAGTACACGGCGAGACTAGAATTCGACGGTCCTTGCATACATAGGTATGGTGGACTGAAGCGGCATCGCAGCATGCACTAAACAACCTATAGAGACTCAATACAGCTGGCGGCTATCAGATAGGGATAAGAAATACCTATTCAGATCCAACCTGAAACTATCACCAAACATACCCATCCTGGTATTTCCCCCTCGAGACCAAACGAGGAAGTCAACCGAGGAACTCACACAGTTGGCAGTTTTATTTATTTAGTTATCGTTGCAGCAATTACTAGTCAGGTATCGATAGTCATCCTGATATAATAAGCAGTGGGCACTTTTAGTTGACCATTCCATTGTAGTTGTAGTACTTACTAGTCAGATACATATAGGTGAGGCATCCCAAAACCCAGCAGTTGTTGGTACTTTTATTCAGCCATTCCGTTGTAGTTGCAATACTTACTAGTCAGATACAATGGTAACAGATAACAACTCAAACCAGCAATTGTTGGCACTTTTATTTAGTCTTTCCATTATAGTAAAGCTGATTACTAGTCATTATAAAGTCAAATTTATAGCACTACTTTAGTTATAGTTGTCTATGATCGAGATACTGTGCTCCAAGTCTTCCATAACCGCGGACACGGCTTTCAGAAAGTTTTACCCTGCAGGGGGGCACAAATAGCAACACACGCACGATCAACCTCGGAAAAACCAAATAAAACCCAACGAGGCATCACGACAAAGAAATCGCAAGATTCATATAATATTTCAGGGGGCCACCCCACCAAGCTACCCGCTACGAAGTTGGCCGGCTCCGAGACGGACCCAGAGGTTTGTGACAACGGTTGTAAACGACTGGGAACCCGAAAGTGTGACTGGGCTTGTCGATACCGCGGAAACGTGGCACGGGGTTCCAAAACAGTACAGGCGCTCCACGCGCAATCATAAATAAAGCAGTAAAGCATGGCATAAGTACAGGATAGTAATAAAGCCCCAAACTACTTTGTGGCCCCAAGAAATAAGATATGACTCCAGCTCATGCTAAGGGGATTCATGGGCCCACATGCGGATAGTGCGAATATTCAAAGAACAGGTATCAAGTACTCGGGGTCCTACGGGACACAAGTGGACGGTTAAAAACCAAATAACATCTATTGCCCACCTGTGCCTCTGCATTATTTACCTACTTCAATTTTAGTTATTAAACTGTAATTAAAGTTATAATCATCTCCAACATAAAGCATATGGCAGTCTTCCAACAACTATGGTGCTTGACGACACGCAACAACACTTGAGCAAGCGACTACAACACGCAAGTCCAACTATCTACCAAACAACAGGTAATAGGATGTGTCCAAGGCAATATGAGGATGCAAGGGATATCACGGGTACGGAAACTAGAGCATCGCAACACAGATAGCAATAGATCAAAATGAGGGAATAAATACTATGAAAGTAATATAGGTAGAAAGGGGGAGATTGCTCGCCTGAAAAACATTGTCGAAGGTTCATCCGAAGATCGGGTTGACACTCGCATCAACTCATCGGCCTAATCCGTGAAGAAGCAAAACACTAGAAGAAACACCGGATGCACTATTTAATACTATGGTAGAAGATCGGGCATGATGCATGTATGATGATATGACATGGAAAAGATGCGATGCAATTAGGCCATATTAAGCGGAATCGGGGTCCCGACAATTATTAAGTTCATGTTGTTTAGATACCCCATATTTTAAATGTTGTCTTAACATGGCAAAACATAGCATCGGGTTGCTACACAAATTTAAATAGAGCCCATATAAGACTAGATTCGTCGGCATATGGACTCCATATTTAATTATGAGTGAATCGACATAATGCCCCCAAACCAGATGATATGAATGCGACATGATCAATTTAATATGCAACAAGTGAAATTATCATATATTAAAATATAGGGGTCTCGGATAGGGGTCACACGTTGATATCGATGATCTTGGGGTTCGCCGAGGGTTCAGAATCGGTCTTTGGGGGTCGACGAGATCGGCCTTCGGAACTTTGGACTACAGGAAGGAGCACTTGGAGTTCCGATGGATCGGTCTCCTTCTGGGCGATCTTGGCGTTCGGGGCGTCTTCGGTTCCGCGAGGAGAGCTTGGTTTCCATGATGAGGTTACTAGCGGACCGTGTTGGATATCATGTCGGTCCTCTCTTCGTTCGAGGCGAACCAGGTCGATGGTCTTCGGGTCACACCAAAACATGATTGATCTTGTCTAGTACCCATGGCAGAGATCTTGGCACAATTCCAAAGTAACAAACACGACAATAAGGTACACATGTTAAATTGTGCCATCTCCAAACAAGTAACAGCACAAGACGAATAGAGAGCACGAGGCAATGCCTGGCTTGAACGACGACCAAGGGCGACGGACGTGGCGAGCTCGGCGAGAGGCAGAGGCGCGAGCACGGAGTCGCGAACGCGGAGCCCGGGAGGTGGGGTCGGCGCTGGCCAGAGGCGGGCGGCGGAGCACCACTGCGGCGACGGCTTGGTGAGGCGTGGCCGACATCGACGACCTGCAGAGGATGCGTGACCGATGATGGCAACGGGGCGAGCTCGAGCTCGGGGAGGAGAGGAGCGGAGCTTGACAGCAGGAGATCTTGGGGAGTATGGCGAGGAGGTGGACGCCGTGGCGGTGACGTCCTGCAGAAGGGGCACCAGCGACGACGGTGACGGGGCCGCGGTGGCGCAGGAGGGCGAGGCCGACGGGGAGGCGAGCTCCAGGGAGGTCCCGCGGCGGCAGGTGCTCGGGACGGGAAGGAAGCGGGCCAGCGGGCGAGCTTGAGAGGTGGCGGCGGCGCTGGATGGGGAGGATCGATGCGGGGCAGAGGAGGTGGAGGGAGGAGAGCGGTCTAGTGGGGGCGAGGTAGCCAGGGGAGAGGAGCGTCGGGGTTGGTGAGCGGGATCAGGGACCGGGTCAACGTGTTGGATCGGGGTGGAGCGTGTGTACGCGTTGGGTATTCCTGTGTTGTGTGCAGCGTGTCCACCGGTCGGGTGTGGGTTTGAGCGTGGTGTGAGTGTGGTGTGTGTGTGCTGCATCGCTGCAGGGTGCGTGCGTGTGTGGGTTCTGGGTGTGGTGGCGGCAGGTGGGGGAGTTGGGTAGGGGGTCTAGGGTTCTAGGAATTTAGGGTTAGGGTTTGGAGGTGGCCGGCTGGGCTTTTGGGCCTGGCTGGCTGCCTCCTAAAAAAATAATATAAAATTTTATGTATTATTTAAAAGACTTGTGCAATTTGTTTTTAGACAAAACAAAATATCCCGAAGGGTTCGGGGATTAGTTTTGAAATAGAGAGGGATCTTTGTAGAAAGCAAAACTAGGTTTTAAGAAAAATAGTTTTAGTCAATTAGATGCAAGATGATGTCATGATGATGCACAAAACAAAAATACCAAGCAATTTTCTAGTAGTGATTTTACCCGGGGTGCTACACTTGAATAATAACATGAAAACCAAAATCCACTGAGGACGGCTGAACCTTACAAAGAACTCAAAAACCAAAGAAGAACAACAAATATTTTTGGTGTTTTCGATTTTTTAAAGAAGCCAACAATGCAAAAACAAACCAAGCAAAGCAAAATATTTTTGGATTTTTCTTTTAAGGGAAACCAAAGCAAAGAAACAAAGAAACAAGCCAAGAGAAACAACGAAAATATTTTTGGTATTTTTGTGTTTTTGAGAAAGAAGCAACAAGAACTAAAAAGAAAGTGAAACAATGGATATACAAAGAACCGACCGAACATGATATATCGATGAGTGTGGTGTCGGTACCTCCCCCCAAGCTTAGGCTTTTGGCCTAAGTGGGGCTCAATAGCGCGGGTAGTAACTCCATGTTGGTGGGTCATCATAGGAATGATCATAGTCAGGCGCTTGCAATGAAGAAGAAGACGCACCCCAATCAAATGAGGGCTGCTGGTATGAGAACTCTCCCAAGTTGGAGGGCTAAACCGAATTGTTTTCGGCATTCTCTTCAACATTCTCCTCTTGCTGGGAGAGCTCCGCCACATACGTTTCAACCTCCTCCTCCGTAAGCGACCATCCTTGCCTGTTATCAGAGTTAAACAAAGCAGGTGCAGGCAAATAAACTATTTTTTCAGTCCTACCCTTTCTCCGACCGTGCTGGGCAAAAGACAACTCATACGGTAAAATTCTCACATTGGCCCCCTGGGACACAAAACCATGCTGAATCATGGATTCAAGATCAAGCCTCTCTATGGGGAACTGATAATCTGAATAGTGAGGCTCTAAACCATGGAAATCTAGCAACCTAGAAGCAATGAGACCTCCACAAATTCCACCCTTCTCGCGGTTGGTGGTGAGAAGGTGAGCTACCAAAGCACCCAGGCTATAAGATCTATTCCTATTCAGAGCAGTTGCAATAAAAGCTAGATCAAAAGAAGACAACTTTCTAGCAATCTTTCTAGCAAGAACACACTTGGTAATGGAATAGGCAAAGTATCTAATAGCTGGGAACTGAATGTTCCGAATTTTACCACTTTCCTTTTAGAAGTCGAAACCTTGGCAAATCTCAGCATATAAATCCACAAGTGACTTGGTCCTTTCCTTGATCTTCTCACAAGATCCCCACTGACGTACTCTAATTGCTGCACAGAAATCAGCAAAAGGCAGGTCGACAGGTATATTATATATTTTGTAATGGACCATGGGATTAAATGTAGACCAAGTGTACCGGAAGTCCTGCACAAAAGCCATGGTTAGCTTAACACTTTTAAATGGTTCACCTTCAACAAAGTGTTCCAATCCTGCATTGGCAATCAAGGTTTGGAAATCCTGGGAGATTCTCGCGGTTCTCATAAATTTATGGCATGGATATATGGAAGGAAAAACTGCCTCCTCACGATGAACCTTCATTGGCTCAGACACCATCAAGTCATATTGATTCAGTGGATAGGTACTCATCTTCCTTCCTGAAACTTTTAGACAAACATCAAACCAAGTGATTTCAAAGTTGATAAATGATGAGCAACTACTAAAGGAACTTGCTAGAGGACTACACATGCATCAAAATAAAGTTTCTAAGCATATAACAAGCATGCAAGCTCAAACAACCTATCACCTATAGCAGCAAAAAACTCAAAATACAATCTACGAATCACAAATCCAATTGGACAAGTGGAGGAGGCACATACCAAGGAGCAATCCCTCCAAAAATCAGCAGCAAAGATGGGCTGAGCAAGGAGATCGATAATCGCGAGCAAGAACAGCAAGAACTCGAGCTTGAGCAAGTTTTCCGGTGTTTTTCGGGAGAGAGAAAGAAGATGGCTGTGAGGGGGCACCTTGAAGGGGCCCAGGTGGGCCAGACCCCCCCCCCCTAGGTGCCACCCACAGGTAGGCCGCGCCTACCATGGGTGTGGTGGACTGGGGTGGCCCTCGGGTCAATTCAGGTGTCCCTCTGCCCCTTTTTTCGAGGAAAAAATATTTTGAATTTTCTGGGATTTTTTGGGAAACTTTATTTTTGGCCAATTTTCAGGGTATGAAAATTGATTTTCTCGCAGAAACAGTGTTTTCAGAAGAATCAAAAGTAAACCAAAAGCCAAACTACAGAAGCTCTAAGACAAACTAACAAGCAAACAACTAGCAAAACAAAAGCTAGCAAAAGAAAGGCAAAGACTAGGAAGGATGAAAGTAAAAGAAAGTAAGTATAACCACAGTGGAAACATTATTTTGTTCATAAAAATCCTTTTTTTAACAAGGTTAATCAAGTCTTGTTATCAAAACAATCTTATATGAAACAAAACTTTGCATTCCACAAGGTGATTATGTTACCTCATACTTGATAGCAATGGTCCCAATCATAATAGTTTCAAAATTTTCTTGTGGAATGGGACAATGTATTTCTCCAACCTTTATGCTCTCAATATTTTCAATGGAATTCAAGCAATAGCTTCTAACAACCTTCTTGGGGAAATAAACAATATGCTCTTTTTCATCAATATTGAATGTTACTTTTCCTTGATTACAATTAATGACAGCACCTGCAGTATTAAGAAAAGGTCTCCCAAGAATAATGGACATATTATCATCTTCAGGCATTTCAGGCACAACAAAATCAGTCAAAACTAAGCAATTATGAGCCACAACAGGAACATCCTCACATATACCAACATGAATAGTAGTTGACTTATCAGCCATTTAAAAAGATATATCAGTTGGTATCAACTTTTCTAGCTGGAGTCTCTTGTAGAGACAAAAAGGCATAACACTAACTCCATCTCCCAAATCACATAAAGCAGTTTTAACATAATTGTTCTTAATAGAGCAAGGAATAGTTGGTATACCTGGATCACCAAGTTTCTTTGGAACCTTACCATTGAAGGAGTAATTAGCAAGCAAAGTAGAAATTTCTTCATTAGGAATCTTCCTTTTATTAGAGACAATATCATTCATATACTTTGAATAAGGAGGCAACTTAATAGCATCAGTCAAAGGAATTTGCAAAAATAAAGGTTTCATTCACTCACAAAACTTGTTGTAGTGTTCTTCCTCCTTTGACTTGTGTTTCTTACCTAAAAAGGCATAGGTCTCTGCACCCAAGGTTCTCTCTTTACCATGTTTATTAGCAATAAAATCTTCCTTTGTGTACCTAGTGTTCTTAGTGTGCTTCTCAGGTTCTTCCTCAACTTCCTCCTTATCAGGAGCATCATTATTATTACCACTCTCAGTTTCATCATCAGAGACAGATATACTATTAGGATCTACATCAGGTTCAAGTGATTCCTCAACTACCTTATGTTTGTTTTTCGTTCTCTTACGAGGACTACCACTACTTTCACCTTGCTGAGTGTCCTGCTCAATTCTTTTAGGGTGTCCTTCAGGATATAAAGGATATTGAGTAGCTATACCACTCCTAGTTCTAATTCCATAAGCATGTTTATTTCCTAAGGCATTAACTAGCATATCCTTTTGTACCTTAGCAAGTTCAAGTTGGGTTTGAACCATTTGAAAGTGCTTACAAGGCATTTTAATATCATTAGAAGTTCTTTCCACAATATCTTTCAACTCATGGATAGCTCTAGAGTTTTCCAATAAATGATTCTGAACTTGTTTATTAAATTACCTTGTTTAACAATAAATGTGTCAAGTTCCTCTAAGCATTGATCAGGAGGCTTACCATAAGGAATATCACCTTCATTAAAGTGGAGAGAGTGTACCTAAATAGTAGATGAGTGGGGAATTGGCTTACATAATTCTTCTATAGGAGGTAGATTCTTTACATCTTCAGCTCTAATACCTTTCTCCTTTAGAAATTTCTTAGATTTCTTCACCACTTCATCATTTAATGCAATAACTCCCCTCTTTTTTGGTGTTGGTCTTGGAACTGGTTCAGGCACAACTGGTTCAGGAGTAATAGGCTCAGGCGTATTTACCTCAGAAGCCCAATTATTATAATTCTTGCTTATCTTAGCCATCAATTCTTCAGCATCTATAGTAGTTCTTTTCCTAAAAACACAATCAACAAAGCTATCTAGGTAGGTCCTAGAATCATCAGTTAGTCCATTATAATAAATATCAAGAAGCTCATTCTTAGGTAATGGACATCCAGGATGTGCATGAATCAAGGCACAGAACTTTGTCCATGACTCAGGCAATTTCTCTTCTTCTCCCTGTTTAAAATCAAAAAGTCTCTGCAAAGCAGCATGTCTAGCACTGGGAGGAAAATACTTCTGGAAGAAAGAAGCAATCAAGTAGTCAGGGCTATCAATGGAACCAGGAGGTAATCTATTAAACCAAGCCCTAACTTCTCCTTTTAGTGAAAAGGGAAGATATTATTAACAAAGTACTTGCGCATCTTAAAATCATCAGAGAATAAAGCACTCATAGTATAAAGCTCATTCATATGAGCCACAACACTCTCATTTTCAGTCCCACAAAAAGGTTCGTTCTCAACAATGTCCAAGTAGGACAAATCAAGAGAGAAATCATAATCTTTATATTTAATATCTATGGGAGAGGTGGCAAACTTAGGATCAGAGGACAGTTTAGTCATAGTAGTATGTCTAGCAAGGAGACTCTTAATAGCACTAGTACCATGTGTGTTTCGGCACTCTTCAACAAATTCATCAGTGAACTCAATGTAACCATCATTAATATCATAACTCTCACTAGACTCAGGTGAGCTAATAGGTGTAACAGTGTCTTCACTAGGAGTTTAGGTATTTCCTAGACTAGCCATAATAGCATCTAGAAAAGGACCTAGTGAACCACTCGCATCAAGCACAGTAGAAGTAACATCATGAGCATCAAAAGCAGTTTCAGATTCAGCAGTAGTAGCAGTGTGTGTAGCATGAGTATGTGGTGGTGGTGTGACAAGCTTACTTAGACGGTGAATCAAGAGCAACAGAGGTGTTTAGGACTATACCTCTTCTTGTAGTGGATGGTAAAATAGAGAACTTTCCATCACGAGACATCCCCATGATGAACAGAGTAGCAGTGAACAATAATAGATCCAAGTGAACTTACAAATAAATCTATGCTCCCCGGCAACGGCACCAGAAAATAGTCTTGATGACCCACAAGTATAGGGGATCACAACAGTCTTCGCGGGTAGTATTCTCCAATTTATTGATTCGACATAAGGGGAGCCAAAGAATATTTGCAAGCCTTAACAACTGAGTTGTCAGTTCAGCTGCACCTGAAAATAGTTCTTGCTCACAGAAGTTTATCAGTAGCAACAGTTTGTAGTAGTAACAACAAAGCAACAGCAGCAGCAAAATAGGAGCAATAGTAACAGTAACGGTAAAAGTGGGATTCGAGTGCGGTAGGCATAGGGATGGATGGACGGGCGTTCCATGGACGAGTCTAAACATGTAACTTTAAGATTTAGGGCATTGCAGATAAATAATAACAAGCATCCAAGTACTAAACAATCCTAGGCATGTGCTCCATATATAGTCATACGTGCTCGCAATGATTTCTTGCATAACATCTTCTGTCCAGCCATGTGGCACCCCGGTTCTGAAAAGACCGTGGCCTCTATGTGACATGCCAATCCCTGGATCGGTTCATTGGCCCACAATAGAGTAAGATAGATAATCATAGCAAATAACCGTGTATCATGATCTACAAGATCCAGAGTACCATTATTACAATATAAAAGCTTAGCATAAGCTAGCTCAAATTGTTCAGGTAGCAACAAAAGCGAGTAAATCCTCCAATCTTCAAATTGCCCACAAGTGAACAAGTGCCGAGTGGAGTACCGTGGCCTATAACGATCAATCAGAATCGGAATAACCTGCAGCATAAAACACAACAGCCCCGAAGGGTCAATACATGGAATGTATGGCAAGTAGAGCTAGTAATGGAGACAATAGTAATAACATCTACATGCATATTTGGCAAGTGGAGCTGTGTCTGGCTTGCATTTGCAAATAACTTTGTCCTACTTTCATAAACAGTTTTGAATTTTCTTTGAAAAGATCCCAATTAAGTTAACCCAACAATATTAAAACAATTATGAAATTAGAATGAGCGAGAAACATGTCATGGAATCAATATCAAGCAACTCAGTTGTCCATAACCGGGGACACGGCTAATCGATTAGATTGAACACTCTGCAAAGGTTAGTACACTTTACCCATGTGACTTGGCCAGCCCAGCTCGTACCATCACTCTCATTTTGGGTGACGATAGGGAGAAGACCAAGAAGGGACTATTCGGGAAGTAGCTCCTCAACCCTGACGCGCACCGGTCCAACCTACCAAAATTCTACATCTCTGGATACGCGGGTTCGAGTTACCACAACCTACTAAGTCCAACCAACCGCCCATTTCATTATTGGCACATGGTTGTACACGTAAGCTACACAATAAAGAAGCCAATCATTCTCTCTTGATACCTGGGTGCCTTTCCGCAATGAAACCACCAAAATTTATCAATACCATCACACCCAGGGGGTTCATTGATTAAGTTGTTTTAGTTTTCACAAACCAAGACTTTGAGAAAACAAGTATCAATGATGTAACCCAGCCCTCGTTCAACATAGCATGGCTAAGCACATCTACAACGGTGGTTCATCTACAAGGAAAGCCCTACCACATAATAGGACATAGCATAGCGATAGTATCATCCTACACATGCATCTACAAAATACACGACAATGCATTAAAAATAGTAGGACGATATCATGAACAAAGTAGCATCTACTTGCCTTGGTTGTAGCGGTCTGGAGCACAATCCTCACACGAACAAGCGTTGCACTCAGCACAATCTACACGACACAATTGCATTCATAAACAAACAATCCACAACATATGCAACAAGTATGATGCATGAATGCAAGAACGGCAAGTGAATTGGTGCTACAGCTGCACCACAACATCCTATAACATAACACTACCGATTGCATGCATGAAAAAAATAGTTTTAGCGCTAGGGAAACTAATAGACAAAAGTAATGATCACTACTAGAGCTAGAACTTAAATAATTCACTACCGGTATTAAGCAGTTCATAAAATCCTGGAAAAATTCTACCGCATAGGCATCGCTGATAAGAAACAGTACCAATTGGAATTACTCAAAAAGGAGTTATAAAACATCCCGAGTAATTAAAACACTGCAGAAAGCCATTAGACAAATACTGCAGAAGTTTTTACTGTAAGCCTATCTTTTTATTTCACGATGAGATTCCCCTCGTTCATACGAGTTCAGGGACATATCACACGCGATTTTTGGAGCTACGAAACTTTTACTACAAATTTATTACTCCGAAAAGGCCACTAACTAGTTTGATTAAACTGTACTAAACCTGACAGTAAAAGTCTAAACCAAAGCTACAGCGAGATTCTACACGACTCACTGAACGCGTACATATTTTATTTGCAATTTTTAGCCAAGCGGTTAAATTTCTATGCAATTTACAAGATTCTACCGAAATCTGTCTAATAAAGGGATTAACGAAATTGACCCAGTCAACTGTGTCTGTTTGACTGGGCGTCTGACTAGTCAACGCCTGGGATGCTGACCAGTCAACGAACGATCTAAGCCGCTGATCTGGGATCTGACAGTGGCTGTTGTCTTACCGGAAACAGATGGCGATTCGGACTCCGGAAGGTGCGGCGAGCTCCGGACGGCGGTGGCGATCGGATCCGGCGACGTGGTTCTTCCTGCACGGACGTACACGCGGTCATCTACGGGTTGACAAAATAATTTGCGCGCGAGGCGGCGCGCGTACGTGCGTGTATGCATGCATGCATGCGTGCATGCGATGACGCGCACGCGAATCGAGGGGGCGGCTAGTGCGCGCAGCGAGGCGGCGGCGGCGCGTGGCAGGCGGCGGCGCGGGGCGCGAGGCGCGGCGCGGGCGGCTGCGCTGGCGGCGCGCGGCGGCGGCAGCAGCAGGCGGCGGCGCGGCGGCGGCGCAGTGCGGCGGCGGCGCGGCGGCTTGCGCACGGCGGCGGTTGTAGAGGTCTCAACCTAATAAGGTAGATTCCTCCTATGTTTTACAATGCTAGTCCCTAGATCAATAGCTAGCATCCACAGTTAAGATGTAATATCAAGATACAAAGGTCATAATATAAATTTATAACCAGGAATAACATAAGTTTATTACATCGAACATAGCTCATTTGGATATTACATTACATTTGCAGCGGATTAACTATAAGTATGGGTCCATCATCTTCAAAGTGCCATAGGCAGATGTTGGTTGTAGACTTTGTAGTCCTAGTCAATCAAACAATCTTCATTTTAAAACAATCAACCTGCAACATTTCAAGTTACAGCCACAAGGGTCAATACATTTTGAATTGTATTGGCAAGCTTCACTTTTATGTATTATAAGAGTGGATCTTATCATTATATGCATAATTGGCTAAGTAGAGTTTAAGGCTTATTTGCATAAAGCATATTTTATCCTATCTTTTCAAAAAGGGGTTTTAAAGTCCTTTGTCAAATTTCTTTTCCAAGTTCCTTGAACTCCTTGGTAGAAACTCAAGTGTTCAAATCCTTGTCGAAATCTCTTGAGCACCTTGGTAACCCCAAGTGCAACAAGTTTTATCAAAACTCATGAGTTCCTTGGTATCCCCAAGTACATCATGCTCTTGAGCATCTTGGTAACCCCAAGTGCAACAAGCTTTACAAAATCTCTTTGAATTCCTTGGTACACACACAAGGGCATCAAGTTTTTATATTAGAAGTTGGAATGTCAAGATCTCCCATAGTTCAAACTTTAGTTGCTCGGTATTGTCCATAACCGGGGACACGGCTAAGTACTTAGATTTTATTAACTTCTGCAGAAGGAGTACACTTTACCCACATGTCACAATCCCATCCTTTTGCCACCAGTGGCCTACTGGATTAGTGCTCACCAAGATGGAGTACTGGCAGATTGAGAATGTGACGAAGTCTTTCCAAAAGGTCCTCCCATACATCATTGCTAGCTTTGTCTTCAGCCCCCATGAAGCATTCCAGATCCCCATGTCCAGTAACTAAAGACAATGTATGGGTCTTCCTAATGTAATTGACTAAGCCAGAGCCATAATAGCATGTGGTTGCACACGAAAGCCACAATTGGAGAAGCATGTTTGATCTCTAAGTTTCCTAGGTGGTTTTCTTTTGGAGCCCAACACAAAGTGACTACCATAGACATGGTTCCCTTTTGTTGCCACCTTCTCCAAAACTTAAAGTATCCTCCACCTAGGTGGTTCTTTGAGTCCTTGTTTTATTATGTAAAACACAAGTCCTTTTCTCAACCTTTGTAAAATCTCAACATGTATCTCTTTTTCAAAATATAGCATATAGCATGGCTAAGCATGTACAACTACAAGATTTTCTCTAAGGAAAGTAAGGGAATCCTATTAGGATTTAGCATAGCATAAGTATAAATCATTTTTATGCATGTTTTCAAATCCACTAAGTATAATGAAAATAGTAGGACTTTTGTATGATAGTGTAACTTGCCTTTTTGGTAGGGAATGAGAGTTTACTTCTTGATCTTGCTAGACTCACTCTTTGCTAATTTCACTACAAGTCAATCAAGCAATCATAGTATCAAGTAGCATTCCAAACCAATATACAAACAACATTTCACATACACAAAGCATGGATTCTAAGTCATGTATGGGAACATGATTAAGATGGTTTTATTTACAAGGAAGGTCTCCACTAGGCTTATAACTTTGTAAAGCTCTAAATTGGTCATTTACCAAAATGGCAAAGTTATTTGTAAATGGGTTTTATCTCAAGACCATTTTAAAATTCATTCATCATTTTATGTGGTGAAAATTATTCTTATCAAAGCAAAACTTTAGGTTTTTCACCAAGTGAGTTGCCCTTGGCAAGGCTTGGTGTTTTGGGTCAGTAAGTTTGGTCCAAAACATTTTCCCAAAGTTTTCCTTGCAAAAACATTTCCATAATAAAATCATTAAGTTTATTTGGTTAGAAAATGGCTAAGTTAAATAATTCAACCTATATTTTACCAAAATCATTTTTAACACCAAGGGTTGGTTCCTAGGGTCAGTATGGTCACTAAAAACCATTTTGCAAAAGTTTTAATCCTAAAATCAATTTTAAACAATTTTTCTATTCTAAACAAGTACACAAATGTTTCTGCAAATTCAAACAAGTTAACAGGTATTATTTTCTAAACTAAGGCCACAGTTGGCTAGGGCTTGTCCTCCTGAATCCAACGACATAAAATTTGTAATTTTTGGACGTGTGGTTTGAAAGTTACAAAGGTTTGAAGTTTGCAAAAGTTTCTGTTTTCAAAATTGTTTTTAAACCTAATAGGCGACACGCGGCGTGTTCTTACTGGTCGATACCGGTTCGCTGGGATCGTGGCTGTGGGGCGTTGGATCTAGTTAGATCAAGCGGTGCAGAGAGCATACCCATTCGCGTTTAAGTGATTCTATCTAATGCGTACGATCCAGATCGAACGGTTGTGGGGTGCTCGACCACAGACGAGCGGCGCTGCGGCGGCTGCTGGCGGCGGAGCGATCGGTCGATGACGGTGCCGGCGATACAGGAAGCGGAAGAGGAAAAGGGGAGGCTCACCGAGTTCGCAGACGCTTGGGGAAGCTCAACGTGCTGATGGGGAGGCAGGGGGCGCTCGGACGGGTTGGCAATCTCTCGCCGGAGTTGGTTCTGGCGACGAGCGGCTCTGGTCGAGGTCGAGGACGTCACTGGAGAGCGCCCTAAGGCAAAACGAAGGCGCGGTCAGATGCGTGGGATCAAGACAATGATATGTGCGTGATCGAGAAGTGAAGGGGTGGCCTGGTTCACCTGGTAAACGTCGTCGGAGAGGTTGCAGATGGCGGCGTCGTCGGAACTTGTCAAAGCCGACGCTTCGGGGCGCCCGCGGTTGAACGGAGGGCACGGACTGAAGCGCCAGGTGATGGGGAGCGTGCGTGCTTGGTCGATGAAGCAAGGGGAGGCAGTGTGTGGCTGGAATTGAGAGCTAAGCTCGTCGGAGACGGCGGTGGTGCAGAAGAGATTGGCGACAACCTAGGGGCAGAGAGGGAGTGGCGACAGAGGGGAAAGGAGGAGGAGGCGTTGGCGCTTAATAGCGTGCATTCACGGCGAGGTTTAAGGCGCGGCATCACTGCGAATTGATCGCGGCTTTGAATGGCAGCAACGGCAGCGAGGGAGAAGGCGTGGTCTGCGGGTGGGGAGGAAGAACAGTAGCGGTGGGGTCTACCTGTCAGCGGGGAAAGGAGTAAGGGAGAGGTCCACCGGTCATTCTCTCTGAGGGTTATTTACTGAGTGCGAACCGTTTTCTTGCGGGGTGAGGAGCTGGGCTGGTTGGTGGGCTTATTGGGCTGCCTGGGCTGGGTCGGTTTTCTTTTTATTTATTTTTTTGTCTGCTTTGCTTTATTCTTTTCTATTTTATTTTCTGATTTGATTATTCAAACTCATGATTCAAACAACCAATTAAATTCAAACCAACATCACACTTCACAACTTTTGAACTTGATTCTGTTCAGTAACAAATACAAAAATAAAATAATATTTTAAATTCTTTTTAGGTTTTATTTATTAATTAAATAAAATGGCTATGGTTTATTAATAAAATAGGGTTTGGTATTAATAAAATCCCCATTTAATCCAAATATTTTCAAAAACCAAAACAGTAGGTTTTATTTGAAAGTATAAAATACTTGAATTACTTGTTTAAAAATAATATTTTTTTTATAGGGTCTATTAATATTTAAAATAAGGTGGGTCTTAGTTATTATTTCAAATAGGATTTATTAAGATATTTATTTTGAAATCTAAAATAAAACAAAAACACTTTAATAAGTTTTATTTGAGAATATAAGTACTTGGGAAAACTTATTTTTAAATAAATAAATAGGTTTTAGTGTTTTATTTAAAATGGAATAAGTCTTTACTTAAATAAAACTTGGATATTAAATCCTTATTATTTTATTTAAATAAACCTTTACTATTTTTATTCAAAACAAAAATGTTTTTAACTCAAAAGTTTGAACAAGGATTAATTTGGTTTTATAAAATAATCCTTATTTATAAATCCATCTTTTCTTTTGAATACCAAATCTTTTATTAAGAGATCCAAAATAGTATTTTAGATATTTTTATTTTCCTTTAATAAAAGTTTATCTTTATAAATCTCTTTAGGACTTATTTGATTCAAATTGGTTTGAGGTTCCATTTGAATTCAAAAAGTTTCTTCTGGCCCTGAAAATCAAACAAAGTTTTATTTTATTCATTTATTTTCACATTACAAGATTTGGAAAATCTTGGGATGTGACAGCGGTGGCGGGGACGGCGAGTCGACGGCGCGGCGGCGGGGTCCGCGGGGCGGCGGCGGCGGGAAGGGCGGCGCGGCGGCGGTGGCGGGCGGCGTCGGCGGCGGGGCGACGGCCGGCGAGGCGGCGGCGGCGGCGGTCTCGGGTTCCGCGCGCGCGAGAGGAGGGCAGAGGCGGCGGGTCGCGGGCTGGGGTCGGGCACGGATCCCAAGGCGGCGGTGGGGCCTCTTTAAATAGTCTCTCGTGCGGATTCTACTCAGAAACGGTCTAGAAACTGACTCCAACTCGGAAATCGGTCCGGATTTTCGGACCGTTTTCCGGCGGTTTACTAAAACGTCCGAGTCTTTTGCATACGAACTCCGATTGGAGCGATTCTCGCGCCTACGGGTTCGTATCGTCGAGAGGAACAACCTTCAGTCGAAGCTTGAGCGAGAACTCGAACCTACAGGGGCGGTTGTTGCAAGTCTTACTAGAGCTCCCCGCAGTAAACTTGGGGCGAAACAAAATAGGATTTTGACGATGGCGCTTCGCCGAACCTTCCTACTCGACGGTTTTGCATGGAAAGATATGATGCAATGCTATGAATGATATGCAAGACCAAATCTAAAATTTGGGATGTGACAAGCCAGCCTGTGGCAGCGGGGCCTCTAGGGAACTACTGGCAATTAAGGTGCTCCTTTTAATAGAGCACCAGAGCAAAGCTTTAACACTCCGTGAACACATGTGATCCTCACACCACAGCCATCCCCTCCGGTTGTCCCAATTATTGTCACTTTGGGGCCTTTGGATCCGGACAATGATATGTGTACACAACTTGCAGATAAGATCACAAACAATACTATCATAATGATTCAATAATAAGTTCAGATCTGAGATCATGGCACTCATGCCCTAGTGACAAGAATTAAGAACAACAAGTTGCAACAAAGTCAAATAACACTAATAGAGATACTAGGCACTATGCCCTATCAAATATTATTCGATTACATGATAGAACCCATCCAATCCCTACCATCCCCAAGCCTACAACGGGGGATTACTCACTCATGGATGAGGGAAACATCGGTGGTTGATGGAGATGCGTTGGTGATAACGATGGCGATGATCCTCTCCAAATTCCCCGTCCCGACAGGGTGCCAGAACGGAGTTTCTGTATCCGAATCTTGGTTTCTGGTGGCGGCGGCGGAGCGGAGCTCTTTCTGGAAAACTATCAAACCCCCCTCGGTTTTTAGGTCGAAAGGCAACTTATAGGCGTAGAGGGAGGCTGAGGGGGTGCCTGGGGTAGCTGCACCCCCTAGGCGCGACCAGAGGTGGGCCCGCGCCTGGCAGGGGTGTGGGCCCCCCAGGCCCCTTCTCCGTCTCATCTTCTGGCTCCGTGGGTCTTCCGGCGAAATATATTTTTTGGCATATTTTCTGGAATTTTTCCTGATAGTAGATTTTCTGCACAAAAACAAGACACCAAGGTAGTTCTGCTGAAAACATCGTCAGTCCGTGTTAGTTGTATCCAAATCACACAAGTTTAGAGGAGAAACAATAGCAAAAGTGTTCGGGAAAGTAGATACGTTTTGGACGTATCAGCCATCCACAAGTGAGATACACAAGGTAAACCATAGACATGGGCCTTGTGTAACCACTCAACACAAACTAATCTTTCCATTCCACCCAGGTGATTCATTCATATGTTGTTTTATTATTCAAAAACAAAGTCATAGATTTTTGCATAATAACATAGTGAAATATTCCACCCTTGTTTTCTACTAGCTAGGATAAGCATAAGTATAACAAGTGTCTTAACATAGAGAAATTCTACTAACACTGTGTTTGGATGTATGAATTTGGGCTTGGAATCGTGGAATCTGGAATTGGGGATCCGTTTCCGCCGTTTGGGGCGCGCTCTGAATTACTGCCTAGAAACGGAAAGAAATCCCGAGCCCACGCTCCCTCGCGTGCAAAGAGCCAGCCCACAATTCGGAGGTCGCCCCTCGGAATCCCGTGGAAAGGAAACCAACCCGCGTGTATCGGTTTGCTCGAGAAAAAGAGCGAGGCCCTGCCTCCGAGTGCCGATGCAGACACCCTTCCTCCCCGACGCTAGCAACCAGAGGCACAGGCGGTGGCGTGCCGATTAGGCCTCCCTCCCCCTTCCCCGGCCTACCCTCTCCCTGGCCTCCCTCCCCCACCACCCTATCGTCCCCGCCCTTATTCCCTCTGGCCGCCCCTTCCCCCATGTCCTAACCCTAAATCTTGGGCACGGCCAGACGATGAGGAGAGGGTGAAAGACGACGGAGGGAGGGTGAACGACGATGGAAGCGAGGGTGAATGGCGGTGGAGGTGGCGGTGGACTGGGTATCTTGGCCATCTTCTTCTCTACTGAACCCTTCCTTGGCTAATTTTTGTATCTGTTTTTGAGGCCGATTGGAGGTATAAAAACTCTACTTTTTTATCTAATTGGCTTGGATTAGTGTGTTTAGTACTGCAGATTTTATATTACAAGTTTATATTGTACAAACTCAACAAAACATCCAATTCCATTGTTTGCACATCCAAACAAGAATTGGAATTGGATATCACCCTTTAATTCCAGCAACAAATTACAATCACACCCAAACGGTAGAATTGAAATTAGAAGCCATTTCCTTTCCATCTTAGATTTGGAATTTCTAGCCCAATTCAATTCCATGCCTAAATTCATACATCCAAACACAGGAAGACAATATCTATAGGATTTCCCCTGGCATAGCATATACTTAGAAAAACCTCCATGCAAATCCTACTCAAAATATTACTAGTGCATAAATAAAATAGTAGGACAAAAATATGAAGCATCACTTGCTTTGGTAGCTAGGAGAGTAGCAACGGTCCTCACAATCACAATCACCACAATCACCAAAATCTACACATAAAATCATAACACCAAATTCACATTTCAATATTCAAACAAAAATACATATGAATGCATGCAAATGCAATGGAATGATTTTCTAGACTAAACAAGTCAAACAAAACAGTACTGAACACAAAGTAAACTTTCTAAAGTCTAAACAACCTCAAATTTACTTTAAAACAATTTTCCAAATAATTTTTATATGCAAAATAGGCCTACAAATTCTTCTGCAAATAATCCTATTTTTCCAGAAGCAAATGTCCAATTCAAGGCCATAGATGTGTAGGGCTTAATTTTCTGAATCCATTGATATATTAATTACAATTTTTGGACATACAGAACAAAAGATATGAATTTTAAAAGTTTGAATAACTAATAGATCTAAAAACAGATTTTAAATCGAAAACACAGACGCGTGGCCGCGTCTGATTGGCCCGTACCGATTCACGCAGATCGTGCTCATGGGCTGTAAATCTAAGTTAGATCGTGCGGGCAGGATCGCTCGGTATCGGTTCTCTTAAGTGATCTATCTACGGCGTTGGATCTAGATCCAACGAATCTGAAAAATGCGACATAGCGGGGCGGCGCTGATGGCGCTGGCAGCGGAGACGGCTCTGTCGGCAACGTTCTGGCGGCGCCAGGGGGTAAAAGGGGGAGGTGAGGGTGGTTACCGAAGCGCAGAGTTGCGGTGAAGCTCAACGTGCAACTGGCTTGGACGAGGGCGTACTGTCGCGGGCGGGGAGCTCATCGGAGTTGGTTCTGGCGTCGGACGTTTGCGAATGGAGATGGGGGTGACAACCTGGTTTGCAAGGGAGCAAACGTCATGCATAAGAGATGCACAAGACAGTGGCGAACTCACTCGCGTGAACTAGAGATCAAGGGGAACACATGCCTCACCAGAATAGCTCGTTGGAGTCGTGGTCGACGTTGGGTACTTGCAGAGCTTGTCAAGGGCGACGTTCTAGGGCACCAGAGAGCAAACAGAAAGCATCAGAAGGAGCGCAAGAGGATGGCGAGCAAGACAACATCAGACAGAGGGAGAGGGGTGGACGGAGCTCACCGGGATTGGTTGTCGGAGACGTGCGGTACTGCGGCGATGCGAGCTCGATTACTGGCAGCCTGGGGGCGCTTTGGCGATGGGGTTTGAGGGAAATGACCACAACGAGGTGGGGGTTAAGTAGAAGGTTGAGGGGGAGGGAATTACGCCTGCAATCAATTGATTTGATTCGAATTGAATCAAGGAAGAAATGGGTGGAGACGGCGTGGTCAGCAGCGCGTGATTGAAGACGACGCGCTGGCGTTGGTGGTGGGGCCGTGCTGTCAGCGAGCGGGTGCGGGTGCGTGCAGTGAGAAAGAGAGAGGGGGAGGGGAAACCCGAGTGGGCTGTTGGGCCGCAAGTGGGTATGGGCTAGATAGGCAGCGCCTGTTTTTATTTTTTTCTTTCTCCTTTTTCTTTTCTTATTTGATTTTCAGAAATGGTTTTAAAACCCCAATTCAAATCTGTTTGAATTCAAATCTTCACCAAGTTTTTGTACTGTGATCCTAGAGTCAAAAAGTGTGTCAAACACATACATTCACTCAAAATCACTTTGGTCTTTGAAATAAAAATAAAACCATGCCCAATATATAATATATAAGAGGGGTTTAAATATGGTTTTATTTAGGGTTTTGATTTGAATTTTTTTGTGCAAGATAAATATGCTATGATAATATGAATGCAATACATGATTTTGCATTTGATGAAATTTGGGATGTTACAAGGGCCTAAGAGGCCTTAAAAAGAAGTAGCGACCCTTGCATAGATCCTAGGCTACTGCCCGGGAACCATGACTACTCGTCAACATCGATGTAGAAACCACCTTCAGGAATCAACTCATCGGACAAGGAACACAAGGATCGTATAGTTGCACAAGAAAACGATTATTGGTGACCTCATAGACGAGCTATACCTATACCCAAGAAAAGAAGTCGCAGAAAAGCAGATCGGCGGCGAATGGGTCTATTCTTCTCCCCCTCTTGCTTCCCCCGATGCCCTCCTTGCCTTGCTCTGTTATTTCAGAGCCCAATCCTGATGTTCCTCCTCCAGACACTTATTCTCCTAGGTGATCTTCATGGCTCCAAAGCTAGGGTCGTTTGTGATGGGGAATTGAGGATAACGATGGTGGGTGATCTTATGCTATGTATTAAAAGGAGGGGTGCAAAGAATACTACTTGGTCACGTCTCTCTTCAGGTAAGGTACGCTCTCTCTTTTCCTAGGATATTTATTTGGGTGCTACTGTAGCTAACACATATCAGTTAAAAAAATGTTACTAGAAAATTCAGCTCCAGCTCACGTGTACTGAGTGTACACGTGTGTACTGAATCTAGATATATCTAGATACAACCTCTTCGATTGAACCAACTTTAAGCAAATTGTTTTTGAGGATATTTAAAATAGAGAAATATTGTCTATTTTAGAGTGTTAGATTTTTCTCATGAATGCAATTTTTTTAGTTAAAAATTAATACATGCTATGCTCATGACTAAACAACTTTATTCTTTATTACAAAATCGGGATGTTACAGGAGGCACCGTAGAAACACCGAAACACCAAAACAAAGCCAGAACCACTGAAGATTAGAGGGGGAAACTCCGCCGGATCCGTCGCTGGAGGGATCTCTACCTTATCCAACGTCTCTACAATAATCACCATGATGAATAGGGAGTAGTCCACCTCTGGACTATGGGTTTATGGCAGTAGCTTGATCTATTTGTCTCTTGTTCTTCATAGATCTAGTACCATATGAGTTTCCCAATATGATTATGGTTATATTTGTAATTCCTATGTGGCAGATCTTTATTCTATGAGTTGATATATGAGATTGGAACCTATTATGTGTAAGATGTATTGATAGATGAGTATCATGTACCCCATTCTTAAGTACTTGTTCTGACCCAACTTGTATGCAACAACATGTGCGGGGAGAAGTGTGTATTATATGAAGTAGCATGGTGGTAGTGATTAAATAGTGACAACAAAATATCTACTATGGTATTTACCTTTATTTTGTGCCTCACTAGGGATAAAGTGAACTCATGTGATATAATTATATTTTGACAGCTATATAATCTTGTTTGGTCAAGGTAGCATATTGGTGATTCAAACATCATGTCAAATTACTTAAGGATATAATCTGTTGATTCTTAATTCAAGATTGCTTGGAGTTTTCCCTTTCTTGAGGAGTATAAGAGAGATGTGTCACATCATCTCTATGTTAGGACGTGATGTCCAAATGAATGCTTATCAAACACATGTTGAAGTTCCACCAATATTATGTCTTTGATGAATTGTTTATGTTCATTACAACCCAAAACGAGAGTAGACAAGTGAACTCATGAACCCCGGTCCATTTTAAACCATTAGAAACACCTTTCCAACACATTTATCACACTTTACATTTTCTTCTATTTATTATTTCAAAAATACAAAAAATACTTTCTTCACTTGAAAAAACACACAAAATCCAAAAACAACCATTATTTTATTGCCTTTATCTTGCATGCCTATTTTTACTTGTTTTACTTTACTTTATTTATACTTATATTTCATATTACTAATACGAAACCTTGTGCTTGACAACCACACGGTGGAGTTGGGGACACAAGATAAAAACTTTGCTTTGTAGGTTGCTTGAAGAGGAGAAGAAAAACAACCTCTGAGCCAATTCCTCGAGAGTTCGATATAAACCCTCGAGTCATCCTTGTGGCGAAAAGACGCTTGCTTAACGAGTTGGTACACACAGAGTTGTTGCCATCACATGGTCATGTCACTTCTTCACTACTCATTCTCCATTATTTCTTTACGACATAATTCCACTTCTTAGCACCCTTGATGAATTCATTCATGTAGTTATTTTTAACTCCATTCATCTACTCCTTTACATTCTTCTCTCATCTGCTTCCAAGGCTTGCAAGACTATAATCCTCACTACACCATAAGTGATATCAATCCTATAGAAGAGGTATGGTACTACTCCCCATAATACAAGATTATTCTTGTATTACCTTGGTTAAAATTACCATGTCTTCAACTACTCCATGCAACTCATGTTTCACACTTTATCATACTCTACCTTGACTTCTTATGATCAAGCTAGATAACTTGACTAACTAAGGTTTAGCCTATCTTGGTATACCAATAACAATTCTTCAATGCCTAGTCAATTATCCCCAAGTGATTTGAAAATAATGACCATTATCCTTTGATCACACTAAGCTTAGGCTTCTAATTGTCTAGTCAAGATCTATCCTCAACTATGTAACAATCTTATACTACACCAAGTCTCTTATATGGTCTATCTTATTAATAAAAATTACTCTATGGTTGTACCTACTTGTCTCAACAAGATTCATTGATACTCTATTCTGACTACCTTCTCATAACTCCTTAATTATCATCTTATCTCTTAGACCTAGATGCTTCTTCTAGTTAACCCATGAGTGAGTTAACTCCTACAACATCAAATGGTTTGAGCTCCACTAGGACTCTCATTCTAATGATAATGACATATTCTATCATGTTTGGTTTCTCTCTTTTATTAATCTCCTTGCGGTGAAACAAGGAGCTCTAAGCTCCCTGGAATTAGCGAGCTGTGGTTGCTTCACCGTGTTCATTGAGTTTCGCCCCACCTGCAGTCATTAAATGTATTTGAGGTTGGTTTTGATTTTTTTACGTGCGTGTTCGCGCGACCCAAGGTCGGTTCATTATCTCCTTTGACCAAACCGCCTTCCCCTTCCTCTCTTTCTCCCTCAGATGTGAGCATGGCATGGATGCCTCCCCTGCAGCAGCCGGCCGCCGGTGGCTACACTGCCCACTTCTCCCCCAACGGCCTCATCCACGTGCCCCGCTGCTCGAGGATGTGTCTAGGCGAATGGCGGGGGCGGCAGATTGGAAGATGTAGATTCGGATCATCGGGTCCAACAGTGGGGCAGACCGCACGCTCTTGAGGCTGGCGCAGGGGATACGGTAGCAGTGCGGGGAGACAAGGCTACCGGGGAGGCGAAGGTGGGTGGAGCACGCGTTGCTCTTCTGCCTGCTCCTTCTCGGCCTCTGCATCCATCAGCACCTGCAAAGCATATAAAATGAATTTTTCCAAAGCATCTGTAAGTTCCCCGTATCCACTCTTGTTTCTTTTTGCTACTTTGTTCTTTTTCTGCAATTTGCATGGAGGATGTACTATGATTCTTTGAAAACTGAAGCCTTATATGATTAGGCTCTGCTTCATGAATCATGTCTCCATTAGATTTAGTACCCAGTTAACAATGATTTTGAAAACAATTCTTGACAATGTCGATGTCGGATAATTCATTACTCACGCTATAAGTTTCTAACACACAGTTCCATCTATCAAGGTAGGGGTTGCTGCAGATACGCTAGCAGAGGGGCAATCAGCGATAGTGTCTTCCCCAGTCTTATTCATCCTCCTATGGCTTCGCTGGAGGTCCCCGAGCTCGGTGCCAGAGAAGGATGATGACCAGCCAGGCGGGAGGCACCATACCGGGGCAGGTCACCTCTTACTCGGTCGCCGCAGGTCTCCGTAATGTACAATTAATGGATTTCAGGGTCGGCAAGGTGCTGGATGGGTCTCAGTCTACTTGGCTGCATCCGTGGAGAAGGAGAGCGATACGCGGTGTACTACTCTCTGCTCTCTTTGCTTCCTGGTCTCTACGATGGACCAGTAAATTTCCGTCCCAACGATTATATTTAGATGCCGAGGCTAAGCACAAACTTTATTATTATATTTTGTTGGTTGTGAAGCAAGCTAGGATCGATGATGGCAAGCACAATATCAGGTATAAATTTCTTGTTGGTTACTTAATCCAGTTTCAGAATTTTTGTTGTTGAATGGTCTAAATTGACAGTCCAAACAAGTCTGGATTGTACCGGAGGGCTTGAGCGAGTGTCTAACCCGAATCAGGGTCAAGTAGTGACCTTTTTAGGCTAAATACTCTTCCTGTCAGGTTTTGGTCATTGCTTGAATCTCTTTGTTATCCAAATTACATGCTTGCAATTAGGTGGGTAAATGCTGACATTATAAATGTGCCCTTATTTCATCAGGTGCATAAGACATTCCTATAGAAATAAGGGAAACATGTAAACCACAAGGGGGAGGTTCTTATTCTCTATTCTTAGTATTTGTTTACTTGAGAGCAAACCACTATTATAGCTTCGTTTATTTTCAGACTTCATATGCACCATATTATGTATCCTAAACTTGACCGAGTGCTGAATACCTTCTCAGCTAAAATAAGAAACTACAGTTGAAAGCAAGTAAGTGAGACTGTGACTTCATCTTGTGGCCTTTTATCTACTGGAGTTTGTGCATTGCCATTCTTCAGTTGAGCGGTCAATTTTGTTTTTCATGTTCATTTTTTAGCTATTTTCTTCACATCCAGTTAATCATATTGTATAATATTGCTAAAAAGGTAACTGCATTGGTATTGCCGATATCTGTTTTGGCATAGTCAGTTTCCATGTGTCAAGCTTGGAAAACTAACACGGATTATCGTTGTGTATATTTCATTGCCGAGCTGGACTGCATAATGTACTGTATGTACAATTAGCAATTGCTCTCCTCTTAATACTGATGTGATCTGGTGGAGTGTCAATAGCATCTATGTACTTTCTGGTTCAAGCTTTAATATCTTTTGTCTGGAGCACTTAGTAGCTTTTTAATAGCGGAGAATAATTAATACTTCAGGAGCATCTACCACATGATGATTTGAGAATTTAGTGCCCAAAAGGCAAGGTTGCCCGCACGAATAGTATGCATATACGTTTTTTCTAGAATATGTGGTGTGCATATAGAATCCCTAATCTGCTGGGATTCTCGACTGAAAATTATACTAATTAGTGACGACAACCTATAATAAATTCCTCTGTGTCTTTTATCTTGTAGGCGTCACTTTAGGTCTGTAAAAACTCAAATTGCTCCTTTGATATAGATAACAACCGACATATAAGAAAATGCAGAATGCCTATTTGCTGTCAGCCTTGATCAGTGCTCATTATAACAATATTTTTGTGGTGGAGCACATATTGTTGACGGAAGAAATGTGGCAGGATCATAACAAGTTGCATTCATCCTTTACAATGTATTAGTGTCGACTACTTTTTTCTTATAATGGAATGAACTATAGGTTCGATGTATACTAACACTTATATTACTAGCTGCTTGCTCATGCTGTTAGTTCTAGAGTTTGATTATGCAGTAAGGTCTGCATTTTTCTAAACTGACTAACAACAAATCACTGCCCTCACCAGTCTGTCAGACATGGTATATGATGTATCTATGAAATATTTCACAGTAGAGTTGAAGGTAAATTAATAAAAAATGTATTGGCATTCTCTTTATTTTTTCTTTAACAAGTCCGCATAATTTATCATGTTAGATAATACACCTCAGGTTACTTTCAGACTTTAAAAATGTTTACTAACAAGATGAGAACTAAGAGCTAATCCGTAGTCACTTAGAAAACCTATGATGTCTTATATTAATAAATGATAGTATCACATTCTGATATTAGTTCACAAGGGAGGTGTGATGAGTTTATTAGGCCCAAAGCTTCCTATGTGTTGGCTGGTGTCCTGGAAGTGAAGAAGCCTTCATCCACTAGGCTCCAGTACCTCCCCATGCTTAGTGCTAGCAATCCTAAGCAGGTAAAAAGGTCCTGCTCTCACCGTCCTATTCTCCTTCATCTATACGATGTGCTTGTTTTTGCAAAGTGTGTCCTAGGAGTAGTTCTCATGTTTTACTTATATATATTGTCATCTCCTACATTGCGGATATTCTGTTTTGGCAATTCCATCAAGGTCGACGAAATTTCTGTACACATTTTGCACATGACATGCACCCACGAACACTGCCCGCTACAGAGCTTCTTCTGTTATTTGTGAGGACATCTTATTCAAGTTTATCGTGTTTAGCAATATTTATGTGAGTAATTAAGTATCTGAAGATATACATGATCTTAAATTATTATATGGTGGTAACTGCTAGCTACTTCCAGAATTTCTCTGATTCTTAGGCAAACGCATAACATAAGAGGAAAGTGTAAACTACTGGTACATGAATCCTTAGGAAATTCTCATTCAGGGGAATTTATAGTTGTGTTTAGCCTATGGAAACTGAGTGACCTAAACTCTGTCTCTATCAGACATTGGGAGAAAATATGGTTCAGTTTTTATATGCTCTTTTCCCCCATCCTATTTGAGGCAGTCTATTGCTCTTAAGGGTCTCATGTATGTTTGACATTATTTCTCAGGATTTATCTCATTCTTGTTCACTATGATTATGCTTGTTCCGGTCTTCTTAGCAGGACATGGATAAGCTTTAATTCCATTTGGATATGTAAGCTCCCTGAATGTAGATTCCACCAAAAATTTGCATTGGCATGGTAATGAAGTTCTAAAAAAATCAATTCAATGTTCCTTGCAATGGTGTGTAAAAGTTCGGTAACACACTTAACATATCCTTTAAGAATCCATTGTCATGAATTTAAAGGATAAGAGTAAGGTTTAGTTGCATGCATGCCTTTCTCACTCCGTGCTTATGTTCTTATGGCAACATTTTATGAATTGACCTAGGCAGTAACAACTATGAATAATATAGAGGGAATAAGGAGCAATGTCAGTCTCCCAAGTGATACAAAGCAATAGCAGGAGCAAAACATTCCTTTCACCTCATGTTCTTGTGTGTTTTACTCATGTGTTCTATTTCTCGATGGTACATATGCCGAAGTAGCACATGTACACTTAGCTCTTTTGACTGAATAATTGGATCTAGCGATTGACATAGCCCCTCTCTTTAGGATGACCAGATGTTATGCATTTTTTTGTTAGTCCCACTCCCACATTGATTGATGTTGTTCTTGATCTGTGATTCTCAGATGCTAGCATTGTTGTTCTTTGGTGTGTTTGCCATGTTATCAGACTGCTCTTGCATGCTCCAAGAGAACTTAAGATTGACTTTGTGTATATGTATAACTGTAATTGGACCTTTTACTATAGTCTGTCAAATTATTGTGGTAAATCTATTATAATTTAGTGGCTATTGCTTTCAAAGGGATTTTCCCATCAAATTTATTAATTTTCTTTTGGAATAGGAACATATCAAATTCCCAAAATTTCATCTCATTCTTCCGGTGCAAAGAAAATATGTAGATAATATTTTGGGTCCATGTGGCTTCATGTATATGCTTGCAAATATAGCCTGGAAGCATGCACCTTTATGTGACATATGTTTGATGGCAAACTGGACAAAAATAACCCAAAATCATAAGAAATTTAAATTATAAACTCTCGGTGAAACAGTTTCACTCGATCTAATCCTTTCTTGCCGTGCTGTAGCAAATCATTGTGCCATGCCATGGCCCATGGCGTGGCATAATGGTTTGCTGCACCGTACCCCATGGTGTGGTACAATTGTTTGCCGTGTTGCAGGAACAGGCGTGGCAGAAAAGGGTTATACAAGTGAAATTGTTTTGTTGAGAGTTTACTATTTAAATTTCTTATGACTTTGGATTATTTTTGTCCAATTTGACATGTTCGATATGAACCAGCTCTGAAGCCTCAGAGTAATGTTCATTGGATTCCATACGTAAGGCCCTTTATTTGTCAAGGGTAAAAGAATCACAATGACATGTTGAATGGTTGTTCTCATAATAGTATTCTCTTCCACATCCCGCTATTTTATTCCCGTGGGGGCGTTAGCTCCAACCTACTGAAATTTCTATCATTCATTGCGTCTATGAATTTTGTTGAAACTGAAAAAGGATTCTTTCTAAATTGCAATCCGTTGCCAAAGCTTATTTATTGTCAATTGTTATTCTTGAGAGCCAAAGCAACTTTTGATTTTACTTTCGCCTTTTTGCTTGATTGCATATTACCTGCACAGTAGGGAAAACACGCAAAAAATGAAAATGGCGCAGCAAAGCGCGCGAGGCCCTTCTAGTAGTAAATCAAAGGATAAAGGTTCAAGAATATTTAATTTGGTGAATGGTCTTGGCTTGACTTCCTTCCTACTCTATTTGTGATAAGGGGATAATGTTTGGGAACTACCATGATGCTCATGGTAGGAGTAATTATGGTAAGCATCTATATCAAGGTTTAGTTATTTAGTTTCTTTGCTTAGGTTACATACTTGATTTGGTATCTATGGGTGGTTGTAAAGAATACCTTCATATGGTCTCTAGAAGATTAAGTGTTAATACTTAAGTAATGTGTTGTGATTTAGCTTTATCCCATTTGATCTACCCATAGATCAAATTACATTTACCCAAAAATAAGGTTTTAGCAAAGGTCACATTGAAACTTATCGCACTCAAATTGATGATCTACTTCAGTTCCATCAAGTTAAGAGAAGTTCAATCACTTTGACAAGTTTTGATCAAAAGCGCGAAAATTATTCAGATTTTGTATGAATGAATGCAATACACACACCCGATATCTATTTAATTCTAGCCTCTAATGTTGTGATGTTACAAAACATTAGTCAAACATCCAAACAAACCGTACATATATTTTTCTAGAGAAGTTTTAACTAAGCAGTGCTACACATGATCAGAGCAACGAACAATTATACCTTTTAAAGTTTAGTACCAAGACAACTATAATAAAAAATCATGCAAAAATGAAAAGTGCCAATGCAAGATGAATGCAACTAAAACCATGATACAAAAGTAAAAAAGACACCTACTGGTTTCTAGGTTGCCTCCCAGTGAGAGATCTCTAATTTAAAGTCATATAGCCAGCTTTTGATGCTCCATATTTTATCCACCTATATCCCAAGGTATGTCTACCCGAGGTGTAATGGTACTTACCACAAGCCAATGTTTGTAGCATCTCATAGCAGAGTTCGGTCACAGTCTTACCATTTTGCGATGCATCAACATCTTGTAGATGAATAAGTTCTTGCTATCAAGTGAGTGTTGATGCACCAAACGTGGTGATGAGCATTCTCCTTATATAACTACAACAATAGGGTGAAGGATTTATATATAGTGTCGTGGTGGTTTTCTACCAACCCCGACACTCTATAATGTCGTCTTAGATTGAATGAAGGCAATAATACTTACCGCATCCATTGTGTGACACTAAAAGTCGGTCCAAAACTATAGAATGGTCAAGCACATTCTGCTAACTTGTCAGAAATGTCTTGCTGACTAGTGTGGCCTACATCTGTTGAGTTGACCCTTGACCATTATATTTTAGCTCCATGTATGTGGCTTTTTTGCAAATCCGGCCCATATATCTAGCTATACAATGTTCTAGAGCCCCCCCCCCCCAAATTCTATCCCCACTTCCCAAGCCCATTTCCTATATGATATAAGGAACCCTTGGTACACATTCTCCGCTACTTACTCCTTATGGCTCCGCACTCCTCCTTAGTGACTCCCACTCAGCGACACAAATACTAGATCTAAGCATCTCCGTTTAAGAAAAAATGTATACCTCGACAACTCCAGTATCTCCTACTATCTGCCTCCCTACTCTCGTTATGCTAAGGAGATGTCAGAAAAGTTGAAGACATGTAGGTTGACTGTCTAGTTAGACGTAGCCTTTGCATTGGATTCATCTTCATGTGTTCTATATCCTAATGTATGTTTTTCGTCTCATCTACATACTATGTTTCATCTTTGTTTTCTCTTTAAGCATTTGGCGGAGGATGGTAGGTGGTCTCCACATCTGTCAAAGTACCGTGCATAGAGAATGATGGGCATTAGGATACCATATTCAGCACCAAGCGTGGATAATGTCGTCCCGAATAGAGACACCCAAGAATAGGATTTAGATACATTTCGACGCTTATGCTTTAGATTTTTTATTTTTATGTTTTTGGAGTTGCAAGGGACTCCTAGTTAATATAATAAATAGAGAGAGAGAGTGTGTGTCTCAAATCTTGTAATGTAAACACAATTACATCTCAAAAGAATGGAAAATTCGATTAGAATGTCATCAACAACCTAGTTTGTTTACTAGTTGATTGCAGTTAACTTTGGTGCCATACAAATGTGTACTAATGCAATGGAAAGTTCTGCCTCACCATATGTGTACACGATAATAAAATTGTGTCGTTTTATAATTTATCAAGGCACATCGTCTTGGTGCGGCTAGCCAGATTACATGGCAGATCCACTATGCCGCGCGAAAAAAGTGTCACGCGTACATTTTCCCTTATGCGGGCATGCTTGTCGGATTTTAATTGCCGGCTAAATACGAACATGACGCGTTTAAATCCTCTACCATGTGCCTGCATTGTTGTAGTGACAAGGTCTACAACACAATTGATCAGGATGATATAATCGAATGGTGATCTAGAGTGCTCCACCAAATTTCATCCTCTAGGAATTATCGGGTTGCACATCTAACTCGCCACTCACAATTGTAAACATTACTTTATGATATCCTCGATATAAATGCAATCGAAGCAACATAAGGGATATTACCGGCATATGCGGGGCATGGACATGGGTCAAAGTATTTGGTCCCTTTGCCATTATTGATCCAATTGTACCTATGCGGCCAAGAGAATCACATACAATCATTATAATTACAAAAGATACCAATAATTTAATCCTCGATATAAGCACTTCGAAAGCAATAATTTCACCATATATGCAGAGAATACTTAAAAGGAACATTGCATCATATCCTTATTAAGAGGTTTACATATAAAAGCACATACAATATTACAAGAAAAATATCCAGCCTACCCCAACTAAGACATTATTCTTAAATGGAATTAACTCAGATAGACATCAATTCCCAAGTCATATTCACTGCTTCTTGTTCTGATTTATGTTGTCAATGGCAGTTTTGATGTGGACGAGGAAAGGTTTCTTGCAATTGAGACAGATTGGGTACTCTTCCCTTATTTGCATGCAGTAAGTGTTGCAACCCTGACACACACCAAGCAACATCACCTTCCCTCCACCCGTGCTATCATTGGACGACATGCACGAGCTTGGAGATGATGCATCACTTTTGACATCGTCCTCAACGTTGCTGCTATTGCTTCTGCTCATGGATTGCAACCTTAATCACACCAAAGACACCTTTAAAGATCAAGATCACAAAAAATAAAATATGTAGAAAACATACATGAAGGGATGAAAATTTGTTACCTGAATGCAAAAAGGTGAGAAGAAAATTGTGTACTTTGGTTGTGCCGGGCTATTGCGGTTTATATAGGAATGCATAGGAGGATGGAAAATTCAATGATTTTTATTACTCCATTAAATGGATGCAGAACCAGACAAAAAAAATATTTTTTCATTAAATATTTTCTATCACTATCTTATGATTTTACACCTCTACATTGATTACTTCATTCCAGTTCACTCTCAATTACTTGCCATGATACAATGCACACTTTTTTGTATGCAAGTCCAACAATTAATTAAGTGAGATATGAAAAAATATATTTCATCCACATCATTTATTAAAGACAAGATCATATAAGATATCACTATAGAAGGTACCTTAACTTTATATTTCAACTTACAGAAAACACTAATTATTTATAACAAAATGTAACTTGAAGGTATATTTGTAAAAAATACCGAAACAAGAAGTCGTAGATCAAATCTGAAGTGAACATGGTCAATAAAGTGTTCCATGATGATCAAAATTCATAGTTTAACTTTGAATTCTATGATTCTTCCTTAGGATGCAAGAGATAAAAAGTAATATTCAATTCTAGATTTGTGAAACTATGTCAAATTTTATACATGGTCTCATGTCTCATAAAATGACCTATGAATTTTTTTATATTTTTCATAACACATATATAATTCATTAAAAACAAAAACACGAAAATATGCATTTGGACTTTTGGATTTTCCAAGTAAATATTTTAGTTTTTCTAAAATTTGGATAAAATCTACCAAGCTACAAGAGTACTTAAATATTATTATACATAAAAAATCCCTCGTCGAGTTTTCCACGTGTTCTTGACTTCCCCATGTCACTAATCATTGTACCCCGCCACACTTGGTCCCACATGTCATTGACCATGGGCATGGTTCCTCTTGGTGAGAGCGTATCAAAGCCCGCGTGAGCCCGCTTCCCCTCACCAAGTGGGGCTTGTGCATACTGATCTCAACTCTCTAGGTCATAGGAAATATGCACTTTGTAGTCTCATTGTGCGTAGTTCATGCACAATACTGGCTTTCACATTAGGCGACCATACGTGTGACTTTACGCCATCCTTCATGTATGCACATGCTACTATTGTGTGACATTCTGTCTGAGGAGAGCGCACGCACTGCAAGGCTTTGTGGCACTCCTCCCATTATCCTATGGCGGGAGGCCACCGTGCAGAGATTTGTGTCATGTCTAGGCCATGGCTCTCCATATAATTTTTTGATAATCACACCAACTCTTTGCCAATAAATGATAGCTCCCACAACCCTTCTTATCACATATTGTAAGCTCTCTTTTTCTCCTCATCTGCATGGCCCGTTTGTTCATCAACCCTCTGTTCTCACCTTCCAGCTCTTATGCCTTAAAAATCTCCCATGACACTCTCAGAGGGGTCTACAAAGTGCACCTCTATCACCGAGCATCAACTCTATGCAAATACATTAGTAGGTTCCACCCTCCACTCTTCTTCTATGTTATACCTTTCAGTTATAGGCTGGAGCAATATGGTTCCAACACATCTCATCCGGCATGAACCCCTTTATCCATGCATTAACTATTTTTATTTTCCCTACTTTATACCTTTTTCTTATTTTCGAAAACGCACGGCTCTCTTTTGTATGCAAATTTCTTAGTATTTGTGTGCCTTGATGTCATGTTGTGTTTATTTGGTCTTAGGGATATTTGAGTCCTATCCAATATTTTTATCTCTCGCCCGTGGACCGATTTTAGTTTTTTGTGTTTGTGCCTTTGTTATCTATTGTGAATATGTGATTGATGACCCACAAGTATAGGGGATCGCAACAGTCTTTGCGGGTAGTATTACCTAATTTATTGATTCGACACAAGGGGAGCCAAAGAATACTTGCAAGCCTTAACAACTGAGCTGTCAGTTCAGCTACACCTGGAAATAGTTCTTGCTCATAGAAGTTTACCAGTAGCAGCAGGAAAGCAACATCAATAGTGAAACAGGATCAATAGTAACAATAACAGTAAACAGTAGGATTCGAGTGCGGTAGGCATAGGGATGGATGGACGGGCGTTGCATGGACGCGTCCAAACATGTAACTTCAGGATCTAGGGCATTGCAGATATATAATAATACGCATTCAAGTACTAAACAATCCTAGGCATGTGCTCCCAATATAGTCATACGTGCTCGCAATGAGAACTTGCACAACATCTTCTGTCCAACCAGCCCGTGGCAGCGGGGCCTCTAGGGAACTACTGAAAATTAAGGTGCTCCTTTTAATAGAGCACCAGAGCAAAGCATTAACACTCCGTGAACACATGTGATCCTCACACCACAGCCATCCCCTCCGGTTGTCCAAATTATTGTCACTTTGGGGCCTTTGGATCCGGACAATGATATGTGTACACAACTTGCATTTAAGATCACAAACAATACTATCACAATAATTTAATAATAACTTCAGATCTGAGATCATGGCACTCAGGCCCTAGTGACAAGCATTAAGCACAACAAGTTGTAACAAAGTCAAATAGCACTAATAGAGATACTAGGCACTATGCCCTAACAGATCTTATTCGATTACATGATAGAACTCATCCAATCCCTACCATCCCCAAGCCTACAGCGGGGGATTACTCACTCATGGATGAGGGAAACATCGGTGGTTGATAGAGATGCGTTGGTGATGACGATGGCGATGATCCTCTCCAAATTCCCCGTCCCGACAGGGTGCCAGAACGGAGTTTCTGGATCCGAATCTTGGTTTCTGGTGGCAGCGGCGGAGCGAAACTCTTTCTGAAAAACTATCGAACTCCCTCGGTTTTTAGGTCGAAAGGCAACTTATAGGCGCAGAGGGAGGCCAACGGGGTGCCTGGGGTGGCTGCACCCCCTAGGCGTGGGGCAGGGCCCACCCGTCGGCCCCCTAGGCCCCTTCTCTTGCTCATCTTCTTGCTCCGTGGGTCTACTAGTGAAATATAATTTTTAGCATATTTTCTAGGATTTTTCCTGATAGTTGATTTTCTGCACAAAAACAAGACACCAAGGTAATTCTACTGAAAACAGCGTCAGTCCGTGTTAGTTGTATCCAAATCACACAAGTTTAGAGGAGAAACAATAGCAAACGTGTTCGAGAAAGTAGATATGTTTTGGACGTATCAACTCCCCCCAAGCTTAGCTTATTGCTTGTCCTCAAGCAATTCAGTTGAAAACTGAGTGCGATAAAAGAACTTTCACGAACACATTTTCTTCATATGATGTATATATTCTCATCACAGGAGTAGATGCTTAAACCATTCATAATAAGAAGTATGCAACCAAGTCTACTCAATAATCATTGCAAGCTATGAAGAGAAACCAACTCAATAATAATAAGTAGCATGGAACATAAACATAAGCAATATTGCAATGCTCATAGTAAGGTATGATAGAGTGGTATCTCGCTTGCCTTTGTTTGTAGAGCACAATATAAATTCCAAGGCACCTCTGAAGTTCAAGTGAAGACTAGAGGTAAAAATATCAGAGATACAAGCATCAAAGTCATGACATAATTAACCAAGTTTTGGAACAAACACAAGAATGACAACTATGCTCTCAAGAAGGTGATCATAGAATAAGTGGTGACTCAACAAAGTTGTGAAAATGGTTTTGGAAAGTTTGAAAGTCTTCCTAATGCTGAAAGGAAGATACTCATTAGCTTTGAGCTCTCATTGCCCCTATCATAGGCATCTTCATGTGGTTAAGGTGAAAGTGAGGTCCACTCTGAATCATATGCTTGACAGACCATAGACTGAAAATCTCAAGTCCCTTGAGTACGAGGGCCGCTCCGCATGCTACTCAACTTTGGTTACCTATAA
Source organism: Avena sativa (assembly GCA_916181665.1). Classification (NCBI taxonomy): domain Eukaryota; kingdom Viridiplantae; phylum Streptophyta; class Magnoliopsida; order Poales; family Poaceae; genus Avena; species Avena sativa. Next base: position 203,009,854 of record OV702282.1, read on the forward strand.
GTTCTTGTCATTGTAAATACATGCATATCATAGAGAACCGCCAACAGGGTATCCCTTGCACATGGTACAGGAGCTTTCCCATAACCAAAATGACAAGGCAAGCAGACAATGAGCATCTCAGCAATCTTTTTATTTACCATATGCATAGCTTTTATTACGGATGCTTCATAGATGCTCATTACAGTGATGCTGCAAGTTTCCACCATGATTAGGCATGGCTTAGGCTAGCGGCCCAGGCGTTTCTCTAACACAATGTATAGACTCCATGAACTCACAAGCTCCCCTTTTATTTCACATCGTCGACATCCGTAAACAAAAGAGCAAAGTACCAACTGGATGAGATATCCAAAAAGTGTTGAAAGCGTTCCCTGTGGCAGCACGGTTCTGCTGACTCCTAGCATATAATTTGCAAGCATATAACTTTCATGGACAAGTCACAATGGTTCAGGATTATTAAGCGCAAGGAATAAAGTGTGCCATCAAGTTCGTGAGAGCTTTACTAACTAACTTTCTCAAAATAGACAAACATTTTATTTGGAAGAAAACAAGGCATATTGAATATGCACTGAAATAGCAAACGATGCTAATAGGTAGGTATGGTGGACACAGCTGGCAATATTGGTTTTGGGGAGTTGTAAACACAGGTAGAGCTCATGATCAGTTCAAGTGAAGGCTAGCAAAAGAGAGGGAGCAACAAACGAGAGAGCAATAATTGTCATAATCATGCTTGCAATAAAACATGACTAATTATGGCATGAAAGTGATGCAAGAACTCTGAGGCAAAATAAATCATCGAGGTTTACTGACTATTGATTAGTCATATGCATGCGTGATCATGTGCCAAGTCTATTCACATGAAACTTCCAGAGGAGGATACCACAATTTCATACCAAAATATGAATAAAAAAATGCAAGAACACATTCATATGACATGCTACAAACTATTAGCAAGCTGGAGCTAATCATAGACAAGCAAGAACTACTAAGCATCCATTAGTAACACACTCCTTACCATGAACAGACTAAGCATGCTCACAATGATGAGTATATGTACAAAAATGAAACAAATAGAGTTCGTTACCAGCCTCTTACCACTCCTCAAGTTGTCTTAATCTTCATTATTGTCTTTCACTTGTGTTGCTTGAATAATAACATGAAACCCAAAATCCACTAAGGATGGCTGAACCCTGCAAAAAATCACAAAACCAAAGAAGAACAACAAATATTTTTGGTGTTTTTGATTTTTCAAACAAGCCAACAAAGCAAAAACAACACAACTGCGCATGAAATAATAAAAACGAAGTGTCTAGAAAGACCTGAGATTTTTATTGATGAAGAAGGGGATACCTTGGGCACCCCCAAGCTTTGACGCTTGTACCTCTTGAATATTTTTTGGGGTGACACGGGGTGGCTCCCCCCAAGCTTGAGTTTTTTTCCATTCTTCATCGCATTACATCATCCTCTCTCTACACCTGAATTTTTTTCCTTCATACAAAACTTCACACAATCTTCATTAACAACATTAGTGTATTCAAAATATAATAGACCCTTAGGCTTAGCTTTAGAACAGAAAAACTTTTCACTAAAACACACAAGCTACTGTAGCAACTCCTTCAAAAAGCTCAATTCCCCAAAACAGAACTAAAAAAGAAATCAATAAGAAGCAAATGCAAATAATGGCAGAAATCTGTCAAAACAGACCAGCAGGTAGAAACCGATTTTTCGAACATCTTCTGTTGCTCAAATCAAAAATGTTGAACTGATGAAAGTTAGATACCATACTGGGGGATTTATTCGTACAATATCATCTCAATCCGTATTATAGAGACTCCTCACGAATTTTTATGGTGGAGGACAGAAATCTATTTCGGGACAGCAACTCCCCAAATCTTACTTCCTTCTCATTAGAGGTCATTCTTGGCACAAAAAGCAAACAAAAACCAAAACCACAAAAGTTCTAAGACACTCTAACAAGCAAACAACTAGCAAAACTAAAGTCAACAAGAGAAAGAGCAAATACTAGGAAGGAGAAAAGTAAAAGAAAGTAAGTATAACCACAGTGAAAACATTATTCTATTCATAAAAATCCTTTTGTTAATAAGGTTGATCAAGTCTTGTTACCAAAACAATTTTATATGAAACAAAACTTTGCATTCCACAAGGTGATTATGTTACCTCATACTTGTTAGCAATGGTCCCAATCATAATAGTTTCAAAATTTTCCTGTGGAATGAGACAATATATTTCTCCAACCTTGTTGCTCTCAATATTTTCAATAGAATTCAGGCAATAGCTTCTAACAACCTTCTTGGGGAAATAAACAGTATGCTCTTTGTCATCAATATTGAATGTTACTTTTCCTTGATTGCAATTGATGACAGCACCTGCAGTATTAAGAAAAGGTCTCCCAAGAATAATAGACATATTATCGTCTTCAGGCATTTCAAGCACCAGAAAATCAGTTAAAACCAAGAAATTATGAGCCACTTGAACAGGAACATCCTCACATATACAAGAAGGAATAATAGTTAAATTATCAGCCATTTGCAATGATATATCAATTGGTATCAACTTTTCTAGCTGGAGTCTCTTGTAGAGAGAAAAAGGCATAACACTAACTCTAGCTCCCAAATCACATAATTATTCTTAATAGAGCAAGGAATAGTTGGTATACCTGGATCACCAAGTTTCTTCGGAACCTTACCATTAAAGGAGTAATTAGCAAGCAAAGTAGAAATCTCCTCATTAGGAATCTTCCTTTTATTAGAGACAATATCCTTCATATACTTTGAATAAGGACTAATAGCATCAGTCAAAGGAATTTGCAAAAATAAAGGTTTCATCCACTCACAAAACTTGTTGTAGTATTCTTCCTCCTTTGACTTGTCTTTCTTACCTGGAAAAGGCATAGGTTTCTGCACCCAAGGTTCTCTCTGAGTACCATGTTTATTATCAATAAAATCTTCCTTAGTGTACCTAGTGTTCTTAGTGTGCTTCTCAGGTTCTTCCTCAACTTCCTCCTTATCAGGAGCATCATTATTATTAACGCTCTCAGTTTTAGCATCAGAGACAGATATACTATTAGGATCTACAGCAGGTTCAAGTGGTTCCTCAATTATCTTATGTTTCTTTTTCTTTCTCTTACAAGGACTACCACTACTCTCACCTTGTTGAGAATCCTGCTCAATTATTTAGGGTGTCCTTTAGGATATAAAGGATCTTGAGTAGCTATACCACTCCTAGTTCTAATTCCATAAGCATGTTTATTTCCCGAGGCATTAACTAGCATATCCTTTTGTACCTTAGCAAGTTGATCAAGTTTGGTTTGAACCATTTGAAAGTGTTTACAAAGAATTTTAATATCATTAGAAGTTCTTTCCACAATATCTTTCAACTCATGGATAGCTCTAGAGTTTTCCAATAAATGATTCTGAACTTGTTTATTAAAATTACCTTGTTTAACAATAAATGTGTCAAGTTCCTCTAAGCATTTATCAGGAGGCTTACCATAAGGAATATCACCTTCATTAAAGTGGAGAGTGTACCTCACTAGTAGATGAGTGGGGAATTGGCTTACATAATTCTTCTATAGGAGGTAGATTCTTCACATCTTCAGCTCTAATACCTTTCTCCTTTAGATATTTCTTAGCTTCCTTCATCACTTCATCATTTAATGCAATAATTTCCCTCTTCTTTGGTGTTGGTGTTGGAACTGGTTCAGGCACAATTGGTTCAAGAGTAATAGGCTCAAGTGTATTAAGCTCAGTTGAAGTCCAATCATCATAATTATTGCTTATCTTAGCCATTCATTCTTAAGTATCTGTAGGAGTTCTTTTTCTAAAAACACAATCAGCAAAGCTATCTAGGTAGGTCCTAGAATCATCAGTTAGTCTATTATAATAAATATCAAGAAGCTTATTCTTAGGCAATGGACATCTAGGATGTGCATGAATCAAGGCATAGAACCTTGTCCATGACTCAGGCAATTTCTCTTCTTCTTCCTGTTTAAAATCAAAAAGTCTCTGCAAAGCAGCATGTCTAGCAGTGGGAGGAAAATATTTCTGGAAGAAAGAAGCAATCAAGCAATCAGGGCTATCAATGGAACCAGGAGGTAATCTATTAAACCAAGCCCTAGCTTCTCCTTTTAGTGAAAAATGGAAGAACTTAGTAACAAAGTACTTGCGCATCTTAAAATCATCAGAGAATAAAGCACTCATAGTAGAAAGCTCATTCATATGAGCCACAACACTCTCATTTACAGTCCCACAAAAAGGTTCTTTCTCAACAATGTCCAAGTAGGACAAATCAAGGGAGAAATCATAATCTTTATCTTTAATATATATGGGAGAGGTGGCAAACTTAGGATCAGAGGACAATTTAGGCATAATAGTGCGTCTAGCAAGGAGACTCTTAATAGCACTAGTACCATGTGTGTTTCGGCACTCTTCAAAAAATTCATCAGTAACTCAATGTAACCATCATTAATATCATAACTATCACTAGACTCAGGTGAGCTAATAGGTGTAACAGTGTCTTCACTAGGAGTTTAGGTATTTCCTAGACTTGCCATAGTAGCATCTAGAAAAGGACCTAGTGAACCACTCGCATCAAGCACAATAGAAGTAACATCATGAGCGTCAAAAGCAGTTTCAGATTCAGCAGTAGTAGCAGTGTGTGTAGCATGAGTATGTGGTGGTGGTGTGACAAGCTTACTTATAACATACGGTAAATCAAGAGCAACAAAGGTGTGTAGGAGTGTACCTCTTTTTGTAGTGGATGGTAAAATATGGAACTTTCCATCACGAGACTTCCCCATGATGAACAGGGTAGCAGTGAACAATAATAGATCCAAGTGAACTTACAAATAAACCTATGCTCTCCGGGAACGGTGCCAGAAAATAGTCTTGATGACCCACAAGTATAGGGGATCGCAACAGTCTTCACGGGTAGTATTACCCAATTTATAGATTCGACACAATGGGAGCCAAAGAATACTTGCAAGCCTTAACAACTGAGTTGTCAGTTCAGCTACACCTGGAAATAGTTCTTGCTCACAGAAGTTTATCAGTAGCAACAGTTTGTACTAGCAACAGGAAAGCAACAACAATAGTGAAACATGAGCAATAGTAACAGTAATAGTAAACAGTAGGATTCGAGTGCGGTAGGCATAGGGATGGATGGACGGGCGTTGCATGGACGAGTCTAAACATGTAACTTCAAGATCTAGGGCATTGCAGATAAATAATAATAAGCATCTAAGTACTAAACAATCCTAGCCATGCGCTCCAAATATAGTCATACGTGCTCGCAATGAGAACTTGCACAACATCTTCTGTCCAGCCAGCCCGTGGCAACGGGGCCTCTAGGGAACTACTGGCAATTAAGGTGCTCCTTTTAATAGAGCACCAGAGCAAAGCATTAACACTCCGTGAACACATGTGATCCTCACACCACATACATCCCCTCCGGTTGACCCAATTATTGTCACTTGGGGGCCTTTGGATCCGGACAATGATATGTGTACACAACTTGCAGATAAGATCACAAACAATACTATCATAATGATTCAATAATAAGTTCAGATCTGAGATCATGGCACTCGGGCCCTAGTGACAAGCATTAAGCACAACAAGTTGCAACAAAGTCAAATAGCACTAAAAGAGATACTAGGCACTATGCCCTAACAGATCTTATTCGACTATATGATAGAACTCATCCAATCCCTACCATCCCCAAGCCTACAACAGGAGATTACTCACTCATGGATGAGGGAAACATCGGTGGTTGATGGAGATGCGTTGGTGATGACGATGGCGATGATCCTCTCCAAATTCCCCGTCCCGACAGGGTGCTAGAACGGAGTTTCTGGATCCGAATCTTGGTTTCTGGTGGCGGCGACGAAGCGGAACTCTTTCTGGAAAACTATCGAACCCCCTCGGTTTTTTAGGTCGAACGCAACTTATAGGCGTAGAGGGAGGCCGAGGGGGTGCCTGGGGTGGCTGCACACCCCTAGGCGCAGGGCAGGGCCCACCCGTGCCTGGCAGGCGTGTGGCCCCCCAGGCCCCTTCTCCGACTCATCTTCTAGCTCCGTGGGTCTTCTAGTGAAATATAATTTTTGGCATATTTTCCAAGATTTTTCCTGATAGTTGATTTTCTGCACAAAAACAAGACACCAAGGTAATTCTGCTGAAAACAACGTCAGACCATGTTAGTTGTATCTAAATCACACAAGTTTAGAGGAAAAACAAAAGCAAAAGTGTTCGAGAAAGTAGATACGTTTTGGTCGTATCAGTGATGCGAAGTATGTACCATGAGGTGTGTAGCGAGTCATGTTGTAGCATTACATTGCAATATATTTTGCTTATATAGATTTCTGATGTAACATCAACATAATCTTGAACATAGCGATTTGCATTGTACCATGAGCATGTATCAGAGTAAATAATAGCGTGTCAAATTTTTGACCAATTATGCTATCCATTTCGACCCGATTATTTCTGGCCATGGAAAGGACGCCGAGGAGGCCATGCATCGCCATAGTAGCGGAGGCCCCTATCACGGAGACAGTCCTGCCGCCTAGTATTCTCTCCCGTGGATGTCTCACATGTGCCATTTCCTGCCCCGAGTCATTGGACGACGAGCCGCACGCCGTCCCCTGTGCCACGCGTTAGCGGTTGTGGGCAACAACACTTCGGGTGAGGGGCGTCCGACATGTGAGAGAGATCTGAACCCGCTGGGTCATGAGGCCCATCGACAGCCAACATCGCAGCGGAAACCCTCGTCATACATGAGTTCTCGTGGTCGAGAGTTGAGGTAATAGTGGAGACCCTCGCTAGCCGTGGGTTCTTATGATGAGATCGTGCTGTGGTTCCCAGTCGCGTGGGAGAACAACTCTCACATACGCTGAATGCTCGCCTCAATTAGGGACTACGCCATGCATCCATGACGTAGCTAAAATTCGTGCCAAACACGATTATTGCGGTCGAGAGATGAGGTGGTAGCAGAGACCCTTGCTGGCTGCTGGTTCTTGTGGCGATATCGTGCTATAGGTCCCGGTCACACGGGAGAACAAACCTCAGATGTGATGAACGACCACATGAATTAGGGACTATTCTATGCCTCCACGACAAGCGCCATGTTGTCATTTGACAATCCCTTCTTTGACATGTTGTTCATGTACTCGCGTTGCCCGGGTTTTGTCCGCAAATCACGTGTCGTCCCCTCCAAGATTTCACGAGAGCTCTTCATCTATAAAGCATGCCTTCCATTCTTTTCTCCATGCAAAGCTCTCTCTCCCAAAAGGTGTGTGTGTTGCTCGCGCTTCCATGATTAGCAACATGCGTCCCTCTAGTGACCACATCTAGAGTGGACGGTGGAGCTAACGAGGAAGTTATTAAGCATGTGTTGGCACACGCCGGACGTCGTCTCCCATTTTCGCCCTTTGGATGATTTTTCCAAGAGAAGGAGTCGTACGTCGACGAAGGACTAGGGAGGAGAGAGCACTTTTTCCTTTTCACCCCTCTGCCTTTTGTTTCACATTTTTTGTTTTATTTAACAAATTTTTGTTATGCTTGATTACCTTTCCCTATGTTTTTATACTATGGTTATGCCTCGCTATCGCTGTAGGCTGCATGCGTATGTCCGGTGACCATACATGAGTGAACGGTGCAACTACCTAATTTGGCATTCCTTCGTTTTCTCTATTTTCTCTTCTTGAGTTTTTTATCCTCGACACTGAAAATCGAAACACGTTGGAAAGCGAGAGAAATCCACAAATGGAACACCTTCAAGAGCAAAACACGTCAAAAGCAAAGGACCTTGAAAACAATATTGAAAACTGACCGTCACATCCAGACAAGACATAATCGAAAGAAGTAAACAAGATGAAGATGATGAAAAAATGCGTCCAAAGAACAAAACGTGTAATTTTTGTCAGAAACGATCGTTCAAAAGAAAAAACACATTGACAAGAGAAACACGTTGAAGAATAGAACATGCTGAAAAATATTGAGAGCCACGTGACATGTCCGAATAGAGGCATAGTCAAAATAAGTGATACGACAAAAAGAAATATCTTTCAAAGAACAAGCATTCATCTAAAATCAAACTAAAAAAATACGAGTAAAGAAATAGATTTCACGTAAAATAAATAACTTTCAGTATTCAAATAAAACAACCAGAGGAAAACATATAAAAGAATGTGTTGATATAAGGTAATCGTAAGCGAAGCAGATAGTAGCAGGAACGTGGCACAAAAAACAAAGAAACACAGACATAAACAGTACGATCAATTAATCCTACAAAAAACCCGACATGGAAGGAACAAATCCGCATAAAGAAGGAACACATATCCTTCGGTATGTTGTCTCTCATTTCTCTACTTTCGCTATCTAACCCTATTTCTTCATCTTTGCCGCTAACTATTGGTTTTTTCTTTATTTTCAGTTTTTGACATTAGACGTGCGGGAGGAAACACTTCTGAATGAACACAATCAAGAACGATGTTCTTTCTTTCTTCCGCGACCATCAAGAGGTGGGTCAGAAACCATCCTCTCGCCACAAGAAACATGTTGATGTCTCTTGCAAGCGATGCAACCGTCGAAGATCGTCGCCCGCTTTTTTAGTTTAGATAGGTCAAGTTTATGATGCAACTTATAGTTTAGTTTGGCATCGTTCCTTTTCTTCATGCATGCGCTATGTAAAAGTAGTGAAATGTAAGACATGGAGGCTAATCAATATGGATGACTTAAAGCTTTGTGATTTCATTTGTTAGTCTCCTATGAGTTTATTTGTGACTTTTTGTTGCTTGGTGACTTTGTAGAATGTATGCCATCGTAGAAATGCGTTTGACTTTGGACTCTTATCCTGCGTCACGAGGTGCCTGCTTTATTTTTGTTGGCACAAAATCTTCTTCACATACTTATTGAATGTGTGCGTTCATTCGCAGTGTTCTTGCGAGCGAGCATGAGGTATATAAAACGAATAACATTACTGAGCGGAACTTCCTTCACTTCCCGAGTTATTATGTGATGACTAAATGAAACATTTTTATGTTCCCGTACGTGATTAAAACGTTTTTCCTTGCACGTAATTTAGCTCACAGTCTTTGTTGTGTGAAGAATATATCATTAAAACACTTCGCATATTCCAAAAATGCGCTAACTACTTGTTTTATATGAAGTTGAGTATGACCCATACGTTCTTTGTGCTACGGTTGTGCATTGTGCTGCTTCTTTGTGCAGCAATCGTTTTTGCTAATAGCCATGCTCCGGGGGTGCAGAGAAAAGCCTAGTTATATCTCATTTGTTTAGGCAACTTTCCCCTTGGAAAATGTAACTATAATGCAATACTGAAGTATCTACCAGGCAACTTTAATTTTCAGTGTAATGTATGCTTTGCTCCCACAAAAATTGGTCTTGCATTGAAATGGCATCCTTTGTGTATAACAAGTATCTTTAGAATTATGTACACGATGTTTTGTAATGAGTGTACAAGGGAGAGAATTTTTCTTTAGCATGAGATACTATCGTTCTCCATATATCCTTGAGTCAATTCGGATCAGAGAACACTCCCAAGTCCAACCATGGTGTGGTGACCCACACCGTCTAGCATGACTGTTCTTCATGCGACAGAGTTGCTATGTGAGCATGTGACTCCCCTTCTTATCTACTAATCGTTGAGTTTGGACATACACCATGCGTTTATTTGCTGGAACATGCAGTCATTGCCACTTGTCATGCATATGTGTGTTCGCTGCTCTCCTTTGTTGCTCTGGCATGTCCCTCGCATCTTCTCCTCTCATTTACAACTATTTGTTCACTTGTATCTCTTTACATGTTGTTAAATAAAAGAGCAATTTACCAAGGGAATTATCCATAATAAACGCTAGATAAAACATGATTAGAATAATAGGCAATATACTAATCATGTGAAATAACGAATACATATTAAGGCATATAACCAAGCAAACTGCAAGGCGTAAAACTTTAGATACGATCAGAACAAGATTGAGAAAGAAGATATACACATCAGTAGCAGAAGAGGAACCGCCGGCGTTGGAACCGTCGTTGTCCATGTCGTCGAGGAAGAGGGTGCTGATGTCGGGGAAGAAGTCCTCGTCGGGGAAAACATCGCCGCAGTCGCTATCCGTGAGGGAGTCCGTGACGAAGCCAGTAGTCGCGCCGATAGCGCTCCCCAAAAACCTTATCGCCCTTCTCCCGTACAGGACTCGAAACAGCGGGGTCTTGGAGGCCTACTGTTCCGGCTCGCGGTGCACGCCGCAAGAGGGGATGGGGAAGATCTAAGTAGCACAGTGCTCTGGAACTGGAGGCGCAAAGGATGTGTGGCATTGTATCTGAGAGGAGGCGCGACCTCTCTCTTATATAGGCACACAGAGGGGAAGGCAGACAGGCTGCGCAGGAGATGAAACAAACAGACAGAAGTTGAAGCGAACAGGCGGCAGTCCACCGGACAGCCTCCACTTAGTTCGTATTTATTTAGCTCGTATTAAAAGTCCACTCGAGCAAAATGTTTCAACTTCTATACGACTGTTCATATACCATTCATTCGTGACAAAATAAAGCTCGGCTCGGCGAGATTCCCGCAACCCGCGGCGCACGCGCGCGTCGTGACGTGACGAGGTGAGGCGAGGCGAGGCGTGGCGTGGCGAGGAGGAGGAGAACGCGTGTGAAACTCTCTCCTTCTCCTTCTCATCCTTTTTACCAAGTGGTAGGAGAGCTCAACTTATAAGCTGTTTCAACTTCCACTCAACTAGCAATGTGAGACTAAACATTTGTCCCAGCTCTTGCCTTGCATGAATGGGACAAATGAGCCTTTAGGATTTCAGGAATTTATTGACATATAATAAATGGGTTGGGCCTATTTAGGAAAAAATTCCAATAATTCCCCACCAAATCCTAGAGGCACATGAAGTTTGCCTTTGGTTCCAAAACATTGTTTATATACCGGTACTATAGTGGAGACTGTTAAGTTGAATTTCCACCTAGAGCTTTATGTTATACTAGGCTGCAACTTGTCCAGTGGACTATGCCTTGAACTGCAAGTTTGCTGCGAACCTAGCTTCACAAAAATTCTTGACCGATACTAGGCTACCGTGGGACTTCCCCGCGGGTGGAGCTTATACGTCATACTCCATGACATTTTATGAGTTTATTAGAGAGCACCCTACTCTCATAGACTGCGACGTTTTAACAGTCAAACTCATATAGGTGTGTTCTTCAAAAGATGTTCTGCAGGACAACATCTTTGCTTTGGATAAGCCACTTATAACACATTAAGATAATAAATCAACCTGCCATGCAGAATAGGAAATTATTGCATCTTTATGGAGTGATGTTTATTAAAGTAGGGTTACTTTCCTCTCAGCTAACCAACAACTTGTCTCCCAATTCTAATTCACGGGATCTCCGATCACATAGAGTGGTTTACCACTGTGGAAAGCTCAAATTGTGGGTCTCATACCCATCTCCTTAGATGCATTTTCTATCACGTTGCATGATAGACCCTTTGTGAAGGGATCTAGCAAGTTTTTAGATGTTTGGATATAATCCAATGCAATAACTCCGGAGTTTCTCATTTTCCTGACAGATTTCAGTCTCCTCTTCACATGTCTTGATGACTTCATATTATTATTAGAACTATTTACCTTGAAAATCTCAGTTTGATTATCGCAGTTCATAAGGATTGCGGGTATTGGTTTTTCAACCACAGGCAAGTTCATCAAGAGTTCATGAAGCCACTTTTCTTCAACAGTGGCTGTGTCTAACTGTGAGTTCTTCTTCCATAGTTGACCTCGTTAAGATGGTCTGCTTGCAAGACTTCCAAGAAACAGCGCCACCAGCAAGTGTGAATACATATCCACTCGTGGCCTTTATCTCGTCAGCATCAGATATCCAATTTGAATCATTATAACCCTCTAGTACCCTCGGATACCCTATATAGTGAATGCCATAGCTCGCAGTGCCTTTTAGATAGCGCATGACTCTCTCAAGAGCATTCCAGTGATCATCTCCTGGATTTGAAACAAATCGACTGAGTTTGCTTACAGCAAATGCGATGTCAGTCCTCGTGGCACTAGCTAAATACATAAGCGAGCCAATAATTTGAGAGTATCTCAGTTGGTCTCTAGCATTTCCTCGATTCTTTCGAAGCATCACACTAGGATCATACGGTGTAGGAGAAAACTTGACGTCGCTATACCCGAAACGACTCAAGACCTTTTCCACATAGTGGGACTGAAGCAATGTAATCCCACCGTCATCATCTCTCAATAGCTTGATGTTCAGGATGACATCAGCTACTCCCAGATCCTTCATCTCAAAGGAACGAGATAAGAAATCTTTGACCTCCTTAATTGCATTAAGGTTGGTTCCGAAAATCAGTATGTCATCAACATACAAACAAAGGATGACTCCCTCACCCCCACCATGGCGATGGTACACACATTTATCAACTTCATTTACAACAAAGCCTGCAGTAGTTGAAGTTCTTTCGAACTTCTCATGCCATTGCTTAGGGGCTTGTTTTAGGCCATATAAAGACCTCAACAACTTGCACACCTTTCCTTCTTGACCATTTACCACAAAGCCATCTGGCTGATCCATGTAAATTTCCTCATCCAACTCTCCATTAAGGAAAGATGTCTTAATGTCCATTTGATGAACGAGAAGACCATGAGAGGCAGCCAATGAGAGTAATACTCGAATGGTGGTCAATCTGGCAACATGTGAGTAAGTGTCAAAGAAGTCTTCACCGTCCTTTTGAGTATATCCCTTGGCCACAAGCCGTGCCTTGTACTTCTCAATAGTACCATCAGGTCAAAGCTTTTTCTTAAACAACCACTTGCACCCTACAGGTTTGCACCCATAAGGGCGATCAGTGATCTCCCATGTTCCATTAGCTAAGATGGAATTCATCTCACTATGGACGGATTCCTTCCAGTAGTCAACATCAGGAGATGCATATGCTTCTGAAATGGAAGTGGGAGTGTCATCCACAAGGTACACAATGAAATCATCACCAAAGGACTTTGCAGTCCTCTGTCCCTTGCTCCTTTTAGGAATTTCATTATCATCCTCCTTAGGACTTTCAGAGAATGTAGCAAATTCCTGATTAGATGAACTAGGTATCTCCGGATTTGATGAGTTAGGTTTATCTTTTATTGGAAAGATATCCTCAAAGAAAGTCGCATCAATCGACTCCATGATTGTACCAACATGAATGTCAGGCACTTCAGATTTTACTGTCAAGAATCTATAACCAATGCTATGAAAAGCATAGCCTAGAAAAACACAATCAATGGTTTTTGGTCCAAGCTTGCGCTTCTTGGGGATTGGTATATTAACCTTTGCCAAACAACCCCAAATACGTAAGTAAGAGAGTTTTAATCTTTTCTTCTCCCATTCTTCGAATGGAGTAATTTCTTTGTTCTCTATGGGAACTCGGTTTAGGACATGACACGCAGTCAATAGTGCCTCCCCCACCATTCCTTAGAAAGACCCGATGTGTTTAACATGGCATTAACCAAATATGTTAGAGTACGGTTCTTTCTTTCAGCTAATCCATTTGACTGGGGTGAGTAGGGAGGCGGCGTCTCATGAATTATGCCATGTTCCGCACAAAAGGAATCAAACTCGTTGGAAAAATACTCTCCACCACGATCAGACCTAAGCCTCTTAATCTTTCGATCAAGTTGATTTTCTGCCTCAACTTTATAGATTTTGAAGAAACTCAAAGCCTCATCTTTTGATTTCAGAAGATGCACATGACAATATCTCGTAGAGTCATAGATCAAAGTCATGAAATATTTCTTTCCACCTTTTGTCAACACACCATTCATCTCACAAAGATCAGAATGTATGAGCTCTAGTGGTGTTAAATTTCTCACTTCTGCGGTCGTATGCGACTTGCGAGGTTGTTTAGCTTGCATGCAGACTTGGCACTTAGATCCCTTAACAGTTGTGAAATCAGGGATTAAATTCATTTTGGCTAGTCGTGTCATACAACCAAAATTAATATGACAAAGACGAGAGTGCCAGATATTTGATTCAAAGTTCGTGTAAATATGATTAACAACTTTATTACAAATGTTTGACAGAGATAAGCGGAACAAGCCTCCGCACTCATAGCATTTACCAACAAAGGTTCCACACTTAAAAATTACAAATTTATTGGACTTGAATACAATCTTGTAGCCATCTCGACACAGAAGAGATCCGCTAACAAGATTTTTATTTATTGAGGGAACATGATGCACGTTCTTCAGGCCCATGGTCTTTCCCGAAGTGAACTTCAGATCGACCGTACCAACACCATGAACAGAAGCATGCGAGCCGTTCCCCATCAGCATGGTTTGAGTCCCTCTGGCCTGATATGAAGAAAACATGGAAATATCAGAAGATACATGTACATTAGCACCCGTGTCAATCCACCATTCAGGAGAATAACATAATGAAAGAACAATAGGTAATATACCATACCCAACATCTCTTATCCCAACGTCGCCCATGACAACATTAGCTGTCTTGCTGCCCTTCCCATGCTGGCGCTTGTCAAAGCAGTTGCCTGTTGCTTGCAACTTTTGTATGACTTTTCATATACCATTCATTCGTGGCAAAATAAAGCTCGGCTCGGCGAGATTCCCGCAACCCGCGGCGCGCGCGCATCGTGACGAGGCGAGGCGTGGCGAGGATGTAAGGTTCCCAACCTTTAATAAGGTAGAGATCCCTGTGTTTACAATGCTAGTCCCTGGATCAATAGCTAGCATCCGCAGTTAAGATGTAATATCAAGAAACAAAGGTCATAATACAACTTTATAACCAGGAATAAAATAATTTATTACATCTTACATAGCTCATTTGGCTATCTCATTACAATGCAGCAGAATATAACAATATCATGGGGTCCTTCATCTTCAAAGTGCCACAGGCAAACATGTTGGTTGTAGACTTGTAATCCTAATCAACACATCTCACTAACATCATACAAACCTACAACATAATAAGTTATGGCCACAAGGGTCAATACATTTGAATTGTATTGGCAAGTGATACTATGGTAGTATAGTGGAGTCTATCATCTATATGCATTTGGCTAAGTGGTGCTTAGGCTTGCTTTGCTCAAAATAGATTTTCCTTATCATTTGAAAACACTAAGTTTTTGCTTGACAAAATCACCCAAGGCATCCCCCAATAGCAATTGGTGATCCTTCAGCCCTTGTTCAACCACAAGTTTTAACTTAGAAATTGGAATGAGGAGATTCTTGATAGCTTCCATTTCTTGTTGCTCAAATTGTCCTTTACCAGGGACATGGCAAAGTACTTAGATTTTACACTTTGCATAGGTGGTGCACTTTCCCCACAAGACTTGGTTTCACCAAGACAAGATCTTTCAGAAGCCTTCCCTTAGACCAGAATGGACGCGTTCCAACCTATCATCCCCTACCACCAACTGTGCATTTGGCTAAGTTATTGCAACCTATATGATCCAGGAAGAGCCCATAATGCCAAGTGGCTGCACTTGAAGCTTCTCAACATTTGACATCTCAAATCTCTTTGTTCGTGGGTGGCTTTCCACAAGTGAGATATCAAGTTTTCCCCAGTATACTGGACTTGGTGATGCCCAAGTTTTCCCCAGCATACTGGACTTGCATAACCACTCAACACAAACCATTCTTTCCATTCCACCCAGGTGATTCATTCACTTAGTTGTTTTATTAAACAAAACATAAGTCCTTGACTTAGAAATATTCCATAGTATGAATGTGGTCCACCCTTGTTTTCTACTAGCTAAGCTAAGCATCATAGTAGTAGGAATCTTAACTTAGGAAAATTCTACTAAGGTTTCATCTACTAGGATTCCCATGGCATAGTTTATACTTAGCAAAAATTCCATGCAAGTCCTACTTAGAAATATCACTAATGCATAGTGAAAATAATGGGACAAAAGTATGAAGCATCACTTGCCTTTTTGGTAGAGAATTTAAGTTCACTCCTTGATCTTTGCAATGTGCACACTCTTCAAATCACTACAATTCAATCAAGCAAGCAATATTTCAATCTACCATTCAAGCAACATCACATAAAATAATAGAAAAAAAACAATGCATGCAAGCATGCCAAACTTTGTTTTATTTACAAAAGTGGTTTATAATAGGTTATAAACATTCTAAAACACTTATTGGTAATTTTATAAAGTGGCAAAACTATTTGCAAAAGATTCTACCTACAAACCATTTTTAAACCAAAGTATTATTTTATGTGGTTGAGAAATGCTTTTAATAAGGCAACAATCTATAGGGTTCATCAAAATATGTTTTCAAAACATAAATCCCTGTGTTTAGGGTCAGACAGTTTAAATCAAAACATTCCCCAAAGGTTTTTCTCCAAAAGCATTTTTTGTAAATAAACATTATTTTTATTTGACTAGAAATGCTTTAAATCAAAGATTTACTATTTAGCTTTACCAAATACATTTTCAAATCCATGAGTTGGTTTCTAAGGTCAGTAGATTCAAAACAATCCATTTGCCAAAGGTTTTATCTCAAAAATCATTTTAGAACAATTTTATATTCTAAACATGCATACACAAGTTTCTGCAAAAACAACCAATTTAACAGAAGCATTTTACTAAACAAAGTGCATGGTCAGAAAGTACTTGTTTTGCTGAATCCATTGATATAAATTTTGCAAAATTTGGACGTGTGATTTGAAATTTATGAATTTTTCAAATTGGAACATCAAATAGATCATTTCTGGTTTTATTCAAACATACAGGGCCACGTGTCTTGTTTCTATTCGTCTGTACCGCTTCGTGCGAATCGACAATTGCGAGGCGTTGGATCTAAGTGACATCGCATGGCTCAGAGGCTGTCGTAACCCTTCGGTTAAATTCTATCCTAGCCACTAGATCGAAATCGAACGGTTCATAGCACGCTTGCCAACGAGTGGCGGCGCTAGCGGCGGCGTGTGGCGGCACGCGGTCAGATGGTGACAGTGTCGACGTTATAGGAAGCGAGAGAGCGAAGGGAGATTCTCACCAGAATCGCGGGGTCGTGGTGATGCTCCAGGTGCTTGCCGCTTGTCGAGGGGCGCACAGAAGCGACGGCGATTGCTCGCCGGAGTCTGCACGGTGTCGGGCAAGCTCTGGTCGTCGCAGTTGGCGAGGCTACATGCCACGGGAAGGAAAAATAACAGTTATGTTAGATGCGTCTGGGGTCTGCGATCATGTGTGCATCAACGAGAGGTATGGGGGTGGTCAGTTACTACCTGGAGGGCTCGTCGGAGAAAAGACAGACGGCGACACTGCTGGTCGTCGTCGTTGCCAACGCTGGGGGGCACGCGCGAGCGAGATGAGGGTGCAGAGAGAAGCGCCAGGGACTAGGGATCACGCTCGTATGCTCGAGGAGGCGAGGGGCGATGGCGTCTGGCTGGAATTGCCGCCGGAGAGCGTCGGAGGCAGTGGGGTTCGGGTGAGAAATTTGTGCAGCCCGGTGGCGGGGAGGGTGTGGCGACGGAGGAAAAAGAGAGAGGGCATCAAGGCGCTTAAGTGGGAACGGTCGCGGGGTGGTTTTACTGCGGCGTTAACGCAAATTAACTCGAGCCTTAATAGACTGCAACGGCCGGCGAGGTGAGGGGCGGGGTCAGCGGGGTGAGGAAGATGATGACGCGGCCGAGTGGGGTCCGTTTGGCAGTGAGTGAGAGAGAGGAGGAGTGGGGCCTGGTCATCAGCGACGCTACGGGTAAGTTCGCGAGTGAAAAACGTTTCACTGCGGGAGGGGGAGATGGGCTAGACTGGGCTTAGTGGGCTGGGCTGGCTAGATTCATTTTTTTTGTACTGATCATTTTTCTTTTTCCATTCTTATTATTCTGTTTTGATTTTGATTAATGAATTTAAACATCCATTTCAATTCAAACTTCTCTCAAACTTTGAGTAGATTTTAACACTGATTAATAATACATTCTGAAGTCATATTTAGAATAAATATTTTATTCCTTTTAGGGTATAATAATTATTTAAAATAGGCCCTTATATTTAAATTCAATTAATAACAAATATTTTTTAAACCATTATTTAATTTCAATTCTCACAAAACCTTTTAAGTAGGTTTATTTGTTTATTAGGGTATCAAATTATTCACCTTGAATTATTTGGAAAATATTTAATATGATTTAAAATCATTTCTTAATAGGGATTTTGTCTTTATTCCAAAATAGAAATAGAATTTGGTTAATTCCACTTTATTTTATTTGGAAAATTCTTTATCCATTATTTTATTTGGATTTGGACTATATTCATTCCATTTGCTTAAAGGATTATGCCAAGATTTTAATTTGGTTTTTAAATATTTCTTATTTAATATTACTGTCTTTATCTTAAAAATCCATATATTTTTATTTATAGATCCAAACTTGGTGATTCCAATTTGTAAAATCTTATTTAATATTTATTTATCCTTTTAAATCTCTTTAGGATTATTTTCTCACCATTTGTTATGGATTTTTAGATAGGTGCTATATTAGCTTTGGAAATTCAATTCCCTTGTCTTATTAATTTCATAAGATTTTATTTATGGTTCCAAACTAAGTGAAACCAATTTTCATGGTTTTATAATATTTCTATTTGTCATTCTTGATCAATTTGAAATGTTTGTTTGATCAATTTTTATATGGATCCAATCCATAGGCTTAGAGATAACTTGGAAGTGATTTTTCTTCCATTAGGGTTTTAGGGTTTTGGTTTTACTTTTCCAAGTGTTTAAAATTCAAGATGCGTTTTATGAGGAAAGCATTCCACTTGATTTGAATTTAGTTAGATTCAAATATTAACCAAAGTTTGTTCAAGATGGGATTTTAAGTTTCCATTTAGAAACAAAAGTTTCTTTTCACCCTAATTTTCAACAATTATTTATTTTGTTTATTTATTTTTCACATTACAAGATTTGGAAAATCTTGGGATGTGACAGGCTACCACCCTTAAAATAAATCTCGTCCCGAGATTTGGGGAGGCTAGGGTTACAAGTTGGCTCAAAGTAACTAGGGTACTACCACCCTTAAAAAATTTCCAACTAGATTACTTCTGGGCTGGCTTGGGATCTTGATGATACTTCTCTGGGCAAACATTTGCATAGTGCCCTTTGTTTCCACACTTGAAACATGTGACAAGACTGAGATCCTTCATAGGCTTTATCTTGTGCTTCATCTTTTATGGACAATTGCTTGCATAATGCCCTTGGTTACCACAATTGTAACATGTGATAAGATTGAGTTCTTCACGTATCTTCTGTGGACAAGTTGACACATAATGGCCTAACTCTTTGTAGTTGTTGCACCATACTTGTATAATCTCCTTATACTTTTTCTTCTTCTCTGGACATTCATTGGCATAGTGTCCCATCTCTTTGCAATGGCAACATTGCACTTGGCTTTTGTCCTTCTTCTTCTTGGGTTTCTCCAAAGCTAGGAGTGCTTCTAGTTCATGTTATTCATATCTTATCTCAAAGGTAGGAAAGTTTCCTGGTCTCCTTGACCTTTTCCTTGGATAATACATATGTCTCCTCTTTGGTCCTTTAAATTGAGTCATATTGCATGGAGGTGCAAGCTGAGATTTTCCTTTGTCTTCATCCTTCTTGGTAGACTTTGTTCTCTCATGGTAGTCTGCAATCAGTTGTTGCACTCCACCTTGTTTCCTTTGTTGAACTATGGAATAGATGGGGCATTGGATAGGGACATGATTATTTCCTTCACATAGGAAACAAGTAGCTTGGGTTGTGGGGCATTGATTAGCTGGATGTTTCTCTTCACAATTGGGGCATTGATCTTCATGCTCTTTGGAAGTGTGATCCTTGTCTCCACAAATATTTCAAGCTTGAGTTCCTTCTAAAATATCATCCTTGACATCCTTGTTGTCACAATTTCCTTGGGAAGAGTTGTCTCCCATGTTGATCATTTGAGTGGCCATCCCTTGCAACAATTGGGATTGAGTTTCCAAAAACTTTTGCATGGTTGGGTCTGACTCATTGTTGTTGGCTAAAAACTGAGTTGTCACTTGGTTCAACTGGGTTTGGTTTGCTAGCAGTTGTTCTCTCATGTTGACCTCTTGGTTGTTGTTGTCATCATTCTTGATGTTGGAGTTCTTTGGAGTAGTCATCTGTTTGGGTTGGATTGGATTAGAATGGCAAGATATTTCTAAGGAAATAGTTCTAATCACACACATCACAATTCACACAAGCAATGTGCAACCAATCACAAACAAACATTCCACTCAAACAACAAAGTTCAAGCACATTTTCAAGCAACAAAATATTTTGTTACACCACATAAGTTGGTGAATTTGGTTTGATCTAAATATGGTGGTCCAACTATATGGTTTCCTTGGGAAAATTCTTGGTCACAAAACTTTAAGTGATGATGGTTCCTTCTAAGTTGTATTCCCTTAGTCTTCAAGTCTTGAGTAATATTTCTTGTCTCACTTGTAGTCCTTAGTGATATCCAAGTTGAAGTCCTTGTTGTGATTAAGGTTGAAATCACTTGAAGATGTTGAAGTCATTTGAGTTGATGAAGTCCTTTGCACATGGTGAAGTCCTTGCTCATGGTTGAGGTTTTATTCATCAAGTTGAAATAGAAGAGATGTAGAATCAAAACCAAAAATGGTTGAGAAAAGAGTTTACAAGATTTGTTTGCAAATAAGTTTTGGAACAAATTCAACTCCTATTTTTCTAAGGGGTTTTGTCCAATCCTAGGTTTACAATCCTATAGGCAACACAATGCTCTGATAGCATCTGTAAGGTTCCCAACCTTTAATAAGGTAGAGATCCCTGTGTTTACAATGCTAGTCCCTGGATCAATAGCTAGCATCCACAGTTAAGATGTAATATCAAGAAACAAAGGTCATAATACAACTTTATAACCAGGAATAAAATAATTTATTACATCTTACATAGCTCATTTGGCTATCTCATTACAATGCAGCAGAATATAACAATATCATGGGGTCCTTCATCTTCAAAGTGCCACAGGCAAACATGTTGGTTGTAGACTTGTAATCCTAATCAACACATCTCACTAACATCATACAAACCTGCAACATAATAAGTTACAGCCACAAGGGTCAATACATTTGAATTGTATTGGCAAGTGATACTATGGTAGTATAGTGGAGTCTATCATCTATATGCATTTGGCTAAGTGGTTCTTAGTCTTTCTTTGCTCAAAATAGATTTTCCTTATCATTTGAAAACACTAAGTTTTTGCTTGACAAAATCACCCAAGGCATCCCCCAATAGAAATTGGTGATCCTTCGGCCCTTGTTCAACCACAAGTTTTAACTTAGAAATTGGAATGAGGAGATTCTTGATAGCTTCCATGTCTTGTTGCTCAAATTGTCCTTTACCAGGGACATGGATAAGTACTTAGATTTTACACTCTGCAGAGGTGGTGCACTTTCCCCACAAGACTTGGTTTCACCAAGACAAGATCTTTCAGAAGCCTTCCCTTAGACCAGAATGGACGCGTTCCAACCTATCATCCCCTACCACCAACTGTCCATTTGTCTAAGTTATTGCAACCTATATGATCCAGGCAGAGCCCATAATGCCAAGTGGCTGCACTTGAAGCTTCTCAACATTTGACATCTCAAATCTCTTTGTTCCTGGGTGGCTTTCCACAAGTGTGATATCAAGTTTTCCCCAGTATACTGGACTTGGTGATGCCCAAGTTTTCCCCAGCATACTGGACTTGCATAACCACTCAACACAAACCATTCTTTCCATTCCACCCAGGTGATTCATTCACTTAGTTGTTTTATTAAACAAAACATAAGTCCTTGACTTAGAAATATTCCATAGTATGAATGTAGTCCACCCTTGTTTTCTACTAGCGAAGCTAAGCATGATACTAGTAGGAATCTTAACTTAGGAAAATTCTACTAAGGTTTCATCTACTAGGATTTCCCATGGCATAGTTTATACTTAGCAAAAATTCCATGCAAGTCCTACTTAGAAATATCACTAATGCATAGTGAAAATAATGGGACAAAAGTATGAAGCATCACTTTCCTTTTTGGTAGAGAATTTAAGTTCACTCCTTGATCTTTGCAATGTTCACACTCTTCAAATCACTACAATTCAATCAAGCAAGCAATATTTCAATCTACCATTCAAGCAACATCACATAAAATAATAGAAACAAAAAAATGCATGCAAGCATGCCAAACTTTGTTTTATTTACAAAAGTGGTTTATAATAGGTTATAAACATTCTAAAACACTTATTGGTAATTTTATAAAGTGGCAAAACTATTTGCAAAAGATTCTACCTACAAACCATTTTTAAACCAAAGTATTATTTTATGTGGTTGAGAAATGCTTTTAATAAGGCAACAATCTATAGGGTTCATCAAAATATGTTTTCAAAACATAAATCCCTGTGTTTAGGGTCAGACAGTTTAAATCAAAACATTCCCCAAAGGTTTTTCTCCAAAAGCATTTTTTGTAAATAAACATTATTTTTATTTGACTAGAAATGCTTTAAATCAAAGATTTGCTCTTTAGCTTTACCAAATACATTTTAAAATCCATGAGTTGGTTTCTAAGGTCAGTAGATTCAAAACAATCCATTTGCCAAAGGTTTTATCTCAAAAATCATTTTAGAACAATTTTTATATTCTAAACATGCATACACAAGTTTCTGCAAAAACAACTAATTTAACAGAAGCATTTTACTAAACAAAGTGCATGGTCAGAAAGTACTTGTTTTGCTGAATCCATTGATATAAAATTTGCAAAATTTGGACGTGTGGTTTGAAAGTTATGAATTTTTCAAATTGGAACATCAAATAGATCATTTCTGGTTTTATTCAAATAGACAGGGCCACGTGTCTTGTTTCTATTCGTCTGTACCACTTCGTGCGGATCGACAGTTGTGAGGCGTTGGATCTAAGTGACATCGCACGGCTCAGAGGCTCTCGTACCCCTTCGGTTAAATTCTATCCTAGCCACTAGATCGAAATCGAACGGTTCATAGCACGCTTGCCAACGAGTGGCGGCGCTGGCGGCGGCGTGTGGCGGCGCACGGTCAAACGGTGACGGTGTCGACGTTACAGGAAGCGAGAGAGCGAAGGGAGATGCTCACCAGAATCGCGGGGTCGTGGTGATGCTCAAGGTGCTTGTCGCTTGTCGAGGGGCGCACAGAAGCGATGGCGATTGCTCGCCGGAGTCTGCACGGTGTCGGGCAAGCTCTGGTCGTCGCAGTTGGCGAGGCTACAGGCCACGGGAAGGAAAAATAACAGTTGTGTTAGATGCGTACGGGGTCTGCGGTCATGTGTGCATCAACGAGAGGTATGGGGGTGGTCAGTTACTACCTGGAGGGCTGGTCGGAGAAAAGACAGACGGCAGCGCTGCTGGTCATCGTCGTTGCCGACGCTGGGGGGCACGCGCGAGCGAGATGAGGGTGCAGAGAGAAGCGCCAGGGACTGGGGATCACGCTCGTGTGCTCGAGGAGGCGAGGGGCGACAACGTCTGGCTAGAATTGTCGCAGGAGAGCGTCGGAGGCAGTGGGGTTCGGGTGAGAAATTTGTGTAGCCCGGTGGCGGGAAGGGTGTGGTGACGGAGGGAAAAGAGAGAGGGCGTCGAGGCGCTTAAGAGGGCACGGTCGTGGGGTGGTTTTACTGCGGCGTTAACGCGAATTAACTCGAGCCTTAATCGACTGCAACGGCCGGTGAGGTGAGGGCGGGGTCAGCAGGGCGAGGAAGATGATGACGCGGCCGAGTGGGGTCCGTTTGGCAGCGAGTGAGAGAGAGGAGAAGTGGGGCCTCGTCGTCAGCGATGCTACGGGTAAGTTCGCGAGTGAGAAACGTTTCACTGCGGGAGGGGGAGATGGGCTAGACTGGGCTTAGTGGGCTGGGCTGGCTAGATTCATTTTTTTTGTACTGATCATTTTTCTTTTTCCATTCTTATTATTCTGTTTTGATTTTGATTAATGAATTTAAACATCCATTTGAATTCAAACTTCTCTCAAACTTTGAGTAGATTTTAACACTGATTAATAATACATTCTGAAGTCATATTTAGAATAAATATTTTATTCCTTTTAGGGTATAATAATTATTTAAAATAGGCCCTTATATTTAAATTCAATTAATAACAAATATTTTTTAAACCATTATTTAATTTCAATTCTCACAAAACCTTTTAAGTAGGTTTATTTGTTTATTAGGGTATCAAATTATTCACCTTGAATTATTTGGAAAATATTTAATATGATTTAAAATCATTTTTTAATAGGGATTTTGTCTTTATTCCAAAATAGAAATAGAATTTGGTTAATTCCACTTTATTTTATTTGGAAAATTCTTTATCCATTATTTTATTTGGATTTGGACTATATTCATTCCATTTGCTTAAAGGATTATGCCAAGATTTTAATTTGGTCTTTAAATATTTCTTATTTAATATTACTGTCTTTATCTTAAAAATCCATATCTTTTTATTTATAGATCCAAACTTGGTGATTCCAATTTGTAAAATCTTATTTAATATTTATTTATCCTTTTAAATCTCTTTAGGATTATTTTCTCACCATTTGTTATGGATTTTTAGATAGGTGCTATATTAGCTTTGGAAATTCAATTCCCTTGTCTTATTAATTTCATAAGATTTTATTTATGGTTCCAAACTAAGTGAAACCAATTTCCATGGTTTTATAATATTTCTATTTGTCATTCTTGATCAATTTGAAATGTTTGTTTGATCAATTTTTATATGGATCCAATCCATAGGCTTAGAGATAACTTGGAAGTGATTTTTTCTTCCATTAGGGTTTTAGGGTTTTGGTTTAACTTTTCCGAGTGTTTAAAATTCAAGATGCATTTTATGAGGAAAGCATTCCACTTGATTTGAATTTAGTTAGATTCAAACATTAACCAAAGTTTGTTCAAGATGGGATTTTAAGTTTCCATTTAGAAACAAAAGTTTCTTTTCACCCTAATTTTCAATAATTATTTATTTTGTTTATTTATTTTTCACATTACGAGATTTGGAAAATCTTGGGATGTGACAGAGGAGGAGGAGGAGGAGCGCGCGTGTGGAACTCTCTCCTTCTCCTTCTCATCCTTTTTACCAAGTGGTAGGAGAGCTCACCTTATAAGCTGGTCCAACTTCCACTCAACTAGCAATATGGGACTAAACATTTGTCACAGCTCTTGCCTTGCATGAATGGGCCAAATGGGCCTCTAGAATTTCAGGAATTTATTGACATATAATAAATGGGTTATGCCTATTTAGGCAAAAATTCCAACACATGTGACCTCTTAAACATTAACGGTCACCTCTATGCTTTCCTATACTCCCCACTATCACTGCTGCACAATATGGCCCCTTGACGCGCCAATAGAGGAGCTCCGCACATAGAGCCTCTTTGTTTTTTGATAGGCAAGGGACCTTCCTCGCCTACCCCTACCTCGACCCTCCTCCACCTAGATGGGCGATACATGAGGTTGGTCCATCCCATAGGTGGAAGGTACGGGGGACTGTGATGAACCTCCATGCTAGATAGAATGTCGTCAAAATGGGGCCATAGCCACATACTTAAATAGATTCATCCAGCCGTTGGTCCCATATCCAAAACATCCGCCAAATAAGTAGCACACAAATCCGCCAACAAGAAACAAGTGAGTGCAGCCAAGTTCGCTTCTACTTTGATGACATGCATATAGAAAGTAGCCTACAAACTCTATGGGATATGATCGCGGTGGCTTTGGCTCTTTTAGCTGCCATAGTGCCACCACCTGCCACGATCATAGAAGAGGATGGGATGTGGACTTTCATACAACTAGGTGACTGCACATGACCCTATAATAATATAGGGTTTACAATATTTACTTCCTTTTTTCGAGAACTATAATTCATATTGTCATGTGGCATAGAAAAGAAATAATTGACTTCTACTGATTTTTTCATGCGCTCTTAAGTTTCCCATTTTTTTCGCGAGCCTATGGTTCCTCTCCCATGCACACGATAGATCACCACTTTCCACCTTTGTTTTCCCAAAGACTATTTTCAGAAGGCTCAACGTGTTGCCAAACGATTTACCTAACCCCGGTGTCCGATGGTGCAAAGGGACTACTATAGTTTAGTATGTAACATATAGAAAATGTTTGGAGCATTTTAGATAAATATTTTTGGAATTTACTACACAGCGTACCTTACCTTGGTATTTAATTTAAAAAAAACAAGACTTACAAATTATTTCATAACAAGATGGAAAATTAATGTATATTTTTCCATACAAGTGTAAAATCAAGATGTAGACCAAATATTAAGTGAAATGATTAAGACATGTTTTGTGGTGTTCAGACTTCAACGTTGGCCTTTTGAATTATATATGTTCCTTCCTTGGAGATGCATGAACGACATAGCAATGTGCAATCCAAGTTTTTTTTGCTACAATCTAAAATTTTGAGAACGATCTCTTGAGGTCATAAACTGACCCCATGCCAATTTATATATTTTTGAAACCACATTTAGAATTTATGAAAAATATATATAAACCCTAGTAAGATGCAAACGGTGTTTGAATTTTGCAAAGTAACATTTGAATATTTTTATTTTTTCTTGGTATGAGTTACCAAGTTACATAAGTAATTAAATATGTTTCTCATTCATGCATTTGAAAATCATCAGAGTAAATAATAGAGTTATAATATTTTGGCCAAAGCTGCTATCCACGTCGTTCCTATTCTTTTCAGAAGTGGGATGGAAGCCGGAAAGGACACGTGGCATTGTTGCAACAGAGCCCTACTATCCCGGGAGGCGGGACCTGTTGGGGCTAGGACGGAAGATTCCCTACCGCGGATGGGTGTCGCGCTGGCCATCGTACCCCGCGTAGCAGGTCAGTAGGACCGCGCTCGGTGAGAGGCATTCCCGGTGCAACACGCCTCCGCAACCGCCGAGATCCGACATGGTGTCGTGAGATCGTGCCAGCCGCGGCTTCTTCTGGTCATGGGGCCCGCCTAGAGCCAATGTGCTAGCGTAGACCCTAGACGGCTGCAGTTTCTCGCAGACACGGGGTGTGTCTAGAGTTGACGTGGCACGATAGACTATAGTCGGTGATTGCCTGTCAGAGAGGCTTTTTTTGGGAACCCCAAGAACAAGGTATGATGAACACAGCAGCAAGCTTTCCCTCAGTAGAGACCAAGGTTATCGAACCAGAAGGAGGAAGGAAACGTCACACGGGTGTTGCAAGCAACGCGGAGACCTGCACAACACAAACTCAAGACTTTGCCCCAACAAATCACTGAGGTTGTCAAGCTCACCGGTTTGCTGTAACAAAGGATTAAACGTATAGTGTGGAAGGTAATGGTTTGCAGCAAGTAAACAAGTAACAGTGGAAGATGTATCAATGATAAATATTGTACTGGGGTCCATAGTTCACTAGAGGTGCTCTCCTTAGATAAACAACATGCCATGAAGGGTAAACAAATTATAGCAGGGCAATTGAGAGGAACTGAGCAAGGCATAAAAATGTAATTACTAGTCAGAAAGATCCTATGAGATTCGATTGGGCAATACAACAAGATACATAGACCGCCATCCAACTGCATCTATGACTAGAAGTCCACCTTCAAGTTATCATCTGAACCCCCTCATGTATTAAGTTGAAAGCAACAGACAACTGCTTTAAGCAAAGTGTGTAAGGTAAACAGTCCACATGTTCCATGAACAAGAGACCGTTGTTTTCTCCCTAGTAGCAACAACACATCTACAACCGAAGAGATTATTGTCACTTTCCTTGAAAACTAGAGGCATGAACCCACTATCGAGCATAAATAACCCCTCTTGGAGTCACTAGCAACTACTTGGCCAAGATAGCTACTAAAAACGGAGATCATGCAAGATCACAAACAACACAGACATGATATAATCATAAAGATAAAACCATTAATCAAACCAACATAATAATCTCAATATCCATCGGATCCCCACAAACACAACATGCATGATTACAAATAGATTAGATCTTGATCATGAACAGACCTCACAAGATCTATACATGAAAGCACAAAGGAGGAGATACAACCATCTAGCTACTACATGGACCCATAGTCCAAGGTGGAACTACTCACGCATCATACCGAAGAGAAGGCTTCCGGGATGATCTCCCCTCCGACAGGGTGCCGGGAAGAACTTCAGATCCCCCCTTCCGATCTAGGGACGATGGTGGTGGCGGCTATAGAAGGTTTCGTGGAGATTTGATCGAGTACTTAGGGTTTCTGCATCGGGGGCTTCTTATAGGCAAAGGGGAGGCCGAGGAGGCGGCCAGAGGGGCCACAGCCCTCCCAGGCGCGGGGCAGGGCCCACCCGCGCCTAGGGAGGGTTTGGCTGCCCTGGCCCGCTTCTTCGTCTCCCCTCTGGATTTCTTGTTCCCCACGGAAAGTAATTGACTTTGACATTTGTCCCGTCCAATTCCGAGAATATTTCTTTACTAGCTTTTCTGAAACCAAAACAGTAGAAAACAGGAAACTGGCACTGTGGCAACTTATTAATAGGTTAGTACCAGAAAACATGTAAAAAGTACCTCAAAGTGTAGACAAAGCAAAGCAAAGTAGATACTAAACAAGCATGGAGCATAAAAAATTATAGATACGTTTCCGACGTATCAAGCATCCCCAAGCTTAACTCCTGCTCGTCCTCGAGTAGGTAAGTGATAAAAAGAATAATTTTTGAGGTGACATGCACCCTCACAATAAAGATCCAACCATTTGCAAGCATTGAAAGCTGGGATCAAAGAACTCTAAACATGTGCATGAAAGATGGAGTTCTAACAATAGGACATAATAACTATGCATGCAACATGACAAGTTACAAACAAAGATCATGAATAACATGCATTGATTTTTGTTTGTTTGTTTCACATACAGAAAACATAGCATAGTGGCAATCAGCTTGTCCCTCATAGAGTAGCAAATAGATGCATATGACACCTTCAAAGTTCACAAGGGTGACTAGAAACAAATAGCACAAGAACAAGTAATATCACAATATGCATCAATCAATAAGCTTTGGAACACTGCACATAGAATGACAACTATGCTCTCTTCTTGGTGCCTAAAGGTAGAAGGTGGAGACTCAAATAATGGTGAAAGAAAGGCCTTTTATAAAGGAAGCAAGGATTTCAAGTTTCAAAAATAGCTTCCAAAAATTATGGTACTTGTTAGCTTTTAGCCCTCATTGCCCCTATCATAAGCATCTTGAAGTGATTAAGGTTAAAGTGACAAAAGATGAAGTATATGCTTGACAAAGTATAAGTTGGCAATCTCAAGTCCCTTGAATACGAGGGCCACACCTCATGCTACTAAACTTTGGTCACCTGTAAGTTCTTGTCATTGTAAGTATTTGCATATCATTGAGAACCGCTAACAGGGTACCCCTTGCACATGGTACAGGAGCTTTCCCATAACCAAAATGACAAGGCAAGCAGACAATGAGCATCTCAGCAATCTTCTTATTTACCATGGGAATATGGTACTTTTTTCTTTCTTTACTCTTTCTCAATGTGTCTCTTTTTTTATAATAAGAATGCTTCATAGATGTCACTATGGTGATGCTGCAAGTTTCCACCATGATTAGGCATGGCTTAGACTAGCGGCCCAAGCGTTTCTCGAACACAAGATACAAAATCCATGGACTTACAAGTTCCATATTTATTTCACATCGGTGACATCCATAGACAATAGAGCATGATATCAACTGAGTACAAAGTACAAGTGCAATGTTGAAAATGTTCCCCGTGATAGCACAGTTCTGCTAATTCCAACGTATAAGTGCAAGCATATACAACATAGATGACACAATGGTTCAAGTTTATTAATATAAAGTGTGCCATCAAGTTTGTGAGGGCTTTAATCACTAATTTTTCACATAACAAAATAGTTTTTAATTGGAAGATAGTTGAAAACAAGAATATACTTTGGAATGGTGTAACACACCATGCATAGGAATTTATAGTGGACACTTTGGAATAATTTGGTTTCTTGGGAGTTGGAAGCATGAGTAGAGCTTACTCATACAAGTGGAGGCTAGCAAAAGACTGGGAGCAACCAAATAAGAGAGCAATAATGGCCATAATCATGCAGTGCAACAAAGCATTACTAATCAAATCAAAGAGTGGTACTACAAGTCAAGGACTAAATGATCATAGAGTCTATGGTAACTTGTCATAGTCATAACATGGTGTGATAATGTGCCAAGTCAACCCAAGCAAAGCATCAAAGGAGTATACCACAATACTATGCTTTTGCATGCTAAAACAACGCATAATTTCTTCAAGGCACACTAAGCAATCCCAATTGTTTGGAACAACACATGCTACAGCAATAATCAATAGGCATAAGGTCAAAACAACACCTAGCATGTCATGCTAAAGTCTAAGTCACAGTCAATGCAAGCTCCTCTTGCACTTCAAGCAAGAACTTACTACTCCTTTCCAACACCAAGCAACTTATTTGCAAAACAACACAGCAAGAACGGGGGTCCAAACTACTCAAGCAAACTAAGCAAAGCAAACAAAAACTAAGACGCTCCAAGAACAACACAACTGTGCATGAAATAATAAAAACAAAGTATCTAGACAGATCTGAGCTTCTTATTGATGAAGAAGGGGATGCCTTGGGCATCCCCAAGCTTTAACGCTTGTACCTCTTGGATATTTCTTGGGGTGACACCATGGTGGCATCCCCAAGATTGAGATTTTGTCCATTCTTCATATTATTGCATCATTTTCTCTCTACAATTTAAATTTTCCTTCATACAAAACTTCACACAATCTTCGTTAGCAACATTAGCTTATTCAAAAGATATCTGTCAAAACAGACCAGCAGGTAGAAACCGATTTTTTCGAACATCTTATGTTTCTCAAATCAACCAGTGTTGAACTAACAAAAGTTAGCTAACATACTGGGGGATTTATTCGTAAATTTTCAGCTCAGTACGAGTTACAGAGACTCCTCACGAATATTTTTGGTGGAGGACAGAAATCTGTTTCGGGACAGCAACTCCCCAAATTTTACTTCCCTCTCATTAGAGGTCATTCTTGGCACAAAAAGCAAACAAAAAGGATAAGGAGAGGTCATTACTGAAGTAATAACTTCCAAGACTCAAGGAAACTCTTGGGTTATCTCCGAACAAGTACTTTTCTTTAACGCCTTTAAGTTAGGCACAAGAAGCAAGAAGAATCAAGTATTTTCAAATGAAGAAGCATTAACATCAAACCTTGCTTTCAAAGGAGGAGCAAAAAGCAACTTCTCTATCCTCATAGGGAAGTGTTCAATACCTTTCTTGAATGGAAAATGATATTTAATGGTGCCTTCTTTCATATCAATGATGGCACCAATTGTTCTAAGGAAAGTCCTTCCCAAAGTAATAGGACAAGAAGCATTGTATTCAACATCCAAAACATAGAAATCAATAGGGACATAAGCATTGTTAACCATAATGAGAACATCATTAATACTCCCCATGAGTTTCTTTTTAGCATTATCTTTGAGTGGGACATCAAAATAACAATCTTCCAAAGGTGGCAAATCAAGCATTTCATAAATCTTCTTAGGCATAATAGAGACACTACAACCAAGATCACATGAAGCTTTGAGATCAAAGTCATTCACTTGCATATTAATAATGGGTTCCCAACTATATTCTACCTTCCTAGGAATAGAATCTTTGTGTTTTAGCTTCTCTTCATTAATCTTAACAACAACATCTATAATGTGTTTGGTAAAGGCAACATGCATATCACTAGCATCAGGACTTCTAGCAAGCTTTTGTAGGAACATAATCACGTTAGAAATATTGCAACCATCAATATCAAAGTCAAACTTAGAATCACTAGTAGTAGGCATAGTAGGAGTAGGAATAGGGACTACTTGAGGTTTAGTGGTGATGGTGCACACACTATTGTTTCTATCAATTTCAGCTTCCCTTTCCCACTTAGCATGAAGTTGAGCTAACATCCTAACATTTTCATCAATAGTAACTTGTATGGCATGAGCAGTAGCAAAGGTATTTTCCGTAGTTTCAGGTTTAGCAGACATTTTATTAACTAAGGAAGTTTGAGCTTCAGACAAAGAGGATATATTTTTCTCAACATTTAAAAGCTTTTCCTCTATAGCCTTATTGAAAGTGGTTTGTTTACTAATAAAGTCTTTGAGCATGACTTCAAGTTCAGAGGGGGCACTTCTAGCATTGTTGTAGGAGTTTCCATATGAATTTCCATTATTAGGAGGATAAGGCCTATAATTGTTGTTACTACCAAAATTATTCCTATAGGCATTGTTGTTGAAATTGTTGTTTCTAATGAAGTTCACATCAACTTGCTCTCCTTGAGCAACCAAAGAGGCTAAGGAACACTATTAGGATCTAGATGAGCTTTCCCATTAACAAGCATAGCCATAATAACATCAATCTTTTCACTCAAAGAGGAAGTTTCCTCAACAGAATTTACCTTCTTACCATGTGGAGCTCTCTCAACATGCCATTCAGAGTAGTTAACCATCATATTATCAAGGAGCCTTGTTTCAGCCCCCAAAGTGAGGCCCATAAAGGTACCTCCAGCAGCAGAATCCTACAGATTTCTTGAGGAGAAGTTTAAACCTGCATAAAAAGTCTGGATAATCATCCAAGCAGTGAGTCCATGAGTGGGACAATTCTTAACCAAAGATTTCATTCTTTCCCAAGCAGGAGCAACATGTTCACTATCAAGCTATTTAAATTTCATAATGTCACTTCTCATAGATATAATCTTAGCAGGAGGATAGTATTTTCCAATAAAAGCATCTTTGCACTTAGTCCAAGAATCAATACTATTTTTAGGAAAGGATAGCAACCATTCTTTAGCTTTTCCTCTCAAGGAGAAGGGAAAAAGCTTGAGCTTAATAATATCTCCATCTACATCCTTATACTTTTGCATCTCACAAAGTTCAACAAAGCTATTGAGATGGGCAGCAGGATCATCAGAACCAACACCAGAAAATTGCTCTCTCATAACAAGATTCAACAAAGCAGGCTTAATTTCATAAAAGGTAGCATCAGGAGCATGTGGAGCAATAGGAGTGCTTAGGAAATCATTGTTATTTGTGCTAGTAAAGTCACACAACTTGGTGTTCTCAGCAGAGTTCATTTTGGCAAAGGTGGGCAAGCCAAAAACAGCAGCAGCTAGAGCAGGAACTAATTTTTTTGTGTTTTTGAATAAGGCAAGCAAACCAAACTAGACTATTTTTTTGGGTTTTTTGAAAAGAGGCAAACAAAAGCAAGCAAAAGAAACAAAGAAAACTAAAAACAAAGTAAAGAGAAAGGAAGTGGAAGACTCCCCTAGTGAAGACGTCCTTAGCCTCCCCGGCAACGGCGCCAGAAAGCTTGATTGCCTGTCAGAGAGGCTTTTGTTGGGAACCCCAAGAGCAAGGTATGATGAGCACAGCAGCAAGCTTTCCCTCAGTAGAGACCAAGGTTATAGAACCAGAAGGAGGAAGGAAACGTCACACAGGTGTTGCAAGCAACGCGGAGACCTGCACAACACAAACTCAAGACTTTGCCCCAACGAATCAGTGAGGTTGTCAAGCTCACCGGTTTGCTGTAACAAAGGATTAAACGTATGGTGTTGAAGGTAATGGTTTGCAGCAAGTAAACAAGTAACAGTGGAAGATGTATCAGTGGTAAAGACTGGACCGGGGTCCATAGTTCACTAGAGGTGCTCTCCTTAGATAAACAACATGGCATGAAGGGTAAACAAATTACAGCAGGGCAATTGACAGGAACTGACCAAGGCATAACAATTGAATTACTAGTCAGAAACATCCTATGAGATTCGATTGGGCAATACAACAAGATACATAGACCGCCATCCAACTGCATCTATGACTAGAAGTCCACCTTCAGGTTATCATCCGAACCCCCTCCTGTATTAAGTTGCAAGCAACAAACAACTGCTTTAAGCAAAGTGTGTAAGGTAAATAGTCCACATGTTCCATGAACAAGAGAACGTTGTTTTCTCCCTAGTATCAACAACACATCTACAACGAAGATATTATTGTCACTTACCTTGGAAACTAGAGGCATGAACCCACTATCGAGCATAAATACCCCCTCTTGGAGTCACTAGCAACTACTTGGCCAAGATAGCTACTAACAACAGAGAGCATGCAAGATCACAAACAACACAGAAATGATATAATCATAAAGACAAAATCATTAATCACACCAACATAATATTCTCAATATCCATCGGATCCCCGCACACACAACATGCATGATTGCAAATAGATTAGATCTTGATCATGAACGGAGCTCACAGATCTATACATGAAAGCACAAAGGAGGAGATACAACCATCTAGCTACTACATGGACCCATAGTCCAAGGTGGAACTACTCACGCATCATACCGGAGAGAAGGCCTCCGGGATGATCTCCCCTTTGGCAGGGTGCCAGGAAGAACTTCAGATCCCCCCGATCTAGGGACGACGGTGGCGGCGGATACAGAAGGTTTCGTGGAGATTTGATCGGGTACTTAGGGTTTCTACATCGGGGGCTTCTTATAGGCGGAGGGGGAGACCGAGGAGGCGTCCAGCGGGTCCACACCCCTCCCAGGCGCGGGGAAGGGCCCACCCACGCCTAGGGAGGGTTTGGCCGCCCTAGACCGCTTCTTAGTCTCCCCTCTGGACTTCTTGTTCCCCATGGAAAGTAATTGACTTTGACGTTTGTCCCCTGCAATTCCGAGAATATTTCTTTACTAGCTTTTCTGAAACCAAAAACAGCAGAAAACAGGCAACTGGCACTGTGGCAACTTGTTAATAGGTTAGTGCCAGAAAACATGTAATAAGTACCTCAAAGTGTAGACAAAGCAAAGCAAAGTAGATACTAAACAAGCATGGAGTATCAAAAATTATAGATACGTTTCCGACGTATCAGTCGGTCATGGTTCCTCGCGGTTGAGGGGCCCACAGACATCTGATGTGGCATTGTAGACCTAGACATCCGCGGTTCATCATGGAGGGGGAGGTGGGACATTCGATGCAATCTCCTCCAAAAGGTGTCTTTCAACGACAAGTTTAAGTAGCAAGAGCTCTAAAAGCAAAGAACCAAATATTAGCTATATACAAATTGAAAATCTAAAAGGAGACACGTCAGATGATGCAAAGTAATGCAATCTAAAGCGACATACCATGGTATATGGAAACGCAAGATGATTCTCCTCCATGATAAACCGTCGGAAGGGCAAGAGATGTGGTCATTGTCCAGCAGGAGCGTGCAAACTAAAACAGACAAATACATGATATAAGCACTCGATAGATGAAACAACACAACAAACTCATAAGGAATACACTTTAGAACGAAGCACACATACCTTGTTTTTTGGGAAACGTGGACATAGCCATGAAGAACCTTCAACCTCACTAAAACATGGAACTAAGCAGCCAAAATCCTAAAAAAACACGAAAGAAAACATAGGAAAGTCGAAGAGAACTTACCACACGCGTTCGAACGGAGACACATAAGAGAAGAATACTTCGAGAAGTGTGAAGAGAAACCAGAAAGAGCAAACCGAGCATGCAAGGGAAAGATAAGTAAGGCGACAAGTGGATGCGAGAGCAGCCTACCAGACACAACGGATGGAAATCTGAGAAGAAGGAGCCCCATCAAGAAATGTGCCATTTAAAAGGGTGAGTAGGAATAAGACGTTATTAGAAGAAGCCGAGAGAAGAACAAAATAACTATGAGGGGTCTCGGTACCGCAGGGGTCATGAAGAAGAGGTGTGAATGACCACCCCGCGTAAAACCGCGCAGGAATCATACCGCGTCATAAAGTGTAGCTAAATTCATGCAAACATAAATCGTATGTGAGAGCGCTTCTCCCGCTGTCAGGAGACCTACCAAACTGTATTGTTGTTTCCGCTACCAGCATTGCTCCCGGCCGTGAGAACTCGAGGAAGGCGATGGTTTCCCCAACAACATGGAAGCCGACGAGCCCCACGATCCGGCAGGTGCTAAGCACCTGTATCCCTCCAACCCCATTTCACTAAGAGCACTGTCGCGCACATTCACTGACGTGCGGGTCAGGAGATGGAATGCGGTACATTGTCGAACGTTGCTTAGACAGGAAAGGGCGCGCGACACGCTCATGGCTAGGAATCGTGGGCCATGAAGCCCACCTCCTTGGGAGAGCCGGGCTCTGTGGCGATGCCGACGCGTTGATGTCTACGCACTTATATTCTTGTAGACAGTTGTTGGGCCTCCAAGTGCAAAGGTTTGTAGAATAGAAGCAAGTTTCCCTTAAGTGGATCACCCAAGGTTTATCGAACTCGGGGAGGAAGTGGTCAAAGGTATTCCCTCTCAAGCAACCCTGAAATCAAGATACAAGAAGTCTCTTGTGTCCCCAACACACCCAATACACTTGTCAGGTGTATAGGTGCACTAGTTCGGCGAAGAGATAGTGAAATACAAGTGGTAACAGTGCCAGAAAATAGCTTCTGACTTATTGTTGATGTGGGAGAACGTGTGTGAGTGCCAGAAAAGAGCTTGACGGTGAGGTAAAGACTAAAGCAAGCAAACATGCAACAGATCTAGTAGCAAACAGTGTTTCAGTGTTTAGAAAACAAGGCCTAGGGATCATACTTTCACTAGTGAACACTCTCTCATATAAATATCCTCTCTTCATGATACTACTCTTAACTACTCTTTGGTTGGACACTCTAATCCACGGTAGGGCCTTCCCCAATCTAGATAACCCCACACTGTCACCTTGAGCGCTAGATGGTTCCAACAAACACCACAATTTCATAAAGACATCCAACTCCAAATATAACTCATAACAAATATTCAATCTAGCCAAAGTGCCACACACGGTATGCACGCTGTCACTTTCACACACGTGGGGAAAAGCATAGATCTATTAAAGCACAAAGAGTATTTATGTAGACTCAAACCTAAGTGCCACCATGGCGTGCACGCTGTCACTTTCACACACATGGGGAGAGCAGAGATCTAATGAAGCACTTGAGTAGCAAGGTAGATCTACTTGATTACAAAGCTCATGACCACAAGATCATGCATAGAGAGAGAGATGAACACATAGCTACCGGTAGATCCCTTAGCCCTGAGGAAGAACTACTCCCTCCTCATCATGGGAATCAGCAATGGTGACGAAGATGGCGATTGAGATGGCTCCGGGGGCACTTCCCTGTCACGGCAGGGTGCCAGAACAAAGACTTTCTGTCCCCCGAATCTCCCTTTCGGTGGCGGCGGCGCTGTGGAGGTTTTCGTGGATTTCTTCTGGATTCTTTAGGGTTTTCTCATTGGGGGGCTCTTATAGGCGCAGGAATCAAGGTCGGTGGGGGTCCAGGGGGACCACACCCCCTCTGGGCGCCCCAGGGCTTGCCCGCGCCTAGGGGGGTTGGCCACCCTGTGGCCCCCCTCCGACTCTGCTTTGTGGTTCCGTGTTGCTCCGGGAAAAATAATAAATTTGGCTTTTGTCCTATCCAATTCCGAGAATATTGATTTTCTGCCTTTCTGGAACCAAAAAAGAAGAAGAAAACAGGCAACATCCACTATGGAAACTTGTTAATAGGTAAGTTCCAGAAAAGATATAAAAACATCTCAAAGTGTAGACAAAGCAAAGCAAAGTAGATACTAAACAAGCATGGAGCATCAAAAATTATAGATACGTTCCGACATATCAAGCATCCCCAAGCTTAACTCCTGCTCGTCCTCGGGTAGGTAAGTGATAAACAAAATAATTTTTGAGGTGACATGCACCCTCATAATAAAGATCCAACCATTTGCAAGCATTGAAAGCTGGGATCAAGGAACTCTAAACATCTGCATGAAAGATGGATTTCTAACAATAGGACATAGTAACTATGCATGCAACATGACAAGATACAAACAAAGATCATGAATAACATGCATTGAAAACACTTGTTTGTTTCACATACAGAAAACATAGCATAGTGGCATTCAGCTTGTCCCTCATAGAGTAGCAAATATATGCATAGGACACCTTCAAAGTTCACAAGGGTGACTAGAAACAATAGCACAAGAACAAGTAATATAACAATATGCATCAATCAATAAGTTTTGCGACACTGCACATAAAACTAAGAATGGCAACTATGCTCTCTTAATGGTGCTTAAAGGTAGAAGGTGGAGACTCAATAGTGGTGGAAGAAAGGCCTTTTTGTAAAGCAAGCAGGGATTTCAAGTTTCAAAATGAGCTTCCAAAAATTATGGTACTTGTTAGGTTTCAGCCCTCATTGCCCCTATCATAAGCATCTTGAAGTGGTTAAGGTTGAAGTGGCAAAGATGGAGTATATGCTTGAAGAAGTATAAGTTGGCAATCGCAAGTCCCTTGAATACGAGGGCTACACCTCATGGATACTCAACTTAGGGCCCAGGCAAGTTCTTGTCACTGTAAGTATTTGCATATCATTGAGAACCGCCAAGGGGGTACCCCTTGCACATGGTACAAGAGCTTTCCCATAACCAAAATGACAAGGCAAGCAGACAATGAGCATCTCAACAATCTTTTTATTTACCATATGCATAGCTTTTTATTGAGGATGCTTCATAGATAGCTCACTATGGTGATGCTACAAGTTTCCACCATGATTAGGCATGGCTTAGGCTAGCGGCCCAGGCGTTTCTCTAACACAAAATACAAACTCCATGGACTTATAATTTCCCACTTCATTTCACACCGGTAACATCCATAGACAAAAGAGCATGATATCAACGAAGTACAAAAGTACTAGTGCAATGTTGAAAACGTTCCCTGTGACAGCATGGTTCTACTAATCCCAACTTATAAATGCAAGCATATACAACAAAGTTGTCTCAATGGTTCAAGTTTATTAGGGGCAAAGAATATAAAGTGTTCCATCAAGTTCGTGAGAGCTATAATCACCAAGTTTTCACATAACAAAATAATTTTTAATTGGAAGATAGTTGAAAACAAGAATATACTTGGAATGGTGTAACACACCATGCATAGGAGTTTATACTGGACACTTTGGAATAACTTGGTTTCTTGGGAGCTGAAAGCATTAGTAGAGCTTACTCATATAAGTGGAGGCTAGCAAAAGACTGGTAGCAACCAACTAAGAGAGCAATAATGGCCATAATCATGCAGTGCAACAAAGCATACTAATCAAAGCATAGAGTGGTACTACAAGTCAAGGACTAAATGATCATAGAGGCTATGGTGACTTGTTCATAGTCATAACATGGTGCGAGCATGTACCAAGTCAACCCAAACAAAGCATCAAAGGAGAATACCACAATACTATGATTTTGTATGCTAAAACAACGCATAATTCCTTCAAGGCACATTAAGCAATCCTAATTGTTTGGAACAAGTCATGCTACATCAATAATCACTAAGCATAAGGTCAAACAACACCTAGCATGATATGATAAAGTCTAAGCCACAGTTAGAACAAACTCCCTTTGTACCACTTAAGCATGAAGCTTCCTACTCTTTTCCAACACCAAACAACTCATTTGAAACAACTCACAAAGATAATAATCAATAAAGATCAGTGAGCATGTCTCACAAATACACAAAGAAGAACTGAAAAGTTCTAAGCTGAAAGCATAAGAAAACTAAGGCTGAACGCAGTGCTAGCAAAAGTGAACACTCACAAAACAATAAGGGTGAAAACTAGAGTGTTCTAGGCAATGGAAACAGAATGTGTCTATCTCAAAAAGAAGTGTGGTGTAACCAACCAACTTACTCAATCAAACTAAGCAAACAAAAACCAAAAATGAAAACTAAGACGCTCCAAGAACAACACAATTATGCATGAAACAATAAAAACGAAGTGTCTAGAAAGACCTGAGATTTTTATTGATGAAGAAGGGGATGCCTTGGTCATCCCCAAGCTTTGATGCTCGTACCTCTTGAATATTTCTTGGGGTGACATGGGGTGGCATCCCCAAGCTTGAGCTTTTGTCCATTCTTCATCTCATTACATCATTCTTTCTCTACACCTGGAATTTTTCCTTCATACAAAACTTCACACAATCTTCATTAGCAACATTAGTGTATTCAAAAGATATTAGACCTCTGGTAAAGCTTTGGAACAGCAAGACTTTTCACTAAAAACACAAGATACTGTATTAACTCCTTCAAAAATCTCAATTCCCCAAAAGAGAACTTAAAAAGGAATCAATAAGAAGCAAATGCAAATAATGGCAGAAATCTGTCAAAACAGAACAGCAGGTAGAAACCGATTTTTTCGAAGACCTTATGTTGCTCAAATCAAAAAATGTTGAACTAAAAAAAGTTATCTAACATATTAGGGGATTTATTCGTAAATTTTTAGCTCATTCCGAGTTATAGAGACTCCTCACGAATTTTTATGGTGGAGGGCAGAAATCTGTTTTGGGACAGCAACTCCCCAAATCTTACTTCCCTCTCATTAGAGGTTATTCTTGGCACAAAAAAACAAACAAAAAGGATAAGGAGAGGTTATTACAGAAGTAATAACTTTCAAGACTCAAGAAAACTCTTGGGTTATCTCCCAACAAGTACTTTTCTTTAATGCCTTTAAGTTAGGCATGATAGTTTCAAAGATGCTCACATAGGAAATATGAATTGATTTAAAAGAGAGCATCAAGAAGCAAATTCAAAGAACATTTAAGTCTAACCCACTTCCTATGCATAGGAATCTTGTAAAGAATCAAGTCATGAAAGCACAAACAACAAGCATAGGAAAGCAAAACAAGTGCAACTTCAAAATTTTCAACATAAATAGGGGAAACTTAATATTATTGAGATACATAAGACCATGTTTCCCTCTCTCATAATAACTTTCAGTAGCATCATGAATAAAATTCACAATATAACTATCACATAAAACATTCTTATCATGAGCCACATGTATGTAATAATTATTACTCTCCACATAAGCATAGTCATCCTTATTAATCACAGTGGGAGCAAATTCAACAAAATAGCTATCATTATTACTCTCATCACCATAAGCATCAAATATAGGAGGCATATTGTAATCATAATAAACTTTCTCCTCAATAGTAGGTGGACTGAAAATATCAAACTCATCATTGTAATCATCATATATTGGAGGTTTGGTATCATCATAAGCAATAGAATAGCTATCTTCCAAAGCTGGGGGGAGGGGGGGCTAAAAAGATCATTTTCATAAAAACTAGCTTCCCCAAGCTTAGACGTTTCCATAGCATTAACAACAATTGTGTCCAAAGAATTCATACTAATAACATTGCTATTAGCATGCAAATAAAGCTCCATAGGTTTTTTAATTTTCTCTTCAAACACTTCATGTCCTAACTCAAGATAAATACTATAGAGCTCTCTAATTTTTTTCTTGTTTTCCATTAAGCCTAACTAGTGAAAACAAGAAACAAAAAGACAAAATTGC
Organism: Avena sativa; assembly: GCA_916181665.1. Classification (NCBI taxonomy): domain Eukaryota; kingdom Viridiplantae; phylum Streptophyta; class Magnoliopsida; order Poales; family Poaceae; genus Avena; species Avena sativa. Next base: position 203,051,315 of record OV702282.1, read on the forward strand.
AGAATCTAAAGGAAATAACTTCGAGCACTCACACCGGAGGATGTGAATACCTTTTACCTTACCTCCCCGGCAATGGCGCTAGAAAAGAGCTTGATGTCTACGCACTTCTATTCTTGTAGACAGTTGTTGGGCCTCCAAGTGTAGAGGTTTCTAGAACAGCAGCAAGTTTCCCTTAAGTGGATCACCCAAGGTTTATCGAACTCAGGGAGGAAGTGGTCAAAGGTATTCCCTCTCAAGCAACCCTGCAATCAAGATACAAGAAGTCTCTTGTGTCCCCAACACACCCAATACACTTGTCAGGTGTATAGGTGCACTAGTTTGGCAAAGAGATAGTGAAATACAAGTGGTAACGGTGCCAGAAAATAGCTTCTGACTTATTGTTGACGTGGGAGAACGTGTGTGAGTGCCATAAAAGAGCTTGGCGGTGAGGTAAAGACTAAAGCAAGCAAACATGCAACAGATCTAGTAGCAAACGGTGTTTCAATGTTTAGAAACAAGGCCTAGGGATCATACTTTCACTAGTGAACACTCTCTCATATAAATATCTTCTCTTCATGATACTACTCTTAACTACTCTCCGGTTGGACACTCTAATCCACGGTAGGGCCTTCCCCAATATATATAACCCCACACTGTCACCTTGAGCTCTAGATGGTTCCAACAAACACCACAATTTCATAAAGACATCCAACTACAAATATAACTCATAACAAATATTCAATCTAGCCAAAGTGCCACACACGGTATGCACGCTGTCACTTTCACACACGTGGGGAAAAGCATAGATCTATTAAAGCACAAAGAGTATTTATGTAGACTCAAACCTAAGTGCCACCATGGCATGCACACTGTCACTTTCACACACATGGGGAGAGCAGAGATCTAATGAAGCACTTGAGTATCAAGGTAGATCTACTTGATTACAAAGCTCATGACCACAAGATCATGCATAGAGAGAGAGATGAACACATAGCTACCAGTAGAGCCCTTAGCCCTGAGGAAGGACTTCTCCCTCCTCATCATGGGAATCAGCAATGTTGATGAAGATGGCGATGGAGATCTATGGAGATGGCTCCGGGGGCACTTCCCCGTCCCGGCAGGGTGCCAGAACAGAGACTTTTTATCCCCCAAATCTCCCTTTCGGTGGCGGCGGCGCTGTGGAGGTTTTCGTGGATTTCTTCTGGATTCTTTAGGGTTTTCTCATTGGGGGGCTCTTATAGGCGCAGGAATCAAGTTCGGTGGGGGTCTAGGGGGCCCACACCCTCTCTGGGCGCCCCTAGGGCTTGCCCGCGCCTAGGGGGGTTGGCCACCCTGTGGCCCCCCTCCGGCTCTGCTTCGTGGTTCCGTGTTGCTCCGGCAAAAATAATAACTTTGGCTTTTGTCTCGTCCAATTCCGAGAATATTGATTTTCTGCCTTTCTAGAACCAAAAACAGAAGAAAACATGCAACAGGCATTGTGGCAACTTGTTAATAGGTTAATTCCAGAAAAGATATAAAAACACCTCAAAGTGTAGCAAAGCAAAGCAAAGTAGATACTAAACAAGCATGAAGCAGACACGTTTCCGACGTATCGCGCGTCCTCCTCGTCGTCCATCCCACGACCAGAAAGAATCGGAAGAGACGTGGATAGAAGATTCGGCCAAAACTTTCATGGGCTTTTATTGACTCCAACTACATGTTCTAAAATAAATATTTTTAAAATGTAGTAGATAAGGTACCTTAACTTCGTTTTAAAACCCATGTGTCTCTGTATGTGATCCATGGTGCATGATTTGTCGTGAACCTACTATACTTATTCTAACTATAACGTTATACACATTAATGTATACCATATCTCATGCAATCTTGTTTTTAATACAGAAAATAGAGCAAATATATTGTTGTTCACAACTCATTCAATTAATTGTGGAGCTTGCGGCCAAAATAATATATCATGGCATAGTGATTGAGATTAAACTGAAATGAATGAATAAATACAAAGGTGTAACATCAAACTATAGTGATAGAGAGCATCGACTAGAAATTTAAATTTATTTTTTTCGATTTTGTATCTATTTAATAGAGTAATAAAAACAATTGAATTTCCACTCCTTCTCTACGTTCCCTATGCAAAATCCAATATTCCCCACAACCAAAGCACAGATTTTTCTTTGTACCTCTCTATACTAGACTTCTCTTTGCGGATAGGCAAAACATTTGACTAAGGTAATGTCATCATCTTCTCCAGATGTTATGGAAGCGCAAAGTGGGGAAGCGGCAGATCCAGGTAAACATCACCTTGGTTCGCGTGCTGAAGCTTCATGGTCGAAATAGTTTAACGCGCCAGAGCGCTAGCCTCGTAGAGTCCAATATTACGTGTGCACAGCATTAACGATAGGCCATCGTACTACGCGGCCATCACACGGTAGGGTAGGCGAGAGACTGCCCATGTTGACAGACCTGTCCCGAAGCGTCTCACTATTTACCCAGGTGAACGAAACCAGTTTCAAACAACGAAACACCACATATGGTTAGTTTAAAGAATAACTAACACTCACTTGACCAAACAACCAAAGGATGCAGTACATCTACATAGATACTATCCTATACCCGGTTGCTTCACTTTTTCTCAAGTGTTGACACGTGGGCTACTTCACTTTCTCCCCTTTGGGCCTTGAGTGGTGGGACACGTTTACAGAAGATCAAATGGATTGGTGTGGTCGTGTCGCTTTGGCTTGCTTTAGTCGTACGTAGTGAGTCTCACACATGTGGTTTCCTGGTATTTCTTATGTCCGCTACGTGGGTCACCTCAAGTTATCTCCACCTCTCTGAAATTCTCCCGTGCCTCCTTCACTTTCTCGCCTTCTCCTTTCCTTCTCATGGCCTACACCACCACTCCATAGATACGGGGCAGAAGCTCAAGGTAATTAATGTCGGGGTCGTTAGGGCTGGCGGGCGCGCGTCAGCCCATAGAGACGGGAGGAGAGGAGCGGGCAGTGGCATCGGAGAGGAAACCTTAGGAGGCATGGCGTCCTCGGGGCTGGCGACAACGGTTTGGTCTGCGAGCAGATGGAGACATTCGTAGAGACGGGGAAGAGAGGGACAGGAAGTGGCATCTTCGAGGAAACACTAGGATCCACTTGTCGAGGGGTAACCTCGACAATGTCCATAGTCATGTACATGGGTTTCAGGGAAAATGAGAGCGTTGGTAATTTCATCAGCTTATCAGACAAACAAGGGAGGCGAGATTTACCCAGGTCTAGGCCCTCGTAGAGGAAACCCTAATCCTACCTGTCTGGTCTTTATTGATGGAGAGTACAAAGTTTCCGGGTTGTTATATGTGATCTAGCTTATAGCGGATTGCTATGATAATGTCATAGGTCTATTGTGGTGTAGGTTATCCTCCTCGTTGGAGCCTTCTTGCCTTTATATATGGGGAGACTAGGTCTTACGTACCAATACGAGTAGGTTACAAGTTGGTGTGTGTGTAGAGTCCAATCTTGTACTTTCCTTGTCTTGTATGCTTGGAGTCCATGTATGCTTCTTATCAGTTGAATCGTCACGGGCTTCATGAGTCTTGGTATATCTTCGAGTGAACCTTCCGTTGAACCACACTGTATATGCTAATAGTGGGCACCCAAAGGATTATGCCCATGTCAACACTCCCTCCACCACCGCCTTCGGCACCGTTGATGTGTTGTTTCCATGGTTGCGGCTTCACACCAAGGCGTTCTTCGCCTCTGCTGTTGTCCCCGTCGCTGGCCCACCTCCATTCCATGTCTTCCTGCCGGGGCTTTCTCCGCAGCACCGAGATCGGATATTGGCGTCCACCGCATGCCACGCGGGCCGAGCCATTATTTCATGCTGCACGTAGGGAACCGGGGAGGTGCGGGTGAATCAGTAGGGCGGGGACCTGACCGGCGATAGGTCTCGGCAGCGTGGGAGCTCTAGAATCTGCACAGTCGTCAAGGGAATCAGATGAGGTTGGACATGGACTTTTTATGGGTTCCTGTCGTGCGCTATGCTCCTCTCATTCTCATCATTTCATGTCGCCCTACTGCAACACCCTCTTCTCCAGAATCCCTCCTCCCACACCCATATCAATCCTCTCCATACTACTAAAGCCTTAGAACACCAACGAATTCTCAAACATACTAACCTTTTCTTTATTTATTTTTTCATATGGTGGCGTCCTATAGGGGAAGCATATGTGTTAGAGCATCTCTAGAAGATGCTGCATGCCTCCATACCGCAAAACGTGTATGCAGTAAACTGCAACTCGACTTTGCGGTGTGAAAAAGGGAGGAGTGGATCATATGCTACATAGTTGTATCGCAAAACAGAATATTCCATTTTACGTTCAGTTATGCGGCATCTGTTCCTCCAGTCGTGTGTACTACAAAAAAGCGTATACCGCAAAACAGATTCTACCCCAACAGCTCAAACCAATTCAAAATTTTCAAAGTTTACAATAGCACAAACGAACTAAAAAGTAACATACTAGGATTCCTCACGACCATGATGATAACCTCCACCGTTCACAACAGCACTTGCAGTAGCTCGATGATCTCCAACCTTCTATCGTCCCACCACTCTTTTGTTATTGGATCCATCTTGTCAGGATACATAGTCATCATTTGTGTTTCATTGGTAATCACTGTTGCCCAAGCCGTTTCCTCTTCGAGACGAATCCTCCTCTCCTCAAAGTCATCCCTGCGCTTCTCATCTTCACGAGTTGCAAGCCACATTTTCATCTTGTCCTCTTCTCTCTTCTCAGCCAACATGATCTTGGCTTCCAATTGTTGTTGCACTACTAGCACCTTGTGCTTCATCATGTCGTCGATCTTGTCCCTCAAATTTTTGTGCTTAGCCTTTCTTTTCAACTCTTCCTTCACCTTATTTGTAACATCTGGCCTTCTTCTTTTGTCTTTCGGTTCGTCGTCTTCCTCTTCATCTTCTTCATCCAAGATTATTGCCAAGCCGGTTCTCGGAGGTGGTGCCTCTTGATACCATAACCTTCACTTCTGATAGTCCTTGAGAAATTCCCAGTAGTGATGGCGAGCGAATGGTTTGTTCCTTGATGCGGCCATGTCCTTGAACCTGAATTGTGCAATCTTGTCATATTCATCAATGTTGACACCGCTTGGGGGATGAGTCTTCACTTTATCATAGGCGGCACTCCAAATACTACAAGATTGTTTGACCGTATCACACCAGCCTTGGAGAGATCTCAATATCTGAGTGCTTCCTTTCAGCACAAGCTTGAATTTTTTTTCCTCAATCTGCTGCCAATACTTCTTCTAAGATTGGTCACCCGGTGACAGCATTCATGAACACACCCTCCCAAACCCGGATCAATGCCTCGTCTTCATCTAGTGTAGTTGGCAGATCTCTTCGATTTCACCTTCTCTTGAGGAGCATAGAATGCCTCCTTGTCCACCTCTTCTAGTTCATCATCTTCCCATTCATCGAACTCTAGCTCTCTCGCCTCCTCACCACGGTCGTTGAAAGAAGCAGTACTAGTCTCTTCAGGTAGGGGAGGACCACCATTGACGTTCACCCCGGCATCGTTCAACATGTCAACGAACGAACACGAAATCGGGAGAAGATCCTCGCTACAAACACAAAAAATATGGCGATTTTTAGGAAATTAATTTCTACACGGCATCTGCGACATATCTAGGGAGAATTTGGCAGCAATCATATCTACATGGAAACATACCTTCCAGGAATAGGGGCGAATTGGGTGTTCGGTCATGGGAGAGGCATAGTCACCAGCGTGCATGCGGAGAGGGGCTTCCGCCTCACGTGTTTCTTCATCTTGGACTGGAGGGAGCCTTGGATCCGCTGATTTTATTCAACTTTGGAGTGCTAGATCTCCATATGGGGCCAACTGAACCACTGATAGTGCAGGGTTCCACGCCTAGTTGCTTCCTCGTCGGTTTCATCACTGGCGCAAGCGAAAGGCCGTTGTCAACGACATCCGCAACGGGAGGGGTTGTCGGCTAGGTTTCCCCGGTGGAATCAGCCGACGTAGGCTGGGGAGGGTTCATGGCAGCGGCGTGCCATGGGGAAAGGCTAAAGGCGCAGAGGCGAAAATGTCCCTAGCACCAAGCGAAAGGCAGGATGCAGGCCGCATCCTGCAGCCCTTGATACGGGAAATATGCGACACAGAAGTGATATTTTGCGGTGAACCGTTGTAACATCCCTAAAATCATGTTTCAAACTCATGCATATCATCCATGCATCCATGATCATATAGAGTTCATTTCAAACAAAACAATTCAAAAACAGGAGCATATGAGCTCATTATTTTATGTGATCAGCATTTGAAACAAATGCTACTCTCTAATGAGAGATTGTTGTTCATGAAACCAAACTTTGTTGTCTTATTGCTCTCAGGTTGTTTTTCTAGATTGCCAAGGTTTAAAACCAAAATTTCAAAGCAATTACAATTTGAAAACCAATTTCAAAACCAATATAAAACAAGTGCTATGTCACTGTTATTTTTATTTTATTCCAAATGACCAAGCCAATACAAAGTGACCACTTGATTTTATGCCTAAGAAGTGTGAATGTTGCACCCTACAAAATCCTGGAAAAAGTTTGAATTCAAAAGCTTTTGAAATCATTCCAGAAAATCAAAACAGAATTAGAAAAGGAATAAAGAAAAGAAAAAGGGTTGGCGCTGCTAATCTAGCCCAACAGAAGAACTGGCCCATTTAGCCCACCCGGGTCCCCTCTCTCTCTCTTTCACTCGCAGACGCACCCACAGAGTCGCTGACGCCAGGACCCCACCTCCCCTCTGTTTATTTCGCTGACAAGTGGACCCGTGACCCCGTCGTCGTCTTCGTCAATCACGCGCGCCTACGACGCTCACGCCGCCGTTACTCGCCGCAGTCACTGCCGCGTTGATTCCCATTGATTCCGCGAGTAACTCCATGCCCAGCTCCGGCTATATAAACCACTCCCCCTCGCGACCATTTCCCCTCACTCAATTCTCTCTCCACGCCACCAGGCTGCTCGCAACTCGCCAAACACCGCCGCAGCTCCGACGACCTCCGGCGTGCGATTCCGGTAAGACCCCGTCGCCCCTTGCTGCCTAAGTTGGCCAGAATGATCACAACATCCATGCGCATCTTCTCAACCTATTGGTGCATGCTAGGACCATCTGGAGACTCGCCAACGACGACGACTGCAAGCACCCGACGCCTTCTTCTTCTCCGGCGAACGATTGCGGTAAGCACTGAGCGCCCCTTGACCTCTCTCGCATACGACTGGGTTTGCCTCGTCCTTGCGCAGCTACTGATGCCTCTGGTTGGTGCTAGGAAGGCCCAGAGCGTCGGCAACAACTCCGTCTGCAACCACCCGACGCCGTGCACAACTCCGACGAGCTCCCTCAGCCACTACAGCACGCCCCTTGACCAGCCATCACCACCTTGAGCATCCGCATCGCACGGCGAGAGAGGTAAGCCCCTTCCCCATCTCCCGCGCGACCTAGAACGCCAGCTCCGCCACTGACAGAGGCGCCGCCGACTGTCGCCGCCGCTAGCGCCGCCACTAGATGGTCAGGCTGCTCAGGAACGTTGGATCCAGATCGTGCGGATAGGATAGAACGCGAGCGAAGCGGTAAGATTAGATCTGAGCCACGCGATTAAGTTATATCTAGCGGCTCAGAAGCGTGATCCGACGCGAAACGGTACGCGCCAATCAGAGCGTGACGCGTGGCTAGGGTTTAGATTTAAAACAGAATTTGAATCAGATTATTGTTTGAATTTGATTTAGCTATAACTTTTGATCCCCACGTTAGAATTTGACAAATTTTATACCGTTGGAATCAGGAGAGCAAGCTCTTTCTGATTATGCAATGTGTTTAAAGTTTTGCTTCTGTTAAAATGGTTTCTTTTGCAGAAACTTGTGTAGGGCTATTTGGATTATGTGAAATATTTAGGAATTGTTTTAGAGGTTAAATCATTATTGTTTGGCAAGTTTTTAACTTGTTAGTGATTCAGTACTGTTTACTTGCTTGGTTGAATTTTAAAAATCATCATTTACCATCTTGCATGCATGCATATATTTTTGATTGTATATGTTTTGTGTGTAATTTGTTGCTACCAATCTTTGTGTAGATTTTGGTGCTAGTCATTGTGATTGTGAGGAGTGCTACTCTCCCAACTACCAAGGCAAGTGGTACTTCATGAATATTATCATTCCTATGATTTCTAATAAGCATTAGAAATATTTTGTTAGACTTGCATGCTATATTTTGCTTATATGCCATGTTGGGAAATCCTAGTAGTTGTAGAAATGCTAGGGAAATTCTAAGTTAAGTTACTATCTATGCCATGCTTAGCCTAGCTAGTAGCAAACAAGGGTTGGTGAAATATACATGCTATGATGAAAATATTTCTAAGTCCTTTGGACTTGTGTTTTGCCTAATAAAACAACTAAGTTAATGAAACACCTGGGTGGAATGGAAGGAAAGGTTTATGTTGAGTGGTTACACAAGGCCCATTTCTATGGTTTACCTTGTGTATCTCACTTGTGGTAAGCCACCCAGGAACAAAGAGATTTTAGAGGCCAAGTGTTAAGAAGCTTCTAGTGCAGCCACTTGGCAATATGGGCTCTGCCTGGACCATATAGGTTGCTAGAACTTAGCCATTTGGACAGTTGGTGGTAGTGGGAATGATAGGTTGGAGCGCGTCCATTTGGTCTAAGGGAAGGCTTCTGAAAGGTCCTGTCTTGATGAAACCAAGTCTGGTGGGGAAAGTGCACAACCTCTGCAGATGGAAAAATCTAAGTACTTAGCCAAGTCCATGGCAATGGACAACTTGAGCATCAAGGCATGGAAGCTATCAAGAATCTCCTCATCCCAATTTCTAAGTAAAAACTTGTGGGTGAACAAGGGTGAAGGACCTCAATGTCTATTGGTGGTTCCTTGGGGAAAAGTTTTGACAAAGAAAAACTTAGTGATTTCAACTAATAGGCAAAATCTATTTTGAGCAAAGCAAGCCAAGCTACACTTAGCCAAATTTCATATAGTATCTAGTCCACTTAAAATTTTACTAAGGTATCACTTGCCAATACTATTCCAAAGTATTGACCCACTGTGGCTGTAACTTGTGATGTTGCAGGTTACTCTGATGAGGATTAGGTGTCATGAGTCTACACTCAACATGTTTGCCTATGGCACATGAAGATGAAGACTTTTATTTATTTGCTTATTCAAACTCTTGTATTAGGCCCGTGGCCTTGGAGTTGTAAAGACTATGTTTATCTCTGGAATGGCTGTAATAAATGACCTTTGTATCTGTGTACTTCATCTTAAACTGTGGATGCTAGCAATGATCCAGGGACTAGCATTGCAATCACAGGGATCCTTTTCCTTTATAAAGGAGGGATCTTACAGATGGTATCAGAGCACTATGTTGCCTGTAGGATTATGACCCTAGGATTGGAAACCACTAAAAATTTTCAACTTCTACACTTGTCTATTCTTCTCGTAAAACTTTTCTAATCTTCTTCCTCATCTCTATTTGTAGATGAACTCCATCAACGAAGCCATAAGGAAAGGACCACTCATGACAATGACTTTGGAGTGTGAGACAGAATTCCCCAAGGCTCTCAAGGACATCATGGTTGCATTAGAAATACAAGGTGCAGCTGTGTACAAGGGTTTTCCTGTGATCGATGAAGGAGTGGAATACTGGTGGGTGCAACTTCACTTGTATAAAAACAAGGAAGACAACCACCAGGAAAAAGGATTCTGCATGTTCACCAATTCAGTGGTGCACCCTACATTCTTTGAATCAGCAAAGGATGCAGCTTGGAAGACCATCAAGGAACTTGGTGATAGAGTCAAGTGCAGAATGCTCAACCTCCAAAATGATCTAAAGAAAGAGAAGGAACATACCCAAGAGTTGGAAGCTACCAACCAAACCTTAAGAGGAGACATTATAGACTTAGTGATGGAGTCATGTGAGCAAGATAGGCTGATTGCTTCTAGAAACATTGTGTTAGCCAACAGATCCAGTGAGATAGGATTGTAAACGTACTTCGTTAGTTGGACCACCACTTATCACCTTATTTTCCAAATGTTGCTTTAAATAAGATTAAACCTTGGTTGTTGTAATGGTTTCATGTATGCCATGACTTGTGTGTTTTGTTTTCCAAGGATATCTATGTGATGTTTTGTCTTTTGTTTTATCTTGAATTGTGTTGTTCTAACTTTTCTATCTTATAAATAGATGCCTACTATTACCATCAGCACTGTTGAGGAGTTCCATGTTACTCGCTTTGGTCCTCGTATTGTTGAGCTTACTACTTTGCTCAATCTTCCTCTTCCTACCATCATGGTGCTTCCCCTCACCAAGTTTGAGAGGAAGGACCTCTGGGGCTTCAAGGTCAACCAGCCCGGACGCCATACAGAGCCTACCACGGAGGCCATTGTCTTCAAGCTCATGCACGATGACAAGGAGAGAGAGGCCTCGAGGTAGTTATGCAGGATCTGATAGGACGTCTGCTGGGGAGACACTCCCGACAGGTTAGAGGTACTCACTTCCACGTCTTCGGTAGACGTGATGAGGATGGAGAGTCCATCGACTTCGAGGACGATTCGAGGGACGCAGTAGAGCCGATTCGTCTGTACCTCCAGGAATTAGAGTCTCTCATTAGGCACGTGGACACGGACAGGACCAATGTCATGCTCAACAATGACGAGCTCCAGGTGCAGCTTCGCGAGAAGGACAAGCTCTTCGCGGAGCAAGACGAGATAGTCAAGGAAATGGAGGCGAAGTTCGAGAGCCAGGACAGGAAGTTCAAGAGTCAGGAGAAGCGTGTCCAGGATAGGAACAAGAAGATCCAAGACATGACTGAAGAACTGCAGTCCAAGGACTTCGAGCTCGAGCAGCAGCAGACAGTGATTGAGAGGCTTCGTTCCCAGAAGAGGGCTCTCAAGGCCAAGATAGAGACCTTGACCACTAGTGTCGAGGAATACAAGACAACGATGGAGAACGCAGGTCTTACCTTTGTCGAGGAGGAGATTGATGCCGAGGAGTAGACTTGACTACTCATTTATCATTTATTATCGTACTTGTTATTTGAGAACTTGTTAATTGACCATCCGACATGTGGATGGCTTGCTACTTGTGTGTTTTACTTTGTGAACTTGTTATCTTGTTGTTGAACCTTTATTTTTGTGTTGCATGCTTTGTGTTTGCTTATGAGATGTAATGTGCATGAAAGCATCTATGGGTATCTCATTCTTATCTCTATTTGAACAAACCACAGATGCCTCCCCGTCGTGCAAACCCCAACCCCAACAATAACAACAACAACATCACTCCAGAAATGCAGCAAATGATGACCGCTCAGACTCAGCTAATGCAGATGATGACGACGTTCATCCAGAACCAAAACAACAATAATAACAACAACAACAACAACAACAACCCACCGGGTTTTGATATGCTTACCAGGTTCTTGAGATTGAGGCTAGCAAAGTTCTCAGGAACGACTGATCCCATGGTGGCCAATGATTGGCTACGCTCAGTGAACAAGGACTTGGTAACCGTTGGCTGTACTGATGCTGAAAAAGTCAGATTTGCAGCATATCTGCTAGGGGGACCAGCCGCCACATGGTGGGACAACTTCCAGATCACCACTCCCATAGAAGATGTGACATGGGCTATCTTTGAGGATGGCTTTCGTACTGCTCATATCTCATCTAGAGTGATGAGTCTGAAAAAGAAAGAGTTCCATAATCTGAAGCAACGCCACCGCAGCGTGGCTGAATATATTGAGGAGTTCAACAATCTGGCGCGATATGCACCAGATGAAGTTGACACAGATGCTAAGAGGAAAGAAAAGTTCCTCGAAGGGTTGAATGATGAGCTGAATCTGCAGTTGGCTGTGGCCTATGTTCCCACTTATAAGTCTCTCTGTGACAAGGCTGCTATTTTGGAGAACAAAATAAAACAAGTTGAAAGCAGAAAGAGAAAGCACTCGGACAAGCACATCTCGGGATCGTCTCACAAACATTCCCATTATGATGACAGTGGAAGCTCAGGATCCCACAAGCATGGGAAATTCAACAAGCACCACAACCACAACCGTCATGACAACAAGCATCACCGTAGTCATGACAATGACAAGTACAAGAACCACAAGGGTGGATACAAGAGCCACCACAGTGGTAATGGAAGTGGAAGTGGAAGCCAGCCTGTCAAGAAAGACATAAGTCAGGTTGAATGCTTCAAGTGCAAGAAGATGGGGCATTATGCAAATGAATGCCCAGAAAAGAAAGTTGAAGGACCCAACAAGCCCAACCCTTTTCAAAAGGGACAAGTGAACCACATCAGTGTGGAGGAGGTCTATGAGGAGCCTGATGCTGTTGCTGGTAAGTTCAGACTCAATTCTATTCTAGCATTTGTTCTTTTTGATACTGGAGCATCTCATTCATTCATATCAAAAGCATTTGTTGATAGAAATGGGTTTCCAATTGAAAACATTGGGTGTCCAATAAAAGTTAGTTCTCCGGGTGGAGATATGATAGTAAGTCTTGGATGCCGGGATCTAGTAATAGAGTTTGGAAAGCATAAATTTCCAGTGAGTCTGATAATCCTAGATTCCCAAGGACTGGATGTAATATTGGGAATGGATTGGATGGCTAAGTATGAAGGAGTACTAGATTGTGCTAATCGTACTGTTGCACTCACAACCCCAGAAAGAAAACGGATTAAATTCAAGTCCAACTTTGAATCAAAAGGAAGTAAGCTAAATTCTCTTAAGGGGGTTAGCATGGACAGTGTGCCAATTGTGAGTGAGTATCCGGATGTGTTTCCGGAAGAATTGCCGGGAATGCCACCAGATAGAGATGTGGAGTTTCTTATAGATTTGGTTCCAGGATCTGGACCGATAGCAAAGAGACCATATAAAATGTCAGTTGATGAACTGAAAGAACTCAAGAAACAACTTGGAGAACAGTTGTAGAAAGGGTTTATTCAACCAAGTTCTTCATCTTGGGGAGCCCCAGTTTTGTTCGTGGAGAAGAAAGATAGAAGTCAAAGGTTATGCCTAGATTACCGTTCACTCAACGAGGTAACTATCAAGAACAAATACCCTTTGCCTAGAATCAATGACTTGTTTGATCAGCTAGAAGGAGCTTGTGTGTTCTCAAAGATTGATCTCCGGTCAGGCTATTTTCAACTCAAGATAAGAGAACAAGACATACCTAAAACAACTTTCACTACAAGGTATGGATTGTATGAGTATACCGTAATTCCTTTTGGTTTGACCAATGCTCCAGCATACTTCATGAATATGATGAACAAGGTGTTCATGGAATTCCTTGACAAGTTTGTTGTCGTTTTCATCGACGACATATTAGTCTACTCCAAGAGCAAAGAAGAGCATGAAGGGCATTTGCGTTTGATACTTGAGAAGTTAAGAGAGCATAAACTTTATGCCAAATTCAGCAAGTGCGACTTCTGGTTGAATGAAGTTGGTTTTCTAGGACATGTTATGACAAAGGATGGTGTAGCAGTTGATCCTGCTAAAGTTTCAGCTGTGACAGAATGGGAATCTCCCAAGTCCATGAAAGAAGTTCGTAGTTTCCTTGGCTTAGCAGGTTACTACAGAAGGTTCATTGAGAATTTCTCTAAGGTTTCTAAGCCTATGACTGAATTACTAAAGAAAGACAAGAAGTTTGCTTGGTCTGAAGGTTGTGAACTCAACTTTCAGGAATTTAAGTAGAGACTTGTGACAGCACCCGTCTTGTGTCTACCAGATTTGGAAAAAGATTTCCAAGTATATTGTGATGCATCTCATCAGGGTTTGGGTGCAGTACTTATGCAAGACGGTAAAGTTGTGGCTTATGCCTCGAGACAACTCAAAACTCATGAAGTGAACTATCCTACTCATGATTTAGAGTTAGCCTCTGTTGTCCATGCACTCAAAACATGGAGACACTATCTTTTGGGAAAGCGTTGTGAAGTGTTCACAGATCACAAAAGTTTTAAGTATATCTTCACCCAGAAGGAAATTAATATGAGACAAAAAATATGGTTAGAACTTATCAAGGACTATGAATTAAGTTTGCAATACCACCCCGATAAAGCAAATGTTGTAGCAGATGCTCTAAGTCGTAAGGTTTTTGTGAATGGCCTTACCAAAGGAGAATTGCCAGATGATCTGCGTACCCAATTTAGAAAACTCAGATTGGAGATTGTGCCTGAAGGACATCTCATGACTTTGGATGTTCAACCCACTTTGTTGGACAAGATCAAAGAAGCCCAGAAGATTGATAAGGAAATCGAAGAGATCAAAGAAAAGATTGGCAAAGGAAAGGCCAAAGGGTTCCATGAAGACGAACATGGTACTTTATGGCATGGGAAACGTATCTGTGTTCCACAAGATCCGGAGCTTCGGAAACTGATTTTGCAAGAAGCACACAACTCACCGTATTCCATTCATCCGGGTAACACCAAAATGTACATGGACATGAAGGAAAGATTTTGGTGGAATAATCTCAAGAAAGACATCGCCGAACATATTGCTTTGTGTGATGTGTGTAGTAGAGTGAAAGCGGAACATCAGAAACCAGCAGGTTTGCTTCAACCACTACCTATTCCTGATTGGAAGTGGGACAAGATTGGTATGGATTTCATTTCCGGATTACCAAGAACCCGGTCGGGATACGATTCTATTTGGGTAGTAGTGGATCGCCTAACTAAAGTGGCTCATTTCATACCTGTGAAAACAACCTATACAAGTGCTAAGTTAGCCAAAATCTACATGAGTAGAATTGTATGTCTGCATGAAGTGCCCAAGAGTATTGTGTCTGATAGGGGAACTCAATTCACTTCCCATTTTTGGAGACAGCTACATGAGTCATTGGGAACGAGGTTGGAATTCAGTACTGCTTTTCATCCTCAAACCGATGGACAAACAGAAAGGACTAATCAGATTCTTGAAGACATGTTGAGGGCATGTGCCTTAGACTATGGGGCCAGTTGGGATGAAAGTCTGCCTTACGCAGAAATTTCTTATAACAACAGCTATCAAGCCAGTATTGAGATGGCATCATTTGAGTTTCTCTACGGAAGAAAGTGTACCACCCCATTGTTATGGAATGGTGTGGGAGAAAGAAGTTTATTCGGACCAGATCTCATCAAAGAAGCCGAAGAGAAGGTCAAGTTGGTCAAGGACAGGTTGAAGATAGCACAGTCCCGACAGAAAAGCTACGCAGATCCTAAGCATAGAGAAGTCACCTACGAAGTTGGTGATAGAGCCTATCTTAGGGTGTCACCACTTCGTGGAGTAAAGAGATTCGGAGCCAAAGGAAAATTGGCACCAAGATATGTTGCACCATTCAAGAGTCTGAGTCGAAAAGGAGAAGTTGCCTATGAAATTGAACTGCTAGAAACTCTGTCAGCTGTCCATAATGTGTTTCATGTGAGTCAACTCAAGAAATGTCATCCAGAAATGGAAGAAACTTCTTTGAAGGATACTATACCTTTGGAGGAGGTTCAACTGGAAAGTGATCTCACTTATGAAGAGAAACCTATCAAGATTCTTGAAACTGCAGAAAGAGTCACACGGACTAAGACTATCAAGTTCTGCAAAGTGCAGTGGAATCATCATTCCGAAGAGGAAGCAACATGGGAAAGAGAAGATGATCTTCGGAAAGACCACCCTCACCTATTTGCTAGCCAAACCGAATCTCGAGGGCGAGATTCACCTTAAGGGGGTTAGATTTGTAACATCCCTAAAATCATGTTTCAAACTCATGCATATCATCCATGCATCCAAGATCATATAGAGTTCATTTCAAACAAAACAATTAAAAAACAGGAGCATATGAGCTCATTATTTTATGTGATCAGCATTTGAAACAAATGCTACTCTCTAATGAGAGATTGTTGTTCATGAAACCAAAATTTGTTGTCTTATTGCTCTCAGGTTGTTTTGCTAGATTGCCAAGGTTTAAAAACAAAATTTCAAAGCAATTACAATTTGAAAACCAATATAAAACAAGTGTTATGTCACTGTTATTTTTATTTTATTCCAAATGACCAAGCCAATACAAAGTGACCACTTGATTTTATGCCCAAGAAGTGTGAATGTTGCACCCTACAAAATCCTGGAAAAAGTTTGAATTCAAAAGCTTTTGAAATCATTTGAAAACATTCCATAAAATCAAAACAACATTAGAAAAGGAATAAAGAAAAGAAAAAGGGCTGGCGCTGCTAATCTAGCCCAACAGAAGAACTGGCCCATTTAGCCCACCCGGGTCCCCTCTCTCTCTCTCTTTCACTCGCAGACGCACCCACAGAGTCGCTGACGCCAGGACCCCACCTCCCCTCTGTTTATTTCGCTGACAAGTGGACCCGTGACCCCGCCGTCGTCTTCGTCAATCACGCGCGCCTGCGACGCTCACGCCGCCGTTACTCGCCGCAGTCACTTCCGCGTTGATTCCCATTGATTCCGCGAGTAACTCCACGCCCAGCTCCGTCTATATAAACCTCTCCCCCTCGCGACCATTTCCCCTCACTCAATTTTCTCTCCACGCCACCAGGCTGCTCGCAACTCGCCAAACACCGCCGCAGCTCCGACGACCTCCGTCGTGCGATTCCGGTAAGACCCTGTCGCCCCTTGCTGTCTAAGTTGGCCAGAATGATCACAACATCCATGCGCATCTTCTCAACCTATTGGTGCATGCTACGACCATCTGGAGACTCGCCAACGACGACGACTACAAGCACCCGACGCCTTCTTCTTCTCCGGCGAACGATTGCAGTAAGCACTGAGCGCCCCTTGACCTCTATCGCATACGACTAGGTTCGCCTCGTCCTTGCGCAGCTACTGATGCCTCTGGTTGGTGCTAGGAAGGCCCAGCGCGTCGGCAACAACTCCGTCTGCAACCACCCGACGCCATGCACAACTCCGACGAGCTCTCTCAGCCACTACAGCACGCCCCTTGGCCAGCCATCACCACCTTGAGCATCAGCATCGCACGACGAGCTCGGTAAGCCCCTTCCCCCTCTCCCGCGCGACCTAGAACGCCAGCTCCGCCACTGACAGAGGCGCCGCCGCCTGTCGCTGCCGCTAGCGCCACCACTAGATGGTCAGGCTGCTCAGGAACGTTGGATCCAGATCGTGCGGATAGGATAGAACGCGAGCGAAGCGGTAAGATTAGATCTGAGTCGCGCGATTAAGTTAGATCTAGCGGCTCAGAAGCGTGATCCAACGCGAAACGGTACGCGCCAATCAGAGCGTGACGTGTGGCTAGGGTTTAGATTTAAAACAGAATTTGAATCAGATTATTGTTTGAATTTGATTTAGCTATAACTTTTGATCCCCACGTTAGAATTTGACAAATTTTATACCGTTGGAATCAGGAGAGCAAGATCTTTCTGATTATGCAATGTGCTTAAAGTTTTGCTTCTGTTAAAATGGTTTCTTTTGCAGAAACTTGTGTAGGGCTATTTGGATTAAATATTTAGGAATTGTTTTAGAGGTTAAATCATTATTGTTTGGCAAATTTTTAACTTGTTAGTGATTCAGTACTGTTTACTTGCTTGGTTGAATTTTAAAAATCATCATTTACCATCTTGCATGCATGCATATATTTTTGATTGTATATGTTTTGTGTGTAATTTGTTGCTACCAATCTTTGTGTAGATTTTGGTGCTAGTGATTGTGATTGTGAGGAGTGCTACTCTCCCAACTACCAAGGCTAGTGGTACTTCATGAATATTATCATTCCTATGATTTCTACTAAGCATTAGAAATATTTTGTTAGACTTGCATGCTATATTTTTCTTATATGCAATGTTGGGAAATCCTAGTAGTTGTAGAAATGATAGGGAAATTCTAAGTTAAGTTACTATCTATGCCATGCTTAGCCTAGCTAGTAGCAAACAAGGGTTGGTGAAATATACATGCTATGATGAAAATATTTCTAAGTCCTTTGGACTTGTGTTTTGCCTAATAAAACAACTAAGTTAATGAAACACCTGGGTGGAATGGAAGGAAAGGTTTATGTTGAGTGGTTACACAAGGCCCATTTCTATGGTTTACCTTGTGTATCTCACTTGTGGTAAGCCACCCAGGAACAAAGAGATTTTAGAGGCCAAGTGTTAAGAAGCTTCTAGTGCAGCCACTTGGCAATATGGGCTCTGCCTGGACCATATAGGTTGCTAGAACTTAGCCATTTGGACAGTTGGTGGTAGTGGGAATGATAGGTTGGAGCGCGTCCATTTGGTCTAAGGGAAGGCTTCTGAAAGGTCCTGTCTTGGTGAAACCAAGTCTGGTGGGGAAAGTGCACAACCTCTGCAGATGGAAAAATCTAAGTACTTAGCCAAGTCCATGGCAATGGACAACTTGAGCATCAAGGCATGGAAGCTATCAAGAATCTCCTCATCCCAATTTTCTAAGTAAAAACTTGTGGGTGAACAAGGGTGAAGGACCTCAATGTCTATTGGTGGTTCCTTGGGGAAAAGTTTTGACAAAGAAAAACTTAGTGATTTCAACTAATAGGCAAAATCTATTTTGAGCAAAGCAAGCCAAGATATACTTAGCCAAATTGCATATAGTATCTAGTCCACTTAAAATTTTACTAAGGTATCACTTGCCAATACTATTCCAAAGTATTGACCCACTGTGGCTGTAACTTGTGATGTTGCAGGTTACTCTGATGAGGATTAGGTGTCATGAGTCTACACTCAACAGGTTTGCCTGTGGCACATGAAGATGAAGACTTTTATTTATTTGCTTATTCAAACTCTTGTATTAGGCCTGTGGCCTTGGAGTTGTAAAGACTATGTTTATCTCTGGAATGGCTGTAATAAATGACCTTTGTATCTGTGTACTTGATCTTAAACTGTGGATGCTAGCAATGATCCAGGGACTAGCATTGCAATCACAGGGATCCTTTTCCTTTATAAAGGAGGGATCTTACAACCGTAAAAATATTTTTGATGTTGTACGGTTTATGGTATCTAGAATGACCACTTTTTTTAGCTTTGTACTACAAAATGGGCAGTTATTTTGCGAGATGAGGCCGAATGCGGTATCTGCTAGAGATGCTCTTAGGAGCATTTTGTACATCTGTAGTGCAGGAGCAGCTCATCCGTTTGTGTCGTCCTTGGTGGTCATCGGCAGGAGGCCATTGTGTACATCAGTAGTGGCAACAAAAGATCATCAGTGTATCAGCGTTGGCCATGACCCATGTACAAAACCACTACTTAGCATAATTGTGGAATGCTCGCAGATTGTGGAGTTGATCTCTTATATTTGTTTCTTCCTTCTGACTATCAGATACATCAGCTTCACCTGCTGCTTGGATAACACAAGAGTGTTGGAGAAGAACAGCTGTATCATTTGAACAACAGACTTTGACTCAAGAATACGCCAGCCCTGCATGCATGCATCCTTGCACAGGTTTGTTGATCTCAACTCTAATTAGTTCATGTGAGACATCGTTTTAGTCCCTAGAATTTTCATTTATGTAGTTTGAGCAAATGCAAGATAGGGTGTGTGGATAAACTCCGCCAACAGGTTTTGTTTGGCCTTTGGATTGTATGTTACCGAAATGTTTTATTATGTTCTAGGACAAAACAATTCTTATTACTATTAGTTCTAAACACTTCTTTATTTGGCATGATGATGACGTGTAGCTCAGATCACTGTAGAGCTTCGTTAGGAAACCCCAAGAAGAAGGTATGATGAGCACAGCAACAAGTTTTCCCTCAGAAAGAAACCAAGGTTATCGAACCAGTAGGAGGAAGGAAACGACTCAAAGGTGTTGCTAGGAACTTGGAAACCTGCACAACACAAACTCAAGACTTTCCCCAATGAATAGTGAGGTTGTCAATCTCACCGGTTTGCTAAAAACAAAGGATTAACCGTATGGTGTGGAAAGTAATGGTGGCTTGCAGAAAGTAAATAGTAACAGTGGAAGATGGATCAATGGTAAAGATTGGACCGGGGTCCATAGTTCACTAGAGGTGTTCTCCTTAAGATAAACAGCATAACATGCTGGGTAAACAAATTACAGTGGGGCAATTGATAGGACAGAGCAAGGCATAACAATGCAATACTAGACATTCATGATCCTATGAGAGTTGATTAGGCATTACAATAATATACATAAACCGCCATCCAACTGCATCTATGACTAGTAATCCAACTTCAGGTAATCATCCGAACCGCCTCCAGTATTAAGTTGTAAGCAATGGATAACTTCTTTAAGCAAGGTGTGTAAAGTAAACAATACAATTGTTCCATGAACAAGAGATTGTTATTTTCTCCCTAGTAGCAACAACACATCTACAACTTTAGAGATTTCTGTCACTTCCCTAGATTAAATAGAGGCATCAACCCACTATCGAGCATAAATACCCCGTCTTGGAGTCACTAGCATCTACTTGGCCAAGATAGCTACTAGAAACAGAGAGCATGCAAGATCTCAAACAACACAGACATGATAGAATCAATAAGATAGAATCATTAACCAACCTGACATAGTAATCTCAATATCCATCGAATCCCGGCAAACACAACACGCATGACTACAAATAGATGATCTTGATCATGAACGGAGCTCACAATATCTAAACATGGTAGCACAAAGGAGGATAAACAACCATCTAGATAGTACATGGACCCGTAGTCCAAGGTGGAATTACTCACGCATCATACCGGAGGCTGGCATGGTGATGAAGAAGGCCTTCGGGATGATCTATCCCCTCCGGCAGGGTGCCGGGAAGAGCTTCAGATCCCCCCGATCTAGGGATGATGGTGGCGGCTACAGACTGTTTTGTGGAAGATTGATCGGGTCCTTAGGGTTTAGGTATCGGGGGCTTATTATAGGCAAAGAGGGAGGCCGAGGGGGTGCCCAAGGCGGTTGCACCCCCCAGGCGCGGGCCAGGCCTGGCCGCGCAGCCAAGGGGGTGTGGCCCCCTCGAGGCCCTCCTCTGTCTTTTCTTCTGGCTCCGTGTTCCCCACGGTAAAATATTGACTTTAGCTTTTGTCCCGTCCAATTCCGAGAATATTCATTTTCTTCCTTTTCTGGAACCAAAAACAGGCAACTGGCACTGTGGAATATTGTTAATAGGTTAGTCCCACAAAACGAATAAAAACACCTCAAAGTGTAGACAAAGCAAAGAAAAGTAGATACTAAACAAGCATGGAACATCAAAAATTATAGATACGTTTACGACGTATCATGCATCCCCAAGCTTAACTCCTGCTTGTCCTCGAGTAGGTAACTGATAAAAAGAATAATTTTTTAGGTGAGATGCACCATCAAAAGCAAGATCAAACCATTTGCAAGCAATGAAAGCTGGGATCAAATTACTCTAAACATGAGCATGAAAGAAGAAGTTCTAACAATAAGACAAAGTAACTAAGAATGCAACATTAAAGGATACAAACAAAGATCATGAATAACAATGCATTGAAAGACGTTTGTTTGTTTCACAAACAGAAAACATAGCATAGTGGCATTCAGTTTGTCCCTCATGGAGTAGCAATAAATGCATAGGACACCATCAAAGTTCATAAGAGTGACTATATACAAATAGTTCAAGAGCAAGCAATATCAAGAATATGAATCAATCAATAAGTTTTGGGACAATGCACATAGAACTAAGAATGACAACTATGATCTCTTAATTGGTGCCTAAGGATAGAAGGTGGAGACTCAATATAAAAGTGGAAGAAAGGCCCTTCATAAAAGGGAAGCAGGGGTTTCAAGTTTCATAAAGAGCTTCCAAAAATTATGATATTTGTTAGCTTTCAGCTATCATTGCCCCTATCATAAGCATCTTGAAGTGATTAAGGTTAAAGTGAACAAACTATGGAGTATATGCTTGACAAAGTATAAGTTGGCAATCTCATGTCCCTTGAGTACGAGTGCCGCTCCTCATGCTACTCAAATTTAGTCACCGGTAAGTTCTTGTCATAGTAAGTACATGTCTATCATAGAGAACTGCCAACAGGGTACCCCTTGCACATGATATAGGAGCTATCCCATATCAAAATGACAAGGCAAGTAGACAATAAGCATCTTAGCAATCTTCTTATTTACCATGGGATAATGGTGTTTTTTCTCTCTTTCCTCTTTTCAATATGTCTCTATTTTTTTATAAGAAGAAAGCTTCATAGATTGCTCACTATGGTGATGCTGCAAGTTTCCACCATGATTAGGCATGGCTTAGGCTAGCGACCCAGGAGTTTCTCTAACACACATACATAACTCCATGGACTTAGAAGCTCCCCTTTTATTTCAAACCGACGACATCCGCAAACAAAAGAGCATGATATCAACTTGGTACAATGTACAAGTGCAATGTTGAAAGCGTTCCCCATGACAACATGGTTATGATAATTCCAACGTATAAGTGCAAGCATATACAACATAGATGACACAATGGTTCAAGTTTATTAAGGGGCAAGAAAAATAAAGTGTGCCATCAAGTTTGTGAGATCTTTAATCACTAAGTTTCACATAACAAGTTTAATTTGGAAGATAGATAAAACAAGGATATACTTGTAATGGTGTAACACACCATGCATAGGAATTTATAGTGGACACTTTGGAATAACTTGGTGTCTTGGGAGCTGGATGCATGAGTAGAGCTTACTCAATACAAGTGGAGGCTAGCAAAAGACTGGGAGCGACCAACTAAGAGAGCAATAATGGACATAATCATGCAGAGCGACAAAACATTACTAATCAAAGCATAAAGTGGTAGCACAAGTCAAAAACTAAATGATCATAGAGGCTATGGTGACTGGTTCATAGTCATAACATGGTGTGAGCATGTACCAAGTCAACTCAAACAAAGCATCAAAGGATAATACCACAATACTATGCTTTTGTATGCTCAAACAACACATGATTCTTTCAAGTCACATTAAGCAATCGTAATTGTTTGGAACAAGTCATGCTACATCAATAATCACTAAGCATAAGTTTAAAACAACATCTAGCATGACATGCTAAAGTCTAAGTCACAGTTAAAGCAAGCTCCTCTTGTACTACTCAAGCAAGAACTTTCTACTCCTTTCCAACAACAATCAACTTATTTGAAACAAAAAGGCAAAAACGAGGGTCCAAATACTTTATTCAAGAAAACTAAGCAAAAAAAACAAAAACTAAGACGCTCCAAGAACAACACAATAGTGCATGAAACAATAAAAATGAAGTGTCTAGAAAGACCTGAGATTTTTATTGATGAAGAAGGGGATGCCTTGGGCATGCCCAAGCTTTGACGCTTGTACCTCTTGAATATTTCTTGGGGTGACACGGGGTGGCATCCCTAAGCTTGAGGTTTTGTCCATTCTTCATCTCATTACATCATTCTTTCTTTACACCTAAAAATTTTCCTTCATACAAAACTTCACACAATCTTTATTAGCAACATTAGTGCATTCAAAAGATAATAGACCATTGGGTTTAGTTTCAAAACACCAAAACTTTCACTAAAGACACAAGATACTGTAGCAATTCCGTCAAAATTCTCAATTTCCCAAAAATAACCAAAAAGGAATCAATAAGAAGCAAATGCAAATAATGGCAGAAATCTGTCAAAACAGACCAGCAGGTAGAAACCGATTTTTTCGAACACCTTCTATTGCTCAAATCAAAAAGTGTTGAACTAAAGAAAGTTTTCTAACAACCTGGGGGATATATTCAGAAAATTACAGCTAATACGACTTATAGAGATTGCACACGAATTTTTACAGTGGAGCACAAAAATCTGTTTTGAGACAGCAACTCCCCAAATCTTACTTCCCTCTCATTAGAGGTTATTCTTGGCACAAAAATCAAATAATAAGGATAAGGAGAGGTTATTACAGAAGTATTAACTTCCAAGACTCAAGATAACTATTGGGTTATCTCCCAAGAATTACTTTTCTTTAACGCCTTTAAGTTAGGCACAAGAAGCAAGAATCAAGTATTTTCAAATGAAGAAGCATTAACATCAACTTTCTTGCTCCTACGTTTCTTACCTTTCTTCATATGTTTAGGGAATGTATGATTTATTATTAGAGAAGCAAAATTCATAATGCCTTTTCCCACATCTATTATTGCTCCAAGGTGTTTCAGTAGGGATCTTTCAAGTGTAATCTGTCCTTTTCCTACACATTCAATAACAAGATAATCAGTAGATACCACTTCCCCTGAGATCTTTGTGAACACACCTTCAGCTATTCCAATAGGTAATATAGTTGCATTATTGGTAAGAGATATTTCTTCTCCTCCTTCAGAAAGTCCCCAAAGATTCAAAGACTCGTAGATATCTTTAGGCATAAGACAAAATTCAGACATGATATCACAACGAGCATCAAAAGTTTCACTATTTATAGCAACTTTTATTGTAGGAAACCATTTTGAAGAATCGGCATTTATTGGAACATAATCATGGTGCTCTCTAAGCATGTTATAGCAATCTTTCAAAGCAACTGTACTAGTTTCAAGAGTGTTCAACCTAGCATAGATGTTTATAAAGGAAGAATCATGGTGCTAGGCATATTATAAATTGTAATTAAGTTCTTTATGGCATCCAAAGATTCATTCTCATTACATTGAAAAATATCTCTCACTGCTATAGCATCCAAAGCATATCTATAACAAAGAGCAAGACCATGGTAGAAACTGCAAATAACTAGGCCTAGACACATTTTAGGCTCAGTTTTTCCTTGTAAATCAGAAATTCTAGACCAAGCTTTTTTGAAACTCTCTTCACTTCCTTGTTTGAAAGTAAAGATCCTTTCCATAGGTGACACAGTGATTGGAACAACACCAGACATGGTAGCAACTAAAGTAGGAACTATTCTTTTGTGTTTTTGATAAGAAAAGGCAAACCAAATGAAACTATTTTTTTGGGAATTTTTGATAAAAAGAAGAAAACAAAAGAAAGCAAAAAAAACAAAGTAAAGAGAAAGGTTGTAAAGGACTCCCCTTGTGTAACACCCTCGGAATCGGCCCTATGCAAGTTTCAGCGCTTCCCACCAATCCCGCATAGAAACGATTCAAAGGTGTCCACCAGGCACTTGCGTGCGGGTGGAAACGAAGTAATAACATTACACAACAGTCCTCGATGAGACCCACAAAACAGATATATATACAACAGCGACTCAATGAGTCAAAAATACAGATATACAGAACAAAGATCCAAATCACCTTGAAAACGATAGAGCGTCCGACTACGGACAAGATGCAAAGGGGGCTAAGAGCCCTAAAGAATAACCAATGGCGTCCATAACCCTGCCCAGGCCAAGCCGGAAGGGTAACCCTGCTAACGACGTCGACCTCAAAACCTGCTTAAACAAAAAGGGGTGCCGACAAAGGGCAAAGGAAAAAGAGGAGCGTCAGTACTGAGGCCAGTACACGGCGAGGCTAGAATTCGGCGGTCCTCGCCTACATAGGTATGGTGGACTGAGCGCAGCGCAGCATGCACTAAACATCCTATAGAGACTCGATACAACTGGCGGCTATCAGAGGGGGGAAAGAAAGACCTATTCGGAACCAACCTGATTCTACCACCAATCATACCCATCCTGGTATTTCCCCCCTCGAGA
Source organism: Avena sativa (assembly GCA_916181665.1). Lineage (NCBI taxonomy): Eukaryota > Viridiplantae > Streptophyta > Magnoliopsida > Poales > Poaceae > Avena > Avena sativa. The sequence goes on from OV702282.1 coordinate 203,076,887, forward strand.
CCAAACGAGGAAGTCAACCGAGGAACTCACACAGTGGGCAGTTTTATTTACTCAGTTATCGTTGCAGCAATTACTAGTCAGGTAAAGATAATCATCCTGATAAAATAAGCAGTGGGTCGTTTTAGTTAATCATTTCGTTGTAGTTGCGACACTTACTAGTCAGATACAATTAGCATGAGATATCCCAAAAACCCAGCAGTTGTTGGTACTTTTATTTAGCCATTCCATTATAGTTGCAATACTTACTAGTCAGATATAATTAGCAAGCGACAATCCAAACAAGCAATTGTTGGCAGTTTTATTTAGCCATTCCATTATAGTGAAGCTGATTACTAGTCATTATAAAGTCAAATTTATAGCACTACTTTAGTTATAGTTGTCTATGATCGAGATACTGTGCTCCAAGTCGTCCATAACCGCGGACACGGCTTTCAGAAAGTTTTACCCTGCAGGGGTGCACAAATAGCAACACACACTCGATCAACCTCGGAAAAACCAAATCAAAACCCAACGAGGCTTTCACGACAAAGCAATCACAGGATTCAGAAATATTTCAGGGGGCCACCCCATTGAGTACACCCGCAACGAAGCTAGCTGACTCCGAGACGGACTCAAGGTTTGCGTTAATGGCTGTAAACGACTGGGAACCCAAAACTGGGCTTGTCGATACCGCGAAAACACTCCGCTTACCTAAACAGTACAGGTGCTCCTCGCACAAACGTAATAAAGCAGTAAAGCATGGCATAAGTACAGGATAGTAAATAAAACCTCAAACTAGTTTGTGGCCCCAAGAAATAAGAATGAATCAAGCTCTGGCTCAGGGGGGTCCCATAATTCCCCCGTATGTGGAAAGCGCGAATATTCAAGGAACAGGTATCAAGTACTCGGGGTCCTACGGGACACAAGTGGACGGTTAACAACCAAATAACATCTATTGCCCACCTGTGCCTCTGCTTACCTACTTCAATTTTAGTTGTTAAACAGTAATTAAAGTGAACGATAAGTAAAGCCATGATAATCTCCAATCATTAAACATGCGGGAATGCTCCAACAACTGTGGTACTTGACGACACGCAGCAGCACTTGAGCAAGCGGCTACGACGCGCAGGTCCAACTATCTACCAAACAACAGGTAATAGGAGGTGTCCAAGGCAATATAAGGCTGCAAGGGATATCACGGGTACGAAAGCTAGAGCAACGCAACACAGATAGCAATAGATCAACAGGAGGGAATAAATACTATAAAAGTAAGATAGGTAGAAAGGGGGAGATGCTCGCCTGAAAACATTGTCGAGGGTTCAACCGAAGATCGGGTCGACACTCGCATCAACTCAACGGCCTTATCCGCGAAGAAGCAAAACACTAGAATAAACACCGGATGCACTATTTAATACTACGGCAAAAGATCGGGCATGATGCATGTATGATGCATGACATGGCAAAAGTGCGATACAACTAGGCCACATTAAGCGGAACCGGGGCCCCGACAATTAATTAATAGGTTCATGTTGTTTAGATACCCCGCATTTTAAATGTTGTTTTAACAAGGCAAAATATAGCATCGGTTCGCTACACAGATTTAAATGAGGCCAATATAAGACTAGATTTGTCCGCATATGGGCCCCATATTTAATTATATGGTGAATCGGCATAAGGCCCCCAAACCACATAAATATGTATGCCAAACATGTATGGTTGAATGCAACAAGTTTATATATAGCATTTATAAAATAGGGGCTCGGGAAAAGGTTCACACATTAGGGTTCGGCAGATCTTGGGGTTCCGGGGGTTCGGGGTCGGGTCTCAGGGTCCGAATCTGGGGTTCGGTCTCGGCGGGATCGTTCTCGGATAATTGAGGTAGACCTAGTCGCATCCGGGAAGCAGGACTTGGGTCGGAGTCGAGGCGCATCGGGTTCGCCCTGGTCGATGTCGTTCTTGTCGTCACGAAGATCTTGTCGGGTCCTCGTATCGGGTCGGGCTTGGCGTTCGGGATGCAGAACTTGGCGTTCCGCGGCGAAGTGCTTGTCGTACCGGCGGCGATCTTGGCGGTCATCGGGTCCGGGAGCGGTTCTCGGCGAACTGGTCGATTCCATGTCAGCGTACTTGGCGTATCTGTGTCGACGACCTGGGCGTCCGGGTTCTCGGCCCTCTGATCCGGGAAGAAGCACTTGTCGCACCGGGGTCTCGACGTCCTCGGATCCGAGAGGAAGACTAGGCGTGCCGGGTTCGGTCTTCGGGGTCCTACGGGAGAGCTTGGCGTTCTGCGGTCTTCGGCTCCGCGTGGCAGATCTTGTTGATCCAAGATGGAGGCCTCAGCGTTCCGTGTTGTCGACCATCAGGTTCGAGGATCTTCAACAGCACACACACATGCCACCAACACGAGTGTTCGCCTTGAGGTCTGTTATCGAAAGGAGGACAGGGGCGCCGCATGGGGACGAAGAGGAGCAGACTGCTGGGGGCACCGGGCAGCGGAGGACAAGGCCACCACGAGCCCTGAGGACGACGGTGGAACTCCAGGGGCGTGGCCGCGGAGAGGGCACTCGATGGGGAGGACGAGGACGCGCGGGTCTGGTGGACGCGGAGCTCGGGCCGGATGGTGACTGCGCGGCCCGGAAGAGGACGCCGCGGTCGACGGCGGCAGGCACCTATCCAGAGGCGGCGCAGATGGACTTGGTGCAGGGAGGTAGCCGCGGCTGCCGGACGCGAGGCAGAGGAGGGCCACGACGGCAGGGCTCCGCGAGGCGGCGACGCGGTGAAGAGGAGAGGGCCGACGGAGAGGCGGGTGCGGCGGCGCGCCTCCAGGAGAGGGTGAGGCGACGGCGAGGTAGGCGCGGGCGGTGGTTCGGGGATCTGGTGAGGGGGGCGACGGAGGGAGGAAGGCGACAGGGCTCAGGAGCACGCCGGCGGGAGCAGAGGAGGCGGATGCGGCGGCTCCCGCGCAGAGAGAGGGGAGCGGGGCCAGGGGCGGCGGTTGGTCGGCGTGGTGGAGGTGGCTAGCGGGAGAGGTCGGGGGTGGTGGGGGAGGAAGAGAGAGAGGAGGGGGACAGGCGCCGGGTGGTGGGGCCAGAGGTGGGCCAGAGTGGGTCGGGGGGAGAGGAGCCGGGTCCAGGGGGTCCAGGCAGGCACGCGTGTGTGGCGTGCTGAGTGGTGGGTGAGGGAGAGAGGGGGTTGGGCAGGTGGCGGCATCTGGTTGGGTGGGGATTGGGATGAGGTGAGGTGGCGAGAGAGGATTGGGTGGGGTGAGGTGGAGGGGGTTTGGGTAGATTAGGTTGGGTAGTTTTAGGATTCTGGTGGACCGGTTTTTATTCTGGGGGTGGCCGACTGGGTCAGATCGGCCCGGTTGGCTGCCCCCTAAAAATAATTAAATATTTTATTCAATTAAAACCGGGCTTTTGCAAACCGTTGGCAGACAAAACGAAATAATCCGGAGACCCGGGTTTTGTGTTTGAAAAAGGACGGGGCGTTTAGAAAACAAAAATAGGTTTTTCCGCAAATAGTTTTATGCAAGCAAATGCAAGATGATGACGATGCTTAAATGCAATGTGGCATGATGACAGGAGCATGCGGTCATGATGATGCAATGCACAAAAACAACGCGATTTTCTAGTAGTGGTTTTGAGGGATGCCACACCTTATCAAGCCGTCCTTAGCCTCCCCGGGAACGGCGTCAGAAAAAAGCTTGATGACGTGTATGTCAGATCACTGTAGAGCTTCGTTGGGAAATCCCAAGAGGAAGGTATGATGAGCACAACAACAAGTTTTCCCTCAGAAAGAAACCAAGGTTATCGAAGCACCAGGAGGAAGGAAATGACTCAAAGGTGTTGCTAGCAACTTGGAAACCTGCACAACACAAACTCAAGACTTTGACCCAACGAATAGTGAGGTTGTCAATCTCACCGGTTTGCTGAAAACAAAGGATTAACCGTATGGTGTGGAAAGTAATGGTGGCGTGCAGAAAGTAAACAGTAACAGTGGAAGATGTATCAATGGTAAAGATTGGACCGGGTCGATAGTTCACTAGAGGTGTTCTCCTTAAGATAAACAACATAACAAGCTGGGTAAACAAATTACAGTGGGGCAATTGACAGGACAGAGCAAGGCATAACAATGCAATACTAGACATTCATGATCCCATGAGATTTGATTGGGAATTACAACAATATACATAGACTGTCATCCAACTGCATCTATGACTAGTAATCCACCTTCAGGTTATCATCCGACCCCCCTCCAGTATTAAGTTGCAATAACGGATAACTGCGTTAAGCAAAGTGTGTAAAGTAAACAATACAATTGTTCCATGAATAAGAGATTGTTGTTTTATCCCTATTAGCAATAGCACATCTACAACCTTAGAGATTTCTGTCACTTCCCCAGATTAAATAGAGACATGAACCCACTATCAAGCATAAATACCCCCTCTTGGAGACATTAGCATCTACTTGTCCAAGATAGCTACTAGAAACAGAGAGAATGCAAGATCTCAAACAACACAGACATGATAGAATCAATAAGATAGAATCATTAACCAATCTGACATAGTAATATCAATATCCTTTGGATCCCCACAAACACAACTCGCATGATTACAAATAGATGATCTGGATCATGAACGGAGCTCACAAGATCTAAACATGGTAGCACAAAGGAGGATAAACAACCATCTATCTACTACATGGACCCGTAGTCCAAGGTGGAACTACTCACACATCATAGAGGAGGCTGGCATGGTGATGAAGAAGGCCTCTGGGATGATCTCTCCCCTCTAGCAAGGTGCCGGGAAGAGCTTCAGATCCCCCAATCTAGGGACGATGGTGGCGGCAGCTACGGACTATTTCGTGGAAGATTGATCGGGTCCTTAGGGTTTAGGTATCGGGGGCTTCTTATAGGCCAAGAGGAAGGCCGAGGGGGTGCCCGAGGCGGCTGCACCCCCAGGCGCAGGCCAGGCCTCCTCCATCTCATCTTCTAGCTCCATGTTCACCACGATAAAATATTGACTTTGGCTTTTGTCCCGTCCAATTCCGAGAATATTCATTTTCTGCCTTTTCTGGAACCAAAAACAACAAAAAATAGGCAACTAGCACTGTGTCATCTTGTTAATAGGTTAGTCCCAGAAATGGAACATCAAAAATTATAGATACGTTTATGATGTATCACATGCCAGCCTTCTAGGGGTCCATGCAATGTTGGCATAACTTTCTTATTCTATATGTTCTTGCTTTAGTACATACTCTTATTCAAGTGTCACATATTCACTGCATACTAAGAGCACCTCCACTCGTTGGGCGTTCCCAGGCTGAAATCCGGTGCTATTTAGCACCAGACGGATGTAACTTTCGGTCTGGGAATGGTTGTTTTCCCACTTTCGTTCCCAGGCGTGGTTCCCAGACGAGGTAAAATCGGTGAGTTTTCTCCCACATTCCGCTCAAATTCAGACAGTTCGGCATAAATGTGAATATAGAGCAATGTTCGGTATAGTTTGGCATGAAATTAAACATAGTTTGGCATAGTTGGGCATAGCTCAACATAGACTGAAATACAAAATAGTTCGGCCTAGTTCGGCTAGATCATGCTCGGCATCTATGTGTTGCCCTTGCGTCCATATATGCTCACCAGATCATTCTGCAACTATTGATGCACTACCGGGTCTCGGATCTCCTGACACATGGCGATGAAGGCAACTTAGGCGGCACCTATTGATCAGGCTCTGCAAGAGGTCCCTATCTGTAGTATGGATCGTCCTGCTCGACCAAATCGACTGGGTCCTTCCTATCATCCTCAATGATCATGTTGTGCAAGCTCACACAACAGTTCATCACTTTCCACATCTGATGTGACACCCTCGGGATCAGGGCTAAACAAATCCTAGACCTTCATCTTACATGAGCTTAACCTTGAGATCGAGGATATCCAGTGAAGAATCGGTAACACAACAGTGACCCTACGACACAAAATTATTAAAACAAGCTCATAACTCAGCAAAGACCCAAATTATTATAGGCAGAGGTCACTGACCACAAACATCAAACAACAGAAGTAAATTATGCTATTAAGTATAGCAAACTTAACAAATGGCCTAAGAGGCCTGAAGCATAACGATGACGTCCCAGCCCATAGATTCCAGGCTTTCGGCTGGGAACCCCAAGCTACTCGTCGGTGTCGATGTCGTACTGAACTCGTCTTCAGGTGAACACTTACTCTGCTACAAAATTATCAACAAAACAAGGGTGAGTACAGGGTGTACTATGCACGACTTATGGCTGGTGGAGTTATTTTGCATAACGTCATCTTTGTTTATAAAACAAGAGATAGAAGAAGCTTGTCTAATCAGAATATTTTAAAAGGGTATAAGAGAGCGACATATCCAAGGTATTGATCATCATCTTCTGATATCCACCAAGTCATCATCATAGAACCTTATCTAGGATCACCCCTTGTACCCATGAGGAAGCATCCTTAAGCACACGTTGATCTGCCAAGTTTTACGACTAGGTTAAAGTTGTCTATGATCATCACATCCGTTCCCAAGTCCTCCATAACCGCGGACGCGGCTTTTCGAAAATATTATTACCCTGCAGGGGTGTACAACTTTACCCACATATACTAACCTTCTCTTAATGCCACATGATTAGTCCTCTTCCTTGGAAGGCCGACAGAGGGTGGTTAGACATGACCTTTACCTTGCTTTCGCCGAGACCATGAGTCACACCCTAAGGATTGTTCCGCCATAACGGGTCAAGTCCCTAAGCCGGTCCTTAGATATGTGAGGCAAGGTTGGTCCAACCAGGGGCTCCATCGACCCCAAGCAACCCGGTCCACGCATCCCTACCTGTTATGAATGCACCTTCACCCGATAAATCTTTCAAAAGGTTTTCTATGCATATGTCGAATGGAATGCCCGAAATATGTGACACATGGAATCTACTAGGCAAGATAGTTGCTCGTGAGGTTTTTCAGGCCCCGTGTGGTTGTACGCTCGTCTTGGTTCAAGAGGTAAGAAATCGGTTCCTAGTGGTGGCGAGCATGGGACTAGAAAGACCACATCCCACCATGGCCTCCCGTACAAGCCTTAGCATGTTTAATATTTACCACTGATCTTATCTCATCACGTTCTCCTCTCATACTAGCTTATCTGCATCTGATACATCATTTAGATGAACCAGCACTAACAACTATGCATGGCTAAGCAGAACAAATATACAAGTTCTAGCAGTGCACACAAGCCAAACCTAGTTATGCTAGGACTAGTGGATCAGGTAATATAAGCTCAAAGGAAGTAATGCAATAGATAGGATACTCTATCTATCGGTAAAAGACCACTGTAGAATCATATGCAACATGGCAAGAATTGAAATACTTTCGAAATCATTGGATTATATCGTGGTGGGGCTATGCTTGCCTTTGCCCGTTGATAATAGATAGATGGATCTTCGAAAGCCTTGGCTTGACTTGATTATAGTTGGTCAAGTATTGTTTTTCAATGGTCTTGATCTCGGTCTTCGATCTCGATCTCGATATCGTATTCTACCGGGAAGAACAAAATACCAGAAAGAAAGGAAACAATCAACACATGGCATTGATGCAATGCTCAAGCAAGGATGATGATATGACAAGTTGAATTGTATTGAAATGTACCCCTAAGGCATGCTTGACAATTTAATCGGGGTTCCGAGGGGTGCAAACCCTAATTCAGAAGAACTCCGGAATCAGTTGTGAGGGGTTACTATGTTGTTCTAATTAAACTTGTTATGAAAGTTGATTATCAATGCATGATTATATATTTAATAGTTAGATCTCATTTTTCTGAACATTTTGATATATTATACATATTTTTCTAATAAATAGATAATAGATATTGAATTTACAATTTTTATTCATTTTCTGTAGTTATTAAAAACTTCTATTACCTCATGCTGACGTCAGCTCAATCTAACCCTAAACTTTTCTCACCTCGGCAGAGGATAGCCACAGTGGCTGACAAGTGGGACCTGGGCCACGCGGCAGCCACACGAGCACCACGTCACCACGACGAGCGGCATGGCAGACGGTGGCGGGGGGCGATGCTGGAGAGCGCGTGGGGCTGCGGGGCTTCATGCGTTTGAATCGGCGCATCGAGGGAAGCTTAAAAGGGGCGGCACCGCTGCAGATTGGTCGTCGGAGCAGCGAGCACGGCGAGCGGAGGCGGCGACAAAGCTTGCAGGAAAACAACGAGCGATGGCTACCGAGCGAGAGAGAGGGACAAGGGGTCTGGGAGAACTGCATGCTCACCTTGAAGCTGAGAAGCTCGACGGAGAGGCAGGAGGAGGCTTGAAACGACGGCAATGGCGACGGTGGTGGTCGTCAGGCTCGGGGAAGATGACCTTGATTCCGGTGATTGGGTGCGCGCGTGCTTCCATGGCTTGGCTAGGAAGGACCGGGAAGACGAGGCAGAGCTCCTGAGATGCTCAACGGGGCTCGGGATGGTCGGGAACGGCGGGGAAAACGGCGGTCGGAGCTAGGGTTTCGGGAGCTCACTGGAGATCGAGATGGAGAGAGGGAGGGAGAAAGATAAGGGTATTGGGAGAGAGAGATCAACACGGCGGTCCTCGCGGCATTCTTATCCTGGCGTCTGGGGGCGGCGGCGTAGGAACGCAACTGCTTCGCGTCACGGTGAAGACGATGGCGTCGAACCGGTATGGACCAGGGATGGGCCAAGGTGGGCGGAAACTGCGCAGGGCGGCAAGGAGAGAAGGGGAGAGGCGAACTGGGCTGGGCCTGGCTGCTCTCAGGTTCTTTTCTTTACAAAATCCTTTTCTTTTTTCTGTTTTTCTCCTTTTCTCTTTGTAGTTTCTATTTCAAATTTGTTTTGAACATTTCAAAAATACCAGAAGGTTTGTAAATTATATGAAATACTCAGGGTCCTTTTAATCAATTTGGGATCCATTATTTTGTTCATTACAACATTCAAAACCTTTTTGATTTTCTTTCACAGAGAGAGGGAAATTAGGGTTTTAGGGTTTGCATTTTTATTTTTGCTTGCATGCATTTTTAATATAATGCCCATGAAATACTCAGGGTCCTTTTAATCAATTTGGGATCCATTATTTTGTTCATTACAACATTCAAAACCTTTTTGATTTTCTTTCACAGAGAGAGGGAAATTAGGGTTTTAGGGTTTGCATTTTTATTTTTGCTTGCATGCATTTTTAATATAATGCCCATGAATGCACAATCAACACTAAACAGGATTAACTAAAACTTGGGTGTTACATCAGATCTTTCGACCAGGTCATAGCAGGGAATCAGAGAACTACAAACCTCAGTTGGAGCATAATAAATGCCCACTCCACTTCCTTCCTACAAGCTTCCGGTTCCTTGTAAAACTGAGCATGCTTGGGGAGCATCAAGCTTGAGATAGTCTTCAGAAATGTTGGCCATCTTGGATTGATGTCATCCGGATGGCATGCACAATCTCGAGGAAGAGCTTTCGGCACATCCTGAAATGGCACGAAAACATGACCTCTTCATGCATTGGCTCATCGGCAAAGTAGTCGGCATACAACATGATATAGGCCTCCATCCGCTGCCTTGCTTTGCACTTTCGGTGACCCTTCATCGAGCCTCACGCTTTGGCGCTGCAGTCTGCGTGTACATCTGGGCTAGAGAGCTGAGGATATGCATGTGCTCTGCATATTCGGCGGCTGCGGCAGACTCTTCCTCCAGCAAAAGGGCGAACATATCCTCGTCGTCGGAGTCCATGGCCGAACAGGCAAAATGCCAAACACTTCGTGGGCAAGGTGAAGGGAGCTCGGAAAAAATCCGAGCTGCAACGAAGGCAGGACGGCGAAACGAGGCCTAGGACGAGGGGAAAGGATGCGGCGATGGCGGCAGACCTATCTACATGCGTGGATTGGGCTTGGCGGGGTGGGGCTTCGTCGGCGATGACATGGTTGCGGGGGTAGCTGGGGGAAAGCTATCTATCGTGGGAGATCCGAGTCGCGGTGGAGAATGGGGTTGTATCACCGACATGGTTGGCCCACCTATTTTTCGCTGCGTCCGGTGTTCCCAGGCGGTCCAGCTCCTCGGGTTCAGCTTGTGAAAGCTGGATGAAAGTTGGACCAAATCCGGCGGAATTCAGCATCCTGGGAACACGACTGGATGAATTTTCGCCATGTGGATGTAAAAATCGCCCCGGGAACACACTCCTAGGAACGCTAGTGGAGATGTTCTAAGCTATTCAGTGCAAGGTGACCATGATTAACTTATGAGGTGCATTTCTGCAGGTTTAGAACACAGGTTCTACGAAGATATAGAAACAACTAAATAAGATATAGAAACAACTAAATGAATACCATACAAATTGTGGAGAATCTCCTTTGTAATCTAAATGCTTAAAGTTGATTTTTGGCCGGTGTTTCATCCGAGGTCTGCTGATGCTGCAAAGTGGCACTACTGTTGGTTCGTAGGGTGTCTTTCATGGTTATTTCTAAGTATACTGCAACTATGCTAGCAACGACAAGGCTATGTTAAAAGGACACAATTGTCGGATACACTTGGGTGTGTTTCGACATATACATGATTTGAGACAAATAGTTACTTATTACTAATCACTCCCATGCTCATATCTTCAACATTGTTTTTGGAGATTTCTTTGTACTGAATATGAAATACGGTGATAGGCCTACAAGACCACAACACTGTTGTATCCCTAGGATCCTACTAGGTGCAAATCTAACCGAGAAGATCCTTTCTATTGATCATAATTGAGTCGGTGTACGGGAAAGAGACAAAGAGATGGAATTTGTACCTTCTCCTTGACTAGACGTGCCCGAGGCGTTGGTCATGGTGGTGCAGCGACAGCGAGAACAGATTGTGGGTGAGTCGACGGCGCTTACCGCTGCTCCTATGCTCTACCTAGATCGGCGAGAACAGATTGTGGGTGAGTCGACAGCGCTTACCGGCGCTTACAGATGGTGGGGTGTACGGCTTGCGGTGAACCTCATAACATGAGTCGCTGGCCCCTACCTATTTATATAGTACATTGCAATAGGGTCCCACCAACCATGTAGGATTAGGTGACCCTGATCAGGGCACGAATCAAAGGGCCCGATGAGCCGTTGCGCCCACTCGGTAGGAGATCAATCTAACATTCTTCCCTTGATCTCAACATATACTTTTAACTATATACTTTTCACTTTACTCGTTTTATCACTGATCACTCCGTAGAGCATGTTTCATCGTCACAGCTCAACTACTGTTAGAATTAGATAGCTACAACATACCTCTCTGTTTTGAAACAAATTATGTTCCTTTTTGGTCCTTTCATGATCTAGGAATCATAGGATTTTCCGTAAACCCATGCCGGCTAAGTGTTCTCTGAATACATTATGTGGTAAGCCTTTCGTAAGCGGATTCGCATGCATATCCTTTATCCTTATATGCTCGAGACTTATAGTGTGATCCTGGATTTTACCTTTCACAACATAATACTTTATCTCAATTGGTTTTATAGCATTACTCGACTTGTTTTTGTGAGTATAGAATACTGTGGGCTGGTTGTCGCAATACATCTTTAGTGGTTTTTCAATGCAATCTACCACTTTCAAGTCGAATATAAATTTCTTTAACCATATTGCCTTTCCCATGGCCTCATAACATGCTATAAATTCTACATACATCGTGGATGATGCAACTATTGAATGTTTGGAGCTTCTCCATGAAATAGTCCCGCCTACGAGAGTAAATACATATCCTGACGTGGATTTTCTATCATCTTTGTCTCCCGCAAAATCTTCATCTGAATACCCTCTTATCTCTAGGCAATCAGATCTTCTATATGTTAGCATGAGGTCCTTTGTGCCTTGCGCATAACACAATGCTTTCATTACCATCTTCCAGTGCTCTATGCATGTATTATCTTGATATCTACCAAGTACCCCGGTGATAAAAGCTAAGTCAGGGCAAGTGCACACTTGTGCATACTATAAACTTCCAACAACCGAAGCATATGGTACCGCTTTCATTTGATCGATGTATTGGTTTTTGAGACATTAAAATTTCCTAAAATTGTCACCCTTGACTACAGGAGCAGGTGTGGCATTACTCACATGCATATTGTATTTCTTTAGAACATTTTCTAAATATGCCTTTTGCAATAGTCCTAGAACCCCATTTTTCCTATCTTGGTGAATTTCTATGTCCAAAACATATGAAGCTTCACCAAGATCTTTCATATCAAAATTTGAGGACATGAACTTCTTTGTTTCTTGTAGCAGACTAACATCACTTCTTGCATGCAAGATATCATCCACACACAGAATTAGGAAAATATATTTCCCATTTTTAACTTTGCATAAACGCAATTGTTCTCAATATTATCTTTAAACCCAAATCTCTTAAGTGTCTCATTAAACTTTAGATACCACTATCTAGAGGCTTACTTTAATCCATAAATGAATTTCTTTAAGTGGCATCCCATATTTTCCTTTCCTTCCATGATAAAACCCTTGGTTTTTTTCATGTAGAAACTTTCTTCTAAATCCCGATTTAGAAATGACGTCTTTACATCCATATGATGTAGCTTTAAATCAAAATGTGCCACTAATGCCATTATAATTTTGAAGGAATCCTTACATGACACTGGAGAAAAATTCTCATTGTAATCAACCCATTCGCTTTGTGTAAATCCTTTTGCCACAAGTCGTGCTTTATACTTTTCTATATTCCCACTAGAGTCACATCTCATCTTCCATGTCCTCAATCCACTTTTATGAGTGAGGGATTCTCATGGATTCTTCATATGGAGTGGGACCACCCTCCATATGAACTCTTTCTGTATTATAAACTTTATAATCAGTAGAAATGGATGATATTTTAATTCTTTGAGACCATGTAGGGGCCTCATTTACTGGCACATTATGTGTCTCAACTTGTGGCACATCTTTTAGAGGTGGATGCTGCTTCTCCCTCTTATGCGCAATAGTGGGTTCAATCTGCTCCTGACGAACAGGTTCCGGATCTTCACTCATTGTTTCCATGGGTGCAGTTGCAATAGTTGCTTACACCACAACCTCAGGGATTATTGGTGCAGGAACAACAAGTAGTGAAAAGAATGGCTTCTGAGTTATCGGATTAGGTGCATGCACCTTCTTCTCCTCAAGATCAATTTTTCAAGATACCATGCTCCCCCTCATCATTTCATCCTCTAAGAAGACTACATGTCTTGTTTTTTACAAACTTTGTGTATCTGTCTAGACAGTAGAAACGAAAACCTTTTTATGTTTTCGATAGCCAATGAAATGGCAACTGACTGATTTGGAATCTAGTTTCACAATATTTGGATTAAACGCTTTGGCCTCATCTGGACTCTCCTACACCCGCAAGTGGTGTAGAGAGGGTACTCTTTCTGTTCACATCTCGTACGACGTTTTGGGCACCGATTTTTTGGTACTCCATTAAGAATGTGAATGGCGGTTTTTAGTGCGATTTAGCTAATAAAATGGCACGCTTGAGGGAGCGCGACCCGTTCCGTCGCTCGTGCGTGCACGTGTCAGACACGGACTGTCTCGTGGGGTTTCCTGCTCTCTTTTATTGTACGACATGTGGAGGCTGTGGAGAGGCACGGTTAAATTTTTATTTTTTATTTTCTGGATCCAAACACGAAATAATGAATAACTTTTGAATCGAGAGTCCAAATCGAAATCCATTTTCATGATTGTGCTAATCATGTTGAGATTTTTAAAACTAGATCCTATGTTGATAGGTTTTGACGAACTTTTTTTACCGCCCTTGGTCCCTATATTGCACCGCCTCCGGTCATATTGCACGGGCGATGTCATAATAGTATGCCATCTTTGTACTGCATTTTTTGTATTTTTTGCAGTGCCTTCGGTCATAGTGCACTGCACGACATCATGAAAGTGCACCGCCCGTGCACTGCCTTCTTGCACAATGGTGCACTGCCTTCGATCGCAGTGCACTACGTGATGTACTGAAAGTGTACCACTCCTGCACTGCCTTTCTGTTTTGCGATGCACTACCTTCGGTTGTAGTGCACGGGACGGTGCTCCGGCAGTGCACGTACCGTGCACTTCCTTGTTGTACTATATTGCACTGCCTTTGGTGGCAGTGCAATGTGCGGTATCGTGGCAGTGTATTGCCATGTACTTCCTTGTTGTACTATGTTGCACTGCTTTTGGTGGTAGTGCAATACGCGGTGTCCCGACAGTGTATTGTGTGGTGTCTTGGCAGTGTACTGCCCGTGCACTGCCTTGTTATACTATGTTACACTGCATTCGATCACAATGCATAGAGCGATGGCATTATGAACTGCCTTTTGGTTCTGTTTGTACTGCATACGGTGGCGTCCTTGCAGTGCATCGTGCACTGCATGTATGTTCCACGGTGCACTGCCTTTGATCGTAGTGCACGGGTGGTCCAGCGGCAGTACACTATGTTTTTTCTTTTTCTTTTTTTGTGGGGCACTGTATTTTCATACATACTGTCGTCGATGGTAGTACACTGGTTTTCCGTTTGTACAGAGGATACAAGAAATATGAAAAAAATAAGTGAGCTAGACATCCTGAAAGACAGAGCAGTAAACAACACGCTGCCTCTACTACGTCACCACGTGGCACGTCACCACACGCGATCCCCGGTGTTCCGGCATGCTCGCCCCGCGTGCGCTGTAGAGCACGTGCTCACGCTAGTGCTACCCTAGAAGTTGCATTTGTTAACCTCATAGTTGAGGACAAATAGGCTATCTGGAACTTGCAATGATGTTTAAGTTCTTCTCTGGTGTATTACCTTATATATTAAGTTGTTCGTTAGTTGATCTTTTCCTTTGTAAGAATGCCTGATTTTGGTGATGCAAGTAGCTATTAGGTGTTTCTTTTTTTGTTACCTTTGTCATGTCCTCCAAAGACGATGTCCTTTCTTTTGTGTTTTGGTCTGTATATATGAAGTAGGTTCAGCTGCAACAGTCACCGCGTGTTGTTTCTGTACTTGCTTCTAAAATAGCTTAAATCATATGCGTTCTTCGCTCACCTCTTACTCAAACACAATTTTTTATGCATGGTTAATATGGTGGTTGTTGAATCATTTACCAATGTGAGAGCCATGGGGTCATGCACCAAGGCAACCCCTAACACAATGTTTGGTTATCTGTTTCGCTATTAGCTTATCCTGGCTACCTCTTTTTGAACTCTGAATTTTATGGAGAAGACTACAACCTTTGTTTCATTTCCTACTGCTGGTCATCATTAATTATGTAATGGAGATGATGATAACATTATTTATATTGCTAGGAGTGAGTGGCAAATCAACTGAATGTTTATATTGCTAGGAGTGAGTGGCAAATCAATATCCTTTGGATCCCCACAAACACAACTCGCATGATTACAAATAGATGATCTGGATCATGAACGGAGCTCACAAGATCTAAACATGGTAGCACAAAGGAGGAGAAACAACCATCTATCTACTACATGGACCCGTAGTCCAAGGTGGAACTACTCACACATCATAGAGGAGGCTGGCATGGTGATGAAGAAGGCCTCTGGGATGATCTCTCCCCTCTGGCAAGGTGCCGGGAAGAGATTCAGATCCCCCAATCTAGGGACGATGGTGGCGGCAGCTACGGACTATTTCGTGGAAGATTGATCGGGTCCTTAGGGTTTAGGTATCGGGGGCTTCTTATAGGCCAAGAGGAAGGCCGAGGGGGTGCCCGAGGCGGCTGCACCCCCAGGCGCAGGCCAGGCCTCCTCCATCTCATCTTCTAGCTCCATGTTCACCACGATAAAATATTGACTTTGGCTTTTGTCCCGTCCAATTCCGAGAATATTCATTTTCTGCCTTTTCTGGAACCAAAAACAACAAAAAATAGGCAACTAGCACTGTGTCATCTTGTTAATAGGTTAGTCCCAGAAATGGAACATCAAAAATTATAGATACGTTTATGATGTATCACATGCCAGCCTTCTAGGGGTCCATGCAATGTTGGCATAACTTTATTATTCTATATGTTCTTGCTTTAGTACATACTCTTATTCAAGTGTCACATATTCACTGCATACTAAGAGCACCTCCACTCGTTGGGCGTTCCCAGGCTGAAATCCGGTGCTATTTAGCACCAGACGGATGTAACTTTCGGTCTGGGAATGGTTGTTTTCCCACTTTCGTTCCCAGGCGTGGTTCCCAGACGAGGTAAAATCGGTGAGTTTTCTCCCACATTCCGCTCAAATTCAGACAGTTCGGCATAAATGTGAATATAGAGCAATGTTCGGTATAGTTTGGCATGAAATTAAACATAGTTTGGCATAGTTGGGCATAGCTCAACATAGACTGAAATACAAAATAGTTCGGCCTAGTTCGGCTAGATCATGCTCGGCATCTATGTGTTGCCCTTGCGTCCATATATGCTCACCAGATCATTCTGCAACTATTGATGCACTACCGGGTCTCGGATCTCCTGACACATGGCGATGAAGGCAACTTAGGCGGCACCTATTGATCAGGCTCTGCAAGAGGTCCCTATCTGTAGTATGGATCGTCCTGCTAGACCAAATCGACTGGGTCCTTCCTATCATCCTCAATGATCATGTTGTGCAAGCTCACACAACAGTTCATCACTTTCCACATCTGATGTGACACCCTCGGGATCAGGGCTAAACAAATCCTAGACCTTCATCTTACATGAGCTTAACCTTGAGATCGAGGATATCCAGTGAAGAATCGGTAACACAACAGTGACCCTACGACACAAAATTATTAAAACAAGCTCATAACTCAGCAAAGACCCAAATTATTATAGGCAGAGGTCACTGACCACAAACATCAAACAACAGAAGTAAATTATGCTATTAAGTATAGCAAACTTAACAAATGGCCTAAGAGGCCTGAAGCATAACGATGACGTCCCAGCCCATAGATTCCAGGCTTCCGGCTGGGAACCCCAAGCTACTCGTCGGTGTCGATGTCGTACTGAACTCGTCTTCAGGTGAACACTTACTCTGCTACAAAATTATCAACAAAACAAGGGTGAGTACAGGGTGTACTATGCACGACTTATGGCTGGTGGAGTTATTTTGCATAACGTCATCTTTGTTTATAAAACAAGAGATAGAAGAAGCTTGTCTAATCAGAATATTTTAAAAGGGTATAAGAGAGCGACATATCCAAGGTATTGATCATCATCTTCTGATATCCACCAAGTCATCATCATAGAACCTTATCTAGGATCACCCCTTGTACCCATGAGGAAGCATCCTTAAGCACACGTTGATCTGCCAAGTTTTACGACTAGGTTAAAGTTGTCTATGATCATCACATCCGTTCCCAAGTCCTCCATAACCGCGGACACGGCTTTTCGAAAATATTATTACCCTGCAGGGGTGTACAACTTTACCCACACATACTAACCTTCTCTTAATGCCACATGATTAGTCCTCTTCCTTGGAAGGCCGACAGAGGGTGGTTAGACATGACCTTTACCTTGCTTTCGCCGAGACCATGAGTCACACCCTAAGGATTGTTCCGCCATAACGGGTCAAGTCCCTAAGCCGGTCCTTAGATATGTGAGGCAAGGTTGGTCCAACCAGGGGCTCCATCGACCCCAAGCAACCCGGTCCACGCATCCCTACCTGTTATGAATGCACCTTCACCCGATAAATCTTTCAAAAGGTTTTCTATGCATATGTCGAATGGAATGCCCGAAATATGTGACACATGGAATCTACTAGGCAAGATAGTTGCTCGTGAGGTTTTTCAGGCCCCGTGTGGTTGTACGCTCGTCTTGGTTCAAGAGGTAAGAAATCGGTTCCTAGTGGTGGCGAGCATGGGACTAGAAAGACCACATCCCACCATGGCCTCCCGTACAAGCCTTAGCATGTTTAATATTTACCACTGATCTTATCTCATCACGTTCTCCTCTCATACTAGCTTATCTGCATCTGATACATCATTTAGATGAACCAGCACTAACAACTATGCATGGCTAAGCAGAACAAATATACAAGTTCTAGCAGTGCACACAAGCCAAACCTAGTTATGCTAGGACTAGTGGATCAGGTAATATAAGCTCAAAGGAAGTAATGCAATAGATAGGATACTCTATCTATTGGTAAAAGACCACTGTAGAATCATATGCAACATGGCAAGAATTGAAATACTTTCGAAATCATTGGATTATATCGTGGTGGGGCTATGCTTGCCTTTGCCCGTTGATAATAGATAGATGGATCTTCGAAAGCCTTGGCTTGACTTGATTATAGTTGGTCAAGTATTGTTTTTCAATGGTCTTGATCTCGGTCTTCGATCTCGATCTCGATATCGTATTCTACCGGGAAGAACAAAATACCAGAAAGAAAGGAAACAATCAACACATGGCATTGATGCAATGCTCAAGCAAGGATGATGATATGACAAGTTGAATTGTATTGAAATGTACCCCTAAGGCATGCTTGACAATTTAATCGGGGTTCCGAGGGGTGCAAACCCTAATTCAGAAGAACTCCGGAATCAGTTGTGAGGGGTTACTATGTTGTTCTAATTAAACTTGTTATGAAAGTTGATTATCAATGCATGATTATATATTTAATAGTTAGATCTCATTTTTCTGAACATTTTGATATATTATACATATTTTTCTAATAAATAGATAATAGATATTGAATTTACAATTTTTATTCATTTTCTGTAGTTATTAAAAACTTCTATTACCTCATGCTGACGTCGGCTCAATCTAACCCTAAACTTTTCTCACCTCGGCAGAGGATAGCCACAGTGGCTGACAAGTGGGACCTGGGCCACGCGGCAGCCACACGAGCACCACGTCACCACGACGAGCGGCATGGCAGACGGTGGCGGGGGGCGATGCTGGAGAGCGCGTGGGGCTGCGGGGCTTCATGCGTTTGAATCGGCGCATCGAGGGAAGCTTAAAAGGGGCGGCACCGCTGCAGATTGGTCGTCGGAGCAGCGAGCACGGCGAGCGGAGGCGGCGACAAAGCTTGCAGGAAAACAACGAGCGATGGCTACCGAGCGAGAGAGAGGGACAAGGGGTCTGGGAGAACTGCATGCTCACCTTGAAGCTGAGAAGCTCGACGGAGAGGCAGGAGGAGGCTTGAAACGACGGCAATGGCGACGGTGGTGGTCGTCAGGCTCGGGGAAGATGACCTTGATTCCGGTGATTGGGTGCGCGCGTGCTTCCATGGCTTGGCTAGGAAGGACCGGGAAGACGAGGCAGAGCTCCTGAGATGCTCAGCGGGGCTCGGGATGGTCGGGAACGGCGGGGAAAACGGCGGTCGGAGCTAGGGTTTCGGGAGCTCACTGGAGATCGAGATGGAGAGAGGGAGGGAGAAAGATAAGGGTATTGGGAGAGAGAGATCAACACGGCGGTCCTCGCGGCATTCTTATCCTGGCGTCTGGGGGTGGCGGCGTAGGAACGCAACTGCTTCGCGTCACGGTGAAGACGATGGCGTCGAACCGGTATGGACCAGGGATGGGCCAAGGTGGGCGGAAACTGTGCAGGGCGGCAAGGAGAGAAGGGGAGAGGCGAACTGGGCTGGGCCTGGCTGCTCTCAGGTTCTTTTCTTTACAAAATCCTTTTCTTTTTTCTGTTTTTCTCCTTTTCTCTTTGTAGTTTCTATTTCAAATTTGTTTTGAACATTTCAAAAATACCAGAAGGTTTGTAAATTATATGAAATACTCAGGGTCCTTTTAATCAATTTGGGATCCATTATTTTGTTCATTACAACATTCAAAACCTTTTTGATTTTCTTTCACAGAGAGAGGGAAATTAGGGTTTTAGGGTTTGCATTTTTAATTTTGCTTGCATGCATTTTTAATATAATGCCCATGAAATACTCAGGGTCCTTTTAATCAATTTGGGATCCATTATTTTGTTCATTACAACATTCAAAACCTTTTTGATTTTCTTTCACAGAGAGAGGGAAATTAGGGTTTTAGGGTTTGCATTTTTATTTTTGCTTGCATGCATTTTTAATATAATGCCCATGAATGCACAATCAACACTAAACAGGATTAACTAAAACTTGGGTGTTACATCAGATCTTTCGACCAGGTCATAGCAGGGAATCAGAGAACTACAAACCTCAGTTGGAGCATAATAAATGCCCACTCCACTTCCTTCCTACAAGCTTCCGGTTCCTTGTAAAACTGAGCATGCTTGGGGAGCATCAAGCTTGAGATAGTCTTCAGAAATGTTGGCCATCTTGGATTGATGTCATCCGGATGGCATGCACAATCTCGAGGAAGAGCTTTCGGCACATCCTGAAATGGCACGAAAACATGACCTCTTCATGCATTGGCTCATCGGCAAAGTAGTCGGCATACAACATGATATAGGCCTCCATCCGCTGCCTTGCTTTGCACTTTCGGTGACCCTTCATCGAGCCTCACGCTTTGGCGCTGCAGTCTGCGTGTACATCTGGGCTAGAGAGCTGAGGATATGCATGTGCTCTGCATATTCGGCAGCTGCGGCAGACTCTTCCTCCAGCAAAAGGGCGAACATATCCTCGTCGTCAGAGTCCATGGCCGAACAGGCAAAATGCCAAACACTTCGTGGGCAAGGTGAAGGGAGCTCGGAAAAAATCCGAGCTGCAGCGAAGGCAGGACGGCGAAACGAGGCCTAGGACGAGGGGAAAGGATGCGGCGATGGCGGCAGACCTATCTACATGCGTGGATTGGGCTTGGCGGGGTGGGGCTTCGTCGGCGATGACATGGTTGCGGGGGTAGCTGGGGGAAAGCTATCTATCGTGGGAGATCCGAGTCGCGGTGGAGAATGGGGTTGTATCACCGACATGGTTGGCCCACCTATTTTTCGCTGCGTCCGGTGTTCCCAGGCGGTCCAGCTCCTCGGGTTCAGCTTGTGAAAGCTGGATGAAAGTTGGACCAAATCCGGCGGAATTCGGCATCCTGGGAACACGACTGGATGAATTTTCGCCATGTGGATGTAAAAATCGCCCCGGGAACACACTCCTAGGAACGCTAGTGGAGATGTTCTAAGCTATTCAGTGCAAGGTGACCATGATTAACTTATGAGGTGCATTTCTGCAGGTTTAGAACACAGGTTCTACGAAGATATAGAAACAACTAAATAAGATATAGAAACAACTAAATGAATACCATACAAATTGTGGAGAATCTCCTTTGTAATCTAAATGCTTAAAGTTGATTTTTGGCCGGTGTTTCATCCGAGGTCTGCTGATGCTGCAAAGTGGCACTACTGTTGGTTCGTAGGGTGTCTTTCATGGTTATTTCTAAGTATACTGCAACTATGCTAGCAACGACAAGGCTATGTTAAAAGGACACAATTGTCGGATACACTTGGGTGTGTTTCGACATATACATGATTTGAGACAAATAGTTACTTATTACTAATCACTCCCATGCTCATATCTTCAACATTGTTTTTGGAGATTTCTTTGTACTGAATATGAAATACGGTGATAGGCCTACAAGACCACAACACTGTTGTATCCCTAGGATCCTACTAGGTGCAAATCTAACCGAGAAGATCCTTTCTATTGATCATAATTGAGTCGGTGTACGGGAAAGAGACAAAGAGATGGAATTTGTACCTTCTCCTTGGCTAGACGTGCCCGAGGCGTTGGTCATGGTGGTGCAGCGACAGCGAGAACAGATTGTGGGTGAGTCGACGGCGCTTACCGCTGCTCCTATGCTCTACCTAGATCGGCGAGAACAGATTGTGGGTGAGTCGACAGCGCTTACCGGCGCTTACAGATGGTGGGGTGTACGGCTTGCGGTGAACCTCATAACATGAGTCGCTGGCCCCTACCTATTTATATAGTACATTGCAATAGGGTCCCACCAACCATGTAGGATTAGGTGACCCTGATCAGGGCACGAATCAAAGGGCCCGATGAGCCGTTGCACCCACTCGGTAGGAGATCAATCTAACATTCTTCCCTTGATCTCAACATATACTTTTAACTATATACTTTTCACTTTACTCGTTTTATCACTGATCACTCCGTAGAGCATGTTTCATCGTCACAGCTCAACTACTGTTAGAATTAGATAGCTACAACATACCTCTCTGTTTTGAAACAAATTATGTTCCTTTTTGGTCCTTTCATGATCCAGGAATCATAGGATTTTCCGTAAACCCATGCCGGCTAAGTGTTCTCTGAATACATTATGTGGTAAGCCTTTCGTAAGCGGATTCGCATGCATATCCTTTATCCTTATATGCTCGAGACTTATAGTGTGATCCTGGATTTTACCTTTCACAACATAATACTTTATCTCAATTGGTTTTATAGCATTACTCGACTTGTTTTTGTGAGTATAGAATACTGTGGGCTGGTTGTCGCAATACATCTTTAGTGGTTTTTCAATGCAATCTACCACTTTCAAGTCGAATATAAATTTCTTTAACCATATTGCCTTTCCCATGGCCTCATAACATGCTATAAATTCTACATACATCGTGGATGATGCAACTATTGAATGTTTGGAGCTTCTCCATGAAATAGTCCCGCCTACGAGAGTAAATACATATCCTGACGTGGATTTTCTATCATCTTCGTCTCCCGCAAAATCTTCATCTGAATACCCTCTTATCTCTAGGCAATCAGATCTTGTATATGTTAGCATGAGGTCCTTTGTGCCTTGCGCATAACACAATGCTTTCATTACCATCTTCCAGTGCTCTATGCATGTATTATCTTGATATCTACCAAGTACCCCGGTGATAAAAGCTAAGTCAGGGCAAGTGCACACTTGTGCATACTATAAACTTCCAACAACCGAAGCATATGGTACCGCTTTCATTTGATCGATGTATTGGTTTTTGAGACATTAAAATTTCCCAAAATTGTCACCCTTGACTACAGGAGCAGGTGTGGCATTACTCACATGCATATTGTATTTCTTTAGAACATTTTCTAAATATGCCTTTTGCAATAGTCCTAGAACCCCATTTTTCCTATCTTGGTGAATTTCTATGTCCAAAACATATGAAGCTTCACCAAGATCTTTCATATCAAAATTTGAGGACATGAACTTCTTTGTTTCTTGTAGCAGACTAACATCACTTCTTGCATGCAAGATATCATCCACACACAGAATTAGGAAAATATATTTCCCATTTTTAACTTTGCATAAACGCAGTTGTTCTAAATATTATCTTTAAACCCAAATCTCTTAAGTGTCTCATTAAACTTTAGATACCACTATCTAGAGGCTTACTTTAATCCATAAATGAATTTCTTTAAGTGGCATCCCATATTTTCCTTTCCTTCCATGATAAAACCCTTGGTTTTTTTCATGTAGAAACTTTCTTCTAAATCCCGATTTAGAAATGACGTCTTTACATCCATATGATGTAGCTTTAAATCAAAATGTGCCACTAATGCCATTATAATTTTGAAGGAATCCTTACATGACACTGGAGAAAAATTCTCATTGTAATCAACCCATTCGCTTTGTGTAAATCCTTTTGCCACAAGTCGTGCTTTATACTTTTCTATATTCCCACTAGAGTCACATCTCATCTTCCATGTCCTCAATCCACTTTTATGAGTGAGGGATTCTCATGGATTCTTCATATGGAGTGGTACCACCCTCCATATGAACTCTTTCTGTATTATAAACTTTATAATCAGTAGAAATGGATGATATTTTAATTCTTTGAGACCATGTAGGGGCCTCATTTACTGGCACATTATGTGTCTCAACTTGTGGCACATCTTTTAGAGGTGGATGCTGCTTCTCCCTCTTATGCGCAATAGTGGGTTCAATCTGCTCCTGACGAACAGGTTCCGGATCTTCACTCATTGTTTCCATGGGTGCAGTTGCAACAGTTGCTTACACCACAACCTCAGGGATTATTGGTGCAGGAACAACAAGTAGTGAAAAGAATGGCTTCTGAGTTATCGGATTAGGTGCATGCACCTTCTTCTCCTCAAGATCAATTTTTCAAGATACCATGCTCCCCCTCATCATTTCATCCTCTAAGAAGACTACATGTCTTGTTTTTTACAAACTTTGTGTATCTGTCTAGACAGTAGAAACGAAAACCTTTTTATGTTTTCGATAGCCAATGAAATGGCAACTGACTGATTTGGAATCTAGTTTCACAATATTTGGATTAAACGCTTTGGCCTCATCTGGACTCTCCTACACCCGCAAGTGGTGTAGAGAGGGTACTCTTTCTGTTCACATCTTGTACGACGTTTTGGGCACCGATTTTTTGGTACTCCATTAAGAATGTGAATGGCGGTTTTTAGTGCGATTTAGCTAATAAAATGGCACGCTTGAGGGAGCGCGACCCGTTCCGTCGCTCGTGCGTGCACGTGTCAGACACGGACTGTCTCGTGGGGTTTCCTGCTCTCTTTTATTGTACGACATGTGGAGGCTGTGGAGAGGCACGGTTAAATTTTTATTTTTTATTTTCTGGATCCAAACACGAAACAATGAATAACTTTTGAATCGAGAGTCCAAATCGAAATCCATTTTCATGATTGTGCTAATCATGTTGAGATTTTTAAAACTAGATATCATGTTGATAGGTTTTGACGAACTTTTTTTACCGCCCTTGGTCCCTATATTGCACCGCCTCCGGTCATATTGCACGGGCGATGTCATAATAGTATGCCATCTTTGTACTGCATTTTTTGTATTTTTTGCAGTGCCTTCGGTCATAGTGCACTGCACGACATCATGAAAGTGCACCGCCCGTGCACTGCCTTCTTGCACAATGGTGCACTGCCTTCGATCGCAGTGCACTACGTGATGTACTGAAAGTGTACCACTCCTGCACTGCCTTTCTGTTTTGCGATGCACTACCTTCGGTTGTAGTGCACGGGACGGTGCTCCGGCAGTGCACGTACCGTGCACTTCCTTGTTGTACTATATTGCACTGCCTTTGGTGGCAGTGCAATGTGCGGTATCGTGGCAGTGTATTGCCATGTACTTCCTTGTTGTACTATGTTGCACTTCTTTTGGTGGTAGTGCACTACGCGGTGTCCCGACAGTGTATTGTGTGGTGTCTTGGCAGTATACTGCCCGTGCACTGCCTTGTTATACTATGTTACACTGCATTCGATCACAATGCATAGAGCGATGGCATTATGAACTGCCTTTTGGTTCTGTTTGTACTGCATACGGTGGCGTCCTTGCAGTGCATCGTGCACTGCATGTATGTTCCACGGTGCACTGCCTTTGATCGTAGTGCACGGGTGGTCCAGCGGCAGTACACTATGTTTTTTCTTTTTCTTTTTTTGTGGGGCACTGTATTTTCATACATACTGTCGTCGATGGTAGTACACTGGTTTTCCGTTTGTACAGAGGATACAAGAAATATGAAAAAAATAAGTGAGCTAGACATCCTGAGAGACAGAGCAGTAAACAACACGCTGCCTCTACTACGTCACCACGTGGCACGTCACCACACGCGATCCCCGGTGTTCCGGCATGCTCGCCCCGCGTGCGCTGTAGAGCACGTGCTCACGCTAGTGCTACCCTAGAAGTTGCATTTGTTAACCTCATAGTTGAGGACAAATAGGCTATCTGGAACTTGCAATGATGTTTAAGTTCTTCTCTGGTGTATTACCTTATATATTAAGTTGTTCGTTAGTTGATCTTTTCCTTTGTAAGAATGCCTGATTTTGGTGATGCAAGTAGCTATTAGGTGTTTCTTTTTTTGTTACCTTTGTCATGTCCTCCAAAGACGATGTCCTTTCTTTTGTGTTTTGGTCTGTATATATGAAGTAGGTTCAGCTGCAACAGTCACCGCGTGTTGTTTCTGTACTTGCTTCTAAAATAGCTTAAATCATATGCGTTCTTCGCTCACCTCTTACTCAAACACAATTTTTTATGCATGGTTAATATGGTGGTTGTTGAATCATTTACCAATGTGAGAGCCATGGGGTCATGCACCAAGGCAACCCCTAACACAATGTTTGGTTATCTGTTTCGCTATTAGCTTATCCTGGCTACCTCTTTTTGAACTCTGAATTTTATGGAGAAGACTACAACCTTTGTTTCATTTCCTACTGCTGGTCATCATTAATTATGTAATGGAGATGATGATAACATTATTTATATTGCTAGGAGTGAGTGGCAAATCAACTGAATGTTTAGCTCATGGAGCTATCATCCTAGGATCCAGGTGGCACATGTCAAACCATTTGTTTCAGGTTATCCTATGTTTTTGTAGTCCATGATGCTGAATGAGGTTGGTCTTAGAGCATCTGGTTTATTTTTACCCTGTCCGTTTGATTTTTCTATCGTCTTATTTTGAATTTTTTTCTTTATCTTACATATCATATTTTGGTTGGTCTGTTTGCTAATGTATAGACACTGATGGCATGTTCGATGGATAAGTATCTTGACCAGCTAATCCCCGTTAGTTCTTGTGGCTGTTGTAGGATTACTTCTCTCTATTTTTGTTATTATATATCCTTTCTATTTAATCCCATTTTCTCTGTACTCGTCAGTCGGGGTTGTGTACTTTCACTAATGGGAGCAATCCAATGATGGGTTGCTCCATCATTGGATCTACGTGTATACCAAAAGAGCGCAAATGTGTCAATGCTCAAATGACTTTCCTTTTTAGTAGCAAAAGAGCACAAGTGCATGATGAGTTGTTCTATACTCAAAATAGGAGTATTCCTTAGTATAAGCATGTGTAAATATGTTTTTAAGGTCACAATCCAGAATTTGTGGTAACAATTATCCAATGTTGCTTTAGCACTGTGTATCTTGTAGATAGTTAATATGTGGTCAGTTTAGTGTTTGTTAATATTCGCCTTTTTTAGAATTTCTTTAGTTACAAATGTTACTGTACTAATGTCTTTCTGAACTGATTTTCCAAAACATTTGCCAGTGGTGCTTATTAATAATGTGTTTATCAAAACTGGTTGTTTCTTCTCTATGGTGTTTTTAGGTGAGTTCCTCTAGCCTGGGTTTATGTTGTTCTGGAGCTAAAGTACACTGGGCCCCACTTGAGAATTGTATCAGGTGAGAAAATTAGTTCCAGCAGTGTAACTAGTGTAATTATACTACAAACTAGATAAATTCAGTGGTATTTTTTTATAATCCAAGCAGGTTGTGTGTTTCTTAGTTTATATATCAATTACTAGAGTTGTTCATGTCACTGCGGGAGCAAGACTAGCTGCTAGCAAAACTGAGTTAAAACCGAACATAGGTAACCAAATCCTCTCTTCCTCATTGCTCGCTCTGTATATATATTTAATCTCCACATATCCGTTTGTTTGTTTGCGCAAATTTGATTACATGGTGTTTAGCGAAAATCCAAGTGGTTGTCCTCATGTTTTGTTTTCTACTCTTTTAATGTTTCTGTTGAACATATATG
Source organism: Avena sativa (assembly GCA_916181665.1). NCBI lineage: Eukaryota > Viridiplantae > Streptophyta > Magnoliopsida > Poales > Poaceae > Avena > Avena sativa. The sequence goes on from OV702282.1 coordinate 203,104,224, forward strand.
ATAACTAAAAGTGAGTTGTTTTCTAATTTTGTCTTTTATGTTCTCCAAATTTTGTTTTTAGCCGCCTTCTCTTTATGGTCGGCCTAAGTTACCGCCTTGCATCTTTCCCTCAGCGTCTCTACTTCCACCGTCTCCTGGGACCACACCATGCTTGATGAGTACATCGCGGAGCCAAAGCTCTTAAACCGCTCGCCTCATTCCTTCAGTTCACCTAGAACGCTCCCCACCACCTAGCTTCTCATGTGTTCTCTTGGTGTGGTTCTTTGCAGGTAGAGGTGCAGGGAGAAATGCTCAAGAAGGCATTTAGATGTGCGACGAGATTATCAAGTTCTGCGATGAGTACGAGGCATCCCTTTTGGATGCCGTAACTGCACTGCTGGTATGGGCCAACACACGGGAACTCCTGAAGTCCTTGTGCACTCCCAACGAGCAGGCCACCGTGCAGCCTGTACGAGACAATCCATGGAGCTTATGAACTCGCTGTGCAGTCCAGCTGAGCAGGCTGGTACTACTAAGTAGGCACTTCACACAACTCCATTGGTGCCTTCTATATTTAACTAGATAGTTTGCTCTGTTGTGCTTGGTGAATTGCATCTGGATTAGAGGCACAAGTTAGGCTCAATAGCTCCTATGTGCTTGTAGGATTGGAAGAGGTTTCCTCCTTATGTACCTGAACTAAATCAGGGAATGTTGAGCTGAAATATGTTAGATTTATTCCTTATTGGGGTGTTGTCGTGAAGGTGTACTTATGTATGGAGGTGTTTGGGCGTCTGGTTTGCACATCTTATCTGTTTCTTGCCTCCCAAATTGTATGTAGTACGAGTAATCTTGGAATTCATCATGTATTGGCATAATGACCATTGTTACTTTCTTATTTTGTACTTTTGAAATGCAAGATCCCTTGTAGGCTACTTGTGAAAAATTATATTTTTTTATTAAGGTGGTGTTTAGTATTGACCTAGGTACATGCTGTTGTCTATCTGCGCTCTTTGCTCATGTACTCTATTAACTAGAAAGACATGAAGGTGCAAGATTTGGTCTCCAAGTTTTAGTAATTAACTACAGTATGGTCATATACTCCTGAAACAATCTTGTAGTATCTCGTTGAGATATGAAACAACCTTTTAGTATTCTATTCCGAGATGAAACAATCTCTTAGTATATATGCTTTAGTAGATCAATGGATCTAAACTGAAATTCTTATGTCCATGTTCGATATGATAATGCATTCTCTTCACGTAACCCTCTGGCAAATCTTCAAATTGATCCTTTACCTTATGTGATATACTTGATTGTGTTGGTATTGTTTGAACTCGAAACATTGTCATCTAGTTTAAACCTGATACCTTCGATCCGGATTACAGATGTATTATAGCTCTTTTTCCCTAGTAGAACTAGGTTATCAAATCCTCAGGAAGCAGAAAGCATAGTAAGGTTACTTCAACGAACCTTCAGGAGTTTTAGAATTCTTTTTATGTTTTACCGGACCAAGAGTTTGCGATCTTTTGTTGTTGTCGATGATGGAGAGAGAGAGAGAGGGCCCGGGGCTTTTGGTTTCCCCAGTAGCAATGCAAAACATCTGATGGGAATAAAAGATAATAATAAAGTATGCATATAATTGTTAGAGCAAGATAATTATATATGTGCAGTGAATCCATAATTGCTATTGCCTCCGCAACCCCTTATAGAAATAACCTACTAGTCTCATCCATAGAAGAAAGAGAACTAATGATATGCATAGTGATGTCACTGTTAATCCCAAATAAATCCTTCACATATAGCCGAACTACCCCTTATGTCGCTGGGTTTCCCATTCTACAGATTAGTCATTACTCACACTCCCTATACCTAGATCAATCCTTGGGGTCTTGGGTACCTGACAAGTCCTTAGACTGAGGCAAGAGAGGGTACAATAATCATCATGTCATACAAACTAATACATGATCCCATCTATGATAAATAACATGCACAAAAGCTACATGGCTAGGCTGAAGCCCTTATCCCAGGGAGAATTACTCGCACATAGAGATGAAATCAACAACCAAAAACATTGTAATGGAAATCATGAGATTTATAATAATAGTCTTACAATGTCGCCAATTGGAGATGAGATCTACTATTACCAGTGGAGGAATATGGCTATGCTGGTGGAGAAGGGTTTGGAGATTAGATCTAGATCTATCCCTCCGGTGTTGTGGTTTCTGATGGCAGGGGGCGGAAGAGAGTCGAGATCGAAAAGAAGAGGCATTTTTATCGTCGCCAGAGGCCTCTTTATATAGGGGTTCCTTCACGAAAGTTGTTCTGTTTGACCTAGCGATGTCGGTGGCAACTATAGGGCCAGAACTATACAGCCGGAATTTTATTCCCGCCGTATAGTTGGTTGTTAAAGGTACTGCCTCCACTTCACGGCTCTAGGTTTCTTTGAGTTGTTGGAAATCTCGTATCTTTGACTTTAATGTTGTGATTCCTGCCATCAAATGTCATCTGCGCAGGGAAAAATAGAAAGATAGGATTGCATACCCCTTTGATCATTAGGCATTAGTGGTAGGATTTAGAGAAATATTTCATCAAAAATATGAATAATATCTAGTTTAAATGCGGACGTGGATGGCTATATTTCATAGCCATCAACCTTCCCAAGCTTAAACTTGATCGTCCTCGAGTAAGAAAACCAAAATCAAAAAGGAACTCAACATTTAAACTCAAATAACGAGATGATGATCTTACTCATGATTGGCAGTCTCAAGTTTCCTCAACTTTATTAATCTGAAAAACTTCAGCATAGATAGAGTAATGGCAAACATATCATACAGGTTTCATGAATCCTTATAGCACAGCAAAATTATTGTTAGCATGGATGATTCAAATGAGTAAACTTTATTCCATGTCATGTAGTCAACTCATGTAAAATCATGTAAAATTGAGAGTGTGAAAGTTCGTCATGAAAAGCATATATACTAAAGTATCTCAATTCTCCCACATCAATAAATCAAGACTTTTCAAGCACTACTTTTCTATTCATTGTCCTTCAAGAATTTCAGTTCTTAAGTAATTGAGAGAATGCCAAAAAATTCATTAGTTTATTGGGCTGTGATGGACACTCGTGGCATCACTAAGGTTTTTGTTCCTTTTGCATAATGATTACTCATATCAGCCAGAGGAGTGATTCCATCATGAACACAGCTACACGAGAGTGCCAAGAATCTTACCCATCATAGCATTGCTGCTACATATGTTTAATCAACTTATAGCCGAAATCTAGGAGTTTCCTCCATGAAATCGTTCGTAGGCTAGCAGAGTTGTTGGAATCCCATGAAGTTTGACACGCATAAAGCTATATCATTCTCATGATTCACAATTCAAACTTTGGCATGCTCACAAAAACTGCTAGACATTAATTCAGTCAAGCAAATCCTTTCAAAGAGAGCTATGATGACCCACAAGTATAGGGGGTGTATCATAGTACTTTCAGTAAATAGGAGTGTCGATCCCAACGAGGAGCAGAAGGTGCTGCATAGTGGTATGGAGCAGGAAATCCCTATGAATACCTAGCAAACGGATTTTTAGTGGTTTTCTAACAAAGCAAGAAAACAAAGAGCAAGTAACAGAAGTAACGAACAAACGAAGAAAGTGGCCCAATCCTTTCTTAGCAAAGGACAAGCCGGTGGAAATACTTATAAGGACCAAACGTTCTCGAGGACACATAGGAATTCTATCAAGTGCTTTCGCTTCAAATAGCTGAGTACTCTTCTCTGGTGTTTGTAAGTGTTGTGTGGGTGAACCTATGCTAACATACCGCCCTTCCTAGGACTAATAGATACTTGTGATTAAACCCCCTGCAAACATCCGTAACTACAGGAAAGTAATTAAGATATAAATCTAACCACAACCTTAAACTCTAAGATCCTACGCTCCCTTGTGCAAAGGTGTCCTAACGGGGGTTTAGGTTTCTGTCAATCCGGCAACCCCACAATTAGTAGCCAAATACACAATGCATTCCCCTAGGCTCATAAATGGTGAAGTATCATGTAGTCGACGTTCACATGACACCACTAGAAGAATAGCACTACAACTTAAATACTAATAACTCATCACAGATTTACTACTAACAACATGACTTCTCCCATGTCCTCAAGAACACAATGAACTACTCACAAGACATCATATGGATCAAGATCAAAGATGATATGATAATGGATAACAATCTGAATATAAACAATAATCCAATGGTTCCACTCACAAGCATCAACTACAATAGTAATTAACACCGGGAAAGTTTCCCCTAATGAACTAAAGCAATATCCAACACAATTGTTACAGCAGGACGGAGTGGTGATGATGGTGCTGGTGGAGATGATGGTGTGGATGATGATGATGATACCGATGAAGCCTAGCTTGATGATGGTGTTGATGGCGATGGTCTCCCCTCTCCGGGAAGGAATTCCCCCAGCAGAAATCTGTCTGCCGAAGAGATCTTCCTCTCTCGGTGTTTTCCGCCCCCAGAGGCGGCGGAAATCTATCTGTGGTCGTTCCCCTAGTATTAGGGTTCCGTAGGGAAGATATAGGCGAAGGGGCGGAGTCGGAGGCCGGGCAGGTTGGCCACACCTGCCCTAGGCACGGGGTCAGGTGGGCCCACGCCTAGGGGGGTGTGGGCCCCCTGAGGCCCATCTCCGTCCCTCCTTCTGGCTTCCTTCGTCTTCTGGTAAAATAATATGTTTCCATATTTTTCTGGTATTTTTCTAATCTTCGTGAAATTGCACCGAAACGCCTTCTTTTCCATCAGAATCTAGGCTTCGGCAGTCCATCCTCCAGGAATCATCCAACATGCATAAACAGATGAAAAGCCATAAGTAATACCTCATAATAAGACAAATATCAATGAATAGAGGTAAATTATGATATAGAATGGTGATACAAATTGGGCGTATCAACTCCCCCAAGCTTAGACTTTGCTTGTCCCCAAGCGAATACTGAGCTCAGTAAACATGTCCACAGGTTTATGGAGTGAAGTGTCGATAAAAGAATACGAACAAGAAGCATCTCACTTACCATTGCACAACTCGTAGAAGAAAGCAACTCACCATTATATAACTTAGCTTGCAACCAAGTACAACAGTCACAATAGAGATGCATAAAGATAAATCATAATTGGAATTGGCAAACTTGTTCTTGGTCAGAGAACACCTGGCAAACAGTTTCACAAAAAGCTTTTCGTAGAAGTTTCAAAACAGGAGCACTCTTTGCTCAAAAAGGTTTTTTACAAGTGAAGGATTTCAAAGTAATACTCAATAGGTAGGTTTTGTGCAAATAAGGAAGATAAAGAACATGATTGAATAAATTACCATATGAATGCTTGAAACACAACAACTCAAAAGCTTGCTGGAGATAGAGAGGAAGTAGGTTTACTAACTCAACTTGGAAGTGGGAGAGAGGTCCCTTCTTAGAGGGTAGCAGGGATTACAAGTCATAAAGAGCTTCCAAAAGATTATGGTACTTACTATCTTTGAGCCCTCATTGCCCCTGTCATAAGCATCTTGAGATGATTAAGTTTAAATTGAACAAAGATGGAGTATATGCTTGACGAAATATAAGTTGACAATCTCATGTCCCTTGAATATTAGGGCCACTCCTCATGCATACTCAACTTTGGGTCCAGGTAAGTTCAGTATTTGCATATCATTGAGAACCGCCAACGGGGTACCCCTTGCACATGGTACAGGAGCTTTCCCATAACCAAAATGACAAGGCAAGCAGACAATGAGCATCTCAACAATCTTTTTATTTACTATGCATATAGCTTTTTATTGAGGATGCTTCATAGATGACTCACTATGGTGATGCTGCAATTTTCCAACATGATTAAGCATGGCTTAGGCTAGCGGCCCAGGCATTTCTCTAACACAGAATACAAACTCCATGGACTTACAAGTTCCCTCTTAATTTCACACCGTTGACATCCATAGACAAAAGAGCACAATATCAACTGTGTACAAAGTACAAGTGCAATGTTGTGACAACACGGTTCTGCTAATTCCAACGTATCGATGCAAGCATATACAACTTTGATGTTCACAATGGTTCAAGTTTATTAGGGGCAAGTAAATAAAGTGTGCCATCAAGTTCATGAGACCTTTACTAACTAGTTTTCTCATGACAAAATACTTTTTAATTTGAAAGGTATATGAAGCTTGAGAATTTGCTTGGAATAGAAAAAGCTACTAGGTAGATATGGTGGACACAAGTGGCAAAGGTTTTTGGTTCAAAGGGTTTTGGAAACATGAGAAGTACGCCTTCTCAAAACAGGTTTTTGGCTAGCAAGGCTGGGTAGCAAGCAAGAGAGTTGAAGGAAAAAAGCAAACATACAAGTAATAAAGCCAAACATGCAATCTTCCTTGAAGACACAAAAGAATCTTAAATAAAGAATACTAAGCTTATGAGCCAACAAGAAAGAAAACAAATGATACCAAATACCTGTATCTTTTCTTTTTCTTTCAAACTAACGACACTGACCAGAAATCGTTTTGCCAAAACCAATTTAGATCCACTTAATGATCCCAAAGTGGTGCCAATACTGATCAACAAGATCCATCATATAATATAGATTGCAAACTAAAATAAGAAGTGCAAAAAGTAAAAAATGAGACTTCTCATTAATAATCCAATAAAGGTAATCACACCAAGGGATACATAGATAATCAACTAAAGGAGAGATACTTCCACATGCAAACCAAACTATAAGATAACCTCTCTACCACAGATATGAATCCACAAAAAAGGTAAAAGATAAAAGATAATGGTGGTGATACCGTGGCACTCCCCCAAGCTTGGAACAAGCCAAGGGGATGCCAAACCTGATGACGAATTACACCCTCGGTGGTGGTGGTGTTCTCTTGTCATCATAAAACTTCCAAGGCAATGGTCCCCCATCCAAAAATGATGTCCTTGTCTCTGCAATCCTGAAACTAGCAGCAGAGCTTATGCGATCAAATCTAGCTTCATACTCACAGTTTTGATTCTGTATGTCATAGAGCTGTGCTTGCAATTGATTGGTGGTCTGACGAAGTGAAGATCTCTTCTCGAAGCTCAGCAACTTCCCTCTCATGCTTGGTGATGAGTTCTGAACTTATCTTGTGAATAATATCCACTTCGCGTTCCGCCATCTTCTTGTATCTGAAAACTTCTTGTTCTAGCGCTTCCATCCTATCTTCCAGACTGCCTTCTCCTTTAGGCCCTAGAACTTCTTTCATCTATACCTTCCCCTCCTTCAGGATCAACTCTTTGGGATGAATCCTCAACTCATACATGTACGGGTTGAGGACTTCCGCAGAGTAATCCTCCATGGGTGATCCAGAGGAAGACATTGAGGCTCCAAATCTGAGAACTTTCCTGACAGAAACAGATCGAAATGAAAACACGACGAGAACACGATGCAAGAACCTCGGGGAACCCGGGGGGTTATATATTATGAAGTTTCAATGTATAAGGAAGGTTTTGACACGGAAACGAAGCGGAGACGGAGTTCGGGGGAGTCAAACCCCTCCCAGGCGCGGCCAGGCTGGGCCCACGCCTGGGGTGGGTTTGTCCACCCCGGGATCCGTTTCCTCTTCAGTTTCGTCTCGTAACTTTCCTTATGTATTAAAAACATCAAAATATAAAAAGATTGGAGTTTCACGAACCTTCTGTTTTTACCACTTCTACCTATTTAAAGACGAACTCTGCAGTTTCTGGTGTTTGGCTTCTGATAAATTCTTCTAGAGTTATCATTTGAATAACATCTACATCTTCGTTATAAGAATCTCCAGAAATATAATGTTTTAGTATTTGGCCATTCACCACCTGTGTTGTGTCATCCTTCAGAGAAGAAATTTTGATGGCACCTGAACGGTACACTTCCTTGATAACAAAAAGTCCTTCCCATTTTGATAGTAGTTTCCCTGCAAAAAACTGAGATGAGACCTATACAAAAGAACTTTCTCACCAACATGGAACTCCCTTTTAGAATTCTCCTATCATGCCATCTTTTTTACTTTTTCCTTAAAGAGCCTGGCATTTTCGTAAGCTTCACCTCTCCACTCATCTAGATTACTCAAATCAAGCAGCCTTTTCTCACCAGCAAGTCTAAAATCTCTATTCAATTCTTTCACGGCCCAATAAGCTTTGTGTTCTAATTCTAAAGGCAAGTGACAAGCTTTCCCATAGACCATTTTGTAAGGAGACATCCCCATAGGATTTTTATAAGCAGTTCTATAAGCCCACAAAGCGTCATTCAACTTTTTAGCCCAATTTTTCCTAGATATGTTAACAGTTTTCTGCAAGATAAATTTAATTTCCCTATTGGAAAGTTCTACTTTCCCACTAGTTTGGGGTGATAAGATGATGGGGATATGCCTACCGGGTATACCCAGCAGGACGTTTCCTACTGGCCCAAGTGTCAGCGAGTGGGCCTGCAGGACGGCGACTGGATCAAGACTTGGCGTGGACTCAATTGACTGGAAGCTGAAGGCCCAGAAGCGTAGCTAGGCCTAGTCGGACTAGGTCATAGAATCTCCGAATCCTTAACTAATTCGGTTGTGATCGGTAAACCCTAGCGAGGTGAGTCTATATAAACCTCCCTAGAGGACGCATAGAGGATACGTTCCATAATACACCCAAGCGACTCGCCGCCTAGCCATCGAGCTCGCCCCATTGTACTCTCATCATAATACAATCTAGTAGGAGTAGGTCTTTACCCTCCGGGGGGCCGAACCTGGGTAAACCCTTGTGTCTCAGCCCTCATCTCGCACCACAGATGGCTGGCCGCCCTTGCCCCATGTTCTACTACTCGCTGCCGATTGCAGCATCTGCCATGGTCATTCCCACGACAGTGGCGCCCACCGTGGGGCCTGGTCGGTCAGGACGGTGTTCTATGGCGAGATCCAATCTGCCCATCAACGATTCGATCGCCACCGGCCGCATGATCGTGATCAGCGAGATGCTCTAGATCTTGGCTCGCGCGACCCGTCACGCATAGCGTAATCCTGCCGGTCGGCACGATCAGCCTCTTCGTCAGCCTCACCGACGTCATCGTCTCGGAGAACTTGGATCGCATCCGCGAGTCGCCGCCACGCGACCGGCTCTCTGAGAGTTAGGTCCGCACGATTCACCGCCTGGCCTCTGAGTACGACTCGGCCCACAGCAACGTGGCCGAAACCGCCGCGGCCGCGGACGACGTGGCCCTCAACGACGACGCCGATTCGGCGACCCCAGCGTCGCTCACCGGATCCATCACCGCCACGTCACCCGTGGGCTCCATCACCCAAGTCTCCAACGTCAGAGACTTCGAGGATCCCTCCATCCTTGGCGGTCGCCACGCCGTGACCTACATGGCGACCGGCGCCGACCCGCCGGAAGACCCCTTCTCCACGCCGATCCCACCAAACGCGACGGTAACGGAGGTCGAGGAACTCCGCCTGAAGCTGGTGGAGGCAGTCCGCAAGGAACAAGCCGAGCGCGATTTTTTTTGCCTCGATCAGGTGACAGCGCAGGAACTGTCGTGCTACCACCAACTCCGAATCAGATCGCACCTGAACCCCACCGTCCAGGGGAGCGCCCTGAATTTCGATGACGAAAATGACCCAGCCCGCGCGGCCGAGCACGCGATCTGCGAGAACGCGCCGCCAGGAGGAAGCACTCGGCCCCCACCAGGGGCAACGGCCAATGGCGCTCCACCACCACCCAACCGCACACCCCAGTGACCAGCCAAGGATCGTGGTCACCTCACGAGAGCGAGACGCGAACGGCCTCCCGCTGTTCTCCACCCCAATGGACAACCTCGTCACGGGCCGAGCAGCAGTCGACAACATTGCAGCCACCGGGGAAGGCGCCCTGCAGATCCAATACGCCAGGGCCCTGCTCGGCAAAGCGGTCGAGCAACAAAACACAGGCGCTGACTCGCATGGTCGAATGTACTCGCGTTCATCAGGCAGCAGAGCGGCCTCGAGCGGTCGCCCCATGGCGGCGAACACTCTCAGCTGCCCGCCACCCGAACCCCTACAGCTTCAACACCGACCCGCGAACGCGGCACTCTCCACCAACGAACCGCGGCCGGCAAACAACTTCGTCGCCGCCAACGGACAGCCCGTCGACGCCCGCACCCACATCATCAACAACCAGAGCTGGCGCGCACGCCAGCCTGACGACCTGCGGCACACCCTCACCAACCGCCACGACGGCGAGCCGAGGGGATCGCTGAGCCGAATCAGACCCCAGTGCTTCGGACCAATGATCCGAGGCGAAAGATACCCGGCGAACTTCAAAGCGCCGAAGGAAATAGAGAAGTACGATCCCTCGTACGATCCCTCCGTGTGGCTGGATACATACCTCATGGCGATGGGGATCGCCGGACACACCGATCTACTAGCCGCCCGCTACCTCCCCATGATGATGGAGGGGGCGTGCAGGCAGTGGATTAACACCCTCCCCACAGATAGCATAGACTCCTGGGAGGAGATGCGCGATGCCTTCGTCAGGCACTTCGAGGGTTCATACACCCGCGCCACCACCATCGAGGACCTGGAACGGTGCGTCCAGGGACCCCGTGAGTCGACCGGCAGCTGGGTCCAACGGTGGCAAGATCTGTGGTACAACACGGTTGGCATCCACCCAGACACCGCGATCCACTGCTTCAAGACCTCGTGCCGCTACGAGCCCCTGGTCGCCAAGCTCAAACGAGTGTACCGCACACTCGACAACATACCGGACCTCCTAGAGATCGCGAAAAGGTACGCGGAAGAGGACCCAAACCAGGAAACCGACGACGAGTTGGGAGGACACCGCCGCATGGGCGGCCACAACAACGGAAGGCGGCCCGAGCTACGATACAGCAGCACTCGCCTCACCGGCAAACGCCGCGGTGATGCGCGAGTCGACTTCGTCGCCAACTCTGGGTACGCGCAGCGCGAGTCCAAGAGCTTCCGCCGCGACGGAGGACAGCGCCGTGATGGCGGCAACTACAAGACAAAGCCGAGGTTCGATCCCACGGCCCTTCTCAACCAACCTTGTGTGTTTCATAGCAGGGAAGGAAAGCCCGCCATGCACACGACCGCCGAATGCCACTCTCTCAAGGAGATCAAGAAGGCACGGCGCGCGCGGGAGGACCCCGACAACAACCCGCCAAATGGCGGAAAGTTCGACAGCGTCGCCGGCTCGCTCCACACCTTCACCGGCTTCAACACGAAGCGTGAGAAGAAGGTCATCGCCCGCGCCGTCGCCGTCAACGCGATGTCCCAGATAGACATCCCTCAGATCCTCAACTGGTTCGAGCAACCAATCACTTGGAGCCGCGAGGACCACTCGCCGCGGATCGAGTATCCGGGCCGAGTCGCCCTGGTGGTCAAGCCAAAGGTAGGGGACTACTGGCTCCCCAAAACGCTGATGGACGGCGGCAGCTCCATCAACATCCTGTACCTGGACACCTTCAGGCGACTGCGGCTTCCGCAGTCGATGATCGAGACGACCTACACCATGTTCCACGGCATCGCCCCCGGTCGAAAGGCGTACCCGATCGGCAAGGTGACGCTGCCAGTCACCTTTGGTACACTGGCAAACTTCCGCACCGAGCGGATCGTCTTCGAGCTGGTGCCCTTTGACAGCCCCTACCACTGCGTCCTGGGGCGCCAGGCGTTCGCCAAGTTCATGGCAGCACCCCATTATGCGTACAACGCGATGAAGCTACACGGGCCGTGCGGCATCATCACGATCCACGGCGACCCCGACATGGCCGTAGAGTGCGAGGCCAAAGGGGCCGAACTCGCTGACGCCGTCATTGCGGCAGAGGCCAACCACGCCGAGGAGCTTGCCAAGTACGCGAGCGGGGTCAACAACGACGACCCCACCATACTCAAGAAGCCCAACTCGGAGGGCGGCAACTCCATCGCCTTCGAGGCAATGACGCATACCCGCACCGTCGAACTGGTCCCAGGCGACTCCAGCTAGACGGTGACGATCGGTACGGGCATGAGCCCAGCATAGGAAGGCGCGCTCATCGAGTTCCTCCATGAGAACCGGGACATCTTCGCATGGAAAACATCCGACATGCCTGGTGTCCCGAGGGAACTTGCTGAGCACAAACTCAACGCCGACCCCAAAGTGCGACCTGTTAAGCAGTCGCTGCGGCCCTTCAATGAAGAGCGCAGCCGAGCCATCGCCAAGGAGGTGCAGCGTCTACTCGCTGCAGGCTTCATCCGGCCAATCAAGTACTCCAAGTGGCTGGCAAACCCATTCCTGGTCGAGAATAAAAACGGGACCTGGAGGATGTGTATCGATTAAACAAACTTAAACAGCGCCTGCCTGAAGGAGCAATTCGTCCTCCCGTGGATCGACCAAATCATCGATTCCGCCGCGGGCTCGGAGGCACTATGCTTCCTCGATGCCTACTCTGAGTACAACCAGATCAAAATGGCCATCGAGGACGAAGAGAAGACGGCGTTCATCATGCCATTCGGAGCCTTCTGCTACACCGCCATGACCTTCGGTCTCAAGAACGCCGGGGTGACCTACCAGCGGTGCATGCAGGAGTGCCTTGCGAGCCATATTGGCCGCAATATCCACGTCTACATCGACGACGTGGTGGTAAAATCCGCTCGCCAGAGCAACCTACTCGCCGACCTGGCGGAAACATTCGCCAACCTGCGGAAGTACAAGATAAAGCTAAACCCAGGGAAGTGCACCTTCGGAGTGCCAACTAGACAGCTACTGGGATACGTTGTCTCCAAGCGAGGGATCGAAGCGAACCCCACCAAGATCAACACGATCGCTTGACTCGGCAGACCCGAGTGCCTGCGCGACGTCCAGAAGCTGGCCGGGCGAGTCGTGACTCTCAGTCACTTCATCCCCCGGTTGTGCGAAAAGGCGATGCCCCTCTACCGCCTAATGCGCAAAAACCCCACCTTCCAGTGGAACAAGGAGGCAGATGACGCGCTCCACGACCTCAAGGAGGTGCTACTCGCAGCAGCACTACTCGCTGCCCCCGTTGACAAGGAACCAATGTTGGTCTACGTCGCGGCTTCCGAACGCGTCGTCAGCGTCGCCATGGTCGTCGGAAGACCAGAGGAAGGAAAGGAGCGCCCGGTGCAGCGACCAGTGTACTACATCAGCGAGGTCCTAACTGAGTCGCGCCAGCGCTACCCGCAATACCAGAAATTGGTATACGCGGTCTTCAGAGCACAGCGGCAACTGCCGCACTACTTCCAGGAGCACCCGATAACGGTCGTCTCCTCAGCACCGTTGCATGACATCATCCGCAACCGTGAGGCGACTGGGCGAGTCGCCAAGTGGGCCGTCGAAATCGGCGTCCACAACATCAAGTACGAGCCGCACAAGGCGATCAAGTCAGAGGCTCTCACAGATTTCATCGCCGACTGGGAGGAGGCCCATCAGCCAGAGAAGCTGCCATACCTCCATTACTGGAGTTTACATTTCGACGGCTCCAAGAACGCGGACGGTGCGGGAGCAGGGATCTCGCTAACTTCTTCGAAGGGCGACAAGCTCCGCTACGTCCTCTACCTCGACTTCACCCCCTGCACCAACAAAATGGCCGAGCACGAAGCGCTGCTCCACGGCATGCGAGCTGCCAAAGAGATGAACGTCAATCATCTGCGCTGCTACGGAGACTCTGACCTCGTCGCCGGGAAAGTCGCCGGCACCTGCGACGCCGTCTCCCTAACCATGGGGGCATACCGCCAAGCAGTGGACCGGCTAGGTGGACACTTCGCAGGCTACTCTATCGAGTGGATCGACAGGCGGAATAACGAGGAGGCCAACGCACTCTCTCGCATCGGCTCGGCCTGACTCGCACCACCCGCCGGCGTCTTCCTCGACACCATCACCAAGCCTTCAGTCTCTCCCTCGAGGGAGATCGACATCGGAATCCTGTTGCAACCAGAAGCAGCCCTGGTCGCATTAATCGCCGAGCCAAACGACTGGATTGCGCCATACGTCGCCTACTTGGAGGGGGGAACCCTGCCCGCGGACGAAACGGACGCCCGGATGATAGCACGCCGCTGTAAATCCTTCGTCATCATCAACGGCGAGCTCCACAAGCGCAGCATGACCGGCGTGTTCCAACGTTGTGTCCAAACCGCTGAAGGACGCAAGATCCTCCAAGACATTCACTCCGGTGACTGCGGCCACCACGCCGGCGCCCGCTCTCTGGTCGCAAAGGCTATGCGACACGGCTTCTACTGGCTCACCGCACACGCAGACGCTGTCGACATCGTCCAGCGGTGCGTCGGGTGCCAGAAATACGCCAACCAGACCCACGTGACGAGCTCGGCTCTCAAGACAATCCCCATCACCTGGCCGTTCGCCGTATGGGGCATGGACATGGTAGGCCCCTTCAAGAAGGCCCCTTCAGGTTCACCCACCTCCTAGTCGCAGTCGACAAATTCACAAAATGGGTGGAGGCCAAGCCAGTCCGCAAATGCGACGGGAAGACCGCCACCAAGTTCTTACGCGATCTCATCTATCGCTACGGCTTCCCAAATAGCATCATCACGGACAACGGCACCAACTTCGCCAAAGTAGCCATGGCCGAGTTCTGCGTGGAACACCACATTCGACTCGACCTCGCCTCAGTCGCCCACCCGGAGTCCAACGGCCAGGCGGAACGCGCCAATCAGAGCATCCTCCATGGCCTGAAGCCTCGGCTCCAAGTTCCACTCGAGCGCACCGCCGGGTGCTGGGTCGAGGAGCTACCCTCCGTTGTTTGGGGCATCCGCACCTCCGTCAACAGGTCGACAGGATTCACCCCCTTCTTCATGGTGTACGGCGCCGAGGCAGTCATGCCCACCGACCTCGAGCACGATTCACCAAGGGTGGTCAACTATACGGAGGCCGCAAACGAACTCGCACGCCAAGACGGGGTCGACTAGCTCGACGAGGCACGCGATCTAGCTCGCTCCCGCACCGCCATCTACCAGCAAGGGCTCTGCCGCTACCATAGCCGACGAGTAAGGACTTGTACTTTCCAGGAAGGCGACCTGGTACTGCGCCTCATCCAAGACAAGAAGGGCACACACAAGCTCTCCCCCCCTTGGAAGGGACCATTCGCCATCGGGCGAGTCCTAGGCAACAACGCCTACTACCTCACCGACGTCCGAGGAGACGGAAAACTCGATGTCAAGCGGCCATGGAATGTAAACCTCCTACGGAAGTTCTACTCTTAGAACTCCATACATGTACTTTCCACCCGCTATGAAATAAAACAGATCGGTTACCGAAAATTGTGCCTACTCTCCATGTCTTGTGCCACTCGCACTCGTAATAACAGCATTATGCTATTCGCATAAGTCAACCTCTGGTAAAGCGACCGGCACGGCCAAGTAGTGTGGCACGAGGGAACTGGAAAACCCCAGGCCTCATAACGTCCACGAAAAACGCCAACCCGGAGCCCCATTGGAGTCGCCTAGCCCGACTGGCTCACAGAGCCAAGACAACTGCATTCGCTCCTCACAGCGACCAAGTCCTCCGCACTGTTGGCGCAGCGACTCGAACGGCCAAGTACCACGCTCGGGGGCCGACGCCCAGCCAAATACGAGCGACTAGGGAAAAATGCCAAGTATGAAAGCGCGCTCAGGACTCGCCACGCGACTGACCCTCCGGGTCAGGCAGGAGAGTCGCGATAACAACTACGCGCTTAGTCGTCACCTACCTTGGAGTTGCGACTAGAACCACCAAGTACCACGCTCGGGGACTCGGCAACCCGACCTCATTCGCGCCCGGGAAACGGTCAAGTAAAGAGCACCCCTAGGAGTGGCCTTGCGACTGGCTTTCCGAGCCATGGTGAGTCGACCTCAACTCACTAAAAGTTAACAAACATATAACAAACGAGGTAAACCCCATAAAAAGGGCGGACGCGCTCGGGGACGCGTTCAATCAAAACCCAAAATTGCAAAGCGCATAACAAAATCTTACGAGTTTCCTTTATAGCAGCACAAAGTTGTTCCAAAATACAAGGAATGTTCAATAGTTATCTTGCACTAACGCCCAAGGGCAAAACACTTCTATTCAGCAGGTTTGGACGCAGGCGCGCCACCGTCCCTGCGACTACGGATAAAGGGCACGTACGGGTTCGACGGGTACGTCGTCAACTCGCCCGCCATCACCGCACGGAACGGCTGCTCGACCTTGAAGTCCCGATGCTTCGGTTCGGGATCCTTGGGGGCGACAATCGTCTTCTGATAAGGGAGGAGGTCGCCCATCGCCCAAACGCGATCGGAATACACCGTGGCCCGGTCCGTTAGCTTCAGCACCTCGGCAATCTCCACAGAGGCCGTTGACGAGGGGTAACCGCTCGTAACATCGTCGAGGTCGAAGTCCTCCGGGAAATGAGCATGCCCAAGGCTGAGCGTCGTCGCCGCCCTGCGCCGGAAGGCCGACCGCGTCATGAATTCAAAGACTGACGGAGCCTTCTCCAGATAGCACCATACCTCGACGAGGTCGCTGGGGATCACCTCCGTGGGCGATGTCTCCTGAAGATACGCCCGAATGCAAGTCGCAGACAACGCGGCCGATTCGACCAGGGTGGTCACACATTGCCGCACGTCGTATGACTGCGCCTCCTCCGCGTTATCAGTAATCCGTCCTGTGGAACAGAAGCGGGCAGTGAGCATAACAACGACTTCACAATGCAGTTGTTGCAGGCAGAGGGAAGAGGAAGGAAGGTTTACCAATTAGCGGACGACAGAGGCCCGTGATGAAGCTTTGAAGAGAAGAGAAGTCGTTCTGCAGCCCAGCAACGAGTGCGTCAGACACTTTCCACTCTTCAGCGGCAGACGTAACAACAGCTTTCGCTCGCCCTTCCACCGAGCTCGCTTCCGCCTTCGCCTCCTTGAGCTCATGCTCTAGGTCTACGATTCGTTTTTCGGCCGTGCTCAAAGCAGACTGAGCCGCCGTCAGGTCACCCACCGGGACAAGACCTCGGCGGGCATCCTTCGCCTCGGCTGCAATTGCTTGAAGCCCCTTGTTCGTATCCTGAACGGCAACGAGCTCCTTCTCCAAGTGACACTTCGTGGCAAGCCGATCGGCCGACTCGTGCTGCAGGCCCTGCGCACACACTGCAACGTCAACAACAATGAAATTCCTAAGTGCCCACCCGCTGAAATTCAGCGACTAGGCACTCGGGGACTGGACAACAAAATTCTTAAGTTCCCACCCGCTGAAATTCAGCGACTAGGCACTCGGGGACTATATAATAAAATTCCTAAGTGCCCACCCGCTGAAATTCAGCGACTAGGCACTCGGGGACTGGATGGCATAAAAACATTAAGAATCCGACCACTGAAATTCAGTGGCCTGATCCTCGGGGACTGGACATACCTGGATGGCAACGCCTAGCATGCCGTGAAGCTCCAGCGCATCCACAGACGCAAGAACGACCGGAGTATGGCCGCGACGATGCTCAACCTCCACCTCGGCAACCCCAGGCATCCGGTTCGTCGGCATCGAGCCACTCGCTGCGGCCGCCTTCGCCATGAAGCGAGGCAAGGTCGCCACAGATGCCGATGTGCCACTCGGAGCCGGCTCGGCCACATCGGGTGAACCAACACCCTCCTTGCTCTTCGAGGCCACGTCCGATGTAGTCGGAGGGTCGCTCGGAGCAACCACCGGGTCATCAGAGACCGTGAAGACGTCGTCTCCCTTCGTCCTCTTGACGCCTTCGGCGGGAGCAGCGACTTCATCGGATTTCCTCTTCCGCGAGGAGTCCGCCTCGGTGGTGACTGGCGGAACCTTGGCCACAGAAGGATGGCCGATCTTTTTAACACCAGTCCTGTGAAACAACGTTATGAATAAGACTGTCCGACTACAACAAAAAAACAAGCAGATGAACAACACTCACTTGGCGACTGGTATGAACTGTAGACCGGTGCGGATGCTAGACGGCTTTTCCAAATCAAGCCCCAACTTCTGAGTGAGGCCCGTCTCGCACACATCATGTGCCCAAGACACTGACGGCTTCTTCGAAGATGAAGCCGCGGCAGGAGCCTCCGCGATAATTGCCGCGGGAGCCTCCCTTGGAGGCAAGGCCCTTGCGGCTGGAGCAGCCCCCAAACCAACGATCAGGGCGAATGGAGGTGGCAAAGACGCCAGCGGCGCCTCGTCCCTAGGGGCGGCAGTGTCTGGTGCCACGGTCGCGTGAGCCGCTGCGTCCCTAGCCGAGCTAGTGGCATTGGAGCTGCTCGAAGATCAGGGCGGAGATATCTGCCTCACCGGCTTCTTCTTCCTCTTCGGCGGAGCTTTCTTCTTCTTCGACGGCGTGGCCTCGCGATGTGAGGTGTGCTCGGGAAGCTCGTCATCGTTGTCGTGGGGCTCGAGGCTCTTGCTCGCCTCGAGCTCGCGCTGGTGTTGACCGTGGGTCTTGCGAACCGTGGGGGCAGCAACATCGACGGGCTCGTCTTCTCCGTTGTTGTCGTCGTCGCCTCCGTTGCTGTCGGCGTCATCTTTGGTGGGAGATGACTCGCTCCCGTCCTGGACGGACGAGCTCGAGTTCTCATCATCCGCGGGTGGAAGCCAGCCTTCCACCAATTGAAACAACTGCAACAGGAACAAACGAACTTAGCATGACCGCGAGTGCACAAGCTGCGACTGCGAGTGTTAACAGGATAACAACGTACTGTTGGGGCTGGGCGCCTTGCAGTATAAGGGGCGACCCCGGCCTTCGCGTCAAGGTACACCACCTGAGTGATCTTCTTCAGGGCCAGGGTGTAGTCGTTGAGTCTCCACTCAACGAGGCAGGACTTCGTCGGGTTGTTTTTGCCCGTATACTCGTACATATAGTGCTCGCGGCTGGCCAAGGGCACGAGCCGCCGCCCGAGCCAGCACTTGTAGAGGTTGATGGTCTGGAGGCCCTTCTTCTTTAGGCCGCGGATGGTTTGCAACATTTCGTCGACAACCATCCGCTGGTCCAGCGGGAGCTTGGCGACCTGAAGCCGACGCGGCTCGGCCCGATCGGCGGAGTATCTCGGAAGCGCCTCTTCATCGCCTGGAGTCGACTCGGTGACATAGAACCAGAACTTTTCCATTCGTTCGCCGCCTTGGCGGGCAGCATCAGATCGAAGAACGACGCCTTCGCCTTCAACTGGAATGTCAGGCCGCCCGCGGCCAGCATCGGGCCGCCTGACTCCTCGCGGCTGATTCTCCCGTGGACCAAGTCTTGCCACAGGGGAAAGTAGGGACTACAGCCCAGGTAGCACTCGCAGAACGCCATGAAGATGGCGAGCTGCTCGATACTGTGCGTACCCAGATCCGATGGCTGGATTCCGTAGTAGGCGTAGAAACGCCGGAAGAAGAGGGAAGTTGGGAAGCCCAGCCCCCGTTCCAGGTGGCTGGTGAAGTAGATGAACTCTCCCTCGCGCGGATCCGGAGTCACTTCTCCGGCCGCGAGGATGCGCCATCTGCCGGCGCGGAGGATCCTGGCCTCCTCGAAGGATGCCAGCAGCGCCTTAGTGCATTTGGATCTGCCCCATGGCTCGGTGGAGGGGGCCATCGGTCGGAGATTCATGGGGATCGGGGCTCTCTGGATTGTTCAGATCGCTGTGCGGAATGGGGGAACGGAGACGAGCGAGATCGAAGGAAGAAAGAAGAAGCTTTTCCATGTTCGCATATCATTCTCCTTATATAGCGGTTGCTACCCGCCAGTTTTGGGAGCCGTTACTACGCGGTAATTACGCCGAAGTTACCGTTGGATTACCCAACGGCTAGTTTGACCCCAATTGACGGTCCAACTTCATCCATTCGACTCGTCGCTCCCAGCAACTCGACGACTCGCCGACCCGATCACTATAACAGTGACTAAGTATTCGCCGACCCGTTCGCCGAGCTGCGACACGATTGGTCGCCGTTATTGCGACTAAAATGACTAGTTCTTCCCTTTGTTCAGGAGTCCGTCGCCGATTCGATTGGACGTCCGCATTGGACCCGCATACTCCGACTGCCAGCAAATGCCTGCGACAAATCAACGACGGCCTTGGGGACTACTGATGGGGATATGCCTACCGGGGTATACCCAGCAGGACGTTTCCTACTGGCCCAAGTGTCAGCGAGTGGGACTGCAGGACGGCGACTGGATCAAGACTTGGCGTGGACTCAAGCGACTGGAAGCTGAAGGCCCATAAGCGTAGCTAGGCCCAGTCGGACTAGGTCATAGAATCTCCGAATCCTTAACTAATTCGGTTGTGATCTGTAAACCCTAGCGAGGTGAGTCTATATAAACCTCCCTAGAGGACGCATAGAGGAGACGTTCCATCATACACCCAAACGACTCGCCGCCTAGCCGTCGAGCTCGCCCCATTGTACTCTCATCATAATACAATCTAGCAGGAGTAGGTCTTTACCCTCCGGGGGACGGAACCTTGGTAAACCCTTGTGTCTCAGCCCTCATCTCGCATCGCAGATGGCTGGCCGCCCTTGCCCCATGTTCTACTACTCGCTACCGATTGCAGCATCTGCCGTGGTCATTCCCACGACATAAGATGAAGCAATTCGGTGGTTTACATCATACTTAGTGAGATTTTTTCTAAAACCCCCATGAATAAAATGAGAGCCTCCATCAGTCATGAGATATCTAGGCACACCAAACCTAGGAAAAATGGCATCTTTAAGCATTTTCAAAGAGGTCTTACCATTAGCACTTTTTGTAGGTATGGCTTCTACCCACTTTGTAACATAGTCAACAGCAACAAGAATATGAGTATACCCTTTTGAAGGAGGAAAAGGCTCCATAAAGTCAAATCCCCAACAATCAAAAGGTTCAATAACAAGAGAATAATTCATAGGCATTTCATTGCATCTAGAGATGTTACCTACTCATTGGCATTCATCATAGGATAAGACAAACTTCCTTGCATCTCTAAAGAGAGTAAGCCAATAAAATCCAGATTGTAAAACCTTTTGTGGAGTCCTATCTCCAGCATGATGTCCTCCATAAGCACTGCCATGACATTTTATCAAAATCTCTTGTTGTTCAAATTCTAGAACACATCTTCGCATAATGCCATCTACTCCTTTATATAAGTGTGGGTCATCCCAAAAGTAATGCCTTAGATCATAAAATAATTTCCTTCTTTGTTGGGCTATAAAGGTTGGAGGTAAATACTTGGAAACAATAAATTTAGCATAATCAGCATACCAAGGACTCTCATGTGGACTTACCCTTATTGCAACTAACTGTTCATTTGTAAAACTATCATTAATAGGCAAAGGGTCAAAAGAAATGTTTTCCAAACGAGATAAATTATTAGAAATAGGATTATCAACACCTTTCCTATCCACAATATGCAGATCAAACTCTTGCAAAAGCAACACCCACCTTATAAGCCAAGGCTTAGCGTCCTTCTTCGTCATAAGGTATTTAATAGCTGCATGATCAGTATGAATAGTAACCTTGGAATCAACAATATAAGGTCTAAACTTATCACAAGCAAAGATTACAGCTAAGAACTCCTTTTCAGTAGTAGCATAATTCTTTTGAGTAGCAGCCAAAGTCTTGCTAGCATAATGAATGACATTTAATTTCTTGTCAACATGTTGTCCCAAGACAGCACCCACAGCAAAATCACTGGAATCACACATAATTTCAAAAGGTAAACTCCAATCAGGTGGTTGGACTATAGGAGCAGTTGTCAAAACTTTCTTCAGAGTTTCAAAAGCTTCCTTACAATCATCATCAAAAACAAAAGGTGCATCTTTTTGAAGAAGATTAGTAAGGGGCTTTGAAATTTTGGATAAATCTTTAATAAACCTCCTATAGAAACCAGCATGACCAAGGATACTACGAATACCTTTGATATCTCTAGGACAAGGCATCTTCTCAATTGCTTCAATTTTGGCTCTGTCAACTTCAATGCCTCTTTCAAAGATCTTGTGTCCAAGAACAATTCCTTCATTAACCATGAAATGGCATTTCTCCCAGTTAAGAACAAGGTTGGTTTCTTCACATCTCTGCAAAACTTTATCAAGGTTGTGCAAACAGTTATCAAAATAAGTTCCATAGATGGAAAAATCGTCCATGAAAATCTCCACAATTTCTTCACAAAAACCATGAAAGATAGCAGACATACATCTCTGAAAGGTAGCAGGAGAATTACATAAACCAAAAGGCATACGCCGATAAGCATAAGTACCATAAGTACAAGTGAAAGTGGTTTTCTCTTGGTCCTGTGCTTTCACAGCGATTTGAGAAAACCCAGAATAACCATCAAGAAAGCAAAAGTGAGTCTTTTTGGACAACCTCTCAAGCATTTGATCAATAAAGGGCAAAGGATAATGATCTTTCTTAGTAACTTTATTAATCTTTCTAAAATCAATGCACATTCTATATCCAACCACTACTCTTTGGGGTATAAGCTCATTATCCTCATTAGGCACAATAGTTATTCCCCCTTTCTTGGGAACACAATGAACAGGGCTAACCCATTGACTATCAGCAATAGGATAAATAATACCACCATCAAGGAGTTTTAATACCTCATTTCTTACCACATACTTCATCTTAGGATTTAGACAGCGTTGGTGCTCAACAACTGGTTTTGCATCAGGTTCAATATTAATAGCATGCTGACATATAGTAGGAGAAATTCCTTTTAAATCATCAAGAGTATAACCCATAGCTCCTCGGTGCTTCTTCAATACCTCCAATAACCTTTCTTCTTCCTTCCCTGAAAGTTTAGAGCAAATAATAACAGAATATATCTTATCATCAAGATAAACATATTTAAGATCATCAGGTAAAGGTTTTAATTCGAAAATAGGATCCCCTTTAGGTGGTAGTGTGGTACCCAAATCTTCCACATGTAGATTATGCTTAAGCTGTTCCAGCTGACGAAGAAAAACTTCGTCAATCTCATTTCTTTCCTTCATGAAGACATCACTTTCATGGTCTTCCATGAACTGCTGCAAAGCATTGTTAGGAGCAAGAGAAATAGCAGACAGTTGTTCAACCCTGAAATCCTCATCAGGTAATTCATTTTCATAAGGAGTTTTAGCAAATTTAGAAAAATTAAACTCATAAGATTCTCCAGCAAACTTAGTCAAAACTTTTTCCTTCCTACAATCTATGATAGCCCCACAAGTATTAAGGAAGGGTCTACCAAAGATGATAGGATAGGTTTTACTAGCTTCTTTACCAAGTACTAGAAAATTAGCAGGATATTTAATCTTACCACAAAGGACCTCCACATCTCTTACAATACCAATGGAGCAAACTTGCTCTCTATTAGCAAGGTGAATAACCATATCAATGTCTCAAGCTCACCAGGACCAATCGCATGCATAATTTCCCTGTAAAGCTCATAAGGAATAGCACTAGAACTAGCACCAATATCACATAAACCATAGTAGCTATGACTACCAATTTCAACAGAAAGCACAAGAACACTAGCTTTTCTAACTTTCTTAGGATGTGAAACAATATTAGTTGCGTCTTCATAGAAGACAATATGCTCATCCTCTATATTTCTAGTGATAAGATCTTTTACAATAGCTACCACTGGCCCAATATCAATAAGCTCATTGGACCCTACAATTTTATTTGTGCTTTTGCTAACCATAGTAGCCATAATAGAATGCTCCCTCACCTTAGAAGGAAAAGGAGTTTTCTCAATATAAGGTTCAGGCAAAATAGGATCAACAATGCAAACCTCTGTACTAGTAGGAATATGGGTGACCGTGTATTTATAAGGAGTGTGGTACTTGTCCCACTCTCTCTTGGGAAGTTCAATATAAGAGGCAAAGGCATTAAAACATTTTACAAGAACTTGGGGATAAAGGCCGAACTTATTGCAAATATCACGGAAGTTATCAGTATCCATAAAAGATTTAATGCATTCATAATCATAGTTTATACCTGACTTTCTTCCTTTGTCATTCTCCCAAGACTCGGTGTTATCTTGAATATGGTCTAAGAGATCCCATTAGCTTCTTCCTTCATACGTGTGAATGATCCAGCACAAGAAGCATCTAGTAAATCTTTATCATGAAGAGAAAGCCTAGCATAAAAGTTATTGAGAATAATATTGTTAGGTGTCGGGGATATTACCCCAGATACCCTAGAGTTGAGGTATAAAGAGACCTTTGGAGATTTACATACGTGCTTATAAAGGAAGACGAAGATATAAATACATACCTAGATAGATATGAGATCTAAAGGATAAGAAACAAAAGGGAAAAGAGGAAAAGAGGACCTAGGCCGAACTAAATCTAATTCGGCCTGGTCCCTCCACCCCTCCTAGGCCAAAACAGCGCTAGCAAGCCGAATTAGTCCCCAATTCAGCCCACTGACCAAGCAACCACCAAATTCCCTCTGTTCCCGCCAAGCGCCCAACCATCTCTCCACCTTGAGGAATCTCTCCCGCCAAGGTCGCTCCGTCACTCGCCTCGGCCACACCAACGAGTCACCGGTTCGCCCAGGTGGGCCGACTCTGGCCTAACTTGGCCCACCCCAGACCATCACCGTCGCTGCAATGCTTCTCCCGGGTGGGCCGGCTTCGGCCAATCCCGGCCCACCACGGGAACCATCTTCATCCGGCAACCAAAGTCCAGCTGGGTCGTGACAGCACCAACCCATCGTGGGAACTGGGTCCCCAGGCCGAGTAGGCCGGACCTCGGCAGGGCTTTTAACAGGAAACCTTGGCTGGGTCACAGCTTCACCCGGCTGGGCCGTATCTTGAATCGGCTAGGGCCTTCACTTTGCCAGGGCCAAATTAGTGGCCCTCCCGTCCGAATCAGCTTGATCACAGGCCGAATTTCCTTATTACTCAGGACCTCTGGGCCGAATTATGTCACTCTGGATGCCTCTTTTATTCACCTCAGGACGCAACTACGACCACAACATCAACATATGATCGAGCCAAGTCAAGATCTTCGTGCACGTGCCAGTCTTGGGACGCCCCTGGCTCAGACTAACACGTGGGCATATGGAATATGCCCTTGGCATCAAGAAGATGCTAGGGAATATGCTTGGCATCTCCAGAGCATATGCTGAGCATCTCCAGAAGATGCCAGGAATATGCCACCTAGATGCCAATCTTAGAGAACAAGACTTGTCCCCTGGGATCCCCTTTATAAGGAGCACCAGGGGGATCGTTCACAGAGAGGCTCCGAAGGGCTCTTCCCCTCTCTGCTCAATAGGAGTTCTTCTTCTTGTTCCTCCAATCTCACAGAGAGATCTAGATAGAGGCATAGGAGATAGAGCTCAAGGAGCATGATTGTAGCCACAAATATGGCGAGATTATAAGAGATTAGATCTAGAGAAAGAGTTCTTATCTACACATGAGAGCCTCAATCCTATATACATTGTATTTCTCTTTGTTCATACGAGTGCGGTCTTCACTACATCATCCATCCCCGGATTCCTCCACGTCCATCGGCCCCAACTTTAGCCTACCCATGGCATATGCTGTGATACCACCACGACATTTGGCGCCCACCGTGGGGCCTTTTAGCGGCGTTGGTTGGGTTTCCATCCGGACGGGAGCATCTTCATCAACCTCATCTTCATAGAGCACCTTCAGCCCCTCCAGGCGAACAGAGAACAGAGAGAGCACTTTCAGCTCCTCCAGGTGAACAGAGAACAGAGAGAGCACCTTCAGCTCCTACAGGCGAACAAGAGAACAAAGAGGTAAGCGCATGGGTCTCCAAGTCTGAATCAGCAAGGCAGGTAAGACTCAGCAAGAATGACTCAAACTCTTCTCCAAGCTTACCGTAAGTAACAGATAACTCAGCCACCAACATTCGATCCTTCACCCTGGGGAGAAAATAACTCAACCCGGGGACTAGACAGCCTATCCATAGAATCACCTTTAGATGGAGAAAAACTTATATAGGTTTGGGTATGAATTTTACCAGCTTATTGATGATTCAGATAGAATTGAGTCACCTTATTGATGATTCAGATAGAATTTCAGTCAATTTATTTATGCTTTGGATTATCCTTTAACTCAGCAAGCCAGCTTATTGATGATTCGGATAGAATTTGAGTCAACTTATTTATGATTCGGATAGAATTTGAGTCAGCTTATTTATGATTCTGATAGAATTTGAGTCAGCTTATTTATAATTCGGATAGAATTTGAGTCAGCTTATTTATAATTTGGATAGAATTTGAGTCAGCTTATTTATAACTCGGATAGAATTTGAGTCAGCTTATTTATGATTCAGATAGAATATGAGTCAGTTTATTTATGCTTTGGATTATCCTTTAACTCAGCTCACCAGCCAGCTTATTGATGATTCAGATATAATTTGAGTCAATTTATTTATGCTTCGGATTAACCTTTAACTCAGCTTAGTAGCTTGTCTCTGATTCGGACTAACATTTGATTCAACTTTCCAGGGTATATTATAATTCGGATTTGTATTCGGACTCGGCGTACTAAGCATATCTCTGATTCGGACTGGAGTTTGATTCAGCTCGCCAGATTTCCAGGTTATGTTATGACTCGGATTGATATTTCACTATCTTGCCAGGTTATCTCATATCTCGGATGACTATTTGCCAGCTTATCATATTTCGAATCTATATCTCATATCAACATCTTGAATTAGATCTCTCAGCGATTAGCCCTATTATCATATCCCAAAACTTAATCTCGGATCTATATCTCGAATCCATATCAAAGGCAAATTGACATCATCTCATCGGATCAAGTTAAATCGTGGCAAATAGGTAACTCGGATTTGAGTCATATACCTCGGATTTGAGTCAGATGACTCAGATTTGAGATGTAAGTCAAAATTGAGTAAAGTAACTCGGATTTGGAATCAGATGAATCGGATTTGAGTCATATACCTCGGATTTGAGTCAGATGACTTAGATTTGAGATGTAAGTCAAAATTGAGTAAAGTAACTCGCATTTGGAATCAGATGACTCGAATTTGAGTCGTATACCTCGGATTTGAGTCAGATGACTTAGATTTGAGATGTAAGTCCAAATTGAGTAAAGTAACTCGGATTTGGAATGAGATAACTCGGATTTGAGTCATATACCTCGGATTTGAGTCAGATGACTCAGATTTGAGATGTAAGTCAAAATTGAGTAAAGTAACTCGGATTTGGAATCAGATGACTCGGATTTGAGTCATATACCTCGGATTTGAGTCAGATGACTCAGATTTGAGATGTAAGTCAAAATTGAGTAAAGTAACTCGGATTTGGAATAAGATGACTCGTATTTTAGTCATATACCTCGGATTTGAGTCAGATGACTCAGATTTGAGATGTAAGTAAAAATTGAGTAAAGTAACTCGGATTTGGAATAAGATAACTCGGATTTGAGTCATATACCTCGGATTTGAGTCAGATGACTCAGATTTGAGATGTAAGTAAAAATTGAGTAAAGTAACTCGGATTTGGAATCAGATGACTCGGATTTGAGTCATATACCTCGGATTTGAGTCAGACGACTCAGATTTGAGATGCAAGTCAAAATTGAGTAAAGTAACTCGGATTTGGAATAAGATAACTCGGATTTGAGTCATACACCTGAGTCAGATGACTCAGATTTGAGATGTAAGTCAAAATTGAGTAAAGTAACTTGGATTTGGAAACAGATGACTCGGATTTGAGTCATATACCTCGGATTTGAGTCAGATGACTCAGACTTGAAACATAAGTCAATTTTGAGTCATTTGGAAACAGATAACTCCAATAAAAACTTACCCAAATGGGTTGTGACTAGTGCCCAAGAAGGCCAGAAGTCCAAAAACTTGCCCAAAGGGGTTATGACCAGTGCCCAAGAAGGCCAGAAGTCCAAAAACTTGCCCAAAGGGGTTATGACCAGTTCCCAAGAATGCCAGAAGTCCAAAAACTTGCCCAAAGGGGTTATGACTAGTGCCCAAGAAGGCCAGAAGTCCAAAAACTTACCCCAAAGGGGTTATAAGACCAGTGCCAAAAAAGGCCAGAAGTCATAACTTACCCAAAGGGGTTATAAGACCAGTGCCAAAAAAGTCCAGAAGTCATAATTTACCCAAAAGGGCTAAAAGAGTGGTGCCCAAGAAGGCAATAACTCATAACTTTCCCAATAGGGTTAAAAGAGCAGCGCCAAGAAGGCCAACTTTCCCAAAGGAGTTAAAAGAGCAGTGCCCAAGAAGGCTAGAATTAGTAACTTACCCAAAGGTATTAAAAGGGCCAGCACCCATAAAGGCAAGATGCCACAAACTTACCCAAAGAGGTTATATGACCTAGAGATATTTGATAAAGAGATTATATGTCGGAAAATAACTATGTCAATATTTTAAATATAAAGCCTATGCGCGACTCTACGAGTCCCCCATAGCCTCGGGGACTAATATCGGGGATATTACCCCAGATACCCTAGAGTTGAGGTATAAAGAGACCTTTGGAGATTTACATATGTGCTTATAAAGGAATACGAAGATATAAAGACATACCTAGATAGATATGAGTTCTAAAGGATAAGAAACAAAAGGAAAAGGAGGAAAAGAGGACCTGGGCCGAACTAAATCTAATTCGGCCTGGTCCCTCCACCCCTCCTACGCTAAAACAGCGCTAGCAGGCCGAATTAGTCCCCAATTCGGCCCACTGACCGAGCTACCACCAAATTCCCTCTGTTCCCGCCAAGCGCCGAACCATCTCTCCACCTCGAGGAATCTCTCCCGCCAAGGTCGCTCCGTCACTCGCCTCGGCCACACCAACGAGTCACCGGTTCGCCCAGGTGGGCCGACTCTGGCCTAACTTGGCCCACCCCAGACCATCACCGTCGCTGCAATGCTTCTCCCGGGTGGGCCGGCTTCGGCCAATCCCGGCCCACCACGGGAACCATCTTCATCCGGCAACCAAAGTCCAGCTGGGTCGTGACAGCACCAACCCATCGTGGGAACTGGCTCCCTAGGCCGAGTAGGCCGGACCTCGGCAGGGCTTTTAACAGGAAACCTTGGCTGGGTCACAGCTTCACCCGGCTGGGTCGTATCTTGACTCGGCTAGGGCCTTCACTTCGCCAGGGCCGAATTAGTGGCCCTCCCGTCCGAATTAGCTTGATCACAGGCCGAATTGCCTTATTACTCAGGACCTCTGGGCCGAATTATGTCACTCTGGATGCCTCTTTTATTCACCTCAGGACGCAACTACGTCCACAACATCAACATATGATCGAGCCAAGTCAAGATCTTCGTGCACGTGTCAGTCTTGGGACGCCCCTGGCTCAGACTGACACGTGGGCATATGGAATATTCCCTTGGCATCAAGAAGATGCTAGGGAATATGCTTGGCATCTCCAGGGAATATGCTTGGCATCTCCAGAGCATATGCTGAGCATCTCCAGAAGATGCCAGGAATATGCCACCTAGATGCCAATCTTAGAGAACAAGACTTGTCCCCTGGGCTCCCCTTTATAAGGAGCACCAGGGGGATCGTTCACAGAGAGGCTCCGAAGGGCTCTTCCCCTCTCTGCTCAATAGGAGTTCTTCTTCTTCTTCCTCCAATCTCACAGAGAGATATAGATAGAGGCATAGGAGATACAACTCAAGGAGCATGATTGTAGCCACAAATATGGCGAGATTATAAGAGATTAGATGTAGATAAAGAGGTCTTATCTCCACATGAGAGCCTCAATCCTATATACATTGTATTTTTCTTTGTTCATACGAGAGCGGTCTTCACTGCATCATCCCTCCCCGGATTCCTCCACGTCCATCGGCCCCAACTTTAGCCTACCCATGGCATATGCCGTGATACCACCACGACATTAGGAGTTCATGAATAGGACATTTAAGCATTAGTAACTTCAATCTCCCCCAAGCTTGAGTTGTACTCTCTCCATCAAGAGGCCAAAAGTTATATATAAGACTTCTATCCTTATGGATTTCACTGGGAGGATAAAATTTAGAGTAAAAGAGAGATGCCTTCTCCTCCAATTCCATGGATTGTCCATTCTTTAGCAGCTTATACCATGCTTCAGCTCTCCCTTTCAAGGATATGGAGAGTAACTACTTCTTCACCTGTTCAGTTGTGATACCTGCACACTTAAACAACCCACATAATTCATGGATAAAAAGAAAGTGATCACCGGGATGGACAGTTCCATCCCCAAAATAATAATTATCCATGACACGATTAACAATACTTGTAGGTATCTTAAAAGGATCTATTTCAACAGGAGGTGGTTCATCTACTACCATCGCAGTGGTAGTAGTTTTCCCAAACAGAAAACCAAGTGGATTATCCATATTGGAAACAAAGTAACTAGTAGTAACAAAAGCAATACTCACAGTAAAAGTTTCCCTTACCAGTTCCACTCTTCAATAGCGCTTCACTCCCCGGCAACGGCGCCAGAAAATAGTCTTGATGACACACAAGTATAGGGGGTGTATCATAGTACTTTTGATAAATAGGAGTGTCGATCCCAACGAGGAGCAGAAGGTGTTGAATAGTGGTATGGAGCAGGAAATCCCTGTGAATACCCAACAAACGGATTTTTAGTGGTTTTCTGAAAAAGCAACAAAACAAAGAGCAAGTAACAGAAGTAACGAACAAACGGAGCAAGTGGCCGAATCCTTTCTTAGCAAAGGAAAATCCGGTGGAAATACTTATAAGGACCAAATGTTCTCGAGGACACATGGGAATTCTGTTTAGTGCTTTCGCTTCAAATAGCTGAGTACTCTTCTCTGGTGTTTGTAAGTGTTGTGTGGGTGAACCTATGCTAACATACCGCCCTTCCTAGGACTAATACATACTTGTGATTAAACCCCCTGCAAACATCCGTAACTACAGGAAAGTAATTAAGATATAAATCTAACCACAACCTTAAACTCTGAGAGCCTACGCTCCCTTGTGCAAAGGTGTCCTAACGGGGGTTGAGGTTTCTGTCACTCCGATTACCCCAGAATTAGTAGCCAAATACACAATGCATTCCCCTAGGCCCATAAATGGTGAAGTAACATGTAGTCGACGTTCACATGACACCACTAGAAGAATAGCACCACAACTTAAATACTAAACCATTGAATAATAACTCATCACAGATTCACTACTAACAACATGACTTCTCCCATGTCCTCAAGAACACAACTAACTACTCACAAGACATCATATGGATCAAGATCAAAGATGATATGATGATGGATAACAATCTGAACATAAACAATAATCCAATGGTTCCACTCACAAGCATCAACTACAATAGTAATTAACACCGGGAAAGTTTCCCCTAATGAACTAAAGCAATATCCAACACAATTGTTACAATGGGACGGAGTGGTGATGATGGTGCTGGTGGAGTGATGGTGTGGATGATGATGATGATCCCGATGAAGCCTAGCTTGATGATGGTGTTGATGGCGACGATCTCCCCTCTCCGGGAAGGAATTCCCCTGGCAGAAATCTGTCTACCGGAGAGATCTTTCTCTCTCGGTGTTTTCTGCCCCCAGAGGTGGCGGAAATCTATCTATGGTCCCTCCCCTGGTATTAGGGTTCTGTAGGGAAGATATAGGCGAAGGGGCGAAGTCGGAGGCCGGGCAGGTGGGCCACACCTGCCCTAGGCGCGGGGTCAGGTGGGCCCGCGCCTAGGGGGTGTGGGACCCCTGAGGACCATCTCCGTCCCTCCTTCTGGCTTCCTTCGTCTTCTGGTAAAATAATATGTTTCCATATTTTTCTGGTATTTTTCTAATCTTCGTGAAATTGCACCGAAACGCCTTCTTTTCCATCAGAATCCAGACTCCGGCAGTCCATCCTCCAGGAATCATCCAACATGCATAAACAGATGAAAAGCCATAAGTAATACCTAATAATAAGACAAATATCAATGAATAGAGGTAAATAATGATATAGAATGGTGATGAAAATTGGGCGTATCAAGCTATCAAGTCAATAATTATTTTCTGTGGTGTGGAGTGTCTCTAGGAATAAGCTTTCAAGACTAAACACTAAAACACCCAAGCCTTCAATTGTGAGTGTTTTTCTTATTTCAATTGTTTAGCAAATTTTTAGGCAAGACTTGGTTAACTACAAGAGCTGGAACAAAACATACTCAACCAAATACCCATGCAAACAAATTTTTACTTCAATATAAAGACTCACTCCACCAATATAATATCTTAACATTTACTACTAACTAGCATGTGCTTCTCAAACTTCAAAAGTAGGGAGTCATAAGGCATATCTCTCATGTTTGGTTCGACTTATCTCTTCCCTCTTGATTTGTTTCTTGGAAACTCGAGGTTAATCACTCTCCTGCAAATATGTGAGAACCTCGAGGAGAATAGAAAAGGGAAAATAAAGATAAATGAAAAAACTATTTTTGTTGTTTTTGAGAGAGGGAATTAAAGAATATAAAATTGGCGACAAAGCTCAGCTTGAAAATATCAAAAACAAATAAAATAACTAAAGATAAAGTGTTATGGAAACCAACACGAGTTCTTATGAACTCAAATTAAAAGCATAACCTCGAAATAAAATGAATGCCAAATAAAAATAAATGGAAAACTTCCCTAAGCTTAGGCTTTTACAAGCCCTTCAAATCATTGAGGTGGCGGGAAAAGTTGTAACTCCAGTCCGCAAATTGAGTTGATAAATTACTAGTGGTTTCTCGGAGGTTCAGGGTGAGATTATGCATCCCCTCCATAGTTCCTCCAAGTTCTTGGAAGTGTTGATATGTAGCGAACCGGCTCGGTGCCTACTCCTCTTGATAAGGAACTTCTTGCTCCTCTTATTGGTCCTCATCCTTGTCCAGAATATCCTCCTCGGGTTGATGTTGTTCAACCTGCACATCATATAGCAAACGTCCCTCCTCGATAGAGAAGAGACCATTAGGCAAAGGAGCGGGGTAGAGACACCCAGCTCCTGCAATATGCAAGTAATAAACACCACCTCTCCTAGTGAGCATTCCACAAGCTTTTAAAGTAGAGAAACCAACACGTCGCTCACCTAGCAATGGCTGCAACTCACCTACGTCAATGCCTAGGGCAATGGCAAGCATTGTGATGACGCCTCCACCTGTGAGTGGTCCTTGGATTGGGGACGATTGGTGCTCCAAGTAGAGGACAAGAATTGCGCCCAAGTTGAGTGACAAGTTGTTGTTGAAAGCAGCCTTTGCAAGGACCAAGATGTCCTCCTCATTGAGTCTTGTAAACTCATTACGTGCCTACAAGGTGTTAGCAATAACATAGAACAAATAGCGAACAGCAGGATACTGAGTATTCTTCCCCTTGTTGACTCTAGAAGTGAAACTCATTCTATTATAGTAATGATCTGGGGAAGGGTTCATGTCGGCATAAGATGTGTGCTAGGCATTAACATCATTGTTTGGTAAACTAAGACAATTGCACCATTCATCAAGTGTTAATGTATAATTGTGGTTCATAAGTCGGAAAGAAATTGTGTCCTCTCCGTTCCATGTTTTAACAGTGCTTTTCAAAGAACTTAAAAATTCAAGAGTTAACCTGCGATAAGTAGGAACATCATGAAATACAAAGTTTTGCAGGCCAACCCTATTGCATAGTAAATTGAAGTCATTAGAAATACCGAGTTGGTTCATTATAATGGGACGAACCCACTTGGTTGCCTTCACTTCTCGGTTCTTGATCCTGTCGAAGCGATCACGTTGGAGCTCATTCCTGAACTGTATCCCCATGCGGTTCTGAGCTACAGCAGCAGCCTAAGAAGAACATGCAGCGGCACGAGCACACGTTTGGCTCCTTGTGTTCATCTTCTAAAATAATAAGAAAGACAAAAATAAAAATTATTGATCCAACAGTAATAAGCATAACATATTCCTCATCATAGCACGCTAAAGAATCTCCTCAAAATAATAATCTAGGCAAGGTAAATAGGGAAATTAGTTCATAATAGGTCTCACCCTAGATTGATAATGACAATAGATCGGATATGAATTTGCAAAAAGTAATTGGAGGATTGGAGGAGGAACATACTGTAGATCACTTGTGTGCGAGGAAATCAAACGAAATTGAGTAGAGATGAAGATCCCTTGAGGATTTGAGAGAGTTTGGAGGTAGAAGAGAGAAAAAGGATTGAATTGGTGTTGGGGGTACCTTCCCGTATGTTTATGTGGTCGGACGAAACTATACGGTCGCAACTATACGGCCGGAACACTTGTTCCCGCCGTATAGTTGGTCTGACGGCAAAAATTTAGGGTTTCTAGGGTTTCTTCCTGGCAATCGATATCTATACGGCCAGAACTATACAACAGGGATTTTTATCCCAGCGGTATAGTTGGTCATTAAACCTTCTGTGTCTGGAAAAGAAAATTTGTCTATGGCATAGATATCTATACGGCCAGAACTATACGACTAGAATTTTTATTCCTGCCGTATAGTTGGTCGTTAAAGGTACTGTAGTCGTCAAAAAAATTCTATTTCTTCGAGAATTCTTTCTTAATCTGAAACTTAGAAAAACACCATGTTTTGACCAAAAAAATGACAGTATAAATTGTTGACCAACATTAGCATGTATAAAGAAGGAATTTTAGTACCACCGTACCTATCCTCCTCAACTGGAGTTTTTCTAGCACTATTTATTCAACATAAAACTTAAACTAAAACTAAAAAAATTACTCAAACCTTTATTTCACATGGGTTGCCTCCCATGAAGCGCTCTTTTATGGTAAAATAGCTTGACCTTGATGTCTCTCACTTAGGCCTGATGAGTGGAACACCCACTCCAAAATAGTTGGCCTTCAAAGTGATGACCTCCTTCTTATCATGCTTGACTTTCTTCTTACTAGGAAAATGAATAACAAAAGGATCCCACGAAGGCAATTGAAGCTTCATGTTCCCTTCATGCATATTAATATGATAGGAGCAGTAGCAACTTCAAGCATGTCAACAATAACAAAATAAATAAGAGCAGGACAACCGTTAATGTATACTAAAGTATTATCTTTAATTCCTACCGCTTCTTTGTAGGTAGAATCTGCTAGATGTAATTTTAACTCGGTGATTTCAAAATAGCCAAGATTTAACTTATTAAAAAGACTTTTTAGAATTATTGAAACACTTGCACCTAAATCACAAAGTGCTGCTATCTCATTAGTCCCAATTTTAATCTTAATAGTAGGCTCAAATATATCATCAAGCTTAGCAGGTAGCTTTTCAGCAATTTTCTTATATTCTTCCTCAAGATCACGTACTTTTATTGCTACCTGATTAACGAAGTATTGATACAAGGCTGATGAGTGCATATTTGCATCATGTTTTATATTATTTTTATTACAGTGTAGTGGTAGGATCTTGGTATTTTCTGGTGTTCACGTGCACCTTTTATGTTTATTTTCACCAGTATTAGATAAGATGATGTATACGATGGACACAATTCTTAGACCATTTATATTGGAGTGACAAGGAGACAAAAACAATCTAAATTACTTATTTGGAAAATATTAATAATACCAGAAGAAAACCCGAAGCAATTGGAGGATATAGTGGGTTTAACGACCAACTATATGGCGGGAATAAATATTCTGGCCGTATATTTGGCGCCGATACCACCTCCTCAAATATTTCCACCCCGTGCAACTGGATCGGAGAGACGACATACAGAACACCCAGAAATCACCGAAAACTCAATTCCGGAAGGCATCTAGAGGGGGAAATCATCCACCGAGGATCCATCTTCGCACTACGTAGATCCAGGAGGCTAAGGCATCGATCTTCATCATCAACCGCTATATCACCACCATCTCTATCTATCCCATCTACATCTTGTCTAGATCTTGTTGTAATTTTCGTACTCGTTGTGGATTTATACAAGTACTATTCATCTATGATAGATTCCATTACTTTTACCATGATGTTGATTGCCTCCATGTCTGAGTAGATCATTAGTTCTTGGGGAGATGGAGAAACCCTAGCATGAGATTGAAATAAGATAAAGTTTATTATAATATTCATCGCTGTGACCATGTGTTATATTGTCTTCATCTTGATTTTGGCAAAAGTCGACCTCTCAATTTGCCTCTTGTGGGGACTTGATGGAGGGCACTACTTGTTGGTAGACGGAGGTGTGTTAGCACTTATAGTGACTATAAAGTTGTTGGCACTCCTGATGACTGCAAGTGCAAAGGTGGTTTGTAGCTAGTTTCAAAATAAAGATATCAATCGCACATGGAGAAGTAGGAGAAAGACTAAAATGCTTTTAATTAAAACTAAAGTAGTACTTAAGGAATAATTCTAAGATGCAAGAAAGGTAGAATTATTTTTGGGTTTTTGGTTGAGTGAAATAGTAAAGTAACATGAAGTAAAACTTAATGCAGAAAGTAGTAATCGCATATGTAAGAAATATTGAATCTGCAATAGGGAAAGGCGTTCTCACGGAGTGGTGGATACACCGCTAGCAATTTAGACTAAGTAATCAAGATTATTATAACGAATATTCTCATGAGGTGCATGTATAACATAATAATCCCTATTTCATCTCAATCATATACTAGGGTTTTTCCATCTCCCCAAGAACTAATGATTTACTCAGACATGGAGGCAAACAACATCATGACAATGGTAATGGAAATGATTATCAATGAATAATACTTGTATAAATCCACAACTAGTGCAAGAATTACAACAATTTCTAGATGGGATGGATGGAGATGATGGTGGTGGTGATGAAGACGTAGCGTTTGATGAAGATGGAGATCGATGCCTTGGCCTCCCAGATCTGCTTAGGGCGAAGATGAATCCCTAGGGAAAGTTACCCCTCCAGATCCCTTCCGGAGGTGAGATTTTTGGTGATTTCTGGGTGTTCTGTATATCATCTCTCCGATCCAGTTGCATGGGGTGAAACTATTTGAGGGGACGGAGGTGGCGCTAACTATACGGCCGGAAAAGTTCTCCCATCGTATAGTTTGTCGTTAAACCTTCTGTATTCCTCAATTGCTTCGGGTTTTCTTCCGGTGTTATTAATATTTCCCAAATAAGCAATTCACGTAGTTTTTGGCTCCTTTTCACTCCAATATAACTGGTCCAAGAATTGTATCCATCGAATCCACCATCTGTCCTGATCCTGGTGAAAATAAACATAAAAAATGCGTGCGAACGCCGTAAAATACCAAGATCCTACATCTATAATGCAAAATAATAATCTAAAACATGAAGCAAATATGCACTCATCAAATCCTTACGTATCAATTCGGTAATCGAGGGAAATCACGAAACACTATCCATGTCATGTGATACGTCATGCAGGATCAAGTCCCTTAATAGAGCAGTAATGCAATTGATGTTGAGAAGTGGTTGCTGCCTATTTGTACAAATACGGAGTTTCTCCCACACATACATAGTTGATAATATTCACGATAATAATCTTTACCTTAGCTCTTTATAATACTAGTGGTGTATCCGCTAATCCGCGAGAATGCTTTTTCCCACTGAAGTTTCAAATATCTTTTACACACACGATACTTACTTTCTGTATTCAGTTTTGTTTACTTTACTCATTGTTCTCTTATACCAAATACCCAAAAACACCTTTATACACAACACTCGTATTTTATCTTGTTACTTAGAACTTTATTTAGCATTTGTATTTTAGTATTTATTTCAAGAGTTATTAGACTTCAGACTCCTACTCCTTGTGGTATTGATATCTTTATTTCGAAACTAGCTACAAATGATCTATGCACTTGCAGTCATCAAGCTATTTTCTAGTGCCGTTGCCGGGGAGCTAAGCATTGTAGGTCTTTTAGTTTCTGCTTATTTACTTTAGTTTTGTTAAGTTTTGTTTTGAGTTACAGATTTCCACCAACATGATGAGAGTTTGAGCATATTACTAGTGCTAACCCACTCAGCCACTTTGGGAAGCCCTATGATATTTATAAAAGAGACAACTCCAACTAGAAGACAAGGGGGTTTGAAATAAATCCTCTACTACTTGGTATTCTACACAAGAAGCAATTTACTGGAGATGAAGAACATACTGATCCATATGAGCATATTCCATGCTTCAAAGATATATGTGGCACTTTCGAATTATCGGGGTATACTGCTAATGAGGTAAGGCTAAAACTTTTTAGTCAAACTTTGACTAGTACAGCTCTCTCATGGTATAGATCCTTACCCTCAGAAGCCAATGCTACCTGGGATAATTTAGCTTGTGAATTTCTATCCAAATATTGTCCATTATCAAAATATTTTGGAATCAGGCGTCTTGTAATGACTTGGAGGAACCATCCTAATTAAGGGCTAGTAAGAGCTTATATAAGATTTAAAGATTTATTTAATCAGTGTCCTCATCATGATTTTCCCGAATGGTATTTATTGCATATCTTTTATGGCGGTTTAATTGAACCTAATAAAATTGAACTAGACTCTTACGCAAGCAGAACTTTTATGGATTTACCCATAATAAAGCTTGGGCTTTACTTAATAGAATTCGTGATCATAGAGTTTCATGAAATTTTGGTCTAGAAGTGAAGGAGGCACATAAATAAATTATGATTGTATTCATGACTATAATAAGAAGGGCCATCTTAATGAATTATCAAAAGAACTTTATTTAGATTCGGATCTTGTGTTGCAAGTTGTTACATATAAAGAAACCTCGCATTACGGTTTATGTGATCTTGGCACCGTAATTAATGTTATATCTTATGATTTTTATTTATAAATAAAAGAAGAAATAGCATCGGCTACAATATAAAATACTGATATGACAATCAGGTTATCCAATAAAAATCTTAGAATTCCAATGGGAGTAGTTGAAGATGCAACTGTCACAATTGGAAATAAAAAATTTCCTATCAATTTTGTAGTTGTTGATATGCTAGCTGACACTCTTTGCCCAATTATATCTGGAAGAAACTTTTTGAGCGATGTAGGTGCCACAGTCGACTTCAAAAAGGAGATTGTATCTCTTAAGCTTGGGAAAGCGGAAAAAGAATTCCACTTTTCCAAATTTAAAGAAAAACCTCTACTTATACAAGAAGAAGAGAAAGAGAAAACTATTGAGGAGATGGTTGTCTTCTTTAGCAATCAAGAAGAAGAAATAAATGAAGACTCAAATTGTGAAGAAATAATTATGGAGGACAGGTCTCTAGAAGAATTAGAAAGTGAATTTGATTCACTTCCCATTTTACGACCTCCAACTGATGAGGCTTTTGAAGATCCAGAAAAGAGAGGGATGAAGAATTACCACCCCCAGAATTAAAAACTTTACTAGATAACCTTAAATATAGATTTTTGGACAATACTAATAAATTCCCTGTTATTATTAGTGCTAAACTTTCAGGGGATGAAGAGGAATAACTCATGAAAGTACTTAAGGAGCATCGCAAGGCCTTTGGGTACTCAATGGACGATTTGAAGGGCATTAGTCCCATGATAACTGTTCATCAAATATTCATGGAGGAAGGTGCTAAACCAGTTGCGGAATTTAATAGAAGGCTAAATCCTAAAAAGAAGAGTGGTAAGAAAAGAAATAGTACGCCTACTAGATGCAGGTATAATCTATCTTGTAAAAGAAAGTGAATGGGTAAGTCATGTTCATTGTGTTCCTAAGAAGGGCGGCTTTACTGTTGTTCCTAATAAAAACAATAAATTGATACCTACTAGAACTATTGTTGGACATAGGATGTGCATAGATTTCATGTAGAGGTCCCAACCTTTAATAAGGTAGAGATCCCTGTGTTTACAATGCTAGTCCATGGATCCACAGTTAAGATGTAATATCAAGAAACAAAGGTCATAATACAACTTTATAACCAGGAATAAAATAATTCATTACATCTTACATAGCTCATTTGGCTATCTCATTACCATGCAACAGAAATAACTATATAGCATGGAGTCCTTCATCTTCAAAGTGCCACAGGCAATCATGTTGGTTGTAGACTTGTAATCCTATTCAACACACTTCACTAACATCAAACAAACCTGCAACATAATAAGTTGCAGCCACAAGGGTCAATACATTTGAATTGTATTAGCAAGTTTCACTATTATGTAGAAGTAAGTGGATCCTATCATTACATGCATATTTGGCTAAGTAGGGTTTAGGCTCTTTTGCAGAAAGCAATATAGTTTTATCCTATATTTTCAAAATAGTTTTGATCTTTTGTTAAATCTTTCTGAACTCCTTGGAAAAACTCCAACTGCTTCTAATCCCTTGTTGTCACCATCAAGTTTTACTTTGAGAAATTGGAATGTCGAGATCTTCCATAGCTTCAGGCCTTAGTTGCTCAGAGTTGTCCGTAATCGGGGACACGGCTAAGTACTTAGAATTTGATCTTCTGCAGAAGTTATACACTTTACCCACATGACACAATCTCGTCTTGACGCCACCAGTGGCCGCTGGATAAGTACTCACCAAATGGAGTACCGACAGATCGATAATGTGACAAAGTCTTTCCATAAAAGTCCTCCCAATACACAATGCTAGCTTGTCTTCCAGGCACCAATGTAAGGATATACTTCCTATACACAATTCTAGTTAACCTGAAGATGCCAATGCAAGGGTCTTCCA
Source organism: Avena sativa (assembly GCA_916181665.1). Classification (NCBI taxonomy): domain Eukaryota; kingdom Viridiplantae; phylum Streptophyta; class Magnoliopsida; order Poales; family Poaceae; genus Avena; species Avena sativa. The sequence continues at coordinate 203,144,680 of OV702282.1, forward strand.
CTATGTAGTTGACTAAGCCAGAGCCCATTTAGCATGTGGCTGTACACGGAAGCCACTGTACGAGAAACTTGTTCAATCTCTAAGTCCCTGGGTGGTTTCCTTCTAGTGCACATACAAAAAGATAGCCATATAAACATGGTTCTCTTTGTTGCCACCTTGTCCAAAACTTGAGTATCCTCTTTCCACCTAGGTGGTTCAATGAGTACTTGTTTTATTATATAAAACATATATTTTTCCAACACTTCATATAATCATATCATGTATCCCATCCCAAATATTTAGCAGGGCTAAGCATACTACAACTACAATGTTTTAACTAAGGGAGATATAAGGATATCCTAATAGGATATAGCATAGCATAGAAATATAGTAGTCCTATCATGCATGTTACAAAAATCCACTAAGTGTAATGAAAATAGTAGTACATGGATGATAGTGTCACTTGCCTTTTTAGTAGAGAATATTGGTTCACTCCTTGATCTTGCAAATATCACACTCTTCTAACTTCACTACAATTCAATCAAGCAAACATATATTCAACTAGCATTCAAACAATTCATCACATAAAATGACAAAAAACATGGCAATGCATGCAAGCATGCAAGAGATGGTTTTATTTGGAAAAGTGGTTTCTATTAGGCTCTAACCATTTTAAATCTCATGTTGGTCATTTACAAAAGTGGTAAAACCATTTAAATTCAAGTTGGTGAAAATGGTCACTTTAAGTCATTTTTGTTTTTCTAGGAATGTTTTAAATCAAAATGATAATCCCTAGAGTTTGTAAAATATTTTTAAACACAACATGTTAGTGTTTTAAGGTCAAGTGTATAACATTAAAACCATTTGTAAAAGGTTTCACCCCATAAACCAATTTTATACCAAAGTGATATTTTATGCTGTTAGAAATGCCTTTTAGCAAAGTAATAATTTTATAGGGTTCATCAAATATATTTTTAAATCTCAAAACTTGGTGTTTATGGTTAGAGAGTTTAATTCAAATCATTTTCCAAAGATTTTTACTCAAAAAGTATTTTTAACACATAAACAATATTTTATTTGACTAGAAATGCTCTTATTCAAAGATTTATTCTTTAACTTCACAAAATACATTTTTAAATCCATAAGTTGGTTTCTATGGTCAGTAGGTTCAAAACAATCCATTTGCCAAAATATTTTACCATAAAAATATTTCTAGAATAATTTTTATATTCAAATTATGCCTACACAAGTTTCTGCAAAAACAACTAAGTTTCCAGAAGCAATTCATTAAACAAAGTGCATGGTTGGAAATCACTTGTTTTTCTGATTCCATTGATATAAAATTTGCAAAATTTGGACGTGTGGATTAAAAGTTATGAATTTTGCAAGTTTGCATATCTAATAGATCAAAATTTCTGTTTTAAACAAACTCTGGCCACGTGTCTTAATGCCATTGGACCATACCGCTTCGGTTGGATCGAGCAGCGCAGGCCGCAGGATTTCATTTAAATCACACGGCACAGATCGTCGCATACCTCTTCGGCTAAGATTCTATTGTAGCCACGCGATCAAGATCTAACGGTGTACAGCAACCAGACCACAACTGGGCGGCGCTAGCGGCGGCGGACGGCGGCACGGCTCTATCAGAGAAGTTGCCAGCGATGCAGGATACGAGAAATAGAGAGAGGGGGCACACCGAGTTCGCAGCACGTTGCTGATGCTCAACGTGGTCTTTGTCGGCCAAGGGGCGCACGGGTTCCAGAGGGATTGCTCTCCGGAGCTAGCGGCGGTGTCGGGTTCGTCTGGTCGTCGTCGGAGGCGAGGTTTGAGGGCGCGCTAAGGCAAACATAGTGTGGGGTTAGATGCGTACGGTTCTGAGGATCATGGGAGCATCATCGAGAGGTACAGGGGCGGTCTGTGCTTACCAGGGAAGCTTGTCGGAGCGATGGCAGACACGGCGGCGCTCAAGTGTCGAAGTTGTCGAGCCTCTGGGGCACGCGCGGGTGTGGGGTTGGTGCTGGGAGATGCAGGAGGCGATGGGGAGCATGCACGTGTGGTGGGAGGCAAGGGGTGGATCGGAGTCGCCGGAATCGACCGGAAAGGCTCGTCGGGGCAGTGGTGTTCGGGCTTGCAATACGTGCAGCCTGGTGGCCGAGAGGGAGCGGTGTCTAGGGGGAAAGGAGGAGGAGGGCAAGGCGCTTAAGTGTGTGTGGTCACAGCGAGGAGTAACCGCAGCGTTGATGCGAATTTGCTGCGTGAAGTTACGACCAGAAACAGTCGACGTAAAGAGGGGAACGGCCGCGGTGGGTGGAAACGATGAACAAGCAGGTGGGGCCTAGCTGTCTGCGAGAGAGAGAGATAGAGAGAGAGAGACAGAGAGAGAGAGAGAGAGAGAGAGAGAGAGAGCGTGTCGGGCCGGGCATTCAATGACTTCGCAGGTTAGCTTCTGAGTGAAAAACGATTCGCCAGAGGGGGAGGAGATGGGCTGCATTTGCTGGGCTGGACTGGGCCTATTAATGCGTTGGGTTTGTTTCATTTTTTTTGTACAGAATTTTTTTCTTTTTCTATTTTGAATTTCTGTTTTGATTTTCATTCGAACAATTCAAACACTATTTGAATTCAAACCTCCACCAAACTTTGTGTAGATTTTAATACTGCTATTTAACATAATCTAAAAACCATTTTAGAATAATTAATTTAATCTTTTAGGGTTTATTATTTATTAAAATAAATAGACATTAGTCTTTATTTCAAAATAAGATTTAAATATGTTTTAAAACTCTATTTGAATTCTAAATCTTACCAAAACCTTTTCAGTAGGTTTTATTTGAAAATAATTCACTTTAAATTATAATTTAAAACACTTTAGTGTTCATTTAAATTGGGAAATGTCTTTACTTAAATAAAAATTGGATAATAATAATTCCTCATGATTTTATTTAAATAATCCTTTACTCTTTTTATTAAACAAAAATATTTTATTTTATTTGCTTGGCCAAGATTTATTTTGGCTTTTTAAAATAGTCCTTATTTATTATTTCTTCCTTTGCTCATAAAAACCATATCTTTTTATTTAAAGATCCAAAAATGGTGATTCCAACTTTTATAAATTTATTTATTATTTGTTTATCTTTTTAAATCCCTCTAGGATTCTATTTGATCAAAACAGGTTTTGATGTTTCCATTTGGAATCAGAAAAGTTTCTTTTCACCCTAAATTTCATCAATTATTTATTTATTTATTTTCAAAATTTGGAAAATTTTGGGATGTGACATTTCAGGAAATTGAATAAGGAAACTAGGAAAGATCACTATCCTTTATCATTCATAGATCAAACTCTAGAGAGGTTCGCAAACCACACTCATTTTTGCTACCTGGAAGGATATTCTGGTTTTTCCCAAATAACTGTTCAGCCTGATGACCAACTAAAAACAACTTTCATTAGTCCTTATAGTTTACATGCTTACCGACGCATTCCTTTTGGTTTATGTAATGCTCCAGCTACTTTTCAAAGATGCATGACTGCTATTTTTGTGGATTTTATAGAACTGATAATGGAAGTATTTATGGATGATTTTTCTGTCTATGGAACTTAGTTTACTAGTTGCTTGGATAATCTCAAAAGAATTTTGCAGCGTTGCAAAGAAACCAATCTTGTTCTAGACTAGGAGAAGTGTCATTTTATGGTCAAAGAAGGCATAGTCCTTGGACATAAGGTATCAGGTAAGGGTATTGAAGTAGATAGGGCTGAAGTTGAAGCAATAGAGAGAATGCCACAACCAAGGGACATAAAAGGTATAAGAAGTTTTATTGGTCATGTGGGTTTTTATAGAAGGTTCATTCGGAATTTCTAAACCTTTAACTAATTTGTTGCAAAAGGGAGTAAGATTTAATTTTTATGATACATGCCTTATTGCCTTTGATAAACTTAAATATGCTTTATCTTATGCCCCTATTATTAAACCACCTATATGGGATATGACTTTTGATTTAATATGTGAAGCTAGTGATGATGTTGTAGGAGTAACTCTGGGACAACATGCAGGTCATAGATTTAATATTATACATCATTCTAGTAGAACTCTAACTAGTGCTCAAAAGAATTATCCTAAGGAAGAAAGAGAACTCTTTGCTATATTTTTCTCTTGCGATAAATTTTGTTCTTACATAGTTGATGCAAAAGTAAGAGTTTATATGGACCGTGATAGTTTAAAAGAACTCCTCGAGAGGAAGATTCATAAGCCAATACTGATCTGTTGGATCCTTTTACTTCAAGAATTTGAGTTACAGATTATGTAGAGATAAGAAGCAAAGGTAGCGGATGCATCATCTATATTTGCCTAGCAAGACACCAATCTTATTGAGAGGATCTTTAGTCCTGGTGATTTTCGTTTTCAATAATTATTAGATGAACCAAGGACAATTCCTCCCAAAAAGAAGAAGTCCTTGTTGTTGGAAGATCTTGTCACTCCCGACTAAATAAAGGTAAGTGAAAGGTAAGTTTTCTTACTCTAATAAGTGCTTTGTATTCACAGTTTACTTCTAAAAATTTTTGCCTTTGAATTCCTCTTGTTTTTTTGAAGTTTTTGAGGGGTTTTTTGTAACTATACGGGTGCAACTATATGGCCGGGGAAAAATCTCCCACCGTATAGTTGGTCATTAAAGGTACTGTACCCCCTTGTGTAACTATACGGGTGCAACTATTCTAGTATCTATACGGGCGCAACTATACGGTCGGAGAAAATTGCCCGCATATAGTTGGTTTTTAAAGGTACTGTATCATCAACCCTTTTTCTTTTTTATTTATTACTTTTACCAAAAAAACATTTTGTTGGTTCCTAGTCGGTAATCTAACCGACATGGACTCGAGATATTTGGAAATATCTACCCGGAAACAACTATACGGCTGGATCTATACGGGTCGCGACCGTATAGTTGGTCGTTACGCGGAAGGACTCCTCCAAAATCATGATTTCTTTTCCTATTCTATTAGGATTCTTTTCTTGGGCGTGGATTTGGTGTTTCTCGCGAGTTTTACCGACCTCTGACCCCTCTTATATACTGCCATTGTGTGTCTCTCTAATCATAAGCTCTAGGAACCAATCCACCTCTTGTTCTCATGTAAGGCGAGGGCTAGGAAGCCAAGGAGAGAAGTCCCTATGGAGGTGGGGAGCAATAGCCAGCAAGACAAGGATATCAAGGGCGTCTCTATGGAGCTTTTTGATGCCGACCATGAATGCCGAAAGAGGTAGTTGAAATCTCTAGAGTTGAAGATCGCAGTAATGGAGAAGGAGGCGCCAGGCACACCTAGGCATTTTCGGTGGCTTCGATTTTATCTTGATAAACGCGATGAAGATATCAAGAAGACCACTGAAGCAGGATTTTCTATGAGTCTTATGGTGATACAAACCCTCCAAAGCAACAATGAGCTCATTAAAGAACAAGTGAAAGTGCTGGAGCGGAATAATCTTTTCTATAAGCTGCATATTAAAGAACTAGAAGTTGTCAATAAATCCCTCCATCTCAAGATGGCCCGTGAAGAGAAGATACCATGTGTCAAGGTGCCAAAGTGACCTATAATAAATCATGGTATCAAATAATCGTGAGGGATTATTTGATCACGCTTGGCTTGATTCCAAGCTTGGGGAGATCTTTAAGACCTTGTACTCTATCTTATAAGTTCCTATTACTATTCTAGTTTTGCATTAGTTCGATCTCATAAATAAAGTGTGCATCATTAGAATTCCCTTCAGGAATAGTCGATTCCTTTTATGAAATTCTGAGTTTATTATAATATATGGAGCATTATTGAGTTTGTGTTTGTCTTATTCGATATACGAATGTCTTGAGTATAATTTTACTTGCACTTGATGATAGCAATATGAGTCTTCCACACGATTGGTATTAACAGAACATACAAAGATAATTTGATCAATATGTTGTAGGTCAATGGTTTGATTTACAAAAAAGGATAAATTATCTAATTAATTAAGTTGAAAAAGAAAAACCTTAAACAAAGGAGAAATTAAAAAGTGCTATCAAATAGAGTGAGAACAAGTTTAGGTAGAATATTCAAGTTATAAAGATGCTTCATATATATTTGGAATTTGATAATTGAGACTGTTAAACTTTGGACTCCTACATGAAGTGGAATGTATGGTTAGCTTCTTTGCGCAACACTTAAACAAAAGTGTGAGCACAAATCTATATAAAGAAAGAAGAAAAGAAAAAGAAAGAAAAAGAGTGAATGTGCAAAGAGAAAATAGGCATATACCACTATATTGTAGTAAAACAAAGCGACGTTTGAAATTTTGAATCCCATGTGAATATGTTATCCTAAAACACTTGGGTCTTCCTCCCTAACTCATTCGGTCAAACCGAATACTTTTACATCATGTCAAGAGTAACCTTTTGTGAACTGTTAATTGCTAAGGTGTGGAAGCCTGCTAATATTATTCGGATGGTTCGAATAAGGTACTATTCATGAAATTATTTCTATGTATCCTATATGATAAACATATGCTTCAACTGCCTCATTTATTTTATCGACTCAGCTTCATGAATATGAGGATCACATCCATTAAGCTAAACTTGCTCGGGACGAGCAAGAGTCTAATCTTGGGTAAGTTGATGAATGCATATTTGCATCATGTTTTATATTATTATTATTGCAGTGTAGTGGTAGGATCTTGGTATTTTATGGCGTTCGCGGACACCTTTTATGTTTATTTTCACTAGGATCAGATCAGATGATGGATACGATGGACACAATTCTTGGACCAGTTATATGGAGTGAAAAGGAGCAAAAAAAACAACGTAAATTTCTTATTTGGGTAATATTAATAACACCAGAAGAAAACCCGAAGCAATTGGAGGATATAGTGGGTTTAACGACCAACTATACGGCGGGAATAAGCGCCGACACTGCCTCCTCAAATAATTTCACCCCGTGCAACTAGATCGGAGATACGACATACAGAACACCCAGAAATCGCCGAAACCTCACCTCCGGAAGGCATCTGGAGGGGGAACTCATCCACCAGGGATCCTTCTATGCCCTACGCAGATCCAGGAGGCTAAGGCATCGATCTTCATCATCAACTGTTGCATCACCACCATCTCCATCCATCCCAACTACATCTTGTCTATATCTTCTTGTAGTTTCCGTACTCATTGTGGATTTATACAAGTACTATTCATCTATGATAGATTCCATTACTTTTGCCATGATGTTGATTTCCTCCATGTCTGAGTAGATCATTAGTTCTTGGGGAGATGGAGAAACCCTATTATGAGATTGAAATAAGATAAAGTTTATTATGATATTCATCACTGTGACCATGTGTGAGATTGTCTTCATATTGATGTTGGGAGAAGTCGACCTCTCAATATTTTCCTCTTGTGGGGACTTGATGGAGGGAACTACTTATTGGTAGAAGGAGGTGTGTTAGCACTTATAGTAACTACAAAGTTGTTGGCACTCCTTACATATCAATTTGGGAATCGAGGAAACTCACGGAACACTATCCATGCCATGGGATACGTCCTACGGTATTAAGTCCCTTAATAGCATAGTATTTCAATTGATGTTGATTGTTGTCTGATGTGGTTATGAGGATGATGTGAGCACTGGTTGCTGCCTATTTGTCCAAATACGGAGTTCCTCCCACACATACATAGTTCAGAATGTTCATGATAATAATCTTTACCTTCGCTCTTTATAATGCTAGTGGTGTATTCACTAATCCTGAGAACGCTTTTTCCCACTGAAGTTTCGAATATCTTTTACACACGCGATATTTACTTTCTGTATTCAGTTTTGTTTACTTAACTCATTGTTCTCTTATACCAAAACCCCAAAAACACCTTTTTACACAACACTCATATTTTATCTTGTTACTTAGAACTTTATTTAGCATTTATATTTTAGTATTTATTCAAGAGTTATTAGACTTCAGACTCCTGCTCTCTTTGGGATCGATATATTTATTTTGAAACTAGCTACAAATGATCTATGCACTTGCAGTCATCAATGGCTTCCTCATTTCCTTCACTTACTGAAATCTTGATATTGTTCCTTTTCACAAGATCTTCAACTGTGTAGTTTGGTGAAGGAGCATTGCTATAGTCAAGTTCTTCAGGCTCCTCCCTTTGGATTCTTATAATCTTGAGGTCTTCAACTGGATTGGGATTAGCTTTACCTGCAAATTTAGCTAGAATGAGAGTTTGACTCTCGGTTATCTTACCTAGTTGTGCCTCAACAATCCTTGTTCTTTCTTGGAGGGTCTGCAAATCATTCCTCAAACTTACATCTTGGTTAGATAGTTTTCCAAGCATATTATCATGCTTCTTCATTATCTTTACAAGGATATTATTTTGCTCATCTTGCGAGTCCATAAAGGACTTAAGAGTTTCTTGGAGACTACCATTACTTGATCCCATATTATTATTAGAGTTACCTGCATGACTAGAATAATATTTCTGGAAATTGGGATTATAGTTCTTCTTCCAAGTAGGGTTATAATCATTACGAGCTATGCAGTCTATTTCTTCAATATTTGGTTCTAGGATAGCTCTTACCTGGGTTTCCTTACCTTTGACGTCTAATATAAGCTCATTCAGCTTAGCATTGAGCTCTTCATTTTCTTGAGGTGTGACGGAGTTCACCTTCTTCGTTTTTGATCTTTCCACATGTCGTTGGGCATGGTTGTCTTGCATATTGTCTAGCAGCTACTTTGCTTCGGTAATTTGTTTACCCATGAATGTTCCTCCGGCTGCAGTATCAAGCATAGACTTAGATACAGGGTTAAGAGAATTATTAAATAAATGGAGAATTAACCAATCTTCCATTCCATGGCTGGGAGAGTTTCTCATGCATTCTTTCATTCTCTCCCATGCAAGCGCTAGTGGATCACGCTCTTCCTGTCTTAAACCAGTAATATTATATCTTAGTTGCATAGTATTTACAGGTAGAAAGAATTTAGACATAAATAAAGAAGTACATTCCACCCATGATGCAGTAGTATTTCTAGGCAAAGATAGCAACCATTCTTTGCTCTTCCTCTAAGAGAGAAAGGAAATAAGCGCAACTTGACCGCGTCGGGGTCAACATCATTAATGCGCATCATATCACATATTTCAGTGAAATTATTCAAGTGTGTACATGCGTCCTCAATAGAAGAGCCTCCAAATTGATTCTGTTGAACCAAACTTAAATAATGGGGCTTAATTTCATAGTCCTCAGCAATAATTGCTGACTGGGTAATAGGAGTACGCAAATAATCATTGTTGGGAGTTGCAAACTCCCCAAGTTTCTTTTCAGCCATATTTCCTATGTTTTTGGGTTTTTTAAATAAAAACTTATAATAGTAGAAACAAGAATTAAAAGACTAACTATTTTTTTTGGTTTTTCAAATAAAGACTAAAAGCAAACTAACAAAATTAAAAACAAGAATTAAAACTAGCAAGGTTCCTACTAACCTCACCAGGGTAGCTATTACTTCCCCGGCAACGGCGCCAGAAAAAGGGTTGATACCTTTGATCCGGATTATGGATGTAGTATAGCTCTTTTTCCCTAGTAGACCTTGGTTATCGAATCCTCGGGAAGCAGAAAGCATACTAAGATTACTTCAACGGACCTTCAGGAGTTTTAGAATCCTTTTTTTGTTTTACCGGACCAAGAGTTTGCAATCTTTTGTTGTTGTCGATGATGGAGAGAGAGGTCCTGGGGCTTTCGGTTTCACTAGTAGCTCTGCAAAACATCCAATGGGAATAAAAGACAATAATAAAGTATGCATGTAATTGTCAGAGCAAGATAATTATATGTGGGCAATGCATCAATAATTGATGTTGCCTCCGCAACCGCTTATAGCAATAACCCACTAGTCTCATCCATAGAAGAAAGAGAACTAATGATATGCATAGTGATGTCACCGTTAATACCAAGTAAATCCATCGCATACATCCGTACTACCCCTTCTATCACTGGGGTTCTTATCATGTAGATTAGTCATTACTCACACTCCCTATACCTGGATCAATCCTTGGGATCTTGGGTACCTGAAAAGTCCTTAGATTGAGGCAAGAGAGGGTACAATAATCATCATGTCATACAAACTAATACATGATCCCATCTATGATAAATAACATGCACAAAAGTTACATGGCTAGGCCAAAGCCCTTGGCCCAAGGAGAATTACTCACACATAGAGATGAAATCAACAACCAAAAACATTGTAATGGAAATTATGAGATTGATAATAATAGTCTTACAATGTCACCAATTGGAGATGAGATCTACTATTACAAATGGAGAAATATAGCTATGGTGGTGGAGAAGGGTTTGGAGATTAGATCTAGATCTATCCCTCTGGTGTTGTGGTTTTTGATGGAAGGGGGCGGAAGAGAGTCGAGATTGAAAAGAAGAGGGATTTTTCTCGTTGCCCGAGGCCTCTTTATATAGGGGTCCCTTCACGGAAGTTGTTCTATTTGACCTAGCGGTGTCGGTGGAAACTATGCGGCCGAAACTATACAGCCAGAATTTTATTCTCGCTGTATAGTTGGTCGTTAAAGGTACTGCCTCCACTTCATGACTCTAGGTTTCTTTGAGTCGTTGGAAATCTCGTATCTTTGACTTTAATATTGTGATTCCCGTCATCAAACGTCATTATCTGCGCAGGGAAAAATAGAAAGACATGATTGCATACCCCTTTGATCATTAGGCATTAGTGGCAGGATTTAGAGAGATATTTCATCAAAAATATGAATAATATCTACTTTAAATGCGGACGTGGATTGCTATATTTCACAGCCATCAATACCCTATAACGGTTGATCTATATAAGGCTTTACACATCAACAAACCATCCAATTTGTATTAAGGGAAGACCTTATGTATGGAAAAGCAATGTGATGTATTCTGAACATAGATTGTGACTATTTGTTTAATATATTATCCTGCCTTAGAATTTTGTAGAATTCATTTGGTAAAAACCGGTATTATCCTACCTGTTTTTATTAGCATTGCTTATTTGGTAAAAACTAAAAATTATCCATTTAGTAAAAACTAAAAATTATATGTTTGATAAAAAATAAAAAGTATAATCGCTAAATTAATTCAGATTCAACGGGATCGTGTGCCAAAGCACACCCCTAAATCTAATTATATTTTCAAGATACTCCCCTATGGAAGCACACTCTGCAATTGAGCCAACAAACTAATTTTTTTATGTGTTTTTGATAAAAAAAGCAAACCAAACAAACCAAAAGAAACTAAGCAAAACAAAAACAAAGTAAAGAGATTGGTAGTGAGAGACTCCCTTTGCAGAAATCTTGTTTCTCCCCGGCAACGGCGTCAGAAAATCTTGATTTGGCTCAGTTGATATGGAGCCTGTTGGGAACCCCAAGAGCAAAGAATGATGAGCACAGCAACAAGTTTTTCCTCAGTTATGGAACCAAGGTTATCGAACCAGTAGGAGAAAGAAACCACTTCCGAAGGTGTTACTAGCAACGTGGAACCTGCACACAACACAACCAAAATACTTTGCCCCAACTTATCAGTGAGGTTGCCAAGCTCACTGGTTTTGCTGAAAACAAAGGATTAAACGTACAGTGTGGAAGAAATTAATTGCTTGTAGTAATTGCAGAAAGTAAACAGTAAACGGTAGATGGAATATCAATGGGAAGGAATGGACTAGGGTGCACAGTTCACTAGATGTGTTTCTCCATAAGATAAATAACATGATGGGTGAACAAATAACATCTGGGCAATTGAAAAATTGAGAATGCTTAAGAATGCATGTACATGACATGATGATAACTATGAGATTCAATTGGGCATTACAACATGATACATAGACTGTAATACAACTATGAGATTCACTCCGGGATATCATCCGAACAACCCTCGGGTATTAAGTTGCAATCAATAGATAATTGCATTAAGAAAAGTGTGTAATGTAAACAATACAATTTCCCTTGGACAAAGGATTGTTGTTTTCTCCCTAGTAGCAATAGCACACCTACAATATTAGAAGTTTCTGTCACTCTCCCAGATTACTAGAGGCATGAACCTACTATCGAGCATAAATACTCCCTCTTGGAGTCACAAGCAAATACTTGGCCAGAGTAACTACTAGCAACAAAGAGCATGCAAGATCACAAATAACATAGACATGATAGAACAATAATCAATCTAACATAATACTCAATATTCACCGGATCCCAGCAAACACAACATATAGCATTACAATAATATGATCTTGATCATGATAGGCAGCTCACAAGGTCTAAACATGGTGGCACAAATAGGAGAAACAACCATCTAGCTACTGCTATGGACCCGTAGTCCAAGGATGAACTACTCACACATCCCTCTGGAGGCAGGCATGGTGATGAAGAAGGCCTCCGAGATGATCTCCCCCCTCTGGCAGGGTGCCAGGAAGATCTTCAGACCCCTCCCGATCTAGGGACGATGGTGGCGGCGGCTATGGACATTTTTGTGGAATTCCAATCGGGTCCTTAGGGTTTTTATCTCGGGGGATTATATAGGCGGAGAGGCGAGGTCGGTGGAGTCGCGAGGGGGGCACACCATAGCCAGGTGTGGCCCAGGGTTGGCCGCGCGGCCCCCTGGTGTGGCTGCCTCGTGGCGCCTCTTCGTCTCTCGTTCAGACTCCGTGTCATGTCGGAAAAAATAGGAACTTTGGCTTTTTTTCTTCCAATTCCGAGAATATTTCTTTACTAGTTTTTATGAAACCAAAAACAGCAGAAAACAGGAAACTGGCTCTGTGGCCCTTGTAAATATGTTATCTCTAGAAAATTCATAAAAATGCCACAAAGTGTAGAGAAAAACATAATATAATTGGTGCAAAACAAGCATGGAGCATCAAAAATTATAGATACGTTTGCAACGTATCAGCATTCCCAAGCTTAACTCCTGCTCGTCCTCGAGTAGGTAAGTGATAAAAAGAATAATTTTTTAGGTGACATGCACCAACACAATCTTGATCAAGGTATTGCAAAGCATTGATAGCTAGGAACAAAGTACTCTAAACATAAGCATGGAAGATATATTTCTAACAATAAGACATAGCAACTATGTTGCAACATGAAAGGCAGCACAAACAAAAGATCATGAATAATGCTTGAAAGACATTTGCTTGTTTCACATAGAGAAAACATAGCAAGAGTGGTATTCAGCTTGTCCTTCATGGAATAGGAAATGCATAGGACACCTTCAAAGTTCATAAGGGTGACTAGATACAAATAATTTAAGAAAAAGCAATACCATAATTATGAATCAATCAACAAGTTTTGGGACAATGCACATTGAACTTAGAATGACAACTATGCTCTCTTAGCGGGTGCATAAAGATAGAAGATGGAGACTCAACAAAAAGTAAAAGAAAGGCCCTTCGCAGAGGGAAGCAGGGTTTAAATGGTTTTATAAAGCTTCCAAAAATTATGGTACTTATTAGCTTTGAGCTCTCATTACCCCTATCATAAGCATCTTCAAGTGATTAAGGTTAAAGTGAGGGCAAATATGAGTTATATGCTTGACAAATCACAAGTTGAAAATCTCATGCCCCTTGAATACAAGTACCGAGGCCTCATGATACTCAACTTTGGTCCCAGGCAAGTTCTTATCATTGTAAGTACATGTGTATCATAGAGAACCGCCAACAGGGTACCCCTTGCCCCATGACACAGGAAATATCCCATATCAAAATGATAAGGAAACTGTGGCACCCCGGATTTATGATCCGAGAATACCCGTTATGCATGCAATTCACGTTCCCATGATCAGTGAGCCGTGAGCATAACCGACTAGTATCATTACAACATCCATATAGTAACGAGTTCAAACTTACAAAGTGGCCATTATGGCGAATACATCACAAATAGCGGAAGTCTTCAGCGCAGAGCCCGTGCCTGAACCTACAGGCAACTGACTTGGAAGACGGCCTAGCTCGCATAGACGTCAGCACCTTCGATCCTTCTTAACAAATAGCCAGGGACAATGCCGGTGAGTACTTTGAATGTACTCGCAAACCACTGAGACAGGAGTAACAAAGATAAATGCATATTTGGCTCTAGCGAGATAGCTCTATACTATAGTTGTTGTTGAAAAAAAACTAACATTGGCATATCTATATCTTTGTTGAAAAAGAGTTTTTGCAAGGTATGCCTCCTTTTTGAAAATCCGGACATCTCCACATCCTTGTTAAAAATACTTAAAACGGTTTTCTAGTAAAACCCTTTTTAAAACGTCTTCGACCATCTCTGGTCAAAACCAAACTTGTTTTATCTTTCCTCGTGACCAAGTCACATCCTTTATTCCATCACAACTTAATCGAAGGTTCGTCATAGAACTTGCCATTCCAATTGTCCTTGTCCGTGGACACAGCTATTCGAATAGATTAGACTCTGTAGAGTTTGCGCACTTTACCCACAATAATCAATACATCCGCCGGGATTTAACCATGGCCCGCTACACTCTGTAGACGGGGGTTCAGATAATCAAACTTAGCTTTTCATTTGTCCATCCCTAGCAAAGGCGGCTTTTCCTTTTGGGTTTGTTCTCCCCGACACGAGTATGCGGCACTGTGGACTTAGTCCTCCCTGCAACACTTCCGTATACCCAAACCCTCGGCTTGGTAATATACAATTGTTGACTCCACTTCCTTCCCTATGCCTAAAACATACCGTCTGGGGGAGACCCAATGTTGCACCGAAACTTTTGCCGTAGCGGGCGATGGAGGCCCCAGATCCGCAGACCTGGAGTGGAGTCCACTCAGGCTTCCAGGGATTGCTCCCGTTAAGCAAGTACAAGCAGCCCCGGCTAAGGATTACAACTACGAGCTAGGCCCCAGAGCCTGGGGTAATGTGGTTGCACGTATAAATTGTTCCGTACATTGGCTTAGAACATCCCTTCCTTTCTCTTACTTAACTTTCCTTTACTTACCTTTCTCTTCATTATCTTTCTCTTCATCCACCTTGTATCTTCTTTAGTAAAACTTCCTCTTGGAAACGATGCCTCTTTCCAAGGGTTTTATTTTGAAAACTTTGTAGTAGGGTAAAACCCAAAGTAGTTTTATTATTGAAAAATCTGTGGGTTCCAAGAGGGAAGATGTTATTCATATTAGCCTCGGTCTAAAGGAGTAAAAATATGTGTCAAAAGGGTAGGTCTCCTAAAGTACAATCATCCATAACTTGGAGGAGCCAAGTTACTCACACGCTTTTATTTGAAACAAACCATGCCGGTGATCATGCAATTTATAAACGAGATATAAAACAGTTGAACAGAAGTAGGTTAATATAGGAGTTTAGGAATGGTGGCTTGCCTGTGACCAGCGAAAAGTCCCTTGACGGCGATACATAACCAGAATAACAATAATGATAATAATAAGAATAACCCGATCTTTCCTTCTTCGTAGTGTCACACAATCGCAGCTATCGCCGTTATCGAGCATACATACAATCAAACAATACATCAATCAATACCAGGCATACAATCATCAAACCATACAGCAAACAAAAGATGATTGAGTGGTATACATCAGTGGGATGTTGGAGGTTTGATGTGATTGGATTGGAAGGAGATTTGGAGGCAAAGGAGAAAGGATCCTTTGTGGATTTGGAGTATAGGAACGACCTAAGAGAGGGTTTTTGCTCAAGGACTTGATCTGTATGATACCATTTTATAAAAATGATACCATCAGATAGGTATTGATAAAATGAAGCAATAAAAGTGGTTTCACTATTTTATCACTTTCCCTTGATTTTTAGTGGAGTTTATAGTGGAATAAACTCTAGTTTTTAGGAAATAATTCACCAGAACTTCTTTGGAGTTCCAAAAATTATTTCCTTTGGTGATTAGGTAGTATTAGGCAGCCTAATCAATAGGAATTGGAATATCCTCAAAACAATTATTAGAATGCCCTTGAGAAATTCCCAAAGGCAGTACTAGACAAGATTTGTCTTTTTCATCAGCTTTATTTTATAGAATCTTTTTAGTTGATTCCAAGGACACATGTTAGGTACTGAGAATACCTTTCTATATAAATTGGAGTCAAACTTTTTGGAGTTGCAAAGCTACTATAAGGATTTTACTAGTGAATAAACCATGCACAAAATAGTTTAATTCACCAAAACTCAATAGAGACTCATAAAATTATGAGCTGCTGGATTATGAAATATATGGTTATGTGTGTCATCTGGGAGTTCGAATTAGGTCCAAACCTCATTTGGTTTGGCCTAGATAATTTTTAAAGGTAGAAAGTATCTGTTTTTGGTATTTTTATCAGGGGCAAACTAGGAAGCAAACTAAGGTGGGGCTAGTGGGCCATGAAAGGTATGAACCCTACCTTCCAGAGCAAATTGGTTTCACTTCAAAAGGATTTGTAAAACTTTCTGGAGAATTTATTTAGTGATAAGGACAGATCCTAGGATAAGATTTATCATCTTTAATCCAAACCTTATTTTGGTGCAAAACAGGGTCTACATGTTAGGAAAAACATGAGTGCCTCTATGAAAATTTAGATCTGAGCAGTTTGATTCATTTTCCATTTTCATTTTGAATTAAATCAAACCACTAATATTCAGATCTGGAAAAAATAATAAAAGGAGAGGGGGTTTTCGGGCTGGATCTGGAGGGAAACAGGCCGCACCAAGGTAGGCCGGCCCAACTGCGCTGGGTGTGCGTGGGCGGTGCGCAACCAGCCGCGGCCCAGCGGCTGGCCTGCCCGCAGGGACCGGGTCGAAGGGGTAAGGGGGTGATAGCAGCCGTCCGATTAGATCGGATCCGGCGATTGCCGCTCGTCGTCCTCCTAGCGATGGCTCGTGGGGGAGCAAACCCTAGCAGAGGGAGAGACGGAGGTGGGGGAGGCTCACCGGGGGATCGAGGGAGGTCGTGGAGGCGACGGGGCGACAAGGTCGACGGAGACGACTTTGGGGATGGGAGGCACGAGGTGGTTCATCATCGGGAAGGAGCTCGCGCGATGGTGGCCGAAGTGGAGCTCGCCGGAGTTCGCCGGGGAGGCTCACAGAGTTGCTGCATGTCAAAGAAAAGGGTATGGTTAGCACCAGAGGAGCAAGGGGGGTTCACTGGTGTGACATGCAAAGGGAGAGGAGGGCTGAGGGGGGAGCCTAGCTCGATTTCTTGGAGGATGCCGAAGCTTCTTTCTCTACTTCTTTCGAGCAAGGGGAGAAGATGGGAGCTCTAGGGAGGTAAGTGGAGGGGAGATGGGGCAAATGAGGGCAGAGAGGTGTGCTGGGGTGGCATGTGGCTTTATAAACAAGAGAGGAGGTGTGCAAGGTCCATTTGGACATGGGCAAGGTGGGGGATGTCCATTGGGCGAGGGAGGCGGTGCTGGGGGTGGTGTGGGGCCTACAGCTCGACTAGAGAGGGAGAGGGGGAGTGGGGTAGCTGTCGTCCCCTTTATTACAAGGATTTTGGCAAGATTGCTTCTCTCTCTCAAGCACATGGGATAAAAGGGGGCTAGGTACTGTAGTGCTACTGTCAACACCCGGATTTTTCAATCCTAGATGCCTGTTATGCCATACATCGCAATCCCAGGATTACCATTTTTGCGAGACATAACAAAATTGGATACCATAGTACATCATCTGTTACAACGATACATAAGTTCTTACACAAATAGGGATCTCATGATCCAGTTCTTAATACACTTCAAGCAGCGGAATACGTAATAATAACGGTAGAGTAGGCGAAGCTCCATCTTCAGGGTCACAGGCAATGCTGACGATGGGAGATGATCCTAGTTGTTGTAACCTTCCTGGGGTCCATCTTCCAGGTACTCCTCTTCATAGTCTGGCCATGGGAATAGCCAGGGACAAAGCCATGAGTACTCTTTAAGTACTCGCAAACTAATACTAACAGGTAAGGAGTTTTTGGATAATATGACACTAGGCTCTAGGGTTATTTTGCAAAAAGCCAGGTTTATCTCTACTCAGTTCTAAAGCTAGTCACAATTTAATAACTCCTAAGTGGGATCTTGTAATTCAGGTCACAACTCTGTTGTGGTCAAGTCAAAGTCTCAATTCGTTTCACAAGTCATTTTGAAAAGTCTGACGGGGGAACAGTATGGCCACTCCAACTGTCCATAACCGCGGACGCGGCTATTCGAATTGTTTGACACTCTGCAGAGATTGTACACTTTCACCACAACATTCGATACATCCGTCAGGAACAAATCCTGAATTCACATACTCAGTATGCGGATAATCAATCCTAACCTTTCGATTACACGCCCTAGTATAAGCACCTCTCCTGTGACTTTGGCCTCCCAACCATGACCACTGTCATCTTGGGTACTGCACAGGTGGACAATCTTCACAAGGTAGCCTCAGCTCAGACCTTGGCAGTGAGGGAACTAATACTAAGGAATATAAGTTTCCAGTCAAGCCCTACCCAATCTTCGGGTATTGTGGTTGTACGATAAAATTGGAATGGTATCGCATCCAGACAACCATCAGTTTTATAAAGGGCTAAGGCTCATGCCTCAACATTTTCATCACCAAAATCATCAAGTGTTTGGAAACACATGTCCAAAACAGTTCAATAGAATGATCTATCATTCCAAGGTTTTCATAACCATTTTTCCACCAAGTATTCCCATCTAAAGTTGATCAAGTTTTATGCTTAGCACTAGCATCTACAGGTGGGGGTAAGCACTGATGAGGGGTGGTAAACTAGTGGGGTTTTAACTAAGTTCAAACTCATGCCTTAGGATGACATCAAGGTTATCTAGCTTAGGCCAAATTTTATGCTCTTTAAGCAACCTTCAGCACAACTGTCTAGTATCTACCAAACTGTTAGGTAGACTCTAAGTAAGCTTTGATAAAGAAATAAAGTAAGAAGCTTGCACATAAAACTAGGATTTTGTTTATCAAGTGGGTATGATCACATATGCTTAAGGCATATAGTAGTCATATCACAAGTATGGGTTTGTGGCATCAGTAGGGTATCTTGCAAGGGTTAGCTTGCATCAATATCAGTATAAGCTTGCATAGTTACTAGCTTGCATCAGTGTCAATATAAGCTTGCCTTGTGCAGAGCAGTGGTTGAAGTTCTCCTCGGCTTCCTCTTCGTAGTATCCTCCTTCCTCCTCGTATCCTTGGTCGGTACTAGCGTCTATGAATAAATACGAGGTACACAATCACCAAACAATACTTAACTACTTGCAATCATCACACACAAGGGTCCTATAGATGATCTAGCATCATCTCTAACATTACAAGGTTAAGGCTTGGTTTAATTCTTTTTATTTTTAGAAAAGTAATTTCTACTCATTGAAAAATTACTTAAGATTTAATATTCTCCAAACTAAACATGGGATCATGTTGACACATTTCATCACCACATATTGTAGTCCATGTGAATGTGATTTAAAGTGGTGTCACAATTTAATAAGGTTTTACCCTTTTATTTTAATTAATTAAAGTGGCTAGAAATGCTTATGAAGCATTCTTTTATTACTTGAACAATATTTCTGCAAGTAAACTTATATATTTTCATATATTCTGAAAGGTATGGTTAAATGTGATTTTTGAGAGTTGGAATCAACTCAAAAGCTATTATGGTTTAAATTTGAAAAATGTTTGAATGCAGAAAAGCTTCTGCCTTGTTATTTTTACCAGGGGTGATCTATAGATCCAAATGACTTGAATCCAACGGGCTTGGATTCAGCATTCACAGACCTTTCCAAAAAAATTGGTTTCAATCAAATTGGTGCACTGAATCGATCTGGGTTGATTTTTGAAGTTGAGTACAGAAGTGTGTTTGAATTGAAATAGAAAAAGATTTAATTTGAATAACTGGGCTGCGCGGGAAATTCTAACGGGCCGGCCTGCTAAGCGCAGT
Organism: Avena sativa; assembly: GCA_916181665.1. Classification (NCBI taxonomy): domain Eukaryota; kingdom Viridiplantae; phylum Streptophyta; class Magnoliopsida; order Poales; family Poaceae; genus Avena; species Avena sativa. The sequence goes on from OV702282.1 coordinate 203,164,541, forward strand.
GCTCCCGCGGGCTGCTTAAGTGGGCGTCCCCACTCGTCAGTGACACGGGGCTGGGCGAAGCGGTATGGGGCAACGTGGATCGTTCGATCTAGTTCTAATCTAACGGCTGGGAGTCATCGTCGATGCGAGACAACTCCGGCGAGAACGAAACCTAGCGCGGCCAGTGAGGGTCGCTGGGGGCTCACCGGGGTACTGGCGAGGGTCGGCGAGGTGGGCGAACGACGAAGTCGACGACGACGAACTCAGGGGTGGTCGCGACAGCTCCTGGGGCGGCTCCAATCGCTGGCTCCTTTCTTCTCCAGCAGCGGCAAGCTCCAGTGAAATTCAGGCGAGGTGGTGCTTGCCTTGCTCTGAGAATGGTGTGGCACGATCGATGAGGAGAGGGGAGTGAGATGGTGTGAAGAAATCGAGCGGGGGTGGCCTCTATTTATAGTCGAGCGAGGGGACCGTCGGGGCGCACGGTGAGCTCGTCGGGGGCGACGTTACAGGCGGCTATTGGCATGGGCAAGGGTAGGGGACGGTGCTGTGTCTCCTGGCGATGCTCAACGACATGGTTGCGAGGCATGGGGCGGTGTGGTTTGGTCTGGAACGGCCGGTGCTCTGCGCGGCAGAGGCGGCGTCTTCGACGGCGGGCGGTGGCTGTGCGGCACGGGGCGGCAAATGGGGATGTCTAGCCATCTCCTGGGTTGATGGCGATCGTGTATGCACGCGGCGAGGGCGGCGCGCGGTCTGTGGATGCTGGTCGAGGGTGGCGCTCTGGCGCACGCTCGGCATGGTCTGGGCGCGGCTTGTGCGCGTGGTCCAGGGCTTGGCAACGCTTGCGGCTGGGACAGTGAGTGGCGGTGGACGGTGGGCTGCCTCCTAGACAAGGTTGGCACGGCTAGTTCTTCCTCTAGCTTGCTGTCCACAATGGGGTTACATTGGGGTGCTCGGCTGTTCACCATTAATGGCAATGGAAAGCTCACAGGGGTGCTAGTGTTGGGCTAAACTTTCTAGATGATCTACTGAGCTGTGTGTAAGCTAACTAGGGAACAAGTTAGGCATGAATCACTGCACACTATAGTGTTTGATGTTTTGTTTGATTTGTGACTGCAACCTGTTTGATGAAATGGCCGCATGAAATCAAGTTTTGAATTTTGAAAAGATTTTTGGTGGGTTTGCTAGGTTGGTGCTGGTGAGTCTGCAGATGCTTGGGTTTTGAAAGTTGAGCTTGTTTGAGTGGGTTTTGAAAAAGTGGGATCTTCCCATATGAAGAAGATTCAATTTTGAATTGTCATTTAAACTATGCATTTGAAAGTTTCTGGGTGATCACAAAGTGGTCCTTGATACTCTGTTATGAGTACATTCAAGGGGTGCAAAGATCCAGAAAAGTTTTTGTTAGGTTCTGAAAGTTTGAGACAACCAAAGTAGGCATGGGAGTTAAATTGGCCAAAATGACCATTCACTTAATATATTTGTTTTGATTTACTTGTCTTTAAGGAAAGTGTGGGAAATGTTTATATGATGTTCATTTCACCTAAGAAACATTTTACAAGCAATGGATCACACAAACAAGGTGGTTTTTAAAGAAATTCAAAATCCATGCATACACATATACATGCATTCATGAGTTTATTTAGAAAAGTTTTTGTTAACCCTAATCTTGATGATTAGTGTTTGATGGTCTAAGTTTTTAAAGAAATTCAAAATCCATGCATACACATATACATGCATTCATGAGTTTATTTAGAAAAGTTTTTGTTAACCCTAATCTTGATGATTAGTGTTTGATGGTCTAAGTTTGGTATTTTTTGGATGTTACAGCTACCGTGCACACGACCAGGAGGGTGTGATGATCCTGGGGAGTAGTACTAGGGAAGATTGGAGCTATTTTGGTTGTGATTTGAATCAAGTTTTGCTTGTTTTTGCAAATTTGATCAATTGGTAGCTTGTGAAGGAAGTTGAATTTTTTTGCATTAGGCCAAGTGTGGAAATGGTACTGGTAGGTGGAGTAGGTCAAATAATCTCTTCATGGTTTAAATGGGATTTTTCTGATGATTATAATCCCATTTAAACGCACTTCTTCAAAAAGTGCAGAAATAGATTATGGAGGCTAAGATGGAAATTTTAGATTGTGCAAGCTTGGCTTTTGATGTGATATGGTCCAAAATACCATAACACACATTGGATAATTTTATTGGGATTTATTGAGGTGGAAAAGTATTTTTTTAGGGAATTATTTCTTGTTTTTTCCATTTAAGAAAAAGGGCAAAACAAAATAATAAAGGATCTCAAAAATATTTATTTTTGAGTTGGAAGGATGGGGTATGATGAGGAGAACTCGATTATGCATTGAGTTGGCAAAGTTATTTGGAGAAAAACAAACTTGCCTTTATAGACAAGGATTTGGAGAAATTGGTAAGTAAAAGAAATAAAATAGTTTAATAATCCAAATAATTGGGAGAATTATTTGGGAATGCTTATATCAAGGGTAGATTATGTAAAATTGATTTAGGCATCAAGGTCAACCTTGGTTTTGAAGAAAAGTGGTGAAAATGATGGAAACTAGATTCTAGAGGATCTAGGGTTTAGTTAATTTGATGCCACCTAAACATGGTTGGATTAGGTGGCTCAGAGTTCACCTTGGTGCAAGGGGTATATGGATGGTTAGACCATGTCATATAGATGATAATGGAATCCAGATTTGGGCTTAGTTGTATTTGGGGTGGTGTAGAGGAGATGGCAAACTTTGTTGAAAATAAGGCTGCCATAACAGATACATCAGGTAGCCTTCTAAACCATGGGGGTTTAGGAAGCACAAGGCTCCAATGGAAACAAGTGAAGTGGGAGTTGATAGGCTATTATTAGTAGGTCATAACCAAGCAAGAAGTTGGTCAAGGGGAGATGACATATAGATTGGAGCTTCTGCCAAACTAGGCAAGATGATAAGATTTGCAGAAAAGGTTATTATCTTGACTACAAAACAATCATGGATGAGTGGGAAATAGAATGGCTTAGCCAAGGGAAAGTGTGGGCCTTGGTAGTACTAAGGACGTACCACAAGATGGTTCAAATACATTCTCAAGAATGCTGATGGGTTGGAAAAGGTAGAGCTCCAAAGATGGTATCCAGATAAAAAATCTAGACTTAGCCATTTTGGCAGTTTTGGAGATTTTGACTAGTATGCAAGGGGGAAACACTTGAGAGGGTGGCAAAGGTTTATCCTTTCCATTAAGTGGTTGATGTTTAGGTATAGGTTGAGGGGAGGGGATCCAGACTTGGATTGGGTCTCCACTAGGTTGGAAACCATCAAGAGGGATTATCCCTGGATTGAGATAAGTATCAGATGAGATGATCACTTGAGTGGTTTAGGATATATCCAGACTTGGATGCTTGCTTGAGATTGATGATCAAAAACAAGGATTGGGGTCCTAATAGTTGAGCTACTAGACTAGATCACTCTAGTTCCGCAGACAAGGCAATCAGCAGATCAAGGCAATTCATCAGACAGCAGATCAAGGCAATTCATCTTTCTACTGATCTAACTACTACTAGGGTTAACATCAAGCCTAGCTTGAGGTAAGGAGTGGTATTTTTAAAGGGGTTTTGCTTTGAGGTAGGATAAGGATCATCTTGGTATTGCTACCAAGATCGGAATGAAAGGTTTTAATAAAGGTTTTTGGAAAACATAAAGATAAGGGTAGTTGAAGGTTCTGTCTTGAAAACATAAGGAGATAATATATAGGTCTCCATAGTTTTAGTAATAGAGACTAGTAAAGTATTTGGTTGTATCAAACCATCTTATCTTTATAGTAAAGATAAGGGTAGTTGAAGGTTTTAATAAAGGTTTTTGGAAAACATAAAGATAAGGGTAGTTGAAGGTTCTGTCTTGAAAACATAAGGAGATAATATATAGGTCTCCATAGTTTTAGTAATAGAGACTAGTAAAGTATAAGGTTTTGAAATGCCAGAACATTTAAGAATATGAATAATGATCCAAGACATCTCTTTTGTAAAATAGTTTTTGTAAACTAGGTTTGAGATGAGGAGTACACAACCAATACACAAACAGTTGCTTGGGCACAAGCAAACAGGTCAACACATAATGCAAGAAAAAAATTTTGTTCCCCCTAATTTTTGCCTTTTGGACATTCCATCAGGGTTGCTGAAATTGGGATGTTACAGACCTTTCCCCCTTAAAATAATCTCGTCCCGAGATTAGTGAGGAGCAGGGTTGGGGTGATAACATCGACTTAACAATTTCAGCGGTGGAAGAAAATAGGCGATAACAAGTTTTATAAATACCCTACATGGTTAGTTACATCTCGGAGCTGAGTGGCTTTGGGTTGGGTGGTTTAGCTTCAACAAATGGAAAATACGCAGTCTTTTCCCCTTAGGACAAGTCTAGGTAGGTTTAGCGTCGACAAGGTACATCCTTCTTGAGGCGAGACAGCGGGTTGATTCTTCTTTGCTTCTTCGCCTTTGGGTCCACTTTTTCTCTTCATGGTCTTGATTCACCAGGATGTTGGCTCTGCGGTCGACCTTGGAGTGGAGGGCCTCCATGAAGTTCCTTCTAACTCCGGAGCAGGGCAGATTGTCGTTCTCCATGCAGGTTCGTTGATTTGGATTAGGGGGTTGGTCATTACTTAGTGCTGCTAGGGGTCGAATCTAGGGGTCTATCAGATTTTTGGGCGGGAAAGACTCCGTCTTTCCCCCTTAGAGCAAAACCACAGGGTTTTGGTCTGGTGCAACGTCGTGGGTAAAACATGCAAAGAAGGATATCATACTTGCATAACATCCATACCTTTAGCAGGTTTAAAACCGGTTAGTGGCGGAGGTACTTAAGAGGTTACAAAACAGGTCTGTGTCGCACTGCGACAAGGCACTTAGAGTTTTACACAAACAGGTTCTGGGGCGATACATAGGTACTACACTACGCCACAAGGGGTGATTCGAGAGACGAAGACTACTCCATGGGTATCGCTTGACCCTAGTTGTTCCTTCTTGAGTTGTTGCATTGCCTTCGGCTACTGCAGTTCCTCAGGGGTGTGAGGAATATTCAATTCTTCGACAGTGAGGGTGAGGGTCGTATCTGCCTTCGGAGTTGTTTCTGCAGGTGGGTCTTCTGCTATGGTTGACTGGTAGATAGGTTTATACTCATAGAAGGACGGCTCCTCATTTTCCGTCTCGGAGCTAACTGCTTCAGAAGTTGAGGAGGTTAGGGCGGCCACTCTCCTTTCTAGACGAGCGTTGGCGGCTTGAAGACTCTTCCCCCGGGTACGGAGTATGGAGAGATCCATACGCATGAGGATGTTTTGACAATGGGTCTTGTCGAGATCTTCTTGATGGCATTGCAGGAGGTACTCCATATTCTCCAGCTGATTTCCAATACAGCAGGTGAGGAAGGATTCGGTGGGGAGACCATACTTGTCACGCTTCCCGAACAGGTGGTAAGGGGTATCGTTTAGTTCTTCTTCATGGATCTTGCAGAGGCGTGCCATGATTTTTTGTATCGCTCGCACGACTCCATCTACCCAGTTGTGGTCAATGAAGGTGAAATGATGGGATCGGGGTCGTTCTCATGCTCTGGAATGGTGGCCTTAATGACCCACGGAGCTATGCTTGAATTGCTGCGAGGAAGCTCTGTCCCTTCGATCTTAGGTGGGGGACGATGGATGATATTCAGTAGATCATGCAGTTGCTCTTCAAAGGGCCAGAAGCATTCTACGATGATGATACTTTCGGAGCGGTTGGGAGCCATTTGCAGGGTTTTCTGGTAGAGATGAAGTCTCCGGCTGTGGAAGGGAATGTGCGACGGAGTTAGTTTTCTGAGCTTCGAGGGTAGAGGAAAAAGTGAGGTATAATATTGGGTGGAGAGCTATGGTTGAAGGGGACAGGTCAACAGGGGTTTATTGGAGTTGAGCGGAAAGACGAAGTCTTTCCACCTTAGGGCCTTCCTTGAGGGTGTCGAGGTTTTCTTAGGTGGCCATCCTGCTGAGGAGAGGTTTCTGGCCAAAAGGGCTTTCCAAAGTTAGTATTGGGATCTACCAACTAGGTGGTCAAGACTACAGTATCGGATGATTCCTGGCAGACAATCAACACATTCCAAGCATCACACACGCACAAGACAAGCAAACAAGGAATACCATAAGTACTAAGGAGGTGACTACACGCCATAGAGGGAATCCTATTTTAGGGATGCTAATCCTAAGTACGGGCGTTACGGGGGTCTTAACTTCGGTCTTGCTGTCTTTTGTCGTCGGTGCCGTACTTGATTAGTTTGGGGTGATGAAGGACTCCGTTGGTAGGGCGACCTTGTAGTGGCTGTCATCATTGGTAGTTCCTTTGCTGTGCTTGTCTTGGGGTCTCTTCGTTTCGGGACCTCCGGCATCATAGTCTCCAATTTGGACTTGGTTTTTGAAAACGGAACATTTGAAGTAGATGAGATGTAGAGTAATCCACTTTCAAATTGTTTAAGTCAGATAAGATGAGATAAGAAAATTTTCAAAAAGCTTTTGAGAAAATAGTTTGCGAAAACCGGTGTTTTCATAAATAGGGGTTGTCCTGTCTAACGTCCATGCTAACTAAGGTCTCCTGCAGTCAGGATGGCTCTGATACCATGTCTGTGGCACCCCGGATTTATTGGTCCGATAATACCCGTTATGCATGCAATTCACATTCCTGTGATTAGTGAGTCGTGAGCATAACCGACTAGTATCATTACAACATCCATATAGTAACGAGTACAAACTTACAAAGTGGCCATTATGGCGAATACATCACAAATAGCGGAAGTCTTCGGCGCAGAGCCTGTGCCTTAACCTACAGGCAACTGACTGGGAAGACGGCCTAGCTCGCATAGACGTCAGCACCTTCGATCCTTCTTAACATCTGCAATCTTTCCAAGTAAATAGCCAAGGACAATGTCGGTGAGTACTTTGAATGTACTCGCAATCCACCGAGACAGGATTAACAAAGATAAATGCATATTTGGATGTGGCGAGATGGCTCTATACTATAGTTGTTTTTGAAAAAAAACTAACATTGGCATCTCTATATCTTTGTTGAAAAAGAGTTTTTGGAAGGTATGCCTCCTTTTTGAAAATCCGGACATCTCCACATCCTTGTTAAAAAGATTTAAAACGGTTTTGTATTAAAACCCTTTTTAAAACGTCTTCGACCATCTCTAGTCAAAACCAAACTTGTTCTTATCTTTCCTCGTGACCAAGTCACATCCTTTATTCCATCACAAATTAATCGAAGGGTCATCCTAGCACTTGCCATTCCAACCGTCCTTGTCTGTGGACACGGCTATTCGAATAGATTAGACTCTGCAGAGTTTGCGCACTTTACCCATAAGAATCAATACATCCGTCGGGATTTAACCATGGCCCCCTACACTCTGTAGACGGGGGTTTGGATACTCAAACTTAACTTTTCATTTGTCCATCCCTAGCAAAGGCGGCTTTTCCTTTTGGGTTTGTTCTCCCCGGCACGAGTATGCGGCACTGTGGCCTTAGTCCTCCCTACAACACTTCCGTATACCCAAACCCTCGGCTTGGCAATATACAATTGTTGACTCCACTTCCTTCCCTACGCCTAAAACATACCGTCCATGGGAGACCTAATGTTGCACCGACACTTCCGCCGTAGCGGGCGATGGAGGCCCCAGATCCGCAGACCTGGAGTAGAGTCCACTCGGGCTTCCAGGGATTGCTCCTGTTAAGCAAGTACAAGCATCCCCGGCTAAGAATTACAACTACGAGCTAAGCCCCAACACCTGGGGTAATGTGGTTGCACGTATAAATTGTTCCAGACATTGGCTTAGAACATCCCTTCCTTCCTCTTACTTAACTTTCCTTTACTTATCTTTCTCTTCGTTATCTTTCTCTTCATCCACCTTGTATCTTATTTAGTAAAACTTCCTCTCGGAAATGATGCCTCTTTCCAAGGGTTTTATTTTGAAAACTTTGTAGTAGGGTAAAACCCAAAGTAGTTTTATTATTGAAAAATCCATGGGTTCCAAGAGGGAAGATGTTAATCATCTTAGCCTCGATCTAAAGGAGTAAAAATAGGTTTCAAAAGGGTAGGTGTCCTAAAGGACACTCATCCATAACTTGGAGGAGCCAAGTTACTCATGCGCTTTTATTTGAAACAAACCATGCCGGTGATCATGCAATTTATAAACGAGATATAAAACAGTTGATAAATAGAAGTAGGTTAATATAGGAGTTCAGGAATGGTGGCTTGCATGTGACCAGCGAGAATTCCCTTGACGGTGTTAGATAACCAGAATACCAATAATGATAATAATAAGAATAACCCGATCTTTCCTTCTTCTCAGCGTCACACAATCGCAGCTATCGCCGTTATCGAGCATACATGCAAGCAAACAATACATCAATCAATACCAGGCATAAAATCATCAAACCATACAACAAAGAAAAGATGATTGAGTGGTATACATCAGTGGGATGTTGGAGGTTTGATGTGATTGTATTGGAAGGAAATTTGGAGGCAAAGGAGAAAGGATCCTTTGTGGATTTGGAGTATAGGAACTACCTAAGAGAGGGTTTTTGCTCAAGGACTTGATCTGTATGATACCATTGTATAAAAATGATACCATCAGATAGGTATTGATAAAATGAAGCCAACAAAAGTGGTTTCACTATTTTATCACTTTCCCTTCATTTTTAGTGGATTTTATAGGGAATAGACTCTAGTTTTTAGGAAATAATTCACCAGAACTTATTTGGAGTTCCAAAAATTATTTCCTTGGGTGATTAGGTAGTATTGGGTGGACTGAATCAAGAGGAATTGGAATATCCTCAAAACAATAACCAGAATGCCCTTGAGAAATTCCCAAAGGCAGTACTGGACAAGATTTGTCTTTTTCATCACCTTGATTTTACAGAAGCTTTTTAGTTGATTCCAAGGACACATGTTAGGTACTGAGAATTCCTTTCTGTATAAATTGGATTCAACCATTTTGGAGTTGCAAAGCTATTGTAAGGATTTTACTAGTGAATAAAGCATGCACAGAATAGTTTAATTCACAAAAATTCAATAGAGACTCATAAAAATTATGAGCTACTGGATTATGAAAGATATGGTTATGTGTGTCATCTGGGAGTTGGAATTAGGTCCAAACCTCATTTGGTTTGGCCTAGAGAATTTTTAAAGGTAGAAAGTATCTGTTTTTGGTATGTTTACCAGGGGCAACTATGAAGCAAACTAAGGTGGGGGAAGTGGGACATGAAAGGTATGAATCCTACCTTCTAGAACAAATTGGTTTCACTTCAAAAGGATTTGTAAAACTTTCTGGAGAATTTATTTAGTGATAAGGACAGATCCTAGGATAAGATTTATCATCTTTAATCCAAACCTTATTTTGGTGCAAAACAGGGTCTGCATGTTAGGAAAAACATGAGTGCCTCTATGAAAATTTAGATCTGAGCAGTTTGATTCATTTTCCATTTTCATTTCGAATTAAATCAAAACACTAATATTTAGATCTGGAAAATAATAAAATGAGAGGGGGTTTTCGGGCTGGATCTGGAGGGCAATAGGCCGCACCGAGGTAGGCCGGTCCAACTGTGCTGGGTGTGCGTGGGCGGTGCACAACCAGCCGTGGCTGGCCTGCCCGCAAGGACCGAGTCGAAGGGGTAAGGGGGCGATGGAAGCCGTCCGATTAGATTGGATCCGGCGGTTGCTGCTCATCGTCCTCCTAGCGACGGCTCACGGGGGAGCAAACCCTAGCAGAGGGAGAAACGGAGGTGGGGGAGGCTCACCGGGGGCTCGAGGGAGGTCGTGGAGGCGACGGGGCGATGCGGTCGACGGAGACGACTCCGGGGATGGGCGGCACGAGGTGGTTCGTCATCGGGAAGGAGATCGCATGATGGTGGCCAAAGTGGAGCTCGCTGGAGTTCGTCGGGGAGGCTCACAGAGCTGCTGCATGTCAAAGAAAAGGGTATGGTTAGCACCAGAGGAGCAAGGGGGTTCAATGGTGTGACATGCAGAGGGAGAGGAGGGCTGAGGAAGGAGCCTAGCTCGATTTCTTGGAGGAGGCCGAAGCTTCTTTCTCTCCTTCTTTCGAGCAAGGCAGATCAAGGGGAGAAGAGGGGAGCTCTGGGAGGTAAGTGGAGGGGAGAGGGGGAAAATGAGGGCAGAGAGGTGTGCTGGGGTGGCATGTGGCTTTATAAACAAGAGAGGAGGTGTGCAAGGTCCATTTGGACATGGGCAAGGTGGGGGTTGTCCATTGGGTGAGGGAGGCGGTGCTGGGGGTGGTGTGGGGCCTACAGCTCGACCAGAGAGGGAGAGGGAGAGTGGGGTAGCTGTTGTCCCCTTTATTACAAGGATTTTGGCAAGATTGCTTCTCTCTCTCTCAAGCACATGGGACAAAAGGGGGCTAGGTACTGTAGTGCTACCGTTCACACGACCAGGAGGGTGTGATGATCCTGGGGAGTAGTACTAGGGAAGATTGGAGCTAGTTTGGTTGTGATTTGAATCAAGTTTTGCTTGTTTTTGCAAATTTGATCAATTGGTAGCTTGTGAAGGAAGTTGAATTTTTTTCATTGGGCCAAGTGTGGAAATGGTACTAGTAGGTGGAGTAGGTCAAATAATCTCTTCATGGTTTAAATGGGATTTTTTTGATGATTATAATCCCATTTAAACGCACTTCTTCAAAAAGTGCAGAAATAGATTATGGAGGCTAAGATGGAAATTTTAGATTGTGCAAGCTTGTTTTTTGAGGTGATATGGTCCAAAATACCATAACACACATTGGAGAATTTTATTGGGATTTATTGAGGTGGAAAAGTATTTTTAGGGAATTATTTCTTGTTTTTTCCATTTAAGAAAAAGGGAAAAACGAAATAATAAAGGATCTCAAAAATATTTATTTTTGAGTTGGAAGGATGGGGTATGATGAGGAGAACTCGATTATGCATTGAGTTGGCAAAGTTATTTGGAGAAAAACAAACTTGCCTTTATAGACAAGGATTTGGAGAAATTGGTAAGTAAAAGAAATAAAATAGTTTAATAATCCAAATAATTGGGAGAATTATTTGGGAATGCTTATATCAAGGGTAGATGATGTAAAATTGATGTAGGCATCAAGGTCAACCTTGGTTTTGAAGAAAAGTGGTGAAAATGATGGAAACTAGATTCTTGAGGATCTAGGGTTTAGTTAATTTGATGCCACCTAAACATGGTTGGATTAGGTGGCTCAGAGTTCACCTTGGTGCAAGGGGTATATGGATGGTTAGATCATGTCATATAGATGATAATGGAATCCAGATTTGGGCTTAGTTGTATTTGGGGTGGTGTAGAGGAGATGGCAAACTTTGTTGAAAATAAGGCTGCCATAACAAATACATCAGGTAGCCTTCTAAACCATGGGGGTTTAGGAAGCACAAGGCTCCAATGGAAACAAGTGAAGTGGGAGTTGATAGGCTATTATTATTAGGTCATAACCAAGCAAGAAGTTGGTCAAGGGGAGATGGCATATAGATTGGAGCTTCTGCCAAACTAGGAAAGATGATAATATTTGCAGAAAAGGTTATTATCTTGACTACAAAACAATCATGGATGAGTGGGAAATATAATGGCTTAGCCAAGGGAAAGAGTGGGCATTGGTAGTACTAAGGACGTACCACAAGATGGTTCAAATACATTCTCAAGAATGCTCATGGGTTGGAAAAGGTAGAGCTCCAAAGATGGTATCCAGATAAAAAATCCAGACTTAGCCATTTTGGCAGTTTTGGAGATTTTGACTAGTATGCAAGGGGGAAACACTTGAGAGGGTGGCAAAGGTTTATCCTTTCCATTAAGTGGTTGATATCGAGGTATAGGTTGAGTGGAGGGGATCCAGACTTGGATTGGGTCTCCACTAGGTTGGAAACCATCAAGAGGGATTATCCCTGGATTGAGATAAGCATGAGATGAGATGATCACTTGAGTGGCTTAGGATAGATCCAGACTTGGATGCTTGCTTGAGATCGATGATCACAAACAAGGATTGGGGTCCTAATAGTTGAGCTACTAGACAAGATCACTCTAGTTCCTAAGCAGACAAGGCAATCAGCAGATCAAGGCAATTCATCAGACAGCAGATCAAGGCATTTCATCTTTCTACTGATCTAACTACTACTAGGGTTACCATCAAGCCTAGCTTGAGGTAAGGAGGGGTATTTTGAAAGGGTTTTTGCTTTGAGGTAGGATAAGGATCATCTTGGTATTGCTACCAAGATTGGAAAGAAAGGTTTTAATAAAGGTTTTTGGAAAACATAAAGATAAGGGTAGTTGAAGGTTCTGTCTTGAAAACATAAGGAGATAATATATAGGTCTCCATAGTTTTAGTAATAGAGACTAGTAAAGTATTTGGTTGTATCAAACCATCTTGGCTCAGGTTTTGAAATGCCAGAACATTTAAGAATATGAATAATGAGCCAAGACATCTCTTTTGTAAAATAGTTTTTGTAAACTAGGTTTGAGATGAGGAGTACACAACCAATACACAAAAAGTTGCTTGGGCACAAGCAAACAGGTCAGCACATAAAGCAAGAAAAAGTTTTTGTTCCCCCTGATTTTTGCCTTTTGGACATTCCATCAGGGTTGCTGAAATTGGGATGTTACAGAAACAGACAGTGAGCATCTTAGCAATCCTTTTTTGCCATTCGCATAGTTTTTTATTGAGGATGCTTCATAGAATGCCACTATGGTTTTGCTGCAAGTTTCCACCATGATTAGGCATGGCTTAGGCTGGCCGCCCAGGCATTTCTCTAACACATATACAAACTCCATGGACCTGCATGTTCCCAGCTCATTTCACACCGACGACATCCATAAACAAAAGAACATGATATCAACTAAATAAGTAAGTGCAATGTTGAAAGCGCGCCCCATGAAAGCATGATTTTGCTAACTCCCAACTTACAAGTTGCAAGCATATAAGCATCATAAGATAGTCACAATGGTTTAGGTTTATTAAGTGCAAGAAATAAAATGTGCCTTCAAGTTCTTGAGAGCATTAATCACTAATTTTCACATAAAAAATTAATTTGGAAGATAGATAAAAACATGAATTTACTTGGAATGGTGTAACACACCATGGATAGGAGTTTATAGTGGACTCTTTGGAATAACTTGGTTTCTTGGGAGTTGGATCCACGAGTAGAGCTCATACTCAGTACATATGGAGGCTAGCAAAAGACTGGGAGCGACCAACTAAGAGAGCAATAATGGCCATAATCATGCAGAGAAAAAAACATTATTAATAAAAGCATAAAGTGATATCACGAGTCAAAAACTAAATGATCATAGAGGCTAAGGTAAGTGGTTCATAGTCATAACATGGTGTAAGCATGTGCCAAGTCAACCCAAATAAAACGTCAAAGGATAATACCACAATACTATGCTTTTGTATGCTAAAACAACGCATGATTCTTGCAAGGCACATTAAGCAATCTCAATTGTTTGGAACAAGTCATGCTACAGCAATATATCTAAGCATAAGGTCAAAACAACATCTAGCATCACATGATAAAGTCCAAGTCACAGTCAAAACAGGCTCCCTTTTGTACCACTATAAGCATGAAACTTTCTACTCTTTTTCAACACCAATCAACTTATTTGTAACAACTCACAAAGATAATAATCAATAAAGATCAGTGAGCTTGTCTCACAAATCCACAAAGAAGAACTAAAAAGTTCTAAGTTGAAAGCACAAGAAAACTAAAGCTAAACGCAGTGCTAGCAAAAGTGAACACTCACAGAACAATAAGAGTGAAAACAAAGTGTGTGTCTCTCCAAAAGAAGTGTGTTGTGATCCAGCCAACTTATTGCAGCAAACAAGCAAAAGAAAACTAAAAACAAAAACTAAGACGCTCCAAGAACAACACAACAGTGCATGAAACAATAAAAACAAAGTGTCTAAAAAGACCTGAGATTTTTATTGATGAAGAAGGGGATGCCTTGGGAATCCCCAAGTTTTGATGCTTGTACCTCTTGAATATTTCTTGGGGTGACACGGGGTGGCATCCGCAAGCTTGATCTTTTGTCCATTCTTCATCTCATTACATCATTCTTTCCCTACACCTGAAAATTTTCCTTCATACCAAACTTTACACAATCTTCATTAGCAACATTAGTGCACTCAAAAGTAATAATCTTTTTGGGTTTAGTTTCAAAACAACAAAACTTTCATTAAAGACACAATATACTGTAGCAATTCCTTCAAAAAGCTCAATTTACCAAAGAGAACCCAAAAAGAAATCGATAAAGAGGAAAATGCAAATAATGGCAGAAATCTGTCAAAACAGACCAGCAGTTAAAAACTGATTTTTTCGAAGACCTTATGTTGCTCAATTAAAAAGTGTTGAACTAACAAAACTTATATAACAACCTGGGGGATTTATTCAGAAAATTATAGCTCAATCCGATTTAAAAAGAGTTTTCACGAATTTTACAGTGAAGCATAAAAATCTGTTTCGGGACAACACTTCCCCAAATCTTACTTCCCTATCATTAGAGATTATTCCTGGCAAAAAAATCAAATAAAAAGTATAAGGAGATGTCATTACTGAAGTAATAACTTCCAAGACTCAATAAAACTATTGGGTTATCTCCCAAGAAGTACTTTCTTTAACGCCTTTAAGTTAGGCTTGATAGTATGAGAATATGCTCACATAAGAAATATGAATTGAAGTAAAAGAGAGCAGCAAGAAGCAAATTCAAAACACATTTAAGTCTAACCCACTTACTATGCATAGGAATCTTGTAAAGAAACAAGTCATTAAAGTAGAAAGCAACAAGCATAGGAAAGCAAATCAAGTGAAGCTTCAAAATTTTCAACATAAAGAGGGAAAACTTAATATTGTTTAGAAATATAAGACCATGTTTCCCTCTCTCATAATAACTTTCAGTATAAACATGAATAAAATTAACAATATAACTAAACATAAAACATTCTTATCATGAGACATATGCATAAAATGATTATTACTCTCCACATAAGCATAGTCATTCTTATTAATTTTAGTGGGAGCAAATTCAACAAAATAGCTATCATTATTATTCTTATCACCATAATCATCAAATATAGGAGGCTAATTGTAATCACAATTAATTTTCTCCTCAATAGTAGGTGGACTGAAAATATCATATTCATCATTGTAATCATCATATATTGGAGGTTTGGTATCATCATAAGCAATAGAATAGCTATCTTCCAAAGCTGGGGAACTAAAAAGATCATTTTCATAAAAACTAGATTCCCCAAGCTTAGACGTTTCCACAGCATTAGCAATAGTAGTGTCCAAATAGTTCATACTAATAACATTGCTATTAGCATGCAAATAAAGTTCCATAGTTTTTTAAATTTTCTCTTCAAACACTTCATGTCCTAACTCTAGATAAATACTATAGAGCTCTCTAATTTTTTTCGTTTTCCATTAAGCCTAACTAGTGAAAACAAGAAACAAACAGACAAAATTGCAGAATCTAAAGGAAAAAACTTCGAGCACTCACACACCAAGAGGATGTGAGTACCTTTTACCTTACATCCCCGACAACGGCGCCAGAAAATACTTTTATGGTGTGTTGTTGATATGGGAGCTTCTTCTCCTTTAATTCCCCGGCAATGGCGCCAGAAAAGAGCTTGATGTCTACGCACTTCTATTCTTGTAGACAGTTGTTGGTCCTTCAAGTGCAGAGGTTTATAGAACAGCAGCAAGTTTCCCTTAAGTGGATTACTCAAGGTTTATTGAACTCAGGGAGGAAGTGGTCAAAGGTATCCCTCTCAAGCAACCCTGCGATCAAGATACAAGAAGTCTCTTGTGTCCCCAACACACCCAATACACTTGTCAGGTGTATAGGTGCACTAGTTTGGCGAAGAGATAGTGAAATACAAGTGATATGGATGATTATAAGTGGTAATGGTGCTAGAAAAGAGCTTCTAACAGGGAGGAAAAGACTAAAGCAAGAAAACATGTAACAGATCTAGTTGTGAATGGTGTTTCAATGTTTAGAAACAAGGCCTAGGGATCATACTTTCACTAGTGAACACTCTCTCATATAAATATCTTCTCTTCATGATACTACTCTTAACTACTCTTCGGTTGGATACTCTAATCCATGGTAGGGCTATAACAGCACTCCTCAAAGTCCGCCTTCCCCATCTGGATAACCCCACACTGTCACCTTGAGCGCTAGATGGTTCCACAAACACCACAATTTCATAAAGACATCCAACTCCAAATATAACTCATGATAAATATTTATGAACTCTAGCCTAAGTGCTACCACGGTGTGCACGCTGTCACTTTCACACACGTGGGGAGAGCAGAGATCTATTGAAGCACTTGAGTATTTCTGTAAACTCTAGCCTAAGTGCCACCACGGTATGCACGTTGTCACTTTCACACACGTGGGGAGAGCCGGAGATCTATTAAAGCACTTGAGTAGCAAAGTAGATCTACTTGATTACAAAGCTCATGATCACAATAAGATCACACATAGAGAGAGAGTGATGAACACATAGCTACCGGTAGAGCCCTTATCCTCGAAGGAGAACTACTCCCTCCTCATCATGGGAATCAGCAACGGTGATGAAGATGGCGATGGAGATCGATGGAGATGGTGGTGGAGATCAAATGAGGTGGCTCCGGGGGCACTTCCCCGTCCAGGAAGGGTGCTAAAACAGAGACTTCTCTCTCTCGAATCTCCCCTTCGGTGGCGACGGCACTGTAGAACTTTTCATGGATGTATGATGGATGATCTAGGGTTTTATCCTCGAGGGCTTTATATAGGCAGAAGGGCAAGGCGAGGAGGCAGCCAGGGGGGCCACATCCCCTGGTGGGGCCGCTAGGGTGGGCGTGCGCCACCCTAGGGAGTTCCCACCCTGGTTCCCTATTTCATCTCTGCTTCGCGTTTCCGTATTGCTCCGGGAAAATAGTAACTTTGGCTTTTGTCCCGTCCAATTTCAAGAATATTCATTTTTTTTTGCTTTTCTGAAACCAAAAACAGTAGAAAACAGGCAACTGGCACTGTGGCATATTTCCAATAGGTTAGTTTCAGAAAGTGTATAAAAACACCTCAAAGTGTAGACAAAACATAAGATAGATGGCACAAAACAAGCATGGAGCATCAAAAATTATAGATACGTTTACGACGTATCAGCAACCTACTGAGAATATTGCTGGCGGCGCCTCTAGGGTTTGGGTGGGGAGCTCTAGAGCCGCCCTCGCGCAAGCAGCCTAGGAGCAAGCCCTAGAGTTTCATGTATTTTGTTGTTGAAATAGTTATTGACCTTACATTTTCATCGAACTTGATGCTTGTCAAACTGACAGGCACTTTTTATTGATGTATCACAGTTTCTTTTTTCATGCATTAATGGTCATTTCCTTGGTTTAATATATTTGAAACATGTTTTCGGGTGTTAGCATTGCAAACCTATCATGTTGATTACTTGTTTATAATGTGAAGATCAAGAGAAATCAAGGACATGAGGTGCTAACCATCTTCCTGTGAAGGGGTTCCTTGCGAGTCAAATGTTATTTTGTAACAGCATTGGCCCTTCTATATTTTTGCTTTACTATGTGTCGAGGGGTAACCTCGGAAATTTCCATGGTTATGGACTTAGGGTTTCATGGAAAAGAGAGCGATGATGTTTTGATCGACTCATCAAACAAACAAGGGAGTCAATATACTCTGATTATGGTGGAAACTTGATTACAAAATCGTCGATTTGCTAGTCGTGATCTAGCTCATGGCAGATTGCTAGAAAACTAAGGTGCCCTTTTCATTTGGTCCTTCCAGCCTTTATATGAGAGGCTAGGTCCTGGTGCCGTATCCAGAGAGGTTACAAATTATGATTATGTTATAGATTCTATGTCGGTTCGTCCTTCTTGATTACCAAAACAGGATCTTATCCGTTGGATGCTCCTTGGACTTCTTTGGGATCCATGGGACGTAGGTCTTTATGCGCATAGGGTAACTAATCATCGGGACCCAATAATTCATACCCATATCTATGCCACTTTTTCTCTTCTGCATATTCCTTTTACCATATTATTTTATATCATAATTCACTCATTCCTATATATTTTGCATCTGAAAGAGTGTATGTGAGATTGCAACTAATTTGATGTATGCTTGTGTTTCAACGGGATACTTTGAAAAGTGGAAATGCTATTGGTAATCTGATGGAGCTATATGAAGTATGTTTTCCCTGCTTGGTATTGGTTTATTTTATTTTTAAGAACATCTATATATACAATACTTCTCAGTGCGCCCAAGGGTCGCGGCTATGATGTAAAACACTGATAAAAAAGCTGAAGCAAATCAATCTAACGAAATAAAGTAAGTAAAGTATGATCCGTATTCATATAGTAGCTATTATATTTTTCAAAATGGGGATGTACCCTGGCCTCTGTATCAATCAATACATGTGGCCTATTTTATTACTTTATTTCAAGATTTCCATACAAGTTATTACATCATGGGTCGCATAAAGTGGCAACATGAATCAACCAGATGAAAATACAAGATATCATGCAAAGGCTTCTTATCCACATGTTATGCGATGATCAAAATGCTAGTTGCATGGAATATATATATCCCGTGCTACCATTTCCAAATGGATGCACCCAATATCCATAGAGTCTCATAGTACAAGACTTGGGAGATGATGAGGCACTTAAAGGCGTATTCTTCGCTTCCTTGGTTGTGGTGACTGTGACTTCAACAAGGTTTTGCGCATTCAAGTTGGATATGAGGAAGGCTTATGACCGTCTGGAGTGGGAGAACAGTTCTCAGATAAAGAGTTAATGGCAATTGGTGGCAGAAAGCTTTTCAAGTGGTTTTGCAAGCCAGCCAGTGGCTATTATATAAAAATACAAATCCAAAACATTCCCATAGGAATTCTGATTCGCCATGGGAAAATATTAGATCTAGATGACCAAGAAGCGGCTTCCGGTTTATAAGCTAGTCGAAACCATGCTAATTTACCGAGGTGGGACTAAACATGTAGCAGCTAAAACCGTCGCAATGGAGGCCTGCTCTTCCAGGAGGCGGGCCCTACTATGGGCCAAGGCAAAAGTTTCCAGACCATGGACAGGTGTGCGCGTCGTCGTACCCCGTGTTGTAGGAAGGTGGACCACGCTCGTGCAATGGTTTGGACGTCATTGTGTGTGGGAAGATTGAAAGGGCATGTATGCCCCCATGTGTGGTTTTGGTAATTAATGACAATCTCTATGGACTAATGTGTAAATTGAGTTTCACTTGTAGGTTTGTCCATTGGCATCGCTTGGGCCATGTGTTGGTCTCAAGGTTGGAAGATGAAGAAATGTCCAAGGGCTTTGTGCCCATTGGAATCATGAAGAAAGAAGGAGCTTGAAGGTCGATCAAGGCATGTGCAAAGAGTTGCATCAAGATGGATCAACCTCAAGTAAGGATGAAGAAGGACGAGCTCAAGATGCGTCATCTCTAGAAGATCTCATCCTTGAAGCTTGCCATCCTCGTGCTCATGGAATGATGAAGACAAGTTCAAAGAAGAGGTTTCCCCATGGAATATGGGGGAGCATTTTGCAAGTCTTCATCAAGCAAGAGCGAGCAAGAGCAAACAAGAAAGGTGTTCCCACTATAGAAGAACAAGACGGTCTACATCAAGTTCAAGTGGGACGCTCAAGGCAAAGGTATGTTGATAGGGCTTCTCTTTTGCCGGTCTCGTGTTGTTAGTTGGGAGACCGGGTTTAGGATAGATAGCCGTACTATCAAGAGGGGCTCTCAAGCGGGTGTCTCGTTTGCATCGTTCGGAGAGAGCTCAAACCTTTGCATTCATAGCATCATCTTTCTTGGTTGTTATTTGGTTCTTGTCCATGAGAGGATCTAGAGCTTGTGGTCATCATCATAACAAGCTCTAGTTCATCATCTAAGGATTTCACTTGCATATCTTATTGCGGTTTTTGATCTTGCGAGTTTTCCGGCTCCACACCTTGGGGGATACTTCACATATATATTTATGATATTTTCTATTCGTCGTTATCTTTCCAACAAAATTGGTTTCATCCCGTTTGGAGTTCGGATGCAAAAGTTATTGCGTTTCTGGTTTTCTGGGTTCTGGAATTTCCCTGACCGGAAGTTCCGTCTTCCCACCGGAAGTTCTGCTAGGGCATCTTTGCCGCCGAAAGTTCCGGTGGAAGTTCCGGGTCTTCTTCCGCTCACGCTCAGTAACCTTCTGTTTTGAAGCATTCTATTTGCCGGATCTTTGTCGGAACTTGCTCGGAAGTTCACCGGAACTTCCGGTCTGTTTTTACCGGAACTTCCGGTTGCGCCTCTAGAGCGGGCGTCAACGGTCTGATGACCGTTGGAGCCAGGCTGGGCAGAACTTCCGCCCCAGAGCCGGAAGTTCCGGCCATGATTCGTTTTTTAGTTTCTCGCTCCGCAGTTTTCGTCCGTTGGCTGGGTGCCACCGGAACTTCCGGCCTCCCGTCGGAAGTTCCGGCCAGGTGTCGCGAATGCCCATAACGGGCAGATCTGGGAGTCCTTTAAAAGGGGCTCCTCTTCCCCTTCGTGGGTACTAGCTTTTCTTCTTGGTTCTTGGCTTTCTCTCTCTCCTCCATTGTCAACCTTGAAGAAGCTTTCCCTCTCCCTTTCCCCTCATATGATTCTTGCATCTTTTTGAGGGATTTGAGAGAGGAGATCTAGATCTACAATCCCCCCAAGTCAAATCCCTTCTTTGTGAAGGAATCATTGGGATCTAGATCTTGGAGAGTTTTGTGTTCTCCTCTTGTGTTCTTCCTCCCTTATTCCCCCGATAGATTTTGTAGCTTTGTTGGAATTTGGGAGAGAAGGACTTGCCCTTGCATTTGGTGCATAGGTTTGAGTTCTACTCTTGTGTTCTTCCTCCCTTATTCCCCCAATAGCTTTTGTAGCTTTGTTGGAATTTGGGGGAGAAGGGCTTGCCCTTGCATTTGGTGCATAGGTTTGAGATCTCCTCGGAGATTTGGCGAGTTCAAGCTTGTGAGCTTGTTTCTCTTGGGTTCCTTGGAACCCTAGACGGTTGTGTGGTTGGATTGTTGACCTTTTGTGGTCTTGTTGACCTTTTGTGGTCTTGTAGCCTTTTGTGGCATTGTTGGCCTTTTGTGGCATTGTTGGCCTTTTGTGGCTTTGTTGTTGGGAGCCTCCAATTGAGTTGTGGAGTTAGCCCCAATCTTGTACGGGTTCGGTGACCGCCCTCAAGCGTCCCATAGTGGAGCAAGTGCCCGCCTTTTGTGGTGCGCACTTGGGAGAATAGGGTGAGCCTTTTGTGGCGTCGGTGTGTTGCGTGCTTCCGCATCCGGGGTGAGGCCTTGTGTGGCGTTGGGTGAGCATCGAGCCACCACACCTCGAGGTGAGCCATTTGTGGCGTTCGGAGAGCATTGCGCCATCGCACCTCTCCAACGGAGACGTAGCTTCTTTGGAAGTGAACTTCGGGAAACATATCTTCGTCTCCGCGTCCATCGGTTATCTCTCAACCAAACCCTTTACTTATGCACTTTGCATTGTGATAGCCATCGTGCTTGAAGTATTTATACCTTACTATCACCTTGTTGCTTGTATTGCTTAGCATAGGTTGTTTGGTGCACCTAGGTGAACTTAGTGGCTAGGTTTTGTGCTTAATAAATTAAACGTTAGTTTTATTCCGCATTTACTTGAGCCTAAACCGTAATAATTTTAAAAGCCTATTCACCCCCCCCCCTCTAGGCGACTTCCTTTGTACTTTCAAAGAGTCTCGCACTGTGAGAGCCGGGGAGCGGACTCAAGACATAACGTTTGATGAGGCACAGTAACTGCGAAAGAAACCACGGGAATGGAATAGTAAAAAAAGTAGAACATAACATTTAAAATCACATTTACAATAGGTGAATGATCGAGGTAGTACTTTTATAAACACATAGATCTGTTTGAAGACATCTAAAATTAATAAAATAAGAGCGAATAAACATCAACTACAGCAACTCTTTGCTCTTGCACTCATTGTCCTAGTCATCATACGGAAACACGCCGACCGTCTGAAGGTAGATGGTTGCGTCATTAAGCAGTCACTTCATCTTGTCGTTGATGACTTCCACATCGTCGCTTGATGGGATACACGTCAGCACGAAGCCTTCGCCGACGACACACATATACTGGTTCCATGCAACATCGATAACAGAGATGATCGACACACATTTCCTACTTAGTTCTTTCATACCATCTTGGTTTCGTTAACTTCTTCTCTGAGATGTCGTACTTCAGACTTTAGAACAATATTCTCTTTCTCCATAGCTATCTTCCTAGCGTGTGTGTAATCTTGGATCTCCACCCGATCGTATCTCTCAACTTATGCGATGGCATGAGTATCTACATTGTCTTCAGCCTGCTGAGCATCATAACTGGGAAGTCCTGTCAACCGATGCCGGCAAATAGGTCCTCCAGGACTGGAGGACGCCATATAGAAGTGAACCGTTGCAACGGAATTCCCGTTTAGGTTAGAATTCAGCAGGTATGTAGGCAACGATATTTGTCGTGTTCGCATGATGCCTATAAGGAGCAGCTGTGGACAGATCTTAACCTTCAGAGTACCTGTCTACAAACGAATGACTATGTTATGCATGCTTAGTGTATAACGTGAGTACAGCGTCATCGAGCGTTAGGCAATAAATACCACAACAAATTAAGCCCACGCAAGTACTCTAGGAGTATGCCCGCAAAAAAAGTACTTTGGGAGTAGGCTCGAGAAAGTACATGTGATGTTTTTAGATCCGTGTGGAAGCTCAGTATAACTATTCGACTCGCGCAAACATGGTGGTACCAACATGTTTTATGTACTAATTTAGATAGTAAAACAGAACGAACGGTGCACATACAAACACTAGCGAGAATAATAGTGCTCTCTTGTGTAAATAAGTGATGAAGAAAGAGGTACAATTTTTTTTGCTTCTTCCTTCGTCTCCATCGATGCCAAAGAATATGAAGAAAGAATACTTTTTGCATAGGAGCAATGACCTCCATTGCCGATGAAGAGAACCAAGAAAGCAACTTATTAGAGCAAGCCAACCATGGTAGATTCCCTTTGTTGTCTCGCATGGTCGAACTGGCAAATGCAAAGTCAAGCAAGACAGAGAGAGAGAGACCGAGCAAAATAAAAGGGAAGGAGCAAGAGAGAGAACTATAGAGGGTGAGTAAAGAATGCCACTGGTGAAGCGGTACTTTACAGCCAAAAATAGAACACGGAGAAGATGCCAAGTGGTCTTAGATAAATAAATACAAAATGATAAGAAAAGAAAAACATAGATATGACGATACGGATGCGAAGCAACGTACGATAACAACAGGAAAAAGATGATATGAACGGAGATATGCAAACACAAGTGTAAACCCACGCCCGAATAATCCTTAGGGACACAAAGATCACACGTAGACACTTGGTCGAGAGACGAATAGCAATTATTTCAAACTCAATCATGTGCATATACATTTATTTCTCGGTAAACCCTTTATATCTATAAGTACAAAGTTTACATGTACCATATATCTACCAAGTATATACGTATAGTATTACATTAATTCCACGAGTTACCTAAACTATGCTAAATGACACACAGTTTCGAACAACGTAATGTCCATCATGAGTCACAACGTACGATCCTAACATGACACCTAGCCCAACATGTATGATGAACACAGCCATCATCCTTCGCTGTCGGCACAGTGAAACATTTGGCGTCCTCCAAAGCCGCCTGAAAAACGCTGCACGAAGCGACCGGCGCCACTCGAGATGACAATTGCTTCTATTCGCCGGGTCCGGGCACCTATGAAGCGTCAGAGGAAATAGACCATCAAAACAAACAAAGCAGAATGGTAAAGCCGGTAGAAAATGAAAACAGCGGAGACAAATCGAATGGCAAAGAAAGTTTACCGTTTGAATTTAATCAAAGCTACCGACTACATATTTGTGGAACGTCGTACTCTTGCCACCGGAATCTATACGATCGGCCCAACCCTTTCCCAGAACCTACAAAATGAACATAGCAAAACAGGAATTGTGAGCGTTACCATTCTAGCTAAGGAATAGAAATAGTCTTTTTTTCTTTGCCGCGTGGTTCGATAAGCGGGCTGAAAACATAAAAAAAAGCATATCGTTAGTGATAAAACAGATGAAAAACATGGATAATCGAAAGTTGATGAATGCATATAGATGAAATTCACTGCACAATCTTAGACCTAGTGGCTGGATCAGAAGAAGACGCAGTTTCTAGATGACCTATGTCGTACTCTAAGCTTCGGCGCCGCCAGGTGAGCACCAAAATTTGCAAAGGAAGCAGGAAATAAATTAGCTGATAACAAAAAAGCGTGAAAACAACAGTAGCAAACGGAGAGGGGAGAAAGCAGAATGCACAGTATACCAGCATCATCAGCCGCCATTGACGTGCTGCCGAATAAGGCAAACATCCTCGTAGCCTTCATCGCGCGGCAGAAAACGGCAAAAGAGGAGCCATTTTCGATGGAGACGATGGCAACCTTTAGGCTATCGGGTACCTGCAGAACACAGAGGAAAAGAAGTAAGCGCCTATCACAGAGAAATAGGCAGGAAAAGAGCATGCGAAGTAGAAAAATGGTCATCGGAGTCCATACCTAACGTACCTACGTAGGAAGATACAGAGGAACTGCTAGGAGAGGAAGTCGCTGCCGACGCTAAAGCGAGATGAAAGAAGAGGAACGAAAAGATGAGTGCATGAATATCGTAGACAAAAAACAAAACAGAAAAAATGGCATGTATATGCATCCAGAGAGAGGGAAATATTGATAAAGCGTATGACTACGGTAGGATCTTGTCGAGGGATAACATCGCCAGCATGGCTATCACCCGAGAGAAACCACGCATGTCTATATTTTAAGTTGGCAGTTCATGTATGTGCGAGACCCACAATACGATATGGCCGCGAGAACCTGAGTACGTCTACATCCTACAGTGGCAACTCGATTCTACAGCCATGAGAACCCGCGACGTATATGGTCTACTCTGACAGCAGGCATGGTCTAACGTCGCCACGTATTTTCTATACGGGCATCACATTCACGAAAAACCGTGTCCGGCATGGCCTACGGCGCCACGTTATTGGCCCTTGGCGATCCCACGACCGCGAGAAACCGCGGGCTGCATGGGCTGACCGTGACAATGCCATGCCGACTAAATTCTGTCTCGTGAGGCGGGCCCCACGACCGCGAGAAACCACGACTGACATGGGCTGGCAGCTCTATATATGTCGGCTCTGTGTGAGCCCCGCAAGTCACGTAGGCATTTTGTGCCGGGAATGACTTCCACCGAGCGCACTTCCCACGTACGCTGACACCGGGACCAGGGTCACCGGGGCGACCATTAGCCTCTCACCGAACATGGTACTTCCCGCTATGCTAACAGCGTGCCTAGAGCGCGAGCGCGGGCCACCATGCACCTCTCACCAAGCGCAGTACTGCCCGCGTATGATGATATCGGGCCTAGGGCGTGCCTCTCACCGAGCGCGGTACTGCCCGCATACGATGACAGCGGGCCTAGGGCGCAGTCGCAGTCCACCATACGACGCGCAAATGTCCTGCGAGGTCCACCAATCAGCAGCCCCGATCGCGCTTTTGGGTTGAAAACAGACACCAATGCAAAGATCACCGGATACGGGATTGGAGTAAAATTTGGGTCCGGTGACGTTTCTCAGCCGCTAATCGTTGACATCCAACGGCAAAAGAGAATCGGGACGACGTGGATAGCTGTTTGGGCTGAAACAATCTAGCGCCATTATTTACTCTAATACTTGCTATAGGCATTGCTTGATAACTCATAATTTTATTCATGGTGATGATCAGTTACTAGAATATACTCCCTTCCTTCTAAAATATTAGATATTTTAGTCTTTTTATGAAACACATGTATCTATATACCATTAGTGTGTAGGTTCACTCATTTTGATCGAAAACTACACAAAAAAGACATCTAAATATATACATTTCAAAAAAAGCTAAAACATCTTATAATTTGAAACGGAGAAAGTAGAAATACATGTTGTTTCTATTTAAAATTGGTACTTGCTTGCTATGCAATCTTTGGAAACTCTTTTCTTGCGGTTGGGAACCCATGCCGCTTTTTTCATAAGAAGGCGGTAAAATAACTATAATAGAAGCATTGAACATGGCCACACCGAAGTTACTGTATATTGATTTTCCAATTGCAGTGAGAAGGTGATTTTATTTCTTTCCTCGAGTTTCTAGAAAGATAGTACTACCTTCGTTCTATAACAAATGGCTTGGGTTTAGTTCATTTTAGTTCAAATCTGAACTAAAGCTCCGACGCATATTATGGATCAATGGGTGTAAAATTAAGGTGACCAACATACACCTATGCATGTTGTAGTGTACAAGTTCATTGACATGACACTCACAGAAGTCTTTATCCGTAAATATCATATCCCTTAGAGTGGTATAATAAAAACATTGCGGGTTCAACTATTTTATTTATTTATACCAAGATCCAAAAGTGTACAAAAGCTTCATGATCCTCCTCGTTTCAATGAGGATTAACAACACGATAATTTTTTTTAATGCGGATGGAATAGCTTTCTAATCAATGGTAAATCTAAGCTTCAAACCATTGGATCCGGTAACTTTTTGGAGAAATTATGCTATTGCTAGCTCATCTATCTATGCATGCTATAGTGGATCCTATGTCTAGTTGTCTTAATTCTACTAATTTAATACCCTATTGTTGATTCTAGTCTTCATGCCGGTCTTTGTGTCTTCACAACCAAAACAAAGTTTTAAAGTATAGATTAAGTACGACCGGACTCAGCAAGTTCTATGGTAATTGTCTAATGTTTGTTTGAAAGTTATTGATCAAATATCCAATGCTTGTGCAGGTTTTTGAAAATGGTTTTTAGAAAAGATAAGTTTTATATTTTCAAAATTCTAAAGTTATCAGTCTTCACGGGTTGTCTGAACTTTGTGGAGATCCTTTTCATACTGCGATCGTAATCCTTTCCTATGATAGGAAGTAACATGGAGCGCGACTAGGAAAAGAGCGCGCTCTCACACGGACACGGAGCAGCGGTAGTATACGTGGAGAAGCGGGCACGTGGCACCATGAAACACAACATGCAGAAAAAAGGGCCTCGTGGCGTGCGCAGCAAAACGGGGCGTATGAGCGCGACGCGGGCAGCAGGCAACACGTGCACTTCAATGCTTAAATTGATTTGTGGTTTCATTTTTTAATTTTCGTGTTTAATCTGCTATAAAAAATCTAAGCAATACAAGAAAACAGTATGTTTCACATAGTGCACGGAGAAAAAGGGTAGGACAATGCATCACAACAAAGCAGTGCACGGATAGTACACTAGTAGAACACTATGTTATACACTGCAACCAAATACAAGGCAGTTCACAACAAGTGTGTGGCATCATGCACGGCAACCGAAAGCAGTGCAACAAAGAACAAAAAGGTAGTACACGCCTAGTATTTTGAAGCACCTTGTATTTCAAGTGTCTTGTATTTCAGAGCGCCTTTTATTTCGGAGCATGATTCTATGGGCTGCGTCCATCCGTAGCACGGCGCCTCAACTATTCATATATATTTTAAAGCACCATGTATTTCAGAGCGCCTTGCATTTTTAAACGCCTTGTATTTCGTACCGTGATTTCGCGGGTTGCACCCGCAACACAGCGCTTTTGGCGCCTCGACCATTCATATAGATCTTCAAGCGTCGTGTATTTCGGAGCGTCTTGTATTTAGGAGTGCCTTATAATTCGTAGCATGATTCCGCGGGCTATGCCCGCAGCACCGCGCCTGCGGAGCCTCAAGCATTTGTTTAGATCTTGAAGAGCCGTGTATTTTAGAGCACCTTGTATTTTATAGAGCCTTGTATTTTAGAGCGTTTCGGAGCGCCTTTTAATTTGGAGCACCTTGTATTTCAGAGCGCCTTTTATTTCGGAACACAGTACAAAAAAGCGGTTCACGAGTATAACTCGTTGTGCACTGCGATAAAAGGCAGTGCAATGCAATACAAAAGGCAGTCCTCGAACAAGGCACTGCAAGTGGACCACCCGTGTACTGAGACCGAGAACAGTACAACAAGGCAGTACACGGGACAGGACACCATGTGGTGCACTACGACCAAAGGCAATGCAACACTGAACAGAAAGGAAGTGCACGGGTAGAGCAGTGCCAGTGCACTGCAAAACCGAAGGGCAGTGCAACGTAGGTAATGAAGGCAGTACAAGAAAAAATTTCGTCAAAACCTATCAACATAAGATCTAGTTTTAAAGACTCGACGTGACTAAAACACCATAAAAATGGATTGTGGTTAGGACTCTCGATTCAAAAGATATATCATTTTTGGTATATGAATCAAAAAAAAAGAGAAAACCAACCAGCGATGCACTCCTCAATCGACACGTGGTGAGAAGGAGAAGTTGCAGATTGCGCCACTTGTCAAGCCGGGAAGCGACGAGGAGCGCCCTTCTAGGAGGGCGCCTATTTTCTAGCGTATTTGATAGTTTGGTTAAAAAGATGAGGAAGAGCATGACGAACAAGACATAGTGTTGGACAAAGCGGGACGACGTAGTGCAGGACGACATAACACAACATTTTTTAGGTAATAGGGATAGTCAAATATAAACACCGAAATTTTATTAAGACCGATACACATTATAAAAGGAAATAGACTAGGTAACTTGTATATCAATATTTTCTACATTTTTTTCAAATCTATTTATTGACACGATCATAGTTAGCCCTAAAAAGCAGGGTTATTTTTATTTCATTTTTTGAGAATAAAACAGGGATATTGAGACTATCCTTTTGCTTGCATAGACTCGTACTCCCTCACTCTTAAAATAAGTGATTTGGATTTAGCTAGATTTATTATATGTATCTACAAATTTAAACATGTGTAGGTGCATGTGGACTTAGACAAATCCATATCTCTTATTTTGAAATAGAGGAAGTATTTATTTATGTTAGCACGTATTTAATTGCTTGGTGGGGATAAGGAAACAAGCTAAAATTTATAATGTTTCAAAAGATTTTTCCTACATCAAGCAAAAAAAGATGCAAAAATATGCCTAAATTAATTAGAAGCCAGCTGCCCTTGAGTGTTTGGCGAGGAATCCTTGTAAGTGCTTTCGATGGCAATGCCTTTACTTTCAGAAAAGATGGGCAAATCGAGCTCGATAAAGCCCTTGGTTCATCATGAAGAAAATAATTAAAAGGGAACCCACTTTTTTTCTTCCCCCTCTTAATCAAATGGGTGAGACGATTCTTAAAGAAATAGACTACTGATGGAGCCCTGGTCGACCAAACTTGTTAACTTTTGTATGTGCCCCTGAATACTTTACTACTTCGTCTCACCTTTTTCTTCTTCTTTTTAGAGGCTTTTCCCTCTCATCTCTTTTCGCCCTCCAGGCACTTCTTTTACTACATTTTGGTGGTGTTTCCAATATTTTGGTTCTAATCATGAATACTGTCTTTTGTTAGGCTTCTGGACCATGCATCGGGGAGTGACAAAGGTGGCCCCTTCTGACTGAACAACTCGTGCAGTGGCCTAAGCCAATATTGCTAAGCAATGTGCAATTTCAGTAAGGCTTCGAGCTTAAACAAAAATCGTAAAAGGAGAAAGTGCACCTGCATAGGTTCACTTCTCTTTAGCGTTTTTCCTAGGTTATTTCCTTTTTATTCTTCTCTCTGCATTCCGTAGGATGCAGAAAGGGTTTAGATATTTATCCAAATGCTGGTGAAATTTAGCAATTCCGGCCACTTGGCAGCCAATAAGAAAATGTCTGTCTCTTTCCCCCTGCCCCTCTCTGTGCCGGAGATCGAATTTGGCAGGCATGTATGCAGCAAAGAACACCAGAGCATAAGAGATGGGGTTTGAGATATGACAGACACAGTTTGACAGCCACTCAGTTTGGAGCTAGCCGAAGAGAGAGCAGATAAAAAAAGAGCAAGGACGTATCTTGTGGCAGACAAGAGCCAGAAACCGAGGGACTTGATGAACAGTTTTTTCTTTGACGAAAAGACTTGATGGACAGTGGCAAGCACACTAATTTTGGTTTGTTCTTTCACTTTTACCTTAATTGCGAAAGTCTAAAGTGCGAGGAATATTTAGGAGTGCCCCTTCCGTTTGGAGAGCAAAGCATTGGGAGATTTTGGCTTGGCAAGATTATGCAGCCAACTGAACCCGTCGCTCTTTCCGCTGTTCAAAAATACTACTTCCTCCGTCCCAAAATAGATGTCTCAAATTTGTTAAAATTTAAATGAATTTAAACACTATTTAGTATACAGATTCATCCAAAATTTAACAAGCCCAAGACATCTATTCTTGAACAGTGGAATACGTTGGAAGACTGTACGTATACCGCCAGTGGCATCAATAATGTTTCTTTTGTTCTGGATCGTCTCCGAATTGAAGAGGGGTTACGTGCCTAACTTAAAAAAGGGAGTCACTATAATACATATCAGACCTTCGCACTCGCGTATGACTAAATGGTCCATGCATCCACATGATTTAGCAAACTATCTCTATCGGAGGATGAACGGTGTGCCTTTAAATCATGCACGATTTAGTTAACCATGTGCGAAAGGCCCAATACCACACACGGATAGGAAACTACAAACCTCTGGGAAGTACTACAGCTTCGCACACGACTCATGCTTTTGAAATCGTGTGCATCTCTTCATGATCGGAAATGTTTCATATTATTTTATCGTGGGAGTTTATCTCATTTCCTACACAGTTAGTTTAACTCAATCGTTTTTTTAGTCCAAACGTCACCGAGTGTCTGACTCTCATAAATGAGTGTGCGTATTCCTGTTGCAACTACAAGTTGGGCAGTACCTGCATCTCTAGTTGTACCAACAAAACAATGCAACATTTCATCAAAATACAGCAAACCTTAATTATATTTGATTGTACATTTAATACACCACATATATACATGTATTTCGACATAGATATGGCTGTTAGTTATATAAACTAGAATTCTCTTTGCGTCCCCGGGACAGGCTAGTAGGCAAATCGCTCATGTGGTGCTGTTGTGAAGCATAACATTTGATGAGCCAAGTCTTTTGATGGCGAATCGGTGGCAGCTTTTTAGAGGAGAACACCAATCTGCAAAGTAAATGTGCAATAGTGTACATGGCAGCCTAGGAACATAGTGTGCGTGTGGAGTCTTGACTAAGTCCGGTTTTCGTATGACTGTAAGGGTCTTGTACCTGAGCAGATTTCATGGAGCCGCATAGACAGTAAGAAGTACATGTAAGTTAGTGATAAAATGAAAAAACACGTGACAATACCATTCATCCTTGCACTAAAAGATAAAACATTAATATGACACACAAATAGATCATAAACTTAAGTTGTATGCTAGATTTCTAACTAAAGTATCTAAGAAATAGTCGAGTGGACCATACACGTCAAACGCTAAGATGAGCACATAGCACTAATCCTTAGCTCCTTGTAGGAGTGCCTTCCGACCCAGAGTTGTCCAGGGCACCTCCTACATGACGCGTGCAGCCTCGTCCCCGGAGTCGTAGTCCCCCGATCGGTAGTCTTCTTCAGAATCATCCACAGGAGGATCCTCGTCTGTGATGACCTGAAAAATAGGATCGTTTATAGGACTGATTTGTGATGAGTGTTTTACATAGCATGCATTTGCAGAAGTATGGAAAATTTAAAACTTTATTTTAAAAGGTTACAAGTGATTGAGATTGAACTCTAGTGTTGAAGTTTGACTTAGGTCAACAATAGGATTTAAAAAGTCAAATTTCAAAGTGAACTTGTGATTTCCAAATATTTAGGATTTTAAAATGATTTTGCATCATATATTGAGTGGATTTCTCAAAACAACACATTCACATACATTGTGTTCACTGAAGAAGTAATAATGACTATTGAGTTTAAAATTGAGGTTTGGATAATTCAAACTTGAATTCATATATTCACAAGTAAATTAAAAAGAATCCATACAAATACAAAGTAAATGAGACAATGTTGATAAAAGGAATCTTTATTGATATCAATATTGAGAAGATTCTTTACAAAAGAGTATTACAAAGTGATGTAAACCTATTACAAACTACAAAAGAAAAATAAAGGGAAAGCCTAAACTACATTCTTATCCCATTCTTGCTATTCATGCTTTTCTATCCCATCTTGACCTGCAAGGCAAACAAACACACAAAGAAACTAACTTTGTTTTAAAATGTTGGATCCACCAAGTGGTGAATCCATTTGTTATAGAATCCATTTGGAAAAGATCCAGGAACTTTTCCTGGACCTCACATGCATCTTCCTATGTAGCATGAAGGTGACGCCTAGGAAGAAGTCTAGCATTATCTCCATGGTGGGGGAACGCCGGAGGAGCAACAGAACACGATAACGCCATGAGACCGAAACCCTAGGGTTAGGGTTAGGGTTGCACAAGCACACAAGAGGAAAACTAGGCAAATCTGAGTGGTAGAAAGATAAAGCGGGGCACGGTGTTCTGACTACGAGCCATGGTTATGGTCGAGATGGCCGAGAGCGGCCGAAATCGAGCGGCACAGTGGCGACGGTGCCTAGTCGCCAGAGAGGGACCACGTGAGGGAGAGGGTGAGAGAGAGTGCAAGTGAGAGACAGGAGCGGGCCGGTTGGATCGAACTGAACCATGTTGACTGGTTTTGTTCAAGTTAGTCTGACCAGTGGGCCTAGTGGCAAAATGGTATTTTTAGTTTTATTTAAAAGACCGACTAGCCAAAAATAACCCTAGGCATTTTATAAAAATAAAATAAAAATAGTTCCAAATATAGAAAATTTGAGGATTCTAAATCCTATTTTTCTGGAATTATTAAAAATGTTTTTAGGATAAAATTCCAAGTGAGTTATTTAACTTAACTAAATATCTTTTAAAAATGAGTAAAAATACTCAAAACTCCTTATAAGCCTAAATATATTCCTAAAGTGAGGGGATGTTATTTAAAATCCAAAAGCTCACAAATTTGAATTTAAAGAAGATCTATATAATATAGATATATGAAAATTATAATGTGAAATTCAAATAAAACCCTAAAAAGAGGGACATTAATCTAAAATCATAGCAATTTAAATCCAAAGGTTTTTAAACAATTGACTGAATATTGCATAACATATAGTTGCATTAAAAGCATATTGGTTTTTAAAGCATTGTCTTTATCTGACAATGATTGATTTTTATAGAACCCGTGGTCAATGGTGAAATCGAACCTTTGAATTACATTATCTTGTGGTTACCGGGCAAGTTCAACCTTGCATAGAATTGAGAAATTAAACCTTGCACAAATCTTGCAAGTCATATTTAAGCAAATACTTTTCCAAAAGTAGCACAAATGTTCCTACGAAAGCAAATATTGTTTTATGAATGAAACGAATGAATCAAGGATAAATGGAAACCACAATGTGAAATGTCGTGGGAACAAATTCCATTATACCAAGAGAACTTAGGAGTAACCAACACCTATTGTCAGTTATTTGTACAAACCGCGTTGACCACAAATTTTGGAATGGGACGAGCGAGTCAGAAGTTTTGCTTTGTTCCTTGTAACTTCAGATGGCTAAGTTGGGATGTATTTCTAGAGAATAATTGTAGTGGTGGGATCCCATAACATCCCCATCTTGTGCTTCAAGATGGCAAATTTAGTATCTCCGAAAGGAGGGCATTTGATAAGCGATGGTTGACCGGGTTTAGTGGAAAGGAAGGAATACAGAATTAGGTAGAACTTGACATGACTTGGAGAAACTTGATAATAGGTCACACACATCTAAGGAAGTGTGTTACAAAAAATAAGGCCAGAGAAGTTTGTGAAAAAAGTAGCGTACCTCTTGAGAATGTATAAGACGTGTCATGATACTCCTTACCTGAGGAACGGGTTGTGAACGTAGAAAGTTATACCAACCTATGAAAACTGACGAACATAGTTTTTCTATATTAAAAGCAATCTTTGAGGAGAAACCAATTTGAAAACCGAAAACAGGAACCTAGATGTTTGATCAATAGTTACACAACCAATTATAGAACTTATCAAGTACACTCTTACTCAAATTATCTTCTTAAATCCTTGCTAGATTATGAGAATATCGAGACAAAGGAAAATAGTACAAACAGTGATGATGGAGACGTCTCTTATGGGGAATCATATCTTTCTAGAAGAATTGAATGAGTAGACTACGGTATAGAATAGGGAGCAGAATATAAAGACATTGAAAACATAGAAGTAGTCTTTGGATAGAATATATGAGCTGAGCAGCATAAATTTACTTTAATAAGTTGCTGAGATCCAGTGGCATTTCATCTAGTGATGTCATTGCTACTCAAATTAGTTAGTTAGAATTTAAATATTTGAATAAGTCCTCAATAGACCGATGAGGATTTCTAAACCTTTGTATAATTTTGGTTGAATATTACGAACAAGTAAATGTTACGGACCTTTAATATTTTTGTTATACCACTCTAAGGGATGTGATATTTAAAAAATGGTATTTCGTGAATATTATGCCAACTACTTGCACACTACAACATGTAGAGGTGTGCTGGGTCACCGAATCCTCATCCTCATTGTTGAACGGGGGGTCCTCCCAAAAGAGTGGTACTATGACAACGAGGTTGTTGGTATCGGTAGCTGACTCATCCTCATCGGCGACGTACGCAGCCTTGCCATCCACCTCCTCTTCGTCTGAACAGGAATCCACGAAACCATTAGCGACGTAGTTGTCGAACTACACCCAGTAATCCACGTGCTCAAGTTGTTGTCCACATGGTAACTCTACCCTCAATTGGCCAAATTCATGTGCCTAGTACATCATCTGTTAGATAGTCAAAACGAGAGTAATTCTTTGTTTGTTTGCATGCAAAGGACTTGCATTAACAGCTGAAATAACCCGCAATAGAAAAGGCTTACTATTTTGCGTGCAATGCAGCAAGGATACGTGCGGGAAGCGACTATGTGTGAGAGAGTATAACATGCAGAGCTAGAGTAATTACAAAAGCAAGGATCGAAGCAAAGCAACATGCGTGTCACCGTGTTGGGCGTCAAAGAAGCAAAAGCAGAAATTAGATTTTGAAGGCAATGATATCTACAATGATGCGCAAGACGTATCATGGATAGTCGATGTGACAATACCTAATGTTGCAATGGTGACATACTGAGTAAACGCTAACCGAGCAAGCCATACACGCTAGCTGATGGATGAACAATCAAAAGAGAGGGACAATAACACCCCTTTTTCGTGTGTCGTCATGAAGCTAGCTCGAGCTAGTAGAACTCTAGGAGTTTTTGAGGAGTGTTGCATTTGCTTTTTATTTCCTCTGCCATTAGGACCAAAATAGTCCTTTGACATGTGAACTAAACTTTGCCCTATTTAACTTAGTTTCTTCCTTTTTATGGCAAATTTACTTACTTTTGTTCTTTGTTTAAACATTATTTCTTTTAGGTTGCACAAAATAGTCATGGAGGATATCGTGTTCGGGTTCTATTCTCATTGGTTTTACAAATCATATTCTTAGGCTTGTACAAATCGATAGCACCGATCATAGCCACGTCAGCTTTCAATGGGCCCCATGAACAGGAAGGTGTGTAGCTTTCCGGCACACCGAATACCTCTCACCTAGAGAAATGTCAAGCAGAACCGCTGACACATGGCCCATTATATGGCGATGTGGTAGGAAAGGGCACACACGAGACGTCCACGGTACAAAATCCTGGGTGTCGGACCCATATCCAAGAGAGAGGGGCTCCTCTACGATGGCGACGCGTCCATCGGACGACCAGAAAGAATCAGGGCAACATGGATAGATGAATAAGCAAAAACTTTCATATGCTATTATTTACTCTAATGGGAGAGATATACACTAACAAGAAAATTTATTTTTTTCTTGGTTACGTCATTATCTTCATGATAGGTTCTCAAAGGATAATACTACCACCGTATTTCCAAGACTACACAAGTAGCTGTTGTGGAACATCAACTTGAACCTTTGTGTTTTGTGAATTGGTAGAGATCTTGGAAAAGGTATGCCAGTTGTCTCATATTTTTTACATAGAAAATGTATTGAATTAGTGATATGACTGAAGTGCATCGATATACTATGACTCCTAAGCATAGATGTTGTTGGGTCACCTAGAGGCAGGCTGGAAAATTAAATTTCTCTGGCTAGAATCTGGCGTGACACCCCAAGAACCGACTAAGGAATATGGCCATAGATATTTACCCCTAGACACACATATGTCAAAGTCGAGGAAGTGCTTTGGTGTAATGCAATCCTTGTTCCTCGTCAACTGCTCCATCTCTAGGGAACTCGTCAATCTTAGGACCTTTTTCACCAGCTCTGGTTAACTCCACGGCCGCCTTACACCTCCGAGTGTCTCATATGCGACGCCTCTACTAGCTCACACACATACAATGTGGAGCTGCAACATGAGGGGTACTAGCCCTGGTTCCACCGCCACGAGACAAAAACTTGGGAGTGAGGCCCAAGTCTTAGCCTTGTGGAATGTTCAGATGGATGTCATCTCAATACGCCGCCTCCCCACCTTCCTTTATATAGGGAGTAGGTGAGGGAACGTGACAGCTCGTGTCCCTTAGTCAACAACCCTAACCCTAGTAAAAGTGGGTCAATCCCATTGACATGTGTCCCAATCTTGCTAAGTACAAGTTTGTCGGCTTGTGTTAGTCAGATATCCATATGCCTAGATCCACTCTCGTAGGTGTGCAACCCCGCAGGCTTATGGTAAGACGGACACATCTTAGTGGGATTTCGGCCAGAGTCTATAGTCGGTAGTGACTTTTAGCAAAACATATAAAATTCCAGATACTTGTAAGTGCCTCAATATGATGATGTGACTGAGTCCCTTTGCCCCCATGATATTGGCAATAAGCCATAGGGGGGAATGTGCCATCCTAGTGCCATCTTATTGTCTTCTTGTTGGAGTGATATGTCATTCCTTTTTCCTAAGATAAGCCGGATCTCCCTCTATCTTAGTTGCACTATCTCGACCAACACTAGATCGAGTGGTGCATGGCCATGCTTTTGAATCATATCACATGAGCGGGCCCAAAAAATATCTCTCCATGAAAGAGGGTTAAATTCTATCTTAGCTGATCCACCTCACATGACAGCTTGCTTCTTAGTCGTCCCAAGACCACCTTTATGGCTACCAATTACCTGGATCGTCTAAGGATTCCATTGTGCTAGTTAGACATATGACTGCTTCCTCATTTTTACTAGCCCTTGGATTAGTCTAGCTAACCTCTTCCGTCTGGACATTGCAGATAACATCTCCATGCACATGACACACAGAACATTGTCGTCTTCCAGCTTACATATCTAAGTAGTGAGTGTCTAGTCCAACCTCGAATGAC
This sequence comes from Avena sativa, assembly GCA_916181665.1. NCBI lineage: Eukaryota > Viridiplantae > Streptophyta > Magnoliopsida > Poales > Poaceae > Avena > Avena sativa. The sequence continues at coordinate 203,201,956 of OV702282.1, forward strand.
TAATGATAAAACGTCATGAACTAAATATAAGTACATGGTTCCAAGGTTTCATCACATAAAAAACATGTACAAGCAATTCAGGTCAGACATTCATATAGATACAACTCAAAAAATGATGTCTCTAAGGCACCATTCCTAACATTCTCTCACTTGCACTAGAGTCGATCACTCATACATCTCCATGTTTATTGCATCTCATGCACATCTCTCTAACTTGAGCCTCAAACTTAGTCTGGGGAAGTGGCTTCGTTAACAGATCAACAACATTTGCATCCGTGTGTACTTACCTAACTTGATATCGTCATCACGGTAAAACTACCAAATCGGGTTATACTTTCAAAGAACGTGTTTGTTTTTCTAGTGTTCTCTTCATTCCTTTGCTTATGCAATACCACTAGTGTTGTTATAGTACACCACCAATGGATTGGACGAGCCACGAACCACACGTAGATCCATCAAAAAGTTCCTATCCAAACACCTTCATTTGCTTCCTCTGAGGCAACAATATACTTGGCATATGTAGTAGAGTTGGACATTGTCTCTTGATTTTAACCTTTTCATCTTACTACACCTTCATTCCCTAGGAACACGTATACAGAGTGCGGTCATGAGTCATCTTGGTCGGTATGAAAGCTAGATACTAACCAAACACATGTGAAAGTTTATGACATAGTGGTCTAACAATGCTTTGGTATGTCTCACTTTTTTTACCATTGTGTATGCAATGTGGAGATTCAAAATGGGTAATGATACAGTTCCCCGGATGTTATATCGTCTTGGTCCTTGATATGTCGGAAACGTATCTATAATTTTTGATGCTCCATGCTTGTTTAGTATCTACTTTGCTTTGCTTTGTCTACACTTTGAGGTGTTCTTATATCTTTTCTGGAACTAACCTATTAACAAGTTGCCGCAGTTCCAGTTCCCTGTTTTCTTCTGTTTTTGGTTCCAAAAAGGCAGAAAATCAATATTCTCGGAATTGGACGGGACAAAAGCCAAAGTCAATATTTTACCGTGAGCGATACGAAGTCCAGAGGAGAGACAGAGAGGCTCCATAGGGCGGCCACCCCCCTCCCCCTAGGCATGGGTGGGCCCAGCCCACGCTTGGTAGGGTGTAGGGTTCGCAGCATAGAAAACAAAAATTTTCCTACGATGGGAACTATGTACCAAGATCTAGATACTAGATACAAACAACGGGCGGATGTATATCCGTAGAGAACATACCCTTGAAGGCCGACAAAGCTTAACGAGTTCAACTCGTGGTTGATGTAGACGATCTCTTGCTGATCTCAAGATCGAGAGGAAGTCCTAGCGCCGCAAAGCAGCAGCGCATCCGTGCTCGCACACACGTACAAGACACCGAGCAACCTACGCCTCCTCGCTCTAGCGATGCAGCGGAAGCATAACTCTTTCTTGCCGAATAGCCACCGGGAACATGTATCTCGCTAGTCCGAGACCATGGGGGATAAATTCTAGAGGAGGAGAGAGATCCTTCACGAGGAGGTGTGAGTGAGAAGTGAGGAGAGGGGTGCCTTTTATATGAGGAGGGGGGAACCCCAAGGAGGTGGCCGGCGCATGGGGGCTGCCCCCTTGCCCTCCCCTCTTCATGTGGGTGGACACTCCACTCACAAAATTCCTTTAAATTCCCTCCACTCAAAATCCCACTCAAACATGCCATTAAATTTCCAACAAATTTAATGCAAACTCTCATTAAATAAAACTATTTTATTTTATTCAGAATTTTGTCAATTACTTTAATGACAAACATTCACAAATAACCCCTTGCTAGAATTCCATTTCACATGCATAACCTCTTTATGCAATTTCACCCGAAAACCTGTTTCGGTATCTAGTGAAATAAATTCCTGCGCTTGTTTATTCTTTCGGCATGAAACATTTGCTCCAAATGGATGCCAGTGTCCCTTAAGTGTGTCACCCTACGGTTCGCGAATAATGCGGACATGATCGATACCCTTCTCCGATCAATAATCAGTAGCGGGACCTAGAGATCCATATTGACTCCCACACATTCAACGATGACTTTTCCTGTGATCGTCGGAACCTTTTACGCTTGTATCTTAATCCTTTGTTTCATGATATATTACATGTCCGAGATTCGATCATCGGTATCTCCATAGCTAGTTTGATCTCGTTACTGACATGCACTCTTTTCTCTTTCCCGTGATATAACATTCTAGTGATCAAATCACTTTCTTGCAAGCTAACCAATGTGATACCACCGAGAGGGCCCAGAGCATATCTATCCGTCATCGGGATGAACAAATTCCACTCTTGATCCATGATTCTCAACATAACACTTTAGTAGCTTTGAAGCCATCTTTATAATCACCCAGTTACGGAGTGACGTTTGATGTCAACAAGAAACTCTTCCGGTGTTAGTGATTGGCATGATTTCATGGTCTAAGGATTAGGACTACTTTGTAAGTTGTTTATAGCAATATAAACTCAATGACTTTGATCGTAATGCTATACTTCGGATGAATGTTCATCACACCATTACACTAATGTTGTGATCTCGTTATTAACAACATCCAATGTCTATGATCAGGAAACTATGATCATCTTGTTAATCAACGAACTAGTTTATGAGAGAGGCATAACTAGGAACTTTCTGTTTGTTTATTAAACACACATGTATTAACGTTTCCGTATTAATACAATTATAGCATGCAAAATAAACATCTATCGTATACTTGGAATACACATAATAAACATTTTATTATTGCCTCTCAGGACATATTCCCTTCAGTCTCCCACTTACACTAGAGACAATAATCTAGTTACATAGTGATGTATCTAACACCCATGGAGTTCTGTTGTAGATCATGTTTTGCTCTAGGGAGAGTTTTAGTCAACAGATCTTCTACATTGAGATCCGTATGTACTTTAAAAATCTTTATATCTCCATCCTTGACATGCTCGCGGATGGAGTGAAACCGGCGCTTAATATGCTTGGAATGCTTGTGAGACCTTGGCTCTTTGGCATTGGCAATGGCACCATTGTTGTCACAATAGATCACCATTGGGTCCAACGCGTTTGCAACCACTCCTAGTTCGGATATGAACTCCTTCATCCAAACTACTTCCTGAGCCGCTTCTGAAGAAGCAACATATTCGTCCTCCGTTGTTGATCCCACCACCACAGGTTGTTTGGAGCTCCTCCAACTAACCGCTCCGCCATTCATGAGAAATACGTATCCGGATTGAGACTTAGAGTCATCCGGATCGGAGTCAAAGCTAGCGTCAACATAACACTTAGCGACGAGCTCTTCTTCACCTCCGTATACAAGAAACATATCCTTAGTTCTTCGCAAGTACTTAAGGATATTCTTGACCGCTTTCTAGTGTTCTGAACCTGGATCCAATTGGTACCTACTAGTCAAACTAATAGCATGTGCCACATCTGGTCTTGTACATAGCATGGCGTACATTATAGAGCCTATGGCTGAAGCATAGGGACCTTGTCCATTATCTCTCTTTCTTCCGCCAAAGCCGGACTTTGAGTCTTACTCAATGTCGTGCCTTGTGTCATAGGTAAGAACCCCCTTCTTACTATCTTCCATTTTAAACTTCTTTAAAATCTTATCAAGGTATGTACTTTGCGATAGCCCTATTAGGCGCCTAGATCTATCTCTATAGATCTGTATGCCTAATATGTATGACGCTTCACCTAGGTCCTTCATTGAAAATTTGCTGTTTAGATAACTTTTAACACTGTTTAAAAGATCTATATCATTTCCGATCAATAATATGTCATCCACATATAATATCAGAAATGCCACATTGCTCCCACTCACTTTCTTGTAAATACAAGCTTCTCCATAAGTTTGGACAAATCCAAACTCTTTGATCACCTCATCAAAGCGGAGATTCCAACTTCGTGATGCTTGCTTCAATCCATAGATGGATCGCTGAAGCTTGCACACCTTGTTAGTATCCTTAGGATCGACAAAACCCTTTGGTTGTGTCATATGCAACTCTTCTTCAATATTACTATTGAGAAACGCGGTTTTGACATCCATCTGCCATATCTCATAATCGAAATATGCAGCAATTGCTAACATAATCCTAACTGACTTTAGCATCGCTACGGGATAGAATGTCTCATCGTAGTAAACTCCTTGAATTTGTCGAAACCCCTTTGCGACAAGTCGAGCTTTATAGACGGTCACATTACCATCAGCATCAGTTTTCCTTTTGAAAATCCATTTGTTCTCCATGGCCTTTTGGTCGTGATGTAATTCCACCAAGTTCCAAACTTGATTTTCATACATGGATTCCATCTCGGATTTCATGGCTTCTAACCATTTGTTGGAATCCGGGCTCATCATCGCTTCTTCATATGTCGCAGGGTCATCATTTTCATCAACCATGAAATTCATGACAGGATTTCCGTACAGCTCGGGAGATGCACGCGTCTTGCTTGACCTGCGAGGTTTGGTAGTACTCTCTTTCGGAGTTTCATGATCATTATCATTAGTTCCCGCTTCAACAGGTGGAGCCAACTCCGGAACAACTTCCGGCGCTGCGCTACTCGCCATACTTTGAAGAGAAGGTTCAATAACCTCTTCGAGTTCTACCTTCCGACTACTCACACCTTTCGCGAGAAACTCCTTCTCTAGAAAGGATCCATTCTTGGCAACAAAAACCTTGCCCTCGGATCTGTGATAGAAGGAATACCCAATAGTTTCCTTAGGGTATCCTATGAAGACGCATTTTTCCGCTTTGGATTCGAGTTTATTCGGTTGAAGTTTCTTCACATAAACATCGCATCCCCAAACTTTAAGAAATGACAGCTTAGGTTTGTTTCCAAATCACAATTCATACGGTGTCTTTTCAACGGATTTAGATGGTGCCCGATTTAAAGTGAATGCAACAGTTTCTAGTGCATAGCCCCAAAATGACAACGGCAAGTCCGTCAGAGACATCATAGATCGAACCATATCTAATAAAGTACGATTACGATGTTCCGACACACCATTTCACTGTGGTGTTTCGGCAGGTGTGAGTTGTGAAACAATTCCACAATCTTTCATGTGAGTGCTAAACTCGTAACTTAGATACTCACCTCCACGGTCGGACCGTAGAAATTTGATCTTTCTATTAAGATGATTTTCCACTTCATTCTGAAATTCCTTGAAATTTTCAAAGGTTTCAGACTTGTGTTTCATCAAGTAGATATAACCATACCTACTCAAATCATCCGTGAAAGTAACAAAATAACGATATCCACCTCGCGCCGACACACTCATTGGACCACATACATCAGAATGTATGATTTCCAATAAATCTGTCGCCCGTTCCATTGAACCGGAAAACGGCGTTCTAGTCATCTTGCCCATAAGGCATGGCTCACATGTATCAAATGATTCAAAATCAAGTGATTCCAAAAGTCCATCCGAATGGAGCTTCTTCATGCGTTTAACGCCAATATGACCTAGACGGCAGTGCCACATATATGCGGATATATCATCATTAAGTTTAATCCTTTTAGCATCAACATTATGAATATGTGTAACATTATCATCGAGATCTAATAGAAATAAACCATTCATCATCGGTGCATGACCATAAAAGATTTCATTCATATAAATGGAACAACCATTGTTCTCGGATTTAAATGAATAACCACTTCGCATCAAACACGATCCAGATACAATGTTCATGCTCAGTGCAGGCACCAGATAACAATTATTCAATTTTATAACTAATCCCGACGGAAAATGGAGAGGCAGCATTCCGACGGCGATCACATCAACGCTTGATCCATTGCCGACACGCATCTTGACCTCACCCCTTGCTAGCGGTCGCTTGTTCCGCAGCCCCTGATTCGAGTTACAAATATTAGCAACTGAACCGGTATCAAATACCCAGGTGCTACTGTGAGAACTAGTCAAGTACACATCAATAACATGTATATCATATATACCTTTGTTTGCCTTGCTGGCCTTCTTGTCTGCCAAGTTGCGCTTCCAGTGGCCAGTCCCCTTACAATAGTAGCACTCGGTATCAGACTTAGGTCCAACTCGGGGTTTCTTTTCAGGCACGGCAACAGGCTTGCCGCCCTTATTTCCCTTCCGTTTTCCCTTCTTGTCTTTCTTGAAACCAGTGTTCCTATTGATCATCAACACTTGATGTTCCTTTTTGATCTCCACTTCTGCAGTTTTAAGCATTGACAGAAGATCGGGGAGAGACTTCTTCATGCCTTGCATATTATAGTTCATCACAAAGCTCTTATAGCTAGGTGGCAGAGACTGCAGAACACGATGGATGCCTAAGTCAATGGGAATCGTTATTCCCAAGGACACAATCTTGTCGGCGTAACCCGACATCTTGAGTACATGCTCACTAACGGAGCTGTGCTCTTCCATCATGCAGCTAAAGAACTTTTCTGAAGCGTTGTAGCTCTCTACAGCAGCATGTGTGTCGAAAATCATTTTCAACTCACCAATTGTATCAAAAGCATTGCCGTTTTCGAAACGCTTTCGAAGTTCTGGCTCTAGCCCATACAATATGCCGCAATGAACTAAGTTGTGGTCCTCCTGACGAGTCTGATAGACATTCTTCTCCTCGTCAGGGGCATCCTCAAAAGGTGGGGGGCCTAACGGCGCTTCTAGCACATATTGCTTTTGTGCAGCAGAGAGGAGAATCCTCAAATTCATGGCCCATTCGGTAAAGTTGCTACCATTCGTTGCAAGTTTCTCTTTCTCCATGAATACATTGAAATTAAAAGCAGGTGGTGCCATCTACAACAGAATTTGTAAAGTTTAGACTAAGTTTATGATAGATTGAGTTGAACTAATCCATATTACGAATGAACTCTCACTCAAAAACGACATCCCTCGTGCCTTTTTGGTGATTACATGAACCAAATCCACTACACCAAGTCCGATCATCACGTGAGTCGGTATAGCTTCAAAGGCGAGCATAAAATGGGCATCATATCTACTATATGACTCATGCTTAACCTTTCGGTCCGTGTTCCGAGGCCATGTCTGTACATGCTAGGCTCGCCAAGTTAGAACCTTAGTATTCGTGTGTGTAACTGTTTTACACCCGAAATATGGTCGTGGATCCAAGAACACCCGATCATCACGTGATGTCTTGGAGCGATGAAACATAATCGGTGCATACTAAAGGAAGAACACATTCTTATCTTGATATTTAAAAGAGGGATCATCTTATTATGCTAACAAAGCGCTAAACAAGCAATATAGATGCTATCAAACATCACATGTTTATTAGTGAAATGTTATGGTTCCCGCAGATGATCTCTATCATGTGCATCGTGGTATGATCACTATCATACCTATATGTGTAAATCCAAGGTCTATGGAGTTTACACGCTATGTGTGTTGTAAGAGTATCATCTCATACTTCTACTTACAACATCACCATATCATAACACTAGCCAAGCAACAATCTAAACTAGACGCCTCTAATTTATCCATTGCAAGTTTTACGTGGCTTAGGGCTTTCGAGATAGAACCGTTCATACCTACGAACATGAACCACAACGAGGATAACCAAATTGTTGACAACTCGTTGCAAAATAGATATTGACTATAGTAGGAGAGACAGACACCCGCTAGCCACTTATGCAAACTAGTTGCATGTCAAGCGTGGAACAAGTCTCATGTGCGAGGACATGTAAAGTTTGCCCGGGCCGCTTCATCCCACTATGCCACCAATATCCAAAATTACAACAAAGGAGCAACAACATGATCATCATCACCCACATACTCATATGTGTACTACCCGTGTAAAGCATCTACGCATAGATCCGGCTCTGATACCACTGTAGGGTTCGCAGCATAGAAAACAAAAACTTTCCTACGATGGGAACTATGTACCAAGATCTAGATACTAGATACAAACAACGGGCGGATGTATATCCGTAGAGAACATACCCTCGAAGACCGACAAAGCTTAACGAGTTCAACTCGTGGTTGATGTAGACGATCTCTTGCCGATCTCAAGATCGAGAGGAAGTCCTAGCGCCGCAAAGCAGCAGCGCATCCGTTCTCGCACACACGTACAAGACACCGAGCAACCTCCGCCTCCTCGCTCCAGCGATGCAGCGGAAGCACAACTCTTTCTTGCCGAATAGCCACCGGGAAAATGTACCTCGCTAATCCGAGACCATGGGGGATAAATTCTAGAGGGGGAGAGAGATCCTTCACGAGGAGGTGTGAGTGAGAAGTGAGGAGAGGGGTGCCTTTTATAGGAGGAGGGGGGACCCCAAGGGGGTGGACGGCGCATGGGGGCTGCCCCCTTGCCCTCCCCTCTTCATGTGGGTGGACACTCCACTCACAAAATTCCTTTAAATTCCCTCCACTCAAAATCCCACTCAAACATGCCATTAAATTTCCACCAAATTTAATGCAAACTCTCATTAAATAAAACTCTTTTATTTTATTCAGAATTTTGTAAATTACTTTAATGACAAACATTCACAAATAACCCCTTGCTATAATTCCATTTCACATGCATAACCTCTTTATGCAATTTCACTCGAAAACCTGTTTCGGTATCTAGTGAAATAAATTCCTGCGCTTGTTTATTTTTTCGGCATGAAACATTTGCTCCAACTGGATGCCAGTGTCCCTTAAGTGTGTCACCCTATGGTTCGCGAATAATGCGGACATGATCGAGACCCTTCTCCGATCAATAATCAGTAGGGGGACCTGGATATCCATACTGACTCCCACACATTCAACGATGACTTTTCCTGTGATCGTCGGAACCTTTTACGCTTGTATCTTAATCCCTTTGTTTCACGATATATTACATGTCCGAGATTCGATCATCAGTATCTCCATACCTCGTTTGATCTCGTTACTGACATGCACTCTTTTCTCGTTCCCGTGATATAACATTCTAGTGATCAAATCACTTGCTTGCAAGCTAACCAATGTGATATCACCGAGAGGGCCCAGAGCATATCTATCCGTCATCGGAATGAACAAATTCCACTCTTAATCCATGATTCTCAACATAACACTTTAGTAGCTTTGAAGCCATCTTTATAATCACCCAGTTACGGAGTGACGTTTGATGTCAACAAGAAACTCTTCCGATATTAGTGATTGGCATGATCTCATGGTCTAAGGATTAGGACTACTTCGTAAGTTGTTTATAGCAATATAAACTCAATGACTTTGATCGTAATGGTATACTTCGGATGAATGTTCATCACACCATTACACTAATGTTGTGATCTCGTTATTAACAACATCCAATGTCTATGATCAGGAAACTATGATCATCTTCTTAATCAACGAACTAGTTTATGAGAGAGGCATAACTAGGAAATTTCTGTTTGTTTATTAAACACACATGTATTAATGTTTCCGTATTAATACAATTATAGCATGCAAAATAAACATCTATCATATACTTGGAATACACATAATAAACATTTTATTATTGCCTCTCAGGGCATATTCCCTTCATAGGGTGTGTCCCCTGGTCTCCTTCCTGCCTCGCCTCTTCACCTATAAGAACCCCCGATACAGAAACCCTAGATACCCGATCAAAACTCCAAGAAACCGTCTATAGCCGCCGCCACCATTTTCCCTAGATTGGGGGGTATCTAAAGCTCTCCCGACACCCTACCGGAGGGGAGATCATCCCAGAGGCCTTCTGCTCCAGTATGAAGCGTGAGTAGTTCCACCTTGGACTATGGGTCCATGTAGTAGCTATATGGTTGTACCTCCTCCTTGTTCTTTCATGTATAGATCTTGTGAGCTCTGTTCATGATCAAGATCTAATCTATTTGTAATCATGCATGTTGTGTTTGCGGGGATACGATGGATATTGAGATTACTATGTCAGATTGATTAATGGTTTTGTCTATTTGATACTATCATGTCTGTGTTGTTTGTGATCTTGCATGCTCTCCGTTGTTAGTAGCTATCTTGGCCAAGTAGTTTCTAGTGACTCCAAGAGGGGGTATTTACGCTCGATAGTGGGTTCATGCCTCTAGTTTCCAAGGGAAGTGACAGAAATGTCTTCGGTTGTAGATGTGTTGTTGCCACTAGGGAGAAAACAACGGTCTCTTGTTCATGGAACAGGTGGATTGTTTACTTTACACACTTTGCTTAAAGAAGTTGTCTATTGCTTGCAACTTAATACTGGAGGGGTTCGGATGATAACCTGAAGGTGGACTTCTAGTCATAGATGTAGTTGGATGGCGGTCTATGTATATTGTTGTATTGCCCAATCGAATCTCATAGGATCTTTTTCTCTGGTATTGCATTGTTATGCCTTGCTCAGTTCCTGTCAATTGCCCTGTTGTAATTTGTTTACCCTTCATGCCATGTTGTTTATCTAAGGAGAGCACCTCTAGTGAACTATGGACCCCGGTCCAATCTTTACCATTGATACATCTTCCACTTTTACTTGTTTACTTGCTGCAAACCATCATTACCTTCCACACCATACGTTTAATCCTTTGTTACATCAAACCGGTGACCTTGACAACCTCACTGATTCGTTGGGGCAAAGTCTTGAGTTTATGTTGTGCAGGTTTCCACGTTGCTTGCAACACCTATGTGACGTTTCCTTCCTCCTACTGGTTCGATAACCTCGGTTTCTTACTGAGGGAAAACTTGCTGTTGTGCTGCATCACACCTTGCTCTTGGGGTTTCCCGACGAAGCACTGCACGTTGATGCAGTGCCATCACGCTCTTTCTGGCGCCATTGCCTGGGAGGCCAAGGACGTCTTCACAAGGGGAGTCCTCCTCAACCTTTCTCTTTACTCTTTTTTTGGTTTGCTTAGTTTATTTTGTTCAGTTTTGTTTGCCTCTTTTAATCAAAAACTCCAAAAAAAATAGTTTAGTTTGGTTTTCTTTCTCTTATAAAAAACACACAAAAATTAGTTCCTGCTCTAATTGCTGGTCTGTCATTGCCTTGCTTTGTCATTCTTTCTATCAATGGATGGTTTTTTTGAAACTAGTTCTTATTGGAAAGGTGGGTTCATGGAAGAACAAAAGTATTATTATAAGGAACACCGTTTGTCACAAAAAGGGAAACACTTATGGGAACAAATTGATAATTTGAATACTATTGCTAGAGAGGTGTGCTCTACTTATAATGTTACTTATTGCTTTGATAAAGCTTGTTGCTGTAGGAGGTATAAACACCACCCTTTTCAATGTGAGTATAATGATAATGTTACCATATCTTCTTATGTTAAGGGAAATTATGACTTCTATGATGTGGAACAAATTGAAGAATTTATTGCTTTCAAGGGTGCATTTGAACTTGCTAGTTTGCTTGAAAATACTGATGATTCACCTTATGAACATGAGATTTATGAGATATTTTTATTTTTCTTTGATAATTACAAGGAAGAAAATGGCTATATTCTTGAATATTTTAATAGATGTTTTCCACAAATGGAAGATACTAATGCCTTGCATGAGCCTATGGAAGAAGAAATTGTTAAAACTGGAAACTCATTAGATAAAAAAGAGGAGGAGAGTGATGAACAAAAGGAGAAAGAATGGATCTACCCATGCCTACCTTCTAATGAGAGTAACTCTTTATTTCTTACATTATTTGATTGTCCCACATGCTTACCAAAGGAGGATGAATGTTATGTTCCCGTGGATCCTTTTGAAATATCTACTTTGGGTAAAACCTGTGAAGGTTTTAATCCCACTATTCTTGAGCTTGATAGAAATTATGTGTTTGTAGATCATGAAAAGCATGCTTTATGTGATAGCTATATTTTTGAGTTTTCTCATGAGTCTACTGAAATTTATTATGAGAGAGGGAAACATGGTCTTATGTATCTCAACAGTATTAAGTTCCCCCTCTTTATGTTGAAAATCTTGAAGTTGCACTTGTTTTCCTTTCCTATGCTTGTTTCTTTGTGCTTTCATGACTTGTTTCTTTAGAAGATTCCTATGAATAGGAAGTGGGTCAGACTCAAATGTGTTTTGAATTTTCTTCTTGATGCTCTCTTTAACTTCAACTCATAGTTCTTATGTGAGCATCTTCTCAAATTATCAATGCCTAACTTAAAGGCATTAAAGAAAAGTACTTGTTGGGAGATAACCCAAGAATTTCCTTGAGTCTTGAAATTTATTACTTCAATAATGAACTCTCCTTATCCTTCTTGTTTTCTTTTTGTCCAAGAATGACCTCTTACGAGAGGTAAGTAAGATTTGGGGAGTTGTTGTCCCGAAATAGATTTCTGTCCTCCACCATAAAAATTCGTGAGGAGTCTCTGTAAGTCAGATTGAGCTGAAAATTTACAAATAAATCCCCCAGTATGTTATATAACTTTAGTTAGTTAAACACTTTTTTATTTGAGCAACAAAAGATTTTCTAAAAAATCGGTTTCTACCTGCTGGTCTGTTTTGACAGATTTCTGCCATTATTTGCATTTGCTTCTTATTGATTCCTTTTTTAGTTCTCTTTTAGGGAATTGAGATTTTTGAAGGAGTTGCTACGGTAGCATGTGTTTTTAGTGAAAAGTTTTGCTGTTCCAAAGCTAAACCCAAAGGTCTATTATCTTTTGAATACACTAATGTTGCTAATGAAGATTGTGTGAAGTTTTGTATGAAGGAAAAAATTTCAGGTGTAGAGAGAGAATGATATAATGAGATGAAGAATGGACAAAAGCTCAATCTTGGGGATGCCACCCCGGTGTCACCCCAAGAAATATCCAAGAGGTACAAGCGTCAAAGCTTGGGGATGCCCAAGGCATCCCCTTCTTCATCAATAAAAAGCTCAGGTCTGTCTAGACACTTCTTTTTTATTGTTTCATGCACTTTTGTGTTTTTTTGGAGCATCTTAGTTTTTGTTTACTTTGATTAGTTTGTTTAGTTTTCTTAAATAAAGTAGTTTGGACCCCCGTTCTCGCTGTGTTGTTTTCAAATAAGTTGCTTGGTGTTGAAAAGGAGTAAGAAGTTCCTGCTTGAAAGTACAAGAGGATCTTGCATTGACTATGACTTAGACTTTAGCATGACATGCTAGGTGTTGTTTTGACCTTATGATTAGTGATTATTGCTGTATCATGTCTTGTTCCAAACAATTGGGATTGCTTAGTGTGCCTTGACAGAATTATGCGTCGTTTTAGCATACAAAAGCATAGTATTATGGTTTTCTCCTTTGATACTTTGTTTGGGTTGACTGGGCACATTCTCACACCATGTTATGACTATGAACAAGTCACCATAGCCTATATGATAATTTAGTCCTTGACTTGTAGTACCACTCTATGCTTTGATTAGTAATGTTTTATTGCTCTGCATGATTATGGCCATTATTGCTCTCTTAGTTAGTTGCTCCCAGTCTTTTGCTAGCCTCCACTTGTATGAATAAGCTCTACTCATGCTTCCAACTCCCAAGAAACCAAGTTATTCCAAAGTGTCCACTATAAATTCCTCTGTATGGTGCGTTACACCATTCCAAGTATATTCTTGTTTTTAGCCATCTTCCAATTAAAAAAGTATTTTATTATGTGAAAAATTAGTGATTAAAGCCCTCACAAACTTGATGGCACACTTTATATTCTTTTCCCCTAATAAACTTGAACCATTGTGTCATATATGCTTGGACTTATACGTTGGAATTAGCAGAATCGTGCTATCACGAGGAACGTTTTTAACATTGCACTTGTACTTTGTACACAGTTGATATCATGCTCTTTTGTCTATGGATGTCACCGGTGTGAAATAAAGAGGGAACTTGTAAGTCCATGGAGTTATGTATCTTGTGTTAGAGAAACGCCTAAGCCGCTAGCCTAAGCCATGCCTAATCATGGTGGAAACTTGCAGCATCACCATAATGAGCTATCTATGAAGCATCCTCAATAAAACGCTATGCACATAGTAAATAAAAAGATCGTTGAGATGCTTATTGTCTGCTTGCCTTGTCCTTTTGGTTATGGGATAGCTCCTGTAGCATGTTCAAGGGGTACCCCGTTGGCGGTTCTCTATGATACGCATGTACTTACTATGACAAGAACTTACAGGTGACTGATGTTGAGTAGCATGAGGTGTGGCCCTCGTATTCAAGGGACTTGAGATTGCCAACTTATACTTTGTCAAGCATATACTCCATAGTCTGTTCACTTTAACCTTAACCACTTCAAGATGCTTATGATAGGGGCAATGAGGGCTGAAAGCTAACAAGTACTCCCTCCGTCCTAAAATAAATGTCTTAGATTTGTCAAAATTTGAATGAACCTAGACACTGTTTAGTATATAGGTTCATCCAAATTTTGACAAATCTAAGACGTCTATTTTGGGACGGAGGGAATACCATAATTTTTGGAAGCTCTTTTTAAAACTTGAAATCCCTGCTTCCTTTATGAAGGGTCTTTCTTCCACCATTATTTGAGTCTCCACCTTCTACCTTTAGACACCATTAAGATAGCATAGTTGCCATTCTGTGTGCAGTGTCCCAAAACTTATTGATTAATGCATATTGTGATATTACTTGTTCTTGTGCTATTTGTATCTAGTCACTCTTATGAACTTTGAACGTGTTCTATGCATCTACTTGCTACTATATGAGAGACAAGCTGAATGCCACTATGCCATGTTTTCTGTATGTGAAACAAACAAACATTTTTCAATGAATGTTATTCATGATCTTTGTTTGTATCCTTTCATGTTGCATGCATAGTTACTTTGTCTTATTGTTAGAACTCCATCTTTCATGCACATGTTTAGAGTTATTTGATCCCAACTTTCAATGCTTGCAAATGGTTTGATCTTGGTTTTGATGGTGCATGTCACATCAAAAATTATTCTTTTTATCACTTACCTACTCGAGGACGAGCAGGAGTTAAGCTTGGGGATGCTTGATACGTCGAAAACGTATCTATATTTTTTGATGATCTGTGCTTGTTTAGTAACTACTTTGCTTTGCTTTGTCTACACTTTGAGGTGTTTTTATATCTTTTCTGGAACTAACCTATTAACAAGATGCCGCGGTGCCAGTTGCATGTTTTCTTCTGTTTTTTGGTTTCAGAAAGGCAGAAAATCAATATTCTCGGAATTGGACGGGACAAAAGCCAAAGTCAATATTTTACCGTGGGCGACACGAAGTCCAGAGAAGAGACGGAGAGGCGCCACAGGGCGGCCAAACCCCCTAGGCGCGGGTGGGCCTAGCCCATGCCTAGGCAAGGTGTGGCCCCCCTGGTCGCCTCCCTGCCTCGCCTCTTCGCCTATAAGAAGCCCCCGATACAAAAACCCAAGATACCCGATCAAAACTCCATGAAATCGTCTGTAGCGGCCGCCACCATCGTCCCTAGATCGGGGGGTATCTGAAGCTCTTCTCGGCACCCTGTCGGAGGGGAGATCATCCCGGAGGCCTTCTTCTCCGGTATGAAGCGTGAGTAGTTCCACCTTGGACTACGGGTCCATGTAGTAGCTAGATGGTTGTATCTCCTCCTTGTGCTTTCATGTATAGATCTTGTGAGATCCGTTCATGATCAAGATCTAATCTATTTTTAATCATGCATGTTGTGTTTGCGGGGATCCGATGGATATTGAGATTACTATGTCAGATTGATTAATGGTTTTGTCTATTTGATACTATCATGTCTGTGTTATTTGTGATCTTGCATGCTTTCCGTTGTTAGTATCTATCTTGGCCAAGTAGTTGCTAGTGACTCCAAGAGGGAGTATTTATGCTCGATAGTGGGTTCATGCATCTAGTTTCCAAGGGAAGTGACAGAAATCTCTTTGGTTGTAGACGTGTTGTTGCCACTAGGGAGAAAACAACGGTCTCTTGTTCATGCATAAGTGGATTATTTACCTTACACACTTTGCTTAAAGCAGTTGTTTGTTGCTTGCAACTTAATACTGAAGCGGGTTCGGATGATAACCTGAAGGTGGACTTCTAGTCATAGATGTCGTTGGATGGTGGTCTATGTATATTGTTGTATTTCCCAATCAAATCTCATAGGATCTTTTTGTCTGGTATTGCATTGTTATGCCTTGCTCAGTTCCTGTCAATTTCCCTGCTGTAATTTGTTTACCCTGCATGCCATGTTGTTTATCTAAGGAGAGCACCTCTAGTGAACTATGGACCCCGGTCCATTCTTTACCATTGATACATCTTCCACTGTTACTTGTTTACTTGCTGCAAAACCATCATTACCTTCCACACCATATGTTTAATCCTTTGTTACAGCAAACCGGTGAGCTTGACAACCTCACTGATTCGTTGGGGCAAATTCTTGAGTTTATGGTGTGCAGGTTTCCATGTTTCTTGCAACACCTGTGTGACGTTTCCTTCCTCCTACTGGTTCGATAAGCTCAGTTTCTTAGTGAGAAAAAACTTGCTGCTATGCTGCATCACACCTTGCTCTTGGGGTTTCCCAGCGAAGCACTACATGTTGACGTAGTGCCATCAGTCCTAGCCACCAACGCGGGGCGCGTCAACCTTTTGGGACCCCCCTCTACCTTATCTCCACAATTTCTCCTCCACATTCTTCCCCAATTGCTACCAACCCGTGGTCTCTCCCTCAACACTGCCAGGAGGACGAAGTTTTCCGTCGTCCTAAGTCGTCGCTAGCTTCCCTTGCTTCTACGGGGATCCACCTCCGTGCCCCCATATGGAACCCGCGCCCTCCTTCTCCCCCTCCTCTCATGGTGCCCGTGACCGCTCTGCATCTTTCCATCATGTTTGCCCCTAATTCAACCGGGACAAGAGCCATGATCCCCCGCCGCACACAGTCCGGCGGTACCTCGAGTGGACCGCTTACGAGATGCTAGCACTTGTTGCCAAGTTCGTCGACGTCGACCACAACATCTCCCCATGATGGCCACAACTGCTGCAATAAGGGGGTCAGGCTTTGCTAGAAGGGCGTCGGCGGTTGCTACGACCGGCGAAGGTGGTTGCTACAATGGCGATGGTGGTTGCTACCACACGCAACGACGAGTGCTTTAGCGAGCGACGATGGTTGCTACGACGGGCGACCGTGGTTGCTACATTCGCATATTTTTCTTGCTACAACTCATGTTTATTTTTCTACTTTTTCTATTCTCGAAGTGCTATAATATTTTGAATATTTTTAACCCACCGTGGACAAATGCTTCAATTGTTGCTATAATGTCATAAACTTTTTGCTACAACCGTTTTGTATATTTGCTACAATAGTACCAATTGTATGTTATGATATCTCCGGCACTATAGTAGCACTTTCTTTTGCTACGGTATCTCCACCAAGATTTCCGATGAGATCTATCTTTTTTCCATGGACTAACCAATTTTTGCTACATAGTAGCAAAACGGGTATTTATCGCTACATATTAGCAATGTAGCAAAACCAGGATTTTGGGAAAAATAAGGGGACATGTGTCAACTAGTCCACCTGGAGGATAGAGGGGTTTGATCACCCGGGCGCCGTCTAGGGCTCCCCTTCAAAATTGCAACTCACTTAAATATGTTTCAATAATAAAGGGTATATACTAATACCTACCGGTACTGCACAAGTTGTATATGTACTACCTCTGTTTCATAATATAAACCATCTTAGCAAACTAAAACAAATTAATATGTGTTAACTTTGGTAAAAGATATATTGATAAGACCAGCAGGTCGTAATTTGAAGGCAATAAAATAATCTCTCAATCATTACACACCGTCTCAAAATAGATGTCCCGAATTTGTTAAAATTTAGATAAATCTAGTCACTATTTAGTATACAGATTCATCCAAAATTTGAAAAACCTAAAACATCTAGAGAGGGAGGGAGTAATTTTAAAGCTCAGATCCAAGAAACAATACACTAAAGACATATCATAAATCAGATTTAATATATGGTTGTTAAATCGCGTCAATTTTTTAAATATTACTTAAAGCGTTGAGTCATCATAGTAAATCAGTCACGCTGAAATTCCTGGAAGGATGTTACACTACTGGAAAACAGGCCTTCGGTTCGATCAGAGCAACGTCACCAGTCCCGGCCCGTCACGAACCGCGACTAGTGCTAGCACTAGTCCCAGTCCGTGAGGCCTCCAACGGCTAAAGATGGCCATAAGCACTAGTCCCGGGCCGGACCAGAGCATTAGTCCCGGTCCGTAATACGGTCCGGGACTAATAAGCTGGAGCGGGCCAACAGCTCTTTTTTGGGACAATTAGTCCCGGATCATATCACGACCCGGGACTAATTGTCCATCACTATATATACAGCTCCCTGGCCAGCTGTCCTAAAGCATATGGTGGCCATTTTTCTCAAAGAAGCAAGAGAGTTCATGCCATTTTTTTCTCAAGATTTGTCAAGATTTAGTTTGCAACACCTAGATCCAAAGCTTTAAAAGGTTAGAACTTCATTCTTTCATCTCTTATTGCTACTTTAGCTCTATAATGCTCTAGAAGTATAGAGATATGGATCAAATGCATGCATGCTCTAGAAGTAGCTAGAAGGATTTTGATATATATGTGTAACAAATTTTGATTAGGCACATAGTTACTGAAAATTGAAATGTGCAATTTTGGAGTTTCAGAGCTTAGAATGGAATGAGGTTTTTACTGATAGAACAATAATAAAAAACTCCACATTTATCATGTTTATTGTTTTCTCCAATTCACAAATTGGTGCATGTAAATTTTTCAAAATTCAAAATTAATGCTCTAGAAGCTCTCAATATAACTTGTAATAATTTTATCATGTTGTGTAATGGTTTTTGATATACTTTTACTATAATGAAGATGGTCCGGGAATGGATGTACGGTACTGACCGACGCTCTGGCGAGTTCATTAATGGCGTGCATGAATTCATCCGTGTTGCTGATGCAAACAAGCACAATGGTTTTGTATTCTGTCCATGTAATGGATGTAGGAATCAGAAGGATTACTCTGACTCAAAAACCCTTCACAGCCACCTGTTGAAGTCCGTCTTCATGCCCAGTTATAATTGTTGGACCAAGCACGGAGAGAGAGGGGTTATAATGGAAGACAATGAAGAAGAGGAGGAGGATGACAACTATCATGGTTTCCCTGAGTACGGAGATACTTCCATGGGGGATGCTGAAGGGGAGGATGAAGAAGAGACACATGATGAACCCGCTGATGATCTTGGTCGGACCATTGCCGATGCACGAAGAGATTGTCAAACTGAAAAGGATAGGGAGAAGTTCAATCACATGCTAGAGGATCACAAAAAGTTGTTGTACCCAAATTGCGAAAATGGTCTGAAAAAGCTAGGCAGCACACTGGAATTGCTGCGATGGAAGGCTGAGTGTGCTATACCTGACTCCTCATTTGAAAAGTTGCTGAAAATGATGAAGAATATGCTTCCAAAAGATAACGTATTGCCCGCCAGTACGTACGAAGCAAAGAAGGTTGTCTGCCCTCTAGGTTTAGAGGTTCAGAAGATACATGCATGCCCTAATGACGGCATCCTCTACCGCGGTGAGGAGTATGAGAATTTAGATGCATGCCCGGTATGCACTTCACTTCGGTATAAGATTAGACGAGATGACCCTGGTGACGTTGAAGGCGAGCCCCCCCCCCCCGGAAGAGGGTTCCTGCAAAGGTGATGTGGTATGATCCTATAATACCACGGTTGAAACGCTTATTCAGAAACAAAGAGCACGCCAAGTTGTTGCGATGGCATAAAGAGGAACGTAAGTTAGACGGGATGTTGAGACACCCCGCTGATGGGTCGCAATGGATAAAAATCGATAGAAATTACCCGGACTTTGCAGATGACGCAAGGAGTTTAAGATTTGGTCTAAGTACAGATGGCATGAATCCCTTTGGGGAGCAGAGCTCCGGTCACAGCACCTGGCCCGTGACTCTATGCATCTATAACCTTCCTCCTTGGTTGTGCATGAAGCGGAAGTTCATTATGATGCCAGTGTTGATCCAAGGTTCGAAGCAGCCCGGCAACGACATTGATGTGTACCTAAGGACATTAGTGGAAGAACTTTTACAGTTGTGGCACGAACCCGGGATACGCGTGTGGGATGAGCACAAGCAGGAAGAATTTAACCTCCGAGCATTGCTTTTAGTAACAATCAATGATTGGCCTGCTCTTAGTAACCTTTCAGGACAGTCAAACAAGGGATACAATGCATGCACACACTGTTTAGATGAGACTGAAAGTATATATTTGGAACATTGTAAGAAGAATGTATACAATGAGCATCGTCGATTTCTTTTGGCCAAGCATCCCTTAAGAAATAAAGGCAAGCATTTCAACGGTCTGGCCCGTCACCAGACGAAGCCTAAGGAGCGTACTGGTGCTGATATATTTGATATGGTCAAAGATTTGGATCAACTGGTAACCTTTGGATAGGGTCCTGGAGGAAAATCTGTTCCGAAAGACGCTGAAGGACACACACCCATGTGGAAGAAGAAATCTATATTTTGGGAGCTACCATATTGGAAATTCTTAGAGGTCCGCTCTGCAATCGATGTGATGCATGTGACGAAGAATCTTTGCGTGAACCTGCTAGGCTTCTTGGGCGTGTATGGGAAGACAAAAGATGCACCGGAAGCACGAAAGGACCATCAACGTATGAAAGACCCAGATGGCCAGCATCCAGAATGGTTTCAAGGTCATGCCAGCTACGCTCTTACCAAACAAGAGAAGGAAATATTTTTTGAATTCCTAAGCAGTATTAAGGTCCCGTCTGGCTTCTCGTCGAATATAAAGGGGATAATAAATATGGCAGAAAAAAAGTTCCAAAACCTAAAGTCTCATGACTGCCACGTGATTATGACACAAATGCTTCCGATTGCATTGAGGGGGATTCTACCAAATAATGTTCGAGTACCCATTGTGAAGCTATCTGCATTTCTCAATGCAATCTCTCAGAATATAATCAATCCTGAAGATCTACCACGGTTACAGAATGATGTGGTCCAATGTCTTTTCAGTTTTGAGTTGGTGTTCCCACCATCCTTCTTCAATATTATGACGCACCTGCCGGTTCACCTAGTCAAAGAGATTTCCATTCTCGGTCCTGTATTTCTACACAATATGTTTCCCTTTGAGAGGTTCATGGGAATCTTAAAGAAATATGTTCGTAACTGTGTTAGGCCAGAAGGAAGCATCTCCAAGGGCTATGGAACAGAGGAGGTCATTGAATTTTGTGTTGACTTTGTTCCTGACCTTAAGCCGATTGGTCTTCCTCAATCGCGGTATGAGGGGAGCCTGAGTGGAAAGGGTACTCTAGGAAGGAAATCAATAATATGTAGAGACGGACATTCTTACACCAAAGCACATTACACCGTTCTACAGAATTCTATCTTGGCAGCCCCATATATCGAGGAACACAAGAAAATCTTACGCTCCAACAACCCTGGAAAGCATGACTCTTGGATTAGCGATGAACACATGAAGAGTTTCGGCGGTTGGTTGCAACATCTCATCAAAAACAACACTCTTGGAGATCAGCTATACTTGTTGTCTAGGTCACCATCTTTGACTATATCGACTTTCCAAGGGTACGAGATAAATGGGTATACATTTTACACGATAGCCCAAAATAAAAAGAGCACCAACCAAAACAGTGGTGTCCGCTTTGATGCAACAGACAACAATGGGTCAAAGACCACATATTATGGTTACATAGAGGACATATGGGAACTTGAATATGGACCTACTTTTAAGGTCCCCTTGTTTCGGTGCAAATGGGTCAAGCTGACAGGAGGAGGGGTTGAGGTAGACAAGAAATACGGAATGACATCGTTGGATCTCAACAATCTTGGGTACTTAGACGAACCATTCGTCCTAGCCAATGATGTGGCTCAGGTTTTCTATGTGAAGGACATGTCTACCAAACCTAGAAAAAGAAAAAATAAGAAAAAGAATACATCAGACGATGAGCCAAAGCGCCACATAGTTCTTTCAGGAAAAAGAAACATCGTGGGAGTGGAGGACAAGACAGACATGTCAGAAGATTGTGATAAGTTTCATGAAATTCCGCCCTTCGCAGTGAAGGATGACCCAAGCATCATGTTAATGAATGAAGATGCTCCATGGATACGACGGGATCAGAAAGGAACACACGCGAAGAAATGATATGTAATAATTGTAACATTTTATGAGTGAACATGCTCCATGCATGTGTCCATTTTTAATAGTGTTGTCTGCAAACAATCTTGAGTGTGTTAATCCCGATTCATACTTACCATTAAGATCTGATCTCCAAACGCGTGATGTCACATATTAGGGAGTGCCTCTATGACCAGTTTCTCAGAGATGTCGGAGGACTGGGCTTCGTCGGCATCTCCCTGAAACTGGCCGTAGTGGTGTCCCTGCTCTCGAAAACCATCTTGCAGCTTGTAACTTCTCTAACTAGATCAATATGCCTGGGAGCTAACTAATTTTACATATTAGGGAGTGCCTCTATGACCAGTTTCTCGGAGATGCCGGAGGACTGGGCTCCGTCGGCATCACCCTGAAACTGGCCGTAGTGGTGTCCCTGCTCTAGAAAACCATCTTGGAGATGCCTCAAACTGGCTGGAGGACTGGACTCACAAGGATGCCTATTTATAGTACAAGCAGCTCCGCATAATATCGACACTCACGACATAATGTCGACACTCACCCCTATTATTAGTGTTGACTCATGTTTAGTCCCGGTTGGTGTCTCCAACCGGGACTAAAGGTTCATCTTTAGTCCCGGTTGGTGACACCAACCGGGATAAGGTACAAGCCGCACGACATAATATCGACACTCACCCCTATTATTAGTGTTGCCTGGCCTAGTCTGCCGCAATCCCTTCAGTCGCGGTTGGTTTCTCCAACCGGGACTAAAGATGAACCCTCTCTTTATATAGGCATTTCCCTCTATTTATTAGGTAACACTCAAGACATTTATTAATATTAAATACTCAGGACTAAAGCCGCCCCCTTTAGTCATAATCATGCCTAGTCCTATAGTACGCAGCTTCAGGGTCTTGTTCGTCATCTTCATCATCATCGTCATCGTCACCTGCCACTCCGGGGATCCTCAGCCCATCCATGGCATATACCAGGGGCCATTCCATCCTCGGATTCACGGTGGGCGGGGAAGGGGTCTCCTGGAAGACGATGCTGCTACCGCCGAGCCGGTGTGGGGCCTTTTTGTGGCTCTGTGGCGGGTGGACTCGTGGGCACCGCAGGCGAGGATGGTCTCCCCCGGCGATGTAGCGCATCACTCCGATGATAGTATGGTTCGCCCACCACAGACGACGGCCGGCTTCGTTGTGGTTCACCGGTGGCGGGCCATCACCCTCGTACCTGACGAGCTCCCTTTCCCGCCTATTAGCAAAGAAGGCATTCCAGGTGTCGTAGTTGTCGGGATCCCACTGGGATCCATCCGCTGCTCCGGCGTGAGCTCGTGGTAGAAGTGGTTTGTGATGGCCGCCTGGCGTGCGGAACCTTGAGGGACAGGAGGGACAGGAACCCCTCCAGCGCTCAGCATCCAGCCGGCGGGCGGCCGGTAGCCCAGCGGACAAGGGTAGTTGGAGGCGCACAGCGCCTCGGTCTCCTCGAGGGTCAGAATGTCCCAGTAGGCGTTGTCCATTGTTCTAAGAGAGGAAGGTGTGGATGTGTGGATAGCCATGGCGCGATCGCCCTAAATATAGAGGGAAAGGGCGGGAAAATTTGTCGTGAATCTTTGGGAAATGGCGGGAAATATCTTTAGTCCCGGTTAGTGACTACATCCGGGACTAAAAGCTCTCGTACAAAGGAAAGGGCGGGAAAACTTGGCGGGAAGCGGTGGGAAATGGCAGGAAATATCTTTAGTCCCGGTTTGTGACTACAATCGGGACTAAATGGATATTATATAAGATTCTTTATATTTTTCTGATAATAATAGACATATTTTTTGTTGTATTTGGATTATTACAATAAAAGATATGATTTTTCAAAGTTTTTATATTTGATTTGAATTAAAAAAGAAAATTTACAAATGAAATAATTTATAAATGATGCAAACAGATAAATGGAAATTATATTAAAATTCTTTATATTTTTCTGGTAATTATAGACATATTATTTGTTTTATTTGGATTACTACAATAAAAGATATGATTTTTCAAAGTTTTTACATTTGATTTGAATTAAAAAAGAAAATTTACAAATGAAATAATTTATAAATTATGCAAACAGATAAATGGATATTATATTAAAATTCTTTATATTTTTCTGATAATTATAGACATATTATTTGTTTTATTTGGATTATTACAATAAAAGATATGATTTTTCAAAGTTTTTATATTTGATTTGAATTAAAAAAAGAAAATTTACAAATGAAATAATTTATAAATGATGCAAACAAATAAATGGATATTATATTAAAATTCTTTATATTTTTTTATAATAATATACATATTATTTGTTTTATTTGGATTATTACAATAAAATATATGATTTTTCAAAGTTTTTATATTTGATTTGAATTAAAAAAGAAAATTTACAAATGAAATAATTTATAAATGATGCAAACAGATAAATGGATATTATATTAAAATTCTTCATATTTTTCTGATAATAATAGACATATTATTTGTTTTATTTGGATTATTACAATAAAAGATATGATTTTTCAAACTTTTTATATTAGTTTTGAATTAAAAAAGAAAATTTACAAATGAAATAATTTATAAATGATGCAAACAGATAAATGGATATTATATTAAAATTCTTCATATTTTTCTGATAATAATAGACATATTATTTGTTTTATTTGGATTATTACAATAAAAGATATGATTTTTCAAACTTTTTATATTAGTTTTGAATTAAAAAAGAAAATTTACAAAAAAAATAGTCGCGGGTCGTGGCTGGACCCGGGACTAAAGGGTGAGTGCGCGCGCGAAAACGAAGCGGTCGAAAAAACCCTTTAGTCCCGGGTCGTGGCTTAGCCCGCGACTAAAGGGGGGTGCTGCGCCAGCGGAGGTGCTGCGCCCCAACACTTCGCATTTCTCATCGACAACGAAGCACAGACGAAGACAGGGGAGGTGCTGTCCGATTCCGCCGTCGCTCCGCCGTGCCGCCGCCGCTCCGTCGTCCCGCCGCCGCTCCGCAGGTGAGATGGTTCTCCAGGACGTGGCGCCGCTCCATCGTGCCGCCGCCGCTCCGCAACGACGGCGCCTCTACGACGGTTAGGCTTCGGCCAGGGAATGAAACGAGAGAGAGGGAGCGAGCCTGGGGGAATGAGAGGATAGGGGAGAGGGAGAGGTGTGCTCTCCATGGAGGCGGAGGCGCGGATCAGCGACGGACACGGCCGGCGAGGGCGTCGCGCGCCAGAGGACGGGGAAGGACGGCCGGCGAGGTGGGCCGTGTTGGGCTGCTGGGCTGGTAGGGGAGAGGGAGAGATGGGCCGGCCTGGTTGGGGTCGGGCTACTGTTTTTTTTTCCAAAAAATTTTCTTTTTCTGTTTTTCCTTTTCTCTTTGTATTTTTTAAATACAAATCTGTTTTATATTATTTTTTAAATTATTGTTTTAATTATAATTAGCTAGGATTAGGATTATATTGTTAGCTAGGGTTATTTTAATTATAATTATCTAGGGTTATTTTTTAAACTATTGTTTTAATTATAATTAGCTAGGGTTATTTTTTAATTATTGTTTTAATTATAATTAGCTAGGATTAGGATTATATTGTTAGCTAGGGTTATTTTAATTATAATTAGCGAGGGTTATTTTTTTAATTATAATTAGCTAGGGTTATTTTTTTAATTATTGTTTTAATTATAATTAGCTAGGATTAGGATTATATTGTTAGCTAGGGTTATTTTAATTATAATTAGCTAGGGTTATTGTTTTAATTATAATTAGCTGGGGTTATTTTTTTAATTATTGTTTTAATTATAATTAGCTAGGGTTGTTTTAGTGATTTTTTTGTTTTATTTATTAAGATTAGAATTAGGATTAGGATTAGGGTTATTTTTTTGTTTTAGTTATTATGATTATTGTTTTAGCACAAATAATATTAGGATTATATTGTTTTAGTTATTAGGATTATTGTTTTTTCTAACCTGTTTAACTCTCTTTTTGTTATAGGTAACTAAGTCATGGATCCATCCGAAGATCCTGGTCGCATCGGTGAAGGTTTTCTTCAGGGCATGATAAGAGGTGAAATTCCTCTTATTACTACCGACGCCGAAGATATTTTGCTCGAGGAAGAGATATCCTCATATCTGAATCCATCCGGTGATGGACTCGAGGAAAACCAAGGGGAAGACCAGATGGACGAAGGGCAAACAAATAACAACAATAATGATGGCCCCTCGACAGGATCCGGTGAGGTACATATATATATATATATATATGTATAAAGTCTCGTGTTACCTCTATTCATTAACTGATCTAGATATATATTAATCACTCTCTCTTCTTCTTTTAGCCCACCGGAACAAAGCAATTGACAGCTCGAACGAAACGAGGGCCGAACAAAAAGTTGGATGGTAATTAGAGGTTCGCCATCAAAGAAATAGATGATGATGGTGAACCGATTGCTCCAGAGAAGCACCATAGGATGTTTATAAATCAATGTGGGGTGATTGTTAGGGACAACCTGCCGATCACCATCCAAGAATGGAATAAGTCAAAGAAAGCCGGTGAAGAATCCAACAACTATGTCACCGATGATGCCAAAGATGACCTTTGGCAGAAGCTCATAGCGCATTTCATACTACCTCCAGAGTATGAGGAATTTGAGGTAGATGGTATTACCCCAAGGCCGGGTGGGCTTAAAAATAGAGCGAAAGTCAAGGAGTGGGCACTAAGCAAGATGGATGAACTGTACCGGAACCACAAGAAAAGTTTATACGCGAAATATGTCGTGAAAAAGAAAACTCCAGACTTCAAAGGAGTAAACGAGAAGTTGAGAGAACAGTGGCCCGATTTTGTACAGTACAAGCAATCTGATAAAGCAAAGGCAAAGTCGGCAAAGAACGCGTTAAATGCTGCCAACAAGAAATACCATCATAAAATGGGGACAGGTGGCTACAAGAGTGCCATCCCTAAGTGGGAAACTATGGAGAAGGATATGAGGGCTAGAGGCGTCACTCCTGGTACAGATGGATGGCCCGAGAGGTCAAAGCACTGGTGGTACGGGCACGGGGGATCCTTGGACCCAGAAACAGGGAAGACATTATTTCATGATGAAATTCTAAAACCCTCCCAAGACCTTATTCAAGCAATGAACGATGCTCAATTGGGATTGTTCCGTCCCGAGAGAGAGAACGACGAGCTGGCACGCGCCCTAGGGAATCCTGAAAAGGGAGGACGAACACGAGGCAAAGGCGTCGGTGTCTCGTGGAAGAAAGGGTTTCCTCAGTACGATGCCAGTTACAGAAGCCGTCAGAGAAAGAAGGACCGGGAGGCAGACCGGATCTCCAGGGTAGAGCAGGACCTAGATGATCTGAAGAACCTCATGCATGAAATTATCCAAAGGCCGCCGTCGTCAACTCACCCGCGGTCTGATGATCCAGCGTTGGATCTTAGCCAACGGAGAAGCAGCCTGGATTCCACGGAGGTCTGTGCTGATGATCAAGCACTCCTGGATGATGCACCAGCTCCTCACTACCCCGTGGATGATGTCAGAGAGATGGCACAATGTGAGCTACATCAGCCAATGAACAACCTATCCTTCAAGGTGGCGATCGGCACTACTTTACCTTGACTACCTGGAGCACTCCACCATTCACTTCCGATTCCACCAGGCTATGCTCGTGTCACGGTGGATGACATAGTGGAGGATTTTGCGGACCTAGAGATTGAAATCGCTACGCCTGAAGGCCTTACGAAACTAGGAGATGTCAAGCGCAACATCATTCTATGGAATAAGAAGTACATCAAGTTTCCAGGCTCGGCGCCAAGGCCACCGACTCCAAGGAATCCAAATCCACCCGCATCGAATATCATCAACCTCCAAGTCCATCCCAACCCGATTATCGCCAACCTCCAAGTCCACCCCAACCTGATTATCGCCAACCTCCAAGTCCACCCCGCCCCGCTGACGATCGCCGCAGCAGGAGTACATCAACTCGATCTCCGCCTCCGCCTCCGTGCAATACTACTACCTCGTCGAAGAAACGGAATTTCGACGGTCTCCCGCGCCCCACATCGAAGAAAGGTCAAACGCCGAAGATAGTCGATATCCCGCCGGCTCTTCCAAAGAGACCTTATGACAAGACCGACGAGGAAACTAACGCGGATGTGGCTGCCCAAGTTAAGGCGCATTTTGATCCCAAAAAGCCTGAGCCAAAGCCGGTATATAACGAAAAAACAAAAAAGTGGGCTAAGTCCTTTCTTGAGCAACCATCCCAGATATCAATGAATCTGGAATCAGACTATGACCGGGAGATTATTAAGCAAGCACAGAAGAAAAAAATCACAAGTGCAAAAAGCGGGAAGCAAGTTGCCCAGCTCGGAGCACAGAAGAATCAATCGGTCGCCCCGCTCAAAGTTATTTCAGACCTCGACAAGGCCTTCAGAGCTGAAATGGATATGGACATGCAAATAATGGACCCTAGAGCCCCTAATAATGATGCACTTATGGGAATCACTGTATCAGAGGCCAAAGCACTTTCTAACGAAGCAAATATGTCTCTTGGTCAATATTTAGGCTATGAAGATACGCCAGTGGGTCAGATAGTACGGCAGTATGTCCAAGGACAGCCCCTAGTCAGTAATGAGGAGCTCGCGCGTCTATCCACACATATGCGAAATCTGCATGAATGGTACATGTCGCAAGCAGAAAAAAAGCATCATAAAGATTGGTTTCCGGTGGACGTTAGAAAGGAGCATCACTTCAAACCATACTCGATACAGGTTGAAATGACCGAACTGTTTCAGTTATACAACCAGCGCGCCCTCGACAAATCTATCATTGGTTGCTACTGTCTGTAAGTTATTTATTTTTATAATTAAGTTTGTAGCTTTAGCTCGTTCATTGCATTTAATATATTATCCTAACTATATATCCTTTTGTATGATGATATTATATTCCGCATAATGAAGATGCTTGAATGCAAAAGAGCTAGAAGATACGATGTTGGGTTCATTGACCCATATATCATTAATGAATATACGTTAAAGAATCACCCCAAAGACGTGGAGGAAGACATGTCCAGGTTCTTAACCGAGCATAATTTTGTTAAGGAAATACTATTTCCTTACAACTTCAAGTGAGTGTTTATTTCTTATACACATTTTATTTTTGCTTACTGGATGAGCTATGCATGTATGCTTATGTAAATGTCCGCAGATTCCACTGGATCTTGCTAAACATTCAAGTTGACAACTCCCTAGTTGAAGTTCACGACTCATTAAGTTGGGACCAAGAGAAGTGGAGTGACATGAAAGCAATGCTCC
Source organism: Avena sativa (assembly GCA_916181665.1). Lineage (NCBI taxonomy): Eukaryota > Viridiplantae > Streptophyta > Magnoliopsida > Poales > Poaceae > Avena > Avena sativa. Next base: position 203,231,277 of record OV702282.1, read on the forward strand.
ATAAGTAATTTCAATCATTATCGCATTATATCATCCTCTTTCATTCATTTCCTGATATCAAGTAACTAATAACTCCTTTGTTCATTTTCTTTGCCGAGCAGGTGTTGGACACGGTTCAGACAGAAAATACCAGGTCCATTCAAAGAGGAGCTAACTTATAAAATGGCGAAGAGTTTACAGCAGCCACCGGGAACTCATTTATGTGGATACTACGTCCACGAGTTGACCAGTGAGCAGAAAGTTGACTCACATTATATTTATGATTTGCGAGAGAAACTAGAGCCAGATCAACGCATAAGAGCAATTCAAGAGGAGCCGGCGGGATTTATGACGAAGGAAGTGATTGATGTACATGGAGAACATTATGCGGATGACGTGGAACTCGATTTAGCTTAGTCATCTCCATGTAGCTCATATGATATATATATATATTCATCAATGACCATGTAATTTCAAAACATTTCTTCCTTTTGATATGATTGATTATATGTATGCTTGCAAGGGATCGATTAATTATATAAATGCATCGACGTGTAGTGTGTATGTAGTAGCGTATAATATGTATACTGAAATAATGTTTGTTATAGTGAAACACAAAACGAAAAAGGAACAAAATGGAAAAAAAAAGGAAATACACAATCTCTGTCGCGGCAGAGAAATGTAGTGTTTCTCTGCCGCGGCAGGAAACCTTTTAGTGCCGGGTGGTGTTACAGCCCGGGACTAGAGGGTTTTCGCCCCCCGCGGCGCTGAAACAGCCACGTGGCTATTATCAGTCACGGACCGTTGCGAGCCGGGACTAGAGGGGGGGCCTCTAGTCCCGTTTTTGTAGTCCCGGGCCCAAAACCGGGACTAGAGCCCGTTGCGGCCCGGGACTAGAGGCCTGTTTTCCACCAGTGTTAACGCTGCACGATCCCGCCAATCTAGCATACTCCAATCATGCTCACTACATTAAACGCTACGCCGACGGCTAATGCCCGTTGGCATAGGTTAACAAGCGGTCGGCTTAGGTCTACGCCAACGGCTACCGTCGGCTTGGTGTCGTCGGCGTGTGACGGCGTTAGCGCAGAAGAATAGACCGTCGGCGTATCTTGATGTGGGTCCCGCTTGTCCCATAACAGCCGTTAGCGATGGAAGAAACTACGCTGAAGGCCTGCCCGTCGGCCTAGATTTCCACATTGGCGCGTCCGGGAGGAGGCTACGTCGACGGCTTAGCCGTTGGCCTAGTTTTTTTATTTTTTTTCAAAAAAATATTCAATTTTTTTAGAATTTCTTTTCCAATTTTTTTGAATTGTTTGACTTGTTAATCTCACAAGAGATTTTTTAACTCTAAGTATGTTTAATCTTTGGTTAAATTGCACTAATAGTCAAATTTCTCGATCAGTCATCCATCCTAACAATACTCCTTCTCAATGAGCTTTCGATAAACAAATTAGACCTTGTTCATACTAGCATATCAACCCTATTAACATTTGGACCATAGTGTCACATATCTTTATTTTTAAAATTTCAAATAATTATTTAAGTAAACAAAAATGAATAAGTAATAATAATCTTGAATTCACATGATAATAAAATAAATGTATTTTTGCCTTTTCTATTTAATATGGAATAATTCATATCTTTAAATCCGTAAATCGAAATCCGACAAATAATATGTCTAAATTGATCAAAAAATGAGAAAAATCCAAACATCACATCCATATCATATTTTTAATCATGCATCATGTATTTTTAAATAAAATTTATTTAATAGTGTTCAAATCCTCAAAAAATCATATTGTGAGTTTAAAAATGGTCAAAACGGCAGGCATCAAGATTCTTACATATGTGTTGATACTCGCTAAACTTGCATTATATCTCTGAAAAACATCAAATTGTGAGTCTAAAATAATTTTTTCAAAAAATCATAAGCATTAGATCATGTACATGTAGTTCAAACCGGACTTACTTCCTACAGATTCGGCAGACATTTATGTTTTTCACCAGGGGTGTACGGAAAGGTTTCAGGTACCCCGGTTGGGTCATTTTACATGTAAGGTGGTCTAATATTTTTAAAAAATATGATAGTACCATTTTAAAACTGTCATTTGGTGGTTGCTTTATAAAATGCCCCGCTTTTTGCGCTCAAAAAATACAAAATGGATTTTTTGTATCACGAAAAGGAAAACTTCCTCCTGTAATATTGTTCGTCATCCCATGATTCACATCTGTGCATAATATGAGCACAGTATCACAAACTATGTCCTGATTCTAGCATAATATTGGTCATTTGACCCGAAAGTTAGGAAACCTCGAACCTGATAGGTCATTTTGTAAAAGTTTTTTTGAGACATAATTAATTTACCAAGTTTGGTATTTTTCCTTGCAACTATTTCACATAATATAGCACCACATGAGGGATTTACATTGTTCGGATATTTTTTGAATTTCTTATATCCGTTTCAAAAATTTCTCGTTTCAAACTATGGTCAAAACTGCGGGCATGAAGATATGTGATGGGTCTCGCTAAAAATTCCATCGGATATATGAAGAAACATCATATTGTGAGTCTAAAAATGATTTTCTCAAAAAATCATGAGCATTAGATCATGTACATGTAGTTCAAATTGGACCCACTTCCTATCGATTCGCCAGACATCTGTCTTTTTTACCAGGGGTGGACGGAAAGGTTTGAGATATCCCGGTTGGGACATTGTCCACGTAAGGTGGTATAATATTTTTGAAAAATATGATGGTATCATTTTAAAACTGTCATTTGGTGGTTGCTTCACAAAACGCCCGTTTTTTGCACTCGGAAAATAAAAAATGGCTTTTCTGTACGACGAAAAGGAAAATTTCCTCCAGCAACATTGTTCGCCATCTCATGATTCATATGCGTGCATAATATGGACACACTATCATAAACTATGCCCTGATTTTAGCCATAACATTGGTCATTTGACCCGAAAGTCAGGAAACCTCAAACATGATAGGTTATTTTGTGAAGGTTGTTTTATACATAATCAATTTACCAAGTGTGGTATTTTTTCTTGCAACTATGTCACATAATATGACACCACGAGAAGGATTTTAATTGTTCGGACAGTTTTTGAATTTCTTATGCCCGTTTCAAAATTTTCCCGTTTCAAACTATAGCCAAAACGGCGGGCATGAAGATATGTGATGGGCCTCGCTAAAAATTGCATTGTATCTCTGAAGAAACATCATATTGTGAGTCTAAAAATGATTTTTTTAAATCATGAGCATTAGATCATGTACATGTAGTTCAAACCGGACCCACTTTCTACCGATTCGGTAGATATTTGTCTTTTTACTAGGGGTGTACAGAAAGGTTTGAGATACCCCGGTTGGGATATTGTCCATGTAAGATGGTCTAATATTTTCGAAAAAAAATGATGGTACCATTTTGAAACTGTCATTTGGTGGCTGCTTCACAAAACGCCCCGTTTTTGCGCTCAAAAAATAGAAAATGGCTTTTCCATATGGCGAAAAGGAAAACTTCCTCCTGAAATATTATTCTCTATCCCATGATTCACATGCGTGCATAATATGGGCACAGTATCACAAATTATGATCTGATTCTAGCCATAATATTGGTCATTTGAGCAGAAAGCCAGGAAACCTCGAACATGATAGTTCATTTTGTGAAGATTTTTTCAGACACAATCAATTACCAAGTTTGGTATTTTCCTTTCAACTATGTCACATAATATGACACCACGCGAAATATTTTCATTATTCGGACAATTTTTGAATTTCTTATGCCCGTTTTAAAAAAAAAATTGTTTAAAACTATGGCCAAAACGGCGGGCATGAAGATATATGATGGCCCTCGCTAAAAATTGCATTGCATCTCTAAAGAAACATCATATTGTGAGTCTAAAAATGACTTTTTTTCAAAAAATCATGAGCATTAGATCATGTACATATAGTTCAAATCGGACCCACTTCCTATCGATTCGGTAGACATTTGTCTTTTCACTAGGAGTGGACGGAAAGGTTTTAGATATCCTGGTTGGGACATTGTCCATGTAAGGTGGTCTAATATTTTTGAAAATATGATGGTACAATTTTGAAACTGTCATTTGGTGGTTGTTTCACGAAACGCCCCATTTTTTGTGCTCGGAAAATAGAAAATATGTTATACAAAAGTATATGTAATGTTTTTATATTTTGTTCAAAATAAATATGTAATATTTGAGTTTAGTTAGATAGATCTTATTTTTCTGCAAATTGTGATATATTATATGTATTTTTTAAATTAGAATGATTTAGTTGATGCCGTCGCATCATCGTCACGTCTTATCTACTCCGCAGACGGCCCGTCTATGCCGACAACTTTTCTAGCCGATGGCCCGTTTGTCAGTCCGCCCGTCTCCTGCCGCTACACCGACGGCCCCAACATTTGTCCATCGATGTAGCAAATGGTTGTCGGCGCCTTAAACGTTTCCTGTAGTGACTCCCGATAGGTGTCAAGCGCGACCCCGCTGATATCCCACACTCGCACCTCTAGTTTTTTTTGGAAAGTTATAGTTTAAATTTTGGCCTAAAATTGTGTACTATTTTTTTCCAACCGAACTATAAATGGGATATTGGCAGAATCTCAATCACATGCGTGCTTCTTCCGTTTAAAAATATAAGATGTTTTAGATTTATAAAGTAAATATATCTAGACATTTTTTAATATATAGATTCATTTGAACATATACAATAAAAGTTCTCTAGATATACTAATTTTACTAATCTAAAACATTTTATATTTCTAAATAGAGAGAGTATGTATTTATTCTCTTCGGATCGCAGTCATGGGGATGAAGAATGTATCGGTAGCCCCCACATGCTTTGCACACTCCTTAACATGAATACAAGATACCTTTAGTCAATTTCACCCTGCCATATACCCAAAAGGGAAGATTACCACACTTTCCAATGCACAACACACAGAGAGAAAGAAAGAGATAATTACATTTGGCCTATGCTCCTTCAGTCCACCGTAAAAAGTAACTCAGATTTATGTAGATTCTTATACATTTATATACTAAACGTGTCTAAATACGTGTAAATCTAGATAAATCGAAGTCCACTTATTTCTAGAAGAAGCAAGGATGATAGCATGATGGTATGACAGCACTACACCGAACAGACAGTGATATAACCTACAAGATCCCATGCTCACGCTGGCTTCTTACTTCCTACAGTACTTAACTTCATGCCATGAGACAAGATAGTTACTGGATTGGTATAAGACACTAGTAGTTACCGGTATATATTACCAGTTCGTTGCACTCAGCGTCGACCCCGACTTGATCTAGGTGGAGGCGCATCGGGCCGGTCCTCGTCTTCCTAGCCGGCGACGCGTGGTCGACGGGGGTGCGAGGAGGTGGCGCGTGGTCGACGGTGGTGGGAGGGAGCAGGGTTGCGGGTACGGTGGGAGAGGGTAGGGGCGTGGTGGCGCTAGGAGGTGGGCAGGGGCATGGCGGTGGCGGCGCTAGGAGGTGGGCAGGGGCATGGCGGTGGCGGTGGGGGGAGGGTAGGGGCGTGGTGGCGCTAGGAGGTAGGCAGGGGCATGGCGGGTGGCGGCGCTAGGAGGTGGGCAGGGGCATGGCGGTGGCGGTGGGGGGCAGGGTCGCGGAAGGGGTGACGGAACTCAGGGGCTCGTTCTAAGATGGGAGACAAGCCGGGTTGGACTTTTGTCCTCTCTTTGGTGATCGCGGTATTGATTCAACGTTTCTCAGGGGCCGTTTTACAAATGTATTGAATGTTTTGACTAGCAGGACTTTGCACGAATCTTCAACAACCTTGTGGCAGAGATGCTGTCGGGGGCTCAACTTACGCTGGGAAAATCCGCGTTGGCGTAACCCTGCTGATATCCCACACTCCCACCTCTAGTTCATTTGGAAAATTATAAGTATTCAAATTTTGGTCTAAAATTTAGAACAATTTTTTTCAACTGAACTATAAATGGGATGTTGGCAGGATCTCATTTACATATCTATTTTCTTTGGATCACGGTCATGGAGATGGAGAATTTATCGGTAGGCCCACTACAGGAGAAGCTGAATACGCCGACGGTTGGGTCCCGTCGGCGTAGGCCCTAAATACCGTCGGCGTAGGCTGGCCCGACGGCTGCCGTCGGCGTACAGCCCCGTAGGCGTAGCCTCTCCTCCCGTCGGCGTAGAAAAGCCGTCGGCGTATACACGGCGTAGACCATATGGGGCCCACCTAGATGACTAACGGACGTTTGTCTAGGCCGATGGCTTTACCGTCGGCCTAGATTTTTTCATAATTTTTTTCCAACTTTTTTTCAAAAATTTGTTTTCAATTTTTTTAACATTTTTTATTGTTTAACTTGTTAATCTCACGTGGACATTTTTAATTCTAGGTATACTTAGTCTCAAGTCAAATTGTACAATTAGTCAAACTTCCCAACCGGTCACCCATCCTAATACTACTCCAGCCCCAGCACGCTTAACTTCTTCGTTTCTTCCACATGAGCTTCCGACAAAGAAACTAGAACTTGTTGTGAATATTATCATATCAAACCTATTAACCATTACACTATAATGTTAGACATATTTGTTTTTTTACATTCCATACAATTTTTTGAGTAAACAACAATAAATAAGTAATAATAATCTTGAATTCAAATAAAAATAAAATAAAAATTATTTATTTTGCTTTTTTATTTAAATTTGAATAATTCATATCTACAAATCCGTAAATCACAATTCGACAAATAATATATATCCAAATCGATCAGAAAAATGAGAGGAATCCAAATATGACATCCCTATCATCTATTTAATTATATATCATAAATTTTAAATATTAGACCAACTGAAACTATGTCAAGATTCATGAAACACCCCGTTTTTGGCACTCGAAAAATAAAAATAGATTTTTTGGTGCGAGGAAAATGAAAACTTCCTCCTGCAACATTGTTCGTCATCCCATGATATACACGAGTGCATAATATGGGCACATTAGCACAAACTATATCGCGATTCTAGCAATAACGTTGGTCATTTGACCTGAAATCCAGAAAACCTCGATTGAGATAGGTCATTTTGTGAAGGTTTTTTGAGACACGATCAATATATAAACTTTTATATTTTTCCATGCAACTATGTCACATAATATGATACCACGCGAAGGTTTTGCATTGTTTCGATCGTTTTTGAATTTTTTATGCCCGTTTCAAACTATCGTCAAACTTTCTAAATCGAGGGGCACGAAAATTCTTAGCTCGGGGCTGAGCCTCACTAAACTTGCATTAGATATCTGATAAAATAGCATATTGTGAACCTAAAAATGATTTTTTCAAAAAATCATGAGCATCATATCATGTACATGTAGTTCAAATCTAACTCATTTCCTACTGATTCGGCAGGAATTTGTCTTTTTCACGAGAGGTGAATGGAAAGGTTTGAGATACCCCGGTTGGGAAATTGTCCATTCAATATGGTCTAGTATTTTTAAAAAATATGGTATTATCATTTTGAAACTTTCATTTGGTGGTTGCTTCACAAAAACACCCCGTTTTTTGCACTGGGAAAATGAAAAATGGCTTTTCGGTGCGACGAAAAGGAAAACTTCCTCCTGCAACATTGTTCACCATCCCATGATACACATGTGTGCATAATATGGACACATTATCGCAAACTATACCGCGATTATAGCAATAACATTGGTCATTTGACCTGAAATCCAGAAACCTCGATTGAGATAGGCCATTTTGTGAAGGTTTTTTTAAGACTCAATGAATATACCAAGTATGGTATTTTTCCATGAAACTATGTCATATAATATTATACCACGCGAAGGTTTTGCATTGTTTCGATCGTTTTTTTATTTTTTTATGCCCATTTCAAACTATCATCAAACTTCCTAAATTGAGGGGCATGATGATTCTTAGTTCGGGGACGAGTCTCACTAAACTTGCATTAGATCTCTGATGAAATAGCATATTGTGAATCTAAAAATGAGCAATATATCATGTACATGTAGTTCAAATCTAACTCATTTCCTACCGATTCAGCAGGAATTTGTCTTTTTCACGAGAGGTGAACGGAAAGGTTTGAGATTCCTAGGTTGGGAAATTGTCCATTCAATATGGTCTAGTATTTTTGAAAAATGTGGTATTATCACTTTGAAACTTTCATTTGGTGGTAGCTTCACAAAAACACCCTGTTTTTTGCACTCAGAAAATGAAAAATGGCTTTTCGGTGCGACGAAAAGGAAAACTTCCTCCTGCAACATTGTTCACCATCCCATGATACACATGTGTGCACAATATGGACACATTATCGCAAACTATACCGCGATTATAGCAATAACATTGGTCATTGGACCTAAAATCCAGAAAACCTTGATTGAGATAGGCCATTTTGTGAAGGTTTTTTTAAGACTCAATGAATATACCAAGTATGGTATTTTTCCATGGAACTATGTCATATAATATGACACCACGCGAAGGTTTTGCATTGTTTCCATCGCTTTTTATTTTTTTATACCCGTTTCAAACTATCATCAAACTTCCTAAATCGAGGGGCATGATGATTCTTAGCTCGGGGACGAGTCTCACTAAACTTGCATTAGATCTCTGATGAAATATCATATTGTGAACCTAAAAATGATTTTTACAAAAAATCATGAGCAATATATCATGTACCGTAGTTCAAATCTAACTCATTTCCTACCGATTCAGCAGGAATTTGTCTTTTTCACGAGAGGTGAACGGAAAGGTTTGAGATTCCTAGGTTGGGAAATTGTCCATTCAATATGGTCTAGTATTTTTGAAAAATGTGTTATTATCATTTTAAAACTTTTATTTGGTGGTTGATTCACAAAAATACCCCTTTTTTGCACTCGGAAAATGAAAAATGGCTTTTCGGTACGACGAAAAGGAAAACTTCCTCCTGCAACATTGTTCACCATCCCATGATACACATGTGTGCATAATATGGACACATTATCGCAAACTATACCGCGATTATAGCAATAACATTGGTCATTTGACCTGAAATCCAGAAAACCTCGATTGAGATAGGCCATTTTGTGAAGGTTTTTTTAAGACTCAATGAATATACCAAGTCTAGTATTTTTCTATGGAATTATGTCATATTATATAACACCACGTGAAGGTTTTGCATTGTTTCGATCATTTTTTAATTTTTTATGTCCATTTTAAACTATCATCAAACTTCCTAAATCGAGGGGTATGATGATTCTTAACTCGGGGATGAGTCTCACTAAACTTGCATTAGATCTCTGATGAAATAGCATATTGTGAACCTAAAAATGATTTTTACAAAAAATCATGAGCAATATATTATGTACCTGTAGTTCAAATCTAACTCATTTCCTACCGATTCAGCAGGAATTTGTCTTTTTCACGAGAGGTGAACGGAAAGGTTTAAGATTCCTAGGTTGGGAAATTGTCCATTCAATATGGTCTAGTATTTTTGAAAAATATGGTATTATCATTTTGAAACTTTCTTTTGGTGGTTGCTTCACAAAACACCCCGTTTTTTGCACTTGGAAAATGAAAAATATGTTATACGAAAGTATTTGTATTTTTTATATATTTTTTTAAATAAAAATATATAATATTTGAGTTTATATAGATATATCTTATTTTTCTGCAAATTTTGATATATTATATGTATTTTTCTGAATTTAAATGATTTAGTTATGATTTTTCTAAGATTAATGTGGCAAAAAAAGAAAAATAGCTACGCCGACGGCAAAGCCGTCGGCATATGTCTGAAACCTATGCCAACGGCTTTGCCGTTAGCGTATACTTGACGCCGTTGCTCTGTTGTTAGCCCAATAGGCTACGCCGACGGCGGCCGTCGGTCTATTTATTCTACGCCGACGGCAAAACTGGACCGACGGCCCGTCAAGCTACGCCGACGGCCCCGACATTTTTCCATCGGCGTATAAAAAGGCCGTCGGCCTATTTAGTTATTCCCGTAGTGGCCCATATGCTTCGCACATTCCTTAACATGAATACAAGATAACTTTAGGCCCAGTTCTTTTGGCGGCTTCTCCGAGAAGCCGCCCTACCCCAGCTTCCTGGGGAAGCCGGTTCAAAAAAATTAGAAGGCTTCAAAGTGGTTAAGGCTAAACTAACTTGAAAGCCTCACAAAATTTTGAAACCGGCTTTCCCAAAAAGCTAGGGTAGGACAGCTTCTCGGAGAAGCCGCCAAAAGAACTGGGCCTTAGTCAATTTCACCCTGCCCTATACCAAAAAGGAAGATTAGCACAGTTTCCAATGCACAACATAGAGAAAGAAAGAAAGAGATAATTATAACGTGAACTAGACGTTTTAAGGGTTACTACTTAGGTCTACCGTAAAAAGTGACTTGGATTTGTCTCTAGATTCTCATACATCTATATACTAAACGCTCTAAATACATACAAATCTAGATAAATAAAGTCGTGTTTCCAGACGAAGCGAGCATGAGGGTATTGTTGGAGCTAGACCTTTCTCAGTAGATGCACTATGGGATTAGATCTAGGAGAACTGAGAGAGAGAGAGAGTGAGACTACCTGCGCCCTGGCTTGACAAGCAGGAACCCGAGGGGATTCCGGAGCCAGAGCCGGAGCTAGACCCGCCGTCGTTGGCCATGGAAGAAGGGGCGACGGCATGAGCGTGGGTGGTTGAGAGCGGTGGCGGCGGAGCTTCCCGTCGGCCTAGTGCGAACCCTAATCGGTGGGTTTGTTTGTGGGGGGCTGCGGCGCACGGTGAACCTCGTACCGTGTGCGTCCGGCCCCCCCCACCTATTTATATACGCACTGGCGACAGGGGCCCACAACCATGGATAGGGTTGGGCGCCCCCGATTAGGGCGCATGAGGGACTCCGTTCGGGCCGTTGGGCCCGAACGAGGGAGAGATCTATCCAACATTCTCCCCCTAGATCTCGACTTTACTTTTAACCTTGTTCTTTACTTATTTCATCACAGAATGAGACATAGAGCATGTTTCATCGTCTCAGCTCAATTGCCGATAGAATCAGACAGCCACTATATACCTTCATGTTCTGAAACAAATCCTGTTACTTTTGGGCCTCTATAGTCCAGGAATCATAGGCTTCCCATTAAACCCATGCCGGCTATGTGTTCCTTGAACACATTGGGTGGTAAGCCTTTCGTTAGCGGATCCGCAAGCATATCCTTTGTCCTTATATGCTCGAGACTTATAGTTTGATCCTGGACTTTGTCCTTCACAACATAATACTTTATATCTATAGACTTTGAAGCATTACTCGACTTGTTGTTGTGAGCATAGAATACTGCGGGCTCGTTGTCACAGTACATCTTTAGTGGCCTGCTGATGCAGTCAACCACTTTCAAGTCGGGTAAGAATTTCTTTAACCATAACGCTTGTCCCATGGCCTCATAACATGCTATAAATTCTGCATACATCGTAGATGATGCAACTATCGACTGTTTGGCGCTTCTCCATGAAATAGCACCTCCTGCGAGAGTAAAGACATACCCTGTCGTGGACTTTCGGTCGTCTTTATCTCCCACAAAATCCGCATCTGAATACCCTTTTATCTCTAGGAAATCAGATCGTCTATATGTTAGCATGAGGCCTTTTGTGCCTTGCACATAACGCAAAGCTTTCTTTACCATCTTCCAGTGCTCTATGCCTGGATTCTCTTGATATCTACCGAGTACCCCGGTGATAAATGCTAAGTCAGGGCGAGTGCACACCTGTGCATACTGTAAGCTTCCAACAGCCGAAGCATATGGTACTGACTTCATTTGATCGATCTCATATTGATTCTTTGGACATTGGGATTTCCCAAAACTGTCGCCCTTGACTATGGGAGCAGGTGTTGAATTACTCGCATGCATATTGTATTTCTTTAAAATCTTTTCACAATATGCTTTCTGCGACAGTCCTAACACTCCATTCTTTCTGTCTCGGTGAATTTCTATGCCCAAAACATAAGATGCTTCACCAAGGTCTTTCATGTCAAAGTTTGATGACAAGAATTTCTTTGTTTCTAGTAGTAGACTAACATCACTGCTAGCAAGCAGAATGTCATCCACATATAGAATTAGGAAAATATATTTCCCACTTTTGAACTTTGCATAAATGCAATTGTCCTCAACATTTTCTTTGAATCCAAATCTTTTGATGGTATCATTAAACTTTAAATACCACTGCCTAGAGGCTTGCTTTAACCCATAAATGGATTTCCTTAGGCGGCATCCCATATGTTCCTTCCCCTCCATGAAAAAACCCTTGGGTTGTTTCATGTAAACATTTTCTTCTAAATCTCCATTTAGAAATGCCGTCTTGACATCCATTTGATGTAACTCTAAATCAAAATGTGCAACTAGTGCCATGATGATTCTGAAGGAGTCCTTACATGAGACCGGAGAAAAAGTCTCATTGTAATCTACGCCTTCTCTTTGCGTGAAGCCTTTTGCCACGAGTCTAGCTTTGTACTTTTCTACATTCCCATTGGAGTCATACTTTGTTTTGTAGACCCACTTGCATCCTACTGTTTTGGCTCCTTTGGGAATTTCCTCTAAGTCCCAAACATTGTTGGAACTCATTGATGTCATTTCATCTTCCATTGCCTCTACCCACTTGGCTGAGTGAGGGCTACTCATGGCTTCTTCATATGAGGTAGGATCGCCCTCCATATGAACGACATTGTAAACTTTGTAGATGTCTTTGGAAATGGCTGGTCTTCGTTCTCTTTTAGACCGTCTGAGTTCATCAGACTCTTGCTCATTTCTTGCCTGGGGTTCAGGCACATTTACGGTAGGTGGCTGTTCTGGCTCCCTTTCGTGCTCAACAGTGGGTTCAGGTGGCTCCTGATGGACAGGTTCCGAACTTTCGCCCATTGTTGTCACGTGTGGAGTCACAACAGGTGCCGACACCACAACCTCAGGGGTTGTAGATGGTGGCACAACAGGTAGCGAGAAAAATGGCTCCTGAATCATCGGATTAGGTGCATGCACCCTCTTCTCCTCAAGATCAATTTGCCTAGCTACAGTGCTCCCCCTCATCAATTCGTCCTCCAAGAAGACTGCATGTCTCGTTTCTACAAACTTTGTGTATCTGTCGGGACAGTAGAAACGATAGCCTTTGGACTTATCTGGATAGCCAATAAAATGGCAAGATACTGTTTTGGGGTCTAACTTTGCAATGTTTGGATTGAAAACTTTTGCCTCAGCTGGGCTCCCCCAGACCCTTAAGTGGTGCAGAGAGGGGACTCTGCCTGTCCACAATTCATACGGTGTTTTGGGCACCGATTTACTTGGTACTCTGTTGAGAATATGAATCGCGGTTTTAAGCGCCTCCATCCACAATCCCAATGGGAGGGTGGAATAGCTCATCATGCTGCGCACCATATCCATAAGGGTACGGTTGCGCCTTTCAGCTACTCCGTTTTGCTGAGGTTCGCCCGGCATAGAATACTGGGCGACTATTCCATTTTCTTGCAGGAACCGTGCGAAGGGTCCTGGTACTTGACCATATGGAGTATGCCGACCGTAGTACTCCCCCCCACGATCGGACCGAACTATTTTGATTCTTTTATCGTGCTGATTTTCTACTTCAGCTTTGAAAATTTTAAATTTATCCAACGCTTCAGATCTTTCTTTGATTGGATAAATATAACCATACCGGGAGTGATCATCCGTGAATGTTATGAATGAATCATAGCCATCCACACTTTTCACCGGAAACGGTCTACAAATATCTGTGTGGATTATTTCTAGTGTAGGTATGCTTCGGTTTGCACCCTTTTTAATCTGTTTGACATACTTTCCTTTAATGCAATCTATGCATTGTTCTATGTCGGAGAACTCTAACGGAGGAAGAATGTCATTTTTAACGAGGTTTTCAATTCTTCCCCTCGAAATATGGCCTAGTCTGCAGTGCCATAGTCTCGAGGAGTCAAGAGTTCGCTTTCTTTTTTTTTGTTCTTTGTTCGACAAGGAAACTTTTTCATTCACATCACACACAGAAAGAACTTTCTCATGCAGGGATAACAAATATAACTTATCAAATAATGTAGCAACACCCACACATTTGTCTTTCAACCAAATGGCACACTTGCCATTACCAAAATAACATTCGTAAGAATCTTTGTCCAAACAGGAAACACTTATTAAATTCCTATGTAATGAAGGAACGAAAAGCACATCTTTGAGCAAAAGCAAAGAGCCATCAGCCAGCTCCAGAGGGACGTCACCAATGGCCTCCACTTCTTCTTCTATTCCATTCGCCACTTCAATGTGTCTTTCTCTTCTTGGCGTGGTCCTTGTCGAATGGAACCCCTGTAAAGAGTTGGCAACGTGAACAGTTGCTCCAGAATCAATCCACCAAGTGGATCTAGTAAACTTTTCATACAAAGATTCATTAACAAAAGAAACAATATCTTTACCATTTTTGGCCATGATGTACTTTAGCCAAATCGGGCAGTCTTTCTTGTAGTGGCCCGGCTTTTTACAGTGATGGCACTGATCCTTCTCCCCAGGGGTGGACTGGTGATGCTGGTACTGGTGCTGCATTGGACCCTTGCCATGGGGCTTGGAGGGTGAGCCACCATGGTTGCCGCCTGTGAAGCCTCTCTTCCTGTTGTCCTTCACGAAGTTCAGAGAACCGCCGTGAAGGGCTTTCAGCCTTTCCTCTTCCTGGGAGCACATCCCAATGGTCTTTTCTATGTCCCACTTTTCAGGGGACATATTATAGTTTATCACAAAGTTTTCAAAAGGCTGTGGAAGCGAGGCCATCACAAGGTGCACCAAGAGTGCTGGCTTTAACTCGAGGTCCTCATCCATTGGCTTGAGCTTTGCAGCCATGTTTGACATCCTCAAGATGTGCTCTCTTATTCCGTGGGGTCCTCCCGTATACTTTTCAGTAACCAGCTGCTTTAACAGCTGGGTCGCATACATCTTTGAAGAGCCAGTGAACTGGCTCTTTATCTTGGCGAGATACTCGCCCACGGTAGCACACTCTCCAATTGAGCCCACGATTGCGTTCTCAATTGTGTTCTTTACGAATGCCAGACACTTCTTGTTGGCGTTCACCCATTTTTGGTTATCGATAGAGTAAGCCAGCTCCAATGGAGCATGGTCCCTCTTCCTTTTCTCAAAGTCAACACTTTCTTCAGCATCTCCCCTGACTGGGTCAGCGGGCTTGACTGGTTGCTTGGTGTCAACCACCCAATCCACTTCGGCGCAAACGAACGCCAAGTCAACTTTCTTCCTCCATTCGGAGTAGTTGTCCCCCCTGAGGAGCGGGACGTCCTTCAAACATGCCATGAGGTTGAGACCTCCTGAAAATCACAAAAGATGTGAGATCACCAAGTAAAACAACTGTATGCGTTAATTCAACGTTGGTATAAATTAAGCATGCAATCGTTTCGTGCTATTTAAAATTACATCACCGTTGGGCAGAAATAAATTTAAATGCACCTTTTGTACTTAATAGGAAAAGATTATGGTCATGATTATTAATAACGTTGGTCAATTAATAGCATGAGGCATAATCACTTTAATCACATCTTTGTGTCAAATTTTAAACAACTTCTATTGCAATTTGAAACCATACATTTGCAATTTTAAAATAACTATTTGCAGCGGAAACTTTAAATAATAACTTTCATTAATCTCATACTTTGCAGAAAAACTTGCCTTTGTAGCTTTCTCTAGTCAAGATATACATGAAGGTAAAGTGACTAGAGAAATCTATGCAAAACATTGCTTAAAACTAAGCAAAAAACATTAAAAAAACGACTCTATAAAAATAAAACAGAGAAACTGGTTAACTGGGCCTAAACCTTGGCTGGCACGCAGCAGCCCAGCAGCCTGCCAACGTGCTGCCGCTATCTGCCGCCTGCCAGCCCAGCGCGAGCTACGGCCACTTGGCCCGCTGGTGGCCTGCCCCGCCCGCGCGCGTTCGCTGGCTAGCCGCCGCCCGCGCGCTGCAGCGTGCGTTCGCACAAGGCCCAACGGCACGCGGCCCAGCAGCCCGCCAGCGCCCAGCCGCCCGCGCCGCTTAATCTCGGCCGTCCGTGAGCTAGGGTTTAGATCTAAGGGTCCAGCGCGCAGTTCGGAGGAATAAAAACCACCCCCCACCCGCGCCCCCTGGAACCCTAATCCATTTTCCCCCTCTTTGCCATCCGCGTGGCCACCGCGGCGGCGCCGCGTCTCGCGCGCGGCCGCCCCGCGTGGTCACCGCGTGGCTTGCTGGCCTTCCCTTAGCGCGTGGTCACCGCGGCGGCGCCGCGTCCTGCGCGCCGGCTGCCCCGCGTGGCCACCGCCACCTTTCCCCGTCCTTGGCGACGTGGCCCGACCGCGGCGGCGCCGCGTCTTGCACGCCGTTGCCCCGCGTCGGCGGCACGCGTCGGCGGCGGCGATGAGGTGAGGTGGCCGCCGGTGGGCGCGCCCCTCCCTCGAGCTCCCCTCTCCCAGCGGATCGAGGGGGACGGCGCGGCCAGAGGGGCAAGGCGCACTTTTGGCTCTAGTGTTTTCTTTCACTTTTACTTTTCTACCGAAAATAGAAACTAGCATCTAAGATGCTCTGATACCATTGTTGGAGCTAGACCTTTCTCAGTAGATGCACTATGGGATTAGATCTAGGAGAACTGAGAGAGAGAGAGAGAGAGAGAGTGAGACTACCTGCGCCCTGGCTTGACAAGCAGGAACCCGAGGGGATTCCGGAGCCAGAGCCGGAGCTAGACCCGCCGTCGTTGGCCATGGAAGAAGGGGCGACGACGTGAGCGTGGGTGGTTGAGAGCGGTGGCGGCGGAGCTTCCCGTCGGCCTAGTGCGAACCCTAATCGGTGGGTTTGTTTGTGGGGGGCTGCGGCGCACGGTGAACCTCGTACCGTGTGCGTCCGCCCCCCCCCCCCCCACCTATTTATATACGCACTGGCGGCAGGGGCCCACAACCATGGATAGGGTTGGGCGCCCCCGATTAGGGCGCGTGAGGGACTCCGTTCGGGCCGTTGGGCCCGAACGAGGGAGAGATCTATCCAACAGGTATGACAGCACTACACCAAACAGACAGTGACACTAACCTACAAGATCCCATGCTCAAGCTGGCTTCCAAGTTCCTACAGTACTTAACTTCCTGCCAGGAGACGAGATAGTTACTGCACTGGTATAATACACTAGTGGTTACCGGTATATATTACCAAAAAATTAAAACATAGAACAACTCAACTCCATTAGTGCTCTAGAGATCAAGCTAGCCAGGCCAGGTGGGATTCAGCAACGAACCAGCTTTCTTTGGAAAGATGCGTGCCGGCGGCTGCGCTGTTCAGCAGGCGCTGGCGGCGGAGGCGGCCTCCGTGGTGAGGCAGGCCGTGACACTGGCGCGGCGCCGTGGCCACGCGCAGGTCACCCCGCTCCACGTCGCCACTGCCATGCTCCTCCCCCCGGCGCCGGCGGGGGTCCTTCGCGCTGCCTGCCTCCGCTCCCACTCCCACCCTCTCCAGTGCAAGGCCCTTGAGCTCTGCTTCAACGTGGCGCTGAATCGCCTCCCCACCGCCTCCGGCGCCGCCGCCTTGTTCCACCACAACCGGCTGGGAGGCGCGCCCCCCACGCTGTCCAACGCGCTCGTCGCCGCCTTCAAGCGCGCCCAGGCACACCAGCGCCGCGGGGGCGCCGGGGACGGTGTCCAGCAGACGGCGACGCCGATGCTTGCCGCGAAGGTTGAGCTGGAGCAGCTCATCGTGTCCATCCTCGACGACCCGAGCGTGAGCCGCGTCATGCGCGAGGCCGGCTTCTCCAGCTCTCAGGTCAAGGCCAACGTCGAGAAGGCTGTCTCTTCATTGTTGCCGTCCACAGCGGCGAACACGATCGCGACGAGTTCTACCAAGGAGTCAAGGGGAAAGTCATCCTACGAGAACGACGCCATGCGCGTTCTCGACTCCATGGCGAGCGGGGCGAACCGTTGTTTGGTGGTGGTCGGTGAGGGCGCAGAGGCGGCGGTGAAGGCGGTGATGGATAAGGTGAGCAAGGCGGACCTACCGCACCATCACCACGAGCGCCTCAAGAGCGTCCAGTTCGTGCCCCTCTCCATCGCGTCGTTCCGGCTCGCAGCTAGGGAGGAGGTGGACGCCAAGACCGGCGAGCTGCGCGCGCTAGTACGCGAGGCGCGCGCCGCCGGCAAGGGCGTCGTACTCGTCCTCGAGGATCTCGCATTCGCCGCCGAGGCCTGGCAGACTAGAAGAGGCGCTGCGAACGTGCACGGCGCCGGGCAGTCACCGCGCTACTGCCCTGTGGAGCACGCCGTCATGGAGGTCAGCGGCTTGGTGTCCGGTGACTCTGGCTCCGGAGGCGGAAGGTTCTGGTTGTTAGGTTTTGCGAGCAGCACGGTGTTCATGAGGTGCAGGATCGGGCAGCCGTCTCTGGAGGCCGTCTGGGGAATCCATCCTGTCGTCGTGCCCGACGGCGGCGGCCGCGGGTTAAGCCTCAGTTGCAGGTATGTGCTCGATCATCACTACTTCGGGTCTTTGGTCCTTAATCTTGCACCGGTTTGTCTATATGTTAGGAGTTGTTAACTCCTGATTAACATTAGCTGCTGTTGATGATGATGAACATCTAATAAATTGTCTCTCTGTTCTTGAAGTGAGGCGCAGGCTATCGAGCAAGCAAGAAGATCGACAACGGGATGGCCCTTGATCAACGGTTCCAGCGAAAGTCACCTCACCTGCAGCGCCAGGACGCCGTCGCCGGAGCCTAGCATACCGTCGTGGCTTCGCCGGTACCATGACCCATATCACACCACACCAGCGAGCACTGGCAGCAATATTCAGCAGGTACGTGCACACGTATGCAGTGTACAAATCTTCAGAGAGAGAGAGGGAATGTTCTCTTAATAATTAATTCAACATCGGTACATTTTTCTGTGCGTGCAGTTGCAAGATCTATGGAACCCCACGAGCAATGGATCACCAACGCACCACCACACATCGGAGCTCACTTTGAGCTTCTCATCCCCGACATCTCCGGCGGCTTCTTCTTCCCTCTCGGGCTACACACGCCACGGCTACAACACCAACCCAATGATGATGAGCTCGTCCAAGCAGCCATGGCATCTCCAGCCGAGGACACCGTGGCCGCTGAACCATCATGATGGCCCGGTGGTAATGGCGGAGACACAACTTGATTATCATCAACTGCATACTACAACAAACCCTAGTCCAGAATCCATCTCGGTGCAGCTGCAGTACAGCTCCAACTCAGCCGACCACGGCGGCACAGCGGAACGGCGCCGGCCAAAGTTCACGGAGCTCACGGCAGAGAACCTCAAGATCCTGTGCAGCACGATCGAGGACAGCGTCCCTCGGCATATTAAGGACGTGGCACCGGGCGTCGCGAGCGCCGTGCTCCGGTGCCGGTCCGGGATGGCGAGGCGGCGAGATAGAGATACTCTGGCACCGAGCTCGGCGACGTGGCTTCTCTTCCAAGGGGGGGACGTCGATGGCAAGAAGGCCATGGCTCTGGAGCTCGCCAAGCTCGTCTTTGGTTCCTACGGTGACTTCATTTCCATCTCATCAGCCGGCTTTACGCCGGTGCACTCTGGTTCGAGTTCGAGCGAGTTTGCCGGCAAGAGGCAAAGATCGCCGGACTACGAGCATGGCTACGCGCAGAGGTTCTACGAAGTGATACGTGACAACCCGCGCCGGGTGGTCATGATCCACGACATTGAGCAATTGGACCATGGCTCCGAAATCGGCATCAAGAAAGCGATTAAAACTGGGAGGATGAGGGGTTGCCATGGCGATGAGATCAATCTGGAGGATGCCATCATAGTGTTGAGCTGCGAAGCACTCGACTCAAGGTCTAGGGTTTCCTCCCCTAGGGTCAAGCAGAGGGTCAGCATCAATGACGACGGCGATGAGGAACACAACGGAGTGGAGAAGGAGAAGATGAAGCCGCCGTGTTTTAGCTTGGATTTGAACGCGTGCGCTGCGGCTGATGATGATGGAGAAGGAGATGAGGAGGGAGATAGCTTAGTTGATGATGTTCAGGAGATCAGTGATGTTGTGGATGGTGTTTTCTTCTTTCGACTAGGGATATAGGTTTGTCACACTAGCTAGCTTGCTTCTCATTTTCTTCTCACGGTCTAATTAACATAGAGTTACTTGTTCTTTTTTTCTATAGACTTGGGCTTGCCATCATCTCATGTAGTACAAGAAACAAGCATGTGTATATTGGTGTTTGGTCTTTACTCATGCGGGTAGGATATAAAATCTTGTATTCAACTAATTTGACGATTTTGACCAAGGGAAAACCTTTTTCCTTGTTATGCCAAAATATTCCCTGTAAATTATTACAAAAAACTCTGAACTCTAAGATCAAGCTCTTCGGTAACTTTGCAATCATTTCTTTTATTCATTTTGAGTGTCATGAAAGTTATGACTCCATGTTAAATTATCCCCAAGCATTAGTTTGATGTGATGAGCCGATTAATTCTCTGGGTATCACTTGTGGGTACACTTAAATTACGTCATTCCGAGGAATTTGAAAATAAAATCCATGAAAATCCTACATAGTTCTTGTGAATCCCTATGGTTGTGGCAAATAGTGGATTGGCCGGGGGCTGGTGGTTCTTGAGGCTTCACTGGGTGAAAATATTTTCTGGTCCTTGCTCGGAGTCGACGATGGCACCACCTATGGATGATGTTGCCTTCCTGAGGGTTTCTCCAGGTGATACGCTCCCCTCTCCTCCCCACCTCAACAACTCCGGTGGAAAACCTAGATAGCTAGATGATGGAGGCATTTTGGGTCGCTCATTTGTTGAAGGCATCATCTATGGAGTTTGCTTTGGCCAAAGGGTCTTGTGGATGGTGGTAGTGGTCAGGGAAGCAACTCTCCTCTTTCATCGATAGCATGTGTGGCAATAACAAAGGTGAAGAATGATGTCCAGGTCATGGCAAGGTCTTGGTAGTCAAATTTTCTGACATGTCCATTAAGATTCAATAGTTACCATTAGTTGTAGTGAAGTCAGAGTTACCGAGTCATCATATAGGTGGCAACGTGGCAGGCAGGGAGTGGTCTTACTACGCTGATAGACTGGTGTAAGCCTTTGCATATCTTCTGTACGAAGCTCGTCATTGAAATCAGAGTTTCATCGTGATTGTTGTGTGTGGCTGACTATTTGGCATGTGCCGACATGTGCTTCGTGTGACCCTTGGGGTGATAACTTTGTTCATGGTCATATGAGATGAATCCAGAGTCACTAGAGGAGTAATGATGATGACACTTGCATACAATCTCGGAGATGGTCTTCTTGTTGGTGACAAGTTGGTCGGTGGTTCCCTGAGCGATCATCTTCCATGAAGGCAGTGTGGTGGTTGTGTTGCGACATTTTTGTCTGATGTTTCATTATTTAACCACACAACTCTCTCGTTCTCAATTAATTGATTGAGTCCATTGGACACTGGTATAAAAAGTGAATTTGCTATCTTTTTTATAGGTTGATATTTTTCATGTTATAGATTTCAAAATTAACTGCTTATCTAAATGTATGCATCATTTCCATGATTTAGTTGGTTGGGGGGATTCATGTGTTGAAATAATTAAAGAACATAATTCTAGCTAGTACCCCCTCCTTCCCAGTTTATTAGGCTTACTACAAATTTAGAAAAATCTTAAAAATTAGGCTCATATCTAGCACTAATTAATACTACCTCCGTTTCAAGGCTTAAGGCGCACACGCTTTTCAAAGTAAAATTTGACCAAAAGAATTGAGCAACAAAATCTTGATTATATTGTACATAATTAGTACAGTTGGATTCGTATTGAAAAATACTTTCTAGTGATACAAGTTTTATACCAAAACTCTTTACGTATTTAGAGTAATTCTTGGTCAAAGAAAAAACACGCAAAACGAGAACGCCTTAAGCCCTGGAACGGAGGGAGTACCCACTATGGCATGCAACCAATAGCTGGCCAACTAAAACGCTCCCACCAATCCTATAGATCGCATGGAGCCAATCCCTAGTCACCTAAATCACAACACATTTCTACTAAGCCTGATAAACTGAGAAGGAGGGAGTAGCTAGTGTTTAGATTGAAAAGTTATAGACAAATAAAATAAATTAGGGATGCATGTAGTGCAGAAATTAGTTTAATTAGCCTGGTCATTGTGCTGATTCTCAAAGTATCACATGATAATTGATGTCTTTTATCCCCAGATAATTGTTTAATTTTGATGGGGTTTGTGGGAACATGAATTGCAATCATCAACCATATATGCCGCGTTCTGCTCCCCACAAGGTGGAAATAGATGTTTAGTTGGTTTTAGGCATGATATTATTCTGGTCTCGTTGAGTCATCTTGCACCCTTCTTACTGGAACCACCCTTTAGGGGAAGAGGAACCTAATTGGCACACTTTGGATTGTACATATATGATCATGCAATTATAGATTACCAAGTGCTTCCCACGACATCGATCTCACCCAGTTTGACAATCATTTCACCACGGTTGTACATACCAAGTCCTAATTACAACATATAACTCGTATATTAGAGAATAATCACATGTGTATGTTCATGAGCTTTTGGTGCTATCATGGAGACCAGATTAGGTAGATATGTTGGGATGCATCACGTAAGTTGAAAAGATGTTTATTCCTGCAAGCAAGTTCTTCAAAGGAAAAAAGTTGTCCTCGTCATCAAAGCATTTACCAAGAATTTTAGCATCCACTAGAACAAGTCGTTGTCCAGTTGCATATCATGTCCAGTGTACTGAGTACAGACTTTGGTGGATGTATTCCATATGGCAGATAATTTATAAAATATTCCCAAATTTTGATAGTTTTCTCTGTCGATCTATTTTCATGAAAAATGAAATAATAGATAAAATTCGATCATAAGCGTGCTTTTACTCCTTGATGCTCTATATCATGTGTAAAGTCGACCTACGTGTGCACTTGCAACTCGTACATATGTATGTGCGCTCTATACTTACATTTTAGCCCATATATCTCTACACCCTTATAAGAGTGAACGAGAGTATATATATTATTGTATCTTTATCGACCGTATGACTAATGACTTCGGGGTTGTAGAAAGGTGGAGGTGCTTTAGAAGGCAAGGAGAGCAATCTTTACTAAGGATATGACCTAAAGGTGCATTTGCTTTTAGTATGGTGATGCCATTTGAGTAAAAGGATCCTCCTTTTCGTGCTTTAGATTTTCCAAATCCACATTCCTCCCCATCTTAAAAGTAGTGGGTGTCAAAAGGTAGGTTAACATGAGGGATATTTTAAAGAAAGTTTACCTAAAGATAAGCATCCGGCCCTTGGTCATTAGAGACCCTAAAGTTTGGTGCTTTAGAATCCTGGAAAGATAATATATATCCTCCCTCCCTCCCTCCCTCCCTCTCTCTCTCTCTCAATAAATAAATTCAGAGAATAAATAAATTCAGGAAACAAGTGTAAGTAGGGAATTTGTCGTGTGCAACTTTCCACATATAATTAAATTGATACTTACTGAAACATGTTCAAGAGCGATTGTAATGCATGCATGCATGTGTGTATCTCTACAATCTTTCTCACATGCTTATCTATTCTTTTCACAAACCAGCACTGTGCACACAAATTATTACGTGTATCGATCCCATGATGCTTTAATTTGTGTTCTTTTACTCACATTTACTTTTATTTTGTCTTAAAAGGTGAGAAGAGCTAGCCATACTACTTTATTCTCAAAAGGAGCATCTCCCGATCTCTCTACTTTGATCCTGATTGTACCTACGTATAATACGGTCGAAGGTAATGGCCTTGTGGTAATTACTCTCAATATCTTCTTCGAGTTTGCATATAAACAAGCATGCATCACGTATGGTCAATTTTGAATTATGATCCAAAGGGAGAACTGTTTTGCAAGCGCCAAAAAAGGAGCATAAACAGCACGACATTTGCACACTATATAAATGTGTACCGATTCTTAAAGAGTCTAAACGAGTTTGTGCCTTCATCATTATACTAGCTGGAATTTATCTCTAACTAATAGTTACATGGGGGTTTTGGCATTCTATTCATCCAAAAAATTCAGATTCATGAGTCCAGCATTGTGAGGTTACCATAACTTCGGAATTGATGACATGGCTAGATGGAGGTTTATCTAAAGAAGTGAACATCTAACTCGTAAGAACTGAGTAAATTATGTCTCCACTGAATCATCTCAATCGTTACGTGTTAACTTCATCATCTCAACCACAATTGCAACTAGTGTCTCAAGTGCACTCCGTTACTGCAACTTGTGTCTCAACTACACCGAATCAACTATAGTTCATGTATCAATTGCACTCTCTCGGCCGAGGTGAACCTCTATGGTAAAATCGCAAATCGTACCAGTTTAACTAATAGAATCTCCGCGGTAAGCTCTCGGTCACCCTTTTCTAGCATGCTTCATCACACAACGCCATTTTGCTTCACTGTTTCTGATGTGTGAACTATGTCTGATGGGTCGTTCTATACTAGCACCAATTGAGGGATGCAAGTGTTTTCTTATTATCCTTAGGGAAACTCCAATGGAATCCAAAAAACGGATCGAGGTCGTACGACTTTGTCCGACCGGATAGAGGGCAAGACCCAATGGTTCCCCGCAAACAAACCACGCCCCACAATGTATTTTCAACCCAAATTTGGGGTGGCTTTGCGGTCCAAGTGGACATCCCACTCGTCTCTTTGTCCGGCTCGGTCCCTCCAGCCAGCCATACACCAGCCACACCATCCAGGGCCGACTCTATATTTTTCGGGGCCCTTGGACGAAGTCGACAAAAGGGCCCTAATAACAATATATATATATGTATGTATAACTAGATATATAGACGATATATGTATCAATTTTATTTTAAAATATTTGAAAGCATATAACCACACGTTCATAATCAAGATGTCTAAATAATTATCAAACACTAAAGCATTGTAATATTTAGATAAAAAATAAAAATGGTAGATGCTAGCCAATACCTAAAAAAACCAGCCTCTAATGAGATCATAGACAATTAAGCTTCAGTGCTTGGAGATTGTTCATCACCGCTAGGAACATCTTGTTCTTCCCTCATATTGTCCTCATTAATATTAACATCAATATCTGCATGGCAAACAAAAGATTGTAATTAATTACTTATTTATACTCGCTAGTTAGTTATTTGCCGTTTTCCGGGGATTATTCATTAGCCTCAATATCTACATTTGAATTATTATCATTATCTTCTCCGAGATCAGATTCTTGCCTTTGATTATTATTTTTGACATCAACACTACTTTTTGTTAGAAAAAACTTTTTTAAAGCACCTCTTTGTGAATCAATAAACTGATTCTCTCTCTTTTTTTCTTCTTTTTCGCAACACACGACGATTGCTTCCCCATCGTAAAACCTATCAAAGATTAATGTGATGGAATTTACACCAAATTGTAATCTTAAAAATTATAAATCTAATTCAAGGATTAATTAAAAGGATTAGAGGAGGAATTAATAAGAAGGGATTAACTTACAGAGGGCAGGGCCGCAGCCGCAAGGGCGCTAGGCGATTGGGCGTGTCGCCGTGTCCAAGAGAGAGCAGCAGGCCTGAAGCAGGAGCAGCTGAGACGGCGACCTGGCGTCTGCCGACTGGCGACTTGGCGAGCACAGGGCGGCACCGCGACAGGGCCTGGGCCTGGGCGTGGGCGAGCGTCGTGACTCACGAGTCGCGAGAGACAGGAGAGACCGAGAGCGTCGCGACCTTTCAGTTCACGATCGTCGATCGATTGAGAGTTTGGGAATTGGGATCGATCTCTAGCCTCCAGGCCTGCTCGGCTGCTCTCCCCCAGTCTGGGCACATTCAGCGTCATTTGTTCAGTTCAGCCAAGGCAGGGCCTGTGTTCAGCGCATGTGCATAAAAAATATAGGCCCTCCTTAGCCTGGGCCCTTGGCCATTGCACAACTCTGCCATGGGCTAGAGCCGGGCCTGACACCATCCCTCCCACCCCCACCCCATTCACATATCCCCCCCCCCTCCCGTCATCATGATGCCGCATTCGCCTTTCACAGTCGATGTCGCCACCTGTTTCGGTCATTTGGTAGTTGTACGCAATCGGGCCTCTCCCTATTGTTGTAGTGTCATCTTGGCGCCGCCATGCTCGGCTGTGTTTCGTCTCGGTCGCCATCGCCTCATACGCGCATGTGGTCCACGCTGCAGGCAACTTGGTCGACCATTTTCTTCTCCATCCAACTAGGTAATTTGTATGCCCAATAGTCCACTTTTTCAAGTGCATACACATGAAAATGATTGCTCATAGTGTGTTGTAATTTTTGTAGATGATGGCGGATAGCTCAGACGAGTTTTCCTAGAGACATTGTTTGGCTGCTATAAATTAGTGAGTCAAGAGGATTTTCTGATATGCTTGGAAGCATAGATTGCATTCACTAGGAATGAAAGAACTATCCATTTTCTTGGCAAGAGAAATTAAAGGCCATGCAGAGGGGTGCATGGTATAACTTGAGGCGGTTGTATTACAAGATCTCTGGATTTTGGCACATTTTCGGCATGGTAGGCTCTCACAATGACATCAATGTGCTTCCGCGCTCTGCAGTGTTCTCTAAGCTTGTGGATGGCCGTTCTCCAAGGGTTAACTATGAGATCAATGACCACCCTTATGAAAAAGGGTACTATATCGCCGAAGGTATCTATCCTTACTATACCACATTTGTGAAGACAATCTGCATACCTCAAGACCAGAAAGAGAGTAGGTTCGCTAAAGAGCAAGAGGCTGCTAGGAAGGATGTATTGTGGGCATTTGGTGTGCTCCAATCTTCTTGAGCTATTGGTCGGCACCGTACTAGGACATGTAGCAGGGATTAGATGTAGGAGGTCATGACCGCTTGTGTGATCATGCACAATATGATCATTGAGGAGGAGTGTAATGATAGCGTATATGAAAAAGGTTGGGAGTTTCAGGTGAATTGGTTGTGCCTCAGCCAGGACACCACCGAATGGCTTTGCATATTTTCTTATAGTATATCATGAAATCCGAGACCATGCAACTTACAACCAACTCCAAAAAGATTTGGTTCAAGTTCGGAGTCAATAGTCCTTTTCTATAATTCCTATTTGAGTTCAATGACTATAATAAACTTTGTATGAACCATGAATTTGTTTATTTTTATGAATTATGGTGTTTAAATTTATTCTCAGCATAAAAATGGACACGGGTGGACCAAGCTAGGACGTCATTGGGTGCAGTTGTCACCCCAAAGGGACACATATACGAGGCGATGGGCCTCTCGCTTATTCGCGGGTCACCGTAAACGGACCGATTAGGAAACAATCGGTGTCTAAAATTAGGACACCATTGGAGTTGACTTTATCTCGAGGAGCTATCTAAGCCATTAAATAGAACTGAGATCAATAATTCACACATGTTGAACTTCTAGACTACAGTTATTATCCTTATAAGAAATCTACATGGGAAACGAAGACTAGCTCCCGGTCGACCGAGAATTAAGCTAATTCTCTGTCAATTGCAACCCACTTGCAACTCATAATTAATAAAAATCACAATGCAATAGAATGGTTAGAAATCGGTTGCAATCTAC
Organism: Avena sativa; assembly: GCA_916181665.1. Lineage (NCBI taxonomy): Eukaryota > Viridiplantae > Streptophyta > Magnoliopsida > Poales > Poaceae > Avena > Avena sativa. Next base: position 203,258,858 of record OV702282.1, read on the forward strand.
TAGTAACTCGGAAACAATCACTAGTACAGAACATGCCTTTCCACACGGCTAAATTTGCTATCACATATAATGAAATGAACCGTCACTACCCGTGGGTGTGCGATGCGGGTCTACACCGCACACGGTTTACTAAACCATGTGCGAAGGGGTGGACTTTCACACACGATTTTGAAAATGGTGTTGTGTGGGAAAAAGGACCATTTCGCACACGCATTGGGTTCCCCTAGTGTGTGCGCTTACAAAAGATCAGAAACGGCTAGAAATGTTTTGATGTGTGAGTTTACATATGTCCATACAGTGCATTTAAATGTAACGATTTGCTTTTAAAAACATGGCAAATGCTTTAGTCCTCTAACTGTCATTTTAGTCTTTCCGCCTCGTCGATCATGTGAGTTTTTATAAAAAGGTGGAACATTGTGAAGTGGAGTGGAGTGAGACCGGATAAGGTTACTGGCCTAACTCATACAAGAAAGTTATTAGGGTTGCATATGTTGGACCCTCGTGGACCCATATTTCACACACAATTAACTAGTACCGAAAATCATGCGCATAGAATTCTACTATCATTGCAAATGTTTTGAGATAGATAACCATGTGTGATACATATTTCCACAATAGAGTATTTCAATTATTTCTACATTACATTATTTCAAATTTTCACTCATTGGGATTGTTCAGAAATCCATACTACTTGCACCTAGTAAATCCTCAAAGTGATATTACGACAAATATTAGGATTATAAGATCATTCAAAGCGTAATGCAACCTATTTTCCATGTCACGAGCATATTTTTAATCTTATTTATCTCCGACTTGTTTTTCTTTGTCTTCATATTCTGTGTGTGCAAAATATCTTGGAACTTATTCAATTTTCCTATTCTTTCTTCTTCTCCTCGATAGCCTTGTTTACTACTTCAACACATAGCTTTAACTTGGATTGCGGATCCTCGCGGTCATAACGGGGAAGATAGCTATTCACAAAAAATGAACAAATTGGAAAGAAAAAACTTAAATCTAGAACTAGAACATATCCCTAATTAGGTCTGCAAATTGTATCTCGTTTGAATTCTCGGTTTCGTTGCCATCAATCCGATGGCCTTTCTAACCATGCTCTCGGTCCTTGAGACTGCGGCGACGGCCGGTAGTACATGTTCATAGGGATGCGGGTGACTTTGCTGAGTAACAACTATAAATATGGGAGGCATTTTCGAACACGGCTAAAGGAAGGGAGCGGACGCGTATTCAAGTTTGGGTAAACACATCGCATATGATTAAAAAATTGTAAACATGTGTGAAGATAAGCAAAAAAAATTCTAACTAAACTGTTTGTGATACAAGGGTGGGCCACTGCATCATAAAACTTACTCCACTTCAACTACACTGAGATGATCCACATGGTTGTTGTAGCCAAAAATATGCCATCACCTCCTAGCTATCTCAAAGCTGAGGAGAAGGTGTTCGAGATCTCCTTATAGAGGTTGCATCCCCTGGAATGGCGATGTCATAGTACTCGAGAATCCTCACATCATTGGTGATGTCCGCACCAAAGAACATGATGGAATCGTCCCCAAGGTAGGGCCTCTAACACTGCATCAACATGGATGATCTAGAAGACGAGGGTCTCATAGGCCACGAAGAGCTGCAGGATGGGGGCACACTACCTCTCCTCTGGTGGAAGATTCATCTACTTCACATTTTTCTTGGCATCGGTGTACTCACAGTACAGGCCAACACACTTGATCCGTGCAGCATTGTGGAGCTTCTCATTCACTTGACAGATCCACTTATTCACCCTCGCTGCATGGAGGGTGAAGGTTACCTTGAAGATCATGCCTTCCTCTTTAAAGTAGTACAATTCCAAGGGTGGTGCGACCACCATTGGATTTGGAGGCTATGGTGTTCTTAGAATTTGTTGGAGAACTTTGTTAGGGATAAGTGTGAACTCATAAACTGTAATGTGGTATGAATCGACCACAAAGTTAATAAATCATTTGGATTGGTGCCTTTCTTCGAAGAAAAACTTAAGGCGGTTCCAATGCCCGATGTGGTTCCCATGGACATAATCACACACGATTGAGCCTGAAGGGAATATGCCCGAGAGGCAATAATAAAATGGTTATTATCTTATTCCATGTTTATGATAATTTTTTATTTCTCATGCTATAATTGTGTTAATTGAAAAAATTAATACATGTGTGGTTAATAAACAAATAATAGTTCCTAGTTATGTCTCTCATTAAAACTAGCTCGTTGATTAACAAATTATTAAAGGTTTCTTGATCATGAACATTGGATGTTGTTAATAACAAGGTCATAACATTGGTGGAATAATGTGATGAAAATTCACTCCAAGTATAGTAATACGATCAGAGTCATTATGTTTACATTCCTATAATATGTCATACAAAATAACCCTAATCCTTAGACCATGAGATCATGTCAATCACTAACAACGAGAAGAGTACTTTGATAATATCAAACATTACACCATAACAGGGTGACTATAAGAGGCTCATGGATAAAAAGTGGGATTTGTCTATCCTGATGACAGAGATATATAATTTGGCCCCTCTCGGTGATATCACATTGATAATAGCTTGCAAGTAGATGATTTGATCACAAGGAATAGTATATCACGAGAACAAGAAAAGAGTACTTCTCGGTAACGAGATTAAACTAGGTATGAGGATACCAATGATCGAATCTCGAACATGTAATATATCGCAAGACAAAGAGATTTAGTTATGACGTCAAAGGTTCTCGCGATCACTAAGTCATCATTGAATGAGTGGGAGTCATTATGGATCTCCAGGTCGTGTTACTGATTATTGATCAGAGAGGGGTCTTGATCATGTCAGCATTATTCACGAATTGTAGGGTGACATACTTAAGGTATTTCGACACCAATTGGGCAAATATAATACTAGAGAAAGGTTTTGAAAGTGCTGGCATTATTCTGATAAATACCGGAATTGTTTCGGGTCAAATTGTTGAAATTGGTTTCAGATGCAATTTCGAAGTTATGCAAGGGGGTTTATGCAAATATTTTTTAAATAAAGTAAATAAAAATCTGAATAAGATAAATAAAAATGGTTTTTATTTAATGAGAGCTTGCATTTATTTTGGTAGAAAATAAATGCAAAGTGAGTGGAGTTTGCGTTAATGGGAGTGTGCTTAATGGGAGCTCCACTCAACATTATGGAGGGAGAGGAAAGCGGAAAATGTCAGGAAAGCGGAAATATGAGGGTAGCGATGGTGATTTTTGTTCTTGTGGCGACGGAGAACTGGTTGCGTGATCTGGGACTCATTGCAGCGATTGTTGGTGTGGAAAGACAACACAGGGGGAGTTCCCAGTCTTATCTTATAGGGTGAAAATCCAAAGTCTGGCCTTAACTGGTTGTGTCTGGCAATGACCTTGTTGAAGGCATTGTTTTGTGAGGAAGAACTTTCTCCAGGGTGAAAACCTATGATCTTTGATCGGGCAACGACGGCGCTTGGGCACTATTTCCTTCTTGAAGGCGTTGTTATTGGGCACTATATAATGTTTTATGTTTCACTTTTTTTATATAAATGTGTAATGTTTGAGTGTAGATAGATAGGTCTTATTTTTCTGCAAATTTTGATATATTATTTGTATTTTTCTGAACTAGAATGATTTAGTTATGATTTTTCAAAAAATAATGAGATAAAAGGAAAAAATCTGGAGGCCTACGCCGACGGCTAAGCCGTCGGCACAGACAAAACAAAAAATTTCAAAGAGCTGTGCCGACGGCCCACCGTTTGCATCGCCGTGCCTAAACTAGGGCTACGCCGAGGGCTGTACCTATGCCGAGGGCCACCGTCGGCACAGCCCTCTGTACTACGCCGACGGCCACGTTACGCCGACGGCTACCCTCGGTACCGTCAACTACGCCGACGGCCGTCCCTACGCCGACGGCCAGGCTGGTCAGCTGGCCAGGGAAGGTAGCTACGCCGACGGCCCCGACATTTGGCCGTCGGCGTAGCCGGCGGCCGTCGGCACCTACGTTCATTCCTGTAGTGGGTCAACTCCAAAAAAAATCCTTCTTCAAGAAGAAGAAGAGAGGAAAACTAAAACTATAGGTTATCCTCTTGTCAAAGGAAGGGAAAGAGAAAGAAAATCCCAACCAATTCATATTATGGATAAGCTCCTTTATTAATAAAAATATACCATCCTTCTTTCTAATTCAAAAAAGAAAGGGTGGGAGGGAGTATAAACTAAAATTTCTCCTCGGCATGGGACATGTTGTCGGTGAATTTGGAATGAGCAGCGTTGATGGCGGATAGGTGGCCGCAAACAGAGGCGTTGCTAGAGGATGGCTAGCTAGAGCTCGAGGCCTCAGCAGCTCCGTCAGTGGCCCGTTCCTTTTCCCTTCTTCTCAGGGACTTTGAGGCCATCTTCCGCACATCTGCCCTTGCAGGTACATCCAAACATAGTTGGAGGGTATATACATAAAGGACTCCTGCATCACGAGATCATTCGCTTCCAAATGGCGCCACGTCTTGACGAAGACCTCCATAAGCGGCAGACCCTCCAGTGACAACTCCGCGGTCACTGAATCCTTGTCGGTCGGGATGGAGTCGGATGACGGCCAGAGGTGGAGGGAAAGGCGTCGGAGAAAGAACGTGCTTTAAATGTTTATAACTCACCACTTATGTATGCCACCTTCAACTTCTTGCGGTCACACACTGCTTGGCGATTCTTCACGTAGTTGCTGCTAAGCGTCCTTCCTGATTAACTTTTTCAAGCTTTTTTCTGGTCTTGGAGGTGTGAACTATGCTTAAGCGGCTCTCAGCTGCTCACCATACCTATAGACGAGCTGAGGATGGCAGAAGTGTGGCTAAACTGCATGAGTGGGAGCACGTCACACACAGATTAGAGGAAATAAATGGTCTACAAACGGACAAAGAAGCACACGAGTTCGGTTGACAAAACTATTTGGTTTCTTTTGGACACGATTCTGTATTTTAGATCGTTTGTGATGTTTTCGCGGCTCAGGCGGGTGGCAGAACTGTAGATAGTCAAATTTTTAGGACGCTAGCGATCTTTCGCATCAGTGCAACTGAGGCCTTAAAAGTCCGGTTTTGTACTAGTGACTGTTGCAATCCATTTGCAACTCACACAACGCACGAATCAAAAAAAAAAAATCTAACGGCCCTAGAGGTGAGCAAGCTCTAAGCTAATTCTCGATGACAACTTGCAAAACCGATTTAAATATATGGAGAGAAAACATAAGATAATTCTCTCTTCCATATACATAGAATCCCGCGTGATTTTAAAAAGGTAGTTCACACATGGCACGGTGAAGAGAAAGTTGATGTCATATTTCTGTTTATACCCTTATTTCTCCACACATATGGGTACACACGGCGGGTGTTGCCATGCTGCAGCTATGTTTTGAAATGGCTTGCTTAACTTGGTGATAGTGTAGCTACCAAATGGGTGTCGACTTTAATTATCTTCTTCCAGGTAGCAAGCAAGCTTGTGGGCTTCATGTATTGTCACGATAGAGATATTAGCTTCTAGCTTTGTCCAATCTGACGTTAAAGTGAGACGTCACAATTCACAAATAAAGTACTCCCATCTTAACTAATTTAAAATGTTATGAATTGTTAGGGCCAAAAATAGAAAACCAAAATAGATATTGATTTTTTGTAACATGGTGATATATATAACATTTTGGGAGTCCCTCTCGTCCTCTCGGGTCGCCCCCGCATTGTGACGAGGAGGGAAACTCAAACTTCCACCGACAGCACCCCTTCCCTACACACATACCTCCCTCGCCGTCGTCGGAGGGCGCGACCGGACGAAGCTTGGTCGTTGCTGGCTGCGACGGGGCATTCTCGTCCCCTCGTGAGCAGGGTCGGAACGGGTCGTCGTCTACATGCCTAGGTGTGGTGCATTCGCTGGGCACCAAGCTGTCGTTGCAGCGGCGCATTTGGAGCAGCAGTGTCATGGCAGACAGCGTGCTGGTGGGATGTGTTTTGGAGGTGATTTTGACTTTGACCAGCAAGGGAAGCGAATGGTGCGGGCCTCGGAAGATTGTCTGCCATGTCGGAAGCCGGCGGTGGCCGGTGTCTGTGAGGCGGCATGGCTGCTTGGGCTCGACATGGGTCCGTAGGTGCCTGATCAGGGGTAGGAACGTTCGACCCGCCATGCACGTCCGTCGGTTTTGGCTGCTGCATACTGGTCCAGATATTCCGAGTTTAGACTTGCGCGGCTGCGAGTGAGAACCAAGGTGGACACTTCATTTTTGCAACTTTCACTTCCATGTTCAGGTTGCTCCAGGCGAAACTCTAGATATGTGTCTCCCGAATCGTACGGTGTCTTCTCCCTTTTGAGGACATTGTTTTTGGAGCACATACTAGCTGGAGGGGTATGAAGGTGGAGAAGTGTTGCATCGCAACAACAACAACGAGTCTCGATGGCACGGTGCAGCGGGGTCTCAGCGTAGGATGTGTGATGGACACACGCATAGGATGACTTGGTAATGCAACTGATATCTAGCTAATAAGGTGTTATTTGTGTTTTTAGGGCACAAGGTATTGATGCATGATCTTCACTCATTGTTAGGTTTGGAGATGTTGTGTGTTGTCTTCTGGTTGTTTGATGCATGCTATTGAGAGTATTTTGTCGAATAAAATGTAAATAAAGACCGGATACATCTTTTCGATGCAGATTTTACGACCTCCTTTTCGAAAGAAAGAAAATACACTGATGTTGCGCTATCAAAAATATTGTGTATAACCTGACTTGGGCAATGCTTTCGTATACATTATATCATTTGATAGTGCATGGATGCACGGCTTAATTTCCTTGGCATCTCAATTACGTTTAGTTTTCTTAGAATAATCACTTAAATACTATCAGTTTTCGGACCGTTCAGCATCGGTACTAGAGCATCTCCACTCGTGTCCCTTAAACTGTCCCCAAACCGTCGTTTGAGAGCATGCCGAGCAAAAAAAACGCGTCTAGTCGTGTGTCCAAAATGTCATTACCATCTGGCGCAGCCCAATATATTGTCATGCGCCCCGGGGGCTATCCCGGCTACACATGGGACGATGTGGGCGTCTCGGACGCAACGCGCTAGCGACGTGACATTGGCACATCGGCTGGTCAACCTTATTTATGTCGCGACCAATCTCTCTATGGTGGCTTAATGGCATGTGCAGTGCAGAGATTCGTATCATCCTAGAGAGTCGTCACATCGCCGCAATGGTGTGTGGCCGGCTCAACGTCCACTCTATTCACCCTATGCGGCGGTGTTAATGCGAGCAAGCGGTCGTGTTGTCTACTCCACCATATAAAAACATCGTGTCTCCCCCACCATTTCTTGGAGAGACCCGATGTGTCTAACATGGCGTTAACCAAATCTGTTAAAGTACGGTTCTTTCTTTTGGCTACTCCATTTGACTGAGGTGAGTAGGAAGACGTTCTCTCATGAATAATGTCATGTTCTGTATAAAATAAATCAAACTCGTTGGAAAAATACTCTCCACCACGATCAGACCTAAGCCTCTTAATCTTTCGATCTGCTTCAGCTTTATAAATTTTGAAGAGACTCAAAGTATCATCTTTTTATTTCAGAAGATACACATGACAGTATCTCATAGAGTCATCAACCAAAGTTATGAAATATTTTTTTTACCTTTTATCAACACACCATTCATCTCACAAAGATCAGAATGTATGAGCTCTAGTGGTGTTAAATTTCTCACTTCTACAGTCGTATGTGACTGGCGAGATTTTTTAGCTTGCACGCAAAATTGGCACTTAGATCCCTTAACAGTTATGAAATTAGGAATTAAATTCATTTTGGCTAGCCGTCATACAACCAAAATTAATATGGCAAAGATGAGAGTGTCATACATTTGATTTAAAATTTGTGTAAATATGATTAACAACTTTATTACAAAAGTCTAACAGAGATAGGCGGAACAAGCCTCTACACTCATAACATTTACCAACAAAGGTTTCATACTTAGAAATTACAAATTTATTGGACTTGAATATAAACATGTAACCGTCTTGACACATAAGAGATCCGCTAACAAGATTTTTGTTTACTGAGGGAACATGATCCACGTTCTTCAAGCGCACGATCTTTTCCGAAGTGAACTTCAGATCGACCATACTAACACCATGAACAGAAGCATGCGAGCCGTTCCCTGTCAGCACGGTTTGAGTCCCTCTGACCTGATATGAAGAAACATGGAACTATCAGAACAGACATGTACATTAGAGCCGCCCATGTCAATCCACCAATCATGAGAATGACATAATGAAAGAATAGTAGGTAATATACCATACCCAACATCTTTCATCTCAGCGTCGCTCATGACAATATTAGCAGTCTTGCTGCCTTTCTCATGCTGGAACTTGTCAAAGCGGTTGGGAAAAGCAGGAGCCCAATGATCAGGATCACCGCACATGACAAGCACCTTTCTTCTTATCAGTCTTCTTCTTGAAACTGGTACTATGAGGCATTGTTCTTTCCATCGAACTTTCCTTTGCCATCAAACTTGCCCTTGTTCTTGAACTTGTGAGGCTAGAGGTTCCTTTTCTGTAACAGATTAGCATTATAACCTCCCTCGGTACCTCGGGCATGTGTGTCTTTTTCTCTCGCTTTCTCTTCCACATCAAGAGTCTCAATGAGATCCGTCACGAAAAACTCTTGTCTCTTGTGCTTAAGAGAAGTAGCAAAATTCCTCCATGACTGGGGAAGCTTGGCAATAATGCCTCCGACAACAAACTTGTTCGGTAACACACAAGTGAAGTGCTCAAGTTTCCTGGCAAGTGATTGTATTTCATGAGCCTGCTCCACAATGGGGCGGTCATCAACCATCTTATAGTCATAGAATTGTTCCATGACATACAGTTCACTGTCAGCATCGGAGACTCCAAATTTTCTCTCGAGCGCATCCCACATATCCTTGCCATTGCTAAATGACAGGCATGAATCAACAATATTGTCGCAAAGAATGTTGATCAAGGCAGCCTTAAAAGTGGTATCAAGTTTTTGAAAAGCCTCTTCCTGAGCAGGGTTAAGATCCCCCTCAGGTGCGCCATAGATGACGTTATAGCAGCTCATGGTATGAAAACAGAGCACTGCCCTCGCACGCCATCTTTTATAATTGACACTTCCAAACACAGGTGGCTTCATGGATGCAACAAAGCCACTTGGGGCGAATTGCCTATAATAAAGTTTTTGAATTGTTGAATATAAGAGCAATTTACCCAAGATAAAACATGAATAGAATAATAAAAATTAAACTAATCGTGTGAATTAGCGGATACAAATTAAGGCAGATATCTAAGAGGATTACAAGGCATACAACTTGAGATAATATCAGAGCAAGGTCTACAGCAAACCAAAAGGAACGACATACTATCTGACCGGGATAAACAAGATTGAGGAAGAGGATGTACATCATAATAGAGGAACTATCAGGGTTGGTGTTGGCACCGTCGTCAGCCATGTCGTTGAGGAAGAGGTTCTTGATGTCGGAGAAGAAGTCGTCGTTAGAAAATACGTCGGCGCTATCGCTATCTGTGAAGGAGTCCGTGATGAAGCCAATAGTCACACCAATAGCGCTTTCTAGAAACCTTATCGCCCTTCTCCCGTACAGGACTGACAAGGCGAGGTGAGGCGAGATGTGGTGTGGCGTGGCAAGGCGAGCGAGGAGGAGGAGCGTGTGTGTATATGTCTTCTCTTTTCAAGGCCGTATAAGTGGTGGAAGAGCTCTCCTTATAAGCTGGTCCAACTTCCACTCAACTAGCAATGTGGGACTAAAATTTTGTCCCAGCTCTTGCCTTGCATGAATTGGCCAAATAGGCCACTAGGATTCAGAAATTTATTAGCATATAATAAATGGACTGAGCTTATTTAGGCAAAATTTACAACATTATTTAGGGGATATGACTGGAGATACTCTTAGAGTGATATATTTATCTATGTTCGTAGTTAACTCATTTTTACCGGTCTTTACTGCTATTTGATTACTCTAAGACTATGTTATCACACACCAACAAATTGGGTCGGGCTAGTCTACCTAGCATAAGTTGAGCTGAATATTTTACATATATGATTAAGATAATTTGGAGATAATGAGCTTCTTCAACTTCCATGAAAAAACACCTTTCCCCTACCTTTCCAAAGTGCTGCTAACTTTTTAGGAACTCAAGACAAGTGCGTGCTTTTGGCAAAGATAGGACACCTTTACTCTGTCAATTGTTAATTAATCTAACCAAGAAAAAAACTTGAAACAAGGATAGAGTACTACTTCCTTGATTCATATTAATAGCCTTAACTTTGTCTAGATTCATATGTATTTAGTTAAGTATTTAGACTAGATACATCCGTATATCTAGACAAAGTAGAGACCATTAATATAGATCAGAGGGAGTATATAATTTTTGCACTTATGATATATCTCGATTTATGTATTTGATTGGTGCTACTTAAAGAATTTCATACAATGATCCATTCCAGAACAGAAAACCAACAATATAGCACAACCATGTGGATTTCCAACTAGCAGGATGTAGATACTTATTTCTTATTCTCTAGTTGCTTCGCTGGCATCATTGTTGGGATATTCTTCTCACGTGGGTTATGAGTCTGTGAGAAGATAGATAATATGAATCATTTTAGGCAGCCCAAACGTGTGCAAGGGCACACCACTCACTAATATTATGACCAAGAGACATTTTAGACTTTACACATTATTGGGATGTTAAGTATCTATCTACCCACCACTAAGAGAGGCGAACAAATTTTCATGTTAGCCTCTACTGGAGAAAAAAAAACGAAAACTAAGAGAGAAGTGAAAGACAGGATTTTGACGGAAGAAGCTTGACATAAAGCAATGGGTGTTCCCCAAGGATGTGAAGTCTAGATCCACTATCATGTCCCGTTCAAGCTATAATTCCATCATATTTTGTAACATCATTCCAATAAGAGCTCTTGTGACACAAATCTTACATTCACATCCAAGACCATCAGATCTTGATGTATGAGAGCTTTTAGTGTTTAGTATAGAAGAATTTGTTGTATCCCACATTTGAGAATACTCAAAGACGATGTATGTGGGTTCAACCCATGGTTTTTCCCTCAAGTTGGGGGTTTCCACGTAAAGATAGTTGTCACTGTGTTGATGTTATAGTACACTTTTGGGCTGAGATAAAATAGTACATGTACTACCTGCTTGCTGAGATCAGCTACTACATGTGTTGATGTTTATACTCATGGCTCGTCCTAGGTTCAGGTTTAATATTTTTTCTCCATATATATGGGATGCATATGTTTTCTTCCATGATGAACAACGATCCTTGAGTTAGGACACAATGGTGCTCAAGCCTCAAGTTATACTTTGCTCCAATGTAGTTTTCATGTTAACGATCTTCTAGGAGAGTGTTGGTATGAAATGTAAATACAGTTTAGTGAAATAGCATGCAACTATTGACCAAAGGATTGTGTGGCGTCCTTGGAGTGCTAAATGGATGAACATTGACTAATTATATTTGGAAGTTGTACAGTAAGTATCGAGACCTCTTGAAGTTGACCGCTCGAGTTAAGTGCTTAGGTAACATAGATATTTTATCGTACTTAGGCGGCATGGATCCAAGTTTGGTGAAGCCTAAACTACATCAAGCATGCCAAGTTCAAACATGGTTTGGAATGAAAATGCCACTATGGTATGGTGGTACGGCATGAACTAAGTCCTATGAAACATCGCTATTATCTTGTTCATTAGTCTCAAACCCGATTATACCTATTAGCCAACATTTAAGAGTGAAGGTTTGTTGATTCATTGCATGAACTCCTTAGGTTAGGAAAAATGGCAGCAACGGATGTTGATCAGGGAAATTTTGATTCAAAGCATATGGTTATGTTTTTGAATAATATTTCATAGGTTTGAACCCTCAGAGATCTAATCCAACTGATCATTGTACGTGAAACATATCGCTGGGGCATCTGGAGTCCACTTCAGTACCTTTTTGGAGCTAGAGTACCATCAAAGGTCAAAATGTTCCCTGAAAGCTCATTGAGGGCCGCCTTTTCCCCAATGGCCAGACTACTAACTGCAATTTCTCTTTAGATGTATCTTCTTATATTTGTGATTAGAAGGCAAATATGAGTCATATCTTGTTCTCCTCCTAAAAGGCATGATTCATATGTAGTGGAATTCGTGATATCCTAGGTTGTGATTGGAAGCCGAATAGGTTCTTCACAATTCTTCATGGTTTTTGGGTAGCCCCACCATGTTCTTTGGATTTACTTTGTCATGCAATGTTGGTTGTTTTAGGATATAAGAATAATCTAGCCACTGATTACCACCTCCAAAAACATCTTGTATGTTGTATCCCCAAAACCATCATCTACTTGCAGGTATGACGGATAAACGTGAAGGTGAAAGGGTTCTCACGCTAGGGGGCATACATGTGCACTTAGGACTCTTCATGCACTAACTTCACCCCCAAACAAGCTAGATCTCCAGTACTTTATTTTGCTAGCTCCCTTGCTAACTTTTGGTATGACCATAAGTTGATATCCTCAATGTGCAAGATTGTGCAAGACTATGTGAATTTGTTGGTCTCAATGTCGGGCATAACGAATGTCTTTCTCGTAGAGAAAATTATAAAATAGCACGAGAGAAAAGGTTGGCATTTCATACATTATTATCTTTAATTTGAAAGAATCTTCTCTTTTCTAGTGGAAAGGCTCATCTCTTGTCTAAGAGAAGGGAACTTATTTTTCGTTCCTCTCTTCTATATCAACAAGTATCCTTTATAGAAATTATTAAATACATGTTATTGGGATTTTCTGTATTGATAAAACATGCCATGAAAGATATCTAGGTGCCACTAGAGCTTCTCCACGTCTTTGTCGGCAGTCCCTCTCATCTCTGGAGGCTGGTCCAGCACCTAGAGGCAAGGAGAACCCCGAATCTATGTTATTTGTGGTTTTATTTTATTAAATGTTAGGTTTGTGTACGTAATGCCAATGGAGAATTTCGGGCCACACATAATAAATTTTAGATGGCTCTGTCTTTGTCGTGGTGTTGCGGACATGGTTCACACAGTTGTATTGGGCAGACCGTGGTGTTCTGTTTCTACATACCATCAGCTTTAGATATAAAGATTTATATTCAGGTATTTATGACGGTCTCGGCAGTGGTAACAACAATGGTAGTATCAAGTTATCTTGTGTTTCATTCTTTGGTGCTCACGAAGTAGTATGTCGATCAATCATTGCTTTGACACCCTGCCTCGCAAGGGATGTCTCTGGCCGCAGCATGTTTAGTGATATCAGGTTATCACCGTGTTATGGTACGCGATTCAAGCGGCTCTTTAAAACCTATGAGGTTAGTGCAACCTATGTGGGTTTGTTGTGCTACGATTTGTTGACCTAAGCCTCGAGGGAAGGTAAGATGCAAAAAACTGAAGCTAGACATGCCGACTCAAAGATTTTTTTATTTAACTTAGTTTTATCTAGAATCTTTGTTGTTCACATGTATTTCATATTTTACAATCTGGTGTGTTTCTTTTTTTTTGAAACAATATATATTAGGCATGCAAGCCGCCTCATTAAAACCTTCCAGTCCCCTTGGGTACCCTGGCTAGGAAAAATAGTGCGTCTGAAACTTGCAGCCCTCAGACAATTGATACATCGTTTACAAGAGTTTGTAAAATGAAACTAGGAGGTTCATCGACCCAAATACAAGAATTTTTATCACTAAAACAAGCCCTAGCTAGTGCATGAGCCACCTCATTTGCTTCTCTTGGGCAATGATGGAATTTGACGTTGCCAATAAGCGTCACCAAGTCAATACAATCTGCATAAACTGCTGCAGACTCGTCCCACCATGATTCTTCACCCGTGCAAGCTTGTATAATTTCAGTGGAGTCTGATTCAGCAGAGACGATGTTACAACCCATTCTATTAGCCAGAGATAGCCCTTCTCTCATCGCAAGTGCTTCTGCTGCTGTTGCCGAGGCAATATTCGGTAGGAATAGGGTGGATGCAGCAATAAAGCCCCAGCATAATCTCTAAGAACAGCACCGATCGAACCTGTATGAGAATCAGCATAATAACTTCCATCAGCGTTTAGCTTTACCTCTCTGGGATTTGGTCTACTCCATCTTGGACATGAGATGTCTGGCTTCTTTAGAGCTTTAGAGGAATTAGATACTAACGCCAAGATAGACATTCTATATTTAAATATTGGAGGGACTTTCTCATTATGTGTTCGCCGTCTTTGAATCCACCATAAATACCATGATGCAACTACAATAGTTTCCTTCAGGCCCAAATGATAACCAGGAAGAGGCTCGTCATCCTTCCTAAGCAAGAATTCAAGAACTGCAGAACCAGATTGATCAACAACCATCGCCTCGTCCATCATTTGACTAATACCAAGAGAAGTCCACATAGCCTGAGCTGTAGGGCAACTAAACAGAAGGTGGAAAATATCTTCGGCCGCTTGATTACAGATGGGGCACTCACCGCTGGAACCGATGTGGCGATTTGCCAGGATCGCTTTGAGTGGAAGAATGCCATGGAGAGCACGCCAGATAATTTTTTTAATTTTACTAGGAACTTTCAGCTGCCATGTAGCCTTCCAGACTGGTTTATTTGCTGAAGCGCCAGGTAGTGCAAGTTGGTTTGCTGAGGAGCCAAACCTATGTTTCCATTGCAGGTAATAACCAGATTTGACAGTGTACCTTCCATGCTTAGTGAAGTTCCATGCAATAAAATCATCAAGGCCATGGTTGTTCAGTGGGATCTCAAGTGTTCGGTTCACATCCACTGAACAGAAGAGCTCACGTAAGAGTTGTTCATCCCATGTTCCTGTATAAGGATTGATCAATTCTGAGACTTTAGTGTACAACACTCCTCCTCTTGATGAAATAATTCTTCTATCCGGACTCAAGGGAATCCATGGATCTGAGTAAATATTTATGTTTTCTCCGGTGCCGACCCTCTAGATGTAACCCCTCTTGAATGTTGTCAAACCGGCTAAAATACTCTGCCAAGTAAAACTTGAACCAGTTTTCGGGCCAGCTTTCATGATATCCCCATGAGGATAATATTTAGCGCGTAACACTCGGGCGCACAAAGAATCTGGAGTGTTAATAAGTCTCCATACTTGCTTTGCTAACATAGCTAGATTGAAAGAATGGAAGTCCTGAAAGCCCATACCTCCTTCACTTTTTGGATAGCACAATTTCCACCATGCAAACCAGTGCATCTTCTTACTATTATCATCACCCCCCCCCCCCCCACCACCACCAAAAGTTAGAAATAGCCTGCGTCATTCTTTTGCAAACTCCAATGGGAATAAGAAACACAGACATTGCATATACCGAAATAGCCAGAGCCACAGCTTTAAGAAGGATCTCCTTTGCTCCTATTGATAGCAATTTTTCCTTCCAACCATTTCTCCTAATAATGATTCTCTCAATAAGGTGAAGAAAACAATCACTCCTATCTGCCCCTACTAAAGCAGGTAAACCCAGATATTTGTCTGAGAGAGCTTCTGTGTCAATATGAAGGGTTTCACAAATATTCGCTTTTACCAACACATGAGTATTAGGGGAAAAGAAAATACTTGATTTGGTCAAGCTCACCAATTTGTTGGAGATATGCCCTAGAGGCAATAATAAATATAGTTATTATTATATCTTTGTGTTTATGATAAATGTTTATATTCATGCTATAATAGTATTAACAAGGAAACATTAATACTTGTGTGAATTGTAAACTTAAATTGAAGTCCCTAGTATAGCCTCTATACTTCACTAGCTTGTTGGTTGATTAAATGATTGTGGTTTCCATATCATGAACATTGAGATGTTATCAACAACAAGATCATATCGTTAGGAGAATGATATGGTGGACATACTCCTATTGATAAGCGTAGCATAAAGATCAAGTCATTTCAATAGTTCAATTGCTATATGCTTTCTGATACATAGTAACCTAATTCCTTCGACCATGAGATCATGCATATCACCTTTACCGGATGGATGCTTTGATGACATCAAACACCACACCGTAACTGGGTGGCTATAAAGGTGGCATTAAGTGTTCGGAAAGTATTGGTTGAAACACATGGATCAAGAGTGGGATTTGTCCATCCACATGACGGATAGATATACTCTGGGCCCTCTCGGTGGAATGTCATCCAATTGGCTTGCAAGCATGTGACTTGGTCACAAGGGATCACATATCACGGGAACGAGAAAAGAGTACTTATCGGTAACGAGGTTGAACTAGGTATGCAGAGATACCGACGATCATAACCTCGGATAAGTAAACTATCGTGAGACAAAGGGAAATTGGTATCGTATGTAAGTGGTTCATTCGATCGCAAAGTAATCATAGAAATATGTGGGAGCCATATGAATTTCCAGATTCCTCTATTGGTTATTGTTCGGAGAAGTGTCTCGATCATGTCCGCATAATTCACGAACCGTAGGGAGACACACTTAAGGATTCGACGTTGTTTTGAGTAGTTATGGTATTATGAGAAAGAAACCGAATGTTGTTCGGAGTCTCGGATGGGATCCGGGATATCACGAGGTGATCCGGAATGGTCCGGAGAATAAGATTCATATAAGGAAAGTCCCGTTTCGGAGTTCGGGAATGATTCCGGTGTTTTCATCGGGAATGTTCTAGAAGGTTCCGGATTGTCCGGCACTCCGGGGGGGGGGAGGGTACATGAGTGTGTCATTGAATGATTGCATCATGTACTAAGTGTTCTTGCTGTTCCAAAAACATGAAAGTCAAATTGCCAGTTTGAAAGTCAAACGGCTAAAACAGGAAACTGTGGGAAACAGGAAACTGTGGGAAACAAGCAAGAGGAGTTGGAACCAACTTGGAGGAGGAGTCCCACTCCTCCAAGCCGGCGCCCAGCCCAAGGCCGACTTGGGGAGGGACTCCCCTCCCCTGGCCGCGCCTCCCCACCCATAAAAGGAGGGGCAGGGCTCCCCTCCTAGAACACACAAGTTCCTATCTTCTACCTCCGGTTTAGAGCCGTTTTGGTTTAGAGCTTCTAATTGCTTTAGCCAGCGGTTTAGAGCCTTCTAATTGGTTTAGAGCCTTCTAATTGGTGTGTCTAATTACTAGACCACTAATAGCCTCTCTCATAAGCTCCACCATACTCGCACCGGCTTAAGGCGAAGCCCTGCGGGATTTCCCCTCTACTTCCGGTACCACGCCGTTGTGCTGCCGGAATCGCGAGGAGAGTGCTACAACCTCCGCTGCCTGCTGGAACAAGGGAGAGGAAGGTATTCGTCGAGTACCGAACGTGTGACCGACTGCGGGAGCGCTGCCGGAACGTGGCGCCGGAAGGATCGTCTACACGATCTTGAGATCGGAAAGAGTACGACTACATCACCCACGAGAATCCGCTCTCGTTAAACGCTTTGGAATCTTCGAGGGTAAGTTATACCATCGACTCGTTGCTACAATCTAGTAGATAGATCTTGGCTTGTTTGTTTGTATGCGATAGAAAATTTTTGTTTTCCATGCTACGAACCCCTACAGTGGTATCAGAGCCGTGTCTATATGTAGATCTGTTGCACGAGTAGAACACAATGGTCATTGTGGGCGTTGATGATTTTATTGTAGATTGCTTTTTGTGTACTTTGCATCTTGCGGTATGTTGGGATGAAGCGGCCCGGGCTAACCTTACATGACATCGTTCATGAGACTTGCTCCACGCTTGACATGCAACTTGTATTGCATAAGTGGCTTTGCGGGTGCCTGTTTCTCCTAGCATAGTTAAGATCCAATTTACAACGGGTAATCAACAATGCTAGTATCAATGTTGTGGTTCTTGTTCGTAAGTTAGAACGACACTTATTGAAAGCCCCAAACCACGTAAAATATGCAAAGAAAGTAGAAGCGTCTAACTTTGTTTTGCAGGGGTGTGCAGTGATGTGATATGGCCATGATTGTGATTATATTTGATGTATGCAATGTTCCTTATTGTAAGTTGGCAACCGGCAGGAGCCATATGGTTGTCTTTAATTTATGTTAAGACCCGCGTGTCTATTCAAAGTAGTTGTAATAGTTGAAGCCGGTGGACGACAACCATGGTGAAGCGTCATTGACCTTGATGCAATGCCAGTGATGATGGAGATCATGTTCGTGTTTGAAGATGGAGATCGGAAGCACAAAGAAGAAAGGCCATATCATATCACATATTATGAATTGCATGTGATGTTAATCCTTTATGCATCTTGTATTGCTTAGTAGACGACGGTAGCATTATAAGATGATCCCTCATGCACATGAATTTCAAATCATAAAGTGTTCGCCCTTAGTTAGCACCGTTGCTAAAGCTTGTTGTTTCGAAGCACCACGTGATGATCGGGTGTGTTAGATTCCGCAAGTGTATACAACGTAAGCAAGCCAGATTTGCTTATGCGGTGGCTAAGGTTTGATCTTGACGAGCCTAGCATGTACAGACATGGTCTCAGGAACACGGATTACCGAAAGGTAAAGCATGAATCATATAGTAGATATGATGAACATGATGATTGTTCGCCATTGAAACTATATCAACTCTCGTGATGATCGGTGTTGATGTAGTGGATTTGGTTCGTGTGATCACTAAAACAATGTGAGGGATGTTGTTTTGAGTGGGAGTTCACCTAGTTTAATTTCATTAATTAATTTGAACTCAATTTGTCATAAACTTAGTCTAAACTATTGCAAATATGTTGTAGATCAATGGCAGCCCCTACCATCAATTTTAATGCGTTCCTAGAGAAAGAAAAGTTGAAAAACAATGGAAGCAACTTCGCGGATTGGTTCCGCAATTTGAGGATTGTCCTCACAGCTGGTAATTTGACCTATGTGCTGGATGCACCGCTGGGTGACCCACCTGCAGCTGATGCTCCCGATGAAGTAAATAATGTTTACCTCGCTCGGAAGAATCAGTACTCCATAGTTCAGTGTGCTATCTTGTATGGTTTAGAATCGGAGCTTCAGAAAAGGTTTGAAGAGTCAGACCCATATGATATTGTCGAGGATCTCAAATTGATTTTGAGACTCATGCGGCAATTGAAAGTTATGAAGCTTCTGAAAAGTTCTTTAACTGCAAGATGGAAGAGGGCAGCTCCGTCAGTGAGCATGTGCTTAAGATGTCTGGGCACGCAAACAAACTTCAAAGCTTGGGTATAGTGATTCCTAATGCTTTGGGGGTTTACCGCGTCCTCCAGTCATTGCCACCAAGTTACAGGAACTTTGTGATGAACTACAACATGCAGAACATGAACAAAGAGTTGCCAGAACTATTTGCTATGTTAAAATCTGCAGAAGTGGAGATCAAGAAAGAGCACCAAGTGTTGATGGTCAATAAGACCACCAAATTCAAGAAGGGCAAGTCTAAGCAAAAGGGACACTTCGAGAAGGGTGGTAAGAAAGTTACCACGCCGACGAAGAAAACCAAGGCTGGACCAAAGCCTGAAACTGAGTGCTTTTACTGCAAGGGAGTAGGTCACTGGAAGCGGAATTGCCCAAAGTACTTGGCGGATTTGAAGAACGGCAACATCAAGAAGAAAGGTATATCTGATATACATGTTATTGATGTGTATCTCACTAGTATTCGTAGTAGTGCCTGGGTATTTGATACTGGTTCGGTTGCTCATATTTGTAACTCGAAACAGGTGCTGCAGAATAAACGGAAGCTAGCAAAGAACGAGGTGACGATGCGCGTGGGAAACGGATCAAAGGTTGATGTAATCGCGGTCGGCACGCTACCTCTTCATCTACCATCGGGATTAGTTTTATACTTAAATAATTGTTATTTGGTGCCTGCGTTGAGCATGAACATTATATCGGGATCTTGTTTATTGCGAGACGGTTACTTGTTTAAATCTGAGAATAATGGTTGTTCTATTTATATGAGTAATATGTTTTATGCACATGCACCTTTGATAGATGGTCTATTCTTATTGAATCTCGATAGTGGAAATACACATATCAACAACATTGAGGCTAAACGTTTGAAATCAAGCGATAATTCGACCTATATGTGGCACTGTCGTCTTGGTCACATCGGAGTGAAACGTATGAAGAAACTCCATTCCGATGGACTTCTTGAATCACTTGATTTTGAATCACTTGAAAGATGCGAAGCATGTCTGATGGGTAAAATGACTAAGACTCCATTTTCTGGTATGATGGAGCGAGCTACGGACTTATTGGAAATCATACATACCGATGTGTGTGGTCCAATGAGTGTAGCATCGCGCAGTGGTTATCGTTATGTTCTTACCTTCACGGATGACTTGAGTAGATATGGGTATATCTATTTCATGAAACATAAGTCCGAAACTTTCGAGAAGTTTAAGGAGTTTCAAAGTGAGGTAGAGAATCAACGTAACAAGAAGATTAAATTTCTACGTTCTGATCGTGGAGGTGAATATCTAAGTTACGAGTTTGGCGAGCATTTGAAGAAATGCGGAATACTTTCACAATTGACACCGCCGGGAACACCACAGCGTAATGGTGTGTCCGAACGTCGTAATCGAACTCTCTTAGATATGGTTCGTTCTATGATGTCACTTACAGATTTACCGCTATCATTTTGGGGTTATGCATTAGAAACAGCCGCATTCACTTTAAATAGGGCACCGTCTAAATCCGTTGAAACGACACCGTATGAATTATGGTTTGGGAAGAAACCTAAATTGTCGTTCCTTAAAGTTTGGGGATGCGAAGCCTATGTAAAGAAGTTACAGCCGGACAAGCTTGAACCCAAAGCGGAAAAATGCGTCTTCATAGGATACCCGAAGGAAACTATTGGGTATACCTTCTATCATAGATCCGAAGGCAAAACATTCGTTGCCAAGAATGGATCCTTTCTAGAGAAGGAATTTCTCTCGAAAGAAGTGACTGGAAGGAAAGTAGAACTCGACGAGGTTGTCGAACCTTCTCTCGAAATTGCGAGTAGCGCAGCACCGGAAGAAGTTCCTATGGTGCCTACACCAATAAGAGAGGAAGCTAATGATGGTGATCATGAAACTTCGGTTGAAGTTACTACAGAGCCTCGGAGGTCAACGAGAACTCGTACCACTCCAGATTGGTATGATTCCGTTATGAATGTCATGGTGGTGGACAACACCGATGATCCCGAGACATATGAGGAAGCGATGATGAGCCCAGATTCCAATAAATGGCAAGAAGCCATGAAATCCGAGATTGGATCCATGTACGAAAACCAAGTATGGACTTTTGTGGACTTACCGGATGGCCGGAAGGCTGTCGAGAACAAATGGATTTTCAAGAAGAAAACAGATGCTGATGGTAATGTTACTGTCTATAAAGCTCGACTTGTCGCAAAAGGGTTTCGACAAATTCAAGGAGTTGACTACGATGAGACTTTCTCACCGGTAGCGAAGCTAAAGTCTGTGAGGATTATGTTAGCAATCGCTGCATATTATGATTATGAGATATGGCAGATGGATGTCAAAACAGCATTCCTCAATGGAGACATTGATGAAGAGTTGTATATGATGCAACCCAAAGGTTTTGTCGATCCTAAAGATGCTAACAAGGTATGCAAACTTCAACGGTCCATCTATGGATTGAAGCAGGCATCCCGAAGTTGGAATCAACGTTTTGATAAGGTAATCAAAAGTTTTGGTTTTATACAAACTTATGGAGAAGCTTGTATTTACAAGAAAGTGAGTGGGAGCTCTGTAGCATTCTTAATACTGTATGTGGATGACATATTGTTGATTGGGAATGATGTAGACCTTCTTAATAGTGTCAAGGAATATTTGAATAATAGTTTTTCAATGAAGGATCTTGGCGAAGCAGCTTACATATTAGGCATAAAGATTTATAGAGATAGATCGAAACGCCAAATATCATTGTCACAGAGTACATATTTGGACAAAGTTCTAAAGAAGTTTGGAATGGAAGAAAGCAAGAAAGGGTTCTTGCCCATGTTGCCCAATACGACCTTGAGTAAAACTCAAAGTCCAACATCGGCAGAAGATAGAGAAAGGATGAGTAAGACTCCCTATGCCTCAGCCATAGGATCTCTAATGTATGCCATGCTATGTACTAGACCCGACATTGCATACGCTGTTAGTTTAACTAGCAGATATCAAAGTGATCCAGGAGTGGATCATTGGACAGCGGTCAAAAACATCCTTAAGTACTTGAGAAGAACTAAGGATATGGTTCTTTCTTATGGAGGTGATGAACAGCTCGTTGTTAATGGTTACACCGATGCTATTTGGAACACCGATCCAGATGATTCTAAATCACAATCTGGGTACGTATTTATTTTGAATGGTGCAGCAGTTAGCTGGAGGAGTGCAAAGCAAAGCGTTGTGGCGAGATCTTCAACTGAATCGGAATACATGGCTGTTTCAGAGGCTTCACAAGAAGCGATATGGATGAAAGAGTTCATTACAGAGCTGGGTGTGGTTCCAAGTGCGCTGGACCCAATGTCTATCTACTGTGATAACATGGGCGCCATAGCCAATGCGCAAGAACCAAGGTCACACAAGAAGCTGAAGCATATCAAGCTGCGTTTTCACGCTATTCGAGAACATATCCAGGATGGGGATATAAAGATTTGCAAAGTACACACAGATCTGAATGTGGCGGATCTGTTGACTAAACCTCTCCCGAGGGCAAAACATGACCAACACCAAACTGCCATGGGTGTTCGGTATATTACCATGTAATCTAGATTAGATGACTCTAGTGCAAGTGGGAGACTGTTGGAGATATGCCCTAGAGGCAATAATAAATATAGTTATTATTATATCTTTGTGTTTATGATAAATGTTTATATTCATGCTATAATAGTATTAACAAGGAAACATTAATACTTGTGTGAATTGTAAACTTAAATTGAAGTCCCTAGTATAGCCTCTATACTTCACTAGCTTGTTGGTTGATTAAATGATTGTGGTTTCCATATCATGAACATTGAGATGTTATCAACAACAAGATCATATCGTTAGGAGAATGATATGGTGGACATACTCCTATTGATAAGCGTAGCATAAAGATCAAGTCATTTCAATAGTTCAATTGCTATATGCTTTCTGATACATAGTAACCTAATTCCTTCGACCATGAGATCATGCATATCACCTTTACCGGATGGATGCTTTGATGACATCAAACACCACACCGTAACTGGGTGGCTATAAAGGTGGCATTAAGTGTTCGGAAAGTATTGGTTGAAACACATGGATCAAGAGTGGGATTTGTCCATCCACATGACGGATAGATATACTCTGGGCCCTCTCGGTGGAATGTCATCCAATTGGCTTGCAAGCATGTGACTTGGTCACAAGGGATCACATATCACCGGAATGAGAAAAGAGTACTTATCGGTAACGAGGTTGAACTAGGTATGCAGAGATACCGACGATCATAACCTCGGATAAGTAAACTATCGTGAGACAAAGGGAAATTGGTATCGTATGTAAGTGGTTCATTCGATCGCAAAGTAATCGTAGAAATATGTGGGAGCCATATGAATTTCCAGATTCCTCTATTGGTTATTGTTCGGAGAAGTGTCTCGATCATGTCCGCATAATTCACGAACCGTAGGGAGACACACTTAAGGATTCGACGTTGTTTTGAGTAGTTATGGTATTATGAGAAAGAAACCGAATGTTGTTCGGAGTCTCGGATGGGATCCGGGATATCACGAGGTGATCCGGAATGGTCCGGAGAATAAGATTCATATAAGGAAAGTCCCGTTTCGGAGTTCGGGAATGATTCCGGTGTTTTCATCGGGAATGTTCTAGAAGGTTCCGGATTGTCCGGCACTCCGGGGGGGAGGGTACATGAGTGTGTCATTGAATGATTGCATCATGTACTAAGTGTTCTTGCTGTTCCAAAAACATGAAAGTCAAATTGCCAGTTTGAAAGTCAAACGGCTAAAACAGGAAACTGTGGGAAACAGGAAACTGTGGGAAACAAGCAAGAGGAGTTGGAACCAACTTGGAGGAGGAGTCCCACTCCTCCAAGCCGGCGCCCAGCCCAAGGCCGACTTGGGGAGGGACTCCCCTCCCCTGGCCGCGCCTCCCCACCCATAAAAGGAGGGGCAGGGCTCCCCTCCTAGAACACACAAGTTCCTATCTTCTACCTCCGGTTTAGAGCCGTTTTGGTTTAGAGCTTCTAATTGCTTTAGCCAGCGGTTTAGAGCCTTCTAATTGGTTTAGAGCCTTCTAATTGGTGTGTCTAATTACTAGACCACTAATAGCCTCTCTCATAAGCTCCACCATACTCGCACCGGCTTAAGGCGAAGCCCTGCGGGATTTCCCCTCTACTTCCGGTACCACGCCGTTGTGCCGCCGGAATCGCGAGGAGAGTGCTACAACCTCCGCTGCCTGCTGGAACAAGGGAGAGGAAGGTCTTCGTCGAGTACCGAACGTGTGACCGACTGCGGGAGCGCTGCCGGAACGTGGCACCGGAAGGATCGTCTACACGATCTTGAGATCGGAAAGAGTACGACTACATCACCCACGAGAATCCGCTCTCGTTAAACGCTTTGGAATCTTCGAGGGTAAGTTATACCATCGACTCGTTGCTACAATCTAGTAGATAGATCTTGGCTTGTTTGTTTGTATGCGATAGAAATTTTTTGTTTTCCATGCTACGAACCCCTACACAATTGCCCCGAGTTTGCACAGTAGGTATCCAGAACTTGTTGTAGGGAAGTTGCATTAGTCAAATCTGCCTTCATGAGAATTAAGGAATCATCAGCGAATAATAAGTGTGAAACTGACGGTGCATTTCTGCACACCCTAACCCCATCAATGCCACCAACTTCTTCTTCAAACGACAAGAGACTAGATAAACCTTCTGCACATAACAGGAACAGGTATGGTGAGAGAGGATCCCCTTGTCGAAGCCCTCTGGTTGGAGTGAACATCTCAGTTTCATCGGAATTAAAGCGTACTTGATATTTAACGGAGCTAACACAAGCCATCATCAAGAAGATCCACCTTTCTTCAAACCCCAACTTTCTCATCATATTTTCCATGAAAACCCACTCAACCCTGTCATAAGACTTGTGCATATCTAGTTTTACCGCGCATGCACCATATGAGCCTGATCTCTTCTTCTTAATAGAATGTACACATTCAGTGATGAGACGACCAGTCACAAATGCACTTTGAGTAGGGGAAATTATTTCTGGGAGGATAGCCTTCAAACGAAAAGCCAGCATTTTTTAAATGATTTTATAAATAACATTGCATAAGCTAATAGGGCGAAACTGATTAATAGACTCCGGGTTGTCCACCTTGGGAATAAGAACCACAGTGGTGTCGTTCCATCCTTCAGGTATAATTCCGATATCCATCGCATGGAGGATCTCAGTAGTAATCTCGTCACCACAAATATCCTAGAATTTTTTGTAAAACACCACATGTAGACCATCTGGACCCGGAGCCTTATAGTCTCCAATACTAAACATTGTTTTCTTCACATCCTCTTGAGTGTATGGTGCCAAAAGTTTAGCGTTCATCTCTTGTGTCACTTTAGTTTGCACCTTAGCTAGGAGAGTCGGATCCGTCACTTGCACCTCCGACGTGAAGATATTAGCAAAATAGTGATGAATAAGAGGTTTAAGAGAATCGGTACCTTCTATCCAGTCATTATTGCTATACCTTAATTTTTTGATCAAGTTTTCATTGCGGCTTGTAGAAGCAAATTGGTGGAAAAAAGCAGTATTTCTATCTCCCTGTCTCAACCAATTAGCACGAGATCGTTGAAGCCACTGAATTTCCTCCTGCTCTAGCAACATTTCAATCAGATCAGCCATCTCCTTTGCCTTTTCCTGATTATTCGTGGTCATAGGCCCATTCATAGCCTCATCAAACTCTCGTTGGGTTGTACGAATTCGTTGCTTCGGCCTCTTAAGAATACTGCGATCCCACTGATGTAACGACTTGTGCATATGGTTGAGTTTAGCTAACATCCCTCCGTCCAGAACTTCAGCGTTAGCCCCATCCCAGGCCTTTTGCACTACCTCACAAAAATCTTTTTCCTACAGCCACTTCCCTTCAAACTGTGGAGCTTTATGATGCCGTGGATAAAGACTAGCATAAGAACAGTCAGTATCAATATAAATTGGTCTATGGTCTGAACGGGCAAACTCCATATGTTGAACCTCTGCATCCGGATGCATATTCCGCCACGCATTATTTACAATAACACGATCAAGGCGCTCTCTGATATTCCCCCTTTTCCAAGTGAAAGGATCCCCACA
This sequence comes from Avena sativa, assembly GCA_916181665.1. Classification (NCBI taxonomy): domain Eukaryota; kingdom Viridiplantae; phylum Streptophyta; class Magnoliopsida; order Poales; family Poaceae; genus Avena; species Avena sativa. The sequence goes on from OV702282.1 coordinate 203,285,150, forward strand.
AAGCCTAGATCGCCGAGAGCATATTCCGAAAGAACATCTCGGAACGCTTGCATGTATGGTTGTGGCCGGGGATTGCCTCCCCCTTTTTCATGTGAGAAGAGTATCTCATTAAAATCTCCAATGATCGCCCATGGTAGCTCATACTGATTACTGAGGTCTCTAATATTGTCCCACGTTTTATATTTATCCTCCCACCTTGGCTCTCCATAAATTCCAGTGAGTCTCCATATTTTATCAGGACTTTCAATAATACGCACATCAATATATTTAGGGTCACAGTAAAGCTGTTGAATATTTAATCCCCTCTTCCAAAGCATAAGAACACCACCACTCCGTCCATTGCTAGGACTGACAATTTTATAGTTCATCTTTAAACGTCTACGTAAACAGTCTGCCGGATAGCTGTCCAGATGTGTCTCTGACAAAAACACCACATCAGGGTTGCCTCGCCTTTGGACATCCAAAAGCGCTCGAACTGCCGGGTCATTCCCCAAACCCCGGCAGTTCTTGCCTAAGATCCTCATTGATCCCGGCGGCGCTCCTCACTAGAGCCCGCCGATCCTTTGTTTTCAGTGGTTTCTCTTCTTCTCATGTCCTTGGTCTCTTTGGATCCCTCGGTGTAATTGGACTAAGCGGTGCCGATGGCTCAAATTGATGTACCATCGCTCCCACCATGCTCGGGGAATCTACTGTAACAATATCAGTCTTAGAATTAGCATTAGCCATCATAACATCGGGCTGCTGGGACACCTAAGCCACTGTGGTGTCTTTCTTACTTAGGTCGTCTGCATCTTCATCCATAAGATTTTCAGAAAACGTACCATCTGACAATTCTCTATTATCTGAACCAAACCGGCCAATCAGTCCCCAACCTGCAGACCGTCCTCCTCTTGCAAAGCCTCGCCCTCCACCTCTTCCACGTGAGGGTCTACCCCTCGGCCGGATGCTCCATTCAGCCCTTAAGTCTTTAAAAATAAGTTTTTCAGTTGCATGCATCCCATCGCCATGGTCTTTAAATTCATGTCCCAAATGACCGCAAACCTGACACCAGTTTGGTATATTTTCATACTTTACTAAGAATAGCTCCCTCTTCCCAGCTCTGATCAAGGACGACACTAATTTCAATGGTTTCCTGACGTCCAGCCTGACCCTAGCTCTATAGAACTTTCCTTCGAAATCAGTCGATATTGGTTCAGTCGCAATCCATTCTCCAACTTTAGATGCAAGAGATTTCACCAATTGTGCGTACCCTATAGGAAGGTCGTGGATTTGGATCCAAACATCAATATGAAATAATTCAATCAGAGAAGGTTTAGTAGAGCCATCATAAGGTGCAATCATCACCGGGTTCCCGCGAAACTAACATGGTCCTCCTTGCATCACCCTCTCCCAATCCCCCAGGCAAGAAAATTGAAAAGTGTGTAGATTGCCCTCTAGAGATTTTGTTTTCACCTCCTGAGCCAGATCCCACGCCGACTTCATATTTTTAAAGAACCAAAAGCTCGAGTATTCTCCTTTAGTATGGACTTTAGCAATGGCCAACCATCGGGTCGCCTCCACCGGCGGCGGCCCTTCCTCTTCGAAGACTACATCATCCAGATCCTCCTCGCAGATCCCCAACCTTTCCATCATCTCCATCACGTCGCCGCTCGAAAAACTCGAGCCCTTATCCGCCATAGATGCGATCCGAACTCTTCTAGCACAAAACCCTAAACCCCCAGCCCCCGTGCACCACCGCGAGTCAAGACCGGGAAGCGATACGCGATCGCCCCTAGCTCAGCCTGAACTCGATCAGCAGATTGGGGTTGAAGATTGGGGAAAGATTCTCAACGCCGACAATTGCCAACGAGAGGAGGAGACACCCTACCGTGAGGGAAAAGAACTCAGGATTCGGCATCTGGTGTGTTTCTTTAATTGATCAATAAAGTCAGCTCTCCTAGAGAAACATGCCAACCTTTATTAAAAAAATGTGGGTGTGGAATCGCGAATTGTCGTGTTTGCAGTCATCGCAACCACAAGGTGCTCAAAGAGGCGACGTCATTCGGTGATCCCTATTCTACACTCATTGCAACGGTTTGTGAGGAAACACATACCCTACTTCCTCTTAACAAGCCGGCCTAGTAAGAGACTTTTGTCTCTGGTTTTTCCCGGTTTAGGGAAAGATTTAGAACTTTTTGGTTTGGTTATTTATGATTCTTTCACTTCTTCTTTTTCTTTTTCTGTTTTCTTTTTCTTTTCAGATTTTTGTTTTTCTTTTTCTTTTTTTCTTAAAAACATTTTCAAATCTGGATTTTTCAAATATGAACATTTTCAAATAGGATTGTGTCTGGTGTTCGGCCTGAATGACGTCCGTCCTGGGCTGGCCCATTACAGGTACGGTTTCCTCCTTATTTTTTATTTCTTTTTAGTTTCAATTTCTGTTTTTCTTTTTCCTTTTATGTTTTCTGTAAAAAAACTGTTTTTCTTTTATTTATTTTACTTATACTGAAAAATATTCAGATTACAATTTTGAAATTATTTAACTTATGAAAAGTATTTAGATTTGAAAAATGTTAAGATTTTAAAAATGTTCATATTTAACAATGTTTATATTTAAAAATATTCAGATTCTTAAATTGTTCAAATTTTTAAAGTGTTCAGATTTGTAAAATATTAGGATTTTTGGAAAATATCAAAAAAATAAAAATGTTCTGATTTGGAAAATAATAAAATTTTAAAATCTTCATATTTAAGAAATTTTTTATTTATCAAAAATATTTTAGTTTTGAAAGAGTTACCGGATTTTAAGAAAGGGAAAACAAGCCCGTGTCTGTTATTGGACCGCATTGACGCGGCCCTGAAAAAAGGCGGAGCCTCGCTCCTCGTCATTCGACATAAGACAGATGATATGGGATGCTCTTTTCGAGCCCATGAAACTAACAAAGCAACCCAACCAGTGAAGTGTTTCAATTATAAAACTAGTGTGACCAGCATGAGAGTCCATGAGGATCCACCGCGTGTAACTGCAAGCCCCCTAACCGTGATGCACAAGAAAGTTAACGATCTCCCCTTAGGTAAAAGGAAAAGTTAAAAAATTACAGACACGGACCTTGTTTGTTTGTTTTCTTAAAATTTTACCTATCTATTGATATGCAAATACCCCCATCCAGAAAAAGATGTCTCAGTTTAGATATATATAAATCTAAACAAAGCTAAGACAATTAGAGAGAGTATATCTTTTACTTATCCCAATATATGCGTGTTCAACTCCCTGCAGCAAAAAAAAATCTCCCTGCAGCAATTTTTAGAAAGACCCGAAGTGACTTATTTAGAAAAGCATATATGCACCATTAGTCTTGGTCGATCAACCTTCTTTTTTCAAAATTCCATCATTATATTAATAAACATCAACAGCAATACAAAGACGTCTAAAAATAATAAAAATATAAACAGATCATTGGACCACCTAGCAATAACTACAAACACTAGCGTGAGCCAAAGGCGTGCCGCCGTCCTTACCCGCAAGGGCGAAGCTAGAATAGGATATCATTGGTGTTACTCTTCTAAGTATAGTGGTATAAATGTAAATTTAAGAGAGTAGTTTGGTAGTTTTAAAGGAGATTAACAAAACCCATTGGTGTCATTTGGCATTGATGCTTACATGCTTGCTCCACCACTGCGCCCCTCCATCACCAGAGCCGGAAAAAGCTTGTCGTAGTAGAGTTTGTTATAGTAGACAGATGAAAAGTCACCGTGCTAAAACCATAATGAGGACAATACACCAGAACAGCAACCATTGCCAATAATGAGAATCGTAGATTGGGAGAGACTGACATAAAAACAGACCAACGAATACAATCCTAGGAGATCCACCAGACATACGGCTCCACCGCCCCCCATCGTCGCTAGATGCACCACCGGAATGAGGATAGAGCAGGAAGGACCCTATTCCGACTTTAGGACATTAGCTGTCGGCTCAACATCTCGAACAAGACACTAACAAAACGAGCTAAACAAAGAACTAAAAAATCCCGTGGGCTTAGACGGATCTATATTTTGTGTTCTCACTGTCAGTCAGATAAACTTATACTCCCTCCGATCAAAATTAATAGCCTAATTCGAATATAGTCATGTTTTAGTGATGGGTTAATTGGATAGATGCCATCACAATTTTTGGCTATTTGAAAACGCCATTGTAACTTTCATCTTTCTAAAAACACCACTGCAATCCTTTCTACATTTTATAAATATCATTCCGCCTATTTAAACACATATATATCGGCCAATATATACTTATATTTTTGTTGTACATACGTGTATATGGTGAGCCGTAGCTGAATCAGGTCAGGACGTGACAACATAAAATTGGAAAAATGAAGCGATAAATTTGTGATAGAATAAAGTTAGAGAAACTAATACTTCCTCCGACCCATATTAGTTGACTCAAGTTTATCTAGACTTATATATATCTAGTTAAGTATCTAATCTAGATGCATTCGTATCTAAACAAAATTGAGTCAACTAATATGGGTTTATGACTTCCTACAAATCAGATGCTCATGCTCACAGCTTGTGGATGAGCTAGTAATTGAGAAATTACAGGCTAAAAACTTATATTCTACACTTGGTAGTATGGTCAAGCAATGGTATAATAATAAGGTTAACCGACATAGGGTGACTGACATAGGCCGACATACCCAAGAATGTCGGTGTATCCAAGCCGACATATAAAGTATGTCGGCATAACATATATATATATATATATTATTATATGCAATTTCATCAAGGCCGAGTTATCGAGGCCGGGGTCGACATATGGGGTTAACATATGATCACAGATTATGTGTCAACCTCTAATTCAATGTTTCTGCTCATTCCTAGGAAATCCGGAAGAGATAAGCACGGCTATGTTAGTTAGTTGTGCCCCAAAATGTCCCATCAAGGATTTTCAAGAGGGGACAGTTGTCAGAAAGACCATTAGCGATCATGGGCACGTCAAGTCCCATCGCCGACAAGAAAAACATCTAGACCCAGCCAACGACTTTTGCTACAGCATATTCCATGCCACCTCAGCTCTAACTTGTAACTTGGGCACCCTGGGCACCCCTTTATAATATAGTTAACCACCATGTTAACTAATTGATTACGATGCAGTGCCTCGACATGACATGAGCGTGAAAGAGATTTAAGAATCTGTTTTCTTTATAAGGGCTAAAATCACTTTTTTTTGGCTTTTTAACCCCATATTGTAGGGTGGATCTTGAAAGATAGGAAAGATCTCCCTCCATCCATCTATTCAGATATCTAAAAAAGAATCGATTTCTATTTCATGAAACCTTTGATTCAAAGAACTGCGCTTCGCCCCCCCCCCCCCCCACCCACACCCACACACACACACACACTCATGAAATGGCTCTGCTGCAATGGATGGCAGAGGGTCCGTCCTCGTGTCAGCAATTGAAATCCGGTTCCTGGCAGAGAAAAAAGATCTACCGAATAGGTATTGATACAAATACCTCGAGATGGATTGGGATACATATTCGTTCATAATATAAATAGAGTATAGTATGATTTATTCATCTAAGTGGATACGAGAGCGGGACCTGACCATTCCCCTCTCCACTCCCTCCCTCCCCACCCCATTCTCCTTGAGAGTCGCCCCAGCTTTACCGCGCCGATCCCGAGCGGTCTCCGGCGGCGTTGCCGGCCGGAGATGGCGAAGGAGAGGCGCCGGAGTAGGAGTTAGGTCTAGGTGTAGTTTTCTCGGCGCTTTGCCGTGTAGTTGGAGTAGGGCATGGGGATTCTTGGACCGATCCCTGTGTAGTTCGAGTGCTTTCCTTGTCGACGGAGCTCTGGTGGTCAGAGCCATCGTCGGCAGTGGCTTCCTCGAAGATCTCCGCAATAAGGTCCCCCCCTGCGAGCTCCTATTCAGGATTGCTGTGCCGTTGCTCCTCCTGTTCCTGGCCGACCGTGGCGGCGATGAGGAAGGGAGGTGCGTATGGCCGGCGACTGTCTCCGGCGCTTCACGAAGATCCTCCTATAGCTCGGTGCCTTGGTGTAGCGCCGGTTGGAGTCCGCTTTTGCTCTTATCCCGTCTTTCATGGAGGAAGCGGCTGAGATCCCTGGCGGCGGATCTTCCAAATAATCACCTCTGCCTGCGCTTCATCATCTCCATCGCTCAAAGCATCGTCCCGGCCGGCCAAGGTGGCGAGGGGGAAGTTGGTTTGGATGTTGGTCTCGATGTTATGCGCAGGTTGATGCTGCACCGAGCTCATCGCCGTGTGGCCATGGCGGCCATAGGCATCTTCGGCCGCAAGAGCGGCAAGATCGCGCGCCCCTGTGGCATGCTTGCGACCTCCAGGATGGAGGCTCTCTGGGAGCCCTGCGTCGGCGCTCCTCGTCTTCTTCTCGCCAAGTGGTGCGTCCCCGGCAGGAGCAAGATGGCCGGCGGCAAGGCTCCTTCGTCGGTGGGTTGGTCAAAGGACCCGATTGCTTTGTTCAGGAAAATATTAGGGTCCTCCGTGCATATGTTCAGGACTGCTTTCCTTCTTATTTTCCTTTTAGGTCCTGTTTGTAAAATGTAACCGACCGACAGTAATCAAAAGGCAGCACTGGGGTTCTTCGAGGCCCTTCCTTGTTCAAAAAAAAATCTAAGTGGATAAGTCTAGAAGCACTTCTTTTTATTTTTAGAAAATGGTAAAATTTTAATATATCTTTTCTTTATGGTATAGAAGGGGTGAGATTAGGCTCCTCTTTATTTTTTTCATTTCTTAATTTTGTATTCTGCTATTCCGATGAATATAAAGGTGTACCAGAGCCTCCTAAAAGAGGGTTGATCCGGTTACTTCATTTTTTTCCTGAGCACAAAGAGAGGCAAAAAAACTTCATCTTCTTCCTCTTGTATATAGCTCGAGGAGCACTTGTAGCCACATTATGATCATGATTATGAGATCTAGCATGCAGGAGTAGGAGTTTTATCTTAATAGAAGAGCCCTGAACCTGGATAAATCGAGTGTGTTTGTGCTTGTATGTTCACGTTCATGTGCGGTCTCCACCGCGCTCTTCCTCTCCGGATTCCTCTAGCGTTCATCCGACCCCAACTCAAGCCATCCCATGGCATCTGCCATGACATCGCCATGACAGGTAGAGATAGAATATGCGGCCAATCTTGCTTCAAATGCAACACATTTGTCAGACTCAAGCTTGTGGACGCAGCACATCTCAAGACAATTTAGTGATATGCCGTGGATGTGGGGTCTTCAATACAGCCTGGAGCATAGTACATATCCACGAGGTCCTAACATCCATGAAATTGCAACAAAATCAAGTTCAACCGCGGCCAAATCAAAAAATCTCAAATCGGAAGCAAACCCTAACCCTGTAGAGAAATTGGGGGAATCTAAACTTATCTCTAAATACGACTGGCTCAATCTCTCGCCGTCATTCCGTCATTCCAGCTCCGCATGGTGACTTTGGCGACCGCATAGACGGTTGTAGAAAGAGAACGCATTAGTTTTCACAGGAACATTGTCTCCGCCATTGATGACCAGAGACGAGGGAGTTGACTGTAGCGAAGCGACCATGGAAGAGAGACCGATAGGGGATTGTGGTTTTGGTTTCGGTGATATGTACAGTATGTAGTTTTCTTAGGCAGTTATATCGAGTGTACCGTTAGCGTACCAGTAGTTGGTTTTCAGGCGGTGTTCCATAGGTAAGTATTCCAGTTATTGATTCATATATGTGTACTTCACATATGGGAGCAGTGAGGACCGCACATGTAGTTCACAGTCATTGATTCATACTAGTACTACCATTACTGGAATTCAAGAAAATGATTCCTGCTGAATGATGGTCATCTGAGTGAACCTTTCGCATAATTCGTCTAAATCCTGAACTTACATGTGACTTGTCGATACGTCGCGATGCAACGCATCTGCCAGCTTACACACCATTTCACACGAGAGATCAAATGGAGCTACATATGCATGGTTTGGAATATTCTGGACAAGGACGTACCTGGAAACGAGACGTCAAGTCGTTATTGGCGCCAAGAAAACATGTTTTGCGTTTTTTGGATGGGACAACCGGATACCTGGCCACAGATCTGGTTGCTAGCAACCTCTTGTACAGTCTCTTCAACAAGTCTGGATGTCCGTACCAATCATCCAACGACACATTTGGTGGCATCTTGCTCTTGGCATGTGTATCGCCTCTGCATGCACAATTTATGAAAAAAGCGTAAGCAAAACAAGAGAGGGGCTAAAAGGCTCCAGGATTATTTCTCAGGAGCAACCTCAAAGTTCAAACTAAAGTGAAGTTTGTTTTTCTCAGTCTCTACTAGGTTTGAGTTAAGGGAGGTTGCTGAGTACTGTACTGTGTTACGATCCCAGTTGATACAACCACTCAAGATGAAGGATTGACAAAATTCTAGATATCTGGAGCTAGTAGGAGAGATATGGGGTACACAAGGACATAGAAATAGGGAGGAAGGAGTCCGCCGCCCTTGCCAGGGTTCTCCAGTTCACGTTCTAGTTCCTCGATGCCCATCCTGTCGTCCTTGATCCCCTTTAAGCATAGCCTGTTGCCTTGTTCTGTTATCACGCCTTGGGCCTTTAGTCCTGACCGGTACATCAGCCCACACGGTCCGTGACATTCTCCCCTCCTTAACATCCGGCTTGCCCTCAAGCCGCTATCATCAAAAACCCGAGCAGCATGACCACCAGGATCCCACGGAGCATACAATTCCAATGTGCTATGCCTGTTGCACACCACCGACGACCAGGTTGATGAATTCCTCTGCATCCTGGTACTCCATCTCACACCACTATCCTTCCAGCACTGGATCGGTTTTAAAGCACCGTGTGGAATATTTTGTAGAACAAAGCACCTCTTCTTGGATTTGAAGGCAAACAAATGCATCCCCTCTCTTACTTGGTCCACCACCCAAATAAGTCCGGTGTTTTATCTCGTAACTCATATATGTGTAGTGCTCCATCCTATAAGAAAACCAGTAGATAATCTGCAGCCGCTTGCTCTCCCAGAATAAATCATCACATGCACTAGAGAGGCTAGAACAACCTCGGCCCATACAGGCAGGATACACGAGAAGTGTCTCAGGGCACTGTAACTGGTCCCGATGCAGCTTGACGAATACACTGCTAGTAGCAGCACCTTGTGATCTCCATGTAACCTTTAACTGACGTCCATTCTCAAGTAAAGCAGCAACCAATCTCTTGTGACGAACCAGAAGGTTTGTTTCCAGCAGCGACCAAGGCGGTGGTAACAGTTGGGTACTCCAAACTTTCTTGCCATGCTTGGGTCTCATGTGTCGATACCAAACCACCCGAATCAGCTGAGCTCCCATTCGATAGCAACTGAACGAGGGCCATGGTATAGGCCGTAACTCATCTCTGTTGCCCATGTCCTCTACTTCCATGTACGACACCAACCTCCTCTGCACACTTGCGACACAGGCTTCACCAAACAATTCATCCCAGGGCACTAGAACAGCCGTGCACGTGGTCTTTAGACGCAGAGATGTGATTGCGACCTCATCTTCGAAAGCGTCAACACCGCAGCCGGCTTTCGAACCCCTGATTGGCATCATCAGGCCATGCCAACGGACACCCAATGGTCGTAGCACAGGGACGGGCACAGCCTCCTCTGCGGCTGGAACAAACTGGAGCACGTCCCTCGAAGTTGGAGCTGCAGCCATGGCATGGGTACTATCATTGATGATGTGTTTTTCATCGAGGTCATCCTTTGAACACTTACCGAGTGACTGCTGTTCCAACTCAGGGACAACAGACACAGACAAACTGTCGGCAGGCAAGGCATCAGCTGCTGCCGGCACGACCTGCGGCTCTTCTTCCACAACCATGGGCTCTTTGTGAGAAACAACAACTGTTGCTCTAGAGCGAAGAATAGTCGAGGTCGGAGGCGGCGGAGGAACCTTAGTCTTGGCGAGCATGCTGTCAAGAGTCGCCTTGATTTCAGCCAATATTTCACTGACCGTCTTCTCCTCCTTTTTGGTAGTTGTTGAAGTAGAGGAGTCGACCATCACAAGACCATCGAGCATGCGATAAGAGGCAAGCGCGACAGACACCACCTCTTGGCTCCCTGTCTGGGTGAGATCAGGCTTGGGGGCGAAGCATGTTGTTCGGGGTGGGCTCCATGTCGTGGCACTCGACCGTGGTGACTGCTGTAGACCAAGCACTGTATGGTGTGTCGTCGTAGAAGTAGGCCGGGACCAACCCGTCGGGTGTTGTGATGTTGGTGTAGATTGGAGGCAGGTGCTCCACCGTGAGGAAGCAACAACCGTTGTACAAAGCTCGCCATCCAGTGCATCGCGAGCTTGAGCTGCCTCCCACTTGAAACGGAACTGGACATAGACCTCCACCCCATAACTCCCATCAGCCACCATCTCGTATGCACACAAAAGACACCAAGCATGATGACGATAGAACACTTGGCACAGTGATTCCATGGTTAACTGCTGGTGCACGTGGCTCACCCTGGCATGAAGAACACCTTCTGGGCACAACAACTTGTGGGTCGGCATTTCGTCGAGTAGGTTGCAGGCAGAGCGGTTCGTGGTTGGCGAGAGGGGAAAAAATTCTAGCCAGATTTGAGGTGGAACGAGAGAAGATTGAATCGATTTGGGGGATGAATAAGTGGGGCAAGGTGGTGGAGCTTGGGAAAAACAAATATGACTGGATTTGGTGGAGTGTATCAAATCAAGACTGATTGAGAACGAACTAATGGATTTTTTTTTGCGGGATTGGCTCTGATACCAGATTGTTACGATCCCAGTTGATACAACCACTCAAGATGAAGGATTGACAAAATTCTAGATATCTGGAGCTAGTAGGAGAGATATGGGGTACACAAGGACATAGAAATAGGGAGGAAGGAGTCCGCCGCCCTTGCCAGGGTTCTCCAGTTCAGGTTCTAGTTCCTCGATGCCCATCCTGTCGTCCTTGATCCCCTTTAAGCATAGCCCGTTGCCTTGTTCTGTTATCACGCCTTGGGCCTTTAGTCCTGACCGGTACATCGGCCCACACGGTCCGTGACATACTGTTTGCTTACCCGGAACGAGTGTCTGTCCCCAAGATGCCATGTTTCCGGTGATAATAACATCACGCGCAGATCTTGCCATGGATCTGGTATCTCAGTCTCAGCCTCATCAACCTCTGATCTCCACTGTTAGAAGTAAATAACATCAATTGTTGATGAACTGAAACAAACAAAAAGGCAAGACAATGCATAGTTAAGCAACCGCTAAATGACCACGGAACCTAACAGAGGTTCTCAGTCCTGGCTAGCCATTGCTCATGTGCAAGTCTAATAGCTCAAGCAAGAAACAGCACAAACTAACCAAATATATGCCAAGTCAAAAACTATAATGTGCAGAGAAAGCGTGTGTTAAATCACCCAAATATTACGCTGATATAGGAGAACCAAGTTTGTTTCCGTGTCAAATATCCTCTTGCACGCAAGATACAGTTGCAGTCGAAATCCAAGAAAAAGCAACAGAACAAATATATGACTGTTGCTGAATGATGATCACCTGATGCCTTTCGATGCAACCCTGACCTGACATTTACCGGGGTACACTTCCATTTCACAGCAGACACAGCCACGCATGGCTTGGAATATTCTGGACAAAGACCTGAAAACGAGATGTGTCCTTGGCGCGGAGCAAATGTGTATCGTGTTCTGAATGGGACAACCAGCTAGCTGAATCATTCACAGATCTGGACACCAACCTTTTGGCAGAATTATTATAGTCATCAAAGCCATACCAATCATCAGCCGACACCACGGTGACGTTTTGGCATGTACAATAATTCACATACAACATGACAATGGACACATCCAAACGAGTGTCCTCTACTCGGTGCAGACCTAAACTGCGAGAGATCTCAGATAAATCCGCAAAATTGCCACACCACCCACCAAAAGAGGTGGCTTTGAGTTCCCCTCGTTTATTCAAAAGCTTAAGCTAGAGCTAAAAGGCTCCAAGATTGATCCGTTTAACATGGAAGTATGAAAGAAATCCGAGTTATAGGAGCTGGAAGCAGCCTGATGATTATTATCGGAGTTGCAACTTGCATGAGAACAAGCACACTGCAGGAAGAAATTGAACCTGTAAATTATTGGATACTATCTTTCTTCAGACCCTAGCATTGCGCTCGTTCATCCAAGAGGTTACTGAATACTGCTTGCTTACCTAGAGTGTCTCCAGACTTGAAGCATAGATCTTGACAGAGATTGACCTTTGGTATCTCAACCACTAGTCTCACTTGCCAGTAGGACTGCAAGGGGCCATTGTCAAAGAACTGAGACAAACATACAAAAATGTAAGACAAGGGGGCATGGTGGAATCAGCCTTGCAATAAGGGAACAAACTCATAATAAGTAGAAACACCAAAACTTGACAGAGTCAACAATGCGAGTCCTTGTCAGCTATATATATGTTGGACAGTGATCTGTAGCCTAAGGAACAAACCGACCAAAGTTGAACACCTAAGAAACATAATGTGCATAAAGATCATGCATCAAATCATCCAAATGCTGTGGTATATATGAGCCCAAAAGATTATTCCTTTATTATTTTAAGGGAACCACAAGTTTAAGTTGGTCAATAAACATTGAAATTGTTCGTTTGTACAATTACATAACAGCCATGTCCCAACTGCAGCCATATCAGAAGCATAACTCACAACAAACTATATTTAACCAAAGAAATAATGAATGGGCAAATGCATTGACTGCTAAAATAATCTTTAAGTAACTCAAGGCACATGTATAACCAACAGGATGGACACCAGTAACATAATACAAAATCCAACAACAGACATTCGCTACAGAGCTATGACAATGGAGCAAAGGAATGAAGACACACACCCCAATGACCATGCCATTCTAAGACTGTAAACCCAGAAAAAATGAAAATGAAGCAAAGAATAAACATTCTGAATTTCTGGCATAAGATAATAGCAACTATAACTGAACCCTATCAATAGCTGCTTATGGATTCCGCCGATGCGCCTCTTTTTCCTGGACAAGGAAGTTTATTTAAGCCACAGCAGGCATGTCCTTGAGCCAGGCATCAAGTGGCTTGCCAATGGAGTAGACAATGAACCCAATCTCCCTGAGCTTCTCAGAGTCAACAACATTCCGGCCATCAAAAACAAAGGCAGGCTTCTGCATGCTGTCGTAGATCTTTTTGTAGTCAAGTGTCTTGAATTCATCCCACTCGGTCAAGATGCAGATGCCGTGGGCATCCTTGGTAGCCTCATATGCATCCCAGGTAACTGAGACTTGCTTTGTGGTGGTGGGGCTCATTGGCTGGAGATGAACAGGGTGGTCCCAGTCAAATTTGTTCATCGCAAGGTCACGCTGGATTTGGTCTTCAGTCACCTGAGGATCATAAATGCTGATCTTGGCCTTGTCACCAAGCAGGCCCTTGCAGACATCAATAGCAGGAGTCTCCCTGGTGTCACCAGTGTCCTTCTTGAATGCAAAGCCAAGCACAGCAATCTTCTTGTTAGCAACAGTGTTGAACATAGAGGAAACAACACGGTTCACGAACCGGCTCTTCTGGTAGTCATTGATCTTGATGACCTGCTTCCAGTAGTTGGCGACCTCAGGGAGGCCATTGCACTCACAGATGTAAACCAGGTTCAGGATATCCTTCTGGAAGCAAGAGCCTCCAAATCCAACACTGGCATTCAAGAACTTTGGGCCGATCCTAGAGTCCTTGCCCACAGCATAAGATACCTCAGAAACATTTGCACCAGTAGCCTCACAAAGGGCTGACATGGCGTTCACGGAGGAGATCCTCTGGGCCAAGAATGCATTGGCTGCAAGCTTAGACAGCTCTGCAGACCATAAGTTGGTTGTCAGGATCTGATCCTCAGGAACCCAATGAGCATACACAGCCTTCAGCGTCTGAACAGCCTTTTGGCCTTCTGGGGTCTCACGTCCTCCAATAAGAACACGGTCAGGGTTAAACAGGTCCTGGATGGCAGTACCCTCAGCAAGGAACTCTGGGTTGGAGAGGATCTGGAAGTTGATGCCGTTGCTGTTGTGGGTCAAGATCTTCTCAATCGCCTCAGCAGTCTTGACTGGAACAGTGGACTTCTCGACCACAATCTTGTCTGATTTGGCCACATCAGCAATCATGCGAGCTGCACTCTCCCAGTAGGTGAGGTCAGCAGCCTTGCCAGCTCCAAGACCACGGGTCTTGGTTGGGGTGTTCACCGACACAAAGATGATGTCAGCCTCACTAACATGCTTCTCAATGTCATTGCTGAAGAAGAGGTTCTTTCCACGGCACTGCTTCACGACATCATCAAGGCCAGGCTCGTAGATTGGAAGAGTGTCACTGTTCCAGGCATCAATACGGGACTTGGTGATGTCTACCACAACCACCTGAATGTCAGGGCACTTGAGGGCGATGACCGCCATTGTTGGGCCACCGACATAACCAGCTCCAAGGCAGCAGATCTTCACCATCTTGCCTGTCTGATGAAAGCAAATTGTCATGATTGCAGCACAAGACTCAGCAACTTGGTAGAAATAAGAAAAATAAGGAACAGGACGATATGAAACATCAAAATTTTCGAACTGTGTAAACTAAATTAGCATGACTAACTAATCCTCCCCAATCAAAAATACAGGGGGGAATTCCATTCCATAAACTAAACAGTTGAAGTTACTAATAGTTACTGCAAATGTTCATCAGAAGTTGTAATCAAATTGCATACCGCTTACAAGAGTTGTATAGATGAAATCTATATGTCATGCAGTAAGACAATTTACAAAACACTGACCAAATAATTAGGTGAAACTGACTTTGTTAATTTTTTGCCGGAACTCAGGCCATTTTGGGCGTCAACACAAAATTGCCGCTAAATTTACCCGCTCAAACATGTTGTTGCATGTTCAAGTGTCATAAACATTTTTGGAAAAAATTACTGCTACCTGGCGCATAATGTACAGTACCAAGATCTATAGTAGGTAGTACAACCGGGAACTGAACCCCCGATATTTCCGGGAAATAAACTGCTAGCAGTACTCCAGCAGCAAACACATCCGTGCGAAACTGGACGGATCTCCCCCCTCCACGGCAACCCGGTACAACTACGGGGTAATGGATACGGAGGTGGCGCGAAGCCCGGAGGGGAGTTCGATCGGCGGAGAGGGGTCCGGTGACAGCCCAGATCTCGCTACGCGTACACCGGAACGAACAAGCAGCCACTCGAGGATCAGGATCACGCAGCACTCACAAGATCTCTCCACGCACAGGCACACGCAAACGGGATGAACAGGCGCGAAGCTCACTCGCGGATCGAGAAGCACTACGAGGAAGAAGATAGTAGAGGACGAGAGTGATCTGGTGTACCTTGGCGGCAGGCAGGCAGCCTACTCGTGCGTGGCGCGGTTGGTCGTCGGAGCGCGAGGACAATGAGGAGAACAGGGGGAGGAGGAGCGGTTGCGAATTGGTGGTGCTGGTGATGCCCGGAGCCGGAGGGGAGGGCCCTATAAATAGGGGAGGAGAAATCGGGGCGAACGCGTCCTCAGATCTGCCGTTCCTCGCTGCTTCCCCTCTCTTTTTTCAGCAGGTTTTAATTGATTTGCCATCTCGCCTTTTATTTAGCGGGAATTTATACCGAGGTAGTAGTACATAATTAGTGCAGTACTGCTGTTCCATTTTATTTCGTTTCAGTGTTTTCACACAAGTTTTTCTGCTAGGAGTATTTTTTTTTCTTTGTGAGGCGAGCTTTTAATAGCAGCCGTATGAATTTTGGAGGAAAACAACTTGAATCTTGCTAGGTAGTCGAATGATCTATTTGTAATTTATATTAATTTTAAGGCTTTTTTACTAATATTAATAATTATTATAGATCGGGGAATTTAAAAAAAAAAACTTGTTAGCCATTGGGGTGTACCATAGCAAAACTATATCTCAAAAAATGATACTCATCCGATCTATATTAATTGTCATTAAACTTGATATATCTAGCATTAAAACATGTCTAGATATATCTATTTCTACAATAAATAATATGGATCGAAGGGAGTAGTAAATGAGTTCTTATCCGACCGATGCTTTTATTAACTTATTGATTGTTGCCATTTTATGAGAATAAGCTCAAATTGGCATTATAGTTATTTTTGTCCTTTTATAGTGAAGGGGCAGGCAATAAAGAGATGTTCAATAGTTTCATCTTCGTCACCGAAGCAATATTTTTTGCATCCATTCCAATTTCTTTTTGCCAAATTATCTTTTGTCAATAATATTTTATTATTCAGAAACCACATGAAGATCTTAATCTTCGGTGGTATCTTAAGCTTCCATAGGTATTTCGTAGGTAATCGCTGGTGTTCATTCATGAGGTCTTCGTACATAGATTTGACGGTGAAAACCCCATCCGTGGTTAATCTCCACCTAAACAAATCTGGTTTATCCGTTAGATTTACTTGCATAAGCCTCTGACATAGATACAACCATGCAGTCCATTTCGCCCCATTAAATTTCTTCTAAAACCAATATTAAGAGGATATTGGGACAAAACGTCATGTACAGAGGTGTGCTTTCTATGCAAAAATTGAACTATATCAATAATTGGTTTGATAAAGTATGGCACATGCAAATCAGCTCAGAAGTTGCCTAAGTTTTGTTATTCAATCATACAAAGTATGGCACACGCAAATCGGCTGAGAAGTTGCCTAAGAACCATACGATTTACACATTGAGATATTTTATAAGTACAAGGAAATGATAAAATCATCATCAAACGACTACCAGTGTTGACTAGCCAAAGATTATTATCAAGACAAATAAAAAGTGCCACCCCTAATCATAATCTGTGTGGTGTTGTCATCCAACATAAGCGGTACTTCATCTTCTACCTTGTGCATTGGCAATGGGGTGTCCAAAGGAACTAAGGGTATCTCTAACTGATTATCAAAAACCAGTTAAAGGAGTAAAAGATACCCTTTTGCTCCTCTAATGTGTATCTAACCGAACTCATATAACGTTTAGAGGAGCAAAAATTATACGAATCGGCCTCCCGACTCCTAAATTTACTCCTCCAAAACCATAGAGGAATAAAAGGTTCCCTCCTTTATCTTCCTTCTCGCACTGCCCGATCTTGCTCCCCACCTTCGATCCGTCTCCGCCCCGCCGCCATGGTCTCCACCAAGACAAGCTAAGATGGGACTACCTCCATCTCGACTTCCTATTCGCCTGAGCCCGCGGAATCAATCTACAGCGCAACAAATCAAGCACACAGTAACCGTTTCCTCCCGCCCCAATGAAGCTCCGCCGTGGAGAAATTCCGTTGCCCCCGAGCTCCTCCGGTCCTGCTGTGCAGGAGGGAGGCTCCACTGACCTGTCCTCATCATCCTCATCAAGGGAAACAGGTTGGCGTCGTCTCTTTATTTGTCAAGGTTGTCTTCCACCTGTTGCTCGTTCATGGTGGAGATTAGACGAGTTCCCAGTTGATCCCGCCGAACCTGCCTCCCCAAGCTCGCCCTGGACGATGGCTGGGCAACACCACAAGTCCACAACGATGGCCTGCGCAAAGATCGAGCATGAGCTCAGGTTGATCCCTGACCTCTCCCTCGACCCCGCCTCTGTTTCAGACGTACCTAGCACGCCCCGTAGGTACGATCTCGCCCCTTTGTCCCACGCCTGCGCCCTACAGTCGAAGTGTTGGAGATATGCCCTAGAGGCAATAATAAAAGTAGTTATTATTATATCTTTGTGTGTTATGATAAATGTTTACAATCATCCTGTAATAGTATTAACCGGAGACATTAATACTTGTGTGATTTGTAAACTAAATTAGAGTCCCTGGTAAAGCCTCTTTATAATACTAGTTTGTTGGTTAATAGATGATCGTGGTTTCTCGATCATGAACATTGAGATGTTATTAACAACAAGATCATATCATTAGGAGAATGGTATGATGGACATACTCCTATAGATAAGCGTAGCATAAAGATCAAGTCATTTCAATAGTTCATTTGCTATAAGCTTTCTGATACATAGTAACCCAATTCCTTCGACCATGAGATCATGTTAATCACCATCACCAGAAGGATGCTTTTATGACATCAAACACCACACCGTAACTGGGTGGCTATAAAGGTGTCATTGAGTATTCGAAAAGTATGTGTTGAGGCACATGGATCAAGAGTGGGATTTGTCCATCCATATGACGGATAGATATACTCTGGGCCCTCTCAGTGGAATTTCATCCAATTAGCTTGCAAGCATGTGACTGGCTCATAAGGGATCACATATCACGGGAACGAGAAAAGAGTACTTATCGGTAATGAGGTTGAACTAGGTATGCAGAGATACCGACGATCAAACCTCGGATAAGTAAACTATAGCGGGACAAAGGGAAATTCGTATCATATGTAAGTGGTTCATTCGATCGCAAAGTAATCGTAGAAATATGTGGGAGCCATATGAATTTCCAGATTCCTCTGTTGGTTATTGATCGGAGAAGTGTCTCGGTCATGTCCGCATAATTCACGAACCGTAGGGAGACACACTTAAGGATTCAATGTTGTTTAGTAGATATGGAATGTAAGTAGGGAAACCGAATGTTGTTCGGAGTCTCGGATGGGATCCGGGATATCTCGAGGAGATCCGGAATGGTTCGGAGAATAAGATTCATATAAGGAAAGTCCAATTCCGGAGTTCATGAATGATTTCGATGTTTTCATCGGAGAGGTTCTAGAAGGGTCTAGAAGGTTCACAGGACCGGAAGGGGAATGGTCCATGAATTTGTCATAGGTAAGTGGAATGATTGGATCATGTCCTAGGTTACTTTGGTTGGGCATTTGCGAGAGAGAAATAAAGCTCTAAATTGAAAGTCAAAAGGGAGGTTTGAAAATTCAAACTAGAATAATAGTTTCCTAGTGGAAGAAGGAAAGAGTCCTTCCTTCTATCCAACTTGGGTTTGGGTATGGATTCAAACTCCCCTCTCCCAAGCCTCCCTCCCTCTCATAAATAGAGGGGGAGGGATGCCCCAAAGAACACAACACCAGCCCTCCCACCAGTGCGCCTTGCGCCGTCGCACGCCGCCTTGCGCCGCCACGCCGCCGCCTCCGGTGAAAGAACATTTCATAATCCCTAATGTTTTGTGTGTTAGATAACAATATCAAGGATTATTTAATGTGTGTTGAAGTGCTGCAGATCTTTACATTGAAAAAGGAAAAGGAAATCTGCTTTTGGGGGGCGAATAATCCGCCCCTACCACCCCATACCCAGAAGGGCACAACCCCCAGAGAGGGGGCGGAGAATCAGCCGGATTTTCCGGCATGGGCAGACTGTCCGTCCCTTGGGAGGCGGATAATCCGCCCCTCGTGGAAATTCTCCAAGTCTGGCCCTGTGTCGCTCTCTGTATGGGGGCGGATTTTCCCCTGGACTTTCCGTCTCGGGGGCGGAGTTTTCCCCTAGGCCGAATAGTGCACCCCTTGAGGGGGTGGATAATCCGCCCCTCGAGGAATTTCGCCAAGTCTGGACCTGCGTCGCTCTTTGTATGGGGAGCGGATTTTCCACCGGAGTTTCTGTCCTGGGGGCAGAGTTTTTCCCCAGGGCGGATAATCCGCCCCTAGTGGGGGCGGATAATCCGCCCCCAAACTTCTTCAACGGCCAGATCTGGGCAGGGGGTATTTAAGCCTGCCTTCCCCCTCCTGCCAGAACTCTTGGTTCATTCGAAAAAGTCAAGATCTGATCTGCAACCTTCATCCAAGAGAGCTCCACCTAGATCCACCCAAAGGCCCCGTCCCTTGGGGAATCGAAGGAGGAGGACTCGATCTTCAACAACTGCAATCAAGCGCTTCATCTCCTCTCCATTCGTTTGGAGAATCTCCGATCTAGTATTTCTTACAAATATCTAGATCCTTGCTTTTGATTATATTGATAATCCTTGTTCTTGTGACAGCTTGTTGTCATTACGGGATCCCCCAATTCAGTTGTGGGTATGTGCCTCGGTAGAGTTGTAAAGGCACCGGTTCCCGCCTCGAAGGGTACCAATAGTGGAGAAGGTGGATCAGGCCTATTGTGGCGTGGTGGTCTTAGAACCGCTCACCCCTCCAACACAGAT
This sequence comes from Avena sativa, assembly GCA_916181665.1. Lineage (NCBI taxonomy): Eukaryota > Viridiplantae > Streptophyta > Magnoliopsida > Poales > Poaceae > Avena > Avena sativa. The sequence goes on from OV702282.1 coordinate 203,305,267, forward strand.
GTACTTCCCTTAACAAGGAAGGAACTGCGGTAAAACAAATCCCTGTGTCTCCGCGTGCTCCACTACTGTTCCCTCGATCCTCTCCTTACGTGCTTAGTAGCTAGGGTTGCATATAGGGAAATTCTCGTAGTTTCATATCTAGAGAATTTACTTTATGCCAAGCCTAAAATTGAAAAAGAACTAAAAATTGAGTAGCACCTATTCACCCCCCCCCCCCTCTAGGTTCCCATACGATCCATTTCAATTGGTATCAGAGCCCCGACTCTTAATTCGGGCTTAACCGCCTAAGAGAAGTATGGGTTCCAAGGGATATGGGAGTGATGCTCCGGAGGTAGTCACCATGAACGATCTCAAGACGTTGGAAACAACCTTAGTGAGTTCAATGGAGGCTAAGATGGAAGAGATGCGTCAATTGATAATGCGTCTCTCCACATCCGTAGCATCACCTCCATCTAACTCTGAGGCTACCACTCCGCAATCCAAGGAAATGGGTAAAACAATTCTAAAGATAACGAAGTGGTTGGTGATGGAACTAGCAAGAGCTCCTCCTCGAAAAAGGATAGTGGTAAGGAAGGATACAATGAGGTTTCCCATGTGTATTCTCCTGATCCACCTATCCCTCACCCACATATACATAATAGGGGTGATCCACCCAAACTTTCAGCATCTACTTTCATTCAATGGCATTTTTTGATGAAGTCTCATGTGTGCAGCTCCTCAATTGAGTTGTGGAAAATCATCGAGAATGGTCTTCATGTTGGAGATACCAACAATCTAACAAGAAGAGAGGTTGTTGACAGTCAACTCAACGCTACAACTCTACACATGATACAGCTTGGTGTGGGTGACAAATACATGCCACACATTCAACATCTTAGTACAACTAAGGAAGCTTGGGATGCTCTCACCGAGCTCTTCATCGGAAATGAAAGTATGAGAAGGAATAAATATGATGCTTTGAGCAATGAAGCTGAAGGATTTTATATGTTGGATGGAGAAAACCACGAGGACATGTATAGGAGGCTCAAGGCAATAGCCACCACTTTCAGGAATCATGGTGCCTCTCACGTTGATGATGCATGGATCAAGCGCAAGTATGCTAGTGCTCTTATGCCATTTGAGCCCACAGATTTGAAAAGTCTCCAAGGAAGTCATAACTACCACCTTATGACATCAAATGAGGTAATTCAAGAAATGGCCGCTTTCAAAGTGGCTGCCAAGAATGCCGAAGATGCTCGTGCACGAGCTATGGGGATGCAAAAGGGGGTCAACATGGCCTTGAAGACTAGTGTGATTGATCATGATGAATATCTCATAGAAGGTATGGACTGTCCCGAGGATATAAAAAGGATCCATGGACAATACCTACCCCTTTATGCTAGAAACTTTTGGAAAGACCCGGCCAAGGCTAAAGCTGAACTAGAACGCAAGAGTGGAGCTTATGGAAGAAAGGAAAATGGTCCCAAGCTAAGAACATGTTTCAACTGTGGAGACCGGTTGCATTTTGTAGCTGAGTGTCCATATCAAAGTAGGGAAGATAATGGAGGAAGACTTATTTTCAAGGACAAGTCAAAGGCTCCACGCAAGAAACAGTTTATAAAGAAGAATGCTCCTTTCAAGAAGCAACCAAAGATTGTTCTAGTGGCTCAAGAAGAATATTCTTCGGGAAGTGAAGATGAGGATGAGGATTATAGCTCTCAAGAGGTGGCTGCTATAGTCACCACATCTGCATCAACATCACACTTCGACTCCCCGAACGAAAACGTCATCAACAAGAATGCTACTTGTCTCATGGCAAGAAGTTCCAAGGTAACTACTTCTAACTCTTCTTTTCCTAAGGCTATGATTGACATGGATGATCCTACTAGTCTTAAGATTAAATAAGAGATTATTGCTTTGGACTATTTCTTCACTAACTTGCAAGGTGTAACACCCTCGGAATCGGCCTTATGCAAGTTTTAGCGCTTCCCGCCAAACCCGCATAGAAACGATTCAAAGGTGCCCACCAGGCACTTTCGTGCGGGTGGAAAACGAAGTAATATCATTACACAATAGTCCTCGATGGAACCCACAAAACATATATACAACAACGACTCGATGAGTCAAGAATACAGATATACAGTACAAAGATCCAAATCACCTTGAAAACCATACAACGCCCGAGTACGGACAATATGCAAATTGGACTAAGAGCCCTGAAGAATAACCAATGGCGTCCATAAACCTGCCCAGGCCAAACACTGCTAACGACGTCGAGCTCAAAACCTGCTTAAACAAAAAGGGGTGCCGACAAAGGGCAAAGGAAAAAAGAGAGCGGTCAGTACTGAGGCCAGTACACGGCGAGACTAGAATTTGGCGGTCCTCGCCTACATAGGTATGATGGACTGAAGCGGCAGCGCAGCATGCACTAAACAACCTATAGAGACTCGATATAACTGTCGGCTATCAGAGAGGGATAAGAAAGACCTATTCGGAACCAACCTGATACTACCACCAAACATACCCATCCTGGTATTTCCCCCTCGAGACCAAACGAGGAAGTCAACCGAGGAACTCACACAGTTGGCAGTTTTATTTATTCAGTTATCGTTACAGCAATTACTAGTCAGGTATAGATAGTCATCCTGATATAATAAGCAGTGGGCACTTTTAGTTAACCATTCCGTTGTAGTTGCAACACTTACTAGTCAGATACAATTAGCATGAGATATCCCAAACCCAGCAGTTGTTGGTACTTTTATTTAGCCATTCCGTTGTAGTGAAGCTGATTACTAGTCATATCGGATACAAGTCAAATTATAACAGTAAAATTTAGTTATAGTTGTCTATGATCGAGATCTGTGCTCCAAGTCGTCCATAACCGCGGACACGGCTTCTCGAAAAGATTTAACCCTGCAGGGGTGCACCAAAGTTTCCACACGCACCTACACCCTTGTTGTCAGATCAGGTAGGTACAAGATCACAAAACATACACCCAACGGTATGTCGACGGGGTTTCGGATACGACGTTTCCCAGACCCAAAGCAAGCACAGGGGGCCACCCCACTAAGCTACCCGTAACGAAGTCGGTCGGTCTTCGAGACGGACCCAGGGTTTGTGTCGACGGCTGTAAACGACTGGGAACCCGAAAGTGTGTCTGGGATTGTCGATATAGCGAAAACGTATCACGGGGTTCCTAAACAGTACAAGCGCTCCACGCGCAATCGTAAATAAAGCAGTAAAGCATGGCATAAGTACAGGATAGTAATAAAGCCCCAAACTACTTTGTGGCCCCAGTACAGTACTGTGAAATCAGGTACTAAATCGATGGGGGTGCCCACACACCCCACCTGTGGTTAGCGCGCTCAATCTCGGAACAGGTGTCAAGAACTCGGGGTCCTACGGGACACCAGTGAGCGGTTAAAACCAAATATTGTCTATTACCCACCGGTGCCTCTGCATTTACCTACTTTCACTTTTAGTTATTAAACAATAATTAAAGCCATGATCATCTCCAACATAAAGCATATGGCAGCCTTCCAACAACCGTGGTACTGGACGACACGCAACAGCACTTGAGCAGGCGACTACGACGCGCAAGTCCAACTATCTACCAAACAACATGTAATAGGATGTGTCCAAGGCAATATGAGGCTGCAAGGGATATCACAGGTATGAAAACTAGAGCATCGCAACACAGATATCAATAGATCAACAAGAGGGAATAAATACTATAAAAGTAAGATAGGTAGAAAGGGGGAGATTGCTCGCCTGAAAACATTGCCGAAGGTTCATCCGAAGATCAGGTCGACACTCGCATCAACTCATCGGCCTAATCCGTGAAGAAGCAAGACACTAGCAGAAACACCGGATGCAATATTTAATACTACGGCAAAAGATCGGGCATGATGCATGTATGATGTATGACATGGCAAGGATGTGATGCAATTATACCATATTAAGTGGAACCGGGGTCCCGACAATTTATTACATGGTTCATATTGTTTAGATACCCTGCAATTTAAATGTTGTCTTATCAAGGCAAAATATTTCACCGGTTCGATGCACAAATTTAAATGAGACCAATATTAGGCTAGATTTGCCCGCATATGGACCCCATATTTAATTTAGGTGAATCGTCGAAACACCCCCAAACACCCACAATATGTATGCAAACATGTACAATTTATATGCAACAAGTATATTATATATATATTACAAAAATATAGAGGTCTCAGGAAAAAGGGGTCACACATTAGGGGTCTCGACGATCTTGGGACTTGGAGGGGATCGGGTTCGGGCTTCGGACACAAGGATCGGTCTTCGGGGTTCCGTCTTGATGGCGGTCTCGAAGTTCGGGAGGGAGAACATGGTGGTCTCGGCGCCTTCGGGTTCGTGAAGAAGATCATGTCGAGGCTTCTTAGAGTCCACCGGGTACTTCTTGAAGCGTCGATAACCGTCGAGTGGCACCGTATTCGGTTTGGGTTCTCGCGCCGGTGAACATGGTCACACGTAGGCCGGGGAGGATGCTAAACCAAGATTGCGTGCTTCCACGGGTACAGAAACAAGGGGAACGAGGTGCTTTATGGGGCATAGATGACCAGCAGACGATGCAGGGCTTGTCAAGGAGAAGGCCTGCGAGGCCCTGCTGTAGGGGTTCGTAGCATGGAAAACAAAAAATTTCTATCGCATACAAACAAACAAGCCAAGATCTATCTACTAGATTGTAGCAACAAGTCGATGGAATAACTTACCCTCGAAGATTCCAAAGTGTTTAACGAGAGCGGATTCTCGTGGGTGATGTAGTCGTACTCTTCCCGATCTCAAGATCGTGTAGACGATCCTTCCGGCGCTGCGTTCCGGCAGCGCTCCCGCAGTCGGTCACACGTTCGGTACTCGACGAAGACCTTCCTCTCCCTTGTTCCAGCAGGCAGCGGAGGTTGTAGCACTCTCCTCGTGATTCCGGCAGCACAACGGCGTGGTACCGGAAGTAGAGGGAAGATCCCGCAGGGCTTCGCCTTAAGCCGTAGCGAGTATGGTGGATTATGAGAGAGGGCTATTAGTGGTCTAGGGTTTAGACACACCAATTAGAAGGCTCTAAACCGTAGGCTAAAGCAATTAGAAGCTCTAAACCAAACGGCTCTAAACCTGAGATTAGAGGTGGAAACTTGTGTGTCTCAAGGAGGAGCCCTGCCCCTCCTTTTATGGGTGGAGGGGCCTTGGCGCGCCAGGGGAGGGAGGGAGTCCCTCCCCAACTCGGCCTAGGGCTGGGCGCCGGCCTGGAGGAGTTGGACTCCTCCTCCAAGTTGGTTCCAACTCCTCTTGCTTGTTTCCCACAGTTTCCTGTTTCCCACAGTTTCCTGTTTTAGCCGTTTGACTTTCAAACTGGCAATTTGACTTTCATGTTTTTGGAACAGCAAGAACACTTAGTACATGATGCAATCATTCAATGACACACTCATGTACCCTCCCCCCCGGAGTGCCGAACAATCCGGAACCTTCTAGAACATTCCCGATGAAAACACCGGAATCATTTCCGAACTCCGAAACGGGACTTTCCTTATATGAATCTTATTCTCCGGACCATTCCGGATCACCTCGTGATATCCCGGATCCCATACGAGACTCCGAACAACATTCGGTCTCTTTCTCATAATACCATAACTACTCAAAACAACGTCGAATCCTTAAGTGTGTCTCCCTACGGTTCGTGAATTATGCGGACATGATCGAGACACTTCTCCGAACAATAACCAATAGAGGAATCTGGAAATTCATATGGCTCCCACATATTTCTACGATTACTTTGCGATCGAATGAACCACTTACATACGATACCAATTTCCCCTTGTCTCACGATATGTTACTTATCCGAGGTTATGATCGTCGGTATCTCTGCATACCTAGTTCAACCTCGTTACTGATAAGTACTCTTTTCTCGTTCCCGTGATATGTGATCCCTTGTGAGCCAGTCACATGCTTGCAAGCTAATTGGATGACATTTCACCGAGAGGGCCCAGAGAATATCTTTCCGTCATATGGATGGACAAATCCCACTCTTGATCCATGTGTCTCAACCAATACTTTCCGAACACTCAATGCCATCTTTATAGCCACCCAGTTACGGTGTGGTGTTTGATGTCATCAAAGCATCCATCCGGTAAAGGCGATATGCATGATCTCATGGTCGAAGGAATTAGGTTACTATGTATCAGAAAGCATATAGCAATTAAACTATTGAAATGACTTGATCTTTATGCTACGCTTATCTATAGGAGTATGTCCACCATATCATTCTCCTAACGATATGATCTTGTTGTTGATAACATCTCAATGTTCATGATAGGGAAACCACAATCATTTATCAACCAACAAGCTAGTGAAGTATAGAGGCTATACTAGGGACTTCAAATTAAGTTTACAAATCGCACAAGTATTAATGTTTCCCTGTTAATACTATTATAGCATGAATGTAAACATTTATCATAAACACAAAGATATAATAATAACTACATTTATTATTGCCTCTAGGGCATATCTCCAACAGTCTCCCACTTGCACTAGAGTCATCTAATCTAGATTACATGGTAATATACCGAACACCCATGGCAGTTTGGTGTTGGTCATGTTTTGCCCTCGGGAGAGGTTTAGTCAACGGATCCGCCACATTCAGATCTGTGTGTACTTTGCAAATCTTTATATCCCCATCCTGGATATGTTCTCGAATAGCGTGAAAACGTAGCTTGATATGCTTCAGCTTCTTGTGTGACCTTGGTTCTTGCGCATTGGCTATGGCTCCCATGTTATCACAGTAGATAGACATTGGATTCAGCGCACTAGGAACCACACCCAGCTCTGTAATGAACTCTTTCATCCATATCGCTTCTTGTGAAGCCTCCGAAGCAGCCATGTATTCCGATTCAGTTGAAGATCTCGCCACAACGCTTTGCTTTGCACTCCTCCAGCTAACTGCTGCACCATTCAAAATAAATACGTATCCAGATTGTGATTTAGAATCATCCGGATCGGTGTTCTAACTAGCATCGGTGTAACCATTAACAACGAGCTGTTCATCACCTCCATAAGAAAGAACCATATCCTTAGTTCTTCTCAAGTACTTAAGGATGTTTTTGACCGCTGTCCAATGATCCACTCCTGGATCACTTTGATATCTGCTAGTTAAACTAACAGCATATGCAATGTCGGGTCTAGTACATAGCATGGCATACATTAGAGATCCTATGGCTGAGGCATAGGGAGTCTTACTCATCCTTTCTCTATCTTCTGCCGATGTCGGACTTTGAGTTTTACTCAAGGTCGTATTGGGCAACATGGGTAAGAACCCTTTCTTGCTTTCTTCCATTCCAAACCTCTTTAGAACTTTGTCCAAATATGTACTCTGTGACAATGATATTTGGCGTTTCGATCTATCTCTATAAATCTTTATGCCTAATATGTAAGCTGCTTCGCCAAGATCCTTCATTGAAAAACTATTATTCAAATATTCTTTGACACTACTAAGAAGGTCTACATCATTCCCAATCAACAATATGTCATCCACATATAGTATTAAGAATGCTACAGAGCTCCCACTCACTTTCTTGTAAATACAAGATTCTCCATGAGTTTGTACAAAACCAAAACTTTTGATTACCTTATCAAAACGTTGATTCCAACTTCGGGATGCTTGCTTCAATCCATAGATGGACCGTTGAAGTTTGCATACCTTGTTAGCATCTTTAGGATCGACAAAACCTTTGGGCTTCATCATATACAACTCTTCATCAATATCTCCATTGAGGAATGCTGTTTTGACATCCATCTGCCATATCTCATAATCATAATATGCAGCGATTGCTAACATAATCCTCACAGATTTTAGCTTCGCTACTGGTGAGAAAGTCTCATCGTAGTCAACTCCTTGAATTTGTCGAAACCCTTTTGCGACAAGTCGAGCTTTATAGACAGTAACATTACCATCAGCATCTGTTTTTTTCTTGAAAATCCATTTGTTCTCGACAGCCTTTCGGCCATCCGGTAAGTCCACCAAAGTCCATACTTGGTTTTCGTACATGGATCCAATCTCGGATTTCATGGCTTCTTGCCATTTATTGGAATCTGGGCTCATCATCGCTTCCTCATATGTCTCGGGGTCATCGGTGTTGTCCACCAACATGACACTCATAACGGGATCATACCAATCTGGAGTGGTACGAGTTCTCGTTGATCTCCGAGGCTCTGTAGCAACTTCAACCGAAGTTTCATGATCACCATCATTAGCTCCCTCTCTTATTGGTGCAGGCACCACAGGAACTTCTTCCGGTGCTGCGCTACTCGCAATTTCGAGAGAAGGTTCGACAACCTCGTCGAGTTCTACTTTCCTTCCAGTCACTTCTTTCGAGAGAAATTCCTTCTCTAGAAAGGATCCATTCTTGGCAACGAAGGTTTTGCCTTCGGATCTATGATAGAAGGTATACCCAATAGTTTCCTTTGGGTATCCTATGAAGACGCATTTTTCCGCTTTGGGTTCCAGCTTGTCCGGCTGTAACTTCTTTACATAGGCTTCGCATCCCCAAACTTTAAGGAACGACAATTTAGGTTTCTTCCCAAACCATAATTCATACGGTGTCATTTCAACGGATTTAGACGGTGCCCTATTTAAAGTGAATGCGGCTGTTTCTAATGCATAACCCCAAAATGATAGCGGTAAATCTGTAAGTGACATCATAGAACGAACCATATCTAAGAGAGTTCGATTACGACGTTCGGACACACCATTACGCTGTGGTGTTCCCGGCGGTGTCAATTGTGAAAGTATTCCGCACTTCTTTAAATGCTCGCCAAACTCGTAACTTAGATATTCACCTCCACGATCAGAACGTAGAAACTTAATCTTCTTGTTACGTTGATTCTCTACCTCACTTTGAAAATCCTTAAACTTCTCGAAAGTTTCGGACTTATGTTTCATGAAATAGATATACCCATATCTACTCAAATCATCCGTGAAGGTAAGAACATAACGATAACCACCGCGCAATGCTACACTCATTGGACCACACACATCGGTATGTATAATTTCCAATAAGTCCGTAGCTCGCTCCATCATACCAGAAAATGGAGTCTTTAGTCATTTTTCCCATCAGACATGCTTCGCATCTATCAAGTGATTCAAAATCAAGTGATTCAAGAAGTCCATCGGAATGGAGTTTCTTCATACGTTTCACTCCGATGTGACCAAGACGACAGTGCCACATATAGGTCGAATTATCGCTTGATTTCAAACGTTTAGCCTCAATATTGTTGATATGTGTATTTCCACTATCGAGATTCAATAAGAATAGACCATCTGTCAAAGGTGCATGTGCATAAAACATATTACTCATATAAATCGAACAACCATTATTCTCGGACTTAAACAAGTAACCGTCTCGCAATAAACAAGATCCCGATATAATGTTCATGCTCAACGCAGGCACCAAATAACAATTATTTAAGTATAAAACTAATCCCGATGGTAGATGAAGAGGTAGCGTGCCGACCGCGATCACATTAACCTTTGATCCGTTTCCCACGCGCATCGTCACCTCATTCTTCGCTAGCTTCCGTTTATTCTGCAGCACCTGTTTCGAGTTACAAATATGAGCAACCGAACCAGTATCAAATACCCAGGCACTACTACGAATACTAGTGAGATACACATCAATAACATGTATATCAGATATACCTTTCTTCTTGATGTTGCCGTTCTTCAAATCCGCCAAGTACTTTGGGCAATTCCGCTTCCAGTGACCTTCTCCCTTGTAGTAAAAACACTCAGTATCAGGCTTAGGTCCAGCCTTGGTCTTCTTCGCCGGTGTGGTAACTTTCTTACCACCCTTCTTGAAGTGCCCCTTTTGCTTAGACTTGCCTTTCTTGAATTTGGTGGTCTTATTGACCAACAACACTTGGTGCTCTTTCTTGATCTCCACTTCTGCAGATTTCAACATGGCAAAGAGTTCTGGCAACGTCTTGTTCATGTTCTGCATGTTGTAGTTCATCACAAAGTTCTTGTAACTTGGTGGTAGTGATTGGAGGACACGGTAAATCCCCAAAGCATTAGGAATCACTATACCCAAGCTTTGAAGTTTGTTTGCGTGCCCAGACATCTTAAGCACATGCTCACTGACGGAGCTGCCTTCTTCCATCTTGCAGTTAAAGAACTTTTCAGAAGCCTCATAACTTTCAATTGCCGCATGAGTCTCAAAAATCAATTTGAGATCCTCGACAATATCATATGGGTCTGAATCCTCAAACCTTTTCTGAAGCTCCGATTCCAAACCATACAAGATAGCACACTGAACTATGGAGTACTGATTCTTCCGAGCGAGGTAAACATTCTTTACTTCGTCGGGAGCATCAGCTGCAGGTGGGTCACCCAGCGGTGCATCCAGCACATAGGTCAAATTACCAGCTGTGAGGACAATCCTCAAATTGCGGAACCAATCCGCGAAGTTGCTTCCATTGTTTTTCAACTTTTCTTTCTCTAGGAACACATTAAAATTGATGGTAGGGGCTGCCATTGATCTACAACATATTTGCAATAGTTTAGACTAAGTTTATGACAAATTGAGTTCAAATTAATAAAGAAATTAAACTAGGTGAACTCCCACTCAAAACAATATCCCTCACATTGTTTGAGTGATCACACGAACCAAATCCACTATATCAACACCGATCATCACGAGAGTTGATATAGTTTAAATGGCGAACAATCGTCATGTTCATCATATCTACTATATGATTCATGCTTTACCTTTCGGTGATCCGTGTTCCTGAGACCATGTCTGTACATGCTAGGCTCGTCAAGATCAAACCTTAGCTACCGCATAAGCAAATCTGGCTTGCTTACGTTGTATACACTTGCGGAATCTAACACACCCGATCATCACGTGGTGCTTCGAAACAACAAGCATTAGCAACGGTGCATACTAAGGGTGAACACTTTCGAACTTGAAATTCATGTGCATGAGGGATCATCTTATAATGCTACCGTCGTCTACTAAGCAATACAAGATGCATAAAGGATTAACATCACATGCAATTCATAATATGTGATATGATATGGCCTTTCTTCTTTGTGCTTCTGATCTCCATCTTCAAGCACGAACATGATCTCCATCATCACCGGCATTGCATCAAGGTCAATGACGCTTCTCCATGGTTGTCGTCCACCAGCTTCAACTATTACAACTACTTTGAATAGACACGCGGGTCTTAACATAAATTAAAGACAACCATATGGCTCCTGCCGGTTGCCAACTTACAATAAGGAACATTGCATACATCAAATATAATCACAATCATGGCCATATCACATCACTGCACACCCCTGCAAAACAAAGTTAGACGCCTCTACTTTCTTTGCATATTTTACGTGGTTTGGGGCTTTCAATAAGTGTCGTTCTAACTTACGAACAAGAACCACAACATTGATACTATCATTGTTGATCACCCGTTGTAAATTGGATCTTAACTATGCTAGGAGAAACAGGCACCCGCAAAGCCACTTATGCAATACAAGTTGCATGTCAAGCGTGGAGCAAGTCTCATGAACGATGTCATGTAAGGTTAGCCCGGGCCGCTTCATCCCAACATACCGCAAGATGCAAAGTACACAAGAAGCAATCGACAATAAAAGCATCAACGCCCACAATGACCATTGTGTTCTACTCGTGCAACAGATCTACATATAGACACGGCTCTGATACCACTGTAGGGGTTCGTAGCATGGAAAACAAAAATTTTCTATCGCATACAAACAAACAAGCCAAGATCTATCTACTAGATTGTAGCAACGAGTCGATGGAATAACTTACCCTCGAAGATTCCAAAGTGTTTAACGAGAGCGGATTCTCGTGGGTGATGTAGTCGTACTCTTCCCGATCTCAAGATCGTGTAGACGATCCTTCCGGCGCTGCGTTTCGGCAGCGCTCCCGCAGTCGGTCACACGTTCGGTACTCGACGAAGACCTTCCTCTCCCTTGTTCCAGCAGGCAGCGGAGGTTGTAGCACTCTCCTCGTGATTCCGGCAGCACAACGGCGTGGTACCGGAAGTAGAGGGAAGATCCCGCAGGGCTTCGCCTTAAGCCGGAGCGAGTATGGTGGATTATGAGAGAGGGCTATTAGTGGTCTAGGGTTTAGACACACCAATTAGAAGGCTCTAAACCGCAGGCTAAAGCAATTAGAAGCTCTAAACCAAACGGCTCTAAACCTGAGATTAGAGGTGGAAACTTGTGTGTCTCAAGGAGGAGCCCTGCCCCTCCTTTTATGGGTGGAGGGGCCTTGGCGCGCCAGGGGAGGGAGGGAGTCCCTCCCCAACTCGGCCTAGGGCTGGGCGCCGGCCTGGAGGAGTTGGACTCCTCCTCCAAGTTGGTTCCAACTCCTCTTGCTTGTTTCCCACAGTTTCCTGTTTCCCACAGTTTCCTGTTTTAGCCGTTTGACTTTCAAACTGGCAATTTGACTTTCATGTTTTTGGAACAGCAAGAACACTTAGTACATGATGCAATCATTCAATGACACACTCATGTACCCTCCCCCCCGGAGTGCCGGACAATCCGGAACCTTCTAGAACATTCCCGATGAAAACACCGGAATCATTTCCGAACTCCGAAACGGGACTTTCCTTATATGAATCTTATTCTCCGGACCATTCCGGATCACCTCGTGATATCCCGGATCCCATCCGAGACTCCGAACAACATTCGGTCTCTTTCTCATAATACCATAACTACTCAAAACAACGTCGAATCCTTAAGTGTGTCTCCCTATGGTTCGTGAATTATGCGGACATGATCGAGACACTTCTCCGAACAATAACCAATAGAGGAATCTGGAAATTCATATGGCTCCCACATATTTCTACGATTACTTTGCGATCGAATGAACCACTTACATACGATACCAATTTCCCCTTGTCTCACGATATGTTACTTATCCGAGGTTATGATCGTCGGTATCTCTGCATACCTAGTTCAACCTCGTTACTGATAAGTACTCTTTTCTCGTTCCCGTGATATGTGATCCCTTGTGAGCCAGTCACATGCTTGCAAGCTAATTGGATGACATTTCACCGAGAGGGCCCAGAGAATATCTTTCCGTCATATGGATGGACAAATCCCACTCTTGATCCATGTGTCTCAACCAATACTTTCCGAACACTCAATGCCACCTTTATAGCCACCCAGTTACGGTGTGGTGTTTGATGTCATCAAAGCATCCATCCGGTAAAGGCGATATGCATGATCTCATGGTCGAAGGAATTAGGTTACTATGTATCAGAAAGCATATAGCAATTGAACTATTGAAATGACTTGATCTTTATGCTACGCTTATCTATAGGAGTATGTCCACCATATCATTCTCCTAACGATATGATCTTGTTGTTGATAACATCTCAATGTTCATGATAGGGAAACCACAATCATTTATCAACCAACAAGCTAGTGAAGTATAGAGGCTATACTAGGGACTTCAAATTAAGTTTACAAATCACACAAGTATTAATGTTTCCCTGTTAATACTATTATAGCATGAATGTAAACATTTATCATAAACACAAAGATATAATAATAACTACATTTATTATTGCCTCTAGGGCATATCTCCAACACCTGCTGTCCAGAGGAGGTCGACACGGGGATGCAGTGGGGAGACCGCTCGAAGACAGCAGACACATGGCTGCGCAAGGCACCAGGACGAGGAGGATGCAGGGAGGCAGTGGCATGAGGACCGGGCCAGGCTCCAGAGAGGCAGCACATGCGAGCACATGGTCGAGGGCGAGGGGGACACGGAGGCCACGACATCTGTCAGAGTTGCAGAGGGGGCCACAGGGTCGGAGGCTTGCAGGAAGAGGGCGACGGAGGCCGTCGCGACGAGATGGCGGCCTGCTGGTCGGTGGCGACGGGCAGAGCGCGCAGGGAGGGGATGGGGTGGCCCCGGGCGGTGGTGGTCGAGGATGGCGGCGGGGCCGAGGCGAGTCGTGACGGAGGCGAGGGAGTGCACGCGCCGGGTGAGGCGAGCCCTAGGGCGGCGACGGGGAGGAGCCCTGGGCCTGCAGCCAGAACAAGGCGGCGTCTGGCGGTTAGCGAGAAGCAGGGGAGATGGGGTCGCGGGGGAGGGGGAAGAGGTGGACACGAGCGAGGCTCGATCTTCGGGGAGGTGGAGCCAGCAGGGTGGGGATCGGTGGGGCCAGCGGGGGAAGAGAGGGAGCGTGCAGGGATGGGGCGTGTGTTGCCTGAGAGCTGGCGGCGGCTGAGATGGGTGGTGGGGTGTAGCTAGTAGGTTAGGGTTTGGGTGGGGATTAGGGTTTCTGGATAGATCTAGGTTTGATCAAGGGCCAGGATTCGATGGGGTAGTAGGCTGCTGCCAGTTGGGCCTTTGGGCCTGGCCGACAGCGGCCTCCCCCGAGTTTTAAAACTAGTTTTATTTTATTTATAAAGTTGTTTGATATAATGGCTTTTGTAAATAGTTTTTAGACAAAACAATATATCCAGAAAAAAAAGGCCGGGTTTGACATTTGAAATAAGGACGGGGATATTTTGAAAACAAAACTAGGCTTTTAGAGAAATAGTTTTAGGCATTTAGATGCATGATGATGACATGATGATGCACACAGGTAAATGCAGGAGATTTCTAGTAGTGGATTTACCCGGGGTGCTACACAAGGTGAGCACAAAATACGTTTTGAGGCTCTTATGGACTAGCTGGCCCAAAATGAAGTTCTCCTCGAAGAAAAGGGCAGAATTGAAAGGGAGGATGCAATGGAAATTGCATCCTTAAAAAATGCTCTAGAAGAAGAAGAAGAGGCTCGGGCTTCTCTTGAAGAGAGGCTTGAGTCCATTGAGGAGTCACATGAAGAAATAGTGGCTAAGCTTGTTAAGGAACATGACAATGCAGTCGCCAAATCAAAGAAGTTAAAGAAGGAAAAGATTGACTTTGGGGCTGCTCATGATAGACTCTCCGAGGAATTGGAGAAACTTGACATCGCTCACAAGGCATTGAAAAGTGATTTCTCCATTATCAACGAGTCACATGATCAGCTTCAAATTCGATTGGCCAAGTATGATGTTCCTAGCACATCTAAGTCAACATATATTCACAAGGAAAATGCTAGTGTGGAAGAAGGATTTGTCAAGGACATCATTCCCAAAGATAAGGGTGTTCTTGATGAGGTTCTTAGCAAGCAAAAGTCAAATCTTGGTAAATAGGGACTTGGGTATGTCACCAAGTCCAAGAAGAAGAAAAACAAGAAGAACAAGACCAAGAATGTTCAATCAAAGACAAGCACCGCTAAGAAGAATGTCACAAAAGACAAAACTAACAATATTGGTTTTACAAGGTCTCACAATCCAAATTATGAACTCTTTTGTGATTATTATGGCAATTTTTATGCTTATTATGTTGGTCCTTTTGATGAATATGTTGCTTGGTCTATTTGGGTTCCAAAGACCCTTGTTACTAACATGAGAGGACCCATTGAAAAATGGGTACCTAAAACCAAGAAGTAATTCTCTTGCAGGGCTATGCTTCCGGTGGGTCGAAATGGGTGATGGATAGTGGATGCACTAGTCATATGACCGGAAGCAAGGAGATCATCACGGATATGCGTCCCAATCATGATAATATTTCAGTCTCCTATGGTGATAAATCTAAATCTCAGGTATTGGGTCTTGGCAAGGTTGTGGTTGCCCACGATATCTCTCTCGTGGACGTCATGCTTGTTGAGACCCTCGGTTACAACCTTCTTTCTGTTCGTGCCCTTGGAAAGATGGGTTTTGCTGTTTTCATTGATGATTATTTGGTGGTACTCTTGTGGAGCAAGTCTCTAAAGGTCGCTTTCGTTGGGTACGTCGAAAATGACCTGTATGTGGTGGACTTTTCGGGGAAAACCACTTCGGGTCCGATGTGTCTATTCGGAAAGGTCGACGTGGGCTGGTTATGGCATCGCCATTTAGCCCATGTCAACATGAGAACTTTGCAAAGTCTCCACAAGGGTGTCCACATCCTTGGACTAAAAGACAATGTCTCCTTTGCCAAAGATCGTGTTTGCAGGGCTTGTGTTGAAGGCAAAATGCATGACTCTCCCCACAAGAGGAAGACTATTGTGTCTTCAAACAGGATCTTGGAACTTCTTCATGTGGATTTATTTGGTCCTCCATCTCATGCCAGTCTCGGTGGGAAGAAATATTGCTTGGTCATTGTCGATGATTGCTCAAGATATACATGGGTCTATTTCTTCAAGCTAAAGAGTGAGACTCAACAAAAAGTCATTGACTTTGCCAATTAAGTTGACATCAACACAATGTTCCTATCTTGGCAATAAGAAGTGACAACGGCTCCGAATTCAAGAACTACACTTTGAATGAGTTTCTAAGTGAAGAGGGGATTAGACATCAATATTCCGCTGCGTACACCCCTCAACAAAATGGTGTAGCCGAGAGGAAGAACCGCACTTTGATGGATATGGCAAGATCAATGTTGGCTGAATTTAAGTCTCCTTACAATTTTTGGGTTGAAGCCATATCCACCTCTTGTCACTCATCTAACCGGCTCTACCTCCGAAAAATCTTGGACAAGACTCCGTATGGAATACTTACCGGTAACAAGCCCAACATCTCATACTTCAGGGTATTCGGGTGTAAGTGTTTCTTTCTTATCAAAGGTGTCCACTTGTCTAAATTTGAGTCCAAGGCTTTAGAAGGTATTTTTGTTGGTTACGGTGCCGAATTCCACACTTATAGAGTCTACAACAAGCTCACCGGGACTGTTGTAGAATCTTGTAATGTGGAGTTCGATGAAAATAACGGCTCCTACGTGGGGCAAGTTGATGTTTGTGATGCAGATGTTGAAATACCCCAAGATTCCATAAGAAGAATGGGCGTTGGATTTTTCTGGCCCATTGAGGAAACCCTTGTGGCGGATCGGGAAGGACAATGCTCCACTCAAGTGGAGCCCTCATCTACACAAGATCAACAAGCTCCTACTGCTGGAGAAAATTCTGCACCAACACCACAACTTTCGGAAGCTCATCAGTCTCCTGGACAAAATGGTAGTCCCAGGACGGACTATCCGCCTCCTTCAAGGGGCGTATAGTCCGCCCCTGGCACTCCAACTCATCCCAGGGGATCAGGAGAAGAAGAGAACATCCAAGAAGACTCCAGGCCGGATTATCCGGCCCTTCAGGCATTCTCAGGAAGAGGAAGTTGTAGCCACATCTCCCAGGCCGGACAGTCCGGCCCCACCAAGTGGCGGATTATCCGGCCCTGAAGAAAATGTTCAGTAGCAAGCTCATGTTGTGAACTCAGATCAAGATCAAGGGCAAGGTAGTGGACAAGACAAGGATACAGATGTTAAATCAACTCCTTCGAGAAACAATAAGGACATTGAGGCTCATCGCAAGGCTCGTGCTGATCGGAACCTTGAGCTAAGGGGTCACACTCTTGACAAGGTTGTCGGTGATCTACGAAGAAGGGTGTCTACTAGAAGAGAACTTGCAAGCTTCTGTGATCATCAAGCTCACATTTCTATGGTTGAACCAAAGAAGGTCTTTGATGCTCTTGAAGATCCCGATTGGGTAGTTGCAATGCATGAAGAATTAAATAACTTCGAGCGCAACAAAGTTTGGAAGCTTGTTGAGAATCCAAAAGATTTCCGCAATGTTATCGGCACCAAGTGGATTTTCAAGAACAAACAAGATGAAAATGGCATTGTTGTGAGGAACAAAGCAAGACTCGTGGCTCAAGGATTCTCTCAAGTTGAAGGAATTGATTTTGGTGAGACTTATGCTCCCGTGGCACGTCTAGAGTCCATCCGTATCCTTGCATATGTCGCTCATCATGATTTTAAATTACAGAAAATGGATGTTAAGAGTGCGTTTCTTAATGGTCCACTACATGAGTTGGTATACGTCAAGCAACCCCCGGGTTTTGAGGACCCCAAATTTCTGAACCATGTCTACAAACTCGATAAGGCGCTCTATGGCCTTAAACAAGCCCCACATGCGTGGTATGAGCACCTTAAAGAGCTTTTGTTAGACCGTGGATTCGAAGTTGGGCAAATCTATCCCACTCTTTTTACTAAGTAGGTTAATGGGGAGCTTTTTGTATGCCAACTATATGTAGACGATATTATTTTTGGATCTACTAACCAAGCTTTTAATGATGAATTTTCAAAGCTTATGACTGACAGGTTTGAGATGTCTATGATGGGTGAATTGAGGTTCTTTCTTGGATTCGAGATCAAACAACTTAGAGAGGAAACTTTTATTAATCAAGCTAAGTACATCCAAGACATGCTCAAGAGGTTCAAGATGACGGATCTCAATGGCGTTGCTACTCCAATGCAAATAAAGTGTCATCTTGAGCTCAATCCCAAGGGTAAAGACGTGTACCAAAAGGTATACCGATCCATGATAGGCTCTCTCCTTTACCTTTGCGCATCTAGGCCCGATATCGTGTTAAGTGTAGGAGTGTGTGCAAGGTGCCAAGCCGCTCCTAAAGAAAGCCACTTAGTGGCGGTCAAACGAATCTTCAGATATTTGGTTCATTCCCCAAATTTTGGGTTATGGTATCCCAAAGGTTCAAGTTTCTCTCTATGTGGTTACACTGATTCAGATTGGGCTGGAGACAAAGATGATCGAAAATCAACTTTTGGTGCATGTCAATTCTTGGGCAGGTCTCTAGTGTGTTGGTCTTCAAAGAAACAGAATTGCATATCACTCTCAACCGCCAAAGCTGAATATGTTGTTGCTGCAAGTGCTTGTTCACAATTTTTATGGATGAGGCAAACTTTAAAGGAATATGGTGTCAATTGTGATAAAGTGCCTCTTTTATGTGATAATGGAAGTGCTATCAAAATTGCTTACAATCCAGTGCAGCATACAAGAACAAAACATATTGAGATTCGCAACCATTTCATTCGGGATCATGTTGCTCGTGGCGATATTGCCCTATCCTTTGTGAGGACGAAGAACCAACTTGTTGATATTTTCACGAAGCCTCTTGATGAAGCAAGATTTTGTTATTTGAGGAATGAGCTAAATATCATAGATTCAAGGAGCTTGGCTTGACTACCCTTGCACACTCACTTGCTCTTATTCATGTATTTGGTTTAGATGTGGGCATGGACATAGGGGGAGTGTGGTCCTAATTGATTGGGCTAACCATCCCCCCATAATGCCGAAAGCAAGACAAAATCATTTCCCTTAATATCATTTTGTGATATGTGGGTTATTGATGAGCATTGGTTTTGAACTCAAGATATATCTTCGCGGTGTCATGCCATGCGCTCCAACATGGTGGCTTCGACCACCACTCTCTTCCTTGAGAAGAGTTGTTTTCTAATGGCTCTCTTTGGATTTTCTTGCATATCTCTTGTTCTTATGGAAAACACACCCAACCTTGGCTTTTGTTTGATTTGTTCTTGCAACTTTGAGTGTGTAGTACCATCACAGTTTGTTGATCTAAACCCAAGCCTTCTTTCCCTCCTTGAACCATCTATTCTTGCACACAAGTCTTCTATACACCAACGAGGGGTTTTGCAAGGATGCTCCGGCCTGAATCTGTCTTTACAGAAAATTCAGAGGGGGGGGGGGGCGGACTATCCGCCCCAAGTGGGGGGCAGATTATCCGCCCCGGGTGAATTCTGCCTCTTAAGGGCTGGGTCGGGGAGGCCAGGCTCAAACAGAGCAGCCAGCCCTCCCCCAACCCTAGCTCTGCCCCCAGCCGCCACTGGAGCTTCCGTCCCTCCTCGGAGTCTATTTGACCACCGGATTCTCCGGGCCCTCCCGGCATCTTCTTCACCTCGCCTCCGGGTATCGTCTCCTCTGCGATTTTCCTCCAATAAGTGAGGGTAACTCCCTCATCTCTCTCCTTTTGTATGGGATTCATTATTTTTGGTGGAAATCTCGTTGTAGAAGATACTACGTGTTTCCCTTGCTTGTTAGAATTAGTAGTATTGCAATCCTAGTGCCCGATCTGTTTTTCCGTGGTAAATCTGGGCCATTCCAGAATTTTTCTGCGGGGGGCGGATTATCCGCCCCTGCTAGGGCCGGATAATCCATCCTGGAGCTTAAAAACTGGTCTGGTTTGGCTCTAATTTTTGAAATGCACACCCTTGGCTCATGGATTGCTTTTCTACTATTTCTAACATTTTTCCTGGACTTGTGTGTGTGCGCTTATCTCCATGCTATCCCTCTCATGCTTTTCACAGGTGGTTCCAAGGATACTAAGACCTTCACTCGTCGTCCCCATGCCCGTTATCCCTGGACTTAGCTCGAGAGTTGCCTGTTTACTCCACCTCCGAGGACTCCTACTCCTCCAGCTGATGACGATGATGAAGAGTATGATGAAGAGGAAGGGGACAGGGATGACTACGACGAGGATGAGGAGGCGTTATCTTCTGGGGCGTTAGCATCGTTATTCTTCCTTTTTGGTGTTTCGATGCCAAAGGGGGAGAAGTAGTTCTATTAGGTCTCGTAGATTTGCATGGGTCGGGCGCAAGCACTTGTCTCTATTTCAGTTGTTTATTTGCTTGCTTGTGCCCTTTTAGCGTGAACTTACTTGTTATTTGTGCTTGGTTTATGTAAGACTCTGTCGTGCTTTACTCTGTATGGTCTTCTAGAATTCTGGATTTATATTGTGGATCTACTCTCATGGAATTATGGATTTATCTATGGAGTCTATTTGATGGCATATGGCATCATGGGATTATCTAGTGTATGCATCAGTATTGTGGGATGTGCTTCGATCCTGAAAATCTCATTATTTTACTTGTCTATATTCACATCCCAGTGGTACAACCTTGTTTCCTAACTCACCTTGTTTTTAATGTCTTTGCTACGAAAGTTGCGTTTTCTCTAGTGTGTGCATTTGTATTCAAATGCAAATTATAAATATGCACACATCTAGGGGGAGCCTCTTTCATTTGGTTTAAGGTGTTGTTAGTAGGTTTCTTTGCAAATCCTAGTATTGTCATCTAACACCAAAAAGGGGGAGATTGAAAGAACATTTCATAATCCCTAGTGTTTTGTGTGTTAGATAACAATATCAAGGATTATTTAATGTGTGTTGAAGTGCTGCAGATCTTTACATTGAAAAAGGAAAAGGAGATCTGATTTTGGGGGGCGGATAATCCGCCCCTACCAGGGGCGGATAATCCGCCCCACCCCATACCCAGAAGGGTGCAACTCCCAGAGAGGGGGCGGAGAATCGGCCGGATTTTCCGGCATGGGCAGCCTGTCCGCCCCTTGGGGGGAGGGGGGCGGATAATCCGCCCCTCGTGGAAATTCTCTAAGTCTGGCCCTGGGTTGCTCTCTGTATGGGGGGGGCGGATTTTCCCCCAGACTTTCCGTCTCGGGGGCGGAGTTTTGCCCTAGGCCGGATAGTCCGCCCCTTGAGGGGGGCGGATAATCCGCCCTCGAGGAATTTCGCCAAGTCTGGACCTACGTCTCTCTCTGTATGGGGGCAGATTTTCCCCCGGAGTTACCGTCCTGGGGGCGGAGTTTTTCCCCAGGGCGGATAATCCGCCCCTAGTGGGGGACGGATAATCCGCCCCCCAAACTTCTTCAACGGACAGATCTGGGCAGGGGGTATTTAAGCCTGCCTTCCCCCTCCTGCCAGAACTCTTGGTTCATTCGAAAAAGTCAAGATCTGATCTGCAACCTTCATCCAAGAGAGCTCCACCTAGATCCACCCAAAGGCCCCGTCCCTTGGGGAATCGAAGGAGGACTCGATCTTCAACAACTGCAATCAAGCGCTTTGTAGAGGGAGTGTCCCAACCTTTAAACAACATAAGGTGGAGTCCCCTGTGTTTACAATGCTAGTCCCTGGATCAATAGCTAGCATCCACAGTTAAGATGTAATATCAAGAAACAAAGGTCATAATATAACTTTATAACCAGGAATAACAAAATTTTATTACATCTTACATAGCTCATTGGCTATTACATTACATTGCAGCAGAATAACTATAAGCATGGGGTCCTTCATCTTCAAAGTGCCACAGGCAGATGTTGGTTGTAGACTTTGTAATCCTAATCAACACACTTCACTAAATCAATCAAACCTGCAACATACAAGTTACAGCCACAAAGGGTCAATACATTTGAATTGTATTGGCAAGTGATACTATGGTAGTATAGTGGAGTCTATCTTCTATATGCATTTGGCTAAGTGGAGTTGAGGCTTGCATTGCTCAAAATAGATTTTTCCTTAACATTTGAAAATACTAAGTTTTTGCTTTGACAAAATCATTTTTCTCAATCAAAGATTGAAGATCCTTTAACCCTTGTTCAACCCACAAGTTTTTAACTTAGAAATTTGAATGATGAGATTCTTGATTGCTTCCATGTCTTGATGCTCAAATTGTCCTTTACCAGGGACATGGCTAAGTACTTAGATTTTACACTCTGCAGAGGTGGTGCACTTTCCCCACAAGACTTGGTTTCCCAAGACAAGATCTTTCAGAAGCCTTCCCTTAGACCAAAATGGACGTGTTCCAACCTATCAAACTCTACCACCCACTGTCCATATGGCTAAGTTCTTGCAACCTATATGATCATGGCAGAGCCCATATTGCCAAGTGGTTGCACTTGAAGCTTCTCAACATTTGACATCTCAAATCTCTTTGTTCCTGGGTGGCCATCCACAAGTGAGATACACAAGGTCAACCATAGACATGGGCCTTGTGAACCACTCAACCAAAATCCACCAAGCAATTACCATTCCACCCAGGTGATTCATTAACTTAGTTGTTTTATTAAACAAAACATAAGTCCTCAGACTTAGGAATTTGTCCATAGTATGAATATATTTCCACCCTTGTTTTCTATTAGCTAAGCTAAGAATGATAGTAGTAGGTATCTTGACTTAGGAAGATTTCCACTAAGGTTTCATCTACTAGTTTTCCTATAGCAAGGTTTATACTTAGCAAAATTCTATGCAAGTTTTACTTGGAGAAAATCACTAGTGCATAGTGAAAGTAATGGGACAAAAAGTATGAAGCATCACTTGCCTTTTTGGTAGAGGGTATAGGTTCACTCCTTGTCCTTGCAACAATCACACTCTTCAAGTCACTACAATTCAATCAAGCAAGGCACAAACTCAATCTACCAATCAAGCAAAACAACACATAAAATAACAAAGTCAAAGTAATGCATGCAAGCATGCCAAGCTTTGTTTTGTTTGAAAAAGTGGTTCCTAATGGTTCATAAACATTTGAAAGCACCTAATGGTCATTTTATAAAGTGGCAAAGTCATTTGCAAAAGGTTTCACTTCATAAACCATTCTCAAAACAAAGTGTCATTTTATGTGGGGTAAAATATTTTTACTAAGGCATTAATCTATAGGGTTTCACAAAATATGTTTTCAAACCACAAAATTGGTGCTTAGGGTTAGAGAGTTTAAGCCAAAACATTTCCCAAAAGTTTCCTTCCAAAACCATTTTTAATAAATAAACCACATTTCTATTTGACTAGAAATCTTTTTAAATCAAAGAATCATTATTTTGTTTCACCAAATACATTTTTGAATCCACAAAGTGTTTCCTAATGTTAGTAGGTTCAAATCACACCATTTGTCAAAGATTTTATCCCCAAATTCATTTTTAAACAATTTTCACATCCTTATCAAGCATACAAAAGTTTCTGCAAAAACAATCATTTTAACAGAAGCTTTTTGTTAAACAAAAGGCATGGTTGGCTAGGGCTTGTCTTGCTGATTCCAATGATATAAAGTTTGCAAAATTTGGACGTGTGGTTTAAAAGTTGTGCAATTTACAAAATTGGAAATCTAATAGATCAAATCTGTCTTTTAAATCAACTACAGGCCACGTGGCTGTTTCTTACTGGGCGATACCAATTCGTGTGGATCGAGTGATACAGACCACAGGATTAAAAGGGGCATGTGCGGCTCAGATCATCGCATACCCTTTCGTTTAAGTGAACTATCCTATCGCTCCGATCTGGATCTAACGGCTCTCAGTGCCCCGACCAGAAACTGGTGGCGCTGGACTCTGACGCGCGGCGGCGGCGGCTTGACAGTGGCGTCCCTGGCGTTACAGGAAGCGAGAAGGAGGGAGAGGGTGCTCACCTGGTTCGCTGAATGATGCTGATACTCAACGTGGTACTGGTTGGTGAAGGGGCGCACGTGGCTGTCCTTAATTGCTCGCCGGAGATGAGCTGGGCCTCAGGCGGCTCTGGAGGTCGTCGAGGGCGAGGTTAGGGGGTGCCCTAGGACAAACGGGAGGCACTGTTAGGTTCGCAAGAGCATGGCTATCATCATCGTGTCCATGGGGAAGAGAGGGGAGGTCTGGTTTACCGGGGAGACGTCGCCGTAGTTGAAGCAGACGACGACGCTGGCTCGGGGAAGACGTTGCCGACGCTCAGGGACGCGCGCGAGCGAACTGCGGCTGCAGAAAGGTCCACCAGGGATTGGGGAGTATGCGAGTGTGGTCAAGGAGGAGAGGGGTGGCAAGTACTGGCCGGAATCGGCAAGGAGGGTCGTCGGAGACAGTGGTTCTCGGGGAGGAATTGGGGCGGCCTAGGGGCGTGCTAATGCGGGGTGACAGAGGGGAAATGGAGAGGAGAGGTATGCGTTTAAGCTTGCATGATCAAGGCGAGTAAATGTGGCCGCGTTAAGGCGAATTGAAGCCGGAGGAATCAACGGCAGGAGCGAGGAAGAACGAGTCGCTGCGGGTGAGGACGATGAACAGGAGGGGTGGGTCCTGGCTGTCTGTGAGAGAGAGCGCGAGTGTGGGGTCCACTTGTCATACTCTGTGCGGGTAAGTTCCTGAGTGAGAAAATAACGATTCGCTGGGGAGAGAGGTGGGCTGTTGGGCTGGGATGGGCTGGGCTTGGTCTGATCTCTTTTTTTTTGTTCTGAATCTATTTTCCTTTTTCCAATTTCAATTTCTGTTTTGAAAATCAATCAACTATTCAAACATTCAAACAATTCAAATTTTTACCACACAATGTAATTGAATTTGGTTCTGTTTATCAACATAAACCAATTCCCAAAATAATATTTTTATTTTAGAGTCCATTTATAATTAAATAAAATGGACACTAGTTAATAAATCAAATGGGTTTTAATTTATTTAAAAACTCCATTTGAAATCTAAATATTTTCAAAACCAAATTAGTAGGTTTTATTTGAAAATATAAGATACCTGAAATACTTGTTTAAAATAAAATAATATTTTATTTTAGGGTCCATTAATAATTAAATCAAATGGACCTTAGTCATTAAATCAAAATAGGATTTGTTTTATTAAAAACTTTATTTTGAAATCTAAAATAAAACCAAAAACACTTCAATAGGTTTTATTTGAGAGTATAAAATACTTGGAAAACTTATTTTCAAAATAAATAAATAAGTTTTTGTGTTTATTTAAAATGGGAAAAGCCTTTACTTAAATAAAATTGGATACTAAATCCTTATTATTTTATTTAAATAAACCTTTACTATTTTTATCAAAACAAAACATTTTATTTCAAAACATTGGCAAAGGTTTAATTTGGCTTTATAAAATAATCCTTATTTATAAATCTACCTTTGCTTTATAAAATCCAAATCTTTTTATTAAAGATCCAAAATTAGTAATTCCAAATATTTTTAACTTTATTGTTTATTTATATTTTAAATCCCTTTAGGATTTATTTGATCAAATAGGTTTTGAAGGTTTCCAATTGGAATCAAAAAGTTTCTTCTCACCCTGAAAATCAACAAGGTTTTATTTTATTCATTTATTTTTCACATTACAAGATTTGGAAAATCTTGGGATGTGACAGGCTACCACCCTTAAAATAAATCTCGTCCCGAGATTTGGGGAGGCTAGGGGTTACAAGTAGGCTCAAAACAACTAGGGTAATACCACCCTTAAAATATTTTTAAACTAAATTACATATTGGCCTTCTTGGAATCCTGGGGAAACTTCTCTGGGCAAACATCTGCATAGTGCCCTTTGTTTTCACACTTGAAACATGTGACAAGGTTGAGATATTTTATAAGTTGGTTTATCTTGGGCTTCCTCTTTCCTAGACAGAAGTTTACATAGTGGCCTAGTTCCTTGCATTTGAAACACATCACTTGGCTGATATCTTTCTTTTCCTTTGGTATCATTGCCTCTTGTTTGTTTCTTTGATTCTTCTTTTCTGGGCATTCATTGGCATAGTGTCCCATATCTTTGCAATTGTAACATTGCACTTGAGTAATATCCTTCTTGTTAGGGTTGGGGCATTTCTTCTTCTTCTTGGGTTTCTCCAGAGCTAGGAGTTCTTCTAGTTCATGTTCTTCATAGGTGGGAAATCTTTCTCTCTTCTTGGGGCATTGATCTTCATGCTCCTTGGATGCATGATCCTTGTCTCCACAAGTATTGCAAGCCTTGGTTCCTTCTAAAATAACATTCTTGTCATCCTTGTTGTCATTAACTCTTTGGGAAAAGTTTTCTCCCATGTTGATCATTTGAGTAACCAATCCTTGCAACAATTGGGATTGAAGTTTCAAAATCCTTTGTATGGCTGGGTCTAGTCCATTGTTGTTAGCTAAAAGCTGAGTTGTCTCTTGGCTCAACTGGGTTTGGGTTGCTATAAGTTCTTTCATGTTGTCCTCTTGGTTGTTGTTGTCACCATCCTTGATGTTGGAGTTTCTTGGAGAAGTCATCTGTTTGGGTTGGATTTGGGTTAGAATAGGCAAAATATTTCTAAGGAATCAATTCTAATCACACTCATCACAATTCACTCAAGCAATGTGCAAGGAATCACAAGCCAAACATTTCACTCAAACAATCAAAGTTCAAGCACATACTTAGGCAACCA
This sequence comes from Avena sativa, assembly GCA_916181665.1. Classification (NCBI taxonomy): domain Eukaryota; kingdom Viridiplantae; phylum Streptophyta; class Magnoliopsida; order Poales; family Poaceae; genus Avena; species Avena sativa. The sequence goes on from OV702282.1 coordinate 203,332,097, forward strand.
AAAATATGTTTTGTTACACCACATAAGTTGGTGTGTTTGACTTAAACAAAGTATGGTAGTCCATCTATAGGGTTTACTTATGATCTTTCCATCCTTCTTGGTTGATTCTCCTTGAACAAAATCTTTGTATCCTTGGAGAAAATTTTCTCATGTCTTGGTCACAAAACTTCAAAGGTGAGGATGGCTCCTTCTAATTTGTGTTTCCTTGGTCTTCAAATCTTGAGCAAGATTTCTTGGCTCACTTGTAGTCCTTGGTGATATCCAAGATTGAAGTCCTTGGGTGATTATGCTGAAGATGTTGAAGTCATTAGAGTTGAAGAGGTTGAATTCATTAGAGTTGAAGAAGTTGAAGTCATTAGAGTTGATGAAGTCCTTTACACATGGTGAAGTCTTGGGCCATGGGGTAGGTTTTTACATCAAGTTGAAATAGAAGATATGTAGAGTTGAAACCAAAATGGTTGAGGAAAGAGTTTACAAGATTGTTTGTAAATAAGTTTTGGAACAAATACAACTCCTATTTTTCTAAGGGGTTTTGTCTAATCCAAGGTTTACAAATCCTACAGGCAACACAATGCTCTGATACCATCTGTAGAGGGAGTGTCCCAACCTTTAAACAACATAAGGTGGAGTCCCCTGTGTTTACAATGCTAGTCCCTGGATCAATAGCTAGCATCCACAGTTAAGATGTAATATCAAGAAACAAAGGTCATAATATAACTTTATAACCAGGAATAACATAATTTTATTACATCTTACATAGCTCATTGGTTATTACATTACATTGCAGCAGAATAACTATAAGCATGGGGTCCTTCATCTTCAAAGTGCCACAGGCAGATGTTGGTTGTAGACTTTGTAATCCTAATCAACACACTTCACTAAATCAAGCAAACCTGCAACATACAAGTTACAGCCACAAAGGGTAAATACATTTGAATTGTATTGGCAAGTGATACTATGGTAGTATAGTGGAGTCTATCTTCTATATGCATTTGGCTAAGTGGAGTTGAGGCTTGCATTGCTCAAAATAGATTTTTCCTTAACATTTGAAAATACTAAGTTTTTGCTTTGACAAAATCATTTTTCTCAATCAAAGATTGAAGATCCTTTAACCCTTGTTCAACCCACAAGTTTTTAACTTAGAAATTTGAATGATGAGATTCTTGATTGCTTCCATGTCTTGATGCTCAAATTGTCCTTTACCAGGGACATGGCTAAGTACTTAGATTTTACACTCTGCAGAGGTGGTGCACTTTCCCCACAAGACTTGGTTTCCCAAGACAAGATCTTTCAGAAGCCTTCCCTTAGACCAAAATGGACGCGTTCCAACCTATCAAACTCTACCACCCACTTTCCATATGGCTAAGTTCTTGCAACCTATATGATCATGGCAGAGCCCATATTTTTCATAGTATGGATATATATTCCACCCTTGTTTTCTATTAGCTAAGCTAAGCATGATAGTAGTAGGTATCTTGACTTAGGAAGATTTCCACTAAGGTTTCATCTACTAGTTTTCCTATAGCAAGGTTTATACTTAGCAAAATTCTATGCAAGTTTTACTTGGAGAAAATCACTAGTGCATAGTGAAAGTAATGGGACAAAAAGTATGAAGAATCACTTGCCTTTTTGGTAGATGGTATAGGTTCACTCCTTGTCCTTGCAACAATCACACTCTTCAAGTCACTACAATTCAATCAAGCAAGGCACAAACTCAATCTACCAATCAAGCAAAACAACACATAAAATAACAAAGTCAAAGTAATGCATGCAAGCATGCCAAGCTTTGTTTTGTTTGAAAAAGTGGTTCCTAATGGGTCATAAACATTTGAAAGCACCTAATGGTAATTTTATAAAGTGGAAAAGTCATTTGCAAAAGGTTTCACTTCATAAACCATTTTCAAAACAAAGTGTCATTTTATGTGGGGTAAAATATTTTTACTAAGGCATTAATCTATAGGGTTTCACAAAATATGTTTTCAAACCACAAAATTTGTGCTTAGGGTTAGAGAGTTTAAGACAAAACATTTCCCAAAAGTTTCCTTCCAAAACCATTTTTAATAAATAAACCACATTTCTATTTGACTAGAAATGGTTTTAAATCAAAGAATCATTATTTTGTTTCACCAAATACATTTTTGAATCCACAAAGTGTTTCCTAATGTTAGTAGGTTCAAATCACACCATTTGTCAAAGATTTTATCCCCAAATTCATTTTTAAACAATTTTCACATCCTTATCAAGCATACAAAAGTTTCTGCAAAAACAATCATTTTAACAGAAGCTTTTTGTTAAACAAAAGGCATGGTTGGCTAGGGCTTGTCTTGCTGATTCCAATGATATAAAGTTTGCAAAATTTGGACGTGTGGTTTAAAAGTTGTGCAATTTACAAAATTGGAAATCTAATAGATCAAATCTATCTTTTAAATCAACTACAGGCCACGTGGCTGTTTCTTACTGGGCGATACCGATTCGTGTGGATCGAGTGATACAGACCACAGGATTAAAAGGGGCATGTGCGGCTCAGATCATCACATACCCTTTCGTTTAAGTGAACTATCCTATCGCTCCGATCTGGATCTAACGGCTCTCAGTGCCCCGACCAGAAACTGGCGGCGCTGGACTCTGACGCGCGGCGGCGGCAGCTTGACAGTGGCGTCGCCGACGTTACAGGAAGCGAGAAGGAGTGAGAGGGTGCTCACCTGGTTCGCTGAATGATGCTGATACTCAACGTGGTACTGGTTGGTGAAGGGGCGCACGTGGCTGTCCTTAATTGCTCGCCGGAGATGAGCTGGGCCTCAGGTGGCTCTGGAGGTCGTCGAGGTCGAGGTTAGGGGGTGCCCTAGGACAAACGGGAGGCACTGTTAGGTTCGCAAGAGCATGGCTATCATCATCGTGTCCACGGGGAAGAGAGGGGAGGTCTGGTTTACCGGGGAGACGTCGCCGCAGTTGAAGCAGACGACGGCGCTGGCTCGGGGAAGACGTTGCCGATGCTCAGGGACGCGCGCGAGCGAACTGCGGCTGCAGAAAGGTCCGCCAGGGCTTGGGGAGTATGCGAGTGTGGTCAAGGAGGAGAGGGGTGGCAAGTACTGGCCGGAATCGGCAAGGAGGGTCGTCGGAGACAGTGGTGCTCGGGGAGGAATTGGGGCGGCCTGGGGGCGTGCTAATGCGGGGTGACATAGGGGAAATGGAGAGGAGAGGTACGCGTTTAAGCTTGCGTGATCAAGGCTAGTAAATGTGGCCGCGTTAAGGCGAATTGAAGCCGGAGGAATCAACGGCAGGAGCGGGGAAGAACGAGTCGCTGCGGGTGAGGACGATGAACAGGAGGGGTGGGTCCTGGCTGTCTGTGAGAGAGAGAGCACGAGTGTGGGGTCCACTTGTCATACTCTGTGCGGGTAAGTTCCTGAGTGAGAAAATAACGATTCGCTGGGGAGAGAGGTGAGCTGTTGGGCTGGGATGGGCTGGGCTTGGTCTGATCTCTTTTTTTTGTTCTGAATCTATTTTCCTTTTTCCAATTTCAATTTCTGTTTTGAAAATCAATCAACTATTCAAACATTCAAACAATTCAAATTTTTACCACACAATGTAATTGAATTTGGTTCTGTTTATCAACATAAACCAATTCCCAAAATAATATTTTTATTTTAGAGTCCATTTATAATTAAATAAAATGGACACTAGTTAATAAATCAAATGGGTTTTAATTTATTTAAAAACTCCATTTGAAATCTAAATATTTTCAAAACCAAATTAGTAGGTTTTATTTGAAAATATAAGATACCTGAAATACTTGTTTAAAATAAAATAACATTTTATTTTAGGGTCCATTAATAATTAAATCAAATGGACCTTAGTCATTAAATCAAAATAGGATTTGTTTTATTAAAAACTTTATTTTGAAATCTAAAATAAAACCAAAAACACTTCAATAGGTTTTATTTGAGAGTATAAAATACTTGGAAAACTTATTTTCAAAATAAATAAATAAGTTTTTGTGTTTATTTAAAATGGGAAAAGCCTTTACTTAAATAAAATTGGATACTAAATCCTTATTATTTTATTTAAATAAACCTTTACTATTTTTATCAAAACAAAACATTTTATTTCAAAACATTGGCCAAGGTTTAATTTGTCTTTATAAAATAATCCTTATTTATAAATCTACCTTTGCTTTATAAAATCCAAATCTTTTTATTAAAGATCCAAAATTAGTAATTCCAAATATTTTTAACTTTATTGTTTATTTATATTTTAAATCCCTTTAGGATTTATTTGATCAAATAGGTTTTGAAGGTTTCCAATTGGAATCAAAAAGTTTCTTCTCACCCTGAAAATCAACAAGGTTTTATTTTATTCATTTATTTTTCACATTACAAGATTTGGAAAATCTTGGGATGTGACACGCTTCATATCCTCTCCATTCGTTTGGAGAATCTATGATCTAGTATTTCTTACAAATATCTAGATCCTTGCTTTTGATTATATTGATAATCCTTGTTCTTGTGACAGCTTGTTGTCATTACGGGAGCCCCCAATTCAGTTGTGGGTGTGTGCCCCGCTAGAGTTGTAAAGGCACCGGTTCCTGCCTCGAAGGGTACCAATAGTGGAGAAGGTGGATCAGGACTTTCGTGGCGAGATCCATCGGAGAATAGGGTGAGGCCTATTGTGGCGTGGTGGTCTTAGAACCGCCCACCCCTCCAACGCAGATGTACTTCCCTTAACAAGGAAGGAACTACGGTAAAACAAATCCCTGTGTCTCCGCGTGCTCCACTACGGTTCCCTCGATCCTCTCCTTACGTGCTTAGTAGATAGGGTTGCATATAGGGAAATTCTCGTAGTTGCATATCTAGAGAATTTACTTTATGCCAAGCCTAAAATTGAAAAAGAACTAAAAATTGAGTAGCACCTATTCACCCCCCTCTAGGTGCCCATACGATCCATTTTAGCCGGCCCGTCGCTGTCGCCCTAGCCGCCGCCGACACCTCCTCCTCCTCTCCAGCCTTCTAAACCTAGATCGCCGGAATCCCTAGATCCACCATAACTCGCACCGGCTTAGGTGAAGCCCTGCGGTATTTTCCCTCTACTTCCGTCACCACGCCGTCATGCTGCCAGAATCGCGAGGGGAGAACTACAACCTCCGCTGCCTGCTGGAACAAGGGAGAGGAAGGTATTCATCGAGTATCGAACGTGTGACCGACTGCGGAAGCGCAGCGCCGGAAGGATCGTCTACGCGGTCTTGAGATCGACAAGTGTACGACTACATCACCCACGAGAATCTGCTCTCGTTAACTGCTTTGGAATCTTCGAGGGTGAGTACTCTAATCGACTCGTTGCTTCAATCTAGTAGATAGATCTTGGCTTGTTTGTATGCATGCGGTAGAATTTTTTTGTTTTCCATGCTATGAACCCCTACACGGAGATGACAGTGCAACACTTTTGCCATCCAGGCCACCGTGTTGCAGCTGCATGGAGACAAAGTGTTAAATCTCACCATCGCCATGGAGAAGCATAGTATGTGCTCGACACAATGTATGGGCCAAGTTTTTGTTTTAGGGAGTTAAATTTAGTAGTTTGGTTGGGATCCGTTTCTCTTTAGAGGAGTATTTTTACTCCTCTAAGTTTTTTAGGGAGCTGGTTTACTCCTCTAACTATTGGGGATCGGTTAGAGATGTCCTGACGGAGTACGAAGGCAAAGTCCTTGTTGGTGGGGTAGTAGACAAGGAGCAAAGGTCAAATACAAGGGGGAAACTATAAGCATTGAGGTGATGATGGAGTAGGCGATGTCGACATATACAACCGTGCTAGGTAAGTGGCGCGACATCGGCAACTGTGTGTGATGCTCTTTAATGGGGAATAAGCTCCACTACATAAAGATTGAGACTTTGTACAATTGCACCAATATGAGTCCAGGGAGTACACCCTCAATGAGAATAGTTAATTCACCAAAAAGTATTAAATTTCGAAGATGTTTGAACATGTTTTGTGTTTTTTTAGGGTACGTGGCATACCAACTTTTTATAAAAGGGAGCAAACAATTTATGATAACCCATATTGCCTCTGCGAACAGAGGAGTTGGTACACCTTACTCATGCACTCACTCCACTCCTAATCCTACTCTCGCATCACTGTTGTGCTCCCTCCTCTCGCTGCTTGCATCCAAGCCTCAAACTCCTCCCTTATGCGACTCATAAGCTCCGCTGGTCCACACTACGATCTAATATTGCCTAAGCACCTAGCATTGCGCTGTTTACAAAGCATCCACACAGTCAGAATAACCAGAGTGTCGAACATCCTCATGTCCTTTGTCCTTACCCTGATCCTCGCCTCCAGCCACCAAGCTTCTAGGTTGCTATTAGGATTAGGCTCCTCAAACTCCAAGCCATCCTGTTGGAAACAACCCAGCCATACCTCACATGCGTAGACAGACTGCAAGAGAATGTGATCTACCGTATCCTGGCCCCGGAGACAAGTGTAGCATTCCGCGCTCTGATCTTGGAGCCCATGTTTCATACGTCTATCCGACGTCCACAACCGATATTTTGTGGCGAGCCATCCAAATATCTTGCACTTTAGAGGGGCATATGACTTCCAGATGGGTTACACAATGCCTGAACTCTCCCTCCCATGGCAAAGCAGCTTATAGGTCTCCTTGGATGAGTATTGTCCCATTAGCAGCCATTGTCTAGGTGTACCTATCATGGTCCTAAGCGTTTCTCGAAACTCTTCCTACATCCAACCACAACTGAACTAACTGGCAATGTCCGGCCGCCGTAAGCTCACCTCTAATATCCAAAATCCATTTGTTTTGCTGCTTCGTCCGACTATTCTTGCATCTCGTGCTGACTATGTTGAGAACATGTTTGTGTTTTATGGGTTGATGTAAAGTTTTAGGGGTAAAATCTGCCATGGAATAAACATAAATAGATCTCTAGAAGTAAAAAAAGAGTTACAATTATTATCAACACAGGGCCAAACTTTTCTTTTCGCATGGACAAAATGTGCCTTCTTGTATGTGTATTTCCTTTCCATGAACCTTTGATATTTGAAAAATTAGTTACAAGGAAATGTCAGGCGATACACATAATACAGAGATGTGCTTTCATTTTCATGAGAACAAATACAATATATATAAAGTAAATACAATGACATACTCTTGAAAATATAGGTATGGCGAGAAAATAAATATAGACATATTATCAACAGCCAAATCTGATCCAAGTAGTGCACACGCACATTCTTAGGGGATGTAATAGTGTTATGTTGCATTTTTTAGGTGGAACTTGCTATTCTTTCTCTCTCACTCGTTATAGATAGAAGCAATCACACACCAACTCGTTATCAACAGGTATGTTGCCTCCACCAAAAAATTATCCAAATTAATAAGACACCAAAGCGTTAAACCTAGAGTTTGACATTGGTACACTACGACCCTCCTAACCATCAAAGCATATTTATATTTTCTAAAAATAATATTATTATTATATCTACAATATCTGCAGTTAGAGCATATTCGGATCGCATGGTTGAAAGACATAGGAATATGATAACCACATGAATCTCATAGGATTGCACGTGTAAAATATAGGAAAACTATAGGAATTATCGTTTTTGGACGAAACATAGGAAGACATATATAAAAAGTGTGTCGACCCTACCGCATTTGAGCCTAAGAGGTTGGAGTGAATGTTTAGATTGCTTAGGAATCCAATCCAAAGAAATTTGGATATATCACCATTTATTGAATTCAAAGGCAATCTATATGTAAAAAAATCCTAAGATTGAAATACTACAAAAATCTAATGAAACTTTTACTATCCAGAAAGACCCCTACTTCTGTCAAGGAGTAAAGGCACGTGTTGCCATTTCTTTTTCTATATCCTGATTTATTTTGTAATTTTTTTTGGATCTATCTATGTATTATAAGCTCTTTTTTTTGGCAATGAACGGTGAAAGAGAGCGAGTACTGGCTAACCTTGTATCGCATGGGCAGACACAGCGATATACATGTACATCCATTATTTTGTCGAAAAAGATTTACCAATATGCAATATACGTATATATTTGACGATATTATCAATAAGAGAAATTAGAATGTTTCATCATTTTGGGATCATGTACACCCAAATATTAAAATCTCTGGCTCCGACGCTGCTTGTACGAAATGGTATTCTCTCGTCTTTTGCAACTCGTAACACAATGCATGCGGTCAACCTTTGTGTGGAATTGACTACGAAATATGCACAAGAACATATCGGGAGAGAGTCGGTCGGTGGAGCTCGTCGTCGGTGCTGCTACGCGGTATTCGCAGCGGACACGCGGAGGCGAGTCGGCGGCCTGCCTGGCTCATGGCTGCCCCTCCACTGCCTAACCTTTCTTGGCTGGATCCTCTCCTCGGTTCCCACCTACCGCGATGGCCGCCGCTCCTTCCGGCCTCCAACGATTTTTCCATGTTGCCCATGTGCTTGCACCTCTAGCGGCTTCCATTTTTTTCCCCAATATAGCGACTTCAATTTAAGTCTTTCTTTTCAGACTAATACAAACGCCAACGTTGATTCTTTTTCTGCAGCAGGACACCGACAGTTTCAGGTCCACCGCAGGAGACTTCATGTTGACGCTTAATTTATTGCTTTGTTGAGTGCAATGCAATCTGAGCTCCCTAACTACTCGCACCAAATTTTGTTAGTTGCTGCAAAGAAAATCATGAGCCGAGCTCCGCACCACATATGATTTCTTTCTTTTCTTCTTCTTCTTTTTGCTAGGAACAGCTAGCACGTGGAAAATGATGGCGACAGGAAAGAAAATAGTACTACTTTCGCCTTAAAACTTAAGACTTATATTTTTTTTTAAAGTCAAACTACGTAAAAAATGACCAAGTTTTTAGAGAAAAATATTAATACTTAAAAAACATAATTCTTAAGCTTTGGGATGGAGATAGTGTTGAAAATATAAGCAATAATCCATATGATTTAATCCGAATAATAAACTGATAAATCATGATCATACAGATAGTAGTAAAACCAATCATGCAGATCAACAAAGTAGATGAACAGATTACATCTATACAAGATAAACCTATCACATCTACACCAAACGCTAGAACAAAGAACTCTAGCATAATCTGAAAGAGAGAAATCGAGATCACATACGATATAGGCTGAATAGCAGCCGCAGCGGTTGCACCAGCATCGCCCATGTTGAGACTGTCGAAGAGGTCGCTCACGTCCGGGAAGAAGCCGTCGTTCGGGAACTCGCCGTCGGACGACGTCGTGGTTGCCAGTAGTCGCGCTGAGCGCTCCCCAAAAGCCTGATCGCCCTCACCCGTACAGGTTCAAGAGAGGCGGGGTTCCGGAGGCCTACTGTCCCGATCTGCGGTGCACGCCGCAAGCCGGGATAGGGAAGACGAAAGCGGCGGCACAAGGTTCTGGAGGTGGATTTATTCGGTGCCGATTAGGTTTAGCTCGGACGCTTATATAGTGCAGGTTAGGAAGATCGTGGGCTCAGCCCACGTCCGAGTTGGTAATAGCCACGTCCATAAAAACTGGAAACAGCTGTAATTAACGCGTCCGTTAATGACTCATAATTATTTTTCCCAACAAGAAAAATAAAGCTCGGCTCGGCGATATTCCCGCGCGCGCGTCGCGTCGTGACGAGGCGAGGCGTGCGGCGTCGGATGAGTGCGCGAGGGCTACTCTTCTTGTCACACCTTAGTGAGTGATGTAACACTCTACTATATAAGGTGGTCCAACTCCCCTTCAACTAGCAATGTGGGACTAAACTTTAGCAGCACTAGCACAGCCATATGCTGCCATATACAAGTGGGCCAAAGAGAATTTCAGAATTTTCTAATGGGCCAACAGCCCAAAACTTACAAAATTCCAACATATAGTACTCCTTATGCATGGGTCCGCATTTGCAGAGAGTGAGATGCAAGAATGAAAAAATGATTTCTCAAATTTAAAACTTTAAAGTTTTGAATAAAAAATAAACATTAAACAAACTTTCTCCCTAGAAAAAAAATCCTCTTCTTAAATCTAAACAACAGGTACTCCCTTCGTCTTAAAATAGACGTCTCAAATTTATTAAAATTTAAATAAATTTAAACACTATTTAGTATATAGATTTATTAATTTTTTAAATGTTTAAGACATCTATTTTAAGACGGAGGGGGTAGATCGTTTGGCCGACATCCCAGCTGCTAAAAAGAGAGTGAGGGAGAGACACACGAAGTTTTTAATGTGTGTGCGTGTACGTGTCCATACAGTTAAACTGGAGTTGTCAGAATAGAGTTAAACTCAAAATTAAAGGTAGAGGAGAACGTGAAATGGTGCCATGCGGCCATGCCTATTGCCTAATGGCTCTATTAGCGATAACTAAGCATGCACGGCATGGTAATCATGCGTGGCATCTTAAGGATGGCAACGTGGATGACACTTAACCTACAGGCCAACTAATAATGCGGTGTGCTTTGTATTAAAATCATGAATGATCTCTCGGTACGTAGACGTGCCCCGAAAGCAAGATAAATGTTTAGAAAACAAGAGCGTGCCCCCATGATGAACGAACTAATTTCCAAATGGTTCGAACCATGTTAGTACTTAAATAAGCTCTGAAAACACTTTATTGTCAGCTACTGGTTTCAAAATTTTTTTTTGTGAAATTTTATCGATTAATTAATAATCATCAACAGTTGTATAAAGGATTTAGAAATAATAAAAATTATAAATAAATCACTGGACCACCTAACGACGACTATAGACACGTGCACAAGCTAAAGCCGCGCTGCCGTCCTTGCCACTTTGGGTGACTTCTTTTGGGCTTCTACAAGGCTTCTAGGTTCCCCACCGCATAAGCAGGAAAGAATTCTTCAGTTTTTCCTCACCGAGAAACTCCCCAGAAGCTCATTTACACACACTGGGAAAAAACTAGTGGAGAGCAGTTTCCCGAGCTTTTCCCATCGGACGCGAACCGTTCCCCGAAAACAGACATATCGTTTTCAATTATTACGCTCAGAATGCCACTGCCGAGGGAACGACCGAAACGAAAAAAAGGTCGAACCATTCCCGACTCGCCTCACCTCATGACCCCTGACCCTCCCTGGCTCCGCTCGCACATGGTGCGCCGCCGCTCACCCGCAGCCCAGCCGCCCCACCACAGCAGCTCTCCCAGCGCTGCCACCTCCAGATCTCGGTAGCCCGTGGCCGAATCCCACCCTCCACTCCCAATTTCTCCCCCAATCCTCTCCTCACAATGACCCTAGGCCACAGTCAGATCCCACCTGCCTGGCCCATCTCTGCCCTGATCGTCCTGCTCCTCCCGGTGCTCCCAGGCATGATTCGTGTTGGAAAAGAATGGTGGAGACTGGGGTGTAGATGGATGGTGAAGGCCTGGCGGGTGGCAGTCACTTGCTCCATGCATTTGTTGCGGTAGCGCAAGTGAGCCAAAGCTCTTGAACGAGATAGCCTTTTCATCTACAAATTTTCAGTTCATTTTCTAAACTCTTTATGAAGACTTTTTTTATGTAGCACTACACTTATTTTGCCAGGTCAGTTTAGCTAAAGTATTTCGGAGTTGCAATCAGCGTTACTGCTGAATAGTGCGGGCCAAAGATCTATCGCTGAAGGAATAGTAGCTTTAGAAGTTATTTTATTTCTAGCTCTGTTTTTACTAAAAATTAGTGTATGTATACTATATATTGTTTTATTAAGTGGCTAGATAAAGTCTAGGGCATAAGTGACATCTCACACCTCATCGCAGCAAATAAGCCAGAACAGCACAAGCTCAAAAGAAGTTTCCTGAGAGTTTTTACAAGCTTCTGCCCACCGCAGCTTTGCTCCACCGGAATCTATAAGCAGGCTTATGCATAAGCATAAGCCCAAAAGAAGTCACCCTTTATCGTCTGAGCCGGACAAAGTTTGTCGTAATAAAAATTATTATAATATTCAAACGAAAAGTCATCATACTAAAGTCACAAAAGGGCAGTAAACATTGTGAAACTTATGTTACCACCATGGATCATTATTTTGGATGCACGGTAGGGAAAATGATGTTCACGTGTCTTGGCTTACCCTTGGAGACAACTAGGCCGACGGTGCAAGATCTCGCGCCTGTAGCTGACTTTGTTGAAAGAATACTAAACGCAAGTGGGTATATTAGATATATTCTAGATTGACTATCTAGTGTAAGGAGAGACTATAGCAAATATGCCCTAAAATCTATTATAGAGATAATTATATTTTCTTATATCCATGATTTGTTACATATATTTCTTAAATATCAATAACAGTCAACTTGTATTGATTGATAAATACATGATTTGTTTGTGAAACTCTTTACTTGTATAATAATTATTCTAAAATTGACCCTATTCGGAATTCACATGGGGGCACACTTAAACATTAGAATAACACAAGAATTGGTTGATGACTATATTTTATAATTTATAGACATGAAAATGTTAAACTAATGATGTAGACACGTGTTGTGAATATGAGGTTGGACTGGCCTAAAAGCATCTTTAGCGGACACCGTGTCTGGCCATACTGCAAAACGCGTATGCGGTAAACTACAACTCGTCAGGGCCGTCTCCAGGAATTCGGGGCCCCTGTGCAAAAACAGAAAATGGGGCTCTAAATTTTGATAAATTACATTATAATAATATCTAAAACACACTTTCACTTTATTATTATATAACAACAATATGTGTTATTCCGTAATTTGTACAATATATAGAGATAACAAATATTAATTGTACTAAAAGGTACCACGAAGAAATAAACTAACCTCAAAGTTCTACTAAAAAGCATCATCCGGCTGGTCTTCATTTTTTTATTACGCTTTGTAGCACCAGAGTATTCTCCTATTTTATAAACGAACAAATTAGTAATTTGAATCAACCAAATTGTACATTGATTTAATTTTGTACGTGCCGATTTCCTAGATAAGTTAATACTTAACACTAGAATAACATTCTGCAAACCTTGATCAGTTGGTCGGCTTGGAGGTCCGGCTTGCGGCGTCGGGTGACCTAGAGAAAGAAGCACTTGATTTGCTCTGATTCCAAAACAGTCAAATTGTGAGAAAAAAGAACCGACGATTGGCTGAACATATGCTACTGGGGGACTGCATCTCCGTGAACTGACGCTAGTGGAGCAGATCGATCTCTCTCGATCGGCTTTTTTAGAAGAGGTGATCGATTGCCGAAGGCCGATCCGAATTTTACTCAGCCCTGATCGATCGAGCAACAAGCTGTCACGTCCGCCTAGAGTCGGTAACGATTGAAGCATGCAGTTGGGCTGACTTTGGGCCCAAAAAAGAATTGTTCGGCTGGACGCTCTTCGGGAGCCTATGAGACGTTGGTCTGGGAAAAAACCGACAGAATATAATCAGGCTGTACGCTGGGAAAATAGGGGCCCCTAGATTTTCGGGGCCCAGTGCGGTCGCACAGCTCGCACTGGGCCTTGGACGGGCCTGCAACTCGTATTTGTGATGAAAAAAGTCATGACGTAACAGATATCAGGTATGCATACCGTAAAAGAGAATATATCCGCGAATATTCCATTGTCTCTATGTAGACACACGGATCTGGATCAGACCTAGCGTGTGTCCGCCGCTGCTCTGAGAAGATGCCCCAATTCACACCGCCGCCGGCCGGAATCACGCCGCCGTAGCTGGATTCGCGGGTGCTTGGCTGGAATTGTTGTTGCGTGCGTCGTCCTACTAGCTACTGCGCGCCGTCCGTCCTAGCTAGTGCGGGCTAGCAGCTGCTTGCGTGCGCGCGTTGTGCTAGCGGTCGACTTCCGGTGGCGACCGCGACGGCAGGATGGCCGGAATCTACCTTCGGCGGCTGACTTCTGACGGTGATGACGAGCCACTGTAGTTGAATATTCCATTTTTTCGTTCGCGGTAAACCGCGTCAAGAGCTCTTCATACGAAAAATACGCAGCAATGAAGCGTTCATTTGCGATGAACCGTATTTTTTTTTGATACGATAAAAAAATCATTTTTTTATGTCGTACCGCAAACTGGTGGTTATTTTGCGGCATGGGACGGGATACGGTATGGACGGGATGCGGTATCTGCTAGAGATGCTCTAACACGAGATAGGCAAGATTTCTTATCGTTATCTCTCTATGTTATAGCTCTACACGATCTGTACGTTTTATCCTTAGATCTAAAATTGGCGCATGTACTTAGGATGTGAATTGACCTACTTTGGAGCTATCAAACTGCATACCGTAACATGGTTGATATAAAGGTAGCGTTTGGGTTTGTTGTGAAACATCCTGCAAGACATGGTTAGTCAAGATGAGATTTATCCCTCTATTCATGAGAGAGATATCTATTGACCCCTCAAGTGATTCGATCTAGAAATACATGGTCGTGCTACTTAAGGTTAAGAGTTAACCTAATAATGGATTTTAAATCACAGATTGAGAAAGAGTGGTCAGCTTGGAGCTAGACCAAATATCGTGAGGCGAAGGAAATGATATGTAACATTATGATGGTTTGTTCGATATGATCTTTATGCGTGTTTAGGAGTTGACGCGTCTTGCTAGAGACCGCTATATCTATTTGCGGAGTACTCAGCCCATGTCTATATGTGCGTGAACCGACAGGGTTACACACACTTAAGGGGATGTAAACCTAATTCAAATTGGATCTGAATTAGACTAGGCTCAGGAACACTAATAGACCTCTAGTGTAGAAGCCTATTAGAGATGCATATGTAAGAGAGGGTGAGACGAGATGATTAGGGTTGATCACTCCACACTCAGCCGCCGCACCTATCACGCCTCAGTTGCTCTCGGGGACCTAGCAGTCCGACGTGTGCCGCTTCCACTCTTGTACTTGTGTATACCTTGGATGTGTTGTGTTTGTGTCATTTGGATGAGCCGCTCGAGAGGAGTTGTTTGTGTGACGAGACGGCGAGGATGAGAAAATAGATCATCTACACTGCCACGTCATGCTTCACCGAGTTTTGCAACTATACATCTGATGGTAATTCCGTAATCTATGGCTACACCAGTCTTGGTTTAGGTGGTAGAAAGTGTAGCCTACATGTATCTTTGCACACACCAATGTCTTCGAGTTCTGACTCCATGGCGCAATATGGCACCAGTCTCTACAAGAACGAGGTCAGATGTCCACATATGCACAGTTGCACTATGTTTTAGAGTAAAAAATTCCAAACAATCATCATGTTATGTGGACATGACAATTTAACCCTGTGTTTTAAGCATACGTGAATCAAAGAGGGCCTTGGTTGCCCATGGCGAGCTTTATCTGAACCTGAACAACAACATACTCCCTCCGTTTCAAAATATAAGATGTTTTAGGTTTGTGAAGAAAATAAATCTAGACTTGTTTTAGTATGTAGATTCACTTAACTTTGAGATGGATCTACACACTAAAACAAGTCAATATTCATTTTCTTCACAAACCTAAAACATCTTATATTTTAAAACGGAGGGAGTACTATGCTATCATAACACCCTGGAAATCGACACATAACAGTCTAGCTTGATTATCAATATTTGATGTAAATGTCGGGTACCTTTGAAGTTCGCTAATTATAATTGTCAATACAAGTCATGCACTATTTCAAAGAAAAAACGAAGATCATTATACAGAGGACAGGCAGGCTCAGGTGTTTCCGTCGAGTTGGTCGTCATTCAGACGACCTCGTGCATCTCTCACTCCCAATTCTCACTTGGGCATCACATCATCGCTCTAGCGTGCTAATGGTGCATGATGCAGAGCACGTAGAACGCAAAAGCGCCGAACACGATCACGGCAGTCTACAAGCAAGAACAACAAAAAGGAAAACACATGTATGAGCTGAGAGCATTATAGTACTAGGAAACAGAAGAAGAAACTCTGGATGCGGAGAAGGGACTCATCGGGGACGTACGTGTCCGAATGTCATGCAGCACATGTAAGCGGCGTCGCTCTCGTAGCAAGGCGTCGCCGCCGGCGGCGGCCCGGAATCCAGGAGCGGCGCGTCAGCCACGCCGGCGTCGCCGCTGTCTCCCGCAGTCCCGTCCTCCCACACGAGCCTGCAGACCAGGCGGCGTGGAGGCTGTTGCTGCTGCGGCGGTTCGGCGCACCTGGTGCTGCTCGCCGGCGCCATGGCGGCACAAGGATGTCGCGGACACAGATCGATATGTCGACACAAGGATTGGACCTACGGTGAAAGAGCAGCTACCTGGCTACACGGTGTTTTATTGGACAGGAGACTCCCGACCTACTCCGTCTAGGACAGGTACGGTGTAAGAACAGCTACCTCCTACACGGTGTTTTATTTTTATGCACAGGAGATTCCCGACCTACTCCGGCTAGGAGACATTTTCTCTTACAGAGATATCGAACCTTTTTTTTAAAACAAAGGCAAAAGCTTTGGCCCAATCCATTAATTAAGAAAAAGTTTGTGAAAAAAGGAAAAGTAATTAATATTACTACAACAAAGTCTACTCTCCCAGAATTATTTCATCCAAACACTTTGCTCCTGTAGTGACCCACAAATGGGTCTCTTTTTTAATTTTATCTAAAACAACAAAGGATGGAGCTTGCTTGTTATGAAAGATCCGGGCGTTCCTTTCATTTAAAATCTCCCAAGAGGTGAAAAAGGTGAAAGATGCCATAGCTTTGAGGTTTGGGATTGCACTATCCGTCATTATGTTCCACCAACTTCCAATTGTAAGGCCCGCCCCTTGCCACTGCCGCGGGTCGATGCCCCCGATTCCCATCCAATCCTTGAGGAGACTCCTTATTCTCACGGTATACCGGCAAGTTACAAGAAGATGGGAGACTGATTCCATGGCTTGCTTACAAAGAGGGCACAAACCATAATTTGGCTAACCCTTTTTTTTAATCTATCTGTCGTCTACATTCTATTTTGCATTGAGCCAAACAAAGAACTTGACCTTAGGAGGATCCCACGCTTTCTACACCGCTTTGTTCATGCTTGATAAGGTAGAGCCCAAGAATTAAACTTCATAAGCCGACTTGGACGAGTATTGCCCATCTTCTGTGAGATTCCACACGATATCATCCCCCACATTATCAACGAGATGGACTTGGTTTAGGATCATCCATAGCTCAATGAATTGCTCCAAGTGAGAGAGGTCAAAAGATGGCCCCAACACAATTTTCGTAATCCAAGCATGATCGTGGAGTGCTTGGGAGACATTCCAATTTTTCCTCTTGAAAGCGACGAAGATGAGGGGAGCAATATCAATCGGCTTCCTCCCTTGAAGCCATGGGGCGCGCAAAAAAAAGTCTCGCGCTTGCCCTCCAGTACAAGGGAGAGACGCATGGCAGCCTGAAACCATATATACATTTCTAAACTGAACCCTGAAAGGGTACATTTATTTTTATTTTAGAAACGGGGAGCTGAGCCCCGGCCTCTGCATCGAGTGATGCAAGCAGCCTTTTATTACAAAGTTCACATAGTATAAAATCTTACAGTCATGGATCAACTAAGGTTAAGACAAATATCAACCATCAAAATATAATAAGCAACATGTTTCTATCCATTTTGTAGTCTACTAGAATGCCGCCAACCGGTAGTCTAGAAATAAAAGTTCTGAGCGACCGTGAGGAGTCGGGAGCATCCAATAACCATAGGCTCTTGCTGATCCTCCGGGAGTCGGTATGACCATAGTTGGATCCAATGCGTCGCCAACCGAATAACCTGCATAAATTAGTACCAGATTATTTGTTAAACACATCGTTATTTCGCGTAGTCCAGATGGACCAACCTATAGCCGAAAGGCCAATTTGTAAACGAGCCTTGTTCTTCTTATCGATTCCATTCAACCAATTTTCAAATATATTCGTAATATTGGAAGGTGGAGGCATATTATAAGTGAAGTAAATCATACGCCAAATAATACGAGCAAAAGGTCATGAAATAAAAAGATGTTCAACCGATTCCAAAGAATCACAAAAACAACATTTTTTGCATCCAACCCAATTCCTTTTGGCCAGATTGTCTTTAGTTAACCGGACTTTATTATTAAGGAACCACATGAATATCTTAACCCTTAACAGAATTTTTATCTTCCTCAAATACGATTGCAAAAATCTTGTATGACCATTCAATTGATCTTGATACATAGACTTTACAGTAAAGACCCACGTGGAATTAAGCTTCCAAGTAAATTCTAGATTATCATTCAACTGGACCACCATTAGTTTACGGCATAATTTTAACCAAAGCGTCCACTTATTTCCCATCAAACTTAGTCTAAAACCAATATTTAGAGGAACTTGCCCAAGTACATTCGCTACCAAGACATTTTTTCTTTGAACAATGTTATACAGATTCGGATATTGTTGGGCTAATGACGTATCTCTCAGCCAAATATCTTCCCAAGAACGCACAATCTGTCCATCTCCCACTTTGAAAAATCCATTATTGAAGAACATATCCTTCACACGTATGAGACCCTTTCAAAAGGGAGAGTCGGTGGGTTTGGCTTCCACTTGTGACAGGGTTTTACCTTGCATGTATTTGTTGTGAAGAATTTGTTGCCACATGCCATCTTCAGTAAGCAATTTGAAGAGCCATTTGCAAAGCAGACATCTATTCTTAATTTCTAACACTTCAATCCCCAGAACTCCTTGGTCTCTGGGACGACATATGATATTCCATTTGGATAATCTATATTTCTTTTTAGCATTATCACTTTGTCAAAAGAATCTAGATCTAAGTAAATCCAATCTCTTTCGAACCCCCTTAGGGGTTTCTAAGAACGAGAGCATGAACATCGGCAAACTAGTCAGAACCAAATTAATTAAGACTAGTCTATCCCCATAAGAAAGTAATTTTTCTTTCCAGCATCTAGGCTTAGAAACAAATCGACTTTCAACAGGAATCCACTCCGAGTTTCTCAGTTTTCTATGATAGATAGGTATCCTCAGATACCTATGAAGGGAAGACAACCAGATTCGTAGTCAAAAATATGCTTATACTCATGTTCCATCTCCTTAACTTTACGAAAACAGAATATCTCGCTCTTATGAAAATTTATTTTCAGCCCCGAAAGCTGTTCAAAAATGCATAATATTAGTTTCATGTTCACGGCCTTTTCAAGGTCATGCTCCATGAACAATATGGTATCATCCGCATATTGTAAAATGGATACTCCCCCATCAACAAGACGGGGCACAAGACTGCTAACTTGTCCATCCGCCTTGGCTCAGGCAATAAGAATAGCCAACATAATAGCTACGATATTGAAAATAATTGGAGACAGGGGATCGCCTTGTCTCAAACCTTTTCATGTCTGAAAGTAGTGACCAATATCATCATTCACCCTTATCCCGACACTCCCGTCTTGTACAAATTGTTTGATCCATTCACACCATTTAGGATCAAAACCTTTCATTCGTAGAATTTTTTTGTAAAAAGGCCATTTCACTTTGTCGTATGCCTTTTCAAAGTCAATTTTGAAAAGCACCCCATCCAACTTCTTTCGATGAAGCTCGTGGATAGTTTCATGTACAACAACAACCCCTTCAAGGATGTCGTCCCGGCATGAAAGCGGTTTGAGTGGGACTAATCACCTTCTTTGCCAAAGCCGAGATGCGATTAGTATCCATCTTAGTGAATATTTTGAAGCTTACATTTAGAAGACAGATTGGTCTATATTGTTGAATTTGAACCACATTCTCTTTTTTAGGTAGAAGAGTAATAACCCCAAAATTCAACTTGAATAGGGGTAAATCTCCCTCATACAATTTCCTAAAAAGAGTAGTGAGATCCATCTTAATAACATCCCAAAAAGTTTGATAGAACTCAAGAAAGCCAGCAGGGCCTGGGGCTTTATTATGTTCCATTTGCGAAATAGCTTCATGTATCTCTTTCTCAGTGAACTCAGTTGTAAGAATATCATTTTGTTCAGCTGAGATTTGTGGGATGTTGTCAATTTGGTCCTCTAGCAAAGAGAAACCACTTTTATTAGGCTCACCAAAGAGATTTTTGTAATATTCATAAATATAGACTTTTAAGTTATCCTCTCCAATAATGGTTCCTTCATCTTATTGAAGATCTTTTCAGGTGAAAGTATTTGGTATTGTTTCCACCTTTCTGAACGTGTTTAACCTTAGCCAGCTAAGCTCATTTGGTCTTCTCATCACGTCTGAGTTTATTAACACGATCATTTGCATATCTTAGCTTATCTTTTCAGCTTCATTAAGCGGATTGATTTTAGCTTTAATATCCAAATCATCAATAATGGATTGTAATATTTCTTTTTCTTGTTTATATTTATCACTCAGATTCTTAGCCCATCCCTTCAAGAATCGGCGCAGATGTCTAATCTTATGTTGCCAAGTCTTAATGGAGGTAGCCCCATTGTGTATCGATTCCCATTCTCATTTTATCATATCAAAGAATCCCTCTTGGTGCACCCAAAATAACTCAAAAGAAAATGGGCCTTTATTCCCAATGTGTGCATGGTGACCAGAATCTATTAATACAGGGTGTATGGTCAGAACCCGAGCGGGTCATCGCTCTTACCATTACTAAAGGATATTTCTGTTTTGACGATCCAGCTTTTCATAAGTTGGTCAGAACCTGAGTGGATGTCTAATCTTATGTTGCATCCACTGAAACAATTTTGCTGCATTTGTTTCGGTGGATGCCTCATTCTTTTTTAACATGATTAAAGAGCGGCCTATTTCAATATCAAGAATAGATTTTGCTGCTGCAATTTTTCCCTTTGCTATCATTACCAAAGAGTCACACACAGTTGTTCGGCCCTATCAATTATCTCCTCTTTGCAGAAGGATAAAACTGAAAGTTTTTTGGAAGAACTCGTACCTTGTTTCTGAAGATTGTTGCGCCGCTGAGTAAGCATCATCGCCCGCTCCATCTTGGTTGCACCGCGTGAGCCTGAGTCTGCACCCTCCCGCTCGAACGAAGACCCACCGGCGAGGCGATTGCAGACCACCAAAAGTCTCCACCTCTGCCTCAGTTGGGTGCGTCACTGTCGCACGCATTGCCACTGGTGCTTTGGGTACCCATGGCACAGCCGAAGGCTGAAGCTGCACTTGCTGCCGCGGCAGCTCCACGCAGGCATCTTGACAACGGAGACTGGCCCATGCCACCATCAGCAGGCGCATGCGAAGAAGCAAGACACTATGAGAATAACCAGATAGGCTGACGGTCTTTTTATACACCGACGTGTTGGCCTAGTTTTGCCATCGGCGTAGGATAAATAGGCCAACGGCAGCCTATTAGAATAAATAGGGCGACGACAGCCGTCGGCGTAAACGAGACCGTCGGTGTAGTATTAGGCTAACGGCAGAGCGACGACGTCAAGTCTACGATCGGCGTAGGTTTCACACCTATACCGACGTAGCTATTTTTCTTTTTTGCCATATTAATCTTAGAAAAATTATAACTAAATTATTTAAATTCAGAAAAATACATATCAAAATTTGCAGAAAAATAAGATCTATCTATATAAACTCAAATATTATATTTTTTCAAAAAAATACAAATACCTTTGTATAACATATTTTTCATTTTTCAAGTGCAAAAAACGGGTGTTTTGTGAAGCAACCACCAAATGAAAGTTTCAAAATAATACTATCCTATTTTTCAAATAGTAAACCATCTTGAATGAACAATATTGATTGTGTCTCAAAAAAATCTTAACAAAATGACCTATCTCAATCAAGGTTTTCTGAATTTCAGGTCAAATGACTAATATTATTGCTAGAATCACGGTACAGTTTGCGATAATGTGTTCATATTATGCACGCATATGTATCATTGGATGACGAACAATATTGCAGTAGGAAGTTTTCCTTTTCGTCGCACTGAAAAGCTTTTTTTATTTTCCGGATGCAAAAAACGGGGTATTTAGTTTCAAAATGATAATATCACATTTTTCAAAATACTAAACCATATTTAATGGACAATTTCCTAACCTGGGAATCTCAAACCTTCCCATTCATCCCTCGTGAAAAAGACAAATTCATGGGAATCAGCAGGAAATGAGTTAGATTTGAACTACAGATACATGATATGATGCTCATGATTTTTTACAAAAAATATTTTTAGGTTCACAATATGCTATTTCATCAGAGATCTAATGCAAGTTCAGTGAGGATCAGCCCAGAGCTAAGAATCTTCAGGACCCTCGATTTAGAAAGTTTAACGATAGTTTAAAATAGGCATAAAAATTTAAAAACGATCGAAACAATACAAAACCTTCGCGTGGTGTCATATTATATGACATAGTCGTATGGAAAAATACCAAACTTAGTATATTAATTGTGTCTCAAAAAATCTTCACAATAACCAATGTTATTGCTAGAATCGCGGTATAATTTGCGATAGTGTATCCATATTATGCACGCATGTGTATCATGGGATGACAAATAATGTCGCAGGAGGAAGTTTTCCTTTTAAAGCCATTTTTTATTTTCCGAGTGCAAAAATGGGGGTGTTTATGAAGCAACCACCAAATAAAATTTTCAAAATCATAATACCATATTTTTAAAAAATACTAGACCATATTGAATAGACAATATTCCAACCTGGGTATCTTAAACCGTTCCTCTACGCCGTCAACCAAAAAGTCGTCAACCGTGTGATGTGGGCCCACATCCTTTAAGCCGACGGACAAACCGGCTACACCGACGGTCATACGTCGGCATAGATACGCCGACGATAATCATTGGCTACATCGACAGGGTCTCACTAGTGGAAAAAGGGCCATCCGTTCGCGACCCCTCAGAGCGTTAGTCCCGGTTGCGCCGCCAACCGGGACTAATGCTGACACGCGTCCCGGTTGGAGCGAGCACGGGGCCAGGGGGCATGCGTCCCGGTTGGTAAGGGGGAATACGTCCCGGTTGGAGCCACCAACCGGGACTAAAGGTTTGGCCATAGCCACGTGGAGTGGCACGCACCTTTAGTCCCGGTTGCTGGCTCCAACCGGGACTAAAGACCCCCTGCCCTCTATAAATGCAACGCCTCAGCCCCCTCTGCCTCCACTTTGTTTTTTCGAATGGTGGAAGGTGTGAGGGGGTGTGCTAGTTTTTTCTCATACATGCATTGAAGGTGTTTGATGAAATGTTTGAGTGAATAATCCCGTTGAATTTCTCATAGAACAAAAATATAGAAGGTGTCCGAGACGCACTTGAGCTTTCTCCTCTTTATTTCCCTCGATTGAGGTTAGCAATCTTATCTTTTCTAGGTCATTGATACAATTCATGTGTCGGTGTGAATTGGTTATTTCACTATTTATGATGTCCTATTTTTTGATAAACTTACTTATATGATGCAGATGAACGGTCGGGAATGGATGTACGGTCACCGGCGCGTAGCCGGGTATATCAAAGGCGTGGATAAATTTATCGATGTGGCTACGGCAAACAAAGAGAATGGATTTATACGTTGTCCATGTGTTCAATGTCGGAACAACAAGGAGTACTCTTCCTCGAAAATCATTCGCGGCCACCTGATTATGAAAGGTTTCATGCCCAACTATAATTGCTGGACCAAGCACGGGGAAAGAGGGGTTATGATGGAAGATGGTGAAGAAGAAGAAGATGATAACAACTATCATCATATGTTTCCTGAATACAGTGATACTGCAATGGAAGACAATGGAGAGGAAAGAGGTGAAGAACGGGCATCAGATGAGCCGGCTGATGAACTTGGTAGGGTCATTTCTGATGCAAAGCGAGACTGTGAAACATAAAATGAGAAGATGAAGTTAGAGGGCATGTTAGAAGATCACAAGAAATTGTTGTACCCAAATTGTGAAGATGGCAGCACAAAGCTCGGTACCACACTGGAATTGTTGCGATGGAAGGCAGAGCGTGGTCTAACTGACTCCTCATTTGAAAAGATGCTGAAAATAATGAAGCCGAAGTTTCCAAAACATAACGAACTTCCCGAGAGTACCTACGAAGCAAAGAAGACTCTCTGTCCTCTGGGATTAGATGTGCAAAAGATACATGCATGCATTAATGACTGCATCCTCTACCGCGGTAAGGAGTATGAGAATTTAGATAAATGCCCGGTATGCAATGTGTAACATCCCAAAAATACCAAACTTAGATCAACAAACACTAATCATCAAGATTAGGGTTAACAAAAACTTTTCTAAATAAAATCATGAATGCATTCATATGTGTATGCATGGATTTTGAATTTCTTTTAAAACCACCTTGTTTGTGTGATCCATTGCTTGTAAAATGTTTCTTAGGTGAAATGAACATCATCTAAAACATTTCCCACACTTTTCCTAAAGACTAGTAAATCAAAACAAATATATTAAGTGAATGGTCATTTTGACCAATTTAACTCCCATGCCTACTTTGGCTGTCTCAAACTTTCAAAATCTAACAGAAACTTTTCTGGATCTTTGCACCCCTTGAATGTACTCATAACAAGGTATCAAGGCCCACTTTGTGATCATCCAGAAACTTTCAAATGCATAGTTTAAATGACAATTCAAAATTGAATCTTCTTCATATGGGAAGATCCCACTTTTCCAAAACCCACTCAATCAAGCTCAACTTTCAAAACCCAAGCATCTGCAGACTCACCAGAACCAATCTAGCAAACCCACCAAAAATCATTTCAAAATTCAAAACTTGATTTCATGCGGCCATTTCATCAAACAGGTTGCAGACACAAATCAAACAAAACATCAAACACTATAGTGTGCAGTGATTCTTGCCTAACTTGTTCCCTAGTTAGCTCACACACACCTCAGTAGATCATCTAGAAAGTTTAGCCCAACACTAGCACCCCTGTGAGCTTGCCATTGTCATTAATGGTGAACAGCCGAGCACCCCCATGTCACCCCATTGTGGACAGCAGGCTAGAGGAAGAACTAGCCGTGCCAACCATGTCTGGGAGGCAGCCCACCGTCCACCACCACTGCCTGTCCCAGCCGCGAGTGTTGTCAAGCCCTAGACCACGCGCACGAGACACGCCCAGACCCTGCCGAGCATGCGCCAGAGCGCCACCCTCGACCAGCATCCACAGACCGCGCGCCGCCCTCACCGCGTGCACACACGATCACCACCGACCCAGGAGACCGCCAGACACCCCCGTTCGCCGCCCCGTGCCATACAGCCACCGCCCGCCGTCGAAGACGCCGCCTCTGCCGTGCAGAGCACCGGCCGTTCCAGACCAAACCACACCGCCCCATGCCTCGCGACCATGTCGTTGAGCATCGCCAGGAGACATAGCACCGTCCCCTAACCTTGCCCATGCCTTTAGCCGCCTGTAACGTCGCCCCCGACGAGCTCACCGTGCGCCCCGACGGTCCCCTCGCTCGACTATAAATAGAGGCCACCCCCGCACGATTTCTTCACACCATCTCACTCCCCTCTCCCCACTGACCGTGCCACACCATTCTTAGAGCAAGCCGAGCACCACCTCGCCGGAATTTCACTGGAGCCTGCCGCTGCCGGAGAAGAAAGGAGCCAGCGATTGGAGCCGCCCCAGGAGAAGCCACCGGTACCAGGAGGTTCGCCGTCGTCGACTTCGTTGTTCGCCCGCCTCGCCGACCCTCGCCCGTACCCCGGTGAGCCCCCAGCACCCCTCACTGGCCGCGCTAGGTTTCGTTCTCGCCGGAGTTGTCTCGCATCGACGATGACCCCCAGCCGTTGGATTAGAACTAGATCAAACGATCCACGTTGCCCCATACCGCTTCGCCCAGCCCCGTGTCACTGACGAGTGGGGACACCCACTTAAGCAGCCCGCGGGAGCACTGCGCTTAGCAGGCCGGCCCGTTAGAATTTCCCGCGCAGCCCAGCAATTCAAATTAAACCTTTTCTTTTTAAATTCAAACACACTTCTGTACCCAACTCAAAAATCAACCCAGATCGATTCAGTACACCAAATTGGATGAAACCAATTTTGTTGGAAAGGTCTGTGAATGCTTAATCCAAGCCCGTTGGAGTCAAGTCATTTGGATCTGTAGATCACCCATAGTAAAAATAACAAGGCAGAAGCTTTTCTGCATTCAAACATTTTTCAAATTTCAACCATAAAAGCTTTTGAGTTGATTCCAACTCTCAAAAATCACATTTAACCATACCTTTCAGAATATATAAAAATATATAGGTTTACTTGCAGAAATAATGTTCAAGTAATAAAAGAATGCTTCATAAGCATTTCTAGCCACTTTAATTAATTAAAATAAAAGGGTAAAACCTTATTAAATTGTGACACCACTTTAAATCACATTCCCATGGACTACAATATGTGGTGATGACATGTGTCAACATGATCCCATGTTTAGTTTGGAGAATATTAAATCTTAAGTAATTTTTCAATGAGTAGAAATTACTTTTCTAAAAATAAAAAGGATTTAAACCAAGCTTTAACTTTGTAATGTTAGAGATGATGCTAGATCATCTATAGGACCCTTGTGTGTGATGATTGCAAGTAGTTAAGTATTGTTTGGTGATTGTGTACCTCGTATTCATTCATAGACGCTAGTACCGACCAAGGATACGAGGAGGAAGGAGGATACTACGAAGAGGAAGCCGAGGAGAACTTCAACCACTGCTCTGCACAAGGCAAGCTAACACTTGCAAGATACTATACCTATGCAAACCTATATTGACATTGATGCAAGCCTTACTAATCAAGTTGACCTATGCAAGCTAACACTTGCAAGATACCCTACTGATGCCACAAACCCATACTTGTGAGATGACTACTTTATGCCTTAAGCATATGTGATCATACCCACTTGCTAAACCAATCCTAGTTTTATGGCGAGCTTCTTACTTTATTTCTTTATCAAAGCTTACTTAGAGTCTACCTAAGAGTTTGGTAGATACTAGACAGTTGTGCTGAAGGTTGCATAAAGAGCATAAATTTTGGCCTAAGCTAGAAACCTTGATATCAGCCTAAGATATAAGGTTGGACTTAGTGAAACTCCACTAGTACCACCCCTCATTAGTACCACCCCCACCTGTAGATGCTAGTGCTAAGCATAAAACTTGATCAAATTTTAGATGGGAATACTTGGTGGAAAAATGGTTATGAAAACCTTGGAATGATGGATCATTCTATTGAAATGTTTTGGACATGTGTTTCCAAACACTTGATGATTTTGGTGATGAAAATGTTGAGGCATGAGCCTTAGCCCTTTATAAAACTGATGGTTTTCTGGATGCGATACCATTCCAATTTTAGCGTACAACCACAATACCCGAATATTGGGTAGGGCTTGACTGGAAACTTATATACCTTAGTATTAGTTCCCTCACGGCCAAGGTTTGAGCTGAGGCTACCTTGTGAAGATTGTCCACCTGTGCAGTACCCAAGATGACAGTGGTCATGGTTGGGAGGCCAAACTCACAGGAGAGGTGCTTATACTAGGGAATGTAATTGAAAGGTTAGGATTGATTATCCGCATACTGAGTATGGTGAATTCAGGATTTGTTCCTGACAGATGTATCAAATGTTGTGGTGAAAGTGTACAATCTCTGCAGAGTATCAAACTATTCGAATAGCCGCGTCCGCGGTTATGGACAGTTGGAGTGGCCATACTGTTCCCCCGTCGGACTTTTCAAAATGACTTGTGAAATGAATTGAGAGTTTGACTTGACCACAACAGAGTTGTGACCTGAATTACAAGATCCCATTTAGGAATTTATAAAATTGTGACTAGCTTTGGAACTTAGTAGAGATAAATCTGGCTTTTGCAAAACAACCCTAGAGCCTAGTGTCCTATTATCCAAAAACCCCCTTTACTTGTTAGTATTAGTTTGCGAGTACTTAAAGAGTACTCATGGCTTTGTCCCTGGCTATTCCCATGGCCAGACTATGAAGAGGAGTACCTGGAGGATGGACCTCAGGAAGGTTACGACAACTAGGATCATCTCCCATCGTCAGCATTGCCTGTGAACCCCGAAGATGGAGCTTCGCCTATGCTACCATTATTATTATTACGTATTCCGCTGCTTGATGTTGTATTAAGAACTGGATCATGAGATCCCTATTTGTGTAAGAACTTATGTATCGTTTGTAATGGATGAAGTACTATGGTATCCAATTCTGTTATGTCTCGCAAAAATGGTAATCCTGGGATTGCGATGTACGGCATAACAGGCATCTAGGATTGAAAAATCCGGGTGTTGACACAATGCGTTGCGGTATAAGATCAGACGAGATGACCCTGGTGATGTTGAGGGAGAGCCCCTCCGGAAGAGGGTTCCTGCTAAGGTTATGTGGTATGATCCTATAATTCCAAGGTTGAAACGCATGTTCAGAAACAAAGAGCATGCCAGGTTGTTGCGATGGCACAAAGAAGACCGTAAGGAAGACGGGAAGTTGAGACACCCTGCTGATGGGTCATAGTGGAGAAAAATCGAGAGAGACTTCCCAGACTTTGCATGTGATGCAAGGAACTTATGGTTTGGTCTAAGTCCGGATGGCATGAATCCTTTTGGGGAGCAGAGTTGCAGTCACAGCACCTGGCTCGTGACTCTATGTATCTACAACCTGCCTCCTTGGTTGTGCATGAAGCGTAAGTTTATTATGATGCCAGTGCTCATCCAAGGCCCGAAGCAACCAGGCAACGACATTGATGTGTACCTTAGGCCATTAGTTGAAGAACTCTTACAGTTGTGGGGCAAACCAGGTGTACGTGCATGGGATGAGAACAAACAGGAGCCATTTGATCTACGAGGGTTGTTATTCGTAACCATAAATGATTGGCCTGCTCTTAGTAACCTTTCAGGACAGACAAACAAGGGATATAAGGCATGCACCCACTGTTTAGATAAGACCGAAGGTACGTATTTGCATAAATGCAAGAAGGTTGTGTACCTGGCGAATCGACGATTTATTCCGACCAATCATCCCGTAAGAAAGAAAGGCAAGCATTTCAAAGGTGAGGCAGATCACCGGAAGAAGCCTGAACTCCATGTTGGTGATGATGTATTTGGTGTGGTCAAGGACATAGAAGTAATCTTTGGAAAGGGTCCCGGCGGTCAATCAGTTCCGAACGACGTCGCTATAGGACACGCACCCATGTGGAAGAAGAAATCTATATTTTGGGAGCTGCCATATTGGAAAGTCCTGCGTGTCCGCTCTTCAATCGACGTGATGCACGTGACGAAGAATCTCTGCGTGAACCTGCTAGGATTCCTAGGCGTGTATGGGAAGACAAAAGATACACCTGAAGCACGGGAGGACCAACAAATTATGAAAGACCCAAAGAACATGCATACACATAACAAGACGGATAAAGGGCGTCACTTAAGTCGTGCCAGCTATGCTCTTACCAAAGCAGAGAAGGAAATCTTTTTTGAAGTCCTTTACAGTAAAAAGGACAAATGTCTGCCTAATCGGCAGGAAGTGGGTCCGGTTTGTACTACAGGTACATGATCTATCGCCCGTGATTTTTTGAAAAAATCATTTTTGGACTCGCAATATGTGGTTTCTTCAGAGATCCAATGCAAGTTCTAACGATGCTCGTCCCCTATCTTCATGCACACCGGTTCGACCATAG
The DNA here is from genome assembly GCA_916181665.1 of Avena sativa. NCBI lineage: Eukaryota > Viridiplantae > Streptophyta > Magnoliopsida > Poales > Poaceae > Avena > Avena sativa. Next base: position 203,361,607 of record OV702282.1, read on the forward strand.
TTAGAAATTCAGATAATTCAAAACGGGCATAATAAATTCAAAAAAAATCCGAACAATGAAAATCCTTCGCGTGGTGTCATATTTTGTTACATAGTTGAAAGGAAAAAATACCAGACTTGGTATATTGATCATGTTTCGAAAAAACCTTCACAAAATGACCTATCATGTTCGAGGTTTAATGGCTTTCGGTCCAAATGACCGATGTTATGTGCTGAATCACGGCATAGTTTGTGATGTTGTGCCCATATTATGCATGTGTGTGGACATTGGTATGGAGAACAATGTTGCAGGAGGAAGTTTTCCTTTTTGTCGCACGGAAAAGCCCTTTTCCATTTTCTGAGCGCAAAAAACGGGTCGTTTTGTGAAGTAACCACCAAAATGCCGTTTCAGAATGCTACCGTCCCATTTTCCTAAAATACTAGACCACCTTACATGGACTATCTCCCAACCGGTACATCTCAAACCTTTTCATCCATCCCGGGTAAAAAGGACAAATGTCTGCCGAATCGGTAGGAAGTGGGTCCGGTTTGTACTACAGGTACATGATCTATCGCCCGTGATTTTTTGAAAAAATCATTTTTAGACTCGCAATATGTGGTTTCTTCAGAGATCCAATGCAAGTTCTAACGATGCTCGTCCCCTATCTTCATGCACACCGGTTCGACCATAGTTAGAAATTCAGATAATTCAAAACGGGTATAATAAATTCAAAAAAATCCGAACAATGAAAATCCTTCGTGTAGTGTCATATTTTGTTACATAGTTGAAAGAAAAAATACCAGACTTGGTATATTGATCATGTTTCGAAAAAACCTTCACAAAATGACCTATCATGTTCGAGGTTTCATGGCTTTCGGTCCAAATGACCGATGTTATGTGCTGAATCACGGCATAGTTTGTGATGTTGTGCCCATATTATGCATGTGTATGGAAATTGGTATGGAGAACAATGTTGCAGGAGGAAGTTTTCCTTTTTGTCGCACGGAAAAGCCCTTTTCCATTTTCCGAGCGTAAAAAACGGGTCGTTTTGTGAAGTAACCACCAAAATGCCTTTTCAGAATGCTACCGTCCCATTTTCCTAAAATACTAGACCACCTTACATGGACTATCTCCCAACCGGTACATCTCAAACCTTTTCGTCCATCCCGGGTAAAAAGGACAAATGTCTGCCGAATCGGTAGGAAGTGGGTCCGGTTTGTACTACAGGTACATGATCTATCGCCCGTGATTTTTTGAAAAAATATAAGTTAATTCATTTTAAAAGGTTACATTAATTATTTTTTAAAAATAGAAAATGGTTTTGGATTATTTATTCAAATCCATACACTTTTTATGTTTAAAGTTTTTCTAAATTCCAAATTGATATTAAAAAAATATAAGTTAATTCATTTTTAATTGTAAATGGTTCATATTTTAAATGGTTACATTAATTATTTTTTAAAACATAAAATGGTTTTGAATTATTTATTTAGATCCAAACACTTTTTATGTTTAAAGTTATTCTAAATTCCAAATTAATATTCAAAAATATAAGTTAATTCATTTTAAAAGGTTACATTAATTATTTTTTAAAAATAGAATATGGTTTTGGATTATTTATTCAAATCCATACACTTCTTATGTTTAAAGTTTTTCTAAATTCCAAATTGATATTAAAAAAATATAAGTTAATTCAATTTTAATTGTAAATGGTTCATATTTTAAATGGTTACATTAATTATTTTTTAAAACAGAAAATGGTTTTGAATTATTTATTCAAATCCAAACACTTTTTATGTTTAAAGTTTTTCTAAATTCCAAATTAATTATCATTTAAAAAACAATACAAATTTAAACCCCAAAATAAAAAATAAGGCGGGAACAGAGAGAAAATACCTGAAATTTTTTGAAAACAGGGGAATATGTCCCGGTTGGAGCCACCAACCGGGACTAAAGACCCCCTGCGCGCCAAACCTTGGTCTGCTAAAAATATTGGAGTATAGGTCCCGGTTGGTGGCTCCAACCGGGACGTATAACCCTTTAGTCCCGGTTGGAGCCACCAACCGGGACTAAAGGTCCTTTGGTTATAACCCTTTAGCCCTTCCTCTTCTTCTTCCCTTCCCCATCACTTCTATGCTTCACCGACGCGCGCACAACCGCCCTCGACGCCGGCAGGCTGCCCGAGCTCGCCGCCCCCGACGCCGTCAGGCTGCCCGAGCCCGCGCGTTCCATCCGCCAGCACCGCCGCCTCCGTCCGTGCGCGCACCAGTCGTCTGTTGGAGATATGCCCTAGAGGCAATAATAAATGTAGTTATTATTATATCTTTGTGTTTATGATAAATGTTTACATTCATGCTATAATAGTATTAACAAGGAAACATTAATACTTGTGTGATTTGTAAACTTAATTTGAAGTCCCTAGTATAGCCTCTATACTTTACTAGCTTGTTGGTTGATAAATGATTGTGGTTTCCCTATCATGAACATTGAGATGTTATCAACAAAAAGATCATATCATTAGGAGAATGATATGGTGGACATACTCCTATAGATAAGCGTAGCATAAAGATCAAGTCATTTCAATAGTTCAATTGCTATATGCTTTCTGATACATAGTAACCTAATTCCTTCGACCATGAGATCATGCATATAACCTTTACCGGATGGATGCTTTGATGACATCAAACACCACACCGTAACTGGGTGGCTATAAAGGTGGCATTGAGTGTTCGGAAAGTATTGGTTGAGACACATGGATCAAGAGTGGGATTTGTCCATCCATATGACGGATAGATATTCTCTGGGCCCTCTCGGTGAAATGTCATCCAATTAGCTTGCAAGCATGTGACTGGCTCACAAGGGATCACATATCACGGGAACAAGAAAAGAGTACTTATCAGTAACGAGGTTGAACTAGGTATGCAGAGATACCGACGATCATAACCTCGGATAAGTAACATATCGTGAGACAAAGGGAAATTGGTATCGTATGTAAGTGGTTCATTCGATCGCAAAGTAATCGTAGAAATATGTGGGAGCCATATGAATTTCCAGATTCCTCTATTGGTTATTGTTCGGAGAAGTGTCTCGATCATGTCTGCATAATTCACGAACCGTAGGGAGACACACTTAAGGATTCGACGTTGTTTGAGTAGTTATGGTATTATGAGAAAGAGACCGAATGTTGTTCGGAGTCTCGGATGGGATCCGGGATATCACGAGGTGATCCGGAATGGTCCGGAGAATAAGATTCATATAAGGAAAGTCCCGTTTCGGAGTTCGGAAATGATTCCGGTGAAATGTTCTAGAAGGTTCCGGAATGTCCGGCACTCCGGGAGGGGGGAGGGGTACATGAATGTGTCATTACATATTGGAATGATTGCATCATGTACTAAGTGTTCTTGCTGTTCCAAATAAAGGATTAAATTGAACCCTAAAACAGAAAAGTCAAATGTCCAGTTCGAAAGTCAAACGGCTAAAACAAGAAACTGTGGGAAACAAGCAAGAGGAGTTGGGAACCGACTTGGGGGAGGAGTCTCCTCCCCAAGCCGGCGCGCCAACCAAGGCCGACTTGGGGAGGGACTCCCCTCCCCTTGGCCGCACCCTCCACCCATAAAAGGAGGGGCAGGGCCTCCTCCTCTAGACACACAAGTTCCTATCCTCTAATCTCCGGTTTAGAGCCGTTTTGGTTTAGAGCTTCTAATTGCCCTAGCCTTCGGTTTAGAGCCTTCTAATTGGTGTGTCTAATCCCTAGACCACTAATAGCCCTCTCTCATACTCCACCATACTCGCTCCGGCTTAAGGCGAAGCCCTGCGGGATCTCCCCTCTACTTTCGGTACCACGCCGTTGTGCTGCCGGAATCACGAGGAGAGTGCTACAACCTCCGCTGCCTGCTGGAACAAGGGAGAGGAAGGTATTCGTCGAGTACCGAACGTGTGACCGACTGCGGGAGCGCTGCCGGAACGCAGCGCCGGAAGGATCGTCTACACGATCTTGAGATCGGGAAGAGTACGACTACATCACCCACGAGAATCCGCTCTCGTTAAACACTTTGGAATCTTCGAGGGTAAGTTATTCCATCGACTCGTTGCTACAATCTAGTAGATAGATCTTGGCTTGTTTGTTTGTATGCGATAGAAATTTTTTGTTTTCCATGCTACGAACCCCTACAGTGGTATCAGAGCCGTGTCTATATGTAGATCTGTTGCACGAGTAGAACACAATGGTCATTGTGGGCATTGATGCTTTTATTGTCGATTGCTTCTTGTGTACTTTGCATCTTGCGGTATGTTTGGATGAATCGGCCCGGGCTAACCTTACATGACATCGTTCATGAGACTTGCTCCACGATTGACATGCAACTTGTATTGCATAAGTGGCTTTGCGGGTTCCTGTTTCTCCTAGCATAGTTAAGATCCAATTTACAACGGGTGATCAACAATGCTAGTATCAATGTTGTGGTTCTTGTTCGTAAGTTAGAACGACACTTATTGAAAGCCCCAAACCACGTAAAATATGCAAAGAAAGTAGAGGCGTCTAACTTTGTTTTGCAGGGGTGTGCTGTGATATGATATGGCCATGATTGTGATTATATTTGATGTATGCAATGTTCCTTATTGTAAGTTGGCAACCGGCAGGAGCCATATGGTTGTCTTTAATTTATGTTAAGACCCGCGTGTCTATTCAAAGTAGTTGTAATAGTTGAAGCCGGTGGACGACAACCATGGTGAAGCGTCATTGACCTTGATGCAATGCCGGTGATGATGGAGATCATGTTCGTGCTTGAAGATGGAGATCGGAAGCACAAAGAAGAAAGGCCATATCATATCACATATATATTGAATTGCATGTGATGTTAATCCTTTATGCATCTTGTATTGCTTAGTAGACGACGGTAGCATTATAAGATGATCCCTCATGCACATCAATTTCAAGTCATAAAGTGTTCACCCTTAGTTAGCACCGTTGCTATAGCTTGTTGTTTCGAAGCACCACGTGATGATCGGGTGTGTTAGATTCTGCAAGTGTATACAACATGAGCAAGCCAGATTTGCTCATGCGGAAACTAAGGTTTGATCTTGACGAGCCTAGCATGTACAGACATGGTCTCGGAACACGGATCACCGAAAGGTAAAGCATGAATCATATAGTAGATATGATGAACATGTCGATTGTTCGCCATTGAAACTATGTCAACTCTCGTGATGATCGGTGTTGATATGGTGGATTTGGTTCATGTGATCACTAAAACAATGTGAGGGATGTTGTTTTGAGTGGGAGTTCACCTAGTTTAATTACATTAATTAATTTGAACTCAATTTGTCATAAACTTAGTCTAAACTATTGCAAATATGTTGTAGATCAATGGCAGCCCCTATCATCAATTTTAATGCGTTCCTAGAGAAAGAAAAGTTGAAAAACAATGGAAGCAACTTCGCGGATTGGTTCCGCAATTTGAGGATTGTCCTCACAGCTGGTAATTTGACCTATGTGCTGGATGCACCGCTGGGTGACCCACCTGCAGATGATGCTCCTGAGGAAGTAAAGAATGTTTACCTCGCTCGGAAGAATCAGTACTCCATAGTTCAGTGTGCTATCTTGTATGGTTTGGAATCGGAGCTTCAGAAAAGGTTTGAGGATTCAGACCCATATGATATTGTCGAGGATCTCAAATTGATTTTTGAGACTCATGCGGCAATTGAAAGCTATGAGGCTTCTGAAAAGTTCTTTAACTGCAAGATGGAAGAGGGCAGCTCCGTCAGTGAGCATGTGCTTAAGATGTCTGGGCACGCAAACAAACTTCAAAGCTTGGGTATAGTGATTCCTAATGCTTTGGGGATTTACTGTGTCCTCCAATCACTACCACCAAGTTACAAGAACTTTGTGATGAACTACAACATGCAGAACATGAACAAGACGTTGCCAGAACTCTTTGCCATGTTGAAATCTGCAGAAGTGGAGATCAACAAAGAGCACCAAGTGTTGTTGGTCAATAAGACCACCAAATTCAAGAAAGGCAAGTCTAAGCAAAAGGGACACTTCAAGAAGGGTGGTAAGAAAGTTACCACACCGGCGAAGAAGACCAAGGCTGGACCTAAGCCTGATACTGAGTGCTTTTACTGCAAGGGAGAAGGTCACTGGAAGCGGAATTGCCCAAAGTACTTGGCGGATTTGAAGAACGGCAACATCAAGAAGAAAGGTATATCTGATATACATGTTATTGATGTGTATCTCACTAGTACTCGTAGTAGTGCCTGGGTATTTGATACTGGTTCGGTTGCTCATATTTGTAACTCGAAACAGGTGCTGCAGAATAAACGGAAGCTAGCGAAGAACAAGGTGATGATGCGCGTAGGAAACGGATCAAAGGTTGATGTGATCGCGGTCGGCACGCTACCCCTTCATCTACCATCGGGATTAGTTTTATACTTAAATAATTGTTATTTGGTGCCTGCGTTGAGCATGAACATTATATCGGGATCTTGTTTATTGCGAGACGGTTACTTATTTCAGTCCGAGAATAATGGTTGTTCGATTTATATGAGTAATATGTTTTACGCACATGCACCTTTGATAGATGGTCTATTCTTATTGAATCTCGATAGTGGAAATACACATATCAACAACATTGAGGCTAAACGTTTGAAATCAAGCGATAATTCGACCTATATGTGGCACTGTCGTCTTGGTCACATTGGAGTGAAGCGTATGAAGAAACTCCATTCCGATGGACTTCTTGAATCACTTGATTTTGAATCACTTGAAAGATGCGAAGCATGTCTGATGGGAAAAATGACTAAGACTCCATTTTCTGGTATGATGGAGCGAGCTACGGACTTATTGGAAATCATACATACCGATGTGTGTGGTCCAATGAGTGTAGCATCGCGCGGTGGTTATCGTTATGTTCTTACCTTCACGGATGACTTGAGTAGATATGGGTATATCTATTTCATGAAACATAAGTCCGAAACTTTCGAGAAGTTTAAGGAGTTTCAAAGTGAGGTAGAGAATCAACGTAACAAGAAGATTAAATTTCTACGTTCTGATCGTGGAGGTGAATATCTAAGTTACGAGTTTGGCGAGCATTTGAAGAAATGCGGAATACTTTCACAATTGACCCCGCCGGGAACACCACAGCGTAATGGTGTGTCCGAACGTCGTAATCGAACTCTCTTAGATATGGTTCGTTCTATGATGTCACTTACAGATTTACCGCTATCATTTTGGGGTTATGCATTAGAAACAGCCGCATTCACTTTAAATAGGGCACCGTCTAAATCCGTTGAAACGACACCGTATGAATTATGGTTTGGGAAGAAACCTAAATTGTCGTTCCTTAAAGTTTGGGGATGCGAAGCCTATGTAAAGAAGTTACAGCCGGACAAGCTAGAACCCAAAGCGGAAAAATGCGTCTTCATAGGATACCCAAAGGAAACTATTGGGTATACCTTCTATCATAGATCCGAAGGCAAAACCTTCATTGCCAAGAATGGATCCTTTCTAGAGAAGGAATTTCTCTCGAAAGAAGTGACTGGAAGGAAAGTAGAACTCGACGAGGTTGTCGAACCTTCTCTCGAAATTGCGAGTAGCGTAGCACCGGAAGAAGTTCCTGTGGTGCCTGCACCAATAAGAGAGGGAGCTAATGATGGGGATCATGAAACTTCGGTTGAAGTTGCTACAGAGCCTCGGAGGTCAATGAGAACTCGTACCACTCCAGATTGGTATGATCCCGTTATGAGTGTCATGTTGGTGGACAACACCGATGACCCCGAGACATATGAGGAAGCGATGATGAGCCCAGATTCCAATAAATGGCAAGAAGCCATGAAATCCGAGATTGGATCCATGTACGAAAACCAAGTATGGACTTTGGTGGACTTACCGGATGGCCGAAAGGCTGTCAAGAACAAATGGATTTTCAAGAAGAAAACAGATGCTGATGGTAATGTTACTGTCTATAAAGCTCGACTTGTCGCAAAAGGGTTTCGACAAATTCAAGGAGTTGACTACGATGATACTTTCTCACCGGTAGCGAAGCTAAAGTCTGTGAGGATTATGTTAGCAATCGCTGCATATTATGATTATGAGATATGGCAGATGGATGTCAAAACAGCATTCCTCAATGGAGATATTGATGAAGAGTTGTATATGATGCAACCCAAAGGTTTTGTCAAACCTAAAGATGCTAACAAGGTAACTTCAACGGTCCATCTATGGATTGAAGCAAGCATCCCGAAGTTGGAATCAACGTTTTGATAAGGTAATCAAAAGTTTTGGTTTTATACAAACTTATGGAGAAGCTTGTATTTACAAGAAAGTGAGTGGGAGCTCTGTAGCATTCTTAATACTATATGTGGATGACATATTGTTGATTGGGAATGATGTAGACCTTCTTAATAGTGTCAAAGAATATTTGAATAATAGTTTTTCAATGAAGGATCTTGGCGAAGCAGCTTACATATTAGGCATAAAGATTTACAGAGATAGATCGAAACGCCAAATATCATTGTCACAGAGTACATATTTGGACAAAGTTCTAAAGAGGTTTGGAATGGAGGAAAGCAAGAAAGGGTTCTTGCCCATGTTGCCAAATACGATCTTGAGTAAAACTCAAAGTCCGACATCGGCAGAAGATAGAGAAAGGATGAGTAAGACTCCCTATGTATCAGCCATAGGATCTCTAATGTATGCCATGCTATGTACTAGACCCGACATCGCATATGCTGTTAGTTTAACTAGCAGATATCAAAGTGATCCAGGAGTGGATCATTGGACAGCGGTCAAAAACATCCTTAAGTACTTGAGAAGAACTAAGGATATGGTTCTTTCTTATGGAGGTGATGAACAACTCGTTGTTAATGGTTACACCGATGCTAGTTGGAACACCGATCCAGATGATTCTAAATCACAATCTGGATACGTATTTATTTTGAATGGTGCAGTAGTTAGCTAGAGGAGTGCAAAGCAAAGCGTTGTGGCGAGATCTTCAACTGAATCAGAATACATGGCTGCTTCGGAGGCTTCACAAGAAGCGATATGGATGAAAGAGTTCATTACAGAGTTGGGTGTGGTTCCTAGTGCGCTGGACCCAATGTCTATCTACTGTGATAACATGGGCTCCATAGCCAATGCGCAAGAACCAAGGTCACACAAGAAGCTGAAGCATATCAAGCTACGTTTTCACGCTATTCGAGAACATATCCAGGATGGGGATATAAAGATTTGCAAAGTACACACAGATCTGAATGTGGCGGATCCGTTGACTAAACCTCTCCCGAGGGCAAAACATGACCAACACCAAACTGCCATGGGTGTTCGGTATATTACCATGTAATCTAGATTAGATGACTCTAGTGCAAGTGGGAGACTGTTGGAGATATGCCCTAGAGGCAATAATAAATGTAGTTATTATTATATCTTTGTGTTTATGATAAATGTTTACATTCATGCTATAATAGTATTAACAAGGAAACATTAATACTTGTGCTGTTGTGCTGCCGGAATCACGAGGAGAGTGCTACAACCTCCGCTGCTTGCTGGAACAAGGGAGAGGAAGGTCTTCGTCGAGTACCGAACGTGTGACCGACTACGGGAGCGCTGCCGGAACGCAGCGCCGGAAGGATCGTCTACACGATCTTGAGATCGGGAAGAGTACGACTACATCACCCACGAGAATCCGCTCTCGTTAAACACTTTGGAATCTTCGAGGGTAAGTTATTCCATCGACTCGTTGCTACAATCTAGTAGATAGATCTTGGCTTGTTTGTTTGTATGCGATAGAAAATTTTTGTTTTCCATGCTACGAACCCCTACATCGTCGCCCACGACTCCGTCTTCCTCGACCCGACCGTTTTCGCCGGCGTCGATTCGCTCAACCTCGACCTCCCGCGCTCTCTCCGACCAACCTCACGCGCTCAGGGTGAGCAAGCGAACCTTCTGGATGCCTCCTTCCTTCCCCTCTCGCTGTAGTTCATGCTTGCGCCGTTAGATCCCGCGTTCGCCGCCGTCGGCCGTCGTTGTACCACCTGCTCCGGCAACCAACAGAGGGCGGCGCCGCCTTTTGAGTCCGCCTGGATGCGCTGATTCTAGCACGCCAAGTCCCGCAGCCCCGCTTGCTCTCCTCCGCTGCCTACCATCGCCGTCTGACGTGTCTCCGGCGAGCCCAACGTGGCGTCTAGGTGGCATCCGCGTGGCCCTGGTCCCACCAGTCAGCCTCTAGGGCTAGCTCCTTCTCTGGTGACGGATAACCTTTTTTCCCTTTGCTTGCATGACAGGTGGCCCTGGTCCCACCAGTCAGCCACTATGGCTAGTTGTTACTATGGTGCAAAAGGTTTAAACATTTGATTTAATAATTTCAGAATTTGAATAAAACTTGTAAATTCAATAACTTTTAATCTGTAATTCAGAAAAATACAAATAATATACCAAAATGTTCAGAAAAATGAGAACTATCTATCTATGCTATAATCATGCATTGTTCAACAACTTAAATGACAAGTTTAATTAGAACACCCTAGTAACCCTAACAGGTGATTCCGGAGTTCCTTGAGTTAGGGTTTGCGCCCCTCGGAACCCCGATTAACTTGTCGAGCATGCTTTAGGGTTACATTCCAATGCACATTAACTTGTCATATCATCATCATTGCTTGAGCATTGCATCGATGCCATGTGTTGATTGTTTCCCTTCCTTTCCGGTGATTTGGTTCTTCTCGGTAGAATACGATATCGAGATCGAAATCGAAGACCGAGATCAAGACCATAGAAGATCGACGAACAATACTTGACCAACTATAATCAAGTCAAGTATTTTGTTAGTATCTAGTGTTACCTATCTGCTGGATAGTTTCCCTTTTGTAGCCTTATACTCATGTTCCCCTCTCATATGCATCCGAGGTTTCTCCGAACTAGGTTTTACACCCCTCAGAACTCCGGAATATTGATTTTAGTTGATTTTAGCTAGAGTTACCTATCTACTACACGGTTTCCTTTTTGTAGCTAGGTTTAGGGTTTCTCTTCATTTTTATTATTGTGTATGTATATATTAGGGTTTCTCTGAATTAGGGTATATATCTCTCAACACCGTACTTAACTTTCTCCTTTAGCCGCTTTGACTTATTCGTTTTTCCACCTATGCAGAAAATATGGACCCACACGTCAGAGACGAAGAAAAGGAAGAGTTGATCCAAGGTGTGATCCGTGGGGAAGATAATTTAGACGTATCAACGTTTCTAAACAACTCCGGTGAGGGTGATCCTCTTTTTACCGGAATAGACAACTTGTTTGAGGTTGAAGGTGTTGCCTTCCGCGAGGGAGAAGGCGATGCCTTGTGTAATCGAGAAGACGACCGCTCCGGCGAGGTGCATGTAATATAATTAATTCATTAATTAATCATCTGCTATCTATATAGAAATAGTAACGACGATCTTTCTTCTTTTAGCCCTCCGGATCGAAGGAATCTACTGAAAAGAGCTGACGAGGCCCAACCAAAAAGTTGCAAGACCATGAGAGGTTCAGGATCGAAGATGTCGCTGAAGATGGCAAGCCGACGGCTCCCGAAGTTGTCGCAAACAAATTTGTGGCACAATGCGGAGTAATCGTTAGGGACTTAATCCCGATCACCATTAGAAATTGGAATAGGCCTGCTAATGCGGATGAAGAGGGAACATGTTTATTTGTCCCTAACCACGCCAAAGATTTACTGTGGAAGAGGCTCATGGTTAATTTCAAACTACCGAAGATAGAGCTGAATCCAAATGCGGAGGATCCAGTTGAGGACGCCTTACAACATGGGAGAGCCATGGAGGCTAAGGTCAGGGAGTGGGCTTTGAAGAAGATGGCCCAGTGTTTCACCAACTGGAAGAAAATATTGCACCCTGACTATGTCGTGAAAGAGAAGACTCCCGATTTCAAGAATATTCAGTTTGAGAAGATAAAACCATTCTGGGCTGAGTTTGTGGAATACAAGACATTAGAAAAAGCTAAGAAAATGTCTGCAACGAATAAGCTGAATGCTGCTAACAAGAAGTATCACCATACTATGGGGCAAGGTGGCTACAGGGCTGGCATTCCTAAGTGGGAGAAACTTGAGAATGAACTGCGTGATAAAAAGATCACCCCAGAGACAGACGATTGGGTAGAACGTGCAAGGAATTGGTTTTACGGGCATGGGGGCACGTTGGACTCGGAAGGGAGGTGTATATATAACATACGACATAAAGAAGACCCCTTGCCAATCGAGAGGATCAGAAAAGCAGTACAGGCTATTAAAGATGGGGACTTCATTCCCGATAGAGAGAATGATGAACTCACACTCGCCCTTGGAAATAAGGAACACGATGGACGAACACGAGGCACAAGAGGCTCCCAACCATGGAGGACTGGGTTTCCAGAAGAGAGGAAGAAATATCCTGATAGAAGCCGTCAGAGGAGAAAGGACAGGGTGGAAGTTGAAGCAGATAGTCAGAAAGAGCGAATGCGTTTAATTGAAGAACGATTAAAGCAACAACAAGATGAAATTAACGCACTTAAAGAGCAAAGTACTACCGGCCCATCTCAGCAGCACACTGCATTCAATGCTACCGGCCTATCGAATAATCGAAAAAGCAGTGTGGCTTCCACCGAGGTCCCGGGTGATGACAATGGCGATGACGATGATGCACCGACGATGGCTCCTGTTGGCTACCCAGTGGATGATATCACAGAGATGACACACTGCGAGCTACATGTCAAAGTTGTGAACATATCAATGAAGGTGGCGGTCGGCTATGCCTTACCAATTGGACCCACACCAACTTACCATTGTCGTCCGGTTCCAGAGGGCTACGCTGTTGTCGGCGTGGATGAAATCATGCCCACCTTTGAAGTTTTGGATCTTCACTACCCTGCAGGTGAAGGGGATGTGACTGTGCTGGGAGACGCAAAAAAGTCACCATTCTATGGCCGAAGGAATGTATCATGCTTCGAAATCACACGCCAAGGCCATCTTCGCCGCCGCCTCACCCGTCTCCAGCGAGGTCGTCGCCGCCGCGGCAGCCGTCTTCGTCGCCTCACCCGGCTCCGTCGCCTCACCAATCTCCGGCGCAGCCATCGCCACGGGAGCCATCGCCGGCGCCTAAGGGTCAAAAGCGTAAGTGTACCGCTACTGTGCCTCGTGGTAAGCGATCGTCGAAAAGTAAACAAGAGCCTCTTCCAAAAGTACCAAAGGTTCCTCCCAAGAGAGCTTATGACTGTACTGAAGAGGAGACTGCGGCGATCGTTGATGTGGAAACGACAGCGTTTTTCGCTAAGCTGAGGCGGCCGAAAGAGCCAGTGTTCCCCAGCACCAAAGAAGAAAACGCCAAAGTGTTGAAAATGCTAAAGAATCTTCATCAACCCGAGCCAAAGCTGTCATCAGACTATGAGCGTTCTATTTTCAAGTCACATGCGGCACAAAAAGCCTCGAAGAGCAGTACTGATGCAAGCGAGAAATCTGTTGCCCAGCTCGGAGAACAAGCAAAACAGACTTGCGCCCCTCTCAAGGTGATTTTCCAAACCAATGTGGGGTCGAGCAAATATGGGGCCGAAGAGCAGTATGATCCAGAGGTAGTTGCACAATACGGAGAAGCTGTCGCTGCTCAAGGTATGAGTATTGCCCAGTACTTATCCCAGTTAGAGTTCTTCCCCATGAGTGAAGTAGCATACAAATACCAGTACGGCAAACCTCTCGTCAAACCTGAGGAGGTAAACAATCTTCCAACAAAAATGCGAAGATTGCATAACTGGTACATGCATGCCACAAGGGCCGGGGCTAACTGGATAGTGCTGAGGGTTACAAAAAAGCATCATGGGAAAGATAAGGATGACATGATATCCATTGAATTTGATGAACTATTTCAATTATTCAATCAAGACGCCTTGGACAAATCGATCATCAGTGCCTATTGTCTGTAAGTACTAATTCAGTAATTAATTTAGTCTCCAGCTATATTATTTTGTTTATTGCATGTATATAATCATACTGTAATATGCAGAATGAAGATTCTCGAATGCAGCAGAGGACAAATCTATGACATTAGCTTCATTGACCCATATTGGGTTCATGAAGCTAATCTCAAAATAAGCCCCCAGGATACGGAGGATAATATAGTACACGCGTTAAGGTTTCAAGAAACCAAAAGGGAAATACTATTTCCTTACAACTTCGAGTGAGTGTTATTGTCTTGTATACACTTTCTATTTCGCTTACTCGATGTTAAGTATATAATTGATTAGTTATGCATTTGCAGCTTTCACTATATTCTGTTAATCATTCAACTTGACAAAGGGCGTGTACTAGTCATGGACTCGAAACATAAACCCCTTGAGACGTGGAAGGACATGCAGATACTTCTCCAGCGGTAATTCTAATCATTACGGTACTATATCGGCAACGTTCGTGAATTTTATGATATCAAGTACTTAATAACTTATTTTATTCGTTTTCTACGCCGGGCAGCGCTTGGAAACGGTTCACCAACAAGGCTAGGGGTGTTTGGAAAGAGGAGCTTACATCTCAACCACTAGATGTAAGCACCACTAGCTATATCCGCGCATCTCTTTGATTCTAGTTTTGATACAGTTATTATCATGCTTGATTATTATTTTGATTGAACTCTGTTCTCGTAAAGTGCCTGACGCAAGGACCAGATAACAATCTATGTGGATACTATGTATGCGAGTTCATCCGGCAGACGTGCGATGAGAAGGGCAGAAATTTAGAGCAACTCCACGTACGTAAACAATTTCTATAGTTTTTAATTACAATCAAATTGTGTTTAGTTTCATTCATATAGGCTGACTTCTTTTTTAAATCAGATCGAACGTCTACGGAACGGTCTTCTGCCAAAGGATCGCGTACGAGCAATTCATGAGGAATTGGCGGGATTCTTGGATGCAGAAGTCCTAGACCCAAAATGGGAATACTACTCGGCTGTGTATAGAAAATAGGAATTGTAAAAATAGCAACTTTGAAGAAATTGGCCGGTAGCATCGAATAACAACTTTTGTATGTAGTGCATGAACTCGATCCGTGTATTGAATATAATATTGTCATCATGATGTAATATAAGGTTCCTTCATTGATAAGTGCAAATCACTAAATAAACAATAAAACAACCTAAATGAATTCTCTGCCGCGGCACAAAAAGTGACAAAAATGCTGCCGCGGCAACAAAATGTGCCAAAATGAATTCTCTGCCGTGGCAGAGAAATGGGCCAAATCTCTGCCGCGACAGAAGGTTATTAGTCCCGGTTCGTGTGCTCCACCCCCCCCCCCCCCCTCGCCCTCTGCCGCTGCCACGTGTGCACCCTTTAGTCCCGGTTGGTGGGGCAACCGGGACTAAAGGTTAGAGCTTTAGTCCCGATTGCCCCGTCCCGGTTGGGCAACCGGGACTAAAGCCCCGTACCAACCGGGACCTATAGGGCTGTTTCCACCAGTGTCTGTCGGCCGGTGCCTGGCCTGTTTCCTATAGTGAGACCATCGATCTCTGGCATATAGGAAACATTTAACAACGTGACAAGATTTTCGGAAGAAGAAACGCTCTTAACCTAAATACCTTTAGGTGTACACGGAGTAGCACTCTCCATACCCGTCTTCGATATGTCCGCTCCATCATTGATATGATAAGAAATAAGGCCATTGTCAACATCCAGACAGTTAGCCACATAGGCATTGTCCCCCGATTGACTCATGACCCCATCCGTAGGGATAGATGCAAAAGTTTTATCATGTAAAAAAATAAGTTCATTAATACGCGATTTAGGAGCCTGGTCATTACCTGTCCTACGTGTTGCCATATGCATAGTAGGGGCAGATCGAACTAGCCGTTCATCCACAACAGGCGTGGAGTCAAAGGAACCGAAGCAAATCTTTAGTCCCAACTCAGCTTGCTGATGCGGTGGTGCCGCTGCATCTCAGTACTCCCATCAATATCACCACTGTCCTGAATGTTTGCATCTCCATTAAAGTTGACATCAGCTCCTTCATTCAGATTGCCAGCATTATTGTCACCATCATGTGCATTATCCTCATCCATTAACACATCCTCCAAGGGAGGGGGTAAAGGACTAAAGGTTTCCCCTCAACTTGAAAACGCAGCTTATAAAATTCTTCTTTGATCAGAATGTCCATTTGTTCTGGAATATAACTAGGATCCATGCAAGCTACAAACACTCTCAGAACCCCATGCTCTCTAGTATAGTTCGCATCAATCTCAAGTCTTACCAAATAGAGTTCAAATGGCCCATAGGGTTAAATAATCATCGAGTGCCACAGAAGGTAAGTCATGTACCAGCACCCAAATCTTATCCATAGACCAGGCCGGTTGTACCTCTGATTTCCATGATTCAAAACTCATGGAACAAGTGCTATTTCTGACCTTATAGATCCTTTTACTAGGGAAATTCACCTGATAGACGTTTTTTCCAACTTGACGAACATTCCAGACATAGTTCTCATCTGGTACAATCCATTGCAACTGAGAAACAATCTCTGGCAGGGTCATCGTACCATCATAGATAGTAACTCTGCTCAGCCTTGTATTTTCCACTCTAGGACGAATATTTCCAGTTAAAGGTGCTTCAAAGAACATTAACATTTCATGAGCAAAACCATACATTTGCATAGTTGGCCTAGGTGCAGAAAGAATAGGACATCTATTTGAAGGATGATCAGGTGAGCGGCATACATCACACAAAACACTTTGGTCCCTTATGTTTTTTAGCTCTCCTAGCCTGTCCTCCATCCGTACCAGCATCACCAGGAACCTCTCTAGCCTCAAAAGACCTGACATTGCCATTGCCACTGTTCCTTGCTGGTGTCGCAGCTTGCTGCCTAGGTGCCGTAGCAGGTTGCCGAGGGGCTGCAGCAGGCTACCGAGGTGCTGGGGCAGGCTGCCTGGCCGACGCGGCAGGAAAGATCTGTGCCGCGACAGACTACGGCGGCACAATGCTGATCGGTTGATTTCCAAGACCCTCCTGACGAGAGCTAGCAGCAGATTTAGAGGATGTCCCAGACACTGCGACCATGCTCTTAGCAGCCTACTCAGCAAACTCCTTCGCAATCGCTGCAGCAGCTGTTCTTCACAAATTGCTCTTGCAATGAGTTCAGATCCGATTGATTACCAAGGTTGGAGGAGCCTCCCGAACCATTGTTATTGTTGCGGAAGTTTGTTCTGCCATGGAATCTACCTCTTGAACGCGCCGCACCCGCACCTCCACCAAAACCCCGGCGTGCTAACCAGAGCCGGCATTGAAATTTCCATAGGCACCATCAAACCCCGACGCATTGCCGCTATTGCCGCGACCCCCAAAATTTTGATACTCACCAAAAGCACCATCACCTTGGTAATTACCTTGGGATTGATCATCAAAGCCCCAACCCGCAGTTCCACTTGGACCGCCCTGATGAAAATTGTTGAAACGGCCCTGGTTATTGTCCCGGCGTCCATCACCTCGACCCCCACCAGCGCCCTGACCTCTTCCTCGCTGAGAAAAACCTCCACCACCAGCATTCGCCATCAGATCCTTGCCATCGCCGGGTACGAGCGCAGCCTTCTGGGAGCCGCTCTGCCAGATGAAACCTAGCAGCCGCCGAAGCCCACCCGCGGTATTCCTTTTAGGTTTTTCGTTTTCTTTTGGGCCTCTAGCCTGGCGCCCAAAACGCCACCAGCTGTCGCTAGGTGAGGCCCAATCGACACAGGATTATGGCCATCATGATCGCCAAGATCGACTCGATCAGAAATTACGGGATTCAAATCCCGTTGAGTTTTTGAAGTGTGGGTAATGGAAGCCATCAACGGTCTTCTTCCCCATTCTCTTCGGCGAGCAGCATACCTAGCTCTCATCAACCTTTTCTTCCTGTGGACCATTGTCCACTCCTTCGCATCAAAGGTTTTGAGTAAAAATGTTGACGGCGATAATACCGCAGACGAAGCCACATGATCCGTCCTAGCTGAAATGAGAACGTACCTGATGATCGACACGATCTCCGGCCTCCCCATGAAACTCCACCATGCTCTCCTTTGCATCTTCTTCTTCTCTTCATTTCTCCGAAGCGATGTCGATGAAAGAGGCTCCAGATCCCGCGCAGAAGATACCGGTGTTCTGAGCAAAAACGCCCAAGAACCCGGCATCATATCATCCGTCGTTGATCCCGATGAGACCACAAGGGGGGCATGCACCTCGTCCTCTTCATCCGAAGAAGACAGGTGATCCTTGCCGCCGCCGATGTCATCGAAGACGATGGGCCAGAATCGCCCATAGAGTCGCCCCAACAGCTCTCCGCAAGAAATGGTCATCGTACAAGGGTTGACAATCTAAAAGGGTACATTTACTAACCGAGTAGCACAATCAAATCCATGTTCCAAATTGAACACAACGATTTTTATACAATACAAACAAAAACTCGACAATTATAAGCTGAGGCTTGCTAGAGTACAGCCCTTTCCTCCAAACTCGTATAAAACTTAGGCAAACTCAAATATAAACACGGTTGTGATCACTATACCCCCAGGTATATGTAGTAGAAAATCCATATAGCCCAACCAAACTATACGTCTTTCTAGCAAATGTATGTGCACTAGTATGGATGTACGGCGGCGACAGCCGTGGCCCGACGAGCTGGTGGAAGTGGCGGTTGTGTCCGGCAAGCCGATGACGGTGACTCCTAGGTGGATTTAACCAGCACACATGTAGGGTTCCCAACCTTAAAAATAAGGTAGAGTCCCTTGTGTTTACAATGCTAGTCCCTGGATCAATAGCTAGCATCCACAGTTAAGATGTAATATCAAGAAACAAGGGTCATAATACAACTTTATAACCAATAATAACATAATTTTATTACATCTTACATAGCTCATTTGGCTATTACATTACATTGCAGCAGAAAATCTATAAGCATGGAGTCCTTCATCTTCAAGTGCCACAGGCAGCATGCTGGTTGTAGACTTGTAATCCTAATCAATCAACTTTACTAATATCAAACAAACCTGCAACATAACAAGTTACAACCACAAGGGTCAATACATTTGAATTGTATTGACAAGTTTCACTACTATATTGAATATAAGTGGATCCTATCATTACATGCATTTTTGGCTAAGTAGGGTTTAAGGCTCATTTGCAGAAGCAATAATTTATCCTATCTTTTCAAAATGGTTTTGATCTTTTGTCAAATCTCTTTATCAAAATCCCTTGAACTCCTTGGTAAAACCCCAAGTGTTCAAGTCCTTGTCAAAAATCTCTTGAACTCCTTGGTAAATCCCCAAGTGCATCAAGTTTTATCAAAATCTCTTGAGCTCCTTGGTACCCCAAGTGCATCAAGTCTTTTGTCGTCACTTAAAAGTTTTTCTTTTAGAAATTGGAATGTCGAGATTTCCCATAGCTTCAAGCTTTAGTTGCTCAGTATTGTCCATAATCGGGGACACGGCTAAGTACTTAGATTTTATTATCTTCTGAAGAAGTTGTACACTTTACCCATATGTCACACTCTCATCTTGTTGCCACCAGTGGCCGCTGGATAAGTACTCACCAAGATGGAATACTGGCAGATTGAGAATGTGACGAAGTCTTTCCAAAGGGTCCTCCCATACACCATTGCTAGCTTGTCTTCAGTACCCATGTAGGATTCCGAGTTCCCCCATTTTCAGTAACCTGAAGACAATGCATGGGTCTTCCCAATGTAGTTGACTAAGCCAGAGCCATATGTAGCATGT
This sequence comes from Avena sativa, assembly GCA_916181665.1. NCBI lineage: Eukaryota > Viridiplantae > Streptophyta > Magnoliopsida > Poales > Poaceae > Avena > Avena sativa. Next base: position 203,381,320 of record OV702282.1, read on the forward strand.
GGCTGTACACGAAAGCCACAATTAGAGAAACATGTTCAATCTCTAAGTTCCTGGGTGGTTTTCTTTTGGTGCACAACACAAAGAGATTGCCATAGACATGGTTCCTTTTGTTGCCACCTTATCAAAACTCAAAGTATCCTTGTCCACCCAGGTGGTTCATTGAGTCCTTGTTTTATTATATAAAAACACAAGTCCTTTTCTCAACTTCATAAAATCTCAACATGTAACTCTTCTCAAAATATGTAGCATGGCTAAGCATTTTACAACTACATTGTTTTCACTAAGGAATGTATAGGGTATCCTATTAGGATTTAGCATAGCATAAGTATAGAAATTCTTTTTCATGCATGTTTCAAAATCCACTAAGTATAATGAAAATAGTAGGACTTTTAGATGATAGTGTCACTTGCCTTTTTGGTAGGGAATGTTGGTTCACTTCTTGATATTACTAGTTTCACACTTTTCTAACTTCACTACAAATCAATCAAGCAAACACAAAATCAACTAGCATTCCAACCAATAATCAATCAAACAATTCACATACATAAAACAATAGAAACTAAGTCATGCATGCAAGCATGCAAAAGGTAGTTTTATTTGCCAAGGTGGTCTCCACTAGGCTCTAAACTTTGTAAGGTTCAAAGTGGTCATTTTCTAAAGTGGCAAAGTCATTTGCAAAAGAGTTTTATCTATAAACCATTTTTAAATCCAATCATTATTCTATGTGAAAAAAATGTTTTTATCAAAGCAACAACTTTATGTTGTTCACCAAATAAGTTGTTAATTCTCAAAACTTGGTGTTTAGGGTTAGTAGGTTTGATCCAAATCATTTTCCCAAAGTTTTTACTCTAAAGTCATTTCCAAAACAATATTTTTATTTGACTAGAAATGGCTAATTCAAGTTTTTATTCCTAAACTTCATAAAATTCATTTTTAAATCCACAAGTTGGTTCCTAAGGTCAGTAGGTTCACCACAAACCAATTTGCAAAGATTTTAACCCTAAAAACATTTTGGAATAATTTTTATCACCTAAACAAGCATACAAATGTTTCTGCAAAAACAAACATTTTACCAGAGGCTTTTTACTAAACAAATTGCATGGTTGGCTAGGGCTTGTTCCACTGATTCCATTGATATAAAGTTTGCAAATTTTGGACGCGTGGATCAAAAGTTACAAGGGTTTCAAATTTGCAAACAAATCTGATTCAAAATTTCTTTTAAACAGATCTAGTGCCACACGGCATGATATCATTGGGTGGTACCGCTTCGCGCGGATTGCGCTCTGTGGGGAGTTGGATCTAACTTAAACGAAGGGATCAGATGGGCGCGTACCGGTTCGTCTAGTTCTAATCGCAGCCACAGGGTTTTCATCCTACGGTCTCAAACGCTTGGCCAAAGGTTGGCGGCGCTGCGCGGCGACAGACGGCGGCGACGGTCGGACGAGGTGCTAACAGCGGTTACAGGAAGCAAGGGAGGAAACGAGGATGCTCACCGTGTTCGCGAGGTCGAGGTGGTGCTCAACGTGTGGTCGGCTTGGCAAGGGGCGCTCAGGGACAGCAGCGATTCCTCGCCGGAGTGGGGAACGGCGTCGGGTGGTTCTGTTCGTGGTCGGGGTCGACGCTACAGATCACAAGGAGGCAAACAGAGGGCATGGTTAGATGCGCAAGACCAAGGCGAAGCTGCGTGCGTGAAGGAGAGGGCTCGGGGTGGTCTGTGCTTACCAGGGGACGTCGCCGGAGGAGGTAGCAGACGCGGCGGCGCTCGGAAGTTGTCGAAGTCGACGCTCTGGGGCACCCGCGGTTGAACGGAGGGCACAGACAGGTGCGCCTGGGAGTGGGGATCACGGTCGTGTGCTCAGGGAGGCAAGGGGTGGCGAGGTTTGGCCGGAATCGAGGAGGGAGCTCGTCGGAGCAGTGGGAGTGCGGCTCGAAATTACGTCGGCCTGGGGACAGAGAGAGGGAGGCGCGTGAGGGAAAATGGAGAGGAGGTGCTGGCGCTTTAGTAGGCGTCGTCGCAGGGGAGTTAAAGCCGTGGTTAACGCGAATTGATCGCCGGCGTTACTGGTTTGCAACGGCAGGGCGTCGTCTGCGCGAGGAAGAAGGGGTGAGCTGGCTGCGTGGGTCCGCTTCGTCAGCGAAGGAGAGAGACAGGGAGGGGGTCCACCAGTCAGTGTCTGTGTGGGTTAAAAACTGAGTGCGAAACGTTTTCTTCGGGAGAGAGAGAGTGGGCTGATTGTTGGGCTTATTGGGCTGGCCGGCTGGGCTGTGTCCATTTCTATTTTTTTTCTTCCTGACTGTTTTTTCTTTTTCTGATTCTATTTTCTGTTTTGAATTTAAACAACAATCAAACATTCAAATCAAATCAAACTCTCACCAAACTTGTAATGAGTTTTGGTTCTGTTTAACAACATAAACCAAAGTCTCAAAACAAAAATAATATTTTTATTTTAGGGTCCATTATTAATTAAATAAATAGACCTTGTTTATTAAATCAAAATAGGATTTGATTTATTTAAAATTCCATTTGAAATCTAAAATGATGCCAAAACCATTCAGTAGGTTTTATTTGAAATTATAAAACATTTGGAAAACTTATAAGTTTTTGATGTTTAATTAAAAATAGTAAAACCTTTATTTTTAATATATTTGGATATTAAATCCTTATTAATTTATTTTTAAATAAACCTTTACTAATTTTTTATCAAATAGAAATATTTTATTTCAAAGGCTTGGCCAGGTTTTAGTTTGACTTTATAAAATAATCCTTATTTATAATTCTATCTTTTCATTTGAAAATAAATCTTTTTATTTTAAAAGATTCAAAATAGTAATTCCAAATATTTTAAAACTTACTTTATTAAATGTTTATCTTTTTAAATCCCTTTAGGATTTATCTTGATCAAAATAGGTTTGAAGGTTCCCAATTGGGTTTAAAAAGTTTCTTCTCACCCTGAAAACCAACAAAGTTTTATTTTATTCATTTATTTTTCATATTACAAGATTTGGAAATCTTGGGACGTGACAACACATCTCGGCTAGCAGCAGCGGCGGCGAGTTGATGCACCGGACGGTCCAGGAGCAATTTGGCTGGACAGTCCGGCGCTTTGGAAATGAGGCTGATCAGACACGCGCCACTGTCTTGTGACGTCCGATGGACTGTCTTTTGGCTGCGGCGGCCGTGATTGCACTGTTAGCCGGCTTCAGCGGTGATCAGCGCCGACACGTACTATATGGATCAGGTTGTACCGCTCGTGTGAGACAAATATTGAAGAGTATGATATGCCTAAACGTTTTTATATGAATTAGGACATGGGCTTATACGAGTTTGGGGAAGAGGTTGTAGTGGAGCAAGCCTCAAGCTTGCAGAAGAATTGGAATTATTGCCAGAACCGCTCGTGTTGCATCAACAGATTATGTACAAGGTGAGAATAGTAACCTGGAAAAAAGATCATAGCATATTTGACTTGGATTCTAGAAAAATAAAATCTCCAAACTAGAGCGCTCAACACTAAAGCATGCCTAGATGCAACTACTTGTGTCCAGGCCGGCAACTTCTGTTTTTGCAGGGGTAAAGGGACTACTCCCTCCGTTTTAAAATAGATGTCGCAAAATTATCAAATTTTGGATAAATCTAGACACTATTTAGTATATGGATTCATTCAAACTTTGAAAATCCTTCGACATCTATTTTGAGACGGAAGGAGTATATTATAATCAAATAATAATAGCATTACAATCAGGAGGATAATCAAAATTTCTTCCATACCTGATCCTAACCACATTGCAGTCTACCAAACTTAGCTAAGTTCATCACGTCCGACATTCTGTGATCGAGGAATTTTAGAGATTCCTATGAAACGGGTTGACGCAAACACAGAGTATGCTTCAGCAGCAATGTGACCCAACCTTATATCACGATCTTTGCCAGTAATCATTTGGACAATCTCAGAACTGTCAGTCTCAACAATAATGGGTAGCTAGCTCCATTCAATCGCAAGAGCTAATCCTTCCAACATGGCATACAATTCAGCTTCCAATTCATCATCACACTGCTGCAGGGCACGACAGGCTGTACAAATGATCTCCCCGTCAGAATTTCGAAGCACCATACTTGAGCCCGCGGAGCCATCACTATCCATGAATGATTCCAACAACATTGAGCTTTACAGTGCCACTCTGAGGTCACTCCTGTTATATCTTTCCTTCCTCATATCCTTGCTTCAGGTTCTAATTTTGGGTGATAACACAAACCAAACCTTTTCTTCGATATTTAGGGTAAATCGTGATCAAATCTCACTTGAATTTCTTCTATCTAGGGGATTTAACTATACTTACTTTTGATTTTTGAACCTTGGAATCCAGAACTGGAGATGAAATCAGGGACTTTCGAACAAGAGTAAGAAGAAATGCCCTTTGAAACCCTCTGTTTTCGAGAACATTCATGCTAGGTATAGTGAAAAGTAGGCAGAATCCACCCACCCAGCATTCATGAACAACAACTATAAAACATGCCAACCATCAAGAGCTTTAAACCTGTCGTATATTGGGATAAACTCTAATGCTCGATATTAACTGCTACGCTTAATCTGATCATACAAAAGGAAATGCAAACAGCTACTGGTTGCTCCTAAACGAAATGCAGCAAAAATGGAAGCCATAAAAGAGCTCCAGTCCCAATAATTGCTTTTGAATATGAGCAAACGGCTACTGGTTTCTAACTGTTGAAAGTAAGCTACTCAGTGAACCTCCTGAAATACATGGTGTATCAACTTAGTGAACTTTGACTTTTGACTAAATTTGTATGCCATGAAGAGATGAATAAAAGAAAAAGGAAAGCAGAGAGAGATTGTCCATCAAACTGAGAAAAATTAACAATAGTTGACGCAGAGCAAACAAAAAAAGGCTCTGGAAAATCTGCTAAACTGTATCCAGTTATGCTCACCAAAAAAATTCCAACCCAAAAAGGAGACGACATTGTAACCATATGCAACAAGGACACATCTACAGAATAAACTTGTAGCACAATCAGTATCAAGAACAGAATCATACTCAGAATCAGAGCTGCAAGAGGTGACAAAACTGCAGTCACCAATTGTAACGCTGCGCAAAGATTAAACTCTGCAGGTATTCTCTAGTCCAATCACAGGCCACACCACAAAAAGGTATGACGTGATACACATGATACTCAGCCACAGCTGAACAACTGGCTGTTCACTATATATTTCTAGCTATATAGATGCAACTAAATGTGATGTGTAGGCTACACTGAATCTATCACTCAGCATTCATGAACTACTACACATGTAAACTACACAGTGGATCCAACAGACAAACATTTCTTTTCTTCTTTGCTTATATTAGAATAATTCCTACAACCCATCAGAGAAATTTTACTCCATTTATGAACAAATTCAGAGTGCAATTGGCAGCACGCCAATATCAAAACTTACCGAGTTTCTCTTCGCTCCTAACATGCAGTTTTTCTCTCTGGCAAAATGGACATTGAACAGATGAATGTTAACAATAGTTAACAGTTGACACAACAAACCAATGCAAAAAAAATCATGAAAGTTGTATGTTCGCCACATCTAGTAAACTTAACAGCTCTTGTCTACAATATGAAACTGAATTTCTACAATCCAAAAAATGCTAATAGGATCAGTTTCATGAAAGGCATCATACTCTGAGTCAGACCTTGCAATCACAGATTTCGTACAAGGTGACAAAGTTCTAGCATCGATTCTACGGAACACTGAGTAAAGTTTAACCCACCAGCTCGTTGACAACCCATTCTAATAGGCTGCACCAAAAAAGTATTGCCACTTTGTTGACTATACAGTTACCACGGATGGTGATACATGTGACCGTCAACCGCAGAGAAACTACATATTTGTTAGTTAGTTTTTTTGTAAAGACTATGACTAGCTATCAAACATGTAGCTGGATCCTATGTAACCAATGACAAGCTATCTGCATGTACGTGCATCTGGAAAGAAGCAATGTAAATCCATCAGGGCTGAGTAAAGTAGACGATCGATCTAAGACAGCCTGATGGCCCATGATCAGTCAGCACCGCTGAAAGAAGTCCAGTAAGCAGATCAAACAGGCTCAGTAAAGTAGATGATGCAAGTGAGTCAGCCCATGAACTGTCAGCACCGCTGAAAGGTGTCCAGCAAGCAGGTCAAACAGGCCAAGTAAAGTAGAAGATCCAAGACAGCCTAATAGAGTCAGCCCATGAACAGTCAGCGCCGCTGAAAGGTGTCCAGCAAGAAGGTCAAACAGGCTCAGTAAAGTAGACGATCCAAGATAGCCTAACAGAGTCAGCCATGAACAGTCAGCACCTCTGAAAGGTGTCCAGCAAGCAGGTCAAACAGGCTCAGTAAAGTAGACGATCCAAGACAGCCTAATAGAGTCAGCCCCTGATCAGTCAGCACCGCTGAAAGGTGTCCAGCAAGCAGGTCAAACAAGCTGAGTAAAGTAGACGTTCCAAGACAGCCTAACAGAGTCAGCCCATGATCAGTCAGCACCGCTGAAAGGTGTCCAGCAAGCAGGTCAAACAGGCTCAGTAAAGTAGACGATCCAAGACAGCCTAACAGAGTCAACTCATGAACAGTCAGCACCTCGGAAAGGTGTCCAGCAAGCAGGTCAAACAAGCTCAGTAAAGTAGACGATCCAAGATAGCCTAATAGAGTCAGCCCCTGATCAGTCAGCACCGCTGAAAGGTGTCCAGCAAGCAGGTCAAACAAGCTGAGTAAAGTAGACGTTCCAAGACAGCCTAACAGAGTCAGCCCCTGATCAGTCAGCACCGCTGAAAGGTGTCCAGCAAGCAGGTCAAACAGGCTCAGTAAAGTAGACGATTCAAGACAGATTAATAGAGTCAGCCCATGATCATGCCAAAAGGTATCCAACAAGCAGGTCAAACAGGCGGACGAAGTCTTGAATCCCGCTGTACATGGCAGAAAACATATTTATCTTCAAATCCAACAAGAAAAATCTGCTAGCAGATGATATTACCATGAAAACCCAAAAAAGGTGAAGATATAATATTTTACCTTGGAACAGCAGCATGGTGCAAACCCAACAAATTTAGCCCACAGACCACAGATTACTAGTAGCATTACAGCGAAATGCACTCCAAAGACTACATTGTAGGTGGTATCAGGTGGAAGAGTCTTCGAGAAGATGTAATCAATGAATCCCAGAACAGAAATGGTGATACATAAAGTAAGTGTGCCAACTATACCCGTGCAACCTGGACCATCTGCAATATGAGCGAGCACAACACCCAGTGAACCAAGACTTGCATGAAGTACAAACAGTCCTAACACAATTAGTTTCTCGGTATCCTCTGCCTTTCTGTCAAACAAACTGAGCAGAAAACCATTCTCTGGCGCCTTCTCATATCTTGGGAAAAAGATCACAATTAAAGGCAATGCGAAGAAGACGTGCGCCAGAAGCAGGCCCCTAAACACTTTCATCCATTGGGTCGGTCCTCCCTAAATTGTTCAAATAATCATTAGCAATAGTAAGAATGTCAATTTCTGATAAATCTACTAAAAAATAAAGCATATATTTGTAACATGGGCCTCTTCATGCATGCGCTAATCATGAGCCACATCTCTGGCTCATGAAGCACATCATCCGCTAGTGAAAGGTACCCTCAACCTAGTGGAGATCAAATTGCGTTGAGATAAAGGGGATGGAGAAAAGACGACAGAGATTGGGGATGGGGTATTCATTTTTTTCAATCGCTTCCTCTCTCAGTACACAGGTTTATACTTAAAACCACATTCACATAAGCTTACAAGAGAGACCGCAGTCCAAATCATCTCACATATCTACCCAACTGTAACACTCCCAGCTCTGGGGGCTGACATCTCACCCCCAATTGACACTGATGCTTCACGTATAGGTAGGCGTTCCGGCCTTCCCTTCACCGCCAAGATGCCATCAAGTTCCACCATGCGCTCAAAATTCTAGACTGGGCCAGGTGCCCTGATTGGTGACAGTTCATCTCCAGCTATCATGTATCCTGTTTATCTCCTAAGAGACTGTAATGTGATTATATTATATGATTGCTGCGCTTGTCATGTAAGCCATGATCGCGTTTCTGAAAGCTCCTTGGGGCGATAAAATCCAAACAAAACTTGTCTCTCGAGTTTCGTCCATACTACGATACTAGATAATGGAAATATGCCATATAAATACAAAATTGATTTACCTTGCTGTCTGAGGAAGCTGATCTGATCAGTTCACGGTTTGCTGCCGTAATCACTCCATCAGTGCGATCAGTCTGAACTCCCACTCCCTACCAGATCAAGAGGTGAATTAGATGATCACAGGGCTAAGTTGACAATTACTAATGTGCTTGTAGGTACCTGTGCCAGGAACGAAGCTACCAGCCTATCAGTCAACGGGATGTGCAGCATGGGAGGCTGACCAGGAGCAGACCCAACCACGAGCACCGGAGGTTGACCAGGAACACGCTCCCTGGGCAACGGTGTGACACGCCTGGTGCCGATCGTCATCTCCAGGCCCCCTTTGGCGCTCTCAGGCCATCCAGTCCCAACGTCGAACATCGTGTGGGCAGGCCAGTCGGTATGGCCGAATGGCAGATGATTCGCCCCCAACATGCGCGCAGATTCCGAATCGCGTCCGTAGAGAGAGCGGGAGGTGGAGCGAGAGATGCTGTCGCGCGGAATCGACTCGACCAGCGGCTTTCTGTCGTCATCTTCGTCGCTGGTGTATGAAACGGACCTGGTACCGGTGCCGAGGCGTCCGGAGCGCAAGCCGAGCACTCGCTGAACAAAGGCGGAGAGGATAAGGCGAACGCCGCCGCGTCCACCCACTCCACCGGAGGAGCCGACGACCAGCGCCATCGCAGCCTCGCGCGTGGAGGTGTTGCCGTGTTGGGGTGGGAGGCGGTTATCGGCGGTTTGCAGTACCGAGGCCCCTTTGTTTTTTTACTTGGAACACTCGGCTCAGTATAAACACTGGCCACCTGGACACTTGCACATGTTGGCAAAGCTTCCAGTTCCAGCCATAGACCGCGAGTTCATGTGCCAAAATATTACAACTCCTAACATTGAAATTAAGACGTGAAAAACTAAGGAATATCACGATAGACTATTCAGTCCAGTGTCCTGTTCAAATCTGATGATCGGCACCTACCAGTAGGCGAGGCAGCCTGTATGAGCCTACGAGAACGAAAATATTCGGCTCCACGGTCCCGACTGCGGCGAGCTCAACTTGCTCAGGTTCAACGGCGCGGTGCTAGAATTGACCTACCCTCCATAAAGCAACATAATTAACCAGACCGGAAAATTCTGTTAGGGTTTTGGGCGACATGGGCGACCGCGGAGGCGATCGCATCCCGCTGCCGCTGATTTCCTATGAGAGTCCGTCTGAAGCCCGACGTAGGGCGAGAAAGGAGTCTGGGCGTGGTGCGCGACGAGGGAAGATGGATCCTGATAACGGAGATCGAGGTGAGTACGGCGCCGTATGGGATAGGGACAGGCGGCCCTTAAAACTCCCTGAAGGCAAAACCCTAGGCTACGCAAGTGGCCAGTTCCTGGAGCGCAAGAAGCCCCCGGACCCGGATCGAAAAGACGCTCGTCTGCATCTGTGGGCGATGGCGACGTCAGGCGAGAGGACGAGGATGTCGAGCGCGCGTCAAGATGAGTCTACCCAGGTGCCCAATGAAGTGCTACTGCTCATGGCGCCGCCGCCTGGCGGGGGCGATCAAGGGGATCTCGTTGAGAGATCTACCCGCCCGAAGCCGACCGGTGGTGTCCCGACGGTACCACTACAACACCAGTACACGAGGCGCGACAGAGTGGAGGCGGATGAGGAGGCGAGTAACTGGGATGATGGTGCAGGTATGGAGGATGAAGGAGGGTTTATGCGGGAACCAGAATCTCGGATGGGAGGCACGGTGGACATGGAGGAGGATGTGTTTGTTGAACTCGAGGAGGAGGAAGAGGAGGCTGAGAGAATCCCAGAGGAGCCCCAATCCTGGCAGCTGTTGGCCCGATACATGGCGAACTTTAAGCCAAGCACAGAAACAATGTTCACCCACTTGGCTGAGGAGGTCTGGCATCTGCGAGCTGGCATTAGCTTTTCCGAGCGCGGGAAGAATTACTACATGGTTACTCTCTACTCTAAGGGTGACTATGATTTTGTTATGCGAGGGGGGCCGTGGATTTTTAACAGGAATGCACTGTTGGTAAAGGCCATTGATGAGGCGGTCCGGCCTTCAGAGATTGTCCTCGACTCTGTACCGATCTGGGTGCGCATCTACGATGTGCTGTGGGGGAAGCAAAAGGATGATTCCTTTGGTATGAGATGTGGCGATGGCCTAGGCAAAGCCATAGAGGTGGACGTGCCCAAGGAGGATGGACACAGACATGAATTCTTACGGGTACATGTTGAGATGCCCTACAACAGACGCCTCCAAACACAAATCACCACAGGGATAAAGGGGAATCCGGGGAAAGTGCAAGTCTACAAACTGAAGTATGAGCAGATCCCCCGATACTGTATGCACTGCGGCTTCATGGGCCATCGTGAGGATGAATGTGAGAAATGTTGTAGAGGCGTACCATCACTAGATTATGAGATAGCTGAGCTCCGATGCAGCCCGTATAAAAAGTATGAGCAACAGACACACTTCGTACCACCGCGGGGGCTAGCATCGGCAAAGAGAGGCATTAGCTTTGGTAGCTTTGGGAGTGCTGGATCCCGCAAATCGTCTTGGAAGCACTAGGGGCAGCCGATGGCACCAATGCAGCGTGGGAACGGTGGGTCGAAGCAGGTTGGCTCACATGAAGGTTCAGAAGATAACGAGATGCCACCCTTGATGGATGCGCCGCCGCCACATACATATGAGCCAGTTCCAGTAGGCCTGCATGATGATTTTGATGAGGAGCAAGGGAAAACGGTGGGAGTCATGGAGCAGGCTTTGTCTAACTAGGTGAATGCTATGAGGATGAATGCCAATTTCGAACGATATCGTACAGGAGCCTATCATCCAATTCCCTAATGATGAACCAAACGAGCTGGATTGTGCGAGGAAGGGGAGCTCGCATGTGGGGCTGAAGCAACAGCGTGATTTGAGCCAGGTACGAGCGCATAAAGAACTAAGGCAGAAGGATACATCTTTTGACCTGCAGAAACGCTCACCCCGGTCCTCGGATATGATACCGGCACTGTGTGGGCTAAGCTCGTTGATACCATCTTATGGCGACTCGGATGTGGTGATGGATGCGGTGGACCAGCTGCCACGGAAGCGGTCGGCGACGGAAGCGGAGAGCAAATACCTCCTCTTCGGCCATGATCTCTCGGTGGTTCCCTTTGAGGCTAAGGCGAAAGGAGGCAAGCAGAAAAGAGGGCGTACCAAGACGAAGGATGGGACGAGGCGGGAGGATGCAAGGCGCGGGAATAGCAACACCAAGGAAGCAACGGGCCCTGGGCTGCCGGCAAGCTGACGGGGCCGAGCGTGGCGCCCCGTCAGTCGCCATGAATTGCTTGTCCTTCAACTGTCGGGGAGTAGGGAACGCCCCGACAATGCGTGAGATTGAGCAGGTTTCCAAGTCGCTTAGTGTTAGTTTACTTTTCTTGTGTGAAACTAGACAAAATAAAGATAGAGTCCGTCGTCTTCGTCATCGTTTAGGCCTTAAAGGTTTTGCTGGTTTTAGTAGTGATGGTCTTAGTGGAGGTTTACCGTTATTCTGGAACGAGAACCTTTGTGTGGAAGTGCAAGATATTAATGAACGCTATATTGATGTTTATATCCGTGAGTACCCAGGGGCTCCATAATGGCGGCTTACTTGCATTTATGGTGAGCCTAGAGTGGAAAATAGATATCGTATGTGGAACACTCTTGTAAATCTAAAAGCCACCTCTGATTTACCTTAGTTAGTTATGGGGGATTTTAATGAAGCGCTTTGGCAGCAGGAGCATTTCTCGTGTACACCGAGACCGGAAGGGCAAATGAGAGCTTTCCGAGAGGCTTTGGCTTGCTGTAATCTTGTTGATCTTGGTTTTACAGGGCTACCGTATACATATGATAATAGGCGTAAAGGGCAAGCCAACGTACATGTACGCTTAGACAGGGCAGTAGCAACTGCACAATGGAGGGATATTTTTAATGAATCTCAAGTTGAGCACCTTATTACTCCGGTCTCTGATCACTCCCCAGTTTTAATTCGTCTTATGCAGGAGCAATGAACTGCAGCGCAGACCATGGCGCCAGTATGAGATATGGTGGGAAAGGGCTTTGGAGCTGCCAGAACTGATCAGTAGGGCCTGAGAGGAAGCTGGGTGGAAGGAAAATTTGGGTGATATACGAAAAAGACTGGACAGTGTAATGAAGGTGCTTCAAGACTAGAGCAGGAAAAAATTCGGAAATTTACTCAACAAGCTGGGAAAATGCAGGAAATAATTGGAGATGCTCTTGAGCACAAATGCAGATCGAGATGCTATTAGACGTGTCTCGGATCAGATGAACGAGTTATTGTATGTTGGGGTTCGTAGCATGGAAAACAAAAAAATTCTACCGCATACAAACAAACAAGACAAGATCTATCTACTAGATTGTAGCAACGAGTCGATAGAATAACTCACCCTCGGAGATTTCAAAGTGTTTAACGAGAGCGGATTCTCGTGGATGATGTAGTCGTACTCTTCCCGATCTCAAGATCGTGTAGACGATCCTTCCGGCGCAGCGTTTCGGCAGCGCTTCCGCAGTCGGTCACACGTTCGGTACTCGACGAAGACCTTCCTCTCCCTTGTTCCAGCAGGCAGCGGAGGTTGTAGCACTCTCCTCGTGATTCCGGCAGCACGACGGCGTGGTACCGTAAGTAGTGGGGAGATCTCGCAGGGCTTCGCCTTAAGCCGGAGCGAGTATGGTGGACTATGAGAGAGGCCTCGGTGATCTAGGGTTTAGACGCACCAAGGAGAGAGGGCTTAGGCCGGCGGCTAGGGCTTGGGGAAGCCCAAGTCGGCGGCTAGGGTTTGCCCTAGGCGGCGGCGGAAGCAGTAGGAGGTGGTGGTGCCGGCGGCTTAGGGCTAGGGTTTGGAGAGGGCAAGGTGTAGTTCTTGGAGGGGCAGACCTGCCCCTCCTTATATAGGTGGGAGGGCGCGGCCAAGGGGAGGGGAGTCCCTCCCCAACTCGGCCTCCTTGGTCGGCGGTGGAGGGAGAGGGACTTCCTCCCCAAGTAGGTTTCCTACTCTCCCTCCACCAAGCAAAATAGCCATTTGACTTTTCAAATTGGCGTTTGACTTTTCAAACTAGGATTTGATTTATCCCTTTATTTTGCTCAGCGATGACACCTAGTACATGATGCAACCATTCCAACTTGTTATGACACATTCATGTACCCTTCCCCTCTGGAGTGCCGAACATTCCGGAACCTTCTAGAACATTCCCGATGAAAACACCGGAACCATTCTCCAACCCCGAAACAGGACTTTCCTTATATGAATCTTATTCTCCGGACCATTCCGGATCTCCTCGTGATATCCCGGATCCCATCCGAGACTCCGAACAACATTCGGTCTCTTACTCATCATTCCATAACTACTCAACAACGTCGAATCCTTAAGTGTGTCTCCCTATGGTTCGTGAATTATGCGGACATGATCGAGACACTTCTCCGAACAATAACCAATAGAGGAATCTGTAAATTCATATGGCTCCCACATATTTCTACAATTACTTTGCGATCGAATGAACCACTTACATACGATACCAATTTTCCTTTGTCTCACGATAGTTTACTTATCCAAGGTTTTGATCGTCGGTATCTCTACATACCTAGTTCAACCTCGTTACTGATAAGTACTTTTTTCTTGTTCCCGTGATATGTGATCCCTTGTGAGCCAGTCACATGCTTGCAAGCTAATTGGATGACATTCCACCGAGAGGGCCCAGAGTATATCTATCCGTCATATGGATGGACAAATCCCACGCTTGATCCATGTGTCTCAACCAATACTTTCCGAACACTCAATACCACCTTTATAGCCACCCAGTTACGGTGTGGTGTTTGATGTCATCAAAGCATCCTTCCGGTGATGGTGATAAGCATGATCTCATGGTCGAAGGAATTAGGTTACTATGTATCAGAAAGCATATAGCAATTGAACTATTAAAATGACTTGATCTTTATGCTACGCTTATCTTTAGGAGTATGTCCATCATATCATTCTCCTAACGATATGATCTTGTTATTAATAACATCTCAATGTTCATGATAGGGAAACCACAATCATTTATTAATCAACAAGCTAGTATTATGAAGAGGCTTCACTAGGGACTTCAATTTGAGTTTACAAATCACACAAGTATTAATGTTTCCTTGATAATACTATTATAGCATGAATGTAAACATTTATCATAAACACAAAGGTATAATAATAACTACATTTATTATTGCCTCTAGGGCATATCTCCAACAGTCTCCCACTTGCACTAGAGTCAACTAATCTAGATTACATGGTAATATACCGAACACCCATGGCAGTTTGGTGTTTGCCATGTTTTGCCCTCGGGAGAGGTTTAGTCAACGGATCCGCCACATTCAGATCTATGTGTACTTTGCAAATCTTTATGTCACCATCTTGGACATGTTCTCGAATAGCGTGGAAACGTAGCTTGATGTGCTAAAGCTTCTTGTGTGACCTTGGTTCTTGCGCATTGGCTATGGCGCCCATGTTATCACAGTAGATAGACATTGGGTCCAGCGCACTTGGAACCACACCGAGCTCTGTAATGAACTCTTTCATCCATATCGCTTCTTCTGAAGCCTTCGAAGCAGCCATGTATTCCGATTCAGTTAAAGATCTCGCCACAACACTTTGCTTTGCACTCCTCCAGCTAACTGCTGCACCATTCAAAGTAAATACGTATCCAGATTGTGATTTAGAATCATTCGGATCGGTGTTCCAACTAGCATCGGTGTAACCATTAACAACGAGTTGTTCATCACCTCCATAAGAAAGAACCATATCCTTAGTTCTTCTCAAGTACTTAAGGATGTTTTTGACCGCTGTCCAATGATCCACTCCTGGATCACTTTGATATCTGCTAGTCAAACTAACAGCATATGCAATGTCGGGTCTAGTACATAGCATGGCGTACATTAGAGATCCTATGGCTGAGGCATAGGAAGTTTTACTCATCCTTTCTCTATCTTCTGTCGTTGTTGTACTTTGAGTTTTACTCAAGGTCGTATTGGGCAACATGGGCAAGAACCCTTTCTTGCTATCTTCCATTCCAAACCTCTTTAGAACTTTGTCCAAATATGTACTTTGTGACAATGATATTAGGCGTCTCGATCTATCTCTATAAATATTTATGCCTAATATGTAAGCTGCTTCGCCAAGATCTTTCATTGAAAAACTATTATTCAAATATTCCTTGACACTATTAAGAAGGTCTACATCATTCCCAATCAACAATATGTCATCTACATATAGTATTAAGAATGATACAGAGCTCCCACTCACTTTCTTGTAAATACAAGCTTCTCCATAAGTTTGTATAAAACCAAAACTTTTGATCACCTTATCAAAATGTTGATTCCAACTTCGGGATGCTTGCTTCAATCCATAAATGGACCGTTGAAGTTTGCATACCTTGTTAGCATCCTTAGGATCGACAAAACCTTTGGGTTGCATCATATACAACTCTTCATCAATGTATCCATTGAGGAATGCCGTTTTGACATCCATCTGCCATATCTCATAATCATAATATGCAGCGATTGCTAACATAATCCTCACAGACTTTAGCTTCGCTACAGGTGAGAAAGTCTCATCGTAGTCAACTCCTTGAATTTGTCGAAACCCTTTTGCGACAAGTCGAGCTTTATAGACAGTAACATTACCATCAGCATCTGTTTTCTTCTTGAAAATCCATTTGTTCTCGACAGCCTTCCGGCCATCCGGTAAGTCCACCAAAGTCCATACTTGGTTTTCATACATGGATCCAATCTCGGATTTCATGGCTTCTTGCCATTTATTGGAATCTGGGTGTTGGAATTATGCCCTAGAGGCAATAATAAAGATGTTATTATTATAATTCTTGTTCATGATAATGTTTATATTCCATGCTAGAATTGTATTAAGCAGAAACTTTAATACTTGTGTGGTTTGTGAACAACACCGTGCCCCTAGTACGCCTCTATGGACTAGCTCACTAATTAATGATGGTTAAGGTTTCCTAACCATAGACATGAGTTGTCGATTAATAATGAGATCATATCATTGGGAGAATGATATGATGGACAGACCCAAACTAAGCGAAGCAATTAGATCGTGTCATCGTGTTCATCTTTGCGAAGCTTTTCTTATGTCAAATATTGTATTACTTAGACCATGAGATAATACAACTCCCTGGTATCGGAAGAAAGCTTTGAGGTCATCAAACATCATCCTATGAGAGGGTGATCATAAAGGTGTCTCTCAGGTGATCGGAAAGTACCTGTTGGGTTGTATGTATCGAGATGGGATTTGTCCCTCCCAAGTCGGAGAGATATACTTCGGGCCCACTCGGTAATCGATATCAACACCGCTTGCAATCGTGTGGTTAAGGAGTTAATCACAAAGTGATATCGGATTACGGAACGAGTAAAGTACTTGCTGTGAACGAGATTGAACTAGGTATGATGATACCAACGATCAAATCTCGGGCAAGTAAAATATCGCGAGACGAAGGGAATATATATATGGGATTGATTGAATCCTGGCATCGTGGTTCATCCGATATGATCATCGATGAATGTGTGGGAGTCAATATGGGTTTCCAGACCCCGCTGTTGATTATTGATAGAAGATCATGTCCGCATATTCTCGAACCCGAAGGGTCACACACTTAACGTGTCTTGATGCTAGGATAAATTGGATAATTGGTTTATGAGTTTTTTGTTCGGAGTCTCGGATGGGATCCGGGACATCACGAGAGGTTCCGGAATGGTCCGGAGAATAAGATTCATATAAGGCAGTGCAGTTTTTGGAGTTCGGAATTGTTCCGGGTTAATCGGTATTGTACCGGAAGCTTCTAGAACCTTCCGGAAGGGGGTCAAACGTGGTCCCACCTTCCGGGAGGGGGCATGGGCCTATGAGGGAGTGCCCTGGCCGCATTGGGACAGGGGCACAAGGCCCCATAGGGCCCAGCCGGCCAAACAAGGGATAAACCCTAATTGGAGCTTCTAGAAGGGGGGGGTTCCTTGCCCCCCACTCCTCCCTCCTTGGCCGCCGGCCTTGGGCTTGGGGGAGGGGTTAGGGCTGGCGCCCACCCCTCTATATATAGAGGGTTGGGGCGCACCACCCCCCCCCCCACACACACACCTTCCCCTCAAGCCCAGTCGCCCTGCTGCCGTCCTCTCTCTCTCCCTCCCGACTGCGTGTAGGCGAAGCCCTGCTGCAGAAACTCTCCACCAATTGCACCGCGCCGTCGCGTTGTAGATCCAATCCGTCTCTCCACCATACTTGCTGGACCGAGGAAGGAGGAGACGTCGAGGTGCTGCACGTGTGCATCTCATGGAGGCATCGCCACTTGTGGTGCTAGATCGGATCGGATCGCGAGGAGGAGAAGCAAGTACGACTACATCACCCACGTTCCGACGAACGTTCCGCTATGCGAATCTTCAAGGGTATGTAGATGTAATCCAATCTCTCTCGTTGTTTGCATCTCCTAGATTAGATCTTGGCTTCCCTCTGTTCGCATTCGTAGAAAATTTTGATTTACTATGCCGCGAAACCCTTCACTGGGCTCATCATTGCTTCTTCATATGTCATAGGGTCATCGGTGTTGTCCACCAACATGACACTCATAACGGGATCATACCAATCAGGAGTGGTACGAGTTCTCGTTGACCTGCGAGGTTCTGTAGCAACTTCAACCGAAGTTTCATGATCATCATCATTAGCTCCCTCTCTTATTGGTGCAGGCACCACATGAACTTCTTCCGGTGCTGCGCTACTCGCAAGTTCGAGAGAAGGTTCGATAACCTCGTCGAGTTCTACTTTCCTTCCAGTCACTTCTTTCGAGAGAAATTCTTTCTCTAGAAAGGATCCATTCTTGGCAACGAAGATTTTGCCTTCGGATCTATGATAGAAGGTATACCCAATAGTTTCCTTTGGGTATCCTATGAAGACGCATTTTTCCGCTTTGGGTTCAAGCTTGTCCGGCTGTAACTTCTTTACATAGGCTTCGCAACCCCAAACTTTAAGGAATGACAATTTAGGTTTCTTCCCAAACCATAATTCATACGGTGTTGTTTCAACGGATTTAGATGGTGCCCTATTTAAAGTGAATGCGGCTGTTTCTAATGCATAGTCCCAAAATGATAGTGGTAAATCTGTAAGTGACATCATAGAATGAACCATATCTAAGAGAGTTCAATTACGACGTTCGGACACACCATTATGGTGTGGTGTTCCCGGCGGTGTCAATTGTGAAAGTATTCCGCATTTCTTCAAATGCTCGCCAAACTCGTAACTTAGATATTCACCTCCATGATCAGAACGTAGAAATTTAATCTTCTTGTTACGTTTATTCTCCACCTCACTTTGAAATTCCTTAAACTTCTCAAAAGTTTCGGAATTATGTTTCATGAAATAGATATACCCATATCTACTCAAGTTATCCGTGAAGGTAAGAACATAACGATAACCACCGCGCGATGCTACACTCATTGGACCACACACATTGGTATGCATGATTTCCAATAAGTCCGTAGCTCGCTCCATCATACCAGAAAATGGAGTCTTAGTCATTTTACCCATCAGACATGCTTCGCATCTTTCAAGTGATTCGAAATCAAGTGATTCAAGAAGTCCATCGGAATGGAGTTTCTTCATACGCTTCACTCTAATGTGACCAAGACGACAGTGCCACATATAGGTCGAGTTATCGCTCAATTTCAAACGTTTAGCTTCAATGTTATTAATATGTGTATTTCCACTATCGAGATTCAATAAGAATAGACCATCTATCAAAGGTGCATGTGCATAAAACATATTACTCATATAAATCGAACAACCATTATTCTCGGACTTAAACAAGTAACCGTCTCGCAATAAACAAGATCCCGATATAATGTTCATGCTTAACGCAGGCACCAAATAACAATTATTTAAGTATAAAACTAATCCTGATGGTAGATGAAGAGGTAGCGTGCCGACAGCGATCACATCAACCTTTGATCCATTTCCCACGCGCATCGTCACCTCGTTCTTCGCTAGCTTCCGTTTATTCTGCAGCACCTGTTTCGAGTTACAAATATGAGCAACCGAACCAGTATCAAATACCCATGAACTACTACGAGTACTAGTGAGATACACATCAATAACATGTATATCAGATATACCTTTCTTCTTGATGTTGCCGTTCTTCAAATCCGCCAAGTACTTTGGACAATTCCGCTTTCAGTGACCTTCTTTCTTGCAGTAAAAGCACTCTGTATCAGGCTTAGGTCCAGCCTTGGTCTTCTTCGTCGGTGCGGCAACTTTCTTACCACCCTTCTTGAAGTGTCCCTTTTGCTTAGACTTTCCTTTCTTAAATTTGGTGGTCTTATTGACCATCAACACTTGGTGCTCTTTCTTGATCTCCACTTCTGCAGATTTCAACATGGAGAAGAGTTCTGGCAACTGCTTGTTCATGCTTTGCATATTGCAGTTCATCACAAAGTTCTTGTAACTTGGTGGTAGTGATTGGAGGACACGGTAAATCCCCAAAGCATTAGGAATCACTATATCCAAGATTTGAAGTTTGTTTGCGTGCTCAGACATCTTAAGCACATGCTCACTGACGAAGCTGCCCTCTTCCATCTTGCAGTTAAAGAACTTTTCAGAAGCCTCATAGCTCTCAACTGCCGCGTGAGTCTCAAAAATCAATTTGAGTTCACGGACAATATCATGTGGGTTTGAATTCTCAAACCTTTTCTGAAGCTCCGATTCCAAACCATACAAGATAGCACACTGAACTGTGGAGTACTGATTCTTCTGAGCGAGGTAAACGTTCTTTACTTCATCGGTAGCATCAGCTGCAGGCGGGTCACCCAGCGGTGCATCCAGTACATAGGCCAAATTACCAGCATTGAGGACAATCCTCAAATTGCGGAACCAATCCGCGAAGTTGCTTCCATTGTTTTTCAACTTTTCTTTCTCTAGGAACACATTAAAATTGATGGTAGGGGCCACCATTGATCTACAACATATTTGCAATAGTATAGACTAAGTTTATGACAAATTGAGTTCTAATTAATAGTTAAATTAATCTAGGTGAACTCCCACTCAAAACAATATCCCTCACATTGTTTTAGTGATCACACGAACCAAATCCACCACATCAAAACCGATCATCACGAGAGTTGATGTAGCTTCAATGGCGAACAATCGACATGTTCATCATATCTACTATATGATTTATGCTTTACCTTTCGGTGATCCATGTTCCGAGACCATGTCTGTACATGCTAGGCTCGTCAAGATCAAACCTTAGCTTCCGCGTGAGCAAATCTGGCTTGCTCACATTGTATACACTTGCAGAATCTAACACACCCGATCATCACGTGGTGCTTCAAAACAACAAGCTTTAGCAACAGTGCTTACTAAGGATTAACACTTTAGAACTTGAAATTTATGTGCATGAGGGATCATCTTATAATGCTACCGTCGTTAACTAAGCAATACAAGATGCATAAAGGATTAACATCACATGCAATTCATAATATGTGATATGATATGGCCTTTCTTCTTTGTGCTTCTGATCTCCATCTTCAAGCACGAACATGATCTCCATCATCACCGGCATTGCATCAAGATCAATGACGCTGCTCCATGGTTGTCGTCCACCATCTTCAACTATTACAACTACTTTGAATAGACACGCGGGTCTTAACAGAAATTAAAGGAACAACCATATGGCTCCTGCCGTTTGACAACTTACAATAAGGAACATTGCATACATCAAATATAATCACAATCATGGCCATATCACATCACAACACACCCCTGCAAAACAAAGTTAGACGCCCCTAATTTCTTTGCATGTTTTACGTGGTTTGGGGCTTTCAATAAGTGTCGATCTAACTTACGAACAAGAACCACAACGTTGATGTTTGAACTATCAAGTGCCCGTTGTAAATTGGATATATACTATAATGGGAGAGACAGACACCCGCAAAGCCACTTATGCAATACAAGTTGCATGTTGAGCGTGGAGCAAGTCTCATGAACGATGTCATGTAAGGTTAGCCCGGGCCGCTTCATCTCATCATACCGCAAGATGCAAAGTACACAAGAAGCAATTGATAATAAAAGCACCACCGCCCACAATGACCATTGTGTTCTACTCGTGCAACAGATCTACATATAGACACGGCTCTGATACCACTGTTGGGGTTCGTAGCATGGAAAACAAAAAATTTCTATCGCATACAAACAAACAAGCCAAGATCTATCTACTAGATTGTAGCAACGAGTCGATAGAATAACTCACCCTCGAAGATTCCAAAGTGTTTAACGAGAGCGGATTCTCGTGGATGATGTAGTCGTACTCTTCCCGATCTCAAGATCGTGTAGACGATCCTTCCGGCGCTGCGTTCCGGCAGCGCTTCCGCAGTCGGTCACACGTTCGGTACTCGACGAAGACCTTCCTCTCCCTTGTTCCAGCAGGCAGCGGAGGTTGTAGCACTCTCCTCACGATTTCGGCAGCACAACGGCATGGTACCGGAAGTAGAGGGGAGATCTCGCAGGGCTTCGCCTTAAGCCGGAGCGAGTATGGTGGACTATGAGAGAGGCCTCGGTGATCTAGGGTTTAGACGCACCAAGGAGAGAGGGCTTAGGCCGGCGGCTAGGGCTTGGGGAAGCCCAAGTCGGCGGCTAGGGTTTGCCCTAGGCGGCGGCAGCAGCAGCAGGAGGTGGTGGCGCCGGCGGCTTAGGGCTAGGGTTTGGAGAGGGCAAGGTGTAGTTCTTGGAGGGGCAGACCTGCCCCTCCTTATATAGGTGGGAGGGCGCGGCCAAGGGGAGGGGAGTCCCTCCCCAACTCGGCCTCCTTGGCCGGCGGTGGAGGGAGAGGTAGGTTTCCTACTCTCCCTCCACCAAGCAAAATAGTCGTTTGACTTTTCAAATTGGCGTTTGACTTTTCAAACTAGGATTTGATTTATCCCTTTATTTTGCTTAGCGATGACACCTAGTACATGATGCAACCATTCCAACTTGTTATGACACATTCATATACCCTTCCCCTCCGGAGTGTCGGACATTCCGGAACCTTCTAGAACATTCCCGATGAAAACACCGGAACCATTCTCCAACCCCGAAACAGGACTTTCCTTATATGAATCTTATTCTCCGGACCATTCCGGATCTCCTCGTGATATCCCGGATCCCATCCGAGACTCCGAACAACATTCGGTATCTTACTCATCATTCCATAACTACTCAACAACGTCGAATCCTTAAGTGTGTCTCCCTACGGTTCGTGAATTATGCGGACATGATCGAGACACTTCTCCGAACAATAACCAATAGAGGAATCTGGAAATTCATATGGCTCCCACATATTTCTACGATTACTTTGTGATCGAATGAACCACTTACATACGATACCAATTTCCCTTTGTCTCACGATAGTTTACTTATCCGAGGTTTTGATCGTCGGTATCTCTACATACCTAGTTCAACCTCGTTACTGATAAGTACTCTTTTCTCGTTCCCGTGATATGTGATCCCTTGTGAGCCAGTCACATGCTTGCAAGCTAATTGGATGACATTCCACCGAGAGGGCCCAGAGTATATCTATCTGTCATATGGATGGACAAATCCCACTCTTGATCCATGTGTCTCAACCAATACTTTCCGAACACTCAATGCCACCTTTATAGCCACCCAGTTACAGTTTGGTGTTTGATGTCATCAAAGCATCCTTCCGGTGATGGTGATAAGCATGATCTCATGGTCGAAGGAATTAGGTTACTATGTATCAGAAAGCATATAGCAATTGAACTATTAAAATGACTTGATCTTTATGCTACGCTTATCTCTAGGAGTATGTCCATCATATCATTCTCCTAATGATATGATCTTTTTATTAATAACATCTCAATGTTCATGATAGGGAAACCACAATCATTTATTAATCAACAAGCTAGTATTATGAAGAGGCTTCACTAGGGACTTCAATTTGAGTTTACAAATCACACAAGTATTAATGTTTCCTTGATAATACTATTATAGCATGAATGTAAACATTTATCATAAACACAAAGGTATAATAATAACTACATTTATTATTGCCTCTAGGGCATATCTCCAACATTGTATCGTGAAGAAATGCTCTGGATGCAATGCTCGCGTATTAATTGGTTAAAAGAAGGGGACCGGAACACTAAATACTTTCATCAAAAGGCCGTATGAAGGGCGAGGAAAAATAAAATCAAGAGGTTGAAAAATGATGGTGGCGTCTGGATGGATGCCCCATCCGACATGGAAAATATGGCAACTTCCTATTTTAAAGAATTATTTACCCGGGATCCTAACTTAAATTTTCAAGAGCTTTGCAATCTTCTGCAGCCACGCGTCACATGTGATATGATCACCGATCTTTGCAAGGAGTTTTCAGATGAGGAGATTGGGGATGCTCTGTTTCAAATAGGACCGCTGAAAGCCCCTGGCATTGACGGATTCCCGACAAGGTTTTATCAATGCAACTGGAACACTATGAAGGATGAGGTAATAAACGCGGTTAAATTGTTTTTCCTTACCAGTAACATGCCTGATGGTGTCAATGATACTGTAATTGTGCTTATACCAAAAACCGATCATCCTAAAACCCTCAAAGACTTCAGTCCGATCAGTTTATGTTCGGTTGTGTATAAGATTATTGCAAAATGTCTGGTGAATAGACTACGACCAATTCTTGGAGATATTATATCCATCAACCAAAGTGCATTTGTATCCGGAAGGCTCATTACTGATAACGCATTAGTTTCCTTCGAATGCCTACATTTCATAGAGGAGAATAGTAACCAAGAAAGGAATTATTGTGCATATAAATTGGATCTGTCAAAAGCTTATGACAGGGTGGACTGGGAGTTTCTAAAGAAAGCGATGGAAAGGTTGGGGTTCTCTCATAGATGGGTGGACTGGATAATTTCATGTGTCACCACTGTGAGATATTCAGTAAAATTTAATGGAACCCTCCTGGATTCGTTTTCTCCTTCTCGAGGTCTTCGACAAGGTGATCCTCTATCCCCCTTTATTTTCCTTTTTGTTGCTGATGGTCTCTCGGCTTTGTTGCAAAAAGAGGTACAGGAGCACAATATTCAGCCCCTTAAAGTCTGCAGAAGAGCTCCGGGAGTCTCACACTTACTGTTTGCGGACGATAGTCTACTATTTTTTCGAGCCAATGTGGAGGAGGCGACCAGAGTCTAGGAAGTGCTAACCACATATGCAAATAGCACAAGACAGCTCATTAACCCAAGCAAATGCTCCATCTTATTTGGCAATGCATGCAGTCAGGAAGATAGAGCAGGGGTTAAGCATATCTTACAAGTGACAAAAGAGACTTTTGAGGCACAGTACTTAGGCCTTCCAACTCCGAAGGGAAGGATGAGTAGGGGTAAATTCAAAAGCCTACAAGAGAAGCTGCTGAAAAGGTTACTTCAGTGGGGGGAAATATACTTATCACTTGGAGGAAAGGAAGTACTCATCAAGGCGATCACACAAGCCATTCATGTCTATATCATGGGCATCTTTAAGCTGCCCTTTGGTCTTCTTGATGAGTTAACCAAAATGATACATGAATTTTGGTGGGGAGCAGAAAAGGGGAAGAGGAAAACACCTTTTTAACTAGGCTCTGCTGGCTCGACAGGCATGGCGCCTCCTGCAGCAGCCGAATACTCTGTGTGCCCAGGTCCTGAAGGCGAAATACTTCCCGCAAGGTTTACTAACTGACACGGTGTTTACAAGGAATGCTTCCTCAACTTGGCGCGCGCTTGCGTATGGTCTGGAGCTGGTGAAAAAAGGATACATATGGCGGATTGGCAAAGGTGCAAGCGTCCCAGTGTGGCGCGAATCATGGATACCCCGGGAATCCTTCCTAAAACCTTATACCAGGCAAGGACGATGCCGACTCAGGTGGGTGGCAGACTTTCTAAACCCAGATGGCTCTTGGAAGGTGGACCTGCTTCAACGCTGGTTTATGCCCATGGACGTACAAGAAATCATGAAGATCCGAACCTCGAGCCGCAACGACGCTGACTTTATTGCATGGAATGCAGAGCGGAGTGGAACATTTACAGTACGTAGTGCCTATTGATTAGCTTTTGAGGAACAGCTTCGAATGTCAGGTCGCCAGGCCACAAGTAGCAAGCCGCTCGGTTCTGATCCAGCCTGGAAATTGATATGGAGATGCCCTGTTCCGCCTAATGTACGTACCTTTGCCTGGAAGCTAGCTCGCAATGCACTTGCTACACAGGATAATATGAAGAAGCGGGGGTTGGAGCCTCTGGCTACATGCACGATCTGTGGTATGGAGGATGAGACCTCATTTCACGTCCTAATAAATGTCCACACGCTCGTGGTCTATGGGATGAGATGAGGAAAGTCTGGGCATTACCATCTAATAGCTCTTTGTTTGAAAGGAATCCAGACTGGTTTCTGCATGTCCTCCAAAGCTCTGAGGACGATCAACGAGCTCCGCTCCTGATGCTGTTGTGGAGAGTTTGGCACATCCACAATGAACTCACCCACCAGAAGCAACCAGCCCTAGTTACGGCATCTAGAAGATTTCTGGAAAGCTACCTGCAGTCCCTGATGCTTATTGAGCAACATCCGGTGATTTATGTTGATAAAGGGAAACAGGTGGTTGATTGGGGACGTGGAGTCAGGAGCAAAAAACACCATCTGGACGAACGACCGCAAGTGATGCAGAAATGGAGGCCACCGGATGTGGGCGTGATGAAATTAAATGTGGATGGCGCATTCAAGGACGATGGGCGGGAGCGGGTATGATTCTTCGAAACTCTAATGGGAGGTCGTTTTTGCAGCATGCAGACATTTACAGGGTTGTGCCGACCCGGTGGAGGCGGAGCTCGCGGCAATGGAGGAAGGTCTCAGCCTTGCTCTCCACTGGACACATGACCCTATCATTGTGGAGACGGATAGTGCAGAGGCAATCAAGCTGGTCGCCGAGAAAACTCTGAACCTGTCACGTTATGCCATGAGGATTACTTGCATCCGAGAAAGTATTAAGGAGATAGATATTGTTTTAACAAAAGTTAGCCGTGAGGCCAATGGTGCCAGCCACGGTTTAGCTTATCTAGGGAGAGTACGCGAGCGAACTGCTACTTGGTTGAGAAACTCACCGCCAGAGATCGCTGCGGATTGTATTCCCCCTACCTAATAATTAAAAAATCTCTTTTCCTTGCAAACAAAAAAGAATTGACCTACCCTACAGCCGCGGGCATATAGCACGCGAGACGCAGGAGGACCGTAAGGGCTCGAGAGCGTCTTGAGGTCAAGGCCACCAAGAAGGAGTAAACCGCGGAGCTCCGCAGCCGCTACCTGGAGCTTGTGGCGGCAGAGCAGCGCACGTACGACGAGTATGCCGCACGGAGCCGCCGGTCCATCTCGAAATAGGCTTTCGCCCCGCTTTATAAATAAAGCCAAACGATCGAACCAATACAAAGTGACGAGGAATTCCTCAAACAAGCAGATCAAAGATAAAACTACTAAGCCTAAGAAGCATCTAGCTTTCTACCGAGGACTTCGAGACTAAGGAACCCGGAGCTCCACGACACCGCCTCCAAGAAGGTAACGACACAAGAAGCGCCACCGCCGCCGAGACCACAAGGGTCTAGGGTTTTCACTCGGAGCTCCAATACGGCAAGGGTAGCCATGACGACGCCCTGAAGAAGTTCACGACACCCGCAGGCATCACCGTTGTCGGCGCCGAAGCGCTGGGATTTCGCCCGGAAAACTCTCGCCACATTTGGTTTCTCAGGCCACCAATCCCCGAGCTGAGATTCTAACACGCGATCTGGGCGCCGCCACCGCCAGGAATCCCCGATGCCCGCACCAATGCACCCTCATGGTCCAAAGAGACGCGCCATCACCACTGCCACGTCGTCCTGCCGTCGAGACAACCGTGCAGTCCACCTTCCGGGGCCGCCGCCCCGGCATCCTCGAGCTCACGTCCGTGTAGCGAGGCACGTTGTGTCACCTGCGAGGCGGAGGAGGTGGCCACATATGAAACCGAAGGGCGATAGCGGCACGACCACCTGGGGTGACTACCCTCCATCGCCGTAGGCGAGTGCCGACCGGACACGGCCGCGGAGACACACCAGGCTTAGACAGGCCCGACCGGGCCCGAATCGGGCCCGTGAAGTCTCCGTCGCCACGCTGCAGCACGTAGGCTGCGCCTCCGCCGTCGACCTGCGCCTCCGCCGTCGACCTGCTCCGCCCGAGCCACCTTCTCCAGCTCCAGAGAACGACTAGCAGGCGCAACAGGCCCGACCAAGTCAGATGGGCCCTGCAGGGCCCCGATCTGGGTCTGGCACACGGCCGCACTGTTGTGGCCGCGTCTCCCCGCCACCCGACGCCACCATCCCGCCACCAAGCCACCACGGGCCGCGCCACCGCCGCTTCCCGACGATGAAGGCGCAGCGGCCGGGCCTCCGCCGCCGATAGGCTGCAGCAGCCGCGAGCTCAAAGGGTGCCACCTCCACCAACTATGCGTGAATCCGCCCCTGACGCCGCCCACCGCCGCGCCAGGTCCTGGCCGCCCTTCCGAGACGCACCGCTGCCGGCGAGAGCGCCGTCCTGTTCGGGTCTCCGCGCACCGGGTAGAGGAGGGCCAGCCGCCGCTGTCACCGACCGGGCTTTGCCCGGCGGCCCATGCCGGCGGCGGCTGGGGAGGGGGGAGAGAGGCGAGGGTTAGGGTTTCCGCCCCCAGGTCGCACAGGAGCGACCGAGGAGCGGGTTTTTCAGGTTAATCTACATTATTCTTTCTTCAGTAAAAAGAATACACTTGCATTAATCGTCGCCGGTCCATCTGCCGCGATGAGAACTTCTGCTACCGCCACGAGTTCTTCTTCTGCCGCCACCATAAGAACTTCATCCACTGGTTGCGGCGCAGGTTCTTCTTCTGCCATCGTCATCGAAACCTTATCCCAAAAAATCCCTCACCAACCACCAGCCCACTCTCCCTCTAACCCTAACCCTAGCCACCTCTTTGTGGCGACACTGACATCTCCGACATGCGGGACCGCACTGTCTTCCTCGGTGGCACGTACCTCTCCGGGACATGGGACCGCATTGTCTTCCTCGGCAGCACGTAGCTCCCCGCGGTGGCGCTGACCTCTCCAACAAGTGGGACCGCACCATATTTATCGGCGGCGCGCACCTCTCCTCCAAGACGGACGACATCTTCTTCCGCGGTGGCGCTGATCTCGACAGCGCCATCCGGCTACATATTCGTATGTTCCTAGTCGCTCAAATCTATAGTTTCTATTTGACAACATTGGGATTTGTTTGTATAGTATTATTTTATGATTTTTTGTGACTTGGGATCTATAATAAGATACAATTCATTGAATCAATGTGTGAGTTGATGGTTTAGTTACCTGATGGTGCTTAGCTAACTATCTATGTGCTTCCATAGTTTGATAAGGGTACACACATTTTACACGCCCACTATGTTAATTTGCCTATCTAATTCCTTTTAGTTTCATGACTCTTGCTAGCTGCAATTAATAGAAATGGTGAATAACAATACTAAAAAAGTTCCCCGGCTTCCACATCATGTGTCATGTACCATGCGAGGTAAAGTTGTTTTCAGTTTACGGCTCTACCAACACAAGACACATATATCTAGATATAGGTCTGCTAATAAAAGTTAACATGATCAATATCCTTTCAATTGGTTTTAGTCCCAGTATTCTTTCATTTGAGAAGTAATCTTTTCGATATAGGTTTGATATTGAAGTTAACATGACCAGGACAAGAAAGAAAAATCTCAAAAAAATTGTTAGAAGTTATAGACCAAAAAATCCTTACTATGTTTGCACCCTTAACAAAACGACAATCCGCAAAAGAAATATAGTAATTATTTTTGAACTTAAACATGCCTAGAATGTCAATCTTAATTACTCTAGGCACGTACCGTAACGAACTTAACTATTCATGTATTTTCTGTGTAATACATCTCATCCAATTTCGCAAGCAAGTGTATGATGTTTTACATATCTGAAGGAAAAACCATCAACTTCTCATGTGTTTGTTGCCAAGATGTTATCAGTCAAGTTAAAGCAAAGTGTGATAATAAAGGTACTGTCAGTTTCACATCAAATTAGGAAGATTATGTTTGTCAACACAAACTCATGGAAGGTGATGTTTGTGTCATCCAGTTCATAGTCGAAGCGGGCTCTCTGACCGTGGGAGTGCATATTTTATAGTGGTTCGAACATGTGGGTATTAATTAGATACGTGAACTTGTTGTGTTGATAAGTAGTATATGTATATAATGAATGTTCATGTGATTCTGTTGAAGTTGCATTCTGTCTATTATGTATTTTTTATTCTGTTTTGGATAGATATTACATACTGGATGGGGGTTGAACTGTAAAATTTTCATATAGCACATGCCGCCAAATACTGTAGCATTGTATTTTTGTGTCGTTGTCCTCACCTATTGTCCGACATGTAGTCAGTGCCGGCCTACAGTGGGTCACAACGTTAACACCTTGTTGCCGCGGTAGTGATCACTCAGCGGATGACGATGTGCCGAGCCAAAAATGCTCCGCCTAAAAACTTTCTTCGGCGTAGTTATTCCTGACGGTTTATTTTGCCGCGCCAGCGCGAGCATGGCAACTAGGCGTGTGCCTTGGTGTTTATAAGCGCCAAGGACCGCGATACATGCTACTGTGTGCATGACATGTTGTACTTCTACGAGCAAGGGATCAGAAAATCGGAAACCCTTCAGATCTTTTGGATCAGGGGTAGAGCCCCACTCACGATCATGTTATTTATCTTTCCTATTAGGCCATGGGATACACCATAAGTAGTATGTTAGACTGAGGTTTATGTTTATTTTGCTACTTTCAGTGTGTGACATGGGGTTAACATGTCAATGCCCATCGTTGATGGAATAAGGTTTTGAATAAGAGGGGTGCACTGGAGGATTCGTTCGGCTAATAGGCAAGCAAATCGGGGATACGAGGTTAACCCAGGTTCAGGTCTTCGGAGGGAAAACCCTACTCATGTTTGTCTACTCTTGATTAACGATGAACTAAAGATAACAGGGGGTGCCTTGATGGCAATGGTGCATAGATATAATCTGGCGGGTGTATGTGTCCTCCTGCTTTTTTCCTCCTGGCCTTTATATGGGGAACCCAGGTCTCGGAATAGCAACCGAGTCGGTTACAATTTAGGGTTTTGCCCTTTAAATTTTCCATCTACATCTTGTTGTATCCTCCAAGGAGTCACGTCCTACATGGGCCTGGGCCACCCAAATTTCATGGGCTTCGCCATCAGGTGTGAATCATCACGTGGGCTTCCATTGGGCCAAACCGGATAGGACAATCTTGGGTACCTGTAGGGCATACCCATGTCAATAGCCCCTAATTATCCATTTGAATCATAGATTCAGATGGAGACTCTAAAATATTCAATCGTCAGAAGTTTTACCTTGCCATCCGAAAGTTTATCGGGTGATATTATTCGGCTCATAGGGATAGTTGATGCACATGCCTGACTCATCCAACGGATCGGGACCAGTTAACTGCCTTTGGAAAAAACAACGCTATCTACCCCAACTCGAGCAGACTCGAATTCGGAAAATTTCTGGTGCAATTCGACTCATGTCGTTGAGGCCTTGCAGAGTTGTATTCTAGTCTTTTAAGTATGCACCTGATGCGTCCATCAGAATTTTTCATCGCACCTGTAGGCACGGTATGTAGCTGGTAGAGCGCAGCAGGTGCGTTGCCAGGCCATCACATGGTATTTATAGGTCTTATCTTTGTGTCATAGACACATCATCCAGATATTTGTGTCGTGGAGACAATTCGGGTGGCTAAAGGAGACATTATCACTTTACTTAGCAATATGTCTAATGAGCGAAGTCGCCATTGGCGTTGTTTAAATCATGCACCGTGGACACAATCGACATAGAGGATTCGATGGATAATAGCAATATTTTCCATAAGGTGCGTGACCAACGCTCCCTATTGTTGGAGATATGCCCAAGAGGCCATAATGAAATGGTTATTATTACATCTTTGTGTTTATAATAAATGTTTATATCCCATGCTATAATTTTATTAACCGGAAACATTAATACTTGTGTGTTTTGTAAACATAAGAGAGTACCTAGTAAGCCTCTTGTTAAACTAGCTTATTGATTAATAGATGATCATGGTTTCCTGATCATGGACATTGGATGTTATTAATAACAATATCATATCATTAGGAGAATGATGTGATGGACACACTCCTATAGTTAGTGTAGCATAAGATCAAGTCACTTAGAGTTTGTTTGCTACAAGCTTTCAAATACATAGTAACCTAATCCTTCGACCTTGAGATCGTGTTAATCACCATCACCGGATGGATTATTTTATGACATCAAACACCACTTCGTAACTAGGTGGTTATAAAGGTGGCATTAGGTATTCTAAAAGTATGTGTTGAGGCACATGGATGAAGAGTGGGATTTGTCCATCCATATGACAGATAGATATACTCTGGGCCCTCTCGATGGAATGTCATCCAATTGGTTTGCAAGCATGTGACTAGGTCACAAGGGATGTCATATCATGGAACGAGTAAAGAGTACTTATCGGTAACGAGGTTGAACTAGGTATAGAGATACCGACGATCAAACCTCGGAAAAGTAAAGTATCATGTGACAAAGGGAATCAATATCGTATGTAAATGGCTCATTCGATCACGAAGTCATTGTAGAAATATGTGGGAGACATAATGGATTTCCAGATCCCACTAATGGTTATTGATCAGAGAGGTGTCTTGATCATCTTTGCATAGTTCACGAACCGTAGGGAGACACACTTAAGGATTCGATGTTGTTTAGTAGATATGGAATATGAGTTGGAGACCGAATGTTTTTCGGAGTCTTGGATTGGAATCAAGACATCACTAGGAGATCTGGAATGGTCCAGAGAATAAGATTCATATAAGGAAAGTCAGTTTCCGGGTTCGGAAATGTTTTCGGTGTTTTGATCGGAAGCTTCTAGAATGTTCTGGATGGTCCACCACCCTGGGAGGGGGTACTTGGAATGCACCATACTTTAATGAGCTAGGCGCATGGAACCCTAGGTCAAGTCGGCCAAGGACAAGGAAGAGAGACACAAACTCTAGTTTGAAAAGTCAAATCCTAGTTTGAAAGTCAAAGTCCTAGTGGAGGAAGGGAAGGAAAGCTTGAGGGAAAATGTTTCCCTTTCCCTCTCCATTGCCGCCAGCCAAGGGGAGTTGGGGGTGGACTCGGCCAGGGCTGGGAACCCTGGCCGCCGCCCCTCCACCCATATAAGGAGGGGTTGGGGAGCCCCCTACTCCCTCACCCCAAACCCTAGCCGCCAGGCGCCTCCCTGTCTCCTGCATACAGCTGCTCCGGCTTAGGCGAAGCCATGCAGTAATATATTCTCCACCACCACCACCACACCGTCGTGCTGTTGGGATTCCGTGGAGATCTACAACCTCTGCTGCCCTGCTGGAACAAAGGAGAGGAAGGTCTTCATCGACTACCATACGTGTGACCGACTGCGGAAGCGTTGCCGAAACGTGGCACCGGAAGGATCGTCTACACAATCTTGAGATCGGCAAGTGATCGACTACATCAACCACGAGATTTCAATCTCGTTAAACGCTTTGGATCTACGAGGGTTAGTTCTCTACAAACTCACTGCATCGATCTCGTAAATTAGATCTTGGCTTTTGTGTGTTCCCGTGATAGAATTTTTTTGTTTTCCATGTTGTGAACCCTATAGTGGTATCAGAGCCGTGTCTATGCGTAGATCTGTTGCACGAGTAGAACACAATGATTTTGTGGGTGTTGTTGCTTGCTTTTTGTGTACTTTGCATCTTACAGGATGGTGGGATGAAGCGGCCCGGGTTAACGTTACATGTCATCGTACATGAGACTTGATTCACGCTGAATGTGCAACTTGCATTGCATAAGTGGCTTTGCCGGTGTTTGTCTCTCCCACCATAGTGAAGATTCAATTTACAATGGGCACTTGACAATACTTGTATCAACATTGTGGTTCATGTTCGTAGGTAAGAACGGTTCTTATTCAAAAGCCCCAACCACGTAAAACATGCAAAGAAAATTAGAGGTGTCTAACTTGTTTTTCCAGGGCATGTGTTGTGATGTGATATGGCCATGATGTGATTGTTATTATATATAATGTATGCAATGATCCTTATTGTAAGCTGGCAACCGGGAGGAGCCTTATGGTTGTTTTTAAATTTCGTTAAGACCTGCGTGTCTATTCATCAAGTAGTTGAAATAGTTGTTGTTGGTGGAGGACAATCATGAAACGGCGCCATTGACCTTGACGCCACGCCGGTGATTATGGAGATCATGTTCGTGCTTTGGAGATGAAGATAAAAGGCACAAGAAGAAAGGCCATATAATATCACATATTATGAATTGCATGTGATGTTAATCCTTTTTATGCATCTTGTATTGCTTAGATCATGATGATAGCATTATAAGATGATCCTTCTCACTAAATATCAAGTAATAAAGTGTTCATCCTTAGTAGGCACTGTTGCTAAGACTCTTCGTTTCGAAGCATCACGTGATGATCGGGTGTGATAAATTCTACGTGTGCATATAACGGGTTCAAGCCAGATTTGCACATGCGGATACTAAGATTAACCTTAACGAGCCTAGCATGTACAGACATGGCCTCGGAACACGGAATACCGAAAGGTAAAGCATGAGTCATATGGATGATATGATGAACATGTTGATTTTTCGCCTTTGAAGCTACATCATCTCTCGGACTTGGTGCAGTGGATTTGGTTCGTATAATTACCAAAAAGACCCGAGGGATGTTGTTTTGAGTGAGAGTTCAACAATAATATGATTAAAAGTTGAACACAATTTATCATAAATTAAATCAAAGTGAATTTGCATAATTGTTGTAGTCATTGGCATCCGTTCACCACCTTACGCTTAGTTATAATTGAGATAATAGAACTATAGAATTCTGGATAGTTACTTTACGAACTGGTATCGTATTGTTTTGAGTGTTAATCTAAAGTTTAAAAGTCCTATTGCAAACTTTCAGCGAACTCCATTTACTCTGTGAAATTTAATAATTAGTATTAAATCAAGAGTAACAATTCTAGTGTTAGTATATAAATATCATGTTTGTCTCCATGATTCTTGATATTCAAAATATTGTTTTAATATCAAGGTTATCTAGAAGCTAAAAGAATTATTTCAGAAACCATCATGTATGGAAGATATTCTGATATCTGAAACGGTGTTTTGGTTGCAAAATGATAGAGTATAATTTAGCAAAATATATGTTCTCATATTTTGATAAGAATTTGCGAAGGTTGGAGATACTAGATGTCATAATACTCCAAAAGTTTTTGGAAAGCAACAGTATACTCGTGATTCGCTGTTATAAGCTATAGTAGCTATATCATGAAAATTGTCATGATGAGGATGAATAAAAGATGTAGGTAAAATGTTTACTACACTAAAAGATTACTAAAGAATGGAATTTGAAAGAATGTCGAACATTTGATGATGGTGATCTACTTCAAAGTGCAAGTCCAAAGATATTAGTATTTGACTATACACGCTTTAGACTATGTGTCATGTGTACGGCGCCACTGATTCTTTTAAAAGAAAAAGGAAATGCTGAAAGAGAATCTAAGAAATATTTGGCAGGAAAAGAAAGAATGGAATTGTCCAGCTTAGGTATATAGATGATATACATGTTATGGTTGTATTCTTTGCTTGTTAAACAATGTGGTTCTTGGGTATTAGATATCGAATTGGTTAGTGTGAATTTTTATACAGGACAACACAATTCATGAACTGCAATGGCCTAAGTAACCAGCAAGAGAATATGTGATGATGCTCATCGAAAACAAACAAAGTGTTGTGGTGTTTCTCGTTGACATCAAAGCTTACCTTTAAGATTTGTTTTAATAATTGTTATTTTGATCAGGTATTATGAGAAAAAAAGGTTGTTGGAATAATTGCCATATTCCATAAAAGATGGATGATTTACAAATCTAGTTGGAGAAATCACATCCATAAAACTAAAATGCTAAAAAATGTCGTAAGACAAATGATTGAAAGATCACTTAAGAAGTGACATCGCCGTTTAAATTATATTGGAAATAAAACATGTAGAAACTCCATGTTGATGGAATTTTGGAGTCTTTTGATTTTGATCAATTGACGCTTGTGAAACTTTCCTAGAGATAATTGAAACTTCGTTTAAAGGATAAAGAAGAACGAATGACTAACTTATTGGAATTTGTACATATTGATGTATGTAGTCCATTATGTGTAGTCCCGAGCGATTGATTTCAAATTCATATGCTTTCTCCAGAAATTTGAGTGAATATATATGTATATTTACTTAATGAGGAAGAAGTATGAAATATTTGAAAATGTTCAAAGACTTTCAAGATGAAGTGGAAAATCAATGTAACAAGAAAATAAAGAGTTTATGATTGGATCATAAAGTAAGATATATGAGTTACAAGTTAAGCATCACACGTAAGATTTGATGAATAGTTCCATGGATTTGCATTCCCCAAAACACCATAAGGAGTATGGAGTGTTCGAGATATGTAATGAAACCTTGTTTGACATGGTGAGATCAAAGGTGTTAGTTATAAAACTGCCATTGTATTCTAAAGATTAAAAGCTTTATTGACTACCGCTTTTACACTAAAAAGAGCACCATCGTGATCCGTTGAAATGACACCATATAGGCTATGGTTTGGGATAAAACCCAAGTTGTCCTTTCTTCAATTTTAGTATGCCAGGCATAAGTAAAATGTTTACAACCAATGTTAGATGAGCATATCTTTGTATGTTATTTCGAATAACCATTGGGTATTCCTCCATAACACGGAAGACAAAAGTGTTTGTCGCTTAGAACGTCAAGTTTCTTGAGAAGGAATTTTTCGTGAAATGTTAAGTGGGAGTACAATAGAACTTTAATAAGGTTACCGAACCTTAGCTATATGTGCGGAGTTGCGCAACGCCGGAAAGTGTAACGGAGGCAGCAACAATGCTCATGGCTCACATGCCTCAAAAGTTGTGATCACGAAGGTCTAAGTTCCTATTGAACCAAGTATGTCGGGTAAACAATCAAATACTAAGATTTGAGAGTAAATCATTGTTGTTTGACAATGATAAACCGACTATATGCAAAGAAGTGATGATGGGCCCTGACTCCGTCAAATGGCTTGAAGCCATAAAATCCGTGATAGTTCCATACACAATAAATCAAGCTTTGAACTTGAAAGACCCTCTATAAAGGTGTAAGACCTTATAGTTGTATTTGGATCTATAAAGAAATAGACATGGATGTTTCACATCTAAGAAATTGTTGACATGTCGGGTAAGAGTTTACGGCAATGTTCAAGGAGTTGACTATGACAAGATTTGATCTTTCATAGCGATATTTAGTGTGGACAGGTTAATGTAGCAACCACTACATATAATTTTGTATATGGTAGTTGTACAAAAAAAACAAGTTCTTATAATAGAATTGTTACCTAGGACGTGTACATGATATGATCCAAAGGGTTTTGTTAATTCAAAGGATGCTAATAGGGCATGCAAACTTCAATCATTGAAGTAAGCATCGCGGAGTTGAAATCTTCACCTTGATGAAACTGTTAAAAGGTTTAATTTCATTGGAGACGATGAAGATGCTTGCATTTGCAAGAAATTAAGTGGGAGCGCTAAGACATATTTCTAATGCATTATGTGAAAGACATATTGTTGATTGGAAACGATGTATTTTTTATTGACACAAGTTAAGAATTCCATCTCGATGAAAGACTTAGGAAAAACCCGAATATTTGGCATCAATGTCTATATGGATAGATTGAGACGCTAATATGGTTGTGCCGAGAGTACATAGATGAGGTATTGAAATAGTTCAATATAGAAACTACAAGAAAGGTTCTTGTCGCATGAAAAGGACCAAATCAAGATTCAAGTGTATTGACACTTGGTGAGTGAAATCACAAGAATATTTTGATTAATCATACCCTGATATATACACATCCAGATATGTCCATTGCTCTAAATGTTATGAGAAGATACCAGAATAACTCATAAGATGATCATTGAACGACGGTAAGGATATTCTTATGATCTTTGGAAGAACTAAAGAATATGTTATTTATGTAGAGGTGACAAATAGATAGATAGTTCATTATAAAGTGGTACATTGATAATAGTTTTGTCACAAAATACAAATTAAGTTTATCTCAATTTAAAACTATGGGTGGCATAATATAATGGAAGGAAATTTCCATAACGTATTTGGATGAGTTCCAAAGATAAGACATTATGACATATACTATAATAAAAGGCTAAGTATATGACTGCTATTGTAGCAGAAAAAGAGGGCATTTGTTTAAAATAGCTTGTTACCAAACTAGGTGTGGTTCACAATGGGCTAGTACTATGAAGATATATTGTACGGCAATTGTATCAACATGTTTTAACCCCAAGGAACTAAAGGTCTCACCAAAGTACCAAATTTATACAATGTCATCTCATTAGAGGATGAGTGATGCGTAGAGACGCAAAGACATGGAATTACATTCATGGACCTAAAAGTGTCAGATCCGAAGATTATGTTTACCACTAGCAATCGTGTATATACAACACCAGAAATCCATAGGAGTTGAATACACAAGTTTTTCCGAACTAGATTATTGACTCTAGTGCAAGTGGAAGACTGTTGGAAATATTCCCAAGAGGCAATAATAAAATGGTTATTATTATATCTTTGTGTTTATGATAAATGTTTACATCCCATGCTATAATTGTATTAAACGGAAACATTAATACTTGTGTGTTTTGTAAACATAAGAGAGTACCTAGTAAGCCTCTTGTTAAACTAGCTTGTTGATTAGTAGATGATCATGGTTTCCTGATCATGGACATTGGATGTTATTAATAGAAAGATCATATCATTAGGAGAATGATGTGATGGATACACTCCTATAGTTAGCATAACATAGTATCAAGTCACTTAGAGTTTGTTTGCTACAAGCTTTCAAATACATAGTAACCTAATCCTTCGACCATGAGATCGTGTTAATCACCATTACCAGATGGATGCTTTGATGACATCAAACACCACTTCATAATTGGGTGGTTATAAAGGTGGCATTAGGTATTCTCAAAGTATGTCTTGAGGCACAAGGATCAAGAGTGGGATTTGTCCATCCATATGACGGATAGATATACTCTGGGCCCTCTCGGTAGAATGTCATCCAATTGGATTGCAAGCATGTGACTAGGTCACAAGGGTTGTCATATCACGGAATGAGTAAAGAGTACTTATCGGTAACGAGGTTGAACTAGGTATAGAGATACCGATGATCAAACCTCGGATAAGTAAAGTATCACGCGACAAAGGGAATCGATATCGTATGTAAATGGTTCATTCGATCATGAAGTCATCGTAGAAATATGTCGGAACCATAATGGATTTCCAGATCCAACTGATGGTTATTGATTGGAGAGGTGTCTCGATAATGATATGATAACCAAGCTGAGGCTTACCTCAGGCTCAGTTTCCCTCTGGAAAGCAGAGATTCTAGACCGAGCTTCCTTAAAACTTTCTTTGGTTTTTTGCTTAAAAGTGGAGATTTCTACCATAGGGGAAATAAAGGTAGACCTCGACATGGTAGCAACTAGAGCAAGAACTAATTTTTTTGTGTTTTTGAATAAGGCAAGCAAACCAAGCTAGACTAATTTTTTTGGGGGGTTTTGAAAAGAGGCAAACAAAACCAAGCAAAAGAAACAAAGCAAACTAAAAACAAAGTAAAGAGAAAGGAAGTGAAGGACTCCCCTAGTGAATACGTCCTTAGCCTCCCCTGCAACGGCGCCAGAAAAGCTTGATGCAACACTGAGTTGATGTAGGAGTGCTTCGTTGGGAACCCCAAGATCAAGGTGTGAAGCAGCACAGCAGCAAGTTTTCCCTCAGTAAGAAACCGAGGTTATCGAACCAGTAGGAGGAAGGAAACGTCACACAGGTGTTGCAAGCAACGCGGAGACCTGCACAACACAAACTCAAGACTTTGCCCCAACGAATCAGTGAGGTTGTCAAGCTCACTGGTTTGCTATAACAAAGGATTAAACGTATGGTGTGGAAGGTAATGGTTTGCAGCAAGTAAACAAGTAACCGTGGAAGATGTATCAATGGTAAAGATTGGACCGGGGTCCATAGTTCACTAGAGGTGCTCTCCTTAGATAAACAACATGGCATGAAGGGTAAACAAATTACAGCGGGGCAATTAACAGAACTGAGCAAGGCATAACAATGCAATTACTAGCCATAAAGGATCCTATGAGGTTGATTGAGCAATACAACAATATACATAGACTGCATCCAACTGCATCTATGACTAGAAGTCCACCTTCAGGTTATCATCCGAACCCCCTCCAGTATTAAGTTGCAAGCAATAGACAACTGCTTTAAGCAAAGTGTGTAAGACAAACAGTCCACATGTTCCATGAACAAGAGACCATTATTTTCTACCTAGTAGCAACAGCACATCTACAACCGAAGATATTTCTGTCACTTCCCTTGGAAACTAGAGGCATGAACCCACTATCGAGCATAAATACTCCCTCTTAGAGTCACTAGCAACTACTTGGCCAAGATAACCACTAGCAACGGAGAGCATACAAGATCACAAACAACACAGACATGATAGAATCATAAAGATAAAACCATTAATCAAACCAACATAATAATCTCAATATCCATCGGATTCCCGCAAACACAACATGCATGATTACAAATAGATTAGATCTTGATCATGAACGGAGCTCACAAGATCTATACATGAAAGCACAAAGGAGGAGATACAACCATCTAGCTACTACTTGGACCCATAGTCCATGGTGGAACTACTCACGAATCATACCGGAGAGAAGGCCTCCAGGATGATCTCCCCTCCGGCAGGGTGCCGGGAAGAACTTCAGATCCCCCCGATCTAGGGACGATGGTGGCGGCGGCTACAGACGGTTTCATGGATTTCTGATCGGGTACTTAGGGTTTCTGCATCAGGGGCTTCTTATAGGCGAAGGGGCGAGACCGGGAGGCGGCCAGAAGGGGCAAACCCTACCTAGGCGCAGGGTAGGGCCACCCGCGCCTAGGTGGGGTTTAGCCGCCCTGGCATGCCTCCTCGTCTCTCCTCTGGACTTCTTGTTCCCCACGGAAAGTTATTGACTTTGTCCTTCATCCCGTCCAATTCCTAAAATATTTCTTTACTAACTTTTCTGAAACCAAAAACAGCAGAAAACATGCATCTGGCACTGTTGCAACTTGTTAATAGGTTATTACCAGAAAACATGTAAAAACACCTCAAAGTATGGACAAGTAAAGCAAAGTAGATACAAAACAAGCATGGAGCATAAAAAATTATAGATACATTTACAACGTATCATCCACCACCCCGGGAGGGGGTACTTAGACTGCCCATACCCTAATGGGCTAGGCGCATGGAACCCTAGGTCAAGTCGACCAAGGACAAGGAAGAGAGGCACAAACTCTAGTTTGAGAAGTCAAATCCTAGTTTGAAAGTCAAAGTCCTAGTGGAGGAAGGAAAGGAAACCTTGAGGGAAAAGGTTTCCCTTTCCCTCTCCATTGTCGCCGGCCAAGGGGAGTTGGGTGTGGACTCGGCCAGGGCTGGGAACCCTGGCCGCCGCCCCTCCACCCATATAAGGAGGGGTGGGGGCGCCCCTACTCCCTCACCCCAAACCCTAGCCGTGAGGCGCCTCCCTCTCTCCTCCATACAGCCGCTCTAACTTAGGCGAAGCCCTGCAGTAATATGTTCTCCACCACCACCACACCATCATGATGTTGGGATTCCGTGGAGATCTTTCGCTGCCGAAACATGGCGCCGAAAGGATCGTCTACACGATATTAAGATCGGCAAGTGATCGACTACATCAACCATGAGAATCCGATCTCGTTCAATGCTTTGGATCTATGAGGGTTAATTCTCTACAAACTTGTTGCATCGATCTTGTAGATTAGATCTTGGCTTTGTGTGTTCCCGCAATAGATTTTTTTTTGTTTTCCATGCTGTGAACCCTACACCTATGGGAATAGCCCCCGAGTGTCTATTTGAGTCGTAGACTCGAGCAGGGACTTATTCATGTTGACTGCTTAATGTCGAGACATCTCGTGGATGCCGTTGGCAACCAAACTTCTTCCCATACGCAAATAGTGCCTCCCTATGGGAGTAGCCCCCAAGTCTGTAGTCGAATCATGGATTCGGAGGATTCAAGGGACACTTCCTCGGTGTTTGTAGTTTGTTAGGACAACACTAGACCCGAAAGTACTTCATGTGTGCGACCAATGCTCCTATTAGGAGTATCCCCCAAGTGTTTGATCGAGTCGTAGACTCAAGAAAAAACTTAGTGAATCGAAGAAATAGCCATTGTTTGCTCCATCTTCTGCTGAGGGTGTAAACATCGATGACGTTAGTGCTGATGATAGGGGAGATCATCCGCCACTTTGAGCAGTGTAGATAGGACTAGATAGTTGTGGACTCCAAAGACTGACCAAGATTTGACTAGTCACGTGTAAATTGGGATATTTAACTACGTCTCCTCGATTTTTGCATGTAATGGAGAGAGTGGTGGCGCCGTTTTGTGTATCTTCCTCCACGTGTTTGTGGCGATAAACGCCACATGTTACTTGCTATGGACCATCAACTATGGTGCATCGTCTTCCGCCGACAAATACGTCGAGGCACCGATAATTTCCCCCCTTCTTATTCTTCGTTTCTCCTCTGCCTCTATTCTTCTTGTGCACTGCCCTTTGCTCCATTGTTCCACATCATGCTAGACGTGCTCCAAGTCTTCTCAGATCCATTCTTCGGTCGCAATGAAAGAGGCGTTCCGCCAAGATGGTGAAGGACAAGAAGTTTGCGGGTGCTAGGTCAAGCATGGCTGCCATCACCAAGAAGAAAGTCGCCGGAGGTCGCATCACCAACGATGGTTGGCGACGATCTTTGATGAAGTTCACTGAATTGCGACAGCTTCGCCAAGCCGGTTTGATCCTAAAGGAGGAGGACGACCGTAGGATTCCCGACACCGAGGTATTCCCTGATCCTCCCACCGGATTCTGTTTCATGTTCTTTGCATTCGTCCTTCAAGGACTCTCTCTTCCTCTTCACGAATTCAATCATGGTCTTCCTTTTCTCTACGGGTTACAACTACACCAGTTGTCTCCCAATTCCATTCCCATATCGCCTGCTTCATTACCCTATGTAAGTGATGGCTCGGACACTTCAGACTCTTCAAAAAGCTTTATGGCCTGAAGAGGCAATCGGGCTCCGGTAGCGCGGTATATGAGTTGGCGGGTGTGTCATCTTCATTCACCCAAATCAACAATAGTTCAGCTTCAACCTCATTGTTTCAACACAAGGGTGTAGGGACAAGTGGTTTTTCATCCGCGATCAGAAGCAGATGGGCCAAAATTATGGCCGGGCACCTTTTAACGCGAGTGCGGAGACAAAGAGGAAATGCTCCTAGAAGAACGAAGTTATTTTGGGTGAAACTAAAGAGTTCGAAGCTATGTATAAGCGGGGTGAATGATCTGCAGTTGAGGCACGGGCAGGAGGTCACCGGTCTTGATATCATCTTCACCTTCCTATAATGTCGGGTGCAGACCCTGCAATCCAGGGCGTACCCTGTGTTAACGGTGTGTGATCTAATGATGTGTATATATTGTAAGTTGAATCATTTATACATGGAGCTTGGTTTTCAATATTCAAACAATTGATTTCAATGTTTATAAAAACCCTAAAAAACCAAAGATCTCAGTGATATATTCTATCAGCTTGCAAAATCTCAGAGCGATGTACCTCGCATTATAGGCTACGAAAACAAAAAAATTGATCTGATTGCAGCTAACAAGTTGAGAATTTCCACTATGAGACTCCAGCTTCCATATGGTTTGATAAAAACTGCTTTGTTGTATCAAATACAACCCTTTCTTCAATGTTATCATTGAAGAATATCATGGCAGGAATTGAAATGCTTTCGAAATCATAGGATTATATCATGGTGGGGCTATGCTTGCCTTTGCATGTTGATAACCATTAAGCGGATCTTCGGAATCCTTGTACTTGACTTGGTTACGGTTGGTCAAGTATTTGTCTTCGAGCTTCGATCTTCGACGGTCTTGATCTCAGTCTTCGATCTTGATATCGTATTCTACCGGGAAGAACCAAATACCGGAAAGAAAAAGAAACAATCAACACATGGAATCGATGCAATGCTCAAGCAAGGATGGTGATATGACAAGTTACAATGCATTGGAATGTAACTCTAAG
Organism: Avena sativa; assembly: GCA_916181665.1. Taxonomy (NCBI): domain Eukaryota; kingdom Viridiplantae; phylum Streptophyta; class Magnoliopsida; order Poales; family Poaceae; genus Avena; species Avena sativa. The sequence goes on from OV702282.1 coordinate 203,424,937, forward strand.
GCATGCTTGTCAACTTAATCGGGGTTCCGAGAGGTGAAAACTCTAACTCGAGAAAAACTCTAGACGTATATGAGAGGGGTTACTATGTTCTTCTAATTATACTTGTCATTTAAGTTGTTGAACAATGCATGATTATAGCATAGATGGTTAGATGTCATTTTTCTGAACATTTTGATATATTATACGCATTTTTCTGACTTATTAATAATTACTTATTGAATTTAAAATTTTAAAACAATTTTTGAAAATATTAAACCAATTAAAATTGATTAGTGCGCAAGGCTGACGTCAGCTCAGGATGGGGCGTTTCTCACCGAGGCAGAGATAGACCCAGACACTGACTGCTGGGCCCAGGGGACACGTATGCAACCACGCTGGCTGAGCAGGGTCAGCGCCCACGTCACAGCCACATGGGTGCCACGCGGGCGACACGCCAGCTCCACCTAGGCTCGCCGGAGAGCACATTAGACGGCGGTGGAGGGCGATGCTAGCGAGCAAACGGGAATGAATATAGGGGCGGGTTCGACGCAGCAGATCGAGCCGAACCAGCGGGTGGTGGAGCCGCCCGGAAATGGTCACCGGACCATGGCCGACGACGAGCTCACACGGCAGCGGACACTGGTCGACGACGACAAGAGGATACAGAGAGAAAGAGGGAAGAAGGGGAGGTCTAGCAGGACCACTAGCTCACCACGGCGCTTATTGAGGGGTCGGCGAGGCCGGAGATGGTCGGTAACGGAATCAATGGCGGTGGCGGAGCGCGGACAGAGGCAGGGGAGACGCGGTCGATGGCGAGAATTTGAGGCACCCCAGCTTGATTCCTTTGACAGGGAAGAAGAGGGCGGTAAGGCGGAGCTCCGGGGATGCTCGACGCGGCTCAGGGTGGCCGGAGGCATTGGGGACACCGGAGCATATGGAGCTAGGGTTCGGTGCCGAATGGAGAAACGAGGGGAAAAGAGGATAAGGCGAAGCTAGGGTTGTCGAGCGGCGGCACGACGAACTTATAGGCACTAGGGGGGCGGCGGCGTGCATCTTGGCGCCGAGCGGGCATCGCGATGCCGGCGAGCAGCGGTTGCTGCGCCAGGCAGCTGCTTCGCTGTGCGAGAAAGACGGCAGGGTGAACCGGTATGCGGGCTGGGCCGCTGCTGGGCTTCGGGTGGGCTGTTAGCTGCTGCTCTGTGCGGGAGAGAGAGAGAGAAGGGGAGAGGGAGGGAGGCAAGCTGGGCTGCGGCCTGCTGGCTGTTCCTTCCCTTTTTTTATACAAAACCTTTTCTCTCTTTTGTTTTGTATTCTCATTTCAAATTCTGTTTTTGAATAATTCAAAAATACCAGAACATTTGCAAATGTTAAAATATTGCAGGTACCCTTATAACAATTTGGTTCCATACAATTTGGTAATTTTAAAAATATTCAAAACCACTTTGATGGGATTTCAAAGAGAGAGGTAAAACTAGGGTTTTAGGGTTTGCATATTATTTTCATTGCATGCATTTTAAGAGATGATGATAATGAATGCACAATAAAACCCTAAAAAATAATTGGCTAATACTGGGGTGTTACAATGACGATGGCGATGATCCTCTCCAAATTTCCCGTTCCGACAGGGTGCCAGAACGGAGTTTCTGGATCCGTATCTTGGTTTCTGGTGGCGGCGGCGGAACGGAACTCTTTCTGAAAAACTATCGACCCCCCCTTGTTTTTAGGTCGAGACGCAACTTATAGGCGCAGAGGGACGCCGAGGGGGTTCCTGGGGTGGCTGCAACCCCCCTAGGCCCCTTCTCTGTCTCGTGCTCTGGCTCCGTGGATCTTCTGGTGAAATATAATTTTTGGCATATTTTCCAAGATTTTTCCTGATAGTTGATTTTCTGCACAAAAACTAGACACCAAGGTAATTCTGTTGAAAACAGCGTCAGTCTGTGTTAGTTGTATCCAAATCACACAAGTTTAGAGGAGAAACAATAACAAAAGTGTTCGGGAAAGTGGAACGTTTTGGATGTATCACTTCCCCATCTAGATAACCCCACACTGTCACCTTGAGCGCTAGATGGTTCCAACAAACACCACAATTTCATAAAGACATCCAACTCCAAATATACTCATGATAAATATTTATGAACTCTAGCCTGAGTGCCACCACGGCGTGCACGCTGTCACTTTCACACACGTGGGAAGAGCAGAGATCTATTGAAGCACTTGAGTATTTATGTAGACTCTAGCCTAAGTGCCACCACGGTATACACGTTGTCACTTTCACACACGTGGGAGAGCCGGAGATCTATTGAAGCACTTGAGTAGCAAAGTAGATCTACTTGATTACAAAGCTCATGATCACAATATGATCATGCATAGAGAGAGATGAACACATAGCTACCGGTAGAGCCCTTAGCCTCGAGAGGGAACTACTCCCTCCTCATCATGGGAGTCAGCAACGGCGATGGAGATGGCAATAGAGATCGATTGATATGGTGGTGGAGATCGAACGATATGGCTCCGGGGGCACTTCCCCATCCCGGCAGGGTGTCGGAACAGAGACTTTTGTCCCCCGAATCTCCCCTTTGGTGGCAGCGGCACAGCGGAACATTTTCTGGATTTTTGCCCGCGTTAGGGTTTATGTCTCGGGGATACGTATATATAGCCAAAAGGGCAAGGTCGATGGAGCCTCGCGGGGCCCACACCTAGGGATGGCGTGGCCAGGGGGACCCACGCCACCCTAGGGTGTGGCCACCTCCTGGCCCCCCTTCGTCTGTCCTTCTGGCTCCGTGTTCGCTCCAGAAAATTAGTAACTTTGGCTTTTGTCCCGTCCAATTCCGAAAATATTCATTTTTTAGCTTTTCTAAAACCAAAAACAACAGAAAACAGGCAGCCGCACTGTGGCATATTGTCAATAGGTTAGTTCTAGAAAGTATATAAAAATATCTCAAAGTGTAGACAAAACATAAAACAAATGATATAAAACAAGCATGGAGCATAAAAAATTATAGATACGTTTACGACGTAAGCGGTCGTAGGGTTCGTCCTCACGCCAAGATGAAGACTTGTCGGATGTCTGTCTCCATCGATCTGCTTGTAATAGTGTGTTCCGGAAGGCTCCCCCAGTGAACTCTAGTTGGTGATTCATGCCTGAAGATTGCTGGCTCAGGTGGGATTCAGTCGGGCGCACCCGTGTATTTACTCTGGCCATTTGGTTTTGGAAGGAGCGCTTTGAAGCTCTGCTGGCTGTTAATATCATGGGGCACGTTCTTGTTCCATGGTGCTGGCGGTGAATGTCATGGAAGACGAGATCTAAGGACTACAATGGTGGTTCGAATCTTGGTGGTGACGAGGAATTGGCTTGGTGATTTGCGACTTGGAGTAGGAGCATGCAAGTGGGAGCGACTGCATATATGAAAATCCAAGATCTGGTCTTAATTGGTTGTGTCTGACAATAGCCTTGTTGAAGGCATTGCTTTGGGAGTGAGGACTTTCTTCATGGTGAAAACCTATGATCAGGCGATGACGGTCCTTGTGCACTGTTATCTCATTGGAGGCGTCACTTTTGGAGAAGCTGGTCTTCTGGTGCTATCTTGATGGTGTTAGTACTGTTGTTTTCAAGGAATAGATCATTGTAGCAGGACTTTTCTTTTTTGTAGTTCTTCTTTCTTTTTTGGCTGTGTGCATCCATAATTCCGCAAGGACAATGCGTTGTTGCAAAAGCTGGATGTAATTGATATCTCGGTGTAATTGATATCTCTACGATATTAATATATGCTCCGTCGAAAAAACTACCTCAATTGTTGAAGGTTTGTGCATTTTCCTTACCTGGGATGCATATGGAATCTGTGTGCACCAACAGATCTCCAATATGTATTTTTCTTATACTCTGATGATTCATTTCCCTCCATGAAGGGTACAAAGAGGATATTAATTAGTTCTTTCTCTTGTTCTTGATGGTGGGAGTTTTGGAGTATTTACACCGCTTTGATTCATTGGACTAGAATTCTTAGGATTTTTTTGAAGGATTGTGTTGCACTATGTTTTAGAGTAAAAAAATATCCAAACAATCACCATGTTATGTGGACATGACACTTTAACCCTGTGTTTTAAGCATACGTGAATCAAAGAGGGCCTTGGTTGCCCACGGCGAGCTTTATCTGAACCTGAACAATAGCATACTATGCTATCTCAACACACCCTGGAAATCGACACATAACAGTCTAGCTTGATATCAATATTATTTGATGTAAATGTCGGGTACCTTTGAAGTTTGCTAATTATAATTGTCAATACAAGTCATGCACTATTTCTAAGAAAAAACTACTACGAAATTTGTGTTGAAATCCCATGAGGAAAACGAAGATCATTATACAGAGGACAGACAAGCTCAGGTGTTTCAGTGGAGTTGGTCGTCATTCAAACGACCTCGTGCATCTCTCAGATCCCAATTCTCACTTGGGCATCACATCATCGCTCTAGCGTGCTAATGGTGCATGATGCAGAGCACGTAGAACGCAAAAGCGCCGAACACGATCACGGCAGTCTACAAGCAAGAACAGCAAAAAGAAAACACATGTATGCGCGTTAGTTCGTGGAATCGTACGAGAGCTGAGAGCATTATAGTACTAGGAAACAGAAGAAGAAACTCTGGATGCGGAGAAGGGAGTCATCGAGGACGTACGTGTCCGCATGTCATGCAGCACATGTAAGCGGCGTCGCTCTCGTAGCAAGGCGTCGCCGCCGGCGGCGGCCCGGAATCCAGGAGCGGCGCGTCAGCCACGCCGGCGTCGCCGCCGTCTCCCGCAGTCGCGTCCTCCCACACGAGCCTGCAGACCAGGCGGCGTGGAGGCTGTTGCTGCTGCGGCGGTTCGGCACACCTGGTGCTGCTCGCCGGCGCCATGGCGGCACAAGGATGTCGCGGACACAGATCGGTATGTCGACACAAGGATTGGACCTACGGTGAAAGAGCAGCTAGGAGTACCTTCTACACGTACGGTGTTTTTTTTATCATGCACTCAGGAGATTCCCGACCTAATCCGTCTCTAGGGAGACGTTTTCTCTTGCAGCGATACGAAACTGATTCCTCCAATACATGGGAGAGACGCACTGCAGCCTGAAACCATGTATACATCTCCAAACTGAACCCTGAAAGGGTACATGTACAAACCGAGTACCACAACCAGATCAATGCTCAAAATCGAACACGTCGACTTGTACACAGTACAAACTCAACGCTTACAAGAGTGTAGCAGAATTGAAATTATTGCCAGAATTGCAACTTGCATCAACTGATTATGTACGAAGTGAAAATTGTGACCTGGAAAGAAGATCACAGCCGCCCATTTGATTTGATTCTAGAAAAATAAGATCTCCACACTAGAGCGCTCAGCACTGAAGCATGCCTAGATGCAACTACATGTGTTGTGCCTTGTGTCCAGGCCAGCTACTTCTTTTTCTTGCAGGGGTAAAGGAGGATATTACCTTTCGAAGGAGGATATTCAAAATTTCTTCCAGACCTGGTGCTCGAAATAGGCTTTCGCCCCGCTTTATAAATAAAGCAACCGTCCACAACAAACATCACATAACAGGTCCACACACACAACACATGCTGGGGCCACAGCACAAGACGCCCAACTATGGCAGAAGCCAACGAAAAAAGAGGACAACGCCTCGCCGGGAGAGGGAACGCCGAAAGCACTAAGACGAGCTATGGGGGAGCCGCTGAGCCGCCTCCAAGAGCCGGCGGAGAGTCGCGTCCAACCTCATCTTGTCTCGCTGTCTACACAACGGGTACCAAAGCTGCAGGGAAGCCAGAAAGTGGAAAACCGAGTCAGACGCACGTCGAGGAAGAATCTTCTCAATAACCATCTTATTCCGAATATTCCAGAGGGACCACGACATGGCCGCAAACACAAGCCAGAAGAGGCGACGCCCCTTCCCGGCTTGGTTAGCTTGGGTTTCTAGGAATTCACCGAGATCATGGGCCAGCCAGTCCGGGCCCAACGCCTCTCTGGTGAAGTTCCACGGAAACCGGGCTGCGGGGCAGGTGAACAATATGTGGGTGCCCGTTTCCGGGACCCCACAAAGTGGACATAACCCATCCCCCGGCCCATGTCGCTTGGCCACCTCAACTCCCGACGGGAGCCTATCGCGTAAAAGTTGCCACACAAATTTTTTTGTCTTCAGCGGGAGAGGGGCTTTCCAGAGGTGCTTGGTCCAGGGGATAGACGCCTGGCCAAAGAGGGCCCGGTAGGCCGAGCCAACCGAGAAGGAACCGGACGGGGAGAGGGTCCAAAGCACACTATCGGGTTCGTTGGCCAAGGAGGCCGGGAGCTCCGCCCTGAGTTCCCTCCATGCTTCCGTTTCCACCGGGCCGAAGGTACGGCGGAACGAGATGTTCCATGTACCTCCTAGTGCCGCGGTGGAAACACGGAGCGCTGGGTCAGAACAGATGGCGAAAAGGCACGGAAAAACCTCCTGCAGCGGCTGCTCCCTGAGCCAGGGGTCCAGCCAGAACATGGTCCCCTCCCCGTTCCCAATGGAAACGGCGAGACCATGCCTGATCTCACCCTTGACCTCCTGAATGGAGTGCCAGAATTGGGACCCCTCGTGTCGATCACAGGCCAGAAGAGGCCGACCCCGCAGGTACTTGGCCTTGATGAGTTTGAGCCAAAGGCCACCATCATCCCGCAGGATACGCCAAACCCATGTGAGCATTAGGGCCTTGTTGAATTGACGGGAGGCCAGGATACCTATGCCCCCAACATCCTTGGGGGCGCAAATGTCTGCCCACTTGACCATGTGGTATTTCTGGCGACCCAAGGAGTCTTGCCAGAAGAACCTCGACAGCTCCTTGTCAAATGTCCCATGCACCCCCTCGGGGAGGAGGTACATGCCCATCATGTACATGGTCAAGCTAGACAGACACGAGTCGATCAGGACGGTCTTTCTACCTTTAGAGGTAAATCTACCATGCCAAGGTTCGGACCTCGAGCGCACCCTCTCCGCGAGCGGGTCCAGGTCCCTGATAAGGATCCTGGTGTCGCGGATCGGCATCCCCAGGTAGGTGATGGGGAAGGAGGCGAGCCTACAATTGAAATTGTCAGCTATCCTCTGTTGCTCGTCCTAGGAGAACCCAAGTGCAATGATCTCGCTTTTATCGAAGTTGATGCGGAGGCCAGACATCTCCTTGAAGCATAGGAGGAGGAATTTGAGGTTTGCAATGTCCAGGGTCGAGCCTTCAATCATGATCATCGTGTCGACCGCGTATTGAAGGTGGGTGATGCCGCCCCCGGGGATAAGGTGGCCTACCACACCGGAGATGTGGCCGGCCTCCTTCACTTTCTCAAGCATTTCCGCGAGGGCATCGACAGCGGCGTTGAAGAGGAGGGGGGACAGGGGGTCCCCCTGGCGGACCCCACAGGAGGGGCGGAAGTATGGCCCGATCTCGCCATTGATGTTAATCGCGTTGCTTCCGGTCATGATGAACTGCATTATCCAGGTGATCAGGCGGTCGTCAAGTCCTCGCCTAATGAGGACCTGACGAAGGAACCGCCAGTCCAGACGATCATAGGCCTTCTGGAAGTCCAGCTTCAAGAAGATGCCCTTCGATCGTCGGGATTTGATCTCGTGGATCACCTCATGGAGGGCCAGTATCCCATCATGTATAAATCTGCCCTTTAGAAAGGCAAATTGATACTGGTGGGTGAGGCGTTCCATGACCGGGGCGAGACGAGAGGCGCAAACTTTCGCGAAGATCCGATGGATGACATTGAGGACCGTGATGGGTCTTAATTGGCGAACGTCCGAGGCCCCCCCCCCCCACTTTGGGGATCAGGGTGATCACACCCAAATTCAGTCGCCCCATCACGAGGGTGCCGGTGTAGAATTCCTGGAACATGGGCATGATGACCGGTTGGAGTTCCTTCCAGAAGGTCTGGAAGAAGGAAACCGGGAGGCCATCGGGGCCCGGGGCGGAGTTGGGCCTCATGGCCTTCACCGCCCGCTCAACTTCCTCTGGTAGAAAAGGGAGGGTGAGCTCCGCATTCTCGTCAGCTGTGACTCTGGCCCCACTAGGCCAAAAGTCGTCAGCCAACGCGATCCCCGTAGGGGGTCCTGCCAAGAAGAGCTCCTTATAAAAGGAGTAAATATGGGCGGATAGCGCCCCCGGCTCCTCCAGGAGAAGCTCCCCATCCCAGAGGCAGGGGATCGAGCATTTCCTACGGCGACCATTAGCCACCTCATGGAAGTACGCGGTGTTCGCATCTCCTTGGAGAAGCCAGTTCTGGCGGTTGCGTTGTCGCCAGAATAACTCCTCCCCCTTGTAAATCTCGATGAGCGAGGTCTCTAAGGCATAACGGTGGGACCACTCATCCGCAGAGAGGCCCACCGAGTCTGCCGCCAGGTCTAGCAAACGGATCTCCTCCAGTAACGAAGCCTTCTGGAGACGCGTCACTACACCCAAGTTGGCCCCCCAGCCCTTCATGAATTGGCGGGCCATCTTAGCGCAGTGATGCCAGACGTCCACTGCATTAAAGCGTCTGGGTGGGGTAGCTGCCGCCGCTAACCACTTGGCCTTTACCGCGTCCACAAAACCTGGCTGTTGAAGCCAGAAGTTCTCGAAGTGGAAGCGGTTCAGTCGTGGTGGCGAACCCCCTCCAGTCGAGAGCAGTAGTGGGACATGGTCTGAGCCAACCCTGGTAATAGCGCGGAGAGAGCAGAGAGGGAAGGCGACCTCCCAGTCCACGGAGACCAAAACACGGTCTAGGACGCTCCTGACAGGATCAACCCTGTTGTTCGTCCACGTGAAGCGGGCTCCCACCCTCGAGATCTCTCTAAGAGCGAGATCAGCGATGCAGTCGTTGAACATCTGCATGCGCGGGACATCCACAATGTGGGAGCTCTTATCCTCGTGGGAACGGATCAGGTTGAAGTCTCCCGCCACAACCACAGGTGTGGAGCAACGTTCAACTTTTGCCTTAAGTTCCTCGAGGAAGGCTGGGGAGCGGCTATGGTCCGCGGGGCCATAGACGATGATGACCTCCCACCGGAGGTTGGATCGTCTATGGGTGAGCGACATGCTCACAAAGAATTCCCCACGATCCATATCCTCCACCTCGAAGGTATCCTCCTTGGCGCCAAGGAGGATGCCTCCAGAGTGACCCACAGCCGGAAGCCAGGTCCAAGCGAACTTGTGTCGTGACAAGCCCTGGAGCTCCGAGATCGTGAAATCATGCTTGATTGTCTCCTGGAATCCTACGATGTCAACATTCTCCTGGCGCATGTAGTCTTTAATCTGGCGTCTCCGACCGTCATTCCCAAACCCCCGGATGTTCCAGATGAGTGAGGTGATGGCAGGCCAACTCATTGGACCACCTACTCGGGTTTGGTCCCCTTCTGTGGGACAGAACGAGTCTTCCGTGACGACGAGGGCAAAGAACTCTGGTTAGGCGGCCTCCCTAGAGACCCCCCAGCTAGGGGGGTCTCCTGGGTGGCGGCAGAAGGGCGCTGCTGAGGAGAACCCACCATCTCGGATTCGGGATCAGATGTCCCAGTTCCTGACGGTGTCGAGGTTTCCCCCTGCCGGCGTGTCGCACGAGCACGCGCAGCGGCAAGGGATCCCTCGTAAATCTCCCTAGCTCTAATCGCCTCAATCTGCTCGAGCCTCGGGCCACGCTCCCCGCGGAAGACCACGCCACTGCCAGCGGCCACTCGAGCAAGGTGCTCGAGAGGGAAGTCATCTAAGACCGAGAACCTGGAACCGGATGGGGGGGATAGGGAGGTAGAGGGGCAGGAGGGGGTGCTTTCTTGGGGGTACCTGAGTCGAGGTTGCGGGCCGCAGTCCTCTGAGACGCCAGCTGGGACACCGTGGGCACCACCCCCGGGCTCTCCGCCCTGACCCGTGCGAGACGGGCACTCTGGCGCAAGGGTGGAGGCACCGGGCGGGGAGGGCGAGGCAGACGGGTCTTGGGGCCAGCCGCGGGAGTGATGGGGAAGACCGCCGCTGGCTCCTCCGGGTGCGGTGCCGGGGTCGCGGGGACCAGGGACAGGGATCCCCGAGGCGAGGCTGGAGTAGAGCCTGGGGACAGCGAGTAGCAGAGGACTCCTGGAGAGCGGGGGGACGAGGGGGCGGTGACCACCATCCCCACGCTCCCGGACTCCCTGTCGGACTCCAACTGAGGCTCCTTCGGTGCCTCAACGGGGGTCTCCACGGAGAGCGGGTCGAGGGCCATGTGGCCAGTGAACCCCTCAGATTGCCTGAAGTTGGAGCCGTACTGCGCGATCTGGAGGTCGAGAGGGCCCTGTGAGGGGGGCATCAGGGGCAGCTGGTGGGAGGCTGACGTAGTCGCAACGGTCGAGCCCGCTGCCGGGGGAGCCGGGGGAGAGAGAGCCGGGGTCTGAGACTCCCCTCTCAGGTCGTCGTCGTCAGAGTCCTCTCCCGATGAGCTCCCCCCACCTGTAGAGTGGTCGCCAGAGGGGGGGACCGAGGGAGGGGGGGGAGACCATCAGCGGCCTGGTCCTCGTCGAGCTCCACTGTCAGGATCCTCCCCTCCGTTCCGAAGTAGAAGGGTGGGAGAGGCCCTGGGAGCAGGGCTGGGTCCGGGCAGAGCACCTGCATGCGGATCGGTCCCGCCCCCATGAGCGAGGACTCGTCCACCACGACCAGCTTACCCACGGCCTGAGAGACAAGCTCCAGGATGGGTAACGTCCGCACACGCGCCTCCTCAGGAAAGCCTAGGATCCGAACCCACACCGGCGATAGTGTCGAGGTCGTCGCGGGGTGGGCGGTCGAGGGCTCGATGGAAATCTGCACCTTGCTGGACGGGAGGGTGAGGGCGGTACTGCAGGCACTGAAGGAGAGGAGCTCGGCCGACGGGAAGCACACCGCGAACTGGGTCGGGGAGATCTCCCGGGCACTCCAGGTGTGGCCCGGCATCATCTGACGAAGCTCCTCCTGGATGAACTCCGCGGAGATCACCACCGAGGCTGGGAGCTCCTGTCCCTCCACCACGGTGACCAGCGCCAGGTTCTTGGGCACCGACATCGCGACCCCCCCGATGTCGATGTAGTAGAACCCCCCGGCAATGGAGTGTGCGAGATACTCCAACTGCTGGGAGGCCCAGCGAGGGGGGGGGCGACACCGAGGTGCGCAACGCTGGAACCAGGAGCCGACACCGACTTCTTCTTCTTGTTCTTCTTCTTTTTCTTCTTCGCCGGTTCCGGGGGGCCCGGAGGAGAGCCACGACGGGGAGAACGAGGACGGGGAGCCTCCCGGTCCCGACGCCACTCCGGTACAGTCCTGCCCGCCTCCACAGGAGCTTCCTCCCTCCAGACCTGGTGCTAACCACACTAGTCTACCAAACTTAGCTAGTTCATCATTTGCGACATTCTGCGACCGAGGAATTTTAGAGATTCCTATGAAACTCATTGTGATATCACGATCTTTGCCGGGACAGTCTCAGAACTGTCAGTCTTAACAATAATGGGTAGTTAGCTCCATTCATCCACAACGTGGAATACAATTCAGCTTCCAATGCATCATCAGAGAGAGATTGTCCATCAAACTGAGAAATATTAACAATAGTTGATGCTGAGCAAACTCAAAAGGAAAAAAACAAGAAAAGTCTCTAAAAAATCTGCTCAACTGTATCCACTAAACTGAAAAGTTAAACTCACCTGAAAATTTACATCCCCAAAAGGAGACGACATTGTAACCATATGCCACAAGGAGTGAAGGACACATCTATAGAATGAACTTGTATCACAATGAGTTTCAAGAACAGAATCATACTTAGAATCAGGCCTGTTCTGCAAGTGCAAGAGGTGACAAAAGTTCAGTCACCAATAGTATCACTGCGCAAAAGAATCCCACAATGTTCCCGCACACAAAAGAATACTACTCCCTCAGTCCCAAAATATATGTCTTAGATTTGTCAAAAATTGGATGAACCTATATACTAAATAGTGTCTAGATTCACCCAAATTTTAACAAATTTGAGACATCTATTTTGGAACGAGTACTACCTACTCTTACATCCGTTCTTCAGGATGTCACATCAAACGATGAAGTTTGCTTTCCATCACAGTTCTGCCTGCTCCCGCCACCACCACCGTCACGGCCGCCTCCTCTCGCCCACGCTCCAACAGGCCGCCACGCCGTCTGCTGCTTCTGCGCCGCGCTAGTCCCTCTCCATCCTGCCCAAGCTCCTCCCGGTCGGAAGCTGTTCGCGCCCCCGTCGCCGTCGGACCTCGCCCCTTGGAAACCTCTCCCGTAACTTCCGCTCCCCCGCTGCAGCGTCTCCGCGGCAACGGCGGCGTTCCCTCTCCCCCGTCCGTAGCTGCTCATGCGGATCGACCTCGTCTCGGTGATGGCGGCGGCCGCCGCCGCCGCGCTTCCTCTCCCACGCCCCATCCACCCCGTTCCGGCGTTCCTGACATCCTCCCTCTGCTGCATCGCCGGGGGGCTCGCCTTCCACATGGTCTCTGGCCTGCAGGTGACGATCGGCGGCCTTGGGGCCGCGTACGTGTGCCACATCGGTCTCTTCCGGATGTCATATTCACTCAGAGTCTGCAAGACACGGAACATTCAGAGGTTGAATGAAGCTTCAAATTGACGGAAGAAAATATACACCAAATCGTGTCAATCTACCTTGTCGGGCACTCTGACATTGTCGAGCAGCCTTGAGATCGGCATTGCTGCATCGGGATTGAAGAACACGGCTGATCTGAAATATCACAAGGGGGAATGAAATATCAGCATGAGATAGCCAAAATGACCCCGAATGCATGAACATTGTAGGCCAACGAGAAAACTTGCATTGTTCGATCGTCTGAGATATCTGGCAGATCCTTTATCGGTGAGGTTAAGTGATTGTGGCCTGCAGCATCCTCATCCAGTGACAACCATCCCGAGATCTCACTGTCATGGAGAAACAATTGAAAAAGTTTAGGCTCACTTCTGCACTACTCTGAAACTCTAAACAGAATATGAATTTCAGGATTTGCACATCAGGTTTACAGATGTCGAGGCTTCCAGTACCTAGAGGATATGGGAAGCTTTTCCTGTGTGCACCTGGACACACCCGTAAATGCTGCATTATTTGCAAGAGAGTTCGAGTTCCTTAGGAAGATCTTCTCTTGGCGGACAGTATTCCGTTTCATCTCATGAAGCTGATGTGTGAACAAGGTAAAATACCGTATGGCTGTGACTTGTGATTATGGAATAGAAGCTTGAAATTAGTGTAACATTAGTATAGATGGCAAGCCACTGTTTTACCGCAAGATCTTTCTCTACCGTTTTGGTGGCTGAAAGCAGCAGCTTCACATCTATGAATGGCAACTTTGCAACACCCTGAAATAATTTATTCATTGGAAACTAGTATCAGTTCTTTCTGTTTATATATAGAACCTAAAGCTCATATGATCAATTGATAAGCTTAGGTATCATTTCAACCATTTCATCTAGCGGATATGAACGAATAGCTTACTTGCCACAAGAAACGTTTTCCATGTGTATCAATCTCCAGCTCTGCCAACAAGTGAATTGCACTCTGCATTAGTATTACCAATAATCAGATGATGTCAACTACATTAGAACAAATATACCTGATGGGTAGAACATTTGTATCATGGACTCATCACAGCCCATTAATTTGCTGTAGCATTTTGGAAGGGCAGATGAGCTGCAAAAAGAAGCGATTATTCCTCAGGAAATGATAATAGATAAAATGTGCGACAAAACATGCCTTTCTGGTGGCAACACTGCCATTAGCTGATCAAATGGTCTTAGCGGCTTGTCAACACTGAAAGATATCCTGAAATTTGACAAGTGTTTCAGATCCGATGCAAAAGGAGCATAATAGAACGGATAGTACCTGCAAAAAAACATTGTACCATCAAACATTTATCTATCTATTGGAACTACTCCGACCATTCTGGATTATAGGGCTAATTTAGCAAAACACGGGAACCAAGATGGCTGCTCATTGGGTGTAGTCTTGATGGATTCGGTAATAAATACAGCCATGCAACAATTTCCACTGTTTTCACAAGGAAACCGGATGTGAGAGGAAGAGGATTGGTGGGAGTAATTAGGAGGGGAGTAAATTGGGGCAATAAATACATACATTAGCCTATTTTTTTGGAATTTCTACAACATCGTGATTTGCCCTATAATCCGGAATGGAGGGAGTATCATAAATCACTACCATGGAAATATGATGACATTAAGTGGTTTTTGAGACAAATGTCATCAAATAATTCAAAACAATGAAATGATAGTATGCGACAAAATACAGATAAAAATATTTGTTTTTTTCCTACCAACTCCATGAGGGTACGTCGGAAAAGTAGTATCGCAGCACCCAACATAATCCTTCTAAATACTTCTGAGCCTAAATCAGCAAAATAAAAAAAATACATATCATACAATCTAAAATTTTATAACCCTAGAATTGCATCATGAGTACAAACTCCATTTGCATGAAGAAAACAGGAAAATCATAACCATTTCAGTTTGAAGCCTCCCGACTTCATTAGTAGTTTCAGCACCAAACTTCTCTTTGTAGAACCGGGACTTCCATCCTGGCAATCCCAGTCTTATCTGTAGTTGATATGTCAACATTTGCACATAAAAGAAATATGCATCATAATAGGCGACACTAACCCTGTCATGTTTAGAGGAACCACTTTTGAATATGTCTTCCTTGCTACGAAGATTATCTTTCAAGCTTCTCCTGAGCTCCAAGGTATTCTCATCAACCTGACAGATAGGTACACAGTCAGATTGGCAGAAAATTTGCATATAGGAAACCAATATGTTCAAGAATTTACTAATATGTAGCTGAAATAAACAAAACGCCCATACATCATTAGAAGTAGAGACTTGCTGCAAAAACGATTTGTCCATCATGTCAAGGCCAGAACTTTCTTCCTGCACAGAAGAATCTATGAGATCTCTGCACATGTACATTTATTTTAGTACAAGAAATCTTTACCAAAAGTTCACTGTTTCTTTCACTCCATTCAACTTCTGCAGCTTCACGCTGTATCTTGCGAAGTAATTTCTGCAAGTAACAAAATAACAGACACGTCAACAAATGCTAATTGGGAGTGCATGCACACTCTTGCCAAGGATGATAAGTTACCTCTCGTAGTTCGTATCTTTTGCGAAATATGTTCTCTTCATGATTCGCCAATTCATGGAAGAACTTCTCCAACCTTGAGACTTTCAGACAAGCAGCATGCTTATCTTTGATCTGTTTTCAGTAGCAGCAATTAAACAACATTAAACTAACACAATGATAACCATTGATGAAAGATAAAGGGTTCAAATTCTTTAGATACTTTGTCGGTGTCAACAATATAGCCCCCCATTTTGTTGAACGTGGTTTTGTACACGTCGATGAGAAGATCAACTGCATACTGTCAATGGAACATACAGCAGAGCTTACAATATTGTTTCTGCAAATGACCTAGTGCAGCTAAAATCATATGTCTAAACATACTTCATGTATCTCGAGTGAAGGAATGTGTGGAATGAAATCATTCCCCGTCAAGAAACAAATAAAGATGAAGTCATCTATAAGCCTCTCGGTGTCATGTTTGCATCCCGGTATACTCATTTCAAGCTCCAAGTACTCTCTCAGAACCCATATGTTGAGGAGCTGCAACAAAGTGAATCATATTACTCGCACAGTTACAATGTTAAGCTTCTAGTAATACTGTTGTGGGTGAACAAACCTGATATGGTTTCTTGGGCAATTTTCCCTCAGGTTTTGCCTCTGTTATCCTGGGGAACCAGCCTCTGCACTTGACTTTCTGTAACTCTTGGGCCGTGAAACTTGCTTCAGCCACATGAACAGAAACTTTTGGCTGATAAGATTGCCGCATCACATCCTGTTCAAGTTAACAGAAGAGAATTCTCAGCCCCAGTGCAACCGCGAAATGCTTGTTTTACATTGACTAATACCAGTCACATGCTGGCTGCTGCCTGCTAAAACTGTCACAGGGTTAATCACTAAGGAGGGATTCAACATACCTCCCGCAAAATCGAGAAATGAACTTCGTGAGACGCCAAAGCGAGCATTATCAGATCCGCATCCTGTGTAATTCTTCAGAGTTCAGTACACCACAGCTTCAAAGACTGAGACAAGCAATATCCAAGTTCTTGGAGCTAGCTGTCAAATTTCATACCAGCCCATAGAGACAATGACGCGTGTTCGGATCATAGCCTTCCATGCAGCGTTGCGAGCGGATGAACGACATGATCTTGTGCTCCCCTTCTCCAGGAACATTTGCATCAGAGAGTATCACCTTCAGAAACAGGCATATTTTTGGTCAATATGAAACAGTTTGGACTGAAACACATGGAAGGCACGCTCTTGCTGCGAGTTCATGAACAGAACAAAACCTTGATGTCTTTCCACCGGGGGTGGGCGTTCAACCGTGCGCGGACGTAGTACTCCAGCGCCACCGAGAGCTCCTCCATGAACTCCGTCCCCGGCGTGATGATGTTGGGGTCCGAGACCTCGCACGGGGTATCATCCTGCGGTAGCACCTCCTTCCCCTGAGCCCTGAACCTGTCCCTCAGGAGTTTCTCCTCAATCTCCTGGAATGAAAACGAAGCAAACCTGGTCATCAAGAGGTTTTTAACAAGATTGCGCGAAATGGCAATGGAAGAAGCTTCTTCACGTACGGTTTCTTTGGCGGCCTTGGCGGATTTGAAACGCCGGGCTCGCTGCTGGTTCATCTTGGCGCGAGGGGCGACGCCGTCTGCAAGCATGGACGCGGCCCAGGAAGCTTCATCAAGCGAGCATGGAATGGATACATAGGGTTTTGACGATGAAGCTGAACATGAGGAGGAAGACGACGAACGACTGAAGAAGTCATGGACGACTACGAACCTACGGCCAGGTAGAGGAGCCGCCGGGGCCTGGCGATGCGGATCAGGCGGTCGATGTACTCGAACATGGACCGGAATACCTCGTCGAACGTCGCGGGAGGAGGGCACCCCTGTGTCCGCGCACAAAATGCAGGTGAGATATGAGAGACCAGCTCGCTCGCTCGCGCCATAACATGGATCGATCGAGATGCGCATACCGCCTGGTCCTCGGGGTGGAAGCAAGGGTGGATGATGCCGTTCATGTCGAGGTAGAGATTGTCGTAGCGCAGCTCGCCGGCGGCGCCATCAGGCCGGTGCTCGCCGACGTCTTCCTCCTCCTCCTCGACGGCGGGGGAGACGATGTTGGGGTATTTCTCCACGAGCCACCGGTAGAAGGAAGGTACTCCCATGGCGGCTCGCTTACCAAGCTCAGGTGCAGCGGGAGTTTTGCTAGCTGGTACTGGTAGTACAAGGCAACCGGCACAGATGGGGTACTACTAGTAGTACTCGCTGTGGTGTGGCGAAGAATACGGAGCGGCGGGCGAGCGAGTTGGTTGGGTGGAGGACGTGGAGGGTCGTGGAAGGGCAGCGACCGATGCGTCACGTCAGCCTGCCGCCGGCTCGACTCGTCTCGTCGCAAGGCACGGCGAACGAGGCCAAGGCAGCTTGCTAGCCGCTTCTCGATCAGCTCGGTGCGTGCATGCGTGCATTGGGAAGCTAAGCGAAGCCAGACAATGATGAGTAAAAAATAACAGAGCTAAGATTTTGTTAGAAACGGATTAATACGACATGATTTATACTCAAGTCGATTGAAATTCTAGGTCCGAAGTGAAATATTTAAAAAAAATATTCAAAAGAATCGGAACATATATGACATCAGATCGGTATGGTAAGGCCTGTCTAGTCGATGCCCAGTACATTAAAAACTAGCCACTATTACAGATGCCCAACAAAAATATTCAGACACCATTCTTATAGTGTAGGCTCCGGCCAATAAAGAACTATTAGGACCCATCTTATAAAGGAGTAAGAAGAAAGAGAGAAGAGCGTTTGCTCTTTAGAGTAGACATATAGCAATATTTTATTGGCTATAAAAAGGGGCATCAATGCTTTTACTTACTTTGATGCCCGAAAAATTTCGTTCGGACATGGTATCACAATGTATGGGCACATGCAGTCATAGCCAGAAAATGTTTAGACACGGGTAAATTACAACGTTGTGGAAGGCCTAAGAAACTATATTTTGAGATTGAACTAGTGCTACTAAATCGGTGTCACAAATGTTGTTACTTTTTCATAGATTCGGTTAAGCATTAAGATATTTAACTTATCACATAATCTAAAAGTATATAGTTATTTTAAAATAGAGGGAGTAAGTTTGTGAATCCGTTTGATTCAAATAGTACAATTGTGTGTTACCAAAGAGTAATTATACTTGTTTTAGACCTATAATATTTGTATCGTTTCATACTTGTATACCAATCCATTATGGTACATACGGTTCTCTCTGCATATGGCTTCGAGGGTTCTCCCGATATCGATAGAACACTCACTCAATCTATGGAACAAGGGTATCGGTTCATCGTATGTTGACATGGTATAAGAGTATCTTCCTCTCGACATCTAGCCCTCGATCAAATCTACACACACAAATTCGTAGGTGGCAACCATCATGCAACAAAGTCAACAACCAAACCTCGACTATGATTCATTGTAGTTCCCTCTCCATCTGATGTCTTCCTCCTCCATCGCCATGGCGAGTCTAGCGGCTTCCCTAGGAATACCTCCCACTGGGAAGTTGTCTCGTGACAATCAAATCTTTTTGAAGACTGAGATTCTTCCGTTTTTGAAGACTGAGATTCTTCCGCCTCTTCGTGGTGCATGGTTCATTGGGCTACTGGACTTCAACCTTGCCCCGGAAAAAATCCTAGATGTTGACCCACTTTAGAATATAAATTAGCTTTTAGGACTTCGAAAAGTCTACTTTTTAGCCTTCAGACACGAACGTAACTGGAGTTTAGCGAGAGTGGATTTACCACAAGTATGTTGGATCTCGACATCTTCTGTGCCTATGATTGTTGGAAATTCGTGCAGAGTCCATGAAGTCAACAACGGTCACAAATTTGCGTTTAAGCCCCCTAGAAAGTTGGAAACAATCCGAGCTCTGGCTGGCACTAAAACTTGTATATTTCTTGACTAGATCTGCAGAAACTTGTATGTACCTTCAATATTCTGTTAATTTTGGTTATTTTTCCTATTTTTCTTATATTAATTTGTTTGTTTTTCCTATTTATTTTATAGTTGTATTGAATTGTGTATGTGTCTACAAGATTTAAAGCAGTTTCAGTTCTCTAATAAATCGCGTATCAATCTAGACTGAGGTGAAAAGGTCTTTCTATGAAATAGTTTGCACGAATTTTCAATAAATCAATGATAATGATGATGTCAAGGGCCCAACATACATGTGGTGTTGCATTTTCGGAGCTGAGAGTGAATTTAACACAGGGGTGTTGGCACCCTGGCATCATCTGTGTGCTATTAGATCATTGGAGATGCGTGCGAGTCAATAAAGTCAAACGCATGTGATAGATTTGCATTTAAACACCCCACAAAGTTTGGAATCAACCCGAGGACCACGCCTGGCAAGTGGATAAACCCCGTCCCTTCCTACTAGAGCCACATGTCCCGTCCCGTCCCTTCCTACCCGCCCCTGCCCCATGCTTTGCCACCTCCTCCTGCGGCCACCCTGCACGCCTTCTGTCCCATCCCTTCACTTTCATCCACCTTGCCCTGCCTCCGAGCGCCGCCACCTCCTCCTGCGGCTGCCCCTCCACGCCTCCCGACATGTCCTTCCCACCCGCCCATGCCCCTGCACTCGAGCGCCGCCACCTCCTCCTGCGGCCGCCCTTGCATGCTTCCTCTTGCGGATATCCCGTCCAGCCGCTCACCAGTGTGGATCTTGCTAGATCCATGGAGATCAAGTCGTGGGCCGCGATGAGTGGCCTGATCTGGTCTTGGAGTGCCCCGATTTGTCTTCCCTCTCTATTCTTCATTTTTCCTTCCTTTTTGTTTCTATTTTTACCTAGTGCCCGATGTGGATTTTGCTGGATCTATGTATGAATCTTGTGTGACAAGAATATTGAGTATGAATCTTGTGTGTGTCAAGTTTTGTTTCTTCTTTTCTATATCTTATTCATTAATTTCTTTTTTGATAAAATGTTATATTTCCTTTTCTAGATCGGATAGTGTATGAAACTTTAGTGAAACATGCCGGATTTTAAATAACTTTTGAGAAAAATTATATGAATCGTGTATGATTCTAGGCAGATACATGTATGAGAACAATATGAACATTTGAAAACACATATGAAACTTATGAATCTTGTATAAAACTTCCAAATAGGTATGAAACATGAATGAAAAAAATATGATACAGAGTATCTTAAAAAAGATACCGTTAAATCAATGGACTTAATGTATTTACCTAGAATGGAACTTTCGTAAATCTTCCAAATTATGTTTCAAACTTTGGTACATGTATGAATCAGTTCTTGTGCTTTTCTACTTGTGTGATTTTGTTCGAATTTTAAAAATGTATGAATCTTTTCAAATTAGATAGTGTGTGAAATCATTTGAAATGTAATATATTTCTGGGATTTGATGTGGATATACAAATATAAATAAAGCTAGATAATTTCCTGAGCAAGAAAAAATAAAAATAAAAATAAATCGTATCATAATACGAGCAAGGAAAAATATGAGATGAAAGATAAACTTATAAAAATAGAGTTAATTTTCTCTAGAAGAATCCAAAACGAGAACGTGAGAAACCTTGAAAAGACAGGGCATTGTGCAAAATTTGATTAGACTTGAAGAATGAGGTGGAAGAGCTATTCTGAGAAACTATTAGCACGAGTCTCCAACAAATCGATGATAAATATGGTGTCAGGTCCAACTTATGTGTGGTATTGCATTTCGTCTAATGCACTGTATCGGCCAGATGTGATGTGTAGTTCTATGCAAGGCGTATATCCTTGCTAATGGACATTGTGACCTGGTCCCCGTGTGAGCATGGCACCGGTAAATATCGAAAACTTCTCCAGTTCACGCTGACATGGATATACCCTATGGGTGTACAATATTGGTATATCCGGTTCAGATCAAGGAAGGCCCACACGAGGATTCACAGCCCGGGAAGTTTTCGGGTGGCCCAAGCCCGTGGCGAATTCGACTCTTTGGAGGACAAGTCTAGATTAGATAGAATTTCAAATGGTATCAACCCTAATTTGTAACCGACTCGACCTATCCCGAGACCTGGTCTATCTATATAAAGGCTAGGAGGGTACGGCGAGAAGGATCCAACTCACCTCATACACACACCTCCATCTCAGATTGCATCTGTGCACCCTGTAACCTTCGGTTCCGCCGTAATCAAGAACAAACAAGTAGGAGTAGGGTTTCCCATTTAGGGGACTGAACCTGGGTAAACCTCATGTCCCCGCGTTGCTTGCATGTTAACCGTTCCGCGACTTCTAGCATCCCCGTCTTCTCGAAACCCAAGTCCATAACAATGGGCATTGACGAGTCGAACCCTCGTCAATTGGTGCCGTCTGTGGGAAGCGGGGACGTTGATCGTGCGGTCGTGACGGTTCCATCCGGAGCGATCTACGATTCCTCGACGACAGAGAGTCACCTCCTCTTTGGCGCCTTCGACTTCACCGCCTACTCAACGGCCACCCTAAAAGATTTCGAGTCCGTAGGCGACGGGCTCGAGATGTTGTTCGGGAGCTTCTGCTTTTAGGTGGGGCAGACCGGCATCCTCCGCCTCCTAGAGCGGGTATCACTACCATCTATCAGGCCTGCTTCATGGGTCCCACCCATCGACGCCATGTGTACGTCGACGCTGACGGACGAGTCGGAGGACAGCTACAGCTGCAACTCCAATTTGTACGGTCCCCCTTCGGATGAAGGAACCTATGGTTCCGAATCTGAGAGCTGCGGCAGCAGCGACCCACTCCGTGAGCGACTAAGTGCTACCTGTGTGCCGTCATCCACGGTGACGACATCAACAATGGAACCGATCCACCGCTAGGTTCGGGTGCCATCCCTCCCAATCCACCTCCCAACCCCCAGATCAAGAACGGGGGAAACCCGGCTAACAGGGCGGCTAGAGCCACTGAGGGCAGCAATCGCGCCTATGACCAGATCAACCTCAATGAGGAAGGCTGGCAAAAAGCATGCGAAGCCGTGCAAGGAAATAAAATCTTACCTGTGGATGCCTCCCGTGACCTGCTGATGGCCTACCACTGGCTCCTGATCGATGAGCACAATCGGCAGGTAAAGCTGCAGGAGGAGCTCGAAAAGCGTAAGCAGGCAGCTGCAAAATCAAGCACACAACGAGCTACGCTCTCCGCCGTTGGCGGATCCTCTTCACACGGGAACAACGCCAACAAATACCGATCCCGCATGGAGCGCATGGACCCCGCCGCACGACGCAAGGTCACCAAGGCGATGGCCATGTCCTTCATGACGATGGACTCGCAAGGCAACGTCATGATGAAAACACAGCAGGCCACGATCATGGCAGCCACCAACTATCTCGCGTCCAACCCGCCACCGGCGGGAGACCCGAAGATCGCGATCCACAAGTCTGCGTTGGCAGGCCTCGGACTCTACGGAGCTGCGCTCCACGACGAAACTCCTGCGGAGCCGAAAAAGAAGGCCACGGTCAATGTCAACACCCGGATTTTTAATCTCAGATGTCTGTTATGCCATACATCGCAATCCCAGGATTACCTTTTTTGTGAGACATAATAGATTGGTTATCACAGTACATCATCCATTACAAACCATACATAAGGTCTTACAACAAAATAAAGGATCTCATGATCCAGTCTTAGTACAAACAAGCAGCGGAATAATATAATAATAACGGTAGTGTGGGCGAGGCTCCATCTTCATGGTCACAGGCAATGCTGACGATGGAAGATGATCCTAGTTGTCGTAACCTTCATGCGGTCCATCCTCCTGATAGTCCTCTTCATAATATGGCCACGGGAATAGCCAGGGACAAAGCCATGAGTACTCTTTCAGTACTCGCAAACTAAGACTCACAAGTGAAGTGGTTTTAATTAGGAATAGTAATCTCTAGGTTGTTTTGCAAAAAACTAGGTTTACCTTAACTAAGTTTAAAAGCAAAGAAAGCTAGTTGAAAGTTTTATAACACCTAAGTGGGAACTTGAGTTTTCATATCACAACCCTGTTGTGGTCAAGTCAAAGTCATGATTCAAATCACAAGTCATTTTGAAAACATCCAACAATGGAACAGTATGGCCACTCCAACTGTCCATAACCGCGGAAACGGCTATTCGAATAGTTTGACACTCTGCAGAGGTGGTACACTTTCACCACAATATTCGATACATCTGTCAAGAACAATCCAGAATTCACCATACTCAGTATGCGGATAATCAATCCTAACCTTTCAATTACATGCCCCAGTATAGGCACCTCTCCTATGAGTTTGGCCTTCCAACCATGACCATCTGTCATCCTGGGAACTTGTCGTGGTGGTGGCACGGCAGATGCCATGGGTAGGCTAAAGTATGGGGCCAATGGATGCTAGAGGGATTTGGGGAGGGAAGATGTAGTTGATTCTACACACAAAAGACTAAGTCAAAGATCTTTATTTCTCCTTCCTTGGGCTACAAGTGCTCCTTGAGCTGTATACAAGGAGAAAGGAAGAACTTTACCAGCCTAACGGTACTAAACGAGCCGATGCCCTCCTCAGGGTCCAAGCCTCCCCTTATAAAGGAGAGCCTTGGGTTCCTTTAGGGCTGACGTGGCAAGCATATTCGAGGAATATGCTTGTCCCAATATAGTAGTTCGGCGGCCTCCTTTCCCTGTCGCCCCTCTAATGACGGCAAGGTTCCAGAGGGCCCCTCCTGCGTGCCTCGGGCTTCAGGACTGTCACCTACGTGACCTCCTTCTGCCCCTCTGTCGCTCTGCGCCTTTGTCCCTTGTGCTTGGCTCTGCTCAGATTCTCCCTAGCCTGTGGCTAGAGTTTGACTTTAGGCTTCTCCTTCTCCTGCAAGCTTCGTATCATTCGGCCCTGCCTCGCGTAACTCGGCTCGTCCTTCACCTGCATTAAGATTACTCGGGCTATCCCGGCCGACTTACGCAGTATCTCGGCCGGGTAATGCCTTGCCATTATCATAAGGGTCCTGCCCTTTCCTATCTCGGCCGACCTCTACAGGATTCGGCCGACTCAGACTGTAACTCGGAAAATGGACGGGGAACATCCTTTCGTCTTTCCCTGTCTTTACCCTATCCGAGGTCACCTCCCCAACATTAGTCCCCGAAGCTGGTATGGCCCTGCCAACAACTTCGGCCGGGCCGTATCAGTTTCATGATATTCGTTCTGCATTGTTTCCGAGTTATCTTTTTCTCGTTCAAGGTATCATCATATCTTCTCGCGTACGCCTCGTCCTACGTGTCATACTCATCATTGTCTCTTTAGTTTTTTGTTCCTCTACAGTATTTACTGACAGGCTACGGTTATTACTGCGCCTGTCGCGTCGACGCTGCGACGCCTCGTGTGTCGTTTCCGTCGGGGTTCGTGACCTTCTTTTCCACTGTGTGGTCCTTGGTGCGGTTCCACTTAGCGGTGTGCGGTCATGCGGCGCACACGATCTACACGGTCAACCGCCACACCCACGATCCCACTACCTCGCAGGCGGCACGGTTATAAAGAGGGGCGCGGGGCTGGGAGATTCACTTTCCCCCTCCGCTCACCTGCCCCCTTCTTCTTCCTCTCGCCTCTGCGCCCGTTCACGACTCCTCCGCCGTGCGTTCATCTGGGTCTCCGACGGCAGGGGTCCCGCCGCACTGCTCCGTCTGCCTCGTCCCTGTTCGCTTGCTCCGGCGTCATCGCCGGTGAGTTCTTCCGGTCCCATCGCCTAGGCTCTCCTCTAGACTCCTCTGTTTCCCTTTCGTTTTCGCG
Organism: Avena sativa; assembly: GCA_916181665.1. Classification (NCBI taxonomy): domain Eukaryota; kingdom Viridiplantae; phylum Streptophyta; class Magnoliopsida; order Poales; family Poaceae; genus Avena; species Avena sativa. The sequence continues at coordinate 203,449,794 of OV702282.1, forward strand.
CGGTAGTTCCTTCGCTGCTCCGCCGCCATTTCCGCGTAGAATCACGACAGGGCCGTGCAGTTCTAAGTTTTCCTCCGCCGCTAGTTCTTCCACCGTAAATTTCTCTGGCGACCCCATGTCGAGCTCCGTCAGCGGTGCCCTTATTAAGGACGACGATGCTGCCTCTGGGCCCGAGCGGGGCTCGTGGCAGGGCTCTTCTGTCACCCGCCGAGAGGTTGAGTGGCTAATTCGAACTCGCCGGATTCCTGTCGAGGTAGCTTGTCGCTTACCCGACAGCGAATCCTCTCCAGTTCTTAGGGAGGGCGAATATGTAGTCTTCATGTCACATTTTGCTCACAGGTTTGGTCTCCCTCTCAGCAATTTCGCTAGGGAGTTCCTTGATTACTTCGGCCTTCAGCCGCATCATCTTCCTGCTAACGCCATCGCCTCTCTTTCTGCCTTCATCTCCGCCTCGGAGGGATACTTCGGCCTATGGCCATCTGTGCATGTTTGGTCAAAGTTTTTTCAGATTCGATCCAACATCGTCCCATACAAATCTCTGCAACCCTCCGAGAAGTTGCTCACCCAGTGCGGTGCCGCGTCCATCACACCTCGGAGGAAATCCGTATTTCCTCGCGTTGCAGGTCTAGAATCATGCAAGAAGTGGCATAAGTCATTCTTTTATGTCAAGAACTCTGGGAGTGAAGATAAGATTCGGCTCCCTGCTTTTTCCATCGGCCCTCCTTCCAAGAAGAATTGGACCTATAATCCTAGGAAGAGTCATGCTCTGGCCGAGTCTTTTGAGATTCGGCTGAAGGAACTAATCCGCTTCGGGCTACGCGGTGAGGATCTGATGATTACCTTCATCAGCAGCCGGATCTGCCCATTCCAGAAACGCACACACAAGCTCTGCTATATGAGCGGTCCTCTCGATCCCAACCGAGTCTCGACGGTGGAGCTGGACAACTACCTCATCTTCAAGCGTGTCCGGGCTATCTTTAAGACGGAGATGCCGGAGGATTGGGCCTGGGGATTGAAGCCGTTCACCCGCGAGCATCCCCCTCCTGAAGTAAGTTTACGCATTTGTGTTTTTCTTCCTAATCGCGTTCGTAACTCTTTTTGCTAATTTTTCTCTTTCTTGTCCTGCAGAGGTTTGAGGAGCAGAAGACTAAGGATGCCGAGGTTTTGTCACTCCCGTGGCCTGCGGATCGGAATACTCCGGACAGCGGGGAGCCGGACTCAGAAGAGTTCGTTCCTAAGTCGGATCTCGCTCCGGCTCGCGCTCACGGCAAGACCCCGGCCCACGAGGAGGAAGGTGATTCGGACGAGGTCCAAGTTCTAGAGGTAGTTGCCGCAATGCCAATTTCTTATGCATTTCTGGCTTCTACTTTCTCAGCTAATCCGGCCGGTCAGGTTCACAACGCCGAGCCTCTCGCCTCCCGGCCTCCTGTTACCTCGGGGAAACATAGCGCTCTAGTTGGTGCCTCAGATGCGGCTCCCAGGAAACGAATAAAGAAGTCAGCCCAGCACCCTCTGAAGCGCAAAACTATGCCCGGGGTTACTGGGTGAGTTGCTTTTGTTTGTATTTCTTGTTTCTCTCTTTCTCCCTTCTGACTTGACATTTACTGTCTTTGCAGGGCTCCTCTTTCTGTTAAGCCCAGCGGTCCCAGCATGACGAGTCGTACGACTTGGTCGCCTTCTCCTCCGCCTCCTGAGGATACCAGAGTTCCGAGTCCTACTCGCGTTGCTTCTCCTCCTGCTCCGAATCATACGCCACCTCGCCATGATGCGCCTGAGATTTCTCCTGTTGATGCCGATACACCTCGGCCCACAGATATTCCTACCGAACCCGCTGCCTCCTCCGTGAACCCCGATGTTTCTGCTGAGATTCCTCCGACCCCCGCAGTCTTTACTGCGACACCAACTCCAGCCGAGGATATCAATATCTCGGCGCCCTCTTCAACCGTAATCCCTCCGGTTCCCAAAGATGCCACCCCAAGTGCCGAGGTATCGGCTCCTTCTGACGCCTCTCTTAAGGCAAGAAAGATCGTTGTTACCAAGCCTTCGTCCTTTCAGAAAGGACTTGCCAGCTCATCTCATCCTACAATTGCTGATGCGCTGCGCAAGGGGGCTTCCTCTGTCAAGAGCACTGTTACTCCGACTGCTGATACACAGCTTGCTCTCCACAAGAGTCCGGCGGCGGCGGTGGTTACCCAACATGTCCGAGGTAAAGTTCTGACTCGCACGGAGAGTGGGAACAGTCTCAGCTCGTTGGTCGAGTATGCCAACAATTGAAATGTTGCCGATCAGCTCGAAGGTAATCCAAGCAGTCAGCCGTTTCAACTCTCCGATATCAGCAGCCGCCTACATCTGGCTGCCAAGATCGTTCTTGAAAGTGATAAGATGAATGAGGTAATTGTTCTTATGGAGTTTTGATTAGTCCTCCTGATGCTATTATATATACTCTAGTCCCCGAAGCTTGCAACCGAATAACTAGTTATTCGTTTGGAAGTTTTATAATGCTCTACTTAGTTCAGTTTTTGTTAGGGTTCGAATATCCAGCCACCTAGATCCGAATTAAGCTTTGCTTGATTTGGATCTTGTCTGAGCTTTGAATATCTAGCCACCTAGATCCGAATTAAGCTTTGCTTGATTTGGATCTATCTGAGCTTTGAATATCCAGCCACCTAGATCCGAATTAAGATTTGCTTGATTTGGATTTGTCTGAGCTTTGAATATCCAGCCACCTAGATCCGAATTAAGCTTTGCTTGATTCGTATATGTCTGAGCTTTGAATATCCAGCCACCTAGATCCGAATTAATCTTTGCTTGATTCGGATCTGTCTTAGCTTTGAATATCCAGCCACCTAGATCCGAATTAAGCTTTGCTTGATTCAGATCTGTCGCATGTTCGAATATCTTATTGCTATTTGTTCTGTTGCTTAGGTTGCGCATGATCGGCATACCGCCGAATTCCAAAGGCTGCTCTTTTCCCATAAAAAGTTGCAAGAGAAGTACGAGAAGGTCATTCCCGTGGTAAAGAAAGCTGGTAAGTTAACGAGCTTTCACATTATTCTTAAAATTCTTATTGCTTTGGAAATGGGGTGTTAGCTGACTTTGCTGGTGAATAGGTAATATCAACAATCTTAATATCCGTCTTGAAAAGAAAGTCAAGGCCCTGGAAGGTTAGTTACTCTTTGTCTTTTACGCATATCTATGTGAAATATGTGCCGGGTTTCTCTTAACCCCTCTGGCTTCGGTATAGCCGAGTTACAAACTTTTGCAGTGTCACACCAAGAATGCATACCCATGCCTGATATGATGCTGCATTTTTTAGAACAAGCCGCCACTCACTCGGCGCAGCTGAAAGACAAAGATGACGAGATAACTCGCTTGCGCGTCGAGGTGGAGTCCCTCAAGCTTTCTCAGAAGTCTGAGTTAGAAAAAGTCGACCAGGAGTTCTTCGAGGAGAAGAATCGGCTAGCTCTGCAATTGCAGAAAAATAAAGAGCTCCTCGAGGCTGCTGAACTGAAGACACGGGGGATGAGCGAGGAGATCACTCGCTTTGAGAAAAGCAAGAGTGATTGGGCTAAAGATCTTCAGATAATGTTGAGCTATATTCACCGTAAGCTTCTGACCGCGGCCGAGTTATCTTTTTCCCTTTCTTACTACTGACCAACGCACTTGTGTTTTGCGCAGACCATTTTTCGGAAGCTAAGCCCGTGAGCTCTAAAGCGGTGATTAATGCTCGTGCGCGCCGAGGTGTTCCTGCTGATGCGGACTCAGAATACTCGATGGAAGATTTCATGGTCGCTGTTGGCGCTGCTGTTGGTCCGATGAAGATTATGGGCAGGGATCTGGTGCAGGCAGCTATCCGGGCCTACCATGTTCTCTGGCCAAATACTTTTGGGACTCCAAACATTGATGAGGTCAAAATATTGGTGGAAAGATTAATGGCATCTGAGAGACAGCTAAGTCTTTGGAGGGAATCTGCCGGACGAGCTGGTGCTGATATGGCTCTCACAGTTATTATGTCATGGTATGAGGATATCTCCCTTGATACCCTGATAAATTTGCGCACTGGTTCCCGTTGGGTTGAGGACCCAGACTTCGTCGCTCTCCGGCAGGCTCGTGCCTTCCAGCTTGTCGAGTATGCAGACGTGCATACCTGGAATGAAGGGCCGAGTTTCCTTCCTAACCCGGAAGACGAGGTCGAAGTTGAGGATGCCTCTGATGATAACTCGGCCGAACAGGGCGAAGATGAGGGTGACTCGGCTACCTCTGGTGATTCCAATTCGAGCTCGGATGGTAATGGCGACGCGCGATCCTCCTCCAAAGGGACTGGGCATTCCACAGCGCAAGCTGACGTTTCTCAACAACCTCGGGTTTCCCCCGAAGTCGCTCCTGGATCTGTGGAGGGCGAGGCAACTTCGACCGAACTGCCACCTACCTCGGAGTGCCCAGCTCCTGACCAAGTCATTGCCTCTCCAGTTAAAAAAACTCTAAGTCATTTCTTATCCCTGGTATGCCGGGCGTATGATGTACGTCAAACATTAGTCCGTCTTTTGTACAATATGAAACTCTTTTGCCTTGTGCCGCTGAGACATATGTGGTTGTAATCGTTATCACTTTGTTTAAACTGGTCGTGTTTGTCCAAATCCTTGCTTTGGCAGCTTTCAATTTCTTGAGTTTGGAGTGTATATTTGTCTTTGCTCTACCGTAGTTCGATGTTCAATATTGCCTGACTTTCGATAAGCTCCATAGCGTGACCGCTGTTTTTTGGACTGTTAATCTGGGTGTAGATCTCGAAGGCCGTATTTGGGGAAAGTGAAATGGCATCACTCTGGGTGCCGAAGTTTGGTACTCACTCTTGTAAGACAGGATACCCATACTTAGAAATAATATAGGGTAGTCCCCGAGCCATTGCTTAAGGCATCGAGTTTTAATGCATAAACCGAGTTTAGAAACAATATAGGGCAGTCCCCGAGTCACTGCTCAAGACGCCGAGGTATAATACGTAAAACAGAAAATAAAAAACAATATATGGCAGTCCCGAGCCACTACTTTGGGCGCCGAGGTTCGATACATAAACCAAACTTAGAGACAATATAGGGCAGTCCCCGAGTCACTGCTCAAGGTGCCGAGGTTTGATACATAGCACAAAATCAAAAACAACATATGGCAATCCCCGAGCCACTTCTCAAGGCGCCGAGGTTTAATACATAAACCAAACTCAGAAACAATACAGGGCAGTCCCCGAGTCACTGCTCAAGGTGCCGAGGTTTAATACATAACGCAAAATCAAAAAACAACATATGGCAGTCCCCGAGCCACTGCTTTGGGCGCCGAGGTTCAATACATAGCGGATGCTCCGTCCTGAAGCGCCACTTTACGATGTGTGGTAGATGACTCCTATGAGTAAAATGGACGAAGTAAAGCTACGTTCCATGGTCTTTTCGATTCTTCGCCGGCTTTGTCTGCCTTGTTCTTTCCTGGTGACTGAGCATCGATTAGGTAGCACGCATCATTGTGCAATGCCTTGCTCACGATGAATGGTCCTTCCCATGGAGGTGACAGTTTGTGCATGCCGGCCGTGCGTTGCACCAGCCGGAGAACCATCTCCTTCTTTAAACACTCTGGGATTCACCTTCTTGCTGTGATATCGTCTCAAGTCCTGATGATAGATAGCTGATCTTGATAGCGCCAGCTCTATGGCTTCTTCTAGCAGATCGACATCATCTTGCCGAGCTACTTCATTTACTTCAGCGGTTGTATATTGGGTATCCCTTGGCGAGTCATGTATTATGTCGGCTGGAAGCACAGCTTCTGCCCCATACACTAGAAAAAATGGTGTATAACCTGTTGATCTGTTTGGGGTAGTCCTGAGGCTCCATAGTACTGCTGGTAGTTCCTCAATCCAACATCCTGCCGACCTTTGTAGTGGTTCGACGAGTCGTGGTTTTATTCCGGACAATACCAGTCCATTAGATCTTTCTACTTGCCCATTGGATGTTGGATGCGCCACAGAGGCGACATCTAGTCTTATGTGATTTTCTTGAAAGAATCTAGCGAAAGCTCCTTCTGCAAAGTTTGTACCATTGTCTGTAATAACACTGTGTCGGTAGCCATATCTTAAAATAATATCTTTGAGGAATTTTACCGCTGTTGGCCCATCACATTTCTTTATTTGTTTTACTTCAATCCATTTTGTGAATTTGTCCACCATGACTAAGATGTGGGTCATCCCGCCTCGGGCCGGCTTAAATGGTCCCACCATATCTAAGCACCATACAGAGAATGGCCAAGTAATTGGTATCGTTTTTAACTCGGACGATGGCATATGTATCTTGCTGGCGTATCTCTGGCAACCATTACATTTTTCGACCAGTTCTTTGGCCTCTTTCAACGCTGCTGGCCAATAAAACCCATGCCTGAATGCTTTGGCCACTAAAGCTCTGGATGAGGCATGATGACCGCATTCTCCTTGATGTATATCTAGGAGGATCTCCTGGCCTTCCGCCGAGCTCACACATTTTTGCAACACGCTTGTGACGCTCCTTTTATACAGCTCATTGTTTATGATTGTATAAGCTTTAGCTCTTCTCAGTGTCTGTCTTGCCAGTACCTCGTCATTCGGCAAAATCGCGTCTCCGAGGAAAGAAAATATGGGATGCGCCCATGTTGGTATGATTTTTTCTGGGGTAATCTCGCTATCTATTTCCATATTTTCTACTGACATAATTACCTCGGATTCCCCCATATCCGTCCGTGCATCGGCCGGGTTCATTTTTGGAAATTCCGGGTTACATTCCTTGTCAACTTCCATCGGCACACTATCTTCGCTTGATTTTGCCGGAATAAAAATAGATTCGGACTCTGGTGATGGCGTTATTGATGGTTTCCTTAGGTGCTCTAGGGCGATACCTGGGGGAATCGATTGTCTGGTTGATCCGAGTTTTGACAATGTGTCTGCGGTGTCGTTTTCCGCCCGAGGTACATGATGAAATTCACATCCATCAAAGTATCCACTAAGTTTTTGCACATGAAATCTATATAAGGCCATATTGGCATCTAACGCATCCCAATTTCCTGAGACTTGTTGTACTACTAGATCTGAGTCTCCGTAGCACAAGATTCGGCGTATGCCAATCTCTTTTGCCACCTTCAATCCATGGACGAGTGCTTCATATTCGGTGACATTGTTTGACGCGGCAAAATGTATTTGCAACACATATCTCAGCTGGTCTCTTTTTGGCGAGGTTAAGACTATTCCTACCCCCAAACCATTTCTTAGTTTGGAACCATCGAAGTGCATCGTCCAATAATTTGGATCTAGTAATGGTGGCTCATATTGTACCTCGGCCCAATCCACGAAGAAATCGGCCACATCCTGAGATTTGATTGCATCTCGCCTATCGAATTGCGGAGCATAAGGTGACAATTCAATTGCCCATTTTGCTATTCGGCCACTTGCATCTTTGTTGCTCAATATGTCGGCTATGGGTGCTTCACAAATCACCTTGATGGGGTGCTCTTCGAAGTAATGTTTAAGTTTCTTTGCTGACATGTACACCCCATATGCCATCTTCTGATAATGTGGGTAATTTTGTTTTGAGGCTGATAGTACCTCGCTTAGGTAATACACCGGCCTTTGTACAGATTTATCATCTTCAATTCGTTCCACCACGATCACCGCGCTCACTACTCTGTTCATGGCTGCTATGTAAAGTAACATAGGTTCTTTCGACAATGGAGAAGCCAAGACTGGCGCTGTGACCAACATCTTTTTCAATTCATGGAATGCATTGTCTGCTTGTGGTGTCCAAATAAACCTATCAGATTTTTTCATCAACTGATAAAGTGGTAATGCTTTCTCTCCCAGCCGACATACAAATCGGCTGAGCGAGGCTAAGCAACCTGTGAACTTTTGTACGTCGTTTAGACATCTCGGCAATTCCATCCTTTCCACTGTTTTATCTTAGTTGGGTTGGACTCTATACCTCGGCTAGATACGAGAAAACCGAGCAGTTTTCCCGCAGGCACACCGAAAGTGCATTTTTCCGGGTTAAGCTTCATTCAGAACCTTCTCAGATTCGCGAAAGTTTGTCGTATATCCTTCAGTAGCGTTTTGCTTTCTTTGGTTTTGATAACCACATCATCTACATACACTTGTACATTCTTTCCTATCTGGTCATGTAGACATTTTTGCATACATCTCTGATACGTTGCCCCCGCGTTACGCAGGCCGAATGGCATGGTGCGATAGCAATAAGCCCCGTACGGGGTAATAAACGCAGTATTTATTTGATCGGCCGGGTTTAACGGTATCTGGTGAAAACCAGAATACGCGTCTACAAATGACAATAGCTCACAACCAGCGGTCGAATCAATGACTTGGTCTATTCTAGGTAAAGGAAAAGGATCTTTTGGACACGCCTTGTTCAGGTTCGTGTAATCGATACACATTCGCCATACAATGGCTACATTTGGATCATCCTTCTTCTTTTCCACTAGCACCGGGTTCGATAACCAATCCGGATACAGCACCTCCATGATGAACCCGGCCACAAGGAGCCGAGCTATTTCATCCCCTATTATTTTTCTCCTGTCCTCGGCGAAGCGGTGGAGAGGTTGCTTCACCGGCCTTGCTCCTGGCCTTACATTCAGAGAGTGCTCAGCCAACTCCCTCGGCACACCTTGCAGATCCTGAGTTGACCATGCAAAGATATCCTGATTCTCACGGAGGAAGTTGGTGAGCTCGCTTTCCTATTTAGCATCTAGGCCGGCACCAATAGTGATGGTGCGCTCTGGGAATTGCTCATCTATCTGGAACTTTTTTGTTTCTTTAGTCGGCTGAAAGGAGACACTTCCATGTGGGTTGGCTAATGCCGGCATATTCAGCTGTGCCGACTGAGCGAGGGCTGCTACCTCCTGAATCCTTCTTTTTTTCTCTTGCTATTACCAATGATTCAGCCAAATTTGACCCGGCTGAAGCACATTCCATTGACTTCCTATAATCCCCTGCTACTGTTATCACCCCTTGTGGTCCGGGTAACTTCATTTTCAGGTAACTTATGTGGCAGCTGCCCATGAATTTGGCCAATGCTGGCCATCCGAGTAGAGAATGATAGCAACTCTCTAGATCCACCACTTCAAACTCTAAATTTTCTGCTCTGCAGTTATCTCTTGTGCCGAATAACACATCCACTCGAACCTTTCCAATGGGTTCGCATGAAAGCCCTGGAACTATCCCATGGAATGTGGTCCTCGTGGACTGCAGCATATTCTGCGATATTCCGAGTTTATGCATTGTATCTTTGTACATGATATTGATACTGCTCCCATTGTCAATGAGTACTTTTGAAAATTTCACATTAATGCTCGGTCCGACAAATGTCGGATCTAACACGAGTGCATACGACCCCGGACTCGGCATTATCTTGGGGTGATCCTTTATGCTCCAAGTTATTTCTTGATCTGACCAAGGCACATATCTTGGTACTTCCGACATAACTGCATTTACTTCCATATGCATGCGTTCTATACTCTGCTTGTCTTGCTGTTCTATTGTGAACACGCAATATGATTGATGATGTTCTATGTAATCACTGCGTCCATTATTTCCTGGATTTGTCGTTCCATCCGGACCTTGGTTTATCACTTGATGCATCGCATCTCTCCGGTCCGAGTTCTCATACCTCGAGGGAGGAGGCGGGTAACATCAGTTGCTGTGCATTTGCTCCAGTCAACTGTGGCTGATGCTGCTGATGTGCCTAGAGAGGTGCTGCCTGTATGCCCGCGGGGTTACCCATTGCATTTTTCATCCATGCACATTGGCGGGTGGTATGGTTGGCCGGCCTGGCCGGGTTTGATGTGTGAAACTTACACGGCTGATCTAACATAGACTCAAACGTGTACTTCGGCCTCTCCTGCCATTGCTTCTTTTGCTCTGGTGTCCACTGTCTTTTCCCCTCATTCCTTGGCGTCCATTGCTAAGTATCATTCTTTTGCCGCTGACTATTTCCGTGACTCGGCTGATCTTGCACTACTGCTGCCACCTGAGTTGAACCATATCTATAATCTGGTCTTTCTTCTCTTCTTCTTCCTCTGAAGTCATTGCGCCTGGATGACCCGGCCACATCTCTTGCATATTGATCTTGATGCTCCCGATGATCTGCCGACATTAATTCTGGTTGCGTCGGTTCCCCCAATGCATAGGGATCCGCTATTCTGATGGTTTCTGCCAATGTGGTTGGCATATCTCTTTGCAGTCGCTGCCATAGCACACTGGCATAGCGGCATCCTTGAGCGAACCAAGCTATTGCTTGTGATTCTATAACTCCTTCAGACGAATTTCTCAGGTTACACCACCGAGTTAAAAACTCTCTGTCCGTCTCATTCGGACTTTGCTTGCACATGGCTAGCTGTTGTGGCCTGTTTGGCCTCTTGTAAGTACTAGTGAAGTTGCTAATGAACATTTCTTCAAAATCCAACCAACAGTTGATGCTGCCTGCTGGCAGATTATTCAGCCATACTCTAGCTGGTCCTTCTAACATTTGCGGGACATACCGCACTGCCCATCGTAAGTTTTCGCCAGCTATTTTTAATGCAGTGGCATAATCAATCAACCAATCCTGTGGTTTGGTGCTCCCATTATATGTTTTTGTGCCCCTCGCCAGCTGAAAGTTCGGCACGGGTGGCTCGCCCATGATCCGTGGTCCGAAGCATGCCGGACCTGGTGGACCCTGTTCTTCTAACAGCTCGGATCGGTATAGCCGGTCCAGCTTTACTCTGGCATCATCTGACGGCAAATCTCTGTACAGAACTCTTTCCTGCATTCCATATTGGTTATTTCCACCACGAATCGCATACTCCATTTCGGAATAACCATCATTGTATCTTTCATTCACCTGATTGTGACGAGATGGTATCGCTTCTCTTTCCTGCCGAGCTCCATGTCTCGGCTGCGGGTTGGGCGGCGGTTCTCTCCTTCCTTCGACCGGAATATTGTTCTCGTGATTCCCTCTTCCGAGTTCTCCTCTTCCGAGATCTCCATTGCCTTGGCTTCCACCGCCTTTCTCAGCACGGCCGGGGTTTCTCTCGCCACTGCTACCTCGGCTTCCATTGCCTCTGTCCTCATTTGCTTTTCCGGCTATCGCCGGATCATATGGAACAATTTGCTTGTTTCTCTTTCCCGAAGTTACTGCTCTGTCCTTTCGTGCATTATTCCCGGGCGAAGATGCTGCTGCCACCGATAAGGCAGGTGATGCACCAGCCGAGTGAACCATTCGCGAGGCACCTGGCCTCGCTGGGTCTGCTCTGAGCATTTCTTCATTCTGCCGGTTTGCAATGCGCACCAGCTCATTCACTCTTTCTTGTTGTTTCTGCCGGGCTTCGCCGGTCAATCCTTCTAACTCTAAAGCTGTGGCATTTACCGCTCTCAGGTTCTTTGCCGGGGTACTGTACCTCGGCAAGCCTAGATCAACTGACTCTGCCCTATGAGCCTCATGCTCCTTATTGATATCATCTATGAGGTTTTTCCCTCTTAATCTCAACTCGTGAACCCGCTCGGGGGCGACGTCAAGCCTGTTTGCCCTGGCATATTCTCGCAGGGTCCTGTTTAAGGACTCCCGCAAGGCCGATACCTTTTTTGCCTCCACCAGCACTTTCTGCCTGGTCTCTTCTAACTCTGCCTGAGCATTAGCCGGATCAAGTATCGGCGCTACAGGTGTAGTCAGATTATCTATAGTTGCATGAAGAATATTTTCTGGTCTTTCCAGAGGTGGCCCTCTTACCCTTGGTGCCTTAGGGGTTGTCTCCTGCACCTTGGCCTGATCGGCCGCTGAAGGAATTACCTCGGTCGGCAGTGGAGCTGTCTTCTTGGGAGCCACCTGCAGACTCGTCGTCGGATCCCTGCTTGTTCCGGCGCCCGCTGATCCTGCCTGCACCCTGGCCGTGACCATCACCTCGACGCTGCTGACAGGGCGCGCTCCGCGCGGACTGTTTGTGGCGCTGAGGGGAGGTTCTCCTGCAACAACAACCTGGTGAGGATAAATGCCGGAGACATCGACGCCGACGTAGATCTGATGCATCCCCAAGTTGATGAAGACGCCGTTGCACGGAGGAGTCTTTCCCTTGAAGCTGCCTGCGTTGTCGCTGACATAGTCACAGAGATCAAATCCCCGGACTAAGCCAGAGACAATGCGCTCGCCAGTGTTGATGAAGTTTCCCGTCCGGATCATGACACCAGCTAGCACCGCTGCTGGCCCCACGGTGGGCGCCAACTGTCGTGGTGGTGGCACGGCAGATGCCATGGGTAGGCTAAAGTATGGGGCCAATGGATGCTAGAGGGATATGGGGAGGGAAGATATAGTTGATTCTACACACAAAAGACTAAGTCAAAGATCTTTATTTCTCCTTCCTTGGGCTACAAGTGCTCCTTGAGCTGTATACAAGGAGAAAGGAAGAACTTTACCAGCCTAACGGTACTAAATGAGTCGATGCCCTCCTCAGGGTCCAAGCCTCCCCTTATAAAGGAGAGCCTTGGGTTCCTTTAGGGCTGACGTGGCAAGCATATTCGAGGAATATGCTTGTCCCTATATAGTAGTTCGGCGGCCTCCTTTCCCTGTCGCCCCTCTAATGACGGCAAGGTTCCAGAGGGCCCCTCCTGCGTGCCTCGGGCTTCAGGACTGTCACCTCCGTGACCTCCTTCTGCCCCTCTGTCGCTCTGTGCCTTTGTCCCTTGTGCTTGGCTCTGCTCAGATTCTCCCTAGCCTGTGGCTAGAGTTTGACTTTAGGCTTCTCCTTCTCCTGCAAGCTTTGTATCATTCGGCCCTGCCTCGCGTAACTCGGCTCGTCCTTCACCTGCATTAAGATTACTCGGGCTAACCCGGCCGACTTACGAAGTATCTCGGCCGGGTAATGCCTTGCCATTATCATAAGGGTCCTGCCCTTTCCTATCTCGGCCGACCTCTACAGGATTCGGCCGACTCAGACTGTAACTCGGAAACTGGACGGGGAACATCCTTTCGTCTTTCCCCGTCTTTACCCTATCCGAGGTCACCTCCCCAACAGAACTGCACAGGTGGACAATCTTCACAAGGTAGCCTCAGCTCAAACCTTGGCCGCAAGGGAACCCATACTAAGGTATATAAATTTCCAGTCAAGCCCTATCCAAATTTCGGGTATTGTGGTTGTACGGTAAAATTGGAATGGTATCGCATCCAGACAACCATCAGTTTTAAAAAGGGCTAAGGCTCACGCCTCAACATTTTCATCATCAAAATCATCTGGTGTTCAAGAACACATGTCAAAACATTTTAGTGGAATGACTCCTCATTCTAAGGTTTTCATAACCCTTTTCACCAAGTATTCCCATCTAAAGTTATCAAGTTTTATCCTTAGCACTAGCATCTACAAATGGGGGTTAACACTAATGAGGGGTGGTAAACAAGTGTGAATGATCTAAGTTTAATCTCATGCTTCAGGATGACATCACAATCCCAGGATTACCATTTTTGTGAGACATAACAGATTGGATATCACAGTACATCATCCATTACAAACCATACATAAGGTCTTACAACAAAATAAAGGATCTCATGATCTAGTCTTAGTACAATCAAGCAGCAGAATAATATAATAATAACGGTAGCCTGGGCGAGGCTCCATCTTCATGGTCACAGGCAATGCTGATGATGGAAGATGATCCTAGTTATCGTAACCTTCCTGCGGTCCATCCTCCTGATAGTCCTCTTCATAGTCTGGCCACGGGAATAGCCAGGGACAAGGCCATGAGTACTATTTAAGTACTCGCAAACTAACTCACAAGTGAAGTGGTTTTAATTAGGAATAGTAAGCTCTTGGTTGTTTTGCAAAAATCCAGGTTTACCTTAACTAAGTTCAGAAGAAAAGAAAGCTAGTTGAAAGTTTTATAACACCTAAGTGGGAACTTGAGTTTTCATATCACAACCCTGTTGTGGTCAAGTCAAAGTCATGATTCAAATCACAAGTCATTTTGAAAACATCTGACGACGGAACAATATGGCCACTCCAACTGTCCATAACCACGGACGCGGCTATTCGAATAGTTTGACACTCTGCAGAGGTGGTACACTTTCACCACAATATTCGATACATCCGTCAGGAACAATCTTAAATTCACCATACTCAGTATGCGGATAATCAATCCTAACCTTTCAATTACACGCCCTAGTATAGGCACCTCTCCTATGAGTTTGGCCTCCCAACCATGACCATCTGTCATCTTGGGAACTGCACAGGTGGACAATCTTCACAAGGTAGCCTCAGCTCAACCCTTGGCCGCAAGGGAACCCACACTAAGGTATATAAATTTCCAGTCAAAGCCCTGCCCAAATTTCAGGTATTGTGGTTGTATGGTAAAATTGGAATGGTATCGTATCTAGACAACCATCAGTTTTAAAAAGGGCTAAGGCTCATGCCTCAATATTTTCATCATCAAAATCATCTGATGTTCAAGAACACATGTCAAAACATTTCAGTAGAATGACTCCTCATTCTAAGGTTTTTATAACCATTGTCACCAAGTATTCCCATCTAAAGTGATCAAGTTTTATGCTTAGCACTAGCATCTACAAATAAGGGTAAACACTAATGAGGGGTGGTAAACAAGTGTGAATGATCTAAGTTCAATCTCATGCCTCAGGATGACATCAAGATTATCTAACTTAGGTCAAGTTTATGCTATTTATGCTACCTTTAAAAGTCTTTCTTAAATCTACAAATCACTAAGTAAACAAAAACTAAGGAGCTTTGATAAATAAATAAAATAACTAAACTTGCGAGTAAAACTAGGATTTGGTATCATCAATTGATATAACCAAGGCATGCTTAATGCATTGCATATGTTATCTTGTAGGTTTAAGCTTGCAAGTATGACTTGCATGGTTTAGCTTAGCTTGCTGATATGTCGGAAACATGTCTATAATTTCTGATGCTCTATGCTTGTTTAGTATCTACTTTGATTTACTTGTCCACACTTTGAGGTGCTTTTTACATGTTTTCTGGTACTAACCTACTAACAAGTTGCAACAGTGCCAGATGCCTGTTTTCTGCTGTTTTTGGTTTCAGAAAAGTTAGTAAAGAAATATTCTCGGAATTGGACGGGACAAACAACAAAGTCAATTACTTTCCGCGGGGAACAAGAAGTCCAGAGGGGAGCCGGAGGGGCGAGCCAGAGGGGCCACACCCCCCAGACGCGGCCATAGGTGGGCCCGCGCCTGGCTAGGGTTTGGCCACCCTGGCTGTCGCCTCGGCCTCCCCCTTCGACTATAAGAAGCCCCCGATGCAGAAACCCTGAGTACCCGGTCAAATATCCACGAAACCGTCTATAGCCGCCGCCGCCACCATCGTCCCTAGATCGGGGGATCTGAAGTTCTTCCTGGCACCCTGCCGGAGGGGAGATCATCCCGGAGGCCTTCTCTCCGGTATGATGCGTGAGTAGTTCCACCTTGGACTATGGGTCCATGTAGTAGCTAGATGGTTGTATCTCCTCCTTTGTGCTTTCATGTATAGATCTTGTGAGCTCCGTTCATGACCAACATCTAATCTATTTGTAATCATGCATGTTGTGTTTGCGGGGATCCGATGGATATTGAGATTATTATGTTGGTTTGATTAATGGTTTTATCTTTATGATTCTATCATGTCTGTGTTGTTTGTGATCTTGCATGATCTCCGTTGTTAGTAGCTATCTTGGCCAAGTAGTTGCTAGTGACTCCAAGAGGGAGTATTTATGCTCGATAGTGGGTTCATGCCTCTAGTTTCCAAGGGAAATGACAATAATCTCTTCGGTTGTAGATGTGTTGTTGCTACTAGGGAGAAAACAACGGTCTCTTGTTCATGGAACATGTGGACTGTTTAGCTTACACACTTTGCTTAAAGCACTTGTCTTTTGCTTGCAACTTAATACTGGAGGGGGTTCGGATGATAACCTGAAGGTGGACTTTTAGTCATAGATGCAGTTGGATGGCGGTCTATGTATATTGTTGTATTTCCCAATCGAATCTCATAGGATCTTTCTGACTAGTAATTGCATTGGTATGCCTTGCTCAGTTCCTGTCAATTGCCCTACTGAAATTTGTTTACCCTTCATGCCATGTTGTTTATCTAAGGAGAGCACCTCTAGTTAACTATGGACCCCGGTCCAATCTTCACCATCAATACATCTTCCATTGTTACTTGTTTACCTGCTGCAAACCATTACCTACCACACCATACGTTTAATCATTTGTTATAGCAAACCGGTGAGCTTGAAAACCTCACTGATTCGTTGGGGCAAAGTCTTGAGTTTGTGTTGTGCAGGTCTCCGTGTTGCTTGCAACACCTGTGTGACGTATCCTTCCTCCTACTGGTTCGATAACCTCGGTTTCTTACTGAGGGAAAACTTCCTACTGTGCTGCTTCACACCTTGCTCTTGGGGTTCCCAACGAAGCGCTCCTACATCAACTCAGTGCTGCATCACTTGCCTTGTGCAGTGCAGTGGTTGAAGTTCTCCTCTACTTCTTCCTCGTAGTAGTCTCCTTCCTCTTCGTATCTTTGCTCGGTACTAGCGTCTATAGATAAATACGAGGTACACAATCACCAAACAATACTTAACTAATTCTATTTATCACACCAGGGTTTTTACTAGATGATCTAGCATCATCACAAACATTACAAACATTAAGGAAAAAATTTATTTATTTTATTTTAGAAAAGTAATTTCTACTCATTGAAAAACTACTTAATATTTAATATTCTCCAACTA
Source organism: Avena sativa (assembly GCA_916181665.1). Classification (NCBI taxonomy): domain Eukaryota; kingdom Viridiplantae; phylum Streptophyta; class Magnoliopsida; order Poales; family Poaceae; genus Avena; species Avena sativa. Next base: position 203,466,562 of record OV702282.1, read on the forward strand.
AAACATGGGATCATGTTGACACATGTCATCACCACATATTTCAATACTTGGGAATGTGATTTAAAGTGGTGTCACAATTTAATAAGGTTTAACCTTTTTATTTTAATTAAATAAAGTGACTAGAAATGCCTATGGGGCATTCCTTTATTGCTTGTCCATTATTTCTGCAAGTAAACCTAGACATTTTTATATATTTAGAAAGGTCTTGTCAAATGTGATTTTTGAGAGTTGGAATCAACTCAAAAGCTTTTATGGTTGAATTTTGAAAAATGTTTGAATGCATAAAAGTCTCTGCATTTTTATTTTTACCATAGGCGACCTATATTTCTAAAAGATTTGAATCCAACAGGCTTGGATTAAGAATTTCAGTACCTTCCTAGCAAAATTAGTTTCATGCAATTTGGTTCAGTGAATCAATCTGGGTTGATTTTTGAATCTAGGGACAGAACTAAGTTTGAAACTAAATAGATAAACCTAAATTTGAATTACTGGGTCGCACGGGAGTGTAACTGGGCCGGCCCACTGCACACAGCACGCGCACGGGTGGGTTTAAATGGCTGTCCTGACCAGTCAGCGAGACAGGGGGGTGCAAAGGGGTACGGGGCAATCTGGACCGTGCGATTAACATCTAATCTAATGGCTGTGGATTGTCGTCTCCGCCGGGCAACGCCGGCGAGACTGAACCCTAACGTGGCTAGTGCGGGTCTGTGGGGCTCACCGGGGCTCAGGCGAGGGTCGGCGATGGGGGTGAACGACGAAGTCGATGACAACGATCCTCCTGGTACTGGTGGCTCCTCCTGGGGCGGCTCCAATCAATGGCGCCTCTCCTCCTACTCTGTGGCAGACTCCGGCGAAATTCGAGCCACCTGGTACTCGCCTTGCTCCGGGGATGAGGTGGGGTGGTTCTAAGAGAGAGGGGAGTGTGATGGTGTGCTGAAATCAAATGGGGGAGTCCTCTATTTATAGTGCGAATAGGGGACCGACGGGTGCGGGTGGAGCTCGTCGTGGTCGTCAGCATAGTGATCTAACGGCATGGGTGAAGGTAGGGGACGGTGCTCTGCCTCCTGGCGAAGCTCAATGGCATGGTGGCGAGGCGTGGGGCGGTGCAATTTTTTCGGAACACTGCGATGCTCTGGGCGGGTCCGACGAGCATTTTAATGGCGCACAGCGTCTACGGTCTGTGCAGCGACGAACGGGCATGTCCTGGAGGTTCCTGGGGCGGTGGTGATCGTGCACGCAAGCAGCAAGGGTGGGGCACGGTCTGTGCTTGCGTGTCGAGCACGGCGCTCTGGCGCGCTCTCGGCATGCTTGCAGAGAGACTGGGGGCGCTCGTTCTGAGTGGTCCAGGGGTTGGCGGTGCTTGGGCATTGAACAGGGGGTGGCGGTGGACGGTGGCTTGTGTCCCAGACAAGGTTGGCGAGGCTAGGGAAGCTTCTAGCTTGCTGTCGACAACGGGGTGGCAAGTTGAGCTCGGCAATGGTCACCATTGATGCCAATGTCAAGCTTACAGTGAGTTAGGGCTGGTTAAATTAACTAGATGATCAACTAAGAGGGTGCTATGAGCTAGAGGGGAGACAAGTTAGGTACAAACACTGTTCACTATAGTGTTTGATGTTTTGTTTGATTTGTGTTTGCAAGGTGTTTGATGAAATGGCCGACAGAGATTTGAATTTGAATTTTTGAGTGAAACTTGGTGGGTGTACTAGTCACATACTAGGTAGTATCTGGTTGCTTGGATTTGCCAAGGTGCACTGGTTTGGTTGTGTTTTGAGAAATGGTGATCTTCACATATGATATAGATTCAATTTTGAATTGTCATTTGAATCAAATTGCCAAATGTTTCTATGGGTTTGAAAGGTGGGCTTGGGTTCACTTTCACTTGGTCTAGCAAGGGGTGAAAATAAATATATTTGTTTCTGTTTGAAACCTTGGACTAGAAACACTCAAAGTGGCCTATTGAGCAAGATTGGCAAAAATGACCAATTGCTTGGTTTGTTTGTTTTTGAATTTCCCTTGATTTGTTTCTGATTGGAAATGATTTAGATGATGTTTTTTTCATCTTTAAACCATTCCTTTCCATTCACAACAATCACACAAGTCCATTCATACAATCATCACATACACACATGCATTCATAATGATTTTAATTAACAAAGTTTTTGTTAACCCTAATTTTGGTGATTTGAATTTGATAATCCTTGATCAATATTTTTGGGATGTTACAAACCTTCCCTCCTTAAACGAAATCTCGTCCTGAGATTTGAGAAAAAGAAAACTAGGATTTAAAGAGAACGGGAAACTCCGTCCTATTGTAATCTTCTCGCTCCCAGGTATCTTGTTCTTCAGTGTGGTTACTCCACTGGATCTTGAGAAACTTGATGCTTCTGGTCCTGGTAGTTCTGAAAGCTTCCTCCAAAATACGAATGGGTACTTCGGGATACGTTAGGTCATCGTTGATCTCTATGGTTCGGTGATCAATGTTCTTGAATACTTCGGTCTTCTCCGGGACTTCTAGGCATTTGCGAAGTAACGATATATGGAACACATTATGCACGGCTGACATCTCCTCTGGCAGTTCCAGTTGATATGATACTTCTCATCGATGATTCAGAATCTTGAAAGGTCTGATATATCTGGGGGGCAAACTTTCCTTTGAGTTGGAAATGATGCATTCCCTTTAAAGGCGACACTTTGAGATACACAAAATCTCCGATATTGAAGGCGAGGTCTCGACGTATCTTGTTGCCATAACTCTTCTGTCTGGATTGGGCGGTCTTGAGGTGCTCACGAATCTTGTGAACTTTCTCTTCTGCTTCTCGTAGGATGTCGGGTCCAAAAATCTGACTCTCTCCTACTTCCGACCAATTCAAAGGGGTACGACACTTCCTTCCATACATGAATTCAAATGGGGACATTTGCAAACTAGCGTGACAACTGTTGTTGTACAAAAATTCTATGAAAGGCAGACAGTCTTCCCATTTGGATCCATACTCTAGCACACTGGCTCTCAACATATCATTGAGTATTTGATTTAGTCGCTCTGTTTGTCCATCTGTCCGAGGGTGATAAGCTGTGCTAAAATCTAGCCTTGTTCCTAATCCTTCTTAGACTTTCTTCCAAAACCTCGAGGTAAACTGAGTTCCTCGATTCGACACGATGTTCTTCGGGACTCCATGCAAACTAACGATTCTAGCAATGTACAACTCTGCTAGCTTTGAGCTTTGATAAGTGGTCTTGACTGGTAATAAATGGGCTACTTTGGACAGTCTATCAACTATGACCCAAATAGAGTCATTTCCCCTACTAGATGTAGGCAAACCGGTGATAAAGTCCTTTCTTACGGAATCCCATTTCCATTTTGGAATCTACAATGGTTGCAACAGTCCTACGGGTCCATGATGTCCCGCCTTGACTCGCTGACAAATATCACACTTGGCTATGTAGCTTCCGATTTCTCTCTTCATCTTATGCCACCAAAATTGCTCCTTCAAATCCTGATAAATCTTCGTTCCTCCGGGGTGGATAGAATAAAGAGTATCATGGGCTTTTTTCAAAATAGCTTTCTTCAACTCGGAATCTGCTGGAACACAGATACGTCCTTTGTACCAAAGAACTCCTTCTTCATCTTCGATGAATCCGGGTACTTTGACTGTACCGATACGACGTTTGATTCTGTCGATACTAGCATTTCCTTTTTGCGCCTCCTTGATCTGACTGATCAAAGTGGGTTGAAGTTCTATGCTAGCCAAAAACCTTTCACTTACTAGCTCCATTCTGAAATCCTCCATCTCCTTGTGCAAACTTGGTTGCTCCTTCAGAATCATGGAATTTAAGCGACACGACAATCTGCTAAGGGCATCTGCTACCACATTAGATTTACCGGGGTGATAGTGGATGTCCAAATCATAGTCCTTGATTAGCTCTATCCATCTCCTTTGACTCATATTCAGCTCCTTCTGAGTGAAGATATACTTCAGGCTCTTGTGATCTGAATTAATTTCACAATGGTTACCCATAAGGTAATGCCGCCATGTCTTCAGGGCTAGAACTACGGCTGCTAGTTCAAGGTAATGAGTAGGATAATTCTGCTCATGTTGCTTCAGTTGTCGAGATAGATAAGATATAACTTTGCCTTCTTGCATAAGCACACATCCGAGACCGATCTTGGATGCGTCACAATACACATCAAAGGGCTTCGTGATATTCGGCATGATCAAGATTGGGGCTGATATTAATCTCTTCTTGAGTTCTTGAAAACTCGCTTCACATTTGTCCGTCCATTCAAACTTCTTGTCCTTCTTCAACAATTGGTTCATGGGTCTTGCGATACTCGAGAATCCTTCTACGAACTTGCGGTAATATCCCGCTAATCCGAGAAATGCACGAACTTGGGTTTGAGTGGTTGGGGCTTGCCAATCTTCAACATCCTTCACCTTTGCAGGGTCAACGACAAAATTCACATTTGCTAAACTTGGCATACAACTAATTCTCCCTAAGGGTTCCAAGGATGGTCCTCAGGTGTAGCTCATGTTCTTCTTCTGATTTAGAATAGATTAGAATGTCATCGATGAAAACAACGACAAACTTATCCAGGAAGTCCATAAAAATCTTATTCATGAGGTTTATGAAATAAGCGGGGGTATTGGTTAATCCAAAAGACATGATAATGTACTCATACAGTCCATATCTGGTGGTAAAGGCAGTCTTTGGAATATCTTCTGCGTGAATCTTGAGTTGATGATAACCAGTTCTAAGATCAATCTTAGAAAACACTTTGGCACCGGTCAACTAGTCAAATAGGTCTTCATCTTCGGAAGTGGGTACTTGTTCTTGATGGTGAAATCATTCCACTTCTAATAATCCGTACACAAATGGTTACCTCCATCTTTCTTGTCCACAAACAAGACAGGTGATCTCCATGGCGACGCACTTGGTTGAATCAGTCCTATCTCCAGCATAGCATCTAGTTGCTTCTTCAGCTCCACTAATTCAGACGGGTTCATGCTATATGGTCTCTGGGATATGGGTCCGGTTCCAGGGATTATTTCAATGATAAACTCGATATCCCGATCTGGGGGCATACCGGGCAAAACATCTGGAAATACGTCGGGGTATTCACAGACTACTCTGACTTGGTCAATGGTTGGTTGGGCTAGACTCTTGTTGCACTTGAATTGATGGGGCAAGGTTTCAGATACATGCTCTACTGATATTCCGGCTGTACTGGTCATGGTTATGGCTTTCTTGGCACAGTCGATAAATCCTTTATGTTTCGACATCCAATCTATTCCTAGTACTACTTCCAAACCTTTAGTTCCAAGTACTATTAGATTAGCATAAAAATCTATGCCATGGATTCGGATAGGAACGGCCTTGCAAATTTGTCTAGCTTTGGTGGTTGAACCAGGTATTTGAACTATCATAACATGCTTCAATTTTGTTGGTTGAATCTTACTAGTGCATGCAAATTCTTCAGTAAAAAACGAGTGCGATGCTCCAGAATCAAACAACACTCTTGCAAGTAATGAGTTAACAGAAAACATACCCAACACAACATCTGGAGATTCTTGGGCTTCTTCAGCATGCATGAGAAACAAACGGCCGTTGCGGTTGAGCGAATTCCCTAGGGCAAATCTTCTTCCAGGCTGAACACGACGATGTTGCTGAGCTGGGGCATTCACATTGGGGGCTATGACAATCTTCTTGGGGCACTCATTAGAGTAGTGACCCTTGGTTCCGCATTCATAACAAGTCACCTGAGACTTGTCCTTTGCTGCAACAGGCACAACATTGCTTCCAGTCCTCGGGGCAGTGTTAGTGGTGACATTGTTGTTGTTGAACTTGGGCGGTGCACGATTGAAATTGTTGGGGTTGCCGGGGTTGTTGTTGTGGTTTCCTCCGAGCCTTGGGTTTCCTCCTCCACGGTTGGGATAGGTCGGATGGTTCATCGGGGGTCTATTGGTTCTTGGGGAAAATCCTGGAGAAGGGTTGGGGCGATACTTCGGGGTATGGTGGGTTCCTGGTTGATGCATCATTCTACGCTTGCGGTTCTCATTGGCTTGATTGATCTTGCCTTCCATCTGAATGGCGGAATCAACTAAGGCTTAAATGTCAGCAAATGGAATGTTGACTAACACTATCTACATCTCATCATGCAGACCATTCAGGAATCTCTCCTTCTTCTTGGCTTCAGTGTCGATCTCATCCGATGCATACCTAGCCAATGACAAAAATTTGTCACGGTACTCAACTACTATCATCCTCCCTTGCTTTAGTTCTCTGAATTCATCTCTCATCCTCTTGATCGAACCCGGTGGAACATGGGTTTTGCTAAACTTGAGTTTGAGGTCATCCCAAGTTATCATTTTTCCTCCATTCATGGTGCGAACGTTGTTCCACCATGCTCTTGCGTCTCCGGCCAGATAGTGGGTGGAAAACAGTACCTTCTCGTTGGCTTCCACTCATGCAACCTCTAAGTTGTTCTCCATGGTTTGCAACCAATCATCTGCATCTAGGGGATCTTCAGATTTAGTAAAGATGGGTGGATTGGTGTTCTGGAAGTTCTTGAGCTTGGATCCATGGTTGTTCTGGTTTCCATGGCCTTGGTTGTTGTTGGCCATCTGAGCTATGTGTTGGAGGGTGGCTAAGTTGGCTTGACGCTTGGCTCTTTCAGCTTCACAGTCAGAAACCAACATTTGCAAGATCTGCAACATTGGGTCCGAGGATGAACTGCTTCCTCCGCGAGGCATCTGAAGATTGAGATAGATCATGAGAAAAAAGGGAAATTTCTAAGGTTCGGGGTTTGTTTTTGAATGGCTTTTGAAGTTTTGACTCATTTTTTTCTAGCAACTTGCTTTTCATTCATTCATAACACACCATACAAACACACACCACAACAAGGAAAAACAGATGGTTTTAAGAACCATTCTGTGAAACTAAGATACAGTGGGACCGGATACAACTTCACTAACGCTAGTGCTCAAGTGCTACTATTCCTCGGAATCGGTGTCTTCATCCTCCTCCTCATCATCATCATCATAAATGAAGGAGAAGTCATCCTCATCGGTGAAGAAGTCCATGGCTTGATCCTCCAGAAAGTCATCAGCATCACTAAGGTAAGAGTAGGGGTCTCCACGAAGGTCTTCCCCTGCATTCTCCCTCTCCTCAAGCTGCATGTCTCTCTCATGGATGGTCTCCTCCAAGTCTGTGATCTTGTGGCGAAGACGATCAATGATGCGCTCCTTCTTGTCTAGCTGACGGCGACGAGACTGGCGATCCTTCACCAGCATGGAAATGGTCTGGTCCTTCTTGGTTGCGATGGCGTAGTTGTGGTTGGCATAGGAGCGGGCATTGTCTAACTCCTTCTGTCGGTCATACATCATGAAGTTGAGGTGGTCCACTTGATTCTTCAGCTCAGGGTGATATGGTGCCTCCAGTGGCTGTCCCATAACATCACACCTTGGATAGAACTCAAAGCGGGTACCCTTGATCTGATTGATACTCTGCCCACACAAACGGGCAAGATCTTCCTGCATGGCCCTGGCAAGTCCATCTAGCCAGTTGTTTTCTCTCAAGGTGAACTGAATTCTTTCTCTCAAGGTGAACTGAATTCCCTCTGAGGTGGGGGCTTCAATCTTTCCTCAGAGACTTGCAACAATCAGCCACGGTGTGCGGACGCTCCAGAAGTTTCGAAAGCTGGCCCAAGTCACGCTCAAAGATGAGGTCTCCTCCATTTCCCAACTGATAGAACTTGCTATACTTCACGTCCATCTATAAGAATATAGGATGAGTAAGTTAGTAGAGTGATCAAGTGTGTCAAATTTTATGTCAGTTTGCAAGAATTTTTGAGGAACATGAATTTTCGTGAAAGAATCAAAGTGATAAGAATGAGAATAAGTTTTCATAAATACTCACTTCCTTGGTTTTGAAACTAAGTTTTTGGTTCAAACGTCCATTCTAAACTAGGGTCTCCTATGGTCAGGATGGCTCTGATACCAACTTGTCAACACCCGGATTTTTAATCCTAGATGCATGTTATGCCATACATCGCAATCCCAGGATTACCATTTTTTCGAGACATAACAGCTTGGATATCAGAGTATATCCATTACAAACCATACATAAGGTCTTACAACAAAATAAAGGACCTCATGATCCAGGCTTAGTACAATCAAGTAGCGGAATAATATAGTAATAATGGTAGCGTGGGCGAGGCTCCATCTTCATGGTCACACACAATGCTGACGAAGGGAGATGATCCTAGTTGTCATAACCTTCCTGCGGTCCATCCTCCTCATAGTCCTCTTCATAGTCTAGCCACAAGAATAGCCAGGGACAAAGCCATGAGTACTCTTTAAGTACTCGCAAACTAAGACTCACAAGTGAAGTGATTTTAATTAGGAATACTAAGCTCTAGGTTGTTTTGCAAAAAGCCAGGTTTACCTTAACTAAGTTCAGAAGCAAAGAAAGCTAGTTGAAAGTTGTATAACACCTGAGTGGGAACTTGAGTTTTCATATCACAGCCCTGTTGTGGTCAAGTCAAAGTCATGATTCAAACCACAGGTCATTTTGAAAACATCTGACGACAGAACAGTATGGCCACTCCAACTGTCCATAACCGGGGATGCGGCTATTCGAATAGTTTGACACTCTACAGAGGTGGTACATTTTCACCACAATATTCGATACATCCGTCAGGAACAATCCAGAATTCACCATACTCAGTATGCGGATAATAAATCCTAACCTTTCAATTACACGCCATAGTATAGGCACCTCTCCTATGAGTTTGGACTCCCAACCATGACCATCTGTCATCTTGGGAACTGCACAGGTGGATAATCTTCACAAGGTAGACTCAGCTCAAACCTTGGCCGCAAGGGAACCCATACTAAGGTATATAAATTTCCAGTCAAGACCTACCCAAATTTTGGGTATTATGGTTGTACGGTAAAATTGGAATGGTATCGCATCCAGACAACCATCAGTTTTAAAAAGGGCTAAGGCTCACGCCTCAACATTTTCATCATCAAAATCATCTGGTGTTCAAGAACACATGTCAAAACATTTTAGTAGAATGACTCCTCATTCTAAGGTGAGAGGCAGGGGAGTGTGATGGTGTGCTGAAATCAAACGGGGGAGGCCTCTATTTATAGTGCGAAGAGGGGACCAACAGGTGCGGGTGAAGCTCGTCGTGGTCGTCGGCATAGTGAGCTAATGGCATGGGCGAAGGTAGGGGACAGTTCTCTGCCTCCTGGCAAAGCTCAACGGCATGGTGGCGAGGCGTGGAGTGGTGCAATTTGGTCGGAATGCTGCGATGCTCTAGGCGGGTCCGACGGGCATTTTAATGTTGCACATCGTCTACGGTCCGCATGGCGGCGAACGGGCATGTCCTGGCGGTTCCTGGGGCGGTGGTGATCATGCACGCAAGCGACGAGGGCAGGGCGCGGTCTGTGCTCGCGTGTCGAGCGCGGAGCTCTAGCGCGCTCTCGGCATGCTTGCAGAGAGACTGGGTGCGCTTGTTCTGAGTGGTCCAAGGGTTGGCAGTGCTTGGGCATTGGACAGGATGTGGCGGTGGATGGTGGCTTGTGTCTCAGACAAGGTTGGCGAGGCTAGGGAAGCTTCTATCTTGCTGTCGACAATGGGGTGGCAAGTTGAGCTCGGCAATGGTCACCATTGATTACAATGTCAAGCTTACAGTGATCTAGGGTTGGTTAAATTAACTAGATGATCTACTGAGAGGGTGTTGTGAGCTAGAGGGGAGACAAGTTAGGCACAAACACTGCTCACTATAGTGTTTGATGTTTTGTTTGATTTGTGTTTACAAGGTGTTTGATGAAATGGCCGAAAGAGATATGAATTTGAATGTTTGAGTGGAACTTGGTGGATGTACTAGTCACATACTAGGTAGTCTCTAGTTGCTTGGATTTGCCAAGGTGCACTGGTTTGGTTGGGTTTGAGAAATGGTGATCTTCACATATGATATAGATTCAATTTTGAATTGTCATTTGAATCAAGTTGCCAAATGTTTCTATGGGTTTGAAAGGTGGGCTTGGGTTCACTTTCACTTGGCCTAGCAAGGGGTGAAAATAAATAAATTTGTTTCTGTTTGAAACCTTGGACTAGAAACACTCAAAGTGGCCTAGTGAGCAAGATTGGCAAAAATGACCAATTGCTTGGTTTGTTTGTTTTTGAATTTCCCTTGATTTGTTTCTGATTGAAAATGATTTAGATGATGTTGTTTTCATCTTTAAACCATTCCTTGCCATTCACAACAATCACACAAGTCCATTCATGCATTCATACAATCATCACATACACACATGCATTCATAATGATTTTAATTAACAAAGTTTTTGTTAACCCTAATTTTGGTGATTTGAATTTGATAATCCTTGATCAATATTTTTGGGATGTTGCAGTCAAGTTCACTTGAAAACCCTCATCCGATGAGGAGGAACACGATCTACCCCGACACCATCGGAGCCCACGATGCCGCAGTAGCAACTAAGATGCTCGTAGTGAGCTCACCCAGCACAAGAAGGATAAATCACGTGCTAAACGCGCGTTCTCGGCTGAGTCCGAGGAGGAGGACGATGGAGAACTGTGTGGATCCAAATGCTTTAGCTGATCGGTTCGCCAATCACGGATGCCAAAAAATTTGAAGCTCCCTTCGGACAATCCAAAGTTCGACGGCACGCGGGAGGCAAAAGCCTGGCTTGACGGCCATCTGTCATCCGTCAATCTCCACGGCGGGAACAAGAATGCCGCCTTACAATTCCTTCAGCTGCATCTGATAGGCGCAGTCAGGGTCTGGCTTAGCAGCCTACCCTCTGGCTACATCCGAAGCTAGGAAGAGCGGGCATACAACTTCATCCGCAACTTCAAGGGCACCAGCAAGAGGCCAGCCTCAATCGAAGAGCTGCGAGCCTACACCCAGCGGACCAACGAGTCCATCCGCTCGTACATATTACGTTGGTCTCACATCAAGAACTCCGCTGCGAACATCTCCGAAGAAAGAGCAATCGACGCCTTCAAGGATGGTGCTAGACCCCTAGATTTCAAGGAGGAGCTCGGGTGTGTCAAGCCCAAAACCCTTGATCACCTCATGGACATCGCCAACCGCTGGGCAGATGGCGAGGATTCCGTCAACCAGACACATTCGGATGACGAAGACGACTTCAGCCGCCAGGCGCGAGGGCCGCAGCAAGAGAAGATCGCGTGTCTATGACGATCACGATGGATTTAACATGGTTGTGGCTGGATACGCCGATCGCCGCAACGATGGCAACCGCAACAGCGGATACCGCAGTAGCAACTACCGCAACGTTGGCAACGACGCAACCGCGACGATGAGCCTTCGGCATATGACAAGATGTCTGGTCCCTGCACCATCCACTTCTACATCGACAAACAAGATTGTAAGAAGAAGGCCAGCCACATGCTCAAGGACTGCCGGTAGTTCCAGAAGTTCAGCGAGGGCCTCACCCAAATATGGCATCAGGTGGTGAATCCTGGTTTCGCACCTGCTCCACGTGCTATCGCCCACGGAGCTCCCCCACACCACCTGGCGGACCATCGCAGCCGCCGGTCGCACCAGCACCGAACAACGGTGCAGATGGATACCCTCCACCGAAAGGGGCTCTGATGATCCAGAAGGGGTGCTCAACCAACAGGGTGCAGAAGATCACCCGCAAAGTCAGCCAGGCCGTGACCTCCCAACCAGCCATACCTAAGTACCTCAGCGGCTCAGAGTCCTGCATCACCTTCGACCGTTTGGATCATCCACACCAGATCCCTCACCCGGTCACTCTGCCCTGGTGCTCGAGGCCTAGATCGGGGGATTCGAGATGAGTCGTGTCTTCATGGACGGCGGCAGCGGCATCAACCCGATGTTCGCCAGCACACTCGCAGCGATGCGGATCCCGCTGTGTAGCCTGGAGCAATCGGACACAACGTTCCACGGCATAGTCCCATGGAAGGGCATATACCCCCTGGGCAAGATATGTCTCAACCTCATCTTCGGCAAGCCCGAAAACTTTAGGTGTGAACAACTAGAGTTCGAAGTGGTGGACTGGCCATCACAGTACCACGCCATCCTCGGACGCGTGGCATTCGCAAGATTCCTAGTAGTACCGCACTATGCATACCTGCTACTGAAGATGCCAAGACCTAGGGGCGTCATCATCGTCCCAGGAAGCTTCATCAGTTCCGACAGCTGCGACAGAAACTTCAATAGAATCTCTTAGTCTTTCGGCATGCAGGAGGAGCTCACGAGACTCAGGGAGGTGTCAGACAACGGGGCAACCCCAGTCACCAGGAAAAACGCACCCGACATGTCGTTCGACTCCGCAGTCAACACAAAGAAGGTGCAGGTTCACCCAACGGACGCCTCCAAGACGGCGTTGATCGCCAACGACCTGAGTCCCGCATAGGAAAGCACGCTCGTCGAATTCCTCCGTGAGCGCTGGGAAATTTTTGCCTGGTGTCCCACGAACATGCCAGGAGTTCCCAGGGAATTCGCCGAGCACGCACTCAATGTGTTCCTAGATGCGAAGCGAGTCAAGCAGTCGATCCGTCGACTATCCGAGCCAAGAGCCGAAGTCGTTGGAATCGAAGTCAACAAACTCCTTGATGCCAACTTCATCGGGGAAATCAAAGAAAGCGAATGGTGGCCAACACCATGGAATTCACATCGCTTAACAAGCATTGTCCCAAGGACCACTTCCCTCTACCAAGGATCGATCAAATCATCGACTCCACTGCAGCATGCGAGAATCTCTCCTTCCTCGACGCCTACTCAGGCTACAACCAAATCGACTAAAGGTCGAAGACCAGGAGAAAACGACGTTTATCATGCCGTTCGGGGTGTTCTGCTACAACACAATGCCCTTCGGGCTGAAGAACGCATGCGCTACTTACCAGAGGTGCATACATGCATGTCTAAAGAACTAAATCGGCCGCAACATCCAGGTCTATGTCGATGACATAGTAATCAAGACCAAGGAGGCTAGGACGCTAATCGACGATCTCCGCGAGACGTTCGATAACCTTGATCGCTACAAGATCAAGTTGAACCCAGACAAGTGCGCCTTTGGTGTCCCGTCTGGTCAATTACTCGGGTACTTCATCTTCCAATGGTGCATAGAGGGCAAACCCAAAGAAAATCAGGGCCATACTGGCCATGGAGAAACCGAAGAACCTCAAAGGAGTCCATCAGCTAGTCAGACAAATCGCGGCGCTCAGCAGATTGATCAGCCAAATGGGTGAGAAGGCCCTCCCCTTTTATCAACTGCTGTGCAAGACGGACAAATTTGCATGGACACCCGAAGCAGACGATGCGTTTGAGGACCTCAAGCGGCTACTCTCCACATCACCTGTCCTGGTCACGCCGAAGGAACAAGAGTCTTTGCTGCTATACATTGCAGCCACACATTAGGTGGTCAGCACCGCACTCGTGGTCGAACGACTCGAAGATGGAAATACCCACGGGGTCCAACGCCCAATCTATACCTCAGCGAGGTACTGACCCCAAAAAAGTAGAGGTATCCTCATTACGAGAAGCTTGCCTACGGCGTATTCATGACGACGCGTCGCCTGAGCCACTACTTCCAGGAGCACCAGATCGTGGTCGTCACTGACGCCCCGCTGGCGAACATCCTGAACAACCCCGAAGCCACGAGGCGCGTAGCCCTCTGGGGCATCGAGTTGTTTCCTCGAGACATCATCTACGAGCAGCGCACCACCATCAAATCCCAGGTCCTACCTGACTTCCTCATCCACTGGATGGAGCTCCAGCTGCCGGACACTCCGGACATATCACAGTCCTAGATGATGCACTTCGACGGCTCCAAGCGCGAGGCCGGAGCAGGGGCCGGCGTCATACTGATGTACCCTCAAGGTTACAAGATGAAGTATGTCCTTCAGATGAAATTTTGCGTCTCCAACAATGAGGACGAATACGAGGCCCTCATCCATGGCATGATGATGGCTAAGGTGTGTGGCGCAACACGCCTTGTCATTTACGGCGATTCGAACCTCCTCGTCCAGCAGACGATGAACGAGTGCAACGCCCATAGCGCCAACATGATCGCATACCGTGCGCTCTACAGTTCACTTGAAGGAGAGTTTGACGGCTGCGAGCTCTGACATGTCAGAAGGGAAAGCAACAAGGAGGCCAACAAAACTCACCAACATTGGCTCCACCTGCGCTCGAGTACCACCAGGAGTGTTCCTCGAACAAATCTGCGTACCCTCCATCAAGAGGAAATCCCCAAAAGGGTCAGCCGAAGAAGCAGAGCACTTGGGGGCTGTCGTGGTATTGCCGACGAGTACGCCATGGAGGGGTCCTCACAGTGCGTGTTTAGAGACGTGGGGTAAGGCAGACGGTTGACGGGTACGAGGTAACACAGCTTACCCAGGTTCATATCCCACAACAGTGGCGGAATCCTACTCCTGCTATAAATCACTATAATGGCAATACGCCGAGCTACAGAGATAGGTTCGCTGTGCGAGGTGTGTGTAAAACGATGCCCTAAAGGCCCCCATAGGCCCGACTTATATAGTCGCCAGGTCCTAGGGTTACAGGGAAAAGTCCTAGCCAGACAGGTTACAGAGTTCTACACCGTCTATTACTAGTCTTGTGTATCTTACACTCCAAGGCTCCGGGTACGCTGGTGACTCCACCGTAGCCTTCCTTTATCCGTCATGGGCCTCCCTTCTGGATCCACCTAACTGGGCCGCCCAGCAGGCCACAGGCCATGCTACCGATTATGGTCCACCCGTGTTAGTCGGATAAGAGACATGCTATGAGGATACCCATATAGCATATCCCCAACAGTAGCCCCTGGAGAACTCCGAGATCTTGCGCCGTCTTGCCTCTTCCCGTGGAATGCTCCGTCTAGATGGATGTCGGCAAACCGTCAAGCGACATCTTGTAGTCCTCCCAAAGAACCCTGCAAAGGTTTCTCCGTCTTTGATGAGTAAGTCGGAGAAATGCTGAATCTTCCATCGTACGCTCCTGTTGTCGGATTAAATCTGTCCATGCCGGAATCTTCGATGGGACGGCTCATCTACCATGTCAGTTATGGTGACGTAGGCTGTAGGTCAGCGACGCCTCGTAACTCACACATGCAGAGAACGTAATCATATCCGATTTTCCCGCGCGAGCGATACGAACCGTTGGCGGCGACGGTTGGAGACGTGGCGAAATTACTGCGCACGTTCACGAACACGTCGTCTACGCGGCAACCGTCCGATTAGCTGCACGAATCTTGACGCAGAGTAAGATAAATAGTAACCGTGGGACACTTGCCACTTTTTCACCCCATTCTCTCGCGTCATCGTCTTCTTCCTCCAGCCATATGCCTCCTCGAGCTCTCCGCGGAAAACCTCGAGAAACCCTAGCCTCTCTCTCTGCACCAGTCGCGTTCTCTTCCTCCTCCATGGCTAGCAGCAGCTCATCCCCGTCAATGGCGGCGTCGAGCGAAGCCACGGCGAAGCCGGCGAGCTCCGTCGTCGTGCCCCCAGAGGGCCTGGTCATCCCCGCATCGGCGGTGATTGAAACCACCGGCGGCGACCATAATTTGGCGGCGATGGAGCCCCTGGAAGAGGATCCAGACTCGCACAAAGGCGACTGGCGCGGCTCGGACATCACCGGCCATGACATCTAAGAGATGGTCGCTGAGGGTTAACTTCCCGGGACGGAGGGGCTCGCCTGGTGGGCGGCACCGGCCAGCGAGGTGACCCCTTCTCCCCAAGCCGGAGAGAAGGTGTACCTCAAGGCGCAATTGGTACGCAGCGTTTCCCTGCCCATCTCTCACTTCTTTCTGTCCGTCTTGAATCACTTCAAGGTCCAACCCCATAACCTCTCCCCCAATAGTATCCTAGTGCTTAGCAACTTCGCGGCACTTTGCGAGGGTTACCTAGGGATTAGGCCTAGGTTAGATTTGTTTGTGTACTTCTTCACCGTCAAACGTGAAGCCGGATACAGTAGGGAGGAGCTTAGAAACTGTGGCACCATAAGCTTCAAGATCCGACCTGGCCGGCGGTTCCCCGACATCGTCGGCCACGAGTCATGCAAAAACCGGCAGCGGGCGTACTTCTACGGCCCCGACATTCCTTTGGCGGGCCGAGAAGTAACGTACCCGGACTTCGTGGATGCAGCTGCCGCTGAAGTCCCCACATGGCGGTCCCACGCCTCCCTTCCCTCCGACCTCAACGCTTCTCGCGCTATAAGGCGGATCGAGTGGTTAGTAGAGACGGGTCTAACCGGCTTGGACCTAGCCATGTGCTGGTTCATCAGGCGGATCCAACCTCTGCAACACCACACGAAGTATATGCACGAGTACACCGGCGACTGAAGGGATACCCTCCGGATCTCCGAGGACAACTTCTCGAGCGACTCCGTCAAGTTCTGCCTTAAGGACATCGTCAAGGTGAAGGATAAGAAGCGTGGCTTCACCCTCACCTACGACATGTTCGTAGACGGGAAGTGCCCAAAGGTAGATATTTATCTTCCGCGTATGACATTGCTCCAGTTTTTCCGTCTTGCCAATACCATCTTGTCTAACACGATGATTTCTCACTTAACAGCTTAGAGATCTAGAGGAGGGCAACCTGGCTGCCCAAATCCACGATCCAAAGATGAAGGAAGTCACGATCGTGTCCGACGACGATACCCCGTTGGTGCGAAAGCGGAAGAGCTCCACCTATGACACTGTTGACCGAGGTAAGAAGAAGAAGGCGGAGGGTGGAGCCTCCAAAAAGAGTACTGCCGCCCTGGAGGTGGAAAAGAAGAAAGCCACCGGGATGTTTGCCAAAGCGCCCCCCTAGTGTAAGCTTCTTATTCTCCAACATTGTCTTATTTTATCTGTCTTATTCATGTACTTATGCATTTTGCACGTTTCAGGAAGAAAGCCACAACCAGCCTCAAGAAGTCGTCCAAGACTCTTGGGGCTTCTAGAAATATTAAAGATATGCTGCATCGCGACTCCTCCCCCGCCATCGCCCCTGCCACTCCTGCCGTCAAGCCTTCCTCTGCTCCGACAAGCTCCCAAGTCCAGGAGGCACCAGGCCCTTCCGCCATGGAAGTGGACTCTAGCGCCTCTACCGAACTAGCTATTGTCGGCGAGCAGGCGACGGAGGAGAGTGCTGCTCTTCAAATGGCTGAAGCTCCGTCTAAGGATGCCATCGGTAGCGGCAAGGCGGTGGTGGGACCTGGTACTTCTGCCGAAGGCGGCGCCTCTGCTCCCCAGAAACCCTTCGAGCTCCCGAAGATTTTTTACCCGGTGCTTACGCCGGGTAACACAACTATGGTTCCTGGAGGAGTGCCATCATCTCCGACGTGCGGTCTTGAGGAGCTACTCCGTCAAGCAGACATCTTGCGAGGAAATAGCATTTCCTTTGGCAAGCTGCTGGCCGAGAGCGCTACAAACCTCAAGATCATCGCACTTGTAAGTTTTACTTTACCTTTTGCATTTCGTATGAGTATCCCACTGTAGCCCCCGAGGATGTAGACGGAAAACCATTGGTTTTGCATCTATATGCTCTAAGAGTGACTAAGTTAGAAAAAAACTCTCACTGTAGCCCCCAAGCATTTAGATGGAATGAAATCTTCCGACTAGATGCTTTTAAGAGTAGCATACACAGTGTTCATAATTTTAAGTGATGTAGCCCCCAAGTCTCTAGTTGTAACTGAATTAGTTCCGACTAGTTGCTTAAAGAAAAGCTAAGCATTTTCCGAGTTAAAACTTTATACTGTATCCCCCAAGCCTCTAGTTGAGAACTGAATTAGCTCCGACTAGATGCTTAAAGAAAAGCTAAGCATATTGCTAAGTTAAAATCTCTAGCTGTAGCCCCCGAGCGCCTAGATGGAAAATCTCCGACTAGGGGCTCCAAGTAGACTAAACAACGACTTAACTTTGTATTTGTTTCCACAGAACGAGAATGCTCGGAGGGGCATGGCCAACGACAAGTATCAGAAGATGCGCGCAGATCTTGAAGCCGAAAAGGGTAAAACTGCCATCTTGAAGGAACAGATCATCAAAAACAAGAGTCTGTTTTCTTTTTGCGCATTTCCGTGTTACTTTTGTGCCTTCCTTCTTCGAGTACTCATTGTGTACTTTGTTTTCTCCAACTTGCAGAGCATGTCGCCAAGGCCAAGGATATTGTCGAGCAGTCCAAGCACATCCAGCAGCTGGACAGCGAGAACAAGATCCTTAAGAAGGAGAGGGAAGAAATGTTGAAGATGCACGAGGATTCCATGAAAGCCCTTCAGGACTCCGCCTCCGCGGAGATCAATCACTTGAAGGAGGAGCTTGTGATCCTAAAGGATCAGAAGCAAGCTGCCGATGAGCAAAACCTTCGCCATAGCGAGGCGTTTAAGCTCCTCCAACAAGAGAAGGAATCCTTGGCGGACGTCGTCTGGCAGGCTAAGGCCAGCATCTTCAGTAAGTGTCCTCCGCCTTGTAGTTCTGTAGTCTGGATACTTAGAATTTATTGAACTCATGCAATGCTTGTCGAAATTTTCAGCGCCTATGGGTTTAACCCGCTCGCCTCCTTCGGAGAAGGAATGCATGATTCTTGCCGGAAACTTTATCAACACCGCCATCGCCCAAGCCAAATAGATTGCCAAGCCCCTCCAGATTTATATCAAGGCCTCGGACTCCGTGCTGAAGTACTCGGAGATTCTGCGTCGAGCCCCCGAGCGTGTTGCGAGCTGGAAAGCTTCATGCGCACGGGCTGGCGCAAGGATGGTGTTGTCCATGGTGAAGGCACACTATGAAGGTGCCGATATCGACACAGTGACATATGGTATCCCCGACGTGGATGATGACGGCAAGGAGATCGATCACGAAGCCATCCTGTCATCACTCGCGGGTTATGACACCAGGGTTGCCGAGTTGGTGGATGTCGACGTATTTGTTCCCAGGAACTTTCTTGACAACGCCAACCCGGATTCCTCCGAGTCTCATCACAGCGCCGACGTTGAGGGTGATTCTCCGGCTGGTGATGATGCGGCCTCCAAGTCCCCTGCACCCAAGGAGTGAAAAACACTTTGTAATTCTTGCTTCACCTCTGGAGTGTGTGAGGGAAAAAACTTTGTTGATGTAATATTTAAGGCGGAAAACAATGATTATCGTATCCTGCTACTTAAGAATTAAGTTTCAGCATGCATATATTTTTTAAGCAAGTGCTGGCTTATCCATTACTCTGGTTCTTATGTTTGACTTTTCGTGAGTCGGAAGACTCGTTGTCGGAACCATGCGCTTAGGTGATGATTCCCAATGGCTCCGTCAATAACCTGAGCACAAAATCGCCGACAATAAGTGCCAAAAGTCACTACTCCAGAATCCACATAAAAACAACAAAGAATGTGTAGACCAGAAAACTTAAGCTAACGCCCGTAGGCGGAATTTTCACAAGTGCAATCGCAAGACTTGTGCATAAAGGTTTATATGATCCAAAAATGAACACTAAAGGAGGTAAAAGACTCAGTAATATGAGTGAACCAAAGAGATTTATTTCATTGATCATATATAAGAGGTACACGATTAGATAAAAAGTGCTAAGTGTAGAAAGGACGTAGCTGTGCTATGTTCCATGGCCGATCAAGCTCCGGGTAGTCATCATCCGGGTCACGTCGCTTACGCTTATGATCCTCGTGAAGGGTTTTGCGGCATAGTAAATCAAAATTTTCTACGGATGCGAATAGAGGGAAGCCAAGATCTAATCTAGGAGATGCAAACAACGAGAGAGATTGGATTAGATCTTCATACCCTTGAAGATTCGCACAGCAGAACGTTCGTCGGAACGTGGGTGATGTAGTCGTACTCTCTTCTCCTCCTCGCGATCCGATCCGATCTAGCACCACAAGTGGCTATGCCTCCGTGAGATGCACACGTGCAGCACCTCGACGTCTCCTCCTTCCTTGGTCCAGCAAGTATGGTGGAGAGATGAGTTGGATCTACAACGCGACGGCGCGGTGCAATTGGTGGAGAGTTTCTGTAGCAGGGCTTCGCCTACACGCAGTCGGGAGGGAGAGAGAGAGGAGGGCAGCAGGGCGACTAGGCTTGAGGGGAAGGTGTGGTGGGGTGGTGTGCCCCAGCCCTCTATATATAGAGGGGTGGGCGCCTGCCCTAACCCCTCCCCCAAGCCCTAGGCCGGCGGCCAAAGGAGGGAGGAGTGGGGGGCAAGGAAACCCCCCCTTCTAGAAGGTCCAATTAGGGTTTATCCCTTGCTTGGCCGGCTGGGCCCTATGGGGCCTTGTGCCCCTGGCCCAATGCATCCAGGGCACTCCCTCATAGGCCCATGCCCCCTCCCGGAAGGTGGGGCCACGTTGGTCCCCTTCCGGAAGGTTCTAGAAACTTCCGGTACAATACTGATTAACCCGGAACAATTCCGAACTCCAAAAACTGCACTGCCTTATATGAATCTTATTCTCCGGACCATTCCGAAACCTCTCGTGATGTCCTGGATCCCATCCAAGACTCCGAACAAAAACTCTTAAACCAATTATCCAATCTATCCTAGCGTCGAGACACGTTAAGTGTGTGACCCTTCGGGTTCGAGAATATGCAGACATGATCTTCTATCAATAATCAACAGCGGGGTTTGGAAACCCATATTGACTCCCAAACATTCATCAATGATCATATCGGATGAACCACGATGCCAGGATTCAATCAATCCCATATATATATTCCCTTCGTCTCGCGATATTTACTCGCCCGAGATTTGATCGTCGGTACCGTCATACCTAGTTCAATCTCGTTCACATCAAGTACTTTACTCGTTCCGTAATCCGATATCACTTTGTGATTAACTCCTTAACCACATGCTTGCAAGCGGTGTTGATATCGATTACCGAGTGGGCCCGAAGTATATCTCTCCGACTTGGAAGGGACAAATCCCATCTCGATACATACATCCCAACAGGTACTTTCTGATCACCTGAGAGACACCTTTATGATCACCCTCTTATAGGATGACGTTTGATGACCTCAAAGCTTTCTTACGATACCAGGGAGTTGTATTATCTCATGGTCTAAGGAATACAATATTTGACATAAGAAAAGCTTCGCAAAGACGAACACGATGACACGATCTAATTGCTTCGCTTAGTTTGGGTCTGTCCACCATATCATTCTCCCAATGATATGATCTCATTATTAATCGACAACTCATGTCCATGGTTAGAAACCTTAACCATCATTAATCAATGAGCTAGTCCATAGAGGCGTACTAGGGACACGGTGTTGTTCACAAACCACACAAGTATTAAAGTTTCCACTTAACACAATTCTAGCATGGAATATAAACATTATCATGAACAAGAATTATAATAATAACATCTTTATTATTGCCTCTAGGGCATAATTCCAACACCTCGTTGGGTCTATCCTTGAGTTCATGATTGTCGACAAGGTAGTAAGACCCATTGAGCAGCGCCTTGCTTATGATGAACGGTCCTTCCCATGGCGGGGATAGTTTGTGTGACTTCTTCTGCTTAAGTCGGAGCACTAAATACCCCTCTTTAAACGAGCGATGCTGAACGCGGGGACTATGGTAGCTGCGTAGCTTCTGCTGGTAGATGGCGGATCTTTGGCATGCCAAAACGCGCTCCTCCTCGAGAAGGTCCACATCTAGGCGTCTAGATTCTTCAGCGTCATCTTCGTCGTAGGCGGCAACTCTTGGTGCATCGTGGAGGATGTCGGAAGGTAGGATGGCTTCTGCTCCATATACCATGAAATAGGGGGTGTAGCCGGTGGATCTGTTGGGTGTAGTTCGTAAACTCCACAGCACAGATGGCAATTCTTCCGCCCAGGCTCCAGCTGCTCTATGTAGCGGTGCCTCAATACGTGGCTTAATTCCCTGCAGAATTAATCCATTGGCTCGCTCAACCTGACCATTGGATTGTGGGTGTGCCACAGA
Organism: Avena sativa; assembly: GCA_916181665.1. NCBI lineage: Eukaryota > Viridiplantae > Streptophyta > Magnoliopsida > Poales > Poaceae > Avena > Avena sativa. Next base: position 203,488,495 of record OV702282.1, read on the forward strand.
TGCAAGGTCAAGTCGGATGCCTTTGTCCCAGCAATAGGCCTCCACTTCTCCGAGTGACAAGTTGCTTCCATTGTCGGTGATGATGCTATGTGGGAGATCAAATCTCACCACTAGATCCCGGACAAACCTGAGGGCAGTTTCCCCATCAAGCTTTCTAATGGGTTTAGCTTCTATCCATTTGGTGAATTTGTCAACTGCTACAAGCAGATGCGTAAATCCACACGGTGTCGTTTGTAACGGCCCCACCATGTCTAGCCCCCAGACTGCAAACGGCCAAGTTATTGGTATTGTTCGCAATTCTTCAGCAGGAACATGTGGTTGTCAGGCATAATACTGGCATCATGTGCATGTCTCAACCAGCTTGTCGGCGTCCGCCTTTGCGGTCAGATCCTTGCCGGAAAGCTTTCGCGACCAATGATCGAGGAGCGGCGTGATGCCCGCAATCTCCGAGATGGATTTCGCGTAGGATTTCCATACCTTCTAGCTGGGAAACACACTTTAGGTATACACGAGTAGTGCTCCTTTTATAGAGTTGCCCATTGATTATGGTATAACCCTTTCCTCGTCGTACTATTTGCCGTCTTTCGACTTCGTCGTCGGGCAAAGTTCCGTGTTCGAGATATTCCATGAACGGTTTTGTCCAAGCCAGAGGGATCTTTGTCACCATGTTGACGAAAGAGTCAGCTCTATCCGGGTTGTCAATGTCGGCGCCCTTCACGGATGGTGTGCGTAGATGTTCTAGGAAAACTCCTGGTGGAATTTGCTTGCGTCCTGATCCAAGTTTAGACAGTAGATCAGCCGCCTCGTTTTGCTCCCTAGGCACATACTTGACTTCATAGCCCAAGAAGCTCTTGGCTATCTCGTCCACTTCGTCACGATATGCCGCCATCATAGGGTTCCGCGCATTCCAGGTGCCAGCCACCTGCTGGGCAACCAAGTCAGAATCTCCACAGCAAACTATGCGCTTGATGCCAATATCCTTGGCTACACGCAGTCCGTGAATGAGTGCTTCATACTCCGCCATGTTGTTTGTAGCCTCGAAGTGGATCTGCAGAACGTAGTGCAGCTTGTCTCCTTTTGGTGATTGTAGTAGTACACCAGCCCCCGAGCCGTTAAGCAACTTTGATCCGTCAAAGTGCATCATCCAGTACTCTGGTTCTGGCAGTGGAGTAGCATCCGGCATCTCCGTCCAATCTGCAATAAAATCCGCTAAGGCTTGTGACTTGATAGCGTCGCGTCTTTTGTAGGTGATCTCGAAGGCGGCAAGCTCAATGCCCCACTTCGCTACCCTTCCTGTAGCGTCGTTGTTGTGGATAATGTCGGACAGTGGAGTCTTGCTCACTACTGTGATTGGGTGCTCCTGAAAGTAATGCCTCAGCTTCCGAGAAGCAAGGAATACTCCATAAGCTATCTTTTGGTAGTGCGGGTAACACTGTGTGGACTCCGTCAAGACCTCGCTTACATAGTAAACTAGTCGTTGAACTCCGTGCTCATGGCCTGGTTCCTTCTGCTAAACCACGACGATGATGCTGATAACCCGGTTGGTTGCCGCCATGTAAATTAACAGGGGCTCACCAGGCTCGGGTGCTGCAAGGATGGGCGCTGAGGAAAGAATATCCTTGAGCTGCTTCAATGTTGCATCTGCTTCGTCTGTCCATGTGAATTTGTCCGCCTTCTTCAGCAACTTGTACAGCGGCAGGGCCTTCTCTCCAAGTCGGCTGATGAACCGACTAACTACTGCAACACAACCTGTTAGTCGTGGAATGTCCTTTAGGCATGTCGGACGGTTTATGTTTAAGATGGCCTTGATTTTCTCCGGGTTGACCTCGATTCCGCGCTGGGAAACGATGAAGCCCAACAGTTTGTCGGCTGGAACCCTGAAGACACACTTCTTAGGGTTGAGCATCATGTTGTATTTCCGGAGATTATCAAAGGTTTCTTTTAAGTTGGATATTAAGTCGTTTGACTTTTTAGACATCACCGCGATATCGTCCACATAGGCGTGGACGTTCCGACCAATTTGGCCATGAAGGCAACATTGCATTGTCCGCTGGTAGGTAGCACCTGCGTTTTTTAGCCCAAAGGGCATTGTGACATAGCAAAACGTGTCGTATGGGGTAGTGAACGAAGTGGCCAATTGGTCCCGACTTCCTCATCTTGATCTGGTGGTATCCTGAGTATGCATCGAGAAAACACAAAAGTTCCGAGCCAGCCATCGAGTCAATGACTTGGTCAATGCGAGGCAAAGCAAACGGATCTTTGGGACATGCTTTGTTTAAGCCGGTGTAATCAACGCACATTCTTAATTCATTGGTTCCCTTTTTGGGGACAAGTACAGGATTGGCCACCCATCGGGTGTGAAGGACTTCTCGGATAAACTCAACCTTAAGTAACCTAGCTATCTCTTTGCCAATGGCGCATCTCTTCTCATCTCCGAAGCGTCGTAGAGGTTGTTTCACTGGTTTACATTTTGGGTCTATGTTTAAGCTATGCTCGGCAAGTTCCCTAGGTACACCTTTCATGTCGGCAGGTTGCCAGGCAAAGATGTCCCTATTCTCACGGAGGAACTCGACGAGCGCGCTTTCCTATTTGGGATCCAGGTTCGTCCCAATGGCGACGGTCTTGGAGGCATCGCCTACCACAAGTTCCATCGGCTTGGTCTCGATGGCGGCCTTGAACGTAGGAGCGGAGTCGGAGATCTGCTTCTTCGACGCGGGCATCTCTGAGTCATTGACCTTGCTCTGGATCTCCTTGAATTCTTCGTTGTAGAGGACAGCTTCTGCAAAGGCTGCTTCATTGATCTCGCAGTCCCTTGCCTTGGTAAAGCTTCCGGATACAGTGATGACACCGTTTGGTCCGGGTATCTTGAGTTTGTTGTAGACGAAGCATGGCTTGGCCATGAACGTGTGGAATATGTCGCGGCCAAATATGACGTGGTACATGCTTTTGAAGGGGACCACCTCAAAGGTCATGCGCTCTTGGCGGTAATTATTGACATCGCCAAAGGCTACCTGTAGTGTGATGCACCCAAGGGACCAAGCTTCCCGGCCAGGAACTACGCCATGGAACACGGTGTTGGTCCGTCTTAGGTTTGCCTCCATCAAGTTCATCTTCTGCAGTGTATCCAGGTACATGATGTTGATGCTGCTTCCACTGTCCACCATGCACTTGGTGAACTCCACACCGTCAATCAATGGGTTGATGACCATGGCGTACTGGTTCTCCGTGGGCACAAGGTCTGGGTGGTCCGTCCTGTCCCAAGTGATTGGAACCTCTGACCAGCGCAGGTATTGGGGAACTGGGGGGAGAGTGGCCATCAGGATCCTCAGGGAGGTCTTATGTTGTCGGACGGTGGGGGTGCCAAGGAAAGTGTGGTAGACTGGGGCCTTCTTTGTGAAGGGGTTCTTGCCCTTGTCGTCACTCTTGGTGGCGTGCTTGGGGTCAACATCCTCGTCCATGTCACTTGAATCCTTGGACTCTTCCTCCTTCTTCCCCTTGCCCTTGCCTCACGGTCTATTCTTCCGACTTTGCTTGTAGCCAGACTCCGGATCTTCCTTGAGGTCGTTGACGCACTTGCAGTGTCGATTGGTATGGGTGGCCTTGCCGTTGACATCGAGGTGTACGAGGCATGGCATATCGCAGTACTCCTCGTACGTTTGGGGAACACGGAGCGGCGCCGAGTTGGTTTCACTCCCTCGCTGCTGCCCGCGGCCTGCTCCCCTTCCTCGGCCACGTTGTCCGCCTTCTCCTCGTCCTGCAAAAGTCATGGCAACCATGTCGGTAGATTGCTTTTCTTCTGGAGCGGTTTTCCGCTTTGTACTGCTGTTCCTCCGAGCTTGGGTTGGAACGGCCATTGCCGGCAAAGATCCACGAGCATCGTCGTCGGCAGCTGCGAACTCACTAGCTAACTGAATCATCTGATTCAAGTCAAGCTGATGATTGTCCTGCAAGCGCTTCAGCTTATGTCGGAGCAACGTGCCCCTTTCCAACCCATCGATGAAGGCGGCCATGGCGGTCTGGGCGTGTACTCCTACGCAGGAATTCTTCATATCCAGCCAGAGGGAGAGGTAGGCGCGAGATGTCTCGTCTTTCTCTTGCACGCACCGCTGTAGGTCACCCACAGTGCAGGGACGCTTGTATGTACCCTCAAAGTTCTTGGTGAATGCTTCTTGCATGTCCAGCCAGTTGTAGATAGATTTCTCCGGCAAGTCGTCGATCCATTGACGGGCCGTACCCGCCAACATTAACGGGAGGTACTTGACGGCGACGTTGGGGTTACCCCCGGCAATCTCCACCGCGTTGTCGTAGTCCTGCAACCATGTGGCAGGTGTGCCATCATAGGGCTTGATGGTCTTGTCAATTCGGAAACCTTTGGGGTAAGTTGCGGACCGTATTGCAGGTCCAAAGCAACGTGGTCCCAGGTATGGTCCTTCCCGGGCCTTGTGGATCTTATTGATCCGCGAACGTGCATCGTATGGCTCCGGGTTCTTCTTCTTCTTGTCAACAGGGGATGGGATGCGTGAACGACGCGGCCCCCTTCCGCCATGGTGACTGCTTGGCGGCGACGGAGGCGTAGGTGGCGGTGGGTTAGCCTTCTTGCTGTTACCCTCCTGCGATGCCTCGTGCCTGTCACGTTTGCTTGTCGGACGCGGAGGGTCATGGTGTGACCTGCTCTTGTGTCCTTGGTGGCGCTCTTCATCATGACGGGTCTGCGCCGCGTTTTCGCGGATGACGATGCCGCACTGCTTTGGTGGGGGCATATCCGTGCGATGGTGAGCCTTGTAGTCTTCCTGACGTCGGGGGGATCGGGGTGGTGGCGATGGGCGGCGAGGTTGGGCTCTTTCTCAATGGTCAGAGGATATGGGGATAGCATCCTTCCTGTTGCGCGCATCCCTCTGTCTTCATTCTGATGAACCCGTCTATGATCCGACATCCTGAGGAGATCTGTCCCTTGGCGGTTTGTACTGGCTAGATCGGCAGAGCGCTGGGTCAGACTCAAGCCTCTGAGAGGTGGCCTTTTCCTGCTGCTTTACCGCCTTGGCCACTAGGTCATAGACCTGTTCTACTGCCTTAGGCAATCTATCATGCTCCAGAAGGGTCTTGGCGATGGCGAGGTTAAGGAGTGGGGTGGGCATCACCTGCTTGCCTTCACTGTCAATGTATGGCTTGGCCTGTGCCGGCATCGAGGGAGCCCATCCTAGGTTGTGCCGTACACCAATATTGTTGATGACGCGAGCCGAAGCTTTCTTAGCCTTCTGCTGCTGTAGCAGAGTCTTTAACTCGGCTTCCATTGCTCTAGCTTTCTCTATGGACTTCTGCACGTTGACCAGATCTCGATCTAGTTTAGCGCCTTGCTCCGCGATGGCTTGCGCCTCCTCCAGCAGCTGCTGGCACTTCTCGTCAAGCTGAGTCATGTTCCGGATATGATCAACGGTCTCAACGAGGAGGTTGTCGTACATCACTCTATCAGCTGGAGTAACATGGGCTGCTGCCGACGTGGATGCTGGAGGCGGCAAGTTTGCAGTGTTTTTATTGCTCGGACCGGTGCCGAGTTCCTGTGGCTGCTGCACTGGATTAGGCGGAGGAGGCATGACCTTTGCGCGATCATTGTCGGCAGCAATAAGTGGCCCCTTCCCCTTTTCCAGTGCTGTAGGCGGAACTTGCCCGGGTTGATCTTCATCCATCGCTGTCCCAATGGTGACGAACACCCCTCGATACATGACGGTGTTATTAGCTTGCTCGTCGCGCGAGTACTCCTCTTCCATCTCCTGCATAGCGAAGTCTAGCTCTTATGGACTGAAGTCTATTTCCTCTGAATCTGCACTGAAATCAGCATAAAGCGTGTCAATGACAGAGTCGGAGGGTGCCAGGACTTCCTCGATGACGGGCGGTGGAGGTGCAACGGCCTCGACGATAACTGGAGGTGGTGGTGCTGCTACGACGATGGCGGTCGAAGGCGGCGGTGGTGGTGGCTGAATCGGAGGGGCTCCGTCAATGACCACAAGCGCTGTTTGAGCTGCCACTTCAGCCTTCGCGTAGTTGTTGACGGTGTTCACCATGCCTTCGAAGGTAAGGCGCCCCGACGCCTGCTGCCGCCTTAGAGAATGTCGAAGGAGCGTGCCATGGTCCAGTCCTTCCACAAAGTGATAGATAGCATCATCATTGGGGTAGTGGGCCAGATCGGCTCGTATACAGAGCCACCTGGCCAGGTAATCGCGGGGGTTTTCGCCCTCTCTCTGAACGCAGCGCGCCAGATCGAAGATGGTAACCACGCCGACGAACTTGGATCTCTGCGGTCCAGACGCACGGACAAAGCCGGTGGATTTGCAGTGATCTTCCACCTTTATATCATGCACAGGGGTGGTTTGGGTGGGACTTGAATTTTTCCGATCTTTGCCGGCAAACTCCGAGGAGAGATCCGACATCGATACTTCCGCGAACGTATCCTGCCCGTAGGCGGTCCGTGCGGGTCTTGACGCTCCTCCGACTCCCAGGGAACTAGTGCCCGAGTCGGTTTCGCCGATGAAGAGGTGGATGTCTCCGATAGGAACGATTGAACACCGCGTAGGGTTCGTCTTCGCTGGGATCCAGAACTCGTTGGGGGGGACGATCGAACGTTGCTGGAGAAGAGAACGCGACCGATGGCTACGGTTTCGCCGATTCCCGCGAAGATCTTGGTCCTCGCTCGCTGAAGAGCCTGAAGCGCCTCTGGCCCCACGGTGGGCGCCAACTGTCGTGGTATTGCCAACGAGTACGCCATGGAGGGGTCCTCACAGTGCGTGTTTAGAGACGTGGGGTAAGGCAGACGGTTGACGGGTACGAGGTAACACAGCTTACCCAGGTTCAGATCCCACAACGGTGGCGGAATCCTACTCCTGCTATAAATTACTATAATGGCAATACGCCGAGCTACAGAGATAGGTTCGCTGTGCGAGGTGTGTGTAAAACGATGCCCTAAAGGCCCCCATAGGCCCGACTTATATAGTCGCCAGGTCCTAGGGTTACAGGGAAAAGTCCTAGCCGGACAGGTTACAGAGTTCTACACCGTCTATAACTAGTCTTGTGTATCTTGCACTCCAAGGCTCCGGGTACACTGGTGACTCCACCGTAGCCTTCCTTTATCCGGCATGGGCCTCCCTTCTGGATCCACCTAACTGGGCCGCCCAGCAGGCCACAGGCCATGCTACCGACTATGGGCCACCCGGGTTAGTCGGATAAGAGACATGCTATGAGGATACCCATATAGTATATCCCCAACAGGGGTTGTGCTACCCGAAGGACAAGAAAGACCCGAAAAGCTCGACACGGTGGTCGAGTTGGTCAGCCTGATCCAGGTCATGGCGGTTGAAGAAACGTGGACACAACCGTACCTTCGCTACCTGATAAATAATCAGCTGCCTGAAGACCCGACCGATGCCCGGCGCATATCTCACCAGTCAAAGGCCTTCACCATCATCAATGGCGAGTTGTACAAGCGCAGCATTTCGGGTGTGCTCCAACGATGCGCCACCATAGGTGATGGCAAAAACATCCTCCAAGACATCCATGAGGGTATATGCGGCCATCATGCAGGCATCCGCGCCCTAGTTGATAAAGCTCTACGAGCTGGATTCTACTGGCCAACCGCAATGAACGACGCCAAGGACATAGCCAGAGGTGCAACGCCTGTTAGAGGTACGCGGACAGGCCACGCGCGCTAGGATCCGAGCTGAGGCCTATACCAATGGCCTGGCCCTTCGCCCAGTGGGGCCTCGACATGATCGGCAAACTGACAAAGTCCTCGGTAGGAGGCCACGTCTTCCTCCTGGTCTTAGTCGACAAATTCTCCAAGTGAATCGAGGCCATGCCCGTCACCAACCAAAGCGGCAAAACTCCCGTCAAGTTTTTCGAGTCCATTGTCTATAGGTTCAGCGTGCCCCATAGCATCATAACGGACAACGGCTCGAACTTCATCTCGAAGGAATTCCAAGACTTCTGCGGGAACCTCAGAATCAACATATCATACACCTCGGTGGCGCACCCGCAGACCAACATGTAGGTCGAAAAGGCCAATGTCCTCATAGGCAACGGCATCAAGAAGCGCCTACTATGCCCACTCGAAAGGATTGAGCCTGGGCAGGTGAGCTACCGTCCGTTCTCTAGAGCCTACGCACAACGCCGAACAGCTTAACTAGCTATACGCATTTCTTCATGGTGCACGGAGCCGAAGTCGTGCTACCTGCTGAGGAATGCCACAAAGTCCCCCAGGACGTCGCTTACAGCGAGGATGAATCATCGGTCGCACTCGAAGACGCTTTCGACACGCTTTATGAGGCACGCGACATCGCAGCGGCTCGCTCAGCGGTCTATCAGCAGAGCCTCCGTAACTACCACAGCCGTCGGTTGTGCCCAAGGTCCTTCGTCGAAGGAGACCTCGTTCTGCGACTCAAGCAAGAAGGGCACAAGAAGCTCGAGTCACCCTGGGAAGGACCCTACATCGTCACCGAAGTCATCCCAGGTGGCACCCACCGCCTCATGGATGTCGCATCAGGAGTCAAATATTCCAACCCTTGGAATGCTGCACGACTGCGACGCTTCTACCCCTGGTTACCCTTTACTTTCAATAGGGCTACTCAGCCACGCTACTCAGCCGAACAATGTACCTCCTCGTTTATAATGAATAAAAGCTAAGTTCCTTGGCCCAAATATACATTTCTCCTTACATTGTTTATCGCTAAGCATGCTCGGGGGCTGCGCCTCACCTTACGACTTCGTCGACTAACAACAACGCATACAACCTGAGTAGCTGACCACGTCAAGCTAACGAAAAGGATATACACATTACATAATCATACAACGCACCATGTGCCAACACATACAAACTTTAAAAATGGCGTTACAAGCCTACTCGAATAAATACAGACTTTACATTATCTCGTTTTTTCCTATACAGGACTTAACCACGTTGCAGCAGAATGTTTGTCCGCTCCTCAAACACGTCTACAATCTCTTCAGCATACTGCACCACAGCCGCATAATGGGGACACATATCCCACGCCATGCCATCTCGGGGAGGGGGGGAAGGAGGAGGCGGCCCAGCCTCTATCTTCGCTAGATCAACATCACGACGATGCAGTCGAACAAGGGATAGGGATGCCTTCACGCCCGCAATCAGCTGATGGCGCATCAGCTCCTTCACATGACCTGCATCTCGAAACTTCCCGAGCAAGCCTAGAAAGCTAGAAGGTGTAGCATCCAAGGAAACATGGTGGCCCAAATAGCAGCAAGAGACGACCTCGCCCGCTTCAGCACTCGAAGAACTTAGTGTACGCGATCTTGCACCATCGCAAGGACGATCGCCCAATCACGGTCCATGTAGAAGAAGCCGTCGGCCACCAAGTCTTGCTGCGTCAAGCAATTCATCCGAATTGCGACGCGCTCCTTCTCTTCCTTCGGGAGAAGATTTACAACTGCACAAAGAATTGGGTGAGCCAACATAAAAATAAGGTGCACTCGAAGAAGAAGCGATTCACAAGGACTCACACTGGAGTTGTTCACCCATCTGTCGAAATTCTTCGAGTAAGAACTCTTTCCTGGTAATGGCTCGCTCGGCCTTCGACTTCTACACATCCGCATGACCACGGATGCTGAGGATGTCCGTCTCCAAACTTAGGACGCGGTCGCGTAGGAAAGGCAACTGCGATGACTCGCTTAGCGACGGGCGAGGGCCAGACGCAGGAGAAGGCGTGACCACTAGAGCCTCACCCGAAGGACCCTAAGGGTAAACAGGCAAACGCGAACATCACAAACACTTTCAACAGCAGTTGAAAGAAGAATTCATACATATACATAAATAAGGCCATTTCATGGCAAGTGAAGATTGTTCATTCAAAAGGGGTTACAACAAAAGGAAGAAAGCTAGACTAACTACAAAGCAGACGGGCCTAAGCGCCATCAGCACCCGGAGCAGCTTCGGAGCCAGATTGCCTACTCTTGGCCGCTCGCTGCTGCTCTGTCGAATAGTCGGCTAGGAGATCGATGAGATTAGGCCCGAAATGCTTGCAGCAGGAGGCAAAGGTGGCAAAAGATACCTCAGAGCCATCCGTCGTTGGCGGCATTATGGACGTGACCTGGGCCAGATCCAGCTCCGCTCCGGACGCCATGGCCATGGCCAACCCCATGGCAGCACCGACTCCCTTCTGCTTGCGCTTGTACTCTGTCGGAGCGTTGCCTGACAGAGCATCCGCTAGCGAGCTAACGTCCTCGAGGGCAACGCCCTTGGGGTTGAACTCCTTATAAAAGGTGTCAACACCTTCTTGGACTCGCCAGGAGAACCCGCAGCAGAAGTGCAGCGATCCTCGATTGCTGCAGCGACATCCACCAGAAGATCCCCATGCTCTAGCACGCTGCGATCAAACACAATGCCAGAAGCATCTGGAAATAAAAGCAATAGAACATTCAACTGAGAAAGGAGAAAACACACTCATAAAACAGAACGCTCAAAAAGGAGACAAGAGCAGCTTACTAGAGATAGCCTTGGCAGCAGCCATAAGCTTGTCAACCATGGCCTTCTCCCAAGTGGCTGGAACGGCCACGAGCTGTTGCTCACGATCTCCGGCCTCCTTCTGCTGGCGCTCAAGGGCCTCCGCGACATTCGTTGCCCTCTGCTCCGCCTGGCCGAGGCTCTTTTCGAGAGCGTTCAGACTATGGAGAGAAGCATTGTTCTCATCTGCAGCATGGAGAAACATTGGATTAATACAAAAACAATCTTGATGCACTCAAAAAATAATCAAGAAGAAACCTACGCACCTTGGAGCTGCTTGAGCTCACCCTCCAGCGACAGATGCTGCTGGATGAGGAGATTGGCGCCGCGGACAGAAGGCTACAAAAAAGGCTAGCAGGTCTGATGAGTAAAAGGACTCGGGGGCTCCCCAATATGTAGTGAAATAAATACACTTACGTGGTCTGGCATGGACTCCGAAGGTTTTGATATCGCCTTTCGGGTCACGAGTACACGAGCCTCCCGCCTCGCGGAGCTCGAACCCTCGTACTCGGAGTTGGCCACCATCTTGGGGAACGAAGACGTCACTACTAGGAAACTAGCTATAGATAGACAAACCTTCTGTGGTGCATGGTTCTGACCTGCTCCACAAAAGTTGTCCAGTGGCGCATTTTAGCAAATGCGCCATAGAAGTCTTCACACTTCTGTGGCACATATAGGAAAAATGTGCCACAGAAGTTGAAACTTCTGTGGCGCATATGTCCACATGTGCCACAGAAGTTCCAACTTCTATGGCGCATATGGACGTATGCGTCACAGAAAGCTCGAGTGGACCCTATCATGAAATCTCATTGACTATACTCTGACTAATATTATGTGGCGCATATGACCATATGCGCCACAGAAGTTCATATTCTGTGGCGCATATGAAGTTCATCTTCTGTGGCGCATATAGAGGCATGCGCCACAGAAGTTGGAGTAGGAAAAACAGATTCTACCCCCTCCCCCCGAGGATCGCCTTTTTAGCCTTGCAAAAAATAATAGAAAATGAAAAAACACTTCAAAAAATAAAATCCTTTCACATAGTGATAGGTAATATGGTCTAGTTTGTAGGAAAATTAACAAACATGCATTTCGACTTTTTATGCAAAAAAAGTTTATGCCACGGTAAAACGATCGTAACTTTTGCATACGATGTCGGAAAAATACGTATAATATACCAAAATGACGAGAACGAGATTTCGCATCCGGTCGCAACGATCGTTTAGCGATTAAGTAGGTTTTAAAAATTCTAAAAGAGTAAAAAGTTATGGACAAAAGATCGTTTTTTCCTGCAAAAAAAATAAAAAAGGAGGACAAACTTCTGTGGCGCATTTCTTCCATATGCACCACAGAAGTCTTGGCCAAAATTTGAAATTTGAATCCCGCCCCTTCTCCCTCTCTTATACTCTTACACTCCTCCACCCTTCCCCTTCTCACCTTCTTCTCTCATTCTCCTCACCTTCTCCTCCTCCTCCTCCTCCACCCCGATGATCTTCTCCTCCTCCTCCTCCACCACCACCCCGGTGAGCTCCTCCCTCCTCCACTCCGGTGAGCCCTTACCTCCTCCACCCCGGTGAGCTCCTCCTCCTCCTCCTCCCACCTCCCTCCTCCTCCACCCCGGCGAGCTCCTCCTCCTCCCACCTCCCTCCTCCTCCACCCTGGCAAGCTCCTCCTCCGGCGACCTTCTCCTCCTCCTCCTCCTCCGGTGGCCTCCTCCTCTCCTCCACTGGCGACCTCCACCTACTCCACTAGCGACCTCCTTCTATCCTCCATCGGCGACCCCCACCTCCGGCGAGCACCACCTCCGGCCAGATCTGGCCGGTTTTTTTTTGAAATTTGAAAAAAAATTCTGTGGCGCATATTGGCCAAATGCACCACAAAAGTTTGAGATCTGGTTCGGGACTTCTGTGGCGCATTTTGGCAATATGCGCCACAGAAGTTTTCCGGACTTCTGTGGCGCATTTCAATATGCGCCACAGAACTGCAATTTAGTGGCGAGATAACAGTGGCGTATCCCATATGCGCCACAGAAGTCCCAAAATGGTGCGCCACTGATAGGCCTTTTCCTAGTAGTGCGTCGGCTTCAATTCCGCGATCATCTCTTTGGTTCCTCATCAAGAGACTCCTCTGAGTGATTACTGCTAGCACTTGCAAGAAATCAAATCAACATCAGGCTACTACTTAGCATATTAGCACAACTACAAAAGTTTGGTCAGCACAAATTACGACGGTATGTCTGACAGGTTGAAGACATGAGCCTCCTTCTTCTTCTTCTTCTTCTTCTTCTTCTTCTTCTTCTTGGCTGGCGGCTGCAGGGCCATCGCCCGAATAGGCACATCAGGAAAGGGTGCGGATGTCGCACCCTCATCCCCACCATGTTGCTCGAGGAAGGACGGACCCTTCGGAGTCGGTGGCGTCGCCCCACCCGAAGTTTCACTTCGGGAGCGCTTTCGGGTCTGCCCCTTTGCTCGGATCGGGGGCTTCGGCGGAAGGAGATTGCGCCAGGGGAAGCTCCGACTCGGACTCCGCCGCCTCGTTATCCGACGCATCTGTATACTTCTCAGGAAGTGGGGGCATCATCCCTGCTACCTTGAGATCCTGCGAATTGAAGACAAGAAAGATGTACAAGTATCAGTACCAATAGCAAACAGCTCGCATTCGAAATAGCACTACACGAAACTACAAGTTTTCACCTGGGGACTACTTTCTTGGTGTTGAAAGGGGTATTCAAATATTTCCCCGGGAGGTCCTCGTCGGCCTTGTACTTTAGTAGAGGCCGAAGCATTTTATCAAGGTCACCCGAAGACAACTCCTCAGGCGAAACCCTTGTAGGATCGTTGTGGCCAACATATAGAAACATCGGGTGTGCCCTCGCTTGGAGCGGCTGCACCCGACGCTTGAGCAAGGTACGGATGATGTCAACGCCGTTGACCTCCTTGCCGGCCACCAGCTGAAGATCCTCCACATGCTTGTAGAGCTTCTCCACCTTCGTAGATTCACCCTTCAAGATGTCGTTTCTCCACGACCTCTTTCGGATGATCTCTTGGTCGGAGTCGAAGGGAGCAAGCCCATAATGCTGACTGTCCAGTTTGATGTCGCAGATGTAAAACCACTTCTTGCGCCAGTACTGGATGGATTCGAAAATGGAGAAGGAGAAGAATTGAACGGTGGAGAGGATGGAGATGATGCAGCCGCCAAGTGGATAAACACCACCGGTGCCAGACTGTCTCTTCACGGAGTAGATTCTCCGGAAGAGACCAAAATGCGGCTCGATGCCGAGCCAACACTGGCAGAGGGGGATAAAACAAGCAATGTGAAGAAGAGAATTGGGAGACAGATGATGCAACTGAATCCCGTACAAGAAGAGAAGCCCATGAAGGAATTCATGGGCAGGCAAAGAAAGACCCCTAATCACAAAGGCATAAAACATCACCCGGAAACCTTCGGGTGGGCGATGAATTACCTCTTGGCTCGGGAGGATGGCGTCTTCCATCTCCTTGGAGATCAGACCGGACTCATGCAGTTTGCGCAAATCCGCCTCGCGCATCTCCGTGCGCTTCCACCCGCCTTCAGTGATACGGGCTAGAGCAGCGGCCTTCCTGCCAGCGCCGGTGGCGCTCAACCCTGCTGCAGCAGATGACGCCTTCTTCGGCTTTCCCATCCTGGAGCGACGAGTGTGGCGATGCGAGCGGAGGAAAGAGGAAGGAAAAGTACGGAGAGCGTCCAGTGCGCGATGAGAAGCAGAGAACTCACGAAAATGGTGGCAATGGAGATGAGGCAGGAGCAAATGATGAAGGGTAAAACCACTGTTTTTCCCCGCGGTATAAAAGGGCGAAGACGACGCAGAAGAGCCGTCGATTGAGAAGCCCTAGCATGCACCTTATATCTTACTACATGTGTCAGCATCAAACTGAACCGTCGCTAGCACGCCATCGACTACACGCGGAAACCGAGGAGACGCCATAACTTCCGCCATGCCTATGCGTGACTAGTCAACGTCAAGTCAGGCAGTGGGACTCACGATCGTCCTGTCGCATCGTCTCGGCTGTCGCAGACGGTTGAGTTCACCAATCGTCAGCAATGACACCACCAAAGCAAAGGCCAGCAACGGCTCGCAGATTTCGACTGATCATAAAAGTACTTACTCGATTCTATGACTCAACCAACTACTCGGTGGCTACTCCTATCAGGAGTGCTGGCCGCGCACTTGAGAAATTACAAAAGGTAACATCACCTCAAAAATATCTTGGAGTCCTACGTCGAGTTTGTGACTCCACTACGGACTCGGGGGATACTCCCATAGGGAGCGTTGGTCGCGCATTCAGAAAAATGTGTCCTTCGAACTAATAATGAAAACGACTGAACTAAAGTATCTTCTCGAGTCTACGACTCGAACAAACACTCGGGGGCTACTCCCATAGGGAGCGCTGGTCGCGCACCCTATGAATTATTCGACTGAGATCCTTCGGATCAAATACGACAAAAATCTTTTGGCAACTTGGCCCAAACTAACGCTAAGTGAGAAGCAGTCTCCTTGGCCACCCGAAATACCTCCGCGGTGATAAAATTTCGGATGTTGTGTCTACGACTCAAAGATAAGTCCTACAGATATCTTCTGATGGCCTAGTAACGCATCTGACTGTGCTCTGCCAGAAAACTCCCGTGTCAATAGGCACGATGAAAATCTCGACGGACGCATTGGGTACACCACTTGAAAATCACTAGGACTCGACTCCTATAAGACCTCAACGGCCTGAGTCGAATTACACCAGCATTTGTTCCAGATTCGAGTCCAGGGACCCGAGTCTGATGAAGATCGTGTTGTTTTGTCCCGTGACAGTTAACTAGCCCCGATCCGTCGGGTGAGTCAGACACACGCATCAACAATCCCTATGAACTAACTTGTTTTTTCCTAAAAAACATGACCAAATGCAGAGCACCCGAAAGATTGTAGAGTCTCCAGTAGAATCTACGATTCAACTGAACACTCGGGGGCTACTAACATGGATATACCCTACGGGTGCACAATATTGGTATACCCAGTCCAGCCCAAGGAAGGCCCACACGAGGATTTGCAGCCCAAGAAGTTTTCGGGTGGCCCAAGCCCGTGGCGAATTCGACTCCGTGGAGGACAAGTCTAGATTAGATAGAATTTCAAAGGGTATCAACCCTAATATGTAACCGACTTGACCTATCCCGAGACCTGACATATCTATATAAAGGCCAGGAGGGTACGGCGAGAAGGATCCAACTCACCTCATACACACACCTCCACGCCAGATTGCATATGCGCACCCTGTAACCTTCGGTTTCGCCGTAATCAAGAACAGACAAGCACGAGTAGGGTTTTCCCTCTCGGGCCCTGAACCTGGGTAAACCTCGTGACCCCGCATTGCTTGCATGTTAACCGTTTCGCTACTTCCAGCATCCCCATCTTCTCGAAACCCAAGTCCATAACAATGGACATTGACGAGTTGAACCCTCGTCGCACGCCTTGGGCTAGGAACCAGTCAGCTTCATGCCCCGTTCATAGGCAATGTTGCAAGGATTAAATTGCTCTCGGTATCGAGCAATGTGGTGAGCAGTTGGGTGAACTAGACGAAGATGGACCGACATTGAGCAGTTGGCGTGTACATCGACCTATGTTGCTGGTTGCTCTAACGACTTGCACGTAAAGCCGGTGTAGACTCTCGTTCGCACTCGGGCTAAGTCGATACCTAGGCCGTCGACAAAAGCCGGATGATTTTAGATGAATTTCTGACGAGGCTCGGTTTGGAACCAAGATAGACGGTGTCATGATTTGAGCTTCATCGTGTAGCCGCGTTGCGAATGTCGGTGAGCTAAGACACGACATCTTGTGATAAAATTCACCGCCACATTTTCAAGCCGCTTGATGGTTATCTTGCCAGTGCTCTTGGCACGATTGCATCGACAAACAAGGCATAGGACGTGTAGTCCCTACTAATTTTTTGTAAGGAAAATGACAAAGAGCCCGCAGAGGGAATATCACTTTACACCACATATTGGTGCTATTTTGCAGAAAACAACAATTTGATTTTTGTTTTGCACAAAACACCACTTTTGCGGGTAATAGTTTGCAGAGAACATAAAAGTGGAGATTAAGAACCCTGATAGCCTAAAATGGATCGTATGGGCACCTAGAGGGGGTAAATATGTGTTATTCCAAATTTTAATACTTTTTCAGATTTAGGCTTGACACAAAGTTAAATTCTCTAGATATGAAATTAAGATGAATTTCTCTATATGTAAACCTATATACTAAGCGAGTAAAGACAGTGAGAGGAACAAGGTAATCATAGTGGAGCACGCGGAGACATATAATTTATTTTACCTTCCTTTCTTGTTAAGGGAAATATGTCCGCGTTAGAGGGGTGGACGGTACTAAGACCACCACGTCATAATAGACCTCACACTATTCTTCAATGGATCTCGCCACAATAATCCTAATCCACCTTTCCACTATTTGCTACCCTTTAAGGCAAGAACGGTGCCTTTACAACACTAGCGGGACACACGTCCACAACTGAATTGGAGGCTCCCGTGATGACAATAAGCTGCCACAAAAAATAAGTTTATCAATAACTGAAATTGAGATCTAGATATTTGTAAGAAATACTAGATTAAGAATCCTCCAAGTGAATGGAAGGAAAATGAAGATCTTGATTGGCGCCGATGAAGATCGAAGACTCCTCCTTTGATTCCCAAAAGATCGGAGCCTTCGGGTGGTTGAAAGTGGAGATCTCACAAGAATTGGAATGAACAACACTGAAATTTTTCATAGGATCCAGAGGTTCTGAAATGGGGATTAATTGGGGTATTTATACCCCCTACCAAAAGCCAGCCGTTGGAAGAATCTGGGGCTGGATAATCCGGCCTAAGTGGGGTCGGATAATCCAGCTAGGACAAACATCTGGATCGAAGACGGAAAATCCAGGCCAAATGTCCGCCCCCATACCGCGTGACGTGCGTTGGCTGCCTTCTGCAAAATTCTGGGGGCGGATTATCTGGCCCGATCCAAAAACTCCGGCCCTAGCCCAACAATTTGGGAGGGGGGGGGGACTTTGCCCCAAACCGCCTGACGTGCCTTATCTGATCTTGAGAGAAATCCCTAGGGGACGGATTATCCGGTCCGGGAAAAAACTCCGGTCCTGACCGAACAATCCCGGGGAAACTCCGCCCCCATACTGCTTGAAGCTCCTTGGCACCTTTGTCGATCGAGACAGGGGCAGATAATCCGCCCTCAAAACTCTTGTTTAGCTGCATTTGGTGTAAAATAATCTGCAGCACTAAACACACAATTAAATAATCTTTGGAATAACACACAAAACACTAAAGATTATAAAATGTTCTTTCATAGCCCCTTAGTGATTTCGGTTCCTCTGTCAGCGGGTCTAGCTCACGCTCAAGCTGTCGAACTGGTCCAGTTCATCCAGATTGATTACTTGAGTGGAGGCGGCCACTGACACCATGGTCTCTGGCAACGGCGGGGCGAAGGAGACCGAAAACCGGCGACGAGGATGGGGATACAAGGAGTTGAGAACTTTTATAGTCCTACAAGTTTTTTGTGTCGGCTTGGATGTTCTTGGTGCTTGAGCAGGTCGGCTCTCACATTGCTACTGGTGTTGTTGGATTCGGGGTGCTTATTGCTGGTAATTAATTTGTGAAAAATCTTGTCTATTCGATTTTGGTTAATGTGTCATAGGTTCTCGCAATTTCCTATTCATTTCTTTCGTGTTTTGGACTTAATATTCTGGCCCTAAATCTATGTCTAAGTGTGTGGATTTCTGACAGAAAAAGGAGGACCAAATTCAAATTCTTTCTTAAGTAAATTCATATAAAGTTTCTAACACTAAGAACTACTCAAAATAACTTGTTAACTACTAGTAGATGTGCACGTGCAACGCAAGTAGTCCATAATAATTTCATGTAATCCATGATAATTTACTCCATTAAAAGTCATGTTCTCATAGGTCAAGATTAAAAATCTTCATAAATCTTCCAAGCATTTGTAACTCTTCTTGGTGGTGCTCCTAGCTATAATTAAGGTCCAGTATAATTTACTCAACTAAAAGTTTGTTCCTGTATGTAAGATAGAAAACTTCCAAACCTCTTCCAATATATATGTACCTCTTCGTGGTTGTGCTCATAGCTGGAATGAAGGTCGCAATGGCACTTACCAAAGTATCTCGCTACTCGTCCCAATCAATAATGCAATGTTGTTTTCATAAACCATGTTAACCAAATAAGTAAAATGGAATAAACTGTGTAAAACTATAGTTTGCATTTTTTGTAAATATTCATACCAAATCCCAATTTGAATCAAAATGATTTTGCTCCCCACACGACAACCAAACCACACGCGCACACACACCACACTTCCACATGTCACTCTCAATATACCCATCTTCGTGTTCCATTTTCCTCATCCTTTATTATGGGGATCACTTCCACCTTCTCCCAACCTCTATTATGGGCTTCCACCTTAGAATATGTCGAACATCGGACCATGCCTCGTGAAAGGAATACTATCAAGGGCTGACCCTTGCACAGCGAAATGAAAAAATGATTATATTTCAGAGAGACATTGGGTAAATGAACATCCAAGTGATAATCATAAAAAGTCACATGCCTAAACTTGAATTTTTAGTTCTGAAAACAAATAAAGATCTTCGCACTCAGCTGAAAATGAACATTCAAAGAAGATACACGGTTTACTACCAACTGAAGATTAAACCCCAAATATATAATTAAAACACAGACAATATCAAATGCCATTGTGTGGTGGAATAAATATAAATGTACCTATTTTCTATGGCTGTTGCACAACAAGTTATGAATGTATTTATTTCTAGAATTCTGCACTACTGAACCAGTGCCAAACACACACAATAAACATATGTGTGCCAAATTCGAACAACAAAATATTTCAAAAAATAAGCCTCCTAGGTTTGTCCACAAGATTGTTATGAGTACACTTAGTTAAGGATACCATGCGACCCTCATACAGTAGTTATTTAAGTTAGTCGAATCTTCAATTTTAGGTGAGAAAATTCATGAAGCGGAAAAAATAATTAACTTTCATATAGAAAAGCTAAGGAAGCTAATCCATGCCAAATATGTTGTGACACTCTCGTTAGACTGACCTATGCATACAAAAGACATCAGACTTGGGGTCGTCGTGTGAGAGAAATATCAAATATGTCCGTGTTCTGAGGCAATGCTCTCAGGTATCCCAATTTCTAGCTTCTTGGGGAACTGCCATTATGTTTTAACAGATTAAAACTTTAGAGACTACCGCTTCTACGCTGAAAAGAGCTCCATATTGATCCGTTGAAATGACACCATGTAAGTTATAGTTTGAGATAAAACCCAAGTTGTCCTTTCTTAAATTTTGGTATGCTAAGCATAAGTAAGATGTTTACAACCAAAGTCGGATGAGCATGTCTTTGTAGGTTATTTCGAATGACCATTGGGTATTCCTCCATAACACCAAGGACAAAAGGGTTTGTCGCTTGAAATGTGAAGTTTCTTGAAAAAAAATCGCAAAAGTTAAGTGGGAGGACAATAGAACTTTGATAAGGTTAACGAACCTTAGCTATATGTGCTGAGTTGCGCAGCGCCGGAAAACGTTTTGGAGGCAGCCATAATGCTCATAGCTCATGTGCCTCAAAGGTTGTGGTCACGAAGGTCTAAGTTCCTATTGAACCAAGTAGGTCGGATAGACAATAAAATGATGATATTTGAGAGTAAATCATTGTTGTCTGACAATGATAAACCGACTACATGCAAAGAAGCGATGATGGACCCTGACTCCGTCAAATGGCTTGAAGCCATTAAATGCGTGATAGTTCCATATACGAGAAATCGAGTTTTTTGAACTTGGAAGACCCTTCGGAAAGGTGTAAAAACCTATCGGTCGTATTTGGATCTATAAAAAAACATACATGGATATTTCACATCTATGAAATAGTCGACATGTCATAAAGTATTTTATGACAATGTTCAAGGAGTTGACTATGACAAGATTTGATCTTTCATAGCGATATTTAGTCTGGACGGATTAATATAGCAACCACTACATATAATTTGGTATATGGTAGTTGAATAAACAAAACAAAGTTCTTCTAATAGAATGGTTCCCAAGGACGTGTACACGACACGGTCCAAAGGGTTTTGTTAAATTCAAAGGATGCTAAAATGGCATGCAAACTTCAATGGTTGAAGTAAGCATCGCGGAGTTGGAAACTTCACCGTGATGAAACTGTTAAAGGAGTTTTTTCATCACAAGACGATGAAGATGCTTGCATTTGCAAGAAATTAAGTGGGAGCGCTGAGACATATTTCTAATACATTATATGGAGGACATCTTGTTGATTGAAAATGATGTATCTTTTATTGACAAAGGTTAAGAATTTTATTTCGATGAAAGACTTAGGCAAAACCCGAATATTTAGCATGAATGTCTACATAGATAGACTGTGACGCTAATATGGTTATGCCAAACGTACATATATGAGATATTGAAGGGGTTCAATATAAAAACGACGAGAAAAGGATCTTGTCGCATAGAAAAAAATTGAATCAAGACTCAAGTGTATTAACACTTGATAAGTGAAACAAGATTCAAGTGCTTTGACACTTGATCAGTGAAACCACAAGAATGTTTTGATCAATCATACCATGATATGTACACATCCAGATATGTTCTATGCTCTAAGTGTTATGAGCATATACCAGAATGAATCATAAAATGATCATTGGACGATAGTAAGGAAATTCTTATGATCTTTTGGAAGAACTAATAATATATTTGTGTAGAGGTGACAAACAATTACAAATAGTTCATTATAAAGTGTTACATTGATACTAGTTTTGCCACAAGATACAAATTATATTTATCTCAATTTAAAATAGGGGTGGCACAATGAAATGGAAAGAAAGTTTTCATGATGGATTTGGATGAATTCCAAAGTTAAGTCATTATGACGGATACTACAATAAAAGGCTAAGTATATGACTGCTATAGTAGCAGCAAAGGAGGACATTTGTGTCAAGTAGTTTGTTATCAAACTAAGATGTGGTTCGCAACAGGCTAACACTAAAGATATATTGTACGACAATAGTATCGACATGATTTAACCCCAAGAAACTAAAGGTCTCATCAAAAGACCAAATTTATACAATGCCATCTCATTGGAAAATGAATGATGCGTGAAGACGTAAAGACATGCAAATACACACGGACCTGAATGCGTCATATCCATAGATTATGTTAACCACTTACAATCGCGTATATGGAACACCGGAAAGCCATAGGTGTTCAATACGCAAAGTTTTTAAACTAGATTATTGTCTCTAGTGCAAGTGGGAGACTGAAGGGAATATGCCTGAAAGGCAATAATAAAGTGTTTATTATCGTATTCCTTATTTATAATAAAATTTTATTTTGCATGCTATAATTGTATTAATATGGAAACGTTAATACATGTGTGTTTAATAAACAAATAGAAAGTTCCTAGTTATGCCTCTCTTATAAACTAGCTCGTTGATTAACAAGATGATCATAGGTTTCCTGATCATGGACATTGGATGTTGTTAATAACGAGGTCACAACATTGTTGAAATGATGTGACGAACATTCATCTGAAGTATAGCATTACGATCAAGGTAATTGTGTTTATATTGCTATAACATCCGAAGTAATATTAGTCCTTAGACCATGAGATCATGTCAATTACTAACATCGGAAGAGTATCTTCATAACATCAAACGTCACACCGTAACAGGATGATTATAAAGATGGGTCCAGTGCTACGAAGGTGTTATGTTAAGGCTCATGGATCAAGAGTGGAATTTGCCCATCCCGATAACGGATAGATATACTCTGGGCCCTCTCGGTGATATCACATTAGTTAGCTTGCAAGCAAGTGATTTGATCACTAGAATGTTATATCACATGAACGAGAAAAGAATATATGTCGGTAACAAGATCAAACTAGGTATGGAGATACCGATGATCGAATCTAGGACATGTAATATATCGTGAGACAAAGGGATTGAGTTACATGCGTATAAGGTTCACATGATCACAGAAGTCATCGTTGAATGTGTGGGAGTCAGTACGGATCTTCAGGTCCCGCTGCTGATTATTGATCGGAGAGGGGTCTCGATCATGTCTAGATTATTCGCGAACCATAGGGTGACACACTTAAGGGATACCGACACCATTCGGAGAAAATGATATGCCAGAGAAAGAAAAAGAAAGTGCAGAAATTTATTTCACTAGACACCGGAATCATTTCGGTTGAAATTGCTGAAACTGGTTCTGCATGTGAAATTGAAATGTTATAAGGTGTTTTATGTGAATGTTTGTTAATTAGAGTAATTAAAAAATTTGAATAAAATAAATAAAAGAGTTTTATTAAATGAGAGCTTGCATTAATTTTGATGGAAAATTAATGCATGTGAGTGGAATTGTGAGTGGAGGTGTTTTTATGTGAGTGGAGCTTCCACCACATGAACGAGGGAGAGGTGGGGGAACCCTCCATGGCCGGCGGCCATGCCCCCTTGGGCTGCCCCTCCCCTATAAAAGGACCCCCTCCTCTCACTTCTCTCACACACCTCTCATGAAGGATCTCTCTCCTCCTTTAGAATTCCCCATGGTCTCGGATCAGCGAGATACATGTTCTCGGTGGTTTTTCTGGAAGGATTTGTTGCTTCCGCTGCTTCGCTGGAGCGAGGGCATGGAGGTTGTCGGGGTACCCGGACATGTGTGCGATCACGAATGTACCACTGCTCTGCGGTGCTGGACTTGATGGTGCTGGACCGGCTGGACCAGATGGACTTCATCACGATCTTGAGATCAGCAAGCGTTCGACTATATCATCCACGAGTACAACCTCGTTAACGCTATTCGGTCTTCGAGGGTATGTATTCTATGGATGTATATCCACCCGTTGCTTGTATCTAGTAGATAGATCTTGGTACTTAGTTGTTTCCATCATAGGAAATTTTTTGTTTTCTATGCTGCGAAGCATACACAACAATAGCACCAATATATGTTGGTATCTGCTTCTAGTGCTATATTTTAGCGTTGTAAAATGTCTTTGCAAAAATGTATCTGTTTTTAGCGCGCGTAGGTGGTTTGTGCTTCACATGACGCTGCATTTCACAATGCACGCCAAGTAGTGCTTCACCATCCGCTAGAAAATACAACGCGCGCAGCACAAACACCAATTCTACACAAAAAAGTCTGAAACAAAGCCAAAAAAAACTTAAAATAGACTAGAAACATATTACATAGAACATAGTTCAAACAAACAGAGCACACACTAGTTCACACTAAAAATGCAACGTAGAATGAAGCTTGTCGGTAGCAGTAATAAAGGTAGACTAGACTAAGTTGTTCACCATTAAACTAGAAATCAGAATCCTCCTCCTCCTCCGTCGAGGACCCCATCAGTGTCGACGAGAGCTGGTCTAGCCAGCGGTCGTCGTCGACCGTCTGCGGGCTGGCAAGTTGTGCCTTGAATAACGTGCGGCGGCGTGCGTTGTAGGCCCTTCTCCCCTGGCGATATGCCTTGGGCTCCTCGATCCTCTACGAGTAGAAGATGACCTCGACGTTGACGTCCTTCGGAAAGTGGACGACCCACTCGGCCCTCACACGCTCATCCTCCTCGGCGCCACGGAGGCACCGGAGCCACGCTTTGTGGCACCGCTTCTCCTCATTGGTGACAAGGCGCAACAGCGGCGTGGACAGCTCTGCTTGCTCGTGCGTCCACACGTTGTGGAAATTCATTTGCGCGGGGGCGGCCAAGGCGCTACGCCGCCGCGTCGAAAGCGCATGCGATCTTAACACCTCTGCTGGAGCTACCCATGGGAGGGCTCCCTCGCGCTCAAACCACGGCTTTTATCACGGACGCTAGTTGTGACCCTTGTTGGAGATGCTCAAAGTGCTATTATCTCCAGCTCACACCATCGTCACCATCCTTGTTTTGTTGTGACCAGCATGTGTCTGCCTGAGGTTTAACCGTATAGACCCTAGTTTTTTTAAGAAAAACGCCAATTTGGTACATCAACTTGTCTAAAATAAGAGCATTGGTCACGAAGTTGCAAAACACGAACAACGGGTCATGAAGTTGCCTGTTTTGGTCACTCCATCACATTGAATGTTAGCTTGCTGATGTACCGGGCAACTTGTTTTATGAATCAGCTCTTCTTCTCTTTTTCTTATTTCTTTAATAAAATGCATTCATATCTTTTTGCGAATTAACCCTAAAAATTATGTTTCTTGTCTTTTCAAGGGCTAATTAGTAGAAAAGCAGTCCGCCATGTCAGCAAGCTAACGTCCACCATGACGAAGTGACCAAAACATTCGTGTGGGGCAACTTCGTAACTGGTAGTTCGTGTTTTGCAACTTTGTAATCAATTCTCTCGTTCCGGACAAACTGAGGTACCAAATTGGACGTTCTGCTTTTTGTTGAGTGTATATGTATACTAGATAGGTAGGCGCGCTCCGCCGCGTCGTCTTCACCTTGTTGTTGCATGTATTATGTCGTGCGTCGTGGAAGTGTGTGGTTTTTTGGTTGATACGACGTACAATGTGTTTTCATGCGGTGCGGTCGTTGGGTTAGGCGGCCCGGATCGTGCATCGAGGGAACTATTAATTGATTTTGGTTGAGTGGCATGAGTGGGGTGATGGGCTTCTTGCTGTCAATTTATTCCTGCACGTGGATGGTACGTGTCGTCTGTGGCTGTGCATGCATTTTTGGCTTGTTGTTTGGGTTGAAAGCAGAGTTCCTGCTATTACTATATAGATATACGTCCTTGGTTGCTTCATCTACCTTATTATTTTGTGTTTGTTTTCTTCTTTCCAGTTTGCTAGGGTGTTGTTGTGTGTGTAGGAAAAATGGGTCCATTTGATAATGCCGCTAGGAGGAGCGGTTTGGGCAGTGTGAATGGGCCTCTGCATGGGGTGTGGGTTCTGATGGGCCTGTGCGAGGTTCTGCCAAATTCTCTGGAGTTTGTGCTGAGGGTGGTGATGTTATGTTGGTCGTTGAGAATGGTGTTGGGAGGAGCAGTAGAGGTTCCAATCTTTAATAAGATAGAGCCCCCTGTGTTTACAATGCTAGTCCCTGGATCAATAGCTAGCATCCACAGTTAAGATGTAATATCAAGAAACAAAGGTCATAATATAACTTTATAACCAGGAATAACATAGTTTTATTACATCTTAAATAGATCATTTGGCTATTACATTACATTGCAGCGGAATAACTATAGTCATGGGGTCCTTCATCTTCAAAGTGCCATAGGCAGATGTTGGTTGTAGACTTTGTAATCCTAATCAATCAATCTTCACTAAAACAATCAAACCTGCAACATACAAGTTACAGCCACAAGGGTCAATACATTTGAATTGTATTGGCAAGTGATACTATGGTAGTATAGTGGAGTCTATCATCTATATGCATTTGGCTAAGTGGAGTTGAGGCTTGCATTGCTCAAAATAGATTTTTCCTTAACATTTGAAAATACTAAGTTTTGCTTGGCAAAAATCATTTTTCTCAATCAAAGATTTGAAGATCCTTTAACCAAGGCATCTCTCAATCAAAGATTGAAGATTTCAAACAACCCTTGTTCAAACCACAAGATTTTAACTTAGAAATTTGAATGATGAGATTCTTGATTGCTTCCATGTCTTGATGCTCAAATTGTCCTTTACCAGGGACATGGCTAAGTACTTAGATTTTACACTCTGCAGAGGTGGTGCACTTTCCCCACAAGACTTGGTTTCCCAAGACAAGATCTTTCAGAAGCCTTCCCTTAGACCAAAATGGACGTGTTCCAACCTATCAAACACTACCACCCTCTGTCCATATGGCTAAGTTCTTGCAACCTATATGATCATGGCAGAGCCCATATTGCCAAGTGGTTGCACTTGAAGCTTCTCAACATTTGACATCTCAAATCTCTTTGTTCCTGGGTGGCCATCCACAAGTGAGATACACAAGGTAAACCATAAACATGGGCCTTGTGAACCACTCAACCAAAAACCACCAAGCAAGTCCCATTCCACCCAGGTGATTCATTAACTTAGTTGTTTTATTAAACAAAATCACAAGTCCTCAGACTTAGAAATTCTTTTCCATAGTATGAATATATTTCCACCCTTGTTTTCTACTAGCTAGGCTAAGCTTGATAGTAATAGGAATCTTAACTTAGGGAGATTTCCACTAAGGTTTCATCTACTAGGTTTTCCCATAGCAAGGTTTATACTTAGCAAAATTCCATGCAAGTTTTACTTACCAAAATCACTAATGCATAGTGAAAGTAATGGGACAAAAAGTATGAAGCATCACTTGCCTTTTTGGTAAAGGGTATAGGTTCACTCCTTGATCTTTGCAATGTTCACACACTTCAAGTCACTACAAATCAATCAAGCAAACAATATTTCAATCTACCACTCAAGCAAAACAACACATAAAATAACAAAGTCAAAGTAATGCATGCAAGCATGCCAAGCTTTGTTTTGTTTGAAAAAGTGGTTCCTAATGGGTCATGAACATTTGAAAACACCTAATGGTCATTTTGTAAAGTGGCAAAGTCATTTGCAAAAGGTTTCACCTCAAAACCATTTTCAAAACAAAGTATCATTTTATGTGGTGTAGAAATATTTTTTTACTAAGGCAAGACAGGGGCATGGTTAGGCGCGCAAGACCAAGGCAAGGATGTTTGCGTGATCGAGAAGACGCAGGGCGGTCAGTGCTTACCGGGGGAGGTCGTCGGAGAGGTTGCAGACGCGGCGGCGTTCGGAAGCTTGACGTAGCCGACGCTCTGGGGCGCCCGCAGTCGAATGAAGGGCACAGGCAGGTGCGTCAGGAGGTGGGGAAGGTGCGAGCTAGGTCGAGAAGGCACGGAGCGATGCGGTGCTGCTGTATTTTAGCCTAGAACCTCGTCGGAGACGGCGGCGGTGTAGAAGAAAATTACGACAGCCTGGTGGCTCTCGAGGCGTGGGGTTTGGGGGAAATGAAAGAGGAGAGGAAGGTGGTTAAACGAGCGTGATCGCGGGGGATTTCAATTCGCAGAATAACTCGCATTGATTCGGTTTAAAACACGGAGGAAACAGTCAGGGGCGAGTTCATCGGGGTGAAGACGACGATGATCTGGCTGTGGGGCCCGGCGTCAGTGGGGGAAAACGTTTCAAGTGGGGTCCTTTGGTCAGCGTCTGTGCGGGTTACTTCGTGAGTGGAAGAAAACGTTTCGAGGAAGGGGGACTGGGCTGCGAGTGGGCTTATTGGGCTGGCTCAGTTGGGTCAGGTATGTTTCCCTATTTTTTTTTCTGTCTGATTGTTTTATCTTTTTCCAATACTATTTTCTATTTTGAATATTCAAACAAACAAATCAAACAACACTTAATTTGATTCAAACAATCACTAAACTTTGTAAATTTTGAATTTGGTTCTGTTTATCAACATAAACCAAATCCCAAAATAAAATAATAATTTTTATTCTTTTTAGGATCCATTCTTTAATTAAATAAAATGGATCTTTAGTTATTTAATAAAATAGGGTTTGATTTAATTAATAAAATCTCCATTTGAAATCCAAATATTTTCAAAACCAAACCAGTAGGTTTCATTTGGAAATAAAGATATTTGGAAAACTTGTTTAAAACAAAATAACATTTTTATTTATGGTCCATTAGCAATTAAATAAATGGGCCTTAGTTATTAAATCAAATAGGATTTGTTTTATTAAAGTATTTATTTTGAAATCTAAAATAAAGCCAAAACACTTCAGTAGGTTTTATTTGAGAATATAAAATATTTGGAAAACTTATTTAAAATAAATAACTAAGTTTTAGTGTTTATTTAAAATGGGAAAAGCCTTTACTTAAATAAAATTTGGATATTAAATCCTTATTATTCTATTTTAATTAAACCTTTGCTATTTTTATCAAAACAAAATGTTTTATTTTCAAAAGTTTGTCCAAGGTTTAATTTGGCTTTATAAAATAATCTTTATTTAAAAAACATCTATTTCTTTTGAAAACCAAATCTTTTTACTTAAAAGATCCAAAATAGTAGTTCCAAAATATTTTATTTTCTTTTATCAAATGTTTACTCTTTTAAATTTCTTTAGGATTTTATTTGATCCAAATAGGTTTTGATTTCCCAATTGGATTCAAAAAGTTTCTTCTGGCCCTGAAAATCAAACAAAGTTTTATTTTATTCATTTATTTTTCACATTACAAGATTTGGAAAATCTTGGGATGTGACAGGCTACCACCCTTAAAATAAATCTCGTCCCGAGATTTGGGGAGGCTAGGGTTACAAGTAGGCTCAGACAACTAGTGTACTACCACCCTTAAAAAAAATTCAAACAAAAATTACATATTGTCCTTCTTGGGATCCTGGAAAAACTTCTCTAAGCAACATTTGCATTGTGTCCTTTGTTTTCATACTTGACTCATGGGCCAAGGTTGAGATCCTTCATAGACTTGTTTAACTTGTTCTTCATCTTTTCTGGACAACTGCTTACATAGTGGCCTAGTTCCTTGCATTTGAAACACATCACTTGGCTGATATCTTTCTTTTCCTTGGGTAAAAATTCTTCTTGTTTGTTTCCTTGGTTCTTCTTCTTTTCTGGGCATTCACTGGCATAGTGTCCCTTCTCTTTGCAATTGTAACATTGCAACTGGATTATGTCCTTCTTCTTCTTTTTGGGTCTCTCCAAAGCTAGGAGTTCTTCTAGTTCATGTTCTTCATAGGTGGGAGATCTTTCTCTCTTCTTGGGGCATTGATCTTCATGTTCCTTGGATGCATGATCCTTGTATCTAAAATTATTGCTAGCTTGGGTTCCTTCTAGAATAGCATATTTGTCATCCTTGTTGTCATTAGCTCTTTGGGAAAAGTTTTCTCCCATGTTGATCATTTGAGTAACCAATCCTTGCAACAATTGGGTTTGAAGTTTCAAAATCCTTTGTATGGCTGGGTCTAGTCCATTGTTGTTGGCTAAAAGCTGAGTTGTCTCTTGGCTCAACTGATTTTGGGTTACTATAAGTTCTCTCATGTTGTCCTCTTGGTTGGGGTTGTCATCAACCTTGATGTTGGAGTTTCTTGGAGTAGTCATCTGTTTGGGTTGAAGGGAGATTAGAATAGGCAAGATATTTCTAAGATAATATTTCTAATCACACACATCACAATTCACACAAGCAATGTGCAAGCAATCACAAACCAACACTTCACTCAAACAACAAAGTTCAAGCACATACTTAGGCAACAAAATATTTTTTTTGTTACACCACATAAGTTGGTGTGTTTGACTTAACTAAAATACGGTGGTCCATCTACATAGTTCACTTGTGATCTTTCCTTCCTTCTTGGTTGATTCTTCTTGCATGAGATTATGGTTTCCTTGAGAAAAACTCTTGGTTGCAATACTTCAAATGATGTAGGCTTCTTCTAACTTTTGCATTCCCTCAGTCTCTAAATCTTGAGCAAGATTTCCTTGTCTCACTTGTAGTCCTTAGTGGTATCCAAGTTGGAAGTCCCTTGTGAATATGCTGAAGATGTTGAAGTCATTAGAGTTGAAGAAGTTGAAGTCATTAGAGTTGAAGAAGTTGAAGAAGTCCTTTGCACGTGGTGCAGTCTTTGGTCTTGGGTAGGTTTTTCCATCAAGTTGAAATAGAAGAGAAGTAGAGTTGAAACCAAAATGGTTGAGGAAAGAGTTTACAAGATTTGTTTGTAAATAAGTTTTTGAACAAAACAACTCCTATTTTTCTAAGGGTTTTTGTCCAATCCTAGGGTTTACAAATCCTACAGGCAACACAATGCTCTGATACCATCTATAGAGGTTCCAATCTTTAATAAGATAGAGCCCCCTGTGTTTACAATGCTAGTCCCTGGATCAATAGCTAGCATCCACAATTAAGATGTAATATCAAGAAACAAAGGTCATAATATAACTTTATAACCAGGAATAACATAGTTTTATTACATCTTAAATAGATCATTTGGCTATTACATTACATTGCAGCGGAATAACTATAGTCATGGGGTCCTTCATCTTCAAAGTGCCATAGGCAGATGTTGGTTGTAGACTTTGTAATCCTAATCAATCAATCTTCACTAAAACAATCAAACCTGCAACATACAAGTTACAGCCACAAGGGTCAATACATTTGAATTGTATTCGCAAGTGATACTATGGTAGTATAGTGGAGTCTATCATCTATATGCATTTGGCTAAGTGGATTTGAGGCTTGCATTGCTCAAAATAGATTTTTCCTTAACATTTGAAAATACTAAGTTTTGCTTGGCAAAAATCATTTTTCTCAATCAAAGATTTGAAGATCCTTTAACCAAGGCATCTCTCAATCAAAGATTGAAGATTTCAAACAACCCTTGTTCAAACCACAAGATTTTAACTTAGAAATTTGAATGATGAGATTCTTGATTGCTTCCATGTCTTGATGCTCAAATTGTCCTTTACCAGGGACATGGCTAAGTACTTAGATTTTACACTCTGCAGAGGTGGTGCACTTTCCCCACAAGACTTGGTTTCCCAAGACAAGATCTTTCAGAAGCCTTCCCTTAAACCAAAATGGACGTGTTCCAACCTATCAAACACTACCACCCTCTGTCCATATGGCTAAGTTCTTGCAACCTATATGATCATGGCAGAGCCCATATTGCCAAGTGGTTGGACTTGAAGCTTCTCAACATTTGACATCTCAAATCTCTTTGTTCCTGGGTGGCCATCCACAAGTGAGATACACAAGGTAAACCATAAACATGGGCCTTGTGAACCACTCAACCAAAAACCACCAAGCAAGTCCCATTCCACCCAGGTGATTCATTAACTTAGTTGTTTTATTAAACAAAATCACAAGTCCTCAGACTTAGAAATTCTTTTCCATAGTGTGAATATATTTCCACCCTTGTTTTCTACTAGCTAGGCTAAGCTTGATAGTAATAGGAATCTTAACTTAGGGAGATTTCCACTAAGGTTTCATCTACTAGGTTTTCCCATAGCAAGGTTTATACTTAGCAAAATTCCATGCAAGTTTTACTTAGCAAAATCACTAATGCATAGTGAAAGTAATGGGAAAAAAGTATGAAGCATCACTTGCCTTTTTGGTAGAGGGTATAGGTTCACTCCTTGATCTTTGCAATGTTCACACACTTCAAGTCACTACAAATAAATCAAGCAAACAATATTTTAATCTACCACTCAAGCAAAACAACACATAAAATAACAAAGTCAAAGTAATGCATGCAAGCATGCCAAGCTTTGTTTTGTTTTAAAAAGTGGTTCCTAATGGGTCATGAACATTTGAAAACACCTAATGGTCATTTTGTAAAGTGGCAAAGTCATTTGCAAAAGGTTTCACCTCAAAACCATTTTCAAAACAAAGTATCATTTTATGTGGTGTAGAAATATTTTTTTTTTACTAAGGCATTAAACTATAGGGTTCACCAAATATGTTTTCAAACCACAAAACTTGGGGTTTGGGGTCAGAGAGTTTAAAAGAAAACGTTTTCCAAAGGTTTTCTTCCAAAACCATTTTTAATAAATAAACCACATTTCTATTTCACTAGAAATGGTTTTAAATTAAAGAATCATTATTTTGTTTCACCAAATACAATTTTGAAACCACAAAGTGTTTCCTATGGTCAGTAGGTTTGATCCAAAACATTTCCCAAAGTTTTCTTTACAAAAACATTTTCATAACCAAAATCTTTATTTTCATTTGGCTAGAAATGGGCTAAATCAAGTTTTCCATCCTAAACTTTACCAAATACATTTTCCAAACTATGGGTTGGTTCCTAGGGTCAGTGAGTTCAAATCAATCCAATTGCCACAGATTTTAACCCCAAATTCATTTTTAAACAATTTTTACATTCTTAACAATCATACAAATGTTTCTGCAAAAACCAACAAGCTAACAGATACTATTTGCTAAACCAAGGGCATGGTTGGCTAGGGTTTGTTCCACTGATTCCAACGATATAAAGTTTGCAAAAATGGGACGTGTGGTTTGAAAGTTACAAGGGTTTGAAAATCATATCTCAATCAGATTTCAAATCTGTTTTTAAACAAACCTGGCCACGCGTCGCGTCGTCATTCGTTGGTAACGGTTCGGCCGGATTGATCTCTCTGTATCGTTGGATCTAAGTGAGATCGTGCGGTGCAGAGACACTACTTACCCTTTCGCATATGTTCTATCGCATCCGTTAGATCACGATCCTACGGTTGCTAGCACGCTTGTCAAAGATCCGCGGCGCTGGCGGTGGCGGGTGGCGACGCACGCTCGGGCAGGAGGTTTCCGGCGAAGCTAGGAAGCGAGAGGAGTAGGGGAGGTGCTCACCAGAATCGTGAGGGCGTGGTGATGCTGGACGTGTGGTCGACGTGGTAGGGGGCGCACGGGAATGGTGGCGATTGCTCGTCGGAGACGTCGTCGGCGTACGGCTCTGTCCACGGTCGAAGGCGACGTTGTAGATCGCCCTAAGGCAAGATAGGGGCATGGTTAGGCGCACAAGACCAAGGCAAGGATGTTTGCGTGATCGAGAAGACGCGGGGCGGTCAGTGCTTACCGGGGGAGGTCGTCGGAGAGGTTGCAGACGCGGCGGTGTTCGGAAGCTTGACGTAGCCGACGCTCTGGAGCGCCCGCAGTCGAATGAAGGGCACAGGCAGGTGCGTCAGGAGGTGGGGAAGGTGCGAGCTAGGTCGAGGAGGCACGGGGCGATGCAGTGCTGCCGGATTTTAGCCGAGAACCTCGTCGGAGACGGCGGCGGTGTAGAAGAAAATTATGACAGCCTGGTGGCTCTCGAGGCGTGGGGTTTGGGGGAACTGAAAGAGGAGAGGGAGTGGTTAAACGAGCGTGATCGCGGGGGATTTCAATTCGCAGAATAACTCGCATTGATTCGGTTTAAAACACGGAGGAAACAGTCATGGGCGAGTTCATCGGGGTGAAGACGACGATGATCTGGCTGTGGGGCCCGGCGTCAGTGGGGGAAAACGTTTCAAGTGGGGTCCTCTGGTCAGCGTCTGTGCGGGTTACTTCGTGAGTGGAAGAAAACCTTTCGAGGAAGGGGGACTGGGCTGCGAGTGGGCTTATTGGGCTGGCTCAGTTGGGTCAGGTCTGTTTCCCTTTTTTTTCTGTCTCATTGTTTTATCTTTTTCCAATACTATTTTTTATTTTGAATATTCAAACAAACAAATCAAACAACACTCAATTTGATTCAAACAATCACTAAACTTTGTAAATTTTGAATTTGGTTCTGTTTATCAACATAAACCAAATCCCAAAATAAAATAATAATTTTTATTCTTTTTAGGATCCATTCTTTAATTAAATAAAATGGATCTTTAGTTATTTAATAAAATAGGGTTTGATTTAATTAATAAAATCTCCATTTGAAATCCAAATATTTTCAAAACCAAATCAGTAGGTTTCATTTGGAAATAAAGATATTTGGAAAACTTGTTTAAAACAAAATAACATTTTTATTTATGGTCCATTAACAATTAAATAAATGGGCCTTAGTTATTAAATCAAATAGGATTTGCTTTATTAAAGTATTTATTTTGAAATCTAAAATAAAGCCAAAACACTTCAGTAGGTTTTATTTGAGAATATAAAATATTTGGAAACCTATTTAAAATAAATAAATAAGTTTTAGTGTTTATTTAAAATGGGAAAAGCCTTTACTTAAATAAAATTTGGATATTAAATCCTTATTATTCTATTTTAATTAAACCTTTGCTATTTTTATCAAAACAAAATGTTTTATTTTCAAAAGTTTGTCCAAGGTTTAATTTGGCTTTATAAAATAATCTTTATTTATAAAACTTCTATTTCTTTTGAAAACCAAATCTTTTTACTTAAAAGATCCAAAATAGTAGTTCCAAAATATTTTATTTTCTTTTATCAAATGTTTACTCTTTTAAATTTCTTTAGGATTTTATTTGATCCAAATAGGTTTTGATTTCCCAATTGGATTCAAAAAGTTTCTTCTGGCCCTGAAAATCAAACAAAGTTTTATTTTATTCATTTATTTTTCACATTACAAGATTTGGAAAATCTTGGGATGTGACAGGAGCGGCGCGGATGGCTTTGCTGTTGTGGGAGCCACCGCAGACATGGCGGTTGTGGGCACGGAGCGCCACATCATCGTGGGTCCGGGTGTGGATGTTTCGCTGGTGGAGTTTCTCGTGTGCTGGTTATTCCAGTTGATGCAATGGAGGGGCTTGAGGATGGTAAGCACTTGTTTTTTACGATTTGTCTTTCGATGGGAATTTTTGTTTTCTTGTCGCGCTGGAGTCTTTTTATCTGCTGATTCTATGTGTCTGTGCAGCTCAGCAGCTCATGGCGCTGGTTCGAAGCCGGATGTTGCTCGGTGAAGTTTTGGTTGCTGTCGACGGCACCGCCGTGAGGTACTGGACACGTTGGCAGGACGACGGCTACGTGTCAATAGTGGAGAGACGTGTTTCGCGCAGGTGCCATCCTGGCTGCTCCGGCATGTTGACCATCAGGAGTCGTCTTATGGGAAGCGCGACGCAAGCAGAGGAGGACGCGGCGGGTGGTCTTATTCGTGCTCTTCGTTAATGCCGCAGCGTTGTGGTTGCTAATACCAATTGGAGACGCGTGAACCATATGTGTCGGCAAGCCGTTCAGCTTTGTGTGGTTGTTCAGGCTGATCTGTGGGAGAAGCAGCTTATACACCCAATTTGCATCATCATTCAATATCATAATTTACCTCTATTCATTGATATTTGTCTTATTATGAGGTATTACTTATGGCTTTTCATCTGTTTATGCATGTTGGATGATTCTTGGAGGATGGACTGCTGGAGTCTGGATTCTGATGGAAAAGAAGGCATTTCGGTGCAATTTTGCGAAGATCAAAAAAATACCAGAAAAATATGGAAACATATTATTTTACCAGAGGACGAAGGAAGCCATAAGGAGAAGCGAAGGAGGGGGCACAGGGGGCCCACACCCCCTAGGCGCCCACCTAAGGCCGCTCCTAGGGCAGGTGTGGCCCACCTGCCCGGCCTCCTACTCCCCCCTTCGCCTATATCTTCCATTCGGAACCCTAAGCCTCAGGGAGCGACCACAGATAGATTTCCGCCGCCTCTGGGGGCGGAAAACACCGAGAGAGAAAGATCTCTCCGGCAGACATATTTCTGCCGGGGGAATTCCTTCTCGGAGAGGGGAGACCGTCGCCATCAACACCATCATCAAGCTAGGCTTCATCGAGATTATCATCATCATCATCCACACCATCATATCCACCAGCACTGTCATCACCATTCCGCCTCATTGTAACAACTGTGTTGGATATTGCTTTAGTTCTTAGGGGAAACTTTCCCGGTGTTAATTACTATTGTAGTTGATGCTTGTGAGTGGAACCATTGGATTATTGTTTATGTTCAGATTGTTATCCATTACCATATCATCTTTGATCTTGATCCATATGATGTCTTGTGAGTAGTTTGTTGTGTTCTTGAGGACATGGGAGAAGTCATGTTGTTAGTAGTGAATCTGTGATGAGTTATTATTCAATGGTTTAGTATTTAAGTTGTGGTGCTATTCTTCTAGTGGTGTCATGTGAACATCGAGTACATGACACTTAACCATTTATGGGCCTAGGGGAGTGCATTGTGTATTTGGCTACTAATTGCGGGGTTGCCGGAGTGGCAGAAACCTAAACCCCCGTTAGGACACCTTTGCACAAGGGAGTGTAGGATCTCAGAGGTTTTCATGGACGATTTTTCCGTCTATGGAACTTCTTTTGATAACTGTTTGCACAACCTTGATAAAGTTTTGTAGAGATGTGAAGAAACCAACCTTATTCTTAATTGGGAGAAATGCCATTTCATGGTTAATGAAGGGATTGTTCTTGGACAAAAGATCTCTGAAAGAGGCATTGAAGTTGACAGAGCCAAAATTGAAGCAATTGAGAAGATTCCTTGTCCTAGAGATATCAAAGGTATGCGTAGTATCCTTGGTCATGTTGGTTTCTATAGGAGGTTTATTAAAGATTTCTCAAAAATTTCAAAGCCCCTTACTGATCTTCTTCAAAAATATGTACCTTTTGTTTTTGATGATGATTGTAAGGAAGCATTTGAAACCTTGAATAAGGCTTTGACAACTGCTCCTATTGTCCAACCACCTGATTGGAGTTTACCTTTTGAAATCAGGTGTGATGCTAGTGATTTTGCTGTGGGTGCTGTCCTTGGACAACGTGTTGACAAGAAGCTGAATGTTATTCATTATGCTAGTGATGCTGCTCAAAAGAATTATGCTACTGTTGAAAAAGGGTTCTTCGCTATAATCTTTGCTTGTGATAAGTTTAGGCCTTATATTGTTGATTCTAAGGTTACTATTCATACTGATCATGCTGCTATTAAGTACCTTATGCCAAAGAAGGACGCTAAGCCTAGGCTTATTAGGTGGGTGCTTTTGCAAGAGTTTGATTTGCAATTGTGGATAGGAAAGGTGCTGATAATCCTGTTGCTGATAATTTATCTCATTTGGAAAACATTTCTTTTGACCCATTGCCTATTAATGATAGTTTTCCAAATGAGCAGTTAGCTGCAATAAGAGTAAGTCCGCATGAGAGTCCTTGGTATGTTGATTATGCTAAATTTATTGTTTCCAAGTATTTGCCTCCAACCTTTACAGCTCAGCAAAGAGGGAAAATATTTTATGATCTAAGGCATTACTTCTAGGATGACCCACACTTATATAAAGAAGGAGTAGATGGTATTATGCGAAGATGTGTTCCAGAATTTGAACAACAAAAGATATTGAGAAAATGTCATGGCAGTGCTTATGGAGGACATCATGCCGGGGATAGGAACGCACAAAAGGTTTTACAATCTGGATTTTATTGGCCTACCCTTTTTAAAGATGCAAGGAAGTTTGTCTTATCATGTGATGAATGCCAACAAGTAGGTAACATCTCTAGACGCAATGAAATGCCTATGAATTATTCTCTTGTTATTGAACCTTTTGATTGTTGGGGATTTGACTTTATGGGGCCTTTTCCTCCTTCAAAGGGGTATACTAATATTCTTGTTGCTAATGACTATGTTACAAAGTGGGTGGAAGCCATACCTACAAGAAGTGTTGATGGTAAGACTTCTTTGAAAATGCTTAAAGATGTCATTTTTCCCAGGTTTGGTGTGCCTAGATATCTCATGACTGATCGAGGCTCTCATTTTGAACATGGGGTTTTTAGAAAAACTCTCGCTAAGTACGATGTAAACCACAGAATTGCTTTAGCTTATCACCCCCAAACTAGTGGGCAAGTATAACTTTCCAATAGGGAAATTAAATCTATCTTGCAGAAGACTGTCAATAGGTCTAGAAAAAATTGGGCTAAAAAGTTGAATGACGCTTTGTGGGCTTATAAAACTGCTTATAAAAATCCTATGGGGATGTCTCCTTACAAAATGGTCTATGGGAAAGCTTGTCACTTGCCTTCAGAATTAGAACACAAAGCTTATTGGGCAGTGAAAGAGTTGAATAGATATTTTAGACTTGCTGGTGAGAAAAGACTGCTAGATTTAAGTAATCTAGATGACTGGAGAGGTGAAGCTTATGAAAATGCTAGGCTCCTTAAGGAAAAAGTAAAAAGATGGCATGATAGGAGAATTTTAAAAAGGGAATTCCATGTTGGTGAGAAAGTTCTTTTGTATAGGTCTTGTCTCAGATTTTTTGCAGGAAAACTACTCTCAAGATGGGAAGGACCTTTTATTATCAAGGAAGTATACTGCTCAGGTGCCATCAAAATCTCTTCTCTGAAGGATGACACAACACAGGTGGTTAATGGGCAAAGACTAAAACACTATATTTCGGGAGATTCTTATAATGAAGATGTGGATGTTATTCGAATGGCGACTCCAGAGGAATTTATTAGAAACCAAACACCAGAGTCTGCAGAGTTCGTCCTTGAATAGGTAAAAGTGGTGAAAATAGAAGGTTCGTGAAACTCCAATCTTTTTATATTTTTTATGTTTTTAATACATAAGGGAGACGGAACTGAAGAGGATACGGAGCCCGGGGTGGACACACCCACCCCAGGAGCGGGCCCAGCCTAGCCGCGCCTGAGGGGGGTGTTCCCCCCTCGAACTCCGCCTTCGCCTCGTTTCCGTGTCAAAACCTACCTTATGCATTGAAACTTCGTAATATATAACCCCTCGGATCCCCCGAGGTTCTTGTATCGAGTTCCCGTCGTGTTTTTGTTTCGATCTGTTTCTGTCAGGCAGATTCTCAGATTTGGAGCCTCAATGTCTTCCTCGGGATCACCCACGGAGGATTCCTCTGTGGACGTCCTCAACCCGTACATGTATGAGTTGAGGATTCACCCCAAAGAGACGATTCTCAAAGATGGGATGATACGGATGAAAGAAGTTCAAGGCCCCAAAGGAGAAGGCAGTCTGGAAGATAGGATGGAAGCATTGGAGCACGAAGTTTTCAGGTACAAGAAGATGGAAGAACGCAAAGTGGATGTTATTCACAAGATAAGTTCAGAACTCATCACCAAGCACGAGGAAGAAGTTGCTGAGCTCCGAGAAGAGATCTTCTCACTTCGTCAGACTACCAACCAATTGCAAGCACAACTCTACGACATACAAAATCAAAACTGTGAGTATGAGGCTAGATTTGATCGCCCAAGTTCTACTGCTAGTTTCAGGATTGCAGAGACTAGGACATCCTTTTTGGATGGGGATCCTTTGCCCTGGAAGCTTTATGATGACAAGAGAACACCACCACTGCCAAAGGAGTAATTCGTCATCAGGTTTAGCATCCCCTTGACTTGTTCCAAGCTTGGGGGAGTGCCGCGGTATCACCACCATTATCTTTTATCTTTTACCTTTTTAGTGGATTCATATCTATGGTAGAGAAGTTATCTTATAGTTTGGTTTGCATGTGGAAGTATCTCTCCTTTAGTTGATTATCTATGTATCCCTTGGTGTGAGTGCATTTATTGAATATTAATGAGAAGTCTCATCTTTTACCTTTTGCACTTCTTATTTTAGTTTGCAATCCCTATTATATGATGGATCTTGTTGATCAGTATTGGCACCACTTTGAGAGCATCAAGTAACTCTAAATTGGTTTTGGCAAACCGAGTTCTGGTCAGTACCAACAATTTTTGAGGTTTGAAAGAAAAAGAGAAAGAAAAAGCTTACAGGTATTTGGTATCATTTGTTTTCTTTCTTGTTGGCCCGTAAGCTTAGTATTCTTTATTTAAGATCTTGTATGTATTCAAGGAAGATTGCATGTTTGGATTTATTACTTGTATGTTTGCTTGTTTCTTTCAATTCTCTTGCTTGCTACCCAGCCTTGCTAGCCAAAAACCTGTTTTGAGAAGGCATACTTCTCATTCTTCCAAATCCCTTTGAACCAAACTTTTGCCACTTGTGTCCACCATATCTACCTAGTAGATTTTGCTATTCCAAGCAAATTCTTGCTATTCCAAGCAAATTCTCAAGATTCATATACCTTCCGAATTAAAAAGTATTTTGTTATGTGAAAACTAGTTAGTAAAGCTCTCACGAACTTGATGGCACACCTTATTTTCTTGCCCCTAATAGACTTGAACCATTGTGGACATCGAAGTTGTATATGCTTGCATCTATACATTGGGATTAGCAGAACCGTGCTGTCACGGGTAACATTTTCAACATAGCACTTGTACTCCATACATCGTTGATATCGTGCTCTTTTGTCTATGGATGTCAACGGTGTGAAATAAAAGGGGAACTTGTGAGTCCATGGAGTTTGTACTTTGTGTTAGAGAAATGTCTGGGCCGCTAGCCTAAGCCATGCCTAATCATGGTGGAAACTTGCAGCACCACCATAGTGAGCATTCTGTGAAGCATCCTCGATAAAAAACTATACACGTAGTAAATAAAAAGATTACCGAGATGCTCATTGTCTGCTTGCCTTGTCATTTTGGTTATGGGAAAGCTCCTATACCATGTGCAAGGGTTACCCCGTTGGCGATTCTCAATGATATGCAAGTACTTACAATTACAAGAACTTGCCTGGGCCCAAAGTTGATGTAGCATGAGGAGTGGCCCTCATATTCAAGGGACATGAGATTGCCAACTTATATTTCGTCAAGCATATACTCCATCTTTGTTCACTTTAACCTTAATCATCTCAAGATGCTTATGATAGGGGCAATGAGGGCTCAGAGCTAGTAAGTACCATAATCTTTTGGAAGCTCTTTATGACTTGTAATCCCTGCTTCCCTCTATGAAGGGACCTTTCTCCCACTTCCATGTTTGAGTCAGTAAACCTACTTCCTCTCTATCTCAAGCAAGCATTTGAGTTGTTGTGTTTCAAGCATTCACATGGTGATTTATTCAATCATGTTCTTTATCTTCCTTCCTTGCACAAAACTCTTATCTATTGCGTATTACTTTGAAAGCCTTCACTTATGAAAAACCTTTTTGAGAAAAGAGTGCTCCTATTCGAAACTTCTACAAATATCTTTTTGTGAAACTGTTTCCCAGGTGTTCTATGACCAACAACAAGTTTGCCAATTCCAATTACGATTTATTTTTATGCATCTCTATTGTGACTGTTGTACTTGGTTGCAAGCTAAGTTATATAATGGTGAGATGCTTTCTTCTATGAGTTGTGTAATGGTAAGTGTGATGCTTCTTTTTCGTATTATTTTATCGACACTTCACTCCATAAACCTGTGGACATGTTTACTGAGCTCAGTTTTCGCTTGGGGACAAGCGAAATCTAAGCTTCGGGGAGTTGATACGCCCAATTTGCATCACCATTCTATATCATAATTTACCTTTATCCATTGATATTTGTCTTATTATGAGGTATTACTTATGGCTTTTCATCTGTTTATGCATGTTGGATGATTCTTGGAGGATGGACTGCCGGAGTCTAGATTCTGATGGAAAAGAAGGCGTTTCGGTGCAATTTCGCGAAGATCAGAAAAATACCAGAAAAATATGGAAACATATTATTTTACCAATGGACGAAGGAAGCCAGAAGGAGAAGCGAAGGGGGGCCGCAGGGGGCCCACACCCCCCTAGGCACGGGCCCACATGAGGCATGATGTCTACGCACTTCTATTCTTGTAGATAGTTGTTGGGCCTCCAAGTGTAGAGGTTTGTAGAACAGCAGCAAGTTTCCCTTAAGTGGATTACCCAAGGTTTATCGAACTCAGGGAGGAAGTGGTCAAAGGTATCCCCTCTCAAGCAATCCTGCAATCAAGATACAAGAAGTCTCTTGTGTCTCCAACACACTCAATACACTTGTCAGGTGTATAGGTGCACTAGTTCGGCGAAGAGATAGTGAAATACAAGTGGTAACGGTGCCATAAAAGAGCTTCTAACTTGTTTTAGACGTGGGGTAACAGTGCCAGAAAAGAGCTTGACGTGGAGGAAAGGTAACCTCCCCGGCAAACGGAATAAAGATGGAAGCAAGCAAACATGCAACAGATCTAGATGCAAACGGTGTTTCAATGTTTAGAAACAAGGCCTAGGGACCATACTTTCACTAGTGAACACTCTCTCATACAAACATCCTCTCTTCATGATACTACTCTTAACTACTCTCTGGTTTGACACTCTAATCCATGGTAGGGCTATAACAGCACACCTCAAAGTCCGCCTTCCCTAATCCAGATAACCCCACACCGCCACCTTGAGCCCTAGATGGTTCCGACAAACACCACAATTTCATAGAGACATCCCACTCCAAATATAACTCA
Source organism: Avena sativa (assembly GCA_916181665.1). Taxonomy (NCBI): domain Eukaryota; kingdom Viridiplantae; phylum Streptophyta; class Magnoliopsida; order Poales; family Poaceae; genus Avena; species Avena sativa. The sequence continues at coordinate 203,530,810 of OV702282.1, forward strand.
TAACAAATATTCAATCTAGCCAAAGTGGCACACACGGTATGTCCGCTGTCACTTTCACACACGTGGGGAAAAGCATAGATCTATTAAGCACAAAGAGTATTTATGTAGACTCAACCTAAGTGCCACCATGGCATGCACGCTGTCACTTTCACACACACATGGGGAGAGCAGAGATCTAATGAAGCACTTGAGTAGCAAGGTAGATCTACTAGATTATAAAGCTCATGACCAAAACATGATCATGCATAGAGAGAGAGATGAACACATAGCTACCGGTACAACCCTCAGTTCTGAGGAAGAACTACTCCCTCCTCATCATGGAAATCGGCAACGGTGATGGAGATGGTGGTGGAGATTGATGACCCACAAGTATAGGTGGTGTATCATAGTACTTTCGATAAATAGGATTGTCGATCCCAACGAGGAGCAGAAGGTGTTGAACAGTGGTATGGAGCAGGAAATCCCTGTGAATACTTAACAAACAGATTTTTAGTGGTTTTCTGATAAGGCAACAAAACAAAGAGCAAGTAACAAAGACAGTAAACGAACGGAGCAAGTGGCCCAATACTTTCTTAGCAAAGTACAAGCCGGTGGAAATACTTATAAGGACCAAACGTTCTCGAGGACACATGGGAATTCTGTCAAGTGATTTCCCTGCAAATAGCTGAGTACTCTTCTCTGGTGTTCGTAAGTGTTGTTTGGGTGAACCTATGCTAACATACTGCCCTTCCTAGGACTAATACATACTTGTGATTAAACCCCCTGCAAACATCAGTAACTACAGGAAAGTAATTAAGATATAAATCTAACCACAGCCTTAAACTCTGAGATCCTACACTCCCTTGTGCAAAGGTGTCCTAATGGGGGTTCAGGTTTCTGTCACTCCGGCAACCCCACAATTAGTAGCCAAATACACAATGCATTCCCCTAGGCCCATGAATGGTGAAGTGTCATGTAGTCGACGTTCACATGAGACCACTAGAAGAATAGCACCACAACTTAAATACTAAACCATTGAATAATAACTCATCGCAGATTCACTACTAACAACATGACTTCTCACATGTCCTCAAGAACACAACGAACTACTCACAAGACATCATATGAACCAAGATCAAAGATAATATGGTAATGGATAACAATCTGAACATAAACAATAATCCAATGGTTCCACTCACAAGCATCAACTAGAATAGTAATTAACACTGGGTAGGTTTCCCCTAAGAACTATAGCAATATCCAACACAACTGTTACAGCAGGACAGAGTGGTGATGATGGTGCTGGTGGAGATGATGGTGTGGATGATGATGATGCTGATCCTGATGAAGCCTAGCTTGATGATGGTGTTGATGGCGACGGTCTCCCCTCTCCGGGAAGGAATTCCCCCGGCAGAAATCTGTCTGCTAGAGAGATCTTTTTCTCTCGGTGTTTTTCGCCCCCCGGAGGCGACGGAAATCTATCTGTGGTCGCCCCCATGTATTAGGGTTCCAAAGGAAAGTTAAAGGCAAAGGGGGATAGTCGGAGGCCGAGCGGGTGGGCCAGACCCACCCTAGGCGCGACCTCAGGTGGGCCCGCGCCTAGGGGGTTTGGGGCCCCTGCAGCCCCCCCTTCGCTCCTCCTTCTAGCTCCAGTCTTCCTCCGATAAAATAATATGTTTCCATATTTTTCTAGTGTTTTTCTGATCTTCGCGAAATTGCATCGAAACGCCTTCTTTTCCATCAGAATCCAGACTCCGGCAGCTCATTCTCCAAGAATCATCCAACATGCATAAACAGATGAAAAGCCATACGTAATACCTCATAATAAGACAAATATCAATGAATAGAGGTAAATTATGATATAGAATGGTGATGCAAATTGGGCGTATCAACTCCCCCAAGCTTAGACTTCGCTTGTCCCTAAGCTTATACTGAGCTCAGTAAACATGTCCATAGGTTTATGAAGTAAAGTGTCGATAAAAGAATACGAACAAGAAGAATCACACTTACCGTTGCACAACTCATAGAAGAAAGCAACTCGCCATTATATAACTTAGCTTGCAACCAAGCGCATAAATCACAATAGAGATGCATAAAGATAAATCATAATTGGAATTGGCAAACTTGTTCTTGGTCAAAGAACACCTGGCAAACAGTTTCACAACAAGCTTTTTGTAGGAGTTCCAGGAGCACTCTTTGCTCGAAAAGGTTTTTCACAAGTGAAGGCTTTCAAAGTAATACTCAATAGATAAGAGTTTTGTGCAAACAAGGAAAATAAAGAACATGATTGAATAAATCACCATATGAATGCTTGAAACACAACAACTCAAATTCTTGCTGGAGATAGAGAGGAAATAGGTTTACTGACTCAACTTGGTAACTAAGAGAAAGGTCCCTTCTTAGAGGGTAGCAGGGATTACAAGTCATAAAGAGCTTCTAAAAGATTATGGTACTTACTAGCTTTGATCCCTCATTGCCCCTATCATAAGCATCTTGAGATGGTTAAGGTTAAAGTGAACAAATATGGAGTATATGCTTGACGAAATATAAGTTGGCAATCTCATGTCCCTTGAATATGAGGGCCACTCCTCATGGATACTCAACTTAGGGCCCAGGCAAGTTCTTGACACCATAAGTATTTGCATATCATTGAGAACCGCCAACGGGGTACCCCTTGCACATGGCATAGGAGCCTTCCTATAACCAAAATGACAAGGCAAGCAGACAATGAGCATCTCAGGAATCTTTTTATTTACTATGTGCACAACTTTTTATTAAGGATGCTTCATAGATAGATCACTATGGTGATGCTGCAAGTTTCCACCATGATTAGGCATGGCTTAGGCTAGCAGCTCAGACGTTTCTCTAACACAGAATACAAACTCCATGGACTTACAAGCTCCCACTTCATTTCACACCGGTAACATCCATAGACAAAAGAGCATGATATCAATGATGTATGGAGTACAAGTGCTATGTTGAAAACGTTACCCGTGATAGCACGATTCTGCTAATCCCAACGTATAGATGCAAGCATATACAGCTTCAATATCCACAATGGTTCAGGTTTATTAGGGGCAAGAAATAAGTGTGCCATCAAGTTCGTGAGAGCTTTACTAACCAGTTTTCACATAACAAAATACTTTTTAATTCGGAAGGTAGATGAAGCTTGAGAATTTGCTTGGAATAGAAATAGCTACTAGGTCGATATGGTGGACACAAGTGGCAAAAGTTTGGTTCAAAGGAGTTTGGAAACATGAGAAGTATGCCTTCTCAAAACATGTTTTTGGCTAGCAAGGCTGGGTAGCAAGCAAGAGAGTTGAAAGAAACAAGCAAACATACAAGTAATAAATCCAAACATGTAATCTTCCTTGAAGACACAAAAGATCTTAAATAAAGAATACTAAACTTATGAGCCAACAAGAAAGAAAACAAATGATACCAAATACCTGTAAGATTTTTCTTTCTCTTTTTCTTTCAAACCTCAAAATTTGTTGCTACTGACTAGAACTCGGTTTGCCAAAACCAATTTAGATCCACTTCAAGCTCCCAAAGTGGTGCCAATACTGATCAACAAGATCCATCATATAATAGAGACTGCAAACTAAAGTAAGAAGTGCAAAAAGTTAAGGATGAGACTTCTCATTAATATTCAATAAAGGCACTCACACCAGGGATACATAGATAATTAACTAAAGGAGAGATACTTCCACATGCAAACCAAACTATAGGATAACTTCTCTACCACAGATATGATTCCACTAAAAAGGTAAAATATGAAAGATAGTGGTGGTGATACCGCGACACTCCCCCAAGCTTGGAACAAGCCAAGGGGATGCCAAACCTGATGACGAATTACTCCTTTGGTGGTGGTGGTGGTGTTCTCTTGATAAGCTCTTCAATAAGTTTCCTCAACTCCTCGAACTCAAAAGTGAGAGTTTGGATCAGCTCCGAGTTTTGCTCTATACGGTTCATGATCATGTAAGTCTGAGAATCCCAGTTCTTGTTGTTCTTTCCCCACGTCGCATATCCCAAATTGCGGGAAAATTCCCTTTGGGCACATGTTGATATTGATATTCGTGTATAAGTGTATGGAAGGGTCTCCTGTTACGTGGAGGAGATGGCTGTGGATTGTAGAAGAGACGTGGAGGTTTCCCTCCTGTAAACATCCATGCTGTCCTCTTAAGCTTGGTAGGTCGTGCCACCAAACCAATGCATGCGACGGTAACGCGAGTGTCCGGTTGCTTGTCCTCCTCCATGTTACCTTCATATCCTCCTAGAATCTCCTCCTCTTTGGGGGCTTGAGGTTCTTCTTCCTCAGGCTTCTTTCCTTTGTCATCGGCAGAGGCCATGGTACTCTAAACTTGAGAAGATATCCTGACAAAAATAGATCGAAATGAAAACACGACGAGAACACGATGCAAGAACCTTGGGGAACCCGGGGGGTATATATTACAAAGTTTCAATACATAAGGAAGGTTTTGACATGGAAACAAAGCGGAGACGGAGTTCGAGGGTGGAACACCCCCCTTAGGCGCGACCAGGCTAGGCCTGCGCCTGGGGTGGGTTTGTCCACCCCGGGCTCTATTTCCTCTTCAGTTTCGTCTCGTAAATATAAAAAGATTGGGGTTTCACGAACCTTCTGTTTTTACCACTTTTACTTATTCAAAGATGAACTCTGCAGTTTTTGGTGTTTGGTTCTTGATAAATTCTTCCGGAGTCACCATTTGAATGACATCCACTTCTTCATTGTAAGAATCTCCGGAAATATAATGTTTTAGTCTTTGACCATTAACCACCTATGTTGTGTCATCCTTCAGAGAAGAGATTCTGATGGCACTTGAACGGTACACTTCCTTGATAACAAAAGGTCCTTCCCATTTGGAGAGTAGTTTCCCTGCAAAAAATCTGAGACGAGACCTATACAAAAGAACTTTCTCACCAACATGGAACTCCCTTTTGAGAATCCTCCTATCATGCCATCTTTTTACTTTTTCCTTGAAGAGCCTAGCATTCTCGTAAGCTTCCCCTCTCCACTCGTCTAGATTACTTAAGTCGAGCAGTCTTTTCTCACCAGCAAGTCTAATATCTCTATTCAACTCTTTCACTACCTAATAAGCTTTGTGTTCTAATTCTAGAGGCAAATGACAAGCTTTCCCATAGACCATTTTATAAGGAGACATCCCCATAGGATTTTTATAAGCAGTTCTATAAGCCCACAAAGCGTCATTCAACTTCTTAGCCCAATTTTTCCTAGACCTATTGATAGTCTTCTGCAAGATAGATTTAATTTCCCTATTGGAAAGTTCTACCTGCCCACTAGTTTGGGGGTGATAAGCTGAAGATATTCTGTGGTTTACATCATACTTAGCGAGAGTTTTTCTAAAACCCCCATGAATAAAATGGGAGCCTCCATCAGTCATGAGATACCTAGGTACACCGAACCTAGGAATAACATCTTTGAACATTTTCAAACAGGTCTTACCATCAGCACTGCTCATAGGTATGGCTTCTACCCACTTTGTAACATATTCAACAACAACAAGAATATGAGTATACCCTTTTGAAGGAGGAAAAGGGCCCATAAAGTTGAATCCCCAACAATCAAAAGGTTCAATAACAAGAGAATAATTCATAGGCATTTCATTGCGTCTAGAGATGTTACCTACTCGTTGGCATTCATCACAGGATAAGATAAACTTCCTTGCATCTTTAAAAAGAGTAGGCCAATAAAATCCAGATTGTATAACCTTCTATGCAGTCCTATCCCCAGCATGATGTCCTCCATAAGCACTGCCATGACATTTTCTCAATATCTCTTGTTGTTCAAATTCTGGAACACATCTTCTCATAATGCCATCTACTCCTTCCTTATATAGGTGTGGGTCATCCCAAAAGTAATGCCTTAGATCATAGAAGAATTTCCTTCTTTGCTGAGATGTAAAGGTTGGAGGCAAATACTTGGAAACAATAAAGTTAGCATAATCAGCATACCAAGGATTCTCATGTGGACTTACCCTTATTACAGCTAACTGCTCATTTGGAAAATTATCATTAATAGGTAAAGGGTCAAAAGAAATGTTTTCCAAACGAGATAAATTATCGGCAACAGGATTATCAGCACCTTTCCTATCTACAATATGCAGATCAAACTCTTGCAAAAGCAACACCCACCTTATAAGCCTAGGCTTAGCGTCCTTCTTTGTCATAAGGTACTTAATAGCTGCATGGTTAGTATGAATAGTAACCTTAGAATCAACAATATAAGGTCTAAACTTATCACAAGCAAATATTACAGCTAAGAACTCTTTTTCAGTAGTAGCATAATTCTTTTGAGCAGCATCTAGAGTCTTGCTACCATAATGAATAACATTCAATTTCTTGTCAACACGTTGTCCAAGGACAACACCTACAACAAAGTCACCAGCAACGCACATGATTTCAAAAGGTAAACTCCAATCAGGTGGTTGGACTATAGGAGGATTTGTTAAAGCTTTCTTCAAAGTTTCAAAAGCTTCCTTACAGTCATCATCAAAAAAAAGGTACATCTTTTTGAAGAAGATTAGTAAGGGGCTTTGAATTTTTGGAGAAATCTTTAATAAATCTCCTATAGAAACCAACATGACCAAGGATACTACAAATACCTTTGATATCCCTAGTACAGGGCATATTCTCAGTTGCTTCAATTTTGGCTCTGTCAACTTAAATACCTCTTTTAGAGATCTTATGTCCAAGAACGATTCCTTCATTAACCATGAAATGGCATTTCTCCCAGTTAAGAACGAGGTTTGCTTCTTCACATCTCTGCAAAACTTTATCAAGGTTGTGCAAAAAGTTATCGAAAGAAGTTCCATAGACGGAAAAATCGTCCATGAAAACCTCCACAATTTCTTCACAAAAACCATGAAAGATAGCAGACATACATCTCTGAAAGGTAGCAGGAGCATTACATAAACCAAAAGGCATACTCCTATAAGCATAAGTACCATAGGGGCAAATGAAAGTGGTTTTCTCCTGGTCTTGTGCTTTCATAGCGATTTGAGAAAACCCAGAATAACCATCAAGAAAGCAAAAGTGAGTCTTTTTGGACAGCCTCTCAAGCATTTGATCAATAAAGGGCAAAGGATAATGATCTTTCTTAGTAACCTTATTAATCTTTCTAAAATCAATGCACATTCTATACCCAACCACTACTCTTTGGGTTATAAGCTCATTATCCTCATTAGGCACAACAGTTATTCCCCTTTCTTGGGAACACAATGAACAAGGCTAACCCAAGTATTATAAGCAATAGGATAAATAATACCGGCATCAAGGAGTTTTAATACCTCATTTCTTACCACATCCTTCATTTTAGGATTCAGACGGCGTTGGTGCTCAACAACTGGTTTTGCATCAGGCTCTATATTAATAGCATGCTGACATATAGTAGGAGAAATCCCCTTTAAATCATCAAGAGTATAGCCCATAGCTCCTCGGTGTTTCTTCAATATCTGCAATAACCTTTCTTCTTCCTTTCCTAAAAGTTTATAACTGATAATAACATGATATATTTTCTTATCATCAAGATAAGCATATTTAAGAACATCAGGTAAGGGTTTTAATTCGAAAACAGGATCTCCTTTAGGTGGTAAAGTGGTACCCAAGTCTTCCACGGGTAGATTATGCTTAAGTAACTCAGGTTGACGAAGGAAAGCCTCGTCAATCTCATTTATTTTCTTCATGAAGGCATCACTTTCATGATCTTCCATAAATTGCTGCAAGGCATTGTTAGGAGCAAGAGAAATAGCAGAAAGTTGTTCAACCCTGAAGTCCTCATCCGGTAATTCATTTTCATAAGGGGTTTTGGCAAATTTGGAAAAATTAAACTCATAAGATTCTCTAGCAAACTTAGTCAAAACATTTTCCTTCCTATAGTCTATGATAGCCCCACAAGTATTCAAAAAGGGTCTACCAAAGATAATAGGATAGGTTTTACTAGCTTCTTTACCAAGTACTAGAAAATCAGCAGGATATTTAACCTTACCACAAAGAACCTCCACATCTCTTACAATACCAATGGGGAAAACTTGCTCTCTATTGGCAAGGTGAATAACCACATCAATGTCCTCAATCTCACAATGACCAATCTCATGCATAATTTCCATGTAAAGCTCATAAGGGATATCACTAGAACTAGCACCAATATCACATAAACCATAATAGCAATGATCACCAATTTTAATAGAGAGCACGGGAACACAAGCTTCTCTAACTTTCTTAGGATGAGAAACAATATTAGTAGCGTCTTCATAAAAGACAATATACTAATCCTCTATATTTCTAGTGACAAGATCTTTCACAATAGCTACCACATGCTCGATATCAATAAGCTCATTGGAACCTACAGTTTTCTTTGCGCTTTTGCTAACCACATTATCCAAAATAGAGTGTTCCCTTACCTTAGAGGGAAAAGGGATCTTCTCAACATAAGGTTCAGGCAAAATAGGATCAACAGTACAAACCTCTACACTAGCAGGAACGTGGGTAACAACGTATTTATAAGGAGCATGGTACTTGTACCACTCTTTCTTTGGAATCTCAATATAAGAGGCAAAAGCATTAAAAAATTCCGAAATAACTTGAGGATCAAGGCCAAACTTATTGCTAATATCATGGAAGTTATCAGTTCCCATAAAAGATATAATACATTCATAATCATAGTTTATACCTGACTTTCTTCCTTTGTCATTCTCCCAAGCTTCTGTGTTATCTTGAATACGGTCCAAGAGATCCCATTTAACTTCTTCTTTCATGCTTGTGAATGATCCGGCACAAGAAGCATCGAGTAAACCTTTATCCTAAAGAGAAAGCCTAGCATAAAAGTTATTGAGAATAATATTGTTAGGGAGTTCATGAATAGGACATTTAAGCATTAGCAGCTTCAATCTCCCCCAAGCTTGAGATGTACTTTCTCCATCAAGAGGCCAAAAGTTATATATAAGACTTCTATCCTTTTGGATTTCACTGGGAGGATAAAATTTAGAGTAAAAGAGAGATGTCATTTCCTCCCATTCCATGGATTGTACATTCTTTAGCAGCTTATACCATGCCTCAGCTCTCCCTTTCAAGGATATGGAGAGTAACTTCTTATTTACCTGTTCAGTTGTGATACCTGCACACTTAAACAACCCGCATAATTCATGGATATAAAGCAAGTGATCACCAGGATGGACAGTTCCATCCCCAAAATAATAATTATCCATGACACGATTAACAATACTCGCAGGTATCTTAAAAGGATCTATCTCAACAGGTGGTGGTATATCTACTACCCTTTCAGTGGTAGTAGTTTTCCCAAACAGAAAACCAAGTGGTTTATCCATATTGGAAACAAAGAAACAAATAGTAACAAAAGGAAATACTCACAGTAAAAGTTCCCTTACCAGTTCCACTCTTCAATAGCGCTTCACTCCCCGACAACTGCGCCAGAAAATAGTCCTGATGACCCATAAGTATAAGGGGTGTATCGTAGTACTTTCGATAAATAGGAGTGTCAATCCCAATGAGGAGCAGAAGGTGTTGAACAGTGGTATGGAGCAGGAAATCCCTGTGAATACTTAACAAACGGATTTTTAGTGGTTTTTTGATAAGGCAACAAAAAAAGAGCAAGTAACAAAGACAGTAAATGAACGGAGAAAGTGGCCCAATCGTTTCTTAGAAAAGGACAAGCCAGTGGAAATACTTATAAGTACCGAACATTCTCGAGGACACATGGGAATTCTGTCAAGTGCTTTCGCTGCAAATAGCTGAGTACTCTTCTCTGGTGTTCGTAAGTGTTGTGTGGGTGAACCTGTGCTAACATACTGCCCTTCCTAGGACTAATACATACTTGTGATTAAACCCCCTGCAAACATCCGTAACTACAGGAAAGTAATTAAGATATAAATCTAACAACAGCCTTAAACTCTGAGATCCTACACTCCCTTGTGCAAAGGTGTCCTAACGGGGGTTCATGTTTCTGTCACTCCGGCAACCCCACAATTAGTAGCCAAATACACAATGCATTCCCCTAGGCCCATAAATGGTGAAGTGTCATGTAGTCGACGTTCACATGACACCACTAGAATAATAGCACCACAACTTAAATACTAAACCATTGAATAATAACTCATCACAGATTCACTACAAACAACATGAATTTTCCCATGTCCTCAAGAACACAACGAACTACTCACAAGACATCATATGGATCAAGATCAAAGATAATATGGTAATGGATAACAATCTGAACATAAACAATAATCCAATGGTTCCACTCACAAGCATCAACTACAATAGTAATTAACACCGGGAAGGTTTCCCCTAAGAACTATAGCAATATCCAACACAACTATTACAACGGAACGGAGTGGTGATGATGGTGCTGGTGGAGATGATGGTGTGGATGATGATGATGCTGATCCTGATGAAGCCTAGCTTGATGATGGTGTTGATGGCGACGGTCTCCCCTCTCCGGGAAGGAATTCCCCCGACAGAAATCTGTCTGCTAGAGAGATCTTTCTCTCTCGGTGTTTTTCGCCCCCCAGAGGCGACGAAAATCTATCTATGGTCGCCCCCCATGTATTAGGGTTCCGAAGGAAAGTTAAAGGCGAAGGGGGATAGTCGGAGGCCGAGCAGGTGGGCCAGACCCACCCCAGGCGCGACCTCAGGTGGGCCCACGCCTAGGGGGGTTTGGGGCCCCTGTAGCCCCCCTTCGCTCCTCCTTCTAGCTCCAGTCTTCCTCCGGTAAAATAATATGTTTCCATATTTTTCTTGTATTTTTCTGATCTTCACGAAATTGCACCAAAACGCCTTCTTTTCCATCAGAATCCAGACTCCGGTGGCTCAATCTCCAAGAATCATCCAACATGCATAAACAGATGAAAAGCCATAAGTAATACCTCATAATAAGACAAATATCAATGAATAGAGGTAAATTATGATATAGAATGGTGATGCAAATTGGGCATATCAGAGATTGATGGAGATGGCTCCGGGGGCACTTCCCCATCCCGACAGGGTGCCAAAACAGAGACTTTCTGCCCCCCGAATCTCCCCTTCGGTGGCGGCGGCGTTGTGGAACTTTTTCTAGAAGTATGATTGACGATCTAGAGTTTTCTCATCGGGGGCTTCTTATAGGTGAAGGGGGAGGCCGAGGAGGTCGCCAGGGGGCCCACACCCTCCCTAGGTGCGGGCCAGGCTTGGCCGTGCCCAGGAGGGTCTGTCCACCCTCTGGTGCCTCTCCGTCCCTCCTTCTGGATTCGTCTCCCTCACGAAAAGTTATTGACTTTGGCTTTTGTCCCGTCCAATTCCGAGAATATTGATTTTCTGCCTTTCTGGAACCAAAAACAGAAGAAAATAGGCAACTGACACTGTGGCAACTTGTTAATAGGTTAGTTCCAGAAAAGATATAAAAACACCTCAAAGAAAGACAAAGCAAAGCAAAGTAGATACAAAACAAGCATGGAGCATCAAAAATTATAGATACGTTTCCGACGTATCAAGGCCGTGCCTAGGGCAGGTGTGTCCCACCTTCCCGGCCTCCGACTCTCCTCCTTCGCCTATATCTTCCCTTCGAAACCCTAATCCTCAAGGAGCGACCACAGATAGATTTCCGCCGCCTCTGGGGGGCGGAAAACACCAAGAGAGAAAGATCTCTCTGGCAGACAGATTTCTGCCGGGGAAATTCCTTCCCAGAGAGGGGAGACCGTCTCCATCAACACCATTATCAAGCTAGGCTTCATCGGTATCATCATCATCATCATCCACACCATCATCTCCACCAGCACCATCATCACCACTCTGCCTCGCTGTAACAATTGTGTTGGATATTGCTTTAGTTCTTAGGGGAAACTTTTCCGGTGTTAATTACTATTGTAGTTGATGCTTGTGAGTGGAACCATTGAATTATTGTTTATGTTCAGATTGTTATCCATTACCATATCATCTTTGATCTTGATACATATGATGTCTTGTGAGTAGTTCGTTGTGTTCTTGAGGACATGGGAGAAGTCATGTTGTTAGTATTGAATCTATGATGAGTTATTATTCAATGGTTTAGTATTTAAGTTGTGGTGCTATTCTTCTAGTGGTGTCATGTGAATGTCGACTATATGACACTTCACCATTTATGGGCCTAGGGGAGTGCATTGTGTATTTGGCTACTAATTGCGGGGTTGCTAGAGTGACAGAAACCTGAACCCGCGTTAGGACACCTTTGCACAAGGGAGAGTAGGATCTCAGAGTTTAAGGTTGTGGTTAGATTTATATCTTAATTACTTTCCTGTAGTTACGGATGTTTGCAGGGGGTTTAATCACAAGTATGTATTAGTCCTAGGAAGGGCGGTATGTTAGCACAGGTTCACCACACAACACTTACTAACACCAAAGAAGAGTACTCAGCTATTTGAAGCGAAAGCACTTGACAGAATTCACATGTGTCCTCGAGAACGTTTGGTCCTTATAAGTATTTCCACCGGCTTGTCCTTTGCTAAGAAAGAATTGGGTCACTTGCTCTGTTTGTTCGTTATCTTTGTCACTTGCTCTTTGTTTTGTTGCCTTGTCAGAAAACCACTAAAAACTCGTTTGTTATGTATTCACAGGGATTTCCTGCTCCATACCACTGTTCAGCATCTTCTGCTCCTCGTTGGGATCGACACTCCTTTATAGAATACTACGATACACCCCCTATACTTGTGGGTCATCAGCAGCAGAAAGTGGAGAAGGCCCAACGGTTGGAGGAGGGATGAGTCATCACTGTTGATGACTTACTATTTCTGGCACGCTGGAGGAGCTATCTTCATCGGCAAATCTTCGTGAGCTGATCGATAGTGTATGTGGACTGTCGGTGCGGACAACTGATAGAATCAATACGGCAACGCCAAGACTGACTGAGGCTTTGGGTCAGGCTGGCCCCATGGGGTAGATGTGTTCTGGTAGTTTAGATGGTGGTTGCAGTCGTTTTGCTCTGTGTAGATGGTGCTTGGTTTGTGTGTGCCTGAGCGGGTTCTATAGTACCTGTATTCTCGCAGTAGCTGGTAGCATATACCGTGTTTTGCAGATCCGTATGTTATCTTGCGGCATCGGTTGTTCTGAATGTGGGCATGTGCTGTTACTTTTGTTGACTGGAGCTGTTTTAATTTTCTGTCTTTAAGTATTGATCTGTGCATGGGTAGCTTAGCTGAATCTTTTGACGTAATGATGACATGTTATAGGGGCAATGTGCTTGTTGTAAGGAAAGAGCTGCTTGAAGTTGGTTTCTATAGAATGAAGACCACTTTATTTTCTACAAAGTAGATATAAATGAATAAAGAGATGTGTTAATCTGTAGCTGCTGGTCTTTAGTGACATAGAGTAGGATAATGCAGGAGATAATGTGTTGTCTTTACAGTTATGGCCTAAGGTATCAACAACAATATATCTACTCAATTTTGTTGTATTGAAAAAAGGATCATGTGAGATATGGGATATGTTAATGTGTATAGATTTATAGTTAGGATAAATATGGCATGTTCACCACATAATCGTGTAGACCATATACATAAAATCATGGATCTTGAAATCAAGCTAAAGTACCTTGTGTACTATTTTTGTAGATATCTATCATAGGACATGCAATAGTACTTTGTTCACGTAAATTCTGGGTATTCTGGAATTCTTTTTCTCTGAACAAATTTAGGTCATGCTAGATAAACCTATTGCACAAGAACTAAAAAGAACTATGTTTGCTTGCCTTCTTAGTGTCAGATTTAGATACATCCACAATGTTTTCAGCGAGTGTAACCTCTAATTTTTGTATATTTGGGAACAGATCTCTAGTGGCATCATTTGACTGCTTTCATTATTTACAGACAAAGCTGGTGATGCTTATAATCATCTACTGGCGGTAACCTGGATATACCGATGAATACAGTGGCCCTATGAGGACTATTCCCTATTCCATAACTCAACCTGCTGTTTTCAACACAAAGAATGAAAGGTACATCCAAGTAACAAAAATTTGCAGTTTAAAGTGGTAGTCCATATGAATCAAGCTCTAGTGGTAGAACATATAGCAAATAAGACCTACATTAGATAGTATTTTTTTCCTTTATCAAAGGATACACAATAAGATACACGTAACACTTATTATTGTTCACATGCACGGGATGATAACTACAAAAGGGCAACACAAGACTTCATAAAGACAATCACATGGCCTAAACAACACAGGCAATAACCGACCCATAAACATATTATGCAAGGGGTGACCAGCCAACTTCACATCATCCCCAAAACATACCTTCGCCTTCCACATCCCAAACGCAATCGGTCTGTGCACACTGCAAAAACACCTCCCATGCACGCGACCACAAGCTAGTGTCATCTCGTGCGAGAACTACCGCTGCCACTTCTAAAACAATAACACAAAAACAGTCGGAAGTGCTGACCTGCTCAACCCAAGGAGGAAAAAATGGCAAAACCCCAAGAAATAGATGTTATTTTTTTATACATTTTAGTCCACATCATCCATATGTGCTAGGTTAACCAACTCCCTAGCAAGATCCTCCTGCCTTCCAAACACTGGGCCATTAGAATCATCACCTTTGACTGCCTAGAATGGGAGTACATCATTGTATTGAACAAAGACGTGTGACGGCTTGGTCATCACTTCATGAAGCGACTGAACAGCAATGCGTTCCCTTTCTCGAGCAAAATCCGCCATGCGATGCAGCTCTGCAAATTAGCTACATGCCACATTACAGAAATGGTAATTCACATCATCCATATTATACCCGGTTTCGAGCGTAATCACATGGATAAGTGTCTACTTCTAATCGACGCGGTGCCCATGTGTCTACTTCTGACCGACGCGGTGCACCATACGTTTTCCTAAGCATAAATCAAAACGGATTTTCCCTGGTTGGCAAATTATCTTTGATCCAAGTAACCATCCTTCCAGACCCTGGGCTATCGAGGCCCTAGGCATAGGACATAGGCCAAGTTGTGCTATCATATCATGTGCCACAACCATCCGAGACAAACGTATCGCCTGCAAAAACAATAATACATAAGTAATGTCCTTTTGAAAGAGAGTAAAAGGTTTGAAGAAAGAACAATAGAACAAGAAAGCAACAAATGTTCTATCTACAATATACACATCAACGAAGGGCGGGATGTTTTCATACATTCTGTCTATCTTTATTCTTAAGATATATAAATATAGGATAGTCTACAGGGTCCGATAAAAAAAATCCATATATAAACCTAAAGATAGAAGTAATAAGATAGATGTCCAAAATAAAAGAATGCAAGGTTAGCAATTTAGTTGGTAAGCAGCTAAATGCTCCTACTGAACTGTTGAATGACACAGAATTTCAGAGAATCAACATCATACGTCCATCTTTTATACTATTAATTTAGTCCTAGAGATTGTTTACTAACACATAGACATCATCTAGCTTGGCCTTAAATTACAAATGAAATGTCGCATTAAACCTTGGTTATGCCAAGCCTCATAGTCTCTCATAAATAGATTTTCTAAAAATCTACAAAGAGGAGATCGAGCCAATCCGAAACTAACCAATGGAAGAGAGTTAATACTTTATCTTAAACTCCATGTCAAATATTCATCATAGATACCACAGACCATAGGTAAGAGACTATTTAGATCAACTATATTATGTATGATAAAAAATATGGATGAAGAACAATGTTTAACAGGCCATCATGTAGAGCTGATAGCAGTATAAAATATATATTTCTACAAAACCGTCAGATAGAAAAGGCATATGGTGTTTTTCTAAAACAACATCCTCTTGTGAACATACCATTTACATTCCTCCTTGTCAACACTAAACCAAAGAAACTTAACCACATATTTTGACAAGTTCATATGGTGCACGTAAAAAATCCTACCAACAAAATTCTGCCATCCAACATACCCTAAGAACTTTTCACATTGATGTCTTTCCTTTCGTCAGTCAAATAATAGACAAATTATCTATAAACGTGAGGTTTCATGCCATCAGATGTAAACACATATTTGGTAAGACATATTATATTTAAATGTGAGGTTTCATACATCAGCCGTCAGCCTGCTAACCAAACCATATTCGACAGGAAAACGACAAACTAAGTAGATAACTCGGATATGAGCACCGACTGAGTTTTAACCT
Organism: Avena sativa; assembly: GCA_916181665.1. Classification (NCBI taxonomy): domain Eukaryota; kingdom Viridiplantae; phylum Streptophyta; class Magnoliopsida; order Poales; family Poaceae; genus Avena; species Avena sativa. The sequence continues at coordinate 203,546,967 of OV702282.1, forward strand.
TAATCTGTAAAGGTACAGAAATTAACATTAGGCGTTGCTCGCAGAAAATCTAAGAGAAAACAGGGAAGGTGCTAACAACAAATCATCCCATAGCCAAGGGAAAAGCAACAGGAAGCAGTCTGCATCAAGAAGTAAACAGAAGAAAAAAAAAACGCACAATCAAAAATTTGATGCATACTCACCGTCATGCCTTCATGCCAAAATTCATAAGGACAAATCTAAGCTAAGATAAGCTATATAAGAGTCACATATCAAATTTTCAAGATTTTTGTTGCAATGCTATATGACACCGACCTCACTCATTCTTTTAGCAAATCAATGATATAATTTTAACATCAAGATGAAACTATTCTAAAAAAGGCAAGGCATGAAACTATTATACTGAGAAAAAAGATTTCTATAGGGGTCATTCACAAATTTAACACACTAACATTTGCAGCAGAAAAAAAATACCCCATAGAAGGGAGCTTATCAGTTAATCTGAGAGGCTAACATAAATTCTGTAGAGGAAACACCTACTATATATAACTGAAGAGGACATGAATCCAATGACATACTCATGTTGAGATCGTCGACCTAGTAGGTTTATGAGGCATAGCATGTCGACGAGACCATGGTTCAAAGGGCGTTGGCTCGACGCCCTCCAAGCTCTAGCAGGTGGCCATAGAAAAACACATATATTCAAAAGGCGCTAAATTCTACAAGGGGAGGACCATACCTCCACACTCTTGGCAACGTTCGTGGGAGCATGACCAGAACACTGCATTAACGCAAGGACACCTTCTCGGCATACCTGATGCAAAGATGAATACCTCGATGGAAAAATAGCATGAGCATGATGCATACAGTGTGCGGGACGCCATTACCCTTTGTGATGGTTGTATGCCTTGATCAATATACAAGGAGACCCTATAGTGTTAAAAAAGCAACCTAAGCACTTATAGGTATGTTACTTGAGCAAGATGTAAATTTCAATGCTTATTTCCTCTTACTTAGAAACAACATGTATTATTTTCTTTATAGTAGTTTAAAGAAGGGATGCAAGATGGAAAGTAACCGAGCAACTTTGCTCATAGAGCAGGTAAAAACATTTACACTGTGTTTGGATGGACAGAATTGGGACCGGAATCGTGGAATTCGGAATTGGGTCTCAATTTCCGTCGTTTGGTTGCGCTAGAAATCGGAGCCTGAAAATGGAGACGAATTCCATGGCCTGCCCCCTCCGCGCGTAAGGTCCTCACCAACGATTCCGAGCTCTCCCGCTCCGAATTGGCTGGAAACGAGTGCCCCGCGTCCCTCGTACCCCTTCGCAACTGAGAAACAGAACCCAACCCTCGATCATGACCCCCTGCTCCCGAGTACCGACCATGAGCAAGCCGGCAGCGCCGCCAGCGCCGGCGGCTCCGGTGATCCCCCATGTCCCTCTCTCCTTCCCCGCCCTCCTTTACCTCTCCGCTTTCCATTCCCACCCTTGTCTCTGAGTTTACCTGTTCCCTGCACGCTCCCTCCCAAACCCTAGATCGCACGGTCTGGTCCGTCTGGATGGGAGCAGTGGCAGCAAGGGGCGGTTGCGGGAACCCGAGCGGCGAAGGCTCCATGTCCATTCTCGAGCCGGCCAGTCCCTGTCCCTCTTCTTCCCTTTTTCTATCTTATTTGCTGGAGGTCCAGCGGCTTAGTCAAACTCCTCATGTTCACCTTGCTAGCTAGGCTATTTAATCTATCTATATGACGATGATACCAACAAAACTCAGAAGGATCGATTGACTTTGATGGTTGCGGTTGTTGCTATTTGTGGGTTGTGCGTGTAGTGTATGGTCCTGGGCATGGTGATGTTCGTCCGTTCGGTACTGAATTGTCAGATGAGTAACACATTTGCAGTTTCGGAAGCCTATTTGATGATTTTATCTCCATTCGGTACTGGTGATCCATACGTCATCGGGGATGCTGTAAAAGCAGATTTTCTCTCCATTCGGTACCTCTTATTTCCTTGTGATTTTTTAATTTTGAACTTGGTGGTCATGTGATCTTTTTGCATCGATCGATTGATTTGATTATTATCGTATAGTATCAATACAACTATTTCTTACTATAGAAAATAATATGTATATAATTTAATATATATACATGCTATTATTTACGCACGTATACAAGTTTATATTGTCTAAACTCAAGAAAACATCGAATTCTATGATTTCTACATCCAAACAGAAATTGGAATTGGGAACCATCCTCCAATTCCAACATCAAATTTCAAGTAACCCAAACAATAGAATCCAAATTGGAAGACATTTCCTTTCCAGCTTGGATTTGGAATTTCCACCCAATTCAATTCTAGAAATTAATTCTATACATCCAAACACAGTGTTAGAAATACCTATAGTTCTTACTGAACTATATGAAAGAAAATCTTGGAAAAACTAAAGAAAAACTTGTGCTTTTTTCCATAGTGCAATGACATACTCGTGGTTTCCAAGCGATTCATGAAAACTGAAGAGATATTTGTTGATTAAGCTTTAAGAAAACAGGTCCACAGATTTATCTAACTAAAATATCTGACAATAATGCCTAGATACAAAAATCTTTAACATACATTAACCATGAAAATAAATAGGAAATTTTTAGCATATTGTTAACTCGTGGTAAAACGAAAAGCAGGACCTAATGCAGAAAATAAAGAAATTGCAGTCCTTTTTATTAGTGCGTGAGTTTTGCTCCAGTTTTATAATAAAGCGATAATTGCATCGACTTTACCAACTTATGTAGAATACTGTCTCTGTTCCCACTGTCAACGTTGGAGACTATAAACATGGTTATTGAAAGAGATATGAAATGGGGAATAATTTATCATGTATCTCACAACACAATATATATGGATTTCACAAGTTGGCAAGAAGAAACATCAACCTAGACCAAAACTAGTGGACCAAGTGCATAGTCGATGGAGTTAATTTCATACATTATATATTCGTCTAAGGTTATATGGATAATTTAACTATAAATCTAGTGGAGCTAATATTTGAATTATAAGCTCCAAACTGCACACCGATTGCTCTATACAGGGTGCATTTTGAAGCATGAAACACTACAAGCAAGGAAAGAAACAATGAAACCGAGCTTTAACTGTGAAACAATGAAACCGAGCTTTAACTATGCAAAGAAACTACCATGCAGCTATAGTAGAACATTGCACCTACATAATTACTAAACTAAATGTCATAGATAAATTAGTGTTCTAAGGCGGTATTATCTCTAAAAAATGACTAAACCGTTGCTCTCACACATATATGAAAAATTGCTTTCTATATTTGTTGTAGCTTAACACATCACAAATTATGAGAGATTGAAAATTCAGATGGCCAAGACGGAGTGTAACCATGTTGTTCCTAATTTTCATGGCTGTTCAGCGACAACAAAAGAAACAATAAGAACGGATGTGTGATCTGAGCAAAGGCTAGTAGCTTGGCCAGTGGTTATACCTAGAGAAATTATGCTTTCACGATATCTGGGGTGACCATGGGAGTCCTGAGGAGGTCATGGTGCTTGAAATCCTTGTGGTCTGCAGCTTGGTGTCCGTTCCTCCTTAGATAATCCACCTTAGGAGCTTCTGGAATCAAATAATTAAAATTTTAGACCTAGTTTGGCAACAAAGTTTTTTTAAAACTAAAGTATATCAATATCATAGTATTTTAGTGACTAGCAAAGCAATACTTTAGTTTTTTCCCTTTTCTCAGTTTTAGAAAAAAGAGGGTCTAGCCTATTTCTCAAATACTTCAAAAAAATCATAGTTTTGGAGAATACTTCAGTTTTAAAACCATATTATTTGTTAGATCCAAACACCTCAAAGTATTTAATACTTCAGTTTTTTAGAAACCAAAGTATTCCCTCAATACTTTAAAAATACTTTGATGCCAAACGGGGCCTTAGTTTGTGGGTACCCAAGAACACAAACATCAAGAAATAACGAACTGAGCTTTGATAGTTTTTCATGAATCCCAATCAGTTGACCAACGAAACAAATTAATAAGTAAAGGGAGATGCAGACTTTGAAAAGTTCTTGCATATCTAAACCCGATGAACTCACCACAGTGAGTCAGTGTTGATCTTCGAGCCAGCACACATCTAGAACTACGAAGCACTGATACGGTAAGACGGATACGACAATTTCAAAAAACAGCAGTACGACGATACTGGGGGTATATGTATAAAATTAGTATAATCGTAGGTTATAAAGGCAGAATAACTGAATGCATGATATTAAAAACTGCCTATTTTTTGTATTTCTTGATGACTGAATCCGAACGATCTCCAATTTCATGATGTAACTCTTGATCAAAGAAGCTTTATCATCATGACCACCAATTTTCACCATCCTCGTGAAGTATCGAATGGAAAATGGCAGGAATAAAATAGGAAGATCAACCGGTGCACAAGTTCACCAAAATTACATCCTAAATAGGAAGACATGCTAGTTGCCATGCCACTGCCTGTACATGAGATGCATGTAGCCTACAAGTACCAATACAGCAACACCATCAGGCCGTCATCAGACAAACAAGCAGATGTAGGACGGGAGCAGAGGCAGGGAAACAATCCATCAACAACCAGAAAAGCAAGAACAGTGGCAAGAATTTGGAGTTACCTTGCTGGCGATTGCGGGAAGGGATCGACGAATTTGAGTGGCGAGAGGCGATTCTGGGCATCGGAGGCTCGATTCCAGACGGTGGAGGCGCAATTTCGGGCGTGGAGGCGCGATACCGGGCGGTGGAGGCACGATACCGGGCGAGGGAGTCCCGATTCCAGGCATTGGAGACGCGATTTCGGGCGGTGGCTGTGCAATTCCGACGATGGCATCTGGATTCTAGAGTTCCCCTCTTAGGGGAAATCGTCTGCAAACTCTCTTCCTATTGCTACGAAGTAAATAACACATAACCTGACTACAGCGACGTGCGTGGCTAAGGTCTAGGTACTGGTGTTCATGAGCACTGTCACCATCGCCTCATCCAATGTAGAGCTCGCCTGGTGTAGAAGCGGCGGCTCGAGCCTGTGCACGGTGTGTTGGAGTCGAACACCTTCAGCACGGCGACAGAGGGGCCAACAAAGCGGTCGATTTGTGGGCCAACCACCGCGAGCTCGGCCATGGCTGCCGGATCGGGCGCACGGCGGCCCCGAGCGCCGGCAGCGCTGTCTAGATCTCCTTGAGTCGAGGCCCCATGCGGTCGGCGAAGCCTTGATCATTGCCCTGAGGTACGGAGAAAGAGGACCTGGTTGCCGCTCGTGTGCACAAGCACAATGTGGGAATGTTCTTGGAGCCCTCTCCCTCTCCGCCAAAAATCGACCAGGAGAACGAAGCATGCCCAGAGGACCAAAAGGGGATGCTTTGCTGTTGTCCAAGAAACATGCAACGCGCCATATCTCGACCCGACCCCACGCGGCGCAACGAGGGAGACATGATGCGGTCAACAACGAAAAGCCAACCTCCTGGTCACACCGTCCACCGCTCGCCCACCAGCTCCCCGCAATCCACGGGCAAACAAAGACCCACAAAGAAGCGACCGTAAGCGCCCAAGGCCCGGAACCAGCGACAAAAAAATGGTAGAACGCACCACAGGCGGCTTCAAAACTGTCGCCGGTCACCACACGCATGGAGTAGAGACAAGGAGGCCACAAAGCAGCGTCAGCGTGCATTGTTGATGGGCTAAGAGCGCTTGTTTTTGCACAAGCTTAGAGCAAGTCCAGGAGATACCCTAAAATTTCTCCCCTATGTCTTCCTATAGGGGCCTCCCCTAAAAAGATATCTCCCCTATATTTTGTCTATTTCCAGCAGCTCCCCTATATACTCTTCCCTATATCACATTCACATATATTTTATTAATATTTCATAACTAACTTCATGAATGAATATTTCTATAACTACCATATTTCAAATGACTATCTCCAACAACTACTTTTTAACAACTTTATTTCTAACGGCTAGTTATTGAACGACTAGTTTTCCAACGGTGCTATTTTTAACGGCTAGTTTTTCAGGTCTATATATACAACTCCATCCCTCACAGATCTCTCACACATTCTTGGATCTTCCTTATATATTTCTCTCATTCTGTATCCTCGCCCACAACAAAATGAGTCGCCGCTGAAGCTCGACCATGTGAAGGTTGATGGAGAATTTGTCGTTGTCCGATGATGAGGAGCTCTATGTGATGTCGGCTGCCGTAGCTCAACAAGAAGAGGAGCGCTTGAATGCCCCACGCCATCGTGGTTCCGTGCCAGGACGCCAAGTTATTCATCGCAAGAGAGCCGAGGGTTGTATTAGACTCCATAGAGACTACTTTATAGAGAATATGGGATACCCCGCAAGGCTGTTTCGTCAAAGGTATGAGATTGTCGAAAATGTTCATTTTTTACTTGTCTTGTTCATATGGGTATCATTCCTTTTATTTCTTTGTAGGTTTAGAATGCATCGACCTTTGTTTTTGTGCATAGCGGGTGCTGCCGAACGCCATGATAGATAGTTTGAGCAGAAAAGAAATAGTGTTGGGGTTCTTGGATTACATCCCTTGCAAAAGATCACTGTAGTTTTTCGGATGCTTTCTTATGGAATATCAGATGATGCTACAGATGATTATTGTCGGCTAGGTAAGAGCACCACTTTAGAAAGTCTTAGAAGGTTTGTGAGAGCTGTTATTGAGATCTTTGGTGATGAGTACCTCAGATCCCCAAATGATGATGATACTGCTAGGTTGCTTGCTATTGGAGAGTAAAGAGGGTTTCCAGGCATGCTAGGGAGCATAGATTGCATGCACTGGAAGTGGAAAAATTGCCCGAGTGGACACCAAGGCTTTTTTCAGGGCCATATTCGTGAGCCCACAATCATTCTTGAAGTTGTTGCTTCACAAGGTCTTTGGATTTGGCATTCCTTTTTTGGTTTGCCGGGATATTTGAATGATATTAATGTTCTTCACCGTTCCCCTCTCTTCGCAAAGCTAGCCGAAGGTGAAGCGCCATAAGTGTATTATAACATCAACGGACATAACTATACAATGGGGTATTACCTTGCAGATGGCATATATCCAGAGTGGGCAACATTCGTGAAGACAATACCAAGTCCATTACTACCAAAGAAGAAACATTTCGCGCAAGCTCGGGAGGGTGCTAGGAAGGATATTGAAAGAGCCTTTGGAGTTCTCCAAGCTCGTTTTGCCATTGTTCGTGGACCAGCAAAATTTTGGGATCAAGAGACACTTGGAAATATTATGACAGCATGTGTCATCATGCATAATATGATAATTGAGAATGAGCGTCACACTCATGAAGACTATAATTATGAGCATATGGGTGAAAGGGTGACAGTCTCTCATCAACACTCTCAGCTCTTTTCTCAGTTTCTTCAGGTCCATAGAGAGATCCGAGACAAACAAGTTCACTCCCAGCTTCAAGCAGACCTAGTTGAGCAGCAATGGCAGATCCGAGGAAACATGATGTAGCTTGCTTAGTACCGTAGTACATCTATTTTGTAATTTAAATTATGTATGAAGATGATGCACACAATGTAATCTTTTTCTAAATAATATATGAAATATCTTTCCAATACATCACATGTCTCATACAACACATTAATCCAAACAAAAGATGAAGGAGTACAGGAAAGAGTTCATACAACACATTAATCCAAACAAAAGATGAAGGAGTACGGGAAACAGTTCATACAACAGATTAATCCAAACAAAAGATGAAGGAGTACGGGAAATAGTTCATACAACACATTAATCCAAACAAAAGATGAAGGGGTACGGGAAATTTGCGCCATTGCTGCACAAAATTTGCCAACGTGCTCATTAATATAAGCCCAACGGTGTTGGAGAGAGTTTTGGTTACGATCCGACTTGCGTCCTACGTGCTCGTGGAAGTAATCATGGACCCTTTTCCAATAGGAACTGCCCTTTTGTTCGGTCCTGATAATCGAATCTTGAGTAATCGTGAGGTATGCGTCACACAGCACCAAGTCCTCTTGTGAACTGAATTTTTTTCCTTTCTTTGAGCTTGATTTCACGGGAGGGACATGCTCGTCATCTACACCGAGATTATCAGTATGGTGTGTCTCTCTCCCAACTCAAATCAACATCATTCAAGTTAATACCACCATTCAACATGTCCATAAATGATGAATCCTCCATCAGACAATCTACACCAATATGTTATTGTTTAGACAAGTTGTTTCAGCTAGAAAATTACACAACAACAAACAACAATCAACAATAATGTAACAACATCATATATCAATATACTCATTTCAGCTAGCTAGCAAAATTGGACAGTAGCAAAGCAATATACTCGTTTCAGCTAGCTAGCAAAATTGGACACTAGCAAAACAGTAGAAAATTAGACATCAATTCCTACCAATCTGCACCAAAATTGGACAAATTCCCTAATCCCACTTGGTCTGCTCGCTCAGCGCGCACAGGCAGGAGACGTCCTTCTCCTACTCCAATCTCCGGCCTCTCCCTGATCCCTCTTCGCGTTCGCCGCGAGGTCCCCTCACCATGCCCCATGACACCCGCTGCGAGGTCCCCTCCCACCTCTCTCGGCCGTGATTCACCCCTCCCATACCTTATCTACTTCTTCCTCTTCAATCCTGCCATAGCAGTGCATCTGGAGCTCGATTTCGGGCTCGATTCGTGTGAAATAAAAGAGAAACGAGGGCGGGTACGAACCTGGACGACACGCGTGGTGGCAGGAAGGAAGAATCTAAAGCAGGCGATTGCTCCCGGGGATGGACAGGGGAGGCCTCCACCGCCCCGATGTGTAAGGGAGAGGAGGGCCTAGGTCGGGGACGCGGAAGGAGAGGGGCGATGTGTAGGTGCCTGCTGGAGCGTGTTTTTTCTGTTTTCTCCTCTATATTTGCTTTCGGGGACGTTGCTCTTAAGCGAGTAATGTATGTATATACTCGCCGAGTCCGACGCGGAGACGAGTGGTAGGCCCACTAGGAAGTATGCCTGAAATCCAACGGCTAGCTGCCCCGCGCTGGAAGCCGATCCGACGGCGGAAACGGGCGTGCACACGCGACACATCAACCGGCTAGGGTTACGTCCCACGCAGCCTCGCAGGCTCCCCTTCGCTGCCGTCCCGCTGCCGCCTCGCCATCCGCCGTCGTCGCCGGCTGCAGCTCTCCGCACGCGACGCCTATCCCGGCCCGTTCTCTGTATCAGTCTCCTCTCCCCCACGCGTCCGTACGGTCTGCCCCTGCGCAAGAGTACGTCTCAATTTCTCAGGTTCTCATCTGATCCGATGTTTTTACCCGCAAGATCTTGTTTGTATGTTTAAGATTGTCCCCGTGATTATTGCTTGGACGGCAGTAATCCTAGGTGCTGTTGGATTCGTGGTTGTTGGAGCTGAATTACCCGCTCGAATCTCATCGGGCGTAATCTCGAAACCGCGTGCTCAATTTTGGGGTAAATTTTATGTTTTTCCGATTTTTGGAGGACTGGATGCCGCTAACCTTAGCGAGGATTTATGCGGGCCAATGGTAACACTGAAATTAGGGGATTTCCGCAGTTGCTTGAAAAGTATGCAGCTTAGCTTAGAGAATTGCGTACGTTGTTGTCAACTAGGGTTTGTGTTGTTGCCGGTTGAACTTATGAGCCTGATTTCGTTCTGTGCCCCTCAGCACCAATTATAAGGAATTATGAGTTTTCTTCACTATTTTATGGCGCTCACCTGTAATTTGAGTAATGACAATTTTTTCAAAACGCCTTTTTTTTTTAAAAAAAAAACCGTGTTTGAGAATTGTGTTTCTTGTGTATTGGGTTTCAGATTATTGCGGGTGGAATATAGTCGCTTGCTTTAGGTCAAACATGCACCCTCAGTAAGACAAGATCATAGTTACGTCAGGTGAGCTCTCCCCCTCCTTTCTGTTAGCTTTAGTAGAGCTATGGTCTTAGTGGGATTTGGGTAACTCTGTTTCTATGTTAAGCCATAGATCCACAAAAACACCTTGAACGCCATGGACACAGAAAAAAACACCTTTAAAGGACAAATAGCAACCTGTATAGTGCTCATTGCTTGTGTGCATCAATCTCATTAATGTCATTCTAGTAGTTTTATGAAGGATCTGAAGGGGATGGGTTGACATGTTGTATTAAAGAAAACCCTTTTATTTGTTACATCATCCGCGTGTCGCATATTTGCTCAATTACTGGGCTTCTTTGGAGGACAGGCAGTTCATAAGAGCTCTATGGATATGTGGCTGTTTCCTTTGTTGTTACTATGTAGCATTCATCCTTTATCTTCTGCATGTAAGTGTCCACTGCCCTATCATGCCCATAGGTTCTCCACAGATGATGACCTTTTAAGATTTAGAGAATTGGGAATATATAGCTAGATGCTTTCTTTAACTCTTCACGACTTTCTCAATGTTAAATTTTGAAAGAAATGTGTATATGCATTTAATTAGGCATGTAGTTGTACTTTTCCCCTGTTTATTAAGGCTTATGATGTTAAGTTTGCAAGTGTTTACACTATATTTCTCACTTTGCCAGGTTCTTTAGAATAATAGAGCAAAATCATACATGGATATCAAGCAGACAAGTGATTCTTCACCTAATGGAATTGTAGAAAATAGCCCTTATAGAATTCCCTATGATAGACATGCGGAAGATGTCAACCTTGGTGCTTCATGGTATTTTAGTAGAAAAGAAATGGAGGAGAATTCCCTTTCAAGAAGAGATGGCATTGATCTAAAGAAGGAGTCTTACCTTCGCAAGTCATACTGCACTTATCTTCAGGAATTGGGAGTGAGGCTTAAAGTGTAAGAATATACAGTACCATGAATATTTTATCATTACTACCAGCTGTTTTAGCAGTATTATTTGAATCTGTATGTAAACAACTTGACATTTTCTTATAGCTTAGTTTCTTTTAAGTAACTTTTGCTTCTTTCTCATTTCTCCCCCAGCAATATTTGAAATTCTTCATGATTGATATCATGCTCATTTTATTCTGTTGATGATGACTTGTGGTTTTCTAGTGCACGTGACTAGATTCTGTACTCTAGGTTGCACCCTTTACAGACAGAATATTTAAGGTCTTCTTAGTTGGATGCCAAGCTCTGACATGGTTTGTGACACTCCCTTAGGGCTAGTTTGACCAAGTTAGGAAAGTGTTTGGTTCAAAGCCACACCTTATGCATGTCAAATATTTTTCATTGATTTGTGGCACCCCCTTAGGGCTAGTTTGACCAAGCTGGGTCCTAAGCACCATAGAGACATGCACTTGTAACAAGGATTATTAGGCAAACTAAGGTGTGGTACCATTTTTACTTAAACCAAACGTCTGGCAAGCTTAGGAAGTCGTAGGCTGCAAATTAAACAGACCTTTACAGCATTTTTGGTTAAGAAGGGGGAATGGGAATTTAGATAGAGTTATAAGCTATAAAATCATCTTTTTTGTTTGTGGGAATCGGAATTTATAAGAGACTGGGCATGGGAATTGAGGGTCCAACTCCCACCATTTTAATAACAGGGAAGGGATGGGAATTGAAAGGGAATTGTTTTGCAGAGAACATCTTGGCCATTCATCATAACTTACCCTTTACTAATCCCTTGTGAATTCCCCTGAATCAAACACGGGAAGAGATTCTCTCTCATATTCCTAAGCATAACTCCCATCACGTATAAGACATAATTTGGACTGAAATGACACATCCCATGTCTAATCTCTGCACAACTCCCTCCTCTAAACTCCATTCCTCTTCCCGTGAGTCACCAAACTCCTGTTAGTGAAATTGCTCAATGGGATGAACATCTAAAACAAACACTGTGAAACCTATGTTAAGATATTACGGATGCAAATGTTATTCAGAAGATTACAAACATCACCTCTGGTGATTGAGGGGACATAATGTATATGTTTTGAAGAAACGCAGAATGGCCTCATTGTGATAAGCTTCCAAGCCTGTAGGCTGCTCAGGCGGCAATGTACCCATTGCCCTGTCCAGAATCAACTTGTCTGTTTCCCCCTGGCATTTTAATCGATTGTATCGAATATTTTATTTTATCATGCAGTATCTGTACTATGTAAGATATTTAATATTTTTCTGATTGTTGAATTCCTCATTTTTCTTCTGCCTAACCATTTGTTTAGTGTATATTTATTTTATGACTACATCCACAGATGATTTGGTAGTAATTCTTAAATAAATTGATGGTAAAACTATCAATTGTCAAGCCATAGGTTCTGTTTGGCTGGGAATTGTGTAGCACATGCCTGTGAACTCACCCCTGTTCAGTTTTTCCCTTTTAAAAGGGTTTATGTTTTCTTCAAAATCACATGGCATTATTAGGAATAACTCAGTAGCATATTGGCCCTTAGCCCCAGTGTTATATTCATTGGTTAGATTTTGAAGGATCACATGACATCCTTGTTTACCTTAGCCCTAGTGTTATATTCATTGGTTAGATTTTGAAGGATCACATGACATCCTTGTTTACCTGCAACAGAAAAGGTCTAATTTCGTTTAGCATTATTTTTGGCCTTTATGTCCTTAGAATACTTATGCCATGCATGTTTTATGAATCAGTAAATATCCCCGTATATTACTGCATCAGTTATGCTCTCTTGGCATGGTTGATAGTCCTGTATAGTATGTTCTTTCCTTCTTATGATGAATGGCTTTAAAATGTAGGCCTCCAGTGACAATTGCTACAGCTGTAGTATTCTGTCATCGGTTTTTCCTTCGTCAATCTCATGCCAGAAATGATAGAATGGTAAGCCCTACTGGAATTTGTATGGGCTTGTGCATGTTTGTTATCAGACAATATATTTGGACTTTCCCTGTAAATTACTTTTTATGCATGGTAGGCAGTATCTATGTTTCTAACAGGTGTTTGATCATCAATGTTTGCTAGCTTATGTGGAAGACACACAACATTGGTTTGCTGTCACCTGTAAATCATTAGTAACTTTGTAAGCGCCATGCCAGCAATGACAATAATTGTTAGGCGCCATAATTATGGTTTGATTTGAGGAATAATTAGTTATGATAATTAGCTGTGATAATATTTGCTATTCACCATAATTAGATCCTGGTTGGATAGTTGGGATATTTTGGACTCGCCACAGCTGGTGATTTTTATATTGGTGGAGATGTGTTTTATTGGGTTCCACGATAGGATGGATTTTGTTTGGCTCTGCAGAGACGTGCAGGTTACTTATTGTGTGTAGCGAAGAATATAGAGTATGCTGCATGCAGTTTGTTATTTGTTTGGGCTATCATTTGTCCTATAATCAACTGCCCCATTGCGAGTTGTCAACTTAAGTTCATTATAACCTGCAGACAATAGCCACAGTTTGCATGTTCTTGGCGGGTAAAGTTGAAGAAACACCCAGACCACTGAAGGATGTCATACTAATTTCTTATGAGGTCATCCATAAAAAGGATCCTGCTGCCGTTGCTCGAATTAAGCAAAAGGTTAGATATGTTACTCTCAGCAGTGTCTTGATACTTATCTAGTTGCCAGTGATATCTTTGTTTCCCCACACTGCTATTATTCATAAAGCTGCAAGTTTTGTTTTACAGTCCATGCATTTTATTCCCTGGATTACTGTGACAAGAATAGTAGTTGAAGATATTTGTGATATTTTGTGCAGGAAGTGTACGAAAAACAGAAGGAACTTCTTTTAATTGGGGAGCGTGTTGTACTTGTAACGCTTGATTTTGACCTGAATGTGCACCATCCTTACAAGCCCTTGGTTCAAGCAATAGAGAAATTCAACAAGGTTGCTCAAAAGGCACTTGCTCAAGCTGCCTGGAGTTTTGTCAATGATGGGTATGCTAAATGCTAAAATTACACTTATTCTTTCAAAATAGTAGCCCCCATTATGCCTATTTACTATAACCTTAAAAGGGCTGTGCAGGCTGCGCACTTCGCTTTGCCTGCAATTTAAGCCCCAACATATTGCGGCCGGCGCAATCTTCCTTGCAACGAAGTTCCTTAAAGTCAAGCTTCCAGCAGATGGCGAGAACTTTTGGTTGCAACAGTTCGATGTAACCCCTCGGCAGTTGGAAGGTTGGTCTCTAGATACAAAGTCAGTAGTGCATATTTGCACTACTACTATACAATCTTGTCAGTACAATTTTTACATGTCATGACAAGTATACCATGCTTTTAGCAGTCTTGGAGCCCATTAAAATTGGACAAAAACATCATCATTTACTCTCTGGTCCATATTAATGGCCTCAGCTTTATCTAGATTTGTATGTATCTAGTTAAGTATGGCCATTAATATGGACCGGAGGGAGTATTTAAAACTGGTAGTTTAGTCAAGAAACACAGGTGGCTGCTTGATGTGCACACTTGGTTTTCTGGGATACACAAGGCAATGCCACAAGCAGGATCATACTGTAATGAACTTATAATGGGTAGTATTCTGCGTGAAACTGGGAATATTTTGGGTTGACGTCGACTTTTCAGTACTACAACTATTTTGGTAGACCTTGTCTGCTATCACCTCTGTTATGCAGAAAATTAGCAAAGATGTATAGATGGACATATACTGTGTGGACAACACTTTTGTTTTGGTGATTTTGCGATGCTTTTATCTGCCGATTATATCTGTTTATTACTCGAACCGATGCTTCTGTTTTCTTGTATTTCTGCCACGTTTACTTTTATACTCTTTCTTGTGAAGAATACATTACCAAGGAGGCAAGGACACATGCTTACATTAGCTGTGATTGTTCTTTTCAGAGGTTAGCAACCAAATGTTGGAGCTGTACGGGCCACCACCAGCGCAAGATACTAAAGGCAGCCCTTCAAGTGTGGCTTCTCCAGAGGAAGCTGCTCCCGTGGCCGCCAAGGAGCCTCCTGCCCATGAAAACCATCAAGCATCCAGGCAATCGAGCATGGCAGGCCGCCACGTCCCCGAAAAGCAAAACTCAACCCAGAGGATACCGCTGAACGAATCAAGGGGTGGTACTTCCACCGGCAATGAAGGCCCCAACTTGTCGCCGTCGTCGTCGACAGCGGATGCAATGAAAAAGATGGACAAGGATAAGGCGAAAGCCGCCGCCACGCCTGAGAGAAGGGCGGATTCAGAAGGCGATGCTGGTGGAAAGGTTGATGCTGTTGGCGATGATGACCTAACAAGGAGGAGGGAGCTGGAGCATGTCGTGGAATCGGTTGCCAGGGATGATGAAAAACACGACGGTAGGAAGAGCCAGCCCGACCCCCCTCACCACGGAGTGGATCACCAGAACGCCGCTGGCACAGCGGAGAGTACCGCCGAAGAGGGGGAGCTGTCCATGGACAGCCAGGAGCGTCGCTCTCCTGAGGGCGACGACAGGAAGAGGAAGGACGCGCAGGAGTATGGTTGCCATGAAAGGGATCTCAAAAGGCAAAGGGAATGAGAATAAACCTACTCGTGTTTTTTCCTTCCATGGGAGCACCCGGGTGCTTATTTGGCGCTGTGATGTTGGGAGATTTGAACTGTAATGTACTCCGATTCGAAAAAGATGGTTTCCCCGTGAGAGAGTGTGCATGTTCCAGGTTGCAGTGTCAGCAGGCCCGTTCTCGAAAATGATGCAGACAAGGCTGGATGCGGCATGGGTGTTGTTGTGATGAAGCCCTGGCATGTGCAGCTTTGCATCCATGGAGGAGGCTCTTCATCATGTTCGTGCGTAGAGGTGCTGCCTGATGTGCCAATTATCTGCTTGCGCCAATAATTGTCGTTGTTGCGCTGATAATTAGTTGCATCATGACGAGATCATGTTGCCGAAAAACGTGCAACTTGATGATGAACGAGATTACAGAGAACATTATTGCACGGAAAGACAAATCGGTGATAGTGCCGGTCTTGGGAGTAGGAAGCTAGTAACGAGCCACTACCACCACGATTGTGCGATAGCCGATAAGGACGGTGCAGCGAGAATGGAACGGTGACGTCCACTCGGAAGCAACACCGCCTAAATCTTGAAAGCGACGACTGGCCACTTGTTGCCAAACGCTTGCTTACCGCCTAAATCTTGAACCACCTTTTGGAGCTAGCTCTGACATCTTCTTTCTTACTCATAATAAGCAACACCGTCCGCTAGCTTGTACTACCAGCAGCTACGATGCAGACTTGCCACCGCTTCCTGTGTACTACGTGAGCTGCTAGTACTAGATTAACTGTAAATGCGCAATGCATTTATGCAGTTGCATAGAGGTTCTTGCAGGGCGACGGTAGATTGACAGTAAATGCAGTAGAGTACGTTTTTATGTCTGCGTCGTGTTGTCTCGCTCTCAAGGTCAGTGAGTGGACCATTGCTGTCTGCCTCAAAGCACATTTCCTTTCAAATTCTTTTCTGAACAGAAAGGAAAGAAAGCAAGTGAGCGATCCTTCATCATGCAATCTGGGTCACACAAGCAGCAGATATCAGGCAACCGTCACCAGTCGTCACGGACACCGTGCTTGGAACTTCGTGGAAAACCTGCGTATAAATTAAATATTTTGCTCGATGGACATTCCTCACCAGTCAGGCATGTTCTTCTGTTAAAAAAAACACAACCACTACTCTGTCACTTACTACCACAGCGAGGAACCAAACAGCTGGCTGGAAGAAGCTCCAGAGAACTCAATACAGATTTTATTCTACGCCTACTTGTTCCTTCCTCAAACGAAGCTGCCAGCACGGTCGCGTTAATTAGAAACCAAAGAAGAACGGATTGCTTGCCTCAACAACTATTGGAGAGAGAAGATGACGACGATGATTCTCGTCTCCCAAGTCCAAGCTGTACCCTACTCGTCCACCGAATCCCCAACCATGAGTTCACAGAATTGGACTTGCGACCTACTACCATCACGAAGCTCATCCGCACCAATATTTTGTTGGTGCCACCAACCTAGCTAAGCTAGCTAGCTAGCTAGCAGCAGCCTTACAACAAAACAAAATCCCCCAAAAGTTCTCTGTTCAACCTTGAACAAAAGAAAACACACCTTTGCTTTGCTTGTAACCCCAGCATCATCAACAGTTTCACCCCTCGAATTTGACCAACGGCATGTTTATATTATCGACAATTAAACGTGGAACTAAAACAACGCTCCAATTAACACGAACATAACACAATGACCTGATTCGCAAAAATAGAAGAAGAAAGAACACAATGACCTGTAACCCCCAGAATTGACTGACACTAAACTCTCTTTGCCCTTTTTTTACACCTATACCCCCTCGACGCTAACGATTATTACCGTGTACCGCCCCCTCCTTCATCTTCTTCTTCGCAAAGAAGAAACCTACCTTCGCCGCCGGAGCCGGAGCAGAGGGAGAAGAAGCAGGGCACGCTCGCTGGAGAAGTATTTTTTGTTCTGGCTCACACCTCGACGCGGCAGTACGTGGCGCTCTGGAACCGGAGCCCGCTGGCCCCCGGCGCGCCGTTGCCGCCGACGCCGGTGAGGAAGGCCGGGCAGGTGACGAAGATGTGGTAGTGGCCGGAGATCCAGCTGCCCACCTTCCAGCGGACGCGGCCGTCGATCTTCACCTGGAGGACGAGGTACCCGGCCTGGACGTCCTTGGCCAGCGAGTCGGCGAGGTACGGCGCGAAGGGGACGCCGGGCCCGCTCAGCACCGGGGACCAAACCTCCACGTCGCCGTGGCCCTGGTACACCGGCGGGAGCGACGAGGCCACCGTGATCTGCTGGTACTTGTACGACGCGTACACGTCCAGGCGGTCGTAGTACACGCCCACGCGGTCGTTCGGGTTGCGGGACGCGATGGTCACCTGGAGGGTGGTGGAGAGGATGCCCGCGGCCGCGGCGGAGGCGTTGGAGGTCAGCGCGTCCAGCTGCTGGAGCGACGCGTCCTGGAGGAAGAAGCGCGGGTGCGTGGGGCGGAGGACCAGGTAGATGATGAGGGCGATGAAGGCGACCACCAGCGCCAGGAAGAAGAGGAACGCCAGGAGACGACGGCACGCCTGACGGACGTTGTCCTCGCCGTGGTTGCCGCAGTCCTTGCCCATGGCGCCCAGCCCAAGCTGCTTTTTCCTTGTCCTGCTTTTAGGACGCGTGTGGGAGCAGAGGAGCGAGAGGAGAAGGGAGGAGGAGGCGCTCTGCTTCGAAGAGTAGTGAGGTGGCTGCTTGAATACGCAGCGTCAATAAATTGGGCTCTCTCCTAGTGGAGCCATGATTTTCGAAATAAAATAAAATAAATTGCGTCATGGATGTTTTGTGGGTCATTGCTTTTCTTTTCTTTTGTGTTCGTGTGGGGGCAGAAATTGTGTGAAGCGATCATGCTTAAATTATGGACACATCATCGTGAGAGTTTTCTCTATGGCCTCTCTTTCTATAATCCTTATTAGAAACCTTTGTGGCACTACATTTACCAAATATATGGACTTCAAACCTGTAGAAAATGTTTATATTGCCTTTTTTTTACAAAGGATGATTATTTTGGATCCGGCTAGATTCGACATAAACAACGCTATGACCTCTAATTTATTTTTGTGCTATTGAGTTCAAAGAATTCGATATTTAAGATCACATACGTGCTTGGCGCTTGGTGCTGGGAGGGTGTTTGTACCTGCAACCATCGGGATCAAAACCTAGGAGAGGAGAAGGGTGGAGGATATGTTTTGAAGAGTGGGGTGGCTGTTTGAGTAGCGTGAATAAACTAGGCTCTCAAAATTGAGTCATGATTATTAAAATAAAATAAATTGTGTCATGGATATTCTTTATATGTCATCACTTTTCTTTTCTTTTTGTGTTTGTGTTGGGTAGAGATTGTGCGAGGTGATCATGTTTAAATCATGGAGACATCATCATGAGAGTTTTCTCTCTAGCCTCTCTTTTATAATCCTTAGAAACTCTTGTGGGACTACACCTACCAACATATGGACCCAAACTTGTAGAAAATATTTATTTTTCTTATACAAAGGCTAAAACATCCTTCCACTATATCTAGATTCTAACAAAACAATATTATGATTATCTCATTCATTTTTGTGTTCTAAGAATTATGAGTTTAAGATCAAATATGTGGTTGGTGTTAGAGGGTGGGTGTACCGGCACCTCACGAGGGATCAAAACCCTAGGTTTGACATCTTGTCTATCTCGGTAAACTGGATTGTCCTTTTGAAGTGGAGATGTTGTTCCGGTTGATAACATGGCTTCTTCGTTGATTTCATCATCTTCAATATCCGCGACTAAGTCCGTAGTTAGACGATGTGTGCGTGTTCTGTGTGTGTGCGAGCACGCGGTGAAACGTGGTGTTATTCCTACTAAAAACATATTGCTAGCAATTTTCAACTTCTCGGCTTTTTTTATGAAGGAATTAAATGTATGCTACTAAATGTAGTAATATCAAAGAAAGTACGATTGAATTCTGACCGGTCGATACGCTATTAACAAAAAAAAAATAGTTGAGACACATAAACCAACTCAAAAAAATCACGCTGAGGGTGTGGTGGTGCCCAGACACAAGTGTTGAAATACTTTTCGCCGTCTTCATCCAACATATTAGTAGGTTTTTGATTAAGTGGTTTGGGTCACAATTTTTGGTACCAATGAACTTTGGCCCAAACGAGACATATATCTAGGTATAGTAGGGTTTAGATTAGCGAATGAGCGTGTTACGAGTGTCTACGTGGTTGACTTGATTTTGCCAGGAAATTCACGTATGGATTGATCTGGGCCGTAGAATTTGGTGCAGTGCGACTATCTTTTGGCCCTTGGCTCAACCAACGGAGTTGACTTGTCTATACCGGTTAAACTGGAAAGATAAACGAATGTTTCAGTCTTGGCTCAACTAACAGATGCATGGTCAAGGTCAACAACCGAGTTGACTTGGCTATACCGGTTAAACTCGAAAGATGAATTTCTACAAGATGTGCACAGCCGTAGATGAGGCAGCAGAAGAAGGACGCCACGTGATCGATCGCCTCGCGAAGGCCCTGTTGGTGGTCTCGCCGACAGACATGCAGCGGGGTAGCCGGACCCGCCTGGCAGCAGGCGGTCCTCGCGCGGTCAGAAGACCGGGGCTCCTCTCCGCGCGCTAGCCGCTAGGTGGGCGAGGACAACCTACGGCACTGCGGCATGGTCGACAAGACGCAACAGCTGGCACAGCTCAAGGGATCGTCGCAGCGAGGACTGCAGAGAAGTGGAGTATACATGGGTCGATTAATAATTTAAATTAATTGCGTAGTAAGTATAGTCAGCATGTGGCTGGAAGCAAGCATCTCTGCAACACGACTGACTGGCACCCTATTAGTATGACGTTGGGGTCACAGCTAGCCAAGCGTGAATCATGGGGCCGAAGCACGTGTGTTAATTGCAGGAATATGCATGCAAGAATGGCGGTATGGGTTTAGTTAGGCACATGCCCGGCCGCGTCCGCTGCTTAACATGCGTACTACAGCCTTTGCTCGTTTTCGTCTT
This sequence comes from Avena sativa, assembly GCA_916181665.1. Classification (NCBI taxonomy): domain Eukaryota; kingdom Viridiplantae; phylum Streptophyta; class Magnoliopsida; order Poales; family Poaceae; genus Avena; species Avena sativa. The sequence goes on from OV702282.1 coordinate 203,567,373, forward strand.
GTGCTTATTAAAACACGCAACGAGATGGACGGCGGCGAAGGTCGCGCAACTATTTTTGTGGAACGGACAAACACATCACGACCAGTACTAGTACCCGATACGGCACGGGCGGCGCCGCAACGGTGCTACCGGGTGCCCGCTGCCTGGGCTCATCGGGGAAGTTCTGGCTCGATCGGGACGGCGAGGAAGCTTCGCCGTCCTTTGGCGGGACGCCCCAAGACGAGAGTACTCCACGCGGTAGGTCGCGTCGTCGGACAGTCCACCACCGATCACGCGGCTCGCCACATACTACTATCTTGCTTATCGCGCGCGGAGAACACGCACCGGCCTGCCGTGGATTCCCCTGTTGTACGTACGTACGTGGCGGTGGTTACGGCAGAAGAGAAGCGGCCGGCCTCGAACGTGCTCGACCGATCGGCGGCCTAACCGCCTTGCCTTTTCAGGCCGTGCATTGAGCAGGGTCGATCGATCGATGCGCCTACCACTATGGCAGGTACAGTATTCACAGACACTCTAAAGTGTCTCCAATAGTTAAATTAGTGTCATAATTAAGTTTTTAAGGCACTAAAAAAAGCGCCGAAAACGGTCGTGTAGGTAAAAGTTTTTTGAGGCAGTTTTAAAAAGTGCCTCTAAATCATAGTTAATTGAGGCACTATGACTAATGCCTCTAAATCCTAGCCAATTGAGGCACTATGACTAGTGCCTCAAAAACCAACTTAAGACACAAATTAGAGTGCCTCTAAATCCTAATCAATTGAGGCACTATGACTAGTGCCTCTAAAACCCAACTTTTTGAGGCACTATCCATAGTGCCTCAAAAAACCAGCTTTTTGAGGCATTATCCATAGTGCCTCTAAAACCTAACTTTTTGAGGCACTATCCATAGTGCCTCTAAAACCTAACTTTTTGAGGCACTATCCATAGTGCCTCTAAAACCAGCTTTTTCAGGCACTATCCATAGTGCCTCTAAAACCCAACTGTTTGAGGCACTATCCATACTGCCTCTAAAACCAGCTTTTTGAGGCACTATCCATAGTGCCTCTAAAACCCAACTTTTTGAGGCACTATCCATAGTGCCTCTAAATCCTAGCCAAAAGCAAATGTGTACTACAGTGACATATATTACAAAATGGCTCACATTAATTGAATCAAAGTCATATCTTACAGTCATATTACAGTGGCCCGCATGTGATGGCTAACATATATTACAAACCACATTATAGTCATATCTTACAGTCACATTACAAACCACATATATTACAAACCACATTTATAGTCTATCTTACAGTCATATTTTATAGTGACATATCTTACAGTCATATCTTACATTTGTTCACAGCCATATCTTACAGTCATATCCCACAACCATTGTTCACAGCCATATCTTACAACTGAGACCATGCAATATCATCAGCTGCTTGGCAATCCCTTGTCTGAGCTGTCTGAGTTTGAGACCATGCAATATCATCAGTCTGCATTGTTAAGATTTGTCTGAGTTCAACAGTTCAACAAAAGGAGCAGAAGGAGCAGAAGGAGCAGCTAGTTCAACAGAAGGATCAAACAGAAGGAGCAGCTAGTTCAACAGAAGGATCAAACAGAAGGAGAAGCTAGTTCAACAGTTCAACATTTTCAACAAACACATTCTATAGGATTGTAGTGTAGGAAAACAATGCATAGGAATTTTATAAGATTTATTCTTTTGAATCAAACACATTCTATTAGAAAAATCCTATGGATTGGAATCCTATAGAATTCCTTTGAAAATTCTTTGAATCAAACATGCCATAAGTTAGTAGCAGTGGGTCCGTCGGGAAATGCTTAAAACTACCTAATTAACTCCTCTATTTTTTGGGCGTGATTGGCGATTATTCTCTTTGATGGAACCTTTAATTCTGTTGTTGCCATGTATATATGTCGTGCGCACCGATGGGTGAGAACCGAGAACGACCTACTCCCTCCGTCCGCAAATAAGTGTACTTCTAGCTTTGTCCTAGGTCAAACTTTAATATGTTTGATTAACTTTTTAGGACAACGTGCCAACATTTATGATACTAAATTGATATCATTAGATTTATTTTTAAATCTAGTTTCATAATATAGCAATTCATGTAATATATGTTTTTATATTTCTTTATAAAGTTAGTCAAAATTGATTATCTTGACTTAGGCAAAAACTAGATATACACTTACTTGCGGACGGAGGGAGTATATATCCTTCCGTGTGGCCGTCGCCTTTGCAGAGAAAAAGAAAGAAACGATCGGTGGCGAAATGCACCTCAAGTAACTGTGCCCGGATATATAAAACTAGGCTCTCCACGCACCTGGTGCAATCACCTTTTCACTTTTAGTCTTGAAATAGGTCGGTTGGTTGGTTCTCATAACCTTTAGCTTTTGGGTTTTAGCCCTGCTTAGAGCATGTCTAACAGATCCCTTAAAAGGGCCAAATCCGTAAAATAATCGCCGAAATACGGGGTTGGGCTCTACCCGGCCGTCTAGCAGACCCCGTAAATCAGCCTTCCGTATCGATTTTATCCTAGTTTTGGTTACGGGGCGGCTCTTCGCCCCCTACTTGTGCATGGTGGGAAAGGGAATATAGGGCCAAACCACTATTCTCCCTTCCACTGCGCGCGAAGGGTTTCAGCGGAACCCAACCGTCGCTGCCGGCCGATCTCCTCCGCCCCGCCCTTCCCGGCAACGACGCGGCCGAATCTCGCTGCCATGGATCCTCCGCAAGGCCCGCGGACCGCCGGCAGTGCACCACCTTCGGCCGTGGTGGTTGATGTTCCCGTCGGAGGTCTGCCAAACGCCGGCGACATGTCGGCCATGATCTCCGCCATCATCCTGTTGAAGAGGAAGAGGTTCCCGAAGCAGTTCTTCGAAGCCCCTGCGGCGGCCGCAGCTCCGCCGGCTATGACTGCTGCAGCTGCCAAGAAGGTGGCATGACGAAGACGAAGGCGGCCGGGCCAAAGGGTGCACCGCCGGCCAAGGCGAAGACAAAGGCAGTCAGCCGCATCGGCCTCGCGCCTCCACCGCCCTCCAAGGCCACAGAAGATTCTGTTTTTCGGGGTGGGGATACGGGGTCTGCTAGCTCGGATGAGTTTTCGGCCGATGAAAAGTGAATACAGGGCCATCTACTCGCGTTTTACGGGGCAGAAAAATAGGGGGTCTGTTAGACATGCTCTTACTATAGATCTTTTTACATTTAGTTTATTTTTTACTTTAGGAAGAACTACACACTAGTAATAAGAAGCTTTGTATACTTCGAATGTTTTTCCTATCCCAATTACATATAGAAGAGCTCGAAAGAACTTTCTACGGAGTACGGACAAATGCAATGGCCCCTATTCATACAGGAGAGATAAGATCATCCTCCCTCAGGACAACTCCAGGCCATTCCTCAACCAACACCCCGTGCGAACCCTATCTCATCAACTGACAAAAACCTCCGGTACGTATCGCCATCGTCCCTTCGCCAAAAACTCCATAACCTGACTCGGAACAGGGGAAGAAAGAAAGCAGAGTCCGGGACCGGGGTTAGGCAACAGGCATATTCTAATGAACCACTTCCACCTCTTCAGTCCACTTCACAATGGACAGCTTAACAACCAAGCAGGCGTGGAAGGTTGTGGCCACATTGCCCATATCATCTTACTTGCGCTGAGTGAGTCACCAAAGCAGAGCTGAGCATGTCACTTTGATGCCAAACTCTTCAAGAATATGTTTGTTCAGGTAAAAGCGTACTAGTTCGTCAGCTTACCGTCCTACTAGACGTCTAATGGGGTCAATAAATCAGGGACACTATCTTCTGAACATGCCTGGCAGGCCATGAGCCCCTACTTGGGCGATGATGGCTCGTACCAGGTTGTATCAATTTGTAATGCTCACTGCCTCCTGATAATTATTGGATTGGATGGATCTTTCTTAAGAAATAATGACGAACAATGCTTTTCATAGGAATATCAAGCGAGCACATGCGTCGAGCGACAAGGCGTATTTAATTTCAGCTACTACTGGCCATAACTTTCCTTTCCTTTTTTTTTTTGTTTGTGTGGGGTAGAGATTGTGCGAGGTCATCATCCTTAAATCATGGAGACATCATCATGAGAGTTTTTCTCTCTAGCCTCTCCTTTATAATCCTTAGAAACTCTCGTGGGACTACATTTATAAATATATGGACCCAAACTTGTAGTAGAAAATATTTTAAAAAATATATACAAAGGATGAAACATCTTTCACTCTAGCTAGACTCGAGTTAAAACAATACAATAATTGTTATCTCATTCATTCTTGTGCTTTGAGAATTTGAGATTAAGATCCAATATGTGGTTGGTGTTACAGGGTGGGTGTACCCGGACCTCATCAGGTATCAAACCCTAGGTTTGACATCTTGTGTATCTCAATAAACCAGATTGTCCTTTTGAATGGAGTTGTTGTTCAGGTTGATAACAAGGCGTCGTTGGTGATTTCATCATCTTGAATCTCAGCGACTAAGGCGTCATTAGACGTTGTATGCGTGTTCAGGTTCAGTGTGTGTGCAAATAAGTTTTGGGTTATGATCAGTCGACGACACACTATTAATAAAAAATAGTTACGACACATAAACCGACTCAAAAATATGTGTAGCCATCGTCTATAGCAAGCTTAAGGTGTGGTGGAGCCTTGACTTAACTGTTCAATTTCTTCGTCATCAAGTAACATAATAGGCTTTTGGATTAAGTGGTCTAGACATGGTATTGACTACCAATGAACATTGGCCGAAGGTTTACCGATATTTCGGTACTAGGGTCTAGATTACCGAATGAACTTTTTGTTGTGGTGGCTAGCACAATTAGGGAAAAGACTAAACTGTTATGGAACAATATGTTTAGTTCTCTTTAGAGTTTATTTTTTATAGTTTAATATGTATACTATTCAATGAGGACATAATAAACCCCACAATTATGGGTGAAATATGCTAAACAATACACAATAACAGAAATTTCAAAAATCCCAGTAAACCATCAAAGTTAATCCGTTTACCAAAGTTGAAAAGGTGGATACCGCCTACCGACGTGAAGTCAACACTCACATCCAAGAGGAGAGCATCCTTTGACCCTAACTGCAAGCGTCTCACACATCATCCTCGATCGAGCGGTTCCGACTTCGCAGCAGATTATCATCACGGGAAGCGAACATTTGCGTGAAATGCATTAATGCACCTTGTCATTACTAAAAGTAAATTTCACACGTCAACCGCAGTTTTGACTTTGATAAGGAGTTTTTTTGTGTAAATCGCGAGCTTTATTAATCAACAAACACAGAGTTACAATCAACAACAATGATGTGAACTAAAAACTGCGGGCAAACCATCGGCCAAACATGTGTTGTCCAATTTGTGCAAGAAAATTTGGCACAATTGTAAGCCACACCATTTGCCAAACTACCCACAAAACATAAACTAAAAGAAACAAAATTCAAGCTTAACTTGTGAATGTCATCTAAGATAGGAGAGATCGGCGAGCGATCACTACTGCCCAGCTTCCAAATACGAGAAAATTAAAATAACCACCACATTACAGGCTAGGGTTTCAAAAAGCCACCACTTTACGTTAGGGTTTCAAAAAGCCACCAGTTCAGAGTTGGTTCGTTTCAGAAAGCACTGATACCGGTTTGACGTTGGTCTAATGACAAAACTGACAGGATGGTCCCACCTGTCAGGATGACATGGCTCACTCGGACGGCTGCGGGCAACGGCCGTTAACGGCGCTATTGGAACCCTAGACAAAACGGTTGCCTCTTTCCTTTCTCTCTCCCGCGCCTCAGCCCTATGCTTCTTCTCCCTCCCAGCTCGCCCGCCGCCGCTGCTGGTCACCACGTCGTCGCCGCCGTCGTAGACATGCCGAGCTTGAACGAGAGCGAAACTTCTGGTGAATCTCTCCTCAACGATGTGAGTAGGGGTTAACCTCTTGGGTGGCCCGATCTTCACGGATCTCGTGGTCAAATCGATTGGAAAGCGAGGGGAAATGGAGAAGGTAGCGGAAGCGAACACACACCTCGCGAAGAACACGATGAACACACGCAAAACTCACACGATACAAGGTCGATTGCTCCCGAACGGCGGCCACCGGTCCGATAGAATCCTCGCAAGGAAAGATCGGTCAACGTGCTCACTCAAATCCACATCGGAGAGGGAAGAACACCCTGAGGAGGGTCTTGACAACTTGGAGACGAGACAACGAACTCCAAGGTCTTGTTCAACGATGGATGCGTGATGCAAAGTTCAATCGAGGTTGGTGACGATAGTCGGTCCCCTTGGTAAAGGGGATGAGGCAAAACTAGAGATTCCACACAAGGGGGTTGTATTTAGTCTATCATCTATGCCTGAGGGGTACAAGAGGGGTGGGGGCTCTATTTATAGGCCAGCCACTAAACAAGGGGGTAGTTTGGGAATAAACTCTTGATTCGTTTCCAACGCGCATCGTCACCTCATCCCTCGCTAGCCGCCGTCTATTCCGTAGCTCCTGTTTCGAGTTACAAATATTAGCAAGTGAACCAGTATCAAATACCCAGGCACTACAACGAGCGCTAGTAAGGTTAAACATCAATAACATGTATATCAAATATACCTTTGATGGTGCCAGCCTTCTTGTCCGCTAAGTAATTCGGATAGTTGCGCTTCCAGTGACCCTTGTCCTTGCAATAGAAGCACCCAGTGTCCGGCTTAGGTCCAGACTTGAGCTTCTTCTCAGCAGGGCCAACGCGCTTGCCGCTGCCTTTCTTGAAGGACTTCTTTGCACCCTTACCTTTCTTAAAGCTGGGGGGCTTGTTGACCATCAACACATGATTATCTTTCTTGATGTCCACCTCCATAGCTTTCAGCTTAGCAAAGAGCTCAGTGATCGTATCAGTGGAACCAATATGATTATGAGTAGCTACAAAACCTTTGTAGCTAGGAGGGAGTGATTGTAGAACTCTGTCAATCTTGAGCTCTTCTGGAATCTTGCAGTCCAGTTGCTCAAGACGTTGAGTGTAGCCCGACATCTTAATGGCGTGCTCACTAACGGAACTCCCTTCCTCCATCTTGCAGTTAAAGAATTTATCAGAGATCTCATATCTCTCAGAACGGGCCTGAGTCTGAAACATGGTTTTCAGTTTCTCAAGAATCTCAAAGGGCCCGGCGAACTCCTCAAAACAATTTTGAAGGTCCGATTCCATAGCAAACAACATGGTGCTCTTAATCACACCATAATCATATTTGCGTGACTGATAAACAGCTTTTTCATCAGCCGGCGCATCTACAGCAGGGGCGTCACCTAGCGCTTTCTCAAGGACATAGTCCTTTTGTCCGCCAGCGAGAATGATTCTCAGATTGCGGAACCAGTTGGTGAAGTTAGACCCATTGTTCTTAAGCTTTTATTTCTCAGCAAAAACGTTGAAGTTGAAGTTGGACTTAGCCATTTGATCTACAAAATTTGCAAGTACAATTTAGACTATGTTCATGATAACTAGTTCAATTTAATCAAATTACTAGGTGAACTCCTACTAAATTCAACATCCCTCAAGTTGTTTAGTGAACATGATCCAAATTCACCACACCTAATCCGATCTTCACGAGAAGAGATGTGGTTTCAATGGTGGACAACAAAGTGTTGATCATATCATTCATATGACTCATGCTTAACCTTTCGGTTCGTGTGTTCCGAGGCCATGTATGTACATGCTAGGCTCGTCAAGTCAAACCCAAGTATTTACGCGTGTGCAAAACTGGCTTGCACCCGTCGTATGTGAACGTGAGTTTATAGTACCCGATCATCACGAGATGCTTGAACACGACGAACTTTCGCAACGGTGCATACATGGGGAGAACACAATTTTATCTTGATCTTTAAGTGAGGAATCATCTTATAATGCTACCGTCGCGATCTAAGCATAATAAGATACATAAAAGGATAAACATCACATGCATATAATTTTATGTGACATGGTATAGCCAATCTCCGCGCAATGATCTCCATCTTGTGCGTGCCAGCATGATCTCCATCACTCCAACATGATTGCCTCCACCACGAATAGCAACTACAACTATTGCTAACTACTTAGCGATAAAGTAAAGCTATTACATGGCGTATAAGAAGTTGACACACAGGTCATACACAATTATAAAGACAACCATATGGCTCCTGCGGTTGTGTACTCATCGACATGCAAGTCGTGAAATATTACAAAACATGATCATTGCATACAACATACACATCATATCTTGGGCCATACCATATCACAGAAACACTCCCTGCAAAAACAAGTTAGACGCCTCTACTTTGTTGTTGCATGTTTTACGTGGCTTATGGGAGTAACAAGCTAAGAACGATTCTTACCTACGGAAAGCCACAACAGTGATATTATGGTTGCCAACATCCGGCGTAAATCCCACGACAACTATAGTGAGAGAAACTGGCATCCACCAGCCGCATGTGTGGAACAAGCCACACGTCAAGTGCGGAGCCGGTCTCGCGAACGAGGTCGCGTAAAGTTGGCCTGGACCGCTTCGATCTCACTATCCCGCGTCATAAGAAGTACACAACAAGAGGCTTGCAACAGAAAACATCAACGCCCGCAAAAAGCATGTTGCGTTCTACTCCTGAAACACATCTACGCATAGATCTAGCTCTGATACCACTGAAGGTGAAAGTACAAAGGAAGTCGCCTAGAGGGGGGGTGAATAGGCTTTTAAAAATGTTACGGTTTAGGCTCAAGTAAATGCGGAATAAAACTAACGTTTAATTTATTGAGCACAAAACCTCGCCACTAAGTTCACCTAGGTGCACCAACAACCTATGCTAAGCAATACAAGCAACAAGGTGATAGCAAGGTACAAATACTTCAAGCACGATGGCTATCACAATGTAAAGTGCATAAGTAAAGGGTTCGGTTGAGAGATAACCGATGGACGCGGAGACGAAGATTTGTTTCCCGAAGTTCACTTCCAAAGAAGCTACGTCTCCGTTGGAGAGGTGCGATGGCGCAATGCTCTCCGAACGCCACAAATGGCTCACCTCGAGGTGTGGTGGCTCGATGCTCACCCAACGCCACACAAGGCCTCACCCCGGATGCGGAAGCACGCTACTCACCGACGCCACAAAAGGCTCACCCTATTCTCCCAAGTGCGCACCACAAAAGGCGGGCACTTGCTCCACTATGGGACGCTTGAGGGCGGTCACCGAACCCGTACAAGATTGGGGCTAACTCCACAACTCAATTGGAGGCTCCCAACAACAAAGCCACAACAGGCCAACAATGCCACAAAAGGCCAACAACGCCACAAAAGGCTACAAGACCACAAAAGGTCAACAAGACCACAAAAGGTCAACAAACCAACCACACAACCGTCTAGGGTTCCAAGGAACCCAAGAGAAACAAGCTCTCAAGCTTGAACTCGCCGAATCTCCGAGGAGAACTCAAACCTATGCACCAAATGCAAGGGCAAGTCCTTCTCTCCCAAATTCCAACAAAGCTACAAAAGCTATTGGGGGAATAAGGGAGGAAGAACACAAGAGGAGAACACAAAACTCTCCAAGATCTAGATCCCAATGATTCCTTCACAAAGAAGGGATTTGACTTGGGGGGATTGTAGATCTAGATCTCCTCTCTCAAATCCCTCAAAAAGATGCAAGAATCATAGGAGGGGGAAGGGAGAGGGAAAGCTTCTTCAAGGTTGACAATGGAGGTGAGAGAGAAAGCCAAGAACCAAGAAGAAAAGCTGGTGCCCACGAAAGGGAAGAGGGGCCCCTTTTAAAGGGCTCCCAGATCTGCCCGTTATGGGCATTCGCGACACCTGGCCGGAACTTCCGGTGGGAGGCCGGAAGTTCCGGTGGCACCCAGCCAACGGTCGAAAACTGCGGAGTGAGAAACTGAAAACACGAATCATGGCCGGAACTTCCGGCCCTCGGGCGGAAGTTCCGCTCAAGAACTTTTGCCAGGACAAGTTCCGATCAAGTTCCGGCCAAGTTCCGGCAAATAGACATATTCAATACAGAAGGTTTCTGAACATGAGCGGAACAAGACCCGGAACTTCCACCGGAACTTTCGGCGGCAAAAATGCCCTAGCGGAACTTCCGGTGGGAAGCCGGAACTTCCGGTCAGGGAAATTCCAGAAACCAGAAAACCAGAAACGCAATAACTTTTGCATCCAAACTCCAAATGGGATGAAACCAATTTTGTTGAAAAGATAACGACGAATAGAATCCAACAAAAAGTCGAAATATTGGGTATCACCTTGGGAGAAAATATCATAAATATATATGTGAAGTATCCCCCAAGGTGTGGAGCCGGAAAACTCGCAAGATCAAAAACCGCAATAAGATATGCAAGTGAAATCCTTAGATGATGAACTAGAGCTTGTTATGATGATGACTACAAGCTCTAGATCCTCTCATGGACAAGAACCAAATAACAACCAAGAAAGATGATGCTATGAATGCAAAGGTTTGAGCTCTCTCCGAACGAGGCAAACGAGACACCCGCTTGAGAGCCCCTCTTGATAGTACGGCTATCTATCCTAAACCCGGTCTCCCAACTAACAACACGAGACCGGCAAAAGAGAAGCCCTATCAACATACCTTTGCCTTGAGCGTCCCACTTGAACTTGATGTAGACCGTCTTGTTCTTCTATAGTGGGAACACCTTTCTTGTTTGCTCTTGCTCGCTCTTGCTTGATGAAGACTTGCAAAATGCTCCCCCATACTCCATGGGGAAACCTCTTCTTTGAACTTGTCTTCATCATTCCATGAGCACGAGGATGGCGGCAAGCTTCAAGCATGAGATCTTCTAGAGATGGCGCATCTTGAGCTCGTCCTTCTTCATCCTTACTTGAGGTTGATCCATCTTGATGCAACTCTTTGCACATTCCTTGATCGACCTTCAAGCTCCTTCTTTCTTCATGATTCCATTGGGCACAAAGCCCTTGGACATTTCTTCATCTTCCAACCTTGAGACCAACACATGGCCCAAGCGATGCCAATGGACAAACCTACAAGTGAAACTCAATTTACACATTAGTCCATAGAGATTGTCATTAATTACCAAAACCACACATGGGGGCATACATGCCCTTTCAGAAGGGTTTCGCAACATAGTAAATCAAAAAAATTCTACGGATGCGAACAGGAAGGCCAAGATCTAATCTAGGAGATGCAATTAACAAGAGGGATAGATGAGATCTTCATAACCTTGAATAAATCGCACAGCGGAACATTCAATAGAACGTGGTTGATGTAGTCGTACTAGCCTTCTCCTCCTCGCGACCCGATCCGATCCAACGCCGCAAGTGGCGACGCCTCCGAGAGATGCACACGTCGGCACCGCGACGTCTCCTCCTTCCTCGGTCCATCAAATGGGGTGGAGAGATAGATTGGATCTACAGCACGACGGCGTGGTGCAAAGGTGGAGAGTTTCTGCGGCAGGGCTTCGCCTACTCGCAGTCGGGAGAGAGAGAGATCTGGAGGGCAGCAGGTAGGCGGCTAGGGTTCAAGGTGGGGGGGAGGAGGGTGCGCCCCTGCCATCTTTATATAGAGGGCTGGCCGGCCCCCTTGCCCCCTCCTCCAATCCCTAGGGCGGCAGCCCCAAGGGTGGAGTGGGGGGCAAGTCTTCCCCCCTCCTTCTAGAAGGTCCCCTTAGGGTTTCCCTAGGGTTTTGGCCGGCTGGGCCTATGGGGCCTTGTGCCCTTGGACCAATGCGGCCAGGGCACTCCCTCGTAGGCCCACGCCCCCCTCCGACAAGTGGGGCCACGTTGGTCCCACTCCGGAAGCTTCTAGAACCTTCCGGTACAATACCGAACATTCCGAAATAATTCCGAAATAAAAAACTGCTTTCCTTTATATGAATCTTATTCTCCGAACCATTCTGGAACCTCTCGTGATGTCCTGGATCTCATCCGAGACTCCGAACAAAAACTCATAAACCAATTATCCATTCTATCCTAGCGTCGAGGCACGTTAAGTGTGTGACCCTACGGGTTTGAGAATATGCAGACATGATCTTCTATCAATAATCAACAGTGGGATCTGGAAACCCATATTGACTCCCACATATTCATTGATGATCATATCGGATGAACCACGATGCCAGGATTCAATTAATGCCATATATATTCCCTTCGTCACGCGATATTTTACTTGCCCGAGATTTGATCGTTGGTATCAACATACCTAGTTCAATCTCGTTCACAGCAAGTACTTTACTCGTTCCGTAATCCGATATCACTTTGTGATTAACTCCTTAACCACGTGCTTGCAAGCGGTGTTGATATCGATTACCGAGTGGCCCCGAAGTATATCTCTCCGACTTGGGAGGGACAAATCCCATCTCGATACATATAACCCAACAAGTACTTTCCGATCACCTGAGAGACACCTTTATGATCGCCCTCTCATAGGATGACGTTTGATGACCTCAAAGCTTTCTTCCGATACCAGGGAGTTGCATTATCTCATGGTCTAAGGAATACAATATTTGACATAAGAAAAAGCTTCGCAAAGATGAACATGATGACACGATCTAATTGCTCTGCTTGATTTGGGTATGTCCATCATATCATTCTCCCAATGATATGATCTCATTATTAATCGACAACTCATGTCTATGGTTAGGAAACCTTAACCATCATTAATCAATGAGCTAGTCCATAGAGGCGTACTAGGGACACAATGTTGTTCATAAACCACACAAGTATCAAAGTTTCCGCTTAATACAATTCTAGCATGGAATATAAACTTTATCATGAACAATAATTATAATAATAACATCTTTATTATTGCCTCTAGGGCATAATTCCAACAGAAACAATAGAAGTGGGATGAGGAAAGAGCTAATCTGAAGGATGAAAAGAAAAAGTTAGAGTACTCCATGCATGACCTTTTCAAGGTCAATGGTGTTAACAAGGACAAGGTCAGGAGAATTAAGGCAATTTGTGAGGAGGAGTGATGGTGTGTTTAGGTAGATGTGTGAGTCTGTTGGTGTATTTGTGTAATGCAGCTATTGAGTTGAACCCTTTATTTGTTGAGTTGAACCCTCCATGTGTACCCTCCATGTGTTGAACCTTTATTTGTTTAGTTGAACCCTCAATGTGTTGAACCATTCATTTTGTGTCAACATGTTCTCCTGTCTGTTTCTGAAATTTCATGCATTTTACTTAATATGTCAACATCTATAATGCTCATTTTGTGGTATTGTAATGCTCAAATAACACAAATAGTATCAAGAAGCATTTCAGAATCACACAAATAGTATCAACCACAAATAGCATTGTTCACAACCACACATAGTACCAACATAGTTCCAGAATCAGTACCACACAGAATCACTAACACACTTAAATTGTTCACAACCACACATAGTACCAACATAATGCCAGAATCACTACCATTACACTAAGCATTTTAGAATCAGTACCATTACACTGAGCATTTCATAACAGCCCTTTCTTGATATCTCTCATGGTAAGCTTGTCAATATTGCTTGCTGTGAGGTAACCTGACATCATTGATGATTGCTTTCTTGCTCTTACAGGCCTACTGGAAGTACCACTTGCTTCATTTTTTGCAGGACCTGGCCTTGGAGCTTTGAAAGGTTGTGGTGGACTTGCAGCAGGTGTTGTCCTCCTAGCAGCAGGTGTTGTTTGAGCTGGTGTTGTACTCCTAGCCGCAGGTGCTGTTTGAGCTGAAGTATCAACAGGTGTTGTCCTCCTAGTAGCAGCTGGTATTGTTCTCCTAGCTATAGGTGGAGCTGCTGGAATGTTTTCCTGTGGAGCTGCTGCTGTAGAAGACTCAGAGTGCTCTGCCCTGTTCTCCTGCATCCAAGCAAGACAGTGTTTATTACACATAAAATGCAGAGAATGGTTAAAACAGAGAAATTGCAGAGAATGGTTAAAACAGAAAACAAACCTTATGTTTGTTTTTCCTCATCACCGGAGATGGATTTAGAGGGGCATCACAGCTAGTGTATCTATGCCCAAGATTTCCACAATTGCTGCAGGTTATGGTGGCCATCCTTGATGATTGCTTTGGTTCTGGAACTTCATACTTTCCTTTTCTCCTCTTGGTCTGATTCCTGCCCAATGAGACCTTGAAGACTGGTGGATCAATATCAGGTGTATCAGTCCTTGTCCAGCTATCTTCACCTGGCATAGGGTAAATCACAGGCTTGTATGCCTCAACATACAAAGGCTTCTTGAAGAAATCAGAAACAAAATCTTCAGGGTGATGGAATGACTTGTAGATGGCTGATACAACATGATTGCAAGGGATACCAGTCATGTCCCGTTTCTTACATCCACATGTCCTAGTTGTCAAGTTAACAACATAACATTTTTTCCCATGGCTAACTTCCCACAAACCTTCAGCAGCCTTTCTTGATCTATACATTCTTGACCACTTCTTATTTTCTTCTAGCAGTTCTACATAAGTAGGTGTGATTTCCCATCTTGCCTTGCTAGATTCTGTTCTCTTGCCTTCATTCCTGACCATCATTTTTTTCCTTATGCCATCAAACATTGTTCTCACTGGTTTCCCTCTAATGTCAAGAATCCACCTATTGAAAACCTCACTTAAATTGTTCACCACTAAGTCTGTTTTGCAGTTATAGTCCATGGCATATCTGGCCCATGCTGCAACTGGTATTTTCATTAACCACTCCCAAGATTCCACACTCTCCTCTTTCATGTTAGCCATGGCAACATCAAAACCATGCTTTGTGTAAGAATAGGAGGATGTATCCATGTATTTATTGAGCTCCTCACCTCTAAACGCAGCAGTTTGAAAGTTTGCATAAATGTGTCTTAAGCAGTATCTTTATGGACAGTTGGGGAATATTTGGTTGATTGCATTAAGTAGAACCTACATATTTCTAACTATGTAAATAAATGAACATCTGACAATGCAACTGCATATGACACAGAGGAAATGTATATTATGCAATTACATTCTGTCTATCTGAAATTATGGTATAGTACCTAAACTTGCCTGCCTCACCACCAATAGCATACTTTAGTTGGGTGAGAAACCAAGACCATGTAGCTGTATCCTCCTTGTCAACCATGCCAAAAGCAATAGGGAAGATATTGTTGTTCCCATCCCTTCCAGTGGCACAGAGAATCTGCTGGCCTGTGGTCAGCTTAATTAAGTAGCCATCTAGAACTACAAATGAATAGATATGTGCTAGGTCATAATGAGTATATGTCTCATTAATTAGCAAAGGGAAAATATATCATGTCAATTACCTATAAATGGTCTGCAACCATTAAGGAATCCTTGTACAGATGCACCTAGACAGTAGAACAATCCATGAAATCTAGGGTTGGTACTTGGATGCTCTACCAGAATTTTTGTGGTCACAATGCATCTGGAGCCTCGATTTGTGTCAAAGACTGTCTGCAAGTAATCCCTTAGCCTCTTGTATTGCTCCACCTGGTCACCAAGCACAACTTGTAAAGCTTTCCTCTTTGCCATGTATGCCATCATTGTAGGAACATCTACACCAAATTTCTCCTTGGTTGTCTCCATCACAGCCTTAATGCCTGTCCTTGGATCAATTCTAATGTTGGGCTCACAAATCTTTGCAACCCATTTGCATGTGACCTTGCAGTGCTCACCTACTGTGCCACAAGTGTGCTCAAAGTGCACCTTTCTTAGGCAGAATGATTTCTCATTCTTTATCTGAGAACCAACCATAAAAAGGACACTTCTCTTGAGCACACTTTACTATCACTCTATCCTTGCAATTTCTATGGTACCTGAAGTTCCTAAGATGTGCAATATGAAGTGTTTGCACTGCTCTCCTGAACTGGTACACATCTAGGAAGCACATCCTAAGACACATTCCTTCTTCAGGTTTTAGTCTGCTCTCATCATACCACACCCTTGGCTCTTTCTTTTTGGCCCCGCTTTTCCTTCCTTTTGGCAGAGCCCATGACAATTTCGCAAATCCATCATCATCCTCTGGATCCAAATCACCATCTAGCCCTTCATCATCAGAAGGAAGCCAGTCTGGTGGTGTTGTACTCTGCTGACTGCAATGTGATCTGCTAGTAGGCCCCTTCCTCACTGGTTCTTTCTTCTTATTCACAGTAACTGGCTCATCCTTGTCAACATCTAAGCAATCAGATGCATTAAATAAATCTTTAGGCTCTTCTGCAAAATAAGACTTATGCTCTAAGGCACCCCTCTTTCTCTTATTCAAATCATGATTTGGCTCATCCTCATATGATTCAGTTTCATTTCTATCCTCTGGAGTGTAATTTTCATCATCTTCCATTTCTGAATCTTCATCCTCTTCCATATCTTCTTGTTCTTCATCAACAATGTGCTTTCCCTTCTCCTCAGTTGTTCCCTGTTCATTAAATAAGTATCCTCCATCACCATCACCCACTTCTAAGATTTGCATGTCATTCTCAAGATCATTCTCAACATTGTTGCTCTGTTGTGTCAGAAAGTACATGCACTCAGGATCTTCAGTTAAATGTGTACATTCTTGACTTGGTAAAACAGCTCCATCATCATCAACTGTGTAAACAATGGGGTTTCCAATTTCTGAAATTGGGATTTGCTCTTCAACTACAGCAGTGTTGATGTTTGATGGAAGTGTGCTTCCTCTTTTAATTACACTCAAGCTGACAGATCTCTTATCCTCATAAAGTTCAACCATCTGCTGCACCTTACTATGCCCATCTAGTAAGTCCATCCCAGCTATCCCTATACCCTCCTCTTTCACATAATATATGTTATCACTAATCCCATAGCCCTCTGTCTCTATTAGAGCTAGAAAATTGAGGAATGTTACATCTGATTCAGCCAAAGTGCGCTCTAAATTGTCCTTGCCGTCTAAATTGATCCTTATATCTCATATATCATCATCCAAACTGCATATATTCAGAATAAGAGAATTTAATTGTCTATTTTTCAGTACAAATCCCTAGCCAAAATGGATAAGAAAATGGCGACAGACTTACTTAACGCCGCCTCCGAATGAACTGGTCCAACGGCTGCTCTGGGTAAGGTCCTCCTTCCAACGATTTGCCAAGGAAGAGGCGGCCAGCTTCTACGGCGATGCAAACTTCGCCGTCAACGGGTTAGAGCTACCGCACCAATCCCCTTCCGCCGCAAGGAAGCCCGGCACCTCGACTTCGTGCCCACCGCCGTCGTCTCCACCGCCATCTTCTTCGTCAGGTACGTCTCCAGCGCCCCCGCCGGCCGGAGATCTAGAGCCAGGAGAAATCGCCGCCGCCATGGCTTCAGTTCGCGCGTGGGAGAGGAAGTGTGTGAGCGTGGTCTGGTTTGACCCGTGTCGGAACGGGAGGTTAGGGTTCCGACAGCACCGTTAACGGCCGTCTGCCAGCAGCCGTCCGAGTGAGCCATGTCATCTTGACAGGTGGGACCATCCTGTCAGTTTTGTCATTAGACCAGCGTCAAACCGGTATGAGTGCTTTCTGAAATGAACCAACTCTGAATTGATGGCTTTTTGAAACCTTAACATAAAGTGGTAGCGTTTTGAAACCCTAGCCTATAACGTGGTTATTTGTAATTTTCTCTCCAAATACGAATGATCTGAGAGCAGTTAGTCTAAAAGATCACCTGGGGGAATTGTTTTTCCTCCGCAAACATCACCGCGTCCCTAAGTGCATATGATTCGATCATCAGGGGATCTGACAGCCCTTGTTACAGCTTGCACCATAAGGAGCTTGGGAGGAGAAATATGCACACCTGGCCGCAAATGAGGAAACTCGATGAAATAAGTACTACTACTTTCTATTAGAAATATAAGATGTTTTAGATTTGTAAAATAAATATATCTAAATATCTTTAATATATAGATTTATTTAAACTTATACATTAAAAGGTGACTAGATATATTAGCTTTACTAACTAAAATATCTTATATTTCTAAACAAGGGAGAACTTAAAAAGGGCAGGAGCATGTCCATCGAGCCAAATATTCACGTAAGGATCCATCTCGGCCGTAGAATTGGGTACGGTCAAAGATCTTTTGGTCCTTGGCTCGACTAATAAACAGATAATACATGGTCAACAACGGAGTTGACTTGTCTATACCGGTTAAATTCGAAAGATAAACGAATGTTTGTGCAACATGTGCACAACCGCAGATGGGGCCACGGTCAGCAGAAGGACGTCACACGGATCGCCTCGTTGCCTCAGTAAAGGCCCGTTGGTGGTCTGGCCTCGGCATGAAACAAGTGGACCGAGCGTGTCGCGTGGACACGGGATGTGCGCAGTCTTTGATCCTATTGGACTTATCATGCGTTAAATTTAGACCCCGCTTCCCCAACCACCAGCGCTGCGACAGAGCTCCCGCCGATGGGCCTGCCTCAACCCCTCTGCCTACGTCCGTGCCGGTCTCCTCCGACCTCCTCGCCAGTCCCGTGTGGCGCCTCTGACGCCAGGAGCCCGCCGCCGGCCAACGTTTCCCTGCGCCTCCTCCTCGCCGTTCCTTGCAGCACCGCCGCTGTGCAGCCGACGCCGCGTGTCGCTGCCTCCGGATGTAGTGCTCCTGTCGACCTTGACCGCTGGGCGCCGGTCTTAAGCCTAAGCAGCGAGCCTTCCCGCGTCCTGGTCGCTTCGTGAGTGCTCTGCCGCTTCTCCGAGCGCCTCAAGATCGTCGCTTCTGCTACCATGCGCGCTGCTACCGCCCAGTAGGATTCGTGTTTCGGTTGTCGTCTACCCCCGGTTCCCTTTTTTTATCTTTGGTGCTTTTCCGTAGTGAATCTGCTGCAGCGATATGGTGTGTTGACAATGTAGTACTCCTGTGAACTGGTGATGCTTGTGTTGTGGAGGTGTTGTCTGGGTGGTCGTGCCTTGCTACTTCGGCAGCACGCATACCATCGCCAAGCTCTCCCGAGGAGGAACTGACACTAAGTTTAGGGGCGACAAGATCATCAAGACCGATCCGGTGCCGCTACCCCGATGATCATGCTGTTAAGATCGAACCATGCCAAGATCCCCGTCGACCGTAGAACCCGGAACATCAAGATCTCCCTCACGGAATCCGAAGACCGTTCCCGTCGAGATCCGAAGACCGATCCCTCAAACCCCTCCGAACCAAGACCTTCGACCACAATGTGTGACCCCTTTCCCGAGACCCCTATATTTTTGTAATATATATAATATACTTGTTGCATATTAAATTGACATGTTTGCATTCATATTGTGGTTGTTCGGGGGCATTATGCCGACTCACGTAAATTAAATATGGAGGCCATATGCGGTGAATCTAGACTAATATTGGCTCCATTTAAAATTATGCAGCGAACCGATGATATATTTTGCCATGTTAAGACAACATTTAAATTGCGGGGTATCTAAATAACATGAACCATCTAACTAATTGTCGGGACCCCGGTTCCGCTTAATATTGCCTAACTGCATCGCATCCTTGCAATGCCATACATCATACATGCATCATGCCTAGTCTTTTGCCGTAGTATTAAATAGTCCATTCGGTGTTTCTTCTAGTGCTTTGCTTCTTCACGGATTAGGCCGATGAGTTGATGCGAGTGACGCCCGTTCTTCGGATGAATCTTCCACAATGTTTTCAGGCGAACATTCTCCCCCTTTCTACCTATCTTACTTTTATAGTCTTCATTTCCTCCTGTTGATCTATTGCTATCTGTGTTGCGATGCTATAGATTCCGTACCCCTTTATACTTCCCTGCAGCCTCTATATTGCCATGGACACCTCCTATTACCTATTGTTTGGTAGATAAAAGGTCTTGTGAGTCGTAGTCGCTTGCTCAGGTGCTGCTTCGCGTCGTCGATGTTCCACCATTGTTGGGGGTTGTCATATGCTTAATGGTGAAGATGATCATGGATTTAATTACCGTTTAATAACTAAAATTGAAGTAGGTAAATAATGCAGAGGCACATGTGGGCAATAGATGTTATTTGGTTTTTAACCATCCAATTGTGTCCCATAGGACCCCGAGTGCTTGATACCTGTTCTTTGAATATTCGCACTATCCGCATGTGGGACCATGAATCCCCCTAACCCTAACTTGAGTCATATTTAATTCCTAGGGGCCACAAAGTAGTTTGGGGCTTTATTACTATCCTGTACTTATGCCATGTTTTACTGCTTTATTTACGATTGCGCGTGGAGCGCCGGTACTGTTTAGGTACAAATGTGGAATGTTTCCGTAGTATCGACAATCCCAGTCACACTTTCGGGTTCCCAGTCGTTTAAAGCCATTGACACAAACCTCTGGGTCCGTCTCGGAGCCGGCCAACTTCGTCGCGGGTTGCTTAGTGGGGTGGCCCCCTGAAATCAAATATGAATCTTGCGAATGTTCTATCGTGATGCCTCGTTGGGTTTTCATTTGGTTTTTCCCGAGGTTGATCGTGCGTGTGTTGCTATTTGTGCCCCCCTGTAGGGTAAAACTTCTGAAAGCCGTGTCCGCGGTTATGGACGACTTGAAGCACAATATCTCGATCATATAAAACTATGTAGTGCTATAAATTTGACTTTATAATGACTAGTAATCAGCTTCACTACAATGGAATGGCTAAATAAAAGTACCAACAACTGCTGGTTTTGGGATGCCTCATGCTATATGTATCTGACTAGTAAGTATTGCAACTACAACGGAATGGTTAACTAAAACTGTCCGCTGCTTATTATATCAGGATGACTCATGCTATCTATATCTGACTAGTAATTGTCGCAACTATAACGGAATGAATAAAACTGCCAACTGTGTGAGTTCCTCGGTTGACTTCCTCGTTTGGTCTTGAGGGGGAAATACCAGGATGGGTATGCTTGGTGATAGTTTCAGGTTGGATCCGAATAGGTCTTTCTTATCCCTATCTGATAACCGCCAGTTGTATTGAGTATCTATAGGTTGTTTAGTGCATGCTGCGCTGCCGCTTTAGTCCACCATACCTATGTAGGCGAGGACCGCCGAATTCTAGTCTCGCCCTGTACTGGCCTCAATACTGACCGCTCTCTTTTTTCCTTTGCCTTTGTCGGCACCCCTTTTGTTAAGCAGGTTTTGAGATTGACGTCGTTAGCATGGTTACCCTTCCGGCTTGGCCTGGGCAGGGTTATGGATGCCATTGGTTATTCTTCAGGGCTCTTAGCCCCATTTGCATCTTGTCCGTACTCGTACATTGTATCGTTTTAAATGTGATTTGGATCTTTGTATTGTATATCTATATTCTTGACTCTTTGAGTCATTGTTGTATATATCTGTTTTGTGGGTTCCGTGGACTATTGTGTAATGGTATTACTTCGTTTTCCACCCGCACGAAAGTGCCTGGTGGGCACCTTTGAATCGTTTCTATGCGGGTTTGGCAGGAATCGCTGAAACTTGCATAGGGTCGATTCTGAGGGTGTTACAGAGTGGTATCAGAGCTCAGCAGTTGCGATACCCCACTGGTCCGCTCTGTAGGATAACCTAGCTAACAGACGTTGTAGAGTGTTAAAACTATTTTAGAAAATCGGTTGGATAGATCTGATTAGGTCTGCTTTTACTCCTTACCCCTCTGCTATTCTCCTCTTACCTTTGCGTGTTTTGAATCTGCTCTCTTATCTTTTCTTCGAGTCCAGGAATTCTCGTGGTTGGGTTTCTTTCATACCTTCAGGGTTTCGCTTCCGTCCTCTTGTAACGGTGTTCCTACATCCGGTCTTCATGCTATCCGATGAAGTTTCATCTGTTGTACCTTTCAGTGGACCAAAAATCCACTAATTTTTTTCTTTGTATCCTCCGGTGTTTACCAACGCGACGATATCATCTACGTCACAACCGATGAAGAGCCTGCATCCTTCTTTTGTTTCCGAAACTCAATTGCCGAGATCTTCAGTATAATTTCGAGAGTTGGTTGCATAATTTTACCATTCATGTGCAGAGTAATGCTTTGGGTGCGCGATGGACTGATCACCATCCGACTACTCTTATCATTTGCTCTTGTGCATTGAATCGGTGGATCAATGCAATTATACTCCTTCCGTGGAAGTTAGAGGTGGCCATACCCCTTTGAGACCTTTACCTTCGCCTTTGTCTCTCCGGAGTGTTCTCTCAACGAATGTGAGCAACATACCTTGTTGGTGGTGTCGCGGATTTCAAGACGAAGAAAGAATCATTGTTAGTGGTGTCGCAAGGATCTACACGAAGAGAGAAGATTCGGATCGCCGACCTTCTTCATCGTACCATGAGGCGAATCTCGAGGGCGAGATCCATTTTTAGTGGTGTCGAATTGTAGCACCCCGAGAAAACCACTACTAGAAAATCGCGTGTTAAATAATACTTTGTGCATCATCATGACATCATCATGCATATTAATTGCCAAAACTATTTTCTAAAGCCTATGTTGTTTTCTAATTATCCCCTCCTCTATTTCAAATTGAAATCTCGGTCTTTTCCAAATATTTTGTTTTGTCCAAAAATCATTTACAAAAGATTTTAAAATAAAAATATACAAATATAAAGTAAAACTATTTTTAGGGGAGGCCCCCAGCCGCCAGGCCCAAAGCCCAGCAGCCAGAAGCCTACCACCCCAACCTAACCCTAATCCCCATCCAAACCCTAGCTACCCCTGATCCCTCCCCACTTTTCTCCCTCCATCCGCCGCCACCACACACGCGCGCAGCCACCACACACGCACGCATGACCCAAACACAACCTGACCCACCCTGGATCGACACAAACGCACACAACACCGCCCTAACCCCACTTTCCTCACGCGATCCCACCCCGCTCGCTTCTTTCCCCCTCGCAGACTCCTCCCTCTCTCTGCCGCCGCTCTCCCTGGCGCTCCTCCGCCAGCCGCCAGACTCGCCTGAGCATAGCCAGGCCTACCCCTGCCGCGCCTCCCCGCCTCCATGGCCGTGGACCCCGCTTCCCCAACCACCAGCGCTGCGACAGAGCTCCCGCCGATGGGCCTGTCTCAACCCATCTGCATACGTCCGTGTCGGTCTCCTCCGACCTCCTCACCAGTCCCGCGTGGCGCCTCCGACGCCAGGAGCCCGCCGCCGGCCAACGTTTCCCTGTGCCTCCTCCTCGCTGTTCCTTGCAGCACCGCCGCTGTGCAGCCGACGCCGCGTGTCGCTGCCTCCGGATGCAGTGCTCCTGTCGACCTTGACCGCTGGGCGCCGGCCGCATACGCCTCAGCAGCGAGCCTTCCCGCGTCCTGGTCGCTCCGTGGGTGCTCCGCCGCTTCTTCGAGTGCCTCAAGCTCGTCGCTTATGCTACCATGCGCGCTGCTACCGCCCCAATAGGATTCGTGTTTTGGTTGTCGTCTGCCCCCGGTTCCCTTTTTATCTTTGGTGCTTTTCCGTAGTGAATCTACTGCAGCGATATGGTGTGTTGACGATGTAGTACTCATGTGAACTGGTGATGCTTGTGTTGTGGAGGTGTTGTATGGGTGGTCGTGCCTTGCTACTTCGGCAGCACGCATACCATCGCCAAGCTCTCCCGAGGAAGAACTGATGCCAAGTTTAGGGGCGACAAGATCATCAAGACCGATCCGGTGCCACAACCCCGATGATCATGCTGTTAAGATCGAACCATGCCAAGATCCCCGTCGACCATAGAACCCGGAACATCAAGATCTCCCTCACGGAATCCGAAGACCGTTCCCGTCGAGATCCGAAAACCGATCCCTCGAACCCCTCCGAACCAAGACCTTCGACCACAATGTGTGACCCCTTTCCCGAGACCCCTATATTTTTGTAATATATATAATATACTTGTTGCATATTAAATTGACATGTTTGCATTCATATTGTGGTTGTTCGGGGGCATTATGCCGACTCACCTAAATTAAATATGGAGACCAATATTGGCTCCATTTAAAATTATGCAGCGAACCGATGATATATTTTCCCATGTTAAGACAACATTTAAATTGCGGGGTATCTAAATAACATGAACCATATAACTAATTGTCGGGACCCCGGTTCCGCTTAATATTGGCTAACTGCATCGCATCCTTGCCATGCCATACATCATACATGCATCATGCCTGGTCTTTTACCGTAGTATTAAATAGTCCATCCGGTGTTTTTTCTAGTGCTTTGCTTCTTCACGGATTAGACCGATGAGTTGATGCGAGTGACGCCCGTTCTTTGGATGAATATTCGACAATGTTTCCAAGCGAGCATTCTCCCCCTTTCTACCTATCTTACTTTTATAGTCTTTATTTCCTCATATTGATCTATTGCTATCTGTGTTGCAATGCTATAGATTCCGTACCCCTTTATACTTCCCTGCAGCCTCTATATTGCCATGGACACCCCCATATTACCTATTGTTTGGTATATAATCGTTCTTGCGAGTCGTAGTCGCTTGCTCAGGTGCTGCTTCGCGTCGTCGATGTTCCACCATTGTTGGGGGTTGTCATATGCTTAATGGTGAAGATGATCATGGATTTAATTACCGTTTAATAACTAAATTGAAGTAGGTAAATAATGCAGAGGCACAGGTGGGCAATAGATGTTATTTGGTTTTTAACCGTCCACTTGTATCTCGTAGGACCCCGAGTGCTTGATACCTGTTCTTTGAATATTCGCACTATCCGCATGTGGGACCATGAATCCCCCTAACCCTAGCTTGAGTCATATTTAATTCCTGGGGGCCACAAAGTAGTTTGGGGCTTTATTAATATCTTATACTTATGCCATGTTTTACTGCTTTATTTACGATTGCGCGTGGAGCAGATGTACTGTTTAGGTACAAATGTGGAATGTTTCCGCGGTATCGACAAGACCAATCACACTTTCGGGTTCCCAGTCTTTTACAGCCATTGACACAAACCTCTGGGTCCGTCTCGGAGCCGGCCAACTTCGTCGCGGGTTGCTTAGTGGGGTGGCCCCCTGAAATCAAATATGAATCTTGCGAATATTCTGTCGTGATGCCTCGTTGGGTTTTCATTTGGTTTTTCCCGAGGTTGATCGTGCGTGTGTTGCTATTTGTGCCCCCTGCAGGGTAAAACATTCTGAAAGTCGTGTCCGCGGTTATGGATGACTTGGAGCACAGTATCTCGATCATAGCAAACTATAACTAAAGTAGTGCTATAAATTTGACGTTATAATGACTAGTAATCAGCTTCACTACAATGGAATGGCTAAATAAAAGTACCAACAACTGCTGGTTTTAGGATGCCTCATGCTATATGTATCTGACTAGTAAGTATTGCAACTACAACGGAATGGTTAACTAAAACTGCCCACTGCTTATTATATCAGTATGACTCATGCTATCTGTATCTGACTAGTAATTGTCGCAACTATAACGGAGTAAAACTGCCAACTGTGTGAGTTCCTCGGTTGACTTCCTCGTTTGGTCTCGAGGGGGAAATACCAGGATGAGTATGCTTGGTGATAGTTTCAGGTTGGATCCGAATAGGTCTTTCTTATCCCTATCTGATATTCGCCAGTTGTATTGAGTCTCTATAGGTTGTTTAGTGCATGCTGCGCTGCCGCTTCAGTCCATCATACCTATATAGGCGAGGACCGCCGAATTCTAGTCTCGCCGTGTACCGGCCTCAGTACTGACCGCTCTCTTTTTCCTTTGCCTTTGTCGGCACCCCTTTTGTTAAGCAGGTTTTGAGATCGACGTCGTTAGCAGGGTTACCCTTCCGGCTTGGCCTGGGCAGGTTATGGACTCCATTGGTTATTCTTCAGGGCTCTTAGCCCCATTTGCATCTTATCCATACTCGGACATTGTATCGTTTTAAATGTGATTTGGATCTTTGTATTGTATATCTATATTCTTGACTCTTTGAGTCATTGTTGTATATATCTGTTCAGTGGTTCCATCATGGACTATTGTGTAATGGTATTACTTCGTTTTCCACCCACACGAAAGTGCCTGGTGGGCACCTTTGAATCGTTTCTATGCGGGTTTGGAGGGAATCGCTGAAACTTGCATAGGGTCAATTCTAAGGGTGTTACACGGGCTTAGGTCGGGTCGGTTACAAATTAGGGTTGGTACCCTTGAAATTCTATCTAATCCAGATTTGTCCTCCAAGGAGTCGAAAACGTCATGGGCTTGGGCCACCCGAAGTCTTCATGGGCCGCGTGCCTTGCTATGGGCCTTCCTTGGGCTGGACTAGGTATACCAATGTCGTGTACCCGTAGGGTATATCCATGTCCGTAGCCCCCGAGTGTTCAGTCGAATCGTAGATTCAGGTGGAGACTCTTTAATCTTCCAGATGCTTATGTAGTTGATGTAGGGGTTCGTAGCATGGAAAACAAAAAATTTCTACCGCATACAAACAAAGAAGCCAAGATCTATCTACTAGATTGTAGCAACGAGTCGATGGAATAACTCACCCTCGAAGATTCCAAAGTGTTTAACGAGAGCGGATTCTCGTGGGTGATGTAGTCGTACTCTTGCCGATCTCAAGATCGCAAAGACGATCCTTCCGGCGCTGCGTTCCGACAGCGCTTCCGCAGTCGGTCACACGTTCGGTACTCGACGAAGACCTTCCTCTCCCTTGTTCCAGCAGGCAGCGGAGGTTGTAGCACTCTCCTCGCGATTCCGGCAGCACAACGGCGTGGTACCAGAAGTAGAGGGGAGATCTCGCAGGGCTTCGCCTTAAGCCGGAGCGAGTATGGTAGACTATGAGAGAGAGCCTCGGCGATCTAGGGTTTAGACGCACCAAGGAGGAGAAAGGACGGCGGCTAGGGTTTTCCTAGGCGGCGGCGGCTTGCCCTAGGCGGCGGCAGCAGGAGGTGGCGGCGCCGGCGGCTAGGATTAGGGTTTGCGGGGCGTGGTGTTGTGTGCTTGGAGGGGCAGCCCTGCCCCTCCTTATATAGGTGGAGGGGGCGCTCCAAGGGGAGGGGAGTCCCTCCCCAACTCGGTCTCCAAGTGGGCCAGCGGTGGAGGGAGGGAACTCCTCCCCAAGTAGGTTTCCTACTCTCCCTCCACCTCACAAAATAGTCGTTTGACTTTTCAAATTGGCGTTTGACTTTTCAAACTAGGATTTGATTAAACCCTTTATTTTGTTCAGCGATGACACCTAGTACATGATGCAATCATTCCAACTTGTTATGACACATTCATGTACCCTTCCCCTCCGGAGTGCCGGACATTCCGGAACCTTCTAGAACATTCCCGATGAAAACACCGGAACCATTCTCCAACCCCGAAACAGGACTTTCCTTATATGAATCTTATTCTCCGGACCATTCCGGATCTCCTCGTGATATCCCGGATCCCATCCGAGACTCCGAACAACATTCAGTCTCTTACTCATCATTCCATAACTACTCAAGCAACGTTGAATCCTTAAGTGTGTCTCCCTACGGTTCGTGAATTATGCGGACATGATCGAGACACTTCTCCGAACAATAACCAATAGAGGAATCTGGAAATTCATATGGCTCCCACATATTTCTACGATTACTTTGCGATCGAATGAACCACTTACATACGATACCAATTTCCCTTTGTCTCACGATAGTTTACTTATCCGAGGTTATGATCGTCGGTATCTCTACATACCTAGTTCAACCTCGTTACTGATAAGTACTCTTTTCTCGTTCCCGTGATATGTGATCCCTTGTGAGCCAGTCACATGCTTGCAAGCTAATTGGATGACATTCCACCGAGAGGGCCCAGAGTATATCTATCCGTCATATGGATGGACAAATCCCACTCTTGATGCATGTGTCTCAACCAATACTTTCTGAACACTCAATGCCACCTTTATAGCCACCCAGTTACGGTGTGGTGTTTGATGTCATCAAAGCATACTTCCGGTGAAGGTGATATGCATGATCTCATGGTCGAAGGAATTAGGTTACTATGTATCAGAAAGCATATAGCAATTGAACTATTAAAATGACTTGATCTTTATGCTACGCTTATCTATAGGAGTATGTCCACCATATCATTCTCCTAACAATATGATCTTGTTGTTAATAACATCTCAATGTTCATGATAGGGAAACCACAATCATTTATTAACCAACAAGTTAGTATTTATAAAGAGGCTTTACTAGGGACTCTATTTTAGTTTACAAATCACACAAGTATTAATGTTTCCTTGTTAATACTATTATAGCATGAATGTAAACATTTATCATAAACACAAAGATATAATAATAACTACATTTATTATTGCCTCTAGGGCATATCTCCAACAGTCTCCCACTTGCACTAGAGTCATCTAATCTAGATTACATGGTAATATACCGAACACCCATGGCAGTTTGGTGTTGGTCATGTTTTGCCCTCGGGAGAGGTTTAGTCAACGGATCCGCCACATTCAGATCTGTGTGTACTTTGCAAATCTTTATGTCCCTATCTTGGACATGTTCTTGAATAGCGTGAAAACGTAGCTTGATGTGCTTCAGCTTCTTGTGTGACCTTGGTTCTTGCGCATTGGCTATGGCGCCCATGTTATCACAGTAGATTGACATTGGGTCCAGCGCACTAGGAACCACACCGAGCTCTGTAATGAACTCTTTCATCCATATTGCTTCTTGTGAAGCCTCCGAAGCAGCCATGTATTCCGATTCAGTTGAAGATCTCGCCACAACGCTTTGCTTTGCACTCCTCCAGCTAACTGCTGCACCATTCAAAGTAAATACGTATCCAGATTGTGATTTAGAATCATCCGGATCGGTGTTCCAACTAGCATCGGTGTAACCATTAACAACGACCTGTTCATCACCTCCATAAGAAAGAACCATATCCTTAGTTCTTCTCAGGTACTTAAGGATGTTTTTGACCGCTGTCCAATGATCCACTCCTGGATCACTTTGATATCTGCTAGTTAAACTAACAGCATATGCAATGTCGGGTCTAGTACATAGCATGGCATACATCAGAGGTCCTATGGCTGAGGCATAGGGAGTTTTACTCATCCTTTCTCTATCTTCTGCCATTGTCGGACTTTGAGTTTTACTCAAGGTCGTATTGGGCAACATGGGCAAGAGCCCTTTCTTGCTATCTTCCATTTCAAACCTCTTTAGAACTTTGTCCAAATATGTACTTTGTGACAATGATATTAGGCGTCTCTATCTATCTCTATAAATCTTTATGCCTAATATATAAGCTGCTTCGCCAAGATCCTTCATTGAAAAACTATTATTCAAATATTCCTTGACACTATTAAGAAGGTCTACATCATTCCCAATCAACAATATGTCATCTACATATAGTATTAAGAATGCTACAGAGCTCCCACTCACTTTCTTGTAAATACAAGCTTCTCCATAAGTTTGTATAAAACCAAAACTTTTGATTACCTTATCAAATCGTTGATTCCAACTTCGGGATGCTTGCTTCAATCCATAGATGGACCGTTGAAGTTTGCATACCTTGTTAGCATCTTTTAGGATCGATAAAACCTTTGGGTTGCATCATATACAACTCTTCATCAATGTCTCCATTGAGGAATGCTGTTTTGACATCCATCTGCCATATCTCATAATCATAATATGCAGCGATTGCTAACATAATCCTCACAGACTTTAGCTTCGCTACAGGTGAGAAAGTCTCATCGTAGTCAACTCCTTGAATTTGTCGAAACCCTTTTGCGACAAGTCGAGCTTTATAGATAGTAACATTACCATCAGCATCTGTTTTCTTCTTGAAAATCCATTTGTTCTCGACAGCCTTCCGGCCATCTGGTAAGTCCACCAAAGTCCATACTTGGTTTTTGTACATGGATCCAATCTCGCATTTCATGGCTTCTTGCCATTTATTGGAATCTGGGCTCATTATTGCTTCCTCATATGTCGCAGGGTCATCGGTGTTGTCCACCAACATGACATTCATAACGGGATCATACCAATCAGGAGTGGTATGAGTTCTCGTTGACCCGCGAGGCTCTGTAGCAACTACAACCGAAGTTTCATGATCATCATCATTAGCTTCCTCTCTTATTGGTGTAGGCTCCACATGAACTACTTCTGGTGCTGTGCTACTCGCAAGTTCGAGAGAAGGTTCAACAACCTCGTCGAGTTCTACTTTCCTTCCAGTCACTTCTTTCGAGAGAAATTCCTTCTCTAGAAAGGATCCATTCTTGGCAACAAAGATTTTGCCTTCGGATCTATGATAGAAGGTATACCCAATAGTTTCCTTCGGGTATCCTATGAAGACGCATTTTTCCGCTTTGGGTTCAAGCTTGTCCGGCTGTAACTTCTTTACATAAGCTTCGCAGCCCCAAACTTTAAGGAACGACAATTTAGGTTTCTTCCCAAACCATAATTCATACGGTGTCGTTTCAACGGATTTAGATGGTGCCCTATTTAAAGTGAATGCGGCTGTTTCTAATGCATAACCCCAAAATGATAGCGGTAAATCTGTAAGTGACATCATAGAACGAACCATATCCAAGAGAGTTCGATTACGACGTTCAGACACACCATTACGCTGTGGTGTTCCCGGCGGTGTCAATTGTGAAAGTATTCCGCATTTCTTCAAATGCTCGCCAAACTCATAACTTAGATATTCACCTCCACGATCAGAACATAGAAATTTAATCTTCTTGTTACGTTGATTCTCCACCTCACTTTGAAATTCCTTAAACTTCTCGAAAGTTTTGGACTTATGTTTCATGAAATAGATATACCCATATCTACTCAAGTCATCCGTGAAGGTAAGAACATAACGATAACCACCGCGTGATGCTACACTCATTGGACCACACACATCGGTATGTATGATTTCCAATAAGTCCGTAGCTCGCTCCATCATACCAGAAAATGGAGTCTTAGTCATTTTACCCATCAGACATGCTTCACATATTTCAAGTGGTTCGAAATCAAGTGATTCAAGAAGTCCATCGGAATGGAGTGTCTTCATACGCTTCACTCCAATGTGACCAAGACGACAATGCCACATATAGGTCGAGTTATCGCTCGATTTCAAACGTTTAGCTTCAATGTTATTAATATGTGTATTTCCACTATCGAGATTCAATAAGAATAGACCATCTATCAAAGGTGCATGTGCATAAAACATATTACTCATATAAATCGAACAACCATTATTCTCGGACTTAAACAAGTAACCGTCTCGCAATAAACAAGATCCCGATATAATGTTCATGCTTAATGCAGGCACCAAATAACAATTATTTAAGTATAAAACTAATCCCGATGGTAGATGAAGAGGTAGCATGCCGACCACGATCACATCAACCTTTGATCCGTTTCCCACGCGCATCGTCACCTCGTTCTTCGCTAGCTTCCATTTATTCTGCAACACCTGTTTCGAGTTTCAGATATGAGCAACCGAACCAGTATCAAATACCCAGGCACTACTACGAGTACTAGTGAGATACACATCAATAACATGTATATCGGATATACCTTTCTTCTTGATGTTGCCGTTCTTCAAATCCGCCAAGTACTTTGGGCAATTCCGCTTCCAGTGACCTTCTCCCTTGCAGTAAAAGCACTCAGTATCAGGCTTAGGTCTAGCCTTGGTCTTCTTCGTCGGCGCGGTAACTTTCTTACCACCCTTCTTGAAGTGTCCCTTTTGCTTAGACTTGCCTTTCTTGAATTTGGTGGTCTTATTGACCATCAACACTTGGTGCTCTTTCTTGATCTCCACTTCTGCAGATTTTAACATGGCGAAGAGTTCTGGCAACTGCTTGTTCATGTTTTGCATATTGTAGTTCATCACAAAGTTCTTGTAACTTGGTGGTAGTGATTGGAGGACACGATAAATCCCCAAAGCATTAGGAATCACTCTACCCAAGCTTTGAAGTTTGTTTGCGTGCCCAGACATCTTAAGCACATGCTCACTGACGGAGCTGCTCTCTTCCATCTTGTAGTTAAAGAACTTTTCAGAAGACTCATAGCTCTCAATTGCCGTGTGAGTGTCAAAGATCAATTTGAGATCACGGACAATATCATGTGGGTCTGAATTCTCAAAACTTTTCTGAAGCTCCGATTCTAAACCATACAAGATAGCACACTGAACTGTGGAGTACTGAGTCTTCCGAGCGAGGTAAACATTCTTTAATTCATCGGTAGCAGTAGCTGCAGGTGGGTCACCCAGCGGTGCATCCAGAACATAGGTCAAATTACCAGCAGTGAGGACAATCCTCAAATTGTGGAACCAATTCGCGAAGTTGCTTCCATTGTTTTTCAACTTTTGTTTCTCTAGGAACGCATTAAAATTGATGGTAGGGGCCGCCATTGATCTACAACATATTTTCAATAGTTTAGACTAAGTTTATGACAAATTGAGTTCTAATTAATAGTTAAATTAATCTAGGTGAACTCCCACTCAAAACAATATCCCTCACATTGTTTTAGTGATCACACGAACCAAATCCACCACATCAACACCGATCATCACGAGAGTCGATGTAGCTTCAATGGCGAACAATCGACATGTTCATCATATCTTACTATATGATTCATGCTTTACCTTTTGGTGATGCGTGTTCCGAGACCATGTCTGTACATGCTAGGCTCGTCAAGATCAAACCTTAGCTTCCGCATGAGAAAATCTGGCTTGCTCACGTTGTATACACTTACGGAATCTAACACACCCGATCATCACGTGGTGCTTCAAAACAACAAGCTTTAGCAACGGTGCTTACTAAGGGTGAACACTTTAGAACTTGATGTTCATGTGCATGAGGGATCATCTTATAATGCTACCAATCGTTAACTAAGCAATACAAGATGCATAAAGGATTAACATCACATGCAATTCATAATATGTGATATGATATGGCCTTCCTTCTTTGTGCTTCCGATCTCCATCTTCAAGCACGAACATGATCTCCATCATCACCGGCATTGCATCAAGGTCAATGATGCCGATCCATGGTTGTCGTCCACCAGCTTCAACTATTACAACTACTTTGAATAGACACGCGGATCTTAACAGAAATTAAAGACAACCATATGGCTCCTGCCGGTTGCCAACTTACAATAAGGAACATTTCATACATCAAATATAATCACAATCATGGCCATATCACATCACAGCACACTCCCGCAAAACAAAGTTAGACGCCTCTACTTTCTTTGCATGTTTTACGTGGTTTGGGGCTTTCAATAAGTGTCGTTCTAACTTACGAACAAGAACCACAACATTGATACTAGTATTGTCAATCACCCGTTGTAAATTGAATCTTAACTATGTTGGGAGAAACAGGCACTCGCAAAGCCACTTATGCAATACAAGTTGCATGTCAAGCGTGGAGCAAGTCTCATGAACGATGTCATGTGAGGTTAGCCCGGGCCGCTTCATCCCACCATCCCGCAAGATTCAAAGTACACAAGAAGCAATCGACAACAAAAGCATCAACGCCCACAATGACCATTGTGTTCTACTCGTGCAACAGATCTACATATACACACGGCTCTGATACCACTGTAGGGGTTCGTAGCATGGAAAACAAAAAATTTCTACCGCATACAAACAAACAAGCCAAGATCTATCTACTAGATTGTATCAACGAGTCGATGGAATAACTCACCCTCAAAGATTCCAAAGTGTTTAACGAGAGCGGATTCTCGTGGGTGATGTAGTCGTACTCTTGCCGATCTCAAGATCCTTCCGGCGCTGCGTTCTGGCAGCGCTTCCGCAGTCGGTCACACGTTCGGTACTCGACGAAGACCTTCCTCTCCCTTGTTCCAGCAGGCAGCAGAGGTTGTAGCACTCTTCTCACGATTTCGGCAGCACAACGGCGTGGTACCGGAAGTAGAGGGGAGATCTCGCAGGGCTTCGCCTTAAGCCGGAGCGAGTATGGTGGACTATGAGAGAGAGCCTCGGCGATCTAGGGTTTAGACGCACCAAGGAGGAGCAAGGCCGGCGGCTAGGGTTTGCCTAGGTGGCGGCGGCTTGCCCTAGGCGGCAGCGGCAGCAGGAGGTGGCGGCGTCGGCGGCTAGGATTAGGGTTTGCGGGGCGTGGTGTTGTGTGCTTGGAGGGGCAGCCCTGCCCCTCCTTATATAGGTGGAGGGGGCGCGCCAAGGGGAGGGGAGTCCCTCCCCAACTCGGTCTCCAAGTGGGCCGGCGGTGGAGGGAGGGAACTCCTCCCCAAGTAGGTTTCCTACTCTCCCTCCACCTCACAAAATAGCCGTTTGACTTTTCAAATTGGCGTTTGACTTTTCAAACTAGGATTTGATTAAACCCTTTATTTTGTTCAGCGATGACACCTAGTACATGATGCAATCATTCCAACTTGTTATGACACATTCAAGTACCCTTCCCCTCCGGAGTGCCGGACATTCCGGAACCTTCTAGAACATTCCCGATGAAAACACCGGAACCATTCTCCAACCCCGAAACAGGACTTTCCTTATATGAATCTTATTCTCCAGACCATTCCGGATCTCCTCGTGATATCCCGGATCCCATCTGAGACTCCGAACAACATTCGTTCTCTTACTCATCATTCTATAACTACTCAAACAACGTCGAATCCTTAAGTGTGTCTCCCTACGGTTCGTGAATTATGCGGACATGATCGAGACACTTATCCGAACAATAACCAATAGAGGAATCTGGAAATTCATATGGCTCCCACATATTTTTACGATTACTTTGCGATCGAATGAACCACTTACATACGATACCAATTTCCCTTTGTCTCACGATAGTTTACTTATCCGAGGTTATGATCGTCGGTATCTCTACATACCTAGTTCAACCTCGTTACTGATAAGTACTCTTTTCTCGTTCCCGTGATATGTGATCCCTTGTGAGCCAGTAACATGCTTGCAAGCTAATTGGATGACATTCCACCGAGAGGGCCCAGAGTATATCTATCTGTCATATGGATGGACAAATCCCACTCTTGATCCATGTGTCTCAACCAATACTTTCTGAACACTCAATGCCACCTTTATAGCCACCTAGTTACGGTGTGGTGTTTGATGTCATCAAAGCATCCTTCCGGTGAAGGTGATATGCATGATCTCATGGTCGAAGAAATTAGGTTACTATGTATCAGAAAGCATATAGCAATTGAACTATTAAAATGACTTGATCTTTATGCTAAGCTTATTTATAGGAGTATGTCCACCATATCATTCTCCTAACGATATGATCTTGTTGTTAATAACATCTCAATGTTCATGATAGGGAAACCACAATCATTTATTAACCAACAAGCTAGTATTTATAAAGAGGCTTTACTAGGGACTCTATTTTAGTTTACAAATCACACAAGTATTAATGCTTCCTTGTTAATACTATTATAACATGAATGTAAACATTTATCATAAACACAAAGATATAATAATAACTACATTTATTATTGCCTCTAGGGCATATCTCCAACAGTTGAACCTGCTTTGTAAAGAGAAATGTTTAGTTCATTGGGATTGTTGATGCGTGTGCCTGGCTCACCCGACGGATCGCGGCCAGTTTTTCTGTCATAGGACAAAACAACACGATCTTCGTCAAACTCGAGTCCCCAGACTCGAATTCGGAATGATTGCTGGTAGGATTTGACTCAGGCTATTGTGGACTTACATGAGTCGAATCCCAGTGATTTTCAAGTGATGTACCCAACGCGTCCGTCAGGATTTTCATCGTGCCTGTTGACACGGAAGTTTACTGGCAGAGTGCAGTCAGGTGCGTTACGAGGCCATCGGATGATATCTGTAGGGCTTATCTTTGCATTACAGAGACAACATCCGAAGTTTTATCACCCGCGGAGGTGTTTCGGGTGGCCAAGGAGACTATGTCTCACTTAGCGTTGATTTGGGCAAAGTTGCCAAAAAGATTTTGTCATATTTGATCTGAAGGATCGCAGTCAAAGAATTCATAGAGTGCGCGGCCAGTTCTCCCTATGAGATTAGCCCCCGAGTGTCCGTTTGAGTCGTAGACTCGAGCAGAGACTTAAGTTCAGCCGTTTTTCAGCATAGGTCCGAAGGACACAATTTTTTCGGATGCTCAAGATGCTCCCTATGGGAGTAGCCCCCGAGTCCGTAGTGGAGTCATGGACTTTACATAGGACTCGAAGATAGTTGCGAGGTGTAGTTACCTTAGTCATTTCTCAGGTGCGCGGCCAGCGCTCCTGATAGGAGTAGCCCCCGAGTAGTTTCTCGAATCGTAGATTCGAATAAGTACTTGATTGATCAGACGAAATCTTCGAGCCGTTGCTGGCTTTGCCTTGATGACATCAGTGCTGACGATTGGTGATCTCAACCGTCTGCGGCGACAGAGATGATGCGACGAGACGATCATGGGTCCCACCGCCTGACTTGAAATTGACTAGTCACGCGTAGACATGGCAAAAATTATGGCGCCTCCTCGGTTTCCGTGCATAGTGGACGGCGTGCTGGAGACGGTTCGGTGCAGTGCTGACACGTGTATGGTTAGATATGGGGTGCATGCTAGGGCTTCTGAATCAATGGCTCATGTGCGTCGTCTTCTTCCTTTTATACCGTAGGTAATCAATGATTTACTTTAACCCTTCTTCATTTTCTCATGTCCATTATCTCCATTTTAACGAGCTTCGCTGCCCTTCGTTGCGCTCTAGACATTCTTCACATTTTATCCTCTTCATTCTTGCGCTCGCACCGCCGCCATCGCCGCTGCAAGATGGGCAAGCCAAAGAAGACCGCTGCTGGAGCTGGTTCGAGCGCCACCGGCGGCGGCAAGAAGATCGCCGCTATGGCCCGTGCCACGGACGGCGGGTGGAAGCGCATGGACATGCACGATGGGGATCTGCGCAAGCTTCGCGATGCTGGGTTGATCCCCCAGAACAAGGAGGACGCCATCCTTCCCGGCGACGAGGTAGTCCCACGCCCACCTGGAGGGTTTCGGGTGATGTTTTATGCCTTTCTCGTTCGCGGTCTCTCTCTTCCTATCCATGATTTCCTTCGTGGACTCCTCTTTTTTTAGGGATTCAGTTGCACCATCTGTCTCCCAATTCTCTTCTCCACATTGCTTGTTTTATCACTCTTTGCGAGTGCTGGCTCGGTATCGAGCCGCACTTTGGCCTCTTTCGGAAGCTATATTCCGTGAAGAGGCAGTCCGGCACCGGCGGTGTTTACCCGCTCGGTGGCTGCATCATCTCCATTTGGTCTTCTATCCTTTTCTTCTCATTTTCCATGTCCGAGTCCGTCAAGTATTGGCGAAAGAAATGGTTCTATATCCGCGTCGCCAAATTGGACGAACAAGAATATGGTCTCGCCCCTTTCGACTCCGGTAAGAAAATCGTCCCGAAGAGGTCGTGGCAGAACCACATCTTGGAGGCTGAAACGGCGGAGGTGGAGGAGCTCTATCGTCGCATGGAGACATTCCAGCCGGTGGTCGACAAAGAGGTCAACGGTGTCGATATCATTCGCACCTTCCTCAAGCGTCGAATGCAGCCGCTCCAAGAGAGGGCACACCCCGATGTTTCTATATGCTGTCCGCAGCGACTCGACGAGTCTCACCCGAGAAGCTGTCCTCAGGTGACCTTGACAGAGCTATTCGGCCCCTGCTAAAGTTCAAGGCCAATGAGGACCTCCCGGGGAAGTCCTTGACCCCCCCCCCCCGTTCAGAGCCAAAAATGCAGTTCTGCGGGTTGAAACTTGTAGCTTGCATGTTGCTCTTCTTCGAGTACTTTACTTCTTGTTAATGTCACTAATCTTGTTTTCTTCTATCTTTTGTTTGCAGAACCTCAAGGTAGCTGGGACGAGGCCCCCTCTAACGAAGTTGTGGATTCTGAGTTCGAGCTTCCTCCGACGCAATCTCCTACCCTGGAAGTGAAGGGAATATGCCCTGAGAGGCAATAACAAAGTGTTTATTATGTGTATTCCAAGTATATGATAGATGTTTATTTTTCATGCTATAATTGTATTAATACGGAAACATTAATACATGTGTGTTTAATAAACAAACAGAAAGTTCCTAGTTATGCCTCTCTCATAAACTAGCTCGTTGATTAAAAGATGATCAATGTTTCTTGATCATGGACATTGGATGTTAATAACGGGATCACAACATTAGTGTAATGGTGTGATGAACATTCATCCGAAGTATAGCATTACGATCAAAGTCATTGAGTTTATATTGCTATAACAACTTACGAAGTGTTCCTAATCCTTAGACCATGAGATCATGTCAATCACTAACATCGGAAGAGTTTCTTGATAACATCAAACGTCACACCGTAACAGGGTGATTATAAAGATGGATTCAGAACTAATAAAGTGTTATGTTGAGGCTCATGGATTGAGAGTGGAATTTGTTCATCCCGATGACAGATAGATATACTCTGGGCCCTCTCGGTGATATCACATTGATTAGCTTGCAAGCAAGTGATTTGATCACTAGAATGTTATATCACGGGAACAAGAAAAGAGTGCATGTCAGTAACGAGATCAAACTAGGTATGGAGATACCGATGATCGAATCTCGGACATGTAATATATCGTGAAACAAAGGGATTAAGATACTAGCATAAAAGGTTCCGACGATCACAAGAAAGTCATCGTTGAATGTGTGGGAGTTAGTATGGGTCTCCAGATCCCGCTTCTGATTATTGATCCGAGAGGGGTATCGATCATGTCCGCATTATTCACGAACCGTAGGGTGACACACTTAAGAGACACCGACATCCAATTGGAGCAAAAGTTTCATGCCGAAAGAATGAACAAGAGCAGGAATTTATTTCACTAGATACCGAAACAGGTTTTCGGTGAAATTGCATAAAGTGGTTATGCATGTGAAATAGAATTCTAGCAAGGGGTTATTTGTGAATGTTTGTCATTAAAGTAATTGACAAAATTCTTAATAAAATAAAAGAGTTTTATTTAATGAGAGTTTGCATTAAATTTGATGGAAATTTAATGGCATGTTTGAGTGGGATTTTGAGTTGAGGGAATTTAAAGGAATTTTGTGAGTGGAGTGTCCACCCACATGAATAGGGGAGGGCAAGGGGGCAGCCCCCATGCGCCGGCCACCCCCTTGGGGTCCCCCCTCCTCCTATAAAAGGCACCCCTCTCCTCACTTCTCACTCACACCTCCTCGTGAAGGATCTCTCTCCCCCTCTAGAATTTATCCCCCATGGTGTCGGACTAGCGAGATACATGTTCCCGGTGTCTATTCGGCAAGAAAGAGTTGTGCTTCCGCTGCATCGCTGGAGCGAGGAGGCGGAGGTTGCTCGGTGCCTCGAACGTGTGTGCGAGCACGGATGCGCTGCTGATTTGCGGCGCTAGGACTTCCTCTTGATCTTGAGATCGGCAAGAGATCGTCTACATCAACCACGAGTCAAACTCGTTAAGCTTTGTCAGTCTTCAAGGGTATGTTCTCTACGGATATACATCCGCCCGTTGTTTGTATCTTATAGATAGATCTTGATACATAGTTCACATCATAGGAAAATTTTTGTTTTCTATGCTGCGAACCCTACAGTGGTATCAGATCCGGATCTATGCGTAGATGCTTTACACGGGTAGTACACATATGAGTATGTGGGCGATGATGATCAT
This sequence comes from Avena sativa, assembly GCA_916181665.1. Classification (NCBI taxonomy): domain Eukaryota; kingdom Viridiplantae; phylum Streptophyta; class Magnoliopsida; order Poales; family Poaceae; genus Avena; species Avena sativa. Next base: position 203,606,764 of record OV702282.1, read on the forward strand.
GTTGTTGCTCCTTAGTTGTAATTTTGGATATTGGTGGCATAGTGAGATGAAGTGGCCCGGACAAACTTTACATGTCCTCGCACATAAGACATGTTCCACGCTTGACATGCAACTAGTTTGCATAAGTGGCTAGTGGGTGTCTGTCTCTCCTACTATAGTCAATATCTATTTTGCAACGAGTTGTCAACAATTTGGTTATCCTCGTTGTGGTTCATGTTCATAGGTAAGAACGGTTCTATCTCGAAAGCCCTAAGCCACGTAAAACTTGCAATGGATAAATTAGAGGCGTCTAGTTTAGATTGTTGCTGGGCTAGTGTTATGATATGGGGATGTTGTAAGTAGAAGTATGAGATGATACTCTTACAACATACATAATGTGTAATCTCCATAGACCTTGGACTTACACATATAGGTATGATAGTGATGATACCACGATGCACATGATAGAGATCATCTGCGGGAACCATATCATTTCACTAATAAACATGTGATGTTTGATAGCATCATATATTGCTTGTTTAGCGCTTTGTTAGCATAATAAGATGATCCCTCATTTAAATATCAAGATAAGAATGTGTTCTTCCTTTAGTATGCACCGATTATGTTTTCGTTGCTCCAAGACATCACGTGATGATCGGGTGTTCTTGGATCCATGACCATATTTCGGGTGTTAAACAGTTACACACGCGAATACTAAGGTTCTAACTTGGCGAGCCTAGCATGTACAGACATGGCCTCGGAACATGGACCGAAAGGTTAAGCATGAGTCATATAGTAGATATGATGCCCATTTTATGCTCGCCTTTGAAGCTATACCGACTCACGTGATGATCAGACTTGGTATAGTGGATTTGGTTCATGTAGTCACCAAAAAGGCATGAGGGATGTCGTTTTTGAGTGGGAGTTCATTGGTAATATGGATTAGTTGAACTCAATCTATCATACACTTAGTCTAAACTTTACAAATTCTGTTGTAGATGGCACCACCTGCTTTTAATTTCAATGTGTTCATGGAGAAAGAGAAACTTGCAACGAACGGTAGCATCTTTACCGAATGGGCCATGAATTTGAGGATTCTCCTCTCTGTTGCACAAAAGCAATACGTTCTAGAAGCGCCACTAGGCCCCCCACCTTTTGAGGATGCCCGTGACGAGGAGAAGAATGTCTATCAGACTCATCAGGAGGACCACAACTTAGTTCATTGCGGCATATTGTATGGGCTAGAGCCGGAACTTTGAAAGCGTTTCGAAAACGGCAATGCTTTGGATACAATGGGTGAGTTGAAAATGATTTTCGACACACATGCTGCTGTAGAGAGCTACAACGCTTCAGAAAAGTTCTTTAGCTGCATGATGGAAGAGCACATCTCCGTTAGTGAGCATGTACTCAAGATGTCGGGTTACGCCGATAAGCTTGTGTCCTTGGAAATAACGATTCCCATTGACTTAGGCATCCATCGTGTTCTACAGTCTCTGCCACCTAGCTATAAGAGCTTTGTGATGAACTATAATATGCAAGGCATGAAGAAATCTCTCCCCGAGCTTCTGTCAATGCTTAAAACTGCAGAAGTGGAGATCAAAAAGGAACATCAAGTGTTGATGATCAATAGGAACACTGGTTTCAAGAAAGACAAGAAGGGAAAACGGAAGGAAGTAAGGGCGGCAAGCCGTTTGCCGTGCCTGAAAAGAAACCCCGAGTTGGACCTAAGTCTGATACCGAGTGCTACTATTGTAAGGGGACTGGCCACTGGAAGCGCAACTGCCCCAAGTATTTGGCAGACAAGAAGGCCGGCAAGGCAAACAAAGGTATATATGATATACATGTTATTGATGTGTACTTGACTAGTGCTCGCAGTAGCACCTGGGTATTTGATACCGGTTCAGTTGCTAATATTTGTAACTCGAATCAGGGGCTGCGGAACAAGCGACCGCTAGCAAGGGGTGAGGTCAAGATGCGTGTCGGCAATGGATCAAGCGTTGATGTGATCGCCGTCGGAACGCTACCTCTACATTTGCCGTCGGGATTAGTTATAAACTTAAATAATTGTTATCTGGTGCCTGCACTGAGCATGAACATTGTATCCGGATCGTGTTTGATGCGAAGTGGTTATTCATTTAAATCCGAGAACAATGGTTGTTCTATTTATATGAATGAAATCTTTTATGGTCATGCACCGATGATGAATGGTTTATTAGATCTCGATGATAATGTTACACATATTCATAATGATGATGCTAAAAGGATTAAACTTAATGATGATATATCCGCATATATGTGGCACTGCCGTCTAGGTCATATTGGCGTTAAACGCATGAAGAAGCTCCATTCACATGGACTTTTGGAATCACTTGATTTTGAATCATTTGATACATGTGAGCCATGCCTTATGGGCAAGATGACTAGAACGCCGTTTTCCAGTTCAATGGAACGGGCGGCAGATTTATTGGAAATCATACATTCTGATGTATGTGGTCCAATGAGTGTGTCGGCGCGAGGTGGATATCATTATTTTGTTACTTTCACGGATGATTTGAGTAGATACGGTTATATCTACTTGATGAAACACAAGTCTGAAACCTTTGAAAAGTTCAAGGAATTTCAGAATGAAGTGGAAAATCATCATAATAGAAAGATCAAATTTCTACGGTCCGACCGTGGAGGTGAGTATCTAAGTTATGAGTTTAGCACTCACATGAAAGAGTGTGGGATTGTTTCACAACTCACACCTGCCAGAACACCACAGAAAAATGGTGTGTCGGAACGTCGTAATCGTACTTTATTAGATATGGTTCGATCTATGATGTCTCTGAGGGACTTGCCGTTGTCATTTTGGGGTTATGCACTAGAAACTGCTGCATTCACTTTAAATAGGGCACCATCTAAATCCGTTGAAAAGACACCGTATGAATTGTGGTTTGGAAACAAACCTAAGCTATCATTTCTTAAAGTTTGAGGATGCGATGTTTATGTGAAGAAACTTCAACTGGATAAACTCGAACCCAAAGCGAAAAAATGTGTCTTCATAGGATACCCTAAGGAAACTATTGGGTATTCCTTCTATCACAGATCCGAGGGAAAGGTTTTTGTTGCCAAGAATGGATCCTTTCTAGAGAAAGAGTTTCTCGCAAAAGGTGTGAGTAGTCGGAAGGTAGAACTCGAAGAGGTTATTGAACCTTCTCTTCAAAGTATGGCGAGTAGCGTAGCGCCGGAAGTTGTTCCGGAGTTGGCTTCACCTGTTGAAGAGGGAACTAACGATAATGATCATGAAACTCCGAAAGAGAGTACTACCAAACCTCGCAGGTCTAGCAGGACGCATGCAGCTCCCGAGCTGTACGGAAATCCTGTCATGAATTTCATGGTTGATGAAAATGATGACCCTGCGATGTATGAAGAAGCGATGATGAGCCCGGATTCCAACAAATGGTTAGAAGCCATGAAATCCGAGATAGAATCCATGTATGAAAATCAAGTTTGGAACTTGGTGGAATTACCTCACGACCGAAAGGCCGTGGAGAACAAATGGATTTTCAAAAGAAAAACTGATGCTGATGGTAATGTGACCGTCTATAAAGCTCGACTTGTCGCAAAGGGGTTTCGAAAAATTCAAGGAGTTGACTACGATGAGACATTCTCTCCCGTAGCAATGCTAAAGTCAGTTAGGATTATGTTAGCAATTGCTGCATATTTCGATTATGAGATATGGCAGATGGATGTCAAAACCGCGTTTCTCAATGGTAATATTGAAGAAGAGTTGTATATGATACAACCAAAGGGTTTTGTCGATCCTAAGGATGCTAACAAGGTGTGCAAGCTTCAGCAATCCATCTATGGATTGAAGCAAGCATCACGAAGTTGGAATCTCCGCTTTGATGAGGTGATCAAAGAGTTTGGATTTGTCCAAACTTATGGAGAAGCTTGTATTTACAAGAAAGTGAGTGGGAGCAATGTGGCATTTCTGATATTATATGTGGATGACATATTATTGATCGGAAATGATATAAATCTTTTAAACAGTGTTAAAAGTTATCTAAACAGCAAATTTTCAATGAAGGACCTAGGTGAAGCGTCATACATATTAGGCATAAAGATCTACAGAGATAGATCTAGACGCCTAATAGGGCTATCGCAAAGTACATACCTTGATAAGATTTTAAAGAAGTTTAAAATGGACGGAAGTAAGAAGGGGTTCTTACCTATGTTGCAAGGCAAGACATTGAGTAAGACTCAAAGTCAGGCTTAGGCGGAAGAAAGAGAGATAATGGACAAGGTCCCCTATGCTTCAGCCATAGGCTCTATAATGTACGCCATGCTATGTACAAGACCGGATGTGGCACATGCTATTAGTTTGACTAGTAGGTACCAATCGGATCCAGGTTCGGAACACTGGATAGCGGTCAAGAATATCCTTAAGTACTTACGAAGAACTAAGGATATGTTTCTTGTATACGGAGGTGAAGAGGAGCTCGTCGCTAAGTGTTATGTTGACGCTAGCTTTGGCACCGATCCGGATGACTCTAAGTCTCAATCCGGATACGTATTTCTCATGAATGGCGGAGCGGTTAGTTGGAGGAGCTCCAAACAACCTGTGGTGGCGGGATCAACAACGGAGGCCGAATATGTCGCTGCTTCAAAAGCGGCTCAGGAAGCAGTTTGGATGAAGGAGTTCATATCCGAACTAGGAGTGGTTGCAAACGCGTTGGACCCAATGGTGATCTATTGTGACAACAATGGTGCCATTGCCAATGCCAAAGAGCCAAGGTCTCACAAGCATTCCAAGCATATTAAGCGCCGGTTTCACTCCATCCGCGAGCATGTCAAGGATGGAGATATAAAGATTTGTAAAGTACATACAGATCTCAATGTAGCAGATCCGTTGACTAAAACTCTCCCTAGAGCAAAACATGATCAACACCAGAACTAGATGGGTGTTAGATTTATCACTATGTAACTAGATTATTGTCTCTAGTGCAAGTGTGAGACTGAAGGGAATATGCCCTGAGAGGCAATAATAAAGTGTTTATTATGTGTATTCCAAGTATACGATAGATGTTTATTTTGCATGCTATAATTGTATTAATAAGGAAACATTAATACATGTGTGTTTAATAAACAAACAGAAAGTTCCTAGTTATGCCTCTCTCATAAACTAGCTCGTTGATTAACAAGATGATCAAGGTTTCCTGATCATGGACATTGGATGTTGTTAATAACGGGATCACAACATTAGTGTAATGGTGTGATGAACATTCATTCGAAGTATAGAATTACGATCAAAGTCATTGAGTTTATATTGCTATAACAACTTACGAAGTGTTCCTAATCCTTAGACCATGAGATCATGTCAATCACTAACACCGGAAGAGTTTCTTGATAACATCAAACGTCACACCGTAACAGGGTGATTATAAAGATGGATTCAGAACTAATAAAGTGTTATGTTGAGGCTCCTGGATCGAGAGTGGAATTTTTTCATCCCGATGACGGATAGATATACTCTGGGCCCTCTCGGTGATATCACATTGATTAGCTTGCAAGCAAGTGATTTGATCACTAGAATGTTATATCACGGGAACGAGAAAAGAGTGCATGTCAGTAACGAGATCAAACTAGGTATGGAGATACCGATGATCGAATCTCGGACATGTAATATATCGTGAAACAAAGGGATTAAGATACTAGCGTAAAAGGTTCCGACGATCACAAGAAAGTCATCGCTGAATGTGTGGGAGTCAGTATGGGTCTCCAGATCCCGCTTCTGATTATTGATCCGAGAGGGGTCTCGATCATGTCCGCATTATTCACGAACCGTAGGGTGACACACTTAAGAGACACCGACATCCAATTGGAGCAAAAGTTTCATGCCGAAAGAATGAACAAGCGCAGGAATTTATTTCACTAGATACCGAAACAGGTTTTCGGGTGAAATTGCATAAAGTGGTTATGCATGTGAAATAGAATTCTAGCAAGGGGTTATTTGTGAATGTTTGTCATTAAAGTAATTGACAAAATTCTGAATAAAATAAAAGAGTTTTATTTAATGAGAGTTTGCATTAAATTTGGTGGAAATTTAATGGCATGTTTGAGTGGGATTTTGAGTGGAGGGAATTTAAAGGAATTTTGTGAGTGGAGTGTCCACCCACATGAAGAGGGGAGGGCAAGGGGGCAGCCCCCATGCGCCGGCCACCCCCTTGGGGTTCCCCCTCCTCCTATAAAAGGCACCCCTCTCCTCACTTCTCACTCACACCTCCTCGTGAAGGATCTCTCTCCCCCTCTAGAATTTATCCCCCATGGTCTCGGACTAGCGAGATACATGTTCCCGGTGGCTATTTGGCAAGAAAGAGTTGTGCTTCCGCTGCATCGCTGGAGCGAGGAGGCGGAGGTTGCTCGGTGCCTCGAACGTGTGTGCGAGCACGGATGCGCTGCTGATTTGCGGCGCTAGGACTTCCTCTCGATCTTGAGATTGGCAAGAGATCGTCTACATCAACCACGAGTCGAACTCGTTAAGCTTTGTCGGTCTTCAAGGGTATGTTCTCTATGGATATACATCCGCCCTTTGTTTGTATCTAATAGATAGATCTTGGTACATAGTTCACATCGTAGGAAATTTTTTGTTTTCTATGTTGCGAATCCTACAGGAATCCCCCGAGCCAAGCGAAGGGCGGACCCAAAAGCACTCCCGGAGCGAATCTTCGGATGGGTCGATGCCACCCACTCCAAGGGGCCCGTCGTTCCTCGAGCAGCATAGTAAGGACGAAGGCGCGTCGTCTGCGCCTTATCCTGCCGTGCCCCTTCGGGCGGTGGCTCCGCAGCCGCCGACCAAGAAGAAGAAGGAGAAGGCAGCTCATGTCTTAAATTTGTCGGACATTGAGTCGTAAGTCGCTCGACTTGAATCTATTTTTCTATTGCTCGTCTGTGTAGTATTAGTTGTTGCTGATTTGATAGTTGCTTGCAGCAATCCTTCGGACGAGTCCCTTGGCGGGGACACTCAAGAAGTTATGGAGGAGTCGAAGCTGACGGCTTCTATCCCCCAGGTGGTGGCCGACTCCGAGGACGATGACCCGAACCCCGTTAGGCGGGAGGCGGGGGCAGTCGTAACTCAGAAGGCAACATGTGAACCTTAGGAGTCCACACCTGAACATGTAAGTGTTTCCGTTTTTACTCTGGGGGGGGAGCCCCCGAGTCCTTGTCTGACCCGTTGGTCTTCTGCTTTGCGGGGGAAGCCCCCGAGCCCTTTTATTCATCGCCTTTGTGTTTTGTTTTGTCTGTAACCTTTTGTGCATAGTGCCAACCTCCTTATCCAGCATCATCTGGCGCTGGAGGGTCAGCTGAAGCAGCTCCTAGGTGCATAACTGTCTTTGTTATTCGAGGTTTTGCCAAGTGTGTTGTATGTGTTCACCCAGAATTTCTTCATGCTATAGATGATAATAATGCTGCGCTCCGAAGTCTGAATGCTCTCGAAAAGAGCCTCGGCCAAGCGCAGAAGAAGGTCGCGGATGCTGCGGAGGCCAATGAGCGACTGCGGAAGGAGGCCGAAGATCGCGAGCAACAGCTCGCGGCTGCCGCAGCCGCGCGGAAGGAGATGGCCGACAAGATCATGGCTACGGCCAAGGCTATTTCTGGTAAGTTATTCTTGTATCCTTTGGGTCTAGTGATTTTCGGGTGCGTTTTATCCTTCCTCACTCGAGTGTTCCTTTCTTATTCTTATCAGATGCTTCTGGCATCACGTTTGATCGTGGTGCGCTAGAGCACGGAGATGCTTTGGCTGATGCTGCTACTGCGATCGAGGATCACTGCGCCACTGCCGCTGGCTCCTTGGAGAAAGCCAAGAAAGTGCTCGCGCGCTTCTACAAGGGGGTCGTCCCTAAGGGTGTTGCCCTTAACGACGTCGAAGCCCTTGCGGATGCTCTGTCCGAGGATACTCCGGCAAAGTACAAGCGGAAGCAGAAGGGCATCAACGCTTCCATGGGGCTAGCGATGGCGATGGCATCCGGAGCCAAGCTGGACCTGCCTCAGGTCACGTCCAGGATGCCGACGACGGTGGATGGCTCTAAGGTAGCTTTCGCCCTCTTTGCTTCTCGTTGTAAGCGTTATGGGCCTAAGCTCATCGACCTCCTGGATGATTATGCGGCGAAGCAGCAGCATGAGGCCAAGAGCAGGCATTCTGGCTCCGAGGATGCTCAGGATGCGGATGCATAGGCCTTTTTACTGTAGTTAGTGTAGCTTCTCCTTTTGCTTCTTTTTGTAGCATCCTACTGATGAACAAGTCCAACTTTGCCACGTGGTGGCTTTAATTATGTATATAAGTCTTCCTTTGAGCTGCTGCCAAAAGTACTTGTGATGTTTATACTTGCTTATTTGCCTTTAGGGTCCTTCGGGTGAGGCTCCAGTTGTTCCTCCGTCTCCTCCTGAGCCGCGACCATCTTTGGATGATGAGTCGCAATTTGATCTGTCTGCACGACTGCGTTTGTAGCCTAGAAAAGGATATCATTAGCATTCAAGGCCACACGGATGTGTGGAAGTCCAAAGCTTGGCGAGCTACTACTAGGGAGGAGTTCTTGCTTGGGGAATTGCGACATATGGGTGAGCAACTCCAATGTGAGTCTTCGGGAACCGATGCTCTTTTGGGTGCACTTTAATTTGTATGCTGGCTCATTCCATGCTTTTTGTAGATGTCAATCTCATTCTGAAGGAAGAGAAGGAGCGCGTCGCAATTCAGATGAATTGCCTGACGCAACAAGACCTGGAAGTTGGTGGCTTTTTTTGGATGGATCGTGATCGAGCCATCGTCCTTGCGATGGTGCAAGATCGAGTGAATCAGGTTCTTCGGGTGCTGAAGCAAGCAAGGTCATCACTTGCAGCCATTTGGTATGTCATGTTCCCTTTGGATGTTGCACCTTCCACCTTTTTGGGTCTTCTTGGCAAATTTCATAACGTAGGCCAATGTCAAGGAGTTGGTGCATCATCAACTGATTGCAGGGGTCAAGGCTGCCTTGTCACTTGTTCGATTGCATCATCGCGATGTTAATCTTGCAGAGGTGGCGAATGGACCGCCCCTTCGACCGGATGGTAGTTTATGGGGCATGCGTCCTCACTACACGGCTGTGGCGCAGCACGCCGAAGAGATTATAGATTTGTTCGAGCAGCGGGCAAATGTGATGCTCAAGAACAATTAGGTCATGTAAATAAAACGAGATGATTTAAAATTTGTATTTATTAGAGTGGGCGTGTAATGCCCTTTGTAACATTTTATATGTATTGGCATGTGGTGCTGTGTAATGTGCATGTCCCTTTCGTTAGCCTGACGTGGTCAGCTACTCGAGTTGTATGCGTTGTTTGAAGTCGACGAAGTCGTAAGGTGAGGCGTAGCCCCCGAGCATTTTTAGCAAGAATTAATGTAAGGAAAAAGATATGTTGGCCAAGGAACTTAGCTTTTATTCATAGCAACAAGGAGGTACATTGTTTGGCTAAGTAGCCTTGGCTGAATAGCCTTATTGAAAGTAAAGGGTAACTAAAGGTAGAAGCGTCGCAATTGTGCGACGTTCCAGGGCTTGGAGTATTCGATTCCTGATGCGACGTCCATGAGGTGGTAGGCGCCACCTGGGATGACTTTGGTGACGTTGTAGGGTCCTTCCCAGGGTAACTCGAGCTTCTTGTGCCTTTCTTGCTTGAGTCGCAGGACGAGGTCTCCTTCGACGAAGGACCTTGGGCATAGCCGGCGGCTATGGTAGTTGCGGAGGCTCTGCTGATAGACCACTGAGCGAGCCACGGCGATGTCGCATGCCTCGTCGAGTGTGTCGACGGTGTCTTCGAGTGCTGCCGATGATTCGGCTTTGTTGTAAGCGACGACCCATGGGGCCTTGTGACGTACCTCGGCGGGTAGCATGGCTTCGGCTCCGTGCACCATAAAGAAGAGCGTGTAGTCGGCTGAGCTGTTTGGAGTTGTGCGCAGGCTCCAAAGGACAGAGGGTAGCTTGTCTGCGCAGGCTCCCACAAGCCTTTTGAGTGGGCACAATAGTCGTTTCTTGATGCCGTTGCCTATGAGGTCGTTGGCCTTTTCGACCTGTCCATTGGTCTGCGGGTGCGCCACGGAGGCGTAGGATATGTTGATGTCGAGGTTCCCGCAAAACGCTCAAAATTCCTTCGAGATGAAGTTTGAGCCGTTGTCTGTTAGGATGCTATGAGGCACGCCGAACCTATAGATAATGGTCTCAAAAAACTTGACGGCAATTTTGCCGCTTTGGTTAGTGACGGGCATGGCCTCGATCCACTTGGTGAACTTGTCAACTGTGACCAGGAGGAAGACGTGGCCTCCTGGCGAGGACTTTGGCAGTTTACCGATCATGTCAGGGCCCCATTGGGCGAAAGGCCAGGCCAGCGGTATGGGCCTCAGCTCGTATCCTGGCATGTGTGGCTTGTCTGCGTATCTCTGACACGCGTTGCACCTTTGTACGATGTCCTTGGCGTCATTCTGGCAGTTGGCTAGTAGAACCCAACTCATAGAGCTTCGGCGACTAGGGTGCGGCTGCCTGCATGATAGCCGCAGATACCCTCATGGATGTCTTGGAGGATGCTTTTGCCGTCACCTATGGTGACGCACCGTTGGAGCACACCCGAAATGATGCGCTTGTACAGCTCGCCATCGATTATGGTGAAGGTTTTTAACCGGTGAGATATGCGCCGAGCATCTGTCGGATCATCGGGCAGTTCATTGTTTATTAGGTACCAAAGGTATGGCTGCGTCCATGTCTCTTCAACCGCCATGACCTGCATCAGGCTGACCAACTCGGCCTCGGTGTCGAGCTTTTCGGTTCCTTCATATCCTTCAGGTAGCGCAGCCCCCGAGTGCTCTGCTTCTTCGGCCGAGCCTTTTGGGAAATTCCTCTTGATAGAGGGTACGCAGATTTGTTCGAGGAACACTTCCGGTGGTATCCGCATGTAGGTGGAGCCAATGTTGGCGAGCCTGTCAGCTTCTTCGTTGCTTTCCCTGCCGACGTGCCAAAGCTCACAACCATCAAAGTCCCCTTCGAGTGAGTTGTAGAGCGCGCGGTACGCGATTATGTTGGCGCTGTGAGCAACGCACTCGTTCATCGTCTGCTGGACGACAAGGTTCGAGTCACCGTAGATGACAAGGCGTGTTGGGCCGTGATCTTGGCCATCCTCATGCCGTGGATGAGGGCCTCGTATTCGGCCTCGTTGTTGGAGGCACGAAATTTCATCCGAAGGACGTACTTAATCTTATCACCCTAAGGGGACGTCAGTATGATGCCGGACCCTGCTCTAGCCTCACGCTTGGAGTCGTCGAAGTGCATCGTCCAGGACTGTGACATGTCTGGAGTATCCGGCAGCTAGAGTTCCATCCAGTGGACGAGGAAGTCAGGGAGGACCTGAGACTTAATGGCGGTGCGCCGCTCATAGATTATATCCAGAGGGGATAGTTCGATGCCCCCACAAGGCTACACGACCCGTGGCTTCGGGGTTGTTCAGGATGTTCGATAGCAGGGCGTCGTTGACGACCATGATCTGATGCTCCTGAAAGTAGTGGCTCAGCCGACGAGCTGTCATGACTACGCCGTAGGCAAGCTTCTGGTAGTGAGGGTACCTCTGCTTTGTCAGGGTTAGTACCTCGCTGAGGTAGTAGATTGGGCGTTGGACCCCGTGGTTCTTGCCATCTTCGGGTCGCTCGACCACGAGTACAATGCTTACCACTTGATGCATAGCTGCTATGTATAGCATCAGAGGTTCCCGTTCCTTCGGCGCGACCAGGACAGGTGAGGTGGAGAGCAGTCGCTTGAGGTCCTTGAACGTGTCGTCTGCTTTGGGTGTCCACTCGAACTTGTCCGCCTTGCACAGCAGCTGATAAAAGGGTAGGGCCTTCTCGCCCATGCGACTGATGAATCTGCTCAGCGCCACGATCCGCCCAGCTAGCTGATGGACGCCTTTGAGGTTCTTTGGCTTCTCCATGGCCAATATGGCCTTGGTTTTCTCCAGATTCGCTTTGATCCCCCGTTGGGAGATGAAGTAGCCGAGCAACTGGCCAGATGGGACGTCGGAGGCACACTTTTCTAGGTTTAGCTTGATCTTGTAGTGATCAAGGTGTTGGATTTATGCCCTAGAGGCAATAATATAGATGTTATTATTATAATTCTTGTTCATGATAATGTTTATATTCCATGCTAGAATTGTATTAAGCGGAAACTTTAATACTTGTGTGGTTTGTGAACAACACCGTGTCCCTAGTACGCCTCTATGGACTAGCTCATTGATTAATGATGGTTAAGGTTTCCTAACCATGGACATGAGTTGTCGATTAATAATGAGATCATATCATTGGGAGAATGATATGGTGGACAGACCCAAACTAAGCGAAGCAATTAGATCGTGTCATCGTGTTCGTCTTTGCGAAGCTTTTCTTATGTCAAATATTGTATTCCTTAGACCATGAGATGATACAACTCCCTGGTATTGGAAGAAAGCTTTGAGGTCATCAAACGTCATCCTATGAGAGGGTGATCATAAAGGTGTCTCTCGGGTGATCGGAAAGTATCTGTTGGGTTGTATGTATCGAGATGGGATTTGTCCCTCCCAAGTCGGAGAGATATACTTCAGGCCCACTCGGTAATCGATATCAACACCGCTTGCAAGCATGTGGTTAAGGAGTTAATCACAGTGATATCGGATTACGGAACGAGTAAAGTACTTGCTGTGAACGAGATTGAACTAGGTATGACGGTACCGACGATCAAATCTCGGGCAAGTAAAACATCGCGAGACGAAGGGAATATATATATGGGATTGATTGAATCCTGGCATCGTGGTTCATCTGATATGATCATTGATGAATGTGTGGGAGTCAATATGGGTGTCCAGACCCCGCTGTTGATTATTGATAGAAGATCATGTCTGCATATTCTCGAACCCGCAGGGTCACACACTTAACGTGTCTCGACGCTAGGATAGATTGGATAATTGGTTTATGAGTTTTTGTTCGGAGTCTCGGATGGGATCTGGGACATCACGAGAGGTTCCGGAGTGGTCTGGAGAATAAGATTCATATAAGGCAGTGCAGTTTTTGGAGTTCGGAATTGTTCCGGGTTAATCGGTATTGTACCGGAAGCTTCTAGAACCTTCCGGAAGGGGACCAACGTGGCCCCACCTTCCGGGAGGGGGCATGGGCCTATGAGGGAGTGCCCTGGCCACATTGGGCCAGGGGCACAAGGCCCCATAGGGCCCAGCCGGCCAAGAGAGGTTTAAACTCTAGATAGAGCTTCTAGAAGGGGGGGGTTCCTTGCCCCCCACTCTTCCTCCTTGGGGCCGCCGGCCTTGGCTTGGGGGAGGGGCTAGGGCTGCGCCCACCCCTCTATATATAGAGGGCTGGGGGCGCACCAACCCCCCAACACCTTCCCCTCCAACCCTAGCCGCCCTGCTGCCCTCCTCTCTCCCTCCCGACTGCTTGTAGGCGAAGCCCTGCTGCAGAAATTCTCCACCAATTGCATCGCGCCGTCGCGTTGTAGATCCAACCCATCTCTCCACCATACTTGCTGGACCAAGGAAGGAGGATACGTCGAGGTGCCGCATGTGTGCATCTCACGGAGGCATCGCCACTTGTGGTGCTAGATCGGATCGGATCGCGAGGAGGAGAAGCGAGTACGACTACATCACCCACGTTCCGACGAACGTTCCGCTGTGCGAATCTTCAAGGGTATGAAGATCTAATCCAATCTCTCTCGTTGTTTGTATCTCCTAGATTAGATCTTGGCTTCCCTCTGTTCGCATCCGTAGAAAATTTTGATTTACTATGTCGCGAAACCCTTCAGTGGTATCATAGCTAGATCTATGCGTATATGTGTTTCACGAGTAGAACGCAACATGGTTGTTGCGGGCGTTGATGTTTTCTATTGCAATCCTCTTGTTTGTGTTCTTCTTATGACGCGGGATAGTGAGATTGAAGCGGTCCAGGCCAACCTTACGCGACGTCGTTCGCGAGACCGGCTCCGCACTTGACGTGTGGCTTGTTCCACACATGCGGCTGGTGGATGTCAGTTTCTCTCACTATAGTTGTCATGGGATTACCGGAGTTTGGCAACCATAATATCACCGTTGTGGCTTTCCGTAGGTAAGAATCGTTCTTAGCATCTACTCCCATAAGCCACGTAAAACATGCAACAACAAAGTAGAGGCGTCTAACTTGTTTTTGCAGGGAGTGTTTTCTGTGATATGGTATGGCCCAAGATGTGATGTGTATAATGTATGCGATGATCATGTTTTGTAATGTTTCACGACTTGCATGTCAATGAGTACACAACCGGCAGGAGCCATATGGTTGTCTTTATAATTGTGTATGACCTGCGAGTCAACTTCTTATACGCCATGTAATAGCTTTACTTTATCGCTAAGTAGTTAGCAATAGTTGTAGTTGCTATTCGTGGTGGAGTCAATCATGGTGGAGTGATGGAGATCATGCCGGAATGCACAAGATGGAGATCATTGCACGAAGATTGGCTATACCATGTCACATAAAGTTATATGCATGTGATGTTTATCCTTTTATGTATCTTATTATGCTTAGATCGCGACGGTAGCATTATAAGATGATTCCTCACTTAAAGATCAAGATAAAAACTGTGTTCTCCCCAAGTATGCACCATTGCGAAAGTTCGTCATGTCCAAGCATCACGTGATGATCGGGTGCTATAGACTCTACGCTCACATACAACGGGTGCAAGCCAGTTTTTCACACGCGGAAATACTTGGGTCTAACTTGACGAGCCTAGCATGTACAGACATGGCCTCGGAACACAAGAACCGAAAGGTTAAGCATGAGTCATATGAATGATATGATCGACACTTCGTTGTCCACCATTGAAACCACATCTCTTCTCGTGATGATCGGATCAGGTGTGGTGAATTTGGATCGTGTTCACTAAACAACTTGAGGGATGTTGAATTTAGTGGGAGTTCATCTAGTAATTTGATTAAGTTGAACAATTTATCATGAACATAGTCTAAATTGTACTTGCAAATACTGTAGATCACATGGCCAAATCCAACTTCAACTTCAACGTTTTCGCTGAGAAGGAAAAGCTTAGAAACAATGGGTCTAACTTCACCAATTGGTTCCGCAATCTAAGAATCATTCTCTCTGGCGGTCAAAAGGACTATGTCCTTGGGAAAGCGTTAGGTGACCCCCCTGCTGCAACTGCGCCGGCTGATGAGAAAGCTGTCTATCAGTCGCGCAAAGATGATTATGGTGTGATTAAGAGCACCATGTTGTTTGCTATGGAACCGGAACTTCAAAATCGTTTTGAAGACTATCCCGGGCCCTTTGAGATTCTCGAAGAGCTGAAAACCATGTTTCAGACTCATGCCCGTTCTGAGAGATATGAGATCTCAGAGAAGTTCTTTAACTGCAAGATGGAGGAAGGGAGTTCCGTTAGTGAGCACGCCATTAAGATGACGGGCTACACTCAACGCCTTGAGCAACTGGAATGCACGATTCCAGAGGAGCTCAAGATTGACAGGGTTCTGCAATCACTCCCTCCCAGCTACAAAAGTTTTGTAGTGACTCATAATCAGATTGGTTCCACTGATACGATCACCGAGCTCTTCGCAAAGCTGAAGGCCGCGGAAGTGGACATCAAAAAGGATAATCATGTGTTGATGGTCAACAATCCCACCTTTAAGAAAGGTAAGGGAGCAAATAAGCCCTTCAAGAAGGGCGGCGGCAAGCGCACTGCCCCTGCTGAGAAGAAGCTCAAGTCTGGTCCTAAGCCGGACACTGAGTGCTTCTATTGCAAGGACAAGGGTCACTGGAAGCGCAACTGTCCGTAGTACTTAGCGGACAAGAAGGCTGGCACCATCAAAGGTATATTTGATATACATGTTATTGATGTTTTCCTTACTAGCCCTCGTTGTAGTGCCTGGGTATTTGATACTGGTTCAGTTGCTAATATTTGTAACTCGAAATAGGAGCTACGGAATAGACGGCGGCTTGCGAGGGATGAGGTGACGATGCGCGTTGGCAACGGATCAAGAGTTGATGTGATGGCCGTCGGCACGCTCTCCTTAGTTTTACCTTCGGGATTAGTTTTAAACCTTAATAAGTGTTATTATGTGCCTGCGTTGAGCATGAACATTATTTCTGGATCTTGTTTATTGCAAGACGGTTATTCATTTAAATCGGAGAATAATGGTTGTTCTATTTATATGAGTAACATATTTTATGGTCATGCACCTATTGTGAATGGTTTATTTCTTCTAAATCTCGAAAGGGATGAAACACACATCCATAACATTGAGGCTAAGAGATGCAAAGTAGATAGTGATAATACTACTTATTTGTGGCACTGTCGTCTAGGTCATATTGGTGTAAAGCGCATGAAGAAACTCCATTCTGATGGACTTTTGGAGTCTCTTGATTTTGAATCATTTGACACATGCGAACCATGCCTCATGGGCAAGATGATCAAAACCCCGTTCTCCGGTATGATGGAGCGAGCAACGGACTTGTTGGAAATCATACATACCGCTGTATGCGGACCGATGAGTGTTTCGACGCGCGGTGGATATCGCTATTTTCTCACTTTTACCGATGACTTAAGTAGATATGGGTATATCTATTTAATGAAACATAAATCTGAAACGTTTGAAAAGTTCAAAGAATTTCAGAATGAAGTGGAGAACCATCGTAACAGAAAGATTAAGTTTCTACGATCCGATCGTGGAGGTGAATATTTGAGTTATGATTTTCTCACGCATCTTAAAGCAAGTGGAATCGTTTCACAACTCACGCCACCCGGAACACCACAGCGCAATGGTGTGTCTGAACGACGGAACCGAACCCTATTAGATATGGTCCGATCGATGATGTCTCTTACTGATTTGCCGTTATCATTTTGGGGTTATGCATTAGAAACCGCTGCATTCACTTTAAATAGGGCACCATCTAAATCCGTTGAGACGACACCGTATGAACTGTGGTTTGGTGCTAAACCTAAGTTGTCGTTTCTTAAAGTTTGGGGATGCGAAGCTTACGTCAAGAAGTTGATGCCGGACAAGCTCGAACCCAAAGCAGAGAAATGCGTCTTCATAGGATACCCTAAGGAAACTATTAGGTATACCTTCTATCACAGAACCGAAGGCAAAGTGTTTGTCGCAAAGAACGGTTCCTTTCTTGAGAAGGAGTTTCTCTTGAAAGAAGTGACTGGGAGGAAAGTAGAGCTAGACGAGGTTGTTGAACCTTCTCTTGAGTTGGAGAGTAGCGCAGCACCTGAAATTGTTCCAGTGCCGCCTGCACCAACAATAGAGGAAGCTAATGATAAGGATCGTGAAGCTTCGGACGATGCTACTACTGAACGTCGCAGGTCGATAAGGTCGCGTGCCCCTCATGAGTGGTACGGCAACCCTGTCTTAACTGTCTTGTTAGTAGATGACAGTGAGCCTTCGAACTATGAGGAAGCGATGATGAGCCCAGACTCTGAGAAATGGCTAGAGGCCATGAAATCCGAATTGGGATCCATGAGCGAAAACCAAGTATGGACTTTGGTGGACCCTCCTAGCGACCGAAAGGCCGTTGAGTGCAAATGGATCTTCAAGAAGAAAACGGACGCGGATGGTAATGTTACCGTCTATAAAGCACGGCTTGTCGCGAAAGGTTTTCGACAAGTTCAAGGTGTTGACTACGATGAGACTTTCTCTCCCGTAGCGATGTTTAAGTCCATTCGGATTTTATTAGCAATTGCTGCGTTTCATGATTATGAAATATGGCAGATGGATGTCAAGACTGCGTTCCTCAATGGCAACATTGATGAAGAGTTGTATATGATGCAATCCGAAGGTTTTGTCGATCCTAAGGATGCTAGTAAAGTATGCAAACTTCAGCGTTCCATTTATGGACAGAAGCAAGCATCTCGGAGTTGGAACCTTCGTTTTGATCAAGTGATCAAGAGCTTTGGATTTGTTCCAAATTGCTACGAAGCTTGCATATACAAGAAAGTGAGTGGGAGCTCGGTGACGTTTCTGGTACTATATGTGGATGACATATTGATTATTGGAAATGACATCAACATGCTTAACGATGTGAAGAGTTATTTGAACAAGTGTTTTTCAATGAAAGACCTAGGTGAAGCTGCTTATATATTGGGCATCAAAATCTATAGAGATAGACAAAGACGCCTGATAGCTTTAAGCCAGAGTACATACCTAGACAAAGTTCTGAAAAGGTTCAGAATGGATAAGGTAAAGAAAGGTTCAGTGCCTATGTTGTTAGGTAAGATATTGAGAAAGGCTCAGTGTCCAGCTACGGTAAATGATAGGGAAGCTATGAGCAAAGTGCCTTATGCCTCGGCCATAGGTTCTATCATGTATGCCATGCTGTGTACTAGACCGGATGTGTCCAATGCTCTTAGTTTGACGAGCAGGTACCAAAGTGATCCAGGAGTGGAACACTGGACAGCCGTGAAGAACATCCTAAAGTACCTAAATAGGACTAAAGAAATGTTCTTAGTCTATGGGGGTGATGAACAACTTGTCGTAAAAGGTTACGTCGATGCTAGTTTCGACACCGGCAAGGATGATTCTAAATCTCAGACAGGATACGTTTATATTTTGAATGGAGGAGCTGTGAGCTGGAGAAGCTGCAAGCAAAGCGTGATCGCGGGATCTACAGTAGAAGCGGAATACATGGCTGCTGCAGAAGCGTCAAGTGAAGGAGTTTGGATCAGGAACTTCATCACTGAGCTTGGCGTGGTTCCAAGTGCATTGGACCCACTGGATATATTGTGTGACAACACTGGCGCCATAGCACTCGCTAAGGAACCAAGATATCATCCAAAGACCAAGCATATCAACCGCAAGTTTCATATAATCCGAGATTATATAGCAGATGGAGATCTGAAGATTAGCAAAGTACATACAGATCTAAATGTCGCAGATCCATTGACTAAACCTCTTCCACGTGTAAAACATGATCAGCACCTCAGTGCCATGGGTGTGAGATTGTTGCCAGATGTAAACTAGATTATTGACTCTAGTGCAAGTGGGAGACTGTTGGAATTATGCCCTAGAGGCAATAATAAAGATGTTATTATTATAATTCTTGTTCATGATAATGTTTATATTCCATGCTAGAATTGTATTAAGCGGAAACTTTAATACTTGTGTGGTTTGTGAACAACACCGTGTCCCTAGTACGCCTCTATGGACTAGCTCATTGATTAATGATGGTTAAGGTTTCCTAACCATGGACAGTTGTCGATTAATAATGAGATCATATCATTGGGAGAATGATATGGTGGACAGACCCAAACTAAGCGAAGCAATTAGATCGTGTCATCGTGTTCGTCTTTGCGAAGCTTTTCTTATGTCAAATATTGTATTCCTTAGACCATGAGATGATACAACTCCCTGGTATCGGAAGAAAGCTTTGAGGTCATCAAACGTCATCCTATGAGAGGGTGATCATAAAGGTGTCTCTCAGGTGATCGGAAAGTATCTGTTGGGTTGTATGTATCGAGATGGGATTTGTCCCTCCCAAGTCGGAGAGATATACTTCGGGCCCACTCGATAATCGATATCAACACCGCTTGCAAGCATGTGATTAAGGAGTTAATCACAAAGTGATATCAGATTACGGAACGAGTAAAGTACTTGCTGTGAACGAGATTGAACTAGGTATGACGGTACCGACGATCAAATCTCGGGCAAGTAAAACATCGCGAGACGAAGGGAATATATATATGGGATTGATTGAATCCTGGCATCGTGGTTCATCTGATATGATCATCGATGAATGTGTGGGAGTCAATATGGGTGTCCAGACCCCGCTGTTGATTATTGACAGAAGATCATGTCTGCATATTCTCGAACCCGCAGGGTCACACACTTAACGTGTCTCGACGCTAGGATAGATTGGATAATTGGTTTATGAGTTTTTTTTCGGAGTCTCGGATGGGATCCGGGACATCACGAGAGGTTCCGGAGTGGTCCGGAGAATAAGATTCATATAAGGCAGTGCAGTTTTTGGAGTTCGGAATTGTTCCGGGTTAATCGGTATTGTACCGGAAGCTTCTAGAACCTTCCGGAAGGGGACCAACGTGGCCCCACCTTCCGGGAGGGGGCATGGGCCTATGAGGGAGTGCCCTGGCCACATTGGTCCAGGGGCACAAGGCCCCATAGGGCCCAGCCGGCCAAGAGAGGTTTAAACTCTAGATAGAGCTTCTAGAAGGGGGGGGGGGTTCCTTGCCCCCCACTCTTCCTCCTTGGGGCCGCCGGCCTTGGCTTGCGGGAGGGGCTAGGGCTGCGCCCACCCCTCTATATATAGAGGGCTGGGGGCGCACCAACCCCCCAACACCTTCCCCTCCAACCCTAGCCGCCCTGCTGCCCTCCTCTCTCCCTCCCGACTTCTTGTAGGCGAAGCCCTGCTGCAGAAATTCTCCACCAATTGCACCAGGCCGTCGCGTTGTAGATCCAACCCATCTCTCCACCATACTTGCTGGACCAAGAAAGGAGGATACGTCGAGGTGCCGCACGTGTGCATCTCACGGAGGCATCGCCACTTGTGGTGCTAGATCGGATCGGATCGCGAGGAGGAGAAGCGAGTACGACTACATCACTCACGTTCCGACGAACGTTCCGCTGTGCGAATCTTCAAGGGTATGAAGATCTAATCCAATCTCTCTCGTTGTTTGCATCTCCTAGATTAGATCTTGGCTTCCCTCTGTTCGCATCCGTAGAAAATTTTGATTTACTATGCCGCGAAACCCTTCACAAGGTTATCAAACGTCTCGCGAAGATCGTCGATCGGTGTCTTGTCCTCCCTAGTCTTGATTACTATGTCGTCGACATAGACTTGAATGTTACGACTGATCTTGTTTTTCAGGAACGCTTGCATGCACCTCTGGTACGTGGCACCTGCGTTCTTCAGCCCAAAATGCATGGTGTTGTAGCAGAACACTCCAAACGGCGTGATGAATGCCGTTTTCTCCTGATCTTCGACCTTCAGCTGGATTTGGTTGTATCCTAAGTAGGCATCAAGGAAGGAGAGTTTCTCGCATCCTGCAGTCGAAGCAATGATTTGATCGATCTGCGGTAGAGGGAAGTGGTCCTTGGGACAATACTTGTTGAGTGATGTGAATTCCACGCACATCCGTAGGATGTCCGTGTCCTTTTTGGGGACCAACACGGTGTTGGTCAACCACTCGCTCTCTTTGATTTCCCTTATGAAGTTGGCATCGAGCAGTCTGTTGAATTTTATTCCAACGGCTTCGGCTTTTGGTTCAGACAGTCGTCGTATCGACTGCTTGACTGGCTTCACGTCCGGAAACACATTGAGTGCGTGCTCGGCGAATTCCCTGGGAACTCCTAGCATGTCCGCATGACACCAGGCGAAAATTTCCCAGCGCTCACGGAGGAATTCGACAAGCGTGCTTTCCTATATGGGACTGAGGTCGTTGGCGATCAACGCCGTCTTGGAGGTGTCTGTTGGGTGGACCTACACCTTCTTTGTGTTGACCGTGGAGTCTAACGACATATCAGGTGTGTTTTGTCTGGCGACTGGGGGTGCCCCGTTGTCTGTCACCTCTCTAGGCCTCGTGAGCTCCTCTTGCATGCCGAACGACTGGGAGATTCGGTTGAAGTCTCTGTCACAGTGGTCGGACTGGGTGAAGCTTCCCTGGACGATGATGACGCCTCTGGGTCCTGGCATCTTTAGTAGCAAGTATGAGAAATGTGGTACTGCCAAGAATCGTGTGAATGCCATGCGTCCGAGGATGGCGTGGTACTGTGATGGACAATCCACCACTTCGAATTCTAGCTGCTCGTGCCTAAAGTTTTCGGGCTGGCCGAAGATGACGTCGAGCCATATCTTGCCTAGGGGGTATATGCCCTTCCCTGGGACTATGTTGTGGAATGTCGTGTCTAATTGCTCCAGGCGGCACAGGGGGATCTGCATCGCTGCGAGTGTGCTAGCGAACACCAGATTGATGCCGTTGTTGCCGTCCATAAAGACGCGGCTCATCTTGAATCCCCCTATCTGCGCCTCGAGCACCAGGGCAGCATGACTTGGGCGAGGGATCTGGCGTGGGTGATCCGAACGATCGAACGTGATGCAGAACTCCGAGCCGCTGAGGTACTCAGGTATGGCTGGTGGAGAGATCACGACTAGGCTGACTTGGCGGCTGATCTTCTTTTGCACCCTGTTGGTTGGGCGCCCCTTCTGGATCATCAGGGACCGTTTTGGTGGCGGGTACCCTCTTGCACCATTATTTGGTGCTGGTGCGACCGGCGGCTGCGATGGTCCGGCGGGTGGTGGTGGAGGAGCTCCATGGGCGATGTCACCTGGTGCGGGTGCGGGCCCAAACCCAGGGTTCATGGTCTGGCGCCGCATTTGGGTGAGGCCCTCGTTGAGCTTCTGGAACTCGCGGCAGTCCTTGAGCATGTGGCTGGCCTTCTTCTTACTATCTTGTTTGTCGATGTAGAAGTGGATGGTGCAGGGACCAGAAAACTTGTCATATGCCGAAGGCTCGTCATCACGGCCGTGACTTTGCCACATTTGTGTGGGTCGCCCGCCGTCGCGGTAGTTGCCTCCGTGGTATCCACTGATACGGTTGTTGTCATTGCGTTGATCAGCGTATCCAGCCGCGACCATGTCGACTCTGTCGCGATTGTCGTGGACGCGTGATCTTCTCTTGTTGCGGCGCTCGCGTCTGCGGCCGTAGTCGTCTTCGTAATCTGAATGCGCTCGGGTGACAGAATCCTCACCATTTGCCCACCGGTTGGCGATGTCCATGAGGTGGTCGAGCGTCTTGGGCTTGACGCGCCCAATCTCTTCCTTGAAATCTGGGCGTCTGGCATCATCCTTGAAGGTGTCGATTGCCTGTTCTTCGGAGATGTGCGTGGCGGAGTTCTTGATGTGGGACCAGGCGGAGTATGTACGAGCAGATGGAATCGTTGGACCGTTGGGTGCAGACCCGTAGCTCTTCGATTGAAGCTGGACTCTTGCTGGTGCCCTTGAAGTTGCGGATGAAGTTGTATGCCACCTCTTCCTAGCTTCGGATGGAGCCGGAGGATAAGCTACTGAGCCAGACCCTGGCCACGCCTGTCACCTATAGCTGAAGGCATTGTAAGGCGGTGTTCTTTTTTCCTCCGTGAAGCTTGACTGACGACAGGTGATCGTCAAGCCAAGCCTTTGGCTCATGCGTGCCGTCGAACTTCAGGTTGTCCAAAGGGAGCTTGAAATTTTTCGGCATCCGCGTTCGTCGAATGGATCTGCTAAAGCATCTGGCTCCGCACAGTTCTCCATCGTCTTCTTCTTCGGACTCAGTTGAGCACGCGCGTTTAGCACGTGCCTTGTCGATCTTGCATTGGGTGAGATCGTTGCGGGCGTCGTAGTTGCTGCTGCGATGCCATGGGCTCTTGCGGCGCTGGGGCAGGTCGTGCTCGTCCTCCTCGGATGAGGGGGTAGGGCTCCGGGTGAACTTGACCGCAGCTTTCTTCTTTGGCTCCGTAAGAGCATCATCGTGGAGCGCAGCTCCGACGAGTCCGAGGCCAGCTAGCACGGACTTGTGCATGGCGCTCTTCGGGTCGCCCACCGGAGGTGGGTGGGATGCGAAGTATGTAGTGGCCGCCATGATCGCAGCCTGCGGGTTTTTGGCATGACATTTCCTTACGAGTGCATCGTCATGAAGGACGTGTTGAGGGCCCTGGTGACCTCGTGTCGCGCGGCGGGGTCCATGCGCTCCGTGCGGGAGCGGTACTTGTTGGCGTTGTTGACATGCGAAGTGGAGCCATCAGCGGCAGAGAGTGCAGCTCGCCGCGCGCTGGACTTCGCAGCTGCCTTATTACGCTTGTCGAGCTCCTCCATCAGCTTCACCTGCCGGTTGTGCTTGTCGATGAGGAGGAGGTGGTAGGCCATCAGTAGATCCCATGAAGCATTCACAGGTAGGATTATGTTGCCTGCCACGGCCTCGCGTGCTTGGCGGTAGCCTTCCTCGTTGAGGTTGATCTAGTTGTAGTCGTGAGCGTCGCCTTCGTTGGGCCTGTTAGACGGATCTCCCCGTTTCCTTTGTCCCCAGTTTGCGGGTTGGGAGGGGGATTGGGCGCACTCGAACCCGACGGTGGGTATGTTATGTTGTTGATGACGATGGTGCATAGGTAGCGCCCGCTGATTGGATCGCTGCTGCCGCAGCTTTCGGATCCGGAACCGTAGGTTCATTCATCTGAGGGAGGGTTGCACAGATTTGAGTTGCAGCTTCTACTGTCATCCGAGTCGTTTGTCAGCATCGACGCGTGTAACACACTGATGGGTGGGGCCCATGAAGCGGGCCTGGTGGATGGTGGTGGCACCCGCTCTGGGAGGTGGAGGGTGTCGGTCTACCCACCTAGAAGCAGAAGCTCCCGAACAGCATCTCGAGCCTGTCGCCAACGGACTCGAAATTCCTCAGGGTGGCCGGCGAGTGGACGGTGAAGTCGAAGGCGCCGAAGAGGAGGTGACTCTCCATTACCGATGAGTTGTAGATCGCTCCGGATGGAACCGTCACGACCGCACGATCAGCGTCCCCATTTCCCACAGACGGCGCCAATTGATGAGGTTCGATCTCGTCAATGTCCATTGTTATGGACTTGGGTTTTGGAGTATATGGGGATGCTGGAAGTCGCGTAACGGTTAATAGACAAGGAACACGGGGACACAGGATTTACCTAGGTTCAGGCCCCCGGAGGGAAAATCCTACTCCTTCTTGTCTGCTCTTGATTACGGCGGAACCAAAAGTTACAGGGGTGCGCAAATGCAATCTGGCGTGAGGTGAATATGCGGTGTTGGAAGAGATCCTTCTCTCCGTACCCTCCTGGCCTTTATATAGATAGACAGGTCCCGGGCTTAGGTCGAGTCGGTTACAAATTAGGGTTGGTACCCTCTGAAATTCTATCTAATCCAGACTTGTCCTCTAAGGAGTCGAAAACGTCATGGGCTTGGGCCACCCGAAGTCTTCATGGCCGCGTGTCTTGACGTGGGCCTTTCTTGGGTTGGACTAGGTATACCAATGCCGTGTACCCGTGGGGTATATCCATATCACACGCTCCATCACCTCTGACATGAAAGGCTTGTTGGTGGTCCTATTGTGGTCGAAGTGAGTGCGTTGTGGCATGTATATCTGCGACTACCCCGGAATCAGAGGCGGCAACACGTCTGGTAACTTTGGCGGGTCTGGCCACGATGACAGCAACGGGTGCTCGGACTCTTCTCTAGGGACGTTAGTGTTGCCACGGAGGCCAGTCCAGCGACGCGGACGGCCAGACATGGTGGTTTCCTGGTTGTAGCTATATTGGCTGACCTTCTTTTTTATGGTTGTGTTTTAACACTATGGGAAACGCTTAAACAGACAGGAAACAACGAGAAAGTAAGGTGGATGGCAAAGAAATACACTGAAAATACACCAACATTGGCGTCAGTAAGAGTCTATTTGCGAAACGTGTATAGATAGATCACGTCGCTGGACTTGATTGGCTAGACCATGACCCAAATTCTCTCATGGTCTGACTCAAACGGATAGAAACGAACTCGTTTTCGTCACCTATTTGAATCGGGCCCGGTAAAGATGCCGTCGGAAGACCACCGTCTTGTGGGCGTGGACAACCTACGGCGCAGTACCGGCGCTTCCGCGTGGTTGACAAGAGGCAACAGCTGGTACTGACCATCGTCGTCTCGCAGGACTAGAGCGAAGTATATTCGTGCACCGATAATTAAATTAGTTGAGAAAATGACAAAAAACCACCACATTTGAGCACGACGAGACATGAAACCACCATCTTTCGATTTTTTGACACATAAATACCATTATTAAGGACGGGCTGTGACGCAGAGCACTGATTTCTCGTGGTTAGCCCTCTAACCATGTTTCTGGCAGGTGGGGCCCATTGTCAGTGCACATGTGGCGGGGTGGCGTTAGGACGGCAAAAAAAATAGGACTGACTAGTGGGCCCGAGGGGAAGAGGGGAAAATCATAGCGTTGACTCATCCCCACTCCCCGTCCCCGCGCCTGCGCCTGCTCCTATCTGCCCCGGGCGAAGCTCGACGACGCCGCCCTTGTAGGAGGTTGCTGCCGCAGGCATCTGGCAGCGCCCGCCCGCGTCTCTCTTGACGAAGATCGATCGGCGCTACCCCTAGCGAAGCTCGCCCGTGCCGCCCGTGCAAGAGACTCGCTTGTTCAAGGAGACTCGCTTGCACTCCATCGAGCGGTTGCTGCAGACCTCCCCAGGCCAACACTACTCTTCGTCCTCCTCGCCAATCAATGACACCGCCGCACAGCATCGACTCGGCCTTCTTATTCTGGCCAAGCGCCGCCGAGCGCGTGCGAGAGTGCGGCTAGCAGCGGGCGAGCGCGACCAGCAGCAGGGCAAGCATGGTCAGCACCAGCACAGGCGCAGCCATCAGGGCGAGCTCAACTCAGCTTCGACGCGGGCGAGGGTGAGCGCGGCTCAACCCCGGCGTGGGCACGCCCAAGCTGCGGGGCGCGCACAGAGGCGGGAGGCAGTGCGTGCGGCAGGCAATGTGAGAGCGCAGCCAGCAGCGTCCTGGCCAGCTCCGGCGCGGGCGAACTGCAGGCGCGCGCGGCGACCGGAGTGCGCAGCCATGGACGCAGCCAAGCTCCGCCACAAGCTATGGGTGCGGGGAACGCGCAGCGACGTGAGTGCACGGGCGAGGTGCGGGGCCGCTGCGGCTAGCTCCGGCGAGTGCACGGGCGAGGTGCGAGGCCGCTACGGCTAGCTCCGGCGCGGGTGCGGGCGAGGTGCGGGGCACGTACAGCGGCGGCAGTGTGCGGGTACGAGCGCAACCCAGCCAGCTTCCGTGAGCGCGGTAGGGATAGGTCAACGGAGATATTTTTTTCTTTTCTGCTCTTTTATTAAATTATACAAAAGATAATATAAATTCCCAAGTCTTTGCCACGTAGACCCGACAGGTGGGCCAAAGTTGTCAGAAAACGGTTTAACACTAGTAAACATGACAATTAGTGCTATTTGTCACAAACCGACCCCAATATTGATAGTTTTCTGACAAAAAAGACAAAATTGGTAGTTATGTGTCAACGCTGCCTAAAATGTGGTGGTTTTTTGTCATTTTCTTAAATTAGTTAGTAGCACTCCAGCATGTGGCTGGAAGCATCTCTACAACACGACTGGCACCTAGTGTTATGATGTTGGGACTTGGGGTCACGGCTAGCCAAGTGTGAATCATGGGAGCGTAGCACGTGTTAATTGCACGAATATGCATGGAAGAATGGCGGTACGGGTTATCATGCCGCGTCGCTGGTTAACCATGCGTACAGCCTTTGCTCATTTCCCTCTTGTAGGTACATCAGGCTAGATCGGGAGTGCGAGGAAGCTTCGCCGTCATGTGGCGGGACGCGCCGAGAGCAACTCTATTTCCCCACGCGGCAGGTCGCGTCGTCGGACAGTCCAACCGATCACGCGGCGTGCTCTATCTTGCTAATCGCGGAGAACACGCACCGGTCTTGCTGTACATACGTCGATCCAGACACGGCAGAAGAGAAGCGGGCGGCCTCGAACGCGCTCGATCGGCGGCCTAACTGCCTCGCCCTTTCCGGCCGTGCGTCGCGCACTTGTTGCCTCACGGGTCGCTCGGTCGATCGGTGTGCATACGTAGCGTGAGCGCCACGGTTTGGCGGGCCTCGTGGGTCAATCAGGCGTCCGTTTCAGTGTCCACTAACTGCGTCTCACGTTAGATCAAATCCAGCGACCTAAAATAGCAGAACAATAAGTTAGTAGCAGTGGCTCGGAAAAGGGAAATGATAGTATTCCCCCGGGGGATCGGGTGATTTTATCTCCCGGGTAGCTGTCCGCTGCTCTATTCGTACGTACCAGGTCGTGGTGGACCTGGCCATCGTGGTAGGCCCGTGTACAGACTAAGGACGTCTCCCACCGTCTTCCTTATCCCCAATTTCTCTTCTAAACACAGCCATGAAGCCTACGCGCTGCCGCCGCCGTGCGCTGCCGCCGCAGCAGCCTCGCCTCCACCGCCGGCAGGGAGTGATATCAGGAGGAGGGATGCCTCACTCTGCTCCTCCGTTCAATGGCAAAGCTCGAGCACCCTCGCCGGGAAGCCCCGTGCGCCATGGAGGCCGGCGACCTCCACAGCGACTCCCTACGCACCCTCGCTGGGAAGCCCCTTGCGTCATGGAGGTGCGCCTCCATCCGGGCGCATGCGAGCTCCGGCATCCTGCCGTCCACCGGTCAGCTTCTTTACGGAGATGGACTTTTTTTGGCATGGAAGTGCTCGTGTAGATGGAGTGGCCATGGCCCCGACGACGACGTTGCTAAGTACGGGGTCCGTTGTTGCTATTTGCAGTGTTGATGCTTGCTACATGCGGCCAGCGGTGGTGCTACTGTGATCGAACGACGGTGCTACAAACAGCCACGGGTTTTGCTACTTACGGCAGGCGGAGGTGCTATAAACGGCCACGAGTTTTGCTACAAGGTCTCCGGTGATGTCTCCGGCGAAGTTGTTTTTTGCTACAATTACTAATTTTTCTGCTACATACCTTTTGTGATTTTGCTATAATAGAGTAAATTTTTTGCTACACGGTCTCCGGCGAAAGTCTCCGGCGAAAATCTCCGGTGAGGTCTCTGTCGAAAGTCTCCGGTGAGGTCGGGTTTGCTAAATTAATAGATTTTTTTGCTACAACCTTGTACTAGTTTTGCTACAATAGCGTATAGGTTTTGCTACGGGTCCCCGTGAAAGTCTCTGGTAAAATTGTTTTTTTGCTACATTAGCACTTTTTTTTTGCTACCACAGTTTTGTGGTTTTGCTACAATAGCATAAAATTTTTGCTACACGGTGTCCGGAGGTCTACCGGCGAAAGTCTCCGGTGAGATCTCCGGCGAGGTCGGGTTTGCTACATTAGCACAACTTTTTTGCTACACGGTCGCCGGCGATGTCTCCAGCGAACTCTCCGGTGAGGTCCAGTCTAATTTTCTATTTTCTGGGTCGAACCGTTTTTTGCTACGTTGTAGCAAAAGCGGGACTATTTGTAGCAAAAACGAGTATGTCTGTAGCAAATGCGGGATTTTGAACCAAAAAGAGGACACGTGGTTGGCCTGGGACCCGGGGGATAAAAAACACAAATCCCCCGGGGGACGCGTAGTACTGCCCCTCGGAAAATGCTCAAAATTACCTACGCCCTGTTTATATTTAATAATCTCAACTTTATTTTAAATTTGTATGTATATTTACTTAATTATTTAGACTAAATGTATACAAATTTACGTAAAATTAAGGCCGTTAATATGAATCGAAGGGGAATGCCTATGATCGCCGATTCTTCTCTTTGGATGTTGAGAGAGAGAGAGAGACGGGATCGACGGGACCTTTCTGTTGCCATGTAAGTCGTGCGCACCGATGAGTGAGAAAGGATGAGACCGACTTCCCCTTATTCGTGGTGGTCGCCTTCGCAACGAAAAAGAAAAGATCGATCGCGAATGCACCTCAAAGCAAAAGCCCGGATAAAATCACTCGTGCAATCACCTTTTTAAGTAGACCCATTTGATTTGACCGCCTTAAATGGTTCCAGCAGACCGTTTTTATGGTATTTTTTCTGTTCGAACCCCGAAATTTGGTCTAGTTGTATTTTTACTATGCTGATTACGTTCGAAATTGGTCTAATTTCGTCCGGAATTTTCAAGCCGATCCCGGGGCACCAACAACGCCCTGGGAACCCGGACGAAGCAAATTGGCGGAAAAAAAAAGACTCAGCGCGTGGACCCGCCCAGTCAGCGACTCGAAGCCGATTGGTCGTCATCCTTCCGCCTCGGCTCCCGCGAAGGACCATCGGGCAATAACTGCTTGTCTCGTCGACCACGCGTCACCGTAATGGCGCGCCATCGCCGCCTCGGCTCCCGCGACGGACCGCCGAGCAAAAACTTTTCGGTATTTCCCCTTTTCCCGTCCACGCCGCTACACCCCTCCCACCTTCGCCGCCCACTTTGGCCTATAAAAGGCGGCACTCTCGTCGGCCTAGAGCACACACTCTCAGCCTCCCCACTCCGCTTCACCACCAACTCCAACTCCGGCGAGCAGCACCACTCGGCAAAAGCGATGGCGGAGAGATACCACGGTGATCCTGGGACGACGAACGGCTTCGGCCGGCGGACGCTCCAGCCTTGGGAGGCCTGGATGCTCCAGGACGCCGGCTACATGGTGTCGGCAGACTTCCGGTGCCCGCCCGGCTGGAAGCTCAGCGCCGGCGGCATCCCGATGCCGTCCGACGACGAAATGGTGGAGGAGATCCAGGTCGTCATCGCAGCGATGGAGGACCTGGAGCTCGCCGAATTCCCGGACAACCTCATGTACTGGGAGCAGCACTTCGTCGAGCGGCGGCTCCAGGAGATCGCCGACCAGGAACGGTCGCCCGGCACGCCGCCAAAGAGAAACAACGCGGCGAGGTGCCGACGATGGTGGAGTGCGCCGAGATGGACGCTCACCGTCGTCCTGGAGCACATCCATGTCGGCAATCGCCCCAGGTTGTCTTTTCACGCTCGCCAGCGCCCGCGGCCAGGGCGCATCGCCATCCTCCGACGAACTGGCTGCCCAGGAGGATGGCCAGCCTCAGCTCCTCCTCCGCCGCCGCCTTGGACTCCCGCTCGTCCGGGTACGCCCCGACATAGTCACCGCGCGCAAGCGACGAGCCTCTTCGGCCCGTCACCGGTCCGCTCGCCTCCGAGAACAAGATCGCGGGGGATCGTCATCAACGAGCCCTGCGTGCCATCGCTGCCGACTGGCCGGCTTCGCCTGCGCCAGCCGAAGACGGAGTCGGCGGACTGGGCGGTGCCCGTCGATGAGGACGCCTTCGCCATGAAGATGGCGATGGAGCGCTCTCTCTAGGACGCGGTGCCACCGCCGCTGATGCCAGAGCCGAACATCCTCGCCTACCACGGCGCGCTGCTCGTCGTCCTCGACGACGACGATGACGACACCGGACCCTCGTACCAGCCGTGGAGGTACGACGACGCCGGCCAGGGCATCTCGCCCCCCCCCCCCCCCCCCGCAGCTGCCGAGTGACACCGACGCCGAAGACGACGGCAAGCCGGACCCTGTCTACACAAGCTTCTACCGCAACTTCAGCATGTAAGGCGGCATCCGACGGCATCGGCATTGGCCTTTTTCTAGGCTTTTTCTTTTAGTTTTTTTTAGCCTAAATGAAGTCAGAATTCGGGTGTTCGCACAAATTTGATGTAATATGTATTGCCTACTATTAATGAAAACCGCCTATATTCAAAGTTTGCCGAGTTTGATTGAACTTTGGCCAAACGCGAAAACTCGACCTAAAAACACGAGTGAAAAACTCAACGTTCCCATACCGAAAACTAGCTTCGTCCGACACTATTTACATCTGGAATTCGGCTTGGAAACGTCCAACGGTGGCTACAATACTTGAAATGGGTAGGTTTTTGCCATCTCGATTTAGCTTTGATTGGGTTTGACACCTTTTACTACATATATATTTTTCTAAAATAAAATATATTAATATCATGAAGATACCAACTACACTTAGCATCTGAATCAACATGTTGTTTGAAACTATCAAAGATACACACATCCAAAAAAGAAAAAGAAAAAAAAAAGATCTCACCACTATCATCAGTCACTAGCATCAGCAGCAATTTAGCCACCACCAAATACAATACTTAGACTTAAAAAAAGCAACACTTTCAAGAAGAAATTAATACGCAAGTGTTGCCATTGCCAGATCAAAAATATTGGTTTTTTACTCTGGAGAAATTTCGAAAACAAGGTGTATAAATATCCTGGGAAGTCAAACTGTATAAGTCTGACAAAAAAAAAACAAGGACGAAGGAGATTCCACCCGACATTGTCATTAAGTTAACAGGTGACGACGCTGATGCTTGGTGCTTTTACATGCTGACTATTGCACCTCGGGTCTCTTCTCGGTTTGATCAAGATTATTTAAAAGTTATGAACACTAATGATATCAAATCTACTCTCTCTATTTCAAAATATAAAATATTTTACCTTTATGAAAGAAGTGTATCTACACCTTGAATCTACACACTAACTTATACTCCCTCCGGCCCATATTAGTTGACTCAAATTTGTCTAGATTTGAGTGAATCTAGACACTATTTAGTATATAGGTTCATCTAAATTTTGATAAATAAAAGTCAATTAATATGGATGGAAGGGAGTATTTTAAAACCGAGTTAGTACATCATTAGATACATTATAAAATATGGTTTCACCATATCGCCAGTTCTTTTTATAAGTAAAATTGTTCAACCTTGACATCATTTGACTTTTCAGAAAATTTATAGCTTTTTTTTCTAGAACATAGGTAGTAGTACGAACAAATGCAACGGCCCCATTCAGAGAGGAGAGATAAGAGCAACTCTAGCGGCTATTGTAAAAGCCCCAAAATGGTAAATAATCACCAGTTTAGTGTACCCGTAAAAAATTCGCGCCGCGCAGCTACCGTATCCCGGACTGAACCTGAATTTTTTTTACGGGGCGCGACAAATTCCTTCCGCGGAAGGGTACTTCTACGGGGTCCGGAGGGAAACCGAGCGCGACCTGTATCCTCGTTCCGATTTTGGCGGGACTGAAGTTTCAGCTCCCGCCTCCCGCTCCCACCCAGCCGCCGCCATCGATCTCTCTCCCCGGTGAACCTCCGAGGCTGCCGCCACCGCCAATCGAAGGCATGGACTCCTCCGACCTCCCGCCGGCTGCCGAGCAAGCCCCACGGTCGACTGCCGCGTTTCCTGTAGCTCCGCCGGTCCACGCAGGCACGCCGTCCGCCGCCGCTTTCTGCATCAAGAAGAGGAAGCGCGTGAACGTCGTTGCCGCCGCCGAGCCCCCGGTCGCTGCTTCCGCGGGCTCGCCATCCCCTGCTCCCGCCAGGGCCATCGTCGCCCCGCAACTCCCGAAGCCGTCCGCGGCGCGGAAGAAGGCCGGCACCAGCCCAAAGAAGGCGGCGCCAGGCGGCAACAAGGCGGCACCGCCGAAGAAGAAGCCCGTGCAGCGCGTCGCCGCTCTGCAAAGCACCCCGCCGGCTCCACAACGTGTACACGTTGTCGCAGACAACGTGCTCGAGGAAATGCCTTCGAGGTACGATGAATCCCCCACGTCCTATGTGCAGCCGTTGAACGAGAGCGAGGCGTGCATCATGCAACCTCCTCTCCCTGCCTATGATTTGGATGGTGCGGAAGAGGAGGAGGAAGAGGCCGTGGATGGTGAGGAGAAGGAAGATGATGGGGATGATTTGGAAGAGGTTGATCAAGGGGTGTACAATGATGCTAAAGCCGAGAAGAAGAGGACCATCAACTACACTCCAGTAGAAGACACGGTCTTGTGCAAGGCATGGACACAAGTGTCCATGGATGCGGTCCGTGGCACGGATCAAACCGGGAAGAGCTATTGGTTAAAGATCGAAGATAAGTTCTTCAAGCTCTTGTCACCCATGGAGGACCAGGTCGACCGCACCTATCGTTCACTACAAGGAAGGTGGGACGTGATCAAGGCAGCTTGTAGCCGTTGGAGTAGAGCTTTGGAGCAAGTCCAGGCACAACCTTTGTCAAGTGGTAGAACAATAGATGAAATTGATTCAATTGCTATGGATAGGTACAAGGAAATGGCCGGCTCTAAAGGGAAAGCATTCAATCTACAACATTGTTGGAGGGTGCTCGAGCACACGGAGAAGTGGAAGTTGAGGGAGGAAGAAGGAAAACCAAGATAGGGAGCATTGCTCAAGTTGGATGATGAGGAGGAGGAAGGAGGAAGGAACAAGGGGAGACCCGAAGAAACCAAGAAGGCTAAAGAATGGATCAAGATGGAGAAAGAGCACTCCAACATGGCATCCAAAATTGATGAGATGGTAAAGTTGAAGGAAGCTACCACAATGAAAACCTTGGAGACCAAAATGATCATGAAGGAGAAGAAGAATGAGATGAAACTAATAAGGTGGCAAGGAATCCGCGAGTTGGAGGAGAAAAAGATTGCTCTAGAGGAGAAGAAAGCCGAAGCCGAGCTTCTTGCCGAGGAGAATAGAACAATGATGATGGATCCAAGCTTCATGGATGCATGCACTAGAGAGTGGTGGGAGTTGAGGAGGATGGAGATCATCGCAAGGAGGAAGCAAGCCATGTCGGAGGCCCAAGCAACTTTCGGTGGAGGAGCTTCGGCGATTGGAGATGTTACGGCAAGTGGAGGTGCTACGGCGAGTGATGGTGCTGCTTGATGCGTATGCCTTGCATTTGCTATGTTGATCTTATTTTGGGTATGATTCAATGCGAACATGTTTGCAAACATTGGAACTAAAACTGTCGCATGTGTTGTCGTATGAACTGTCGAAAAATTCAGTTATGTATGCGGTTTTATTTTGCAGTACAGCAGCGCGGTGCAGCTACCGTAAACGCAAACCGTAAAACAGTATATTCGAATATGCTGTTTTACGGTTTGTTTACGGTAGCTGCACTGCGCCGGCTCTCGCGGTTCCGAAAATCTCGTTTTCAACACACCGAACTCGCGCGTTTACCGTTTGTGTTTTAGTTTTACGTAGCCGCTAGAGTTGCTCTAAGATCATCCTCCCCCAGGACAACTCCAGGCCATTCCTCAACCAACCCACTGCAATCCTATCTCAAGTGACAAAAACCTCCGGTACATATCCCCATCGTCCCTTGCCAAATCCGACACAGCTCAAATCTTTGAAACAAGCAAAAGCAAAGCCCGGGACCGGGGTTAGGCAGACAGATTCTAATGAACCGCTTCCACCTCCCATCCTCTTCAGTCCACTTCACAATAGACAGCCTAACAACCAAGAAGGCGTGGAGCGTTGTGGCCGCTCACCTAGGGACGCCGCGTTGCCCATATCCCTCTCACTCGCGCTGCGTCCATAGCCACCACCAAAGCAGACCTGAGCGCGGAATTAAAAGCATGTGTGTGTTCTCCAAGTGGAATGATGATCTAGCGTCCAGCTAACATTAACTTACTATCAGCAGCCCATCAAGCATCAAAGCATAAATGACTGGACACCCATTTTCAGTCTACAAATTCTGCCACTTTGATGCCAAATTCTGTAAGAAATACTACTCACTCCGTCTTAAAATAGATGTTTTAAATTTGTTAAAATTTAGATGAACCTAGACACTATTTAATATATAAAATTTATCCAAAATTTAAAAAATTAAGACATCTATTCTGAAACGGAGTAAGTACGATGAATCAAGTTCGTCAGGTTACCGTTCTAGACGTCTGATAGATTTTTCAATACCGACGGCCAGACCTTAAAAATGCTCGACTGACACGGACTAGAATACTGAAAGTGTACCTGCATCAGGGCGAGCAGGAAGCAGAACAATGGAAACGTGATGGGGGCCCTGGTAACGCTGCGCAGCATCTTCCTGTTACACGAGCCTGTGTCTGTGAGCGGGACATGGGGTTCAATAAATCAGGGACACTGTCTTCTGAAACATGCCTGGCAGGGCCACGAGCGGACCCCTGCTTGCGCGATGATGGCTCACACCAGGTTGTATTGTATCAATTTGTAATGCTCATTGGCTCCTGATAATCATTGGATTGGATGGATCTTTCTTAAGAAGTAATTGCGACGATGCTTTTCATAGGAATATCATCATGGGGACATCGAACAAGCATCCAGGAGAGCAGCAAAGAACGAAAGACATGCGTCGAGCGAGCGACAAGGAGTATTTTAGTTTTCAGGGACCGGTCAGCAAATGATTAGCATGGATGAACAAACTGCTTGGAATTGCTAATTGCTACACAAACTCCATCTGAAGCTAACCAAAGCATGAATCCCTGCATCCGTTGCTAACCAAAGCAAAAATTGGTCCGCCGATGGCTCAACGAAGCTTAACCAGAAAATAGAATTCCTCTCCTGGATATGTTACCGGCATGCTATCAAAGAAGTGCAGCCCCTTTACCCCAAACTGGGTTTCTACATCTAACGAAGGAAGCGTATTCAGAAACAAACCTAATTCCCGCTTTCAAAGGTTGGCACCAACTTTCAGCTAAATTCACATGGTGTGTCAGGATGTGGCCGTGCAGGTGCGTGTGATCCAAGCAAATGTTTTTAAGATTAATCCAATTTTGTGAGGGATCTGGAAAGTTGCCTACGGATTTTACTATATGTCAAATTTAATGTGCAGGGCCTGCTAAGTCAACAATATTTCGAGGATTTCACCGACACAAAAGAAAACTAGCTGATCCGCACAGCAGAATAACAAAAGGGTGTACACCGAGATAGCACTGAATATCATTTTTCTAGGTACGAACCGGATTCCATCCACGCAGAGAGCACTGATTCGAGTTACCGTCATTCAAGACTTAATGCAGGGTTGCCCTGTTGTAAAAGCAGGGTGTAATGCCTTTTCCCTAAAAAGACACATGCAGAACACAGATATTTGTCTGCAACATATGAACTGAAATGGTTACACGACTAGTCCTATACCATGCTCTGGAGCTTATTAGACCACATAAGGAAGCACCATGTTGGACCATGGATCTGTAACCAACAGAGCAGCTAAAACTGAGCAGCCCATCTCACCAAACAGCCCCTCCAAAGTAAGCAATAAAACTATTTTAATTGCAGCTTTTTGAACTAAGCTACAAATGGCACCAAAGATCCTAGACATAAAGAACCTAAATCATGATCACAATAAGTGATTAGAGCATATTTCAAGCCAAGGTACATTAGAGTACGAAGGCCCCCAAGGCTGCATACATGTTTTGAAGTTCTCTCATCAAGCAAACTAGCAACCATTGATAATCATTCTTGCCAAGTATTTCCAACATCAGTACTCGGTCGCTATAGTCAACATCCGCTCATATTGATGCTATGATACGATAGGTGAAACGGTCACATACTACCATTAATCATAATTCATTGCAGACTCTTCCTTGTCGCGATTTCTATTGACAGGCAGGTAAGCTGAAGTTACCCACCCATTACTCATGAATCAGTGACTGGCCAACTTCTTATAGTGCCAGAACTTCTTGTGCCTACTGAAGATCGTCCCCTCCAATTAACATCTGGAGTAGTCAACAACCATGAATGATCCTGATAAGTGACAAGAGTAAACAGTTAACTATGATATATATCCTAGTAGTACATAAATAAAGGGTGTGCAAAAATATTATACTTACAATACACCACAAGGCAATCTCAACTAATAGTCTTGTTTTAAAGATAGGTGCACGGTCTGCGGTTACAGTAGTGTGGCAATATTCAGAAGACAGTCAACTAAAAGTTTTGATTTGCTATATGTACGTATAGGATTTTGTAGTCTGGTGACATTAAACACCATCTGTGACAGAGCTGACAATGAGGAAGTGCACCACCAAGATATGCAAAGTAGAAAGCAGTACAAAGCACATGGACAAAAAGGGAGAAGCACTATAGGAACTAGAGTAAAACAGTAAGGCACAAACGTTAACATGAAGAAAAAGAATAGTGTGATAAAAGTTTCTTTCAAGGAAGAATAAGAGAACAGAAACAAAAGAAAGGTTCCTAGTGTTATGCTGCAGCATCCAAACTATAATTCAGGGGATTTCCTAACGGCAACATGCAGAAAAAGAACAGTGTGAATAGACTTCTTTCAAGCAAATAGTTAAAAAGATAGAAACAAAAAAAAAAGGCTCGCAATGTTACAATGCAGCACCCAAACTATAATTCATGGGGTTCGCTAATAACAGTTAACTATCTTTCAAAGAATGTAGTCTAGTGGCCATGCAATCAATTATTTACGCTTCCAGGAAGCTGCAGAAATGCAAACATTTGGAATGCTTTTCTAGATTTGCAATACTATGACACCAGCTCACAGTTTAAACTCTGTAGTATGTAAGGCGTCCTTGTGGACGGCTACCATGATCTCACAAGTCATCATAGTCTGAAAATAAATGTTCTGGAGATATTTTATACTTACTACACAGGCGCAATCATAACATATTATCCATATCTCAACAATGGCAACAGAGGTTAACTACGTAGCTAGATCATACTCATTCCCTCCTGTAACACAAAATTTCAAGTAAAGCTCAGTGAACTATGGTACAAGTCCAAATCTTTCTTTGGTCCCCATTTTAGCGCCAACAAAACACTTGTAATTGGCAATCTACATAAGAACATATGATGCTAATCGTCACGAGCGTATCAATAGAGTGAGATCTGTCAATAAGTCAGATCCAATACTGTGTGTTATGCATCATTTTGTATTCCAGGTTTCGGATAAGAACTTATGTGTTAATACAAGGTTTGAACTGAGAATGCACCCCTCAAACATATCATTTGATTCATTTCACTTCAACCTATCACAAAGAGGCACTCTGAACATCAAGTCCATGAAGCTACATGCCAATGTTCAGGTTGACAACATGAATGCTAAAGTTCACAGCAAATACCTAAACTCAACTAGACATATAGTGTGAACAGCTGCCGCCTCTTGCCTAAAATTCATCTTCACGTAACCAATCCATTATTCTATCTATCAATAGCAGAAGTCAAAAATTCTACTAGAATACCACTGCTAGTCTGCTATACCCCATATGCAACTTTAGAAGAGAAAACACCTGACGACCTTTACTGTCTAAATATAGGCCTCAAACAACTGAGAATTTACCAAGAAATAAATTTAGAATGCACATACAACTTTTAGGTCTACGGCTATGACTGCAGCTTACATTGTAATTATTTAAAAAGTTATATTCTTTCAAGTCTATATCCATCTGGGGGGTCTAACTGTCTAAGCTTCTAACTCATTTTAGGGACAAAGAAAAACAAAATGGAGTAAAAAGTTGATCCACAAACAAAATGGTAACCGGGTCAGGCACCCAGCTCATATGCATTACCTGGTAGGGGATGTATTCCATTTGTAAAATAATAGAAAGTCTCCTTCGATTGAGACATCAAGGATGCCGGTGGAGTATAAACTGACCGTCTTCTTTGCTTTGACTATCTATGGTCACTAGAACTTATGCAAAGGGAAAGGAGTAATATAATACTACAACTATAGTTACTCGTTTGACAGATCTTCTATTGCCTAACTTTCGCTATTATTAGTAACCAAAGGTTATTTCTGACTCCCCACATATGTTGGACTCTTTACTAATATTTAGATGTCTATTAAAAGTGTGATTATCTTACTCCCGTTGACATTTCACTTGGACACTAGAGTAAGACTTGAGCACAGTGACACAAGCGGTTCCTCCTTCAAATTGACCATTTGACTAATCCTCTGTTCTCCCTTCCGGTTGAAAGGGCAAGCATATTGTCCAACTGATGACATAGTAGCATTCTAAAACAAGGAAATCAAGCAAAAACTAATGCAAGCCTATCAAAATCCAAATAAAGCCTGCGAAGGGTCATATTTCCCCCCAATCGCAAAATACTTCATCAGGACGAATATACAGACATATTGCGATCCATACAGAAAGTTCACCAGATGCATGGAAGTCTGGGTGTGTAAATTAACAACAAACGGTAGTGGAGTCATGGCAACTAACTAACCTTCACAAGTAGACTTCGCAGCGCCTTGGGGGGCCATCAAATTTCGCGTCGGCGGCGTTCTTCCCACGGAATGTGACTGGCACGTCTTCGCAGATCACCCTCATGACCCTCCTGCGGGTGCGCCAGCCACCTCGATCGAAGACGGCGACAGCCGTGAGCCTGACCTGGACCTCCATGGTACCCCCGTCCGCGCCGCTCTTGAGCGGAGCGGCCTCGTCAGGCCCCACATAGGCATCATCGACCTGGAGGCGGAAGCCGAGCGCGGTGCTGTTGCGGGGCGCCTGGGCGAAGGGCGGGAGGGAGGTGACGGCGATGGGGGAGGACGGGGCGAGGGAGACTGAGGCAAGCAGGGAGGAGTAGGAGACGGAGAGCTTGGCGTTTGGGTTGGCGGCGAGGACGGATGCGTCGAATGCGGCGGAGAGGGATGAGTTGGCGGGGGAGTAGGAGACGCGGGAGAGGGATAGCGTGGCGAGGGAGAAGGCGGGCGCGCGGGGGCGGAGGAGGAGCCAGACGATGAAGGTGCCGGCGCCGAGGAGGAGGAAGGCGGCGACGACGAGCGCGAGGAGGCGGCGCAGGCAGGTCGGCGGCGGGGGAGGGGGCGCGTGGTAGGGGTTGTGGTATTGGTGGTGGTGGGGGTAGGGGTGCGGCGGGGGCGGAGGCGGGTGGTGGTGGTGGTGCGGAGGTGGAGCCGGGTACGGGTACGCGACCCCGAAGGCGGCCGTGCCGTTGCCGTTGCCGTTGGCGACGGGGGGCGGCGCGTTGGCGTAGTAGGCGGTGCTGGAGTTGGGGTTGGGCGCGGCGTTGGCGGGGTAGCCCATGGCCGGGGCGGCAGGCGGAGGGGGCTTGGAGCTGGGCTGGGTGCCGTCCGGCGGGTGCGCGGACGAGGAGGAGGACGAGGAGGGGTTCATGGTGACGGGCAGCGGTGGCTGTGGCGGCGGCAGCGGCAGGAGTGGCTGCAGCGGGGGGGTTTTTGTTTGGTTGCGGGAGTGGGGAAGGGGGTGGCGATGGTGATTTGGGATCTGGATTCTGGAGGAGGAGGATGAGGAGGAATAGTCGGTAGGACGTTGAAACGGCGGGGACGGGAGCGCGTGAGCTTTGCGCAGAAAGCGAGCCGTGATCTTCCAGCGGTGGTTACTGCTTAGCTCGTCGTGGATGGATGGAGTATCTTCCTGCAGGTTCGAACGCGTTTTATCAATTTACCGCGTCTCCTTCCGACTTTACTTCGAATGCGAAATGCTTTCTAGTATGGGGTTAACTGAACCTCCTCGAACCCTCCCTTGAGAGTCGATCTCCGACCGCCTCCGCCGCCCCTCTCCTCCCTCCTCTCCGGTAGCCATGGCGGCCGGCGTGGAGATGGAGCTGGTGGTTGGCCTCCTCTGTCTCTAGCTGTAGGATTTGTAGTTCTAGTGTCTTGTGCCTTAGTGCCGATTGAGGGTAGGTTGGAGATCTCTGGCCACCAGATCCTCCACGCCCTAGATCCGATCTGCTCTGCTGCGCCTCGCCGGTGGCAGGCGGTGGTGGCTGCGGAGCACATCAAGCCTCGCATCCCTCTAAATAAGGTTGGCCGCCCCAGGTGCTTCGAGCTGGTCGCGCCGGATCCCGGACAGTTGGAAGTGGTCCCTCTCCCTCTCATGCTCGTGCTCTCATGGCGAGAGCTTGCCCAGAGGAAGACCACCCTCACCTGCAAAATAAGGTCCGTGTATGGCGAGCTTTCCTTGGCCCTTTTCTTCGGTTGCAACCTCCGGCTTGTGGCGGCAGTCTGAAGGCTTGCGACCGGCGCCTCAAGCAGTGGTCGAGAGCTTGCTATGCCGATGAGGATAAGGTCAGTTGCTATTTCCTTGCCGCCATTTGCAGCCATCAAGGAGATGGTCACAATGTTGGTTGGGATTTGCTCTGCTTTTTTCCTCCTCGGTGGGGAATTGCTGCTTCTCCTGGCGGAGCTCCCAAGCGACGGCGAATTTGCGCCGCCGCTATCTTCGGTCATGGCAGCCTCTCCGCGATGTGGTTCTGGATGAACCGCCTCTACTTCAACCTCCTGGCTGACGCGCCAGTATGGAGGCCTCTCTGTCATTCCGTCGCGGCGCTCCTCGACCCTCCCCTGCCAAGTGGTTTCGTCCCTGGCGGTGGTGTGGCCGGCCGCGGCGTCGAACGCGTCATCGTCCCCGGTGGAGAAGGACTTGATTGCTGTTTTCATGTTTTATCTAAGGTCCTTTTAGCAAAAGACCAGGGCTTATCTGTAGTGTATGTCTCATTTGTAGCCCTGAATGTAATTATACCCACCACTTAATGAATTTGCAACGCTGGACTCTTCTGGGTCCTTCCCCTTGTTTTAAAAAAAAATTCTAGTATGGGCTGATCTTGGTTCGGTAAACCGTGTAGAAGAGTAGTCCAAAATAGTTGTCCCAGGTTAACTGTATCTTTAACCTTCAAATCGTGTCGACGGCGCGCCGCGCTGACGCACCTCCCTATGCAAGCGCGTTGTTGGCTGCGGACCAAAAGTTGCCGAACGGGTTGAGAAGACCCCATCCATCCCGATGACGAAGAAAAATAATAAACTGTCGATAAAACTACTTGACGATCCGATGATCGAAGACCACACCAAATAGAGTTTTACCTACATCTGTGATAATTAATTTGGATTGAAGAGAGTATCACATATAGATTTTAAGTCCCAATGCACAAAAAATCTATACATATCGTTTTAGCTTTGCATCCTTTTTTTAAAGACATTTTCTCAAGATACATAGTTTGTCAAATAGGGACGGGTGATCCCCAAAATCAGCTAACCATTTGCTAAAATATTATGTTTGCCAATCTTATTTGCAATGTACGTTACTGATTACTCCATGAGTTGAAGAAATTATGGCCATCCTTCCCAAAAACCCATCAGAAAGCAAAGAGAACCCTTGACGCTGAAAACGTGGCTCCAAATGGTGAGCCGTGAAAGGGATGAGTCCACTTTTCTTTTGTTCTTCGAGCTTGAACGCACCATGCACAAACAGAAAAGGAGAAGCCGCGTCCTTTCTTTCCCTTCCCACGCAAGCAAAAATACCTCCCTTTTCCACTGTTTTTTTCTTACAAATATTCATCTTTGTTGCTTAATACTTTCTCCGTTTGAAAATATAAGATGTTTTAGGTTTGTGAAGGAGATGTATCTAGACATCTTTTAGTGTCTAGGTTCAATGAATCTAGACACGAAAAGATGTTTAAATACATCTTCTTCATAAATCTAAAACATCTTATATTTTTAAACGGAGGGAGTACTTTCTTCGTATTAAAATATAAAATGTTTTAGTTTTATAAAGCAACTGTATCTAGACTACTTTTAGTATGTAGGTTTACTCATATTTAGAGTGAATCTATATACACTAAAAAAGGTTTAGATACACTTTCTTCACATACCTAAAATATCTTATATTTTGAAACGGAGGAAGAATCTGTTTATCTTACCGTAATTCACCATACAAATTTAAAGGCACAAAATAAAACTAACTAACTAAAAATAGCAAATAACTGGAGAAAAATTCCAAGATTATCAAGATTAAACTCACTTTGAGCGTAAAATGCACATAACTCTCCTTTCCCTTCTCTCTCCCTTCTACCCTTCGTGTTTATGCGTTCGCGTGACCGTGAGGTGCACGTTGTGCGTCAACTCCTTATCAAATCCACCTTTATGTAGGATATATTGTTCCTTGTCCATATCAGAAGGAGGTAATCATGGTTGCCACAAAAATTACACCGAAGAGCGGCTTATCCCCAACGATGGTGGTGCCGCTATGTGAAACACCATTTAGACTTGTGAAGAGTTTACATGAGAAAGAAGGCCAGGGAGAACGACACTAAGAACGACGAAGCAACGCATTGTAAATGACAACGGCACATCATTTGTCTTGCCGGTGAAAGATATTATTTCCTGTAAATAACATCTAAATGGTTATTTTAGCGCATATATGGAACCAATTTGTATGTAGCACCTATCCCAGACGGCCCAAAAGTGAAATAGTATGGTGTCTCCATGTTGGACTCATGATTTGAGCCACATGTGACAAAGACTAAGAGCATGCAATGAAATAAAGAATCCTTTATGTATCTCAAGAGATTGTGATAGAGAATGAGAAGACACAATATT
The DNA here is from genome assembly GCA_916181665.1 of Avena sativa. Lineage (NCBI taxonomy): Eukaryota > Viridiplantae > Streptophyta > Magnoliopsida > Poales > Poaceae > Avena > Avena sativa. The sequence goes on from OV702282.1 coordinate 203,650,432, forward strand.
GATCAAGACAAACAAAGAAGTTTGGATTCAAGTTGGTCAACACAAAAAGCATAAAAATGTACCATGTGAGATCAAGTGATACCGTGGTATGGTAAGTATGTATGGATTTTGATTTCTGAGCTAACCCATGATCTATGTGCTTTCTATATATTTGGGTTATGTAACTGTTCCATGATCATGCATCAAAAGGACATCTATCATGAAGCCCAACATAGGACGACATAAAGTGTTGATGATCATCAAGTTTGAGAAATGCAAGATCAAGATAAGCATCTCAGGAAGATCATATATGCTTGAAACTTTCCATCCATTGGTGATGATGGGCATATGAAGATGTGATTTAATGAGGCTATCCCATAGTGGTTTATGGGGGAGAAAATTGCGAGTGTTTCACCAAGCAACAATGATCAAGTGAAGCATTCTGGTTTGATGGAAGCATAAAGCATCGTCATCAAGATCAAGCGGGATGCACAAGGCAAAGGTATACTTATTGCTAGGTTTTCATTTTGCCGGTCTCAAGGGGTTTGTTGGGAGACCGGGTTATAGGATAGATAACCACACTGTCAAGAGGGACTTTCGGTTAAGTAACTTGATCACATCGCCATAGGGAGCTCAATCATTTGCATACTTTGCATCTCCCTATTTTTTTTGCTTCTTGATGTTTCTCTATGTGAGGTTATTTAGTTTATTGCTAGCTTTTCAACAAGTTCAAGTTCATTGAAAACAGAATTCATATGCATCTTCTATTATGTTTTCGAGTTTGAAAGTTTTACCGGTTCCTCATCTTGGAGGTTTCACACCTCCCCATTCTTAGTATTTTATCTTTCCTATTTCTTGGTTTTACGGTATTCATTAGATAGAGCTTGTTCTTAGATTTTCTAAAATCCCAAGTTTATTAAAATCAGAGTCCCGAGGGAAGAGATATCAAGTTTTCGTAACGGTAGTTTTCTCCCGTTTTTAGGCTGGTCAACTGACGCTCGAACCAACCCTTATTTACTGATATTTTAGTAGCTCATTCAGTGGGATTTGGTTTGTGTCATGGTCAACCGGATTAGTCAGTCTGACTGGCTATGGGTCTGAGGAACCATAGGTCCAGTTTTGTTCCCAAAGGTCCTATTTAGCTTTTATTATAAAAGGGAGCTTCTTTCCCAATGATTTTCTAGGGTTCTTGAGAATTTTTTTAACCATAATTGTTGACCCTCTTGAGCTTGCTTCCTCTCTCATTCCTCCTATGATTTTTGTATCTTTTAGGGCTTTGAAAAAGAAGAGATATAGATCTACAATCCTCACCAATAAATTCCACCTCTAAGTGAGGGGAACCCATTGGATCTAGATCTTGGAGTTATTATATGATTTTCACCATTCTTTATTCTCTCTAATTACTCCCTATCTCTTGTTACTTGTGGTGGAATTTAAGAGTGAAGGGTTGAGCATCCTTAGTGTTTTTGCTTTGTATTCTTGCATAGTGTTGAGCTCTTTATGATGATTTGTTCGAGTGAGAGACCATAAGTTTGTTACTCTTGGAGGGTCGATCACCTGCTAGTTGGCTTGACAGTTGGTACCGCGGTAACCTCTTCGTGAAAGATTGTGAAGAGACTAGGGATTCTCCTTCGTGGAGCTTGCGAAGTGGTTATGGAACTTGCCATCTCTAGAGTGGATTAAAATATAGCCATAAGAAAATGACCCTTATCTTTGTGAGGGGCTTGGAGAAGAAGGAGAGTTTTGGTAGTTTCAGGGGGTCCTTTGTGGTAACCGACACCTCTCGAATAGTGAGTAGCTTACTTCGTGTACGTAAGTGAACATAGAGATGCATCTTCATCTATGCGTGCCTTAGTTATTTCTATACCTGAGTGTATTTTCTTGTAATAATCATCGAATTTGAAGTATGTATATCTTGTTTATCACTCATGAAATATAGCTTGTACTATCTTGCTTAGCTCTAGTTGTTGGTGGTGCAATTAGTTAAGCCTAAATTTTTTAGGTTTTTTGTTTGAAAAATAAATGTTAGTTTAATTGTACATTCTTTTAAGCCAAATATGTAATAGTTTTTAAAACACATATTCATTCCATCTACAGGCGACATGACGATACTTCAAAAAGGTACCTTTTGAATATGGGTACCTAGCCATCAGGATGACATATGGAGACGTTGGGAAAAAATCTTGAATGGTTGTGTTTACAATCTCAGATGGATGGTTTTGTAATAGCGGTTCCGCATTCCTCCTCAACATATGTCTTTTCTTCCCCCCGCCCAGACTCATTAAGCCCTTCATTGTAGGGGTTCGTAGCATGGAAAACAAAAAATTTCTACGGCATGCACACAAACAATCCAATATCTATCTACTAGATTGTCGCAACGAGTCAATTAGAGTACTCACCCTCAAAGATTTCAAAGCGGTTAACGAGAGCAGATTCTCGTGGGCGATGTAGTCGTACACTTGCCGATCTCAAGATCTCGTAGACGATCCTTCCGGCGCTGCGTTCCGGCAGCGCTTCCGCAGTCGGTCACACGTTCGGTACTCGATGAAGACCTTCCTCTCCCTTGTTCCAGCAGGCGGGGGAGGTTGTAGTTCTCCCCTCGCGATTTCGGCAGCACGACGGCGTGGTGTCGAAAGTAGAGAGAAGATCCCGCAGGGCTTCGCCTAAGCCGGTGCGAGTTATGGTGGATCTAGGGTTTTCTGGCGATCTAGGTTTAGAAGGCCGGAGAGGAGGAGGTGGTGTTGGCGGCGGCTAGAGCGACGGCGACGGGCCGGCAGCGGCGGCGGCGTGACACGGGTGGGAGGGCTAGCTCTTGTGTTGTTTCGGGCAGCCCTCCCCCTCTATTTATGAGAGGGGGGTAGCCTTGGGAGGGGAGAGTTTGAATCCAAACCCAAACCCAAGTTGGATTGAAGGAAGGACTCTTTCCTTCTTCCACTAGGAAACCATTGTTCCAGTTTGACTTTTAAAACCTCCCATTTGACTTTCAATTTAGAGCTTTAATTCTCTCTCGTAAATGCCCAAACCAAGTGACATAGGATATGATCCAATCATTCCACTTACCCATGACACATTCATGGACCATTCCCCTTCCGGTCTGGTGATCCTTCTAGAACCTTCTAGAACCTCTCCGATGAAAACATCGGAATCTTTCCTGAACTCCGGAATCGGACTTTCCTTATATGAATCTTATTTTCCGGACCATTCCGGATCTCCTCGTGATATCTCGGATCCCATCCGATACTCCGAACAACATTCGGTATCCCTACTTACATTCCATATCTACTAAACAACATCGAATCCTTAAGTGTGTCTCCCTACGGTTCGTAAATTATGCGGACATGACCGAGACACTTCTCCAATCAATAACCAATAGAGGAATCTAGAAATTCATATGACTCCCACATATTTCTACGATTACTTTGCGATTGAATGAACCACTTACATACGATACCAATTTCCCTTTGTCACGCGATAGTTTACTTATCCGAGGTTTGATCGTCGGTATCTCTGCATACCTAGTTCAACCTCGTTATCGATAAGTACTCGTTTCTCGTTCCTGTGATATGTGATCCCTTGTGAGCTAGTCACATGCTTGCAAGCCATTTGGATGACATTCCACCGAGAGGGCCCAGAGTATATCTATCCGTCATATGGATGGACAAATCCCACTCTTGATCCATGTGCCTCAACACATACTTTCCGAACACTCAATGCCACCTTTATAGCCACCCAGTTACGGTATGGTGTTTGATGTCATCAAAGCATCCTTATGGTAATGGTGATTAGCATGATATCATGGTCGAAGGAATTAGGCTACTATGTATCAAAAAGCTTATAGCAAATGAACTATTGAAATGACTTGATCTTAATGCCACGCTTATCTATAGTAGTATGTCCATCATACCATTCTCCTAATGATATGATCTTGTTGTTAATAACATCTCAATGTTCATGATCAAGAAACCACGATCATCTATTAACCAACAACTAGTATTATAAAGAGGCTTTACCAGGGACTCTAATTTAGTTTACAAATCACACAAGTATTAATGTTTCCTGTTAATACTGTTATAGCATGAATATAAACATTTATCATAAACACAAAGATATAATAATAACCACTTTTATTATTGCCTCTAGGGCATATCTCCAACAGTCTCCCACTTGCACTAGAGTCAACTAATCTAGATTACATGGTAATATACCGAACACCCATGGCGGTTTGGTACTGGTCATGTTTTGCCCTCGGGAGAGGTTTAGTCAATGGATCCGCCACATTTAGATATGTGTGTACTTTGCAAATCTTTATGTCACCATCTTGGACATGCTCTCAAATAGCGTGAAAATATAGCTTGATATGCTTCAGCTTCTTGTGTGACCTTGGTTCTTGTGCATTGGCTATGGCGCCCATGTTATCACAATAGATAGACATTGGGTCCAGCGCACTTGGAACCACACCGAGCTCTGCAATGAACTCCTTCATCCATATCGCCTCTTGTGAAGCCTCCGAAGCAGCTATGTATTCCGATTCAGTTGAAGATCTCGCCACAACGCTTTGCTTTGCACTCCTCCAGCTAACTGTTGCACCATTCAAAGTAAATACGTATCCAGATTGAGATTTAGAATCATCCGGATCGGTGTTCCAACTAGCATCGGTGTAACAATTAACAACGAGTTGTTCATCACCTCCATAAGAAAGAACCATATCCTTAGTTCTTCTCAAGTACTTAAGGATGTTTTTGACCGATGTCCAATGATACACTCCTGGATCACTTTGATATCTGCTAGTCAAACTAACAACATATGTAATGTCGGGTCTTGTACATAGCATGGCATACATAAGAGATCCTATGGCTGAGGCATAGGGAGTCTTACTCATCCTTTCTCTATCTTCTGCCATTGCAGGACTTTGAGTTTTACTCAAGGTCGTATTGGGCAACATGGGCAAGAACCCTTTCTTGCTATCTTCCATTCCAAACCTCTTTAGAACTTTGTCCAAATATGTACTATGTGACAATTATATTAGGCGTCTTGATCTATCTCTATAAATCTTTATGCCTAATATGTAAGCTGCTTCGCCAAGATCTTTTACTGAAAAACTATTATTCAAATAATCCTTGACACTATTAAGAAGGTCTACATCATTCCCAATCAACAATATGTCATCTACATATAGTATTAAGAATGCTACAGAGCTCCCACTCACTTTCTTGTAAATACAAGCTTCTCCATAAGTTTGTATAAAACCAAAACTTTTGATCACCTTATCAAAACGTTGATTCCAACTCCGGAATGCTTGCTTTAATCCATAAATGGACCGTTGAAGTTTGCATACCTTGTTAGCATCTTTAGGATCGACAAAACCTTTGGGTTGTACCATATACAACTCTTCATCAATATCTCCATTGAGGAACGTCGTTTTGACATCCATCTGTCATATCTCATAATCATAATATGCAGCGATTGCTAACAAAATCCTCACAGACTTTAGCTTCGCTACCGGTGAGAAAGTCTCATCGTAGTCAACTCCTTGAATTTGTCGAAACCCTTTTGCGACAAGTCGAGCTTTATATATAGTAACATTACCATCAGCATCTGTTTTCTTCTTGAAAATCCATTTGTTCTCGACAGCCTTCCGGCCATCCGGTAAGTCCACCAAAGTCCATACTTGGTTTTCGTACATGGATCCAATCTCGGATTTCATGGATTCTTTCCATTTATTGGAATCTGGGCTCATCATCGCTTCCTCATATGTCGCAGGGTCATCGGTGTTGTCCACCAACATGACATTCATAACAGGATCATACCAATCAGGAGCGGTACGAGTTCTCGTTGACCTGTGAGGTTTCGTAGTTACTTCAACCGAAGTTTCATGATCAACAGCATTAGCTTCCTCTCTTATTGGTGTAGGCTCCACAGGAACCACTTCCGATACTGCGCTACTCTCAAGTTCGAGAGAAGGTTCATCAACCTCGTTGAGTTCTATTTTCCTTCCAGTCACTTCTTTCGAGAGAAACTCCTTCTCTAGAAAGGATCCATTCTTGGCAACGAAGATTTTGCCCTCGGATCTATGATAGAAGGTATACCCAATAGTTGCCTTCGGGTATCCTATGAAGACGCATTTTTCCGCTTTGGGTTCAAGCTTGTCGGGCTGTAACTTCTTTACATAAGATTCGCAACCCCAAACTTTAAGGAACGACAATTTAGGTTTCTTCCCAAACCATAATTCATATGGTGTCGTTTCAACAGATTTAGATGGTGCCCTATTTAAAGTGAATGCGGCTGTTTCTAATGCATAACCCCAAAACGATAGCGCTAAATCTGTAAGTGACATCATAAAACGAACCATATCTAAGAGAGTTCGATTACGACGTTCGAACACACCATTACGTTGTGGTGTTCCCGGCGGTGTCAATTGTGAAAGTATTCCGCATTTCTTCAAATGCTCGCCAAACTCGTAACTTAGATATTCACCTCCACGATCAGATCGTAGAAATTTAATCTTCTTGTTACGTTGATTCTCTACCTCACTTTGAAATCCCTTAAACTTCTCGAAAGTTTTGGACATGTTTCATGAAATAGATATACCCATATCTACTCAAGGCATCCTTGAAGGTAAGAACATAACGATAACCACCGCGCGATGCTACACTCATTGGACCACACACATCGGTATGTATGATTTCCAATAAGTCTGTAGCTCGCTCCATCATACCAGAAAATGGAGTCTTAGTCATTTTACCCATCAGACATGCTTCACATCTTTCAAGTGATTCGAAATCAAGTGATTCAAGAAGTCCATCGGAATGGAGTTTCTTCATACGCTTCACTCCAATGTGACCAAGACGACAGTGCCACATATAGGTCGAGTTATTGCTCAATTTCAAACATTTAGCTTCAATGTTATTAATGTGTGTATTTCCACAATCGAGATTCAATAAGAATAGACCATCTATCAAAGGTGCATGTGCATAAAACATATTGCTCATATAAATGGAACAACCATTATTCTCGGACTTAAACAAGTATTCGTCTCGCAATAAACATGATCCTTATATAATGTTCATGCTCAACGCAGGCACCAAATAACAATTATTTAAGTATAAAACTAATCCCGATGGTAGATGAAGAGGTAGCGTGCCGACCACGATCACATCAACCTTTGATACATTTACAACACGCATCGCCACCTCGTTCTTCGCTAGTTTCCGTCTATTCTGCAGCACCTGTTTTGAGTTACAAATATGAGAAACCGAACCAGTATCAAATACCTAGGCACTACTACGAGTACTAGTGAGATACACATCAATAACATGTATATCGGATATACCTTTCTTCTTGATGTTGCCGTTCTTCAAATCCGCCAAGTACTTTGGGAAATTCCGCTTCCACCGACCTTCTCCCTTGCAATAAAAGCACTCAGTATCAGACTTAGGCCCAGCCTTGGTCTTCTTCGCCGGCGCGGTAACTTTTTTACCACCCTTCTTGAAGTTTCCCTTTTTATTAGACTTGCCTTGCTTCGTGAATTTGGTGGTCTTATTGACCATCAACACTTGGTGCTCTTTCTTGATCTCCACTTCTGCAGACTTTAACATGGAGAAGAGTTCGGACAACGACTTGTCCATGTTTTGCATATTGTAGTTCATCACAAAGTTCTTGTAACTTGGTGGTAGTGATTGGAGGACACGGTGAATCCCCAAATCATTAGGAATCACTATACCCAAGCTTTGAAGCTTGCTTGCGTGCCCAGACATCTTAAGCACGTGCTCACTAATGGAGCTGCCCTCTTCCATCTTGCAGTTAAAGAACTTTTCAGAAGCCTCATAACTATCAACTGCCGTGTGAGCCTCAAATATCATTTTGAGTTCACGGAAAATATCATGTGGGTCATGGTTCTCAAACCTTTTCTGAAGCTCCGATTCCAAACCATACAAGATAGCACACTGAACTGTGGAGTACTGATTCTTTCGAGCGAGGAAAACATTCTTTACCTCATCGGTAGCATCAGCTGCAAGTGGGTCACCCAGCGGTGCATCCAGCACATAGGTCAAATTACTAGCATTGAGGACAATCCTCAAATTGCGGAACCAATCCGCGAAGTTGCTTCCATTGTTTTTCAACTTTTGTTTCTCTAGGAACGCATTAAAATTGATTGTAGGGGCCGCCATTGATCTACAACATATTTGCAATAGTTTAGACTAAGTTTATGACAAATCGAGTTCTAATTAATAGTTAAATTAATCTAGGTGAACTCCCACTCAAAACAATATCCCTCACATTGTTTTAGTGATCACACGAACCAAATCCACCACATCAAAACCGATCATCACGAGAATTGATGTAGCTTCAATGGAGAACAATCAACATGTTCATCATATATACTATATGACTCATGCTTTACCTTTCGGTGATCCGTGTTCCGAGACCATGTCTGTACATGCTAGGCTCATCAAGATCAAACCTTAGCTTCCGCATGAGCAAATCTGGCTTTCTCACGTTGTATACACTCGCAGAATCTAACACACCCGATCATCACGTGGTGCTTCGAAACAACGAGCTTTAGCAATAGTGCTAACTAAGGATGAACACTTTATAACTTGATATTTTGTGCTAGAGGGATCATCTTATAATGCTACCGTCACGAACTAAGCTATACAAGATGCATAAAAGGATTAACATCACATGCAATTCATAATATGTGATATGATATGGCCTTTCTTCTTGTGCTTCCGATCTCCATCTTCAAGCACAAACATGATCTCCATCATCACCGGTATGGCGTCAAGGTCAATGGCGCCGCTTCATGGTTGTCGTCCACCAGCATCAACTATTACAACTACTTTGAATAGACACGTAGGTCTTAACGGAATTAAAAGACAACCATATGGCTCCTGCCGGTTGCTGACTTACAATAAGGAACATTGCATACATTATATATAATCACAATCATGGCCATATCACATCACAGCACACCCCTGCAAAACAAAGTTAGACGCCTCTAATTTTCTTTGCATGTTTTACGTGGTTTGGGGCTTTCAATAAGTGTCGTTCTAACTTACGAACAAGAACCACAACTTCGATACTAGTATTGCCAATCACCCGTTGTAAATTTAATCTTAACTATGTTGGGAGAAACAGGCACCCGCAAAGCCACTTATGCAATACAAGTTGCATGTCAAGCGTGGAGCAAGTCTCATGAACGATGTCATGTAAGGTTAGCCCGGGCCGCTTCATCCCACCATCCCGCAAGATGCAAAGTACACAAGAAGCAATCGACAACAAAAGCATCAATGCCCATAATGACAGTTGTGTTCTACTCGTGCAACAGATCTACATATAGACACGGCTCTGATACCACTGTAGGGGTTCGTAGCATGGAAAACAAAAAAATTCTACCGCATGCATACAAACAAGCCAAGATCTATCTACTAGATTGTAGCAACGAGTCGATTAGAGTACTCACCCTCGAAGATTCCAAAGCGGTTAACGAGAGCAGATTCTCGTGGGTGATGTAGTCGTACACTTGCCGATCTCAAGATTGCATAGACGACCCTTCCGGCGCTATGTTCCGGCAGCGCTTCCGCAGTCGGTCACACGTTTGGTACTCGATGAAGACCTTCCTCTCCCTTGTTCCAGCAGGCAGCGGACGTTGTAGTTCTCCCCTCGCGATTCCGGCAGCACGACGGCGTGGTGTCAGAAGTAGAGGGAAGATCCCGCGGGGCTTCTCCTAAGCCGGTGCGAGTTATGGTGGATCTAGAGTTTTCCTGCGATCTAGGTTTAGAAGGCCAGAGAGGAGGAGGTGGTGTTGGCGGCGGCTAGAGCGACGGCGGCGGGCCGGCAGTGGCGGCGTGCGGCGGCGGCGCGGCACAGGTGGGAGGGCTGGCTCTTGTGTTGTTTGGGGCAGCCCTCCTCCTCTATTTATGAGAGGGGGGCAGCCTTGGGAGGGGAGAGTTTGAGTCCAAACGCAAACCCAAGTTGGATTGAAGTAAGGACTCTTTCCTTCTTCCCCTAGGAAACCATTTTTCCAGTTTGACTTTTCAAACCTCCCATTTGACTTTCAATTTAGAGCTTTAATTCTCTCTCGCAAATGCCCAAACCAAGTGACCTAGGATATGATCCAATCATTCCACTTACCCATGACACATTCATGGACCATTCCTCTTCCGGTCCGGTGATCCTTCTAGAACCTTCTAGAACCTCTCCAATGAAAACATCAAAATCTTTCCTGAACTCCGGAATCGGACTTTCCTTATATGAATCTTATTCTCCGGACCATTCTGGATCTCCTCGTGATATCCCGGATCCCATCCGATACTCCGAACAACATTCGGTATCCCTACTTACATTCCATATCTACTAAACAACATTGAATCCTTAAGTGTGTCTCCCTATGGTTCGTGAATTATACGAACATGACCGAGACACTTCTCCAATCAATAACCAATAGAGGAATCTGGAAATTCATATGGCTCCCACATATTTCTACGATTACTTTGTGATCGAATGAACCACTTACATATGATACCAATTTCCCTTTGTCACGCGATAGTTTACTTATCCGAGGTTTGATCGTCGGTATCTCTGCATACCTAGTTCAACCTCGTTATCGATAAGTACTCGTTTCTCGTTCCTGTGATATGTGATCCCTTGTGAGCTAGTCACATGCTTGCAAGCCATTTGGATGACATTCCACCGAGAGAGCCCAGAGTATATCTATCCGTCATATGGATGGACAAATCCCACTCTTGATCCATGTGCCTCAACACATACTTTACGAACACTCAATGCCACCTTTATAGCCACCCAGTTACGGTGTGGTGTTTGATGTCATCAAAGAATCCTTCTGGTAATGGTGATTAGCATGATATCATGGTCGAAGGAATTAGGTTACTATGTATCAGAAAGCTTATAGCAAATGAACTATTTAAATGACTTGATCTTAATGCTACGCTTATTTATAGGAGTATGTCCATCATACCATTCTCCTAATGATATGATCTTGTTGTTAATAACATCTCAATGTTCATGATCAAGAAACCACGATCATCTATTAACCAACAAGCTAGTATTATAAAGAGGCTTTACCAGGGACTCTAATTTAGTTTACAAATCACACAAGTATTAATGTTTCCGGTTAATATTGTTATAACATGAATATAAACATTTATCATAAACACAAAGATATAATTATAACCACTTTTATTATTGCCTATAGGGCATATCTCCAACATTCATGCACCCGCTACGCCCTACCTGCACCATGCCCCCAATTAGCCTGGGCATTAGTGCAAATCCCTGCTTCCACACACACACACACTCTCCCCTCTCCTCTCTATGAAGAGTCTACATAAGCGATGCCGCTAAAGTCTAATGGAATCAGTGCCGCCTTGTGGAGGAGGAGTAAGGGTGCGGCTATGCCTTAGCGTGTGTGGGTAGGTCTTGGTTGTCTAGTTGAGTTTATGAAGAAAAAAATACAACTAGAACATGTTTCCAATTTGGTAGCCAAGTCAACATCTACATATATTTTGGTGGCCTTTGAAATAGGGCAAATGGTTAAACCGGGATAAAGACAAATACACCATTGTAAATAGATAAAAAGTGTCTAAAATAAATAATGTTACCGGTGTCTCGGAATCACAAACACATGATAGGAACTAGAACTCACTCTAGTTTCAAATACCTAACCTAACTTTTTAAAGATAGGAGGCCAACAAAGTCTCGATAATTTAACCAAATATTTATCTAATTTAGGGTCATAACACTAGAGAATACACTGAATCAGTAGGTATCAAAGCTCCATCGAATGAAGAGTAAATTATTTATTTACCACATAAGATCAACGTGCAACATGTTTTACCCAATTTAACTAAAATTCCACAAAATTAGCCCATTCAGAGGAGTAATTTTCATTTTTATCACCTTTTTTTACATTTCTCCTCATTCTAACTAGTGGTTAGACTGTCCTATGTGCGATTCCAATTCATGCACGACTTTCTCATGGGTAGCCTCGAGTCAGCAAATGGATCCGTCTAGACTGTCCTATGTGCGATGCAAATTTCCTATGTGCGATGCAAATTCACGCACGACTTTCTACTGGGTAGCCTCGAGCCAGCAAAGGAAGCCACTAGAGCCGGTTAGCTGAGGCCACACCATGTTCTAATATCTTCTCATCTATGATTTTTGTTGGAAATATGCCCTAGAGGAAACAATAAAGTTGTTATTGCTATATTTAATATTCATGATAAGTGTTTATTCTCTATGCTATAATTGTATGTACCAGAAACTAAAGGCATGTGTGGATATATAAACAACATAGTGTCCCTAGTGGGTCTCTTCTGACTAGTTCGTTAGTCAAGTGATGATTAAGGTTTCCTAACCATGGACATGCCATGCCACTTGATAACAAGATCATATCATTGGGAGAATGACGTGATGGATAGATCCAATAATAAGCATAGCCATTGATCGTGTCACTTAATTTGATTGCTATCGCTTTTTTATATTGATACATTAAAAATGTATCAATAATTTCTAATGTTCCATCCTTGTTTAGTACCTACTTTGTTTTGCTTGTTTTTCTGGACTAACCTATTAACAAGATACCACAGTGTCAGTTGTCTATTTTCTTCAATTTTTGGTTCCAGAAAAGTCAGAAAATAAATATTCTCGAAATTGGACGAGACAAAAGCCAAAGTTAATATTTTACCATGGGGAACATGGAGCCATAATACGAGACGGAGGGGAGCAACCAGGGGGCCACACCTCCTGGCCACGTAGCTAACCCTAGCCTGCGCCTGGGGGGTGCGGCCACCCCGGTGCCCCCTGCCTCGTCTCTTCGTCTATAAAGACCCCCCGATACCAAAACCCTAAACACTCGATCAATATTCCACGAAACCGTCTGTAGCCGCCGCCACCATCGTCCCTAGATCAGGGGATATGAAACTCTTCCCGGCACCCTGCCGGAGGGGAGATCATCCCGGAGACCTTCTTCTTTATCATGCCAGCCTCCGATATGAAGTATGAGTAGTTCCACCTTGGACTACGGGTCCATGTAGTAGCTAGATGGTTGTGCTACCATGTTTAGATCTTGTGAGATCCGTTCATGATTAAGATCATCTATTTTTAATCATGCATGTTGTGTTTGCGGGATCCGATGGATATTGAAGATTCTATCATGTTTGTGTTGTTTGTGATCTTGCATGCTCTCCTTTTCTAGTAGCTATCTTGGCCAAGTAGATGCTAGTGACTCCAAGAGGGGGTATTTATGCTCGATAGTGGGTTCATGCCTCTATTTAATTTAAGGGAAGTGACAGAAATCTCTAAGGTTGTAGATGTGATGTTGCTACTAGGGAGAAAACAACGGTCTCTTGTTCATGAAACAAGTGGATTTTTTACCTTACACACTTTGCTTAAAGCAGTTATCCGCCGCTTGCAACTTAATACTAAAGAGGGTTCGGATCATAACCTGAAGGTGGATTACTAGTCATAGATGCAGTTGGATGACGGTCTATGTATCTTGTTGTATTGCCCAGTAGAATCTAATAGGATCATGAATGTCTAGTATTGCATTGTTACGCCTTGCTCAGTCCTGTCAATTGCCCTAGTGTAATTTGTTTACCCAGCATGCCATGTTTGTTTATCTTAAGGAGAACACCTCTAGTGAACTATGGAACCCGGTCCAATCTTTACCATTGATACATCTTCCACTGTTACTATTTACCTTTCTGCAAACCACTATTACCTTCCACACCATACAATTAACCCTTTGTTTTCAGCAAACCGGTGAGATTGACAACCTCACTGTTCGTTGGGGCAAAGTCTTGAGTTTGTGTTGTGCAGGTTTCCAAGTTGCTAGCAACACCTTTGAGTCGTTTCCTTCCTCCTACTGGTTTGACAACCTTGGTTTCTTACTAAGGGAAAACGTGTTGTTGTGCTCATCACACCTTCCTCTTGGGTCTCCCAACGAAACTCTACAGTGATCTGAGCGCATCAAAGACTTTTCTGGCGCCGTTGCCGGGGAGGCTAAGGACGGCTTCACAAGGGGAGTCCTACACAACCTTTCTCTTTACTTTGTTTTTGTTTTGCTTAGTTTATTTTGCTTGGTTTTGTTTGCCTCTTTTTATCAAAAAATCCAAAAAAATAAGTTTAGTTTGGTTTACTTTCTCTTATCAAAAACACAAAAAATTAGTTTCTGCTCTAGTTTCTACCATGTCTCGTTTTGATCCAATCCGTGTGTCACCTATGGAAAGGATCTTTACTTTCAAGCAATAAAGTGAAGAGAGTTTCAAAGAAGCTTGGTCTAGAATCTCTGATATACAAAGGAAAACTGAGCCTAAGATGAGTCTTAGCTTGGTTATTAATAGTTTCTACCATGGTCTTGGTTTTTGTTATAGATTTGCTTTGGATGTTGTAGCCGAGAAAGATATTTTTCGATGTACTGAGAATGAAGCTTTGGATGCCATAAAGAAGTTGATTATAATTTATAATATGCCTAGCAAGTCTGATTCTTCCTTTATAAACATCTATGTTAGGTTGAACACTTGATACGTCAGAAACGTATCTATAATTTTTGATGCTCCATGCTTGTTTCGTATCTACTTTGCTTTGCTTTGTCTACACTTTGAGGTGTTTTTATATATTTTCTGGAACTAACCTATTAACAAGTTGCCACAGTGCCAGTTACCTGTTTTATTTTGTTTTTGGTTCTAGAAAGGCAGAAAATCAATATTCTCAGAATTAGACGAGACAAAAGCCAAAGTCAATATTTTACCGTGGGGGACACGAAGTCCAAAGGAGAGAAAGAGAAGCAAACCAGGGTGGCCAGACCCCCCTAGGCGCGGGTGGGCCCACCCCGCGCCTGGGTAGGGTGTGGGGCCCCTGGCCGCCTCCTAGCCTCGCCTCTTCGCCTATAAGAAGCCCCCGATGCAGAAATCCTAGGCACCCGATTGATGACCCATAAGTATAGGGGATAGCAACAGTCTTCGCGGGTAGTATTACTCAGTTTATTGATTCGACACAAGGGGAGATAAAGAATACTTGCAAGCCTTAACAACTGAGTTGTCAGTTCATCTGCACCTGGAAATAGTTCTTTCTCACAAAAGTTTATTAGTAGCAACAGTTTGGTAGTAGCAACCGCAAATCAACAACAGCAGTAACAGCAATAGTGAACAGTAGCAATAGTAACGGTAATGGTAAAAGTGGGATTCGAGTGCGGTAGGCATAGGGATGGATGGACGGGCGTTGCATGGACGAGTCTAAACATGTAACTTCAAGAACTAGGGCATTGCAGATAAATAATAACAAGCATCCAAGTACTAAACAATCCTAGATATGTGCTCCAAATATAGTCATACGTGCTCGCAATGAGAACTTGCACAACATCTTCTGTCCAGCCAGCCTGTGGCAGCGAGGCCTCTAGGGAACTACTGGGAATTAAGGTGCTCCTTTTAATAGAGCACCGGAGCAAAGCATTAACACTCGGTGAACACATGTGATCCTCACACCACAACCATCCCCTCCGGTTGTCCCAATTACTGTCACTTTGGGGCCTTTGGATCCGGACAATGAGATGTGTACACAACTTGAGATAAGATCATAAACAATACTATCATAATGATTCAATAATAAGTTCAGATCTGAGATCATGGCACTCGGGCCCTAGTGACAAGCATTAAACACAGTAAGTTGCAACAAAGTCAAATAGCACTAATAGAGATACTAGGCACTATGCCCCTAACAGATCTTATTCGACTACATGATAGAACTCATCCAATCCCTACCATCCCCAAGCCTACAACAGGGGATTACTCACTCATGGATGATGGAAACATCGGTGGTTGATGGAGATGCGTCGGTGATGACGATGGCGATGATCCTCTCCAAATTCCCCGTCTCGGCAGGGTGCCAGAACGGAGTTTCATTTTTGTACTTGCTATTTTATTTTCCAATTACTTCTTCAATTGAGAGAAAGAAAGAGATTAATAAGAATTCTCTTATCCCATTTGGAACTGGATCCGAATCTTGGTTTCTGGTGGCGGCAGCGGAGCGGAACTCTTTCTAGAAAACTATCGAACCCCCCTCTATTTTTAGGCCAGAAGGCAACTTATAGGCGCGAAGGGAGGCCGAGGAGCTGCCTGGGGTGGCCAGACCTCCCCTAGGCATGGGGTCAGTGGGCCCGCGCCTGGGGAGGGTCTGGGCCCCCCAGGCCTCCCCTCTGTCTCCCCTTCTAGCTCCGTGGATCTTCTGGTGAAATCTAATTTTTGGCATATTTTCCGGGATTTTTCCTGATAGTTCATTATCTGCACAAAAACAGGACACCAAGGTAATTTTGCTGAAAACAACATCATTCCGTGTTAGTTGTATCCAAATCACACAAGTTTAGAGGAGAAACAATAGCAAAGTGTTCGAGAAAGTAGATACGTTTTGGACGTATCACCGATCAAAACTCCACGAAACCTTTTGTAGCCGCCGCCACCGTCGTCCCTAGATCGGGGGGATCTGAAGTTCTTCCCGACACCCTGCCGAAGGGGAGATCATCCCAGAGGCCTTCTTCTCCGGTATGATGCGTGAGTAGTTCCACCTTGGACAATGGGTCCATGTAGTAGCTAGATGGTTGTATATCCTCCTTGTGCTTTCATATATAGATCTTGTGAGCTCCGTTCATGATCAAGATCTAATCTATTTGTAATCATGCATGTTGTGTTTGCGGGGATCCGATGGATATTGAGATTACTATGTCAGATTGATTAATGGTTTTGTCTTTATGATTCTATCATGTCTGCGTTGTTTGTGATCTTGCATGCTCTCCGTTGTTAGTAGCTATCTTGGCCAAGTAGTTGCTAGTGACTCCAAGAGGGGGTATTTATGCTCGATAGTGGGTTCATGCCTCTATTTACCAAGGGAAGTGACAGAAATCTCTATGGTGGTAGATGTGTTGTTGCCACTAGGGAGAAAACAACGGTATCTTGTTCATGGAAGAAGTGGACTGTTTACCTTACACACTTTGCTTAAACCAGTTGTCTGTTGCTTGCAACTTAATACTGGAGGGGGTTCAGATGATAACCTGAAGGTGGACTTCTAGTCATAGATGCAGTTGGATGGCGGTCTATGTATATTGTTGTATTGCCCAATTGAATCTCATAGGATCTTTTTGTCTGGTATTGCATTGTTATGTCTTGCTCAGTTCCTGTCAATTCCCCTGCTGTAACTTGTTTACCCTTGATTACCCACAAGTGTAAGGGATCGCAACAGTCTTCGCGGGTAGTATTACCCAATTTATTGATTCGACACAAGGGGAGCGAAAGAATATTTGCAAGCCTTAACAACTGAGTTGTCAATTCAGCTGCACCTAGAAATAGTTCTTGCTCACAGAAGTTTATCAGTAGCAACAATTTGGTAGTAGCAACAGCAGCAGTAAAACAGGAGCAATAGTAACAGTAACAATAACAGTGGGATTCGAGTGCGGTAGGCATAGGGATGGCTGGACGGGCGTTGCATGGACGAGTCTAAATACGTAACTTCAAGATCTAGGGCATTGCAGATAAATAAGAATAAGAATCTAAGTACTAAACAATCCTAGGCATGTGCTCCAAATATAGTCATACATGCTCGCAATGAGAACTTGCACAACATCTTCTGTCCAGCCTGCCCGTGGCAGCGGGGCCTCTAGGGAACTACTGGCAATTAAGGTGCTCCATTTAATAGAGCACCGGAGCAAAGCATTAACACTCCGTGAACACATGTGATCCTCACACCACATCCATCCCCTCCGGTTGTCCCAATTATTGTCACTTTGGGGCCTTTGGATCCAGACAATGATATGTGTACAAAACTTGCAGATAAGATCACAAACAATACTATCATAATGATTCAATAAAAAGTTCAGATCTGAGATCATGGCACTCGGGCCCTAGTGACAAGCATTAAGCACAACAAGTTGCAACAAAGTCAAATAGCACTAATAGAGATACTAGGCACTATGCCCTAATAGATCTTATTCGATTACATGATAGAAATCATCAAATCCCTACCATCCCAAAGCCTACAGCGGGGTATTACTCTCATGGATGAGGGAAACATCGATGGTTGATGGATATGCGTTGGTGATGACGATGGCGGTGATCCTCTCCAAATTCCCCGTCCTGGCAGGGTGCCAGAACGGAGTTTCTGGATCCGAATCTTGGTTTCTGGTGGCGGCGGCGGAGCGGAACTCTTTCTAGAAAACTGTTGAACCCCCCTTGGTTTTTAGGTCGAAAGGCAACTTATAGGCGCAGAGGGAGGCCAAGGGGGTGCCTGGGGTGGCTGCACCCCCCTAGGCGCGACCAGTGGTGAGCCCGCGCCTGGCAGGGGTGTGGGTCCCCAGGCCCCTTCTCCGTTTCGTCTTCTGGCTCCGTGGGTCTTCTGGTAAAATATAATTTTTGGCATATTTTCTGGGATTTTTTCCTGATAGTTGATTTTCTGCACAAAAACTAGACACCAAGGTAATTCTGCTGAAAAAAGCGTCAGTCCGTGTTAGTTGTATCCAAATCACACAAGTTTAGAGGAGAAACAATAGCAAAAGTGTTCGGGAAAGTAGATACGTTTTGGACATATCAAGTCCCCCCAAGCTTAGCTTATTGCTTGTCCTCAAGCAATTCAGTTGAAAACTGAGTGTGATAAAAGAACTTTCACGAACACATTTGCTTCATATGATGTATATATTGTCAGCACAAGAGTATATGCTTAAACCATTCATAATAAGAAGTATGCAACTAAGTCTACTCAATAGTCATTGCAAGCTATGAAGAGAAACCAACTCAATAATAATAAGTAGCATGAAACATAAACATAAGCAACATTGCAATTCTCATAGTAAGGTATGATAGAGTGGTATCTCGCTTGCCCTTTGTTTGTAGAGCACAATATAAATGCCAAGGCACCTCTGAAGTTCAAGTGAAGACTAGAAGTAAAGATATCAGAGATACAAGCATCAAAGTCATGACATAATTAACCAAGTTTTGAGACAAACACAAGAATGACAACTATGCTCTCAAGAAGGTGCTCATAGAATAAGTGGTGACTCAACAAGGTTGTGAAAACGGTTTTGAAAGGTTTGAAAGGCTTCCTAATGCTGAAAGGAAGGTACTCATTAGCTTTGAGCTCTCATTGCCCCTATCATAGGAATCTTCATGTGGTTAAGGTGAAAGTGAGGTCCACTCTGAATCATATGCTTGACAGACCATAGACTGAAAATCCCAAGTCCCTTGAGTATGAGGGCCGCTCCGCATGCTACTCAACTTTGGTTACCTGCAAGTTCTGGTCATTGTTCATACATGCATATCATAGAGAACCGCCAACGGGGTACCCCTTGCACATGATATAGGAGCTATCCTGTAATCAAAATGACATGACAAGCAGACAATGAACATCTCAGCGATCTTTTTATTTACTATATGTATAATTTTTATTGAGGATGCTTCATAAATGCTCATTATGGTGATGCTGCAAGTTTCCACCATGATTAGGCATGGCTTAGGCTAGCGGCCCAGGCGTTTCTCTAACACAATGTATAAACTCCATGAACTCACAAGCTCCCCTTTTATTTCACATCGTCGGCATCCGTAAACAAAAGAGCAAAGTATCAACTAGATAGGATATCCAAAAAGTGTTGAAAGCGTTCTCCGTGACAGCACGGTTCTGCTGACCCCCAGCATATAATTTGCAAGCATATAACTTTCATGGACTAGTCACAATGGTTCAGGATTATTAAGTGCAAGGAATAAAGTGTGCCATCAAGTTCGTGAGAGCTTTACTAACTAACTTTCTCAAAACAGACAAACATTTTATTTGGTAGAAAACAAGGCATATTGAATATGCACTGAAGTAGCAAATGATGCTAATAGGTAGATATGGTGGACACAACTGGCAATGTTGGTTTTGCGGAGTTGGAAACACAGGTAGAGCTCATACTCAGTGCAAGTGAAGGCTAGCAAAAGAGAGGGAGCGACAAACAAGAGAGCAATAACTATCATAATCATTCTTGCAACAAAACAGGACTAATTATGGCATGAAAGTGATACAAGAACTGTGAGGCAAAATAAATCATCTAGGCTTACTGACTATTGATTAGTCATATGCATGCGTGAGCATGTGCCAAGTCGATTCACATGAGACTTCTAGAGGAGGATACCACAATATCATACCAAAATATGAATAAAACAATGCAAGCAAACATTCATATGACATGCTACAAACTATTAGCAAGATGGAGATAATCATAGACAAGCAAGAACTACTAAGCATCCATAATGACATACACCTTACACAAATAGGCTAAGCATGCTCACAATGATGAGTATATGTACAAAAGTGAAACAAATAGAGTCCATTACCAGCCTCTTACCACTCCTCAAGTTGTCTTAATCTTCATTATTTCCCTTCACTTGTGTGACTTGAATAATAACATGAAACCAAAATCCACTGAGGACGGTTGAACCCTGCAAAGAACTCACAAAATCAAAGAAGAACAACAAATATTTTTGGTGTTTTCGATTTTTTTGAAACAAGCAAATAAAGAAAAACCAAACAAAGAAAAAGCAAACCGAACAAAGCAAAATATTTTTGGATTTTTCTTTTAACCAAAGCAAAGGAACAAAGAAACAAACCAAGAGAAACAACAAAAATATTTTTGGTAATTTTGTGTTTTTGAGAAAGAAGCAACAAAAACCAAAAGAAAGCGAAACAATGGATATACAAAGAACCGACCGAACATGATATATAGATGAGTGTGATGTCGGTATACCTCCCCCCAAGCTTAGGCTTTTGGCCTAAGTGGGGCTCAATCCCATGGTGCCCAAGTAGATGCACCTTCGTAGTATGATGAGGAGGCTCCCTCGTCCTGGTACGAGCTCGAGGACTCCCCTGTATAGTGTACCACGGGGTCGTAAGAGGGCGCTTCCTCCTAATAGTGCCCATGGAAGGCAAGAGAGTGCAGCATCTCATCCATCTCCTCCTTGGAGCGTGACAAAGGTCCTTGAGAAATACTGAACAAAGTGGTTTGGGGGAGAGGGATCTCTCTCTCTTCCCCGTTAATAAACATCATTCTATAAACCAAGTTCTCAAGGGTAGAGCTAGTGGTGACAAAGTGATGCGCATTCATGGCAGCAAGATCAAGCCTCTCAGGAGCCAATATTGTATCATTTGGATCAACGTCAATGTCCAAGGCAGCAGCAACACGCATAGCAATAATTCCCCCATAAATGGGTCCCTTAGCTGTTAAGCGACGAGCAATGAGAGAACCAAGATTATACTTGGTTTCATTGTTGAGCGCAATAGCTAAGAAAGCCAAATGATAACTGGAAATATTACTAGTGTTCTCCCTACCAAGAACACTAGTGGCAAGATAATAAGTGAAGTACCTGATGGCTGGAAGCTGAATGTTTCTTATCTTTCCCTGTTGAGATCTACGGTTATTATCATTGGTTATTCCGTGATAGAGCTCCAGCAAATCAGCGGGTTGAGCTGGAATCTTCTTTGCTAACCCAACTGTACCAAGTCCAAGAGCTTCACAAAATTTCTCCAATGTCATATGATAATACCTGCCATAAACTTTGAAAGAAACATCTGGATGGAACAAGCTGTTAGTGAAGGAGAAGATCTCCACAAATGTTTTAGTGAGCGTAGCATATTGCACGCTCTCATCCTGCATAATAATTGTTAGACCAGCCCTCTGAACCAAGGTCATAAAATCATCAAGAATCCCAGCAGCCCGCAAGAAGGTTTGGCAAGGATAGGAGGAGGGATGCACATCCCCCTCATCTCCCTCATCACCAAATTGTGGAGTGATGAGATCCTCATTGTATGAGGGCCTGACACTGGTGGATGATCTTGGAAGCCTTGCCCTTGTAGGTGCATCACCCTCAAATATTTCACCAAATGTGTGGTGGTCCATGACCTCTCTTTTCTGAAATTTTAGACAAGCATCAAACCAAGTGATTTCTAAGTTGATAAATGATGAGAAACTACTATAGGAACTTGCTAGAGGCCTACACATTCATCAAAATGAAATTTCTAAGAATAGAACAAGGATGCAAGATCAAACAACCTATCACCTATAGTAGCAAAATACTCAAGATACAATCTACCAATCACAAATCTAATTGGAAAAGTGGAGGAGGCACATACCAAGGAGCAATCCCTCCAAAAATCAGCAGCAAAGAGGGGTTGAGCAAGGAGATCGAAAATCGCGAGCAAGAACAGCAAGAACTCAAACTTGAGCAAGTTTTCAGGTAATTTTTGGGAGAGAGAAAGAAGATGGCGTTAAGGAGGCAGCCTGGAGGGGCCCAGGTGGGTCAGACCCCCCAGGCGCCGCCCATAGGTAGGCAGCGCCTACCATGGGTGTGGTGGCCTGGGGTGGCCCCATGGGTCACTTCAGGTGTCTCTATACCCCTTTTTTCGAGGAAAAATTTATTTTGAATTTTCTGGGATTTTTTGGGAAACTTTATTTTTGGCCAATTTTCAGGGTATGAAAATTAATTTTCTCGCAGAAACAGTTTTTTCAGAAGAAGCAAAATTAAACCAAAAGACAAACTACAGGAGCTCTAAGACAAACTAACAAGCAAACAACTAACAAAACCAAAACTAGCAAAATAAAGTCAAAGACTAGGAAGGAGAAAATAAAAGAAAGAAAGTATAACCACAGTGAAAACATTATTTTGTTCATTAAAATCCTTTTGTTAACAAGGTTGATGAAGTCTTGTTACCAAAACAATCTTATATGAAACAAAACTTTGCATTCCACAAGGTGATTATGTTACCTCATACTTGATAGCAATGGTCCCAATCATAATAGTTTCAAAATTTTCTTGTGGAATGGGACAATATATTTCTCCAACCTTGATGCTCTCAATATTTTCAATGGAATTCAGGCAATAGCTTCTAGCAACCTTCTTGGGGAAATAAACAGTATGCTCTTTGTCATTAATATTAAATGTTACTTTCCCTTGATTACAATTAATGACAACACCTGCAGTATTAAGAAAAGGTCTCCCAAGAATAATAGACATATTATCATGTTCAGGCATTTCAAGCACAACAAAATCAGTCAAAACCAAGCAATTATGAGCCACTTGAACAGGAACATCCTCACATATACCAACAGGAATAGTAGTAGACTTATCAGCCATTTGCAAAGATATATCAGTTGGTATCAACTTTTCTAGCTGGAGTCTCTTGTAGAGAGAAAAAGGCATAACACTAACTCCAACTCCCAAATCACATAAAGCAGTTCTAACATAATTATTTTGAATAGAGCAAGGAATAGTGGGTATACCTGGGTCACCAAGTTTCTTTGGAACCTTACCATTGAAGGAGTAATTAGCAAGCAAAGTACAAATCTCCTCATTAGGAATCTTCCTTTTATTAGAGACAATATCCTTCATATACTTTGAATAAGGAGGCAATTTAATAGCATCAGTCAAAGGAATTTGCAAGAATAAAGGTTTCATCCACTCAAAAAACTTGTTGTAGTGTTCTTCCTCCTTTGACTTGTGTTTCTTTCCTGGAAAAGGCATAGGTTTCTGCACCCAAGGTTCCCTCTCTTTACCATGTTTATTAGCAATAAAATCTTCCTTTGTGTACCTAGTGTTCTTAGTGTGCTTCTCAGCTTCTTCCTCACCTTCCTCCTTATCAGGAGCATCATTTTTATCATTACCACTCTCAGTTTGAGCATCAGAGACTGATATACTATTAGGATCTATAGCAGGTTCAAGTGGTTCCTCAACTACTTTATGTTTGTTTTTCTTTCTCTTACGAGGACTACCACTATTCTCACCTTGTTGAGAATCCTGCTCAATTCTTTTAGGGCGTCCTTCAGGATATAAAGGATCTTGAGTAGCTATACCACTCCTAGTTCTAATTCCATAAGCATGTTTATCTCCTGAAGCATTAACTAGCATATCATTTTGTACCTTAGCAAGTTGATCAAGTTGGGTTTGAACCATTTGAAAGTGTTTGCAAAGCATTTTAATATCATTAGAAGTTCTTTCCACAATATCTTTCAACTCATGGATAGCTCTAAAGTTTTCCAATAAATGATTCTGAACTTGTTTATTAAAATTACCTTGTTTAACAATAAATGTGTCAAGTTCCTCTAAGCATTGATCAGGAGGCTTACCATAAGGAATATCACCTTCATTAAAGTGGAGAGAGTGTACCTCAATGGTAGATGAGTGGGGAATTGGCTTACATAATTCTTCTATAGGAGGTAGATTATTCACATCTTCAGCTCTAATACCCTTCTCCTTTAGACACTTCTTAGCTTCCTTCATCACTTCATCATTTAATGAAGTAACTCCTCTCTTCTTTGGTGTTGGTGTTGGAACTGGTTTAGGCACAATTGGTTTAGGTGTATTTATCTCAGTTGAAGTCCAATCATTATAATTCTTGCTTATCTTAGCCATTAATTCTTCAGCATCTATAGGATTTCTTTTCCTGAAAACACAATCAGCAAAGCTATCTAGGTAGGTCCTAGAATCATCAGTTAGTCCATTATAATAAATATCAAGAAGCTCATTCTTAGGCAATGGACATACAGGATGTGCATGAATCAAGGCATAGAACCTTGTCCATGACTCATGCAATTTCTCTTCTTCTCCCTGTTTAAAATCAAAAAGTCTCTTCAAAGCAGCATGTCTAGCAGTGGGAGGAAAATATTTCAGAAAAAAAGAAGCAATCAAGCAATCAGGGCTATCAATGGAACCATGAGGTAATCTATTAAACCAATCCCTAGCTTCTCCTTTTAATGAAAAAGGGAAGATCTTAGCAACAAAGTACTTGCGCATCTTAAAATCATCAGAGAACAAAGCACTCATAGTAGAAAGCTCATTCATATGAGCCACAACACTCTCATTTTCAGTCCCACAAAAAGGTTCTTTCTCAACAATATCTAAATAAGATAAATCAAGAGAGAAATCATAATCTTCATCTTTGATATCTATGGGAGAGGTGGCAAACTTAGGATCAAAAGACAGTTTATGCATAATAGTACGTCTAGCAAGGAGACTCTTAATAGCACTAGTACCATGTGTGTTTCGTCACTCTTCAACAAATTCATCAGTGAACTCAATGTAACCATCATTAATATCATAACTCTCACTAGACCCTGGTGAGCTAACAGGTGTAACAGTGTCTTCACTAGGAGTTTCGATATTTCCTAGACTAGCCATAGTAGCATATAGAAAAGGACCTAATGAACCACTCGCATCAAGCACAGTAGAAGTAACATCATGAGCATCAAAAGTAGTTTCAGACTCAACAGTAGTAGCAGTGTGTGTAGCATGAGTATGTGGTGGTGGTGTAACAAGCTTACTTATAACAGACGGTGAATCAAGAGCAACAAAGGTGTTTAGGACTGTACCTATTCTTGTAGTGGATGGTAAAATAGGGAACTTTCCATCACGAGACTTCCCCATGATGAAAGGAGCAGCAGTTGAAAGAACATGTTGGGCCCCCATGTGTGGTTTTGGTAATTAATGACAATCTTTATGGACTAATGTGTGTATTAAATTATACTTGTAGGATTTGTCCATTGGCATCGCTTGGAGCATGTGTTGGCTTCAAGGTCGATGATGAGGAATTAATAAAGGCGTTCCATCTTGAGAAGGGCAAGATCGTCTACATCGAGCTCAAGTGGAATTTTCAAGGCAAAGGTACAATTTTGATAGGTTTTCCCTTTTGCCGGTCTCACGATTGTGTGTGTGTGAGACCAGGTTTAGGATAGATAACCGTACTATCAAGAGGGGCTCTCGTATGAGTAATTCGGTCACATTGTTCGGAGAGAGCTCAAACCTTCGCATACTTGCATCATCGTATTTGGTTATTATTTGGTCTTATCCATGTGACGATATAGAGATTGTGTTAATATCCATAACAAGCTCTTGTTCATCAAAATCGGATCTCCCATTTGTATCTTGTTGCGATTTTGATTTATGCGGCTTTTTGGTTTCTCACCAAGTGAGGTATATCACATTATTCTACTTGATACTTTCTCACCTGGTGATAATAAATATTTCCACTTTTTATTGGGAATCCCTTGTCGTCCTCTATCCAACGCAATTTGAATCGGGTCAATCGGAGCTTCCAGTCAAAAGTTATTGCCGTTTGAATATTTGCCTGTCAGTGTGTTTTTTGGGCCGAGCGGTAGTACCGCCCGGACGGGCCGGTACTACCGCCCAGGTCTAAAATGGCCCGTTTTCTTTCTGCCTCGCTAGGTACCTAAATCCGGTACTACCGGCCGGCCCGGTAGTACCGCCCGGGTGGGCCAGTAGTACCGTTCGGCCCAGTTATTTTCCCAGATCTAGATCTGTGCGCATCACTCGTTTTGCCTAATCTCCGTTGCTGCACTGGGCCCGCCTTGCACCGCGCACTGCTGCGTTGACCCGCCCTACCGCTGCTGGCTGCTGGGCCCTGCGCGCGCCTGCGATGCTGCCGCTGCGCTGTTGCTGCGCGCGCGCGTTGACTTGCCGCTGCGCTGCTGCCGCTCGCTGGGCCCGCCCCTCGCTGCATGCTGCTGCCGCGCGCGCTAGCTGACCCGCGCGCCTGCAGCTCACTGAGCGCTGGGCCCGCCGCGCCGCGCGCCTCGCTCGCTGCTTGCTGCACGCGCGCGCTTGCAACTGCTGCTGCGCTGCTGCCGCTCGCTGGCCCCGCCCCTCACTGCATGTTGCTGCCGCGCGCGCTGGCTGACCCGCGCGCCTGCAGCTCGCTGAGCGCTGGGCCCACCGTGCCACGCGCCTCGCTCGTTGCTTGCTGCGTGTGCGCGCCTGCAACTGCTGCTCTGCCCCGCTGGCACACACACGTATGATGGCCCCAGATCTGCTGCTGCATTGCTGTTGTAACACCCTTAGAATCGACCCTATGCAAGTTTTAGCGATTTCCGCCAAACCCGCATAGAAACGATTGAAAGGTGCCCACCAGGCACTTTCGTGCGGGTGGAAAACGAAGTAATACCATTACACAATAGTCTACGAGGGAACCCACAGAACAGATATATACAACAATGACTCAAAGAGTCAAGAATAAAGATATACAATACAACAGTCCAAATCACCTTGAAAACGATGCAACGTCCGAGTACGGACAAGATGCAAATTGAGCTAAGAGCCCCGAAGAATAACCAATGGCGTCCATAACCCTGCCCAGGCCAAGCCGGAAGGGTAACCCTGCTAACGACGTCGATCTCAAAACCTGCTTAACAAAAGGGGTGCCGACAAAGGGCAAAGGAAAAAGAGAGCGGTCAGTACTGAGGCCAATACACGGCGAGACTAGAATTCGGCGGTCCTCGCCTATATAGGTATGGTGGACTGAAGCGGCAGCGCAGCATGCACTAAACAACCTATAGAGACTCAATACAACTGGAGGCTATCAGATAGGGATAAGAAGGACCTATTCGGATCCAACCGAAAACTAACACCAAGCATACGCATCCTGGTATTTCCCCCTCGAGACCAAACGAGGAAGTCAACCGAGGAACTCACACAGTTGGTAGTTTTATTTATTCCGTTATAGTTGCGGCAATTACTAGTCAGGCATAGATAGCATGAGTCATCCTGATATAATAAGAAGTGGGCCGTTTTAGTTAACCATTCCATTGTAGTTGCGACACTTACTAGTCAGATACAATTAGCATGAGATATCCCAAACCCAGCAGTTGTTAGTACTTTTATTTAGCCATTCCGTTGTAGTGAAGCTGATTACTAGTCATATCAGATACAAGTCAAATTATAACAGTAAACTTTAGTTATAGTTGTCTATGATCGAGAACTGTGCTCCAAGTCGTCCATAACCGCGGGCACGGCTTCTCGAAAATATTTAACCCTGCAAGGGTGCACCAAAGTTTCCACACGCACCTACACCCTTGTTGTCAGATCAGGTAGGTACAAGATCACAAAACATACACCCAATGGTATGTCGATGGGGTTTCGGACACGACGTTTCCCAGACCCAAAGCAAGCACATGGGGGCCACCCCACTAAGCTACCCGCAACGAAGTCGGCCGGCTCCGAGACGGACCCAGAGGTTTGTGCCAATGGCTGTAAACGACTAGGAACCTGAAAATGTGACTGGGCTTGTCGATACCACGAAAACATTCCACATTTGTTCCTAAACAGTACAGGCGCTCCACGCGTAATCGTAAATAAAGCAGTAAAGCATGGCATAAATACAGGATAGTAATAAAGCCCCAAACTACTTTGTGGCCCCCGGTACAGTACTTTGAAATCAGGTACTAATCGATGGGGGAGCCCACACACCCCACCTGTGGTTAGTGCGCTCGATCTCGGAACAGGTGTCAAGAACTCGGGGTCCTACGGGACACCAGTGAGCGGTTAAAAACCAAATATTGTCTATTACCCACCGGTGCCTCTGCATTTACCTACTTTCAATTTTAGTTATTAAACGGTAATTAAATCCATGATCATCTCCAACATTAAACATGCGGCATTACTCCAACAACTGTGGTACTTGACGACACGCAACAACACATGAGCAAGCGACTACGACGCGCAAGTCCAACTATATACCAATCAACAGGTAATAGGATGTGTCCAAGGCAATATAAGGCTGCAAGGGATATCACGGGTACGAAAACTAGAGCATCGCAACACAGATAGCAATAGATCAAAAGGAAGAAATAAAGACTAGAAAGGTAAAATAGGTAGAAAGGGGGAGAATGCTCGCCTGAAAACATTGCCGAAGGTTCATACGAAGATTGGGTCGACACTCGCATCAACTCATCGGCCTAATCCGTGAAGAAGCAAAGCACTAGCAGAAACACCAGATGCAATATTTGATACTACGACAGAAGATCGGGCATGATGCATGTATGATGTATGACATGGCAAGCATGCGATGCAATTAGGCCATATTAACGGAACCGGGGTCCCGACAATTATTAAGTTCATGTTGTTTAGATACCCCGCAATTTAAATGTTGTCTTAACAAAGCAAAATATAACACCGGTTCCCTACACAAATTTAAATGGGATCAATATTGGACTAGAATCGCCCACATATGGTCTCCATATTAATTATTAGGTGAATCGGCATAATGCCCCCAAACCACAACATATGTATGAGACATGAACAATTTATATGCAACAAGTCATAATGTCTCATATATTATAAAATATAGGGTGTCGGATAGGGGTCACACATTGGCGGATCGAAGATCTTAGTGTCAGAGGGGTTCAGTTCGGTCCCGGCAGGATCGGAATAGGTCTTCGAATCCATGTCGGCGCACTCGGGGTCTTGGCGTCCGGGAGGAAGAACATGGAGTTCCGTGTAGGCTATCTTCGGGTCGGAAGATGAAGAAGAGCGTGCTAGGTTCGGTCTTGTCAACATGAAGATCTTGGCAACACTTGACAGCGAGCAAGACCAACGGGAGAAGGCATCTGGACTAGCATGTCCCAATTCCACACCACATAGATCAACATCACTAGCACCAGAGGAAAAAAACACATAGAGTTGGACACGAGAACAGCCTCCACGCAGACAGACACACGCTCACGGCCAAGGCCGACGGCGGCAGGACTTGTGGCGTTCGGGTAGAGTCGGAGCAGAGAGGAGGCCGAGGCCTTGCTGCGCGCGAGCGGCTGCCTCGCGGACGCCGCCGGCGGACAGGGGTTTTGTGGAACAGGGAGGCGTAGGCGGCCAGCAGAGCAGCGCCGATTGCAGCCAGGTCGACTACAGGGGGTGGAGGCGGCATCGGCAGGAGGCACACACAGGGCTCGCGCGGCCAGGAGGAGCTCGGCTCAGCGGTGAAGCTGGCCTGCGGGCGAGGACGCAAGGGAGGGCGGCCTGAGCAGCCAGGCGTGGACGGGCGACGGAGTGGCTCAGGAAGCCTCGGGTGCTGGCGGCCGGAGGAGGTTGCGCGACGGGGGAGCGGAACCGGCAGCGTCAGTTGCCGTCGGGGACGTCGACACGCCGCAGGAGACAGCGACCGGCGACCGGAGACAGAGAGGCGGGGTTCTGTAGGGAGAGGCAGAGCGGAGGTGGCGGTTGCCGGCGGATGGTGGCGACCAGAGAAGATGGGCACGGGCTCTAGTAGGAAGGAGGCGAGCAAGGGACAGGCGGCGACGCAGGCGTCTGGCACGGGAGGAAGGGAGAAGGGTCGAGAGGTTGGGGACGAGGGGGACGCGTCGCGCGGGTAGCGAGAGAGCAGGTGGGGTCGGGGATCAAGGACAATGGTAGGTGGGGCCGGGGTGGTTGAGTGTGGCGGCGGCAGGTGAGGGGTGGGATTGGTTTGCGTCTAGGGTTTGATAGGGATTGAGGATTAGGGTTTATTTTTAGATAGGCCGGATAGTAGGTGGTCTGGCCGGTTGGGATTTTGGGCCGTCCGGCTGGACTGCCTCCCCAAAAAAATAGTTTTGTTATTTCTTTTGTTTTAAAATAAACTTTTGTAAATAGTTTTAGATAAATAAAAGATCCGGCTGGACCGACGGTTTTGGTTTGAACAAAGAGGGGTGGATATTAATATAGAAAACAAAGTAGGTCTTTTAACAAAATAGTTTTAGTCAATTAGATGCATGCTGATGTGATGATGATGCACAAGTATTATTTAACACACAATTTTCTAGTAGTGGATTTTACCCGGGGTGCTACAACTGTTTCCTGGTGATTTGTTGTATTGGGTCCGGTAGTACCGGACAAATCCGGTACTACCATTCCGTCCAAAAAAATTGCCCCAACGGGCAGAATCAGCACGTCCCTTTAAATAGCTTTGCCCCCTTTTCATTTAGGGTTACTTCTTTCTCCTCCTCTTGTCCAAGCTTTGACCCCATTTGCTTTACTCTTTGAGCTTGATTTCTACACACCCCTCCATTGATTCTTGCATATATTTGAGGGGTTGTTGGAGGAGATCTAGATCTACGTTTTGACCAAACCAAAACATCTCTTTGTGAGTGTATCTTTGGGGATCTAGATTTTGGGGGATTTTGTGTCTCTCTTTGATTCCTCCTCTCTTGTTCCCCCAATATCTTTAGTAGCTTTGTTGGAACTTGAGAGTGAGCGATTTGAGCACGTTTGTGGTGTTCTTGCCATTTGCATTTGGTGCATCGGTTTGAGTTCTCCTCGGAGGATTTGGTTTGAGTTGCTCATTGGAGCTTGTCCCTCTTGGGTTCTTGGAACCCTAGACAGTTTGTGGCCTTGGTGGCATTGTGGCCTTTTGTGGCATTTGTTGGGAGCCTCCCATTAAGTTGTGGAGAAGTGCCCCAACCTTGTGAGAGGTTCCGGTTGCCACCGACAAGTGCACCGATAGTGGAAGCATGGATCGATCCCATTGGGGTGAGATTCACCGGAGAATAAGGGAGGCCTTTTGTGGCGTTGGTGGTTTGATACCACCCCCTCTCCAAACGAGACATACTCCATGTTGGGAGGAACTCGGTAAAATATCGTCGTCCCTGCGTGCCTCGGTTATCTCTATACCCGAGCTTTTACTTATGCACTTTACATTGTGATAGCCTTCGTGCTTGAAGTAATCTACCTTGCTATCACTTTGTTGCTTGTATTGCTTAGCATAAGTTGTTTGTGCACATAGGTGAACCCTAGTTGTTCTAGGCTGTGCTTGACAAAGTAAAACGCTAGTTTTATTCCGCCTTTGTTGAGCCACTCTAGGAAAAGTTTTAATCGCCTATTCACCCCCCCTCTAGGCGACATCCGTATCCTTTCAGCAGTGAACACCAATAAATCCAAGTGAACTTACAAATAGTCTTGATGACCCACAAGTGTAGGGGATCGCAACAGTCTTCGCGAATAGTATTACCCAATTTATTGATTCGACACAAGGGGAGCCAAAGAATACTTGCAAGCCTTAACAACCGAGTTGTCAATTCAGCTGCACCTGGAAATAGTTCTTGCTCACAGAAGTTTATCAGTAGCAACAATTTGGTAGTAGCAACAGCAGCAGTAAAACAGGAGCAATAGTAACAGTAACGGTAACAGTGGGATTCGAGTGCGGTAGGCATATGGATGGATGGACGGGCGTTGCATGGACGAGTCTAAATACGTAACTTTAAGATCTAGGGCATTGCAGATAAATAAGAATAAGCATCCAAGTACTAAACAATCCTAGGCATGTGCTCCAAATATAGCCATACGTGCTTGCAATGAGAACTTGCACAACATCTTCTGTCCAGCCTGCCCGTGGCAGCGAGGCCTCTAGGGAACTACTGGCAATTAAGGTGCTCCTTTTAATAGAGCACCGGAGCAAAGCATTAACACTCCGTGAACACATGTGATCCTCACACCACATCCATCCCCTCCGGTTGTCCCAATTATTGTAACTTTGGGGCCTTTGGATCCGGACAATGATATGTGTACACAACTTGCAGATAAGATCACAAACAATACTATCATAATGATTCAATAATAAGTTCAGATCTGAGATCATGGCACTCGGGCCCTAGTGACAAGCATTAAGCACAACAAGTTGCAACAAAGTCAAATAGCACTATAGAGATACTAGGCACTATGCCCTAACAGATCTTATTCGATTACATGATAGAACTCATCCAATCCCTACCATCCCCAAGCCTACAGCGGGGTATTACTCACTCATGGATGAGGGAAACATCGATGGTTGATGGAGATGCGTTGGTGATGACGATGGCGGTGATCCTCTCCAAATTCCCCGTCCTGGCAGGGTGCCAGAACGGAGTTTCTGGATCCGAATCTTAGTTTCTGGTGGCGACGGCGGAGCGGAACTCTTTCTAGAAAACTATCGACCCCCCTCGTTTTTAGGTCGAAAGGCAACTTATAGGCGCAGAGGGAGGCCGAGGGGGTGCCTAGGGTGGCTGCACCCCCTAGGCACGACCAGTGGTGGGCCCGCGCCTGGCAGGGGTGTGGGCTCCCCAAGCCCCTTCTCCGTCTCATCTTCTGGCTTCATGGGTCTTCTGGTGAAATATAATTTTTGGCATATTTTTTGGGATTTTTCCTGATAGTTGATTTTCTGCACAAAAACAAGACAACAAGGTAATTCTGCTGAAAACAGCTTCAATCCGTGTTAGTTGTATCCAAATCACACAAGTTTAGAGGAGAAACAATATCAAAAGTGTTCGGAAAAGTAGATACGTTTTGGACGTATCAACCCTTCATGCCATGTTGTTTATCTAAGGAGAGCACCTCTAGTGAACTATGGATCCCGGTCCAATCTTTAACATTGATACATCTTCCACTGTTACCTGTTTACTTGCTGCAAACCATTACCTTCCACACCATACGTTTAATCCTTTGTTACAGCAAACCGGTGAGCTTGACAACCTCACTGATTTGTTGGGGCAAAGTCTTAAGTTTGTGTTGTGCAGGTCTTCGCGTTGCTTGCAACACCTGTGTGACGTTTCCTTCCTCCTACTGGTTCGATAACCTAGGTTTCTTACTGAGGGAAAACTTGCTGATGTGCTCTTCATACCTTGCTCATGGGGTTTCCAACGAAGCGTCCAACGACAGTGCTGGGCGCCATCAACAACACTCTTGAGACCCGTATAGTTGCTTTGAAAAAATGCTATAACATGCTTAGAGAGCACCATGATTATGTTCCAATAAATTCTGAGCCTTCAAAATGGTTTCCTACAATAAAAGTTCTATAAATAGTGGAACTTTTGGTGCTCGTTGTGAAATCATGTCTGAATTTTTCCTGATGCCTAAAGATATCTATGAGCCTTTAAATCTTTGGGGACCTTATGAAGGAGGAGAAGAAATATCTCTTACCAATAATACAACTTTAGTACCCATTAAAATAGCTGAAATTATGTTTACAAAAATCTAAGGGAAATTGGTGTCTACTGATTATCTTGTTATTGAATGTGTAGCAAAAGGACAGATTACACTTCAAAGATCTCCGCTGAAACACTTTAAAGCAATCATAGATGTGGGAAAAGGTATTATGCATTTTGCCTATTCAATAAGCAATCATATATTCCCTAAAGAGAAGAAGAGAGGTAAGAAAGGTGGGAGCAGGAAAGTTGGTGTTAATGCTTCTTCATTTGAAAATACTTAATTCTTGCTTCTTGTGCCTAATTTAAAGGCGTAAGAAAAGTACTTATTGGGAGATAACCCAAAAGTTTCCTTGAGTCTTGAAAGTTATTACTGCAGTAATGACCTCTCCTTATCCTTTTTATTTGCTTTTTGTGCCAATAATAACCTCTAATGAGAGGGAAGTGAGATTTGGGGAGTTGCTGTCCCGAAATAGATTTTTGTGCTCCATCGTAAAAAATAGTGTAAAATCTATGTAAGTCGGATTGAGATGATATTTTCTGAATAAATCCGCCAGTATGTTAGCCAACTTTCATTAGTTCAACACTTTTTGATTTGATCAACAGAAGGTCTTCTAAAAAATCGGTTTCTACCTGTCAGTCTGTTTTGACAGATTTCTACCATTATTTGCATTTGCTTCTTATTGATTCCTTTTTGGGTTCTTTTTGAGAAATTGAGCTTTTTGAGGGAATTGATACAGTAGCTTGGGTTTTTAGTGAAAATTTTGTTGTTCTAAAGCTAAACCCAAAGGTCTATTATCTTTTGAATACACTAATGTTACTAATAAATATTGTGTGAAGTTTTGTATGAAGGAAAATTTTCAGGTGTAGAGAAAGAATGATGTAATGAGATGAATAATGGACAAAAGTTCAAGCTTGGGGATGCCACCCCATGTCACCCCAAGAAATATTCAAGAGGATACAAGCGTCAAAGCTTAGGGATGCCCAAGGCATCCTCTTCTTCATCAATAAAAATCTTAGGTCTTTCTAGACACTTCGTTTTTATTGTTTCATGCACTGTTGTGTTGTTCTTGGAGCATCTTAGTATTTGTTTTTTGTTTCTTTGATTAGTTTGCTCGAATAAAGTAGTTTGGAACCCCATTCTCGCTATGTTGTTTCAAATAAGTTGATTGCTGTTGGAAAGGAGTATAAAGTTCTTGCTTGAACAGTACAAGAGGAGCTTGCTTTGACTGTGATTTAGACTTTAGCATGCCATGCTAGATGTTGTTTTGAACTTATGCTTAGTGATTATTGCTTTAGCATGACTTGTTCCAAACAATTGGAATTACTTAGCGTGCCTTGAAGGAATCATGTGTTGTTTTAGCATACAAAAGCATAGTATTGTGGTATTCTCCTTTGATGCTTTGTTTGGGTTGACTTGGCACATGCTCACACCATGTTATGACTATGAACAAGTCACCATAGCCTCTATGATCATTTAGTCCTTGACTTGTAGTACCACTTTATGCTTTGATTAGTAATGTTTTGTCGCTCTATATGATTATGGCCATTATTTCTCTCTTAGTTGGTCGCTCCTAGTCTTTTGCTAGCCTCCACTTGTATGAGTAAGCTCTACTGATGCATCCAACTTCCAAGAAACCAAGTTATTCCAAAGTGTCCACTATAAATTCCTATGCATGGTGTGTTACACCATTCCAAGTATATTCTTGTTTTCATCTATCTTCCAATTAAAAAGCATTTTGTCATGTGAAAACTTAGTGATTAAATCTCTCACGAACTTGATGGCACACTTTATTTTTCTTGCCCCTAATAAACTTGAACCATTGTGTCATATATGTTGTATATGCTTGCACTTATACGTTGGAATTATAAGAACCGTGCTATCACAGGGAACACTTTCAACATTCACTTGTACTTTGTAAGAGGAAAGAGAGAAAAAAGCACCATCATCCCATGGTAAATAAGAAGATTGCTGAGATGCTCATTGTCTGCTTGCCTTGTCATTTTGATTATGGGATAGCTCTTCTATCATGTGCAAGGGATACCCCGTTGGTGGCTCTCTATGATACACATGTACTTACTATGACAAGAACTTGCAAGTAACTAAACTTGAGTAGCATGAGGAGCGGCCCTCGTATTCAAGGGACATGAGATTGCCAACTTATACTTTGTCAAGCATATACTCCATAGTTTGTTCACTTTAACCTTAATCACTTCAAGATGCTTATGATAGGGGCAATGAGAGCTGAAAGCTAACAAGTACCATAATTTTTGGAAGCTCTTTTTGAAACTTGAAATCCCTGCTTCCCTTTATGAAGGGACTTTCCTCCACTATTATATTTAGTCTCCACCTTCTATCCTTAGGCACCAATTAAGAGAGCATAGTTGTCATTTTTAGTTCTTTGTGCATTGTCCCAAAACTTATTGATTGATGCATATTCTTGATATTAATTGTTATTGTGCTATTTGTATCTAGTCACTCTTATGAACTTTGAAGGTGTACTATGCATCTATTTGCTATTCCATGAGGGACAAGTTGAATGCCACTATGCTATGTTTTCTGTATGTGAAACAAACAAACATTTTTCAATGCATGTTATTTATGGTATTTGTTTGTAACCTTTCATGTTGCATGCATAGTTACTTTGTCTTACTGTTAGAACTCCATCTTTCATGCTCATGTTTAGAGTTCTTTTATCCCAACTTTCATTGCTTGCAAATGGTTGATCTTGATTTTGATGGTGCATGTCACCTCAAAAATTATTCTTTTTATCACTTACCTACTCGAGGACGAGCAGGAGTAAGCTTGAAGATGCTTGATACGTTGAAAACGTATCTATAATTTTTGATGTTCCATGCTTGTTTAGTATCTACTTTGCTTTGATTTGTATACACTTTGAGGTGTTTTTATATGTTTTTCTGGACTAACCTATTAACAAAATGCTACAATGCCAGTTGCCTATTTTCTTCTGTTTTTGGTTCCAGAAAGGCAGAAAATCAATATTCTCGGAACTGAACGATACAAAAGCCAAAGTCAATATTTTACCGTGGGGAACTCGGAGCCAGAATACGAGATGGAGGGGAGCCACCAGGGGGCCACACCCCCTGGCTGCGCGGCTAACCCTAGCCTGTGTACGGGGGGTGCGGACACCCGGGCTACCCCCTGCCTCACCTCTTCGCCTATAAAGACCCCCTGATACCAAAACCCTAAACACCCGATCAATATTCCATGAAACCGTCTGTGGCCACCGCCACCATCGTCCCTAGATCGGGGGATCTGAAGCTCTTCCCGGAACCCTGCTGGAGGGGAGATCATCCCGAAGGCCTTCTTCTTCATCATGCCAGCCTCCCGGCACCCTGCCACCATTGTTCCACATTGGACTACGGGTCCATGTAGTATCTAGATGGTTGTATCTCCTCCTTTGTGCTACCATGTTTAGATCTTGTGAGCTCCGTTCATGATCAAGATCATCTATTTGTATTCATGCATGTTGTGTTTGTGGGGACCCGATGGATATTGAGATTACTATGTCAGATCGATTAATGGTTTTGTCTTATTGATTCTATCATGTCTGTGTTGTTTGTGATCTTGCATGCTCTCTGTTTCTAGTAGCTATCTTGGCCAAGTAGATGATAGTGACTCCAAGAGGGGGTATTTACGCTCGATAGTGGGTTGATGCCTATATTTAATCTTAGGGAAGTGACAGAAATATCTAAGGTTGTAGATGTGTTATTGCTAATAGGGAGAAAACAACGGTCTCTTGTTCATGGAAAAAGTGGATTGTTTACCTTACACACTTTGCTTAAAGTAGTTATCCGTTGCTTGCAACTTAATGCTGGAGGGGGTTCGGATGATAACCTGAAGGTGGATTACTAGTCATAGATGCAGTTGGATGGCGGTCTATGTATCTTGTTGTATTGCCCAATCGAATCTCATAGGATCATGAATGTCTAGTATTGCATTGCTATGCCTTGCTCAGTCCTATAAATTGCACTGCTGTAATTTTTTTTATCCAGCATGCCATGTTTGTTTATCTTAAGGAGAACACCTCTAGTGAACTATGGACCCCGGTCCAATCTTTACCATTGATACATCTTGCACTGTTACCATTGATACATCTTGCACTGTTATTGTTTACCTTTCTGCAAACCACTATTACCTTCCACACCATACAGTTAACCCTTTGTTTTCAGCAAACCAGTGAGATTGAAAACTTCATTGTTCGTTGGGGCAAAGACTTGAGTTTGTGTTGTGCAGGTTTCCAAGTTGCTAGCAACACCTTTGAGTCGTTTCCTTCCTCCTACTGGTTCGATAACCTTGGTTTCTTACTGAGGTAAAACTTGTTGTTGTGCTCATCACACCTTCCTCTTAGGGTCTCCCAACGAAGCTCTATAGTGATCTGAGCGCATCATATATGTCAAGTATTATTTCCTTAGACCATGATATTGTGTTAATCCCTAGTACTAGACAAATACTTTGTGTACATCAAACAATACTTCATAATTGGGTGATTATACAGATGGATTTCAGGTATCTCTGATGGTGCTTGTTGAGTTGCATGAATCAAGAATGAGATTTGTTTCTCAAGTGATGGAGATATATATATGGGCCCTCTCAGTGGTGTAACATCCTAAAGCTTGCAAGCATGTGACTAACGTATTTAGTCACGGGGATCCTATACCACGGAACGAGTAAAGAGAACTTTTTGTTAACGATATTGAACTAGGTATGACGATACCAATGATCGAATCTTGGGCAAAAAATATATCGTGAGACAGAGGGAATCGAATACCAGATTAGTTGAATCCTCAAAATCGTGGTTCAACCGATAAAATAACTTCTTGAGTGTGAAGGAACCAATGTATGGACATCTCTAGTCCCACTACCGGTTATTTATCAGAGTGGTGTCTCGATTATGTCTGTATGTTCTTGATCTTGTAGGGTCCCACACTTGGGATTTGGTGTCACTAGGTTTCGTCGAGATAATAGATGATGCAATCAAATGGTGATTTAGAGTCTCATATGGGATCCTGGATATCAGGAGGAGCTTCGTAATAGTTTGGAGATGGAAAAGAAACTATTGGATGATGGTCTTTGGATTCAGGGATTTATTCGAGAAAGTACTAAATTTTCTAGGTAGGTCAAGGATGTTAAAGAAGGAGTTCCACCTTCCCGGAGGAGGACATGGGCCAAAAGTGGGGGGAACCGCGGCCTACATGGGCCAGGGCCGCATGAGAGGGGAGCTTCTTGGGGGAGGGGCTCCCCCTGACCGCTGCATCCATTCTTATGGAAGGGGCCTGCCCCCACGGTACCCCCTCCACCCCTATATAAGGAGGGGCAGGCTTGGAGGCGCAACCCCTACCTCTCCAGCCGTCGTGTCCCTCTCCCCTCCCTCCTCCCTTACGCAGCTGCTTAGACGAAGTCATACAACAATTCTACACCATACCCGCACTACCGTTGTGCTGCCAGATTCTCGCGAAGATATTCTCTCTCGCTTGCGGTATCAAGGAGGAGGAGACAACACCAAGCCAAATGATACGTCGGAAACGTATCTATAATTTTGATGTTACATGCTTATTTAGTATCTACTTTGCTTTGCTTTGTCTACAGTTTGAGGTGTTTTTCTAGACTAACCTATTAAAAAGATGCCACAGTGTCAGTTGTCTGTTTTCTTCTGTTTTTGGTTCAAGAAAAGGCAGAAAATCAATATTCTAGGAATTGGACGGGACAAAAGACAAAGTCAATATTTTACCGTGGGGAACACGGAGCCAGAATACGAGACGGAGGGGAGCCACCAGGGGGCCACACCCCCTGGCCACGAGGCTAGCCCTAGCCCACACCTAGGGGGGTGCAGCCGCCCTGGCTGCCCCTGCCTCTCCTCTTCTGTATCATCCCTAAAAGCATGTTTTCAAAGTTTGCATATCATCCATGCATGCATATCATTTAGGTACCAAATATCAAACTCATTTCAAGAAAACAGTAGCACTTGGTGCTATTATTTTATGTAAGCAAAGCATTGATCAAATGCTACTCTCCAATGAGAGATTATTTGTTTTAAACCAAGCCTTGCTTGATCTCTTATTACTTTGTTTGATTGTTGGATTTTAGTGAAAATTTACAAAACCAATATGATTTAAAAACCATTTTCAAAGCTTATTCAAATCAAGTGCTATAGCACTGTTTATTTTGTTCAATCAAAGGGACCAAGCTAGTACAGAGAGACCACATGGTTTTATGCCCAAAAATATGAGTGTTACACTCTAAAAAATCTAGAAAAGATTTGAATTCAAATGGCTTTTGATTTTATTTGATTTTGCTCCCTGAAAAATCAACTTAGAAAAAGAAAAATAAGTTTAAAACCCATTTGGGCCTGGCGCCACCATTCCAGCCCAGCAAGTGAATCAACCCACCCGGGTTCCCCTCTCTCCTCTATTTCTCACCGCGTTCGTGCATACCCCCTCGCTGACAAATGGGCCCTACAACCATGTCACTCCGTCAACCCCAAATCCCGCCCGCAGACCACGTCGCCGCTGCCGTTGATGCCGATAATGGTGCGGCGTAATTAGCCTTGATTCTGTGAGCGTTTCCTGTCGCGCTGCTGCCTACTTAAACCCCTCCCCCTCACGACCATTTCCCCCAACAAAGCTAGCCAGGAGCGCCACCAGGCTGCCAGTATTTGCCCTCACACCGCCGCGGTACCGACAGACTCCGGCATGCAATTCCGGTGAGCTCTCGTCGCCCCTTGTCGTCTAATTTTGCCAGAGTGATCGCAGCATCCTTGCGCATATTATAATCCCATTGGTGCATGCTAGGACTATCTGGAGCCTCACCAACGACGACGACCGCAAGTGCCCGATGCAGCCGCAAACTCCGACGAGCTCTCCTGGTTTGTACCGACCGCGCCTCCCTCTCTCATTCATACTCACATGCTCGCCTTGACTGTAAGCGTCTAACGCCACCCCTCTTGTGACTTAGCGTGAGCCGTAGCGTCGCCACCGGCTCCAGCCACACAAGCCCGACGACAGCAACGACTCCGGCGAGCAATACCTGTCAACCACGAGCGCCCCTTCGCCAACCAAACCCACCTCGAGCATCAGCAGCGCACGGCGAACACGGTAAGCCACCTCACCCTCTCCCGCGCAACCTAGTTCGTCGGCAACGACTCTGACAGAGCCGCTGCCGCCACTCGGCGCCGCTAGCGCCGCCCGTCTGTGGTCGATAGATCTGTGGCCGTAGGATCTAGATCCAACGTATAAGATTAGATCTGTGACGAAGAGGTAAGGAGCAGATCTGGCCGCGCATTTTAGTTAGATCTAACGGTTCGCAAGCGCGATCCAGCGCGAAGCGGTATCAACCAACCAGACGCTGCCGCGTGGCATGTGTTTTGTTTTAAAATTTTGAATTAGATCTATTATATGTTTAAACTTGTTTAATTCATAACTTTTGTTTTCCACGTCCAAATTTGACAAATTTTATATCAATGGAATCAGGGGAGAAAATCCTTTCCATTTATGCAATGTGTTTAATGTTTTGCCTCTGTTAAAATGGTTGTTTTTGCAGAAACATTTGTAGGCATAATTTGAGTATAGTAATTATATGGAAAATGTTTTTATTATTCAAGTAAAGTTTATTTGGCTTGTTTTATACTTGTTTTTGGTTCAGTACTGTGCACTTGTCTTGTTTGGTGTAGAAAATCATCACATGGCATATTGAATACATTCATGTATTTTTGCTTGTATAAATTGTGTATGTGATTTTGTGCCATCATTTTATGTGTAGATTTTGGTGCAAATAGTGATTGTGATTGTGAGGATTGTTGCTACTCCCCAAGCTACCAAGGCAAGTGGTACTTCATTATTTTATTCCTATGTTTTCAACTATGCATTAGAAATATTTTGCTAGCCTTGCATGAATATTTTGATCTATATGCTATGCTTGGGAAATCCTAGTAGTTGTAGAATTGCTAGAAATTTTCTAAGTTAAGATTCTTGTCAATGCCATGCTTAGCCTAGCTAGTAGCAACCAAGGGTGGTTATATATTCATGCTATGAGAAAATATTTCTAAGTCTTTGGACTTATGATTTGTTAATAAAACAACTAAGTGAATGAAACACCTGGGTGGAATGGAAAGAATGGTTTGTGTTGAGTGGTTATACAAGGCCCATTTCTATGGTTTACCTTGTGTATCTCACTTGTGGAAAGCCACCCAGGAACAAAGGGATTTGAGATGCCATATGTTAAGAAGCTTCTAGTGCAGCCACTTGGCAATATGGGCTCTGCCTGGATCACATAGGTTGCAATAACTTATCCATTTGGACAGTTGGTGGTAGTGGGATGATAGGTTGGAACGAGTCCATTTGGTCTAAGGGAAGGTTTGTGAAAGGTCCTGTCTTGGTGAAAATCAAGGCTTGTGGGGAAAGTGCATAACCTCTGCAGATGGAAGAATCTAAGTAGTTAGCCATGTCCCTGGTATTGGACAAATTGAGCATCAATACATGGAAGCTATCAAGAATCTCCTCATCCCAATTTCTAAGTAAAAACTAGTGGTTGAACAAGGGTGAAGGTACACCAATTTCTATTGGTGTTTCCTTGGGAAAGTTTTTGTCAAAGAAAAACTTAGTGTTTTCAACTAACAGGAAAAACCTATTTTGAGCAAAGCAAGCCTAAGCTACACTTAGACAAATGCATATAGTATCTAGTTACCAATATTATTCTAAGGTACCACTTTCCAATACTATTCCAATGTATTGACCCACTGTGGCTGTAACTTGTGATGTTGCAGGTTATTCTGATGGTGATTAGGGGTTATGAGTCTACACTCAACATGCTTGCCTGTGGCACATGAAGATGAAGACTTATTTATCTTATTACTTATTTAAACTCTTGTACTAGGCCTATGGCCATGGAGTTTTTAAAAGACTATGTTTGTCTCTGGAATTACTTGTAATAATGACCTTTGTTTCTGTGTACTTCATCTTAAACTGTGGATGCTAGCATTGATCCAGGGACTAGCATTGCAATCACAGGGATCCTTTTCCTTTATAAAGGAGGGATATTACAGATGGTATCAGAGCACTGTGTTGCCTCTAGGATTATGACCCTAGGATTGGAAACCACTAAGGAATTTTTTTTAACAACTTCCACACTTGTCTTTTCTTCTCGTAAACTTTTCTAATCTTCTTTCTCATCTCTATTTGTAGATGAACTCCATCAACGAAGCCGTCAAGAAGGGACCTCTCATGACTATGACTTTGTAATGTGAGACAGAATTCCCCAAGGCTCTCAAGGACCTCATGGTTGCCATGGGAATACATGGTGCAGCTGTGTACAAAGGTTTTCCTGTGATGGATGAA
The DNA here is from genome assembly GCA_916181665.1 of Avena sativa. Taxonomy (NCBI): domain Eukaryota; kingdom Viridiplantae; phylum Streptophyta; class Magnoliopsida; order Poales; family Poaceae; genus Avena; species Avena sativa. The sequence goes on from OV702282.1 coordinate 203,693,504, forward strand.
GGAGTTGAATACTGGTGGGTGCAACTTCACTTGTATAAAAACAAGGAAGAGAATCACAAGGAATCAGGATTCTGCATGGTCACCAATTCAGTGATGCACACTACATTCTTTGATTAAGCAAGGGATGTAGCTTGGAAGGCCATCAAAGAACTTGGTGATAGAATCAAGTGCAGAATGCTCAACACCCAGAATGACCTTAAGGAAGAAAAGAAACATACCCAAGAGTTAGAGGCTACCAACCAAAGTTTAAGGGAGGACATCATAGACTTAGCAATGGAGTCATGTGATCTAGATAAACAGATTGCCTCTAGGGATGCACTGTTAGCCAACTTGGCAAGTGAGATGGGATTGTAACGTACTTCGTTAGTTGGACCACCACTTTCATTTTATTTCCAAATGTTGTTTAAAATAAGGTTGAACCTTGGATGTTTATAATGGTTTTATGTATGCCATGACTTGTGTGTTTTGATTTCCAAAGTTATGCATGTGATGATTTGTCTTGTGATTCATCTCTATGTATGTTGATTCTAACTTTTTCTATCTTATAAAATAGATGCCTAATGTCATTATCAGCACGGCTGAAGAGTTCTAGGGAACTCGCTTTGGCACTCGTCTCATTGAGCTCACTAGTTTTCTCAATCTCCCACTTCCTTCCATCATGATGCTTCCCCTCACCAAGTTTGAGAGGAAGGACCTTTGGTGCTTCAAGGTTATTCAGCCAGGACGCCAGACTGAGCCAGCCACGGAGGCCATCACCTTCAAGCTCATGCATGATGACAAGGAGAGAGGCCTAGAGGTAGTCATGCAGGATTTTCTTGGACGCTTGGTAGGGAGACACTCTCGAGAGGTTAGAGGTACTCACTTCCACGCCTTCGGCAGACGTGACGAGGATGGTGAGGCCATTGACTTCGAGGATACTACTAGAGAGATAGCAGAGCCGATTCGTCTGTACCTCCAGGACTTAGAGGTTCTTCTTAGGCACCTAGACACTGATAGGACCAACGTCATGCTTAGCAATGACGAACTCCAGGTGCAGCTTTGTGAGAAGGACAAGCTCTTCACGGAGCAAGATGAGATAGTCAAGGAGATGGAGACCAAGTTTGAGAGCCAGGATAGAAAGTTCAAGAGTCAAGAGAAGAGAGTCCAAGATAGGAACAAGAGGATTCGAGACATGACTGCAGAACTGGAGGCCAAGGACTTAGAGCTCGAGCATCAACAAGGTGTGATTGAGAGACTTCGTGCACAGAAGAGGGCTCTCAAAGCCAAAGTAGAGACCTTGACCACCAATGTCGAGGAGTACAAGACCGCGATGGAGAATGCAGGTCTTACACTTGTTGATGAGGAGGTTGATGCAGAGGAGTAGTGATGACTACTCATTTACCATTTATTTACCATGCTTTTGTTTATTGAGTCGCAATGACCATCCAACATGTGGATGGCTTGCTATTGGTGTGTTTACTTTTCCAAAAACTTGTTGTCTGTGTGGTTGAACTTTTACTACTATGTTGCATGTTTGTTGATTGTAATGTGGTGTGTTGTGCATGTTAGCATCTATGGATATCTCATTCTTATCCTTATTGAAAACCACAGATGCCTCCCCGACGTGCGAATCCCATCCCCAACAACAACAACATCACCCCTGAGATGTAGCAAATGATGACAGCTCAGACCCAGCTGATGCAAATGATGACTACTTTCATACAGAATCAGAACAACAACAACAACAACAACAACAACAACAACAACAACAACAAAAACAACAACAACAACAACAACAACAAAAACAACAACAACAACAACAACAACAAAAATAATAACAACAACAACAACAATCAGAACAACCCACCGGGTTTCGACATGCTTACCAGGTTCTCAAGACTGAGGCCAGCAAAGTTCTCAGGAACTACTGATCCTATGGTGGACAATGATTGGCTACGCTCTGTGAACAAGGACTTGGTAACCGTTGGCTGTACTGATGAAGAGAAGGTCATATTTGCAGCACACTTGTTGGAAGGACCAGCAGCCACTTGGTGGGATAACTTCCAGATCACCACTCCCATTGCGGATGTGACATGGACTATCTTCGAAGATGGTTTCCGTACTACTCACATCTCATCCGGAGTGATGAGTTTGAAGAAGAAAGAGTTTCATAATCTGAAGCAGCGCCACCGCAGCGTGGCAGAGTATATTGAGGAGTTCAACAATCTGGCGCGTTATGCACCGGATGAAGTTGACACTAATGCTAAGAGGAAAGAAAAGTTCCTTGAAGGATTGAACGATGAATTGAACCTGCATCTATCTGTGGCTTATGTTCCCACAAACCAGTCACTTTGTGACCAGGCTGCCATCTTGGAAAGCAAGATGAAGCAAGTTGAAAGCAGGAAGAGAAAGCACTCTGACAAGCACAGCTCGGGATCATCTCACAAGCGTTCCCATTATGATGATAGTGGGAGTTCTAGATCCCACAAGCATGGGAAGTTCAACAAGCACCACAACCACAACCGTCATCATGACAATAAGCATCACCGTAGTCATGACAATGACAAGTATAAAAATCACAAGAGTGGATATAAGAGCCACCACAGTGGAAGTGGAAGTGGCAGTGGAAGCCAGCCTGTCAAGAAGGATCTTAGTCAGGTTAAATGTTTCAAGTGCAAGAAGATGGGGCATTATGCAAATGAATTCCCAGAAAAGAAAGTTGAAGGACCCAACAAGCCCAACCCTTTTCAAAAGGGACAAGTGAACCACATCAATATGGAAGAAATCTATGAGGAACCTGATGTTGTTGCTGGTAAGTTCAAACTCAATTCTGTTCCAGCATTTGTTCTCTTTGATACTGGTGCATCTCATTCATTCATATCAAGAGCATTTGTTGAAAGAAATGAACTACCGGTAGAAACTATTGGGTGTCCTATAAAAGTAAGTTCTCCTGGCGAAGAAATGATAGTGAATTCAGGATGTCATGATCTAGTCATAGAGTTTGGGAAGTATAAGTTTCCCGTTAACCGGATAATCCTAAACTCCCAAGGATTGGATGTTATTTTGGGAATGGACTGGATGACTAAGCACAAGGGAGTGATAGATTGTGCCAACCATACTGTCTCACTCACAACTCCAGAAAACAAAAGGATCAGATTCAAGACCAACTTTGAATCGAAAAGGAGTAAGCTAAATTCTCTTAAGGGGGTTAGCATGGACAGTGTGCCAATTGTGAGTGAATATCCGGATGTGTTTCCAAAAGAATTGCCGGGAATGCCACCAGATAGAGATGTGGAATTTCTTATTGACTTGCTACCAGGATCTGGACCGATAGCAAAGAGACCATACAAGATGTCAGTTGATGAACTGAAAGAACTCAAGAAACAACTTGGAGAACAGTTGCAGAAAGGATTATCCAACCAAGTTCTTCTACTTGGGGAGCACCAGTTTTGTTTGTGGAAAAGAAAGATAGAAGTCAAAGGCTATGCATAGATTACCATTCCCTCAATGAGGTGACTATCAAGAACAAGTACCCTTTGCCTAGAATCAATGACTTGTTTGATCAGTTAGAAGGAGCCTGTGTGTTCTCAAAGATTGATCTCCGGTCAGGTTATTTCCAGCTCAAGATAAGGGAACAAGACATACCTAAGACAACTTTCACCACAAGGTATGGATTATATGAGTATACCGTGATGCCATTTGGTTTGACCAATGCACCAGCATACTTCATGAATATGATGAACAAGGTGTTCATGGAGTTCCTTGATAAGTTTTTTGTCGTTTTCGTCGATGACATTTTGATCTACTCCAAGAGCAAAGAAGAGCATGAAGGACATCTACGTTTGATACTTGAGAAGCTTAGAGAGCATAAACTGTATGCCAAATTCAGCAAGTGTGAATTTTGGTTAAATGAAGTTGGTTTTCTTGGACACGTTGTGTCAGGAGATGGTGTAGCAGTTGATCCTGCTAAAGTTTCAGCTGTAACTGAATGGGAATCTCCTAAGTCAGTGAAAGAGGTTTGTAGTTTCCTTGGCTTGGCAGGATACTACAAAAGATTTATCGAGAATTTCTCCAAGGTAGCTAAGCCAATGACATAGTTGCTAAAGAAAGACAAGAAATTTGCTTGGTCTGAAGGATGTGAACTCAGTTTTCAAGAATTGAAGAAGAGACTAGTGACAGCACCAGTCTTATGTTTGCCAGATTTGGAAAAAGATTTCCAAGTATATTGTGATGCATCTCATCATGGATTAGGTGCAGTACTTATGCAAGAAGGTAAAGTTGTGGCATATGCCTCGAGACAACTCAAAACTCATGAAGTAAACTACCCTACTCATGATTTAGAGTTAGCCTCTATTGTCCATGCACTCAAAACATGGAGACATTATCTTTTGGGAAAGCGATGTGAAGTGTTCACAGATCACAAGAGTTTGAAGTATATTTTCACCCAGAAAGAAATTAACATGAGACAAATAAGATGGCTAGAACTCATCAAGGACTATGATTTGAGTTTGCAATACCACCCCGGTAAAGCAAATGTTGTAGCGGATTCTCTAAGCCGTAAGGTTTTTGTGAATGGCCTTACTAAGGGAGAATTGCCAGATGATCTGTGTGCCCAATTCAGAGATCTCAGATTGGAGATTGTGCCTGAGGGACATCTCATGTCTTTGGATGTTCAACCCACTTTGTTGGACAAGATCAAAGAAGACCAAAAGACAGATGAGGAAATTGAAGAGATTAAGGAAAAGATTGGCAAGGGAAAAGCCAAAGGATTCCATGAAGATGAACATGGTACTTTATGGTATGGAAAACGTATCTGTGTTCCACAAGATCCGGAGCTTCGGAAAATGATATTACAAGAAGCACACAACTCAACATATTCCATTCATCCGGGTAACACCAAAATGTACATGGATATGAAGGAAAGATTTTGGTGGAATAATCTCAAGAAAGACATCGCCGAACATATTGCTTTGTGTGATGTATGTAGTAGAGTGAAAGCGGAACACCAGAAACCAGCAGGATTGTTACAACCACTACCCATTCCTGATTGGAAGTGGGACAAGATTGGTATGGATTTCATCACCGGATTGCCAAGGACCCGGTCAGGATATGATTCTATTTGGGTAGTAGTGGATCGCCTAACTAAAGTGGCTCATTTCATACCCGTGAAAACAACCTACACAAGTGCTAAATTAGCCAGTATCTATATGAGTAGAATTGTATGTCTACATGGAGTACCCAAGAGTATTGTGTCTGATAGGGGAACACAATTCACTTCTCATTTCTGGAGGCAACTACATGAGTCATTGGGAACAAGGTTGGAATTCAGCAATTCTTTTCATCCTCAGACTGATGGACAGACAAAAAGGACCAACCAGATTCTTGAAGATATGTTGAGAGAATGTGCTCTAGACTATGGAGCCAGTTGGGATGAAAGTCTGCCTTACGCAAAATTCTCTTATAATAACAGCTATCAAGCCAGTATTGAGATGGCACCATTTGAGTTTCTCTATGGGAGAAAGTGTACCACCCCATTGCTATGGAATGGTGTGGGAGAAAGAAGTTTGTTCGGACCCGAACTAATCAAAGAGGCCGAAGAGAAAGTCAAGCTAGTTAAGGACAGATTGAAGATAACATAGTCCCGACAGAAGAGTTACGCAGATCCTAAGCGTAGAGAAGTCATCTATGAAGTAGGTGATAGAGCTTATCTTAGAGTGTCACCACTTCGTGGAGTGAAGAGGTTTGGAGTCAAAGGAAAATTGGCCCCAAGATATGTTGGACCATTCAAGATTCTGAGTCGCAAAGGAGAAGTAGCTTATGAAATTGAATTGCCAAAGTCTTTGTCTGCTGTTCATAATGTGTTTCATGTGAGTCAGCTTAAGAAATGTCATCCAGAAATGGAAGAGACTTCTTTGAAGGATACTATACCTTTGGAAGAGGTCCAATTGGAAAGTGATATCACTTATGAGGAGAAACCAATCAAGACTCTTGAGACTGCAGAAAGAGTCACTCGGACTAGGACTATCAAATTCGGCAAAGTTCAATGGAACCATCATTCCGAAGAAGAAGCAACATGGGAAAGAGAAGACGATCTTCGGAAAGACCACCCTCACCTATTTGCTAGCCAACCCGAATCTCAAGGGCTAGATTCACCTTAAAGGGGTTAGATTTGTAACATCCCTAAAAGCATGTTTTCAAAGTTTGCATATCATCCATGCATGCATATCATTTAGGGATCAAATATCAAACTCATTTCAAGAAAACAGTAGCACTTGGTGCTATTATTTTATGTAAGCAAAGCATTGATCAAATGCTACTCTCCAATGAGAGATTATTTGTTTTAAACCAAGCCTTGCTTGCTCGCTTATTAATTTGTTTGATTGTTGGAGTTTAGTGAAAATTTACAAAACCAATATGATTTAAAAACCATTTTCAAAACTTATTCAAATCAAGTGCTATAGCACTGTTTATTTTGTTCAATCAAAGGGACCAAGCTAGTACAGAGAGACTACATGGTTTTATGCCCAAAAATATGAGTGTTACACTCTACAAAAATCCAGAAAAGATTTGAATTCAAATGGCTTTTGATTTTATTTGATTTTGATTCCTGAAAAATCAACTCAGAAAAATAAAAAGAAGTTTAAAACCCATTTGGGCCTGGCGCCACCATTCCAGCCTAGCAAGTGAATCAGCCCACCCGGGTTCCCCCTCTCTCCTCTGTTTCTCACCGCGTTCGCGCATACCCCCTCGCTGACAAATGGGCCCTACAACCACGTCACTCCGTCGTCCCCAAATCTCGCCCGCAGACCACGTCGCCGCTGCCGTTGATGCCGATAATGGCGTGGCGTAATTAGCCTTGATTCTGCGAGCGTTTACTGTCACGCTGATGCCTACTTAAACCCTCCCCCTCGCGACCATTTCCCCCAACAAAGCTAGCCAGGAGCGCCACCAGGCTGCCAGTATTTGCCCTCACACCGTCGCGGTACCGATAGAATCCGGCGTGCGATTCCGGTGAGCTCTTGTCGCCCCTTGCCGTCTAATTTTGACATAGTGATCGCAACATCCTTGTGCATCTTCTAATCCCATTGGTGCATGCTAGGACTATCTAGAGCCTCACCAACGACGACGACCGCAAGTGCCCGACGCAGCCGCAAACTCCGACGAGCTCGCCCCTTCGCCAACTAAACCCACCTCGAGCATCAGTAGCGCACGGCGAACACGGTAAGCCACCTCACCCTCTCCCGCGCGACCTAGTTCGTCGGCAACGACTCTGACAGAGCCGCCGCCGCGACTCGCCGCCTCTAGCGCCGCCCGTCTGTGGTCGATAGATCTGTGGCCGTAGGATCTAGATCCAACGTATAAGATTAGATCTGTGACGAAGAGGTAAGGAGCAGTTCTGGCCGCGCATTTTAGTTAGATCTAACGGTTCGCAAGCGCAATCCAGCGCGAAGCGGTACCAACCAACCAGACGCTGCCGCGTGGCATGTGTTTTGTTTTAAAAATTTGAATTAGATCTATTAGATGTTTAAACTTGTTTAATTTATAACTTTTGTTTCCCACGTCCAAATTTGACAAATTTTATATCAATGGAATCAGGGGAGAAAATCCTTTCCATTTATGCAATGTGTTTAATGTTTTGCCTCTGTTAAAATGGTTGTTTTTGCAGAAACATTTGTAGGCATAATTTGAGTATAGTAATTATATGGAAAATGTTTTTATTATTCAAGTAAAGTTTATTTGGCTTGTTTTATACTTGTTTTTGGTTCAGTACTGTGCACTTGTCTTGTTTGGTGTAGAAAATCATCACATGGCATATTGAATACATTCATGTATTTTTGCTTGTATAAATTGTGTATGTGATTTTGTGCCATCATTTTATGTGTAGATTTTGGTGCAAATAGTGATTGTGATTGTGAGGATTGTTGCTAATCCCCAAGCTACCAAGGCAAGTGGTACTTCATGATTTTATTCCTATGTTTTCAACTATGCATTAGAAATATTTTGCTAGCCTTGCATGAATATTTTGATCTATATGTTATGCTTGGGAAATCCTAGTAGTTGTAGAATTGCTAGAAATTTTCTAAGTTAAGATTCTTGTCAATGCCATGCTTAGCCTAGCTAGTAGCAACCAAGGGTGGTTATATATTCATGCTATGAGAAAATATTTCTAAGTCTTTGGACTTATGCTTTGTTAATAAAACAACTAAGTGAATGAAACACCTGGGTGGAATGGAAAGAATGGTTTGTGTTGAGTGGTTACACAAGGCCCATTTCTATGGTTTACCTTGTGTATCTCACTTATGGAAAGCCACCCAGGAACAAAGGGATTTGAGATGCCATATGTTAAGAAGCTTCTAGTGCAGCCACTTGGCAATATGGGCTCTGCCTGGATCACATAGGTTGCAATAACTTAGCCATTTGGACAGTTGGTGGTAGTGGGATGATAGTTTGGAACGCGTCCATTTGGTCTAAGGGAAGGTTTCTGAAAGGTCCTGTCTTGGTGAAAATCAAGGCTTGCGGGGAAGTGCACAACCTCTGCAGATGGAAGAATCTAAGTACTTAGCCATGTCCCTAGTATTGGACAAATTGAGCATCAAGACATGGAAGCTATCAAGAATCTCCTCATCCCAATTTCTAAGTAAAAACTAGTGGTTGAACAAGGGTGAAGGTACACCAATTTCTATTGGTGTTTCCTTGGGAAAGTTTTTGTCAAAGAAAAACTTAGTGTTTTCAACTAATAGGAAAAACCTATTTTGAGCAAAGCAAGCCTAAGCTACACTTACTCAAATTCATATAGTATCTAGTTACCAATATTATTCTAAGGTATCACTTGCCAATACTATTCCAATGTATTGACCCACTGTGGCTGTAAGTTGTGATGTTGCAGGTTATTCTGATGGTGATTAGGGGTTATGAGTCTACACTCAACATGCTTGCCTATGGCACATGAAGATGAAGACTTATTTATCTTATTACTTATTTAAACTCTTGTACTAGTCCTGTGGCCATGGAGTTTGTAAAAGACTATGTTTGTCTCTGGAATGACTTGTAATAATGACCTTTGTTTCTGTGTACTTCATCTTAAACTGTGGATGCTAGCATTGATCCAGGGACTAGCATTGCAATCACAGGGATCCTTTTCCTTTATAAAGGAGGGATCTTACATCTTCGCCTCTAATAAGCCCCCGATACCAAAATCCTAAGTACCCGATCAATATTCCACGAAACTGTCTATAGCCGCCACCACCATCGTTCCTAGCGGAGGGATCTTAAGCTCTTCCCGACACCCTGCCGTAGGGGAGATCATCCCGAAGGCCTTCTTATGCATCATGCCAGCCTCCGTTATGAAGTTTGAGTAGTTCCACCTTGGACTACGGGTCCATGTAGTAGCTAGATGGTTGTATCTCCTCCTTTGTGCTACCATGTTTAGATCTTGTGAGCTCCTTTCATGATTAAGATCATCTATTTGTAATCATGCATGTTGTGTTTGCGGGGATCCGATGGATATTCAGATTACTATGTCAGATTGATTAATGATTTTGTCTTATTGATTCTATCATGTTTGTGTTGGTTGTGATCTTGCATGCTCTCCGTTTCTAGTAGATATCTTGGCCAAGTAGATGCTAGTGACTCCAAAAGGGGGTATTTATGCTCGATAGTGGGTTCATGCCTCTATTTAATCTAAGGAAGTGACAGAAATCTCTAAGGTTGTAGATGTGTTGTTGCTACTAGGGATAAAACAACGGTCTCTTGTTCATGGAACAAGTGGATTGTTTACCTTACACACTTTTCTTAAAGCGGTTATCCGTTGCTTGCAACTTAATACTGGAGGGGGTTCGAATGATAACCTGAAGGTGGATTACTAGTCATAGATGAAGTTGGATGGCGGTCTATGTATCTTGTTGTATTGCCCAATCGAATCTCATAGAATCATGAATGTATAGTATTGCATTGTTATTCCTTGCTCAGTCCTGTCAATTGCCCTGCTGTAATTTATTTACCCAGCATGTCATGTTTGTTTATCTTAAGGAGAACACCTCTAGTGAACTATGGACCCCGGTCCAATCTTTACCATTGATACATCTTCCACTGTTACTGTTTCCTTTCTGCAAACCACTATTACCTTCCACACCATAGAGTTAACCCTTTGTTTTCAGCAAACCGGTGAGATTGACAACCTCATTGTTCGTTGGGGCAAAGTCTTGAGTTTGTGTTGTGCAAGTTTCCAAGTTGCTAGCAACACCTTTGAGTTGTTTCCTTCCTCCTACTGGTTCGATAACCTTGGTTTCTTACTAAGGCAAAACTTGCTGCTGTGCTCATCATACCTTCCTCTTGGGGTCTCCCAACAAAGCTCTACAGTGATCTGAGCGCATCAAAGACTTTTTTGGCGCCGTTGCCGGGGAGGCTAAGGACGTCTTCACAAGGGGATTCATTCACAACCTTTCTCTTTAGGTTGTTTTTGTTTTTCTTAGTTTCTTTTGCTTGGTTTTCTTTGCCTATTTTTATCAAAAACTCCAAAAAAAATAGTTTCGTTTGGTTTGCTTTCTCTTATCAAAAACACAAAAAATTTAGTTCCTACTCTAGTTGATGGTCTGTTATTGCCTTGCTTTGTCATGCTTTCTATCAATGGATGGTTTCTTTGAAACTAGTTCTTATTGGCAAGGTGGGTTCACGGAAGAACAAAAGAATTATTATAAGGAACACCGTTTGTCACAAAAAGGGAAACACTTATGGGAACAAATTGATAAATTGAGTACTATTGCTAGAGAGGTGTGCTCTACTTATAATGTTATTTATTGCTTTGATAAATCTTGTTGCTGTAGGAGGTATAAACACCTATATTTTCAATGTGAGTATAATGATAATGTTACCATATCTTCTTATGTTAAAGGAAATTATGAATTTTATGATGTGTAACAAATTGAAGAATTTATTGCCTTCAAGGGTGCATTTGAACTTGCCAGTTTGCTTGAAAATACTGATGATGCACCTTATGAATATGAGGTTTATAAGATACTTAAATTTTGCGTTGATAATTACAAGGAAGAAAATGGCTATATTCTTGAATATTTTAATAGATGCTTTCCACAAACGGAAGAGACTAATGCCTTGCAGGAGCCTATGGAAGACGAAATTGCTGAACCCTGAAAGCTCATTAGATGAAAAAGAGGAGGTGAGTGATGGTCAAGAGGAGGAAGAATGGATCTACCCATGCCTACCTTCTAATGAGAGTAACTCTTTACCTCTTACATTATTTGATTGTCCCCCATGCTTATCAAAGGAGGATGAATGTTATGTTAATGTGTATTCTTTTAAAATATCTGCGATGGGTAAAACTGGTGATAATAGTTATGCTCCTGTTATCTATGATAATCCTATATTTGTGCCTAACTTTGAAATGCATGGTACTAAAGAGTTTTGCTTAGAAAATGTTTATGATAAAGCTCTAGATGATGGTCCTATATTGAATGATCTGTCATCTTGTTATAAAATTGTTAAAAGTGGGTTTGAAGGTTTTAATCCCACTATTTTGAGCTTGATAAAAAATATGTGTTTGTAGATCATAAAAAGCATGATTTATGGGATAGTTATATTGTTGAGTTACTTATGAGGCTACTGAAAATTATTATGAGAAAGTCAAATATGGTTGTAGAAGTTTTCATGGTACTGAAACACCTCTCTTTGTGCTGAAAGTTATGAAGTTACTCTTGTTTTATCTTCCTATGCTTGTCACTTTGTTCTTTGTGAATTTATTTGCGTACAAGATTACTATGCATAGGAAGTGGGTTAGACTTAAATGTGTTTTGAATTTGCTTCTTGATACTCTCTTTTACTTCAATTCATATATCTTATGTGAGCATCTTCTCAAATTACCAAGCCTAACTTAAAGGCATTAAAGAAAATTACTTATTGGGAGATAACCCAAAAGTTTTCTTGAGTCTTGGAAGTTATTACCTCTGTAATATGCGGTCCTTATCCTTTTTATTTGCCTTTTCTGCCAAGAATAACCTCTAATGAGAGGGAGGTAAGTTTTGGGGAGTTGCTGTCCGAAAACAGATTTTTGTGCTCCACCGTAAAAATTTGTGTAAAATCTCTATAAGTTAGATTTAGTTGATATTTTCTGAATAAATCCCCCAGTATGTTATCTAACTTTAGTTAGTTCAACACTTTTTTATTTGAGCAACAGAAGGTCTTCGAAAAAATCGGGTTATACCTGCTGGTCTGTTTTGACAGATTTCTGCCATTATCTGCATTTGCTTCTTATTGATTCCTTTTTGGGTTCTTTTTGGGAAATTGAGTTTTTTGAGGGAATTGATACAGTACCTTGTGTTTTTAGTGAAAGTTTTGCTGTTCTAAAGCTAAACCCAATGGTTTATTATCTTTTGAATATACTAATGTTGCTAATGAAGATTGTGTGAAGTTTTGTATGAAGGAAAATTTTCAGGTGTAAGGAAAGAATGATATAATGAGATGAAGAATGGACAAAAGGTCAAGCTTGGGGATGCCACCCCGTGTCACCCTAAGAAATATTCAAGAGGTACAAGCGTCAAAACTTGGGGATGCCCAAGGCATCCCCCTTCTTCATCAATAAAAAATCTCAGGTCTTTCTAGACACTTCGTTTTTATTGTTTCATGCACTATTGTTTTGTTCTTGGAGCGTCTTAGTTTTTGTTTAGTTTGATTAGTTTGCTTGAATAAAGTAGTTTGGACCCCATTTCTCATTATGTTGTTTCAAATAAGTTGATTGGTGTTGGAGAGGAGTAGAAAGTTCTTGCTTAAATTGTGCAAGAGGAGCTTGCTTTGACTATGATTTAGACTTTATCATGCCATGCTAGATGTTGTTTTGACCTTATGCTTAGTGATTATTGCTGTAGCATGACTTGTTCCAAACATTTGGGATTGTTTAGTGTGCCTTGAAGGGATCATGCATTGTTTTAGCATATAAAAGCACAGTATTATGATATTCTCCTGTGATGCTTTGTTTGGGTTGACTTGGCACATGCTCACACCATGTTATGACTATGAACAAGTCACCATAACCTCTATGATCATTTAGTCCTTGACTTGTAGTACCACTTTATGCTTTGATTAGTAATGTTTTGTCGCTCTACATGATTATGACCATTATTGCTCTCTTAGTTGGTCGCTCCCAGTCTTTTGCTAGCCTCCACTTGTATGAGTAAGCTCTACTCATGCATCCAACTTCCAAGAAACCAAGTTGTTCCAAAGTGTCCACTATAAATTCTTATGCATGGTGTGTTACACCATTCCATGTATATTCTTGTTTTCATTTATGTTCCAATTAAAAAGTATTTTGTTATGTGAAAACTTAGTGATTAAAGCTCTCATGAACTTGATGGCACACTTTAATTTTATTGCCCCTAATAAACTTGAACCATTTTGTCATCTATGTTGTATATGCTTGCAATTATATGTTGGAATTAGCAGAATCGTGCTATCACGGGGAACGCTTTCAACATTGCACTTGTACTTTGTACACATTAGATATCATGTTCTTTTGTCTATGGATGTCGTCGGTATGAAATGAAAGGGGAGCTTGTAAGTTCATGAAGTTATGTATGTGTGTTAGAGAAACGCCTGGGACGCTAGCCTAAGCCATGCCTAATCATGGTGTAAACTTGCAGCATTACCATACCGAGCAATCTATGAATCATTTTTCTTATAAAAAAAGAGAGATAGAAAAAAAGAGATTGAGAAAAAGAAAAAAAATATGAGAAAAGAGGAAATAGAGGAAAAAGCACCATATTTCCATGGTAAATAAGAAGATTGTTGAGATGCTCATTGTCTGCTTGCCTTGTCATTTTGATTATGGGATAGCTCCTGTATCATGTGCAAGGGGTACCCCGTTGGCGGTTCTCTATGATACATATACTTACTATGACAAGAACTTGCAAGTAACTAAACTTGTGTAGCATGAGGAGCAGCCCTCGTATTCAAGGTACATGAGACTGCCAACTTATACTTTGTCAAGAATATACTCCATAGTTTGTTCACTTTAAATTTAATCACTTCAAGATGCTTATGATAGGGGCAATGAGAGCTGGAAGCTAACAAGTACCATAATTTTTGGAAGCTCTTTTTGAAACATGAAATCCCTGCTTTCCTTTATAAAGGGCCTTTCTTCCACCATTATATTGAGTCTCCACCTTATTTCCTTAGGCACCAATTAAGAGAGCACAGTTGCCATTCTTAGTTCTATGTTCATTGTCCCAAAACTTATTAACTGATGCATATTGTTGATATTACTTGTTCTTGTGTTTTTGTATCTAGTCACTCTTATGAACTTCGAAGGTGTTCTATGCATCTATTTGCTACTCCATGAGGGACAAGATGAATGCCACTATGCTATGTTTTCTATATGTGAAACAAACAAACATTTTTCAATGCATGTTATTCATGATCTTTGTTTGTAACCTTTCATGTTGCATGCATAGTTACTTTGTCTTACTGTTAGAACTCCATCTTTCATGCTCATGTTTAGAGTTCTTTGATCCCAGATTTCAATGCTTAAAAATGGTTTGATCTTGATTTTGATGGTGCATGTCACCTGAAAAATTATTCTTTTTATCACTTACCTACTCGAGGACGAGCAGGAGTTAAGCTTGGGGATGCTTGATACGTCGGAAACATATCTATAATTTTTGATGTTTCATGCTTGTTTAGTATCTACTTTGCTTTGCTTTGTCTATACTTTTAGGTGTTTTTATATGTTTTTCTGGACTAACCTATTGACAAAATGCCATAGTGCCAGTTGCCTATTTTCTTCTGTTTTTGGTTCCAGAAAAGGTAGAAAAATAATATTCTCGGGGGGTGCGGCCACCCTGGCTGCCCCCTGCCTCGCTTCTTCGCCTATAAGAAGCCCTGATACGAAAGCCCTAAGTACACGATCAATATTCTACGAAACCATTTGTAGCCGCCACCACCATCGTCCCTAGATCGGGGGGATATGAAGCTCTTCCCGACACCCTGCTGGAGGGGAGATCATCTCGGAGGCCTTCTTATTCATCATGCCAGCCTCCGGTATGAATTGTGAGTAGTTCCACCTTGGACTACGGGTCCATGTAGTAGCTAGATGGTTGTATCTCCTCCTTTGTGCTATCATGTTTAGATCATGTGAGCTCCGTTCATGATCAAGATCATCTATTTGTAATCATGCATGTTGTGTTTGCGGGGATCCGATGGATATTGAGATTACTATGTCAGATTGATTAATGGTTTTGACTTATTGATTCTATCATGTCTGTGTTGTTTTTGATCTTGCATGCTCTTTGTTTCTAGTAGCTATCTTGGCCAAGTAGATGCTAGTGACTCCAAGAGGGGGTATTTATGCTCGATAGTGTGTTCATGACTCTATTTAATCTAAGGGAAATGACAGAAATCTCTAAGGTTGTAGATGTGCTGTTGCTACTAGGGATAAAACAACGGTCTCTTGTTCATGAAACAAGTGGATTGTTTACCTTACACACTTTGCTTAAAGCAGTTATCCGTTGCTTGCAACTTAATACTGGAGGGGGTTCGGATGATAACCTGAAGCTGGATTACTAGTCATAGATGCAGTTGTATGGTGGTCTATGTATCTTGTTATATTTCCCAATCGAATCTCATAGGATCATGAATGTCTAGTATTGCATTGTTATGCCTTGCTCAGTCTTGTCAATTGCCCTGCTGTAATTTGTTTAACAAGCATGACATGTTTGTTTATCTTAAGGAGAACACCTCTAGTGAACTATGGACCCCGGTGCAATCTTTACCATTGGTACATCTTCCACTGTTATTGTTTCCTTTCTGAAGACCACTATTACCTTCCACAACATACAGTTAACCCTTTGTTTTCAGCAAACCGGTGAGATTGTCAACCTCACTGTTCGTTGGGAAAAAGTATTGAGTTTGTGTTGTGCAGGTTTCCAAGTAGCTAGCAACACCTTTGAGTCGTTTCCTTTCTCCTACTGGTTCGATAACCTTGGTTACTTACTAAGGGAAAACTTGCCGCTGTGCTTATCGCACCTTCCTCTTGGAGTCTCCCAACGAAGCTCTAAAGTGATCTGAGTGCATTGCCTAACGTGTCGGTACCGCTGAGGTGTTGTCGGATGCAGGACTTCATCAGATTGATCTAACAATGTGTACGACTACATCATCCATGATCTCTAGATTGATAAACACTCGTGTGACTTCGAGGGTAAGTAGATCAGATCTATCTCTCGTTACTAGCATCTCGTAGATCGGATCTTTTTGGGTTTCTTCCTCGGGAATATTATTGTTTTTCATTCAACGAACCTATGAATTACATGATCTTATAGTTTTGTTGATTCAATTTTGACCATAATTTGACATATTATACTTGAGACCAATATCGTAAAAAATATACATTGTAAAACTTTAGTCAAATATGAACTCAATTTAGCTCATGCAATACATAAATCCACTTTTTATTAGCTAAGATGATTGAGAAAGTTAAATATTGAAACACGCGTGCACCATGTAATCGTGGACAAAGAGAGTACGCCCATACACCATCGAGAAAAACCAAGCAGGTTAAAGAAGTGAAAATCACTAAAAGTTACTATTATCAAAGATAGTGAGTGGTTAGCAAGTTTTTGACACAAGGGGCATATGCATAGTCTCAAATTCATATTGTTAGAACCATTAAGAAATAAATTTTCATACTGAACGCTTTGGTATTGTATAATTTCATATTATTTTCTAGATAGTCGGTTAAACTTTGAAAAGTTCAATTTTAATTAAAAACTATGTGCATCTTAATTAAAAACCATTAAGACTCACTCAGATTTTCTTAAGTCTCTGTCAACACCGAGAACCGTCAATCTAATGTTGAGATCCGTGCAATGATACATTCTATTATGAGAACAAATAACACCTTTCTACCTCACACTATATGGACAAATAATTACATATCGTGTATATTTTTATAACTTGTTTATACAAATTTGTAATAATCGACTTAAGCATCGGTCGAGTGAGACTCTAGGAAGAAAAACCACTAGATCCAGTGTCTTCTCTCCATGATATACCTAGGCATTTCTTAGGACGGGTCGCACACAACCCGATGCTAAATACCTAGGCCCTAGCCCGACTCGTCCCGATCGTCAGGCTATAAATTTAGGCCCGAGCCTGACCCAATACGGTGACCCAGCATACCACTGCATGATGTAGTACACTATAGTCGTTGAAATAACACCAATGAAATACCGTTCACTAGTGTTACACCCCTCAGAGTGGTACAACAGAAACACAACAGATCCAAGACATAACTATAGGTTACAACTCAACTCTTTACATAATATCCAGAGAACATTCTAGGTTAAAGAGAGAGAAAGAAACTTTTACAAAGAAGAATCAGGTATAAACAACTAAAAAAACTATCATACTAATAGGACTAGTATTTTAACTAATGGTCTAGCATTGCTGCCATTGCAATACGCTACAGAAATAGGTTCTATGGCTAGAGATTATATTCCTATCTAATCAGTAACTTCGTCTTCACTCGAGTTGATGTATATGTTGACTTTCTTGACTTCATTGAAGAGATTTAGCTTCTGGTGATGATTCCTGGAGCATATCGTGATGTAGACGTCATCTGTACTGGCTTCAGAATCTAGCAAGGGTTAAGAAGATACGTTGAGTACGAGCGTACTCAACAAGTTCACTAGAGAAGGAGTGTTTGATGCTCTCTATATCTATAACCACATACCATAGGTCATAGGCAATGCAAGTTTTCGTAAACATTTCTTCAAAGGTTGCTTTTATTCTGGAAAGCTATGTCCGTCAGCCTTCACGGGTTTACCAGAACTTTCATGGAGTTCCTTTACCGCCACGTTCGCAGCTCCTTTCCGGAACAGGGAGTAACAAGTTGCAATTCTTACACTCTGCAGAAGTGAGTTACCCACGAGAGATGAACTCCTTGTTGCACAACCGGGCAGCTTATTCCCGTCCACAATTCCGTGATGTGGGGCCCTGTAGATGATCCAAGCCAATCACTGCCCTCTCCGCGACCTCATATGTCTGCACGATCCTTCGGGGCCGGCTCACCTCCGTTAAGCCCCCTTTAGGGAAGGATAAAACCCTGATGAGTTCCCGAAGACTATGACCTGGTGATGCCCGAGCAAGTACCCTTTAAATGGACTATACCCCTAAACACCATTCATAGATAATCTAGACACCAAAAGTGTGGGGCGTAAGGGTGCCCACCCATATGTTGGATCCGCACAAGGAATCACAACGTCACGTTAAGGTCGTCTTGCCTCCATACGAGAGGAAAAGGATACAGCTGACTACTCCGTCTCATTCCAAATCTCATGGTTAACGCGTAATATACGACGCAAGAATCACTGGCGACATTGGTTGTTAAGTCCTAGATAATATGTTCCTTTACCACCGTAACTTTCATAGTAGGTTATTACCTCATGGTAAATAACCTATAATCATATTATTATGAATAGTATTTTCTGACCTTTTTTCAAATGCAGGTGATGACAACACTGGATTTGTAAAATACTTTACTGAAAATAATCAAAGGACATGAGAAAGTGTGAACTTGCCTTTTGTGATTGCAAGATTATGCACTCACGGTCTTCAAGACAATGTAAGATCCAATATCTGAAATCAGCATCATTGGTCCGGTAAGGACAAATGTTTAAAGAAGCAATATGCTCTTATGCATAAGTAATGTGATGCACTTTATAAACGTGAATCTCGGGGATACCGTTGATCTAGGGTTTGGATACTGGAAATGGTTACTTTAGAATGTGTGGTCCTTTTAGATAAGTTTCATACTTGTGCTTCTTATTAAGGCTTGTGAGTGTGTGTGAAACAACATGTAATTATAATGGTATACAACAATAAGATATACGAAAGTGGAATGCTATTCAAAGACTACTTATATAAGAATTGCCTTACCTCAAAACCTTTACTTTACAAGTATTGACATCTATAAGTAACTTAAGTGTTAATAATTCTAAGTTATACAAGTAAAGTATAAAGTGATGTTATTACGATTATTTGTCATCTGTTGACTGAAGTGGCAAAACGAATAACTTTTGAAGAAAAGATTTCTTTATTAAGGTTTAAACAATCCTTGGTAGTTTTTAGAGTATGGTTGATAGAATGTGATTGATGTTGTTTATGTTTGCTTGGATAGTTTGGATATGAGATGCCTTATGATGTAATTATAATAGACCAAAGTTAACTATAATGTAGGGGTTCGTAGCATGGAAAACAAAAAATTTCTACCGCATGCACACAAACAAGCCAAGATCTATCTACTAGATTGTAGCAACGAGTCAATAGAAGCACTCACCCTCGAAGATTCCAAAGCAGTTAACGAGAGCAGATTCTCGTGAGTGATGTAGTCGTACACTTGCCGATCTCAAGATCGCGTAGACGATCCTTCCGGCGCTGCGTTCCGGCAGCGCTTCCGTAGTCGGTCACACGTTCAGTCCTCGATGAAGACCTTCCTCTCCCTTGTTCCAGCAGGCAGCGGAGGTTGTAGTTCTCCCCTCGCAATACCAGCAGCACGACGACGTGGTGTCAGAAGTAGAGGGAAGATCCCACAGGGCTTCGCCTAAGCCGGTGCGAGTTATGGTGGATCTAGGGTTTCACGGTGATCTAGGGTTTAGAAGACCAGGAGGAGGAGGAGGTGTCGGCGGCGGCTAGGGTGGCGGCGCTAGGCCGCGGCTGGGCGGCGACAGCGGCGCACGGGTGTGGGGAGGGACGGCTTGGTTGTGGTTCGGGCATCCCTCCCCCTCTATTTATGAGAGGGGGTCAACCTTGGGAGGGGAGGGTTTGAATCCAAACCCAAACCCTAGTTGGATTGAAAGGACTCTTTCCTTCTTCCACTAGGAAACCATTGTTCCAGTTTGACTTTCAATTTAGAGCTTTAATTATCTCTTGCAAATGCCAAACCAAGTGACCTAGGATATGATCCAATCATTCCACTTACCCATGACACATTCATGGACCATTCCCCTTCCGGTCCGGCGAACCTTCTAGAACCTCTCCGATGAAAACATCGGAATCTTTCCCGAACTCCGGAATCAGACTTTCCTTATATGAATCTTATTCTCTGGACCATTCCGGATCTCCTCATGATATCCCGGATCCCATCCTAGACTCCGAACAACATTCGGTATCCCTACTTACATTCCATATCTACTAAACAACATCGAATCCTTAAGTGTGTCTCCCTACAGTTCGTGAATTACACGGACATGACTGAGACACTTCTCCGATCAATAACCAATAGAGGAATCTGGAAATTCATATGGCTCCCACATATTTCTACGATTACTTTGCGATCGAATGAACCACTTACATACGATACCAATTTCCCTTTGTCTCGTGATAGTTTACTTATCCAAGGTTTTGATCATTGGTATCTCTGCATACCTAGTTCAACCTCGTTACCGATAAGTACTCTTTTATCGTTCCCGTGATATGTGATTCCTTGTGAGACAGTCACATGCTTGCAAGCCAATTGGATGACATTCCACCGAGAGGGCCCAGAGTATATCTATCCATCATATCGATGGACAAGTCCCACTCTTGATCCATGTGCCTCAACACATACTTTCTGAACACTCAATGCCACCTTTATAGTGTAGTGACCTCGGATCAAGTAAGATCCTAAGTCCCTGTGATTAACATGCTAGTCCTTGGATCAATAGCTAGCACTCACATTCGATGAAATATCATGTAAAACACAAAGTCTTTATTACACGGAGAATCCAGAGTATGAATTTATTACAAATTTGCTTAGCATTAAGCTATCTCAAATAACAGCGGAAACATAAAAGCAGCTTGAGTCCATCAACGCCCTAGGCTTGTCGAGTGTAGACTCGCGATCCCTACGCACCTTTCAATCTTCGGATTCTGCACATAAGACGTGCAACCAACAAGTTGGGTCAATACTTTGAATGTATTGGCAAATTACACCAAGGAGAGAAAAGACTATCTCTACATGCAAGGCTAGTTTAGGCTGTAGAGTTCATTTGCTCAAAGCTAGTTTTCTTAAGTAGAGAGAAGGAGAGAAGATTTTCCTACTTTGTAAACATTTGCTTAGATAAAATAAGGTCGAGTGGCACACGAGGATATTACGCACCAAGTGTCCAAACAACCAAACACTTGGATATTACGCACCAAGCGACACTTGGATATTACACACCAAGTTCCCAAATTCCCACCCATTGGCGATATTACTCACGCCATGGGGTTTTAAAAAAATTTGTTTAGAAAAGAGAGAGGACGATCCTTCAGAGGCTCCATCCTTCAGATGATCAATGTTGTTCTGTTTCTGTGAACACGGCTGATCGATCAGATTGCAATACTCTCGAGAGTTTGTGCACTTTACCCACAATCCATGATCAAGCCCTTTTACAGACAAGACCATGGTGAGGCTTTCCCTTAGTAGCCCCTCTACCTTACGGATCCAACCGTGCCAAGAATCTCAAAATGTTGGTACCCAGGTGAGGTTTCCCACTAAGTACTAGGCCAAGACAGAGCCCATAATGTATTGTGGTTGCACTGGAAGCTTCTGAATTCCGAAACATGGCAGACTTCTTTGATTCCTGGGCGGCCGTCCTCCACCAAAATCTCACTCGTTTGAAAACTTTGTTTTATTTTGAAGTGGATTTGAGAAGGAAAGTTTGCTCTAGAGAGCCTTTATACTTAGAAAAATTCTTTGTCTTTCGAACCCCCCAACGGTACTTTGTATATATAGCATAGCAAGCAATACTTAGCAAAAACAGGGGTAACCTATTAGGAGGGAAAATCCTAAGTATAGAGCTACTCATGGCATACTACAAAATCATACTAAGGAAAAATTCTACTAGAACATCCTACACATGCATACTACAGAATTTTGAAGATCACATGCATAGAATCAAAACTGGGACAAAGATATGAACAAGTGGTGTAACTTGCCTTGATCCGAGCAGCACTCTACACAATAGCACTCCTTAGCGCACTCCGAACAATCTAACGAATCACAAACATAGATCTGATCACAACTTGCTCAAAACATGTCACAGAGATAATCATGCATGCATGCAACATGGTATTTTATGCAAGATTGGTTTTTCTAAATTGACCAAGGTAGCATAATTGGGTTGCAATAGTGTTAAGGGTGTTACTAGGATTGATTTCCCATAGGTTTAGATCTATTTGGGTCACTCATACAATTCATAGGGTTAAAAGGAGATCCAACCATCTAATTAGCCCCAAATTAGATCTAATGATCTTAAGCAAGGTTTTATAATTTTGTCCAGTAGGTATTACGGAAACAAAGTCAACGCAACAAGGATCATCTAAAACAGAGTTCTAACTATTTTTCTATGAATTAAATACTCCAATCTAATGATTAAATTCTACACCTAAAACCCTACTGTAAACTTGGAATTTTATTGCAGATCTGGGTTCTACATAAAATTATGAATCCAATGGTATATTATAAGATAAATTTGGACAAATATTTAATTTTATATGATTTTCGCAATATTTAACTCAATCTGTAAAAATTGAACCAAGCTAGTCTAACCCTAACTCGAAACTTGCCAAGTGGCAGACGCTGGTTGGTCCATCTAGACAAGGCGGTGTCGACGCAGCGTGCTGGCGCGGCTTGCCACGCGGCAGCGCGGGATTTGCTGGTACCCCTTCGATCGATCTTCTAATCCTAACCGTCGAGCCTAGATCTAACGGCTAAGAGCAAGGACGAGCTCACCTCTCTGGCTGGCGGCGGCGGCTGGCGGAGGTTGGGCGCAACGGTGGTTGGCGTCGGCGTCCGTGTTCCTCGGTGAGGGTGAAGCAGTCGCGGATGATCGCCTCCTCCTCGCGGTCCCGCCCGTAGCCTCAGATTCGATCTTCTCTTCCCCAAGCGGTGGCGGTGGCTGCTCCTTCTCCGCAGCTCCGGCGAGCAATCCGTGGCGGTGCGCTGCGGTAAACAGAGGGGGAAACGGTGAGTCAACGTTGTCGATCGAGAGGTTCAAGCTAGGGAAGAAATCAGGGGGAGGGGGTTCCCCTGTTGTCGACTTCGTCGGCTTACCGAGGCCAGCGGCGGTTCGAGCCCGCGGAATCGGAGGGAGGCTAGGGTTCTGAGGTTTTTGGGAACGGAGGAGAGGGCGCGTGGCTGGGTCTTTATATGCAGCCTAGGGGGGAGTCCTGGCTGGACATGGAGGCGGGAAGAAGCGTGGTCGGCGCAGACTCCGGTTCTCGTCGGAGAGGAAAGGGGAGGGTGACAGGTGGGGTCCGGGTCTCAGTGGCGGAGGAGGAAGTGGGATGGCGCGGGCACTGGCTAGCTAGCTGTCGCGCGGGCGCGGGTGGGCTGGCGCAGCGGCCCAGTTAGGTTAGGTTGTGCCCTTTTTTTTCCTTAAACATTTTTCAATTTCTGTTTTAGTAAAACTTAAATAACTTTTGCATATAAAGTCAAAAAGTGATGAAACCAACTTCTAAATTTTTGTAAAAAGATGATGCATGGCACTAATAACATCCTAATATAAAATCTGTGATGTTACAAACCTACCCCCCTTAAGAAGAATCTCGTCCCCGAGATTCGGGTTGGCTAGCAAATAGGTGTGGGTGTTCTGCCTTCAAGTCTTCTTCACGCTCCCACGTAGCTTCTTCCTCAGAGTGGTGGTTCCATTGTACTTTGCAGAATCTTATAGTCTTGGTGCGGGTAATCCTTTCGGCTGTTTCCAGTATTTTGATGGGTTTTTCCTCATAGGTAAGGTCATTCTCCAATTGAACCTCATCTAGGGGAACGGTGTCTCTTAGCGGTGTTTCGGCCATCTCCGGGTGACACTTCTTTAGTTGTGACACATGAAACACATCATGAACAGTCAGTCCTTCTGGTAACTCCAACTGATAAGCAACTTCTCCTCTACGGGCCAGAACCTTATATGGTCCTATGAATCGTGGGGCTAACTTGCCCTTGATTCCGAACCTCTTAACTCCTCGTAGGGGTGAAACTCGGAGATACGCACGGTCCCCTATTTTATAAGCCACATCTCTGCGCTTGGAATCAGCATAACTCTTCTGTCGGGATTGGGCTACCATTAGCCTATCCTGAATCTGTCGTACCTTTTCTTCGGCATCCTTGATCAATTCAGGTCCAAATAGGCTACGTTCACCAACTCCACTCCATAGCAGCAGAGTCCTACACTTCCTGCCATATAGAACTTCAAACGGAGCCATCTTGATACTTGTCTGATAGCTGTTGTTGTATGAGAACTCAGCATACGGCAGGTTATCGTCCCAACTAGACCCATAGTCTAGTGCGCAAGCTCTCAACATGTCTTCCAGAATTTGGTTCACCCTTTCCGTTTGGCCATCTGTCTGAGGGTGGAAGGCAATACTGAATTCTAGTCGGGTCCCAAGAGACTCATGTAGTTGTCGCCAAAACTTTGAAGTAAACTGGGTGCCTCTAGCCGACACAATTCCCTTAGGAACACCATGCAGACTTACAATTCTTGTCATGTATATCTTAGCAAGCTTAGCACTTGTATACGTGGTCTTTACGGGGATGAAGTGAGCCACCTTGGTAAAGTGGTCCACCACAACCCAGATAGAATCAAATCCTGAACGAGTCCGGGGCAATCCCGTGATGAAATCCATGCCTACCTTATCCCACTTCCAGTCGGGTATAGGCAGTGGTTGAAGTAATCCGGCCAGTTTCTGATGCTCGGCTTTAACTCTATTGCATACATCACACAGAGAAATATATTCTGCAATTTCCCTCTTTAGGTTATTCCACCAAAATCTATCCTTCACATCCATGTACATCTCCGTGTTACCTGGATGAATCGAGTAAGGTGAGTCATGAGCTTCTTGTAAAATCAACTTCCTGATGTCGGGATTATTGGGAACTCACAAACTCTTCCCATACCAAAGGGTTCCTTGTTCGTCCAGACGGAATTCTTTTGTCTTTCCTTCACTTATCCTGACTCTTATTTCTTCCAACTCTTTATCTCCCTTTTGTGCTTCCTTGATTCTTTCTTGGAAGGTGGACACTATTTCCATAGTTGCTACGTGTCCTTTCGTAACTATCTCTAGCCTGAGATCCTTGAATTGCTTGCATAAATCCTCTGGAAGTTCCCCTGCGGTAAGTCCATTCACATAAACCTTACGACTTAAGGCATCGGCCACCACGTTTGCCTTTCCGGGATGGTACTGTAAATCCAAGTCATAATCCTTAATTAGTTCAAGCCATCTTCTTTGTCTCATATTTAACTCCTTTTGGATGAAGATGTACTTCAAACTCTTATGATCTGTGAACACATCACAATGTTTGCCCATGAGGTAGTGTCTCCATACCTTGAGTGCATGAACCACAGACGCAAGTTCCAGATCATGTGTGGGGTAGTTGTGTTCGTGGTTCTTAAGTTGTCGGGAGGCATAGGATACCACTTTCCCATCCTGCATCAATACACTTTAAAGTCCTTGTCGAGAAGCGTCACAATAGACTTGAAAATCCTTTTGGATATCAGGCAGACACAGAACTGGCGCCATTACAAGGCGTTTCTTCAACTCCTGAAAACTTGCTTCACATGCCTCGGTCCATAGGAATTTATTTTCCTTCTTCAATAGTTCCGTCATGGGTTTTGCTATTTTGGAAAAGTTTTCAAAGAACCTCCGGTAATATCCCGCGAGGCCCAAGAAACTCCTAATATCTCCCACATTCTTGGGTGACTCCCATTCCGTCACGGAAGCTACCTTACTAGGATCTACGGCAACTCCTTTTGCCGACACAACATGACCAAGGAATCCCACTTCCTTCAACCAGAATTCGCATTTGCTGAATTTGGCATACAACTTGTGTTCTCTTCGTTTCTCCATAATTAGGCGCAGATGTTTCTCATGTTCCTTCTCATCCTTAGAGTATATGAGTATATCATCTATGAATACCACGATAAACTTGTCCAAATATTCCATGAACACCTTATTCATCATGGTCATGAAGTATGCTGGGGCATTGGTTAGACCAAAGGACATCACGGTGTACTCATAAAATCCGTACCTTGTGGTAAATGCTGTTTTGGGCACATCCTATTCTCGAATCTTTAGCTGAAAGTATCCTGATCGCATATCGATCTTTGAGAACACACTTGCTCCCTTTAACTGGTCAAACAAGTCATTGATGTTGGGAAGATGATACTTATTCTTGATCGTCACTTCGTTCAACGAGCGGTAGTCCACAACCAGCCTCTTGGTTTTATCCTTCTTTTCCATAAATAGGACAGGTGCTCCCCAAGATGACGCGCTGGGTTGGATGAATCCCTTGTCCAATTGTTCCCTAAGCTATTTCTTGAGTTCCTTTAACTCGTCCACATCCATCTTGTATGGTCTCTTAGCTATCGGCCCCGTGCCTGGCATCAAGTCAATAAGGAACTCAATATCACGATCGGGAGGCATTCCGGGTAGCTCCTCTGGGAAGACATCTGGGTATTCCTTTACAATAGGTACCTCCTCCAAGCTAACCCCCTTAAGAGAGTTCACCATGGCTTCCTTAAGTGCAAAATTTGACTTGATACGAATTCTCTTCCCTTCCGGTGTTGTGAGCATGACAGTTCTTTTGGCACAATCTATGACTCCTTCATATTCGGTCATCCAATTCATGCCCAAGATTATGTCTAATCCTTGTGATTCTAGAACTACTAGACTTGTGGGAAAGATGTGTGTCCCAATCCTTAGTTCTAATCCCCGGCAACCGGAGTTTGCCACTATTTCTCCCCCGGGAGAACTTACCCTTAGAGGAAAGTTTATAGTCTCCGTAGGTATCTTGCCTCTATCCACAAATACCCTTGATATGAATGAATGCAGTGCACCAGTATCAAAAAGAACAACTGCGGGAATAGAATTGAGTTTGAACTTACCAATCACAGAGTCTGGTGCATCACAAGCATCCTCCATAGAGACATGATTCACCGTGGCTTTGACAAATGGATTTGGCTTCTTCCCGTTCCCATTGCCATGATTGTGTCCATTTCCATTCCCATTGCCATTGCCATTCTTCTTCTCGGGGCAAGAGGTTGCATAGTGCCCTGTCTTGCTGCACTTAAAGCATGTCACCTCACTGATATCCTTTCCATTACTTCCACTCCCATTGCGGTTTTTATGCCCATTGTGTTTGTGGCCGCCATGGTGATGACCGTTATGGTTGTGACCATTATTGTTATAAGGTGGTGGTGAGGAATTGCACTGTTTCTAGTACGGAACAGAGTGCTTGTGAGGGTTAGACTTCCTCTTGCGGTTTTCTATGCTCTTCCTTTTGGATTCAACCACAATGGCTCTGTCCAGGAATTCCTGAAAGTTGTCAAATTTCTGAGCCACAAGCTGGATAGATATATCATCATTGAGTCCTCTTAAGAACTCCTCCTGTCTCTTTGCATCAGTGGAAACATCATCGGGTGCATAACGGGCTAGCTTGTTGAAAAGCTCACCATACTTGGTGACAGAACGGTGCAGCTGGTGTAGGTTGCGAAATTCGCGCCTTTTCAGAGTCATGACACCAGCAACCACATGATGAGTGCGAAAAGCTAACTCAAACTGATCCCAAGTGATAGCATCAATATCCGGCTGGGTGACTTGGTAGTTATCTCACCATTCTGCAGCAGGTCCTTCAAGCTGGTGTGCGGCATAACATACCCTGTCGGCTCCGACAGCTTGCATAGTGTCTAGCTTCTTGTTGATTGTACGTAACCAGTCATCTGCGATGATTGGTTCAGCGCTGCTTGTGAAGGTAGGTGGGTTCAACCTCAAAAACCGAGTTAAGCGATCCTGTTGAGGTGGTGGCGGAGGCGGTGGTGGTGGCGGGTTGTTGTTGTTGTTTTGCATGTTCTGAGTGAGCAGTTGGATCAGCTGGTTCTGAGTGGCTAAGAGTTGTGCTATTTTCGGAGGAATTTTGGAGTTCGCACGTCTTGGCGGCATCTGTGGGGTTTGAGAGAAAAGTTAAGAAATAGAAAGAAAGACTAAGTAGTAAACTCCTACCCTTATGAAAACACACCAAGCACACGAGACACACTAACACAACTTAACACAGAAAACAACCAAGTTTAACTACACCAGAATTATCTTGGTATTTATTACAATCGCGAATAAAGTTCTACTATAGAATTAAAGGTGGTCCAACTATTACACATCTTCCACGCCTGCCTCTTCCTCGTCCTCGAACGAGTAGCCTTCCTGCTCTAGGGTTGTCTTGTACAACTCCATCTCCTTCGTGGTGGCTTCAAGCTTCTCTTGGAGGTTCTTAATCTCATCCGACAGCTTCTTGGTGGTGGCTTCTAGCTGCTCTTGAAGTCCCTCCTTCTCGCTTTGTAGCTCCTCCACTAGGCTTGACTTCTTCGCTGCTTCAAGTTGCTTTGCCAAGTCCCTCTTGGAAGCACGCACATCATTGATTATCTTGCAAAGGCCTTCAGTTTGCACTTCAGCTCCATCGATCTCCTGTTTGAGTTCCCTAATTCTCTTGTTTTTATTATAACCCTCTTCTCTTGGTTAGCGAACTTCTTCTCTTGGTCCTAGAACTTCATCTCTTGGAGCTTCATTGCCTCCTCCTGCTGCTTGATCATTTCCTCTTTCTCCTTGATGAGGGCGCATAACTCGTCGTTCTTTAACATCTCGAGGAAGGTACCCTTTTCAAGGTCATGGATGTGGCACTCCAAATCTTGATATTGGGTCATTCGGCGCTTGGTAGAAATCCTTTCCTCAAAGGTTAACTCCATGGGAATTCCTTCCTCATCTCGTCTCCCAAAGAGGCCGTCGCAGTGTCCTTGGAGAGCTTCATGATGACGTCCACATAGGCGACCAATGAGTTCCTACAAGCTGATGCTAAGGGCCTTCTCCTTGGAATCACTAACAATGTGGATTGCTATGTCTTCCTCCAGGTTCTTGCCTCGCTCTTTTCCTGGCTGGATGACTTTGACTCCCCAATAGCCGTCCTTGTGGAGTTTCTTCATTGTGCTCCCCTGGATTGTTGGGAGGGGAAGGTCCAACCGTGTGAGTAGGTCCATGAGGCATCCTCCAAAGCAAAGAGGCTCGATGTCCGCGACGGTGTCATAGAGGAAGCTTGTCATCTTTAAGTTAGAAGAATGAAAATTAGATATTTAATCAAGTAGAGGAAAGCAGATACTAGAAGTGCGGAAATTAACTTAGTAGAAAAGCAAGTAAGGCACATAAGTTAGAGGTGGTTCCAATCCTAGGGTCACGTCCTACAGGCAACGATGTGCTCTGATACCATCCGTAGTGACCTCAGATCAAGTAAGATCCTAAGTCCCTGTGATTAACATGCTAGTCCCTGGATCAATAGCTAGCACTCACAGTCGATGAAATATCATGTAAAACACAAAGTCTTTATTACACGGAGAATCCAGAGTATGAATTTATTACAAATTTGCTTAGCATTAAGCTAGCTCAAATAATAGCGGAAACATAAAAGCAGCTTGAGTCCATCAACGCCCCAGTCTTGTCGAGTGTAGACTCGCGATCCCTACGCACCTTTCAATCTTCGGATTCTACACATAAGACGTGCAGCCAACAAGTTGGGTCAATACTTTGAATGTATTGGCAAATTACACCAAGGAGAGAAAAGACTATCTCTACATGCAAGGCTAGTTTAGGCTGTAGAGTTCATTTGCTCAAAGCTAGTTTTCTTAAGTAGAGAGAAGGAGAGAAGATTTTCCTACTTTGTAAACATTTGCTTAGATAAAATAAGGTCAAGTGGCACACGAGGATATTACGCACCAAGTGTCCAAACAACCAAACACTTGGATATTACGCACCAAGCGACACTTGGATATTACACACCAAGTTCCCAAATTCCCACCCATTGGCGATATTACTCACGCCATGGGGTTTTAAAAACTTTTGTTTAGAAAAGAGAGAGGAAGATCCTTCAGAGGCTCCATCCTTCAGATGCTCAATGTTGTTCTGTTTCTGTGAACACGGCTGATCGATCAGATTGCAATACTCTCGAGAGTTTGTGCACTTTACCCACAATCCATGATCAAGCCCTTTTACAGACAAGACCATGGCGAGGGTTTCCCTTAGTAGCCCCTCTACCTTCCGGATCCAACCGTGCCAAGAACCTCCAAATGTTGGTACCCAGGTGAGGTTTCCCACTAAGTACTAGGCCAAGACAGAGCCCATAATGTATTGTGGTTGCACTGGACGTTTCTGAATTCTGAAACATGGCAGACTTCTTTGATTCCTGGGCGGCCGTCCTCCACCAAAATCTCACTCGTTGACCCGACAACCATTTCGCCCAGAAGAAAACTTAGTTTTATTTTGAAGTGGATTTGAGAAGGAAAGTTTGCTCTAGAGAGCCTTTATACTTAGAAAAATTCTTTGTCTTTCGAACCCCCCAACGGTACTTTGTATATATAGCATAGCAAGCAATACTTAGCAAAAACAGGGGTAACCTATTAGGAGGGAAAATCCTAAGTATAGAGCTACTCATGGCATACTACAAAATCATCGTACTTGCAAAATAACACTAAGGAAAAATTCTACTAGAACATCCTACACATGCATACTACAGAATTTTGAAGATCACATGCATAGAATCAAAACTGGGACAAAGATATGAACAAGTGGTGTAACTTGCCTTGATCCGAGCAGCACTCTACACAATAGCACTCCTTAGCGCACTCCGAACAATCTAACGAATCACAAACATAGATCTGATCACAACTTGATCAAAACATGTCACAGAGATAATCATGCATGCATGCAACATGGTATTTTATGCAAGATTGGTTTTTCTAAATTGACCAAGGTAGCATAATTAGGTTGCAATAGTGTTAAGAGTGTTACTAGGATTGATTTCCCATAGGTTTAGATCTATTTGGGTCACTCATACAATTCATAGGGTTAAAAGGAGATCCAACCATCTAATTAGCCCCAAATTAGATCTAATGATCTTAAGCAAGGTTTTATAATTTTGTCCAGTAGGTATTACGGAAACAAAGTCAACGCAACAAGAATCATCTAAAACGGAGTTCTAACTATTTTTCTATGAATTAAATACTCCAATCTAATGATTAAATTCTACACCTAAAAACCTACTGTAAACTTGGAATTTTATTGCGGATCTGGGTTCAACATAAAATTATGAATCCAACGGTATATTATAAGCTAAATTTGGCCAAATATTTAATTTTATATGATTTTCGCAATATTTAACTCAATTTGTAAAAATTGAACCAAACTAGTCTAACCCTAACTCAAAACTTGCTAAGTGGAAGACGCTGGTTGGTCCAGCTAGACAAGGCGGTGGCGACGCAGCGTGATGGCGCGGCTTGCCACGTGGCAGCATGGGATTTACTGGTACCCCTTCGATCGATCTTCTAATCCTAACCGTCGAGCCTAGATCTAACGGCTAAGAGCAAGGAAGAGCTCACCTCTCTGGCTGGCGGCGGCTGGCGGCGGTTGGGCGCAACGGTGGTCGGCGTCGGCGTCCGTGTTCCTCGGTGAGGGTCAAGCAGTCGCGGATGACCGCCTCCTCCTCGCGGTCCCGCCCATAGCCTCAGATTCGATCTTCTCTTCCCCGAGCGGTGGCGGTGGCTGCTCCTTCTCCGTAGCTCCGGCGAGCAATCCGTGGCGGTGCGCTGTGGTAAACAGAGGGGGAAACGGTGAGTCGACGTTGTCGATCGAGAGGTTCAAGCTAGGGAAGAAATCAGGGGGAGGGGGTTCCCCTGTTGTCGACTTCGTCGGCTTACCGAGGCCAGCGGCGGTTCGAGCCCGCGGAATCGGAGGGAGGCTAGGGTTCTGAGGGTTTTGGGAACGGAGGAGAGGGCGCATGGCTGGGTCTTTATATGCAGCCTGGGGGGAGTCCTGGCTGGACAAGGAGGCGGGAAGAAGCGTGGCCGACGCATACTCCAGTTCTCGTCGGAGAGGAAAGGGGAGGGTGACAGGTGGGGTCCGGGTGTCGGTGGCGGAGGGGGAAGTGGGCTGGCGCGGGCGCTGGCTAGCTAGCTGTCGCGCGGGCGCGGGTGGGCTGGCGCAGCGGCCCAGTTAGGTTAGGTTGTGCCCTTTTTTTTTCCTTAAAACATTTTTCAATTTCTGTTTTAGTAAAACTTAAATAACTTTTGCATATAAAGTCAAAAGGTGATGAAACCAACTTCTAAATTTTTGTAATAAGATGACGCATGGCACTAATAACATCCTAATATAAAATCTGTGATGTTAAAAACCTACCCCCTTAAGAAGAATCTCGTCCCCGAGATTCGGGTGGGCTAGCAAATAGGTGTGGGTGTTCTGCCTTCAAGTCTTCTTCACGCTCCCACGTAGCTTCTTCCTCAGAGTGGTGGTTCCATTGTACTTTGCAGAATCTTATAGTCTTGGTGCAGGTAATCCTTTCGGCTATTTCCAGTATTTTGATGGGTTTTTCCTCATAGGTAAGGTCATTCTCCAATTGAACCTCATCTAGGGGAACGGTGTCTCTTAGCGGTGTTTCGGCCATCTCCGGGTGACACTTCTTTAGTTGTGACACATGAAACACATCATGAACAGTCAGTCCTTCCGGTAACTCCAACTGATAAGCAACTTCTCCTCTACGGGCCAGAACCTTATATGGTCCTATGAATCGTGGGGCTAACTTGCCCTTGATTCCGAACCTCTTAACTCCTTGTAGGGGTGAAACTCGGAGATATGCACGGTCCCCTATTTTATAAGCCACATCTCTGCGCTTGGAATCAGCATAACTCTTCTGTCGGGATTGGGCTACCTTTAGCCTATCCTGAATCTGTCGTACCTTTTCTTCGGCATCCTTGATCAATTCAGGTCCGAATATAAAATCTGGGATGTTACATATAGCCACCTAGTTATGGTTTGGTGTTTTATGTCATCAAAGCATCCTTCTGGTAATGGTGATTAGCATGATCTCATGGTCGAAGGAATTAGGTTACTATGTATCAGAAAGCTTACAGCAAACGAACTATTGAAATGACTTGATCTTAATGCTACGCTTTTATATAGGAGTACGTCCATCATACCATTCTCCTAATGATATGATCTTGTTGTTAATAATATCTCAATGTTCATGATCGAGAAACCACGATCATATATTAACCAACAATCTAGTATTATAAATAGGCTTTACCAGGGACTCTAATTTAGTTTACAAATCACACATTTATCACACATTTATCCTAAGTATTAATGTTTCCGGTTAATACTATTATACCATGAATGCTAACATTTATCATAAACACAAAGATATAATAATAACCACTTTTATTATTGCCTCTAGGGCATATCTCCAACATATAAAACATATAACAAGGTCTTTATCCTTATATTTAAAGTCTTGTAGACTAAAGTTAACTTAAAAAAACATGTATAGATTTAAGGTGTAATGCTTATGATATTTGTACCTTGTGTCCTTTGTAATGTTTTCTTAAGGTCACTTAAGAATGGTTATTCTTATATTTAGGTAGTGGTTTCTTAAATTTATAATGGAATAGGATCATTTTCCTTTTTATAGATAAGTGGTTATAGTTTGTAAACAAGGAAGTAATATTACTTAACTACTTATGGATTCAATATAGTGTTTTGGTATGTTTATAATTTGTGGTTGAAGTAAGGGAAAAGGTTTTATTTAGTCACAAATTATTCTTGAAGATTTTATATTTACTAAGGATCTTCTTAGTAAATGATTTATACTTCTGGTTGAATGATAATTCAATAAAATGGTATTTACAATGTTTTGAACCATTATGACTTCATATTATTAATATTTAAGACTAATACTATTTATTAGACTCTATTTACTAATTTTAGAAATATTAACAAATTTTATCTACCCTTATATGAATTATTAATTCAAGAAATAAGGTTAACTTCCAGTTATTAAAGTATTTAAATTTTTATTTAACTCAACATTGGAATATTATATTTTTAACATGTAGGTCTTATTTTTGTGATCATTTTGGTATATTACTTTTATTTTTTATGATTTATAAATAATAAGATATGATTTTTATAAGATTTATTACTTTATAAATACTTAATAAATAATAAATATTTATTTAAGTGAAATAATAATGCATGATTGTAGTTTTAGATTATAGTTCTTATTTTTCTAAGATTTTTGGTATTTTATTTATATTTTTAATAATTACCAATTTTAAAATATGAATTATCCAAGTTTTATTACTTATAAAATCTTTATTAAATAATAAATATTTAAATAACTAACATAATAATATTTTATAATAGTTTAATGTTATAGATTTTATTTTTCTGAAAATTTTCATATATTAAACATATATTTCTGAATTATAAAACAAAAGTTATTAAATTTCTAAGATTTAATCATTTTATTACATTTCACGAAATATTTATATTTGATCTTATAATGTTTTATCTAATTCCTAAACAAAAGAGACTTTTTGTACCTAAGCTAAACCTAGACACAGTCACTGACTGGTGGGGTGAGTACCTCGTCAACATGCCACGCACGCAGTGGACCGGTCAAACGGTGGACTAGGTCAAGGGTGATGTCGGCATGACGTCGCTATGACGTCAGCACAACCACTACTGCCAGTTGGTGGTCGCCGGCGACGATCTATGGCGCCCCAGCAAACGAAACTAGCCTAGTTCGAATCAGCACAACATGCTAAACCCTAGAGTGGCGGCGCCGCTCGGAAATGGTCATCAGAGCCTCGGCTCCGACGAGCTTCGACGGTGGCCGACGGTGTCATAAGGTGCGACGGTGATTTACAACGAGATGATGCAATTTAGGGGTACTGGAGGGTTCAGGAACTCACCCTGATGACGATAGAGAGGTCGATGAGGACCGGCACGGTCGGAGATAAGCACACAGTCGACTTTTCCGGCGAACCCTGACGGAAAGGAACGATAAAATTCGCACCCACCCAAGCTCCCCTTGATCTATTGATGCTACTAAGATGAAGAGGGGAACGTGGCGGTTCTCCTTGACCACTCCATAGGCTTTGAGGTGGACTCTATCGACGGCGATGTGTGGCTCCAACGAGCTAGGGTTTCAGCTAGAGGAGGAATCCTAGAGGAAGGAAGGAAATGGGTATGAGGACGAGATAAATGAGCTCTATGGAATTCTTATCCTTCCTCGGTGTCGGCAGTGCTAATCTTGGCGTAGATGCGGTGGCGGACGGCATCACCGGCGTCCAGCGAGCTGCTTCCAGCTGGAGGAGGAAGACGACGACATTGCTTTTGCGGAAAACCCCCTGGCGATTCTTTCAACTCAACCCGCAGTCCTTCTTCGGTCCCACCCGTCAGCCAGAGAAGAGGACAAGCTGGGCTGGCTGCTGGGATTTTGCAAAGTGAGTGGTAAGTTTGCTGTTGCTACCCATGGGCGACAGATAGAGAAATGAGAGAATGGGCCACGGCCAGAAACTGTTTTTTTATTTGTTTTTCTTTTTTGTTTTCTGTTTTTCTTTTCAGATTTGTATTTTAATCTTTGATTTCAACTTTTCTAACAAAGTTTATTTGCTGAATACTTGCAGCAACAATTGATATTGATTGAGATTTATTTTGTAAACCTTTATGATAAATATTTTTATATTTCTTTATTTTCTTCATATGAACCCCTTTTAATATTTTTTAGAAGCCTTTGTTATTTATATACTAAACCATGGCTTTATTAAATGATATTTCCTTATTTGTTTATAAAACTTAATTCTAGTTAGCTCATAGTTTGGATGGAAATTTTTATATAATGATCCTATATCATTATTTGATGCATGATATACAAAGAAATTATTTGGTTAATATTACTCCCATATATCTAGGGAATAATAGGGTATATATATTTTATTATAACTAACATAGTAGTTAGGGTTTGAATTGTAAATGCTTACTTTAGAGTTTAGGGTTCTTAATATACTTATATTCTTTTGTTGATGTGAGTAAAGATTTAATATCTAAAACACATTGTCTTTATGTTTGTGATCTTTAATGATATCACCATTAAAAATAGACAGTTATACCCTGGAATATCTGATGGAAAAGAATTAATAAAGATGACTCTTAAGCACATAGGGTTATGATAATTGGAAATGACAGAGATGTTCTTAAGTGATTTGCTATAGGAAAATATTCCTTATAAAACATTGTGAAGATAACATGATTTATCCAACAGATGAGATGGATGTTAAGCTTGATCATAGATTTAGGGTTTAGTGTTTACCCAGAATTCCTATCTTCCATAATTCATAATTCTGGACTTCTGATTAAGGAATTCCTTTCCTAGATATACTACTTCTCCATATCCATCATCATGTGCTAACATGATGAGCTTTACTTCACAAGAATATTCTTATCCCTTTTATTCTTCTAAAACCATTTACAAATCCAATGAGCTTGCCACTTAAGCTTTTCATAATCTGATCACATCTATAATTGGGTTATATCAAACTACTCTACTGCTGATAACCTTAAATCCAACAAGTATTTACTTCTAACTCCACTCATACTCTTCCTTAATCACCCTTCACTAATATTACTTCAATATATGTATACATCCAACTACTTTCCTTAAAAGCTTACTATTCTCTAAGAGGAATAACACTACTTCAATAACTCCATGCTATTCTGTCTTTAGCTTAGTCATACTATCTTATATCTACTTCACTTCAGTATCTTATATTAGAGTTCAATCATGTCTTATCCACCAATGTTACTTATACTGGATATAAGCATTCAATCTTGGTGACTAAAGCATGATTATTATAATCTTTTGACCCTCTATGATTTAGATTTCCAATTAGCTAGTCAAGGCTTCATCAATATAACATTATAGTTGTATTGAAATTATCTTCTCAACATCTCTAGTGGGTTAGGGAATGTTATTCATGGACTCTACCTACTTAGTCCAATAGGATTATTCCTAGTAACTATCTTCAAAATTCATCCTTGTAATTTTCTTTGCTACCATATTGTTTTGATTTCCTCCATTCACTCCCATCATATAGATGATATATAAATCTAGCATTACCACCTATCTCTTCTTACTTCTTTCTTTATAGGACTTAAAGGAATGCTATGATGAGAATAAGAGTTAATAGATCAAGAATTGATAGATTAAGAATTGGTGAATCAATAGTTGGTTACTCAACTTTGATGAACAACAGATATTAAAATATGATTCAATAGAGATAGTAAAAATTGATATGGAAAGAAAGATATATGGTGAATGGTCTTGACTTGGTTTCCTTCCTACTCAATCTCACTAAAGAATTAAGATTAGGTATTACCTTGATACTCAAGGTATAAGGAGATGAGATTAAGATTTAGTTGTTACATTCCTATTACTTAAGTTATATTTATAACTTGGTATTCATGAGTTGTGTAATGAATACTAGGATATGATTACTTAAGGATCAAATATAAGTCATTAAGTAATGTAATAAGGTTAAACTTCTACTACATTTGATCTACCCTTAGATCAAATCTTCTTTACCCAAAATAAGGTTTTAGCAAAGGTCATATTGGAACTTATCGCGGTCAACTTGATGATCTACTTCAATTCCATCAAGTTGAGAGAAGCTTCAATCACTTTGACAAGCTTTGTTCAAAAGCGCGGAAATTATTCAGATTTTCTATGCATGAATGCAATGCACACATCTGGTTTCAACTTATTTCTAAGCTCTAATACTGGGATGTTACACCTGAAGCCCGAAAAAGCCTGCCCAACATGGCCACGACTTAAATTGTATATTTGCTGGGCATGCCCGGCCTACCGACCGTCGAGCTTAAAAACACAGGCCTAGGACCGACACGATGGCACACTATGGCCCGACCAGGGATTTTTGGGTCAACCGGGTTGCCCATGCATAGTTAAGCTTCACCCATCTCTCAAGTTCTTAAAAGAAAAGTTCTCATTTTTTTTAAAAAAAACCTCTCTCTAAAAAAGGTATGTCTCCACCCAAAGTTTTTTTGCGGGGGGTCTCCCACCCAAAGCTAAAAAGGAAAACTTCCGCCACCACATTTCAAAACCCCCAAATCCCTAAACCCTCGTCGGTTCCTTCCATTCCGGCAGCTCCGACCTATCCCCATGGCTCGCGACCAGGGGCACCGGTGTAGGTGTCCCCATGGACCCCGGTGTCCCTGCGGACCGCGCCAAGGAGGCCCTGCGGCGGCGGCCCTTGACACCCATGTGCGAGCCTTCCCCATGGACGCCGCACAGCAGGCCCTTTGGAGAGAGTGCGGCATGGACCCGGTGAGCCTCGAGGCGGACGTGACAACCATGCTCTCCTGCCTCCACTACATCCTTCCCAGCCGCCCCGTCGTCTCTCACCACACCGCCCTATGCGCACTCCTTCCACCCCAGGACGACGCCGACCGCATCAGCGACCTCCCCGATAAGCTCCTCCACAACATCGTCCCGCGTCTCCCACCCAAGGATGGCGCGTGCACCGCCGCGCTCTCGTGCCGCTGGCGCAGCGTCTGGCTCTCCACCCCTCTTGTCCTTGTCGACGCCGACATCCTCCCCACCGGATGCGACTCTGGCCTGCAGGTCGCTCGCGTCGACGCGCGGCGCGTCGCCTCCGCCATCACCCGCATCCTCGAAGCACACCAGAGGCCCTTCCGCTTCGTCCATCTCATCTCGTGCTACATGCAGGAGACCGCCGGCCTGCTCGCTCGCTGGCTCCAGCTCCTCGCCGTCAAGGGCGTCCGCGAACTCTTCCTCGTCAACCGACTGTGGCCGCTCCTCAACATGGCCCTTCTCGCCACCTTCTTTGGCATGGCGACCCTCACTCGCCTATACCTTGGCGCCTTCGGGTTCCCTGCCACGGCTGGCCTCCCGTGCGTAGTGGCATTCCCACACCTCCGCGAGCTTGGACTCTGCTGCATGGCCATTAAGAACCGGGACATGAACTTCGTCCTCGCCAGGAGACCTGTGCTGGAGATATTGTGCATCCAAGCCAACATGCTGCTGAAGTGCCTCAGCCTCGACAGCCACAGCCTCTGGTGCGTACAGATCCTAGACGGTATTGATCTGAATCTCGATGTGAAGGATGCCCCACACCTTGAGAGGCTCATCATCTAGTCAGCATCGGCCCGCGATGTTATAAATAATGGGCCAATTCCTTTAGGCCCATGTGCATTTCAGATTTTCCCTAAATCTCAAAGCCCAAATTTGTGGCATCCCATATGTGTTTGGGCCCATGTTTGTGGCAGCTCACATGGAAGTGGAGTGGGAGCTCAAGTTTAGTCCCACATGGAAAGTTGGAGGAGAGTTGCACCACCTTATAAGGTGGAGTGTTGCACCACTTTGTAAGTGAGTGGCAATAAGAGAGATACACACGCGTGCTCCTCCTTCGACGACGCCGCTCGCCCGCCCGCTCGTCTTGTCTCGTCTCATCTCGTCACGTCGCGACGCACGCGCGCGCCGCGGGTTGCGGGAATCTCGCCGAGCTGAGCTTTATTTTGCTGCTGCTCAGGAAAACTGTGAGGTTTTGACAGACGTGTCAAACAGTTAGCTTATTTCGGGTCGCTCCCGGATCGTGGGCTACTGTAACCGACCCAAACGTGTGCAACATGGAATCGGCCCATGTTCGCCTCCGTTAGGGTTTCCTGAGCTGTTCTGTATAAAGTCCTGCACGGCTACCGCCACAGTACCACCGAAAACCAATCTAGGGTTTTGCCATCCTCTCTACTTGCACCGTCACCGTAGTCTACTCCATCCCGCTTGCCGGCATGCACCGGCGGACGGGAGAGCAGGTCTCCGGAACCACTCGCCCTTGTGATCCTATACGGGAGAGGGCGAATAAGGTTTTTGGGAAGCTCTCCGCACGACTGCTCGAGTTCTCCATCACGGGTCATCTTCCATCCAAGTCAGGCGGTGCTGCCTACCGTCGTCTTCGTCGCCATCTGCTTCGATCAGTCTTCCCCAAAGTTTCTACTACGACAACCGAACGGTACGTGCTACATGCTCCTGGTTGGTTATTCATCATGTTCTGCGAGTACATGTTAAGCTGATGTTTATTTCCGATCATCTTGTTGTTTAGTACATATAGTATATTCGAGTTACATGAGCTAGTAGCTGGTTTTGTCATGATTTATATTCTAGAATTAATCGTGGAAATTATGCCTAATAATCCAACAATCCAAAAACCTTATTGTAGGCAATTTCCTGAATTAACAATGGCTGGTTTTACCAATGCACTGAGGCCGGATAAGTTTACTGGTGTGCACTTCAAGAGGTGGCAGTACAAGGCTAAGCTTTGGCTGACCATGATGAAAGTGTTTCAGATTAGTAAAGGCAAACCTAAAGGAACTATATCTGACGAGGATCAGAGGAAGTTCGAGGAAGCCAATACTATCTTTGTGGGATGCATTCTGAGCATTCTTGCCGACCGTCTGTGTGATGTGTTTATGCACATAAAAGACGGGAAGGAGCTCTGGGACGCACTGGACGCAAAGTTTGGTGCTGCAGATGCTGGCAGTGAAATGTACATCATGGAGAGCTTTCATGATTTTAAGATGACAAAGGACCTTCCTGTGGTTCAACAAGCTCATGAGATACAGTGCATTGCCAAAGAGATCGAACTCCTTAAGTGTGCCTTACCCGACAGGTTTGTGGCGGGTTGCATTATTGCTAAGTTGCCCCCTTCATGGAGGAACTTTGCCACAACTCTCAAACACAAGAGACAGGAGATATCTGTTGAAAATCTGATAGCGTCCCTTGATGTTAAGGAGAAGTCTCGGGCTAAGGACACTACTGAGAAAGGAGAGAGTCATGCTACTGCCAACTTTGTGCAGAAAGGAAAATCCGTAGGCAAGAACAAAGGGAACTTCAAACCCTCCTTTAACAAGCCTGTAA
Source organism: Avena sativa (assembly GCA_916181665.1). Lineage (NCBI taxonomy): Eukaryota > Viridiplantae > Streptophyta > Magnoliopsida > Poales > Poaceae > Avena > Avena sativa. The sequence goes on from OV702282.1 coordinate 203,734,314, forward strand.
AGACTACAACCTTCAAGAGAAGAAGACAAACAGGGACAAGAGTGAACTGTCTTGTTACATTTGTGGAGAGCTCGGCCACTTTTCCAAGGACTTTCCAGAACGCGCAGACCGCGGAGGGAAAAAGGCCAAGACTGTCAACGTCGTGACCGCTAGCAATACTGATGGGTATGGTAATTTATTTACTGTTCTTTCAGTATTTCAATCACCGTGTTGGTGGCTTGATACAGGTGCTAATGTTCATGTGTGTGCTGACATCTCTATGTTCACTTCTTACCAGGTCGCTCGGGATTCATCCGTCCTAATGGGGAATGGATCACATTCTTCTGTTCGTGGTGTTGGCACGGTGGATCTGAAGTTTACTTCCAGAAAGATCGTGCAGCTGAGGAACGTGCAACATGTCCCTACTATGAACAAGAATCTCGTTAGTGGCTCCCTTCTTTGCAGACATGGGTTTAAGGTTGTCTTAGAGTCTAATAAAGTCGTTGTTTCGAAACATGGACAATTTATTGGTAAAGGTTATGAATTCAGAGGCTTGTTCCGGTTTTCACTTTCAAAGTTTTGTAATAAATCCGTGAATCATATTTGTGGTGGTGTTAATGATGATGCCAGTATTTGGCATTCTCGTTTATGTCACATTAATTTTGGTTTGATATCTCGGATATCCAGTATGAGTTTAATTCCTAATTTCACTATTGCCAAAGGTTCCAAGTGCCATAGTTGTGTGCAATCAAAGCAACCTCGAAATCCTCACAAGGCTGCCGAGGAGAGAAACTTGGCACCTCTAGAACTCATACATTTTGATCTATGCGAGATGAATGGTGTGTTGACAAAAGGTGAAAAGAGATATTTCATGACGTTGATAGATGATGCTACTAAATTCTGCTATGTTTACTTGTTGCAAACTAAAGATGAGGCTTTAGACTACTTTAAAATCTATAAGGCCGAAGTTGAAAATCAACTAGAGAGAAAGATCAAGCGTCTTAGGTCGGATCGTGGTGGTGAGTATTTTCCCAAAATATTTGACAAATTCTGTCAGGAACATGAAATTATTCATGAGAGGATGCCTCCCTACTCGCCCCAATCAAACGGGGTTGCCGAGAGGAAAAACCGCACGCTGGCTGACTTGGTGAATTCCATGTTAGCCACTGCTGGTTTATCAAAGGCATGGTGGGGGGAGGCTTTGTTGACTTCATGTCATGTCCTGAATAGAGTTCCTAACAAGAATAAAGAAAATACCCCTTATGAGGAGTGGGTTGGGAGAAAATCATCACTTTCGTATCTACGCACTTGGAGGTGTTGGGCAAAGGTCAACATACCGATCCCCAAGAAACGCAAGCTCGGACCCAAGACAGTGGATTGCATCTTTCTAGGATATGCTCCACGGAGTGTAGGCTATAGATTTCTAGTGGTTAAGTCTGAGGTACCTGATATGCATGTTGATACTATAATGGAATCTCGTGATGCAACATTTTTTGAGAATATTTTTCCTATGAAAGATATGCATAGCATTGGTAGGATTTCTTCTGAAATACTTCCTGAATCTAGTGCATCTATTGAGAATTCTGAACAACCACATGAGGAATTTCTTGAGAAGGATGACGATGAACCTCTCACGAGGAGTAAGAGACAGAGGGTTGCAAAATCCTTTGGTAATGACTTCATCGTGTACCTTGTGGATGATACTCCCAGATCCATTACTGAGGCATATGCATCTCCTGATGCAGATGATTGGAAAGAAGCTGTCCAAAATGAGATGGACTCGATTCTTTCTAATAGAACTTGGGAATTATCAGAACGACCCTATGGTTGTAAACCTGTGGGGTGTAAGTGGGTGTTCAATAAGAAGCTAAGGCCTGATGGTACTATTGAGAAGTACAAGGCGCGTCTTGCAGCTAAGGGCTACACATAGAAAGAAGGCGAAGATTACTTTGACACCTATTCACCTGTCGCTAGACTGACCACCATTCGAGTACTACTATCCCTGGTTGCCTCTTATGGTCTTCTCGTTCATCAAATGGACGTGAAGATAGCTTTCCTTAATGGAGAGTTGGAAGAGGAGATCTATATGGATCAGCCGGATGGGTTTGTGGTAAAAGGTGAAGAGAAAAGGGTCTGTAAGTTATTAAAATCTTTATATGGCCTAAAACAAGCACCTAAGCAATGGCATGAGAAGTTTGACAGAACTCTACTTTCTACTGGCTTTGTCATTAATGAGGCTGATAGGTGTGTTTACTATCGCCATGGTGGGGGCGATAGCGTTATATTATGTTTGTACGTGGATGACATTCTGATCTTTGGTACAAACATGAAAGTGATAAATGAAGTCAAGTCTTTCCTATCAAAGAGTTTTGATATGAAAGATCTGGGAGAGGCAGATATGATTCTGAATATCAAGCTTATTAAGAACGAGAATGGGATTACTTTAACGCAATCTCATTATGTTGAGAAGGTCTTGAGCCGATTTGGCTTTAATGATGGCAAGACTTCTCCAACACCTTATGATCCCAGTTTGACATTACGAAAGAATAAGAAGGAACCAACAGATCAGCTGAAATATTCACAAGTTGTTGGTTCTCTCATGTACTTAGCAAGCGCTACAAGACCCGATATATCTTTTGCTGTGAGCAAGTTGAGTAGGTTCATGTCTAACCCGGGTATTGATCATTGGCATGCACTTGAAAGGGTCATGCACTATCTATGTGGTACAATGAGCTATGAGATTCACTATTCAGGGAACCCTGCTGTACTTAAAGGATATAGTGATTCGAATTGGATCTATGACGTTGATGAACTCTACACCACGAGCGGGTATGTGTTTACCCTTGGAGGTGGCGCAGTGTCATGGAGGTCTCGTAGACAATCCATATTGACGAGGTCAACTATGGAAGCAGAACTTACTGCTTTAGACACAGCCACTGTTGAGTCAGAATGGTCGCGTGAGCTCTTGATGGACTTGCATGTGGTTGAGAAACCTGTGCCGACAATCCTTTTGAATTGTGACAACCAAACTGTTATTGTCAAAGTGAATAATTCTAAGGATAACGCGAAGTCATCAAGACACGTGAAGAGACGTTTGAAATCTGTCAGGAAATTGAGAAACTCCGGAGTAATAACTGTTACGTATATTCAAACAGACAAAAACCTGGCAGATCCCTTTATAAAGGGACTATCACGAAATGTGATAGAAAATGCATTGAGGCAGATGGGGTTGAGACCCATGGATGTCACACCTTAGTGGTAACCTAACCTATGTGATCGGAGATCCCGTGAATTAGGACCTGGGAAGAACAAGCTAGTGGTTTGACGAAGGAGAGTATTTTATAACCCTCTGTATGTGAAGATGCATAACTCTCATAATCTGTAAGGCATGTTGGCAACATGCCTTAATGTGTTTCTGTTGGCTTTAATTAGCAAAGATACCGTCCTACAGGGCATTCTTGAAAGAACACACCTATATGAGCTCGACTGTAAACGTCGCGGTCTATGAGACTTGAATGATCTCTAGTAAACTCATAAAGAGACCAGGGAGTATGACGCATATGCTCCAACCCGTGGGGTAGGCTACTGACAGCTAGGTGCTAGTTATGATTTTGAGTGAAATATATTTACACCAAACTTGCAATTCAAGGTTCGTTCATTGTTCAAGTTGTTGATAGACGTAGTTCAAGATTCCGGGCGGAAGTTCAACTTAACAGTCTCTGCTAAAACACTGGTATATGAACAAGTAGCGAGGATTGGCAAATCTTCAAATGGAAATTTGAGATCTGGTGGGGGATTGTTAGAAATAATGGGCCAATTCCTTTAGGCTCATGTGTATTTCAGATTTTTCCTAAATCTCAAAGCCCAAATTTGTGGCAGCCCATATGTGTTTCGTCCCATGTTTGTGGCAGCTCACATGGAAGTGGAGTGGGAGCTTAAGTTTAGTCCCACATGGAAAGTTGGAGGAGAGTTGCACCACCTTATAAGGTGGAGTGTTGCACCACTTTTTAAGTGAGTGGCAATAAGAGAGATACACACGCGCGCGCCGCGGGTTGCGGGAATCGCGCCGAGCCGAGCTTTATTTTGCTGCTCAGGAAAACTGTGAGGTTTTGACAGACGTGTCAAATAGTTAGCTTATTTCGGTTCGCTCCCGGATCGTGGGCTACTGTAACCGACCCGAACATGCGCAACATGGACTCGGCCCACATTCGCTTCCGTTAGGGTTTCCTGAGCTGCTCTATATAAAGTCCTGCGCGGCTACCGCCACAGTACCACCGAAAACCAATCTAGGTTTTTCCATCCTCTCTACTTGCACCGTCACCATAGTCTACTCCATCCCGCTTGCCGGCGTGCACCGGCGGACGGGAGAGCAGGTCTCCGGAACCACTCGCCTTTGTGATCCTGTACGGGAGAGGGCGAATAAGGTTTTTGGGAAGCGCTTCGCGCGACTGCTCGAGTTCTCCATCACGGGTCGTCTTCCACCCAAGTCAGGCGGTGCTGCCTACCGCCGTCTTCGTCGTCATCTACTTCGATCATTCTTCCCTAAAGTTTCTACTACGGCAACCGAACGGTACATGCTACGTGCTCCTGGTTGGTTATTCATCATGTTCTGCGAGTACATGTTAAGCTGTTGTTTGTTTTCGATCATCCTGTTGTTTAGTACATCTAGTATGTTTAAGTTATATGAGCTAGTAACTGGTTTTGTCATGGTTTATATTCTAGAATTAATCGTGGAAATTATGCCTAATAATCCAACACGCGATGGCTTGCACAGGGGTGTCAAGATTGGACATGCCCCTGCGCTGAGCATACTTGGCTATTTGGAGCCGGCACGGCACGCGTTAGAGATCGGCAACACAATCATCAAGGTGCACACTGCTCTCCTAAAGTTTTCTATTTTTTAAGTTCGACAATATATGTCTATGAACAAAAAAATTGGGTGCACTGCAGGCTGGGACAAGGGCAAGCCCTACTACCATAGTCCCAAGCATCAAGATCCTCAGCTTAAGAGTGTGTTGACACCCCCCCCCCCCCCCCCTCTCCACTTGTTTAGCATCATATGTGTATATATTGCTGATGCAACCACGTGGAGCTGAAGTTTGTACTGATTTTAATTAATTTACAGTCCAATGAAACTGATGAGCCTACTGGCAAGCTCAACACCAAGTGCTGGAAGGAGGCCGGTCCCATTGAGTGCATCCAGTCACACATTAAGCTGATGGTCTTCTATGCCTTCCGAGGGGAGCGGAACGAGCTTTCCTTCCTCAAGTTCTTCCTGGAGAATGCGCCGATGCTGACGAAGCTGGTGATTGTGTTCTGCAAAGGAAGTTTCAGTTCGATGACTGAGGCAAACTCCAAAGTGAAACCTCTGTTTGCTGCAAAATGGGCCAGTCAAGACTGTGTACTGCAGCTCTTCGAGAGTGCACTTGAAGTAGGAGACGACAAGTGGTTGCTGAACTTTGAAACAGGATCTGATTTCTCTACAATGGACCCGTTTGCGTGCACTGCTGCTCTTCGCGGGTGCAACTTTTTAGGAGATGGCAGGTGTTCACTGAGGATTGGAGAAGAGGTTTTGGTTTTCTACATGTGCTCTGTTTCAGTCTCTACATGAAAGGCACTGTTTTGGATCGTTGACTTTTGCTTAGAGGTGTGCTTTGGTCCCCCTCTAAACTTAAGTTTCATGGGCCGTTTTATTTCTTTGGACCCGTCGAAACCCATATGGAAGCCACGTATATCTCCGTATATGTGTACTCGGTCGAACTCAGTATAATCCATGTCTCGGACGGCTGATCCCACCTCTTATTATCGCGATCTACGTCTTTGCATGTCATATTTAATTTTTGTTGTTGTTGCTGCTATATAACTTACGATTTTCGCTTCTGCAGGCACATGAGTATTCGTGTACGGGGAGTATACGTCTAAGAGGACCATATGGACTTCGGGTGGGTTCGTACGGTCCTGAAAACAATTGGTATGAGTTTTTGTTTGTCAAAGTTTGAAAAGAAGGAGGGGGGGGGGGGGGGGGGGCGAAGCAAAAGTGTTTTGCTTATTTGCATGAAGACCTACATAAGTTGATGTGAAAGACAAGTGTTGCTCAAATGTAGTTTATGTATGGTTTATTTATTTATCTCTGGCTTAACGTTCATCAGGTTAGAACTCACAATTGCTGATGAATCGTGTTGCTTTGATTCTTGTTGACAGAGATATATTCATGAGCTATTTCATGCTTTTTAATTTCCTTTAGCATGTTCCGTGAAACGTTTGTTCTATCTGGTGTACCTTGGTTTATTATGCTCGTCTAGAATGTCAAATTATTATCAGAGCTCAGCTCTGATGTATGCTGGTCGAAAGAGATTTGTATACGAATTCATGTCTATCCTAACTTCTGAAGGGCCTAGTCAATATCACAGCATATCCAAATAAGTCCAGAGAAGGCGTAGGACAATGCTGCTCCATTTTTGGTGGACTCAATGCTAAATTTATGGATTACTCTGCCTTACTTTTTTCTGTGAACTATGCTGAGGTCCCCTTTTCGTGATCTCTTATTTGTTTCATCCACTGATAGTCATATAAAATCTGAGCAGGAAAACACAATGAGGTCAGGTGGGCTACCTAGTTGAAATTTTTACTATGCCCTTTCATCTTATTTCAGAATGAAAATGCATGCTTTCTTCCGCTGGGACTTGAATACTTGAACTCAACCTACCTGGAGATTTCATTTGCAAACATTAATAAGTACTGACTGTAATATACTAAGTTAATTTTACACTGTTGGTCAGATACTTTTCCTTGTTAAGAGACCAGCATTTTTAGTTCGTATAAGCTGCACTGAAAGAGTCATATGAATGATTGAGCGGATGACTAGAGTTCATCAATAATCAGGTGCTTATGCTGTTGGCTTGATGCATTCATGTTTACACATTTATGATGAGTGGATTTCTTATTATGGTTATACAAATTTATTCTGTCCGTTCTTATCCTGATTTCCGTTCTTAAAACAGTGAAACTGTTGTTGCGTAACATAATTTGTCCAATTTTCTACCGGGACTTGCATTGTGATACTCCCTCCGGACCATATTAATTGACTTGGATTTGTCAAATTTGGATGAACCTATATACTAAATAGTGTCTAGATTCATCCAAATCTAGACAAATGTGAGTCAATTAATATGGGTCGGAGGGAGTACAAGTATTATTTGACTTTTGCTCGTACTGTATTGAAATCCTTTCTAAGATGTAACACTTCCTATTAGTGTTAGTTCTGAACACTTTTCTGCTAAATTTGGTTTAGTCTTTCTTGAGTTCCTATATTGAGTATACAGAGAATATTAGCAAAAACTTAATCTCCTGGGTTTTGGTTTCATGTTGTGCTCAAAGAACATGCCTCATTCGATATTAGCTAAGATGATTTTTTAGGTTTTGAGGGCAGATTTTTTTTTTCGAGAATTGTTTTGAGGGCAGAGTTGAGGGCCTAACCTGACCACCTTCTCTCTGGCGACTGGGAGGATCCCCTTATGGTATTAGGTCACAGAACAAGAGAGAGGCACCTTATATAGGATAGATACTGGCTTGGGCCAGATGGGCCACATAGAACATAAAGAAGGCCTAGCAGGTATCAGTAGCCATCTCTAATAGTTATCCAACATACCTTCTCAAGATGGGTGATAAATGTTAATTATCCCTATCTTGGCACATGCAAGATTACAATCTTTTGTACCCAATCCTTTTGTCCAACAGCTTGCCACTTGTTGTCATGATCTCATATAGGCCAATGATATAATCCCAATATCAATCTTTTCTTTAAAAAGAACTTGTCTATCTCCATCGTGTTTGGTTCAGTCATGCTGAACATGATTATTTGCTTTGTTGATGGCAGACATGTTATCACACCACACCTTCAAGCTTCCTTGCCTTAACAATTCAAGTTTACTTGTGAGGTTTCTTACCAACAACATTTAACTCAAGCCTTGCAACATGGCTCTATACTCTACTTCGGCTGTGGATTTTGAGACAACAGACTCTTTCTTGCTTCTCGAGGACACCAATTTTCCTCTAACAAGAACACAATATCCTGAGGTAGATCTTTGATCATGCAAACAGCTAGGCCAATCTGCATCGCAGTAGCCATATACATCTAGATGCCCATTCTTTTGAACCATAATTCTTTTCTTGGAGTACCCTTTAAGTACCTCAAGGTCCTTTGAGATGCTTCCAAGTGTCCACCCCTGGGATCATGCATATAGCGACTCACAACACTCACTGCATATGATATATCTGGTCTCGTGTGGCATAAATAAATTAGTTTTCCAACAAGTCTTTGATATTTATCCTTGTCTATAGATTCACCGGACTCTGTTATAACTTTATTGTTTTGGCCAATAGGAGTTGAAGCTACTCGATAGCCCAGCATGCCCATATCATCTAAGAGATCCAAGGTATACTTTCTCTGAGAAAGTACTATTCCTTTTGAAGATCTAGAAATTTCTATTTCAAGAAAGTGCTTAAGTATTTTCAGATCTTTCACCTCAAAGGCTTAACTTAGACATTCTTTCAGTTTTGTTATTTCCACATCATCATTTCCCATGATGATAATATCATTAACATATACTACATGAATGGTGATTTTCTGTTTGAAATGCCTGTAAAACAGTGTACGATCTCTATTGCATTGACCATATCCCATGCCACACACAGTTTGTCTAAACCTATTAAACCATGCCCTTGGGGATTGTTTGAGTCCATATAGTGATTTATTCAGCTTGCATACATTTCCTTTAGTTTCTAGCGTGACAAATCCTGGTGGCATTTCCATATACACTTTTTCATGTAGGTCACCATGCAAAAACATATTTTTGACATCAAGTTGTACAAGGGTCATCCAAAATTTACTACACAAGAAATTAGTATTCTAACCGTGTTCATTTTTGCCACTGGTGCAAAGGTCTCATCATAATCAATGCCATAAGTCTGACTATATCCTCTTACCACAAGTCTTGCCTTATATCGCTCGACCTTTCCTTCTAGATTCTGTTTACCGTATAGATCCAATTACAGCCTACTGCCTTTTTTTCTTCTAGGAGATATGTCAACTCCCATGTTTTATTTTTCTTCAATGCCTCTAATTCTTCGATCATTGCATTGCACCATCTTGGGTCCAACTTGGATTTCTTCCAATCCTTAGGAATAGATACAACCTATAGCGAGTGAACAAAGGCCTGAAATGAGGCAGATAAAGCCTTGTAGGAGATATAATTTCCTTTGTAATAGTAATCATAACTATGTCGCTTTATTGGATTAACTTTCCTTGTCCCCTTTCTTATTGCAATTGGAAAGTCTATACTATTATTGGATGCAAACTAAGATTTACTACCTTCAGGAGAATCTATACTTTGCTCTATTGGTTCTCATGTTGAACGGGTTGCTCCCCCTGGATCTGATCCTGTTGTTGCTCCTACTCATATGCTTGTTGCTCCCTTGAAACTTGTCCCCTTGGTACTTGTCTTCTAGAGTAAACAAGTGGATTTTGCTTCCTTCGTCGTGGTGGTGTAGGTTCGTTAAGAACTGCAGGAGTGTCTGTAAAAGTAGGAATCCGTTGCTGGTCACCACATTGCCTCTCCATAACAACAATGGGAATTAGATGTTGGTCACCACATTTCTGCTCCACACCACCACCTTATTGTTGTTGCAAATCATTGTTTCCAACCTTCTCCCCTTATTGACCATCACCAAGATGGGCAAGACCCTAAAACAAGCCACTAAGATCAGTAGAACTAACATAGAAAGGTTCCGACTCACGTAACATGTAATCCATGCTCACAAAGGTTCTCCTTTATGTAGGGCTCCAACATTTGTACCGCATTTGGCCCAATGTAAACACATCTAATGGCCCAATGATCTAACTTGCCCGCATTTGGCATGTGATCCTTGACAAATCATGTACTTCCAAAGAGTTTGGGTGGAACAACAAAGTCATTGTTATGTAGAAGGAGTTGGCATGGCGATTGCATACCCAATATCTTGTAAGGCATTCCGTTGATCAAATAGGTAGTTGTCATAACAGCCTTACTCCATAGGAACTTGGGTACATTCATGGTGAACATGAGAGATCGAGCAACTTCAAGAATGTGCCTATTCTTCCATTCAACAACTCCATTTTGGAGAGGGGTATCAGGACATGAAGTCTGGTGCAGGATACCCTGTGAAGATAAGAAAGTAGCAAATTGTTTGTTGATATATTCAGTATCATTATCATTCCTAATTATCTGCACCTGTACATTGAATTGGTTTTTCACATAGGCACAAAAGCATGTGAACATTTCATCTTTTTGACGCATAAGATAAACCCACGTAATTATGGAATAGCAATCAATAAAAGTCATAAAGTACTTCATGCCACTTACTGACACAACCGAACATGTCCACAAATCAGAATGTACTAGCACAACTAGGGATACACTCCTGGTCCCTCTATTGACATAAGAGGTTCTTGTATGCTTAAAATACTCGCATGCATCGTCGCTTAACTTGATTCGGTTCACTCCATTCATTACATCAGGAAAAACTTGAACATTTTATCAAAAGCCATGTGGCCCATTCGACAATGATGCACCACTGCCATATTCTCTTTTCCTCCTGCAATCGCAGCCAACATGGAAGTTTCATCATGTCCCATCTTGTCACAATCCATGTACCACCTCTATGCCTGGTTCCGGTCCCAATCCTCCCGCCAGACGTCCTCTCCTGAATTAAACACATATATTTATCAAGTATTACATGACAATCATGTTAATTAGTCAAGGCACTTAGGGACACCAAATTAACTAGAAAAGCAGGAACATGCAGTACTTAAGACAATTTTATGTTGGATGTACATTTAACTGATCCCACCCCTTTTATAGATTGTGTTGTGCCATCTTCTATTTGGATAGTGCCTCTATGTGTGGGAGGATACTGAATGTAAGTATCGAACTCACTAATATTCCCAGTGACATGTTTGGATGCTTCAGAATCTAGAATTCAATCTAAATAAATGTTATTAGTGGCTATAGATACTCTGCTAATATTACCTTTATTTGTATAGGAATGGTGAGCAAAGTTCCCAAATGTCACCTCCTTTTTTCCTTCTTCCTTTGGTTGTCCCTGTGATGTACTGGTTGTGATCTCTACAGCAGCTGCCATATGTGCCTTGGGAAATGTAGTGTGATGATGTTCGTATTGCCATCCATACTGCTGTCCACCACCTCTACCATACTACTGTTCATACGACTGTGCACTACCTCTACCATATTGTTGTCCACCACCTATACCTTCACCTCTTCCTATATAGATTCCTCTACCATATGTGTATCATCCTATCCCCCTTCTAGGTGTCCCAAAGGAGGTACATTGATGCTTCAAGTGTCCCTTTACTCCATAAGTGAAGCACTCTCTTGTCTCCCTTTCCTCAATGGTGTAGAAGGTAGGATGAGGGATTGAATCAACATATTTCATCATGTTCAACCGCACTTCCTCTCTATACATAGAAGCAATGGAGTCTTTGAGGGAAGGGGAAGTGGTTTGATGTAGTAGAACAGCCCTTCCACCCTCAAACTCTCTATTAAGAGCTTTCAAAAATTCCATGACTCGGCGGTGCTCAATCCAGCTTGCAGCAGCACTAACATATTCACCATGGACAAGTTAAAGAGGATCAAGATGGTCTAAATCTCCCCACATATGCTACATCTCAGCCATGAATGCCTGAAAATTTTATCTCCTTGTCATAAGCAATGCACCTTATCTTCAATCTCAGCAATCAATATCATGCTCCCCTTTCTAGATTAGAGATTTGATAGTGTCCCATACATCCGAAGCCTTCGTGAGTGCCTCTACTGAAGCGGAAATGTTCGGGACCAAAGAGTTCAGCAACCATGCCACAATCAAAGAATTTGAGGCACTCCACTTCTTCCACTCAGAACTGGTATTATCTAGTGGTTCAACAACTTCACCGGTCACACGCTCATCCAACCCTTTCGTGTTCAGAATCACCAGAGCCCTCCTCGACCACCGGAGATAGTTGGCCACTCCTTCCAACTTGACGTCATTTGGTATCCGTTCATGTTTTTGGATAGCTTCGGTATGAGGAACAATTTCTCCTGCTCTCCAGTAGATGCAACTCCATCACCTTTGATAGTGATAAGTTCTGCTAGCTTCTCGAGAGCTGTGACCAAGTTCTCCTTGTCCCACATGTCTGCTTTCACTACCCTACCTTCTTTTGCACTCCAGGCAGCTTGACTACAAATCAACCTCTCACTGAATCAAAGGACTCACCCGCATGATGCCCTCTTCATAACCTTCTCTTATGTGCCACCGTGGCAGCCTGCTCACTCCTACCCCCTAGTTACCGCAATAGCCTAGCCTTCCAGATATTCCACTCATGTTGGTGTTGCCCTCACAGCCCCTTTCTCTGGTACCATGAGAGCAGAGTCGAGGGCCTAACCTTACTACCTTCTCTTCTCTAGCGGCTGGGAGGAACTCCCTTCTAGTATTAGGTCACAGAGAACAAGAGAGAAGCACCTTATATAGGATAGATACTGGGCTAGGCGAGATGGGCCATATATAACATAAAGAAGGCCCACCAGGTATCAGCAGACATCTTCAACAGTTATCCAACATGTTTCCATGTTAATGCCTCCAAGTTTGATGAACTCACTTTTGGCTTCTACCACTCCTGCTTCTAACTACTGGTTAAGTATTTTCTAGTGCAATGTGCTAACTGGCACTACATAATGTATTTTGTTGTATGCATTTGTGAATTGTTCCCATTTCTTCTCAAAATAGGCTTTCGCCCTGCTTTATAAGTTGTAACACCCTCAGAATCGGCCCTATGCAAGTTTTAGCGAAACCCGCCAAACCCGCATAGAAACGATTCAAAGGTGCCCACCAGGCACTTTCGTGCGGGTGGAAAACAAAGTAATATCATTACACAATAGTCCTCGATGGAACCCACAAAACATATATATACAACAGCGACTCAAAGAGTCAAGAATACAGATATACACTACAAAGATCCAAATCACCTGTAAAACGATATAGCGTCCGAGTACGTACAAGATGCAAATTGAGCTAAGAACCCTGAAGAATAACCAATGGCGTCCATAACCCTGCCCAGGCCAAGCCGGAAGGGTAACCCTGCTAACGACGTCGATCTCAAAACCTGCTTAAACAAAAGGGGTGCCGACAAAGGGCAAAGGAAAAAGAGAGAGCGGTCAGTACTGAGGCCAGTACACGGCGAGGCTAGAATTCGGCGGTCCTCGCCTACATAGGTATGGTGGACTGAAGCGGCAGCGCAGCATGCACTAGAACAACCTATAGAGACTCGATATAACTGTCGGCTATCAGAGAGGGATAAGAAAGACCTATTCGGAACCAATCTGATTCTACCACCCAACATACCCATCTTGGTATTTCCCCCTCGAGACCAAACGAGGAAGTCAACCGAGGAACTCATACAGTTGGCAGTTTTATTCATTCCGTTATCGTTGCAGCAATTACTAGTCAGGTATAGATAGTCGTCCTAATAGAATAAGCAGTGGGCACTTTTAGTTAACCATTCCGTTGTAGTTGCAACACTTACTAGTCAGATACAATTAGCATGAGATAACCCAAAACCCAGCAGTTGTTGGTACTTTTATTTAGCCATTCCGTTATAGTTGCAATACTTACTAGTCAGATACAATGGTAGCAAGCGACAACCCAATCAAGCAATTGTTGGCAGTTTTATTTAGCCATTCCATTATAGTGAAGCTGATTACTAGTCATTATAAAGTCAAATTTGTAGCACTACTTTAGTTATAGTTGTCTATGATCGAGATACTGTGCTCCAAGTCGTCCATAACCGTGGACACGGCTTTCAGAAAGTTTTACCCTGCAGGGGTGAACAAATAGCAACACACACTCGATCAACCTCGGAAAAACCAAATCAAAACCCAACGAGGCCTTCACGACAAAGCAATCACAAGATTCAGAAATATTTCAGGGGGCCACCCCATTAAGCTACCCGCAACGAAGTTAGCTGACTTCGAGACGGACTCAAGGTTTGCGCCAATGGTTGTAAACGACTGGGAACCCGAAAATGTGACTGGGCTTGTCGATACCGCGAAAACACTCCGCTTACCTAAACAGTACAGGTGCTCCTCGCACAATCGTAAATAAAGCATTAAAGCATGGCATAAGTACAGGATAGTAATAAAGCCCCAAACTAATTGTGGCCCCAAGAAATAAGAATGAATCAAGCTCTGGCTCAGGGGGGTCCCATAATCCTCCCGGATGTGGATAGCGCGAATATTCAAGGAACAGGTATCAAGTACTCGGGGTCCTACGGGACACAAGTGGACGGTTAACAACCAAATAACATCTATTGCCCACCTGTGCCTCTGCATTTACATACTTCAATTTTAGTTGTTAAATAGTAATTAAAGTCTTGATAAACTCCAACAATAAACACACGACAATACTCCAACAACTGTGGTACTTGACGACACGCAACAGCACTTGAGCAAGCGACTACGACGCGCAGGTCCAACTATCTACCAAACAACATGTAATAGGAGGTGTCCAAGGCAATATAAGGCTGCAAGGGATATCACGGGTACAAAAACTAGAGCATCGCAACACAGATAACAATAGATCAACAGGAGGGAATAAATACTATAAAAGTAAGATAGGTAGAAAGGGGGAGATGCTCGCCTGAAAACATTGCCGAAGGTTCATCCGAAGATCGGGTCGATACTCGCATCAACTCATCGGCCTAGTCCGTGAAGAAGCAAAGCACTAGCAGAAACACCGGATGCAATATTTAATACTACGGCAGAAGATCGGGCATGATGCATGTATGATGTATGACATGGCAAAGCTGCGATGCAATTAGGTCATATTAAGCGGAACCGGGGTCCCGATAATTATTTACTAGGTTCATGTTGTTTATCTACCCCGCAAATTAAATGTTGTCTTAACATGGCAAAAGATAGCACCGGTTCGCTACACAAATTTAAATGGGACCAATATACGACTAGAAAAGCACGCATATGGACCCCATATTTAATTATGAGGTGAATCGGCAAAAGCCCCCAAACCACATGGTATGAATGCAATCATGAACAATTTCATATGCAACAATGTATATGTCATATATTAAAATATAGGGGTCTCGGATAGGGGTCACACATAGGGTTGCGAAGATCTTGGTTCCGGGGGTTCGGGGCCGGACTCAGGGTTCAACAGGGATCGAGGTTCAGATTCAAGATGGAGAACTTGTTGTGTCGTGACGGAGAACTTGGGTCCCAGCGGTCGATCTTGCCGTCGCGAAGATCTTGTCGGGTCCGTGAATCGGGTCGGTCTTGGCGTTCGGGATGCAGAACTCGGCGTTCCGCGGCGAAGTGCTTGTCGTACCGGTGGCGATCTTGGCGGTCATCGGGTCCGGGAGCGGTTCTCGGCGAACTGGTCGGTTCCATGTCGGCGGTCTTGGGGTTCCGCGGTCTTCGGGTTCCGTGAGGCAGATCTTGTCCATCGTGAGGTTATCGAACGACCGAGACAACCTTACCACACCTTCTTGCAGGAACATCATCACCACATCCAGAATCACAACACCTCCACGACATCAACACCACTCTGCTCAACAGAACATCGCGACCAACAGGAGGCCTTGGCCGCGTCTTCAGGACGCCACAGAAGCAAGGGCGCACACATAGATGTTGGGGTTACAGTGAGCGTAGGAAACGGGCCAACAGCACCCGAGAAACACGTCAACAACATATCGACACCACGCCTCTCAGGTAAAAGGGTGTCTTCATCATCGTCGGGTCGATGGCGCCCTTGAGGGCACGGCGAAGAGGACGGGCAGATGCCGGAGGCGGGGCTACCAGGACCCGGCGAGGCAGAGCGCTGACGGCCCGAGGCGGGGGAGAGACCGGCGGCGGAGCTCGCGGATCACTGGTGACGAGGGGAAGGCGACGACGAGGCACGGTGCTCGAGCGACCGGCCAGACGAGGTCGCTGGGCGGGGGAGAGCGAAGGCCGCGAGCTCCGGTGGCGGCGGGAAGAGTCTCTGGAAGAGGGAGGCGCCGCTCGGTGTGGTTCGGTGGAGGAGCTTGCGAGCGGGAGGGCTCAGAGCCGTCGATGAGGAGGCGTCTGCTGGCGGCAGCGGCCGAGGGAGTGGAGGCCGTGGGCAACGGCGGTGGACGAGGCCGGTTCGGGGACGGCGGTGGACGAGGTGGTCTGCTCGCGGCCTGACGAGGAGGCGGTCGCGCGGCAGCAGACGAGCTCCTGGCGGCGGCTGCTCTGGTGTAGAGAGGGGCGAAGCCCGACGGGGACGGTCGGCGGTGAACGACGGAGGGCGGTCGGGATGATGCAGGGGAGAGGCGGCGGGGTTCCCGCAGTGGCGGCGGACGCAGGATCCAGATGGCAGGCGGTGGCTCGAGGCGGGGAGGCGTTCTGGAGGAGGGGCCGGCACATGGCGGCGGGTGGCAGAGAAACGAGGGAGGCGGCGGCGGGCTGGAGGTTGGGGACGAGGCAGGGAGGTGGGCGAGAGAGGGGATCGTGAGCGGGCGGGGTCGGGCGAGTGGGGAGGTGGGGATCGACGGGATCCCGTGTGGGGAGGGCGTGCGTGCGTGGTGTGTGGTGGGTGAGGGAGTAGGTGGTGGCTGGGGGTGATGTGGTAGGCTGGGAGTGGGTGGAGGAGAGATGAGAGATGAGGTGGTGAGAGGGGATTGGTCAGGGTGAGGTGGAGGGGGGCTGGGTAGGTTATCTGGTAGCATAGGTTTCGGGTGTTCTGGGTAGGTAGGGTTTTTGAACTGGGGTGGCCGACTGGGTCGGATCGGCCCGGTACGGCTGCCCCTAAAAAAGTAAAATAAGTATTTTAATATTTAAAATGGGGCGTTTGAAAACCGTTGGTAGACAAAACAAAATACATCCGGAGACCCCGGTTTTGATTTGAATAAAGACGGGAACATTTAGAAAACCAAACTAGGCATTTCGAAAATAGTTTAGACAAAAACCATGCATGATGCTGACGATGCTCAAATGCAATGTGGCATGATGACATGAGCATGCGGTCATGATGATGCAATGCACAAAAACAACGCGATTTTCTAGTAGTGGTTTTGCGGGGCGCCACATAAGTAAAGCCATACACGACCGAACCGATACAACGTGATGAGGAGAACCTCTTACAAAGAAGATAAAAAATATGCAAAAAGTACATGAAAGGCCAATACTTGCCACCGAAGCCATTGAGAATTGACCGAGGGAAATCGGAGCTCCACGACTATGCACCCAAGAGGGTAACTATTCATACGCCGTCGCAATCGAGACCACAAGATCAAGGGTTTTCACCCGAAGCTCTAGTGCGGCGAAGGTAGCTACAATGGCGCCCCTAGGAGGGTTACGGCACCCGCAGGCATCGTCGCCATTGGCATCGAAACGCAAGACTTTCGCCCGGAAAAACCTACGCCCTTCCCCATGACTCAACCCGCCCATTGTCCCCGAGCCAAGGCTCCAAAACACGATCTGGGAGACGTCGACATCGTCGACTCTAGGAACTCCCACCGCCTTCTCCTCGCCATCCAAATGACAAGGCCATCACCGCCGCCACGCCGCTCGTTGGAGAGTCGCCAGCGCAGTCCACCTTCTAGGGCCGCCGCCCTGGCGTCCACCACCTTGTGCCTAGGGAAACAAAGGATCACGAGGCCATCGGTTGATCGAGGACAACCAACAACCGAACCAGTAGCGCATGGACGACAATTGGTACCAGTGGGAGGAGACCCATACTCCACCACCAAAGGTGGTCACTAAGGATGGCAATGGGCAGAGTATGGGCAGGGTAGAGCAATATCATACCCATACCCATACCCGTGTAGTCAATGGGTACAAAACTTTATCTATATCCGTACCCGTGGGTGTAAAACTTTATTCATACCCATACCCGCTGAGTATCCATATCCATTGGGTACTCGGTGGGTAGATCCAATAATATACGAGTTATTCACAATTTTACGTTCATCAATAATATATATTTGAAAAAATACAATTGCCTCTACTTAATAATAGATAGACGAGTACATGAAAGTATCGAAGTTTAGAATTCACAATCACATACGTTTCCCTAGGCTTCTTGCCGCAAAGATTGATACTCTACAAGTAAGTTTGGCATGTCAGTTTAAACGGGCAGGATATAGGTATACCCATGGGTATAAGTCTATATCTGTACCCGTAGTCATAACTTAACGTATAGGGTATGGCTATTACCTGTGGGTATAAAAGTGTGTCAATACCCTACCCATGCGGGTATGATACCCACGGGTACCCGTACCCACGGGTAAAATTTCCATCCTTAGTGGTCACCGACCGGGCGCAGCAGCAGTGCTGGTCAGGCCCGACTAGCTCCTCCGCCACGTTGCAGCGCCAAGGTCATCGCCACCATCCTGCAGGTAGGTAGCCGGGCGGACGCACCGGTGGAGGCCCGCTGAACCTAGATCGGGCCTAGACGGGCCCAGATCTGGGCCGAGCAGCACCAGCAAACCCTTCCATGGCTTGCACCACCGACCTCCTTGCCGCATGCACCACAACCTGTCGCTGCTGCCATCACCTCCGTCGTTGAGTCTCCACCGCCGCGCCCCTATCACCAAGACGAGCCGAAGCCACCGCTGACCGGATCCTATGCCTCCCATGGCCCTCGCCGCACAACACTCCATGCTCGCTCCACCACCCCGCCGCCTGTCACGCCGCCGCCAAGCTGGTGTCGAGCGCCGCCGCCATGCCTCCTGACGGAAGAGACAAGCTCCCGCTCGGGGGGCGGACCCGCGTCCACCCCAACGCGCGAGAGGACGATGAGACCTCGCCGGTGCCGGTGCCGAACGGGCTTTGCCCGGCCGTGCCCTCTGGCAGCAGCAAGGGGGGCAGGGAGGAGGGGAGGCGCCTGGCGGCGGGATTTCTAGGGTTCCTCCCCGTCTCCTCGCGGGGGCGACGCGGGAGGAGAAGGGGGTCGGGAGCGGTTCCGCGCCTTCTGTTCCCATTTCTCCAAAGAGGTGCACGTTTTGCTTTTGCTGTTGCAAAGAGGTGCATTTTCTATTTTTCTCTTCATCAGCCGCACGGTTTCTTGTATACATTTCCTTATTGTAATATTGAATATTTCCTCTATCCCGAAATACCTTTTACATATTTGTCTAGATAAGTATGTATCTAGACGCGTTTATTATATAGAGATCATACAAATTTAGACAAATTTATGACATCTAATTCAGACAGAAGGAATAATAATTTGGTTCATATACTAAAAGATGTATAAATACATTCGCTTCACAAAAGCTAAAACATCTTATATTTTAGCATGAAGAGAGTATAAGTGTGTGTATATATAACGCGATACTTAATATATTGCCAATCTTGTACACGGTGGTTTAGTAGTGCGACGATTCAAAAATTTATTTATAGGTTTTTGCCACTTTAGTGAATTTTCTAGTGTTGTTCATCAGAAGAAGCGAGAGTTACGATACGCAATAAAACAATGCCGCTAGACACTTTGGCGAGAATTTTGAGGCTTATGATTATGGTAGTATTTTTCTCTTTGTTGGTGGGCTAGTTGTAAACATTTTTTTCTTTATCTACTATATGAACCAAATTAATTATAAAAGGTTTACTTATATAGATGTAAAAACAGATCGAAAAATAAGAGCTACACTATTGGCCAAACGTGGGGAAACTCATACCCAGCGCAACGTCTTGCTAGCCATGCATCCAAAGTATATGCACGGCCAGCTATTTTTATGAAGTGTGTCGTCTTATGAGTCGTTTAGGTTTGCATGGGTTTGCTGGTGTCAATAGTGAGGGTTTGAGTGGAGGGCTTGCCCTCTTTTAGCGTGAGAGTATGTCTGTTGAGATTAAAGCTTTGAATAAATTTTTTATTGATGTGTATATTCGGCTATCCCCGGAAGAACCCTTGTAGAGAATCACTTGTATCTATGGAGAGCCTAGAGTTGAAAATAGACAGCGTGTGTAGTCACAGCTACACGATCTTCAAAATGAGCCAGATCTTCCCTAGCTTGTTTTTGGAGACTTTAACGAGGCACTATGGCAATTTGAACATATGTCACACACACCTAGAAATGAGAACCAGATGACAGCCTTTAGAAATACACTCCAATCCTGTAGTTTGGTAGACCTTGGCTTTAGAGGTTTACCGTTTACCTATGATAATAAAAGACAAGGAAATAATAATGTTAAAGTCAGACTTGACAGGGCGGTGGCAGACAGTAGATGGCGGAGTATCTTTTCTGATTATGAAGTTAAACATATTCCCTCGCCCTGCTCTGACCACGTTATTTTGCAAGTTTTCTTAAAACAGGAACAGAGGATGCAAGATGTAAACCAAATAGACAGTATGAAATACTGTGGGAACAAGCTAGAGAGCTAGGCGAGGTGATTGAGCAGGTGTGGCAGGACAATACTGAACAACAGGATTTAGCGGGCGTTATGTGCAAGATGAAAGCAGTCATGGCAAAACTTCAGAACTGGAGCAAGAAAAAATTCGAAAACATCCCGCAAAAGTTGGAGAGGAACAAAAAGAAGTTAGAAAACTTGCTGCTCCAAGGGAGCGATGAGTCAGAGGTACATATAGTCTCAGACTTTATCGATGAATTACTTTATCGCGAAGAAATGGTGTGGCTCCAACGCTCGAGAATAGCTTGGCTAAAAGAGGGGCACAGGAACACGATTTTTTTCCACCAAAAAGCGATATGGAGAGCTCGCAAGAATAAGGTAAAGAAACTAAAAGATGATCTAGGTGTGTGGCACGATGATCCTTCTGATATGGAAAATATGACTACCTCTTTTTTCAAGAACTTGTTCACTAGAGATCCATCTTTGAATGGTAATGATGTCATTCAGATCCTCCAAAATAAAGTTACCGATGAGATGAATAATGCTCTAACTTGTGATTTTACTGATGAAGAAATTTCAGATGCCTTGTTTCAGATAGGTTCTCTTAAGGCTCCAGGACCGGATGGTTTGCCGGCTAGATTCTACCAAAGGAATTGGGGAACACTAGAACAACAGATTATCAGTGCTGTCAAGCTTTTCTTTGAAACAAGTAAAATGCCTGCTGAGGTAAATGTAGCAACAATTGTCTTAATACCTAAGGTGGATCACCCGACTGAATTAAAGGAATTTTGACCAATCATCTTATGTACGGTGGTGTACAAAATTGTGGCCAAATGCCTAGTTAATAGACTAAGACCAGTTTTGGGCGATCTCATCTTGCCAAACCAGAGCGCCTTCATCCCTGGTAGGCTCATAACTGATAATGCCTTAATTGCTTTTGAATGCCTCCACTTTATTGAGCATAATAAAAATGCAGCAAAGAATTTCTGTGCCTACAAATTAGACTTGTCGAAAGCTTATGACAGGGTGGATTGGGTTTCTTAAGAAGTTCGATGGAAAGGTTGGGTTTCTCCATAAGTGGATCAATTGGATTATGGAGTGTGTGACCACTGTGAGATATTCGGTAAAACTCAATGGAACCCTCCTGGAGTCGTTCTTGCCTTCTCGTGGTCTATGATAAGGTGACCCCCTATCACCCTTTTTTTTTTGTTGCTGATGGTTTATCTGCTTTGTTGCATAAGAAATCCCAGGAAAATAGGTTGTCACCTGTGAAAATTTGTCGGAGGGCTCCGGGAATCTCACACATGTTGTTTGCAGACGATAGTTTGTTGTTTTTCAAGGCTGACCCAAATGAAGCCGAGTGAGTGGTGCAGGTGCTGGACAAATATAGCAGAGGCACAGGACAGTTGATCAACCCCAGTAAATGCTCTATTTACTTTGGGCCGGCGTGTGCTGAAGAGGTTAAACAACAAGTGAAGAACACGTTGCAGGTCACAGTTGAAAATTTTGAGACAAAATATCTTAGGCTGCCTACACCGGAGGGGAGAATATCTAAAGGAAAATTTCAAAGTCTCCAAGGAAAGCTTGCGAAGAGAGTAACGATGATAGAGAATCAAATGGCACAAGGAGGCAAGGAGGTGTTCATCAAAGCGATAGCACAATCTTTGGCTACGTACGTGATGGGGGTATACAAACTACCCCTCGGACTTTGTGACGATCTGACCAAAATTATTCGTGACTTTTGGTGGGGGTGGAGAGAACGGCAAAAGGAAGATGCATAGTGTTGTTTGGGATATAATGCTGAAGCCAAAAATTAAAGGGGATATGGGGTTCAAGGATATGAGAATGTTTAACCAAGCTTTATTGGCGAGACAAGCCTGAAAGCTCATTCATAACCCGGAGTCACTATGCGCCCAAGTGTTGCGAGCAAAATATTACCCGGATAGGAACATACTTGACACTGTGTTTACTGGGAACGCCTCGTCAACTTGGCATGCCATCGAGTATGGGCTAGAACTTCTAAAAAGGGGGTGATCTGAAGGATTGGAAATGGCACAAATGTACGAATATGGCGTGACCCGTGGATCCCTAGGCATAATTTCTATAGAACAATTTCCCCCAAGAAAAGATGTAGATTGAAGTGGGTTTCTGAACTATTGGACCCTGACGGATCGTGGAATGTCACACCGCTGTATACATACTTCCAACCTATTGATATTGAGCAGATTCTGAAGATTAAACCATCAAGAAGGAACGACGCTGACTTTGTGGCTTGGGGACCCGATGACAGAGGTACGTTTTTTGTTAAAAGTGCGTAAGCGCTTGGGATGGAACAACAGGAACGGGAGAGAGATGTTGGAACAACTAGCAGCCGACCATATGGAAGCAATAATGAATGGAAAATGATTTAGAAAATGCATCACCGCCTAAGGTTAAAACATTTGCTTGGAAATTAACATGGAATGGTCTGGTTACGCAGCTACTTCTGAAGAAAAGGAAGCTGGAGGCTTCGGCCATCTGTCGCATTTGTGGCCAGGAGGAGGAGGACTCGTTCCATGCTTTGGTGACATGCCCACAAGTAAGGAACTTATGGTGGGTGATGAGACAATGTTGGGATCTGCCAGCTGTGGAGAAAATGGAGAATTCAGGCGGCGACTGGGTCCTCCCACTGTTGGCCAAACTAAAAGAGACACAAAGGATGTTGGTGCTGATGGTCTTATGGAGAGCTTGACACATACATAATGAGTTAACTCACAATAAACCAGCACCTCCGGCTGAAATTTCAAAACGTTTCTTATGTAGCTATGTGGAGACCCTTCTGATGATCAAACAATACCCAAAAGCGGACGTTTGCAAAGGAAAACAAGTAGTATCACCCGTCGGAACTGTAGACATGAGGGAGGAGAGGAAACAGAGGATAGATGGTGAGGAAAGCAGGTGGCAAAAACCAACGCGAGGACGACTGAAGCTAAACGTAGATGGAAGTTTCATTCCAAACACAGGAGAAGCAGGTGCAGGAATGATCTTGAGAGATCAGCAGGGAGATGTCATATTTGCAGCTTGTAGAGTGTTGTTGCACCGTGCTTCGGCATTGGAGTCGGAGATGGCTGCATGTGATGAGGGTCTAAAACTTGCTCTGAACTAGTCAACAGCCCGATTGATATAGAAATAGATTGTGCCACGGCTGTTAATATAATATGCTCACTGTGGGCAAGGACCAATCTCCCTTTGTCCACCTGACCCGCAACATTAAGGAAGGTTGTACTGAAAGGAATGTTACAGTCAACAAAATAAACAGATGTCAGAATGATGCAGCGCATACCATGGCAAAGCTGGGAAGGGAGTCTAAACTCACCCAATTCTAGATTAGAGGATTCCCTGATGTGTTAAATGAGATTGTAACAAACGATTGTAACCATGTTACAGCTTAATATATTACTTTTCATCGCAAAAAAAAGCTATTTTTATGAAAAAAAACGAAAAGTAAAAATGCTATGGAAAAAATAAAAAAAATCTGTAGCAACTTACGTTTGTGTGTGCGCTGAGGTTAAGGACATGTTTTCTCCTTATATTTTGAGAAAAATAAAGTATCATAGCGCTGAGCGCGAGCGAGAACGAACTGATAAAAGAAAACAGAAGCGGATTCCGGTGGAAAAAACAGAAGCACGAACTGCACAGGCGCACAGACCCTAAATCCTCCCGCCACCGCATTTCAAAACCCCAAATCCCAAAACCAGTCGGTCCCTCCCATTCCGGCAGCGGCGGCCCACCCCGTCCCGATGGACCACCCGCACCATGGACCCCGGTGTGGCGGAGCACCGCCCGACGACGGAGGCGTTGCGGCGGCGGCCTTGGACAGCCGTGTGCGGCCCTTCCCCATGGGCGCCCAGACGGAGGCCCTGTTGTGGGCGAGCGGCTTTGACCCAACCGGCCTGGATGCATACACGGTCAACCTGCTCTCTAGAGTCCACTCCGTCCTCCCTTCTTCGCCCTTCGTCTCCACCCACGCCGCACTCTCCGCCCTTCTCCCCACACCCCAGGACGGCCATGACCGCATCAGCGACCTTCCCGACGCGCTCCTCCGCGACATCGTCTCCCGCCTCCCCGTCAAGGACGGCGCCCGCACCGCCGCACTCTCTTCCCGCTGGCGCGGCGTCTGGCGCTCCGCGCCCCTCGTCCTCATCGACTACGAACTCCTCCCCGTCGGAAGCGACCCGGGGGACCCGCAGGTCGCGCACGCCGACGCGCGGCGCGTCGCGGACGCCGTGTCTTCCGTCCTCACCGCCCACCTGGGGCCCTTCCGCTGCGTCCACCTCATCTGCAGCCGCCTGGACGAATGCCCCGACCTGCTCCGGCGCTGGCTCCAGCTCCTCGCCGTCAAGGGCGTCCGAGAACTCGTCCTCGTCAACCGCCCGTGGCCGCTCGATATTCTTCTCCCCGCCACCTTCTTCGCCATGGCAACCATCACGCGCCTATACCTTGGCATCTTCGAGTTCCCTGACACGGCCGTCCTCCTGCGCGGCGCCTCATTCCCGCACCTCCGCGAGCTTGGCCTCTGCTTCGTGCACATCCAGATGGAGGACATGGACTTCATCCTCGCCAGGAGCCCTGTGCTGGAGATCCTGTGCATCCAAATGAACGTGCCGATGAAGAACCTAAACCTCATCAGCCGCAGCCTCCGGTGCGTGCAGGTCATCGCGTGTGCTGATCTGAGCATTGCGGTGACGGACGCCCCGCACCTCGAGAGGCTCATCATCTTGTCATGGCCGGTCCGGGATTGCTTGCCCACGACCACCACCACGGTGAAGATTGGCCATGCCCCCGCGCTAAGCTTACTTGGCTATTTGGACCCGGAGCGGCACACGCTAGAGATCGGCAACACTGTCATCAAGGTGCACACAGCGCAGCAAGTTTCTATATGATTGTTCAGTTTGACAATGTATATATCTGAATTTGTCTCGCGAAAATTGGGTGCATTGCAGGTTGGGACAAGGGCGAGTCCGAGCACCATGGTTCCAAGCGTCAAGATCCTCGGCTTAAGAGTGTGCTTTGCAGTACGCAAATATGCCAAGATGATGCCCGGCTTCCTCAGATGCTTTCCCAATGTTGAAACGCTGCATCTTGAGGTGACACACCACACTCACCCCCTTAATCTGGCATCAATTTTCCATTTTAGGCACTTGCATCATCAATACATACTGCTAATGCTTCCATCTGGAGCCAAAGTTTTTACTTTTTCTTTGGAGATGAGCTGAAATTCTTACCCATTTAACCACTCTGCAGTCCAACGAGGCTTACGAGCCCACTGGCAAGCTCAACAGCAAGTTCTGGCAGGAGCTTGGTGCCATCGAATCAGTGCAGTCACACATTAAGCTGATGGTCTTCTATGGCTTCCGAGGGGAGCGGAGCGAGATTTCCTTCCTCAAGTTCTTCCTTGAGAGCGCACGCGTGCTGACGAAGCTGGTGATCGTGTTCAGCAAGGGAAGTTTCACTTCAGTGGCCGAGGCGAACTCCAAAGTGAAACCTCTGTTTGCTGCAAAATGGGCCAACAGAGACTGCTCACTGTTGCTCCTGGAGAGTGCGTTTCAAGGAGGTGAAGACAAGTGGTCGCTGAACTTCAAGACAGGGTCAGATTTCTCTACAAGGGACCCGTTCGCCTGCACTGGTGCTCTTCGCGGGTACAATTTTTAAGGAGATTGCTGGTGTTTACTGAAGACCGGAAATAGTATGTTTTTTGAGCTTAATTCTTTTGCAATCTCTACATGCAAGACACTTTTTTGGATAGTTGGCTGGGTTCTCTTTGTTTTTTGGCAGAGCTCTATGTTTTATTTGCATGATGACTTCCAGACACTGATCAGGTCAAATGCAGCTTTGGCCTGACACTGATCAGGGTCAGAACTCAGCAATTTCTGCTGAATATGTTGCTTGACGCTGGCAGACAGAGATATGTTTGTGAGCCATTTCATGCTTTACTAATTTCCTTTACAGTAGCATTTTCTGTACAATGTGTGCTCTGTCTGATGCACCCTGGTTGATTATGCTCGTCTGGACTCAGCTGTTTCCCGTTGTCCTTATGAGACACTGTTATGTGCACATGACATGTTATGTGTATACCCAAATAAGCTTCGTCATGCAGACATGTAGTGGTTCTTGGACTTGAGTACTTCGGAACGAGCTGAAATAAGCTCAGTAGAACAGATCTTGCTAGAATGAGAGCAAGATGAATCTACACCAGTGAAATATATTCTAAAACCCAAGCAAGATTAATATGACAAAAATAATAAAATATGTGGATTAACACAATAAAACAGCATCTGTTATATTATGGAGACTTAAGACTGATAGTGCGAACACATTGTCACACTGTTAGATTGCCGTGTTAGCCACTGAGACAATGAAACATTAAACCCTTTTTCCTTTTGCTATGGTGATTTCTATATTGGTATTATATGATCAGCATTGCTGCTACTGTGCAAAGGGACCGTTAGTTGTTTGTTTTGACAGGGATCTTTTTCCTGGGTCAGGCCTTCGTGCCGCGGAGACCTTAGAGTCGGTGCTGGTGCTTTGGCTCGCCGTACTGCTGCCCTTCGAAGAACTCGCCTAGGAGCTTGTCCACCAGTTCAGGGCTGTATCTGATGTACTTCAACGGGTTCTTGCCGCTCCCAACAAGATTACTGCATGCCAAAATGGGTAGTACGGTAGTTATTATTATTATTATTGGAACAACTGGGACATTATAAGTTCGATGATTTTTTAAAATGAAGTTGGATGAAATCTTGGAGAACAACAAAAAATAATTCTCCAAAACTTATGTCTTGGGCCGCACCCCGCCAGTAAACCACTAAATGATTAGGGCTTAGAGGATAGACATAGTAGAGTAAAACGTATTGTCCTTACTGATTCTCGAATAGAAATTATGGGATATAGCCAACTAAACAATTCAGCGGGGAAGCTAATGGCAACAATCAACGAGTTCGTCTGGAGTGCTAGTTAGGAGATCATGCAAAGTGATTGGCATGATGACGTACCCGAAACGCTTAATGAAAGATCGATAGGCTGGCAACAGAACCTCAGCTATAGCAAGCCTCAAGGATTCACGCAATTCTTGATCAGGTACAATCCATAGAGACTGCTTTGCGTGAAGCTCTTCAAATTGTGTATTGAAAGCTTTGAACCTGCCAAGCAAAAAGTGTAAAGTCTTGGGACTAATGATTCTTCTATCATGACTATGCCAAGCTAGGTACTGACCGTTCTTTGACCACGGCTCTTGAAACCCCGCTACTGCTATTAGCGTCTGATGCTGCTGAGGAACCAGTGCTGCCTGGCGCACCTTGTACTGAAAGTGCCTGAAGAACCTGAAAAAAATAAAACAGAAGCAGTGTAGCTATACTCAACAGGTGTTTGATATGTCCAATCATGCAAATACAGCACGACAACGATGTTAACTACTGAACCACAAGACATGGAAGAAAACATTGCCAGGCAAACATAGATATTAGCAACCATATTAAAGCAAAGTTCCCTGCAGCTCAGCATTGTCACATGTTTTCCTTGCAAAATTCAGTTGAATTAAGACAAAGTGTGTATGTACCAAGTTTCTTAATAATGGAGGTATAAAAGGAATCCACAGACGTGGCCTCTTACTAAGATCCGCTTTATAAAAATTCCTAATGGATGTAAGGCCATGTACAATGATGGTGCTTAGGGTGGGTGCTTAAGGAAAAAAACCCGGGGTTTTTGCCACGCAGGAGTCATCTGGTGCTTGAGGATGGGAATGAGTTCCTGATTTGGCTTCGATGCGCTAATTTTCCCAGCGCAGGACTGGACTAGCGTATGGATTTGGCTCCCCCGGTGCTTGCTTCTTCCACCAGCATATGGATTTGTCCAGCTACATGCAGATGTCGACTCAGAACTCTTGTATTCCAGTTCTTGCTTGCTATGTGCTTATTCCTCCAAGTGCGGCCCCTGGGAAGCTGCAGTCTTTCTGCATCCCGTCCATGCTTTTATAAAAAAAATCTAAGGTATGTGCTGTTATTTCCTCTGATACGAACACGCCTGTAGCATGATAATTTTCAGTTCATCACCTCCTTGGAAGCTTGCAAAATTCATATGTCCTACAGATCAAGGAGCTCGGGCAACGGGATGGACCGTGGAGCATGCCGGCGCTGGGGCCGATGTGTCCGAGCTTGGTGTACTAGGACGGCAAGGGAGAGGCAGAGGCCAGGAAGCGGCCCGTGATCGAGTTCCATGAGGAAGGGGTGTCCAGCACCCGATTGTGACGGAGGTCGTGCTCACATTGCCGCCACCATATGCGCCCTCTGCCACCCAACACGCCGTCCCTGAGCTAAGCTGTCAATACTGTAGCTAGGGAATAGCTAAGCTGGTGATCTTGAGCTGCGTCTAGATGGCATTTTACTACGGGTTTGAGGGACAAGTGCTTAGTCTGGGTGCTAATGAGGCAGTCCCACAACCAAAGCACCGCGGTAGACCTGCTAGCGTTGGAGTAAATGGTATTTAGTCAGGTGCTAGGTGACGTTACAGCCCTCTCTCTCCTTAAGCACCTCTAGTTAAGCCCCTTGCATTCTACATGCCCTAAGCAACTGAAATTGAACCCAAAATGCAGAAGTGTGGGGCACAATATTGATGTGTATGGATTTGCTTTGCAGGTTGCAGACACAAGATGCAGGCCGATGTGATCGCTTCCAGCGCTATGGAGCTGTGGTGAGAAAATAATGCAGTAGGATTGAAAGAATAGAGAGGAGATCAGACAGAGTTACTCATACTCAGGTTAAGATATAAGGACCTTCAACCATTCCTAATATGACAACACTTCCTTCTCCTCCTTAATATACCATAGCTCCTAAATCTCCTTCAACTGTCCTACTTCTGTCCAGACTCTTTTCCTGGCTGACCTACTCCTGGAGTGTATTATCTTGGACGCCATATTTTGATATAGTTGTCCCTACAATGTGTCCACAACCACAACAGCTATACTCTCATAACTGCAAATAAATTGTGATTTCTTAAACAGGCAGCTCTCCTTATCGTTTTCACCATAAATTATCCGCACATTTGTAACATCACACAGCCAACCACAAAGGGAATATGGTGTGCCCAATCACTAGAGGCTTCCATGATCCACTAACCTTTGCCCAAGAAACACGTTTGTACTGATTGGCATTTTGCTGCACAATCCTACGATGCCTCTGAATCCAGTCATCACCAAGTATATCCTTTGCTTCTGATCTGGGGCAACGCAAGAGATCGCTAAATGAGCAGATTGCCACAATATTCTAGGATGCATATCTATAGAAATAAACCGAGCATACCTGCGAACTGATCTAACCATATAGTGAACATTGTTCATAAGAAATAAGTGAGTCAGTGAAGGATCCTTATACTGTTTGGACTTTCCATCTAGGTTATTCTGTAGCGCTTGCATTATCCTCATAGTAACAACGGCAAGTTGAGATTCTGTTTCACTGCCAGTTTCAAATTCCTGAAATAGAAGCTTCAGCGTCGATTGGTAACTGCTCATATGAAATAAAATTGGTTAGTGTAATATTTGAACACAACAGCAGGAAGTCTACCAACAAAATAGATCTTTCTTAGTTAACAAATGAATAAACCCAATATTTCACCTAACTGTAAGCCAAAGACGTAGAATAGAAAGTGAATATGCAAGCAATTTTCATTTCACCTATATAGTTATTACTGATTGCCCTGCTATGATATTGGCAATTGAAATCCTTTCTAGGGCCACTAGCAACTAGTGTATACTTTCTCCTTATTGGAGATGAAGTTCAGAATAATTCTTGAAGGATATAAACCTATAGGTCCAGGGTTAACTCGTCATGGCTAGCTATCTTTGTCAGAAATCAGGAAATTACAGTTCTATAAATCCATAAATTGACTATTAGGTGAAGAGGAGAAAACTTACTCAAACAGGAATTTAACATAATTAATCACATAGCTTGTCAAAGGATGCACAGTTCCATCTTGAACAATAGTCTTTGAAGCATCCTTTTCAACTGCTTCCTCAAAATCAGCAAAGGTTTCTTGAGCGGTTTGTGCCAACCGCTTAGTCAAACCTAATGCTGCCTCTCTCATCTCAGAGCAAGGCTTTCCTTCAAAAATCGCCTCAATCTGATAGCAAGTTCAAACAAAGACGCGGTGAAATTTTGGTAGTGGTCATCAAAAGCATCACAGTAAAAGTTGAAAAAATGTCACAATAACATGAAACCCCACATATAAATTCTGCAAGCAGAACAAGTTAAGCATTTAGAAGGCAGGTACTATAAATTACTTCCAGAATACCTCCGATTGAAGTTCACGCATTACTTCGTACATGTCTAGCAATACAAACAGCTTTTCAGGAGACCTTTTGCTTTTAGCAACAGCATCTCCAAAGCTGAGGAGGGTCACAACGCTGTTTGTTGCCATTTCTGCAAAACACTGGTCCTTGTTAAAGTTGACACCATCAAAAATCTGATCACAGATTCTTCTTTCTCCTGCTAATAGTAGTTTAACCTGTTTGAAAGCATAATATGTTAGCATGATTTTTAAGTCCAAACTAGCAAACACAGTCTGGGCCTTTTTCTAGAAGGGCCCTCACCGCAATACGCATAAAGTGTATCCAGTTCCCAATTTTAGCCTCTAAAGCCTCCCATTGCATCTTCTGTACATCATCTTTAGTAAGCTTTTCTACTCCCAGCTTCCGAAGGCTTGACTCTAGTGCTGAACCACGGGAATCTCTGAAGAAAAAGGGACAAATTTTGCTTCAATTTTGCACAATGAAATGCATGGGACAGAAATTTGAGAACCAAAGTAGAAAAAATGAAAATATGTGATCCTACCTGTAAATTTTGTAGCATGACTGCTGATTTCCACCCTGAACCAACTGCTGAGCTATGTCATTCATGAGCGGCAATACTCTTGGAGGAACTAGTGTTGGGGTCCTGTATACAGCAGTCTCCAAGCCTTTGGATGGATGCTCAGCGTGGTTATCATCCCCATCATCGGCTTCATTGTCGTCCTTTGATGGCCGTAGAGACTTGGGTAGACAATCAAAGAGCCGATCGGGCTCAATAGGTTTGCTGAATGAACAGATAAATCAACACAAACAACATTCTTTCATTGATATACAAGCAATAAACAGGACGTTAATTCAGGAGCGAATCTGCAATAAGATTGAGTAGCTTACCTGTACGTACTCATCAGCTGCTTAAATTCTTCTTCAATCTTCAGGGAAGACTTTGCTAATAGACTGTTGACGTGATTAAGAATTCCGTCATTGTTCCTGAAGTTTTTATTGGAGGAAAAGAATTTGGCGATTCCTTTCAGCATGTCCACTGCCTCCAGGTAGCCCTCCAAATCCTCATGGGGACCCCTCATTATCGTCGCCTCAGCCTAAAACTCAAAAGCAATGTTTAATTTAGTTAAGTTCCCAAAAATAAAAGCCTTTTGCATTCTACAAGAAAATAACTGCCAATATCGCATAATCTAGAAAAGGCAACTATTGATAAGACATCAAACAATCATCTAATAGTGACCCAAACTTATGACCTAAAAGTGGCAAACTATATCACTCACTCGTTTATGTACAGAACAAAATTGTATGAGTTTTATTGTGTTAGGACCAACAAAACCATAATAGTACATTTGTTTCAATGACGCCACTGTTATTTGACCACGGACACCAAGCATATATATAATATATACCCAACACATTTTAACCATTGCAACCACCGGCTCTAATTGGGCACATTTTAACCATAAACCGTCTTCCAACAAGAAAAAAACAGAACAAATTCACCACCACACCCAGTTAAAAATGTTTGAAATTTCAAGGTGGGGTCAGGTCAGTTCGTGTACCTTACGGGCAAGGTCGAACTGGGTGAGGATGGCGTCGCCGGACTTGATCGTCTTGTCGATGTTCTCGTGCGCCATCCGGATGGCATGCGTCCTCACCTGCATTTCACCCGCAGAAAATCGAGTCGGTGCGAAATGGATGTGCGAATGATGAAACGGGAAAGGAGGGAACCGGAAGGGGGAGCGGGGACCTGGGTGGGGCGCATGGCGGCCTCGAGCGCGGAG
The DNA here is from genome assembly GCA_916181665.1 of Avena sativa. NCBI lineage: Eukaryota > Viridiplantae > Streptophyta > Magnoliopsida > Poales > Poaceae > Avena > Avena sativa. Next base: position 203,766,797 of record OV702282.1, read on the forward strand.
AGGCGGTGGTCGAAGGAGCCGAGGATGGAGACCATGCCCTCCGTGTTCCCCTGGCTCTTCTGCAGCGAGTCGCGCAGCATGGTCGCCCGCCGCGACAGCGCCTCCATCGTCCGCGGGAGCGCCGCCATCGACATTTTGGCTCCCCTGAGCCTCCTCCTCCCAGATCACACGACACGCCCCGTCCGCTCTCCGTCCGAGGCCGGCCGGGGAGATCTCGAACGGGCGACGACGGGAATGCGCGCTTCGAGGAGGAGGCTCCCCGGACGCGGGCCGCAGTACGGAGAGATCCTTCCGGAAGCTTCAAAAAAGCCTTGGGCGTGGCGGGAACGGCGGAGAGGCGCGATTCGGTGGGTGGGGTCGTCGGCGACGACGTGGCTGTGTCGCCGCGGAGAGGAGGAAGAGAAGAATGGTTCGAACGCGCCTCTCCGAGATTCGCGCGCGTGTTGACCACGGATCACGCGGACGGCGAGGATGGGTTCGGCGCACGGAGTAGGTTGCAGGGAGAAAAAAGGTGGTTAGCGGGCACCCGGTCATTCGGACGCGCCGAGATCAGAGTCAGACGCGGGGCGGTGTGGACCGGGTCCACCGCGCGGCTTATCCCGTGCTGGATGGATTATACGGTACGTTTTCCACAAAGAACCCTCCGGATTCTTCGAAATTTCGAATGCTGTGTCTATTTTTTTTATTTTATTTTTTGAACCGAGAGCTTGAGAGTTTTTTTTTCGAAATTTTACCGATCTACAATAATCATGAACACACTATAAAGAGTTTTAGAAAATAAAAATTACAAATCATATAAGCCCGAGAGTTGATCGCAAGAAACCATATGAGTCCGAGACAACTTAGCAAAAAAAAATGAGTCCGAGACAAGCTGAAAATGCTAAGCAGGCGTCGGTCATCTGGGTGTGCTCTTGAAGTCTTGATCGACCGCCCTCGGATGTGCTTAATAGGGACCTCCTTCCGATAATACATGGCGTATAAGTTTTGTCCATAGTCAGTGCGTTATGAATTTGACTGAGCATACACATAAAAATACGATCTACAATAGCAAATCAATATAATACTTTCCATAATGTCTCTCAATATTTTGATGTGCTTTACCTCTACTAGTAATCTTGCACGTGTTTTGCAATATATATCAACTAAAACATACACAAGCCTTCTATATATGTAAACAATACAGTAAAACGATAAAATTCATAAGCTCTCTCGTTCGGACGCGCCGAGATCAGAGTCGGACGCGGGGTGGTGTGGACCAGGTCCACCGCGCGGCTTATCCCGTGCTGGATGGATTGTACGGACCGTTTCCAAATAGAAATCTTCGGATTCAAACGGTTGTGTCATTTTAAACACGGGCTAGAGCTCTCTCGGTGCTCTTGATTGGCATGCTTAATGTAAAACCTCCGAATTCAAACCTTGTGTCATTTTAGCGGGCTAGAGCTCTCTCAGTGCTCTTGATTTACCTACTTAATGCGACCTCTTTCCGATGATACATGGCGTATGGTATAAGTTTAGTCGAAAGTTAATGTATTCTAAATTTAACCGAGCATATACATAAAAAGTATGGAGATCTATAATAGCAAATCAATATATTTTTCATAATGTATCTTTCAATATTTTGATATGTTTACTTCTACTAGTAACCTTGCACTTTTTTCGTACAGAGTAATATATCTCAACTAAAATATACAAATGCCTTCTATATGTAAACTTGTATACATTAACACGATAAAATTCATAAGATCTCGCGCGAAGATGGATTCATTGGAATAATGGCCATCCATGCTCTACATCGATAAAATTAATTGTCAATACTGTCAATTGATTTAAGTTTTGTCATGGCCTAGAAATAGGTGTTAGTCTCAATACAATTTTTTCTAACATTTGTATGCGCAAATAGCTCATGACAATCTGCATCCAAAAGCTTCGTTGTATTAATATTTTGGTGACAAATATATCAGACAACACGAACTCTAGCAGATCACAAAGAAACCAAGAAGACAATTTGGATCGTAGTTAATCCTTTGTTATGTTTTCTTCCTTTAGGAAAAAACCTCTACAAGAGGATTAAATTCCACTTCGACAAAACAAGGGGTAGGAGAAAGAAAACCACTCCTATGCCGAGAAATCTCGGAACCTCCATATAGCAGGAGAACAAGTGACTGCGGTTTGAACGTTGCTACTAGCTTTCCGAGCGCAGTCGCAGCACGCAACAAGAGGGTCCCTTAGGCTGGTCCTAGTGCAATACATGTATGATACTACCCCTATAGTGATTAGTATCATAGTACCATTATATTTAATTTTTTATATAATCTCAATGCAATTGTGTGTATGAGATATATTTTCCATTAAGTTACCTAGTTCCACATGCTATGATACTACCACTAACATCTCTCTTTATTAATTGTGATGCTACATTACAATTTTGCCAAGGTGGTATGCATAATACTTCTTACGATACTATCACTACAACTAACCTTAGTCCCATAATAAACAAGGCAGCCCCGAGATACTATAGTCCTACAGATACAGTAGACAACTTAGAGCAAATATGTTTGAAAACTCGTTGTGGCACCGGAGCAGCAGTGCTCTCTGTATCTCTGCCGTCCAGGTTCGTTACAAGCCCATCACATAGTTTGTATCAAGGCCACCTCCCGCGAGCTAATATATGATATTTAGTCTGGTATTGTTGTACTCCCTCCGACTCGTATTAGTTGACTCAAGTTTGTTTAAATTTAAATGAATCTAGACACTATTTAATATATAGGTTTATCTAAAATTTGACAAATTCAAGCCAACTAATATGGGTCGGAGGGAGTATCAGCATTGTAGCGGGTCCGTCACAGTGCGTCTAACTAATATCTACTTCCTCTGCACATGTGCGCCATAGTCAAAGAGGTGTGTCCTCCAAGACTCCAAGGCTGGCACCAATATGAGCCCACAGCTTTCAGTGATGTGCCATGTAGAAGACCAACTTGGCCACCATGGCAACAAGAACAAATCTATGTGTTTTTTACAAACAAAACTAATCTACTTTGTTCAGTATGTGTGCTCCCAAGTGGATTGGTCAGCGCATTTCAGGGACAAGGCACATGTAAAACATAGTCTGGTTCGTTAATCAAAGCATTTCACTTACCTAAAACACTTAAGTAAAAACATGTATTGCTAAGATTCATTCATTTTATGTATTTGCATCTATTTATTTTCCACCTTATAGAAGAAAAATAATCGCAAAAAATCTTATTTAAGAAAAATATTTATTTTCAACTATTTTTTAGTGGGATTATTATGCCTACCATCAAGCGCGGCATATATTTTTCCAATTTTCATCAAATTTCTATTTATTTTTATAAAAATCAATTCCATGGTTTTAAAAAAAGAACCATGCGAGCATTTGGATAAATCTCATGATCATTTTTTGATAGGTGAACATTTTGTAGAAAAATCTAACGAGTTGAAGTTTTTGCCGAGTTGGACTATTATGTCTAGTGTAGAGCGCGGCATATAATCACCAAGTTTTTATTTATACCAAAACCAATTCAATGGTTTAAAAATGAACAACGTCACATGAACATTTTTTTGGAATCGGAGAATATTTTTAAATATTTCTTGACCAGGTTAGGAATTTTGAACCGGGGAACCTTTTTTCAGAAATAATTAACAAATTTTAGACTATTAACAACCTTTTACAAAAAAAAATGAACATTTATTTATACCGGTGAACATTTTTTTACTCTAGTGAACATTTATTTAAATTGGCAAATTCTATCAGAGTAATTAATATTACCTCTTACAATTAATTACCACACAAAATAATTAGCTCTATCCATAACATTTCAATCGTGTGGTCAGTGCTGCTACAGTGGCACAACACGTTCAAAATAAGTGGGTCACGTCATTAAATTCGACCACATCCACATGCCACACCGGCCCATTTAATATTCATCATCTAATGTGTATTCCACTCTGCTAGGATCCACTGTTCAGCCGTTCAAAATAAGCGAGTATTCCTCGCGTTTTCACAGCTCGTATTCAACACTAGATTATGAAAGTGCGCGTTGCCGCACCCGTCCATCCTCTCGAAGGTTAATATGTTTTTTTCGAGGAAGCGGGATGATATAGACTCGTAAAGAATTTAAAGATAATTACCCCCACAAATATGTTAACATCACGGTCCATGACACATTGACAATATATAATTGACCGCATCACCTAATATGAGAGCATGTAGTAGATAATAACCATTACAAACGTATTATTGCTTTGATTATTGCATCCCTGAAAATAAAATCACACTTTTTCTACATTATTACTTTGATAAACACAAAAGGATAATTCCTCGAGTACATACTCTTCACAACCTATACAATGTGAAGACGTTATAAACCTTGCCAGCGACGTAAAGTTGGGAGTAGACTGAAGGTGATAATGTTGCTCTATAAGGAAAATGATAGGCATGTGTTCCCAACTCTTTCCTAGTTCTGTTGGTCCTCCACTTTGAACGTCAATCAGAGTCCAACATGATTCTTGAGAGTGCAACGCATTCTTCACCTCACCGGTGTGTGCAGCAATACCCACATTTTTAGTATTTTTTAATAAAATTCCATCTGTACTTCATCTATATCTAGAAATTCTGAATGTATGATGTGCAATGAATTGGAGTGCGGCATGCTGCATACCTGACCCAGTAGGAGATTATTTTTGTGAAGGATCCTACATTTTTAGTATCAAGCCTACTCGTTAATGATTTACAAAGCCTTTTCTGCAATTTCTATAACTTGCATAAACAAGGTCAATATTGTTTACCGGATCAGATTAAGAACCAAAATGATAAAGAGCTAGTAAGGCTAATAAAGTCTAAGCAATTAAGCTGAAGGAATATAAATGTCTGTTACCATCCTATCTTTGAGAGCTTTGACTGCCGTTGCATCTCAGCCTTCTCAAGTCCATTATTCCCTCCAACGCTGAACATAAGACAATATAAAATATTTGTTTCAGACGAGATATTAATTCACAAAATTATAAGAGAGTTGAGAAGATTGTAATCATTAATACTCGAATGCAAGATCTTAAAAGGAGATGAAATCTCCGTATGTTTGATGCCAAAGAAAAGATAGCAAGGTTCATATACTTTCAGCAATACTAATGGATGTGAAGCTAGCTATTGCTCTTCATGAAGCGCCAATGAGGTTATGAGGCCAAAGACAGGTCGCAGAATCTCTAGTGCGTCAAGGTTTTTGTCACCTCCAGAAAGCTCTAGCAGCAACAAAAGAATAACATGTCATAACCAGAAAATATTGAGGTTTTGCCTCCGTCTAGGACAGACTGATTACACTCCTTTCCGCATTTCACTATGTTGTCCTAAGCAACCTGCCGCATACAGAAAAATAAATACCATCTCATAAATGATAATCAAACGCCCTAAGGAGTATGGCAGTACACTTGATTTAATTATCCGGCTTGCAGCCATCCGGCAATAGAAAAGCCTTAAAAAAAATTCCTGTATCAGTTGACCACTATGTTTAGAAATTTGTGATTGGGAAAGACATTAGCACAGTGAAATCATTAGTTTGAAGAGGAGATTGCAGGGGAGGCGGTGAACGGGAGAGGAATTTGCAGTAAAGATGAAGATAGAGGCAACCTAACCGATGAGCATAGGTGCTCCACCTGATGCTGCCATAATCTGAAGTGAGATGGGAGAGCACCAGACGACAAAAATATAATATGCAAAAAACTCAAAGGCACGCGAAACAGAAACTTACCTCCATTAGTTCCAGCGGAGAGGCTTCAATCGACCTCAGCGACGCTTCGCCTTGACCAACCGCATCAGATGCGACGATTCGCCTCTCCCCGTGCGTCGAGAGGATCCCATCGATCGGTCGCTTCGCCTCCATCTGCATCGCTGTGGCAAGGGGACATCTCTCGTATCCTGGGTCAGCCTTATTTTCCACTTGTGGAGGCCCAGCCAAACAAGCGCCCAGATTTGTGTACTTCTAGCCCAATCAATGATACCTCATCTAGGTAAGTCTACAGAGCAGCAGCCCAAGAGACGCCAGATGAGGCCCAGAGACGTGAAAACGCTGTGAGCAGCCGTAGCTCGACCCGTTTTACTGTCTCTTAATTAATAAAGTCAGTTTGGCACAGATCACGATGGAGAAATTAATGGTTGGAATTCAGAGCACGCTGATGCTCGGGTGCCACAAATCCTTGTCCAAATATATTACTGTACAGTATACACAAATTCTTCATTCATCTTGTTCAAATCATGTTTTTGCTGCTGCAAACTATATCTCATATATTATATGTAGCTATCTGTTTAGACTTACTACTCTCAATCTATCTGTTAGATTGCATGGCTACTTTTATTTCTATATTAGTGGTTATGATTTATCTACTACTTTATGGATGAATTCATATGGTAAATTGCTTATATTTCCAACATGAACTTCTTGTTAGACAAGAACTCCACACGGTTTCGGTTTTCATGTATAGAACAAACCAAAACGACATAGGCTAGATTGCCTTGTACTACAAGTTTGTAATTTGTGTATAAATACTAATCAATGGAACCGTCTGAGGCGTGCAATTGCAGCCCCATGTTATTCTCCTACATGGTATTATAGCACATCTGATCCTCGACCTCCCTCTAAACCCTAGATCCTCTGATCTCCTCCCTCCGTCATCATGACTCTAGAAGAAATCGAGAAGAAGGAAGCCGAGCTCAAAGATCACGCCGAAGACCTGGATGCTCGCAAGGCTGAACTCACTTTATAGGCAACAACTTCCTATCGTGAGGGCGAACTCTGTCGCCATGAGCAAGAACTCGACACACGTGAGATCGCGCTCGCCAACTCATCTACTGCCAGCGCCGACCAGGGAAAAACCATCGACACCTCCGCCTCCCTCCCCAACCCATCCACCTACGCCACATACGTCAAGCTCCACATCCTATTTACCCTAGATCTCACCACCTCCAGCTACACCAACTAGTGGGAACTCTTCCTCATCGCTATCAGTCTCTACGACCTGACTAACCACATCATCGGCACTACCGGTGCCTCTCCCTCTAACACCTCACCCATGTCGGATCGTGGACGCGAAAAAATCATTGTGCTCTCGTGGATCTACGGATCCATCTCCACTGACCTCCTCGGCAGCATCATGTGCCCCGGATCCACGATGAGCACCATCTGGGATGCCATAGAGAACATCTTCCGTGACAACAAGAAGCACCGGGCGATCCAGCTCGAAGTGGAGTTCATGAACACTCCTCAAGGAGACATGACCATTAGCGACTACTGTGCCAAGCTCAAGGCCCTTGACGACGCTCTGGTGGACGTCGACTAGCCTATCAGCAATGAAACCCTCATGTTGACTCTCTTGTGTGGCCTCAATGATGGCTTTGACAATCTTTGTTTGTTTCTCCCATTTCAGGTGTCATTTCCCATGTTCTTGTAGACGCGCTCGACCCTCGTCCTTGAGGAGAACCAGAATAAAATTGTCGTTTCCCTCTGGGCCAGTGGCAACAGCGTCAACCCTGTCGTCGGTGGCAAGCGTGCCCCTCTCTTGGCTCCGGGGGCGTCCGTAGCCAGTAACGTACTACAACAACTTCTCCAACAATCGCGGCGGTGGTGGCGGTGGCCACGACCAAGGTGGAAAACGTGGACGTGGACGCAGCCACGACAACAATTCTCCATGGTAGTTCAATCCATGGACTGACGCACCTAATCGAGCTCACCTCCTGTAGCAACAGACAATGATGCCCATGCCTTGGAAGCAGCAGCCCTCTATGCCATGGCAGTCGCGTCCCTGGCAGGCTCCAAAGCCAGGTCTTCTCGATCGGTGCCCTGGCTCAGCTCCTCAAACCTACCACGCCCACGACACTAACACCAGCATGCTGGCTACGCCATCAGGCATGGTGGCGACGGTTGATCCGGATCTCCTAAATGTGCCAAACAATCTGTAGATCCCTAGAACACATGAATGGTACATGTAGTCCGATGCATCCTCTCATATAGCATCCGATAATGGTAAATCTGATTCTGTGATCCCTTCTAATTCCTCTCAATCTGTCATTGTTGGAAATGGTGCAATTTTATCCATCACACACATCGGATCATACTCCCTCACGAGCACCTCTCTTCCTCTCCATCTTCACAATATCCTTATAGTTCTCCAAATCATCAAAAATCTTGTTTCTGTTAGACAATTCACCACTGTCAATTCTTGTTCTATGGAATTTGACCCATATGGTTTTTCCATGAAGGATATTCTCACCGGGACCGTGATTCTTCGATGCAATAGTTCAGGTCCACTCTACCCAATCCATGTGCCTAATGAAGCCCACGTCGCCACCTCCAATATCGATCTTTGACATCGTCGTCTCGGTCATCCCTGCACCCTAATCATGTCACGTATTCATCAACTCCATCACCTACCAATCCAATAAAGCCAGCTTTATTTATGTCATGCTTGTTAATTAGGAAAACATGTTAGGCTACCGTTTTTCCTTCACAGTCTATAACTTTTTTTCCTTTTGAACGAATCCATTGTGAGCTTTGGACATCTCCTATAACCAGTACGGCTGGCTATCGTTATTATTTAGTTATAGTTGATGATTATATACACTTCTTTTGGAGCTTTCGTCTTCACAAAAAATCTGATGTTTAATTTCCTCTACGCTTGTTTCCTTTCATGCCTATGCATCACTCAGTTTCAACTCCCTATAAAATCCATACAATGTGACAACGACCGTGGATTTGACAACACCAAACTCTACACCTTCTGCAACACCCATGGCATACTTTTTCTCTTCTCCTATCCCTATACATAATCACAGAATGTAAAGCCGAGCATGCCATCCGCACTCTTAATGATGTTGTTCGTACTTTACTTTTCCAAGAATCCATACCTTTCTCTTTCTAGGCCGAGGATCTACCCATGGCGACATATCTAATCGGTATTATACCAACCAATGCTTCTCATTCACAACTTCCTATTTTACTCTTCACGGTCGTCACTCTCGGTACACTAAGCTACGTGTCTTTGGTTGTCTATGTTATCTCAACACTTCCTCCACCAATCCCCACAAATTTGCACCTCGATCTGCTCGGTGTCTTGATCTTGCCACACGACACTTTATTATTTCTCAACACGTACGTCACTTTTGATGAGAACACTTTTCCCTATGCACCACCCATCCTTTCTTCCTCTCTGAGTGATAAATTCGATCCCACTGACATGTCTCCTTTTCCACCCATAATACCCCCTTACATCCTTCCATGAACTCTATCGTGGCCACTCGGTAGCCTGTCGCGGCAGCCCAAACACCCACTTCTCCTACAGCGCCAGACAGCCATGTCGTGCCGCCTTCCTTCTTTGCCACGTCTCCTCGTCTGATTACGCATCCTCTCATCATGACTCATCTCCGGCCTACGCTATTCCTACACCATTGCCACCTCCTACCATTCATCGCACATGTTGCCATACTAGCAAAATTTCGGGTCCTCTTGACTGTCTTAATCTTTCTATTAATGCGTCCTCTCCTATCCCACACAATTATCTCATTTCCCTTCGTGGTCCTCTTTGGCATCAGACCATGCAAGAGGAATATGACGCTCTTCTTCATAATGGCACTTGGACTCTTGTACAACCTCCTCCTGGTGCAAATATTGTAAGTGGCAAATGGATTGTTCATCACAAATTTCATTCGGATGGGTCTCTAGCTCGTCACAAAGCTAATTGGGTGATTCGGGGTTTTGCCCAACAACATGGTGTTCATTTTGATGAAACCTATAGCCCGGTAGTCAAACACACTAAAGTTTGTGTCCTTCTCTCTCTTGATCTCTCTCAAAATTATCCTATTCACCAACTTGATGTTAAAAATGATTTCTTACATGGTCATTGACATGGGTATGCCTTACGGGTGCTTAATGTTGGCCTAGCCGGTCCATCCTGGCAGAAGCCCATGAAGAGGACGTACCCCCAATCGCAAAGCCCGGGAGGATTTTGGGTGGCCCAAGCCCAGGAAGGATTCAAATCCTTGGAGGACATGTTTTTTTAGATAGAAACTTAAAGGGAAAAACCCTAAACTTGTAACCGACTTGTCCTATCCCCGAGACCTGGCCTATCTATATAAGGTCCAAGAGGGCACGACGAGGAGGAGAGATACATCATAACCTAGCATACTGAAGGGAATATGCCCGAGAGGCAATAATAAAGTGGTTATTATCTTATTTCTTGTTTATGATACATGTTTATTTTGAATGCTATAATTATATTAGTACGTAACGTCAATACATGTGTGTTTAATAAATAGAAAGAAAGTTCCTAGTTATGCCTCTCTTATAACCTAGCTCATTGATTAACAAGATGATCAAAGGTTTCCTGATCATGGACATTGGATGTTGTTAATAACGAGGTCACAACATTGTTGGAATGATGTGATGAACATTCATCCAAAGTATACCATTACGATCAAAGTTATTGTGTTTATATTTCTATAACATCATACGAAGTAATCCTAGTCCTTAGACCATGAGATCATGTCAATCACTAACACTAGAAGAGTATCTTGATAACATCAAACATCATACCGTAACAGGGTGACTATAAAGGTGGGTTCAGTGCTACGAAGGTGTTATGTAGAGGCTCATGGATCAAGAGTGGAATTTGTCCATCCCGATGACGGATAGATATACTCTAGGCCCTATCGGTGATATCACATTAGTTAGCTTGCAAGCAAGTGATGTGATCACTAGAATGTTATATCACAGGAACGAGAAAATAGTACATGTCGGTAACGACCTCAAACTAGGTATGAAGATACCGATGATCAATCTTGGACATGTAATATATCGCGAGACAAAGGGATTGAGTTGCATGCGTAAAAGGTTCACACGATCACAAAACTCATCGTTGAATGTGTGGGAGTAAGTACGGATCTCCAGGTCCCGTTACTGATTATTGATCGGAGAGGGGTCTCCATCATGTCTGCATTATTCGCGAACCGTAGGGTGATGCACTTAAGGGATACCGACACTATTTGGAGCAAATAAGATGCCAGAGAAATAAAAGGAAAGCGCTAGAATTATTTTAATGGAAATCGGAATTGTTTCGGGTGAAATTGCTGAAACTACTTCTGTATGTGAAATTGATTTGTTGCAAGGGGTTTTATGTGTATGTTTGTTAATTAATGTAATTAACAAAATTCTGAATAAATAAATAAAAGAGTTTTACTAATGAGAGATTACATTAAATTTGGTGTAATTTAATGGAATTTGAGTGGGATTTTGAGTGGAGGAAATAGAGAGGCAAATGGGTGAGTGGGATCTCCACCCACATAAATGTGGAAGAGGTGGGGGCACCCACCATGGCTGCCACGCCATGGGAGGTGGCTACCCCCCCCCCCTATATAAGGCCTCCCTCTCCCTCATTCTCACTCACACCTCCTCACAAAAGATCTCTCTCCCCCTTTAGAATTTCCCATGGTCTCTGATCAGCGAGAAACATGTTCCCGGTGGATTTTCATAAAAATTATTTGTTGCTCTGCTTCGCTGGAGCGAGGGCGCGAAGGTTGTAGGGATACCTGAATATGTGTACGATCACAGATGCACCACTGCTTTGCGGTGCTAGACTTGATGGTGCTGGACCGGCTGGACTTCATCACGATCTTGAGATCGGCAAGAGATCGACTACATCACCAACGAGTTCATACTCATAAAGCTTTTTGGTCTTCGAGGTATGCATTTTATGGATGTATATCCACCCGTTGCTTATATCTAGATAGATGGATCTTGGTGCATATAGTTTCCATTGTAGGGAAATTTTTGTTTTATATGCTGCGAACCCTACACACACCATGCCAGATCCAATTTGCGCACCCCTGTAACCTTCGGCTTCGCCATTAATCGAGAGCAGACAAGCAAGAGTAGGGTTTTCCATCCGAGAACCCTGGGTAGACATCGTGTCTCGTGTTGCTTGTCTGTTAGCTGGTTCGCGATCTCCAGTGTCCCCTCTTTCTCCAAACCCAAGTCCATAACAACGGGCATTGACGAGTCTAACCCTCGTCAATTGGCGCCGTCTGTGGGAACTGGGGATGCTGATGTTGCGGTCGTGATGGCCCCATCCACCACGATCTATGAATCCTCTACAATGGAGAACCACCTCCTCTTCGGCACCATCGACTTCACCGTCCACTCACCAGAGACCCGCCAGGACTTAGATTCCGTGGGAGACAGAGTCGACATGATTCTTGGGAGCATATGCTTCCAGGTCGGCCAGGTGGGCACGCTTCGCCTCCTTGAGAGAGTGGCGCCTCCGGTGATTGCACCTGCTTCGTGGGTACCACCCATCGGTGTGCTCGGCGCACCCTCATTGACGTACGATTCGGATGATATCAATGTAGGGTTCGCAGCATAGAAAACAAAAAATTTCCTACGATGTGAACTATGTACCAAGATCTATCTACTAGATACAAACAACGGGCGGATGTATATCCGTAGAGAACATACCCTTGAAGACCGACAAAGCTTAACGAGTTTGACTCGTGGTTGATGTAGACGATCTCTTGCCGATCTCAAGATCGAGAGGAAGTCCTAGCGCCGCAAATCAGCAGCGCATCCGTGCTCGCACACACGTTCGAGGCACCGAGCAACCTTCGCCTCCTCACTCCAGCGATGCAGTGGAAGCACAACTCTTTCTTGCCAAATAGCCACCGGGAACATGTATGTCGCTAGTCCGAGACCATGGGGGATAAATTCTAGAGGAGGAGAGAGATCCTTCACGAGGAGGTGTGAGTGAGAATTGAGGAGAGGGGTGCCTTTTATAGGAGAGGGGGGACCCCAAGGGGGTGGCCTGCGCATGGGGGCTGCCCCCTTGCCCTCCCCTCTTCATGTGGGTGGACACTCCACTCACAAAATTCCTTTAAATTCCCTCCACTCAAAATCCCACTCAAACTTGCCATTAAATTTCCACCAAATTTAATGCAAACTCTCATTAAATAAAACTCTTTTATTTTATTCAGAATTTTGTCAATTACTTTAATGACAAACATTCACAAATAACCCCTTGCTAGAATTCTATTTCACATGCATAACCACTTTATGCAATTTCACCCGAAAACCTGTTTCGGTATCTAGTGAAATAAATTCCTGCGCTTGTTATTCTTTTCGGCATGAAAATTTTGCTCCAAATGGATGTCGGTGTCTCTTAAGTGTGTCACCCTACGGTTCGCGAATAATGCGTACATGATCGAGACCCCTCTCAGATCAATAATCAGAAGCGGGATCTTGTCGTGGTATTGCACGGCAGATGCTACTGGGGGTAGCTTACGTAGAGGGAGCAAGGCGACGTAGGAGAATCCGGGAGCGAGATTGGCACATGATGTACCCAGGTTCACGTCCCCTCGGTGGAGGATCGCTACGTCCTGCTATCAATCCAGTATATGATCATAGATTGGATTACAATGGAGCCGCCAGAGGCGGTGGGGGAGACTAGATCTAATATGACGTACCCCTTGGGGGTGCCCTTGGTGGCTTTATATATGCAGCCAGTTAGGGTTTACAAGTGCTTTAGTAGGCTTTCTATTGGAGTCGCCGTCTTGGGCCTCCAGTCGGCGCCAGTCGCCTGGGTGCAACATGCGCCACTCGCCGTATTGGGCGAGTCGACCCGCTCCGGGCTTGGCTTTAGTCGGCTCGATCCAGCTGGCGAATCCGCTTCGTGGGTATACCCCGATTGGTATTCCCCCATCAGTAGTCCCCGAGCGCGTTGTCGATTCGACGCGGGCTTGAGGTAGGGCGCGGAGAGTCTTGACGATGGGTCGTGGCGAATCGGTGACGAGCTCCTGAACATAGAAAAGAATCATGAAGCGGGAGGCAATCGGCGTGAGCCAGTCAGTGATGACCAGTTGGCGAAAGACGTAGGGTGTCGGTGAAGACGCCAGTTGCAGCGAGTCTCCGAACATGGAGCATGCCGAGTCCCCGAGCGCGGCGAGGGGCGAGGTCGAGCGACCCTAAAGTGCCGAGTTCCCGAGCGCGACGAGCGGCGAGGTCGAGCGACCGGCGGGCGCCGAGTCGCCGAGCGCGGCGAGGGGCGAGGTCGAGCGACCGGCGAGCGTCGAGACCCCGAGCACGGAAAGCGACTAGGTCGAGCGACCGGCGAGCATCGAGGACGAGCAACCGACGGGCACCGAGTCCCCGAGCACGGAGAGCAGCGAGGACGATCGACCGGCGAGTGCCGCTGTTTGTAGCGCGCCGAGTCCCCGAGCGCGTCGAGTACGCGAGGGCGAGTCCACGGTGGTGAGTCCCCGAGCGTGTTGAGTACGCGAGGGATAGTCCGCGGTGACGAATCGAAGAGGGAGAGCCGCGGTCGTGCAACCACGCGTACATGCAGCATGCCTAGGAGTAGTCCCCGAGGCTCGAGTTGGCTTGTAGAGGCGACTTGAGGCTCTTTAGAGATGCATATTCTGAAAATAGTAGTGGTTGCTACCGAGCATGGCGACTGGCGAGGTCGAGCTAGTCCGCGAACGTGGCGAGTCCGTGATGATTGCGAGTCCGTGATGATTGCGAGCCCGCGAGGGGAGAGTCCCCGAGTGTGGCGAGTCCGCGATGATTGCGAGTCCGCGAGGGGAGAGTTCCCGAGTGTGGCGAGTCCGCGATGATTGCGAGTCCGCGAAGGGATAGTCCCCGAGTGTGGCGAGTCCGCGATGATTGCGAGTCCGCGAGGGAAGAGTCCCCGAGTGTGGCGAATCCGCGATGATTGCGAGTCTGCGAGGGGAGAGTCCCCGAGTGTGGCGAGTCCGCGATGATTGCGAGTCCGCGAGGGGAGAGTCCCCGAGTGTGGCGAGTCCGTGATGATTGCGAGTCCGTGAGGGGAGAGTTCCCGAGTGTGGCGAGTCCGCGATGATTGCGAGTCCGCGAAGGGAGAGTCCCCGAGTGTGGCGAGTCCGCGATGATTGCGAGTCCGCGAGGGGAGAGTCCCCGAGTGTGGCGAGTCCGCGATGATTGCGAGTCCGCGAGGGGAGAGTCCCCGAGTGTGGCGAGTCCGCGATGATTGCGAGTCCGCGAGGGGAGAGTTCCCGAGTGTGGCGAGTCCGCGATGATTGCGAGTCCGCGAAGGGAGAGTCCCCGAGTGTGGGCGCCAACTGTCGGATTCGGTGACGAAGTTCTCGAAGATCCTGCGCCGAGCCCCCGAGCGTATCACAAGCTGGAAAGCTTCATGTGCACGGGCTGGTGCAAGGATGGCGCTGTCTATGGTAAAGGCACACTATGAAGATGCCGACATCGACATAGTAACCTCTGGTATTCCCGACGTGGATGACGATGGCAAAGCGATTAACCACGAATCCATCTTGTCGTCGCTCGCGGGCTATGACACCAGAGTTGCGGAGTTAGTCGACATCAACGTCTTCGTGCCGATGAATACCATCGATGGTGGCAACCAAAGCTCCTCCGAGTCTCTTCACACTGCCGACTTCGAGGGTGATTCTCCTGCTGCCGATGACACTGCTTCCAAGTCGCCTGCGCCAAAGGAATGAAAAACAACTTGTAACATTTGTTTCACCTTTGATGCATATGCAGGAAAAACTATGTATTAACTTAAGGCGGAAAACCATGATGTATGTCCTGCTACTTAAGAACTAGTTCTCAGCATGTATATATTTTTTTAAGCAAGTGCTGGCTTATCCATTACTTTGGTTTTTATGCTTGAATTTTCGTGAGTCGGAAGACTCTTTGTCGAACCATGCGCTCAGGTGATGATGCCCAATGGCACCATCAATAACCTAAGCACAAAATCGCCGACAATAAGTGCCAAAAGTCACTACTCCAGAATCCACATAAAAACAACAAAGAACATGTAGACCAGAAAACTTAAGCTAACGCCCGTAGGCGGAGTTTTCACAAGTGCAATCGCAAACTTGTGCATAACGGTTTTATATGATCCAAAAATGAACACTAAAGGAGGTAAAAGACTCAGAAATATGAGTGAACCAGAGAGCTTTATTTCATTGATCATATAAGAGGTACACAATTAGATAATAAATGCTAAGTGTAAAAAGGACGTAGCTGTGTTATGTTCCATGGCCGATCAAGCTCCGGGTAGTCATCATCCGGGTCACGTCGCTTACGCTTATGATTCTCGTTGGGTCTATCCTTCAGTTCACGATTGTCAACAAGGTAGTAAGACCCATTGAGTAGCGCCTTGCTTATGATAAAAGGTCCTTCCCATGGCGGGGATAATTTGTGTGACTTCTTCTGCTTAAGTCGGAGAACCAAATCCCCCTCTTTAAATGAGCGATGCGGGACGCGGCGACTATGGTAGCTGTGTAGCTTCTGCTGGTAGATGGCAGATCTTTGGCATGCCAAAACGCGTTCCTCCTCGAGAAGGTCCACATCTAGGCGTCTAGATTCTTCAGCGTCATCTTCGTCGTAGGCGGCAACCCTTGGTGCATCGTGAAGTATGTAGAAAAGTAGGATGGC
Organism: Avena sativa; assembly: GCA_916181665.1. Taxonomy (NCBI): domain Eukaryota; kingdom Viridiplantae; phylum Streptophyta; class Magnoliopsida; order Poales; family Poaceae; genus Avena; species Avena sativa. The sequence goes on from OV702282.1 coordinate 203,783,275, forward strand.
TTCTGATCCATATACCATGAAATAAGGGGTGTAGCCGGTGGATTTGTTGGGTGTAGTTCATAAACTCCACAACACAAATGGCAATTCTTCCGCCTAGGCTCCAGCTGCTCTATGTAGCGGTGCCTCAAGACGTGGCTTTATTCCCTGCAGAATTAATCCATTGGCCCGCTCAACCTGACCATTGGATTGTGGATGTGCCACAGATGCAAGATCAAGTCGGATGCCTTTCTCCCAACAATAATCCTCCACTTCTCCGAGTGACCGGTTGCTACCGTTGTCGGTGATAATGCTATGTGGGAGACCAAATCTCACCACTAGATCCCGGACAAACCTGAGGGCAGTTGCCCCATCAAGCTTTCTAATGGGTTTAGCTTCTATCCATTTAGTGAATTTATCAACTGCTACTAGCAGATACGTAAACCCACATGGTGCCGTTTGCAACGGTCCCACCATGTCTAGCCCCAGACTGCAAACGGCCAAGTTATTGGTATTTTTCGCAATTCTTCAGCAGGAACATGTGGTTGTCGGGCATAATACTGGCATCCCATGCATGTCTCGACCAGCTTGTCGGCGTCCGCCTTTGCGGTCAGCCAGTAGAATCCTTGCCGGAAAGCTTTCGCGACCAACGATCGAGGAGCGGCATGATGCCCGCAATCTCCGAGATGGATTTCGCGTAGGATTTCAATACCATCTAGCTGGGAAACACACTTTAGGTATACACCAGTAGTGCTCCTTTTGTAGAGTTGTCCATTGATTATGGTAAAGCCCTTCGCTCGACGTACTATTTGCCGTCTTTCGACTTCGTCGTCGGGCAAAGTTCCGTGTTCGAGATATCCCATGAATGGTTTTGTCCAAGCCGGAGGGGTCTTTGCCACCATGTGGATGAAAGAATCAACTCTATCCGGGTTGTCGATGTCGGCTCCCTTCACGGATGGTGTGCGTAGATGCTCTACGAAAACTCCTGGCGGAATTTGTTTGTGCCCTGATCCAAGCTTAGACAGCAGATCAGCCGCCTCGTTTTGCTCCCTAGGCACATACTTGACTTCGTAGCCCAAGAAGCTCTTGGCTATCTCGTCCACTTCATCTCGATATGCCGCCATCATAGGGTTCTGCGCATTCCAGGTGCCAACCACCTGCTGGGCAACCAAGTCGGAATCTCCACAGCAAACTATGCGCTTGATGCCAATATCCTTGGTGAATGAGCGCTTCATATTCTGCCATGTTGTTTGTAGCATCGAAGTGGATTTGTAGAACGTAGTGTAGCTTGTCGCCAGTTGGTGACTGTAGCAATACACCAGTCCCCGAGCCATTGAGCAGCTTTGATCTGTCAAAGTGCATCACCCAGTACTCTCATTCCGGCAACGGAGTAACATCTTGCATCTCCGTCCAATCTGCAATAAATCCGCCAAGGCTTGTGACTTGATAGCATCGCGTCGCTTGTAGGTGATCTCGAAGGCGGCAAGTTCGATGCCCCACTTCGTGACCCTTCCTGTAGCGTCACTGTTGTTGATGATGTCGGACAGTGGAGTCTTGCTCACCACTGTGATTGGGTGCTCCTGAAAGTAATGCCTCAGCTTCCGAGAAGCAAGGAATACTCCATAAGCTATCTTTTGGTAGTGCAGGTAACGCTGCTTGGACTCCATCAAGACCTCGCTTATGTAGTAAACTGGTCGTTGAACTCCGTGCTCATAGCCCGGTTCCTTCCGCTCTACCACGACGACGATGCTGATTACCCGGTTGGTTACCGCCATGTAAAGTAACATGGGCTCTCCAGGCTCGGGTGCTGCAAGGATGGGCGCTGAGGAAAGAATCTCCTTGAGCTGCTTCAATGTTGCATCTTCTTCATCTGTCAACGTAAATTTGTCCGCCTTCTTCAGCAACTTGTATAGCGATAGAGCCTTCTCTCCAAGTCGGCTGACGAACCGACTAACTGCTACAACACAGCCTATTAATCGTTGAATGACCTTTAGGCATGTCGGACGATTTATGTTTAAAATGGCCTTGATTTTCTCCGGGTTGACCTCGATTCCATGCTGGGAAACGATTAAAACCAAAAATTTGCCGGCTGGGACCCCGAAGACGCACTTCTTAGGGTTAAGCATCATGTTGTATTTCCGGAGATTATCAAAGGTTTCTTTTAAGTGGGAGATTAAGTCATTTGACTTTTTAGACATCACCGCTATATCATCCACATAGGCGTGAACATTCCGACCAATTTGATCGTGTAGGCAAAGTTGCATTGTCGGCTGGTATGTAGTACCTGCGTTTTTTAGCCCAAAGGGCATCGTGACATAGCAAAATGTGCCGTATGGAGTAGTGAATGAAGTGGCCAATTGGTCCGACTTCCTCATCTTGATCTGGTGGTATCCTGAGTATGCATCGAGAAAACACAAAAGTTCCGAGCCAGCCGTCGAGTCAATGACTTGGTCAATGCGAGGCAAAGCAAACGGATCTTTGGGACACGCTTTGTTCAAGCCGGTGTAATCAACGCACATTCTTAATTCATTGGTTCCCTTTTTGGGGACAAGTACAGGATTGGACACCAACTGGGTGTGAAGGACTTCCCGGATAAAACTAGCCTTAAGTAACCTAGCTATCTCTTTGCCAATGGCGCGTCTCTTCTCATCTCCAAAGCGTCATAGCGGTTGCTTCACTGGTTTGCATTTTGGATCAATGTTTAAGCTGTGCTCGGCAAGTTCCCTAGGTACACCTTTCATGTCGGCAGGTTGCCAGGCAAAGATGTCCCTATTCTCATGGAGGAACTCGACGAGCGCGCTTTCCTATTTGGGATCCAGGTTCGTTCCAATGGCGGTGGTCTTGGAGGCATCGCTTACCACAAGTTCCACTGGCTTGGTCTGGATGGCGGCCTTGAATGCAGGAGTGGAGTCAGAGATCTGCTTCTTCGGCAGGGCATCTCTGAGTCATCGACCTTGCTCTAGATCTCTTTGAATTCTTCATTATAGAGGACAGCTTCCACGAACGCTGCTTCATTAATCTCGCAGTCCCTTGCCTTGGTAAAGCTTCCGGATACGGTGATGACACCGTTCAGTCCGAGCATCTTGAGTTTGTTGTAGACGAAGCATGGCTTGGCCATGAACGTGTTGAATATGTCGTGACCAAATATGACGTGGTACACACTCTTGAAGGGGACCACCTCAAAGGTCATGCGCTCTTGGCGATAATTATTAACATCGCCAAAGGCGACCTGAAGTGTGATGCACCCAAGGGACCGAGCCTCCCGACCAGGAACTACGTTGTGGAAGATGGTGTTGGTCCGCCTTAGGTTTTCCTCTGTCAAGTTCATCTTTTGCAGTGTATCCAGGTACATGATGTTGATGTTGCTTCCACTATCCACCATAAACTTGGTGAACTCATTACCGTCAATCAAAGGGTTGATAACCATGGCGTATTGGTTCTCCGTAGGAATAAGGTCTGGATGGTCCGTACTGTCCCAAGTAATTGGAACTTACAACCAGCGCAGGTACTAGGGAACTGGGGGTAGAGTAGCCATTAGGATCCTCATAGAGGTCTTATGTTGTCGGGCGGAGGGGGTGCCAAGGAAAGTGTGGTAAACTGGCGCCTTCTTCACGAAGGGGTTCTTCCCTTTGTTGTCGCTCTTGGCGGCGTGCTTGGGGTCAACATCCTTGTCCATGTCAATTGAATCCTTGGACTCCTCCTCCTTCTTCTTCCCCTTGCCCTTGCCTCGTGGTCCGTTCTTCCGACTTCGCTTGTAGCCGGACTCCAGGTCCTCCTTGAGGTCGTTGACGAACTTGCAGTGTCGATTGGTGTGAGTTGCTTTACCGTTGACATCGAGGTGTACGAGGCACGACATATTGCGGTACTCCTCGTAAGTTTGGAGAACGCGGAGCGCTGCCGAGGTAATTTCACTTCCTCATTGTTGTCCACGACCATCTCCCCTTCCTCGGCCACGTTGTCCGCCATCACCTCGTCCTGCAAAGGTCATGGCGACCATGTCGGGAGTTTGCTTTTCTTCTGGAGCGGTTTTCCGCTTTGTACTGCTGTTCCTCCAAGCTTGAGTTGGAACAGCCGTTGCCGGCAAGGAGCCACGAGCATCGTCATCGGCAGCTGCAAACTCACTGGCCAACTGAATCATCTGGTTCAAGTCAAGCTGGTGATTGTCCTGCAAGCGCTTCATCTTATGTCGGAGCAATGTGCCCCTTTCCAACCCATCGATGAAGGCGGCCATGGTGGTCTGAGCGTGCACTCCTGCGCAGGAATTTTTCATATCCAGCCAGCAGGAGAGGTAGGCACGAGATGTCTCGTCTTTCTCTTGCACGCACCGCTGTAGATCGCCGATAGTGCAGGGACATTTGTACGTACCCTCGAAGTTCTTGGTGAACGCTTCTTGCATGTCCAACCAATTGCAGATGTATTTCTCCGGTAAGTCATCAATCCATTGATGGGCCGTGCCCGCCAACATTAACGGGAGGTACTTGACGGTGACGTTGGGGTTGCCTCCGGCAATCTCCACCGCGTTGCCGTAGTCCTGCAACCATGTGGCTGGCTTGGTAGTGCCGTCGTAGGGCTTGATGGTCTTGTCAATCTGGAAACCTTTGGGGTAAGTTGCGGACCGTATTGCAGGTCCAAAGCAATGTGGTCCCAGGTATGGTCCTTCCCGGGCTCACGGATCTTATTGATCCGTGAACGTGCGTCGTATGGCTCTGGGTTTTTCTTCTTTTTGTCAACAGGGGATGGGCTGCGTGAACGACGTGGGCCTCCTCCGCCATGGTGACTGCTAGGTGGCGACGGAGGCGGAGGTGGCAGTGGGTTAGCCTTCTTGCTATTACCCTCATGCGACGCCTCACACCTATCGCGGTTTCTTGTCGGACGCGGAGGGTCATGGCGCGACCTGCTCTTATGTCCTTGGTTGCGCTCTCCATCATGACGGGTCTGCTCCGTGTTGTCGCGGATGACGATGCCGCCCTGCCTTGGCGGGGGCATATCCGTATGATGGTGAGCCTTGGGGTCTTTGCGATGTCGGGGAGAACGGGGCGGTGGCGATGGGCGACAAGGTCGGGCCTTTTCTTCGTGGTCGGAGGACATGGGGATAACATCCTTCCTGTTGCGTGCATCCCTCCGTCTTCGTTCTGATGAACCCGTCTGAGACCTGACATCAAGAGGAGATCTGTCCCTTGGCGGCTTGTGCTGGCTAGAACGGCAAAACGCTGGGTCGGACTCCAGCCTCTGAGAGGTGGCCTTTTCCTGCTGTTTCACCGCCCTGGCCACTAGTTCATAGACCTGTTCCATCGCCTCAGGCAATCGATCCTGCTCCAGGAGGGTCTTGGCGATGGCGAGGTTAAGGAGGGGAGTGGGCATCACCTGCCTGCCTTCACTGTCAATGTATGGCTTGGCCTGTGCCGGCTTTGAGGGAGCCCATCCTAGGTTTCGCCGCACACCAGGATCGTTGATGACGCGAGCCGGAGCTTTCTTGGCCTTCTGCTATTGCAGCAGAGTCTTGTATTCGGCCTCCATTGCTCTAGATTTCTCTATGGATTTCTGCGTGTTGACCAGATCTCGATCTAGTTTAGCGCCTTGCTACGTAATGGCTTGCGCTTCCTCTAGCAACTGCTGGCGCTTCTCGTCAAGCTGGGTCACGTTCCGGGTATGAGCGATGGTCAGTGGCTCGACGAGGAGGTTGCCGTACATCACTCTATCAGCCGGAGTAACTTAGGCAGCAACAGACGTAGATGCCGGAGGTGGCAAGTTTGCGGTGTTGTTGTTGCTCGGGCCGGTGCCGAGTTCCTGCGGCTGTTGCACTGGGTTAGGCGGAGCAGGCATGGCCTTTACGCGATCATCGTCAGCAGCAATAAGTGGCCCCTTCCCCTTGTCCAGCTCCGTAGGCGGAGCTCGTCCGGGTTGATCTTCAAGCAATTCAGTTGAAAACTGAGTGCGATAAAAGAACTTTCACGAACACATTTGCTTCATATGATGTATATATTCTCATCACAGTAGTATATGCTTAAACCATTCATAATAAGAAGTATGCAACTAAGTCTACTCAATAGTCATTGCAAGCTATGAAGAGAAACCAACTCAATAATAATAAGTAGCATGAAACATAAACATAAGCAGCATTGCAATGCTCATATTAAGGTATGATAGAGTGGTATCTCACTTGCCTTTGTTTGTAGAGAACCATATAAATGCCAAGGCACCTCTGAAGTTAAAGTGAAGACTAGAAGTAAAGATATCAGAGATACAAGCATCAAAGTCATGACATAATTAACCAAGTTTTGGAACAAACACAAGAATGACAACTATGCTCTCAAGAAGGTGCTCATAGAATAAGTGGTGACTCAACAAGGGAGTGAAAATGGTTTAAAAAGTTTGAAAGGCTTCCAAATGTTGAAAGGAAGGTACTCATTAGCTTTGAGCTCTCATTGCCCCTATCATAGGCATCTTCATGTGGTTAAGGTGAAAGTGAGGTCCAATCTGAACCATATGCTTGGCAGACCATAAACTGGAAATCCCAAGTCCCTTGAGTACGAGGGCCGCACCACATGCTACTCAACTTTGGTTACATGTAAGTTCTTGTCATTGTAAATACATGCATATCATAGAGAACCGCCAACGGGGTACCCCTTGCACATGATACATGAGCGATCCCGTGATCAAAATGACAAGGCAAGCAGACAATGAGCATCTCAACTATCTTTTTATTTACTATATGCATAGCTTTTTTATTGAGGATGTTTCATAAATGCTCATTATGGTGATGCTACAAGTTTCCATCATGATTATGCATGGCTTAGGCTAGCGGCCCAGGCGTTTCTCTAACACAATGTATAGACTCCATGAACTCGCAAGCTGCCCTTTTATTTCACATCGTCGACATCCGTAAACAAAAAAGCAAAGTATCAACTAGATAGGATATCCAAAAAAGTGTTGAAAGCGTTCCCCGTGACAGCACGGTTCTGCTAACTCCCAGCATATAATTTGCAAGCATATAACTTTCATGGACAAGTCACAATGGTTCAGGATTATTAAGTGCAAGGAATAAAGTGTGCCATCAAGTTCGTGAGAGCTTTACTAACTAACTTTCTCAAAACATATGAACATTTTATTTGTAAGAAAACAAGGCATATTGAATATGCACTGAAATAGCAAATGATGCTAATAGGTAGGTATGGTGGACACAGCTGGCAATATTGGTTTTGGGGAGTTGTAAACACAGGTAGAGCTCATACTCAGTGCAAGTGAAGGCTAGCAGTAGAGAGGGAACGACAAACGAGACAGCAATAACTGTCATAATCATGCTTGCAACAAAACAAGACTAATTATGGCATGAAAGTGATACAAGAACTCTGAGGCAAAATAAATCATCGAGGCTTACTGACTATTGATCAGTCATATGAATGCATGAGCATGTGCCAAGTCGATTCACATGAAACTTTTAGAGGAGGATACCACAATATCATACCAAAATATGAATAAAACAATGCAAGAGAACATTCATATAACATGCTACAAACTATTAGCAAGCTGGAGCTAATCATAGACAAGCAAGAACTACTAAGCATCCATAATGACATACACCTTACACAAACAGGCTAAGCATGCTCAAAATGATGAGTATATGTACAAAAATGAAACAAATAGAGTTCGTTACCAGCATCTTACCACACCTCAAGTTTTCTTAATCTTCATTATTTCCCTTCACTTGCGTGACTTGAATAATAACATGAAACCAAAATACACTGAGGATGGCTGAACCCTGCAAAGAACTCACAAAACCAAAGAAGAACAAAAATATTTTTGGTGTTTTCGATTTTTTATAAACAAGCAAACAGAGAAAAACCAAACAAAGAAAAAGCAAACCAAACAAAGCAAAAACAAAAACTAAGACGCTCCAAGAACAACACAACTGTGCATGAAACAATAAAAACAAAGTGTCTAGAAAGACCTAAGATTTTTATTGATGAAGAAGGGGATACCTTGGGCACCCCCAAGCTTTGACGCTTGTACCTCTTGAATATTTCTTGGGGTGACATGGGGTGGCTCCCCCCAAGCTTGAGCTTTTGTCCATTCTTCATCTCATTACATCATCCTCTCTCTACACCTGAATTTTTTTTCCTTCATACAAAACTTCACACAATCTTCATTAGCAACATTAGTGTATTCAAAAGATAATAGACCCTTAGGCTTAGTTTAGAACAGCAAAACTTTTCATGAAAAACACAAGCTACTGTAGCAATTCCTTCAAAAATCTCAATTTACCAAAAAGAACCCAAAAAGGAATCAATAAGAAGCAAATGCAAATAATGGCGGAAATCTGTCAAAACAGACCAGCAGGTAGAAACCGATTTTTCTAAACATCTTCTGTTGCTCAAATCAAAAGGTGTTGAACTAACAAAAGTTAGCTAGGGATTTACTCATAAATTTTGAGCTCAATCCGAGTTACAGAGATTCCTCACGAATTTTTATGGCGGAGGACAAAAATCTGTTTCGGGATAGCAACTCCCCAAATCTTACTCCCCTCTCATAAGAGGTCATTCTTGGCACAAAAAGCAAACAAAAAGGATAAGGAGAGGTCATTACTGAAGTAATAACTTCTAAGACTCAGGAAACTCTTGGGTTATCTCCCAATAAGTACTTTTCTTTAACGCCTTTAAGTTAGGCACGACGAAGAGCAGGGATTGGAAAGGATAAAAATAAAAGTTAGCAAGTATAACCACTGTGAAAACATTGTTTTGTTCATTAAAATCCCTTTGTTAACAAGTTTTATCAAGTCTTGTTACCAAAACAATATTATGTGAAACAAAACTTTGCATTTCACTAAATGATTATGTTACCTCAATCTTGATAGCAATAGTCCCAATCAGAATAGTTTCAAAATTTTCTTGTGGAATGGGACAATATATTTCTCTAACCTTGATGCTCTCAATATTTTCAATGGAATTCAGGCAATAGCTCTTAGCAACCTTCTTGGGTAAATAGACAGTATGCTCTTTGTCATTAATATTGAATGTTACTTTTCCTTGATTACAATTGATGACAGCACCTGCAGTATTAAGAAAAGGTCTCCCAAGAATAATAGACATATTATCATCTTTAGGCATTTCAATCACAACAAAATCAGTTAGAACCAAGCAATTATGAGCCACTTGAATAGGGACATCCTCACATATACCAATAGGAATAGTAGTTGACTTATCAGCCATTTGCAAAGATATATCAGTTGGTATCAACTTTTATAGTTGGAGTCTCTTGTAGAGAGAAAATGCATAACACTAACTCCAGCTCCCAAATCACATAAAGCAGTTCTAACATAATTATTCTTAATAGAGCAAGGAATAGTTGGTATACCTGGATCACCAAGTTTCTTTGGAACCTTACCATTAAAGGAATAATTAGCAAGCAAAGTAGAAATCTCCTCATTAGGAATCTTCCTTTTATTAGAGACAATATCCTTCATATACTTTGAATAAGGAGGCAACTTAATAGCATCAGTCAAAGGAATTTGCAAAAATAAAGGTTTCATCCACTCACAAAACTTGTTGTAGTGTTCCTCCTCCTTTGACTTGTGTTTCTTACCTGGAAAAGGCATAGGTTTCTGCACCCAAGGTTCTATATCTTTACCATGTTTATTAGCAATAAAATCTTCCTTAGTGTACCTAGTGTTCTTAGTGTGCTTCTCAGGTTCTTCCTCACCTTCCTCCCTATCAGGAGCATCATATTTATCATTAACACTCTCATTTTTAGCATCAGAGACAGCTATACTATTAGGATCTACAACAGGTTCAAGGGGTTCCTCAACTACCTTATGTTTCTTTTTCTTTCTCTTACGAGGACTACCACTACTTTCACCTTGTTGAGAATCCTGCTCAATTCTTTTAGGGTGTCCTTCAGGATATAAAGGATATTTAGTAGCTATACCACTCCTAGTTCTAATTCCATAAGCATGTTTATCTCCTGAGGCATTAACTAGCATATCCTTTTGTACCTTAGCAAGTTGATCAAGTTGGGTTTTAACCATTTGAAAGTGTGTACAAAGCATTTTAATATCATTAGATGTTCTTTCCACAATATCTTTCAACTCATTAATAGCTCTAGAGTTTTCCAATAAATGATTCTAAACTTGTTTATTAAAATTACCTTGTTTAACAATAAAAATGTCAAGTTCCTCTAAACATTGATCAGGAGGCTTACCATAAGGAATATCTCCTTCATCACAGTGTACCTCAATAGTAGATGAGTGGGGAATTGGCTTACATAATTCTTCAATAGGAGGTAGATTCTTCACATCTTCAGCTCTAATACCCTTCTCCTTTAAACACTTCTTAGCTTCCTCCATCACTTCATCATTTAATGCAATAACTCCCCTCTTCGTCGGTGTTGGTGTTGGAACTGGTTCAGGCACATCTGGATCAGGAGTAATAGGATCAGGTGTATTTAGCTCAGTTGAAGTCCAATCATCATAATTCTTGCATATCTTAGCCATTAATTCTTCAGCATCTGTAGGAGTTTTTTTCCTGAAAACACAATCAGCAAAGCTATCTAGGTATGTCCTAGAATCATCAGTTAGTCCATTATAATAAATATCAAGAAGCTCATTCTTAGGTAATGGACATCCAGGATGTGCATGAATCAAGGCACAGAACCTTGTCCATGACTCAGGCAACTTCTCTTCTTCTCCCTGTTTAAAATCAAAAAGTCTCTGCAAAGCAGCATGTCTAGCACTAGGAGTAAAATATTTCTAGAAGAAAGAAGCAATCAAGCAATCAGGGCTATCTATGGAACCAGGAGGTAATCTATTAAACCAATCCCTAGCTTCTCCTTTTAGTGAAAAGGGAAGATTTTAGTAACAAAGTACTTGTGCATCTTAAAATCATCAGAGAATAAAGCACTCATAGTAGAAAGCTCATTTATATGAGCCACGGCACTCTCATTTTCAGTCCCACAAAAAGGTTCTTTCTCAACAATATCTAAATAAGATAAATTAAGAGAGAAATCATACTCTTCATCTTTAATATATATGGGAGAGGTGGCAAACTTAGGATCAGAGGACAGTTTAGGCATAATAGTACGTCTAGCAAGGAGAATCTTAATAGCACTAATACCATGTGTGTTTCGGCATTCTTCAACAAATTCATCAGTGAACTCAATGTAACCATCATAAATATCATAACTCTCACTTGACTCAGGTGAGATAACAGGTGTAACAGTGTCTTCGCTAGGAGTTTCGGTATTTCCTAGACTAGCCATAGTAGCGTCTAGGAAAGGACCTAATGAACCACTTGCATCAAGCACAGTAGAAGTAACATCATGAGCATCAAAAGCAGTTTCAGATTCAGCAATAGTAGCAGTGTGTGTAGCATGAGTATGTGGTGGTGAGACAAGCTTACTTATAATAGACGGCGAATCAAGAGCAACAGAGGTGTTTAGGACTGTACCTCTTCTTGTAGTGGATGGTAAAATAGGGAACTTTCCATCACGAGACTTCCCCATGATGAAAGGAGTAGCAGTGAACAATAATAGATCCAAGTGAACTTACAAATAAAGCTATGCTCCCCGGCAACGGCGCCAGAAAATAGTCTTGATGACCCACAAGTGTAAGGGATCGCAACAGTCTTCGTGGGTAGTATTACCCAATTTATTGATTCGACACAAGGGGAGTCAAAGAATACTTGCAAGCCTTAACAACTGAATTGTCAATTCAGCTGCACCTGGAAATAGTTCTTGCTCACAAAATTTTATCAGTAGCAACAGTTTGTAGTAGCAACAACAAAGCAACAACAACAGTGAAACAGGAGCAATAGTAACAGTAACGGTAACAGTGGGATTCGAGTGCGGTAGGCATAGGAATGGATGGACGAGCGTTGCATGTACGAGTCTAAACATGTAATTTCAAGATCGGGGCATTGCAGATAAATAATAACAAGCATCCAAGTACTAAACAATCCTAGGAATTTGCTCCAAATATAGTCATACGTGCTCGCAATGAGAACTTGCACAACATCTTCTATCCAGCCAGCCCATGGCAGCGGGGCCTCTAGGTAACTACTGGCAATTAAGGTTCTCCTTTTAATAGAGCATCGGAGCAAAGAATTAACACTCCGTGAACACATGTGATCCTCACACCACAGTCATCCCCTCTGGTTGTCCCAATTATTGTCACTTCGGGGCCTTTGGATCCGTACAATGATATGTGTACACAACTTGCAGATAAGATCACAAACAATACTATCATAATGATTCAATAATAAGTTCAGATCTGATATCATGGCACTCGGGCCCTAGTGACAAGAATTAAGCACAACAAGTTGCAACAAAGTAAAATAGCACTAATAGAGATAATAGGCATTATGCCCTAACAGATCTTATTTGATTACATGATAGAACTCATTCAATCCCTGCCATCCCCAAGCCTACAGCAGGGGATTACTCACTCATGGATGAGAGAAACATCGATGGTTTGTGGAGATGCGTTGGTGATGACGATGGTGATGATCCTCTATAAATTCTCCGTCCCGGCAGGGTGCCAAAACGGAGTTTCTGGATCCGAATCTTGGTTTCTGGTGGCGGCGGCGGAGCGGAACTCTTTCTGGAAAAACGTCAAACCCCACTCGGTTTTTAGGTCGAGAGGCAACTTATAGGTGCGGAGGGAGGCCGAGGGGGTGCCTGGGGTGGCTGCACCCCCCTAGGCATGGCCAGAGGTGGGCCCGCGCCTGGCATTATTGTGGGCCCCCCAGGCCCCTTCTCCGTCTCGTCTTCTGGCTCCGTGGGTCTTCTGGTGAAATATAATTTTTGGCATATTTTCTGGGATTATAGTTGATTTTCTGCACAAAAACTAGACACCAAGGTAATTCTGCTGAAAACAGCGTCAGTCCGTGTTAGTTGTATCCAAATCACACAAGTTCAGAGGAGAAACAATAGCAAAAGTGTTCGGGAAAGTAGATACGTTTTGGACGTATCAGTCACACCCCGTTCTGCATTGCCTAGAACACTCTAGTTTTCATTCTTATTGTTCTGTGAGTGTTCTCTTTTGCTAGCACTACGTTTAGCTTTAGTTTTCTTATTCTTTTTGCTTAGAACTTTCTAGTTCTTCTTTGTAGTTAGGTGAGACAAGCTCTATGGTATTTATTGATTATTATCTTTGTGAGTTGTTTCAAATAAGTTGATTGGTGATGGAAAAGAGTAGAATGTTTCATGCTTATGGGGGTACAAAAAGAAGCTTGTTTTGATTGTGACTTAGACTTTATCATGTCATGTTAGATGTTGATTTGACCATATGCTTAGTGATTATTGCTGTAGCATGACTTGTTTTAAACAATTGATATTGGTTAATTTTCCATGAAAGAATCATGCGTTGTTTTAGCATGCAAAAGCATAATATTATGGTATTCTCCTTTGATGCTTTATTTGAGTTGACTTGACACATGCTTACACCATGTTATGACTATGAACCAATCACCTTAGCCTCTATGATCATTTAGTTTTTGACTTGTGATATCACTTTATGCTTTGATTAATAATGTTTTGTCGCTCTGCATGATTATGGTCATTATTGCTCTCGTAGTTGGTCGCTCCCAGTCTTTTGCTAGCCTCCACCTGTACTAATTATGAGCTCAACTCGTGCATCCAACTCCCAAGAAACCAAGTTATTCCGAAGATTCCACTATAAATTCCTATGCATGGTGTGTTACATCATTCCAAGTATATTCATGTGTTTATTTATCTTCCAAATTAAATTTTTGTTATGTGAAAATTAGTGATTAAAGCTCTCACGAATTTGAAGGCACATTTTATTTCTTGCACTTAATAAACTTGAACCATTGTGACTGTCTTATATGATTTTATGCTTGCAAGTTATAAGTTGGGAATTAGCAAAACCATGATGTCATGGGGTACGCTTTCAACATTACACTTATTTATCCAGTTGATATCATGTTCTTTTGTTTATGGATGCCGACGGTGTGAAATAAGATGGGAGCTTACAAGTCCATGTAGTATGTATATGTGTTAGAGAAAATGCCTGGGCGGCTAGCCTAAGCCATGCCTAATCATGGTGGAAACTTGCGGCGAAACCATAGTGGCATTGTATGAAGCATCCTCAATAAAAAATATGCAAATAGCAAATAAAAAGATCGCTCAGATGCTCACTGTCTGTTTCCTTGTCATTTTGATATGGGATAGCTCATGTGTCATGGGGAAAGGGGTACCCCATTGACGGTTCTCTATGATACACATATACTTACAATGACAAGAACTTGCTTGGGACCAAAGTTGAGTAGCATGAGGTCTCGGTACTCGTACTCAAGTGGCATGAGGTTTTCAACTTATAATTTTTCAAGCATATAACTCACATTTACCCTCACTTTAACCTTAATCACTTAAATATTCGTATGATAGGGGCAATGAGAGCTCAAAGCTAATAAGTACCATAAAGCTTTATAAAACCATTTAATCCCTACTTCCCTCTGCGAAGTGCCTTTCTTTTTTACTTTTTGTTGAGTATCCATTTTCTATCTTTATGCACCAGTTAAGAGAGCATAGTTCTCATTCTAAGTTCAATGTGCATTGTCCCAAAACTATTTGATTGATTCATAATTATGGTATTGCTTGTTCTTAAATTATTTGTATCTAGTCACCCTTATGACCTTTTAAGGTGTCCTATGCATTTATGTTTTTCTATTCCATGAAGGACAGGCTGAATATCACTCTTGCTATGTTTTCTATATATGAAACAAACAAATGTCTTTCAAAGCATTATTCATGATCTTTTGTTTGTGTAGCCTTTCATGTTGCAACATAGTTTCTATGTCTTATTGTTAGAAATATATCTTTCATGCTTATATTTAGAGTACTTTGATTCCAGCTATCAATGCTTTACAATACCTTGATCAAGACTGTGATGGTGCATGTCACCTCAAAAATTATTTTTTTATCACTTACCTACTCGAGGACGAGCATGAGTTAAGCTTGGGGATGCTGATACTTTGCAAACATATCTATAATTTTTGATGCTCCATGCTTGTTTTACACCAACTATCTTATGTTGTGTCCACACTTTGTGGCATTTTTATGCATTTTATGAAAGTAACCTATTAACAAGTGCCATAGAGCCAGTTTCCTGTTATCTACCATTTTTGGTTTTAGAAAAACTAGTAAAGAAATATTCTCGGAATTGGACGAAACAAAAGCCGAAGTTCTTATTTTTTCCGACATGACACGGAGTCCAAAGGAGAGACGAAGAGGCGCCGTGAGGCAGCCACACCAGGGGGCCGCACGGGCCCACCCTTGGTCGCGCCTGGACCTGGTGTGGGCCCCTTGGGTGTCCAACGAACTTTCCCCTTCACCTATATAATCCCCCCGAAGCAAAAACACTAAGTACCCGATCAGAATTCCACGAAAAAGTCCATAGACACCGCCACTATCGTCCCTAGATCGGGAGGGATCTGAAGCTCTTCCCAGCACCCTGCCGGAGAAGGGAGATCACCCCGGAGGCCTTCTTCATCACCATGCCTGCCTCCGGAGTGATGTGTGAGTAGTTCATCCTTGGACTATAGGTCCATAGCAGTAGCTAGATGGTTGTTTCTCCTATTTTGTGCTACCATGTTTAGATCTTGTGAGCTGCCTATCATGATCAAGATATTCTTATTATAATGCTACATGTTATGTTTGCGGGGATCCGATGGATATTGAGTATTATGTCAGATTGATTATTGTTATATCATGTCTATGTTATTTGTGATCTTGCATGCTCTTTGTTGCTAGTAGTTACTTTGGCCAAGTATTTGCTTGTGACTCCAAGAAGGGGTATTTATGCTCAATAGTAGGTTCATGCCTCTAGTGATCTGGGAGAGTGACAGAAACTTATAAGATTGTAGATGTGCTGTTGCTACTAGGTAGAAAACAATAATCCTTTGTCCAAGGGAAATTGTATTGTTATATTACACACTTTGCTTAATGCAATTATCTGATGCTGGCAACTTAATACCCGAGGGTTGTTCGGATGATATCTTGGAGGTGGATTATTAGTCATAGATGCAGTTGGATTACGGTCTATGTATCATGTTGTAATGCCCAAGTGAATCTCATAGTGATCATCATGTCATGTACATGCATTGTTATGCATTCTCTATTTGTCAATTGCCCACGCTGTAATTTGTTCACCCAGCATGTTATTTATCTTATGGAGAAAACACCTCTAGTGAACTGTAGACCCTTGTCCATTCATTCCCATTGATATTCCATCTACTGTTTAATGTTTACTTTCTGCAATTACCACAAGCAATTACTTTCTTCCACATTATACGTTTAATCCTTTGTTTCAACAAAACCAGTGAGATTGACAACCTCATTGATAAATTGGGACAGAGTATTTTGGTTGTGTTGTGTGTAGGTTCCACGTTGCTTGCAACACCTTATAAAGTGGCTTCTTTCTCCTACTGGTTCGATAACCTTGGTTCTATAATTGAGGGAAAACTTGTTGTTGTGCTCATCGTACCTTGCTCTTGGGATTGCCAACAGGCACTAAATCAACCGAGCCATCATCACAGCATGTCGTTGCGTTGCGGGGATTCCAATATGGAAATCTAATTTCGCACTCCCGGCGGGATCAGGGAGATAGAGGTCTTGTCATACATCGTATGTGTATGAAGCCACGGGGTGCAACACTTGGGGCACTTTGGATGTCGTGAGCTGGACTGCTGCGTGGTGCTGGAGCAAGGAGTGACCTGCGAGGAGCGCGACCTTGAGGTCGGCTACAAGAACGACTAGTTCAACCAAGTTTCCCTCGAAACATTAACTTCTTTTGTACTACAAGGGTATGTATCTGAAACATCTTGGACGTTACTTCATTACTACTAGATAGATCTTGGGCATTCAGGGCAATCCGATGTAGGAAATTTTTTGTTTTCTGCACCAGAACCCTAGCACGGAGCAACCACCAAGGAGGAATTTTGTGTTATGGGACTTCCCATGCCCCTCCTTATATAGGAGGGAGGGACGAGGAGGCTCCTAGGGCTGCAATAGACCTAGGTATGAAGACCAAGGAGGGAGGGGTGTGGTACCTAGAAATCCTCGCCATGCCACCTTTCATCTTGTGCCCTAGTTGGGGTTCCCCAATTTGGGCTTCCCCTCAAGGCCCATGCGCATGGCACATATGTGGGCTGCACATTATTTTCAATAAATAATGTGTATTATTTATATTAAACATTTTTCCATGCCACCAGAACACTTTTCGTACTCCTCCGAAACTATTTTGACTTTCTGGAACTGTTCCGATTTCTCTGTGAAACTATTTCCATTATCATGGAACTATTCTGATGATGCTTTCTCATACTACTATGATACTAGTGTCGTCGGATTATCGACAAGTACGCCATAGGGGGTCCTAGTGGCATTGGAAGGATGGGGTGTGAGACGTCGGATGTTCCAGGAGCGCTGAGCACAAGTTTACCCAGGTTCAGATCCGACTGCAGTGATCGGATCCTACTCCTGCTAGCAACCTAGTAATATATCGACGTAAGTCGGATGTTACAATGGATTACAAGAGAGGTTCACCTGTGCAAGTTGGTTGTAGTTGTCTATTGAGTTGTTGCCCTAAAGGCTCCCACAACGCCGGTTTATATAGTCATCGGGGCCTAGGGTTACAGGGAGAGACCTATCCGGCTACGTTACAGAGTCGGTAACTATGTACAGCTTGGACTACAAGTAATACTACAGGCCTAATTCGGTAACTCTTCTGGGCCTTGTCGTAGCCGGAACTAGCTCCTCCTCTTTCTCTGACAGGGCATCCCGTGAAGCAAAGCTCTAACGCGTTAGTGGGCCACCCTGGTCAGCGAGTCCTGTGGGTATACTTGGAAAGTGTATCCCCAACAGTAGCCCCCGGAAGTCTCCAAGATCTAAAGTCGGATAAATCGTCTAGCTTGATGGTTTATTCGTCTTGAGAATCTTGAAGGGTTCCCGAAAACTTATTTCATTGATGTAGGATTCCGAGTTAGTTGAGTCGGATATATTCTGTTCTGACCTTGATCTTTCTGTTGCTTCATTTGAAACATAAGACGGATTTTACAGCGGCATGCTGACTGACAACTTTATAGGCCAGGTCCCATCACTGACAGGATTTCCATCAGCACGACCGTTGGTGGGTCCGTCCCTTATGGAACAGAACGCCGTTTCAATGCCTGCACGAAAATCGAGGGGGCGGAAGAGTCGCAAGGAAGCTAACTCCCCCTCTCCTATACACGTGGCAATAATCGCGTGTCTCACCGCACGAATCTTGACACAGAGGCAAATAAAAGGAGAGAAAACCATTCTTCTCAGATTCACTTCTCCGTCGATTCATTCATTGTTTCCTCATACTCCTCAAGCTTTCCGCACCAGTTCCAATCTGCACACCGTTGAGAAAAAATCTCTCCTTCCCCCACCAGTCCATCTTCCTCCAAGAACTATGGCATCTGCCTCGTCCTCTGGAGCGTCGGCGGCGGGTTCGTCGGCGACCGATGAGAAGAAGATGCGGGGTCTTTGGATCCCCAGCGCCATGGATACTGCGGAACTCCAAGTCATGGAGGATGAGGGGTTCATCGCAGCCGACGTGTGGTGGAGCGCTGCTGGACACACCATCCCCGCGCCGAAAGACGGAGAGAGGGTGTTGTTCAGCACTCACGTCGACCGCGGCCTCAGCCTGCCACCGTCGGACTTCTTCATCGAGGTCCTCAACCATTACGGTGTGCAACTCCACAATCTTCCTCCCAACTCTCTGCTTGAGCTTAGTGCTCACACAGCTTTGTGCGAGGGGTTTCTTGGCATTAGGCCAAGTCTCACCCTTTTCCGGTACTACTATGGTACTCGGAAGAATTCCATCAGTGCCGGTGTGCCTTATGTCACTGGCACTCTTAGCTTAGTCCTTAGGAGGAATCATATCTATCCTAGGATTAAGGCTAGTGAGTCTGTCAAACGCTGGGTCGGAACTTCCTTCTATCATAAGGATATTCCGGCTCCGGGTAAGGCGGAGGGTCTTCCGGCGTTCGCCAATGGCGCCGTTCCCCACCAAGATTCATGGGACGCGGAGGCACCAGAGCTGTCGGATGTTTTGATTCTAGCCAAGAGGCGGATCGAATTTTTTATGAAGCATGAGGGGCTTCGTGGATCCGACTTGATCCACTGTTGGCTGGAGCGCCGGATTTAGCCTCTCTAGCACCACAGAGACCACCTCATGCACCAAATTACCGGCGACAAGAAGGACAGCATGAAGGTCAGCCCGAACCGGCTTTCGCCGAAGGACTACAGGACCCTCATGCAATATTTGGTCAAGGAAAGAGTGGAATGAAAGTTCCGGAAGTTTCCATGAAGATGTATACATCCAGCCGTCCTCTGACTCCGGTGAATATTTCGAGTCTTCTTTCGCGTTTCGTTGTTTTTCTTTGGTTCTTTCTCCGACTCTATTTTCATCGATGATTTTCTGATTCTATCAGCTCGAGAAACTCTCCGAGTCCAAGCTAGCTCCACTAGAGGGCTATGCTTCAGACGACCCGGAGGCGACGGAGGATGATGAGGTGCAATAAGTTGCCGCCTCCACCTCCAAGAAGCGTAAGGTGAAGGAAGTTGTCGCTGCTGGTAGCCAAGTGATGCCAGTAGTTAAAAAGTAAGCACCTCACCTTTCATTTTTAGTACTCCTATACCTTTGTTATCTTTCCAGAGCACACCTAATATTTAGGATTTTCGTGTTCTAGAGTTAAATCATCGTTGAAGAGCATGATAAAGCCGGACAGCAAGCCAGGCAAGCAGACGCGTCAGGAGAAGCTTGTCATTTCTCCAGCTATGCCGCTGTCGACCCCATCCACTACTCCACCAGCACAGGGAGCTTCTGCATCCCCTGACGCTGGCAAGATTTTAAAAGCCCTGGTCACCGTTGATGACCAGGCAACTGACAAGGGTGAACCCGTAAAGGGTAATGATCCCATGGTAATGACCATAGGTACGGTGGCTAAGGTGGTCGACTCGGTTGTCCCTGGACTCAAAAGGAAAGAAAAGGAAGAGATTCTCAGACTGGCTCAAACCAGTCTTGAGAAGCAAACCTTGACTCCAGAGGCAGCGAGCCAAGAGGAGGAAGATGTCAAGCTGGTTATCCTCTTGGACCAAATTTTAGTCTGGTACGCTAAAGTCGCATCTGGCGAGCTTCCAGCGACGGATGTTCCGTCCCTCACCCTTACCGAGAAGGTGTTTCACAGCACCAAGCGAGGATTTGAAAATTTGCACCTAGAACACATTGTAAGTTCTTATTTGCATTTATTATCATATCCTCTAGCCCCAAGCATAAAGTCGGATAAACATTTCTGGATCCGGGTTGATGCTTTTAGGTTGCAAAGGAACGATGTAGTGTAGCCCCCAAGGCTCGTGCTGTAATTTTACTTAGTTAAATTTGCAGCCCGAGTCTTAGTAGCCGTCTGACGGTATTCCGTCTCTAAACTTATAGAAAATTGCATCTTCCAACCAGGAATTGCTCAAGAATATTTCCAATAAGCGCAAAGAAATCAAAGCTTTGCGTTTTGAAAATTCAAAGTTAAAAGTTGAAAAAGATGAAGCAGAACGTAAACTTTTCCGGCTTCCTCTTTGTCAGTTAAATGTTTTGTCATAGTCAAATTTGCTTTTCCGACTGATATTTTTGTCTTTGCAGAATTGTTATGCCAATCCAGCAAGATGGTGGAGCAGGCCGAAAACTTCAAGGTCTTGGAGGCAGAAAATACTAAACTCCGGGAAAAGCTTGAGACCCTAACTGTGGATTCGGAGAAATCTGTAGCTCTAGTCTTGGAATCAAGCAACCATGATACCATGAGGCTCGAGAAGCTCCTAGCCCTCCGAGATAAAGAACTTGCTGATCTCAAGAAGGAATTTGATATCCAGAAAGATCTTGCCCAGGCCTCAGCAAGTGAACTAGACAGTCTCCGCAAGGAGAATGCTGAATGGAATCACTCTGTGCTTGGTAATATTTCCGAATCTTTTTACTTTGTGTTGTTCATTTTTCGACTTTCATTTTAGCCGGAATTTGATTTTTTGGTTCTTTCCCAGCCCCCCTGAATCTTTCCGACTCTTCCACTTCCGAACCTCGCCTCGAGCGCATTAAGCTTGTCGGAGATGTCTTGTTCGACTTCCGCCAAACTCTAGAAGAGGCTGGAGAAGCCATCAAGCTTTCTGACTTGCACAAAATGTCAGTGCACGAGGTGAGGGACAAAGTGAAGGAGATTCCGAAGTTGATTGAGTACTGGAAGATCTCCTATGCTCGGACTGCTGCGCAAACAGCTCTAACCATGGTGATGAGCCACCATAGCGAGATGCAAATCTAGCACGTCACCAAGGGCATTGTCGAGGAGGATGATGAGGGTAACCCGCAAGATATCAAGGCCATACAAGAATCTAGTGCAGGTTACGCTTGTCAGGTGGCGGAGATGACCAACTATACGACGCCATTCTTTGAATCCGTCATCGCACCTCCTTCGCCTGAAGGGCTCCTGAGTCTAAGGTCGAGGGCGACACTGCTGTTGATTCCAGTGTTCCACCTGCTTCATCACCACAGCCTGCAGCATAAATAATTTCTATGCATTATATCAAACTTATGGCAATGTAATGATGGATACAATATTTATTTTGTGCTGGTCTATAAAAACTAATGCTTTTACTATCTTAGCACTTTTGTTTATATATTTTTATGCTTTGTGCTTGAAAGTTTCTGAAGCACTCCCTTTTTTATGCCTATACTTATCGGTTTATCTGGCTCTCTGCCTCGTCCCTTTCATGAGTCGGCCAACCTTTAGCATGGAAACTTTGCCGAACAACGGAGCGCAATTGCTAAACCAGTTTAAACTCGGAAACAAAGCCGGCTTCCAGTACCAACAACTCATTACTCGGAAAATGCCCGCGTCTAAGCAATCAGATAAAGAATCAAAGTATAGACAATAATTTAAACTTTGTACCCTAAGGTAACATTTTTTTTAGATTGTTTCAAAAATCGTAACCACAACGAACATGAGCATAAAGTACTTTCAAGCATTCTGGGATTTTCGAAAAAAAATGACATGCTCTTTTGGAAATAAGATGGCAAAAACGTCTCAAAATAACAATATGAGGAAACCAATACTTTATTTCACTTTGAACATGTACATATATGATTACAAGGAAATATAACTAAAAATAGAAGGGACGTAGCTGTGCAATATTCCATGGACGGTCTATTTTATCCGGCTCTGTGCTGCCACCAGCTCTCTTCCTTTTTCGAGTATCAGGTCTTTCCTTGACTGGTCTCATGTCAGTTAAATAATATGACCCATTATGCAGAACTCTGCTAACTATAAAATGTAGGGATTCGTAGCATGGAAAACAAAAATTTTCTATCGCATACAAACAAACAAGCCAAGATCTATCTACTAGATTGTAGCAACGAGTCGATGGAATAACTTACCCTCGAAGATTCCAAAGTGTTTAACGAGAGCGGATTCTCGTGGGTGATGTAGTCGTACTCTTCCCGATCTCAAGATCGTGTAGACGATCCTTCCGGCGCTGCGTTCCGGCAGCGCTCCCGCAGTCGGTCACACGTTCGGTACTCGACGAAGACCTTCCTCTCCCTTGTTCCAGCAGGCAGCGGAGGTTGTAGCACTCTCCTCGCGATTCCGGCAGCACAACGGCGTGGTACCGGAAGTAGAAGGGAGATCCCGCAGGGCTTCGCCTTAAGCCGGAGCGAGTATGGTGGAGTATGAGAGAGCTTTAGTGGTCTAGGGTTTAGACACACCAATTAGAAGGCTCTAATCCGAAGGCTAGTGCAATTAGAAGCTCTAAACCAAAGCGGCTCTAAACCGGGGTCTAGGGCTAGGGTTTAGATTTAGAGGATAGGAACTTGTGTGTCTAGAGGAGGGGGCCCTGCCCCTCCTTTTATAGGTGGAGGGGCCGGCCGCGCCATGGGGAGGGAGGGGAGTCCCTCCCCAACTCGGCTTGGAGGAGGCGCGCCGGTTGGAGGAGGGTCTCCCTCCCCAACTCGGTTTCCCTCTTTCCTCTTTCCCTCTCTTTCCTGTTTTAGCCGTTTGACTTTTCAAACTTGCTATTTGACTTTTCAATTAAGGATTCAATTTAATCCTTTATTTGGAACAGCGAGAACACTAAGTACATGATGCAATCATTCCAATATGCAATGACACATTCATGTACCCCTTCCCCTCCGGAGTGCCGGACATTCCGGAACCTTCTAGAACATTCCCGATGAAAACACCGGAATCATTCCCGAACTCCGAAACGGGACTTTCCTTATATGAATCTTATTCTCCGGACCATTCCGGATCACCTCGTGATATCCCGGATCCCATCCGAGACTCCGAACAACATTCGGTCTCTTTCTCATAATACCATAACTACTCAAACAATGTCGAATCCTTAAGTGTGTCTCCCTACGGTTCGTGAATTATGCGGACATGATCGAGACACTTCTCCGAACAATAACCAATAGAGGAATCTGGAAATTCATATGGCTCCCACATATTTCTACGATTACTTTGCGATCGAATGAACCACTTACATACGATACCAATTTCCCTTTGTCTCACGATAGTTTACTTATCCGAGGTTATGATCGTCGGTATCTCTGCATACCTAGTTCAACCTCGTTACCGATAAGTACTCTTTTCTCGTTCCCGTGATATGTGATCCCTTGTGATCCAGTCACATGCTTGCAAGCTAATTGGATGACATTCCACCGAGAGGGCCCAGAGTATATCTATCTGTCATATGGATGGACAAATCCCACTCTTGATCCATGTGTTTCAACCAATACTTTCCGAACACTCAATGCCACCTTTATAGCCACCCAGTTACGGTGTGGTGTTTGATGTCATCAAAGCATCCATCCGGTAAAGGTGATATGCATGATCTCATGGTCGAAGGAATTAGGTTACTATGTATCAGAAAGCATATAGCAATTGAACTATTGAAATGACTTGATCTTTATGCTACGCTTATCTATAGGAGTATGTCCACCATATCATTCTCCTAACGATATGATCTTGTTGTTGATAACATCTCAATGTTCATGATAGGGAAACCTCAATCATTTATCAACCAACAAGCTAGTGAAGTATAGAGGCTATACTAGGGACTTCAAATTAAGTCTACAAATCACACAAGTATCAATGTTTCCTTGTTAATACTATTATAGCATGAATGTAAACATTTATCATAAACACAAAGATATAATAATAACTACATTTATTATTGCCTCTAGGGCATATCTCCAACATAAAAGGTCCTTCCCAAATTGGGGAAAGTTTTTGCTTTCTCTTTTGCACAAGTCGGAGAACTAAATCGCCTTTTCGGAAAGAACAGTTTTGTACTGTCTGACTATGATACTTTCGTAACTTCTGCTGATAGGCTGTAGATCTCTGCTCAAGAACGACGCGTACTTCTTCGATTATATCGAGATCATCTTATCGAGAAATTTCTGCATCTTCTTCGATATATGCTTTGACTCGTGGAGCTTGATGAATCATATCGCTTGGAAGAACTGCTTCTGCACCGCAGACCAAGAAGAAAGGAGTATAGCCGGTTGACCTGTTAGGAGTTGTACGTAAGCTCCATATCACAGACGGTAATTCTTCCGCCCAAGCTCCCGCGGCCTGACGAAGCGGTGCCTCGAGGCGAGGTCGGATTCCTTGTAGAATAAGGCCATTAGTTCTTTCGACTTGTCCATTGGCTTGTGGATGTGCGACTGATGCAATATCGAGTCGGATCCCTTGTTCTTAGCATAATTCAGCAAGTTTACCCATGGAAAAGTTGCTCCCATTATCAGTAATTATACTGTGCGGATATCTGAATCTGATGATTATGTCCTCGACGAATCTTTTGGCTGTGGCTCCATCGCAACTTGTAACGGGTTTAGCATCAATCCATTTTGTGAATTTATCCACCATCACTAGTAGGTGAGTGAATCCACATTTTGCCGTGCGAAATGGCCCTACCATATCAAGCCCCCAGACCGCGAACGGTCATGTAATAGGGATTGTTCGCAGTTGTTCAGCCGGAACATGTGCCTGATGAGCGTACTTTTGGCAGCCCTTGCACGTTTTGACCAGTTTATCGGCATCTGCCTTAGCTATAAGCCAAAAGAATCCGTGTCAAAAAGCTTTTGCCACTAAGGATCTGGCTGCAGCATGGTGACCACACTCGCCTTCGTGGATTTCTCTTAAGATTTCCACTCCTTCCGAAGAAATACATCTCTGAAACACACCAGAAACACTCCGTTTATACAGCTCACCATTTATTATAGTGTATGATTTTGCTCGTCGGACAATCTGCCGGCTCAAGACTTCGTCTTCGGGAAGTTTTCCGTCTATCAGTAAATCCAGATAGGGTTTTGTCCAGCTGGAAATTACAGTCATAACTGCTATTAAAGGTGAGTCGTATCTCGTCGGATAGTCCTCATCAAATCCAACTATGGAGGGGACCCTTAAATGTTGTAGAAAAGCTCCATCAGGTACTTGTTTCCGCGCAGAGCCTATCCTTGATAGAGCGTCTGCTTCCTCATTTTCTGCTCGAAGGATGTGTTGAACCTTAAAACCCTCGAACGATTTAGATAATTCATCCACAACAGCTTTCTATGCTGCCATGTGCTTGTTTGTGTTGCAGATGTCGGATACTTGCTGAGCAACTAAATCCGAGTCTCCATAACACATGAGTCTTGATATGCCAATGTTTTTGGGCATGCGTATTCCATGTAGCAGTGCTTCGTACTCGGCAATATTATTTGTTGCCGGGAAATGTATTTGCAACACATAGAATAGCTTATCTCCTTGGGATGATTTGAGCACCACGCCATCCCCCGAGCCTCCTAGTGCTTTTGATCCGTCAAAGTGAAGGGTCCAAAATTCCGAGTCTGGAGGACCTGAGTTTTCTGCCGTTTCTGTCCAATCAACGACAAAGTCGGCGAGAATTTGGGACTTGATTGTTGTACGTGGCTTGTACTCAATGTCAAAAGCCGCAAGCTCTATTCCCCACTTTGCGACACGTCATGTGGCGTTGCGATTGTTGATTATGTCTTGCAGAGGATCTGTGCTCACTACTGTGATCTTGTGTTCTTGAAAATAGTGTCGTAGCTTTTTGGATGCAAAGAACACTCCATAGTCTAGCTTTTGATGATGTGGATACCGTTACTTTGATTCTGCCAGGACCTCACTTAGATAATAAGTTGGCCGTTGCACCTTATGCTCGTGGCCTTATTCCTCGCGCTCAACTACTATCACCGCGCTTATGACCTTGTTGGTCGCTGCAATGTAGAGTAACATAGGTTCCTGAGGTTCTGGCGCTGCGAGAACTGGTGGATTTGAAAGCAGATATTTCAAACTTTGCAGTGCAGTTTTGGCTTCTAGGGTCCAGACAAATTTGTCAGTTTTCTTCAAGAGTTTGTACAAAGGTGCGGCTCTTTCTCCGAGCCGGCTGACGAACCGACTCACTGTCGCAATACAACCAGTGAGGCGTTGTACGTCCTTCAGGTGAGTCGGCCTGGTAATGTTTAAGATAGCCTTGATTTTGTCCCACGTTCACCTCGATGCCTCGCTCAGAGACGATGAAACCTAACAATTTTCCGGCTGAAATTCCAAAGAAACATTTCTTTGGATTTAGCATCATGTTGAATTTTCATAGACTGGCAAACGTTTCATCCAAGTCGGAAATTAAAGTTTCCTTTTTTTGGACATAACTGTTATGTCGTCTACGTATACGTGGACGTTGCGTCCGATTTGGTCGTTGAGACAATGTTGCATGGTACATTGATATGTTGCTGCTGCGTTCTTTAAGCCAAAAGGCATAGTTTTATAGCAGAAGGTTCCGAAAGGAGTGATGAAAGACGTCTCAATTTGATCTGAATTTTTCATTGGTATTTGGTGATATCCGGAATATGCGTCGAGGAAACAGAGTAATTCCGACCCTGTCGTTGAGTCGATAACTGGATCGATTCTTGGCAAAGGAAACGAATCTTTTGGACATGCCTTGTTCAAAGCGGTATAATCAACACACATCCTTAAATCAATGGTTTCCTTTTTAGGAGCGAGTACAGGATTTTCCATCCAATCTGTATGGATGACCTCTGTTATGAAATCCGCTAGCTCTAAGCGGGCTAATTCCTTGGCTATTGCTTTGCGCTTTTTATCACCAAACCATCGTAAGGACTGTTTGACGGGTTTAGCGTCTGGGTACACATTAAGAGAGTGCTCGGCAAGTTCCCTAGGTACTCCGGTCATGTCAGATGGCTGCCATGCAAAGATGTCACTATTATCTTTGAGGAACTCGACGAGCGCGCTTTCCTATGCGTGGCCTAAGCCTACCCCTATGTTCGTCGTCTTGGAGGGATCATCTTCCTTCAGTGACATCTTCTTCGTCTCTTCTGACGCCTTGAACTGCAAACTTGGCTTCAGCACCTCGTTCTTCGTAGCGGGCATCTCGGACGGATTGATGGTCTTCTTGATCTCCTGGTACTCCTAGGCGTGCAGCACGGCTTCGGCGAAGGCAGCAGACCCTTTGTCGCACTCTCGCGCCTTCATCGGATTTCTTCGTACGGTGATTACGCCCTTTGGACCTAGAAGTTTAATCATGTTGTAGAAGTAACAGGGACGGGCCATGAACGCCCAGTAAGCCGGACATCCGAAGATGGCATGGTAAGCACTTTTGAACGGTACCATCTCGAAGGAGAGTGGCTCGGTCCGATAGTTATCTCGGGTTCTGAATGTCACGTCCAGAGTAATCTCATCCAGAGAATTTGTCTGTCTTCCTGGTACAATGCCATGGAAAGTTACACTGCTATAACTCTACTAGCTCTCGTGTAGCTTCATGCGGTGGAGTGTCTCGATGTAGAGGATATTGATACTGCTCCCACCGTCCATGAGTGTTTTGAGAACTCATAGCCATGAAATAAGAGAATGACGACCAGAGGGTATTTTCCCCGACTATGTGTTTTCCTCGGGTGATCTGAATGATCAAAGGTGATAGTCACTTCTGACTAGTCCAGGAATTGGGGGATAGCCATAACCGTGTCATTGAGCTCACGAATGACCGCCTTTTTGTCCTTAGCTGGTTGGGATCCAAGGAAGAAGATGTATGCGTATTTCTTAGTCGGAAAAGTCTTTTTTCGATCCGGCTTGGGTTCTGCGGCAGCTTCTGCCTCTTCCATGTCGGAATCTTCCTTGGGCTCCTTTCCTTTCTCGGAATTTTTCTTTCCTTTTCGTTGCTTGGCTCTGTAGCCAGCGGATTCGTCTTTCTTGATGTCGTCATTGAAACGACACTCGGCATTTGTATGGGTAGATCCTCCATTACTATCCAAGTGGTGGACACAGGGATTATTAGCAATGTCAGCCCAGGTATAGGTTCTTTCGGGTTGTTGGTCTCCTCTGCCCTGGATTCGGGAAGTTCCTTGGCCTCTACCACGGCCGCCTACGCGCCCTCCTCGTCCTCCAGATCCGAACGTTGCGTTCACAACTGCGTTGTTCGGAGCCGCTTTTTTGTCCGAGGTGTTCTTGCGCTTCTGAGTTTGCTTTGGCTGTTTGGCCGCGTTGGAATTGGCCAGAATATTTAGCAGCCCTTCTGAATCATCATCGGCATCAGCATATTTGCTTGCCATCTCTATCATTTCTCCCAAATTTGTGACGTGGTCATGCTTCAGCCTGTGACATAAAAGTCTGACTGGAAGTCCTGCAATAAAAGCTTCTATCGCATTTTGCTCATTTACTCCTTCGCAGGAGTTCTTCGTATCGATCCATCATCCGAGGTAATCCCAACAAGTTTCTCCGGGTCTTTGGGTACAACGCTGCAAGTCTCCGACTGTGCAGGGCCTCCTGTATGTTCCCTCGAAGTTTGAAAAGAACACACTTTGCATATCATACCAGTTATGAATTGAATTCTCTAGCAGCTCATTGAGCCATGATCGAGCCGTCTTCCACAATATCAGTGGGAGATATCTGACTGCAACTAGGCTGTTTCCTCCTTTGGCAATGCAGCAAGCCTGGAAAAAATCCTGGAGCCAAGTATCTGGTCGAGCTACATCGTCATAGGGCTGAATATGTTTGGCGATGCCAAAGTCAACCGGAAATTTTGTCCGATGTATACGTGGACCAAAGCACTTGGGTCCCACGTACACATCCTATTCCTCGTACCGCCTCGCTTCTATATTTGATTCGATGCGATGGCGAGCGTCGTTTGGCGAGAGAGATCTGCGCCTTGGAGGCTCACGGCTTCTGCGCGGTGGAGTCGGATTTCTGCTTCTTCTCTCACCATTGTCGCCTCCGCCCCTGCGGATTTCGTGGCTACGACGTGATCCTTCATGGTCGCTGCTGGGAGGCAATGGTGGCCCTGGTGGATTATTTCCGGCTGGGTTTCTTGGTGGTGGCGGTGGAGCCTCATTATGCTGACTCTGATGCCTGTTTCTTCGGGCACCGTCCCTACTAGATTCAGGATGATCCGGATCATCTCTTCGTCTGGCGTTGCCAGCCGGACGGCTCGGTGGTGGCATCCTTAGCTGATCTTGCTCCTCTCGCTGGCGGCGTATTTCTGGGTCTTCTCTATAGCGATCGTTTTGCCGATGATGGTACTGATGGGGAACCATTGCCCCGATGGCGTCTTCGGACACAACCGGAATGACTCTTGCCCAGTCACGTGCCGGCCGGCAAGAGTGGCTGTTGGAGCCGGTCCTGGAATTTTCTTCTTCTCCACGGGGATGATAACGCTGAGCCGTATCCCTGCGGAGCCTTACGTCAGTGCTCTGGTCAGCGCCAGTGTGGAAAAACTCGGACTTTGAGGCCAGCTTGCCACTAAATGACGCGGCCGTTTTCTGCTGCTTTAATCCTTTGTCCAGCAATGCAACGCACTGCTGGACCTGCTACGGAGACGGATTGTTGGCGAGGATGGCTCGAGCTGCAGCAGCATTTTCCACCGGCGTGCTGTAGACTCGGATCTTCTCTCCATCTTTTCTGTCGAATATCTTTGTGGATATCCGGATTCTTGTTTGCAAGAAACGGACCTCCCCTTGTTTTGTTTGGATGTCGCTTGAAATCTGACTGATATCTGGCAGGATCACTGTCTAACTGTTGTCTCATCTCGACGAGGCGCGTGGCCTCTTCAAGCAGAAACAAGCGGTGCTTTTCCAGGTCCTCATCCCTTTTCTCCAGCGCTTCTGGCATAAGATCCGAAGCTGTTGGGATTGGAATTGTGAGAGCATCTCCGTATATTTCGCGTGCACCCTTGGTGACAACGTGTCCATCCACAGAAGGGTCGATTAGGGTGGGATTAATCGGATCTCCATCCTGATTCTCCATCTCAATCTCTTCATCAACCTTTTCTTCGTTGGTTTCCTTGACGTCCGGTTCCGTCGGTGTCAGATTCTTGTTCTTCTTCTTCTTCGACCGCCCAGTAGCCTTAACGTGCATACTAGTGGCAAAGATGGCTTTTGGTCCGGTACCGGGGGATAAACTTCCATCGGTACTTTCGGTCATGGTTGGCTTGTAGATCTCGGATGAATCTCCGGTATCCATGTCATCCTGCGAGGTGTAGCTTTCATCCATGCTATCATATGGACTAGGAGGAGTTTCCGGCTCCCCTGGTGTTTGTCTGGAAGCGTGCTCTTGCTCGTACTCCTCTATCTCTTTGTTGAAGTCTCGAAGTTCCTGCGACGTGGTTGACTCCGCTGGGGAGCCAGGTAAGTCGGCATTTTCTTCGATTGCATCCAGGACCGAGTCGCTACCAGCTCTAGCATCGACAAAGTCGGATCTAGTGCTTATGTGGTACACAAAACAGTGCTTATTCTTGTTCATGATCTTGAGGTACTTGTATAACTTGGTTTCCGCTTCGACGTCAGCAAAGCTAGATCCGTAGCGGATGTATTCCTCGTCTGTGTTTCCGATCTTGCTGGAGAGATCGGATCTGACTTCTTCTTCCACCTCTTATTCCATTACGGGTGTGGGTTGGGTGGGTTTGATTTTCTCCGAGACCCTGAACTCTTCTGCCTCTGCGGACAAAGTAGATTTGGATTTTTCTTCCGCCATGGTCATCACCTCTAGGGTGGGTTGGGCGGGATCAGCGAAGCCGATATAAATATCAATCTCACTGATTGACCTGATTGTGTAGGTCGTCACGTGTTTTGAAGCCAGAATCCAAGTCTCATCGAGAAGGATGAGAGGGACATCACTGGCGTAGACCACACGACCCATGGCGATTGTTTCGTCGATTCCTGCACGCATAGATTCCGCCTGGAACGATGCTCCAAAGGTCACATGCCCCTGGTGGGTGCCAACTGTCGTCGGATTATCGACAAGTACGCCATAGGGGGTCCTAGTGGTGTTGGAAGGATGGTGTGTGAGACGTCGGATGTTCCAGGAGCAGTGAGCACAAGTTTACCCAGGTTCAGATCCGACTGCGGTGATCGGATCCTACTCCTGCTAGCAACCCAGTAATATATCGGCGTAAGCCGGATGTTACAATGGATTACAAGAGAGGTTCGCCTGTGCGAGTTGGTTGTGGTTGTCTATTGAGTTGTTGCCCTAAAGGCTCCCACAGGGCCGATTTATATAGTCATCGGGGCCTAGGGTTACAGGGAGAGACCTACCCGGCTACGTTACAGAGTCGGTAACTATGTACAACTTGGACTACAAGTAATACTATAGGCCTAAGTCGGTAACTCTTCTAGGACTTGTCGTAGCCGGAAATAGCTCCTCCTCTTTCTCTGACAGGGCTGCCCGTGAAGCAAAGCTCTAACCCGTTAGTGGGCCACCCTGGTCAGCGAGTCCTGTGGGTATACCTGGAAAGTATATACCCAACAACTAGTAGTCAAAAGATTGATGACTCATTAAGCATGTGGCTCTGTAGGTTTGGTAATGCAGAGACATGATCCAGAACTATTTTCCATCTATAACCAACAACATGACCTGGATGCCCATTATGGCTCCTATGCACACACGAATATAATCAAACAAAGCTTCATGTTACTCAAGTGATAATATCTTTGCTTCACACTAATGATGACAATCCTAGGTGAGACTTTGGCATCCTCATGATTAAACACCTTGATTACTATATACATGTTATCCTTGTTACAATTTCATTATATTTTCTTGTTATGCATTCCAGTGTCCTTGTAATCATTATCACAATATGTATGCACAGACAAATAGGTGACATGATAATATCGAGAGGTCCCAGAGCATATCTCTCCTTCGGTAGGAGGATCAAGTTTGGGATCTTGATTTATCTAAGTTCCTAGACACACCTTCTAGTGCACTTGAAGATCACTATTATGATCACCCTGTAACATGTAATGTTTGATGACAATCACAATACACCTTCCAGTGTGAGAGCACTCGAAATTCTCATGATCTTAGGACTAAGGCATAAGACAGCAACATGATGATAATACTAGCTTTGTGTGACGAAATGATTTCATAACATATCAAGATTTGGGTTGGTTCAACATCCTTATTCTTCTAATAGTATGCTCTCATTGCCGATGGCATCCTTGTTACCATAATAAGGTCATGATCATGAAAATGTGATCAAAAAATGGCATCCTTGTTACCATAATAAGGTCATGATCAGGAAAATATGATCAAGAAACGACACATGAGCTAGTCCAAGAGGTGGGACTAATAAGTACATCTTGGTGTTTATCTCTCTACATGAGATTGAGCCTATGGGTTTTTCTTCCAATCTCATATTCAAGAATTACAAAAATTATATCATAAGAAAATAACATTAATAATTAACATGGAAGTGAATAATACTCCCTCTGATCCATAATAAGTGTCGGGTGTTTAGTTCATTTTAGTCAAAAGTTAAACTAAAGCCCTGACACTTATTATGGATCAGAGGGAGTAACATTTATTATTGGCTCTAGGGCGTATTTCCTTCGATCAATCACATGGTACATCTGTTGTTGCATGGAAGCGCGTCACATGGAACACTAGCTCGATACCTTTCCCCTAATGGCATGGGTGCTCCAAGCATAGTATTACTCTAAAGTCACTGGCCGAGCCAGGATTTAACCAAGGAATGTTGTATGGATACACTGGTACTTTTCAGGAAGTCAATCATTGTAATGGTTGCTCTTCTACACATAATTCTAGGATAAACCTCACTACCAAATCTGACACATGTAAGATCTCGAGCCAAATAAATATGAGGAGTTGAAGGCAAAGAAAATCATGCGGACCAATAATTTTTTAGCTCGCCCGACTTAAACGAAATAAAACTTTTGATTACGGCACAATCAAGCCCTCCCAATCCTACAAAACAAGATTCTTGGTCATAATTTAATCACGCCGATGAACATGAGTCCAAGGGAGAGATAACGATTTTAGTGGTCCAGATGGGGGAGATGGTCCGCCCAATTACCCTAGTTTAACCCCCAAGGTGATTTTTGTGTCTTGTAAGTGAGATATTAGTTGCATCTTCCGTGTGTTGTATATCGCCCCATCAAATATGATGCAATAACATCTCATTAGTACCCACATCATATATTTTTAGCATGTCTTGGATTTTTGTCCCTCTATTCCATTTGATTATGAATATGTGAATTTTGTACATCGAAGTGTCATTCATGTCATCATGTGTATTAGGCATAAAAACTTTACATAAGAATGGTTCACGACCAACTAAGACTTCGATAAAGCGTCTTGGTAAGAAGAGTGCAGCGTCAACTCATCATAAAAAAGAAGTGTAGTCCACTCATCGAGGCCGAAGTACTTTCCCCAAAACGAAGGAGGACTGTCTATTTAGCTACGACATCACAACCAAAACTAGAGTTAAGAGGAAGAGTAACAAGGGTCTCATATAAAAGCATGACAAGGAGATAAAAATGTGAACTAGGGCCAAGCAAACAAAAGCAAAACCATTACCTATAGTCTACAGAGAGTGGTGCGTACCTCTCAGCAGTGAATCTAACATCAATAGTGTCAGTGTTTTGACCTAAAAATATTGATTATGTGGAGACGTGCAGAGATATATGTATATGGTTCGACACGAGATACACAGTCAATACATGTTCTTTCTCTAGAGAGGAAGCAATGTCCTACTCCGGTTTGCGGTAGGCCATATTGATTGTAGGGACTTTACATATCGCAATGCTCGAGAGGGGTTCTCGTGGTTCCTAGGGGTTGTATGTATCTTATGTATTGATGTCCCGATCGGGTGATCCCTACCTCGCATTGCAAAGGTGGCTTTACATATAGATTTAGCGGTATTCTGGGTATGACTATACTTGTCTTTTATGGGAGAAGTCTTATCTAGTGAGGTGTGACACACATGCAAACCATTCCTTTTGGGATCCTTTCATAGTTAAACCTGAAGATTGTCTTTACTAGCCGCCAATACTGGTAAAGAGTTTCTTGCAAAAAGAAGACATTGTGCAGTGTTCCAACCAATTTTCATCACATACTCCCTCCATCTAGTAAAGAGTGTAATTTTAGCTTTCTTGAAAAGTTAAACTATTTCAAAGTTCCATCGAGTTTACACAAAAATAAAAATATAACATGTATGAAACCAAATAGCATGTTTCTACCATGCCCAATAGGATGGTTTGGTGCTTCAAGATTCGTGTTGGAATATTTCACCTAGTTTTGTCGTGTTTCGGGAAACTACATGAGTTGACACGCAATGAAACATGGTGAAATCATGCACAATATCTACCGTGCTAGAAAGTATAGGCGGACCTAGCCGTCTCTAAGCTCAGGCACGCTTCCAGGCTTCCGACAAACCGACAAATCTAATTTGATAGCAATCTAATAAAAAGGTATCATTAGTCTTTAAATACACTGTTTGTCTATGCTTTGACTAATTCTTAAGTCCGCAACTGCTAGAAAGTCATTTGTCCACACCCGCGGGCTATACACCACTTTCTTACGAAAAGGAGCGAATAGAAAACAATGCCATACTGAAACCGTATTAAAGATCTTTTCCCGAGAGAAATATGAACTAATAACCCCAATGTAAACACAACAATCTGATCAACGAATCGTCGTTCCAACTCTGTTTGCCGATCACACTTTGGGAAACTTGCATAACTTAGCATCACCAGTTAGCTGCAGTCAGCTGGTTGAGATAACACGTTAATATAATGCATTTTTTTCTTTCGAAAAGGAGGTTAAAAACCTCAGCCTGTGCATCAATCAAAATGTTAATAGTACAGCGTAAAACTCGTCGTATCCGTAAAAATAGCACATATACCATACCAGCTCCATGATTTCCATGCGACGGGTTATGGCAATCGCACAAAAAAAAACAGCCACATTTTTCACTGACAAAATCACGAATAAATAGCCCCCATAAAAGCGCACGCACGGAAGGCACGTCGAGAGACGTGGGAAAAATGAGCTGGGTAAATTTAGTGTGAAAGAACAGAACACGCTGGCGTTCCCACTCTTGCCATCATCCGACGTATAAAATGCCCACGCCCTACCTTCTCCACTCTCCCCATGCACCGCGTGCGCCACCTCGATCGATCTTCCCCTCCATCCTCCTCAGCCACCTCCACCACTACGACAACCACGTCGCCCCTCTCTTGATATCTCGACGAGCAATGGCGATGGCGATGACCGAGGACTACTACGCGGCGGATATGGACGACGTCGTCCACCGGCTGCTGCCGCGGGAAATCTTGGCGGACGTGGGCATCGTCGTGGCCGGCCGCGACGCCCCGCCTTCTTCTTCTTGCACGGTGAGGCGCCGCAGCGATGACCACGCCGCCGTCGTGGAGGACATCGCCGCACACCTCGTCCGCATCCTCCGCCTCGACGCCGCGGGAGAACAGCAGCGCGCCTCTCGTCCGCCGCACTTGCAGCATCCCCGTGCTGGGACGGGGTACGGAAGCAGGGGCCCAGCAGGCGGCGGACACGGAGCTTCGGAGCGCCACGCACCGGCCGCTTCCTGCTGGAACGGTACTGCGCCGCGGGTGCCGAGGTTTGACATGGCTGATGCGGCGGTGAACAGCCATCCTCCGGTGAGGTGCCACGGCACCGGCGTGTTCCTTCCGCGCGTGGAGGCGTACGCACAGAACGTAGCATCCTCCGCATCTCCCAGCACCAGGAACGGTAAGAATCGTTAATCGCCGCCATGTATTTCCGCTATTTCCTTTCCGGCCGCCGCGGGAGCTGGTGTCAACAGCGACGTCAACGGCGACAATCTTAACTGAACAAATGTCCATGCATTGCATGCAGGCGGTGCGAAGCCGCCACGGATGCAGAGGAGGGAGGCTGCTGGCGTGGTCGCCATGCGGCGGCAGCAGCTGCAACTGCTGCAGCTGCGCGGAATGGAGGCGGAGATGCAGCGGCAGAGGGAGGCGTTCGCCGCGGCGTTCCAATTGCACGGCTGCCCCGCGATCGCACCGCCGCAGCAATGGACATACTGAGTATACTGAAATGTAGTGCCGGTTAATTGTTGTTGGTCGTTTGCGATATGCACAGAAGAGAATAAAATTGGACAGCCGCGGATTAATTTGATTTGCCTTCGATCGGGTTTATACTAGATCAAGTACCTCAAGTGTTCATACTTTTTAAATCGAGTGGGGATGTATCTCTTTTTTAAGGATGTCAGGCATGGTGTAAAATCAAGGATGCTTCCTAGTGAGTGAATAATTCGTATCAAAAGACACCAAAGCATTAATATTGTCGTTTGATCCCTCATGAATTAGGGTACCATCACAATCCTTACAATCCAACCAATAGTTCTCCAGATTTAACAGAGTGAAAGTTGTATTGCTCCATTGATATTTTCAGGGAAGTCAAAGCACGGTACAGTTGAGTCGCTTATTATCAATCCGAGCTTTTGTTAGACGGCTTTCCTTTCCTAGCTATTTTACAATCATACCAACATTAGCACAATGTGCTCTCAATTGGATTCCCTTTTGAGACTCGTATGCTCGGAATGCTCTTACTCTCTAGAGAGTGGCGAGTCAGGATCACAAACCATAGGATCGGCTTTATGCATTTCGTTTGTTATACGGCATTGATACCTGACAATTGTATGGAAATAGGGAACAAATCTCTATGTGTTTGCATCTGGATGAGCTAAGTTTATTATTTTATTTTAGAAACATTAAATAGAACATACACACGTATGGCATGTACATGCACGCACTCACACAATGTCTAGCCTAGCTAATTGAGGGAACATTGCTTCCCTGGATAATCCAAATCCAGAAGTACCAAAACGTGAAACTTGCGGTTTGACCCCTATTGGGCTAGGTACCATCGCACTTCTAACAATACAAACCAATGGTTAGTTCTCTTCTAGTACAATTTAACCGATCGGAAGCTGTATCGCTCTATGGATATTTTTCAAGGTGCTAGCACTTGAGTTCTCTTATCAGATTTGTGCTCTTGTGGAGTGCGCTTGCTTTTTTGAGAGTGGCGATTCAAGCTCACAAAGCTTAGGATTACTGATAAAGAGTTATTAGGATGGAGAAACTAAGGAAAACACTCCATGCCAAACTTGAAATTGTGAGATCGTGAAGGTTTTGAAGGAAAATATATATGAGGTGTTCGCATATCACATTGAGAAGAAATTGTCCCCTATGGTTAGTTGAAAGGTCCCTAATATGGAGCCGCGGAAATTTTACTCCATGTGACACCTTGTTTATCGTTGTCATCTCAATCGTTGAGATGTTGCTGTCAAAGACACATAAGAACTAGCATAGAAAGCGAAAATCCAAAAGTACACCCAGGAGCACACGATTCCGCCTAGAAAAGAAGGCATTTCAAATGTCAAAAAAACAATTAAAACTTTTAACACATGTACATGTCCTGTTCTACGCTCAGTCATAATTTTCCAGCAAACAACATGCTCAAAAAATCAATTTTCATACTTTCTTCAAACTTTCTAGGACATTGTTTTTTTTCTAGGACAATACTTTCTTCAAACTTCCCAGACTTGTAAAAGACGCAAACATGTCCGATGTAGAATCTGTTTTTTTCTTTACAATCAACATTGAATATGAATTTACTGTTCATCCATCATCCGCACGGTCGAATTGAACTGCGGTCCGCGATAATAGACCACACAAATTAATTATGGTAGAGGCATATTTTCAGATACATAGGCGGGATACCAATGGAACTCACACATTTGCTCCCAAAGATCGTCAAAGTTGCAGCTGCTGCCTCTGTTATTTTTCTTGACACACAAAGGGACCAATTAAGACGGAAAGCAAACACTACATAGGACCATTCCACAAGCAACGAATTAGTAGGAGTACTAAACAGCACTAAGTGTTGCTAGCTTCCGAATCTGACGAGAGAGAGAAAAAAAAAAGTGACAGTACTATAAACAAACACACAGAGTTCACCGGAATGGCCACGACGACGACGCAGAGTAGGAAACCTGATCACCTCCAGAAGGTGACGGCGGGCAGGAGCATCGCGAGGATCACGACGGCGTAGACGGTCGACGCGCCACCGCCACGGCTCCTGGTGCTCCCTGAGAGGTAGAAGTAGTAGTACGGGTTGGTCGTCGACGGCGGGGACGGCGGCGACGAAAAGTGGGAGGACGGAGCGGAGGGAGAAGAGGACGACGGTGACGAGCCGCCGCCGCCGCTCTTCGGCGAAGGCGGTGACGGCGGGGACTTCTCGGTCCCGTCAGATGATGATGACGACGGTGGCGGGAGGATCAGCGACAGGTACGGCGGTGGGGGTGCCGGCGTGGGCAGCGGGAGGATCGACGTCAACGGCGAGGGAGACGATGGCGTCGATGTCGATGGCGCTGGAGGTGACGGCGGAGGCGACGACGTGCAGATCGTTGGGCACGTCCCGCACTTGCTGATGCACAGCATGCTCGCCTCCGGCCCACCGGCCGCCGGCTGTTGCTGACCACCTCCGGCGACAGCCACCTGCGCACTAAAACACACAACCAAGACGATCACGGACGCCACCATTGCCCCCGCTCTTGGTCCCTCCATTGTCTCCACCCTGAGACAGTCACAGATCGCTGCGGCGAGCTTTGCTTGGTGCAGGCGGGGAATGAGATTCCTGCGATCGAGCTGGTGTGGGCCGGAGCTGCCGGTTTATAAGCCAAGAAGCGCAGGAGCAAATGTGCGAAACTTGAGGTGCAAGCTGACGGGGAATATTGGGCAGCAGGGTGTAAAGAGAAGATGCTCCTGAAAATGGCTGCAAAAAAATTAACCCGCCTACAGAAATCGGCCACCGCTGGCCACCATATATGTTTGTGATTGATGCCTTGTCTCATGGAGTTCGAAGGTGCTGGCAAGCTTTTGCTTGATGCCCTAGTAACAATTGAGTAATTAAGATGGATTGCCATGGTTGAAAGATTGAGGAGTGCACATGTACTGGTTTGCAGGGTGCAAGGCAGGTAAAGCATCTGGGCAAGCTCAGTTGGAGAAAGAACCCAGAAGTGCTATCATTACTAGATACTACTCGGCTAGATAAATAGAGTAGCTCATGGCTGGCTTGTTTGGAGGGGAAGAATGTCCAGAAGGGCTTCACGGCACTTTCACAGGAAACAGTTAAATTTACCACAAGATTTGAGAAAGAGAAAAATCCTGACTTGTTTGGAGAAGAATGTCCAGAAGGGATTCACAGCAGTTTCACGGGAAACAGTTAAATGTACCACAAGATTTGAGAAAGAGAAAAATCCCACCTTTCAAACAGGCTTTGAAAAGAACAAAAGGTTGCCAGGATTTCAATCTTCTCACACAGAGGAATATATATTCAAGGGAAAACATAATTACATGGGTGAACAATGACACCAGACATGCTCATGTAAGTAAGGCTTGCTGACTTAGGTCTACAGCTATTGTAAGGATGTACGACACCAGAAACATCTAACACGATAAATAAGTGAAAAAAAATCTGGATATCTGCACCGATTTCCTATTTTCCCTGAGCATTGTTTTTTTAATTCGACGCGCTTTACAGGCAAAGGGTATCAATAAACAACCAACAAAGGAGTACACCAGACACTTGTACAAAAGGCTAACCCTGGAAGGAAAACTTTTGCCAGCCTTTCACTCTTACCAGTTACTTTAAATGCCCTCCCTCACCTGGGAAGGCTAGTATCAAAAGTACAATCATGAATTAACAATGTTACTAGTCAGTTTCTGCGTCTTCTGTTGTTGTAGCTGACTTGAGTTTTTGGCTCACAAACTGCCCTTTAATTCTTGGTCTTTGCTCCGCAAGCTTCTTCCTACTGTGATATCTCACCTGTAGAATGAAAGGTAAAAAGAGAAAAGGAAGAATTACAACAAACCAAGTGTCTGGGTAACTATTCATAGAAATGATGAAAGAAGTATCCATTCACTACTTGAAAATAATATATGAATGCCCATAAGCGATCTGCAAACTATTTAAGTTTGTCAAACAAAATACCTTCTTCTCAAAGCATCTCTCTTTCCTTTTCATGCGGAATTTCAACAAGGCAGCTTCACGACGGGACCGATCACTATCCAGTCCGTTAATACCGAAGTTCTGGATGCCGCTCTCATTGCCGCTTTCTGGGGCAATTATTGTATTTGTGTTTGTATCAGTTTCACCGCTCACAGTCCACCCACTTCCTCTGCGGATATCCTGGCTACAGCTAGCACTCTGGTTAGCATGCTCCGCATGGGCTCTCGACAAGTCGATTGGTTCTCCTGATTCCTGAAGAATTTGTCTTGAATGATGCAACTGCTGATTTTCTTCTAGCTGTCTGTGTTCATGAATGTCTAACGGTTTACTAAGGTTTTGATGGTAATTAGAGTGATAAGATGCATGCTGAATTGCCATATGGTTGATGCCAGACGGATCACACTGCATAAAAGGAGCCTGGGGGTAGTATATCGGCTGCATAATTGCACCATAGTGGTAGGGTATAGCAGCACCAACAGGAATTGGAACAGGTATAAACCCATATGGAGGATGACTCAATGTGTCCTTTCTAGGGGAGGAACTACTTGTGCCAGCATCTTCTCTCACACTGCTGGAACACGGGATGGCAACACCCGCTGTACAACTGTCCAAAGGAACCTGAGCTTGCGTTGCACTCTTGTATGCACTATGTTCATGGGAACTGGACAAGGCCCCACCAGGTTGGACATTCTTGTCATGAACCGGTTCTTGAAAAGTTAAGTGGAGGGACGGAGGAAACAGTGGCTTAGCTGATGGTTCTATCCTTTTATTACCATACCTGCAATGTTGACAACCATGTGATTAGCATGCACAATAGAGCTAGTCACAGTTGCGCAGGGTAATGTGTAAGCAATTACTAACATCAGCCTCAGGGTCTAAAACACAAATAAAGTATAATCTCAAAAAACATTTGAAACAAATGCAATAAATAAATCAAAGTTATTCTGATCAAAATTTAAAAACAACACGTACGTACCTTGAAAATGCAGAGGAATTTGAGTGATTGAAATTATCCTTATCCTTCAATTCTTGGTTCGTGTAACCATTAAGACGTTGTTGCTTTCCTAAGTTGATCTCCATGGAAGGAGAGGGCCCAGACTCGGCATGGCCTATTGCAGCGCCCTTCAAATTTTCAGGAACGGTATTTTCCAAGACAGGGTTGACAGCATGATTCTTCGTGACTGGACATTTGCAATTTTTGCTAGTTGTTGGTTGGGCAGTAGGCAAAAGATCTTTCCTAGGATCACTTGGACGACATGTACTTGCATCAGCAATTCTCAAGGCATTATCCATTATCTGTCCAGCAACCTTTGCAGAAGTAATACCATGAAGATACTTGGAACGCACATTCTTCTCAGCTGAAAACGCTTGCGGCTTACTGGTGGCACATGCATTTATACTTGGAGCATCTACACAAAAACACCAGGTAAAATCAGATGTGCAATGTACAAATTTGATGGCTAATAACAGAACAAAAAACATTAAACGCCGGAGAACCAAGCGTAGATTCTTACCATCAGTACCCTTCAATGTGTGTGATTTTGTGTTTATTCTATCAAAAGGTCCACTCTGTAATTTAGGTTCTCTGGATGAGCCTGCCCCATTATCTTTCACAACCTCAGGTAATTTCTCAGCACTCTGAATTTCAGTCCCCTTCTTGCTACCTGAGCTCTGATCATGTTAGAAGAGCATCAACATTATTAGTTGCAGAAGAAGTCCAATAATTTAATACAAAAGAGAGACCAGAACTTTTAAAAGATCATTAACGATGAACAAAGTTTCAGTAAACAGTGCTGGCCACAATTAACTGGTAGTCACAAGAGCAAAAAAAACATATTCCCTCCGTCTCAAAATAGATGCCGCGGGTTTGTCAAATTTTGGATGAATCTATATACTAAGTAGTGTCTAGATTCATCTAAATTTTGACAAATCTGCGACATCTATTTTGAGACGGAGGGAGTAGAAAAAGTGCTCTATCTTTCACTTTTGGTTGCTTGGCTTTATCAACCTGAGCTACAGCAATTTTCTACTCGTACTTGGATATCAGTTAGAAAAATAAGGTATAAGCCAACTCAGCTGCTCACCTGAGCATCACTTTCCTCGTCGCTGTTCTCGCCTGTCTTTGACCCGTTACCAGAATTCACACTTATATGGTTGCTGGCCGCATTGTTTTCTGATGCATTTAATTGGCTGTTCATCTGTAATGGAAACAACAAGGCTTAATTATACCTCAAGAAATTAGAATAAATAAGAAACGCTGCTATATGCTAAAAGCTTAAAATGACTGCATCAACAATAGATCACTCTTAGTCTTGGACAACCAAAATTAATGCACACCATACAAGGCACTTTGATGAGTGGATAATACTTTAAAGGAAAATGTGTGCATATTTTTTTTAATCGAGAATTAGTCTGGACAATATAGACTCAAGAATACAATTGAAGAAGGCTAATTTTACCCCATTCAGTCATTCGCCATAACACAGGCTGCAAAAGAAAGCGTTCTGAAAGACACGACGAATAAGGGCTTACTGAATGCCGTCTCCACACATGTTGCCATAAGTTGCGCAACTCATTCTTTCTCACTGGTTTCACAAGGAAGTCCACTGCACCATTCTGCATGCACTTCAGCACCGTGCCAATTGAATCTTGTGACGACATCACTGCACGGACAACACAATAAGACATCATAAACCCCGTACAAATAGAGCAGCTCTAGATTAAGGCATCTCCAGATAAACATATTTCCTTACTAACGTCAGCGATACACCACTATGCCACTTGGCTGCTTATGTGTTTGTCGTATTAGGGGCACAGTGGTTACATCAGCACACTGCAGCACATCCGTGCATTTATCACGTGCATTGCTTAGAGAGGGTTTTTGTTGTTTCAGTAAGTACATACATACTCTCTTCCCACTATTTTGAACACCCGGATCACACTATTGTTAATAATAAAATTTCAAAATTAGCAGCATTCACTTTTCGAAAATATGATGTCTTGCTGTGAGATGATGCTTTCATAGGAAGCTACACACATCATGAAATAGCATGGTTGCTCAATTACGCAACCTAATCAGGACCTTAAAATATAAATTTACCTCTCAAAACTGAACCGATGTAAAGTTACACCTTACCAACATTTTTTTGGCGCGAAATCCCTAAAAGAGATACATGTAACTATCATTGGAATTTTGCCAACAAACTTCTTCCAATCCATAAATTGCGCCAAATAAAATTAAGGTGCCAATTAATTCATCAACAGATACCGCACAAGACAAATCTGTTAAAAACAAAATCAGAAATGCAACATATCCATCTGGAGTCTATTGATTCTCCCCCAATCGGTTGGATCGTAGGTGCGATGATTTGTTTCACGGGAACACAAATGGAACCCGACAACGATAGTGATAATTCAGTTACATTAGAGACACTGACTAACTAAAAGTAACCAACACACGAGTAAAGCGGAATATCCATCTGAATTCAGCTCCAACTATCCAATCAATCGCGGCGGGGGTCGCATATACGACAACGAAAAGCACCGTGCCACAGTTAAGCAGTTACTAGCATAGGAAAAACATAGCGCGAAATCAAATCCGTTTGCCAGCTCGGTCGGCTTGAACTAGCATACGCCACTAGATAGCTGAAGCTCACACGAAGGAAGCATTAAGTAGCAGGGAGATGTCGGCGGAAGGAAGGAAGGAAGGGCGGGTGCTTACTTATGACGGGGATGTTCCTGCACTCGTCGGCGGCTACGATCCTGGAGAGCAGGTCGATTCCTGAGAGCGTGGGCATGTTGACCTCGGTGAGCACGAGGTCGAATGCGTAGGCACGGCCCCGCATGACCTCCCACGCCTTCATCCCGTCCGCCACCGCCGCCACTGGCGTCACCTCCCGAGAAGAAGAAACGGCCCAATTCAGCAGCAGGAAATCGATTTGACTGGCCGCGCGAGCGCGGCAAAGAGAGATAGATAGACTGAGAGAGAGGTAAGGAGGAGCTCACCGCGGTATCCGCACTTGCGGAGGAGCGCGGTGACGACCTGGCGCGTGGAGTCGTCGTGCTCGACGAGGAGCACGCGCAGGGAGCGGCG
Source organism: Avena sativa (assembly GCA_916181665.1). Classification (NCBI taxonomy): domain Eukaryota; kingdom Viridiplantae; phylum Streptophyta; class Magnoliopsida; order Poales; family Poaceae; genus Avena; species Avena sativa. Next base: position 203,827,735 of record OV702282.1, read on the forward strand.
CGGCAGGATCTCGTCCCAGCGGATCACCCCGCGCGCCGTCCCGCCTCCACTCGCCGCCGCCGTCCCGGTGCCCGCCGCCACCGCCGTCGCCTCCCCGGCGTCGGCGTCGGGAGACATCTCGTGGTCGCCGTGGGAAGAAGGGAGAGAGCAGGAGAGGGGAACGAAAATATCTGGAGAATTTTGGTAGGGATGCCGGGCGTGCCACGTCAGCGCGAGGGAGGGGAGAGAGAGGGGATCGAATGGAGGGGTGGAAAACGGGCCAGATAACTACCACGGGCGCTCGGGTCCGCAGATATTTTTGCCTCCCCCAAGACCCCAGTGCTACTGCAGCTGCTGTTGGGGGGGTGAAGTGTCGTGAAGGTGAAGGTGAAACATGATATTTCTGGTGCGATTTGAGGTCGTTTCAAGGGAGATATTTGCCGGAGAGCTGGTGGCCTCTCGTTTTTGCGCAGAAAAACAATGGTCGGGTGTGGGGTTCGGCGGAGTATTTTAGTGGCGGCTGGCTGGCTGGCTGGCTGGTCGAGGCTGAATTCCGCGGCCACTTGAAGCGTGCGAAATGGGCCACTTGTGGGGAACTGGCATGGGAAAAGGTGCATCAGGAACAGGGAAAGATCTAGCTATCCATATCGGAGAAATTAAAAAAAAACTATCCATATCGGAGTACATGTCTGTCCCTGGTTTCTCTTCGGACAAGTCTCCAACGAACTTCGTGGGACATGGTAAAGCTCCGGTTGGAGTAAACCCAAAGCTAGATAGATGTCACTGCAATTCGATTGGAGTACTGTGTAAAAAACTGAGCTGGAATTTTGAGTATCCTCGCCTTGAAATAGGTTTTCGTCTCACTTTATAAATAAAACTACATCGGCCGAACATATATAAAGAGGAGGGGAGACCCCTTTTTATAAAGCAGATCAAAATAAACAAGAAAAACACGAAAAACCTAAACTTGCCACCGAAGAAAACGAGCCGAGAAGGGATGAACCGGGGCTCCACGACGACGTCCCCAAGAGGGCAACGACACACAACGCCGTCGTCGCCGCTGAGATCAATGGTCAAGGGTTTCCACCCGGAGTCCTGTCGCGCGGAAGTTAGACGCATCGGCGCCCCCAAGAAGATAACGATAACCGCATGCATCGTCTCCGATAGTGCTAAAGCACTGAGCTTTCGCTCGGAAAAACCTTCGTACCACTTCACGTCTTTCGCCACGACCATTGTCCCCAGGATAGGCCTCCAGCAGATCTGGGGGTTGCCGAAGCCGAAGCGCCGTCAACACCAAAGCCTCCCAACGCCCCATCCTCGCCATCCACATGATTGTTGGCTGTAAAAATAGCCATCTTTCTTCGCGTTTAAACCATATTTTTAGTCAAACAAATGGCCAAGAATCTCTCTAGCCTTGCTACTAATGACTAATCATTGCAAGTATGTCCAATTCATTGCTTTGAATTGTGTTATGCGGGAAATCATACTTTTAAGGTAAAATCAGGAGCTATTAATGAAAATTTTGAGATTGTTTACATGGCCAAGCAATCCTAGGTCGAAAACCCATTGACAAAGGACTTAACAACCACTAGTACGGGCAAGGCCGCCCGTACGGCCCGACCGTACCAGGTGGTAGTGGATTCATATCATCAACCCCTACGAACTTCGTGAAGGCGCATATATATTTCGAGGTCCCAGCCGCCGCGTAGAGGACCGTCATTCTCAGATTACATCACAATACCACCGAAGATCCACCACCATAGTTCATCCTCTCTATCCTCTATGATCTTTATAGCCATAAGCATTAGCTTGTACTTGAGATCTTTTTGTGATTCGGTGACCATTATAAGAATATTTGATTTCAATCTAAGTAGTTTGCATAATGTTTTTTATCCTTGATCTTATTGTTATGAGTGAGTAGTCCTTATAGGTTGCGGGTTGGGGTGAAACCTCGCAGCGATTATGTGCATCTAATTCATGGGAGTATTGTGTATTGATTGAATAGCGATTTGTATCTTTGTTTCTTTGTCTCTTATCTCGATCCATGGACTTGTAGGTACCCAAGATCTCAGATATCGATAAAGGCTTGAGGTGAGATACTTGGTGAGCGACGATCTTATAAAAACCCAGTGACAGAAAGGAGAGTACGGTCTTCGTTTAGCGATCCATTTGGGAACAACAGCAACATCACTTTTTTAAGGCTTTGATCTTTGTTTTCATTTAATAGTTGTTATAGCCCGGTATTTCGTGGTATAGTGGTTGGATTAAAATACTATTGCTATGCATGTGACTTCCAGAAGTTCTAGTATATCAGGATGTGTTGCTCACAAATTTTATCTTTAATAAATTATTACACATGAATATGCGTACTACTATCTTTATCACATATGATGTGCAGTTGCAGGTGAAACTTTAAACCTGTCATATCTTCATCCATTGTAACAAACAACGTTCTAAAGTAAACTAGAAAGGTTCGGTAAACAAAGGTAAAACGAATAAACAAGTCTTGTAGACGTGCCTCATTTAATTTCTATTTAACATTGTTTTCCAAGGTTCGATTAAACCTGGGTCTACTAGAAAAAAGCTACTATACTGCATCCGTAAATCCGAATGGAAGGTATCAATGACCAAGGACAGAAACCACTGCCACTGTGACATCACTCGCCGAAGAGTCGCCCACGTAGTCCACCTTCCAGGACCGCCGCCCCTATGTCCATGAACTCTAGCCAAAGCTTCGACCAATGTCAATTCGCACCGCCAACAAGAAGGACGGGTAGGTCTCGCGGACTTGTAGACATCGACGCACTCGGCGTCCTGGGGGGACTTCCCTCCATCACCCGAGGTGAGTGCCATCAGACGCAGCAGTGCCAATTAGGGCTGGAATAGGCCCTGATTAGGCCAGGCCCGCCGGCCAGGCCCAGATCGGGCCCAATCAGCTCCACCGCCCACTGCTGCAGCCAGGTTGTTGTCGTCGTCGATCGCTTGCACCCCGAGCAGCCCCTAACCCTGTCGCCGTTGTGCTGGCAGACTGTCATGGGTCGCCACCGGATCTCGGACCGAGCTCGCCTAGAACCCGCGCTGCTTGGACCGCCCCCGAAGCCGAGAGGGGAGGCAGCGCCACCGCGCCACATGTCGTCGCTCGCTACCGCCATGATCGGACCCCTGCCGCCCGAGCTCCAGCGCCTCCATGGTGCACCGTCGCCAAGCCGACGAGGCCCCGATCTCCTCGCCTAGCGTGAGGGGAAGGTCAAGTCCGCCGTCGCTGGCATCGTAGGGACTTTTCCCGGCATCCCGCGCCAGCAGAGCCAGAGGGAAGGGGTGGGGGAGGGGCCTGGCCGCTAGGAAAGGGGGGTGCTCTCGTCGCCTTGGGGGCAGGGGGAGAGGAGCACAGGAGGGGTTTTTCCAGTTCCAGTATCCCAACCTTACTCTTCATTAGTTTTTACGTCGAACCAAAAGCCACAAACAAGTGCATGTTTACTTTTATCCTAAGCTAAACTATTCCGAGTCTGCCTAATCGTATAAATATCTATGACATAAAATAAGGTTATTACAAATACATTTGCAGATGGATCTAGTGAAATTAATTTGATGCTATAAATTAGGAAATTTTGGCTTAGAACACACCTAAACATACACTTAGAGCATCTCTACTCGGGTTCCTAGGACGCCGTTCCCAGGGCGATTTTTTCGTCCGGGCGCCGAAAATTGGCCCAGTCGCGTTTTCAGAACCCCGTTTCGTTCGGATTTGTGCCAACTTTTGTCCGGAATTCCCAGGCCAATCTTGGGGCGCCAGAACGCCCTGGGAACACCGGACGAAGCAAAAACGGGTGTGGGCCAACCCTGTCGGCAAGAAAATCCCATTCTCCACTTCCACTCGCCTCCCCTACGGCGAAGAGCTCCCCTAGCTGCCCTGTCGTCATGCCTTCGTCGGCGAAGCTTCACCGCGCCGAGCCGTATCCACACCTATAGATAGGCCCGCCGTCGTCGCCGCCATTTCCCCTTGACCTAGGCCATCTTTCGTCGCCCAAGCTTCGTCATAGCTCGGCTTCGCTCCGAGCTCCCGCCACCTCGCCCTCCAAGTGTTCAGCGTTTTGCCGGTTTGGCCATGGACTACGACGAGGATATGTTCATCGTGTTGCTGGAGGAGGAGAACACCGCAGTCGCAGAAGATGCAGAGCACATGCAGATCCTCCCCTCTCTCGCCCGGTTGTACATGCAGACTGCAACGCCGAAGCGTGGAGGTTCGGCAAAGGGTCGTCGGAAGTGCAAAGCAAGGTAGAGGATGCAGGGCTACTGCTTGTTGTTGTCAACACCCGGATTTTTAGTCCCAGATGCCTGTTATGCCATATATCGCAATCCCAGGATTACCATTTTTGCGAGACATAACAGATTGGATATCACAGTACATCATCCATTACAAACCTTACATAAGGTCTTACAACAAATAAAGGATCTCATGATCCAGTCTTAATACAAATCAAGCAGCGGAATAACATAATGATAACGGTAGCATAGGCGAGACTCCATCTTCATGGTCACAGGCAATACTGACGATGGGAGATGATTCTAGTTGTCATAACCTTCCTGTTGTCCGTCTTCCTGATAGTCCTCTTCATAGCCTGGCCACGGGAATAGCCAGGGACAAAGCCATGAGTACTCTTTAAGTACTCGCAAACTAATACTAACCAGCAAAGTGGTTTTGGAGTAGGAAGTACTAAGCTCTAGGTTGTTTTGCAAAAAGCCAGATTTATCTCTACTAAGTTCAGAAGCAAAGAAAGCTATTTGAAAGTTTTATAACACCTAAGTGGGAACTTGAATTTCATATCACAACCCTGTTGTGGTCAAGTCAAAGTCATAAATCATTTCACAAGTCATTTTGAAAACATCTGATGACGAAACAGTATGGCCACTCCAACTGTCCATAACCGCGGACGCGGCTATTCGAATAGTTTGACACTCTGCAGAGGTAGTACACTTTCACCACAATATTCGATACATCTATCAGGAACAATCCTAAATTCACCATACTCAGTATGCGGATAATCAATCCTAACCTTTCAATTACACGCCCTAGTACAGGCACCTCTCCTGTGAGTTTGGCCTCCCAACCATGACCAACTGTCATCTTGGGAACTGCACAGGTGGACAATATTCACAAGGTAGCCTCAGCTCAAACCTTGGCCGCAAGGGAACCCATACTAAGGTATATAAGTTTCCAGTCAAGCCCTACCCAAATCTCGGGTATTGTGGTTGTACGGTAAAATTGAATGGTATCACATCGAGACAACCATTAGTTTTATAAAGGGCTAAGGCTCATGCCTTAACATTTTCATCATAAAAATCATCTGGTGTTCCAAAAACACATGTCAAAACATTTTAGTAGAATGACTTATCATTCTAAGGTTTTCATAACCATTTTCATCAAGTATTCACATCTAAAGTTGATCAAATTTTATGCTTAGCACTAGCATCTACAAGTGGGGGTAAATACTAAGGAGGGGTGGTAAACATGTGTATCTTATCTAAGTTCAGTCTCATGCCTCAGGATGACATCAAGATTTATCTAACTTAGGCCAAGTTTTATGGTCTTTATGCTACCTTCAAATATGTTTCTAAAGTCTATAAGTCACTAAGTAAACTCTAATAGAAAGCTTTGATAAATAAATAAAATAACTAATCTTGCAAATAAAACTAAGATTGGGTATCATCAATTGGCATAATCAAGGCATGCTTAATGCATTGCATAGATTATATAGTTTTCACAGTTGCAAGTGTTATCTTGCTCAGTTAGTAGCTTGCTAAGTCAACTGATAGTATTAGGCTTGCCTTGTGTAGAGCAGTGGTTGGAGTTCTCCTCGGCTCCTTCCTTGTAGTATTCTCCTTCCTCCTCGTATCCTTGGTCGGTACTAGCGTCTATAAATAAATATGAGGTACACAATCACCAAACAATACTTAACTACTTTTACTTATCACACCAAGATTTTCACTAGATGATCTAGCATCATCACAAATATTACAATCAACAAAGTATTTGTCTTATTTATTTTATTTTTGGAAAAGTAATTTCTACTCATTGAAAAACTACTTAAGATTTAATATTCTTCAACTAAAACATGGGATCATGTTGACACATGTCATCTCCACATATTTCAGTATATGGTAATATGATTTAAAGTGGTGTCACAATTTAATAAGGTTTAACCTTTTTATCTTAATTAATTAAAGTGACTAGAATGGCCTATGAGGCATTATTTTATTACTTGTCCATTATTTCTGTAAGTAAACCTATATATTTTTATATATTCAGAAAGGTATAGTTAAATGTGATTTTTGAGAGTTGGAATCAACTCAAAAGCTTTTGTGGTTGAATTTTGAAAAAAGCTTGAATGCAGAAAAGCTTCTGCCTTGTTATTTTTAATATAGGTGATCTACAAATCCAAATGAATTAAATCAAACGGGCTTGGATTAAGAATTCCAGTACCTTTGTAACAAAATTGGTTTCATCAATTTGGTTCAGTGAATCGACCTGAGTTTATTTTTGAATCTAGGTACAGAACTAGCTTTGAAACTAAATTGATAAAACCTAAATTTGAATTACTGGGTCGCTCGGGATGTTAACTGGGCCGACCCACGATGCACAGCGCACACGCGGGTAGGTTTAAGTGAATGACCCCACCAGTCAGCGAGATAGGGGGTGCGAAGCGGTACGGGGTGATCTAGACCGTGCGATCAAACACTAATCCAACGGCCACGACTTATCGTCTTTGTCGGGAAACGCCGGCGAGACAGAACCCTAGCGCGGCCAGTGGGGGTCTATGGGGGCTCACCGGGGCTCAGGCGAAGGTCGGCGATGGGGGCAAACGACGAAGTCGACGACCACGAACCTCCTGGTACCGGCGGCTTCTCCTGGGGCGGCTCCAATCGCTGGCTCCTCTTCTCCTCCTCCGCGGCAGACTTCGGCCAAATTCCGGCAATGTGCTGCTCGCCTTTCTCCGGGGGTAAGGTGGGGGTGCTTCTAAGAGAGAGGGAAGTGAGATGGTGTGAAGAAATTAAGCGGAGGTAGCCTCTATTTATAGTGCCAGAAGGGGACCGAAGGGCGCTAGTGGAGCTCGTCGGTGTTATCGGCACAGCGAGCTACTGGCATGGGCAAAGGTAGGGGACGGTGTTGTGTTCCCTGGCGAAGCTCAACGGCATGGTTACGCGGCGTGGGGCGGTGCAGAACGGTTGGAACATCGCGGCGCTCTGGGTGGGTCCGACGGGAAGTTTTATGGTGCACAGCGTCCACGGTCCACGCGGCGGTGAATGGGCATGTCTGCGGGGTTGCTAGGGTGGTGGTGATCACGCTTGCACGTGTATGGGCGTGTGTCGCGGGTGGCGCTCTGGCGCGCTCTCGGCACGCTCGCAGAGAGGCTACGCATGCTCGAGTTGTGTGGTCCATGGACTGGCAAGGCTCGAGGCTTGGACAGGGGGTGGCGGTGGATGGTGGAGTGTCTACTAGACAAGGTTGGCGAGGCTAAAGCTTCTCCTAGCTGGCTGGCAACATTGGGGTGGCAAGGGTGCTCTCGGCATGCTTGCCATTGATGGCATGGTCTGGTTTACAGTGAGCTAGAGTGGCTTAAACAAGTTAGATGATCTACTGAGAGTGTAGTGTGAGCTAGATAGGGAACAAGTTAGGCCAAAATTACTGCTCACTATGGTGTTTAATGTTTGTTGGTTTGGTGTTTGCAAGGTGTTTGATGAAATGGCCGAAAGAGATTCAAATTTGAATTTTTGATTCAAACTTGGTGTCTGTGTTAGTTACATACTAGGGAGTCTCTGGTTAGTTGGAAAGGTCAAAGTGAATTGGTTTGGTTGGTATTTGAAAATGGGTGATCTTTCCATATGTTAAAGATTCAATTTTGAATTATCATTTGAATCAAGTTGCCAAATGTTTCTGTAAGTTTGAAAGGTGGGCTTTGATTCACTTTTACTTGGTCTAGCAAGGGGTGAAAAGAAATGGAATTGTTTCTCTTTGAAATCTTGGACTAAAAACACTCAAAGTGGTCTAGTAAGCAAGATTGGCAAAAATGACCATTTGCTTTATTTGGTTTGTTTTCTATTTCCTCTTGATTTGTTTCTGCTTGGATTTGATTTAGATGATGTTGTTTTCATCTTTAAACTATTCCTTGCTATTTAGAACAATCACACAAGTCCATTCATGCATTCATACAATCATCACATACACACATGCATTCATATTGATTTTAATTAACAAAAGTTTTTGTTAACCCTAAATTTGGGGATTGGGATTTGATAATATTTGATATACTTCGTCGATGAGCCGCTGCACGAAGAGGCCATGTTTCGTCGTTGTTTCAGGACGAGCCGGAAGCTCTTCCTCGAGATAGTGCATGCCATCCGGGAGTACGACCCCTATTTCGTGTGCAAGAAGGACTGCACCGGCATGGTTGGGTTTTCCTCACTGCAGAAGTGCATAGTGGCAATGAGGTTGCTTGCATATGGAGTATCGGGTGATAGTGCCGATGACTATCTCTACATGGACGAGTCCACCGCCATCGGTTGTTGGTATAGGTTCTATAGGGCATGCTTGCAGTGTTTGGAAAATAGTACTTGAGAACATCCACTGCTAAAGACACTGCTAGAATCCTCGCAGTCAATAAAAGTATAGGATATCCTAGGATGCTTAGAAGCATAGACTGCATGCATTAGCAGTGGAAGAACTGTCCATTTGCATGACAAGGAATGTACAAATGCCACAAAGGAGGTTGCACTATGATACTCGAGGAAGTTGCTACACATGATCTTTGGATCTGGCACTTGTTCTTTGGCATGGCAGGATCGAACAACGACATCAACATCCTCAACTCATCAAATGTCTTTGCCAAGCTTGTTGAGGGTCATTGCTCCCCCTATGGACTTTGAGATCAATGGACACCACTATAACAAGGGATACTATCTTGTAGATGGCATCTATCCAAGATGACCAACATTTGTGAAGACTATCTTAAACCCAATGCTCCCCAAACATGCTCGGTTTGTTAAGGAACATGAAGCTCGTAGGGAGGACGTGGAGGGGGCATTTGGTGTGCTCCAACAGAGGTTTGTAGTTATTCGGTTCCCTGCTCTGACCTGGTCGAAAGATCAGCTGTGAAAAGTGATGAACTGTTGTGTGATCTTGCACAACATAATCATTAAGGATGAGAGGAAGGACCCAGTGAGTTTGGTCGAGCAGAACGAGTCATACTATAGACAGGGACCTCCTGCGGAGCCTCATCACCAGGTGCCTCCAACATGGGTTGCCTTCATCGCCATGCGTCAGGAGATCTGAGATCCGATAGTGCATCAACAGCTGCAAGATGATCTGGTTGAGCACCTATGTATACGCAAGGGCAATACGTAGATGTCGATCATGAACTGGCCGAACTATGTTATATTGTCATTGTATGTCGAACTATGTTTAATTTTATGCTGAACTATGTTAAATTTATGTCAAACTAGGCTGAACTTTGTCCTGTATTCATATTATGCCGAAAACTAGTCAAATTTGAGCCGAATTTGGGCGGAAAAACGCTGGCCTGGGAACTCGGCCTAGGAACGCGAGTGGGAAAGTGGACGTTTCTAGGCAAAAACTAGCTCCATTCGATGCTATTTTGGTCTGAAAACGCCCAACGAGTAAAATTGCTCTTATGTTTGAATGGGAAGCACACTATATTTTGTTCTAGGAAGACAAATTAACTAAACAACTCACTACATTCACAAAGAAAAAATTAGGACCTTTTTAATTTGCAGGTTTCTAAAACCACGTGGACGAGAAAATGCATGATAGCGATGCCACGAAAAAGTGAAGTGTTCTTTTTAAGAGATTTGAGTGGATGAGAAACGTTTGCTATAAAATGTAGTGCAAATAAATATTAGGAAGAAACTCATATAGTATTGACACTACAGGACGCGCGTGCTACGCCGAGGGCAAAAAGCCGTCGGCGTAAGCTAAAATGCCCTCGGCGTATGATACGCCGACGGCTGTCCTCGGCGTAGCCTACTCGGCAAAGGTCTCCCTCGGCGGAGCACGTAGAGGCCGTCGGCGTATGCTACGCCGAGGGCAATGCCGTCGGCGTAGCGGCCGTCGGCATAGCTTGTCGACAGGTTGCAAAACATTTTTTTTAAATAATTTTTTATTTTATTTTATTCTCAATTTTTGAATCTTTGAATTGTTTGACTCATTAATCTCTCACTTTGAACATTTTTAACACTAATTACACTTAATATTTAATTAAATTAAAGTCTTTGTCAAACTTCCCGGCCGGTCACCCATCCTAATACTACTCCAGCTTCGGCACGCTTAACTTCCTCGTTCCTTCAGAATCTGTTTCTGCAAAGTAATTCATACATTGTTGTCAATACTATGATATCAATCCTATTAACCCTTATATCAACATGTCACATGTTTGTATTTTTTGAAATTACAAACAATTATCTAAGTAAACATTAATAAATAAGTAAAAATATTATTGAATTCAAATAAAATATAATAATTTTACTTTTTTCTATTTTTCTATTTAATATGGAATAATTAATATCTTTAAATCTATAAATCGGAATTTAACAAATAATATGTCTAAATTAATCAGAAAAATGAGAGGAATCCAAATATAATATCCATATCAACTAATCACAAACCCTCCGTTTTTTGAATTATCTATTTGGTGGTTGCTTTAGAAAATTCCCTTTTTGCGCTCGGATAATGAAAAATGGCTTTTTGGTGCGATGAAAAGAAAAACTTGCATTGAATCTTTAATAAAATAGCATATTGTGAACCTAAAAATGATTTTTGTAAAAAAACATGAGCATCGGATCATGTACATGTAGTTCATATCTGACCCACTTCCTGCCGATTCAGCATGAATTTGTCTTTTTCACCAGAGGTGGACGGAAAGGTTTCGGATCCCCTTATTGGGACATTGTCTATATAAGGTGGTATAGTATTTTTGTAAAATGTGTTCGTACCATTTTGAATTAGCCATTTGGTGGTTGCTTCACAAAACCGTCCATTTTTTGTGCTCAGAAAATGAGAAATGGCTTTTTGGTGTGACGAAAAGGAAAACTTCCTCCTACAATATTGTTCGCCATCCCATGATGCATGTGTATGCACAATATGGGCACATTATCACAAACTATGCCTTGATTCTAGCCATAACATTGGTCATTTGACCCGAAAGACAAGAAACCTTGAATGAGATAGGTCATTTAGTGAAGGGTTTTTTGATACATAATCAATATATCAAGTTTGATATTTTTACTTATAACTATGTCACATAATATGACACCACGCGAAGGTTTCGCATTGTTTCGACCGTTTTTGAATTTTTTATGCCCATTTTAAACTATCGTCAAACTTTGTCAAACGGCGGGCATGAAGATTCTTAGCTCGGGGCCGAGCCTTGCTAAAATTGCATTGGATCTTTGATAAAATAGCATATTGTGAACCTAAAAATGATTTTTCTAAAAAAACATGAGCATCGGATCTTGTACCTGTAGTTCATATCTGACCCACTTCCTATCGATTCGGCAGGAATTTGTCTTTTTCACCAGAGGTGGACGGAAAGGTTTCAGATTCCCCTGTTGGGACATTGTGCATATAAGGTGGTATAGTATTTTCGTAAAATGTGGTGGTAGCATTTTGAATTAGCAATTTGGTGGTTGCTTCACAAAATAGTCCATTTTTTGTGCTCGAAAAATGGGAAATGGCTTTTTGGTGCGACGAAAAGGAAAACTTCCTCCTGCAACATTGTTAAACATCCCATGATGCATGTGTATGCACAATATGGGCACATTATCACAAACTATGCCTTGATTCTAGCCAAACATTGGTCATTTGACCCGAAAGCCAAGAAACCTCGAATGAGATAGGTCATTTTGTGAAGGTTTTTTGACACATAATCAATATATCAAGTTTTATATTTTTCCTTCTAACTATGTCACATAATATGACACCACGCGAAGGTTTCGCATTGTTTCGATCGTTTTTGAATTTTTTATGCCCGTTTTAAACTATCGTCAAACTTTGTCGAACGCCGGGCATGAAGATTCTTAGCTCGAGACCGAGCCTCGCTAAACTTGCATTTGATTTTTGATAAAATAACATATTGTGAACCTAAAAATGATTTTTGTAAAAAACCATGAGCATCGGATCTTGTACCTGTAGTTCATATCTGACCCACTTCCTACTGATTCGGCATGAATTTGTCTTTTTCACCAGAGGTGGACGGAAAGGTTTCGGATACCCTTATTGGGACATTGTCCATATAAGGTGGTATAGTATTTTTTTATAAAATGTGGTGGTACCATTTTGAATTAGCCATTTGGTGGTTGCTTCACAAAACCGTCCGTTTTTTATGCTCGGAAAATGGAAAATGCCTTTTTGGTGCGACAAAAAGAAAGCTTCCTCCTGCAACATTGTTCGCTATCCCATGATGCATGTGTATGCACAATATGGGTACATTATCACAAACTATGCCTTGATTCTAGCCATAACATTGGTCATTTGACCAGAAAGCCAAGAATAAACCTCGAATGAGATAGGTCATTTTGTGAAGGTTTCTTTGAGACATAATCAATATACCAAGTTTTATATTTTTCTTTCTAACTATGTCACATAATATAACACCACGCGAAGGTTTCGCATTGTTTCGATCATTTTTGAATTTTTTATGCCCGTTTTAAACTATATATAATGTTTTATGTTTTACTTAATTTTTATTTACAAATGTGTAATATTTGAGTGTAGATAGATATGTCTTATTTTTCTGCAAATTTTGATATATTATTTGTATTTTTCCGAATTAGAATGATTTAGTTATGATTTTTCAAAGTTTAATGAGATAAAATAAAAAATAGCTACGCCGAGGACAGCCGTCGGCGTATGGATATGCCGAGGGCAATTCTACGCCGACGGCTGCTTGGCGGAGCTGGCCTAGACGATTGCTACGCCGACGGCCCCGACGTTTGGCCGTCGGCGTATCGACCGGCCGTCGGCGTAGCTTCCCATTCCTGTAGTGTGAGTCATATAATCAAACAACTCGTCGTATGAAAAAAAATCTAAGGAACTGGTATAGACCGGCTTGGGACCCACGCTCCCGCTTCGGTGAGGTCTCTCCTTGGTGGATGTTTCTTATATGAGGCTGGTCATAGTGGTAATATCATACTACTAGTATCATGCATATGATACTAGTGTATGATGCTATCTCCATAGTATATGGTATCATATGATAATAAGTACTATATATAATGATTTGTAGAATCTCAATACAAAATCATGTATAAGATTTATTTGTATGAGAATTTTCTAATTTTACGTGCTATAATACGGTATCTACCTATGATACTCTAACCATCTCTTTTTTCATTAATTGTTGTGCCATATCAGATTTTTGCCAACATGGCATATATGATACTAGTTATGATATTCCCACTAGGACCAGCCTGAACTTGGAGTCGTTGCGGAGTGATGATGGTGAAGTTGGTGGGCAACCTCGGGTGACGATCCTCGCTTCAGTGGTGCAGTTTCGCTATTTTTGTTAAAAATAATATCTTTTTTAATAATTTTTATGAATAATACATAAATTAAAAGATTTGTAATTTTAGCGTGGGCTCGGCATTTGAATAGCCGAGCGGGATTCGTCTGCTTTTGAAAAGCCGACCAGGACTCATCTGATTTTGAAAAGCTGATCAACTGAGTCTCGCATATTCTTCACATTGCTCCTATAACCTGATCAATTCGTGTATTATTTGTAAAAATAATTTATAAATACATATTATTTTAAAAAAAAATAGCTGCGAGACTTCTATATGTAGGCGGGGTGGTTGTGTGTGCTCTCAAGATGGCCGTGTTCCATGATGGTCGAGAAGAGTGTTTGTGACAGTTTTTGGCCGGTCTACCACTAACAAACTCGTCATTTATGCACATGTGCTCTATCAGTGAAAATGGCTTTTGCCTTGTTTTGAAAATATAATCATCTAAAAATTGCTATGGAAAAGATTTCTAATCAAAGACATTCACATGGCATCAACCCAACGGTTATTTTCCAAGACTGAAATAGATCAGCTTGGTAGAACGTAGAGGTACGCTTGAATCCATCTGGCACGAAAAAACCGAGCCCTGCATATGTCACTTGGCATCGACAAAACTGAGTTCTATCCACATATGAGTTGGCCATGTATTCGTCACAAACAGTGGTGGAGGCATAGGAAAATTATATGAGGGGGCTAATGAAAAAAATTCCTCTTGTCAACTCTTGGGAAGGGACGAAGTACTAAAATGCATAGATTTAAAGAACTTTTATGATAAAAATCAGGAGGTATAACGAAAATTTCTACATGTAGCGGGTCCGGCCCCTCTTGGTCCCCACTGGCCACAAATGCCTACATTAGAATGTTAAAATTAATACTCCCTCTATCCCAGTGGCTCAGGTTTATCTACATATAAATACATACAAATTTAAACAAATTCATGTCATGTATTCATAATCTGGATAAATTCATAATGGAACACATTTGGTGTATACGTAACATGTACGTGCGTATGTTAGCCGCTTGTGTGTGTGCCTCTAAGTGTACGTGCACGCGTATTATGCGCGCGCGTGTGTGTGATGTGAGCATCCAATGTCAATGGAGTCATCCATGCAAAAGAAAAGTCAATGGAGTCATCCCTCACAATTTCATATCTTTTGACGTTTGCTCCACTACAACCCCTCCTCTAACCTCCGAGCAAACTCAGACAATCTCAAACACAAAAAATGGTTACGCTTGATACCTCTCATCAGTATTACTAAGCGGGGTATATATATAACTCTGTACAAAATTCATATGGTCCAACTAAATTGTATGAATATGTAGCATATGTATAGGTACGAGTATGCACGTTCACCATCGATTAATGTATATATGCCGCCTCATCAGCGGCGACTCTGCCATGCGGTGCAGGTCGTGGCTGGTGGCAGTGACGGTTGTGGCCGGCGCACAGTGGCAGTGATGGGCGGCCACGATGCACTACGAGGTCGTTCTGGGCGACACTTTCTCGGCATGGCTTAGTACATGTGCACCGGCAGGTTTGGCAACAGTGTGTAGGCGGCGTGACGATGTGTTGACGAGATAGACAGTCCAATGGTGTGTGAGCCATTTGTCCGGCTATTTAGGAACAAACCCGCGTAGGAGCTCGACATGTCCCACAAGTTGTCCAACGGCTTGTCCGGCCTAGCCAGAAACAAGATGTCGGACTGTCCGACGGAGAAGTTCTAGAGTCGAAATGCCCAGTCACATGGACAATACTGTTCGACAGAAAATTTACCGGCTGTGAAAGATCCCGGCATCGGCGGAATCATAAGGTTGGCCGGCGACGATGATCGTCGGCACGATAGATGAGATGGATCAGGTGTTTTATAGCTCGTATGGGTCAGGTTGAGAGTACGCATGCCTAAGCATAGACATACATAATTTGGACATGGGCTTAGACGATGCCGGTTGGATTTAAGTTGAGTTTGGGGGATTGGGTTGTAGTGAAATAAGATTCTTTTTTCTTACAGAAGGGATAGAACCAGAAACTGGCCTTGCACTATTAGAAAAAAGCTCATTGGTGACGTTCGAAAAATGAGGTTAGTGGTGTTGAACTCACACACCACTAACTTCACGTCAGTGATAGCTACTAGTGGTGGCACGTGGCTCGAACACCACTAATAAAAATACAAGAATTAAAAAAATAGCAGAAAATAGAAAATAGAGCAGCAATAATATCAGAAATAGAAAAAATGGCTAGTATTTCATCATATGAAGTTGACAGGTTGGTTCAGTGCATGTTCTTAACATCATATACATGAAGTTACATCGCTATGATTATTTATTATGAATAATAATGTCAACGACGAACATCATATGAAGGTCATAGTGTGAGGTGGTCCCCTGTCGGTGACGAGAATGGCTTGCCAATATGCAGGTCTTGAGAGTCAAGAAAGTTCCTCCACCCCTACTTGTCGAAGACAATGCGGCCATTTGAGAGTCAGGAGCGTTTTGCTTGGTCACAGGAGGGAGCCTGGTGTCTGTTGACTCCTTCAGCCCTGCGAATTTCTCCTGCATGCCGAAAGACTAGGAAATTCTGTTAAAATATCTGTTGCAGTTATCGGATTTGGTGAAGCTTCCTGGGATGGTGATGACATTGTTGGGTCCTGGCATCTTCAGCAGGAGGTACACATAGTGCGGTACTACCAGGAATCATGCGAATGCCACGCGACCGAGGATGACATGGTATTGCGAGGGCCAGTCGGCCACCTCGACTCGATCCACTCGCGCCTGAAGTTCTTAGGGGTGTTGAAGATGACGTCGAGCCATATTTTGCGCAGGGGGTAGATTCCTTTCCCTGGGACTATGCCGTGGAAGGATATATCGGATGCCTCTAGGCTAGTGAGTGGGATTCGCATGCCCGCTAAGGTGCTGACAAATATGAGATTTATGCCACTGCCGCCGTCCATGAATATGTGACTCATCTCGAACCGCCGATCTAGTCCTCGAGCACCAGGGCGGAGTGTCCTGGGCGAGGAGCTTGACGGGGACGGTTAGAGCGGTCGAAGGTGATACATGACTCCGAGCCGTTGAGATACTCAGGTATGGCTGGTGGAGAGGTGACGACCAGATTTATCTGGCGGGTGATCGTTTTCTGGATCATGTTGGATGGATGCTCCTTTTGTATCATCATGGTACCCAGCTGAAAGATCACGGATGCCGCCTAGAGGGGTGAATAGGAGGTTTAAACCTTGTACGAGATGGGATTAACAATGGTGGAATAAAACTCGTTTTCTTTTGTTAAGCACAAAGCTTATATACTAAGGTTCACCTATGTGCACCAACAACTTATGCTAAGCAAGACAAGCAACAATGTGATAGCAATAAAGGATACTTTAAGCATGAAGGCTATCGCAATGTAAAGGTATAGAGATAACGGATGGACGCGGGAATGACGATATTTTACCGAGTTCCTTCCATAATTGAAGTACGTCTCGTTGGAGGGGTGGGCGGTACTAAGACCACCAACGCCACAAGAGGCCTCACCTGTGGCATCCCGCAAAACCACTACTAGAAAATCGCGTTGTTTTTGTGCATTGCATCGTCATCATCATGCATTGTTTGCCTAAAACTATTTTCGCAAAGCCTGTTTTTGTTTTCTAAAACGCCCCGTCTTGTTTTCAAATTCAAACCCGGAACTCCGGATTAATTGTTTTGTCGGTTTCGGGTTGCAAAGGCCCTGTTTTAAATAAATAAAACATTTTAATTATTTTAGCAGGGGCAGTAGAACGGGCCGATTCGACCCGAACGACCACCCCCAGAAAAGAAAACGGACTACCAAAATCCCTAGTCTACCCTGTCCTAGTCTACCCTCCCAGCCTCCACCTCACCCCAACCAGTGGCATGTAGCCACCTCACCCTCTTCCCTTCCCCTACCCAACCACAGCCCGCCACTTGGCCCAGCCCTCTCTCCCTCCCTCTCTCTCTCTCGCACGCCACACATTTCCCCCCACCGACAAGCCCCCTCGGGATCCCTCCCGCGGGCCCGCTCCCCTGGGTCCCACCCCCGCTCCCGCACCTCCCGCTCCCTGGTTCTCCCTCACCGCGCCCCCTTCCCCCAACCTCCCGTCCCTCTCCCCGCTCATCTCCGCCGCCTGCGCCTCGCCTCCGTCCAGCACCCCTCCTCCGGCCGCTCTCCTCCACCCCGCCGCGCTTCCCCCTCGTCGCCGGTCATCCCTCCACCCCGTGCCCGCTCGCCGGCTCTCCCCGCGAGGCCACCGCTCTCCCCGCGCTCGCCCGCCGGCGCTACCCCCCCCGCTCGCCCTCCGCCGCCGCGACGCGGCCTCTTCCCCTCTGCTCCGCCGGAGCCGAGCCGACCGCCGCCCGTCGCCGCTCCTCCGACCTCCTCCGCCCACCAAGAGCTTCCCCGCGACCCCCCTTCTCCCTGCATCGGGCGCCGCCGGCGACCGCGCCTCCCCGCCATCCCCGAGCACCGCGAGCCATCGCCGGCCCTGAGCTCTCCCCCTCGCGCGCGCCTCCGTCCTTCCCCGACCTCCTCGTCCCCGGCAAGCTCCGCCGTCCGCGCCCGCCGCCCCTCGTCGCCGGTCGCCTCGCCGGACCTCCCCCAAGCTCGCCGCCTGGCCTCCACCGACTCCGGCGCCCTGCGCGCGACCTCCGGCCGAGCCCGGCCGCGCTCGTCCCCGACCGCCCACGAGGCCCGTCCCCGCGCAGCCGCCTTCTACAGCTCGCACTGCTGCGTGCCCTGTTGTGTGTGTGTTGCTGTTTGAGTGTTTTGGGGAGGTGGCCGCGAGGAAAGACAAAGTGGATGTGCCGTTATGGTGCCAAGTCGAGGCATGCTCGGTCCGGCCCTCGGAAGTCGCCAAGATCCTCGATGTCGTGCGGAGTCCAACAACCAAACACGGAGAAGGTTGACAAAGCGTCAAGTTCCCTTGTCGACAAGATCGGCTCGATGATGTTGGATTGGAAGAATGTACTTGGTGGAAAGCGAAGGCCCTGACGCAGATTCCAAGCTCGCCACCGGCAAACAAGATGGTACCCAAGGTCGTCGACATAGAAAACCCCAAGATCTCCTTCATGGAAATCGAAGCTGAACCCGGAGACCTCCGTCATGGATCATCGAGCACTTCTACACGGACCCACGGGATGACATGTTCTTCACTCAAGGGCGACAAGGATCCCTTCACGGATTTCGAGAACCTGTGTTGCCTACCAAAACCCACCGGCGAGCAGCGACGGGCAACACGGAGAGCCGGGAGGCTCCCAGGACTGCTGGTGGGCCCTGGTCCCTCGGGCAACGGCCCGCAAAACTCCGGCACGCGCCCTGGCTGGTTCGAGGGCGTGCCACCTGACCTATACCTGGTCAGGAAGGTGAAGGATTGCTTCGATTGGTTTCCTGCATGGTAAACAAGCATACGTAAAATTCGAGCCGTGACTGGCTCCCAGGTTTCCCTGTGAATCGGCTCCTAGAACCGATTAACCCATGGTTCTGCATTAGATCTATGATAACATGGGGTTTTTGCTTCATCGTTACAAGTTAAATCGATCTACGATAGTTTAATGTTTTCACTACATAATTGGAACGTCCTACACGTAATTGAGCCTGGTAAATACAAAAGATAGTAGAAAACCAATCCTAGAGAAGGCCTAAAAACCAACGTAACGTTAATTCCCGGAACAACTCCTCTTGGATTGGTAAACCATATCTTCCATACTACTGGATCGTTCAACCCGTTTGCAAGGCCTGATCATGTAGATATCAAACTAAACCTTGGAGAGCAAGGCACAACTATAACAGATCAAATCGACTTAAATAAAGATCAAGCAAAGTGCCACCCTTACACCCGGGAAAAGGTGCAAAGGCGGCGAGATAACTAGAGGCAGCATATCTAAACGATCATAGCAAAAAGTACCGATGCTAGCCTAAACAAATCTATGATAATAGTGTTACTCGCCATCAACAAGGCTTCAGTACGAGTAACACCAAGTAATCGCATAAGTAGATACTGCCTAGATCGCAAGATGCGATCTAGGCAGCATGGCACTTACCCGAGAAAAAAAACCTAGAAACAAGGGGTGGCGATGCGCCGAGATTGTGTTTGTTGTGAACGTGATTGTCCTCCTTTTCTCAATAACCTTAGGTACATATTTATAGTCCGAAGACTTTCTAACTTTGGAATAACTCTACAATTCTATCTCTTACCTAAATCGAAACGGAACCTATTACAATATAAGATACACGGGCAATTTAGCCCAAATCAACGCACGAGGCCGATTCAACAACACGTTGCATATACGTATCTTCTAAGCCCATCTTGATTGCGGCCCAACTCCTCCTTTGGCCAAAATATGGCGATAACACATGCCCCCCCTGGTTTTGGCAATAATAATTCCAAAACCACTCCGTTTTTTCCTTCTCCTCTTTTTTTTCTGTATCGGGTTACGCGTTGCCAGAATGCGTTGCAGAACAGAATCGTCACGCCACCCCCTCATCATGATGCCCTGTCTTCTCCACTTCTCCGCAGTGCATGATTTGACAATTTCGGCAGCACATTCTGGGAAACCGCTATAGCATTGAACCACTTCATACTATTCCCCTTATTTATATTCATCTTAGCAGTTTGCAGCCCCATCTTCCTCCAGCAGCCAAGAAACCCTTCTTCCTCTGCCGAAAAAACCCTCTTCCTCCGCCATGGCCTCCTCTGCTTCATCTGGCCTGTCCTCCCAAGCCTCCAACTCAATGAGCGACCGGGAACCGACGCCAGAGCACCCACCGACGGCGGCGTACAATGCTCTCGCCCCACACTGGTGGGACGAGAGGGATTGGGATTTCGCCACCTGGTCCGAGGACGACGAGTCCTTGACCGATGGCGAGGAGGGCCTGCAGTTCCTTGCCGATGGGGAACTGGAGGCGGACAGCACCGACGACGCCATGTCCTGGGACGGCGTCGACTCCTCCGACGAGGAGGAGGAAGCGGAGGAGGACAACTCCTCCGACGAGTACCAGCCGGTGAAGTACTTCCGCGCCGGGTCCAGCGAGGACACCGAATACGACGACGAGGACGAGGAGGCCCCCGCTGGCATCTGGATCAGCAGCAGCGAAGACGACGCCGGCAGCAGCGCTGATGACAGCGAACAAGACGACGGCGAAGACAGCGGCGACGACCTTGGCCTCTAGATTAGGAATCAGTAGTAGTAGTAGTAGATTCCCTTTTGTAAGCAACCAGCTCCTTTTGTAAGCAATCAGCTTTTGAATGAACGAAGATTGCTTTTCCAACTCGAAGATTGCTTTTCCGACCCAATTTCGCCGATAGTCACATAGGTCGATGTTCCAGAAGCCGATAGCAACACATCGGCTTTTACCCTGCTGCGCTCATACAGTCAACCAAGTCACGACCCAAAGAGCCGATGGTACAACATCGGCTTTCCCAAAAACGTTGACAAGGTCAAGTTCGGTCGCATACTTAGACAAATCTGAGCGGCCATTTTCCAGTTTCAAACGGTAACCTGCGACCCTCTTCAAAAAGGGCGACCCAGATCTCCAATCGCTCATCGACCAAATCGAGCAGCAGCAGCGACAAAAACCCTCGATCCCCAACTGCATAGATCCATCTCCGCTGGCAAACCAGATGGCGGAATCGTCCAACACCAACCCAGAGGTGTCCGGTCTGAAGGTACGTCTACTCCTCGCAGTCTGAACGCGATGCTAGAATTAATGGCGAACACCTGAATTAATGCCTTATTCCACCATTAAATTTGTAGGTTTCAGACATCCTGCTGCCGCATCCTTCTCTCCCAAATTCTCTCTGCCTTGGCCCTCGTACAGCATCTAGTCCTGCCCATCTGATTTCTTGCGAAACAAACCGGATCCCCTTCGTAAGCCAAGATCTAGATTTAAACTCTTGGGCCGACTGCTTGCGAGCCTGGCCTAATCCCCCTGAACATTGGGTCACTTGGTTCAGCAGGGTAGCTAGAGCTTACCAATCCCAATGGGAAACCACGGGAATAGCCGATGCCTTGCATTTGTCATTGTCTCCTCTTGAGAAACATGAGAATCTTCTCAAAACCATCGGCTACTTTTGGTCTGACGCTCTGAATTGCTTCATGTTCGGTCATGGCCCTATGTCACCAACCTTGTTAGACGTGGTGATGATTACTGGTCTGGATGTTACATCACCCAGTCCTTCTGCTTTTAAACTGACCAAAGTCCCCTACAAACTGTCTTCCAAAACAGAATGCACGAACTGGGGCGCATATATTCAAAGCCACATGAAAACTAGAGGTCCTGTCACCGAGAAAGAACACACGGCTTTCCTCAACCTCTGGCTAGAGCATTTCATATTCTGTGGCCCTTCCCTTGCTCCAACCAAAAATTATCTCTCCCTGGCCTATGAACTTGCTAAAGGCACTCAACTTGGCATCGGAAAATTGTTCCTTGGAGAGGTCTACCGATATCTCCAGTTGATGTCTGTCAAGCTGTTCTCTGGCATAGCAGTCAAAACAGGTGGTCCTTGGTGGTTCATCCAGCTATGGGCTCAGCTGTATTTTCAAAACCACGTCCCAAACTTCCCCCTTTTGGCGAGCTGCACCTTTCCAGATGTCAAAGGGAGGTAGATCCGATGCACTAGCTATGGCCAAGCTTTGTATAGACTGCCAGGTAGCAAACTATCCCCTCAGGAAGCTTCCAAGTGGTTCAGTATTTTCTTCCAAGGCCTGGATAATCCTACCTTCTTCCCTTACATGGAAGAATCAGAACATTTTGAGAATCCCATCTCCTTCAGGCTAGACAGCTTTGCCGATTACACCAGCACCCGGCAACTCTTTTCCATTGTGATCCGTCCCTGTTTCCTTCCAGTTGGCATGAGTACATCCAATAGAATCATCAAGCCTGGGTATGAATTCTACCAGCCGGTCATAGTGGCTCGGTAATTTGGCCTTGGACAAGTACCTCCCCATCTCTTTCTTCATCACCTGACAGAGAGCAGAGCCGACCTGCCTGATCCTCTCACCAGTCAAAGGTGTTACTCCTTCTTTGATGCTCTGACCATCCCAATTCCCAACGACCTCACCTTCGCCTCATCCACCGATGGCTTCGAAGATTGGTGGTCGATGTGGAAGACTCATGCCTTCAGGAGAGCTCTGGGACCATTGCTGAAACAGCTCGACGCTGACTATGACATCCCCGTGGAACAGGTACCACTACTTGTAAATTTTCTTGATGCAGCTTGCAAATAACTCTTTTACTAACCCACTCTTTCTCTTTGCAGCAACAAGATGGCCCTGAACCTACGCACAGTGATGGCTCCCCCTTTGAGTTCTTTCCGCCAGCTCCTGTGGTCCTCTTCTGCAAAAACTCGCCACCTCTGAAAAAGGTCATGATGCAGAAACAACCGATCACACCACAATCGGCTTCTAAGAAACTAGTAACTTCACAATCAGCTGCTCCTCGAGTTCCAACTAAGACAAGAACGATGGTGAGGAATGTAGCTGCCAGGAAGACCTTGAGACGCCGGAGCCCTTCTCCAGAAAGCTCGCATGTAGGCTGACCCATGTCTTGGTCGATCCTTCTCATTCTTTCATCCTTGCAAACATGCTCGTGTTTAATAGCTTTCCTTCTCTTGCAGGCTTCTGTGGAAGACACCTCCCACGAGGACACACAACCTGATCAAGGAGAATCGAGCCCAACAGACTCTGAGAGGACTGCCACACCAAACCAGCCAGATGTGCCACCATCGGCTCCCAGGAAAAGGCCCGTTCCTGAACCTGCTGCCCCCCGAGCATCAGTCGAGGCGGGGCCAGCTGTGGGTCCCAAGAGAGCTCGCAAAGGACCGCAAACTTCTTCGTCGAGCCAGGAGGTTTCGAAAATCATCACCCTTCATGCTCTTACCACTTAATTCCTTCTTATCTGCCGATTCATCATCACTTACATCGGCTAAACACCTTCAATGCAGACGACTGGCGTCTCTAGTGGGAAGGCTGGGGCAGTGCCGATGCCTCTAGCCGAGCCGGATTCAGCAATCCCCGAAGGTGCAGATGAAACGGCTACCCCTTTGGCCAAGCCTCCAGCAGCTACACACAAGCCGATTGCCTCGTCATCCGCAATCCCCTCGATCTTAGGAGAGGTACATTAGCTTCTTTCGGCTAATCCTTCCATGTTGGACACATACTGACGTACTTTCGGGCTGTCAGAGTTGTGATATTTCAGGCTTGCTGACGTTCGACCCTGAATCCATCGAACCAACTCCCTCTGTCGCCACCGATGAACCACAAGCCAGGGCTGTTCTACCTCAATTCCAGCGTCTTAGAGCCTTGCTGTCTTCCCCGATCGAAGAGCTTATCGAGGGTTCTGAGGAGGTGAAGAGCGTTCTTGCTGAAATAAAAGACCAACTCCCAGTAGCATTGCAGGTGAAGCTTTGGCCCGTTGTAACTCTGTCTTTCTACGGGTCAAGGGTGAAGCTAGCTCGTGAAAGGATCAACCTGCGTCGTGCCCAACTTCCGCTGAAGGCCAATATTGCAGACAGATGTCAGCAGCTCAACGAGAAAAAGGCGTCTCTGGATGCCAAAACTGACACCTCTGCCAGTACCGCCGAGCTCGCCTCCTTAAAAAAGGAGTTAGAAGATCTTGAAGAAAAGGTCCGGGCGACTAAACAGCTCATTCGTGACAAGGAAGCATCCATCGCCCGCTCCCACGACGAAGCAGAAGGCCTCAGAGGTCAACTGAAGACTGATCTGGCAGAGATACGTGCCCTGAACAAGCAGCTAGTGACGGGCAAGGACGAAGATGACGAAGCCGAGATCGCCAAGGTGGACCGTGTCCGTGCTGACGCCCTTCACGCCTTCGAGGCATTTCTTCAGTAGCTTGTTTATGTAAACTGGCACCTGCTTGTAACAGTCTGAACCTCTAGAGTCGATGGCTGTGCATCGGCTATATCTTTTTATTGGCCGATTTCATGTATCGGCCCCCATATCTCACTGTCCATCATCCCACATGCTTTGGGAAACATACATTTTTTTTATTTTTTTTATTGGCCGATTTCATGTATCGGCCCCCATATCTCACTGTCCATCATCCCACATGCTTGGGAAATATTTCTTGAGATGCTGACCGTTGACAGCCACTGGGAATTTCACGCCATCCAGCTCCTCCAGCATGTACGCGTTCCCCCTCAAAACTTGATCGACCCTGTATGGCCCGTGCCAATTTGGAGACCATTTACCATATGCTGCATCCTTAGTTCCCAATGGCAATACAGCTTCCCATACCAGGTCGCCAACGTGGAACTCCTTCGGTCTCACCTTCTTATTATATGCACGAGCTACCTTGGCCTTGTTCTCTTTGATTTTCTCAAGCGACCACAGCCTAAGCTCAGTTAAATCCTCAACACTGTCACTCATCAGGGCCGTATACTCTTCAGTCGTTAGATCGTTCTGAAAGGTGACACGCCTCGATCCAGCCGTAATTTCCCAGGGTAATACGGCTTCTTGTCCATAGACTAGATGGTATGGCGAGGTTTTTATCGCTCCATGACATGACATGCGATAAGCCCATAAAGCCTCTGACAAAACCTCGTGCCAACGCCTAGGGTGCTCATCGATCTTCCTCTTGATCAGCTTGATAAGGCTCTGGTTGGACGCTTCAGCTTGCCCATTTGCTTGAGCATAGTACGGAGATGATCGGATCAGCTTAATTCCCGTGTCCTCACAGAACTCTCTAAACTCGTAAGAAGTGAAGACCGAACCTCCATCGGTCGTGATCGTTTGGGGGATCCCGAATCTATGAATTACGTGTTCCTTCACAAAATCGATAACATCCTTTGAGATCACGGACTTCATAGGGACGGCTTCAACCCATTTAGTGAAATAATCCGTAATGGCCAAAATCCACATGTGGCCTTTGCTTGATGGAGGATTGATCTTGCCAATCATATCCATGCCCCAACCTCGGAATGGCCAAGGCTTGATGATGGGGTTCATTGCTGACGCGGGTACCATCTGAATTTTTCCAAATCTCTGACATGCTTGACACCCTTTGTAGTACTTAAAACAGTCCTCCAGCATGGTAGGCCAATAAAACCCTGATCGCCTGATCAACCACTTCATCTTGTGAGCCGATTGGTGAGTTCCACAGGCGCCTTCGTGTACCTCGTGTAGGAGCCGATTGGCCTCGGCTGTCCCCAGACATTTGAGCAATAACCCTTCCAGAGTCCTGTAAAACATGTCGTCCCCAATAAGCACGTACTTCATGGCCTTGTACCTTATCCGTTTAGGTGCCCCCCCGAGCCGAATCCTTCAAGTAATTGAAGATATCGGCTCTCCAGTTGTCTGCTTCCAGGAACTGTACCTGAACATCGGCTCCCTCTGCTATGTCCTTGTAGCCTGAAGCCCTTTGTGCGAGATCATTCGCCTCGGTATTCTGCGATCGCGGGATCCAGGTGAAGTTTATGTACCGGAACTGTGCCATGTGTTCACGGCATTGCAACCATAATGGGAAGAGCGACTCGCTCTCACACTTGTATTCCTCCGTGAGTTGGGAAATCACCAATTTGGAGTCTCCAAAGATTTCCACTGCCTCTGCCCCAGCTTCTATGAGCAACTCCATTCCCTTGCGTATCGCCTCATACTCGGCGACGTTGTTGGTGCACGGGGTAGCAAGCCTGATGGAGAAGGAATATGTTGCCCCCCGGGGCGACACGAGTAGAATGCCAATGCCGCAACCATTATCGCAAACCGATCCATCGAAAAACATAGCCCACGCTCGTATAGACAGCGCTGCTATATCAGTGTTGATCCTTTCAGCAATAAGGTCGGCTAACGCCTGACCCTTAACCGCTTTCGCAGGTTGGTACCGGATGTCAAATTCCGATAATGCAAACATCCATTTGCCGAGTCGGCCTTTCAACATAGGAGCCGACAACATGTGCTTTATGACATCTGATTTGCATATAATGATAATCTCTGCCGAGAGCAAGAGGTGACGCAGCTTGGTGCAGGTGAAAAACAGGCAGAGGCACAACTTATCGATCTCAGGGTACCTTGTCTCTGCGTCGAGCATCCTTCTGCTGATGTAAAACACAACTCGCTCCAGACCGTCGTAAACCTGCACCACCACCGAGGCGATGGACGTGTCAGCTACTGATAAGTAAATGTAGAACAGCCTATCCGGTTGGGGCGGAACCAGTACTGGTGGCTTCGTTAGATATTCTTTGATTTCGTCGAAGGCTCGTTGTTGTTCTGCCCCCCAGCTGAACTCCTCATCAGATTTAATCTTTACCAGTCCCATGAATGGCTCTATCCTTCCTGACAGATTGGAGATGAATCTTCTGACGAAGTTGATCTTGCCGATGAGAGACTGCAGTTCTTTCTTCGTTGTAGGTGGCTTCATTGTTCGCACTGCCTCCTGACTTTTCAGGCCGATCTCAATTCCGCGTTCATGGACCAAGAAACCCAAGAACTGACCGGCCGTCACACCGAAAGCACACTTCTTTGGATTCATCCGTAGCCCGAATTTCCTTGTTCGGTCCAGGACGCGTCGCAGGTCGTCCAGATGTCCTTGTACTGAAGCTGACTTGACCACCACGTCATCGATATAATTTTCCACCAGCTTGCCGATCAGATCATGGAAGATGTAATTCATGGCTCTTTGGTACGTGGCGCCGGCGTTCTTCAGTCCAAACGTCATGACTACGTATTCAAACAACCCCACCGAGCCTGGTACTCTGAATGCGGTCTTGTGTATATCTTCTGGAGCCATAAAAATTTGGTTGTAACCGGCATTGCCATCCATGAAGCTCAAGATTTTATGACCAGCCGCTGCGTTGATTAACGTTTCTGCCACTGGCATCGGATACTCATCCTTTGGAGTAGCCCTATTGAGATCCCGAAAATCTATGGCAACACGCCAGCGGCCATCCTTTTTCTCTACAGGTACGATACTAGAAATCCACTCAGCATACCTGCATGGCCTGATTAAATCGGCTGCCAACATTTTCTCGATCTCCTTCTTGACTTCTTTCAAAATTTCGGCCTTCATCTGTCGTGCTCGCTGCTGGAATGGCCGAAATCCTTTTTTAAGTGGGAGTCGATGCTCAATGATGCTCCTGTCTAGCCCGGGCATCTCTGTATAATCCCAGGCGAAGCAGTCTGGATATTCTTTCAACAGAGCTATCATCGGACCCCGCAGCCTCGGATCTAACTTTTTGCTGATAAATGTTGGTCGTGGCTTATCCCCAGGACCGATGTCGATTTCCTCTAGTTCATCAGCGGATGTAAACCCATACTCTAGCTTTCCGTCACCTGTTAGATCGATGCTAAACACAGGGTAAACAGTAGGTGAGGATAACAAAAATAATTTGGGCCGATTGCCTGAATCGGCCCCCTTTTTGATTGCATTAGTCAAGGGCGGTTTACACCTTATTTGTGTTTCACAATGGCAGGGAATCTCCCTGCTACGACTACATGATCTGCCTGTCGTAAGATTGCTGCTTTTTTTTGTTTTTTGTGGCCGATCGCAAGGATCGGCCGTACCACGTATGATCGTGGACTTTGCTACTCTGTCCGGCCAGTGGATAAGACCAGCCTCACCCCGTTTTTTGTAGCTTCAATGCGCTCACAGCCGTCTAGACTGATTCCAGAGATCGGCTCTTGGTCTTCTGCTTCCCAGATGTTCATGCCAGCTATGGAGATCTCGATAGAATCATCTGCATGAATGACCTCCACTTCATCTCCATCCCACTGTATTAGGCACTGGTGCATCGTGGATGGAATGCAGCAGTTGGCCTGAATCCAATCTCTCCCTAGCAAGACAGCGTAGGTGCTTTTGCTGTCCACGACGAAGAATGACGTAGGGATGGTTTTTCTGCCCACGGTCAGATCCACATTCAGCACGCCCTGCGTTTCTGAAGTTTGGCCGTTGAAGTCGCTTAACGTGACGTTGGTTTTGATCAGATCTGCCGTGGAGCGTCCCAAACGCCGTAGCATGGAGTATGGCATTATATTGACTGCCGCTCCGGTGTCCACCAACATCTTGCTGACGGGCTGCCCATTGATGTAACCTCGTAGGTACAGGGCTTTCAGATGTTTGTAGCCCTTCTCACGTGGCTTCTCAAAGTTAACCGGCCGTGGGCCGCAGTCAAACTGTGCCACTGGTAGCTCGTTGGTTCTTGGCGCGCAGAACTCTGACGGAAATATGAATACCATGTTTGTGCCAGCCGATGTCTTTGCATCGGCTTTTACCGGTTTAGGGCGCCACTCTTTCCTTTTCGGGCGATCTTCCGTTTCCAAGGTCTGCCGAATCTTAACGACCAAATCGGGCCGTGCTTTCTTTAAAGCGTAGAGATACTGCGCTTCGGCTTCCTCCAAGTTACGCAGCCGCTGCACTCTACGCTTTTGGGTGTGTCTGAGTCCGTCGGGACACCACCTTGGACGGTGATATCTGTCCTTTCCTTTGTCATCCATTGGCTCCTCGAGATCTTTTGCTCGAGCGGACTCCCTGTATCGGCTCTGAGGTGGGAGAGGCCCTAGACGCTTGAACACTGACACTGGCCCCGTGTCCTCCTTCTGCTGGCCACATTCTGGGCAGTTGTCGATTGTAGGCAATCGGCTCATTCCTGCGTCCCAGCAATACTTGAAGAAAGGGCAGTCCCAATGTTTGTCCACGCCTTCCTTTTCTTTTGGCGGTCCCCTAGCGAGGTGCTCATATCCTTCATCGTTTCCATCGCGCCGGCGACGTCGGTCATACTGGTGCTCATACTTGTTAAGGAGGTGCGTGGAATGTGGCTTATGATATCGCACGCTCCTCACCTGTTCCTCGGTCAAATACCGCCTATCATTGTAGCTGGGCCGGTCGCGTGGACCAGCCTCCTCTCTTTCTTTGCCCCGAGAGCGACCGTCTTCCTCCTTATATGCGCCACGGTGGTACACAGGTCCTGCCATATTAACATCAAACGAGAAATCCAACTGACGCCTTGTGGACTGGCTGTGTTCTACCATGTTGACGCCGGGAAATGGGTTTGTGTCTACTTTCATGGCGAACTGCCCAAGGATCAGACGGCCCTGCTCTATCGCCGTTTGGATCTGGCGACGTAGCTCTTTGCAGTCATTGGTGGTGTGGGTGAACGAGTGATGCCACTTGCAGTATGGTCTTCCGTTCATCTCTTGAGCCGTAGGGATTTTGTGGCCTTCAGGTAACTTCAGCTGCTTTTCTTTCAGCAGTAAATCGAATATCTGCTCAGCTTTGCTCACATCGAAGTCAAACCCTTTTGCAGGCCCTTGCTGTTTCACCCATTTGCAGGATACAGGATCTGCCCCCCGAGCCCATTCAGCCACGGCCACCTCCTGGTCTTGCGTAGGATCTTCTTCTTCTGTATCGACCAGGCCTATCGGACGTTTGAACTTGTCTTGGTACAACTCAGGGTGGCGCTGTTCATACATCGTCAGCTTCTGGGCCATGTGCGCCAACGAGTTGTACTCTACTTGGAAAGCCAGATCCTTGATAGGTGCTGAGAGACCCAACGCTGCCAGTTCGACTGCTTCCTTTTCAGTTAACCGAGCTGAGTAACATCGGTTCTTTACAGTCCTGAAGCGCTGGATGTACTCGGCTACCGTTTCTCCCCGCTTTTGCCGCACCTGTGCCAGGTCTGCAATGCCAGCCTCGGTAGCCTCTGAATGATACTGAATGTGGAACTGTTCTTCCAGTTGCTTCCAGGTCTGGATCGAATCAGGTGGCAGCGAGGTGTACCACCCAAAAGCCGGTCCTGTCAGCGATTGCGCAAAGAATCTTACGCGCAACTGATCCGATGCCGAAATCATGCCTAACTGTGCTAGGTATCGGCTCACGTGCTCGATCGAGCTCGACCCTTCTGACCCGCTAAACCTTGAGAACTCAGGGAGCCGATACTTGGGTGGCAGCGGAATCAGATCAAACTCGTTGGGGTACGGCTTGGAGTAGCCGATTGTCCTTCTCTTCGGCACGAAGCCGAATTGGTCTCTCAAGATGGTACGGATTTGCTCTACCGTTTGAGCTGCAGGGGCTAAATTCTCAGAACTCGCTCCGGTGGCGTACTTGGCTAGCCATGCCTGTTTATCAGCGTCCATCCCAGACATCCCTGCTCCGGAAATACCTGCTCCCGAGGCCCCTGCTCCAGAAACTCCTGTTCCAGAAATCCCTGCAGTTGCCACCTGGTTCGTGCGCGTCAGGTTATTGCAGTCCGGCACGTAGGTGCACACATATCCATGTGGGATCTCCTTAGGTGGTTCAAACAGGAATTGGTAATCGCCAGGGTCACCTCCAACCTTGTAGACGACGTAAGCCGGTGCCCCTGGTGGTTCCGGAGCTGCAAGCGTGAATGGCAGCTGCGGCCTGGTCTGGAGTGGTCTTTCTCCCTGGTGAGTCCCTAGAGTAGGACCCGACGGAGAGTACTGATGTTTCATGATCTCTTGAACTACGCGAACCGCGACGCGCTCGAAAGCGTTCACTAGGCTCTCAGAATGGCGGTGAAGAGAATGAGCTACCATGTAATTGACTTCCTGTCGCAGAGCTCTGGTGCGCTCCTCTGAAGGAACAGAGAGATCCACCTCGTCAAGAGCACCTTCAGGTGAGAACCCTTTCCATCTGATGCCATGCTTACGGGTCCTCTCAAAAGAGCCGATGAGATCGGCTTCGAAGAGAGCTTTGACGTCATCATACTTCGCCTTGTGCTCCTCAGGCAGCTCGTCGTACGTGACTGGTCTGTTCTCCATCGCAGCGTCGGATGTTGATGTAGACGTTGTTGAAGGTCCCACCGGGCGTGCCAGAATGTGTTGCCTACCAAAACCCACCGGCGAGCAGCGACGGGCAACACGGAGAGCCGGGAGGCTCCCAGGACTGCTGGTGGGCCCTGGTCCCTCGGGCAACGGCCCGCAAAACTCCGGCACGCGCCCTGGCTGGTTCGAGGGCGTGCCACCTGACCTATACCTGGTCAGGAAGGTGAAGGATTGCTTCGATTGGTTTCCTGCATGGTAAACAAGCATACGTAAAATTCGAGCCGTGACCGGCTCCCAGGTTTCCCTGTGAATCGGCTCCTAGAGCCGATTAACCCATGGTTCTGCATTAGATCTATGATAACATGGGGTTTTTGCTTCATCGTTACAAGTTAAATCGATCTACGATAGTTTAATGTTTTCACTACATAATTGGAACGTCCTACACGTAATTGAGCCTGGTAAATACAAAAGATAGTAGAAAACCAATCCTAGAGAAGGCCTAAAAACCAACGTAATGTTAATTCCCGGAACAACTCCTCTTGGATTGGTAAACCATATCTTCCATACTACTGGATCGTTCAACCCGTTTGCAAGGCCTGATCATGTAGATATCAAACTAAACCTTGGAGAGCAAGGCACAACTATAACAGATCAAATCGACTTAAATAAAGATCAAGCAAAGTGCCACCCTTACACCCGGGAAAAGGTGCAAAGGCGGCGAGATAACTAGAGGCAGCATATCTAAACGATCATAGCAAAAAGTACCGATGCTAGCCTAAACAAATCTATGATAATAGTGTTACTCGCCATCAACAAGGCTTCAGTACGAGTAACACCAAGTAATCGCATAAGTAGATACTGCCTAGATCGCAAGATGCGATCTAGGCAGCATGGCACTTACCCGAGAAAAAAACCTAGAAACAAGGGGTGGCGATGCGCCGAGATTGTGTTTGTTGTGAACGTGATTGTCCTCCTTTTCTCAATAACCTTAGGTACATATTTATAGTCCGGAGACTTTCTACCTTTGGAATAACTCTACAATTCTATCTCTTACCTAAATTGAAACGAAACCTATTACAATATAAGATACACGGGCAATTTAGCCCAAATCAACGCACGAGGCCGATTCAACAACACGTTGCATATACGTATCTTCTAAGCCCATCTTGATTGCGGCCCAACTCCTCCTTTGGCCAAAATATGGCGATAACAACCTGACATCGAAACGACAAGATCATCGTCATAAAACCCGAAGACCCCATGTGCGACAAGTACTCCCTCGAGGACGCCGAGTGCTTCACCCCGGACGCCAAGACCGACCCGATACGGGGACACGACAAGATCTTCGCGACGACAAGAACGACACCGACCAGGGCGAGGCCGATGCGCCCCGACGCCGAACCAAGTCCTTCTTCACGGAACGCCACGATCGACTCCGTTATCCGAGGACGAACCCGCCGAGACCGATCCCGTCGAACCCTGAACCTGAGACCGACCCCGAACCCCGTCGAACCCCGGAACCAAGATCTGCCGAACCCTAATGTGTGAACCTTTTCCCGAGCCCCTATTTTATAAATGCTAATATAAAACCTGTTGCATATTAAATTGTCATACTTGCATGCATATTTGTGTGGTTTGGGGGCCTTATGCCGATTCACCTAATAATTAAATATGGGGCCCATATGCGGGCAAATCTAGTCTTATATTGGCCTCATTTAAATTTGTGTAGCGAACCGGTGATATATTCTGCCGTGTTAAACAACCTTTAATTTGCGGGGTAGATAAATAACTTGAACCATATATTTAATTGTCGGGACCCCGTTTCCGCTTAATATGACCTAATTGCATCGCATCTTTGCCATGCCATACAGCATACATGCATCATGCCGATCTTCTGCCGTTGTATTAAATATTGCATCCGGTGTTTCTTCTAGTGTTTTGCTTCTTCGCGGATAAGGCCGTTGAGTTGATGCGAGTGTCGACCCGATCTTCGGTTGAACCTTCGACAATGTTTTCAGGCGAGCATCTCCCCCTTTCTACCTATCTTACTTTTATAGTATTTATTCCCTCCTGTTGATCTATTGCTATCTGTGTTGCGATGCTCTAGTTTTCGTACCCGTGATATCCGTTGCAGCCTTATATTGCCTTGGACACATCCTATTACCTGTTGTTTGGTAGATAGTTGGACTTGCGTGTCGTAGTCGCTCGCTCAAGTGCCGTTGCGTGTCGTCAAGTACCACAGTTGTTGGAGTATTGCCGCAAGTTAATTGTTGGAGATGATCATGGTTTTACTTATCGTTCACTTTAATTCCTGTTTAACAACTAAAATTGAAGTAAGTAAGCAGAGGCATCGGTGGGTGATAGATAATATTTGGTTCCCGACCGCCCACTTGTGTCCCGTAGGACCCCGAGTACTTGATACCTGTTCCTTGATTTATCGCGCTATCCACATACGGGGAATTATGGGCCCCCTTAGCCAGAGCTTGATTCAGTCTTATTTCTTGGGGCCACAACTAGTTTGAGGTTTTATTTACGATCCTGTACTTATGCCATGCTTTACTGTTTTATTTACGATTGTGCGAGGAGCACACTGTACTGTTTAGGATCGGGACACGATTCCGCGGTGTCGACAAGCTCAGTTTTGGGTTCCCAGTCGTTCACAGCCGTCCACCCAAACCTCGGGTCCGTCTCGGAGCTAGCTTACTTCGTTGCGGGTGTACTCCAAGGGGTGGCCCCCTGAAATATTTCTGAATCCTGTGATTGCTTTGTCGTGAAAGCCTCGTTGGGTTTTGATTTGGTTTTTCCGAGGTCGATCGTGTGTGTGTTGCTATTTGTGCACCCCTGCCGGGTTAAAACTTTCTGAAAGCCGTGTCCGCGGTTATGGACGACTTGGAGCACAGTATCTCGATCATAGACAACTATAACTAAAGTAGTGCTATAAACTTGACTTTATAATGACTAGTAATCAGCTTCACTATAACGGAATGGCTAAATAAAACTTCCCACAATTGCTTGTTTGGGTTGTCGCTTGCGACCATTGTACCTGACTAGTAAGTACTGCAACTACAACGGAATGGCTAAATAAAAGTACCAACAACTGCTGGGTTTTGGGTTATCTCATGCTATTTGTATCTGACTAGTAAGTGTTGCAACTGTAACGGAAAGGTTAACTAAAAGTGCCCACTGCTTAATTTATCAGGATGATTATCTATACTTGACTAGTAATTGCTGCAACGATAACCGAATAAATAAAAATGCCAACTGTGTGAGTTCCTCGGTTGACTTCCTCGATCGGTGTCGAGGGGGAAACACCAGGATGGGTTTGATTGGTGGTAATATCAGTTTTGGGTTCCGAATAGGTCTTTCTTACCCCTCTCTGATCGCCGCTAGTTGTACCGAGTCTCTATAGGTTGTTCAGTGCATGCTGTCGCTGCCGCTCAGTCCACCATACCTATGTAGGCGAGGACCGCCGAATTCTAGCCTCGCCGTGTACTGGCCTCAGTACTGACGCTCCTCTTTTTCCTTTGCCCTTTGTCGGCACCCCTTTTGTTTAAGCAGGTTTTGAGATCGACTATGTTAGCAGGGTTACCCTTCCGGCTTGGCCTGGGCAGGGTTATGGACGCCATTGTTTATTCTTCAGGGCTCTTAGCCCCATTTGCATCTTGTCCGTAGTCGGACGCTCTATCATTTTCAAGGTGATTTGGATCTTTGTATATTATATCTGTATTCTTGACTCATGGAGTCGTGTTGTATATATATCTGTTCTGTGGGTCCCATCGAGGACTGCTGTGTAATGTTATTACTTCGTTTTCCACCCGCACGAAAGTGCCTGGTGGGCACCTTTGAATCGTTTCTATGCGGGTTTGGCGAATTTCGCTAAAACTTGCATAGGTCCGATTTTGAGGGTGTTACAGAGTGGTATCAGAGCTCAGCAGTTGCGATACCCCACAAGTCCAGCCTGTAGGATAACCTAGCTAACGGCCGAAGTAGAGTGTCCAAACTATTTTGAAAAAAAAAATCGGTTGGATAGTTCTGATTAGGTCTGATTTTACTCCTTACCCCTCTGCTGCTCTCCTCTCACCTCTGCGTGTTTTGAATCCGCTCTCTTCTCTCTCTTCGAGTCCAGGATTTCTCGTGGTTGGGTTCCGTCGTACCTTCAGGGTTTCGCTTCCTTCTCTGATAACGGTGTTCTACCATCCGGTGTTCAAGCTGCCTGATGAATCCGTCTACGGTGTTACCATTCTTTGATCCTTGTTTGTGCCTTCCGGTGTTTTCCGACGCGACGACATCATCTACGCCAGATCCAATGCAGAGTCTGCATCCCTCCTTTGTTTTCCGAACCTCGCTTGTCGAGATCTTCAGTCTGATTCTGAGAATGGTTGCACGCTTTCCTACCGATTGTGCGGAGTAATAGTTTGGGTGCGTGATGGATTGGCCCCCATGACGACTACCCCTTCTATTCGCTTTTGTACATTGAAGTGGATGAGAATGCATCGGTTCCTTCTTTCTATCGAAGTTAGAGGTGGCTTTGTTTGTTGATACCTCTACCTTCGACCTTTTGTTCCCGGAGTGTTCCCTCGACGATCACGGACAACGACCTCTTGTTAGTGGTGTCGCGAAGATCTACACGAAGCGAGAAGATGCAGATCGCCGGCCTTCTTCCCGGTACCATGAGGCGGATCTCGAGGGCGAGATCCATTGTTAGTGGTGTCGAATTGTGGCATCCCGCAAAACCACTACTAGAAAATCGCGTTGTTTTTGTGCATTGCATCGTCATCATCATGCATTGTTTGCCTAAAACTATTTTCGCAAAGCCTGTTTTTGTTTTCTAAAACGCCCCGTCTTGTTTTCAAATTCAAACCCGGAACTCCGGATTAATTGTTTTGTCGGTTTCGGGTTGCAAAGGCCCTATTTTAAATAAATAAAACATTTTAATTATTTTAGCAGGGGCAGTCGAACGGGCCGATTCGACCCGAACGACCACCCCCAGAAAAGAAAACGGACTACCAAAATCCCTAGTCTACCCTGTCCTAGTCTACCCCCCCAGCCTCCACCTCACCCCAACCAGTGGCATGTAGCCACCTCACCCTCTTCCCTTCCCCTACCCAACCACAGCCCGCCACTTGGCCCAGCCCTCTCTCCCTCCCTCTCTCTCTCTCTCGCACGCCACACATTTCCCCCCACCGACAAGCCCCCTCGGGATCCCTCCCACGGGCCCGCTCCCCTGGGTCCCACCCCCGCTCCCGCACCTCCCGCTCCCTGGTTCTCCCTCACCGCGCCCCCTTCCCCCAACCTCCCGTCCCTCTCCCCGCTCATCCCCGCCGCCTGCGCCTCGCCTCCGTCCAGCACCCCTCCTCCGGCCGCTCTCCTCCACCCCGCCGCGCTTCCCCCTCGTCGCCGGTCATCCCTCCACCCCGCGCCCGCTCGCCGGCTCTCCCCGCGAGGCCACCGCTCTCCCCGCGCTCGCCCGCCGGCGCTACCCCCCCCCGCTCGCCCTCCGCCGCCGCGACGCGGCCTCTTCCCCTCTGCTCCGCCGGAGCCGAGCCGACCGCCGCCCGTCGCCGCTCCTCCGACCTCCTCCGCCCGCCAAGAGCTTCCCTGCGACCCCCCCTTCTCCCTGCATCGGGCGCCGCCGGCAACCGCGCCTCCCCGCCATCCCCGA
Source organism: Avena sativa (assembly GCA_916181665.1). Taxonomy (NCBI): domain Eukaryota; kingdom Viridiplantae; phylum Streptophyta; class Magnoliopsida; order Poales; family Poaceae; genus Avena; species Avena sativa. The sequence continues at coordinate 203,864,681 of OV702282.1, forward strand.
GCACCGCGAGCCATCGCCGGCCCTGAGCTCTCCCCCTCGCGCGCGCCTCCGTCCTTCCCCGACCTCCTCGTCCCCGGCAAGATCCGCCGTCCGCGTCCGCCGCCCCTCGTCGCCGGTCGCCTCGCCGGACCTCCCCCAAGCTCGCCGCCTGGCCTCCACCGACTCCGGCGCCCTGCGCGCGACCTCCGGCCGAGCCCGGCCGCGCTCGTCCCCGACCGCCCACGAGGCCCGTCCCCGCGCAGCCGCCTCCTGCAGCTCGCACTGCTGCGTGCCCTGTTGTGTGTGTTGCTGTTTGAGTGTTTTGGGGAGGTGGCCGCGAGGAAAGACAAAGTGGATGTGCCGTTATGGTGCCAAGTCGAGGCATGCTCGGTCCGGCCCTCGGAAGTCGCCAAGATCCTCGATGTCGTGCGGAGTCCAACAACCAAACACGGAGAAGGTTGACAAAGCGTCAAGTTCCCTTGTCGACAAGATCGGCTCGATGATGTTGGATTGGAAGAATGTACTTGGTGGAAAGTGAAGGCCCTGACGCAGATTCCAAGCTCGCCACCGGCAAACAAGATGGTACCCAAGGTCGTCGACATAGAAAACCCCAAGATCTCCTTCATGGAAATCGAAGCCGAACCCGGAGACCTCCGTCATGGATCATCGAGCACTTCTACACGGACCCACGGGATGACATGTTCTTCACTCAAGGGCGACAAGGCTCCCTTCACGGATTTCGAGAACCTGACATCGAAACGACAAGATCATCGTCATAAAACCCGAAGACCCCATGTGCGACAAGTACTCCCTCGAGGACGCCGAGTGCTTCACCCCGGACGCCAAGACCGACCCGATACGGGGACACGACAAGATCTTCGCGACGACAAGAACGACACCGACCAGGGCGAGGCCGATGCGCCCCGACGCCGAACCAAGTCCTTCTTCACGGAACGCCACGATCGACTCCGTTATCCGAGGACGAACCCGCCGAGACCGATCCCGTCGAACCCTGAACCTGAGACCGACCCCGAACCCCGTCGAACCCCGGAACCAAGATCTGCCGAACCCTAATGTGTGAACCTTTTCCCGAGCCCTATTTTATAAATGCTAATATAAAACCTGTTGCATATTAAATTGTCATACTTGCATGCATATTTGTGTGGTTTGGGGGCCTTATGCCGATTCACCTAATAATTAAATATGGGGCCCATATGCGGGCAAATCTAGTCTTATATTGGCCTCATTTAAATTTGTGTAGCGAACCGGTGATATATTCTGCCGTGTTAAACAACCTTTAATTTGCGGGGTAGATAAATAACTTGAACCATATATTTAATTGTTGGGACCCCGTTTCCGCTTAATATGACCTAATTGCATCGCATCTTTGCCATGCCATACAACATACATGCATCATGCCGATCTTCTGCCGTTGTATTAAATATTGCATCCGGTGTTTCTTCTAGTGTTTTGCTTCTTCGCGGATAAGGCCGTTGAGTTGATGCGAGTGTCGACCCGATCTTCGGTTGAACCTTCGACAATGTTTTCAGGCGAGCATCTCCCCCTTTCTACCTATCTTACTTTTATAGTATTTATTCCCTCCTGTTGATCTATTGCTATCTGTGTTGCGATGCTCTAGTTTTCGTACCCGTGATATCCCTTGCAGCCTTATATTGCCTTGGACACATGCTATTACCTGTTGTTTGGTAGATAGTTGGACTTGCGTGTCGTAGTCGCTCGCTCAAGTGCTGTTGCGTGTCGTCAAGTACCACAGTTGTTGGAGTATTGCCGCAAGTTAATTGTTGGAGATGATCATGGTTTTACTTATCGTTCACTTTAATTCCTGTTTAACAACTAAAATTGAAGTAAGTAAGCAGAGGCATCGGTGGGTGATAGATAATATTTGGTTTCCGACCGCCCACTTGTGTCCCGTAGGACCCCGAGTACTTGATACCTGTTCCTTGATTTATCGCGCTATCCACATACGGGGAATTATGGGCCCCCCTTAGCCAGAGCTTGATTCAGTCTTATTTCTTGGGGCCACAACTAGTTTGAGGTTTTATTTACGATCCTGTACTTATGCCATGCTTTACTGTTTTATTTACGATTGTGCGAGGAGCACACTGTACTGTTTAGGATCGGGACACGATTCCGCGGTGTCGACAAGCTCAGTTTTGGGTTCCCAGTCGTTCACAGCCGTCCACCCAAACCTCGGGTCCGTCTCGGAGCTAGCTTACTTTGTTGCGGGTGTACTCCAAGGGGTGGCCCCCTGAAATATTTCTGAATCCTGTGATTGCTTTGTCGTGAAAGCCTCGTTGGGTTTTGATTTGGTTTTTCCGAGGTCGATCGTGTGTGTGTTGCTATTTGTGCACCCCGGCCGGGTTAAAACTTTCTGAAAGCCGTGTCCGCGGTTATGGATGACTTGGAGCACAGTATCTCGATCATAGACAACTATAACTAAAGTAGTGCTATAAACTTGACTTTATAATGACTAGTAATCAGCTTCACTATAACGGAATGGCTAAATAAAACTGCCCACAATTGCTTGTTTGGGTTGTCGCTTGCGACCATTGTACCTGACTAGTAAGTACTGCAACTACAACGGAATGGCTAAATAAAAGTACCAACAACTGCTGGGTTTTGGGTTATCTCATGCTATTTGTATCTGACTAGTAAGTGTTGCAACTGTAACGGAAAGGTTAACTAAAAGTGCCCACTGCTTAATTTATCAGGATGATTATCTATACTTGACTAGTAATTGCTGCAACGATAACCGAATAAATAAAAATGCCAACTGTGTGAGTTCCTCGGTTGACTTCCTCGATCGGTGTCGAGGGGGAAACGCCAGGATGGGTTTGATTGGTGGTAGTATCAGTTTTGGGTTCCGAATAGGTCTTTCTTACCCCTCTCTGATCGCCGCTAGTTGTACCGAGTCTCTATAGGTTGTTCAGTGCATGCTGTCGCTGCCGCTCAGTCCACCATACCTATGTAGGCGAGGACCGCCGAATTCTAGCCTCGCCGTGTACTGGCCTCAGTACTGACGCTCCTCTTTTTCCTTTGCCCTTTGTCGGCACCCCTTTTGTTTAAGCAGGTTTTGAGATCGACGTCGTTAGCAGGGTTACCCTTCCGGCTTGGCCTGGGCAGGGTTATGGACGCCATTGGTTATTCTTCAGGGCTCTTAGCCCCATTTGCATCTTGTCCGTAGTCGGACGCTCTATCATTTTCAAGGTGATTTGGATCTTTGTATATTATATCTGTATTCTTGACTCATGGAGTCGTGTTGTATATATATCTGTTCTGTGGGTCCCATCGAGGACTGCTGTGTAATGTTATTACTTCGTTTTCCACCCGCACGAAAGTGCCTGGTGGGCACCTTTGAATCGTTTCTATGCGGGTTTGGCGAATTTCGCTAAAACTTGCATAGGTTCGATTCTGAGGGTGTTACAGAGTGGTATCAGAGCTCAGCAGTTGCGATACCCCACAAGTCTAGCCTGTAGGATAACCTAGCTAACGGCCGAAGTAGAGTGTCCAAACTATTTTGAAAAAAAAAAATCGGTTGGATAGTTCTGATTAGGTCTGATTTTACTCCTTACCCCTCTGCTGCTCTCCTCTCACCTCTGCGTGTTTTGAATCCGCTCTCTTCTCTCTCTTCGAGTCCAGGATTTCTCGTGGTTGGGTTCCGTCGTACCTTCAGGGTTTCGCTTCCTTCTCTGATAACGGTGTTCTACCATCCGGTGTTCAAGCTTCCTGATGAATCCGTCTACGGTGTTACCATTCTTTGATCCTTGTTTGTGCCTTCCGGTGTTTTCCGACGCGACGACATCATCTACGCCAGATCCAATGCAGAGTCTGCATCCCTCCTTTGTTTTCCGAACCTCGCTTGTCGAGATCTTCAGTCTGATTCTGAGAATGGTTGCACGCTTTTCTACTGATTGTGCGGAGTAATAGTTTGGGTGCGTGATGGATTGGCCCCCATGCCGACTACCCCTTCTATTCGCTTTTGTACATTGAAGTGGATGAGAATGCATCGGTTCCTTCTTTCTATCGAAGTTAGAGGTGGCTTTGTTTGTTGATACCTCTACCTTCAACCTTTTGTTCCCGGAGTGTTCCCTCGACGATCACGGACAACGACCTCTTGTTAGTGGTGTCGCGAAGATCTACACGAAGCGAGAAGATGCAGATCGCCGGCCTTCTTCCCGGTACCATGAGGCGGATCTCGAGGGCGAGATCCATTGTTAGTGGTGTCGAATTGTGCCATCCCGCAAAACCACTACTAGAAAATCGCGTTGTTTTTGTGCATTGCATCATCATCATCATGCATTGTTTGCCTAAAACTATTTTCGTAAAGCCTGTTTTTGTTTTCTAAAACGCCCCGTCTTGTTTTCAAATTCAAACCCGGAACTCGGATTAATTGTTTTGTGGGTTTCGGGTTGCAAAGGCCCTGTTTTAAATAAATAAAACATTTTAATTATTTTAGCAGGGGCAGTCGAACGGGCCGATTCGACCCGAGCGACCACCCCCAGAAAAGAAAACGGACTACCAAAATCCCTAGTCTACCATGTCCTAGTCTACCCCCCCAGCCTCCACCTCACCCCAACCAGTGGCATGTAGCCACCTCACCCTCTTCCCTTCCCCTACCCAACCACAGCCCGCCACTTGGCCCAGCCCTCTCTCCCTCCCTCTCTCTCTCTCGCACGCCACACATTTCCCCCCACCGACAAGCCCCCTCGGGATCCCTCCCGCGGGCCCGCTCCCCTGGGTCCCACCCCCGCTCCCGCACCTCCCGCTCCCTGGTTCTCCCTCACCGCGCCCCCTTCCCCCAACCTCCCGTCCCTCTCCCCGCTCATCCCCGCCGCCTGCGCCTCGCCTCCGTCCAGCACCCCTCCTCCGGCCGCTCTCCTCCACCCCGCCGCGCTTCCCCCTCGTCGCCGGTCATCCCTCCACCCCGCGCTCGCTCGCCGGCTCTCCCCGCGAGGCCACCGCTCTCCCCGCGCTCGCCCGCCGGCGCTACCCCCCGCTCGCCCTCCGCCGCCGCGACGCGGCCTCTTCCCCTCTGCTCCGCCGGAGCCGAGCCGACCGTCGCCCGTCGCCGCTCCTCCGACCTCCTCCGCCCGCCAAGAGCTTCCCCGCGACCCCCCCTTCTCCCTGCATCGGGCGCCGCCGGCGACCGCGCCTCCCCGCCATCCCCGAGCACCGCGAGCCATCGCTGGCCCTGAGCTCTCCCCCTCGCGCGCGCCTCTGTCCTTCCCCGACCTCCTCGTTCCCGGCAAGCTCCGTCGTCCGCGCCCGCCGCCCCTCGTCGCCGGTCGCCTCGCCGGACCTCCCCCAAGCTCGCCGCCTGGCCTCCACCGACTCCGGCGCCCTGCGCGCGACCTCCGGCCGAGCCCGGCCGCGCTCGTCCCCGACCGCCCACGAGGCCCGTCCCCGCGCAGCCGCCTCCTGCAGCTCGCACTGCTGCGTGCCCTGTTGTGTGTGTTGCCGTTTGAGTGTTTTGGGGAGGTGGCCGCGAGGAAAGACAAAGTGGATGTGCCGTTATGGTGCCAAGTCGAGGCATGCTCGGTCCGGCCCTCGGAAGTCGCCAAGATCCTCGATGTCGTGCGGAGTCCAACAACCAAACACGGAGAAGGTTGACAAAGCGTCAAGTTCCCTTGTCGACAAGATCGGATCGATGATGTTGGATTGGAAGAATGTACTTGGTGGAAAGCGAAGGCCCTGACGCAGATTCCAAGCTCGCCACCGGCAAACAAGATGGTACCCAAGGTCGTCGACATAGAAAACCCCAAGATCTCCTTCATGGAAATCGAAGCCGAACCCGGAGACCTCCGTCATGGATCATCGAGCACCTCTACACGGACCCACGGGATGACATGTTCTTCACTCAAGGGCGACAAGGCTCCCTTCACGGATTTCGAGAACCTGACATCGAAACGACAAGATCATCGTCATAAAATCCGAAGACCCCATGTGCGACAAGTACTCCCTCGAGGACGCCGAGTGCTTCACCCCGGACGCCAAGACCGACCCGATACGGGGACACGACAAGATCTTCGCGACGACAAGAACGACACCGACCAGGGCGAGGCCGATGCGCCCCGACGCCGAACCAAGTCCTTCTTCACGAAACGCCACGATCGACTCCGTTATCCGAGGACGAACCCGCCGAGACCGATCCCGTCGAACCCTGAACCTGAGACCGACCCCGAACCCCGTCGAACCCCGGAACCAAGATCTGCCGAACCCTAATGTGTGAACCTTTTCCCGAGCCCCTATTTTATAAATGCTAATATAAAACCTGTTGCATATTAAATTGTCATACTTGCATGCATATTTGTGTGGTTTGGGGGCCTTATGCCGATTCACCTAATAATTAAATATGGGGCCCATATGCGGGCAAATCTAGTCTTATATTGGCCTCATTTAAATTTGTGTAGCGAACCGGTGATATATTCTGCCGTGTTAAACAACCTTTAATTTGCGGGGTAGATAAATAACTTGAACCATATATTTAATTGTCGGGACACCGTTTCCGCTTAATATGACCTAATTGCATCGCATCTTTGCCATGCCATACAGCATACATGCATCATGCCGATCTTCTGCCGTTGTATTAAATATTGCATCCAGTGTTTCTTCTAGTGTTTTGCTTCTTCGCGGATAAGGCCGTTGAGTTGATGCGAGTGTCGACCCGATCTTCGGTTGAACCTTCGACAATGTTTTCAGGCGAGCATCTCCCCCTTTCTACCTATCTTACTTTTATAGTATTTATTCCCTCCTATTGATCTATTGCTATCTGTGTTGCGATGCTCTAGTTTTCGTACCCGTGATATCCCTTGCAGCCTTATATTGCCTTGGACACATCCTATTACCTGTTGTTTGGTAGATAGTTGGACTTGCGTGTCGTAGTCGCTCGCTCAAGTGCTGTTGCGTGTCGTCAAGTACCACAGTTGTTGGAGTATTGCCGCAAGTTAATTGTTGGAGATGATCATGGTTTTACTTATCGTTCACTTTAATTCCTGTTTAACAACTAAAATTGAAGTAAGTAAGCAGAGGCATCGGTGGGTGATAGATAATATTTGGTTTCCGACCGCCCACTTGTGTCCCGTAGGACCCCGAGTACTTGATACCTGTTCCTTGATTTATCGCGCTATCCACATACGGGGAATTATGGGCCCCCCTTAGCCAGAGCTTGATTCAGTCTTATTTCTTGGGGCCACAACTAGTTTGAGGTTTTATTTACGATCCTGTACTTATGCCATGCTTTACTGTTTTATTTACGATTGTGCGAGGAGCACACTGTACTGTTTAGGATCGGGACACGATTCCGCGGTGTCGACAAGCTCAGTTTTGGGTTCCCAGTCGTTCACAGCCGTCCACCCAAACCTCGGGTCCGTCTCGGAGCTAGCTTACTTCGTTGCGGGTGTACTCCAAGGGGTGGCCCCCTGAAATATTTCTGAATCCTGTGATTGCTTTGTCGTGAAAGCCTCGTTGGGTTTTGATTTGGTTTTTCCGAGGTCGATCGTGTGTGTGTTGCTATTTGTGCACCCCGGCCGGGTTAAAACTTTCTGAAAGCCGTGTCCGCGGTTATGGACGACTTGGAGCACAATATCTCGATCATAGACAACTATAACTAAAGTAGTGCTATAAACTTGACTTTATAATGACTAGTAATCAGCTTCACTATAACGGAATGGCTAAATAAAACTGCCCACAATTGCTTGTTTGGGTTGTCGCTTGCGACCATTGTACCTGACTAGTAAGTACTGCAACTACAACGGAATGGCTAAATAAAAGTACCAACAACTGCTGGGTTTTGGGTTATCTCATGCTATTTGTATCTGACTAGTAAGTGTTGCAACTGTAACGGAAAGGTTAACTAAAAGTGCCCACTGCTTAATTTATCAGGATGATTATCTATACTTGACTAGTAATTGCTGCAACGATAACCGAATAAATAAAAATGCCAACTGTGTGAGTTCCTCGGTTGACTTCCTCGATCGGTGTCGAGGGGGAAACGCCAGGATGGGTTTGATTGGTGGTAGTATCAGTTTTGGGTTCCGAATAGGTCTTTCTTACCCCTCTCTGATCGCCGCTAGTTGTACCGAGTCTCTATAGGTTGTTCAGTGCATGCTGTCGCTGCCGCTCAGTCCACCATACCTATGTAGGCGAGGACCGCCGAATTCTAGCCTCACCGTGTACTGGCCTCAGTACTGACGCTCCTCTTTTTCCTTTGCCCTTTGTCGGCACCCCTTTTGTTTAAGCAGGTTTTGAGATCGACGTCGTTAGCAGGGTTACCCTTCTGGCTTGGCCTGGGCAGGGTTATGGACGCCATTGGTTATTCTTCAGGGCTCTTAGCCCCATTTGCATCTTGTCCGTAGTCGGACGCTCTATCATTTTCAAGGTGATTTGGATCTTTGTATATTATATCTGTATTCTTGACTCATGGAGTCGTGTTGTATATATATCTGTTCTGTGGGTCCCATCGAGGACTGCTGTGTAATGTTATTACTTCGTTTTCCACCCGCACGAAAGTGCCTGGTGGGCACCTTTGAATCGTTTCTATGCGGGTTTGGCGAATTTCGCTAAAACTTGCATAGGTCCGATTCTGAGGGTGTTACAGAGTGGTATCAGAGCTCAGCAGTTGCGATACCCCACAAGTCCAGCCTGTAGGATAACCTAGCTAACGGCCGAAGTAGAGTGTCCAAACTATTTTGAAAAAAAAAATCGGTTGGATAGTTCTGATTAGGTCTAATTTTACTCCTTACCCCTCTGCTGCTCTCCTCTCACCTCTGCGTGTTTTGAATCCGCTCTCTTCTCTCTCTTCGAGTCCAGGATTTCTCGTGGTTGGGTTCCGTCGTACCTTCAGGGTTTCGCTTCCTTCTCTGATAACGGTGTTCTACCATCCGGTGTTCAAGCTGCCTGATGAATCCGTCTACGGTGTTACCATTCTTTGATCCTTGTTTGTGCCTTCCGGTGTTTTCCGACGCGACAACATCATCTACGCCAGATCCAATGCAGAGTCTGCATCCCTCCTTTGTTTTCCGAACCTCGCTTGTCGAGATCTTCAGTCTGATTCTGAGAATGGTTGCACGCTTTTCTACCGATTGTGCGGAGCAATAGGTTGGGTGCGTGATGGATTGGCCCCCAGGCCGACTACCCCTTCTATTCGCTTTTGTACATTGAAGTGGATGAGAATGCATCGGTTCCTTCTTTCTATCGAAGTTAGAGGTGGCTTTGTTTGTTGATACCTCTACCTTCGACCTTTTGTTCCCGGAGTGTTCCCTCGACGATCACGGACAACGACCTCTTGTTAGTGGTGTCGCGAAGATCTACACGAAGCGAGAAGATGCAGATCGCCGGCCTTCTTCCCGGTACCATGAGGCGGATCTCGAGGGCGAGATCCATTGTTAGTGGTGTCGAATTGTGGCATCCCGCAAAACCACTACTAGAAAATCGCGTTGTTTTTGTGCATTGCATCGTCATCATCATGCATTGTTTGCCTAAAACTATTTTCGTAAAGCCTGTTTTTGTTTTCTAAAACGCCCCGTCTTGTTTTCAAATTCAAACCCGGAACTCCGGATTAATTGTTTTGTCGGTTTTGGGTTGCAAAGGCCCTGTTTTAAATAAATAAAACATTTTAATTATTTTAGCAGGGGCAGTCGAACGGGCCGATTCGACCCGAACGACCACCCCCAGAAAAGAAAACGGACTACCAAAATCCCTAGTCTACCATGTCCTAGTCTACCCCCCCAGCCTCCACCTCACCCCAACCAGTGGCATGTAGCCACCTCACCCTCTTCCCTTCCCCTACCCAACCACAGCCCGCCACTTGGCCCAGCCCTCTCTCCCTCCCTCTCTCTCTCGCACGCCACACATTTCCCCCCACCGACAAGCCCCCTCGGGATCCCTCCCGCGGGCCCGCTCCCCTAGGTCCCACCCCCGCTCCCGCACCTCCCGCTCCCTGGTTCTCCCTCACCGTGCCCCCTTCCCCCAACCTCCCGTCCCTCTCCCTGCTCATCCCCGCCGCCTGCGCCTCGCCTCCGTCCAGCACCCCTCCTCCGGCCGCTCTCCTCCACCCCGCCGCGCTTCCCCCTCGTCGCCGGTCATCCCTCCACCCCGCGCCCGCTCGCCGGCTCTCGCCGCGAGGCCACCGCTCTCCCCACGCTCGCCCGCCGGCGCTACCCCCCTGCTCGCCCTCCGCCGCCGCGACGCGGCCTCTTCCCCTCTGCTCCGCCAGAGCCGAGCCGACCGCCGCCCGTCGCCGCTCCTCCGACCTCCTCCGCCCGCCAAGAGCTTCCCCGCGACCCCCCCCTTCTCCCTGCATCGGGCACCGCCGGCGACCGCGCCTCCCCGCCATCCCCGAGCACCGTGAGCCATCGCCGGCCCTGAGCTCTCCCCCTCGCGCGCGCCTCCGTCCTTCCCCGACCTCCTCGTCCCCGGCAAGCTCCGCCGTCCGCGCCCGCCGCCCCTCGTCGCCGGTCGCCTCGCCGGACCTCCCCCAAGCTCGCCGCCTGGCCTCCACCGACTCCGGCGCCCTGCGCGCGACCTCCGGCCGAGCCCGGCCGCGCTCGTCCCCGACCGCCCATGAGGCCCGTCCCCGCGCAGCCGCCTCCTGTAGCTCGCACTGCTGCGTGCCCTGTTGTGTGTGTTGCTGTTTGAGTGTTTTGGGGAGGTGGCCGCGAGGAAAGACAAAGTGGATGTGCCGTTATGGTGCCAAGTCGAGGCATGCTCGGTCCGGCCCTCGGAAGTCGCCAAGATCCTCGATGTCGTGCGGAGTCCAACAACCAAACACGGAGAAGGTTGACAAAGCGTCAAGTTCCCTTGTCGACAAGATCGGCTCGATGATGTTGGATTGGAAGAATGTACTTGGTGGAAAGCGAAGGCCCTGACGCAGATTCCAAGCTCGCCACCGGCAAACAAGATGGTACCCAAGGTCGTCGACATAGAAAACCCCAAGATCTCCTTCATGGAAATCGAAGCCGAACCCGGAGACCTCCGTCATGGATCATCGAGCACTTCTACACGGACCCACGGGATGACATGTTCTTCACTCAAGGGCGACAAGGCTCCCTTCACGGATTTCGAGAACCTGACATCGAAACGACAAGCTCATCGTCATAAAACCCGAAGACCCCATGTGCGACAAGTACTCCCTCGAGGACGCCGAGTGCTTCACCCCGGACGCCAAGACCGACCCGATACGGGGACACGACAAGATCTTCGCGACGACAAGAACGACACCGACCAGGGCGAGGCCGATGCGCCCCGACGCCGAACCAAGTCCTTCTTCACGGAACGCCACGATCGACTCCGTTATCCGAGGACGAACCCGCCGAGACCGATCTCGTCGAACCCTGAACCTGAGACCGACCCCGAACCCCGTCGAACCCCGGAACCAAGATCTGCCGAACCCTAATGTGTGAACCTTTTCCCGAGCCCCTATTTTATAAATGCTAATATAAAACCTGTTGCATATTAAATTGTCATACTTGCATGCATATTTGTGTGGTTTGGGGGCCTTATGCCGATTCACCTAATAATTAAATATGGGGCCCATATGCGGGCAAATCTAGTCTTATATTGGCCTCATTTAAATTTGTGTAGCGAACCGGTAATATATTCTGCCGTGTTAAACAACCTTTAATTTGTGGGGTAGATAAATAACTTGAACCATATATTTAATTGTTGGGACCCCGTTTCCGCTTAATATGACCTAATTGCATCGCATCTTTGCCATGCCATACAACATACATGCATCATGCCGATCTTCTGCCGTTGTATTAAATATTGCATCCGGTGTTTCTTCTAGTGTTTTGCTTCTTCGCGGATAAGGCCGTTGAGTTGATGCGAGTGTCGACCCGATCTTCGGTTGAACCTTCGACAATGTTTTCAGGCGAGAATCTCCCCCTTTCTACCTATCTTACTTTTATAGTATTTATTCCCTCCTGTTGATCTATTGCTATCTGTGTTGCGATGCTCTAGTTTTCGTACCCGTGATATCCCTTGCAGCCTTATATTGCCTTGGACACATCCTATTACCTGTTGTTTGGTAGATAGTTGGACTTGCGTGTCGTAGTCGCTCGCTCAAGTGCTATTGCGTGTCGTCAAGTACCACAGTTGTTGGAGTATTGCCGCAAGTTAATTGTTGGAGATGATCATGGTTTTACTTATCGTTCACTTTAATTCCTGTTTAACAACTAAAATTGAAGTAAGTAAGCAGAGGCATCGGTGGGTGATAGATAATATTTGGTTTCCGACCGCCCACTTGTGTCCCGTAGGACCCCGAGTACTTGATACATGTTCCTTGATTTATCGCGCTATCCACATACGGGGAATTATGGGCCCCCCTTAGCCAGAGCTTGATTCAGTCTTATTTCTTGGGGCCACAACTAGTTTGAGGTTTTATTTACGATCCTGTACTTATGCCATGCTTTACTGTTTTATTTACGATTGTGCGAGGAGCACACTGTACTGTTTAGGATCGGGACACGATTCCGCGGTGTCGACAAGCTCAGTTTTGGGTTCCCAGTCGTTCACAGCCGTCCACCCAAACCTCGGGTCCGTCTCGGAGCTAGCTTACTTCGTTGTGGGTGTACTCCAAGGGGTGTCCCCCTGAAATATTTCTGAATCCTGTGATTGCTTTGTCGTGAAAGCCTCGTTGGGTTTTGATTTGGTTTTTCCGAGGTCGATCGTGTGTGTGTTGCTATTTGTGCACCCCGGCCGGGTTAAAACTTTCTGAAAGCCGTGTCCGCGGTTATGGACGACTTGGAGCACAATATCTCGATCATAGACAACTATAACTAAAGTAGTGCTATAAACTTGACTTTATAATGACTAGTAATCAGCTTCACTATAACGGAATGGCTAAATAAAACTGCCCACAATTGCTTGTTTGGGTTGTCGCTTGCGACCATTGTACCTGACTAGTAAGTACTGCAACTACAACGGAATGGCTAAATAAAAGTACCAACAACTGCTGGGTTTTGGGTTATCTCATGCTATTTGTATCTGACTAGTAAGTGTTGCAACTGTAACGGAAAGGTTAACTAAAAGTGCCCACTGCTTAATTTATCAGGATGATTATCTATACTTGACTAGTAATTGCTGCAACGATAACCGAATAAATAAAAATGCCAACTGTGTGAGTTCCTCGGTTGACTTCCTCGATCGGTGTCGAGGGGGAAACGCCAGGATGGGTTTGATTGGTGGTAGTATCAGTTTTGGGTTCCGAATAGGTCTTTCTTACCCCTCTCTGATCGCCGCTAGTTGTACCGAGTCTCTATAGGTTGTTCAGTGCATGCTGTCGCTGCCGCTCAGTCCACCATACCTATGTAGGCGAGGACCGCCGAATTCTAGCCTCGCCGTGTACTGGCCTCAGTACTGACGCTCCTCTTTTTCCTTTGCCCTTTGTCGGCACCCCTTTTGTTTAAGCAGGTTTTGAGATCGACGTCGTTAGCAGGGTTACCCTTCCGGCTTGGCCTGGGCAGGGTTATGGACGCCATTGGTTATTCTTCAGGGCTCTTAGCCCCATTTGCATCTTGTCCGTAGTCGGACGCTCTATCATTTTCAAGGTGATTTGGATCTTTGTATATTATATCTGTATTCTTGACTCATGGAGTCGTGTTGTATATATATATCTGTTCTGTGGGTCCCATCGAGGACTGTTGTGTAATGTTATTACTTCGTTTTCCACCCGCACGAAAGTGCCTGGTGGGCACCTTTGAATCGTTTCTATGCGGGTTTGGCGAATTTCGCTAAAACTTGCATAGGTCCGATTCTGAGGGTGTTACATCACCCTATTCTCCCGAGCACCCGCCGCACAGGAAGCACCCGATCCACAATGGGACACTTGAGGGCGGTCACCAAACCCGTACAAAGATTGGGGCAATCTCCACAACTTAATTGGAGGCTCCCAACAAATGCCACCAAGGCCACAAACTTGAGGATAGCTCCATAACTTAATTGGAGGCCCCAATAACACAACACCAAGGCCACACAATCGTCTAGGATTCCAAGAACCCAAGAGGGACAAGCTTCAATGAATTTCACCAACCAAATCCTCCGAGGAGAACTCAAATCGATGCACCAAATGCAAAAGGCAAGAACACCACAAAGATTCTCCAATCCTTCACTCTTAAGTTCCAACAAAGCTACTAAAGTTATTGGGGGGAACAAGAGAGGAGGAATCAAAGAGGAACACAAAATCCCCCAAGATCTAGATCCCAAAGAATCACTCACAAAGAGATGATTTGGTTTGGTCAAATTGTAGATCTAGATCTCCTCTCTCTACCTCTCAAATATTAGCAAGAATCATAGGAGGGAGGGATAGAAATCAAGCTTTTAGATGGTAGAACAAATGGGGGCAAAGCTTAGAGCAAAAGAGCAAGAAGAAGTAAGAGGAAAAAGGGAGAAAGAGGCTTAAATAGGGCCTAACAGATTATGCCCGTTGGGGCTCTTTTTCGTACCTGGGCCGGTAGTACCGGATTGGGACAGTACTACCGGACCTGACCTAACGACATGAGTAGCAGGGAAGGGCGACAACGAGGCGACCAGCTAGCGACGCGAGAGAGCGCAGGGCGGGAACCGGGCGCGTGCAGGGGATCGGACTCGCTAGCGAGCACGCGCGGAACTACGGCCGGGAGCGAGCGAGCATGCGCGGAAGAGAGGGCCAAGCAGGGATAAATCATGAGCGAGGGAAACAGCCCAGGAGGAGCGGCGCTCCAGGAAGCAGGACAGGCAAGCTGGGCTGGGCCCGGTACTACCGGACGCCCGGGCGGTAGTACCGCATGGGCCTGGTACAGTCGGCCTAGGCTACCGGGGTTTACGGAAGGGGCGCGCACGCTGCAGACTGGGCCAGTAGTACCGGCGGTACTACCGCACGACCCAGTAAAAGGATTTTCTCTTTTTCTTTTTTAAATCAAATAGGCAAATATTCAAACGACGATAACTTAAGATTTGTAACTCCAATTGACCCGAATCCAGTTGCATTGGAAATAGGATGACAAGAGATACCAATAAAATATTGAATATCACCAAGTGAGAATAATTCATGTATTTTAGAGTGAGATACCTCCCTTGGTCAGAAATCGGAAAAACCTCAAAGATCAAAATCGCAACAAGATACAAAAGGGAGATCCGATTTTGATGAACAAGAGATTGTTATGAAGATTACCACAATCTCTACATCCTCACATGGATAAGACCAAATAACAACCAAATATGATGATACAAGTATGAAAAGGTTTGAGATCTCTCCGAACGATATGATCGAGATACTCACTTAAGAGCCCCTCTTAATAGTACGGCTATCTATCCTAAACCCGGTCTCCCAACTAAAAGATGAGACCGGCAAAAGGGAAAAACTATCAAGATTACCTTTGCTTGGATCATTCCACTTGAGCGTGATGTATATGATCTTGTCCTTCTCAAGATGGAACGCCTTCCTTGATTTCCCTTCATCGATCCATGACCACCGAGGATGGCAAGCATCAAACATGAGATCTTCTAGAGATAGCGCATTTTGAGCTTGCAAAACACTTCTTCTTCATCATATCATCTACCTTGAAGCCAACACATGCTTCAAGCGAAGCCAATGGACAAATCCTACAAGTGCAACTTAATACACACATTGGTCCGTAAACATTGTCATTAATTACCAAAACCACACATGGGGGCCCACATGCTCTTTCACCGGAGGTCGTGGGTACTACTTTGCTCCATTCTTCTGGGCCAGTGCAGCCGCATGCAGCACGGGTCCTCCGGGTGGTGGTGGTGGGGCGCCATATGCGATGGGCCCAGGGGAAGAACCGAACCCATGTTTTATTGCGTCATACTTCAACTGGGCATATCCCTCGTGGAGCTTCTGGAACTCCCAACGGTCCTTGAGTAGGTGGCTAGATTTCTTTTTGTCATCTTGTTTGTCGATGTAGAAGTGAATGCTACAGGCACTCGATAACTTGTCGATTGCGGACGGCTCGTCATCGCGAGCATGACGTTGCCACGACTGTGTGGTCTTTCCGCTAGCGCGGTAGCTATCGCTACGGTAACGCAGTTGCGATTCCCATTGTCGTGGCGTTCGGCGTAGCCGGCCGCAACCATGTCGATTTCCTCGCAATCGTCATAGACACGCGATCTTCTTTTTCCCCGGCGGTCGCGTCTGCGCCCGGGG
Organism: Avena sativa; assembly: GCA_916181665.1. NCBI lineage: Eukaryota > Viridiplantae > Streptophyta > Magnoliopsida > Poales > Poaceae > Avena > Avena sativa. The sequence goes on from OV702282.1 coordinate 203,880,825, forward strand.
TCGTCGTCGTCATCCGAACGCGTTCGGTTGACGGCATCTTCATGATCGGCCTAGCGGTTGGCTATGTCCATCAGGTGATCGATGGTTTTGGGCTTGATGCGACCCAGTCCCTCTATAAGCTCGCGACGCCTTACGCCGCTAAAAGGGCATGTATGCCCCATGTGTGGTTTTGGTAATTAATGACAATTCCTATTGACTAATGTGTAAATTGAGTTTCACTTGTAGGGTTGTCCATTGGAATCACTTGGGCCATGTGTTGGTCTCAAGGTTGAAATATGAAGGAATGTACAAGGGCTATGTGCTCATTGGAATCATGAAGAAAGAAGGAGCTTGAAGGTTGATTAAGACAAGTGAAAAGAGTTGCATCAGGATGGATCAACCTCAAGAAGGAATGAAGAAGGGCAAGCTCAAGTCCTCTCTTGAAGATCTCATTCTTGAAGCTTTCAATCCTCGTGATCATGGTGTGATGAAGACAAGTTCAAATAAGAGGTTTCCCCATGGAGTATGGGGAGCAACTTGCAAGTCTTCATCAAGCAAGAGCAATCAAGAAAGGTGTTCCCACTTGAGAAGAACAAGACAGCCTACATCAAGTTCAAGTGTAATGATCAAGGCAAAGGTATGATCTTGATAGGGCTTATATTTTTCTAGTCTCGTGTTGTTTATTGGGATACCGGGTTTAGGATAGATAGACGTTCTATCAATAGGGGCTCTCAAGCGGGTGTCTCGATCGCATTGTTCGGAGAGAGCTCAAACCTTTGCATACATAGCATCATATTTCTTGGTTGTTAGTTAGTCCTTATCCATAAGAGGATATAGAGCTTGTGGTTATCATCATAACATCTCTAGTTCATAAAATAAGGATTTTTCTTGCATATTTTACTGCGTTCTTGATTGTGCGGGTTTTTCCGGCTCCACACCTAAGGAGATATCTCACATATATATACTTGATATTGTCTCCCTTGGTGGTATCCAATATTTCACATTTTGTTGGATTCTCTTGTTTTTATCTTTCCGACAAAATTGGTTTCATCCCAATCGGAGTTTTCAAGCTCAACTTCTTATGTTTTGAGTTTTGGAGGTTTTACCGGTTCATCGCTTCTAGAGAGGTTATACCTTTTTCAATTTGGTTTTATACTTCCATGATGTACTATGATGTTTCTTTGCATAATCTTGTATAGATTGTCGTTCTCTTCAAAACGAACCCAAGATCATCAAAAACGGAGTTCAGGATCAAAAGTTATTGAAGTTTCGTGGAATGCTGTCTAGCGTTTTTGCTTGAGCGGAAATTCCGGTCCAAGTTCCGACCCAAGTTCCAGTGACGTACTGCTTTCTTCTGTTTTTGTGTCTCTATTTACCGGAAGTTCCGGTGGGACGCGAATCTGGCCCAAACAGACAGATTTCTCTTGCCATTTTTAAGGCCCCCTCTTCCCTACTATTTCCCCAACTTTTGAGGTCATTTTTGCTAGATCTTCCACTCTCTCTCCTCCATTGTTGACCTTCAAAATCTTGCCCTCTCTCCTTCGCCCTCCAATGATTCTTGCATCTCTTTGAGGGATTTGAGAGAGGAGATCTAGATCTACAATCCCACCAAATCAAATCCCTTATTTGTGAAGGAATCATTGGGATCTATATCTTGGAGAGTTTTATGTTCTCCTCTTGTGTTCTTCCTCCCTTATCCCCCAATATCTTTTGTAGCTTTGTTGGAATTTGGGAGTGAAGTACTTGTCCTTGCATTTTTTGCATAGGTTTGAGTTCTCCACAAAGATTCGGTGAGTACAAGCTTGTGGGCTTGTTTCTCTTGGATTCTTGGAACCCTAGACGGTTGGTGTGTTGATTCCTTGTGGCCTTTTGTGACCTTTTGTGGTCTTGTAGCCTTTTGTGGCTTTGTTGAATTTTGTGTTCTTGTTGTTGGGAGCCTCCAATTGAGTTGTGGATATTGCCCCAATCTTGTACGGGTTTGGTGACCGCCCTCAAGTGTCCCTTAGTGGATCATGAGTAGGCTTTTGTGGCGAGCTCACGGAAGAATAGGGTGAGCCTTTTGTGGCGTCGGTGAGTTGCGTGCTTCAGCATCCGGGGTGTGGCCTTGTGTGGCGTTGGGTGAGCAACGAGACACCACACCCCGAGGTGAGCCATTTGTGGCGTTCGGAGAGCATTGCGCCATCGCACCCCTCCAACGGAGACGTAGCTTCTTTGGAAGTGAACTTAGGGATAAAAATCTTCGTCTCCGCGTCCATTGGTTATCTCTCAACCGAGCCCTTTACTTATGCACTTTACTTTGTGATAGCCATCGTGCTTGAAGTATTTATATCTTGCTATCACCTTGTTGCTTGTATTGCTTATCATAGATTGTTGGTGCACTTAGGTGAACCTAGTGGTTAGGTTTTGTGCTTAATAAATTAAACGTTAGTTTTATTTTGCATTTACTTGAGCTTGAACCGTAATAATTTTAAAATCTTATTCACCCCCCTCTAGGCTACATCCATTGCACTTTCAATTGGTATCAGAGCGAGGTCTCTCGCTTCTTAGGCTTCACCGCCTCGAGAGTAAAGATGTCTTCTAGGGGTTTAGTGCACTCTCACACATTTACATTTGTTGGTACTCATTATTATGTTTGGCGGACTCGCATGCGTAGTCATTCCCGGGTCATTGACCCAAATATTGAGTGAATTCTAGATAGGGGCTTGTCTCCTCCTAAGGATCCCCAAAATCTATCTTTGGAGCAGGATACAAACTCTTATCTCGAAGCTCAAGCATCTAATGTGCTTGTTAATGTTGTGAGCTTTGTAGTTATTTCTTCAATCATGCCTTTCCAGAATGCTCATGATATTTGGACCAAGGTTCAAGAAAAATATGATGTGTCCAAGACTAATGAGGATGATTGTGTTCCCTCCACCTCCGGCCGTGATGAGTTCTCATCTTCTTCCACTTCACCAACATATGAGTTGTCTCAAGGTAATGATATGGTGAGTGGTGATAGAACTTGCAATGTAGATAGTGAGATTTCCATTCATGATCCTTTGTCTCTATCTCATTGCAATGTTGTATATTTGGGCATGAACACTTGTAGGACCATATGTGATTTACATCCTAGTGTTGATTGCCCTTGCATATCATGTATAAATGCCTTGAATATGTCTCATGATGATATGCTTGCTTTGCCTTGTTGGCATGATAAATGTGCTTCTATTTCCTCTAGTACTTATGTTGCTAACCATGTAGAGGAAATTGAAGAATGTGTGGGCCAAGGCAAGGTTGCGATTGGAGCTTCATGTGTTCCCCCATAATCACCTTCTCCCAATGTTCACTTGTGCCTCATGGCTAAGGGTTCAAAGGTAACCTATCCTTTGGATGCCAATATACCTCATGATGATGTGAATGTTGATCATGTAGAAGTAGATGATGATGTTGATTCTTTAAAAGAGAAGGGGGCTAGTCCTTCATGCTCTTCATCCTAATAAAAATGCTTTCTCTACTTTCATTGAAATCTTGACTTGTGCTATTGAAAGTAAGCAACTAATATATGAGCATGAGGACACACTAGATAAAATAAGTAGTCTTGAGCGTGAGTATGCTAATGAAATTGCAAATCTAAATGAAGCTCTTAAAGAGGAACAAACCACTAAGGAATCTCTTGAGGATACCTTTGCTCTATAGCTATCTAGAGTAAAGAAATCTCATGATAGAGATTTTGAGGTGGCAAGTGCCCTTCAAATTAAAAATGATGAACTTGAAGTTGCTTATGCTAAACTCCTTGAGGATTTTGAGCACCTCAACAATGGCTCTAGGGTCATCAAGGGTGAGCTCATCAAACTCACCGAGTCACATGAGAAACTTAAAGCTTCATATTCTAAAGAGCTTTCCAAGTTGCCCTCACCTCTTGCTAATAATGATGATGCTTGTGATACTAACTCTATTTATTGTGAAGCATTTATCTTGAAGGAGAATGTTGATCTAAAGGCTCAACTTGTTTTGCTAACTAGCAACTATGGGAAATTAGAAGAAAGTCATGCCAAGCTCTCGAGCTCTGATACATCCAAAACGTATCTACTTTACCAAACACTTTTGCTATTGTTTCTCCTCTAAACTTGTGCGATTTGGATACAACTAACACGTACTGACGCTGTTTTCTGCAGAATTACCTTGGTGTCTAGTGTTTGTGCAGAAAATCAACTATCAGGAAAAATCCCCGAAAATATGCCAAAAATCCTATTTCACCAGAAGATCCACGGAGCCAGAATACGAGACGGAGGGGAGCCCTGGGTGGCCCACACCCCCTGCCACGCGGGTGGGCCCACCCTACGCCTAGGAGGGGTGTGGCCAGCCCAGGCACCCCCTTGGCCTCTCTCTTCGCCTATAAGATGCCTTCTGACTTAAAAACTCAAGGATTCATTGTTTTTTCAGAAAGAGTCCCGCTGAGCCGCCACCACCAAAATCCGCATTTCGGAACCAGAAACTCCGTTCTGACACCCTGCCGGGACGGGGAATTTGGGGAGGATCATCGCCGTCGTCATCACCAACGCCTCTCCATCAACCATCAATGTTTGCCTCATCCATGAGTGAGTAATCCCCCGTTGTAGGCTATGGGTATGGTAGGGATTGGATGAGTTCTATCATGTAATCGAATAAGATTGTTAGGGCATGGTGCCTAGTATCTCTATTAGTGCTATTTGACTTTGTTGCAACTTGTTATGCTTAATGATTGTCACTAGGGCCTGAGTGCCATGATCTCAGATCTGAACTTATTATTGAATCATTATGATAGTATTGTTTGTGATCTTATCTGCAAGTTGTGTACACATATCATTGTCCGGATCCAAAGGCCCCGAAGTGACAGAAATTGGGACAATCGGAGGGGATGGCTGTGATGTGAGGATCACATGTGTTCACGGAGTGTTAATGCTTTGCTCCGGTGCTCTATTAAAAGTAGCACCTTAATTGCCAGTAGTTCCCTTGAGGCCCCGCTGCAACGGGCTGGCAGGACAAAAGATGTTGTGCAAGTTCTCATTGCGAGCACGCATGACTATATATGGAGCACATGCTTATGATTGTTTAGTACTTAGATGCTTATTCTTATTTATCTGCAATTGCCCTAGATCTTGAAGTTACATGTTTAGACTCGTCCATGCAACGCCTGTCCATCCATCCCTATGCCTACCGCGCTCATATCCTACTGTTTGCTACTACTGTTACTATTGCTCATGTTTTGCTACTACTGTTACTATTGCTCCTATTTTGCTGTTGCTACTACAAACTGTTGCTACTGGTAAACTTCTGTGAGCAAGAACTATTTCCAGGTGCAGCTGAATTGACAACTCAGTTGTTAAGGCTTGCAAGTATTCTTTGGCTCCCCTTGTGTCGAATCAATAAATTGGATAATACTACCCTCGAAGACTGTTGTGATCCCCTATACTTGTGGGTCATCAAGCTCGCATGAAGATATTCTAGTCTCCCATGGTAGGCTAAAGTTAGCTCATGAGGCCATTGCGTCAAAGGTAACATCTAGTGGGCCTCATGTGGACATTAGCACTACCCCTACTCCAAATGTTATATTGCCATGTGCTAGTCCTTGTAATTCATCCACTCACAACCATGCTATATCTTGTGATGAATTGCATTCTTTGCCTTGTTTCTCTAATAATGAAACATCTACTTCCTCTAGTATTGTTGTTGATACTAACCATGTAGAGGAAATCAAAGAGCTTAAGGTTTGAGTCACTTCTTTGAAGAATGACTTGAAAAGGTGTCATGAAGGGAAGACCACACTCAAGAAAATGTTGAGTGTGCGACGTCCCCCAAGTGACAAGAGTGGGCTTGGATTCAAATCCAACATCAAGAACAAGCCCACTAACGTGTTGAAGCATAAGGGCAATAAGAAGAAGGGCCAAGGACAAGTGAAGAATCCGTCCAACATTGTGTGCTTCAAGTGCAAGTAAGAAGGGCATCATGTGAGGGATTGCCCATTGAAGAAGCCTCTTAGTGAGAAGCAACGAGGGAAGCGGCCTCAATCTCCTCCATAAGATCAAGATGGGCCACTTCCCAAGAAGCCTCAAGCTCTTCTTCATGGTGTGGATCCTCCCAATAAGAAAGGTGGCAAGAGAAGAACTTGCTACATATGCCGTGAGAAGGGGCACCTTTCTTCCTCATGCACCATGGGTAACTCCTCATCCCATCCTATCTTGATTGATGATGCTTATTCACTTCGTAAGGATGAGTGTGGCAATGTGTTTGCCAAATTTGCTGGTGCCCAAAGTGGTGTCAAGAAAAGAACCATTTGGGTGGCCAAGCCTATTGTGACTAACTTCTTAGGACCCAACTTGGTTGGGGACCAACAAGCTAAAACTTGATCAATAGGTGTTTGTGGAGGGCATTGGGGACGTGGCTACATTATGGAGAATTGAGGGATCTTCATCAATTATTTTTATCAAAGTCAAGTCATTTGGGTTATCATGCTTCTATCATATATCCAATGTTCCTCCTTGCGGTAACTCGTGCTTAACTCATTTACATTGATGGTTACTTGCTCCCTTGTGCATGTATGTGTTTTTTTGTACCTTGATAGTTTGTACATGTTGTGCCTCCCACTTACTTATATTGATCTATGAATTATATTTGTGTATTTTGGTTGGCACACCATGTATTTGTGTTTCTTGGTTTGGAGCCTTTATTGATTCTAGTTGGTATCCTAGTTGGATCTTATGGGGGATTAATGGACTATTCCGTTTTGGGGGAGTGTCATGCTTGGGCATTTCATAATCTTAAAATATGTGTACAAGAGGGGAACCACTTAGTAGTTATATTGTTTGTTTATCTAGTCTCTATGTGGTATGTCTTTCTCATTATAAACTCATATTCCATAATGTCCATTAATACCTCTATTTGATCTTTTTTGCCTCTTGTTGAGATTTCTTGATCTATCACATTATGGGGAGTCATATGCTTTGTGCACATTACAAACCTAGAAAATGTGGAAATTTAAGGAAGTGCCACTTAGAATTGATATTGAAAAATATATATCTCCTATGTGGCACAATTGCTCATACAAGTTCCAATTTGCTTTAATATTTTTATTGATCATCTTTTGGATCTTGTGTGTGAGAGTGATTCTTGGTATGTGTTTCCTCATATTTGGATCTATATATACTCATGGGAACCATTTGCTTCAAATCACTCCAATCACTAGTGATTGTGTGACTATTTGAGTCTATCAAGAATCTCTGTCGAAGCATCAAGCTTATTTCCTATATCTTGTTATATGCTTCTTTGTGTGAATATGATCTTGGATATCCTTGCAAACTACCTCAGGAAAATTATCCCTATTAATTCTTATCCTTGGACAATTAGTACTTGATATATGGTAGAATTCATTGATCATATTCGTTTTGGCCTTTTCTTATTTGGCTTATCTTTGGCCAAGAAAATGTTTTTCTTTTTGCTCCCAAGCTCTCCTTGCCTCTTGTGGATCTTCCTATTTTATTGGTATCCCTTTGTGTTTTATTTAGTGTAGGTAGTAGTAATAATCTCATTTATGGGCATTTTGCATTCAAAAGAAAAATTCTATATAATGCTCTACTTATGGGGGAGCTCTCCTATATTATCTAGAACAATTTTTTATATGCTTCTTGATTTGATCCATATTTTTTTGTGCTTGGAAGCTCGATCCTTTTGTGTTGGTACTTTGTGTGCCATCATGAAAAGTGTGAAGAGTTTGTTTTGGTTGTTGGAACCTTGCTCTCTTTGGGAGTTGGTTTTATCTCATTCTTTGTTTTGATCTTTTAGGATGAGATAAACCCTTAAGCATTGGTATTTTTGTCTATTTTTTTTGCTCTTTGGCTTTTGCCTAATTCATTTGTTGATCGTGTGTTCCTTCATGTGTTGATTTGGTTACTTGATACAATTTGTACACCTTGTGCCAAATCACATCTTTGTGTTGCCTTGTTGGTTTCTTGGTGTTTTTGTTCAAATTGTATCTCCTTTTGGTTCTTGAAATTCTTATGCATGCATATTTACTATATGTATATATTATGGAATGCTTTCTTTCTTTGATCCAATATATAGGGGAAAATCCACCAAATCCTAATGTGCTAAGATGTGCATGAAATTAAATTTCATATCAATATGCACATATTTGTGTAGAGGCTCTCCTATGTATTGTAGTTGCACTAATTACTTTGGACCCAATTTGTTTGGGGACCATAGTGTACTTATTTGTGTTTTAGGTACATTGGAGATATATATTGGGTGCTTGTATCTTGAACAAGGAAGAAGTGGCGTCTACATGTCAACTGGATGCAAGCTAGGATGATCAACAAATTCATATATCTTCTTCATTCTACCAATTATATCTCGGTAACAAGTATCTCTCTCTCATACCTTGTTCCCAACCTTTTGTAGGTTGCTTGTTGGCATGAACTTGTGTACTTGCATATGTAGGGTTTCTTGCTTTGGCTTTGAAGAGTTATCTCTATTGCAAATATGTAGTATGTTGATATGAGTGCATTGTTAGATGAGTTTGGAGGAGTGAGGAGTCCATGGTTGTGCATGTTGTTTCCAAATACAATTACTATAATTGGTGCACAATCTTTGAGGAGCTTCTCTAATTCGTTTAAGAGTGCACAATTTCCTTCTTTCTCATTTCTTGTGGTTTAAATGCTTATGGGGAGCGAGCTTTCCATATTTGTGCATATTGTATTCAAATACAAGTATTTTAAACTTTGCACAAAGTTTGGGGAGATTCTCTATTTTCACTTAAACACTCTTTTTTGTTTTTGTTTCCATTTGATATCATTTGTTGGTTTTTCATTTGGTCCTTTTGGATCTTTTGGTTGCTCGCTTAATTTGTTGAAGTTTATTTCTTTTTATTTTCCTTTTGCAATCTTTGGGTCCTAAGTATAGTTTTACTTCCTCCCAAGTACTCATCATATGCACACCTGTGGAGGAATTCTCACTATATTGGCCGTCTAGAACTTTTCACCCATTTTGGCAATCGATTCCAACGGGGGAGAAGTTTTGGAGGGCTTAAGGGAATTTTGCCTTTGCTTTGAGTGTGTTCTTAAGCATTTGCCTCTCATGCTCTTGTATCTTTGTGGTTGCTTTGCATGTTGAATATATAGAGGAAACTCAATGAAGGGAATATGCCCGAGAGGCAATAATAAAGTGGTTATTATCGTATTTCTTATTTATGATAAATGTTTATTTTGCATGCTATAATTGTATTAATATGGAAATGTTAATACATGTGTGTTTAATAAACAAAAAGGAAGTTCCTAGTTATGCCTCTCTTATAAACTAGCTCGTTGATTAACAAGATGATCAAAGGTTTCCTGATCATGGACATTGGATGTTGTTAATAACGAGGTCACAACATTAGTGTAATGATGTGATGAACATTCATCCGAAGTATAGCATTACGATCAAAGTCATTGAGTTTATATTGCTATAACAACTTACAAAGTGATCCTAATCCTTAGACCATGAGATCATGTCAATCACTAACATCGGAAGAGTTTCTTGATGACATCAAACATCACACCGTAACTGGGTGATTATAAAGATGGCTTCAGAACTACTAAAGTGTTATGTTGAGGCTCATGGATTGAGAGTGGAATTTGTTCATCCCCGATGATGGATATATATACTCTAGGCCCTCTCAGTGATATAACATTGGTTAGCTTGCAAGCAAGTGATTTGATCACTTGAATGTTATATCACGGGAACGAGAAAAGAGTGCATGTCGATAACAATATCAAACTAGGTATGGAGATACCGATGATCGCATCTCGGACATGTAATATATCGTGAAACAAAGGGATTAAGATACTAGCATAGAAGGTTCCGACGATCACAGGAAAGTCATCGTTGAATGTGTGAGAGTCAGTATGGATCTCCAGGTCCCGCTTCTGATTATTGATCGGAGAAGGGTCTCGATCATGTCCGCATTATTCGCGAACCATAGGGTGGTACACTTAAGGGACACTGACATCCAATTGTAGCAAAAGTTTCATGCCGGAAAGAATAACAAGCGCAGGAATTTATTTCACTAGATATCGAAACGGGTTTTCGGGTGAAATTGCAGAAAGTGTTTCTGCATGTGAAATGAAATGCTAACAAGGGGTTTTATGTGAATGTTTGTTAATTAAAGTAATTAACAAAATTCTGAATAAATAAATAAAAGAGTTTTATTTAAATGAGAGCTTGCATTAAATTTGGTGGAAATTTAATGCATGTGAGTGGATTTTTGAGTGGAGGCTCTTTTATGGGAGTGGAGGCTTTTCATTTTGAGTGGGAGCTCCACCCACATGAATGTGGAAGAGGTGGGGCAGCCACCATGGCTGGCGCCATGCCCCTTGGGGTGCTCCCCCTCTCCCTTTAAAAGCCTCCCCTCTCCTCCTCTCAAAGCACACCTCCTCGTGAAGGATCTCTCTCCCCCTCTAGAATTTATCCCCCATGGTCTCGGACTAGCAAGATACATGTTCTCGGTGGCTATTCGGCAAGAAAGGGTTGTGCTTCCGCTGCATCGCTGGAGCAAGGAGGCGGAGGTTTCTCGGTGTCTTGTACATGTGTGCGAGCACGGATGCGCTGCTGTTTTGCGGCGCTAGGACTTCCTCTCGATCTTGAGATCGGCAAGAGATCGTCTACATCAACCACGAGTTTGGACTCGTTAAGCTTTGTCGATATTCAAGGGTATGTTCTCTATGGATGTATATCCGCCCTTTGATTGTATCTAGTAGATAGATATTGGTACATAGTTGTTCCCATCGTAGGAAAAAATTTGTTTTCTATGTTGCGAACCCTACAGTGGTATCAGAGCCGGATCTATGCGTAGATGCTTGATTGTTTTAATATCAAGTTTATCTAGGAGCTGAAAGAATTGTTTCAGAAACCATCATGTGTGGCAGATATAACAATATATGAAACAATGTTTTGGTTGCAATATGATAGAGTATAATATATGTTCTCATATTGGATGAGAATTTGCGAAGGTTGGAGATACTAGACATCCTAATCATCCAAAAGGGTTTCGGAAAGTAATGTTATACTCACGATTCGCCTTTATAAGCTATAGTAGCTTGATCATGAAAGTTTTCATGATAAGGATGAATATAAGATGTATGTAAAGTGTTTACTACACTAAAAGATTACTAAAGAATGGATTTTGAAAGAACACCGATCATTTGATGATGGTGATCTACTTCAAAGTGCAAGTCCAAAGGTATTATTATTTGAATATACACGCTTTGGACTATGTGTCATGTATATGGCGCCACTTTTGATGTTGATAGATTCTTTTAAAAGGAAAAAGGAAATGCTGAAAGAGAATCAATAAAATATATTTGGCAGAAAAGAAAAGATTGGAAATATCCAATTTAGGTATATGGATGATATACATGTTGTGGTTGCATTCTTTGCTTGTTAAACAATGTGGTTCTTGGGTACTGGATACCGAATTGGTTGGTATGAAATTTCATACGGAATGACGGAATTCATGAACCACAATGGCCTAAGTAACTAGCAAAATAATATGTGATGATGTTCATTGAAAACAAACAAACTGTTGTTTGTATTTCTCGTTGACATCAAAGCTTGACTTCAAGATTTGTTTTAATAAATGTTATTTAAATCAGGTATTATGAGAACAAAGGTTGTTCAAATAATTACCGTATTCCATATAAGATGGATGATTTACAAATCTAGTTGGAGAAATCACATCCATAAAACCTAATGCTAAAATGTCGCAATACAAATGATTGAAAGATCACTTACGAAGTGACATCGCCGTTTAAATTATATTGAAAAGAAAACATGAAGAAACTCCATTTTCATGGATTTTTGGAGTCTTTGATTTGATCAAGTGACGCTTGTGAGACTTTCCTCGGGATGATTAAAAACTTCGTTCAAAGGCCAAAGAAGAACGACCGACTAAATTATTGGAATTTATACGTATCGATGTATGTAGTCCATTACGTGTGGTCGTAAGCGATGGACTTCAACTTCATATGCTTTCTCTGGAAATTTGAGTGAATATTCACTTAATGAGAAAGAAGTATGAAATATTTGAAAAAAGTTTCAAAGACTTTCAAGATGAAGTGGAAAATCATTGTAACAAGAAAAGAAATGATTTATGATTTTATCATAAAGGGATTTATTTGAATTACAAGTGTAACAAGAAAAATACATGAATTATGATTTATCATAAAGGGATTTATTTGAGTTACAAGTTTAGCAAAACACCTAGATTTACATCTCCCGAAACACCATAGGAGTATGGAGTGTTTGAGATTTGTAATGAAACCTTGTGTGACATGGTTGGATCAAAGGTGTTATTTATAAAACTGCCATTATGTTTTAAATGATTTAAAGCTTTAGAGACTACCGCTTTTACATTGAAAAGAGCTCAATCTTGATCTGTTGAAATGACACCATGGAAGTTGTGGTTTGGGGTAAAACCCAAATTGTCATTTCTTAAATTTTGGTATGCTAAGAATAAGTAAGATGTTTACAACCAAAGTCGGATGAACATGTCTTTGTAGGTTATTTAGAATAACAATTGGTTATTCCTCCATAACACCAAGGACAACAGGGTTTGTCGCTTGAAATGTGAAGTTTCTTGAAAAAGGAATTTTTCGCAAAAGTTAAGTGGGAGGACAATAGAACTTTAGTAAGGTTAACGAACCTTAGCTATATGTGCTGACTTGCGCAGCGCCGGAAAATGTTCCGGAGGCAGCCAGAATGCTCATGGATCACGTGCCTCAAAGGTTGCGGTCACAGAGGTCTAAAGTTCCTATTGAACCAAGTAGGTCGGATAAACAATCAAATGTTGAGATTTGAGAGTAAATCATTATTGTTTGACAATGATGAACCGACTACATACAAAGAAGCGATGATGGGTCCTGACTCCGTCAAATGGCTTGAAGCCATAAAATCCGTGATAGTTCCATACACGAGAAATCAAGTTTTGAACTTGGAAGACCCTCCGGAAAGGTGTAAAAACCTATCGGTCGTATTTGGATCTATAAAGAAACAGACATGGATATTTCACATCTTTGAAATAGTCGACATGTCGTAAAGTATTTTATGACAATTTTCAAGGAGTTGACTATGACAAGATTTGATCTTTCATAGAGATATTTAGTCTGGACGGATTAAAGTATCAATCACTACATATAATTTGGTATATGGTAGATGAATAAACAAAACAAAGTTCTTTTAATAGAATGGTTACCTAGGACGTGTACATGACACGGTCCAAAGGGTTTTTTTAATTCAAAGGATTCTAAAAGGGCATACAAACTTCAATGGTTTAAGTAAGCATCACGGAGTTGGAATCTTCACCGTGATGAAAAGGAATTTTCATCACGAGACGATGAAGATGCTTGCATTTGCAAGAAATTAAGTGGGAGCGCTGAGACATATTTCTAACACATTATGTGGAGGACATCTTGTTAATTAGAAATGATGTAATTTTTATTGACAAAGGTTGAGAATTTCATTTCGATGAAAGACATAGGCAAAACCCGAATATTTAGCATGAATGTCTATAGTGGATAGACTGTGACGCTAGTATGGTTGTACCAAACGTACATATATGAGATATTGAAGGAGTTCAATATAGAAATGACAAGAAATAGTTCTTGTCGCATGGAAAGGAATTGAATCAAGATTAAAGTGTATCGACACTTGATAAGTGAAACAAGATTCAAGTGCTTTGACACTTGATGAGTGAAATCATGAGAATGTTTTGATCAATCATACCATGATATGTACACATCCAGATATGTCCTATGCTCTAAGTGTTATGAGCATATACCAGAATGAATCATAAAATGATCATTGGATGATAGTAAGGATATTCTTATGATATTTTGGAAGAACTAAGAATATATTTGTGTAGAGGTGACAAACAATTACAAATAGTTCATTGTAAAGCGTTACATTGATACTAGTTTTGTCACAAGATACAAATTAAGTTTATCTCAATTTAAACTATGGGTGGCACAATTTAATGGAAAGAAAGTTTCCATGATGGATTTGGATTAATTCCAAAGTTAATACATTGTGACGGATACTACAACAAAAAGGCTAAGTATATGACTGCTATAGTAGCAGCAAAGGAGGGAATTTGTGTCAAGTAGTTTGTTATCAAACTAAGGTGTGATTCTCAACGGTCTAACACTAAAGATATATTGTACGACAATAGTATCGACATGATTTAACCCCAAGTAACTAAAGGTCTCACCAAAGCACCAAATTTATACAATGGCATCTCATTGGAGAATGAGTGATGCGTGGAGACGCAAAGACATGCATATACACACGGACCTGAAAGCGTCAGATCCGTAGATTATGTTAACCACTTGAAATTGCGTATATGGAACACCAGAAAGCCATAGGTGTTTAATACGCGAAGTTTCTAAACTAGATTATTGTCTCTAGTGCAAGTGGGAGACTGAAGGGAATATGCCCGAGAGGCAATAATAAAGTGGTTATTATCGTATTACTTATTTATGATAAATGTTTATTTTGCATGCTATAATTGTATTAATACGGAAACATTAATACATATGTGTTTAATAAATAAAAAGGAAGTTCCTAGTTATGCCTCTTTTATAAACTAGCTCGTTGATTAACAAGATGATCAAAGGTTTCCTGATCATGGACATTGGATGTTGTTAATAACGAGGTCAAAACATTAGTGTAATGATGTGATGAACATTCATCTGAAGTATAGCATTACGATCAAAGTCATTGATTTTATATTGCTATAACAACTTACGAAGTGATCCTAATCCTTAGACCATGAGATCATGTCAATCACTAACACCGGAAGAGTTTCTTGATGACATCAAATGTCACACCGTAACTGGGTGATTATAAAGATGGCTTCAGAACTACTAAAGTGTTATGTTGAGGCTCATGGATTGAGAGTGGAATTTGTTTATCCCGATGACAAATAGATATACTCTGGGCCCTCTCGGTGATATAACATTGGTTAGCTTGCAAGCAAGTGATTTGATCACTAGAATGTTATATCACGGGAACGAGAAAAGAGTGCATGTCAGTAACGAGATCAAACTAGGTATGGAGATACCGATGATTGAATCTCGGACATGTAATATATCGTGAAACAAAGGGATTAAGATACTAGCGTAAAAGGTTACGACGATCACAGGAAAGTCATCATTGAATGTGTGGGAGTCGTTATGGATCTCGAGGTCCCGCTTCTGATTATTGATCGGAGAAGGGTCTTGATCATGTCCGTATTATTCGCAAACCGTAGGGTGGCACACTTAAGGGACACTGACATCCAATTGGAGCAAAAGTTTTATGCCGAAAAGAATAACAAGCGCATGAATTTATTTCACTAGATACCGAAACAGGTTTTCGGGTGAAATTGCAGAAAGTGTTTCTGCATGTGAAATGAAATACTAGCAAGGGGTTTTATGTGAATGTTTGTTAATTAAAGTAATTAACAAAATTCTGAATAAATAAATAAAAGAGTTTTATTTAAATGAGATCTTGCCTTAAATTTGGTGGAAATTTAATGCATGTGAGTGGATTTTTGAGTGGAGGCTCTTTTATGGGAGTGGAGGCTTTTCATTTTGAGTGGGAGCTCCACCCACATGAATGTGGAAGAGGTGGGGGCATCCACCATGGCTGGCGCCATGCCCCTTGGGGTGCTCCCCCTCTCCCTATAAAAGGCCCCCCTCTCCTCCTCTCAAAGCACACCTCATCATGAAGGATCTCTCTCCCCCTCTAGAATTTATCCCCCATGGTCTCGGACTAGCGATATACATGTTCCCGATGGCTATTCGGCAAGAAAGGGTTGTGCTTCCGCTGCATCGCTGGAGCGAGGAGGCGGACGTTGCTCGGTGTTTTGTACGTGTGTGCGAGCACGGATGCGCTGCTGTTTTGCGGCGCTAGGACTTCCTCTCGATCTTGAGATCGGCAAGAGATCGTCTACATCAACCACGAGTTTGGACTCGCTAAGCGTTGTAGGTCTTCAAGGGTATGTTCTCTACAGATGTATATCCGCCCTTTGCTTGTATCTAGTAGATAGATCTTGGTACATAGTTGTTCCCATCGTAGGAATTTTTTTGTTTTCTATGTTGCAAACCCTACACTCAACCAACGATAATGGTTGGTAATCTATGCAATGAAATTCAAGTTCATCACACATACATAGATTGTGGGGGAGTTTTCTCTATATATTGTTGTTGTACCAACGTCACATACTTTTGTAGTATTTGATGTTGGGGCAACCGCTTTGCTCGTTAAATTCCATATTTAAACCCTCTCAAGGTATTGTCATCAATTACCAAAACGGGGGAGATTGAAAGGGCATGTATGCCCCATGTGTGGTTTTGGTAATTAATGACAATCCCTATTGACTAATGTGTAAATTGAGTTTCACTTTTAGGGTTGTCCATTGGCATCGCTTGGGCCATGTGTTGGTCTCAAGGTTGAAATATGAAGGAATGTACAAGGGCTATGTGCTCATTGGAATCATGAAGAAAGAAGGAGCTTGAAGGTTGATCAGGACAAATGAAAAGAGTTGCATCAAGATGGATCAACCTCAAGAAAGAATGAAGAAGGGCAAGTTCACGTCCTCTCTTGAAGATCTCATGCTTGAAGCTTGCCATCCTCGTGATCATGAAGTGATGAAGACAAGTTCAAATAAGAGGTTTCCCCATGGAGTATGGGGGAGCAACTTGCAAGTCTTCATCAAGCAAGAGCAATCAACAAAGGTGTTCCCACTTGAGAAGAACAAGACGACCTACATAAAGTTCAAGTGGAATGCTCAAGGCAAAGGTATGACCTTGATAGGGCTTCTCTTTTGCTGGTATCGTGTTGTTTATTGGGACACCGGGTTTAGGATAGATAGACATTCTATCAAGAGGGGCTCTCAAGCGGGTGCCTCGATCGCATCGTTCGAAGAGAGCTCAAACCTTTGCATACATAGCATCATCTTTCTTGGTTGTTAGTTGGTCCTTATCCATGAGAGGATATAGAGCTTGTGGTTATCATCATAACAAGCTCTAGTTCATCAAATAAGGATTTCCCTTGCATATCTTATTGTGTTCTTGATCGTGCGGGTTTTTCGGCTCCACACCTTAGGAGATATCTCACATATATATACTTGATATTGTCTCCCTTGGTGGCATCCAGTATTTCACCTTTTGTTGGATTCTCTTGGTTTTATCTTTCCAACAAAATTGGTTTCATCCCAATCGGAGTTTCCAAGCTCAACTTCTTGTGTTTTGGGTTTTGGAGGTTTTACCGGTTCATCGCTTCTAGAGAGGTTATACCTTTCTCAATTTGGTTTTATACTTACATGCTGGACTGCGGTGACCCAACATACCACTGCATGTGTAGTACAGTATAGTCATTGACATGACATCCATGGAACACCGTTCCATAAATATCACATCCCTCAGAGTGGTACAACAGAAACATTGCGGGTCCATATTACAAACATACACACATCATTATTATTACAATACTAGAAGTTCAAGACTTCAAAAGATTCAAATTACAAACCAAATATAAAGTGTTTCAACAGAAGTTTTAAAGTGACAACTTCAACTCCGAATTGAGCTCAGCAACTTATTATTATATATTGTTCATGTTGCTCGGCTCAATTGGTTACTAATACTAAGGCAGTTATTCTGACTCATTATGCTCTCCTCCATAGACGACGTCGTAGTCCACCCCTTCTATAGCACCGTACAGATATGTTTCCTCATAGAAGACCTCCTCTTGGATTTCAGCTGCATACATTGGCGTATCTTCTGGATCCTCAGTCTAAGCAGGGGATCAAAGGAAAGGGTGAGTAACAACGTTACTCAACAAGTTCATTATATGCAAGGTGGGAGGTTTGATGCTTTAACTACCACCTCGTACTATTATTCCTTGGCACTATGCAGTTTTCGTAAACCTTTCTTCAAAGATTGATTTTATTGTTAAAAACTATGCCCATCAACCTTCACAGGTTGACCAGAACTTTCATGGAGTTCCTTTCCTGCCGTGTTCGTAGCTCCTTCCCGGAACAGGGAGTAACAAGTTACAATTCTTACACTCTGTAGAGGTGCATTACTTTACCCATGAGAGATCAACTCCTTGTTGCACAACTGGGCGTACTTTCCTGTCCATAATTCCATGATGTGGGGCCCAGTAGGTGATCCAAGCCAATCACTGCCCTTTCCGCGACCCCGTATGTCTGCGCGATCTTTCGGGGCTGACTCACCTCCGTTAAGCACCCTTTAGGGTAGGCAAAAACCCTGATGAGTTCCCAAAGACTCTATGAGCTGGTGATGCCCCTGGCAAGTACCATATAGGTTCGGCTATACCTCCGACAACCACTCATAGATAATCTAGACACCAAAAACGTGGGGCCTAAGGGTGCCCACCCATATGTTGGATCCGCACAAGGAATCACAATGTCACATTAAGGTCGTCTTGCCTCCATATGAAAGGAAAAGGATACAGCTGACTTCTCCGTCCCATTCCAAATCTCATGGTTAACGCGTTATATACGGCGCTAGAATCACTGATGTTATGGGTTGTTAATTCCTAAATTATTATCCTTGTTGCAAATAGAAACCTAAGTTCTATTGCTCCATTATATCATCACTTAGGATGATATCAACAATTTATTTATTTGAGAAAATAATATTTTGTTTCCTCGAAACATAGATGATAACACACAATTTACAAATACTTTGATAAAGACTCTTCAAAGGACATGAGCAAGCGATGAACTTGCCTTTTGATTGCAAGGTAGTGAAGTTGGATGCTTGCACTAGACCTTGAGCTTCTATGTCTACAAAACATCATTATTGCCCGATAAGGACAATATTTAAAGAAGAAAAAATGAACATGCATAGTAATGTAATGCATTATTTGTTATTTATTCTTCATGTGTTTTACCCAATATTTTAGTTTTCTGGAATATCTTTAGGAACGTAAGAAATTCATTTTAAGGAATAACCTTAATATTTATAAATATTATCCTCACTATTTTTATAATCTAATATATTATTAATAGTGTTAAAAACTAATTTTTTATTTAATTTTAACTCTTATATTTATTTACTTAATAATTTTTTTAAGAATAATCATTTAAATTAAGGAGATTTTATTTTGGTAACTTCAAATATTTATTTAGTATTTTTCCAAAATACTATAACAACCAAATATAATAAAGGTTATTTTTATTTATTTTCTTAATTTTTATAAAATTCCATAAGGAATATATACATTATAAAATATTTTAACCAAAAATTCATTTATTAAAAATGGTTTCTCAATTTAGTTTAATAGGTTATTTTATTATTAATTTAAAAATATATTGTTTGTATTTTTAAGACTTTTATTTTATTTTCTAGGATTTATTGAGGTCTAGGGGTATTTTTGGTATTTTACTTAATTTTTAAAATCCCTGTTAGGGTTTAGGCTAACCCATTGGGCTATTTGGGCCTCTTGGCCCAATTGGCCTGGTCCAAGGTCTCTCTGTTGTGTATCCCTAATTAGGGTTCATATCCTGTTCTAGGGTTCCTCCCTCTGTTTAGTTGTACATGATGAGCTAAAACTAGTGGTGGTGACTAATGAGGATTGTGGTCAATTACACTTAATTGCTCACTGCTCTGATTTGATTATATGATGCTAGTGGCCTTATGGTATTGATTTCAATTGATAATTAAGCATGATCAAAATGGTAATGTTACTGTGGAGTTTGACTGGTGGTGTTGGTAATTGGTGAGTTCACCACTATCAAATTATTAATACCGACAGTGGTACTGTCAGTGATTATCCACTGAATTGTTGAGCCCTCATTTGTGGAATTGTACTCAATATTAGGGTAATGATGTGATTAAAGTGATACCCTGATTATGTGGGCAGATATAGTCTTGGTGATGATTCCTGGTTAACTTCCAGGAAAATGATATTACAGGTTTACTTATGCAAGCTAAATAATGGATCCGCTTGATCTTAGAATATATCTCTGTGACACTATATTAACATGGTACATAAGTTTAGGTTCTGCTACTGGCTTGATTCTATTGATGCTTAGTTTTGGATTTGAATCAAAGTTGAGTTGGGATCTTCTTCTTAAACATTTCTGCCTATGATGTTGGTCTGAGGCATAGGAACTAGCTTCCTATCTTGTTGTCCCTAATAGAAATGTTCTAATATTATCATTGGTTACTAGATCTTGAATCCTTTTGGCTAAGATGGTTGGGTGCTCATAGATTTATATTGGTTCATAGGATTTGTGAATTCTAAGGTGCTACTCCACTAGGAGATGTGCCTAGAATTCATAAGATATGCTATGTACATGTTGGAATATATGATGTGACTATCATATCTAGGATCTATGATGCTGGTCTGAGATCTTGGTTTGGTTGGTAAAATTTAAGTATACTCTTTATTTAAAAGATCACCTATGATGGATTCACCCCACTTGGGTGATTTCTAAGAGATCTAGATATAAAACAACACATGAATCTTAGATATAAAACAACACATGAATCTTAGTCTAGAGAAGATAATAATATCATGTGATGATTTTATTTCACTCACCACAACAATTGATTTTGCTAGTGTTGTGGCTGGTTGATTTAGTTGGCTGGATATTGCTGATGGTGATGATGGCTTGAGCTTGTCCTTATCCTTCTGGTTCTTGTAGACTTGTCCTTGCTCTTGCCCTTCACCTTCTGGTTCCTATGAACTTGACCTTGATCTTGCCCTTTCTATCCACCTGATCCACCCCTCCTTATGTCACCATCTGGTGAGTACTAGGATGATCTTGTGTGTGGTTGTGCTGATGATTTGCTTGGCTTTTTCTAAGCTCAGTGTGCTCCTGGTTTGGTGTTGGAAGGTGAAAATGTGCTGCTGTGAGCCTTGCCACGACTGGGCTCTTCTCTTTTGATTGAGTAGCAGCTGCTGCTATGTTGACAGATCTCACCATGCATTTAGGTGATTGTGTTGCATGTGTGCTTGGTACACAGATTGGATCAGATCGATGAGGTGTTTTACCTTTTTATCTTTAACATTTAACTCTCGTGGTGAAACGTGCCCCTCTTACTCGCTGTTAAAATTTGTATTGTGGCTTATTGATTATGAAAGAACAATTCTTTCATATTGGTGAAACTTGCCCATGTATTAATACACAATGATGTAATATGAGCAATGCACCTCACTGCTCTCCACTGAGAGTATTCTAACAAGTAACCTATATTTTCCTTTTTGTTTGTTTTGAATTTTGTTACAGGTACAAGATCTAGTGTTTCAAGATTTAGTATAGGAGTACATAGATAGATAGATTCTTATTGCACTCTTTATTTTATTCTGTTTGTAAGAATCATGTAATAGTTTATTCATATTTGTATTTCCTTTCTTGGAATCTCTTTACTGTAATGAACCTTTTCATTGATTGAATGAGTTCCTCTTTGTAAAATGTTTATGGAAATAAAGATAAAGAATAAGAATTCCTTTCGTATTAGAATTACTTCATTTTGAATTACTTTATTTATTATTATCTCATTATTATAAGAAATGATATTACTAAATCATTTTAAAATAACAAATCTTAACTTTTAAATATAAATTCAAATTTCAAATTTGAATTCAAATTCTCCCCCTCAAAACACATTTATTCAAAAATATCATGTCAGAATTTGTAACAATCACTCTCAATATCTATTCCTAAACACTAAGAGTGAAAGAAACTCTGATCACTTTAGGTTTTTAGTTTGGCAAAAATTTACCCGCATTTTACAGATGAATGCATGCATATGCAAAAATTCCTAATTCTACCCTTCGTTGGTTCCTAAATGCTGGGATGTTACACGGACTATGATGTTTCTTTGCATAATCTTGTAGAGCTTGTTCTTCTCTTCAAAACGAGCCCAAGATCATCAAAAATGGAGTTCGGAATCAAAAGTTATTGAAGTTTTCGTGGAAGTCCAACGTTTTTGCTTGAGCGGAAATTCCGGTCCAAGTTCCGACCCAAGTTCCGGTGACATATTGTTTTCTTCTGTTTTTTGTGTCTCTATTTACCGAAAGTTCCGGTGGTGCGCGAATCTGGCCCAAAAGGGCAGATTTCTCTTGCCCTTTTTAAGGGCCCCCTCTTCCCAATTGTTTCCCCAACTTTTGAGGTTATTTTTGCTAGCTCTTCCACTCTCTCCTCCATTGTTGACCTTCAAAAGCTTGCCCTCTATTCTTCTCCCTCCAATGATTCTTGCAACTCTTTGAGGGATTTGAGAGAGGAGATCTAGATCTACAATCCCACCAAACCAAATCCCTTCTTTGTGAAGGAATCATTGGGATCTAGATCTTGGAGAGTTTTGTGTTCTCTTGTGTTCTTCCTCCCTTATTCCCCAATAGCTTTTGTAGCTTTGTTGGAATTTGGGAGTGAAGGACTTGGCCTTGCATTTGTTGCATAGGTTTGAGTTCT
Source organism: Avena sativa (assembly GCA_916181665.1). Classification (NCBI taxonomy): domain Eukaryota; kingdom Viridiplantae; phylum Streptophyta; class Magnoliopsida; order Poales; family Poaceae; genus Avena; species Avena sativa. The sequence goes on from OV702282.1 coordinate 203,903,278, forward strand.
CCACGGATATTCGGTGAGTACAAGCTTGTGGGCTTGTTTCTCTTGGGTTCTTGGAACCCTAGACGGTTGGTGTGTTGATTCCTTGTGGCCTTTTGTGGACTTGTGACCTTTTGTGGTCTTGTATCCTTTTGTAGCTTTGTTGCCTTTTGTGGTCCTGTTGTTGGGAGCCTCTAATTGAGTTGTGGAGATTGCCCCAATCTTGTATGGGTTCGGTGACCGCCCTCAAGTGTCCCTTAGTGGATCGCGAGTAGGCCATTGTGGCGAGCTCACGGGAGAATAGGGTGAGACTTTTGTGGTGTCGGTGAGTTGCGTGCTTCCGCATCCGGGGTGAGGCCATGTGTGGCGTTGGGTGAGCATCGAGACACCACATCCCGAGGTGATCCATTTGTGGCGTTCGGAGAGCATTGCGCCATCCACCCCTCCAACGGAGACGTAGCTTCTTTGGAAGTGAACTTCGGGATAAAAATCTTCGTCTCCGCGTCCATCGGTTATCTGTCAACCGAGCCCTTTACTTATGCACTTTACTTTGTGATAGCCATCGTGCTTGAAGTAATTATATCTTGCTATCACCTTGTTGCTTGTATTTCTTAGCATAGGTTGTTGGTGCACTTAGGTGAACCTAGTGGTTAGGTTTTGTTCTCAATAAATTAAACATTAGTTTTATTTTGCATTTACTTGAGCCTAAACTGTAATAATTTTAAAATCCTATTCACCCCCCTCTAGGCGACGTCCATTGCACTTTCAGCCGCTGTTAAAAGCGTCGATTGCTCTTTATGGCGAGATGTCCTAGACGGAGTTTTTCATGAAAGAACAACGCTAGACGTAGGAGCGAATGGACTCGTTGGACCTCTGGCAGCAGGTCCACAACTCTTAGATTGAGGCTGGTCTCTGGTAGGCGCCCTTGACGTTGCGAATGAAGATGTAGACCAGCTCCTCCAACTGCGGATGGATCCGGAGGGAAGGTTGTTGAGCCAAGCCCTGGTCGGCCCTTTCAGTTGTAGATGACGGCATTGCTTGGCTATGTTCTTGCTCCCACCCTGCAATTTTACCGACGAGATGTGGTCATCCAGCCAGATCTTCGGCTCCTGCAGGCCGTCAAACTTTGGGTTGTATGATGGGAGCTTGAAGCCTTTAGGCATCTGAGTCTTCCATATAACTCGGCTGAAGCATCTGGCGCCACAGAGATCCATATCTTCATCTTCTGAATCCGTGGAGCATGCGCATTTTGCACGTTATTTGTTGATCTTACGCTGTGTGAGCTCGTCACTGATGTGGCTCAGATCACTGTAGAGCTTCGTTGGGATACCCCAAGAGGGAGGTGTGATGAGCACAGTAGTAAGTTTTCCCTCAGTTATGAAACCAAGGTTATCGAACCAGTAGGAGTAAGGAAACAACTCCAAGGTGTTGCTAACAACTTGGAACCTGCACAACACAAACTCAAGACTTTGCCCCAACATACAGTGAGGTTGTCAATCTCACTGGTTTGCTGAAAACAAAGGATTAAACATATAGTGTGGAAGATAGTAGTTGCTTGTAGAAAGTAAACAGTAACAATAGATGATGTATCAATGATAAAGGAATGGACATCAGTCCACAGTTCACTAGAGGTGTTCTCCTTAAGATAGATAACATGTTGGGTGAATAAATTACAGCGGGGCAATTGACATATTGAGCAAGTGATACGTCGGAAACGTATCTATAATTTTTGATGCTCCATGCTTGTTTAGTATCTACTTTGCTTTGTCTGCACTTTGAGGTGTTTTTATATCTTTTCTGGAACTAACCTATTAACAAGTTTCCACAGTGCCAGTTGCTTGTTTTCTTCTATTTTTGGTTCCAGAAAGGCAGAAAATCAATATTCTCGGAATTGGAGGAGACAAAAGCCAAAGTCAATAACTTTCTGTGCGGGACAAGAATCTAGAAGACGATACGGAGACGCAAGCTACGGCAGCCAGACCCCCCTAGGTGCGGGTGGGCCCTGCCCTACGCCTGGGTAGAGTGTGGGGCCCCTGGCCGCCTCCCAGCCTCACCTCTTCGCCTATAAGAAGCCCCCGATGCAGAAACCCTAAGTAACCGATCAATATTCCACTAAATCTTCTGTAGCCGCCGCCACCATCGTCCCTAGATCGGGGGGATCTGAAGTTCTTCCCGGTACCCTATCAGAGGGGAGATCATCCCGGAGGACTTCTCTCCGGTATGATGCGTGAGTAGTTCCACCTTGGACTATGGGTCCATGAGGTAGCTAGATGGTTGTATCTCCTCTTTGTGCTTTCATGTATAGATCTTGTGAGCTCCGTTCATGATTAAGATATAATCTATTTGTAATCATGCATGTTGTGTTTGTGGGGATCCGATGGATATTGAGATTATTATGTTGGTTTGATTAATGGTTTTGTCTTTATGATTCTATCATATCTGTGTTGTTTGTGATCTTGCATGCTGTCCGTTGTTAGTGGCTATCTTGGCCAAGTAGTTGATAGTGACTCCAAGAGGGAGTATTTATGCTCGATAGTGGGTTCATGCCTCTAGTTTCCAAGGGAAGTGACAATAATCTCTTCGGTTATAGAACTTGTTGTTGCCACTAGGGAGAAAACAACGGTCTCTTGTTCATGGAACATGTGGACAATTTACCTTACACACTTTGCTTAAAGCAGTTGTCTGTTGCTTGCAACTTAATACTGGAGGAGGTTCGGATGATAAACTAAAGGTGGACTTCTAGTCATAGATGCAGTTGGATGGCGGTCTATGTATATTGTTGTATTTCCCAATCGAATCTCATAGGATCTTTCTGACTAGTATTGCATTGTTATGCCTTGCTCAGTTCCTGTCAATTGCCCTGCTGTAATTTGTTTACCCTTCATGCCATGTTGTTTATCTAAGGAGAGCACCTCTAGTGAACTATGGACCCCGGTCCAATATTTACCATTGATACATCTTCCACTGTTACTTGTTTACTTGCTGCAAACCACCATTACCTTTCACACCATATGTTTAATCCTTTGTTACAGCAAACCGGTGAGCTTGACAACCTCACTATCTAGTTGGGGCAAAGTCTTGAGTTTGTGTTGTGCAGGTCTCCGCGTTGCTTGCAACACCTATGTGACGTTTCCTTCCTCCTACTGGTTTGATAACCTTGGTTTCTTACTGAGGGAAAACTGTTGTTGTGATGCTTCACACCTTCCTCTTGGGGTTCCCAACGAAGTGCTAACCAGCACCATCAAGCTATTTTTTGGCGCCGTTGCCGGGGAGGCTAAGTACGTCTTCATTAGGGGAGTCCTTCACTTCCTTTATCTTCACTTTGTTTTTAGTTTATTTTGTTTCTTTTGCTTGGTTTTGTTTGCCTCTTTTCAAAAAAACCCCAAAAATTAGTTCCTGCTCTAGCTGTTGCTGCTATTTTTGGCTTGCCCACCTTTGCCAAAATGAACTCTGCTAAGAACACCAAGTTGTGTGACTTCACTAGCACCAACATCAATGATTTCCTAAGCACTCCTATTGCTCCACATGCTCCTGATGCTACCTTTTATGAAATTAAGCCTGCCTTGTTGAATCTTGTGACGAGAGAGCAATTTTCTGGTGCTAGTTTTGATGATCCTGTTGCCCATCTCAATAGCTTTGTTGAACTTTGTGAGATGCAAAAGTATAAGGATGTAGATGGAGATATTATTAAGCTCAACCTTTTTCCTTTCTCCTTGAGAGGAAAAGCTAAAGAATGGTTGCTATCTTTGCCTAAAACTAGTATTGATTCTTGGACTAAGTGCAAAGATGCTTTTATTGGAAAGTACTATCCTCCTGCTAAGATTATATCTATGAGAAGTGACATTCTAAAATTTAAATAACTTGATAATGAACATGTTGCTCAAGCTTGGGAAAGAATGAAATCTTTGGTTAAGAATTGTCCCACTCATGGACTCACTATTTGGATGATTATCAAGACTTTTTATGCAGGTTTGAACTTATCCTCAAGAAACCTGTTGGATTCAGCTACTGGAGGTGCCTTTATGAGCATCACTTTGAGTGCTGCAACTAGACTCCTTGATAATATGATGGTTAAATACTCTGAATGGCACACTGAGAGAGCTCCACATGGTAAGAAGGTAAATCATGTTGAGGAAACTTCCTCTTTGAGTGATAAGATTGATGTTATTATGGCTATGCTTGTTAATGGGAAAGCTCCTCTATATCCTAATAGTGTTCCCTTAGACTCTTTGGTTGTTCAAGAAGTGCAAGTTGATGTGAAATTCATTAGAAACAACAATTTCAACAACAATGCCTATAGGAATAATTTTGGTGGTAACAACAATTATAGGCCTTATCCTCCTAATAATGACAATTCCTATGGAAGCTCTTACAACAATGCTAGAAGTGCCCCCTCTGAACTTGAAGTCATGCTCAAAGACTTTATTAGTAAACAAACCACTTTCAATAAGGCTATAGAGGAAAAGCTTTTAAATGTTGAGAAAAATATATCCTCTATGTCTGAAGCTCAGTCTTCCTTGATTAATAAAATGGCTGCTAAACCTAAAACCATGGAAAGTACTTTTGCTTCTACTCATGTCATACAAGTTACTATTGATTAAAATGTTAGGCTGTTAGCTCAACTTCATGCTAGGTGGGAAAGGGAAGCTGAAATTTATAGAAACAATAGTGTGTGCACCATCACCACTAAACCACAAGTAGTCTCTGTTCCTCCTCCTACTATGCCTAAGCCTATTGAGACTACTACTAGTGATGCTAAGTTTGATTTTGATATTCATGGTTGCAATATGTCTGAAGTGATTATGTTCCTACAAAATCTTGCTAGAAGTCCTGATGCTAGTGATATGCATGTTGCTTTCACAAAACATATTATAGATGATCTTGTAAAAATTAAGGAAGAGAAGCTAAAACACAAAGCTTCTATTCCTAGGAAAGTAGAAGATAGTTGGGAACCCATTATTAATATACAAGTGAATGACTTTGATCTAAAGCTTCATGTGATCTTGATTCTAGTGTCCCTATTATGCCTAGGAAGATTTATGAAAAGCTTGATTTGCCACCATTGGAAGATTGTTATTTGGATGTCCCACTTAATGATAATGCTAAGAAGAAAATCATGGGGAGTATTAATGATGTTCTCATTATGGTTAACAATGCTTATGTTCCTGTGGATTTCTATGTTTTGGATGTTGAATACAATGCTTCTTGTCCTATTACTTTGGGAAGACCTTTTCTTAAAACAGTTGGTGCCATCATTGATATGAAAGAAGGCAGCATTAAATATCATTTTCCATTCAAGAAAGGTATTGAACACTTCCCTATGAGGAGAGATAAGTTGTTTTTTCTCCTCTGAAAGCAAGGTTTGATGTTAATGCTTCTTCATTTGAAAATACTTGATTCTTCTTGCTTGTTGTGCCTAACTTAAAGGCGTTAAAGAAAAGTACTTGTTGGAAGATAACCCAAGAGTTTCCTTGAGTCATGGAAGTTATTACTTCAGTAATGACCTCTCTTTATCCTTTTTGTTTGCTTTTTGTGCTAAGAATGACCTCTAATGAGAGGGAAGTAAGATTTGGGGAGTTGCTGTCCCGAAACAGATTTCTGTCCTCCACCAGAAAAATTCGTGAGGAGTCTCTGTAACTTGGATTGAGCTCAAAATTTACGAATAAATCCTCTAGTATGTTAGCTAACTTTTGTTAGTTCAACACTTTTTGATTTGAGCAACAGAAGATGTTCGAACAAATCGGTTTCTACCCGCTGGTCTGTTTTGACAGATTTCTGCCATTATTTGCATTTGCTTCTTATTGATTCCTTTTTGAGTTCTCTTTAGGTGAATTGAGCTTTTTGACGGAGTTGCTACAGCAGATTTTGTTTTTAGTGAAAAGTCTTGCTGTTCCAAAGCTTTGCCAGAGGTCTAATATCTTTTGAATAAACTAATGTTCCTAATGAAGATTGTGTGAAGTTTTGTATGAAGGAAAAATTTCAGGTGTAGAGAAAGAATGATGTAATGAGATGAAGAATTGACAAAAGCTCAAGCTTAGGGATGCCACACCCGTGTCACCCCAAGAAATATCCAAGAGGTACAAGCGTCAAAGCTTGGGGTTGCCCAAAGCATCCCCTTCTTCATCAATAAAAAGCTCAGATCTGTCTAGACACTTCGTTTTTATTGTTTCATGCACAATTGTGTTGTTCTTGGAGCGTATTAGTTTTCATTTGCTTTGTTTAGGTTGTTTAGTTTGCTTGAATAAATTAGTTTGGACCCCCGTTCTTGCTGTGTTGTTTTGCAAATAAGTTGCTTGGTGTTGGAAAGGAGTAGTAGGTTCTTGCTTGAAAGTGCAAGAGGAGCTTGCATTGACTGTGACTTAGACTTTAGCATGACATGCTAGGTGTTGTTTTGACTTTATGATTAGTGATTATTGCTGTATCATGTCTTGTTCCAAACAATTGGGATTGCTTAGTGTGCCTTGAAGAAATTATGCATTGTTTTAGCATGCAAAAAGCACAGTATTGTGGTATTCTCCTTTGATGCTTTGCTTGGGTAGACTGGGCACATGCTCACACCATGTTATGACTATTACAAGTTACCATAGCCTCTATGATCATTTAGTCCTTGACTTGTAGTACCACTCTATGCTTTGATTAGTAATGTTTTGTTGCTCTGCATGATTTTAGCCATTATGCTCTCTTAGTTGGTTGCTCCCAGTGTTTTGCTAGCCTCCACTTGTATGAGTAAGCTCTACTCATGCTTCCAACTCTCAAGAAACCAAGTTTTTCCAAAGTGTCCACTATAAACTCCTATGCATGGTGTGTTACACCATCCCAAGTATATTCTTGTTTTCAGCTATCTTCCAATTAAAACTATTTTGTTATGTGAAAACTTAGTGATTAAAGCTCTCACAAACCTGATGGCACACTTTATATTCTTTGCCCCTAATAAACTTGAATCATTGTGTAATCTATGTTGTATATGTTTGCACTTATACGTTGGAATTAGCAGAACCGTGCTGTCACGGGGAATGTTTTCAACATTGCACTTGTACTTTGTACTCAGTTGATATCATGCTCTTTTGTCTATGGATGTCACCGGTGTGAAATAAAGAGGGAACTTGTAAGTCCATGGAGTTTGTATTTTGTGTTAGAGAAACGTCTGGGCCGCTAGCCTAATCCATGCCTAATCATGGTTGAAACTTGCAGCATCACCCTAGTGAGCTATCTATGAAGCATCCTTAATAAAAAGTTATGCATATAGTGAATAAAAAGATCGCTGATATGCTCATTGGCTGCTTGCCTTGTCATTTTGGTTATGGGATAGCTCCTGTACCATGTGCAAGGGGTACCCCGTAGTATTCAATTTCACATGCAGAACCAGTTTCAGCAATTTCAACCGAAACAGTTTTGGTGTCTAGTGAAATAAATTCTTGCGTTTTCCTTTTATTTCTCTGGCATATTATTTGCTCCAAATGGTGTCGGTATCCCTTAAGTGTGTCATCCTACGGTTCGCGAATAATGTAGACATGATCGAGACCCCTCTCCGATCAATAATCAGCAGCGTGACCTAGAGATCCGTACTGACTCCCACATATTCAACGATGACTTCTGTGATCGTGTGAACCTTATATGCATGCAACTCAATCCTTTTGTCTCGCGATACATTACATGTCCGAGATTCGATCATCGGTATCTTCATACCTAGTTTGATCTCTTTACCGACATGTACTCTTTTCTCGTTCCCGTGATATAACATTCTAGTGATCAAATCACTTGCTTGCAATCTAACCAATGTGATATCACCGAGACGGCCCAGAGTATATCTCTCCGTCATCGGGATGGACAAATTCTACTCTCGATCCATGAGCCTCAACATAACACCTTCGTAGCACTGAACCCATCTTTATAATCACCCTGTTACGGTGTGACGTTTGATGTTATCAAGATACTCTTCCGGTGTTAGTGATTGACATGATCTCATGGTCTAAGGACTAAGATTACTTCGTATGATGTTATAGCAATATAAACACAATGACCTTGATCGTAATGCTATACTTCAGATGAATGTTCATCATATCATTCCAACAATGTTGTGACCTCGTTATTAACAACATCCAATGTCCATGATCAGGAAACCTTTGATCATCTTATTAATCAACGAGCTAGTTTATAAGAGAGGCATAACTAGGAACTTCCTTTTTTTATTAAACACACATGTATTAACGTTTCCGTATTAATACAATTATAGCATGTAAAATAAACATTTATCATAAATAAGGAATACGATAATAACCACTTTATTATTGACTCTCGGGCATATTCCCTTCACAATATTCCATGAAACCTTCTGTAGCCGCCGCCACCGTCGTCCCTAGATCGAGGGGATCTGAAGTTCTTCCCGGCACCCTGCCGGAGGGGAGATCATCCTGGAGGCCTTCTCTCCGGTATGATGCGTGAGTAGTTCCACGTTGGACTATGGGTCCATGTAGTAGCTAGATGGTTGTATCTCCTCTTTGTGCTTTCATGTATAGATCTTGTGAGCTCCAGTCATGATCAAGATCTAATCTATTTGTAATCATGCATGTTGTGTTTGCGGGGATCCGATGGATATTGAGATTATTATGTTGGTTTGTGTCACATCCCAAATTTTAGATTTGGTTCTTCATATCATTCATATCATTGCATCATGCTCTTCCATGCAAAACCTTCGATTGAAAAGATTCGGCAAAACGCTATTTTTCAAAACCCTATTTTACTTTACTAAAATGCTCCTACGGGAGGGTATACTAGGACTTGTGTTTTTCCACCCTTGTAGACTAGTGGTTCACTCACCTCTTGACCCTAGAATGATCTCCTAGATTTTAGAAAAATTTAGGGACAAGTTTCACCCAATTCGGAGTTCGTATGACAAAGATACGGAGGATTTACTAAACAAGAATCAGAAAAATAAAAGGAAAAAGAAAAGGACCGCAGCCTGCTGGGCCGAACCAACCCAGCCGCAGCCAGCAGCCCGCCAGTGCGCCGCCCGCGCAGCGGTTAGCAACGCGCCGCCCGTGCCAGCCGCCAGCCGCTGACGAGCGGGGCCCGCCCGTCGGCCACCTCCAGTCACCTCCACGCGGGGCCCACCGTCAGCCGAGTTCGTCTCAAGCTCCAACTACTAGCAGATTTCTCGCGGGATTCCCATGTCATTTCCGAACCGATTTCAACGATTTTTCTTGCCTATAACGATCTCCTCGAGCCCCTCTTCCAAACCCCCTACCTAATTGCAACCGAGACGCCCTAAATCTCCGGCGATTTCTCGCCGGAGTTCGAGCCGCCGCCGCCATTAGCTCAGGTGAGCGCTGCCCTCACCTCGCCGCGCCGCAGTCGCCACGCCCGCGCACGCCGCCACCTTGCCGCACCCCCGCCTGACCGCCGCCTCCTCCTCCCCGCAGGCCGCCGCCCGAGCCGCCGCCCAACGCCCGCCCGAGCCGCCGCCGCCCGACGCCGACCCCACCGTCGGCGACCGAGCGCGTGCCCGCCTCCTCCTCTCCGCGCAGCCGACCCGACGCCACGCCACCACCGCCGGAGCCGCTCGCCACCGCCGTCCCGAGCTCGCCGTCGCCGCCTCCGGTGAGTCTCCGCCGCCGCCTCTCTCTGGCCGCACGATCTGCGGCGAACGGCCCAGATCGGCCGTTGACCGGTCAGCCCCAGGCGCTGACTGGTCAACCGCCCAGTCAGCGCCCAGTCAGCCGCCACGTGGGCCAGTCAACAGTCAAAGTTGACTGGGTATTTTCCTTAATTGATTTAATTGGCAGAAACTTGTTTAGTCGTGTAAATTGCGTAGAAATTAATCTACTGGGACAAAAATTGCAAATAAAATATGTGTAGATTCAGTAAGTCGTGTAGAATCTTGCTGTACCATTGTTTCACACTTTTGCAGCAAGATTTTGTCCAGATTAATTAAAAGAGTTAATGGCCTTTCTGGAGTAATTAATTCGTAGAAAAAGATATGTAACTCCAAAAATTGCAAATAATATGTCCCTGGATTCAGTAGAACAAGGGTAATCTCAAAGTGAATTAAAAAGATAGGCTTACAGTAAAAACTATTGCAGAAACTATTTAGTGGCCTTCTGCAGTATTTTAATTACTCAGGGAGTTTTATAATTCCTTTTTGAGTAATTCCAATTGGTACTGTTCCTAAATAGCAATGCCTATACAGTGGAATTTTCCCAAGATTTTACAAACAGTATGTTTTCAGTAGTGAATTATTTGGGTTCTAGCTCTAGTTTTGAGCATTATATTTTGCATAGTAGTTTTACTTGCGCTAAAATTATTTTCCATGCATGCATTCAGTAGCTTTACTGAATAGGATTATGTGGTGCTGCTGTAGCATCAATCCACTTGTCATGCATGCATTCATGCATCATCTTTGTTGCATATGCTTGTGGATGGTTTGTTTACGATTGCAATTGTATCGTGTAGATTGTGACGAGTGCAACGCTTGCTCGTGTGTGGATTGTTCTTCCGACCGCTACAACCAAGGCAAGTAGATGCTACTTTGTTCATGATATTGTCCTACTATTTTCAATGCATTGTCGTGTATTTTGTAGATGCATGTGTAGGATTATACTATCGCTATGGTATGTCCTATTATGTGGCAGGGCCTTCCTTGTAGATGAACCACCGTTGGTAGATGTGCTTAGCCATGCTATGATGAACGAGGGCTGGGTTACATCGCTGAAAGTTGTTTCTAAAAGTGTTGGTTTGCGAAAACTAAAACAACTTAATCAATGAATCTCCTGGGTGTGATGGGATTGATAAATTTTGGTGGTTTCATTGCGGAAAGGCACCCAGGTATCGAGAGAAAATGATTGGCTTCTTTATTTTGTAGCTTACGTGTACAACCATGTGCCAATAATGAAATGGGCGGTTGGTTGGACTTAGTAGGTTGTGGTAACCCGAACCCGCGTATCCAGAGATGTAGAATTTTGGTAGGTTGGACCGGTGCGCGTCGGGATTGGGGAGCTACTTCCCGAACGGTCTCTTCTTGGACTTATACCTATCATCGCCCAAAATGAGAGTGATGGTACGAGCTGGGCTGGCCAAGTCACATGGGTAAAGTGTACTAACCCTTGCAGGGTGTATAATCTAATCGATTAGCCGTGTCCCCGGTTATGGACAACTGAGTTGCTTGATATTGATTCCATGACATGTGTCTCGCTCATTCTAATTTCATAATTGCTTTAATGTTGTTGGGTTAACTTAATTGGGATCTTTTCAAAGAAAATTAAAAACTGTTTATGGAAGCAGGACAAAAGTATTTGCAAATGCAAGCCAGACACAGCTCCAATTGCCAAATATGCATGTAGTTGTTAGCATTATTGTCTCCTTTACTAGCTCTACTTGCCATACATTCCATGTATTGACCCTTCGGGGCTGCTACGTTTCATGTTGCAGGATATTCCGATTCTGAGTAATCGATATAGGCCACGGTACTCCACTCGGCACTTGTTCACTTGTGGGCAATTTGAAGAATGGAGGGTTTGCTTTATTTATGTTGCTACCTGAATAATTTGAGCTAGCCTTGGGCTAAGCTTTTATTGTAATAATGGTACTCTGGATCTTCGTTATTTATGATACACGGATATTTTGCTATGTTATTCATCTTATTCTATTGTGGGCCAATGAACCGATCCAGGGATTGGCATGTCACATAGAAGCCATGGTCTTTTCAGAACCGCGGTGTTACAAGATGGTATCAGAGCCCGTGTGTCGACTGTAGGATCGTGACCTAGGATTGGATTAGGAAGCCATAGAATTGTTAAAGCTTATATTAACTCTGTCTTTCATCTTATGCCTTTCACTCTCGTAAATTCTTACCATATGCTATTCTCACACTTTCCTCTTTTAATTGATAGATGGGAGAAGTCAGGACTGAGTATGCAACCATGGAGTCACCAAGGCCCTTTGCAAGACAGTTAGCATAGCTCTCGCAGTCATTGGGATTGCCACTACCCATGTTCAAGGGAAGAAGGCTGTACACCTATGGATATGGTGAGGATGCGTGGGAGATCACCACCTTCATATTCAGAGACGCCGCCTTGCCAAACCCTGTACATATGATCTACACCAAGACATACTGCAACTGGGGACTTGGAATCAACTTGGCCATACATGAAGCCCTGTCTCGCCAGTGCCATCATGTCAGACACCTACTGCCAGCAGATTCACCCTACCATGACTATGGGAGGCGTGATGAAGATGGGCACATTATGATTACCCCGGGCGACAGGAACAACATGCCGCCCCGTCGGAGGCACATAGAAGATATGGAAAGGGAGAATGGAGGTCTAGCTGAGAAAGTGATGATGATAAAGGAGATTGCAGATTTTGCCAGCAATGGTATGGTGGTCCAAGGACAGGAGATTGACACCCTGCATGAAGCTGTGGGAGTTCTGGAGAATGCCCTGATAGCCAGAGATGCAACCATAGCTCATCTTCATGGTACTATGCAGGAGAACACCCAGAACATACAACAGTTGCAAGGGACCGTCCAAGAAAGGGATCAAACTATTGAAGCTATGGCAGCCCAGATTGCCGCTCTCCAAGCACAGCTGAATCCGCCCTCTGATGATGACAATGGAGATGGTGGCAACAATGGTGATGATGATGACAGTGGGAACGATGATGATGAGGACGAGGATGATGATGATGGAGACAATGATGGTGGAGGAGATGAAGCTGTTGCAGTTGCAGCGGAGAGTGAAGAAGAGGAGGATCCAGAAGAGGTGGAGTTTGAGATCTCAAGTGATGATTCAGGAGAGGTGTACACTCCGCCACCATGGTTGAACCGTGGACAGAAGCGCCAACGCATGAGTGCAAGGACCTACCGCAACCTCTTCAAGAAGTAGATAGAAGTCCACCAATTAGTCCTCGTTAGGTAAATTCGTTAGGATTATTTTCGATCGATGTAAGACTTAATTACTGCTAGTTTAAGAGTGTTTAGTTGCTTATTTGTGTACTCCAATATCCCAGGAATTATTTGTGCGAATTTTATGAAAGAGTTATGGCAAGTTTGGTTATTATCTGTGTTATTTTTGCTGCAGTTTTCTGCTGATACAGCCGTACCGTACAATTTTTCATATTTTTCTGGTATCTGGGAAATATCTGAAAAAATAGGGCTGGTGCGAAACTCTCTGTACTGTATGTGCAAAAATCAGCTAAAATTCCTGACGAGTCTAAGTCAGGTAGAAAAATTTGTGAACACTGCTGGACTGTTCTGGCAGATTGCTGTTTTGCGGTTTTGTTGATCAACTGTTTAGTTAACCATTGCCAACTCTTCTAAAACTATTTCAGTAGATATATACTGCTAGGATAACCCCTGGGATGTTGCTGGATCACTTCTTGTTGATGTGTTGCTTGCTTGCGATTGTCTGCTATTGTTCTTGTTGTTTGATTATAATGCATGGGTAGAATCCTATTACCGTAGTTGATTCTTTCTAAGCTTACCTGTGCTGAACCGCAGATGCCTCCCCGCCGTCAACCCACTGAGTTGGAGCAACTCATGGCAGCTCAAGCACAGCTGACCCAAGTTATGACCCAGTTCATGGAAGCTCAGAACAACAACAACAACAATGGGAACAACCAGCCTCAGGGAGATGCTCTCACCAGGTTTCTGAGGTTAAGGCCAGCTAAGTTCTCTACTGCAACAGAACCAATGGTTGCTCTCGACTGGTTGCGTTCAGTCAACAAGGATCTGGTAACTGTCGGATGCATTGATGTTGAGAAGGTGAGGTTTGCCGCTCACCTACTGGAGGGACCAGCCGCTTCTTGGTGGGACACTTTTCAGATCACCCACCCGCTGGACACTGTGACTTGGGCAATGTTTGAGGAAGGTTTCAGGACCAACCACGTGTCTTCAGGAGTTCTGAGCCTGAAGAGGAAGGAGTTCCGCAACTTGCGCCAAACCAATCGCACCGTGGCTGAGTACATTGAGGAGTTCAACAACCTGTCCCGTTATGCACCTGAGGATGTTGACACTGATGCAAAAAGGAGGGAGAGATTCCTGAATGGCCTCAGTGATGAGCTTTCAGTGCAGCTACTGGTGGTTTATTGCCCCACTTTCCAGGAGCTTATGGACAAGGCCAGGATCTTGGAAGGGAAGCACAAGCAGGTGGAGAACCGCAAGAGGAAGAGCAACAATCACCACTCTGGTTCACATCACAAGTCTCGCACTTCATACGATGGATACTCCAAGAATGGAGGGAGTGACCATGGGCACCATGGGAGCCATGACCGCCACCACCATGGAGGCGATGGACATCGCCATGACAACCACAGGAGCAGCCACCACAGCCACAAGGGAGGACACTCTCACCACTCTGGAGGACACGGTGGACATGACTGCAACCGTGATCGCAGATTTGTGAAGAAGGATCCGAGTGAGGTGACGTGCTTCAAGTGCGGCCAGAAGGGACACTATGCTGACAACTGTCCGGAGAAGAAGGGACTGAAGCCAACCAACAACCAGAAGGCCACAGTGAACCACATGAATGTGGAGGAGATCCCAGATGAGCCTGACCTTGTGATTGGTAAGTTCCCAATCAACACTCACCCTGCACTTATACTTTTTGATACCGGTGCATCGCATTCATTCATATCAAGGGCATTTGCGGATAAGTATAAGCTACCTACTAAATCTATGAAAGAGTCTATTAGAGTGAGTTCGCCTGGAGGAGATATGATAGCTAGCGCGGGATGCCGCGGCTTAACTGTGAGGATTGGAACACACAACTTCATTGCACATCTGGTAGTGTTGGAATCACAAGGGTTAGATGTTATTCTGGGTATGGATTGGATGTCTATGCATGAGGGACACATAGATTGTGCACAACGAGCTGTTTCACTCAAAACCCCGGATGGTAAGAGAATTAGGTTCAAGTCGGCAGTGCGACCGGGGAGGTGTAAGCTGAATTCTCTTAAGGGGGTTAGCATGGATACTGTGCTTGTGATTAGGGATTACCCCGACGTGTTTCCGGAAGAGCTGCCAGGAATGCCACCTGACAGGGAAGTGGAGTTTTTCATCGACCTGATGCCGGGAACATGACCTATAGCGAAGAGACCATATAAGATGGATGTGGATGAGCTGAAGGAATTGAAGAAGCAGCTGAAAGAGCAGCTGGACAAGGGATTCATTCATCCTAGTTCGTTGTCATGGGGTGCACCTGTTCTGTTTGTGGAGAAGAAAGACAGCAGCAAGAGATTAGTGGTGGATTATCCCTCGCTGAATGAGGTGACCATCAAGAACAAATATCCCCTGCCAAACATAAACGATTTGTTTGATCAACTGGAAGGAGAAAAGGTGTTTAGCAAAATTGATCTGCGATCGGGCTACTTCCAACTGAAGATCCGGGAGGAGGACATACCAAAAACCGCTTTCACCACTAGGTATGGTTTATATGAGTATACGGTTATGTCTTTTGGACTAACGAATGCCCCGGCATATTTCATGACCATGATGAACAAGGTATTCATGGAGTACCTGGACAAGTTCGTGGTGGTGTTTATTGACGACATACTGATATATTCCAAGGATGATGCTGAGCATGAGAAACATCTGCGACTGATTATGGAGAAGCTGAGGGAACACAAGTTGTATGCCAAATTCAGCAAGTATGAATTGTGGCTTAACACTGTTGGATTTCTTGGACACATGGTGTCAGGAGAAGGAGTCGCTGTTGATCCAAGCAAAGTGACTGCAGTAACTGAGTGGGAAGCGCCCAAGAATGTGGGAGAGATTCGAAGCTTTTTGGGACTTGCTGGATATTACCGGAGGTTCATTGAAAACTTCTCCAAGATTGCTAAGCCGATGACTGAACTTCTGAAGAAGGAGAGGAAGTTTGAATGGACGGACGTGTGTGAAACCAGCTTTTAGGAACTGAAGCGTCGACTAGTGACCGCGCCTGTTCTGTGTTTACCAGATCTTAAGAAGGATTTCCAAGTGTATTGTGATGCTTCTCGACAGGGACTTGGGAGTGTGCTGATGCAATATGGGAGAGTGGTGTCATATGCCTCGCGACAACTTAAACACCATGAGAGGAATTATCCCACGCACGACTTGGAGTTAGCGTCAGTGGTTCATGCGCTCAAGGTATGGAGGCATTACTTAATGGGAAAACACTGTGATGTCTACACCGACCACAAGAGCCTAAAGTACATATTTACACAGAAGGAACTGAACATGAGGCAAATGAGATGGTTGGAACTTATCAAGGACTATGATATGAATCTGCAATACCACCCAGGAAAGGCCAATGTAGTAGCAGATGCTCTGAGCCGGAAGGTTTATGCCAATGGATTGACAATTGGGGAATTGCCCGAGGATTTGTGCAAGCAATTCAAGGACCTTAGACTGGAGGTAGTATCTGAAGGATACTTGGCAACAATGGAAGTCCAACCAACGCTACAGGACAGAATCAGGAAGGCTCAAGTGGGAGACAAGGAGATTGATGAAGTAAAGGAAAAGATGAAGGAGGATCGAGCAAGGGAATTCCGCGAGGATGAGCAAGGAACCTTGTGATATGGAGATCGTTTGTGTGTCCCCAACGATCCGGAGATAAGGAAGTTGATTCTGCAGGAAGCCCATGACTCGCCGTATTCCATACATCCGGGCAATACGAAGATGTATATGGACCTAAAGGACAGATTCTGGTGGAACAACATGAAGGGATACATCGCGGAGCATATTGCCCTATGTGATGTATGTAGCCGAGTGAAGGCGGAACACCAGAAGCCAGCAGGATTGCTACAGCCATTGCCCGTGCCGGATTGGAAGTGGGATAGAGTGGGAATGGATTTTATCACAGGATTGCCCAGGATCAGGTCAGGATACGACTCCATTTGGGTAGTGGTCGACCATTTGACCAAGGTAGCCCACTTTATACCGGTGAAGACGACTTATACGAGTGCAAAGTTGGCCAAGATTTATATGGACATGATTGTGTGCCTACATGGAGTTCCCAAGAGTATTGTATCTGATAGAGGCACCCAATTTACCTCACACTTCTGGCGCCAGCTGCACGAGTCACTTGGTACTAGATTGGAGTTTAGCACAGCGTTTCACCCACAGACTGATGGACAGACCGAGAGGGTGAATCAGATCTTGGAAGACATGCTCAGAGCTTGCGCCTTGGCTCATGGTTCTAGTTGGGATGAGAATTCATATGATGAGTTTTCCTACAACAACAGCTATCAGACCAGCATCAAGACGTCACCGTTTGATATACTGTATGGGAAACGGTGCCGGACACCATTGCTATGGGATGGAGTAGGAGAACGTCAGTTTTTTGGACCTGATTTGATCAAGGATGCTGAGGAGAAGGTCGCCTTGATTAGGGACAGGCTGAAGGTAGCGCAATCAAGGCAGAAGAGCTACGCTGACGCCAAGCGCAAGGAAGTAGTGTATGAGATAGGTGATAGAGCATACCTCAGAGTATCGCCACTTCGTGGAATCAAGAGATTTCGAATCAAGGGTAAGCTGGCACCTCGGTTTATTGGACCGTATCGGGTCTTAGCACGCAAAGGAGAAGTTGCTTATCAGTTGGAGTTGCCAGAGGCTCTGTCCGCTGTTCACAACGTGTTCCACGTATCTCAGCTAAAGAAGTGCCATCCGGAGATGGTGGATACACCATTGAGAGACACCGTGCCACTAGAGGAGGTCCAGCTTGAGAATGATTTGACCTATGAAGAGAAGCCGGTCAAGATTCTGGAAACAGCGGAGAGGATTACTCGTACTAAGACGATCAGGTTTTGCAAGGTGCAGTGGAGCCACCACACCGAAGAAGAAGCCACTTGGGAGCGTGAGGATGACATCCGAGAGGACTACCCGCACCTATTTGCTAGCCGCGCCGAATCTCGGGGACGAGATTCATCTTAAGGGGGTTAGTCTTGTCACATCCCAAATTTTAGATTTGGTTCTGCATATCATTCATATCATTGCATCATGCTCTTCCATGCAAAACCTTCGATTGAAAAGATTCGGCAAAACGCTATTTTTCAAAACCCTATTTTACTTTACTAAAATGCTCCTGCGGGAGGGTATACTAGGACTTGTGTTTTTCCACCCTTGTAGACTAGTGGTTCACTCACCTCTTTACCCTAAAATTATTTCCTAGATTTTAGAAAAATTTAGGGACAAGTTTCACCCAATTCGGAGTTCGTATGACAAAGATACGGAGGATTTACTAAACAAGAATCAGAAAAAAAAAAGGAAAAAAAAAGAGCAGCGCAGCCTGCTGGGCCGAACCAGCCCAGCTGCAGCCAGCAGCTCGCCAGCGCGTCGCCCGCGCAGCGGTTAGCACCGCGCCGCCCGCGCTAGCCGCCAGCCGCTGACGAGCGGGGTCCGCCCGTCGGCCACCTCCAGTCACCTCCACGCGGGGCCCACCCGTCAGCCGAGTTCGTCTCGAGCTCCAACTACTAGCAGATTTCTCGCGGGATTCCCGTGTCGTTTCCGAACCGATTTCAATGATTTTTCTTGCCTATAACGATCTCCTCGAGCCCCTCTTCCAAACCCCCTACCTAATTGCAACCGAGACGCCCTAAATCTCCGGCGATTTCTCGCCGGAGTTCGAGCCGCCGCCACCGCCATTAGCTCAGGTGAGCGCCGCCCTCACCTCGCCGTGCCGCCGTCGCCACGCTCGTGCGTGTCGCCACCTCGCCGCACCCCCGCCTGACCGCCGCCTCCTCCTCCCCGCAGGCCGCCGCCCGAGCCGCCGCCCGAGCCGCCGCCCGAGGCCCGCCCGAGCCGCCGCCCGCCCGCCGCCGACCCCGCCGCCGGCGACCGAGCACGCGCCCGCCTCCTCCTCTCCGTGCCGCTGACCCGACGCCACGCCACCGCCGCCGGAGCCGCTCGCCGCCGCCGCCCCGAGCTCGCCGCCGCCGCCTCCGGTGAGTCTCCGCCGCCGCCTCTCTCTGGCCGCACGATCTGCGGCGAACGGCCCAGATCGGCCGTTGACCGGTCAGCCCCAGGCGCTGACTGGTCAACCGCCCAGTCAGCGCCCAGTCAGCCGCCACGTGGGCCAGTCAACAGTCAAAGTTGACTGGGTATTTTCCTTAATTGATTTAATTGGCAGAAACTTGTTTAGTCTTGTAAATTGCGTAGAAATTAATCTACTGGGACAAAAATTGCAAATAAAATATGTGTAGATTCAGTAAGTCGTGTAGAATCTTGCTATACCATTGTTTCACACTTTTGCAGCAAGATTTTGTCCAGATTAATTAAAAGAGTTAATGGCCTTTTTGGAGTAATTAATTCGTAGAAAAAGATATGTAACTCCAAAAATTGCAAATAATATGTCCCTGGATTCAGTAGAACAAGGGTAATCTCAAAGTGAATTAAAAAGATAGGCTTACAGTAAAAACTATTGCAGAAACTATTTAGTGGCCTTCTGCAGTATTTTAATTACTCAGGGAGTTTTATAATTCCTTTTTGAGTAATTCCAATTGGTACTGTTCCTAAATAGCAATGCCTATACAGTGGAATTTTCCCAAGATTTTACAAACAGTATGTTTTCAGTAGTGAATTATTTGGGTTCTAGCTCTAGTTTTGAGCATTATATTTTGCATAGTAGTTTTACTTGCGCTAAAATTATTTTCCATGCATGCATTCAGTAGCTTTACTGAATAGGATTATGTGGTGCTGCTGTAGCATCAATCCACTTGTCATGCATGCATTCATGCATCATCTTTGTTGCATATGCTTGTGGATGGTTTGTTTATGATTGCAATTGTATCGTGTAGATTGTGACGAGTGCAACGCTTGCTCGTGTGTGGATTGTTCTTCCGACCGCTACAACCAAGGCAAGTAGATGCTACTTTGTTCATGATATTGTCCTACTATTTTCAATGCATTGTCGTGTATTTTGTATATGCATGTGTAGGATTATACTATCGCTATGCTATGTCCTATTATGTGGCAGGGCCTTCCTTGTAGATGAACCACCGTTGGTAGATGTGCTTAGCCATGCTATGATGAACGAGGGCTGGGTTACATCGCTGAAAGTTGTTTCTAAAAGTGTTGGTTTGCGAAAACTAAAACAACTTAATCAATGAATCTCCTGGGTGTGATGGGATTGATAAATTTTGGTGGTTTCATTGCGGAAAGGCACCCAGGTATCGAGAGAAAATGATTGGCTTCTTTATTTTGTAGCTTACGTGTACAACCATGTGCCAATAATGAAATGGGCGGTTGGTTGGACTTAGTAGGTTGTGGTAACCCGAACCCGCGTATCCAGAGATGTAGAATTTTGGTAGGTTGGACCGGTGCGCGTCGGGATTGGGGAGCTACTTCCCGAACGGTCTCTTCTTGGACTTATACCTATCATCGCCCAAAATGAGAGTGATGGTACGAGCTGGGCTGGCCAAGTCACATGGGTAAAGTGTACTAACCCCTGCAGGGTGTATAATCTAATCGATTAGCCGTGTCCCCGGTTATGGACAACTGAGTTGCTTGATATTGATTCCATGACATGTGTCTCGCTCATTCTAATTTCATAATTGCTTTAATGTTGTTGGGTTAACTTAATTGGGATCTTTTCAAAGAAAATCAAAAACTGTTTATGGAAGCAGGACAAAAGTATTTGCAAATGCAAGCCAGACACAGCTCCAATTGCCAAATATGCATGTAGATGCTAGCATTATTGTCTCCTTTACTAGCTCTACTTGCCATACATTCCATGTATTGACCCTTCGGGGCTGCTACGTTTCATGTTGCAGGATATTCCGATTCTGAGTAATCGATATAGGCCACGGTACTCCACTCGGCACTTGTTCACTTGTGGGCAATTTGAAGAATGGAGGGTTTGCTTTATTTATGTTGCTACCTGAATAATTTGAGCTACCTTGGGCTAAGCTTTTATTGTAATAATGGTACTCTGGATCTTCGTTATTTATGATACACGGATATTTTGCTATGTTATTCATCTTATTCTATTGTGGGCCAATGAACCGATCCAGGGATTGGCATGTCACATAGAAGCCACGGTCTTTTCAGAACCGCGGTGTTACAGTTTGATTAATGGTTTTGTCTTTATGATTATATCATGTCTGTGTTGTTTGTGATCTTGCATGCTCTCCGTTGTTAGTAGCTATCTTGGCCAAGTAGTTGCTAGTGACTCCAAGAGGGAGTATTTATGCTCCATAGTGGGTTCATGCCTCTAGTTTTTAAGGGAAGTGATAGAAATCTCTTCGGTTGTAGATGTGTTGTTGCCACTAGGGAGAAAACAACGGTCTCTTGTTCATGGAACATGTGGACTGTTTACCTTACACACTTTGCTTAAAGCAGTTGTCTGTTGCTTGCAACTTAATACTGGAGGGGGTTCAGATGATAACCTGAAGGTGGACTTCTAGTCATAGATGCAGTTGGATGGCGGTCTATGTATCTTGTTGTATTTCCCAATTGAATATCATAGGATCTTTCTGACTAGTATTACATTGTTATGCCTTGCTCAGTTCCTGTCAATTGCCCTGCTGTAATTTGTTTACCCTTCATGCCATGATGTTTATCTAAGGAGAGCAGCTCTAGTGAACTATGGACCTCGGTCCAATCTTTACCATTGATACATCTTCCACTGTTACTTGTTTACTTGCTGCAAACCACCATTACCTTTCACACCATACGTTTAATCCTTTGTTATAGCTAACCGGTGAGCTTGACAACCTCACTATCTAGTTGGGGAAAATTCTTGAGTTTGTGTTGTGCAGGTCTCTGCGTTGCTTGAAACACCTGTGTGACGTTTCCTTCCTCCTACTTGTTCGATAACCTTGGTTTCTTACTGAGGGAAAACTGCTGTTGTGCTGCTTCACACCTTCCTCTTGGGGTTCCCAACGAAGTGCTAACCAGCACCATCAGCAAGCATAACAATGTGTATACTAGACATCATGATTCATATGAGATTTGATTGGGCATTACAACAATATACATAGACCATAATCCAACTGCATCTATGACTAATAATCCACCTTGAGGTTATCATCCGAAGCCCTTCCAGTATTAAGTTGCAAGCAACAGATAATTGCATTAAGCAATGTGTGTAAAGTAAACAATACAATTGTTCCATGAACAAAAGATTGTTATTTTCTCCCTAGTGGCAATAGAACATCTACAACATTAGAGATTTTTGTCACTTCCCGAGATTACTAGAGGCATGAACCTACTTTCGAGCATAAATACTCCCTCTTGGAGTCACAAGCATCTACTTGACCAAGATAGCTACTAGCAACGGAGAGCATGCAAGATCACAAATAACAGAGACATGATAGAATCAATAATCAATCTGACATAGTATCTCAATATCCATCAGATCCCCGCAAACACAACATGTATGATTACAAATAGATGAGCTTGATCATGAACGGAGCTCACAAGGTCTAAACATGATAGCACAAAGGAGGAGAAACAACCATCTAGCTACTGTATGGACCCATAGTCCAAGGGTTAACTACTCACGCATCATACCGGAGGCTGGCATGGTGATGAAGAAGGCCTCCGGGATGATCTCTCCCCTTCGGCAGGGTGCCGTGAAGAGCTTTAGATCCCCCCAATCTAGATACGATGGTGGCGACGGCTATGGACTGTTTTGTGGAGATTTGATCGGGTGCTTAGGGTTTCTGCATCAAGATGACTTTATAGGCGAAGGGGCAAGGTCAGAGGGCGCCCGAGGGGCCCACACCAGGTGGCGGCGTGGCCCCTAGGCCGCGTGTCCCTAGGGTGTGGCAACCTCGTTGCCCCCCTTTGGCTGCCCTTCGGACTCTGTGTTCTCTCTGGTAAAATATTGACTTTGGCTTTTGTCCCGTCCAATTCCGAGAATATTTCCTTACTAGCTTTTCTGAAACCAAAAATAGCAGAAAACAGGCAACTGGCACTACGGCATCTTGTTAATAGGTTAGTCCCATAAAATATATAAAAATACCTCAAAGTGTAGACAAAACATAACAAACTTGATACTAAACAAGCATGGAGCATCAAAAATTATAGATACGTTTACGACGTATCAAGCATCCCCAAGCTTAACTCCTTCTCGTCCTCGAGTAGGTAAGTGATAAAAAGGAATAATTTTTAGGTGACATGCACCATCACAATCTTGATCAAACCATTTGCAAAGCATTGATAGCTGGGATCAAAGTACTCTAAACATGAGCATGAAAGATGTAGTTCTAACAATAATACATAGCAACTATGTTGTAACATGAAAAGGTACCAACAAAGATCATGAATAACAATGCATTGAAAGACGTTTGTTTTTTTCACATATAGAAAACATAGCATCTATGGTATTCAGCTTGACCCTCATGGAGTAGCAAAACATAAATGCATAGGACACCGTCAAAGTTCATAAGGGTGACTAGATACAAATAGTTCAAGAACAAGCAATATCAACATTATGAATAAATCAATAAGTTTTGGGACAATGCACATAAAACTAAGAAGGATAACTATGCTCTCTTAATTGGTGCATAAAGATAGAAGGTGGAGACTCAATATAAAAGTAAGAAGAAAGGCCCTTCACAGAAGGAAGCAGAGATTTCAAGTTTCATAAAGAGCTTCCAAAAATCATGGTACTTATTAGCTTTCAGCTCTCATTGCCCCTATCATAAGCATCTTGAAGTGATTAAGGTTAAAGTGAAACAAATATGGAGTATATGCTTGAAAAATCATAAGTTGGCAATCTCATGTCCCTTGAGTACGAGGGCCATTCCACATGCTACTCAACTTTAGTCACAAGCAAGTTCTTGTAATTGTAAGTATATGTGTATCATAGTGAACCGCCAACGGGGTACCCCTTGCCCCATGACACAGGAGCTATCCCATATCAAAATGATAAGGCAACAAACAATGAGCATAGGTTTTTATTGAGGATGCTTCACAGATTGCTCACTGTGGTTATGATGCAAGTTTCCACCATGATTAGGCATGGCTTAGGCTAGCCGCCCAGGCGTTTATCTAACACATATACAATACTCCATGGACTTACAAGCTCCCCTTTTATTTCACACTGTCGACATCCGCAAACAAAAGATCATGATATC
Organism: Avena sativa; assembly: GCA_916181665.1. Lineage (NCBI taxonomy): Eukaryota > Viridiplantae > Streptophyta > Magnoliopsida > Poales > Poaceae > Avena > Avena sativa. The sequence continues at coordinate 203,927,305 of OV702282.1, forward strand.
AACTGGGTAATATGTACAAGTGTTGAAAGCGTTCCCCATGACAGCATAGTTCTGCTAATTCCCAACTTATAAGTGCAAGCATATAAACATAGATGACACAATGGTTCAAGTTTATTAGGTGCAAGAAATAAAATGTTCCATCAAGTTTGTGAGAGCTTCAATCACCAATTTTCACATAACAAGTTTAATTTGGAAGATAGATAAAAACATGAATATATTGGAATGGTGTAGCACACCATGCATAGGAATTTATAGTGGACTCTTTGGAATAACTTGGTTTCTTGGGAGTTGGATGCATGAGTAGAGCTTACTCAGTACAAGTGGAGGCTAGCAAAAAACTAGGAGCGACCAACTAAGAGAGCAATAATGGCCATAATCATGCAGAGCGACAAAACATTATCAATTAAAGCATAAAGTGGTATCACAAGTCAAAAACTAAATGATCATAGAGGCTAGGGTGACTGGTTCATAGTCGTAACATGGTGTAAGCATGTGCTAGGTCAACACAAACAAAGCATCAAAGGAGAATACCACAATATTATGCTTTTGTATGCTAAAACAACGCATGATTTTTGCAAGGCACATTAAGCAATCTCAATTGTTTGGAACAAGTCATGCTACAACAATAATCACTAAGCATAAGGTCAAAGCAACATCTAGCATGACATGGTAAAGTCTAAGCCACAGTCAAAACAAGCTCCCTTTTGTACCACTATAAGCATGAAACTTTCTACTCTTTTCCAACACCAATCAACTTATTTGAAACAAAAGAGAGAATGCGGGGGTCCAACTAATTTATTCAAGCAAACTAAACAAATGAAAACTAAGACGCTCCAAGAACAACACAATAGTGCATGAAAAAATAAAAACGAAGTGTTTTGAAAGAAACCTGAGATTTTTATTGATGAAGGGGATGCCTTGGGAATCCCCAAGCTTTGACGCTTGTAAATCTTGAATATTTCTTGGGGTGACACGGGGTGGCATCCCCAAGCTTGAGCTTTAGTCCATTCTTCATCTCATCACATCATTCTTTCCCTACACTTGAAAATTTCCTTCATACAAAACTTCACACAATCTTCATTAGAAACATTAGTGTATTCAAGATAATAGGCCTTTGGGTTTAGTTTCAACACAAGTAAAACTTCCGTTAGAACACATACTACTTTAGCAATTCCTTTTAAAATCTCAAGTGATCAAGGAGACCTCAAAAAGAAACCGATAAGAGGCAAATGCAAATAATGGCAGAAATTTGTCAAAACAGAACATAAGGTAAAAACAGTTTTTTTCGAAGACCTTATGTTGCTCAAATCGAAAAGTGTTGAACTAAAGAAAGTTAGACAACAACATGGGTCATAAGATCATAAAATTACAGCTCATTCCGACATACAGGGTTTTTTCACGAATTTTACAGTGAAGCACAGTAATCTGTTTCGGGACAACAACTTCCCCAAATCTTACTTCTCTCTCATTAGAGGTTATTCTTGGCACAAAAACCACACAAAAAGGATACGTATAGGTTATTATAGAGGTAATAACTTCCAAGACTCAATAAAACTATTGGGTTATATCCCAAGAAGTACTTTTCTTTAACGCCTTTAAAGCTAGGCATAAGAAGCAAGAATCAAGTATTTTCAAATCAAGAAGCATTAAGATCAATACTTGAAATTTATTCAACCAGGCAAGGTATATCATCCAAATGAGTTCTATAGGATCCTCTCTCAACACTTTTGGGTTCACTTCTTTCATCATACGGGTTTTCAGGAACAATCCAATCAAAATTCTTTTCTAAGGCTTATGCATTCCTACAAGTTTAAAAGGTATGGGTATTTTAATTTCCTCTCCATTGGGTTTGGTTTTATCCAACTTTTCTAATGTACCCATAACATCTACACATGAGCCTAGCATATTAAAACGATGAAAGACCTTTTTAGCTTCTTTAGCAACATCATTGAACTCCTTTAGCAATGTTTCAAGAATAATATCTCTCTTTTCAATATCCTTAATATCTTTAAATTTAAGAAACATTATTTGCATCATGGGGTTAAGGTTAACAAACCTAGCCTCCAACATGTGAACTAAAGAAGATGCAACAATTTCATAATTAGGAGCAAGTTCTGCTAAAGATCTATCCTCAATATCCTCATGCTTGCTAATATGATTAAAGAATTCTTCAATATTTTCTTTCCCAATTATAGAACTACTACCTATTGAAAGGTCTTCCAGGGTGAACTTAGGGATCAATATGGTGACATAGAACAAGGTGACAACTATAGGAGGAACTAAATTTTTTGTGTTTTTGATAAGAAAAATCAAACCAAACAAAACTATTTTTTTGTATTTTTGAAAGAAAGAAACAAGCAAAACAAAGCAAAAACAAAGTAAAGAGAATGGTTGTTAGATACTCCCCTTGCAAGAATCTTCTTTCTCCCTGAAAGGTGACTGGCTAGGAGGAAGATATTGAAGTTGTCCTTAACTCCCCGACAACGGCGCCAGAAAACGTCTTGATGCGGCTCGGATCACTGTAGAGCTTCGTTGGGATACCCCAAGAGGAAGGTGTGATGAGCACAACAGTAAGTTTCCCCTTAGTTATGAAACCAAGGTTATCGAACCAGTAGGAGTAAGGAAAGAACTCCAAGGTGTTTCTAACAACTTGGAACCTGCACAACACAAACTCAAGACTTTGCCCCAACATACAGTGAGGTTGTCAATCTTATTGGTTTGCTAAAAACAAAAGATTAAACGTATAGTGTGGAAGATAGTAGTTGCTTGTCGAAAGTAAACGGTAACGGTAGATGATGTATCAATGATAAAGGAATGGATCGGGGTCCACAGTTCACTAGAGGTGTTCTCCTTAAGATAGATAACATGCTGGCTGAACAAATTACAGCGGGGCAATTGATAGATTGAGCAAGCATAACAATGCATATACTAGACATCATGACTCCTATGAGATTTGATTGGGCATTACAACAATATACATAGACCGTAATCCAACTGCATCTATGACTAATAATCCACCTTCAGGTTATCATCCGAACCCATTTCAGTATTAAGTTGCAAGTAACAGATAATTGCATTAAGCAATGTGTGTAAAGTAAACAATTCAATTATTCCATGAACAAAAGATTGTTGTTTTCTCCCTAGTAGTAATAGCACATCTACAACCTTAGAGATTTCTGTCACTTCCCCAGATTACTAGAGGCATGAACCTACTATCAGGCATAAATACTCCCTCTTGGAGTCACAAGCATCTACTTGGCCAAGATAGCTACTAGCAACGGAGAGCATGCAAGATCACAAATAACACATACATGATATAATCAATCATCAATCTAACATAGTATCTCAATATCCATCGGATCCCCACAAACACAACATGTATGATTACAAATATATGATCTTGATCATGAACGGAGCTCACAAGATCTAAACATGATAGCACAAAGGAGGAAAAACAACCATCTAGCTACTGTATGGACCCATAGTCCAAGGGTGAACTACTCACGCATCATACTGGAGGCTGGCATGGTGATAAAGAAGGCCTCCGGGATGATCTCTCCCCTCCGGAAGGGTGCCGAGAAGAGCTTCAGATCCTCCTTGATCTACGGACGATGGTGGCGGCCGCTACAGACTGTTTCGTGGAAATTTGATCGGGTGCTTAGGGTTTCTGCATCGGGTGATTTTATAGGCGAAGGGTCAAGGTTAGAGGGCGCCCAAGGGGCCCACACCAGGTGGCGGCGCCCCCTCCCCCTTGGGCCGTGCGGCCCTAGGGTGTGGCCACCTCGTCGCCCCCCTTTGGCTGCCCTTCGGACTCTGTGTGCTCTCCGGTAAAATACTGACTTTGGATTTTGTCCCGTCCAATTCCGAGAATATTTCCTTACTAGCTTTTCTGAAACCAAAAACAGCAGAAAATAGGCAACTGGCACTACGGCATCTTGTTAATAGGTTAGTCCTAGAAAATGTATAAAAATAACTCAAAGTGTAGACAAGACATAACAAAGTTGATACTAAACAAGCATGGAGCATCAAAAATTATAGATACGTTTACGACGTATCAGTCACGAGCATCGAAATTGCGGATCCTCCGCCATGGGCTATGGTGTTGCTGCGATAGATCTGGTACTCCTCGTCAGATAAGGGCGTGCGGTTCCTCATGACCTTCACCGCGGCCTTTTTCTTCGGCTCCAGAGTCTCTTCTCCGATTAGTGCGGCTCCGACGAGCCCGAGGCATGCGATTGCGGATTTATGGACGGCGAATCGCGGATCCCCGACCAGTGGTTGATTGCCGAGCAGGTACATAGTAGCTTCTATGACCACGACCTGTGGCGTTTCGGGCATCATGTTTCCTTGTGAGTCCATTGACATGACGGACATGTCGAGTGCCTTAGTGGCCTCGTGTCTAGCGCCTGTGTCCATGCGCTCTAGTCGAAAGCGACTTTTGTAGGCGGCGTGGCCGTCATAGCCCTTTGATGAGGACCCTCCAATGGAAGATAGCGCGGCTCGTCGAGAGCTTGATTCATTGGCTGCCTTCCAACGTTGTTCGATCTCTTTGTGCTGCGCAACCTATCGGTTGTGCTCCTCCACGAGGAGCCAGTGGTAGTCCATCAGCATGTCGCGTGAGGCATCCAGCAGCAGAGGGTTGCCTCGCACGGCATCTCGAACCCTCTCCCACTCGGCTTTGTTGAGGTGGATCTCCTGCCGAGTCGCTTCGTCACTATTGGTGGTGTTAGGGTTGCAAGTGGCGGCCTCGTCGGGATTTAGGTGAGCATTGCCGTTGGCATTGGTATTTGTATTTGTAGGAGGACCTCAGTTCGCGGCATTAGAAGCCTGCGAGTTGGCCTCATTGTCGACATGGGAATCGACGACGACCGCGCGTGATGCGGGAGATACTTGCTCCTGCAACTCTTATATCTAGAACCATAGGTTACTTCCTCCATAGGAGGGTCGCACAGATCGGAGTTGCGGCTATTGATTGAAGGGAATATGCCTGAGAGGCAATAATAAAGTGGTTATTATCGTATTCCTTGTTTATGATAAATGTTTATTTTACATGCTATAATTGTATTAATACGGAAACGTTAATACATGTGTGTTTAATAAACAAAAAGGAAGTTCCTAGTTATGCCTCTCTTATAAACTAGCTCGTTGATTAACAAGATGATCATAGGTTTCCTGATCATGGACATTGGATGTTGTTAATAACAAGGTCACAGCATTAGTGTAATGGTGTGATGAACATTCATCCAAAGTATAGCATTACGATCAAAGTCATTGAGTTTATATTGCTATAACAACTTACGAAGTGATCCTAATCCTTAGACCATGAGATCATGTCAATCACTAACACCGGAAGAGTTTCTTGATAACATCAAATGTCACACCATAACAGGGTGATTATAAACATGGGTTCAGAACTACTAAAGTGTTATGTTGAGGCCCATGGATCGAGAGTGGAATTTGTTCATCCCGATGACGGATAGATAATGCTCTGGGCCCTCTCGGTGATATCACATTGATTAGCTTGCAAGCAAGTGATTTGATCACTAGAATGATATATCACGGAAACGAGAAAAGAGTGCATGTCAGTAACGAGATCAAAATAGGTATGGAGATACCGATGATCGAATCTCGTACATGTAATATATCTTGAAACAAAGGGATTAAGATACTAGCGTAAAAGGTTCCGACGATCACAAGAAAGTCATCGTTGAATGTGTGGGAGTCAGTATGGGTCTCCAGATCCCGCTTCTGATTATTGATCCGAGAGGGGTCTCGATCATGTCCGCACGCGAACCGTAGGGTGACACACTTAAGAGACACCGACATCCATTTGCAGCAAAATTTTCATGCCGAAAAGAATAACAAGCGCAGGAATTTATTTCACTAGATACCGAAACAGGTTTTCGGGTGAAATTGCATAAAGTGGTTATGCATGTGAAATAGAATTCTAGCAAGGGGTTATTTGTGAATGTTTGTCATTAAAGTAATTGACAAAATTATGAATAAAATAAAAGAGTTTTATTTAATGAGAGTTTGCATTAAATTTGGTGGAAATTTAATGGCAAGTTTGAGTGGGATTTTGAGTGGAGGGAATTTAAAGGAATTTTGTGAGTGGAGTGTCCACCCACATGAAGAGGGGAGGGCAAGGGGGCATCCCCCATGCACCGGCCACCCCCTTGGGGTCCCCCCTCTCCTATAAAAGGCACCCCTCTCCTCACTTCTCACTCACACCTCCTCGTGAAGGATCTCTCTCCCCCTCTAGAATTTATCCCCCATGGTCTCGGACTAGCAAGATACATGTTCCCGGTGGCTATTCGGCAAGAAAGAGTTGTGCTTCCGCTGCATCGCTGGAGCGAGGAGTCGGAGGTTGCTCGGTGCCTCGAACGTGTGTGCGCGCATGGATGCGCTGCTGATTTGCGGCGCTAGGACTTCCTCTCGATCTTGAGATCGGCAAGAGATCGTCTCGTTAAGCTTTGTCGGTCTTCAAGAGTATGTTCTCTATGGATATACATCCACCCGTTGTTTGTATCTAGTAGATATATCTTGGTACATAGTTCACATCGTAGGAATTTTTTGTTTTCTATGCTGTGAACCCTACAGTGGTATTAGAGCTGGATCTATGCGTAAATGTTTTGCACGCGTAGTACACATATGAGTATGTGGGCGTTGATGATCATTTTATTGCTTCTTAGTTGTACTTTGGATATTGGTGGCATAGTGGGATGAAGCGGCCCGGACAAACTTTACATGTCCTCGCACATGAGACCTGTTCCACGCTTGACATGCAACTGGTTTTGTATAAGTGGCTAGCGGGTGTCTGTCTCTCCTACTATAGTCAATATCTAATTTGCAACAAGTTGTCAACAATTTGGTTATCCTCATTGTGGTTCATGTTTGTAGGTAAGAACGGTTCTATCTTCGAAAGCCCTAAGCCACGTAAAACTTGCAATGGATAAATTAGAGGCGTCTAGTTTAGATTGTTGCTGGGCTAGTGTTATGATATGGTGATGTTGTAAGTAGAAGTATAAGATGATACTCTTACAACACACATAACGTGTAGGTTCCATATACCTTTGCCTTACACATAGAGGTATGATAGAGATCATACCACGATGCACATGATGGAGATCAAGTGCAGGAACCATATAATTTCACTTATAAACATGTGATGTTTTGATTGCATCTTATATTGCTTGTTTGGCATTTTATTAGCATAATAAGATGATCCCTCATTTAGATATCAAGATAAGAATGTGTTCTTCCTTAAGTATGCACCGACAATGTTTCGTCGCTTCAAGACATCACGTGATGATCGGGTGTACTTGAATCCTTGAGCATATCTCGGGTGTAAGACAGTTACACACGCGAATACTAAGGTTCTTACTTGGCGAGCCTAGCATGTACAGACATGGCCTTGGAACACGGACCGAAAGGTTAAGCATGAGTCATATGTTTTGATATGATGACCATATGGATGCTCGCCTTTGAAGCTACACCGACTCACGTGATGATCGGACTTGGTGTAGTGGATTTGGTTCATGTAATCATCAAAAAGACACGAGGGATGTCGTTTTTGAGTGGGAGTTCATTTCTAATTTGGATTAGTAGAACTCAGTTTATCATAAATTAAATCAAAGTGAATTTGCATAATTTGTTGTAGTCATTGGCATTCGTTCACCACCTTATGCATAGTTGTAATTGAGATAATAGAACTATAGAATTCTGGATATATACTTTATGAACTGGTATCGTATTGTGTTGAGTGTAAATCTAAAGTTTAAAGTCCTATTTCAAACTTTCAACAAACTCTATTTACTCCGTGAAATTTAATAATTGGTATTAAATCGAGAGTAACAATTCCAGTGTTAGTATCTTAAGTATCATGTTTGCCTCCATGATTCTTGATTATTTTAATATCAAGTTTATCTAGGAGCTGAAAGAATTGTTTCAGAAACCATCATGTGTGGCAGATATAACGATATCTGAAACAATGTTTTGGTTGCAATATGATAGAGTATAATATACGTTCTCATATTGGATGAGAATTTACGAAGGTTGGACATGCTAGACATCCTAATCATCCAAAGGGGTTTTGGAGAGTAATGTTATACTCACGATTCGCCTTTATAAGCTAAAGTAGCTTGATCATGAAAGTCGTCATGATAAGGGTGAATAGAATATATATGTAAAATGTTTACTACACTAAAAGATTACTAAAGAATGGATTTTGAAAGAATACCGATCATTTTGATGATGGTGATCTACTTCAAAGTGCAAGTCCAAAGGTATTATTATTTGAATATACACGCTTTGGACTATGTGTCATGTATATGGCGCCACTGTTGATGTTGATAAATTCTTTTAAAAGGAAAGAGGAAATGCTGAAAGAGAATCTATAAAATATATTTGGCAGAAAAGAAAAGATTGGAAATATCCAATTTAGGTATATAAATGATATACATGTTATGGTTGTATTCTTTGATTGTTAAACAATGTGGTTCTTGGGTATTGGATACCGAATTGGTTGGTATGAAATGTCATACAGAACGACGCAATTCATGAACTACAATGGCCTAAGTAACTAGCAAGAGAATATGTGATGATGTTCATCGAAAACAAACAAACCGTTGTTTGTATTTCTTGTTGACATCAAAGCTTGACTTCAAGATTTGTTTTAATAATTGTTATTTAAATCAGATATTATGAGAACAAAGGTTGTTCAAATAATTACCGTATTCCATATAAGATGGATGATTTACAAATCTAGTTGGAGAAATCACATGCATAAAGCCTAATGCTAAAATGTCGTAAGATAAATGATTGAAAGATCACTTATGAAGTGACATCGCTGTTTAAATTATATTGGAAATAAAACATGAAGAAACTCCATTTTTATGGATTTTTGGAGTCTTTGATTTGATCAAGTGACGCTTATGAGACTTTTCCTCGGGATAATTAAAACTTCGTTCAAAGGCCAAAGAAGAACGAACGACTAAAATATTGGAATTTATACATATCGATGTATGAAGTCCATTATGTGTAGTCATAAGAAATGGGTTTCAACTTCATATACTTTCTCCGGAAATTTGAGTGAATGTTCACTTAATGAGAAAGAAGTATGAAATATTTGAAAATGTTCAAAGACTTTCAAGATGAAGTGAAAATCATTGTGACAATAAAATAAATGGTTTATGATTTTATCATAAGGGATTTATTTGAGTTACAAGTGTAACAAGAAAAATAATTGAATTATGATTTTATCATAAAGGGATTTATCTGAGTTACAAGTTTCGCAAAACACCTAGATTTACATCTCCCGAAACACCATAGGAATATGGAGTGTTTGAGATTTGTAATGAAACCTTGTTTGACATGGTTGGATCAAAGGTGTTATTTATAAAACTGCCATTATGTTTTAAAAGATTAAAATCTTTAGGGACTACCGCTTTTACACTGAAAAGAGCTCCATCTCGATCCGTTGAAATGACACCATGGAAGCTATGGTTTGGGGTAAAACCCAAGTTGTCATTTCTTAAATTTTGGTATGCTAAACATAAGTAAGATGTTTACAACCAAAGTCGGATGAGCATGTCTTTGTAGGTTATTTTGAATAACAATTGGTTATTCCTCCATAACACCAAGGTCAAAAGGGTTTGTCGCTTGAAACATGAAGTTTCTTGAAGAAGGAATTTTTCATAAATATTAAGTGAGAGGACAATAGAACTTTGATAAGGTTGACAAACCTTAGCTAAATGTGCTGAGTTGCGCAGTGCCGGAAATCGTTCCGGAGGCTGCCATAATGCTCATAGCTTATGTGCCTCAAAGGTTGTGGTCACGGAGATCTAAGTTCTTATTGAACCAAGTCGGTCGGATAAACAATCAAATGCTAAGATTTGAGAGTAAATCATTATTGTTTGACAATGATGAACCGACTACATGCAAAGAAGCGATGATGGGCCCTGAATCCGGCAAATGGCTTGAAGCCATAAAATCCGTGATAGTTCCATACACGATAAATCAAGTTTTGAACTTGGAAGACCCTCCGAAAAGGTGTAAAAACCTATCGGTCATATTTGGATCTATAAAGAAACAGACATGGATGTTTCACATCTATGAAATAGTCGACATGTCGTAAAGTATTTTACGACAATGTTTAAGGATTTGAGTATGACAAGATTTGATCTTTCATAGTGATATTTAGTCTGGACGGATTAAAGTAGTAACCACTATATATAATTTGTTATATGGTAGATGAATAAACAAAACAAAGTTCTTCTAATAGAATGGTTACCTAGAACGTGTACATGACACGATCCAAAGGGTTTTGTTAATTCAAAGGATGTTAAAAAGGGCATGCAAACTTCAATGGTTGAAGTAAGCATCGCGGAGTTGGAATCTTCACCGTGATGAAAAAGAGTTTTCATCAGGAGACGATGAAGATGCTTGCATTTGCAAGAAATTAAGTGGGAGCGCTAAGACATATTTCTAATACATTTTGTGGAGGACATCTTATTGATTGGAAATGATGTATCTTTTATTGACAAAGGTTAAGAATTTCATTTTGATGAAAGACTTAGGCAAAACCAGAATATTTAGCATGAATGTCTATAGCGGATAGACTTTGACGCTAATATGGTTATGCCAAACGTACATATATGAGATATTGAAGGAGTTCAATATAGAAACGACAAGAAAAAGGTTCTTGTCGCATGGAAAGGAATTGAATCAAGATTCAAGTGTATCGACACTTGATAAGTGAAACAAGATTCAAGTACTTTGACACTTGATGAGTGAAATCACAAGGATGTTTTGATCAATCATACCATGATATGTACACATCCAAATATTTCCTATGCTCTAAGTGTTATGAGCATATACCAGAGTGAATCATAAAATGATCATTGGACGATAGTGAGGATATTCTTATGATCTTTTGGAAGAACTAAGAATATATTTGTGTAGAGGTGACAAACAATTACAAATAGTTCATTGTAAAGCATTACATTGATACTAGTTTTGTCACAAGATACAAATTAAATTTATCTCAATTTAACCTATGGGTGGCATAATGAAATGGAAATAAAGTTTCCATGATGATTTTGGAAGAGTTCCAAAGTTAAGACATTATGACGGATAGTACAACAAAAGGCTAAGTATATGACTGCTATAGTAGCAGCAAAGGAGGGAATTTGTGTCAAGTAGTTTGTTATCAAACTAAGGTGTGGTTCGCAACGGGCTAACACTAAATATATATTGTATGACAATAGAATCGACGTGTTTTTAACCCCAAGGAACTAAAGGTCTCACCAAAAGACCAAATTTATACAATGCCATCTCATTGGAGAATGAGTGATGCGTGAAGACGCAAACACATGCAAATACACACGGACCTGAAAAGTGTCAGATCCGTAGATTATGTTAACCACTTGTAGTTGCGTATATGGAACACCAGAAAGCCATAGGTGTTCAATACGCAAAGTTTTCAAACTAGATTATTGTCTCTAGTGCAAGTGGGATACTGAAGGGAATATGCCCGAGAGGCAATAATAAAGTGGTTATTATCGTATTCCTTGTTTATGATAAATGTTCATTTTACATGCTATAATTGTATTAATACGGAAACGTTAATACATGTGTGTTTAATAAACAAAAAGGAAGTTCCTAGTTATGCCTCTCTTATAAACTAGCTCGTTGATTAACAAGATGATCATAGGTTTCCTGATCATGGACATTGGATGTTGTTAATAACGAGGTCACAACATTAGTGTAATGGTGTGATGAACATTCATCCGAAGTATAGCATTACGATCAAAGTCATTGAGTTTATATTGCTATAACAACTTACGAAGTGATCCTAATCCTTAGACCATGAGATCATGTCAATCACTAACACCGGAAGAGTTTCTTGATAACATCAAACGTCACACCGTAACAGGGTGATTATAAAGATGGGTTCAGAACTACTAAAGTGTTATGTTGAGGCCCATGGATCGAGAGTGGAATTTGTTCATCCCGATGACGGATAGATATGCTCTGGCCCTCTCGGTGATATCACATTGATTAGCTTGCAAGCAAGTGATTTGATCACTAGAATGTTATATCACGGGAATGAGAAAAGAGTGCATGTCAGTAACGAGATCAAACTAGGTATGGAGATACCGATGATCGAATCTCGGACATGTAATATATCATGAAACAAAGGGATTAAGATACTAGCGTAAAAGGTTCCGACGATCACAAGAAAGTCATCGTTGAATGTGTGGGAGTCAGTATGGGTCTCCAGATCTGATGGGGGAATACCAATCGGGGTATACCCACGAAGCGGATTCGCCAGCTGGATCGAGCCGACTAAAGCCAAGCCCGGAGCGGGTCGACTCGCCCAATACGGCGAGTGGCGCATGTTGCACCCAGGCGACTGGCGCCGACTGGAGGCCCAAGACGGCGACTCCAATAGAAAGCCCACTAAAGCACTTGTAAACCCTAACTAGCTGCATATATAAAGCCACCAAGGGCACCCCCAAGGGGTACGTCATATTAGATCTAGTCTCCCCCACCGCCTCCGGCGGCTCCATTGTAATCCAATCTATGATCATATACTGGATTGATAGCAGGACGTAGCGATCCTCCACCGAGGGGACGTGAACCTGGGTACATCATGTGCCAATCTCGCTCCCGGATTCTCCTACATCGCCTTGCTCCCTCTACGTAAGCTACCCCCAGTAGCATCTGCCGTGCAATACCACGACAGTTGGCGCCCACCGTGGGGCAAGCGGTGCTTGGAGGGTGATAATCCGGGCGAGATCCCTCGCCATCAACACCGACTGGATCACAGCGAGCCGATTCCTTCCGATCACTGCCAAACAGAACACCCGCAGACGGACGATCGGCTGCGCGTACATCAGCTAAGTTCTCAAATCTTATTATTCTCTCTCGTTGGCTACCTTGGAAAATTGATTATTTAATTCTAATCTAATCCTCACGCAAACTATCGAGTGTCGAGTCGTAGGAATCAAGATTGAATCTTGTCTGTGCTGCTGCACAGTAGCAGATTGATCCAGACGATTTACCACGCACGCATGGCTGTGTGATTCTTTGGGCTCTGCAAGACGGGAGAGATCCAATCGGATCAAGAGCCGGCTGCCACCACGCGATCTTTCTTTAACAGAGAAGAAGCTCAATTAGGCAAACGTGTGGGCTTGATCGCATGTGTACATGACGAATAGGATTTTCCGATCCGATTCCTATCTTCCTTTACACCAATTGCAATGCAAATCAGTTTCCTTTTTATTTAAATATAATTCTTTGCATGTCTTTTTTCTTACACATGCGCTGCCTCACGATTGAGTCGCTGGATCGCGTGTGTCGACGGGCAGCGTTTTCCTCCGCTCAAGCCCCCAACCACGACCGGATGCGGATTGGCCGGTGCACAGTTCACCCAGGAGCATGCGATCAACCGGGACAACCGATGCGACACAGGTCAATTTAATTGGATCAGAATAATTCACGCCACTGCAACCAGGTCGGCGGCGGTCACGGGCTGCCCTGCGCAGCTACATCAAACCTATTCCTGGTCTGAAACAATGGAGCCGCAAAGAAACCAACCGAGTCGCTCAGCTGCCACGGACTCCTCCCGCCTCCGTGGACTCGCCGCCGCGAACTCGCCATCGTGGATCTCTCAACGCTTGGGGACTCGCCATCGCGAGGTCGCCCTCGCGTACTCGCCTATCGCGAACTCACCCAGCGCGGACTCGCCTGCCACGGGGTCGCCGTAGCGACCTCGTCCTCGCGGCCCCGCCATCTACGACTTCGCCATAACGTGACGCCCGTCCGCCGCGTCGACTCCGTGTCCGCCGCGTCGACTTTTTCTCGGCTCAACGCCGTGCGACCCCGTTCGCTACATCAAATGCGTACGCCGCGCCTAGTAAGGGACATTCATCGTCCGAGTCGCCAGATAGGGTCACATGCCACGCTGCATGGACTCACCACTGGGTGTCTCTTCCCCCCGGGAAAAATCTATTCGCCTTTGTCAACCTTTGAAAGAGCGACTCGCAATGGCCAAGTAGTGCGGACGAGAACTCGCAAACCGAGCCTCGGATCGTCCACGAAAAACGCTAACCGAGAGCCATCATTGGAGTCGCCTTGCTCGACTGGCCTTTCGGGCCAAGACAAATGGTAGTGCTACACAAACAGCACCATGTCCTCCTCAACCTTAGACAGTGCGACTCGCACGGCCAAGTACTGCGGACGAGGACTCGCAAACCGAGCCACGGATCGTCCAGGAAGAACGCCAAGTCGAGAGCCATCTTTGGAGTCGCCATGCGACTGGCCCCCCGGGCCAAGACGAGAGACTCGCTAACAAAACAGCGCAATCATCATCGCGGACTCGCAATCATCGCGGACTCGCCACACTCGGGGACTCTCCCTTCGCGGACTCGCAATCATCGCGGACTCGCCACACTCGGGAACTCTCCCCTCGTGGACTCGCAATCATCGCGGACTCGCCACACTCGGGGACTCTCCCCTCGCGGACTCGCAATCATCGCGGACTCGCCACACTCGGGGACTCTCCCCTCGCGGACTCGCAATCATCGCGGACTCGCCACACTCGGGGACTCTCCCTTCGCGGACTCGCAATCATCGCGGACTCGCCACACTCGGGAACTCTCCCCTCGCGGACTCGCAATCATCGCGGACTCGCCACACTCGGGGACTCTCCCCTCGCGGACTCGCAATCATCGCGGACTCGCCACACTCGGGGACTCTCCCCTCGCGGACTCGCAATCATCGCGGACTCGCCACACTCGGGGACTCTCCCCTCGCGGACTCGCAATCATCGCGGACTCGCCACACTCGAGGATTCTCCCTTCGCGGACTCGCAATCATCGCGGACTCGCCACACTCGGGAACTCTCCCCTCGCGGACTCGCAATCATCGCGGACTCGCCACACTCGGGGACTCTCCCCTCGCGGGCTCGCAATCATCACGGACTCGCAATCATCACGGACTCGCCACGTTCGCGGACTAGCTCGACCTCGCCACTCGCCATGCTCGGTAGCAACCACTACTATTTTCAGAATATGCATCTCTAAAGAGCCTCAAGTCGCCTCTACAAGCCAACTCGAGCCTCGGGGACTACTCCTAGGCATGCTGCATGTACGCGTGGTTGCACGACCGCGGCTCTCCCTCTTCGATTCGTCACCGCGGACTATCCCTCGCGTACTCAACACGCTCGGGGACTCACCACCGTGGACTCGCCCTCGCGTACTCGACGCGCTCGGGGACTCGGCGCGCTACAGACAGCGGCACTCGCCGGTCGATCGGCCTCGCCGCTCTCCGTGCTCGGGGACTCGGTGCCCGTTGGTTGCTCGTCCTCAATGCTCGCCGGTCGCTCGACCTAGTCGCTCTCCGTGCTCGGGGTCTCGACGCTCGCCGGTCGCTCGACCTCGCCCCTCGCCGCGCTCAGGGACTCGGCGCCCGCCGGTCGCTCGACCTCGCCGCTCGTCGCGCTCGGGAACTCGGCACTTTAGGGTCGCTCGAACTCGCCCCTCGCCGCGCTCGGGGACTCGGCACGCTCCATGTTCGGAGACTCGCCACAACTGGCGTCTTCACCGACACCCTACGTCTTTCGCCAACTGGTCATCACTGACTGGCTCACGCCGATTGCCTCCCGCTTCATGATTCTTTTCTATGTTCAGGAGCTCGTCGCCGATTCGCCACGACCCATCGTCAAGACTCTCCGCGCCCTACCTCAAGCCCGCGTAGAATCGACAACGCGCTCGGGGACTACTGATGGGGGAATACCAATCGGGGTATACCCACGAAGCGGATTCGCCAGCTGGATCGAGCCGACTAAAGCCAAGCCCGGAGCGGGTCGACTCGCCCAATACGGCGAGTGGCGCATGTTGCACCCAGGCGACTGGCGCCGACTGGAGGCCCAAGACGGCGACTCCAATAGAAAGCCCACTAAAGCAATTGTAAACCCTAACTGGCTGCATATATAAAGCCACCAAGGGCACCCCCAAGGGGTACGTCATATTAGATCTAGTCTCCCCCACCGCCTCCGGCGGCTCCATTGTAATCCAATCTATGATCATATACTGGATTGATAGCAGGACGTAGCGATCCTCCACCGAGGGGACGTGAACCTGGGTACATCATGTGCCAATCTCGCTCCCGGATTCTCCTACGTCGCCTTGCTCCCTCTACGTAAGCTACCCCCAGTAGCATCTGTCGTGCAATACCATGACATTTGATGTTGATCTGGAGGGGCTTGGAAATCTCTTTTGCTTGCGCGATGGCGGTGTTGATGAAGTTGCCGGCAAGAACCATGCATTCCTTTGCTGGAGGACGCGACCGGGTTAAGCCCATAGGAGCTGCAAATTCCGACAAAGGAGCACATGAGTTCAAGAGTTCAAAGTATCCAGACTAGAGAAATCCAAGACGGAGAAAACATACTGAAAATGCTGGCCTCAGCTTGCCATAGGGTGTCCGCCATGGAGTCCCGTTCTTGTTGGAGGTGCTTATACGCCTCATGATGGCGTTGATTCTGCTCATCGGCAGCTTCCTTATGATCTCTTAAGATAGAGATCTCCTCCTTCAAGCGGTTGATCTCCTCGGTGGCGGAGTCCTGCAGGGCCTTCATTGAATCCTCATGCATCTTCAACATGTCCTGCCTCTCCTGCTTGAGGATTTTGTTCTCGCTATCCAGCTGCTGAATATGCTTGGATTGCTCAACAATATCCTTGGCCTTGGCAACATATTCTACAAGTCGGAGAAAGCAAAGTACAAAGTGAGTACTCGGAGAATGTGGGCACAAAACCAAGTCAGAATGCGAAAAAGAAAACAGACACTTGCTCTTGGTAATCTGTTCCTTCAAGAAGGAAGTTTTACCCTTTCCGGCTTCCAAGTCTGCGCGCATCTTCTGGTACTTGTCATTGTTCATGCCCCTCCGAGCATTCTCATTCTGTGGGAAAAATAAAAAGTTAAACGTTGTTTGGTCCACTTGGAGCATCTAGCCGGAAAACTTCCACCTAGACGCTCGGGGGTTACAGCGAGAGTTTTTACCTTAACAAAATTCTTAGTCTTTCTTTAAGCATCTAGTCAAAACTTGTTCAGTTTTTGATTAGACGCTTGGGGGCTACAGTATTAAGTTTTTAACTCGGATATATGCTTAGCTTCTCTTTAAGCATCTAGTCGGAACTAATTCAGTTACAACTAGAGGCTTGGGGGCTACAATATTGAAATTTATAAACACTGTGTATGCTACTCTTAAAGCATCTAGTCGGAATTATTCATTCCACCTATATGCTTGGGGGCTACAGTGAGAAGTTTTCTACCTTAGTTACTCTTAGAGCATTCAGATGCAAAGACCTATGGTTTTCCGTCTAAATCCTCGGGGGCTATAGTGGGATACTCATATGAAATAAAAAAGGCAAATAAAACTTACAAGTGCAATGATCTTGAGGTTGGTAGCGCTCTCGGCCAGCAGCTTGCCAAAGGATACGCTGTTTCCTCGCAAGATCTCTGCTTGACGGAGGAGCTCCTCGAGACCGCACGTCGGAGATGTCGGCACCACACCAGGAACCAGAGCAGTGCTACCCGGCGTAAGTGCCGGATAGACTATCTTCGGGAACTCTATGGGTTTCTAGGGGGCGAGGACGCCGCCTTCGGCAGAAGTACCAGCTTCCACCATCGCCTTACCACTACCGATGGCATCCTTAGCCGGAGCTTCAGCCATTTGGTGGGCAGCACTCTTCTGCGTCGCCTGCTCGCCGACAACAGCGAGCTCGGTAGAGGCACCTGAGTCCACTTCCATGGCGAAAGGGAAGATGCTTCCTTGGCTTGTGAGCTTGTCGGAGCGGAGGAGGGATTGACGGTAGGAGCGGCAAGGGCGATGGCGGGAGATGCGTCGCGATGCAGCATGTCCTTGATGGTTTTAGAAGCCCCCAATATTTTGGAGGTCTTCTTCAAGCTGGTCGTGGCTTTCTTTTTGAAACATGCAAAAAATGCATAAGTACAGGAATAAGACAAGACAAATGGACAATGTCGGAGAGAAAGAAGCTTACACAAGTGGGGGTGCTTTGGCAAAGGGGATCCCAGTAAGATTTCTTTTCTCCGCCTCCAGGGCGGCGGTAGTCTTTTTGGAGGCTCCACCCTCCGTCTTCTTATTCTTGCCTCCGTCGGCAACGTCAGAGGTGGAGCTCTTCCGCTTTCATGCCACCGGAGCATCATCGTCAGACACGACGGTGACTTCCTTCATCCTTGGATCATAGATTTGAGGAGCCATGTTGTCCTCATCTATGTCGCTAAGCTGTTAAGTGAAGAACCACCGTGTTAGATGGGATGACAATTGCTAGACGGAAGAACTGGAGTATATGTCATACACGGAAAATAAGCAGTTACCTTTGGGCACTTGCTCTCTACGAACATGTCGTAGGTGATGGTGAAGCCACGCTTCTTGTCCTTCACATTTATGATGTCCTTGAGGCGAAGCTTGACGGAGTCGCTCGAGAAATTATCCACGGAGATGCGGAGGCTATCCCTTCTATCGCTGGTATACTCGTGCATCAGCTTCGAGCGGTGCTGCAGAGGTTGGATTCGCCTGACGAACCAGCACATGGCTAGGTCCAAGCCGGTCAAACCCGTCTCTACGAACCACTCTATCCGCCTTATAGCGCGGGAAGCGTCGATGTCGGAGGGAAGGGAGGCCTGGGATCTCCATGTCGGGGCTTCGGCGGCGGCTCCATCAACGAAGTCCGGGTACGCTACTTCTTGGTTAGCCAGAGGGATATCTGGACCGTAGAAGTAAGTGCGCTACCAGTTTTTGCAGGATTCGTGGCCGACGATGTCGGGGAACCGCCGGCCAGGACGGATATTGAAGCTTATGGTGCCGCAATTTCTAATTTCATCCTTGTTGGCCCCGGCTTCGCGTTTGACGGTGAAAAAATACACGAGGAGATCTAGCCTAGGCCTAATACCTAGGTAACCCTCACAAAGCGCCGCGTAATTACTAAGCGCTAGGATACTGTTGGGAGAAAGGTTTTGGGGCTATACTCGGTAGTGGTTGAAGACGGCAAGGAAGAAGTTAGAGATGGGAAGGGAGACGCCGCGTACCAGTTGGGCTTTGAGGTACACCTTTTCTCCGGCTTGGGGAGAAGGTGTAACCTCGCCGGCCGGCGCCGCCAGGAGAGCCCTCCGTCGCGGGGAGGTAACCCTCGACGATCAGCTCCTGGATGTCACGGTCCGTGATATCCAAACTGCGCCATTCGCCCTTGTGGGAGTCGTTGTCCTCCTCTAGCAGCTCCAGCGCCGCTAGATTGTGGTTGCCGCCGGTGGACTCAACCACAGCAGGGACGGGGATGACCAAACCCTCTGGGGGCACGACGACAGAGCTCGCCGGCTTCGCCCGACGCTGCCGTCGAGGGAGTAGAGCTGCTGCTGGCCATTGCGCGAGTTTGGAAGTGACTGGCGAGATTGGGAGTTAGGGTTTTTCGCGAGATTGCACGGAGAGCTCGAGTAGGCGCTCGCTGGAGGAGGAAGACGATGCGAGGAGAGAATGAGGTTAAAAGTAAAAATTCCACCACAGTTACTATTTATGATCTCCAACATCAAGATTCGTCCAGCTTGATTGGACGGTTGCCGCGTAGACGACGTGTGTGCGAACATGCGCAGAAATTTCGCCACATCCCAACCATCGCCGCCAACGGTTCGTATCGCTCGCGCGGGAAAATCGGACATGATTGCGTTTTCTGCATATGTAAGTTACGAGGCGTCGCTGACCTATGTCTACGTCACCCTAGTTGTCATAGGCAGATGAACCATCACATTAGAAGATTCCGACATGGACGGATCCAATCCGGCTACGGAAGAGTACGATGGGAGATTCAGCATTTCTCCGACTTACAAGTTGAAGACGGAGAAAACCTTGTAGGGTTCTTTGGGAGGACTACAAAATATTGCTTGACGATTTGCCGACATCCATCTAGACGGATCATTCGACGTGAAGAGGCAAGACGACGCAAGATCTCAGAGTTCTCTGGGGGCTACTGTTGGGGATATGCTATATGGGTATCCTCATAGCATGTCTCTATCCGGATAACCCGGGTGGCCCACAGTTGGTAGCATGGCCTATGGCCTGCTGGGCGGCCCAGTTAGATGGATCCAGAAGGGAGGCCCATGCCGGATAAAGGAAGGCTACGGTGGAGTCACCAGCATACCCGGAGCCTTGGAGTACAAGACAAGCTAGACTAGTTATAGTCAGTGTAGGACTCTGTAACCTGTCCGACTAGGACTTTTCCCTGTAACCCTAGGACCTGGCGACTATATAAGTCGGGCCTATGGGAGCCTTTAGGACACGATAACTTAGACTTTCTAGTCACACCTCGCACAGCGAACCTATCTCTGTAACTCAGTGTATTGCCCTTATAGTGATTTATAGTAGGAGTAGGATTACGCCACCGTTGTGGGATCTGAACCTGGATAAGCTGTGTTACCTCGTCCCCGTCAACCGTCCGCCTTCCCCCACGTCTCTAAACACGCACTGTGAGTACACCTCCATGGCGTACTCGTCGGCAACACCACGACAATAATCTAAGATTGGGGGGAGTTGATACGTCCAAAACGTATCTACTTTCCCGAACACGTTTGCTATTATTTTTCCTCTAAACTTATGTGATTTGGATACAACTAGCACGGACTGACGCTGTTTTCAGCAGAATTACCTTGGTGTCTAGTTTTTGTGCAGAAAATCAACTATCAGGAAAAATCCCGGAAAATATGCCAAAAATTATATTTCACCAGAAGACCCACGGAGCCAGAAGACGAGATGGAGAAGGGGCCTGGGGGCCCATACCCATGCCAGGCGTGGGCCCACCTCTGGCCGTGCCTAGGGGGTGCAGCCACCCCAGGCACCCCCTCGGCCTTCCTCTGCGCCTATAAGTTGCCTCTCGACCTAAAAATCGAGGGGGGTTCAACGTTTTTCCAGAAAGAGTTCCGCTCCACCGACGCCACCAGAAACCAAGATTCGGATCCAGAAACTCCGTTCTGGCACCCTGTCGGGACGGGGAATTTGGAGAGGATCATCGCCATCGTCATCACCAATGCATCTCCATCAACCATCGATGTTTCCCTCATCCATGAGTGAGTAATCCTCTGCTGTAGGCTTGGGGATGGTAGGATTGGATGAGTTCTATCATGTAATCGAATAAGATCTGTTAGGGCATAGTGCCTAGTATCTCTATTAGTGCTATTTGACTTTGTCGCAACTTGTTGTGCTTAATGCTTGTCACTAGGGCCCGAGTGCCATGATCTCAGATCTGAACTTATTATTGAATCATTATGATAGTATTGTTTGTGATCTTATCTGCAAGTTGTGTACACATATCATTGTCCGGATCCAAAGGCCCTGAAGTGACAATAATTGGGACAACCGGAGGGGGTGGCTGTGGTGTGAGGATCACATGTGTTCATGGAGTGTTAATGCTTTGCTCCGATGCTCTATTAAAAGGAGCACCTTAATTGCCAGTAGTTCCCTAGAGGCCCCGCTGCCACGGGCTGGCTGGACAGAAGATGTTGTGCAAGTTCTCATTGCGAGCACGTATGACTACATTTGGAGCACATGCCTAGTATTGTTTAGTACTTGGATGCTTGTTATTATTTATCTGCAATGCCCTAGATCTTGAAGTTACATGTTTAGACTCGTCCATGCAACGCCCATCCATCCATCCCTATGCCTACCGCACTCGAATCCCACTGTTACCGTTACTGTTACTATTGCTCCTGTTTCACTGTTGTTGTTGCTACTGATAAAGTTCTGTGAGCAAGAACTATTTCCAGGTGTAGCTGAATTGACAACTCAGTTGTTAAGGCTTGCAAGTATTGTTTGGCTCCCCTTGTGTCAAATCAATAAATTGGGTAATACTGCCCGCGAAGACTGTTGCGATCCCCTACACTTGTGGGTCATCAGTGACTTCTCCAAAAGAAGTGTGCTGGGGTCCAACCAACTTATTGCAGCAAACAAAAGAAAAGAAAACTAAATACAAAAACAAAGACGCTCCAAGAACAACACAAGTGCATGAAAAAAATATAGTATCTTGAAAGAAGACCTGAGATTTTTGTTGATGAAGAAGGGGATGCCTTGGGCATCCCCAAGCTTTGACGCTTGTACCTCTTAAATATTTATTGGGGTGACACGGGTGCATCCCCAAGATTGAGCTTTTGTCCATAGTTCATCTCATCACTTCATGCTCTCCCTACACCTGAAAATTTCATTCAGACAAAACTTCACACAATCTTTATTACCAGCATTAGTGTATTCAAGATAATAAGCCTTTGGGGTTTAGTTTCAACTGAAATAAATCATCCATTAAAAATAAGCTACTGTAGCAATTCCTTTTAAAAGCTCAAGTGATCAAAAGAACTCAAAAGAAATCGATTTAAGAGGCAAATGCAAATAATGGTAGAAATCTATCAAAACAGACCTGCAAGTAAAGACTGATTTTTTTGAAAATTGTTTGTTGCTCAAATCGATAAGTGCAAAACTAACGATAGTTGGGTAATTAACAGGGGCATGTGCACAAAAAAGTGCAGATCAATACGACATTCTGGGATTTTTCACGATTGTTATGGCGAAGCACAGAAATCTGTTTCGGGACAACATCTTCCCTAAATCTTACTTCCCTCTCATTAGAGGCTATTCTTGGCACAAAAACCAAACAAAAAGGATAAGGAGAGGTTATTACAGAGGTAATAACTTCCAAGACTCAACAAAAGAAAAACTTACTGAAATAAAAATTGGGTTATCTCCCAAGAGTGCTTTTTTTAACGCCTTTCAGCTAGGCACAAAAAGCAAGAATCAAGTATTTTCAAATGAAGAAGCATTAAGATTAATACCAGAAATATCTTCAACAAGGAAAGGTATCTTATCCAAATAATTTATAGAGGATCCTCTCTCAATACTCTTGGGTTCACTACTTTCATCAAATGGGTTTTTAGGAACAATCCAATCAAAATTCTTTTCCAAGGCTTAATGCATTCCTACATGTTTAAAAGGTATTGGTATTTTAATGTCGTCCCCATTTTTGGGTTTGGTTTTGTCCAATTTTTCTAGTGTACCAATAACATCTACACATGAGCCTAGCATATTAAAACAATCAAAGACCTTTCTAGCTTCTATAGCAACATTATTAAATTTTTTAAGCAAAGTTTCTAGGATAAAATCTCTCTTTTCAGTGTTCTCGATATCATGGAGTTTAAGAAACATTAGATGCATCATGGGTCTAAGGTTAACAAACCTGGCCTCCAACATGTGAACTAAATAAGCAGAAGCGGTTTCATAATTTGGAGCATGTTCTGCTAAGGATCTATCCTTAATATCTTTATGCTTACTAACATGATTAAAGAATTATTCAATATTATCTTTCCTAATTATAGAACCACTACCTATTGATAGGACTTTCAGGGTGAACTTAGGGATCAACATAATGAGCTAATAACAAGGTAACAAAATAATAACTAAAGAAGGAAATATATTATTTTTTTTGATAAAAAGAAGCAAACCAAACAAAGCAAAACAAAAACAAAGTAAAGAGATTGGTTGTGAGAGACTCCCCTTGCAGAAATCTTCTTTCTCCCCGGAAACAGCGCCAGAAAAAGCTTGATGATGGCTCGGTTGATGTAGAGCCTGTTGGGAACCCCAAGAGCAAGGTATGATGAGTACAACAACAAGTTTTCCCTCAGTTATAGAACCAAGGTTATCGAACCAATAGGAGAAAGAAACCACTTTAGAAGGTGTTGCAAGCAACGGGGAACCTACACACAACACAACCAAAATACTCTGCCCCAACTGATCAATGATGTTGTCAAGCTCACTGGTTTTGCTAAAAACAAAGGATTAAACGTATAGTATGGAAGAAAGTAATTGCTTGTGGTAATTGCAGAAAGTAAACAGTAAATAGTAGTTGGAATATCAATGGGAATGAATGGACCAGGGTTCACACTTCACTAGAAGTTTTCTATCCATAAGATAAATAACATGCTGGGTGAAAAAATTACAGCGGGGCAATTGACAAATAGAGAATGCATAACAATGCATGTACATGACATGATGATCACTATGAGATTCACTTGGGCATTGCAACATGATACATAGATTGTAATCCAACTGCATCTATGACTAATAATCCACCTCCAGGATATCCGAACAACCCTCAGGTATTAAGTTGCAAGCAAGAGATAATTGCATTAAGCAAAGTGTGTAATGTAAACAATACAATTGCCCTTGGACAAAGGATTGTTGTTTTCTCCCTAGTAGCAACAGGACATCTACAATCTTATAAGTTTCTATCACTCTCCCAGATTACTAGAGGCATGAACCTACTATCGAGCATAAATACCCCCTCTTGGAGTCACAAGCAAATACTTGGCCAAAGTAACTACTAGCAACGGAGAGCATGCAAGATCACAAATAACATAGACATGATAGAAAAATAATCAATCTGACATAATACTCAATATCCATTGGATCCCCGCAAACACAACATGTAGCATTACAATAAGATGATCTTAATCATGATAGGCATCTCACAAGATCTAAACATGGTAGCATAAAATAGGAGAAACAACCATCTAGCTACTGCTATGGACCCATAGTCCAAGGATGAACTACTCACACATCACTCTGGAGGCAGGCATGGTGATGAAGAAGGCCTCCGAGATGATCTCCCCTCTTCGGCAGGGTGCCGGGAAGAGCTTCAAATCCCTCCCATTCTAGGGATGACGGTGGCGGCGGCTATGGACTTTTTCGTGGAATTCTGATCAGGTAGTTAGGGTTTTTGCCTCAGGGGGATTATAAGGCGAAGGGGCAAGGTCGATGGATGACCGAGGGGCCCACACCAGGGCCAGGTGTAGCCAGGGGTGGACCCACACGGCCCCCTAGTGTGGCTGCCTCGTGGCGCCTCTTCGTCTCTCCTTCAGACTCCGTGTCATGTCGGTAAAAATAGGAACTTCGGCTTTTGTTTCGTCCAATTCTGAGAATATTTCTTTACTAGTTTTTCTGAAACAAAAAACAACAGAAAACAGGAAACTGGCTCTGTGGCACTTGTTAATAGGTTAGTTTCAGAAAATGGATAAAAATACCACAAAGTGTGGACAAAACATAAGATAGTTGGTGTAAAACAAGCATGTAGAATCAAAAATTATAGATACGTTTGCAATGTATCATGCTGCAGGTGCATCGTCCCTTGCATGGACAGTCCTGGACCATGCCAACTCGTTGATATAACTAGAGAGAGAGATTGGAGAGGAGGCACATAGAGGAGGAGGATAGATCCCAACTTATGGGATCCAATTGTGTGTTGTGTGTCTCTCCTCCTCCAAGGGGGCCTTTATATAGGGGAATGGGGAAGGCACCCTTACCCCCACCAAGGAAACCCTAATGAAAAAAAGGGGGGTAAGGGGAGGCTCCCAAGGGAAGGGGGCAGCCCTAGGACGCCCCCAAACCCTAACCCTAGCCACCGGCCAAGGGGGCAGTCCTAGGCACCCAAACCCTAGCCTACGCACATGGGCCCTTCCCCTCTCTTCTAGTTTTTCCCTCATGGGCCCTTTTCCCCTAGGAAGTTTGGCCCACTAGTGGAATACCCATTCAAATTAGATTTTAATATTATATTTAATATATTTATTAATATGTAAATACATATTACAAAATCCGAGTTGACCCTAAACACCTTTCAGTTCCCCTTCGATATACTTTGAACAACTTCGGAACTTCCCGGAATAATTCCGGTCCCCTCATGGAACTTTTCTGGTTTCCTTTCTTTCTCTGAACAACTTCGGATCTCTCTCCATGGAATAATTCCGGCTTTCTCTTTCTCTTACAATGGTTCCAACTTACGAATGATCTCTAGCTCATCATACCCTTAAGTGGATCCCCCCACGGCTCGAGAATGGCACAGACATGATCTCCATGAATGATCAATATTGCGACCGGGATGCCCATGATGATCAATATACATTCTAGATGACGATGTCATTTGAAACGTAAATGTCGAGTCTAATTCCCTTTGTTTCTTTGATACTAATTGTCCGAGATCCGATCGTTAGGTATCACCATACCTTGTTTAATCTCATTACCGACAAGTACTATTTCACTTGTTACCGCGATATCACATCCCCGTGACCTAGTCACATGTTGCAACATTATGGATGTAGTCTCGCCAAGTCGGCCGAAACGTATCTTAACCGTCACTAGGTGAACAAATACCGATCTTTATGTATAGGCCTCAACCTATTTCTTCAGATACCCAACATGCATCTTTATAATCACCATTTCACCGAGTGACGTTTGATGCAGTCAGAGCTGCCTCGAGAGACGGTTATTAATATGATCTCACGGTCTAAGGAGGAGACTTGTTTTTTGACTATTCCAATGATGAACCTCATGACTTGACCGTGTCGCAATCTTTGAGGAATGTTCATCACATCATTCACTAATGATATGACCTCGTTGTCAACTGGTGCCGAAGAACCAACATGATCAGGAAACCTTGATCATCGATTGACCAACGAACTAGTATGAATAGAGGCTACTAGGGACTTCTATTTCATATCACACATGTATCAATGTTTCCACTTGATACAGTTATAGCATAATATGAAACTATTACAAACTTATTAGAATATTACAATAATAAACCTTTTTTCATTTTCCTCTAGGGCATATTCCCTTCAGTCTCCCACTTGCACTAGAGTATAAATAATCTAGCTTGCATTTACTAATCATAAACCATATCACATATGCGTTAATTGATCATGCACGCTCATGGGAAAATGCCATGTTCCTGTTCTGTTTTACGAGATCAGTGTGTATTTTGTAAATCATTAATGTCTTCCTAATTTTTATATTCACTCCATTATCTCATAATGGGTTGAAGTATTCATTTGACGACAGAGTGAGACTTTCTTTATATTGTTTACAATGACGGTCGTTGAGTCAATTTAACTTTCAATGTTTTCATGTAAACTCTGAAAACACACTTAGCAGAAGTCAAACTTCCTCAGCCAAAATATTCTTTTTATCTTTATGAAGATCCTAGTGCATAAAATGCAACTATGTGCCTTAATTTGCTTCTTGCCATTTAAGAACAATCTCAACTCTGGTTCAGTGATTAACTCAGGAATCACCTCAAGACATGTTCTTCCAACCAAATCCTTGGGTCATATTACATTGAGTATACAACATGGTTGTATGGAAGAACCTATGACTGAAGCATAGGAGATGCAATGCATCTCTTTCTTTCTAAACATAGTTGTAATATTGAGACTAACTCAATGCTTTATACAAGTAAGAACTTGTTTCTTATCTTGTTTCATTCTAAACTACTTCAGAATCTTGTCTAGGACTTTCTGAACATTTTCAGAATCAAGTCCAAAAAGCATTCGACAATAATGTTTATTAAACTCACTAGTCTATCTCGATAGATTACATTATTTAATAACTTCTTCAACTTCATCCATATTTACTAGATTAAATATTATTAATACCAATCGCATCATTCATATATGTCATCCACATATTTCAGAATGATAACACGCTCCCACTCAAATATGGCATCCATATATGAGATCCAGGGATTTCACTTAGCTTCCACTCAAATATGTCTCCTACATATTGAATCTTAGCCAAGCCACTAAAGCTCCCACTCAAATGAAAGTCCTCTCAATAATCTTGGACATTCTAAAATTCTTTGATCATCGTCAAATTGAGAATTATAGATACGAGTTCCCAATATCCATATATTGCTGGTGTAAATCCAATAGACTCAAGCATCGCTACATTTATAGTCAACTCCTTGAATTGTACAAACATTCTTCGCGACAAATCAAGCTTTATGTCTTTCATTAAGTTTAATTTCTCTCTTATTACTTTGCAGTCATTTAGAAATATCGAGTAAACATCTTTACTTAATAAGATCAAGTAACATCTTACTTTGCAATCTTAAATGTAAATTAATATAGGATCTTATGACTCCTAGTAATTTCTCGCACTTAGATCCATCATGCTTCTTTGTATTTCGTAGGTATGTCTTGTTCAAAACATGACAATTAAATCAATAATATAATTCCGCAAACTTGCAGAATATATCTTTGAATCCTACTTTCTTTTGTAAAAGTATTCGCTGAAAATTTATGATCACTATCATTAGTTTCTCCTCTACTAGTAAAGTTCGGTTTCACAAAACAAATTTCGCTGCGCCACTCAACCATCAAGAGGTAAAGTCAAATACCTTGTTTTGGACTTTTACTTTCTTCCACCTGTATCGTCATCAATACACATCAAACCTTAGGACAACAGCAGGTTTGCCCTTTGTGGAAAATGTATTCATAGTTTCCTAAGAATACACTACAAAGACTTGTTTCTTCGCCAAGTTTTCAAATCATCTAAATCTCTAAAAACTCGAACGTGCCATAACTCTTATGGTGTTATTTCCACGAACCTTTAGATGTTGCTTTGTGTTTCAAACGAGTGTTTTCTTATTTATATATTTAACTCTAAACGATAACTACAACCCTGATAAGATATAATATTAGACCATATGTATCTAATACATAATGATTACGATGTTAGACATATCAACACCTTTAATTTGTCCAATTATCATAATTTGTGAAACATCTTTCACAAGTCCTTTTATGCCAATATTAACTTAAATACTTTAGTCATATTGATCAAATCAAAAAGATTTTGTATTCTTGTATATCCCAATTTGTTTTGAACTCATTTGAAAAATTCTAATCATTTCAAAACTTCTATTTCATTAAGTAAATACACCTATTCACTTAATTCCATAATGAAATAATGATTTCCGCTATTTTTTGAAAATTTGATACATCACTATGTATAAAATTCAATATTTCTTCGCATATCACCGTTTTACCAGAATGCAGAGTTTCAGTCACTTTGCCAAATGAGGCATGGTTTTGCAAAGTCTCTAGATCAAATATCTAAGACCCCGATCTTCATTAAGAATGATAAACATGCAATAAACATCATGACTTAAAAAATAGTGTCATGTCATTATTAAACTTTGGATATATTTTAGCATTCTAATCCTTTATAAATGCTTAACCTATTATCATTAACATAGTGATGATAATAACTCATTTATAATCATAAGGTGACCATAAAGGTATTACTCATAAGAACAATACATCTGGCTTGTAACTTATTCATATGAATAATCGTCTTGCCAAAAGAAAGTCACACAAATAGGGATTACAAAATTTTATTCAAGTCCACTAATCTAAATGATAATCTTTGAGGGAAGGAGTGATGTCGGCCATCAACTAGTTTGCTTGCCGTCATCAAACCACATTGCCTCATTTCTAGCAATTCTCAAACATACCGTCCTGTTTTCATAAAACGGGACAAGTATCCAATACTTTGTAAATTGCAACGAGTTTTGCAAGAATTAAATTTATAACTTTGTATATCTGACATATACCCTTTTCATCCATGACCTACATTACAATCAAGCCCCTCTATATAAGAGTTCTCAACTCCAATGCAATGTTGCTAAGTGACTCTCCAAATATTCTGTTTTCATCCATGGAGGAAAGCTCATCCAATGGCTCATACTTTATGTGCTTGATTCTTTATAATACAAAATTGCAGCCAAACTTTCCACCAAATGGAAAATGGCTTATTGGATGACAATGGAGAAAACACAAATGTTGTGGAGTCATCAGACTATCTTCTACTCCCTCCATTCCTGAGGAAAGGGCGTATATTTTGGGGCGTGACGATTAAGGTGCGCATGCAACAAAAAAGAACTTCCCACCTTGCCCCTAATTAATATCCCCTTCCCCTTTAATTTCTCTCTCATTTAATTGTGTCTGCATCCTCGTTTCTCTCACGATAACTTCGCTTCTCCCCTCATGCGGCATGGCTGCCTCTTGTCCTGGTGCGCTCACTGCATGAGGCCATGGAAATCGCGAGCTTCCTACTCTGGTCGCGCATCAAGAACCACGACCAGGCAAGCACGAGTGCCCTCCCCTGGTCCTTGCCCTTCGTTTCCTCCTCCACGGTCTTGACATCAGCGCCCTCTGATGACTACTTGGTGGCGCCAGAGAACTTGGTGGTTGATGTGGAGTCTTGTTGGGAACCCCAAGAGCAAGGTGTCAAGCAGCACATCAGCAAGTTTTCCCTCGGTACAGACCGAGGTAATCGAACCAGAAGGAGGAAGGAAACGTCACACAGGTGTTGCAAGCAACACGGAGACCTGCACACACAAACTCAAGACTTTGCCCCAACGAATCAGTGAGGTTGTCAAGCTCACCGGTTTGCTGTAACAAAGGATTAAACGTATGGTGTGGAAGGTAATGGTTTGTAGCAAGTAAACAAGTAACAGTGGAAGATGTATTGATGGTAAAGATTGGACCGGGGTCCATAGTTCACTAGAGGTGCTCTCCTTAGATAAACAACATGGCATGAAGGGTAAACAAATTACAGCAGGGCAATTGACAGGAACTGAGCAAGGCATAACAATGCAATTACTAGTCAGAAAGATCCTATGAGATTCGATTGGGCAATACAACAAGATACATAGACCGCCATCCAACTGCATCTATGACTAGAAGTCCACCTTCAGGTTATCATCCGAACCCCCTCCAGTATTAAGTTGCAAGCAACAGACAACTGCTTTAAGCAAAGTATGTAAGGTAAACAGTCCACATGTTCCATGAACAATAGACCGTTGTTTTATCCCTAGTAGCAACAACACAT
The DNA here is from genome assembly GCA_916181665.1 of Avena sativa. Lineage (NCBI taxonomy): Eukaryota > Viridiplantae > Streptophyta > Magnoliopsida > Poales > Poaceae > Avena > Avena sativa. The sequence goes on from OV702282.1 coordinate 203,958,083, forward strand.
CTACAACCGAAGAGATTATTGTCACTTCCCTTGGAAACTAGAGGCATGAACCCACTATTGAGCATAAATAACCCCTCTTGGAGTCACTAGCAATTACTTGGCCAAGATAGCTACTAACAACGGAGAGCATGCAAGATCACAAACAACACAGACATGATAGAATCATAAAGACAAAACCATTAATCAAACCAACATAATAATCTCAATATCCATCGGATCCCCGCAAACACAACATGCATGATTACAAATAGATTAGATCTTGATCATGAACGGAGCTCACAAGATCAATACATGAAAGCACAAAGGAGGAGATACAACCATCTAGCTCCTACATGGACCCATAGTCCAAGGTGGAACTACTCACGCATCATACCGGAGAGAAGGCCTCCGGGATGATCTCCCTCCGGCAGGGTGTCGGGAAGAACTTCAGATCCCCCCGATCTAGGGACGATGGTGGCGGCGGCTACAGACGGTTTCGTGGAGATTTGATTGGGTGCTTAGGGTTTCTGCATCGGGGGCTTCTTATAGGCAAAGGGGGAGGCCGAGGAGGCGACCAGGGGGCCAAACCCTAGCCAGGCGCGGGCCCACCCCTGGCCGCACCTGGGGGGTCTGGCTGCCTGGCCCGCTTCCTCGTCTCCCCTCTGGACTTCTTGTTCCCCACGGAAAGTAATTGACTTTGACGTTTGTCCCGTCCAATTCCGAGAATATTTCTTTACTAACTTTTCTAAAACCAAAAACAGCAGAAAACAGGCATCTAGCACCGTTGCAACTTGTTAGTAGGTTAGTACCAGAAAATATGTAAAAAGCACCTCAAAGTGTAGACAAGCAAAGAAAAGTAGATACTAAACAAGCATGGAGCATCAAAAATTATAGATACGTTTCCGACGTATCAACATCCCCAAGCTTAACTCCTGCTCGTCCTCGAGTAGGTAAGTGATAAAAGAATAATTTTTGAGGTGACATGCACCCTCACAATAAAGATCCAACCATTTGCAAGCATTGAAAGCTAGGATCAAAGAACTCTAAACATGTGCATGAAATATGGACTTCTAATAATAGGACATAGTAACTATGCATGCAACATGACAAGCTAAAAACAAATATCATGAATAGTATGCATTGAAAAACGTTTGTTTGTTTCACATGCACAAAACATAGTATAGTGGCAATCAGCTTGTCCCTCATAGAGTATCAATATAGATGCATAGGACACCTTCAAAGTTCACAAGGATGACTAGAAACAAATAGCACAAGAACAAGTAATATCACAATATGCATCAATTAATAAGCTTTGGAACACTGCACACAGAATGACAACTATGCTCTCTTAATGGTGCCTAAAGGTAGAAGGTGGAGACTCAATAATGGTGGAAGAAAGACATTTTTTGTAAAGGAAGCAGGGATTACAAGTTTCAAAAAGAGCTTCCAAAAATTATGGTACTTGTTAGCTTTCAGCCCTCATTGCCCCTATCATAAGCATCTTGAAGTGGTTAAGGTTAAATATGGAGTATATGCTTGACGAAGTATAAGTTGGCAATCTCAAGTCCCTTGAATACGAGGGCCACACCTCATGCATACTCAACTTTGGGTCTAGGTAAGTTCTTGTCATTGTAAGTATTTTTCATATCATTGAGAACCGCCAACGGGGTACCCCTTGCACATGGTACAGGAGCTTTCCCATAACCAAAATGACAAGGCAAGCAGACAATGAGCATCTCAGCAATCTTCTTATGTACCATATGCATAGCTTTTTATTGAGGATGCTTAATAGATAGCTCATTATGGTGATGCTGCAAGTTTCCACCATTATTAGGCATGGCTTAGGCTAGCGGTCCAGGCTTTTCTCTATCACAGGATACAAACTCCATGGACTTACAAGTTCCCTCTTTATTTCACACCGGTGACATCCATAGACAAATGAACATGATATCAACTGAGTACAAAGTACAAGTGCAATGTTGCAAACGTTCCCCGTGACAGCACGGTTCTGCTAATTCCAACTTATAAGTGTGCCATCAAGTTCGTGAGGGCTTTAATCACTAAGTTTTCACATAACAAAATAGTTTTTAATTGGAAGATAATTGAAAACAAGAATATACTTGTAATGGTGTAACACACCATGCATAGGATTTTATAGTGGACACTTTGGAATAACTTGGTTTCTTGGGAGTTGGAAGCATGAGTAGAACTTACTCATACAAGTGGAGGCTAGCAAAAGACTGGGAGCAACCAACTAAGAGAGCATAATGGCCATAATCATGCAGTGCAACAAAGCATACTAATCAAAGCAAAGAGTGGTACTACAAGTCGAGGACTAAATGATCATAGAGGCTAATGGTGACTTGTCATAGTCATAACATGGTGTGAGCATGTGCCAGGTAAATCCAAGCAAAGCATCAAAGGAGAATACCACAATACTATGCTTTTGCATGCTAAAACAACGCATAATTTCTTCAAGGCACACTAAGCAATCCCAATTATTTGGAATAAGACATGCTACAGCAATAATAACTAAGCATAAGGTCAAAACAACACCTAGCATGTCATGCTAAAGTCTAAGTCACAGTCAATGCAAGCTCCTCTTGCACTTCAAGCAAGAACTTACTACTCCTTTCTAACACCAAGCAACTTATTTGCAAAACAACACAGCGAGAACGGGGGTCCAAACTTCTTTATTCAAGCAAACTAAACAACCTAAGCAAATACAACGAAAACTAACACTCTCCAAGAACAACACAACTGTGCATGAAACAATAAAAACGAAGTGTCTAGACAGACCTGAGCTTTTTATTGATGAAGAAGGGGATGCCTTGGGCATCCCCAAGCTTTGACGCTTGTACCTCTTAGATATTTCTTGGAGTGACACCATGGTGGCATCCCCAAGCTTGAGATTTTGTCCATTCTTCATCTCATTGCATCATTATCTCTCTATACCTGAAAATTTTTCCTTCATACAAAACTAGACACAATCTTCATTAGCAACATTAGTTTATTCAAAAGATATTAGACCTCTTGGCAAAGCTTTGAAACAGCAAGACTTTACACTAAAAACACAAGCTACTGTAGTAACTCCTTCAAAAAGCTCAATTCACCTAAAGAGAACTCAAAAAGGAATCAATAAGAAGCAAATGCAAATAATGGCAGAAATCTGTCAAAACAGACCAGCGGGTAGAAACCGATTTTTTCGAACATCTTATGTTGCTCAAATAAAAAAGTGTTGAACTAACGAAAGTTAGATAACATACTGGGGGATTTATTCGTAAACTTTGAGCTCAATCCGAGTTATAGAGACTCCTCACGATTGTTTTTGGTGGGGGACAGAAATCTGTTTCGGGACAGCAACTCCCCAAATCTTACTTCCCTCTCATTAGAGGTCATTCTTGGCACAAAAAGCAAACAAAAAGGATAAGGAGAGGTCATTACTGAAGTAACTTCCAAGACTCAAGGAAACTCTTGGGTTATCTCTCAACAAGTACTTTTCTTTAACGCCTTTAAGTTACGCACAAGAAGCAAGAAGAATCAAGTATTTTCAAATGAAGAAGCATTAACATCAAATCTTGCTTTCAAAGGAGGAGAAAAAAACAACTTCTCTCTCCTCATAGGGAAGTGTTCAATACCTTTCTTGAATGGAAAATTATATTTAATAGTGCCCTCTTTCATATCAATGATGGCACCAACTGTTCTAAGAAAAGGTCTTCCCAAAGTAATAGGACAAGAAGCATTGTATTCAACATCCAAAACATAGAAATCCAGAGGGACATAAGCATTGTTAACCATAATGAGAACATCATTAATACTCCCCATGAGTTTATTCTTAGCATTATCATTGAGTGGGACATCCAAATAACAATCTTCCAATGGTGGCAAATCAAGCATTTCATAAATCTTCCTAGGCATAATAGAGACACTAGAACCAAGATCACATGAAGCTTTGAGATCAAAGTCATTCACTTGCATATTAATAATGGGTTTCCAACTATCTTATACTTTCCTTGGGATAGAAGCTTTGTGTTTTAGCTTCTCTTCCTTAATCTTAACAAGAGCATCTGTAATGTGTTTGGTAAAGGCAACATGCATATCACTAGCATGAGGACTTCTAGCAAGCTTTTGCAAGAACAAATTACTTCAGAAATATTGCAACCATCAATATCAAAGTCAAACTTAGCATCACTAGTAGTAGGCTCAATAGGCTTAGGCATAGTAGGAGGAGGAATATGGACTACTTGTGGTTTAGTGGTGATGGTGCACACACTATTGTTCCTATCAATTTCAGCTTCCCTTTCCCACTTAGCATGAAGTTGAGCTAACAGCCTAACATTTTCATCAATAGTAACTTGTATGGCATGAGCAGTAGCAAAGGTATTTTCCATGGTTTCAGGTTTAGCAGCCATTTTATTAATCAAGGAGGACCGAGCTTTAGACAAAGAGGATATATTTTTCTCAACAGTTAAAAGCTTTTCCTCTATAGTCTTATTGAAAATGGTTTGTTTACTAATAAAGTCCTTTAGCATGACTTCAAGTTCAGAGGGGGCACTTCTAGCATTATTGTAAGAGCTTCCATAGGAATTGCTATTATTAGGAGGATAGGGCCTATAATTGTTGTTGCTACCAAAATTATTTCTATAGGCATTGTTGTTGAAATTGTTGTTTCTAATGAAGTTCACATCAACTTGCTCTTCTTGAGCAACCAAAGAGGCTAAGGGAACACTATTAGGATCTATAGGAGCTTTCCCATTAACAAGCATAGCCATAATAACATCAATTTTTTCACTCAAAGAGGAAGTTTCCTCAACAGAATTTACCTTCTTACCATGTGGAGCTCTCTTAACATGCCAATCAGAGTAGTTAACCATCATATTATCAAGGATCCTTGTTGCAGCACCTAAAGTGAGCCCCATAAAAGTACCTCCAGTAGCTGAATCCAACAGATTTTTTGAGGAGAAGTTCAAACCGGTATAAAAAGTCTGGATAATCATCCAAGCAGTGAGTCCATGAGTGGGACAATTTTTAACCAAATACTTCATTCTTTCCCAAGCTGTAGCAACATGTTCACTATCAAGTTGTTTAAATTTCATAATGTCACTTCTCATAGATATAATCTTAGCAGGAGGATAGTACTTGCAAATAAAAGCATCTTTGCACTTAGTCGAAGAATCAATACTATTTTTAGGCAAAGAAAGCAACCATTCTTTAGCTTTTCCCCTCAAGGAGAAAGGAAAAAGTTTGAGCTTAATAATATATCCATATACATCCTTATACTTTTGCATATCACAAAGTTCAACAAAGCTATTGAGATGGGAAGCAGGATCATCAGAACCAGCACCAGAAAATTGCTCTCTCATCACAAGATTCAATAAAGCAGGCTTAATTTCATAAAATGTAGCATCAGGAGCAGGTGGAGCAATAGGAGTACTTAGGAAATCATTGTTGTTGGTGCTAGTGAAGTCACACAACTTGGTGTTCTCGGCAGAGTTCATTTTGGCAAAGGTGGGCAAGCCAAAAACAACAACAACAGCTAGAGCAGGAACTAATTTTTTTGTGTTTTTGAATAAAGAAAGCAAACCAAACTAGACTAATTTTTTGGGGTTTGTTGAAAAGATTCAAACAAAACCAAGCAAAAGAAACTAAGCAAACTAAAAACAAATCAAAGAGAAAGGAAGTGAAGGACTCCCCTTGTGAAGACGTCCTTAGCCTCCCTGACAACAGCGCCAGAAAACTTGTTGCTGGATCTTGACGGGGAGGAAGAGGTTGAAGCTATTTTGTAGTTCCCCGACAATGGCGCCAGAAAACTTGTTGATGACTCCTTGGTGGCGCCAGAGAACTTGGTGATTGATGTGGAGTCTTATTGGGAACCCCAAGAGCAAGGTGTGAAGCAGCACAACAACAAGTTTTCCCTCAGTAGAGACCGAGGTTATCGAACCAGAAGGAGGAAGGAAACGTCACACAGGTGTTGCAAGCAACGCGGAGACCTGCACAACACAAACTCAAGACTTCGCCCCAATGAATCAGTGAGGTTGTCAAGCTCACTGGTTTGCTGTAACAAAGGATTAAACGTATGGTGTGGAAGGTAATGGTTTGCAGAAAGTAAACAAGTTGGAAGATGTATTGATGGTAAAGATTGGACCAGGGTCCATAGTTCACTAGAGGTGATCTCCTTAGATAAACAACATGTCATGAAGGGTAAACAAATTACAGCAGGGAAATTGACAGGAACTGATCAAGGCATAACAATGCAATTACTAGTCAGAAAGATCCTATGAGATTCGATTGGGCAATACAACAAGATACATAGACCGCCATCCAACTGCATCTATGACTACAAGTCCACCTTCAGGTTATCATCCGACCCCCCTCCAGTATTAAGTTGCAAGCAACAGACAACTGCTTTAAGCAAAGTGTGTAAGGTAAATAGTCCACATGTTCCATGAACAAGAGACCGTTGTTTTCTCCCTAGTAGCAACAACACATCTACAATCGAAGAGATTATTGTCACTTCCCTTGGAAACTAGAGGCATGAACCCACTATCGAGCATAAATACCCCCTCTTGGAGTCACTAGCAACTACTTGGCCAAGATATCTACTAACAACGGAGAGCATGCAAGATGACAAACAACACAGACATGATAGAATCATAAAGACAAAACCATTAATCAAACCAACATAATAATCTCAATATCCATCGGATCCCCGCAAACACAACATGCATGATTACAAATAGATTAGATCTTGATTATGAACGGAGCTCACAAGATCTATACATGAAAGCACAAATGAGGAGATACAACCATCTAGCTACTACATGGACCCATAGTCCAAGGTGGAACTACTCACGCATCATACCGGAGAGAAGGCCTCCGGGATGATCTCCCCTCCGGCAGGGTGCCGGGAAGAACTTCAGACACCCCCCCCCCCCACCGATCTAGGGATGATGGTGGTGGCGGGTATAGACGGTTTCGTGGAGAGTTGATCGCGTGCTTAGGGTTTCTTCATCGGGGGCTTCTTATAGGCGAAGGGGGAGGCCGAGGAGGCGACCAGGGGGGCCAAACCCTAGCCAGGCGCGGGCCCACCCTTGGCCCGCTTCCTCGTCTTCCCTCTGGACTTCTTGTTCCCGAAGGAAAGTAATTGACTTTGACATTTGTCCCGTCCAATTCCGATAATATTTCTTTACTAACTTTTCTAAAACCAAAAACAGCAGAAAACAGGCATCTGGCACTGTTGCAACTTGTTAATAGGTTAGTACCAAAAAACATGTAAAAAGCACCTCAAAGTGTAGACAAGTAAAGAAAAGTAGATACTAAACAAGCATGGAGCATAAAAAATTATAGATATGTTTCCAACGTATCACCCTCCATAGCCTTTTGCACGGCAAGTTCCTCGGGTGCGAACGGCCATGACTTATGCCTAGACGACCTCTTAGACAGGGATTGATGCAGACAGGATCCTTCTTCGCTGGACCGGGGAGGCGCTTCTCGGGAATCGAAAGAATAGGTGGCGCTAGGAGGAGCCCGAACAAAGACGAGGGCAGTTTTGGGAGAATACCGATAATTAGCGCACCTGAGCCGTCTGCGCCTTACTTTCTGGTGAAAAATCGGGAAAAAATTACGCCTTGTATATGGGAACGGAGGGAGTAATGGTTATTGTATCAAGAAGAGAAGATCATCTTATTACGAGGATATCCCTCAGGCGTGGGTATTAATCTATGAAGTTGGACCCTTCTGTTAAGTTGCATATCAAGCAAGAAATTTCTCATGGTCGCAAAGGACCTCGATGAGATAGGCCATGATCTACTAATATATTTGCAAATAGACATCTAGACTTAGTTCATAATATGAGTTCAATTCATAATTGAGCTCCCACTTAAACAGTCATCCCCTGGACGATTTCAGCGATCACATGATCCCAATTCACTATGCAACCCCCGATCGTCGCGGCCAGAAACATAGCTTCAAAGGTAGACATTCTCCAATGTCAATCACATCATCCATGTGACTCATGCTTGATCTTTCGATCTCTTTTGTTTCGAGGCCATGTCTGCACATGCTAGGCTCGCCAATTCAAACTTGTGTGCATTGCAGTGCAACTCTTGCACCCACTGTATGCGAATGTAGGTATGTCTGACACCCGATCGTCATGGCTTGCCTCATACCGAAGAACTTTCTTGGTGGTGCACACACAAGGGGAACACTATCATTGGAATTAATAGGGAACATCTTATCTATGCTACCATTGAGTATCTAATACTAGCACACAATAAGATGTAAAATAGGTATCAACATCACATGTATATTTGTGATATGATACGGTCCTTCTCGTGCCTTGACTCCATCGAGCGCTCCAGCATGATATCCATCTTGCCACAGGTTTGATGCCAAGTCCACGACACCACCAGTAGGTCGTCCATCGGAACGATGACTATTACTACACAACTTAGTAATATAAAAGTAAACTACTTTACCTTCGTCATGAACAAGACCATATCAAATCACATGCCCTCCTGCAAAATAAAGTTACACGCCTCTACTTTATATTTTGCAAGTTTTACGTGGTTGTTAGGGCTTTCGCAATAGAATCGTTTCTAATCTACGAACTTTCTAACCACAACATGGATCCATACATTTGTCTCTACTACACCCCTTTCGGGGCTCTCCGTTGTAAATGCTATATTAGCTATTGTAAGAGAGGCGGACACCCGCTAGCCACTTATATGGAACAAGCCATATATCGAGCATGGAATCAGTCTCACGTAAGAGTGCGCGTAAGGTCGGTCTAGGCCGCTACACCAAACAATACTACAATATAAAAAAGTACACGTGGGAGGGTAAAAACTATAGGATCAATGTTTGCACAACTCATGTGCGTACTGGCCGTATAGCACTACTATGCATAGTTATGCTCTAATACCACTAGTGGGTTTCCGGTGTAGAAAACAAAAAAATTACTATATCAGATCGCCCTGACTGTCCAAGATCTATCTATTAGTAATGAAGTAACGGCTGAGTGGTTTCGGATACATACCGTTGTAGTACGAAAGTATTTAACGTTCCGAGGGGAACATGGTTGAAGTAGTCGTGCTCGTAGCCGACCTCAAGGTTGCAAAGCTCATCACATGTCACCCCTTGCTCCATCACCGTGTAGCAGTCCGGCTCACGACATCTAAAGTGCCCCAAGTGTTGCACCTCATGGCTTCGTACACATCGGTGTACGACGATACCTCCGTCTCCCCGATCCCTCCAGGAGTGCGGAAGTAGATCTCCGGGTTGGAATCCCTGCAGCGCAACAGCGTGCTACAAGTGCATCATCTCTTGCGCGGACAGTACTGGATCATGCCAATGCGTTGAGACAACTAGAGAGAGATTGGAGAGGAGGCGCATAGAGGACGAGGATAGCTCCAAACTCATGGGATCCAATTGTGTGTTGTGTGCCTCTCCTCCTCCAAGGGGGCATTTATATAGGGGAAGGGAGAGGGCACCCTTACCCCCCCCCCCCACCAAGGAAACCCTAAGGAGGCCAAGGGGAGGCAGCCAAGGGAAGAGGGCAGCCCTAGGGCGCCCCAAACCCTAACCCTAGCCATTGGACAAGGGGGCAGCCCTAGGCGCCCAACCCTAGCCCTAGGCACATGGGCCCTTCCCCTCTTGTGGTTTTTCCTCATGGGCCCTTTTTCCCTAGGAAGTTTGTCCTATTAGTGGAATACCCATTCAAATTAGATTTTAATATTACATTTAATATTAATTACATTAATTAATATGTAAATACATATTAATAAATCTGATTTGACCCGAAACACCTTTCGGTTCCCCTTCGATATCCTCCGAACAACTTCAGAACGTCCCGGAACAATTCTGGTCCCCTCATGGAACTTTTTCAGCTTCCTTTCTTTCTCCGAACAACTTCGGATCTCTCTCCACGAAACAATTTTGGCTTTCCCTTTCTCTACTATGATTCCAACTTACGGGTGATCTCCAGCTCATTGTATCCTTAATTGGATCCCCTCACGGCTCGGGAATGGCACAGACATGATCTCCATCAATGATCAACAGCGGGACCGGGATGCCCCCGATGATGCTTGTACATTCCAGATGACAATGCCATTTGAACCATAAACATCGAGTCCAATTCCCTTTGTTTGTTTCATACTAATTGTCCAAGATCCGATAGTTAGGTATCATCATACCTTGTTCAATCTCGTTACCGACAAGTACTGTTTCACTTGTTACCGCGATATTACATCCGGGTGACCTAGTCACTTGTTGCAACATTATGGATGTAATCTCACCAAGTCGGCCTAATGTTACCCGTTACTAGGTGAACAAATCCTGGTATTGATGCATAGGACTCAACCTGTTCCTCCGGATACCCAACATGCATCTTTATAATCACCATTTCACTGAGTGACGTTTGATGCAGTCAGAGCAGCCTCGGGATACAGTGATTAATATGATCTCACGGTCTAAGGAGAAGGAGACTTTGTTTCTGACTATTGCAATGATGAACTTCATGACTTGATCGTGTCGCAATCTTTCATGAATGTCCATCACATCATTCACCAATGATATGACCTCGTTATCAACTGGTGCCGAAGAACCAACATGATCAGGAAACCTTGACCATCGATTGACCAACGAACTAGTATGAATAGAGGCTATTAGGGACTTTTGTTTCATATCACAGCTGTATCAATGTTTCCACTTGATACAGTTATAGCATAATATGAAACTATTACGAACTTATTGGAATATGACAAGAATATGACAATAAGAAACCTTTTATTATTTTTCTCTAGGGCATATTCCCTTCAGTGGGAGATGAAAGGTGGCATGGCTAGGTTTTCTAGGTGCCACACCCCCTCCCTCCTTGGTCTTTATCCCTAGGTCTATTGCAGCCCTAGGAGTCTCCTCGTCCCTCCCTCCTATATAAGGAGGGGCACGGGCAGGCCCATAACACACAATTCCTCCTTGGTGGTTGCTCCCCTCTCTTACATATCTCCCTTGTTCTCCACCATACGCTGTAAGGTTGTACGAGTAATCATGTAGTTCTTTGTCATGGGCAACGAAGCCCTGCAGGATCGATGACTTCGTACGCAAGGATACATGTGGAGGAATCGTGCTTTCCATCATCGAACAAGAAGGGGAACATCCTCGCAACTAGGAATGATACGCCTAATTACGGGGATATGCATCAACGTCTTCACCAACATCCATACTCTCTCCTGTGTGTTTGTTGGTATGATCCAGATCCAAACTCTCCCGTGTTTCTTTATAGATTGATTTTGGTTTATAAGGTGTATGTCGGTTTTTTCCCTATGTTGTATAGGTGATTTTTCGAAGTGTTGATGACGTGGTAGCATGGGTGTTTATCATGTCGTCCCCTTACTCCTTAATTAGATCTTTAATACTGGAGTAAAATTGGTGGTAGCAGACATCTCATGAAATAAAAAAACTGACATGACAAATAATTAATAAAGAAAGAAATGTTAGAGTTACATACTACTTCCAAAATAAAATGAGTCTATGACCTAATAAATAAAGCCTTGCATAATTGTACACATAGGTCATTGGTATGCAGTAAGAAAATTGTAACATGAGCTAGTATCATATATCCCCACGTCTGCATGATATTACTCTATGTTACTCTTCAATGTGAAACTATAAGCACATGAATTTTGTTTCCCTATTTCCATAGAATTTTGAAATATTAAAGATGTATAAAAAAACTCTTAAATTTTATTCTAACTTTTTTAAATGTTAGTACACCATGCCTGACCTCTTCGAAAATGTAAATCACCTTTATTCGATTGAAATTTGTACTTGATCGAGTAACTGAGGCAGTCTAGCATAAACCCGAAGCCATACAAGTTGCCAACAATCCTGGCCGTCTGATTTTATTCTCCTATGTGCATACCGCACACGACAAACAATATACTGCCGTACATCAGTACGTCCATTGCTGCGGCGGTGCGATCGCGGGGCAGCCATGGAACTGGAACGCCGCGGCGAACGCTTCCCTCTACCGCTCCATCTCCGCCGCCATTGCGCGCAGCTGTAGCAGCTGCTGCTGTTGCCGCATCGCGTCCATGACAGCGGCATCCCTCCTCTGCATCCGTGGCGGCTTCGCACCTGCATGCAATGCATGTAGATTTGATCAGACTGACGCCATGGTCGTCCGGTCGTGTCGCCACCGTGGAGACAAGCTCCCGCTGCCGTAAAAAGGAATCAAGGAAACGCACGGCGGCAATTAACAATTCTTACTCGTCCTGTTGTTGGAGCTAGGAGATGTGAATTCTGCTTTGTTCTGCTGCACGTAGCCCTCCACGCGCGGCAGGAACACGCCGGTGCCGTGGCACCTCACCGGAGGATGACTGTTCGTCGCGGCCGCCACCTCAAACCTCGGGACACGCGGCGCAGTCCCGTTCCAGCAGGAAGCCGGTGGTGCATGCCGCGCCGCTCCTCCGGGCCGGGGACCGCCGCCTACAGCTACAGGGGCCGGCCTGCTTCCGTTCCCCATCCCAGCACGGTACAGTATTCAGAGGCACTCTAAAGTGCCTCCAATAGTCAAATTAGTGCCATAATTGAGTTTTTCAGGCACTAAAAAAAGCGCCGGGACAATCGTGTAGGTAAAAGTTTTTTAGGCAGTTTTAAAAAATGCCTCTAAATCATAGTTAATTGAGGCACTATGACTAATACCTCTAAATCCTAGTCAATTGAGGCACTATGACTAGTGCCTCAAAAACCAACTTAAGGCACAAATTAGAGTGCCTCTAAATTCTAGCCATTTGAGGCACTATGACTAGTGCCTCTAAAACCCAACTTTTTAAGGCACTATCAATAGTGCCTCTAAAACCCAACTTTTTGAGGCACTATCAATAGTGCCTCTAAAACCCAACTTTTTGAGGCACTAACTTTTTAAGGCACTATCAATAGTGCCTCTAAAACCTAGCCAAAAGCAAATGTGTACTACAGTGACATATATTACAAAATGGCTCACATTAATTGAATCATAGCGACATATATTACAAACCACATTACAGTGAAATATTACCATGAAATATATTACAATCCCACATTATAGTCATATCTTACGGTGACATATCTTACAGTTATATCTTAGATTTGTTCACAGCCATATCTTACAGTCATTGTTCACAACCATTCGTCCACAACCAATGTTCACAACCATTCGCCCACAACCATTCGTCCACAACCATTGCTGCTCGCCGGAGCTGTGGCCAGAGCTCCTCCTTGCTGGCCGCGGCCGCCGAAGCTGCTCCCTGGTTGGGATCAAGAGGCAAGTCACCTCACCACTGGAGCTCCTTCCTCGCCCTCCTTCCTCGCCCTCCTGCTCGCGCTCCTACTCAACAGAGGAAGCTGTTCAGGATGCAATTTAATTTATTTCATATTATGTTGATCTTTCATATAATAAAAGAGGAAACATGATGAGTGGCAAATTACAATTTGTTATCTACTTCGTCCATCCCATAATATAAGATGGTATTACGGCCAATATTACGGGAACAGATGAAGTGCCAAAAAAATATACACAAGGGGGACTCAACTAAGGTAGCAACCATTGCAATAGTAAGGCACAACTCAACTAAGTTAGCAACTTAAACCAGTCAGTCTAAAACTTGAGTCAACTAACATGGGTCGGAGGGAGTAATATAATTCTGAATTGAGCAGCGTGCAATGTACGGACCTAAACATTAGCATGGCAACACTAAGAGCTTGCAAAGTTGAATCTCAATCAAAATTTGCAGGAATCTGATTATGTGAATACTAAATAAATTTTTTAGAAAATAAAAGCTGTCTTCAGACTGTTTTCTATTGACCGTCGATATTATCAAACTGGTTTTTTGCTGAAGAAAAAAATATGCTTACTTACACAAGTAAGAAAGGGGACTACGACAAATAATAAATTCACTGACAGATGTGTTTTTTTGCATTGATGGATGGAAATGTTAAAACAGTAATGTCGTAATAGCATACCTCATTGCGCGATAGAGGGGTCTATACCACATCAGGTAAGAAAGGAGGATTCCAAGCAAAGCATAGATCATAGCAAGTAAGAACAGCTTCGAATCTGCAAGCATAAAGAATCCAACCATTCATCATGAATGGACATACAAAATACACAGGCATTGATAGATACTCATGAAACCCACCCCCTCCTTGATCCAGCAGACTATGACAGCAATGAAGTTCCAGGAGAGACAGAGCACAATTCCTGTAAGTTAAAATAACACGAAATGGACGCTATCATGAATCGCCTCTGAAATGAACCATGTTTACAACCTACTAGACCATAAAAGCACGTGTTCCCGCGCCCGTCATAACTGGGAATTAGATACACGAGAAAATACTTTGGTGCTGCTTAGATATCAATACTGCATATTATTTCATAGGTAAAAGATGAGCTTTGCTGGCTATATTTCAGAACCTAGATAATAAAGACAAATAACAATAAAATAACCTAAAAGATGGCACAGTAACATTTATAACTCGATATGCTATAGCAGATACCTCCTTATTGATTCCGTGCTATATTGTATTTTTCTCTCTCACCACAGTAGCAGTATCCAGTAAAACAAGCCAGGTTTTCCTTACCCATACAAAATAAATTTCTAACATTCAGATCAAATTATAACTTAAAGGAAAGGGTTGACCTATATGAATGATTGAACCCTTTTTTCTTAGTCGACTTAGAGTTTGACACAGAGAGAGGGTGAGAAACAGAGAGAGACAGAGTTGGTGCGTATGTAGCTCCTCGAGCAGCTAAAAAGTGCCCCCCAAACAGTTGCATCTCCTGATACTGCAAGGATTATTGGAATCCTTCAAATAACTAGGAAGGGCATGGGTGCCACAAATAAAAGGAACATATTACTGTAACTTTCGGTAGTGAATCTGAGGATAATTGTAGGTTGTGCTTACTCCTTTAATCACGCATACAGATCATATAAAAGAAGATGTTACTTGAGACAGTATAGAATAGTATAAAAAATCAAGGCTAACCTGTCATGAGATTTCATACTTCAGAACTGCAATTCCAAAGTTTCCTGCATGAAAAACATAATCGCCTGTCAAACAAAACGATCAGGGAATAAGAGAAATAAATACGTTCAGAGGGAGGCAATGATGATGGAATTGGAGTTATGAAGAAAAAGTTAAGAAGATTTGGATGGGATTGGTGATAGGCGACAGGTTTGGTCAGGAAGCAAGCATGGACACTGCCGAGCATGAAGGAAAACTGCGCCATCGCTTCCAAATACACTAGATCATAACTCCAAGTAGAAGACTCAAGGCTAAGTAGGATAAGGTGAAGAAAATAGCACAAGATATATCATGATGAGCACGATGATCAGTTTTTTACAACAAAGAGACGGTTCATACCAGCTGATAGCTCTAGAGAAAAGGTAAAGGAAAACCAAGCACTCAGCATCAGTCTCCAAGTTGGCACATCTCACAGGAGAAAATACGAAATCTTAGCTGCAATAGTAAGAGAATTGTTAAGCATTACGAAGGCACCGGATGAAAGTATGAAATGTGAGGGATAATGCCCTTGTTTTCTCAATATGCATGAGTTATATGGCATAAACATTTGTTAAGGCACATTTGTTAAGGCATAAACATTTCCATATGCCCTTGTTTTCTCAGACATGCCCTTGTTAAGGCACTTTCAAGCTGCATTTTGCTTTGCTAATCCTTAGTGGCACCCTAGACTATCACAGAAATAGATACCATCCATCAATGCTTGTTCTTCACGTGACATTTCTGTTCCAATAAAGGAAATGTAATAAGGATCAGTATGGGGACAATTAAGCATCACTGGATTAAGAGAATTGGAAAGATAGGTGGTTGTACAACAGAAGTCAAACATTACGTGACACTCAAAATGAAACATAATACAACTAAAAAAATGTCATGGTGTAAATATCAAAGCTACATATTTCAACTTAACAGCAGATGGCAAGACAAACACAACATGGAAAAAGAGATTAACACGATGCACACTCCATATCTTTGTAAGCTCAAGTGAGCACTATGAAGATGATATAAAGGAGAAAGGCAAACCTTGTAGGACCATCCTTGAGCATAGGGAATGTGGGAGGCCAGATCATCATAAAAGGATATACTTTCGCATCGTCCCTGCAGGGCTCAACTACCTCACTAGTGGGATCCCCGTTGAGATTAGCGTGTGTGCCAGATTTGAGGTGCTCGGGATCGTGAAGAACAGTCTCAACACTTTTGCGACATCTCAGACGACCTAACCGGCGGGATCCCAGTCCTCCGATCGCTTCTTAATATCCTTGCCGATGCTCTTGCCACCGACACAAGCGTGCACATCCACGCTCATGAACTGTCCCACAGCCTGCATCACTCTCTCGGTTTGGGTGGCAAGCTCCCTGGTCGGCGACGGTATCAATGCCTGCACTCTACAAAATCAAAGTTACCCATGTCAATTTCAGCTTTACCCTATTGAAGCATGCGCTCTATGTGCATTATACAGAGCTGATGCATTATATATAGTGTTATAAAAAAGAGTGAGAATCATTGTAACATCACTGCAACAGAAAACTAGGACTAGGCGACTGGCAGACGTAATACAAGCACATCTGGGTCTAGCATATTCTCAAAAGCAGGAAATAGTTTTAACACATTCCATATATCTATGCCAAAATCACACACAAGACCAAAATCTAGAATACAAACAGCTGCCAAACCCTAGAACTGAAGTTTTTTACTACCTAACAAGAGCACAGGTGGGTCTAGCAAAATCTGAAAAACATTACAGTGTAATAAAATGATTGAGAATCATTCTCACAGCAGCACAGCAGAATAATTAGGACAGGGTTACTGGCAGACATAATACAAGAACAGGTGGGTCTATCAAATTCTGAAAAGCACTACAACAGATTGTGATACATAGGTGATGCATTACAGTGTAATAAAATGATTGAGAATCATTGTCACATCACTATAGCAGAAGAACTAGACTGGGCGACTGGCAGGCGTAATAAAAGCACAGGTGGGTGTAGCATATATTAGGAAGATAGAGTTTTAACACATTCCATATATATCTATGCCAAAATCACACATGCCACCACAAAATCTAGAATACATACAGCTGCCAAACCCTAGAACTAATGTTTTTTACTCCTACCTAACAAGAGCCGGGCGCACGCGACAATACAGGTTCGTCATCTAGCGAGCGAAGCAATCGACATGGATCTAACTAATCAGGGAGGGGGAGACGTACTCGCGGACGGAGGTGTCGACGATCTGGCAGACTTAGAGGGAGATCATGGAGGTCTTGCCGGTCCCGGACTGGGCCTGGGCGATGACGTCGCGGCCGGTGATGATGGGGAGCACGGCGCGCTGCTGGATGGCCGAGGGCTTCTCGAAGCCGTAGCCGTAGATTCCGCGGAGCAGCTCGTCAAGGATGCTCATGGCGTCGAAGCTGCCGACGACCTTGACCCCCGCCGAGGTCTCGAAGTTCAGGTTCTCGTCGTCAATCGGCCATCCCCCGCCGCCGGGGCCGCGCCGGGAGGTGGTCGCCACGGCCGCCGCCATCGCCGAAACCCTAGAGGTGGGTGGGTGTGGTGACGAAGGGAGACGTGGGGAGCAGCAGGAGGCGGAGACCTTTTTTTGCGCGTGGGTACCTAGGGGGCTTGGGGTTTTCAGTTATAAAGGATGGACTGCGGTGCGGGGTCGGTTTGAAGCTGTAAGAAAGTTTTTGGGGATTTAGGGGTGGTTTATGCAAAACAGGTGTTGAATCTGTGTGTAGCCCGGTCATGGGCCGTTGCTGGACCTAGTTTCCAGCAGAGACTCTACTAGACAAGCTGGGCTAACTTTCACATAAAACAAGAAAAACAGGTGTTGAATTTTGTATAGATTTCCCTCTTTCACATAAAACAAGAGATATCCTATACTAATGTGTCATGTATCATATATATGTTATTTCTTAAAGCTCTTGTGAGCATTTACTGGTTTAGCCATATTCTTTCAAATGTCATATTAGAGTTATCGACCAAATGTCGATGCTCATTTTCTTTCATCTGGTTATGCCATGTAGAAAAGGGGCCATGTTTTTTTGTTTGTTAGTATGTTGTACACCAATTTTTTTGATATGGTCTATTATCCAATCCTAATTGCTTCCTGAGGTGACCTGTTAACTTTTTTTGTCCAAATCCATGATCAAATAGCATATGCTTGGTCTGAACAAGTTACCTCATAGTCGTATGTGTAAATATTTATGAAAGGAGTGAATTTAATCGGACATGATATTTTGAATGATAGAAACATTAGTGCCGGCTGAAATATATGCATCTTCTAAATGGTCTCACAGTGTAAATTAAACCTACTGTCATTTCTGTCTTGTTCGCACCAGTGTTTGTGGTATACAGTAGTATCCTTTTTCTTATTGGGTATACCTTCCATAGCAAATTTGAAGTGCATAAACCCCTTGGCGAGACACAAGTAATCAGTATTCGAGTCCTCCATAGCTATTTTCTCAGGTTAGTTCCTCAGTTTGATGCTCATAAATCTTGGATAAATTATATGATGGCTTACATATGTTGCTCAAAGAGCGAATTGATATGCTTAATATTAAAAGAAAAGCAAGCATCAGTCTAAGATAGCGCGATCAGCTGAACATCTGAAATGTTATCCCATAGGTACAACAAAATTTAACACCTTGGCTATTGATGGTTAGAACCTATGCTACAACCACGGTACTTAATGGACTGAATTGGCGGACATGATCCCTTTTTGTTCTTAAATTATAGCCTTAACTTTATATGCAGGTGCATCAATCACTTGCTCCTCAAATACATGTGTCATCGGAGTTTCATGGCCTATGTTGAAAAAAATCTAACGGAATACTTGCACACTATCATTTTGACATTATTCTGTAGGAAGACGACCTTCACATGTGGATTTTGTGTCAGCTCTTGGAAATAGATTCAGCGAAAGAGACAAGCTCATGACCCCTGAAGCTGTAGACGCTGAGTTCCTTGTTAGCATTCCTGATGAAGAATATAACAAGGCCGCAATTGATTTCCTCCAGTCTGCTGGTTTTCTCACACTTGGCAATATACAATTTAGCACCATCTATGCAAACGAGGATTCAGAATCCATTGGTACCGGCCCTTATGACTACTACGACTTTCTAGCGGCGCCCCATGTTTTAGTGGAACTTAGATGCCTTTCCTTGCAGCTTTGGACGTCTTGGTGGAACATAGAGGCCTTCCCTTGCAGCTTTGGACGTCTTGATGGAACATAGAGGGCCTTCCCTTGCAGCTTTGGACACTTAGAACTGTTGATCACATCTTGCAACCATACTGTGTGGTTATCGATATGCGCCATGACAAGTCTGATTTTACTGATCCGATGTCATTCAGATGCTTCTGCTGGGCAGATACACCAGCTAGCATACCAAGTCGTGTGATGATAAAGGTCAAACGCATGCTCAAAGATATGGTAGACCCGTCAAATCAGATAGCACTAGACAAGTTTGTTGTGTTCATTGGGGTTAACAATCCTGACCAAAGAAATTTTCTGCCCAGCCAACGTCTACCTCCTGAACATATTTTTCACAATGTTATCAATAGCTACAGCTACCGCGCTTTGGCATCCTTCAGAAATAATGCTATCAATAGCTACATTACCATTCTTTCGGAACAGTATTTACTACAGCTGCTTGGTGCCCTTCATAACCTTGACGGTGTTAACCAATGCTTCTTTTACAAATAGGCATATCACGTCAAATTCTGAGTGAGTTTGCTTTACTAGAGGATCAGTTTACTTCTTTTGGATGATTGACAACACGATTTGCATACTTGATTACATCAATACCTGTATTATTCAAGCAAGATGCACAACTAATTACCAGGCGGAGTATTTATGCCACTGTCTATACGTCACATGTTAGTAACTGTTGGACATGTTGTGCTTTAAGAAAATATTAGAAGCCCTCTTATATTTCTGAATCAATACCCTTTTGGTACCTTTCTTCTATGCTATCTGTAAATTGCGATTGTTGGTGTTAGTGTGTTATATATACCTGTGGAGGTATGGATTGTGATTACGAGATGCTTTTATGTGGACTGTATTTACTATGTAATTTACTCTCTGAGAAAACTTCTTTTGTAATCTCAAATTTGAGTCTTGATGCCACGATCAATCATTTGGTAAATATTTTCGAATATTTATAATCGCCAGATTGGCTCAAAATCAACGGGCTGTGCGCCAAGACACACCCCTAAATCTAGTAGCATCTAAGAAACCTACTAGTTATCACGATACCTGGGGCCTAAACTCATGACAAAAAAAATCTGCTGGAGTTAAAGTTGCATCATTTTAGTGCCAAGCAAAGAGAATATCCTATTAGTACTGGATATGCTGAACTATATGTTATCTGTTCATAAATTATATTGGCAATATTGCACTTGCAATATAAATGAGCATTAGAAATCTAATTCAGGAAGTAAGAGGTCTCTCTCGCCTCTTACTTCATTTGGCACATTTGGCACATTTGGAGCACAGATCTGACACAGATCCATTGACTATATCTGCAGAACGTCCTGATGTTTCTTGATAATTTGGACCAATCCAACATATAGTGAGGAGCCGGTAATATATTGTAAACACATATCCATACACATTCGGTAGAGGGGAATAAATTATCAAGAAACATCAGGACGTTCTCAAGGGATATGAGGGGCAGTACCTGATTTTTTTGCCCTGTTGGATCAGATGGTGCATAGCCACATCGACTACCTGGATTGATCCAAGCTGCAAGGAGAAAGAGCAGATGAGCTACATGATTTTTCAAATCCACCCAGAACCACCCAAAGAAAGACCAATCGATGCTAATTTGTACACATTAACTGGACGCAAAAAGAAGATTACACTTGCACATGCCACTGTCTGCGAAGGAACCTTTGGCTATGCAGCATGATGGTGGCATGATGGTGGATTGAGAACGATGGTGGCTATGCTGCATCAACTATTACTACCACCTCATATTAGAAGCAAGATGAGGAAACAAAGAAACAAAGTACATCAATATTACAGTGAGGTTTCTGTTGCACCCATGTTAGTTATTATGCCAAGACAAACTAACATAATGAACATTGTATAACCTACATTGTACTTAGTGAGCAATTACCTCAAGACAAATCAAACAATCCCATAGCATAATGAACAATCCTGTAGCTATCTACTATGTTGACAAGAGATTGCATAATGACTACAAGATTGTATCATAAATGCAAGATTGTATAATGACAAGTGTGACAAGTAGGTTTTTGCTTTATATAAGGTTCAACTATGTCTCTATGCACCATGCACTAACATTTCAGAGAGAATCCACAGATCACTTGGATCAAGCCTATTTGTTGCAGTCAAATTTCAAAGAAATAAAATATCTCCTATCAAGCATAAACACAAACTGATAAAGCACTCCTTTCGGTTCTAGTGTGGTGTGTTACCAAGTGATAACTAATGAAGCACTCTTTTCAAATAATGTGCATTCAATCAACGTACTTTGCTTGCTAAGCTCTTTTTACCTCATTAAGTGAACTGCAAACATGCTGAATTGTATCTACTATTGTCAGATAGATCAGCATGTTGGTCATTGAATTAAGCCTGGCATCAGAACAAAAACAAGCTAGAATTTCCAGCTTTTACCTAACTGAAGATAGTCAAGACGGTCGTGCTACTGAATATTACTGACAGTTCAACGTCAATAAAGCATGAACAAGCAAGGAATGGGCTCACCAATGGCTTCAGGTTGCAATCTTCTGATCCTAACATCGGGAGCCTCACCAGCGGCCTAAGTATCCTTCTTCCTATTCTTCTCAGTCACACCTTGGGATTCTTCCATCCTCAACCTGTAGGGAAGGTAGTCGAGAGGAGGAGGGGGATCGGGGCCTCTACCGCCACCAGAGCCGCTGAGGAGAAGGGGGGATTGGGGAATCCACCACCATTAGAGCCGTCGAGGAGAAGGGGGATTGGGGCATCCACCGCCATTAGCGCCGTCGAGGGGGAGGTGGATTGGGGCCTCTATCGCCACCAGCGCTGCCGAGGGGAGGGGGATTGGGGCCTATACCGCCACCAGCGCTGCCGAGGTGAGGGGGATTGGGGCCTCTATCGCCTTTAAAGCCGCCACTCAACTCGAGGAAGGTGGAATAGGTCGAGCGACCGCCAAGGTACCAGCTTGGCCGTCGAGGAGGAGGAGCAAGAACGAATTTTACTGAGGAGGAGCAGCAAGAAGCGAACGGCAGCGAGCAGCGAGAGCGAGCTAGGGATTGTGGAGGCTGAGGATGGAGCGGCTGTGAGCTGCGCGGGCGAGCTCTAGGGCTTGTGGAGGCCGAGGATGGAGCAGCTGTGAGCGGCGGCGAGCGGAGCGGACGAGGGCGAGGGCGAGACGATGCGGAGGAAGGAGACGAGGAGTGCAAGTTTTGTCGGAAAAAATAGTTGGGTTTTTTTGCAAAACGGACAGCACGCCCGTTAATTCGGGTCGGAGAGTATTTAAAATAGTTTGAAGGGCTAACTATTAGAGGCATTATCATGTGTGCCTCAAAAAACTGTTCATTAAAGGCGTAACAAATAGTGTCATAATTTAGTGCCTCTAATAAATAACCAATTGTGGCACTTTTAATCGTGCCTCAATTGATATATTTTTAGTGGCATTTTCTATGCCTCTAAAAGATTTGTCTTTTTGAGGCACATGTCAAAGTGCCACTGATAGTTCATCATAGAGGCACTAAATTATGCCTTTATTTTCCAAAATATGAGAGGCATTATCAATAGTGCCTTAAAAGTCTAAACTATTAGTGGCATTTTAAAAACTGCCTCTAAAATCTTACATTTTAGGGCACTATTATTTAAAGTGCCACAAATAGCTATAATTAGAGGCAATTATAAAAAATGCCTCTAAAAAAATTGCCTCTAATTCTTAAACGTGCCATAGTGACGGTGGTGCTGCTCGTGGACGTGTCGCAAGTGCGGAGGCGGGGCACGCTGACGTTCCCTCGCAGCGTCGAGACCGAGGATGGCGACGAGGTGCGCCGTGCGCGGCGATGTCCTTCATGACGGCCGCGGCATGGTCGTCTCCACGGCGCCTAGTCACGGAGCAAGAAGAAGGCGGGGTGGCCACGACGATGCCCACGTCCGCCAAGATTTCCCGCGGCAGCAGCCGGCGGACGATGTCGTCCACATTACCCCCGTCGTAGTCGGCCATTGTCATCGCCATTGCTTGTCTTGTTGAGAGATCGAGAGAAAGAGGGGCGACGTGGTTGTCGTAGTAGAGGAGGTGGCTGAGTTTGGAGGGGGAGATCGATCGAGGAGGCGCACGCGGTGCATGGGGGAGTGGAGAAGGTAGGGCGTGGGCATTTTTATACGGCGGATGATGGCGATGAGTGGGAACGCCAGCGTTTGCTGTGCTTTCACACTAAATTTACCCAGAGCTCTTTCTTCCCGCGTTCGGCGTGCCTTTCGTGCAAGCGCGCTTTTATGGGGCTACACATTCGTGATTTTGTCAGTGGAAAATGTGGCTAAATTTGTGTGTGCCAGTGCCATAATCCATCGCATGGAAGTCATGGCATGGCGCTGGTATGTGCCTATTTTTACCGATACTAGGATGTTTGATGGGGGTAAAGAGGACACTGTTTTTCAATCAACACGTATATTTTCTTATCATACATGCAGCAAGTCATGTCGTAATTTACAAAGTTACAGTACACTAAAACACAGAAATAAGGCAGTATATTTCTTTGCAACACAGGACTCGGTTCGACTACGTCCTTACTAATACTGAAAATGCAACAGTTCTTAGACGGTGTTGTACTAAAAATGCAACTGTTCTTATAAGTTCATAGACATCAAACTTGGATGGCAAGGTCGGTCCCTAAATAACACCCTCTTGTTGAAATCACTTTTAAGCAGGCTATAATATCGTCAGATCAGCTAGGTCTGCAAAAAACAGTTATTTTAAATAATGAAATAATGACAACACGCAAGAGAATTCAGTAATTCCAGAAGTGAACATTAATGTAATAATGATCAGAGGATTTACATGAAAGACCATAAAAAAACATACCGTTATCATAAATAGATGGAAAGTACCCCATCAGCCGCAGCATCAACAGTTAGATTTGCTGTCAGAAGTAAGCTGAGCACCATCAGCGGCAGCATTAGCATGTATGTTTACAATAAGTAATGCATAGTCAGATTTGCTATCGGGAAAAAGCTGAGCATGGTCTGTCAAATCTAGTGGCGGCATTTGCTCGACCCCGCACTCGGCTCGCTCAGCTCCACCCACGTCTAAAATGTGCTGATCATTGGGCATGGCGATGTGCATTTTCCAACTATTGCTGATAGCAAATAAAAAACCAACAATGAATATTTCAAAACACCACCATCTTATTTCAGACCAAGGTTGCTTGAAATTTGCAAACAGTGCTGAAGGGATGGTAATTTATTTTGCGATGACCTAGCCAAATATAAAATAAATTCTTAGAATATAAAATAAATTAACTAACTTAACACTTCTGGAGTTTACATGTAGTAAAATAGAAGTACCTAGCCAAATATAACACATATCGTGCGGCATATGATGTTATCTCAGCTAAGAACCTATCCAAACACACACCCGAACTTTAGAAAGAATATACACTGCCACAACCTTGGTAGTACAGTAATTAATTTCACTGGAATTAAGCAAATCAAGCAGTAACAAATATTTGAATGAATGTGTTGTGCAATTTTTGTTGATTATGAGATCTGGTGTAGCTTCCATCACCTTTTCATAGTCGTCAGGCTTCGAGACAACCCGCTTCTATACCAATGTATCAAAAAGTGTGAAGAGATAGAGACCATCATCAACATAGATCCAAATGGCTTGCCATATAACTTTAGGCATCACATGTCGTAGTAATCAAATGAAAAATGGTTCACATTTTTTGCATAGAAAGAAAATACGTATGAACACAGTTTGCTTCATCTAGCTGGTTTTCTCTAGTAGTCTAGAGACAAACCTCAATCTATACCGTTATAATTTTTCTTTTGCACATCTGGAACAAATTAACTCACATCACACGAAGGAGATGTATCAGCAGAAGCCAATTGGCCACGACCTTGCCCATGACCCAGAGGTCTACCCCGCCTTGGATGTGTATCAGTAGAAGAACTGGCATGGCAAAGTGGAGGATCAGTAGTAAATCTTCAAGGGCATGATAAGGGCAGGGAACTGGAGGAGGCTGGACTCACCGATGGCCTGCAACACCACGCACAGTCATAGAGATCCTGCAAAAACATACTGAAAATAGTACCAAAAAATACAGGACATTGCTTCAGCATGCTCTACCAAACATAGCAAATTGTATTATTGTACTAAGAGCAGCTGCATCGCATGTATCAAAGGATATGTGAATTTCTTGGCTTCACTCGACCCAAAATACCTAGCAGCACATCATTTGGGAAGGGAGCAGGACCTGAAAAAAATTGCAGCGACGTGGTCAACATGGTTTCAGTAAAAAAGACGGAGAATCAAAACAGCTGTAGATTTAAAACTCCTTATTTCAATCCTCCGCAAACTACGGTGTGAAGAACAAACTAAGAAAAGAGAACTTAATCTGAAGTCTGGATTGGATGGGATTGTAAAAGAAAAGTAGCCAAAGACGACCATAGGAAAATTGTGGTCGTGAAATTATCAGCAGGAGGAGCATCCTGCAAACAAAAATCAACGAACTTAAAATCATGTCAAACTGAAGCAGCACGTACCAGAGAAGAAAAGAAGAAGAGGTCGTCGTGGACGGAATCAAACGTAAATGTCGGCGGCAGGGAACACCGGGACCGGTGAGTGGGAGTTCCCTTGGCCACGGCCTCCATCTACACCAGGACGGCGCTTGGCGCGCATCATGGGGAACGCCACCAAGACGTGCACGCCGATGATGGCCTTGAAGACGACGGCCACGAAGGAGAGCACCCACAGCTCTCTGCCGACGGCCTTCGAACTACTCCAGCGACGACCATGTCTGTCTCCCGCATCCAAGAGGGGTGAGAGATGAGAAGGGCGGGAGCTAGCAGAGGGCGAATCGACGGCGACTCACCTCAGGTCGGCATCCCCTTCGGTCCTTGTGGCCATGGCCAGGCTCCCGCGTCGCTTTCGCGGATGGAGGCGCCACCGCGGGTGCAGAAGTCGGACCGCGATACGCTGGTTGCAAGCTCCATGGCGTCAAGCGGCGGCGAGGAAGGCAGTACTGAGGGATCTCATCCCCGCGGAGCCACGGCTCGGAGGAAGAGGAGGGGAGGCGGCCCACGGCCGAAGCTTATCCAAGGGACGGGTCAAACGGCGGAATTGAAGGGCTAACAAAAAAGTAAATAGGAAAGGAAGAGTGGAAACCCATCCCAGAGTCCAGAACTTACAGGGAGCAAGAGACGTGGCCTTACGTATCTATAACACGCGAGATGGCCTGGTGCTGATACGTGGTACACCTTAATTGGGCAAAGCATGGAATCTACAGTAAATGGAACTTAGCATCGTCGGAACGGAAGGATTGATAACAGCTCGAGAATCCTTCCGCCCTTAATATATGTATCTATGGGCAAAACATGGAATCTACAGTAAACGGAACTTAGCATCGTCGGAACGAAAGGATTGATAACAGCTCGAGAATCCTTCCGCCCTTAATATATGTATCTACTATGGAGTTTTTGGTGTAAACGTGTTATCAACCAGCTGAATACAGCTAACTGGTGAGGTTAAGGGCCATGTTTGTACGGGATGAGAAATCAAATTGTGTTGAAACGTTGTTATTTTGTAAGTTTCCCATTTGTTATCGGCAAACAGTTCCAATGATGATTCGCCGTTCAAAATGTTGTTTTTTGGTAATCACATTGGTGTCGCTAGTTCATACTCCTACTATGTACTCCTTCGGAATTTATTTTTTTAATAACACTTTTCTAATATGCCAGTGTTCTCTATTTCTTCCATTTTGTAAAGGAAGCGGCGCACTTGTGCAATGTGTTTCTTTGGCGCCTGTCAACTCGTGCAGTTCTAATGAAGTTCTCTTTCTGTAACGCGGCGAAACTTGGTGAAACATTCAAACACAAATCTTGAAGCACCAAATCAACCGGTGAAACATGCTATTTGATTTTATAAATAGTTTTATATTTTATAAAGGGAGTGCCTAGATCTCAGGTGCCTAAGAACTTCTTATGTCTAAGTCGCTGACGTCATCCTAATATTTGTGCTAATTCTCAGTTACAACATAGTTGCAACTCATAAGATTTGTACTAATTCTCAGTTGCAACATAGTTGCAACTCATTAAATTCTCAGTTACACCCAAGTTGTAACTCATGTGTAACTTCCATTTTGCACGAATCAGGAGGTAAATCGAACGGTGAAATAGGCGACTGAGACTTAAGAAGTTCTCAGGCGTCTGAGAACTAGCAAATCCGTTTTATAAACTCGATCAATTTTTTGAAAAGTCTAGCTTCCCCAGAAATCTGAAAGTACATTCATTCTTTCGTGGATTCGGAGGGAGTATGAGATGTAAATTGGATGTAAGGGTATCTCCACCCATTTGACGCATCCCGTCCAAGCGTGTCTGAACTTGTCCGTACGGATGTGCGGGATGTGCGTGGCGCTCCAGCAGGCCAACCCATCCGGATAAACGCGTCCGGCTCGACCCATGCGTGCACCTAATCTGGGACTCGGTTGCGACGCACGCGGACAGCGCGATGTCCCCCTCATAATTTGCCCGGGCCCTCTCGCCAGTGGCACAACAGACACTCTCCTCCCCCAAACCCTCGCACTCCATATCCCACGCCTCGAGTAGGCGCAATCTTTGTCGCCGTCACCGCTCGCAGCCGCCGACGCCCCCGCGATATCGAGCGCCACCGCAGCCCACGCGCGTTTCCGGAGTTGGGACGCGCCACAGGCAATCCCGCCGCCCTCGCTCTCCTCCATTGGACTGTACGAGCGACACCCTCTGTGTGGCGCACAACCTGCTCGATCAATTGCCTAAGGTACGTTCGCCGGTCCTTTCTAGGTTTTGTACGGCCTACTACGGGAGTTGGCATCGCCATTGACAGCCGCATACTTTGCAGATGGGCAGCAGCCGAAGGGCAATGGAGTTCTTCTACAAGAATTTTGTGGAGTCATCGTCCGAGGAGGAGTCCGACGGTGAGACCGAGATTCTGCTGGCGGCTGCACAAACGGTGCACGACCACTACCTACTGCCGCCGCGCAGAGGTGGCTCGTCCAAGCGGCGCGAAGCCAACCAGGAGCGCGACCGAGAAGATGGTCACATACGCCTTTATAAGGACTACTTCCATCCAACTGATCCAGTCTTTAAAGAGAAGGCATTCCGTCGCCGCTATCGGATGTCGAGGGACCTGTTCTTGCAAATTCTCAATGGGGTGACGGAGTACGATAACTACTTGGAGGCCAAGTACGATTGCACTGGTAAGATTGTCTTCTCCTCTTACCAAAAATGTCATGCTGCCATTCTGCAGCTTGCATATGGAGTTCACGGTGACCTCCTCGACCACTACATGCGCATGAGCGAGTCCACATGCCATGAGGCTATGTACCGGTTTTGCAACGTGATTATTATGGTGTTTGGCAAAATTTACCTGAGAGAGCCAAACACCGAGACACTGTCCGTCTTTTGTCCATCAGCGAGAGAAGGGGGTTTCCTAGTATGCTTGGCAGCATCGACTGCATGCATTGGCAGTGGAAAAACTATTCCTTTGGTTGGCAAGGGCAGTCCAAAGGACATGCAGAGGGGTGCACCGTCATACTAGAGGCTGTTGCATCACAGGATCTCTAGATTTGGCACTCCTTTTTGGCATGGCTGGATCAAACAATGATAAAAAATGTGCTGTAGCGGTCTCCAGTGTTTGCTAGGCTGGCAGAAGACAATGCCCCACAGGATTCTTATCAGATCAATGGCAATCCATATGATATGGTTACTATCTTGCTGACGGTATCTACCCCCTCCTGGGCCACCTTTGTGAAGACAATCCGCAATCCTGGAGATGAGAAGTGCAAGAGGTTTACGAAAGAGCAAGAGGCCGCTAGAAAGGATGTGGAGCGAGCATTTGGTGTGCTTCAGTCAAGGTGGGCTATTGTCCGGTACCCTTATAGAACCTGCATCACAGAGAGGATGTGGGATGTGATGGCTGTTTGTGTTATCATGCATAACATGATCGTCGAGGACGAGCCGTGATGACGGCATCTTGGACCAAGGTTGGGACTTTCAGGGTCAGTTGGTTGAGCCAGAGTCAGGTCTAGCGTCTTGAGAAGATTTCATGCAAGTGCATGGAAATTTGCATCACAGGCAAACCCATGAACGACTTCAACTGGATTTAGTTGAGAATATATGGGCTTGTGCGGGAAATCTCAATGTTTTATCATTTATTTGTTTTGTGTAATTTGATTGACGGTTTAGTTGTTTTGTATCGAACCATGCGAGCCTGAACTATGTATATGTAAGCACTATTTTAATTTGATTACCTAATCTAGTTTATTTGCATCCTAAAAATTAATTATGTGACAATATTTGCAAACATAGAAACCTGGCCAGCGCTGGCCAAGCGCGGACAAATGGGTTGTGCCGCTGGGCGCGGCTGGCCCGACAGGCCGGACCCCCTCCCCAAATCGACCGAGGCCCGATCCAAACAGACACAAATGGACCATTTGAGCGATCGGATCGGTCGGCCCGGTGGAGATTCCCTAACGGCATACCATTGTCTTTATCTTGCAGGATACTATTCACTTGTATTGACCATAAGAAAATACTATCTTCAGGTTTAACTACGAAAGGATGCCAATAGGAATGGTTTGCATGTGGGCCACTATTTTCCACGTCGTAGGCCCACACTGCCTGCTCTAGTTACTGGATGACGAGGTTCGATCTCGTTAATGCCCATTGTTATGGACTTGGGTTTTGGAGAAGATAGGATGCTGGATATCACGGAACGGTTAACAGACAAACAACATAGGGACACGAGGTTTACCCAGGTTTAGGCCCCCGGAGGGAAAACCCTACTCCTGCTTGTCTGCTCTTGATTACGGCGGAACCAAAGATTACAGGGGTGCGTAGATGCAATCTAGCGTGAGGTGTGTATGAGGTGAGTTGAAGGAGATTTATAGATCTATTGTGGTCTAGTCTATTGTATCGTAGTCTATCTAATGGGGGTTTATGGCGTAGCATAGGTTGTCCCTCCTCGTTGGAACCTCCTAGCCTTTATATATGGGGAGGCTAGGTCTCGGGTGCCAATACGAGTAGGTTACAAGTTGTATTCAAACTCTAGTCTTGAGTTTCCTTGTCTTGTGTGCTTGGGAGTCCGTGTCCATATGGTCTTCATAGCAACCGAAACGTTATAGGCGTCATGGACCCTGGCAGGTCGTCGAGTGGCGTTCCGTCGGGCTGGACCAGGTAGGCTAACATCGGGTACCCGTAGGGCATATCCATGTCAGTAGCCCCCGAGTGTCCATCCAAAAACATAGATTCGGGTGGAGACTTAGTTGTCTTGAACCTTGCATTTAGATGTCAGAGTCAGAAAGTGTAACATCCCAGCATTAGGGCTTAGAAATAAGCTGAACCCAGATGTGTGCATCGCATTCATGCATAGAAAATCCGAATAATTTTCGCGCTTTTAAAACAGACCTTGCCAAATTGATTGAAGCTTCACTTAACTTGATGGAATTGAAGTAGATCATCAAGTTGACTACGATAAGTTTCAATATGACCTTTGTTAAAACCTTATTTTGGGTAAGGAAGATTTGATCTAAGGGTAGATCAAATGTAATAAAAGTTAAACCCTGATACAATATGATTTATACCTAATCATTAGGTGATCATATTATAGTATTCATTATAATCACTCATAAGTGCCAAGTTAAGATTACAAACTAAAGTAATATAAATGTAATGACTAATCCTGACCTATCTTATTCTTATCTATCCTTACTATGAGTATCATAGTAATACTTAACTTTAACTCTTTAATGAGTTGGAGTTGGAAAGAGACTAAGTCAAGATCATCTACTATATATCTTTGTTCCTATAGTAATCTTTAGGGAACTTATCTTAATATCTGTTGTTCATCAATGTTGGATAATTCCCCATTGATTCACAAATTCTTTAACTAGCAATCATTGATATACTATCTCTTGATCTCATCATGACATCTACTTAAATCTTTTATAAAGGGGCATAGTCCATTAATAACTTTAATCCAATATGAGATCCAAAGAAGATAATTTCAAGACAATGAAAAATAGGATTGATAAAGCCTTGCTTAGCCAACTAAGAACTTAAGCAATAAATGATTAAAGGATTATAATGGTAATGCTTTAGCCACCAATATTGAATGCTTATATTTAGTATAAGTAATACTGGTGGGTAGAACATAATTGGAACCTTAGTAGAGATAAGTGATCCTAGAGTAGTCATTGCAAACCACATAAATATAATTTAGGGATTGAAGAGTGAGTCATTAGAGTTAAGTGAATATAGGATGATATTATTCAATTAAAGCTAGTATAACATAGAGTTATAGAAGTAGTATTATTCATCTTTAAGGATAGTCAACTTTAGAGAAAGGTAGTTGGATGCATACAACTATTAGAGAAATATTAGTGATGGATGATTAAGGAAGGTTATGAGTGGAGTTTGAAAGAACTACTTGTTGGATTGAAGATTTTCAATAGTAGAATAGTGGGTATAATCAAGCAAGAATATAAGAAAACTATGAAATGCTTTAATATCAAACTCATTGGATTCATCCATGAGTTTAGAAGAATGATATATGAATAAGAAGATTTTAATGATTAAAGCTCATCATATTAACTATGATGATGGACAGAGAGGAATATTATATCTAGGAAAGGAATTCCTTAATTAAAGGTCCAGGATGATGAAGGAAGGAAAATAGACATTCTTGGAAAACATCCAACTCTAAATCTTAAACCAAGTATAATGTCCATTTCAGGGAATTGATTCATCATCTTATGTTAATATCACTTTATAGAAATATTTTCCTATAACACATCACATAAGCACATCTCTGCCAATTCCAACCAATCATGATTATATGTGCTTAGGAGTATCTTTATCAATTTATTTCTATAAAACATTCTAAATATAACTTTCTAGTCCTAAAGGTGATGTTATCAAATATCCCAAACAGAAAACAATATGCTTAGTTATTAAATCTTTACTCACATCCATAAAGGAATCTAAGTATATTAAAAACCCTAAACCATAGGGTAAATATTCATAATTCAAAACCCTAAACTTCTTTGTTAATCATAATAGAATATATACATTGCCATTTTCCAAGTTAATGGGAGTAGTAATAACCATATTAATTTAGTTTATATTTCATGCATCAAATAATGATATAGGATCATTATACATATAACAATTTATATTCGAACTATGAGCCAACTAGAATTAAGTGTTATAAACAAATAATAAAATATCATATAATAAAGTCATGGTTTAAAGTAGAAAGAAAATTAATAATAAAGGCTTCTACAATAGATTAAAAGGGATTCACATAAGAAAATAAAAAATATAAAAATAATTATCCTAAAGGTTTACAATATGAACCTCAATCAATATTAATTGTTGCTACAAGTATTCAGCAAATAAACTTTGTAAAAATTTCAAATCAAAGATTTAAAATACAAATCTGAAAATAAAAACAGAAAATAGAAAAGGGAAAAGGAAAAGAGGAAACAAGCAGTGCCAGCCCAAGGCCCATTTCCTCACCCCTTTATCTCTTGCTCACTAGCCGCAGCCAGCCTTTTCCGCTCACTTCGTCATGGACCAGTGGAAGCCCAGGCCCAAATACCGTTTTGTCTGATCTATCATCGTCGTCCACCTCGCGCTGCCGCCGAAGCAGCTGCATAGCGCGAGCGCCGTCGCTCGCCGGCGTGGAGATGCTTGTCGTCATCTGCTGGGAGGATAAGAACGCCACCGCGAAGCCCTCGTCTTTATCCTCTCACTCGCGCATCTTCACTCCTCCTCATCCTCTCTGCTTAGCAAAGGGCCGAAACCCTAGCTCGTCGGAGCCACGCATCATCGTCGATAGAGTCCACCCCAGAACCTATGGAGTGGTCGAGGAGAACCGCCACGTTCCCCTCTTCAACTTAGCAGCATCATTAGATCAAGGGGAGCTCGGATGGGTGCGAATTTTATCATTCCCTTCTGTCGGGGCTCGCCGGAGAAGTCAACCGTGTGCTCATCTCCGACCGCTCCGGTCCTCGTCGACCTCTCTATCATCATCAGGGTGAGTTCCTGAACCTTCCACTATCTTTAAATTGTCGTATCTCGTTGTAAATCGTCGTCTCGCCGTGTACCACCGTCGGCCACCGTCGGAGCTCGTCAGAGCTGAGGCTCCGATGACCATTTCCGAGCGGCGCCGCCACTTTAGGACTCAGCATGATGCACTGATTCGAACTAGGTTCATTTCGTTTGCTAGGGCGCAGTAGATCGTCGCCGACGACCAACCACTGACGGCGGTGGTGGTGCTGACGCCATCGCTACGTCACGACGACGCCACCCTGAACCACGTCAGCTGTTTGACCTGGTCTTTGCCTCACGTGGCAAGTGACGTGGTCTAGGGCCCATCTGTCATTGACTAGGGGTAGCTACCCAATCGGTAACAAATGCAATTTCTTTAATCTGAGAGCTGAGGTGAAAAATGGCCCACTAGTCAGTGACTGAGGCTAACTGTAGTTACGGTGTAAAAAGTATTTCCTGTTAAGAATTAAATAAAATGTTTTAAACTTACTTATTAATATTCCAGAAATCAAATAAAAGATTAAATCTTGTTTAATTAATAACTTTTGTTTTATAATTCAGAAAAATGTCTATAATATATGAAATTTTTTAGAAAAATAAAGTCTATAACTTAAACCTATTATCAAATATTATTATGATGAATATTTAAATAAATATTATTTTATAAAGGTTTTATAAGTAATCAAACTTTGATAATTCATATTTTAATAATGGTAAATGTTAAAAATATAATAAAATACTAAAAATCCTAAAAAAATAAGTATAATTTAAAATTATAATCATGTATTATTAGTTCACTTAAGTAAATATTTATTATTTATTAAGTAATTATAAAGTAATAAGAATTGTAAAAAATCATATCTTATTATTTATAAATCACAAAAATAAATGTAATATACCAAGATGATCACAAAAATAATATCTACATGTTAAAAATCTAATATTCTACTTTTGAATTAAATAAAAATTCAAATAATTTAATAACTTAAATTTAAACTTATTTACTTTATTAATAATTCATATAAGGATAAATAAAATTTGTTAATATTTTTAAAACGAGTCAATTATGTCTAATAAATAATATTAGTCTTAATTATTAATAATATGAAGGCATAATGGGTTAAAACATTGTAATCATCTTTGTATTAAATTATCTTCAACCTTAAATGAAGATTATATTCTAAAAAGATTCCCATTTATAATAAAAACCTTAAAGAACAAATTATGAATACACCAAACCCTTTTTAACTATGTTAACCACCAAATTACCAAAAAAATACCCCAACACTATAGAATTTCAAAAGTAGTTAAGTGACAATATATCTTGGTTTATAAACTATACTCACTCATCTATAAAAGGAAAAGTATATTACTCCATTATAGAATCAAGAAACCATTACACTAAGTAAAAGAATAACCATTCTTAAGTAACATAAAGAAAACATTTCATATACAAATGTATAAGTACTATATTTTCAAAACTACATATATTTTAAAGTTAACTTTAGTCTCCAAGAATCTAAATATAATATAATAAACATTACTATATGTTTTATAGTTAACTTTGGTCTGAAGTAGTTAAGTTATAAAAACATATCAAGCCCAAACCATTCAAGCAAACATAAATAACAGTTAGCCAACTCAACTAACCCCAAAGCTTGTCTAGACCTTAGAAAAGAAACCTTTTCTTCGAAGGTTATTCTTTTTGCCACTTCAACAAAAACTTTTATATAAGCAATTTTGACTAGTATATCATAAGTATATATTTTACTACTACATATGTGTTGCTCACAACCACTCATAAACTCTAATAGAAGCAAAAATGTGAAACCTATCTAAAAGAGAACCACACATTCCAATGTAACCATTTCCGGAATCCAAACCCTAGGACTATGTTATCTCCGGGATTCGAGTTTAGAATGTGCATCACATTACTTATGCATAAAAGCATATTGCTTCTTTAAACATTAGTCCTTACCGGACCAATGATGCTGATTTTAGATTTTGGATCTTATACGGACTTGTAGACCGTGAGTGCATAATCTTGCAATCACAAAAGGCAAGTTCACACTTGCTCATGTCCTTTGTTTATTTTCTGTAAAGTATTTTACAAATCCAGTATTGTTATCACCTGCATTTGAAAAAGGTCTTAAAACAGTATTTTTGGATAATAATGTGAACTATTGGTTACTGATCCAGGGTGATCAGCTAATTAATTAAATCTAACAGTTGGAATACCACTGTTCAGAACTATATCACCTAGGACTTAACAACCAATGTTGCTAGTGAATCTTGCACCGTATATTACGCGTTGACCATGAGATTTGGAATGGGACGGAGAAGTCAGTTGTATCTTCTTCCTCTCGCATGAATCCGGATGTGCAGGTCGTGGCTGTTATCCTCGAAGCATGCATATTAATTGGTAATTCGTAGAGGATATGCAGCATATGGGTGGGAACCCTCATCGTCCCACGATAGTTCTGGCATCTAACGGTTTGTACAAACCATTGCCGTAATTCATTATGTGGGCATGGTGTACACCAAGAAGGCATGCGAGGTCGCGAAGGGGGCAGTGATTGGCTTGGATCATCTTCTGGGCCCCACATCATGGAATTGTGGACAGGAATAAGCTGCCCGGTTGTGCAACAAAGAGTTGATCTCTCATGGGTAAAGTAACGCACCTCTGCACAGAACAAAGAATGAAATGAATGAATGAAAGCCATGACCATGCCTCCGGTAGGAAGATCGAGGAACCGCTCCTGGTTCATGGGATCCTATCCTAGATGGGGTACGAAAGAATAATTTCGTAAGTCCATCCAATGGAGATAGGTTTCGGAGAAAGAAAGGAGTCATTCAGAAGTATCCGAATCAAATAAGAAAAAAACGTAGCTATTTCATCAAGGAAGGATAAACAAACCTACCCGGTGGACTGCCGAGCTACAAGTCCTACGACACAGGAGCGGGATTCTCTAAAAATCCAAGGTCTTGGGTGGCCAAGAGGGCCCACTTGGAGACTTGGGATCTCAGCAAGAAATGTGAAGGTGGCCCACAAGTTATTTCTAATAAGAAAACTCGAATTTCACCTGCTGCTAAGGACAAGATGAGCTAATAGACTCAGAAGAATATCTTTATATAAGAAACTTCCATTCCAATCCAAAATCGGTCCAACAAGGCAACTGTCGTCAACTAGATCAATCAGGAATAAGCGAGCTGGGCGTATAGCTTCTCACTTGTTATGTTGGGCCTTTTATGGAGGATCTCAGCGCATAGACCCCTTTTTTATATATTTTTAGAGAGAGAGAATTAATATACGATCTATTTGAAGCTGCTACAGGTATGCGAATGGTGAAAGAGCAACTAAAATAGTCTCTTGTTTGCCGTGGCAGATCCGTCGGGTAGGAATGTGCTAAATATGTTCCAGGGAGTCCGAACTCTATCGAGCAATCCCTCGGCTAAAGGAAAGGAAGGATGGAGGTACTTTATAGGATGCTTCAGTGTTTTGATAGAACTCAAGCGGTTGATATTGTTAAGGAAAACCATAAGAGTTGCGGGTCACTAATAGCTTCGGTGTGCAGGCCACACCCTTTCCTACTCTAAAGCCGCTGCCCTTACTAAATAGTGAAGCCGTGCATACGTTTCCTCACTCAATCTAAAGGTAGCAGAAGCCCTTTACCTAGGGTAGGACCGTTTGGCCATGCCGCCAAATCCGATCCAAAATAGAGCCAAATATTATTCATCCACATTATTTTACTAATTGATATTCGTAGGAGGGGATTACTAAACCCTTTTTGTGTTTTTTTAGATCGTCGAATCCCCCCAATGAGTAGGGAATTGAATGATATAGTCTCATTACTTCTTTGATTGAATTGCCGAGTTGAGGTAAATCGGGAAAAAGGCTTTCCGCATTATAGAGCAGTATGTTATTCAAAGAGATGGAACTGATAGGCTCACGGATGGATGATATAGCGATGACCAGGATTCGTACTATTCCTACGAAGCGAGGGACGAGCAAGGGACGAGCAAGGCCTAGGATTAGGAATTGGAATCCCCACATGCATAGAAGGGTAATACTTCAGCTTTCTGGAAGGACCCAACGCCCTAAATCCTATCTATGCTTCCAGCTTCCTCCGAGGTACCTCCTAACAAGATTGATCTGTTTGGATCTTGGTCCATGATGGCCTTTTTATTGATTTTGACGATTGGATCTCTCTATGAATGGAAAAGGGGTTCTATTGATGCAATTGGACCGCTCGCATCGCTCCTTGACACGAAGGCTATAAGAGGAAATACTGGGCATAAATGACTTTTGAGTTCAAACCTGGAGTGTAAGAACTATAACTTGTTACTCCCTGTTCCAGGAAGGAGCTGCGAACGCAGCGGGAAAGGAACTCCATGAAAGTTCTAGTAAACCCGTGAAGGCTGACGGACATAGCTTTTCAGAATAAAAGCAACCTTTGAAGAAATGTTTATGAAAACTTGCATTGCCTACGACCTATGGTCTGTGGCTGTAGTTATAGTGCATCAAACACTCCTTTTCTAGTGAATTTGCTGAGTACGCTCGTACTCAAAGTATCTTCTTAACCCTTGCAAGATTCTAAAGTTGGAATAGACAACAACCACATCAAATTATGCTCCAGGATTTATCATGCCCAACTAAAGCTCTTCAATGAAGACAAGGAAGTCAACATATACCTCAACTCAAGTGAAGACGAAGTTACTGATTAGATAGGAATATAATCTCTAGCCAAAGAACCTATTTCTGTAGTGCGTTGCAATAGAAGCAATGCCAACCTCTTAGCCAGAATACTAGATTTAATAGTATAATCGTTCTTGCGTATTTATCTTTGATTCTTCTCCGTAAGAAGTTCTTTCTCTCTCTTTAACCTAGAGTGTTCTCTAGATCTTGTGTAAAGAGTGAGTTGTAACCTTTAGCCATATATTGGACCCGCTGTGTTTCTGTTGTGCCATTCTGAGGGATGTAATACTAGTGAACGGTGTTTCATTGGTGTTATGTCAACGACTATAGTATACTACATCATGCAGTGGTATGCTGGGTCACCGCAGTTGGTATCAGAGCATATGCTTTGACCTTAGGTTGGAAACCTAGTAAATGGGTAGAACCTGTAGGGCACACCCTAGCAATAATAAAGAGTTCTCTAGTGATATGAGGGATATTCACTTGAGAATAATCCTGTTATGTTACTAGTGCGATAACCCTTTTATATGATTGCAATTCCGATCATTACCCAAGAGTTTTTACTCTATGCGACTGATGATAATTTCTTATCTACAGTTCCACATGACACCTCGATATCCACCCCGGAATGTTCAAGTGATGAACAGGATGTTGGATTACTACGGAGGGGATTGGACAGACAATCTCCGACAACTTTTATGGAGTTTGGAATGTGAATCGAGACTTTTGGTCAAGATTTACAGTTACTATGATGGGAAGGTATTAGCTAAATACTGTGTCATGATCATGTTACCCAAGAAGTTAGGACTTAAGGGAGAAATGCCATCAGGAGAGGCAAGGTGCATGGCATCTGCATATCAGATTGCCGTAGCAGCAGCCATAACCATGATCCGAGAACAGAAGTCCCAAGCTCTAGAAGGTAGTACTCATACTATTATACCACATGAAACCTCAAACCTAGAGCATGAGTTAGATCACTCTACCTTAGTCCAAGCTGAACCTACTCTAGCCGTAGAGTATATGGATCGTTATCGGTCTTTGCTAAACACTTATCATAACACTCACCAAGTTTTAGTTCAGGAACTAGATACGGTCATTGAGGATTTCACTGATCCTGATAAAGCAATGGCTCGTAGGAAGAAGCTAGATAAAGAAGCTAGGCATCCCAAATACATACCTTCAGGAAAAGTGTTTGAGGAAACTGAGTTTGATGACCCAAACTCGGAAAATTATGCCTATTACCAAAATGACTTCAAGCCACCTGAAGACCTATGGACCAAATATAACTCCGAACAACAGGAATGGAATAAAGTTATTCCAAATAACCTTGAGCCAAACAAGTATGGATGGGAAATAGAATCTCAAGGTAAAACCATAGGAAATCCTATACCTTGTGATACAGGTATTGAAGAAGAGATCAACTATAACCATAGAGAGCCTTATGGACCATATGGGGGTAATACTAATCCAATCAACTTAGAAGAGTATTCTGATAGCTACTACACCAATATATATGACTGGATCCAAGCAAAAGCTAAGGAACCAACTTACTATGAGGAAGCATTGCCGGAAAACCCGGAATATTCTATAGAGGATTACGCCAACTCTAGTCATTTTTCAAAGACTAATCTCAGTCTCGGTACTTCTAATCAAGAATACGCACCTCCTGGATGCTCTTATGCTCTAGAAGGCAGTCGTAGGACTTCACGTCATCATGGACGGAACTCCAGGAAGCACTAGAGGAAGATGAAAGTAAGAAAGGAACGATATCCCAAGGGATGAGGGCTTGAATAATGTATATAGTGGGTAATGCGTATTGTAGTTTGAAGGGTTTTCTGAAATAAGTGAGGATATATCCACAAGAACAAGAAGTTCTTGTAAGATAGTTGTGTAAATAGGTATGGAGCAAACCGTTGGAACATCTAGTACATTTGTAAATTATTTAAAATCTATGTGTAATACATGGTATATGTTTTGTTGTTTATCGACTTTTGGATCTTCTTGATTGGCTAGATCTGTACATGAAGTTTAATTAGGTGTGAAAATGCATGATGTAACACCCAGTTATTACTTGATGTTATAGACCTAGATAGAAACGGGAATTCGTGTAAGGGAGTGATGAGTTTCGAAAATCATAAGGAAGACTGACTTGGAGGATGAAGCATGATATAAGAGGTATTAACACCATTTGGAAGATGGATCAAGCTTAGATCATTATTAGTCTGCAACAAGATATGATAAACTAAAAGTTCATTCAAAGTAGGTAAGATGCTAAGAAGTTATACCAAGTTCATGGAAGTATCATGAAAAAGTACCAAGAAGACGCCTTGGAACCAAAAGGGTATTCAGGCTCTGACAATTCAGAGAGAATGCTAGTTGAAGGTCAGAAACTGTAAGGAAGTACCTACCACCCAGAGTGATCCACCTTTGGTACCTAATCCCTAGTCGGCATTCTGATCCGCAGTTGGTATTTTGTCCGCAGCTGGTATTTGCTTGACATAGTTAATCAAATCATCTTAATGGTTGCATAAAGAGCATTAAATTTGGCCTAAGTTAAGTAAAACCTAAGGAAGTATAACAAAAATTGGTGGATCACGGCCGTGGCTGAAGATGTTGATGGATCCTGTCCGAAAGCCAACTTGAAGCAAAGTAGATCTGCTCTCTTGATACCAACGAATTGTAGATTATTAGTGATGAAACCGTCATCACCGCACAATCAATGTCCCTAGTTCCCACATACGGCGTCAATTAACGAGGTTCGATCTCGTCAATGCTCATTGTTATGGACTTGGGTTTTGGAGAAGATGGGGATGTTGTAGATCGCGGAATGGTTAATAGACAAGCAACACGGGGACACGAGGTTTACCTAGGTTCAGGCCCCCGGAGGGAAAACCCTACTCCTACTTTCTGCTCTTGATTACGGCGGAACCGAAGATTACACGAGTGCGCAGATGCAATCTGGCGTGAGGTGTGTATGAGGTGAGTTGAAGGAGGTCAGTAGATCTATTGTGGTCTAGTCTATTGTATCGTAGTCTATCTAATGGGGGTTTATGGCGTAGCATAGGTAGGCCCTCCTCGTTGGACCCTCCTAGCCTTTATATATGGGGAGGCTAGGTCTCGGGTGCCAATACGAGTAGGTTACAAGTTGTATTCAAAATCTAGTCTTGAGCTTTCCTTGTCTTGTGCGCTTGGGAGTCCGTGTCCATATGGTCTTCATAACAGCTGAAACGTTGATGACCCACAAGTATAGGGGGTGTATCGCAGTACTTCCGATAAATAGGAGTGTCGATCCCAACGAGGAGTAGAAGGTGCTGAACAGTTGAAAGGACTATATCTTCCCATGATGTTTTTTGGTGTTAATGATAATCCCAACTATGTTTTTAATTGTGCGCTTGAGTTCCAGGGGAAACGTTGTTGTTGTCTCCTTCTATTGTGGTGGATGCTCTCTTGGGATCTCATGAACACGGTGGCCTTTTAGTCTTCTCCTAGTTTCTCTCCGGTTGTTGTTTTTAGGTCACCGTACTATTAAGAGGGGGTCCATTTTGCAAGGTTGTGGGAAATCACTTGTTCTTGCACAAACCTATATGCACCGCCACAGCCATCCCATTATCCCGTGAGAGAGTGTGTTCCTGTTCTGTTGGAGCCTTTTGTGTCTCACCGGAACTTTCGGCCTGGGCCGGAAGTTCCGCTCGGACTTTTTCTGCGGGCTGTTCTACACTTTGTTCCGACGCTAGTTCCACCCCAAGTTCCGATGGTGAATCAGTAACCTTCTGTATGAAGTGTTCTATTTGCCGGAACTTGGGCCGGAACTTGCATCGGAACTTGTCCTGCCAAAAGATCCTGAGCGGAACTTCCGCCCAGACGCCGGAACTTCCGGCCAGATTCGGTTCGCGACCCAGAAGTTCCGCCTCTTGTTCCGCTCCAAGTTCCGGTGGTGGCTCAGTAACCTTCTATTTTTAAGCGTTCTATTTGCCGGAACTTGGTCGGGACTTGCGTCGGAAGTTCACCGGAACTTCCAGTCTGTTTTGACCGGAACTTTCGATTGCACTTCTGGAGCGGGCGTCAACGGTCTGATGACCGTTGGAGCCAGGCTGGGCGAAACTTCCGGCCTCTCACCGGAACTTCCGGTGAGGTCGCGGGGCTGTAACGGTTCAGCGTGAGGGGGCCTATTTAAGGCACCCCTCTTCTTCCTCCCACCCTCTCTCGAATTTTTCTCTCTCCTCCATTAATGCTTGAGCTTCACCTCACTAGATCTCTCTCTCTAGCCACTCAAATGACTTGATCTTTTGAGAGGTGAGGGAGGTGACCTAGATCTACACTCCACCAAAGAATATTTGATTTCCCCCACCCATCCTTTGTGGATCTTGTTGCTCTTGGGTTTCTTGAAACCCTAGATGGTGTAGGGCATCCTCGGAGCTAAGGCTTGTGTTGTAAAGCTTTGAGGTGTCATTGAGGGCCTCCAATTGAGTTGTGGAGCCTCCCCCTCAACCTTGGTGTAAAGGTTTCGGTTGGCGCCTTCAAGGTCACCGGTTAGTGGATTGTGAGGCCTCCTTTGTGGGGGAGCTCACCGGAGAAGAAGGTGAGGCCTTTGTGGCGCTCGGGTGACCTTGTGTGGCCCCGACACCTCTCCAACGTAGACGTAGCTCCTTGGGAGTGAACTACGGGAATTACATCTCCGTGTCCCCGTTCCGGTTACTTCGTTCCCTTCCTTTACTCCTTGCTATTTACCGTTGTTTGTGGTTGGTGTTTGTTTTCTTGCTTTTAGGTTGTTCAATTAGTTGCTCTCTAGATAACTTTCCTTCTCGTTGAGCCTAAAAGTGAGAAACAAATTAAAATTGGGTAGACGCCTATTCACCCCCCTCTAGTCGTATCAAGTCGGTACTTTCAATTGGTATCAGAGCCAAGGCTCTTATTTCGGGCTTTACCGCCTAAGAGACTATGGCCGATGAAGGGGGTAGTGAAACCGAAAAATCCAAGAACTTGGCCACTATGGATGACCTCAAGCAATTGGAGTCGTCCATGATGTCCAAGTTCAAGGAAATGATGACTATCTTGTAGTCTCTCAAGCCTAACCCCATGGTTGCTCTTGACACACCCCAACCCACCGAGGTTCCTCCCACCGTTACGGTGTCCGCCCCCGGGGTAACTCCCGCGGCCGCCACCACTCACTTGGGACTTGGTTTTGTTGCTCAAACCTCTAACAAGGTTCCAAGTGAGAACATCGAGGAGCCCGAGAACCCAACTTCCAAAGAGGAAAATGGAGGAAAGGACTACTCGGCGGTACCCCCACCGCCGAAGTACACTCCGGATCCACCCATCCCCATGCCACACATTATACCTCAAGGAGCACCACCCATGCTAGATACTTCTAATTTCGCCAATTGGCAATATCTAATGCGCTCACATATTTCTAGCTCTTCTATTGAGTTAATGAGGATTGTGGAGGATGGATTCTCTCCATATGACCCAAAGAAGTTGACACGAGGTGAAGTGGTGGACAAGTAACTCAATGCCATAGCTTTGGGAATGATTCAAAAGGCCTTGACTCCAAAGGATTTTGCTCACATTCGCCAATTCGACACCGCCAAGGGAGCTTGGGATCAACTCACCGAGCTCTTTGTTGGGAATGCAAGCATCCAAAGCTCCAAGTTTGATGAGATCAACAACGAGTGCGATGGTTTCGCAATGAAAGATGATGAGACCCCCGAAGACATGTATAGGCGCCTTAAGGTCCATTGTTCCACTATGAGGGACCTTGGGGCTCACTATGTTGATGACAATTTTATGAACAGGAAGTTCATCCAAGCTCTCCTCCCATTTGAAGAACAAAAGCTCAACTCTATCAAGGGAAGAACCAACTTTCACCTAATGACCTCCCAAGAAGTCTTGAGTGAAGTAATTGCCATGACTATTGCCAAGAAGAATGCGGAGTCCGCTCGAGCTAGAGCCATTGGGTCAACCAAAGTGAATCTTGCTTTGAAGGCCAAGGCTATTGAAGTTGATGATGATGATACATCAAGTGAGTGGTCTCAAGAGGACCTCAAATGTGC
The DNA here is from genome assembly GCA_916181665.1 of Avena sativa. Taxonomy (NCBI): domain Eukaryota; kingdom Viridiplantae; phylum Streptophyta; class Magnoliopsida; order Poales; family Poaceae; genus Avena; species Avena sativa. The sequence continues at coordinate 204,002,150 of OV702282.1, forward strand.
CTTCAACGAACATCTTGCTCTCGCTTCAAGGGCCTTTTGGAACAAGTCCGGATTCAAGTCAATATCAAGGGACAACTCAAGATTCAACTCACCCAACAAGTCTCCCAAGGCAAGGTCGTGCTACAATTGCAACGACAAGAGTCACTTCGTGGCCAAGTGTCCCTTTGAGAACCGTGAAGACAATGGTGGTCGTCTCATTCGCAAGATCAAGTCAAGACCTCCTCATCCCTTGAACAAGAACTACGTCGTCAAGAACACCACTAACAAGGAACGAGCAATTGTGGTCCATGAACAATACCTTTTGGGCATGGATGAAGATGATGATGATGAAGTTCATGGTGGAGAGATTGTGGGCGTTGCTGCTATTGCCACTACCTCAACTCCACGTCTATCCCTCTTCGACTCGCCAAATGAAAATGTCATCTTATCCAACCAAAAGTGCTTCATGGCCAAGGCCACCGAGGTAACAGCGAAACCACTCCTCAACCTATATCTAGTGAGCCTTCCTCTCTTGATCTTGTTGGTCTAGAGGTGAATAAAGAGATGATTGACATGTGTGAATTTGTTGCTACCTTAGATGAAGAAACTAAAACTTGTTTTGAGTCCTTGCTTGCACAACTTGACAATGCTAGGGATGCCTTAGATGAAAAGGAAGAACTTCTTGACTTGCTAAGTAAAAATGAAAGAGATGCCGCCAATGAAATTGCCTCTCTCACTCAAAGTCTTGAGGATGAACAAAATATGAGAATTAATCTTGAAGAAAATGTGTCTAAGCTTGTAGATGATCATAACAACACCTTGTGCTCTATAATTAAAGAACGTGACCATGCTCTTGCTTTGATTAAGGTTCTCAAGAAAGAAAATGTTGAGTTTGTGGGTGGTCATGATAGGACTCAAAAGGATCTTGAGAAACTCAAAGAGGAACACAAAGCCTTGGAGAGTAAATTCTCAAATCTTTTTGAAGCCCATGAACAGCTTCAAACTCAATTAACTTGTGATCTCGCTAAGTCTTCCGCTGTGCAAATTATAGACTTGTCTAGCACTCCTAACCCTTGTTGCAAGCATGAGAATCTCATAGAGGAAGTCACGGTGTTAAAGGATCAACTTGCCAAGACTAAGAAGAACAAGAACAAGAACAAGAAGAAGAAAAAGAACAAGGGCATGGCCCAAGGGGTACCAAATGGCCTAACCCTCTTGCAAAGTGACAACTTTGCCGGAAAGAACAATCCCTCTTATATTCTTTGCAAATCTTATGATGGTCATGTATATGCTAGATACGTGGGAACGTCTTACACGCATGATTATCATTGGGCCATTTGGGTGCCAAAGGCTCTTGTCACTAACAAAAGGGGACCCATTGCAAAATGGGTACCTAAAACCAAGGCTTGATTTTCTTGTAGGACTATGCTTCCGGTGGATCAAAATAGGTGCTTGATAGTGGTGCCACGAGTCATATGACCGGAAGCAAGTCTATCATGACCGAATTGAGGCCCAATATTGCCAACACCATGGTCTCCTACAGTGACAAAACAAGCTCTCAGGTTTGGGGTTTTGGCAAAGTGGTGGTAACCCCGGATGTATCCTTGGTTGACGTCATGCTTGTCAAAACTCTTGGTTACAACTTACTCTCAGTTCGTGCTCTTGCTCTTATGGGTCTTTCTTCTTTCTTTAATTCTCATACCGTGGTCCTCATGTGGAGCAAGTCTCTCAAGGTGGATTTTGTAGGATATGTAGAACATGACTTGTATGTGGTGGACTTTTCAGGGACCACTACTCCTCATGCTCTATGTCTCTATGCTAAAGCCGACAAGGGCTGGTTATGGCATCGCCGCCTAGCCCATGTTGACATGAGAACTTTGCAAAGACTTCACTCCGAGGGCCACATCCTTGGAATTAATGATGTTTATTTTGCCAAAGATCGTGTTTGCAGGGCTTGTATTGAAGGGAAGATGCATGAAACTCCTCACAAAGCACTCAGTCAAATCACTACCGAGAGGTGTTTGGAGCTCTTGCATATGGATCTCTTTGGTCCACCCTCTCATGACAGCCTTGGAGGCAAGAAGTATTGCTTGGTTATTGTGGATGATTTCTCAAGATACACTTGGGTGTTCTTTTTCAAGTACAAGAGTGAGACTCAAAAAATCGTCATCGACTTTGCTAATGAGGTTCAACGGAATCACAATGCAACTATTCTCTCAATTCGAAGTGACAATGGCACCGAGTTCAAAAACTATACCTTGGATGAGTTTCTCAGTGATGAAGGAATCAAGCATCAATACTCCACTCCCTATACCCCTTAACAAAACGAAGTTGCCGAAAGAAAGAATCGCACATTGATGGATGCGGCTCGGTCTATGCTAGCTGAGTTCAAGTCTCCATACAACTTTTGGGCCGAGGCCATCTCCACCGCTTGCCATGCAACCAACCGGCTTTATCTCCGCAAGAAAAAGAACAAGACCCCCTATGAACTTCTCACCGGGAAAAAGCCTAATGTTAGCTACTTTCGGGTGTTTGGTTGCAAGTACTACATTCTCAAGAAAGGAGTTTGTTTGTCCAAGTTTGAATCCAAGGCTCAAGAAGGAATTTTCATTGGCTACTCAAATCAGTCCCATGCTTATAGAGTCTACAACATAGCCAATGGAAGAGTTGAAGAAACGAGCAACGTGAAGTTTGATGAAAATCATGAGTCTCTTGTTAGGCAAGATGGTGTTTGTGATCCAAGTGATGAAATTCCTCCTAAGGCCATAAGAAGAATGGTTGTGGGTTTCCACCTCCCCATTGAGGATCCCCTTGTGGACGAATGAGAAGGACCAAGCTCTACTCAAGTGGAGCCCTCACTTTCACAAGATCATCTTGCCCCTCAAGGACCTACTTTTTTGGCACAAGCTCCCTCAAGCTCTTCCAAAGCTTCCCATGCTCATGACTCTCCAAGCTCCAAAGAACAAGTTATTCATCAAAAACATCAACCTCCCCACGATGGGGCTCGTCCTCAAGGCACCTCCCACGGACAAGCTCTTCATCAACCTCATCAACCTCCCCAAGATGGGGCTCCTCCTCAAGGTCATGGCTCTCCCCAAGGTCAAGCTCGTCAAGATCAAGAGCAAGTCAATGATCCTCAAGGATCCTCTCCAAGTGATGACTCCCCCAAAGTGGAAATTGATGAAGATGACCCTCGTGTTCATGCTTATAGTCAAGGCGGAGGCTCAATTGGTGGCAATGACCAAGTGGTAGCTCAAGAATCTCAAGTTGAAGCACAATCCCGCTGTCAAGCCTATCATCTCGCCAAGCTTGTTCGAGATGGCCATATCCTTGATAATGTCTATGGATATTTCAATAAAGGTTCCACTACTAGGAGGCAACTAGCTTCCTTTAGCTCTCACCATGCGTTTATCTCTCTTGTGGAACCACAGAAAGTTTTCGAAGCTCTTGAAGATGATGATTGGCTTGATGCTATGAACGAGGAACTTCACAACTTCAAGAGGAACAATGTTTGGACATTGGTTGAACGGCCCAAAGACTGTCAAAACGTCATTGGAACCAAGTGGGTCTTCAAGAACAAGTGCGATGCGAATGGAATTTTCGTGCGCAACAAGGCAAGGTTAGTTGCCCAAGGATACTCACAAGTTGAGGGCATCGACTACGGTGAGACTTATGCCCCCGTTGCTCGCCTTGAATCCATTCATATGCTGCTTGCCTTTGCTACCCATCATAACTTTAAGTTGCATCAAATGGATGTTAAGAGTGCTTTTCTTAATGGTCCTTTGAAAGAGTTGGTATACGTCAAGCAACCTCCGGGTTTTTAGGATCCACTTTTTCCGAACCATGTCTACAAGCTCAATAAGGCACTCTATAGCCTCTAGCAAGCCCCACGTGCGTGTAATGATTGCCTTAGGGAGCTCTTGTTCGACCGAGGCTTCGAAGTGGGCCTCATTGATCCCACTCTTTTTACTAATAAAGTTGGAGGCCACTTGTTCGTATGCAAAATCTATGTTGATGACATTATCTTTGGGTCTATTAACAAAACTTTTAATGAGGATTTTTCCAAGCTCATGACCGATTGCTTCAAGATGTCCATGATGGGGGAGTTGAAGTTTTTCCTTGGGTTTGAAGTCAAGCAATTGAGGAAAGGGACTTTCATCAACCAAGCCAAGTACATCCAAGACATGCTCAAGAAGTTCAAGTTTGATCAAGTCAAAAGGTGCCAAGACTCCCATGCCAACTAAGGTTAATCTTGATCTCGATCCCAAGGGTAAGGAGGTGGATCAAAAACTCTATCAGTCTATGATTGGTTCTTTGCTCTATCTTTGTGCATCCCGACTGGATATTATGTTGAGTGTGGGTATGTGTGCAAGATTTCAAGCCGCACCAAAGGAAAGTCACATGGTGGCGGTCAAGAGAATCTTTCGATATTTAGTTCATACCCCAAACTTTGGGTTGTGGTACCCCAAGGGAGCCAGCTTTGATCTCATTGGTTACACGGACTCGGACTGGGCTGGTGACAAAGTGGGAAGAAAGTCAACCTCCGGAGATTGTCAGTTTCTCGGAAGATCTTTGGTTTGTTGGTCCTCGAAGAAGCAGAACTGTGTGTCTATGTCCACTGCCGAAGCTGAGTACATCTCTGCCGCAAGCTGTTGTGCTCAATTGCTATGGATGAAGCAAACTTTGAAGGATCTTGGACTATCTTTTGACAAGGTGCCTCTTCTTTGTGACAATGAGAGTGCCATTGCTATTGCTCACAATTCCGTGCAACACAACCGGACCAAGCACATTGAGATTCGTCATCATTTATTCGGGACCATGTTGCTAGAGGAGACATTTCTTTGGAGTATGTTCCCACCAAGGCAAATCTTGCGGATCTTTTCACGAAGCCTCTTGATGAAGCAAGGTTCCGGGAGTTAAGGCATGAGCTAAATATCATTGATTCGAGCAATGTTGCTTGAGTACCTTGCACACCTACCCGCGTCTCAATGTGTATCTTGTTTGGATGTAGGCATGGATTTAGGGGGAGTGTAGTTCCTCTTATGAACAAACGCTATCCCTATTATGCGCACATTAAAGTTTTCATACTCTATAGTCTCTAAAGGAGACCATTTGAGCTTCATGATGAGTGTTGGTAATGAACCCAAGATATATCTTCGCGGTGTCAAGCCATTTACTATTATATAAGGTGGCCTCGGCCACCGACCCATTTTTATTTGTGTCTTTGACGTTTTTCTTGGTTTTTGTTGGCTTTGGTTCTTCACAGTTTGAGTCCTCTATCCTAAGCCTTTCCTTACCTCAAGCCCTCTCTATTCCCAGCACAAGTTCTTCCTTGTTATCTTCCAAACCTGAGACGGTCTTCCTGGCGTCAGCGGAACTTCCGGTCAGCCTGAACCGGAAGTTCCGGTGGTGCTCCCTTTCCTATATAAGGTGGGCCCTGGGGGAAAACGGGATCTTCTTACTTTTTCCCCCAAGAACCATCCTCTATTTGGAGCAGCCGCCGGCCAGGACCTCTCCACGAAGGTGCTCCGGCCCCTTCGTCTCCAACCACTCCTCCACAGATCTGCTCCGTGGGAACCTTCCCCACCTCGGTCTCCCGCCATGGACTCCGGTATTTGCCCTCAACTCCCTCCATTAATGGATATCTTGCTCTCTCACCATGGTTTGAGTTAGGGCACACCATGTCTAGGCTAGTTCTTTGGCTAGAACTTGTTGGGAGATCTTGGTAGGCCTAGGGTATCATGCTAGAGTAGATTGGTCTAATACACTCTTGAAAATCTTTGCACTTGTGGCTTTTAGATCTAGATCTAGTGAATTGCTGTTTGGAACCGTCAGTTCGTGGTCTCACCAGAACTTCCGGTGTACTATTTTCACCGGAAGTTCCAGCGATTCAGCGGAAGTTCCGGCAACAATGCAAAATCTTTCCTAATTGTATTTTTCCAATCTATTTCTTCTGTTTACTCTTCCGAACATGTGCACTTATCCCCCCTTCCCTCCCTACTCTTGTTCTTTCTTCTCAGGGCAAGGAGGTACCCGCCAAGGCAAGCGTGCCCGCCGACCATCCTCTGACATTCCTCCTGAGATTGATGAAGAAGATGTTGAGTTTGTGCGTCCAACCACTCAGACCAGTCGTCAGAAGGCTGCTGCTGCTCGCCGTGTTGCTGCTGCTGTTGCAGGGAAGAGGCCTGCTCTTGATCAGAAGGCCACTGCTGCTGGGCCAGACATGACCAAAGCCAAGATTTCCAAATGGTCTCAGAAAGCTTACTCTGATTTCAGGCGCACGGATCCCTACCTCGTGGCTCGTGACCGTCTTTGCTTGGACCCTCACTTTCACAACTGCCGTCAGGAACAGATATTTGCAGAAATCTATGCATCAAAGAAGCGGTTCGTGGTTGCTCCTCAGAAGTACATCAATGTGACTCACATGGAAGAGAAGCAAGCTTACTTTGGCGAGGCTCTTGATATTTGCCAGAAGTTTGGGCTGATTCCCCTCATGGAGCACCGTCAGAACTTTGATGTGACTGCTATTGCTCAGTTTTACTCAACTCTGTTTATTCACATGCAGTACCTCTACTGAAGGTGTGTTGAAGTGGATGACTAGGGACGTGTTTCTTACCGCCACTTGGTCTGAGTTTGCTGAGCTTCTTGGCTATCCCCTTCAGCCTGTCCGCGGGGCAAATGGTTGGCGTGTTCATGGTCCCGAAGCTGCTGATCCTGAGTTCCCCTTCACCTGGAGCCTCTCTACATTGAAGGGTGGGGATCTGTTGGGTTTGTGAATCATTTGCTGCCAGTTTTTGACATCATGCGCAGGGTGTACTTGAACACCATCTCTCCCAAGGCTGGTAACTTTGATCAGTTCCATGGGTATCAGGATGACCTCATGCATCGGACTTTTCTCCGCCGTGACTCTGATCGTCCCATGGATGTTATGCACTTCATCTACTCTGATCTGTGGCAAGCTATTATTGAGAAGCGCTCCTGCATCTATGCTCCCTTCATTCAGACTCTCATCAATCACAAGTGGCTTGAGACGACTAGCACTCGCTTTCCTGAAGACAACATCACCATTCATGAGGAGAAGAAGCTGCATGTGAGTAAGCACCAAAAGCCTCGTTCTCAAGAAGAAAAGGATGCTGAACTCCAGAAGGTCCGCGATGAAGCTCGTGGTCCCTCCTCTGCTCCTGGGGGCTCTCGTGCTGGTGGTCCGTCTCTCCAGAGGCAACCCTCTTGGGCAAAGAAGCTGCTTGGGAAGGTGAAGAAAACTTTCTGCTTTCTGCAGGACCGCGAGTATCAGGCCTATGTTGATCAGCGTCACAATGTTCAGCGTCAGAAGATGACCGCTCTCAACATTCCTAGCTCACCGGTCACTAGCTCTGTCACTGTTCCCAAGGATGATTGGATTCGCGACAACTGCCACTGGTCCGAGGATGAGTCTGAGGAGGAGGTCACTGGTCCGTCGCCTGAGTGGGGTCCTTGGGTCCCTGAGTCTGCTCCTTCTCCCTCTCATGGCTGGGACGATTAGATTGATCTTCTCTTCCTTTTTGGTGTCTCGATGCCAAAGGGGGAGAAAGATGTCTATTAGGTTGTCTATGGGATTTGCATGGGTTGAGTCGCGAGCCTGTTCTTGCCTTTCATCTTTTCTTGCTCGCGAACTCTCTAGTTTATTTGTGTGCTTGTGGTTTTCTGTCCGTGAACTTATGTGTGCTTGTGGACCATGTTATGTTTGAGACTATGTGGTATCTTTGTGGTATCTTATACAATGCTGTGAGTGTGGTATCTTGTTGTCATCTTATGAGCACATGCATATGGTGGTGGAGCCTCATTGCTCTTATTGTTATTATTACTCCTTTTGTCTCCACCACATTTGGTTGGTTCTGGTATGATCTTTATCATTTCTTGTACCTTGCACTTGTGCTATCTTTGCAATTGGTAGGGGGAGCCTCCGTGTATGTGTGCCAGTCTTGTCCTTAGAGTTTTTTCTCTACCTTGCACACATACAGGGGGAGCTTGTCCCGTCCATTTCAAAGATTTCTTTGATTCTATGCAAATCTTTGGGATTGTCATCTAACACCAAAAAGGGGGAGATTGAAAGGACTATATCTTCCCATGATGTTTTTGGTGTTAATGATAATCCCAACCGTGTTTTTAATTGTGCGCTTGAGTTTCAGGGGAAACGTTGTTGTTGTCTCCTTCTATTGTGGTGGATGCTCTCTTGGGATCTCATGAAGATGGTGGCCTTTTAGTCTTCTCCTAGTTTCTCTCCGGTTGTTGTTTTTAGGTCACCGTACTATTAAGAGGGGGTCCATTTTGGAAGGCTGTGGGAAATCACTTGTTCTTGCACAAACCTATATGCACCGCCACAGCCATCCCATTATCCCGTGAGAGAGTGTGTTCCTGTTCTGTTGGAGCCTTTTGTGTCTCACCGGAACTTCCGGCCTGGGCCGGAAGTTCCGCTCAGACTTTTTCTGCGGGATGTTATACACTTTGTTCCGACACTAGTTCCGCCCCAAGTTCCGATGGTGAATCAGTAACCTTCTTTATGAAGTGTTCTATTTGCCGAAACTTGGGCCGGAAGTTGCATCGGAACTTGTCCTGCCAAAAGATCCTGAGCGGAACTTCCGCCCAGACGTCGGAACTTCCGGCCAGATTCGGTTCGCGACCCAGAAGTTCCACCCCTTGTTCCGCTCCAAGTTCCGGTGGTGGCTCAGTAACCTTCTGTTTTGAAGCGTTCTATTTGCCGGAACTTGGTCGGAACTTGCGTCGGAAGTTCACCGGAACTTCCGGTCTGTTTTGACCGGAACTTCTGGTTGCGCTTCTGGAGCGGGCGAGCCAAACTGGGCGGAACTTCCGGCCTCTCACCGGAACTTCCGGTGAGGTCACGGGGGCTATAACGGTTCAGCGCGAGGGGGCCTATTTAAGGCACCCCTCTTCTTCCTCCCACCCTCTCTCGAATTTTTCTCTCTCCTCCATTAATGATTGAGCTTCACCTCACTATATATCTCTCTCTAGCCACTCAAATGACTTGATCTTTTGAGAGGTGAGGGAGGTGACCTAGATCTACACTTCCACCAAAGACGATTTGATTTCCCCCACCCATCCTTTGTGGATCTTGTTGCTCTTGGGTTTCTTGAAACCCTAGACGGTGTAGGGCATCCTCGGAGCTAAGGCTTGTGTTGTAAAGCTTTGAGGTGTCGTTGAGGGCCTCCAATTGAGTTGTGGAGCCTCCCCCTCAACCTTGGTGTAAAGGTTTCGGTTGGCGCCTTCAAGGTCACCGGTTAGTGGATTGTGAGGCCTCCTTTGTGGGGGAGCTCACCGGAGAAGAAGGTGAGGCCTTTGTGGCGCTCGAGTGACCTTGTGTGGCCCCGACACCTCTCCAACGTAGACGTAGCTCCTTGGGAGTGAACTACAGGAATTACATCTCCGTGTCCCCGCTCCGGTTACTTCGTTCCCTTCCTTTACTCCTTGCTATTTACCGTTGTTTGTGGTTGGTGTTTGTTTTCTTGCTTTTAGGTTGTTCACTTAGTTGCTCTCTAGATAACTTTCCTTCTCGTTGAGCCTAAAAGTGAGAAACAAATTAAAATTGGGTAGACGCCTATTCACACCCCCCTCTAGTCGTACCAAGTCGGTACTTTCAATAGTGGTATGGAGCAGGAAATCCCTGTGAATACTTAGCAAACGGATTTTTAGTGGTTTTCTGATAAGGCAACAAAACAAGGAGAAAGTAACAAAGGTAACTAAAAAACGGAGCAAGTGGCCCAATCCTTTCTTAGAAAAAGACAAGCCGGTGGAAATACTTATAAGGACCAAACGTTCTCGAGGATACATAGGAATTCTGTCAAGTGCTTTCGCTTCAAATAGCTGAGTACTCTTCTCTGGTGTTGTAAGTGTTGTGTGGGTGAACCTGTGCTAACATACCGACCTTACTTGGACTAATACATACTTGTGATTAAACCCCCTGCAAACATCCGTAACTATAGGAAAGTAATTAAGATATAAATCTAACCACAGCCTTAAACTCTGAGATCCTATACTCCCTTGCGCAAAGGTGTCCTAACGGGGGTTCGAGTTTCTGTCACTCCAGCAACCCCACAATTAGTAGCCAAACACACAATGCATCCCCCTAGGCCTATAAATGGTGAAGTATCATGTAGTCGACATTCACATGACACCACTAGAAGAATAGCACCACAACTTAAATACTAAACCATTGAATAATAACTCAACACAGATTCACTACTAACAATATGACTTCTCCCATGTCCTCAAGAACACAACGAACTACTCACAAGACATCATATGGATCAAGATAAAAGATGATATGGTAATGGATAACAATCTGAACATAAACAATAATCCAGTGGTTCCACTCACAAGCATCAACTATAATAGTAATTAACACCGGGAAAGTTTCCCCTAAGAACTAAAGCAATATCTAACACAATTGTTATAACAAGACGGAGTGGTGATGATGGTGCTGGTGGAGATGATGGTGTGGATGATGATGATCCCGATGAAGCCTAGCTTCATGATGGTGTTGATGGTGACGGTCTCCCCTCTTCGGGAAGGAATTCCTCCGGCAGAAATCTGTCTGCCGTAGAGATCTTTCTCTCTCAGTGTTTTCCGCCCCTAGAGGCGGCGAAAATCTATTTGTGGTTGCTCCCCTGGCCTTAGGGTTTCGTAGAAAAGATATAGGCGAAGGGGCGGAGTCGGGAGCCGGCCAGGTGGGCCACACATGCCCTAGGCGCGGCCCAGGGGGTCCCGCGCCTAGGGGTGTGGCCCCTCTTCGCTCCTCCTTCTGGCTTCCTCAATCTTCTGTAAAAATAATATTTTCCCATATTTTTCTGGTATTTTTCTGATCTTCGCGAAATTTTACTGAAACGCCTTCTTTTCCATCAAAATCCAAACTCCGGCAGTTCATCCTCCAAGAATCATCCAACATGCATAAACAGATGAAAATCCATAAGTAATACCTTATAATAAGACATATATCAATGAATAGAGGTAAATTATGATATACAAAGGTGAGGCAAATTGGGCGTATCAAACGTCATAGGCGTCATGGACCCTGGTAGGTCGTCGAGTGGGCCTTCCATCGGGCTGGACCAGGTAGGCTAAAATCGGGTACCCGTAGGGCATATCCATGTCACTGGAAGCTACTGATCCAGACATTTTGGCGAGTATTGCGGTTGGTGATTTGGTGACCCACGACCCCCACGACCTCTGCCGCACGCCACGATAGAACGACATCGGCGGCACCGGCAGGTCGAGGGTGCTGGTGGTGTAGGGGTTCGTAGCATGGAAAACAAAAAATTTCTACCGCATGCACACAAACAAGCCAAGATCTATCTACTAGATTGTAGCAACGAGTCGATAGAAGCACTCACCCTCGAAGATTCCAAAGCGGTTAACGAGAGCAGATTCTCGTGGGTGATGTAGTCGTACACTTGCCGATCTCAAGATCGCGTAGACGATCCTTCCGGCGCTGCGTTCCGGCAGCGCTTCCGCAGTCGGTCACACGTACGGTACTCGATGAAGACCTTCCTCTCCCTTGTTCCGGCAGGCAGCAGAGGTTGTAGTTCTCCCCTCGCGATTCCGGCAGCACGACGGAGTGGTGTCGGAAGTAGAGGGAAGATCCTGCAGGGCTTCGCCTAAGTCGGTGCGAGTTATGGTGGATCTAGGGTTTCCGGCGATCTAGGTTTAGAAGGTCGGAGAGGAGGAGGTGGTGTCGGCGGCGGCTAGGGCGACGGCGACGAGCCGGCGGCAGCGCGAGGCGGCGGCGGCGCGACACAGGTGGGAGGGCTGGCTCTTGTGTGTTTGGGGCAGCCCTCCCCCTCTATTTATGAGAGGGAGGGGCAGCCTTGGGAGGGGAGGGTTTGAATCCAAACCCAAACCCAAGTTGGATTAAAGGAAGGACTCCTTCCTTCTTCCACTAGGAAACTATTGTTCCAGTTTGACTTTTCAAACCTCCCGTTTGACTTTCAATTTAGAGCTTTAATTCTCTCTTGCAAATGCCCAAACCAAGTGACCTAGGATATGATCCAATCATTCCACTTACCCATGACACATTCATGGACCATTCGCCTTCCGGTCCGGTGAACCTTCTAGAACCTTTTAGAACCTCTCCGATGAAAACATCGGAATCTTTCCCGAACTCCGGAATCGGACTTTCCTTATACGAATCTTATTCTCTGGACCATTTCGGATCTCCTCGTGATATCCCGGATCCCATCCAAGACTCCGAACAACATTCGGTATCCCTACTAACATTCCATATCTACTAAACAACATCGAATCCTTAAGTGTGTCTCCCTACGGTTCGTGAATTATGCGGACATGACTGAGACACTTCTCCGATCAATAACTAATAGAGGAATCTGGAAATTCATATGGCTCCCACATATTTCTACGATTACTTTGCGATCGAATGAACCACTTACATACAATACGAATTTCCCTTTGTCTCACGATAGTTTACTTATCCGAGGTTTTGATCGTCGGTATCTCTGCATACCTAGTTCAACCTCGTTACCGATAAGTACTCTTTTCTCGTTCCCGTGATATGTGATCCCTTGTGAGCCAGTCACATGCTTGCAAGCTAATTGGATGACATTCCACCGAGAGGGTCCAGAGTATATCTATCCGTCATATGGATGGACAAATCCCACTCTTGATCCATGTGCCTCAACACATACTTTCCGAACACTCAATGCCACCTTTATAGCCACCCAGTTACGGTGTGGTGTTTGATGTCATCAAAGCATCCTTCCGGTGATGGTGATTAACATGATCTCATGGTCGAAGGAATTAGGTTACTATGTATCAGAAAGCTTATAGCAAATGAACTATATTAAATGACTTGATCTTTATGCTACGCTTAACTATAGGAGTATGTCCATCACATCATTCTCCTAATGATATGACCATGTTGTTAATAACATCTCTATGTTCATGATCAGGAAACTATGATCATATATTAACCAACAAGCTAGTTTAACAAGAGGCTTTACTAGGGACTCTTTTATGTTTACAAATCACACAAGTATTAATGTTTCCGGTTAATACAATTATAGCATGGTATGTAAACATTTATCATAAGCATGAAGATATGATAATAACCACTTTATTATTGCCTCTTGGGCATATCTCCAACAGTCTCCCACTTGCACTAGAGTCATTAATCTAGTTTCAAACCTTTGTGTATTCAACACCTATGGCTTTCCGGTGTTGTATTTACATGATCGCTAGTGGTCAACTGATCTCTGGATCCGACACTTTCAGGTCCGTGTGTAATTGCATGTCTTTGCGTCTCTACGCATTACTCATTCTCTAATGAGATGGCTTTGTATAAATTTGGTCCTTTGGTGAGACCTTTAGTTCCTCGGGATTAAAACATGTTGATAATATTGTCGTACAATATATCTTCATAATACTATCCCGCTGTGAACTACACCTAGTTTGATAACAAACTAATTGACACAAATGCCCTCTTTTGCTGCTATAATAGCAGTCACATACTTAGCCTTTTGTTGTAGTATCTGTCACAATGTCTTATCTTTGGAACTCATCCAAATCCATTATGGAACTTACTTTCCATCATATTGTGCCACCCTTAGTTTAGATTGAGATAAAATTAATTTGTACTTTGTCACAAAACTAGTATCAATGTAATACTTTTACAATGAACTAACCATCTATTTGTCACTTCTACAAAATAATATATTCTTAGTTCTTCCAAAATATCATAAGAATATCTTTACTATCGTCCTATAATCATCTTATGAATCATTCTGGTATATGCTCATAACATTTAGAGCATAGGACATATCTGGATTTGTACACATCACAACATGATTGATAAAATACTCTTTGTGATTTTATCTATCAAGTATCAAAAATACTTAAATCTTTATTCAATCCTTCATGTGCAACAAGAACCTTTCTTGTAGTTTCTATATTGAACTCATTGAATATCTCATCTATGTACTTCTGGCATAACCATATTAGCGTCTCAATCTATCTATATAGATATTGATGCCAAATATTCGGGTTCTTCCTAAGCCTTTCATCGAGATGAAATTCTTAACCTGTGTCAATAAAAAGATACATCATTTCCAATCAACAATATGTCTTTCACATAATGTATTAGAAACATGTCTTAGCGCTCCCACTTAATCTCTTGCAAATGCAAGCATCTTCATCGTCTCCGATGAAATTAAACTCTTTTAACAGTTTCATCATAGTGAAGATTCCAACTCCGAGATGCTTACTTCAACCATTGAAGTTTGTATATTATTTTAGCATCCTTTGAATTAACAAAACCCTTTGGACCATGTTATGTACATGTCCTAGGTAACAATTCTATTAGAAGAACTTGTTTTGTTTATTCAACTACCACATAACAAAATTATATGTAGTGGTTGCTACATTAATCCGTCTAGACTAAATATTGCTTAATGAAAGATCTGATCTTGTCATAGTTAACTCTTTGAACATTGTTGTGAACTCTTTCCCAACATGTCGACAATTTCATAGATGTGAAACATCCATGTCTAATTATTTATAGATCCAAACACGACTGTAAGGTCTTACACCTTTCCAGAGGGTCTTTCAAGTTCAAAGCTTGATTTCTCGTGTATGGAACTATCACAGATTATATGGCTTCAAGCCATTTAACGGATTCAGGGCCCATCATCGCTTCTTTGCATGTAGTCGGTTCATTATTGTCAAATAATGATTCAAACCTCAAATCTTGGTATTTGATTGTTTATTCGACCTACTTTGTTCAATAGGAACTTAGATCTCCGTGTCCACAACCTTTGAGGCACGTGAGCCATGAGCGTTGTTGCTGCCTCCGGAACACTTTTCGGTGCTGCGCAACTTTGCACATATAACTAAGGTCATTTAACCTTATCAAAGTTCTATTGTCCTCCCACTTAACTTTTCACGGAAAAATTCCTTTTCAAAGAAACTTGACGTTCTAAGCGACAAACACTTTTGTCTTCGGTGTTATGGAGGAATACTTAACGGCTATCCAAATAACATACAAAGAAATATTCATCCGACTTTGGTTGCAAACATCTTTCTTATGCATAGCATACCAATTTTTAAGAAAGGACAACTTGGGTTTTATCCCAAACCATAACTTTATATGGTGTCATTTCAACGGATTATGATGGAGCTCTTTTTCAGTGGAAAAACGGTAGTCTCTAAAGCTTTTAATCTTTAAAATATAATGGCAGTTTCATAAATGACACCTTTGATCTTACCATGTCAAACAAGGTTTCATTACATATCTCAAACACTCCATACTCTTATGATGTTTTGGGAAATGCAAATCCGTGGAACGATTCCTTAAATCTTAGGTGTTATGCTAAACTTGTAACTCAAATATCGTCCTTTATGATCTTATCATAAACCATTTATTATTATTTCAATGATTTTGTACTTCATCTTGAAAGTCTTTGAAATTTTCAAATGTTTCACACTTCATCCTCATTAAGTAAATATTCATATATTCACTCAGATTTTTGGAGAAAGCATATGAAGTTGAAATTCATCGCTCTTGACTACACATAATGGACTTCATACAACAATATGTACAAGTTCCAATAAGCTAGTCATTCGTTCCCTTTCGGCCTATGAACGAAGTTTTTAATTATCTCTAGGAAAGTTTCACAAGTGCTATTTGATCAAAAATCAAAATACTCCAAAATTCCATCCACATGGATTTTCTTCATGTTTTCTTTCCAATGTAATTTAAATGGCGATGTCACTTCCTAAGTGATCTTTCAATCAATAGTCTTTCAACATTTTTAGCACTTGTTTTATGGATATGATTTATCCAACGAGATTTGTAAATCATCCATCTTTTATGGATTACGACAATTATTTGAACAACCCTTTTGTTCTCATAATACCCGATAAAACAAATCTTGAAGGCAAGCTTTGATGTTAACGAGAAACATATCAATACTTTATTTGTTCTCGATGAACATCATCACATATTCTCTTGCTAGTTACTTAGGCCATTGTAGTTCATGAATTGTGTTGTTTCGTATGATGATTCACACCAACAAATTTAGTATCAAATACTTAAGAACCACATTGTTTTAACAAGCAAAGAATACAACCATAACATGTATATCCTATATATACCTTAGCTGACCAATTCTAGTCTTTTATTTTCCGCCAAATATTTCTTAGATTTCTCTTTCAGTATTTCTTTATCCTTTCAAAAGAATCTATCAACATCAACAGTAGCGCCATATGTATGACACATAGTCCAAAACATGTATAGTTAAATACCAATGTCTTTGGACTTGCACTTTGAAGTTGATCATCATCATCAAATGTTTGATGTCCTTTCAAATTCCATTCTTTAGTAATAGTTTAGTGTAGTAAACATTTTAGCTACATCAAATATTCATCCTTATCATGGAACCATTCATGATCAAGCTACTTTAGCTTATAACGGTGAATTACGAGTATAATGTTGCTCTCCAAAACCTTTTGGAGGATTAAGATGACCAGCGTCTCCAACCTTTTGCAAATTCTCATCAAATATGGGAACATGACTTTTGCCATATTATACTCTATCAAATTGCAACCAAAACTTCGTTTTAGATATCACAATATCTTTCACACATGATAGTTTCTGAAACAATTCTTTCAGCTCCCCAATAACCTTGATATTAAAACAATCTTTTAAATATCAAGAATCATGGAGAAAAACATGATATTTACATACTAACACTGGAATTGTTACTCTTGATTTAATACCAACTATTAAACTTCATGGAGTAACCGGAACTTACTGAAAGTTTACAATAGGACTTTTAAAACTTTAGATTAACACTTTAAAACAATACGATACCAGTTCGTAAAGTAACTATCCAGAATTCTATAGTTCTATTATCTCAATTATAACTAAGCGCAAGGTGGTAAACGGATGCCAATGACTACAATAACTATGCAAATTCACTTTGATTTAAATTATGATAAATAGTGTTCAACTTTTAATCATATTGCTATTGAACTCCCACTCAAAACAATATCCCTCACATTGTTTTAGTGATCACACAAACCAAATTCACTACACCAAGTCCGATCATCACGTGACATGATATAGTTTCAAAGGCGAACAATCATCATGTTCATCATATCATCTATATGACTCATGCTTTACATTTCGGTATTCCGTGTTCCGAGACCATGTTTGTACATGCTAGGCTCGTCAAGATTAAAACTTAGCTTCCGCATGAGAAAATCTGGCTTGCTCCCGTTGTATACACTCGCAAAATCTAACACACCCGATCATCACGTGGTGTTTCAAAACAACGAGCTTTAGCAACGGTGCTTACTAAGGATGAACACTTTAAAACTTGAAATTTTGTGCTTGAGGGATCATCTTATAATGCTACTGTCACGAACTAAGCAATACAAGATGCATAAAAGGATTAACATCACATGCAATTCATAATATGTGATATGATATGGCCTTTCTTCTTGTGCTTCTGATCTCCATCTTCAAGCACGAACATGATCTCCATCATCACCGGCATGGCGTCAAGGTCAATGGCGCCGCTTCATGGTTATCGTCCACCAGCATCAACTATTACAACTACTTTGAATAGACATGCAGGTCTTAACGGAATTAAAAGACAACCATATGGCTCCTGCCGGTTGCCGACTTACAATAAGGAACATTGCATACATCATATATAATCAAAATCATGGCCATATCACATCACAGCACACCCCTGCAAAACAAAGTTAGATGCCTCTAATTTTCTTTGCATGTTTTACGTGGTTTGGGGCTATCAGTAAGTGTCGTTCTAACTTACGATGAAAACATCGGAATCTGTCCCGAACTCCGGAATCGGACTTTCCTTATATGAATCTTATTCTCTGGACCATTCCGGATCTCCTCATGATATCTCAGATCCTATCCGAGACTCCGAATAACATTCGGTATCCCTACTAATATTCCATATATACTAAATAACATCGAATCCTTAAGTGTGTCTCCCTACGGTTCGTGAATTATGCGGACATGACCGAGACACTTCTCCGATCAATAACCAATAGAGGAATCTGGAAATTCATATGGCCCCCACATATTTTTATGATTACTTTGTGATCGAATGAACCACTTACATACGATACGAATTTCCCTTTGTCTCACGATAGTTTACTTATCCGAGGTTTTGATCGTCGGTATCTCTGCATACCTAGTTCAACCTCGTTACCGATAAATACTCTTTTCTTGTTCCCGTGATATGTGATCCCTTGTGAGCCAGTCACATGCTTGCAAGCTAATTGGATGACATTCCACCGAGAGGGCCCAGAGTATATCTATCCGTCATATGGATGGACAAATCCCACTCTTGATCCATGTGCCTCAACACATACTTTCCGAACACTCAATGCCACCTTTATAGCCACCTAATTACGGTGTGGTGTTTGATATCATCAAAGCATCCTTCCGGTGATGGTGATTAACATGATCTCATGGTCGAAGGAATTAGGTTACTATGTATCAGAAAGCTTATAGCAAATGAACTATATTAAATGACGTGATCTTTATGCTACGCTTAACTATAGGAGTATGTCCATCACATCATTCTCCTAATGATATGACCCTATTGTTAATAACATCTCTATGTTCATGATCAGGAAACTATGATCATATATTAACCAACAAGCTAGTTTAACAAGAGGCTTTACTAGGGACTCTTTTATGTTTACAAATCACACAAGTATTAATGTTTCCGGTTAATACAATTGTAGCATGGTATGTAAACATTTATCATAAGCATGAAGATATGATAATAACCACTTTATTATTGCCTTTTGGGCATATCTCCAACAGGTGGACCGTCGGGGCTGCCGCCGATGCTTGGGTGGCGCCAATCAAAGAGGCGAATGGTGTCGGGGAGCGGGAGCAATGCAGGGTGAGGCGGGGGTTGTGGTGGCGGCGAGCGCTAGAAATGGATGATGGAGATGACCGACGAGAAGATCCAGTCATCTCGGGCCTGTGGGGGTGGCTATGGGCGTCGGTGGTCGCCGGAGGTGGAGGAGAGGCCAAGGAGGTGGGCAGCGTGAACGACTAGGGAAGAGGGAATCTTTTACTCCTCCGAGCGGTGGAGGATTAAAAATAGGAGTCGCCCAACTTGACTCCTAAAATATTTACTCTGCTAAAGACGATTGGGGTTTGGTTAGGTGGTGGTTAGAGGAGTAAAATGGCACGTTTTACTCCTCTAAAAAAATTTATACATCGATTAGAGATGCCCTTAGGCCGTACCATCTTCAGCCACATCCCCAAACGCCGATCATCAATAGCATAGGATCAAGCTAACGAGAACACCGAGATTTTTTTTTGATGTTTGGAGGAGTCCTCTCCCAGCCCCAAGTAGTTTTTTCATAACTTAAATTTGAACAAACACTTTAAATTTCAATCAAATTTGAAGATATACAAAATTTAACTAAATTTAATAAACTAAAATAATCGCAACCACCATAGTAGAACTAGCGGTACGGCCTCCTCCTCTTCCTTGTCTATCCTTGACGCAGCTAGGGTCATCACTTGTGCCTTATCCTCCATCGCTGTCCCACCAGGAACTGCGACGTCATCATCGGTGTCGTGCATCGACCACTCGATGCTGATAGACAGCAGCACCGCCATCGCATTGTGGTCGTTCAAGGATTCAGCATGCAGCCTATTTGGGAATCTCTGGATCTATGCTTGTTTTCAACTCCCCGAACCATTTTGTCACTTGACACGCCCTTCCTCGTCTCTAGGTAGCTAGGTATACACCGCAAGCCTTTTCCCTTTTGAACCTCGCCATTAACAGAGTGTTGGAGGGACTTCATGAGACGAGAGTAGTCGTCGGGGTCATTGGAGTGCACCGGTGCATGTGGAAAACAATGGCTTCTCCTCCTGGGGTCCATTTTCGGGCGGCAGAGCAATACCCTTCTGCAAGGCAGCTCCGGCTGGCATCCCTATCCGTGGAAGACAATGCCTCTGCCCTGTGTTTCATCGGCTGCGACACCATCTCCTCTTTGACTTCACGCTTGGGGATTACGAATGGTGGAGTGCACGTCAAGGATGACAAGGCAACCACCTTGGCGTGAAGGACGACGAGCGCAGGCTCTACATCCTCCTGGGATCCCACCATGCCGGAGGGGTCGACATAGGTGTAGATAGGTGTGTCCCATCACAGACGATGTGCTCCATGATGAAATCCAAGGTGTAGCGAGGCACACCGCAGAACCGTGGCGGGAGATCTCCAATACTCTGTTGCCGAAAGAGCGTCGCCCAATGCTCCTCATTGTCAACGCCCTAGAGAGGGGAAATGGGCCGCTCATCTGTCCATGCATCCTCGTGATGGCGGTGGACCTGTTCCCACCACTGATTGCTTTGCAGCATAGAGTAACACCGGATATGCCCCTGCCAGATATGCATGGCAAGACGTTGGACTAAAGCTTAGTCCCACATTGCCAGTTGAGTGAGAGTTGGACATCCTTATAAGTGTGTCTGTTTTACCCCTTGTACAAGCATTAGAAGAAGATGCCTACACGAGCGATCCTCCTCCACCGCCCGCCCCGCCTCGCCTTGTGGATTGTGGGAATAAGTCTAGGACCCATCTATACCTCGTGTAGGACTTGTCTATCTTTTTGCAACACACTACACTGACAATGAATATGAAGGTTGTTCGACTTAGGTTCATCTCTCGACTCTTCGTTTCATTTTGTGCATAAAAAAGAGAGGCCGCTCCTGTCTAGAGACATGACACAACACAACGCCCATCCAGTTCTACAACACTACACAATCATTAGGTCTTCCTCATCCCGTCTTACAACGTGCACCGCGGATCAGGATAGTAGACATCTGGAACCCCGCTTCTTTGGATCCTATACGGGAGAAGGGTGATAAGGTTTTCGGGGAGCGCTAATGCGCGAGTAATAGCTTCATCACATATGTCGACCATTTCTCACCGACAACGACTACTTCCCCGACATCGATAACCTCTTCAACACCATGGCTGGCGTCAATGCCAAGGTCAACACCAACGCTAACGATTCCTCCTCTTTTGTGCCGTATCTGATATCTTTTCTTCTTGTTCAAATCATGTTTCAAACAATACTTATAGCAATATGTTTAGACATGTTTTTTACATGTTCTTTGTTAGATTGCATGACTAGTTGTATTCCTATGTTATTAGGCATGTTTTATCTACTATTTTATGGATTAAATCATGTGGTAAGTTGTTATATCTCCAACTTGATTTTGAGATGAGTTATCAAAAATTTGGAATACAAATAACATGAAAGTATCGTGTTACATTAATTAATTAAAGAGTTATACACCAAACTAAATAGGGACAAGTGGAAAACAAAAAAAAACATACATATATACTGGGCCATGACCTTGTGTGATGTATTAATCTCTCTTGGTCTAGAGAACCCATGATATCACTCAGAATATTTGATAACTATATGAATCCCCGCCCATCGCAGCGGGAATTAGCAGCAAAATATTTTTTCATATTATAAGTTGAGGACATATGAGACTCATAAAGTAGATTAGATTAATCATATTATGATCATGTTGAATAACACTGAGTCCATCATTGCACATGGTTTTAGAACATGTCCACCTACGAAATATGTTTTTTAAAATATTTTGTCAAAGCTTTTGAGGATAATAGAGTGAAGCGGTGAGTCCACCAAACGGATCATCTGTTCCATTGATTCAGTTCCAGTCCTTTTCATTATACAACATTTTGGCAGAGTATATCTATTTGTTGTATGACTACATTCGCACTAATCTACAAAGGGAAATAGCAACTATGAGTATAGTGATATTTATGGCATATGCTCTTGATAAGATAAGCATGCCTGCATCCACAGAGCAATGAGAATGCCAATAAAAAAATGTTCTAATCACATATGAAAAGAATGCCAATGAAAAAAATGTTCTAATCACATATGAACATCTTTCTCATCTATCCTGATTATGCATCGCATTAATTAATTAAAGAGTTATACACAAAATTAAATGGAGACAACATGAAAAAAAATGTGTCGTGGCCTTGTGCGATGTATTAGATGTATTAAGGGCATCTCCACCGGCAAGACACAAACAAACAACCCAAATGATCCGTTTTAGCCTGTTTGGGTCGAGTCACCGGTGTTTTTGGGTCATGATCCGACTTGTCCGGTCAGCCGCGCACAATAGCGCGATCCAAATAGATAAAAAGGGGCGTGTCAGTCCAAGAGAAAAAAGCCCATTGTATGACTGTATCTGGGTCAGTCTGTGTCCACGTCTATCCGGACAGACACATCCGTGAATCAGATTTGATGCACGGATGGGTCGGTGCGGGATGCGTCAGGCCGGATGTGTCGTACCGCTGAGGCGCCGCGCACGTCTTACACGACCGCGCGGATGAATCCGAACACGCTCGGACCGTTTGGGTAGACCGGTGGAGATACCCTGATCATATCTCTTTGTCTCGACAATGCATGATATCCCTTAGGCTGCGTTTGGATGTTTGCATTTGGGATTGGTATTGGACATTGACATTGTCTAGGCCAGAATATCTCAAATACCTGGTGTTTGGATGGCTTAGGTATTCATGCTAGGCATTCGGGCTAAATATTGAGGAGAGTTCTTTTTGCCTGGGCAGCCCACTTCCGAATGAACGAGTCTGGAGCTCGACATCGTGAGGTATTCGGCCGGAAAAGTTTTTCTCTCGCCCCCTCGTTCTATCTTGCCCCGTCGGTCACAGGGTCCACGGCGGCCACAACTCTCCTCCATCCTCCTCTCTGGCCGTCGGCGCCGCCTCCATCCTCCTCTCCGGCCGCCGCCGCCGCCTCCATC
The DNA here is from genome assembly GCA_916181665.1 of Avena sativa. Lineage (NCBI taxonomy): Eukaryota > Viridiplantae > Streptophyta > Magnoliopsida > Poales > Poaceae > Avena > Avena sativa. The sequence goes on from OV702282.1 coordinate 204,025,011, forward strand.
CTCCTCTCCGGATGCCGCCGCCGCCTCCATCCTCCTCTCTGGCCGCCGCTTCTCCCACCTCTTCCGCTCACCCGGATGCCGCCGCCTCCATCCTCCTCTCCGGCCGTCGCTGCTCCCACCTCTTCCGCTCACCCGGACGCCGCCGTCGCCTCCATCCTCCTCCAGCGAGGAAGGTCCGCAGGGAGCCCCCTCCCCTCTACTCCTCGGACTCCGGGGAGACAGGGAGCCCCCGCCCTTCGTACCCACCATGGCGCGGAGGCCCTCCGCCTCGACTCTCTCCCGTCCGACCCCTTCGCTTGGCAAGGATTCGTCCCGCCATGCCCTCCTCCTCCGTCGATCTGATCTTTTTATCTATACCAATTATTTTTGGGACGCCCATCCTAGTACAAATGCAATTCATCACTTGACCATCCAAACACGATTTGATATTCAACCTTAGTATCAATTCCTGGCACAAAATACCTAAACTGTTGGAATTTTGGCCCAAAATGTCTAGCCCATTTTCTATTTAAATAATTCCTGAAAATCCTAGAGGCCCATGTGGCCCATTCATGCAAGACAAGAGGTGGGACAAATGTTTAGTCCCACATTGCTAGTTGAGAGGAAGTTGGACCAGCTTATAAGGTGAGCTCTTCTACCACTTGGTAAAAGGATGAGAAGGAGAAGGAGAGAGTTCCACACGCGCGCTCCTCCTCCTCCTCGCTCGCCTCGTCACGTCACGTCACGTCACGACGCGCGCGCGCGCCGCGGGTTGCGGGAATCTCGCCGAGCCGAGCTTTATTTTGCCACGCATGAATGGTATATGAACAGATATACGAAGGTGAAACGTTTGCTTTGAATGGACGTTTAATACGAAGGTGAAACGTTTGCTTTGAATGGACGTTTAATACGAAGGTGAAACGTTTGCTTTGAATGGACGTTTAATACGAGTTAAATGCGCCTGTTCGTTTCATCTTCCGTTCATTCGTTTCATCTTCTGCACCGTCTGCCTTCTCCTCTGCGCCTATAAGAGAGAGAGGTCGCGCCTCCTCTCAGTTGCGCTGTTACACATCCCTTGCCTCGAGTTCCAGAGCACTGCGCTACTTTCATCTTCCCCATCCCGTCTTGCGGCGTGCACCGCGAGCCGGGACAGTAGGCCTCCGAGACCCCGCTGCTTCGAGTCCTGTACGGGAGAAGGGCGATAAGGTTTTTGGGGAGCGCTATCAGCGCGACTACTGGCTTCGTCACGGACTCCCTCACAGATAGCGACGTCTTCCCCGACGAGGACTTCTTCCCCGACATCAGCATCCTCTTCCTCGACGACATGGCCAATGACGGTTCCAACGCCGGCGGTTCTACTTCTGCTACTGCCGTGTACATCTTCTGTCTCAGTCTTGTTCTGATACTATCCAGAGTTTTATGCCTTGCAGTTTGTTTGGCTATATGCCTTATTTTGTATTCGCTATTAAACATGATTAGTATATTACCTATTATTCTAGTCATGTTTTATCTAGCGTTTATTATGAATAATTCGCTTGGTAAATTGCTCTATTTCTCAACAATCCAAAAACCTTATTTCAGGCAATTTGCCCCAAGTGGCTTTGTTGCTTCTATGAAGCCACCTGTGTTTGAAGGTGTGAATTACAAACGGTGGCGTGCGAGAGCAGTGCTCTGGTTTCAGACCATGAGCTGCTATAACGCCATCTATAGCGCACCTGAGGGGGAACTTAATCCCGCTCAGGAAGAGGCGTTCCAAAAACTTGATACTACTTTCAAGGCTGCCTTGATCAGCATCCTTGGCGACAATATTGTCGATTCATATCTGTCATTTAGCAATGGCAAAGATATGTGGGATGCGCTCGAGAGAAAATTTGGAGTCTCTGATGCTGGCAGTGAACTATATGTCATGGAACAATTCTATGACTATAAGATGATTGATGACCGCTCCATTGTGGAGCAGGCTCATGAGATACAGTCACTTGCCAGGGAGCTTGAGCACTTCACTTGTGTGTTACCGGACAAGTTTGTTGCCGGAGGCATCATTGCCAAACTTCCCCAGTCATGGAGGAATTTCGCTACTTCTCTGAAGCACAAGAGACAAGAGTTCTCCGTGACGGATCTCATTGGGACTCTTGATGTGGAAGAGAAGGCGAGAGCAAAAGACACACGTGCTCGAGGTACCGAGGGAGGTTCTAATGCCAACCTGGTACAGAAAAGGAACTTCCAGCCTCACAAGTTCAAGAACAAAGGAAAGTTTGATGACAAAGGAAAGTTCGATGGAAAGAACAAGGCCTCACGGTCCACCAGCTTCAAGAAGAAGACTGATAAGAGGAAAGGTGCTTGTCATGTGTACGGTGATCCTAATCATTGGGCTCCTGCTTGTCCCAACCGCTTTGACAAACGCCAACATGGGAGGAGCAGCAAGACTGCTAATGTTGTCATGGGCGACGTTGAGATGAAAGATGTTGGGTATGGTATATTACCTACTGTTCTTTCATTATGTCATTCTTCTGATTGGTGGATTGACACGGGCGCTAATGTACATGTCTGTTCTGATATTTCCATGTTTTCTTCATATCAGGTCAGAGGGACTCAAACCGTGCTGATGGGGAACGGCTCGCATGCTTCTGTTCATGGTGTTGGTACGGTCGATCTGAAGTTCACTTCGGGAAAGACTGTGCGCCTGAAGAACGTGCATCATGTTCCCTCAATAAATAAATATCTTGTTAGCGGATCTCTTCTGTGTCGAGATGGCTACAAGATTGTATTCGAGTCCAATAAATTTGTAATTTCGAAATATGGAACTTTTATTGGTAAAGGCTATGAATGCGGAGGCTTGTTCCGCTTATCTCTGTCAGACATTTGTAATAAAGTTGTTAATCATATTTACACAAATTTTGAATCAAATGTCTGGCACTCTCGTCTTTGTCATATTATTTTTGGTTGTATGACGCGGCTAGCCAAAATGAATTTAATCCCTGATTTCTCAACTGTTAAGGGATCTAAGTGCCAAGTCTGCGTGCAAGCTAAACAACCTCGCAAGTCACATACGACTGCAGAAGTGAGAAATTTAACACCACTAGAGCTCATACATTCTGATCTTTGTGAGATGAATGGTGTGTTAACAAAAGGTGGAAAGAAATACTTCATGACTTTGATCGATGACTCTACGAGATATTGTCATGTGTATCTTCTAAAATCAAAAGATGAGGCTTTGAGTTTCTGCAAAATCTATAAAGCTGAGGCAGAAAATCAACTTGATCGAAAGATCAAGAGGCTTAGGTCTGATCGTGGTGGAGAGTATTTTTCCAACGAGTTTGATTTCTTTTGTGCGGAACATGGCATAATTCATGAGAGGACGCCTCCCTACTCACCCCAGTCAAATGGAGTAGCCGAAAGAAAGAACCGTACTCTAACAGATTTGGTTAACGCCATGTTAGACACATCGGGTCTTTCTAAGGAATGGTGGGGGGAGGCATTATTGACCGCGTGTCATGTCCTAAACCGAGTTCCCACAAAGAACAAAGAAATTACTCCATTCGAAGAATGGGAAAAGAAAAGACTAAAACTCTCTTACTTACGTACTTGGGGTTGTTTGGCAAAGGTTAATGTACCAATCCCCAAGAAGCGCAAGCTTGGACCAAAAACCATTGATTGTGTTTTTCTGGGCTATGCTTTTCATAGCATTGGTTATAGATTCTTGATAGTAAAATCTGAAGTACCTGACATTCATGTCGGTACAATCATGGAGTCGACTGATGCGACTTTATTTGAGGATATCTTTCCAATGAAGGATAAACCTTACTCATCAAATCCGGAGATACCTAGTTCATCTAATCAGGAATTTGCTATATTCTCTGAACCTACCATTCCGATTGAACACTCTGAAAGTCCTAAGGAGGATGATAATGAAATTCCTAAAAGGATCAAGAGACAAAGGACTGCAAAGTCTTTTGGTGATGATTTCATTGTGTACCTTGTGGATGACACTCCCACTTCCATTTCAGAAGCTTATGCATCTCCTGATGCTGACTACTGGAAGGAAGCTGTTCATAGTGAGATGAATTCCATCTTAGCTAATGAAACATGGGAGATCACGGATCGTCCTTATGGGTGCAAACCTGTAGGATGTAAATGGGTGTTCAAGAAGAAACTAAGACCTGATGGTACTATTGAGAAGTACAAGGCAAGGCTTGTGGCCAAGGGTTATACCCAAAAGGAAGGTGAAGACTTCTTTGACACTTACTCACCTGTAGCAAGGTTGACCACCATTCGAGTACTACTTTCTCTGGCTGCCTCACACGGTCTTCTCGTTCATCAAATGGACGTTAAGACAGCTTTCCTAAATGGAGAGTTGGATGAGGAAATTTATATGGATCAACCAGATGGTTTTGTAGTAAATGGTCAAGAAAGAAAAGTGTGCAAGCTACTGAAGTCTTTATATGGTCTTAAACAAGCACCTAAGCAGTGGCACGAAAAATTTGATAAAACCTTAACCGCTGCAGGCTTTGTTGTAAACGAAGCTGACAAGTGCGTATACTATCGCCATGGTGGGGGTGAGGGAGTCATCCTTAGTTTGTATGTTGATGACATACTGATTTTCGGAACCAACCTTAATGCAATTAAGGAGGTCAAAGATTTCTTATCTCGTTCCTTTGAGATGAAGGATCTGGGAGTAGCTGATGTCATCCTGAACATCAAGCTATTGAGAGATGATGATGGTGGGATTACATTGCTTCAGTCCCACTATGTGGAAAAGATCTTGAGTCGTTTCGGGTATAGCGACGTCAATTTTTCTCCTACACCGTATGATCCTAGTGTGTTGCTTCGAAAGAATCGAGGAAATGCTAGAGACCAACTAAGATACTCTCAAATCATTGGCTCGCTTATGTATTTAGCTAGTGCCACGAGACCTGACATCGCCTTTGCTGTAAGCAAACTCAGTCGATTTGTCTCAAATCCAGGAGATGATCACTGGCATGCTCTTGAAAGAGTTATGCGATATCTAAAAGGTACTGTGAGCTATGGCATACACTATACCGGGTATCCGAGGGTACTAGAGGGTTATAGTGATTCAAATTGGATATCTGATGCTGATGAGATAAAGGCCACGAGTGGATATGTTTTCACACTTGGTGGTGGCGCTGTTTCTTGGAAGTCTTGCAAGCAGACCATCTTAACGAGGTCAACTATGGAAGCAGAACTCACAGCACTAGACACGGCCACTGTTGAAGCAGAGTGGCTTCGTGAACTCTTGATGGACTTACCTGTGGTTGAAAAACCTATACCCGCAATTCCAATGAACTGTGATAATCAAACTGTGATTATTAAGGTGAACAGTTCTAAGGATAATATGAAGTCCTCAAGACATGTGAAGAGGAGACTGAAATCTGTCAGGAAAATGAGAAACTCCGGAGTTATTGCATTGGATTATATCCAAACATCTAAAAACTTGGCAGATCCCTTCACAAAGGGTCTATCACGCAACGTGATAGAAAATGCATCAAAGGAGATGGGTATGAGACCCACAATTTGAGCTTTCCATAGTGGTAAACCATTCTATGTGATCGGAGATCCCGTGAATTAGAATTGGGAAACAAGCTGTTGGTTAGCTGAGAGGAAAGTATCCCTACTTTAATAAACACCACTCCATAAAGATGCAATACTTTCCTATTCTGCATGGCAGGTTGATTTATTATCTTAATGTGTTCTAAGTGGCTTATCCTAAGCAAAGATGTTGTCCTGCAGAACATCTTTTGAAGAACACACCTATATGAGTCTGACTGTTAAAACGTCGCAGTCTATGAGAGTGGGGTGCTCTCTAATAAACTCATGAAAGGTCATGGAGTATGACGTATAAGCTCCACCCGCGGGGAAGTCCCATGGTAGCCCAGTATCGGTCAAGACTTCGTGTGAAGCTAGATTGCAGCAAACTTGCAGTTCAAGGCATAGTCCACTGTACAAGTTGCAACCTAGTGTAGCATAGAATTCTAGGTGGAAGTTCAACTTAACAGTCTCCACTATAGTACCGGTATATAAACAGTGTTTTGAAACCAAAGGCAGATTACATGTACCTCTGGGATCTGGTGGGGGATTGTTGGAATTTTGGCCCAAAATGTCTAGCCCATTTTCTATTTAAATAATTCCTGAAAATCCTAGAGGCCCATGTGGCCCATTCATGCAAGACAAGAGGTGGGACAAATGTTTAGTCCCACATTGCTAGTTGAGAGGAAGTTGGACCAGCTTATAAGGTGAGCTCTTCTACCACTTGGTAAAAGGATGAGAAGGAGAAGGAGAGAGTTCCACACGCGCGCTCCTCCTTCTCCTCGCTCGCCTCGTCACGTCACGTCACGTCACGTCACGACGCGCGCGCGCGCCGCGGGTTGCGGGATCTGCACCGTCTGCCTTCTCCTCTGCGCCTATAAGAGAGAGAGGTCGCGCCTCCTCTCAGTTGCGCTGTTACACATCCCTTGCCTCGAGTTCCAGAGCACTGCGCTACTTTCATCTTCCCCATCCCGTCTTGCGGCGTGCACCGCGAGCCGGGACAGTAGGCCTCCGAGACCCCGCTGCTTCGAGTCCTGTACGGGAGAAGGGCGATAAGGTTTTTGGGGAGCGCTATCAGCGCGACTACTGGCTTCGTCACGGACTCCCTCACAGATAGCGACGTCTTCCCCGACGAGGACTTCTTCCCCGACATCAGCACCCTCTTCCTCGACGACATGGCCAATGACGGTTCCAACGCCGGCGGTTCTACTTCTGCTACTGCCATGTACATCTTCTGTCTCAGTCTTGTTCTGATACTATCCAGAGTTTTATGCCTTGCAGTTTGTTTGGCTATATGCCTTATTTTGTATTCGCTATTAAACATGATTAGTATATTACCTATTATTCTAGTCATGTTTTATCTAGCGTTTATTATGAATAATTCGCTTGGTAAATTGCTCTATTTCTCAACATAAACACCCAAACAGAAATATTGATATTCAATCTCAATGCGAATATGCCAAGATTTTGATATTGGAATGAATGCAATGCCAAGCCTGTGAATACATACATCCAAACGGAGCCTTAGAATACTTGATAAATAGATGACTCCACGCGTATTACAGTCAGGATTAGCAGCAAAAATATTTTAATATTATAAGTTGAGGACATACGAGACTCATAAAATAGATCATCGTTTTGAATAGCAATAAGTCCATCATTGCATAGTACAACTGAAGAATCAATGCGGTTTTAGAACAGGTTCATCTCTGGAATATATTTTTTCTTATACATTTGTTCAAAGCTTTTGAGAATAATAGAGTGAAGTGGTGTGAGTCTACCAAATCGAAGAGAGAGAAAATAATTACTTTTAGTATGCTAAGAATTGGTGGAAGAACGCTTGTTTGAGGCGGCTGTCCAACTGCGTGCTCTGCTAACACGTTACTACGTTGTTTCTGTGTTAGCATGAGAATTCGATGGGCAAAAAGAAAAGAAAAAATGGAAAGGGTCATGAGAAATATCACACCTCTACTCCTGATTTCCCTTTCTCTATTGCGGCCGGCGGATTGGAGATGAACATATATGGCTTTTTGGTTGGCAAATATAAGGATTTCGCATGACAATGTCAACCCAAGCATGTTGCCAAACACAGAGAAGATTAGCAGCCATGGAATCTCCGTGTAAAAGAAACAGTCAAGTTCATAAATACGTTAAAGAAGGTGAAGAGATTTTTTTCTTCCTTTTCATGATGAAAGATCCGGTAAATTGACCAATATCAATCTTCATTTTTTTAAATTAATACACTGCCCTAGAGTGACCAATCTTTTTGATTCTTTCTCAACTGCCCATTATGTAGTTCTACACTCAGTATAGCTTACTATTAAGAGTTCTCACCTGTTGAGAAACCACCATAGTTCTCTCCCTATCCGGACAGGGTAGAGGCTCTCTTATCAATTATTATCCTAAATACTCACTCCGTTTTAAAATATAAGATGTTTTAGATTTGTGAATAAAATGTATCTAGACTTGTTTTATTGTCTAGATTCACTCCACAACTGAGTGAACTTAATATTAAAACAAGTCTAGATACATTTGCTTCATAAAGTTAAAACATCTTATATTTTGAGACGGAAGGAGTAGGTTTTTTCCCTCTACCATCCATTCCATTGCATTTCTCTCGTAGAGGACTGTACCGTCTCATACCAGGCATCCGGCCACACACAAGTGTCACGGGCTCCTTTTCAATACTTTAAGGTATGTCGGTTTCTCTTTCATCTATGGATTACTTCCTCATCTCTAACGCTTGCTTCACCCTTCTTGGTTCAATATTTCCTGTATCTGGTTTCGGTTTGATTTTGACTCTAGCCGGACTGACTGGATTTAGAGCTTAATGCTCCTACCTTTGAACTAGAATCAACGGGACCATAAATACGTGCTTGGAAGCTGAACAAAATAGAGATGATGCAAGGAATAATAGCATGAACTACTCTCTTCGACCCATATTAATTGACTTGAATTTATTAAATTTTGGATGAATCTATATACTAAATAGTGTCTAGAATAATTGACTGAGGGAGTAGGTGCTTAAAATTTGAGTCAACTAATATGGATAGGAGGGAGTATTAAATTTTTTGAAAAATTAATTTTGGTTGATCACGTGGTCTCATTAGGTGGTGGTGGATTGCTTAAAGATGCTTGATAAGGTGGATGCCTTGCATAGTGAGAGAAATACGTTTAGTTGCTTGCTCCAAAAAAAATTAGCTCTGCTGTCTCTTGTTGATCTATGGTATTTATGTGTCCGTCATAAAAAATATTTTCATAATATTACATAAAGGGAAAGTCTATAGCGAGTGTTTAATTTGAGTGTTTTCTTTGGCATAGACTAGAGAGTACTCAAATTTTAAGCACCTACTCCCTCAGTCCGCAAATAAGTGTACATTTAGGTTTTGCCTAAGTCAAAGCTAACCAAATTTGGCCAACTTTATAGAAAAATATAAAAACATATATTATATCAAATTGACATATTATGAAACTAGATTTAAAAATAAATCTAATGGCATCAATTTAGTGTCATAAATGTTGATATGTTATTCTAAAAAATTAGTCAAACATAATAAAGTTTAACTTAAAACAAGACTAGAAGTATACTTATTTGCGGACGGAGAGAGTACATCTCTATCCACCTTATCTCCGCCCTACTTCCACATGGTAGTGTAGGGAAATCATATGCACGAACATTTCAGTGCTCTCAAAGTAAAAACAAACTCCGCGTACTTATTAGCGATGCCCGTGTCATGAATGCATTAATAATTATCCGTTCTCTGCAAATTGATACTCCTATGATGCATGTTAAAAGGCCGTGTAAAAAAATCATATATTCAGAAAAATATGCATGTTAAAGGCCGTGTAAAAAAATCATATATTCAGAAACAGAATGAATATATTCGAATATGAATACTCCTATGTTGAATTGAAAGTTTAGGATAAGGCTGGCTAAGGTCAATAACCCGTCGATCTTCAGCAGGCTTCTAATGTGAGCCGTTTTGCGGCTAGTAAAAAATAGTACTACTAATTTCGGGAATTAAGCTTCTTTTAGCAATGTTAATGTTCCTGGTTAGTTAGCACATTGACAGGTGGGCCCATCTCCTGACGGCTCGCACGGTCTGGTTTGCCGCCGGCTGTCTGGACGTTCGACCGGCGTCGATCGATCCTCACATGCGCAGGCGCCTCTCCTGGTAGTGCACCAGCCAGGAATCCGTGCACGCGCAGCCATGCTGCAGTGCGGGGGCGACCGCGTCGTCATCGTCGGCGGCGGCATCGCCGGCGCCCTTCTCGCCAAGACGCTCCAGGGTCACGCCGACGTCGTCCTTATCGACCCGTACGCACGCGAATAATAGCAAACAAATGTTGGTTGATCGATTGTTCTTAATTTGGTGATCATGCATGAGAGACACCATGGATGGATGCATGGATGCAGGAAGGAGTACTTCGAGATCCCGTGGGCGAACATGCGCGCCAAGGTGGACCCGGCGGCGGTGGAACGTACCGTGATCCCGCACTCTGACTACCTCACCCACGCCAAGGTCGTGACGGCCTCGGCTGTCGGCGTCGATGACTCCGTCGTGCTCACCTCCGTCGACCGCACCATCGGCTACGACTTCCTGGTCATCGCCACGGGACGCAACTGCACGCGGCCCCAGAGGCGCTCCGAACGGCTCGAGATGTTCCAGCGCGACAAGGAGCGTATCGCCGCCGCGGGCTCCATCCTCATCATCGGCGGCGGGCCCATCGGCGTGGAGCTCGCGGCGGAGATCGCCATAGACAGCCCGGACAAGCGCGTCACCCTCGTCCACGGCGGGCCGCGGCTGCTCAAGGTCATGGGCGCCCGCGCGTCGGCCAAGGCCCTCGAGTGGCTCCGCTCCAAGAACGTCACCGTGCTGCTAGAGCAGACCATCGACATCGAAGACCTCGCACGCGCCGACGCCGGGGACGAAAAAACAGGCTGGGTATTCACGACGTCCGCCGGCGAGAATGTGACCGCCGACTGCCACTTCGTGTGCACGGGCCGGCCCGTGGCATCCGGGTGGCTGCGGGGAACGTTCCTCGCCGACCACTTGGACGCCGACGGCCGGCTGGCGGTAGACGAGCACCTGCGCGTGGGCAGGCTCAAGAACGTCTTCGCCATCGGCGACATCACGGACGTGCCGGAGGCGAAGCAGGGGTACCTGGCGCAGCGGCACGCCATGGTGGTGTCCCGGAACCTGCGGCTGCTGCTCAAGGACGGCGCGCTGGAGCATAAGCTGCACCGGTACAAGGCCTCCAAAGCCGCCATCTTCGTGACGCTCGGCCGCCGCGACGCGCTGTCGGAGCTACCGTTCATGACGCTCATCGGCCCCATCCCCGGAGCCGTCAAGCCGCGGGATCTCTACGTGTCGCGAACGCGAAGGATGATGGGGCTCAGGTGGAACGGTTGAATCTTGATCGAGCGACGCGAATTAATGCGCTGGCGTGAAACAATCCGACGGCCTCGATTAATCAGACGGTAGGTGGAAAGTGTCGTCAGATCGAAATGATCTCTTGCTACGTCTTAGAAAATTCGATCGTGCCGACTGATGTATATGTTTGGTGTACATGTAATGTAACAGGGCTGAGCAATACATTATACTCGGTAATCGTAGTTTGAGAATCGTCTAGAACTTAGGAAATACTACTGTCATCCGCTCTAAAATAGCCTATCAATGTAGATCCGAATATATATACTCCTTCTGTAGATATTATTTCAGTTTTGCTAGAAATCTGCGTCTGATTTTTAGTTATGTCTCGGTCGTCTCTCTTACCATTAAATATATCTCGCGATTCGTGCAATGTAGGAGTTACATATGAGTTGCAATTAGGTTCTAAGTGAGAATTTAATGAGTTGCAACTCAGAATTTGTACAAATTTTATGAGTTGCAACTAGGTTGCAACTGAAAATTAGCACAAAATAGTAGGATAACATGAGCGACTTAGACATAACTAAAAATCAGGCGCCTCAGATCTAGACGCTCCCATATTATTTTTCTTAACTTTGTCTAGAAAATTCGATCGTGCCGACTGATGTATATGTTTGGTGTATATGTAATGTAACAGGACTGAGCAATACATTATACTCGGTAATCGTAGTTTGAGAATCGTCTAGAACTTAGGGAATACTACTGTCATCCGCTCTAAAATAGCCTATCAACGTAGATCCGAATATATATACTTCCTTCTCTAGATATTATTGTTCTCAATTTTATCTAGATATGAATACATCTAGCATAAATGTTTAACTATAAACTTACAAATCTAGACAGAGTTTAGAATATTAATATGAATTGCAGGGAGTTGTTATGTTTTAGTGCTAGACATCAAAATCTTTGGAAATCGTGCTCGTATACCTAGGTCGTCAATTTGAACTTGAGGGAGAATTTGATTTTTGATTTTACATGCTCACACTCGAGAATTTGGACTAGAGTTGAGATTGACTCAAATTAATCCAAGGAATGGAATTCAAATTCGAATTTGAAATGTTTGAGAGTCATTTGAATGAATAGTTACTTTCGAATTGGACTATAGTCATGAACCACACACACACACACACAAAACTAATTAATAACAAAAGAAATATAAATACTTTTGGAATCAAAATTGAGGTTTGAATAATTCAAACTTAAATTCTCAAATTAATAATACAAGAATAGAGAAATAATTGACACAAGTAGAAATTCATCAAACCCAAGTAATCAAGACTTTATTCATAATTCAAATGGATTCATGTTTGAGATTTACAAGTTTGATACAAAGGGAAAAGAAAAACCCTAAACCACTAAACCTATCTACTTCACATTTGCATTCTATTCTTCATCTTATCTTGGTCTTGATCCAAACCTACACTACACATCTAAACTTCTCATACTTGCTATCACTTGATCATCTTCAACCCGTAACACACAACACACCAAAAGAAATTGTTAAGATTAAAATGTAGTTAAATCCATATACCAGAATCGAGGAACTAGTCATGGATTCAAGTGGCTTAAGCTTAAGCAAATAACAAAACCAGATAATGACAGCCACGGTGATCAAAAGCAGATAACAGGAACCAAAACCTAGTCAGAATAACCTGATGCTTATAGTAGGAAGCATCCAACTAATAGTAGAACACTAGGCATGAACATGTAGCAAATACCAAGTAGTACTTAGGAATCAACCAAAACCAGTAAGCCATCTAGATGAACACTAGAAATAAATAGAAATTCTTTCAACCAAACGAGATACCCAAGCCTTGGACTCATAGAAAAAGTACCCAATATTGGAGGATGAATACTGACAGTTCACCCTCCAAAATATAATTCATACAACCAGAACAAAACCGTTTCACCAATTAAAACCTCCAATAATGCCTTAGTACAGGAATATCTCACAATACACTAAAAAATCCCAAGATGAACCATAATCCAGAGTGTAGGGTTCGCAGCATAGAAAACAAAAATTTTCCTACGATGGGAACTACGTACCAAGATCTATCTACTAGATACAAACAACGGGCGGATGTATATCCGTAGAGAACATACCCTTGAAGACCGACAAAGCTTAACGAGTTCAACTCGTGGTTGATGTAGACGATCTCTTGCCGATCTCAAGATCGAGAGAAAGTCCTAGCGCCGCAAATCAGCAGCGCATCCGTGCTCGCACACACGTTCGAGGCACCGAGCAACCTCCGCCTCCTCGCTCCAGCGATGCAGCGGAAGCACAACTCTTTCTTGCCGAATAGCCACCGGGAACATGTATCTCGCTAGTCCGAGACCATGGGGAATAAATTCTAGAGGGGGAGAGAGATCCTTCACGAGGAGGTGTAAGAGACAAGTGAGGAGGGGGGCTCCTTTTATAGGAGGAGGGGGGAACCCCAAGGGGGTGGCCGGCGCATGGGGGCTGCCCCCTTGCCCTCCCCTCTTCATGTGGGTGGACACTTGTGGCATCCCGCAAAACCACTACTAGAAAATCGCGTTGATTTTGTGCATTGCATTATCAGGACCGCATGCTCATGTCATCATGCCACATTGCATTTGAGCATCGTCATCATCTTGCATTAGCTTGCATAAAACTATTTCGGAAAAACCTATTTTGTGTTTTCCAAAACGCCCCGTCTATGTTCAAACGCAAAACCCGGGTCTCCGGATTATTTTGTTTTGTCTGCTATCGGATTGCAAAAAGCTATGTTTGAAATAAATAAAATATTTAATTATTTTAGGGGGGCAGTCGAACGGGCCGGTTCGACCCGAAAGACCACCCCCAGAATATAAATCGGTCCAACCTAGACCTTTTCCTACCTATCCTATCCTACCCACCCTGCCTCCACCTCACCCCCTCCAATCATCGCTCGCCACCTCATCTCCCCTCACCACCCCCTCCACTCAACCGCTGACACCTCACCCCTCCTCCTCTCCTCACACAACCAACCCACCCAGTCCACACACTCAGCACATAACACACACCCGACCCCCTCCCAGCTCGCCCCACTGCCAGCCGGCCCCCACCCAGGCCACCCCTTCCTTCCACCCTGTCCACCCACCGCCGCGGGTCCCACCTGGCCCACCCGCAGCAGGCCCTCTCCTCTGTTCCTCTTCCTCCACCCACTCTCCCCCGACGCGCCCCGCACCATCCTCTCCCTCCCTCCTCGGGCCTCCATCGCCGCCCACCGCCATGCCACCTCGACCCCGCCGCCGCCGTTCGACCACCCCGCTCGCCTCTCTCCCCCACCGCATCGTCCTCCTCCCGCCCCCAACCTCCGCCTCGCCGCCTCTGCTCCCCGTCCTCGCCCGAGCTCCCCCGTCCGGGCCGCCTCCTCCCCTCCTCTCCGGCGAGCGCCTCCCGCCCGCCGCGCTCCTCCTCCTCGCCGCGGCCACCCTCTCCTCCTCCCCGCCCTTCCACCTCCGCTCCCCGCGGCCCCGCGCCTCCCCTCTGCGCCCCGCGCCGTCGAGCTCCCCCTCGCCGGCCCGCCTCGCCTCTCCTCCCCGCCTCCGCTGCTCGCTGCGCCGGTCGCCGCCCTAGCTCGCCGCAGCGGCTCTCCTCTCCAGCGCCTCCCCCTGTTCTCCGTCGGGCCCTGCCGCGCCGACAGCGACGGCCGGCCGCCTCGTCTGCTCTCCGCCGCCGGCGTCCCCTCCGCGAGCCCGTCTCCCGCGCCGCCGCCCTTGCCGAGTCTGCCTCCCGCCGTCCGTCGCCCCTGTCCCTGCCGGCAACCACCGCGGGCGCCCTCCTCCTGTCCGGGTTCGGCTCTGTCGTGGCGTGCGTGCTGAGCCTGTGAGGCTGCCCTCCTCTGTTCCTTCCCCCGGCCGCGCCCCGTCGTTCGCTGCAGGCGTCCGCAACCTCAAGGTCTGCGCCCCTGAGCCGTCTCGCGGTGTTTGCCCGGCGCCTGATCCGAGAGGGCCCTGTCGAGAACCCGTGCGATCTGAAGACCGTACCGAACACAGTAGCAAGTATGCACCCTCGACAAGATCTCCATCACGGGATTCCGATGCCTTCGACACAGGGCATTGAGGATGTCGTCATGGACCCGGAAGAATCCCCGGACCCCAAGACCGACATCGTCAACCGAGAACTCCGACAAGGACGCCAAGCTCGTCGGGATTCCGGACGCCATGACCTCCTTCAAGGATCCGATGGCCGAGACCCTGAAGACCGATCTAGAGCGCCAAGGCCTTTGCATGGAGTCGGCAAGATCATCCGGAAACGCCAAGATCGACTGCGCGGCCCCGACAAGTTCGACACCGTACAGGGCGAGACCGATGCGCCCCGACTCCACGCCAAGTTCGTCTACCCGAACGCCAAGATCTACCCCGATCCGAAGACCCTAACCCCGGAGTCCGAGAACGATCCCGTCGAACCCTGAGACCGAACCCCGAACCCCGGAACCAAATTCGTCGAGCCCCCCTAATGTGTGAACCTTTTCCCGAGCCCTTATTTTATAAATGTTAAATATAAATTGATGCATATTAAATTGTCATACTCGCATGCATATTGTCGTGTGGTTTGGGGGCCTTATGCCGATTCACCTCATAATTAAATATGGGGCCCATATGCGGGCAAATCTAGTCTCATATTGGCCTCATTTAAATTGGTATAGCGAACCGGTGCTATATTTTGCCTTGTTCAAACAACATTTAACTTGCGGGGTAGATAAATAACTTGAACCGTTTAATTAATTGTCGGGACCCCGGTTCCGCTTAAAATGACCTAATTGCATCGCATTCTTGCCATGTCATACATCATACAAGCATCATGCCGATCTTCTGCCGTTGTATTAAATAGTGCATCCGGTGTTTATTCTAGTGTTTTGCTTCTTCGCGGATAAGGCCGTTGAGTGGATGCGAGTGTCGACCCGATCTTCGGTTGAACCTTCGACAATGTTTTCAGGCGAGCATCTCCCCCTTTCTACCTATCTTACTTTTATAGTATTTACTCTCTATAACACCCTCAGAATCGGACCTATGCAAGTTTTAGCGAAACCCGCCAAACCCGCATAGAAACGATTCAAAGGTGCCCACCAAGCACTTTCGTGCGGGTGGAAAACGAAGTAATAACATTACACAACAGTCCTCGATGGGACCCACAGAACAGATATATACAACAGCGACTCAAAGAGTCAAGAATACAGATATATTATACAAAGATCCAAATCACCTTGATAATGATAGAGCGTCCGACTACGGACAAGATGCAAATGGGGCTAAGAGCCCTGAAGAATAACCAATGGCGTCCATAACCCTGCCCAGGCCAAGCCGGAAGGGTAACCCTGCTAACGACGTCGATCTCAAAACCTGCTTAAACAAAAGGGGTGCCAACAAAGGGCAAAGGAAAAAGAGGAGCGTCAGTACTGAGGCCAGTACACGGCGAGACTAGAATTCGGCGGTCCTCGCCTACATAGGTATGGTGGACTGAAGCGGCAGCGGCAGCATGCACTAAACAACCTATAGAGACTCGATACAACTGGCGGCAATCAGAGAGGGGTAAGAAAGACCTATTCGGAACCAACCTGATGCTACCATCAAACAAACCCATCCTGGTGTTTCCCCCTCGAGACCAAACAAGGAAGTCAACCGAGGAACTCACACCGTAGGCAGTTTTATTTATTCAGTTATCGTTGCAGCAATTACTAGTCAAGTATAGATAATCATCCTGATAACCCACTGCTTATTTTATCAGGATGATTATCTATACTTGACTAGTAATTGCTGCAACGATAACTGAATAAATAAAACTGCCTACGGTGTGAGTTCCTCGGTTGACTTCCTTGTTTGGTCTCGAGGGGGAAACACCAGGATGGGTTTGTTTGATGGTAGCATCAGGTTGGTTCCGAATAGGTCTTTCTTACCCCTCTCTGATTGCCGCCAGTTGTATCGAGTCTCTATAGGTTGTTTAGTGCATGCTGTCGCTGCCGCTTCAGTCCACCATACCTATGTAGGCGAGGACCGCCGAATTCTAGTCTCGCCGTGTACTGGCCTCAGTACTGACGCTCCTCTTTTTCCTTTGCCCTTTGTTGGCACCCCTTTTATTTAAGCAGGTTTTGAGATCGACGTCGTTAGCAGGGTTACCCTTCCGGCTTGGCCTGGGCAGGGTTATGGACGCCATTGGTTATTCTTCAGGGCTCTTAGCCCCATTTGCATCTTGTCCGTAGTCGGACGCTCTATCATTATCAAGGTGATTTGGATCTTTGTATAATATATCTGTATTCTTGACTCTTTGAGTCGCTGTTGTATATATCTGTTCTGTGGGTCCCATCGAGGACTGTTGTGTAATGTTATTACTTCGTTTTCCACCCGCACGAAAGTGCCTGGTGGGCACCTTTGAATCGTTTCTATGCGGGTTTGGCGGGTTTCGCTAAAACTTGCATAGGTCCGATTCTGAGGGTGTTACAGAGAGTAAATACTATAAAAGTAAGATAGGTAGAAAGGGGGAGATGCTCGCCTGAAAACATTGTCGAAGGTTCAACCGAAGATCGGGTCGACACTCGCATCCACTCAACGGCCTTATCCGCGAAGAAGCAAAACACTAGAATAAACACCGGATGCACTATTTAATACAACGGCAGAAGATCGGCATGATGCTTGTATGATGTATGACATGGCAAGAATGCGATGCAATTAGGTCATTTTAAGCGGAACCGGGGTCCCGACAATTAATTAAACGGTTCAAGTTATTTATCTACCCCGCAAGTTAAATGTTGTTTGAACAAGGCAAAATATAGCACCGGTTCGCTATACCAATTTAAATGAGGCCAATATGAGACTAGATTTGCCCGCATATGGGCCCCATATTTAATTATGAGGTGAATCAGCATAAGGCCCCCAAACCATACGACAATATGCATGCGAGTATGACAATTTAATATGCATCAATTTATATTTAACATTTATAAAATAAGGGCTCGGGAAAAGGTTCACACATTAGGGGGGCTCGACGAATTTGGTTCCGGGGTTCGGGGTTCGGTCTCAGGGTTCGACGGGATCGTTCTCGGACTCCGGGGTTAGGGTCTTCGGATCGGGGTAGATCTTGGCGTTCGGGTAGACGAACTTGGCGTGGCGTCGGGGCGCATCGGTCTCGCCCTGTACGGTGTCGAACTTGTCGGGGCCGCGCAGTCGATCTTGGCGTTTCCGGATGATCTTGCCGACTCCATGCG
The DNA here is from genome assembly GCA_916181665.1 of Avena sativa. Lineage (NCBI taxonomy): Eukaryota > Viridiplantae > Streptophyta > Magnoliopsida > Poales > Poaceae > Avena > Avena sativa. Next base: position 204,043,171 of record OV702282.1, read on the forward strand.
AAGGCCTTGGCGCTCTAGATCGGTCTTCAGGGTCTCGGCCATCGGATCCTTGAAGGAGGTCATGGCGTCCGGAATCCCGACGAGCTTGGCGTCCTTGTCGGAGTTCTCGGTTGACGATGTCGGTCTTGAGGTCCGGGGATTCTTCCGGGTCCATGACGACATCCTCAATGCCCTGTGTCGAAGGCATCGGAATCCCGTGATGGAGATCTTGTCGAGGGTGCATACTTGCTACTGTGTTCGGTACGGTCTTCAGATCGCACGGGTTCTCGACAGGGCCCTCTCGGATCAGGCGCCGGGCAAACACCGCGAGACGGCTCAGGGGCGCAGACCTTGAGGTTGCGGACGCCTGCAGCGAACGACGGGGCGCGACCGGGGGAAGGAACAGAGGAGGGCAGCCTCACAGGCTCAGCACGCACGCCACGACAGAGCCAAACCCGGACAGGAGGAGGGCGCCCGCGGTGGTTGCCGGCAGGGACAGGGGCGACGGACGGTGGGAGGCAGACTCGGCGAGGGCAGCGGCGCGGGAGACGGGCTCGCGGAGGGGACGCCGGCGGCGGAGAGCAGACGAGGCGGCCGGCCGTCGCTGTCGGCGCGGCAGGGCCCGACGGAGAACAGGGGGAGGCGCTGGAGAGGAGAGCCGCTGCGGCGAGCTAGGGCGGCGACCGGCGCAGCGAGCGGCGGAGGCGGGGAGGAGAGGCGAGGCAGGCCGGCGAGGGGGAGCTCGACGGCGCGGGGCGCAGAGGGGAGGCGCGGGGCCGCGGGGAGCGGAGGTGGAAGGGCGGGGAGGAGGAGAGGGCGGCCGCGGCGAGGAGGAGGAGCGCGGCGGGCGGGAGGCGCTCACCGGAGAGGAGGGGAGGAGGCGGCGCGGACGGGGGAGCTCGGGCGAGGACGGGGAGCAGAGGCGGCGAGGCGGAGGTTGGGGGCGGGAGGAGGACGATGCGGTGGGGGAGAGAGGCGAGCGGGGTGGTCGAACGGCGGCGGCGGGGTCGAGGTGGCATGGCGGTGGGCGGCGATGGAGGCCCGAGGAGGGAGGGAGAGGATGGTGCGGGGCGCGTCGGGGGAGAGTGGGTGGAGGAAGAGGAACAGAGGAGAGGGCCTGCTGCGGGTGGGCCAGGTGGGACCCATGGCGGTGGGTGGACAGGGTGGAAGGAAGGGGTGGCCTGGGTGGGGGCCGGCTGGCGGTGGGGCGAGCTGGGAGGGGGTCGGGTGTGTGTTATGTGCTGAGTGTGTGGACTGGGTGGGTTGGTTGTGTGAGGAGAGGAGGAGGGGTGAGGTGTCAGCGGTTGAGTGGAGGGGGTGGTGAGGGGAGATGAGGTGGCGAGCGATGATTGGAGGGGGTGAGGTGGAGGCAGGGTGGGTAGGATAGGATAGGTAGGAAAAGGTCTAGGTTGGACCGATTTATATTCTGGGGGTGGTCGTTCGGGTCGAACCGGCCCGTTCGACTGCCCCCCTAAAATAATTAAATATTTTATTTATTTCAAACATGGCTTTTTGCAATCCGATAGCAGACAAAACAAAATAATCCGGAGACCCAGGTTTTGCGTTTGAACATAGACGGGGCGTTTTGGAAAACACAAAATAGGTTTTTCCGAAATAGTTTTATGCAAGCTAATGCAAGATGATGACGATGCTCAAATGCAATGTGGCATGATGACATGAGCATGCGGTCCTGATGATGCAATGCACAAAATCAACGCGATTTTCTAGTAGTGGTTTTGCGGGATGCCACAATTCGACACCACTAACAATGGATCTCGCCCTCGAGATCCGCCTCATGGTACCGGGAAGAAGGTCGGTGATCTGCATCTTCTCGCTTCGTGTAGATCCTCGCGACACCACTAACAAGAGGTCGTTGTCCGTGATCGTCGAGAGAACACTCCGGGAACAAAAGGTCGAAGGTAGAGGTATCAACAAATAAAGCCACCCCGAACTTCCGTGGACGGAGTAAAACTGCTGGATCCACTGATTCGATGTACAAGAGCGAATGATAAGAGTAGTCGGATGGTGATCAGTCCATCGCGCACCCAAACCATTACTCTGCACACGAATAGGCGGATTATGCAACCAACTCTCGGAATTATACCGAAGATCTCGACAAGCGAGGTTCGGAACAACGGAGTGATGCAGACTCTGCATCGGATCGGGCGTGGATGATGTCGTCGCGTCGGGAAACACCGGAAGGCACAAACAAGGAACAAAGAATGGTACCACAGACGAAGGATTCCTCGGATAGCATGAAGACCCGATGTAGCCACACCGTTACCAAAGGAGGAAGCGAAACCCTGAAGGTACGACGGAACCCCACCACGAGAAATCCTGGACTCGAAGAAAAGATAAGAGAGCAGATTCAAAACACGTCGAGATAAGGGAAGAATAGCAGAGGGGTAAGAAGTAAAATCAGACCTAATCAGAACTATCCAACCGATTTTCAAAAATAGTTTTGACACTCTACTTCGGCCGTTAGCTAGGTTATCCTAGAGGCTGGACTTGTGGGGTATCGCAACTGCTGAGCTCTGATACCACTCTGTAACACCCTTTGAATCGTTTCTATGCGGGTTTGGCGGGTTTCGCTAAAACTTGCATAGGTCCGATTCTGAGGGTGTTACAACACTCCACTCACAAATCTCGTTTAAATTCCCTCCACTCAAAAGTCCACTCAAATTCCCATTAAATTTCCACCAAATTTAATGCAAACTCTCATTAAATAAAACTCTTTTATTTTATTCAGAATTTTGTCAATTACTTTAATGACAAACATTCACAAATAACCCCTTGCTAGAATTCCATTTCACATGCATAACCACTTTATGAAATTTTACCCGAAAACCTGTTTCGGTATCTAGTGAAATAAATTCATGTGCTTGTTTATTCTTTCGGCATGAAACTTTTGCTCCAGTTGGATGTCGGTGTCTCTTAAGTGTGTCACCCTACGGTTCGTGAATAATGCGGACATGATCGAGACCCTTCTCGGATCAATAATCAGAAGCGGGATCTGGAGACCCATACTGACTCCCACACATTCAACGATGACTTTCTTGTGATCGTCAGAACCTTTTACGCTAGTATCTTAATCCCTTTGTTTCACGATATATTACATGTCCGAGATTCGATCATCGGTATCTCCATACCTAGTTTGATCTCGTTACCGACATGCACTCTTTTCTCGTTCCCGTGATATAACATTCTAGTGATCAAATCACTTGCTTGCAAGCTAATCAATGTGATATCACCGAGAGGGCCCAGAGTATATCTATCTGTCATCGGGATGAACAAATTCCACTCTCGATCCATGAGCCTCGACATAACACTTTATTAGTTCTGAATCCATCTTTATAATCACCCTGTTACGGTGTGACGTTTGATGTTATCAAGAAACTCTTCCGGTGTTAGTGATTGACATGATCTCATGGTCTAAGGATTAGGATCACTTCGTAAGTTGTTATAGCAATATAAACTCAATGACTTTGATCGTAATGCTATACTTCGGATGAATGTTCATCACATCATTACACTAATGTTGTGATCCCGTTATTAACAACATCCAATGTCCATGATCAGGAAACCTTGATCATCTTGTTAATCAACGAGCTAGTTTATGAGAGAGGCATAACTAGGAACTTTCTGTTTGTTTATTAAACACACATGTATTAACGTTTCCGTATTAATACAATTATAGCATGCAAAATAAACATCTATCATATACTTGGAATACACATAATAAACACTTTATTATTGCCTCTCAGGGCATATTCCCTTCAGTCTCCCACTTGCACTAGAGACAATAATCTAGTTACATAGTGATAAATCTAACACCCATTGAGTTCTGGTGTTGATCATGTTTTGCTCTAGGGAGAGTTTTAGTCAACGGATCTACTACATTGAGATCCGTATGTACTTTACAAATCTTTATATCTCCATCCTTGACATGCTCGCGGATGGAGTGAAACTGGCGCTTAATATGCTTGGAATGCTTGTGAGACCTTGGCTCTTTGGCATTGGCAATGGCACCATTGTTGTCACAATAGATCACCATTGGGTCCAACGCGTTTGCCACCACTCCTAGTTCGGATATGAACTCCTTCATCCAAACTGCTTCCTGAGCCTCTTCTGAAGCAGCAACATATTCGGCCTCTGTTGTTGATCCCGCTACCACAGGTTGTTTGGAGCTCCTCCAACTAACTGCTCCGCCATTCATGAGAAATACTTATCCGGATTGAGACTTAGAGTCATCCGGATCGGTGTCAAAGCTAGCGTCGACATAACACTTAGCGACGAGCTCTTCTTCACCTCCGTATACAAGAAACATATCCTTAGTTCTTCGTAAGTACTTAAGGATATTCTTGACCGCTATCCGGTGTTTCGAACCTGGATCCGATTGGTACCTACTAGTCAAACTAATAGCATGTGCCACATCCGGTCTTGTACATAGCATGGCGTACATTATAGAGCCTATGGCTGAAGCATAGGGGACTTTGTCCATTATCTCTCTTTCTTCCGCCAAAGCCGGACTTTGAGTCTTACTCAATGTCTTGCCTTGCAACATAGGTAAGAACCCCTTCTTACTTCCATCCATTTTAAACTTCTTTAAAATCTTATCAAGGTATGTACTTTGCGATAGCCCTATTAGGCGCCTAGATCTATCTCTATAGATCTTTATGCCTAATATGTATGACGCTTTACCTAGGTCCTTCATTGAAAATTTGCTGTTTAGATAACTTTTAACACTGTTTAAAAGATCTATATCATTTCCGATCAATAATATGTCATCCACATATAATATCAGAAATGCCACATTGCTCCCACTCACTTTCTTGTAAATACAAGCTTCTCCATAAGTTTGGACAAAACCAAACTCTTTGATCACCTCATCAAAGCAGAGATTCCAACTTCGTGATGCTTGCTTCAATCCATAGATGAATCGTTGAAGCTTTCACACCTTGTTAGCATCCTTAGGATCGACAAAACCCTTTGGTTGTATCATATACAACTCTTCCTCAATATTACCATTGAGAAACGCTTTTTTTACATCCATCTGCCATATCTCATAATCGAAATATGCAGCAATTGCTAACATAATCCTAACTGACTTTAGCATCGCTACGGGAGAGAATGTCTCATTGTAGTCAACTCCTTGAATTTGTCGAAACCCCTTTGCGACAAGTCGAGCTTTATAGACGGTCACATTACCATGAGCATCAGTTTTCCTTTTGAAAATCCATTTGTTCTCCGCGGCCTTTCGGTCGTGAGGTAATTCCACCAAGTTCCAAACTTGATTTTCATACATGGATTCCATCTCGGATTTCATGGCTTCTAACCATTTGTTGGAATCCGGGCTCATCATCGCTTCTTCATACGTCGCAGGGTCATCATTTTCATCAACCATGAAATTCATGACAGGATTTCCGTACAGTTCGGGAGCTGCATGCATCCTGCTCGACCTGCGAGGTTCGGTAGTACTCTATTTTGGAGTTTCATGATCATTATCATTAGTTCCCTCTTCAACAGGTGGAGCCAACTCCGGAACAACTTCCGGCGCTGCGCTACTCGCCATACTTTGAAGAGAAGGTTCAATAACCTCTTCGAGTTCTACCTTCCGACTACTCACACCTTTCGCGAGAAACTCTTTCTCTAGAAAGGATCCATTCTTGGCAACAAAAACCTTGCCCTCGGATCTGTGATAGAAGGAATACCCAATAGTTTCCTTAGGGTATCCTATGAAGACGCATTTTTCCGCTTTGGGTTCGAGTTTATCCGGTTGAAGTTTCTTCACATAAACATCGCATCCCCAAACTTTAAGAAATGACAGCTTAGGTTTGTTTCCAAACCACAATTCATACGGTGTCTTTTCAACGGATTTAGATGGTGCCCGATTTAAAGTGAATGCAGAAGTTTCTAGTGCATAACCCCAAAATGACAACAACAAGTCCGTCAGAGACATCATAGATCGAACCATATCTAATAAAGTACGATTACGACGTTCCGACACACCATTTCGCTATGGTGTTCCGGCAGGTGTGAGTTGTGAAACAATTCCACACTCTTTCATGTGAGTGCTAAACTCGTAACTTAGATACTCACCTCCACGGTCGGACCGTAGAAATTTGATCTTTCTATTACGATAATTTTCCACTTCATTCGGAAATTCCTTGAACTTTTCAAAGGTTTCAGACTTGTGTTTCATCAAGTAGATATAACCGTATCTACTCAAATCATCCGTGAAAGTAACAAAATAATGATATCCACCTCGCGCCGACACACTCATTGGACCACATACATCAGAATGTATGATTTCCAATAAATCTGTCGCCCGTTCCATTGAACCGGAAAACGGCGTTCTAGTCATCTTGCCCATAAGGCATGGCTCACATGTATCAAATGATTCAAATTCAAGTGATTCCAAAAGTCCATCCGAATGGAGCTTCTTCATGCGTTTAACGCCAATATGACCTAGACGGCAGTGCCACATATATGCGGATATATCATCATTAAGTTTAATCCTTTTAGCATCAACATTATGAATATGTGTAACATTATCATCGAGATTTAATAGAAATAAACCATTCATCATCGGTGCATGACCATAAAATATTTCATTCATATAAGTGGAACAACCATTGTTCTCGGATTTAAATGAATAACCACTTCGCATCAAACACGATCCAGATACAATGTTCATGCTCAGTGCAGGCACCAGATAACAATTATTCAAGTTTATAACTAATCCCGACGGCAAGTGGAGAGGCAGCGTTCCGACGGCGATCACATCAACGATTGATCCATTGCCGACACGCATCTTGACCTCACCCCTTGCTAGCGGTCGCTTGTTCCGCAACCCCTGATTCGAGTTACAAATATTAGCAACTGAACCGGTATCAAATACCCAGGTGCTACTGCGAGCACTAGTCAAGTACACATCAATAACATGTATATCATATATACCTTTGTTTGCCTTGCCGGCCTTCTTGTCTGTCAGATACTTGGGGCAGTTGCGCTTCCAGTGGCCAGTCCCCTTACAATAGTAGCACTCGGAATCAGACTTAGGTCCAACTTGGGGTTTCTTTTCAGGCACGGCAACAGACTTGGCGCCCTTACTTCCCTTCCGTTTTCCCTTGTGTTTCTTGAAACCAGTGTTCCTATTGATCATCAACACTTGATGTTCCTTTTTGATCTCCACTTCTGCAGTTTTAAGCATTGACAGAAGCTCGGGGAGAGACTTCTTCATGCCTTGCATATTGTAGTTCATCACGAAGCTCTTATAGCTAGGTGGCAGAGACTACAGAACACGATGGATGCCTAAGTCAATGGGAATCGATATTCCCAAGGACACAAGCTTATCGGCGTAACCCGACATCTTGAGTACATGCTCACTAACGGAGTTGTGCTCTTCCATCATGCAGCTAAAGAACTTTTCTGAAGCATTGTAGCTCTCTACAGCAGCATGTGTGTCGAAAATCATTTTCAACTCACCCATTGTATCAAATGCATTGCCATTTTCGAAACGCTTTCAAAGTTCCGGCTCTAGCCCATACAATATGCCGCAATGAACTAAGTTGTGGTCCTCCTGACGAGTCTGATAGACATTCTTCTCCTCGTCAAGGGCATCATCTAAAGGTGGGGGGCCTAACGGCGCTTCTAGCACGTATTGCTTTTGTGCAGCAGAGAGGAGAATCCTCAAATTCATGGCCCATTCGGTAAAGTTGCTACCGTTCGTTGCTAGTTTCTCTTTCTCCATGAACACATTGAAATTAAAAGCAGGTGGTGCCATCTACAACAGAATTTGTAAAGTTTAGACTAAATGTATGATATATTGAGTTCAACTAATCTATATTACGAATGAATTCCCACTCAAAAACGACATCCCTCGTGCCCTTTTTGGTGATTACATGAACCAAATCCACTATACCAAGTCCGATCATCACGTGAGTCGGTATAGCTTCAAAGGCGAGCATCAAATGGCCATCATATCAACTATATGACTCATGCTTAAACTTTCGGTCCGTGTTCCGAGGACATGTCTGTACATGCTAGGCTCGCCAAGTTAGAACCTTAGTATTCGCGTGTGTAACTGTTTTACACCCGAAATATGGTCGTGGATCCAAGAACACCCGATCATCACGTGATGTCTTGGAGCGACGAAAACATAATCGGTGCATACTAAAAGAAGAACACATTCTTATCTTGATATTTAAATGAGGGATCATCTTATTATGCTAACAAAGCGCTAAACAAGCAATATAAGATGCTATCAAACATCATATGTTTATTAGTGAAATGATATGGTTCCCGCAGATGATCTCTATCATGTGCACCGTGGTATGATCACTATCATATCTATATGTGTAAATCCAAGGTCTATGGAGTTTACACGCTATGTGTGTTGTAATAGTATCATCTCATACTTCTACTTACAACACTACCATATCATAACACTAGCCCAACAACAATCTAAACTAGACGCCTCTAATTTATCCATTGCAAGTTTTACGTGGCTTAGGGCTTTCGAGATAGAACCGTTCTTACCTACGAACATGAACCACAACGAGGATAATCAAATTGTTGACAACTCGCTTGCAAAATAGATATTGACTATAGTAGGAGAGACAGACACCCGCTAGCCACTTATGCAAACTAGTTGCATGTCAAGCGTGGAACAGGTCTCATGTGCGAGGACATGTAAAGTTTGTCCGGGCCGCTTCATCCCACTATGCCACAAATATCCAAAATTACAACAAAGGAGCAACAACATGATCATCATCGCCCACATACTCATATGTGTACTACCCGTGTAAAGTATCTACGCATAGATCCGGCTTTGATACCACTGTAGGGTTCGCAGCATAGAAAACAAAAAAATTCCTACGATGGGAACTACGTACCAAGATCTATCTACTAGATACAAACAACGGGCGGATGTATATCCGTAGAGAACATACCCTTGAAGACAGATGTAGACGATCTCTTGCCGATCTCAAGATCGAGAGGAAGTCCTAGCGCCGCAAATCAGCAGCGCATCCGTGCTCGCACACACGTTCGAGGCACCGAGCAACCTCCGCCTCCTCGCTCCAGCGATGCAGCGGAAGCACAACTCTTTCTTGCCGAATAGCCACCGGGAACATGTATCTCGCTAGTCCGAGACCATGGGGAATAAATTCTAGAGGGGGAGAGAGATCCTTCACGAGGAGGTGTAAGAGACAAGTGAGGAGGGGGGCTCCTTTTATAGGAGGAGGGGGGAACCCCAAGGGGGTGGCCGGCGCATGGGGGATGCCCCCTTGCCCTCCCCTCTTCATGTGGGTGGACACTCCACTCACAAATCTCCTTTAAATTCCCTCCACTCAAAAGTCCACTCAAATTCCCATTAAATTTCCACCAAATTTAATGCAAACTCTCATTAAATAAAACTCTTTTATTTTATTCAGAATTTTGTCAATTACTTTAATGACAAACATTCACAAATAACCCCTTGCTAGAATTCCATTTCACATGCATAACCACTTTATGCAATTTCACCCGAAAACCTGTTTCGGTATCTAGTGAAATAAATTCCTGCGCTTGTTTATTCTTTCGGCATGAAACTTTTGCTCCAGTTGGATGTCGGTGTCTCTTAAGTGTGTCACCCTACGGTTCGTGAATAATGCAGACATGATCGAGACCCCTCTCGGCTCAATAATAAAAAGCGGGATCTGGAGACCCATACTGACTCCCACACATTCAACGATGACTTTCTTGTGATCGTCGGAACCTTTTACGCTAGTATCTTAATCCCTTTGTTTCACGATATATTACATGTCCGAGATTCGATCATCGGTATCTCCATACCTAGTTTGATCTCGTTACCGACATGCACTCTTTTCTCGTTCCCGTGATATAACATTCTAGTGATCAAATCACTTGCTTGCAAGCTAATCAATGTGATATCACCGAGAGGGCCCAGAGTATATCTATCCGTCATCGGGATGAACAAATTCCACTCTCGATCCATGAGCCTCAACATAACACTTTATTAGTTCTGAATCCATCTTTATAATCACCTTGTTACGGTGTGACGTTTGATGTTATCAAGAAACTCTTCCGGTGTTAGTGATTGACATGATCTCATGGTCTAAGGATTAGGATCACTTCGTAAGTTGTTATAGCAATATAAACTCAATGACTTTGATCGTAATGCTATTCTTCGGATGAATGTTCATCACATCATTACACTAATGTTGTGATCCCGTTATTAACAACATCCAATGTCCATGATCAGGAAACCTTGATCGTCTTGTTAATCAACGAGCTAGTTTATGAGAGAGGCATAACTAGGAACTTTCTGTTTGTTTATTAAACACACATGTATTAACGTTTCCGCATTAATACAATTATATCATGCAAAATAAACATCTATCATATACTTGGAATACACATAATAAACACTTTAGTATTGCCTCTTAGGGCATATTCCCTTCACAGAGACTAGAAACTATCCCAGGATCTCCAAAATCAACCCGATCATGAACCAATAGGATTCCTGAGTATAGCTGCATCCAAGCACACGAGCAGAATTCCAAAACATGCAAAAAATATATAGAAATAGAAACAATCCAAGAAATTCTCAACATCACAAGTGAGAATTCTAAACCTATAGGAATCATAGCAACCATTAAGAAAACTTACCAACCAACGGAAAACCCCAGACTTAGAAATTCTACTAAGAACATGTAAATTCCAAAAATTAAGAACATAAAGAATGAAACATGTAAATTAGTAGAAGTGATAGAAATCACAGTATGTGAAGATTAACCAAAGGAATTATCAAAGCCTTAAGAATTGCCTAGAACCCTAGAACAGTATGAATTCAAAACACAATGCGTGAGGAAAGTAAACCAATCAAACTTCATAATAACTATATATAAGAACATTCATACAAATGGAATTGAAAGGACTCATGGATGAAATCTCTACAGAAAACATTTATAATAATATGATAATACACTTGGCATTTTCCAAAACTAGAACATTACCAAACCAAACTGACATGCCTGTTTAGGCATATGCGGATACTTACCCCTGTATATACAAACAAAGAACTTATATGCCATACCCACATAAGTTAAAACTAGCATGGGCTTAACCACCGAAAGCAACATGCCACCTATGAATAAGTTAGGCAACAAATATCGTTTTACACATGTAGAAGTAGGTGAATCACCTAATGCATGGCATATGTGTCACCACCACAGCTATTTAGGAACACTATAAACGGACGACCATCAGAGACCCCAGAGCTCACAACTCACTAGTCTAGCTCAGACTAAAAACACACACACTAGTTTAGAGAGAGATCTACGAGGCAGAAGAATCAAGAAGAAAGAAAAGGAACTTGAAGAACACTTCAAGAACCATATGAGGAAGAAGGAGGCTATTACAAATCTTCATCAAGCACAATTAGGAATCTACAAATGTTTTAGCTTAGAAACTTTTAGGATGGGTGAATACTAATTAAAAGTGAATGTGCAAAGGACGTCGCCTAGAGGGGGGTGAATAGGCCTTTTAAAAATATTACGGTTTAGGATCTAATAAATGCGGGATAAAAACTAACGTTTAATTTATAGAGCACAAAACCTAACCACTCGGTTCATCTAAGTGCACCAACAACCTATGCTAAGCAATACAAGCAACAAGGTGATAGCAAGATGAAATACTTCAAGCACGATGGCTATCACAATGTAAAATGCATAAGTAAAGGGCTCACTTGAAATATAACCGACGGACATGGAGATCAATATTTTTATTCTGAAAGTTCACTTCCAAAGAAGATACGTCTACTTTGAAGAGGTGCGATGGCGCAATGCTCTCCAAACGCCACAAATGGCTCACCTCAAGGTGTGGTGGCTCGATGCTCACCCAAAGCCACACAAGGCCTCACCCCGGATGCGAAGGCACGCAACTCAAGGACACCACAAAAGGCTCACCCTATTATCCCTTGAGATCACCACAAAGGCCTACTCACGATCCACTATGGGACACTTGAGGGTGGTCAACGAACCCGTAAGATTGGGTAAATATCCACAACTCAATTGGAGGATCCCAACAACAAAGCCACAAAAGGCTATAAAGCCACAAAAGATTACAAATCCACAAAAGGCAACAAGGCCACAATAGGCCACAAGCTTAAGGCTACACCACAATGGAGGCAACAAGAAGTCAACACACCAACCACAACCGTCTAGGGTTCCAAGAACCCTAGAGTAACAAGCCCACAAGCTTGTACTCGTCGAATCTTCGTGGAGAACTCAAACCTATGCAACAAATACAAGGGCAAGTCCTTCACTCGCAAATTCCAACAAAGCTACACAAGCTATTGGGGGAATATGGGAGGAAGAACACAAGATAAGAACACACAACTCTCCAAGATCTAGATCCCAATGATTCCTTCACAAGGAAGGGATTTGTCTTGGGGGATTGTAGATCCAGATTTTCTCTTTCAAATCCCTCAAAAAGATGCAAGAATCATGGAAGGGGGAAGGAGAGAGAACAAGCTCTTCAAGGTCAACAATGGAGAGAGAGAGAAGACCAAAAAAGTCGTGCCCATGAAAGGGAAGAGGAGCCCCTTTTAAAGGGATCCTAGATCTGCCTGTTATGGGCATTTACGACCCTGGCCGAAACTTTCGGTGGGAGGTCGGAATTTCCGGTGGCACTCAGCCAACGGTCAGAAAACTGCAATATGAAAGACATAAAAAAATTCTGGCCGGAACTACCGCCGGTTCACCGGAACTTCCATTGAGAGCGGTACTACCGGTAGAAATTCCGACTAAAGATCTGACAAATAGAGCACTCAAAAATAGAGAGGTTACTGAACGTGCACGGAACGAGAGCCATATTTTCATCCGGAACTACCAGCAGCATTTATGTTCGAGCGGTACTTCCAGTCCCTGGCTGGAACTTCCGGCGGGGGCAGTATTACCGCTGAAACTTCCGATCCAAGTTCCGCCAAATAAAACACACCCCATACAGAGAGTTTACTGAACGCATTCCAGGGGCATCAGAACATTGGCCGGAACTTCCACTGGAACTACCGGCGACAAAATGCCCTAGCGGTACTACTAGTGACAGGCCGAAACTTTTGCCCACGGAAGTTTCAGAAACCAAAACTGCAATAACTTTCGCGTCCGAACTCCAAACGAGATGAAACCAATCTTGTTGGAAAGATAACGATGAGTAGAATCCAAACAAAATATTGGTTATAACTAATGTCTATGCACTTATATTCTTATAGACAGTTGTTGGGCCTCCAAGTGCAGAGGTTTGTAGAACAACAGCAAGTTTCCCTTAAGTGGATCACCCAAGGTTTATCGAACTCAGGGAGGAAGTGGTCAAAGGTATCCCTCTCAAGCAACCCTACAATCAAGATACAAGAAGTCTCTTGTGTCCCCAACACACCCAATACACTTGTCAGATGTATAGGTGAACTAGTTTCGGCGAAGAGATAGTGAAATACAAGTGGTAATGGTGCCAGAAAATAGCTTTTGACTTGTTGCTGACGTGGGGTAACGGTGCCAGAAAAGAGCTGATGGCGTGGAGGAAAGGTAAAAGCCCAAAACCTCCCCGGCAAACGGAACAAAGATGGAAGCAAGCAAACATGCAACAGATCTAGATGCAAATGGTGTTTCAATGCTTAGAAACAATGCCTAGGGATCATACTTTCACTAGTGAACACTCTCTCATATAAATATCCTCTCTTCATGATACTACTCTTAACTACTCTCCGATTGGACACTCTAATCCATGTTAGGGCTATAGCAGCACACCTCAAAGTCCTCCTTCCCCAATCAAGATAACCCCACACTATCACCTTGAGCGCTATAAGCTTTCACATAACCAAAATGACAAGGCAAGCAGACAATGAGCATCTCAGCAATCTTTTTATTTACCATATGCATAGCTTTTTATTGAGGATGCTTCATAGATAGCTCACTATGGTGATGCTGCAAGTTTCCACCATGATTAGGCATGGCTTAGGCTAGCGGCCCAGACGTTTCCCTCTTTATTTCACACCGGTGACATCCATAGACAAAAGAGCATGCTATCAACTGAGTACAAAGTACAAGTGCAATGTTGAAAACGTTCCCCGTGACAGCACGGTTCTGCTAATTCCAACTTATAAGTGCAATCATATACAACAAAGTTGTCACAATGGTTCAAGTTTATTAGGGGCAAATAATAATGTGTGCCATCAAGTTCGTGAGGGCTTTAATCACTAAGTTTTCACATAACAAAATAGTTTTTAATTGGAAGATAGTTGAAAACAAGAATATACTTGGAATGGTGTAACACACCATGCATAGGATTTTATAGTGGACACTTTTTAATAACTTGGTTTCTTGGGAGTTGGAGGCATGAGTAGAACTTACTCATACAAGTGGAGGCTAGAAAAAGACTGGGAGCAACCAACTAAGAGAGCAATAATGGCCATAATCATGCAGTGCAACAAAACATACTAATCAAAGCAAAGAGTGGTACTACAAGTCAAGGACTAAATGATCATAGAGGCTATGATGACTTTTCATAGTCATAACATGGTGTGAGCATGTGCCAAGTCAACCCAAACAAAGTATTAAAGGAGAATACCACAATACTATGCTTTTGCATGCTAAAACAACACATGATTCCTTCAAGGCACATTAAGCAATCCTAATTATTTGGAACAAGACATGCTACAACAATAATTACTAAGCATAAGGTCAAAACAACACCTAGCATGTCATGCTAAAGTCTAAGTCACAGTCAAAGCAAGCTCACTTTTGTACCACTTAAGCATGAAACTTTCTACTCTTTTCCAACACCAAACAACTTATTTGAAACAACTCACAAAGATAATAATCAATAAAGATCGGTGAGCTTGTCTCACAAATCCACAAAGAAGATCAAAAAAGTTCTAAGCTGAAAGCAAGAAAACTAAGGCTGAACGCAGTGCTAGCAAAAGTGAACACTCACAAAACAATAAGAGTGAAAACTAGAGTGTTCTAGGCAATGGAAACAGAGTGTGTCTATTTAAAAAAGAAGTGTGGTGTAACCAACCAACTTACTCAAGAAAACTAAGAAAATGAAACCAAAAATGAAAACTAAGACGCTCCAAGAACAACACAACAATGCATGAAACAATAAAAACGAAGTGTCTAGAAAGACCTGAGATTTTTATTGATGAAGAAGGGGATGCCTTGGGCATCCCCAAGATTTGACGCTTGTACCTCTTGGATACTTCTTGGTGTGACACCATGGTGGCATCCCCAAGCTTGAGCTTTTGTCCATTCTTCATCTCATTGCATCATTCTCTCTTTACACCTGAATTTTTTTCTACATACAAAACTTCACACAATCTTCATTAGCAAGATTAGTGTATTCAAAAGATATTAGACCCTTAGGTAAGGCTTTGGAACAACAAGACTTTTCACTAAAAACACAAGCTACTATAGCCACTAGTGGAAACAAGGTCTTTTGTTGATCCCAAAAAAGGGCTTTAACACCGGTTCTTCTACGAACCGGTGTTAAAGGGGGGGGGGGGCGTACCAGCGTGGCCCCTGCGGCAGAAAAGGAGCCCCCCTTTAACACCGGTTCATGCCACGAACCGGTGTTAAAGGTCCCTGCAGCAGTGGCCCGTGCAGCCCCCCCTTTAACACTGGTTCGTGGCATGAACCGGTGTTAAAGGGGGGGGGGCTATATAAGACACCACCCCAGCCCACACACACCCCACTCTTCCATTCTTTCACATTTTGGAGCCTAGCAAGAGGGTGTGAAGAGTGCTAGTTTGTGTTTTTTTCATATGCACAAGAGGTGTTCGGTGAAATGCCCGAGAGCTCAAAATAAGTTTTCTTGTTGCTCTTTCCGTCTCGGTCGAGGTCGGCAACTATAGTTTCATGTGTCATTGATGTACTATATATATAAATGGTCATCTCCCTATTATTTTTTGATATATACTACATATTAATGCAGATGAACCGGCAATGGATGTACGTTGACCGCCGCACTTCCGAGTACATTACGGGCCTCTAAAATTTCATCGTTGTGGCTAATGCAAACCGTGGTCACAATGGTTTTATGTGCTGTCCGTGTGTTCACTGTCAGAACAAGAAAGACTACTCAAATACCAGAACCATTCACGCCCACCTGCTTCGATCCGGTTTCATGCCCAGCTATAATTGTTGGACCAAGCACGGAGAAAAAGGGGTTGTGATGGAAGACAACGAAGAAGAAGAGGATGATGACAACTATCATAATATGTATCCTGAATATGATGATAATGCAACGGGGGTAGATAATGAAGATCAAGAGGGAGCAGATGGGCCCGCTGATGACGATCTTGGTCGGGCCATTACTGATGCAAAGGAAGAATGTGAAACTGAAAAGGAGAAGTAGAAGCTGGAGCAGATGTTAAAGGATCACAAAACATTGTTGTATCCAACTTGCGAAGATGGCCACAAAAAGCTAGGTGCCACACTGGATTTGCTGCAATGGAAGGCAGAGAATGGTGTGACTGACAGCGCATTTTCAAAGTTGTTGGTAAAAATAAAGAATCTTCTTCCAAGAAATAATGAGTTGCCCGACAGTACATACCAAGCAAAGAAGGTTGTCTGCCCTCTAGGATTAGACGTGCAAAAGATACATGCCTGCATTAATGACTGCATCCTCTACCGCGGTGAGAAGTACGAGAATTTGGATGCATGCCCGGTATGCACTGCACTGCGGTATAAGATCAGACAAGACGATCCTGGCGATGTTGAGGGCGAGGCCCCTAGGAAGAAGGTTCCCGCCAAGGTTATGTGGTATGCTCCTATAATACCACGGTTAAAACGTCTCTTCAGAAATAAAGAGCATGCCAAGTTGTTGCGATGGCACATGGAAGACCGTAAGAAAGACGCGATGTTGAGACACCCCGCTGATGGGTCACAGTGGAGAAAAGTCGAGCGAGAGTACCCGGACTTCGCACGTGACGCAAGGAACTTAAGGTTTGGTCTAAGTACAGACGACATGAATCCTTTTGGTGAGCAGAGCTGTAGTCACAGCACCTGGCCTGTGACCCTATGTATCTATAACCTTCCTCCTTGGTTGTGTATGAAGAGGAAGTTCATTATGATGCCAGTGCTCATCCAAGGCCCGAGGAAACCCGGCAACGACATTGATGTGTACCTAAGGCCATTAGTTGAAGAACTTTTACAGCTGTGGGCCAAACCAGGTGTACGTATGTGGGATGAGCACAAAGGGGAGCCATTTGACCTACGAGCATTGCTTTTCGTAATCATCAATGATTGGCCTGCTCTTAGTAACATTTCAGGGCAGACAAACAAGAGATACAATGCATGCACATACTGTTTAGATGATACTGAAAGTGTATATTTGGATAAATGTAAGAAGGTTGTGTACCTAGGGTATCGCCGATTTCTTCCGAACCTGCATCTATTAAGAAAGAAAGGCAAGCATTTCAAACGTCTGGCAGAACCCCGGAGGAAGCCTGTCCTCCGTACCGGTGAGGAGGTATTTGGTATGGTCAAGGACCTAGAAGTAATCTTTTGAAAAGGTCCTGGCAGTCTATCTGTTCCGAATGACGATGCCGGACACGCGCCCATGTGGAAGAAGCAATCTATATTTTGGGACCTATCCTATTGGAAAGTCTTAGAGGTCCGCTCTTCAATCGACGTGATGCACGTGACGAAGAATGTTTGCGTGAACCTGCTAGGCTTTCTAGGAGTGTATGGGAAGACAAAAGATACACCGAAAGCACGGCAGGACCAGCAACGTCTGAAGGCCCCTGAAGAGCCTATGCATCCTGAGAACGAGAAGGGTAAACGATGCCACTTAACTCCTGCCAGCTACGCTCTTACCAAAGCAGAGAAGGAAATCTTTTTTGAATGTCTGAGCAGTATCAAGGTCCCGTCTGGCTTCTCGTCGAATATAAAGGGAATAATAAATATGGCAGAGAAAAAATTCCAAAACCTGAAGTCTCATGACTGCCACGTGATTATGACACAATTGCTTCCGATTGCATTGAGGGGGCTTCTACCTGAAAATGTTCGAGTACCCATTGTGAAGCTATGTGCATTCCTCAATGCAATATCTCAGAAGGTAATCGATCCAGAAAGCCTACCAGGGTTACAAACAGATGTGGCCCAATGTCTTGTCAGCTTTGATTTGGTGTTCCCACCATCCTTCTTCAATATTATGACGCATCTCCTGGTTCACCTAGTAGAAGAGATTGCCATTCTCGGTCCTGTATTTCTACACAATATGTTCCCCTTTGAGAGGTACATGGGAGTCTTAAAGAAATATGTTCATAACCGTGCTAGGCCAGAAGGAAGCATCTCCAAGGGCTATGTAACAGAGGAGGTCATTGAGTTCTGTGTTGATTTTATTCCTGACCTTAAGACGATTGGTGTTCCAGAATCACGACATGAGGGGAGACTGCGTGGAAAAGGCACCCTAGGATGTAAAGCAATGATATGTAGGGACGGGCATTCTCTCAATCAAGCACACTACACGGTTTTACAAAGATCTATCTTGGTTGCCCCGTATATCAATGAACACAAGAATTTAATACGCCTCAAACACCCGGGGCAGTCTGATGAATGGATTATAAGTGAACACATGGCGAGTTTTGGCGGCTGGCTGCAAAGACTTCTCACGAATAACACCACTGTTGGGGATCAGATGTACTTGTTGGCCAGGACACCATCTTCGACTGTATGTACTTTCCAAGGGTACGAGATAAATGGGAATACATTTTACACGATAGGCCAAGATAAAAAGAGCACCAACCAAAACAGTGGTGTCCGCTTCGATGCAGCAGAAGACAATGGGCAAAAGACCACGTATTATGGGTTCATAGAGGAGATATGGGAACTTGACTATGGACCTAATTTTAAGGTCCCCTTGTTTCGATGCAAATGGGTCAAGCTAACAGGAGGAGGGGTTGAGGTAGACAAGAAGTACGGAATGACAACGGTGGATCTCAACAATCTTATGAAGGTAGACAAGAACTTAGACGAACCATTCGTCCTAGCCAATGATGTGGCTCAGGTTTTTTATGTGAAGGACATGTCCTCCAGACCAAAAAAAAGAAAAAATATGCAAACGAATACATCATATGATGAGCCAAAGCGTCACATAGTTCTTTCAGGGAAAAGAAACATCGTGGGAATCGAGGACAAGACAGACATGTCAGAAGAGTATAATAAGTTTGATGAAATTCCACCCTTCACAGTGAAAACTGACCCAAGCATTCCGTTAAGTAAAGAAGATGCTCCATGGTTACGTCTGAAGCGATCATAAGGAAGGGCATATGCCAAGAAGTTCATGCTCATATTATGTAACTCTAGTTCATGTTTTTAATATTAATACATGTCTTGAGTGTTAGTCATGTTTTGTGGATGGACCGGGACTATGAGAAGAAGTTGTCCCGATTCGTACTTACCATTAAGATCTGATCTCCAAACGCGCGCGGTCACATATTAGGGAGTGCCTCTATGACCAGTTTCTTGGAGATGCCGGAGGACTAGGCTCCGTCGGCATCTCCCTGAAACTGGCCGTAGTAGTGTCCCTGCTCTCAAAAACCATCTTGCAGCTTTGTAACTTCTCTAACTAGATCAATACACCTGGGAGCTAACTAATTTCACATATTAGGGAGTGCCTCTATGACCAGTTTCTCGGAGATGCCGGAGGACTGGGCTCCGTCGGCATCTCCCTGAAACTGGCCGTAGTGGTGTCCCTGCTCTCGAAAGGAGGTAAGGCATAGCCTCAAACTGGCTGGAGGACTGGACTCACAAGGATGCCTATTTATAGTACAAGCAGCTCGACATAGTGTCGACACTTACGAAATAATGTCGACACTCACCCCTATTATTAGTCCCGGTTGGAGGACTGGTTCATCTTTAGTCCCGGTTGGTGTCTCCAACCGGGACTAAAGGTTCATCTTTAGTCCCGGTTGGTGACACCATCCGGGACAAGGTACACGCCGCATGACATAATGTCGACACTCACCCCTATTATTAGTGCTGACTCGTGTTTTGTCCCGGTTGGTGTCTCCAACCGGGACTAAAGGTTCATCTTTAGTCCCGGTTGGTGTCTCCAACCGGGACTAAAGGTTCATCGTTAGTCCCGGTTGGTGACACCATCCGGGACAAGGTACACGCCGCACGACATAATGTCGACACTCACCCCTATTATTAGTGCTGACTCGTGTTTTGTCCCGGTTGGTGTCTCCAACCGGGACTAAAGGTTCATCCCACCATTTTTTCCCGCCATTTTTCTTCCCGCCATTTTTCTTCCCGCCAGTTCTTCCCGCTAGTTCACTATGTATATGTAGGGGGTTGGCCTCCATTGTCATTGCACATCTCTAGACTCATATATGCAACCTCATCACTCTTTCCCATGGCTTCCACCGTAGCACTAACCCCCAGGGAGGCGGTGCGCCTCGAACTACCCCTGCCCGCCGGGCTACTGTGTCCCCATCGGCTGGATGCTGAGCGTCGGAGGTGTGCCGGTTCCTCCTGTCCCTCTAGGTGTGGTGCGCTGGATGGCCATCACGAACCACTACTACTTCGAGCTCACGCCGGAGCAGCGGAGGAATCCCAGATGGCATCCCGACTATTTCCCTACTTGGGAAGCCTTCTTCGTGGATCGGCGTGAGAGGGCGCTCGCCAGGCACGAGGAGGACGGCCCACCTCCTCCTAACTTCAACGAGGCCGGCCGTCGGCTATGGTGGCACGGTCGGACTCTCCAGAGCGTCATGGCCTATGACACTGCCGCCGACTCTAACCCCCATCTGCGCTACCCTCAAGTCCAGCCCACGCGCTACCCTCAAGTCCAGCCCACGGTACTCTCCAGAGGTTCAATTACGGCGACCCCGACAACGACAACGATGACGGCGGCGGCGAGTACGACGACTACAGTGGCGAGTATTACAGGTGTAGGCAGGAGCATGACTGAATCACTCCAACATTCCGAAACAAGTTCGGCCGATTGTTACTTAATCTGGCCATGTATCTTAATTTTCAGTTCTTTTATGTATCTTAATTTTCAGTTCCAGTTCGGCTTTATGTAACTTACTATTAGTTGCATTCTCATTCGAGGTTGACAATATGCTATTTTATCAAAAAAACAATGCAAGTTGAGCGAGGCTTGGCCCCGTTGTTCGACAAAGTTTGTCGATAGTTTAAAACGGGGATAAAAAAATAAAAAAAGATCGAAACAGTGCGAAACCTTCGCGTGGTGTTTTATTATGTGACATAGTTAGAAGGAAAAATCTCAAACTTGGTATATTGATTATGTCTCGAAAAAACCTTCACAAAATGACCTATCTCATTCGAGGTTTCTTGGCTTTCGGGTCAAATGACCAATGTTATGGCTAGAATCAAGGCATAGTTTGTGATAATATGGCCATATTGTGCATACATGTGCATCATGGCATGGCAAACAATGTTGCAAGAGGAAGTTTTCCTTTTTATCGCACCAAAAAGGCATTTTCCATTTTCTGAGCATAAAAAACGGACGGTTTTGTGAAGCAACCACCAAATGGCTAATTCAAAAAACCACCAACACATTTTACAAAAATACTATACTACCTTATATGCACAATGTACCAACAGGGGGATCTGAAACCTTTCCGTCCACCTCTGGTGAAAAAGACAAATTCCTACCGAATCGGTAGGAAGTGGGTCAGATATGAACTACAGGTACATGATACGATGCTCATGATTTTTTACAAAAATCATTTTTAGGTTCACAATATGCTATTTTATAAAAAAACAATGCAAGTTGAGCGAGGCTTGGTGAGATTCAAGTGTATACAAAAGATGCGACATTTAAATATCCAATCAATTCAAAAATGTTAATACAAAAGATGCGGCATTAAAATATGATTTGATCTAATAAAATAGGGTTAGATTTATTTTTAGATGCTTAATATTTCTTATGTTCAAAGTTTTAGGATTTAACAATTTATTTTTGTTTGAATTGAATAATCAAAATTTATATGTAAGTGTTTTAGTTATTTTGAAAATTTTCATGTAAAGTAAATATAAAATGATTTACATGAATGGATAGATATTATTTTTCTGAAAATTATGATATATTATTCATATTTTTCTGAGTTGAAATGAAAAAGATGTGAATTTTCTAAATTCATATCATATTTTTTGAATTAAAAATGCCCCTTTAATGCATGAAATAAATGCCCCCCTTTAACACCGGTTCCAGACACGAACCGGTGTTAAAGGGGGGCATTTATTTCGTTTCCCGCGCGCACCACACCCCCCCTTTAACACCGGTTCGTGGCTGGAACCGGTGTTAAAGGGGGGGGGGTAATAAATGCGCGCGGGAAACGGAATCCCCCCCTTTAACACCGGTTCCAGCCACGAACCGGTGTTAAAGGGGGGGTGTATTAAATGCGCGCCTTCCCCTTCCTCTCTTCCCCCAGCCAGATCGATCGAACCAGGAACGAAATAAGCAGAGGAGCTCGCGCGCCGTCGCCTCCGTCCTGCTGCCCATCGCCGCCCTGCTGTCCGCCGCCGTGTCCGTCGTCCTCGCGCCGCCCCGACGTCGCTCATCGCCGTCCGTCGTTCTCGCGCCGCCCCGACGTCCGTCGTCCTCGCGTCGCCTCGACGTTGCTCATCACCGCCTCCGCACGCGCCAGCCGCCGCCCGTTTGCCGCACGCCGCCATCCCCCGCACCGGTTCTGCGCGCCGCCCGCGCCCCACGCTTCCCCAGCCGCGCCTCCACCATACCGGCGCCCCGCCACCCGCGCTACCAGCAGCCGGCCGGCCGCACCGTAGAGGTTAGTGTATTAGTATTTTAGTGTATTAGTTAGTATATTTTTTAGTAGTTAATTAGTTAGTATTAGTTTAGTATCTTTTTTTGGGTTAGTTTAGTGTTAATTATTAGTAGTTAGTTAGTATTTTATTTAGTTAATTAGTTAGTATTAGTTTAGGGTTATTTAGTGTAGTTTAGTGTACGGGGACGACCTCCCCTCTCGGCTGCAGGGGCGGCCTAGGTGGTGCGAGCTCCGGTGGTGGCCATGGCGGTATAGTATGCCATCGATGTCGGGGTATGCATGGTCCTTCTCGGGTTGCAGGTGTGTCCGCTGGCAACGACGGCACGGCGTCCCTCTCTTCGGCGATGCGATGTGTCGTTGGTCGTCGGAGTGGTGGCTAGAGTTCGCAATGTCGGTGGCGGCCTTAGAAGAAGGTGGACTGCGCGGGCAACTCTTTGGTGAGCGTCGTGGCTTCTCTCCTCGGTCTGCGGCCTATCTTGGGGACAACGGGCAGGGCCGAAGATGGGGAAAACCCTTTACCATAGGTCTCTGGGGCCGTCGATGCTGCTACCTTCTTCGTCACAGGGCTCCGGGTGAAAACCCTTTACCATTGGTCTCGTTGGTCGTTACCCTCTTGGGGGCGTCGTTGTGGAGCTCTGACTCATCCTGATCTTGGTTCATTGACTTCGGCGGCAAGTTTAGGTTCTCCGCGGTTTTTCTTGCAGCAGACTTCCGCGGGTTTTCTTACTGTGAACTTGTTTGCTCGATAAATTGTACTACATGCATAGATTAAAACTTGTATACAAATTGGACCTCTGACTCATCCTGATTAGGGTTTCGACCCCTCGGAACTCGTTTAAAATGATCAAGCATCCTTAGGGTTTTAATTTCATTTGTGTATTTATTTGTGTATTTTTGTATGAATAATATGTATATTTGTGTATGAATCCAAGTCCACTTGAATGTTTACACTCTTACTCTAGATAATATTATTGTTTTAGAAACTATGGATCCACTTAGTAGAAACATTGAAGAAGAAGAAATAATGGAGAACATTATTGATGAGGACACCTCACAATATCTGAACTTGGAGGGACATGATGACGACAGCTCAAGTACTAGTCATGGAGAAGATGAAGACTCCGGTGAACGCAATTTAATGGTTACAAAATCCGGCGAGGTATATGCATTGATTAAGCCTCTGCTGACTTCCACCAACAATCTTCTTCTACATGTATTAATTAATTAACGCTTCTTTCTTCTTTTAGCCCTCTGGATCGACCAGCCAGCAACCATCTTCTTCTACGAAAAAGAGCAAGTGAGGCGTGAGCCAGCGGTTGAAAGATCGTGCAAAGTTCACGATCGAAGCAGTCCGTGTTGATGGCAGGCCGATGGAGCCCAAGAAGGCCGCAGACAAATTTGTACGTCAGGCTGGAGTTCTTGTTAGGGACCAAATCCCAATCATAATTGAAAATTGGAATAAGCCAAAGAAGGGCGACGGTACCTTTGTCGATGACAGATCCAAAGAAACGCTTTGGAATTCGTTGTTGGTAAATTTCACCCTTCCGCCAGAGGAGGATGAAAACAACCCGGTTATAAAGGAAAAGGTCAAAGAGTGGACTCTAAAAAAGATGGCTGACGCTTTCCGCAACTGGAAGACAAAATTGAACAAATTTGTCAAATCTGGCGAGACTCCAAATTTCGAAGACGCATATTATGCGAAGATAAGACCTCACTGGGCCGAATTTGAGACATATAAAAAAAGTGCTATAGCTAAAAAGAGGTCAGAAACCAATACGCTTAATGCCCTGAAGAAGGAATATCACCAGAGGACGGGGTCAGGTGGCTACATATCTCAGAGGCCTAAGTGGGAGGAAGCTGAGAAGGCCCTGCGCGAGAGAGGGATCACACCCCAGACAGATGGGTGGGACCTACGTGCAAAGACTTGGTTCTACGGGATCGGGGAAAGGTTGGACCCAGAAACAGGATTGTGTATCTTCCCAACCCTCCTTGCCAAACCCGTCACTGAACTCATCACGGCATACGAGGAAACATCCGCCAGGACCTTCCATCCAAACAGAGAGAATGACCAGCTCACACGCGCCATCGGTAAAAAAGAACACCCTGGACATGCACGAGGCACAGGGGGTATGACGTGGAAGGATGGGTTTGCCGACTAGAGCGACTCTTACAGATGGCGCGGCAGAAAAGAAAAAGAGCGTACAGAGCGGATGACACAGATAGAACATGCACTTGCGGCGCTGCAGGCGCAAGTGAATGCACAACAGAGCCATCAAGCTACCGGCCCATCTCAGCGGCACGAAGAGCCTGCATTGGAAGCTGCCGGCGGCCCAGACTCTGCGCGGAAAAGCAGTGTGGCTTCCACGGAGAACGTGTAGCCCACGCTTGAAATGGCGGGTCCTCGATACCCCGTGGATGAGATCACGGAGAGAGAACACGCTGAGCTGCATGTGAGATTAATGGGCTTATCCATTAAGGTGGTTGTCGGCTATGCCTTACCTCCTGTAGCTGGTGGAACTTAACACTGCCGACCGATTCCAGATGGCTATGCTATTGTCGGGGTGGATGAGGTTGTGAAGGAATATGAGGAAGCACAGCTTGACCATGCTATAGGTGAAGGGGAAACTCAACTCAAATTTGCAGTGAAAACAACCATTCTTTGGAAGAAGGAACACATTGTGCTTCCAAATTGGAGGTCACAGGCACCCCTGCCGTCTTCGCAGCGTCAGCAGTCTGAGCCGCTTCAGCTATCTCCTGCGCGGAAGCCATCTCCGGCGCTTCAGCCATCTCCTGCGCGGCAGCCATCTCCGGCCCGTCAGCCATCTCCGGCCCGTCAGCCATCTCCTGCGCGGCAGCCATCTCCTGCCCGTCAGCCATCTCCTCAGCGTAAGCGGAAGAGCACTGCCACGAAGAGCATCAGTAGCACTGCCACAAAGAAATCCGCAGGAAACTGTACGCCAAAGAGTTCAAAAAACTACGTCCCGCAGCCTTCCGCCAAGCCATTGCCGGTTTTACCGTGGAATCGCAGCGACGAGGAGACCAATAGGATCTCGGAAGAACAGGTCAAGAAATTCTTTGCACCTAGACGGGCCGAGCCAAAGGAGAAAATAGATCCGGCGGTGGTGGAGAAGTTTTACAATAATCTTTTGAAACCTGAAACCCCACTTGTGCCGGACTACGAGCGCCAGATTTTGAAGGCGGATGCAAGGCGCCGTAGGGAGACTGAAAGTAGCAGTCGTGAGGCACCCCAGAAAACAGTTCCCATGCTCGGAGAGCAGGAAAACCAATCATGCTCCCCGCTCCAAATGTTCGACACACGGGACGGTCCTCCCGTAAATGATTACGAGGCAGAGCTACAAAGAAAGGCCAATGAGATGGGGATGACTTACATTGCATACTTGAACGTCATGGGAGACAACTTGCCCAAATGCGATGCCAACCCCATACAGCCATGGAAGTATGGGAAGAATCTCGTCAAGAAAGAGGAGCTCAAGAATCTACCAACAAAGATGCGAAAATTACACAAGTGGTACCTTCATTTCTGCAAGACGAGAAAGGTAGAATGGATCACGGCGCATATAAGAGATGAGATTTTCTTCTGCGGAGACGACGCGATCGACTTCAACATTCAAGACTTGCATTTTCTATTCAATCAGAAGGAACTCGACAAAGCTGCCATCAGCCTTTATTGTGTGTAAGTACTATTTCTATAATTTATATCTCATCTCATTCACTTTATTAATTGCATGTATATATATGCTCACCATATATGTATATACTATTATGCAGGAAAAAGGTTATGGAATGCAGGAAAGGAGGCCCTTTTGACATTGGGTTCGTTGACCCAAATAGAGTTCATGAAGAAGTGGTAGAAACCAAACCCAGGCAAACAGAAGATTACTTGCTAACGTATTTACTGAGACAACAAACCAAAAGGGAAATACTATTGCCTTACAACTTCTCGTGAGTACTGTTACCCTCTCTCTTGTACACATTCTATTTCAGCTTACTCGATGTTAAGTGTAACTGATGATGAGTTATGCATGCGTAGGTTCCACTTTATTCTGCTAGTCATTCAACCCGACTCAGGAAAAGTCCTTGTCATGGACTCGTTACGAAAAGAAAAAGAGATATGGGCAAACTTTAGAGAGATGCTCCAGAGGTAATTTCAATCATATTATCGCACTAGATCGGCAACTTTCGTGACAACAAGTAATTAATTACTCCTTTATCCATTTTGTTTGCCGGACAGGGTTTGGAAAAGGTTCACGGGCAGGGCCATGGGTGAATGGTCAGAAGAACTAAAATTTGTAGACCAAAATTTAAGTAATACTAGCTAGCTTCCAATTCCATTATATCATGCTTTATTGATTATTATTTTGATTGAACTCTCTATTCTCGTAAAGTGCGTGCATCAGGGACACGGCAATAACTTATGTGGGTACTATGTTTGCGAGTTCATTCGCAACACGATATGTGCGATGGGCCAAGCCGCACTAGAACAACTTAGAGTAAGTAAACAAAGTCCACAACATTATTTTATTACCATCAATTGTGTTGAGTTTTATTCTTATATATATATTGACGACCCATTCTTCATATATATTCAGATCGAACGGATGCGGGACCAACTCCTACCATTTGAACGCATACGAGCCATTCAAGAGTAATTGGCGGGGTTCATACTTGATGAGGTCGTCACGCCTGGCGGAGAACTCTTTAGATATCCACCAAAATGAACGATGACGATGTATGTGCCGATGACGATGTATGTGCCGATGACGATGTTTGTGTATAATAATAGTTGCTTAATTATTCATGTACTCGTATGTACCAATGACGATTTATGTGTATACCGCTCCCGATCGATTCCCCCTCGCTCCCCCCCTCCCGCAGAAATACGCCCAGAACGGGGCAGAGGCAGAAGTCTACCGTGGCAGAGATTTAGGTCGTTTTCCTGCCGCGGCAGAGTTCTGCCGCGGCAGGAAAACGGCCTAAATCTCTGCCGCGGTAGAAGAACCTTTAACACCGGTTCTAGCCCCGAACCGGTGTTAAAGGGGGGGCCTGAGGCCTGTGGCAGCCCCACGTGCGCCACCCTTTAACACCGGTTCGTATAAGAACCGGTGTTAAAGGGGCCCCCCCTCTAACACCGAACCCTCAACAGCGGTTGGGGAACCGCTGTTAGAGGGCCCTCCCAACCGGAGTTAAAGGGGGGCTCTACACTAGTGAGCAACTCCTTCAAAAATCTCAATTTCCCAAAAATAACCCAAAAAGGACTCAATAAGAAGCAAATGCAAATAATGGCAGAAATCTGTCAAAACAGACCAGCAGGTACAAACCAATTTTTTTGAACATCTTATGTTGCTCAAATAAAAAAGTGTTGAACTAACGGAAGTTAGCTAACATACTGGGGGATTTATTAGTAAATTTTGATCTCAATCAGAGTTACAGAGACTCCTCAAGAATTTTTATGGTGGAGTACAGGAATCTGTTTCGGGACAGCAACTCCCCAAATCTTACTTCCCTCTCATTAGAGGTCATTCTTGGCACAAAAATCAAACAAAAAGGATAAGGAGAGGTCATTACAGAAGTAATACCTTCCAAGACTCAATAAAACTCTTGGGTTATCTCCCAACAAGTACTTTTCTTTAACGCCTTAAGTTAGGCTTGATAGTTTGATAAGATGCTCACATAAGAAATATGAATTGAAGTAAAAGAGAGCATAAAGAAGCAAATTCAAAACACATTTAAGTTTAACCCACTTCCTATGCATAGGAATCTTGTAAAGAAACAAGTTATGAAAGTACAAAGCAACAAGAATAGGAAAGCAAAACAAGTGCAACTTCAAGATTTTCAACATAAAGAGGGGAAACTTAATATTTTTGAGATGCATAAGACCATGTTTCCCTCTCTTATAATAACTTTCAGTAGCAACATGAATAAAATTAACAATATAACTATCACATAAACCATTATTATCATGGGCCACATGCATAAAATGATTATTACTCTCCACATACGCATAGTCATTCTTATTAATTGTAGTGGGAGCAAATTCAACAAAATAGCTATCATTATTATTCTCATCACCATAATCATCAAATATAGGAGGCATATTATAATCACAATAAATTTTCTCCTCAATAGTAGGTGGACTGAAAATATCATACTCATCATTGTAATCATCATATATTGGAGGTATAGTATCATCAAACAAGATTTTCTCCTCCGTGCTTGGGGGACTAAAAAGATCATCATAAAAACTAGCTTCCCCAAGCTTAGACTTTTCCATAGCATTGGCAATAATGGTGTCCAAAGAATTCATACTAATAACATTGCTATTAGCATGCAAATGAAGTTCCATAGGTTTTTTAATTTTCTCTTCAAACACTTCATGTCCTAACTCAAGAAACATAATATAAAGCTCTCTAATTTTTGTTGTTGTTTTCCATTAAGCCTAACTAGTGGAAACAAGAAACAAAAAGACAAAATTGCAGAATCTAAAGGAAATAACTTCGAGCACTCACACCGGAGGATGTGAGTACCTTTTACCTTACCTCCCCAGCAATGGCGCCAGAAAAGAGCTTGATGTCTACGCACTTTTATTCTTGTAGACAGTTTTTGGGCCTCCAAGTGCAGAGGTTTGTAGAATAGCAGCAAGTTTCCCTTAAGTGGATCACCCAAGGTTTATCGAACTCAGGGAGGAAGTGGTCAAAGGTATCCCTCTCAAGCAAACCTGCAATCAAGATACAAGAAGTCTCTTGTGTCCCCAACACACCCAATACACTTGTCAAGTGTATAGGTGCACTAGTTTGGTGAAGAGATAGTGAAATACAAGTGGCAACGGTGCCAGAAAATAGCTTCTGACATGGAGGAAGACTAAAGCAAGCAGACATGCAACAGATCTAGTAGCAAACGGTGTTTCAATGCTTAGAAACAAGGCCTATGGATCATACTTTCACTAGTGAACACTCTCTCATATAAATATCCTCTATTCATGATACTACTCTTAACTACTCTCCGGTTGGACACTCTAATCCATGGTAGGGCTATAACAGCAGACCTCAAAGTCTGCCTTCCCCAATCTATACCCCACACTGTCACCTTGAGCGCTAGATGGTTCCAACAAACACCACAATTTCATAGAGACATCCAAATCCAAATATAACTCATAACAAATATTCAATCTAGCCAAAGTGCCACACACGGTATGCCCGCTGTCACTTTCACACACGAGGGGAAAAGCATAGATCTATTAAAGCACAAAGAGTATTTATGTAGACTCAAGCCTAAGTGCCACCATGGTGTGCACGCTATCACTTTCACACACATGGGGAGAGCAGAGATCTATTAAAGCACTTGAGTAGCAAGGTAGATCTACTAGATTACAAAGCTCATGACCACAACAAGATCATGCATAGAGAGAGAGATGAACACATAGCTACCGGTAGAGCCCTTAGCCTCGAAGGAGAACTACTCCCTCCTCATCATGGGAATCAACAACGGTGATGGAGATGGTGGTGGAGATCGATGGAGATGGCTCTGGGGGCACTTCCCCGTCCTGGCAGGGTGCCGGAACAGAGACTTTCTGTCCCCCGAATCTCCCCTTCGGTGGTGGCGGCGCTACAGAGGTTTTTCTGGATTTTTGCCCATGTTAGGGTTTACGTCCCGAGGAGACGTATATGTAGGCGAAAGGGGAGGCCGAGGGGGTGCCTGGGGTGGCCACACCCTCCCTAGGCGCGGGCCAGGCTTGGTCGCGCCCCGGGGGGTGTGCCCCCCATCTGAGGCCCTCCTCCGTCTCTGGTTCGTGGTTCCGTGTTCCCCTCGGTGAAATACTGACTTTGGCTTTTGTCCCGTCCAATTCCGAGAATATTTATTTTCTGCCTTTTCTGGAACCAAAAACAGAAAAGAACAGCAACTGGCACTGTGGCATCTTGTTAATAGGTTAGTTCCAAAAAAGATATAAAACACCTCAAAGTAAAGACAAAGCAAAGCAAAGTAGATACAAAACAAGCATGGAGCATCAAAAATTATAGATACGTTTCCGACGTATCAATAACCTATGGAGAAAATACCATGAATATATATGTGAGATATCTCCCAAGGTGTAGAGCCGGAAAACTCGCAAGATCAATAACCGCAATAAGATGTGCAAGCGAAAGTGCTCACTCGTTTTCTCTTTGTTTTCATCCGTTGGCAGTGACTGCTTTGCTAATCTCTTCAATTGTCTCTATACGTCAATTTAAAACCAGATTCCACACCTTGCTATGGACTAGGGAGAGAGCAGCTCTGCGAAGTGCTGAGTTTTCATATAGATTCTGCGGCAAACACCTTCCATGGTCGAGACAGAATGGGCGGGCCCAAGCGGTCTGGTGTTCGAGCCGATTGGTTAGAAATCCTTATGTGATCAACTAAAGCTTGTTATGATGATAAACAGAAGCTCTAGATACTCTCATGGAAAATAACCAAACAACAACCAAGAAATATGATGCAAGAATGCAAAGATTTGAGCTCTCTCCGAAATATGCGGTCGAGTCACCCACTCTAGAGCCCCTCTTGATAGTATGATTATCTATCCTAAACCCGGTATCCCAACTAACAAAACGAGACCGGCAAAAGAGAAACCCTATCAAGATCATACCTTTG
Source organism: Avena sativa (assembly GCA_916181665.1). Taxonomy (NCBI): domain Eukaryota; kingdom Viridiplantae; phylum Streptophyta; class Magnoliopsida; order Poales; family Poaceae; genus Avena; species Avena sativa. The sequence goes on from OV702282.1 coordinate 204,074,615, forward strand.
CCTTGAGCATTCCACTTGAGCTTGATGTAGACTGTCTTGTCCTTCTCAAGATGGAACACCTTTCTTGATTGCTCTTGCTCGCTCTTGCTTGATGAATACTTGCAAATTTATCCCCCATACTCCATGGGGAAACCACTTATTTGAACTTTTATTCATCACTCCATGATCATCAAGGATGGGAAGCTTCAAGCATGAGATCTTCTAGAGATGGCGCATCTTGAGCTTGACCTTCTTCATTCCTTCTTGAAGTTGATCCATCTAGATGCAACTCTTTGCACTTGTCTTGATCAACCTTCAAACATCTTCATCTTTCAACTTTGAGACCAACACATGGCCCAAGCGATGCCAATGGACAAACCTACAAGTGAAACTCAATTTACACACTAGTCCATAGAGATTGTCATTAATTACCAAAACCACACATGGGGGCATACTTTCCCTTTCAAAAAGGATGGGTAGAATAATAATTAAAAGGAGGGGTAGAATAATAGCAGTAACACTAATAGTTAGAACCAACAGATCATCTATGATAATGATCTTGTTGCTAGGAAGCAATCACAAGCACGGGAACTGTATTATCATTTGTTTACACTCAATTAAGAGGTATCCAATGACCCACAAGTATAAGGGATCGCAACAGTCTTTGAGGGTAGTATAACCCAATTTATTGATTCGACACAAGGGGAGCCAAAGAATACTTATAAGCCTTAACAACTGAGTTGTCAATTCAGCTGCACCTGGAAATAGTCTTGCTCACAGTGGTTTATCAGTAGCAACAGTTTTGTAGTGGCAATAGCAAAGTAACAACAACAGTAAAACAAAGGCAATAGTAATCATAGTAGCAAACAGTAGGATTTGAGTGCGGTAGGAATAGGGATGGATGGACGGGTGTTACATGGATAAGACTATTCATGTAATTTCAAGATCTAGGGCATTTGCAGATGAATAAGATAAAGCATCCAAGTACTAAGAAATCATAGGCATATGTCCCATAAATAGTCATACGTGCTCGCAATGAGAACTTGCACAACATCTTTTGTCCTGCCAGCCCGTTGCAGCGGGGCCTCAAGGGAATCTACTAGCAATTAAGGTGCTCCTTTTAATAGAGCACCGGCGCAAAGCATTAACACTCCATGAAGACACGTGATCCTCATATCACAGCCATCCCCTCAGGTTGTCCCAATTTCCGTCACTTTGGGGCCTTTGGTTCTAGACAATAATATGTGTAAAAAACTTGCAGATAAGATCACAAACAACACATGAGGTTTGATCTCGTCAATGCCCATTGTTATGGACTTGGGTTTTGGAGAAGACGGGGATGCTGGAGATCGTGGCACGGTTAACAGACAAGCAACCAGGGGACACGAGATTTACCTAGGTTCAGGCCCCCGGAGGGAAAACCCTACTCCTGCTTGTCTGCTCTTGATTACGGCGGAACCGAAGGTTACAGGGTGCGCAGATTCGATCTGGCGTGGAGGTGTGTGCGAAAGTATGAGTCGAGAGATCTAGGACGTGCCCTCCTGGCCTTTATATAGACTTAGGCAGGTCCCGGGCATAGTCCTAGTCGGTTACAGGTTCTAGGGTTTTACCCCTTTGAATTTCCTATCTACACTAGTCTTGTTCTCCAAGGATCCGAAGGCGTCATGGGCCTTGGCCACCCGAAAATCTTCATGGGCCAGCGTATATCTGCTGTGGGCCTTCCTTGGGCTGAACCAGGTATGCTGAAGTCACGTACCCGTAGGGTATAACCATGTCAGTAGCCCCCGAGTGATCAGTCGAATCGTAGATTCGGCTGAGGACTCTTCCATCTTTCGGGTGCAACTATGTATTAATAGTATATGTGTGTAGGGATTGTTGATGCGTGTTTCTGACTCACCCGATGGATCAGGGTCAGTTAACTGTCTTAGGACGAAACAACACGATCTTCTTCAGGTTCGAGTCCCTCAACTCGAACCTGGAACACATGCTGGCGTAATTCGACTCAGGCCGCGGAGGACTTACAGGAGTGGAATTCCAGTGATTTTAATTAATGTACCCAACACGTCCGTCAGGATTTTTCATCACGCCTGTTGGCATGGATTTGTACTAGCAGAGCGCAGTCATGTATGTTGCCAGGCCGTCAGATGATATCTTCAGGTCTTATCTTTGCGTCGCGGACGCATCATCCGAACATTTGTCACCGCGGAGGTGTTTTGGGTGACTAAGGAGATCGTCGCTCACTTAGCGCTTGTTGGGGCAGAGGTGCCAAAAAGTTTTTGCGTGCTGATCCGAAAGATCGCATTCGAAGAATTCATAGGGTGCGCGACCAGCGCTCCCTATGGGAGTAGCCCCCGAGTGTCTGTTCGAGTCGTAGACTCGAGCAGAGACTTTAGTTCAAGCATTGTTCAGTTGTTAAGTCCGTAGGACTCAAAAATTTTCGGATGCTTAAATCCATCCTCCCTATGGGAGTAGCCCCCGAGTCCGTAGTGGAGTCGTAGACTCGACGTAGGACTCGAAGAAAAACCTTGTCGTTATTCATCTTCCGGGTGCGCAGCCAGCGCTCCTGATAGGAGTATCCCCCGAGTATTTAGTCGAATCGAAGATTCGAGTGAGTACTCTTAGCTGTAGAGTCGAAGAATTGTACTTGGTGCTAGTATAGCTTTTGATGACATCAGTGCTGACGATCAATGACCTCAAGCGTCTGCTACGCCAGAGATGACTTGACTGGACGAACGTGGGTCCCAATTGCTGACTTTGAATTGACCGGTCACGCACGGCGTGGAGATAATTACGGCGTCTCCTCGATTTCCGCGCGTAGTGGACGGCGTGGTAACGACGGTTCGTTGTGATGTTGACACGTGTACGGTCAGATCTGCCGTTGGCGTTAGGTCTTCTGGATGGATGGCTGTCGTTCGTCGTCTTCGCTGTTATAATCATTGGGGGAAACCGTGGTTTGTTTTCACCGCACCAGTTCTTGTGTTCACTGCCTCCCTGTGCTCGACGATTCTTGCTTCGTGCTGGGATTTCCTTCCACATTCACATCGTTCTTTCTACGTTTTCACCGCCGGCGCTGCCGTAGCGCAATGGGGAAGCCAAAGAAATCTTCATCTGCGGTTGGTACCAACGCCGCCGGAGGAAAGAAGGGCACCTACGCTACTCGCGTCATCGATGGTGGCTGGCGGCGATCAGAGACGCGAGAGAGCGATCTCCGCAAGCTTCGCGAGCGGGGCCTGATCCCGCAAGATAGGGAGGCCGTCAAACTCCCCGGCAATGAGGTAATCCCCCGTCCCCCATCTGGGTATCGGGTTATGTTTCTCGCCTTCGTTTTGCGTGGGTTTTCTTTTCCGGTCCACAACTTTCTCCGTGGACTGCTCTTCTTCTATGGGATTCAGCTTCATCACCTGTCTCCCAATTCTCTTCTCCATATTGCGTGTTTTATCACTTTTTGCGAGTGCTGGCTTGGCATTGAGCCGCACTTTGGCCTCTTCCGGAAGCTCTCGTGAAGAGGCAATCTGGTTCGGATGGTGTGTATCCCATTGGGGGTTGCATCATCTCCCTTAGTACCAATATTCTCTTCTTTTCATTTTCCATGTCTGAATCTGTCCAGTACTGGTGGAGGCGATGGTTTTATATCCGCGACTCCGTAGTGCCCGGGCAAGATTTTGGTCTTGTTCCCTTTGACCCCTCCCAAATGATTGAGAAGAAAAGGTCTTATAAAAACCAAATCTTGGACGGTGAGGTGGCGGAGATAGAGGCCCTTTACCGTCGGGTGGAGGATCTCCAGCTGATTCCGGAGAAGGAGGTGAACGGCATGGACATCATCCGAACGTTTCTTGAGCGTCGGGTGCAGCCTCTCCAAGCGAGGGCGCACCCGATGTTTCTTTATTCTGGGCGCCGTGATCCGACGAGGGTTTCGGCTGAGAAAATGTCCGAGGGGGATCTTGACAGGGCCCTTCGCGCGCTGCTGAAGTTCAAAGCCGGAGAAGAAATCCCGGGGAAATCGCTAACTCCTCCATTTTCTTCAACGTTGGCCGTACCGCAGGTGTAGATTTGTGCACGTAGTGCTTTTTGTTGGCTGTCTTTTTATTTCCTTTGTTTGCTAACAAAGTTCCTTCTGATTTTGCAGAGCTTCAAAGTGCCGGGCATGGTACCGCCGTTGCCCGAAAGGTATCCGAATGCTCCGGATAATGAAGTGGTTGATTCCGTGTCCGAGCTACCGTCGGCGCGATCTCCAGCGGAGGATGCCGACGAGTCGAGTGAGGACCATACGCGAAAACGGTCACGGAGCTCCGGCGAGTCTTCGGATGCCTCGACTCCTCCGACTCCCAGAAACCCTCTGGGCCTTGAGCGTCATAGTGGCGGTCATGGAGGTTCTACTTCTCCCATTCCTGCCGTTCCTGTGCGGGCTGTAGCGCCGCACCCGCCAGCGAAGCGGAAGAAGGAAGAGAAGAAGGAGGAGAAGAAGGAAGAAAAGAAGGAGGAGAAGAGAGCCCGAAAGTCTCCTCCTGTCTTCGACCTGAGCTCACTGGGCTCGTAAGTTTCTTGCTGTACTATTGTCCTTTTTCCTTCATGATTATTGTGCTTGTGCTGATTGGTTCGTGTGCAGGCATTCCTCCCATGATTCCTCCAGTGGTGGTGCGCGGGAGATGATGGGGGAGTCGAAAATTGCGTCTCCTCCTCCTCAGACGGTGGCGACTTCGGGTGGCGCGCCTCCGGATCCTCCGTTACAGGAGGTGCAGGTGGTTGCGCCTCAGAATTTCGCAGGCGGTACTTCGGAGTCGCCATCAGAGCATGTAAGTTTTTTTGCTTCATGTCACGGGGGGAGCCCCCGAGTGTCTTCGTGTGCGAGTTTTGTTTTTGCTTCGACGTGTTGGGCGTAGCCCCCAAGCACTTTTCTTACTGCTATTTCTTTTTTCTACAGCCTTTTGTGCAGGAGGCCAAGCGGCTGGTGCGAGAGTGCCTGGCGCTGGAGGCGAACCTTCGGCAGCTTCAAGGTATCCATCTGCCTTTGAATGTCTCTATTATTTATCTTGGTCCTGTTCGTTGACACTTGCTTGTCTTGAATGCAGAGGAGCATAACGATTCCCTCCGTGAGGTCGACGCTCTCAAAAAGAGCCTTGCTCAATCGGAGCAGAAGTCCGAAGCCGCCGTTGGCGCGAAAGAACGCCTCGAGCTAGAGCTGACTAAGGCAGCCGAAGCGAAGGAGCGTATGCAGCAGGAGGCCGCAGATCGTGAGGAGCAGCTGACCACCGTTGCGGCTTCTCGTGAAAGAGAGGTGGCGGCGAAGCTCATGGCTGCTGCCAAGGCTATTTCGGGTGAGTGTTAGTTTTGTACTTGTTTCTTTTTCTTCGGGTCTTCTTCTATGTTGCGTTTCTTCATGCTTTCCTTCTTGTTTTCTGTCTCAGATGCCGCGGGCATCGAGTTCGACCGCGGTGCTCTAGAGCACGGGAGTGCTCTAGATGATGCCACTGTGGCGGTCGAAGACCGCTGCAGCACCGTCGTCAACTCCCTTGCCAAGGCGAAAGAGGTCCTTGGTCGCTTCTATAAGGAGCTTGTCCCGAAGGGCGCAGCCCTTGATGATGTGGATGCTCTGGCGGAGGCTCTGTCAGCCGAAGCGCCGGCGGCGTACAAGCGCTAGCAGAAGGGCATCGACGCGTCCGTCGGTCTGGCGATGGCCTTGGCGGCTGGAGCGGAGCTGGATCTTCCCCAGATCACCTCTCGGATGCCGACGGCTGCGGATGGATCCGAGGTAGCCTTTGCTGCCTATTCTGCTCGCTGCAAGCGATATGGGCCCAAGCTCATTGATTTGCTGTCTGAGTATGCGCTACGGCAGCAGGGCGGGGCCAAAGCTAGGCAGTCTGGCTCCGAGGCGACTCAGGGTCCTGCATCGTAGGCGTGGTAGACGTAGGGTAGTGTGTAGTCTACTTTTGTTGTAAATATCTTGAAGAACACCATCCTTGTGCCACGTAGTGGCCTTATATATTTAATGAATTCCTTTGAGTTGTACTCTTTCCTTGGCTGAATGTTTGTGCTCCTTTCTTTTGCTGCTGCTCTAGGTTCCTTCGGGTGTTGATCCTGTTGATACCCCATCCGCAATGCCATTGCGACCATCCTTGGATGATTCCTCGCAGCTCACTTTCCTTCGGGATCGTGTGCGTAGTCTGGAGAGGGAGTTGCTCGGTTTACGCGGTCATGCCGACGTTTGGAAGTCCAAGGCGGATCGTGGCGCAGCCAGAGGAGTACTTGATGGCGGAGCTGGTTCGGTTGTCCGAGCAGCTGCAATGTAAGTTGTTCTTTGGTTCGAGCTGTAGCTCGGTTCTTCTGATGAGCCTGCTGGCCTTACTCTTATTTTGTGCGACTGTTGCAGGTGCGAATCTTGCTCCGAGGGAAGAAAAGGAGCGTGTCGCTGTTCGGGTCAATTGCTTGACTCAACAGGACATGGAGGCCGGCGGCTTCTTCTGGATGGATCGTGATCGCGCCATAGCTCTGGCGACGGTGCAGGATCGTGTTCATCAAGTTTCGCGGGTGCTCCGCCAAGTGCATACATCGCTTGCCTCGGTGCTGCACGTCATATTCCCTTTGGATGCCGTACCGACAAGCCTTGCGGGTCTTCTGTCGAAGTTTCGAAGTGTAAGCAATGTCAAGGAGTTGGTGCGGCATCAGCTTGTCGCAGGGGTGAAGGCTGCTTTGTCCCTTGTGAGGCTGCACCGGCCTGACGTGGATTTGGCTGCTGTGGCCGTTGGGCCACCTCTTCGCCCTGATGGTGGCGAGTGGGACATGCGTTCGCATTACGCGGCTGTAAGGCAGTATGCCGAACAGATTGTAGATTTGTTTGAGCAGCGTGCTCAGGTTATTCTTCAACGTAGGCAGTACCTGTAAAAAGATAGAGATGTAAAATTTGTATATTCGACTGGGCGTGTTGCGCCCTTTGTTGTAAAGGTTTGTTTGTTTATGAGCACGCAGTGATTTGATTGAGTACGTGTCCTTTTTGTTTGCCTGACGTTGTCAGCTACTCAGGTGTACACGTTTGGTCCTCAGTCGATGAAATCGTGAGGTGGGGGGAGCCCCCGAGTGCGTTTGTAGCATGTAGTAGAGTTGCAGAAAATGGTGAACCGAAGTTTTGGGGCGGGACACTTAGCTTTATTTATATCGTAATGGAGGAGGTACATTGTTCGGCTGAATAGCCTTGCTGAAAGCCTTATTGAAAGTAAAAAGGGGGTAGGTTGCTACGGATAGAATCGTCGCAGGTGCGAGATATTCCATGGGTTGGAGTATGCGACTCCAGACTCCACGTGCTTGAGGCGATAGGCGCCACCTGGGATGACTTCGGTGATGACGTAGGGTCCTTCCCATGGTGACTCGAGTTTATTCGGTCGTTTCTGCTTGAGTCGCAAGACAAGGTCTCCTTCGACGAAGGACCTTGGGCACAGCCGGCGGCTGTGGTAGTTGCGGAGAATCTGCTGGTACACCGCTGATCGTGCTGCTGCTATGTCCCGTGCTTCGTCGAGTGTGTCGACGGCATCTTTGAGTGCAGCCGTGGATTCGGCTTCACTGTAAGCGACGACCCGTGGGGCCTGGTGGCGTACTTCGGCTGGTAGCACGGCTTCGGCTCCGTGTACCATGAAGAACGGTGTGTAGCCGGTGGAGCTGTTTGGCATAGTCTGTAAGCTCCACAGGACGGATGGTAGCTCTTTCGTCCAGTTTCCAGCTTTTTGTTCGAGTGAGCTCATGAGGCGCTTCTTGATGCCGGCGCCGATTAGGCCGTTGGCCTTTTCCACTTGTCCGTTTGTTTGCGGCTGTGCCACTGAGGCATACGTGATGTTGATCCCAAGGCCTTCGCAGAAGTCCTGGAATTCTTCGGAGATGAAGTTCGATCCGTTGTCGGTGATGATGCTGTGCGGTACGCCGAACCTATAGAAAATGGACTCGAAGAACTTGACGGCAGTTTTGCCTTTCTGGTTGGTGACCGGCATGGCCTCGATCCACTTGGTGAATTTGTCGACTGCGACCAGGAGGAAGACGTGTCCCCCTTTCGATGATTTTGGCAGTTTGCCGATCATGTCGAGGCCCCATTGAGCAAAAGGCCAGGCTATGGGTATGGGTCTGAGCTCGGACCCGGGTGCGTGCAGTTTGTCAGCGAACCGTTGGCATCCGTTGCATCTTCGGACGATGTCCTTTGCGTCGCTCATGGCCGTTGGCCAGTAGAATCCTGCTCGTAGAGCTTTGGCGACAAGGGAGCGGCTGCCTGCGTGGTGTCCGCGGATGCCTTCATGGATGTCTTGGAGTATGGACTTGCCGTTGTCGATGGTGACGCATCGTTGAAGTACACCCGTGATGCTGCGCTTGTACAGCTCGCCGTTGATAATGGTGAAGGCTTTGGACCGGCGAGATATGCGTCGGGCGTCTGTTGGGCTATCAGGCAATTCTCCGGTTATCAAGAACTGGAGGTATGGTCGCGTCCAAGTTTCTTCGACTGCCATGACCTGCATTAGGTTGACCATGGCTACCTCTGTGTCCAGCTTTTCGGGTCCTTCGTGTCCTTCGGGTAGCGTAACTCCCGAGTGTTCTGCTTCTTCGGGTGATCCCTTGGGGAATTTCCGCTTGATGGATTGTACGCAGATTTGTTCGAGGAACACACCTGGTGGCACCTTTGCACAAGTGGAGCCGATGTTGGCGAGTCTATCGGCCTCCTCGTTGCTCTCTCTTCCAACGTGCCGAAGTTCGCAGCCGTCGAATTCTCCTTCGAGTGCGTTATAGAGCGCGCGGTACGCGATCATGTTTTCGGCGTGTGCGTCGCACTCATTCATCGTCTGCTGGACGACGAGGTTGGAGTCGCCGTAGATGACCAGGCGCGTTGCGCCGCATATCTTTGCCATCCTCATGCCGTGGATGAGGGCTTCGTATTCGGCCTCATTGTTGGAGGCTCTGAATTTCATCTGAAGAACGTACTTCATCTTGTCGCCTTGCGGGGAGGTCAGTATGACCCCTGCCCCTGCTCCGGCTTCGCGCTTGGAGCCGTCGAAGTGCATTGTCCATGACTGTGACATGTCTGGGGTGTCTGGCAGCTGCAGCTCCATCCAATGTACTAGGAAGTCCGGGAGGACTTGAGATTTAATTGCGTGTCGCTTCTCGTAGATGATGTCCAAGGGTGACAGTTCGATGCCCCACAAGGCCACCCGTCATGTGGCCTCTGGATTATTCAGGATGTTGTTCAGGGGTGCCTCGTTGACCACCATCACTTGGTGCTCTTGGAAGTAATGGCTCAGCCGTCGAGCCGTCATGAACACGCCGTAGGCTAGCTTTTGGTAGTGAGGGTACCTCTGCTTTGTTGGTGTCAGTACCTCGCTGAGGTAGTAAATTGGGCGCTGGACCCCGTGGGTCTTGCCTTCTTCTGGTCGTTCGACCACGAGTACGGTGCTGACCACCTGGTGTGTGGCTGCTATGTATAGCAGCAGGGGCTCGCGCTCCTTTGGCGTGACCAAAACGGGCGAGGTGGAGAGGAGCCGCTTGAGGCTTTCGAATGCGTCGTTGGCTTCAGGTGTCCACTCGAACTTGTCTGTCTTGCGCAGCAGCTAGTAGAATGGTAGGGCCTTCTCGCACATGCGGCTGATGAACCTGCTTAGTGCCGCTACTCGTCCTGCGAGCTGCTGGACGCCCTTGAGATTTTCCGACTTCTCCATCGTCATGATGGCTCTGATTTTCTTCGGGTTCGCCTCGATCCCTCGTTGAGAGATGAAGTACCCGAGCAGCTGACCCGATGGGACGCCGAAGGCGAATTTTTCGGGATTGAGCTTGATCCTGTAGTGATCAAGGTTGTCGAACGTCTCGCGGAGATCGTCGATAAGTGTCCTTGCCTCCTTAGTCTTTATTACTATGTCGTCGACATAGACTTGGACATTGCGACCAATCTGGTCCTTAAGGCAGGCCTGCATGCATCGCTGGTACGTGGCACCTGCGTTCTTTAGCCCGAAGGGCATTGTGTTGTAACAGAATACTCCAAACGGTGTGATAAACGCCGTTTTCTCCTGATCTTCGACCTTGAGCCGAATCTGGTTATAGCCTGAGTAGGCGTCGAGGAAGGAGAGTTTCTCGCAACCTGCAGTCGAATCGATGATCTGGTCGATCCGTGGAAGAGGGAAGTGGTCCTTTGGGCAGTGCTTATTTAGTGACATGAAGTCCACGCACATCCGCAGGATGTCCGTGTCTTTCTTCGGGACCATCACCGTGTTTGCAAGCCACTCGTTTTCTTTGATTTCCCTGATGAAGTCTGCAGCGAGTAGTCTATTGATTTCCTTGCCGATAGCTTCGGCTCGTGGCTCCGACAGTCTTCGGATGGACTGCTTGACTGTCTTGGTGTCTGGAAAGACATTGAGTGTGTGCTCGGCGAATTCCCTGGGAACTCCTGGCATGTCCGCAGGACACCAGGCGAAGATTTCCCAGCACTCACGGAGGAATTCGACGAGCGCGCCTTCCTATGCGGTGCTGAGGTCGTTGGCGATCAAGGCCGTCTTGGAGGCATCCGTCGGATGGACCTGTACTTTCTTGGTGTTGACGTTGGAGTCGAAGGACATGTCAGGTGCGTTCTGCCTTGTGACTGGGGGTACCCCATTGTCCGTTACTTCACGGAGCCTTACAAGCTCGTCTTGCATGCCGAAAGACTGGGAGATTTTTTTGAAATCCCTGTCACATTGGTCCGATCGGGTGAAGCTCCCGTGGACTGTGATGACGCCCCTTGGTCCTGGCATCTTGAGTAGTAGGTATGCATAGTGCGGGACGGCCAGGAACCTTGCGAATGCTACACGCCCCAGGATGGCGTGGTATTGCGACGGCCAGTCCACCACCTCGAATTCGAGTCGCTCCTGTCGAAAGTTGTCCGGCTTCCCGAAGATGACGTCGAGCCCTATTTTGCCCAGGGGGAATATGCCCTTTCCTGGGACAATGCCGTGGAACGTTGTGTCTGATTGCTCCAGGCTGCATTGCGGGATCCGCATAGCTGCTAAAGTGCTTGCGAACATTAGGTTGATGCCGCTGCCGCCGTCCATGAAGACGCGACTCATCTCGAAGCCTCCGATCTGCGCCTCCAGCACCAGGGCAGCATGACCTGGGCGAGGGATCTGGCAAGGGTGATCCGCGCGAGTGAATGTGATGCAGGACTCCGATCCGCTGAGGTACTCAGGGATTGCAGGCGGAGTTGCCACGGACAAGTTGATTTGTCGGGTGATTTTCTTCTGCACCCTATTTGTGGGGCGTCCCTTCTGGATCATATTTAGTGCTCCCTTTGGTGGGGGGTATCCGACCCCGGCGTTGTTTTGCGCTGGTGCGACTGGTTGGTTTGGGCCTCCAATAGGTGGCGGTGGAGGAGCTCCGTGTGCTATTTCTCCTGGCGCGGGTGCGTTTCCGAACACAGGGGTTGGGGCTTGTTGCCTCATCTGCACCATGCTTTCGCTGAGTTTCTAGAACTCGTGGCAGTCCTTGAGCATGTGACTGGCTTTCTTTTTGCCATCTTGTTTGTCGATGTAGAAGTGGATGGTGCATGGACCCGAAAGTTTGTCGAATGCTGAGGGTCCGTTGTCGCGGTCGCGGTGTTGCCACGACTGTGCTGGTCGTCCGCTGTCGCGGAAATTTCCTCCGCGGTATCCTCCGCTGTTGCGGCTGTTGTCGTTGCGGTGGTCGGCGTAGCCAGCCGTGACCATGTCGGGTCTGTCGCGGTCTTCGTAGACACGCGATCTCCTCTTGCTGCGGCATTCTCGCCTTTGGCCGTAGTCGTCCTCTTTATCTGATTGCGCCCGCTGGATGCAATCTTCGCCGTCTGCCCAACTGTTGGCAATTTCCATGAGGTGGTCGAGTGTCTTGGGCTTGACACGCCCAAGTTCCTCCTTGAAATCTTGGCGTTTGACGCCGTCTCTGAAGGCGTCGATGGCCCTCTCCTCGGAGATATGTGCTGCGGAGTTCTTGGTGGTAGACCAGCGTAATATGTACGAGCGAATAGATTCCCCCGTTCTCTGAGTGCAGGCTCGCAACTCTTCGATTGAGGCGGGCCTCTTGCTGGTGCCCTTGAAATTTCGGATGAAGCTGTAAGCTAGCTCCTCCCAACTTCGGATGGATCCTGATGATAGGCTGCTGAGCCAGACCCGCGCCACGCCTGTCAGCTGCAGCTGGAGGCATTGCATGGCGGTTTCTTTGTTACCACCATGCAGCTTGACAGATGACAGATGATCGCTGAGCCAAGATTTTGGATCTTGCGTGCCATTGAACTTCGGAGTATCCGAAGGAATCTTGAAATTGTGTGGCATCTGTGTTCGCCGAACAGATCTGCTGAAGCATCGAGCTCCACAGAGTTCTCCTTCATCTTCATCCATCTCGGACTCGGATGAGCATGCGCGTTTGGCTCTTGCTTTGTCGATCTTGCGCTGTGTAAGTGCATCTCTGGCGTCGTAGTCGCGTTTGTGGCGATGCGAGCTCTTCTTCCTTCGAGGAAAGTCGTGCTCCTCCTCCTCTTCGGATGAAGGGGTGGGGCTCCGGTCGCGCCTGACCGGAGCTTTCTTCTTCGGCTCCGCAGGAGCGTCTTCGTGGAGCGCAGCTCCGACGAGTCCGAGTCCGGTGAGTGCGGACTTATGCATGGCTCTTTTCGGGTCCCCTTCCGGAGGTTGGTGGGCCGCGAGATACGCAATGGCTGCCATGATCGTAGCTTGCGGTGTCTTCGGGATGATGTTGCCGTCGACATCCATATCCATGAACGACGTGTGGAGAGTTCGGGTCACATCACGGCGTTCCTTGGGATCCATGTTCTCCACCCGCGAGCGGTGCTTGTTTCCCTGGTTTCCGTTCGTGCAAGAGCCGGGTGCCATGGCGAAGAGCGCAGCTCGTCGTGCGCTGGACTCTGAGGTTGCTTGCTTGCGTTTGTCGAGCGTCTCCTGCATCTTGGCTTGCTTCTTGTGCTCCTCGATGAGGAGGTAGTGGTACGCCATCAGTAGGTCACGTGGGGAGTCCACGGGTAGGACTATGTCGCCTGCGACGGCTCGGCGTTCCTGGACCCATCCTTCTTTGCTAAGTTGGATGACGTGGCCGTTGTTTTCCCCTTCGGGTGGGGGGGACTGGCTTCTTCTGTTTTCGCCGTTTCCGCCGTTTCTATCCTGCGGGTTCGGGTTCGTGTTGGGCGACGGGTTAGGCGTTTGTTGCTCCTGGATGACTGCGGCGCATTGATAGCGCCCGTAGATCGGTTCGCTGTTGCCGCATCTTTCAGATCCGGAACCGTAGGTCCCTTCATCCGAAGGCGGATCGCACAGATCGGAGTTGCAGCTGCTGCTGTTGTAGAACTCATCTGTCGATGGTGATGTGCGTAGCACGGGGTGTGGAGCCCACGAGGCGGGCCTGATCGATGGCACGGGCACCCGCTCAGGAAGGCGGAGTGTGCTAGTTTGTCCCACCTGGAAGCAGAAGCTCCCGAACAAAATTTCGAGTCCGTCGCCTACGGGCTCGAAATCCTTCATGGTGGCCGGCGAGTGGGCGGTGAAGTCGAAAGTGCCGAAGAGGAGGTGATTCTCCATTGCCGCGGAGTTGTAGATCGATCGGGTCGGGACCGTCACGATCGCACAATCAGCAGCCCCGATTCCCACAGACGGCGCCAATTGACGAGGTTTGATCTCGTCAATGCCCATTGTTATGGACTTGGGTTTTGGAGAAGACGGGGATGCTGGAGATCGTGGCACGGTTAACAGACAAGCAACCAGGGGACACGAGATTTACCCAGGTTCAGGCCCCCGGAGGGAAAACCCTACTCCTGCTTGTCTGCTCTTGATTACAGCGGAACCGAAGGTTACAGGGTGCGCAAATTCGATCTGGCGTGGAGGTGTGTGCGAAAGTATGAGTCGAGAGATCTAGGACGTGCCCTCCTGGCCTTTATATAGACTTAGGCAGGTCCCGGGCATAGTCCTAGTCGGTTACAGGTTCTAGGGTTTTACCCCTTTGAATTTCCTATCTACACTAGTCTTGTTCTCAAAGGATCCGAAGGCGTCATGGGCTTTGGCCACCCGAAAATCTTCATGGGCCAGCGTATATCTGCTGTGGGCCTTCCTTGGGCTGAACCAGGTATGCTGAAGTCACGTACCCGTAGGGTATAACCATGTCAGTAGTATAACCCAATTTATTGATTCGACACAAGGGGAGCCAAAGAATACTTATAAGCCTTAACAACTGAGTTGTCAATTCAGCTGCACCTGGAAATAGTCTTGCTCACAGTGGTTTATCAGTAGCAACAGTTTTATAGTGGCAATAGCAAAGTAACAACAACAGTAAAACAAAGGCAATAGTAATCATAGTAGCAAACAGTAGGATTTGAGTGCGGTAGGAATAGGGATGGATGGACGGGTGTTACATGGATAAGACTATTCATGTAATTTCAAGATCTAGGGCATTTGCAGATGAATAAGATAAAGCATCCAAGTACTAAGAAATCATAGGCATGTGTCCCATAAATAGTCATACGTGCTCGCAATGAGAACTTGCACAACATCTTTTGTCCTGCCAGCCCGTTGCAGCGGGGCCTCAAGGGAATCTACTAGCAATTAAGGTGCTCCTTTTAATAGAGCACCGGCGCAAAGCATTAACACTCCATGAAGACACGTGATCCTCATATCACAGCCATCCCCTCAGGTTGTCCCAATTTCCGTCACTTTGGGGCCTTTGGTTCTAGACAATAATATGTGTAAAAAACTTGCAGATAAGATCACAAACAACACTATCATCATGAATCAATAACATGTTCAGATATGAGATCATGGCACTCGGGCCCTAGTGACAAGCATTAAGCAAAAAAAGTTGCAACAAAGTCAAATAACACTAATAAAGATACTAGGCACCATGCCCTAACAATCTTATTCGATTACATGATAGAACTCATCCAATCCCTACCATCCCCATAGCCTACAGCGGGGGATTACTCACTCATGGATGGGGGAAACATGGATGGTTGATGGGGAGGCATTGGTGATGATGATGGCGATGATCTCCTCTAATACCCCATCCCGGAAGGGTGCCAGAACGGAGTTTCTGATTCCGAATCACGGTTTCTGGTGGTGGCGGCGCAGAGGAACTCCCTTATGGAAACTATCGAACCCCCCCTCTGTTTTTAGGTCAGAGGGCATTATGTAGGCGAAGAGGGAGGCCGAGGGGGTGCCCGAGGAGGCCACACCATCCCCGAGGCGCGGCCAGGCCTGACCCGCGCGACCAGAGGCCACACCGTCCCTCGAGGCCCCACTCCGTCTCGTCTTCTAGATCTGTGGGTCTTCTGGTAAAATAGGTTTTTGCGATATTTTCCGGGATTTTTCCTGAAAGTTGATTTTCTGCACAAAAACTAGACACCAAGGTAATTCTGCTAAAAACAGCGTCAGTCCGTGTTAGTTGCATCCAAATCACACAAGTTAGAGGATAAACAATAGCAAAAGTGTTCGGGAAAGTAGATACGTTTTGGACGTATCAACTCCCCCAAGATTTTCTTATTGCTTATCCTCAAGAAATTCAGTTGAAAACTGAGTGCAATAAAAGAAACTTTCACGAACACATTTGCTTCATGTGATGTAAATATTCTCAGCAAGTGATCAATACTTAGACAATTCACAATAAGGAGTATGCAACTAAATCTACTCAATAGTCACTACAATCTTTGAAGAGATTCCAACACAATAATAATGAGTAGCATGAAACATAAGCATAAGCAACATTGTAATGCTCATAAGAAGGTATGATAAAGTGGTATCTCGCTTGACTTTGATTGTGAAGCAAAATATAAATGCCAAGGCACCTCTGAAGTTCAAGTGAAGACTGGAGTAAAGATATCAGAGATACAAGCATAAAAAATATGTCATAATTAACCAAGTTTTGAGACAAACACATTACACTAAGAATGACAACTATGCTCTCAAGAAGGTGCTCAAAGAATAAGTAGAGACTCAACAAGGAAGTGAAAAGGTTTTGAAAAGGTTGAAAGGCTTCCAAATGCTGAAAGTAAGGTACTCATTAGCTTTGAGATCTCATTGCCCCTATCATAGGCATCTTTAAGTGATTAAGGTTAAAGTGAGGTCAACTATTAGTTATATGCTTGACAGACCATAAGATGGCAATCTCATGTCCCTTGAGTACGAGGGCCGCTCCTCATGCTACTCAACTTTAGTTACCGGTAAGTTCTTGTCATAGTAAATACATGTGTAGCATAGAGAACCGCCAACGGGGTACCCCTTACACATGACACGGGAGCTATCCCATATCAAAATGACAAGACAACGGACAATGAGCATCTCAGCAATCTTCTTATTTACCATGGGAATATGGTGCTTTTTTCTCTCTTTCCTCTTTTCTCATCTTTTCTTTTCTTTTCTGTATCTCGTATCTAATTTTTATAAGAAGAATGCTTCATAGATTGCTCGCTATGGTTATGATGCAAGTTTCCACCATGATTAGGCATGGCTTAGGCTAGCGTCCCAGGCGTTTCTCTAACACATATACATAACCCCATGGACTTACAAGATCCCCTTTTATTTCACACCGACGACATCCATAAACAAAAGAGCATGATATCAACGGGGTAGATATTTACATGTGTTGAAAGCGTTCACCGTGACAACACAGTTCTGCTAATTCCCAGCCTATAATTTGCAACCATATAACTTTCAAGGACATTCACAATGGTTCAAGTTTGTTAAGTACAAGAAAATAAAGTGTGCCATCAAGTTCGCGAGAGCTTTACTAACTAACTTTCTCAAAACAAGCAAACATTTTATTTGGAAGAAAACGAGGCATAATAAATATGCACAGAATAGAAATGATGCTAATAGGTAGATATGGTGGACACCTTTTGACAATTGGTTTTGGGGAGTTGGAAACACGAGTAGAGATCATACTCAGTGCAAGTGAAGGCTTGCAAAAGGAAGGGAGCGGCAAACAAGAGAGCAATAACTGTCATAATCATGCTTGCAACAAAACAAAATTAATTATGGCATAAAAGTGATACAAGAACTCTGGGGAAAAATAGATCATCGAGGCTTACTTACTTTTGTTCAGTCATATGCATGCGTGATCATGTGCCAAGTCGATTCAAATGAAGGATTCTGAGGAGGATACCACAATGTCATACCAAGTTATGAATAGAACAATGCAAGCAAACATTCATATGACATGCTACAAACTATTAGCAAGATGGAGCTAATCATAAGAGAGCAAGAACTACTAAGCATACAATAAATAACATACGCCATACACGAACAGGCTAAGCATGCTCAGCATGCTCACAATGATGAGTATATGTACAAAAATGAAAACAAATAGAGTTCATTACCAGCCTCTTACCACACCTCGAGTTGTCATAAATCAACATCATTGCCTTTCACTTATGTGGCTTGAATAATACCATGAAAACCAAACTCCACTGAGGACCGCTGAACCCTGCAACAAACTTCACAAAACCAAAGAAGAACAACAAATATTTTTGGGTTTTCGATTTTTTTAAAGCAAGCACTCAAAGCAAAAGCAAACAAACTAAAAGCTTTTTGGATTTTTCTTAAAGCAAACCAAAGCCAAAATAAGTAAAAGCAAACCAAAGCTAAAAGGCAAAGAAAGAAACAAAGATAAACAACGAAAATATTTTTGGTCTTTTTGTGTTTTGGGAGACAGAAACAAGAACTAAAAATAAAGCGAAACATGGATATACAAAGGACTGACAGAATATGATATGTATATGAGTGTGATGTTGGTATACCTCCCCCCAAGCTTAGGCTTTTGGCCTAAGTGGGGCTCAATCAAAACACGGGTAGTAACCCCAAGCCGGTGGGTCATCGTAGGAATGATCGTAATCAGCCCCCCGTGAAGAAGAAGAAGAAGCGCCCCAATCATACAAGGGATGATGTTATGAAGACTCTCCCATGTTGGAGGGCTGAACCAAATTATCTTCGTTCTCCTCTCCAGCATTCTCCTCTTGCTGGGAGAGCTCCACCATGTATGTGTCAAATTCTTCCTCCGTGAGTGACCATCCTTTCCTGGTATCAAAATCAAACAAAGCAGGTGCAGGCAAAGGGACTACTTTCTCAGACTTACCCCCTCTCCAACCACTCTTGAGAAAGGTTATTTCATAAAATAACTCGCCCTTACTAGAACAAGAAGAAACAAATTTATGCTGAACCATGGAAGCAAGATCAAGTCTCTCTATGGGAAACTGAAAATCTGAATGATGAGGTGCTAATCCATGCAAAGCTAACAGACGAGAAGCAATGAGGCCTCCACATATTCCGCCTTTCTTACGGTTAGTGGCTAGACAGTAAGCTATCAAAGCACCCAAATTATAATTCCTATCTCGATTCAAGGCAGCTGAGATAAAAGCTAGATCATAAGAAGATAGTTTTCTAGTAGTCTTCCTAGCAAGAACACACTTGGTAATGAAATAGGCAAAATAACGAATGGATGGGAGATGAATATTCTGAATTTTACCACTCTCCTTTAAGAAGCTACAACCTTGGAAAATCTCCGCATATAAGTCCATGAGTGGTGCATGCCTCTCTCTAATCTTTCCACATGAACCCCACTGTGGCACTCTCATAGCTGCACAAAAAACATCGAAAGGAAGATCGACAACTATATCATAGATCTTATAATGAACCATGGGGTTAGATAAGGACAAACTTAATCGAAAGTCATGTATCACAACCATAGTTATTTTAACATGTTGGTGAGGTTCCTCTCCAACAAAATGTTCCAACCCTGCATTGGAAATTAGAGTTTGGAAATCCTGAAAGATCCCCACAGCTCTCATAAATTCAGGGCATGGATATATGGAAGAAAAAACCTCCTCCTCGCGTTAGACTTTCATTGGCTCAGGTACCACCAATTCATGTTGATTTAGTTGGTACTCACCCATCTTCTCCTCTGAAATTTGTGAACAAATATCAAACCAAGTGATTTCCAAGTTAATAAATGATGGGGGGCAAATATAGGAACTTGCTAGAGGGCTAAACATGCATCAAAATGAAATCTGTAAGCATATAAAAAACATGCAAGCTCACATAACTTGTCAACTACAGTAGCAAAATACTCAAGATACAATCCACCAATCAAAAATCTAATTGGACAAGCGGAGGAGGCACATACCAAGGAGTAAACCCTCCAAAAATTAGCAGTTGAGAAGGGCTCAGCAAGCAGATTGAAAATAGCAAGCAAGAACAGTAGGGACTCGAGCTTTGCAAAGTTTTCCGGTGTTTTTCGAGAGAGAGAAATAAGTGGATGGAAGGAGGCAAGTTGGAGGGCCAAACCCAGGCAAGGCGCGCCCTGGGGCTGGCAGCGCCACCAGGGGGTGTGCTAGCCTGGTGAGTCCCCCTGGGTCACTCCAGGTGCCCCTCTGCCCCTTTTTTCGAGAAAAAAATTAAAATGAATTTTCTGGGATTTTTCTAGAAACTTTATTTTTGGCCAATTTTCAGGTTATGAAAATTGATTTTCTCGCAGAAAAAGATTTTTTAGAAGAAGCAAAAGCAAACCAAACAAAAACTACAAAAGTTCTAAGAGAGGATTGGAAAGGAGAAAAATAAAATTGAGCAAGGATAACCATTGTGAAAGCATTGTTTTGTCATGTAAAATCCATTTGTTAACAAGGTTGATCAAGTCTTGTTACCAAAACAATTTTATATGAAACAAAACTTTGCATTTCACTAAATGATTATGTTACCTCAATCTTGATAGAAATAGTCCCAATCATAATAGTTTCATAACTTTCTGTTGGAATGGGACAATATATTTCTCCAACTTTGATGCCTTCAATATTTTCAATCGAGTTTAGGCCATAACTCTTATCAATCTTCTTGGGGAAATAGACAGTATGCTCTTTGTCATTAATATTAAAAGTTACTTTCCCTTGATTACAATTGATGATAGCACCTGCAGTATTAAGAAAAGGTCTCCCAAGAATAATAGACATATTATCATCTTCAGGCATCTAAAGCACAACAAAATCAGTTAACACCAAGCAATTATGAGCCACTTGAACAGGAACATCCTCACATATAACCACATGAATAGTAGTAGAGTTATCAGCCATTTGCAAAGATATATCAGTTGGTATCAATTTTTCTAGTTGAAGTCTCTTGTAGAGAGAAAAAAGCATAACACGAACTCCAGCTCCCAAATCACACAAAGCAGTTCTAACATAGTTATTTTTAATAGAGCAAGGAATAATTGGAATACCTAGATCACCTAGTTTCTTTGGAACCATACCATTGAAGGAATAATTAGCAAGCAAAGTAGAAATTTCCTCATTAGGAATCTTCCTTTTATTACATACAATATCCTTCATATACTTTGAATAAGGAGGCAACTTAATAACATCAGTCAAAGGAATTTGCAAAAATAAAGGCTTCATCCACTCACAAAACTTGTTATAGTGTTCTTCTTCCTTTGACTTATGTTTCTTATTAGTAAAAGGCATTGGTTTTTGCACCCAAGGTTCTCTTTCACTACCATGTTTCTTAGCAATAAAATCCTCCTTAGTGTTCTTAGTTTGCCTCTCAGGTTCCTCTTCAATTTCTTCCTTATCAGAAGCATCATTTTTTTCATTACCACTTTCAGTTTCAGCATCAGAGACAAATATACTATTAGGATCTATAGCAGGTTCAGGAGATTCTACAATGGTTTTGTGTTTCTTTTTCTTTCTCTTAGAAGAATTGCCACTATTCTCAACTTGTTGAGAATCTTGCTCAATTCTTTTAGGATGCCCCTCAGGATATAAAGGATCCTGAGTGGCAGCACCACTCCTAGTTCTAATTTCATAAGCATGTTTATCTCCAGAAGCATTAACTAGCATATCCTTTTGCACTTTAGCAAGTTGATCAATTTGAGTTTGAACCATTTGAAAATGTTTAACAAGCATTTTAACATCATTAGAAGTTCTTTCCACAATATCTTTCAACTCATTAATAGCTCTAGAGTTTTCCAATAAATGATTCTGAACTTGTTTATTAAAATTACCTTGCTTACAAATAAAAGTATCAAGTTCCTCTAAGCATTGATCACGAGGTTTACCATAAGGAATATCACCTTCATCAAAATGTTGGAGAGAGTGTACCTCAATAGTGGATGAGTGGGGAATTGGCTTACATAATTATTCCATAGGAGGTAAATTCTTCACGTCTTCAGATTTAATACCCTTCCCTTTAAGACATTTCTTGGATTCTTTCATCACTTCATCATTTAATTCAATCACTCCCCTCTTCTCTGGTGTTGGTGTTGGAATTGGTTCAGGTGTGGTAGGCTCAGGTGTAATTGGCTCAATTGTAGTCCAATCATCATAATTCTTGCTTATTTTAGCCATTAATTCCTCAGCTTCTTCAGGAGTTCTTTTCATGAAAACACAATCAGCAAAACTATCTAGGTATGTCCTAGATTCATCAGTTAGTCCATTATAATATATATCAAGAAGCTCATTTTTAGGTAATGGACATCCAGGATGTGCATGAATCAAGGCACAGAACCTTGTCCATGACTCAGACAATTTCTCCTCTTTTCCCTGTTTAAAATCAAAAAAATCTGCAAAACAACATGTCTAGCACTAGTAGGGAAGTTTTTATGAGAGAAAGTAGCAATCAAGCAATCAGGGCTATCAATGGATCCAGGAGGTAAATTGTTAAACCAAGATTTAGCTTCTCCTTTAGGTGAAAAAGGGAAAAACTTAGCAACAAAGTAGGTCTGCATCTTAACATCATCAGAAAATAAGGCACTCTTAGCAGAAAGCTCAGTCATATGTGCCACGACCCTTTCATTCTCAGTCCCACAAAAAGGTTCTTTATCAACAATATTTATATAGGATAAATCAATAGAGAAATCATAATCCTTATCTTTAATGTCTATGGGAGAAGTAGCAAACTTAGCATCAGGAGACAATTTAGGTATAATAGTATGTTTCCCAAGGAGACTCTTAATAGCACTAGCACCACGTGTGTTTCGATATTCTTCAATAAATTCATCAGTCATCTCAATGTAACCACCATTAATATCATAACTCTCTCTAGACTCAGGTGAGCTAACAGGTGTAATAGTGCCTTCACTAGGAGTTTCAGTATTTCCTAGTCTAGCAATTGTAGCATCTAGGAAAGGACCTAATGAACCACTCTCATCAAGCATAGTAGAAGTAACATCATGAGCATTAGAAGAAATTTCAGATTCAGTAGTAGTAGCAGTGTGTGTAGCATGTGTATGTGGTGGTGGTGTAACAAGCTTACTTAAAACAGATGGCGAATCAAGAGCAACAGAGGTGTTCATAATTGTACCTCTTATTGTAGTGGATGGTAATATAGGAAACTTTCCATCACGAGATTTACCCATGATGAATGAATAGCAGTGAACAGTAATAGATCCAAGTGAACTTACAAATAAAGCTATGCTCCCCGGCAACGGCGCCAGAAAATAGTCTTGATGACCCACAAGTATAGGGGATCGCAACAGTCTTCGAGGGTAGTATAACCCAATTTATTGATTCGACACAAGGGAAGCCAAAGAATACTTATAAGCCTTAACAACTGAGTTGTCAATTCCGCTGCACCTGGAAATATTCTTTCTCACAATGGTTTATGAAAGTACAAAGGAAGTCGCCTAGAGGGGGGGTGAATAGGCTTTTAAAAATATTACGGTTTAGGCTCAAGTAAATGCGGAATAAAACTAACGTTTAATTTATTGAGCACAAAACCTAGCCACTAAGTTTACCTAAGTGCACCAACAACCTATGCTAAGCAATACAATCAACAAGGTGATAACAAGATATGAATACTTCAAGCACGATGGCTATCACAATGTAAAGTGCATAAGTAAAGGGCTCGGTAGAGAGATAACCGATGGACGCGGAGACGAAGATTTGTTTCCCAAAGTTCACTTCCAAAGAAGCTATGTCTCCGTTGGAGAGGTGCGATGGCGCAATGCTATCCGAATGCCACAAATGTCTCACCTTAAGGTGTGGTGGCTCGATGCTCACCCAACGCCACACAATGCCTCACCCCGGATGCGGAAGCACGCAACTCACTGACGCCACAAAAGGCTCACCCTATTCTCCCAAGTGCGCACCACAAAAGGCGGGCACTTGCTCCACTATGGGACGCTTGAGGGCGGTCACCGAACCCGTACAAGATTGGGGCTAACTCCACAACTCAATTGGAGGCTCCAAACAACAAAGACACAAAAGGCTACAATGCCACAAAAGGCCAACAAAGCCACAAAAGGCTACAAGACCACAAAAGGTCAAAAAGACCACAAAAGGTCAACAACCCAACCATACAACCGTCTAGGGTTCCAAGGAACCCAAGATAAACAAGCCCACAAGCTTGAACTCGCCGAATCTCCGAGGAGAAATCAAACCTATGCACCAAATGCAAGGGCAAGTCCTTCTCTCCCAAATTCCAACAAAGCTATAAAAGCTATTGGGGGAATAAGGGAGGAAGAACCCAAGAGGAGAACACAAAACTCTCCAAGATCTAGATCCCAATGATTCCTTCACAAAGAAGGGATTTAGCTTGGGGGGATTGTAGATCTAGATCTCCTCTCTCAAATCCCTCAAAAAGATGCAAGAATCATAGGAAGGGAAAGGGGAGAGGGAAAGCTTCTTCAAGGTCAACAATGGAGGAGAGACAGAAAGCCAAGAACCAAGAAAAGAGTTGTTACCCATGAAGGGGAAGAGGATCCCCTTTTAAAGGGCTCCCAGATCTGCCCGTTATGGGCATTCGCGACTCCTAGCCGGAACTTCCGGTGGGAGGCCGGAAGTTCCGGTGGCACATAGCCAACGGACAAAAACTGCTGAGCGAGAAACTGAAAAAACGAGTCCTGTTCGGAACTTCCGTCGGTTCACCGAAACTTCCGGTGGGAGCGAAACTTCCGATGGAAGTTCCGACAGAAGTTCCGCCAAATAGACAAAACCAACACAGAAGGTTACTGAATCGTGAGTGGAATAAGAGCCATAAATTCAACCGGAACTTTCAGCGGCAACTAGGCCTGAGCGGAACTTCCGGTCCCTGGCCAGAACTTCCAGTGGGAGCGGAACTTCCGGTGGAAATTCCGACTGAAGTTCTGTCAAATAGCACATCCAAAACAGAAGGTTACTGAACGTGAGCGGAATAAGACCCGGAACTTCCACGGGAAGTTTCGGAGGCAAATATGCCCTAGCGGAACTTCTGGTGGGAAGCGGAACTTCCGGTCAGGGAAATTCCAGAAACCAGAAAACCAGAAACGCAAAAACTTTTGCATCCGAACTCCAAACGGGATGAAACCAATTTTGTTGGAAAGATAAAGACGAAATATTGGGTATCACCTTGGGAGAAAATACCATGAACATATATGTGAAGTATCCCCCAAGGTGTGGAGCCAGAAAACTCGCAAGATCAAAAACCACAATAAAATATGCAAGTGAAATCCTTAGATGATGAACTAGAGCTTGTTAAGATGATGACCACAAGCTCTAGATCCTCTCATGGACAAGAACCAAATAACAACCAAGAAAGATAATGCTATGAATGCAAAGGTTTGAGCTTTCTCCGAACGATGCAAACAAGACACCCGCTTGAGAGCCCCTCTTGATAGTACGGCTATCTATCCTAAACCCGGTCTCCCAACTAACAATACGAGACCGGAAAAAGAAAAGCCCTATCAAGAACATACCTTTGCCTTGAGCATCCCACTTGAACTTGATGTAGACCGTCTTGTTCTTCTATAGCGGGAACACCTTTCTTCGATGCTCTTGCTTGATGAAGATGAAGACTTGCAAATTGCTCCCCCATACTCCATGGGGAAACCTCTTCTTTGAACTTGTCTTCATCATTCCATGAGCACGAGGATGGCAAGCTTCAAGCATGAGATCTTATAGAGATGGCGCATCTTGAGCTTGCCCTTCTTCATCCCTACTTGAGGTTGATCCATCTTGATGCAACTCTTTGCACATGTCTTGATCAACCTTCAAGCACCTTCTTTCTTCATGATTCCAATGGGCACAAAGCCCTTGGACATTTCTTCATCTTCCAACCTTGAGACCAACACATGGCCCAAGCAATGCCAATGGACAAACCTACAAGTGAAACTCAATTTACACATTAGTCCATAGAGATTGTCATTAATTACCAAAACCACACATGGGGGCATACATGCCCTTTCAGTTTATCAATAGCAACAATTTTGTAGTAGCAATAGCAAAGTAACCGAAGCAGTAAAACAAAGGCAATAGTAACAATAGTACAAAACAGTAGGATTTGAGTGCGGTAGGCATAGGGATGGATGCACGGGAGTTGCATGGATAAGACTATTCATGTAATTTCAAGATCTAGGGCATTTGCAGGTAAATAAGATAAAGCATCCAAGTATTAAGCAGTCATAGGCATGTGTCCCATATATAGTCATACGTGCTCTCAATGAGAACTTGTACAACATCTTTTGTCCTACCAGCCCGTTGTAGCGGGGCCTCAAGGGAATCTACTGGCAATTAAGGTGCTCCATTTAATAGAGCACCGGAGCAAAGCATTAACACTCTGTGAAGACATGTGATCCTCATATCACAGCCATCCCCTCAGGTTGTCCCAATGTCTGTCACTTTGGGGCCTTTGGTTCCAGACAATAATATGTGTAAACAACTTGAAGATAAGATCACAAACAACACTATCATCATGAATCAATAACATGTTCAGATCTGAGATCATGGCACTCGGGCCCTAGTGACAGGCATTAAGCACAACAAGTTGCAACAAAGTCAAATAGCACTAATAAAGATATTAGGCACCATGCCCTGATGACCCACAAGTGTAGGGGATCGCAACAGTCTTCGCGGGTAGTATTACCCAATTTATTGATTCGACACAAGGGGAGCCAAAGAATACTTGCAAGCCTTAACAACTGAGTTGTCAATTCAGCTGCACCTGGAAATGGTTCTTGCTCACGGAAGTTTATCAGTAGCAACAGTTTGTAGTAGCAACAGCAAAGAAACAACAACAATGAAACAGGAGCAATAGTAATAGTAACAGTAATAGTAAACAGTGGGATTTGAGTGTGGTTGGCATAGGGATGGATGGACGGGCGTTGCATGGACAAGTCTAAACATGTAACTTCAAGATCTAGGGCATTGCAGATAAATAATAACAAGCATCCAAGTACTAAACAATCTTTGGCATGTGCTCCATATATAGTCATATGTGCTCGCAGTGAGAACTTGCACAACATCTTCTGTCCAGCCAGCCCGTGGCAGCAGGGCCTCTAGGGAACTACTGGCAATTAAGGTGCTCCTTTTAATAGAGCACTGGAGCAAAGCATTAACACTCCATGAATACATGTGATCCTCACACCACAGCCATCCCCTCCGGTTGTCCCAATTATTGTCACTTCGGGGCCTTTGGATCCGGACAATGATATGTGTACACAACTTGTAGATAAGATCACAAACAATACTATCATAATGATTCAATAATAAGTTCAGATCTGAGATCATGGCACTTGGTCCCTAGTGACAAGCATTAAGCACAACAAGTTGCAACAAAGTCAAATAGCACTAAAAGAGATACTAGGCACTATGCCCTAACAAATCTTATTTGATTACATGATAGAACTCATCCAATCCCTATCATCCCCAAGCCTACAGCGGGGGATTACTCACTCATGGATGAGGTAAACATTGATGGTTGATGGAGAGGCGTTGGTGATGACGATGGTGATGATCCTCTCCAAATTCCCCGTCCCGGCAAGGTGCCAGAACGGAGTTTCTGGATCTGAATCTTGGTTTCTGGTGGAGGCGGCGCAGCGGAACTCTTTCTGGAAAAACGTCGAACCCCCCTATTTTTATGTCAAGAGGGAACTTATAAGCGCAGAGGGAGCTCGAGGGGGTGCCTAGGGTGGCCACACCCCCTAGGCTCGGGCAGGGCCCACCCGCTCCTGGCATAGGTGTGGGCCCCCTAGGCCTCTTCTCCATCTCGTACTCTGGCTCTGTGGATCTTCTGGTGAAATATAATTTTTGGCATATTTTCTAGGATTTTTCATGATAGTTGATTTTCTACACAAAAACTAGACACCAAAATAATTCTGCTGAAAACAACGTCAGTCCGTGTTAGTTGTATCCAAATCACACAAGTTTAGAGGAGAAACAATAGCAAAAGTGTTCGGGAAAGTAGATATGTTTTGGACGTATCAACTCCCCACAAGCTTAGCTTATTGCTTGTCCTCAAGCAATTCAGTTGAAAACTGAGTGCGATAAAAGAACTTTCACGAACACATTTGCTTCACATGATGTATATATTCTCAGCACAGGAGTAGATGCTTGGACAATTCATCATAAAGAGTATGCAACTAGGTCTACTCAATAGTCAATGCAAGCTATGAAGAGAAACCAACTCAATAATAATAAGTAGCAAGAAACATAAACATAAGCAACATTGCAATTCTCATAATAAGGTATGATAGAGTGGTATCTCGCTTGCCTTTGTTTGAAGAGCACAATATAAATGCCAAGTCACCTATGAAGTTCAAGTGAAGACTAGAGATAAAGATATCAGAGATACAAGCATCAAAGTCATGACATAATTAGCTAAGTTTTGAAACAAACACAAGAATGAAAATTATGCTCTCAAGAAGGTGCTCATAGAATAAGTGGGGACTCAACAAGGTTGTGAAAAGGTTTTTGTAAGGTTTGAAAGGCTTCCAAATGTTGAAAGAAATGTACTCGTTAGCTTTGAGCTCTCATTGCCCCTATCATAGGCATCTTTATGTGATTAAGGTGAAAGTGAGGTCCACTCCGAATCATATGCTTGACAGACCATAAACTGGAAATCCCATGTCCCTTGAGTACGAGGGCCGCACCGCATGCTACTCAACTTTGGTTACCTGTAAGTTCTTGTCATTGTTAATACATGCATATCATAGAGAACTGCCAACGGGGTACCCCTTGCACATGATACAAGAGTTATCCCGTGATCAAGATGACAAGGCAAGCAGACAATGAGCATCTCAGTGATATGTTTATTTACTATGTGCATAGCTTTTTATTGAGGATGCTTCATAAATTCTCATTATGGTGATGCTGCAAGTTTCCACCATGATTAGGCATGGCTTAGGCTAGCGGCCCAGGCGTTTCTCTAACAGAATGTATAGACTCCATAAACTCACAAGCTCCCTTTTTATTTCACACCAACGACATCCGCAAACAAAAGAGCAAGGTATCAACTGGATATGTATCCAAAAAGTGTTGAAAGCGTTCCCCGTGACAACACGGTTCTGCTGACTCCCAGCATATAATTTGCAAGCATATAACTTTCATGGACAGGTCACAATGGTTCAGGATTATTAAGTGCAAGGAATAAAGTGTGCCATCAAGTTCGTGAGAGCTTTACTAACTAACTTTCTCAAAACAGACAAACATTTTATTTTGGAAGAATACACAGCATAAAGAATATGCACTGAAGTAGCAAATAATGCTAATAGGTAGGTATGGTGGACACTGTTGGAAAAATTGGTTTTGGGGAATTGGAAGCACAGGTAGAGCTCATACTCAGTGCAAGTGAAGGCTAGGAATAGAGAGGGAGTGACAAACGAGAGAGCAATAACTGTCATAATCATGCTTGCAACAAAACATGACTAATTATGGCATGAAAGTGATACAAGAAGAGGCAAAATAAATCATCGAGGCTTACTGACTATTGTTTAGTCATATGCATGCGTGAGCATTTGCCAAGTCAATTCACATGAAACATTCAGAGGAGGATACCACAATATCATACCAAAGTATGAATAAAACAATGCAAGCAAACATTCATATGACATGCTACAAACTATTAGCGAGCTGGAGCTAATCACAAGCAAGCAAGGACTACTATGCATCCATAGTGACATACACCTTACACAAACATGCTAGGCATGCTCACAATGATGAGTATATGTACAAAAATGAAAACAAATAGAGTTCATTACCAGCCTCTTACCACTCCTCAAGTTGTCTTAATCTTCATTATTGCCCTTCACTTGTGTGACTTGAATAATAACATGAAACCAAAATCCACTGAGGACGGCTGAACCCTGCAAAGAACTCACAAAACCAAAGAAGAACAACAAATATTTTTGGTGTTTTCGATTTTTAAAAAAAGCAAACAAAGAAAAACCAAACAAAGCAAAAGCAAACCAAAAGAAACAAACAAAGCAAAATCTTTTTGGATTTTTCTTTTAAGGAAAACTAAAACCAAAAAGCAAAAAACAAACCAAGAGAAACAATGAAAATATTTTTGGTATTTTTGTGTTTTTGAGAAAGCATCAACAAGAACCAAAAAGAAAGCAAAAACAATGGATATACAAAGAACCGACCGAACATGATATATAAATGAGTGTGATGTCGGTATACCTCCCCCCAAGCTTAGGCTTTTGGCCTAAGTGAGGCTCAATCCCATGGTGCCCAAGAAGATGCGCCTCCGTAGTACGTCGAGGAGGCTCCCTCGTCCTGGTATGAGCTCGATGCCTCCCCCGTGTAGTACACAGGGGGGTCGTAAGAGGGTGCTTCACCCTGATAGTGTCCATGGAAGCTAAGAGGGCGCAACTTGTCATCCATCTCCTCCTTGGAGCGTGACAAAGGTCCCTGAGAAATATTGAACAAAGTGGTTTGGGGTAGAGGGATATCTCTCTGTTCCCCATCAATAAACAACATTTTATAAACCAAGCTTTCAAGGGTAGAGTTAGTGGTGACAAAGTGATGTGCCTTCATAGCAGCAAGATCAAGCCTCTGAGGAGCCAAGACTATATCATTTGGATCAACAGCAAGGTCCAAGGCAGCAACAACATGTGTAGCAATAATTCCCCCATAAATGGGTCCCCTAGCATCTAAGCGACGAGAAATGAGAGAACCAAGATTGTACTTAGTTTCATTGTTGAGCGCAGCAGCTATGAAGGCCAATTGATAGTTGGAAATATCTCTAGTGTTCTCCCTACCAAGAACACTAGTGGAAAGATAGTAAGCAAAGTACATGATGGCTGGGAGTTGAATATTTTTTATCTTTCCCCGTTGAGCTCTACGGTAATCATCATTGGTTATCCCTCGGTAAATCTCCAACAAATCAGCGGGTTAAGCTGAAATCTTCTTTGTTGACCTAGCTGTACCAAGTCCCAAGGCCTCACAAAATTTCTTCAATGTCAAACTATAAGACCTGCCATAAATTTTGAAAGACACATCTGGCTTGAACATGCTGTTAGTAAAAGAAAAGCTCTCCACAAATGTTTTAGTGAGCATTGCATATTACACGCTCTCATCCTGCATGTAACTTGTTAGTCCAGCCCTCCGAACCAAGTTCATAAAATCATCAAGAATCCCAGTAGCCCGCAAGAAGGCTTGGCAAGGAAAGGTGGAGGGGTGCGCATCCCCCTCATTTCCCTCGTCGCCAAATCGTGGAGTGATGAGATCCTCATTGTATGAGGGCCTAGCACGGGAGGATGATCTTGAAGGCCTTGCCCTTCTAGGTGCATCACTCTCAAATATCTCACCAAATGCATGGTTATCCATAACCTCTTTTTTCTGAAATTTTTAGACAAACATCAAACCAAGTGATTTCCAAGTTGATAAATGATGAGCAACTAATATAGGAACTTGCTAGAGAGCTACACATGCATAAAAATGAAATATCTATGCATAGAACAAGCATGAAAGCTTAAACAACCTGACACCTATAGCAGCAAAATACTCAAGATACAATATACCAATCACAAATCTAATTGGACAAGTGGAGGAGGCACATACTAAGGAGCAAACCCTCCAAAAATCAGCAACAAAGATGGAGTGCGCAAGGAGATCAAAAATTGTGAGCAAGAACAACAAGAACTCGATCTTGAGAGAGTTTTCCGGTGTTTTTAGGGAGAGAGAGAAATAAGATGGCTTTGAGGAGGCACCCTGGAGGGGCCTAGGTGGGCCACACCCCTCCCAGGCGCCACCTCTTGGTAGGTCGCGCCTACCAGGGGTGTGGGTGCCTGGGGTGCCCCCCTGGGTCACTCCAGGTGTCCCTCTGCCCCTTTTTTCAAGAAAAAATTTATTTTGAATTTTCTAGAATTTTTCAGGAAACTTTATTTTTGGCCAATTTTTAGGGTATGAAAATTGATTTTCTCGCAGAAACAGTTTTTTTAGAAGAAGCAAAAGAAACAAAAACCAAACTACATAAGTTCTAAGACACTCTAACAACCAAGCAACTAGCTAACAAGAGCAAAGTCAAAGACTAGGAAGGAGAAAAGTAAAAGAAAGCAAGTATAACCACGGTGAAAACATTATTTTGTTCATTAAAATCCTTCTGTTAACAAGGTTGATCAAGTCTTGTTACCAAAACAATCTTATATGTGACAAAACTTTGTATTCCACCAAGTGATTATGTTACCTCAAGCTTGATAGCAATGTCCCAATCATAATAGTTTGAAAATTTTCTTGTGGAATGGGACAATATATTTCTCCAACCTTGATGCTCTCAATATTTTCAATGGAGTTCATGCAATAGCTTTTAGCAACCTTCTTGGGGAAATAGATAGTATGCTCTTTGTCATTAATATTGAAAGTTACTTTCTCTTGATTACAATTAATGACAACACCTACAGTATTAAGAAAAGGTCTCCCACAAATAATAGACATATTATCATCTTCAGGCATTTCAAGCACAACAAAATCAGTTAAAACTAAGCAATTATGAGCCACCTGAACAGGAACATCCTCACATATACCAACATGATTAGTAGTTGACTTATCAGCCATTTGCAAAGATATATCAGTTGGTATCAACTTTTCTAGCTGGAGTCTCTTGTAGAGATAAAAAGGCATAACACTAACTCCAGCTCCCAAATCACATAAAGCAGTTCTAACATAATTATTCTTAACTAGCAGAGTGCCCGTGCGTTGCTACGATACCACAGTTCCTATTACATCAGACGGCCGAGGGTGGCGGCAATGCATGGGGCAGAGAGGGCAAGGTCGGCGGCCGGTTTTGACCATTTGGTGGCGCCGGTGCATGGAGGGGCCCACAAATTGCTAGTGATTCGTGGGCCGCCCCCTACTCGTGTTGTCGGCGCCTGTGCCGGTCAGCCTTTGGGCAGCGCCGGTGGAGATGCTATATGATCAAAGGATAAATATTCTTCATGCAAGATTTGTCATCGGCATCATATCAACGTTTTCCTGAATCAATCCAAAGCTTGTCATCTGTAGCGCTAGTCCAGAAAATACTCCAGCTATTTATCGTTCCACCTGACCGTGTTGCCATGATATTTGCGTTTGACTTCAACCAAGGCTGCATTTTAAACTAACAAAAAGTTCAAACATATATGTAAGCTAATAATTCGACTACAAACATCTACTATATTAATTTGGATCATAAATATCTGGTAGCCAAATTATGTAATCAACAGATACACGACCTAAATACATCCATGATTCAGTCAAAGTTCACAGTTCACTAAAAAATATTCACCTTCGTAGTTCAGAATACATGCGTTTGATTTACTGCTTCAGATTTACCTAGCTAGGAAACTATTTAAAGCAAAAAAGCAAGCAGGCCTACAATGATCATGGCTGGGCAGTCGATCACAAATTCAGTCGAGTAATGGCAGTGCAGCTACCCTCGTGCGTGGATGCATCCAACCATGTCTCTAGGAGCGCGTGGTTAAAAATAGCCCAAGGTCACAAACATATCAGGATGCGGATCTAGGTGCACTTTCTCGTTGCCGATGGCCTGCTCCTGAAGACGGTCGTATCCTCTTCGTGCATGTTGGGAAGCCCGTGGAGCGCCCCCGACGCATGGCCGGGCTCCCGTGCCGCTGCTTCCAGACCCTACCTCCACTCCTAGATGGCTTCCAGGGGGTCTTCGTCCCATCCCCGTGTCCTGCTGCGAGCGGCTCCTGCAAAGCTCTCCCCGGTCACCTCTCGCGCGAGGGAGGAGAGCAGCAAGCGACGGCTGCAGGGAAGAGACGTGATCTCTCCTCGGTCACCTCTCGCGCGAAGGAGGAGAGACGGACGCTCTAGGCGGGTCAATGTTTCTTGAACCGGTGCATCAGATGCTACCATCGTCAGGATACGGGGGCCACCTACACGGGCCGTACTTAGGACGTGGTCGCGGAGGTAGGTTGATCGGATGGGAGGATCCAGCACAGGGCGTTGCCGCGATCTCCGGAGACACCACAGCGCCCGCCGGCGACATGCCTTCCCTCGGCGGAGGCGAGGCGTAGTCGAGGGGATGCGCCTCCACCTCTCATCCAAGGTCGAAGGTCGCGTGCGTGCGAAGGTCCGCCTCCACCACAACCCGCCCCGCCGCCGCGACGGGCGAACCTTTATTTTTTCTGTTTGAACCGTTAACTTCGGGGGACGACATCGGTGGGAAAACGTATTTTTGGTGGACGGAAACGTATTTGACTAACCTACCTCTAGAGAAATTAGTAGATAGATAGAGCAAGGAATAGTTGGTATACTTGGATCACCAAGTTTCTTTGGAACCTTACCATTGAAGGAATAATTAGCAAGCAAAGTAGAAATTCTTCATTAGGGATCTTCCTTTTATTAGAGACAATATCCTTCATATACTTTGAATAAGGAGGCAACTTAATAGCATCAGTCAAAGGAATTTGCAAAAATAAAGGCTTCATCCACTCACAAAACTTGTTATAGTGTTCTTCCTCCTTTGACTTGTGTTTCTTACCTGGAAAAGGCATAGGTTTCTGCACCCAAGGTTCTCTCTCTTTACCATGTTTATTAGCAATAAAATCTTCCTTAGTGTACCTAGTGTTCTTAGTGTGCTTCTCGGGTTCTTCCTCAACTTCCTCCTTATCAGGAGCATCATTTTTATCAATACCACTCTCAGTTTCAGCATCAGAGACATATATACTATTAGTATCTACAGCAGGTTCAAGTGGTTCCTCAACTATTCTATGTTTCTTTTTCTTTATCTTACGAGGACTACCACTATCCCCACCTTGTTGGGAATCCTGCTCAATTCTTTTAGGGTGTCCTTCAGGATATAAAGGATCTTGAGTAGCTATACCACTCCTAGTTCTAATTCCATAAGCGTGTTTATCTCCTGAGGCATTAACTAGCATATCCTTTTGTACTTTAACAAGTTGATCAGGTTGGGTTTAAACCATTTGAAAATGTTTACAAAGAATTTTAATAGCATGTGAAGTTCTTTCCACAATATCTTTCAACTCTTTAATAGCTCTAGAGTTTTCCAATAAATGAGTCCAAACTTGTTTATTAAAAGTACCTTGTTTAACAATAAATGTGTAAAGTTCCTCTAAGCATTGATCACGATACTTACCATATGGAATAACACCTTCGTCAAAGTGGAGAGAGTGTACCTCAATAGTAGATGAGTAGGGAATTAGCTTACATAATTCTTCTATAGGAGGTAGATTCTTCACATCTTCAGCTCTAATACCTTTCTCCTTTAGACACTTATTAGCTTCCTTCATCACTTCATCATTTAATGCAATAACTCCCCTCTTCTTTGGTGTTGGTATTGGAACTGGCTTAGGTACAACTGGTTCAGGAGTAATACGCTCGGGTATATTTAGCTCAGTTGAAGTCCAATCATCATAATTCTTGCTTATTTTAGCAATTAACTCTTCAGCATCTGTAGGAGTTCTTTTCCTGAAAACACAATCAGCAAAGCTATCTAGGCATGTCCTAGAATCATCAGTTAGTCCATTATAATAAATATCAAGCAACTCATTCTTAGGTAATGGACGTCCGGGATGTGCATGAATCAAGACACAGAACCTTGTCCATGACTCTGGAAATTTCTCTTCTTCTCCCTGTTTCAGACTTCATAGTAGCATCTAGGAAAGGACCTAATGAACCACTCGCATCAAGCACAGTAGAAGTAACATCATGAGTATCAAAAGCAGTTTCAGACTCAGCAGTAGTAGCAGCGTGTGTAGCATGAGTATGTGGTGGTGGTGTAACAAGCTTACTTATAACAGACGGTGAATCAAGAGCAGCAGAGGTGTTTAGGACTGTACCCCATGATGAAAGGATTAGCAGTGAACAATAATAGATCCAAGTGAACTTACAAATAAAGCTATGCTCCCCGACAACAGCGCTATAAAATAGTCTTGATGACCCACAAGTGTAGGGGATCGCAACAGTCTTCGCCGGTAATATTACCCAATTTATTGATTCGACACAAGGGGAGCCAAAGAATACTTGCAAGCCTTAACAACTGAGTTGTCAATTTATCTGCACCTGGAAATAGTTCTTGCTCACAGAAGTTTATCAGTAGCAATAGTTTGTAGTAGCAACAGCAAAGGAACAGCAACAATGAAACATGAGCAATAGTAACAGTAACAGTAAACAATGGGATTTGAGTGCGGTAGTCATAGGGATGGATGGATGGGCGTTGCATGGACGAGTATAAACATGTAACTTCAAGATCTAGGGCATTGCATATAAATAATAACAAGCATCCAAGTACTAAACAATCCTAGGCATGTGCTCCATATATAGTCATGCATGCTCGCAATGAGAACTTGCACAACATCTTCTATCCAGCCAGCCCGTGGCAGCGGGGCCTCTAGGGAACCACTAGCAATTAAGGTGTTCCTTTTAATAGAGCACCGGAGCAAAGCATTAACACTCCGTGAACACATGTGATCCTCACACCATAGCCATCCCCTCCGGTTGTCCCAATTATTGTCAGTTCGGGGCCTTTGGATCCGGACAATGATATGTGTACAGAACTTGTAGATAAGATCACAAACAATACTATCATAATGATTCAATAATAAGTTCAGATCTAAGATCATGGCACTTGGGCCCTAGTGACAAGCATTAAGCACAACAAGTTGCAACAAAGTCAAATAGCACTAAAAGAGATACTAGGCACTATGCCCTAACAAATCTTATTCGATTACATGATAGAACCCATCCAATCCCTACCATCCCAAAGCCTACAGTGGGGGATTACTCACTCATGGATGAGGGAAACATTGATGGTTGATGGAGAGGCGTTGGTGATGACGATGGCGATGATCCTCTCCAAATTCCCCGTCCCGGCAGGGTGCCAGAACGGAGTTTTTGGATCTGAATCTTGGTTTCTGGTGGAGGCGGCGCAGTGGAACTCTTTCTGGAAAAACGTCGAACCCCCTGTTTTTAGATCAAGAGGGAACTTATAAGCGTAGAGGGAGCCCGAGGGGGTGCCTGGGGTGGCCGCACCCACCTAGGCGCGTGCAGGGCCCACCCGTGCCTGGCATGGGTGTGGGCCCCGGGGCCTCTTCTCCGTATTGTACTCTGGCTCCGTGGATCTTCTGGTGAAATATAATTTTTGGCATATATTCCAAGATTTTCCCTGATAGTTGATTTTCTGCACAAAAACTAGACACCAAAGTAATTCTGCTGAAAACAGCGTCAATCTGTGTTAGTTGTATCCAAATCACACAAGTTTAGAGGAGAAACAATAGCAAAAGTGTTCAGGAAAGTAGATACGTTTTGGACGTATCATGCCCTAACAATTTTATTCGATTACATGATAAAACCCATCCAATCCCTACCATCCCCATAGCCTACAGCGGGGGATTACTCACTCATGGATGGGGGAAACATGGATGGTTGATGGAGAGGTGTTGGTGATGACGATGGCGATGATCTCCTCCAATACCCCGTCCCGGCAGGATGCCAAAACGGAGTTTCTGATTCCGAATCGCGGTTTCTGGTGGTGGCGGCGCAGAGGAACTCCCCTCTGGAAACTATCGAACCCCCATCTATTTTAGGTAAGAGGGCATTATGTAGGCGAAGAGGGAGTCCGAGGGGGTGCCTGAGGCAGCCACACCCCCTCCCCCAGGCGCGGCCAAGGGTGTGGGCCCCTCGAGGCCCCACTCTGTCTTGTCTTCTGGCTCCGTGGGTCTTCTGGTAAAATAGGATTCTTGCGATATTTTCCGCAATTTTTCCTGAAAGTTGATTTTCTACACAAAAACTAGACACCAAGGTAATTCTTCTGAAAACAACGTTAGTCCGTGTTAGTTGCATCCAAATCACACAAGTTAGAGGAGAAAAAATAGCAAAAGTGTCCGGAAAAGTAGATACATTTTGGACGTATTAGCATCACAGACAATAACCAAGCACCTATACCATATGCACAACCTATTATTGATTGATAGATTGATTGAACTAGGAATGAACAGATTATATTCCTCAGAACTATGCTACATAGATAATTAAGAAAATAAGTAAATAAATAACCAGGGAGTTGTGAAACACTTCATATTAACAACAAACCTTCACCTCTAACTATAATCTCCACCAAATGTGACCCTATTGAAAGTCTATTGATTGAGATTGTAGCTAGAGGCAAATATAAACTATTAAATTACACATGAAATGAAATCATAAACAACATCCTCTTCACCCACCGAGAACTGTAAGTTCAGAGGATGAAGAATACACTATCAGAGACAACATGTCAAGTTGGATCGGCAGTGAAGAGTAGAAACTAATTTAGAACAACTGATAAACCTGTATCTCACTTGAGTTATAGATTTTAACTGTAAACACATAGACAACCAGATAGACAATCACCACTTAGTACAACTAAAAACAAAGCTTAACATATTAATCATGGTATTGATCATGCAAATGAATGGATCGGTATAATACAACTAGAATTTTTAACTTCAATAGTAACCTCTCACTAATCCAACAACCTAAGAGAAATACTTAAACAGTAAAGCAAGCATCTATAGAGTACTAGACTAAACAACACTAATAGAAAACCTAAAAACTAAATCCTTCCAAGCATCTAAGCGAGAGATAGCATGATAGAAAACCCTAAAAACATCTACAACAACCTAGAATCTACAGGGAAACCTAGAATCAAAATTACAAGAACAGAGGAGGAAACTCTAGAAATGAGGGAAAATCTCCTAGGTGAACCAGCAGTAGAAATTACTGTAGAAAAGAAGTAGTAGAGGAGGGATTTACCTTCAAAAAATGGGAGCCCATCTCCCCACTGATTGAAAAGGGGAAGAAGAGTAGAAGCGACAACAACTAGCGGCATAGGGAGTACCCTTTAGGGGCATCTTGACATGCGCCTGCCACATCAACCGCGTGAGGCAGCATAGCCACCACTAGGAGCCATCTCGATGGTGGGGTGAACGTCGAAGTTGCGCTGGAGGGCAACCACATCGCTAACACAGGAACCCTAGATTGGGTTAGGGTTACGAGCGAGTAGTAGGAGTAGGGATATATGAATTGGTAGGAAGGTAGAGTAGGAGGATAGGAGTAATTTGATAGAAGAACGACAACGAGGGAGACCGGAGACGACCAAAGCAGCTA
Organism: Avena sativa; assembly: GCA_916181665.1. Taxonomy (NCBI): domain Eukaryota; kingdom Viridiplantae; phylum Streptophyta; class Magnoliopsida; order Poales; family Poaceae; genus Avena; species Avena sativa. Next base: position 204,112,893 of record OV702282.1, read on the forward strand.
GGAAAAGCGGCAGCAACGCTAGTCGCCATCGTGTCGCCCACGCGCATGAGAGAGGGAGAGGAAGAGAGCGAATGATAGAGGGGAGAGTGGGGTGGAGCTGATGTGTGGACCCAGTGGGTCTAGTCACTTAAGTGACTAGACTGAATGGTGGGGCCAAGGGGGATTTTGGTCTTTTCACAATTTAATACATGCACCTTTAACCAAAAACCACGGTAGATATTTAAAAAAAATAAAAAATACACCTAGAACGAGAAAATTGAGTATAATACAAAAATCAATTTTTGAGGATTTAAAAAAATGACCATGAAGTAATGAAAAATACAAACCATTTAATAAAGGATTAAAATCCTAACTAAGAACCCAAATTCCATAAAATGAATTAAAATAGTTCCAAAAAGGAAAATTATATGGAATAATAATTCCTATTTTTCTATAATTATAGAACAAGGTAATTAAAAAGCCTCTAATGAAATATTACAATAAATAATTAATAACCAAAAATGGAATAAATACCCCAAAATAGTGAAATAACTCATTAAAAATATAAACCTTTGATGATTGAGTGTGGAATAAGATTCTAAATAATAAAACTATTCAAATTCTAAACAAATAAAAGAAAACCTTGAATAAATATGAAAATTCTAAAGTGAAATAAATTCACAACAATTAATACTTTAATAAAATCTAAAACACTTAATTTAGGGGGAGGGATCAACCAACCAAAATAAAATAGTTACCTAGGACCCTTAAGCATGCTTTGGATTTTGTACATTTTCCTTATCGGGTAATGATGCTTCCTTAGAGAAATCGAGGTCAAGAGTAGTATAGAACCTTCTAATTGCCTGAATTTGAAAACCAAAGGCAAGTTCACTCATGCCTTTGTGGGATCAAACTTGGAATAATTATTGCAAAAAAATTCGTATATGTCCATTGACTTATTTGAGAAAACGTTTTTAAGACCTTATCACCTACATTCTCATATAATAAACATGAACTATGGATTACCGGCTCAGGGTAGTCAAATAATCTAAAATGGAGGGCGATGAAATCATGGTTAAGATATGGTTGAAAGGCCATATGGTGAAGATTTCATTGTACTGGGTATTCACCTAGGATTAATAACCAATGTAGTTAGTGATTATTACACCATATAATAACGCACTAGCCACAAGTTCTGAAATGAGACAAAGAAGTCAGTTGTACCTTTTTTCCTTTCGTATGTCCGCGTATTCTAAGTCGGGATGACTCTAGAGAGGAGATCATCGGGTGGGAGCTCGTGATGTCCCTATCATGTGCTTCAGGGTAACGGCTTAGCATATTAGAAGGGAGGGTAATGAGCGTAGGTTTCTCAACTGAAACTCGTTACAATGGGTGGACTATGGGATCGTGACGAAGGACAGTGATTGACTTGGATCTTGACTAAGCCTCGAACCAAGGAAGTTAGAACAGGAAAGCATACCCTTTTTATGCTCTCGGGGTTTAGATCATTTGTAAAAACGTAGTGCCCCTCTCGAGATTGTATGAACCGTGACATGTTACTCCCCATCCTCAGAAAGGATTGTGAAAGAAGCAGGAAAGGGATTCTATGAAATCTTGTAGAACCCGTGTAGACTGACGAACATAGTTTTTTAAAGACTAAAACTTACTTTTTTCTAAAAACCCAATTTCAAAAACTAAGCATAGGACCAGGATTCTTATCCATGGCTTTAGATAAAGTATCAGACAGCCATTATAGAACTTTTTGAGTATGCTCGTACTCAATCCATACTTCTTAAAACCCTTGCTCAGGTACCACGAAGACCGAAGATACATCTACTACAGAAAACTCCATTAAGGAGGATGTTTATTACGATGAACCCGACCTCCCCGGAGAGATTGAAGGCGTAGACTGCGGAAGAAAATTTAGAATAGAAGAGGAAACCATAGAATTAGAAGAATAGTTTTGCACGCCTAGGATAGTCGGGCTGAGAAACCTAGATCGTATCCAATAAAGTTGCAACGCTCTGATAGTACTTAGCTTAGAAGTACCATTGTTTCTCAAGCTATCATTTTTAGTTTATTGAAAAAGTGAATCCTCGCTGGACCTAGGAGGATCTCAAAGCCTGTATTATTTTTGTATTGTGAATAAGGAATAAAGAATTAATTGGACCCGCAATGATTTTATTGTACCACTCTGAGGGGTGTAATATTCGCGGAAGAGGACTTTCGTAAGTGTTATGCCAACGACTCGTGTTCTACAATATGCAGTGGAGCACTAGGTCATCACATGTCGCTAGGCACGACTCCTTGCTCGCTCGATATCCTCCTGCTAGCGTCACTAGAGCCCCCCCCTCACACACATTCCTCTCTCTCGATGTTCCTATCGTGGTATTGCCGACGAGTACGCCGTGGAGGGGTCCTCACAGTGCGTGTTTATAAACGTGGGGGAAGGCGGACAGTTGACGGGTACGAGGTAACACAGCTTACCTAGGTTCAGATCCCACAATGGTGGTGGAATCCTACTCCTTCTATAAATCACTATAATGGCAATACGCCGAGTTACAGAGATAGGTTCACTGTGTGAGGTTATGTGAAGTTGTGCCCTAAAGGCTCCCATAGGACCGACTTATATAGTCGCCAGGTCCTAGGGTTGCAGGGAAAATTCCTAGCCAGACAGGTTACAGAGTCCTACACCATCTATTACTAGCCTAGCGTGTCTTGTACTCCAAGGCTCCGGGTACGCTGGTGACTCCACCGCAGCCTTCCTTTATCCGGAATGGGCCTCCCTTCTAGATCCATCTAACTGGGCCGCCCAGCATGCCATGGGCCATGCTACCAACTATGGGCCACCCGGGTTATCCGGATAAGAGACATGCTATGAGGATACCCATATAGCATATCCCCAATAGTAGCCCCCGGAGAACTCCGAGATCTTGCGCCGCTTTGCCTCTTCATGTTGAATGCTCCGTCTAGATGGATGTCGGCAAATCGTCAAGCAACATCTTGTAGTCCTCCCAAAGAACCCTGCAAGGTTTTCTCCGTCTTCAATTCGTAAGTTGGAGAATTGCTGAATCTTCCATCGTACTCTTCTGTAGCCGGACTGGATCCGTACATGCTGAAATCTTCCGATGTGATGGTTCATCTGCCTATGATAGATATGGCGACGTATACATAGGTCAGCAACGCCTCGTAACTCGCACATGCAGAGAACTCAATCATGTCCACTTTTCCCGCGCGAGGGATACGAACCGTTGGTGGCGATGGTTGGTACGTGGCGAAATTTCCGCGCATGTCTCCGCACACATCGTCTACGCGGCAACCATTCGATCAAGCTGCACGAATCTTGATGCCGGAGACCATAAATAGTAACTACGGTGGAAAATTTACTTTTTCAACTCATTCTCCCATGCATTGTCTTCTTCCTCCAGCGGGCGCCTCCTCGAGCTCTCCGCGCAACGTGCGAAAAACCCTAACTCCCAATCTCACCATTCACCTCCGAACGCATCCAATGGACAGTAGCAGCTCCTCCCCTTCCATGGCGGCGTCGGGCGAAGCCACGTCGAAGCCAGCGAGCTCCATCGTCGTGCCCCTAGAGGGCCTGGTCATTCCCAAGTCCGCGGTGGTCTAAACCACCGACGACGACCATAATTCAGCGGCACTAGAGCTGCTGGAGGAGGAGTACGATTCGCACAAGGGCGATTGGCGCGGTTCGGATATTACCGACTGTGACATCAAGGGGTTGATCAATGAGGGCTACCTCCCCGCGACGGAGGGGCTCGCCTAGCGGGCGGCGCCGGCCGGCGAGATGACTCGTTCTCCTCAAGTCGGAGAGAAGGTGTACCTCAAAGCGTAGATGGTACGCGGCATCTCCCTGCCCATCTCTAACTTCTTCCTTGATATTATGAATCATTACCGAGTACAGCCTCAGAACCTCTCCCCCAATAGCATCTTAGCGCTTAGCAACTATGCGGCGCTTTGCGAGGGTTATCTAGGGATTAGGCCTAGGCTAGATCTCTTCATATATTTCTTCACCGTCAAGCGTGAAGCCGGATCCAGCAAGGACGAACTTAGAAATTGTGGCACCATTAGCTTCAAGATCCAACCTGGTCGGCGGTTCCCCGACATCGTCGGCCACGAGGCCTGCAAGAACTGGCAGCGTACTTACTTCTACGGCCCAGATATCCCTCTGGCCGGACGAGAAGTAACGTACCCGGACTTTGTCAATGGAGCAGCCGCTGAAGCCTCGACATGGAGATCCCAGGCCTCCCTTCCCTCTGACATCGATGCTTCCCACGCTATAAGGCGGATAGAGTGGTTTGTAGAGACGGGTTTGACCGGATTGGACCTAGCCATGTGCTGGTTCATCAGGCGGATCCAGCCTCTGCAGCACCGCTTGAAGCTGATGCACGAGTATTCCAACGATAGAAGGGATAGCCTCCGCATCTCCGAGGAAAACTTCTCGAGCGACTCCGTCAAGCTTCGCCTCAAGGACATCGTCAAGGTGAAGGACAAGAAGCGTGGCTTCACCATCACCTACGACATGTTCGTAGAGAGCAAGTGCCCAAAGGTAACTATTTATTTTCCGTGTATGACATATACTCCAGTTCTTCCGTCTAGCCATTACCATCTCATCTAACACGATGGTTCTTCACTTAACAGCTCAGCAACATAGATGAGGACAACATGGCTCCTCAAATCTATGATCCAAAGATGAAGGAAGTCACCGTCGTGTCCGACAACGATGCTCTATTGGCACGAAAGCCGAATAGCTCCACCTCTGACGCTGCCGACGAAGGCAAGAAGAAGACAGAGGGTGGAGCCTCCAAGAAGACTACCGCCGCCCTGGAGGCGGAGAAAATAAAGGTTATTGGGATCCCTTTTGCTAAAGCACCCCCTCTTGTGTAAGCTTCTTTCCCTCCGACATTGTCCATTGTCTATCTTATTCCCATACTTATGCATTTTGCATGTTTCAGGAAGAAAGCCACGACCAGCTTGAAGAAGACCTCCAAAACTTCAGGGGATTCTGGAACCATCAAGGATATGCTACATCGCGATGTATCTCCCGCCATTGCCCCTGTCACTCCCATCGTCCAGCCTTCGTCCGCTCCGACAAGCTTACAAGCTAAAGAAGCATCCTGCCCTTCCGCCATGGAAGTGGACTCAGGTGCCTCCACCGAACTTGCTGTTGCCGGCAAACAGGCAACACAGGAGAGTGCCGCAAACCAAATGGTTGAATCTCCGGCTAAGGATGCCATCAGTAGCGGTAAGGCGATGGTGGAAGGTGGTACTTCTGCCGAAGGCGGCGCCCCCGCACCCAAGAAAACCATAGAATTTCCGAAGATAGTCTATCCGGTACTTACGCCGGGTAGCACTTCTCTGGTTCCTGGTGCGGCGGCGACACCTCCGACGTGCGGTCTAGAGGAGCTTCTCCGGCAAGCAGAGATCTTGCAAGGAAACAGTGTATCCTTCGGCAAGCTGCTGGCTGAGAGTGCTACCAACCTCAAGATCATTGCACTTGTAAGTTATATTTGCCTTTTTGCATTTCATATGAATATCCCACTGCAGCCCCCGAGGATTTAGACGAAAAACCATAGGTCTTTGTGTCTAAATGCTCTAAGAGTGACTAAGCTAGAAAACTTCTCACTGTAGCCCCCAAGCATATAGGTGGAATGAAATATTCCGACTAGATGCTTCAAGAGTAGCATACACGGTGTTCATAAATTTCGATATTGTAGCTCCCAAGCTTCTAGTTGTAACTGAATTAGTTCCGAATAGATGCTTAAAGATAAGCTAAGCATACATCCGAGTTAAAAAGGAGGTAAAAGACTCAGAAATATGAGTGAACCAAAGAGCTTTATTTCATTGATCATATAAGAGGTACACAATTAGATAAAAATGCTAAGTGTAGAAAGGACGTAGTTGTGCTATGTTCCATGGCCGATCAAGCTCCGGGTAGTCATCATCCGGGTCACGTCGCTTACGCTTATGATCCTCGTTGGGTCTATCCTTCAGTTCATGATTGTCAACGAGGTAGTAAGACCCATTGAGTAGCGCCTTGCTTATGATGAATGGTCCTTCCCATGGCGGGGATAATTTGTGTGACTTCTTCTGCTTAAGTCGGAGCACCATATCCCCCTCTTTAAACGAGCGATGCCGAACGCGGCGACTAGGGTAGCTGCGTAGCTTCTGCTGGTACATGGCGGATCTTTGGCATGCCAAAACGCGCTGGATTCTTCAGCGTCATCTTCGTCGTAGGCGGCAACCCTTGGTGCATCGTGAAGTATGTCGGAAGATAGGATGGCTTCTTCTCCATATACCATGAAGTAAGGGGTGTAGCTGGTGGATCGGTTGGGTGTAGTTTGTAAACTCCACAACACAGATGACAATTCTTCTGCCCAGGCTCCAGCTGCTCTATGCAGCGGTGCCTTAAGACGTGGCTTTATTCCCTGTAGAATTAATCCATTGGCCCGCTCAACCTGGCCATTGGATTGTGGATGTGCCACAGATGCAAGGTCAAGTCGGATGCCCTTCTCCCAACAATATGTCTCCACTTCTCTAAGTGACAAGTTGTTACCGTTGTCGGTGATAATGCTATGTGGGAGACCAAATCTCACCACTAGATCCCGGACAAACCTGTGGGCAGTTGCCCCATCAAGCTTTCTAATGGGTTTAGCTTCTATCCATTTAGTGAATTTATCAACTGCTATTAGCAGATGCGTAAACCCACATGGTGCCGTCTATAACGGTCCAACCATATCCAGCCCCTAGACTGCAAACGGCCAAGTTATTGGTATTGTTCGCAATTCTTCAGTAGGAACATGTGGTTGTCGGGCATAATACTGGCATCCCATGCATGTCTCAACCAGCTTGTCGGCGTCCGCCTTCACGGTTAGCCAGTAGAATCCTTTCCGGAAGGCTTTCGCGACCAACGATCGAGGAGCGACATGATGCCCGCAATCTCCGAGATGGATTTCGCGTAGGATTTCAATACCTTCTTGCTAGGAAACACACCTAAAGTTTACACCAGTAGTGCTTCTTTTGTAGAGCTGTGGATTAATTATGGTATAGCCCTTTGCTCGACATACTATTTGCTGTCTTTTGACCTTGTCGTCGGGCAAAGTTCCGTGTTCGAGATATTCCATGAACGGTTTTGTCCAAGCCGGAGGGACCTTTGCCACCATGTGGACGAAAGAGTCGGCTCTATTCGGGTTGTCGATGTCTGCTCCCTTCACGGATGGTGTCCGTAGATGCTCTAGGAAAACTCCTGGCGGAATTCGTTTGCGCCCTGATCCAAGCTTAGACAGCAGATCAGCCGCCTCATTTTGCACCCTAGGTACATACTTGACCTCGTAGCCCAAGAAGCTTTTGGATATCTCATCCACTTCGTCTCGATATGCCGCCATCATAGGGTTCCGCGCATTCCAGGTGCCAGCCACCTGCTGGGCAACCAAGTCAGAATCTCCACAGCAAACTATGCGCTTGATGCCAATATCCTTGGCTACGCGTAATCCGTCAATGAGTGCTTCATACTCTGCCATGTTGTTCGTAGCCTCGAAGTGGATCTGCAGAACGTAGTGTAGCTTGTCCCCAGTTGGTAACTGTAGTAGTACACCAGCCCCCGAGCCGTTGAGCAGCTTTGATCCGTCAAAGTGCATCACCCAGTATTCTGGTTCCGACAATGGGGTAGCATCTGGCATCTCCTTTCAATCTGCTATAAAATCCGCCAAGGCTTGTGACTTTATAGCGTTGCGTCTCTTATAGGTGATCTCGAAGGCGGCAAGTTCAATGCCCCACTTCGCGACCCTTCCCGTAGCGTCGTTGTTGTTGATAATGTCGGACGGTGGAGCCTTGCTCACCACTGTGATTGGGTGCTCCTGAAAGTAATGCCTCAGCTTCCGAGAAGCAAGGAATACTCCATAAGCTATCTTCTGGTAGTGCGGGTAACGCTGCTTGGATTCCGTCAAGACCTCTCTTACATAGTAAACTGGTCGTTGAACTCCATGCTCATAGTCTGGTTCCTTCCGCTCTACCACGACGACGATGCTGATTACCCGGTTGGTTGTCGCCATGTAAATTAACATGGGATCTCCAGGCTCGGGTGCTGCAAGGATGGGCGCTGAGGAAAGAATCTCCTTGAGTTGCTTCAATGTTGCATCTGCTTCGTTCGTCCATGTGAATTTGTCCGCCTTCTTCAGCAACTTGTACAGCGGCAGAGCCTTCTCTCCAAGTCGGCTGACGAACCGACTAACTGCTGCAACACAACCTGTTAGTCGTTGTATGTCCTTTAGGCATGTCGGACGGTTTATGTTTAAGATGGCCTTGATTTTCTCTGGGTTGACCTCGATTCCATGCTGGGAAACGATGAAGCCCAACAATTTGCCGGTTGGAACCCCAAAGACGCACTTCTTAGGGTTAAGCATCATGGTGTATTTCCGGAGATTATCAAAGGTTTCTTTTAAGTTGGAGATTAAGTCATTTGACTTTCTAGACATCACCGCTATATCGTCCACATATGCGTGAACGTTCCGACCAATTTGATCGTGTAGGCAACGTTGCATTGTCCGCTGGTACGTAGCACCTGCGTTTTTTAGCCCAAAGGGCATCGTAACATAGCAAAACGTGCCGTATGGAGTAGTGAACGAAGTGGCCAATTGGTCCGACTTCCTCATCTTGATCTGGTGGTATCGTGAGTATGCATCAAGAAAACACAAAAGTTCCGAGCCAGCTGTCGAGTCAATGACTTGGTCAATGCGAGGCAAAGCAAGCGGATCTTTGGGGCATGCTTTGTTCAAGCCGGTGTAATCAACGCACATTCTTAATTCTTTGGTTCCCTTTTTGGGGACAAGTACAGGATTGGCCACCCATTGGGTGTGAAGGACTTCTCGGATAAAACTAGCCTTAAGTAGCCTAGATATCTCTTTGCCTATGGCGCGTCTCTTCTCATCTCCAAAGCGTCGTAGAGGTTGCTTCACTGGTTTGCATTTTGGATCAATGTTTAAGCTATGCTTAGCAAGTTTCCTAGGTACACCTTTCATGTCGGCAGGTTGCGAGGCAAAGATATCCCTATTCTCACAGAGGAACTCGACGAGCGCGCTTTCCTATTTGGGATCCAGGTTCATCCTAATGGCGGTGGTCTTGGAGGCATCGCCTGCCACAAGTTCCACCGGCTTGGTCTCGATGGCGGCCTTGAATGCTGGAGTGGATTCGGAAATCTGTTTCTTCGACGCGGGCATCTCTGAGTCATCGACCTTGCTCTGGATCTCTTTGAATTCTTCGCTGTAGAGGACAGCTTCCGCATAGGCTGCTTCACTAATCTCGCAGTCCCTAGCTTTGGCAAAGCTTCCGGATACGGTGATGACACTGTTTGGTTCGGGTATCTTGAGTTTGTTGTAGACGAAGCATGGCTTGGCCATGAAGGTGTGGAATATGTCGCGGCCGAATATGACGTGGTACACGCTCTTGAAGGGGACCACCTCAAAGGTCATGCACTATTGGCGGTAATTATTAACATCGCCAAAGGAAACCTGAAGTGTGATGCACCCAAGGGACCGAGCCTCCCGACCAGGAACTACGCCGTAGAAGATGGTGTTGGTCCGCCTTAGGTTTTCCTCCGTCAAGTTCATCTTCTGCAGTGTATCCAGGTACATGATGTTGATGCTGCTTCCACTATCCACCATACATTTGGTGAACTCGTTGTCGTCAATCAAAGGGTTGATGACCATGGCGTATTGGTTCTCCGTAGGGATGAGGTCTGGGTGATCCTTCCTGTCCCAAGTAATTGGAATCTCTGACCAGCATAGGTACTGGGGAACTGGGTGCAGAGTGGCCATCAGTATCCTCATAGAGGTCTTCTATTGTCGGATGGTGGGGGTGCCAAGGAAAGTGTGGAAAACTGCCTTCTTCTTCTTGAAGGGGTTCTTGCCTTTGCCGTCACTCTTGGCGGCGTGCTTGGGGTCAACATCCTCGTCCATGTCACTTGAATCCTCGGACTCCTCCTCCTTCTTCTCCTTGCCCTTGCCTTGCGGTCTGTTCTTCCGACTTTGCTTGTAGCCGGACTCCGGGTCCTCCTTAAGGTCGTTGACAAACTTGCAGTGTCGATTGGTATGGGTGGCCTTGCTGTTGACATCGAGGTGTACGAAGCATGGCATATCGCGGTACTCTTTGTAGGTTTGGGGAACACGGAGCGCTGCCGAGGTAGTTTCACTTCCTCGCTACTGCCCACGACCAGCTCCCCGTCCTCGGCCATGTTGTCCGCCATCACCCCGTCCTGCGAAGGTCATAGCGACCATGTCGGGAGTTTGCTTTTCTTCTGGAGCGGTTTTCCGCTTTGTGCTGCTGTTACTCCGAGCTTGAGTTGGAACGGCCATTGCCGGCAGAGAGCCGCGAGCATCATCGTCGGCAGCCGCGAACTCACTAGCCAACTGAATCATCTGGTTCAAGTCAAGCTGGTGATTGTCCTGCAAGCGCTTCAGCTTATGTCGGAGCAATGTGCCCCTTTCCAACCCATCGATGAAGGCGGCCATGGCGGTCTGAGCGTGCACTCCTGTGCAGGAATTTTTCATATCCAGCAAGCGGGATAGGTAGGCGCGAGATGTCTCGTCTTTCTCTTGCACGCACCGCTGTAGATTGCCAACAGTGCAGGGACGTTTGTACGTACCCTCGAAGTTCTTGGTGAACGCTTCTTGCATGTCCAACCAATTGCAGATGGATTTCTCCGGCAAGTCATCAATCCATTGACGGGATGTGCCCGCCAACATCAATGGGAGGTACTTGACGGCAATATTGGGGTTACCCCCGGAAATCTCTACCGCGTTGCCGTAATCCTGCAACCATGTAGCTGGCTTAGCGATGCCGTCATAGGGCTTGATGGTCTTGTCAATCCGGAAACCCTTGGGGTAAGTTGCGGACCGTATCGCAGGTCCAAAGCAACGTGGTCCCAGGTATGGTCCTTCCCAGGCCTCATGGATCTTATCGATCTGCGAACGTGCATCGTATGGCTCCGGGTTTCTTTTCTTCTTGTCAACAAGGAATGGGCTACGTGAATGAAACGGGCCTCCTCCGCCATGGTGACTGCTAGGTGGCGACAGAGGCGGAGGTGGCGGTGGGTTAGCCTTCTTTCTATTACCCTCCTGCGACGCCTCACGCCTGTCGCGATTGCTTGTCGGATGCAGTGACCCATCATACCACTGCATGATGTAGTACACTATAGTCGTTGACATAACACCAATGAAACACCGTTCACTAGTATTATATCCCTCAGAGTGGTACAACAGAAACACATCAAGGTCCAAGACATGACTATAGGTTACAACTCAACTCTTTACACAAGATCCAGAGAACACTCTAGGTTAGAGAGAGAGAGAGACTTCTTACAAAGAAGAATCAGAAATAAACAACTCAAAAACCATCATACTAATAAGACTAGTATCTGAACCATTGGTTTGGCATTGCTACTATTGCAATACACTACAGAAATAGGTTCTATGGCTAGAGATTATGTTCCTATCTAATCAGTAACTTCGTCTTCATGTAAGTTGATGTATATGTTGACTTTCTTGACTTTATTGATGAGCTTTAGCTTTTGATGATGATTCATGGAGCATAACTTGATGTATACGTCGGCTTGATGGCTTCAGAATCTAGCAAGGGTTAGGAAGATACGTTGAGTACGAGCGTACTCAGCAAGTTCACTAGAAAAGGAGTGTTTGATGCACTACATCTACAGCCACAGACCATAGGTCATAGGCAATGCAGGTTTTTTGTAAACATTTCTTCAAAGGTTGCTTTTATTCTGAAAAACTATGTCCGTCAGCCTTCACGGGTTTACCAGAACTTTCATGGAGTTCCTTTCCCGCCGCGTTCACAGCTCCTTCCCAGAACAGGGAGTAACAAGTTACAGTTCTTACACTCTCCAGAGGTGTGTTACTTTACCCATGAGAGATCTTAGCTTTGTTGCACATCCGAGCCGCTAACCCGTTCATAATTCCTTGGTATGAGGCCCAGACTAAGATCCAAGCCAATCACTGCCCTCTCCGTGACCTCATATTTCTGCGCGATCCTTTGGGGCCGGCTCACCTCCGTTAAGCCCCCTTTTAGGAAGGCTAAAACCATGATGAGTTCCCGAAGACTCTATGACCTGGTGTTGCCCTGGAAAGTGCTATATTAAATGGTCCATCCACTAAACACCATCCATAGATAATCTAGACACCAAAAGTATGGGGTGTAAGGGTGCCCACCCATATGTTGGATCCGCACAAGGAATCACAATGTCACGTTAAGGTCGTCTTGCCTCCATACGAGAGGAAAAGGATACAGCTGACTTCTCCGTCCCATTCCAAATCTCATGGTTAACGCGTGATATATGGCGCAAGAATCACTGGCGACATTGGTTGTTAGGTCCTAGATAATATGTTCCTTTACCACTGGAACTTTCATAGTAGGTTATTACCTCATGGTAAATAACCTATAATCATTTATTATGAAATAGCGTTTTCCAACCTTTTTCAAATGCAGGTGATGACAACACTGGATTTGCAAAATACTTTACAGAAAATAATTAGAGGACATGAGCAAGTGTGAACTTGCCTTTTGTGATTGCAAGATTATGCACTCACGGTCTTCAAGACAATATAAGATCCAATATCTGAAATCAGCATCATTTGTCCGGTAAGGACTAATGTTTAAAGAAGCAAGATGCTATTATGCATAAGTAATGTGATGCAATTTCGTAAACTCGAATCCCGGGATACACTACTAGGAAAATGGCTATAGGTAATCAGCACATCCGTGGCTCACATGGTTGAACTGCCCCACGGCTAAAACAGGTGTGGCTCACCTATGGGCAGTGCCCTACTAGTAACTAGAACAACCGTGGCGCACATAACCATAGTACGCCACAGATGTGTGTGGGCCAGGGCCCTGTTGGCCGGACGCCAAACATCCGTAGCGCACATAGGGTAGGTGCGCTACAGTTGTTAGTGTCAACCGTGGCGCACATGGAGGGGGTGCGCTACGCCTAAGCGCATGCCCCTCTCTGCTGTGAAACGGCCAGACACATCTGTGGCGCACTATGGCATGTGCGCCACAGATGTATAAACTAAGTAGTAGGGCACCTTGCCCTAGTGCCCTACGCCTAACTATCCTGCACCAACTCCACCACCCCACCCCCCCCCCCCCCGTGGATCGCCTTTTTAGGCTTTGCAAAAAATAAAAGAAAATGATAAACACTTCAAAAAATTAAATCCTTTCATATTTAGGTAGGTAATGTGATATAGCTTCTAGTAAAATTAACAAACATGAGTTTTGACTTTATTTGCAAAAAAAAGTCATGCCACGGTAAAAAGGCCGTAACTTTTGCATACGATATCGAAAAAAATCGTATAATATACCAAAATGACGAGAACAAGATTTCGCATCCGCTCGCAACGACCTTTGGTCGTTTAGCGATTTTTTAGATTTTCAAAATTCGAAAAGAGTAAAAAGTTACGGTCAAAAGACCGTTTTTTCCTGCAGAAAAAAAAATAGAGGGCAACTTACCCGTAGCGCACCACCACCTAGTGCGCCACGGATAAGCTTGGGCGGGATTCAAATTTGAATCACCACCCCGCCCACCTACCCCTATTACCTCCCTCTTCTCCTTTTCATTCTCCTCCCTCCTCCTTTTCCTTCTCTCTTCTCCTCCTCCTTTTCCTTCTCCCTTCTCCTCCTCCTCCTCCTCCTCCTTTCCTTCTCCTCCTTCCCTTGCACTGACGATGGCGACGGTGGCCTTCTCCTCCTCCTTGCTTCGGCATCCTCCTCTCCTTGCAGTGACGATGGTGATGGTGGCGGCGACCTTCTCCTCCTCCTTGCAGTCACGACGGCAATGACCTCCTTCCTTGCGGCCTCCTCCTCCTTGCAGTCACGAAGAGCGACGACGAGCTCCGACGACCTCCTTCTCCTTGCGGCGACCTCCTCCCTTCTCCAGCCACACCTCCTTCTCCCTCTCTTCCTCGATGCCGGCGAGGAGTAGCACGGCCACGACCTCCCGCACCTCCCTGCGGTGGTAGGTCGTGGCCACAGCCACCATGCTCCAGCGAGGCGACACGACGGCGGCGATGCGGACCCGATTGCTTTTGCAATTCAAAACGAGGGTGTTTTTTGCATTTTTTTTTGATTTTTGAAAAAAACATCCGTGGCGCACCTGTACCCCTACCCGTGGCGCACCTGGTAGTGCGCCACGCCTATCTCGATATAACCGTGGCGCACCATGCAGTGCGCCACGGCTACGAGATAGCCGTAGCGCAAGGCCCGTGGCGCACTGCTAGTGCGCCACGGAAGGCCTTTTCAGGTGCGCCACGAATAGGCCTTTTTCTAGTAGTGATAGCGTTGATCTAGGGTTTGGAAACTGGAAAGGGTTTCCTTGGAATGTGTTGCCTGTTTAGATTAAGTTTCACACATGTGCTTCTTATTAAGGCTTGTGAATGTGTGTGAAACAACATGTAAGTATAATAAAGTACACACAATAATGGAATACTCTAGTGGTTAATGTATCTGTAGACTATGTATATAAGGTTTTTTCATCATTTAGAGCTTTCATAAAAATGCTTATGTCTTGATTTATAATGTTCCTTAAAAGAATAACTTTTGAAGAAAATCTTACTTAGCTAAGGAAAAGTATTTAAATTTTAAGTTAACCTTATTGGGGTTCTTTCAAGTTATAGTTTTTAAGTAAGAAAGGATTGCTTTATTTGAATAATGATATTAATTAGTAGTATTTGAGACTTATCTATCTTGGTTTGAACTTGGTTAGTTTGGTATTAATATGCTTTATAACTTAATTATAATAGACCAAAGTTAACTATAAAACACATAATAGGGTTTTTAGCATTCTACTTAAAGTCTTGTAGACTAAAGTTAACTTTAAAACATAAATGGACTTTAGGTGTAATGCTTATTATACTTATACCTTGTTCACTTCATAAGGTTTCTTTAAAGTTACTTAAGAATGGTATTACTTTTATTTGGTAGTGGTTTCTTTATATTATGCTAAACAATACATAATAAAGTCTTTAGCATTATCCCTATAAGGTGTGGTTAAAGTTTGTGGATAAGTAAACAATATTATTTACTACCTATGAACTCACTTATAGTGTTTTGATTTGTTTATAAACTTATGGTTAAAGTAAAGGAATAGGTTTTATCTCATTACAATTATTCTTGGAGATTTTAGATTGGATAAGGATCCTTTTATAAAATAATTTACATTAATGGTTAAGAGATAATTTAATAAAATTGTATTTAAAGTGTGTTAATTCATTTTGATTGCACACTACCAATATTTAGGACTAATACTATTTATTAGACTCAATTGACTAATTTCTAGAATTATTAACAAATTTTATTTACCTTATATGAGTTATTAATTAAGGAAATAGGTTTAAATTCAAGTTATTAAAGTGTTTAACTTTTTATTTAACTCAAAAGTGGAATATTATATTTTTAACATATAGGTATTATTTTTGTGATCATTTTGGTATATTGCATTTATTTTTGTGATTTATAAATAATAAGATATGATTTTTATAATACTTATTACTTTATAAAGACTTAATAAATAATAAATATTTAATTGAGTGGAATAATAATGCATGATTATAGTTTTAAATTATAATTCTTATTTTTCTAAGATTTTTGGTATTTTATTCATATTTTTAACATTTATCATTATTAAAATATGAATTATCAAAATTTTATTACTTATAAAATCTTTATTAAATATTAATTTTTTAAGTTTTAAGTTATAGATTTATTTTTCTACAAATTTTCATATATTATACACAATTTTCTGATTTATAAAACAAAAGTTATTAATGAAACAAGATTTAGTCATTTTATTATATTGGAATTAATATTGTTTTATCTAATTCCTAAACAGAAAATACTTTTGGTATAGAAGCTAAACCTACCCTAGTCACTGACTAGTGGTCCACCTGCCACATCATCTTTTAGGTTAGTGAAAGCATTTGTTACTGGCCCTATTACTACTCATAGTCCATGACAGATGGGCCAGAGGCCACGTCACATGCCACCTGGGCAAGGACCGATTCAGACAAGTTGAATGGGTCAAAGGTGACATGGGCCTGACGTCACAATGACATCATCTAAAGATGATCTTCAGATCATGGATTTGCTGGGCGATTGGAGGCATTTGAGACATTGTGATTAGGCTTGTTAGAACGAGGGGACGAATGCGAGTCGAGGAGTGGCTGAGCCGCTCTTTTTGGTCATCGGAAAGCAAGGCACGACGGCGACTGGCAGCGGTTCACGGCGACGCACGACGGTGGCTCGGTACAGGAAGAGATCAAAGCAAAGGAGGGCATCGGCGTGTTCAGTATCTCACCTAGAATGCAGAGGAGCGGTCGTAGAGGCGAGGTGCAGATGGAGACGTCGGCGACGATGTCGAGGAAGACGGCTTAAATCTTGCAGCTAGGACTCTCCCCGACCATCACGCTTTGGGGCAAATGACTGAGTCGAGCTTCGCGGTTTCCGTGGTGGCTTCAAAATGGCAAGGGAAGGCCGGAAGCGAGCTCTAGCTCGAGCTATGGCGGGTTAGGTTTTCGGTCACCGAGAGTAATCAAAGAGGAAGGAAGGTATAGGGGAAAGGATGGCATGCAGGGTTTCTCCACGCGATGTGGTGATCCTCTTATAGAGCTTCTAGAGCGGTGGCATGCATCGTGGCGTTGATCGGGCGGTCGTCGGAGTTCCACCGAGCTGCTTCCCCGGCGAAGCCTTCTGTCACGAGGAGGAAGAAAGGAAAAAGAGGTCGAAGGGGTATGCGGGCCGGTCGTGGGCTAGATGGGCCGTAGTGTAACACGCGTGAGCGACAAAGAGTGAAGAGGAAAGATGGGTCGTGGGCCAGATTTAATGCTTCTGCTGTTTTTTTCCTGGTTCTATCCCTTTTCTATTATTCTGTTTTGTTTTTAGCTTTGAATTTGCACAATTGATTTGAGTTTTCTTTGTAAAATTAATTTGTTAAACAATTGCAGCAACAATGAATGTATTTAAAGTCATTTTGTGAACTTTTATTATATATTGTTTAGAGTTTCTTTATTTTCTTTATATGGATACTTTTCCTATTACTATTTGTGAGGGCCTTTGATATGAATTTAATTGGCTAAATTTCATAAACTTATTATAGAATGCATTACTATTAACTAATGAGATTTTATTCTCATTAATACATAATATTAAGGCAACTTTTATATTTAGTGATCCTTCATAAGTATTTGATACATAAAGTCCTAAGTACTAATAGGGTTTGAAATTATAAATGCTTACCCTAGGGTTTTAGGGTTCTTAATACATTTATATTCTTTTGTTGATGTGAATAAAGATTAATGGCTAAACATATTGTCTTTATGTTTGTGATCATTATTCATATCACTCTTTTAAATAATAAGGTTATTTTCTAGAATGTCTTATGAGGAAGAATTAATTAAGATAGTTCCTAAGCACATGTGATCATGATAGTTGGAAATGACAAAGATGTGCTTAAGTGATTTGCTATAGGAAAATATTCCTATGAAGCTTTGTGTAATTAAAATGATAGATCAATCAGATGAAATGGATATTATGTTTGGTTAAAGATTTAAGGTTTAGTGTTTACCAAGAATTCCTATCTTCCATAATTCACAATCCTGGACTTCTAATTATGGAATTCCTCTCCTAGATATATTACTTCCCTATATCCATCATCATGTGCTAACATGATGAGCTTTGCTTTACAAGATATTCTTATCCACCTTTTATTCTTGTAAACCCATTGATAAATCCAATGAGCTTTCCACTAAAGCTTTCATAATTTTCTCATATCCATACTTGGTTAAACCAACTACTCTACTACTGATAACCTCCAATCCAACAAGTAGTTACTTCTAACTCCCTTCATATTCTTCCATAATCATCCCCCACTAATATTACTCTAGTAGATGGGTATATCAACTACTCTCCTCAAAATCTTACTATTCATTAAGAAGAATAACACTTCTTCAATAACTCCATGATACTCTAGCATCATCTTGATCATACTATCTTGTCTCTACTCATCTCCAGTATCTCATACTCCAACCTCACATTATATTAATGTGACTTGTCATGGCTATCTTAGGATAACATATCTATACTAGGGTTCCAATCATGTTTTATCCACCAATGCCACTTATACATGATATAAGCATTCAATCTTGGTGAATAAGGCATGATCATTATAATCTTTTGATCCTTTATGGTTTAGGTTTCCAGTTGGTTATTCAAGGCTTCATCAATACAACATTACAGTTGTATTATAATTATCTTCTGTTTAGCTCTATTGGATTAAGAGATATAATCCATTGACTATACCTACTTGATCCAATAGGACTACTCCTGGTAACTATCTTCAGTATTCATCCTGGGAATCCTCTTTGTTACCACATATATCTTTATTTCAAATAACCCTGCTATCCATTCAGGAGTGAGTTAACTCCATTAATTATCCTATAGATGATATCTAAGGCTAGCATTACTATTTACCTCTTCTTACTTCCTTCTCTAAAGGGTTTAAAGTGAATGTTATGATAAGAACATGAGTTGATAGACCAATAGTTAATAATCTAAGAATTGGTGAATCAATAGTTGATTACTCAATATTGATGAACAACAGATGTTGAGATAGGATTCCATAAGGATTGATATGGAAAGAAGGATATGTGGTGAATGGTCTTGAATTGCTTCCCTTCCTACTTAATACAACTAAAGAGTTAGGGTTAAGTATTACCATGATGTTCATGGTATAAATAGTTGAGATTTAAGATTTAGTTGTTACATTCCTATTACTTAAGTTATATTTATAACTTGGTATTCATGAGTTGTTGTAATGAATATTATAATATGATCACCTAAGGATCAAATATAATCCATTAAGTAATGAATTAGGGTTTAACTTTTATTACATTTGATCTACCCTTAGATCAAATCTCCCTTACCCAAAATAAGGTTTTAGCAAAGGTCATATTGAAACTTATCGCAGTCAACTTGATGATCTACTTCAATTCCATCAAGTTGAGAGAAGCTTCAAACACTTTGATAGGTTTTTATTTAAAAGCGCGAAAATTATTCGGATTTTCTATGCATGAATGCAATGCACACATCGGTGTTCAGCTTATTTCTAAGCTCTAATGCTGGGATGTTACATCGGACGCGGAGGGTCATGGCGCGACCTGCTCTTGTGTCCCTGGTTGCGCTCTCCGTCATGACGGGTGTGGCATCCCGCAAAACCACTACTAGAAAATCGCGTTGTTTTTGTGCATTGCATCATCATGACCGCATGCTCATGTCATCATGCCACTTTGCATTTGAGCATCGTCATCATCATGCATATTAATTTGCCTAAAAACTATTTGCGAAAGACAATCGTTTTCTAAAATTTACCCTCCTTCTATTTCAAATTAAACCCCCGGACGCTTCCGGATATTTTTGTTTGTCCAAAATCTATTTATACAAGCTTATTGCAAAAGTTAAATAAAAATTATATTATTTTAGTGGGGCAGTCAAACGGGCCGAATGACCCGAACGACCACCCCAGAAAATACAAACGGCCCACCCATAATCCTACAGCTACCAACCTAGCTACCCACACACCCCCTCCACCTCACCCCCTCCTATCACGAGACGCCACCTCACCTCACCCTTCCCCCCTAGCCTATCCCCATCTGCCACCTGCCCCCCCCTCTCTCTCCTCTCTCTCCCTCCAGCCACATCCCACCCACACACGCACGCAGCTCACACAGAGCACACACGCGCGCCCCACGCCCACCTGGTCCGCCCTGGACCCACGCCCCCGACCCCACCACGACCTCACGCGCCCCTGCCCCGCGCCGTTCCCCAACCTCGCTCCTCTCCCTCGTTCTCCTCTCCCTCCCCCGACCACGCTCCCTCCCCGCCGGCGCCGCCGCGGCACACCTCCGCCTCGTCGTCCTGCGCCGTGCCCCCGAGCTGTCTCCCCGCCCCGCCTCGGCTTCCCCCGTCGCCCGTCGCCACCTCTGGCCCTGGTCCGCCTCGCCGACCTCGTCGCCAGCAGAGCCGTCCCCTCGCTGCAGTCTGCACCGTCTCGAGCTGCTCGTGGGCCCGCTGCCGTTCTCAGAACCACCCCGACAGCTGCTGGGGTACCATGTTCTATGAGCTCAAGGTGTCATGTTGGTGATAAAGAACCTCTTCAAGAGCTACCCGACGTTGTGCCGATGTGGTGGGTAATACATCGTCTATGCGCCGCATGGCAAGATCTTCGGAACAATCCCAACCTAGACCGCTGGAGTGCGACAACAAGATAGAACCCCGACGGAACCCCGAAGACGGAATCCGAACCTGTCGGAACGACAAGTTCTTCTACCCGACACGCCAAGTTCGTCCTCCCGGAACCGAAGGCCGTGGACGGTAAGTTCCCGGGTTCAAGGGCGTCAAGACCCCGACTTCGAAGACCGAACCCGTCGAACCCTGAACCCTGAGCCCGGACCCCGAACCCCGGAACCTCAAGTTCGTCGAACCCTAATGTGTGACCCCTTTCCTGAGCCCTATTTTATAAATGCTAATATAAAACCTGTTGCATATTAAATTGTCATACTCGCATGCATATTGGTGTGGTTTGGGGGCCTTATGCCGATTCACCTCATAATTAAATATGGGGCCCATATGCGGACAATCTAGTCTTATATTGGCCTCATTTAAATTGTGTAGCGAACCGGTAACTTATCTTGCCCTGTTGTTACAACATTTAATTTGCGGGGTAGCTAAACAACATGAACCACCTAATTAATTGTCGGGACCCCGGTTCCGTTTAATATTGCCTAATTGCATCGCATCTTTGCCTTGCCATACATCATACATGCATCATGCCGATCTTCTGCCGTTGTATTAAATAGTGCATCCGGTGTTTATTCTAGTGTTTTGCTTCTTCGCGGATAAGGCCGTTGAGTTGATGTGAGCTTCGACCCGATCTTCGGATGAACCTTCGACAATGTTTTCAGGCGAGCATCTCCCCCCCTTTCTACCTATCTTATTTTATAGTATTTATTCCCTCCTGTTGATCTATTGCTATTTGTGTTGCGATGCTCTAGTTTCCGTATCCGTGATATCCCTTGCAGCCCTATATTGCCTTGGACACATCCTATTACCTGTTGTTTGGTAGATAGTTGGACTTGCGCGTCGTAGTCGCTTGCTCAAGTGCTGTTGCGTGTCGTCAAGTGCCACAGTTGTTGGTGTATGGCCGTATGTTGATGTTGGAGATGATCATGGTTTTACTTTTCGTTCACTTTAATTCCTGTTTAACAACTAAAATTGAAGTAAGTAAGCAGAGGCATCGGTGGGTGATAGATAACATTTGGTTTCCGACCGCCCACTTGTGTCCCGTAGGACCCCGAGTACTTGATACCTGTTCCTTGATTTATCGCGCTATCCACATACGGGGAATTATGGGCCCCCCTTAGCCAGAGCTTGATTCAGTCTTATTTCTTGGGGCCACAAACTAGTTTGAGGTTTTATTTACGATCCTGTACTTATGCCATGCTACTGCTTTGTTTACGATTGTGCGATGGATAGCACACTGTACTGTTTAGGTAAGCGGAGTGTTTTCGCGGTATCGACACCCCGAGTTTTCGGGTTCCCAGTCGTTTACAGCCATTGTCGCAAACCTTGAGTCCGTCTCGGAGTCAGCTAGCTTCGTTGCGGGTCTACTCAATGGGGTGGCCCCCTGAAATATTTCCGAATCCTGTGATTGCTTTGTCGTGAAAGCCTCGTTGGGTTTTGATTTGGTTTTTCCGAGGTTGATCGTGTGTGTGTTGCTATTTGTGCACCCCGGCCGGGTTAAAACTTTCTGAAAGCCGTGTCCACGGTTATGGACGACTTGGAGCACAGTATCTCGATCATAGACAACTATAACTAAAGTAGTGCTATAAATTTGACTTTATAATGACTAGTAATCAGCTTCACTATGATGGAATGGATAATTAAAACTGCCAACAATTGCTTGCTTGGGTTGTCGTTGGCAACCATTATACCTGACTAGTAAGTATTACAACTACAACGGAATGGCTAAATAAAAGTACCAACAACTGCTGGGTTTTGGGTTTTCTCATGATAATTGTATTTGACTAGTAAGTGTCGCAACTACAACGGAATGGTTAACTAAAAATTGCCCACTGCTTATTTTATCAGGATGAATATCTATACCTGACTAGTAATCGCTGCAACGGTAACTGAATAAATAAAACTGCCAACTGTGTGAGTTCCTCGGTTGACTTCCTCGGGTGGTCTCGAGGGGGAAACACCAGGATGGGTTTGTTTGGTGGTAATGCCAGGTTGGTTCCGAGTAGGTCTTTCTTATCCCTCTCTGATCGCTGACAGTTGTATCGAGTCTCTATAGGTTGTTTAGTGCATGCTGCCGCTGCCGCTTCAGTCCACCATACCTATGTAGGCGAGGACCGCCGAATTCTAGTCTCGCCGTGTACTGGCCTCAGTACTGACGCTCCTCTTTTTCTTTTGCCTTTTGTCGGCACCCCTTTTGTTTAAGCAGGTTTTGAGATCGACGTGGTTAGCAGGGTTACCCTTCCGGCTTGGCCTGGGCAGGGTTATGGACGCCATTGGTTATTCTTCAGGGCTCTTAGCCCCATTTGCATCTTGTCCGTAGTCGGACGCTCTATCATTTTCAAGGTGATTTGGATCTTTGTATATTACATCTGTATTCTTGACTCATGGAGTCGCTGTTATATATATCTGTTCTGTGGGTCCCATCGAGGACTGTTGTGTAATGTTATTACTTCGTTTTCCACCCGCACGAAAGTGCCTGGTGGGCACCTTTGAATCGTTTCTATGCGGGTTTGGCGGGTTTCGCTAAAACTTGCATAGGGCCGATTCTGAGGGTGTTACAGAGTGGTATCAGAGCTCAGTAGTTGCGATACCCCACAAGTCCAGCCTGTAGGATAACCTAGCTAACGGCCGAAGTAGAGTGTCAAAACTATTTTTGTAAAATCGGTTGGATAGTTCTGATTAGGTCTGATTTTACTCCTTACCCCTCTGCTGCTCTCCTCTCACCTTTGCGTGTTTTGAATCTACCCTCTTACCTTTTCTTGAGTCTAGGATTTCTCGTGGTTGGGTTCCGTCGTACCTTCAGGGTTCGCTTCCTCGTTTGGTAACGGTGTTGCTACATCTAGTCTTCATGCTATCCGAGGAACCCTTCGTCTGATGGACTTCTCTTTGATCCTTCCGTGCCTTCTGGTGTTTTCCGACGCTACGACATCATCTACGCCGGATCCGATGCAGAGTCTGCATCACTCCTTTGTTTCCGAACCTCGCTTGTCGAGATCTTCAGTCTGTTTCCGAGAATGGTTGCACGCTTTTTCCACTGATTGTGCAGAGTAATAGTTTGGGTGCGTGATGGATTGGCCCCCATGTCGACTACCCCTTCTATTCGCTTTTGTACATTGAAGTGGATGAGAGTGCATCGATTCCCCTTTTCCATCGGAGCTAGAGGTGGCTTTATTTGTTGATACCTCTACCTTCGACCTGTTGTTCCCGGAGTGTTCTCTCGACGATCACGGACAACGACCTCTTGTTAGTGGTGTCGCGAGGATCTACACGAAGCGAGAAGACGCAGATCACCGACCTTTCCTTCCGGTACCATGAGGCGGATCTCGAGGGCGAGATCCCTTGTTAGTGGTGTCGAATTGTGGCATCCCGCAAAACCACTACTAGAAAATCGCGTTGTTTTTGTGCATTGCATCATCATGACCGCATGCTCATGTCATCATGCCACTTTGCATTTGAGCATCGTCATCATCATGCATATTAATTTGCCTAAAAACTATTTGCGAAAGACAATCGTTTTCTAAAATTTACCCTCCTTCTATTTCAAATTAAACCCCCGGACGCTTCCGGATTTTTTTGTTTGTCCAAAATCTATTTATACAAGCTTATTGCAAAAGTTAAATAAAAATTATATTATTTTAGTGGGGCAGTCGAACGGGCCGAATGACCCGAACGACCACCCCAGAAAATACAAACGGCCCACCCATAATCCTACAGCTACCAACCTAGCTACCCACACACCCCCTCCACCTCACCCCCTCCTATCACGAGACGCCACCTCACCTCACCCTTCCCCCCTAGCCTATCCCCATCTGCCACCTGCCCCCCTGTAACACCCTCAGAATCGGACCTATGCAAGCTTTAGCGAAACCCGCCAAACCCGCATAGAAACGATTCAAAGGTGCCCACCAGGCACTTTCATGCGGGTGGAAAACGAAGTAATAACATTACACAACAGTCCTCGATGGGACCCACAGAACAGATATATAACAGCGACTCAAATGAGTCAAGAATACAGATATAATATACAAAGATCCAAATCACCTTGAAAACGATAGAGCGTCCGACTACGGACAAGAGGCAAATGGGGCTAAGAGCCCTGAAGAATAACCAATGGCGTCCATAACCCTGCCCAGGCCAAGCCGGAAGGGTAACCCTGCTAACGACGTCGATCTCAAAACCTGCTTAAACAAAAGGGGTGCCGACAAAGGGCAAAGGAAAAAGAGGAGCGTCAATACTGAGGCCAGTACACGGCGAGACTAGAATTCGGCGGTCCTTGCCTACATAGGTATGGTGGACTGAAGCGGCAGCGGCAGCATGCACTAAACAACCTATAGAGACGCGATACAACTGGCGGCTATCAGAGAGGGGGAAGAAAAGACCTACTCGGAACCAAGCTGATACTACCACCAATCAAACCCATCCTGGCGTTTCCCCCTCGAGACCAAACGAGGAAGTCAACCGAGGAACTCACACAGTTGGCAATTTTATTTATTCGGTTATCGTTGCAGCAATTACTAGTCAGGTATAGATAATCATCCTGATAAAGTAAGCAGTGGGCCATTTTAGTTAACCATTCCATTGTAGTTGAGGCGCTTACTAGTCAGATACAAATAGCATGAGATAACCCAAAACCCAGCTGTTGTTGGCACTTTTATTTAGCCATTCCGTTGTAGTTGTCATACTTACTAGTCAGGTACAATGGTCGCAAGCGACACTCCCAACAAGCAATTGTGGGCAGTATTAATTAGCCATTCCATTATAGTGGAGCTGATTACTAGTCATTATAAAGTCAAATTTATAGCAATAAACTTTAGTTATGCTTGTCTATGGTCGAGATACTGTGCTCCAAGTCGTCCATAACCGCGGACACGGCTTTCAGAAAGTTTTACCCGGCCGGGGTGCACCAATAGCAACACACACTCGATCAACCTCGAAAAAACCAAATCAAAACCCAACGAGGCCTTCACGACAAAGCAATCACAAGATTCAGAAATATTTCAGGGGGCCACCCCATTGAGTAGAACCGCAACGAAGTAAGCAAGCTCCGAGACGGACTCAAGGTTTGGGTAGACGGCTGTGAATGACTGGGAACCCAAAACTGGGCTTGTCGACACCGCGGAATCATGTCCCGATCCTAAACAGTACAGGTGCTATCTGTCGCACAATCGTAAATAAAGCAGTAGCATGGCATAAGTACAGGATCGTAAATAAAACCTCAAACTAGTTTGTGGCCCCAAGAAATAAGACTGAATCAAGCTCTGGCTAAGGGGGGTCCCATATACCTCCCGGATGTGGATAGCGCGATAAATCAAGGAATAGGTATCAAGTACTCGGGGTCCTACGGGACACAAGTGGTCGTTCGGAAACCAAATATTATCTATCACCCACCGATGCCTCTGCTTATTTCAATTTTAGTTGTTAAACAGGAATTAAAGTGAGCGATAAGTAAAACTATGATCACTTCCAACATCAACATGCGGCAATACATCAACAACTGTGGCACTGGACGACACCACAACAGCACTTGAGCAAGCGACTACGACGCGCAAGTCCAACTATCTACCAAACAACAGGTAATAGGATGTGTCCAAGGCAATATAGGGCTGCACGGTATATCACAGGTACGGAAACTAAAGCATCGCAACACAGATAGCAATAGATCAACAGGAGGGAATAAATACTATAAAAGTAAGATAGGTAGAAAGGGGGAGATGCTCGCCTGAAAACATTGCCGAAGGTTCAACCGAAGATCGGGTCGACACTCGCATCAACTCAACGGCCTTATCCGCGAAGAAGCAAAACACTAGAATAAACACCGGATGCAATATTTAATACTACGCAAAAGATCGGGCATGATGCATGCATGATGCATGGCATGGCAAAGGTGCAATGCAATTAGGTCATATTAAGCGGAACCGGGGTCCCGACATTACTTAAACGGTTCAAGTTATTTACCTACCCCGCAATTTAAATGTTGCATTATCAAGACAAAAGATAGCACCGGTTCGCTACACAAGTTTAAATGAGGCCAATATGAGACTAGATTTGCCCGCATATGGGCCCCATATTTAATTAGAGGTGAATCGGCATAAGGCCCCCAAACCATATGGCAATTATGCATGCAAGAACAATTCAATATGCAACAAGTTTTATGTTTAGCATTTATAAAAATAGGGGTTCGGATAAGGGTCACACATTAGAGGGGGCTCGACGATCTTGGTTAGGGTTCGACGAGGTTCGGCCTACGGACGCCGGGAAGGAGAACTTGACGCGGCGCTGGGTTCGGGATCGGTCTTCAGATCTGGATCGGCGAGGAGGAAGAGGAGCACCGAGGCTTGGTCTTCGGGTTCCAGGAGGAAGAGCTCGGCGATCCTTGTCGAAGGCCTTGGGGTTTTGTCTTTGTTTGCTGAAGAGAAACTTGTCGTGGCACTCAGGCCCGCATATGCACATCGGTACCAACTTCACTTGGCGTCGACCACTTGGGACTTCGAAGGGTCTTGGTCACATGGGCAACAACACCAAAACACTAGCCTTGGCGTTCATCAACGAGGGCATGGGCTGGATGGCTCCTGGTCAAACAGAGCACGTTCGGGTCAGCGAGGGAGCTCAAGGAAAAACAGTGCTGCAGCCGCTCTTGTCAAAGCCTGACAGCAACAAGGCCAAGAATGGGCGGCGACGTACAGCACTGCTCGGGGTGGAACTCGAGCCAGAAAGGGGTTGGCGCTGCCGGGAACACAAAGGAGGGCGCCGGTCGGAGGATGGAAGCCGGGGATGCGGAAACAGGGCAGAGGAGAGGTCAGCGTGGCCAGGAGCATGAGGGCGATGGGGGAGGACCCACGGTGGCGAGGCGGCCGCGCTAGGTAGGCTAGGGAGCAGCCAGGGCTCCGCGGGCCGAGGCGTGCAAGCGGGGGAGGGCGCTGCCGGCGGGCGGGCGAGGCCGGCGATGGCGGCGACATGGCGAGGGCGGACACAGGCGCGGCGAACAGGGGCGGCGGACGGCGTGCGGGTCGCGGGAGGCGCGCGTCGGCGACGCGAGACGGCGAGCTTGGGCCAGAGGGGGCCGCGCGGCGCCGGCGGGCGCGCGGAGCCGCGGCGGGAGGAGGCGGCTGAGGTTGGGGAGGCGCGGAGGTGGGGCGGCTCGAGCGGCGGGTCGAGGACGTGAGGGGCGAGGCGGCGCCGGAGGAGCGACGCTGGCGAGCGAGGCGCGGAGGTGGGGTGGCGAGCGAGGCGGCGGGACCGGAGGGCGGTGAGCGAGCGCGGATGGGAGAGAGAGGGAGGAGGGGAGAGGGAGCTCCGGCGAGCGGCGGCCTGAGCGGCGCGAGGAGGAGGAGAGGGAGCTCCGGCGAGCGGCGGCCTGAGCGGCGCAAGGAGGGGAGACCGCCGGCTGCTGCGCGCAGAGGGAGCGAGCGCGCGGGGGCGCCTGGGAGGAAGAAGGGAGGGTGGAGCGGTCACGTGGGGGAGGGTGGGCCTGGTGGGGCCGGAGGCAGGTGGGGAACGCGTGGGCGCTGGGTCGGTGTGGGGCGCGGGGCAGAGGAGGCTGGTGTGCATGTGTGTAGCGCGTGTGTGGTGCTGCAGGTGGGCCCGGGGTGAACAGGGACGGGACCAGGTGGAGGGAGTGGCTGGGGAGGCTGCGTGTGTGTGGGGTGTGTTGTGAGGGAGTGGGGGTGGGCTTAGCCTAGGTGGCAGCATAGGATTGGTAGAGGAGAGGGAGAGGGTGTGGTGTCAGGTGGGGATTGGGTGGGGTGAGGTGGAGAGGGCTGGGTAGAATAGGTTGGGTAGGTTTAGGAATTAGGTGGGACTGGTTGGTTGGACCGATTGTTTGGACTGGGGGTGGTCGTTCGGGTCGAATCGGCCCGTTCGACTGCCCCCACTAAAATAATATAATATTTTATATGTTTTAACCGGGCCATTTGCAAACCGTAGCAGACAAACAAAAATAATCCGGAGACCCGGGGTTTGCATTTTGAAAACAAGACGGGCGTTTAGAAAATAAAGACAGGTTTTTCTGCAGATGGTTTGATGCAAGCAAAAGCAAGATGATGACGATGCTCAAATGCAATGTGGCATGATGACATGAGCATGCGGTCATGATGATGCAATGCACAAAATCAACGCGATTTTCTAGTAGTGGTTTTGCGGGATGCCACAATTCGACACCACTAACAATGGATCTCGCCCTCGAGATCCGCCTCATGGTACCGGAAGGAAGGTCGGCGATCTGCATCTTATCGCTTCGTGTAGATCCTCACGACACCACTAACAAGGGTTGTTGTCCGTGATCGTCGAGAGAACACCCCGGAAACAAAAGGTCGAAGGTAGAGGTACCAACAAATAAAGCCACCTCTAACTTCCGTGGACGGAGTAAAACTGCTGGATCCACTGATTCGATGTACAAGAGCGAATGATAAGAGTAGTCGGATGGTGATCAGTCCATCGCGCACCCAAACCATTACTCTGCACACGAATAGGCGGATTATGCAACCAACTCTCGGAATCAGACTGAAGATCTCGACAAGCGAGGTTCGGAAACAAAGGAGGGATGCAGACTCTGCATCGGATCTGGCGTGGATGATGTCGTCGCGTCGGAAAACACCGGAAGGCACAAACAAAGAACAAAGAATGGTACCATAGCAGACGGATTCCTCAAGCAGCATGAACACCGGATGGTAGAACACCGTTATCAAAGAAGGAAGCGAAACCCTGAAGGTACGACGAGAACCCAACCACGAGAATTCCTGGACTCGAAGAGTAAGAAGAGAGCGGATTCAAAACACGTAGAGGTAAGAGGGGAATAGCAGAGGGGTAAGGAGTAAAATCAGACCTAATCAGAACTATCCAACCGATTTTGCAAAAATAGTTTTGACACTCTACTGCGGCCGTTAGCTAGGTTATCCTACAGGCTGGACTTGTGGGGTATCGCAACTGCTGAGCTCTGATACCACTCTATAACACCCTCAGAATCGGACCTATGCAAGCTTTAGCGAAACCCGCCAAACCCGCATAGAAACGATTCAAAGGTGCCCACCAGGCACTTTCGTGCGGGTGGAAAACGAAGTAATAACATTACACAACAGTCCTCGATGGGACCCACAGAACAGATATATAACAGCGACTCAAATGAGTCAAGAATACAGATATAATATACAAAGATCCAAATCACCTTGAAAACGATAGAGCGTCCGACTACGGACAAGAGGCAAATGGGGCTAAGAGCCCTGAAGAATAACCAATGGCGTCCATAACCCTGCCCAGGCCAAGCCGGAAGGGTAACCCTGCTAACGACGTCGATCTCAAAACCTGCTTAAACAAAAGGGGTGCCGACAAAGGGCAAAGGAAAAAGAGGAGCGTCAGTACTGAGGCCAGTACACGGCGAGACTAGAATTCGGCGGTCCTCGCCTACATAGGTATGGTGGACGGAAGCGGCAGCGGCAGCATGCACTAAACAACCTATAGAGACGCGATACAACTGGCGGCTATCAGAGAGGGGGAAGAAAAGACCTACTCGGAACCAAGCTGATACTACCACCAATCAAACCCATCCTGGCGTTTCCCCCTCGAGACCAAACGAGGAAGTCAACCGAGGAACTCACACAGTTGGCAATTTTATTTATTCGGTTATCGGTGCAGCAATTACTAGTCAGGTATAGATAATCATCCTGATAAAGTAAGCAGTGGGCCATTTTAGTTAACCATTCAATTGTAGTTGAGGCGCTTACTAGTCAGATACAAATAGCATGAGATAACCCAAAACCCAGCTGTTGTTGGCACTTTTATTTAGCCATTCCGTTGTAGTTGTCATACTTACTAGTCAGGTACAATGGTCGCAAGCGACACTCCCAACAAGCAATTGTGGGCAGTATTAATTAGCCATTCCATTATAGTGGAGCTGATTACTAGTCATTATAAAGTCAAATTTATAGCAATAAACTTTAGTTATGCTTGTCTATGGTCGAGATACTGTGCTCCAAGTCGTCCATAACCGCGGACACGGCTTTCAGAAAGTTTTACCCGGCCGGGGTGCACCAATAGCAACACACACTCGATCAACCTCGGAAAAACCAAATCAAAACCCAACGAGGCCTTCACGACAAAGCAATCACAAGATTCAGAAATATTTCAGGGGGCCACCCCATTGAGTAGAACCGCAACGAAGTAAGCAAGCTCCGAGACGGACTCAAGGTTTGGGTATATGGCTGTGAATGACTGGGAACCCAAAACTGGGCTTGTCGACACCGCGGAATCGTGTCCCGATCCTAAACAGTACAGGTGCTATCTGTCGCACAATCATAAATAAAGCAGTAGCATGGCATAAGTACAGGATCGTAAATAAAACCTCAAACTAGTTTGTGGCCCCAAGAAATAAGACTGAATCAAGCTCTGGCTAAGGGGGGTCCCATATACCTCCCGAATGTGGATAGCGCGATAAATCAAGGAACAGGTATCAAGTACTCGGGGTCCTACGGGACACAAGTGGGCGTTCGGAAACCAAATATTATCTATCACCCACCGATGCCTCTGCTTATTTCAATTTTAGTTGTTAAACATGAATTAAAGTGAGCGATAAGTAAAACTATGATCACTTCCAACATCAACATGCGGCAATACATCGACAACTGTGGCACTGGACGACACCGCAACAGCACTTGAGCAAGCGACTACGACGCGCAAGTCCAACTATCTACCAAACAACAGGTAATAGGATGTGTCCAAGGCAATATAGGGCTGCACGGTATATCACAGGTACGGAAACTAAAGCATCGCAACACAGATAGCAATAGATCAACAGGAGGGAATAAATACTATAAAAGTAAGATAGGTAGAAAGGGGGAGATGCTCGCCTGAAAACATTGCCGAAGGTTCAACCGAAGATCGGGTCGACACTCGCATCAACTCAACGGCCTTATCCGCGAAGAAGCAAAACACTAGAATAAACACCGGATGCAATATTTAATACTACGCAAAAGATCGGGCATGATGCATGCATGATGCATGGCATGGCAAAGGTGCAATGCAATTAGGTCATATTAAGCGGAACCGGGGTCCCGACATTACTTAAACGGTTCAAGTTATTTACCTACCCCGCAATTTAAATGTTGCATTATCAAGACAAAAGATAGCACCGGTTCGCTACACAAGTTTAAATGAGGCCAATATGAGACTAGATTTGCCCGCATATGGGCCCCATATTTAATTAGAGGTGAATCGGCATAAGGCCCCCAAACCATATGGCAATTATGCATGCAAGAACAATTCAATATGCAACAAGTTTTATGTTTAGCATTTATAAAAATAGGGGTTCGGATAAGGGTCACACAATAGAGGGGGCTCGACGATCTTGGTTAGGGTTCGACGAGGTTCGGCCTACGGACGCCGGGAAGGAGAACTTGACGCGGCGCTGGGTTCGGGATCGGTCTTCAGATCTGGATCGGCGAGGAGGAAGAGGAGCACCGAGGCTTGGTCTTCGGGTTCCAGGAGGAAGAGCTCGGCGATCCTTGTCGAAGGCCTTGGGGTTTTGTCTTTGTTTGCTGAAGAGAAACTTGTCGTGGCACTCAGGCCCGCATATGCACATCAGTACCAACTTCACTTGGCGTCGACCACTTGGGACTTCGAAGGGTCTTGGTCACATGGGCAACAGCACCAAAACACTAGCCTTGGCGTTCATCAACGAGGGCATGGGCTGGATGGCTCCTGGTCAAACAGAGCACGTTCGGGTCAGCGAGGGAGCTCAAGGAAAAACAGTGCTGCAGCCGCTCTTGTCAAAGCCTGACAGCAACAAGGCCAAGAATGGGCGGCGACGTACAGCACTGCTCGGGGTGGAACTCGAGCCGGAAAGGGGTTGGCACTGCCGGGAACACAAAGGAGGGCGCCGGTCGGAGGATGGAAGCCGGGGATGCGGAAACAGGGCAGAGGAGAGGTCAGCGTGGCCAGGAGCATGAGGGCGATGGGGGAGGACCCACGGTGGCGAGGCGGCCGCGCTGGGTAGGCTAGGGAGCAGCCAGGGCTCCGCGGGCCGAGGCGCGCAAGCGGGGGAGGGCGCTGCCGGCGGGCGGGCGAGGCCGGCGATGGCGGCGACGTGGCGAGGGCGGACGCAGGCGCGGCGAACAGGGGCGGCGGACGGCGCGCGGGTCGCGGGAGGCGCGCGTCGGCGACGCGAGACGGCGAGCTTGGGCCGGAGGGGGCCGCGCGGCGCCGGCGGGCGCGCGGAGCCGCGGCGGGAGGAGGCGGCTGAGGTTGGGGAGGCACGGAGGTGGGGCGGCTCGAGCGGCGGGTCGAGGACGTGAGGGGCGAGGCGGCGCCGGAGGAGCGACGCTGGCGAGCGAGGCGCGGAGGTGGGGTGGCGAGCGAGGCGGCGGGACCGGAGGGCGGTGAGCGAGCGCGGATGGGAGAGAGGGAGGAGGGGAGAGGGAGCTCCGGCGAGCGGCGGCCTGAGCGGCGCGAGGAGGAGGAGAGGGAGCTCCGGCGAGCGGCGGCCTGAGCGGCGCAAGGAGGGGAGACCGCCGGCTGCTGCGCGCAGAGGGAGCGAGCGCGCGGGGGCGCCTGGGAGGAAGAAGGGAGGGTGGAGCGGTCGCGTGGGGGAGGGTGGGCCTGGTGGGGCCGGGGGCAGGTGGGGAACGCGTGGGCGCTGGGTCGGTGTGGGGCGCGGGGCAGAGGAGGCTGGTGTGCGTGTGTGTAGCGCGTGTGTGGTGCTGCAGGTGGGCCCGGGGTGAACAGGGACGGGACCAGGTGGAGGGAGTGGCTGGGGAGGCTGCGTGTGTGTGGGGTGTGTTGTGAGGGAGTGGGGGTGGGCTTAGCCTAGGTGGTAGCATAGGATTGGTAGAGGAGAGGGAGAGGGTGTGGTGTCAGGTGGGGATTGGGTGGGGTGAGGTGGAGAGGGCTGGGTAGAATAGGTTGGGTAGGTTTAGGAATTAGGTGGGACTGGTTGGTTGGACCGATTGTTTGGACTGGGGGTGGTCGTTCGGGTCGAATCGGCCCGTTCGACTGCCCCCACTAAAATAATATAATATTTTATATGTTTTAACCGGGCCGTTTGCAAACCGTAGAAGACAAACAAAAATAATCCGGAGACCCGGGGTTTGCATTTTGAAAACAAGACGGGCGTTTAGAAAATAAAGACAGGTTTTTCTGCAGATGGTTTGATGCAAGCAAAAGCAAGATGATGACGATGCTCAAATGCAATGTGGCATGATGACATGAGCATGCGGTCATGATGATGCAATGCACAAAATCAACGCGATTTTCTAGTAGTGGTTTTGCGGGATGCCACACCCCCCTCTCTCTCCTCTCTCTCCCTCCAGCCACATCCCACCCACACACGCACGCAACTCACACAGAGCACACACGCGCGCCCCACGCCCACCTGGTCCGCCCTGGACCCACGCCCCCGACCCCACCACGACCTCACGCGCCCCTGCCCCGCGCCGTTCCCCAACCTCGCTCCTCTCCCTCGTTCTCCTCTCCCTCCCCCGACCATGCTCCCTCCCCGCCGGCGCCGCCGCGGCACACCTCCGCCTCGTCGTCCTGCGCCGTGCCCCCGAGCTGTCTCCCCGCCCCGCCTCGGCTTCCCCCGTCGCCCGTCGCCACCTCTGGCCCTGGTCCGCCTCGCCGACCTCGTCGCCAGCAGAGCCGTCCCCTCGCTGCGGTCTGCACCGTCTCGAGCTGCTCGTGGGCCTGCTGCCGTTCTCAGAACCACCCCGACAGCTGTTGGGGTACCATGTTCTATGAGCTCAAGGTGTCATGTTGGTGATAAAGAACCTCTTCAAGAGCTACCCGACGTTGTGCCGATGTGGTGGGTAATACATCGTCTATGCGCCGCATGGCAAGATCTTCGGAACAATCCCAACCTAGACCGCTGGAGTGCGACAACAAGATAGAACCCCGACGGAACCCCGAAGACGGAATCCGAACCTGTCGGAACGACAAGTTCTTCTACCCGACACGCCAAGTTCGTCCTCCCGGAACCGAAGGCCGTGGACGGTAAGTTCCCGGGTTCAAGGGCGTCAAGACCCCGACTTCGAAGACCGAACCCGTCGAACCCTGAACCCTGAGCCCGGACCCCGAACCCCGGAACCTCAAGTTCGTCGAACCCTAATGTGTGACCCCTTTCCCGAGCCCTATTTTATAAATGCTAATATAAAACCTGTTGCATATTAAATTGTCATACTCGCATGCATATTGGTGTGGTTTGGGGGCCTTATGCCGATTCACCTCATAATTAAATATGGGGCCCATATGCGGACAATCTAGTCTTATATTGGCCTCATTTAAATTGTGTAGCGAACCGGTAACTTATCTTGCCCTGTTGTTACAACATTTAATTTGCGGGGTAGCTAAACAACATGAACCACCTAATTAATTGTCGGGACCCCGGTTCCGTTTAATATTGCCTAATTGCATCGCATCTTTGCCTTGCCATACATCATACATGCATCATGCCGATCTTCTGCCGTTGTATTAAATAGTGCATCCGGTGTTTATTCTAGTGTTTTGCTTCTTCGCGGATAAGGCCGTTGAGTTGATGTGAGCTTCGACCCGATCTTCGGATGAACCTTCGACAATGTTTTCAGGCGAGCATCTCCCCCCCTTTCTACCTATCTTATTTTATAGTATTTATTCCCTCCTGTTGATCTATTGCTATTTGTGTTGCGATGCTCTAGTTTCTGTATCCGTGATATCCCTTGCAGCCCTATATTGCCTTGGACACATCCTATTACCTGTTGTTTGGTAGATAGTTGGACTTGCGCGTCATAGTCGCTTGCTCAAGTGCTGTTGCGTGTCGTCAAGTGCCACATTTGTTGGTGTATGGCCGTATGTTGATGTTGGAGATGATCATGGTTTTACTTTTCGTTCACTTTAATTCCTGTTTAACAACTAAAATTGAAGTAAGTAAGTAGAGGCATCGGTGGGTGATAGATAACATTTGGTTTCCGACCGCCCACTTGTGTCCCGTAGGACCCCGAGTACTTGATACCTGTTCCTTGATTTATCGCGCTATCCACATACGGGGAATTATGGGCCCCCCTTAGCCAGAGCTTGATTCAGTCTTATTTCTTGGGGCCACAAACTAGTTTGAGGTTTTATTTACGATCCTGTACTTATGCCATGCTACTGCTTTATTTACGATTGTGCGATGGATAGCACACTGTACTGTTTAGGTAAGCGGAGTGTTTTCGCGGTATCGACACCCCGAGTTTTCGGGTTCCCAGTCGTTTACAGCCATTGTCGCAAACCTTGAGTCCGTCTCGGAGTCAGCTAGCTTCGTTGCGGGTCTACTCAATGGGGTGGCCCCCTGAAATATTTATGAATCCTGTGATTGCTTTGTCGTGAAAGCCTCGTTGGGTTTTGATTTGGTTTTTCCGAGGTTGATCGTGTGTGTGTTGCTATTTGTGCACCCCGGCCGGGTTAAAACTTTTTGAAAGCCGTGTCCGCGGTTATGGACGACTTGGAGCACAGTATCTCGATCATAGACAACTATAACTAAAGTAGTGCTATAAATTTGACTTTATAATGACTAGTAATCAGCTTCACTATGATGGAATGGCTAATTAAAACTGCCAACAATTGCTTGCTTGGGTTGTCGTTGGCAACCATTATACCTGACTAGTAAGTATTGCAACTACAACGGAATGGCTAAATAAAAGTACCAACAACTGCTGGGTTTTGGGTTTTCTCATGATAATTGTATTTGACTAGTAAGTGTCGCAACTACAATGGAATGGTTAACTAAAAATTGCCCACTGCTTATTTTATCAGGATGAATATCTATACCTGACTAGTAATCGCTGCAACGGTAACTGAATAAATAAAACTGCCAACTGTGTGAGTTCCTTGGTTGACTTCCTCGGGTGGTCTCGAGGGGGAAACACCAGGATGGGTTTGTTTGGTGGTAATGCCAGGTTGGTTCCGAGTAGGTCTTTCTTATCCCTCTCTGATCGCCGACAGTTGTATCGAGTCTCTATAGGTTGTTTAGTGCATGCTGCCGCTGCCGCTTCAGTCCACCATACCTATGTAGGAGAGGACCGCCGAATTCTAGTCTCGCCGTGTACTGGCCTCAGTACTGACGCTCCTCTTTTTCTTTTGCCTTTTGTCGGCACCCCTTTTGTTTAAGCAGGTTTTGAGATCGACATCGTTAGCAGGGTTACCCTTCCGGCTTGGCCTAGGCAGGGTTATGGACGCCATTGGTTATTCTTCAGGGCTCTTAGCCCCATTTGCATCTTGTCCGTAGTCGGACGCTCTATCATTTTCAAGGTGATTTGGATCTTTGTATATTACATTTGTATTCTTGACTCATGGAGTCGCTGTTATATATATCTGTTCTGTGGGTCCCATCGAGGACTGTTGTGTAATGTTATTACTTCGTTTTCCACCCGCACGAAAGTGCCTGGTGGGCACCTTTCAATCGTTTCTATGCGGGTTTGGCGGGTTTCGCTAAAACTTGCATAGGGCCGATTCTGAGGGTGTTACAATGGGTTTGCTCCGCGTTGTCGCGGATGACGATGCCACTCTGCCTTGGCAGGGGCATATCCATACGACGGTGAGCCTTGGGGTCTTCGCGATGTCGGGGGAGCGGGGCGGTGGCGATGGGCGATGAGGTTGGGCCTTTTCTCCGTGGTCGGAGGATATGGGGATAGCATCCTTCCTGTTGTGTGCATCCCTTCGTCTTCGTTCTGATGAACCCGTCTGGGACCCGACGTCAAGAGGAGATCTGTCCCTTGGCGGCTTATACTGGCTAGACTGGCAAAGCGTTGGGTCAGACTCAAGCCTCTAAGAGGTGGCCTTTTCCTGCTGCTTTACCGCCTTGGCCACTAGGTCGTAGACCTGGTCCACTGCCTCAGGTGATCTATCCTGCTCCAGAAGGGTCTTGGCGACGGCGAGGTTGAGGAGAGGAGTGGGCATCATCTTCCTGCCTTCACTGTCAATGTATGGCTTGGCTTGTGCCAGCTTCGGGGGAGCCCATCCTAGGTTTCGCCGTACACCAGGATCGTTGATGACGCGAGCCAGAGCTTTCTTGGCCTTCTGCTGCTGCAGCAGAGTCTTGTACTCGGCCTCCATTGCTCTAGCTTTCTCTATGGATTTCTACGCGTTGACCAGATCTCGATCTAGCTTAGCGCCTTGCTCCGCGATGGCCTGCGCTTCCTCCAGCAGCTGCTGGCGCTTCTCGTCAAGCCGGGTCACGTTCCGGATATGAGCGACGGTCAGTGGCTCGATGAGGAGATTATCGTACATCACTCTATCAGCTGGAGTAACTTGGGAAGCAGCAGACGTACATGCCGGAGGTGGCAAGTTTGCGGTGTTGTTGCTCGGGCCGGTGCCGAGTTCCTGCGGCTGTTGCACTGGGTTAGGCGGAGGGGCATGACCTTTGCGTGATCATTGTCGGCAGCAACAGGTGGTCCCTTCCCTTTGTCCAGAGCTGTAGGCGGAGCTCGTCCGGGTTGATCTTCATCCATCGTCGTCCCAATGGTGACAAACACCTCTTAAGACGTGACAGCGTTGTTGGCTTGCTCGTCGCGTGTGTACTCCTCTTCCATCTCCTGCATGGCGGAGTCTAGCTCTTCTGGACTGAAGTCTATATCCTCTGAATCTGCACTAAAGTCGGCGTATAGCGCGTCGATCACAGAGTCGGAGGGTGCCAGGACCTCCTCGATGATGGGGGGTGGAGGTGCAATAGCAGCAACGATGACTGGAGGTGGTGGTGCAACTGCGGCGATGGCGGCCGGAGTCGGTGGTGGCGGTGGCTGAATCGGAGGGGCTCCGTCAATGAGCGCAAGCGCTGTCTGAGCCGCCGCTTTGGCTTCCGCGTAGTTGTTGACGGTGTTTACCATGCTTTCGAACGTAAGACGCCCCGAAGCCTGCTGCCGCCTTAGATAATGCCGGAGAAGTGTGCCATGGTCCAGTCCTTCCACAAAGTGATACATGGAATCATCATTGGGGTAATGTGCCAGGTCGGCCCTTATACGGAGCCACCTGGCAAGGTAATCGCAGGGGTTTTCGCCCTCTCTCTGAACGCAACGCGCCAGATCGAAGATGGTAACCATGCCGACGAACTTGGATCTCTGCTGTCCAGATGCACGGACGAAGCTGGTGGAATTGCAGTGATCTTCCACCTTTATATCCTGCATAGGGGCGGTTTGGGCGGGCCTTGAATTTTTCCGATCTTTGCCGGCAAACTCCGAGGAGAGATCCGACATTGATCCTTCCGCGAACGTATCCTGCCCGTAGGTAGTCCGTGCCGGTCTTGATGCTCCTCCGACTCCCAGGGAACTAGTGCCCGAGTCGGTTTTGTCGATGAAGGAGTGGATATCTCCGATAGGAACGATCGAACACCGTGTAGGGTTCGTCTTCGCCGGGATCCAGAACTCGTCGGGAGGGACGATCGAAACATTGTCGGAGAAGAGAACGCGACCGATGGCTACGGTTTTGCCGATTCCCGCGAAGATCTTGGTCCTCGCCCGCTGAAGAGCCTGAAGCGCCTCTTGCCCCACGGTGGGCGCCAACAGTCGTGGTATTGCCGACAAATACGCCATGGAGGGGTCCTCACAGTGCGTGTTTAGAGACGTGGGGGAAGGTGGATGGTTGACGGGTACGAGGTAACACAGCTTACCCAGGTTCAGATCCCACAACGGTGGCGAAATCCTACTCCTGCTATAAATCACTATAATGGCAATACACCGAGTTATAGGGATAGGTTCGCTGTGCGAGTTTATGTGAAGTTGTGCCCTAAAGGCTCCCATAGGCCCGACTTATATAGTTGCCAGGTCCTAGGGTTACAAGGAAAAGTCCTAGCCGGACAGGTTACAGAGTCCTACACCGTCTATTACTAGCCTAGCGTGTCTTATACTCCAAGGCTCCGGGTACGCTGGTGACTCCACCGTAGCCTTCCTTTATCCGGCATGGACCTCCCTTCTGGATCCATCTAACTAGGCCGCCCAGCAGGCCATGGGCCATGCTACCAACTATGGGCCACCCGAGTTATCCGGATAAGAGACATGCTATGAGGATACCCATATAGCATATCCCCAACAGTTCCCTCGCCTCTCTTCTCTCTCTCCCTCTCCCCATGTATCTCTCTGCAGGAACCACCTCGCGTCGCTCCAACTGACTGCCAACCATGAGTGCCTCATGCCGCCACCCAAGGACACTAGGCCCCACGAGCTCTCCTCCTATGTCGTGTCGGGCACTCACCTTCAACACGCTGCTTCGCCATGGATGTCACAGTCCACGCCTCACGTCGTGCTCCGACCACATCTCTTCCTCCCTCTGCCCCTCGTCCTTGTCCGTTGCGGGGACACAAAAAAACACTCGGGCTTTTGGGCCACCGGACCAAGCACGAAACCAGTTGGACCGTATTTTTTTCATTTTCAGACAGGTGGGCCGCCCGGCATGACACGAAAGGTTGTTGGGCCACACCGGGCGGGTCGTTCCAGGCCTATGGCCACCGTTAGCCAGGCTAACTATATGTGTTTTAAAAAAAAAACTATATGTGATTCGGAAGTCGGGACTCGGTCTGAGAAAATCCAACGGGGTCGATCGCCTACATAAAGTGCAAAAGCAAAATCTTCCCTTCCTCCCCGCCTGAAGGCTGTAACCATGCGGCGGCACTACGCCGTGCTCCTGCGCCGCGCGGCTTCGCTGCCGTCCCTGCCGCTCGTTTCCTCCCTCCACGCCGCGGCGCTGCGCCGAGGTGCGGTCCTTGTACCCTCGCTCATCCACGCCTATTCCGCCTGCGGCGACCCAGCCTCCGCGCGCAGCGTGTTCGACGGATTGCCCGCACAGGAGCAGACGCTCTCCGCCCGCACAGCGCTGGCCAGCGCGATGTCGGCGCACGGACGGTGCCGAGAGGTACCCGGCCTCTTCATTGGACGGGAGAGGGAGATGGACGATAAGGCAGTGACGGTGGTCCTCGCCGCATGCGCGAGGGCCGGGATGGTGGCGGAAGGGAGGGCGGTGTTCGCAAGGGTGAGGAGGCCGGCGCTGCAGCACTACACGTGCATGGTCGAGATGCTGGGACGGGTCGGGCAGGTCGAGGAGGCCGAGGGGTTGGTGGTCCGGATGGAGGCATGCCCGGACAGGGTTATCTTCGCAGTGCTTCTCGCAGCCTGCAGGGAGCACCGCCGCGTCGACGTGGCTGAGAGAGTGGCTAGGTTGATGCGTGGCTATGGTATTGCCTGAATTTTTGCAGTCTGACAAGTGAGGAGCTGACCATTTTGTTGGCCGGATATCAGTGGCGTCTCTCTTTCTCTATGATTTAGAGCTGAAAGCAAATTGTTGGGTTAGTGCTAATGGTGGTTCTTCTTGAAGTTCATTCTGTAATGCAGTACAACACCACGCAGCTACCTGGCAGATGAGATCTGAAATTTGTCGGAGTCTGTGATATGAAGCTGATAACAAATGGTTTGCTTGATGGTAATGGTGGTTCTTCTTGAAGTTCATTCTGTAATGCAGTACAACACCACGCAGCTACCTGGCAGATGAGATCTGAAATTTGTCGGAGTCTGTGATATGAAGCTGATAACAAATGGTTTGCTTGATGGTAATGGTGGTTCTTGAAGTTCATTCAGTCTGGCGGTGCAACACAAGCTTTTTCTTTGAAGGGGACAACGGGGGGCGAAATGCCCACCTGATTTTTCATTTCCAAGCTAGCCCAGAGACAGTGAAATCTGATTTTTTTTTAAAGTCTGTGTCAGTGCTTGTTGTGGGTGGCAAAGACCGACAAGGAATTCTTGCATTGGATGAACCACATGACTGTCAGCTCACTGCATCACTTGCCCTGTAGGGACACACACTTTCTATCAGATTGCTGTAAAATGAGTAATTTGAGGACTATAGGCCATCTGCAATAGAATGCCTGTTGATTTTCTTATTTCTTCACTGTGTTGGCTCTTGGATTAACTCATACTGCGACGGCAACATAGAGACACATCCAAACTTATAGACAAAGCTGTCAAACTTGAGTGAATTTCTGAGGAACAGTTTTCAATCAAATGCTTTTCAAGCTAGATGTAGAGGAACTCTATGAACTGTCAAACTAATGCATGTCTGCTTACTGAGTTTTGCACCTTTTTTCTCGAGAAAATGCAAATGACCTTTGCGTTTCTAGGTTACAACCTCCTAGGAGGCAGATTACAAGATAAATCTACCACATCAGTGCACATCCCAAGTGGATCACCTTGCAGCGCACAGTCACAAATCCCATAATCTATGAAACAAGGTTTGTATCTTTTATGAGTGAATCAAAGAAATGGAGCTGTGATTCCCAAGAAACTGTGGTGAGGTCTGTTAGGATTCAGTTTGAGATAACTCAGAGTTCTGGCATTCTCTCATGGTGGAAATGTAGTTGCTTCTATGGTTCAGTTCAGTACTTCAGTGTACCAAGTATAAAGCGGATGCTCAAAATTGTTTTCTTCACTCTTGTGCTTGCTGCCATGGCAACCACTACATCATATTCTGGACATATATGCCTTGATGCTTGAGTGACTTAGCTCTTGCGATGTAATCTTGAGTTGATGTGAAACATCGGTCTAGCATGTGACTGAAGCTCTTGAAATTCTCCAGATGACTTACACATGGGTTCAAGAGAATACAGAGTTGGGCTTTGCTGGTAGGGGACAGAACAACTGCAGCCTGATGGAAAACTAGCTGGAGAAAGGGATAAGTTCAGGGGCATCAATCTCTGATCAGAGCAGCTCTTCCCTTTGCCAGACAGTGCTACCGATGCCGACAGATCAAGATAATGGATAAACAGGCAATCAGTGGTTCACAGGAAAGACAAGGGGTGGAGGACGTTCCAGCTGCATCCTCGGAGGAAATTCTGACGGTGAACTGGTCTGTCATGGCACTTTGCGACGAAGGATTGCATCGCAGCCGCACATATTTCTGCAGGTTACGGTTTCAGTTTTTATTAGCAGAAGGTACCGGATTCAGGACCCCCTGTTCGCGTCGGTTGTCTGCCAAGAGCAGCACAGCCGTTGCTTTCGGTTTGCCTGAGTGGAGCTGGAGTGCAAGCCTGCAATGCTGCTCCAAACGGAGAGCTGCCATACAAAGCTACGGTTAGCGTTGCTTCCACTCTTGGTTTATTCGTCATGGTCTGATCGCACTGCAATACCGCATGCATCCCATGTTTGTGTTTTCCATGTTCCTGTTTTGCTGGTGGTAGACAAGTCCTTTATACTCCTCCGACCCATATTAATTGACTCAAATTTGTCTAAATTTAGATAAACCTAGACACTATTTAGTATATAGGTTCATCCAAATTTTAAAAAATCCAAGTCAACTAATATGGATTGGAGGGAGTAGTATTTTCTTGTTTCTAACCGAAACTCGGATTACCTTGTCTTTTCTTATTTTTGACTGTTTATTTGTCCTAAATAATCCTTCTTGTAGCTCTTAATCGCACTTTGTGTCCACTTTTGAACTTGCATTTATCTCTGGCGCCTGACGTTGGTGCCAACCTAAGAGCAATTCCAATTATTGCTTTGGATCTGACAGAATTCACTCCGGACATGGAGACGCAATTGATCAGATTTGGCTATTTCTACGGGCAAACCCTAAGATGAGATAAAGTAGAGCTAGTATTTCTTCGATAGCTCAGCCTTGCCCACCTCTGGAACTTATATAGTTTTGTACAATGTCATTAATCAGTTGTTACAAGCCTAAACAGTAAAGTTAAACAGTGACGCCAGCTTCAAACTCCACCGTGCTGGAGTTTCACGGTCATCTCCATCCGTCCGATCTTCATAATCAGCCCGAGACGTTAGGCAAGTTCTGTCTGAAGTTAACTGACGAACTGAAGACAGGCGGTGGGAGACAGCCAGACAGCCCCGATTTGGCCGGAAAAACCAGTTACCAAATCCGGCCAGATCTCTCCCTCCGCACCCACCATCGACCGACCCCATATAAACGTCGCTGTCCAGCGTCTCTCTCGGAGGCAACACACGAACCAGATCCGCCAAGTACGCACAGTACAATGACTATACCCACGTCCCTACTCGCCGCCTCCTGTAACCCACCCTCCATAACGGCGCTGGATGCCTCCGGCCGAGGAGCCCTCCCGCCCTGGGTCCTCCTCGAGACGAGGGTCTACTTCGCCCACCGCGACGACTCCACCGCGGCCAGCGCCAAGACGAGCAGAGACGAGCACGAGATCGTGGTCTCCATCCGCTTCGCCGACCCGCCGGCGCTCTCCCACGTCTGCCTGCACTGCCCGACCCTCTCCACCACCAACTTCGTCGGCGAGCCTCACCTCATCCGCTCCCACGAACAGTTCCTCCTCCTCCACCTGCCGCTCACCTGGCCCACCAGCGGGATCCCGAAGAGGTCAGACGAGTACTACATGTACCAGGTCACCCTTACCCATGGGAAGAAGAAACCCGAGCTCTCCCGTATCCCGGACCCCAAACCTTGCCTGCTCCTGCCGACCGATCTCGGCATCTACTGCCCCGCCGACGCTCCCGGAGAGTACATCCTCGCCGGCCTCTGCCCGACCCGTAACGCCGAGGCGCACGAGCTCCACCTCTACTCCTCAAAAACAAACGCCTGGACCATGAAACGCGCTCGCTTGGCCAACCCAAAGTGGGAGGAGGAGCACCTTCCCGTCAGGCCACACAAGGTGATCCCGCTCGGCGGGAGCCTGCTGGGCTGGGTCGACCTCTGGAAGGGCGTCCTGGTGTGCGACGTGCTCTCTCCGTACCGCGTGGTGTTCCTGCGCTTCGTCCCGTTTCCCGGGAGGTTGCCCGGGAACACGACCTGCCATTTGTGCCCCTGGAAGGTCCGGGACTTCGTCGCCTGCAC
Source organism: Avena sativa (assembly GCA_916181665.1). Taxonomy (NCBI): domain Eukaryota; kingdom Viridiplantae; phylum Streptophyta; class Magnoliopsida; order Poales; family Poaceae; genus Avena; species Avena sativa. The sequence goes on from OV702282.1 coordinate 204,157,032, forward strand.
CAACGGAGCGCTCAAGTTCGTCGAGATCGAACATTTCCCGGAACCGTCCTCGGAAAGCGTGGCTGCGGAAGATCCTCCGGATATAGTCTATGACGATCCACCACCCTCTGCGGAGCCCAATGATGATCGCGACACCGAGCCGCCTAGCTTATTTGGCTGGAGGTGCATCATGTGGAACAGAGTGCTCTCCGGCGACTGCTGGCTGAAGGGGTGCGATGTCCGTTCTCATGACATGTTGGTTCACAACGCTAGCCCTTCTGCTTTGTTGGCGGCTGGGCTGGGCTGGGGAAACTCCTACGAGATAATCGACCTGTTACCATCTTTCCCCAACCTGAGCATCCATGGCGACGATGTTGTCCACTTGAAATCCTTGCTGAGGTTGGACCTCCATGACGTCCCCAAGAGACACATGATCTCTATCGACATGAGAAGTAAAGCACTGAAAACGTTGGTACCTTGTGCTGCTCCTGCTAGACTGGATGCCTACTGCCCCCACTTCACCTGCGCGTTGTCAAGTCATCTCAGCAACACTCCAGGTAATTAATTACTGAGCAGGTTGCATAATTATGCGCTGTTCAAAAACAAAGGCTATGTGCTTCTTTTGTCGCGTGCTGCATTTGTACGTGTCTTTGTCGTTGCTGTGTTTAGCAAAACAGGAACAGAGGTGTAATAATCCAAGTAATACTAGCTTGAATGTGCAATTCAGCTTCATAGTGAACCTTATTTATGATGACTACTACAATGATTTTTTTGAATTTCCGTCCGTTTGGGTCCGGCCGCGGTCGATTTGGGGAGGGGTCTAGCCTGTCTGGCTAGCCACGCCTAGCGGCGCAACCCATTTGTCCGGTCTAGGCGTGCCATTTTTTTGAAATTCAAACAGAAATCGTTCGTGCTAAAACTGGCAAAGTTCATACTTAATTTACATTCAAAATATAAAAACCAGAATTTAAACTACTCCTAACCCTAGCTACCGATCTTCGCGCGCCGATGCCTTCTCGTCCATCTACAAAGGTTGATGTACTCCGACGACGTACAGAGGTTGAGCGGCGGCTGACGAGGTTTAATCTCGTCAATGCCCATTGTTATGGACTTGGGTTTTGGAGAAGATGGGGATGCTGGAGATCGTGGCACGGTTAACAGACAAGCAACCAGGGGACACGAGATTTACCCAGGTTCAGGCCCCCGGAGGAAAAACCCTACTCCTGCTTGTCTGCTCTTGATTACAGCGGAACCGAAGGTTACAGGGTGCGCAGATTCGATCTGGCGTGGATGCGTGTGCGAAAGTATGAGTCGAGAGATCCAGGACGTGCCCTCCTAGCCTTTATATAGACTTAGGCAGGTCCCGGGCATAGTCCTAGTCGGTTACAAGTTCGTCGAGATCGAACATTTCCCGGAACCGTCCTCGGAAAGCGTGGCTGCGGAAGATCCTCCGGATATAGTCTATGACGATCCGCCCTCTGTGGAGCCCAATGATGATCGCGACACCGAGCCTCCTAGCTTATTTGGCTGGAGGTGCATCATATGGAACAGAGTGCTCTCCGACAACTGCTGGCGGAAGGGGTGCGATGTCCGTTCTCATGACATGTTGGTTCAGAAACGCTAGCCCTTCTGCTCTGTTGGCGGCTGGGCTGGGCTGGGGAAACTCCTACGAGATAATCGACCTGTTACCAACTTTCCCCAACCTGAGCATCCATGGTGACGATGTTGTCCACTTGAAATCCTTGCTGAGGTTGGACCTCCATGACGTCCCCAAGAGACACATGGTCTCTATTGACATGACAAGTAGAGCACTGAAAACATTGGTACCTTGTGCTGCTGCTGCTAGACTGGATGCTTACTGCCCCCACTTCACCTGCGTGTTGTCAAGTCATCTCAGCAACACTCCAGGTAATTAATTACTGAGCAGGTTGCATAATTATGCGCTGTTAAAAAAACAAAGGCTATGTGCTTCTTTTGTTGCGTGCTCCATTTGTACGTGTATTTGTCGTTCCTGTGTTTAGCTAAATAGGAACACAAGTGTAATAATGAAGGAAACTTGTTAATGGCTAAATCCTGATGGTGTTGACTCACATTATTGCCTTTTTGCATCTTTCAATTGGCTCTATGCATTGCTAAACGGATGCGAACTACTGATCATTATATATAGCTTGAAGCCTTGAATGTGCAATTCAGCTTCACAGTGAACCTTATTTTATGATGACTAGTACAAATGATATGTCTTGAATTTAACAGCTTTTTGTGCTCCTCGTAAATACAGATTTGGCTGAGGCTGTACAAGCAAGTAATTCTGAGAACGTGAATGCAGCTCCGCCCCAGATTATTCAAGCAAGCCACTCTCAGAACATAACTGAAAATGAATGCCCAAGGCAAGTTTCAACTTCCATAATGTGAAGATCTCCACTGTTTCTTTTTTACATGACGTTTGAGGTCTTCTCTTTCTTGGAACTTCTGTTTCAGGTCTTGTGCCCAGGATGTAATCGGTGCACCAAGTCGAGCCCAGAATGGTGGGCCGAACATTGATTTTTCATTGGTACGTCTCTATCTGTATATCCTATGGCAGACGTGTCCATTCTTCATCTCCATGCAGTTAAATTAACAGCCTAGATGTTTCCTTTCCAGGCACCCCAGCAGAGCTTTGGCTTGTATTACAATAGGAGCCACCGTGCGTACGCTGATGACACACGCCCAATATATGGCAACAACCAGTGGCCATGGCCATCGCAGCAGCAGCCAACATACCAGCCTAACTACTCACCTCGTCCCAGTTCGTTCTCGCCAGGATCAGGTACATATGACACTGACGAAGATTGTGATGTAGTGCCGCCCTTTCTCTGTATAGCTATCTTGGAACGATTCCTCCTGTTAAAATTTGTTTGCTCGTGGAGAATTCTAAACCTTGCAAATCTTTATAGTCATGATTTTAGGAATGCATATAAAATTGACTCACCAGGCTGTGGTTCTCGCTATGGATTATACTTGCCTGTGTAGCATGATAAGAGCCGTGCATGCATTTTTTCTACCGAACTTGGATACAAAGTTGGCGAGACTTTCATGGCATGGAATATACAAGTGCTTAGCACCTTGTTTGGGGGCCTGAAAGTTTCGCAAGATTGTCATGATTTATGAATTAACCATGCTAAAATTAATGATCTTTGTAATGGTAGTGGCCATTATTCAAGTTGTGGCTCCGATAGTAGTCTTTATTACCTTTCAAATTTGAAAGAGGCTGGAGATTCTCTTGAGCATCTTTACCGACATGATTAGTATAGATGTAACAAACTTTAGTCAGAAACTCCATTTGCATTTTGCCAAATAGATAATAGTACAAACCATCACCCTAAGGGCAAAGAAGCCTGCATCTGCACATGAAGTTGCTCTGGTGAAACTTAGTGTACTTTTTAGCGCCTGATGCGATTATGAAGGGGACTAACAAGTTTCACCAGCTCATGGTTTAAAAAGTGAACTTCTATAGTTACTACTTGTCTTACATGAAATCCATAGTAAGTGGAGTACTTGAATTTTGTTGGACGTAATATTTTGAGTTCTTGACTCCTACTAATTAACTCTGCTTTTGCTGAATGTGGCGTATATCCGTGCAGTGAACGTCCATCCGGCGTACCCTGTGTTCAACGCAGCCGCATTTGGACCGATGACACATCCACCTCCATTTGTGCTGCCAACACCTTTCAGCACACAGTTGCCGTCAGTACTTCCTCCAGTGTCTGGCCACTCTCTTGGCAGCAGCGGACACCGAATGCCACGTGGACACCCACCTTATGAACCCTCCTGGCAAATTGTTTATCCTTACTACTAGGTGGCGTGCCATGCTGCCTTGTTGCGATGTTGACTCTTGTTTAGAGATGGTTTGGAGTTGAAAACACCGAGTGGAGCAATTGGGAAGTAGCAGTGGCGGGACAAATGGATAAATCCAGGGGCATCAGCCTCTGATCAGGGTGCATTTTCATGTACAACCACGACTCCACGAGTCTCTTGTGGCTGTCAGAGCAGCTCCTCCCTGTGCCAGACATTCCTACACCGAGGCCGACAGATTGAGATGATGGATAAACAAGCAAATCAGTGGTTGGCAGCAAAGGGGCAAGGAGGAGTGGAGGACCTTCCTTCCAGCGGCATCCTAGGAGGACATACCGACATTGAACTCGCCTCTCATGGCGTTTTCCCGCCAAGGGTTTGTTCTTTTGTTCGCGGAATGTACCGGATTCAGACCCTCGTGTGATGGTGCCGTCTGGTCGACGGTTTTGCCTGCCTGCCAAGAACGAACAGCACAGCCGTTGCTTTCGGTTTTCTGAGTGGTGCTGGAGTGCAAGCCTGCAACTCTCCAGAGTCCAGGCTGAGAGCTGCCGTGCGAGGCTACAGTTAGTGTTGCTTTCACCCTTTGGTTTACTCGTGCTTGATCTGACTGCACTGCAATTCCGCGTACATGCAATGCTTGTGTACTTCCGTGTGCTTCTTTTGCTGGTGGTAGATAAGTCATGTAGTTTCTTTTTTTCTTGACTGAAACTTGGCTTACCTTGGACTTATGGATTGGAAAAGTCAGTTTGTTTTTACTTTTTTTTTCACGGCGCAGAGGCAGAATATTCATGGTCCCTTTGGTGACTTAAAAGCATCTCTAGCAGTGATTAAACACACGAAAACTGTAAAATAACTGCCAGTTATCAGTTTCACGGTGGAGTCAAAAAAAAATCATCGACGGGCCCGGTGAAATCCTGCCGTCGACTGGTACATAGGCGGGCTGGGGAGTGAAAACTGAGCCTGCCCTGTAGTTTGCCATTTCACGCGGGAGGTATTTTTCAGCTTGCCTCCTTCCCGCTTCCGCGCCGCCGCCGCCGATCTCCCTCCATACCCACGCCGCTGGACACAGGACCGAAGCTCCACCAGCCGCTACCGAGCTCGCTCCACCTCTCCATGTGTCTCTTGCCATAGGATTTGCGGCGGGATCCCCTTCCGCTAGGGCGGTGGCGGTGGAGGCCAAGATTCCCGCCGGCGCGAGGCCGAAGAGGAAACGTCAGGGCAACCACGTTGTGGCGCCTGCTGCTGGACCATCTCCTGGTGCGTCGCCGTCGTCCCTGCCGCATGAGGCAGCCTCCGTCGTGGCGACAGCGAAGCAGCGCGCCCGATGCCAGGAAGAGGAAGCAAAAGCAGGTGGCCAAGATTTCCGCTGGTTGTCATAGCGTTGCCTCTTCGCACGCAGCCAACGTGTTCGGGCAGGGTGCCGCAAGGTGAGCACGCTTCTCTTTCGTGAAATTAGATGATGCTTCTCCTTCGAAAAACCTTGCAGGTTCTAAAATTAGTCATAGATCCCTTTAGCTCCAATGGTCTCCCAGCGGGTGAATCGTTCATGGACCTCCTCAAAGAGACCACTGTCAACCTTGACGATGAGCCATTGTAGTACGGCGATGAGGCCGACGAGGTCGAGGAAGACGATGATGCGCATCTTGACTTGGAGGAGGTTGAAGAAGAGGTGTTCGATAAGGCAACCAAGAATACAACAAGGAAGAAGCGCTCGGTGAACTACACTGAGATGGAAGACGTTTTCCTCACAAGTGTCAATTGACGCGGTCACCTACACGGATCAAACCGGCAAAAAGTTATTTTCAAAGGATTGAAGACAAGTTCTTAAAAATTATGTCTCGTGTTGCTAAATCGGTGTACCGCCCTTACCGAACCCTCCAAGAACAATGGGATGTGATCAAGCCATCTTGTAGCCGTTGGTCCTGAGCCTTGCAACAAGTGCGCCTAAATCCTCCTAGTGGCATTCTTCATCTCAAATTCAATTCCCAACTAGGCCATCGGATGCAGTAGTTCATTGTTTATGTCATTGGTCATCTCATTATGATGCTAGGACCATGTTTCCAATGAGAGATACAAGGCTATGAAGATGTCCAAGGGGAAACCTTTTACACTTCAACATTGTTGAAAGTTGCATGAACATATTCCTAAATAGAATTTGAGGGACCAAGAGGCACCAACCAAGAAAGAAGTTATGAAGGAGATGGATGATGCTAGTGACGAGGAAAAAGGAAGAAACAAGGGGAAGCTAGAAGGCAACAAGAAGGCAAATAAGAGGATCAAGCTTGAGGTAGAGGCATCATCTTTGCATGGCAAGATTGATGAGATGGTCAAATCAAAGGAAACCTTGATGATGAAAATGATGGAGGCAAATATCAAGATGAATGAAAAGAAGAATGAGATGAAGCAATCAAGTTGGAAAGCAATCCGCAACAAGGCCAAGTGCAACAAGGAGATGGAGGAGAGGAAGTTGAAGATAAAGAAAACCAAATCACTGAGGGAGCTCATGGCCGAGGAGAAATATGTGATGATGATGGATACATCCAAGATTAATGAGCAACATAAAATGATGCTATCAGACATCTTGGAGAGGAGAAGGCTAACGCGTCAAGGCGGTGCACCGGTAAGTGTCCACGGAGCATCTCGGGTGAGTGGTGGTGATAAAGGTGTTAACCTCTTGGGTGGCCCGATCTTCACGGATCTCATGGTCAAATCGATGGGAAAGCGAGGGGAAAGGGAGAAGGTAGCGGAAGCGAACACACACCTCGCAAAGAACACGATGAACACACGCAAAACTCACACGATACAAGGCCGATTGCTCCCGAACGGCGGCCACCGGTCCGATAGAATCCTCGCAAGGAAAGATCGGTCAACGTGCTCCCACAAATCCACATCGGAGAGGGAAGAACACATTGGGGAGGGTCTTGAAAACTTGTAGACGAGACAACGAACTCCAAGGCCTTATTCAACGATGGATGCGTGATGCAAAGTCCAATCGAGCTTGGTGACGATAGTCGGTCCCCTTGGTAAAGGGGATGAGGCAAAACTAGAGATTCCACAATGGGGGTTGTCTTTAGTCTATCATCTATGCCTAAGGGATACATGAGGGGTGCGGGCTCTATTTATAGGCCAGCCACTAAACAAGGGGGTAGTTTGGGAATAAACTAGGCAAATGGGTAAGTAAAGAGAATATTCTAGGGCATCAAACCCAGATCCGCGCGCAGGCAGGGGATTCCGGCGGTGAGTCCGGTGGCGCCGAATCTGGTGCCGGGATTTCCAGTCGTCGCCGGATATTCCGGTCGAGCGCCGGAAGTGCTCTTTGTAAGCGGTTTCAGCGGTGGTGTCGGTCGACCGGTCCTAGCGCCGGGGATTCCGGCGGGGCGTTCGGTTCGTCGGGGCTGTCGCTGGAGATTCCGACGGTGGAACCGGTTCGCCGGTGCTGACGCCGATTCCAGCTGGAGCTTTCTTCTGTCTCCTCTTCCAAGCCTCCGTCTTGTCGGGCGTGAGTCCTCGGGCTTCCTCCCTCGTATCCGTACTCGTCGGTGCGAACCTATCATGGTCATAGGATGGAGAATGAAGTAGTATACCATTCAATAGGGTAGGAAGTGGGATATCAAAGAGGATAGGATTCACCTTTGGATTCCATGACGACTTGGCATAAGTTGGAGACCTTGATGTGGCAACGACCGTAGGTCGGGCTGCATCAGCTCCCCCCTTCAAAAAAAGTCGTCCTCAACTCTACATGCTCATCACCAAGTAGAAGAGGTCGAGAGACCTTCTTGATCCTGGGGTTCACCATATAGTCGTCCTCGAAAAGATTGACTTGACAACACTTCAATGTTCCTGCACCTTCCTTGAAGCCTACAAAGCTCACAACAAAAGGGAAGCCACACTCAAAGCGTAGCCAATTCATGAAGATTATCGCATGAGTCCTCAAGTAGAAGGAAGTCACCTTAGCTTGTGGAGATAGCTCGATGAAGGGTAGCCATAGGTAACTCTCTTCGGTTCCTCTTGTCAACACATGGTTGGTAGAGGTTGACGTGTAAGCATTTGTACTTTTGGGATGCTCTCTAGAGCTCTTTTTGTCAACTTGTGCTCAACCGAGGTTGACATTCTCGTACAGGTACCTACACACATCATACACCAAAGGAAGAATGTGTGTGCATGGTAGAGAAACACATCATCCATCATGATGTATCTCTTCTTGTGCACATCACCATTAATGTCAATCAAGTATGAAATAGATGCATGGTGAGTATGCAAGTGGGGAACATGCTTATCATGGCAATCATCAAAATCTCCAAAAATTGAGAAAGCTATGGGGGCCATCTCATTATAACGCAAATGATCAATATTGTTGCAAGCAAAACAAGTGAAATAGCAAGCATTCATCCTATTGCAAGCAACGGGAGAAATTGAATGACTAGCATGACAAAGCATGTCCGAAGCAATTGGAGGATACACAAAAGATGTATTGCATGGCATGTGTATGGAAATAGTGTCGCCATCAAACAATTCCACATGATCAATATTATGCAAAGGTAAAGCATCACATGGGAATATGAGTGAAGCATATGTAATGTCACAAGTATCATCCATAACATGCATATCCTCACATTTCATCATTTCCACTAGTGGGATCATGGCATCATCAACACCCTTATTGTTACCTTGTTCATACCTCTCATATGAAGTGGGTGTTGTGGTAGTAGTGGCCTCCTTGTGCACGACTTCGTCTTCTTGCTGTAGCCATGGCGTAGCATCCTCTTCATCCACCATGTACATCGTATCCATTCGAGGCATCATTGCTTCATGTCTTGGCGCGTCATCATCCATGGAACCTAGCACAACATAAGAGAACACACTAGAGGTAGAGGGTAAGTCATTAGAAATCGAAATGGTCTCACTTGACCTATCAACTACCACTCTCAACTCACTAGGAGTATCACTCATGCCCTCCAAGTGGAAGCACTCAATCTCACATAATGTGGAGTCACTCATCTCACTCTTGTTATCACTCAAGTGGGCTAAGTGGCTCTCATACTCATATGGGATTGGTACCACATCATCACTCAAGCATATGGGGATAGGCTCGGTTTTCTCAACTCCATGTGCCTCCTTTGGTGAAGGGAAAATCCCATGCTCACCATTCTTGACCTTGTTGCCTCCAAGGTTGGATGCCATATGATGGGCATCATCGCTTGCCTCCATGGTCGAAGGGAAAATCCCATGCTCGAACGTCTTGTGGTCTTCTAGTAGTGGTGGAAGTAGGCTCATGTTGTTGTCGAGAGCAGTGCTCGGATCGACTTCATCACATATATGGCCTTGAATTCCTCCATCTTGGAGTGTAGACATCCTCTTGCCAAACTCAGCCAACTTGGCGAAGTAGAGGTCTTCATTTTCCTCGTTCGCGAGGTCGCGGAAGTCAAGCGTAGGCGTTGAAGCTTGATGGCGTGAAGGAAGGCTTGTTCTTGGTGCCATTGTGGTGGTGGAACAAGTAGTTGAAGGTGCCCTATGATGGTGTCGACGGAGGTCATTGGCGTTCCTTGCCGAAGGTTGATGTGGGTGAAGCACTTGGTCATCCACATGACGCTCGCGACGGTGATCATTTTCCTTGGCACTCTTCTTGTGCTTGTGGTTCCTTCTTGAGCTTGATTGATCATTATGGTTGGTGCTCATCATGAATTCTACGTCTTGGTGGCGAAGATGCCTTTGACGATGTCTTGTATCCTCTTTATGGTGGTGATGCTCATGAGAGGATGTTTGTCGATGAAGGTTCTTGTTTCTTGGCGCCTCTTGATGTATAAGATGTTTGGACGCCACTCTTCTTTGGGTAGGAGGTGCAGCTTGGCGCCTTGGAGGTGATGGAGCTTGGCGCCTTGGAGATGGTGGGGCTTGACGCCATCTAGATGGTGGCACTTGATGCCTTGTCGATGGTGGCGCTTGACGCATTGGAGGTGGTGGCGCTTGTCGCCTTGGAGGCGGATCATCGAAGTAGGTGGTGCCCTTTGGTGTGGCACGCTTGGCCTTGAAGGTCATGGATTCTTGATGATGCACCTCCTCTTGCTTGGCGTAGTAGGCTTCCATATCCAAGCGGTGGAGGAATTCTTCATGGCTCATGGAGGAGCCATCAAAGTCAATGAAGTTCTCCATGTCCTCCATGCTCGGCGAGGCATCGTCGATGTCGCACTCGAAGTCGTCCATGCTTGGGGAGTAATTGTTGATGTAGTACTCCATATCACCTAGCATGTGGATCCATTGTCGGTGTAGTGCTCCATATCCTCCATGCATGAGGAGCCATTGTCGATGTAGAGCTCCAAGTCTTCCATGCTTGAGGATCCATAGTTGATGTCATGCTCCATGTCTTCCATACATGTGGAGTCATCGTAGTTGTAGTGCTCCGGGTCCTCAAAGCATGCAGAGCCATTGTCGGTGTAGTGCCCCGTCATGTCTTCTATACTTGTGGAGTCGTAGCCTTGGTGGCTCATCATGGATTCTTCATAGATATAATCCTCGGTTTCGGAGTTCCTAGACATGATTCACAAGACCAAGTGTTGTATATGGAAGTGGTAGAGGGTGTTAGGGATACAACGTCAAACCTTACTTTACCTTGGAAGATCGTATCGTGCAAGTGGCCACACTTGAGAGCAATAAACCAAGAAAAGTGAAGTTCATGTGGAACACCAAAACCAACTACTAACCAAAAAACACACACACAAGGCCTATGGTGGATAGGCATGGAAAGTGGCATGTCAAGAACCAATCCGAAATCAAGATATTGTATTGGCAAGTAAAGAACCACAATTATCACAAAGCAAACAAGTCAATCCACAAGATAGGAAATATGTACAAGGAAACACACACGGTGGGATAAATGGGACTTGTGCGACGGAGAAAGTGAGCTAAGAACCAAATGATTACCTAGCGAAGACTATAAGCTCGTGTCACACAAGTATAAGGAGAGACGCTAGTTCGATTGCACAAAATTGGTGGGCTATAAGATATGCACAATAAGTACCACATATATGATGTTCATCGAGCTTGCGCTTCCTATTCTATGAGGCACATGTATACCTCTTTCTTTTATTTATTTTTTTATTTTTCTATATTTTTTTCTCTTTTTTTTCTTTTTCACTTGCCTCTTCCTTGTGCCAACAACTATACAAGATAACTATATGAGATAACGCTCACAACGTTTGCTCGGAATCTACAACGTATCAAATGTGATGTGGACATCCCATCTATTGATACAACTGTTGTACCTACGGCTACACACATACAAGGACCTATCACAAGATCTCGTGCCAAACAACTTAACTATCAGGTACTTTCGTTTCTTGAAACTATTTCTCACATACATGAGAATATAATGCTGCCTAAATCAGATGTATTTATTACTCTTAGGAATGATGGACCAAGCATGGATGAGAGGGACAAGCATTGGAGCACGGCCATGCATGGATATGGCAGCAAGCATGAGATGATTCAAGAGAAGGCCACGGATGAAGATTTCAGAACTTCGAGGCCACCATAATGAAGAAAGAAGGCTTGGACTAAATATTCAAGATTAATACTTCACAAATTCGTCCATAGCTTAATATGGTGCTACGACACCTTTATTTTGGGCCAGGCCCATGTAATTTTCGCAGGATTTTAATTAGCCACTTTTTAGAGTCCGTATTTGAGGAGAAAAAGACTTCTAGGGTTGGATTCGGCCACCACTTCTGTGGCTGGCCGAAACCCTACCTTTTTCCTCCTTAAATACTCCCCATAGCCGTCACCGTAGACTCGGATTTTGTTTAGACATTAAGTTAGCCATCATAGCAACTTCGCCAAGGCTCCAGCGTCGCAGAGGCCTCTTGTACTTCGCACCTATACAAGATCCCACATTTTCAATAAAGCTTTCATCTTAATCCGCAATATCTTGATTGCAATATTAGTTCTTACTTGTTCTCGGTTTTAGGTAGGAATTAAGACCCTCGCTGGTCAGGCTGATCGTGTTCCCGCAGGATCGGTAACCTCCAGGAGATTGGCCTAGCGATTGCACTGGCGCTCGTGCTCGCACGTGTAGTCGGATCGTCAAGCCCGAACTCCACCAAATCGATTATCACATCTCATCGAAAGATCGGACACCTTTGCCCTATCAAGTGGTATCACATTTCAGGTTGCTCGGTGAGATTTTACTGTTTTCGTATATTAGATCTGTTTTTACCTATAACCCACGACAAAGCCAAAAAACACAGTTAGAGTTTAGATCCATCCCATCACCAATCTACGCCTTGCATTATCTTTCAGTTTTGTATTGTTGAATTTGTGTCTGCATCGTCGCGTCGAGTTGCTAGTCTTAGTGTCTCGTCCCTTATAGTTTCGAGTTCTGATCACAGTAGTCACCGCCACCATATTCTGCCACCATATTCCGCCGCCATACACCCAGCCACCCTAAACCCTAAAACTCCGCCACCGCCTGCCAACCGCGACACGGATCCGATCACTTTTCCTGCCGTGGCACGAGTCCGAGATGAGTTATTGTTTCGTAGTTTTTTTACTTTCCTTCCTTGTTGTTTCCGTGTTAAGCTAAAGTTTGTGTCAGGCTAAGAGTTCGGTCGTAAGTCCAGAAGGAGAGTAAAAAAAAGTCTGGAACCGCCTCCAAAAAAATTTTCTAGCTATACTGATTTTCGGCCCCGGGGATCACTTTTCTCCATCGGCCGTTATAGCGATATTTTTTTGGCGCCTGCGCGCTTTCCGGAGCATAATACAAAAAAATTCGATTTTTTTTGGGGGGGCTAACCTGTTTTTAGACCTCGTAGATCAGTTCTAGACACTCAACATCTTAGTGATTTTCGACATCTCGGTTCACTTTTCAGGGTGCCATATCATCGTACATTGCTTGTTGTGTCGCGTCGTGACATCGTTGGTGATCTAGGCTCGCGTCTCTAGTACGGTCTAGCCTAGGACCAGCACAGTACCATCGTTGAGCATTCTTTCAACATTTGCATTGCTATTTTGATAATTGCTAACCCCTTTGCTAAGCCTTTCCAGAGCTCCACAGATTTCTCCATGTGTGGTGTCTCGACTCCTGGTAATCGCTTGGTTCAATCTCTGGACCCACTGCTCCTCGCGGTTGCACATCGCCTTTTTCCTGCTGTTTGGTAAGAACTTGTAAGAGCTTCGTATATTGCTTAACGGATTACGCGTGCCTTCCACCATATTTCCGTAGTAATAGACATATATACTTGTGCTTTTTAGAGGACTAACCATGACAGATACTTCGCGGAACCCTGCCACAATGACGAACCAAGAACTACGTGCCCACTTCTCCGAGCTCTTGGTTGGTCGCGCTGAAGATGTGGATGCACGACTAGGGGAGTTTGACACCAAGCTCACCAACGCCATGGACAAGATCGATGGACTCGAGAAATCCTTCAACGACAAGCTTGACGCTCGGTTCAAGGAGGTTTTGGATAGATTGCCGGCACCCGCACCCGCCCCATTGTCACCTCGGCATGGCGCACGGCGCATTCCGATCACGGGTCGTACTGCTGGTTCGGCTGCCGCCGCACCTCCGGCGGCTACCGCTTCCGCTGAGGCACCTCAGACTTCCACCGCAGCTGCTGCTGCGACATTGGGGACAGACTACGGGTACTACTACGACCCCGACGACGGCGATCTGTTTGACGAGGAGGTTGAACAACCTTCACACCCTGCTGGACGTCCTCGACATTACCACCGCAACGCTCGACCACCGGTACGTGATGATGATCATGTTGCAAAGCTTAAATTAAATATTCCATCTTTTGAGGCTAAATATAATCCTGATGCATATCTTACATGGGATATGGAAGTAGAACAACGTTTTGCATGCTTAAAATATCCTGAGAATATGCGTGTTAGTGCTGCTACATGTGAATTTACTAAATTTGCTTCCCTTTGGTGGTCTGAGTATTGTCGTTTAAATCCTACTACTATTCCTAGTACTTGGACTGCTTTAAAAACTGCTATGCGTGTTCGTTTTGTGCCTCCCACTTATCAACGTGATTTACTAAAGAATCTAACACGTTTGGAACAAGGGAAAAATTCTGTAGAAGAGTATTATCAGGAATTGCAAACGGGGATGGTTCGCTGTGGTCTTGTTGAATCTACTGAACAAATGCTTGCACGTTTCTTTGGTGGATTAAACAAGGACATTCAACACATATTAGACTATAAGGAATATAATTCTATCACTCGTTTGTTTCATCTTACTTGCAAAGCTGAACGTGAAGTGCAGGATCGCCAAACACCATGGAGGAGGACTAATAATTCTGCAGGTCGCACATCCACTTGGACATCCCGACAATCAGCGCCTCCTTCTCGTGATTCTCCACCAGCTACTACCACATCCAAGGCCACCACAAGATTTCCAGCTGCTCCTCCACCGTCATCCAATGCTCCTGCTCGTAGTGCCTCTTCTATGGCTTCCACGGGTAAAACAAAGGATATACAATGCCGCAAGTGCTGAGGTTGGTCATATTGAGAGACAGTGCACAACACATCGTGTTATGATGGTGCGTGATGATGGTAAATATGATTCAGCGAGTGACTTTGATGAAGATACATTAGCCCTTATTTCTGCTCGAGATGGAGACAATTGTGATTCTGATGAAGAGACAGAGGTAATGGGAGCTGAAACTGCTGATCAATACAAGAGCTTAATTACACAACGTGTGTTGAGTGTGCAATTGAGCAAATCTGAGCAAGATCAACGCCACAACATGTTCCAAACACGTGGTGTTGTCAAGGAAAGATCTATAAGGATCATCATTGATGGAGGGAGTTGTAATAATCTGGCTAGTGTTGACATGGTAGAGAAGCTTGCACTTCCAACAAGACAACGCACACATTCGCAAGATCAAGGTAACAAGAATGGTATACGTGCATTTTACTATTGGTACATATTCTGATTTTGTTGATTGTTATGTAGTACCTATGCAAGCTTGTTCTTTGTTACTTGGTAGACCATGGCAATTTGATAGAGAATCTGTTCATAATGGCAAAACTAATCACTATTCTCTTATGCATGATGGAAAGAAAATTGGACTAAAACCTATGACTCCCGAACAGATTTTAAAAGATGATCTTGCTAGAGCTAGTAGAGCTAAAACTGAGGAGAAAAATAAAAGTGAGAATCAGATTGTTGCTGCAGATTTTGTACCACCAAAGAACACTAAATCTGATTCTAAATATGCTACTGAAATTCGTTTGAAGAGTCCATGTATGCTTGCAAATAAAATTGATATTGTTGAACTAGATGTAAATAATACTCAATGTTATGCAATTGTCTGCAAAGAGGTTTTGTTTTTATTTGAGGATATGCCTCCTTCTTTGCCACCCGCTATTGCTAACCTTTTGCAGGAATATGAGGACGTCTTTCCCGCTGAGCTGCCACCAGGACTACCTCCTATTAGAGGAATTGAGCACCAAATTGATCTAATTCCTGGTGCTACGTTGCCCAACCACGTGCCATATAGAACCAATCCAGAGGAGACAAAGGAGATAAAACGCCAAATTCAGGAACTACTCGACAGAGATCATATTCGTGAGTCCCTTAGCCCCTGTGCTATTCCTATTATTTTGGTACCTAAGAAAGATGGTTCTTCGCGCATGTGTACTGATTGTAGAGCTATCAATAATATTACTATTCGATATCATCATCCTATTCCACGTTTGGATGACATGCTTGATAAATTGAGTGGCTCTACCATGTTTTCTAAAGTTGATTTGCGTAGTGGTTACCACCAGATTCGTATGAAATTGGGAGATGAATGGAAAACAACATTTAAAACTAAGTTCGGTTTGTATGAGTGGTTAGTGATGCCGCTTGGTTTAACTAATGCACCCAACACTTTCATGAGATTAATGAACGAAGTTTTACGTGCTTTCATTGGACGTTTTGTGGTAGTCTACTTTGATGATATTCCGATTTATAGCAAATCTTTAGAGGATCATTTGGACCATTTACGTGCTGTTTTCAATGATTTACGTGATGCACGTTTGTTTGGTAATCTTGAGAAGTGCAACTTTTGCACCAAACGAGTTGCGTTTATTTGCTGTGTTGTTACATCACAGGGTATTGAAGTGGATCCAGCCAAGATTGAAGCTATTGAGAATTGGCCGCAGCCCAAGACGGTCACACAAGTGAGGATTTTTTTTGGCCTCGCTGGTTTTTATAGGCGCTTTGTCAAAGACTTTGGATCAATTGCCGCGCCGCTGAATGAACTTACCAAGAAGGATGTGCCCTTTGTTTGGGGCGATGCACAACAACAGGCCTTCGTCATATTGAAAGATAAGCTAACACATGCTCCCTTACTCCAACTTCCTGATTTTACTAAGACTTTTGAGCTTGAATGTGATGCTAGTGGAATTGGTTTGGGAGGTGTGTTATTACAAGAGGGAAAACCTTTTGCATATTTTAGTGAAAAATTGAGTGGGGCTAGTCTGAACTATTCTACTTATGATAAAGAATTATATGCATTGGTTCGGACATTAGAAACTTGGCAACATTATCTATGGCCTAAAGAATTTGTTATACATTCTGATCATTAATCTTTGAAGCATATTCGTAGTCAAGCTAAGTTGAATCGTCGTCATGCAAAGTGGGTTGAATTTATTGAGTCTTTTCCTTATGTTATCAAACACAAAAAAGGATAAAGATAATATTATTGTTGATGCTTTGTCGCGCCGTTATACTTTGTTATCTCAACTTGACTTCAAAATATTTGGATTAGAAACTATTAAGGAACAATATGTGCATGATACTGAATTTAAAGATGTGTTGTAGAATTGTAGAGATGGTAGAACATGGAACAAGTTCGTCTTTAATGATGGATTTGTGTTCCGTGCTAACAAACTATGCATTCCAGATAGTTCTGTTCATCTTTTGTTGTTACAGGAGACGCATGGAGGAGGATTGATGGGACACTTTGGTGTCAAGAAAATGGAGGATGTTCTTGCTGCACATTTCTTTTGGCCACGTATGCGTCGAGATGTTGAGAGATTTGTGGCACGCTGCACTACTTGTCAAAAATCTAAGTCTCGCCTTAATCCACATGGTTTATATATGCCTCTTCATGTTCCTAGTGTTCCTTAGGAGGATATTTCTATGGACTTTGTTTTGGAATTGCCACGTACACAGAAGGGGAGGGATAGTATTTTTGTTGTTGTGGGATCGGTTTTCTAAGATGGCACACTTTATTCCTTGTCATAAAACGGATGATGCTGCGCATATTGCTGATTTGTTCTTTCGTGAAATTGTCCGTTTACATGGTGTGCCAAATACTATTGTTTCTGACCGTGATACTAAATTTCTTAGCCACTTTTGGAGATGCTTATGGGCTAAGTTGGGGACTAAATTGATGTTTAGTACTACATGCCATCCCCAAATTGATGGACAAACTGAAGTAGTAAATAGAACTTTGTCTACTATGTTGCGGGATGTTTTAAACAAGAACTTAAAATTGTGGGAAGAGTGTTTACCTCATATAGAATTTTTTTATAATCGTGCGCTGCATTCTACCACAAAGATGTGCCCGTTTGAGATCGTGTATGGTTTTGTTCCTCGTGCACCTATTGATTTATTGCCTTTATCTACTTCGGTGCAAAATAATTTGGATGCTACACAACGCGCTGAAATAATATTAAAATTGCATAAGACTACTAAAGATAACATAGAACACATGAGTGCTAAGTATAAACTTGCTGGGGATAAAGGGAGAAAGCATGTTGTGTTTGATGTTGGAGATCTTGTTTGGTTACATTTGCGTAAGGATCGTTTTCCTGATTTACGCAAGTCTAAGTTAATGACGCGTGTTGCTGGTCCCTTTAAGGTGTTAGAGAAAATAAACGATAATGCATATAAACTTGAGTTGCCTGCAGACTTTGGTACGGTTAGTCCTACGTTTAACATTGCAGATTTGAAGCCTTACTTTGGTGAGGAAGATGAGTTGCGTCGGGGACGACTTCAATTCAAGAAGGGGAGCATGATGTGGACATCCCATCTATTGATACAACCGTTGTACCTACAGCTACACACATATAAGGACCTATCACAAGATCTCGTGCCAAACAACTTAACTATCAGGTACTTTCGTTTCTTGGAACTATTCTTCACATACATGAGAATATGATGCTTCCTAAATCAGATGTATTTATTACTCTTAGGAATGATGGACCAAACATGGATGAGAGGGACAAGCATTGGAGCATGGCCATGCATGGAGATGGCAGCAAGCATGAGATGATTCAAGAGAAGGCCACGGATGAAGATTTCAGAACTTTGAGGCCACCATAATGAAGAAAGAATGCTTGGACGAAATATTCAATATTAATACTTCACAAATTCGTCCATAGGTTAATATGGTGTTGCGACACCTTTATTTTGGGCCAGGCCCATGTAATTTTCGTAGGATTTTAATTAGCCACTTTTTAGAGTCCGTATTTGAGGAGAAAAGGACTTCTAGGGTTGGATTTGGCCACCACTTCTATGTCTGGCCGAAACCCCACCTTTTTCTCCTTAAATACTCCCCATAGCCGTCACCGTAGACTCGGATTTTGTTTAGACATTAAGTTAGCCATCATATCAACTTCGCCAAGGCTCGAGCGTCGCAAAGGCCTCTTGTACTTCGCACCTATATAGGATCCCACCTTTTCAATAAAGCTTTCATCTTAATCCGCAATATCTTGATTGCAATATTAGTTCTTACTTGTTCTCGATTTCAGGTAGGAATTAAGACCCTAGCTGGTCAGGCTGATCGTGTTCCCGCAGGATCGGTAACCTCCAGGAGATTGGCCTAGCGATTGCATTGGCGCTCGTGCTCGCACGTGTAGTCGGATCGTCAAGCCCGAACTCCACCAAATCGATTATCACATCTCATCGAAAGATCGGACACCTTTGCCCTATCAAAATGTGCATAGCCCAAGCAATCATAATAGAAACTAGTCTCAATAGGTGTTTGTTGCTCGCAAAGATAGTGGGGTTCACAAAGGAATGCAAGTGAGGAGAAGTCGCGGAATGTTTATACCTTTCGTCGACGATCTTCACTCTTTATTGTTGGATTCCTCCTTGCTCATGGAATTTGGATGGAGTATATAGCATGAACAACGTGGATGATGATGTACAGATCCTTCTCCTCTTCGAAACGAGCTAAAGAACTAAAGGGAATATGCCCTGAGAGGCAATAATAAAGTGTTTATTATGTGTATTCCAAGTATATGATAGATGTTTATTTTGCATGCTATAATTGTATTAATACGGAAACGTTAATACATGTGTGTTTAATAAACAAACAGAAAGTTCCTAGTTATGCCTCTCTCATAAACTAGCTCGTTGATTAACAAGATGATCAAGGTTTCCTGATCATGGACATTGGATGTTGTTAATAACGGGATCACAACATTAGTGTAATGGTGTGATGAACATTCATCTGAAGTATAGCATTACGATCAAAGTCATTGAGTTTATATTGCTATAACAACTTACGAAGTGATCCTAATCCTTAGACCATGAGATCATGTCAATCACTAACACTGGAAGAGTTTCTTGATAACATCAAACGTCACACCGTAACAGGGTGATTATAAAGATGGATTCAGAACTAATAAAGTGTTATGTTGAGGCTCATGGATCGAGAGTGGAATTTGTTCATCCTGATGACGGATAGATATACTCTGGGCCCTCTCGGTGATATCACATTGATTAGCTTGCAAGCAAGTGATTTGATCACTAGAATGTTATATCACAGGAACGAGAAAAGAGTGCATGTCGGTAACGAGATTAAACTAGGTATGGAGATACCGATGATCGAATCTTGGACATGTAATATATCGTGAAACAAAGGGATTAAGATACTAGCGTAAAAGGTTCCGACGATCACAATAAAGTCATCGTTGAATGTGTGGGAGTCAGTATGGGTCTCCAGATCCCGCTTCTGATTATTGATCCGAGAGGGGTCTCGATCATGTCCGCATTATTCACGAACCGTAGGGTGACACACTTAAGAGACACCGACATCCAATTGGAGCAAATGTTTCATGCCGAAAGAATGAACAAGCGCAGGAATTTATTTCACTAGATACCAAAACAGGTTTTCGGGTGAAATTGCATAGAGTGGTTATGCATGTGAAATAGAATTCTAGCAAGGGGTTATTTGTGAATGTTTGTCATTAAAGTAATTGACAAAATTCTGAATAAAATAAAAGAGTTTTATTTAATGAGAGTTTGCATTAAATTTGGTGGAAATTTAATGGGAATTTGAGTGGACTTTTGAGTGGAGGGAATTTAAAGGAGATTTGTGAGTGGAGTGTCCACCCACATGAAGAGGGGAGGGCAAGGGGGCAGCCCCATGCGCCGGCCACCCCGTTGGGGTTCCCCCCTCCTCCTATAGAAGGAGCCCCCCTCCTCACTTGTCTCTTACACCTCCTCGTGAAGGATCTCTCTCCCCCTCTAGAATTTATCCCCCATGGTCTCGGACTAGCGAGATACATGTTCCCGGTGGCTATTCGGCAAGAAATAGTTGTGCTTCCGCTGCATCGCTGGAGCGAGGAGGCGGAGGTTGCTCGGTGCCTCGAACGTGTGTGCGAGCACGGATGCGCTGCTGATTTGCGGCGCTAGGACTTCCTCTCGATCTTGAGATCGGCAAGAGATCGTCTACATCAACCACGAGTTGAACTCGTTAAGCTTTTTCGGTCTTCAAGGGTATGTTCTCTACGGATATACATCCACCCGTTGTTTGTATCTAGTAGATAGATCTTGGTATATAGTTCACATCGTAGGAAAATTTTTGTTTTCTATGCTGCGAACCCTACAGTGGTATCAGAGCCGGATCTATGCGTAGATACTTTACACGGGTAGTACACATATGAGTATGTGGGCGATGATGATCATGTTGTTGCTCCTTTGTTGTAATTTTGGATATTGGTGGCATAGTGGGATGAAGCGGCCCGGACAAACTTTACATGTCCTCGCACATGAGACCTGTTCCACGCTTGACATGCAACTAGTTTGCATAAGTGGCTAGCGGGTGTCTGTCTCTCCTACTATAGTCAATATCTATTTTGCAAGCGAGTTGTCAACAATTTGATTATCCTCGTTGTGGTTCATGTTCGTAGGTAAGAACGGTTCTATCTCGAAAGCCCTAAGCCACGTAAAACTTGCAATGGATAAATTAGAGGCGTCTAGTTTAGATTGTTGCTGGGCTAGTGTTATGATATGGTAGTGTTGTAAGTGGAAGTATGAGATGATACTCTTACAACACACATAGCGTGTAAAATCCATAGACCTTGGATTTACACATATAGGTATGATAGTGATCATACCACGATGCACATGATAGAGATCATCTGCGGGAACCATATAATTTCACTAATAAACATATGATGTTTGATAGCATCTTATATTGCTTGTTTAGCGCTTTGTTAGCATAATAAGATGATCCCTCATTTAAATATCAAGATAAGAATGTGTTCTTCCTTTAGTATGCACCGATTATGTTTTCGTCGCTCCAAGACATCACGTGATGATCGGGTGTTCTTGGATCCACGACCATATTTCGGGTGTAAAACAGTTACACACGCGAATACTAAGGTTCTAACTTGGCGAGCCTAGCATGTACAGACATGGCCTCGGAACACGGACCGAAAGGTTAAGCATGAGTCATATAGTTGATATGATGCCCATTTGATGCTCGCCTTTGAAGCTATACCGACTCACGTGATGATCGGACTTGGTGTAGTGGATTTGGTTCATGTAATCACCAAAAAAGCACGAGGGATGTCGTTTTTGAGTGGGAGTTCATTCGTAATATAGATTAGTTGAACTCAATCTATCATACACTTAGTCTAAACTTTAAAAATTCTGTTGTAGATGGCACCACCTGCTTTTAATTTCAATGTGTTCATGGAGAAAGAGAAACTAGCAACGAACGGTAGCAACTTTACCGAATGGGCCATGAATTTTAGGATTCTCCTCTCTACTGCACAAAAGCAATATGTGCTAGAAGCGCCGTTAGGCCCCCCACCTTTTGATGATGCCCCTGACGAGGAGAAGAATGTCTATCAGACTCGTCAGGAGGACCACAACTTAGTTCATTGCGGCATATTGTATGGGCTAGAGCCGGAACTTCGAAAGCGTTTCGAAAACGGCAATGCATTTGATACAATGGGTGAGTTGAAAATGATTTTCGACACACATGCTGCTGTAGAGAGCTACAATGCTTCAGAAAAGTTCTTTAGCTGCATGATGGAAGAGCACAGCTCCGTTAGTGAGCCTGTACTCAAGATCTCGGGTTACACCGATAAGCTTGTGTCCTTGGGAATATCGATTCCCATTGACTTAGGCATCCATCGTGTTCTGCAGTCTCTGCCACCTAGCTATAAGAGCTTCGTGATGAACTATAATATGCAAGGCATGAAGAAGTCTCTCCCCGAGCTTCTGTCAATGCTTAAAACTGCAGAAGTGGAGATCAAAAAGGAACATCAAGTGTTGATGATCAATAGGAACACTGGTTTCAAGAAAGACAAGAAGGGAAAACGGAAGGGAAGTAAGGGCGGCAAGCCTGTTGCCGCGCCTGAAAAGAAACCCCGAGTTGGACCTAAGTCTGATTCCGAGTGCTACTATTGTAAGGGGACTGGCCACTGGAAGCGCAACTGCCCCAAGTATCTGGCAGCCAAGAAGGCCGGCAAGGCAAACAAAGGTATATATGATATACATGTTATTGATGTGTACTTGACTAGTGCTCGCAGTAGCACCTTGGTATTTGATACCGGTTCAGTTGCTAATATTTGTAACTCGAATCAGGGGCTGCGGAACAAGCGACCGCTAGCAAGGGGTGAGGTCAAGATGCGTGTCGGCAATGGATCAAGCGTTGATGTGATCGCCGTCGGAACGCTGCCTCTCCACTTACCGTCGGGATTAGTTATAAACTTGAATAAATGTTATCTGGTGCCTGCACTGAGCATGAACATTGTATCTGGATCGTGTTTGATGCGAAGTGGTTATTCATTTAAATCCGAGAACAATGGTTGTTCCATTTATATGAATGAAATCTTTTATGGTCATGCACCGATGATGAATGGTTTATTTCTATTAGATCTCGATGATAATGTTACACATATTCATAATGTTGATGCTAAAAGGATTAAACTTAATGATGATATATCCGCAAATATGTGGCACTGCCGTCTAGGTCATATTGGCGTTAAACGCATGAAGAAGCTCCATTCGGATGGACTTTTGGAATCACTTGATTATGAATCATTTGATACATGTGAGCCATGCCTTATGGGCAAGATGACTAGAACGCCGTTTTCCGGTTCAATGGAACGGGCGACAGATTTATTGGAAATCATACATTCTGATGTATGTGGTCCAATGAGTGTGTCAGCGCGAGGTGGATATCGTTATTTGTTACTTTCACGGATGATTTGAGTAGATACGGTTATATCTACTTGATGAAACACAAGTCTGAAACCTTTGAAAAGTTCAAGGAATTTCAGAATGAAGTGGAAAATCATCGTAATAGAAAGATCAAATTTCTACGGTCCGACCGTGGAGGTGAGTATCTAAGTTATGAGTTTAGCACTCACATGAAAGAGTGTGGAATTGTTTCACAACTCACACCTGCCGGAACACCACAGCGAAATGGTGTGTCGGAACGTCGTAATCGTACTTTATTAGATATGGTTCGATCTATGATGTCTCTGACAGACTTGCCGTTGTCATTTTGGGGTTATGCACTAGAAACTGTTGCATTCACTTTAAATCGGGCACCATCTAAATCCGTTGAAAAGACACCGTATGAATTGTGGTTTGGAAACAAACCTAAGCTGTCATTTCTTAAAGTTTGGGGATGCGATGTTTATGTGAAGAAACTTCAACTGGATAAACTCGAACCCAAAGCGGAAAAATGCGTCTTCATAGGATACCCTAAAGAAACTATTGGGTATTCCTTCTATCACAGATCCGAGGGCAAGGTTTTTGTTGCCAAGAATGGATCCTTTCTAGAGAAAGAGTTTCTCGCGAAAGGTGTGAGTAGTCGGAAGGTAGAACTCGAAGAGGTTGTGGAACCTTCTCTTCAAAGTATGGCGAGTAGCACAGCGCCAGAAGTTGTTCCGGAGTTGGCTCCACCTGTTGAAGAGGGAACTAATGATAATGATCATGAAACTCCGAAAGAGAGTACTACCGAACCTCGCAGGTCAAACAGGACGCGTGCAGCTCCCGAGCTGTACGGAAATCCTGTCATGAATTTCATGGTTGATGAAAATGATGACCCTGCGACGTATGAAGAAGCGATGATGAGCCCGGATTCCAACAAATGGTTAGAAGCCATGAAATCCGAGATGGAATCCATGTATGAAAATCAAGTTTGGAACTTGGTGGAAATACCTCACGACCGAAAGGCCGTGGAGAACAAATGGATTTTCAAAAGGAAAACTGATGCTGATGGTAATGTGACCGTCTATAAAGCTCGACTTGTCGCAAAGGGGTTTCGACAAATTCAAGGAGTTGACTACGATGAGACTTTCTCTCCCGTAGCGATGCTAAAGTCAGTTAGGATTATGTTAGCAATTGCTGCATATTTCGATTATGAGATATGGCAGATGGATGTCAAAACCGCGTTTCTCAATGGTAATATTGAAGAAGAGTTATATATGATACAACCAAAGGGTTTTGTCGATCCTAAGGATGCTAACAAGGTGTGCAAGCTTCAGCGATCCATCTATGGATTGAAGCAAGCATCACGAAGTTGGAATCTCCGCTTTGATGAGGTGATCAAAGAGTTTGGATTTGTCCAAACTTATGGAGAAGCTTGTATTTACAAGAAAGTGAGTGGGAGCAATGTGGCATTTCTGATATTATATGTGGATGACATATTATTGATCGGAAATGATATAGATCTTTTAAACAGTGTTAAAAGTTATCTAAACAGCAAATTTTCAATGAAGGACCTAGGTGAAGCGTCATACATATTAGGCATAAAGATCTATAGAGATAGATATAGGCGCCTAATAGGGCTATCGCAAAGTACATACCTTGATAAGATTTTAAAGAAGTTTAAAATGGACGGAAGTAAGAAGGGGTTCTTACCTATGTTGCAAGGCAAGACATTGAGTAAGACTCAAAGTCCGGCTTCGGCGGAAGAAAGAGAGATAATGGACAAAGTCCCCTATGCTTCAGCCATAGGCTCTATAATGTACGCCATGCTATGTACAAGACCGGATGTGGCACATGCTATTAGTTTGACTAGTAGGTACCAATCGGATCCAGGTTCGGAACACTGGATAGCGGTCAAGAATATCCTTAAGTACTTACGAAGAACTAAGGATATGTTTCTTGTATACGGAGGTGAAGAAGAGCTCGTCGCTAAGTGTTATGTAGACGCTAGCTTTGACACCGATCCGGATGACTCTAAGTCTCAATCCGGATACGTATTTCTCATGAATGGCGGAGCGGTTAGTTGGAGGAGCTCCAAACAACCTGTGGTAGCGGGATCAACAACGGAGGCCGAATATGTTGCTGCTTCGGAAGCGGCTTAGGAAGCAGTTTGGATGAAGGAGTTCATATCCGAACTAGGAGTGGTGGCAAACGCGTTGGACCCAATGGTGATCTATTGTGAAAACAATGGTGCCATTGCCAATGCAAAAGAGCCAAGGTCTCACAAGCATTCCAAGCATATTAAGCGTCGGTTTCACTCCATCCGCGAGCATGTCAAGGATGGAGATATAAAGATTTGTAAAGTACATACGGATCTCAATGTAGCAGATCCGTTGACTAAAACTCTCCCTAGAGCAAAACATGATCAACACCAGAACTCAATGGGTGTTAGATTTATCACTATGTAACTAGATTATTGTCTCTAGTGCAAGTGGGAGACTGGAGGGAATATGCCCTGAGAGGCAATAATAAAGTGTTTATTATGTGTATTCCAAGTATATGATATATGTTTATTTTGCATGCTATAATTGTATTAATACGGAAACGTTAATACATGTGTGTTTAATAAACAAACAGAAAGTTCCTAGTTATGCCTCTCTCATAAACTAGCTCGTTGATTAACAAGATGATCAAGGTTTCCTGATCATGGACATTGGATGTTGTTAATAACGGGATCACAACATTAGTGTAATGGTGTGATGAACATTCATCCGAAGTATAGCATTACGATCAAAGTCATTGAGTTTATATTGCTATAACAACTTACGAAGTGATCCTAATCCTTAGACCATGATATCATGTCAATCACTAACACCGGAAGAGTTTCTTGATAACATCAAACGTCACACCGTAACAGGGTGATTATAAAGATGGATTCAGAACTAATAAAGTGTTATGTTGAGGCTCATGGATCGAGAGTGGAATTTGTTCATCCCGATGACGGATAGATATACTCTCGGCCCTCTCGGTGATATCACATTGATTAGCTTGCAAGCAAGTGATTTGATCACTAGAATGTTATATCACAGGAACGAGAAAAGAGTGCATGTCGGTAACGAGATCAAACTAGGTATGGAGATACCGATGATCGAATCTCGGACATGTAATATATCGTGAAACAAAGGGATTAAGATACTAGCGTAAAAGGTTCCGACGATCACAAGAAAGTCATCGTTGAATGTGTGGGAGTCAGTATGGGCCTCCAGATCCCGCTTCTGATTATTGATCCGAGAGGGGTCTCGATCATGTCCGCATTATTCACGAACTGTAGGGTGACACACTTAAGAGACACCGACATCCAATTGGAGCAAATGTTTCATGCCGAAAGAATGAACAAGCGCAGGAATTTATTTCACTAGATACCGAAACAGGTTTTTGGGTGAAATTGCATAAAGTGGTTATGCATGTGAAATAGAATTCTAGCAAGGGGTTATTTGTGAATGTTTGTCATTAAAGTAATTGACAAAATTCTGAATAAAATAAAAGAGTTTTATTTAATGAGAGTTTGCATTAAATTTGGTGGAAATTTAATGGGAATTTGAGTGGACTTTTGAGTGGAGGGAATTTAAAGGAGATTTGTGAGTGGAGTGTCCACCCACATGAAGAGGGGAGGGCAAGGGGGCAGCCCCATGCGCCGGCCACCCCCTTGGGGTCCCCCCTCCTCCTATAAAAGGAGCCCCCCTCCTCACTTGTCTCTTACACCTTCTCGTGAAGGATCTCTCTCCCCCTCTAGAATTTATCCCCCATGGTCTCGGACTAGCGAGATACATGTTCCTGGTGGCTATTCGGCAAGAAAGAGTTGTGCTTCCGCTGCATCGCTGGAGCGAGGAGGCGGAGGTTGCTCGGTGCCTCGAACGTGTGTGCGAGCACGGATGCGCTGCTGATTTGCGGCGCTAGGACTTCCTCTCGATCTTGAGATCGGCAAGAGATCGTCTACATCAACCACGAGTTGAACTCGTTAAGCTTTGTCGGTCTTCAAGGGTATGTTCTCTACGGATATACATCCGCCCGTTGTTTGTATCTAGTAGATAGATCTTGGTATATAGTTCACATCGTAGGAAAATTTTTGTTTTCTATGCTGCGAACCCTACAGTGGTATCAGAGCCGGATCTATGCGTAGATACTTTACACGGGTAGTACACATATGAGTATGTGGGCGATGATGATCATGTTGTTGCTCCTTTGTTGTAATTTTGGATATTGGTGGCATAGTGGGATGAAGCGGCCCGGACAAACTTTACATGTCCTCGCACATGAGACCTGTTCCACGCTTGACATGCAACTAGTTTGCATAAGTGGCTAGCGGGTGTCTGTCTCTCCTACTATAGTCAATATCTATTTTGCAAGCGAGTTTTCAACAATTTGATTATCCTCGTTGTGGTTCATGTTCGTAGGTAAGAACGGTTCTATCTCGAAAGCCCTAAGCCACGTAAAACTTGCAATGGATAAATTAGAGGCGTCTAGTTTAGATTGTTGCTGGGCTAGTGTTATGATATGGTAGTGTTGTAAGTAGAAGTATGAGATGATACTCTTACAACACACATAGCGTGTAAAATCCATAGACCTTGGATTTACACATATAGGTATGATAGTGATCATACCACGATGCACATGATAGAGATCATCTGCGGGAACCATATAATTTCACTAATAAACATATGATGTTTGATAGCATCTTATATTGCTTGTTTAGCGCTTTGTTAGCATAATAAGATGATCCCTCATTTAAATATCAAGATAAGAATGTGTTCTTCCTTTAGTATGCACCGATTATGTTTTCGTCGCTCCAAGACATCACGTGATGATCGGGTGTTCTTGGATCCACGACCATATTTCGGGTGTAAAACAGTTACACACGCGAATACTAAGGTTCTAACTTGGCGAGCCTAGCATGTACAGACATGGCCTCGGAACACGGACCGAAAGGTTAAGCATGAGTCATATAGTTGATATGATGCCCATTTGATGCTCGCCTTTGAAGCTATACCGACTCACGTGATGATCGGACTTGGTGTAGTGGATTTGGTTCATGTAATCACCAAAAAGGCACGAGGGGTGTCGTTTTTGAGTGGGAGTTCATTCGTAATATAGATTAGTTGAACTCAATCTATCATACACTTAGTCTAAACTTTACAAATTCTGTTGTAGATGGCACCACCTGCTTTTAATTTCAATGTGTTCATGGAGAAAGAGAAACTAGCAACGAACGGTAGCAACTTTACCGAATGGGCCATGAATTTGAGGATTCTCCTCTCTGCTGCACAAAAGCAATATGTGCTAGAAGCGTCGTTAGGCCCCCCACCTTTTGATGATGCCCCTGACGAGGAGAAGAATGTCTATCAGACTCGTCAGGAGGACCACAACTTAGTTCATTGCGGCATATTGTATGGGCTAGAGCCAGAACTTCGAAAGCGTTTCGAAAACGGCAATGCATTTGATACAATGGGTGAGTTGAAAATGATTTTCGACACACATGCTGTTGTAGAGAGCTAAAACGCTTCAGAAAAGTTCTTTAGCTGCATGATGGAAGAGCACAGCTCCGTTAGTGAGCATGTACTCAAGATGTCGGGTTACACCGATAAGCTTGTTGTAACACCCTCAGAATCGGCCCTATGCAAGTTTTAGCAAAACCCGCCAAACCCGCATAGAAACGATTCAAAGGTGCCCACCAGGCACTTTCGTGCGGGTGGAAAACGAAGTAATAACATTACACAACAGTCCTCGATGGGACCCACAGAACAGATATATACAACAGCGACTCAAAGAGTCAAGAATACAGATATAATATACAAAGATCCAAATCACCTTGAAAATGTTAGAGCGTCCAGCTACGGACAAGATGCAAATGGGGCTAAGAGCCCTGAAGAATAACTAATGGCGTCCATAACCCTGCCCAGGCCAAGCCGGAAGGGTAACCCTGCTAACGACGTCGATCTCAAACCTGCTTAAACAAAAGGGGTGCCGACAAAGGGCAAAGGAAAAAGAGGAGCATCAGTACTGAGGCCAGTACACGGCGAGACTAGAATTCGGCGGTCCTCGCCTACATAGGTATGGTGGACTGAGCGGCAGCGACAGCATGCACTAAACAACCTATAGAGACTCGATACAACTAGCGGCTATCAGAGAGGGGTCAGAAAGACCTATTCGGATCCAACCTGATGCTACCATCAAACAAACCCATCCTGGTGTTCCCCCTCGAGACCACACGAGGAAGTCAACTGAGGAACTCACACCGTTGGCAGTTTTATTTATTCAGTTATTGTTGCAGCAATTACTAGTCAGGCATAGATAATCGTCCTGATAAAATAAACAGTGGGCCATTTTAGTTAACCATTCCGTTGTAGTTGCAACACTTACTAGTCAGATACAATTAGTAGGAGATATCCCAAAACCCAGCAGTTGTTGGTACTTTTATTTAGCCATTCCGTTGCAGAGAAGCTGATTACTAGTCATATCGGATACATGTCAATTTATAACAGTAAACTTTAGTTATGGTTGTCTATGATCGAGACCTGTGCTCCAAGTCGTCCATAACCGCGGACACGGCTTCTCGAAAAGATTTAACCCTGCAGGGGTGTACCAAAGTATCCACAAGCACTTCGACCCTTTTTGCCAGATCAATTAACATACACCCATCGGTATGTCGGCGGGGCCTAAGTCATGACGTTTCCCAGACCCAAAGCAAGCACGGGGGGCCACCCCACTAAGTACACCCACAAAGAAGTCGGCCGGTCTCCGAGACGGACTCAGGGTTTGCGTCAGTGGCTGTAAACGACAGCGAATCCCAAAACTGGGACTGTCGATACCGCGAAAACACTCCGCTTCCAAAACAGTACAGCGTGCTCCTCACACAATCGTAAATAAAGCAGTAAAGCATGGCATAGGTACATGTTAGTAAATAAAGCCCCAAACTACTTGTGGCCCCCGGTACAATACTTTGAAATCAGGTACTAAATCGATGGGGGGGCCATATCTCCCCACATGTGGTTAGCGCGCTCGATCTCGGAACAGGTGTCAAGAACTCGGGGTCCTACGGGACACCAGTGAGCGGTCGGAAACCAAAATTATCTATCGCCCACCGGTGCCTCTGCTTACCTACTTCAATTTTACTTATTAAACAATAATTAAAGTGAACAATAATTAAAGCCATGATCATCTCCAACATTGAACATGCGGCAAAACTCCAACAACTGTGGTACTTGACGACACGCAACAGCATTTGAGCAAGCGACTACGACGCGCAAGTCCAACTATCTACCAAACAACAGGTAATAGGATGTGTCCAACGCAATATAGGGCTGCAAGGGGATATCATGGGTACGGAAACTAGAGCATCGCAACACAGATAGCAATAGATCAACAGGAGGGAATAAATACTATAAAGTAAGATAGGTAGAAAGGGGGAGATGCTCGCCTGGAAACATTGCCGAAGGTTCAACCGAAGGTCGGGTCGACACTCGCATCAACTCAACGGCCTTATCCGCGAAGAACCAAAACACTAGAATAAACACCGGCTGCAATATTTAATACTACGACAAAAGATCGGGCATGTTGCATGTATGATGTATGGCATGACAAAGGTGCGATGCGATTAGGCAATATTAAGTGGAACCGGGGTCCCAACAATTATTTAGGTGGTTCATGTTATTTAACTACCCCTCAATTTAAATGTTGCATTATCAAGACAAAAGATAGCACCGGTTCGCTACACAAATTTAAATGAGGCCAATATGAGACTAGATTTGCCCGCATATGGGCCCCATATTTAATTATAAGGTGAATCGGCATAATGCCCCCAAACCACAGACAAATATGCATGCAAGTATGACAATTTAATATGCAACAATTTATATAGATGGCATTTATAAAATAGGGGCTCGGGAAGGGAATCACACATTAGGGTTCGGCGATCTTGGTTAGGGTTCGACGGGGTTCGGGATCGGGTCTCGGGGTTCGACGGGATCGGTCTCGGACAACGGGAAGGAGGTCTCGTTGCAACCGGGAAGCAGGACTTGGTTCGGTGTCGGGGGCGCACCGGGCTCGCCCTGGTCGGTGTCGTTCTTGTCGTTGCGAAGATCTTGTAGTGTCCTCGCCATTGCATCGGTCTTGACGTTCGGGATGCAGAACTTGGTGCCCGGGTCGGAGGGCTTGTTGAACCGGTGGCGATCTTGGCGGTCATCGGGTCCGGGAGGAAGAACTCGGCGGATCGGGTTCGGTCTTCGCATCCATGTAGTTGACCTTGTCAGTTCCATGTCGACGACCTTGGGGTTCGGCGGTATTCGGTTCCGTGTCGAAGATTTTGCCGGGGGTTCGTCGAGTGTCACCGGTTCGGTACGGTCTTCGCCTTCTATGATGAAGTCCCTGCGGGTTCGGCCTTCGGGTTCCTCGAAGGACCTCTTGTATCTCAACGCCATCGCCGTCAGATTCCATGTCGAAGTCCTTAAGGTTCACCTCTTGTCGGTGGCGGGCTTGTAACATCGTTTGGATGGCAGGAGCCCAGGAGAGACTAGGGAGGTCGACGTGAGGCAGCCGTACAAGGACAAGGACATCAAGCCAACCAACTAGGCAGGATGCCTCCTCCTGGTACACACGCGGGGAGACCGCCGGGCTTGCGGAAGCTAGGCTCGCGGCCATGGCACCAGGACGCCGGGGAAGACCGAGGGCGGCCAGAGGTGATGCTCCAGGGAAGAGGGGGGCGACAGACGCCAGCGAGAAGGACCTGAGGCGACAGGGTCGGGGGGCCCGACGCGGGGGCGGGGCGGGCGCGAGGCCGGCGCTGTTCGGCGGTGAAGGGGGTCGGAGGACAGGGGAGGAGCCGGGCTGGGGAGGAGAGGGAGGCGCGGGCGAGCGCGGTGGCGGTGTTCGCTGGCCGGGGAAGGAGAGCAGGGCGGCGGGGAGGCGCAGCCGGTGGCGCTCGGGCCGGCGGCGGGAGGGAGCGGCGACGAAGGAGGAGGCTCGGGGAGAGGCGGCCGGCGTCGGTGATGGGGTCCGGCGGCAGGCAGGGCCGGCGTCGGGTGGAGGAGGGGCGAGGTCGGGGCGAGCTCGGCGGGGCGAACGGCGAGGAGGGGGAAGGAGGCCGGAGGCTGTGGCGGGCGCCGGAGAGGCAGACGCGGCGAGGAGGAGGCGGCGCCGGAGGAGGCCGCGGTGACGGAGGACAGAGCGCGGGCGGCCGGAGAACTGGGGGGAGGGAGGAGCGGTGGCCGAAGGGAAGGGAGAAGGGGAGAGGCGCGGGGTGAGGGAGGTCGTCGTCGGCCGGCGAGGAGAGGACGGGGGAAGGGTGCGGGGCCGGGGCCGTCGGTGGGGAAAAGGAGGGAGAGGTGGGAGGAGGAGAGAACCAGGGGAGCGCGGGGTGAGAGGAGGGAGACGCGGGGTCTGCGGGGGGAAGTGGGGACGGGCGTGGGGCCAGGGACAGCGACAGGTGGGGGTGGGCCCGGAGAGGAGGGAGTGGGGAGAGGGTGTGGAGGCTGCGGGCCGCGCGGGTGGGACCCAGGAGCGGTGGGGAGGGAGAGAGAAAGGAGTGGGGGTGAGATGGCAGCGGTTTGGGGTGGGGCCAGCCTGTAAGGGAGAGGGGTAGGAGGGGGCTGTGTGAGAAAGAGAGAGAGAGGGGGAAAAAAGTCTAGGATTGATGAGGTGGCAGGGTGGGTAGGAAATTGGGGGAGGGGTGAGGTGGCGAGCTGTGAGAGGTGGGTAGGATAGATTTGGGTGGAAATAGGTTTAGGGTTTGGGGCTTGTGTTAGTTTGTAAATATTTACGGTGTTGTTTTTGTTTCAAATCTTTTTAGCAAATAACTTGTAGGCAAAAATTTGACAGGTAATTATAAGACTTATTTTGAAATAAGAGAAGGGCATTTTTAGAAAACCAAAATAGGCTTATTGGAAATAGTTTCAGACATACAAATGCATGATGATGACGATGCAATGCACACAAACAACGCGATTTTCTAGTAGTGGTTTTGCGGGATGCCACAATTCGACACCACTAACAATGGATCTCGCCCTCGAGATCCGCCTCATGGTACCGGAAAGAAGGTCGGCGATCTGCATCTTCTCGCTTCGTGTAGATCTTCGCGACACCACTGACAATGGTTCATTCTCCGTCTTGAAATCGGCGACACCACCAACAAAGGGTCGTTGATCCTGTTCGTCAAGAGAACACTCCGGATAAACAACGGACGAAGTTAAAGGTAAGGCCACCTCTAACTTCCATGGAAGGAGTATAATTGCATCGATCCACCATTCCATATACAAAGCAAATGATAAGAGTAGTGGTATGGTCGCGACTCCATCCCGCACTCCAAGCATTACTCTGTACATGAATAAGAGAATTATGCAACCAACTCTCAGAATTCAGACTGAAGATCTCGACAAGCGAGGTTCGGAAACAAAGGGGTGATGCAGACTCTGCTTCGGATCTGGCGTAGATGATGTCATCGCGTCGGAAAACATCGGAAGGCACGAGAAGGAACAAAGAGAAATCCATCAGACGAAGGGTTCCTCGGATAGCATGAAGACCAGATGTAGCAACACCGTTATCAAAGGAGGAAGCGAATCCCTGAAGGTACGACGGAACCCAACCACGAGAAATCCTGGACTCGAAGAAAGAGACGAGAGCGGATTCAAAACACGTAGAGGTAAGAGGAGAATAGCAGAGGGGTAAGGAGTAAAATCAGACCTAATCAGAACTATCCAACCGATTTTCAAAAATAGTTTTGACACTCTACTTCGGCCGTTAGCTAGGTTATCCTACAGGCTGGACTTGTGGGGTATCGCAACTGCTGAGCTCTGATACCACTCTGTAACACCCTCAGAATCGTCCCTATGCAAGTTTTAGCAAAACCCGCCAAACCCGCATAGAAACGATTCAAAGGTGCCCACCAGGCACTTTCGTGCGGGTGGAAAACGAAGTAATAACATTACACAACAGTCCTCGATGGGACCCACAGAACAGATATATACAACAGCGACTCAAAGAGTCAAGAATACAGATATAATATACAAAGATCCAAATCACCTTGAAAATGTTAGAGCGTCCAGCTACGGACAAGATGCAAATGGGGCTAAGAGCCCTGAAGAATAACCAATGGCGTCCATAACCCTGCCCAGGCCAAGCCGGAAGGGTAACCCTGCTAACGACGTCGATCTCAAACCTGCTTAAACAAAAGGGGTGCCGACAAAGGGCAAAGGAAAAAGAGGAGCGTCAGTACTGAGGCCAGTACACGGCGAGACTAGAATTCGGCGGTCCTCGCCTACATAGGTATGGTGGACTGAGCGGCAGCGGCAGCATGCACTAAACAACCTATAGAGACTCAATACAACTAGCGGCTATCAGAGAGGGGTAAGAAAGACCTATTCGGATCCAACCTGATGCTACCATCAAACAAACCCATCCTGGTGTTTCCCCCTCGAGACCACACGAGGAAGTCAACTGAGGAACTCACACCGTTGGCAGTTTTATTTATTCAGTTATTGTTGCAGCAATTACTAGTCAGGCGTAGATAATCGTCCTGATAAAATAAACAGTAGGCCGTTTTAGTTAACCATTCCATTGTAGTTGCAACACTTACTAGTCAGATACAATTAGTAGGAGATATCCCAAAACCCAGCAGTTTTTGGTACTTTTATTTAGCCATTCCGTTGCAGAGAAGCTGATTACTAGTCATATCGGATACATGTCAATTTATAACAGTAAACTTTAGTTATGGTTGTCTATGATCGAGACCTGTGCTCCAAGTCGTCCATAACCGCGGACACGGCTTCTCGAAAAGATTTAACCCTGCAGGGGTGCACCAAAGTATCCACAAGCACTTCGACCCTTTTTGCCAGATCAATTAACATACACCCATCGGTATGTCGGTGGGGCCTAAGTCATGACGTTTCCCAGACCCAAAGCAAGCACGGGGGGCCACCCCACTAAGTACACCCGCAAAGAAGTCGGCCGGTCTCCGAGACGGACTCAGGGTTTGCGTCAGTGGCTGTAAACGACAGCGAATCCCAAAACTGGGACTGTCGATACCGCGAAAACACTCCGCTTCCAAAACAGTACAGGGTGCTCCTCACACAATCGTAAATAAAGCAGTAAAGCATGGCATAGGTACAGGTTAGTAAATAAAGCCCCAAACTACTTGTGGCCCCCGGTACAATACTTTGAAATCAGGTACTAAATCGATGGGGGGCCCATATCTCCCCACATGTGGTTAGCGCGCTCGATCTCGGAACAGGTGTCAAGAACTCGGGGTCCTACGGGACACCAGTGAGCGGTCGGAAACCAAAATTATCTATCGCCCACCGGTGCCTCTGCTTACCTACTTCAATTTTAGTTATTAAACAATAATTAAAGTGAACAATAATTAAAGCCATGATCATCTCCAACATTGAACATGCGGCAAAACTCCAACAACTGTGGTACTTGACGACACGCAACAGCATTTGAGCAAGCGACTACGACGCGCAAGTCCAACTATCTACCAAACAACAGGTAATAGGATGTGTCCAAGGCAATATAGGGCTGCAAGGGGATATCACGGGTACGGAAACTAGAGCATCGCAACACAGATAGCAATAGATCAACAGGAGGGAATAAATACTATAAAGTAAGATAGGTAGAAAGGGGGAGATGCTCGCCTGAAAACATTGCCAAAGGTTCAACCGAAGGTCGGGTCGACACTCGCATCAACTCAACGGCCTTATCCGCGAAGAACCAAAACACTAGAATAAACATTGGCTGCAATATTTAATACTACGACAAAAGATCGGGCATGTTGCATGTATGATGTATGGCATGACAAAGGTGCGATGCGATTAGGCAATATTAAGTGGAACCGGGGTCCCGACAATTATTTAGGTGGTTCATGTTATTTAACTACCCCTCAATTTAAATGTTGCATTATCAAGACAAAAGATAGCACCGGTTCGCTACACAAATTTAAATGAGGCCAATATGAGACTAGATTTGCCCGCATATGGGCCCCATATTTAATTATAAGGTGAATCGGCATAATGCCCCCAAACCACAGACAAATATGCATGCAAATATGACAATTTAATATGCAACAATTTATATAGATGGCATTTATAAAATAGGGGCTCGGGAAGGGAATCACACATTAGGGTTCGACGATCTTGGTTAGGGTTCGACGGGGTTCGGGATCGGGTCTCGGGGTTCGACGGGATCGGTCTCGGACAACGGGAAGGAGGTCTCGTTGCAACCGGGAAGCAGGACTTGGTTCGGTGTCGGGGGCGCACCGGGCTCGCCCTGGTCGGTGTCGTTCTTGTCGTTGCGAAGATCTTGTAGTGTCCTCGCCATTGCATCGGTCTTGACGTTCGGGACACAGAACTTGGTGCCCGGGTCGGAGGGCTTGTTGAACCGGTGGCGATCTTGGCGGTCATCGGGTCCGGGAGGAAGAACTCGGCGGATCGGGTTCGGTCTTCGCATCCATGTAGTAGACCTTGTCAGTTCCATGTCGACGACCTTGGGGTTCGGCGGTATTCGGTTCCGTGTCGAAGATTTTTCCGGGGGTTCGTCGAGTGTCACCGGTTCGGTACGGTCTTCGCCTTCTATGATGAAGTCCCTGCGGGTTCGGCCTTCGGGTTCCTCGAAGGACCTCTTGTATCTCAACGCCATCGCCGTCGGATTCCATGTCGAAGTCCTTAAGGTTCACCTCTTGCCGGTGGCGGGCTTGTAACATCATTTGGATGGCAGGAGCCCAGGAGCGACTAGGGAGGTCGACGTGAGGCAGCCGTACAAGGACAGGGACATCAAGCCCACCAACTAGGCAGGATGCCTCCTCCTGGTACACACGCGGGGAGACCGCCGGGCTTGCGGAAGCTAGGCTCGCGGCCATGGCACCAGGACGCCGGGGAAGACCGAGGGCGGCCAGAGGTGATGCTCCAGGGAAGAGGGGGGCGACAGACGCCAGCGAGAATGACCTAAGGCGACAGGGTCGGGGGGCCCGACGCGGGGGCGGGGCGGGCGCGAGGCCGGCGCTGGTCGGCGGCGAAGGGGGTCGGAGGACGGGGGAGGAGCCGGGCCTGGGGAGGAGAGGGAGGCGCGGGCGAGCGCGGTGGCGGCGTTCGCTGGCCGGGGAAGGAGAGCAGGGCGGCGGGGAGGCGCAGCCGGTGGCGCTCGGGCCGGCGGCGGGAGGGAGCGGCGACGAAGGAGGAGGCTCGGGGAGAGGCGGCCGGCGTCGGTGGGGTCCGGCGGCAGGCAGGGCCGGCGTCGGGTGGAGGAGGGGCGAGGTCGGGGTGAGCTCGGCGGGGCGAACGGCGAGGAGGGGGAAGGAGGCCGAAGGCTGTGGCGGGCACCGGAGAGGCAGACGCGGCGAGGAGGAGGCGGCGCCGGAGGAGGCCGCGGTGACGGAGGACAGAGCGCGGGCGGGCGGAGAACTGGGGGGAGGGAGGAGCGGTGGCCGGAGGAAAGGGAGAAGGGGAGAGGCGCGGGGTGAGGGAGGTCATCGTCGGCCGGCGAGGAGAGGACGGGGGAAGGGTGCGGGGCCGGGGCCGTCGGTGGGGAAAAGGAGGGAGAGGTGGGAGGAGGAGAGAACCAGGGGAGCGCGGGGTGAGAGGAGGGAGACGCGGGGTCTGCGGGGGGAAGTGGGGACGGGCGTGGGGTCGGGGACAGCGACAGGTGGGGGTGGGCCCGGAGAGGAGGGAGTGGGGAGAGGGTGCGGAGGTTGCGGGCCGCGCGGGTGGGACCCAGGAGCGGTGGGGAGGGAGAGAGAAAGGAGTGGGGGGGGTGAGATGGCAGCGGTTTGGGGTGGGGCCAGCCTGTAAGGGAGAGGGGTAGGAGGGGGCTGTGTGAGAAAGAGAGAGAGGAGGAAAAAAGTCTAGGATTGATGAGGTGGCGGGGTGGGTAGGAAATTGGGGGAGGGGTGAGGTGGCGAGCTGTGAGAGGTGGGTAGGATAGATTTGGGTGGAAATAGGTTTAGGGTTTGGGGCTTGTGTTAGTTTGTAAATATTTACGGTGTTGTTTTTGTTTCAAATCTTTTTAGCAAATAACTTGTAGGCAAAAATTTGACAGGTAATTATAAGACTTATTTTGAAATAAGAGAAGGGCATTTTTAGAAAACCAAAATAGGCTTATTGGAAATAGTTTCAGACATACAAATGCATGATGATGACGATGCAATGCACAAAAACAACGCGATTTTCTAGTAGTGGTTTTGCGGGATGCCACACTTGTGTCCTTGGGAATATCGATTCCCATTGACTTAGGCATCCATCGTGTTCTGCAGTCTCTGCCACCTAGCTATAAGAGCTTCGTGATGAACTATAATATGCAAGGCATGAAGAAGTCTCTCCCCGAGCTTCTGTCAATGCTTAAAACTGCATAAGTGGAGATCAAAAAGGAACATCAAGTGTTGATGATCAATAGGAACACTGGTTTCAAGAAAGACAAGAAGGGAAAACGGAAGGGAAGTAAGGGCGGCAAGCCTGTTGCCGCGCCTGAAAAGAAACCCCGAGTTGGACCTAAGTCTGATTCCGAGTGCTACTATTGTAAGGGGACTGGCCACTGGAAGCGCAACTGCCCTAAGTATCTGGCAGCCAAGAAGGCCGGCAAGGCAAACAAAGGTATATATGATATACATGTTATTGATGTGTACTTGACTAGTGCTCGCAGTAGCACCTGGGTATTTGATACCGGTTCAGTTGCTAATATTTGTAACTCGAATCAGGGGCTGCGGAACAAGCGACCGCTAGCAAGGGGTGAGGTCAAGATGCGTGTCGGCAATGGATCAAGCGTTGATGTGATCGCCGTCGGAACGCTGCCTCTCCACTTACCGTCGGGATTAGTTATAAACTTGAATAAATGTTATCTGGTGCCTGCACTGAGCATGAACATTGTATCTGGATCGTGTTTGATGCGAAGTGGTTATTCATTTAAATCCGAGAACAATGGTTGTTCCATTTATATGAATGAAATATTTTATGGTCATGCACCGATGATGAATGGTTTATTTCTATTAGATCTCGATGATAATGTTACACATATTCATAATGTTGATGCTAAAAGGATTAAACTTAATGATGATATATCCGCATATATGTGGCACTGCCGTCTAGGTCATATTGGCGTTAAAAGCATGAAGAAGCTCCATTCGGATGGCCTTTTGGAATCACTTGATTATGAATCATTTGATACATGTGAGCCATGCCTTATGGGCAAGATGACTAGAACGCCGTTTTCCGGTTCAATGGAACGGGCGACAGATTTATTGGAAATCATACATTCTGATGTATGTGGTCCAATGAGTGTGTCGGCGCGAGGTGGATATCGTTATTTTGTTACTTTCACGGATGATTTGAGTAGATACGGTTATATCTACTTGATGAAACACAAGTCTGAAACCTTTGAAAAGTTCAAGGAATTTCAGAATGAAGTGGAAAATCATCGTAATAGAAAGATCAAATTTCTACGGTCCGACCGTGGAGGTGAGTATCTAAGTTACGAGTTTAGCACTCACATGAAAGAGTGTGGAATTGTTTCACAACTCACACCTGCCGGAACACCACAGCGAAATGGTGTGTCGGAACGTCGTAATCGTACTTTATTAGATATGGTTCAATCTATGATGTCTCTGACAGACTTGCCGTTGTCATTTTGGGGTTATGCACTAGAAACTGCTGCATTCACTTTAAATCAGGCACCATCTAAATCCGTTGAAAAGACACCGTATGAATTGTGGTTTGGAAACAAACCTAAGCTGTCATTTCTTAAAGTTTGGGGATGCGATGTTTATGTGAAGAAACTTCAACCGGATAAACTCGAACCCAAAGCGGAAAAATGCGTCTTCATAGGATACCCTAAAGAAACTATTGGGTATTCCTTCTATCACAGATCCGAGGGCAAGGTTTTTGTTGCCAAGAATGTATCCTTTCTAGAGAAAGAGTTTCTCGCGAAAGGTGTGAGTAGTCGGAAGGTAGAACTCGAAGAGGTTGCGGAACCTTCTCTTCAAAGTATGGCGAGTAGCGCAGCGCCGGAAGTTGTTCCGGAGTTGGCTCCACCTGTTGAAGAGGGAACTAATGATAATGATCATGAAACTCCAAAAGGGAGTACTACCGAACCTCGCAGGTCAAACAGGACGCGTGCAGCTCCCGAGCTGTACGGAAATCCTGTCATGAATTTCATGGTTGATGAAAATGATGACCCTGCGACGTATGAAGAAGCGATGATGAGCCCGGATTCCAACAAATGGTTAGAAGCCATGAAATCCGAGATGGAATCCATGTATGAAAATCAAGTTTGGAACTTGGTGGAAATACCTCACGACCGAAAGGCCGTGGAGAACAAATGGATTTTCAAAAGGAAAACCGATGCTGATGGTAATGTGACCGTCTATAAAGCTCGACTTGTCGCAAAGGGGTTTCGACAAATTCAAGGAGTTGACTACGATGAGACTTTCTCTCCCGTAGCGATGCTAAAGTCAGTTAGGATTATGTTAGCAATTGCTGCATATTTCGATTATGAGATATGGCAGATGGATGTCAAAACCGCGTTTCTCAATGGTAATATTGAAGAAGAGTTGTATATGATACAACCAAAGGGTTTTGTCGATCCTAAGGATGCTAACAAGGTGTGCAAGCTTCAGCGATCCATCTATGGATTGAAGCAAGCATCACGAAGTTGGAATCTCCGCTTTGATGAGGTGATCAAAGAGTTTGGATTTGTCCAAACTTATGGAGAAGCTTGTATTTACAAGAAAGTGAGTGGGAGCAATGTGGCATTTCTGATATTATATGTGGATGACATATTATTGATCGGAAATGATATAGATCTTTTAAACAGTGTTAAAAGTTATCTAAACAGCAAATTTTCAATGAAGGACCTAGGTGAAGCGTCATACATATTAGGCATAAAGATCTATAGAGATAGATCTAGGCGCCTAATAGGGCTATCGCAAAGTACATACCTTGATAAGATTTTAAAGAAGTTTAAAATGGACGGAAGTAAGAAGGGGTTCTTACCTATGTTGCAAGGCAAGACATTGAGTAAGACTCAAAGTTCGGCTTCGGCGGAAGAAAGAGAGATAATGGACAAAGTCCCCTATGCTTCAGCCATAGGCTCTATAATGTACGCCATGCTATGTACAAGACCGGATGTGGCACATGCTATTAGTTTGACTAGTAGGTACCAATCGGATCCAGGTTCGGAACACTGGATAGCGGTCAAGAATATCCTTAAGTACTTACGAAGAACTAAGGATATGTTTCTTGTATACGGAGGTGAAGAAGAGCTCGTCGCTAAGTGTTATGTAGACACTAGCTTTGACACCGATCCGGATGACTCTAAGTCTCAATCCGGATACGTATTTCTCATGAATGGCGGAGCGGTTAGTTGGAGGAGCTCCAAACAACCTGTGGTAGCGGGATCAACAACGGAGGCTGAATATGTAGCTGCTTCGGAAGCGGCTCAGGAAGCAGTTTGGATGAAGGAGTTCAGATCCGAACTAGGAGTGGTGGCAAACGCGTTGGACCCAATGGTGATCTATTGTGACAACAATGGTGCCATTGCCAATGCCAAAGAGCCAAGGTCTCACAAGCATTCCAAGCATATTAAGCGCCGGTTTCACTCCATCCGAGAGCATGTCAAGGATGGAGATATAAAGATTTGTAAAGTACATACGGATCTCAATGTAGCAGATCCGTTGACTAAAACTCTCCCTAGAGAAAAACATGATCAACACCAGAACTCAATGGGTGTTAGATTTATCACTATGTAACTAGATTATTGTCTCTAGTGCAAGTGGGAGACTGAAGGGAATATGCCCTGAGAGGCAATAATAAAGTGTTTATTATGTGTATTCCAAGTATATGATAGATGTTTATTTTGCATGCTATAATTGTATTAATACGGAAACGTTAATACATGTGTGTTTAATAAACAAACAGAAAGTTCCTAGTTATGCCTCTCTCATAAACTAGCTCGTTGATTAACAAGATGATCAAGGTTTCCTGATCATGGACATTGGATGTTGTTAATAACGAGATCACAACATTAGTGTAATGGTGTGATGAACATTCATCCGAAGTATAGCATTACGATCAAAGTCATTGAGTTTATATTGCTATAACAACTTACGAAGTGATCCTAATCCTTAGACCATGAGATCATGTCAATCACTAACACCGGAAGAGTTTCTTGATAACTTCAAACGTCACACCGTAACAGGGTGATTATAAAGATGGATTCAGAAATAATAAAGTGTTATGTTGAGGCTCATGGATCGAGAGTGGAATTTGTTCATCCCGATGACGGATAGATATACTCTGGGCCCTCTCGGTGATATCACATTGATTAGCTTGCAAGCAAGTGATTTGATCACTAGAATGTTATATCAAAGGAACGAGAAAAGAGTGCATGTCGGTAACGAGATCAAACTAGGTATGGAGATACCGATGATCGAATCTCGGACATGTAATATATCGTGAAACAAAGGGATTAAGATACTAGCGTAAAAGGTTCTGACGATCACAAGAAAGTCATCGTTGAATGTGTGGGAGTCAGTATGGGTCTCCAGATCCCGCTTCTGATTATTGATCTGAGAGGGGTCTCGATCATGTCCGCATTATTCACGAACCATAGGGTGACACACTTAAGAGACACCAACATCCAATTGGAGCAAATGTTTCATGCCGAAAGAATGAACAAGCGCAGGAATTTATTTCACTAGATACCGAAACAGGTTTTCGGGTGAAATTGCATAAAGTGGTTATGCATGTGAAATAGAATTCTAGCAAGGGGTTATTTGTGAATGTTTGTCATTAAAGTAATTGACAAAATTCTGAATAAAATAAAAGAGTTTTATTTAATGAGAGTTTGCATTAAATTTGGTGGAAATTTAATGGGAATTTGAGTGGACTTTTGAGTGGAGGGAATTTAAAGGAGATTTGTGAGTGGAGTGTCCACCCACATGAAGATGGGAGGGCAAGGGGGCAGCCCCATGCGCCGGCCACCCCCTTGGGGTCCCCCCCCTCCTCCTATAAAAGGAGCCCCCCTCCTCACTTGTCTCTTACACCTCCTCGTGAAGGATCTCTCTCCCCCTCTAGAATTTATCCCCCATGGTCTCGGACTAGCGAGATACATGTTCCCGGTGGCTATTCGGCAAGAAAGAGTTGTGCTTCCGCTGCATCACTGGAGCGAGGAGGCGGAGGTTGCTCGGTGCCTCGAACGTGTGTGCGAGCACGGATGCGCTGCTGATTTGCGGCGCTAGGACTTCCTCTCGATCTTGAGATCGGCAAGAGATCGTCTACATCAACCACGAGTTGAACTCGTTAAGCTTTGTCGGTCTTCAAGGGTATGTTCTCTACGGATATACATCCGCCCGTTGTTTGTATCTAGTAGATAGATCTTGGTATATAGTTCACATCGTAGGAAATTTTTTGTTTTCTATGCTGCGAACCCTACAAGAACACCCTCCGAGTTCGAATGCAAAAGTTATGCTCAAAATCGTACGGAGCTGAATCTGTTGGCGACCAGGTCGGCGGACCGGAAATATCGCCGGAAATTCTGGCGGTGGGTCCGGTTTTGACCGGAATTTCCGGCGGAAACTCCGGTTTGCCGGATCTGGCACCGGAACGAGTCCAGGGACGTGAAAACTCGATTTTCTGCGGAAAAAGTTGATGGAAAACTTTAGACCGGAGGGTCAAATGATGGAGGCCATGGGAGCGTAGAGAAAGGTAGATCAACAAGTTTAGTAAGTAATCCACGGATCAAAACCTACCAAAATGCACTCAAATCACATATCGATCCAAAACACGAATTGGGGCTATTTTTGGTGAATTTTTTGAATTTATGGGAAAAAGACCAAATCGATGAGGAATCCGTGGCAACCAAAAGCTGCTGATACCAGATGATAAAGGGTTTAACCTCTTGGGTGGCCTGATCTTCATGGATCTCATGCTGAAATCGATGGGAAAGCGAGGGGAAAGGGAGAAGGTAGCGGAAGCGAACACACACCTCGTGAAGAACACGATGAACACACGCAAAACTCACACGATACAAGGCCGATTGCTCCCGAACGACGGCCACCGGTCCGATAGAATTCTCGCAAGGAAAGATCGGTCAACGTGCTCCCTCAAATCCACATCGGAGACGGAAGAACACCTTGGGGAGGGTCTTGACAACTTGGAGACGAGACAACAAACTCCAAGGCCTTGTTCAACGATGGATGCGTGATGCAAAGTCCAATCGAGGTTGGTGACGATAGTCAGTCCCCTTGGTAAAGGGGATGAGGCAAAACTAGAGATTCCACAATGGAGGTTGTCTTTAGTCTATAATCTATGCCTAAGGGATACATGAGGGGTGCGGGCTCTATTTATAGGTCAGCCACTAAACAAGGGGGTAGTTTGGGAATAAACTAGGCAAAGGGGTAAGTAAAGGGAATATTCCAGGACATCAAACCCAGAGCCGCGCGCAGGAAGGCTATTTCGGCGGTGAGTCCGGTGGCGCCGGATCTGGTGCCGGGATTTTCGGTCGTCGCCGGATATTCCGGTCGGGTGCCGAAAGTGCTCTCTGTAAGCGGTTTTGGCGGTGGTGCCG
Organism: Avena sativa; assembly: GCA_916181665.1. Classification (NCBI taxonomy): domain Eukaryota; kingdom Viridiplantae; phylum Streptophyta; class Magnoliopsida; order Poales; family Poaceae; genus Avena; species Avena sativa. The sequence goes on from OV702282.1 coordinate 204,201,838, forward strand.
GTCGACCGGTCCTAGCACCGGGGATTCCGGCGGGGCGCTCGGTTCGCCGGGGCTGTCGCCGGAGATTCCGGCGGTGGAACCAGTTCGCCGGTACTGACGCCGATTCCAGCTGGAGCTTTCTTCCGTCTCCTTTTCCAAGCCTCCGTCTTGTCGGGCGCGAGTCCTCGGGCTTCCTCCCTCGTCTTCGTACTCGTTGGTGCGAACCTATCATGGTCATAGGATGGAGAATGAAGTAGTATACCATTCAATAGGGTAGGAAGTGGGATCTCAAAGAGGATAGGATTCACCTTTGGAGTCTATGACGAATTGGCATAAGTTATAGACCTTGATGTGGCAACGACCGTAGGTCAGGCTGCATCAGGTGGTGATGGAGGTCGTAGACGCTTGATGATCCCTCATGGTGGCATATATGTGAGCATGTGCCCTTTTTTTTGGTGAATTTGGTTGATCAATGCCATATGAAGGTGTGGGTAGCGGCGATCAAACCAATTTGATGTAAAACTATTGCATCTTTCGATTGTTTAGAATTTTTGATCTTTTGGATGAAAATGATGAAACTACCTGTTTTACCATTCGAGTTTGCGGGATCTGGTCTGTGGCACCATTTCCGAAACATTAAAACATGTTTTTCATAAATGGTAAAAGCAAAATACAATTGTCCGTTTAGAATCGGTGCTAGAGATGCTCTAAGGGTGTATTTGGTTGAGCTGTAGATTCCTGAAAATCAGCTGTGGGGAATCAGCTGTGAGCTTACAACTGTGGAAAAGTTAAAAGTTGTTTGGTTGTAACAACTTTCAGCTGTGGATTTCATAGAAAACATATGTATTGCCCATAGGTTCGTGAATGATTACGTATATGCTATCGATCGCGCAACAATAATTTGTACATTGGTATATACACAAAGACCCGTTTTAAGAAGGAATTTTCATTTCTTGACATTCTATATATACATTAGAAAGCGATGTCAAATATGACTGTAAAAGGCAAACAGGGAAAAATAGGGTTCACAATGTGATGTTCGGCATCAACAAACTTGTCACAAAATTCAATATGTGTGACTTTTTGCTTCATGACACAAGTATTTTCACAAACACCATGCAAGCAGACTTCAAACCATGTTTTATATGGTCCGTTTCACAGACCAAGTATACAATAATAAGTTGCTATATTGTAGAAACCAATTTCAAAAACCAACTGCAAAGAGCAATTGCGAGGACTAGATGAAAGAAAAATCAGAGAGGAAAAGAAGAAATGGCCATACCATTGACGCGCGTCCGAGGAGAGTATTTGGTATAGTCGTGTAGGACTTTTTTTTTGCAAGGAAATTCCGGGATTTTATTCAAATAACCACAGCTCCATCCCGATCAGCCAGAAGACTGGAAACGAGGAAGCTTGGGGAAAATTCCATCCAACAACTTGTGACCGCCAGAGTGCAAGCGTGCTTGGCACAAAGGTGGGCAAGTGTGTTAGCTGATCTAGAAATATGTCGTATTACAAAATCATCAAAAGAAGAAGACAACCCTTCTATTTCTAGTAAAATTGGCGCAATAACAGCGCGAGAACTCAGTCACGAGTCCCAGAGATCAACGACCTCCTTGCAATCTGTTTCAAGAACCACTCGCGAGAAACCACAGAGCTTTGCGAAGATCACCCCATCCCTCAACGCCATTGCCTCGGCAATCATTGGAGTGATTCTAGGATAGCGCTTGCTCCAAGCTCCAATAAAGTCGGAAGGATCTCTAGCCACACCTCCCGCTCCAGCTTTCCTAGCTTCAGATGCTATACCATCGTCAGTATTAATTTTGACCCAGCCAATATCAGGCGGTCTCCAACCATGTCCCGGGAGGATACTAGCAAGCTGTCTTGGCACCTCCAGCAAGGCCAACGTGTCTCTAATCCTCGGCACAGAATTAGCAGGACTCAGACCCTCCCGGTCATGCATTATATTATTTCGTGAAGTCCAAATTGCCCACATAACCGTGATGATTTTCGCCCTGTCTTCATCAGGAACAATCGGGTCACATCGGATATCCCACGACCACGTCGAGGGATGTAGCTCCGGTACCCTGATATGGAGCGACCCCTTCGCCTCCAACCAGAATTTTTTCGCATGCGAGCAATATAGCAGTGCATGCCTTAGATCTTCGTTTGCTGCGCGGCAGACTTTACATTGAGCAAGCGTGGCAATGTGTCGGTGCTGTAGCGTTTGTTCAACTGGCAGAATACCACGAAGAACACGCCACCAAAACACCCGAACTTTTGGGACCACCTGCAGCTTCCACAGTCTCGACCATAATTCAGCTTCAGAAGATGAAGTACCCGCAACCGTCCCTTCCGCTAGAGCGAGGTGCTCGTTACACGTCACGAGAGCCCGATACGCTGATTTCACCGAATATGATCCTGACTTTTCTAGGTTCCATGCCCACTGATCATCACCCTCACCAGAAGCCAATGGGATATTTAATATAGCATCCGCCTCGGATGCAGTAAAATTCCTCCTCACGGTGTCAGATTTCCATGACCAATTTTCCTTGTCAATAAGATCCGCCACTAAGTTCAGTTCGTCATCTCCAGTTTGCGCAGATGGCATCATCGATCTTGTCCAGATGGACACTGATAGGCCATCCCCAATACGTTTCAGCAAACCCCCTGCCAATGCTTCTCGACCTGCAACGATAGCCCGCCAAGTCGAGGAAGAACTCTGAGGCACAATGGCTTGCACAAAATCAACCTCCGAAAAGTACTTGGATTTGAGCACTCTGCAACACAGAGACTCGGGTTGAGTCACCAACCTCCACCCATGCTTCCTGAGAAGAGACAATTGAAATTCTCCAGGTCTCTAAAGGCCATACCTCCTTGGCACTTGGGTTTAACCAGAGAATCCCAAGCTAACCAGTGCAGCGCCCGTCTATCTAGAGAGCTGCTCCACCAGTAATGGGCTTCATACGATGCAATCAGCTTGCAAACCTTCTTTGTAAGCTTGAAACAAGACATACTATAAGTCGTAATTGCTTGAATTACCGCCTTCAGAAACACTTCTCTGGCCACACACGACACCATCCTTTCTGATCCCCCATGCAGCTTACTACGAATTCTTTCTCCGATATGATCGAAAGTGCCACTTGTGATGCGACCCACAACTGTAGGCAGCCCTAGATATCTCTCACTGAAAGCTTCCACATCAATTTCCAAAAGGGCTTTCAACGACTGCCTGGAAGAGAGCTGAGTATTTGGGCTAAAGAAAATAGAGCTCTTCTCCCTGTTCACTCGTTGCCCCGAGCAGTCTTCATAAATATTAAGAATCTCATTAATTCTCTGCGCGCTCTATCCATTTGCTTTCAAGAAAATTAAACTATCATCAGCAAAAAGCAAATGGTTTATCCACGGTGATATGATGCTTACCCTGATGCCCTATCAACAGATGACCCGCCGAAATGGTTTAGCAAGGAAGTAAAACCTTCTCCACATAGCATGCATAGATACGGTGACATCGGATCCCCCTGACGTAGCCCTCTGGATGGTGTAAAGAAAGGTAACAATTCACCGTTAATCTTCACTGTAAACCTGACAGGCCACACACTTCAGAATCAATCTAACATAGCTAGAACTGAACCCCAATTTCAACATAATGGCTTGTAAATAGTGCCACTCAACCCGGTCATAAGCTTTCATCATGTCCAACTTTACCGCACAAACACAATTCCTCCCCTTCTTTCTCCTCCTCATCGCATGCACACTCTCATGTGCAATTAAAACATTATCTGTAATGAGGCGACGGACAAAGGCGCTCTGCTCCTCCCCAATAATATCCCCTAAAAACCTTCTCATTCTGTTGGCAATGCATTTCGCCGCCACCTTATTATACAAGACCGGACAGAGGGAAATAGGCTGATACTGGGTAACATGTTGTGGATGGTTTACCTTTGGAACGAGAGTAATTGAAGTGTCGTTCATTCCTTGGGGAAGCTCTCCACCATTCAAAAAATCCAAGATAGCAGGACCAATATCCTCCCCCAACAAGGACCAATGCCGTTGAAAAAAACCTGGTGTGAAACCATTCACTCCTGGTGTCTTGGACGGTGCCATCTGGAATAAAGCCGTCTTTACCTCGGCAGCTGAATATATTTTATCCAGTTCCGAATTCATCTCGAAAGTCACCCTGTTAGGTACCAAGTTTAGCAGCTCATCCATTGGACTATACCCTTGCGACGTGTATAGCTCCTGATAGAAGCCCTGAATTTCAACACAATTATCTTCCCATGAATCACACTTCGTACCGTCGGCACGCTCCAGGTTACTTATATTATTAATCCGCTTCCTATGGGTGGCCTGAGCATGAAAGTAAGCCGTGTTGCGATCACCCTCTTTTATCCATTGCACTCTAGAGCGTTGCCGCATCCATATCTCTTCTTGATGAAGTGCCTCCCGCGGTTATTTGACCACTGCCTTCTCCTCATCATTGGGACCATGCCCAACTGAGCGTACTCGAAGTTTATTAAGTCTGTCCCGAAGTTTACGAACCTTCTGAGCCAGACAACCAAACTCTTTTGCACCCCAAACACTGAGACTTGTCTATACATTATTTAGTGCCTGCACCACACCACACAAGCCCCGCTGACCCGATCCTTTCTGCCATTTGTCTAGAACCACCTTATCATAATCTGCACGTGTCTTCCATACATCCTCATACCTGAATTGTTTAGCACCCCTTCTCCTCACATCGGCCACACGTTCGTGAAATTTGACCAAAACGAAGCAGTGATCAGATTCCGTAGAAACTATGTGCCGTACTCGCGCGCTTGCAAATTTATTCAGGAACTGGTCGTCTCCAAAGGCATGGTCCAGTCTTGCCTTAACATTTGCATCACCCATCTGCCCGTTGTCCCAGGTGTACTCCACACCCGACCAGCCAAAATCATGTAGAGAGCAGTCCTCAACTGCCTCCCGAAAGGCACGCATCTGCCACTCCAGCCTTGTAGCCCGAGAGAAATGTTCAGAAGCGAATACGGTCTCATTAAAATCTCCGACGCACAACCACGCTGGGTGGTCAATATCAGCAAGGGTACGCAGTGCACGCCAACTATGGTGCCGATCGCCCGCCTTTGGCGCACCATAAAAACCTGAGAATCTCCACTCGATCTCCACACAATTACATCTCGTCACCATCGCATCGATATGGCATGCACTGAAGTTCTTGACATCAACATCCAGATCAGCTGACCAGAACAGTCCAATGCCGCCGCTCAACCCCACACTATCAACCGTAAAGCAATCAGCGAACCCCAACAATAGCTTCAAATCTTCCACACGCTGTGCAGAAATTTTCGTCTCCATCACAAACAAGAGACCAGGCACTTCCTGCTTCACAACATTGCGAAGCTCACGAACGTCCGCCGGGTTCCCAAGCCCCCGACCGTTCCAGCTCATGCAACTCATTTCTCCAGGCAGGGCTGACTCGTAGCCACTGCCGAATCCGAGTTTGACGGGGTCGCTTTCTTCTTCTTTGAATCACGCTCATTATTCTCCCCATCCTCCAAGCCGGTAACAACATCGCCCAAGGGTAGTACTTCCTTAGATTCTACATCCGATCCCTCCACACCAGCAGTTCCATCAGTGATTTGCAGCACTGGCGGGACAATCTTCCTATAGACCTGATTCTGATCCCCAGCTTTGCTCTTGATCGCATTGCTCTTCTTCAGCGGCGATGTAGCCTCTGGACCTGCCTTAGTAGCACTATTTGAGTCCCGCGAATCAGCTCTATGTGACTTAGAAAAGGAACTCGCCCCTCCCGACGAGCCCTCACTGTAGGCCATCTTTTTCCATTCATCTGGCGCACGCAAATTCTTCCCTAAAGTAATAATTCCGTTTGCATCTCTTGTGCCAGGCGTGGGGCACATCAAATCACCATGACCAAAGCGGCCCCGCAAGAAAAACAAAAATGAGGTGCATGCTCATACTGAATATCATACAGATCAGTACTCTGTCTCCTTGCCGATTCAATCAGGACCCATCTCCTTAACGGGCTCGAAACCTCAACAGAGACTCTAGCCCTAAGGTAGCCACCAGCATGATCGAAGTGAATATCTTTTGCCTGCTTATCGATCTGCTGTGCAATCGGCTTCCACCACTTCTGATCCCTCAGATGGAACGGAAGATTAACAACTCTCACCCATATAGACAGCCGATCAAATCTCAACTCAGAAGGTTTCATGTGATCCTCAAACACCGAGAGAACCACCGCATTCTTACTCACATGCCATGGCGGACCATCCCAAACTCGCTCCCGATCTCGCTGGGTCGCGAGTTCAGCAACAAACATGTTCTGACCCACAGATCGGAACTTTAACCCCTTGGGGTTACCCCAGGCTGGACGCAAGGCGCTCTCGATCGTCTGGATGTGGAAGACATTACGATACAGCACCTTGCCTGCCAGCATCCACTTCTGTTCGTCCTCCTTCTCCCGATCATCAATGACCAGAGGCGTCGCCTCCTCCTCCGATATGTCCAGTTTCCCTAGCTGTTCCTCCAGCCTCGCTCTCGCCGCCCTCGGCGACATCGCGTTCTTCCCTGTCTCCCTGCCGCGCTCGGACGAAGCCATGGCGAGCCGTCACCTCCCCCTTGCGCCCCGCCGATCAGATCGACGAGCGCCGCCAAAGTCGCCAAACCCTAATCGCCTTTAGAGAGGGCTCCGAGAGTTACGGGAAAAAACTTAACTTTTTGGGTTTAGAGTAGTCGTGTAGGACTTGAGCAGTGTGCTATGTACCACGTACCACGTACATACTATTTGGCTGATTTACCAATCGTACAGTGGCAGGTACACACACCACAGCGCGCGCGCATCTTCGGCAGTCCGGTGTCGGTCGTTGTTCTAGTTCTAGGTGCGACGGACCGAACTATGGAGGCGGATGTAGCCTTGGGGCTAGAGCTTGGCGTTGGGTGGACGGTCAAGGTGCTATGGTAGGGGAATAGGAGCGGTGGACTAGGAGGACTCGATTCCCGGCCGGCGCGCCACCAGAGGCCATCGGAATACGCCGGTGACGGGAACCTAGCATGTCCTCTTTTCTTGCTGGTGAGTGTCGTGAGGGTAAAGGAGATATACTAGAGGAGGGAGATGAGAACATAGCGACACGAACCGATCAGTTTTCACTTAGTAGTGGCATGGTGGGTAATTTCTCAGTTTTTGGGTGAACGCAACGCAGAGAAATCCGGGGCCGAATCAATTTTTGTTCTGCACTGCCAAAATCTCTTGCGTCACGAGAAACTGCTTTCGCCTGGTTACCCTTTGGTTTAGATTTCAGCTTCCACGCAGAGAATCTGTTTGCAGAATCCCAACCAAACACACCCTAAATGACATGCAACAGTTGAACTGTGTTTACTATGTTTCTTACTCCCTTCGATCCATATTAGTTGACTTCAATTTGGATGTATCTATCACAAAAACATGTCTAGATACATCCAAATTGAAGTCAACTAATATTGGTCGGAGGGAGTAGAAGAAAAATAGGCCTTGATAATTGCACGCGCTTTCAAAATTTACAAACAAACAGTTTGTCTAATAGTACATGGATTTACCTGATTTAAAGCGCTTTCAAATCTTTGCGAGCAAAGTAGCACGAAGGTTTTGCAATCAGACTTCAAAAAAAAGTTGGAACCGTCCAGCACCATCGATTCCATTGTCGTGTCGATCGGAGCCGTCGGATCCCCTTCCAACAGATGGCACAAACGTAGCCGCGCAACCTCGCTTTTCCCTTCCGTTCCCACATCCGGCATCCCCGCTAACGTAGACCGGGTCCACGCCGCCGGGCCGGGTCCCGCGAAATCTCCTCGCTTCGACTCCTCCCCCTCTCCTTTCTCCTCTCCACATCCTCACACGGTCACACCACCACCACCGCCTCCGCCTCCGCCTCCGCCTCCTCCTCCGCCCCAGCCACCACGAGCAGAGCCCTAGACCAGCAGAGCCATGGCTGGCTTCGGCGTGGACACGCGCCCGGCCGCGGCCGGCGAGGGCGCCCTGTCCTTCCTCTCCCGGAGCCTGCGGGAGGACCTGCGCCTCATCCGCGCGCGGGCAGGGGAGCTCGAGACGTTCCTCAGTGCGCCCGTCCCGGAGCCCGACCTCTTCGCGCGCCTCCGCCGGGCCTACACCACCACCTCCTCCTCCGGCTCCGGTTCCACGCGGCTGGACCTATCGGCGATAGGGAAGGCGTTCGAGGCCGAGGTCGGGAGGGGGTGGGGGGCCAAGACCGGATGGAAGTGGGAGGAGGAGGACGCAGGGGAGTGGGAGCCCATACGTGCCGTCAAGGCGCGCCTCAGGGACCTCGACCGGAGGCGCCAGGACCAGGCCACCGACGTGCTCCACAAGGTCAAGCTCGGCCTGGTAAGCTGCTTCTAGACTCCCGCCAATGCCAGCATCCTACAGAAGTAAACTGCAGCCTTGCTGTTTTAGTTGCATCCACGAGCAGAGCTCACCAATTCCAACTGGGCTAGCTATTTATCCTCAATTGTATTTTGGACGCTTTCAATTCTGAAATATCATGGGGACACTTCGATTGTGTGAATATTAGCTCCATATTTGAGGAAATTGGGACAATTTTATGGTTCATTTCTGTCCAACATCGACTTTTTCCTTGATGTTGAGGAAACATTCAGCGTTGTCATCCAACAAGTTTGAGCTTAGTTGTCGACAATTCACCCTCTATAGTACCTTATCTGAAGTTAGTTGATATATGGTTCATACTTGTATGTTTAAAAAGTGAGGTGTAAAAAATCGCAATATGTTAAGTATAACAATAGTAATACAGCTAGGTAATGGATTTTATGTAGTTCCATGCCTTGCCTGTTCTTTGTTAATCTCAACACGGCCAATTTAAAACCATCAAGCTACTTGTCTTAACAATCTAAGGCTAGTGTTGTAAGAAACTTGCATGCTCGAAGTAAATGAAGATGCTCTCCAGTGTTGCCCACCCAGCTTTTGGGGTTTCATGTTAGATTATGTGTCAATAATGGAGCATTTAGTCGAAATGATAATCTGGAACCAAATTGGAAGTCCAGGACACCACAATCACCGCAGGATACTCATATGTTGTGTGCAGTGTGAATGATGCATTAAAATTTTCCTACAAAATCAGCAGTTAAAATTGTACATTTATCTGCGAATTCATGATATGAGTTTACTTTGCACTGAATTTATCTTAATTAAGCTTGTTCTGGGATTTACTTTTTGCAGCCTGCTGTAGCAATTATTCTGCTGATTGCCATTGAGTAAATATTTATGAGACTATGAGACCACTAAAATGATGTACCATTGCGATTCCTTTTTGCAGAAATCAATGAGCTTTGCACCTGAAGCATCTGAGGTTAGTCATCTGGTTTCATATTATGTTGCATTGTGCATTTGAGCATCATTTTTTGCGCATATGCTAGTGTTTATATCAGGGTCAATGGATTTACTTTTTCTGTATGAATACCTTGCAATCCCTGCAACCGCAAGGAATGTTTTCTGAAGAACAAAATTAGTTGTGTTAATTGCTGCCTTCAGTTCATTCCTCATGTATGATGTACACTCAACTAAATATTGGAATTGGCAGAAGTTTTCTTGTTTTCAGAATAAGGATCAAATATGGCTGTACAATCTAGGAAAAAAACTCCTTGTCTGACCTTACAAAATGATGTAAACCCTTATATGCCCTTAGACTTAGATGTCAGAGACACAGGGTGGCTGCATGTCATTGATGTAGGGTTTTTTTCAGCTTTGCAAAGGCATATAGGGATTTTTACCCTTTAATCTACTAAGTTCAGCTTTTTGGCATGAGATACATCGATTTCACTTTTGATGTAGGGAACATAATCTAATCAGTACGTATGCAACGGTAACGATATTAAACTTTGGGGGATGGGGATTGTAGGTTTGTTGGCCGATGCCATGCCAGATCGAAATAATAACAAGACGGAGAATTGAAAGACACGGGAAAACTATTTTCCATAGGTTTTCTTCCTTCTAAATGAAGTTGATAATAAAATTCTCTCTTCCATTCTCCCTAGTCAGAAGAGAGACTTTGTTAAATAGGGATGTGTGCCTGCAGCCAACAGAGCCATAGAACGTATGCCCTCTTGAGCGTGTCCGTCATGGCCTTCCTCTTGGATATCTTTGTCCTACCAGACACACTAGTGGCTTGAGCATTTGTCTCATGAGATGCACTAGTTTTTCTTCTAGTTGCATCATCTACTTAATTCTACTAAAAGTGTACTTTGATAGATGTTGTCATGTAGACAAGGACGACAGTAATACGTACATCATACATGCTGGAACAGTTTAGTTTCATGGTCCTTGGTTAGCCGAGTCCTATGTACCCTGTCCCGTAATTAAGCTTCTTCTAACTCAACAATGTAGCACCACCATATCAACATTCACACATTTGCATTTATGCCTGTCTTGGGATGAGATCCGTTTCTGCTTTATATGTTTCTTAATTATTATCGATTTAATGCAGGAAGTTCCACCACTGGATTTAAGTGAACTCCTTGCATATTTTCTAAAGCAATCTGGACCATTGTTTGACCAACTTGGTATAAAAAGAGGTACATGGCACGATTATAGTTACAAGATCTCAGGTCTGCAAATTTTTTGAACTAGATGTGTGTGAGCTTGTGTTGTACTAACTATTCTTTCTTCTGTGGAATAGATGTGTGTGACAAGTTGGTGGAGTCTCTATGCAGCAAGCGCAAGGACCACTCTGCATATGATCTGCTGTCAACTAGTGAACCATCTTCATTCAGAAATGATAATATTTGTGATGATCTTGACCTAAGAATAGCTAGTGTCCTACAAAGTACAGGACATAATTACGAAGGTGGATTTTGGGATGATGGGCCAAAGTATGATGTAGCTGACAAGAGACATGTTGCCATAGTCACTACGGCCAGTCTTCCCTGGATGACGGGAACGGCTGTAAACCCTTTGTTTCGAGCTGCATACTTGGCTAAATCTTCCAAGCAGTATGTAACCTTAATGGTGCCTTGGCTTTGCAAGTCAGATCAAGAGCTTGTTTATCCCAACAACATGACTTTTAGTTCTCCCGAAGACCAAGAAACCTATATAAGGGGCTGGCTGGAGGAAAGAGTTGGATTTAAAACCAACTTTAAAATATCATTCTACCCTGGAAAGGTAGGGTTTGTTTTTTCAGCCAATATGTCAAATGCTGTGTGTATTACTTGTCTATTCATTATTTTTCCCCAACTACAGTTTCAGAAAGAAAGGAGAAGTATAATTCCTGCTGGGGACACTTCGCAGTTTATACCATCAAAGGAAGCCGACATTGCAATTCTAGAAGAACCTGAGCATCTGAACTGGTACCATCATGGAAAGCGTTGGACTGATAAGTTTAATCATGTTGTTGGTGTTGTGCACACAAATTACTTGGAGTACATCAAGAGAGAGAAGAATGGTGCTATTCAAGCTTTTTTTGTCAAGCACATTAACAACCTTGTTGCCAGAGCTTATTGCCATAAGGTAACTAAGTATGGTAATATTACTACTGTTTTTATTGCGATGTTCTTGTTTGCACAGTCACATAGTGAAGTCTTCTTCATATAGATAAATTCTATATGAATAGCAGGTTGTTTTTCCTTTCTGAGCTGATCTTATCAATATGCTTTAGGTTTTGAGACTATCAGGAGCTACTCAAGACCTAGCCAGGTCCATGATCTGCAATGTACATGGTGTCAATCCCAAATTTCTGGAGGTAGGGGAGAGAATAGCAGCAGAGAGGGAGTCTGGCCAGCAATCCATGTCCAAAGGAGCTTATTTTCTGGGGAAGATGGTCTGGGCTAAAGGCTACAGAGAACTGATAGATTTGCTTGCGAAGCACAAGACAGATCTGGATGGCTTCAAACTGGATGTCTATGGAAATGGTGAAGACTCAGTTGAAGTGCAGTCAGCTGCCAAGAAGTTGGATTTAAACCTTAACTTCCATAAAGGCCGGGATCATGCAGATGATTCCCTTCATGGGTAAAGACCTGAACCGTTCTGCTGCTCGTAGTGCATATGTCTTGTTCATTCTTTGATGTCATTGATCTGAATGCCTTTTTCCAGGTACAAAGTTTTCGTAAACCCAAGCATAAGCGATGTCCTCTGCACGGCGACAGCTGAGGCGCTAGCCATGGGCAAGTTTGTGGTGTGCGCAGATCACCCGTCCAACGATTTCTTCAGGACATTCCCAAACTGCCTGACATACACAACATCGGAGGAGTTTGTCGCCAAGGTGAAGGAGGCAATGACCCGCGATCCCCAGCCCCTCACGCCCGAGCAACGGTACAACCTCTCGTGGGAGGCCGCGACCCAGAGGTTCATGGAGCACTCCGAGCTGGACAAGGTCCTGAGCAGCAGCAGCAGCAGCAGCGATCCTGCCAGCACCTCCGGACGCGCTAACAGCGTCGACAGGAAGATGAGGAAATCGGCCTCGTTGCCCAACATGTCGGACGTCGTGGACGGCGGGCTCGCGTTCGCCCACTACTGCTTCACGGGCAACGAGCTCCTCAGGCTGTCGACGGGGGCGATCCCCGGGACCCTGAACTACAACAAGCAGCATAGCTCGGACCTGCGCCTGCTGCCCCCTCAGGTACAGAACCCTATATACGGCTGGTAAGAGTAAGACACGACGGCCCGCTGTTAGTAGTAGTGGCAGTACATAGATAGGTCTGTAATCTGTGACACTAAAATTCTTTTCTTCTTCCTTCCTCTCCTGGATGCCAAAGGCATGCCTTGTTCATTATTATTACCACTACAAAACTACAAACCACTTGTAGCATTAGAGATAATAATAAAGAGTTTTGAGTTCTTTCCATTGGGGCACGCTGGTGGTATCTCTGGATGGGCGGTACAGTAGCAATGAGAATCCTATGACCATTTCCCTGTGTCTGCACCAAAACTAGTCTGCCTCGCATGCGTGTACCGCACTGGCGGCACTGTTTTGCACTCACCCACTGCTCCACTGTTCTTATCTTGCTATGTGGTGGTGGTACTGGTATGCAGTACTACTAGTACCATGATTTCATGACAGGCAGAGCTTGGAATGTCTGCCTTGGTAGTACAATGCTGTGTAGATACACTGTGATCACTGAGATATGGGGCTCGCTGGTAAGTGCCACGTCATCCCTGCCTACTCTTATCAGCATGTGCTGGCGTGGCCCAGCGCCGCACCTAGGCGGCAGGTAGGTTGGTACCCCATCGATCCTGGCAGCTCTGGGCCTGCGGCCTCTGATGGGTGGGCCTTCCTCTCCCCTGCCACCCCTACCGGTACGGTGGTACCGTGCTACTGGTATCTGCAAATCGCAATGGTTTATTTCGGGTTTTAGAGTGGTGACGCAACTGTTACCTGCTGCTGCTCTGTCTGTCTGGCCGTGAGGACCATATATATATATATACATATGCGCTAGTTTGCGCGGCACGGAGTGGTGGAGGATTCGTACTGGTCGTGTCAGCCATTATGAGACTGGACGAGCGGTGGGGTCGTCCCGGCTCTGAAATCTGCTGGATGTGCGTACGTACAGTGGAGCCGAATCCAGAGACAGGATTAGGATTTCCATCGGCAACAGACGTTGGTTTGGACTATGTTCAAATTTGAACCGAAACATGAAAACCAACTGTTTCATGCGAAACCCTGCCCGGGAGCCTGTTACGCGACTGTTGCGCTTCCCCGTTTGTGGGATCGTGCTGCTACGCTTGGACAGTGAACGGCCCAAACGTACCACTGCTCCGGGCTCCGGCGCGTATAGTTATTATTCGTCCTCCCTCCACCTGCCCATCTGCAGACACGATTCCGGATTTTCTGGGATCGTCCCCCCCGACCCGGCCTCGCAATTTGTCGTTCCATCTCCTCCGCTTCTCCTCTCTCGACATCATCGTCATGGCATCTGCTACGACGTGGCACTGTGCCCGGTTAGCGTTTCTGATTGTACCATCGTGTACTGGGATCAGATGGGGGTGGGGGGGTCTGACGGACGGCAGCTCACATGATCATCATTAACGCTGTCACTTGTGGAGCCTATATATAGCCCAGTGGCAAACAATGAGTGGCTCCGTCCTCGACGGGGTGGGACGGCATGGGATGTGACGTCGTGGTTATCTTCTCTTCTTGACAAAAAAATTTACGGTTATATGGGACGTCGCCTTTCTACACCAATGTGCTGTAGTAGAAAGTAGAGGAGTATTTACCCCCCAGATCACCGCGACTGCCCTCTGCCTTTGCTTCCGCTCGACGCTTCTGTCTGAACCTTCCCTGTTGGGAGGGTTCAGGCCGGTGCGTGTCACCTAGCGCCGCACTGGCCAGATGGATAGAGGGAATAAAACTGTACGGTGTTGCATCGTTGCGGTGGGACGGGGGTGCGTCTGCGTACGTAGCCGCGGCTGTCTGGCTGGCTGGCTACCAACCACGCCTCATCGTGTGTCACCGCCTTTCTCGCCCAGCATGATTACGGCTTTAATCGACGAGGACGGGGCAGGGTACCAATCATTCAGAGGGGATACGGCAGTATCGATCGGAACGGAACGGAACGGTGACAGAAACGGCGCGGGAGGGCGACACGTCTTGCGAGCGCCACACTCGCTGGGCACATGCGTGGTGGATCCCCTGTGCCCTGCAACCCTGTAGGCAAAACATCAAGCTTTTCTGCTATTCCGTATTCCCTCCGTCCATAAATAAGCGCGTACATCTAGCTTTTGCCTAAGTCAAACATAACTAAATTTAACCAATTTTATAAAAAAAATATATTATATTAAATTGATATATTATGAAACTAGATTTAAAAATAAATTTAATAGTAACAATTTAGTATCATAAATGTTGGTATGTTGTCCTAAAATCTTAATCAAACATAATAAAGTTTGACTTAAGACAAGACTAGAAGTACACTTATTTGCGGACGGAGGGAGTAGTCCATACTCCAGTAGTAAATGCGTGGTTACATACACCTTCTCCCAGTCCACTTCCGTTAAGCTCCTACCCGTCCGCAAATAAGTGTACTTCTAGCTTTATTCTAAGTCAAATATAGTAAAGTTTGACTAACTTTTTAGAACAACGTACCAACATTTATGACACTGAATTGTTACTATTAGATTTATTTTTAAATCTAGTTTTATAATATGTCAATTTGATATAATATATGTTTTTATATTTTTCTATAAAATTAGTCAAATTTAGTTATGTTTGACTTGGACAAAAGCTAGATGTACACTTATTTGCGAAAGGAGGGAGTACTCATCAAAGGGTGGAGCCATAATGACATCACATTCACATGCGACACCTCCCCCAACTAACCACACCGGATCGCGGCCACGATATATGCACATAATCCAAACAAATCGTGTTAAGGAAAAAGGAAGAGTGGAAGGCGATATCGCCTATCAGATTCTGGTGGGGCCGGCGGGCCGGGGCAAGGGCAAAACAGCAAAGCGGCCTTCAAATCGAAAAGGAAAAGTGGGTATAAAAAGGAAACGCCTGTGCTCTCTCACTCTCTATCTGCCTAGCTATCCTAGCTAGGGTATATGCATTATTTGCGAGAGACCAGGGTCAAGATTCTCATGCGGATCATGTCCCGTTCCCGTAGTAGTAGCACTAGTGGGTTGTTGGTGGTGGTGTTGATGGTGGTGTTGCGTTACCTCTCGCCCAGGGCACCCCGATGGCTGCTCGTGTCATCATCCGTGTGCCGTTTTTGTGCTACTCGTGTCGCTCTCGTCCCCATGGGCGGGGAGTACGGGCCTCTTTCATTCACGAGAATAGAAAAACACGTGAATAGAAATAAAAACGTAGGAAGGAGAATGTCGTGGCACGCGGAATCCTATGAGAATGGAAACGCACATAAGTTGCCTGGTCACACCGCAGGGAATAAAAGCAGCAATTTCGATCGGGATGATGCATGCCATGGTTGTCATATACAAGTAGGGAATTTTCTCCGTTCAAAAAAAAAGTAGGGAATTTTCTAAGAGCTCTAACCTCTTGCGAAACCCCCACAAAAAGTGTAGTGTAAAAAAAGAGTCCATATATATTTTTTGAATGAGTTCATTCCTTTGAACCAAATGGACTCTATATGACAAGTTGACATGGATTATGATCCTGTAAAAATCCTTTGAAACAAAGGGCCCCTACATGGGTACGGTGTACAAATGTACCCCCGATTATTTTTGGCAAAAGCTTGTATATCTATGTCCGATCCACTCGTAGAGCAATATACATCAAATAAATAAATTAGGACAAATATGATTAAAACTGTGACTTTTAGTGTAGTTTGTACACCCATTGTTCGTACAATGGCTTCGCCACTGCTCGTCACATGCCTCGTGGGTGGATTGGATGACTAGCCATGGCGGTTTCACTAGATGGTGAATATGTAGATGTATTTGTAACAATTGTTCAAAAAATATATTTTCAAATGAAATGTTAGATCAAAATATTTGCATGTACATATGGATATTCTATATTCGTACACAAGTTTTCGAAAAAAAGGAAACTTTTTTTGTCCCGTGTAAAAAGACAAATTCAGATGCTACAATAATATTATTCTTGGACATTTTTTTGTCTTTTTACACAAGTCGCATAAAATATTCCCGTTTTCCTAAAAAATTGCGTGCCGACACAAAATGACCAGATATACATGTGGAATTTTCTTTCAGAATTTTGTAACATTTACTTTTTTTAATGTATTTTCTCATTTGCACCCGCGAGACAAAACACCGCCTCCAATGCCATTGAGCTTATTTTTCTTCTAGCAGCCGATATTCTTTTGTCATATTTATTCGTTCATGTGAGAATGAGATCTGGACGCTCGGCAACTGTCGTGTTTCCTATAGTGAGGTTGAATATCTAGAAGCACTTTTCTCACTAGAGAGAAGAGGAGGTATATCACTATGCAAGTCTCCGCTAATATTCCACCTATCTTGGGTTGGATCAGGCAATCTCTTACTACTAGACAAATAAATGTCTTACGTTCAACAATGGATGCACGCTTTCGTTTTGTGACTTCCAAGCAAATATAGTAGAAATTCGGAGTTTAGTTGTTTGCTGAGGAGCTATATGAAAAAGGTAGTCCGAGTTGCTTACTTTAATTCATTTTTCTTGTCTTAATTGAGCCTTTAGGCTTGTGTCTGAGCGGAAAAGCAAATCAAAGACTTAACCGAAGTTGGATCGAGTAACATCAATCTTTCACACGTGTAGAGTTTGGACCGGTCAAGAGCTAAAAGGTTCTCTATCTTAAGCTCTAAGATCATACTGGAGTACTAAAATGGACGGAACTCTTCAGATTATGGTTGAACAAAATATTCTCACACACTTACCGGCAAAAAAAAGTGTTCCGGCACACTTAATTTCAGCTGCTTTTCCAACGGTTGCAGTATGAACACATTATGTTCTTGCAAATGGCTCGGCTGTCACATGCAAGAACAGTACTAGTACAAGATTCTTCAATAACTAAGGCCAAAACCTTTTTTGAAAAGAAAAACAAGATCAAACGACAAAGATCTCGTCTAGCAAAAAGCTAGAAAGAGAGTGTAACTATACAGTATTTTTGATACAAATAATGGCTGACAGGCAGGATAGCACACATTGTGTCCAGAACACGCACATCAGTGATTGTAATTAGGCTCACATAACCACTGACACGAACCCCAACCAATAACCATCAGAATGAGAAGATAAAAAGAATAATGGGAGTCAACAAGTTTATTTGGATTATAGAAAAAAAATATCAAAAAATCCATTTTTTCCACGACAACAATATATAATTGAGAAGATTTCCCCTAAGCAAAAGACAGCCTCTGCCATGTGAATGGCTTAGCCTTTGCTTTTCCATCTTCTTTAACTATTATATGATTTTTAAATTCTCAAACTACCCTACCACCTCCTCAAAAGCATACACGACCACATTATTTGTGGGTCTCCATGCCCTCCTTTTTGAAGGTCCATATCGGCATCATTACAAATGCTTCAAAATGCAAAGGGATATATTTGATTGTACCACAAAGTGACCGAATATTGTTTTGTGTTTCTGAGACATTCCAATTGCTACATGTTATTCTATGTTATCTTGATTGTCTTGTCTGTGTAAGAACTTTTGGTGGTTGTAAAAAGCGCTGCAAAAAAGGTGTAACATGGAGAAATTGACAATATAGTCTAGGAATTTAAGAATGGACTAACATCAGTTCCAGTGCAAGATAAGGTTAACGTAGTAATTAACTAGCATGATGATGTATATGCCTCCAATTAACGTGGGACAAATAGGAAGTGACAACAGCCATTGTGTAACGAGCACATGATCATTGATATATTTAATCAAGATAGAATAAGCTTGAATTTCCACTTTACCCCATGCATTTGTAAATGTGCGATTAGATTGCATTAGCTTTTTCATTTTCTTACCACATTGCATTAAAAAGGTGCATCGTGGTAATAAAAATGAACTCGGGTGCAACCCGTCACTCTATTACAAATGGATGGTGCAAAGTGGATTTCAAGTCGTTGGTGACCTTCTCAGGCAATTGTTCTCTAGCTTGATGTTACTTGATTTAGATAAATTTTTAGAGAGGCCGGCTGCTACGAAAGAGACATCTCGTCCTGGCGCATATGCATCAAGCTTCAACATCAAAGTCTTCTTGTACACTACAACAATACTACGCATCCAGAACATTGATAGTGGTATGGCTATTCCCTAGTCATAGATCTAGCTTTGTTTCGGGTTGTCAAAAGTGTAGAAGAATAGCCTTAGTCACCAAACCTTAGATTTGAAAAATAGTCACTCCCTCTTGTTACAAAGTATAAGACGTTTTAGCAAGCTACGGGTACTCGAGGTTGAGCTCGCCGACTCATAGCGAAATCTGCATTATACTCGATAGCATTCTCTTTTGAGTATCAAACATAAATCGTTGATTGAGGCACGAGTTCAAACATTTTTTTCTATATACATGTGTTTACCGAGGTCAGACATGTTTTGTGCCAAAGCCGGTTTGTGACCAAACACTCATAATCAGAAATCAAATGGCAAATTTATCACAGCTTGCTGAGTTGAGCGACAAATTCGGTCTCAAGCAAATTCATAGACCACCTCTTTTTGGGCCCTCTGTTTTTCCTCGTTTAATTTTATCACAGATTATGGGGTGATTCTCTTGGCTGTAAAACGATGGTAGTAGATGCTGTTTGGATAAAATTCCTAGTTTACCCTCTTCTGTGCAGGGGAATGATGGCCGTCTCGGGAGCTGTGAAGGTGTAAAAAGATGGAAAAGATGGTGGTAAACAAAGGCAAAGCACAAGACAAACGCAAAGCTCTCTTCTCGGCTCTCTCTCTCGTCGCACGGACAGTGGTGAGAGAAGTGGGAAGCCGAACTGCACACAGACAGACATACAGAGAGGAGAGGGAGAAGGAAGGGGAGAGCAGCAGCTAGCGACAAACGCGATCTCGTCGTCTACTCGAGAGAGAGAGGCCGAGGAGGGGCGGCCTCCCACTCGCGGACCCTGACAGCTGGGGTCCTCCCCCACGCACACACCACGTCACGGCGCGATGCCTGCGCGTGCGCTGGCGGCGACTAGGATGGGGAGGGGAGGCGGCGTTCCGGCGGCGGTGAGGAGGGGCGGCGCTCTCCGCGCGAAGCAGGCCGGCCGGGCTAGCTGCCGCGGCGCCTAGATATCGAGCGACCTGGCCTCACGCTCACGCGCGCACTCGCTTGCTCACTCACTCTCCTGGCAGGCGCTTCTCTCTCGTTCTCGGGCCGGCGGCGGCGGCGCTCTCTGTCTGGAGCTAGCGAGCTAGGGTTTTTGCTGCTGGGCTGGGTGGGAGTGCGCCCTGCCGAAGGGGTTCGTCCGACAGGCTCGTGGCGCGGATGGCGGTCGGGGAGGCGCTACGGCGGCTCTGCGAGGAGATCGGCTGGTCCTACGCCGTCTTCTGGAAGGCCATCGGCGCCGCCGACCCCGTGTAAGCTCCACCCCCTGCTTCCTCCTCCAGCTCACCTGCTTCCATCTCCAACAGACTTTTCTGCTGCCTCTTCCGTAAGTTTGGATTGGAATGCCTCGGGATTTCTTATGCTAGTTTCAGAGTGTCAAAAATTCAGGTAGCTGTGTGCTTCCCCATTTTGTTGGCAATGGTGTGTCTGAGCGTCCGTTTAGTTTGAGATGTGTATTTCTCTTCCAATTTACACTTGCATTCTGTCAGTACTCCGGAATCTGGTCCCTGTTAGTATAAGTGTATTTTCTAACCTGCATTTTTCACCTATGTTCAGGCATTTGGTCTGGGAGGATGGCTACTGCGGCCACACGCCATGCCTCGCCGGATCTGAGGCCACCGAGCTCGGGTGTGATGCTGCCGTCGACACCATTTGCTCGCTCGTTAGGAAGTCCATGGCCTCGCAGGTCCACATCGTGGGAGAAGGGTAAGCAAGCAGGCACCGCATTTTTATTCTCCCTCCCTTGCTGTTTTTTTCATCGTTTGGTCAGATGCAATTTCATTGGCTGATGCAAATGAGACAAATGCATTGCTCCTCCTGGTTAGTTGCTCTTTCGGTTAATGGCTTGTGACTTTTCAGGACCGTGGGCCGTGCTGCCTTCACTGGCAATCATCAATGGATCGTCCATAGTACCGCGGACGATCACGGGCTCTCATCCGAGGTAGTACCTGCTTTTCTTGATGAATGGTACAAGTGCTAACCGATTTCGGTTTTTCTTGCTGGGACATCATTTAAAGCACCAAGTCAGGGAATTTATATCCATGTAATAAGTCTTGTGTGGGGGACCTTCTGCTAGAACTTTTGTCACTCAGTGGGCTGCAAAATAAGTGGATAGATATGGTTGCTGTGAACGAGTATTTACTTGAGTCTGTTATATGCAAAAGAATACATGTGGGTATAGTCTGGTTTGTCTTGACTGCACGATTATGCTCGTACTTTGCTATACTTGTAGTATTTCTGTATTTTGATTGTATTATTTTGGAGATCTTACACTAGTCTCACCATGATAGGTTGCTTCTGAGATGCATTGTCAGTTCAGAGCTGGCATTAAGGTGAGTAGAGTTGAACATTCTGATTGGTAAATTATCTATAGTGCTGTGCTTTGGGAACTCAATAAAGTTCATTTGATCTGCAGACTATTGCGATCATTCCTGTGCTACCACGCGGCGTGCTACAGTTAGGCTCCACTGGTGTGGTATGACATCCATACTTTAAATGCATGCTAGAAGTGTAGAGAGATCTCGTTTCCCATATGTAATATTATTTGAAGTTTGCAACTGTTTCACTATTGTATTCAATGTGAGGTAACATTAGTCTGTCAAGTTGTTGACTGTGGTCCAATATATCATATCAAGATTCCTTTTGAAAGAACATAACCATCAAATAATGCAAAAAGTTGTACTCCTGCGCTGGATGGTATGGGAGTTTTAAAGAACAATGATGCATGGAGAAATGATTGCATTCCATCAGGGAAGTTCAAAATTCTGGATAGGAAATGTGAAAACCTGTTCTTTGTGCTACTGTTAGTTTAGAACGTGCAAATACAAACTCATGGAAGCTTTTGATGTATGCTGCTAGAGCGTGGCAAGAACATAACTTTCTGCAGTGGTATAGACAGACTGTTCCGTGTTGCAAAGGAATATCAATAAATATTGGCATGTAAACCAGTTTTCCCAATATAGTACATGTCTTCTATCGTGTAGAGATTGCTTTAGAAATTAGAAGCAAAACATTTTGAAACCGCAGCATCAAATGGTTTGATTTCAGGTTTAATGATTATCAGTTTTTCACTCTGGCTTCGCTAGAACTTCTATTATCCATCTCTTTGAGTTAATAACCTATTATGTTTGGATTCTGGCAGGTTACGGAGAACACAAGTTTTGTGATGCATGCAAAGAAATTGTGCTCTCAGCTGAACCAGCGATCAAGTATGGCTGTATCTGCTTCAGCTAAAAGTACTTCAAGTCAGTTGCGCTCTCTACATGGTACCTCGAACATCCACACTGCAGACAGTTCCTCAAAGATTTTCAGTCAATTCCCAGCTACACGTGAACAATACAGACATGCTGATATCGCAATTGCGTCAAGTAGAAATTTAGTAAATGCATCTTGGTTTGAGGGTGCACAACAGAATGCACGAACTCTTAGAGAGCATGCTGTCTGTGGTAAACCCAACGGTATGTTTGTACAACAAGTGTCTTATTGTGACAGCCGACTTGGAAGTAATACTAATACACAGAGTGCTGCAGTAAGCTCTGGTTTGATCTCTTCGAGCTTGGCATCAGTGAAACAACAGCAAGTGTCGATGAACAACATTGGGCAGTTAGAATTTGGTAGAGGTACAGATTTGGCAAGAAATGCCCTGCTAAAGTCGCTTGCTTACGGAAACCCTTTTATACATGAAAGTACCAACATAAATCTGTCACATGGAAGAGCTGACTTATCCCACGGGACTACTGGTCATGGAAGTTACGATTTCCTCCCTGGAGGTGCCAGAGTCGTCAGCGCTAACTTATGTACCAGTGCATCAAGTCAAGTATCAGAACAAGGAAGCCATTCCACTTCAGGAATGCTACTGCAGAAACAATCTCCAGTTTCTTGTAATGTTCCCCAATCTTCTGAATTCACCATGAAAATGCTGAGCCAAGAAAGAAGTTCATTTGAAGCACATCCAGCTGTATCTTCTGAAGTTGTTGTTCAGGTTTCTAATGGCTTGAATGGCAGGTCCCAAGAGAATCTATTGAGTAGGTCAGGTCATATGCACCAACGTCAAAATGCCAGTGGAGTAAATGATCCACATCTTGTTGTTAGCACACAAGGTATGAAGAATGTAGACAGTTGCATGCTGCCAGGTATACCTAGTGAGACAGCTCACTCATTGCTTTTGCAGCCAACGTGGGATAATGACTTGTTTGATATACTTGGTCCTGAATTACATCAGCTGTGCCACAATGTGGATGCTAATTTGGTCTCCTGGTGTGATGTAAAATCTCAGTGTTCAGATAGAGATGCACCTGAACCCTCGAGGTGTCTTGATTCTTCTCCACTCTTCAGTTCACTAGACAATGACATTCCCTATTCTGGGATCTTCTCACTAACTGATACTGATCAATTATTGGATGCCGTCATCTCAAATGTTAACCCAGGCGGTAAGCAGAGTTCTGATGACAATGCTTCTTGCAAGACTACATTGACTGACATTCCAAGCACTTCTCATCTTGGTTTGAAAGAGTTAAAGCAATGTGACTCCTCTGGCATTCCTCCAATGGCAATCAAGAATGAGTCCACACAGATTGTTAAACAACCATATTACTTTGATAAGACTGAGGATGGTTGCCTTTCCCAGAATAACGGAGCACAGAAATCTCAGTTACGTCTTTTGATTGAGAATGGTCAGAACATGAGATGTGAGAGTGTATCAGCTTCTAACAGCAAAGGTCTCGATGCACCGAGCAAGTCAAATCGAAAGAGATCTCGGCCTGGAGAGAGTTCTAAATCACGGCCAAAAGATCGGCAGCTGATACAGGATCGTATAAAGGAGCTCCGAGAAATGGTGCCTAATGGGGCTAAGGTATCCTCTTGTATTCTCGCTGATTCTGAATAT
This sequence comes from Avena sativa, assembly GCA_916181665.1. Lineage (NCBI taxonomy): Eukaryota > Viridiplantae > Streptophyta > Magnoliopsida > Poales > Poaceae > Avena > Avena sativa. The sequence continues at coordinate 204,225,420 of OV702282.1, forward strand.
CTATTATGACCAACTTGTACTTTGAGTTGCACATGTGAACTCCAGAGCAGCTGCAGTGTTGTGATATCAATTGTTGTCTCATTTGTGTCAGCAGTGTAGCATTGATGCTTTGTTGGAGAAGACAGTTAAGCACATGCTCTTCTTGCAAAGCGTGACAAAGCATGCAGACAAGCTCAAGGATTCTACTGAATCTAAGGTATGCACATGCCTATTATTAGTTTATTGTCCGGTTATGTAATTAGAAAGCTAGTTTATGGTTAGTTTGATGTAGTTGGGCTGCACAATTTGTAACACTCATTAGTTTGAAAGATGTCCTTATGCTGTCGAGTATTCAAACAGATACTTGGCAGCGAGAACGGACCCGTATGGAAAGACTACTTTGAAGGTGGTGCAACCTGGGCCTTTGATGTTGGCTCTCAGTCTATGACATGCCCAATCGTCGTTGAGGATCTTGACAGACCTCGTCAGATGCTTGTGGAGGTAATGGTTCTTGACACTGCTGAAACTTTTTTTAATCTCATGTTTACCAACAATCGCATGCAATTGTGGTTCAGATGTATTGACATGTTTTTTCTGCAGATGATTTGCGAGGATAGAGGCATCTTCTTAGAGATAGCTGATTTTATCAAAGGACTTGGATTGACCATCCTGAGAGGTGTAATGGAAGCACGTAAAAGTAAAATCTGGGCACGCTTTACTGTTGAGGTAAATACAGCTAAATATAAAGAAAGGTCATCACATCATTGTAGCTATGGAATGCTGCTGCTGATTGTAGTCAACGATGAACACTGACTTTGATAATGTTCAATTGTTCATACAGGCAAACAGGGACGTAACCAGAATGGAAATATTTCTCTCTCTTGTACGCTTATTGGAACCCAACTGCGATGGCAGCGGAGCAGCAAAGAACTCCAACAACGTGAAGATGCCTCTCGGCTTAGTTCACCAACCGGTCATCCCGGCAACAGGTCAGATCCAGTGAGAAGCAGAGAGAACCATCAAATCAATCAAGTTTCAAGTGCTAAGAGCAGCAGGCAGCACAGGCTGGAGTCAAAACACTTGAAATTCTGCATCTGTGCACTTTTGCCATGACCAGCATTGCCAATTTGCCAGGGCGCCACTTGCTTTTCTGGTGATACCTTGCTGCGCAAAATGTGCATGGTTATTGCCCTCAAGTTGCGAAAGCCTTAAACACGAGATGCATCAAAGAAGACGGAGCGTTCATTCAGCGGATGATCATTAGGCAGTGCTTATTGCTTGTACAATCGTAGTTTTTGTTCGGTACTTTTGTTTTGCCGTAAATTAGTGGTTTTTTTTACCGGATGGAAATTCTTGAGTTGATTTTGGTAGCGTTGATAATGTAAAAGCCCTTTCTAAGTCTTTTCAAATTAGAAGCTGAACTATTAGCATGTAATTTAGTGATTCCTCAAAGTGACCTATGAGAAGCTACATTTTGCCTTGTGAACACTGAACAGCAACAGACCATGCACCATTACTTTCATCAGGTTTCTGTTACATCTGTTGTTTGTTGCCCATCAACATCTTGAGATTGATCTGCTGTGCAGCGACCAAGATGGTAACCACTGGTATTATCTGGTACCTGTTTGAGCAGTGTTTTCTTTTCCTGCGAGAAATGAACATTTTTCTGTAGAAGTCCACACGAGAACCATGAATGAAAGAGGAAGAACAACACATGAACGTGTACAGTAACAACTATGAGTTGAGCGTGGATCCCTAACTGAGTCAAAATAAATCTCTGTATTAAGTCAAAGAATCTATTTGGAGAAGATATATCATCTCATTTCCTCATGGAACCAAGGAGTGAAAAAGTACTACTACTAGTACATTATTACATTACAATATCCAAAAAAACCAATACTGAAATCTCCAATTAACCAACTATATACCGCATACACTTCCAAGATCCCAATTTCCAATGTTCCGTTATATATACCCCTTCACGTATTGTATACCCCCCAATTCCCACTATTGCCCTATAAAACCTTGTAATCGAAATGTTTGGGTTTAAACCTAGCTTAACTAACCTATAGCTATATACAATGTCCCATGTTTACATAATTACACCCCCAATGGCAGCCTAAGCATCATGTCTAGGCTGTTACCTTTATTCCTATACAAGCCCTAGTTTAACTGATTTTTTTTTGGGATTTGATTGATTAATTGGTTGCGCTATGTATAATACTATCATGCATGATACTAGGCCACGAAGTCTCTCATGAGCTGGGCTGCGAAGGACTTGGTGGTCTGCATGTTCATGTCGTAGCCGGCGGTCGCGCCGGTGCTGTCGGCGCCGTTGCTGCTGCCGCCGCCCATGAGGAACGACGCCGTCTGGTCTGCGGCGCCGTGGGGGAGGCCGAGCGTGAGCGAGACGCCGCCGTGCTGACCGGCGTACGCGAACGGCGCCTGGTCCGTGCCGAACTGGCCGTACGGCCCCGGCGCGAACAGCGAGTACCCTCCGTTGCCAGGGTCGACGTCGTCCTGCTGGTGGTGGTGGTCCCTGGCGCCGGCGCCGCTCTCCATGAACTTCATGAGCAGCTCCCGGTGGCTGACCTCGTCGTGCTGCTGCCTCGCGGCTGCCGCGGCGGCGGCGGCCGCTGCCTGCGCGTGGTGCAGCGCGGCCACGTCGAAGGACGGCGGCGGCTGGTGCTGCTGCTGTTGCTGTTGCTCGAGGTCGGCCGCCCTCGGTTTCTTGAACCCGCGCCCACGGAACGCGTCGCCCCCGTCCTGCTCGTCCTCGTCGTCGTAGAACCCGATCTGCACCCGGTGGTCCCCGGTGAGGTCGAGCAGGGACGAGTGGACGGCACCACCGGCGCCATCGAGCTTAGACCCGCCGCCCTGATCCGTGCCTCCCACGGACGCTCTGGCCATCGACCTCGGCGTGTTGTCGTCCGCGCCGTCATTGGCGTCCGCTTTGCCGCCGGCGCCGGACCGCCCGGCCCCGTCGCCGTTATTGCCGCCCTCCTGCTTGTCCTTGGTCTCCTCCAGGTACATCTCCTCCACCATGGGCTTCCACAGCCTCACCCTCGCGTTGATGAACCAGTTGGACACCTGGAAACCAGTTCACAAATCAACCCACCGTAACAGTAAAAATCATTGTTGGAATTGGTGGTCAATCGCTCGAACAAAGTGAAAAATGATCGATCGGTGAGAACTTTGGGTTGTTTACCTGGCTCCTGGTGAGTCCGGTCTGCTTGGCGAGCATGATCTTGTCCGAATCCTTGGGGTATCTGCATGACGACACGGTGGATCCGGTCAACCAACCAGAGGGCGACACTAGCACTAGCAATAGCACTAGCACGCCGGGTACCGAGTACGTACGCGCCGGTTTTGGGCGCTCACGTAACACAACCGACGTAGTAGGTACGTACGGAGGTGTGGTCGCCACCGTACGTGCATGTATTATGTATTCATGCAAAACGCATCATGATATGCATTGTACTGTATGTCTACGTATGTCCCCTGGACCTGGAGTCCTTTCTCCATCATCATATCTCATTCTCTCTAATGAGCGAGAAGTATGCATGATTAACCCAATTATCGATCGATCGAGTTCATAATTGCGTACGTACACCGTACGTACGCGTCATTAGCTAGACTGACTGAGAATGAGATCGAGATGAGGCTTACGGGTGGAGGAAGTGCTCGAAGAGCCACGCGCGGAGGATGGAGACGGAGCGCTCGGGGAGCCCACGCTGGGGCCGCCACGCGCTGCTCTGCATCATGCCCAGCTGCTGCAGCGCGCGCTGATGCCGGAGCTGGTGGTCGATGTACCGGAGCCGCGAACCCACGCCGCGCCCGCCGCCCGCGCCCACGTCGGCGTCCTCCTCGCCCAGGGCGCGGCACGCCGCGCGCACCTGCGACGCGATGGCGTCGCGGAGGCACCGGAACTGCCGCGAGATGGTGCGCAGCGCCAGGGACGTGTACGTCCGCGCCGACCCGGCCCCTGCCACCGCCTCGAACGACGACGACACCGACGCCATCTGCTGGTGGTACTGCCGGTACCGCTGCTCCACCTGCCATTCATTCGACCGGTTAGCTAGCTCGTGTACTAATTAGTGAATTGATTAACACTACTCCACTGTTAACCACCGCAACAATTAATTATCTGCTTGATTGATTGTAGTATCAGAGTAGACTGGTCGTAAAGCTCAGAGCACCGGAATCGATCATAGACCAATGAAAGGCCAAACTGGCTTTTGCTCGCTTGTGAAGAAGCTAGCACCAGCCAGGCCAAACAGTGCAGAGCTACTTTTTCTGCTGCTACTGCTAGTATAAATAAATGGAGCTAGTATTGAGAGAAAAACAAAAAGAGACGCACATTTGACCAGACAACGAAATTAAAGGTTGCTTGTACTGGCCTCAACAAACAACAACAGCAGGAAATTATTGTAATCTAAAACTGCATGGATATGCTTCTCTATCTCGAAATATTAGTTAATGATTATCACTACTACAAGATATAGTATATCTGTGACGTCCCACTTGTGATTTCACTAGAACAAGTATAGAAGATGATGATAGACACTTGTTGGTTTTTAAGTAGGAGACATAATCTGATGATTTGTCCCTTCATGATCTTTGCAGTACATGCTTTGCATTTCTTTACTATCACGCACCTGAAAAAACTTTTTTTTAATTATTAACTAATCCCTCATATCAGCTGTAGCTATGATTCTGCTTTCTAAAAGACAATATTAGCAGTACTGATCAGTGTTTAACAATGATGAAGTAAGAGCCACAAAATCAAACAGATGGAGGAAGAATAGTTGGTACAAGGTGACAAATCATGTTTAGTTATGAAAAGGAAAAGGGATGAGGAAATCTTGGAATATCCAGCAAATCAAAGTTGGTTATCCCAACAACTGTGTCTCACTCATCTTTCAGAAAAAGAAGCAACAAACCAAAGATAGCTGAAAAGCAAACGACTCGTATACTTTCGATATAACACTTGCTCAAATTAATGAGGCAAGGAAATCTCGCGAAGATCATCAGTCTCACACTACCAAATTCGGAAATGCAGTGTTGAATTTTCAGACACAACAAAATTATGAGTAAAGGTCATCCTTTCTATTGCAGATTAAAAAAATGGATGAATTGTAAATATTTTCTGAAGAAAAACTAATAAGAGAGTAAGAATAATCTTCCATGAATCAATAGTAAACCTTCCATAAAGCACCACCATAATTAACTCCAAAATGAAGAGCAAAAGAAATTAAATAAGTAATTAAGTTAAAGTGTACTTAGGTTACTGACCTCGTCAAGCATGTTAACCAGCTTGCCTTTCTTCATCTGCAGCTCCTGCCGCTCGGCCGTGGACATCTCCGGCGCGCCGCTACTCTTCGACCCGCCGGCGCCGTCCTCCCCACCGCCGCCGGACAGGCCTTCGGAATCCTCCTTCTTCCTCACGGATGCGGCACTCTTGGCCGCGGAGGCCGCCCTGGTGGCGTCGACGTCGTCCACGCCCTTGCTCACGCTCACCACCTCGTCGAGCAGCTCCTGCGCCGCCCTGAGGTACTTGGAGTTCATCACCATCTGCCCCTGCGACGCCGCCGTTGTCACGCCAAGCTGCTGGTACCTCCCTTCGTCGCCTGCAACGGAGGCAACCGTGACAGGCGGCGTCTCGCGGGACGACAGGCTGAGCACGGCGCTCACGCCATGGGCCTGATGCGCCGGCGGGGACATGACGTCGGCGCCACCGGTCGTGGCCGGGTTCCACAGGTTGTAGCCCGAAGGCGGCGCCTGGAGAGGGATGCCGACAAAGTGCTGCCCAGACGGCGGCGACGCCTGGTGGCCACCGAAGGACGCCGGGGTCATGGAGCTCACTGCCGAGTTGAGGAACATCATGTTGGCCCCCGAGGGCGCGGCGTCGCCGAAGCTGCCGGCGCCGTAGCTCGGGTTCATCAGGTACAGTGTCTGCAGGCCGTCGCTGCCGGCCTGGTGGATGTCCGTGCCGGCGCCACCGTGGTAATATGCCGCCATCGCGACCGCGGGCACCTATGTAGATCGATCGATGGCACAAATTCTTGGCTATAACGCTATGTACGTATGTGCACGTACTGACTAAAATTCTCCCTCTCTCTCTCTTCAATTATCTTCTTATGTGGAGCTTGTTGTGGCTTTGACCTGTCAAAAACAAGTGCCAAGAAGTTAAGGACATGTATGACAAGATGAAAAGAATTGATTTTGGGATGATTTGTTATGCATAACAAAATTGGATCCAAGATCCATGTAGATAGATGGAAGAGAGAGGGGAGAGAAGTAAGCTGCATGGCCGGCGGCATGTATATGCATGGAAGAACACTCCAATACTCTAGCTATAAGCTCAAAAGCTTGGAAGAGTGAGGATGAGAGAGAGACTAGAGAGAGATGTGTGCGTGGAATAGGCATCAGTATCACAGAAATATAAAAAAATAAGAAAAAGAGAAGGTACCCATCTTCATCAAGTGATTTAACAAAGAAACCTGATACAGATGTCAACGCAACCGGCACACATCATGAGCTTACCTCAAGAATCGATGCAGCTCATGATCAGCAGCTGCTTGCATGCACACGTGCCTAGCTAGCTTGCATATAAGAAACCTTTCTCCCTCTCTCTCTCTCTCTCTCTCTCTCTCTCTCTCTCTCTCTCTAGAAGAGCATGAGAGGCGAAGAGATCCTAGAGAGAGGCAGGAGGAGAGAGGAAAGAGGAACAAGAAGAAGGAGAAGGAGAGGGTATCTGGAGCATGAGATCACTCATGTCAGTGTTTAAGTACCTGCTCCTGCAAGTTCCTTTCCCTTTTGCTCTCTACAGAGAAGACACTGGACTATATATCTTTCCTCTCGAGATCTCCTCCAGCTGAAAGGGAAAAGAGGAGATAGATAGAGAGAGGGAGACCGATTGGTTAAGTCTTTAAGAGAGAGAAAGTGAGAGAGAAGGCCAGGGAAATGAAAAAAGTCCAGGCAGTGGAGGAGGGATACCCACCTCCCACTTCCATTATCCTCACAACTCCCCCCACACAAAGCTTTTCCCCCACTTCCCCTTTTATTTTCTCTCCCTAGCTAGATCTTTAGCTACCTACAAGATTTTCTCTCTCCTCTCTTAATTTCTCTCTCATCAAGAGCTAGCAAAGCATGCACTCTAGGTGTGCAACTCGTCCGTACCATTTTGGCCTTGGGTGTCCAGTTTCATCAAACATGACAATCGGAAAGGACTAGCCTCATACTGTGTTGTACAAGCAGGATTTATTGACTTGTACCCTCTAATAATATTCACATTGGACTTCTATGTACTTCTACAAAGTTACCACATATATTCATGACAAAATATCCGGTCAAAATTAATTTACGGCGGAACCCAGTGAAAACCATATTGTAAAGTTTCTATAAATTCTAATAAGAGTACATATGTTGGGGATGTGATGTTCTACAAGCACAAATGCAGTTTTAACTTCAAATTCATAATCATTTTGTCGTACGAAAAAACAAATTCGGCAGTGAACAGTGACACATAGTACAACATCAGATATCCATGCATAATTTGTATTAATATCCTCACAAATGAACATGAATTTGAAATTCAAATTTCACATGTTTATAGAATATTATCTTTCTTGACATTTTATTTAGATTTTTTAAAATATTTAACTATGGTTTGCATGAAGTTCTCACTATAACTTGGTTACCGCGGCATGCCGTTTTCTCTATATTCACTGTTTGATATAACTAATTATATTCTATCCAACCAGTACACGGATGCTCAAAAGAAAAGTACTTAAATTGGTTGCTATTTGTGTGTTCACTATTCTTATTCCTTTTATACACAATGTTCATATACACCACACAATGAAGAATAATTTTCTCTGTTTATCATTATGTGTCGTAGGATTATATATCATCTTTATATATTTCAGTTGACTCAAAACAAAATAGTTAATGCGCTTTGTGTTCACCCGCAAGACTAAACCTAACACTTTTATTGCTTTACTTAGTTTGCGGGCATACTACACCATTGTCCATTAGATACGTACTATATATCAAGCAACAACATGTACATAATATGGAGATATGGATGAATCAAAATGGGGACCCCTATACACACAATATACATAGCGTGTGAAAAGGGGGCCGCATTATCTCTTTGTGTGATGAATGGCTACTTAACTTTTTTGTAAAAAAAACCACCGTTACACGCTATTCACACGTCTCGTTTGTTGATATTTATTCGGTCTTGAGTTTCAGCCACATAATACCAATCTCTTTCCCTTTTTCGGTCCCAACATAGCGAAACCTTCCACACTATCGTCGTCCTATCCTAGCAACTTTAATCCACGATGCAGCATTGGTTGATCAATTCCCCCTTTTATCGCCTATCTTGCTACTACTAGCTTGTCGATTCCCTGTATTGACTTGTAGGTGGTGTCTCTATCAATTTTTTGTTGGGTGTTGCGGTGCTAACGCTAAGCTTGTACACATACTTGTCGGCATCGCTCACGCAAAAGTTCATACCCATGTTGTAGCGCCAGCCCTGACACGCCGTCGGCAATCGGTGCTATAGATAACGTCTTCTTCAAAAGGTGCTTAAAATAAAATAAAACCTGAAAAACCCTTTGATTATCTCTCCAGCCGCATGATTGCATAGATGATACTACACGGCACCAAAATGTGCTTAGTGGTATTTTCTTTTTCATGGAACAATGTTCATGTGGTACTCCTATGCTACTGTTGCTGTAGACAGATCAAGGGGCGTGCGTGCGAGGAACAAAAGATCTTGTGAGCAGAGCACGCATGGCATGGGGTCGTTACGAGGCCACGTCACTCCAAAAAACCCCTCACCTGCCCCGAGCCCTCTCTCCAGCCGACGGTGGGACCACTCGAATCCTCGTGGCCCACATGTCATCCTGATCCCCCACCCACCCAGAGAAAGCTTTTGGTGGTGGCCTTCCCCACGTGCCAACTACCGTGACGGATCTGGGCCTACCCATTTACACCGCTCACACTGGCCCGGTGGGGACACGTGTCGAGCGCTCCTTGGGCCTCAGGCACGCCGGGAAACGAAAGGGCGCGGGCAGGTGCTGCTGTTCGGTTGGTGTGCGCTGTTGCGCGCGGCGCAGGGGGATCCCGTGCGGGGAGGGGGAGGAGGGATTCGGTGGGCGTGGGGCCCCCGTACGTTGCGTCGCTGTCCCGCGGGCCCATCTGAAGGGGACGGGTCAAGGGCCCGGCCAATGGGGGCTCGTCAGCTTACGGGCCGAGGTCGCCGTCGGTGGTGGCTGCTTTCCCATTGGCTGTTCTGGCCGGGTGGCCCATCGGGGGAGGAATATGGGCGGGCCCGCCGTGGAAGGAAGGATACGACGAGCTGCTGCATGCGCGAACTTTTTCCGTTTCATTTCGTTTCTGTGGAGAAATAAATTTTCCGTGGCTCGCCGTGGAGACTCGGCTCGGCGCGCGGCATAAGCACGAGCGGTGTGGCCGTGTGCGACGCCCTGTCGGCTGGTTAGGGCATATGGGTCCATGAAAGGGCAGTGTGATCTTCTTGCTTTGCTCCGCCGTTGTACGTACTTTGTCTGCTTCTTCCATCTCCAATACTCGCTCATTCCTAAGATGTACTCCGATACATGTCAAAAAAAAGATGTACTCCGTACAAGATATTTGTAAAAACTACGAAATTAGAAACACTAATCTGTGTATTCTTTCTCTGGAAGCATCCCAGTTAGTACTGCTTCATTTGTTTGCTAGGATGTCTCTAATGCATTCTTGCTTATTAGCTCATCACAATATAAATGGAATTAAATTGTGCCGACGGTCTCCTAATGCATTCTTGCTTATTAGCTCATCACAATATAAATGGAATTAAATTGTGCCGACGGTCTCCTAATGCATTCTTGTATACATGTTTATCTTTGGATACACATAATGATGATTATCGGCCTCTTAAAAACTTATATACATGAGAAAGTTTGTAACTATCTTCCATGTTAGTGTAATTGACCATTTATGGATACACCTAATGATGATTAGTGGCCACTTAGAAACTTATATACATGAGAAAGTTTGTACCTATCTAAGTGATATGAGATTGTTAGTGTAATCGACAATTTATGTTTCATGTATTTGTCCTCTCGTCTTTGCCTCGACTTGTTAGGTACCCAAGACCGTGAAGTTCGACATAGGTGAAAGTGTGAGGAAAGCAGAGCGGAAGGTTGTAAGTGAAACCGAGTGAGAGAAAGAGGTACAATAGCTGAAAGTAATTCTCTAAGGAACAATGGTGTGTCACAAGTCTTAATGCTTTGGTCTATTTATCTTAATATGTGTGTATCCCCACTAAAAGGATATGACCATGGTTGGAAAATTCAATCCATAGTGCTATGATTATGGTTATGGTGCCATAAGTATGAATCACCTATAATTTGCTCATGTCCCACGGTGCGTAATTTTGTCATTTAGACACGTTTTCATGTCTCTGATGTTTGCATGATAAAATGGTATGTGTGTCTTACTGTGTTAGTTTCGTGACCTCTTAATTCTAAGAATGAAATACAATTTGCTCATATAGTCATATCACACAATGCATATTTTTTGTCATTTAGAATGTGTGCTTGCTATGTTAATTTTGTGATAATCTATTTGACGAAGTATTGAACTATTCGCCACTTGAAATATAAGAGCAGCTCATGTCTGTTGTGTGTCGTGCCACCTGCTGTTTTTTTTTCGTTTTTGTGTTGTGTTTCTTGCGGGCCAACTGATTTTCATGTGATTTCCGGCTCCCTTTTGTGATGTTATGTTTCTTGCAGGACAACCGACGCCCATACCTCAATCTCTTTCAATGATGATTCAGAGCTTGCTCTAGTTCTCGCCCTTCCTTCCCAACGAGAGAGCTTAGTATTCTGTCCTAAGACAACAAAGAACTTGACGAAGAAGACAACGCCCATGGCTGATAGCCCCTAGACGAGGCAACAACAAAACCACCCGTCTTTCCTCTCTTAAGTTTTAGTCGTTTGAAATACCTATGGACTAATCAGAATCTACATCTTACCATGTACTGTTTTATGTAAGACAATAAAAAATTCTCACTACAACGCCGCGCCACATTTCCTAGTCAATAGTAAAGACAAGCAGGGAACTCAAGCAAGGAACGCGCCGCATGTATTTTTAAGTTTTAGGCTAGCTTGATGCTCGATGTAGTGACCGTATAAGTAGGTAAGACTCATCATCAAACTTGTTTGTGGTTTTGTTGTGACGTGGTCAAAGATCACACAAAGCAAATTGCAAAGTGTGAGTTTGATACTGATGGGTAAAAGTACACAGCCGTCCATATACTGACCATCTAAGGAACAACTTTGCGTTATCATTTAAGTTTTTTTTAAGCTAACTAATTCACGCTAATCGTGTACACGGGCATAATCAATAGCAAAATGTCCAAAAGTCCAAGGCATATTTTGTCTGATTAAGAGATAACTCTGATACTCTATTGACATTAATTTTAATTTACACCACGTAAAGTATGGTAAGGGTTTCTTAAATTATTGTCTTGACGACATGTATTTACACACTAAAATGCATCGATATATGCAAATTTAAACAAATTAAAGTCATTTATTTCTGGAAAGAGGGAGTAGTAATAATGTTTAAAAATTTCAATTAGTTGCGCAAAAGAACGCCATCGAAACCACTGGTGGGTTCATGTCATGATCTCTCTTCCACTACGACTGCGCATCCACTGAACTTGACAAGGTTCGTAGTTCTCATGCACACGGGTGCTGTAGTGCTACAGCTATACTTGTCATTAAGCAGCTCGACGATCTCCCTGTTTGTTTAGTTGGGGAGAGAAATTAAACCCCTGGACGTGACAACTGACAAGAGATTTCCATCTACACGCACTCGATCGTCTCTCTAGTAGGGGTGACAAGATAAGGATATGCTGGCCTTTCATGTCTCCAAACTAATGAATCGTACTTCTTCCGTGTCGATTGATCGGCCGACCTACCTGCAGCAGGAAGTTAAATTAGCATGGCGCAACAAAGGTTAAACAAGACTATCACGTGCCACACTGCCACCTTATATATCCTCTCTAATTTTAGGTGATGTGTAAGGGCATCTCCAGCAGACCGGCCTAAATAAAGCGATGCTGTCCGTTTTAATCAGCATGGACAGAGAAGACATTGTTCCTCGCCAAATTTGAGTTGTAAATGTGGCAGGCACGGACACGCCGCAGACCATTCGCCGGTCCTCGTTTGTCTGCTCCGGGTCCACAAGTAAGTGAAAAAAGACTAAATAGATATTTTCACCTAATTAGATAGCTATTACATAGATTAACTAAACTACGACGACAACATGTACCGCCCGTCGTCCTGTGCCCTACGACGGAGGCGTATGCTCCTCGTCCTCCTAGGCCTTGGGGCGCCCCTTCTCTATGGCCTGGCGCGCCGCTGTGATTTCCTTTCTCCACCCGACGCTGCTCCCTTGCAGCACATTGTTGCTGGAACCTATTGTCCATCCAAGAGGCTGTTTTCCTCTCCTCCTCCTCCCTCTAGTGCTCTCTCCCTGCATACATGTGGGAGTCCCAATGCTCCCTCTGTCGCCTACTCGGCATCCATCCATCTTCTGGTTCTTTATGTCCATCTTCTCATCAGGGTCGGTCCTGAGATTTTGGGGACCCTGGGTGAAACTAAAACTTGGGAACCTTAGTATAGACGTCACAATGACACCGATGAATATTATACGTGTAATATATATGTTCTCAATAATCCTTAAACACATTCAAAAGAAGTACGAACATGTTAAAAAATTTATATATATTACCTTAGAAATTTCTTTTAACATTCTTTGATGCAAACTCACTTATGATGGGGTCGATATCGATGTCATCCACTAATTTCTTCTCGATGCATAATGTTGCCAAACCATTTAACCTCTGGTGAGACATTGTGGATCTCAAATAGTTCTTCAATAATTTTAACTTTGAAAAACTTTTTTCAGCCGATGCAACAGTCACAGGCACAGTAAATAAGATGTAGTAAGCAATGAAGATATTAGGATAACAATCAACTTCTCTGACATGCTCGAAAATTTCCTCGAAGAGCCACCTCTTTTGCTCTTTTCCTTTTAGTATGACCAGATGGACACTTCCTCGAAGAGGAGGACATGATATGGTAGACCACAATGCTGAAAAAATATGTCAAATATTGTAGGGTATCAACGATCAGGGCATCATGTGATTGTACCAAGTAAAATATTGAATATACGAATATACCTCGGATTGGTGTTCTCGCGATCGCAATCAGGGGCCCAAAAACAAATCGGCGAGATGACGAGTCGATGAACTAACAATCAATAAATCAATAGTACATAATTAAATGAAATTTAGGAATAATAAGCATGCTAAATTCGTGAAGGTTACCGGCGGTTGCCGATCACATGATGGTCAGTGTTGTCGGCCGTTGTGGAAGGTCAAGGAGCCACGGCTGCCGCGCACGGCGTGCTCGTGGTCTTGCCGTCGGTGACGGACTGGGTGCGGGGCGCCGCCTGACGGGCGATGTTCGATGAGCCGAGGAGGAGGACGAGCAATGGGGAGCCGCCTGACGGGCGATGTTCGAGGAGCCGAGGAGGAGGACACGCGATGGGGCGCCACCGGACCGATCGATCACGTCGATTGACTCTTTCCGTAGCGAGCTGCGAGCAGCGACGATTGAGTTTCCCTATCCTAGTCAGGCCTTTCGCAGCTGGCCTATGAATTTTTTCGGCCGATACGTATCAATGTATGAGAAGATTATATGCATGTGTATACCTGGGGTGGGGCCCCCCGATTTTTGGGGCCCGGGGTGGCCGCACACCCTGCCCCTCCCCAGGGCCGGCCATGCTTCTCATGTCGACTCCACCTAGCCTCCATCGTCGCCTCGCGCACTTGGCAGTGCACCTCTGCCAAGGATAGGCTCGTTGTGTTGCCCCTTCTTCGTTGGTGCTGGACTCTGTGCCTGCGCAAGCCACGATCTGGCCTCAACCTCCTAAGAAGAGCTTTGAACCGCGTCGCAGCTCTCGATTCGTGCTTGGCGTTTCAGGTACTTACATCTCTGTCCTTCAACGGGCCTCCCTTCGCAAAAAAGTCAGATTAGAAGGCTCAGGCAAGCAGGAGCCCTGTCGCCTTGGCGAGCTCCCTGCCTCTGACCTTATTGCAGTCGCTCTCGCAGATGGCGAACCTCTTCCTGACCGTGATGTTCTCTTGCTTGCAGACGCTTGTGACATAGCTGCAGCTGAACTGGACGGGCCTGTTCCTTCTGACCCGGAGCTTGCCTGTTCTCCATGATTAGATGGCCTACTCCTGTCCAGGCCATTTCGCCATCCTCCCCGCTTCTTGCAAGGCCTACCAGGAACCCTCCAGATGTTGTGCTTTCTCCTTTCGACCTCCTGATCCGGCGAAGTTGGCTATGCGAACTTTATTTTTCCTCGCCCTTTTTAGTTTCCCCATTCGTGGCGTGAGTGCCCCTGTAACCGAGATTAATTCTAAGACTTCTGCTACTTTTAATTTGAGGAGACCTACTATCCTTTACAACGTGCCTCTTTTTTGCTCTATGTTGTGCACCGATCCTTATGTTAATTAAGCTGCTCTTTGCATCCTGGAACGTCCGAGGTCTTGGACGCAAGCAAAAGCGTGATGATGTTCGAGCCGCCATTGACACTTTCCTTCCCTCTATTCTCTGTCTTCAGGAATCTAAGCTCTCTTCTATCTCTTCTTTCTTTGCCTCCACTTTTCTCCCTCCCTCCCTTCGCTCCTTTGTCTTCAAACCTTCGGATGGTGCCTCTGGAGGTATCATCACGGCTTGGGATGCCTCCTTGGTCGATCTCGTTTTTCACTCCATTGATGACTTTTCTATCACCACTACCTTTGCTTTCCGCTCTGACAACCTCCTCTTCTCTGTTATTAATGTCTATGGTCCCTGCTTGCATGCCCAAAAATCCCTCTTTCTTTCCTCCCTTGAACACATTTTGTCCACCCTTTCTTCTCCGGTTTCTGTTCTGGGAGACTTCAATCTAATCCGCTTGCCCAAAGAAAAATCTAATGATAATTTCAATATGGTTGAAGCTTCTCTCTTTAACGATTTTATTCTCAACGCTGGGATTATGGAAATTCCATTGCTTGATCGCCAATTTACTTGGTCTAATTGTAGGGGTTCGTAGCATGGAAAACAAAAATTTTCTATCGCATACAAACAAACAAGCCAAGATCTATCTACTAGATTGTAGCAACGAGTCGATGGAATAACTCACCCTCGAAGATTCCAAAGTGTTTAACGAGAGCAGATTCTCGTGGGTGATGTAGTCGTACTCTTTCCGATCTCAAGATCGTGTAGACGATCCTTCCAGCGCCACGTTCCAGCAGCGCTCCCGCAGTCGGTCACACGTTCGGTACTCGACGAAGACCTTCCTCTCCCTTGTTCCAGCAGGCAGCGGAGGTTGTAGCACTCTCCTCGCGATTCCGGCAGCACAACGGCGTGGTACCGGAAGTAGAGGGGAGATCCCGCAGGGCTTCGCCTTAAGCCGGTGCGAGTATGGTGGAGCTTATGAGAGAGGCTATTAGTGGTCCAGTAATTAGACACACCAATTAGAGGGCTCTAAACCAATTAGAAGGCTCTAAACCGAATAGCTCTAAACCGGGGTCTAGATCTAGGGTTTAGTTTAGAGGATAGGAAACTTGTGTGTGTAGGAGGGGAGCCCTGCCCCTCCTTATATAGGTGGGAGGGTGTGGGCGCGCCAGGGGAGGGAGGGAGTCCCTCCCCAACTCGGCCTAGGGCTGGCCGCCGGCTTGGAGGAGAGAAACTCCTCCTCCAAGTCGACTCCAACTCCTCTTGCTTGTTTCCCACAGTTTCTTGTTTTTGGCAGTTTGACTTTCAAACTGGACATTTGACTTTTCTGTTTTAGGATTCAATTTAATCCTATATTTGGGACAGCAAGAACACTTAGTATATGATGCAATCATTCCAATATGTAATGACACATTCATGTACCCCTTCCCCCCCGGAGTGCCGGACAATCCGGAACCTTCTAGAATATCCCCGATGAAAACACCGGAATCATTCCCGAACTCCGAAACGGGACTTTCCTTATATGAATCTTATTCTCCGGACCATTCCGGATCACCTCGTGATATCCCGGATCCCATCCGAGACTCCGAACAACATTCGATCTCTTTCTCATAATACCATAACTACTCAAACAACGTCGAATCCTTAAGTGTGTCTCCCTACGGTTCGTGAATTATGCGGACATGATCGAGACACTTCTCCGAACAATAACCAATAGAGGAATCTGGAAATTCATATGGCTCCCACATATTTCTACGATTACTTTGCGATCGAATGAACCACTTACATACGATACCAATTTCCCTTTGTCTCACGATATGTTACTTATCCGAGGTTATGATCGTCGGTATCTCTGCATACCTAGTTCAACCTCGTTACTGATAAGTACTCTTTTCTCGTTCCCGTGATATGTGATCCCTTGTGACCAAGTCACATGCTTGCAAGCTAATTGGATGACATTTCACCGAGAGGGCCCAGAGTATATCTATCCGTCA
The DNA here is from genome assembly GCA_916181665.1 of Avena sativa. Classification (NCBI taxonomy): domain Eukaryota; kingdom Viridiplantae; phylum Streptophyta; class Magnoliopsida; order Poales; family Poaceae; genus Avena; species Avena sativa. Next base: position 204,241,987 of record OV702282.1, read on the forward strand.
TGTGGATGGACAAATCCCACTCTTGATCCATGTGTTTCAACCAATACTTTCCGAACACTCAATGCCACTTTTATAGCCACCCTGTTACGGTGTGGTGTTTGATGACATCAAAGCATCCATCCAGTAAAGGTGATATGCATGATCTCATGGTCGAAGGAATTAGGTTACTATGTATCAGAAAGCATATAGCAATTGAACTATTGAAATGACTTGATCTTTATGCTACGCTTATCTATAGGAGTATGTCCATCACATCATTCTCCTAATGATATGATCCTGTCGTTAACAACATCTCTATGTTCATGATCAGGAAACCATGATCATATATTAACCAACAAGCTAGTTTAACAAGAGGCTTTACTAGGGACTCTTATTTTAGTTTACAAATCACACAAGTATTAATGTTTCCGGTTAATACAATTATAGCATGGTATGTAAACATTTATCATAAGTATGAAGATATGATAATAACCTATTTTATTATTGCCTCTTGGGCATATCTCCAACAGTCTCCCACTTGCACTAGAGTCAATAATCTAGTTTCAAACCTTTGTGTATTCAACACCTATGACTTTCCGGTGTTGTATGTACACGATTGCTAGTGGTCAACTGATCTCCGGATCTGACACTTCCAGGTCCGTGTGTAATTGCATGTCTTTGCGTCTCTACGCATCACTCATTCTCTAATGAGATGGCTTTGTATAAATTTGGTCTTTCGGTGTGACCTTTAGCTCTTTGGGGTTAAAACATGTTGATAATATTGTCGCACAATATATCTTCATAGTATTATCCCACTGTGAACTACACCTAGTTTGATAACAAACTTCTTGACACAAATTCCCTCTTTTGCTGCTATAACAGCAGTCATATACTTAGCCTTTTGTTGTAGTATCTGTCACAATGTCTTAACTTTGGAAATCATCCAAATCCATTATGGAACTCACTTTCCATTATATTGTGCCACCCTTAGTTTAGATTGAGATAAACTTAATTTGTACTTTGTGACAAAGCTAGTATCAATGTAGTACTTTTACAATGAACTAACCATCTATTTGTCACTTCTACAAATAATATACTCTTAGTTCTTTCAAAAGATCATAAGAATATCCTTACTATTGTCCAATGATCATCTTACAAATCATTCTGGTATATGCTCACAACATTTAGAGCATAGGACATATCTGGATTTGTACATATCACAGTATGATTGATATAAATACTCTTTGTGATTTCATACATCAAGTATCAATCTATACTTGAATCTTTGTTTCACTTACCAAGTGCCAATACACTTGAATATATCATCAACATTGAACTCTTTCAATCCTTTCTGTGCAACAAGAACCTTTCTTGTAGTTTCTATATTGAATTCATTCAATATCTCGTCTATGTACTTCTGGCACAACCATATTAGCGTCTAATGATGCCAAATATTTGGGTTTTGCCTAAGTCTTTCATCGGGATGAAATTCTTAATATGTGTTAATAAAAGATACATTATTTCCAATCAACAATATGTCTTCCACATAATGTATTAGAAACATGTCTTAGCGCTCCCACTTAATTTCTTGCAAACGCAAGCACCTTCATTGTCTCTGATGAAATTAAACTCTCTTAACAGTTTCATCATAGTGAAGATTCCAACTCCGCTATGCTCACTCTAACCATTGAAGTTTGCATATGCTTTTAGCATCCTTTGAATTAACAAAACCCTATGGACCGTGTTATGCACATGTCCTAGGTAACGATTCTATTAGAAGAACTTGTTTTGTTTATTCAACTACCATATAACAAATTATATGTAGTGGTTGCTACATTAATCCGTCTAGACTAAATATCACTATGAAAGATCAAAAATCTTGTCATAGTCAACCTTTGAACATTGTTGTGAACTCTTTCCCAACATGTCGACTATTTCATAGATGTGAAACATCCATGTCTATTTCTTTATAGATCCAGACACAACTATAAGGTCTTACACCTTTCTCGAGGGTCCTTCAAGTTCAAAACTTGATTTCTCGTGTATGGAACTATCACGGATTTTATGGCTTCAAGCCATTTTACGGAGTCAGGGCCCATCATCGCTTCTCTGCATGTAGTCGGTTCATTATTCTCAAATAATGATTCAACCCTCAAATCTTGGTATTTGATTGTTCATCCGACCTACTTGTTTCAATAGGAACTTGGATCTCCGTGACCACAACCTTTGAGGTACGTGAACCATGAGCATTGTTGCTGCCTCCGAAACACTTTTCGGCGCTGCGCAACTCTGCACATACAGCTAAGGTTCTTTTAACCTTATCAAAGTTTCTATTGTCCTCCCACTTAACTTTTCACGAAGAATTCCTTCTTAAAGAAACTTGACGTTTTAAGTGACAAAACACTTTTGTCTCCGATGTTATGGAGGAGTACTTAACAGTTATTCGAAATAACATACAAAGACAGGTTCATCCGACTTTGGCTGCAAACATCTTTCTTATGCATAGCATACCAATGTTTTAAGAAAGGACTACATGGGTTTTATCCCAAACCATAACCTTATATGGTGTCATTTCAGCGGATTATGATGGAGCTCTTTTCAGTGGAAAAACGGTAATCTCTAAAGCTTTTAATCTTTAAAATACAATGGCAGTTTTATGAATTATACCTTTGATCTTACCATGTCAAACAAGGTTTAATTACATATCTCGAACGCTCCATACTCTTATGGTGTTTCGGGAAATGCAAATCCACGGAACGATTCCTTAAATCTTAGGTATTATGCTAAACTTGTAACTCAAATATCTTCCTTTATGATCTTTATCATAAACTGTTTATATTCTTGTTACAATGATTTTGCACTTCATCTTGAAAGTCTTTGAACTTTTCAAATGTTTCATACTTCATCCTTATTAAGTAAATATTCATATATTCACTCAAATTTTCGGAGAAAGCATATGAAGTTGAAATCCATCGCTCTTGACTACACATAACGGACTTCGTACAACAATATGTACAAGTTCCAATAAGCTAGTCATTCGTTCCCTTTTGTCCTATGAACGAAGTTTTAATTATCTCTAGGAAAGTTTCACAAGCGTCATTTGATCAAAAATCAGAAGACTCCAAAATTCCATCAACATGGAGTTTCTTCATGTTTTCTTTCATATATAATTTAAACGGCGATGTCACTTCCTAAGTGATCTTTCAATCAATTTGTCTTTCGACATTTTTAGCACTAGTTTTATGGATGTGATTTCTCCAACGAGATTTGTGAATCATCCATCTTTTATGGATTACGGCAATTATTTGAACAACCCTTTTGTTCTCATAATACCTGATAAAACAAATCTTTGAAGGCAAGCTTTGATGTTTAACGAGCAACACAATAACCCTTTATTTGTTCTCGATGAACATCATCACATATTCTTTTGCTAGTTACTTAGGCCATTGTAGTTCATGAATTGTGTTGTTTCGTATGACGATTCACACCAACAAATTCAGTATCAAATACTTAAGAACTACATTGTTTAACAAGCAAAGAATATAACCATAACATGTATATCATCTATATACTTAAACTGAACAATTCCAGTCTTTTCTTTTCTGCCATATATTTATTAGATTCTCTTTCAGTATCTCCTTTTCTGTTTGAAAGAATCTATCAACATCAATAGTGGAGTCATACATATGACACATAATCCAAAGCGTGTATAGTTAAATACCAATGTCTTTGGACTTGCACTTTGAAGTAGATCACCATCATCAAATGTTTGGTGTTCTTTCAAATTCCTTTCTTTAGTAATTTCTTGGTGTAGTAAACATTTTACCTACATCAAATATTCACCCTTATCATGGAATCTTCCATGATCAAGCTACTTTTAGCTTATAACGATGAATTATGAGTATAATGTTGCTATCCAAATCCTTTTGGACGATTAGGACAACTAGTGTCTCCAACCTTTTGTAAATTCTCATCAAATATGAGAACATGACTTTTGCCATATTATACTCTGTCATGTTGTAACCAAAACTTCGTTTCAGATATCACAATATCTTCCACACATCATGGTTTCTGAAACAACTCTTTCAGATCCTAGATAACCTTGATATTAAGAGAATCCTTTGAATATCAAGAATCATGGAGACAAACATGATACTTATATACTAACATTGGAATTGTTACTCTTGATTTAATACTAATTATTAAACTTCATGGAGTAACCGGAACTTACTGAAAGTTTGCAATAGGACTTTTAAACTTTAGATTAACACTTAAAACAATACGATACCAGTTCGTAAAGTATCTAACCAGAATTCTATAGTTCTATCATCTCAATTATAACTAAGCGCAAGGTGGTAAACGGATGCCAATGACTACAACAACTATGCAAATTCACTTTGATTTAGTTTATGATAAATTGAGTTCTAATTAATAATTAAATTAATCTAGGTGAACTCCCACTCAAAACAATATCCCTCACATTGTTTTAGTGATCACACGAACCAAATCCACCACATCAAAACTGATCATCACGAGAGTTGATATAGTTTCAATAGCGAACAATCGACATGTTCATCATATCTACTATATGATTCATGCTTTACCTTTCGGTGATCCGTGTTCCTGAGGCCATGTCTGTACATGCTAGGCTCGTCAAGATCAAACCTTAGCTACCGCATAAGCAAATCTGGCTTGCTTACGTTGTATTCACCCGCGGAATCAAAGACACCCGATCATCACGTGGTGCTTCGAAGCAACAAGCTTTGGCAACGGTGCATACTAAGGGTGAACACTTAAGAACTTGAAATTGTGTGCTTGAGGGATCATCTTATAATGCTACCGTCGTCTACTAAGCAATACAAGAAGCATAAAGGATTAACATCACATGCAATTCATAATATGTGATATGATATGGCCTTTCTTCTTTGTGCTTTCGATCTCCATCTTCAAGCACGAACATGATCTCCATCATCACCGGCATAGCATCAAGGTCAATGATGCTTCTTCATGGTTGTCGTCCACCAGCATCAACTATTACAACTATTTTGAATAGACACGCAGGTCTTAACAGAAATTAAAGACAACCATATGGCTCCTGCCGGTTGCCAACTTACAATAAGGAACATTGCATACATCAAATATAATCACAATCATGGCCATATCACATCACTGCACACCCCTGCAAAACAAAGTTAGACGCCTCTACTTTCTTTGCATATTTTACGTGGCTTGGGGCTTTCAATAAGTGTCGTTCTAACTTACGAACAAGAACCACAACATTGATATTAGCATTGTTGATTACCCGTTGTAAATTGGATCTTAACTATGCTAGGAGAAACAGGCACCCGCAAAGCCACTTATGCAATACAAGTTGCATGTCAAACGTGGAGCAAGTCTCATGAACGATGTCATGTAAGGTTAGCCCGGGCCGCTTCATCCCAACATACCGCAAGATGCAAAGTACACAAAAAGCAATCTACAATAAAAGCATCAACGCCCACAATGACCATTGTGTTCTACTCGTGCAACAGATCTACATATAGACACGGCTCTGATACCACTGTAGGGGTTCGTAGCATGGAAAACAAAAATTTTCTATCGCATACAAACAAACAAGCCAAGATCTATCTACTAGATTGTAGCAACGAGTCGATGGAATAACTCACCCTCGAAGATTCCAAAGTGTTTAACGAGAGCAGATTCTCGTGGGTGATGTAGTCGTACTCTTTCCGATCTCAAGATCGTGTAGACGATCCTTCCAGCGCCACGTTCCAGCAGCGCTCCCGCAGTCGGTCACACGTTCGGTACTCGACGAAGACCTTCCTCTCCCTTGTTCCAGCAGGCAGCGGAGGTTGTAGCACTCTCCTCGCGATTCCGGCAGCACAACGGCGTGGTACCGGAAGTAGAGGGGAGATCCCGCAGGGCTTCGCCTTAAGCCGGTGCGAGTATGGTGGAGCTTATGAGAGAGGCTATTAGTGGTCCAGTAATTAGACACACCAATTAGAGGGCTCTAAACCAATTAGAAGGCTCTAAACCGAATAGCTCTAAACCGGGGTCTAGATCTAGGGTTTAGTTTAGAGGATAGGAAACTTGTGTGTGTAGGAGGGGAGCCCTGCCCCTCCTTATATAGGTGGGAGGGTGTGGGCGCGCCAGGGGAGGGAGGGAGTCCCTCCCCAACTCGGCCTAGGGCTGGCCGCCGGCTTGGAGGAGAGAAACTCCTCCTCCAAGTCGACTCCAACTCCTCTTGCTTGTTTCCCACAGTTTCTTGTTTTTGGCAGTTTGACTTTCAAACTGGACATTTGACTTTTCTGTTTTAGGATTCAATTTAATCCTATATTTGGGACAGCAAGAACACTTAGTATATGATGCAATCATTCCAATATGTAATGACACATTCATGTACCCCTTCCCCCCCGGAGTGCCGGACAATCCGGAACCTTCTAGAATATCCCCGATGAAAACACCGGAATCATTCCCGAACTCCGAAACGGGACTTTCCTTATATGAATCTTATTCTCCGGACCATTCCGGATCACCTCGTGATATCCCGGATCCCATCCGAGACTCCGAACAACATTCGATCTCTTTCTCATAATACCATAACTACTCAAACAACGTCGAATCCTTAAGTGTGTCTCCCTACGGTTCGTGAATTATGCGGACATGATCGAGACACTTCTCCGAACAATAACCAATAGAGGAATCTGGAAATTCATATGGCTCCCACATATTTCTACGATTACTTTGCGATCGAATGAACCACTTACATACGATACCAATTTCCCTTTGTCTCACGATATGTTACTTATCCGAGGTTATGATCGTCGGTATCTCTGCATACCTAGTTCAACCTCGTTACTGATAAGTACTCTTTTCTCGTTCCCGTGATATGTGATCCCTTGTGACCAAGTCACATGCTTGCAAGCTAATTGGATGACATTTCACCGAGAGGGCCCAGAGTATATCTATCCGTCATGTGGATGGACAAATCCCACTCTTGATCCATGTGTTTCAACCAATACTTTCCGAACACTCAATGCCACTTTTATAGCCACCCTGTTACGGTGTGGTGTTTGATGACATCAAAGCATCCATCCAGTAAAGGTGATATGCATGATCTCATGGTCGAAGGAATTAGGTTACTATGTATCAGAAAGCATATAGCAATTGAACTATTGAAATGACTTGATCTTTATGCTACGCTTATCTATAGGAGTATGTCCATCACATCATTCTCCTAATGATATGATCCTGTCGTTAACAACATCTCTATGTTCATGATCAGGAAACCATGATCATATATTAACCAACAAGCTAGTTTAACAAGAGGCTTTACTAGGGACTCTTATTTTAGTTTACAAATCACACAAGTATTAATGTTTCCGGTTAATACAATTATAGCATGGTATGTAAACATTTATCATAAGTATGAAGATATGATAATAACCTATTTTATTATTGCCTCTTGGGCATATCTCCAACACTAATCAACAAACCCCCCCTATTATGTCTAGGCTAGATCGTGTTCTTGTTAACAATAGTTGGAGTTTGGCCTTCCCTGATTCTACTTTAACCTCCTCTGCTAGACCTACTTCCGACCATATTCCCCTTCACCTCGAGGCCTCAACTAAGGCGCCGCGCAGCTCCATCTTCAGGATGGAGAACACATGGCTTCTCCATTCTGACTTTGCAACCATTGTCAACAACAACTGGGAGAGTGTTGGCCCTTCTCACGATCACCTTTCTCATGTGGGTCGTCTCTGCCTCAGACTAAAACGTATCCGCTCGGCGGCTCGGACTTGGTCTCGGGCTAGAAAACTCCCCTCTGTCTACCTTTCCAACTGTCATACTGTTATCGAGCTTATGGACTGCCTTGAGGAGTGTCGTGCTCTCTCCCCTCTTGAAGCTCGCCTAAGGCATCAGGCAAAAATAAATCTGGGCCAACATAATGCTGCCAGAGCTACCTACTGGCGTCAACGTGCCAAGATCCGTCATTGTGTTCTTGGCGACGAGAACACCCGTTATTTTCATCTTTGCGCCTCTGGCAGACTTAGGAAAAATCAAATTAAGGTTTTGGAGGATGAAGATGGCAACCCCACTTTCTCTCACGACACGAAAGCCCTTGTCCTTCACTCCTTCAAAAACCTTCTCGGCCAGCCCAAAATCTCTTCCGACAGCTTGGACCTAGCCTCTCTTGTCGCTTCTACATCCCTTGACTCCTTCCAGGCATCTTCTCTTGTCCGTCCTTTATCCATGGACGAGATCCGGGCTGCTGTTCTCTCCATGAATAAAAATTCTAGTCCTGGTCCGGATGGTTTTGGCCCGGCTTTCTTCCAGCGTTACTGGGATTTGATCAAACACAACCTCCTTGCTTCCCTTCATGACTTCCATGCGCTCCAAACGGACCTTCGTCCCATTAATAAATCCTTCATTGTCCTTCTCCCTAAAAAAGAGGGCGCCAACAAGGCAGAAAATTTCCGACCTATCTCCCTTCAAAATAGTTGTCTTAAACTTCTTACCAAGTGCTTGGCTTCCCGCTTACGGGAACTTATACCCTTTGTGGTTCATCCTGATCAAACAGGGTTTATTTCCGGTCGTTCGATTGCCGAAAACTTTATCTATGCTGCTGATATCATCCAATCTTGTCATAAACGCTCTGCCCCTGCCGCAGTCTTCAAACTCGACTTCCGAAAAGCCTTTGACTCCATTAGTTGGGAGGCCCTTGATCGTATCTTGCTGGCAAAAGGGTTCCCTCAACTTTGGTGCCAATGGATCAAGATCCTAAACAACTCTAGCCAAACTACTGTCCTCCTCAATGGTATCCCTGGGCGATGGATCCAATGTCGCCGCGGTCTCCGGCAAGGCGACCCCCTTTCGCCCTTCCTTTTTAACATCGTTGCGGATGTCCTGCAACAACTCCTTCTTCAAGCCTCTCTCGGCGGGCTCCTTCTCCACCCTCTTGTGGATGACCTTCCCTGTCCCATTCTTCAATATGCTGACGACACCCTCATCATCATTAGGGCTGTCCCGGAGCACGTTAAGAATCTAAAAACTCTCCTGGACAGATTCTCTTCGGCAACAGGACTGGAAATTAACTTTCACAAAAGTACTTTCGTTCCCCTAAAAATGGACTCTTCTGATGCCTTGGCTATGGCTTCTTCCTTTGGCTGTGCGGTTTCCTCCTTCCCTCAGACCTACCTTGGCCTCCCCTTGTCCACTCACAAACTCCGCCTCTCTGATTTTGCTCATATCATCACCAAAAGTGACATGCGCCTCTCCGGCTGGCGTGGCCGCGCCCTCCCCATCGGGGGGCGTCTTATTTTGGTCAACTCTGTTCTCTTTGCCATGCTCTCCCACGCTATGAGCGCTGGCCTTCTTCCTGTTGGTGTCATTGAGGCTATTGACAAACGTCGCCGTGCTTTCCTTTGGACTGGGGATGAATCTTGTTCGGGGGGGCAGTGCAAAGTTGCTTGGCCCACAGTATGTTCCCCAAAAAACGTTGGTGGCTTGGGCGTCCTCTCTCTCCACACTCAAAACTCTGCCCTCCTCTCCAAGTTCCTCTCGAAACTTCACTCATCCACAAATGCGCCTTGGGCTTCATGGTTTCGTCGTCGGTACGGATGGGCTCGCAGTCAGGATATGGGAGACCACCACTATCTTGACACTCCGGTCTGGAAAGGCATCCTTGCGGGTCTTCCCACCTTCCGGTCTATCACCACTGTGCTGGTCGGCAATGGGGAATCCACGGCCTTCTGGTGGGACTCCTGGGTTAATTCTTCCCCTCTCAAAGACCAATTCCCTGCTCTCTTCTCCCACACTTCCAGACCTAACGCTAGTGTGGCCTCTATCTTCCAGCTTGGGCTTGCTAGCCAACTAGCCCCCCGTCTCACAACTGCTGCTAACTTGGACCTCACCACTCTCAATGATGCTCTTGCCACCTTCACCCTACGGTCAGACACGCCGGATACTCGTCTTTGTCATAACACTAACAAAAGCCTTTCGAACAAAGATTTCTATGCCCATGCTTTTAAGCACCTGCAGGTTGATGCTCAGGCGGACAATATTTGGAGAAGCGCTGCCCCTCTCAAGTGCAAGATCTTTGTTTGGCTGGCTCACAAGCACCGCCTCTACACAAACAAGCGCCGCTTTCGCCACTGTTTGGCTGCTACGGCGACATGCCCTTCTTGCCCTCTGGATGAAGACACCGACCACCTCCTCACACGATGCCATCGTGCCCGCGAGGTCTGGAGATTCTTCGTCTCAGGTGGTAACCTGTCTCCTCCTGACAGTATCGACGACATGCTCTCCTCTCCCCGCACGCTGGAGGAACGAACCATCTATACCGCTATTGCTTGGAGCATTTGGAAGAGACGCAACGCGCAGGTCTTCAATGCCAAGGATGAGCCGCTTCAGATGGTTGTCCACAACTGTCTTGAGGATGTGCGGCTGTGGACCACTAGATGTTCCTCTACTACTTCCTCTTCTTGGCTTAATTATTGGTGTAACGGATATGATCCACCCTGAGCCTCTTTTCTCCTATCCTCGCCACCTCCTTGTAATCTGTTGTAACCACCAGGTTTGAGATATAAAATGGTTCAGGCTGGCGTAAGCCCGCCGTAGTCATGCTCAAAAAAAAAAAGATAGCTATTACATAGATTAACTAAACTACGACGACAACATGTACCGCCCGTCGTCCTGTGCCCTACGACGGAGGCGTATGCTCCTCGTCCTCCTAGGCCTTGGCGTGGCCGGAGGGGCCGGCCTCGTCGAGGCGCCCCTTCTCTATGGCCTGGCGCGCCGCTGTGACTTCCTTTCTCCACCCGACGCTGCTCCCTTGCAGCACATTGTTGCTGGAACCTATTGTCCATCCAAGAGGCTGTTTTCCTCTCCTCCTCCTCCCTCTAGTGCTCTCTCGCTGCATACATGTGGGAGTCCCAATGCTCCCTCTGTCGCCTACTCTGCATCCGTCCATCTTCTGGTTCTTTATGTCCATCTTCTCGTCAGGGTCGGTCCTGAGATTTTGGGGACCCTGGGTGAAACTAAAACTTGGGAACCTTAGTATAGACGTCACAATGATACCGATGAATATTATACGTGTAATATATATGTTCTCAATAATCCTTAAACACATTCAAAAGAAGTACGAACATGTTAAACAATTTATATATATTACCTTAGAAATTTCTTTTAACATTCCTTGATGCAAACTCACTTATGATGGGGTCGATATCGATGTCATCCACTAATTTCTTCTCGATGCATAATGTTGCCAAACCATTTAACCTCTGGTGAGACATTGTGGATCTCAAATAGTTCTTCAATAATTTTAACTTTGAAAAACTTTTTTCAGCCGATGCAACAGTCACAGGCACAGTAAATAAGATGTAGTAAGCAATGAAGATATTAGGATAACAAACAACTTCTCTGACATGCTCGAAAATTTCCTCGAAGAGCCACCTCTTTTGCTCTTTTCCTTTTAGTATGACCAGATGGACACTTCCTCGAAGAGGAGGACATGATATGGTAGACCATAATGCTGAAAAAATATGTCAAATATTGTAGGGTATCAACGATCAGGGCATCATGTGATTGTACCAAGTAAAATATTGAATATACGAATATACCTCGGATTGGTGTTCTCGCGATCGCAATCAGGGGCCCAAAAACAAATCGGCGAGATGACAAGTCGATGAACTAACAATCAATAAATCAATAGTACATAATTAAATGAAATTTAGGAATAATAAGCATGCTAAATTCGTGAAGGTTACCGGCGGTTGCCGATCACATGATGGTCAGTGCTGTCGGCCGTTGTGGAAGGTCAAGGAGCCACGGCTGCCGCGCACGGCGTGCTCGTGGTCTTGCCGTCGGTGACGGACTGGGTGCGGGGCGCCGCCTGACGGGCGATGTTCGATGAGCCGAGGAGGAGGACGAGCAATGGGGAGCCGCCTGACGGGCGATGTTCGAGGAGCCGAGGAGGAGGACACGCGATGGGGCGCCACCGGACCGATCGATCACGTCGATTGACTCTTTCCGTAGCGAGCTGCGAGCAGCGACGATTGAGTTTCCCTATCCTAGTCAGGCCTTTCGCAGCTGGCCTATGAATTTTTTCGGCCGATACGTATCAATGTATGAGAAGATTATATGCATGTGTATACCTGGGGTGGGGCCCCCCGATTTTTGGGGCCCGGGGTGGCCGCACACCCTGCCCCTCCCCAGGGCCGGCCATGCTTCTCATGTCGACTCCACCTAGCCTCCATCGTCGCCTCGCGCACTTGGCAGTGCGCCTCTGCCAAGGATAGGCTCGTTGTGTTGCGTCAGGCCGCGACCACCGTCCTTGTCCATGATGTCCACCAAAGGCTACCTCTTGGAGGCCATGAGCCGACGACCAGACTTGTTGCGATGGATTGTCTCAAAGATGCGACTAGAGCCGCCTGCTCATCACTCGTCACCGACAGGTCTACCTCGCCATCGGATTTCTTTAGGCTGTGATGTCGTCCTCGTCCATCACTCATCGTTTGCAGTGTTGTCCGTGACACCTGCCTCGGTCATAGGCTCCTGTGCCACTGCCTCATGCATTGCGGCCTTCGTAGCCGCCACATCCCCTCGCGGTACGACCCAAATTCTTCCTCGCGGTCTTCATCCTCCGTGCACGTGGCAATCTCTAGTGCCTTCGACGCCTCCCTCATGGATATCGCTGCCACGTCTACATCCTTCAGGAAACGCTCACGTACCATGTGGATGATCTTGGCCTAGGTGGTGATCTTGCGGTGACGCATGGCTGGCTAGCTAGGGTTTGCTCATCCACCCTACGACACCTTCCTTCATATAGCCCATGGGCTAGGGGGGAAATGAGCGGTCGTGCGAGCGGGAAACAAGAGGCTGCGCGCGGGAAATAACTAGTTGCGCAGGAAGCCGGTAGAACGGTTGACAACGGGATGTCCCAGCATTAACTTCACCGCGTTGTACATGGAAACAGGGAAGCGTCCCAAACATAAGAATGGAGAACACTCCGCGGACCGCCCCAAATATTTTGTGTTTGAACTAGGTTGGCCTGCTCGAGATGCCCTATTAACTTTAAGGCTTTCATTTTTTAAATGGAAAGGGGAGGAAATTTGTGAGGATCGAAAAAAGGTTTGGGTGGTGCAAGGGAAGCAACATTGAGGAACTCTGCTATTACGTTAACTATAAGAATAATTTACTAGTTTTTAAGAAAAAACTAATAGAAACGCATTTCATCTGCAACAGACCAGCCTCGAGGTTACCACACAATGATGCGTCCACTCTATCACTAAAGTGACAAAAAAATACCCGGGAAACCTTGATGGTTTTCGGAGTGGCCTCTCCTTCCGAACCCTGAAAAAAGGTTTTTCCAATTCTCGGCCGACTGAGAATTAAGTTAGGGCTCGGTAGGATTCTAATCCATTAAATTTGTATCGTGATTCGTGTATCCTCTGAGTTGCAAGTGATGTTATAAGTGGGATTTTCAGCTATACATGGGGTTGTAACTACTACTTTTTTAGTTGCAAATGGACTTGCAACTGAGATTGCATGACATCACCTAACTAAGAATTAGACACACCTTGAAAAATCGCACACCAATGCATAGGATGCGTTCCAGCCTAGCTGACAACTCTATCAGCCAAGTATCCAAAGCAGACACTCTACCAAAGCCGCCGACATCGTCCCCAAGGATGCACACGACATGAGTCGGTAGTTCTTCCACCCATGCAACCAAGATGGACACCCTGCCACGTCGTACTCGAGGGCTCTGCCGCTGTTGTCGCCCAAGGGAAATTTGACCTATAAGAGCTAGAAAAGGAGGCTAAGAGAGATAATCCCAGGGATGGACTTAAAATTGCTAATATTTGGTAAGGGGAAATATCAACATGCTAAGGACATGGGAAGGGCATAGGTAATCTTCACATAAGGGGACTACTGGGGTAATCTTCAAGTAAAAAACTTGTATAATCGCATCTAAAGCAGGTTGTGTTGTCCCTGGTGATTGCTCCACCCCCCATGGACCCCTTTCCCTGGACGGTCTCCATCCTCTACGGGGCAGTGTGGTCTTCAGATCTTCCTTGAGGATCTCTACACAACTACAATAGGAGAAAACAATGTCTGACAACCACAATAAGAATCTTGAAGAAGTGCAGAATGTAAAAAATCGAATATTTTAGCTTTTAAGTCTACAGTGCTATTGGAAAGATGATACCTCCATTTGACAAAAGCTATGTAATTCTAAGTACATATGCAACGCAATGTCACTAGCCTTCTCTCAGGGAAAACATTTAGGGTAATTGCCGACTTAACCAAAACACGAATAGTTAAGAGAAACATGCATCTTTTCTTAGCTAGGAGATAACCCTTTAACACCAAAAGCAAAGTAAAAAAAATTAGTGTATTAGATATTATATGTGTTAACCTTTTCTTACTTAATTTAAATCACCACATGCTTTATGGTTATGCAGTCATTGATTCCAAGACATCAACGAGTTTAGAGATACTCCATCCTTCTGGAAATATAAGGTGTGTTACACTTTAAATCTTGACTTGTGAGCCTTAAAGGTTAACAAAGAGATATATCTTTAGAAAAAGTGAGCTAGCTCACTTGGTTAGAAGAGCGGATGTACGACCCAGCCGTCCAGGTTTAAGTCCTCATGGTGCGAAACTCGTCGTGGGGTTTTCCCCACCGCTTTCCTTTAAAAAGGATATATGGGATAAAGTATTTTGCAAGATAAATAGAATAATGTTATTATTGCATGTTTAAGTCATATACTTTTGCACATATAGTAGTGGTAAGTTTCAAAACATTGACTGCAAGCATAATGTCACCCCTAGTAAGCATAATGTCACATATTGTGGGTTCTGTAGCGAGTTAGGAATCCTCATTTTACAGTCATATGGACTCGATTTGGTGTGCTAGAACTTCACGGACATGGACTATGCTCCTGACTCCTTCGAAGATCCTAGTGTCTGTGGCATAGCGAAACATTGTCCCGAGCTCTGTCGCGTCCAAAAACTTGAGCCCGTCAAGCGTGTTGCATTTTAAGGAACCAACACAGGTCGTAGATTCTACCCGTGCCAAGTGCAGAACGTAAGTGCTTAGCTCCTTGTATGTCCATTCACTTTTCTGGCAAGCAGTAGGTCTGTGCCAACGAATTTCTGACCTACAGGAGGTTGAAAACTGTGGGTTTGTGGCTTCGGTAGACAATGAATGGCCATATGTTATGAATAATGCACTTGCGAAGCTATGGGAATGTATGATGATACAAGCAGTGCAAGAATCGACGATAAGGTTGAGAATGTGTAGCTGATGAAGCAACTGTCTGATAAAAATAACAAGCTTGAAAAAAGTACTCAAGTCTGCTAGTTGATGTGAATAAGTTCATCAAAGAAACAGAGAAGAAGGCGTTGGAGGAGAACTTGTATCGGATGAATGACAACAATGAAGCATTGAGGAATGAGGTTGAGATGCTGGAGAACGTGCAGAAATCCCAGGCTGATGTAATCAAAGAGAAGCAGAAGCAATGGGATGAGGACCGGACGATCTTGAAGGAGTTAAATAGAAAACTAGAGTACGTGCTCTATGAATTTTTCAAAGTCAATGACGCTAACAAGGATAAACTGAAGACGATCAAGAAATTTTTTGATGGTTGACTGTTCAGGTGCACCTTCTTGTACTGCAGATGGTGAACTGCTGGTGGTGGTGGTAGGATGATACCCACTATTGATGTGGTGCTAGGTTAACACCATAGTGTTATGTTAAACTGTGATCCCCTTTTGGCGGCGATCATATTTGTTAAGACTAATTCGTACTTGTGATGTTTCTTGTAAGGGTGTTCATTTGGTCATGTTCAACTGTGACCCCCTTTTGCTTGTGTTGTTCATGCTTCTGTTGTTCCGAATTGTGTTGTTCATGCTGGTGGTGTTCATGCTTGTGGGGGTCGGGCTTGTGATTCTATTGTTCCGGATTGTGTTGTTCTTGCCTCTTTGTTGTTCATCCCCTTTAGCTTGTGTTCTTCTTGTGGTCTTCCTCCTTGTCAATTCGGTCGTGGTAAGCTCACCATAAGGAAGTGCAAGGTGGCCACAACTTGGTTTCTATGTCAACCAAACAAGGGGAAATAGCATGACATAGGTCAAAATCCCAATGCATAGGAAACCAAACAATATGGTCTTATTTTCCCACCCAATGCACCGACCACAACTGTAGCCTATCAAACAACTTGCAAAATTTGGCCGATAGGATGGATGAGTGTGGCAGTGCCCTCCGCAGCACTGCCCGACCGGGCCAGAAATTACATGCAGGCTACCAAATGCACCCCAAGTGTCCAGATGCATGCATGGAAGAGTTAACTCTCCTACATAATTAAGTTGGTAATTCAAATATGACAGTGACCAAACCACCTGGCTGAAAGCACCAAGACCAAGAGAGCATCGTGTTCCAAATAGTAGTACTGGAAATTGTGTGCCTTGCACACACAATGCAAAGCTCAATTGCTGCATGCCCAAGTTCCAAAGGCAGAAGTGTTGTTCTTGTCGTACTCATGTTTCTCGAAAATAATTGCTACATGATGATGATGTTGGAATTATGCCCTAGAGGCAATAATAAAGATGTTATTATTATAAATCTTGTTCATGATAAAGTTTATATTCCATGCTAGAATTGTATTAAGCGGAAAATTTGATACTTGTGTGGTTTATGAACAACACCGTGTCCCTAGTATGCCTCTATGGACTAGCTCATTAATTAATGATGGTTAAGGTTTCCTAACCATAGACATGAGTTGTCAATTAATAATGAGATCATGTCATTGGGAGAATGATATGATGGACAGACCCAAATCAAGCAGAGCAATTAGATCGTGTCATCGTGTTCATCTTTGCGAAGCTTTTTCTTATGTCAAATATTGTATTCCTTAGACCATGAGATAATGCAACTCCCTGGTATCGGAAGAAAGCTTTGAGGTCATCAAACATCATCCTATGAGAGGGTGATCATAAAGGTGTCTCTCAGGTGATCGGAAAGTATCTGTTGGGTTGTATGTATCGAGATGGGATTTGTCCCTCCCAAGTCGGAGAGATATACTTCGGTCCCACTCGGTAATCGATATCAACACCGCTTGCAAGCACATGGTTAAGGAGTTAATCACAAAGTGATATCGGATTACAGAACGAGTAAAGTACTTGCTGTGAACGAGATTGAACTAGGTATGCCGATACCGACGATCGAATCTCAGGCAAGTAAAATATCGCGCGACGAAGGGAATTTATATATGGGATTAATTGAATCCTGGCATCGTGGTTCATCCGATATGATCATCGATGAATATGTGGGAGTCAATATGGGTTTCCAGACCCCGTTGTTGATTATTGATAGAAGATCATGTCTGCATATTCTCGAACCCGTAGGGTCACACACTTAACGTGTCTCGACGCTAGGATAGAATGGATAATTGGTTTATGAGTTTTTGTTCGGAGTCTCGGATGAGATCCAGGACATCACGAGAGGTTCCGGAGAATAAGATTCATATAAGGGAAAGCAGTTTTTGGATTTCGAAATTGTTTCAGAATGTTCGGTATTGTACCGAAAGGTTCTAGAAGCTTCCGGAGTGGGACCAACGTGGCCCCACTTGTCGGGAGGGGGCGTGGGCCTACGGGGGAGTGCCCTGGCTGCATTGGGCCAGGGGCACAAGGCCCCATAGGCCCAGCCGGCCAAGCCCTAGGGGAAACCCTAGGGAGAGCTTCTAGAAGGGGGGGGACTTGCCCCCCACTCCATCCCATGTGGCCGCCGGCCCTAGGGTTTGGAGGAGGGGCAAGGGAAGCCGGCCATCCCTCTATATAAAGAGGGCAGGGGCGCACCCTCTCCCCAAAACTCCTCAACCCTAGCCGCCTAGTTGCTGCCCTCCTCTCTCTCTCTCTCCCGACTGCGCGTAGGCGAAGCCCTGCCGCAGAAACTCTCCACCTTTGCACCACGCCGTCGTCTTGTAGATCCAATCTATCTCTCCACCCCACTTGCTGGACCGAGGAAGGAGGAGACGTCGAGGTGCCGTATGTGTGCATCTCTCGGAGGCGTCGCCACTTGCGGCGTTGGATCAGATCGGATCGCGAGGAGGAGAAGGCTAGTACGACTACATCAACCACGTTCCGTTGAACGTTCCGCCGTGCGATTTCTTCAAGGGTATGAAGATCTCATCTATCCCCCCTCGTTGTTTGCATCTACTAGATTAGATCTTGGCTTACCCGTTCGCATCCGTAGAATTTTTTTGATTTACTATGCTGCGAAACCCTTCAGTGGTATCAGAGCTAGATCTGCGTAGATGTGTTTCACGAGTAGAACGCAACATGCTTGTTGCGAGCGTTGATGTTTTCTGTTGCAAGCCTCTTGTTGTGTACTTCTTATGACGCAGGATAGTGAGATCGAAGCGGTCTAGACCAACTTTACGCGACCTTGTTCGTGAGACCGGCTCCGCACTTGACATGTGGCTTGTTCCACACATGCGGCTGGTGGATGCCAGTTTCTCTCACTATAGTTGTCATGGGATTTACACCGGATGTTGGCAACCATAATATCACCGTTGTGGCTTTCCGTAGGTAAGAATCGTTCTTAGCTTGCTACTCCCATAAGCCACGTAAAACATGCAACAACAAAGTAGAGGCGTCTAACTTGTTTTTGCAGGGAGTGTTTTTGTGATATGGTATGGCCCAAGATGTGATGTGTATGTTGTATGCAATGATCATGTTTTGTAATATTTCACGACTTGCATGTCGATGAGTACACAACTGGCAGGATCCATATGGTTGTCTTTATAATTGTGTATGACCCGTGTGTCAACTTCTTATACGCC
Source organism: Avena sativa (assembly GCA_916181665.1). NCBI lineage: Eukaryota > Viridiplantae > Streptophyta > Magnoliopsida > Poales > Poaceae > Avena > Avena sativa. Next base: position 204,260,814 of record OV702282.1, read on the forward strand.
ATGTAATAGCTTTACTTTATCTCTAAGTAGTTAGCAATAGTTGTAGTTGCTATTCGTGGTGGAGGCAATCATGGTGGAGTGATGGAGATCATGCTGGCACGCACAATATGGAGATCATTGCGCAGAGATTGGCTATACCATGTCACATGGAATTATATGCATGTGATGTTTATCCTTTTATGTATCTTATTATGCTTAGACCGCGACGGTAGCATTATAAGATGATTCCTCACTTAAAGATCAAGATAAAACTGTGTTCTCCCCATATATGCACCGTTGCGAAAGTTCGTCGTGTTCAAGCACCACGTGATGATCGGGTGCTATAAACTCTATGTTCACATACAACGGGTGCAAGCCAGTTTTGCACACGCGGAAATACTTGGGTTTGACTTGACGAGCCTAGCATGTACAGACATGGCCTCGGAACACACGAACCGAAAGGTTAAGCATGAGTCATATGAATGATATGATCGACACTTTGTTGTCCACCATTGAAGCCACATCTCTTCTCGTGAAGATCGGATTAGGTGTGGTGAATTTGGATCATGTTCACTAAACAACTTGAGGGATGTTGAATTTAGTGGGAGTTCATCTAGTAATTTGATTAAGTTCAACTAGTTATCATGAACATAGTCTAAATTGTATTTGCAAATTTTGTAGATCAAATTGCTAAGTCCAACTTCAACTTCAACGTTTTTGCTGAGAAAGAAAAGCTTAAGAACAATGGGTTTAACTTCACCAACTGGTTCCGAAATCTGAGAATCATTCTTGCTGGCCGACAAAAGGACTATATCCTTAAGAAAGCGCTAGGTGACGCCCCTGCTGTAGATGCGCCGGCTGATGAAAAAGCTGTTTATCAGTCGCGCAAAGATGATTATGGTGTGATTAAGAGCACCATGTTGTTTGCTATGGAATCAGACCTTCAAAATCGTTTTGAGGAGTTCGCCGGGCCCTTTGAGATTCTTGAGGAACTGAAAACCATGTTTCAGACTCAGGCCCGTTCTGAGAGATATGAGATCTCTGAGAAATTCTTTAACTACAAGATGGAGGAAGGGAGTTCCGTTAGTGAGCACGCCATTAAGATGTCGGGCTACACTCAACGCCTTGAGCAACTGGACTGCAAGATTCCAGAGGAGCTCAAGATTGACAGAGTTCTGCAATCACTCCCTCCTAGCTACAAAGGTTTTGTAGTTACTCATAATCAGATTGGTTCCACTGATACGATCACTGAGCTCTTCGCTAAGCTGAAAGCTGAGGAGTAGGACATCAAGAAAGATAATCATGTGTTGATGGTCAACAAGCCCCCCAGCTTTAAGAAAGGTAAGGGTGCAAAGAAGTCCTTCAAGAAAGGCAGCGGCAAGCGCGTTTCCCCTACTGAGAAGAAGCTCAAGTCTGGACCTAAGCCGGACACTGAGTGCTTCTATTGCAAGGACAAGGGTCACTGGAAGCGCAACTGTCCGAAGTACTTAGCGGACAAGAAGGTTGGCACCATCAAAGGTATATTTGATATACATGTTATTGATGTTTACCTTACTAGCGCTCGTTGTAGTGCCTGAGTATTTGATACTGGTTCAGTTGCTAATATTTGTAACTCGAAACAGGAGCTACGGAATAGACGGCGGCTAGCGAGGGATGAGGTGACGATGCGCGTTGGCAACAGATCAAGAGTTGATGTGATGTCCGTCGGCACGCTCTCCTTAGTTTTACCTTCGGGATTAGTTTTAAACCTTAATAAATGTTATTATGTGCCTGCGTTGAGCATGAACATCATATCTGGATCGTGTTTATTGCAAGACAGTTATTCATTTAAATCAGAGAATAATGGTTGTTCTATTTATATGAGTAACATCTTATATGGTCATGCACCTGCTATGAATGGTTTATTTCTTCTGAATCTCGAAAGTAATGAAACACACATCCATAACATTGAGGCTAAGAGATGCAAGGTAGATAGTGATAATACGACTTATTTGTGGCACTGCCGTCTAGGTCATATTGGTGTAAAACGCATGAAGAAACTCCATTCTGATGGACTTTTGGAGTCTCTTGATTTTGAATCATTTGACACGTGCGAGCCATGCCTCATGGGCAAGATGATCAAAACCCCGTTCTCCGGAATAATGGAGCGAGCAACGGACTTGTTGGAAATCATACATACCGATGTATGCGGACCAATGAGTGTTTCGAAGCGCGGTGGTTATCGCTATTTTCTCACTTTTACTGATGACTTAAGTAGATATGGGTATATCTATTTAATGAAACATAAATCTGAAACATTTCAAAAGTTCAAAGAATTTCAGAACGAAGTGGAAAACCATCGTAACAGGAAAATTAAATTTCTACGATCCGATCGTGGAGGTGAGTATTTGAGTTATGATTTTCTCACGCATCTTAAAGCAAGCGGAATCGTTTCGCAACTCACGCCACAGCGCAATGGTGTGTCTGAACGCCGGAATCGAACTCTATTAGATATGGTGCGATCAATGATGTCTCTTACAGATTTGCCGTTATCATTTTGGGGTTATGCATTAGAAACCGCTGCATTCACTTTAAATAGGGCACCATCTAAATCCGTTGAGACGACACCATATGAACTGTGGTTTGGTGGTAAACCTAAGTTGTCGTTTCTTAAAGTTTGGGGATGCGAGGCTTACGTCAATAAGTTGATGCCGGACAAGCTCGAACCCAAAGCGGAGAAATGCGTCTTCATAGGATACCCTAAGGAAACTATTGGGTATACCTTCTATCACAGATCCGAAGGCAAAGTGTTTGTCGCAAAGAACGGATCCTTTCTTGAGAAGGAGTTTCTCTCGAAAGAAGTGAGTGGGAGGAAAGTAGAGCTAGACGAGGTTATTGAACCTTCTCTTGAGTTGGAGAGTAGCACAGCACCTGAAATTGTTTCAGTGCCGTCTGCACCAACAATAGAGGAAGCTAATGAAAAAGATCATGAAGCTTCGGATGATGCTACTACTGAGCATCGCAGGTCGACAAGGTCACGTGCCCCTCCTGAGTGGTACAGCAACCCTGTCTTAACTGTCTTGTTAGTAGACAACAGTGAACCTGCGAACTATGAGGAAGCAATGATGAGCCCAGACTCTGAGAAATGGCTAGAGGCCATGAAATCCGAATTAGGATCCATGAGCGAAAACCAAGTATGGATTTTGGTGGACCCTCCTAGCGACCGAAAGGCCGTTGAGTGCAAATGGATTTTCAAGAAGAAAACGAACGCGGATGGTAATGTTACTGTCTATAAAGCACGGCTTGTCGCGAAAGGTTTTCGACAAGTTCAAGGTGTTGACTACGATGAGACTTTCTCTCCCGTAGCGATGTTTAAGTCCATTCGGATTTTATTAGCAATTGCTGTGTTTCATGATTATGAAATATGGCAGATGGATGTAAGGACTGTGTTCCTCAATGGCAACATTGATGAAGAGTTGTATATGATGCAACCCGAAGGTTTTTTCGATCCTAAGGATGCTGATAAGGTGTGCAAACTTCAGCGTTCCATTTATGGACTGAAGCAAGCATCTCGGAGTTGGAACCTTCGTTTTGATCAAGTGATCAAGAGCTTTGGATTTGTTCCAAATTGCTACGAAGCTTGTATCTACAAGAAAGTGAGTGGGAGCTCAGTGACATTTTTAGTACTATATGTGGATGACATATTGATTATTGGAAATGACATTGATATGCTTAACGATGTGAAGAGTTATTTGAACAAATGTTTTTCAATGAAAGACCTAGGGGAAGCTGCTTGTATATTGGGCATCAAAATCTATAGAGATAGACAAAGATGCCTGATAGCTTTAAGCCAAAGTACATACCTAGACAAAGTTCTGAAAAGGTTCAGAATGGATAAGGCAAAGAAAGGTTCAGTGCCTATGTTGTCAGGTAAGATACGTTTTGACACCGACAAGGATGATTCTAAATCTCAGACAGGATACGTTTATATTTTGAATGGAGGAGCTGTGAGCTGGAGAAGCTGCAAGCAAAGCGTGATCACGGGATCTATAGTAGAAGCGGAATACATGGCTGCTGCAGAAGCGTCAAGTGAAGGAGTTTGGATCAGGAACTTCATCACTGAGCTTGGTGTGGTTCCAAGTGCCTTGGACCCACTAGAGATATTGTGTGACAACACTAGCGCCATAGCACTGGCTAAGGAACCAAGATATCATACAAAGACCAAGCACATCAACCGCAAGTTTCATATAATTCGAGATTATATAACAGATGGAGATCTGAAGATTAGCAAAGTACATACGGATCTGAATATCGCAGATCCGTTGACTAAACCTCTTCCACGAGCAAAACATGATCAACACCTTAGTGCCATGGGTGTTAGATTGTTGCCAGATGTAAACTAGATTATTGACTCTAGTGCAAGTGGGAGACTGTTGGAATTATGCCCTAGAGGCAATAATAAAGATGTTATTATTATAAATCTTGTTCATGATAAAGTTTATATTCCATGCTAGAATTGTATTAAGCGGAAACTTTGATACTTGTGTGGTTTATGAACAACACCGTGTCCCTAGTATGCCTCTATGGACTAGCTCATTGATTAATGATGGTTAAGGTTTCCTAACCATAGACATGGGTTGTCAATTAATAATGAGATCATGTCATTGGAAGAATGATATGATGGACAGACCCAAATCAAGCAGAGCAATTAGATCGTGTCGTCGTGTTCATCTTTGCGAAGCTTTTTCTTATGTCAAATATTGTATCGGAAAAAAGCTTTGAGGTCATCAAACGTCATCCTATGAGAGGGTGATCATAAAGGTGTCTCTCAGGTGATCGGAAAGTACCTGTTGGGTTGTATGTATCGAGATGGGATTTGTCCCTCCCAAGTCAGAGAGATATACTTCGGGCCCACTCGGTAATCGATATCAACACCGCTTGCAAGCACGTGGTTAAGGAGTTAATCACAAAATGATATCGGATTACAGAACGAGTAAAGTACTTGCTGTGAACGAGATTGAACTAGGTATGCCGATACCGACGATCGAATCTCGGGCAAGTAAAATATCGCACGACGAAGGGAATATATATGGGATTAATTGAATCCTGGCATCGTGATTCATCCGATATGATCATCGATGAATATGTGGGAGTCAATATGGGTTTCCAGACCCCGCTGTTGATTATTGATAGAAGATCATGTCTGCATATTCTCGAACCCGTAGGGTCACACACTTAACGTGTCTCGACGCTAGGATAGAATGGATAATTGGTTTATGATTTTTTGTTCGGAGTCTCAGATGAGATCCATGACATCACGAGAGGTTCCGGAATGGTCCGGAGAATAAGATTCATATAAGGGAAAGCAGTTTTTGGATTTCGGAATTGTTTCGAAATGTTCGGCATTGTACCGGAAGGTTCTAGAAGCTTCCGAAGTGGTACCAACGTGTCCCCACTTGTCAGGAGGGGGCGTGGGCCTACGAGGGAGTGCCCTGGCCGCATTGGGCCTGGGGCACAAGGCCCCATAGGCCCAGCCGGCCAAGCCCTAGGGGAAACCCTAGGGAGAGCTTCTAGAAGGGGGGGGGGACTTGCCCCCCACTCCACCCCATGTGGCCGCCGGCCCTAGGGTTTGGAGGAGGGGCAAGGGCAGCCGGCCAGCCCTCTATATAAAGAGGGCAGGGGCATACCCTCCCCCACACCTCCTCAACCCTAGCCGCCTAGTTGCTGCCCCTCTCTCTCTCTCTCTCTCTCTCTCTCTCTCTCTCTCTCTCTCTCTCTCTCTCTCTCTCTCTCTCTCTCTCTCTCTCTCTCTCTCTCTCTCTCTCTCTCTCGACTGCGCGTAGGCGAAGCCCTGCCGCAGAAACTCTCCACCTTTGCACCACGCCGTCGTGTTGTAGATACAATCTATCTCTCCACCCCACTTGCTGGACCGAGGAAGGGGGAGACGTCGAGGTGCCGTACGTGTGCATCTCTCGGAGGCGTCGCCACTTGCGGCGTTGGATCAGATCGGATCGCGAGGAGGAGAAGGCTAGTACGACTACATCAACCATGTTTCGTTGAACGTTCCGCTGTGCGATTTCTTCAAAGGTATGAAGATCTCATCTATCCCCCTCGTTGTTTGCATCTCCTAGATTAGATCTTGGCTTCCCCGTTCGCATCCGTAGAATTTTTTTGATTTACTATGCTGCGAAACCCTTCAGATGGCCCCTGGTCGTAGTCGACATTGCCTATGTGGCTATATCGTGAAAAAATAAGTTCTATTTTCATTTCTTTCATAAAAAAGATATACTTCATTTTTCCTAAAATATAAGAGGCCTAAGAATTAGTAAAAAGTGAATATTTTCTAAATTTGAGCAAGTTTATACACAAAAATCAAAGCATTTACAATAATAAATCAATATAATTAGAATTATTTTAATGTATATTTTACTAATGTGTTTATTTAATATAGTAGATGTAGATATTTTTTCCTAAAAATCTGGTCAAAGTTTGTAAGATTTGACATTTAACTAATCCTTAGGCGTTTTATTTTTTTTAGGACAGAGTGAGTATCTTGCTTATCGACTAATGCACGTATTATTCATTTTGTAATAAAAGAAACCAGAGGCGGTAAGTCTTGCGGCAAACTTCACCACGTAAGGAAAATCTGCTAATTGGTGAAACGGTATATTATCAAATTTGAGCCAATATTCTAACATGACATAGCACCTCTATATTTGCTTTGAATGTGAATATCGAGAGCCACCATAATCTTGTTTGGTGGATTAGGCCGGGTTCAAAGGTACCCTAAACATTGAGAGAGGAGGCATAGAAAACCCATTTAGGGTTCGGCACCCCTTGACGGTGACGTTGCCGGTTCGCTTCGTCTTCGGTTGCCCTAGGGCCTCGGAGGTGTGGCGGACCACGGCCTCTCATCGGCAGGAGGTTTTCTATTCTTTATTTTGTATATTTTTTAGTGTCTTCTTTGGAATGTTGAGGCGATGACTACGCCCTGAAGTCAGAATAAGGTCTTTCCCGTTCTATCCTTGCTCTGGTGGTACATCTAGCGCTAACATAGTGCGCGTGAGTCGTTTGTCTAGCGGATCTCCTGTGATTCTATCCATTTTTGTGTTCGTCGGTTAGTTTTTAGATCAGTATCTTCCGATCTATGGATGTCATCATTGGCGATGGTTGCTGCTCTAGTGCGCTGGCCTATTATGGAATTAGCACGACGACTTCCTGTCTGTCTACCACAACAAGTTCTACTACAACAAGCTTTGTCTAGCTCCGTTGATAGGGGCAAGAACGGCGGCGCGCCTTCGGCTCGCGCTAGTGTTTGTAATCGTCGCTAGGTGGTCCAATGACCTATTTGTAATTTTTATTACTTTTGGATCTCTTTGTACTACTATTGATGATTATTAATTGATTTGTGCAATTTCAAGCAAAAAGTAGTGAACCTGATAGAGGTCAACACGAGACCGAAGAAAGATCCCTAAAGGGGCATTTCTTTCAGAAAAAGCAAAAGGAGTGAAATGAGGAGGTAAACCCCCCCCCCTTTTTTTTGCCAGGAAAGAGAGTTTTTATTTAAGAAATGATAGGGTTACAATCTGCAGTAATGTATCGGCAAACTTTTTGTGGAAAGTTGCTCAACCATACCGCCGTTCTAGGTTCTCCTCTACCATACTTAGCTAGTTCATGACTTACAATATTTGCATCTCTGCTAATTCTAGCAATGGTGGTAACTCTCTCCCTCATCAACTCTCTAATCCCCCTTACTCGTGTGGAGTACATGGAGGTATTGGGTGTCTTCTCCGCAATCAACAGACACGCCTCCGCACAGTTCGTTTCTACTACGATTGGTAGCGGCGTCCAGTGGAGAGCCAGGGTGAGGCCTTCCTCAAGGGCTGCCAATTCCGCTTCTACAACGTGTCCACGCAGTTGAACAATTGTCGGCAAGCCAAAAATATGACAATTGTAAACCCCCCTTGGTCTTCCTCTTCCTTCTCAACTAATTGCTTTAGCTTAAGATTGAAGAAGGGACTCCACACATGAATATCAAGACTTTCTAATTATCATACCCTATCATACATCTTATTTTATCTACGAATGTACACTTAAAATAAGGACTACTTATTCTAGTTTGGTGGATTGGGCCACCTTAATCTGGTGGATCGGGCCACTTAAAATAAGGACTACTTTAGTCACTCCCTAAGCACAATTCAGTGTTCAAATCACAACTCTCGCCAAACGAAAAACAGTGTTAACACATTGTGTGTAGCGTGACATGACCCCTCTCTCCCTATATAAAGTGGGCAGCTAGGGACGGTGCAAGTACTATTGTTTCTCATCCATCCGCTGCATCAAAACCGACGTGACCCATCGACTTGACTCGAGACGTCAACCATCAACGGGGGGCATGGAGGACACCTGTGTATGTGTATCCCACTAATTACTTAACAGTGGCTATATGTCCTTGCAATAAAAAGAGAAATCGTGACATAAATTGACGATACGCACTGTTTTGCCAATCTGACTTCTCCACTGTTCGATTCACGTTGGTAATGCCTAATTAAATCTATGTACCATCAATTGATGCTGGAGTAGAACTTACTAGAGCAAAGTGATTTCACATGTGGTGCATCATCCATCCATTAAATGGACAATGTCTAGCAGAAATTGGAAGGCTCGGGACCAAGCGGTTGGCTTTGGACCTCGTGGCTCCGTCGTCCATATATGGACAATGTGTAGCAGAAATTGGAGATTGTCTAAATTTAGACTATGCTATAGACGAGCCAACGTTTTTTAGGCTCATGGTCATCTAAATTTGTTTGGACAACCATATATAAACCATCCACTAGAGATGCTCTAAAGCGTAGAGGGGAGGAACAGAGGAGGAGGAGGAAATGAAGGCAGGGGCCCTCCTCGCCGTGGTGGTGGCGGTGGTGCTGCTGGGCGGCGCGGCGGCGACGCCGCCCCACAAGCCGGTGGACGTGCAATTCGAGAAGAACTATGTCCCGACGTGGGCGGAGGACCACATCCACTACCTGAACGGCGGGTGGGAGGTGCAGCTGTCCCTGGACAAGTCCACCGGCACAGGATTCCATACCCGGGGCTCCTACCTCTTCGGCCACTTCAGTATGCAGATCAAGCTCGTCGGCGGCGACTCGGCCGGCACTGTCACAGCCTTTTACGTACGCATCGATCACATTCTCTCTCACACACAGTTGCATTGTTGTGCAATACTAGTTCCTTTGTATGATTTGCGTTCTTTGGATCGATTGCAGCTGTCATCACAGAACTCGGAGCACGATGAGATTGACTTCGAGTTCCTGGGGAACAGGACCGGGGAGCCCTACATACTGCAGACGAACGTGTTCTCCGGTGGGAAGGGGGATCGGGAGCAGAGGATCTACCTCTGGTTCGACCCAACCAAGGACTACCACTCCTATTCCGTCCTATGGAACCTCTATATGATTGCGTAACTAATCACCTCTCCTTACTCAGTTTACTGCTACTACTGTTGGTACTCCCTGAGTAGTATAGTTGCCACGAGCAAAAGGGAAGTTAGTTCTTGTTTTTTCGTGATAAGTAAAGAATGAGCTTGTTACTAAGCCACCAGTAGTGATTTAATAATGGCTAGAATATTATTTTGAAAAGGTATGGTTTAGGGATTGGAAAGGTATTGGAATAACGCATTTCACTGCATCGTCCATGTACCTGCATGCGCATTACTGACTGACAGGATATCGTCTGACAAATATATTGCCACGCCATAGATTTATTTAGCATTCCAAGAGAAATCAAAAGCTGATGTGATAATGTGACATTTGGGCATCCAGGTTCTTCGTGGACGACACGCCGATCCGGGTGTTCAAGAACAGCAAGGACCTGGGGGTGCGCTACCCGTTCGACCAGCCGATGAAGCTCTACTCCAGCCTGTGGAACGCCGACGACTGGGCCACCCGCGGCGGGCAGGAGAAGACGGATTGGTCCAAGGCGCCCTTCGTCGCCTCCTACCGGGGCTTCTACGTCGACGGCTGCGAGGCCTCCGCCGAGGCCAAGGTCTGCGCCACTCAGGGCGCCCGCTGGTGGGACCAGAAGGAGTTCCAAGACCTCGACGGCGAGCAGTACCGCCGCCTAGCCTGGGTCAGGAAGGAGCACACCATCTACAACTACTGCACCGACCGCGAACGCTACGCCACCATGTCGCCCGAGTGCACGCGCGACCATGACGTCTGATCTGTGCACAAACAGATCTTCCGCGCGCGAGCACACGTGTACTATCGACGTGTGATTCAGGGTGCAGGTGGGACTGTCCGCGGGACGCCCGTATACGCCCGCACAGTCCCACATAATTTAAGTGAGGCTCTAACTTACGCGGGTGCTCACTATCCCACATATGTGCATATATACCCGCAAATACGTTAATACGATTATTGCTTGTATAATATTTATAAAAATATTTTAGTTCATAATACGATCAACATTTAGCACTTCAATGTATTAATTGTTTTTTTCATTATCTGAGTGACTCGCCATTCTTTCTACTAGACATAATATTTCCTTGATTGAGAAATTCTTACTCCTTTCGATCCAAATTAATGTTCTCATATTTGGCTAGATTCAGATGTATCTAGCACTAAAATATAACTAGATATATTCGAATTTAGACAAATGTGAAAATATTAATTTGGATCCAATTAGTTCTTTTTATATTCGCTCGATCGTGGTCTTCCCACGGAAACCCTCCATTTTTTCTTGTTTATCCGTGGGTGTCCCGCATAACCTTTTATGTGGTTTTGGGTAGTGGGCATCCCATTCCCACCTGCACCCTGACGTGTGATGATACTGTTTCTCTGTACCACTCACTGGTCGCGATGCGGTTGATGAGCATCGCCACTTGTGTGTATCGTCATGTGTTCTTTATTGTTCTGACTAGATGTAGATGTAGGAGTGCGCCTTGGTGCACGGACCCGTGGCTCTTGCACCCTGTTTCTATTATATATAGCACTAATAATAAAAAGAAGGGAAAACATTATTTTAGCCTAATTTGATCCGAGAAACGGCTTATAAGCACTATATTTAAAAACTATCATTTTTTTATGTTATCTCTATAAAAGAAGTATCTCTCTATCTGTTTTTCAATTAATGGTGTTAACAATAATATATAATCAAATAAAACAAATAAATCTTCAATTTCCAATAATATCTCTCTAAAGCCTTTCTTCTAAATCTCCAGAAACCATGTCATGACCAGGATATAGGAATTAAACAAATGAGAATGGTGAGGCTTTAAAAGTGAAACCATGTGATGACCAGTACTAGAAAATATGTAAAATTTGAGTTTTAATCTGCAGAAAGTCTTATGTAAGGTGAATTATAAGAAATCTTAGATAACCAAATTAATATAACATGAGATAGTCCTAGTATAATACTTAAAGTTCACCAAATATTCCAAAAGCAAAAAATTCAAAGCATAGCAAGGGAGAACTGATCATCTTCGTTGGAGCCAGATTCCAAGTTGTATCGATACTTAAACACCATGTAAGGTAGCTAATTGAATAGTGAATTGCCATACTTAAACACCACGTGAATCTAAGGTACCTAATTGAATAGTGAATTGCCAGTGGTAAGAGGCATTCTTGTCAACTTCAATAAGGACCATGCTGATATCGCAATTCCAACTGGTCTATCTCTTAGACAGGACATCTTGAAGAATCTTCTAAATAAGTATTCAGTAGGCTTGCATACATCGTTTACGAAAGTATTCCAAATCCTACTGAGCCAACTTATCTTCTTGTCTTTGGTAGTCACCTATTGCAGGAAACACCGATTAGAGGTTTGTATCTTCTTAATATATTTGCTAAGTTGCTCAATCTATCTATCTAATAGGGACAAACAACAACCAAACAATCACATATGCAGTTTTTATGAGAGGTCATGCAGTACCGCAATTAAGTAAAAAATGAAAACTATGATGATATAATACATACTATAATCTCTGGTGTGCATTATTTAAGAGTAAAAGGAACTTATATCCATAATATAAAGAAAACTTCCGCCTCAAAAGAGAACCATGCTGCGAGCAACATATTCTTTAGATAGCTCTATTTACTCAATTCTGAAGAAAAAACTAAAAAACAACTCTTATGAGCAATCTGCTCTAGTTAGTGACAGGGTTGGTACACAATCTAGAGATTTAATAAAGCATATACATGGTATATTTCTTTGTTGCAGCTTAAGGAGGAAAACCGTTCAGTGAATATCAATGGGTCTAGACATTTACACAAAAAAACATATATAGCCCAATTCAAAAATTATGTGGTAACAATAAATCTATGATAAGACTATTAGTAGTAAAAAAGAAATAACCTAGATACACTGAGGCTACCCGACAGACCAGGGGTAGCCAAGGTACGTACATGAACATAGAAAAATATTCTATAACCTGGAATACTAGAGAGGCAAAGATCAGGAACATAGAAATTTTGACCATCATAAGCAGGAGAGACCAAGCAATTTAAATCTCGCCTTGTTGGCACTCATCTCAACCTTCTGGGAAAGGATGACAACATTGGCGGTACATAGTTCAGCGATCACAGGTAGTGCCGCACTCGCCAAAGAGGGGCCAAGATGGAGGCGCCACCGTGGCTAGAGCTTCGTTTGCTGTTGCTCCCTGATGAAGAGAAGCATCATCCCACCTCGACTCAACCCCCGACAGTCGCGCCGAGAGAGCGAGTCGAAGGCCTCCATAACGTCCTCCTTGATGATGCTCCAGCAGGTCACGAAGAAGCGGGCTGAGAACCCGTCCGGCCCCGGGCACTTATCCAGCGGCATGTCTCTGATGGCCGCCAGAACCTCCTGTTCCGTGAACTCCCCATCGATATGATGGAGATCTCTAGGCTGCAGGCCCAGGAAGTCAAGGTCGAGCGTGAAGGGACGACCTCCTGCCATCACTAAAAGGTCAGTGAAGAAGCTATGCACGGCCTCAGCCTTTTCTTCATGAGCAGAGGTCCGAGTGTCATCCACAAGAAGGTGACCAATGAAATTATTCCGCCTCCGGTGACTCGCATGCGTGTGGAAGAAACGTGTGCAGGCATCTCCCTCCCGGAGACAGAGGATCCTCGACCTTTTTCATGCCAGTGTTCTCTCGAGTGAGGCGAGTCCCAAAATCTTCTTCTTCTGCAAATGACGAAGCCCACACTCCTCTGATGAGAGCTGCCCACTTTCCATAGCCACGTTGAAACGAAGGATTAGCTCCGTTGCGAGGAGGATCTACGACTTGATGTTGCCGATGTATCTCGAGCTCCAACTTGATAGTTTCTTGGCCACGGCTCTTAGCTTAGCATCGAGCCTCTTGAAGGGGTTGGGTTCCCAAGGCAGCGAGCTCCACGCCTCTTGGACAACTCCTGAGAAGCCATCCACTTTAGGCCAGAAGGACTGGAACTGGAATCTACGCCCGCGCTGCAAGTCCGGAGACATGCAGAGCAGCAACGGGAAATGGTCAGAAAGGCCCGAGGATAGCGCTGACAGGAAGGTGTCCTGGTAGCGAACCTCCCAATATATTGTGGCGAAGACCCTTTCAAGCCTCTCCAAGGCCGGCTGCGCTTGTTCGTTTGTCCAAGTAAATCTACGCCCGTTGAGATAGAGCTCTTTCAGCTCTAGGAGCGCAAGGGTGCGCCGGAATCTGGCCATCATGCTGCGGTGGAGGGCCCCCTGGCTCTTGTCTTCTGGGTTGACGATGAGGTTGAAATCGCCGACAATGATCCACGATCCTAATATCGTTCATTGCTTGAATAAGGTCTTGGGAGGGTTTTAGAATTTTATCATGAAATAATGTCTTCCCTATTTCTGGGTCCAAGGATCCCCCGTGCCCGTACCACCAGTGCTTTGACCTCTCGGGCCATCCATCTGTACCAGGAGTGACGCCTCTAGCCCTCATATCCTTCCCCATACTTTCCCACTTAGGGATGGCACTCTTGTAGCCACCTGTCCCCATTTTATGATGGTATTTCTTGTTGGCAGCATTTAACGCGTTCTTTGCCGACTTTGCCTTTGCTTTATCAGATTGCTTGTACTGTACAAAATCGGGCCACTGTTCTCTCAACTTCTCGTTTACTCCTTTGAAGTCTAGAGTTTTCTTTTTCACGACATATTTCGCGTATAAACTTTTCTTGTGGTTCCGGTACAGTTCAGCCATCTTGCTTAGTGCCCACTCCTTGACTTTCGCTCTATTTTCAAGCCCACCCGTCCTTGGGGTACTACCATCTACCTCAAATTCCTCATACTCTAGAGGTAGTATGAAATGCGCTATGAGCTTCTGCCAAAGGTCATCTTTGGCATCATCGGTGACATAGCTGTTGGATTCTTCACCGGCTTTCTTTGACTTATTCCATTCTTGGATGGTGATCGGCAGGTTGTCCCTAACAAGTACCCCGCATTGATTTATAAACATCCTTCGGTGCTTCTCTGGAGTAATCAGTTCACCATCATCATCTATTTCTTCGATGGTGAACCTCTGATTACCATCCAACTTTTGTTCGGCCCTTGTTTCGTTCGAGCTGTCGATTGCTTCGATCCGGTGGGCTAAAAGAAGAAGAGAGAGTGATTAATATATATCTAGATCAGTTAATGAATAGAGGTAACACGGGACTTTATACATATATATATATATATATATATATATATATGTACCTCGCCGGATCCTGTCGAGGGGCCATCATTATTGTTGTTATTTGTTTGCCCTTCGTCCATCTGGTCTTCCCCTTGGTACATTAGGTTTTCCTCTAGTCCATCACCGGATGGATTCAGATATGAGGATATCTCTTCCTCGAGCAAAATATCTTCGGCGCCAGTAGTAATAAGAGGAATTTCACCTCTTATCATTCCATGAAGAAAACCTTCACCGATGCGACCAGGATCTTCGGATGGATCCATGACTTAATTATCTATAACAAAAAGAGAGTTAAACAGGTTAGAAAAAACAATAATCCTAATAACTAAAACAATATAATCCTAATTATAATAATCCTAATATTATTTGTGCTAAAACAATAATCATAATAACTAAAACAAAAAAATAACCCTAATCCTAATCCTAATTCTAATCTTAATAAATAAAACAAAAAAATCACTAAAACAATAATACTAATCCTAATTCTAATATTTTAATTAAAACAATAATCCTAATACTAAAACAAAAAACCCTAATATAAAAAACTATAGAAAAAAACTATAACATTTCCTAATATTAATTATGGTAAAACCTAATATTATTTGTGGTAAAACAATAATCCTAATATTAATTGTGGTAAAACAATATAATCATAGCTAATAACTAAAACAAAAAAAATAACCCTAGCTAATTATAATTAAAACAATAATTAAAAAAATAATCCTAGCTAATTATAATTAAAATAACCCTAGCTAACAATATAATCCTAATCCTAGCTAATTATAATTAAAACAATAATTAAAAAAATAATATAAAACAGATTTATATTTAAAAAATACAAAGAGAAAAGGAAAAACAGAAAAAGAAATTTTTTTGGAAAAAAAAAACAGTAGCCCGACCCCAACCAGGCCGGCCCATCTCTCCCCTCCTGCTTTACTATCGCCGGCCGTCCTTCCCCCAACCAGTAGCCCAACACGGCCCACCTCGCCGGCCGTCCTTCCTCCTGTCGTCCTCTAGCCAAGCGTCGGTGTGGCGCGCGACGCTCTCGCCGGCCGTGTCCATCGCCGATCCGCGCTGCCTCCGCCCTGGAGAGCACGCCTCTCCCTCTCCCCTATCCTCTCATTCCCCCCAGGCTCACTCCCTCTCTCTCTCGTTTCCTTTCCTGGCAGAACGCTAACCGTCGCAGAGGCGCCGTCGTTGCGGAGCGGCGGTGGCACGACGGAGCGACACGTCCTGGAGAACCATCTCACCTGCGTAGCGGCGGCGGCACGACGGAGCACGTACGCATGGCGGAGCGGCAGCGGAATCGGACAACACCTCCCCTGCTTTCGTCTTCGTATGTGCTTCGTCTTCGACGAGAAATGCTAAGTGTTGGGGCGCAGCACCTCCGCTGGTGCCAGAATATAAAGGGACAGACCTTTAGTCCCGGGCTAAGCCACCGCCCGCGACTAAAGACCCTTTAGTCGCGGGCCGTGGCTTAACCCACGACTAAAGAGGGGTCTTTAGTCGCGGGTTAAGCCACGGCCCGAGACTAAAGGGTTTTTTCGGCCGCTTTGTTTTCGCGCGCACAGGCACCCTTTAGTCCCGGGTCCAGCCACAACCTGCGACTAATTGTTTTTTTGTAAATTTACTTTTTTTAATTCAAAACTAATATAAAAACTTTGGAAAATCATATCTTTTATTGTAATAATCCAAATAAAACAAATAATATGTCTATTATTATCAGAAAAATATAAAGAATCCTAATATAATATCCATTTATCTGTTTGCATCATTTATAAATTATTTCATTTGTAAATTTTCTTTTTTTAATTCAAAACTAATATAAAAACTTTGGAAAATCATATCTTTTATTGTAATAATCCAAATAAAACAAATAATATGTCTATTATTATTAGAAAAATATAAAGAATCTTAATATAATATCCATTTATCTGTTTGCATCATTTATAAATTATTTCATTTGTAAATTTTCTTTTTTAATTCAAAACTAATATAAAAACTTTGGAAAATCATATCTTTTATTGTAATAATCCAAATAACACAAATAATATGTCTATTATTATCAGAAAAATATAAAGAATCTTAATATAATATCCATTTAGTCCCGATTGTAGTCACAAACTGGGATTAAAGATATTTTCCGCCATTTCCCACTGCTTCCCACCAAGTTTTCCCGCCCTTTCCTTTCTACGAGAGCTTTTAGTCCCGGATGTAGTCACTAACCGGGACTAAAGGTATTTCCCGCCATTTCCCAAAGCTTCACGCCAAGTTTTCCCGCCCTTTCCCTCTATATTTAGGGCGATCGCGCCATGGCTATCCACACATCCACACCTTCCTCTCTTAGAACAATGGACAACGCCTACTAGGCCATTCTGACCCTCGAGGAGACCGAGGCGCTGTGCGCCTCCAACTACCCTTGTCTGCCGGGATACCGGCCGCCCACCGGCTGGATGCCGAACGCTGGAGGGGTTCCTGTCTCTCCTGTCCCTCAAGGTTACGCACGCCAGGCGGCCATCACAAACCACTTCTACCACGAGCTCACGCCGGAGCAGCGGATGGATCCCTAGTGGGATCCCGACAACTACGACACCTGGAATGCCTTCTTCGCTAATAGGCGGGAAAGGGAGCTCGCCAGGTACGAGGGTGATGGCCCGCCACCGGTGAACCACAACGAAGCCGGCCGTCGTCTGTGGTGGGCGAACCGTACTATCATCGGAGTAATGCGCTACATCGCCGGGGGAGACCATCCTCGCCTGTGGTGCCCACGAGTCCACCCGCCACAGAGCCACAAAAAGGCCCCACACCGGCCCGGCGGTAGCAACATCGTCTTCCAGGAGACCCCTGCCCCGCCCGCCGTGAATCCGAGGCTGGAATGGCCCCTGGTATATGCCATGGATGGGATGAGGATCCCCGGAGTGGCAGGTGACGATGGCGATAACGAAGAAGACCCTGAAGCTGCGTACTATAGGACTAGGCATGATTATGACTAAAGGGGGCGGCTTTAGTCCTGAGTGTTAGCTAGTCCCGGTTTGTCCCGGTTTTTAATATTAATAAATGTCTTGAGTGTTACCTAATAAATAGAGGGAAATGCCTATATAAAGAGAGGGTTCATCTTTAGTCCCGGTTGGAGAAACCAATCGCGACTGAAGGGATTGCGGCAGACTGGGCCAGGCAACACTAATAATATGGGTGAGTGTCGATATTATGTCGTGCGGCGTGTACCTTGTCCCGGATGGTGTCACCAACCGGGACTAAACATGAACCTTTAGTCCCGGTTGGAGACACCAACCGGGACTAAACATGAGTTAGCACTAATAATAGGGGTGAGTGTCGACATTATGCCGAGCTGCTTGTACTATAAATAGGCATCCTTGTGAGTCCAGTCCTCCAGCCAGTTTGAGGCATCTCCAAGATGGTTTTCGAGAGCAGGGACACCACTACGGCCAGTTTCAGGGAGATGCCGACGGAGCCCAGTCCTCCGGCATCTCCGAGAAACTGGTCATAGAGGCACTCCCTAATATGTGAAATTAGTTAGCTCCCAGGCGTATTGATCTAGTTAGAGAAGTTACAAGCTGCAAGATGGTTTTCGAGAGCAGGGACACCACTACGGCCAGTTTCAGGGAGATGCCGACGGAGCCCAGTGCTCCGACATCTCCGAGAAACTGGTCATAGAGGCACTCCCTAATATGTGACATCACGCGTTTGGAGATCAGATCTTAATGGTAAGTATGAATCGGTACTAAAGGCCCTCCTTTAGTCCCGGTCCAGCCACAAAACGGGACTAACACACTCAAGATTGTTTGCAGACAAGACTATAAAAATGGACACATGCATGGAGCATCTTCACTCATAAAATGTTACAATTATTACATATCATTTCTTCGCGTGTGTTCCTTTATGATCCCGTCGTATCCATGGAGCATCTGCATTCATTAACATGATGCTTGGGTCATCCTTCACCGTGAAGGGCAGAATTTCATGAAACTTATCACAATCTTCTGACATGTCTGTCTTGTCCTCCACTCCCACGATGTTTCTTTTTCCTGAAAGAAATATGTGGCGCTTTGGCTCATCGTCTGATGTATTCTTTTTCTTATTTTTTGTTTTTCTAGGTTTGGTAGACATGTCCTTCACATAGAAAACATGAGCCACATCATTGGCTAGGATGAATGGTTCGTCTAAGTACCCAAGATTGTTGAGATCCAACGATGTCATTCCGTATTTCTTGTCTACCTCAACCCCTCCTCCTGTCAGCTTGACCCATTTGCACCGAAACAAGGGGACCTTAAAAGTAGGTCCATAGTCAAGTTCCCATATCTCCTCTATGTAACCACAATATGTGGTCTTTGACCCATTGTTGTCTGTTGCATCAAAGCGGACACCACTGTTTTGGTTGGTGCTCTTTTTATCTTGGGTATCGTGTAAAATGTATACCCATTTATCTCGTACCCTTGGAAAGTCGATATAGTCGAAGATGGTGACCTAGACAACAAGTATAGCTGATCTCCAAGAGTGTTGTTTTTGATGAGATGTTGCAACCAACCGCCGAAACTCTTCATGTGTTCATCGCTAATCCAAGAGTCATGCTTACCAGGGTTGTTGGAGCGTAAGATTTTCTTGTGTTCCTCGATATATGGGGCTGCCAAGATAGAATTCTGTAGAACGGTGTAATGTGCTTCGGTGTAAGAATGTCCGTCTCTACATATTATTGATTTCCTTCCTAGAGTACCCTTTCCACTCAGGCTCCCCTCATACCGCGATTGAGGAAGACCAATCGGCTTAAGGTTAGGAACAAAGTCAACACAAAATTCAATGACCTCCTCTGTTCCATAGCCCTTGGAGATGCTTCCTTCTGGCCTAGCACGGTTACAAACATATTTCTTTAAGATTCCCATGAACCTCTCAAAGGGAAACATATTGTGTAGAAATACAGGACTGAGAATGGAAATCTCTTCGACTAGGTGAACCAGCAGGTGCGTCATAATATTGAAGAAGGACGGTGGGAACACCAACTCAAAACTGACAAGACATTGGACCACATCATTCTGTAACCATGGTAGATCTTCAGGATTGATTATCTTCTGAGAGATTGCATTGAGAAATGCACATAGCTTCACAATGGGTACTCGAACATTATCTGGTAGAAGCCCCCTCAATGCAATCAGAAGCATTTGCGTCATAATCACGTGGCAGTCATGAGACTTTAGGTTTTGGAACTTTTTTCTGCCATATTTATTATCCCCTTTATATTCGACGAGAAGCCAGACGGGACCTTAATACTGCTTAGGCATTCAAAAAATATTTCCTTCTCTTGTTTGGTAAGAGCATAGCTGGCATGACCTTGAAACCATTCTGGATGCAGGCCATCTGGGTATTTCATACGTTGATGGTACTTTCGTGCTTCCGGTGTATCTTTTGTCTTCCCATACACGCCCAAGAAGCCTAGCAGGTTCACGCAAAGATTCTTCGTCACATGCATCACATCGATTGCAGAGCGGACCTCTAAGAATTTCCAATATGGTAGCTCCCAAAATATAGATTTCTTCTTCCACATGGGTGCGTGTCCTTCAGCGTCTTTCGGAACAGATTTTCCTCTAGGACCCTTTCCAAAGGTTACCAGTTGATCCAAATCTTTGACCATATCAAATATATCAGCACCAGTACGCTCCTTAGGCTTCGTATAGTGACATGCCAGACCGTTGAAATGCTTGCCTTTCTTCCTCAAGGGATGCTTGGCCAAAAGAAATCGATGATGCTCATTGTATACATTCTTCTTACAATGTTCCAAATATATACTTTCAGTCTCATCTAAACAGTGTGTGCATGCATTGTATCCCTTGTTTGACTGTCCTGAAAGGTTACTAAGAGCAGGCCAATCATTGATTGTTACGAAAAGCAATGCTCGGAGGTTAACTTCTTCCTGCTTGTGCTCATCCCACACGCGTATTCCGGGTTCGTGCCACAACTGTAAAAGTTCTTCCACTAATGTCCTTAGGTACACGTCAATGTCGTTGCCGGGTTGCTTCGGACCTTGGATCAACACTGGCATCATAATGAACTTCCGCTTCATGCACAACCAAGGAGTAAGGTTATAGATGCATAGAGTCACGAGCCAGGTGCTGTGACTGGAGCTCTGCTCCCCAAAGGGATTCATGCCATCTGTACTTAGACCAAACCTTAAACTCCTTGCGTCATCTGCAAAGTCTGGGTACTTTCTATCGATTTTTCTCTATTGCGACCCATCAGCGGGGTGTCTCAACATCCCATCTGACTTACGTTCCTCTTTATGCCATCGCAACAACTTGGCGTGCTCTTTGTTTCTAAATAAGCGTTTCAACCGTGGTATTATAGGAGCATACCACATCACCTTCGCAGGAACCCTCTTCCGGGGGGGGGGGGGGGGCTCGCCCTCAACGTACCAGGGTCATCTCGTCTAATCTTATACCGAAGTGAAGTGCATACCGGACATGCATCTAAATTCTCATACTCCTCACCACGGTAGAGGATGCAGTCATTAGGGCATGCATGTATCTTCTGAACCTCTAAACCTAGAGGGCAGACAACCTTCTTTGCTTCGTACGTACTGGCGGGCAATACGTTATCTTTTGGAAGCATATTCTTCATCATTTTCAGCAACTTTTCAAATGAGGAGTCAGGTATAGCACACTAAGCCTTCCATCGCAGCAATTCCAGTGTGCTGCCCAGCTTTTCCAAACCATTTTCGCAATTTGGGTACAACAACTTTTTGTGATCATCTAGCATGTGATTGAACTTCTCCCTATCCTTTTCAGTTTGACAATCTCTTCGTGCACCAGCAATGGTCCGACCAAGATCATCAGCGGGTTCATCATGTGTCTCTTCTTCATCCTCCCCTTCAGCATCCCCCATGGAAGTATCTCTGTACTCAGGGAAACCATGATAGTTGTCATCCTCCTCATCTTCTTTATTGTCTTTCATTATAACCCCTCTCTCTCCGTGCTTGGTCCAACAATTAGAACTGGGCATGAAGCCGGACTTCAACAGGTGGCTGTGAAGGGTTTTTGAGTCAGAGTAATCCTTCTGATTCCTACATCCATTACATGGACAGGATACAAAACCATTGTGCTTGTTTGCATCAGCAACACGGATGAATTCATGCACGCCATTAATGAACTCGCCAGAGCGTCGGTCAGTACCGTACATCCATTCCCGGACCATCTGCATTATAGTAAAAGTATATCAAAAACCATTACACAACATGATAAAATTATTACAAGTTATATTAAGAGCTTCTAGAGCATTAATTTTGAATTTTGAAAAATTTACATGCACCAATTTGTGAATTGGAGAAAACAATCAACATGATAAATGTGGAGTTTTTTATTATTGTTCTATCAATGAAAACCTCATTCCATTCTAAGCTCTGAAACTCTAAAATTACACATTTCAATTTTCAGTAACTATGTGTCTAATCAAAATTTGTTACACATATATATCAAAATCCTTCTAGCTACTTCTAGAGCATGCATGCATTTGATCCATATCTCTATACTTCTAGAGTATTATAGAGATAAAGTAGCAATAAGAGATGAAAGAATGAAGTTCTAACCTTTTAAAGCTTTGGATTTAGGTGTTGCAAACTAAATCTTGAGAAAAAAATGGCATAAACTCTCTTGCTTCTTTGAGAAAAATGGCCACCATATGCTTTAGGGCAGCTGGCCAGGGAGCTGTATATATAGTGATGGACAATTAGTCCCGGGCCGTGATACGACCCGGGACTAATAGTCCCCGAAAAGTGCTGTTGGCCCGCTCTAGCTTATTAGTCCCGGGCCGTATTACGGACCGGGACTAGAGCTCTGGTCCGGCCCAGGACTAGTGTCTTTGGCCATTTCTAGCCGTTGGAGGCCTCACGGCCCGGCACTAGTGCTAGCATTAGTCGCGGTTCGTGACGAGCCGGGACTGGTGACGTTGTTCAGATCGAACCGAAGGCCTGTTTTCCAGTAGTGCGTCGTCGTCTTCCTCGAGCTTGTCGCGGCACCATTCCCTGCGTGCTATGTGTGCGTGCTCACAAATCGGTTTTGAGATAGTGTCAAATAGTCGGAATGCAACCCTCAGTTGTCCTCGGTGTTTCGTGTCTATATTTTGATTTTGGTCAAAACTTTATACTTTTTTCGTTTTAAAATATAAGATGTTTTAGGTTTATGAAAAAAATATCTAGACTGTTTTTAGCGTGTACTTCAAACCTAAATGAACCTACATACTAAAAGTAGTTAGATTCATTTGCTTCACAAAGCTAAAATATCTTATATTTTAAAACAGAGGGCGTCGTAAATATGAATAGTCCATACTATCTTACCGTTGTATAAAATATAAGAGCATCACCAACAACAAGCGTAGCAAAGAGTGTCCGCGCTGTAAAAGATTCAGCGCGCCAGCGAGTGATCACGGTGCTCCACCAGCCGTCGCAAATACACCCGTGTGGTAAAAAAAGGTTTGGGTGCATGGCATATCACGGCATCGCGCGTGTTAAATTTGGTGTGTTCGCTATAGCGCGCTGTTAATCGCTAGCTCACGCGCGCAAAGCCAACTACCTTTCTAATTCTTTCGTGTGCTCTCGATATCGGCCCCTCCATTTTCACCCCAAGCTCGTCCGGCGCCAGCCCCCAGAAATACCCATCGGCGCCGCTGGCAAGCATCCTGCCGCCGTCATTCCCTAGCGCCCTGCCGTCGTCCTAGATCGTGCGGTCGTCAGACAACCTTGTCCGTGCTCAAATAGAGCCCCGCTCCGTCGTCGTTGTTTCTCCGTTCCGTGCCGCCACTGTCTCGGATTTGTCGATTTTAGTTGTGGTGACTGTCTCGGCGCGGCGCAACGCCCGACAGTCGAGCACAAGGTGTTCGATCAAATTATTGCAAAGGTATGTATTGTCTCTGATTTGAGATTTTTGTGTGAGTGTTTTGCTAGTTCATCAAATTTATTTAGATTAGTCTGAATGTTGTAGATGAGTTTGTCCTACAATTCGTCTGATGAAGAATGTGACCTAGAAGAAGAAGGCATAGTCTTGCTATTGGCTATCCATGCGAATATAAGGCCGAAGCACGATGGTTACGTATTCGGTCGAGATAAGTTGTGGAGAGAAAGGATCGAAGGTCACGACAAGTTGATGCGGAGCTACTTTGTGAAGAATCCAATATACCCCGAGTGCTATTTTTGTCGTCGTTTTAGGATGAGCATCAAGCTGTTGACGGATATTGCAGAGGGTGTAACATCCCAATTTCAGCAACCCTGATTTGTTGTCCAAAAGGCAAAAATCAGGGGAACAAAAACTTTTTCTTGTTAAGTGTTGCAATGTTTGCTTACTTGTTTGCTTGTGTTCATGCATCTGAGCATGTATTAGATGATATACTCCTTACCTCAACCTCAGTTGACAAAAACTATTTTACAAAAGAAATGTCTTGGCTCAACTTTCATATTCTTAAACATTCTGGCATTTCAAACTTGAGCCAAGATAACTTTTATACAACAAAATTATTTTATTAGTTTCTACCTAACAAAACTATGGAGACATATATATAATCTCCTTATGTTTTCAAGACAGAACCTTCAACTACTCTTATCTCTAGGTTTTCCAAAACCTTCCCAAAATTCTTTCATTTTAATTTTGGTAGAAATACCAAGAGGCCCTTATCTTCATTCAAATCACAACCTCTTCAAAACACCCATGCTTACCTCAAGCTAGGATTGATTGTAACCTTAGTATTAGTTGGATATCTTTGATAAGATGAATTGCCTTGATCTGTTGTCTGATGAATTTCCTTAATCTGCTGTCTGATGAATTGCCTTGATATGCTGATTGCCTTGTTTGCTTAGGAACTAGAGTGAGCTAATCTTGTAGCTCATCCTCTAGGATCAAACCAACAGTTGGTTAACACCTATCCAAATCAAGTATCCTAGGTAAATCCCCTAAGTTTCATCTGATCCCTAGTCACTAAAGTGACCCTCTCCTCTCTCAATCAGGTCAATCAAGGGTTAATTCCTTATGATAGCATCAAACTCATCTGTAACATCCCAAAAATATCAAACTAAGATCATCCAAATACTAATCATCAAGTTTAGGGTTAACAAAAACTTTTCTAAAATGAATTCATGAATGCATGTATATGTGTATGCATGGATTTTGAGTTTCTTTAAAAAACCACCTTGTTTGTGTGATCCATTGCTTGTAAAATGTTTCTTAGGTGAAAATAACATCATCTAAAACATTTCCCACACTTTTCCTAAAGACAAGTAAATCAAAACAAATATATTAAGTGAATGGTCAGTTTGGCCAATTTAACTCACATGCCTACTTTGGCTGTCTCAAACTTTCAAAACCTGACAGAAACTTTTCTGAATCTTTGCACCCCTTGAATGTACTCATAACAAAGTATCAAGGCCCACTTGGTGATCATCCAGAAACTTTCAAATGCATAGTTTAAATGACAATTCAAAATTGAATCTTCTTCATATGGAAAGATCCCACTTTTTCAAAACCCACTCAAACAAGCTCAACTTTCAAAACCCAAGCATCTGCAGACTCACCAGAACCAATCTAGCAAACTCACCAAAATTCATTTCAAAATTCAAAACTTGACTTCATACGGCCATTTCATCAAACAGGTTGCAGACACAAATCAAACAAAACCACAAACACTATAGTGTGCAGTGTTTTGAGCCTAACTTGTTCCCTAGTTAGCTCACACACAAACCAGTAGATCATCTAGAAAGATTAGCCCAACACTAGCACCCCTGTGAGCTTGCCATTGCCATTAATGGTGAACAGCCGAGCACACCCATGTCACCCCAATGTGGACAGCAAGCTAGGAGCAGCAGCAAGCCTAGCCAGCATGTCTGGGAGGCAGCCCACCGTCCACCGCCACTGCCTGTCCCAGCCGCGAGCATTACCAAGCCTTGGACCACGTGCACAAGCCACGCCCAGACCATGCCGAGCGTGCGCCAGAGCACCACCCGCGACCAGCGTCCCCAGACCACGCGCCGCCCTCACCGCGCGCACACACAATCACCACCGACCCAGGACCCCGCCAGACACTCCCGTTTGCCGCCCCGTGCCATACAACCACCGCCCGCCGTCGAAGACGCCGCCTCTGCCGCGCAGAGCGCCGCCCGTTCCAGACCAAACCACACCGCCCCATGCCTCGCGATCATGTCGTTGAGCATCGCCAGGAGACACAACACCGTCCCCTACCCTTGCCCATGCCATTATGTAACACCCTCAGAATCGGCCCTATGCAAGTTTTAGCGAAACCCGCCAAACCTGCATAGAAACGATTCAAAGGTGCCCACCAGGCACTTTCGTGCGGGTGGAAAACGAAGTAATAACATTACACAACAGTCCTCGATGGGACCCACAGAACAGATATATATACAGCAGCGACTCAAAGAGTCAAGAATACAGATATACAGTACAAAGATCCAAATCACCTTGAAAACGATAGAGCGTTCAGCTACGGACAAGATGCAAATGGGACTAAGAGCCCTGAAGAATAACCAATGGCGTCCATAACCCTGCCCAGGCCAAGCCGGAAGGGTAACCCTGCTAACGGCGTCGATCTCAAAACCTGCTTAAAACAAAAGGGGTGCCGACAAAGGGCAAATGAAAAAGAGGAGCGTCAGTACTGAGGCCAGTACACGGCGAGACTAGAATTCGGCGGTCCTCGCCTACATAGGTATGGTGGACTGAGCGGCAGCGGCAACATGCACTAAACAACCTATAGAGACTCGATACAACTGGCGGCTATCAGAGAGGGGTGAGAATGACCTATTCGGATCCAACCTGATACTACCATCAAACAAACCCTTCCTGGCGTTTCCCCCCTCGAGACCAAACGAGGAAGTCAACCGAGGAACTCACACAGTTGGCAGTTTTATTTATTCAGTTATCGTTGCAGCAATTACTAGTCAGGTTTAGATGATCATCCTGATAAAGTAAGCAGTGGGCACTTTTAGTTAACCATTCCGTTATAGTTACAACACTTACTAATCAGATATAGATAGCATGAGATAACCCAAAACCCAGCAGTTGTCGGTACTTTTATCTAGCCATTCCATTGTAGTTGCAATACTTACTAGTCAGGTACAATGGTCGCAAGCGACACTCCAAACAAGCAATTGTGGGCAGTATTAATTAGCCATTCCATTATAGTGAAGCTGATTACTAGTCATTATAAAGTCAAATTTATAGCAATAAACTTTAGTTATGCTTGTCTATGGTCGAGATACTGTGCTCCAAGTCGTCCATAACCGCGGACACGGCTTTCAGAAAGTTTTAACCCGGCCGGGGTGCACAAATAGCAACACACACTCGATCAACCTCGGAAAAACCAAATCAAAACCCAACGAGGCTTTCACGACAAAGCAATCACAGGATTCAGAAATATTTCAGGGGGCCACCCCTTAAAGTAGACCTGCAACGAAGTTAGCTGACTTCGAGACGGCCTCAAGGTTTGTGGGGCCGGCTGTAAACGACTGGGAACCCGAAAGTGTGACTGGGCTTGTCGATACCGCGAAAACGGGTCACAATTCCTAAACAGTACAGTGTGCTCCTCGCACAATCGTAAATAAAGCAGTAAAACATGGCATAAGTACAGGATCGTAAATAAAACCTCAAACTAGTTTGTGGCCCCAAGAAATAAGACTGAATCAAGCTCTGGCTAAGGGGGGTCCCATATACCTCCCGGATGTGGATAGCGCGATAAAGCAAGGAACAGATATCAAGTACTCGGGGTCCTACGGGACACAAGTGGGCGTTCGGAAACCAAATATTATCTATCACCCACCGATGCCTCTGCTTATTTCAATTTTAGTTGTTAAACAGGAATTAAAGTGAACGATAAGTAAAACCATGATCATCTCCAATATCAACATGCGGCAATACATCAACAACTGAGGCACTTGACGACACGCAACAGCACTTGAGCAAGCGACTACGACGCGCAATTCCAACTATCTACCAAACAACAGGTAATAGGATGTGTCCAAGGCAATATAAGGCTGCAAGTAATATCAAGGGTACGGAAACTAGAGCATCGCAACACAGATAGCATTAGATCAACAGGAGGGAGTAAATACTATAAAAGTAAGATAGGTAGAAAGGGGGAGATGCTCGCCTGAAAACATTGCTGAGGGTTCAACCGAAGATCGGGTCGACACTCGCATCAACTCAACGGCCTTATCCGCGAAGAAGCAAAACACTAGAATAAACACCGGACGCAATATTTAATACTACGGCAAAAGATCGGCATGATGCATGTATGATGTATGGCATGGCAAAGATGCGATGCGATTAGGTCAATGTTAAGTGGAACCGGGGTCCCGACAATTTAATTAGATGGTTCAAGTTATTTATCTACCCCGCAATTTAAATGTTGTAATAACAAGGCAAGATATAACGACGGTTCGATGCACAAATTTAAATGAGGCCAATATAAGACTAGATTTGCCCGCATATGGGCCCCATATTTAATTATTAGGTGAATCGGCATAAGGCCCCCAACCCACATGACAATATGTATGCAAGCATGGCAATTTTATATGCAACAAGTAATATATCATTAAATAAAAATAGGGGCTCGGGTTTGGGTTCACACATCTCGGACCGAAGATCTTGGGGGTTCAGGGTTCGGTATCTGGTTCTATTGCCTTCGGGTCCCGAAGTCCATGATGTAGATCTTGTGGGTCTTCTCGCAATCCTTGGGTACATCTCCAAGCATCGATGGTCTTGGAGCGGCAACGGATCGGCCTTCGGAAAGGTCTTAGGGTCCGTGTGGCTATCTTGTTGTCGACAAGAAATTGATTCAACTCCGGTGGTCATCGGAAGATCTTGTCGACGACACCGATGACTCTCGTCCGCCGGATGTTCTGGTCGAATACATGATGCTCCATAACACCATCTCCTTGGCATCATACCACAACAACCCATCACGTTCGCATCCCAAAACACAGAGTCATACCACAACATCAGGTAGATGAATAAACTGTCGATCTTTCCTTCGAGTACCTGTAGCAGCGTCATCACATCACCACAACGGAGGTTCACAACAGCGAGTGCAGCAGAGAGCAAAAGGGCTAGGGAAAACAACTATCACCCGGCCGACAACAGAGAACCAGCGGGAGCGTGCGAGGACGAGAACCAACAGGACAGAGGCACGAGGCCCGGCGACCGTGTCGGAGCAGAAGGACGATGGGGAGGAGGCCCACGGCCAGGAAACCACGGCGCCGGCGGCGGAGCTCGACGAAGGCCATGGTGGCTCGGGCGCGGGACGGAGGCTCGGGGTCGGGTGGCGCCGGCGGCGCAGCACCGCGCGGAGGAGGGAGCCGCGAGGAAGGGGAGGGGCGAACGGCGGCCGGAGAGGGGCGAGCGAGGTCGGCGGCGGAGGGGGTTGGGGCACGGGCGGACGCGGCCTGGGCGGTGGCGGGGCGAACGGCGAGGCGGGCGAGGCGGAGGCCAGCGCGGAGCGGCTCGGGGCGGCTCTGGTGCGGGAGGAGGCGGCGGAGGCGGCGGCGCGGCGGTGGAGCAGAGATGGGAGGGCGAGCGGCTTCGGCGGCGTCGGAGGAGACCGCGGCGAGCGGAGGAAGAGGAGGCGGATGGGCGGCCAGAGGGGAGGGGAGGGTAGCCGGCGCCGGCGGGGAGGAGCGGACGGTGGGCGGTCTGGGGAGCGATCGAGCGGGAGAGAGAGGGAGGAGGAGAGCGGCGAGAGGTAGGGGACGGGGTGGGCGCGGGGTTGCGTGCGGGGCTGGCGCATGGGTGGGACCCAGGGAGGCAGTGGATGGGGTGTGTTTGGTGGGGTGGGGCTGTGGCGTGGGGTGGGCTGTGTGTGGGGTGTGTGGTGGGGACAGGGTGAGAGGGGTGAGAGAGGAGGGGTGAGTTGGCAGCATCTGATTGGGTGGGAGGAGAGGAGGGGTGAGGTGGCGCGACGGGGTTGGCCGGGGTGATGTGGCCAGAGGGAATGGGTAGATAGGTTGGTAGTTTTAGGATTAAGGGGTGGGCCGTTTTATTTTTCTGGGGTGGTCGTTCGGGTCATTCGGCCCGTTCGACTGCCCCACTAAATAATTAATTAAATTATTTCTTTCAACCCGCGTTTTTGCAATCCGACAGCGGACAAAACAAAACAATCCGGGGGACCCGGGGTTTGCATTTTGAATGAAGATGGGGCGTTTTAGAAAACAAAACCCGGCTTTTTCCCAAAATAGTTTTATGCGACCAGATGCAAGAAGTTGACAACGCTCAAATGCAATGCGGCATGATGACATGAGCATGCGGTCATGATGATGCAATGCACAAAAACAACGCGATTTTCTAGTAGTGGTTTTGCGGGATGCCACAATTCGACACCACTAACAATGGATCTCGCCCTTGAGATCCGCCTCATGGTACCGGAAGGAAGGTCGGCGATCTGCATCTTCTTGCTTCGGGTAGGTCCTCGCGACACCACTAACAAGAGGTCGTTGTCCGTGATTGTCGAGAGAACTCTCCGGAAAACAAAAGGTCGAAGGTAGAGGCATCAACAAATAAAGCCACCTCTAGCTTCCGATGGATGGAGTAAAATTGCTGGATCCACTGATTCGATGTACAAGAGCGAATGATAAGAGTAGTCGGATGGTGATCAGTCCATCGCGCACCCGAACCATTACTCTGCACACGGATTGGCGGATTATGCAACCAACTCTCAGAATCAGACTGAAGATCTCGTCAAACGAGGTTCGGAACAAAGGAGTGATGCAGACTCTGCATCGGATCTGGCGTAGACGATGTCGTCGCGTCGGAAAACACCGGAAGGCACAAACAAGGAACAAAGAATGGTACCACAGATAAGGAGCACTCATATAGCATGAAGTTCGGTTGGTAGAACACCGTTATCAAAGAAGGAAGCGAAACCCCGAAGGTACGACGGAACCCAACCACGAGAAATCCTGGACTCGAAGAGAGAGGAGAGAGCGGATTCAAAACACGTAGAGATAAGAGGTGAATAGCAGAGGGGTAAGGAGTAAAATCAGACCTAATCAGAACTATCCAACCGAGTTTGCAAAAATAGTTTTGACACTCTACTTCGGCCGTTAGCTAGGGTATCCTACAGGCTGGACTTGTGGGGTATCGCAACTGCTGAGCTCTGATACCACTCTATAACACCCTCAGAATCGTCCCTATGCAAGTTTTAGCGAAACCCGCCAAACCCGCATAGAAACGATTCAAAGGTGCCCACCAGGCACTTTCGTGCGGGTGGAAAACGAAGTAATAACATTACACAACAGTCCTCGATGGGACCCACAGAACAGATATATATACAGCAGCGACTCAAAGAGTCAAGAATACAGATATACAGTACAAAGATCCAAATCACCTTGAAAACGATAGAGCGTTCAGCTACGGACAAGATGCAAATGGGACTAAGAGCCCTGAAGAATAACCAATGGCGTCCATAACCCTGCCCAGGCCAAGCCGGAAGGGTAACCCTGCTAACGGCGTCGATCTCAAAACCTGCTTAAAACAAAAGGGGTGCCGACAAAGGGCAAAGGAAAAAGAGGAGCGTCAGTACTAAGGCCAGTACACGGCGAGACTAGAATTCGGCGGTCCTCGCCTACATAGGTATGGTGGACTGAGCGGCAGCGGCAGCATGCACTAAACAACCTATAGAGACTCGATACAACTGGCGGCTATCAGAGAGGGGTGAGAATGACCTATTCGGATCCAACCTGATACTACCATCAAACAAACCCTTCCTGGCGTTTCCCCCCTCGAGACCAAACGAGGAAGTCAACCGAGGAACTCACACAGTTGGCAGTTTTATTTATTCAGTTATCGTTGCAGCAATTACTAGTCAGGTTTAGATGATCATCCTGATAAAGTAAGCAGTGGGCACTTTTAGTTAACCATTCCGTTATAGTTACAACACTTACTAATCAGATATAGATAGCATGAGATAACCCAAAACCCAGCAGTTGTCGGTACTTTTATCTAGCCATTCCGTTGTAGTTGCAATACTTACTAGTCAGGTACAATGGTCGCAAGCGACACTCCAAACAAGCAATTGTGGGCAGTATTAATTAGCCATTCCATTATAGTGAAGCTGATTACTAGTCATTATAAAGTCAAATTTATAGCAATAAACTTTAGTTATGCTTGTCTATGGTCGAGATACTGTGCTCCAAGTCGTCCATAACCGCGGACACGGCTTTCAGAAAGTTTTAACCCGGCCGGGGTGCACAAATAGCAACACACACTCGATCAACCTCGGAAAAACCAAATCAAAACCCAACGAGGCTTTCACGACAAAGCAATCACAGGATTCAGAAATATTTCAGGGGGCCACCCCTTAAAGTAGACCCGCAATGAAGTTAGCTGACTTCGAGACGGCCTCAAGGTTTGTGGGGCCGGCTGTAAACGACTGGGAACCCGAAAGTGTGACTGGGCTTGTCGATACCGCGAAAACGGGTCACAATTCCTAAACAGTACAGTGTGCTCCTCGCACAATCGTAAATAAAGCAGTAAAACATGGCATAAGTACAGGATCGTAAATAAAACCTCAAACTAGTTTGTGGCCCCAAGAAATAAGACTGAATCAAGCTCTGGCTAAGGGGGGTCCCATATACCTCCCGGATGTGGATAGCGCGATAAAGCAAGGAACATGTATCAAGTACTCGGGGTCCTACGGGACACAAGTGGGCGTTCGGAAACCAAATATTATCTATCACCCACCGATGCCTCTGCTTATTTCAATTTTAGTTGTTAAACAGGAATTAAAGTGAACGATAAGTAAAACCATGATCATCTCCAATATCAACATGCGGAAATACATCAACAACTGAGGCACTTGACGACACGCAACAGCACTTGAGCAAGCGACTACGACGCTCAAGTCCAACTATCTACCAAACAACAGGTAATAGGATGTGTCCAAGGCAATATAAGGCTGCAAGTAATATCAAGGGTACGGAAACTAGAGCATCGCAACACAGATAGCATTAGATCAACAGGAGTGAGTAAATACTATAAAAGTAAGATAGGTAGAAAGGGGGAGATGCTCGCCTGAAAACATTGCCGAGGGTTCAACCGAAGATCGGGTCGACACTCGCATCAACTCAACGGCCTTATCCGCGAAGAAGCAAAACACTAGAATAAACACCGGACGCAATATTTAATACTACGGCAAAAGATCGGCATGATGCATGTATGATGTATGGCATGGCAAAGATGCGATGCGATTAGGTCAATGTTAAGTGGAACCGGGGTCCCGACAATTTAATTAGATGGTTCAAGTTATTTATCTACCCCGCAATTTAAATGTTGTAATAACAAGGCAAGATATAACGACGGTTCGATGCACAAATTTAAATGAGGCCAATATAAGACTAGATTTGCCCGCATATGGGCCCCATATTTAATTATTAGGTGAATCGGCATAAGGCCCCCAACCCACATGACAATATGTATGCAAGCATGGCAATTTTATATGCAACAAGTAATATATCATTAAATAAAAATAGGGGCTCGGGTTTGGGTTCACACATCTCGGACCGAAGATCTTGGGGGTTCAGGGTTCGGTATCTGGTTCTATTGCCTTCGGGTCCCGACGTCCGTGATGTAGATCTTGTGGGTCTTCTCGCAATCCTCGGGTACATCTCCAAGCATCGATGGTCTTGGAGCGGCAACGGATCGGCCTTCGGAAAGGTCTTCGGGTCCGTGTGGCTATCTTGTTGTCGACGAGAAATTGATTCAACTCCGGTGGTCATCGGAAGATCTTGTCGACGACACCGATGACTCTCGTCCGCCGGATGTTCTGGTCGAATACATGATGCTCCATAACACCATCTCCTTGGCATCATACCACAACAACCCATCACGTTCGCATCCCAAAACACAGAGTCATACCACAACATCAGGTAGTTGAATAAACTGTCGATCTTTCCTTCGAGTACCTGTAGCAGCGTCATCACATCACCACAACGGAGGTTCACAACAGCGAGTGCAGCAGAGAGCAAAAGGGCTAGGGAAAACAACTATCACCCGGCCGACAACAGAGAACCAGCGGGAGCGCGCGAGGACGAGAACCAACAGGACAGAGGCACGAGGCCCGGCGACCGTGTCGGAGCAGAAGGACGATGGGGAGGAGGCCCACGGCCAGGAAACCACGGCGCCGGCGGCGGAGCTCGACGAAGGCCATGGTGGCTCGGGCGCGGGACGGAGGCTCGGGGTCGGGTGGCGCCGGCGGCGCAGCACCGCGCGGAGGAGGGAGCCGCGAGGAAGGGGAGGGGCGAACGGCGGCCGGAGAGGGGCGAGCGAGGTCGGCGGCGGAGGGGGTTGGGGCACGGGCGGACGCGGCCTGGGCGGTGGCGGGGCGAACGGCGAGGCGGGCGAGGCGGAGGCCAGCGCGGAGCGGCTCGGGGCGGCTCTGGTGCGGGAGGAGGCGGCGGAGGCGGCGGCGCGGCGGTGGAGCGGAGATGGGAGGGCGAGCGGCTTCGGCGGCGTCGGAGGAGACTGCGGCGAGCGGAGGAAGAGGAGGCGGATGGGCGGCCAGAGGGGAGGGGAGGGTAGCCGGCGCCGGCGGGGAGGAGCGGACGGTGGGCGGTCTGGGGAGCGATCGAGCGGGAGAGAGAGGGAGGAGGAGAGCGGCGAGAGGTAGGGGACGGGGTGGGCGCGGGGTTGCATGCGGGGCTGGCGCATGGGTGGGACCCAGGGAGGCGGTGGATGGGGTGTGTTTGGTGGGGTGGGGCTGTGGCGTGGGGTGGGCTGTGTGTGGGGTGTGTGGTGGGGACAGGGTGAGAGGGGTGAGAGAGGAGGGGTGAGTTGGCAGCATCTGATTGGGTGGGAGGAGAGGAGGGGTGAGGTGGCGCGACGGGGTTGGCCGGGGTGATGTGGCCAGAGGGAATGGGTAGATAGGTTGGTAGTTTTAGGATTAAGGGGTGGGCCGTTTTATTTTTCTGGGGTGGTCGTTCGGGTCATTCGGCCCGTTCGACTGCCCCACTAAATAATTAATTAAATTATTTCTTTCAACCCGCGTTTTTGCAATCCGACAGCGGACAAAACAAAACAATCCGGGGGACCCGGGGTTTGCATTTTGAATGAAGATGGGGCGTTTTAGAAAACAAAACCCGGCTTTTTCCCAAAATAGTTTTATGCGACCAGATGCAAGAAGTTGACAACGCTCAAATGCAATGCGGCATGATGACATGAGCATGCGGTCATGATGATGCAATGCACAAAAACAACGCGATTTTCTAGTAGTGGTTTTGCGGGATGCCACACATTAGCTGCCTGTAACGTCACCTCCGACGAGCTCACCTTGCGCCCCGACGGTCCCCTCGCTCGACTATAAATAGAGGCCACCCCCGCACGATTTCTTCACACCATCTCACTCCCCTCTCCCCACTGACCGTGCCACACCATCCTCAGAGCAAGGCGAGCACCACTTCGCCGGAATTTCACCGGAGCCCGCCGCCTCTGGAGAAGAAGGGAGCCAGCGATTGGAGCCGCCCCAGGAGAAGCCACCGGTACCAGGAGGATCGCCGTCGTCGACTTCGTCGTTCGCCCGCCTCGCCGACCCTCGCCCGTACCCCGGTGAGCCCCCAGCACCCCCACTGGCCGCGATAGGTTTCGTTCTCGCCGGGGCTGTCTCGCGTCGACGATGACCCTCAGCCGTTGGATTAGAACTAGATCAAACGACCCACGTTGCCCCATACCGCTTCGCCCAGCCCCGTGTCACTGACGAGTGGGGACACCCACTTACGCAGCCCGCGGGAGCACTGCGCTTAGCAGGCCGGCCCGTTAGAATTTCCCGCGCAGCCCAGCAATTCAAATTAAACCTTTTTCTTTTTAATTTCAAACACACTTATGTACCCAACTTCAAAAATCAACCCAGGTCGATTCAGTGCACCAAATTGGATGAAACCAATTTTGTTGGAAAGGTCTGTGAATGCTTAATCCAAGCCCGTTGGATTCAAGTCATTTGGATCTGTAGATCACCCATAGAAAAAATAACAAGGCAGAAGCTTTTCTGCATTCAAACATTTTTCAAATTTAAACCGTAAAAGCTTTTGAGTTGATTCCAACTCTCAAAAACCACATTTAACAATACCTTTCAGAATATATAAAAATATATAGGTTTACTTGCAGAAATATTGTTCAAGGAATAAAACAATGCTACATAAGCATTTCTAGCCACTTTAATCAATTAAAATAAAAGGGTAAAACCTTATTAAATTGTGACACCACTTTAAATCACATTCCCATGGACTACAATATGTGGTGATGACATGTGTCAACATGATCCCATGTTTAGTTTGGAGAATATTAAATCTTAAGTAGTTTTTCAATGAGTAGAAATTACTTTTCTAAAATAAAAGGACTTAAACCAATCCTTAACCTTGTAAAATTAGAGATGATGCTAGATCATCTATAGGACCCTTGTGTGTGATTATTGCAAGTAGTTAAGTATTGTTTGGTGATTGTGTACCTCGTATTTATTCATAGACGCTAGTACCGACCAAGGATACTACGAGGAGGAAGGAGGATACTACGAAGAGGAAGCCGAAGAGAACTTCAACCACTGCTCTGCACAAGGCAAGCTTATATTGACATTGATGCAAGCTAACCCTTGCAAGATACTATACCTATGCAAGCCTAATACTACTAGTGAATGTGCAAGCTAACACTTGCAAGATACCCTATTGTTGCCACAAACCCATGCTTGTGATATGAATACCATATGCCTTAAGCGTATGTGATCATACCAACTTGCTAAACCAATCCTAGTTTTATGGCAAGCTTCCTACTTTATTTCTTTATCAAAGCTTACTTAGAGTCTACTTAAGAGTTTGGTAGATATTGGACAGCCGTGCTCAAGTTTGCCTTAAGAGCATAAAATTTGGCCTAAGCTAGAAACCTTGATCTCAGCCTAAGATATAATGTTGGACTTAGTGAAACTCCACCAGTTACCACCCCTCATTATTACCCTTCCCAGCTGTAGATGCTAGTGCTAAGCATAAAACTTGATCAACTTTAGATGGGAGTACTTGGTGGAAAATGGTTATGAAAACCTTGGAATGATGGATCATTCTATTGAAATGTTTTGGACATGTGTTTCCAAACACTTGATGATTTTGGTGATGAAAATGCTGAGGCATGAGCCTTAGCCCTTTATAAAACTGATGGTTGTCTGGATGCGATACCATTCCAATTATATCGTACAACCACAATACCCGAATATTGGGTAGGGCTTGACTGGAAACTTATATACCTTAGTATTAGTTCCCTCACGGCCAAGGTCTGAGCTGAGGCTACCTTGTGAAGATTGTCCACCTGTGCAGTACCCAAGATGACAGTGGTCATGGTTGGGAGGCCAAACTCACAGGAGAGGTGCTTATACTAGGGAGTGTAATTGAAAGGTTAGGATTGATTATCCGCATACTGAGTATGGTGAATTCAGGATTTGTTCCTGACGGATGTATCGAATGTTGTGGTGAAAGTGTACAATCTCTGCAGAGTGTCAAACTATTCGAATAACCGCGTCCGCGGTTATGGACAGTTGGAGTGGCCATACTGTTCCCCCGTCAGACTTTTAAAATGACTTGTGAAATGAGTTGAGACTTTGACTTGAGCACAACAGAGTTGTGACCTGAATTACAAGATCCCACTTAGGAGTAATAAATTTGTGACTAGCTTTGGAACTTAGTAAAGATAAACCTGGCTTTTTGCAAAACAACCCTAGAGCCTAGTGTCCTATTATCCCAAAAACCCCTTTACTTGTTAGTATTAGTTTGCGAGTACTTAAAGAGTACTCATGGCTTTGTCCCTGGCTATTCCCATGGCCAGACTATGAAGAGGAGTACCTGGAGGATGGACCCCAGGAAGGTTACGACAACTAGGATCATCTCCCATCATCAGCATTGCCTGTGACCCCGAAGATGGAGCTTCACCTACGCTACCGTTATTATTACGTATTCCGCTGCTTGATGTTGTATTAAGAACTGGATCATGAGATCCCTATTCGTGTAAGAACTTATGTATCGTTGTAATGGATGAAGTACTATGGTATCCAATTCTGTTATGTCTCGCAAAAATGGTAATCCTGGGATTGCGATGTATGGCATAACAGGCATCTAGGATTGAAAAATCCGGGTGTTGACAAGTTGGTATCAGAGCCATCCTGACCATAGGAGACCCTAGTTAGGTTGGACGTTGAACCAAAAACTTAGTTTCAAAAACCAAAGAAAGCAAATATTTACAAAAACCTATTCTCATTCTTATCTCTTTAATTCTTTCATAAAACTTCATGTTCCTCAAAAACTCTTGCAAAATAAATAAAATTTTGACACACTTGATCACTCTGCTAATCTACTCATCCTCTATTTTTATAGATGGACGTGAAGTACAGCAAGTTTTATCAACTCGGAAATGGGGGAGACCTTATCTTTGAGAGGGATCTGGATCAGCTTTCGGAACTTCTGGAGCGTCCGCACCCCGAGTTCTTCGGAGCTCAGCTCAATGATCAAGGAGGAGAAGAACTACAATGGCTAATTGTTGCAAGTCTCCGAGGAAAGATTGAACCTCCCACAGCGGAGGGAATTCAGTTTACCTTGAGGGAAAACAACTGGCTCGATGGACTTGCCAGAGCAATGCAGGAAGCTCTTTCCCGTCTGTGTGGACAGAGCATCAATCAGATCAAGGCTACTCGCTTTGAGTTTTTCCCAAGACGTGATGCAAATGGACAACCACTGGAAGCCCCATACCACCCCGAGCTGAAGACTCAATTGGACCACCTCAGCTTCATGATGTATGACCGTCAGCAGGAGTTGGACAACTGCCGTGACTATTGCAACCACAAGTCTGCCATCATCAAGACGAAGGATCAGACCATCGCCATGCTCGCAAAGGATCACAAATCTCGCCGCTGTTAGCTCGATAAGAAGGAGCGCATTATTGCCCGTCTTCGCCATCGCATCTCATCTCTGGAAGAGACCATCCATGAGAGAGACATGCAGCTAGAGGAAAGGGAGAATGCCGGAGAAGATCTTCGTAGAGACCCTTACTCCTATCTCAGCGATGACGATGATTTTCTGGAGGATCAGGCCATGGACTTCTTCACCGATGAGGATCATTTCGCCTTCATCGATGATCCTGAAGATGATGAAGCCACAAACTCCGAGGAGTAGTAGCACTGAGCACTAGCGTAGTGAGTAGTAGTCGGTCCCACTGTATCGTAGATTTAAGAATGGTTCTTAAAACCATCTGTTTTTCCTTGTTGTGGTGTGTGTTGTACTGTGTGCTATGAGTGAATGAATGAAAAAGCAAGTTTCTAGAAAAAATATCTGAGTCAAACCTTTAAAAAACTTTCAAAAACCCAAAACCTTAGCAATTTCCCTCTTTTCTCATAATCGATATCAATCTTCAGATGCCACGTGGAGGAAGTGGTTCAGCCCCGGACCCGATGTTGCAGATCCTGCAAATGTTGACTTCTGACCGCGAAGCTGAAAGAGCCGAACGTCAAGCCAACCTAGCCACTCTACAACAGATAGCCCAACTAGCCCACAACAACCAAGGCCATGGAAACCAGGACAACCACGGATCTAAACTCAAGAATTTCCAGAATACCAACCCACCCGTTTTGACCAAGTCGGAAGAACCCCTAGATGCCGACGATTAGCTGCAAACCATGGAAAACAACTTAGAAGTAGCTGGAGTGGAAGCCAACGAGAAAGTCTTGTTCGCCACTCATTATCTAGCCGGAGATGCCAGGGCATGGTGGAACAGTGTTCGTGCAATGACCGGAGGCCAGATGATGACCTGGGAGGAATTCAAGGTCAAGTTTAGCAGAACCCATGTGCCACCAGGTTTGATCAAGAGAATGAGAGACGAGTTCAGAGAGTTGAAGCAAGGAAGGATGACTGTAGTGGAATACCGTGACAAATTTTTGTCATTAGCTAGGTATGCCCCGGACGAGATAGACACCGAAGCCAAGAAGAACGAAAGATTCCTGAATGGTCTGCATGACGAGATGCAGACGGTGTTAGTCAATATCCCCTTTGTGGATATTGAAGCCCTTGTCGACTCTGCTATCCAAATGGAAGGAAAGATCAACCAAGCTAATGAAAACCGCAAGCTTCGCATGATGCATCAACCAGGAACCCATCAGACCCCAAAGTATCGCCCCAACCCATCTCCAGGATTTGCCCCACGAACCAACAGACCCCCTATGACCCGTCCGACCTATCCCAACCGTGGAAACCCTAGACCCGGAGGAAATCACAACAACCCCGGCAACTCTAGCAATTTCACCCGTGCCCCACCCAAGTTCAACACCAACAATACTACCACCAACCCCAATACTGCCCCGAGGACTGGAAGCAATGCTGTGCCTATCGCAGCCAAGGACAAGTCCCAAGTGACCTGTTATGACTGTGGAAATAAAGGCCACTATTCCAATGAGTTCCCCAACAAGAAGAATGCTACAGCCCCCAACGCCAATGTCCCAGCTCAGCAGCAGCGTCGTGTCCAGCCAGGGAGAAGATTTGCCCCAGGAAATTCACTCAACCGCAATGGCCGTCTTTTTCTCATGCATGCTGAAGAAGCTCAGGAAGCGCCAGACGTCGTGCTGGGTATGTTTTCTGTTAATTCGGTACTTGCAAGAGTGTTGTTTGATTCTGGTGCATTGCATTCATTTGTCACCGAAGAATTTGCCTGCACTAGTAAAATTCAGCCAACCAAATGGAAGCATGTGATGATTGTGCAAATTCCCGGATCAACCACCAAGGCTAGCAAATTTGCAAAGCCGTCCCTATCCGAATCCATGGCATAGATTTTTATGCTAACCTAATAGTACTCGGAACTAAAGGTTTGGAAGTAGTACTAGTAATGGATTGGATGTCCAAGCATAAAGGATTGATTGACTGTGCCAAGAAAGCCATTACCATGACTAGTACCACCGGAGTATCAGTCGAGCATATATCTGAAACCTTACCTCGCCAATTCAAGTGTAACAAGAGTCTAGCCCAACCTACCATTGACCAAGTTCGGATAGTCTGCGAATACCCCGATGTATTTCCAGATGTTTTGCCCGGTATGCCCCCAGATCGGGATATCGAGTTTATCATCGAATTAATCCCCGGAACAGGACCCATAGCCCAGAGACCCTATAGTATGAACCCGTCAGAACTAGAAGAACTGAAGAAGCAATTGGATTCCATGTTGGAAATTGGATTGATTCAACCAAGTGCGTCCCCATGGAGATCACCTGTCTTGTTTGTGGACAAGAAGGATGGAGGTAACCGTTTGTGTACGGACTATAGGAAGTTGAATGATGTCACCATCAAGAACAAGTACCCCTTGCCTAAGATCGAAGATTTGTTTGATCAGTTGACCGGTGCCCAGGTGTTTTCTAAGATTGATCTTAGAACTGGCTATCATCAACTCAAAATTCGTGCAGAGGATATTCCAAAGACTGCTTTCACCACCCGATATGGATTGTATGAGTATACAGTCATGTCTTTTGGATTAACCAATGCCCCCGCTTATTTCATGAATCTCATGAATAAGATTTTTATGGACTTCCTGGATAAGTTTGTCGTTGTTTTCATCGATGACATTCTGATTTATTCCAAATCGGAAGAAGAACATGAGCTACACCTAAGGACCATCCTTGGAACCCTTAGAGAGCATCAGTTGTATGCAAAGTTTAGCAAATGTGAATTCTGGTTACAGGAAGTAGGATTCCTCGGTCACATTGTATCAGCCGGAGGAATTGCCGTAGACCCTGCCAAAGTGAAAGATGTAGAAGATTGGCAAGCCCCAACCACTCAAACCCAAGTTCGTGCTTTTCTCGGATTGGCGGGATAATTCCGCAAATTCGTAGAAGGATTCTCGAGTATAGCCTGACCCATGACCCAATTAGTGAAGAAAGACAAGAAGTTTGAATGGACGGACAAGTGCGAAGCGAGTTTTCAAGAACTCAAGAGGAGATTGATTTCAGCCCCAATCTTGATCATGCCGGATATTACGAAGACCTTCGATGTGTATTGTGATGCATCCAAGATTGGTCTCGGATGTGTGCTAATGCAAGAAGGTAAAGTTATATCTTATCTATCGCGACAACTGAAGCAACATGAACAAAATTACCCAACCCATGACCTCGAACTCGCAGCCGTAGTTCTAGCCCTAAAGACATGGAGACATTACCTTATGGGAAACCGTTGTGAGATTTATTCGGATCACAAAAGCCTAAAGTATATATTCACTCAAAAGGAGCTGAATATGAGGCAGAGAAGAGAGTTAATCAAGGATTACGACCTGGACATTCACTATCACCCTGGAAAAGCCAATGTGGTAGCCGATGCCCTTAGCAGATTGCCGTGCCGCTTGAACTCCATGATTTTAAAGGAGCAACCAAGTTTGCACAAAGAGATGGAAGATTTTCGAATGGAATTAGTAAGTGAAGGATTTTTGGTTAGCATAGCACTTCAGCCCACTTTGATCAGTCAGATTAAAGAGGCGCAGAAAGGAAATGCTAGTATCGACGGAATCAAGCGTCGTATCGGTATAGGCAAAGTACCCGGATTCACCGAGGACGAAGAAGGACTTCTGTGGTACAAAGGACGCCTTTGTGTACCAGCAGATTCGGAGTTGAAAGAAGTTATCTTGAAGGAGGCTCATGATACTCTTTATTCTATCCATCCCGGAGGAACCAAGATGTATCAAGATTTGAAAGAGCAATTTTGGTGGCATAAGATGAAGAGAGAAATCGGAAGCTATATCGCCAAGTGTGACATATGCCAGCGAGTCAAGGCAGGACATCAACGACCCGCTGGATTGTTGCAACCTTTGCAGATTCCGGAATGGAAATGGGATTCTGTAGGAATGGACTTTATCACTGGACTACCTACTTCTAGTAGGGGAAATGACTCTATTTGGGTCATAGTGGACAGATTGTCCAAAGTAGCCCATTTCTTTCCCGTCAAAACCACCTACCAGAGTTCGAAGCTAGCGGAGTTATACATCGCTAGAATCGTTAGTTTGCATGGAGTCCCCAAGAACATAGTCTCGGATCGAGGAACTCAGTTTACCTCGAGATTCTGGAAGAAAGTCCAAGAAGGTTTAGGAACCCGCCTAGATTTCAGTACCGCTTATCACCCTCAGACCGATGGACAAACGGAGCGAGCAAACCAAATACTCGAAGATATGCTTAGAGC
The DNA here is from genome assembly GCA_916181665.1 of Avena sativa. Classification (NCBI taxonomy): domain Eukaryota; kingdom Viridiplantae; phylum Streptophyta; class Magnoliopsida; order Poales; family Poaceae; genus Avena; species Avena sativa. The sequence goes on from OV702282.1 coordinate 204,303,638, forward strand.
ATGTGTGCTAGAATATGGATCCAAATGGGAAGACTGTCTGCCGTTTGCAGAATTTTCATACAACAATAGTTACCAAGCTAGTTTGCAAATAGCCCCATTTGAATTTATGTACGGAAGAAAGTGCCGCACCCCTTTGAACTGGTCGGAAGTAGGGGAGAGTCAGATTTTTGGACCCGACATTCTACGAGAAGCAGAAGAGAAGGTTCACAAGATTCGTGAGCACCTCAAGACAGCCCTATCGCGACAAAAGAGTTACGCCGACAAGAGACGTCGAGACCTCGCCTTCAACATCGGAGATTTTGTTTATCTAAAAGTGTCGCCATTGAAGGGAATGCAACGTTTCCAACTCAAAGGAAAGTTAGCCCCCAGATATATCGGACCTTTCAAAATCTTGAACCGTCGAGGAGAAGTATCGTATCAACTGGAACTACCTGAAGAGATGTCAGCTGTGCACAATGTGTTCCATATCTCGTTACTTCGCAAATGTCTCGAAGTCCCCGAGAAGGCCGAAGTGTTCAAGAATATCGATCACCAGACCATAGAGATCAATGATGATCTAACCTATCCTGAAGTACCCATCCGTATATTGGAAGAAGCCTTTCGAACTACCAGAACCCAAAGCATCAAGTTTCTCAAGATTCAGTGGAGCAACCACACAGAAGAGGAGGCTACCTGGGAACGCGAAGATCACATCAGAACGGAGTTTCCAGATCTCTTCAAATCCTAGGTAATCTTTTCGTCCTTTTTCAAATCTCGGGACGAGATTTTGTTTAAGGGGGGAGGTTTGTAACATCCCAAAAATATCAAACTAAGATCATCCAAATACTAATCATCAAGTTTAGGGTTAACAAAAACTTTTCTAAAATGAATTCATGAATGCATGTATATGTGTATGCATGGATTTTGAGTTTCTTTAAAAACCACCTTGTTTGTGTGATCCATTGCTTGTAAAATGTTTCTTAGGTGAAAAGAACATCATCTAAAACATTTCCCACACTTTTCCTAAAGACAAGTAAATCAAAACAAATATATTAAGTGAATGGTCATTTTGGCGAATTTAACTCACATGCCTACTTTGGCTGTCTCAAACTTTCAAAACCTAACAGAAACTTTTCTGGATCTTTGCACCCCTTGAATGTACTCATAACAAAGTATCAAGGCCCACTTGGTGATCATCCAGAAACTTTCAAATGCATAGTTTAAATGACAATTCAAAATTGAATCTTCTTCATATGGGAAGATCCCACTTTTTCAAAACCCACTCAAACAAGCTCAACTTTCAAAACCCAAGCATCTACAGACTCACCAGAACCAATCTAGAAAACTCACCAAAATTCATTTCAAAATTCAAAACTTGACTTCATGCGGCCATTTCATCAAACAGGTTGCAGACACAAATCAAACAAAACCACAAACACTATAGTGTGCAGTGTTTTGAGCCTAACTTGTTCCCTAGTTAGCTCACACACAAACCAGTAGATCATCTAGAAAGATTAGCCCAACACTAGCACCCCTGTGAGCTTGCCATTGCCATTAATGGTGAACAGCCGAGCACACCCATGTCACCCCAATGTGGACAGCAAGCTAGGAGCAGCAGCAAGCCTAGCCAGCATGTCTGGGAGGCAGCCCACCGTCCACCGCCACTGCCTGTCCCAGCCGCGAGCATTGCCAAGCCCTGGACCACGCGCACAAGCCGCGCCCAGACCATGCCGAGCGTGCGCCAGAGCACCACCCGCGACCAGCGTCCCCAGACCGCGCGCACACACGATCACCACCGACCCAGGACCCCGCCAGACACTCCCGTTTGCCGCCCCGTGCCATACAACCACCGCCCGCCGTCGAAGACGCCGCCTCTGCCGCGCAGAGCGCCGCCCGTTCCAGACCAAACCACACCTCCCCATGCCTCGCGATCATGTCGTTGAGCATCGCCAGGAGACACAGCACCGTCCCCTACCCTTGCCCATGCCATTAGCTGCCTGTAACGTCACCTCCGACGAGCTCACCTTGCGCCCCGACGGTCCCCTCGCTCGACTATAAATAGAGGCCACCCCCGCACGATTTCTTCACACCATCTCACTCCCCTCTCCCCACTGACCGTGCCACACCATCCTCAGAGCAAGGCGAGCACCACTTCGCCGGACTTTCACCGGAGCCCGCCGCCTCTGGAGAAGAAGGGAGCCAGCGATTGGAGCCGCCCCAGGAGAAGCCACCGGTACTAGGAGGATCGCCGTCGTCGACTTCGTCATTCGCCCGCCTCGCCAACCCTCGCCCGTACCCCGGTGAGCCCCCAGCACCCCCCACTGGCCGCGCTAGGTTTCGTTCTCTCCGGAGCTGTCTCGCGTCGACGATGACCCTCAGTCGTTGGATTAGAACTAGATCAAACGACCCACGTTGCCCCATACCGCTTCGCCCAGCCCCGTGTCACTGACGAGTGGGGACACCCACTTACGCAGCCCGCGGGAGCACTGCGCTTAGCAGGCCGGCCCGTTAGAATTTCCCGCGCAGCCCAGCAATTCAAATTAAACCTTTTTCTTTTTAATTTCAAACACACTTCTGTACCCAACTTCAAAAATCAACCCAGGTCGATTCAGTGCACCAAATTGGATGAAACCAATTTTGTTGGAAAGGTCTGTGAATGCTTAATCCAAGCCCGTTGGATTCAAGTCATTTGGATCTGTAGATCACCCATAGCAAAAATAACAAGGCAAAAGCTTTTCTGCATTCAAACATTTTTCAAATTTAAACCATAAAAGCTTTTGAGTTGATTCCAACTCTCAAAAACCACATTTAACCATACCTTTCAGAATATATAAAATATATAGGTTTACTTGCAGAAATATTGTTCAAGGAATAAAAGAATGCTACATAAGCATTTCTAGCCACTTTAATCAATTAAAATAAAAGGGTAAAACCTTATTAAATTGTGACACCACTTTAAATCACATTCCCATGGACTACAATATGTGGTGATGACATGTGTCAACATGATCCCATGTTTAGTTTGGAGAATATTAAATCTTAAGTAGTTTTTCAATGAGTAGAAATTACTTTTCTAAAATAAAAGGACTTAAACCAATCCTTAACCTTGTAAAATTAGAGATGATGCTAGATCATCTATAGGACCCTTGTGTGTGATTATTGCAAGTAGTTAAGTATTGTTTGGTGATTGTGTACCTCGTAATTATTCATAGACGCTAGTACCGACCAAGGATACTACGAGGAGGAAGGAGGATACTACGAAGAGGAAGCCGGAGAGAACTTCAACCACTGCTCTGCACAAGGCAAGCTTATATTGACATTGATGCAGGCTAACCCTTGCAAGATACTATACCTATGCAAGCCTAATACTACTAGTGAATGTGCAAGCTAACACTTGCAAGATACCCTATTGTTGCCACAAACCCATGCTTGTGATATGAATACCATATGCCTTAAGCGTATGTGATCATACCAACTTGCTAAACCAATCCTAGTTTTATGGCAAGCTTCCTACTTTATTTCTTTATCAAAGCTTACTTAGAGTCTACTTAAGAGTTTGGTAGATATTGGACAGCCGTGCTCAAGTTTGCCCTAAGAGCATAAAATTTGGCCTAAGCTAGAAACCTTGATCTCAGCCTAAGATATAATGTTGGACTTAGTGAAACTCCACCAGTTACCACCCCTCATTATTACCCTTCCCAGCTGTAGATGCTAGTGCTAAGCATAAAACTTGATCAACTTTAGATGGGAGTACTTGGTGGAAAATGGTTATGAAAACCTTGGAATGATGGATCATTCTATTGAAATGTTTTGGACATGTGTTTCCAAACACTTGATGATTTTGGTGATGAAAATGCTGAGGCATGAGCCTTAGCCCTTTATAAAACTGATGGTTGTCTGGATGCGATACCATTCCAATTATATCGTACAACCACAATACCCGAATATTGGGTAGGGCTTGACTGGAAACTTATATACCTTAGTATTAGTTCCCTCACGGCCAAGGTCTGAGCTGAGGCTACCTTGTGAAGATTGTCCACCTGTGCAGTACCCAAGATGACAGTGGTCATGGTTGGGAGGCCAAACTCACAGGAGAGGTGCTTATACTAGGGAGTGTAATTGAAAGGTTAGGATTGATTATCCGCATACTGAGTATGGTGAATTCAGGATTTGTTCCTGACGGATGTATCGAATGTTGTGGTGAAAGTGTACAATCTCTGCAGAGTGTCAAACTATTCGAATAGCCGCGTCCGCGGTTATGGACAGTTGGAGTGGCCATACTGTTCCCCCGTCAGACTTTTAAAATGACTTGTGAAATGAGTTGAGACTTTGACTTGACCACAACAGAGTTGTGACCTAAATTACAAGATCCCACTTAGGAGTAATAAATTTGTGACTAGCTTTGTAACTTAGTAAAGATAAACCTGGATTTTTGCAAAACAACCCTAGAGCCTAGTGTCCTATTATCCCAAAAACCCCTTTACTTGTTAGTATTAGTTTGCGAGTACTTAAAGAGTACTCATGGCTTTGTCCCTGGCTATTCCCATGGCCAGACTATGAAGAGGAGTACCTGGAGGATGGACCCCAGGAAGGTTACGACAACTAGGATCATCTCCCATCGTCAGCATTGCCTGTGACCCCGAAGATGGAGCTTCACCTACGCTATCGTTATTATTACGTATTCCGCTGCTTGATGTTGTATTAAGAACTGGATCATGAGATCCCTATTCGTGTAAGAACTTATGTATCGTTGTAATGGATGAAGTACTATGGTATCCAATTCTGTTATGTCTCGCAAAAATGGTAATCCTGGGATTGCGATGTATGGCATAACAGGCATCTAGGATTGAAAAATCCGGGTGTTGACATCATCAAAGACCAACTACAAGCATGGATCCACTCTACTCAAGATATACCTCAATATCAACCACTTGATGATGAGGATTGACCCTTGCATCCTCTCTAATCTTCCCCTCCTTCACACTTGTCATAATACACCAATCTGCCAAATTTGTCTAAGTCTGAAATCCTTCTCTAGATTCAATCTTTGGAACTCCACCTACTCCAATCAGTGTGAATCTTGGAAAATGTACTTGAACCATATTGTAGTACATCACTAGTACTACCAAAGCCCACTCTTCCCCTTGGTTAAACCATTCTTATACCCACTCATCCTTGATAGTTTTGTAGACAAGAAAATAATATTTTCTGCAAATCTTATCATCTTGCCTACTTTAGCAGAAGCTCACATCCATATGTACCTTCCCTTGACAAACTCTCTACATGGTTATGACCTACTAACCATGGTCTATCAATCCACCCTTCTCTGGTTTCCATTGGAGCTCTGTGCTTGTTAAACCCACATGGTTTATGAGGCTTCATGACACATCTGCTATGGCAACCTTATTTTCAACAAAGTTTGCCATCACTTCTAGATCACCTCAAATACAACCAAGCCAAACTTTTTCTTCCATGCTCATCTATATAACTTGTACTATCTATCCATATATCCCTTGTACCAAGGTGAGCTCTGAGCTCCCCAATCCAACAAGGTTTAGGTGGTATAAAAATATTAAAACCCAGACCCCCAAAATCTAGTTTCTATCCTTTTCAAGGTAGAATTTACAACCCCAAGGTTGCTTATGATATTTAACTCAATTTTAAATCATATACCTTGGATATAATCATTTACAAAATAATTTCCATAATTATTTGGAATTGAAAACTATTTAAATTCCACTCTTTGTAATATCTTCAAAACCTTTCCTATAAAGGAAAGTTTGATTTTCTTCAAACTACTTGGCCAAATCAAGTCACATTTGAGGCATATATATATCTTATCCTATATTACCACCTCAAAAATAAATACTTTTGAGATTCTTTATCATTTCTTTTTGCCCTTTTTCTTAAATGACAGAAACAAGAAATAATAGCTTAAAAATACCTTCCTTCCAAATAAATTCCAAGAAAATTCTCCAATGTGTGATATGGTATTTAGGACCATCTCACATCAAAAACCAATCTTGTCCAATGTAAAAATATCAAATGAGATTCTAGAAACGATTTCTGCACTTTTTGAATAAATAAGGTTAAGTGTACTATTAATCTTTGGAAAAATCCCAAACAATTACTAGGGTTGTATTATGACCTTATCCACCCACCAGTACCATTTCCTCAACTTATCAAGACCACATTTGTGTACTTACTTCATAACCATATGGATGACCAACTTTGCAAACAAAGCCAATCCTCTAAGAAACGCCCAACACACCTTTTCTAGCTGGGTCAACCATGCTTACACAAACACTACCTCACCCCTAGTCGAGATACACTGTAGCTATTCGTTGTAGCTCACCGCTCCCTCTTGTCCCATGTGCTTGAGTGATAGAAAGGGCACTTGTTTAAACAAAACTTGACCAAGACTACGCCCAGCAGCTCCCATGTCACTCTCTGGTCGATTACCAAGCCCACACACCCTCCCAGCACCGCCCTCCTCGACCAATTCCCTTGCCCTTCTCTCCCCAATGCTCCCATGGAATTTTTCCACCATGCACCAAGCCAACTCAGGATAAATACCCCTAGGCCACCCCAACGTCTCCCTTTGCCCTCATTTGCCCCCTCTCCTCTCCACTCACCTCCCTAGGGCACCCCTACTTCTTGTAGGGGTTCGTAGCATGGAAAACAAAATTTTCTACCGCATGCACACAAACAAGCCAAGATCTATCTACTAGATTGTAGCAACGAGTCGATAGAGGAACTTACCCTCGAAGATTCCAAAGCGGTTAACGAGAGCAGATTCTCGTGGGTGATGTAGTCGTACACTTGCCGATCTCAAGATCGCGTAGACGATCCTTCCGGCGCTGCGCTCCCGCAGTCGGTCACACGTTCGGTACTCGATGAAGACCTTCCTCTCCCTTGTTCCAGCAGGTAGCGGAGGTTGTAGCACTCTCCTCGCGATTCCGGCAACACAACGGCGTGGTACCGGAAGTAGAGGGGAGATCTCGCAGGGCTTCGCCTTAAGCCGGAGCGAGTATGGTGGAGTATGAGAGAGCTCCTCGGCGATCTAGATTTTAGACACACCAAGGAGGAGGTGCTAGAGCCGGCGGCTAGGGTTTGGGGCACCCCAAGTCGGCGGCTAGGGAAACCCTAGGAGGCGGCGACAGCTGCAGGAGTTGGTGGCGCCAAGCTAGGGTTTGGAGGAGAGGTACTTGTGTGTGCTAGGAGGGAGCCCTGCCCCTCCTTATATAGGTGGAGGGGCCGGCCGGCCAAGGGGAGGGAGTGGAGTCCCTCCCCAACTCGGCTTGGGTGGTGCGCCGGCTTGGGGAGGAAGGACTCCCTCCCCAACTCGGTTTCACCTTCCTCCTCTTTTCCTCTTTCCAAATTTAGCCGTTTGACTTTTCAATTTAGCTATTTGACTTTTCAAACTAGGATTTGAATTAATCCTTTATTTGGAACAGCGATGACACTTAGTACATGATGCAATCATTCCAACTTGCAATGACACATTCATGTACCCCTTCCCCTCCGGAGTGCCGGACATTCCGGAACCTTCTAGAACATTCCTGATGAAAACACCGGAATCATTCCCGAACTCCGAAACGGGACTTTCCTTATATGAATCTTATTCTCCAGACCATTCCGGATCTCCTCGTGACATCCCGGATCCCATCCGAGACTCCGAACAACATTCGGTCTCTTTCTCATCATACCATAACTACTCAAACAACGTCGAATCCTTAAGTGTGTCTCCCTACGGTTCGTGAATTATGCGGACATGATCGAGACACTTCTCCGAACAATAACCAATAGAGGAATCTGGAAATTCATATGGCTCCCACATATTTCTAGGATTACTTTGCGATTGAATGAACCACTTACATACGATACCAATTTCCCTTTGTCTCACGATAGTTTACTTATCCGAGGTTTTGATCGTCGGTATCTCTGCATACCTAGTTCAACCTCGTTACCGATAAGTACTCTTTTCTCGTTCCCGTGGTATGTGATCCCTTGTGAGCCAGTCACATGCTTGCAAGCTAATTGGATGACATTCCACCGAGAGGGCCCAGAGTATATCTATCCGTCATATGGATGGACAAATCCCACTCTTGATCCATGTGCCTCAACACATACTTTCCGAACACTCAATGCCACCTTTATAGCCACCCAGTTACGGTGTGGTGTTTGATGTCATCAAAGCATCCTTCCGGTGATGGTGATTAATATGATCTCATGGTCGAAGGAATTAGGTTACTATGTATCAGAAAGCTTATAGCAAATGAACTATATTAAATGACTTGATCTTTATGCTACGCTTAACTATAGGAGTATGTCCATCACATCATTCTCCTAATGATATGACCCTGTTGTTAATAACATCTCTATGTTCATGATCAGGAAACCATGATCATATATTAACCAACAAGCTAGTTTAACAAGAGGCTTTACTAGGGACTCTTTTATGTTTACAAATCACACAAGTATTAATGTTTCCGGTTAATACAATTATATCATGGTATGTAAACATTTATCATAAGTATGAAGATATGATAATAACCACTTTATTATTGCCTCTTGGGCATATCTCCAACACTTCTCCCCTGCTCTGCCCTGCCGGAGAGAAGGAAAGTGAGCAAGCTTTGGCCTCCTCTAAAAATAGAGAAAGGCTCCTCCCCCTCTTGATCTCTCCCTCTGCATGTCACCCTGCTGAGATCCCCATGCCCTACTACACCTAACCCTGCTCTTTTTATCCACATGCAGCAGCTCTAGGAGCATCTTCGGCAATCCCCGGAAGCTACCCTTCGGGCGTCCTCACGTGAGCCATTTTTCGGAAGAGAACTTCGCCGTGCCGCCCACCCCAAGCTCCCCATCGTTGACCGCGTTTCCCAGTCGCCTCCCCATCGTCTCCCGAGACCCCAGTGAGCACCCCTGCTCCTCCCTGCCTCACCTAGGGTTTTTGCCCGCAGCCGCTCGCCGCGAGGTGGATGACGGTCCCCCGTCGTCGATCTGATTCTAATCGGATGGCGTAGGGCCACCGATAACCCTTCACCCTCCCGCTCTCGCCGACAGGCGGGCCCCTCCCTGCGTGATTCGAATGGCGCCCTCTCGCGCGTTGCTGCGCCGATGTGGGCCAAATCTCCTTCTGCGGCCCAGCAGCATGCAGATCTGGCTCGGCGAGCCCCTGTGTTTTTTTTTCCATCCAGTTTTAGGCACTTCAGTTTAAATCCGTTTAAAAATACAAACCAGCCCCAAAATCCCAGATCTAATTTTCCTATATTCATGTATGTTTTCTATAACACATAGTACCTTTGGTTAGCCCATAATATGAATAGATTAATTATATTAAATCAATTTCCAAAAGGTACCTAAAACACTCCTAAAATCCTACTGGTACTTTTACAACTCTAAATGGAATGAATCCTTTTTGTACCGCAAGCTATAAGTGATACCTTGTATGTCTCCCTAGCCCATATTAAATTGTTTCCTAGTTTTCCCCTAGTAAAAAATAACAAAAACATCCCTAATCTGACTTCAGGAATTTCTACATGTCAAACCAAAAGAGTTACTGACCTAACTCCACCTCTTAGAACACAGGCATACCAATTCCCTTAAAACCCTAGCGGCTCAGAATTTATAAATCCCTGGTTGATTTATTGTGAATTAAACTATTATGTGCATAGGTAATTCACTAATAAAATCACCTCAGTAGTACTGTAATGTCACATCCCAAGATTTTCCAAATCTTGTAATGTGAAAAATAAAATAAACAAAATAAATTTTTGTTGAAAATCAGGGAGAAAAGAAACTTTTGTTTCTAAATGAAAACCTAAAATCCCATCTTGAACAAACTTTGGTTAAAGTTTGCTTAACAAAATCCAAATCAAGTGAATTGCATTCCTCAATGAATGTATCTGGAAATTAAACACTTGGAAAAATAAATCCAAACCCTAAACTCTAATGGAATAAAAATCATTTCCAAAGTTATCTCCAAGCCTATGGATTTGATCCATATAAAAAAATTTGTCAACAAACATTCACAAATGATCAATAAAGACAAATAGAAATATTTGAAAATCATATAAATTGGTTTCACTTAATTTGGAGCCATAAATAAAATCTTATGAATTTAATAAGATAAAGGAATTGATTTTCCAAAGCTAATAAAGCACCTATATGGAAACCCATACCAATTGGTGAGCAAATAATCCTAAAGATCTTTTAAAGGATAAACAAATAATAAACAAGATTTCACAAATTGGAATCACCAAGTTTGGATCTCTAAATAAAAAGATATGGATTTTATAAGTTAAAGGAAGAAATATTAATTAAAGAATATTTAAAGACCAAACCAAACCTTGGCCAAATCCTTAAACAAGTGGAATGAATTTAATCCAAATCCAAATAAAAATATTGGTTAAAGAATTGCGAAAGTAAAATAAAAAGGGCTTAGACCAAATCCTATTGGAATAAAGACAAACCCAAATTTTAAATGATTAATAAAGAATGTAAAATCAAGAATGTCCAAATCCTATTAGACCAAATCTTGTGGGGAAAGTGCACCACCTCTGCAGAGTGTAAAATCTAAGTACTTAGCCATGTCCCTGGCAAAGGACAATTTGAGCATCAAGACATGGAAGAAATCAAGAATCTCATCATCATAATTTCTAAGTTAAAACTTGTGGTTGAACAAGGGTTTAAGGTTCACCAATTTCTATTGGTGGTTCCTTGGGTGATATTTTTGTCAAGCAAAAACTTAGTGTTTTCAAATGATAAGGAAAATCTATTTTTGAGCAAAGCAAGCCTAAGCTCCACTTAGCCAAATGCATATAGATGATAGACTCCACTATATTACCATAGTATCACTTGCCAATACAACTCAAATGTATTGACCCTTGTGGCTGTAACTTGTTATGTTGCAGGTTTGTTTGATATTAGTGAAGTAGGATTACAAGTCTACAACCAACATGTCTGCCTGTGGCACTTTGAAGATGAAGGACCCCATGCTATTGTTATATTATGCTGCATTGTAATGAGATAGCCAAAAGAGCTATGTAAGATGTAATAAACTTATGTTATTCTTGGTTATAAAGTTGTATTATGACCTTTGTTTCTTGATATTACATCTTAACTGTGGATGCTAGCTATTGATCCAGGGACTAGCATTGTAAACACAGGGATCTCTACCTTATTAAAGGTTGGGAACCTTACATGTAACCCCAAAACGAGTGATTCCAATTTCTACAAAAAGTTATTCCAAGTAACTAGCATGTGTATTTGTAATCACATCAAAATACCCTGCATATTAAATCAGGATTAAAAATACAAAAAAACCTTCAGAACTGCCTTTGGGAATTTTCTAAGGGAATTCTGGTAAATATTTTGACATGATTCCAACTCTCAGTGAATCAGTCCATCAAACCCTACTTAACCAACCAAGTAAATAATTTTTGGATCTACAGAACTTTTCTGGTGAATTATTTCCTAAAATTTGAGCTTTTATTCACTAGTAAATTCATTGTAATTCAAAGGAAATTGATAAATTAGTGAAACCACTTTTGTTGGCTTCATATTATCAATACCTATCTGATGATATCATCTTTACATGTTGATATCATACAGAACCTGACCATTGCTCTAAAACCCCTTAATCAAGTATTTTTGACCCTTAAATCCCATGAATTTGTTCCCTAATCCTTCCAAGACATTCACCAATCACATCAAACCAATATTCCAGCACCATACTATTTTATATCATGTGATTATATTTTTCTTGTTGTATGGTATAAATGTATGTATGCCTTGTTTGATCGTGGCCTTGCCTGTTTGCATGTTTTCTCAATAAAAGCGATAGATGTGATTGTGTGATGCTAAGAAGATGGAAGCCTTGGATTATTAGTATTATTATTGGGTACTCTTGGTTTTATGGTATTCTAAAGAAGTCAAGTGACATCTTATTGGTCACAGGGAAGCCACCTTCTTGCTCATAAGCCCTTGTCCTACTATTTTACTTATGCATGTTTTATTTGCTTGTTTATATCAATTGCATGGTTTTACTATACTATGTTTTATATGCGGGAAGGTTTGGCTCCTCCAAACCATTACCCCCTGAGTACCATTAGGTACAACCCATTTGATGACTCCTACTTGTCATTTGTAATGTTGGTGGTGCATAGCACCACCACCCTTTGGAGACCCTGTTTTAGCCAAAGTAAAAGTATAGGATGGGAAGACCCCGGAAAAAGGTTTATAAAAATGTTTTACAAGAAAAACTTGGCGAGGTTTGGCCTACCATGAGAGTTTGATAAATAAAAAGGTTTTGGTTTTATAATAAAATGTTGAAGTGGAGGAGTAAAAATGTTTACAAAGACACACCGGTTCTTTGCAGTTTTGCCAGAACAATTAACCCGTACAACCACATTATTCCGATATGGGAAGGGGCTAGGCTGGAAGTGTGTTTACTTTGGTATAAGCTGCCTCACAAATACTACAGGGGATTTCAAGGTCCTGGAGGGTGGGTATTCTATGGAAAACGGTCCATTGTTAACCGGGAGAAGAAACTAACGGTCTACAGGCCGCCATGCGTTACTATGAGCCCCTTATTGAAAGCACACATTCGGTGTAGTGGAAAAGGCACTCCAGTTGGCTTTGGAACTGTACAGGGCATCCTGGTTTTGAGGGGAACAACACTCATAGGGTATGCACTTATACTAGAGTGGGCATTCCGACGGTCTTGTTTGATTATCTGAGACCCGCATACTTTTGTATGACGAACCGGGGGTGATCCCTGCGGATGTATAAAATCTTGTGGGTAAAGTGTATAACCTCTGCAGAGTGTAAATCTATTCGAATAGCCGAGTCCTCGGTCATAGACGGTTGGGAAGATTGTTGTAGAGCGCTGCTAGTTTTGTTTTCAAAAAGGACTTCGGAAGAGAAAGAGTTTTCTAAACCTGGTGGTCTGAAGGACACCAGAGAGAGTGATGTGATATTGGAGGATCAGGGAAGAAGAAAACCCGGTCAAGTAAGGACCATGGAGATGAAATAGGGTGACCCAATCCTAGTGTTTTCTGAAACTTTTCAAAAAACTTTCCAATGGTTTTACAAAAGTTTTCAACAAAAACCGTGTAGATGCTACATCTACTAGAGAAACTATTTGAGAAAAGAACCTCCCTTGGAGCCCTCCTACCACCACAACCATATTGCATATCCTTTTATTGTTATTATCTTAGGGTGGTTTGCGAGTATATTCCAACATACTCACTGGAATTGTCCCTGGCTATTTACTTGGCCATATTTTCAGAAGCACGAGGAATGATGGAGATGCTAACGTCTATGCGAGCTAGGCCATCTCCCGAGTCAGTTACCTGTAGGTTAAGGCTTGACATGGGCTCTGCGAAGGAGGACTTACGCTAATTGATGATTATAATTGCCATAAAGGCAATGATATAAGTTTTGTACTCGTTACCTTTTGTATGTTGTACTGATACTCATCGGTTATGCTCATGGCTCACTGAAAATGGGAACATGAACTGTAGGCATAACAGGGATTCTCGGACCGTAAATCCGGGGGTCTCACAGGTGTGATGAAGCATGATCGATTATTTGAGCAAAGGAGGAATATCGCGCGAAAACTTGGGCATAGCACTTACCAAAAGGTGACCGCCTCCTTGCGTATGATGGTATAAGGTATTCCTGTGAATCTAGTTGATGAACACTTGGCAATGGATGAGAGTCAATGAAGGGAATATGCCCGAGAGGCAATAATAAAGTGGTTATTATATTATTGCTTGTTTATGATAAATGTTTATTTTGCATGCTATAATTGTATTAATACGGAAACATTAATACATGTGTGTTTAATAAACAAATAGAAAGTTCCTAGTTATGCCTCTCTTATAAAGTAGCTCGTTGATTAACAAGATGATCAAGGTTTCCTGATCATGGACATTGGATGTTGTTAATAACAAGGTCACAACATTATTGGAATGATGTGATGAACATTCATCCGAAGTATAGCATTACGATCAAAGTCATTGTGTTTATATTTCTATAACATCATATGAAGTAATCCTAATCCTTAGACCATGAGATCATGTCAATCACTAAAACTAGAAGATTATCTTGATAACATCAAACGTCACACCGTAACAAGGTGACTATAAAGATGGGTTCAGTACTACGAAGGTGTTATGTAGAGGCTCATGGAGCAAGAGTGGAATTTGTCCATCCCGATGACGGAGAGATATACTTTGGGCCCTCTCGGTGATATCACATTAGTTAGCTTGCAAGCAAGTGATTTGATCACTAGAATGTTATATCATGGGAACGAGAAAAGAGTACATGTCGGTAACGAGATCAAACTAGGTATGGATATACCGATGATCGAATCTCGGACATGTAATACATCACGAGACAAAGGGATTAAGTTACTAGTGTAAAAGGTTCTCACGATCACAAGAAGTCATCGTTTTAAAACAACATCGAATCACACACGATTTCCGAGGCATGAGGCTCCTCTGAGGTGACCGTTGGTCGGCCTCCGGCCTTCGCCGGCTTCTCCCTGGCGTGGGATCTGCATGGATTCCTCTGGTGGTGGTTGGAAGGTCACCTACTCTGGTGTGACCACGGGTGGTAAGTTTCTTGAGGGATCGCTTGTGCTCTCGGTTGATTCTTGGCTGGTTCTTCTTAATGCCAAAGGTTCTCCTCTTGAGGGCAGATGTTTGGAAAATGGGGAGAAGATTTCTATTGGATATGTTTTGAGGTTCCCCTCTCACCTCTCTCGTGTCAATGATTTTTTGGTGCCTACATCTGGATTTCTTGGTAAATCTCCTACCTTCTCTAGAACAGATGAGGACACTGGTTTTAAATAGCATGCTCTTTGCTCCTCCTTTCCGGCTGATGATCTGGAGCCTTCTAAGGGTTTTTTGATGCTTTTCCCTGGTGCAAAAAGATTAGTTCTCCTCAACCACAATGAGGTGGTCATTGATGCTAGATATTTGATCCAAGGTGAGGTTGTGGCAACTGGTGTTTCTATTGATCTTCAAGTCAAAAGGGTGATTGTTGGCACTCAGATCCTGCCTAGCTCTTCGGTTATGGAAAATTCTTTCAACTCTAAGAAGATCATGCCAAAAACCCTGGATTTCACCAAGGATCTTCCTAAAGAGGTACTTCAAGAGGATGTGTTAATGAAGCGACCTGCCCTGGATTTCTCATTAGGGAAGGAATTTGAAATGAATCTTTTCAATAAGTTCAGGCATCAAGTTAACTTTCTTGGTGGATTCAGGAAGAAGCCTTTCTATCTGGTTTGTTCTTTTGGCAGAGCAAATTTTAAATTGGATATTCGTACGGTTGTCCTTGCACCCCAAGCTTGTTTTGGTGGTTTGGCTTCTAAATTCCAAGTGAGATTTCTGCAAGACAGAACTTTTCGATTCTCGTTTGCTTCAAGAGCTGTGGGTTTAGAAATTTACAATATTTCAAAATTTTCTTGTGAATCTTTTGTGGTTCATATTAATCTTTGGGGTAATGGTGGTCCGAATTGGATCTTTGAAGAAAAGGAATTTTAAAAGGAAACTGCTGGAGATTAGCAGGTTGTCACATACAAAAAGAAAAGCCCCAAAAAATCTCCTTTGATCAAGCATGTCAAATCTGTACAGTCGGTCTTCAAACGGCTCAAATTCCCGGTTGCGGTTGCGGATTCCTCGCCTGGTCTCGCTGGGCACAGTAAGTGTGACAATATTTCGAGTAATCAAAACCGGTCTTACGCTCAGGTTCTCGCTGATGGCGGAATTAAATCTCTGGTAACGCCTGTCGGGCCCAAAGGTGGCGAAAATTGCGCGGCAATTAAGATCCCTGGTCTTATTCCTTTTCTAAAATTCCCAACCTTCCCAAAACGTCTGTCAACACCCGGATTTTTCAATCCTAGATGCCTGTTATGCCATACATCGCAATCCCAGGATTACCATTTTTGCGAGACATAACAGAATTGGATACCATAGTACTTCATCCATTACAAACGATACATAAGTTCTTACACAAATAGGGATCTCATGATCCAGTTCTTAATACAACATCAAGTAGCGGAATACGTAATAATAACGGTAGCGTAAGCGGAGCTCCATCTTCGGGGTCACAAGCAATGCTGACGATGGGAGATGATCCTAGTTGTCGTAACCTTCCTAGGGTCCATCCTCTAGGTACTCCTCTTCATAGTCTGGCCATGGGAATAGCCAGGGACAAAGCCATGAGTACTCTTTAAGTACTCGCAAACTAGTACTAACAAGTAAAGGGGTTTTTGGATAATAGGACACTACGCTCTAGGGTTGTTTTGCAAAAGCCAGATTTATCTCTACTAGGTTCCAGAGCTAGTCACAATTTTATAATTCCTAAGTGGGATCTTGTAATTCAGGTCACAACTCTGTTGTGGTCAAGTCAAAGTCTCAATTCATTCCACAAGTCATTTTGAAAAGTCTGACGGGGGAACAGTATGGCCACTCCAACTGTCCATAACCGCGGACGCGGCTATTTGAATAGTTTGACACTCTGCAGAGATTGTACACTTTCACCACAACATTCGATACATCCGTCAGGAACAAATCCTGAATTCACCATACTCAGTATGCGGATAATCAATCCTAACCTTTCGATTACACGCCCTAGTATAAGCACCTCTCCTGTGATTTTGGCCTCCCAACCATGACCACTGTCATCTTGGGTACTGCACAGGTGGACAATCTTCACAAGGTAGCCTCAGCTCAGACCTTGGCCGGGAGGGAACTAATACTAAGGTATATAAGTTTCCAGTCAAGCCCTACCCAATATTCGGGTATTGTGGTTGTACGCTAAAATTGGAATGGTATCGCATCCAGACAACCATCAGTTTTATAAAGGGGCTAAAGCTCATGCCTCAACATGTTCATCACCAAAATCATCAAGTGTTTGGAAACACATGTCCAAAACATTTCAATAGAATGATCCATCATTCCAAGGTTTTCATAACCAGTTTTCCACCAAGTATTCCCATCTAAAAGTTGATCAAGTTTTAAGCTTAGCACTAGCATCTACAGGTGGGGGTAGTAATGATGAGGGGTGGTAACTAGTGGAGTTTCACTAAGTCCAACCTTATATCTTAGTCTGATATCAAGGTTTCTAGCTTAGGCCAAATTTTATGCTCTTTATGCAACCTTCAGCACAACTGTCTGGTATCTACCAAACTCTTAGGTAGACTCTAAGTAAGCTTTGATAAAGAAATAAAGTAAGAAGCTTGCCATAAAACTAGGATTGGTTTAACAAGTAGGTAGGATCACAAGTATGGGTTTGTGGTATCAGTAGGGTATCTTGCAAGGGTTATCTTGCATCAATATCAGTATAAGCTTGCATAGTTACTAGCTTGCCGCATGAAATGGCCGCATGAAATCAAGTTTTGAATTTTGAAATGATTTTTGGTGGGTTTGCTAGATTTGTGCTGGTGAGTCTGCAGATGCTTGGGTTTTAAAAGTTGAGCTTGTTTGAGTGGGTTTTGGAAAAGTGGGATCTTCCCATATGAAGAAGATTCAATTTTGAATTGTCATTTAAACTATGCATTTGAAAGTTTCTGGATGATCACAAAGTGGGCCTTGATACCTTGTTAGGAGTACATTCAAGGGGTGCAAAGATCCAGAAAAGTTTCTGTTAGGTTTTGAAAGTTTGAGACAGCCAAAGTAGGCATGGGAGTTAAATTGGTCAAAATGACCATTCACTTCATATATTTGTTTTGATTTACTTGTTTTTAGGAAAAGTGTGGGAAATGTTTTAGATGATGTTCATTTCACCTAAGAAACATTTTACAAGCAATGGATCACACAAACAAGGTGGTTTTTAAAGAAATTCAAAATCCATGCATACACATATACATGCATTCATGATTTCCTTTAGAAAGTTTTTGTTAACCCTAATCTTGATGATTAGTGTTTGATGATCTAAGTTTGGTATTTTTGGGATGTTACAAACCTTCCCCCCTTAAACAAAATCTCGTCCCGAGATTTGAAAAAGGACGAAAAGATTACCTAGGATTTGAAGAGATCTGGAAACTCCGTCCTGATGTGATCTTCACGTTCCCAGGTAGCTTCCTCTTCTGTGTGGTTGCTCCACTGAATCTTGAGAAACTTGATGCTTCTGGTTCTGGTAGTTCGAAAGGCTTCTTCCAATATACGGATGGGTACTTCGGGATAGGTTAGGTCATCGTTGATCTCTATGGTCCGGTGATCGATATTTTTGAACACTTCGGTCTTCTCGGGGACTTCGAGACACTTGCGAAGTAACGAGATTTGGAACACATTGTGCACAACTGACATCTCTTCAGGTAGTTCCAATTGATATGATACTTCTCCTCGACGGTTCAGAATTTTGAAAGGTCCGATATATCTGGGGGCTAACTTTCCTTTGAGTTGGAAACGCTGCATTCCCTTCAATGGCGACACTTTCAGATAAACAAAATCTCTGATGTTGAAGGCGAGGTCTCGATGTCTCTTGTCGGCGTAACTCTTCTGTCGGGATTGGGCTGTCTTGAGGTGCTCACGAATCTTGTGAACCTTCTCTTCTGCTTCTCGTAGGATGTCGGGTCCGAAGATCTGACTCTCTCCTACTTCCGACAAGTTCAAAGGGGTGCGACACTTTCTTCCGTACATGAATTCAAATGGGGCCATTTGCAAACTGGCTTGGTAACTATTGTTGTAGGAAAATTCTGCAAACGGCGGACAGTCTTCCCATTTGGATCCATATTCTAGCACACATGCTCTAAGCATATCTTCGAGTATTTGGTTTGCTCGCTCCGTTTGTCCATCGGTCTGAGGGTGATAAGCGGTACTGAAATCTAGGCGGGTTCCTAAACCTTCTTGGACTTTCTTCCAGAATCTCGAGGTAAACTGAGTTCCTCGATCCGAGACTATGTTCTTGGGGACTCCATGCAAACTAACGATTCTAGCGATGTATAACTCCGCTAGCTTCGAACTCTGGTAGGTGGTTTTGACGGGAAAGAAATGGGCTACTTTGGACAATCTGTCCACTATGACCCAAATAGAGTCATTTCCCCTACTAGAAGTAGGTAGTCCAGTGATAAAGTCCATTCCTACAGAATCCCATTTCCATTCCGGAATCTGCAAAGGTTGCAACAATCCAGCGGGTCGTTGATGTCCTGCCTTGACTCGCTGGCATATGTCACACTTGGCGATATAGCTTCCGATTTCTCTCTTCATCTTATGCCACCAAAATTGCTCTTTCAAATCTTGATACATCTTGGTTCCTCCGGGATGGATAGAATAAAGAGTATCATGAGCCTCCTTCAAGATAACTTCTTTCAACTCCGAATCTGCTGGTACACAAAGGCGTCCTTTGTACCACAGAAGTCCTTCTTCGTCCTCGGTGAATCCGGGTACTTTGCCTATACCGATACGACGCTTGATTCCGTCGATACTAGCATTTCCTTTCTGCGCCTCTTTAATCTGACTGATCAAAGTGGGCTGAAGTTCTATGCTAGCCAAAAATCCTTCACTTACTAATTCCATTCGAAAATCTTCCATCTCTTTGTGCAAACTTGGTTGCTCCTTCAAAATCATGGAGTTCAAGCGGCACGGCAATCTGCTAAGGGCATCGGCTACCACATTGGCTTTTCCAGGGTGATAGTGAATGTCCAGGTCGTAATCCTTGATTCGTTCAATCCATCTTCTCTGCCTCATATTCAGCTCCTTCTGAGTGAATATATACTTTAGGCTCTTGTGATCCGAATAAATCTCACAACGATTTCCCATCAGGTAATGTCTCCATGTCTTCAGGGCTAGAACTACGACTGCGAGTTCGAGGTCATGGGTTGGGTAATTTTGTTCATGTTGCTTCAATTGTCGCGATAGATAAGATATAACTTTGCCTTCTTGCATTAGCACACATTCGAGACCAATCTTGGATGCGTCACAATACACATCGAAGGGCTTCGTGATATCCGGCATGATCGGAATTGGGGCTGAAATCAGTCTCCTTTTGAGTTCTTGAAAACTCGCTTCACATTTGTCGGTCCATTCAAATTTCTTGTCCTTCTTCAGCAATTGGGTCATGGGTCTGGCGATACTAGAGAATCCTTCTACGAATTTGCGGTAATATCCCGCCAATCCGAGAAAAGCACGAACTTGGGTTTGAGTGGTTGGGGCTTGCCAATCTTCTACATCTTTCACCTTGGCAGGGTCAACGGCAGTTCCTCCGGCTGATACAATGTGACCGAGGAATCCTACTTCCTGTAACCAGAATTCACATTTGCTAAACTTTGCATACAACTGATGCTCTCTAAGGGTTCCAAGAATGGTCCTTAGGTGTAGCTCATGTTCTTCTTCTGATTTGGAATAAATCAGAATGTCATCGATGAAAACAATGACAAACTTATCCAGGAAGTCCATAAAAATCTTATTCATGAGGTTCATGAAGTAAGCGGGGGCATTGGTTAATCCAAAAGACATGACTGTATACTCATACAATCCATATCTGGTGGTAAAGGCAGTCTTTGGGATATCCTCTGCACGAATTTTGAGTTGATGATAGCCAGTTCTAAGATCAATCTTAGAAAACACCTGGGCACCAGTCAACTGATCAAACAAATCCTCTATCTTGGGCAAGGGGTACTTGTTCTTGATGGTGACATCATTCAACTTTCGATAATCCGTACACAAACGGTTACCTCCATCCTTCTTGTCCACAAACAATACATGTGATCTCCATGGGGACGCACTTGGTTGAATCAATCCGGTTTCCAACATGGAATCCAGCTGCTTCTTCAGTTCTTCTAGTTCTGACGGGTTCATACTATAGGGTCTCTGGGCTATGGGTCCTGTTCCGGGGATTAGTTCAATGATAAACTCGATATCCCTATCTGGGGGCATACCGGGCAAAACATCTGGAAATACATCGGGGTATCCGCAGACTATCCGAACTTGGTCAATGGTAGGTTGGGCTATACTCCTGTTACACTTGAATTGGCGGGGTAAGGTTTCAGATATATGCTCAACTGATATTCCGGCGGTACTGGTCATGGTGATGGCTTTCTTGGCACAGTCAATCAATCCTTTATGTTTGGACATCCAATCCATTCCTAGTACTACTTCCAAACCTTTAGTTCCGAGTACTATTAGGTTAGCATAAAAATCTATGCCATGGATTCGGATAGGGACAACCTTGCAAATTTTCCTAGCCTTGGTGGTTGATCAGGGAATTTGTACAATCATCACATGCTTCAGTTTGGTTGGTTGAATTTTACTAGTGCAGGCAAATTCTTCGGTGACAAATGAATGCGATGCACCAGAGTCAAACAACACTCTTGCAAGTACTGAATTAACAGAAAACATCCCAGCACGACGTCTGGCGCTTCCTAAGCTTCTTCAGCATGCATGAGAAAAAGACGGCCATTGCGGTTGAGTGAATTCCCTGGGGCAAATCTTCTTCCTGGCTGAACACGACGCTGCTGCTGAGCTGGTACATTGGTGTTGGGGGCTGTAGCATTCTTCTTGTTGGGGCACTCGTTGGAATAGTGGCCTTTATTTCCACAGTCATAACAGGTCACTTGTGACTTGTCCTTGGCTGCGACAGGCACAACATTGCTTCCAGTCCTCGGGGCAGTGTTGGGGTTGGCGGTAGCATTGTTGGTGTTGAACTTGGGTGGGGCACGGGTAAAATTGCTAGAGTTGCCGGGGTTGCTATGATTTCCTACGTTTCTAGGGTTTCCATGGTTGGGATAGGTTGGACGGGTCATAGGGGGTCTGTTGGTTCTTGGGGCAAATCCTGGAGATGGGTTGGGGCGATACTTTGGGGTCTGATGGGTTCCTGGTTGATGTATCATGCGACGCTTGCGGTTCTCATTGGCCTGGTTGATCTTTCCCTCCATATGGATAGCAGAGTCGACAAGGGCTTCAATATCAACAAAGGGGATATTGACTAATACCGTCTGCATCTCGTCATGCAGACCATTCAGGAATCTTTCTTTCTTCTTGGCTTTGATGTCTATCTCGTCCGGGGCATACCTAGCTAATGACAAAAATTTGTCACGGTATTCCACTACAGTCATCCTTCCTTGCTTCAACTCCCTGAACTCGTCTCTCATTCTCTTGATCAAACCTGGTGGCACATGGGTTCTGCTGAACTTGACCTTGAATTCCTCCCATGTCATCATCTGGCCTCCGGTCATGGCACGAACACTGTTCCACCATGCCCTGCGATCTCCGGCTAGATAATGGGTGGCGAATAGGACTTTCTCGTTGGCTTCCACTCCTGCTACTTCTAAGTTATTTTCCATGGTTTGCAGCCAATCATCGGCATCTAGGGGTTCTTCTGACTTGGTGAAAACGGGTGGGTTGGTATTTTGGAAATTCTTGAGCTTAGATCCATGGTTGTCCTGATTTCCATGGCCTTGGTTGTTGTGGGCTAGCTGGGCTATCTGTTGCAGAGTGGCTAGGTTGGCTTGACGTTCCGCTCTTTCAGCTTCGCGGTCAGAAGTCAACATTTGCAGGATCTGCAACATCGGGTCCGGGGCTGAACCACTTCCTCCACGTGGCATCTGAAGATTGATATAGATTATGAGAAAAGAGGGAAATTTCTAAGGTTTTGGGTTTTTGAAAAGTTTTCAGAGCTTGACTCAGGTTTTTCTAGCAACTTGCTTTTTCATTCATTCACTCATAGCACATAGTACAACACATACCACAACAAAGAAAAACAGATGGTTTTAAGAACCATTCTGGAAACTACGATACAGTGGGACCGACTACTACTTACTACGCTAGTGCTCAGTGCTACTACTCCTCGGAGTCTGTGGCTTCATCATCTTCCGCATCATCGATGAAGGCGAAATCATCCTCATCGGTGAAGAAGTCCATGGCCTGATCCTCCAGAAAATCATCGTCATCGCTGAGATAGGAGTAAGGGTCTCCACGAAGATCCTCTCCGGCATTCTCCCTTTCCTCTAACTGCATGTCTCTCTCGTGGATGGTCTCTTCCAGAGAGGAGATGCGATGGCGAAGACGAGCAATAATGCGCTCCTTCTTGTTGAGCTGACGGCGGCGAGACTTGCAATCCTTTGCTAGCATAGCGATGGTCTGGTCCTTCGTCTTGATGATGGCAGACTTGTGGTTGCAATAGTCATGGCAGTTGTCCAACTCCTGCTGACGATCATACATCATGAAGCTAAGGTGGTCCAATTAAGTCTTCAGCTCGGGGTGGTATGGGGCTTCTAGTGGTTGGCCATTTGCATCACGCCTTGGGCAAAACTCAAAGCGAGTACCCTTGATCTGATTGATGCTCTGCCCACACAGACGGGAAAGAGCTTCCTGCATTGCTCTGGCAAGTCCATCGAGCCAATTGTTTTCCCTCAAGGTAAACTGAATTCCCTCCGCAGTGGGAGGTTCAATCTTTCCTCGGAGGCTTGCAACAATTAGCCACTGCAGATCTTCTCCTCGATCATTGAGCTGAGCTCCGAAGAACTCGGGGTGCGGACGCTCCAAAAGTTCCGAAAGCTGATCCAGATCCCTCTCAAAGATAAGGTCTCCACCATTCCCCAGTTGGTAAAACTTGCTGTACTTCACGTCCATCTATAAAAATAGAGGATGAGTAGATTAGCAGAGTGATCAAGTGTGTCAAAATTTTATCTATTTTGCAAGAGTTTTTGAGGAACATGAAGTTTTATTAAAGAATTAAAGAGGTAAGAATGATTTTCGTAAATATTTTTGTTCTTTGGTTTTGAAACTAAGTTTTTGGTTCAACGTCCCATGTAACTAGGGTCTCCTATGGTCAGGATGGCTCTAATACCAACTTGTCAACACCCGGATTTTTCAATCCTAGATGCCTGTTATGCCATACATCGCAATCCCAGGATTACCATTTTTGCGAGACATAACAGAATTGGATACCATAGTACTTCATCCATTACAAACGATACATAAGTTCTTACACAAATAGGGATCTCATGATCCAGTTCTTAATACAACATCAAGCAGCGGAATACGTAATAATAACGGTAGCGTAGGCGGAGCTCCATCTTCGGGGTCACAGGCAATGCTGACGATGGGAGATGATCCTAGTTGTCGTAACCTTCCTGGGGTCCATCCTCCAGGTACTCCTCTTCATAGTCTGGCCATGGGAATAGCCAGGGACAAAGCCATGAGTACTCTTTAAGTACTCGCAAACTAGTACTAACAAGTAAAGGGGTTTTTGGATAATAGGACACTACGCTCTAGGGTTGTTTTGCAAAAGCCAGATTTATCTCTACTAGGTTCCAGAGCTAGTCACAATTTTATAATTCCTAAGTGGGATCTTGTAATTCAGGTCACAACTCTGTTGTGGTCAAGTCAAAGTCTCAATTCATTCCACAAGTCATTTTGAAAAGTCTGACGGGGGAACAGTATGGCCACTCCAACTGTCCATAACCGCGGACGCGGCTATTCGAATAGTTTGACACTCTGCAGATATTGTACACTTTCACCACAACATTCGATACATCCGTCAGGAACAAATCCTGAATTCACCATACTCAGTATGCGGATAATCAATCCTAACCTTTCGATTACACGCCCTAGTATAAGCACCTCTCCTGTGAGTTTGGCCTCCCAACCATGACCACTGTCATCTTGGGTACTGCACAGGTGGACAATCTTCACAAGGTAGCCTCAGCTCAGACCTTGGCCGGGAGGGAACTAATACTAAGGTATATAAGTTTCCAGTCAAGCCCTACCCAATATTCGGGTACTATGGTTGTACGCTAAAATTGGAATGGTATCGCATCCAGACAACCATCAGTTTTATAAAGGGGCTAAAGCTCATGCCTCAACATGTTCATCACCAAAATCATCAAGTGTTTGGAAACACATGTCTAAAACATTTCAATAGAATGATCCATCATTCCAAGGTTTTCATAACCAGTTTTCCACCAAGTATTCCCATCTAAAAGTTGATCAAGTTTTAAGCTTAGCACTAGCATCTACAGGTGGGGGTAGTAATGATGAGGGGTGGTAACTAGTGGAGTTTCACTAAGTCCAACCTTATATCTTAGTCTGATATCAAGGTTTCTAGCTTAGGCCAAATTTTATGCTCTTTATGCAACCTTCAGCACAACTGTCTGGTATCTACCAAACTCTTAGGTAGACTCTAAGTAAGCTTTGATAAAGAAATAAAGTAAGAAGCTTGCCATAAAACTAGGATTGGTTTAACAAGTAGGTAGGATCACAAGTATGGGTTTGTGGTATCAGTAGGGTATCTTGCAAGGGTTAGCTTGCATCAATATCAGTATAAGCTTGCATAGTTACTAGCTTGCCTTGTGCAGAGCAGTGGTTGAAGTTCTCCTCGGCTTCCTCTTCGTAGTATCCTCCTTCCTCCTCGTAGTATCCTTGGTCGGTACTAGCGTCTATGAATAAATACGAGGTACACAATCACCAAACAATACTTAACTACTTGCAATCACCACACACAAGGGTCCTATGGATGATCTAGAATCATCCCTAACATTACAAGGTTAAGGCTTGATTTAATTCCTTTTATTTTTAGAAAAGTAATTTCTACTCATTGAAAAACTACTTAAGATTTAATATTCTCCAAACCAAATATGGGATCATGTTGACACATGTCATCACCACATATTGTAGTCCATGGGAATGTGATTTAAAGTGGTGTCACAATTTAATAAGGTTTTACCCTTTTATTTTAATTAATTAAAGTGGCTAGAAATGCTTATGTAGCATTCTTTTATTCCTTGAACAATATTTCTGCAAGTAAACCTATATATTTTTATATATTCTGAAAGGTATGGTTAAATGTGATTTTTGAGAGTTGGAATCAACTCAAAAGCCTTTATGGTTTAAATTTGAAAAATGTTTGAATGCAGAAAAGCTTCTGCCTTGTTATTTTTACTATGGGTGATCTACAGATCCAAATGACTTGAATCCAATGGGCTTGGATTAAGCATTCACAGACCTTTCCAACAAAATTGGTTTCATCCAATTTGGTGCACTGAATCGATCTGGGTTGATTTTTTAAGTTGGGTACAGAAGTGTGTTTGAATTTAAAAAGAAAAAGGTTTAATTTGAATTGCTGGGCTGCGCGGGAAATTCTAACGGGCCGGCCTGCTAAGAGCAGTGCTTCCGCGGGCTGCTTAAGTGGGTGTCCCCACTCGTCAGTGACACGGGGCTGGGCGAAGCGGTATGGGGCAACGTGGATTGTTCGATCTAGTTCTAATCCAACGGCTGATGGTCATCATCGACGCGAGACAACTCCGGCGAGAACGAAACCTAGCGCGGCCAGTGAGGGGTGCTGGGGGCTCACCGGGGTACGGGCGAGGGTCGGCGAGGCGGGCGAACGACGAAGTCGACGACGGCGAACCTCCTGGTACCGGTGGCTTCTCCTGGGGCGGCTCCAATCGCTGGCTCCCTTCTTCTCCGGCAGTGGCAGGCTCCAGTGAAATTCCGGCGAGGTGGTGCTCGCCTTGCTCTGAGAATGGTGTGGCACGATCAGTGAGGACAGGGGAGTGAGATGGTGTGAAGAAATCGTACGGGGGTGGCCTCTATTTATAGTCGAGCGAGGGGACCGTCGGGGCGCACGGTGAGCTCGTCGGGAGCGACGTTACATGCGGCTAAAGGCATGGGCAAAGGTAGGGGACGGTGCTGTGTCTCCTGGCGATGCTCAATGACATGGTCGTGAGGCATGGGGCGGTGTGGTTTGGTCTGGAACGGCCGGTGCTCTGCGCGGCAGAGGCGGCGTCTTCGACGGCGGGTGGTGGCTGTATGGCATGGGGCGGCAAACAGGGATGTCTGGCGGACTCCTGGGTCGGTGGTGATCGTGTGTGCACGCGGTGAGGGCGGCGCGCGGTCTGTGGATGTTGGTCGAGGGTGGCGCTCTGGCGCACGCTCGGCATGGTCTAGGCGCGGCTTGTGCGCGTGGTCCAGGGCTTGGCAACGCTCGCGGCTGGGACAGGCAGTGGCGGTGGACGGTGGGCTGCCTCCCAGACATGCTGGCTAGGCTTGCTGCTGCTCCTAGCTTGCTGTCCACAATGGGGTGGCATTGAGGTGCTCGGCTGTTCACCATTAATGGCAATGGCAAGCTCACATGGGTGCTAGTGTTGGGCTAATCTTTCTAGATGATCTACTGGGTTGTGTGTGAGCTAACTAGGGAACAAGTTAGGCAAGAATCACTGCACACTATAGTGTTTGATGTTTTGTTTGATTTGTGTCTGCAACCTGTTTGATGAAATGGCCGCATGAAATCAAGTTTTGAATTTTGAAATGATTTTTGGTGGGTTTGCTAGATTTGTGCTGGTGAGTCTGCTTGGGTTTTGAAAGTTGAGCTTGTTTGAGTGGGTTTTGGAAAAGTGGGATCTTCCCATATGAAGAAGATTCAATTTTGAATTGTCATTTAAAATATGCATTTGAAAGTTTTTGGATGATCACAAAGTGGGCCTTGATACCTTGTTATGAGTACATTCAAGGGGTGCAAAGATCCAGAAAAGTTTCTGTGAGATTTTGAAAGTTTGAGACAGCCAAAGTAGGCATGGGAGTTAAATTGGTCAAAATGACCATTCACTTCATATATTTGTTTTGATTTACTTGTCTTTAGGAAAAGTGTGGGAAATGTTTTAGATGATGTTCATTTCACCTAAGAAACATTTTACAAGCAATGGATCACACAAACAAGGTGGTTTTTAAAGAAATTCAAAATCCATGCATACACATATACATGCATTCATGATTTCCTTTAGAAAGTTTTTGTTAACCCTAATCTTGATGATTAGTGTTTGATGATCTAAGTTTGGTATTTTTGGGATGTTACAACGTCCGTGGCCCGATAACTCTTACCTTGGGTGGTTCAAGGCCCGGCCAAACCCATCTCTCTTTCGGCCCACTGTGTACAATGGTTTTAAGGACTTATCCATTTCCTTGCAAAAAACAACTGCCGAAATCCCTATCCCCTTAACTCCCTCGCCTGCGGAAACCCCAAACTCGCCCTGCTCGTCACCGGCGAAGTCTGGAGAAATGGCCAACATTCCGATTGATCCTGCGCCGTTCCTGCCAGACGGCTTTCAAGTTCTGCAAGTGGCTGGAAGAACCCGCGTCAAGAGGGTGGTGGTCCCGCGTTGGCCTAAAGCGCATGAACAGTATGCTATTGCTTCCATTAATCCCCTCCCCCTGGTCAAGTCCCTTTTGAGAATATTCGAGATGTTCTGCTTGACTTTCTCAATAATGAAGTTCGGGTAGATTTTCGGGATGTCCAGGCTTGTCCTTTTGGGGCCGCCTATGTGCAATTTCGCCATGTTAGTGACAGGGATAGGCTCATTGCGGCCAGCCCCATTCCTTTCCAAGATGTGCATGTCTCTTTCGTTAAGCACAATGAGGGTGAAAATTGGAGAAGGACCCAATTCAACAACGAGTGCTGGGTGATGCTAGTTGGACCCCCTCTGGACCACTAGCACACTGAAGATCTGAACTCTGTCTTTGCTGATATTGGGAAGGTTCTTCTCTGGGAGAGGGACCAGGAGCATAAAGGAAGAATTCTGGCGAAAATTCGAGTTACTGACATGGTGGAGATCCCCAAGAGTGTGAGGTTCACTATTGGTGACTTGGTGGAGACTGAATCTTGGACCTTTTCTGTTGAAGTTTTACAGAGTGACTTGCTTGGGGGGCCCACCATAGGAGGACCCACTGCCTGCTGGCAATGAGGACCCACATCCTATTCCTGTCTTTGGGCCTAGATCCTCCCTCCTCCACCACCCCTACCTGCTCCTGTTGGTGAAGCTGGTGGCTAGGGTCAGTGGTTGGCGCCACCACCTCCTCCTCCTGGTGGCAACAATGTGGGATGGGACCCATGGGAAGCTGCTGCTGCCCCAGTGCAGGGCCCTGTGGTTGCCCCTGGTGAAGATATGCATGTGGATGACCACAACCTCCCCCCTTAGGATGTTAACAGTGCAGTTACTGGTGCTATACTTGTAAATGATTGGGAGTCAGATGATGAGGACTCTGTTAATGCTGATCCTGCTTCTGTAGAGGGTCATGCAGTTATTGAGGAGCCTCAGGGAGTTGGTATTGGAGAAGGCCTGCAGAACATTCTTCAAAATTACCTGGAGGAGGATGATCTTAACTCTGATGAGGAAGGGAGGGTTGAGAGTCCAATGGACACTAGTGATGTGGCTGGAGAAATCAATGATTGGATGTTAGAAGATAAGCACCTTCTCTCCCCTAATGAAGCTCATCTGCAGGTTGGCATGGTCAGAACTTTCGTTTCCTTCCCTGATGTCCATGCTGCAAAACAAGGTTTTTCCCAACAAGGATTAGAGCTCTGGGAAAGTTACTTTGCCCCCCATATTCAAAAGGATTCTTCATCAAGGGGCTCATTCATGTGTGACATTCCTGTAAGTTGGTTTAATTTTATTACTCTCATGCTTGCTACCCCTGAAAAGTTCAATTGGGTCAGAAGCTTTCTTACCTCCCCCCTATGGGAAATTATTAAAGAACCTATTGCTGGGGAAAATTCAATCTCTTTCATCATCCCTAATGAAAGAATTTCACAAATGGCTCCTCCTTGCCTAGGCATTGAGGCCAAGCAGTCTTCTTGCTCTCCTTCCACTCCTTCCAGAAAGAGAAAGGGCAAGGAACCTCTGGTTGAATCTGAGGTGAGAATAAGTCCTCGAATTGTTGAATTAAATGGGGGTTTCAAAAGTCATTTAAACTGCTCAATCTCAGACCGTCTGACATGTAATGCTGCTCCACCATGTTTAAATCCTAAAGTAGTTAAAAACCTTGCTGCTTCTTTCTGCAAGGTAAAGGATGGTGACCTGGACAAAAGACTGCTCAAGAAAGGGAAAGCCACTGAAGTAGCAGTCAAGGATCCCACCAAAGGCACCAACAAAGGGAATGGCTCCTCAACCGTAAGTCTTGGGGGCAAGAAGAAATCTGGGGCTGCTGGTACCTATGGACAGCAAGCCAAGAAGAAGCCCTCTATTTAGGTGTCCAATGTATCACAAACTGTCTTTTGCTGGAACCTTGTTGGTTCCCTGTTCTGAACCTTGTAATAGTGGTCACATGCTGTGTTTGTTACCTGTTGTGGCTATGGATGATGAATTTGTCAGTGAGTTGAAGTTATGGAATGCCTTTTTCTTATTTGCTGGTGCTCCTTTCTTTTGGGTGATGACATTGGTTGTTTCACCCCTCAATCAAACCTCCAATATGGTTTTTTATGGATAATAAAAGAATATGGAAGACTTTAAATTGGAACATTAGGGGCATTAATTATGATAAAAAGTGGGTTGCCCTCAGAAATAAGATTGATGAATCTAGTTGTGACATTATTTGTCTCCAAGAAACTAAGAGGGAAGAATTTGATATCTCTTACATCATGAAATTTTGTCCCTACAAATTTGACAAATTTGAATTCCTTCCCTCTAGGGGGCTTCTGGGGGTCTGATTATCATTTGGAATAGCACTTTGTTTTTTGGGCAACTCTCTTTTCAAAATGAATTCTCCATCTCTATTACTCTGACCTCACTTTTTTCCAATGAAACCTGGATTCTCACCAATATTTATGGGCCCTGCTTAACTGAAAAAAAGCAGAATTCTTGGAATGGTTTGCAAATATTGATATGCCTGATGATATGGACTGGCTCATTGTGGGTGACTTCAACTTTATTAGAAAACCCTCTGACAGAAATAGGCAGGGGGTGATGTGAATGACATGCTCCTTTTTAATGAAGCCATTTGCAACCTGGGACTCATAGAGTTACCCCTTAAAGGTAGGCAGTTCACTTAGAGCAACATGCAAAAGGAGCCTCTTCTTGAGAGATTGGACTAGTTCTTTACATCTGCCTCCTGGACACAAAGATATCCCTCAACTTTTGTTGTCCCTCTTACCAAGCCAACTTCTGATCATCTGCCTTGTGTCATCTCTATTGGCACAATGATTCCAAAAGCCCAGGTTTTTCAGATTTGAGAACTATTGGATGCATCACAGTGACTTTAAATCAATTGTTCAAAATGCTTGGAACATTCCAGTTGGTTTTCCTGACTCTGCTAAGAGAATTAATGCTAAATTCAAAAATGTCAGAAGAGGGTTAAAGATCTGGGCAAAGAATTTTCCTTGTTTGAAAACTCAAATTAGTAATGTCAATGCAACTATTGATCTTTTGGATGTCTTGGAGGAAATTGAGAACTCTTACTGTACTGGAATGGAATCTCAGGGACTTGCTAAAAAATCTTGTAATCACACTGCTACAAGATCAGAATGCTTATTGGAAGCAAAGAGGAAAGGTCAAATGGGTCAAGTTGGGAGATTAGAACACAAAAATTTTCATTCAAAAGCTACCATCATCTTCAGGCATAACTACATCTCCATGCTCAAAAATGAATCCAATGAGGAAATTCATGATCATTCTGGTAAAGCTGAACTCCTTTGGCATGCCTTTAAGGATAGAATGGGCACTTCAGATAAGCCTGAAATGCACTTTGACCTTAGTGAGTTGGCAGGGGAATGTCTAAGTCATGAGGAAAGAGATGCTTTAGAACAGCCATTTTCTGATAAAGAAATTAAAGATCTGCCTAATGACAAGTCTCCTGGCCCTGATGGTTTTAACAATGAATTCATTAAGAACTGCTGGCCTATTATTAAGGATGATGTTAAACAACTTCTTTGGGATTTCTTTGAAGGCAAGACTTCTTTGGAAATCATTAATGCCTCTTTTTATCACCCTCATTCCAAAAAATGAGACTCCATTGACAGCTGCAGATTTCAGGCATATTTCTCTGCTAAACAGTGTCTTCAAGCTTATAACCAAGATCCTGGCCAATAGACTTCAAAAAATTATCCTTAAGCTTGTCCAAAAAAATCAATATGGATTTTTGAAGCAAAGATCAATTCAGGACTGCTTAGGATGGGCCTTTGAATTCCTTTTTCAATGTCACAAATCCAGAGAAGAAATTTTAATTCTGAAGCTTGACTTTGAAAAGGATTTTGATAAAATTGAGAATTCCACCATTATCAATATTCTCAAAGCCAAAGGTTTTGGTGAGAAATGGATTAATTGGATTCAGCTGATTTTTGGATCTGCTTCATCTGTTGTACTGTTAAATGGAGTGCCTGGGAAAAAATTCTACTATAGAATAGGTGTAAGGCAAGGGGATCCCTTATCCCCCCTTTTGTTTGTTCTTGATGCGGATCTCCTCCAGTCCATTCTCAAGAAAGCAATGTGCCTTGGTCTTTTATCTCTTCCCTTAGAAGGTGTTTTCTGCCCAGATTTCCCTATCATTCAGTATGCAGATGACACCCTATTGGTCCTTAAAGCTGACTCAAACCAATTGATGTGCCTTAAAGCCCTGCTTCAAACTTTTGCTCTTTCCACTGGACTCAAGGTTAATTACTCTAAATCTAGCATGATGCCAATCAACATGGATCCTAATAGGCTAAGGAATTTTGCTAATACAATTTCCTGCCTCACTGGATCACTTCCCTTCACTTATCTTGGACTGCCTTTAAGCATCAACAAGCCTGCAGTGGAACATTTTCTACCTATTGTCCAGAGAGTGGAGAGAAGATTATGTGGAATTGTTGATTTCCTAAACTATGGGGGAAAGCTACAACTGGTCAAATCTGTCTTATCTTCCCTTCCCAATTATTATATGAGCTGCTTTGAAATTCCTATCACTATTAAAGATTAGCTGATCAAATACATGAGGCAATGCCTGTGGAGGAAAAAAACCACTGATGTTCAAGCTAGAGGACAAGCACTAGTGGCCTGGAACAAAGTTTGTAGACCAAAGGATCATGGAGGTTTGGGTGTTCTTGATCTTAACATTCAGAACTCGACTCTCCTATTGAAAAATCTAGATAAATTCTAAAATCACAAAGATATTCCCTAGGTTCATCTTGTTTGGAACACTAATTATAGCAATGGAAAATTATCTGGAAGAATTTTTGAGGGGTCCTTTTGGTGGAAAGATCACCTGAAACTAGTTGATATCTTCACAGGAATTGCAAAGTGTTCGGTGGGAGATGGAAAGTCCTCTCTCTTTTGGACTGATATGTGGAAATAAGAATGCTTGCAGCATAAGTTTCCTCACTTACTGTCTTTTGCAAAAAATCCACATATCTCTGTCAGTGAGTTCATTCAGACACCCAATATGCAGGACCATTTCTTTCTCCCTCTATCTCAGGAATCTTATTTTTGACTATCAGTGCCTGGAGCAAATTATCAGTGAGGGGATATAGGAAGAAACAGACAATTGGAGCTACATTTGGGGCAGTGATTCTTTCTCTGTTAAAATGGCCTATTCATCTTTATCTGGGCATCAGACAGTTCAGCCTCATTTCTCATGGTTATGGAAGTCTTCTTGACAGCAAAAACACAAGTTCTTTTTCTGGATTTTGCTCCTTGATAGGCTAAACACCAGGAACCTTCTGAAGAGGAAAAGAGTCTCTCTGATCACGTATGATTGTGTGTTCTCTGGTTGCATTAGTGAGGAAACATTAAAGCATTTATTTTGGGACTGCCCTTTTGCAAAAGCGTGTTCGGATGACATCTGCCCTGTCAGAGATAATGATTTAAATCTCTTTGAGGCGTTGGCTAATATAAAGAGTAGATTAAAAGTCCCCTTTGCAATGGAAATTATTATTCTGGGGACTTGGGGCATCTGGATGTGCAGAAACAATGAAATCTTTAACAACAAGCGTGCTTCCCTTGATGAATGGAGGGCCATTGTTTCTCAAGAATTAAGATGGGTTCTGTTTAGAATCAAGAAAAAATATTTCTAGGATCTCAAAGCCTGGATCAATAAAAATTTGGATGGGAGATAGCTAGCCTTGTTTTGCTTATCCCTCTTTGAGGTGGCCTTGGTTTTGTAAATATTTACTTATGTAACTCATTATGATATATAAAAATTGTAGCGGGGTTTTTTACCCTACTTTTTTACCCTCAAAAAAAGTCATCGTTAAATGTGTGGGAGGCAGTATGGATCTCCAGGTCCCTCTTCTGATTATTGATCCGAGAGGGGTCTCGATAATGTTTGCATTATTCGCGAACCATAGGGTGACACACTTAAGAGACACCGACACCATTTGGAACAAATAGTTTCTAGACGAAAAAATTTACAATACGCAGGAATTTATTTCACTAGACACCGGAATTGTTTCGGGTGAAATTGTTGTTTCTGCATGTGAAATAGAATACTAGCAAGGGGTTTTATGTGAATGTTTGTTGATTAATGTAATTGACAAATTCTGAATAAATAAATAAAAGGAGTTTTATTTAAAGAGAGATTACATTAAATTTGGTGGAAATTTAATGGGAATATGGCAGGGTTTTTGAGTGGAGAAATGAAGGGGAAAATTGTGAGTGGGAGCTCCACCCACATAATTGAGGAAGGGGTAGGGGCATCCTCCTTGGCCGGTGGCCACACCCCTTGGGGTGCCCCCTCCTATATAAATCCCCCTCTCCCTCTCACATACTTACACCTCCTGGTGAAGGATCTCTCTCCCCCTCTAGTTTATCCCCCATGGTCTCGGACTAGCGAGATACATGTTCCTAGTGGATTTTCGTTTGGAAAGAGTTGTTGCTTCCGTTGCATCGCTGGAGCGAGGAGGAGGAGGTTGTTCGGTGGCTTGAACGTGTGTGCGAGCATGGATGCACTGCTATTTTGTGGCGCTGGACTTCTTCTCGATCTTGAGATCGGCAAGCATTCGTCTACATCATCCATGATTACAGCCTCATTAAAATTTGTTGGTATACAAGGGTATGTTCTCTATGGATGTATATCACCCGTTGCTTGTATCTAGTAGATAGATCTTGGTACATAGTTGTTCCCATCGTAGTATTTTTTGTTTTCTATGCTGCTAACCCTAAAGTGGTATCAGAGCCGGATCTATGCGTATGCTTTGCACGGGTAGTACACATATGAGTATGTGGTAAATTATGATCATGTTATTGCTTCTTGTTTGTACTTTGGATATTGGTGACATAGTGGGATGAAGCGGCCCGGACAAACTTTACATATCCTTGCATATGAGACCTTTTCCACGCTTAACATGCAACTAGTTTTGCATAAGTGGCTAGCGGGTGTCTATCTCTCCTACTATAGTCAATATATGATTTATAACGAGTTGCTAATAATTTGGTTATCCTCGTTGTGGTTCCATGTTCGTAGGTAAAAACGGTTCTATCTTTGAAAGCCCTAAGCCACGTAAAACTTGTAATGGATAAATTAGAAGCGTCTAGTTTAGATTGTTGCTGGGCTAGTGTCATGATATGGTAATGTTGTAAGTTGATGTATAGTAGATACTCTTACAACACACCTAACGTGTAAGTTCCATTGACCTTGGCCTTACACACAAAGGAATGATAAAGATCATACCACGATGCACATGATAGTGATCAAGTGCAAGAACCATATCATTTCACTTTTCACATATGATGTTGTTGCATCTTATATTGCTTGTTTGATATTTTATTAGAATTATAAGATGATCTCTCATTTAGATATCAAGATAAAAAATTGTGTTCTCCCTTAAGTATGCACCGGTTATGTTTCGTCGCTTCAAGACATAACGTGATGATCAGACTTGGTATAGTTGATTTGGTTCATGTAATCACCAAAAATACACGAGGGATGTCGTTTTTGAGTAGGATTTCATTTCTAATTTGGATTAGTAAAACTCAATTTATCATAAATTAAATCAAAGTGTATTTGCATAATTTGTTGTAGTCATTGGCATTCGTTCACCACCTTATGCTTAGTTGTAATTGAGATACTAGAACTATAGAATTATGGATATTTACTTTACGAACTAGTATCATATTTCTTTAAGTGTCAGTTTAAAGTTTGAAAGTACTATTGCAAACTTTCAGCAAACCCCATGAAATTTAATAATTAGTATTAAATCAAGAGTGACAATTTTAGTGTTAGTATCTAAAATATCATGTTTGCCTCCATGATTCTTGATATTCAAAAGTTGTTTTAATATCGAGGTTATCTTGGAGCTGAAAGAATTGTTTTAAAAACCAACATGTGTGATAGATATTATGATATCTGAAACAATGTTTTGGTTGCAATATGATAGAGTATAATATATGTTCTCATATTGGATGAGAATTTGCGAAGGTTGGAGATGTTAGACATCCTAATCCTCCAAAAAAGGTTTTGGAAAGTAAAATTTTACTCGCGGTTCACCTTTATAAGCTGTAATAGCTTGATTACGAAAGTTGTCATGATAAGGATGGATAGAATATGTAGGTAAAATGTTTACCACACTGAAATATTACTAAAGAATTGATTTTGAAAGAACACCAAACATTTTGATGATGGTGATCAACTTCAAAGTGCAAGTTCAAAGGTATTAGTATTTGGCGATTTCTATTTTCGTGCCCCTCGTTTGTTAGTTGTACTCACTTTTTCCCAGCCTCTTAACTTTTCCTCACTTTTGCCCAGCTCCTCGTCCAAAACTCTCACATCGGTCTGAAACTCGCTCCCGTTGGGTCCCGTTAGTGGACCCTTGACATTACGTGCTGACAAGTGAGGCCGCATTCAGATGGGTCCCATAGTGGACCCTCACCGTTACGTGCTGACAAGTAGGACCCCCCCCCCTGTTACGTGCTGACAGATGGGGCCACGTTCGGTCGGGTCCCATAGTAGGACCCCCATGTTGGACTGCGTGGGGTCGGCTTGTTGGGAGTGGGACCATGTGGGGCGCGTTTGGTAGTTACATGCGCCATGTCGCCTAAATTGGAAGATTTCTTTTTTATTATTTTTATGATTGGCCTTTTTAAAAGCGCCTTTTCCCCTTTATGTCACTAACAGTTATTATTTTTTGCCCAAAAAGGCAGCGAATCTAGAGCAGCTTCTCTCTTCATTCATGGTTCCTTTTGGCCCTCGTATTTTCCCAATCTGGCAGCAAATCTAACCAGCACCATAAATATGTAGATAAACAGAGCAGATGTAGATAAAGCAGCTAATAAAGGATTATATAGTATGATACTTAAACTAGGTTCGACAATTAGGCTGCTCAGCAGCAGCAGCTTACAAGTTCAACACAGACAACAAAACAAAAGAAGCTGCTTTACAACAGCAACATCAGCACAAGATCAGTGGCCCCTCACCGCCTCTTCTAGGAGGGCCTCTGCCTCCTCCCTCTAGCGCTTACTCCACTTCCTGATGCCCAGTCCCTTGACCTTGGGTGCCTTGGGCTTGATCGGGGGCATGCAACCCTCCTTGAAGGCCACCTTCTAGAGGTTGCAGAGGTGAAAACCGAGCGCCTGGTGCTCGGCTCTGAAGGCGTTGACGTTCTTTGACAGGCCGCGGGTCTTCACATCCTCGCCATGCCTCACGAGGGACTTGAATTCGGTGGAAAGGCCCCTGGTGCAGAAGGGGAACCTGTAGACGTCATCGGCGAAGAAGGCATTGAACTGGACGGACTTTAGCTTCCTAAGCACCTGACGAGTCTTGGTGTCCGTGGAATCGTCGTATCTGCAGACATTGCTGCTATCCACCTATTACAAAAAATAATAGCGTGCAATAAGGACTTTGATTGAGATACCATGATTATCAGGATTGATTAATTGCATAAATTAACCGATTGACATCCCCTGATTATTCCCCAATCCCCAAATCTCAAACCAAATCGAATATTGATCCCAACTACATATCGGTGCTAATACTGATCCCAACTACAGATTGGTGCTAGTACTAGTCCCAACTAAGGGCATTCATCGAAATACGAGATCTAACACAAGAGGATTAGCTACTGTAAAAATACCTATCATCCAATGATTGAAAATACAAATAACTGAGCCCTAATAACACACGATCTAGCATCCAACAATGGGAATGGGGGAAGAACAAAGGAAGGGGAGAAAACCCTAGTTACCTCCGACCATGGGTCGGCTAATCTGGTGTCGAAGGGGTTCTCCGGCCTGATGGAATCGTTGTCCCTGTAGGGTTCCCAGTCATGCGGGATTTGCAGGAGAATGGCGGGGGCCTGTACGGGGACGGGGACCTCCTCGCCGGCGGCTACGGCGGAAGCAGGGACGGGGATCTGGACGGGGATGGCGACTGCCTTCAATGCCTCGACGAGGGCATGCACGGGGACGGGGGCCTCCTCATCGGTCGCCTTGGAGGCAACAATGGCCACCACGCCGTTCTTCTCCATCGCCGGCGTGGTTGGGATTTTCTTGGGGGTTTGTAGAAGGTGATGGGACAGTGGAGATGGTTGCGTGAGTGAGTGAGCGAGTGAGTGATGAGTGAGAGTGATGAGGCCTCTATAAATTTGAAGGGAGGAGACGTTTCGTTGCACCAACATGCACCGCATAACCGCGTACGCTACTGCACCGTGCACGACCACACGCGACTCTACCGCCCCGAGCACCGCGACACGCGTACCATGCGTCATGTTTTCCCCCTCATGTCTAACCTTGGACACTTAGTTGTGCTCAGTTATACCCTCAAGTGTAGCACTGGCAGTTTGGTTGTACTCAGTTTTGCCCTCCAGTAGTAACACTGTGATACACCCAATTTGCATCACCTTTATATATCATAATTTACCTCTATTCATTGATATTTGTCTTATTATGAGGTATTACTTATGGATTTTTCATATGTTTATGCATGTTGGATGATTCCTGGAGGATGGACTGCCGGAGTCTGGATTCTGATGGAAAAGAAGGCGTTTCGGTGCAATTTCGCAAAGATCAGAAAAATACCAGAAAAATATGGAAACATATTATTTTACCAGAAGACGAAGGAAGCCAGAAGGAGGGACGGAGTTGGGCCTCAGGGGGCCCACACCCCCTAGGCGCGGGCCCACCTGACCCTGCGCCTAGGGTAGGTGTGGCCCACCTGCCCGGCCTCTGACTCCGCCCCTTCGCCTATATCTTCCCTTCGGAACCCTAATACCAGGGGAGCGACCACAGATAGATTTCCGCCGCCTCTAGGGGGCGGAAAACACCGGGAGAGAAAGATCTCTCCGGCAGATAGATTTCTGCCGGGGGAATTCCTTCTCGGAGAGGGGAGACCGTCATCATCAACACCATCATCAAGCTAGGCTTCATCGGGATCATCATCATCATCCACACCATCATCCACACCATCATCTCCACCAGCACCATCACCACCACTCCGTCCCACTGTAACAATTGTGTTGGATATTGCTTTAGTTCTTAGGGGAAACTTTCCCGGTGTTGATTACTATTGTAGTTGATGCTTGTGAGTGGAACCATTGGATTATTGTTTATGTTCAGATTGTTATCCATTATCATATCATCTTTGATCTTGATCCATATGATGTCTTGTGAGTAGTTTGTTTAGTTCTTGAGGACATGGGAGAAGTCATGTTGTTAGTAGTGAATCTGTGCTGAGTTATTATTCAATGGTTTAGTATTTAAGTTGTGGTGCTATTATTCTAGTGGTGTCATGTGAACGTAGACTACATGATACTTCACTATTTATGGGCCTAGGGGAATGCCTTGTGTATTTGGCTACTAATCATGGGGTTGCCGGAGTGACAGAAATCTGAACCCCCGTTAGGGCACCTTTGCACAAGGGAGTGTGGGATCTCAGAGTTTAAGGGTGTGGTTAGATTTATATCTTAATTACTTTCCTGTTGTTACGGATGTTTGCAGGGGGTTTAATAACAAGTATGTATTAGTCATAGGAAGGGCGGTATGTTAGCACAGGTTCACCCACACAACACTTACAAATACCAAAGAAGAGTACTCAGCTATTTGAAGCGAAAGCACTTGACAGAATTCCCATGTGTCCTCGAGAACGTTTGGTACTTATAAGTATTTCCACCGGCTTGTCCTTTGCTAAGAAAGGATTGGGTCACTTGCTCCGTTTGTTCATTACTTCTGTTACTTGCTCTTTGTTTTGTTGCCTTGTCATAAAACCACTAAAAATCCGTTTGCTAAGTATTCACAGGGATTTTCTGCTCCACACCACTGTTCAGGACCTTTTGCTTCTCGTTGGGATCGACACTCCTATTTATCAAAAGTACTACGATACACCCCCTATACTTGTGGGTCATCAAGACTATTTTCTGGCGTCGTTGCCGAGGAGTGAAGCGCTATAGAAGAGTGGAACTGGTAAGGGAAACTTTCACTGTGAGTATTTCTCTTGTTACTGCTTGTTACTTTGTTTCCAATATGGATAACCCACTTGGTTTTCTGTTTGGAAAACTACTATCACTGCTAGGGTAGTAGGTGAACCACCTCCTGTTGAGATAGATCCTTCTAAGATACCTACAAGTATTGTTAATCGTGTTATGGATAATTATTATTTTGGGGATGGAACTGTCCATCCTAGTGATCACTTTCTTTTTATCCATGAATTATGCGGGTTGTTTAAGTGTGCAGGTATCACAATTGAACAGGTGAAGAAGAAGTTATCTCTATATCCTTGAAAGGGAGAGCTAAAGAATGGTATAAATTGCTGAAGAATGGACAATCCATGGAATGGGAGGAGATGTCATCTCTCTTTTACTCTAAATTTTATCCTCCTAGTGAGATCCATAAGGATAGAAATCTTATATATAACTTTTGGCCTCTTGTTGGAGAGAGTACAACTCAAGCTTGGGGGAGATTGAAGTTACTAATGCTTAAATTTCCTATTCATGAACTCCCTAACAATATTATTCTCAATAACTTTTATGCTAGGCTTTCTCTTCATGATAAAGATTTACTAGATGCTTCCTGTGCTGGATCATTCACACGTATGAAGGAAGAAGCTAAATGGGATCTCTTAGACCGTACTCAAGATAACACTGAGGCTTGGGAGAATGACAAAGCAAGAAAGTCAGGTATAAACTATGATTATGAATGTATTAAATCTTTTATGAGTACTGATAACTTCCGTGATATTTGCAATAAGTTTGTCCTTTATCCCCAAGTTATTGCAAAATGTTTTAATGCCTTTGCCTCTTATATTGAACTTCCCAAGAGAGAGTGGGACAAGTACCACGCTCCTTATAAAGACACTGTCACTCATATTCCCGCTAGTACAGAGGTTTGCACTGTTGATCCTATTTTTCCTGGACCTTATATTGAGAAAACTCCTTTTCCTTCTAAGGTGAGGGAGCATTCTATTATGGCAACTGTGGTTAGAAAACGTGCAAAGAAAATTGTAGGGTCCGATGAGCTTATTGATATTGAGCCTATGGTAGCTATTGTGAAATATCTTGTCACTAGAAATATAGAGGATGTGCATATTGTATTCTGTGAAGACGCCACTAATATTGTTTCTCATCCTAAGAAAGTTAGAAAAGCTAGTGTTCATGTGCTTTCTGTTAAAATTGGTAGTCATAGCTACTATGGTTTATGTGATATCAGTGCTAGTTCTAGTGCTATTCCTTCTGAGATTTACAGGGAAATTATGAATAGATTTGTCCTTGTGAGCTTGAGGACATTGATGTGGTTATTCACCTTGCTAATAGAGAGCAAGTTTGCCCCATTGGTATTGTAAGAGATGTGGAGGTCCTTTGGGGTAAGATTAAATATCCTGCTGTTTTTCTAGTACTTGGTAAAGAAGCTAGTAAAACCTATCCTATCATCTTTGGTAGACCCTTCCTTAATACTTGTGGGGCTATCATAGATTGTAGGAAGGAAAAAGTGTTTACTAATTTTGCTGGAGAATCTTATGAGTTCAGTTTTTCCAAATTTACCAAAACTCCTTATGAAAATGAATTACCTGATGAGGATTTTCGGGTTGAACAACTGTCTGCTATTTCTCTTGCTCCTAACAATGCTTTGCAGCAGTTCATGGAAGACCATGAAAGTGATGTCTTCATGAAGGAAAGAAATGAGATTGATGAAGTTTTCCTTCGTCAGCCGGAACAGCTTAAGCATAATCTACATGTGGAAGATTTGGGTACCACACTACCACCTAAAGGGGATCCTGTTTTCAAATTAAAACCTTTACCTGAGGATCTTAAATATACTTATCTTGATGATAATAAAATATATCGTTTTATTATTAGTTCTAAACTTTCAGGGAAGGAAGAAGAAAGGTTATTGGAGGTATTGAAGAAGCACTGAGGATCTATGGGTTATATTCTTGATGATTTAAAAGGAATTTCTCCTACTATGTGTCAGCATGCTATTAATATTGAGCCTCATGCAAAACCAGTTGTTAAGCACCAACGCCGTCTAAATCCTAAGATGAAGGATGTGGTAAGAAATGAGGTATTAAAACTCCTTGATGGTGGTATTATTTATCCTATTGCTGATAGTCAATGGGTTAGCCATGTTCATTGTGTTCCTAAGAAAGGGGGAATAACTGTTGTGCCTAATGAGGATAATGAGCTTATACCCCAAAGAGTAGTGGTTGGGTATAGAATGTGCATTGATTTTAGAAAGATTAATAAAGTTACTAAGAAAGATCATTATCCTTTGCTCTTTATTGATCAAATGCTTGAGAGGTTGTCCAAAAAGACTCATTTTTTGCTTTCTTGATGGTTATTCTGGGTTTTCTCAAATTGATGTGAAAGCGCAGGACCAGGAGAAGACCACTTTCACTTGTTCTTATGGTACTTATGCTTATAGGCGTATGCCTTTTGGTTTATGTAATGCTCCTACTACCTTTCAGAGATGTATGTCTGCTATCTTTCATGGTTTTTGTGAAGAAATTATGGAGGTTTTTATGGACGACTTTTCCGTCTATGGAACTTCTTTTGATAACTGTTTGCACAACCTTGATAAAGTTTTGCAGAGATGTGAAGAAACCAACCTAATTCTTAACTGGGAGAAATGTCATTTCATGGTTAATGAAGGGATTGTTCTTGGACACAAGATCTCTGAAAGAGGCATTGAAGTTGACAGAGCCAAAATTGAAGCAATTGAGAAGATGCCTTGTCCTAGAGATATAAAAGGTATTCGTAGTATCCTTGGTCATGTTGGTTTCTATATGAGGTTTATTAAAGATTTCTCCAAAATTTCAATGCCCCTTACTAATCTTCTTCAAAAAGATGTACCTTTTGT
Organism: Avena sativa; assembly: GCA_916181665.1. Lineage (NCBI taxonomy): Eukaryota > Viridiplantae > Streptophyta > Magnoliopsida > Poales > Poaceae > Avena > Avena sativa. The sequence goes on from OV702282.1 coordinate 204,346,596, forward strand.
TTTCGATGATGATTGTAAGGAAGCTTTTGAAACTTTGAATAAGGCTTTGACAACTGCTCCTATTGTCCAACCACCTGATTGGAGTTTACCTTTTGAAATCAGGTGTGATGCTAGTGACTTTGCTGTGGGTGTTGTTCTTGGACAACTTGTTGACAAGAAGCTGAATGTTATTCATTATGCTAGCAAGATTCTGGATGCTGCTCAAAAGAATTATGCTACTACTGAAAAAGAGTTCTTAGCAGTAATCTTTGCTTGTGATAATTTTAGGCCTTATAGTGTTGACTCTAAGGTTACTATTCATACTGATCATGCAGCTATTAAGTACCTTATGATAAAGAAGGACGCTAAACCTAGGCTTATAAGGTGGGTGTTGCTTTTGCAAGAGTTTGATCTGCATATTGTGGATAGGAAAGGTGCTGATAATCATGTTGCTCATAATTTATCTCGTTTGGAAAACATTTCTTTTGACCCTTTGCCTGTTAATGATAGTTTTCCAAATGAGCAGTTAGCTGCAATAAGGGTATGTCCACATGAGAGTCCTTGGCATGCTGATTATGCTAACTATATTGTTTCCAAGTATTTGCCTCCAACCTTTATAGCTCAACAAAGAAGGAAATTATTTTATGATCTAAGGCATTACTTTTGGGATGACCCACACTTATATAAAGAAGGAGTAGATGGCATTATGCAAAGATGTGTTCTAGAATTTGAACAACAAGAGATACTGAGAAAATGGCATGGCAGTGCTTATGGAGGACATCATGCTGGGGATAGGACTATACAAAAAGTTTTACAATCTGGATTTTATTGGCCTACTCTTTTTAAAGATGCAAGGAAGTTTGTCTTATCCTGTGATGAATGCCAAAGAGCAGGTAACATCTCTAGACGCAATGAAATGCCTATGAATTATTCTCTTGTTATTGAACCTTTTGATTGTTGGGGATTTGACTTTATGGGGCCTTTTCCTCCTTCAAAGGGGCATACTCATATTCTTGTTGTTGTTGACTATGTTACAAAGTGGGTAGAAGCCATACCTACAAATAGTGTTGATGGTAAGACCTCTTTGAAAATGCTTAAAGATGTCATTTTTCCTAGGTTTGGTGTGCCTAGATATCTCATGACTAATGGAGGCTCTCATTTTATTCATGGGGTTTTTAGAAAAACTCTCTCTAAGTATGATGTAAACCACATAATTGCTTCAGATTATCACCCCCAAACTAGTGGGCAAGAAGAACTTTCCAATAGGGAAATTAAATCTATCTTGCAGAAAACTGTCAACAGATCTAGGAAAAGTTGGGCTAAAAAGTTGAATGATGCTTTGTGGGTTTATAGAACTTCTTATTAAAATCCTATGGGGATGTCTCCTTACAAAATGGTATATGGGAAAGCTTGTCACTTGCCTTTAGAATTAGAACACAAAGCTTATTTGGCAGTGAAAGAATTGAATAGAGATTTTAGACTTGCTGGTGAGAAAAGGCTACTTGATTTAAGTAATCTAGATGAGTGGAGAGGGGAAGCTTACGAAAATGCTAGGCTCTTTAAGGAAAAAGTAAAAAGATGGTATGATAGGAGGATTCTCAAAAGGGAGTTCCATGTTGGTGAGAAAGTCCTTTTGTATAGGTCTCGTCTCAGATTGTTTGAAGGGAAACTACTCTCCAAATGGGAAGGACCTTTTGTTATCAAGGAAGTATACCGTTCAGGTGCCATCAAAATCTCCTCTATGAAGAATGACACAACACGGGTGGTTAATGGTCAAAGACTAAAGCATTATATTTCTGTAGATTCTTACAATGAAGATGTGGATGTCATTCAAATGGTGACTCCAGAAGAATTTATCAAGAACCAAACACCAGAATTTGCAGAGTTCGTCTTTGAATAGGTAAAAGTGGTGAAAACAGAAGGTTCGTGAAACTCCAATCTTTTAATATTTTTGATGTTTTCAATACTTAAGGGAAGTTACGAGACGAAACTGAAGAGGAACCGGAGTCGGGGGTGGACAAACCCACCCTAGGCACGGGCCCTGCCTAGCCGCACCTGGAGGGGGTTTGACACCCTCGAACTCCGACTCCGCTTCGTTTCTGTATCAAAACCTTCCTTACGCATTGAAACTTCGTAATATATAACCCCCCAGGTTCCCCGAGGTTCGTGCATCGTGTTTTTGTTTCAATCTGTTTCTGTCAGGAAACCTTCTCAAGTTTAGAGCACCATGGTCTCCACCAATGACAAAGGCAAGAAGCCCGAGGAAGAAGGACCTCAAGTTCCCAAGGAGGAAGAGATTTCGGTAGGATATGAAGGTGACATGGAGGAGGACAAGCAACCGGACACTCGCGCTACCGTCGCAAGCATTGGGTTGGTGGCAAGACCTACCAAGCTTAAGAGGACGGCACGGATGTCTACAGGAGGGAGAACTCGGCGTCATATCCTCGCTCCATGCACACTTCCTCCTAGTTCCCCTTGTTCTAACCGTCCAGGGAAGAAACACTCTAATTTTGAAGAATGGAGAAAGAATAACAAGGACGGGGATCCTCGGTCCGAGTTGATCATGGGCTGCATTGAGCATAATTCGGAGTTAATTCGTACTCTGACCTTCGATATGGAGGATTTCAAGAAGCTGATTGAGGAGCCTATCAAGAGAACACCACCACCACCACCAAAGGAGTAATTCGTCATCAGGTTTGGCATCCCCTTGGCTTGTTCCAAGATTGGGGGAGTGCCGCGGTATCACCACCATTATCTTTTATCTTTTACCTTTTTAGTGGATTCATATCTGTGGCAGAGAGGTTATCTTATAGTTTGGTTTGCATGTGGAAGTATCTCTCCTTTAGTTGATTATCTATGTATCCCTCGGTGTGAGTGCCTTTATTGAATATTAATGAGAAGTCTCATCTTTTACTTTTTGCACTTCTTATTTTTAGTTTGCAATCTCTATTATATGATGGATGTTGTTGATCAGTATTGGCACCACTTTGGGATCATCAAGTGGATCTAAAATGGTTTTGGCAAACCGAGTTCTGGTCAGTGGCTTTAGTTTGAGAGAAAAAGAAAGAAAGAAAAATCTTAAAGGTATTTGGTATCATTTGTTTTCTTTCTTGTTGACTCATAATCTTAGTATTCTTTATCTAAGATCCTTTTGTGTCTTCAAGGAATATTGCATGTTTGACTTTATTACCAGTATGTTTGCTTGTTTCTTTCAACTCTCTTGCTTGCTACCTAGCCTTGCTAGCCAAAAACCTGTTTTGAGAAGGCATACTTCTCATGTTTCCAAAACCCTTTGAACCAAAAACCTTTGCCACTTGTGTCCACCATATCTACAAAGTAGCTATTGCTATTCCTAGCAAATTCTCAAGCTTCATCTACCTTTCGAATTAAAAAGTATTTTGTTATGAGAAAATTAGTTAGTAAAGCTCTCATGAACTTGATGGCACACTTTATTTCTTTGCCCCTAATAAACTTGAACCATTGTGAACATCAAAGTTGTATATGCTTGCATCTATATGTTGGAATTAGCAGAACCGTGCTGTCACGGGGAACGTTTTCAACATTGCACTTGTACTCTGTACACAGTTGATATCGTGCTCTTTTGTCTATGGATGTCAAAGGTGTGAAATAAAGAGGGAACTTGTAAGTCCATGGAGTTTGTATTATGTGTTAGAGAAACGCCTGGGCCGCTAGCCTAAGCCATGCTTAATCATGGTGGAAACTTGCAGCATCACCATAGTGAGTCATCTATGAAGCATCCTCAATAAAAATCTATGCATGTGGTAAATAAAAAGATTGTTGAGATGCTCATTGTCTGCTTGCCTTGTCATTTTGGTCATGGGAAAGCTCATGTACCATGTGCAAGGGGTACCCCGTTGGCGGTTCTCAATGATATGCAAATACTTACAATGACAAGAACTTACCTGGACCCAAAGTTGAGTATGCATGAGGAGTGGCCCTTATATTCAAGGGACATGAGATTGCCAACTTATATTTCGTCAAGCATATACTCCATCTTTGTTCACTTTAACCTTAATCATCTCAAGATGCTTATGATAGGGGCAATGAGGGCTCAAAGCTAGTAAGTACCATAATCTTTTGGAAGCTCTTTATGACTTGTAATCCCTGCTACCCTCTAAGAAGGGACTTTTCTTCCACTTCCAAAGTTGAGTCAGTAAACCTACTTCCTCTCATCTCCAGCAAGATTTTGAGTTGTTGTGTTTCAAGCATTCATATGGTGATTTATTCAATCATGTTCTTTATCTTCCTTGTTTGCACAAAACCCTTATCTATTGAGTATTACTTTGAAAGCCTTCACTTGTAAAAAACCTTTTTGAGCAAAGAGTGCTCCTGTTTTGAAACTTCTGCAAAAAGCTTTTGTGAAATTGTTTTCCAGGTGTTCTCTGACCAAGAACAAGTTTGCCAATTCCAATTATTATTTATCTTTATGCATCTCTATTGTGACTGTTGTACTTGGTTGCAAGCTAAGTTATATAATGGTGAGTTGCCTTCTTCTATGAGTTGTGCAATGGTAAGTGTGATGCTTCTTGTTTGTATTCTATTATCGACACTTCACTCCATAAACCTGTGGACATATTTATTGAGCTCAGTTTTTGTCACATCCCAAGATTTTTCAAAATCTTGTAATGTGAAAAAACAAATGAATAAAATAAAAACTTTGTTGATTTTCAAGTGGGAAGAAACTTTTTGAATTCAAATGGGAACCTTCAAACCTATTTTTGATCAAGATAATCCTAAAGGGATTTACAAAGATAAACATTTAATAAAGGAAAAATAAAAAAAATATTTGGAATTACTATCTTTTAATAAAAAAAAATTGGTTTTCAAATGAAAAGGTAGAAAAGGAATATTTTATAAACCAAGTTAAAAACTTTGCCAAGCCTTTGAAATAAAATATTTCTATTTTAGTAAAGTTTTATTTAAATAAAATAAAAAAGGATTTAATATCCAAGTTTATTAAAAATAAAGGTTTTGCTATTTTAATGGAACATCAAAACTTATTTATTTATTTTAAACAAGCTTTCCAAGTATTCTTTATTTCCAAATAAAACCTACTGATTTGGTTTTGAAAATAATTAAATTTCAAATGGAGAGTTTAAGTAAAACCAATTCTATTTTGATTTATTAAACAAGGTCTATTTATTTAATTAATAATAGACCCCAAGATAAAAATATTATTTTGATCCTTGGACTTTGGTTTATGTTGTTAAACAGAACCAAATTCAATTGCAAAGTTTGGTGAATGTTTGAATTGTTTTGAATGTTTGATTGTTGTTTGAATTTCAAAACGGAAAATAGAATCAGAAAAGGAAAAAGCATTCAGAAGAAAAAATATAGAAATGGACTCAGCCCAACTGGCCAAGCCCAATGAGCCCAGCTTCTCTCCCCCACGCGCGAAGCGTTTTCTACCTAAACGCACACCCGTAGAGCGACTGACGAGTGGAACCCTCCCCCTCACTCCCTTTCTCGCTGACAAGCATGCCCCACCTCTCCAGCTCATCTTCCTCCTCCCCGCGACGACTACGCCGGCCGTTTCCTGCCGTTGATGCCGCGGTTAAATTCGCCTTAACGCCTTCGCCCTTACTCGCTGCGACCACGCACGTTAAAGCGCCCACTCCTCCTCTTCCTTTCCCCTCAGACTCCACGCCCTGAACGCCACCAGGCTGCCCCTGATTTGGTTTACACCATCACTGCTCCGACGAGCCTTTGCTCCAATTCCGGCGAGCCCGGCCACCGCCTTGCCTCCCCGACCAAGCACACACATTCCCCAGCCTCTGGCGCTTCTGCCTGTACCTTCCGTTCAACCGCGGGCGCCCTAGAACCTCGGCTTCGACGACCTCTGAGCGCCGCCACGACTGCTTCTTTCTCCGGCGACCCTCCTGGTAAGCACCTAACCGCCCCGCTCTTTCCCGATGATGCTCCTGCACTCCCCAACCTCGGCTGCATCTAACCATCCCTTTGCTTTTCCTCGGGGCGAACCGCAGCACCGCCCTCGACAACGACCAGAGCCACCCGACGCCGTTCCCCACTCCGGCGAGCGATTACTCCTACGCTAGTGCGCCCCTCGACCAACCAACCACGCCTCGAGCATCACCATGACCCTGCGAGCACGATGAGACCATCCCCTGCTTCTTTGCTTCCTCTAACTGTCGTTAGCTCCTCGTCCGATCGTGCGCCGCCGCCAGCCGCCGCTAGCGCCGCCAGTTAATGGTTGAGCTTCTGTGAGCCGTTGATGCAAATCGTTTGGCTAAGAATAGAACTTGAGCGAAGCGGTATGAGCTAGTTTGATCCATGCGATCTGTTTAGATCCAACGCACCGCAGAGCACGATCCGACCGAATCGGTACCAGCCAATGATATCGTGACGCGTGGCCAGTCTTCGATTTAAAAACAGATTGAAATCAGATTTGTTTGCAGATTTGAAACCCTTGTAACTTTTGATCCGCACGTACAAAAATTACAAACTTTATATCAATGGAATCAGTGGAACAAGACCTAGCGAACCATGCAATGTGTTTAGCAAAAAGCTTCTAGTAAAATGTTTGTTTTTACAGAAACATTTGTATGCTCGTTTAGGTTAGAAAAATTATTCCAAAAAGTTTTTGAGGTTGAAATCTTTGCAAATTGTTTTGTTGTGAACTTACTGACCCTAGGAACCAACCCATGGATTTAAAAATGGGTTTTGTGAAGTTTAGGAATAAAAACTTGATTTAGCCTATTTCTAGTCAAATAAAAATATTGTATTTGATATGAAAATTGTTTTGGAGTAAAAACCTTGGGAAAATGATTTAGATCAAACCTACTGACCCAAAACACCAAGTTTTGTGAATTAGCAACTTATTTGTGGAAAGACATAAAGTTTTTGATTTGATAAAAACATTTTCCACCACATAAAATAATGAAAGGATTTAAAAATGGTTTATAGACAAAACCTTTTGCAATTGACTTTGCCACTTTGGAAAATTACCACTTTGAACCTTACAAAGTTTAGAAGCCTAGTGGAGACCACCTTTGCAAATAAACCTATCTTTGCATGCTTGCATGCATGACCTAGTTTCTCTTGTTTTATGTGTGTGAATTGTTTGATTGATTATTGGTTGGAATGCTAGTTGATATTGTGTTTGCTTGATTGACTTGTAGTGAAGTTAGAGAAGTGTGAAACTAGCAAGATCAATAAGTGAACCATCATTCCCTACCAAAAAGGCAAGTGACACTATCATCTAAAGTCCTACTATTTTCATTATACTTAGTGGATTTTGAAACATGCATGAAAAGAATTTCTATACTTATGCTATGCTAAATCCTAATAGGATACCCTATACATTCCTTAGTGGAAACAATGTAGTTGTTACATGCTTAGCCATGCTATATTTTGAAAAGAGATACATGTTGAGATTTTACGAAGTTGAGAAAAGGACTTGTGTTTTTATATAATAAAACAAGGACTCAATGAACCACCTGGGTGGACAAGGATACTTTGAGTTTTGGAGAAGGTGGCAACAAAAGGAACCATGTCTATGGCAATCTCTTTGTGTTGTGCTCCAAAAGAAAACCACCTAGGAACTTAGAGATTGAACATGTTTCTCCAATTGTGGCTTTCGTGTACAACCACATGCTACTTATGGCTCTGGCTTAGTCAACTACATTGGGAAGACCCATGCATTGTCTTCAGGTTACTGAAAATGAGGGACCTGGAATCCTACATGGGTACTGAAGGAAAGCTAGCAATGGTGTATGGGAGGACCCTCTAGAAAGACTTCGTCACATTCTCAATCTGCCAGTACTCCATCTTGGTGAGTACCAATCCAGTGGCCACTGGTGGCAACAAGATGAGAGTGTGACATGTGGGTAAAGTGTACAACTTCTGCAGAAGATAATAAAATCTAAGTACTTAGCCGTGCCCCCGTTTATGGACAATACTGAGCAACTAAAGCTTGAAGCTATGGGAAATCTCGACATTCCAATTTCTAAAAGAAAAACTTTTAAGTGACAACAAAAGACTTGATGCACTTGGGGGTACCAAGGAGCTCAAGAGATTTGGATAAAAACTTGATGCACTTGGGGGTACCAAGGAACTCAAGAGATTTTGACAAGGACTTGAACACTTGGGAATTTACCAAGGAGTTCAAGGGATTTTGATAGAGAGATTTGACAAAAGAACAAAACCATTTTGAAAAGATAGGATAAATTTTGCTTCTGCAAATGAGCCTTAAACCCTACTTAGCCGAAATGCATGTAATGATAGGATCCACTTATATTCTACATAGTAGTGAAACTTGCCAATACAATTCAGATGTATTGACCCTTGTGGCTGTAACTTGTAATGTTGTAGGTTTGATTGATGTTAGTGAAGATTGATTGATTAGGATTACAAAGTCTACAACCAACATGTTTGCCTGTGGCACTTTGAAGATGAAGGACCCCATGCTTATAGTTATTCCGCTGCAATGTAATGTAATAGCCAAATGAGCTATGTAAGATGTAATAAAATTATGTTATTCCTGGTTTTAAAGTTATATTATGACCTTTGTTTCTTGATATTACATCTTAACTGTGGATGCTAGCTATTGATCCAGGGACTAGCATTGTAAACACAGGGGACTCTACCTTATTTAAAGGTTGGGACCCTTACAGATGGTATCAGAGCATTGTGTTGCCTGTAGGATTTGTAAACCTAGGATTAGACAAAAACCCTTAGAAAGATAGGAGTTGTATTTGTTCCAAAACTTATTTACAAACAATCTTGTAAACTCTTTCCTCAACCATTTTGGTTTTGACTCTACATCTCTTCTATATTCAACTTGATGGAAAAACTACCCCATGACCAAAGACTACACCATGTGCAAAGGATTCCATCAACTCTAATGACTTCAACTTCTTCAACTCTAATGACTTCAACATCTTCAGCATAGTCACCAAGGACTTCCCACTTGGATACCACTAAGGACAAGTGAGACAAGAAGTCTTGCTCAAGATTTGGAGACTAAGGAAAGATAAGTTAGAAGTAGCCTACATCACCTTTGAAGTTTGTGACCAAGAGTTTTTCCTAAGGAAACCATGATCTCATATAGAAAGAGGAATCAACCAAGAAAGATGGAAAGATCACAAGTGAACCATATAGATGGACCACCATATTTTAGTTAAGTCAAACACACCAACTTATGTGGTGTAACAAAATATTTTGGTTGCCTAAGTATATGCATGAACTTTTTTGTTTGAGTGAAATGTTTGGCTTGTGATTGCATGCACATTGCTTATGTGAATTGTGATGTGTGTGATTAGAAATATTTCCTTAGAAACATCTTGCCTATTCTAATCTCCATTCAACCCCAAACAGATGAATACTCCAGGAGACTCCAACATTAAGGTTGATGACACCAACACCAACCAAGAGGACAGCATGAAAGAGCTCATAGATACCCAACACCAGTTGAACCAAATGACAGCTCAATTCATAGCCAACACCATTGGGGAAGATCCAACCCTGCAAGGATTTTTGGAAACTCAAGCCCAATTGATGCTTAAGGTGACTGATCAAATGATCAACATGGAAGACAACTATTCCAAAAGAGTTTGTGACAACAAGGATGACAGAAATGTTATTCTAGATGGAGCCCCAGCTTGCATTATTTGTGGAGACAAGGATCATGCTTCCAAGGAGCATGGAGATCAATGCCCCAACTGTGAAGAGAAAAATCCAGTTGGCCAATGTCCCACCTCTCAAGCTACTTGCTACCTATGTGAAGGAAACAATCATGTCCCTATCCAATGCCCCATCTATTCCATTGTTGAACAAAGGAAACAAGGTGGAGTGCAAATGACTACAAACTACCCAGAAGGATCCAAGTCTAACAAGAAGGTTGATGACAAAGGAAAAGGACCACTTATACCTCCAAGCAAAACAACCCAATTCAAAGGACCAAAGAAAGGGCATATGAATTATCCAAAGAGCAATAGAAGGTCCAAGAAACATGTAGACATTCCTACCTACCAGATAACATATGAACAACATGAACTGGATGCACTCCTAGCTTTGGAGAAACCCAAAAAGCAAAAGAAGGACAAAAGCCATGTGCAATGTCATAATTGTAAAGAAATGGGACACTATTCCAGTGAATGCCCAAAGAACCAGAAATATAAGGAAATTGGCCAAGTGAGGTGCAACAACTGCAAAGAGCTAGGCCATTATGCAGCAACTTGTCCACAAGAGACACGTAAAGAACTCAAAGATATCAACTGTTTCAATTGCAAAGAACCAGGGCATTATGCAAGCAATTGTCCAGAAAAGATGAAGAACAAGTTAAACAAGCCTATGAAGGATCTCAACCTTGGCCCATGAGTCAAGAGTGGAAACAAAGGACACCATGCAGATGATTGCCCAGAGAACTTTCCCCAGGATCCCAGGAAGGCCAACATGTAATTTAGTTTGAAAATTTTAAGGGTGGTAGTACCCTAGTTGTTTTGAGCCTACTTGTAACCCTAGCTTTCCCAAATCTCGGGACGAGATTTATTTTAAGGGTGGTAGCCTGTCACATCCCAAGATTTTTCCAAATCTTGTAATGTGAAAAAACAAATGAATAAAATAAAAACTTTGTTGATTTTCAAGTGGGAAGAAACTTTTTGAATTCAAATGGGAACCTTCAAACCTATTTTTGATCAAGATAATCCTAAAGGGGTTTACAAAGATAAACATTTAATAAAGGAAAAATAAAAAAATATTTGGAATTACTATCTTTTAATAAAAAAAATGGTTTTCAAATGAAAAGGTAGAAAAGGAATATTTTAAAAAACCAAGTTAAAAACTTTGCCAAGCCTTTGAAATAAAATATTTCTATTTTAGTAAAGTTTTATTTAAATAAAATAAAAAAGGATTTAATATCCAAGTTTATTAAAAATAAAGGTTTTGCTATTTTAATGGAACATCAAAACTTATTTATTTATTTTAAACAAGCTTTCCAAGTATTCTTTATTTCCAAATAAAACCTACTGATTTGGTTTTGAAAATAATTAAATTTCAAATGGAGAGTTTAAATAAAACCAATTCTATTTTGATTTATTAAACAAGGTCTATTTATTTAATTAATAATAGACCCTAAGATAAAAATATTATTTTGATCCTTGGACTTTGGTTTATGTTGTTAAACAGAACCAAATTCAATTGCAAAGTTTGGTGAATGTTTGAATTGTTTTGAATGTTTGATTGTTGTTTGAATTTCAAAACAGAAAATAGAATCAGAAAAGGAAAAAGCATTCAGAAGAAAAAATATATAAATGGACTCAGCCCAACTGGCCAAGCCCAACGAACCCAGCTTCTCTCCCCCACGCGCGAAGCGTTTTCTACCTAAACGCACACCCGCAGAGCGAATGACGAGTGGACCCCTCCCCCTCACTCCCTTTCTCGCTGACAAGCATGCCCCACCTCTCCAGCTCATCTTCCTCCTCCCCGCGACGACTACGCCGGTCGTTTCCTGCCGTTGATGCCGCGGTTAAATTCGCCTTAACGCCTTCGCCCTTACTCGCTGCGACCACGCACGTTAAAGCGCCCACTCCTCCTCTTCCTTTCCCCTCAGACTCCACGCCCTGAACGCCACCAGGCTGCCCCTGATTTGGTTTACACCGTCACTGCTCCGACGAGCCTTTGCTCCAATTCCGGCGAGCCCAGCCACCGCCTTGCCTCCCCGACCAAGCACACACATTCCCCAACCTCTGGCGCTTCTGCCTATACCTTCCGTTCAACCGCGGGCGCCCTAGAACCTCGGCTTCGACGACCTCTGAGCGCCGCCGCGACTGCTTCTTTCTCCGGCGACCCTCCTGGTAAGCACCTGACCGCCCCGCTCTTTCCCGATGATGCTCCTGCACTCCCCAACATCGGCTGCATCTAACCATGCCTTTGCTTTTCCTCGGGGCGAACCGCAGCACCGCCCTCGACAACGACCAGAGCCACCTGACGCTGTTCCCCACTCCGGCGAGCGATTACTTCTATGCCAGTGCGCCCCTCGACCAACCGACCACGCCTCGAGCATCACCACGACCCTACGAGCACGGTGAGACCATCCCCTGCCCTCTTTGCTTCCTGTTACCGCTGTTAGCTCCTCGTCCGACCGTGCACCGCCGCCAGCCGCCGCTAGCGCCGCCAGTTAATGGTTGAGCTGCTGTGAGCCGTGCGATGCAAATCGTTTGGCTAAGAATAGAACTTGAGCGAAGCGGTATGAGCTAGTCTGAGCCGTGCGATCTGTTTAGATCCAACGCACCGCAGAGCACGATCCGACCGAATCGGTACCAGCCAATGATATCGCGACGCGTGGCCAGTCTTCGATTTAAAAACAGATTGAAATCAGATTTGTTTGCAGATTTGAAACCCTTGTAACTTTTGATCCGCACGTACAAAAATTACAAACTTTATATCAATGGAATCAGTGGAACAAGCCCTAGCCAACCATGCAATGTGTTTAGCAAAAAGCTTCTGGTAAAATGTTTGTTTTTACAGAAACATTTGTATGCTCGTTTAGGTTAGAAAAATTATTCCAAAAAGTTTTTGAGGTTGAAATCTTTGCAAATTGGTTTGTTGTGAACTTACTGACCCTAGGAACCAACCCATGGATTTAAAAATGGGTTTTGTGAAGTTTAGGAATAAAAACTTGATTTAGCCTATTTCTAGTCAAATAAAAATATTGTTTTTGATATGAAAATTGTTTTGGAGTAAAAACCTTGGGAAAATGATTTAGATCAAACCTACTGACCCAAAACACCAAGTTTTGTGAATTAGCAACTAATTTGGTGAAAGACATAAATTTTTTGATTTGATAAAAACATTTTCCACCACATAAAATAATGAAAGGATTTAAAAATGGTTTATAGACAAAACCTTTTGCAATTGACTTTGCCACTTTGGAAAATGACCACTTTGAACCTTACAAAGTTTAGAAGCCTAGTGGAGACCACCTTTGCAAATAAACCTATCTTTGCATGCTTGCATGCATGACCTAGTTTCTCTTGTTTTATGTGTGTGAATTGTTTGATTGATTATTGGTTGGAATGCTAGTTGATATTGTGTTTGCTTGATTAACTTGTAGTGAAGTTAGAGAAGTGTGAAACTAGCAAGATCAAGAAGTGAACCATCATTCCCTACCAAAAAGGCAAGTGACACTATCATCTAAAGTCCTACTATTTTCATTATACTTAGTGGATTTTGAAACATGCATGAAAAGAATTTCTATACTTATGCTATGCTAAATCCTAATAGGATACCCTATACATTCCTTAGTGGAAACAATGTAGTTGTTACATGCTTAGCCATGCTATATTTTGAAAAGAGATACATGTTGAGATTTTACGAAGTTGAGAAAAGAACTTGTGTTTTTATATAATAAAACAAGGACTCAATGAACCACCTGGGTGGACAAGGATACTTTGAGTTTTGGAGAAGGTGGCAACAAAAGGAACCATGTCTATGGCAATCTCTTTGTGTTGTGCTCCAAAAGAAAACCACCTAGGAACTTAGAGATTGAACATGTTTCTCCAATTGTGGCTTTCGTGTACAACCACATGCTACTTATGGCTCTGGCTTAGTCAACTACATTGGGAAGACCCATGCATTGTCTTCAGGTTACTGAAAATGAGGGACCTGGAATCCTACATGGGTACTGAAGGAAAGCTAGCAATGGTGTATGGGAGGACCCTCTAGAAAGACTTCGTCACATTCTCAATCTGCCAGTACTCCATCTTGGTGAGTACCAATCCAGTGGCCACTGGTGGCAACAAGATGAGAGTGTGACATGTGGGTAAAGTGTACAACTTCTGCAGAAGATAATAAAATCTAAGTACTTAGCCGTGCCCCCGTTTATGGACAATACTGAGCAACTAAAGCTTGAAGCTATGGGAAATCTCGACATTCCAATTTCTAAAAGAAAAACTTTTAAGTGACAACAAAAGACTTGATGCACTTGGGGGTACCAAGGAGCTCAAGAGATTTGGATAAAAACTTGATGCACTTGGGGGTACCAAGGAACTCAAGAGATTTTGACAAGGACTTGAACACTTGGGAATTTACCAAGGAGTTCAAGGGATTTTGATAGAGAGATTTGACAAAAGAACAAAACCATTTTGAAAAGATAGGATAAATTTTGCTTCTGCAAATGAGCCTTAAACCCTACTTAGCCGAAATGCATGTAATGATAGGATCCACTTATATTCTACATAGTAGTGAAACTTGCCAATACAATTCAGATGTATTGACCCTTGTGGCTGTAACTTGTAATGTTGTAGGTTTGATTGATGTTAGTGAAGATTGATTAGGATTACAAAGTCTACAACCAACATGTTTGCCTGTGGCACTTTGAAGATGAAGGACCTCATGCTTATAGTTATTCCGCTGCAATGTAATGTAATAGCCAAATGAGCTATGTAAGATGTAATAAAATTATGTTATTCCTGGTTTTAAAGTTATATTATGACCTTTGTTTCTTGATATTACATCTTAACTGTGGATGCTAGCTATTGATCCAGGGACTAGCATTGTAAACACAGGGGACTCTACCTTATTTAAAGGTTGGGACCCTTACAGTTTTCGCTTGGGAACAAGCGAATTCTAAGCTTGGGGGAGTTGATACGCCCAATTTGCATCACCTTTCTATATCATAATTTACCTCTATTCATTGATATTTTTCTTATTATGAGGTATTACTTATGGTTTTTTCATCTGTTTATGCATGTTGGGTGATTCCTGGAGGATGGACTGCAGGAGTCTGGATTCTGATGGAAAAGAAGGCGTTTCGGTGCAATTTCGCAAAGATCAGAAAAATACCAGAAAACATATTATTTTACCAAAAGACGAAGGAAGCCAGCACCATCATCCAGAAAACACAATCATCAAGATAGGCTTCATCGGGATCATCATCCACACCATCATATCCACCAGCACCATCACCACCATGTTGTCCCGCTATAACAATTGTGTTGGATGTTGCTTTAGTTCTTAGGGGAAACTTTCCCGGTGTTGATTACTATTGTAGTTGATGCTTGTGAGTGGAACCATTGGATTATTGTTTATGTTCAGATTGTTATCCATTATCATGTCATCTTTGATCTTGATCCATATGATGTCTTGTGAGTAGTTCATTTATTTCTTGAGGACATGGGAGAAGTCATGTTGTTAGTAGTAAATATGTGATGAGTTATTATTCAATGGTTTAGTATTTAAGTTGTGGTGCTATTCTTCTAGTGGTGTCATGTGAACATCGACTACATGATACTTCACCATTTATGGGCCTAGGGGAATGCATTATGTATTTGGCTACTAATCATGGGGTTGCCGGAGTGACAGAAACCTGAACCCCTGTTAGGACACCTTTGCACAAGGGAGTGTAGGATCTCAGAGTTTAAGGCTGTGGTTAGATTTATATCTTAATTGCTTTCCTGTAGTTACGGATGTTTGCAGGGGGTTTAATCACAAGTATGTATTAGTCCTAGGAAGGGCGGTATGTTAGCACAGGTTCACCCACACAACACTTACAAACACCAAAGAAGAGTACTCAGCTATTTGAAACGAAAGCACTTGACAGAATTCCCATGTGTCCTCGAGAACATTTGGTCCTTATAAGTATTTCCACTGGCTTGTCCTTTGCTAAGAAAGGATTGGGACACTTGCTTCGTTTGTTCGTTACTTATGTTACTTGCTCTTTGTTTTGTTGCCTTGTCAGAAAACCACTAAAAATCCGTTTGCTAAGTATTCATAGGGATTTCCTGCTCCACACCACTATTCAGCACCTTCTGCTTCTCGTTGGGATCGACACTCCTATTTATCGGAAGTACTACGATACACCCCCTATACTTGTGGGTCATCACACTGCCGTGTGCAATATACTCACTTTTACCCTCCGGTAGCTGGTTGATACGTCCACTTTGCAATCACCATTCTCTATTCATTGATATATTCCTTATTAAGAGGTGATACTTATGTTATTTCATCTGTTTTTGCATGTTGGATGATTCTTGGAGGATGAACTGCCGGAGTCAGGATTCTGATGGAAAAAAGTGGTGTTTTGATGCAATTTCGCGAAGATCGGAAAAATACCAAAAAATCTTCCGAAAATTATATTTTCCCAGAAGACGAAGGATGCCATAAGGGAGGCGGAGTTGGGCCACAGGGGGCCCACACACCCCCAGGCACGGGCCACATTAGGCCACACCTACATGGGTGTGGCCACCCTGGCCCACCTCTGGCTCCGCCCTCTCGCCTATATCTTCACCTCGAAACCCTAAAGTCAGGGGAGCGACCACAAAAAGATTCCTTCACCTCTACATGGCGGAAACTACAGAGAGAGAAAGAGCTCTCTGGTAGACAGATTTCTGATGGGGAAATTCCTTCCCGGAGAGGGGAGATCGTCGCCATCAACACCATCATCAAGCTAGACTTCATCGGGATCAGCATCATCATCATTCACACCATCATATCCACCAGAACAATCATCACCACTCCATCCAGCTGTAACAATTGTGTTGAATCTTGCATAGTTCTTAGGGGAAACTTTCCCGGTGTTTATTACTATCGTAGTTGATGCTTGTGAGTGGAACCATTGAATTATTGTTTATGTTCAGATTGTTATCAATCACTATATCATCTCTGATCTTGATCCATATGATGTCTCGTGGGTAGTTCGTTTAGTTCTTGAGGACATGGGAGAAGTCATGTTGTTAGTAGTGGAATTGTGTTGAGGTATTATTCAATGGTTTAATATTTAAGTTGTGGTGCTATTCTTCTAGTGGTGTCATGTGAACGTCGACTACATGATACTTCACCATTTATGGGCCTAGAGGAATGCATTGTGTATTTGGCTACTAATTGTGGGGTTGCCGGAGTGACAAAAACCCGAACCCCCGTTAGTAAACCTTTGCACAAGGGAGTGTAGGATCTTAGAGTTTAAGGCCACGGTTAGGTTTTTATCTTAATTTCTTTCTTGTAGTTGCGGATGCTTGCAAGGGGTTTAATCACAAGTATGTATTAGTCCAAGTAAGGTCGGTACATTAGCACAGGTTCACCCACACAACACCTATCAAACCAAAGAATATTAATCAACTATATGAAACGAAAACACTAGACAGTATTCCCATGTGTCCTCGAGAAAGTTTGGTCCTCATAAGTATTATCACCGTCTTGTCCTTTTCTAAGAAAGGATTGGGCCACTTGCTGCAATTATTTGTTGTCTTTATATACTTGCCCTTTATTTCCTTGCTTTATCAGAAAACCCCCTAAAAATCCGTTTACTAAGTATTTACAGAGATTTCCTACTCCATGCCACTAGTCAACATCTTCTGCTCCTCGTTGGGATCGACACTCCTATTTATCGAAAGTACTACGATACACCCCCTATACTTGTGGGTCATCAAGACTATTTTATGGCGCCGTTGTCGGGGAGTGAAGCGCTATTGAAGAGTGGAACTGGTAAAGGAAACTTCTACTGTGAGTATTGCTTTGATTCCTGCTTGTTACTTTGTTTCCAATATGGATAACCCACTTGGTTTCCTATTTGGGAAAACTACTACCACTGTTAGGGTAGTAGATGAACCATCACCTGTTGAGATAGATCCTTTTAAGATACATACAAGAATCGTTGATCGTGTTATGGATAATTATTATCTTGGGGATGGAACTGTCCATCCTGGTGATCATTTTCTTTTTATCCATGAATTATGTGGGTTGTTTAAGTGTGCAGGTATCACAAATGAACAGGTGAAGAAGAAGTTACTCTCTATATCATTGAAAGGAAGAGCTGAAGAATGGTATAAACTACTGAAGAATGGACAATCCATGAAATGGGAGGAAATAGTACCTCTATTTTACTCTAAATTCTATCCTCCTAGTGAGATTCATAAGGATAGGAATCAAATATATAACTTTTGGCCTCGTGATGGAGAAAGTACAGCCCAAGCTTGGGGGAGATTGAAGTTACTAATGCTTAAATGTCCTATTCATGAACTCCCTAGTAATATTATTATTAATAACTTTTATGCAAGGCGTTCTCTTCATGGTAAAGATTTATTAGATGCTTCTTGTGCTGGATCACACACGTATGAAGGAAGAAGCTAAATGGGATCTTCTAGACCGTATTCAAGAGAACACTGAAGCATGCGAGAATGACAAAGGAAGAAAGTTAGGTATAAATTATGATTATGAATGCATTAAATCTTTTATGGGAACTGATGACTTTCATGATATTAGTACTGAGTATGGTCTTGATTCTCAAATTATAGCCAATTGTTTTAAGTCCTTTGCCTCTTATATAGAAATTCCCAAAAAGAAGTGGAATAAGTACCATGCACCTTACAAAGATGTTGTTAATCATGTTCCTATTAGAAGCACTGAAGTTTGTACTATTGATCCTATTTTGCCTGAACCTTATATTAAGAAAATTCCTTTTGCTGCTAAAGTAAAGGAACATTCTATAATAGCTAATGTGGTTAGCAAAAGTACAAAGAAAACTGTGGAACCTGATGAGCAAATAAGCATTGAACCTGCAGTAGCCATTGTGAAAGATCTTGTCACTAAAAATGTAGAAGATCGGCACATTATCTTTTGCGAAGATGCTTCTAATATTGTCTCTCATCCTAGTAAAGCTAGGAAAGCTAGTGTCCATGTGCTTTATGTTAGAATTCGTGATCATTGCTATTATGGTTTATGTGATATTGTTGCAAGTTCTAGTGCTATTCCTCATGAGCTTTACAGAGAAATTATGCATAAAATTGGTCCTTGTGAACTTGAGGACATTGATGTGGTTATTCACCTTGCTAATAAGGAAACCATTTGCCCTATTGGTATTGTGAGAGATGTGGAAGTCCTTTGTGGTAACATTAAATATCTTGCTGATTTTCTAGTGCTTGGTTAAGCTACTAGTAAAACTTGTCCTATCATTTTTGCTAGACCTTTTCTGAACACTTGTGGAGCTATTATAGATTGTAAGAAGGAGAAAGTTTTAACTAAGTTTGATGGAGAATCTTATGAGTTTAACTTTTCCAAATTTTCCAAAGCTCCTTATGAAAATAATTTGCCTAATGAGGATTTCAGGGTGGAACAATTTGCTTCTATTGATCCATTTTATGACCTTAGACCTCCTTTTGATGATTGTAAGTATGCTTATTCTGATGATAAAGTTGTTTCTAGTGATAGTTATATTGTCAACTTTATTCAAAGCGCTACTAAAAGTTATTATGAGAGAGGGAAACATGGTTTCATGCATCTCAATAGTATTAAGTTTCCCCTCTTTTTGCTGAAAGCTTTGAAGTTGCATTTGTTTTGTCTTCCTATGCTAATGGCCTTTTGTTTCAATAATTTGTTTTATCATGAAACTACCTTACATAGGAAGTGGGTTAGACTCAAATGTGTTGGATATTTGCTTCTTGATGCTCTCTTTCACTTCAAATCCATTTCTCATATGTGAGCATCATTGAAATTATCATGCCCATCTTAATGGCTATAAAGAAAGAGCTTTTGGGAGACAACCCATTTTAGTTTGTTTTTGGTTTTGGTTTTGTTGAGTCTTGGAACTTATTTCCTCAGTAATAACCGCTCCTTATCCTTTTTGTTTGGTTTTTGTGTCAAGATCAACCTCTTTTGAGAAGTAGGTGAGTTGTGCGAAGTTGCTGTCCTGGGACAGATTTTTGTGCTGCATCATAAAAATTCATGAGAGATATCAGTACGTCGGATGGAGATGTAATTTTATGTGCTTGTTCCCCAAGTTGTTATCCAACTTTCACTAGTTTTGCATTTTTTTATTTGAGCAACAGAAGTTTTTCGAAAAAATCAACCTTTACCTGCTGGTCTATTTTGACAGATTTCTGCCATCATTTGCATTTGCTTCTTATATTGATTCCCTTTCAGATTCTTTTTGGGCTTTTGAAAGGAGTTGCTACAGTAGCTTTTGTTTTGATGGATTTCAGTTGAAGTTTGAACCTAAAGGTTTTTGTTTTTGCATACACTAATGTTGCCAATGAAGTTTGTGTGAGGCTTTGCATGAAAGGAATTTTCAGGTGTTGGGGACAAAGAATCTACAGAGTCCATCTTTGAATAGGTAAAAGTGGTGAAAATAGAAGGTTCGCAAAAAAAACCTTTTTCTTTATATTTTTTATGTTTTTATTACATATGGAAGCCAACGAGACAAAAAAGAGGAGGAAACAGAGCTCGGGTGGGCCACACCCACCAGTGGTGCAGGCCCCATCTGGCCACGCCACCGGGGGGTGAGACCACCCCGGTGTCCGTCTCCGCCTCATTTTCGCATAGTACCTTCCTTATGCAGTAAAACTTCGTAATATTATAACCCCCCGGATCCCTCGAGGTTCATATATCGTGTTTTCGTTTCGATCTGTTTCTGTCAGGAAATTTTCTCAAGTTTAGAGGCACCATGGTCTCCGCCAACGACAAGGGAAAGAAGCCCATGCAAGATGATCCTCAAAACCCCAAGGAGGAGGAGATCTTGGTTGGGGATGAAGAGGACGTGAAGGAGGACGAGCATCCGGACACTCGCGCTACCGTCGCAAGCATGGGAGTGGTGGCAAAGCCTATCAAGCTTAGGAGGACATCACACATGTCTACAGGAGGGAAAACTCCACGTCATTGCCTCGCTCCACGCACACTTCCTCCACATACCAAGAATCCCTTCCATACTCTTATATATGAGCAACAATTCCAAAAGGTGCCCAAAGGGAAGTTGCCCTCTAGTTGGGATATGCCTCGTTCTAACCATGCAAGAGTTGTGTCAATTATAAACACTCTTTTACATTAAGAGTTATATGATTTTTTTAATTTGAAAGTGTTTAAGAGTAATGTCAATTATAAACACTCTTTTACATTAAGAGTTATATAATTTTTAAATTTGAAAGTGTTCAAGAGTTGTGTCAATTATAAACACTCTTTTACATTAAGAGTTGTATGATATTTTCAATTTGAAAGTGTTCAAGAGTTGTGTCAAATATAAACACTCTTTTACGTTAAGAGTTGTATGATTTTTTTTAATTTGGAAGTGTTCAAGAGTTGTGTCAATTATAAACACTCTTTTACATTAAGAGTTGTATAATTTTTTTAAATTTGAAAGTGTTCAAGAGTTGTGTCAATTATAAACACTCTTTTACATTAAGAGTTATATAATTTTTTTAATTTGAAAGTGTTCAAGAGTTGTGTCAAGTATACTTTTTTTAATTTGAAAGTGTTCAAGAGTTGTGTCATTTATAAACACTTTTGTACATTAAGAGTTGTATAATTTTTTTAATTTGAAAGTGTTCAAGAGTTGTGTCATTTTTTTATTTATTATACATCCATGTCCCTAATTTTTAATTATAAACACTCTTTCACTTGATTGCAGCCGAGACATTAACTCGATAAACCAATTAAATATCAGAATGGCTCGCCGGCCACATTCTCCATAGCAAGCGCCCCGGTTCCCATTTTGGTGTGAGATTTTGGTGCATTTTGGTGCGAGATCTAACCTTCTCTGCGCACGGTTGCCATTGTCATCCTTCGTACAGGTCAACGTGATGGCACCATACTGTGGCCAAGACGAACGGGAGGCCGAAGTGAAGCTCGACAAAGGGCCGCCGTCGTCGGAGAAGGGCCGCCATCACCGGAGAAGGGCCACCGTCACCAGAGAAGAAGAATAAGAAGAAGAAGAAGAAGAAGAAGAAGAAGAAGAAGAAGAAGAAGAAGAAGAAGAAGAAGAAGAAGAAGAAGAAGAAGAAGAAGAAGAAGAAGAAGAAAGGAGAGGCAACGGCATGGGTGCGGGCACGGGGCTGGCTCACTTGGATAAGTTGTGGGTCCAACGCTCACGTGGATAAGTTGTGGTTCCCATGATGATCTGGATAAGTGGAGAGAGGTGTCCACTATGGGAACCAACTAAACGTGCCCCCACTTGTCAGCATGTAACGGCAAAGGGTCCACTACAGGACCTGACATACCGCAGACCCACTTGTCAACATGTAATGGCGAGGGTCCACTATGGGGCCCGACTGAATGCGGCCCCACTTGTCAGCATCTAATGGCAAGGCTGACGGAGAGCGAGTTTCACACTGTGCGAGAGTTCCATAATAGTAGTTGGGCAAAAGTGAGGAAAAACTAAGCGGCTGGAGAAAAGTGAGTACAACTAAGAACCCAAGGGCACGAAAATAGAAATACCTAGAAATTTGACTATACACGCTTTGTACTATGTGTCATGTATATGGCGCCACTGTTGATGTTGATAGATTCTTTTAAAAGGAAAAGGAAATGCTGAAAGAGAATCTACAAAATATTTGGCAGAGAAAAGAAAAGACTAGAAATGTCCAGTTAAGGTATATATATGATATACATGTTATGGTTGTATTCTTTGCTTGTTAAACAATATAGTTCTTGGGTATTGGATACCGAATTGGTTGTTATGAAATATCATACAGAATGACGCAATTCATGAACTACAATGGCCTAAATAACAAGCAAGAGAATATGTGATGATATTCATCGAAAACAAAAAACTACTGTTTATATTTCTCGTTAACATCAAAGCTTGCCTTCAAGATTTGTTTTAATAATTGTTATTTAAAGCAGGTATTATGAGAACAAAGATCGTTCAAATAATTACCATATTCCATATAAGATGGATGATTTACAAATCTAGTTGGAGAAATCACGTCCATAAAACCTAATGCTAAAATGTTGCAAGACGAATGATTGTAAGATCACTTACAAAGTGACATCGCCATTTGAATTATATTGGAAAGAATACATGTAGAAACTCCATGTTGATGGAATTTTGGAGTCTTTTGATTTTGATCAAATGACACTTGTGATATTTTCCTAGAGATAATTGAAGTTTCGTTCAAAGGCCAAAGAAGAACGAACGACTAAATTATTGTAATTTATACATATTGTTGTATGTAGTCCATTATGTGTAGTCGTGAGCGATGGATTTCAACTTCATATGCTTTCTCCAAAAATTTGAGTGAATATATCTGTATATTTACTTAATAAGGATTAAGTATGAAATATTTGAAAATGTTCAAAGGCTTTCAAGATGAAGTGGAAAATCATTGTAACAAGAAAATAAAGAGTTTATGATTCGATCATAAAGGAATATATTTGAGTTACATGTTTAGCAAAATACCTAAGATTTGAGGAATTGTTCCATCTATTTGCATTTCCCGAAACACCATAGGAATATGGAGTGTTCGAGATTTGTAATGAAACCTTGTATGACATGGTTAGATCAAAGTGTTATTTATAAAACTTCCATTATATTTTAAAAGATTAAAGCTTTAGAGACTACCGCTTTTTCACTGAAAATAGCTCCATCTTGATTTGTTGAAATGCCACCATATAAGTTATGGTTTGGGATAAAACCCAAGTTGTCCTTCCTTAAATTTTGGTATGCTAAGCATAAGTAAGATGTTTATAACCAAAGTCGGATGAGCATGTCTTTGTAGGTTATTTCGAATAACCGCTGGGTATTTCTCCATAACACCGAAGACAAAAGTGTTTGTCGCTTAGAACGTCAAGTTTCTCGAGAAGGAATTTTTCGTGAAAAGTTAAGTGGGAGGACAATAGAACTTTTATAAGGTTAACGAACCTTAGCTATATGTTCTAAGTTGCACAGCTCCAGAAAATGTTCCGGATGCATCCATAATGCTCATGGCTTAAGTACCTCAAAGGTTGTGGTCACGAAGATCTAAGTTCCTATTGAACCAAGTAGGTCGGGTAAACAATCAAATACTAAGATTTGAGAGTAAATCATTATTGTTTGATAATGATGAATCGACTACATGCAAAGAAGAAATGATGGGCCCTTACTCCGTCAAATGGCTTGAAGCCATGAAATTCGTGATAGTTCCATACACGAGAAATCAAGTTTTTGAACTTGGAAGACCCTTTGGAAAGGTGTAAAACCTATCGGTCGTGTTTGGATCTATAAAGAAACAGACATGGATGTTTCACATCTATTAAATAGTTGACATGTCATAATGATTTTATGACAATGTTCAAGGAGTTGACTATGACAAGATTTTATCTTTCATAATGATATTTAGTCTGGACGGATTAATGTAGCAACAACTACATATAATTTTGGTATATGGTAGCTGAATAAACAAAACAAAATTCTTCTAATAGAATGGTTACCTAGGACGTGTACATGACACGATTCAAAGGGTTTTGTTAATTCAAAGGATGCTTAAAAGGGCATGCAAACTTCAATGGGTAAAGTAAGCATCGCGGAGTTGGAATCTTCACCGTGATAAAACTGTTAAAGAAGTTTAATTTCATCGGAGACGATGAAGATGCTTGCATTTGCAAGAAATTAAGTGGGAACATTGAGACACATTTCTAATACATTATGTAGAGTACATATTGTTGATTGGAAATGATGTATCTTTTATTGACAAAAGGTTAAAAATTTCATTTCGATGAAAGACTTAGGCAAAACCCGAATATTAGGCATGAATGTCTATATGGATAGATTATGACGCTAATATAGTTGTGCCAGACGTACATATATGAGATATTGAAGGAGTTCAATATGGAAATGACGAGAAAAGGTTCTTGTCACATGGAAAAGAATTGAATCAAGATTCAAGTGTATTGACACTTGATAAGTGAAACAAGATTCAAGTGCTTTGACACTTGATGAGTGAATCATAAGAATGTTTTGATCAATCATACCGTGATATGTGCACATCCAGATATGTCCTATGCTCTAAATGTTATGATCATATACCAGAATGAATCATAAGATGATCATTGGACGATAGTGAGGATATTCTTATGATCTTTTGGAAGAACTAAGAATATATTTGTGTAGAGGTGCAAATAATTCATTGTAAAGTGTTACATTGATACTAGTTTTGTCACAAGATACAAATTAAGTTTATCTCAATTTAAACTATGGGTGGCACAATGTAATGGAAAGAAGTTTTCATGACGGATTTGTATGAATTCCAAAGTTAAGACATTGTGAGGGATACTACAACAAAAGGCTAAGTATATGACTGCTATTGTGGCAGCAAAGGAGGGAATTTGTGTCGAGTAGTTTGTTATCAAACTAAGGTGTGGTTCACAATAGGCTAACACTATAAAGAAATATTGTACAACAATAGTATCGACAAGTTTTAACCCTAAGGAACTAAAGGTCTCACCAAAAGACCAAATTCATACAATGCCATCTCATTAGAGAATGATTGGTGCGTAAAGACGCAAAGACATGCAAATACAAACGGACCTGAAAGTGTCAGATCCAGAGATTATGTTAACCACTAGAAATCACCTATATGCAACACCAAAAAGCCATAGGTGTTCAATAAGCAAAGTTATCAAACTAGATTATTGACTCTAGTGCAAGTGGCAGACTGAAGGGAATATGCCCGAGAGGCAGTAATAAAGTGGTTATTATATTATTCCTTGTTTACGATAAATATTTATTTTGCATGCTATAATTGTATTAATACGGAAATGTTAATACATGTATGTTTAATAAACAAATAGAAAGTTCCTAGTTATGCCTCTCTTATAAACTAGATCGCTGATTAACAAGATGATCGAGGTTTCCTAATCATGGACATTGGATGTTGTTAATAACGAGGTCATAACATCATTGTGTTTATATTGCTATAACATCATACGAAGTAATCCTAATCCTTAGACCATGATATCATGTCAATCACAAAAACTACAAGAGTATCTTGATAACATCAAACGTCACACCGTAACAGGGTGACTATAAATATGGGTTCAATACTACGAAGGTGTTATGTAGAGGCTCATGTATAAAGAGTGTAATTTTTCCATCCCGATGACGGAGAGTTATACTCTTGGCCCTCTCGGTGATATCACATTAGTTAGCTTGCAAGCAAGTGATTTGATCACTAGAATGATATATCATGGAAACGAGAAAAGAGTACATGTCGGTAACGAGATCAAACTAGGTATGGAGATACCGATGATCGAATCTCGGACATGTAATATATCGCGAGACAAAGGGATTAAGTTACTAGCGTAAAAGGTTCTCACGATCTCAAGAAGTCATCGTTGAATGTGTGGAAGTCAGTATGGATCTCCAGGTCCCACTTCTGATTATTGATCTGAGAGGGGTCTCGATCATGTCTGTATTATTCGCGAACTGTAGGGTGACACACTTAAGAGACACTGACACCATTTGGAACAAATAGTTTCTAGACGAAAAGATTTACAAAGCGCAGGAATTTATTTCACTAGACACCGGAGTTGTTTCGGGTGAAATTGCTGAAATTGTTTCTGCATGTGAAATAGAATACTAGCAAGGGGTTTTATGTGAATGATTGTTGATTAATGTAATTAACAAAATTCTGAATAAATAAATAAAAGGAGTTTTATTTAAAGAGAGATTACATTAAATTTGGTGGAAATTTAATGGGACTATGAGAGGGTTTTTTAGTGGAGAAATGAAGGGGCGAATTATGAGTGGGAGCTCCATCCACATAATGGAGGAAGGGGTGGGGGAAGCCTCCTTGGCCGTCGGCCACATCCCTTGGGGTGCCCCCTCCTCCTATATAAAGTCCCCCTCTCCCTCTCTCATACTTACACCTCCTCGTGAAGGATCTCTCTCCCCCTCTAGTTTATCTCCCATGGTCTCGGACTAGCGAGATACATGTTCCCGGTGGATTTTCGTTTGGAAAGAGTTGTTGCTTACGCTGCATCGCTGGAGCGAGGAGGCGGAGGCTGTTTGGTGGCTTGAAGGTGTGTGAGAGCACGGATGCACTGTTGTTTTGTGGCGCTGGACTTCTTCTCGATCTTGAGACTGGCAAGCGTTCGTCTATATCATCCATGAGTACAACCTCGTTAAACTTTGTCGGTCTACATGGTTATGTTCTCTATGGATGCATATCCACCCGTTGCTTATATCTAGTAGATAGATCTTGGTACATAGTTGTTTCCATCATAGGAAATTTTTTGTTTTCAATCATGTGAACCCTACAGTCAAACCATCAAGTGTGTCAAGCGTTTTGTAGTTGCAATGATGAAAATTTTTGGTGAATACTTGAGAGACCCCAATGCTCAAGACATGGCAAGGCTTTTGGAGTTCACCAAAGCTTGGGAGTTTTCAGGTATGCTTGGCTCAATTGATGCATGCATTGGAGTTGGAAAATTTTCTAGCAGCATGGCACAGACAGTTCAAGGGCCATAAAAAAGTTTCAAGTATTATCCTTGAAGCCATGGCCGGTTATGAGACTTGGATTTGGCATGCTTTCTTTGGAATGATATCAATGTTCTTCAACAATCACCACTCGTGATAAGGATTGCAATGGGTGAAGGTCCACCAGTCGAGTTTGTAGCAAACTATCACACATACAAATGTGGCTACTACCTTGCCGATGGCATATACCCAAGATGGAAAACATTTGTGAAGCTGGTACACAAACCGCAAGGTAAGAAGAAACTTGGTTTCCATAATGCTCAAGCCGTGTCTAGGGAATATGTGGATAGAGCATTTGTGATTCTGCAAGCCTGATTTTCTATTGTGAGAGGGCCGGCTAGATTTTGTGATCACAAGATCTTTGGTATATCATATACTCTTGAGTGATCATGCATAATCATCGAAGATGACCATGGCCTTAATTTAGACTACTCATACTAAGAATTGATGGGACAACCCGTGCAAGTGCATAGGAGAGAGAGAGGGTGGCCCGCTTCATTGCCTCGTACCATTTGATTCAACAAACTGATGTGCATTATGATCTTCAAAAAGATCTCATCAAGGAAAGGTGGTCATGGAACGGCTGCCAAAGCAATCAGTTTCATCTTTGTTTGTTTAATGTATTGTTGTAGAACTGTTTGTTGTATTATTGAGAAACTGATTGGTGTATTAAGGAACTATCTGTTTGTGTTGTAAGAATTATGAAACTGTTTATTGATGATTTATTGGGTGTATTTGATCAAAATTTATTATATATTTTGTGTGTGTTTGGGGTTTGCATCGCTATGTGCGCTTCATTATATAGCGTCTAGCAAAGCACTGGTTTTCACAAGCGCCATTGTACAGCGTCTAGAAAAGCTGAGTGTAGCCCTAAATCGACTAAAGTGGCGCTGCAAACCAGTTTTAGCATGCACGATTTTAAGGCGCATGTTGGATATGCTCTAAGGCATGTAATGTTTGCTTGCCAAGACTTTGAACAACAGTTAGTCTATTAATATGTAATTTATGTGATATAAATTGATATCATTGTGTTCCTATTCAAAAGTATTTTACTTACTTTTATAATTTCTATCACATAAGTTCTGTGTTAAATACGTAATTCTTGGTTAAAGCCTTGGTCAAAGAAAACAAAATACACCTTACACCAGAACAAAACTAGCGGTCGCACACAGCCGAATCCGATAGTGGCACATGGTTTGACAAACCGTCGCCATCGAATGGTAGACACCGATGGTTTTCGTCCTTGACAGTTAAAAACAACCACGGGCAAAGGGGGTCAAATAGGCACACATTCGAAAAAAAAATATTGTTTGAGATGGAGATTAACAATGCACCCTTTCACATAATAAAAACCATGTGCAATCCTAATTAAAGAAGTTAAAAAACACCATTGCAGAGAAACGTCGTCGGTGTACTCCCCTTTAGTCGATGCAAATGTCGTTGTACTTGTTGGTTTCAATCCTCATGGTCCAACATGCCACCAATGTTGCCTCGCCATCATCTGACTATCCCTGGTAGCAACTGTTTTGCTCATCGTCGATGCGATTAGGATCCATCGTGTTTGTTGTCGACCTAAGATAAGACGACTCTCAATCGGCTGAGAGTGTTGGTAAATCCATGTCCTCTTTTTTCCGCTCGAACTCGTCGTCCTTCCCCCTCATAGTAGACGATGGTGCCTCTCTGCCATCATTGGGGTTGACGGCGAAGTAGAGTTGCTCAATGAGGAGGCATGTTGATGTCCTACACGCTCGCTGCCACGACCGCCGCACCCCTTCTACCTCTCATCCAATGCAGAACCAAGCCTTGTAGCGGCAACAAAAGAAAGAAGATGAGGGAGCTATAGCACAACCTGGAAGTCACAATGAAAGGGAAGAAGAGGACATCCCATGGCGATGTACCTAGTGAATCCAGCGACAGAGATGGTCTGTGAACTTTGATTTTCTCATCCATGGTGTCGATATGCTCGCCATGGCGATAGAGCTCCAATACCTGCACAAGAAAGAACTAGAGTGAGTTTGAGAGACCTGACGAGGCCAAAAATAGAGAGGGTATGCAGACTTCGATCTTCTCATCCACAGAGTCGATCTACTCGTCCACGTTTACGGAGCTCCAATACATGCACAAGAAAGAAATAGAGTAATCCTTAGCGAGAGAGGAAAGTGTGTGTGTGTGTGAGAGAGAGAGAGGAAAATGAGAGCGAGAAGAGGGATATCGGGAGGGATCATGCGTGTTGTGGCTAGTGAAAAGGAGTTTGACGTAGAACTAGAGGGGCGGCACACAAGTGCAATGGTGAATGACATGGGCAGTGTGGGGCTCGTGGATACATAGGGTGTGTTTGGTTGCCTGGCCCAAATTTGGAACTCTCTGGGGTAGCCTATGGGGGCATTGCCATGCAAAAATAGGTGAAAAACATGTTCTTGATGAGTTTGTTTGGTTTCCTGTGAAAATGAGTGGTTGGTCATCGTCAAATTCTTTTAACTCATGTTCTATTAACAATGACACATAGTACCATGATAACAGGCGATTCTTAAAATCCTACACCTTAAGAACCAACTAGTCATTCCTCATCTAGTTAGATGACCGTTTCCATTTCATCAAGGTGCTTAGGGAACTGCTTGCCCACCTCACAGCAAGAGTGGTCGTAGATGACAACTCTGTACTCCTTCATGTGCAGCTTCTTGAAGAAGAGGAAGTAGCCAAGTTGCAGGCGATGCACAATGGAAAATTGTGGCTAGCCCACCTCGATGGCTACTTTCCATTCATATCCTTTAGGTTCATGTACCATTGGCATCTAGCAGATGTCCTAACGGCGATATTTGCAGGCATCAGCCCTAGGAACTTCATGAAGTATGTTGGGAACACCTTTTCATTGCAATGCCCAACAATGGGAGATTTACTTTTGCCTCCTAGATGGGATCCTCTTCAAAAACTTCCATAGAGACGCGTATATGAACATGCTGCGAAAGAAAGCAATGTAAGATATGAGCTACAGAAAAAGAAACACACACAAAAGCTGAAAAAGTGTCTCATAAGAAGTAACACATACTATGCTTCATAGTTTTTTGCCAAAAATTGTTAGCAGGATGAATCTGTGTCTACCAACGAGCTTATAGAACCAATGAGGTTGTGCACAACCATAGGTAGATGCAGATCACCGTGTTAACAATCATAGTGGTTGTCACATCCCAAAATTTTCCAAATTTTGAAATGTGAAAAAAAATAAACATATAAACAATTGTTGATTTTTAGGGTGAGAAGACACTTTTTGATTCCAATTGGAAACATCAAAACCTATTTTGATCAAATAAAATCCTAAAGGGATTTAAAAGATAAACAAATAATAAATAAAGTTATAAAAGTTGGAATCACTATTTTTAGATCTTTTAATAAAAAGATTTGATTTTCAAAAGCAAAGGTAGATTTATAAATAAGGATTATTTTATAGAGCCAAATTAAATCTTGGCCAAGATTTTGAAATAAAATATTTCTATTTGATAAAAGAGTGAAGGATTATTTAAATAAAATAATAAAGATTTATTAATATCCATTTTTATTTAAGTAAAGGCTTTTCCATTTTAAATAAACACTAAAAACTTGTTAAAGTATTTTAAATAAGAAAGCCTAGTGTTTTGTTTTTCAAATGAAACCTACTGAAAAGGTTTTGGTTTTATTTGGTTTTCAAATAGAGTTTTAAAAATAAATTCCTATTTGAATTAAAGACTAAGGTCTATTTATTTAATTATTAATAGATCCTAGAAGAATAAAAGAATTATTTTTTCTTTGGACTTTGGATTATGTTGTTAAACAGAATTAAAATCAACACAAAGTATGGTGGTGGTTTGAATTAAATTGGAGTTTGAATTTGTTGAAATGAAAATCAAAACAGAAATTCCAAATAGAAAAAGAAAAAGCAATTAGTATAAAAAATGAAACGAAGCAGACCCAACCCAATAGGCCCAGCAAGCCCAACTCGCAGCCCAACTAAACTCCCCGCGGTGAAACGTTTTCCACTCAATCTTGCACCCGCGAAGTCACCGATGACTGGACCCCATCTCCCCTCCCTAACCCTCACAGACACCATGGCCCCACCGCCAGCGCAGCGTCATCAACCTCGCGACCACGTCCCCCTCGCCGTTGCTGCCCTTGATTGCGGCGATGAATTCGAGTTATTGCCTGCGTTAATCTCGCTCCCGACCACGCGTACTTAAGCGCCTGCCTCTCCTCTCTCTTTCCCCTCACTTGCCAGCTCCTCTCTGCCCCAGGGCTGTTCTAATTTTGAACCATACCGCCTCTGCCTCCGGCGAACTTTCCAGTCAATTTCGACGCCGTCCTACCACCCGTCGCCTCCCACTGCACGCGAGACTACTCGCCAGCACCAGGCGCATCCACCAGTACCTCCAACTCGGTCGCGCTCGTTCTAGAACGTCAGCAACCTCGAACAACTGAGCACCGCCGTGTCTGTCTTTGCTCCGGCGAACTCCCCTGGTAAGCACCGACCGCCTCGAGCCTTCCCGTTGATGCTCCTATCGTCTACGCACTCGCTCGCATCTAACTGCATGCCCCGTTCGTCTTAGCTCGCTCTCAAGCCTCGCCCCCGACGACCTCCAGAGACACCCGACGCCACTGCACACTCCGGCGAGCAATCCCCTCTGTTCCTGAGCGCCCCTCGTCAAGCAGACCTCACCTTGAGCTTCGCCACACCTCTGCGAGCACGGTGAGCACCTCCGTTACCCCTCTTGCTTCCTGTATTCGCCGCGACGCCGTAGCCAGAGCCAGCGCCGCCAGCGCAGCGTCATCAACCTCGCGACCACGTCCCCCTCGCCGTTGCTGCCCTTGATTGCGGAGATGAATTCGAGTTATTGCCTGCGTTAATCTCGCCCCCGACCACGCGTACTTAAGCGCCTGCCTCTCCTCTCTCTTTCCCCTCACTTGCCAGCTCCTCTCTGCCTCCGGCGAACTTTCCAGTCAATTTCGACGCCGTCCTACCACCCGTTGCCACCCACTGCACGCGAGACTACTCGCCAGCACCAGGCGCATCCACCAGTACCTCCAACTCGGTCGCGCTCGTTCCAGAACGTCAGCAACCTCGAACAACTGAGCACCTCCGCGTCTGCCTTTGCTCCGGCGAACTCCCCTGGTAAGCACCGACCGCCTCGAGCCTTCCCGTTGATGCTCCTATCGTCTACGCACTCGCCCGCATCTAACTGCATGCCCCATTCGTCTTAGCTCGCTCTCAAGCCTCGCCGTCGACGACCTCCAGAGACACCCGACGCTGTTGCACACTCCGGCGAGCAATCCCCTCTGTTCCTGAGCGCCCCTCGTCAAGCAGACCTCACCTTGAGCTTCGCCACACCTCTGCGATCATGGTGATCACCTCCGTTACCCCTCTTGCTTCCTGTAGTCACCGCGACGCCGTAGCCAGAGCCAGCGTCGCCTGTCGCCACCACCAGCGTCGCCCACCTTTGGCCAGCAGCTGTGCACCGTAGGATCTAGATCTAAGCGTCACGGTAGATTCACTTAGCGAACAGGTATGGTGCGATCTGAGCCGTGCGATACACTTTAGATCTAACAGCCCACCGAGCTCGATCCACCCGAAGCGGTATGGACCAGTAGTATTATGACGCGTGGCACTGGTTTCGATTTAAAAACAGAAAATGTTCTATTAGAATTGCAAACTTGTAAAATTCATAACTTTAATTCTACACGTCCAAATTTTGCAAATTTTATATCAATGGAATCAGCAGAGCAAGTACTTTGCAACCATGCACTTTGTTTAATGTTTTGCTTCTGGAAAATTGGTTGAATTTGCAGAAACATGTGTAGGCTTATTTTGAATATAAAAATTGTTCTAGATATATTTTTGAGATGAAATCCTTGCAAAATGGTTTGTTTTGAACCTACTGACCATAGGAACCAACTTATGGATTCAAAAATGTATTTTGTGAAGTTAAGGAATAAATATTGGAGTTAGAGCATTTCTAGTCAAATAAAAATATTGTTTTTGGTTTAGAAATGAATTTTGAGTAAAATATTTGGGAAATGATTTTAATTAAACTCTCTGACCCTAAACACCAAGTTTTGATAATTAAAATATATTTGAAGATACCTATGAGAATATTACTTTGCTAAAAGATATTTTCAACAACATAAAATATCACCTTAACATAATATTTGGTTTATGAGATAAAACCTTTTGCAAATGGTTTTACCACTTTATTAAATGACCACTTTGAACTTTATAATGTTTAGAGCCTAGTAGAAACCACTTTTTCAAATAAAACTATCTTGTGCATGCTTGCATGCATGACCTTGTTTTTGTTATTTTATGTGTGAGAAATGGTTTGAATGCTAGTTGAATTTGTGTTTGCTTGATTGAATTGTAGTGAAGTTAGAAGAGTGTGATATTTGCAAGACTAAGAAGTGAACCAACATTCTCTACTAAAAGGCAAGTGACACTATCATCCATGTCCTACTATTTTCATTACACTTAGTGGATTTTTGTAACATGCATGATAAGGATTACTATATTTTATGCTATGCTAAATCCTATTAAGATATCATTATATCTCCCTTAGTGGAAACAATGTAGTTGTAGTATGCTTAGCCCTGCTATATATTTGGGATGGGATACATGATATGATTATATGAAGTGTTGGAAAAAATATATGTTTTATATAATAAAACAAGTACTCAATGAACCACCTGGGTGGACAAGGATACTCAAGTTTTGGACAAGGTCGCAACAAAGGGAACCATGTTTATATGGCTATCTTTTTGTATGTGCACTAGAAGAAAACCACCCAGGGACTTAGAGATTGAACATGTTTCTCGTACAGTGGCTTCCGTGTACAGCCACATGCTAAATGGGCTCTGGCTTAGTCAACTACATAGTGGAAGACCCATGCATTGGCATCTTCAGGTTAACTAGAATTGTGTATGGGAAATTTATCCCTACATTGGTGCCTAGTAGACAAGCTAGCATTGTGTATTCGGAGGACTTCTATGGAAAGACTTTGTCACATTCTCGATCTGTCAGTACTCCATTTTGGTGAGTACTCATCCAGCGGCCACTGGTGGCGTAAAGACGAGATTCTGTCATGTGGGTAAAGTGTACAACTTCTGCAGAAGATCAAATTCTAAGTACTTAGTCGTGTCCCCGGTTATGGACAACTCTGAGAAACTAAGGCCTAAAGCTATGAAAGATCTCGACATTCCAATTTCTCAAAGTAAAACTTGATGGTGACAACAAGGGATTAGAAGCACTTGGAGTTTTCCAAGAAGTTCAGAAAGATTTGACAAAAGATCAAAAACTATTTTGGAAAAGATAGGATAAAACTATATTGCTTTCTGCAAATGATCCTAAACCCCACTTAGCCAAATATGCATGTAATGATAGGATCCACTTACTTCTACATAGTAGTGAAACTTGCCAATACAATTCAAATGTATTGACCCTTGTGGCTGCAACTTATTATGTTGCAGGTTTGTTTGATGTTAGCGAAGTGTGTTGAATAGGATTACAAGTCTACAACCAACATGATTGCCTGTGGCACTTTGAAGGTGAAGGACTCCATGCTATATAGATATTCTGCTGCATTATAATGAGATAGCCAAATGAGCTATGTAAGATGTAATGAATTATTTTATTCCTGGTTATAAAGTTGTATTATGACCTTTGTTTCTTGATATTACATCTTAACTGTGGATGCTAGCTATTGATCCATGGACTAGCATTGTAAACACATGGATCTCTACCTTATTAAAGGTTGGGAACCTTACAGATGGTATCAGAGCACTGTGTTGCCTGTAGAATTGTAACTCTAGGATTGGACAAAACCCCTTAGAAAAATAGGAGTTGAATTTGTTCCAAAACTTATTTACAAACAATCTTGTTAACTCTTTTCACAACCTTTTTGGTTTTGATTCTACATCTCTTCCTTTCCAACTTGATGGACAAAGCCTTCACCATGACCAATGACTTTTACTTTAGTTCCACCAAAGATTTCAACTTAGACATCACTAAGGACTACAAGTGAAAACCAAGAGACATTAGATTGCCTACCAAAGACATTGATATCAAGTTAGAGTATGGATCATATTGACGTATGAGGTATGACTATACTAAGTTAATTATTTCAAGAAAACTTGTTGTTTCCTTCAACTCATGAGTTAAGCTCATAAGTTTTTAAGTGGATAGTTGCTTGTTGATTGCTTGATTGTTTGATTGAACTTGATTGTTTTGGGTTGTGTGTTAGAACTCCCTTAGGTCTATCTGTCATTACTTACCCCTATCAACCAACAAATGCCTCCCCGTCGTGCCAACCCCAACCAAAACAACAACATCACTCCTGAGATGCAGCAGATGATGACAGCTCAGACGCAGCTAATGCAGGAGATGACCACGTTCATACAGAATCAGAACAACAACAACAATAATCAGAATAATCCTCCAGCTCATGACATGCTCACCAGGTTTCTGAAACTTAGGCCTGCAAGGTTCTCTGGAACAACTGATCCAATGGAAGATAATGACTGGTTACGTTCAATGAGTAAGGACTTAGTGACTGTTGGCTGCACCGATGAAGAAAAAGTTAGGTTTGCAGCATTTCTGCTTGAAGGACCAGCAGCAACATGGTGGGACAACTTTCAGATCACCACTCCCCTTGAGGATGTGACTTGGGCTATTTTTGAGGATGGATTCCGTACATCTCACATCTCACCTAGAGTGATGCACTTGAAGAAAAAGGAATTCCACAATCTGAAACAGTGTCACCTCACTGTGGCTGAGTATATTGAAGAATTCAACAATCTGGCACGCTATGCACCAGATGAAGTGGATACAGATGTTAAGAGAAAGGAGAAATTTCTTGAAGGACTTAATGAGTTGAACCTGCAGCTAGCTGTTGCCTATGTCCCAACTTATCAATCACTCTGTGACAAAGCCACCATTTTGGAAAACAGGATGAATCAAGTTGAGAAGAGGAAGAGGAAACATAAACTCAAGAATCACTCAGGATCATCACAAAAGAAGCGTTCATTCAAAAAGAGCAATGAAGATTCTGAACCACATCAGTATCACCACAACAACAATGGAAGTGATAATAATGGAAATGATACTGACAATGGAGATGACCTTGGTCAGAACCAACATAACACTTTTAGCAAGAAAGACATTAGCCAGTTGCAGTGCTATAATTGCAAGGAACTTGGACACTATGCATCAGACTGTCCTGAGAAGAAAAAGAAAAAGGATGCTAGAAGAGCCAATGGAAATGACTCCAATGTGACCCAGAAAGGACATGTGAACCACATTGACATGGATGGAAACTTTGAGGAGATAGAAGAAGTGGATGTAAGGAACTAGTTAACTCAGAAGAGTCAAATAAGGATTCCTTGTCTGGATATCAAGTGTTGAACCCATAGTCAAGTGAACCATCAATGTAACCCTATGGGACTTTCTTTTAAGGGTGGTAGTACCCTAGTTGCCTTGAAGCCAACTTGTAACCCTAGCCTTCCCAAATCTCGGGACGAGATTTCTTTTAAGGGTGGTAGCCTGTCACATCCCAAAATTTTCCAAATTTTGAAATGTGAAAAAAAAACATATAAACAATTGTTGATTTTTATGGTGAGAAGAAACTTTTTGATTCCAATTAGAAACATCAAAACCTATTTTGATCAAATAAAATCCTAAAGGGATTTAAAAGATAAACAAATAATAAATAAAGTTATAAAAGTTGGAATCACTATTTTTAGATCTTTTAATAAAAAGATTTGATTTTCAAAAGCAAAGGTAGATTTATAAATAAGGATTATTTTATAGAGCCAAATTAAATCTTGGCCAAGCTTTTGAAATAAAATATTTCTATTTGATAAAAGAGTGAAGGATTATTTAAATAAAATAATAAAGATTTATTAATATCCATTTTTATTTAAGTAAAGGCTTTTCCATTTTAAATAAACACTAAAAACTTGTTAAAGTATTTTAAATAAGAAAGCCAAGTGTTTTGTTTTTCAAATGAAACCTACTGAAAAAGTTTTGGTTTTATTTGGTTTTCAAATAGAGTTTTAAAAATAAATTAAAACCTATTAGAATTAAAGACTAAGGTCTATTTATTTAATTATTAATAGATCCTAAAAGAATAAAAGAATTATTTTTGCTTTGGACTTTGGATTATGTTGTTAAACAGAATTAAAATCAACACAAAGTATGGTGGTGGTTTGAATTAAATTGGAGTTTGAATTTTTTGAAATAAAAATCAAAACAGAAATTCCAAATAGAAAAAGAAAATGCAATTAGTATAAAAAAATGAAACGAAGCAGACCCACCCCAACAGGCCCAGCAAGCCCAACTCGCATCCCAACTAAACTCCCCGCGGTGAAACGTTTTCCACTCAACCTTGCACCCGCGAAGTCACCGATGACTGGACCCCATCTCCCCTCCCTCTCCCTCACAGACAGCACGGCCCCACCGCCAGCGCAGCGTCATCAACCTCGCGACCACGTCCCCCTCACTGTTGCTGCCCTTGATTGCGGCGATGAATTCGAGTTATTGCCTGCGTTAATCTCGCCCCCGACCACGCGTACTTAAGCGTCTGCCTCTCCTCTCTCTTACCCCTCACTTGCCAGCTCCTCTCTGCCCCAGGGCTGTTCTAATTTTGAACCACACCGCCTCTGCCTCCAGCGAACTTTCCAGTCAATTCCGACGCCGTCCTACCGCCCCTCGTCTCCCACTGCACGCGAGACTACTCGCCAGCACCAGGCGCATCCACCAGTACCTCCAACTCGGCCGCGCTCGTTCCAGAACGTCAGCAACCTCGAACAACTGAGCACCGCCGCGTCTGCCTTTGCTCCGGCGAACTCCCCTGGTAAGCACCGACCGCCTCGAGCCTTCCCGTTGATGCTCCTATCGTCTACGCACTCGCCCGCATCTAACTGCATGCCCCATTCGTCTTAGCTCGCTCTCAAGCCTCGCCGTCGACGACCTCCAGAGACACCCGACGCTGTTGCACACTCCGGCGAGCAATCCCCTCTGTTCCTGAGCGCCCCTCGTCAAGCAGACCTCACCTTGAGCTTCGCCACACCTCTGCGATCATGGTGATCACCTCCGTTACCCCTCTTGCTTCCTGTAGTCGCCGCGACGCCGTAGCCAGAGCCAGCGTCGCCTGTCTCCACCACCAGCGCCGCCCACCTTTGGCCAGCAGCTGTGCACCGTAGGATCTAGATCTAAGTGTCACGATAGATTCACTTAGCGAACAGGTATGGTGCGATCTGAGCCGTGCGATACACTTTAGATCTAACAGCCCACAGAGCTCGATCCACCCGAAGCGGTATGGACCAGTAGTATTATGACACGTGGCACTGGTTTCGATTTAAAAACAGAAAATGTTCTATTAGAATTGCAAACTTGTAAAATTCATAACTTTAATTCTACACGTCCAAATTTTGCAAATTTTATATCAATGGAATCAGCAGAGCAAGTACTTTGCAACCATGCACTTTGTTTAATGTTTTGCTTCTGGAAAATTGGTTGAATTTGCAGAAACATGTGTAGGCTTATTTTGAATATAAAAATTGTTCTAGATATATTTTTGAGATGAAATCCTTGCAAAATGGTTTGTTTTGAACCTACTGACCATAGGAACCAACTTATGGATTCAAAAATGTATTTTGTGAAGTTAAGGAATAAATATTGGAGTTAGAGCATTTCTAGTCAAATAAAAATATTGTTTTTGGTTTAGAAATGAATTTTGAGTAAAATATTTGGGAAATGATTTTAATTAAACTCTCTGACCCTAAACACCAAGTTTTGATAATTAAAATATATTTGAAGATACCTATGAGAATATTACTTTGCTAAAAGATATTTTCAACAACATAAAATATCACCTTAACATAATATTTGGTTTATGAGATAAAACCTTTTGCAAATGGTTTTACCACTTTATTAAATGACCACTTTGAACTTTATAATGTTTAGAGCCTAGTAGAAACCACTTTTTCAAATAAAACTATCTTGTGCATGCTTGCATGCATGACCTTGTTTTTGTTATTTTATGTGTGAGAAATGGTTTGAATGCTAGTTGAATTTGTGTTTGCTTGATTGAATTGTAGTGAAGTTAGAAGAGTGTGATATTTGCAAGACTAAGAAGTGAACCAACATTCTCTACTAAAAGGCAAGTGACACTATCATCCATGTCCTACTATTTTCATTACACTTAGTGGATTTTTGTAACATGCATGATAAGGATTACTATATTTTATGCTATGCTAAATCCTATTAAGATATCATTATATCTCCCTTAGTGGAAACAATGTAGTTGTAGTATGCTTAGCCCTGCTATATATTTGGGATGGGATACATGATATGATTATATGAAGTGTTGGAAAAAATATATGTTTTATATAATAAAACAAGTACTCAATGAACCACCTGGGTGGACAAGGATACTCAAGTTTTGGACAAGGTCGCAACAAAGGGAACCATGTTTATATGGCTATCTTTTTGTATGTGCACTAGAAGAAAACCACCCAGGGACTTAGAGATTGAACATGTTTCTCGTACAGTGGCTTCCGTGTACAGCCACATGCTAAATGGGCTCTGGCTTAGTCAACTACATAGTGGAAGACCCATGCATTGGCATCTTCAGGTTAACTAGAATTGTGTATGGGAAATTTATCCCTACATTGGTGCCTAGTAGACAAGCTAGCATTGTGTATTCGGAGGACTTCTATGGAAAGACTTTGTCACATTCTCGATCTGTCAGTACTCCATTTTGGTGAGTACTCATCCAGCGGCCACTGGTGGCGTAAAGACGAGATTCTGTCATGTGGGTAAAGTGTACAACTTCTGCAGAAGATCAAATTCTAAGTACTTAGTCGTGTCCCCGGTTATGGACAACTCTGAGAAACTAAGGCCTAAAGCTATGAAAGATCTCGACATTCCAATTTCTCAAAGTAAAACTTGATGGTGACAACAAGGGATTAGAAGCACTTGGAGTTTTCCAAGAAGTTCAGAAAGATTTGACAAAAGATCAAAAACTATTTTGGAAAAGATAGGATAAAACTATATTGCTTTCTGCAAATGATCCTAAACCCCACTTAGCCAAATATGCATGTAATGATAGGATCCACTTACTTCTACATAGTAGTGAAACTTGCCAATACAATTCAAATGTATTGACCCTTGTGGCTGCAACTTATTATGTTGCAGGTTTGTTTGATGTTAGCGAAGTGTGTTGAATAGGATTACAAGTCTACAACCAACATGATTGCCTGTGGCACTTTGAAGGTGAAGGACTCCATGCTATATAGATATTCTGCTGCATTATAATGAGATAGCCAAATGAGCTATGTAAGATGTAATGAATTATTTTATTCCTGGTTATAAAGTTGTATTATGACCTTTGTTTCTTGATATTACATCTTAACTGTGGATGCTAGCTATTGATCCATGGACTAGCATTGTAAACACATGGATCTCTACCTTATTAAAGGTTGGGAACCTTACAGATGGTATCAGAGCACTGTGTTGCCTGTAGAATTGTAACTCTAGGATTGGACAAAACCCCTTAGAAAAATAGGAGTTGAATTTGTTCCAAAACTTATTTACAAACAATCTTGTTAACTCTTTTCACAACCTTTTTGGTTTTGATTCTACATCTCTTCCTTTCCAACTTGATGGACAAAGCCTTCACCATGACCAATGACTTTCACTTTAGTTCCACCAAAGATTTCAACTTAGACATCACTAAGGACTACAAGTGAAAACCAAGAGACATTAGATTGCCTACCAAAGACATTGATATCAAGTTAGAGTATGGATCATATTGACGTATGAGGTATGACTATACTAAGTTAATTATTTCAAGAAAACTTGTTGTTTCCTTCAACTCATGAGTTAAGCTCATAAGTTTTTAAGTGGATAGTTGCTTGTTGATTGCTTGATTGTTTGATTGAACTTGATTGTTTTGGGTTGTGTGTTAGAACTCCCTTAGGTCTATCTGTCATTACTTACCCCTATCAACCAACAAATGCCTCCCCGTCGTGCCAACCCCAACCAAAACAACAACATCACTCCTGAGATGCAGCAGATGATGACAGCTCAGACGCAGCTAATGCAGGAGATGACCACGTTCATACAGAATCAGAACAACAACAACAATAATCAGAATAATCCTCCAGCTCATGACATGCTCACCAGGTTTCTGAAACTTAGGCCTGCAAGGTTCTCTGGAACAACTGATCCAATGGAAGATAATGACTGGTTACGTTCAATGAGTAAGGACTTAGTGACTGTTGGCTGCACCGATGAAGAAAAAGTTAGGTTTGCAGCATTTCTGCTTGAAGGACTAGCAGCAACATGGTGGGACAACTTTCAGATCACCACTCCCCTTGAGGATGTGACTTGGGCTATTTTTGAGGATGGATTCCGTACATCTCACATCTCACCTAGAGTGATGCACTTGAAGAAAAAGGGATATCTACCTTATTAAAGGTTGGGAACCTTAAAGTGGCATATTGGCATCACCAAAAAAGAGTGCAATCAGATGGGATACCTCATACGAATAGAGCACATACAAATCATCAGTGAGATAATCCAACATATAGCTAGTTCAATGCACATTCTACGTGGTTATACAAACACAAGCTATATGCAGATTATCACATGTAGGTTGAGAGTGCACTGTTAAAATCATCGGTCAAATGCAGATGATAATTGTTGAATCAGTTTGGGGCCTCAGAAGATTTTCAAGGAAGGAGTTAGTGAATCAAGGAGCAAGCACAACCTATGTTTTTGTGCATTGCACCAGGTTCACTAACCCATCTCTAAAAAAATCACACATGATGCAAAGGTTTATCCCTTGCACTCTATTGGGGAATATTTGAATCATTGGCATGTGGCATACTTCAATCATAGGTACTGACGAGGGTTCGACTCATCAATGCCCATTGTTATGGACTTGGGTTTAGATTAAGAGGGGTGCGCTAGATATCGGGAATGGCTAACAGACAAGCAATACAGGACAAAGTATTTACCCAGGTTCAGGCCCCCAGAGGGAAAACCCTACTCCTGCTTGTCTGCTCTTGATTAATGGCAGAACCGAAGGTTACAAGGATGCCCAGATGAATCTGGCGGGTGAGTATGCTAGGATTTTTCGTGATATAGATATGTTGTCTATTGTGGTGGTGGAGCTCCATCCTCGTTGAACCCTCCTAGCCTTTATATGTGGGGAGGCTAGGTCTCAGGTACCAATACGAGTTCGTTACAAGTTGGATTCAAACTCTAGTCTTGAGCTTTCCTTGTATTGCTTGCTTGGAGTCCGTGTCCATATGGGCTTTGTACCAGCCGAACCGTCATGTGCTTTGTGGACCTTGGAATGTCGTTGAGTGAGCCTCCTAATAATCCGCACCAGGTAGGCCAATAGTAGGTGCCCGTTGGGCATACCTATGTCAGGTACACACATAAAATACATGTCTAAAACTTACTGCATGTGGCATGTTTCAATCGTAGGCCGAAAAATAAGATATATGTAGAAGTTACTACATGTGGCAATATTCCATCATAGGCCAAAAAACCCCGAAATGCACAATCAAGAATAGTAAATTCTTGGTATGATAGGTATACAACTAAAACCCAGCTCTACCTGACACTCGTAGCTAGTGAAATCGAGGTAGCAGAAAAAAAGAAGGCAACAATCCATCACAGAATGCCCCCAATCTTACCCTAATGTTATGAATCAAATTTCGAAGCCTCTTCAAAAGGCAGGTTTGACCAATTTTTGACCGACATTTG
Organism: Avena sativa; assembly: GCA_916181665.1. Taxonomy (NCBI): domain Eukaryota; kingdom Viridiplantae; phylum Streptophyta; class Magnoliopsida; order Poales; family Poaceae; genus Avena; species Avena sativa. Next base: position 204,389,564 of record OV702282.1, read on the forward strand.
ACTAGAGGAAAATTGGGCGTCTGACACACTTTCACATTCCATCACCTGGTGTAATGTGCATCCTATGTGTCCTACTACTGTCCCAAGTTGGTGTCTTGCACTTCGAGCCCAACTGGCCTAGATCCATCAACCCATGGTTGTAGGAGCTCGGATTTGCACTCCTCCTTGAGTCCTAGGTCTAGGAGGGTTGTGGCATTTGTGTTCTACTTTCGTGGAGAGGCGAGTGATCGGTTACCGCGAGAGATGGGTTTGACTAGTGATAGTAGAGTGTCGTCAACAGTGTGGCTTATCTCTAGGCATTGTAGCTGGGTTGCTCCTTTGCGGTTCTAACCGAGGACCGACCTATGAGGAGTGAAGCGGTGGTGATGCCACTCATGGCTGCAGGTGGCCAAGCATGGAGGGTACGGTCGGTGGTGGAGATGGATGGTTCGACACGGAGCTGCAGGTGGATGGTGACAGCGCCCTGAGCATAGCAGCGCAAAGGCGGGACTTATCGGACCTAATCATGGCCTGGCAGGCGATCAAGCCTGATTTGCACCTACTCGTCCTGCTAGTGTTTCCTAACTACAAACACCTTGGGTGGAGGAGTGCGGATCCCCTCCCCTGGGATATCGTGTGTCCTGATGGCTGTTGGCTATGGTGTTGCCCTACCTTGTCCAATCCATTGTCTTTAAAGTGTGATGTTGGTCGGGCATGAGCTCAAGTGTGTGGATGTTGGGGTGGCAGCCCTTAAAGGTGGACTGCACAGATGGCTCTACGGTCAGAGACGTTGTGGTGATGGTGGTCTCCCTCTTCGGTCATGTGGATGGTGGGGGATCCTAGTATTGGCAGCGCTAGCTCTAGCAGCTCCCAGATTGCGGTTTAGAGACCTAACTCGGGGACAACGAGTGGCTGAGTTCTCAAGAGCGGTGCGAGAATTTTTTTGGGCGAAAGGTCAGCACCAATGTCGGTCATGCCTGCGGGTGTCGTAACCCTCTTGGGGGGTCATCATGGTCATCCTCCCTGTGCTACGACTCCGGGTAAAAACCCTTGACCTCGTGGTCTCGACGGCGGCAACTTTGTGCGTCATTACCCTTTCAAGGGCATCGTCGTGGAGCCCTGATACCACTCGGTATCATTTTATTGTCTTTGTCTACAGGTTTGGTTTTTCCGTGTTTTATTTTCTTTATATTTGATCTACTTTGTAAGAGGTTCTCATCACCACCTTGTATCGGTTCGGCTGTTGTGGATTTATTTATAAAGCGGTACAAAAACCTGTTTCGAGGATGCAACACGACTACAAGTGATGTGTCTACACGCGTTTTTCTGCCTGGTGCGTCCAATAGCATTTTACAAATGTTTTGGATGTGCTGAGATACTCTTATCTTTGAGGACGCGTTTGCTAAGTTGCATTTTTTTTTGGCCTATCCATGCATGGACGAAGTACGCAGTTCTAGGCACAAACAACCTTTTGGATACTTTGTGCAGTCTGTTTGGTATCCTGCATGAGGGTTGGTTGCTTGAGTTTGGCCACTATGTCGAGGTAGTTTGGTTGCCTATGCAATACTCTTTTGTGAAAGGAATATGCCCAAGAGGCAATAATAAAGTGGTTATTATGCTATTCCAGGTTTATAATAGATGTTTATTTATCATGCTAGAATTATATTAATAGGAAACATTAATACATGTGTGATTTATAAATAGATAAGGTTCCTATTAAAGCCTCTCTTTATACTAGCTTGCTGATTAAGGGATGATCAAAGGTTTCTTGATCATAGCATTGGATGTTTATAATAATAGGGTTATATCATTGGAGAATGATATGATGAACAGTCACCCGCAGTAGATGTAGCAATACGATCATGTCATCAAGTTTAAATTTCTATCACATTCGTAGTAACTCGATGTTCTTAGACCATGAGATCACGTCAATCACTTTCACCGAAAGAGTACATTGATTACATCAAACGTCACACTATAACAGTGTGATTATAAAGGTGTCATCGGGTATTTGGAAAGTGTTAGTTGAGGCTTGTGGATCAAGAGTGGGATTTGTCCATCCGGATGGCGGAGAGATATACTTAGGGCCCTCTCGGTGATATTACATTGACATAGCTTGTAAGCAAGTGATTTTATCACTAGAATACCATATCATAGGAACGAGAAAAAGAGTACTTGTCAAGAACAAGATTAAACAAATTATGGTTTATAACAAGTAATCGAATCTTTTACAAGTAAAATATCGCGAGACAAAAGGAATTTGATTACAGTGAAAGAGTTTCGGATGATCATGAGATCTTCGTGGAACTAGTGAGAGTCATTATGGATCTCCAGGTCCCGCTAATGATTATTGATCAAAGAAAGTCTTGATCATGTATACATAGTTCTTGAACCCATAGGGATATACACTTAAGGTAACCCAACGCATTTGAACGGATAGGGAACATAGGGGAAGTTCAATGGACATCACAGAAAATTGTTCTGCCAAATCTACCGAAATAGTTTTGGGATATCGAAACAAAGCAAGGGATCAAAATGTTAATTTGTTAATTATGAATTACTCATTAAATGAAGTGTTTATTAAATTTATTTGCATTAAAATAAAGTAATTAAAGTGATTTAATGGAAAGACCTTTGGTTTTTGAGTGGAGATTAAATGGAAGAAAGTGGAGAGGGGAATTGTGTGAGTGGAGAGAGCACTCACATGAATGAAGGGAGAAGAGGGGGCACCCTCTTGTCCACCGGCCAAGGGAGGGTCTTTCCCCCTCCCTCTATAAAAGGAGGTGGCCTCCTCCCCCTCTCTCATACACTATCACATCCCAAGATTTTCCAAATCTTGTAATGTGAAAAAAATAAATGAATAAAATAAAACTTTGTTGATTTTCAAGGTGAGAAGAAACTTTTTGAATCCAATTGGAAACTTTCAAAACCTATTTGGATCAAATAAAATCCTAAAGGGATTTAAAAAGGTAAATAAACAATAAAGCTAAAAATAATTGGAATTACTATTTTTGAATTTTTTTAATAAAAAGATTTAGTTTTCAAATGAAAAGGTAGAAATATAAATAAGGATTATTTTAAAGAGCCAAATTAAAACTTGGCCAAACCTTTGAAATAAAATATTTCTATTTGATAAAAATAGTAAAGGTTTATATAAATAAAATAATAAGGATTTAATATCCAAATTTATTTAAGTAAAGGCTTTTCCATTTTAATTAAAACATTAAAAACTTGTTAAATTATTTTAAACAAGTTTACCAAATATTTTATATTCTCAAACAAAACCTACTGAAGTGTTTTTGGTTTTATTTAGATTTCAAATAAAGATTTTAAATAAAACAAATCCTATTTGTATAAATAACTAAGGTCTATTTATTTAATTATTAAATAGATCCTAAAAAGAATATAAAAAATATTATTTTGTTTTTGGACTTGGAATATTTCTGTTAAAACAGACCAAAACTCAAGGCAAAGTTTGGAGGAGTTTTGAATTGATTTGAGTATTTGATTTGTTGTTTGAAATTCAAAACAGGAAATTCAAACAGAAAAAGATAAAACAATCAGAAAGAAAAAAAATAGAACCAGACCTGACCCAACCCACCTAGCCCAAGAAGCCCATTCGTAGCCCAGTTTCCCTCCCCTCTCTGTGAATCGTTTTCCACTTAAACTCATACCCGCGCAGACACCGACGAGTGGACCCTCTCCCCTCTCTTCCTTTCTCGCTGACAAGCATGCCCCACAGAGCCACCTCAGCGTCGTCTTCCCCCTGATCACGTCGCCCTGCCGTTGCTGCCATTTACGCTGGCGATGAATACGCGTTGAATACGGCCTTGATTCCACGCAGTAACGGCGCCCATTTAACTGCCTGCGTCTACCCTCTCTTTTCCCCTAGACCCCGCACCACGAGAGCCTCTAGGCTGCCCCAATTCGAGCCCGCGCTCTCACTGCTCCGGCGAGCTCCACAAACAATTCCGGCCAGTAGGCACCGCCCCTTGCCTCCTCGACCAAGCTCACACACTCCCCTGCCCCTGGCGCTTCCCCATGTGTTTTCCATTCACCCGCGGGCGCCCCAGAACGTCGACTTCGACAACATCTGAGTGCCGCCGCGTCTGCTTCTTACTTCGGCGAATTTTCCTGGTAAGCACCAACCGCCTCGAGCCCTCTCGATCATGCTCACGTGAATCCCACACTCTCCCGCATCTAACCCTGCCCCTATCTTGTCTTAGAGTGGACTGCAATGTCGCCCCCGACAACGAACAGAGCCGTCTGACGCCGACGACGTCTCCGGCGAACGATTACTCCCGTCCTTGTGCGCCCCTCGCCGAGCCAACGCCACCTCGAGCTTCACCTCGATCACGCGAACGCTGTAAGCCATTTTCCCCTCTCCCTTGCTTCCTGTAACCATCGCAACGCCACCGTCTGACCTCGCGCCGCCGCTCACCGCCGCGCAGCGCCGCCAGTTCTTGGCAAGTTGATAGGAGCCGTTCGATCCAGATCGTAGCGACACGATAGAACCACTTAACGGCGAAAGGGTACACAATCTGAGCCGCGCGATCTGTTTAGATCCAACGCCTCACAGAGGCCGATCCGTGCGAACCGGTATCGACCAGTAGTATTGCGCCGCGTGGCCAGTCTTTGATTTAAAACAAAATTTGAAATCAGATTGTTATGCAAATTTGTAAACCTTGTAACTTTTGATCCACACGTCCAAATTTTGCAAACTTTATATAAATGGAATCAGTGGAACAATCCCTAGCCAACCATGCAATTTGTTTAGTAAAAATCTTCTGGTAAAATGTTTGTTTTTGCAGAAACATTTGTATGCTTATTTAGGTTATAAAAATTGTTCCAAAATGTTTTTAGGGTTAAATTCTTTGCAAATTGGTTTGTTGTGAACCTGCTGACCTTAGGAACCAACTTATGGATTTAAAAATGTATTTGGTGAAGATTAGGATTGAATAATTGAATTAGCCCATTTCTAGTCAAATAAAAATATTGGTTTTACTATGGAAATGATTTTTGAACAAAAACCTTTTGAAAATGTTTTTGATTCAAAGCTACTGACCCTAAACACCAAGTTTTGTGAACTAACAACTTATTTGGTGAACAACATAAAATTGTTGCATTGCTAAAAACCATTTTCACCACATGAAATAATGATTTGATTTAAAAATGATCTTTAGATAAAACCCTTTTGCAAATGGTTTTGCCACTATAGAAAAGACCACTTTGGACTTTACAATGTTTAGAGCCTATTAGAAACCACCTTTGCAAATAAAACTACCTTTTGCATGCTTGCATGCATGACTTAGTTTCTATTTATTTATGTGTGATGATTTGTTTGATTATTGTTTGGAATGCTAGTTGAATTTGTGTTTGCTTGATTGACTTGTAGTGAAGTTAGAAGAGTGTGAGATTAGCAAGATAAAGAAGTGAACCAACATTCCCTACCAAAAAGGCAAGTGACACTATCATCTAAAGTCCTACTATTTTCATTATACTTATTGGATTTTTGAAACATGCATGAAAAGGATTTCTATACTTTATGCTATGCCAAATCCTATTAGGATACCATTTTACATTCCTTAGTGAAAACAATGTAGTTGTAAAATGCTTAGCCATGCTACATATTTTGAGAAGAGATACATGTTGAGATTTTATGAAGTTGAGAAAAGACTTGTGTTTTTATATAATAAAACAAGTACTCAATGAACCACCTGGGTGGACAAGGTTACTCAAGTTTTGGACAAGGTGGCAACAAGAGGAACCATGTTTATATGGCAATCTCTTTTTGTTGTGCACCAGATGAAAACCACCCAGGGACTTAGAGATTGAACATGTTTCTCCAACAGTGGCTTCCGTGTACAGCCACATGCTAATATGGCTCTGGCTTAGTCAACTACATTGGGAAGACCCATGCATTGGTCTTCAGGTTAACTGGAAATGAGGGAACTAGGAACCCTACATTGGTGCCTGAAGACAAGATAGCATTGTGTATGGGAGGACCCTATGGAAAGACTTCGTCACATTCTCAATCTGCCAGTACTCCATCTTGGTGAGTACTTATCCAGCGGCCACTGGTGGCAACAAGATGATATTGTGTCATGTGGGTAAAGTGTACGACTTCTGCAGAAGATAAAAATTCTAAGTACTTGGTCATGTCCCCGGTTATGGACAATACTGAGCAACTAAAGCTTGAAGCTATGGGAAATCTCGACATTCCAATTTCTAAAAGAAAAACTTTAAAGTGACAACAAAAGACTTGAAGCACTTGGGGTGTACCAAGGAGCTCAAGAGATTTTGATAAAAACTTGAAGCACTTGGGGATTTACCAAGGAGCTCAAGGGATTTGGACAAAGACTTGAAACACTTGGGGGATTTACCAAGGAGTTCAGAAATATTTGACAAAAGATCAAAACTATTTTGAAAAGATAGGATAAATTATTGCTTTCTGCAAATGAGCCTTAAACCCTACTTAGCCAGATATGCATGTAGTGATAGGATCCACTTATATTCAACATAGTAGTGAAACTTGCCAATACAATTCAAATGTATTGACCCTTGTGGCTGTAACTTGTTATGTTGCAGGTTTTTTTGATATTAGTGAAGTTGATTGATTAGGATTACAAGTCTACAACCAACATGTTTGCCTGTGGCACTTTGAAGATGAAGGACCCCATGCTTATAGATATTCTGCTGCAATGTAATGTAATAGCCAAATGAGCTATGTAAGATGTAATAAATTATGTTATTCCTGGTTATAAAGTTATATTATGACCTTTGTTTTTGATATTACATCTTAACTGTGGATGCTAGCTATTGATCCAAGGACTAGCATTGTAAACACAGGGATCTCTACCTTATTAAAGGTTGGTACCTCACTCTCCCATAGCCTCTCTCACATGCCCTTTGGTCCCCCTTGCTTGTCTTGTCCATTGCCACTAGAAAACGTGCTCGGCAAATCCCTGCTCTAAACATTCACCTCCACCACCACTACCATGGCGTAACGCTTTTGGAGTTTCCAGGGATCCACTACTTCCGCTGCCCGGCTGGAAGCAAGGGTTCGGGAGTTGTTGGCGCACCATACGTGTGACCGATTGCGGAGGCGCTTCCCGTTTGTGGCATCGGTCGTCTGCACATCCTTGAGGACGATCGTGTACATCTACACCAACCACATTTTTTTGTGGGAAAGTTTTCCCGATTACGGTCTACAAGGGTGAGTCCATCTTGTAACCGTTACAAGTATCACCTAGATATGATCTTGGCAGTTGCAACCGTAGGAATTTTTTATTTTCTATGCAATGAATCCCATCAGTGGTATCAGAGCTATGTCTATGCGTATATGCTTCGTACGGTTAGGACACATGGAGATGTGAGCGTTGATAGTCTTGTTATTGCAAATATCTTGTACTTTGGATATTGGTGGCATAGTAGTATGAAGCGGCTCGGACAAACTTTACATGTCCTCACACATGAGACCTGTTCCACGCTTGACATGCAACTCGTTTTGCATAAATGGCTAGCGGGTGTTTGTCTCTCCCACTATAGTTGATATCTGATTTGCAACGGTCTGCTTAATAACTTGGTTATCACTGGTGTGGCTGAAGTTCGTAGGTAGTCCGGTTTTATCCTAGAAATCCCACAGCCGCGTAAAATATGCAAAAATAAATTAGAGGCGTCTAACTTGTTTTTGCAGGGCATGTGACGTGATATGGTCTATAATACAAACATGGTTGTATGCAATGTGTTTTATTGTAAAACAACTAGTAGGAGCCATATGGTTGTTATTTTAATTTTATAGCCTGCATGCCGGAAAATGGAAATCCATGTAATTAGATCAGTGGAGAACAACCTTGGTGATGGATCCATGGACCTTGGTGACACGCCGGTGGAATGATGGAGATCACGCCATGACGCACGTGATGGAGATCAAATGCGAGAAGGACCATATCACATCACATTATATATGCATGTGATGTTTATCCTTTGATGCATCTTATTTTGCGTTTATTTGATCGCCTCGGTAGTATTTGATTGCCTCGGTAGCATTATGATATGAAATATCCCATTAAATATCAATATAATAATATGGTCTTCCTTAGTATGCACCGTTAAGAAAATTCGTCGTCTCGAAGCACCACGTGATGATCGGGTGTGATAGATTCTACGTTCGCATACAGCGGGTGTAAGACAGTTTGACACACGCAAATACTAAGGTTCTTACTTTACGAGCCTAGCATGTACATACATGGCCTCAGAACATGAACCAACATGTAAAGCATGAGTCATATGGATATATGATGAACCATGCGATGCTCGCCATTGGAGCTGCGCCACCACTCGTGATGATCTGTTGTGGCGTAGTGAATTTGGTTCGTGTAATCACTAAAATGGCTAGAGGGGTGTCATTTTGAGTGGGAGTTTACATAAGTAATTTTGAATTAGCTTGAACTCTTTCTATTATAAACCTAGTCTAAATAGTCTTTACAAATACATTGTAGATCATGGCACCCCCTGCATTCAATTTCAATGCATTTCTTGAGAAAGAAAAGCTGCTAGACAATGGGTCTAACTTCACCAACTAGCACTGCAACTTGAGGATTATCCTTGCGGGCATGACAAGGTCCTATGTACTTGACGGTATGTTAGGTGACGCCCCTGCAGAAACTGTGTATCAGGAAGAGCGCAATGTGTATGACACAAAGTATGATGACAAAACTCGTGTGCCATGCGCTATACTCCAATATGAAGGGTTCGCATCATAGAAAACAAAAAAAATCCTACGATGGGAAGAACGAAGTACCAAGATCTATCTACTAGATACAATCAACGGGTGGATATACATACATAGAATACATACCCTCGAAGACCGAATAGCGTTAATGAGGTTGTACTCATGAATGATGTAGTCGAATGCTTTCCGATCTCAAGATCGTGATGAAGTCCATCTGGTCCAGCCGGTCCAGCACCATCAAGTCCAACACGTTAAGCAGTGGTGCATCTGTGATCGCACACACGTCCGAGTACCCCGACAACCTCCGTGACCTCGCTCCAGCGAAGCACCGGAAGCAACAAATCCTACCAGAAAAAGGCACCAGGAACATGTATCTCGCTGATCCGAGACCATGGGGAAATTCTAAAGTGGGGAGAGATATCCTTCATGAGGAGGTGTGCTTTAAGAGGAATAGAGAGAGACCTTTTATAGGGAGAGGGGCACCCCAAGGGTCATGGCGCCCAGCCATGGTGGCTGCCCCCACCTCTTCCACATTTATGTGGGTGGAGCTCCCACTCAAAATGAAAAGCCTCCACTCCCATAAAAATGCCTCCACTCAAAAATCCACTCATACGCATTAAATTTCCACCAAATTTAATGCAAGCTCTCATTTCAATAAAACTATTTTATTTATTTATTCAGATTTTTGTTAATTACTCTAATTAACAAACATTCACATAAAACCCCTTACAACATTTCAATTTCACATGCAGAACCAGTTTCAGCAATTTCAACCAAAACAGTTATGGTGTCTAGTGAAATAAATTCCTGCGCTTCCCTTTTTCTTTCTCTGGCATATCATTTGCTCCAAATGGTGTCGGTATCCCTTAAGTGTGTCACCCTGCGGTTCGCGAATAATTTAGACATGATCGAGACCCCTCTCCAATTAATAATCAGCAACGGGACCTGGAGATCTGTACTGACTCCCACATATTCAACGATGACTTTTATGATCGTGTGAACCTTATACGCATGTAACTCAATCCCTTTGTCTCGCGACATATTACATGTCCGAGATTTGATCATCAGTATCTCCATACCTAGTTTTATCTCGTTACCGACATGTACTCTTTTCTCGTTCCCGTGATATAACATTCTAGTGATCAAATCACTTGCTTGCAAGCTAACTAATGTGATATCACCAAGAGGGCTCAGCGTATATCTCTCTGTCATAGGGATGGACAAATTCCACTCTTGATTCATGAGCCTCAACATAACACCTTCGTAGAACTGAACCCATCTTTATAGTCACCCTGTTACGGTGTGATGTTTGATGTTATCAAGATACTCTTCCGGTGTTAGTGATTGACATGATCTCATGGTCTAAGGACTAAGATTACTTCGTATGATGTTATAGCAATATAAACACAATGACCTTGATCATAATGCTATACTTCGGATGAATGTTCATCACATCATTCCAACAATGTTGTGACCTCGTTATTAACAACATCCAATGTCCATGATCAGGAAACCTTTGATCATCTTGTTAATCAACGATCTAGTTTATAAGAGAGGCATAACTAGGAACTTTATTTTTGTTTATTAAACACACATATATTAACATTTCCGTATTAATACAATTATAGCATGCAAAATAAACATTTATCATAAATAAGGAATACGATAATAACTAATTTATTATTGCCTCTCGGGCATATTCCCTTCAGTCTCCCACTTTCACTAGAGATAATATCTAGTTTGAAAACTTTGCGTATTGAACACCTTGGCTTTCTGGTGTTCCATATATGCAATTGCATGTGGTTAACATAATCTACGGATCTGATGCTTCAGGTCCTTGTGTATTTGCATGTCTTTGCATCTTCACGCATCACTCATTCTCTAATAAGATGACATTGTATAAATTTGGTCTTTTGGTGAGACCTTTAGTTCCTTGGGGTTAAAACATGTCGATACTATTGTCATACAATATATATTTAGTGTTAGCCCGTTGCGCACCACACCTTAGTTTGATAACAAACTACTTGACACAAATGCCCTCCTTTGCTGCTACTATAGCAGTCATATACTTAGCCTTATGTTGTAGTATCCATCACAATGTCTTAACTTTGGAATTCATCCAAATCCGTCATGGAAACTCCTTTCCATATCATTGTGCCACCCATAGTTTAAATTGAGATAAACTTAATTTTTATCTTGTGACAAAACTAGTATCAATGTAACGCTTTACAATGAACTATTTGTAACTTATACAAATGGAATATATTCTTAATTCTTCCAAAATATTATAAGAATATCCTTACTATCGTCCAATGATCATTTTATGATTCATTCTAGTATATGCTTATAACACTTAGAGCATAGGACATATCTGGATGTGTACATATCATGGTATGATTGATCAAAATATTCTTGTGATTTCACTCATCAAGTGTCAAAGCACTTGAATCTTGTTTCACTTATCAAGTGTCGATACACTTGAATCTTGATTCAATTCTTTTCCATGAGACAAGATACTTTTATCATCGTTTCTAGATTGAACCCCTTTAATATCTCATATATGTACGTTTGGCACGACCATATTAGCGTCACTGTCTATCCATGCAGACATTCATGTTAAATATTCGGGTTTTTCCTAAGTCTTTCATTGAAATGAAATTCTTAACCTTTGTCAATAAAAGATACATCATTTCCAATCAACAAGATGTCCTCCACATAATGTTTTAGAAATATATCTCAGTGCTCCCACTTAATTTTTGTTGCAAATGTAAGCATCTTCATCGTCTCCTGATGAAAACTCCTTTAACAGTTTCATCATGACGAAGATTCTAACTCTGTGATGCTTACTTTAACCATTGAAGTTTGCGTGCCATTTTTAGCATCCTTTGAATTAACAAAACCCTTTGGATCGTGTCATGCACACGTCCTAGGCAACCATTCTATTAGAAGAACTTTGTTTTGTTTATTCATCTACCATATACCAAATTATATGTAGTGGTTGCTACTTTAATCCGTCTAGACTAAATATCGCTATAAAAGATCAAATCTTGTCATAGTCAACTCCTTAAACATTGTTGTAAAATACTTTACGACATATCGACTATTTCATAGATGTGAAACATCTATGTCTATTTCTTTATAGATCCAAATACGACCGATGGGTTTTTACACCTTTCCAGAGGGTCTTCCAAGTTCAAAACTTGATTTCTCATGTATGGAACTATCACGGATTTTATGGCTTCAAGCCATTTGATGGAGTCAGGGCCCGTCATCGCTTAGTTGCATGTAGTCGGTTCATCATTGTCAAACAACAATGATTTACTCTCAAATCTCAGCATTTGATTGTTTATCCAACCTACTTGGTTCAATAGGAACTTAGATCTCCGTGACCGCAACCTTTGAGACACGTGAGCCATGAGCATTGTGGATGCCTTCGGAATGTTTTCTAGCGCTGCGCAACTCAGCACATATAGATAAGGTTCATTAACCTTATTAAAGTTCTATTGTCCTCCCACTTAACTTTTGCGAAAAATTCCTTTTTCAAGAAACTTGACGTTCTAAGCGACAAATGCTTTTGTCTTTGGTGTTATGGAGGAATACCCAACGGTTATTCGAAATAACCTACAAAGACATGCTCATCCGACTTTGGTTGTAAACATCTTACTTATGCTTAGCATACCAAAATTTAAGAAATGACAACTTGGGTTTTACCCCAAACCATAACTTACATGGTGTCATTTCAACAGATCAAGATGGAGCTCTTTTCAGTGTAAAAGCGGTAGTCTCTATAGCTTTTAATCTTTTAAAACATAATGGCAATTTTATAAATAACACCTTTGATCCAACCATGTCAAACAAGGTTTCATTAAAAATCTCAAACACTCCATATTCCTATGGTGTTTCGGGAGATGTAAATCTAGGTGTTTTGCTAAACTTGCAACTCAAATAAATCCCTTTATGATAAAATCATAAATCATTTATTTTCTTGTTACACTTGCAACTCAAATAAATCCCTTTATGATAAAATCATAAATCATTTATTTTCTTGTTACAATGATTTTCCACTTCATATTGAAAGTCTTTGAACGTTTTAAAATATTTCATACTTCTCTCTCATTAAGTGAATATTCACTCAAATTTCCAGAGAAAGCATATGAAGTTAAAATCCATCGCTTACGACTACACATAATGGACTACATACATCAATATGTATAAATTCCAATAATTTAGTCGATCGTTCTTCTTTGGCCTTTGAACGAAGTTTCAATTATCCCGAGGAAAGTCTCACAAGCGTCATTTGATCAAATCAAAAGACTCTAAAAATCCATAAAAATGGAGTTTCTTCATGTTTTATTTCCAATATAATTTAAACGGCGATGTCACTTTGTAAGTGATCATCCAATCATTTGTCTTGCGACATTTTAGCATTAGTTTTATGGATGTGATTTCTCCAACTAGATTTGTAGATCATCCATCTTATATGGAATACGTTAATTATTTGAACAATCTTTTTCCTCATAATACCTGATTTAAATAACTATTATTAAAACAAATCTTGAAGGCAGGCTTTGATGTCAACGATAAGTACAAACAACGGCTTGCTTGTTTTCGATGATCATCATCGCATATTCTATTGCTAGTTACTTAGGCCATTGTAGTTCATGAATTGCGTCTATCTGTATGAAATTTCATACCAACCAATTCGGTATCCAATGCCCAAGAATCACATTGTTTAACAAGCAAAGAATACAACCATAACATGTATATCATCTATATACCTAAACTAGATATTTCCAGTCTTTTCTTTTCTGCCAAATATATTTTATAGGTTCTCTTTCAGCATTTCCTTTTTCCTTTTTAAAATAATCTATCAACATCAACAGTGGCGCCATATACATGACACATAGTCCAAAGCGTGTATATTCAAATACTAATACCTTTAGACTTGCACTTTGAAGTAGATCACCATCATCAAATGACCGGCGTTCTTTCAAAATCCATTTTTTAGTAATCTTTTAGTGTAGTAAACACTTTACATACATCTTCGATTCATCCTTATCATGACGACTTTCATGATCAAGCTAATGTAGCTTATAAAGGCGAACAGTGAGTATACCATTACTTTCCAAAACCCTTTTGGATGATTAGGATGTCTATCATATCCAACCTTTGCAAATTCTCATCCAACATGAGAACATATATTATAATATATCATATTGCAACCAAAACATTGTTTCAGAAATCGTTATATCTGCCACACATGATGGTTTCTGAAACAATTATTTCAGCTCCTAGATAAACTTGATATTAAAAAAATCAAGAATCACGGAGTCAAACATGATACTTAAGATACTAACACTGGAATTGTTACTCTCGATTTAATACCAATTATTAAATTTCACGGAGTAAACAGAGTTTGCTGAAAGTTTGCAATAGGACTTTAAAATTTAGATTGACACTCAACACAATACGATACTAGTTCGTAAAGTAAATATCCAGAATTCTATAGTTCTATTATCTCAATTACAACTAAGCATAAGGTGGTGAACGAATGCCAATGACTACAACAAATTATGCAAATTCACTTTGATTTAATTTATGATAAATTGAGTTCTACTAATCCAAATTAGGAATGAACTCCCACTCAAAAACGACATCCCTCGTGTCTTTTTGGTGATTACATGAACCAAATGCACTATACCAAGTCCGATCATCACGTGAGTCGGTGTAGCTTCAAAGGCGAGCATCCATATGGTCATCATATCAAAACATGTGACTCATGTTTAACCTTTAGGTCTGTGTTTCGAGGCCATGTCTGCACATGCTAGGATCGCCAAGTAAGAACCTTAGTATTCGCGTGTGTAAAACTGTCTTACACCCGAGATATGCTTGTGGATTCAAGAACACCCGGTCGTCACGTGATGTCTTGAAGCGACGAAACATTGTCAGTGCATACTTAAGTAAGAACACATTTTTATCTTGATATCTAAATGAGGGATCATCTTATTATGCTAATAAAACGCCAAACTAGCAATATAAGATGCAACAAAACATCTTATGTGAAAATGAAATGATATGGTTCTTGCACTTGATCTCCATCATGTGCATCATGGTATGATCGTCATCATTCCTCTATGTGTAAGGCCAATGTCTATGGAACTTACACGTTATGTGTGTTGTAAGAGTATCGACTTATACTTTTACTTACAACATCACCATATCATGACACTAGCCCAACAACAATCTAAACTAGACGCTTCTAATTTATCCAATGCAAGTTTTACGTGGCTTAGGGCTTTCGAAGATAGAACCGTTCTTACCTACGAACATGAACCACAACGAGGATAACCAAATTGTTGACAACTCGTTGCAAATTAGATATTGACTATAGTAGGAGAGACAGACACCCGCTAGCCACTTATGCAAAACTAGTTGCATGTCAAGCGTGGAACATGTCTCATGTGCGAGGACATGTAAAGTTTGTCCGGGCCGCTTCATCCCAATATGCTACCAATATCCGAAGTACAACTAAGAAGCAATAACATGATCATTATTAACCACAAATACATATCTGTACTACCCGTGCAAAGCATCTACACATAGATCTGCTCTGATACAGCTGAAGGGTTCGCAGCACAGAAAACAAAAAATTTCCTACGATGGGAACAACTAAGTACCAATATCTATCTACTAGATACAAGCAACGGGTGGATATACATCCATAGAACACATACCCTTGAAGACTGAATAGCGCTAACGAGGTTGTACTCGTGGATGATGTAGTTGAATGCTTGCCGATCTCAAGATCGTGATGAAGTCCATCTGGTCTAGCCGGTCCAGCACCATCAAGTCCAGCACCGCAAAGTAGTGGTGCATCTGTGATCGCACACATGTCCGGGTACCCTGACAACCTCCATGCCCCCTCTACAGTGAAGCAGTGGAAGCAACAAATCCTTCCAGAAAAAGCCATTGGGAACATGTATCACGCTGATCCGAGACCATGGGGAAATTCTAAAGGGGGAGAGAGATCCTTCACGAGGAGGTGTGCTTTGAGAGGAAGAGAGGGAGGCCTTTTATAGGGAGAGGGGGCACCCCAAGGGGCATGGCGCCCAGCCATGGTGGCTTCCCCCACCTCTTCCACATTCATGTGGGTGGACCTCTCACTCAAAATGAAAAGCATCAACTCGCATAAAAATGCCTCCACTCAAAAATCCACTCACGTGCATTAAATTCCCACCAAATTTAATGCAAGCTCTCATTTAAATAAAACTATTTTATTTATTTATTCAGAATTTTGTTAATTACTCTAATTACAAACATTCACATAAAACCCCTTACAACATTTCAATTTCACATGCAGAACCAGTTTCAGCAATTTCAACCGAAATAGTTCCGGTGTCTAGTGAAATAAATTCCTGCGCTTCCCTTTTTCTTTCTCTGGCATATCATTTGCTCAAAATGGTGTTGGTATACCTTAAGTGTGTCGCCCTATGGTTCGCGAATAATGTAGACATGATCGATACCCCTCTCTGATCAATAATCAGCAGTGGGACCTGGAGATCTGTACTAACTCCCACATATTCAACGATGACTTCTGTGATCGTGTGAACCTTATACGCATGTAACTCAATCCCTTTGTCTCGCGATATATTACATGTCCGAGATTCGATCATCAGTATCTCCATACCTAGTTTGACCTTGTTACCGACATGTACTCTTTTCTCGTTCCCGTGATATAACATTCTAGTGATCAAATTACTTGCTTGCAAGCTAACTAATGTGATATCATCGAGAGGACCCAGAGTATATCTCTCTGTCATCGGGATGGACAAATTCCACTCTTGATCCACGAGCCTCAACATAACACCTTCATAGCACTGAACCCATCTTTATAGTCACCCTGTTACGGTGTGACGTTTGATGTTATCAAGATACTCTTCTGGTGTTAGTGATTGACATGATCTCATGGTCTAAGGACTAAGATTATTTTGTATGATGTTATAGAAATATAAACACAATGACCTTGATCGTAATGCTATACTTCGTATGAATGTTCATCACATCATTCCAACAATATTGTGACCTCGTTATTGACAACATCCAATGTCCATGATCAGGAAACCTTTGATCATCTTGTTAATCAACAAGCTAGTTTATAAGAGAGGCATAACTAGGAACTTTATTTTTCTTTATTAAACACACATGTATTAAAATTTCCGTATTAATAAAATTATAGCATGCAAAATAAACATTTATCATAAATAAGGAATACGATAATAACCACTTTATTATTACCTCTCGGTCATATTCCCTTCACAATCGTTGGAGCCCGAACTCCAAAAACGCTTTGAACTTACCGATGGTGATGCCATGGTGTAGGAACTCAAAACTATGTTTGGGGACCAAATCCGTGCCGAGAGATATGAGATTTACGATAAGTTATTTAGCGCTAAAATGGAGGAGCGCAGATCTGTGAACGAGCACGTCATAAAGATGACGGGCTACGCTCAACATCTTGAGACACTGGGATGCGATATTCCAGCTGATCTCACGATGGATAGGGTTTTGCAATCACTGCCACCGAGTTACAAAGTGTTTGTAATTAACTACAAGATGAATGGTGTTGATAAGTTGCTCACCAAACTCGCAGCATGCTTAAGACTGCCGAGATAGACATCAAAATGGAACATCAAGTGTTGATGGTTAATAAAACCACCAGTTTCAAGAAAAGAGGCCGGAGGGGCAAGCCCAAGGGTAACTTCAAGAAGGACGGGAAGACTGTTGCCGCTCCTGAGAAGAAGGCCAAGGCAGGCCCTAGGCCCGATATTGAGTGCTTTTACTGCAAGGAGGTTGGTCACTGGAGGCGAAACTGCCCGAAGTACTTGGCAGATAAGAAGGCCGGGAAAGTGAACAAAGGTATATATGATATCTTGTTATTGATGTGTACCTTACTAGTAGTCGAAGTAGTACCTGGGTATTTGATATTAGTTCGGTTGCTAATATATGTAACTCGAAATAGGGAGTAAGGAATAGTCGACCACTAGCAAAGGATGAAGTGACGATGCGCGTAGGCAATGGATCGAAGGTTGATGTGATCACCATCGGGGCGCTGCCACTTCATCTGCCATCGGGATTGACAATAAACCTTAATAATTGTTATTATGTGTCTGCATTGAGCATGAACATCATATATGGATCATGTTTATTGCAAGACGGTTATTCATTTGTATCGGAGAACAATGGTTGTTCCTTTTATATGAATAACATCTTTTATGGTCAAGCACCTATGTTGAATGGTTTATTTTTCTTGAATCTTGATATTAGTAGTACACATATTCATAATGTGAATGCCAAAAGAATTAAGTTAAATGATGATATTGCTGCATATTTGTGGCATTGCTATTTGGGTCATATTGGTGTAAAGCGCATGAAGAAGCTCCATTCTAATGGACTACTTGGATCACTTGATTGTGAATCATTTGAAACATGTGAACCATGCCTTATGGGCAAGATGTATAGAACTACGTTCTCCAGAACGATGGAGCATGCGACCGACTTATTGGAAATAATACATACCGATGTATGCAGTCCAATGAGTGTGTCGGCATGCGGCGGATATCATTATTTTATAACCTTCACGGATGATTTAAGTAGATATGGGTCTATTTACTTAATAAAACGCAAGTATGAAACATTTGAAAAGTTCAAAGAATTTCAGAGTGAAGTAGAAAATCATCATAACCGAAAGATCAAGTTTTTACGATCCGATCGTGGAGGAGAATATCTTAGTTACGAGTTTGGCACACACATGAGACAATGTGGAATTGTTTCACAACTCACTCCCACCAGAACACCACAATGTAATGGTGTATTCGAACATCGTAATCGAACCTTATTAGATATGGTGTGATCTATGATGTCCCATACAGATTTGCCATTGTCATTTTGGGGTCATGCATTAGAGATTGCTACATTCACTTTAAATAGGGCACCATAAAAATCCGTTGAAACGACATCATATGAATTATGGTTTGGTAACAAACCTAAGCTGTCATTTATAAAATTTTGGTGATGCGATGCTTATGTGAAGAAACTTCAACATAATAAGCTCGAACCCAAAGCGGAAATGTGCGTCTTCGTAGGATACCCAAAAGAAACAATTGGATACACCTTCTATCACCGATCCGAAGGCAAAGTGTTTGTCGCCAAGAATGGATCCTTTCAAGAAAAATAGTTTCTATCGAAAGGTGTGAGTAGTAGGAAGTTAAAACTCGACGAGGTTATTGAACCTTCTCTTCCAGAAGTGGCGAGTAGCACAGCGCCAGAATCTGTTCTAGTGTTGAATCCACCAATGGAAGAAGGAAATGATGATGAGGTATCCACCCCTCCTCACGAAACTCCAAGAGAGAGTACTACCAAACCTCGTAGGTCAGGCAGCAGCTCCGGAACTGTACGGTAATCCAGTCCTCAATTTCATGATAGATGGAAGTGATGACCCTGCGACGTATGATGAAGAGATGATGAGCCTAGATTCCAACAAATGTATGGAAGCCATGCAATCCGAGATGGAATCCATGTATGATAACCAAGTTTGGACTTTGTTAGACTTACCTCACAACCGAGAAACCGTTCAAAATAAATGGATTTTTAAAAATAAAACGGACCCTGGCGGTAATGTGACCGTCTATAAAGCTTGACTTGTCGCGAAGGGGTTCCGACAAATTCAAGGAGTTGACTACGATGAGACTTTCTCACCGGTAGCGATGTAAAGTCTGTTAGGATTATGTTAGCAATTGTTGCATTTTTCGATTATGAAATCTAGCAGATGGATGTCAAAACAACATTCTTTAATGGAAACATTGAGGAAGAGTTGTATATGATACAACCAAAAGGTTTTGTCGATTCTAAGGATGCTAAAAAGGTATGCATGCTTCAGCGATCCATATATGGACTAAAGCAAGCATCCCGAAGTTGGAATATTAGATTTTATGAACTCATCAAAGGTTTTGAATTTGTCCAAACCATTGGAGAAGCTTGTATTTACAAGAAAGTGAGTGGGAGCTCTATTTTATTTCTAGTCTTATATGTGGATGACATATTATTGATTGGAAATGACATAGAACTTTTGGAAAGCGTAAATGATTACTTAAATAGTAAGTTTTTGATGAAAGATCTTGGTGAAGCTACATACATATTAGGCATCAAGATCTATAGAGATAGATCAAGATGCTTAATAGGATTGTCACAAAGTACATACCTTGACAAGATTCTGAAGAAGTTCAAAATGGATGAAAGTAAGAAGGGTTCTTACCGATGTTGCAAGTAATGGTTTTGAGTAAGACTCAAAGTACAGCTACTGCAACAGATAGAGAAATGATGGACCGTGTCCCCTATGTATCAACCATAGGTTCTCTTATGTATGCTATGCTATGTACAAGACTAGATGTGGCACATGCTGTTAGTTTGACTAGCAGGTACCAATCTGATCTAGGTTTTGAACACTGGAAGGCAGTCAAGTATGTCTTTAAGTACTTAATAAGAACTGAATACATGTTTCTCGTATATAGAGTTGAAGAAGAGCTCGTCGCAATGTGTTACGTCGATGCTAGCTTTGACACCGATTCGGATGACTCTAAGTCTCAATACGGATATGTATTAATGGTGCAACGGTAATTTGGAGGAGCTCCAAGAAACTAGTGATTGTAAGATCTACAATGGAGGCAGAATATATCTCTGCTTCAGAAGCAGTGGCGGAAGCAGTTTGTATGAAGGAGTTAATTTCTGAACTGGGTGTGGTTCCAAGTGCTTTGGACCCTATGGTGATCTATTGTGACAACAATGGTGCCATATCTAATGCTAAAGAACCAAGGTCTCACAAGTATTCCAAGCATATAAAGCGCCGCTTTAATTCCATCTGTGATCATGTTCAGGATGATGATGTAGAGATTTGCAAAGTAGATACAGATTTGAATGTTGCAGATCCGTCAACTAAATCTCTCCCAAGGGAAAAACATGATCATCACCAGAACTCTATGGGTGTTAGATTCATGACTATGTAAAGTAGATTATTGACTCTAGTGCAAATGGGAGACTAAAAGGAATATACCCGAGAGGCAATAATAAATTGGTTATTATGCTATTCTAGGTTTTTAATAGATGTTTATTTATCATGCTAGAATTGTGTTAATTGGAAACATTAATACATGTGTGATTTATAAACATTAAGGTTCCTAGTAAAGCCTCTCTTTATACTAGCCTGTTGATTATCGGATGAGCAAAGGTTTCCTGATCATAACATTGGATGTTGTTAATAATAGGATCATATCATTGGAGAATGATATGATGAATAGTCACACACAGTAGATGTAGCAATAAGATCATGTCATCAAGTTTAAATTGATATCACATTCATAGTAACTCAATGTCCTTAGACCATGAGATCACGTTAATCACTTTCACCGGAAGAATACTTTGATTACATCAAATGTCACACCGTAACAGGGTGATTATAAAGGTGTCATCGGGTATTTGGAAAGTGTTAGTTGAGGCTCGTGGATTAAGAGTGGGATTTTTCCATCCGGATGATGGAGATATATACTCAGTGAAAGAACATGTTGGGCCCCCATGTGTGGTTTTGGTAATTAATGACAATCTTTATGTACTAATGTGTGTATTAAGTTGTACTTGTAGGAATTTTCCATTGGCATTGCTTGGAGCATGTGTTGACTTCAAGATATATGAAATGAGAAGATGTGTTGTGCAAGCTCAAAATGCGCCATCTATAGAAGATCTCATGTTTGATGCTTGCCATCCTCGGTGATCATGGATCGATGATGAGGAATCAAGAAAGGTGTCCATCTTGAGAAGGACAAGATCGTCTACATCGATCTCAAGTGGATTGCTCAAGGCAAAGGTATAATATTGATAGGTTTTCCCTTTTGCCGGTCTCATGTTTGTTGGGAGACCGGGTTTAGGATAGATAACCGTACTATCAAGAGGGGCTCTCGTATGAGTAATTCGGTCACATCGTTCGGAGAGAGCTCAAACCTTTGCATACTTGCATCATCATATTTGGTTGTTATTTGGTCTTATTCATGTGAGGATATAGAGCTTGTGGTAATCTTCATAACAAGCTCTTGTTCATCAAAATCGGATCTCCCATATATATCTTGTTGCGATTTTGATTTATGCGGCTTTTCGGTTTCTCACCAAGTGAGGTATATCACATTATTCTACTTGATACTTTCTCACTTGGTGATAATCAATATTTCCACTTTTTATTGGGAATCCCTTGTTGCCCTCTATCCAACGCAATTGGAATCGGGTCAATCGGAGCTTCCAGTCAAAAGTTATTGCCGTTTGAACATTGGCCTATCTTTTCCCCTTGCAAAATCTTCTGTGTCAACCGGTAGTACCGGATCTTCAACCGGTACTACCGCTTGACACTGGTACTACCGGTTCCAGTACCGGTTGGCACTGATCAAAAGGGAGAAGGGTGAGTACTAGTCAGTACCCACCGGTACCATGGAGCGGCACTACCGGCCCAACCGGTAGTACCGCTTGGTACAAGCGGTACTACCGCTTGAGGCGGTCGTACCGCTGCATACTGACTAGCACCCTCCCCTCTCCATTTTTGGTCAGTCCCAAGCGGTACTTGGGACCGGTACTACCGCCTGGACCGGTAGTACCGCTTACTACCTCCGGTACTACCGCTCGGGGGTAGTACCGCAAGGGCGTACCGCCCAAAGACTGAAGAACCTGAAGAACAAGGTCACCACCGGTACCTGGTCCGGTACTGGACCGGTAGTACCGCTTGCAAGCGGTACTACCGCTTGAGTACCGGTACTATCGCTTCTTTCAGGCTCCAACGGCCATATTTTGCCCAGCCCTATAAATAGCTTTGCCCCTTTGCCTTTTAGGGTGACTTCTTTCTCCTCTTTGGATCTAAAGCTTTGCCCCTATTTGCCTTACTCCTTAAGCTTGATTTCTACTCATCCCTCCATTGATTCTTGCATATATTTGAAGGGGTAGTTGGAGGAGATCTAGATCTACGTTTTAACCAAACCAAAACATCTCCTTGTGAGTGTATCTTTGGGGATCTAGATTTTGGGGGATTTTGTGTCTCTCTTTGATTCCTCCTCTCTTGTTCCCCCAATAGCTTTAGTAGCTTTGTTGGAACTTGAGAGTGAGGGATTTGAGCATCTTTGTGGTGTTCTTGCCATTTGCATTTGTTGCATCGGTTTGAGTTCTCCTCGGAGAATTTGGTTTGATTTACTCATTGGAGCTTGTCCCTCTTGGGTTCTTGGAACCCTAGACGGTTTGTGGCCTTGGTGGCATTGTGGCATTTTGTGGCATTTGTTGGGAGCCTCCAATTAAGTTGTGGAGTTGTGCTCCAACCTTGTGAGAGGTTCCGGTTGCCACCGACAAGTGCACCGATAGTGGAAGCGTGGATCGATCCCATTGGGGTGAGATTCACCGGAGAATAAGGGAGGCCTTTTGTGGCGTTGGTGGTTTGATACCACCCCCTCTCCAAACGAGACGTACTCCATGTTAGGAGGAACTCGGTAAAATTTCGGTGTCCCCGCGTGCCTCGGTTATCTCTATACCCGAGCTCTTTACTTATGCACTTTACATTGTGATAGCCTTCGTGCTTGAAGTAATATATATCTTGCTATCACTTTGTTGCTTGTATTGCTTAGCATAAGTTGTTGGTGCACATAGGTAAACCTTAGTTGTTTCTAGGTTGTGCTTTACAAAGTAAACGCTAGTTTTATTCCGCCTTTGTTGAGCCAATCTAGGAAAAGTTTTAATCGCCTATTCACCCCCCCCCCCTCTAGGCGACATCCGTATCCTTTCACTCAGGGCCCTCTCGGTGATATCACATTGACATAGCTTGCAAGCAAGTGATTTGATCACTAGAATGTCATATCACAGGAACGGGAATAAAGTACTTGTCAGGAACAAGATTAAACAAGGTATGGTTGATACCAAGTGATCTAATCTTGGACAAGTAAAATATCGTGAGACAAAAGGAATTTGATTATAGCGAAAGAGGTTCAAACGATCATGAGATCTTCGTGAAACTAGTGGGAGTCATTATGGATCTCTAGGTCCCGCTAATGATTATTGATCAGAGAAAGTCATGATCATGTCTACATAGTTCTCAAACCCGTAGGGCGACACACTTAAGGTAATCCAACACATTTGAGAGGATAGGAAACACAGGGGAAGTTCAATGGACATGGCAGAAAATTGTTCTGTCAAATCTGCCGAAATAGTTTCGGGATATCGAAAGAAAAGCAAGGGATCAAAATGTTAATGTGTTCATTAAATGAAGTTTTCATTAAATGAAGTGTTCATTAAATTGAGTTGCATTAATCCAAAGGAATTAAAGTGCTTTAATGGAAAGACCTTTGGTTTTTGAGTGGATATTAAATGGAAAAAGGTGGAGAGGGAATTATGTGAGTGGAGAGAGCACTCACATGAATGAAGGGAGGAGAGGGGGCACCCTCTTGTCCGCCGGCCAAGGGAGGTGCTTGCCCCCGCCCCCTATAAAAGGAGGTGGCCTCATCCCCATATCTCACACACTCTCACATAGCCTCGCTCACATGCCCTTTGGTTGGCATCTTTTCCCCTTGTTTGCCTTGTCCATCGCCACTAGAAAGGTGCTCGGTGAAGCCCTTCTCCAAACATTCCCCTCCACCAAGCATTGTTGGAGTTCTCGGGGATCCGCTACTTCCACTGCCCGGCTGGAAGAGAGGGTTCGGGAGTCGTTGGCGCACCACACATGTGACCGATTGCGGAGGCGCTGCCCGTTTGTGGCGCTGATCGTCTGCACGTCCTTGAGGACGGTCATGTACATCTACATCAACCATGTTTTTTTGCGGGAATGTTTTCCCGCTTACGGTCTACGAGGGTGAGTCCATCTGTAATCGTTACAAGTATCACCTAGATATGATCTTGGCAGTTGCAACCGTAGGATTTTTTTTTCTATGTAACGAACCCCATCATTTTGTCCCATCTCATGCAAACTACTCTTGTTTGGTTTCCCGTTGAAGGTATGATGTGTATCAGTTGTAGAGCTTCGTTGGGAGACCTCAAGAGGAAGGTGATGAGCACAGCGGCAAGTTTTCCCTCAGTTATGAAACCAAGGTTATCGAACCAGTAGGAGCAAGGAAATAACTCCAAGGTGTTGCTAGCAACTTGGAATCCTCCACAACACAAACTCAAGACTTTGCACAAACTTACAATGAGGTTGTCAATCTCACTGGTTTGCTGAAAACAAAGGATTAAACGTATAGTGTGGAAGGTAATGCTTGCTTGTAGAAAGTAAACGATAATAGTAGATTATGTAAGAATGGTAAATATTGGACCAGGGTCCATAGTTCACTAGAGGTGTCCTCCTTAAGATAAATAACATGTTGGGTGAACAAATTACAGTGGGGCAATTGATAGACTGAGCAAGGCATATCAATGCAAATACTAGACATCATGATTCCTATGAGATTTGATTGGGCATTACAACAATATACATAGACCGCCATCCAACTGCATCTATGACTAGTAATCCACCTTCAGGTTATCATCTGAACCCCCTCCAGTATTAAGTTGCAAGCAACGGATAACTGCATTAAGCAATATGTGTAAAGTAAACAATACAATTGTTCCATGAACAAAAGATTTTTGTTTTCTCCCTAGTAGCAACAGCACATCTACAACCTTAGAGATTCCTATCACTTTCCCAGATTACTAGAGGCATGAACCAACTATCGAGCATAAATACTCCCTCTTGGAGTCACTAGCATCTACTTGGCAAAGATAGCTACTAGCAACGGAGAGCATGCAAGATCACAAACAACACACACATGATAGAATCAATAATCAATAAGACATGATAAAATCAATAATCAATCTGACATAGCAATCTCAATATCCATCGGATCCCTGCAAACACAACATGTATGATTACAAATAGATGATCTTGATCAGGAACGGAGCTCACAAGATCTAAACATGATAGCACAAAGGAGGATAAACAACCATCTGGCTATTGTATGGACCCATAGTCCAAGGGTGGACTACTCATGCATCATACTGGAGGCTGGCATGGTGATGAAGAAGGCCTCTGGAATGATCTCTCCCCTCTGGCAGGGTGCCGGTAAGAGCTTCAGATCCCCCCGATCTAGGGATGATGGTGACGGCGGCTACGGACTATTTCGTGGAGATCTGATCAGGTGCTTAGGGTTTCTACATCGGGGGACTATTATAGGCGAAGAGGCGAGGCAGGGGCACCCGAGGCGCCCACACTAGGTGGCGGCGCGCCCTAGGGGGTGCCCGCGCCACCCTAGGGTGTGGCGGCCTCGTGGCCCTCCTTTGGTTGCCCTTCGGTCTCTGTGTTCTTTCCGGTAAAATATTGACTTTGGCTTTTGTTCTGTCAAATTCCGATAATATTTCCTTACAAGCTTTTTTGAAATAAAAAACAACAGAAAACGGGCAACTGGCCCTGCGGCATCTTGTTAATAGGTTAGTCCCAAAAAATGTATAAAAATACCTCAAAGTGTAGACAATGCATAGCAAAGTTGATACTAAACAAGCATGGAACATCAAAAATTATAGATACGTTTACGACGTATCAAGCATCCCCAAGCTTAACTCCTGCTCTTCCTCGAGTAGGTAAGTGATAAAAATAATAATTTTTGAGGTGACATGCACGTATCAAGCATCCCCAAGCTTAACTCCTGCTCGTCCTCGAGTAGGTAAGTGATAAAAAGAATAATTTTTGAGGTGACATGCACCATCACAATCTTAATCAAACCATTTGCAAGCATTGAAAGTTGGGATCAGAGTACTCTAAACATGAGCATGAAATATGAAGTTCTAACAATAAGACATAGCAACTATGTTGCAACATGAAAGGATACAAACAAAGATCATGAATAACAATGCATTGAAAGACGTTTGTTTGTTTCACAAATAGAAAACATATCATAGTGGTATTCAGCTTGTACCTCATGGAGTAGCAAAACATAAATGCATAGGACACCTTGAAAGTTCATAAGGGTGACTAGATACAAATAGTTCAAGAACAAGCAATATCAACATTATGAATCAATGAATAAGGTTTGGGACAATGCACATAAAACTAAGAATGACAACTATGATCTCTTAGTTGGTGCATAAAGATAGAAGGTGGAGACTCAATATAAAAGTGGGAAGAAAGGCCCTTCAAAGGGAAGCAGGGATTTCAAGTTTCATAAAGAGCTTCCAAAAATTATGGTACTTGTTAACTTTCAGCTCTCATTGCCCCTATCGTAAGCATCTTGAAGTGATTAAGGTTAAAGTGAACAAAGTATGGAGTATATGCTTGACAAATCATAAGTTGGCAATCTCATGTCCCTTGAGTACGAGGGCCATTCCTCATGCTACTCAACTTTAGTTACCGGTAAATTCTTGTCATTGTAAGTATATGTGTATCATAGAGAACCGCCAACGGGGTACCCATTGCCCCATGACACAAGAGCTATCCCATATCAAAATGACAAGGCAACAGACAGTGATCATCTCAGCAATCCTTTTATTTACCATGAGAATGGTGCATTTTTTTTTCTTTTTCTCTCTCTTTTTTTCTATTTTTTTTTAGGATGCTTCATGGATTGCTCACTATGGTGATGCTGCAAGTTTCCACCATGATAAGGCATGGCGAGGCTAGCGGCCCAGACATTTCTCTAACACATATACATAACTCCATGAACTTACAAGCTCCTCTTTTATTTCACACCGCCGACATCCAAAAACAAAAGAGCATGATATCATTTGGGTAGATATTTACAGGTGTTGAAAGCGCTCCCCGTGACAACACGGTTCTGCTAATTCCCAACTTATAAGTGCAAGAATATACAACATAGATGACACAATGGTTCAAGTTTATTAGGGAAAAGAAAAATAAAGTGTGCCATCAAGTTTGTGAGAGCTTTAATCACTAATTTTCACATAACAAGTTTAATTTGGAAGATATATAAAACAAGAATATACTTGGAATGGTGTAACACACCATGCATAAGAATTTATAGTGGATTGGAATAACTTGGTTTCTTGGGAGTTGGATGCATGAGTAGAGCTTACTCAATATAAGTGGAGGCTAGCAAAAGACTAGGAGCGACCAACTAAGAGAACAATAATGGCCATAATCATGCAGAGCAACAAAACATTATCAATCAAAGCATAAAGTGGTACCACAAGTCAAAAACTAAATGATCATAGAGGCTAAGGTGACTGGTTCATAGTCATAACATGGTGTGAGCATGTGCCAAGTCAACCCAAACAAAGCATCGAAGGAGAATACCACAATATTATGCTTTTGTATTCTAAAACAACGCATGATTCTTTCAAGGCACATTGAGCAATCTCAATTGTTTGGAATAAGTCATGCTACAGTAATAATCACTAAGCATAAGGTCAAAACAACATCTATCATGACAAGATAAAGTCTAAATCACAGTCAAAACAACCTCCCTTTTGTACCACTATAAGCATGAAACTGTCTACTCTTTTCCAACACTAATCAACTTATTTGAAACATCACAGCGAAAGCGGGGGTCCAACTACTTCATTCAAGCAAACTAAGAAAACGAAAACCAAAAACTAAAACTAAGACGCTCCAAGAACAACACAACAGTGCATGAAACAATAAAAACGAAGTGTCTAGAAAGAGACCTAAGATTTTTATTGATGAAAAAGGGGATGCCTTGGGAATCCCTAAGCTTTGACGCTTGTACCTCTTGAATATTTCTTGGAGTGACACGGGGTGGCATCCCCAAGCTTGAGCTTTTGTCCATTCTTCATCTCATCATATCATTCTTCCCCTACACTTAAAATTTTCCTTCATACAAAACTTCACATAATCTTCATTAGCAACATTAGTGCATTCGAGATAATAAACCTTGAGGTTTAGTTTCAACACAACAAAACTTTTATTAAAAACACAATATACTGTAGCAATTCTTTCAAAAATCTCAATTTACCAAAGAGAACTCAAAAAGAAATCGATAAAGAGGCAAATGCAAATAATGGCAGAAATCTGTCAAAACAGACCAGCAGGTAAAAAACGATTTTTACGAAGATCTTATGTTGCTCAAATCGAAAAGTGTTGAACTAACGAAAGTTATCTAACAACCTGGGTCATTTACTCAGAAAATTACAGCTCAATCCTACATACAGAGATTTTTCACGAATTTTTGCAATGAATCAGAAAAAATCTGTTTCAGGACAGCAACTTTCCCAAATCTTACTTCCCTCTCATTAGGGTTATTATTGGCACAAAAATCAAACAAAAAGGATAAGGAGAGATTATTAAAAAAGTAATAACTTCCAAGACTCAATAAAATTATTGGGTTATCTCCCAAGAAGTACTTTTCTTTAACGCCTTTAAGTTAGGCATAAGAAGCAAGAAGCAAGTATTTTCAAATGAAGAAGCATTAAGATCAATACTCGAAATTTCTTCAACCAGGAAAGGTATCTCATCCAAATGTGTTCTAGAGTATCCTCTCTCAATACTCTTGGGTATACTACTTTCATCAAACGGATTTTTAGGAACAATCCAATCAAAATTCTTTTCTAAAGCCTCATGCATTCCTACAATTTTAAAAGGTATGGGTATTTTAATTTCCTCTCCATTGGGTTTGATTTTATCCAACCTTTCTAATGTACCCATAACATATACACATGAGCCTAGCATATTAAAGCGATCAAAGACCTTTTTATCTTCTTTAGCAACATCATTGAACTCCTTTAGCAAAGTTTCCAGAATAAAATCTCTCTTTTCAGCATCCTCAATTTCTTTTAGTTTAAGAAACATTATTTTCATCATGGGGTTAAGGTTAAAAACCCAGCCTCCAACATGTGAACTAAATAAGCTGTAGCAATTTCATAATTAGGAGCAATTTCTGCTAAGGATCTATCCTCAATATCCTCATGTTTGCTAATATGATTAAAGAATTCTTCAATATTTTCTTTCCCAATTATAGAGCCACTACCTATTAAAAGGTCTTTAGGGGTGAACATAGGGATCAACATGGTGAGCTAGAGCAAGGTGACAACTATAGGAAGAACTAATTTTTTTGTGTGTTTTTGATAAGAAAAGTCAAACCAAACGAAACTTTTTTTTTGTAATTTTTGGTAAAAAGAAGCAAGCAAAGCAAAGCAAAAGTAACTAAGCAAAACAAAACAAAAGGTAAATAGAATGGATGTGAAAGACTACCCTTGTGAAGTTGTCCTTAACTTCCTGGCAACAGCGCCAGAAAATATCTTGACATGGCTCAGTTGTAGAGCTTCGCTGGGAGACCCCAAGAGGAAGGTGTGATGAGCACAGCGGCAAGTTTTCCCTCAGTTATGAAACCAAGGTTATCGAACCAGTAGGAGCAAAAAAACAACTCTAAGGTGTTGCTAGCAACTTGGAATCCTGCACAACACAAACTCAAGACTTTGCCTCAACTTACAGTGATGTTATCAATCTCACTGGTTTGCTGAAAGAAAAGGATTAAACGTATAGTGTGGAAGGTAACGGTTGCTTGTAGAAAGTAAACGGTAACAGTAGATGATGTAATAATGGTAAATATTGGACCGGGGGTCCACAGTTAACTAGAGGTGTTCTCCTTAAGATAAATAACATGTTGGGTGATCAAATTACAATGGGGAAATTGACAGACTGATCAAGGCATATCAATGCAAATACTAGACATCATGATTCCTATAAGATTTGATTGAGCATTACAACAATATACATAGACCGCCATCCAACTGCATCTATGACTAGTAATCCACCTTCAGGTTATCATCCGAACCCCCTCCAGTATTAAGTTGCAAGCAACGGATAACTACATTAAGCAATGTGTGTAAAGTAAACAATACAATTGTTCCATGAACAAAAGATTGTTTTTTCTCCCTAGTAGCAATAGCACATCTACAGCCTTAGAGATTCCTGTC
Organism: Avena sativa; assembly: GCA_916181665.1. Lineage (NCBI taxonomy): Eukaryota > Viridiplantae > Streptophyta > Magnoliopsida > Poales > Poaceae > Avena > Avena sativa. The sequence goes on from OV702282.1 coordinate 204,420,258, forward strand.
ACTTCCCCAGATTACTAGAGGCATGAACCTACTATCAAGCATAAATACTCCCTCTTGGAGTCACTAGCATCTACTTGGCCAAGATAGCTACTAGCAACGGAGAGCATGCAAGATCACAAACAACAAAGACATAATAGAATCAATATTCAATAAGACATGATAGAATCAATAATCAATCTGACATAGCAATCTCAATATTCATCGGATCCCCACAAACACAACATGTATGATTACAAATAGATGATCTTGATCATGAGCGGAGCTCACAAGATCTAAACATGGTAGCACAAAGGAGGAGAAACAACCATCTAGCTATTGTATGGACCCATAGTCCAAGGGTGAACTACTCACGCATCATACCGAAGGATGGCATGGTGATGAAGAAGGCCTCCGGGATGATCTCTCCCCTCCGGCAGGGTGCCGGGAAGAGCTTCAGATCCCTCCCGATCTAGGGATGATGGTGGCGGCGGCTACGAACTGTTTCATGGAGATTTGATCGGGTGCTTAGGGTTTCTGCATCGAGGGGCTTTTATAGGAGAAGAGGCGAGGCAGGGGCACCCAAGGTGCCCACACCGGGTGGCGGCGCGCCCTAGGGGGGTCGCGCCATCCTAGGGTGTGGCGGCCTCATGGCACTCCTTTGGTTGCCCTTCGGTCTTTGTGTTCGTTCCGGTAAAATATTGACTTTGGCTTTTGTCCCATCAAATTCCGAGAATATTTCCTTACTAGATTTTCTGAAACCAAAAACAGCAGAAAACGGGCAACTGGCACTGCAGCATCTTGTTAGTAGGTTAGTCCCAGAAAATGTATAAAAATACCTCAAAGTGTAGATAAAGCATAGCTAAGTTGATACTAAATAAGCATGGAACATCAAAAATTATAGATACGTTTACGACGTATCAAGGTACGCTACAATCACCTTCTTCTACCTTGTGATGAGTTTACCATGAAGAAAGTAGCATCATATACAAAACAGGAAGAACACAAGCATAACAACACGAAGAACATGTGCATAAGAATAGGAACAACAAAGCCAGAACCTCAATAACACAAGCATAACATCATGAACAACATAACTAGAACAACGAAAGAACACAATCAGAACAACAAGAAAAACACAATCAGAACATCAAGAAGAATGAAAGCAAAACAACACGAACACCACATCAGAAGAATAGGAAGGACACCAGTGTGCACTAGTCATAACAAGAAACATATTACACTAACATGTTCATGCATGATCGTTGCTAAAAGGGGATCGGTTCATCATATCACAACCAGTTCACCATCACATGATGGGTTACTACTACACCCTTGTGACAAGATTCGGTCATTAGAAGTTTTTAGGACATAGTTACAACATCAATGCAAGTAGAAGTCATCCATCACAGATTTTCTTGATCTTCTTCAGGTTATCCTTGTTAGCCTCGCTAGCTATGAGCATATCAAAGATGATTTACTCAAGCTTCTTCTTTTCCTCCTTCAAAATCTGCATTTACTCATCCCATGTTTTCTACTTGGCTTTCATCATCTCTTCTTAGGTTTTCTGCACCTTCTTTAGAATATCCACTTCATTCTTCAATGCTTCTGTTTGTTTGTTCTTCTCCACCGATTTCTTCTTAGCCCTATTAGTGGTGCCCCTAATCCTAGACAAGCTATCCTCTAGCACATTTTTCTTAGTCTCATCCATGAATTTGTTGACATCAACTAAAATACTTGAATATTTCTTCTCAATCTTGTTATTCTCATCAACCAGCTCCTTCACTAACTTCTCATTCTCGATCCTCTCGTCAATTCTTGCACTGCTTTTGTCATGATACATGCCCTAGAGTCGGCCTAATGTATTTTTCGCTGGTTCTGGCCATTCCTTGTCAACCCAAGCCATAAATCCACAATTTACGACTTTCTAGAAAGTAAAATGACAGGCTCAAATATAGTGGATGAGCTAGTAAAGGGTAGATCACAAGCTAAGAACTTACATTTTGCACTTGACGCGGATAGAATCTACGACCAGTGTTGCTTGCTTTAAATGTAACACACTTGACAGCCTGAAGCTTGTGGACGTGACACACCTCAGGACAATCTACTGTTACACCGCAGGATGTGGGATCTTCGATGTAGTCAGGAGCATAGTCCATGTCTGTGAGGTTCTAATAGACCAAATCAAGCTCATTCGAGGCCTAATCGGAAATTCCCAAATTTCTAGCTAACCCTGACCCTAAGGATGGATTGGGGAGAATTGAGCTTAATAGATACGATTGGTTCGAGCTCTCGACGTCATGCCAGCTCGGCATGTCGACTGGAGAGACGGCTCGACGAAGCGGATGCGGTAGTCTTCACGAGATCGTCGTCACTGCCACCGCCGATGACCGTAGATGAGGGATCCACATGTAGCTAACCGACTAGGAAAGATAGCTCGATTGGGAGAACGGTGGTTTTGGTTTCGGCGGTGAGCGGGAGGAAGTGTTTCAGCAGGAGGTGAGCAAATATCTCCCGCCCCTTTTCGTTGGAGAGGAAAAGTTCCCGCTTGCGCCATCGTCGTTCGCGCGAATGCGGGGAGATCTACTTTTGCATTAGGTGGGCGCACGACGAGTGTTGCTCCCTAAATGCTCGATTTGTGTTGTCCATGGTGTAAACGCGGGCTGCTTTACAATTCACACTGGCGCAACCCAATCTCTCATATGGGTATCCAAGCGGCCCATTTTCATCGCGCGCAAGCCAAGCTAGACATACTGCAGGCTACCAAATACTCCCTCCATATGGGATTATAGGTCACATTTGGTTAACTAGGTTGCTAATTTAACCAATAAAATATAAATAGAATAAAACAAAAATTATATTATTAGAAACTTTAGATACTATATTTTCTAATGGTATAATTTTTGTGCTATATAAGTTATATTTTATTAATCAAATTAACGACTTAGGTACTATATAATTTTAAACAGAGAGAGTACATCTTCAGTTGCCGAAGCTCCACGCTCCGGCAAGCATGTTGTGGGTGTGGTCGAAGCCATCTTCTACGCGGTGGAAACAGTTGCATTCGGGACGGCTGTGGAAACCGTCATGAATATGACCTGCGAGCCGTTTTTGTGACAGGGTTTGTCCGCAGGAGCGCGTGCGCATCCAGCAGATTTGCCAATATGGCCGGAGATTCTATTGCCGGCGAAATCAGATGGAGTTGAAACTGCTGGGAGGAATTGACATGCAAACACAAGTGTCGACGATCAATGACGCCATCTGGTGCGTCATGCAGCAGCTTGCTGCTTTATGTATTAGATATTTTTCCTTTGCGTGGCAAGGCAACGAAGAATAATTAGCTAGGACACCTAGCAATTAAGTTGCTGCTACTTGCCCCTGTAATAAAAGAGAAGTCGAGTGTTGTCGTGTCATGTGGCCGAAAAGACTTGGACAATGACTCGTGTCTTGTCTCTTTTTCATTTCTTTTCTTTTTGGAAAGATCTGTACTAAGTAGTATTAGGACATCTTTTTCTTTAAGTTTATAATGGGATATCTGATAGTCTGGTGTAGGCTAGCCTAGAAAGGCCGGCCGATTGTTTGTGGGCCCACAAGGCACTGTTAAATTTTTAGATATAATGGGAATTGATGATGGAGGCATGAATCGGATCGCCGAAATGACACTAGTTCCTGATCGGTGGATATCTATCTAGACGAAACGAAAACACTACTAGCATGATTTAGTATTCCTAACCTCACAACGGCCTCCTGCAGAGACGAGAGCGACGGGGCAACCACCAGATCGAGAGCACCGGCATGAGTCGAGTCGAGTCGACTCACCTTTTTGGCTCAACGCAGTGCACCTTTCTACACCCTGACCTGACACCATTGTCCGTGTCAAATTCCTTCGATTTCCTTCGCCTTACAAAATCTTAAAAGTTTCTTTCCGACAGTAAGATTAACCTAGAGTAACACTATCCGCAATCTAAGCTAACTTTACGTGCAAATCGACTGAAACATTAAGTCAGCTACACGGAGTCGGGTTAGTTAACCCAGGATGGAAAGGATAAGGAATTTAGAGAGGCACGAGAGAACAATCGGTACATGTCCATGTCCGTCAGATAAAACAACTCAAAAGCAATCTAAACAAAAAAAAAAAACTCAAAAGCTTCGGTGATGTGTCCAAGCGTAGGGCTTTCTATCAATAACGACGACTGGCATCTCGAGACACAGGAGTTTTGCTTTGTCAGTCACCTGAGAACCTGACTAATCACATCAGTTCGATTTCCAGCTGAAAATCATCACTCAGCTGCACAAAACATACGTGACCCGTTCGGAACATACACAGTGAACTCTCTGTTCCAGGAGTGATGGAACAGGTACATGCCACTAAAATTCATGTGTCGCGAACAACGGCAGAACATTTTCAGACGTCCTTGGTTACCTAACATAACTCCTGGGCTAACACCTACTATCTGTCAGGCTCGAAGTAGTTCACCGACGTTGTGTTGTTACAACCTTTTCTTTTATCGCTAGCTAATGTATTCTGGACTTCTGGTATGATCGTGTTAGCTGAATTCATGAGGATGAATGAAAAAAAAAAGTTGTGATCCTCTAAGTACAGTAGTGAATTTTGCTGGCATTTGGTACTTCAGGAGAAGCCGAGATTTTTACAGAGCATGGGATTGTTCACTAGTAGTACCTACTTCTTCAGCCTTTAGGGTTCTTGTTCAGTTTTCGTGATAATTTGATATTGGATGGTTCATAACATCATTTTACTGGAAGGCGTTGTTCAAGTGTGACTATTGGATAAAACATTCAAAAGCTTCCACCTGTTTGGCCATACAGATTTACTCCCTCTGTTTAGAAATATAAGATGTTTTAGGTTTGTGAAAGAGATGTATCTATATTTCCAAACGGAGGGAGTATATATCAATAACGACTGGTACTCGAAACAACAACAGTTTGCTTTGTCAATCACCAGAGTACCTGACTCCTCACATCAATTTCCAACTGAACTCAACCACACAAACGTTCAGAACTCAGTAAATTCTCTGTTCCTGGAGCAATGGTAACGGGGCAGAAAATTTTCATTTACAAGGCGTTTGACAAGGGTGGTCCATAAGACCAGTGAAGTCTCCACGGAATGATTTGATTTCACCAGTACAACAACACAGGGGGCAAAAATGGTACAGCTATACAATCGTAATCACCTCATAATTTACAAGCCTCGGTCTAAGAGATTAACTTACAGCATATATAGGGAAAAAAGAATTAAAGAATGGTGTGGTACACACTGCTACTGGTAGTAGAACTCGCTGAAACTTCTTGTTCTAGATTTGCATCAGGATAACCTAATATACATACCTTCTGATATACAGCTGTACATATTTAAGTGGAAAAGAAGACACCACCGCTCTCTGGATCCAACGTTGCATTGCCAAAATCGATTCGGGCAAAATCGAGGCCCAGGAAGCATGCTCCACCGCAGAGGAAATGGTGCAGGCTTAGAATTTAAAGCCTGTTTATGGTGTATCCACATCTCTAACTTGGTCAAAGTTGGTAAGTGAAAGAGACTTGTTCCTTGCGACCCTTCTCATGGATGTCTTCTATGAGCTTTTGAAGCTCTGGGAAGATTGACACAAGCACTTGTTCTATCATCGCATAAGTGAGCTGCTTCACACACACGGTGGACTGCAGCACAGCATGAGAATCATGGAGATCAGAATGACGTCGCACCATGGCGTTGTTTGGATGCTAGGTTTTGGATTTGTACTTACTTGCAGGAAGTAGTAGATGTCCCTTGCACTGCGTTGGTACTGCTTGTACCCAATTATGCTGACTAACGTAGATGAAGTTCCACCTGGAAATGGCATCAAGAATTAAGTTGGTTGGACTACATGTACGGACCAGAATTTTGCGTATTTGTTGCTCATATCACGTATCTAAATTTGCACACACCAACCTATGTTTGTTGCGTAGATATTCAAAAATAGGGAAACTACAAAAGCAATGAACAAAACATGTCAACAGACTCACCTAAAAGAAGTTTCTTAACTTCACTGGCATTTCTAGCTGCCTCCAGCTGAAGCTCAAAAGAGCTACTGCTCTTTCTGTTGCCAGTAGCCTCATCGGCACTCCCTGATTGGTGCTTGTCAGATTGACTTGCACCTGCATTTCCTGGAAGTCCATCCAACTTGGTGAAGAATACACCATTAGGCCAGAGGGTCTGTAGAATAGTAAATCTGTTAATGACATGACAAATGTAGGAGTGGAGTTGTTATCCAAGTTACAATCATCTAAAGCTAGCTTTTATTTCTTCTGGCATGCACCTATATTGGGACACACTTTATGGGCCATATCCCATATGACAGAAGTTGAGTAGTGATATTTACTAATGGACCCTAGCATATACTACCTCCGTTCCACAATGTAAGCCTTTTTAGCAAGCTGTTTTAGCTTTCTAAAAAGGCTTATATTGTGGAACAGAGGGAGTAAAAGGTAGTGATATTTACGGCATGCTAGTGTTTACCAAAAATGTGATTTGGTAACAAATCCCCCCTCTTCTCATAGAGCTCGTGGCTAAAAAGAAAAGAAAAATGTACTGCACTATTTGCATTACTAATCCATGTGAAACTTTGTCTAGTTGGAACAGCTTTTTGCATGGTTTGCTGCAGATAATGTAGCAAACATTAATCTAGCAGCTGAAAGGATATTAGAACACTTCAGTTTAGAGAAAAAGTATACAGTGCCTCCTTACATCTTGAATCCAACGGATTCCTTGTATAATGACCTCATCTCTTCGAAGCCAATTGATCTGTCTTATAATCCAATCATCGATCGCATCTTCCATGACTAACTGCAAGATTTGTTTTGATATCCAAAGAACTTGTTTTCTGCAGATAACAAGTATCAAGTCAAACATCATATTCAGCAATAGAAAGAAACAGTTAGATTGTAGAAGTATTCGGAATTCAATCATGGATGGTGAAAATATATCTGGCTTTCATAGGGATATCATGCCAAAACTGAGAAATGTATCTCTTGATGTTTAAACCCTGAATAAACATGCTAATGGTCATCATCCAATTACTACTAAAATATGTGAAGTGAGAACTATCAATTATATCTAGCAATCGGCCAAACAGCTCTATCGCAATCCTCAGGGTTTCTAGAATATCGCCTTCACTTTTCTCGTTGCTACGTAACAACAGTGGAAAACTAGCAGTCAAATTATATAGAAACATCAGACAAGAATATGAAAAATAAATATCATACCTTATCCAACCACGTCGCTTTAGTTGGAACACCTTGTCTACCAGATTCAGTAAAGGCTCGCTCACATTTGTTGGCATCCACTGCCAAATAAAAGAGAGGTTTTAGGGCCTAATGGAAAAACCTTTACAATAGAAGTTCCTGCTATTTTAATCAAATATAGCTGTGTGTTAGAAAAGCGTACCTCGGGAGGAATTCCTGACGGATCATCAAATGGTTTTACAGATGATATGTTTGTAGTATCCGAATTTCCCCTTGCAGGTTTTTCTATTCGTTGGTTTACTTGTGCATCACAACTAGTGCCTGCTTCAATGTGCTTAATATCATTTAAACCGTGCCCTCCATTGTTCAATTCATTGTCTGAGTGACATGAACTATTTACAGATGAGGGGTGATCTTCACAGTTACTATCAATATCAGAAAGGCTATGTGAACTTCCCAAGTGTCTATTCTGCAGATTCTGGTTGTCTACCTCTTCCTGGTTCCAAGACAAAGACATCCTATTATCTGCAAATGGTGAATAAGGTGCATTCGGGGATGATGTGCTAACCACGCGTTTTAGACCATCTGAAACTCCTTTAACATGTCGAACAATGTCATCCATGGCATCATCAACGTTGACTGCTGATACAAAAATAAATAAATAAATATTTTGAGTGAGAAGCTCATAATTGCGCAAAAGAAAGGTTGAGAAGAGATTCAAACCAGCCAAGGTTTTCATAACAGACGTGGACTTTCCAGCTGAGTAATTCTACAAAATGGAAAAGGAAATGAAGTGCAAAGAACCACAGGAAGTAACAAAATTATATGTTCATTTTTTCTCCTGTCAAGGAGAAGGCATAAATTTCGTTGGCTTGATACACACCTTTGAGGATTCACTAAGAAAATCCATAACTTCGTGCTGCTCTGCAATATTAGCTATCGACAAGAGATCCTATTGAACAGAGATGATATTGTAAATAAATTTGAAGTGAAAAGTGGGATGAATGCTAGAGGACAAAAGCATACTTGAAGATATTTGTCCAGTAGAATACATCGCTGATGCACAAGGTAATCATCAATACTAGACGAAAGGAAGCTCTTTGGAGGCAAGTGCAATGAGTAATTAGGTATTTCCTTCAGTTGTCTATGAAGACGCTCAAAGTTTCGGTATCTACAAATAAAAGTTGAAAGCCAGCACCATATATATTACAATTAGAGGCAGTCTGTTATTTCAAAGTTGTTAGAAATCTAAGAATATGCCAGTAACATGCCTTCTTTTCACAAACCAGGCCTTGTTATCTGCACCAGTCGCAGCAATAGAATAAACTGCAAAAGATTTTGAACCCAGTTTCTCGAAATATGCACCCACTACCTGCAAACAAAATACAAAACCACAACTTGAGTAAAATACGGCTATCAAGAGGATATAACTTTACATAGATAGCTAGAAATTGCATCAACAGCAGGAAGTTAGGATACAATTGCTAGGAATGGTGTAATCATGTAAAAACAGAACATACTATTTGAAGCAGCATGCAAAGTAATTATCTTATAGAACTAGTAAACCAAACAGTAAATTGTATATGTGTTGATTCTCATTGGACAAAAAATGGTAGAAGTAACATAACCAAATAAACTCACATGAGATATCCATTTAATACTACATACTCCCTCTGTTCCCAATTATAAGGAATTGAGGTAGTAGAAAAGAAAGCAACTGACATCATGACGGTTACTTAGGTAAGAATGGAAACAGCAACGTATATGGTAATCGATAATTAGAACACACGGAATATAATTGCGCGACAAGTAAAACACCAACCTCACAGGCTCACACCATAAAAACTCAATAATAATATCGTGAACAAATTACCAGAGACATGCAGAACACAAAATTAGTGATTAGCATGTGATTTTCATCAATATATGAAACTATCTCAGAACAGATTATGCCTAGTGCCTACTATTATAACAGCCTCCCATACTGAAATAATTTGGTCATTGATAGTACTATTTACAAAATATATTGCATGGTTTAAATCCATTTATTCAGTAGCACCAACAATCATATAATTCTCTATTTTTGAAGAAAAAATGATATTGAAAAGAGTGGCAGTGATAGGGTCAGCAAAACTTACCCGACACCTTATCTTCTGAGCGTGTATAGGACCTGAACCTTTGTCCTCTTGATTTTTCCTTGCATTTAAGTTCTCACCGGAAATCACGGTTTGATTACTTTTGGCCAAATGTCTTTTCTCCATATCAGGACTACTATTAGACCGCTTTAGCTGAGCTTTTGTGCTCTTGACAGCTTCAGAGTGTTTTTCCTTGCTGCTGTAATAAACTTGACTCTGCTCTTTTGATTTCACTTCATCTGTATTTTGCGAAACAAGTGGGTGACTGCCTGAGACAAAAGTGGACTGAGCATTCCTATTTGAACCTTGCATCAAATTGATCATGTATTTGTCATCAACCGATGTAACTCTCTCATTGAAGTTAGGGGATAACTCTTTTCCGGCCACTACTGCATTTCGAATGTTATCTACGCCTCCTGCACCTTTTCCTTTTGTTGGATGCTCCGCCTTCACCATTTTCTTTTGGTAATTTCTCCCAATAGCCCACATGTTCTCAAGATTCTCCGGAGCAAGAACCTGAGACCGCCTTTCCGTAGCTGCATCCAAAACCAGTGCCCAATCTGCCTGGCGAGGCTGGACGGTCCTCCCATTATCATCCACTGACACTTTTGACTTGTCACCCTCAAGGGGAGTCATCCCAGAACTACTTGCTGGTAGGCCACTTGATTCTGCAGACAACTTTTGTGATTCCATTTGACGACCCTGGGGACCTCCTTTATAAGATATATGATCATTTGTTACCGCGACTACAGTATTAGTCTTGTTCACGCTGCCTCCAATGTTTGTGTCTTTGTTGTTCAGAAATAAGACAATTAGCTCATTCACATAGCTAGGAAAAGAAAGAAAATAAATTAGTAATAGGTTTAAAACAGCCACAAAAAGTTAAGTATACATATAGTTAACCAACCGATCCTAACTTTCCACAATTTTGAAGCAAAGGTTTATTACATGTATGTACTGATTACATGCAGTACTTTGTGAATATATTAAGACAGTGGTGAAAAATAACCAGGAAGAGCTTGAGAAACAAAATGCATTGATTTTCTTCTGGACATGTCATGAACAGATGAACACAAGTACCCAGAAGGGGAAACTGAAAACAGAAGGCATGTAATAGAGCTCAAAATAAAACAAAGTGGAAAACTGAGAGCTTACATAGGACTTGCAAAGTTCATCACTGGCTGCAAGACAAGGCAAGTCAGTAGTTCCCTGGAGAAGCAGCGAACCAATGGACTCTGTGCATCTTGTGGTCTCAAGACTAGGGCCATAATGCCCCCAACTAGTTCTTGAAGAACCTATAACCCACTTTAAAAATTAATTGATGGATAAATGGGTTACAACGAAGCTAAGAGTGTTAGCCCTCACCTTGTATTCATGTTCTGAAGATAGCAATGCAGGGTGAAGTTCCTGTGAAACTATTAGGTGCTGCTTCATTCTCTCATCTCTTTCCTCAGAAGACAATGTTACCATGACATCAACACCAATTTGAGACTGATTCTTTCGGAATATATCCACATGTTTTCCAACCAAATCAGCCATATCCCTGCAACAACAACAACAACAACAACAACAACCAAGCCTTTAGTCCCAATCAAGTTGGGGTAGGCTAGATATGAAACCCAAACGGAAACTAGAGAAAAGTGCAAGTCAAGCGGAAAGCAGTAAAAAGTGCAAGTCAAACAAGAACTAGTGAAAAAAAAAGCAAGTAAAAAAGAACAAGAAAAAGAAAAAGAACAGAGAACAAGAACAAAGAACAAAGAACAAAGAACAAAAGAAGTAAATCAAGGAGAAAAACATTCCAATTTCAACGGAGATAATTATTTGCCAAACAAGTAGACCCCAGATAGTAGATCAATTCTTCACTCACCTTGTTAGCAAGTCAACTAGATTCATCTCCTTCGCCCTGCCTGATACCTCACCAAGAGCATGGAGTATTAAGCCACGTATCAGTTCTGGGGCCTCTCTATCAGGAGTAATAGAAGAATACCACAAGTCCATGACAAAGTCCCGCAGAATATTATCAATGAAACTTTCAAAAGCAGCCTCAACAGAAGGTGAACCAACTTTCCTTCTCCATCTTGAAACTGGTGGCACATTTGAGAGCCGATGATCATTAGCAGACAACTGCCGTTTTGACGCTTGAGACAAATATGTCTGCTTAGGTACAGGCTGACTTCTCCAACGAAACTCCACTTTGAAGGAGATGTAACGCAAAAATGCAAGTATAAGAATGGACATAGGAACATTTGTCCACATTGATTTACTTGTATCTATTTCAAAGAAAGATGATGATGGGTGTTAGAAAGACCGTACAAAGATAAAAGCTACAGATGATGTAGAAATCAATAGCTGCACGCCAATGCGGGAACACACTACAAACCATAAGTAACTTTAATTAGGGAACATCAGAAATAAATATTGGAGACCTCTTGATTGCCAACAAATTGGTTAAGCACATAGTGAAGCAAAAAAAAATAGGGGGATATTTCTATGCTTAGCTTGAGAATATACATGAACTGAAGATTGGCCTGTCTTTCTCTTTCACCTCTCAAACTAAATTTGATCATTCATTTAAAGCTACTTTTCCACCAACAACTGGATTGGATGTTGCAGATAATTCACAAGCAGTGTATCGGAGTATCAATATTAAATACTAAAAGCCTATCTCATTCCATTCAACACGAACATATTGTTGTAGGTGGACTCCCTTGGCCTCGTCTACTAATCTAGAGATGATATGTAAACCTAACAAACATTGTAAAATAAGAAGTTTGTCTAGTATGACTTAAATCAAGTGACTAGTAATGAAGGAATCATATTACGTGATGAGACAGAACAGAAAACATATGCTCGCTTGTGCCCATCATTAGTGAAAACAAGCATAATTTTGATCACGAAAAACGTCTTACAAAAATACGGTATGACAGATATAAATTTTTTTTTTAAATATATTTAACCAGGCAAGTTTCCTTGCTAATGAGCTCAACTCTCTACCACTAAAAGCAGTAACCGAATCAAAGGCAAGCAGAAACTAACAGCTGAAAAGTCCGCACGCAACAGCGGTGAGAACTCCTCGCCATCAGATGCCTATTGCAAGCTCTAGTTACCCGACTAGCGAAACTGAGTCAACTTTCTGACTCATTATCCAGAAAAATTCCCCCATGAACCACCATCCCAACGCCTGCATCGAACAGCAGCGACCGGCCAAAATCTCTCCGGAAAATACATCCTCGTGCAGCAACAATCGTCACTGCGTATCCATGAAACGACATGACGGTCCAATTCCAACCCGAGCAATCTAATCCCGCATCGGGGTGGCATCCGTCAATAGCCGCGCAGTAGCAATCATCAGGGGTAAACGAATGGGGGAGGAAAAATTGGGCGTGCTTACGCGTCATGAAGTAGGAGATGGCGAAGATGCAGAGAGCCCAGCACACGGTCCGCACCTTGGCCTCCTCGATCAGATCGTCCACGCTCCCCATCGCCTTCCGCATCTCTGCCCGCCGCGGGGGGCCGGGGGGCGCGCGGCTCAGGAGGTGGAGGCAGAGGCTCCGGTGCCCTGTGGGATCTCTCAGAGGCTCGAAGCGCTAGGGTTTCGCCGCGGGTCCGACGCCGTCGCCGGAGAAGAACTCGACGGCGTTTTTATTTTTTTATTTTTGTCTCGTTCCTGTTCTGGGGGCGTGCCCGAGTTGAACCCGCGTCGCTGTGTGCGGCCCGGACAAAGCTTTGTCAGCGGCGCGCGCGTTGCTGGCGTGTGGACCCGGTTGTCAGTGGGAGAGGGGAGTGTGAATGTGATGGTTTTCGCGCGGGACCCGCGGGACATCCGGCCTGATGCCGGGACAGGTTGTTCAACGGTTGATATAACGATAACTATGGCGGTTGGTTTCACTGACATGCGGGTCCCTATCGGACGGACCAACGTACTGTCATCATCAGTACGAACAGGGCCGGAGGACAAAAACAGCTAAATCGCGATGTAGATTCACATGCACTTTTTTTTTTCGAATTGGAATATATATTACTCAAGGAGCCAGGTTACATTCATCGCGAATAGTGTCGGGATGTTATCGGGCCAGATCTTGGCCAGGTCTGAGTACCTTTATTCAGTCGACCCATGTTTGCTAATACATGGCTAACATTATTCTGCTTCCTGCCTATAGTAACGATGGTCATGCCATCTGTAGAAGCCAACGGTTGCTTAATTTTCTAGACTATGGCTAAATGCATTGAACGATCAAGGTCGTCAGCTTGGATCATCTTTATAGCAATTGAGCTATCCATTTCCACCGTGCATGGTAAATTGGACCATTCCAAGGCCATAGCAATACCCTCCCAACAGGCCTCCAACTCCGCTTCCAAGGGGCATGCACTTGGTGCAAGAGTTTCTGAGTCACTCATGTATTAGAGTCTTTTTCTTCTCTACTATCAGACTATCACATATATGTTTATTTACTATATTTTTAATAAGCAATAAATTGCTTTATAGAATAAAACAATCACGGGCATGCATGGGTTCATTTTTTCAAACATTTGAGCACCTTTCCATCGAGAACTAACATTAGCATCTACTCTGTTTTAAAATATTAAATGTTTCAGCTTTTTGAAGTAAATGTATTTAGATTTGTTTTAGTATATAGGTTCACTCAGCTTTAGAATGAATCAACACACTAAAATAAGTCTAGATAATTTTTTCACAAATATAAAAATATTTTATATTTTGAAACGAAGGGAGTACCTATAAGTTAAGACGGACACAGAAGAGTAAATTTTGTTGTGATGATCATAACATTTTAGTCCACGAACTAAACTCTCGGCATCTCTCTCGTGTCCGCTTCACACTAAATAAGAAGTATATCACCATCTCACCTCCAACATATTTGCATTCTTGGCAAAAAAAATCTTCAGTCCATAAAAGACATCATGTATATATATCACGCTCATCTAGCCAATCAAATTCCTCCTACGTATCCCCACAAAAATCCATCCTGGTAGATCTCCACACTACTAGAACCATATCATGTCTACCTACGAAGACACATAGTACTGAACATTATATGTTATGCTAAGTTCACTACAGAGTAAGGTAAAGAGTATAATATAAACCCTAAATCAATGTAGATTCACCGATTACAAAAATACATAAGCATATTAAAGATGGATCCCTCGCATTTAGCAACAACCATGCCATCTTACCCTCTTAAACCCTATGCAGGCAAAAAAAAGGGGATACGGGACCGAGAGGCATTGTATGAAGCATAGGGTACACTGAAGGGCTCTCCTAGTTTTGTATGCAACAACACCATTGGGCCACGATCTTAGTAGCCTCCGTCCACACCAACTACTATGGTCACCTCAACTATTGTAGTTTTCACCTTGATTAGTACAAGAGAGAGTAATGGGCCTAATGGTGAGAAGAAATCAGGTTTTGAGTGAGGGGTCATAAAAAGACACTATGATGTGTCGTTGTAGGTTTCCTATGAGTCATGGCACACATGTGTGCGCAAAATGCTTCCCACTTGAGCACACACGACAATTCAGGACGCGTTTGGTAGGCTGAGCCAATTTTATGGCCCGTCTTGGCAGTGCCAAGGCCAGCAAGGACAACCGAAAGAAGCCTCTGGGCCATGTTGTGCAGCCCATTTGGTAGGCTGGGTCAGATGAATGGGTCGCTTTCTGCAGCCTGTTTGGTAACCTGTTTGCAAGCACAAAACACAAATGTGAATGGCATGTTTGTGTTTGGTTGCCTCCAGCTTATGTTTCTACTCACCTCTGCTCTCCATGTGTGACCTTACCCTCATATGCCCATCCAAAGGTAGTACTCGCCATCTGAGATAGTTCATCATCATAACCATAGCTAAAATGAATGGTAGTTCATTAGTTCACCCCTAACTACTACGAATATACGATAAATTATACATCTCTACACCTTGTAGGATCATGAATTTTCCTCTTCCTCTTCTTCTTATTCTTCCTCTTCTTCTTCTCGGTGTTGGGTTCAGAGCATAGAAAACAAAAAAATTCCTACGATGTGAACAACTAAGCACCAAGATCTATCTATCTAGATACAAGTAACAGGTGGATATACATCCATAGAGAACTTAGCCTCAAAGACCAACAAAGTGTTACGAGATAATTCTCGTGGATGATGTAGTCATTCACTTGCTGATCTCAAGATCATGATAAAGTCCAGCAGGTCCAGCACCATCAAGTCTAGCACCGCAAAACAGTGGTGCATCTGTGACCACACACACATCCGGTACCCCGACAACCTCCGCGCCCTCGCTCCAGCAAAGTAGCGGAAGCAGTAAATTCTTCCAGAAAAATCCACTGGGAACATGTATCTCGCTAAGCCGAGACCATGGGGAATAGTTCTAGAGGGGGAGAGAGATCCTTCACGAGGAGATGTGTGATGAGAGGAGAAAAGGGGGGCTTTATAGGGAGAGGGGAGACAGCCAAAAGCCATGGCATGGTGGCCTGGCATGGTGGCCATGGTGGATGCCCCCACCTCTTCCCCATTCATGTGGGTGGAGCTCCCACTTACATAAAAAGCCTCCACTCACATAAACATGCATCCACTCAAAATTCCACTCATTCCATTAAATTTCCACCAAATTTAAAGCAATCTCTCATTTAATAAAACTCTTTTATTTATTCCATTTAGAATTTTGTTAATTACATTAATTAACAAACATTCGCATAAACCCCTTGCAACATTTCAATCTCACATGCAGAACCAATTTCAGTAATTTCACCCGAAACAATTTCGGTGTCCATTGAAATAATTCCAGCGCTTTCATATTCTTTCTCTGGCATATTATTTGCTCCAAACGGTATCGGTATCCATTAAGTGTGTCACTCTACGGTTCGCGAATAATACAGACATGATCGAGACCTCTCTCTGATCAATAATCAGCAGCGGGACCTGGAGATCCGTACTGACACCCACACATTCAATGATGACTTCTTATGATTGTGTGAGCCTTTAACGCTGTAACTAAATCCCTTTGTCTCACGATATTTTACATGTCCGAGATTCGATCATTGATATCCCCATACATAGTTTGATCTCGCGACATGTACTCTTTTCTCGTTCCCGTGATATAACATTCTTGTGATCCCTATCACTTCTTGCAAGCTATATCAATGTGATACCACCGAGAGGGCCCAGAGTATATCTCTCTGTCATCGGGATGGACAAATCTCACTCTTGATCCATGAGCCTCTACATAACACTATCAGAGTATCTGAACCCACCTTTATAGTCACCCTATTACGGTGTGACGTTTGATGTTATCAAGCTACTTTTCATGTGTTAGTGATTGACATGATCTCATGGTCTAAGGACTAAAGTTACTTTATAATGATGTTATAGTAATTTAAACATAATGACTTTGATCATATTACTATACTTCAGATGAATTTTCATCACATCATTCCACCAATATTGTGACCACGTTATTAAGAACATCTAATATCCATGATCAGGAAACTTTGATCATTTTGTTAATCAACAAGCTAGTTTATCTAAGAGGCATAGCTAGGAACACTTTATTTGTTTATTAATCACACATGTATTAACGTTTATAATTAACATAATTATAGCATGAGAAATAAACATTTATCAGAAACAAGGAATAAGATAATAACCACTTTATTATTGCCTCTCGGGCATATTCCCTTCAGTCTCTCACTTGCACTACAGTCAATGATCTAGTTTGAAAAACTTGCGCATTCAACACTTATGGCTTTTTGGTGTTATATATACGCGTTTTCTAGTGGCAAACATAATCTCCAGATCTGACACTTTCAGGTCTGTGTGTATTTGCATGTATTTGCGTCTCTACGCATCACTCATTATCTAATGAGATGGCATTGTATAAATTTGGTCATTTGGTGAGATCTTTAGTTCCTTGGAGTTAAATCATGTCGATACTATTATCATACAATATATCTTCGTAGTGTTAGCCCGCTGGGAACCACACCTAGTTTGATAACAAACTACTTGACACAAATGCCCTCCTTTGCTGCTACAATAGCAGTCATATACTTAGCCTTTTCTTGTAGTATCCATCACAATGTCTTAACTTTGGAACTCATCCAAATCTATCATGGTATCTCCTTTCCATTGCATTGTGTCACCCATAGTTTAAATTGAGATAAACTTAATTTGTATCTTGTGACAAAACTAGTATCAATGTAACACTTTACAATAAACTATTTGTAATTGTTTGTCACCTTTACATAAATATATTCTTAGTTTGTCCAAAGATCATAAGAATATCCTTAATATCGTCCAATGATCATCTTATAAGTCATTCTGGTATATGTTCATCGCATTTAGAGCATAGGACATATCTGTATGTGTACATATCATGATATGATTGGTTAAAATATTCTTGTGATTTCACTCACCAAGCGTTAAAACACTTAAATCTTTATTTCACTTACCAAGTGTCAATACACTTGAATCTTGATTCAATCCGTTTCCATGCGACAAGAATCTTTCCTGTCGTTTCCATATTGAACTCTTTCAATATCTCTTCTACGTACTTCCGACACAACCATATTAGCGTCTCAATCTATCCATATAGACATTGATGCCTAATATTTGGGTTTTGTCTAAGTCTTTCATTGAAATCAAATTTTAATGAAAATCTTAACACGTGTCAAAAAAAGATACATCATTTCCAATCAAAAATATGTATTTCACATAATGTATTAGAAATATGTCTTAGCGCTTCCCACTTAATTTCTTGCAAATGCAAGCATCTTCATCGTCTCCGATGAAATTAAACACTTTTAACAGTTTCATCATGGTGAAGATTCCAACTCCGTTGT
Source organism: Avena sativa (assembly GCA_916181665.1). Classification (NCBI taxonomy): domain Eukaryota; kingdom Viridiplantae; phylum Streptophyta; class Magnoliopsida; order Poales; family Poaceae; genus Avena; species Avena sativa. The sequence goes on from OV702282.1 coordinate 204,438,443, forward strand.
GCTTACTTCAACCATTGAAGGTTGCATGCCCTTTTAAGCATCCTTTGAATTAACAAAACCCTTTGGACCGTGTCATGTACACGTCTTATTTAACCATTCTATTAGAAGAACTTTGTTTTGTTTGTTCAACTACCATATACCAAAATTATATATAGTGGTCGCTATAATAATCCGTCCAAACTAAATATTGCTATGAAAGATCAAATCTTGTCATAGTCAAGTCCTTGAACATTGTCGTAAACTCTTTTCCGATATGTCGACTATTTCATAGATGTGAAACATCCATGTTTGTTTCTTTATAGATCCAAATATGACCGATAGGCTTCATGCCTTTCCGGAGGGTCTTCCAAGTTTAAAAACTTAATTTCTCGTTTATGGAAACTATCATGGATTCTTTATGACTTATAGTCATTAGATGGAGTCAGGGCCCTTCATCGCTTATTTGCATGTAGTTGGTTCATCATTTCAAAACAATAACGACTTGTCGTTCAAATCTTACTATTTGATTGTCACCTGACCTACAAGGTTCAATAGAAACTCAATTCTCCAAGATCACAACCTTTGTAACCACGAGAACCATGAGCGTTGTGGCCGCCTCCGGGACACTTCACGGTGTTGCGCTACTTAGCACATGTTTCTTAGGTTCATCAACCTAATCAAAGTTCTATTATCCTCCCACTTAACTTTTGTGAAAAAATCCTTCTTAAGAAACTTGACGTTCCAAGTGACAAACTGTTTTGTCCTCGGTGTTATGGAGGAATACCCAAAAAATTCTTTGGGATAACCTACAAAGACTGCTTATCCGACTTTGGTTGTAAACATTTTACTTATGCCTAGCATACCAAAATTTAAGAAAGGACAACTAGGGTTTTAACCCAAACCATAACTCATATGGTGTCATTTCAACGGATTAAGATGGTGCTCTTTTCAGTGTAAAATCGGTAGTCTCTAAAGCTTTAATATTTAAAATATAATGGCAGTTTTATAAATAATACCTTTGATATTACCATATCAAACAAGGTTTTGTTATATATCTCGAACACTCCATACTCCTATGGTGTTTCGGGAAATGCAAATCCATGGAACGATTTCTCAAATCTTAGGTGTTTTTCTAAACTTGTAACTCAAATATCTTCCTTTATGATCCAATCATAAACTCTTCATTTTCTTGTTACAATGATTTTCCACTTCATCTTGAAAGTCTTTTAACATTTTCAAATATTTCACACTTCTTACTTATTAGGTAAATATACACATATATTCACTCAAATTTCCGAAGAAAGTATATAAAGTTGAAATCCATCGCTCATGATTACACATAATGGACTACATACATCAACATGTACAAATTCCAATAAGTTAGTCGTTCGTTCTTCCTTGGCCTTTGAACAAAGTTTCAATTATCTCCAGGAAAGTCTCACAAGCGTCATTTGATCAAAATCAAAAGACTCCAAAATTCCATCAGCATGGAGTTTCTTCATTTTTTTTCAATATAATTTAAACGGCGATGTCACTTCGTAAGTGATCTTTCAATTATTTTTCTTGCGACATTTTTAGCATTAGTTTTTATGGATGTGATTTCGTCAACTAGACTTGTAAATCATCCATCTTCTATGGAATATGGTAATTATTTGAACAGCCTTTGTTCTCATAAAAGTTGATCAAAATAACAATTATTAAAACAAATCTTGAAGGTAAGTTTTGATGTCAACGAGAAACACGACAACACTTTATTTGTTTTCAATGAACATCATCACATATTCTCTTGCTAGTTACTTAGGCCACTAGAGTTCATGAATTGTGTTGTTCTGTATGACACTTCACACCAACAAATTCGGTATCCAATACCCAAGACATTGTTTAACAAGCAAAGAATACAACCATAACATGTATAACATCTATATATCTAAGTTGGACATTTTCAACCTTTTATTTTCTGCCAAATATTTTATAGATTCTTTTTCAACATTTCCTTTTTTTTGAAAGAATCTATCAGCATCAATAGTGATGCCATACATGAAACATATTTTAAAGTGTGTATAGTCAAATACTAATACCTTTGGACTTGCACTTTGAAGTGGATCACCATCATCAAATGTTCGGCGTTCTTTCAAAATTCATTCTTTAGTAATCTTTTTGTCTAGTAAACATTTTACCTACATCTTCTATTCATCACGACAACTTTCATGGTCAGGCTACTATAGCTTATAAAGTCGAATCACGAGTATAATGTTACTTTCCAAAACCTTTTTGGAGGACTAGGACGCCTAGCGTCTCCAACCTTCGCAAATTCTCATACAATATGAGAACATGCATTTTGCTAAATTATGCTCTATAATATTGCAACCAAAAACATTATTTCAGATATCGTAATATCTTCCACACATAATGTTTCCGAAACAATCCTTTCAGCTCCTAGATGACCTTGATACTAAAACATATTTTGAGTATCAAAGATCATGAAGGCAAACATGATACTTTATATACTAACACTGGAATTGTTACTCTTTATTTAATACCACTTATTAAACTTTACGGAGTAGAATAGAGTTTGCTGAAACTTTGCAATAGAACTTCTAAACTTTAGATTGACACTCAAAATAATACAATACCAGTTTGTAAAGTAAATATCCAGAATTTTATAGTTTTATTATCTCAATTATAATTAAGCATAAGGTAGTAAACAGATCCTAGTGAGTACAACAAACTATGCAAATTCACTTTGATTTATTTTATGATAAATTGAGTTCAACTTTAATCATATTACTATTTGAACTCCCACTCAAAATCAATATCCCTTGAGTTGTGTTGGTGATTACATGAATCGGATCCACTACACCAAGACCGATCATCACGTGAATTGGCGCAGCTTCAAAAGCGAGCATCAATATGGGCATCATATCAACTATATGACTCATGCTTTACCTTTCGGTTCATGTTCCGAGGCCATGTCTGTACATGCTAGGATCGCCAAGTAAGAATCTTAGTACCCGCGTGTGTAAAACTTTCTTAGACCCGTTGTATGCGAACGTAGAGTCTATCATCCACGATCATCATGTGGTGTCTCAAAACGACAAACTTCCTTAACGATGCATACTAAAGGAAGAACACATTTTTGTCTTAATATTTTAAATGAGGGACCATCTTATAATGCTACTAAAGCGCCATACAAGAAAAATAAGATGCAAACAAACATCATATGCTAAAAGTGATATGATATGATTCTTGCACTTGATCACTATCTTGTGCATCATGGTATGATATTTATCATTCCTATATGTGTAAGGCCAAGGTTTATGGAACTTACACTTTGGCATATTATAATTTCCAATAGTATCAATATATACTACAAATAATAATACTACCATATCATAGTACTTGCCCAGCAAAACCAAAAACTAGACGCCTCTAATTTATCTTTTGCATGTTTTTATGTGGCTGAGGGATTTCGGAGATAGAACCGTTTCTTACCTATGAACATGGAACCACAAGATGATAATCAAATTATTGGCAACTTGTTGTAAATCAGATATTGACTATAGTAGGAGAGACATACACCCACAAGTCACTTATGCAAAACTAATTGCATGTCAAGCGTGGAATAAGTCTTATGTGTGAGGACATGTAAAGTTTTTTCGGGACGCTTCATCCTACTATGCCACCCATAACCAAAATACACATAAGAAGCAGTAATGTGACCATCAGCGCCCATATAACCATATGCGTACTACCCACGCAAAGCATCTATACATAGAGCTAGCTCTGATACCACTGTTGGGTTCAGAGCATAGAAAACAATAAAAATCCTACGATGTGAACAACTAAGCACCAAGATCTATCAATCTAGATACAAGCAACAGGTGGATATACATCCATATAGAACTTACCCTCGAAGACCGACAAAGCGTTACGAGATAATTATCGTGGATGATGTAGTCATTCACTTGCCGATCTCAAGATCGTGATGAAGTCCAGCAAGCACAACAGGTCCAACACCGCAAAAAAGTGGTGCATCCATAATCGCACACACGTCTGGTACCCTAATAACCTCCGCGCCCTCGCTCCAGCAAAGCAGCGGAAGCAGCAAATCCTTCCAGAAAAAGCCACCGGGAACATGTATATCGCTAAGCCGAGACCATGGGGAATAGTTCTAGAGGGGAGAGAAATCCTTCACGAGAAGGTGTGTGATGAGAGGAGGAGAGGGGGGCCTTTTATAGGGAGAGGGGAGGCAGCCAAAGGCCATGGCGTGGTGGCCATGGTGGCTGCCCCCACCTCTTCCTCATTCATGTAGGTGGAGCTCCCACTTACATAAAAAACCTCCACTCACATAAACATGCATCCACTCAAAATTCTACTCATCTCCATTAAATTTTCACCAAATTTAATGCAATCTCTCATTTAATAAAACTCTTCTATTATTTTATTTAGAATTTTGTTAATTACATTAATTAACAAACATTCACATAAAACCCCTTGCAACATTTCAATTTCACATGCAGAACTAATTTCAGCAATTGCACCCGAAACAATTTCGGTGTCCATTGAAATAATTCCATTGAACTAATTTTAGCAATTCTTTCTCTCGCATCTTATTTGCTCCAAATGGTGTCGGTATCCCTTAAGTGTGTCACCCTATGGTTCGTGAATAAGTAGACATGATCGAGACCCCTCTCCAATCAATAATCAGCAGCGAGACCTGGAGATCCGTACCGAGTTCCACACATTCAACGGCGACTTCTTGTGATCGTGTGAACCTTTAACGCTGTAAATAAATACCTTTGTCTCGTGATATTATACATGTCCGAGATTCGATCATCAGTATCCCCATAACTAGTTTGATCTCGTCCGACATGTACTCTTTTCTCGTTCACATGATATAACATTCTAGTGATCTCTATCACTTGCTTGCAAGCTATATCAATGTGATATCACCGAGAGGGCCCATAGTATATCTCTCCATCATCGGGATGGACAAATCCCACTCTTGATCCATTAGCCTCTACATAACACTATCAGAGTATATGAATCCACCTTTATAGTCACCTTGAGACGGTGTGACGTTTGATGTTATCAAGCTACTCTTCCCGTGTTAGTGATTGACATGATCTCATGGTCTAAGGACTAAAGTTACTTTATAATGATGTTATAGTAATTTAAACATAATGACTTTTATCATATTACTATAATTTGGATGAATGTTCATCACATCATTTCACCAATGTTGTGACCTCGTTATTAACAACATCCAATGTCCATGATCAGGAAACCTTGATCATCTTGTTAATCAACGAGCTAGTTTATCTAAGAGGCATAACCAGGAACACTTTATTTGTTTATTAATCACATGTGTATTAACGTTTCCAATTATAGCATGATAAATAAACATTTATCATAAATGAGGAATAATATAATAACCATTTTTTATTGCCACTCGGGCATATTCCCTTCACTAGGTTTATGGGACCTCTGTCATTCCACATAGTCATTGTCCACTCCATCCTCTTTGAAAGTGCAATGTACGTCTCCTATAGGGGGTGAATAGGCTTTTAAAAATATTATGATTTAGGCTCAAATAAACGCGGAATAAAACTAACATTTAATTTACTAAGCACAAAACCTAACCACTAGGTTCACCTAAGTGCACCAACAACCTATGCTAAGCAATACAAGCAACAAGGTGACAGCAAGAGGAAATACTTCAAGCATGATGGCTATCACAAAGTAAAGTGCATAAGTAAAGGGCTCGGTTGAGAGATAACCGATGGACGCGGAGATGATGATTTTTATCCCGAAGTTCACTTCCAAAGAAGCTACCTCTCCGTTAGAGAGGTGCGATGGCACAATGCTCCTGGAATGCCACAAATGTCTCGCCTTGAGGTGTGGTGGCTCGATGCTCACACAACGCCACACTAGGCCTCACCACAAGATGCGAAGGCATGCAACTCACCGAAGCCACAAAAGGCTCACCGTATTCTCCCGTGAGCTTGCCACAAAGGCCTACTCATGATCCACTAAGGAACACTTAAGGGCGGTCACCAAAACCCGTACAAGGTTGGGGCTATATCGACTACTCAATTGGAGGCTCCGAATAACAAAGCCATAAAAGTCTAAAAAGACACAAAAGGCACCAAAGCCACAACAGGCAACCAAGACCACAAGAGGTCAACACTCCAACCACACAACCATATAGGGTTCCAAGAACCCAAGAGTAACAAGCTCACAAGTTTGTACTCGTCGAATCTCCGTGGAGAACGCAAACCTATGAAAAAAATGCAAGGGCAAGTCCTTCTCTCCCAAATTCCAACAAATCTACAAAAGCTATTGGGAGAATAAGAGAGGAATAATACAAGAGGAGAACACAAAACTCTCCAAGATCTAGATCCCAATGATTCCTTCACAAAGAAGTGTAACACAAGAGGAGAACACAAAACTCTCCAAGATCTAGATCCCAAAGATTGCTTCACAAAGAAGAGATTTGGCTTGGGGGATTATAGATATAGATCTCCTCTCTCAAATCCCTCAAAAATATGCAAGAATCATATGAGGGCAAATAGGAGAGGGAAAGCTCTTCAAGGTCAATAATGGAGGAGAGAGAGAAAGCCAAGAACCAAGAAAAAAAGCTTATACCCACGAAGGGGAAGAGGAGCACCTTTTAAAGGGCTCCCAAATCCGACCGTCCGGGCATATACGACCCTGGCCAGAACTTACGGTGGGAGGCCAGAACTTCTGGTGGCACCCAGCCAACAGTCAGAAAACTGCGATCCGAAAGACAGAAAAATGATCCTGGCCGGAACTTCCTATTGGGTTCGCGACATAGAAAACAAAAAAATTCCTACAATGGGAACTATATACACCATGATCTATCTATCTAGATACAATCAACAGGTGGATATACTTCCATAGAATACGTACCCTTGAAGACCGACAAAGCTTTACGAGTATGGACTCGTTGGTGATGTAGTTGATCTCTTGTCGATCTCAAGATCATGTGGAAGTTTGGCAGCACCGCAACTTAGCGGAACATCTGTGATCGCACACACATCCGGGACCCCAACAACCTCCATGACCTCGCTCCAGCAGTGCAGCGGAAGCAGAAAATCCTCGCTCTAGAAAAAGTCATCGGGAACATGTATCTCGCTAAGCCGAGACCATGGGGAAATAGTACTAGAGAGGGAGAGAGATCCTTCACGAGGAGGTGTAAGTGAGAAGGAGGGAGAGGGGGGCCTTTTATAGGAGAGGGGGCAGCCCCCATGTCCTGTCCGGCGGCCAAGGTGGGTGCCCCCACCTCTTCCTCATTCATGCGAGTGGAGCTCCCACTCACCATATAGCTCTCCATTTCCTCCACTCAAAATCCCACTCAAAATCCATTAAATTTTCACCAAATTTAATGTAATATCTCATTAAATAAAATTCTTTTTTTATTTATTCATAATTTTGTCAATTACATTAATTAATAAACATTCACATAAAACCCCTTACTACATTTCAATTTCACATGTAGAACCAATTTCAGCAATTCACCCGAAACAATTTTGGTGTGCATTGAAATAATTCCAGCGCTTTGATATTATTTTCCTGGCATCTCATTTGATGCAAATGGTGTAGATATCCCTTAAGTGTGTCACCCTACGGTTCACAAATAATGCAGACATGATCGAGACTCCTCTCCGATCAATAATCAGCAACGAGACCTAGATATCCGTACTGACTCCTACACATTCGATGACTTCTTGTGATCGTGAGAACCTTAACATTGTAACTAAATCCTTTTGTCTCGTGATATTTTACATGTCTGAGATTCAATCATCGGTATCACCATACCTAGTTTGATCTTGTTACCGACATGTACTCTTTTCTTGTTCCTGTGATATAACATTCTAGTGATCCCCATCACTTGCTTGCAAGCTATATCAATGTGATATCACCGAGAGGGCCCAGAGTATATCTCTTCGTCATTTGGATGTAAAAATACCACTCTTGATCCATGAGCCTCTATATAATATTATCGGAGTTTCTGAACCCACCTTTAAAGTCACCATGTTACGGTGTGACGTTTGATGTTATCAAGCTACTCTTTACATGTTAGTGATTGACATGATCTCATGGTCTAATGACTAAACTTACTTGTAATGATGTTATAGTAATTTAAACATAATGACTTTGATCATATTACTATACTTCGGATGAATGTTCATCACATCATTCCACCAATGTTGCGACCTCGTTATTAACAACATACAATGTCCATGATCAGGAAACCTTGACCATCGTGTTAATCAACGAGCTAGTTTATATGAGAGACATAACTAGGAACACTTTATATGTTTATTAAACACACATGTATTAACGTTTCCTTTTAATACAATTATAGCATGTAAAATAATCATCTATCATATACTTGGAATATGATAATAACAACTTTATTATTGCCTCTCGAGCATATTCCATTCAGTCTCCCACTTGAACTAGAGACAATAATCTAGTTTACATTGTGATAAATCTAACACCCATGGAGTTTTGGTGTTGATCATGTTTCGTTCTAGGGAGAGTTTTAGTGAACGAATCTGCTATATTCATATTCATGTGTACTTTACAAATCTTTATATCTCCATCCTTGACATACTCGCGGATGCAGTTGTAACACCCCAAAAATATTAATGAGGATCATTCCCTAATTAATCAAGATTAGGGTTAACAAAAGCATTTATAAATTAAATTCAAAACTTAATGCTTGTGTGTATGAATGCTTGCCATGCCATGTTTGATTGTTGTAAATGATGAGAAATGATTTAAAGATGAAAACCATATCATCTAGGTCACTACCAAATCAAATCAAAGCAAAAGAAAATGAAAATATAAAGCCTAAGACCAAATGGTCATTTCTGCCAAAGTTAACCACTAGCTCACTTTGAGCATCTCTAGCAACTAATCTCAGACAGAAACTTTCCTATTTCTTTCTCCCCTTGCTAGACCTAGTAACATTGAACCCAATGGAACTTTCCAACCTTGCAGAAACATTTTCAGACTCTTTTGAGAGGCAATTGAAATTTGAATCTATCTTAGGTATGAAGATAGCCATTTTTGGAAAACCACTCAAACCTTCACCACTTGGCAAACCATTGCACCCAGAGACTACCAACATTAGTATCAGAACACTCACAAAAAATCATTGAATTTGGTGATGATTCATTTCATGCGGCTATTTGATCGAACACTTGGTGATCATAGTACAACTACCAACTATCTACTGTTTGTGATCAATCAATTGCTCAGCTGTTGTACTACAATTCTTTACCCTAGCTCAACCATGATCACCCATAGTAAACAGCCGTGCAATTGAGCCACTCTTCTTCACTATCTTGATCAATACTAGTGGTACCCGAGCTCACCATGTCACTCGGACATGGACACGAAGCCACAGGCGGACCCTCACTCGCCCACGATGTCTAGATAATAGCCGTGACCTCACCGCCCCTCTATGTCCACCCCTCGACCAACGGCGAGACGTGGAGACACTGGAACGGCCATGCCCATTTAAGAAACGGACATGCCGAGAGCACGACGGAGCGCCGCAGCCGTCTCGCGTAGCCACGCCGCGACTCGACCTCTCCGCTCGTACCACCCGTGGCATCACTAGGGTGTCAAGTGGGATCCCACCTAAATCCCACTTCTAGTTCATTGCCAAATTCTAGTGTAAATTTTGCGCAAAAATTTACACTAGATTTTAAGAAATGAACTAGAAGTGGGATTTAGGTGGGATCCCACCTGACACCCTAGGCGTCACCATCCACCGCCCATACATGCCCATTGGTCACTGCGTGCCCCCTTGACCCCCGTACTCGCTGACGAACACCGCGGTACCCGCACAGAGCGCCGATGTCGCCCGACCGACTGAAACCGCCCCTTGTCGCACCACCACTCGTATGACGATCGCCATACCCAACAGCGTCGACCCATGCCCTCCTCCATGCTTAGCTCGACCTATAGCAACGTCGCCGACGAGCCCTTGCCATGCCGCATTACCTCACTCGTGAGGGTATAAATAGACCCCTCCCCCAGCCTTAATCTCCACACCATTCCACTCCTCTCTCACTCAGAAACACCCCTGGCCTGTTCCCAGAGCAAGCCGAGCAACCTGTCACCGGAATTTGATCAGAGTCCGCCGCTACCGTGAGGGAAAGGCGCTGTCGATTGAGCCACCCCAGGAGCTGCCGTGACCGCCTTTCGACTCGCCATTGTCGACTCATTCATTCGCCTGCATCGCCTACCCTAGCTGGAGCCCTGGTAAGCCCCCAGCCACCCTCACCGTGACTCTAGGTGAAAATATCGCCAGAGCCTCGCAACGTAGACGATGAACCTCGACCGTAGATCATGTTGTAATCGTAGGGCCAGTATTGGTCGATACTGATTCGTTTAGAAACACATGCTGACGCGTGGGACCAGCCTGAGTGAGCCTGCTGCGCCCGCGCTGTGCAGTTGGGTTAGCCCAGTAGTGTTTCCCGCGCGAGCCCAGTAATTCAAATCTAGTCTTTTTCCTTTTATTCAAAAACCTTTTTTTAGTGAACTTTAAAAATCAATTTAAAGAGATTCATTGCACCAAATTGAATGAATCCAATTTTATTGGAAAGTAGATGAAAATCTCTAATCATTCCCGTTGGATTTAAATAGTTTGAAACTATGGATCACCCTTGGTAAAAAGAACAAGCCAGTAGCTTTTACTGCTTCAAACATTTTTCTAAAATCAATCATAAGTGATTTTGAGTTGATTCCAACACTCAAAAATCCCATTTGACAAGACCTTTCTGAATATGTAAAAATCTACATACTTACATACAGTAGTCCTGGACCAAAACTGATGCAGCCCGACCTACGGTCGTTACTACATCAAGGTCTCCAACTTACGCCAAGTCGCCATGGACTCCAAAGGTGAATCCGTTCCTCTATGAAAGCTCACTTCCTACCCCATTGAATGGTATGCTATTTCATACTCCGTCACATGTTCATGATAGGTTCACACCGACCAGTACGGAGGCAGGGGAGGAAGCCCGGAGCATCAAGCCCGACAAGACGGAGGCTTGGAAGAGGAGGCGGAAGAAGACAGACCGCCAAATGCTCTCTGTCGCCAGCGGTACTACCGGACCTGGCGACCGGTACTACCGCTCGGCGGTACTACCGCCCTCTGCTACCGCCAGCAACAGACGACACCAGCGCAAGCCAAATGCTCTCTGTCACCGGCGGTACTACCGGCCCCGGATCCGGTACTACCGGGCCACGACACTACCGCCCCCTGCTACCGCCACCAACAGACGGCTCCAACTGAAGCTCCAGGACCGCAAGCGGTACTACCGGTCCCAGAGCGGTACTACCGGACCAAGCGGTACTACCGGTCCCAAGTCCGGTACTACCGCTCCTGGCAGTGCCTGCGCGCACTAGTTGGGCCACAGCCCATGTATCCCCCTTTACTTACCAAACCCTAGTTTTATTCCCAAACTACCCTTGTTTTGTGGTTGGCCTATAAATAGAGCCCCCACCCCTCATGTATCCCTTAGGCATAGATGATAGACTAAAGACAACCCCCATTGTGGAATCTCTAGTTTTGCCTCATCCCCTTTACCAAGGGGACCGACTATCGTCACCAACCTCGATTGGACTTTGCATCACGCATCCATCGTTGAACAAGGCCTTGGAGTTCGATGTCTCGTCTCCAAGTTGTCAAGACCCTCCCCAAGGTGTTCTTCCCTCTCCGATGTGGATTTGAGGGAGCACGTTGACCAATCTTTCCTTGCGAGGATTCTATCGGACCGGTGGCCGCCGTTCGGGAGCAATCGGCCTTGTATCGTGTGAGTTTTGCGTGTGTTCATCGTGTTCTTCGCGAGGTGTGTGTTCGCTTCCGCTACCTTCTCCCTTTCCCCTCGCTTTCCCATCGATTTGACCACGAGATCCGTGAAGATCGGGCACCCAAGAGGTTAACCCCTCCATCATCTGGTATCAGAGCAGCTTTTGGTTGCCACGGATTTCTCATCGATTTGGTCTTTTCCCCATAAATTCGAAAATTTCACCAAAAATAGTCCCAATTCGTGTTTTCGATCGATCTGTGATTTGAGTGCGTTTTGGTAGGTTTTGATCCGTGGATTACTTGCTAAACTTGTTGATCTACCTTCCTTTGCGTTCCCATAGCCTAATTCCTTGATTTCCCCCGCCGATTTGGTGTTTTTCTTGAAGATTTTCCGCCCAAATCGCCCCAAACTCGCGAAATCGCGTCAGATCTGGTTTTCTCTGTCCCGAGCGGTACTACCGCTCCAAATATACGGTACTACCGCCCAGCGGTACCAAAAACCGGTACTACCGCCCAAGACAGAAAGAAAACAGCAGATTCCAGATTTCAGCCTCTCACCGTTTTGAGCATATCTTTTGCATTCGAACTCGGATTTTGGTGTTCTTTAGCTCGTTTCGAAGAGGAGAAGGAGCTCTACATCATCATCCACGTTGTTCATGCTATCTACTCCATCCAATTTCCGTGAGCAAGGCGGAATCCAACAAGAAAGGGTGAAGATCGTCGACGAAAGGTATAAACATTCCGCGACTTCTCCCCACTTGCATTCCTTTGTGAACCCCACTATCTTTGCGAGCAACAAACACCTATTGAGACTAGTTCCTCTTATGATTGCTTGGGCTATGCACATTGATACCTTGTAGAATTCCGAGCAAACATTGTGAGCGCTATCTCATATAGTTATCTTGTATAGTTGTTGGCACAAGGAAGAGGCAAGTGAAAAAGAAATAAAAAGAAAAAGAGTGATACAAAAAGAAAAAAAAATAGAAAAAGGAAAAGAAAAGAAAAAGAAAGAGATATACAAGTGCCTCATAGAATAGGAAGCGCAAGCTCGATGAACATCAAATAGGTGGTACGTATTGTGCATATCTTGTAGCCCACCAATCTTATGCAATCGAACTAGCGTCTCTCCTTGTACTTGTGTGACACGAGCTTATAGTCTTCGCTAGGTAATCATTTGGTTCTTAGCTCACTTTCTCCGTCGCACAAGTCCCATTTATCCCACCGTATGTGTTTCCTTGTACATATTTCCTATCTTGTGGATTAACTTGTTTACTTTGTGATCATTGTGGTTCTTTACTTGCCATTACAAAATCTTGATTTCGGATTTGTTCTTGACATGCCACTTTCCATACCTATCCACCATAGGCCTTGTGTTTGTGTGTTTTTTGGTTAGTAGTTGGTTTTGGTGTTCCGCGTGGACTTAACTTTGCTTGGTTTATTGCTCTCAAGTGTGGCCACGTGCACGATACGATCTTCCAAGGTAAAGTAAGGTTTGACGTTGTATCCCTAACTCCCACTACCACTTCCATATACACCGCTTGGTCTTGTGAAGCATGTCTAGGGACTCCGGGACCGAGAATGATTTCCATGAAGAATCCATGATGAGCCACCATGCCTATGTCTCCACAAGCATGGATAACATGATGGAGCACTACACCAACAATGGCTCCACATGCTTGGGTGACACGGAGTGCTACAACAACAACGACTCCCCAAGCATGGACGACTTCAAGAACGACAACGCCAAGCTCCTCAAGTCGCACCGGCCAAGACGGAGCCTCCAACTCGAGTGCGCCAAGGTCCATCATCAAATGGACAAGTTCCAAAGCGACCTCCACAACTTCAAGAAGGACATGGACAACGACTTCGACAAAAACATGAGGATGGTCGCCAAGACTAATGATGCTTTGCGCTCATTAGAAAAACTTACAAGGAAGAGTGCCAAGGTCAAGGGCCATCGCCGTGCGCGTCATATGGATGACCAAGTGCGCCACCTACATCAACCATCGGCAAGGCATGCCAATGACCTCCGTCGACACCATCACAAGGCACCTTCAACTTCTTGTGCCACCACCAACACGGCACCAAGAGCAAGCCTTCGTCCACGCCATCAAGCTTCAACGACTACGCTTGCATTTGAAGACCTCATGAGCGAGGAAAATGAAGACCTCTACTTTGCCAAGTTGGATAGCATGAGCCTACCTCCACCACTACTACAAGATGGCCACAAGACGGTCGAGCATGGGATTTTCCCTTCGACCATGGAGGAGAGTGATGATGCCCATCTTATGGCATCCAACCTTGGAGGCGACAAGGTCAAGAATGGTGAGCATGGGATTTTCCCTTCACCAAAGGAGGCGCATGGAGTTGAGGAAACCGAGCCTACCCCCATATGCTTGAGTGATGATGTGGTACCAATCCCATGTGAGTATGAGAGCCACTTAGCCCACTTGAGTGAGAACAAGAGTGAGATGAGTGACTCCACCTTATGTGAGATTGAGTGCTTCCACTTGGAGGGCATGAGTGATACTCCTAGTGAGTTGAGAGTGGTAGTTGATAGGTCAAGTGAGACCATTTCGAATTCTAACAACTTACCCTATACCTCTAGTGTGTTCTCTTGTGTTGTGCTAGGTTCCATGGAGGAAGACGCCCGAAGCCATGAAGCAATGATGCCTCAATTGGAAAAGATGTACATGGTGCACGAAGCTACGCCATTGCTACATGAAGAAGACGAAGTCGTCCACAAGGAGGCCACTACTTCCACAACACCCACTTCATATGAGAGGTATGAACAAGGTAACAATAAGGGTGTTGATGATGCCATGATCCCACTAGTGGACATGATGAATTGTGAGGATATGCATGTTTTGGATGATACTTGTGACATTACATATGCTTCACTCATATTCCCATGTGATGCTTTGCCTTTGCATAATATTAATCATGTGGAATTGTTTGATTGCGAAATCATTGCCATAAACATGCCATGCTATGCATCTTGTGTGTATCCTCCAATTGCTTCGGACTTGCCTTGTCATGCTAGTCTTTCAATTTCTCCCGTTGCTTGCGATAAGATGAATGCTTGCTATTTCACTTGTTTTGCTTGCAACAATATTGATCTTATGCGTTATAATGAGATGGCCCCCATAGCTTTCTCAATTTTTGGAGATTTTGATGCTTGCCATGATAAGCATGTTCCCCACTTGCATACTCACCATGCATCTATTTCATACTTGAATGACATTAATGGTGATGTGCACAAGAAGAGATACATCATGATGGATGATGTGTATCTCTACCATGCACACACGTTCTTCCTTTTACATATGATGTGTGTAGGTACCCGCATTATAATGTCAACCTCGGTTGAGCACGAGTTGACAAAAAGAGCTCTAGAGAGCATCCCACAAGTGAGTTCAAGATCGAACCCAGCTCTGATACCTTTTGCATGCTTTGCATCTTTCATGTTGACAAATTGTTCTATCCTATGGTTTGATTGCAAGCATGTTAATGGTATTATCTCCCCTTGTGACATTCATGTTTCTTCGCATCTAGATAATGATGTTTTGTGTGTTGCAACAAAAATGTTGAACATTTTCTCTTTCTGATGTTTTGTGTGCAACCACAATTCCTTTAAGAACATGTATTGTCATGAGAGCTTCCAAGAATATCGTCTTGTTGTTGCAACAAACATAAGGACCACTTGCTATTTCATTTGGTTTGTTTGCAAACACGTTGTTTTTGCTTCCGCTTGGGACACTCATATTCCCATGATATTTGCTATCGATGATATGTGTATGGCATCCAACATATTGAGCAAATTATCTTTCCAATGGTTGGTTTGCACACATTATACTTTTGTTTTGGATATGCTTCCTTGTGTGTTTTTGCCAAATTCTCCTAGTCTTGCATCAAAGATGTTGTTTGCAATTTGGATCCAATGCTTTGAATGCCCCACTTCTATGTTATATGGAGTTTTTGAGTTTCCACATTTGGATGATGTTCAAACGATTTCCATGCACATTGACCTTGCATATGCATTCCGTTTGCTATACTCGAGTTGTGCTAATCGTGTGGTGAACAAGAATGGACATGCCACAAATGACATGCTCCTCTACCACACACAAACATATGTTGCTTGGTCTTTGTTGTATGAAGGTACAAATGCATACACGTCAACCTCTATGGACTATAGGTTGACAAGAAGAACCGAAGAGAGTTACCTATGGCTACCCTTCATCGAGCTATCTCTACAAGCTAAGGTGACTTCCTTCTACTTGAGGACTCATGCAATAATCTTCATGAATTGGCTACGCTTTGAGTGTTGCTTTGCTTTTGTTGTGAGCTTTGTAGGCTTCAAGGAAGGTGAAGGAACATTGAAGTGTTGTCAAGTCAATCTTCCCGAGGACGACTATATGGTGAACCCCAGGATCAAGAAGGTCTCTCGACCGCTTCTACTTTGTGATGAGCATGTAGAGTCGAGGACGACTCTTTTTGAAGGGGGGGGAGATGATGCAGCCCGACCTACGGTCGTTACTACATCAAGGTCTCCAACTTACGCCAAGTCGCCATGGACTCCAAAGGTGAATCCGTTCCTCTATGAAAGCTCACTTCCTACCCCATTGAATGGTATGCTACTTCATACTCCGTCACATGTTCATGATAGGTTCACACCGACCAGTACGGAGGCAGGGGAGGAAGCCCGGAGCATCAAGCCCGACAAGACGGAGGCTTGGAAGAGGAGGCGGAAGAAGACAGACCGCCAAATGCTCTCTGTCGCCAGCGGTACTACTGGACCTGGCGACCGGTACTACCGCTCGGCGGTACTACCGCCCTCTGCTACCGCCAGCAACAGACGACACCAGCGCAAGCCAAATGCTCTCTGTCACCGGCGGTACTACCGGCCCCGGATCCGGTACTACCGGGCCACGGCACTACCGCCCCCTGCTACCGCCACCAACAGACGGCTCCAGCTGAAGCTCCAGGACCGCAAGCGGTACTACCGGTCCCAGAGCGGTACTACCGGACCAAGCGGTACTACCGGTCCCAAGTCCGGTACTACCGCTCCTGGCAGTGCCTGCGCGCACTAGTTGGGCCACAGCCCATGTATCCCCCTTTACTTACCAAACCCTAGTTTTATTCCCAAACTACCCTTGTTTTGTGGTTGGCCTATAAATAGAGCCCCCACCCCTCATGTATCCCTTAGGCATAGATGATAGACTAAAGACAACCCCCATTGTGGAATCTCTAGTTTTGCCTCATCCCCTTTACCAAGGGGACCGACTATCGTCACCAACCTCGATTGGACTTTGCATCACGCATCCATCGTTGAACAAGGCCTTGGAGTTCGATGTCTCGTCTCCAAGTTGTCAAGACCCTCCCCAAGGTGTTCTTCCCTCTCCGATGTGGATTTGAGGGAGCACGTTGACCGATCTTTCCTGGCGAGGATTCTATCGGACCGGTGGCCGCCGTTCGGGAGCAATCGGCCTTGTATCGTGTGAGTTTTGCGTGTGTTCATCGTGTTCTTCGCGAGGTGTGTGTTCGCTTCCGCTACCTTCTCCCTTTCCCCTCGCTTTCCCATCGATTTGACCACGAGATCCGTGAAGATCGGGCACCCAAGAGGTTAACCCCTCCATCAAAAACTAAAAGAATGACTTTCTAGTCATTTTTAGCCACTTAAATATTATTAAATAATAGTGTTAAACTTCGTAAATAAGGCCAACCACTTTAAATCACATTCTCAAGTATTAGAATATGTGGTGATGACAAGGTGTCAATATGATCCCATATTTTTAATTTGGAGAATATTAAATCTTAATTAACTTTTCAATGAGTAGAAATTACTTTCCTAAAAATAAGACAAATAAAATCTTATCACCCTTTCTTGTAATAATAGAGATGATGCTAGATCATCTAGTGTGACCCTTGTGTGATAAATAGAAGTAGTTAAGTATTGTTTGGTGATTGTGTACCTCATATTTATTTATAGACGCTAGTATCAATCCGGGCTACAAAGAGGAGGAATTCTACGAAGACTAGGAAGAGAACTTCGACCACCTTTCCAACCAAGGCAAGCTATACTAAGCATGCTAGACTATGCAAGCCTTATTATGCATACCTTAGGATACTATGTTGAGTATACCCTTTTCCCAGTTTTACTTGCAAGCTTTACTTTTCACAAAGTTGTTCAGTAGTTAATTAATTGGATGATTAGTGGAAAGGAAGGAAAGTGCCATCAAGAGCTTGGAACTTTATGTAGGTAGAAACCCTAGTTGATACCCTCAAATAAGTGACATACCCATTTGATAGATGCTAGTGCTAAATTAAACTTGATCACTAGATGGGAACAAATTATTATGAAAACCTTGGAATGATGAATCACTCTATTGAAATGTTTTGACATGTTTTATGGACACAATGACTTGAATATGATGGCGAAGAAAGGATGTGACTTGACTTTGATAAAAACTGATGGTTGGGTTCGGATGCAATACCATTCCAATGTTTATCATACAACCACAATACCCGAATTTTGGTAGGGCTTGACTGGAAGTTTATATGTCTTAGTATGTGTTCCCTGGCAGAACGAGGTGAGATGAGGCTACCTTGGGAATGTGACTGTCCACCTATGTAGAGCCCAAGATGACAGATGGTCATGGTTGAGAGGCTAAACTCATAGGGGAGGTGCCTATACTAGGATATGTAATTGAAAGGTTAGGATTGATTATCTGCATACCAAGAATAATGATTCAGGATTGTTCCTGATGGATGTATCGAATGTCATGGTGAAAGTGTACCACCTCTGCAGAGTGTCAAACTATTCGAATAGCCGCGTCCGCGGTTATGGACAGTTGGACGGCCATATTGTTCTGTTCTCACATGTTTTTCAAAATGACCCGTGACTTGAAAGATGACTTTGACTTGACCCCACAAGTTGTGGAGATAAAGCTAGGTTCCCACCTAAGTAACCTAGACAACTAAAGTTAGGTTTTACTACTAGATACTGGTTGAAATATAATTGGCTTGTGGCAAACAAACCTAGAGCTTAGGATTCCTATTAGAATGGCCTTACTTCTTTAGTGAAAGTTTGTGAGTACCTCAACATACTCATGGCTTTGTCCCTGGCTATTCCCATGGACAGACTATGAAGGAGACTACAAAGAGGATGGACAGCAGGACGCTTACGATAACTAGGAACATCTCCCATCGTCAGCATTGCCTATGACCCTGAAGATGGATCCCCGACTACGCTACCTTTATTATTATATTCCGCAGCTTTGATTGTAATCAGACTTGATCATCAGATCAACTATCTGTAAGACCTTTATGGTTTTTAATGGATGATGAACTACGGTACCAATCTGTTATGTCTCACGAAAATGGTAATCCTAGGATTGCGATGTATGGCATAACAGGCATCTGGGATAAAAATCCGGGTGTTGACAAGTTGGTATCAGAGCCATCCTGGCCATAGGAGACCCTAGTTAGCATGGACGTCAGAAAAACTTAGTTTCCAAAACAAAGATAGCGAGTATCTTTGAAAACCTATTCTCAATCTTACCGTTGAAATTCTTTCCAAAAGAGAGTCATGTGTTCCTTCAAATTTTTGCAACCTTACCTAAAATTTGGCACAGTTGATCACTTCTCTAACTTACTCCTCTCAAATTGCTTATAGATGGACTATTGATGTCTATGCACTTCTATTCTTGTAGATAGTTGTTGGGCCTCCAAGTGCAGAGGTTTGTAGAACAGCAGCAAGTTTCCCTTAAGTGGATTACCCAAGGTTTATCGAACTCAGGGAGGAAGTGGTCAAAGGTATCCTCTCAAGCAATCCCGCAATCAAGATACAAGAAGTATCTTGTGTCCCCAACACACCCAATATAGGTGCACTAGTTCGGCGAAGAGATAGTGAAATATAAGTGGTAACGGTGCCGGAAAAGAGCTTGACGATGAGGTAAAGACTAAAGCAAGCAAACATGCAACCAATTTAGATGCAAACGGTGTTTCAATGTTTATAAACAAGTCCTAGGGATCATACTTTCACTAGTGAACACTCTCTCATATAAATATCCTCTCTTCATGATACTACTCTTAACTACTCTCCGGTTGGACACTCTAATCCATGGTAGGGCCTTCCCCAATCTAGATAACCCCACACTGTCGCCTTGAGCGCTAGATGGTTCCAACAAACACCACAATTTCATAAAGACATCCAACTCCAAATATAACTCATAACAGATATTCAATCTAGCCAAAGTGCCACACACGGTATGCACGCTGTCACTTTCACACACGTGGGGAAAAGCATAGATCTATTTAAGCACAAAGAGTATTTATGTAGACTCAAACCTAAGTGCCACCATGGCATGCACGTTGTCATTTTCACACACATGGGGAGAGCAGAGATCTATTGAAGAACTTGAGTAGCAAGGTAGATCTACTTGATTACAAAGCTCATGACCACAACAAGATCATGCATAGAGAGAGATGAACACATAGCAACAGATCTAGTAGCAAACGGTGTTTCAATGTTTAGAAACAAGTCCTAGGGATCATACTTTCACTAGTGAACACTCTCGCATATAAATATCCTCTCTTCATGATACTACTCTTAACTACTCTCCAGTTGGACACTCTAATCCATGGTAGGGCTATAACAGCACTCCTCAAAGTCCGCCTTCCCCAATCTAGATAACTCCACACTGTCACCTTGAGCGCTAGATGGTTCCAACAAACACCACAATTTCATAGAGACATCCAACTCCAAATATAACTCATAACAAATATTCAATCTAGCCAAAGTGCCACACACGGTATGCATGGTGTCACTTTCACACACGTGGGGAAAATCATAGATCTATTAAAGCACAAAGAGTATTTATGTAGACTCAAGCCTAAGTGCCACCATGGCGTGCATGCTGTCACTTTAATACACATGGGGAGAGCAGAGATCTATTGAAGCACTTGAGTAGCAAGGTAGATCTACTTGATTACAAAGCTCATTATCACAATATGACCATGCATAGAGAGAGAGATGAACACATAGCTACCGGTAGAGCCCTTAGCCTCGAGGAAGAACTACTCCCTCCTCATCATGGGAATCGGCAACGATGATGAAGATGGCGATGGAGATCGATGGAGATGGCTCCGGGGGCACTTCCCCGTCCCGGCAGGGTGCCGGAACAGAGACTTTCTGTCCCCCGAATCTCCCCTTCGGTGGCGGTGGCGCTACAGAGGTTTTCATGGATTTCTTCTAGATTCTTTAGGGTTTTCTCCCCGGGGGCTTCTTATAGGTGCAGGAATCAAGGTCGGTGGGGGTTCAGGGGGCCCACACCCCTTCCAGGCGCCTCCAGGGCTTGCCCGCGCCTAGAAGGGTTTGGCCACCCTGTGGCCCCCCTCCGGCTCTGCTTCGTGGTTCCGTGTTGCTCCAGGAAAAATAATAACTTTGACTTTTGTCCCGTACAATTCCGAGAATATTGATTTTCTGCCTTTCTGGAACCAAAAACAGAAGAAAACAGGCAACTGGCACTATGGCAACTTGTTAATAGGTCAGTTCCATAAAAGATATAAAAAGACCTCAAAGTATAGACAAAGCAAAGCAAAGTAGATACAAAACAAGCATGGAGCATCAAAATTATAGATATGTTTCCGACGTATCAACTACGCCTACATCAAGTTCTACCAGCTGGGCAATGGAGGGAATCTCATCTTTGAGAACAACCTGAGTCAGCTGGCTGAATTTCTGGAGCGCCCGCATCCGGAGTTCTATGGACTCAAATCCATGATCATCCCGGAGGAGAGCTGTAGTGGCTGATAGTTGCCGATCTTCGCGAAAATATGGATCCACCTACCTCGGACAAGATCCATTTCACCATCAAACAGAACAACTGGATCGATGTACTGGCCATAGCAATGCAGGAAGCACTTGCCCGATTATGTGGGCAGAATATCAACAAGATCATCAGCACTCGCTTTGCTCACTACGCCAGAAGTGACTCTAATGGACAACCCCTGGATCTGCCAAGCCACCCTGAGTTGAAGCAACATGTGGACCACCTTGCCTTCATGCTTCATGAGACTCAGAAGGAGCCGGACAACTCTCGTGCTGACCCCAACGAGAAGCAACTTGCTGCCACCAAGAAGGACCAGACCTTCGCCATCCTCGTGAAGGAGCGTAAGTCACTTCGCCAACTGCGTGACAAGAAGGATCGCATCATTGCTCGCCTTCGTCACAAGGTTTCAGATTTGGAGGAGACCATCCATGATCGGGACATGCAGCTTGAGGAGAGGGAGAACGAAGGGGAAGATATTCGTGGAGATCCCTACTCGTATCTCAGTGATGATGATGGTTACTTTGAGGACATGGACCAGGATTTCCACACTGATGACGAGGACCGCGACTTCATCGATGATAAAGAAGCCACCGGTTATGATGAGTAGTAGCACTTGAGAACTATCGTAGGTGTGAGTTGTATCCTATCCCACTGTATCTTAGCTTGCCAGAATGGTTCTTAAAACCATCTGTTTGTTGTTGTGTTGTTTGGAATGTGTTGCTTGTATTGTGTGCTTGAAATGAATGAGAATGAGTTGTTGGCTTTCAAACCTTAGCCTTACTCAAAAGTTTAAAAGCTTTTAAACCAAACCCATAAACCTAAGAAAATTTTCCCTCTTGTCTCATGATCTATCTCAATCTTCATATGCCTCGTGGAGGGAACAGCTCATCTCAAGACCCGACGGTCCAAACCTTGCAAATGTTAGTAGCCGACCGAGAAGCCAGTAGGACCGAGCGTCAAGCCAATCTAGCCACTCTACAATAGATCGCTTAACTAGCACATGACAACCAAGGCCCTGGAAATCAGGATCATAATGGATCCAAACTTAAGAACTTCCATAATACCAATCCCCATATCTTCAGTAAGTCAGAAGAGCCCTAAGATGCCGATGAATGGCTGTAGACTATGGAGAACAACTTGGAATTAGCCGGAGTAGAGGAGGACGAGAAAGTACTGTTCGCCACCCACTATCTGGCTGGTTTTGCAAGAGCATGGTGGAATAGCACCTGCACCATGAATGGAGGACAAATGATGACTTGGGATGAATTCAAACTCAAGTTTAGTCGAACCCATGTACCACCAGGTTTGATTTTGTGGATGAGGGATGAATTCAAGGAGCTGAAGCAGGGAACGATGACGGTGGTAGAGTACCGCGACAGATTTCTGTCTCTGTCTAGGTATGCCCATGATGAGATTGGTACTGAAGCCAAGAAGAAGGAGAGATTTCTGAATGGTTTGCATGATGAGATGCATACGGTGTTAGTCAATATCCCGTTTGCTGATCTAGAAGCTTTAGTTGATTCAACAATCCAGATGGAAGGAAAGATCAACCAAGCTACTGAAAACCATAAGCGTCGTATGATGCATCAACCAGGACCCCACCATACCCCAAAGTATCACCCCAGTTCGTCTGCTGGATTTGCACCAAGAAACACTAGGCCACCTATGTCCCGCCCGAACTTTCCCAATCGTAGTGGATGAAACCCAAGACCTGGAGGCAACAACCACTACAACCATGGAAACCCCAATAACTTCAACCATGCACCGCCAAGGCCCACCCATCCCAATAATAATACTGCCCCAAGAAGATGGCTGCCGCACCCAATGTCACTGCACCTGCCCAGCAGCATCGTCGTGTCCAACCTGGAAATATATTCGCCCCAGGAAACCCGAACAACCGTGCTGGCCGTATGTTCCACATGAATGCCGAAGAAGCCCAAGAAGCGCCAGATGTCGTGCTGGGTATGTTTTCTGTTAATTTAGTACTTGCAAGAGTGTTGTTTGATTCTGGATCATCGCACTCATTTGTTACAGAAGAATTTGCATGCACTAGTAATATTCAACCAACAAATTTGAAGCATGTTATGATAGTTCAAATACCTGGGTCCACTACCAAAGCTAGAAAGATTTGCAAGGTCGTACCTATCAAAATTTATGGAATAGATTTCTATGCCAATCTAATAGTACTCGGAACAAAAGGTTTGTAAGTAGTACTAGGAATGGATTGGATGTCAAAACATCAAGGACTCAGAGATTGTGGCAAGAAAGCCATAACCATGACTAGTAGCACCAGAGTATCAGTTGAGCATGTATCTGAGACCTTGCCCCGTCAATTTAAGTGCAACAAGAGTTTAGCTCAACCAACCCTTGACCAAGTAAGAGTAGTCTGTGAATACCCCTACGTGTTCCCAGATGAATTACCCGATATGCCTCCAGATCGGGATATCGAGTTTATCATTGAACTAATCCCTGGAACTAGACCCATAACTCAGAGACCCTATAGTATGAACCCATCTGAGTTAGTGGAGCTCAAGAAGCAGCTTGATGACATGATTAGCAAAGATCTGATTCAACCAAGTGCATCCCCATGGAGATCACATGTTCTGTTTGTGGATAAGAAATATGGTGCCACCCGTTTATGTACGGATTACCGGAAGTTGAATGATGTCACCATCAAGAACAAGTACCCTTGCAAAAGATAGAAGATTTGTTTGACCTATTGACCGGCGCCAGAGTATTCTCTAAGATTGATCTTAGAACTGGTTATCATCAACTAAAAATACATGCAACGCATACTCCAAAGACTACTTTCATGACCCGATATGGATTGTATGAGTACAAGGTCATGTATTTTGGAATAACCAATGCCCCCGCATATTTCATGAATCTCATGAATAAAATTTTCATGAACTTCTTAGATAAGTGTGTCGTTGTTTTCATCGATGACATTCTAATCTACTCCAAATCGGAGGAAGAACATGAACAACACCTAAGAACCATCCTTGGAACCTTGAGAGAGCATAAGTTGTATGCCAAATTCAGCAAGTGTGAGTTTTGGTTAAAGGAAGTAGGATCCCTACGACATATCTTGTCAGCCGGAGGAGTTGCTGTCGACCCCGCCAAGATTAAGGATGTTGAGGAATGGAGAGCACCAACCACTCAAACTGAAGTTCGTGCATTTCTTGGATTAGCGGGATATTACCGCAAGTTTGTTGAAGGATTTTCAAGCATCGCTAGGCCGATGACTCGGTTACTCAAGAAAGATCAGAAGTTTGAATAGACGGATAAATGTGAAGCAAGTTTTCAAGAGCTCAAGAAGAGATTGATTTCAGCCCCAATTTTGATCATGCCGGATATCACTAAGCCCTTTGATGTGTATTGTGATGCATCCAAGATTGGTATCGTATGTGTGTTGATGCAAGAAGGAAAAGCGATATCATATCTGTCCTGACAACTGAAGCAACATGAGCAGAATTATCCCACCCATGACCTAGAGTTAGCCGCCATTGTTTTAGCCTTGAAGACATGGCGTCATTATCTTATGGGTAATCACTGTGAGATTTACTCAGATCACAAGAGTCTGAAGTATATTTTTACTCAGAAGGAGTTGGATATGAGGCAAAGGATATGGATAGAGTTAATGAAGGATTATGACCTTGACATTCACTACCACCCCGGCAAGGCCAATGTGGTAGCGAATGCTCTTAGTAGACGGCCATGTAGATTAAACACCATGATTCTGAAAGAACAACCAAGTTTGCATAAGGAGTTGGAAGATTTCAGAATGGAGCTAGTTAGCGAAGGATTCCTAGCTAGCATCAAACTTCAACCCACCTTGATAGATCAGATAAAGGAAGCTCATAAAGTAAATGCTAGTATTGACAGAATTAAGCGTTGTATCGGTACAGGGAAGGTTCCCGGATTTACGGAAGATGAAGAAGGAGTTATGTGGTACAAAGGAAGAATCTGTGTGCCCGCAGATTCAGAGTTGAAACAAGCTATTTTGCAATAAGCCCATGATACTCTTTACTCCATCCGCCCGGGATGAACCAAGATGTATCAGGATTTGAAGGAGCAATTTTGGTGGCATAAGATGAAGCGAGAAGTCGGAAGCTACATAGCCAAATGTGATATCTGTCAGAAAGTCAAAGCGGAACACCAACGACCCACAGGACTTTAGCAACCTTTGAAGGTCCCGGAATGTAAATGGGATTCAGTTGGAATAGATTTCATCACCGGTTTGCCTATATCTAGTAGGGGAAATGACTCTATTTGGGTCATAGTGGATAGACTTTCCAAAGTAGTTCATTTATTACCTGTCAAGACCACTTATCAGAGCTCGAAGCTCTCAGAGTTGTACATTGCTAGGATAGTCAGTTTGCATGGAATCACCAAGAACATTGTGTCGGATCGAGGAACCCAGTTTACCTCAAGATTTTGGAAGAAAGTCCAAGAAGGATTAGGAACCAAGCTAAATTTCAGCACAGCTTATCACCCACAAACTGATGGACAAACGGAGAGAGTAAACAAGATACTCGAAGATATGTTGAGAGCTTGTGTGTTGGAATATGGATCTAAATGGGAGTACTGTCTGCCCTTTGCAGAATTCTCATACAACAACAATTACCAAGCCAGTTTGCAAATGTCCCCATTTGAGTTTATGTATGGAAGGAAGTGTCGTACCCCACTGAATTGGTCGGAAGTAGGAGAGATTCAGATTTTCAGACCCGACATCCTAAGAGAAGTCGAAGAGAAGGTTCACAAGATCCATGAGCACCTCAAGACTGCTCAGTCCAGACAGAAAAGTTATGACGACAAGAGACGTCGAGATCTAGCCTTCAATATCGGAGATTTTGTGTATCTCAAAGTATCACCCTTGTAAGGAATGTAGCATTTCCAACTCAAAGGAAAGCTTTCCCCTAGATATATTGGACCCTTCAAGATTCTAAGTCACCGAGGAGAGTTATCTTATCAGATAGAACTGCCAGAAGAGATGTCACCGTGCATGATGTGTTTCATGTCTTGTTACTTCGAAAGTGTTTAGAAGTTCCAGAAACAACGGAAGTTTTCAAGAACATCGATCATAGAGATGTGGAGATCATCCCAGACTTGACATATCGTGAAGAACCTATCCGTATTTTGGAAGAAGCTTTACGAACCACACGGACCAGGAGTATCAAGTTTCTCAAGATCCAATGGAGCAACCATACTGAAGAGGAAGCCACTTGGGAGCGAGAAGATTATATGAGGACGGAGTTTCCCAATCTCTTTAGTTCCTAGTTTTTCCTGAATCTCGGGACGAGATTCTGTCTAAGGGGTGAACGTTTGTAACACCCCAAAAATATTAATGAGGATCATTTCCTAATTAATCAAGATTAGGGTTAACAAAAGCATTTATAAATTAAATTCAAATCTTAATGCTTGTGTGTATGAATGTTTTCCATGCCATGTTTGATTGTTGTAAATGATGAGAAATGGTTTAAAGATAAAAACCATATCATCTAGGTCACTACCAAATCAAATCAAAGCAAAAGAAAATGAAAATATAAAGCCTAAGACCAAATGGTCATTTCTGCCAAAGTTAACCACTAGCTCACATTGACCATCTCTAGCAACTAATCTCAAATAGAAACTTTCCCATTTCTTTTCTCCCCTTGCTAGACCTAGTGACACTGAACCCAATGGAACTTTCCAACCTTGCAAACACATTTTAAAACTCTTTTGAGAGGCAATTCAAATTTGAATCTATCTTAGGTATCAAGATAGCCATTTTTGGAAAACCACTCAAACCTTCACCACTTGGTAAACCATTGCACCCAGAGACTACCAGGATTAGTATCAGAACACTCACCAAAAATCATTGAATTTGGTGATGATTCATTTCATGCGGCCATTTGATCGAACACTTGGTGATCACAGTACAACTACCAACTATCTACGTTTTGTGATCAATCAATTGTTCAGCTATTGTACTCTAATTCTTTACCCTAGCTCACCCACGATCACCCCCAGTACACAACCGTGCAATTGAGCCACTCTTCTTCACTATCTTGATTAATACTAGTGGTACCCGAGCTCACCATGTCACTCGGACATGGACACGAAGCCACATGCCGCCCCTTACTCGCCCACGATGTCTAGCTGATAGCCGTGACCTCACCGCCCCTCTATGTCCACCCCTTGACCAACGACGAGACGCGGAGACACCGGAACGGCCACACCCATTTAAGACATGGACATGCCGAGAGCACGATGGAGCGCCGCAGCCGCCTCGCATAGCCACGCCGCGAATCGACCTATCCGCTCGTACCCGCACCCGTGGCGTCACCAGCCACCGCCCAGACATGCCCATTGGTCACTTCGCGCCCCCTTGACCCTCATACTCGCTGACGAACACCGCGGTACCCGCACAGAGCATCGCCCGACCGACTGAGACCGTCCCTTGTCGCACCACCACTCGCATGACGATCACCACACCCAAAAGCGTGGACCCATGCCCTCCTCCATGCTTATCTCGACCTGTAGCAACATCGCCGACGAGCCCTTGCCATGTCGCACTGCCTCACTCGCGAGGGTATAAATAGAACCTCCCCCAGCCTCAATCTCCACAAAATTCCACTCTCTCTCACTCAGAAACACCCCTGACCTGTTCCCGGAGCAAGGCGAGCACCCTATCGCCAGAATTTGATCAGAGTCCGCCGCTGCCGTGAGGGAAAGGCGTCGTCGATTGGAGCCACCCCAGGAGCTGCCATGACCGCCTTTCGACTCGCCGTTGTAGACTCGTTCATTTGCCCGCATCGCCAACCCTATTTGGAGCCCTGGTAAGCCCCCAGCTACCCTCACCTTAACGCTAGGTCAAAATCTCACCGGAGCCTCGCAACGTAGACAATGAACCTCGACCGTATATTGTGTTGTAATCGTAGGGCCAGTATTGGTCGATAGCGATTCATTTAGAAACACCCGCTGACGCGTGCGACCAGCCTGAGTGAGCCCGTTGCGCGTGCTGTGCAGTTGGGCCAGCCCAAATAGTGTTTCCCGCGCGAGCCCAGTAATTCAAATCTAGTCTTTTTCTTTTTATTCAAAAACCTTTTCTGTAGTGAACTTTAAAAATCAATTCAAAGAGATTCACTACACCAAATTGAATTAATCCAATTTTTCTGGAAAGTAGATGAAAATCTCTAATCACTCATGTTGATTTCAAACAGTTTGAAACTATGGATCACCCTTGGTAAAAAGAACAAGCCAGTAGCTTTTGCTGCTTCAATTTTTTTCTAAAATCAACTATAAGTGATTTTGAGTTGATTCCAACTCTCAAAAAACCCATTTGACAAGACCTTTCTGAATATGTAAAAATCTACATACTTACATACAATAGTCCTCGACCAAAACTAAAAGAATGACTTTCTAGTCATTTTTAGCCACTTAAATATTATTAAATAATAGTGTTAAACTTTGTAAATAAGTCCAACCACTTTAAATCACATTCTCAAGTATTATAATATGTGGTGATGACAAGGTGACAATATGATCCCATATTTATAATTTGGAGAATATTAAATCTTATCCTAAAAATAAGACAAATAAAATCTTATCACCCTTTCTTGTAATGATAGAGATGATGCTAGATCATCTAGTGTGACCCTTATGTGATAAATAGAAGTAGTTAAGTATTGTTTGGTGATTGTGTACCTCGTATTTATTTATAGATGCTAGTATCAATCCGGGCTATGAAGAGGAGGAATTCTACGAAGACGAGGAAGAAAACTTCGACCACCTTTCCAACCAAGGCAAGCTATACTAAGCATGCTAGACTATGCAAGCCTTATTATGCATACCTTAGGATACTATATTGAGTATACCCTTTTCCTAGTTTTACTTGCAAGCTTTATTTTTCGCAAAGTTGTTCAGCAGTTAATTAATTAGATGATTAGTGGAAAGGAAGAAAAGTGCCATCAAGAGCTTGGATCTTGATATAGGTAGAAACCCTAATTGATACCCCTCAAATAAGTGGCATCCCATTTGATAGATGCTAGTGCTAAATTAAACTTGATCACTAGATGGGAATAAATTATTATGAAAACCTTGGAATGATGAGTCATTCTATTGAAATGTTTTGACATGTGTTATGGACACAATGACTTGAAGATGATGGTGAAGAAAGGATGTGACTTGACTTTGATAAAAACTGTTGGTTGGGTTTGGATGCGATACCATTCCAATGTTTACCATACAACCACAATACCCGAATTTGGGTAGGGCTTGACTGGAAGTTTATATGTCTTAGTATGGGTTCCCTCGTGGAACGAGGTGAGCTGAGGCTACCTTGTGAATGTGACTGTCCACCTATGCAGTGCCCAAGATGACAGATGGTCAGGGTTGGGAGGCCAAACTCATAGGGGAGGTGCCTATACTAGGATATGTAATTGAAAGGTTAGGATTGATTATCCGCATACCAAGTATGATGATTCAGGATTGTTCCCGACGGATGTATCGAATGTTGTGGTGAAATTGTACCACCTCTGCAGAGTGTCAAACTATTCGAATAGCCGCGTCCGCGGTTATGGACAGTTGGATGGCCATATTGTTCCGTTGTCAGATGTTTTCCAAAATGACTTGTGACTTGAAATATGAATTTGACTTGACCCCACAAGTTGTGGAGATAAAGCTAGGTTCCCACCTAAGTAACCTAGACAACTAAAGTTAGGTTTTACTACTAGGTACTGGTTGAAATATAATTGGCTTGTGGTAAACAAACCTAGAGCTTAGGATTCCTATTAGAATGGCCTTACTGCTTTAGTGAAAGTTTGCGAGTACCTCAACATACTCATGGCTTTGTCCCTGGCTATTCCCATGGCCAGACTATGAAGGAGACTACAAAGAGGATGGACAGAAGGACGCTTACAATAACTCGGATCATCTCCCACCGTCAGCATTTCCTGTGACCCTGAAGATGGAGCCCCGACCATGCTACCTTTATTATTATATTTCGCTGCTTTGATTGTAATCAGACTTAATCATGAGATCAACTATCTGTAAGACCTTTATGGTTTGTAATGGATGATGAACTATGGTACCAATCTGTTATGTCTCACAAAAATGGTAATCCTGGGATTGCGATGTATGGCATAACAGGCATCTGGGATTAAAAATCCGGGTGTTGACAGCAGTGAAACCATCGCTTGATATGGTTGGAATTCTTGTGAGACCTTGGTTCCTTGGCGTTGGCTATGGCTACATTGTTGTCACAATAGATCACCATTGGGTCCAATGCGCTAGGAACCACACCCAGTTCCGTTATGAACTCCTTCATCCAAACTGCTTCCTGTGCTGCTTCTGAAGCAGCAATATATTCCGCCTCCATTGTTTATCCCACCACCATGGGTTGTTTGGAGCTCCTACTACTAAAGGCTACTCTATTCATGACAAATATGTATCCGGATTGAGACTTAGAGTCATCCAGATCGGCGTCATAGCCAGAGTTGACATAACACTTAGCGAAGAGCTCTTCTTCACCTCTGTACACGAGAAACATATCCTTAGTCCTTCTTAAGTACTTAAGGATATTCTTGACCGCTATCCGGTGTTCTGAACCTGGATCAGATTGGTATCTACTAGTCAAACTAATACCACGTTCCATATCCGGTCTTATACATAGCATGGCATATATTATAGAGCCTATGGACGAGGCATATGGGATCTTATCCATTGTCCCTCTTTCTTCCATCGTATCCAGACTTTGAGTCTTACTCAATGTCTTGCCTTGCAACATAGGTAAGAACCCTTTCTTACTTTCGTCCATTTTAAACTTTAAAATATAATCAAGGTATGTACTTTGTGATAGCCCAATTAGACGTCTTGATCTATCCCTATAGATCTTGATGCCTAATATATATGATGATTCACCAAGGTCCTTCATCGAAAATTTGTTGTTTAGATAACATTTAATATCATTTAAGATATCTATATCATTTCCAATCAGTAATATGTCATCCACATATAATATTAGAAATGCCACATAGCTCCCACTC
Source organism: Avena sativa (assembly GCA_916181665.1). Classification (NCBI taxonomy): domain Eukaryota; kingdom Viridiplantae; phylum Streptophyta; class Magnoliopsida; order Poales; family Poaceae; genus Avena; species Avena sativa. The sequence goes on from OV702282.1 coordinate 204,470,140, forward strand.
ACTTTCTTGTAAATACAAGCTTCTCCGTAAGTTTGGACAAATCCAAACCCTTTGATCACCTCATCAAAGCAGAGATTCCAACTCCGGGATGCTTGCTTTAGTCCATAGATGGATCGCTGAAGCTTGCATACCTTGCTAGCATCCTTAGGATCGACAAAACCCTTTGGTTGTACCATATACAACTCTTCCTCAATATTACCATTGAGGAACACGATTTTGACATCCATCTGCAAATTTCATAATCGAAAAATGCAGCAATTGCTAACATAATCCTAACTGACTTTAGCATCGCTAAGGGAGAGAATGTTTCATCGTAGTCAACTCCTTGAATTTGTAGAAACACCTTTGTGACAAGTCGAGCTTTATAGATGGTCACGTTACCATCAACATTAGTTTTCTTCTTGAAAATCCATTTATTCTCAACGGCCTTTCGGTCATGAGGTAAGTCCATCAAGGTCCAAACCTGGTTTTTGTACATGGATTCCATCTCGGATTGCATGGCTTATAGCCATTTGTTGGAATCTGGGCTCATCTTTGCTTCTTCATACATCGCAGGGTCATCATTACCATCAACAATGAAATTCATGATAGGATTTCCGTATAGTTTAGGAGCTGCACGTGTCCTACTTGACCTGCGAGGTTTGGTAGTATCCTCTTTCGGAGTTTCATGATCTTTATCATCAGTTCCTTCTTCAATTGGTGAAGTCAACTCCAGAACAATTTCCGGTGCTGCGCTACTCGCTGTTTCATGAAGAGAAGGTTCATCAACCTCTTCGAGTTCTACCTTCCGACTACTCACACCTTTCGTGAGAAACTCCTTCTCTAGAAAGGATCCGTTCTTGGCAATAAAACCTTTCCCTCGGATCTATGATATAAGGAATACCCAATTGTTTCTTTAGGGTATCCTATGAAGACGTATTTTTCCGCTTTGGGTTCAAGTTTATCCGGCTAAAGTTTCTTCACATAAAAATTGCATCCCCAAACTTTAAGAAATGACAACTTAGGTTTGTTTCCAAACCACAATTCATATGGTGTCGTTTCAACGGATTTAGATGGTGCCCTATTTAAAGTGAATGCAGCAGTTTCTAGTGCATAACCCCAAAAAGAAAGTGGCGAGTCAGACGGAGACATTATAGATAGAACCATATATAAGAAGGTACGATTATGACGCTCTAATACACCATTACGCTGTGGTGTTCTGGATTGCGTGAGTTGTGAAACTATTCCACACTCTCTCATGTGTGTGCCAAACTTGTAACTTAGATATTCAACCCCACGATCTAATCGCAGAAATTTAATCTTTCTATTACGATGATTTTCCACTTTATTATGAAATTTCTTGAACTTTTCAAAGGTTTCAGACTTGTGTTTCATAAAATAGATATACCCATATATACTCAAATCATCCATGAAAGTAACAAAATAATGATATCCACCTCGCGCCGACACACTCATCGGACCACATACATCGATATGTATGATTTCCAATAAATCCGTCGCCCGCTCCATTGTACCGGAAAACGGGGTTCTAGTCATCTTGCCCATAAGGCATGGCTCACATGTATCAAGTGATTCAAAATCAAGTGATTCCAAAATTCCATCAGAATGAAGTTTCTTCATGCATTTTAAGCTAATATGACCTAGACGGAGGTGCCATAGATATGCAGATATATCATCATCAAGTTTAATCCTTCTGGGCATCTACATTATGGATATGCGTATCACTATTATCGAGATTCAAAATAAATAAATCATTCATCACAGGCGCATGACCATAACATATATTATTCATATAAATCGAACAACCATCATTTTTGGATTTAAAGGAATAACCGTCTTGCAATAAACATGATCCGGATACAATGATCATACTCAACACAAGCACAAAATAACATTTATTTAGGTTTAAAACTAATCCTGATGGTAGATGGAGAGGTAGCGTTCCGACAGCGATCACATCAACTTTTGATTCATTGCCGACACGCATCTGGACCTCACCTTTTGCTAGTAGTCGCTTGTTCCGTAGCCCCCGTTTCGAGTTACATATATTAGTAATCAAACCAATATCAAATACCCAGGTGCTACTATGAGTCCTAGTTAAGTACACATCAATAACATGTATATCATATATACCTTTGTTCATTTTGTCGGCCTTCTTGTCATCCAAATTCTTGGGGCAGTTGCGCTTCCAATGGCCAGTCCCCTTACAATAGTGTAGCACCCCGGGTAAAACCACTACTATAATTGATTGTTATTTTCTTTTATGCATCATCATAATATCATGCTCATGTCACCATGCGGCATTGCATTTGAGCATCATATTAAAATTGTTGCATTGTTGTTTGGATTGCATTGCATTTGTCCTTGACCAATTATATCTTGTATTGTTTGTTACTATCACCTAAACCTTCTCTCCCTATTTTACCTACCTCTATTTTTATTTTTTACAAATGGGTTCCTTTTGTTAGGGACCATTAATTTCAAATTGTTTTGAATTTTCTATTTCTTAAACCCTAACTCATATTCTCGATCTTGTAGAACTGCCCAAATTGTTATGGGGCCATGCTCTTGTCTTCTTCTACTCCCTCCTTGGCCTTATTTATGTCTTTGGCTTATATGTTCAAAATCTCCTGCAAAATATTCAAAAAGAGTTTGGGTTAAATATTTGTTTGAATTTGTAACAAACAAAAGGAAAAACAAACAAAAGAAATAAAAACATAAAGGAGAGAGAGGGCTACCTGGATCCTTACCTGCTAGCAGCCCAACCAGCAGCCGTAGCAGCCCACCGTCGGCCCATCTCTTTTCCTGGTCGGGTACCCCTTCGATGAAGACGGGAGAAGTCCCTGTTACTGTTTGTCATCATCCTTTCCATCTTCTCCTCTCTGCAGAGCAACAGAGACGAGGCAGTTGGCCGTCCCGCCTCCGTCATCCGAGTCATCTCGACCTACTTATCCCCTAACCCTAGCTTTCATCCTCTCTCCCGCCGCCACCTCCTCTACTCCAATTTGTCCTCCTTGGCTTCACCTCTTATTCTCCACCAAACCGAGAGGCACCACCCCACCTCTCCATGGTGTCGCCGTTCCGGTGAACCCTGTTCTATATGAAGGTGACAGGAGATGTACCTCGTCGTCCTCATCACCTCCCCAACGTGAAATGAAGAAAGAAGCCTCAGGAGCGACGCATGCACCTCGACGCCCAACTCGGCCACCGACGAAATTCGTCAATTTCGGCGGACCCGTCCCGCCTCCGTCCCAGCGGGCACCACCGGCGTCATCCTGGTGAGCTCTCGATCATGTTCCCTCCATCCACGACCTGTTTCGCGTGTTGACACCGAAGCTCTCTCTGTCCCGCGTGTGCATCTGCAGGCTTCAGAGCAGCCAAGTCGGTTGTAGTCCAAGCGGCACTTTCCGCTTTGATTTGTGCCCGACGCCAACTCTCGACGCACCACGCGTCCTAGACACAGCAGTAGCACACATCCCTTCCCACCTTCCTTCCGTCGGAGCCGGAGCGCCAGGATCATCGCCATCTCGGTGTCCTCTTCGCGCGCTCACCATGGACCTTGCCATATCCACCATCTCGGCCACTCCATCGCTCCCAGCTCGGCCGGCTTGACCATGCCTAAGTCAATGTGAATCGTTATTCCCAAGGAAACAAGCTTATCGGTGTACCTAGACATTTTGAGTACGTGCTCACTAACGGAGCCGTTCTCCTCCATCATGCAGCTAAAGAACTTCTCTGAAGAATCATAACTGGGTATCTAAAATCATTTTCAATTCACCCATTGTATCAAAAGGCATTGCCATTCTAGAAACGCTTTTGGAGTTCCGGCTCTAGCCCATACAATATGCCGCAATGAACCATATTTTGGTCCTCCTGACGACTCAAGTAAACATTCTTTACTTCGTCGGGAGCATCATCAAGTGGTAGGGGGCCTAGCGGCACTTATAGCACATATTGCTTTTGTGCAACAGTGAGGAGAATCCTCAAATTCATGGCCTGGTTGGTAAAGTTGCTACCATTTGTTGCAAGTTTCTCTTTCTCCATAAACACATTGAAATTAAAAGAAGGTGGTGCCATCTACAACATAATTTGCAAAGTTTATTTTAGACTAAGTTTATGATAGGTTTGAGTTCAGCTAATCCAAATTACAAATGAACTCCCACTCAAAAACAACATCCCTCGTGTCTTTTTGGTGATTACATGAACCAAGTCCGCTACAACAAGACCGATCATCACGTGAGTTGTTGTAGTTTAAGAGGCGATCATCAAGATGATCATCATATCAACCATATGACTCATGATTTACCTTTCGGTTCGTGTTCCGAGACCATGTCTGTACATTCTAGGCTCGCCAAGTAAGAACCTTAGTATTCACGTGTGTAAAACTGTCTTACACCCGTTGTATGTGAACGTTGAGTCTATCACACCCGATCATCACATGGTGTCTCAAAACGACGAACTTTTAAACGCCGCATGCTAAAGGAAGAACACATTTTTATCTTGATATTTAAATAAAGGATCATCTTATAATGCTACTAAAGCGCCAAACAAGCAATATAAGATGCATACAAACATCATATGCTAAAAGTGATATGATATGGTTCTTGCACTTGATCATTATTTTGTGCATCGTGGTATGATCTTTATCATTCCTATATGTGTAATTACAAGGTCTATGGAACTTACACTTTGGCATATTATAATTTCCAATAGTATCAATCCATACTACAAATTATAATACTACCATATCATAGTACTTGCCCGACAAAACCAAAAAAAACTGGACGCTTCTAATTATCTTTTGCATGTTTTACATGGCCGAGAGATTTCGAAGATAGAACCGTTCATACCTACGAACATGGAACCACAACGATGATAATAAAATTATTGGCAACTCGTTGTAAATCAGATATTGACTATAGTAGGAGAGACAGATACCCGCAAGCCACTTATGCAAAACTAGTTGCATGTCAAGCATGGAACATGTCATGTAGGAGGACATGTAATTTCATCCCACTATGCCACAAATATCCAAAATATACATAAGAAGCAATAACATGACCATCAGCGCTCACATAACCATATGTGTACTACCCATGCAGAGTATCTACGCATAGATCCGGCTCTGATACCACTGTTGGGTTCACAACATAGAAAACAAAAAATTCCTACGATGGGAACTGTATATTCCATGATCCATCTATCTAGATACAAGCAACAGGTAGATATACATCCATAGAATACATACCCTTGAAGACAAACAAATCTTTACGAGTATGGACTCGTTGATGATATAGTCGATCTCTTGCCAATCTCAAGATCGTGTGGAAGTCCGGCAACACCGCAACTTAGCGGAGAATCCGTAATTGCACACACGTCCGGGACCCCGACAACCTCCACGACCTCGCTCTAGCAGTGCAGCGGAAGTAGCAAATCCTTGATCCAGAAAAAGCCACCAAAAATATGTATCTCGCTAAGATGAGACCATGGGGAAATAGTACTAGAGGGGGAGATAGATCATTCACAAGGAGGTGTAAATGAGAAGGAGGGCAGCCCCCATGCCTTGGCCGGCGGCCAAGGTGTGTGCCCCCCACCTCTTCCACATTCATGTGAGTAGAGATCCTACTCACCCATATGGCTCTCCATTTCCTCCACTCAAAATCCATTAAATTTCCACCAAATTTAATGTAATCTCTCATTAAATAAAAAATCTTTTATTTATTTATTTATTCATAATTTTATCAATTACATTAATTAACAAACATTCACATAAAACCCCTTACTACATATCAATTTCACATGCAGAACTAATTTTAGCAATTTCACCCAAAACAATTTTGGTGTCCATTGAAATAATTCCAGCGCTTTGATATTCTTTTCCTGGCATATCATTTGCTCCAAATGGTGTCGATATCCCTTAATTGTGTCACCCTATGGTTCGCAAATAATGCAAACATGATCGAGACTCCTTTCCGATCAATAATCAGCAGCGAGACCTAGAGATCCGTACTGACTCCTACACATTCAACGATAACTTCTTGTGATCATGAGAACCTTAACATTGTAACAAAATCCTTCTGTCTCGCAATATTTTATATGTCCTAGATTCGATCATCGGTATCCCCATACCTAGTTTGATCTTATTACCGACATGTACTCTTTTCTCGTCCCTGTGATATAACATTCTAGTGATCCCCATCACTTGATTGCAAGCTATATCAATGTGATATCATCGAGAGGGCCCAGAGTATCTCTCCGTCATTTGGATGGACAAATCTCACTATTGATTCATGAGCCTCTAAAAAATATTATTAGAGTTTCTGAACCCACCTTTATAGTCATCCTGTTACGGTGTGACGTTTGATGTTATCAAGCTACTCTTCATATGTTAGTGATTGACATGATCTCATGGTCTAAGGACTAAAGTTACTTGTAATGACGTTATAGTAATTTAAACATAATGACTTTGATCGTATTACTATACTTCGGATGAATGTTCATCACATCATTCCGCCAATGTTGTGACCTCGTTATTAATAACATCCAATGTCCATGATCAGGAAACCTTGATCATCATGTTAATCAACGAGCTAGTTTATATGAGAGGCATAACTAGGAACACTTTATTTGTTTATTAAACACACATGTATTAACGTTTCCTTTTAATACAATTATAACATGTAAAATAAACATCTATCATATAATTGGAATACGATAATAACAACTTTATTATTGCCTCTCGGGCATATTCCCTTCACTTCTGCCGGTCCATCGGAACTTCCGCTGAGGCCGGTACTACCGCCAGAGATTCTGACCGAAGATCCAAGAAATAGAGTACATAAAACAAAGAGATTACAGTACATGAGAGGAAGTGGAACCGGAAGTTCACCCGGTACTTCCGACGGCACTTAGGCCTGAGCGGAATTTACGGTGCAACTTCTGGTCCAGATTCCGCTAAATAGAACAAACAGACAGAGATTATACAGAAGCTGAGTGGAAGAAGAACCGGACCTTCCACCAAAACTGCCAGCGGAAAATGCCCTAGCGATACTACCAGTGGCTGGCCGGAACTTTCGGTCAGGAAAACTCCAAATGAGATGAAACCAATTTTGTTGGAAAGATAACGACATGTCAAAATATTGGGTATCACCAATGGATAAAATACCATGAATATATATGTGATGTATCTCCCAAGGCGTGGAGCCGAAAAACTCGCAAGATCAACAACAGCAATAAGATATGCAAGGGAAATTCTTATTTGATGAACTAGAGCTTGTTTTGATGATAACCATAAGCTCTAGATCCTCTCAAGGACAAGAACCAACTAACAACCAAGAAAGATGATGCTATGTATGCAAAGGTTTGAGCTCTCTCCGAACGATGCGATCGAGACACCCGCTTGAGAGCACCTCTTGATAGTACAACTATCTATCCTAAACCCGGTCTCCCAACTAACAACACGAGACCAGTAAAATAGAAACCCTACCAAGATCATACCTTTGTCTTGAGCATTCCACTTGAGCTTGATGTAGACCGTCTTGACCTTCTCAATATGAAACACCTTTATTGATTTCTCTTGCTCGCTCTTGCTTGATGAAGACTTGTAAATTGCTCCCCCATACTCCATGGGGAAACCTCTTCTTTGGATTTGTCTTCATCACTCCATGATCACCGAGGATGGGAAGCTTCAAGAACGAGATCTTCTAGAGATGGCACATCTTGAGCTTGCCCTTCTTCATCCCTTCTTGTCTTGATCAACCTTCAAGCACTTTATTTCTTCATGATTCCAATGGGCACAAAGCCCTTGGAAATTTCTTTTTATCCTTCTTCATTTCTTCAACTTTCAACCTTGAGACCAACACATGGCCCAAGTGATGCCAATAGACAAACCTACAAGTGAAACTCAATTTACACATTATTCCATAGAGATTGCCATCAATCACCAAAACCACACATGGGACATACATGCCCTTTCACTCTTGTTCTTCCAAGCTTCATTGTTAGATGGCTCAACACCATGCCCATTGTCATTGTCGTCAGGAATTACACTTTCCTCATCCATGAAAAAATCATCAAGGCCATACCCCAAAGATCCAGTTGTGCAGAATGCAAAGTGTCAACACTAGCTTTACCTGGGTGGGGAAGGGATGGAATGGCTTTTGATCAAGGATCTTGAACCTGTTCTTCAAAGCAGTGAATGCCCTCTCAATGGTGACCCTAATACTAGAGTGCCTGAGATTGAATAGCTCCTTGGCATTTTGGTGCATGTTCCTTCTAGTGAGCTCGTTCATATGGTACCTGGTAGACCTGAACGGTGGAAGAATTCCAGGGTGACAACCATAACCAGCACCTCCTAGGTAGAACTTCCCAACAGGGATACCGATCCCATCGGGTTTATACATGATGTCACCAAGTATGATTGCATCATGGGTTTATCCTTCCCAACCAGCTAGCAGATATGCGAACCTCATCTCAAAATCATAGGCAACAATCACATTCTGGCTTGGGAAGTTCTTCCTTCTCATGTAAGACGCAACTTGTGATCTCGGAACTCCAGCACTGACATGAGTACCATCGATTGCACCAATACCATCAGAACTTTGTCATCTTGTGATAGAACCATGTTTGTGGCCAATAGAGACGTGTGATGCAAAGAAAATATAGTACAAGTGATGATCTTGAAATATGTCCAGCACCTTGTGTTATTGCGTATATTGGGAGGTGTTTTACCACTTGATGACTTGATCATCTCTCCTCTAGGCTCCCTAATTGCATACACCACCTGCTTGAAATAGCGTGACAATGTCTCCATGCTTCTTATGAATGTATTGTGGATGACCCTGAACCTCTGGTGATGACCAACCACATGAAGGAACATACAAAGTTGCTCTTTGACATGGGTGTGGATGCTGTCTTCCAACAAACCACTCCCCCGTAACCTTCTTACAATTGCAAATAAGGGGCCTCTTTTTCATCCGGAGCATATGTAGAGACTTTACATCATTGAGGTTGTATATGTAGTTTAGATTTGCCATCCTCTCCTGATCTTGGGTCAACATAGGACCGCTCGTCAGTCGAGCACATGCTACACGCCTAACATCTCTCTTGTGCAACAACAAGATCCAGACCCGAATGATAGATATAAGCGCAACTGCCTGATGGATAAGTATCTCCCTATCGACTTAAGATGCAGTTGTGCCATGAGTTCTTCCTAAATCGAGATTGCAGACTAACTCGAAACATTAGGGAAGAGGGTTTGACGGTGATTTATCTCCACAATGGCAACCAAGGAGTGGAAAGCCAGGGAGAGGGAGGAAGATGTGTGGCGATAGTTATTACCGTCGCTCAGCTACAGGAGTCGAAGGATGCGGCCGCTACGGTAGATTTGCGTTTCAGCCGCCGGTACCCCGCCACCGCTACAAGAGTCGCAAGAGGAAGAAGTTTTTTTTTGTGTGTGTGTGTTGGGGGAGGGCCGACGCAGAGAGGTGAGCCACAATGGAAAGTGAGGCTATTCTTGGCGCGAAACAAGGGGAATCTCCCATTTCCTGCCTGCGCGAAACAAGTATTAATGAAATGCAAGTTCTTGGACTGGATTGAATGATATGTAAGTTCATCGAAAAAATTGCTAATGCGCCAAATATTCAAAGAAATACATATGATATCAAAACAACAAGTGTAATCAATAAAAAGTGCTCAAGAAAATATGACCCATAAAAGGTTACTATCTCCGTTTTTTTTTGCGAATAGAACTCTAACATAAAAGAAACATTAAACATTACAAAGCAACTCAACAAAAACAAAAATTACATCCTTGAGCAACCCTTCATCTTCAACCCCTAGACCGTGTTGAAAACGCGTCGACGCATCCGCTCCTGCCTAAGCCGGCTTGGTGTTGTTGGTTGCAGGGAAGTCACCAAACGGGTCAAAAAGATCACATCCGTCTTGGAGATAAAGAAGAAGGATGATACGTCGATGAAGCTCCTTGACATTGTACAACTAGAGGGGAAGGAGCCAAAGGAAAAAGCTGAAAAAATGAGGGCATTTTTCGTTTTTCCATCATTGCATATTTGATAGGATAATAAGCTCATATTCTTCTTTATAGCAAACGCTGTGAAGCTCGTTTTGTAGTGTCATTTTACGGAGAGTAGTAAAAAAAGTTGTTGCTTCCAAATTGTATAACTAGAAGGGAAAAGGAGCCAAAAAAAAAGTCGAAAAAATAAGCTGTTGCCTCCAAATTGTACAACTAGAGGGAAAAAGCTGAAAAATGGGGGCATTCCGAGAATTGAACTCGGGACCTCTCGCACCCTAAGCGAGAATCATACCACTAGACCAAATGCCCTTTTTGATTTTAAACGTCCCTTTTCATTTATTACTGTCTAAGACAGTCTAGATCGTTAGGATTAATTGTGACCCTGGTTTGTGACCCCCGTCAACCTCAAGCCCTGCCCAGACTTTCCTTTCCGAAAGTATCGCCGCCGGCTAGCAATCCGGGGCCGCATCGCCACCGCGTACCCCTCCTCCTCATCCGCCTCAGCGCGCGTCAACCTCGTACGGCTACGGCAGTTAGGGGGTCTCTGAAGTCGCTGGATCTGGAGCGCAGAGCCGTTTTGGGCTATGCAAGGAAGTTTCTTCGACAGGAGGGTGTCTCTTCTCAACTTCGTTGCGCTGAAAGATGCTGCTGATATAGATGACACCCCCATGGTAACGCCCCTGCAATAATGGGATTGACACCCAATTCTTAATGACAGCTGCAGAAGCTCATCAATTATTTCTTTTGTCTTGGAAGAAGATTCTCATCAGTTACTGTTATTTCTGAGAATAAGCTCATTAAGTATTGCTTGTCAGTGACATACCTTGTGCTTATCTTGTTTTTTTTTTTCGTGTGGCACGATTGGACTCGATGCTTTACCTGAAGTCAAAGACGAGTAACTTGTTCATGTTTTACATTTAACACGATTTATGAAGAAATTCAAACATGCATAGGTCATGATTTTCTCATTGTTGTCGTCTGCCAAACAGATTACAGCCACTCATCATGGTATTCTATGTTTGTTCAGCCGAATTTCAACTGCATATGATGGATTCAGGTCTGTCTGTAGGTTAGTTTTTCACCAACTGATTCCCTTTCAGATGGTCAAGATTGCAGATCATCTTGTGGTGGATCTTGTCACAGACTACTGCAACATGCCAGAGCGATCTAAGAGGTGGACAGTTCATGGCCTGAACTAGGTGAGCACCTTTCTGGAGGTTGAGTCAACTAGCAGATCTTATTTCCTATTATCTTCTTATTTCTGCCCCCTTAACCTCTATCCAACAGACAATGTGACACCCGTGCAGTTTATTCTGCCTGAAACGATCAGAACATGGCATGGAAGTACGCCTATAGAATTCAGATGCAATGGCGTGGATCACTCTGTAGATGTCAGTTGGTCCTCTAACAAACGCAAACTACATAGCTTGCATTTCCTTTCTTTTGCTTGCTGTCTTTTCAGTCTACAATATAGATTAATTACAAGTAATGTTACACACTCGTGCATATGCATTGCCACCAATTATAGGGACATCACCTGCTTGTAGGCTTCACTTATTGATGCCGTTGCACAAACAAGATGAAACAGCATGAACTTGTTTACGATACGAATGGCTGTGCCATATAACCATATCATAAAATTTGGTCCATATTGTTTAGATGACCATCGCCTTGGTAATGCCATTGGCCTTTTGGTTCTGAACTATAAATACAGTACACCTGAAGAGCCTGAACAGAGTGCAACTTTTCTTCCTTTCTCTTCTCTTCCATGTCCTGAAGAATATACCATCACTCACTCGCATCCTCCATCAAAAACATGTCAGGCCATCTAAGATCCACAAGTATGCCTTGTAGGCCTCACTCTAGTGAGATCAAATTAGAAGAAGAGTTACACAGCCTAAAAACATCTCTCTGTAGGCAGCCTGCCACCGTCGTCACATTATGTGATGGTTTGAGGAGGCTTGCATATTTATACTACTGTGTTGAGGAGATTGTGCGCTTGCCAAGGAACCAAGTTGGCCTCTGCTCGCCCCAGCAAAAGAAAATTGTGGAGAAAGAACTGGAACAGTCCCTTGTGCTGCTTGATATCTGCAATGATATGCAAGAGAATTTCGCCGAGTTGAAGATGAGTATCCAAGAGCTGCAGCTAGTCCGCAAAAGAGGAGATCATGCCACTGTCAACATCAAATTTGAGTCTTTCTTCCGTTCAGCGAAGAATATGCGAAAGCATTTCAAGAAATACAGCAACAAAGCTACTTCTGAAGGTCTCAGCCTTTTCAGGCTACTAGCAGAAGCCAGAGAGATGGCTATCACCCTATTTGAATCTGCATCCTACCTCTTGCCAAAGCAGATTACCACCTCCAATTCTAGCAAATGGTCTCTTGTGTCCAAGAGGTTCCAGAAAAGAAAAGTTGTACGCGAGGAGGATCAATTACAAGCCTTAGAGTGCAGAATTGGAGATCTTGAGAGTGGTGCAGGGTTTCTGTTCAGGAGAATGATTCAGACCAGGGTTTCTCTCCTGAACATTCTTAGCTCATCCAGATGCCTTGCTGCTCTGGCACCGTGTGATTGGCACCCTCCTTTTAAAGGGTTTGCAAACCTTGTGTAGGTCTATCTAGTGTGTATGGGAGACCACATGTACATATTAGTATATTATTACTGGTGGACTATAAGGGGAAATGATTTCCAAGTTTATGTTGTCAATGGTCTTTTGGTGTACTTATAAGTTCTGATTTTGGTGAAATGTGAATTTTCTTCCTAGGAAAATACTGGTTAATGTCAGACAATCCTCAGTATGACAATACTTTTCATCTGTTGCCTGCAAGTTTTAAGCGGGGAAATTGTCATGATGATTTGGCCTCATACCTTTTTTTTTCTTTTGCTTGCATTAATGTTATTATTTGGTGATTGATTTGCTCTACATGCATGAGTACACATAATCCAGGCTATACGTGTAAGCTTGCAGTTAAACTGAAAAGTATGAAGATAAACTGTAAAAGCTAATAGATGTTTCTTTGAAATTTTACAGTCTTACAATTATCAATGAGATTTTTAAGGTCAAAGTTGGTCATTCTGTTATGATGGATCTTATTGTAGGTGGATGAAACTTGCCAGTGGTACTCCTTGAGGTATTGAGTTCATGCTTATCTTGAAGCTACATGGCACACATTACATTGAACACGTTTTCGGAGGTACTACTTGTCAACTGCTCCTTTCATGAACTGCGATTCTTGCTCACCACCTTATAGCAGAAAACAACTCTGCGCACTCGTGCAGTCCATTTTGCCGGACATAATTGAAACATGACAGATAGGCAGTTCCAAGTAGCAACTTGTCTTCCTGTACTGTCAAGTAGTCGTGCAGACCACAGTTTGCCTTCGTTTGGAACATGTCAAAGTTGCATTTATTAACATTTAGCAACGCGCGCTGCTTTAAACTAAGATAGACAAGGGAATCAACTTGTCTGAGGCTGTGGTGGCCATGTGAGTAGATGGGATCTCCAGAGATATAGATTCTTCTGTCTGTCAGTTTGTTGTGCCTTATTTTTCAAGTTTCTCATGTAATTTAGCACCTGTACATATGCTACTGAAGGATGAAACCGTAGATTTCTTACAGAAACATGCAGCATTTTTACATTCTAATATCTGGAATTGTGCAAGCTAGAACCCATTCCAGTCACGTTTATGATTCACAAGTTGCTTATGTTCTGAATGATCAAAGGGTGCATTAGAAGAAGTGAAGTGTCTATTAATAATCATATCCATTTGTGGTGGATCGTGCTGCAGGTAGAAGAGACATGCCACCAAAGCAACAGTGCTGCATCACAATTGAGGCAAAGGTGCAACTGTCAGAAGTTGAGAACCGGATTGACAGGCTGTTGGAAGGTGAAGCCATCTGTTCCATCAACATACACCTCGGCTGGATGACTTGCATTCTAGTTTCTTTTGCCATCGATTTGCTGATCTGGATTCTGAGTTAAGGTAAGCACTCGTGCAGATGCTTTGCCGCTAGTTGTCGAAACATGACATGCACTTAGTGATGCTTGTCTCCCTAACAAGATAAATAACACTGGCTTGCAATGGATACAGATGGTTATGCTGCTGCAAATAATTGTTCCATTATTAGCAACACACAGAGTGTGGCACACAATATTCTTATTTCCTAATGGGCTTTGCCAGCAGCACTGCTTTTGTTTCTTGACTATAAATAGAGTGCTACAATGGCTGAGCACCAACAGATTACTTCTCGTATCTTACATTTCAAACACAAAAAAACATCATCAGTTCATCCGCTAGAAACATGGCCTGCCATCAAAGATCTGCAAGTTTGCCTTCTATTACCCACTCCACTGAATCCAAAGTGGAGGTTGAGCTGCAGGGCCTGCAAACACACATCTCTTCGCCTTCTGTGACCATCGACACGATGTGCGATGGTCTGAGGAGGCTTGGAGACATCTACAACTGCATAGAGGAGATCATGAACTTGCCCAGCAACCAAGCTGGCCTCTCCTTGCGCCGAAACAAGAAGATGGTGGAAGAGGAACTGGAACGGTCCCTCGTGCTGATTGATCTTTGCAATTCCATGCAAGAGAATTTAGCACACCTGAAGATGAGTACCCAGGAGCTGCAACTGGTTCTCAAAAGAGGAGACGATGCTGCTGTTCAACTCAAGGTTGAGTCTTTCATTCGCCTTGCAAAGCAGGCACAGAAGCCTTTCAAGAAGATCACAAGCAGCAAAGCTACTGCTGAGGATTGCAGGCTGGTCAGGCTACTGGCAGAAGCCAGAGAGATGTCTGTCACTCTACTTGAATCCACATCGAATCTGTTGCCAAAGCAGTTCGCCGCCACCAAAGGAAGCAAATGGTCTCTTGTCCAGAAAAGAAAGGTTGTTTGCGAGGAGGAGCAGTTGCAAGAGCTAGAGCGAAGCATGGGAGATCTTGAGAACAGTGTTGAGTTTCTGTTCAGGAGATTAATCCAAAGCAGGGTTTCACTCCTGAACGTTCTTAGCTTGTAGATATTTCTCAGGCCTTGTTTCTGTAGCACCTTGCGATTGGCATCCGCCTTTTAAAGGATTCACCAGTCATATAGAACCTTTCTAGTTTGCATACAGTACCAAATGTACATAAAAATGATCAGTTGATTAAAACATTTTTGACTATGTTCATACCATGACTTCTGTTTCACTAATATTTACTAGGAGGGGGTGTCGATTATTCAATAGATGAATGTCATGTTAATAGAGCTGAAAAGGAAATTACTCGCAAGAAGATAGCATGTAGAGTATCAGCGAAGATTAAATAATTCACAGCTGTGGTAATGGGTAGGAGCTTGGCGTATATTATTTCTAGGCTTCTAGCTATATATATAAGTTGTACACCTGTACAATTTTTATTTGGCCTTGTCCCTAATTATGTCCATGTTATGTCACACCAATTAAAATTCCAATTGATGCCATCATCTGTTGCTTGCAAGAATAATGAACGTGACAGCTCTAGGCCATGTGGTAGTGGCTCATAATTACATGACTACCATTGCATACAAGCCCTGTTATGTTAACGGGTGAGACGTAGGCACATGCCACCAATAATTTAGATCCTCTATTTATAGAGGCAGTAACCACTAGTTGAGCTGATATTCTATTCCACATCAAATTATCTTACTTCTACTTTAGTGAGTTGTTTTGGCTGGTCAAGACTGCTGATCCTTTTGTGGCGGATCTTGTTGCTAGTTGATGAAACATGACAGCAATGCTCCATGAGGTGCTGAGTTCATGCTTATCTAGATGTTACCTGTATCATGTTAGGACTGAGCATGCTTCTGTAGGTTGAGTCAACTCTTTCCTGTCATGCAGATGCTATGTCCTATGCTTTCGTTGGAATCTTTCCCCTTGATCTTGGACGCATGTGCATTTTCTTTTTGGAATAACTGACAGATGCAAATGCTAATTAGATACAGTATTTATGCAGTAGAACTTGTTCTGTTCTCTTGTCAGTGAATCAGAGCGGAGTGTTACTATGTGTTTGAGACATAAAAAATATATACTTTCTCTTTTTCACCTAGATTCATGGCCTTCTAGCTCCCATGTTTAAATCTGCTGAATTCATCCCCTTGTTATGTTTTCCAGTATCTAGATATGGCATTTATGAAGTAATGTTATTCTAGTTCGATTCAAGATTATTTCTTTAGCCATCAAGTAAACCATGGCACCATTACATTGAACACGTTTTTGGAGGTTCTGCTTGTCAACTCTTCCTTTCATGAACTTTGGTTAGCAGAAAACAACTCTGGGCACTCGTGCAGTCCATTTTGCCGGACATAATTGGAACATGACAGATTGGCTATACCAAATAGCAACTTGTCTTCCTGTGATGTAAGTAGTCGTTCAGACCACAGTTTGCCTACGTTCGGAGCATGTCAACGTTGCATTGTTTAGCACTTAGCAGCGTGTGCTGTTTTAAACTAAGATAGACAAGGGCATCAACTTGTCTGATGCTGTGGTGTCCATGCAAGTAGATGGGATATGCAGAGATAGAGATACTTTGTGTCTGTGTATCAGTTTGTTGTGCCTTATTTTCAAGTTTGTCATGTGGGCACCTCTACCTCTGCTACTGAAGGATGACACCACAGATTTCATACAGAAACAGTCATTACCCTAACATCTGGAATTTTGCAAGCTAAAACCCATCCCACTGACGTTTATGAGTTAGTTTCCATAATCGGGCATCAGAAGAAGTGAAGCGTCTATTGATAATTATAATGCATGTGTGGAGGATCATGCTGCAGATAGCAGAGAAAAACCGGCAAAGGTGCAACTGTCAGAAGTTGAGAACCAAATTGACAGGCTGTTGAAAGGTGAAGTCATCTCGTCTATCAGCATACACCACAGTTGCATGATTTGCATTTTAGTTTATTTTGTCCTGGATTTGCAAATCCGCATTCTGAGTTAAACTAAGCACCCGTGCAGATGCTTTGCCGTCAGTTGTCGAGACATGGCATGCACTTAGTGATGCTTGTCTCCCTAACAAGATAAACAAAACCAGCTTGCAAAGGATACACGTTGGCTTGCTGCTGCAAAGAGTTGGTCCATTATTGGAACAAACAGAGAGCGGTGCACAATATTCTTTCTGCCTAAAGGGGATTTCCAGAAGAACTGCTTTTGGTTCTTGACTATAAATAGAGTGTGCTACGAAGGATTGAGCACCAACAAAGTGCATCTGTTCTTCACATTGTCTTCTATTTCAAACACAAAAGCATCATCAGATCATCCACTAGAATCATGGCCTGCCATCAAAGATCTGCAAGTTTGCCTTGTATTCCCCACTCCACTGAATCCAAAGTAGAGGTTGAGCTGCAGGGCCTGCAAACACAAATCTCATCGCCTTCTGTGACTATCGACACGATGTGCGATGGTCTGAGGAGGCTTGGAGACATCTACAACTGCATAGAGGAGATCATGAGATTGCCCAGCAACCAAGCTGGTCTCTCCTTGCCCCAAAACAAGAAGATGGTGGAAGAGGAACTGGAACGGTCTCTCGTGCTGATTGATCTTTGCAATTCCATGCAAGAGAATTTGGCACACCTGAAGATGAGTACCCAGGAGCTGCAACTGGTTCTCAAAAGAGGAGACGATGCTGCTGTTCAACTCAAGGTTGAGTCTTTCATCCGCCTTGCAAAGCAGGCACAGAAGCCTTTCAAGAAGATCACAAGCAGCAAAGCTACTGCTGAGGATTGCAGGCTGGTCAGGCTACTGGCAGAAACCAGAGAGATGTCCGTCACTCTAATTGAATCCACATCGCTTCTGTTGCCAAAGCAGTTCGCCGCCACCAAAGGAAGCAAATGGTCTCTTGTCCAGAAGAGAAAGGTTGTTTGCGAGGAGGAGCAGTTGCAAGTGCTAGAGCGAAGCATGGGAGATCTTGAGGTCGGTGCTGAGTTTCTGTTCAGGAGATTGATCCAAAGCAGGGTTTCACTCCTGAACATTCTTAGCTCGTAGATATTTCTCAGGCCTTGTTTCTGTAGCACCTTGCGATTGGCATCCGCCTTTTAAAGGATTCACCAGTCATATAGAACCTCTCTAGTTTGCGTACAGTACCAAATGTACATATAAATGATTCAGTAGATAAAAACATTTTTGACGATGTTCATACCATGACTTCTGATTTCACTAATATTTACCAGGCGGTGGTTTCGATTATCCCATAGCTGAATGTCATGTTGATACATTTTCATTCCGAGTATACAATGAATGTTAAGGAGCTGAAAACGAGATTCCTAAGAAGGAATGTTGAGTATCAGTGAAGATTAAATTGTTCACAGTTTTGGTAATAAGTAGGAGCTGGGTGTAAATAATTTCTAGCTATAAGTCATGCACCTGTACAATTTTTATTTTGCCTTATATCCTTGAAATGGCCATGTTATGTCACACCAATTAAAATTTCAAATTGGCACTGTCATCTTTTGCTTGCAATACACTAACAATAATGAAACTGCCAGCTCTAGGCCATGTGGTAGTGACTCATAATTTCCTGACTAGCATTACATACAAGCCCTATTATGTTAACAGGTGTACCATACTTAAGCACATGCCGCCAATAATTTAGATCCTCCATATATACAGGCAGTAACCACTAGTTGAGCTGATATTCTATTCCACGTGAAGTTATCTTACATCTCTTTTATTGAGTTGTTTCGGCTGGTCAAGAATGCTGATCCTTTTGTGGTGGATCTTGCTGCAGGTTGATGAAACATGACAGCAATGCTCCATGAGGTGTTGAGGTCATGCTTATCTAGATGTTACCTGTATCATGTCAGGACTGAGCGTGTTTGTGTAGGTTAAGTCAACTCTTTGCTCTTTCTAAGAACTTGCAGATGCTGTGTCCTATGCTTTCATTGGAATCTTCCCCTCGTGCTACAACCAAATTGAACTTGAATGCCCGTGCATTCTATCTTGTCTCGGAGATAACAGAAACACGACAGATAGCAAAAGCTAATTAGGTACATCTATCTCCCTGTCATAGGAAGTACTCGTGAAGGCTGCACATTATAACATGTGAAACATGATGAAACGATATGATTAATTAACGTTAAGCGACATTTCACCTAAAAACAATTAGTAAACTACAGCTTCCTAAGAAAACAGACATTGGTTCTGTGTTATATGAGGATATTTTGATGTTACAAACTTCATTATGCTGAATATTTTTTACTGATACAGTGGTTCGCTGAACAAGAAAATACATGCCATTTGTATGTGGAAGCTTCAGCTCAAGAAGCATTTATAATTTCTTGTGCGGAAAGTATTTCTCTGTTATTATCAATAGCGTTTACTCATACTGGACGAACTGTTTGTAGTTGTCTGTTAGCATACCAGTTGTTAGGTTAAAACGTAACCTGCACTAAAGCAATATACTGGTAATTTATTCAGTAGAACTTGTTCTATCTATGGGTTAGCTTTTGTGAGTAGTGTTATTGTAATTTTGTTCGAGATTATTAGTTTAGGCATCGAGTGAGCTTTGCCACTAAAAGATTTGATGGATTACTTTTATCAAAGAAAGAACTGGAGTAATTGATGCGTTTGTTAAGAATACTAACACATGTGTGGTGGATCATGCTGCAGGTAGCAGAGACATGCCAAGAAGGCAATAATGTTGCACGAGGGTTGAGGTGCAGTTGCAACTGTCACAAGTTGAGAACCAAAGTTGCCAGATTGCCAGAAGGTGAAGCCAGCTGGGTCATTCAGCGCACTCCTCAGCCTCCTGTAATAATTTGCCAATCTGGATTATGAGACAAATCACTCGTGCGGATACTTTGCCATCTATAGATGAGACATGCACACGCTCGCAGATCTCACTTATTGATGTCAGTTGGACAAACCAGAATAAGAAAGCATCAGTTTTTCCTTGGGGACAGATATTAAGCCGCAGCGGAGAACTTGCTACATTATTCTTTTTGGCTCTTGACTATAAATAGAGTGCGCTGCAGAGGTTTAAACACAAACAAAGTGCATCTGCTCTTCACTTCCTTTTCCATTTCAAACAGAAATACATCATCAGTTCATCCATTAGAATCATGGCCTGCCATCAAAGATCAGCAAGTTTGCCTTCTATTCCCCACTCCATTGAATCCAAAGTGGAGGTTGAGCTGCAGGGCCTGCAAACACACATCTCTTCGCCTTCTGTGACCATCGACATGATGTGCGTTGGTCTGAGGAGGCTTGGAGACATCTACAACTGCATAGAGGAGATCATGAGCTTTCCCAGCAACCAAGCTGGCCTCTCCTTGCGCCAAAACAAGAAGATGGTGGAAGAGGAACTGGAACGGTCCCTCGTGCTGATTGATCTTTGCAATTCCATGCAAGAGAATTTAGCACACCTGAAGATGAGTACCCAGGAGCTGCAACTGGTTCTCAAAAGAGGAGATGCTGCTGCTGTTCAACTCAAAGTTGAGTCTTTCATTCGCCTTGCAAAGCAGGCACAGAAGCCTTTCAAGAAGATCACAAGTAGCAAAGCTACTGCTGAGGATTGCAGTCTGGTCAGGCTACTTGCGGAAGCCAGAGAGATGTCCGTCACTCTACTTGAATCGACATCGCATCTGTTGCCGAAGCAGTTTGCTACCACCAAAGGAAGCAAATGGTATCTTGTCCAGAAAAGAAAGATTGTTTGCGAGGAGGAGCAGTTGCAAGTGCTAGAGCGAAGCATGGGAGATCTTGAGAACGGTGTTGAGTTTCTGTTCAGGAGATTGATCCAAAGCAGGGTTTCACTCCTGAACGTTCTTAGCTCGTAGATATTTCTCAGGCCTTGTTTCTGTAGCACCTTGCGATTGGCATCCGCCTTTTAAAGGATTCACCAGTCATATAGAACCTTTCTAGTTTGCATACAGTACCAAATGTACATACAAATGATCAGTTGATAAAAAAAGTTTTGACTATGTTCATACCATGACTACCTGTTTCACTAATATTTACTAGGCGTAGGTGTTGATTATTCCATAGATGAATGTCATGTTGATAGAGCTGAAAAGGAAATTACTCGTAAGAAGATAGCATGTAGAATATCAGCGAAGATTAAATAATTCACAGCTGTGGTAATGGGTAGGAGCTTGGCGTATATTATTTCTGGGCTTCTAGCTATATACATAAGTTGTACGCCTGTACAATTTTTATTTGGCCTTGTCTCTAATTAAGTCCATGTTATGTCACACCAATTAAAATTCCAATTGGCGCCATCAGCTGTTGCTTGCAAGAATAATGAACATGATAGTTCTAGGCCATGTGGTAGTGGCTCATAATTACCTGACTACCATTGCATACAAGCCCTGTTATGTTAACAGGTATACCAGACGTAGACACATGCCACCAATAATTTAGATCCTCTATTTATAGAGACAGTAACCACCAGTTGAGCTGATATTCTATTCCACATGAAGTTATCTTACATCTATTTTAGTGAGTTGTTTCGGCTGGTCAAGACTGCTGATCCTTTTGTGGTGGATCTTGTTGCTGGTTGATGAAACATGACAACAATGCTCCATGAGGTGCTGAGTTCATGCTTATCTAGATGTTACCTGTATCATGTCAGGACTGAGCATGCTTCTGTAGGTTGAGTCAACTCTTTCCTGTCATGAAGATGCTGTGTCTTATGCTTTCGTTGGAATTTTTTCCCTCGAAAGGTGATTTGCACCTTAGCCACGCTTTATTTTGCAACTTGCATATTTGCCATTTGTTGTGTCACTGATATGTGGTTGTCATGTGGCAAACATGTAAATTTCAGAGAAAAAGTATGGCAAATATGCAAAAAATCCGAACTTGGAAGCCTGTGCATTTTTTTTTTGGAATAACTGAAACATGACAGATGCAAATGCTAATTAGATACAATATTTACGCATAGAACATGTTCTATTCTCTTGTTAGTGAAATGGAGCGGAATGTTACTACTCCCTCTGACCCAAATTAGTTGACTCAAATTTGTCAAGATACGGATGAATCTAACACTAAATCATGTCTAAATACACCCGAATCTAGACAAATCTAAGTCAACTAATTTGGGTTGGAGGGAGTATGTGTTTGAGACATAAACAATATATACTTTCTCTTTTTCTGCACCTAGATTCATGGCCTTCTAGCTCCCATGTTTAAATCTGCTGAATTCATCCCCTTGTTATGTTTTCCAGTATCGAGATATGGCATTTATGCAGTAATGTTATTCTAGTTCGATTCGAGATTATTTGTTTAGCCATCAAGTAAACCATGGCACCATTAAATTGAACACGTTTTTGGAGGTTGTTCTTGTCGACTGTTCCTTTCATGAACTTTGGTTCTTGCTGACCACCTAATAGCAGAAAACAACTCTGGGCACTCGTGTAGTCCATTTTGCCGGACATAATTGGAACATGACAGGTTGGCTATATCAAATACTAGCAACTTGTCTTCCTGTGCTGTAAGTAGTCGTGCAGACCACAGTTTGCCTAAGTTCGGAACATGTCAACGTTGCATTTTTTAGCACTTAGCAACGTGTGCTTCTTTAAACTAAGATAGACAAGGGCATCAACCTGTCTGAGGCTGTGGTGGCCATGCAAGTAGATGAGATCTGCAGAGATAGATATACTTTCTGTCTGTGTACCAGTCTGTTGTGCCTTATTTTTCAAGTTTCTCATGTAACTGGGCACCTCTACCTCTGCTACTACAAGGATGACACCACAGATTTCTTGCAGAAACAGTCATTACCCTAACATCTGGAATTTTGCTAGCTAAAACCCGCCCCAGTGACATTTATGAGTTAGTTTTCATAATGGGCATCAGAAGAAGTGAAGCATGTGTGGTGGATCATGCTGCAGAGACAAACTAGCAAAGGTACAACTGTCAGAAGTTGAGAATCAAATTGACAGGCTGTTGGAAGGTGAAGCCATCTGGTCTACCAGCATACACCACAGTTGCATGACTTGCATTTTAGTTTATTTTTCCCTCGATTTCCTGATCTGCATTCTGAGTTAAACTAAGCACTCGTGCAGATGCTTTGCCGTCAGTTGTCGAGACATGGCATGAACTTAGTGATGCTTGTCTCCCTAACAAGATAAACAAAACCAGCTTGCAAAGGATACAGGTTGCCTTGCTGCTGCAAAGAGTTGGTCCATTATTGGCAACAAACAGAGCGTGGTGCACAATATTCTTTCTGCCTAATGGGGATTTGTAGAACTGCTTTTGGTTCTTGACTATAAATAGAGTGTGCTACGAAGGGTTGAGCACCAACAAAGTGCATCTGTTCTTCACTTTGTCTTCTATTTCAAACACAAAAGCATCATCAGTTCATCCACTAGAATCATGGCCTGCCATCAAAGATCTGCAAGTTTGCCTTCTATTCCCCACTCCACTGAATCCAAAGTGGAGGCTGAGCTGCAGGGCCTTCAAACATGCATCTCCTCGCCTTCTGTGACCATCGACACGATGTGCGATGGTCTGAGGAGGCTTGGAGACATCTACAACTGCATAGAGGAGATCATGAGATTGCCCAGCAACCAAGCTGGCCTCTCCTTGCCCCAAAACAAGAAGATGGTGGAAGAGGAACTGGAACGGTCTCTCGTGCTGATTGATCTTTGCAATTCCATGCAAGAGAATTTGGCACACCTGAAGATGAGTACCCAGGAGCTGCAACTGGTTCTCAAAAGAGGAGACGATGCTGCTGTTCAACTCAAGGCTGAGTCTTTCGTTCGCCTTGCAAAGCAGGCACAGAAGCCTTTCAAGAAGATCACAAGCAGCAAAGCTACTGCTGAGGACTGCAGGCTGGTCAGGCTACTGGCAGAAACCAGAGAGATGTCCGTCACTCTACTTGAATCCACATCTCTTCTTTTGCCGAAGCAGTTCGCCACCACCAAAGGAAGCAAATGGTCTCTTGTCCAGAAGAGAAAGGTTGTTTGCGAGGAGGAGCAGTTGCAAGTGCTAGAGCGAAGCATGGGAGAACTTGAGATCGGTGCTGAGTTTCTGTTCAGGAGATTGATCCAAAGCAGGGTTTCACTCCTGAACATTCTTAGCTCATAGAGATTTCTCAGCCCTTGTTTCTGTAGCACCTTGCGATTGGCATCCGCCTTTTAAAGGATTCACCAGTCATATAGAACCTTTCTAGTTTGCGTACAGTACCAAATGTACATATAAATGATCGGTTGATAGAAACAGTTTTGACTATGTTCATACCATGACTTCTGATTTCACTAATATTTATAAGGTGGTGGTTTCGATTATTCCATAGCTGAATGTTATGTTGATACATTTTCATTCCAAGTATACAATGAATGTTAAGGAGCTGAAAACGTAATTCCTAAGAAGGCATGTTGAGTAGCGGTGCATATTAAATTATTCACAGTTTTGGTAATAAGTAGGAGCTTGGTGTATAATAATTTCTAGATATAAGTTGTTTCCCTGTACAATTTTTATTTGGCCTTATATCCTTGAAATGGCCATGTTATGTCACACCAATTAAAATTTCAAATTGGCGCTATCATCTTTTGCTTGCAATACACTAACAATAATGAAACTGCCAGCTCTAGGCCATGTGGTAGTGACTCATAATTTCCTGACTAGCATTACATACAAGCCCTATCATGACAGGTGTACCATACTTAAGCACTTGCCGCCAATAATTTAGATCCTCCATATATGCAGGCAGTAAAGCTGATATTCTAATCCACGTGAAGTTATCTTACATCTCTTTTATTGAGTTGTTTCGGCTGGTCAAGAATCCTGATCCTTTTGTGGTGGATCTTGCTGCAGGTTGATGAAACATGACAGCAATGCTCCATGAGGTGTTGAGTTCATGCTTATATAGATGTTACCTCTATCATGCCAGGACTGAGCGTCTTTGTGTAGGTTAAGTCAACTCTTCCCTCTTTCTAAGAACTCGCAGATGTTGTGTCCTATGCTTTCATTGGAATCTTCGCCTCGTGCTATACCCAAATCGAACTTGAATGCCCCCGCATTCTATCTTTTCTCGGAGATAACAGAAACACGACAGATAGGAAATGCTAATTAGGTACATCTATCTCCCTGTCATAGGAATAACTCGCGAATACAGCACATTATAACAGGGTGCTGGCCAGAGCTCTTGAGCTCGGCATGCTGAAGCGGGTCGCCCCCCGCGAGCTGGCGACGTCCATCTCCCTTTATGCGGATGACGTGGTGATATTTTGCCACTCGGATGAGACTGAGCTGCGCACTGTGCGCGCTCTCCTTGGGCTCTTCGGAGAAGCCTCGGGACTTCGCACGAATTACGACAAGTGCTCGATATCCCCGATAGCATGCTCTGATGAGGAGGCCCTTCAGGCTGCTGCGACCATGGGATGTCGGCTCGCGCCATTCCCGGTCAAGTACCTGGGGATACCCCTGTCGCTGCGGCGGATCTCCGCGGCAGCGCTCCAGCCCCTGGTGGATAGCATCGCGAACAGGCTGCTGACCTGGAAAGCCGCCATGATGGCAAATGCTGGGCGCCTGACGTTGGTCAAGTCAGTCCTCATGGCGACCCCCTCCACCAGATCATCGTGTTGGGTCTAAACAAGCAGATCTAGAAGATTGCGAGAAGCTTCCTCTAGGCGGGGAGGGCCGAGGCCAACGGTGGACACTGCCATGTCAACTGGGAAAGGGTGTGCAGACCGAAGCACCTTGGAGGCCTGGGAGTCCCCGACCTTACTCGTACCGCGACCAGCCTATGCACCCGCTGGTTCTGGAGGATGCGGACGGATCCGATGAGGCCTTGGCGTGGCCTGGATATGCGCTTCTCGGAGACGGAGCTGGTGTTTGACGCCTCCACCATGATGAGGGTCGGTGATGGGTCCACGGCACTATTCTGGCTAGACCGCTGGCTCGACGGATGGACCATCGAAGAGTTGGCGCCGACGCTCTTCGCTCTTATCCCCAAACACGCCAGAAGGCGCGGGACGGTGAGAGAAGCGCTGACAGAGCGCACTTGGATTACTGACATCCAGGGCGCGATGAGCCCGCTCGCTCTATGGCAGTACGTGCAGCTTTGGATTCGAGTACGGGACTTTGAGTTGGCTGACGAGCCTGACACCCTGCTCTGACGCTGGACATCGAACGCCCAGTACTCTGCCAAATCCTGCTACGAATTCCTCTTTCATGGATCAATCACATCGAGGTCCTGGCAGCTGAACTGGCGTACCTGGGCTCCCCCCAGGGTCAAGTTCTTTGTGTGGTTGGCCTGCCTGGACCGCTGTTGGACGGCTGAGCGGCTTGCGAGACGGGGTCTGGCTCACCCCCCCGCGCTGCCCCCTGTGTGACCAATCGGACGAGACCATGACTCACCTCTTGGTGGGTTGCCCCTTCTCTAGGGCAATCTGGCATGAGGTCCTGTCCCGGGTTCGATCCACGGCCACACCACCGGATGGAGAAGGGGACTTCGTGGACTGGTGGCAGCAAGCTTCGGCCTCCACCCCGCGTGCTCTGCGTAAAGGGACATCTTCGCTGATCATGCTGACGGCCTGGTGGATCTGGAAGCAGTGCAACGCGGTGGTTTTCGACAGCGCGTCACCAAACCTGGGTGTCCTTCTCAGTACAATTCGCTCCGAGGCTCGGGATTGGGCCGCGGCTGGTGCGACTGGCCTTCGCAGCCTGCTGCCGGTAGCCTAGTAGGCCTAGTGGGTTGAGTTGTACGGGTGGCGGCTCTTTGAGCTTGTATATTTCTTGTACAATACTCTCTTTTTCTATCAATGAATCGAAATGCAAAGCTTTTTGCGTTTTCGCGAAAAAAACATGTGAAAAATGATGAAATGATATGATTAATTAATATTAAGCGACATTTCACCTAAAAACAATTATTAAACTACAGCTTCTAAAAAACAGACATTGGTTTTGTGTTATATGAGGGTATTTTGATGTTAGAAACTTCAGTATGTGAATATTTTGTATTGATACTGTGGTTCACTGAACAAGAAAATACATGTCATTTGTATGTGGAAGCTTCGGCTCAAGAAGCATTTATAATTTCTTGTGTGGAAATTATTTCTATATTATTATCAATAACGTTTACTGAGACTAGATGAACTATTTGTAGTTGTTTGTTAGCATCTCAGTTGTTAGATTAAAACAGCAACCTGCACTATTAACCGATGGACTGGTAATTTATTCAGTATAGAACTTGTTCTATTTTATGCGTTAGCTTTTGTAAGTAATGTTATTCTGATTATTCTGATTTTGTTCGAGATTATTAGCTTAGCCATTGAGTAAGCTGTGGCACTAAAGGATTTGATGCATTTACTTTTATCAAAGAAAGAACTGGAGTAATTGATGTGTTTATTAAGAATACTAACGTATGTGTGGTGGATCATGCTGCAGGTAGCAGAGACATGCCAAGAAGGCAATAATGTTGCACGAGGGTTGAGGTGCAGGTGCAACTGTCACAAGTTGAGAACTGAACCGCCAGATTTTCAGAAGGCAAAGCCAGCTGGTCTTCTCTTGTAGCCAATCTGGATTATGAGACAAATCACTCGTGCGGATACTTTGCCATCTACAGATGTGACATGCACACGCTCGCAGATCTCACTTATTGATGTCAGTTGGACAAACCAGAATAAGAAAGCATCAGTTTTTCCTTGGGGACAGATGATTAAGCCGCAGCGGAGAACCTGCTCAATTATTCCTTTTGGCTCTTGACTATAAATAGAGTGCTTTGCAGAGGTTTAAACACAAACAAAGCGCATCTGCTCTTCACTTCCTTTTCCATTTCAGACAGAAATACATCATCAGTTCATCCACTAGAATCATCATGGCCTGCCATCAGAGGTCCGCAAGTTTGCCTTCTATTCCCCACCCCACTGAATCCAGAGTGGAGGCTGAGCTGCAGGGCCTTCAAACTTGCATCTCCTCGCCTTCGGCGACCACCGGCACGATGTGCGATGGTCTGAGGAAGCTCGGAGACATCTACAGCTGCATAGAGGAGATCATGAGCCTGCACAGCGGCCAAGTTGGCCTCTCCTTGCCCCTGCAGAGGAAAATGGTCGAGGAAGAGCTCGACAGGTCACTCTTCCTCGTTGATCTCTGCAACGCCATGCAAGAGAAGTTGGCAGAGCTGAAGATGAGCATCCAGGAGCTGCAGCTTGCCCTCAAGAGAGGAGATGACGTGGCCGTTCAGATCAAGATCGAGTCTTTCATTCGCCTTGCGAAGAAGGCACAGAAGCCTTTCAAGAAGATCACAAGCAGCAAATCAAGCGCCGAAGATTGCAGGACGGTCAGGCTACTAGCAGAAGCAAGAGAGATGGCAGTCGGTCTGCTTGAATCCGCATCACGCCTCTTACCGAAGCAGATTATGACCACCACCAACGGAAGCAGATGGTCTCTTGTCTCAAAGAGATTTCAGAAAAGGAGGGTCGTCTGCGAGGAGGCACAGTTGCAAGCTCTGGAGCGCGGCTTGGCGGATCTTGAGAACGGTGTCGAGCCCCTGTTCAGGAGGTTGATCCAGAGCAGGGTTTCACTCCTGAACATCCTTAGCTCATAGATGCTTCTTAAGGCCTTGTTGCTCTAGCATATCTTCTGTACATGAGAACCAAAATATGCTTGATATCAATACAAATTTGAACATAAATTTTGTCAACTGGTCGTTTATGTCCATGTTTCTTATTGTTCGATGATGTTTATACCATGTTCATACCATCGATAGTTGTGTGCATGTTTTTCTTCTTTCCTTCTGTGTATGTGATAAATACAGTGGGAATTCAAACAAAAGGCTGAACATGTAGAATCTCAAGTGAAGATTTATTGATCATGCCAGTGAAGATTTCACCCAGGTCAACTGAAATTGTAATTTTTATTTTGAAAGTAAGTTTTCACATTGGCATATAATCTTTATATGCCAGATCTTGGTGGTAGATGCATGAACATGCCAGCTCCAACTATTATAGCTTCGGCTTAAAGCGCATAAACAGAGATTCTTGCTGCCAATAACTGGAACACAACAGACTGGAAGTTCATTTCGAGCCATCCACTACACGTGAAGGAGGATGGAACTGCAACTATTATTGCAAATTTGCAAGCACAAGATAAAAGGTCAATGCAGTGCATCCGCATCTAGTAGAGAGCAGAAGCTTTTACATATTTCACCTGACCTCACAACTTGCCCAACACAAGCAAAATACTCTCTGAAGGTAGTATTACCAGACACAAAATTCTGCTCCAGGCATCCTAGGAGTCAGAAGACGACCACATACAACGCCGAGGCCCAGTGAGCCCACACTAAAGCTAAGAGCTCATGTCTACATTCTACTACTACCTTTTTTCTATACTACAGAAACACAAAAATTGAGGTTATGCTCCTCAGAAACCACATAGTGATCGCCAAAGGACATGTTCTGATCCTACACCACTAACCCATGCTCTGTCATCACCTGCTGCAAAGCAAACAGCAATGCACCTTCTTTCTGCATCTCCTGGATGAGTTGCGCGGATCTTGGTGTCCGTGACACAACAACGCCACAGATTTTGAGCGGAGCTTCTGGATTTGTGCAGGGCTGTTCATGATCAGTTGGGTTGATATTTGCAGAAAATATGGCTCTCATGTCAACTAAGGGCAGTCGACCATCACCAGACAATGCTTCCGTTTCTACTTGGTTTGCATCTAGCAAGGGTTGATTCTCGGGATGCACGACTTGGTCCAGGGCATCGGCCTGCGCCTTGTCTTGCTGATCCAAGACATGCTGTTCTTGGACATGGCCTTCCTTCGTAACGTGTGCTGTACAATCTTGTTCCACTGGAGGTAATCTTTTGATATTATATTTTCTTGGCTTGAACACTCCCCACAGATAGGGTTTCCCCTGGTACACTACAACAAGGCAGAAACTAATTAGTAACTGATGAATTACTGCCAACACATTTTGACATGGAGTAGGGCCTTTTCTGAACCCATACTTGGCTGTGACAAAGAAAAGAATGTTCAAGTAGACAGTATGGAAAATCATGCAGAGCTGCATTACACAATATAATACCAGTGCAGTTTTACTACATTGGTAGTTGCACGTGCAGATTAGGTGTAAATACTCATAGACTAGAACAGTGAGATCTACAAAATTACTTACTCTGATATTCCTCTGGTAGCACGAAAGAAGGGAAGAGAAACAGCTTGGCCAAACCAACAATAGCTTCTAGAATGATACCACTATCAACGACATGCTTCACTAGCTGATCCAGCTCTTCATTTGGCCTAGAGAAGCAGAGAACATTAGACCCCAGTTTGTGGCTTTGTGCAGAAGAAATAAGAAAGGAAAATATGTACAAGCTCAACAAACCTCGTATCACTCGAAAAGAAATACAAGCCGATACTATCAGCTGAGGGTATCAGTGCCTCCAAGTGCTGTGGACATGTTTCCGATGTAGAAAGTTCAGTTACTTCTATTATTGGTGGCAATGATCTTGACTGTTCCTGCACCTTCTTGCGTGCTTTGGTTGACAGGTGTGCAGCCAATGGAATATAGTTCTTGTCAATCTTCATAATTCCACTATCACCATAAAAGGATAACGTATTAGCAGTTGACTGAAAAATGTATGAAAGTGGAACTCTGGAAAGGAACAAAGAGAATGTAACATACGTCCAATAAGGTTTATCATGGGGTCGTGTGTCCATTTTCTTATATTTTCTCTTCTTGGAGTGCCCAATTACTTTATCATTGCTACCATTGTCTTCCCTGGGCATGTTCTGACCATCTCTCAATGATGCTCCTGGTGCAAGTCTACCACCTCTTGACAGTGCATCATTAGTAGTTTTCTGACATTTGGTTCCATCTGGAGTATAAATTTTTGATGGTTTACGCTTTCTAGGGTGAATTTTTGTTGACTCGCATGGACCAACAAACTTGGAAGATAATAACTCGCTATTAATGGCTTCTTCTTGCAATGCCTGCCTCTGAAACGCCTTTTTGACACCAAGAGATGACGGCTGTCCTGCATTACGTTGGAGGCTTCTTGCATCTCGGTCACCCTTTGCTGACTCAGGATTTGAAATTCCATTTACCTTGTGAGAGCTAACTATCTCTCTGTCATCACTCATTCGCCTGGGCATCTTCTTGCCTTTGGTGCTCAATAAAACCTCATCTGATCTTCCACTTGTTTTATCTGAGTTGCCTTCACTGGAAACCAAGCATTCATTTGCCATAGAGGGCTTCGATACCTTCAGATTCTCCGTTGTAGGTGTGTTGGTTTCCTCATCCACCAAGCACCTTGTTCTTTCAGCACTATTTTCCTGAACAGCCACGTCTTCTAGTTCAATTGAGGGACTTGATTGCATTGGTACCATTGAACAGGAACCCAAACACTGCTTTAGAGGATTCAAGATATCTGCACTCCCTGTCTTCAGATCTGATCCTTGGATCGGCTTTGAACGATTTGGTGTAAACTTTGATGCTACGACACTCTTCTTCAATCCTTTATTTGCCTTCAATGGTTCAGATTTCTCCCCGTTCACTGACAAACCCGCCTGCTCCAGGCTTGCCGATGTAGGAAGAGACTTGTCCACGATCATTGGAAGGGATCCCTCAACATCATTAGTTAGAGAAAATGCATCGGTCATTCTTCCTTGTGGAACAAGACCCTCCACATACTTCGATGAAGCAAAGCAGCCACTCCTTACACTTAAAAGATCGGTGCACTCCACGGAGTTAGAAGCAAGTTTAGAGCCATCCATTGCCTTTTGCAAATTGTTGGGTTCAAATTCTGAAACATGATCCAAAGGCAAATCACTTGAACCATCAGATATCTCCACTGCGCAAGTTAAGTGTCTATTTCTATCTTCCCCTTCCTTTTCACGGCCATTGCGGTCTGGTATATCTCCAAGGAGGACTTCACAAGAATCTAATATGTCTCCATTACAAAATTGGGCAGTGATTGCATCACTACTATCCCTTCTTTCCTTGTGTGGCTTGTTTAGACATTGTCCCCGATTGGATGAGTCTCCGTTGGGGAAATGTTCAGTACTTCCATCGACACGATCTTTCCTCTTCTTGTGTGATCTAATTGTAGGAAGTCCCCGTGCATTAGTTACCTTCTCGTTGTCCGCAGTTGGTTCAGTAATCATAGAGCAGCCAACCTGGGTGTTACTTAGTTGCCTTTGATTAGATGCTTCTTCTAATGATTCAATGGCTTCAATATGTTTTGTGCTACAACCACTGCACAACCACTCCACTACCGAATCAAAGATTACAGCATCCAAGCAATATCTACAAAACAACAAACCATGCTAAGTAAAATATATAACTTGTCCTATTCTTTAAGATGTTATTAGTATCCTAGACATCTTTACACATCTCAAGAAAGGATTTGCCCTTCTCTCTAAAAAGGCATACATATCTAGGACAGAGCACATGGCAATGGCAAATGTCACAAGTAAGCAAGCTAAAGTAAAGCCATCTGATGATGACCAACATCTTAGAGCACTTTTTAGCGCCGGATGGACGAAATTTTCCTAGCCGGCCCCCCAAGACGCCCATTTTCATCAAGATTGGGTCAAAATTTCATCCGGCGATCCCAAGTCGAACCCAGCATGCTAGGGGTCGCGTGGAAACGCCGGTGGAAGGAAAAACTACGGGAATCCAAGCAGGCCCACCCTGGCAACGAGAGAAGGCCTGACACCGCCGCTTCTCGTCTCCCGCGTCGTCTTTATTGCTGCCGCCTTTCAGCGAGTGCAGCGACGCGTCTCGTCACATCGGTCCTCGCGCGGCGACGTTAATGCGCATGAACGCTCGCCTTCTTCCCACCCTTTCTACACCCCTCTCGCCCCCTATATAGCCATTGCCTGCCGCCAGCGTGAGCACAACCGAGCACTTCCCCCGAGTCCCGACCAAACCATCGCAGAACTAGCAATAGCAGAGCAATAACCATCGACGAAGCAGTGGCCAACGGCTACGGCCGCCACTGGCTCCACGAGAGGGAAGCCCGCCTCCTCTACCAGGCAGGCTACTCGGCGCCGCCGGACTTCCGATGCCCGATGGACTGGAGGCTTAGCGCCGGTGGCATCCCCATGTCGCTGGTGCCCGTCGACCACGACCGCATCGCCTAGATCCAACGGGTCTTTTGGGACAAGCTCACCAAGGAGCAGCGCGCCGACCCGACTTGGGACCCCAACAACCACGTCGGGTGGACGCAATACTTCGTTGACCGGCGCAACCACGAGCTCGCGGCGCACAAAGGTGCAGGGCCGCCGCCACCAAACAAGAACTCCGTGGGCCAGAGGAGGTAGTGGGAAGCGTTGGGATGCACACTCGCCGCCGTCCTCGAGCACATCGAGGTCGGCAACAACCAGCCATCGGTCATGCCCATCTCCCGCCGTCGCGGCAGTTCCCGGATGTCGCATAGGATGGCGCCGCCAGCGTTGTCCTTGTCGGGATCGGCCTTGGCATCGGCAACTCCTTCCCCTAGCTTCACCGCGCAACTCACTCTGGTCAAGGACGAGCCAGAGGAGGCACCTCGAGCGGCGCTACGCACGCGGTCGCACTCCGACGGTATCGTCATCAACGAGTGCCACGCGTGTTCGCCGCCGTGCGACAGCCTCCACCTCTTTAGGCCCAAGAGGGGGCCGGGGTTGGCGGCTCTTCTTCGGTGAGGCAGCCGAAGCCGGAGCAGGCATGGTCGCCGTCACGCGACTACAGCGCAACTTGCTGAAGGTAGAAGCGTCGGACGACCCGGACGACTGCCTTGGCCTGAAGATGGCCAAGCAGGCCTCCCACAACGACATGCCACCAGCCTCGTTGGAGTTCGCGCTCGCCTGGCCAAAGGCTGAGGCAGAGCAGGAGGAAGCAAAGCGCCAACACCGGATCATGGAGCACGCGACACGCCGTCAGGCAAGCCTCAACCGAGGCATCATCGTCCTCGACGACAATGACGAGGATGATGCCGGACCGAGCCAGTCATGGCGTGTCGATGATCCTGGGTAGAGCTCCGATGACCCACCGAGGGACGACCCGCCAAGCGATGACGACGACTACACACCTGTTATGGACTCGCCTTTAATATGTATGAATTTTGCTATATTTTGTCAAGTTTGCACGAATTTGAATGTTTTGTAAGTTCGTCTTGGGGGCTCGGCTGGGAACCTCCCCCCTCCCACGCGCTGAATTCCCCCCCTCCCCCCACCCACCCACCCACAAAGGGCGCATATTTGCGCCGACAAATCACCCGGGAGGCGCAAACGGCTAGAGATGCTCTTACAATGAGTTCAATCCACTATTGTGCCCAAAGTCACATCGTATAGGTTTATTTGGTATAATCATTTTGCATCCATCTCTTCAAGGGTCATTGTCTCTCGCTATGAGTAACTATAAGCTTTGAATGTGGAAGATGTTCCATGGTAGTGACTAAGTATACATCAAATGCCACCGAGCATCATTTGAGAAAGCGACTAATGTGAACATTTTGGTTTTCTGCCTAGGGGATCAACTATGGGGAGGGGGGTGAAAATGTTTGTTGCTTTGTCAGCTTATGGAGCAATACGGGGAGCAAAAAAGTACCAACGTGTGGTTTTCATATAATTGGAGAAAACATATGACAACATACCAAAGACAAACATTTGTGAGCGCCTAGAAAAACACAAAGTCTCAACACAATACATTACCCTCGGTCCCTCATCTAAGATATGCACAATGCACGATAATGTTGTGAGAAGTATTCATGGTAGGTTATAGTTCGACTGATACCTTTGCAAGCACGACATGAGTACATCAAGTGTCATTGAGCCATTATATTTTTTTGCTTTAGTATGCATGAGATGAAGGATGTAGTAGGAGATATTTCAGGTGTATGCTCTTTGTTGATCCTGTGGTGCTAGTAGATGAATGAGAGTGAGTGCCAATACCAAATTAGAGCTATGAAGACAGGCTTTAAAATCTACAATGGGTTTAAACTTAGTCGGACCAACACCAAATGAGAGGGGAGTGCCAATACCAAATTAGAGCTATGAAGACAGGCTTAAAATCTAATGGGTTTAGACTTAGTCGAACCAACACCAAATGAGAGTGAGTGCCAATACCAAATTAGAGTTATGAAGACAGGCTTTAAAATCTAACGGGAAAGTTACGAGAGTTAGTGCATGCTGCGATTGGGAGGCGTGTAAATATTTTGTGTCCAAGAGACAAGATGGGCAGGTCAAAAGGTGAGGGAAGTCAAGAATAGCGGTTTCAAACTTTGGTAGTCTAGCTCAGCTCATAGTAGGAATGAGGTGGGCGTCCTAACAGATATAGATAAGAGCCTTAAGAACAGAGTAGTGGGTAGTAGATGTCCGAAGACAAGGGGATAGGATCATCCTAGTCAAGTTAGTTGTTGGGTACCTTGACCTAGACATTATTCATGCTTATGCCCCACAAGTTGAGCTTGACGTAAGCGCTAAGATGTACTTCTAGGACTTGGAGGACATGGTTAGTAGTGTACGGTAAGCGAGAATCTCCTTATAGTAGATCTCAATGGCCACATGAGTACAACTAACATGGGTACCTTGTCCTCAACATTATTCATGCTTATGCCCCACAAGTTGAGCTCGGCATAAGCGCTAAGATGTACTTCTAGGACTTGGAGGACATGGTTAGTAGTGTACCGGTAAGCGAGAATCTCCTTATAGGAGATCTCAATGGCAACATGGGTACAACTAACATAGGGTGGGAACATGGGGACTTTGAGTATTGCGACAGAAACCAGGAGTGTTAGGATATTATGGACTTTGCGGTAGCCTAGACCTGTTTGTAGCTAACATCTTCTTTAGGAAGAGGCACAGCCCACACGGCCACGTTGCCAAACCGCCACATCATGATTCATCGACCAAGCTTGAAGCCTTATCCCCCGAGCCCTGATCTGGTCACCACCATGATGCTCAGTCTTCCTCGCATCCGGTCGCCGCGCTGACCGCCTCCCTCGACGGCATACACTTCTGCAGCCGCTCGGCCACCTTACGTTTTATGACCCATGTGTCGTCCTCATCTAGCTCTGCTTCCACATCAAAGACTAAAGATCCATGTTGATGTGTTGCTCCTAGTCAATTACATCAGGGAATACCTGAGCCTTAACCCGAAATGTCATGTTCCTATTGTTTTGCTAAATCTCGATGTCATTTTTCAGTACTCAAAATTTTGAAAAAAACAAATTACCCAATCCAAAAAAATTGGGTGGCCCAAACGCCTAGCCTAAGCGAATGGGAGCACTATGCTCGAGCTCAAGACTCCTTTGATGACACCAACAAGCGGTTCATACGAAGAAATCCAAGAGCTTGATGTTAACGAGGCCCTAAAAATGGAAGGAGTAAGGGCCCTTCGTCCCGATGGTGTCCCCATTGAGGTGCGGAGATGCCTTGGAGACATGGCTATAGTGTGGCTAACTAAGCTATTGAACCGCACAGGTGTCAAAAAAGCTATTCAACCACATTTTTTGGTCAACGAGATGAGATGCTCGAAGAGTGAATGAGTATATTAGTACCTATCAAAGAAATATTTGTGCTAATTGCCAAGGGATTACGCTTATGAGCCATACTATGAAGCTTTTAGAGAGATGGGTCAAGCATCGCTTGAGGAAAACAACAAACGTCACTAAAAACAATTTGGTTTTATGCCTGAAAGACTATGTAGAAGATTTTCTTGCTTGGCCAACTTATGGACACATATAAGGAGCGGAAGGACCTATATATGGTTGTCGTCGACTTGGAGAAGGCATATGACAAGATACCAAGGACAATCATGTGGTGGGTGCTGGAGAAGCATAAAGTCCCAATGATATGTACGATAATATTGTGACAAGTGTTCGTGTAAATGATAGTGGGACCAATACCTTTGCAATCACGATAAGACTACGTAAAGGGCCATCTTTTAGCCCATATAATTTTTCCTTAGTGATGGATGAGGTGATGAAGGATATATTAGGAGATATTCCTTTGTGTATGCATTTCTTGAAGATGTGGTGCTAGTAGATGAAACCAGGGTCTGTGTCAATAGGAAAGTACAGCTATGGAGGCAACCTTTGGAATTCAAGGTGTTAAACTTAGTAGAACCCAAGACTGGGTATATTAGGTGTGACTTCATCGGAGTTGGATACAAAGAAAGAACGACTAGTTTAGGAGGAAAAATAGTGCCCAAGAGTGACTCCTTCCCATACATGGGATCAATGCTACAAAACAATGATGATATCGATGAGGATGTTTGCCACATGATCACGGCAGGGAGGATGAAGTGGCGGCAAGCATCTGGAATCCTATGTGACAAGGTAACAAAAGCTAAAAGGTAAGTTCTATAGGATGGTGATCGGACCCGCGATGATGTATGTAGTGAAATGTTGGCCCACTAAAAACACATGCCCAACAAATGCGTCTTGCACATATGTGAATGCTAGGTGGATGTGCGACCACACAAGAAAGGACCGAGTAAGGAACGAGATCATACAGGATACATGATAGTGTTGGGGTGGCACCGGTTGAAGAAATCAAGAGAGGATAGTCCAACACCGCAAGATGGTTTGGGCATATCTAACAAGGGCCTCCATAGGCACCAATTAACAGTGAAATTCTGAAGGGTAGAGGGATGCTAGGAGGGACATGGAAGGAAGCGACAAAAAGGCACTCGAGGGATTGAAATGTACCTAAAGATCTGGCTCTAGATAGGACTGCATGAAAGTCTGCAATCCATGTGTATGAATCTTAGTTTACACATACTTTGTTTAGGCCCCTTTTGATTCATAGGATCTTCTCATGAATTTTGTAGGATTTAGAACATATGGAATTTTCTCTTCAGATAGTGTTTGATTCAATGGATTGTATCATGTTGGAATTATTCCCATAGGAACTTTGTAGTGTATTTTCATGAGAAAACTAGCATGAGGTCTGACCTCATGGAAAAATCATGTAGGAACTACTCAACGTTGATGAGTCCAATGGTTTTCCTTCTCTGCAATCAAACAACCATTTGTGATAATTCTTATGCCCATAGGATTCCACCGACAAGGAAAGCCAATCCTACACATCTTCTACTACTTTATCTTCCCTACCCGGTGAATTGAAGGAGGCCTTAGTCTTCTCTTTTTTTGTTTCCTTACATTTTTTGGTGGGTTTCATATCTAGCCTAACCAATTTGTGAAAAAGGCTTAAATGTTGTTGCTAAAGTGAGTGTTGTATTGTTAACAAAGTTAGGCCCCGTTTGGCATCAAAGTATTTTTAAAGTATTTAGGGAATACGTTGGTTTTTGAAAATACTGAAGTATTAAATACTTTGAGGTGATTGGATCCAACAAATACTATGGTTTCAAACTAAAGTATTGTCCAAAACTATGGTTTTTTTGAAGTATTTGAGAAAGAAGCTAGACCCTCTTTTTTCTAAAACTGAGAAAAGAGAAAAACTGAAGTATTGATGTGCTAGGCACTAAAATACTATGGTATTCATATACTTCAGTTTTATAAAAACTTTGTTGCCAAACTAGGCCTTAGTATTGTCAAGTTTCGTGCACCAATCATTAGAACCAACAATCCTAATTGATGAGGAAGGGTTGGGAACCACATATACTTCAACATCTGCTCTTATGTGTGGCTCGATAAGACTAAATATAGGCAAAAAGAGGGCAACACTTGTTTTCTAAATATCAAAACAAAAAAATTGAACCCAAGAACTCTACTCTAATACCATATTAAGTTTCATGTACCAATAAGTAGAACCAAAATACAAATTGATCATAGAACTAACTATAATTACAATTACGTGAACCTTATATTAGTGGAGAGTAGCATCTAACTAACTTACAATAACCTAGCAACCAAGTGATTATGAATGAGCATTACTGAAGAAGTTTTATATCTAATATCTAAGCATATTAACATGAGATCTAGTTTCAAGAAGTTTTATATCCAATACAAACTCACCATTACTAAAGAAGTTCTATATCTAATATCTAAGCATATTAACATGAGATCTAGTTTCAAAGATCTTATCGAAAGGACGCAAACGCGAAAATGGACCATCAATCGGGTTGAAGATTTAAGAGATGGAAGTCTTTCAATTTCGAGAATTGAGAATCTTGGTGATATGTTTTTAAATGCATTGTTTGGGAGTGAGGGAGTAGCTTTGCATGGTAGAGCTAACATAGGACACCGCTACATTGGGTTGTCCAAATATTTCATCATTTTATATTTCACCTATATGTGAAAATTCCACCAATTGGACCTTGTACCCTCCATCACATTATTCCTCTCCTCTTTGGCACCACTCAATCATTTCCCACATAAGTTAAATTGAATTATTGGGACACTAACAACCTTGTAACCTCTATCCCCTCTTTCCCTCAGTCGTGCATGACCCCATAAGCTCTGCTCGCCATGGCCACGTCGAGGCTTCCAGAGAGCATGCAACAATGTATTATAACATGACACGCATAGGTTGATAAGCCTACCATAATAGCACATGCATATGGTGATGCTGACAACCAGGAGTTACACTAGCGTTCACTTTGTTCCACCATAGTGGAGAGAAACAACAACAAGGACATGAGCTACGATAGTGGCAAGGTCTAGGGGTAGTGGTGGTGCCCGGTACTCGTAGTTGCGAAGCGGAAAAAGGTGATTGCTTTTGGGAATTGGAGCTTACAAGTTCATCCACGGCGAAGGAAAGAAGAGAGGAAGAAGACAAGTAAAGGTCACATAGATAATTTGTTCACTTGTAGGGACGAAGATCAAAAGATGACCAACTAAGGGAAGAAACGCCGCATCAAAAAGATTTAGGAGAATGTCGTCAACTTTGGGAAATACTATTAAATTATCCCAATCCTTTTGTATGAATATCCCCCACTATATAACCGAACCCTACACTACAAAATTAGCACCAAGAGGATGGTATACCATATACACCCTAGCTTTAAGCCTGGAACAACAATGACTTGAATAAACAGGAGAATATAAACAAAAATATTTTTCCACAAGATTGTGAAATATACCATGCGGTCGAGTTACATCTATCATTTATCCATGCCTATAGACGTAAAACCCTCTAATCTACAGTTTTGAGACGAAAGCAAAGGGCATAGAGATGACTAGGAGGAGATTTTAGCAGGACCGAGAAGCGTACCGATGCCTTGCAGCGTTCTTGCATTTGCTGCAGCGAAGCAAAAGGTTTCTGAAACCAGCATGTCCACACTCCTCACACACATCATCCTGCACACAAATTCCACAAAAACAAAAACGTTTTCTAGGGTTAGCGTTGGCGGCGAAGATCTGCCGTGTAAGTAAAATCCCAAATAATCTCAATTCTCTAAACACAGGCCCTCAAAATAAACCGCTCCCAGTACCCCTACACTACAACGTGTCGCCGGCGGCCACCAGGCGAATCCGAACCGGCCCCGCCGCCGCCACCGGGAGGGAAAACCTCGAGAAACCCGACAGGAGAAGAAAGACTACAGAAACGGCGCCCTGCGAAGAACGGGGAGGGAAGAAACCGTACCATCTCGTGGCGCCTGCAGGGTCCCCTCAGATCTTCCGCTTCCCGAACTACAAGAGGGAGAACGCCGTCGGAGACGGAGGGCAGAGAAAAACGTGACGGAAAGGAAAAGGCGGTATCAGGTGAGAGGCGAAAACGCGATTGGCAAAGGGTGCCGGTGTCGTGGCTGGCAGTGCTCCTTTTGCAGCGCCGCGTGGGTGAAGGCCACACAACAATGGAGAACGCATTTGTCCAAAACCAATCCGATCCAGCCTTTTTCTCGGTGTTTTCAGTTACCGGATCTGAAATCAATCCAATTAACCTGATGCCTATGGATGGTTAGCCCAAATTATCAAAAGATATACAGCCCAATCGGTCCATTATTAGGAGCCCAATTTTGTATGATAGCCCGACAAGATCCTTTAATATTTAATTTGGGCACGCCTACGTCTCACGCGCTGGCCTCTCAAGCTCCCCCTATGCTAGCTGTCAATGCGTTCTTACTGGTCGCCGCCCGCACGCACTCCGCTTGCACACCTTCCGTCCGCGTGTGTGTCTCGGTCACTGCAAGGTCGTCGCCATCGCCATGGGCGCGTCCATTGCGGTCACCGCTACCGCACCCATTAATGAGTCTTCCTCCTTTCTCTTTTGTCTTCCCCTTTGTGCCATTCATTGTCTCCATTTCTATCTTCTAGGATCACGATTTCAAAATATACATGTACAACATCTTTTCGGCTAGCTAGCACCCAATATCCTAGGTGTTTAAAAGACCACAAACATTTTGGTCCCACACATAATAGTTGCATAAAAAAATTATATGCCGAACACTGTCTAATTAAATATGAAAAAAATCATTATATTTTTTAAAAAAGATCATGAGTGTTTATAGCATAGACATCATTGTATAAAATTAACTATGATTTTCCTTTTATTTAACCTATTATTGTATCCTTAGGACCCTTTCTTATTCACGTCTTTCTTATCAGAAGTGAACATCGATATACACGACTCTTATTTCACCACTTTGTATGACCAGAGTCTCACAAGACAAATGAAAAAACAATTCAAAAGTGTCTTAGTTAGCAAGCAACAAAACAAATCAGAGAACAAAAAGAAAAAACAAATGTCGCTAGTTGAAAGCATATAAAAACAAATTGCATCTAGTTTTACATGGTTGGAATGAACTTGCATCTAGTTGTAACTGGCCCCCTCGGTGGGCCCTAATTACAAGCAAGTTGCAACTAGGCCCTCGACGGGTTTAGTTACAAGCAAGTTGCAACTGGCTCGTTACCGGATCCCCTGGTTGCAATCAAGTTGCAACTGGCCCTCATCGGGGGCTCAATTACAAGCAAGTTGCAATTTCCCCCTACCCTATTGTAACACCCTCAAAATCGGCCCTATGCAAGTTTTGGCGAAACCCGCCAAACCCGCATAGAAACGATTCAAAGGTGCCCACCAGGCACTTTCGTGCGGGTGGAAAAGAAGTAATAACATTACACAATAGTCCTTGATGGGACCCACAGAACAGATATATATAACAGCGACTCAATGAGTCAAGAATTCAGATATACAATACAAAGATCCAAATCACCTTGAAAACAATACGGTGTCCGAGTACGGACAAGATGCAAATTGAGCTAAGAGCCCTGAAGAATAACCAATGGCGTCCATAACCCTGCCCAGGCCAAGCCGGAAGGGTAACCCTGCTAACGGCGTCGAAACCTGCTAAAAACAAAGGGGTGCCGACAAAGGGCAAAGGAAAAAGAGGAGCGTCAGTACTGAGGCCAGTACACGGCGATGCTAGAATTCGGCGGTCCTCGCCTACATAGGTATGGTGGACTGAAGCGGCAGCGCAGCATGCACTAAACAACCTATAGAGACTCGATATAACTGTCGGCTATCAGAGAGGGATAAGAAAGACCTATTCGGAACCAATCTGATGCTACCACCAAACATACCCATCCTGGTATTCCCCCTCGAGACCAACGAGGAAGTCAACCGAGGAACTCACACAGTTGGCAGTTTTATTCATTCTGTTATAGTGGCGGCAATTACTAGTCAAATATAGATAGCATGAGTCGTCCTGATATAATAAGCAGTGGACAGTTTTAGTTAACCATTCCGGTGTAGTTGCAACACTTACTAGTCAGATACAATTAGCATGAGATATCCCCAAAACCCAGCAGTTGTTGGTACTTTTATTTAGCCATTCCGTTGTGGTGAAGCTGATTACTAGTCATATCGGATACAAGTCAAATTATAGCAGTAAACTTTAGTTATAGTTGTCTATGATCAAGCACGGTGCTCCAAGTCGTCCATAACCGCGGACACGGCTCCTCGAAAAGATTTAACCCTGCAGGGGTGCACCAAAGTATCCATACGCACTTCGACCCTTTTTGCCAGATCAATTAACATACACCCATCGGTATGTCGGCGGGGCCTAAGTCATGACGTTTCCCAGACCCAAAGCAAGCACGGGGGGCCACCCCACTAAGTCTACCCGCAACGAAGTCGGCCGGTCTCCGAGATGGACTCAGGGTTTGGGTGGACGGCTGTGAACGACTGGGAACCCAAAAACTCGGGCTTGTCGACACCGCGAAAACGTGTCCCGATCCTAAACAGTACAGGTGCTATCCATCGCACAATTTAAATAAAGCAGTAAAGCATGGCATAATGTAACACCCTCAGAATCGACCCTATGCAAGTTTTAGCGAAACCCGCCAAACCCGCATAGAAATGATTCAAAGGTGCCCACCAGGCACTTTCGTGCGGGTGGAAAACGAAGTAATAACATTACACAACAGTTAGATGGGACCCACAGAACAGATTTATATAACAGCGACTCAAGGAGTCAAGAATACAGATATACAATACAAAGATCCAAATCACCTTGAAAACGATAGAGCGTCCAACTACGGACAAGATGCAAATGGGGCTAAGAGCCCTGAAGAATAACCAATGGCGTCCATAACCCTGCCCAGGCCAAGCCGGAAGGGTAACCCTGCTAACGGCGTCGATCTCAAAACCTGCTTAAACAAAAGGGGTGCCGACAAAGGGCAAAGGAAAAAGAGGAGCGTCAGTACTGAGGCCAGTACACGACGAGGCTAGAATTCGGCGGTCCTCGCCTACATAGGTATGGTGGACTGAAGCGGCAGCGGCAGCATGCACTAAACAACCTATAGAGACTCGATACAACTGTCGGATATCAGAGGGAGGTAAGAATGACCTACTCGGATCCAACCTGGAGCTAACACCAAACAAACCCATCCTGGCGTTTCCCCCTCGCGACCAATCGAGGAAGTCAACCGAGGAACTCACACAGTTGGCAATTTTTATTTATTCAGTTATCGTTGCAGCAATTACTAGTCAGGTATAGATAATCATCCTGATAAAATAAGCAGTGGGCACTTTTAGTTATCCATTCCGTTGTAGTTGCGACATTTACTA
Organism: Avena sativa; assembly: GCA_916181665.1. Taxonomy (NCBI): domain Eukaryota; kingdom Viridiplantae; phylum Streptophyta; class Magnoliopsida; order Poales; family Poaceae; genus Avena; species Avena sativa. The sequence goes on from OV702282.1 coordinate 204,514,014, forward strand.
GTCAGATACAAGTAGCATGAGATATCCCAAAAACCCAGCAGTTGTTGGTACTTTTATTTAGCCGTTCCGTTGTAGTTGCAATACTTACTAGTCAGGTACAAGTGGTCGCAAGCGACAACTCAAGCAAGCAGTGGTAGGCAGTATTAATTAGCCATTCCATTATAGTGAAGCTGATTACTAGTCATTATAGAGTCAAATTTATAGCAATAAACTTTAGTTGTGCTTGTCTATGATCGAGATACTGTGCTCCAAGTCGTCCATAACCGCGGACACGGCTTTCAGAAAGTTTTACCCGGCCGGGGTGCACCAGTAGCAACACACACTCGATCAACCTCGGAAAAACCAAATCAAAACCCAACGAGGCTTTCACGACAAAGCAATCACAGGATTCAGAAATATTTCAGGGGGCCACCCCTTGGAGTACACCCGCAACGAAGTAAGCAAGCTCCGAGACGGACTCAAGGTTTGCGACAATGGCTGTAAGCGACAGCAGATCCCCAAACGGGGACTGTCGATACCGCGAAAACACTCCGCTTCCAAAACAGTACAGCGTGCTCCTCACACAATCGTAAATAAAGCAGTAAAGCATGGCATAGGTACAGGATAGTAAATAAAACCTCAAACTAGTTGTGGCCCCAAGAAATAAGACTGAATCAAGCTCTGGCTAAGGGGGTCCCATATACCTCCCGGATGTGGATAGCGCGATAAATCAAGGAACAGGTATCAAGTACTCGGGGTCCTACGGGACACAAGTGGGCGTTCGGAAACCAAATATTATCTATCACCCACCGATGCCTCTGCTTATTTCAATTTTAGTTGTTAAACAGGAATTAAAGTGAGCGATAAATAAAGCCGAGATCATTTCCAACATCAAACATGTGGCAATACTCCAACAACTGTGGTACATGGCGACACGCAACAGCACTTGAGCAAGCGACTACGACGCGCAAGTCCAACTATCTACCAAACAACAGGTAACAGGAGGTGGCCATGGCAATATAGGGCTGCACGGTATATCAAAGGTACGGAAACTAAAGCATCGCAACACAGATAGCAATAGATCAACAGGAGGGAATAAATACTATAAAAGCAAGATATGTAGAAAGGGGGAGATGCTCGCCTGAAAACATTGTCGAAGGTACAACCGAAGATCGGCTCGACACTCGCACCAACTCAACGGCCTTATCCGCGAAGAAGCAAAACACTAGAATAAACACCGGATGCAATATTTAATACAACGGCGGAAGATCGGGCATGATGCATGTATGATGTATGTCATGGCAGAGATGCGATTCAATTAGGTCATATTAAGCTTAACCGGGGTCCCGACAATTTAATCAATGGTTCAAGTTGTTTAGATACCCCGCAATTTAAATGTTGTTTAACAAGGCAGAATATATCGCCGGTTCGCTACACAAGTTTAAATGAGGCCCATATGAGACTAGATTTGCCCGCATATGGCCCCATATTTAATTATAAGGTGAATCGGCATAAGGCCCCCAAACCACATGATTATGCATGCAAGAACAATAATTATGCGACAAGTTATATTAGGTTATAAAATAGGGTTTTCGGGAAGGAATTCACACATTAGGGTTCTCGACGATCTTGGGGTTCCGGGGTTCGGGGTCGGTCTCGGGGTTCGGATCTGGGGTTCGACGGGTTCGTTCTCGGGTAACGGGGTAGATCTTGGCGCATCCGTGGTCTTCGGGTCATGTTGACGGTCATGTCGTTCGGGAAGAAGGACTTGGCGTGCGACGGCGAAGTGCTTGTCGTTCCGGTAGCGATCTTGGCGTCAGGGTTCTCGGTCATCGGTAGATCTTGTCATCGCTTTGGTGTTGGCTCGACACATACGATGGAGATCTTGGGGTACCATCTTGATTATCGGAGGCGAACTTGGGGCTCGTCACCGAGGTCTTCAGGGTTCCCTGTCGGAGTACTTGATGTTCCGGGATGGAGTTCTTGTCGGGGATTATCCGGACACCTTCGGCTCGGTACGGTCTTGGAGTCTCGCGCCCGTGGTCTTGCGCGGTTCTTCGGGGTCTCGTATCCGTGATGGGGGTCTTGACGCTCCACGGTCTTCGGACGCCGGGACGGAGAGCTTGGAGTGTCGCGGTTCCATTGTCGGTGGCGATCTTGTCGACGACATTGATGCGCTTGTCCAACATCTCGTTCCCACCCGCCGGAAGGTCTTGGTTTTGCGGCCGCACATCAACACCATCTCATCGACTTCGTAGCCGCATTGGTATTTGCCAAGATACAACACCACTTCATCATACCATGGCCACACTATCCCGTCGCTTCTAGGGTACACCCCAGGAAAACAAAACCACAGAGCACATGTCGGCGACGGTGGCTCGAGCTTGAGCGACAGCAGGGTGAGGCGGAACTGGGCGAGGCGCGCCGGCGACCAGGCTCGACGGAGGCGGTTTTGCAGGGTGGTGGCGATGGGGAGGCCAGCAGCGAGGGGGTCGCTCGCGGGCGGACGCAGGCGACGCGGGCGGCGCTCCCGCGCCGGGCGGTGGCGGTGGTCCGCGACGGTCGGCGACCGGCCCGAGGTTGGCGGCGCGGTGCTCTGATGCCGACGGAGGGGCGGCGCTGGAAGCGAGGCTCGCCGGCGGTCGGAGCACGGAACGGGGCGCAAGGCGAACGGGAGGCGACGGTCAGAGCGAGGCGGACGGCCGGTCCTGGCGGCGACGGCTTGCGGTGGCGCGCGAGGTCGGAGGTGGACGCGGCCGAGGGGGCAGGGGCGCCAGAGGAGGCGGACGGCGATACGGGGCGAGGGGGAGCTCCGTGCGCGGCGAGAGGAGGACGGGATCGGGGCACGGGCGGCGGGCGCTGGTGGAGGGAGGCGCGCGGCCGGCGTCGGGCGGCGCGGAAGGTTGGTGGCGGAGGGTGCTGTGGCGGCGGCGACTGCGCCGCGGGCGGCCAGGCGCGCGAGGGTGGAAGAAAGGCGGCGGCGGTGGAGCCTGGGGAAGAGGCGGCCGGCGCCGGGGCGAGGAGGGGTGAGGAGGAGGGTGGTCGCGGGGTGCCAGGCCAGGCGAGGAAGAAGAACAGGGGAGGGGGCGTCACGCGCGTGCGCGTGGGGAGCGTGTTGGTCGGGTGGGTCCCAGGCGCGTGCTTGGCAGCGTGGCGGGGTGGGTGTGTGTTGTTTGGTGTGTGGGTGGCAGGAGAGAGAGTGGGGGGGAAGGGAGAGAGGGGTGAGCCAAGTGGCAGAGTTAGATTGGTTAGGGGGAGGGTGAGAGTGAGGTGGCAGCCTGTGATAGGATGGGGTGATGTGGAGGGAAGGGTTGGGTAGGTTAGCTGGTAGGTGTAGGAATTAGGGTGGGCCGTTTGTAAATTCCTGGGGGTGGTCGTTCGGGTCGAAACGGCCCGTTCGACTGCCCCCGCTAAAATAATAAATATTTTTATTTGTTTTACAAACACCGTTTGCAAACCGACAGCAGACAAACAAAATCATCCGGAGACCCGGGGTTTTGCATTTGAATTAAGATGGGGCGTTTGGAAAACAAATCGGGCTTTGCGAAAATAGTTTTAGACAAACAACATATGATGATGCCGATGCAATGCACAAATTCAACGCGATTTTCTAGTAGTGGTTTTGCGGGATGCCACAATTCGACACCACTAACAAGGGATCTCGCCCTCGAGATCCGCCTCATGGTACCGGAAGGAAGGTCAGCGATCTGCGTCTTCTCGCTTCGTGTAGATCTTCGCGACACCACTAACAAGAGGTCGTTGTCCGTGATCGTCGAGAGAGCACTCCGGAAACAAAAAGGTCGAAGGTAGAGGTATCAGCAAATTAAGCCACCTCTAGCTTCCGTGGAAGGAGTAAAATTGCATCGATCCACCATTCAGTGTACATAAGCGAATGATAAGAGTAGTGGTATGGTCGCGACTCCATCCCGCACTCAAAGCATTACCCTGTACACGAACAGATAGATTATGCAACCAACTCCCAGGATTCGGACTGAAGATCTCGACAAGCGAGGTTCGGAACAAAGGAGTGATGCAGACTCTGCATCGGATCTGGCGTAGAGGATGTCGTCGCGTCAGAAAACACCGGAAGGCACAAACAAGGAATAAAGAATGGTGACATCGTAGACGGATTCATCAGGCAGCTTGAACACCAGATGTAGCAACACTGTTATCAAAGGAGGAAGCGAAACCCTGAAGGTACGACGGAACCCAACCACGAGATATCCTGGACTCGAAGAGAGAGAAGAGAGCGGATTCAAAACACGTAGAGGTAAGAGGAGAATAGCAAAGGGTAAGGAGTAAAATCAGACCTAATCAGAACTATCCAACCGATTTTGCAAAAATAGTTTTGACACTCTACTTCGGCCGTTAGCTAGGTTATCCTACAGGCTGGACTTGTGGGGTATCGCAACTGCTGAGCTCTGATACCACTCTGTAACACCCTCAGAATCGACCCTATGCAAGTTTTAGCGAAACCCGCCAAACCCGCATAGAAACGATTCAAAGGTGCCCACCAGGCACTTTCGTGCGGGTGGAAAACGAAGTAATAACATTACACAACAGTTAGATGGGACCCACAGAACAGATTTATATAACAGCGACTCAAGGAGTCAAGAATACAGATATACAATACAAAGATCCAAATCACCTTGAAAACGATAGAGCGTCCAACTACGGACAAGATGCAAATGGGGCTAAGAGCCCTGAAGAATAACCAATGGCGTCCATAACCCTGCCCAGGCCAAGCCGGAAGGGTAACCCTGCTAACGGCGTCGATCTCAAAACCTGCTTAAACAAAAGGGGTGCCGACAAAGGGCAAAGGAAAAAGAGGAGCGTCAGTACTGAGGCCAGTACACGACGAGGCTAGAATTCGGCGGTCCTCGCCTACATAGGTATGGTGGACTGAAGCGGCAGCGGCAGCATGCACTAAACAACCTATAGAGACTCGATACAACTGTCGGATATCAGAGGGAGGTAAGAATGACCTACTCGGATCCAACCTGGAGCTAACACCAAACAAACCCATCCAGGCGTTTCCCCCTCGCGACCAATCGAGGAAGTCAACCGAGGAACTCACACAGTTGGCAATTTTTATTTATTCAGTTATCGTTGCAGCAATTACTAGTCAGGTATAGATAATCATCCTGATAAAATAAGCAGTGGGCACTTTTAGTTATCCATTCCGTTGTAGTTGCGACATTTACTAGTCAGATACAAGTAGCATGAGATATCCCAAAAACCCAGCAGTTGTTGGTACTTTTATTTAGCCGTTCCGTTGTAGTTGCAATACTTACTAGTCAGGTACAAGTGGTCGCAAGCGACAACTCAAGCAAGCAGTGGTAGGCAGTATTAATTAGCCATTCCATTATAGTGAAGCTGATTACTAGTCATTATAGAGTCAAATTTATAGCAATAAACTTTAGTTGTGCTTGTCTATGATCGAGATACTGTGCTCCAAGTCGTCCATAACCGCGGACACGGCTTTCAGAAAGTTTTACCCGGCCGGGGTGCACCAGTAGCAACACACACTCGATCAACCTCGGAAAAACCAAATCAAAACCCAACGAGGCTTTCACGACAAAGCAATCATAGGATTCATAAATATTTCAGGGGGCCACCCCTTGGAGTACACCCGCAACGAAGTAAGCAAGCTCCGAGACGGACTCAAGGTTTGCGACAATGGCTGTAAGCGACAGCAGATCCCCAAACGGGGACTATCGATACCGCGAAAACACTCCGCTTCCAAAACAGTACAGCGTGCTCCTCACACAATCGTAAATAAAGCAGTAAAGCATGGCATAGGTACAGGATAGTAAATAAAACCTCAAACTAGTTGTGGCCCCAAGAAATAAGACTGAATCAAGCTCTGGCTAAGGGGGTCCCATATACCTCCCGGATGTGGATAGCGCGATAAATCAAGGAACAGGTATCAAGTACTCGGGGTCCTACGGGACACAAGTGGGCGTTCGGAAACCAAATATTATCTATCACCCACCGATGCCTCTGCTTATTTCAATTTTAGTTGTTAAACAGGAATTAAAGTGAGCGATAAATAAAGCCGAGATCATTTCCAACATCAAACATGTGGCAATACTCCAACAACTGTGGTACATGGCGACACGCAACAGCACTTGAGCAAGCGACTACGACGCGCAAGTCCAACTATCTACCAAACAACAGGTAACAGGAGGTGGCCATGGCAATATAGGGCTGCACGGTATATCAAAGGTACGGAAACTAAAGCATCGCAACACAGATAGCAATAGATCAACATGAGGGAATAAATACTATAAAAGCAAGATATGTAGAAAGGGGGAGATGCTCGCCTGAAAACATTGTCGAAGGTACAACCGAAGATCGGCTCGACACTCGCACCAACTCAACGGCCTTATCCGCGAAGAAGCAAAACACTAGAATAAACACCGGATGCAATATTTAATACAACGGCGGAAGATCGGGCATGATGCATGTATGATGTATGTCATGGCAGAGATGCGATTCAATTAGGTCATATTAAGCTTAACCGGGGTCCCGACAATTTAATCAATGGTTCAAGTTGTTTAGATACCCCGCAATTTAAATGTTGTTTAACAAGGCAGAATATATCGCCGGTTCGCTACACAAGTTTAAATGAGGCCCATATGAGACTAGATTTGCCCGCATATGGCCCCATATTTAATTATAAGGTGAATCGGCATAAGGCCCCCAAACCACATGATTATGCATGCAAGAACAATAATTATGCGACAAGTTATATTAGGTTATAAAATAGGGTTTTCGGGAAGGAATTCACACATTAGGGTTCTCGACGATCTTGGGGTTCCGGGGTTCGGGGTCGGTCTCGGGGTTCGGATCTGGGGTTCGACGGGTTCGTTCTCGGGTAACGGGGTAGATCTTGGCGCATCCGTGGTCTTCGGGTCATGTTGACGGTCATGTCGTTCGGGAAGAAGGACTTGGCGTGCGACGGCGAAGTGCTTGTCGTTCCGGTAGCGATCTTGGCGTCAGGGTTCTCGGTCATCGGTAGATCTTGTCATCGCTTTGGTGTTGGCTCGACACATACGATGGAGATCTTGGGGTACCATCTTGATTATCGGAGGCGAACTTGGGGCTCGTCACCGAGGTCTTCAGGGTTCCCTGTCGGAGTACTTGATGTTCCGGGATGGAGTTCTTGTCGGGGATTATCCGGACACCTTCGGCTCGGTACGGTCTTGGAGTCTCGCGCCCGTGGTCTTGCGCGGTTCTTCGGGGTCTCGTATCCGTGATGGGGGTCTCGACGCTCCACGGTCTTCGGACGCCGGGACGGAGAGCTTGGAGTGTCGCGGTTCCATTGTCGGTGGCGATCTTGTCGACGACATTGATGCGCTTGTCCAACATCTCGTTCCCACCCGCCGGAAGGTCTTGGTTTTGCGGCCGCACATCAACACCATCTCATCGACTTCGTAGCCGCATTGGTATTTGCCAAGATACAACACCACTTCATCATACCATGGCCACACTATCCCGTCGCTTCTAGGGTACACCCCAGGAAAACAAAACCACAGAGCACATGTCGGCGACGGTGGCTCGAGCTTGAGCGACAGCAGGGTGAGGCGGAACTGGGCAAGGCGCGCCGGCGACCAGGCTCGACGGAGGCGGTTTTGCAGGGTGGTGGCGATGGGGAGGCCAGCAGCGAGGGGGTCGCTCGCGGGCGGACGCAGGCGACGCGGGCGGCGCTCCCGCGCCGGGCGGTGGCGGTGGTCCGCGACGGTCGGCGACCGGCCCAAGGTTGGCGGCGCGATGCTCTGATGCCGACGGAGGGGCGGCGCTGGAAGCGAGGCTCGCCGGCGGTCGGAGCACGGAACGGGGCGCAAGGCGAACGGGAGGCGACGGTCAGAGCGAGGCGGACGGCCGGTCCTGGCGGCGACGGCTTGCGGTGGCGCGCGAGGCCGGAGGTGGACGCGGCCGAGGGGGCAGGGGCGCCAGAGGAGGCGGACGACGATGCGGGGCGAGGGGGGGAGCTCCGTGCGCGGCGAGAGGAGGACGGGATCGGGGCACGGGCGGCGGGCGTTGGTGGAGGGAGGCGCGCGGCCGGCGTCGGGCGGCGCGGAAGGTTGGTGGCGGAGGGTGCTGTGGCGGCGGCGACTGCGCCGCGGGCGGCCAGGCGCGCGAGGGTGGAAGAAAGGCGGCGGCGGTGGAGCCTGGGGAAGAGGCGGCCGGCGCCGGGGCGAGGAGGGGTGAGGAGGAGGGTGGTCGCGGGGTGCCAGGCCAGGCGAGGAAGAAGAACAGGGGAGGGGGCGTCGCGCGCGTGCGCGTGGGGAGCGTGTTGGTCGGGTGGGTCCCAGGCGCGTGCTTGGCAGCGTGGCGGGGTGGGTGTGTGCTGTTTGGTGTGTGGGTGGCAGGAGAGAGAGTGGGGGGGAAGGGAGAGAGGGGTGAGCCAAGTGGCAGAGTTAGATTGGTTAGGGGGAGGGTGAGAGTGAGGTGGCAGCCTGTGATAGGATGGGGTGATGTGGAGGGAAGGGTTGGGTAGGTTAGCTGGTAGGTGTAGGAATTAGGGTGGGCCGTTTGTAAATTCCTGGGGGTGGTCGTTCGGGTCGAAACGGCCCGTTCGACTGCCCCCGCTAAAATAATAAATATTTTTATTTGTTTTACAAACACCGTTTGCAAACCGACAGCAGACAAACAAAATCATCCGGAGACCCGGGGTTTTGCATTTGAATTAAGATGGGGCGTTTGGAAAACAAATCGGGCTTTGCGAAAATAGTTTTAGACAAACAACATATGATGATGCCGATGCAATGCACAAATTCAACGCGATTTTCTAGTAGTGGTTTTGCGGGATGCCACACATAAGTACAGAATAGTAATAAAGCCCCAAACTACTTGTGGCCCCCAATACAGTACTTTGAAATCAGGTACTAAATCGATGGGGTGCCCATACATCCCACATGTGGTTAGCGCGCTCGATCTCGGAACAGGTGTCAAGAACTCGGGGTCCTACGGGACACTACTGGACGGTTAACAACAAAATAACATCTATTGCCCACCTGTGCCTCTGCTTACCTACTTCAATTTTAGTTGTTAAACAGTAATTAAAGTAAACGATAATTAAAGCCAAGATCATCTCCAACATTAAACAAGCGGCAATACTCCAACAACTGTGGTACTTGACGACACGCAACAGCACTTGAGCAAGCGACTACGACGCGCAGGTCCAACTATCTACCAAACAACAGGTAATAGGAGGTGTCCAAGGCAATATAAGGCTGCATGGGATATCACGGTACGAAACTAGAGCATCGCAACACAGATAGCAATAGATCAACAGGAGGAAATAAAGACTATAAAAGTAAGGTAGGTAGAAAGGGGGAGATGCTCGCCTGAACACATTGCCGAATATTCATCCGAAGATCGGGTCGACACTCGCATCAACTCAACGGCCTTATCCGCGAAGAAGCAAAACACTAGAATAAACACCGGATGCACTATTTAATACTACGGCAAAAGATCGGGCATGATACATGTATGATGTATGACATGGCAAAGATGCGATGCGATTAGGCAATGTTAAGCGGAACCAAGGTCCCGGCAATTAATTAATAGGTTTATGTTGTTTAGATACCCCGCAATTTAAATGTTGTCTTAACAAGGCGGAAACATGGCATCGGTTCGCTACACAAATTTAAATGGGACCAATATAAGACTGGATTTGCCCGCATATGGGCCCCATATTTAATTATAAGGTGAATCGGCATAAGGCCCCCAAACCACATGACAATATGCATGCGAGCATGACAATTTAATATGCAACAAGTTTGTATTTCATTTAGAAAATAGGGCTCGAGAAAGGGTCACACATCGGGGTTCGGAAGATCTTGGTTCCGGGGTTCGGGGTCGGTCTCAGGGTTCAGGGTCCGACGGGATCGGTCTCGGCAGAACATTCTCGGACAACGGAGTAGGTCTTGTCGCATCCGGGAAGAAGGACTTGGTTCGGTGTCGGGGGCGCATCAGACTCGCCCTGGTCAGTGTCGATCTTGTCGCATCCGTGGTCTTCGGGTCCGTGTAGACGGTCATGGCGTTCAAGGTGGCGAACTTGGCGTTCCGTGGAGATCTTGATTCGGCTTCGGTCGAAGTGTTCGAAAGCAGATCTTGGTGTAGTGACGGTCCTTGTCGGCGATTCTTCGGGTTCGGGGTCTCGATGTTCCATGAAGAAGGTCTTGTGTTTCTTGGAGGTCGATCTTGACAGATCACAAAGGTTCTCGGCTTGCGACAGAACACCCATGGCCTCGGCAATCTTGGCATCAGAGACCAACACGGACATCGGTGCCCAAGTCTAAATCGCACCACGGAAATTCTTGACCGATTTCTAGTCGTGGTCCACGTGCGGAACTTGAACAGAAACTGGCAGCAGCAGCATCCCATCTCGTCCTGTGTTCTCGGGCCAACCAACAACCCGGGTGCTAGTGGCGCGCATGCGAGGCGGAGGTCGACGGGCCGGTGGGCGTGCCGTGGTGACGCAGCTTGGCCGCAGCGAGGGCGGCGGCACAGGGCACGGCCGGAGCAGGGCGCGACGGCGAGGCACAGGGAGCAGAGCCGCGCGGCCAGAGAGGCAGGCCGGCGAGGAGCTTGGCGGTGAGGTCGACGGTGGCCACATGCGCGTCGGAGGCGACGGTGGAGGACCCGCAGAGGCCGACGGCGGTGCGGGACGGACGTCGGGCACGGCGGCGAGGTGGGTGGCGGAGGAGGTTGCCGGCGGGGAGGAGGCTCACGCGGCCGGAGCTCGAAGCTGTCGCACGGGCGAGAGGCGCAGACGAGGCCGACGGAGGAGGCCGGCGCGGGCGGCGCACGGGAGGAGGGCGGCGCCGGAGGGGAGGAAGAAAGAGGGCGGGGTCGTCGTGCGGCGCGAGGAAGGTGGGGAGGCGCGGAGGAGGAGGGAAGGCGCGGCCGGTGGCGGGGAAGGAGGGCGACCGGCAGGGCAGAGAGGAGAGAGGCGGGAGGTGGGAGAGGACCAGGGGAGGGGCGCGCGTGTGTGCGTTGGGTGCTGCGGGGTAGGGCCGGGGGAGAGTGGGAGTGGGGGGGCTGGCAAGTGGGGCCAGGGGGAAGAGAGAGAGGGGGTGCGGTGTGTGTGCTGGGGCCAGGGAGGGAGTGGGGCTGCGGGTGGGACCGGGTGCAGGAGGTGGTGGCTGGTGGATTGGTGAGGTGGCGGTGGGTGTGATGAGGTGGAGGGGAAGGTGAGGTGGAGGGAGGGGATTGGTGGGGATGATGTGGAGGGGGCTGGGTAGATTAGGACTAGGTAGAAAAGGGTCTAGGTTTGGGTTTTATTATTTTGTAAGATACTTATTTGTTTTGTTTTGCCTGAAATCTTTTAGCAAATAATTTTTAGTTAAATAATTTAGCAGATAATTATTAAACTTTGTTTCGAAAATAGAAGAAGGTGGATTTTAGAAAACAAAAATTAGGCTTGTTGAAAATAGTTTCAGGCAAACAAATGTATGATGATGACGATGCTCAAATGCAATGCACAAAAACAACGCGATTTTCTAGTAGTGGTTTTAGCGGGATGCCACACCTATCGATGGGTGCTTAGTTACAAGCAAGTTTCAACTGTCTCGCCGACGAGGTTTCCCTGACAGGGCTCAATTACAAGCAAATTGCAACTGCCCCTCCTCCCCCGATGGGTGCTCAGTTACAAGCAAGTTGCAACTGCCATCGTCCCCCGACATGTGCTCAGTTACAAGCAAGTTGCAACTAGTTCGCCGACGGGGTCCCCCTTCTCCCCCCAACGGGAGCTCAGTTACAAGGATGTTGCAGCTGACCCGCCGACGGGGTCCCCCGGTTGCAATCAAGTTGCCCTCGGCGAGGGCTCAATTACAAACAAGTTGCAATCCCCCTCCCCCCGCACCGACGGGTGCTCAGTTACAAGCAAGTTGCAACTAGCTCACTGACGGTATCCCCCCAATTGTATTCAAGTTGCCCTCGGCGAGACTTAATTACAAGAAAGATGCAAAACTGCACTCCTCTCCCGACAGGTGTTCAATTACAAGCAACTTGCAAACTGGCCGCCTACGGGGTCCCCTGGTTGCAATCAAGTTGCAACTGGCCCCCTCGGCGGGGCCCTACTTACAAGCAAGTTGCAACCAGACCCTCTGTAGGCTTAGTTACAAGCAAGTTGCAACTGCCCCTCCTTCCTAGATAGGTGCTCAGTTACAAGCAAATTGCAAACTAGCCCATCGACGGGGTCCCATGGTTGCAATAAAGTTGCAACTAGCCCCACTTGGCAGGGCCCCAGTTACAAGCAAGATGCAACTGGGCCTCAGCGGGCTCAGTTACAAGCAAGTTGCAACTGCCCGCCTACGAGGGTCCTCCCGGTTGCAATCAAGTTGCAATTTCCCCCCTCGGCGGGTCCCCAGTTACAAGCAAGTTGCAATTGGGCCCCAGGAGGGCTCACTTACAAGTAAGTTGCAATTGCCTAATGTTGGCGCTGTATCAACGTGAAAGCGCTTCGTCGGGAAACCCCAAGAGCAAGGTATGATGCAACACATCAGCAAGTTTTCCCTCAGTAAGAAACCAAGGTTATCAAACCAGTAGGAGGAAGGAAACGACTCAAAGGTGTTGCAAGCAACTTGGAGACCTACACAACACAAACTCAAGACTTTGCCCCAATGAACAGTGAGGTTGTCAATCTCACTGGTTTGCTGTAACAAAACATTAACTGTATGGTGTGGAAGGTAACAGTGGTTTGCAGAAAGTAAACAGTAACAGTGGAAGATGTATCAATGGTAATGATTGGACCGGGGTCCATAGTTCACTAGAGGTGTTCTCCTTAGATAAACAAACATGGCATACTGGGTAAACAAATTACAGCAGGGCAATTGACAGGACTGAGCAAGGCATAACAATGCAATACTAGACATCAAGATCCTATGAGATTCGTTTGGGCCATACAACAAGATACATAGACCGCTAACCAACTGCATCTATGACTAGAAGTCCACCTTTGGGTTATCATCTGAACCCCCTCCAGTATTAAGTTGCAAGCAATAGACAACTGCTTTAAGCAAAGTGTGTAAGGTAAATAATCCACTTGTTCCATGAACAAGAGACCGTTGTTTTCTCCCTAGTGGCAACATCACATCTACAACCTTAGAGATTTCTGTCACTTCCCTTAGATTAAATAGAGGCATGAACCCACTATCAAGCATAAATACCCCCTCTTGGAGTCACTAGCAACTACTTGGCCAAGATAGCTACTAACAACAGAGAGCATGCAAGATCACAAACAACACAGACACGATAGAATCAATAAGACAAAACCATTAATCAATCTGACATATTAACCTCAATATCCATCGGATCCCCACAAACACAACATGCATTATTACAAATAGATGAGATCTTGATCATGAACGGGGCTCACAAGATCTAGACATGAAAGCACAAAGGAGGAGATACAACCATCTAGCTACTAAATGGACCCGTAGTCCAAGGTGGAACTACTCACGCTTCATACCGGAGGCTAGCATAATGAAGAAGAAGGCCTCCGGGATGATATCCCCTCTGGCAGGGTGCCGGGAAGATCTTCAGATCCCCCCGATCTAGGGATGATGGTGGTGACGGATACAGACAGTTTCGTGGAATATTGATCGGATACTTAGGGTTTAGGCATCGGGGGCTTCTTATAGGAGAAGAGGCGAGGCAGGAGGGCGGCCAGGGGGCCCAGGCGCGGCCTAGGGTGGGCCCACACCTGGGGGGGGCAGCCGCCCTGTGGATCCCCTCCGTCTCTCCTCTAGACTCTGTGTTCTCCTCGGTGAAATATTGACTTTGGCTTTTGTCCCGTCCAATTCCGATAATATTTCCTTACTAGCTTTTTTGGAACCAAAAACGGCAGAAAACAGGCAACTGGCACTATGGCAACATGTTAATAGGTTAGTCCTAGAAAACATATAAAAACACCTCAAAGTGTGGACAAAGAAAAGCAAAGTAGAACTAAACAAGCATGGAACATAAAAAATTATAGATACGTTTCCGACGTATCAACATCCCCAAGCTTAACTCCTGCTCATCCTCGAGTAGGTAAGTGATAAAAGAATAATTTTTGAGGTGACATGCACCATCAAAACCAAGATCAAACCATTTGCAAGCATTGAAAGTTGGGATCAAAGAACTCTAAACATGAGCATGAAAGAAGGAGTTCTAACAGTAAGGCAAAGTAACTATGCATGCAACATGAAAGGCTACAAACAAAGATCATGAATAACATGCATTGAAAAACATTTGTTTGTTTCACATACAGAAAATATAGCATAGTGGCATTCAGCTTGTCCCTCATAGAGTAGCAAATAGATGCATAGGACACCTTCAAAGTTCATAAGAGTGACTAGATACAAATAGCACAAGAACAAGTAATATCAACAATATGCATCAATCAATAAGTTCTGGGACAATGTACATAGAACTAAGAGTGGCAACTATGCTCTCTTAACTGGTGCCTAAAGGTAGAAGGTGGAGACTCAATATAATAGTGGAAGAAAGACCCTTCATAAAGGGAAGCAGGGATTTCAAGTTTCAAAAAGAGCTTCCAAAAATTATGGTATTTGTTAGCTTTTAGCCCTCATTGCCCCTATCATAAGCATCTTGAAGTGATTCAGGTTAAAGTGAACAAACTATGGAGTATATGCTTGACAAAGTATAAGTTGGCAATCTCATGTCCCTTGAATATGAGGGCCGCTCCTCATGCTACTCAACTTTAGTCACCTGTAAGTTCTTGTCATAGTAAGTACATGTGTATCATAAAGAACCGCCAACGGGGTACCCCTTGCACATGGTACATGAGCTATCCCATAACCAAAATGACAAGGCAAGCAGACAATGAGCATCCTAGCGATCTTTTTATTTGCTATTTGCATAGGTTTTTATTGAGGATGCTTCATAGATTGCTCATTATGGTGATGCTGCAAGTTTCCACCATGATTAGGCATGGTTTAGGCTAGCAGCCCAGGCGTTTCTCTAACATACATACATAACTCCATGGACTTACAAGCTCCCCTTTTATTTCACATCGACGACATCCATAGACAAAAGAGCATGATATCAACTGTGTACAAAGTACAAGTGCAATGTTGAAAGTGTTCCCCGTGACAACATGGTTCTGCTAATTCCAACGTGGGCGAAGCTCCATCTTCGGGGTCACAGGAAATGCTGACGATGGGAGATGATCCTAGTTGCCATAACCTTCTTGTGGTCCGTCATCCTGATACTCCTCTTCATAGTCTGGCCACGGGAATAGCCAGGGACAAAGCCATGAGTACTCTTTAAGTACTCGCAAACTAATACTAACAAGTGAAGGGTTTTTGAATAGGATATACTCGGCTCTAGGGTTGTTTTGCAAAAAGCCAGATTTACCTCTACTAAGTTCAAAAGCAAAGAAATCTAGTTGAAAGTTTTACAACACCTAAGGGGAGACTTGAATTTCATATCACAACTCTGCTGTGGTCAAGTCAAAGTCATAAACCATTTCATATGTCATTTTGAAAACATCTGACGATAGAACAGTATGGCCACTCCAACTGTCCATAACCGCGGACGCGGCTATTCGAATAGTTTGACACTCTGCAGAGATTGTACACTTTCACCACAATATTCAATACATCCGTTAGGAATAATCCTGAATTCACCATACTCAGTATGCGGATAATCAATCCTAACCTTTCAATTATACGCCCTAGTATAGGCACCTCTCATGTGAGTTTGGCCTCCCAACCATGACCAACTGTCATCTTGGGAACTGCACAGGTGGACAATCTTCACAAGGTAGCCTCAGCTCAGACCTTGGCCGCAAGGGAACCCATACTAAGGTATATAAATTTCCAGTTAAACCCTACCCAAATTTTGGGTATTGTGGTTGTACGGTAAAATTGGAATGGTATCGCATCCAGACAACCATCAGTTTTATAAAGGGCTAAGGCTCAGGCCTCAACATTTTCATCATCAAAAATCATCTGGTGTTCAAGAACACATGTCAAAACATTTCAGTAGAATGACTCATCATTCTAAGGTTTTCATAACCATTTTCACCAAGTATTCCCATATAAGTTGATCAAGTTTTATGCTTAGCACTAGCATCTACAAGTGGGGGTAAATACTAATGAGGGGTGGTAAACAAGTGGGGATTAGCTAAGTTCAATCTCATGCCTTAGGATGACATTAACATTATCTAACTTAGGCCAAATTTTATGCTCTTTATGCTACCTTCAGTTATCTTTCTAGAATCTACAAGTCACTAAGTAAACTCTAAGAGAAAGCTTTGATAAAGAAGATAAACTATTTAGCTTGCAAGTAAAACTAGGATTGGGTATCAAGTGGTGTAAGCTTGCTAAGTTGCAAGTGTTAGCTTGCTCGGTTAATAGCTTGCAATCAACTAGTAGTATTAGGCTTGCCTTGTGTAGAGCAGTGGTTGAAGTTCTCCTCGGCTTCTTCCTCGTAGTATTCTCCTTCCTCCTTGTATCCTTGGACGTACTAGCGTCTTTAAATAAATACGAGGTACACAATCACCAAACAATACTTAACTATTGCTAATCATCACACAAAGGTTCACACTAGGTGATCTATCATCATCACTAACATTACAAGGATTAAAACACTTGTTCCGTTTATTTTATTTTGAGAAAAGTAATTTCTACTCATTGAAAAACTACTTAAGATTTAATATTCTCCAACTCAAACATGGGATCATGTTGACACATGTCATCACCACATATTTCAGTACATGGGAATGTGATTTAAAATGGTGTCACAATTTAATAAGGTTTAACCTTTTTTTTATTTAATTAAAGTGACTAGAAATGCCTATGTGGCATTCTTTTATTACTTGATCATTATTTCTGTAAGTAAACCTATATATTTTTATATATTCTGAAAGGTATGGTCAAATGTGATTTTTGAGAGTTGGAATCAACTCAAAAGCTTTTATGTTTGAATTTTGAAAAATGTTTGAATGCAGAAAAGCTTCTGCCTTGTTATTTTTACCATGGGTGATCTATAAATCTAAATGGTTTGAATCCAATAGGCTTGGATTAAGCATTCCAGTACCTTTCTAACAAAATTGGTTTTATGCATTTTGGTTTACTAAATCGAGCTGGGTTGATTTTTGAATCTAGGTACAGAACTGTGTTTGAAATTAAATGAATAAAAGTAAATTTGAATTACTGGGTCGTGCGGGACATTTAACTGGGCCGGCGCACTACGCACAGCGCACGCGAGGGCTGGTGAAGTGGTTGTCTCCACGCGTCAGTGAGACAACAAGTGGCGAAGCGGTACGGGGTGATCTAGGCCGCACGATCTAACTCTAGTCGAACGGCTCTGGTTCATCGTCCATGTCGGGCAGCGCCGGCGAGACAGAACCCTAGCGCGGCAGGTGGGGGTCATAGGAGGCTCACCGGGGCTCAGGCGATGGTCGGCGACGGGGGCGAACAACGAAGTCGACGACGACGGTTCTCCTGGTACCGGCAGCTTCTCCTGGGGCGGCTCTAATCGACGACGCCTCTCCTCCTCTGAAGTGGCGAACTCCGGTGAAATTCCGGCCACCTGGTGCTCGCCTTGCTCCGGGAGTGAGTGGGTGTGATCAGTAAGAGGTGGGGAGTGAACTGGTGTGAAGAAAACGAGTGGGGGAGGTCTCCTTTTATAGTGGATGAAGGGACCGACGGGCGCGGGCTGAGCTCGTCGTGGTCGACGGCACAGAGGGTTAATGGCATGGGCGATGGTAGGGGCGGTGTTGTGCTCCCTGGCGAAGCTCAATGGCGTGGTGGCGAGGCATGGGGAGGTGTTGATCGGTCGAAACGCGTCGATACTCTGGGCGGGTCCGACGGCGAATTTAATGGTGCACGGGTGCTCCTGGTCGCACGGCGGCGAACGAGGTTGTCTGGCGGGATACCGGAGTGTTGGCGATCACGCACGCAAGCGGCGAGGGCGGCGCGCGGTCTGTGGGTGCTGGTCGAGCGTGGCGCTCTGGCGCGCTCTCGGCTCGCACGCAGAGAGACTGGGCGCGTGCTTGGCGGGTGGTCCAGTGGCTAGCTGCGCTCGGGGCTGGGACAGGGAGTGGCGGTGGACGGTGCTGCATGTCCTAGACAAGGTTGGCAGGGCTAGTTCTTCCTCTAGCTCGCTGGCGACATTGGGGTTGGCAAATGGGCTCGGCATGGTCACCATTAATGTCTATGCCAAGCTCACAGTGGTGTTAAGGCTTGTTAATTGGGCTAGATCATCTACTAAGAGTGTAGTGAGAGCTAGAGAGGGAACAAGGTTGACCAAATTCACTGCTCACTATAGTGTTTGTTGTTTGTTTGCTTCAAACAAGGTGTTTGATGAAATGGCCGAAAGAGATTCAAATTTGAATTTTGGATTCAAACTTGGTGGGTTTGCTAGGCACATACTAGGGAGTATCTGGTTAGTTGGATTAGTCAAGGGGCACTGGTTTGGTTGGGTTTTGAAAATGTGTGATCTTCACATATGATAAAGATTCAATTTTGAATTGTGATTTGAATGAGGTTGCCAAATGTTTCTGCAAGTTTGAAAGGTGGGATTTGATTCATTTTTACTTGGTATAGCAAGGGGTGAAAAGAATTGGAAAAGTTTCTGTTTGAAATCTTGGACTAGAAACACTCAAAGTGACCTAGTGAGCAAGATTGGCAAAAATGACCATTTGCCTTAATTGATTTGTTTTTGATTTTCTCTTTTTTTGTTTCTACTTGGAAATGTTTTATATGATGTTATTTTCATCTTTAAACCATTTCTTGGTATTTAGGTCAATCACACAAGTTCATTCATGCATTTATCAAATCACCACATACACACATGCATTCATACGATTTAAATTAATCAAAGTTTTTGTTAACCCTAATTTGAGTGATTAGAGTTTGATGATCATTGTTTTGTTTTTTGGGATGTTATAGAAACTTTGTTTTGATGCATATGTAGTCCTCTAGCAAGTTCCTATTGTAGTTGCTCATCATTTATCAACTTAGAAATCACTTGGTTTGATGGTTGTCTAAAAATTTCAGCAAAGAAGATGAGTGCTTATTCACTGAATCAATATGACTTGATGGTGCATGAGCCAATGAAGGTTCATCGCGAGGAGGCAGTTTTTCCCTCCATATACCCATGACATGAATTTATGAGAGCTGCGGGGATCCTCCAAGATTTCCAAACTTTGGTTACAAGTGCAGGGTTGGAGAACTTTGTTGAAGGTGAACCAATCCAATATGTTAAGCTAACCATGGCTTCTGTGCAGGACTTCCGGTTTACTTGGTCTACCTCTAATCCCATGGTCCATTACAAATTATATAATATGCCTGTCAACCTGCCTTTTGCTGATTTCTGTGCAGCAATTAGAGTACCTTAGTGGGGATCTTGTGAGAAGATTAAGGAGAGGCCCAAGTCACTTGTTGATTTATATGCTGAGATTTGCCAAGGTTTCGACTTCTCAAAGGAAAGTGGTAAAATTCGGAACATCCAGCTCCCAGCTATTAGATACTTCTCATATTTTATTACCGAGTGTGTTCTTACTAGAAAGACGGCTAGAAAGTTGTCTTCTTTTGATCTAGCTTTTATTGCAGCTGCTCTGAATAGGAATAGTTCTTATAGTTTGGGTGCTTTGATAGCTCACCGTCTCACCACCAACCGTGAGAATGGTGGAATTCGTGGAGGTCTCATTGCTTCTAGGTTGCTAGCTTTCCATGGTTTAGAGCCTCATTATTCAGATTTTCAGTTTTCCATAGAGAGGCTTGATATTGAATCCATGATTCAGCATGGTTTTGTTTATTTGGGGGATAATGTGAGAAGTTTGCCATATGAAATATCTTTTGTCTAGCAAGGTCGGAGAAAAGGTAGGAGTGAGAAAATAGTTTATTTGCCTGCGCCTGCTTTGTTTAACTTTGATAACAGGCAAGGATGGTCACTTACGGAGGAGGAGGTTGACACTTATGTGGAGGAACTCACCCAGCAAGAGGAGAATGTTTAAGAGGATGTCGAATACAATTAGGTTCAGCCCTCCAAATTGGGAGAGTCTTCATACCAGCAACCCTCATTTTATTGGGGCGCGTCTTCTTCTTTATCGCAGGTGCCTGACTATGATCATTCCTATGATGACCCACCAGCATGGGGTTACTATCCGCGTTATTGAGCCCCACTTAGGCCAAAATCCTAAGCTTGGGGGGAGGTACACCGACATCACACTCATATATATATCATGTTCGGTCGGTTCTTTGTATATCCATTTGTTTTCGCTTTCTTTTTGGTTTTTGTTTGCTTCTTTCTAAAAACCCAAAAATACCAAAAATATTTTTGTTGTTTCTCTTGGTTTGTTTCTTTGCTTTGGTTTGCCTTAAAAGAAAAACCAAAAATATTTTGCTTTGTTTGGTTTGCTTTGTTTCTGTTTGGTTTTTCTTTGTTTGCTTGTTTCTAAAAAATTGAAAACACCAAAAATATTTGTTGTTCTTCTTTGGTTTTGTGAGTTCTTCGCAGGGTTCGGCCGTCCTCAGTGGATATTGGTCTTCATGTTAATTATTCAAGTCACACAAGTGAAGGGCAATAATGAAGATTAAGACAACTCGAGGTGTGATCAGAGGCTGGTAACGAACTCTATTTGTTTTATTTTTGTACATATACTCATCATTGTGAGCATGCTTAGCCTGTTTGTGTAAAGTGTATGTCATTATGGATGCTTAGTAGTTCTTGCTTGTCTATGATTAGCTCCGGCTTGCTAATAGTTTGTAGCATGTCATATGAATGTTTGTTTGCATTGTTTTATTAATACTTTGGTATGATATTGTGGTATCTTCCTCTTACTGTTCATGTGAATCGACTTGGCACATGCCCACGCATGCATATGACTAAATAAATAGTCAGTAAGCCTCTATGATTTATTTTGCCTCAGAGTTCTTGTATCATTTTCATGCCATAATTAGTCATGTTTTGTTGCAAGTATGATTATAACAGTTATTGCTCTCTCGTTTGTCGCTCCCTCTCTATTGCTAGCCTTCACTTGCACTGAGTATGTGCTCTACCTATGCTTCCAACTCCACAAAACCAATATTGCCAGCCGTGTCCACCATACCTACCTATTATCATCATTTGCTATTTTAGTGCATATTCCATATGCTGTGTTTTCTTCCAAAATAAAATGTTTGTCTGTTTTAAGAAAGTTAGTTAGTAAAGCTCTCACGAACTTGATGGCACACTTTATTCCTTGCGCTTAATAATCTTGAACCATTGTGACTAGTCCATGAAAGTTATATGCTTGCTTATTATATACTGGGAGTCAGCAGAACCGTGCTGTCATGGGGAACGCTTTCAACGCTTTTTGGATATCTCATCCAGTTGATTCCTTGCTCTTTTGTTTATGGATGTCGACGATGTGAAATAAAAGGAGAAGTTGTTAGTTCATGGAGTTTGTACATTATGTTAGAAAAATGCCTGGGCCACTAGCCTAAGCCATGCTTAATCATGGAGGTAACTTGCAGCATCACTATAATAAGCATCTATGAAGCTTCCTCAATAAAAAGCTATGCATATGGTAAATAAAAAGATTGCTGAGATGCTCATTGTCTGCTTGCCTTGTCATTTTGGTTATGGGAAATCTCATGTACCATATGCAAGGGGTACCCCGTTGGTGGTTCTCGATGATATGCATGTATTTACAATGACAAGAACTTTCAGGTGACCAAAGTTGAGTAGCATGTGGAGCGACCCTCGTACTCAAGGGACTTGGGATTTCCAGTCTATGGTCTGTCAAGCATATAATTCAAAGTGGACCTCACTTTCACCTTAACCACATGAAGATGCCTATGATAGGGGCAATGAGAGCTCAAAGCTAATGAGTACCTTCCTTTCAGCATTTGGAAGCCTTTCAAACCTTCACAAAAAACCATTTTCACAATTTTGTTGAGTCACCACTTATTCTATGAGCACCTTCTTGAGAGCATAGTTGCCATTCTTGTGTTTGTTCCAAAACTTGGTTAATTATGTCATGACTTTGATGCTTGTATCTCTGATATCTTTACTTCTAGTCTTCATATGAACTTCAGAGGTGCCTCGGCATTTTGTAGAGGTCCCAACCTTTAATAAGGTAGAGATCCCTGTGTTCACAATGCTAGTCCCTGGATCAATAGCTAGCATCCACAGTTAAGATGTAATATCAAGAAACAAAGGTCATAATACAACTTTATAACCAGGAATGAAATAATTCATTACATCTTACATAGCTCATTTGGCTATCTCATTACAATGCAGCAGAAATAATTATAGCATGGAGTCCTTCATCTTCAAAGTGCCACGGGAAATCATGTTGGTTGTAGACTTGTAATCCTAATGAACACACTTTACTAACATCAAACAAACCTGCAACATAATAAGTTACAGCCACAAGGGTCAATACATTTGAATTGTATTGGCAAGTGATACTATGGTAGTATAGTGGTATCTATCATCTATATGCATTTGGCTAAGTGGAGATTAGGCTTTCTTTGCTCAAAATAGTTTTCCCTTATCATTTGAAAACACTAAGTTTTTGTTTGGCAAAAACTCACCCAAGGAACCACCAATAGAAATTGGTGAACCTTAAACCCTTGTTCAACCACAAGTTCTTAACTTAGAAAATTGGGATGAGGAGATTCTTGATAGCTTCCATGTCTTGATGCTCAAATTGTCCTTTGCCAGGGACATGGCTAAGTACTTAGATTTTACACTCTGCAGAGGTGGTGCACTTTCCCCACAAGACTTGGTTTCACCAAGACAAGATCTTTCAGAATCCTTCCCTTAGACCAGAATGGACGCGTTCCAACCTATCATCCCCTACCACCAACTGTCCATTTGGCTAAGTTATTGCAACCTATATGATCCAGGCAGAGCCCATAATGCCAAGTGGCTGCACTTGAAGCTTCTCAACATTTTACATCTCAAATCTCTTTGTTCCTGGGTGGCATTCCACAAGTGAGATACCAAGTTTTCCCCAGTATACTGGAATTGGTGATTCCCAAGTTTTCCCTAGCATACTGGACTTGTGTAACCACTCAACACAAACCTTTCCTTCCATTCCACCCAGGTGATTCATTCACTTAGTTGTTTTATTAAACAAAACACAAGTCCTTGACTTAGAAATATTCCATGGCATGAATATAATCCACCCTTGTTTTCTACTAGCTAAGCTAAGCATGATGGTAGTAGGAAGCTTAACTTAGGAAAATTCTTACTAAGGTTTCATCTACTAGGATTTCCCATGGCATAGTTTATACTTAGCAAAAACCCCATGCAAGTTCTACTCAAAAATATCACTAATGCATAGTGAAAATAATGGGAAAAAAGTATGAAGCATCACTTGCCTTTTGGTAGGGAATATAAGTTCACTCTTTGATCTTGCAATAGTCACACTCTTCAAATTCCACTACAATTCAATCAAGCAAGCAAATATTCAATCTACCATTCAAGCAATCATCACATGAAATAATAAAAACAAAGCAATGCATGCAAACATGCCAAAGATTGTTTTATTTGGAAAAGTGGTTTCTAATAGGTTATAAACATTTGAAAACACCTATTGGTCATTTATAAAAGTGGTAAAACCATTTGATATTAAGTTGGTGAAAAATGGCCACGTCAAATCATTTTTGTTTTGCTAGAAAGGATTTAAATCCAAGAAATATTCTCTAGTGTTTGGCAAACACATTTCTAAACACAAATGTTAGTGTTTTATGGTCAAGTGTTTAATATTAAAACCATTTGCAAAAGGTTTCACCTATAAACCATTTTTATACCAAATCAATATTTTATGTTGTTGAAAATGCTTTTTAGCAAAGTAATAATTTATAGGGTTCATCACATATATTTTTAAATCTTAAAAACTTGGTGTTTAGGGTCAGAGAGTTTAAATCAAATCATTTTCCAAAGGTTTTACTCAAAAAGCATTTTTAAAACATAAACATTATTTTTATTTAACTAGAAATGCTTTAATTCAAAGATTCATTCTTTAACTTCACAAAATACATTTTAAAATCCATAAATTGGTTTCTATGGTCAGTAGGTTCAAAACAATCCGTTTGCCAAAGATTTTATCCTAAAAAAAATTCTAGAATATTTTGTATGTTCAAATTATGCCTACACAAGTTTCTGCAAATACAACCAATTTTCCAGAAGCAATTCATTAAACGAAGTGCATGGTTGGATAGTACTTGTTCTTCTGATTCCATTGATATAAAATTTGCAAAATTTGGACGTGTAGACTTAAAGTTATGAAATTTACAAATTTGAACATCTAATAGAACAAATCTTGGTTTTAAAACAAACTCTAGGCGACGCGTCGTTTTTTCATTGGTCCATACCAATTCGCACGGATCAAGCGATACTGGCCGTAGGATCTAAAGGGCATCGCATGGATCTTATTGAATGATACCTCTTCGATTAAGTTTCTATCAGGACCACTGGATCTAAATCGAACGGTGCACAGACGAGTGACCAGGGTTGGGCGGCGCGCGACGGTGTCTAGCGGCGGCGCTGCTCTGGCGGTGAGGTTGCCGGTGATACAGGAGGTGAGAGGAGGAGGGAATAAGCTCACCAGAATCGCTGAAGATTGCTGAGGCTCAACGTGTTCGTGGGGAGACATGGGGCACACTGGTTCGTCCTGAATCGCTCGCCGGAGTTCGAGACGGCGTCGGGCACGCACTGTCAGGGTCGAAGGCGAGGTTGTAGGTCACGCGCGAGTACTTGGCGAGCACCTGGAGATTCACTAGACACAGGTGAATAAGTTGGCATGAGTCTCTGGTCGAGGCGCGCACTGGTTCATGCGATAAAGCTCACCGGAGATGTTGCAGACGGTGGTGGCGAGGAGGCGTCCTCGTTGCTGAGCGTCTGAGGCATGCGCGGGCAAGCCAAGTCTACTGCGGGGTTCAGGGGGTGATGGGGAACAGGCTCGCATGGTCGAGGGGGCAAGGCGCGGTGAGGAGTGGCCGAAATCGCTCGCGAAGCTCGTCGGAGGCCGCAGCAGTGCAAAAGGAAATTGGAGCAGCCCGGTGGCTCTCTGGTGGCGTTGGTTGGGGGAAATGTAGGGGAGAGGTGCTGGTTAAATGGGAGTAAACAAGGGGAAGAATTACTGGCGTGATTACGCGAATTGAACCGCGGATTAACGGGCAGAAACGGCCGGCGAGGTCAGTGGGAGGGTGAGGAAGATGGTCTGACTGGTGGGGCCATTTCGTCAGTGTGAGAGGGGAAGAAGGAGTCGGGTCCAGCCGTTAGTGGCGAAGCGGGTTCGTTCTATGGTGAAAAACGTTTCGTGTTAGAGAGAGGGAGAGTGGGCTAGTTGGGCCAGTGGGCTGGGCTTGCTGGCTAGGCTAGCTTCTTTCATTTTTTTCTTTTCCTGTTTCTTTTTCTTTTCCCATTTTCAATTCTGTTTTGAATTTGTTTAAACAGTTCAAACAACCATTTGAATTCAAAACCTTCCAAACCTTTCAGTAAGTTTTTAATATGTTTTAAACATGTATTTAAATCCCTTTTTTAGGAATAATTCCTTTATTTATTCATGGTTTATATTTTATTTTAAAAAAATAGGCTCTTGCCCTAATTCAAATAAGATTTTAAATATAAATTCCATTCTTATTTAAATTCAAATCTTTATCAAAACCTTTTCAGTAGGTTTATTTATTTAATAGGGTGTTTAAATAACTCACTTTGAATTATTTAAAGTATTTTTTTATGATTATTAATCATTTAATTTAGTCAATTGTCTTTATTCAAATGGAATAGAATTTGGTTAATGCCATTTTATTTTATTTGAAAATTCTCTATCCTTTTATTTTATTTGGATTTGGATTATAATTATTCCATTTGCTTATGGACTTGGCCAAGTTTTAATTTGGCTTTTAAATATTCCCTATTAATTATTTCTTTCTTTATCTTATAAAATCCATATCTTTTATTTATAGATCCAAACTTGGTGATTCCAATTTTGTAAAATCTTATTTAATATTTATTTATCCTTATAAATCTCTTTAGGATTAATTGCTCACAATTTGGTATGGATTTTAGATAGGTGCTTTATTAGCTTTAGGAATTTAATTTCCTTACCTTATTAAATTCATAAGATTTTATCTATGGCTCCAAATTAAGTGAAACCAATTTCCATGGTGTTATGATATTTCTCTTTATCCCTTTTGATCATTTATAAATGTTTGTTGACAAATCTTTATATGGATCAATTCCATAATCTTAGGGATATCTTTGAAATGATTTCCCTCCCTTGGGGTTTTAGAGTTTTGGTTTATTTTCCTAAGTGTTTAAATTTCAAGATGCATTTCACTTGATTTGAATTTAGTTGGATTCATATTTTATTCAAAGTTTGTTCAAGATGGGTTTTTAAGTTTCCATTTAGAAACAAAAAGTTTCTTTTCACCCTAAATTTCAACAATTATTTATTTTGTTTATTTATTTTTCACATTACAAAATTTGGAAAATTTTGGGATGTGACACATTTATATTGTGCTCTTCAAACAAAGGCAAGCGATATACCACTCTATCATACCTTATTATGAGCATTGAAATGTTGCTTATGTTTATGTTTCATGCTACTTATTATTATTGAGTTGGTTTCTCTTCATAGCTTGCAATGACTATTGAGTAGACTTAGTTGCATACTCTTTATTTTGAATTGTCTAAGCATCTACTCCTGTGATGAGAATATATACATCATATGAAGCAAAGTGTTCGTAAAAGTTCTTTTATCGCACTCAGTTTTCAATTGAATTGCTTGAGGACAAGCAATAAGCTAAGCTTGGGGGAGTTGATACGTCCAAAACGTATCTACTTTCTCGAACACTTTGCTATTGTTTTTCCTCTATACTTGTGTGATTTGGATACAACTAACACGGACTGACGCTATTTTCAGCAGAATTACCTTGGTGTCTTGTTTTTGTGCAGAAAATGAACTATCAGGAAAAATCTCGGAAAATATGCCAAAACTATTTCTCACCAGAAGATCCACGGAGCTAGAAGGGGAGACAGGGGGAGGCCTGGGGGGCCCAGACCCACCCCAGGCACGGGCCCAGTAACCTCGCGCCTGGGGGAGGTTTGGCCACCCCAGGCAGCTTCTCGGCCTCCCTTCGTGTCTATAAGTTGCCTTCTGACCTAAAAACAGAGGGGGGGGGGGTCGATAGGTTTCCAAAAAGAGTTTCGCTCCGCCGCCGCCACCAGAAACCAAGATTCGGATCCAGAAATCCCATTCTGGCACCCTGCCGGGACGGGGAATTTGGAGAGGATCATCGCCATCGTCATCACCAACGCATCTCCATTAACCACCGATGTTTCCCTCATCCATGAGTGAGTAATCCCCCGCTGTAGGCTTGGAGATGGTAGGGATTGGATGAGTTCTATCATGTAATCGAATAAGATCTGTTAGGGGCATAGTGCCTAGTATCTCTATTAGTGCTATTTGACTTTGTTGCAACTTGTTATGATTAATGCTTGTCACTAGGGCCCGAGTGCCATGATCTCAGGTCTGAACTTATTATTGAATCATTATGATAGTATTGTTTATGATCTTATCTCCAAGTTGTCTACACATATCATTGTCCGGATCCAAAGGCCCCAAAGTGACAATAATTGGGACAACCAGAGGGGGTGGCTATGGTGTGAGGATTACATGTGTTAATGGAGTGTTAATGCTTTGCTCCAATGCTCTATTAAAAGGATCACCTTAATTGCCAGTAGTTCCCTAGAGGCCCCGCTGCCACGAGCTGGCTGGACAGAAGATGTTGTGCAAGTTCACATTGCGATCACGTATGACTATATATGGAGCACATGCCTAGGATTGTTTAGTACTTGGATGCTTATTATTATTTATCTGCAATGCCCTAGTTCTTTTAAGTTACATGTTTAGACTCGTCCATGCAACACCTGTCCATCCATCCCTATGCCTACCGCACTCGAATCCCACTGTTTACGGTTACTGTTACTATTGCTACTGTTCACTATTGCTATTAGTGCTGCTGTTTGTGTTGCTTTGCTACTACAAACTGTTGATACTGATAAACTTCTGTGAGCAAGAACTATTTTCAGGTGCAGTTGAACTGACAACTCAGTTGTTAAGGCTTGCAAGTATTCTTTGTCTCCCCTTGTGTCGAATCAATAAATTGGGCAATACTACCCGCGAAGACTGTTGTGATCCCCTACACTTGTGGGTCATTAGTCTTCACAAGGGGAGTCATTACCTTCCTTTCTCTTTACTTTGTTTTTAGTTTGCTTTGTTTATTTTGCTTGTTTTTGTTTGCCTCTTTTCAAAAAAAAACAAAAAAAAATAGTTAGTTTGGTTTGCTTTCTTTATTCAAAAACACAAAAAAATTAGTTCCTGCTCTAGCTGCTGCTGTTTTTGGCTTGTCCACCTTTGCAAAAATGAACTCTGTTGAGAACACCAAGTTGTGTGACTTCACTAGCACCAACAACAATGATTTCCTAAGCACTCCTATTTCTCCACCTGCTCCTTATGCTACCTTTTATGAAATTAAGCCTGCTTTGTTGGATCTTGTGATGAGAGAGAAATTTTCTAGTGCTGGTTCTGATGATCCTGCTGCCCATCTCAATAGCTTTGTTGAACTTTGTGAGATGCAAAAGTATAAGGATGTAGATGGATATATTATTAAGCTCAAGCTTTTTTCCTTTCTCCTTGAGAGGAAAAGCTAAAGAATGGTTGCTTTCTTTGCCTAAAAATAGTTTTGATTCTTGGACTAAGTGCAAAGATGCTTTTATTGGAAAATACTGTCCTCCTGCTAAGATTATATCTATGAGAAGTGACATTATGAAATTTAAACAACTTGATAATGAACATGTTGCTACAGCTTGGGAAAGAATGAAGTCTTTGGTTAAGAATTGTCCCACTCAAGGACTCACTGCTTCGATAATTATCCAGACTTTTTATGCAGGTTTGAACTTCTCCTTAAGAAATATGTTGGATTCAGCTGCTGGATGTACTTTTATGGGCCTCACCTTGGGTGCTGCAATAATGCTCCTTGATAATATGATGGTTAACTACTCTGAATGGCATGTTGAAATAGCTCCACATGGTAAGAAGGTAAATTCTGTTGAGGGAACTTCCTCTTTGAGTGAAAAGATTGATGTTATTATGGCTATGCTTGTTAATGGGAAAGCTCCTTTAGATCCTAATATTGTTCCCTTAGCCTCTTTGGTTTCTCAAGAAGAGCAAGTTGATGTGAACTTCATTAGAAACAACAATTTCAACAACAATTCCTATAGGAATAATTTTGGTAGCAACAACAGTTATATGCCTTATCCTCCTAATAATGGAAATTCCTATGGAAGCTCTTACAATAATGCTAGAAGTGCCCCATCTAAACTTGAAGTCATGCTCAAATACTTTATTAGTAAACAAACCACTTTCAATAAGACTAAGGAAAAGCTTTTGAGTGCTGAGAAAAATATATCCTCTTTGTCTAAAGCTTAGTCCTCTTTGATTAATAAAATGGTTGCTAAACCTGAAACCATGGAAAACACCTTTGCTACTGCTCATGCCATACAAGTTACTATTGATGAAAATGTTAGGCTGTTAGCTCAACTTCATGCTAGGTGGGAAAGGGAAGCTGAAATTGATAGGAACAATAGTGTGTGCACCATAACCACTAAACCACAAGTAGTCCCTATTCCCCCTCCTACTATGCCTAAGCTTATTGATCCTACTACTAGTGATGCTAAGTTTGACTTTGATATCGATGGTTGTAATATTTCTGAAGTGATTATGTTTCTACAAAAGCTTGCTAGAAGTCCTGAAGCTAGTGATATGCATGTTGCTTTCACTAAACTCATTACAAATGCTCTTGTTAAGATTAAGGAAGAGAAGCTAAAACACAAAGCTTCTATTCCTAAGAAAGTAGAAGATAGTTGGGAACCTATTATTAATATGCAAGTGAATGACTTTGATCTCAAAGCTTCATGTGATCTTGGTTCTAGTGTCTCTATTATGCCTAGAAATATTTATGGAATTCTTGATTTGCCACCATTGGAAAATTGTTATTTGGATGTCCCACTCAATGATAATGTTAAGAAAGAAAATCATGGGGAGTATTAATGATGTTCTCATTATGGTTAACAATGCTTATGTCCCTGTTGATTTCTATGTTTTGGATGTTGAATACAATGCTTCTTGTCCTATTACTTTGGGAAGACCTTTTCTTAGAACAGTTGGTGCCATCATTGATATGAAAGAAGGCACCATTAAATATCATTTTCCATTCAAGAAAGGTATTGAACACTTCCCTATGAGGAGAGAGAAGTTGCTTTTTGCTCCTCCTTTGAAAGCAAGGTTTGATGTTAACGCTTCTTCATTTGAAAATACTTGATTCTTCTTGCTTCTTGTGCCTAACTTAAAGGCGTTAAAGAAAAGTACTTGTTGGGAGATAACCCAAGAGTTTACTTGTAAGTGTAAGAGGAGCTTGCATTGACTATGACTTAGACTTTAGCATGACATGCTAGGTGTTGTTTTGGCATTATGCTTAGTGATTATTGCTGTAGCATGTATTGTTCCAAACAATTGGGATTGCTTAGTGTGCCTTGAAGAAATTATGCATTGTTTTAGCATGCAAAAGCATAGTATTGTGGTATTCTCCTTTGATGCTTTGTTTGGGTTGACTTGGCACATGCTCACACCATGTTATGACTATGACAAGTCACCATTAGCCTCTATGAGCATTTAGTCCTTGACTTGTAGTACCACTCTTTGCTTTGATTAGTATGCTTTGTTGCTCTGCATGATTATGGCCATTATGCTCTCTTAGTTGGTTGCTCCCAGTCTTTTGCTAGCCTCCACTTGTATGAGTAAGTTCTACTCATGCTTCCAACTCCCAAGAAACCAAGTTATTTCAAAGTGTCCACTATAAACTCCTATGCATGGTGTGTTACACCATTCCAAGTATATTCTTGTTTTCAGCTATCTTCCAATTAAAAACTATTTTGTTATGTGAAAACTTAGTGATTAAAGCCCTCATGAACTTGATGGCACACTTTATATTCTTTGCCCCTAATAAACTTGAACCATTGTGACATCTTTGTTGTATATGCTTGTACTTATACGTTGGAATTAGCAGAACTGTGCTATCACGGGGAACGTTTTCAACATTGCACTTGTACTTTGTACTCAAGTTGATACCATGCTCTTTTGTCTATGGATGTCACTGGTGTGAAATAAAGAGGGAACTTGTAAGTCCATGGAGTTTGTATCCTGTGTTAGAGAAACACCTAGGCCGCTAGCCTAAGCCATGCCTAATCATGGTGGAAACTTGCAACATCACCATAGTGACATCTATGAAGCATTATTCTTATAAAAAAAGAGACGCATTGAGAAAAGAGGAAAGAGAGAAAAAACACCATATTCCCATGGTACATAAGAAGATTGCTGAGATGCTCATTGTCTGCTTGCCTTGTCATTTTGGTTATGGGAAAGCTCTTGTACCATGTGCAAGGGGTACCCCGTTGGCGGTTCTCAATGATATGCAAATACTTATAGTGACAAGAACTTACCTGGGCCCAAAGTTGAGTATGCATGAGGTGTGGCCCTCGTATTCAAGTGACTTGAGTTTGCCAACTTATACTTTGTCAAGCATATACTCCATCTTTGTCACTTTAACCTTAATCACTTCAAGATGCTTATGATAGGGGCAATGAGGGCTGAAAGCTAACAAGTACCATAATTTTTGGAAGCTCTTTTTGAAACCTGTAATCCATGCTTTATTTACAAAAAGGCCTTTCTTCCACCATTATTGAGTCTCCACCTTCTACCTTTAGGCACCATTAAGAGAGCATAGTTGTCATTCTGTGTGCAGTGTTCCAAAGCTTATTGATTAATGCATATTGTGATATTACTTGTTCTTGTACTATTTGTTTCTAGTCACCCTTGTGAACTTTGAAGGTGTCCTATGCATCTATATTGCTACTCTATGAGGGACAAGCTGATTGCCACTATGCTATGTTTTCTGCATGTGAAATAAACAAACGTTTTTCAATGCATGCTATTCATGATATTTGTTTGTAGCTTGCCATGTTGCATGCATAGTTACTATGTCCTATTGTTAGAATTCCATATTTCATGCACATGTTTAGAGTTCTTTGATCCCAGCTTTCAATGCTTGCAAATGGTTGGATCTTTATTACGAGGGTGCATGTCACCTCAAAAATTATTCTTTTATCACTTACCTACTCGAGGACAAGCAGGAGTTAAGCTTGGGGATGTTGATACGTTGGAAACGTATCTATAATTTTTGATGCTCCATGCTTGTTTAGTATCTACTTTGCTTTACTTGTCTACACTTTGAGGTGCTTTTTACATGTTTTCTGGTACTAACCTATTAACAAGTTGCAACAGTGCCAGATGCTTGTTTTCTGCTGTTTTTGGTTTCAGAAAAGTTAGTAAAAAAATATTCTCGGAATTGGACGGGAGAAATGTCAAAGTCAATTACTTTCCGTGGGAAACAAGAAATCTAGAGGGGAGACGAGGAAGCGAGCCAGGGCGGCCAGACCCACCCTAGGCGCGGGTGGGCCTTGCCCCGCTCCTGGGAGGGGTGTGGGGCCCTGGTCGCCACCTAGGCCTCCCTCTTCGCCTATAAGAAGCCCCCGATGCAGAAGCCCTAGGCACCCGATCAAATATCCATGAAACCGTTTGTAGCCGCCGCCACCATCGTCCCTAGATCGGGGGGATCTAAAGTTCTTCCCGGCACCCTGCCAGAGGGGAGATCATACCGGAGGCCTTCTCTCCGGTATGATGCGTGAGTAGTTCCACCTTGGACTATGGGTCCATGTAGTAGCTAGATGGTTGTATCTCCTCCTTCATGCTTTCATGTATAGATCTTGTGAGTTCCGTTCATGATCAAGATCGAATTTATTTGTAATCATGTATGTTGTGTTTGTGGGGATTCGATGGATATTGAGATTATTATGTTGGTTTGATTAATGGTCTTGTCTTTATGATTCTATCATGTCTGTGTTGTTTGTGATCTTGCATGCTCTCTGTTGTTAGTAGCTATCTTGGCCAAGTAGTTGCTAGTGACTCCAAAAGGGGGTATTTATGCTCGATAGTGGGTTCATGCCTCTAGTTTCCAAGGTAAGTGACAATAATCTCTTCGGTTGTAGATGTGTTGTTGCTACTAGGGAGAAAACAATGGTCTCTTGTTCATGGAACATGTGGACTGTTTACCTTACACACTTTGCTTAAAGCAGTTGTCTGTTGCTTGCAACTTAATACTGGAGGGGGTTCGGATGATAACCTGAAGGTGGAATTCTAGTCATAGATGCAGTTGGTTGGTGGTCTATGTATCTTGTTGTATTGCCCAATCGAATCTCATAGGATCTTTCTGACTAGTAATTGCATTGTTATGCCTTGCTTAGTTCCTGTCAATTGCCCTGTTGTAATTTGTTTACCCTTCATGCCATGTTGTTTATCTAAGGAGAGCACCTCTAGTGAACTATGGACCCCGGTCCAATCTTTACATTTGATACATCTTCCATTGTTACTTGTTTACTTGCTGCAAACCATTACCTTCCATGTTGGGGATATGCTATATGGGTATCCTCATAGCATGTCTCTTATCCGACTAACCCGGGTGGCCCATAGTCGGTAGCATGGCCTATGGCCTGTTGGGCGGCCCAGTTAGGTGGATCCAGAAGGGAGGCCCATGCCGGATAAAGGAAGGCTACGGTGGAGTCACCAGCGTACCCGGAGCCTTGGAGTGCAAGATACACAACACTAGTAATAGACGGTGTAGAACTCTGTAACCTGTCCGGATAGGACTTTTCCCTGTAACCCTAGGACCTGACGACTATATAAGCCGGGCCTATGAGAGCCTTTAGGGCACAACCTAGTATCATTTTACACACACCTCGCATAGCGAACCTATCTCTGTAACTCGGCGTATTGCCATTATAGTGATTTATAGCAGGAGTAGGATTCCGCCACCGTTGTGGGATCTGAACCTGGGTAAGATGTGTTACCTTGTACCCGTCAACCGTCCGCCTTACCCCACGTCTCTAAACACGCATTGTGAGGACCCCGTGGGGCAAGAGGCGCTTCAGGATCTTCAGCGGGCGAGGACCAAGATCTTCGCGGGAATCGGCGAAACCGTAGCCATCGGTCGTGTTCTCTTCTCTGACAACGTTCCGATCGTCCCCCCCCCGACGAGTTCTGGATCCCGGCGAAGACGAACCCTACACGGTGTTCGATCGTTACTATCGGAGACATCCACCTCTTCATCGGCGAAACCGACTCAGGTACTAGTTCCCTGGGAGTCGGAGGAGCATCAAGACCCGCACGGACCGCCTATGGGCAGGATACGTTCGCGGAAGGATCGATGTCGGATCTCTCTTCGGAGTTTGCCGACAAAGATCGGAAAAATTCAAGGCCTACCCAAACCGCCCCTGTGCAGGATATAAAGGTGGAAGATCACTGCAAACCCGCCGGCTTCGCCCGTGCATCCGGACATCAGAGATCCAAGTTCGTCGGTGTGTTTACCATCTTCGATCTGGCGCGCTGCGTTCAGAGAGAGGGCGAAAACCCCCGCGACTACCTCGCCAGGTGGCTCCGTATACGGGACGACCTGGCCAACTACCCCAATGATGATGCCATCTATCACTTTGTGGAAGGACTGGACCACGGCACGCTTCTCCGACATTCTCTAAGACGGCAACAGGCGTCAGGACGCCTCACCTTCGAAGGCATGGTGAACACCGTCAACAACTACGCGGAGGCTGAAGCGACAGCTCAGACAGCGCTTGCGCTCATTGACGGAGCACCTCCGATTCAGCCACCACCACCGCCTCCGGCCGCCATCGTCGCAGCAGCACCACCACCTCCAGTCATCATCGAGGCCGTTGCACCTCTACCGCCCGTCATCGAGGAAGTCTTGGCACCCTCCGACTCCGTCATTGACGCACTTTATGCTGATTTCAGTGCAGATTCAAAGGAGATAGACTTCAGTCCAGAAGATCTAGACTCCGCTATGCAGGAGATGGAGGAGGAGTACTCGCGCGACGAACATGCTAATAATACCGTCATGTCTCGAGGGCTGTTCGTCACCATAGGGACAGCGATGGATGAAGACTAGCCCGGGCAAGCTCCGCATACGGCGCTGGATAAGGGGAAGGGGCCACTTATTGCTGCTGACAATGATCGTGCAAGAGTCATGCCTCCTTCGCCTAATCCAGTGCAGCAGCCGCAAGAACTCGGCACCGGTCTGAGCAACAACAACACCGCAAACTTGCCGCCTCCAGCATCCACGTCGGCAGCAGTCCACGTGACTCCCGCTGATAGAGTGATGTATGGCAATCTCCTCGTGGAGCCACTAACTGTTGATCATATCCGGAACGTGACTCAGCTTGACGAGAAGCGCCATCAACTGTTGGAGGAAGCGCAAGCCATCGCGGAGCAAGGCGCTAAACTAGATCGAGATCTGGTCAACGCGCAGAAGTCCATAGAGAAAGCAAGAGCAATGGAGGCCGAGTACAAGACTCTGCTGCAGCATCAGAAGGCTAAGAAGGCTCCGGCTCGCGTCATCAACGATCTTGGTGTACGGCGCAACCTAGGATGGGCTCCCTCAAAGCCGGCACAGGACAAGCCATACATTGACAGTGAAGGCAAGCAGGTGATGCCCACCCCACTCCTTAACCTCGCCATCGCCAAGACCCTTCTGGAGCAGGATAGATCGCCTGAGGCAGTGGAACAGGTCTATGACCTAGTGGCCAAGGCGGTAAAGCAGCAGGAAAAGGCCACCTCTCAGAGGCTTGAGTCTGACCCAGCGCTCTGCCGATCTAGCCAGTACAAACCACCAAGGGACGGATCTCCTCAGGATGTCGGATCGCAGACGGGTTCATCAGAACGAAGACGGAGGGACGCGCGCAACAAGAAGGATGCTATCCCCATATCCTCCGACCACGGAGAAAGATCCCAACCTCGCCGCCCATCGCCACCGCCCCGATCCCCCCGACGTCAGGAAGACTACAAGGCTCACCGTCGCACGGATATGCCCCCACCAAAGCAGTGTGGCATCGTCATCCGCGACAACACGGAGCAGACCCGTCATTTCGGAAAGCACAACGAAGGACATAAGAGCAGGTCGCGCCATGACCCTCCGCGTCCGACAAGCAACCGCGACAGGCGCGAAGTGTCGCAGGAGGGTAACAACAAGAAGGCTAACCCACCGCCATCTCTGCCTCCGTCGCCGCCAAGCAGTCACCATGGCGGAGGGGGTCCGCGTCGTTCATGAAGGCCATCCCCTGTTGACAAAAAGAAGAAGAACCCGGAGCCATACGATGCACGTTCACGGATCGATAAGATCCACGAGGCCCGGGAAGGACCATACCTGGGACCACGTTGCTTTGGACCTGGAATACGGTCCGCAACTTACCCCAAAGGATTCCGGATTGACAAAACCATCAAGCCCTATGACGGCACCGCCAAGCCTGCCACATGGTTGCAAGACTACGTCAACGCGGTGGAGATTGCCGGAGGCAACCCCAACGTCGCCGTCAAGTACCTCCCGTTAATGTTGGCGGGAACGGCCCGTCAATGGATCGACGACTTGCCGGAGAAATCTATCTACAACTGGCTGGACATGCAAGAAGCGTTCACCAAAAAATTTGAGGGTACATACAAGCGTCCCTGCACCGTGGGTGATCTACAGCGGTGCGTGCAAGAGAAAGACGAGACATCTCGCGCCTACCTCTCCCGCTGGCTGGATATGAAGAATTCCTGCGCAGGAGTGCACGCCCAGACCGCCATGGCCGCCTTCATCGATGGGTTGGAAAGGGGCACGTTAATCCGACAAAAGCTGAAGCGCCTGCAGGACAATCATCAGTTTGACTTGAATCAGATGATTCAGTTAGCTAGTGAGTTCGCAGCTGCCGACGACGACGACGCTCGTGGCTCTTTGCCGGCAACGGCCGTTCCAACTCAAGCTCGGAGGAACAGCAGTACAAAGCGGAAAACCGCTCCAGAAGAAAAACAATCTACCGACATGGTCGCCATGACTTTTGCAGGACGAGGAGAAGGCGGACAACGTGGCCGAGGAAGGGGAGCAGGCCGTGGGCAGCAGCGAGGAAGTGAAAGCAACTCGGCGTCGCTTCGCGTTCCCCAACCCTACGAAGAGTACCGCGATATGCCGTGTCTCGTACACCTCGACGCCAACGGTAAGGCCACCCATACCAATCGACACTGCAAGTTCGTCAACGACCTCAAGGAAGACCCGGAGTCCGGCTATAAGCGAAGTCGGAAGAACAGACTGCGAGGCAAGGGCAAGGGGAAGAAGAAGGAGGAGGAGTCCAAGGATTCAAGTGACATGGACGAGGACGTTGACCCCAAGCACGCCACCAAGAGCGACGACAAGGGCAAGAACCCCTTTGCTAAGAAGGCCCCAGTCTACCACACTTTCCTTGGCACCCCCACTGTCCGACAACAAAAGACCTCTTTAAGGATCTTGATGGCTACTCTCCCCCTAGTTCCCCAATACCTGCGCTGGTCGGAGGTTCCAATCACTTGGGACAGGACAGACCACCCAGACCTTGTGCCCACGGAGAACCAGTACGCCATGGTCATCAACCCATTGATTGACGGCGTGGAATTCACCAAGTGCATGGTGGATAGTGGAAGCAGCATCAACATTATGTACCTGGATACACTGCAGAAGATTAACTTGACGGAGGAAAACCTAAGGCAGACTAACACCGTGTTCGATGGCGTAGTTCCTGGACGGGAGGCTCGGTCCCTTGGGTGCATCACACTTCAGGTAGCCTTTGGCGACATTAATAATTACTGCCAAGAGCGCATGACCTTTGAGGTGGTCCCCTTCAAGAGCGTGTACCACGTCATATTCAGCCGCGACATTTTCCACACATTCATGGCCAAGCCATGCTTCGTCTACAACAAGCTCAAGATACCCGGACCAAACGGTGTCATCACCATATCCGGAAGCTTTACCAAGGCAAGGGACTGCAAAATCAACGAAGCAGCCGTTGCAAAAGATGTCCTCTACAGCGAAGAATTCAAGGAGATCCAGAGCAAGGTCAATGACTCAGAGATGCCCGCGTCGAAGAAGCAAATCTCCGACTCCGCTCCTGCGTTCAAGGCCGCCATCGAGACCAAGCCGGTGGAACTTGTGGTAGGCGATGCCTCCAAGGTCACCGCCATTGGGACGAACCTGGATCCCAAATAGGAAAGCACGCTCGTCGAGTTCCTCCGTGAGAATAGGGACATCTTCGCCTGGCAACCTGCCGACATGAAAGGTGTACCTAGGGAACTTGCCAAGCACAGCTTAAACATAGATCCAAAATGTAAACCAGTGAAACAACCTCTACGACGCTTCGGAGATGAGAAGAGACGCGCCATTGGGAAAGAGATAGCTAGGTTACTTAAGGCTGAGTTTATCCGAGAAGTCCTTCACACCCGATGGGTGGCCAATCCTGTACTTGTCCCCAAAAAGGGAACCAATGAATTAAGAATGTGCGTTGATTACACCGGCTTGAACAAAGCATGTCCCAAAGATCCGTTTGCTCTGCCTCGCATTGACTCGACGGCTGGCTCGGAACTTTTGTGTTTTCTCGATGCATACTCAGGATACCACCAGATCAAGATGAGGAAGTCGGACCAATTGGCCACTTCGTTCACTACCCCATACGACACATTTTGCTATGTCACGATGCCCTTTGGGCTGAAAAACGTAGGTGCTACTTACCAGCGGATAATGCAACATTGCCTTCACGACCAAATTGGTCGGAACGTTCACGCCTATGTGGACGATATCGCGGTGATGTCTAAAAAGTCAAACGACTTAATCTCTGACTTAAAAGAAACCTTTGATAATCTCCGGAAATACAACATGATGCTCAACCCTAAGAAGTGCGTCTTCGGGGTTCCAGCCGGCAAACTGTTGGGCTTCATCGTTTCCCAGCGCGGAATCGAGTTCAACCCGGAGAAAATCAAGGCCATGTTAAACATAAACCGTCCGACATGTCTAAAAGACATCCAACGACTAACAGGTTGTGTTGCAGCAGTTAGTCGGTTCATCAGCCGACTTGGAGAGAAGGCTCTGCTGCTGTACAAGTTACTGAAGAAGGCGGACAAATTCACGTGGACGGACGAGGCAGATGCAGCATTGAAGCAGCTCAAGGAGATTCTTTCCTCAACGCCCATCCTTGCAGCACCCGATCCTGGCGAGCCCCTGTTAATTTACATGGCGGCAACCAACCGGGTTATCAGCATCGTCATCGTGGTAGAGCGGAAGGAACCAGGCTATGAGCACGAAGTTCAACGACCAGTTTACTATGTAAGCGAGGTCTTGACGGAGTCCAAGCAGCGTTACCCGCA
Source organism: Avena sativa (assembly GCA_916181665.1). NCBI lineage: Eukaryota > Viridiplantae > Streptophyta > Magnoliopsida > Poales > Poaceae > Avena > Avena sativa. The sequence continues at coordinate 204,553,351 of OV702282.1, forward strand.
CTACCAAAAGATAGCTTATGGAGTATTCCTCGCTTCGCGGAAGCTGATGCATTACTTTCAGGAGCACCTAATCACAGTAGTGAGCAAGACTCCACTGTCCGACATTATCAACAACAACGACGCTACAGGAAGGGTCGCGAAGTGGGGCATCGAACTTGCCGCCTTCGAGATCACCTACAAAAGACGCGACGCTATCAAATCACAAGCCTTGGCAGATTTTATTGCAGATTGGACGGAAATGCCGGATGCCACTCCGTTGCCGGAACCAGAGTACTGGGTGATGCACTTTGACGGATCAAAGCTGCTCAACGGCTCGAGGGCGGGTGTATTGCTACAGTCACCAAAAGGAGACAAGCTACACTACGTTCTGCAGATCCACTTCGAGGCTACAAACAACATGGCAGAGTATGAAGCACTCATTCACGGACTGCGTGTAGCCAAGGATATTGGCATCAAGCGCATAGTTTGCTGTGGAGATTCCGACTTGGTTGCCCAGCAGGTGGCTGGCACCTGGAATGCGCGGAACCCTATGATGGCGGCATATCGCGACGGAGTGGACGAGATAGCCAAGAGCTTCTTGGGCTACGAAGTCAAATATGTACCTAGGGAGCAAAACGAGGCGGCTGATTTGTTATCTAAGCTTGGATCAGGGCGCAAGCAAATTCCGCCAGGAGTTTTCCTAGAGCATCTACGCACACCATCCATGAAGGGCGCCGACATCGACAACCTGGATAGAGCTGATTCTTTCGTCAACATGGTGACAAAGACCCCTCCGGCTTGGACTAAACCGTTCATGGAATATCTCGAACATGGAACTTTGCCCGACGACGAGGTCGAAAGACGGCAGATAGTACGACAAGCAAAGGGTTATACCATAATCAATGGGAACTCTACAAAAGGAGCACTACTGGTGTATACCTAAAGTGTGTTTCCCAGCTAGAAGGTATGGAAATCCTACGCGAAATCCATCTCGGAGATTGCGGGCATCACGCTGCTCCTCGATCATTGGTCGCGAAAGCCTTCCGGCAAGGATTCTACTGGCTGACCGCGAAGGCGAACGCCGACAAACTGGTTGAAACATGCACAGGATGCCAGTACTATGCCCGACAACCACATGTTCCTGCTGAAGAATTGCGAACAATACCAATAACTTGGCCGTTTGCAGTCTGGGGGCTAGACATGGTAGGACCTTTACAAATGGCACCGTGTGGGTTTACTCATCTGCTTGTAGCAGTTGACAAATTCACCAAATGGATAGAAGCTAAACCCATTAGAAAGCTTGATGGGGCAACTGCCCTTAGATTTGTCCGGGATCTAGTGGTGAGATTTGGTCTCCCACATAGCATCATCACCGACAATGGAAGCAACTTGTCACTCGGAGAAGTGGAGGCCTATTGCTGGGACAAAGGCATCCGACTTGACCTTGCATCTGTGGCACACCCACAATCCAATGGTCAAGTCGAGCGAGCCAGTGGATTAATTCTGCAGGGAATCAAGCCACGTCTTGAGGCACCGCTACATAGAGCAGCTGGAGCCTGGGCGGAAGAATTGCCATCTGTGCTGTGGAGTTTACGAACTACACCCAATAGATCTACCGGCTACACCCCTTACTTCATGGTATATGGAGCAGAAGCTATCCTCCCTTCCGACATCCTCCACGATGCACCAAGAGTTGCCGCCTATGAAGAAGATGACGCTGAAGAATCCAGATGCCTAGATGTGGACCTTCTCGAGGAGGAGCGCGTTTTGGCATGCCAAAGATCCGCCATCTACCAGCAGAAGCTACGCAGCTACCATAGTCGCCGCGTCCGGCATCGCTTGTTTAAAGAGGGGGATTTAGTGCTCCGACTTAAGCAGAAGAAATCGCACAAACTATCCCCGCCATGGGAAGGACCGTTCATCATAAGCAAGACGCTGCTCAATGGGTCTTACTACCTTGTCGACAATCGTGAGCTCAAGGATAGACCCAACGAGGATCATAAGCGTAAGCGACATGACCCGGATGATGACTACCCGGAGCTTGATCGGCCATGGAACATAGCACAGCTACGTCCTTTCTACACTTAGCATTTTTTATCTAATCGTGTACCTCTTATATGATCAATGAAATAAAGCTCTTTGGTTCACTCATATTGCTGAGTCTTTTACCTCCTTTAGTGTTCATTTTTGGATCATATAAACCTTTATGCACAAGCTTTGCGATTGCACTTGTGAAAATTCCGCCTATGGGCGTTAGCTTAAGTTTTCTGGTCTACACGTTCTTTGTTGTTTTTATGTGGATTCTGGAGTAGTGACTTTCGGCACTCATTGTCGGCGATTTTGTGCTAAGGTTTTTGACGGTGCCATTGGGTATCATCGCCTAAGCGCATGGTTCCGACAACGAGTCTTCCGACTCACGAAAAGTCAAGCATAAGAACCAAAGTAATGGATAAGCCAGCGCTTGCTTAAAAAATATATACATGCTGGGCATTAATTCTTAAGTAGCAGGATACGACAAACATTGTTTTCCGCCTTAAGATTACATCACCAAGTTTTTTCAATGCACATTCCAGAGGTCAAACAAGAATTACAAAGTGTTTTTCACTCCTTGGGTGCAGGGGACTTGGAGGCCGCATCATCACCACCCGGAGATTCACCCTCAGCGTCACCACTGTGAGGAGACTCGGAGGATTCAGGGTCGGCGTTGTCAAGAAAGTTCCTGGGCACGAATACGTCGACGTCCACCAACTCGGCAACCTTGGTGTCATAGCCCGCGAGTGATGACAGGATAGCTTCATGATCGATTTTCTTGTCGTCATCATCTATGTCGGGGATACCAGATGTCACCGTGTCGATGTCGGCACCTTCATAGTGTGCCTTCACCATGGACAACGCCATCCTTGCGCCAGCCCGTGCACATGAAGCTTTCCATCTTGCGACACGCTCGGGGGCTCGACGCAGAATCTCTGAGTACTTCACCACGGAGTCCGAGGCCTTGATATAAATTTGGAGGGTTGGGCGATCTCCTTGGCTTGGGTGATGGCGGTGTTGATGAAGTTGCTGGCAAGAATCATGCATTCCTTGTCCGAAGGAGGCGAGCGGGTTAAACCCAGGGGGGCTGAAAATTCTGACAACGATTGCATGAGTTAAAAAATTCTAAGTATCCATATTACAGAGCTAAAAGGCGGAGGATACTTACTGAAGATGCTGGCCTTGGCCTGCCAGACGATGTCCGCCAAGGATTCTTTCTCTTGTTGGAGGAGCTTAAATGCCTCGCTATGGCGAAGGTTTTGCTCATCGGCAGCTTTCTTCTGATCCTTTAGGATCGCAAGCTCCTCCTTCAAGCGATTGATCTCAGCGGAGGCAGAATCCTGCAGGGCTTTCATGGAATCCTCATGCATCTTCAGCATTTGTTCCCTCTCCTTCTTAAGGATCTTGTTCTCGCTGTCCAGCTGCTGGATGTGCTTGGACTGCTCGACAATATTCTTAGCCTTGGCGACATGCTCTGCAAGTCGGAGAAAACACATTACACTGTGAGTACTTGAAGAAGGAAGGCACAAAAGTAAGAAGGAAATGCGCAAAAAGAAAACAGACTCTTGTTTTTGATGATCTGTTCCTTCAAGATGGCGGTTTTACCCTTTTCAGCTTCATGGTCCGCGCGCATCTTCTGGTACTTATCATTGTCCATGCCCCTCCGAGCATTCTCGTTCTGTGAAAACAAATACAAAGTCAAGTCGTTGTTCACTCTACTTGGAGCCCCTAGTCGGAGATTTTCCATCTAGGTGCTCGGGGGCTACAACGAGAGTTTTTAACTTAGCAATATGCTTAGCTTTTCTTTAAGCATCTAGTCGGAACTAATTCAGTTCTCCACTAGAATCTTGGGGGCTATAGTATGAAGTTTTAACTCGGAAAATGCTTAGCTTTTTCTTTAAGTATCTAGTCGGAACTAATTCAGTTACAACTAGAGGCTTGGGGGCTACAGCACTTAAAATTATGAACACTGTGTATGCTAATCTTAAAGCATCTAGTCGGAATAATTCATTCCATCTAAATGCTTGGGGGCTACAGTGAGAGTTTTTTCTAACTTAGTCATTCTTAGAGCATATAGATGCAAAACCAATGGTTTTTCGTCTACATCTTCGGGGGATATAGTGGGATACTCATATGAAATGCAAAAGGTAAAGTAAAACTTACAAGTGCGATGATCTTGAGGTTTGTAGCACTCTCGGCCAGCAGATTGCCAAAGTAAACACTGTTGCTTCGCAAGATGTCTGATTGTCGGAGTAGCTCCTCAAGACCGCACGTCGGAGATGACGGCACTCCTCCAGGAACCGTAGTTGTGCTACCCGGCGTTAGCACCGGGAAGATAATCTTTGGCAGTTGTAAGGGTTTCTGGGGAGTAGAGGCACCGCCTTCGGCAGATGTACCAGCAACCACCACCGCCTTGTCGCTACCGATGGCATCCTTAGCCAGAGCTTCAGCCATTTGAAGAGCAGCGCTCTCCTGCGTCGCCTGCTCGCCGACAACTGCGAGTTCGGTAGAGGCGCCAGAATCCACTTCCATGGCGAAAGGGCCTGGTGCCTCCTGGGCTTGGGAGCTTGTCGGAGCGGAGGAGGGCTTGACGGCAGGAGTAGCAGGGGTGATGGCGGGGGAGGAGTCGCGATGCAGCATATCTTTGATATTTCTAGAAGCCCCAAGAGTCTTGGAGGACTTCTTGAGGCTGGTCGTGGCTTTCTTCCTGAAACGTGCAAAATGCATAAGTACAAGAATAAGACAGTTAAACAAGGCAATGACGGAGAATAAGAAGCTTACACTAGGGGGGCGCTTTGGCAAACATCCCAGTGGCTTTCTTCTTTTCCGCCTCCAGGGCGGCAGTACTCTTTTTAGAGGCTCCACCCTCCGTCTTCTTTTTCTTGCCTCCGTCGGCAGCGTCATAGGTGGAGCTCTTCCGCTTTCGCGCCAACGGGGCATCATTGTCGGACACGACCGTGACTTCCTTCATCTTGGGATCATAGATTTGGGTGGCCAGGTTGTCCTCCTCTAGATCGCTAAGCTGTTAAGTGAGAAATCATCGTGTTAGACAAGATGGTATTAGCAATAGAGAAAAATTGGAGCAATGTCATACACGGAGAATAAATACCTACCTTTGGGCACTTTCCGTTTACGAACATGTCGTACGTAAGGGTGAAGCCACGCTTCTTGTCCTTCACCTTGACGATGTCCTTAAGACGGAACTTGACGGAGTCGCTCAAGAAGTTGTCCTCGGAGATCCGGAGGGTATCCCTTCGGTCGCCGGTGTACTCGTGCATGACCTTCATACGGTGCTGCAGAGGTTGGATCCTCCTGATGAACCAGCACATGGCTAGGTCCAAGCCGGTCAGACCCGTGTCTACAAACCATTCGATCCACCTTACTGCGCGAGAAGCGTTGAGGTCGGAGGGAAGGGAGGCATGAGACCACCATGTGGAGACTTCGGCGGCGGCTCCGTCCACGAAGTCCGGGTACGTTGCTTCTCGGCCTGACAAAGGAATGTCGGGGCCGTAGAAGTACGTCTGCTGCCAGTTCTTACACGACTCATGGCCGACAATGTCGGGGAACCGCCGGACAGGTCGGATCTTGAAGCTTATGGTGATGCAGTTTCTAAGCTCCTCCTTGCTGTGTCCGGCTTCACGTTTGATGGTGAAGAAGTAGACAAACAGATCTAACCTAGGCCTAATACCTAGGTAACCCTCGCAAAGTGCCGCGAAGTTGCTAAGCACTAGGATGCTATTGGGGGAGAGGTTGTGGGGTTGGACCTGGAAGTGATTCAAGACGGACAGGAAAAAGTGGGAGATGGGCAAAGAAACGCCGTGTACCAATTGCACCTTGAGGTATACCTTCTCTCCGGCTTGGGGAGAAGAGGTCACCTCGCTGGCCGGCACCGCCCGCCAGGCGAGCCCCTCCGTCGCAGGGAGGTAACCCTCAGCGATCATCTCTTGGATGTCGCGACCGGTGATGTCCGAGCCACGCCAGTCGCCTTTGTGCGAGTCTGGCTCCTCTTCCAGGGGCTCCAGTGCCGCCAGGTTATGGTCGCCGCCGGTGGTTTCTATCACCGCCGACGCGGGAATAACCAGGCCCTCTGGGGGCACGACGACGGAGCTCGCCGGCTTTGCCGCGGATTCGCTCGACGCCGCCATTGATGGAGATGAACCGCTGCTAGCCATGGAGGAAGGAGAGGGTGCGACTCGTGCAGGAAGCAGGGCTAGGGTTTCTCGAGGTTTTCGCGGAGAGCTCGAGGAGGCGCGCGACTGGAGGAAGAAGACGATGACGCGAGAGAATGGGGTGAAAAAGTGGCAAGTGTCCCACGGCCGCTATTTATCTTACTCCGCGTCAAGATTCGTGCAGCTAATCGGACGGTTGCCACGTAGACGACGTGTTCGTGAACATGCGCGGTAATTTCGCCACGTCTCCAACCGTCGCCGCCAACGGTTCATATCGCTCGCACGGGAAAATCGGCTATGATTACGTTCTCTGCATGTGTGAGTTACGAGGCGTCGCTGACCTACAACCTACGTCGTCATAACTGACATGGTAGATGAGCCGTCTCATCGAAGATTCCGATATGGACAGATTTAATCCAACAACGGGAGCGTATGATGGAAGATTCAGCATTTCTCCGACTTACTCGTAGAAGACGGATAAAACCTTGTAGGGTTCTTTGGGAGGACTACAAGATATTGCTTGACGATTTGCCGACATCCATCTAGACAGAGCATTCCACGGGAAGAGGCAAGACGGCGCAAGATCTCAGAGTTATCCGGGGGCTACTGTTGGGGATATGCTATATGGGTATCCTCATAGCATGTCTCTTATCCGACTAACCCGGGTGGCCCATAGTCGGTAGCATGGCCTATGGCCTGCTGGGCAGCCCAGTTAGGTGGATCCAGAAGGGAGGCCCATGCCGGATAAAGGAAGGCTACGGTGGAGTCACCAGCGTACCCGGAGCCTTGGAGTGCAAGATACACAAGACTAGTAATAGACGGTGTAGAACTCTGTAACCTGTCCGGATAGGACTTTTCCCTGTAACCCTAGGACCTGACGACTACATAAGCCGGGCCTATGGGAGCCTTTAGGGCACAACCTAGTATCGTTTTACACACACCTCGCACAGCGAACCTATCTCTGTAACTCGGCGTATTGCCATTATAGTGATTTATAGCAGGAGTAGGATTCCGCCACCGTTGTGGGATCTGAACCTGGGTAAGCTGTGTTACCTCGTACCCGTCAACCGTCCGCCTTACCCCACGTCTCTAAACACGCATTGTGAGGACCCCCTCCATGGCGTACTCGTTGGCAATACCACGCATTCCACACCATATGTTTAATCCTTTGTTACATCAAACCGGTGAGCTTGACAACCTCACTGATTCATTGGGGCAAAGTCTTGAGTTTGTGTTGTGCAGGTCTCCGCGTTGCTTGCAACACCTGTGTGACGTTTCCTTCCTCCTCCTGGTTCGATAACCTCGGTCTCAACTGAGGTAAAACTTGTTGCTTTCTCTTCACACCCTACGCTTGGGGTTACCAACGAAGTGCCACGTCGATCATCATCACTGTGTACTTTATGTACTAGTAAGTAAACAGTTATTATAACTCAATTTATTTAAGAAACCAATCACTTTTGATTTGAATTCTCCTCAAACTATTTGCTATTCAGGCCAGCAATGGTTTTACCTAATTACTTTAAGAAACAATTTATAATTCATGAGGGTACATAGCTAATGCTGGTGGCGCCAATTTGAGGATACTGCTATGGCAAAGGCATGTCCATATTGGCCGTTTCTTGGCGTGCCATCATTCGATGCAGGTACTGCTATGGCAAAGGCCTGTCCATATTGGTCGTTTCTTGGTGTGCCATCATTTGATGAACAAGGCTCTGGTTTATAGTGTTGGCTCCATGAGAACGTCCCATATTTTGGTTAGTTTTTGCTGATTTTTTTGTGGTAGCAGATTTAAAATTCAATAAGTCTAGGATTTCCCCAGATTTTTAAGCTCTGCACTTTGGAAACTTGGATTTCTCTAAGGACTAGGTTTTGCAGGATTCATGTAGTTTGGTCATACAGTTCAATATAAAACCATCTATTCAATTGTGATTGTGTATTAGTCAAATGTTGGCCTCTGCTACTTATCTAGCCATGTGTTCCATGTTATGATATGTATTGCCAAGGTTAATCCTATGCTTTATTAGCTTTCGGTGATCCATACTGTTCGCTAAGATCATGGTAAAGAAATGTCCACTATTTAGTAATTCCAGTAATGACCTGACACATTTGATTTGTGTTCAAGTAAAAGAGTAAAAATACATGCTAACAGCAAATACTACGTTGTTTGGTAGAGAGTGTAGTAGTTAGAATTAGACAAAAATGAGTAGTAGTTGGTACTCTATGTATAGTTAAATGCATTTTACTAACATGTGTCTTTATACAGTTGTATGAGAAGATAATATATCTCTACAACGTAGTCAAATTGCTTAATCGGTACTGCATTCATTCTTTATCAGGTTTCAGATCTTACTTTTAGGAAGATAGATTTCTGAACTTCTCTTCATATGAAGATATGCATCTTTTTTAGTCATGAAGATATTGCACACCGCAAAAGTTTATGCTATTGTGTATTTATATCGAATGATTTAAGAACTTCGGGCGTCATCATTTTCAAAACCATCCTTTTGCAAATGATACACGATACAGAATAGCTTTTTGTATTCCATATGTTAATCCAATGTTGGTACAGTTATATTTATTTAATACGAATCATTGTCTATAATTAATACTAAAAAGACTTTGCAACTGTAGGAGGACAACAAGCATCTCGGTGAGCATAAAGAAAAACTAAAGGATGTTCTTAATTAGGGCTTGCTGAGATGCTTATCTTAGTGTTGTTGCCCTCTTGATGGAACTTGATGCATGGTCGAATTAAATACAGGCTGTATTAGAGTAGTGATATTTGGTATGATTTCCAATTCAGTTTTGCATTAATTGATGTTATTGTTTTATAACCTAATGAGACTTGATCCATGATCTTCTTATCCTTCCAATTTAATTTTACACAATGCTTGATTGTCTTATTCTATAACCTTCGAGAACTTATATGTGATTTTGCTCATTCTTAAGGTGTAAGTATGATCGAATATATCATTGGGCTGTTGCAAATTATCGTCTTACTAAGAAAAGTTGACAGGCTATATATTTTGATGGTCGTATTTCCCTCAGTTTTCATGTCCACTGTATTTTCTCATATGCATAGGCATTTCATTTAACTTAGATTGATGTATATGTTCATGGTAGTGTCCTTTTGTCATCATGATAACATGGGATGTTTTTTATTTTTTATACGTGTTGTGTCAAAAATGCTTGTATGATCCTTAATTGCTTATGTATTGTACCACGATGTACAAAATACAGATGCAGTAAGTGTATAAAATGACTACTCACCTTTTGATTCACACTGTTGACTAAGGGCTTGTTTCATTGTTTAATTCACATGGTAGGAAAAATGGAGGGATGGGAATGAAGGATTGGTGTGGCATGCCCCATTGTATCCTATGGGAATGAAAACCATGGCAATTGGCATAAGAGGGTGTTTGATGGAAACTTAGGAAAGCCACAAGAATTTGATTGAAATTTGAGCTTTCAAACAAGTAGCCTTACTCACAAAGCTAGCCATAGGATTTTTCCAAGAGCTCAGACCTAATGAAAATTTTCCTACGAAATAGACTAGACAAAGTTTCATAGGAAATAATCCCACGGGTTCTATTCCTACGAATCAAATGATGGTGGTAGGAAAAATCCATAGGAACTCAATGCTATGAAAATCCTACAAATCAAACAAGCCCTAATTTTATATTTCACATCCAATAGGATCTATAAAATATAATGTATATGGGTTTATACAGAAGGCCACATGTTAGTGCAGCTGCAAGTAAATCTTGCTAACAGTTTTTCACGTTAAATATCCATGTCTTGTTTCATGCATTTTCCATGTACATATGTTGTTTGGATTTCACTATGGCATGGGACAGATTACTTATGAGCATCTACTACATCGATTTTTTTAGTAATGCTTTTGTGGCTATCGCACATCCGTGCTTTTCTGACTACAGGATCTTCCACTAGATCCTATTGGCGATATTCTTGGCAACAAAATAAGTTTCTGTGGTCTACTGTTGTAATAGTTTACAGCCAATGCTACAGATCAATATTGTAATCATTCATTGCCATAACAAGAGGATTTGCCAAGAAGTTAGTGATAAAAATATACTCTTGCTGAGGTCATTTCTTTGATAGTTGATTTGGTGTGCATTTCTTGTCACTGTCTGTGGGGCCGACTGCTGCCACTATGTTTCAGGTCGGATGACTTTGCCTCTGTGTAGCGTTCTGCTTCCATTCCTGTCTCAGCACATCTTCCGGGTAGACTCTGTTGTTTCCCCCTATACACTGTATTGTTGTATTCTTAAGATCTGTTTGTCATTGTAGGCTATAACTTCCCCCTATTTGGCAGCTACAATGTCACGTAAGAAGCACATGAGGCTTCATCTTCTAAGGAAGCCTATCCTTTTTGTGATGTGTTTATCTTTCCATGTCTTTTGCTAGCCTCAGACTTCCTTTTCTTCCTGGATTGATTTTCTGAGCATAGTTTCTTCTTATGTTGTCTAGGTGTCGGGCACTCAGGCCTCTGGTTTCTGTAGATGGCCGCCTTGGTAATATGTCTTGAACGTTTTGTTGCTAGGTTCTACTCTCATTGTTTTTATCCTTCGTCGTTGGATTGGCCTCTGTTTGCTTTATTGGGTTGATGTGTTTCTGTTTTTTAGTGCAGCTTCTTATCGTGGGAGGCTGTACCTTGGTGTCCCAGAGTATACTTGTTCTTACCGGCTGCTCATATGAGTGCGTTTACTCAAAAAAGAAATAAACTAAGCTGAAAGCTTGGTTGTGTACCCGCCTACTGAGGCCATTCTCACTGTGACCGTTTTCGGCTATTGGATCATGTATGGAAGCCCCACAGTGCCAACGGATGGGTATGTTTGATGGTGAAAAAACTGCCTGATCTCAGTCCAGTCCACCCTCGACCTAGGCACCTAGCACCCTTGTCTCTTCTCTCATGCTCCATCGTCGCCTTTCCTCTCACGCCACTCACCTTGATCCCCCCCCCCGCCATTGCTCTCCATGTAATCTCCTTCTTGCGCCACCCCTTCCCTCTCCTCACCTTGCATCTGAATGGCCATTCGCTGCCTCTCCTCTCAACGCGTTGAGTGCCTCATCTCTCCTGGCTATGGGACGGTGCTGGTGGAGAGACACCATGGCTCCGGCCTATTTACTAACCACTGTTTCACGCCTTCCAAAATCCGGACCCTTACCCTGCTGGGCGGTGGCCATCCTGATGAGGAGACACGGTGAAGATGTACCGTTGAACAGGGTGCTTGAGGTCGACTGGTTGAGAGTCGATCTATAGCCTCCTATGGAAGTTCTAGATCTCAGCCATAGCTCCATCTCTTTGGTAAGACCTCCACTATATCTCAGTATGACAGTATCTCCTGCTATATTTGTGCAACACCTTTTAGTTAAACTATATCTGATGCTGATTTGTATTATGGTTCAACTAAATTGATCTGAATACTTGGATCTGAATACACTAGAGCTCTCTAAATCCCGGTTATGTAACTAATTATGCAAACTTTTTAGATTCTGTAACTGTTGATGTGTTATTCATGCTAAATTAGTTAGATCACCCATTTGTCTGTTTGATTACAGTGACATATCAACTTTAGAAAATAAACTCAACAAGAAAAATGTTGTTCAAATGTAGAACCTAACACACATTACATGGTATGTTCTTGATATGTTTGACTTTATGTTTTCTTCTATTTTTAGGCATGCTTCATGCTTTTGGAACTTTCGCATATAAATCGGCATCCCTATAGTTGTTCTCTTACTCTTGGTTTCTCGATATGTATTGCAAACCATTCGATTTATCTGCATCCGATTATATAGTTTCTTATATCCACTTCTTTAGGTGATGTACCTATGGCCTAGGCTATGCACATAGTTATATTATTGGAATTCCACATATGGCTTCATCTCTGTAGCTATGCACATAGTTCTATTATTTCCATATTGCCCTGATGCCTTGATCCCTGCATCACCCAATATGCAACGCTGATGAACTCTTGTTATTTTCTCTTTGATTTTGCAAACTGCCATTTGTTTTTTTGACCTCAGTAGCTGTTCATAAATAGGCTTTTCTAAAATGTTCATCAGTATGCGACATGCTTTATGTACATATTTCGTCACATCTTATCTAAACTTTCTTGTCGTATGGCTTTAGTCCATGTCTAACCGCTTTTTATCTGGCACAAATGTGCAGCTACTTTGGTATTTTGTTAAAATGATAGCAATTTTACTCATCAATGTTGTTTCTGCTCGGATACAAGCTCATACCATGTCATATATTGCTTTCTAATGTAGTGGATCTGGTACAACTACAACCGAATGTGTATTTATGTGTACACAATAGAGAAGCATTAGCTACCTGTTAAACCAAGTTGATGCTACCTGCACTGAATGTATAGGAAAGAACCGAACTCATGCATTTTCTCAGGAACACAACATTGAACAATACAACCTGCAGTAGATGATGGATGGAGCCTCTTGCTGATCGCGGCATAAAAATTTCGTCCAGGTTTGTCTCGGTCCAGGATCCCCAGTTTGTTAAATGCTTTCTTATAAGAATATGTTGGTCTTGGTCCTCATGATGTTGGAAGGATTGTTTTTTCATGTTAAAATAGGTGTTCAGATGATGAACACAATCACTTAGGCTCTGTTTGGATGTTTGTATTGGCAGCCTAGGCATTGTATTAGCTGAGATATCAAAATCATGAAATGTTTGCATTGAGATTCAATGTCAATATTTCTGTTTGGATGTTTAAATTTTTGGTACCTGGAATTGATCCGAGTTGAACGCTAAATCCTGTTTGGATGATCAAATATTATATTTGTATGCGAGTCTTCTTCTTCCTCTTCCTAATACGCAATATTACAAAGATCGGGATGAAAACCGCCTTCTTCTTCCCTGTCGGCCAGTCGGCCTATCCTTGCGTCCGCGCCTGCTACATCATAGAGATTCAGAGCGAAAAAATAAACATGCAGCGATATGGGGAACATGAGAGTGGTAGGGCAGACGCCGACAACCAGAGGAGCAGGAAGCGGAGGAGCATACCTATGCAGGATACCGTGGGTAGGGCTGGAGCTCGCCCTACTCCTGCTCGGTAGGGAATGGAGGGGAGAGTGTAGTTAGATGAGGGGCGGAGGGAATGGAGGGGAGAAGTGAGGGCGAGGCGGAGGGTGACGACGCTGGTGGACGCCGGCGGGTAGAAGGGGAGGCGTCGGATTTCCCTAGCCGCACTAGGTCTGCCTGTCAAGTTGGGGTGGGGGATTTTATAATTTGCCACACTGTACTTTTTATTTTTATTATTTGCCACACTATGTGTCACTGACATGTGGTGGTCAATGTGGCAAATAATAAATTTCTGAAGTAAAGTATGGCAAATGATAAAATATTTAGGTGCTTGCGATGGGTGAACTGGCCCGGCCGAATATTCAGCCCAAATGTCTAGCACATCCAAACGCCTCACTTTCATATATTCGGGCTATCCAATGCCAAGCCTCAACACAAACATCCAACGCAGCCTTCGCAATTTGGATTCACGGGGACATAGCACAATATATCATTGTACACGACTTTTTTTTTGCATTGTTTGTTTCAAGAAATTGTTGATTGATGTGTTTACGTTCTGTGTAGATATACTGTTCTATGACTTTGTCTATGTAGTTAGTATGTATCAACTTGGTTTCTTGTTAGATTTTATTTTAGGTGGGCATGTTTTCTAATTGCTAAAATATTAGCTATGTTGGGGTGGATGATTAGATGTCTTACATTGAGAGGTCAGTATGATTAAATATTGGTAACACTTTGAGATTTGCTGGAGGAATGAAGAGATGTTATACATTCAGAGGCTGAATGAAGGTCGGTATTACTCTATTATGTATGCCGGGCTAGCAGCGAGGCAGCTCAGGTCATCAGCGATCGCTAGCCTATGGCGCGTGGGTCCAGTCGATTGAGGGAGGGGAAGCGTGGCCTCGCAGCTCAGAACCATACTCCAAGCTTCACCAATTGTGTCACTATGAAGTGGCTCCGGATATAAAACATGTCCACAGGTCGACCGTGTACTTCCAAGAAGTAAAAAATCACAAAGTGTACGTGTAGGGGTTCGTAGCATGGAAAACAAAAATTTTCTATCGCATACAAACAAACAAGCCAAGATCTATCTACTAGATTGTAGCAACAAGTCGATGGAATAACTTACCCTCGAAGATTCCAAAGCGTTTAACGAGAGCGGATTCTCGTGGGTGATGTAGTCGTACTCTTCCCGATCTCAAGATCGTGTAGACGATCCTTCCGGCGCTGTGTTCCGGCAGCGCTCCCGCAGTCGGTCACACGTTCGGTACTCGACGAAGACCTTCCTCTCCCTTGTTCCAGCAGGCAGCGGAGGTTGTAGCACTCTCCTCGCGATTCCGGCAGCACAACGGCGTGGTACCGGAAGTAGAGGGGAGATCCCGCAGGGCTTCACCTTAAGCCGGAGCGAGTATGGTGGATTATGAGAGAGGGCTATTAGTGGTCTAGAGATTAGACACACCAATTAGAAGGCTCTAAACCGCAGACTAAAGCAATTAGAAGCTCTAAACCAAACGGCTCTAAACCTGAGATTAGAGGTGGAAACTTGTGTGTCTCAAGGAGGAGTCCTGCCCCTCCTTTTATGGGTGGAGGGGCCTTGGCGCGCCAGGGGAGGGAGGGAGTCCCTCACCAACTCGGCCTAGGGCTGGGCGCCGGCCTGGAGGAGTTGGACTCCTCCTCCAAGTTGGTTCCAACTCCTCTTGCTTGTTTCCCACAGTTTCCTGTTTCCCACAGTTTCCTGTTTTAGCCGTTTGACTTTCAAACTGGCAATTTGACTTTCATGTTTTTGGAACAGCAAGAACACTTAGTACATGATGCAATCATTCAATGACACACTCATGTACCCTCCCCCCCGGAGTGCCGGACAATCCGGAACCTTCTAGAACATTCCCGATGAAAACACCGGAATCATTCCCGAACTCCGAAACGGGACTTTCCTTATATGAATCTTATTCTCCGGACCATTCTGGATCACCTCGTGATATCCCGGATCCCATCCGAGACTCCGAACAACATTCGGTCTCTTTCTCATAATACCATAACTACTCAAAACAACGTCGAATCCTTAAGTGTGTCTCCCTACGGTTCGTGAATTATGCGGACATGATCGAGACACTTCTCCGAACAATAACCAATAGAGGAATCTGGAAATTCATATGGCTCCCACATATTTCTACGATTACTTTGCGATCGAATGAACCACTTACATACGATACCAATTTCCCTTTGTCTCACGATATGTTACTTATCCGAGGTTATGATCGTCGGTATCTCTGCATACCTAGTTCAACCTCGTTACTGATAAGTACTCTTTTCTCGTTCCCGTGATATGTGATCCCTTGTGAGCCAGTCACATGCTTGCAAGCTAATTGGATGACATTTCACCGAGAGGGCCCAGAGAATATCTATCCGTCATATGGATGGACAAATCCCACTCTTGATCCATGTGTCTCAACCAATACTTTCCGAACACTCAATGCCACCTTTATAGCCACCCAGTTACGGTGTGGTGTTTGATGTCATCAAAGCATCCATCCGGTAAAGGTGATATGCATGATCTCATGGTCGAAGGAATTAGGTTACTATGTATCAGAAAGCATATAGCAATTGAACTATTGAAATGACTTGATCTTTATGCTACGCTTATCTATAGGAGTATGTCCACCATATCATTCTCCTAACGATATGATCTTGTTGTTGATAACATCTCAATGTTCATGATAGGGAAACCACAATCATTTATCAACCAACAAGCTAGTGAGGTATAGAGGCTATACTAGGGACTTCAAATTAAGTTTACAAATCACACAAGTATTAATGTTTCCCTGTTAATACTATTATAGCATGAATGTAAACATTTATCATAAACACAAAGATATAATAATAACTATATTTATTATTGCCTCTAGGGCATATCTCCAACAGTCTCCCACTTGCACTAGAGTCATCTAATCTAGATTACATGGTAATATACCGAACACCCATGGCAGTTTGGTGTTGGTCATGTTTTTCCCTCGGGAGAGATTTAGTCAACGGATCCGCCACATTCAGATCTGTGTGTACTTTGCAAATCTTTATATCCCCATCCTGGATATGTTCTCGAATAGCGTGAAAACGTAGCTTGATATGCTTCAGCTTCTTGTGTGACCTTGGTTCTTGCGCATTGGCTATGGCGCCCATGTTATCACAGTAGATAAACATTGGGTCCAGCGCACTAGGAACCACACCCAGCTCTGTAATGAACTCTTTCATCCATATCGCTTCTTGTGAAGCCTCCGAAGCAGCCATGTATTCCGATTCAGTTGAAGATCTCGCCACAACGCTTTGCTTTGCACTCCTCCAGCTAACTGCTGCACCATTCAAAATAAATACGTATCCAGATTGTGATTTAGAATCATCCGGATCGGTGTTCCAACTAGCATCGGTGTAACCATTAACAACGAGCTGTTCATCACCTCCATAAGAAAGAACCATATCCTTAGTTCTTCTCAAGTACTTAAGGATGTTTTTGACCGCTGTCCAATGATCCACTCCTGGATCACTTTGATATCTGCTAGTTAGACTAACAGCATATGCGATGTCGGGTCTAGTACATAGCATGGCATACATTAGAGATCCTATGGCTGATGCATAGGGAGTCTTACTCATCCTTTCTCTATCTTCTGCCGATGTCGGACTTTGAGTTTTACTCAAGGTCGTATTGGGCAACATGGGCAAGAACCCTTTCTTGCTTTCTTCCATTCCAAACCTCTTTAGAACTTTGTCCAAATATGTACTCTGTGACAATGATATTTGGCGTTTCGATCTATCTCTATAAATCTTTATGCCTAATATGTAAGCTGCTTCGCCAAGATCCTTCATTGAAAAACTATTATTCAAATATTCCTTGACACTATTAAGAAGGTCTACATCATTCCCAATCAACAATATGTCATCCACATATAGTATTAAGAATGCTACAGAGCTCCCACTCACTTTCTTGTAAATACAAGCTTCTCCATAAGTTTGTATAAAACCAAAACTTTTGATTACCTTATCAAAACGTTGATTCCAACTTCGGGATGCTTGCTTCAATCCATAGATGGACCGTTGAAGTTTGCATACCTTGTTAGCATCTTTAGGATCGACAAAACCTTTGGGTTGCATCATATACAACTCTTCATCAATATCTCCATTGAGGAATGCTGTTTTGACATCCATCTGCCATATCTCATAATCATAATATGCAGCGATTGCTAACATAATCCTCACAGACTTTAGCTTCGCTACTGGTGAGAAAGTCTCATCGTAGTCAACTCCTTGAATTTGTCGAAACCCTTTTGTGACAAGTCGAGCTTTATAGACAGTAACATTACCATCAGCATCTGTTTTCTTCTTGAAAATCCATTTGTTCTCGACAACCTTTCGGCCATCCGGTAAGTCCACCAAAGTCCATACTTGGTTTTCGTACATGGATCCAATCTCGGATTTCATGGCTTCTTGCCATTTATTGGAATCTGGGCTCATCATCGCTTCCTCATATGTCTCGGGGTCATCAGTGTTGTCCACCAACATGACACTCATAACGGGATCATACCAATCTAGAGTGGTACGATTTCTCGTTGATCTCCGAGGCTCTGTAGCAACTTCAACCGAAGTTTCATGATCACCATCATTAGCTCCCTCTCTAATTGGTGCAGGCACCACAGGAACTTCTTCCGGTGCTGCGCTACTCGCAATTTCGAGAGAAGGTTTGACAACCTCGTCGAGTTCTACTTTCCTTCCAGTCACTTCTTTCGAGAGAAATTCCTTCTCTAGAAAGGATCCATTCTTGGCAACGAAGATTTTGCCTTCGGATCTATGATAGAAGGTATACCCAATAGTTTCCTTCGGGTATCCTATGAAGACGCATTTTTCCGCTTTGGGTTCAAGCTTGTCCGGCTGTAACTTCTTTACATAGGCTTCGCATCCCCAAACTTTAAGGAACGACAATTTAGGTTTCTTCCCAAACCATAATTCATACGGTGTCGTTTCAACGGATTTAGATGGTGCCCTATTTAAAGTGAATGCGGCTGTTTCTAATGCATAACCCCAAAATGATAGCGGTAAATCTGTAAGTGACATCATAGAACGAACCATATCTAAGAGAGTTCGATTACGACGTTCGGACACACCATTACGCTGTGGTGTTCCCGGCGGTGTCAATTGTGAAAGTATTCCGCACTTCTTTAAATGCTCGCCAAACTCGTAACTTAGATATTCACCTCCACGATCAGAACGTAGAAACTTAATCTTCTTGTTACGTTGATTCTCTACCTCACTTTGAAACTCCTTAAACTTCTCGAAAGTTTCGGACTTATGTTTCATGAAATAGATATACCCATATCTACTCAAATCATCCGTGAAGGTAAGAACATAACGATAACCACCGCGCGATGCTACACTCATTGGACCACACACATCGGTATGTATAATTTCCAATAAGTCCGTAGCTCGCTCCATCATACCAGAAAATGGAGTCTTAGTCATTTTTCCCATCAGACATGCTTCGCATCTTTCAAGTGATTCAAAATCAAGTGATTCAAGAAGTCCATCGGAATGGAGTTTCTTCATACGCTTCACTCCAATGTGACCAAGACGACAGTGCCACATATAGGTCGAATTATCGCTTGATTTCAAACGTTTAGCCTCAATGTTGTTGATATGTGTATTTCCACTATCGAGATTCAATAAGAATAGACCATCTATCAAAGGTGCATGTGCATAAAACATATTACTCATATAAATAGAACAACCATTATTCTCTGATTTAAACAAGTAACCGTCTCGCAATAAACAAGATCCTGATATAATGTTCATGCTCAACACAGGCACTAAATAACAATTATTTAAGTATAAAACTAATCCCGATGGTAGATGAAGGGGTAGCGTGCCGACCGCGATCACATCAACCTTTGATCCGTTTCCCACGCGCATCGTCACCTCGTTCTTCGCTAGCTTCCGTTTATTCTGCAGCACCTGTTTCGAGTTACAAATATGAGCAACCGAACCAGTATCAAATACCCAGGCACTACTACGAGTACTAGTGAGATACACATCAATAACATGTATATCAGATATACCTTTCTTCTTGATGTTGCCGTTCTTCAAATCCGCCAAGTACTTTGGGCAATTCCGCTTCCAGTGACCTTCTCCCTTGCAGTAAAAGCACTCAGTATCAGGCTTAGGTCCAGCCTTGGTCTTCTTCGCCGGCGTGGTAACTTTCTTACCACCCTTCTTGAAGTGTCCCTTTTGCTTAGACTTGCCTTTCTTGAATTTGGTGGTCTTATTGACCAACAACACTTGGTGCTCTTTCTTAATCTCCACTTCTGCAGATTTCAAGATGGCAAAGAGTTCTGGCAACGTCTTGTTCATGTTCTGCATGTTGTAGTTCATCACAAAGTTCTTGTAACTTGGTGGTAGTGATTGGAGGACACGGTAAATCCCCAAAGCATTAGGAATCACAATACCCAAGCTTTGAAGTTTGTTTGCGTGCCCAGACATCTTAAGCACATGCTCACTGACGGAGCTGCCCTCTTCCATCTTGCAGTTAAAGAACTTTTCAGAAGCTTCATAACTTTCAATTGCCGCATGAGTCTCAAAAATCAATTTGAGATCCTCGACAATATCATATGGGTCTGAATCCTCAAACCTTTTCTGAAGCTCCGATTCCAAACCATACAAGATAGCACACTGAACTATGGAGTACTGATTCTTCCGAGCAAGGTAAACATTCTTTACTTCATCGGGAGCATCATCTGCAGGTGGGTCACCCAGCGGTGCATCCAGCACATAGGTCAAATTACCAGCTGTGAGGACAATCCTCAAATTGCGGAACCAATTCGCGAAGTTGCTTCCATTGTTTTTCAACTTTTCTTTCTCTAGGAACGCATTAAAATTGATGGTAGGGGCTGCCATTGATCTACAACATATTTGCAATAGTTTAGACTAAGTTTATGACAAATTGAGTTCAAATTAATAATGAAATTAAACTAGGTGAACTCCCACTCAAAACAATATCCCTCACATTGTTTTAGTGATCACACGAACCAAATCCACCATATCAACACCGATCATCACGAGAGTTGACATAGTTTCAATGGCGAACAATCGACATGTTCATCATATCTACTATATGATTCATGCTTTACCTTTAGGTGATCCGTGTTCCGAGACCATGTCTGTACATGCTAGGCTCGTCAAGATCAAACCTTAGTTTCTGCATGAGCAAATCTAGCTTGCTCACGTTGTATACACTTGCAGAATCTAACACACCCGATCATCACGTGGTGCTTCGAAACAACAAGCTTTAGCAACGGTGCTAACTAAGGGTGAACACTTTATGATTTGAAATTGATGTGCATGAGGGATCATCTTATAATGCTACCGTCGTCTACTAAGCAATACAAGATGCATAAAGGATTAACATCACATGCAATTCAATATATATGTGATATGATATGGCCTTTCTTCTTTGTGCTTCCGATCTCCATCTTCAAGCACGAACATGATCTCCATCATCATCGGCATTGCATCAAGGTCAATGACACTTCTCCATGGTTGTCGTCCACCGGCTTCAACTATTACAACTACTTTGAATAGACACGTGGGTCTTAACATAAATTAAAGACAACCATATGGCTCCTGCCGGTTGCCAACTTACAATAAGGAACATTGCATACATCAAATATAATCACAATCATGGCCATATCACATCACTGCACACCCCTGCAAAACAAAGTTAGATGCCTCTACTTTCTTTGCATATTTTACGTGGTTTGGGGCTTTCAATAAGTGTCGTTCTAACTTACGAACAAGAACCACAACATTGATACTAGCATTGTTGATCACCCGTTGTAAATTGGATCTTAACTATGCTAGGAGAAACAGGCACCCGCAAAGCCACTTATGCAATACAAGTTGCATGTCAAGCGTGGAGCAAGTCTCATGAACGATGTCATGTAAGGTTAGCCCGGGCCGCTTCATCCCAACATACCGCAAGATGCAAAGTACACAAGAAGTAATCGACAATAAAAGCATCAACGCCCACAATGACCATTGTGTTCTACTCGTGCAACAGATCTACATATAGACACGGCTCTGATACCACTGTAGGGGTTCGTAGCATGGAAAACAAAAATTTTCTATCGCATACAAACAAACAAGCCAAGATCTATCTACTAGATTGTAGCAACGAGTCGATGGAATAACTTACCCTCGAAGATTCCAAAGCGTTTAACGAGAGCAGATTCTCGTGGGTGATGTAGTCGTACTCTTCCCGATCTCAAGATCGTGTAGACGATCCTTCCGGCGCTGCGTTCCGGCAGCGCTCCCGCAGTCGGTCACACGTTCGGTACTCGACGAAGACCTTCCTCTCCCTTGTTCCAGCAGGCAGCGGAGGTTGTAGCACTCTCCTCGTGATTCCGGCAGCACAACGGCGTGGTACCGGAAGTAGAGGGGAGATCCCGCAGGGCTTCGCCTTAAGCCGGAGCGAGTATGGTGGATTATGAGAGAGGGCTATTAGTGGTCTAGAGATTAGACACACCAATTAGAAGGCTCTAAACCGCAGGCTAAAGCAATTAGAAGCTCTAAACCAAACGGCTCTAAACCCGAGATTAGAGGTGGAAACTTGTGTGTCTCAAGGAGGAGCCCTGCCCCTCCTTTTATGGGTGGAGGGGCCTTGGCGCGCCAGGGGAGGGAGGGAGTCCCTACCCAACTCGGCCTAGGGCTGGGCGCCGGCCTGGAGGAGTTGGACTCCTCCTCCAAGTTGGTTCCAACTCCTCTTGCTTGTTTCCCACAGTTTCCTGTTTCCCACAGTTTCCTGTTTTAGCCGTTTGACTTTCAAACTGGCAATTTGACTTTCATGTTTTTGGAACAGAAAGAACACTTAGTACATGATGCAATAATTCAATGACACACTCATGTACCCTCCCCCCCGGAGTGCCGGACAATCCGGAACCTTCTAGAACATTCCCGATGAAAACACCGGAATCATTCCCGAACTCCGAAACGGGACTTTCCTTATATGAATCTTATTCTCCGGACCATTCCGGATCACCTCGTGATATCCCGGATCCCATCCGAGACTCCGAACAACATTCGGTCTCTTTCTCATAATACCATAACTACTCAAAACAACGTCGAATCCTTAAGTGTGTCTCCCTACGGTTCGTGAATTATGCGGACATGATCGAGACACTTCTCCGAACAATAACCAATAGAGGAATCTGGAAATTCATATGGCTCCCACATATTTCTACGATTACTTTGCGATCGAATGAACCACTTACATACGATACCAATTTCCCTTTGTCTCACGATATGTTACTTATCCGAGGTTATGATCGTCGGTATCTCTGCATACCTAGTTCAACCTCGTTACTGATAAGTACTCTTTTCTCGTTCCCGTGATATGTGATCCCTTGTGAGCCAGTCACATGCTTGCAAGCTAATTGGATGACATTTCACCGAGAGGGCCCAGAGAATATCTATCCGTCATATGGATGGACAAATCCCACTCTTGATCCATGTGTCTCAACCAATACTTTCCGAACACTCAATGCCACCTTTATAGCCACCCAGTTACGGTGTGGTGTTTGATGTCATCAAAGCATCCATCCGGTAAAGGTGATATGCATGATCTCATGGTCGAAGGAATTAGGTTACTATGTATCAGAAAGCATATAGCAATTGAACTATTGAAATGACTTGATCTTTATGCTACGCTTATCTATAGGAGTATGTCCACCATATCATTCTCCTAACGATATGATCTTGTTGTTGATAACATCTCAATGTTCATGATAGGGAAACCACAATCATTTATCAACCAACAAGCTAGTGAGGTATAGAGGCTATACTAGGGACTTCAAATTAAGTTTACAAATCACACAAGTATTAATGTTTCCCTGTTAATACTATTATAGCATGAATGTAAACATTTATCATAAACACAAAGATATAATAATAACTATATTTATTATTGCCTCTAGGGCATATCTCCAACAGTACGCTGGTCCGCAACTTTGTCGTCTCTCCTTTTCTTTTATCTTCCTCTAGAGCTCGCGTTTTACAGTTTCCGGCGCCGCCCCACCTTCCTCCAGCCGATTGGAGTAGCCGAATGCAAAGTCATGACATCAAACTCCACGACGGGTTGGCTGCGGATTCGAGTTGCCGGCTGTGATTCGACATATCTTGAGTTCTATAGGCCCTGCTATGGTACCTAAGTTATCCATCTTGATTGTTGGTGATTTTGATGAAAGGATATCGCCTTTGCACCGTGCTCTTAAGTTTTTTGTAGTTTTCCCTGCTTTTTCCCTTATGGTGATAAAGTTGTTTTTTTTGGTATGAAGTATGTGGGTGTTGATGGTGGTTTGTCTAGTGTATGTTGGAATATTATTGCTGCCAAGTCAATATATGAAGGGTCCCTATATTTGTAATTGTGGAAAGAAAAGGTATTGTGTTTGTATGTTGAAGCAACAACAGACAATCCGAACAATATGTTATGTTTTTCTCCTTGATCCACCAATTCTCTTATCCTCGTGTGCTAATCTAGAGTGTCATTTTGTTATAGAGAAAAAGCTTTTGAACTTCAGGTGTTGTATTCCTCTCCAAACCGCATGTGCGGTACTTCTACATCCCTGTAATTTTCATGTGCGCTAATCTTAAAGGGAAGCTGCAGGTAGCACTAAGAAAATGGATTGAATCCTCTATACTTTGACTCACTGCACTCAGGAGGTTTCCCTGCTAGTGGTTATACATGTTTGCTTCTGTTGTGCAGGCGGTCCCCCACCATAAAATCCTATGGACCCGAACCCTTGTGATGTTGCTTCTCTTGCGACTCACTAAGGGATGGTAGAAAAGGAACAAGAGGAGATGGCCAAATTAGAATGTTGTTGCTGCCCCTAACATATGTGAGCTAATTTAATTAATCATGAACTTTATTTTCTGGTATTATCACCATGATTCTTTAAGTGGGAGTAGGATATACATCCTTGGTGCACTAGCAAGTTCTAAATAAGTCATAACGTGTCTTAGTTCAGTAGTGGATTCAACGTCCATTCTAAACAAGTTTTTAATTGGCATTCTTATGGTTCAAATTGAGTGGCAGTATAAAAAGTTGATCCTCCTCATATCCTTACCAGGGATAAAAATGGAGCTTTTTATTGATGCCTATTGTGTGTATCCTTTGTTTTACTGTGATTCTAGACTTAAATCTTCTTTTTCAAACTAAAACAGTTTGCTTAAAAAATTGCAGTCCACGAGGACTTGAGTGTTGCAGCTTTCATATCTGTAGTCTTCACCAATGCTTGTGCTATCAACATGTTTGGCTATATACCTTATATTTTGTTATTTGGTAGGGCTATGGACAATAGTAAATTTAACATAAATGGAGGCTATACTCTGATCCCTACACACCAACTTCTTAGAATTTTGGCAGTGGGTGTTGATGGTTTGTACTTACATGAACTTAATTAGATGAAGTTGGAGCTGGTCTTCTAGATCTCCATGCCATCGGTTACATTGTACTCCCTCCAAAACTTATCTGCACTCCCTCCAAAACTTATCTGCAATCTAGTAATTCGTTTTCTTAGTTAATATTCACGAGTTAATGGCATTTCCTACTTTATATTGATTCATGGTCTGGCGTATTCATGCAGTCCATCCTTACTTTTTCCATTTTGGCAGGATTAGATTCAGAACCATTTGAGCCATCACCCTTTGTTCCAAAGGAAATTGATTATGACTGATGATATGATAACATGAAGCTAGCAAAGATCTAGCAGATAATTATAATTCAATGACGAGTGAAAAATAGAGCACCAACAGAGAGATGCTACACAAATTTTTAGTTACCATTCTCTTAGTTTAGTTTGAGCAGAAGTATAAATATTGATCCTTCTCAGATCCTTACCAGAGATAAAAAGATTAAACTCTTTATTGATGCTTCTTGTGTGTATTCTCTGTTTTTACAATGATTCTAATTTTAAACTTGATTATCAATGTGGGCTGGATAATTGACAATTACATCTCTAACATCACATTTATGTTTCTTGAGTTAATGTAAATTGCATCTGATAATATAGCTGCAGGTTCTTATTTGTTGTCCTCAAAAAGCAGAATTATCCTAGACCACCATGATCCATTGTGTATTTACTGCAAGTTGAACCTGGCCAGAATCTAGATCAAATCTACTAAGAGTGTATCTCCACTGCCACCCCGTGCAACGTCGGGTAGGCGGCGTGGCGATGCTTGTATGTCTAGTATACTTGGAATGGTGTAACACACCATGCATAGGAATTTATAGTGGACACTTTGGAATAACTTGGTTTCTTGTGAGTTGGATGCATGAGTAGAACTTACTCATACAAGTGGAGGCTAGCAAAAGACTGGGAGCGACCAACTAAGAGAACAATAATGGCCATAATCATGCAGAGCAACAAAACATTACTAATCAAAGCATAGAGTGGTACTACAAGTCAAGGACTAAATGATCATAGAGGCTATGGTGACTTGTTCGTAGTCATAACATGGTGTGAGAATGTGCCAAGACAACCCAAACAAAGCATTAAAGGAGAATACCACAATACTATGCTTTTGCATGCTAAAACAACGCATGATTTTTTCAAGGCACACTAAGAAATCTCAATTGTTTGGAACAAGTCATGATACAGCAATAATCACTAAGCATAAGGTCAAAATAACACCTAGCATGACATGCTAAAGTCTAAGTCACAGTCAAAGCAAGCTCCTCTTGCACTACTCAAACAAGAACTTTCTACTCCTTTCCAACACCAATCAACTTATTTGAAACAACACAACAAAAACGGGGGTCCAAACTACTTTATTCAAGCAAACTAAATAAACTAAGCAAAGCAAATGAAAACTAAGACGCTCCAAGAACAACACAATAGTGCATGAAATAGTAAAAACGAAGTGTCTAGAAAGACCTGAGCTTTTTATTGATGAAGTAGGGGATGCCTTGGGCATCCCCAAGCTTTGACGCTTGTGCCTCTTGGATATTTCTTGGGGTGACACCGGGGTGGCATCCCCAAGCTTGAGACTTTGTCCATTCTTCTTCTCATTACATCATTCTCTCTACACCTAAATTTTTTCCTTCATACAAAACTTCACATAATCTTCATTAGCAACATTAGTGTATTCAAAAGATAATAGACCCTTGGGTTTAGCTTTAGAACAGCAAAACTTTCACTAAAACACACAATCTACTGTAGAAATTCCCTCAAAAATCTAAATTTCCCAAAAAGAACCCAAAGAGGAATCAATAAGAAGCAAATGCAAATAATGGCAGAAATCTGTCAAAACAGACCAGCAGGTAGAAACCGATTATTTTGAAGACCTTCAGTTACTCAAATAAAAAAGTGTTGAACTAACAAAAGTTATCTAACATACTGGGGTATTTATTCATACGTTTTCAGCTCAATCCGACTTATAGAGACTCCTCATGAATTTTTATGGTGGATCACAAAAATCTATTTCGGGACAGCAACTCCCCAAATCTTACTTCCCTCTCATTAGAAGTCATTCTTGGCACAAAAAGCAAACATAAAGGATAAGGAGAGTTCATTATTGAAGTAATAACTTTCAAGACTCAAGAAAACTATTGGGTTATCTCCCAACAAGTACTTTGCTTTAACGCATTTAAGTTAGGCTTGATAGTTTGAGAAGATGCTCACATAAGAAATATGAATTGAAGTAAAAGAGAGCATCAAGAAGAAAATTCAAAACACATTAAAGTCTAACCCAGTTCTCATGCATAGGAATCTTGTATGCAAATAAATTCACAAAGAACAAAGTGACAGACATAGGAAGATGAAACAAGAGTAACTTCAAAACTTTCAGCACATAGAGAGGTGTTTTTGTACCATGAAAACTTCTATAACCATATTTTCCTCTCTCGTAATAATATTCAGTAGACTCATGAATAAACTCAACAATATAGCTATCACATAAAGCATGCTTTTCATGATCTACAAACATATAATTTCTATCAAGCTCAAAAATAGTGGGATTAAAACCTTCACAGGTTTTACCCAAAGTACATATTTCAAAAGGATCCACAGGAACATAACATTCATCCTCCTTTTGTAAGCATGGGGGACAATCAAATAATGTAAGGGATAAAGAGTTACTCTCATTAGAAGGTAGGCATGGGTAGATAATCCATTCTTCCTACTTTTGTTCATCACTCTCCTCCTCTTTTTCATCTAATGAGCTTCCAGTTTCAATAATTTCTTCTTCCATAGAATCCTGCAAGGCATTAGTCTCTTCCATTTGTAGAAAGGATCTATTAAAATATTCAAGAATATAGCCATTTTCTTCCTTGCAATTATCAAAGAAAAATTTAAGTATCTCATAAACCTCATATTCATAAGGTGCATCATTAGTATTTTCAAGCAAACTAGCAATTTCAAATGCACCCTTGAAAGCAATAAATTCTTCAATTTGTTCCACATCATAAAAGTCATAGTTTCCTTTAACATAAGAAGATATTGTAACATTATCATTATACTCACACTAAAAAGGTAGGTGTTTATCCCTCCTATAACAACAAGATTTATGTAACATACCAAAAATATTAATCAAGATTATCAAGTTCTAATCACCCAAGTTTAGGGTTAACAAAAACTTTTGTTATTAAAATGAATATGAATGCATGTGTGTGTGATGAATGCATGAATGCTTGTATTGCCATGTTTGATTGCTATGAATGGCAAGGATTGGTTTAAAGATGAAAACAACATCATCTAAATCATTTCCAAGCAGAATCAAATCAAGATAAATTCAAATGTAAACATTATGAGCAAATGGTCATTTGGACCAAAGTTAACCACTAGACCACTTTGAGTGTTTCTAGTCCAAGTTTTCTAACAGAAACAAATCCAATTCTTTTCACCCCTTGCTAGACCAAGTAAAAGTGAACCCAAGCCCACTTTGCAAACCAACAAAAACATTTTGCAAATCTATTCAAATGACAATTCAAAATTGAATCAAGTGTAGGTACTAAGTGTTGGAGATATGCCCTAGAGGCAATAATAAAAGTAGTTATTATTATATCTTTGTGTTTATGATAAATGTTTGCATTCATGCGATAATAGTATTAACCGGAAACATTAATACTTGTGTGATTTGTAAACTAAATTAGAGTCCCTAGTAAAGCCTCTTTGTAATACTAGCTTGTTGGTTGATAGATGATCGTGGTTTCTCGATCATGAACATTGAGATGTTATTAACAACAAGATCATATCATTAGGAGAATGGTGTGATGGACATACTCCTATAGATAAGCGTAGCATAAAGATCAAGTCATTTCAATAGTTCGTTTGCTATAAGCTTTCTGATACATAGTAACTTAATTCCTTCAACCATGAGATCATGCTAATCGCCATCACCGGAAGGATGCTTTGATGACATCAAACACCACACTCTAACTGGGTGGTTATAAAGATGGCATTGAGTGTTCGGAAAGTATGTGTTGAGGTACATGGATCAAGAGTGGGATTTGTCCATCCATATGACGGATAGATATACTCTGGGCCCTCTCGGTGGAATGTCATCCAATTAGCTTGCAAGCATGTGACTGGATCACAAGGGATCACATATCATGGGAACGAGAAAAGAGTACTTATCAGTAACGAGATTGAACTAGGTATGCAGAGATACCGACGTTCAAACCTCAGATAAGTAAACTATCGCGAGACAAAGGGAAATTGGTATCATATGTAAGTGGTTCATTCGATCGCAAAGTAATCGTATAAATATGTGGGGGCCATATGAATTTCCAGATTCCTCTTTTGGTTATTGATTGGAGAAGTGTCTCGGTCATGTACGCGCAATTCATGAACCGTAGGGAGACACACTTAAGGATTCGATGTTGTTTAGTAGATATGAAATGTAAGTAGGGAGACCTAATGTTGTTCGGAGTCTCGGATGGGATCCAGGATATCACGAGGAGATCCAAAATGGTCCGGAGAATAAGATTCATATAAGGAAAGTCCAATTCCGGAGTTCGGGAATGATTCCGATGTTTTCATCGGAGAGGTTCTAGAAGGGTCTAGAAGGTTCACCGGACCGAAATGGGAAGGGTACATGAATGTGTCCTGGATAAGTGGAATGATTGGATCATGTCCTAGGTCACTTGGTTGGACATTTGCAAGAAAGAAATAAAGCACCAAATTGAAAGTTAAAAGGCTAGTTTGAAAAGTCAAACTGGGACAATGTATCCTAGTGGAGGAAGGAAAAATCCTTCTTTCCCTCCACCACAAGCCAGCTAGGAGAGGGAGTTGGGGAAGGATTCAAACTCCCCTCTCCCAAGCTGCCCTCTCTCTCATAAATAGAGGGGAGGGGTGCCCCAAGACCACACAACCAACCCCTCCCACCTAGCCACGCCGCCGCCGTCGTTGCCCCCCGCAGCGTCGTCCCCGCGTCGTCGCCGCCCTAGCCGCCACCGGCTATGCCTCCTCCTCTCCGAACCTCTAAACCCTAGATTGCCGAAAACCCTAGATCCACCATAACCTGCTCTGGCTTAGGCGAAGCCCTGCAGGATCTTCCCTCTACTTCTGACACCATGCCGTCGTACTGCCAGAATCGCGAGGGGAGAACTACAACCTCCGCTGCCTGCTGGAACAAGGGAGAGGAAGGTCTTCATCGAGTACCGAACATGTGACCGACTGCGGAAGCGCTGCCGGAACGTAGCGCCAGAAGGATCATCTACGCGATCTTGAGATCGGAAAGTGTACGACTACATCACCCATGAGAATCTGCTCTCGTTAACCGCTTTGGAATCTCCGAGGGTGAGTACTCTAATCGACTCGTTGCTACAATCTAGTAGATTTGTTGAGATCTTGAGATTGGCTTGTTTGTGTGCATGCGGTAGAATTTTTTGTTTTCAATGCTACGAACCCCAACAGTGGTATCAGAGTCGTGTCTATATGTAGATTTGTTGCACGAGTAGAACACAATGGTTATTATGGGCGGTGGTGCTTTTATTATCAATTGATTTTTGTGTACTTTGCATCTTGCGGTATGATGGGATGAAGCGGCCCGAGCTAACCTTACATGACATCGTTCATGAGACTTACTCCATGCTTAACATGCAACTTGTATTGCATAAATGTCTTCGCGGGTGTCTGTCTCTGCCACCATAGTATAGATAAAATTTACAACGGGCACTTGATAGTTCAAACATCAACGTTGTGGTTCTTGTTCGTGACTTAGAACGACACTTATTGAAATCCCCAAACCACGTAAAATATTCAAATAAAATTAGAGGCGTCTAACTTTTTTTTGCAGGGGTGTGCTGTGTGTGATACGACCATGATTGTGATTATATATGATGTATGCAATGTTCCTTATTGTAAGTCGGCAACCGGCAGGAGCCTTATGGTTGTCTTTTAATTTTGTTAAGACCTGCGTGTCTATTATTCAAAGTAGTTGTAATAGTTGATGCTGGTGGACGACAACCATGGAGCGGTGCCATTGACCTTGACGCCACGCCGGTAATGATGGAGATCATGTTCATGCTTGAAGATGGAGATCAGAAGCACAAAAAGAAAGGCCATATCATATCACGTATTTTGAATTGCATGTGATGTTAATCCTTTTATGCATCAAGTATTGCTTAGTTCGCGACGGTAGCATTATAAGATTATCCCTCTCACAAAATATCAAGTTATAAAGTGTTCATCCTTAGTAGGCACCGTTGCCAAAGCTCGTTGTTTCGAAGCACCACGTGATGATCGGGTGTGTTAGATTCTGCGAGTGTATACAACGGGAGCAAGCCATATTTGCTCATATGGAAGCTAAGGTTTGATCTTGACGAGCCTAGCATGTACAGACATGTTCTCGGAACACGGATCACCAAAAGGTAAAGCATGAGTCATATAGTAGATATGATGAACATGTTGATTGTTCGCCATTGAAGCTACATCATCTCTCATGATGATCGGTTTTGATGTGGTGGATTTGGTTCGTCTGATCACTAAAATAATGTGAGGGATATTGTTTTGAGTGGGAGTTCACCTAGATTAATTTAACTATTAATTAGAACTCAATTTGTCATAAACTTAGTCTAAACTATTGCAAATATGTTGTAGATCAATGGTGGCCCCTACCATCAATTTTAATGCGTTCCTAGAGAAAGAAAAGTTGAAAAACAATGGAAGAAACTTCGCGGATTGGTTCCGCAACTTGAGGATTGTCCTCAATGCTGGTAATTTGACCTATGTGCTGGATGCACCGCTAGGTGACCCACCTGCAACCGATGCTACCGATGAGGTAAAGAATGTTTTCCTCGCTCGGAAGAATCAGTACTCCACAGTTCAATGTGCTATCTTGTATGGTTTGGAATCAGAGCTTCAGAAAAGGTTTGAGAACCATGACCCACATGATATTGTCCGTGAACTCAAAATGATATTTGAGGCTCACACAGCAGTTGAGAGTTATGAGGCTTCTGAAAAGTTCTTTAACTGCAAGATGGAAGAGGGCAGCTCCATTAGTGAGCACGTGCTTAAGATATCTAGGCACGCAAGTAAGCTCCAAAGCTTGGGTATAGTGATTCCTAATGCTTTGGGGATTCACCATGTCCTCCAATCACTACCACCAAGTTACAAGAACTTTGTGATGAACTACAATATGCAAAACATGGACAAGTCATTGCCCGAACTCTTCTCCATGTTAAAGTCTGTTGAAGTGGAGATCAAGAAAGAGCACCAAGTGTTCATGGTCAATAAGACCACCAAATTCAAGAAGCAAGGCAAGTCTAAGAAAAAGGGAAACTTCAAGAAGGGCGGTAAGAAAGTTACCGCGCCGGCGAAGAAGACCAAGGCTGGGCCTAAGCCTGATACTGAGTGGTTTTACTGCAACGGAGAAGGTCACTCGAAACGGAATTGCCCTAAGTACTTGGCATATTTGAAGAACGTCAACATCAAGAAGAAAGGTATATATGATATACATGTTATTGATGTGTATCTCACTAGTAGTCGTAGTAGTGCCTAGGTATTTGATACTGGTTCGGTTGCTCATATTTGTAACTCGAAACAGGTGCTGCAAAATAGACGGAAACAAACGAAGAACGAGGTGACGATGCGCGTTGGAAATGGATCAAAGGTTGATGTGATCGCGGTCGGCACGCTACCTCTTCATCTACCATCAGGATTAGTTTTATACTTAAATAATTGTTATTTGGTGCCTGCGTTGAGCATGAACATTATATCCGGATCATGTTTATTGCGAGACGGTTACTTGTTTTAGTCCGAGAATAATGGTTGTTCGATTTATATGAGTAATATGTTTTATGCACATGCACCTTTGATAGATGGTCTATTCTTATTGAATCTCGATTGTAGTAATACACATATTAATAACATTGAAGCTAAACGTTTGAAATTAAGCGATAACTCGACCTATATGTGGCACTGTCGTCTTGGTCACATTGGAGTGAAGCGTATGAATAAACTCCATTCCGATGGACTTCTTGAATCACTTGATTTCGAATCACTTGAAAGATGCGAAGCATCGCGCGGTGGTTATCATCATGTTCTTACTTTCACGGATGACTTGAGTAGATATGGGTATATCTATTTCATGAAACATAAATCCTAAAATTTAGAGAAGTTTAAGGAATTTCAAAGTGAAGTAGAGAATCAACGTAACAAGAAGATTAAGTTTCTACGATCTGATAGTGGAGGTGAATATCTAAGTTACGAGTTTGGCGAGCATTTGAAGCAATGTGGAATACTTTCAAAATTGACACCGCCGGGAACACCACAGTATAATGGTGTGTCCGAACATCGTAAGCGATCTCTCTTAGATATGGTTCGTTCTATGATGTCACTTATAGATTTACCGCTATCGTTTTGGGGTTATGCATTAGAAACAGCCGCATTCACTTTAAATAGGGCACCATCTAAATCCGTTGAAATGACACCGTATGAATTATGGTTTGGGAAGAAACCTAAATTCGTTCCTTAAAGTTTGGGGTTGCGAAGCTTATGTAAAGAAGTTATAGCCGGACAAGCTTGAACCCATAGCGGAAAAATGCGTCTTCATAGGATACCCGAAGGAAACTATTGGGTATACCTTCTATCATAGATCTGAGGGAAAAATCTTCGTTGCCAAGAATGGATCCTTTCTAGAGAAGGAGTTTCTTTCGAAAGAAGTGACTGGAAGAAAAGTAGAACTCGACGAGGTTTTTGAACCTTCTCTCGGACTTGAGAGTAGTGCAGCACCGGAAGTAGTTCATGTGGCGCCTACACCAATAAGAGAGGAAGCTAATGATGTTGATCATGAAACTTCGGTTGAAGTTACTACGGAACCTCGCATGTCAACGAGAACTCGTACCACTCCTGATTGGTATGACCTGTTATGAGTGATAAATGTCAAGAAGCCATGAAATACGAGATTGGATCCATGTACGAAAACCAAGTATGGAATTTGGTGGACTTACCGGATGGCCGGAAGGCTGTCGAGAACAAATGAATTTTCAAGAAGAAAATAAATGCTGATGGTAATGTTACTGTCTATAAAGCTCGACTTGTCGCAAAAGGGTTTCGACAAATTCAAGGAGTTGACTACGATTAGACTTTCTCACCGGTAGCAAAGATAAAGTCTGTGAGGATTTTGTTAGCAATCGCTGTATATTATGATTATGAGATATGGCAGATGGATGTCAAAACGGCGTTCCTCAATGGAGACATTGATGAAGAATTGTATATGGTACAACCCAAAGGTTTTGCCGATCCTAAAGATGCTAACAAGGTATGCAAACTTCAACGGTCCATTTATGGATTGAAGCAAGCATACCGGAGTTGGAATCAACGTTTTGATAAGGTAATCAAAAGTTTTGGTTTTATACAAACTTATGGAGAAGCTTGTATTTACAAGAAAGTGAGTGGGAGCTCTGTAGCATTCCTAGTACTATATGTGGATGACATATTGTTGATTGGGAATGATGTAGACCTTCTTAATAGTGTCAAGGATTATTTGAATAATAGTTTTTCAATGAAATATCTTGGCGAAGCAGCTTACATATTAGGCATAACAATTTATAGAGATAGATCGATATGCCTAATATCATTGTCATAGAGTACATATTTGGACAAAGTTCTAAAGAGGTTTGGAATGGAAGATAGCAAGAAAGGGTTCTTGCCCATGTTGCCCAATACGACCTTGAGTAAAACTCAAAGTCCTGCTATGGCAGAAGATAGAGAAAGGATGAGTAAGACTCCCTATGCCTCAGCCATAGGATCTATCATGTATGTCATGCTATGTACTAGAACCGACATTGCATATGTTGTTAGTTTGACTAGCAGATATCAAAGTGATCCAGGAGTGGATCATTGGACAGTGGTCAAAAACATCCTTAAGTACTTGAGAAGAACTAAGGATATGGTTCTTTCTTATGGAAGTGATGAACAGCTCGTTGTTAATGGTTACACCGATGCTAGTTGGAACACCGATCCGGATGATTCTAAATCTCAATCTGGATGCGTATTTACTTTGAATGGTGCAACAGTTAGCTGGAGGAGTGCAAAGCAAAGCGTTGTGGCGAGATCTTCAACTGAATCGGAATACATAGCTGCTTCGGAGGCTTCACAAGAGGCGATATGGATGAAGGAGTTCATTACAGAGCTTGGTGTGGTTCCCAGTGCGCTGGACCCAATGTCTATCTATTGTGATAACATGGGCGCCATAGCCAATGCGCAAGAACCAAGGTCACACAAGAAGCTGAAGCATATCAAGCTGCGTTTTCACGCTATTCGAGAGTATGTCCAAGATGGTGACATAAAAATGTGCAGGATTTTCCCTCTACTTCTGACACCATGTCGTCGTGCTGCCGGAATCGCGAGGGGAGAACTACAACCTCCGCTTCCTGCTGGAACAAGGGAGAGGAAGGTCTTCATCGAGTACCGAATGTGTGACCTACTGTGGAAGCGCTGCCGGAACACAGCGCCAGAAGGATCGTCTACGCGATATTGAGATCGACAAGTGTACGACTACATCACCCACGAGAATATGCTCTCGTTAACCGCTTTGGAATCTTCGAGGGTGAGTACTCTAATCGACTCGTTGCTATAATCTAGTAGATAGATCTTGGCTTGTTTGTGTGCATGCGGTAGAATTTTTTGTTTTCCATGCTACGAACCCTAACACTAAGATCACCATTTCTCAAAAACCACTCAAACCAGTTCACCTTGACAAACCCAAGTAACCAGAGACTACCAAGTATGTGACTAGAGCACTCACCAAATTTCATTTAAAAAATTCAAACTTAAACTCTTGCGGCCATTTCATCAAACAGTTGGTGAACACAGTAAACACTGCCTAACTTCTACTGTTTGTGATCAAAGCTTTGTCCAATTATTGTCTCCCATTTCTCACCCTTGTCTCCCCCAGTGAGCACACAAGCATTGAACAAGCTAGAACCCTACCATTGCACCAGTGTTGAGCCAACCCGAGCCCCCCTTGCCAGCCGATCATGGCCAGCATGCAGGAGCAACCGCCGCGCCCGTTCACCATGCCTAGGAGGTAGATGGCCGTCCACCGCCACCCCCTGTCTAGCCCCCTCGCACGCAGCCAATCCCTGGACCACCCCAGCATAGTCGCGCCCTTTGTCTCTTCGCCATGCCGAGAGCACGCCAGAGCGCCACGCCCAACACACACGTACACGCCGGGCCTTGCCTTCGCCGCCCGTGCTTGCAATCATCGCGACACCAGAAACACCCCAGACATCCCCATTCGCCGTCGCGTGACCCGTAGCACCCGTGCGTCGTCAAAACCACCGTCGGTGCCGCTCAGAGCACCATCCCATTCCGACCAACCTCGACCGCCCCTACCGCGCCATTAAGTCCTTGAGCATCGCGAGGAGACCGCGCACCGTCCTACACCTCCACCATGCCATTAGCTCGTTGTACCATCGACCCCGACGAGCTCTGCCCATGCCGCACTGCCTCTCTCGCTCGGCTATAAAAGGAGGCCACCCTAGCCTCAATTTGCCACACCATCCCACTCCCCACCTCTCACAGAGAACCACTGAACCTTCCCCGGAGCAAGGCGAGCTCCGCATCGCCGGAATTTCACCAGAGCCCGCCGCTGCAGAAGGAGAAGGGAGCCATTGATTGGAGCCGCCCCAGGAGCCGTCGTGACCACCGTTTGAACCGTCGTCGTCGACAACGTCGTTCACCCCCAACGCCGACCCTAGATGGATCCCTGGTGAGCCTCACAAGACCCCCACCGCCGTGTTAGGGTTTAGGCCTCGCCGGGGCTTTTCGTCGTCGACGATGAACCTCGGCCATTAGATTAGATTCTAATCGTCGGGTCTGGATAGAAGGATACCGCTTCGCGTAATTAGAGTAGCTGACAGATGGGGCCATCACTTAAGTCAGCCCGCGCGCTGCGCTATGCACAGTGGGCCGGCCCAGTTAGTTCCTGCGCGACCCAGTAGATTCAAATATATATTTTTCAATTTAGTTCAAACTCTAGTTCTGTCAGTTGATTCATAAATCGATTTAGAGAGATTCACTAAACCAAATTGCATTAAACCAATTTTGTTAGAAAGGTATTGAAAATATGAATCCAAGCCCGTTGGATTCAAACCATTTGGAATTATAGATCACGTGTAGCAAAAAATAACAAGGCATAGACTTTTCTGCATTCAAACATTTTTCAAAAATCAACCATAAATACTTTTGAGTTGATTCCAACTCTCAAAAATCACATTTGACAAGATATTTCTGAATATGTAACAAGATCTAGGTTTACTTGCAGTAATAATGGACAAGTATTCAAAGAATGCCCCATAAGCATTTCTAGTCACTTTAATTAATTAAAATAATGATGTTAAACCTTATTAAATTGTGACACCACTTTAAATCACATTCCCAAGTATTAAAATATGTGGTGATGACACGTGTCAATATGATCCCATATTTTAAATTGGAGAATATTAAATCTTAAATAGTTTTTAATGAGTAGAAATTACTTTTCTAAAAATAAAATAAATAAGACTAATGCTTTAATCCTTGTGATGATTGTGATGATGCTAGATCATCTAGTGTGAACCTTGTGTGCCTAATAGAAGTAGTTAAGTATTTTTTGGTGATTGTGTACCTCGTATTTATTTATAGACGATAGTACCGACCAAGTATACAAAGAGGAAGGAGACTACTACGAAGAGGTGATACGTCAAAAACGAATCTATAATTTTTGATGCTCCATGCTTGTTTAGTATCTACTTTGCTTTACTTGTCTACACTTTGAGGTGTTTTTTACATGTTTTCTGGTACTAACCTATTAACAAGTTGCAACAGTGCCAGATGCCTGTTTTCTGCTGTTTTTGGTTTCAGAAAAGTTAGTAAAGAAATATTCTCGGAATTGGACGGGACAAACGCCAAAGTCAATTACTTTCCGTGGGGAACAAGAAGACCAGAGGGGCCGGCCAAGGCGGCCAGACCCACCCCAGGCACAGGTGGGCCCCACCCCGTGCCTGGCTAGGGTTTGGCGCCCCTGGCCGCCGCCTCGGCCTCCCCCTTCACCTATAAAAAGCCCCCGATGTAGAAACCCTAAACCCCCAATCAAATCTCCACGAAACCGTTTGTAGACGCCGCCACCATCGTCCCTAGATCGGGGGGATCTGGAGTTCTTCCCGGCACCCTGCCGGAGGGGAGATCATCCCGGAGGCCTTCTCTCTGGTATGATGCGTGAGTAGTTCCACGTTGGACCCAACTATGGGTCCATGTAGTAGCTAGATGGTAGTATCTCCTCCTTTGTGCTTTCATGTATAGATCTTGTGAGCTCCGTTCATGATCAAGATCTAATCTATTTGTAATCATGCATGTTGTGTTTGCGGGGATCCGTTGGATATTGAGATTATTATGTTGATTTGATTAATGGTTTTGTCTTTATGATTCTATCATGTCTGTGTTGTTTGTGATATTGCATGCTCTCTGTTCTTAGTAGCTATCTTGGCCAAGTAGAGTCACTAGCAACTACTTGGCCCCTCTTGGAGTCACTAGCAACTACTTGGCCAAGATAGCTACTAAGAACGGAGAGCATGCAATATCACAAACAACATAGACATGATAGAATAAATACCCCCTCTTGGAGTCACTAGCAACTACTTGGCCAAGATAGCTACTAACAATGGAGATCATGCAAGATCACAAAAAACACAGACATGATAGAATCATAAAGCCAAGACCATTAATCAAACCAACATAATAATCTCAATATCCATCGGATCCCCGCAAACACAACATGCATGATTACAAATAGATTAGATCTTGATCATGAACGGAGCTCACAAGATTTATACATGAAAGCACAAAGGAGGAGATACTACCATCTAGATACTACATGGACCCATAGTCCAAGTTGGAACTACTCACGCATCATACCGGAGATAAGGCCTCCGGGATGATCTCCCCTCCGGCAGGGTGCCGGGAAGAACTTCAGATCCCCCGATCTAGGGACGATGCTGGCGGTGGCTACAGACGGTTTCATGGAGATTTGATCGGGTGCCTAGGGTTTCTGCATCAGGGGCTTCTTATAGGCGAAGGGGGAGGCCGAGGAGGCGACCAGGGGGGCCAATACCCTAGCCAGGCGCGGGGTGGGGCCCACCCGTGCCTGGGGTGGGTCTGGCCGCCCTGGCCAGCCCCTCCGGCTCCCCTTTGGACTTCTTGTTCCCCACGGAAAGTAATTGACTTTGACGTTTGTCTTGTCCAATTCCGAGAATATTTCTTTACTAACTTTTCTAAAACCAAAAACAGCAAAAAACATGTAAAAAGCACCTCAAAGTGTATAAAAGCAAAACAAAGTAGATACTAAACAAGCATGGAGCATAAAAAAGTATAGATACATTTCCAACGTATCAACATCCCCAAGCTTAACTCCTGCTCGTCCTCGAGTAGGTAAGTGATAAAAGAATAATTTTTTAGGTGACATGCACCCTCACAATAAAGATCCAACCATTTGCAAGCATTGAAAGTTGGGATCAAAGAACTCTAAACATGTGCATGAAAGATGGAGTTCTAACAATAGGACATAGTAAATATACATGCAACATGGCAAGCTATAAACAAAGATCATGAATAACATGCATTAAAAAACGTTTGTTTATTTCACATACAGAAAACATAGCATAGTGGCAATCAGCTTGTCCCTCATAGAGTAGCAATATAGATGCATAGGACACCTTCAAAGTTCACAAGGGTGACTAGAAACAAATAGCACAAGAACAAGTAATATCACAATATGCATCAATTAATAGGCTTTGGAACACTGCACACAAAATGACAACTATGCTCTCTTAATGGTGCCTAAAGGTAGAAGGTGGAGACTCAATAATGGTGGAAGAAAAGCCTTTTTTGTAAAGGAAGATGGGATTACAAGTTTCAAACGGAGCTTTCAAAAATTATGGTACTTGTTAGCTTTCAGCCCTCATTGCCCCTATCATAAGAATCTTGAAGTGATTAAGGTTAGAGTGGCAAAGATGGACTATATGCTTGACAAAGTATAAGTTGGCAATCTCAAGTCCCTTGAATACGAGGGCTACACCTCATGCATACTCAGCTTTGGGTCCAGGTAAGTTCTTGTCATTGTAAGTATTTGCATATCATTGAGAACCGCCAACGGGGTACCCCTTGCACATGGTACAGGAGCTTTCCCATAACCAAAATGACATGGCAAGCAGACAATGAGCATCTCAGCAATATTTTTATTTACCATATTCATAGCTTTTTATTGAGGATGCTTCATAGATATCTCATTATGGTGATGCTGCAAGTTTCCACCATGATTAGGCATGGCTTAGGCTAGCGGCCCAGGCGTTTCTCTAACACAGGATACAAACTCCATGGACTTACAAGTTCCCTCTTTATTTCACACCGGTGACATCCATAGACAAAAGAACATGATATCAACTTGAGTACAAAGTACAAGTGCAATGTTGAAAACGTTCCCCGTGACAGCACGGTTCTGCTAATTCCAACTTATAAGTGCAAGCATATACAACAAAGTTGTCACAATGGTTCAAATTTATTAGGGTAAAATAATATAAAGTGTGCCATAAAGTTCGTGAGGGCTTTAATCGCTAAGTTTTCACATAACAAAATAGTTTTTTATTGGAAGATAGTTGAAAACAAGAATATACTTGGAATGGTGTAACACACCATGCATAGGAGTTTATAGTGGACATTTTGGAATAACTTGGTTTCTTGGGAGTTGGAAGCATGAGTTGAACTTACTCATACAAGTGGAGGCTAGCAAAAGACTGGGAGCAACCAACTAAGAGAGCATAATGGCCATAATCATGCAGTGCAACAAAGCATACTAATCAAATAAAAGAATGGTACTACAAGTCAAGGACTAAGTGATCATAGAGGCTAATGGTGACTTGTCATAGTCATAACATGGTGTGATCATGTACCAAGTCAACCCAAGCAAAACATCAAAGGAGAATACCACAATACTATGCTATTGCATGCTAAAACAACGCATAATTTCTTCAAGGCACACTAAGCAATCCCAATTGTTTGGAACAAGACATGCTACAGCAATAATCACTAAGCATAAGGTCAAAGCAACACCTAGCATGTCATGCTAAAGTCTAAGTCACAGTCAATGCAAGCTCCTCTTGCACTTCAAGCAAGAACTTACTACTCCTTTCCAACACCAAGCAAACTTATTTGTAAAACAACACAGCGAGAACGGGGGTCCAAACTACTCAAGAAAACTAAGCAAACTAAGCAAAACAAATGAAAACTAAGACGCTCCAAGAACAACACAATTGTGCATGAAACAATAAAAACGAAGTGTCTAAACAGACCTGAGCTTTTTATAGATGAGGAAGGGGATGCCTTGGGCATCCCCAAGCTTTGACGCTTGTACCTCTTGGATATTTCTTGGGGTGACACCATGGTGTCATCCCCAAGCTTGAGATTTTGTCCATTCTTCATCTCATTACATCATTCTCTCTCTACACCTGTAATTTTTCCTTCATACAAAACTTCACACAATCTTCATTAGCAACATTAGCTTATTCAAAATATATTAGACCTCTGGCAAAGCTTTGGAACAATAAGGATTTTCACTAAAAACACATTTTACTGTAGTAACTCCTTCAAAAATCTCAATTCACCTAAAGAGAACTCAAAAAGGAATCAATAAGAAGCAAATGCAAATAATGGCAGAAATCTGTCAAAACAGACCAGCAGGTAGAAATCGATTTTTTCGAACATCTTCTGTTGCTCAAATCAAAAAGTGTTGAACTAACATACTGGGGGATTTTTCGTAAATTTTGAGCTCAATCCGAGTTACAGAGACTCCTTACGGATTTTTTTGGTGGAGGACAGAAATCTATTTCAGGACAGCAACTCCCCAAATCTTACCTCCCTCTCATTAGAGGTCATTCTTGGCACAAAAAGCAAACAAAAAGGATAAGTAGAGGTCATTACCGAAGTAATAACTTCCAAGACTCAAGGAAACTCTTGGGTCATCTCTCAACAAGTATTTTTCTTTAACGCCTTTAAGTTAGACACAAGAAGCAAGAAGAATCAAGTATTTTCAAATCAAGAAGCGTTAACATCAAATCTTGCTTTCAAAGGAGGAGCAAAAAGCAACTTCTCTCTCCTCATAGGGAAGTGTTCAATACCTTTCTTGAATGGAAAATGATATTTAATGGTGCCTTCATTCATATCAATGATAGCACCAACTGTTCTAAGAAAAGGTCTTCCCAAAGTAATAGGACAAGAAGAATTGTATTCAACATCCAAAACATAGAAATCCATAGGGACATAAGCATTATTAACCATAATTAGAACATCATTAATACTCCCCATGAGTTTATTCTTAGCATTATCATTGAGTGGGACATCTAAATAACAATCTTCCAATGGTGGCAAATCAAGCATTTCATAAATCTTCCTAGGCATAATAGAGACACTAGAACCAAGATCACATGAATCTTTGAGATCAAAGTCATTCACTTGCATATTAATAATGGGTTCCCAACTATCTTCTACCTTCCTAGGAATAGAAGATTTGTGTTTTATCTTCTCTTCCTTAATCTTAACAAGAGCATCTGTAATATGTTAGTGAAAGCAACATGCATATCACTAGCATCAGGACTTCTAGCAAGCTTTTGCAAGAACATAATCACTTTAGAAATATTGCAACCATCAATATCAAAGTCAAACTTAGCATCACTAGTAGTAGGCTCAATAGGCTTAGGCATAGTAGGAGGAATAGGGACTACTTGTGGTTTAGTGGTGATGGTGCACACACTATTGTTTCTATCAATTTCAGCTTCCCTTTCCCACTTAGCATGAAGTTGAGCTAACAGCCTAACATTTTCATCAATAGTAACTTGTATGGCATGAGCAGTAGCAAAGATATTTTCCATGGCTTCAGGAGGACCGAGCTTCAGACAAAGAGGATATATTTTTCTCAACATCTGTAAACTAGGTATTTCTCTATTCAGATTCTCAAGCCGATGACTAATGTTTTTCAAGATAATAGATTGTTCCTCCATAGTTTTAGTGAAAATCTTGTTTTTCTCATATTACATTTGCATAAAGTTTTTAGTGGATCTCTCAACTTCTAGAATCCTCTCTTCACTAGGCATTCCAGATCTACCTTGATAAGCATTTCCACTAGGAGGATAAGGTCTATAATTGTTGTTGGTACCAAAATTATTCCTATAGGCATTGTTGTTGAAATTGTTGTTTCTAATGAAGTTCACATCAACTTTCT
Organism: Avena sativa; assembly: GCA_916181665.1. Taxonomy (NCBI): domain Eukaryota; kingdom Viridiplantae; phylum Streptophyta; class Magnoliopsida; order Poales; family Poaceae; genus Avena; species Avena sativa. The sequence continues at coordinate 204,596,380 of OV702282.1, forward strand.
CTTCTTGATCAACCAAAGAGGCTAAGGGAACACTATTAGGATCTAGAGGAACTTTCCCATTAACAAGCATAGCCATAATAACATCAATATTTTCACTCAAAGAGGAAGTTTCCTCAACAGAATTTACCTTCTTACCATGTGGAGCTCTCTCAACATGCCAACCAGAGTAGTTAACCATCATATTATCAAGGAGCCTTGTTGCAGCACCCAAAGTGAGGCCCATAAAAGTACCTCTAGCAGCTGAATCCAACAGATTTCTTGAGGAGAAGTTCAAACCTGCATAAAAAGTCTGGATAATCATCCAAGATGTGAGTCCATGAGTAGGGCAATTATTAACCAAAGATTTCATTCTTTCCCAAGCCGAAGCAACATGTTCACTATCAAGTTGTTTAAATTTCATAATGTCACTTCTCATAGATATAATCTTAGAAGGAGGATAATACTTTCCAATAAAAGCATCTTTGCACTTAGTCCAAGAATCAATACTATTTGTAGGCAAAGAAAGCAACCATTCTTTGGCTTTCCCTCTCAAGGAGAAAGGAAAAAGCTTGAGCTCAATAATATCTCCATCTATATCCTTATACTTTTGCATCTCACAAAGTTCAACAAAGCTATTGAGATGGGAAGCAGGATCATCAGAACCATCACTAGAAAATTGCTTTCTCATCACAAGATTCAACAAAGCAGGCTTAATTTCATAAAAGGTAGCATCAGGAGAAGGTGGAGCAATAGGAGTGCTTAGGAAATCATTGTTGTTGGTGCTAGTGAAGTCACACAACTTGGTGTTCTCAACAGAGTTCATTTTGGCAAATGTGGGCAAGCCAAAAACAGCAGCAGCAGCTTACAGCAGGAATTATTTTTTTTGTGTTTTTGAATAAAGCAAGCAAACCAAACTAGACTAATTTTTGGTTTTTTTTTCAAAGAGGCAAACAAAACCAAGCAAAAGAAACAAAGCAAACTAAAAACAAAGTAAAGAGAAAGGAAGTGAAGGACTCCCCTTGTGAAGACGTCCTTAGCCTCCCCGGCAACGGCGCCAGAAAACTTGTTGATGACCCCTTCATGGCGCCAGAGAACTTGACGGTGGTGGAGCACTTCGTTGGAAATCCCAAGAGCAAGGTGTGATGAGTACAACAACAAGTCTTCCCTCAGTAGAGACCGAGGTTATCGAACCAGAAGGAGGAAGGAAACATCACACAGGTGTTGCAAGCAACGCGGAGACCTGCACAACACAAACTCAAGATTTTGCCCCAACGAATCAGTGAGGTTGTCAAGCTCACCGGTTTGCTGTAACAAAGGATTAAACGTACCGTGTGGAAGGTAATGGTTTGCAACAAGTAAACAAGTAACAGTGGAAGATATATCGATGGTAAAGATTGGACCGGGGTCCATAGTTCACTAGAGGTGCTCTCCTTAGATAAACAACATGGCATGAAGGGTAAACAAATTACAGCAGGGCAATTGACAGGAATTGAGCAAGGCATAACAATGCAATTACTAGTCAGAAAGATCCTATGATACTCGATTGGGCAATCCAACAAGATACATAGACCGCCATCTAACTGCATCTATGACTAGAAGTCCACCTTCAGGTTATCATCCGAACCCCCTCCAGTATTAAGTTGCAAGCAACAGACAGCTGCTTTAAGCAAAGTGTGTAAGGTAAACAATCTACATGTTCCATGAACAAGAGACCTTTGTTTTCTCCCTAGTAGCAACATCACATCTACAACCGAAGAGATTATTGTCGCTTCCCTTGGAAACTAGAGGCATGAACCCACTATCGAGCATAAATACCCCCTCTTGGAGTCACTAGCAACTACTTGGCCAAGATAGCTACTAAAAACGGAGAGCATGCAAGATCACAAACAACACAGACATGATAGAATCATAAAGACAAAACCATTAATCAAACCAACATAATAATCTCAATATCCATCGGATCCCCGCAAACACAACATGCATGATTACAAATAGATTAGATCTTGATCATGAACAGAGCTCACGAGATCTATACATGAAAGCACAAAGGAGGAGATACAACCATCTAGGTACTACATGGACCCATAGTCCAAGGTGGAACTACTCACGCATCATACCGGAGAGAAGGCCTCCGGGATGATCTCCCCTCCGGTAGGGTGCCGGGAAGAACTTCAGATCCCCTCGATCTAGAGACGATGGTGGCGGCGACTATAGATGGTTTCGTGGAGATTTGATCGGTGCCTAGGGTTTCTGCATCGGGGGCTTCTTATAGGCGAAGGGGGAGGCCGAGGAGGCGACCAGGGTGGCCAAACCCTAGCCAGGCGCGGGGTGGGGCCCACCCGCCTGGGGTGGGTCTGCCCGCCCTGTCCGGCCCCTCCGGCTCCCCTCTAGACTTCTTGTTCCCCACGGAAAGTAATTGACTTTGACGTTTGTCCTGTCCAATTCTGAGAATATTTCTTTACTAACTTTTCTAAAACCAAAAACAGCAGAAAACAGGCATCTCGCACTGTTGCAACTTGTTAGTAGGTTAGTACCATAAAACATGTAAAAAGCACCTCAAAGTGTAGACAAGCAAAGCAAAGTAGATATTAAACAAGCATGGAGCATCAAAAATTATAGATATGTTTCCAACGTATCACTTCATTACAAGCAAGTTGCAAAACTTCCCTCCTCACTCGACAGGTGCCCAGTTACAAGCAAGTTGCAAAACTTCCCTCCTCACTCGACAGGTGCCCAGTTACAAGCAAGTCGCAACTGCCAGCCGACGGGGTCCCCCCCAGTTGCAATCAAGTTGCAATTCGCCTCCTCTGTGGGTCCCCAGTTACAAACAAGTTGCAACTAGGCCACCGGTGGGCTCATTTACAAATAAGTTTCAACTGCCCCTCGCCGACGGGTGCTCAGTTACAAGTAAATTGCAAAACTGCCCTCCTCCCCCGACAGGTGCTTAGTTACAAGCAAGTTGCAACTGCCTGCCGACGGGGTCCGCCCAGTTGCAATCAATTTGAAATTGGACCCCCTTTGCGGGTCCCCAGTTACAAACAAGTTGCAACTAGGCCCTCGGTGGGCTCAGTTACAAGTAAGTTGCAACTTTCCCCCTTCCCAATGGGTGCTCAATTACAAGCAAGTTACAAAACTGCCCCTCCTTCCCCGACATGTGCTCAGTTACAAGCAAGTTGCAAATTGGCCCGCCGATGGGGTCCCCCGGTTACAATCAAGTTACCACTGGCTCCTTCGGCGGGCCCCCAGTTACAAGCAAGTTACAACTAGGCCCTCGACGGGCTCAGTTACAAGCAAGTTGCAACTGCCCCCTCCCCGACGGGTGCTCAGTTACAAGCAAGTTGCAAAACTGCCCCTTCTCCCCTGACGTGTGCTTAGTTACAAGCAAGTTGCAATAGGCCTCCTCGGTGAGGCCCTAGTTACAAGCAAGTTGCAATTGCACGCCAACGGGGGTCCCTCTGGTTGCAATCAAGTTGTAATTGGGCCCCTCGGCGGGTCTCGGGTTACAAGAAAGTTGCAAGTGGGCCCCTAACAGCCACAGTTACAAGTAAGTTGCAACTGCCCCTCCCCGACGGGTGCTCAGTTACAAGCAAGTTTCAACTGCCCGCCAATGCCCCCCCCCCCCCCCGTTGCAATCAAGTTGCAAATGGCCCCCTTGGTGGGTCCCTAGTTACAAGCAAGTTACAACTAGCCCCCCGACGAGCACAATTACAAGTAAGTTGCAACGGCCCCTCCCCAACGGATGCTCAGTTACAAGCAAGTTGCAACCGTCTGCCAATGGGCATCCCCCCCGGTTGCAATCAAGTTGCAAATGCCCCCTCAGCGGGTCCCCAGTTACAAGAAAGTTGCAACTAGTCCCCTGGCGGGCTCAGTTACAAGTAAGTTGAAACTGCCCTTCCCGGACGGGTGCTCAGTTACAAGTAAGTTGCAACTTCCCGCCAACGGGGGTCTCTCCGGTTGCAATCAAGTTGCAATTGGCCCTCCTCGCCAGGTCCCCAGTTACAAGCAAGTTGCAACTGGGCCCCTGACGGGCTCAGTTAGAAGTAAGTTGCAACTGCCCCTCCCGACAGATGCTCAGTTAGAAGCAAGTTGCTACTTCCTGTCAATGAGGATCCCCTGGTTGAAATCAAGTTGCAATTGGCCCACTCGGCGGGTCCCTAGTTACAAAAAAGTTGCAACTGGGCCCTCGACAGGATCAGTTACAAGTAAGTTACAATTAATTATCGGCAAAAGGAAAACAACCACAAAAAGAAATAAAATATAGGAAAAAACACACAACCATGTCCACCTCTCGTTCTCCCCCGTTAAAATTGTGAATCGACTAGTGACAGCCCACGGAAAAACAGCCCAGATTGGTGACAGCCTACAAAAAACAACCCACGGAGAGGCACAAAAACCAGCCCACAAACACAAAGCCAAGGCGCGAGCAAGCGCGCGATACATCTCAGGCAAAAATCAAAACAACGCGGGGATGCAACCCAAACGGTAGCCAAGACACCCAAATGTAAAGTAAATGATCCAACGATATATTAGGTGATTGAGATTTAACTAATTCTCAGACGCCTAAGAATTAGCAAAACTAGTAAAAAATAATAAAACAAAAATAATAATCGCCGCCATAATAAAACGACCACAAAAAACAAGTACAAACACAAAATTGGTTCAGAAATAACACATGAAAACCGATTCAGTTAAAAACTGGGGGAAAAAACCAAATGTCAGCTCACAGACCAGCCCCAATCGAAGCCTTTGTTGCTACCATCGCGTGATCGAAGGCAGATTGAGGAAAATATATTCAGCAAAAAAAAACAGCCCGCAGAATAGCCCATAGAATAGCCCAAAAAAAAGCCCGCAACAGCACAACACATACGTGCGATGGAAACAGCTCACACAAACAAAACAGTCTCCGCTCAAAAAAAAGCTCGAAAACAGTCCAGACATTCTGGTTTGTACAAATCCTAAAGTATATGATCCAACGGTTAAATAGATGACTAAGACTTAACTAATTCTCAGACGCTTGAGAATTAGCAAAACCGATTTAATTTTTGTTCTTTCAACAAAGAAAAATTGATAGGAGAGCACGGACACATTCATGGTTGCACTTTCTCCTCACGGTGAAACCCTATTTCTCACCAAAGAATAACATTGTCGTTGGGGGAGGCACTTGCCAGCATAGCGCCATCGGGCAAGCCACCACCAGGGAGATCATCGAGCGAGACTAGCGACGTCGATGTAGTCATCAGTGTTACTCGTACAGGCGTACAAAGGTTCTAGCTTAGGGTGTCCCCAAACGTGCAGGCAAGGCAACGCGATTAGATCTGCTATGAAAACAAAACCGTGGTAGAAATTTCTGATTAGCCCCTGTCGGTTGTCGGTCAGAGCTATGTCCTCTGATTGTTCTGGATGGTGAGGATGTTGTTGTCATTCAAGTCACCTAAGGTAAAATATTTGCTCAGGCTACATCATACCATCTACATAGCCATGCAGGTTGCATACGATGTGGTGGGTCCATGAGCCCCGCGAGTTGGGTGAGAGATGAAAGGACTAGCCACCTGCACAATGTAGCCGTTAACCATTGTCGCCGCACCGGAGCCTCCGCAACAGAGTAGGCACACCAACAAGGTTGTTGCTCGCGTGCTCACCCGCCTAGTAGTGACCGAAAAGTGAGAGCAGAAGGATTGTCGTTGGCTAGTGTAGGACCAGGCGACTTAGATATGAACACACGTGCCTTGGCGAGGTGAATGGACCAGCCACAGCTATCAACCATTGCCCCCGCACCCGAGCCTTTGTAGCAGAGTAGCCACACTAACATGGTTGGTGCTCACATGCTCATCTGCCTGATAGCAACCAGGAGGTGGGAGTAGAAGGGTTGTCATGGCCTAGTATAGGGCCAGCCGGCCTAGATCTGGACAATCGTACCATTGTCGGGTGCAGACCTCCATCTTGGCCTTCTCCCATAGGTACAATAAAGGTTCAGCAAGGAGTATTGATTTATGCTCATGGGTCGTGTCATCTCAGATCTTGTTATTTTTGTTTTCCTGTGGCCATCTCTTTGCCGCCACACATCGAAAGATTTCACCAACAATTAGCTTGGCTTGAACCACATGAACAGAATCTTGCTGACAATAATTGGGACAGAACAGACTGTAAGATTAGTATCCACATCATGCTATTAAACGATGAATTGATGATAGTTTACATGGCATTATCTAGTAGACAGATGCTTCCACAGTACAGTCTTTCCCCTGACCTCACAACTTGCCTAACACAGAAGTAAGCTAAGTCAGCCCTGAAGCTACTGTAACCATACAGAAATTCTGCTTCAGGCAATACACCCTAGAGTCGAACACCACCACGGTTTGGGAATTAACTGGTAACAGATCCAGAGACATACAAAGAAGGCAGCGGGCACGGTGAGCAGTAAAGCTAAGAGCTCAGTTTCTACCCTAAGCGAGACCACTGTGCAGCAGAGTAGGCGGAACCATAGTTCAGGGTATGCTCATTACGGACCACAGCGTGATTGCCACGGACATGTTCTGATCCTACACCACTGACCCAGGTTCTGTCGCCACCTGCTTCACAGCAAACAGTATTGCGCCTTCCTTCTGCATCTCCTGGATGAGTTGCGTGGATCTTGGTGTCTGTGACACAACAAAACCACATAGTTTGAGTGGCCGGGCTTCTGGATTTGAGTAGGGCTGGTATCCATGATCAGCTGGGCTGGTATTTGCAGAAACTACAGCTTTCATGTCAATAACGGGCAGAACATTGTCAGACAGCGCTTCGTTTCTTACTTCTCGACTTGCACCTACCAATGGTTGCTTCTCGGAATGCACGACTTGGTCCTGGGTGTCGGCATGCGCCTTGTCCTGCTGGTCGAACACATGCTGTTCTTGGACATGTTCTTCCTCGGTAACTTGTGTCGTACAATCTTGTTCCACTGGAGCAAATCTTTTGATTAGATCTTTTCTGGGATTGAACAAACCCCACAAATAGGGTTTCCCTTGGAACGCTACAACAAGGCAGAAACTAATAAGTTACTGACAGTTTTATTAATTATGGAAGTATAGTAGAAAAAAATTCTAGTATTAAGAATGCATGAGCAATAAGAAAGAACTGACTGGGATTAATCCACTACGTATGATATAGAAAAAGGGGAGACATATAGGCAAACAAGAAAGCCTACATGGATATGGAAATGAACATGCACACGGATATAACAGCGCAATTGGATATTCTTTTACCAAATTGATTAGACGAGTCTTTGGACAACACTGATCCCACGACCAATGTTCCTGTTTGAACCGAGCTAGGAGTTCATGTGTTACTAAATTGTTTCCTGGCCGAGAGGATTCGGATCAGTACTTATATACATATCTGCAGCTAGCAGAACCAGAAATACAAGGTGGCTTAGTGTTGGCTGTTTGCGATGTTGGATTTTTCTAGCAAGTGCATTATTAAGCGTTAACAGAAGACATGTACTAGGGCTGTGATCTGTCCGGACGTTGACATGTAGCAGAATCAAATGGCCAATACAAGCAATCTTTTTCTTTGATAGAACTGCATGTTTAGTTAAGTTTCAGAATGAACTTTAAAAGTAGATGTAGGAAATGTTGTTGCCTACCAACAAATCATATTCATGTAGTAACTTCGTTTTGACAAATATATGTGAATGCAAATCAATATGTTTTAGCACATTCAGGAAAACAAGCTACAGAAAGACTTAACGAAAGAGAATGTTTTGACAACAGTAAAACAACAAATCATGTATATATTTCTTGACATGATTTGTTAAAGAGGGAAAATGGAGAATTGTACGGGCTATCGCTTTGCATACAAGCCAAGCATGACTCAATGCCTGTATTTCTTCTATTGTCACTCACAACCAACCTATGATACAATTAATGGGATTATGCAAAGAAAAACAGTCTCATTTCTTCATGATATACATTTTGCTTTATGAACCGATGATATTGGATCATAGTTGATGGCTATAACAAGTAACATGCTAGGAACACCCAATATAATTCATTTAGCCATGCCAACACATAAGTCACCAGCCTAGTTATTGCTAAAACATTTAGATACAGGGCAAGGCTGTGTCTAAAGTCTAAACCCATACTGGACTGCGACAAACCAAGAACTGCATTACACAGTTAAATACCAGTGCAGTTTTACAACATTAGTAGTTGCATATGCAGATTACATGTAATATCATATATTTTGCATGATACTCATAAATTAGAATATAAATCTGCACTATGACTTACTCTGATATTCCTCTGGTAGTGCAAAAGAAGGGAAGAGACAAAGCTTGGCCAAACCAACAATAGCTTCTAGAATAATACCGCTATCAGTGACATGCTTCACCAGCTGATCCAGCTCTTTATTTGGCCTAGAGAAACAAAGATCTGCATTAGACCTTACTATGTGCAGAAGAAATAAGATGTGCAGACATGTATGTACAGGCTCAACAAACCTCGTATCACCACAAAAGAAATACAAGTCAATACTGTCAGCTGAATGTACTGGTGCCTCCCAGTGCTTTGGACATGATTTCAATGTAGAAAGCTTGGTCACTTTCATCTTTGGTGGCAATGATCTTGATAGTTCCTGGACCTTCTTACCTGCTTTGATTGACAGGTGTGCACACAACGGTATATAGTTCCCGTCAATCTCCATGATTCCACTATCACCATCAGAAGAGAATATATTAGCACTTGACAGAAAAAATATTAGAGTGAGACTCCAGAAAGGAACAAAGGGATATAACATACGTCCAATAAGCTTTATCAAGGGGTTGCAAGCCAGTAGATTCTGGAATAAGTGGCATCCTCAATATGTCAGAGCGGTCCCCAGTGGCTCCAGTTTGTAGTGCCAGCTGTGAAACATCATTCTCAGCACATCCAGCACTGAGATTTCTCTGCTTTTTAACCTTCTTATAATAGTTTGAACGTTGCTGATTCAAATTTCCCGACCTCAAACCTTCTTCATCTTCTTCTACATATCTTCTCGGATTCTTCGCGGCCTTTTCCACGCATTTTCTTTGCTGCCTCCTCACATGTCCATTATCACAAGACGGTAAAATGGGTCGTCTTCGTTTCATTCGCAAACTGCCATCGCGTCGTTCTTTTGTTGTTAAAGAGATCTCTGCTACTCGTGCTGCACAACTGCGCCTGGGATTGTTCACTGGACAGCTGCCTTCCTTCAGCGCCCGATCCATGTTTTCTGAACAAGATATTGATTTGTCCACAGAACTTCTCTGCAGAGAGGAGGGATGCAAGTCACTGGCCGTCTTCCATGAACCTTTGCTGGCCTTTCTAGTCAGCCACGACTTATCCACTCTCTTATCTTTTTCTTTCTTGGAATGCCCAATAACTTTATCACTGCTACCATTGTCTTTCTTGGGCATGTTCTGATAACCTCTCAGTGATGCTACTGGTGCTGGTATTCTACTTTTTGACCGTGCAGCATTAACATTTTTGTTCTCATTTATAATACTAGCTTTCCGATATTTGATTCCATCTGGAGTGTAACTTTCTGATTGTTCACGCTTTCGAGGGTTTGTTTTTGTTGACTCGCATGGACTTGTTGACAATGGCAATAACTTGTTATTAATGCCTTCATCTTGCAATACCCCCTTAAGAATCCTTTTTTTTGGACCAAGATATGAAGTCATTCCTGCGATGCTTGCATCCGGGTCACCCTGTGCTGAATCAGGATCTGAAATTCCATTTACCTTGCAAGAGTTAACTATCTCTCTATCAACACTTTTTCGCCTTTGCGTCTTATTGTCTATCGCACTCAATAAAACCTCATCTGATATCCTATTTGCTTCAGCTGAGTTGCCTTCATTAGAAACCAAGCGTTCATTTGCCATTGAGGGGTTTGATGTGCGGTTCTTCAATATAGGCGTGACAGTTTCCTCATCTGCCAAGCGCATTGTTCCTTCAGCATCGTTTTCCAGAACAGTGATGTCTTTTAGTTCATTAGAGGGACTTGATTGCATTGGTACCCTTGACCAGGAGTCCAAACGCTGCTTTAGAGGTTTCAAGACATCTGCATTCCCTGTCTTCAGAAGTGATCCTTGCATCAGCTTTGAGCGATCTGGTGCAAACATTGATGCTACGACACTCTTCTCCAGTCCTTTAACTGCCTTCGATGGTTCAGATTTCTCCCTGTTTACCGAAGAAATATCCACTTGCTCCATGCTTGCCGCTGTAGGATGTGACTTGTCCTCAATCATTGGATGGGATCCCTTGACGCCATTAATTGGATAAACTATATCACCCTTTCTTCCTTGTAGAACGGAACCCTCCACATAATCTGATGAAACAAAGCAGCCACTCCTTACATCTGGGAGATCAGGACACTCCGCAGAATTTGAAGAAAGTTTAAAACCACATAATGCCTCTTGCAGATTGTTGGGTTCAACTTCCAAAACATGATCCAAAGCCAAATTACTTGAACCGTCAAAACTCTCCATTGTGCAAATTAAGTGTCCATTTCTATCCTCCCCATCTTTCTCACAATCACTGTGGTTCGGTATATTCCTGCCAAAGATTGCAGAAGAATATAACGCATCTCCACTACAAGATTGGGAAGTGATTGCATCTCCTCTTTCCTTGTGTGGCCTATTTCTCCCCCGATTGGATGCGTCTCCGCTCGGGGAATGTTTAGTACTTTCATTCACATGATTTTTTCTTTTTCGGTGTGCTCTATTTCTATGAAGTCCCCGTGCGGTAGTTACCTTCTCTTTCTCAGCATTTGGCTCCATAATTATAGAGGAGCCAAACTGAATGTTCCTTAGTTGCCTCTGATTAGTCGCGCCTTCTAATGATTTGATGGCTTCATTGTGTTTTGGAATACAATCACTACACAACCACTCGACTATTGAATCAAAGATTATCACATCCAAGCAATATCTACAAAACAATAAACCATGTTAAGTAAGAGATATAGCTTGTCATTTCTTTAAGAAATGTAGGGGGGGTAACTCTTGAAGACATCATGACACATCTCAAAGACTTTGTTCTTTTCTCAAAGAAGGCATAGATATCTATGTGTGAACACATTTCATGTCACTGTTGAGCACAACTATAATGATTGAGGGTCGACATCTCGCAATGAGTCCACTGTCAAGCCTAGAGTCACGTTGTACAAGTTAACTTCGCACAATCATTTTACGTCCGTCCCTTCAAGAGCCATTGTATCCCACTAGGAGCCACTATAAGCTGCATATGGAATGTATTTCTAGATAACATGTGAGTCCACTTACTACATAAACATGTGAGGCCACCACACACTTGTGGAAAAATACAATACAATTCTTAGGGGCTGTTTGGTTGAGCTTATTTCTGGCTTTTGGCTTATAAACCATAAAAGCACTTAAATAAATCCTTTTGATTTTGGCTTTTGGATTATATCATCATGCAACAATGTCTAGTTAAAAGCCAAAAGACAGCCACAACACTACGCTCATCAGCTAGAGCAACATGAGCAAGAAAATATTCAATGTAGTTTTCAGGGAGATGAAGCCATTAGAAGTAGACATTGTTGGCTTTTAGTTCTGTTTTTTCATGGGAGATTCAACAATGTTAGTCCAACGCCAAAAACAACACTACACACATCAATGCAATTTTGGCTTTAGAACTCAATCATAGGAAAGTCGCAAAGAGAACCAAGACCAACCATAAGAAACTGGTCACTTAAGACAACCTTAACAAAAGCAATGTACCGAGTCATCTCCACTAATAATCATGTCATCAATTTATAGAAGATGAGTCCAACCTCGGGACAAAATATGGACAAAGAGCGCAAGATCATGATCACTCGCCAAAAGGCCAACCAAGCACGAGCTGCTTGCTTAAGGCCATAAAGAGAGCGACGAAAACAACATGCCATGCCCTAAGAACAAAATACCAAAAGGTGGTTTACATAGACCTCATGCGATTCAACACTAAAAAAGTCATTCTTGACACCAAATTAAAGAGTGTGCAAGAGAGTTCATGTGACCCACGGGAACAAATGTCTCACCATAATCACAGCTACACTCCTGCTGAAACCCACATTGTAACATGACACCCCTTGAAGGGTTCAAAAGATACATCAGAGCAACTCTTAACCTTGTCGGCCCACATGCAAATGATGGGATGAACACAAGGGGGAGAAACATGATCGCACATGTCGGTGCGTGATCAGGCGTGACGAGTGGTAGTAGAGTGCTATACACTTCTACTATATTCCAGATAATATGGTCCTTCAGTCATATGTATTGTAGTAGTTTCTAGAGCGTTCTACTATGGGTTGTAACTAGGTTGTTTACACTTATCTCCTAGCTTTAAGTAGTGTTCTGTGGTTCTAGCTATGAGTAGAGCTAAGTAGTGAAGGCTTATGCAGCCTACAAATAGAGGCCCTCACCTCTATCTATGTAACCAGGTTAGGCCCATTTCTTTTGGGAGCTTCTCCGAGAAGCCGTCCTCCCCCCAGCTTTCTGGGGAAGCCGGTCTAAAAAAAATTCGAGGCTTCCAAAATAGTTAAGGTTAAACAAATTTTGAAGCCTCGCAATTTTTTTGAACCGGTTTCCCCATAAAGCTGGGGGTAGGGCAGCTTCTGGAAGAAGCCACCAAAAGAACTAGGCATATGTATCCTCTACCTATCAATAAAGAGAACTTTGTGTTCTTGTTTTAGATCTTGGACTAAATGTTGTATGTTGAGAGTTTTAGATTGAACTCTTGACAGCCCCGTTCCTAGAGCGATATCTAGCGCACCATGTTGAAGTGGTTCTTTCAACATTTGTGATGTACTGATGTCTTTATTATAGCAGTAAGGTGGAGTTGTTCCTCCACAACCTTTGTGTTGCATTAGGTGGTACCTGAGCCAGAGCCCTACTGATCTATTCTAGTTGTTGGTTTCCTCACTAAGAGCAAGCTGCAACAAGAAATGGAAGATTTGGGAAAAAGAGTGGATGTTGCAGAATAGCAAATCCAAGCGCTACGTGAAGGTCTTAACCGAAGGTTCAATTAGTTTGTTGAGATGATGAGAAGGGGTGTTCCTCATGTCGCTGCCAATGAAGAAGATTCATCAAAAGAGGGAAAAGATGTTCGGCCGCGAAGAAAGGAAGGTCATCTTCAAACCCAAATACCCCAACATCATGCAGATCAGCTCAAGAAGGCCAACTTATGCTAAAACCTCTAAAGGTGACGAATATGATGATGCCCTTGAAGAACCTGATCTCTATGCATATCCGAGAGTGCACAAAGCTACATACGCGAGAGATATACATACAAGGTGAAAACTGAGATCCCTGCTTTTAATGGAAATGTTGACATTGAACGGTGCCTTGATTGGTTGTATGAAGTGAAGAACTTTCTTTGAGGTCATGAATATTTCAGAAGACCATAGAGTATCTTTGGTCGCATACAAGTTAGGAGCTGGTGCACGGTGGCATCGCCTTCAAGAAGCCGCATCGCCTTCAAGAAGATCGCTGACTAAGAGGAGAACCCTGTGAGATCTTGGCAACAGATGAAGAATCTTTTGAAACGGTGACTTTTGACTGCAGATTACGATAAGATCCTATTTATTTAATTTAAGAATTGGGTTGAAGGAAATAGGACCGTTACAGAGTACACGGAGGAGTTTTTAAGGCTACAAATGAGGTGCACCTTGCTGAAACTAAAGATCAACAAGTTGCAAGGTACATCAATGGTCTCAATGATGCTATCCAGGATCGTTTGATGATGCAGCAAATTGGGTCCCGTGATCAAGCACAAGCTCTAGCCTTAAAAGCCAAGAGGACAAGGCATGTAAGACTCCATATCCGTCTACAGAAGACTCATCTAGGAGTTACTCCCATAGAGTAGAAGAGGAGACCGCTCAACCTAAGGCAAAACAACTTGTCCCAAAGCAAACCGGGGGCAAGAGTAGGGCAAAGCCTGTGATAAAATTCTAAAAATGTGGTGAAGAGGGACATGTAACTAGCAACTACCCATTGAGGATATCTATCAACACAACAATCCATGATGACAAAGATGACGAAGAATATGAATATGTGATGTAGAAGGACAAGATATTTACGAAGAAAAGGGTGAAGAAGGAATACATGATTCAACATCACTTGTGCTCAGAGACCATAACCCGACAACACACAATAGAAGAAAATATTCGGGAGCAAATGCACAAAGTGAATGGCAAGGTATGCAAATATGTGATTGATAGTTGCAGCTGCAGGAATCTTTCTCCCAGAATTTGGTGAACCATCTAAAGCTGGAGACTCATAATCATCTGAATCCCTGCCCTATTGGGTGGATCAAGAAAGGGGCAAATATAAGAATCACTCTTTGGGTAAGTACTATCGCTCAAATGTGTTGTGTGGTGTTGTTGATATGGATGCAAGTCATGTTCTTCTTGGGAGGCTATGGCAATTCGATCTGGATGCTACACACAAAGGAAAAGAAAATTCTTACTCCTTCACTTGGAACAAGAGAAAGATCATCATTCTACCAAACCAATCAAATGGTAATATCTCTAAGGAGGGGAAAGTATGTTAACTATTTCCCACACCTCTAATGAGTTCATGGAAGACATGAAGGCGGCAAATATGTGTTGCACTTATTGTTAAAGTTGGAGGACAACCAGCGATTGAAATTCCAGCAAAGGGAGCAAGTCCTCCTAATCTTCCACATCCCCAAATGAGACCAAAAGAGCATTGCTATACTAAAGGAAGTGGAGACACAAAATCAAAAGCACAAACAATTGGCTAACTGCAAACATAGGCTAAAATTATTCCAAGTTGTGACAAGGTGATGATATACCTAAGGAAAGAAAGACTACCTTTGGGCATTAAGGACAAGCTTAGACATCGGAAGTGTCCTTCTCTTTTCTAAGTTACTAAGAAAGATAAAGGATAATGCTTAAGTGATAGATCTTCCAATTGAGATGGGAATATCCAACACATTCAATGTGGTAGACATGGCTTATTATCCTTCATCATCTGAAACAAGGAATCTATGAGGATAACTCAAGGTCAAGTTCTAAACAACCAAGGGATGATTATGAGGGCCGGTAGAGAAAATAAAATAAAACAGAAGTAAAATCAAGTACTAGCTTCTATACACTTCTACTATATTCCATGTAATATGGCCCTTTAGCCATATGTATTGCAGTAGTTTCTGGAGTGTTGTACTATGGGTTGTAACTATGTTGTTTACGCTTATCTCCTAGCTTTAAGTAGTGTTCTCTGGAACCTTCTAGCTGTGAATAGAGCGAAGTAGTGAAGGCTTACACAGCCTATAAATAGAGGCCCTCATCTCTATCTATGTAACCAGGCTATGTATCCTCTACCCATCAATAAAAAGAACTTCGTGTTCTTGTTTTAGATCTTGGATTCGATCTAGTATATTGAGTTTTGGACTGAACTCTTGATCACCCCCTCCCCCTAGAGGGGTATCTAGCTCACGCCCGTGGAGCGATACCTAGTGTGGCATGTTAAAGTGGTTCCTTCAACATTTGTGTTGTCTTTATTATAGCAGCAAGGTGGAGTTGTTCCTCCACAACCTTTGTGTTGCATCAGTGCGCTAAGTGCAACAAGCTCCTCAGCCATGGCATCTTGCTGTTCCAGAGGAAGAACGACATCACAATAAGAGGACACCCCGAGAATAGCAACCCTACCATAACCATAATTGTCAATAGATGGATAGGGACAAGCATAGAAGACACAGGCGGGAGGAGGCAGTGCATCAGGAGAATATACCCAACCAAAGGTAGATGGCACATCCGAGAAGATTGCACATTATGAAAAGACGGCGCATAGAACACGACGCAACATGAGAAGATAACACAACAGGGGCATCATGAGCTCCTAGACAAGTGTAGTGGAAAGGGTAAGAGGGAACAGAGTGAGAAGAAACCATTTGAAGAACCCGAGGAGACAAAGGACGTGATGACAATGGCGCGAATCCACAATGGGAGCGCATGAAGAGGTAGCAGGACATGTAGACTCCACAACACAAATAGAAGAAAGTGTAGCGACGAGAGTGGACGAGGGCAAGACGACAATACGTATCAAGAAAAAGTTGAGGAAAGAAGACTCAATCATGCAAGTCAAAGGAGAATATGGAAGGAGATAAAGAAGACGGAGACTAAAGTGATGATGGCCTAAGTATATCCTAGGAAGGTACACTAAATAGACTATGTATTGAGTTTGGTGTACTCACGATAAACTTAGCAAACGCAGCACAACGAGCAAGTGAGGAGTAGTTAGGTGAAACGCCAGTGAGGCGTTCGAGAAGGTTGAATACAAAGTAGGTGAAAGTAAAAATATTCTCAAACCAAAAACTAGGGAAGAGAGGCAACGATCATCAATGCCCGAGCCGTCTCAAGAAGGTGATGATATTTCTTCTCAACAACACCACTCAACCAGTAAAATCTGTGCGAAGACGTCCAAATTATGATTCTAAGGATGCATAAAACTTACTATGTTATCACAATAGAGGCCATGCGTTCAAATCTTAGCTTTGCAATTTTGACAAAGAATTGCTTGCCCTCTTTCTACAATTCGAGCCAAATGAGAGGGATCTTGAATTATATGTGGATTGCCTAACTTTCTCCATCAGTTTAGACTTCTGGTTCTATTTGTTGGTCCATCAAACTTAATATGATATCATAGCAAAGATCTTGGATTCAAGTCTCACCTTTTGCAATTTTGGCAAGAAATTTGCTTTCCCTCTTCTGTCCATGTTTAGGCGTGACGTATGTGCGGATTCACACCTCCATGAGTTCATATACATATCAGGTATGTTTAGGTAGATACTAGCTCTCACCGGGACTTCCTCAAGATGTGATGCACACAATGTTCTCTCTCTTGGTTTCTCAAGCACACAAGACCTAGTTTGAAGTTTCATCGACTCATCACACAATGACTGTGCTATCTAGGGCACGTGCCCTAGATTAGAATTTCGTGGACACAGATTTAATATGGCAACTTGGCCATGCATGCAGTCCAGCCGCCAAGTTGGATTCCTTGTTTTTCGAAGCTTCAAAATATTTTATCTCTTGAACCATAATTTAAAATTTAGATAGATCCAGTTTCATGGTCAGATTTTTCACGACGAGATCTTCAAAACTAAATCCTATGTTGGTTGGTATGTCTTAACAACTTTTTTTACCCTAGTTACTAAATTACTATCACTTGGTCACCAGGTAAAGTCAAGCTGGTTACCCGGATAAAATTACCAAGTTTTTGAACTAAAATATGGTATCTGACCCATGCATGCGTCAAGTCCATGTGGATTATATTTGCTTTTCAAAACTTCAAAAATGTTTTACTTAAGGTGAAATTCAAATCATTTTTAAAGGTTGACTTTGTCGCGACAAGATCTTTCAAACTAGATCTCATGTTGATATGTTTTGACCTCTTTTCGACCCAAGTTACCATATTATAGTCAATTAGGTAAAGTCAAGTAGATTACATTGTTAAAATTACCTCGGTTTTGACAAAATATAGAGAACACATGTAAAAATTATCCAGTAACTGTTAACTAGTAACCTCATAACCTCGTAGTTACATTATAATAACCTAGTAACTGGGGACAACAGAAAACTCGTCAAAACATATTAAGATGAGATCTTGTTTCTAAGTGAAGACAGATCGTCAATTGGTTTAGTTTAAGAGATAATTTATTTCGGACTTTTGGATAATAGAAAGATGCCTTTGCATACATGCAGACGCTAGCTCATCCGCTCCTATAGGGGTTGATTCTAACTACCACCCACCGTATGTAAACATTAGCGTGGGCATGTCGTTTTGTTATTAGAATAACTATACACTAAAAACTACGTTTGCTTACAAAGGGGGAACATTCTTATGTTGGCCTTCTCCAAATGAATAGTAACTACAACTTGTAACAACTAGAAACTATTACAAAATTGCTCCTCTACATAACCACTCCAAGTGACTTGATATAAAGACTTAAGACTCTTATGTTGTGTTCAAATGCATTGAATTGTGCCCTGGAATTGAATTGGATTGGAATACCAAAACCAAGATAAGTAAATGGCCTCTAATTCGATTATGTTGTTTGGTTGTGTCTGGTATTTGCTGTTAGGATCAAATGGTGACACCCAATTCCAATTCCTGTTTGGATGTACAAAATGTTTGAATTGGAGTGAATCTAGACACTAAAAGAAGTCTGGATACATTTTCTTTATAAACCTAAAACATCTTATATTTTGAAACGGAGGGAGTAGAACACAAACTTATACAAGAACTCCAATGTATCTTGGATAATTTCATCGGGACTAAGCTAGCTCCATCTAACAACCAACCGGGTTCTCTTACATGCTAGAAGAGTTACAAGAGATGCAATGAAAAGATTACTACTAATAGGGTTGGTGTCCTAGCTTCTAGGGACTTATCCAGTTGCACATGTTGCTTTTGATCAAGGTAGCGCTTGAACCAATGGCTACAACGGCGGATAATAATATTCTTTTTTGGTAGGTACCATGCATTTGGTTGAAAGGTTTGTAGGATAGGTGCAACCAATCTTTGAGAGTATACCTCCCAAAGGGTGGTTGGGGACACCAGGCCAGATGGTGCTCACCCATGCATCATACACTCACTCACTCCCTCGCTTACCCCGAGAAAAACGATACGTCTAACCCGAGGGATCACGCGCTCACGTCCCCTGGCTCCTGCGTCTACCACGCGTCCAAGACATGCGGGAGTGCACCACCGAGACCACACAAAGAGAGCCCATCAAAACATTATCCCTTTGACATGATTTTTCTCAACTGGTTGTCTCCTCAATCTTCTCTGCATCAATCCCCTGATGTCGGACTGAGCCCCGCTGCCGGCATGGTCCTCCCGAACGCCACTAAATCTCCGCCGCCACCACTCCCTCGAGCGGCGCCGCCTCACATGCCGCCGGCTCTCCCCATCTCCAGCAATTCAACCACAGGACCTCCGATGGCCATGGCCTCCCACAGCCGAAGCGGTGGTAGTTCTGGCATGTACCGCAGCCGTCGGTTCCCCAGCACCGCCATGACTCACATCGTCCGTTCCCTCGCGCCGCTGCCGATGCTGCTGAATGCGCCGAGCAAGTCGGCGACGAGGGGCACAGTGAAAGCGCCAGTCCCGTCAATGCCGCCTTGCTCTCGTACTGCCGACGATGCTACTGATGGATGATGGCCTTGCTACTGAAGAAGGGATGGAGTTTTGCTTAGGGGGTTGATTCTGCTGCACAATCTTTTTATGTTGCTACCTGCTCGTTTCTTTTTTGCTACATAGATGTTTCTGAATTGCTACAATGGTTTCTAGTGATGTCTCCGACGAAATAAGTTTTTTGCTACAATTGTTGAACCTTTTTGCTACAACCGTTTCTTGGTTTTGACTACAACTGTACAAAGTTTTTTCTACAAAGTCTACCGGCAAAAGTCTCCGACAATATCAGTTGTTGCTCAATTAGTATAAATATAATTTTTTTGCTACAATTGTTCTCCATGTTTGCTACAATAGTGCAAAATTTTTGCTACAAGGTCTACGACGAGG
Organism: Avena sativa; assembly: GCA_916181665.1. Lineage (NCBI taxonomy): Eukaryota > Viridiplantae > Streptophyta > Magnoliopsida > Poales > Poaceae > Avena > Avena sativa. Next base: position 204,615,902 of record OV702282.1, read on the forward strand.
TCTTACGTCGAAAGTCTCCGACGAGGTTGGTTTTGCTACATTGGAAATATTTTTTTGCTACATACTATTCGGCGAAACTCCGGCAAGGTCTCCAATGACATCTATGTTTTTAATTTTTTGTCTCGTGGACGAACCGTTTTTGCTACATGCAACAAAAGCGAGACTTTTTGCAACAGAAACGAGTAGTTTGTTGCAAAAGTGGGATTAGGGGTATTTTTAGGACACACGTCAGTTGGGGACCCGAGGGACGAGAATTATCCCCCGAGGGACGCATAGTACTCCCCTCCCCCAAGGGACGCGTAGCCCTTCGCTATTGCCCTCCTCGACTCCTTTTCATGCTCTAGTGCTCTACATCTCTTCTCCATCTCAACACTTCCATCCCCACCTACATCCCGCTAGGATCTGCATTAACCTCGCTCCAAAACAATGACAATACAACCACTAAGAAGGGGAATCATAGAAGGGCACATGGATGCACCTTGTTTGTGACAAGACGAAAGGAGTCAAGCTTGTTTGCATTAGCCACAAGATCTGTTTCATATTGATGAACTATATGATGCTTATTTTCATACAAGGGTTTCTTCAAACAATCAAAATACAAACCCCTAATCTACATGTATATAGCCGATGCAAAATAAATGGGGCGGATTTGGCTACGGGCATCAAGGTCATATATGACACTACCTCGCCCAAGAGCTTCTAAGCATTTGAAGCTACCTAATAATCAAGATGCACATCTATTTATACATTTTTAGTTCTTCATATACTATTGCCTTATAAAAGCTAAGGTATATTATATGTTATGTCCAACAAAATACAAAACAACTGACAAATTAATAGGAGGAAATAATGCTTAGTTCATTGCATGTAACTATTCTTCATGCTTTTAGCTCAGTACTTCCACATGGAAATAGTTGTAACACCTCTGCCTCTTCGAACCGGCGGTTGTCACTCCTGGCAGCTTTCTAAAATCTCTAGGCTAGCCCCACGGACCAACACTAGTCTTTTCTGCGCACTTTGTCCTCACTCGTGCACACCCGGGAACAACTTCTTGGTCAAGCACTTATCCTCAAATTGCTCCAAGCCAAACACGCTTAGGGGCTGTTTGGTTGTGCTTATTTATGGCTTTTTGCTTTTGGCTTATAAGCCACAAAAGCACCTAAGTAGGTGCTTTTTATTTTGGCTTTTGGCTTACACCATCATACTACTATGTTTAGTTAAAAGCCAAAAGCATCTATTTCGGTGCTTTTGTGGCTTATAAGCCAAACTCCAAAAGCTAGATTTAAGCCCAACCAAACAGGCCTTTAACCTCGGAATTCTTCTCATATGAGCTTCCGGAAAAGAAGTTGCAACTTGTTGGTATGAGTAAGCTATCAATCCTATTAAGCCATGCGCCAGAATCTCACAATAGTTATCTCCATGTAATTAAGATTTATATAATAGCTTATTGATTAGTTGCCACATGTTCAAGAATTCATGTTTCAATTTCAACATATTGCCACAAACCGATTTAAGTGCACGGAGTAAAACTTGTCTTTTGGTCATCAAATAATTAAATAGTAACAATTGCATTATCATTTGTTTGAAATAAGGCTCAAATTTATACACTACGAGTGTTTATTTCCAATAGGGAGGGGAAGTTGGATATCATTGTCGATGATGCTAAAATTTTATGCATTCTGTTCGGTACTTTGTATTTGAGTAGAACATTCCACTGTGCCAGTCCTATCTCAAATCTTAATAAATATGCCAGAAGATTGGCAACAAATTCTTAGGTCCAAAAGATGCTAAAGGATGCGTTGATCGTACATGACCCATTGTTGCAAGATTGGTGTGGTCCACACTTCCCATGTGATATGAAGCAAGTAATCTCACCACCTTGGCATAAAATTGCAGCAAGTAACCTCACCACCTTCGCATAAAATTATTAACCTCACCACCTTCGCATAAAATTATTGTTGTGGAACACGTGAAACCTATATGTCAACGCCTCCCGCAAAAAGGTTATCACAACAACCTATCCATCTCAGAGATCAACTCTTAACAACATTTGATCCTCCAAACCAAATGCACATTAGACCATCCCTCCACCCAACCAAACAACAATAGGATATCCCTAGCCACGTGGATAGGGATATCGCAACCAACTTGTATTGTCCTCGAACCAAACACGAACCCCATGTAGCACCCGGCAGATGCAACAAACACAATTGTGTAGATATGTTCCCTTTTCTGTAAAATATTTCATCATTTTAATTTTTGCCCATAAGTGAATCTTAAATATTTGCACCCTTGTAACATCTTCTTCCTCTCCTTTTTGTTCAAAACTTGAACCTTTCCCTTATATAAGTGAAAATCTTATCATTAAGACAATAATAGCAATGTAACCTCTTTCCTATCCTTTGGATTACCCTATATGCTCTGCTCGCACTGACCATGTTAGGGCTCCTACAACAGTGTAACGCACCATGACATGCAAAAGCTGCTTGCCACCTCCTCCTATGCTTGCGATGAAGATGGGAAGGCCCTCAACACTTCATTGATCAAGATATGTGGCGATGATAACAGCCTAGAATTACGCTAGAACAGTGTCAGCTAAGGCGTTCACCCTTAACAATGGCAAGTACATGTGGCGATGACAACAGCCCGAAATTACGCTAGAACAGTGTCGGCTAAGGCGTTCACTTGTTGAGAGGAGCTACATAGGTGGACAAGGTCCAAGCCGAAGTGATGATTCATCTAGTGTTGTAGTTGAGATGAAAAGAGATGATTGATCTTTTCAAATCATAGTAGCTTTAAGATGGCTAACTAACAAGGAAAAGAGAGAAAAAGGACACATGAAAAACATGACAAGGTAACAATGGCACTTATATCATATTTACTCCAAGATTTTTATAGAATTTTCCCTTAATATATAATAGCCAATACAATACAAAAATGGCACCAAGAGGAAGGTATGCACCCCCTTCTTTAGCCTGGAATAAGACTAACACGAATAAACCAAAGAATCTAAATAGACATTTTATCACAAGACAGTGAAACATACCACACAGACAAGTTGTCCATGCATTTAGTCAAAATAAACCCAATTTTTCGGAAAATCCCCAAATTGGATGCAAAACATTGACAGGTTAGCCGTAAATACGACTTTCACCAAACAGGGCTTTCCACAGAATTCTATAAGGGTCTATAATATGGCCTTTTCAGAGAAAAGCATAGGGCAAAGCAATTACTAGAGGGAGATTTTTAACACGACCGGGAAGCGTACCTATGCCTGGCAGCGTTCTTGCATTTGCTGCAGCGCAGCAACAGATCTTGGACGCCCACGTCTCCACACTCTTCACACACAGCATCCTGCAAAACAAAACCCACGGGAACAAAAGGTTTTTCTCGGATAAGCATTGGCTGCAAAGATCTCCCATGTAAATTAAATCCCAACCAATCTAATCCGATCTGAACATAGATCGCCCCCAAATAAATTGCTGCAGTTGCTCCTACACAGGGCCATGCTGCAAGCAGCGAGCAGGCAGATCCGAACCGGCCCCGTCGCCCACCACCGGGAGGGAAAACCTCCAGAAACCCGACAGCAGAAGAAAGAGAAACGGCGCGCACGATAGAGCACAGAGAGAAGAAACCATACCATCTCGCGGCGCCTGCAGGGTGCTCTCAGATCTACCGCCTCCCGAACAGGAGCATCAAAATCCGGGGCTTCCTCACCGCCATGAAGAGAAGCGGCAGTAGCTAAGGAGGAGAGTGCTCTCAGATTTTCTAGGAGGGCTAGCGACGTGTGTCCTCGCTGGTCGGTGGCCGCTGCCTCGTGGCTGAAAGGCCCCATCCTCGCAGTGGCGTGCTAGTGCAGGGCAATAAAACAGGAGAACGAATCACCCAAAAATCATCATGGTCCAGCGATCTGACGTTCACGACTCGCCTGATCCAGCGACCTGAGCCGCGCCGCCTTCACCGGGGGCTGAGGAAGCTAGACTGCGGCGGTGTTGTGCCCAGGGGGAAGGGAGAGGGGAAGTAGCAGCTTGCGGCGCCGTCATGGCTCGGAGCAGCTAGCTACAGAAATACGTAGGGTTATCCGTGTCTTGTGTCTCTGCAGATACACATGGACACGTGATTGGGCTACATCTCTTGGCTGAGAAATAAAAGAATAAAGTGAACCAGTGGGCTGTATCTTCGTTTAGGGCTAAGAAAAGGAGAATATGTGGCTGCCGACCGACTATTGGGCCGTTGTGGTCAATTCCGGCTATGCTGGCCTGAACATAGCCCAATTAATTCGATCATGTCGTGTTCCATAGGCTTAGGCTTTTTACAAAGGGATAGACACTGGTTTATCCAAAAAATTGATTTGGAGGACGGGCTTTATACAGAACTTTTTAAAAAATTCAAAAAGTGTCAATTTTTTCGTGTAGACACAATGTAACTACATGTATGCAAAATCTAAAAGTAAAATGCATTGTGTTTGTGCGCCATAAAAAGACAAATATTACAAATTCTGGAAAAAAAGAAGGCCCATTCAAAAATTGCAATGTTCACACTCATATCCGAATTGTTCTCTTTTTATTGAGACAAGAATACAAAGTATTTTCATATAATCTTTTGCAAAAGCGTATTATAAATCATTATCTATCTTTCTATATTTTTTTAGAATTTTTAAATCTTTAAATTTTGGATTTTTCAGAAAAATCCTATATAGTCGTCCTCCAAATCGACGTACTCCTATTTTATCACCTTTGGAGACAATGGCCTCTAGGGAGGCCGTTGATCTGCCTATAGACATTGATGCTCTCAAGTTTTAGTTGCCAGTGATTATGCAAACGTTATCCAGAGCCTTAAGCAGGATACATTAGGGGTTTATGCTTATGTTGTTCATGACATTTTAGACGCTGGGACAGGGGTTGTTTGAGTTGAAGTTTTAGCATGAGCGTAGAGACTCAAATAAAGAGGTGTATCGCCTAGCTTGGGAGTGTGGTCCATCAGTATCAGGGTCGCCAAGTATGGCTAGTTCGTATTTCGGTAGTGGTTGAACTCTAATAAAGTTTAGTTGGCCTTTTAAAAAAATATCACCTTCATAATGCATAATAACTAATATATACTATTATACTACCTCTCTTAAAATTTATATTTTTTAAAAAAGTTAATGACGAGGATCGATCTCAATCAATGCCCATTGTTATGAGCTTGAGTTTTGGAGAAGATGGGGATGCTGGAGATCGCGGAACGGTTAACAGACAAGCAACCAGGGGATACAAGATTTACCCAGGTTCAGGCCCCTGAAGGGAAAATCCTACTCCTCCTTGTCTGCTCTTGATTATGGCATAAGCGAAAGTTATAAGGGTGCGTAGATGCAATTTAGCGTAGAGGTGTGTATGCGGTGGTATGAGAGGTGCCCTCCTCGTCGTGCCATCCTAGCCTTTATATAGAAATAGGCAGGTCCTGGGCACATATCAAGTCAGTTACAGGTTTAGGGTTTGCCCCTTTGAATATTTTATCTAATCTAGTCTTGCTTTCCAAGGAACCGAAGACGTCATGGGCTTGAGCCACCCAAATATCTCCATGGGCCGCGTACATTTTCATGGGCCTTCTTTGGGCTGGACCAGGTATGCTGAAGTCGTGTACCCGTAGGGTATAACCATGTCAGTAGCCCCCGAGTGTTCAGTCGAATCGTAGATTCGGCTGAGGACTTTTCAATCTTTCGAGTGTTGTTGTCTCTGTTCTTTAGAGAAATGATTCTGGTGTATAGGGATTGTTGATGCGTGTGCCTGACTCTTCCGACGGATCAGGGCCAGTTAACTATCTTAAGATAAAATAACATGATCTTTTTCAAATTCGAGTCCCTTGACTCGAACCCGGAATAAATGCTGGCGTAATTTAACTCAGGTCGTTGAGGACTTACAGGAGTAGAATTACAGTAATTTTCAAATGATGTATCCAACACGTTCGTCGGGATTTTCATCACGCCTATTGGCACGAATTTTTACTAGCAGGGCGCAGTCGTGTGCGTTACCAGGCATCAGATGGTATTTGTAGGTCTTATCTTTGCATCGTAGACACAACAACCGAAATTTTATCACCGCGGAGGTGTTTCGGGTGGCCAAGGAGGATGTTCCTCACTTAGCCTTAATCGGGGCAAAGTAGCCAAAAAGTTTTTTGCATTCTGAGCCGAAGGATCGCAATCGAAGAATTTATAGGGTGCGCAACTAGCGCTTCCTATGGGAGTAGCCCTCGAGTGTGTGTTCGAGTCGTAGACTCGAGCAGAGACTTTAATTCAGCCATTGTTTATTTCAGGTCCGTAGGACACAATTTTTCGGATGCTTGAATCGATCTTCCCTATAGGAGTAGCCGCCGAGCCCGTAGTGGAGTCGCAGACTCGACATAGGATTCGAAGAATAGTTCATTGGCGTAGTACGCTATTCATGCTTCGGGTGTGCGGCCAGCGCTCCTGATAGGAGTAGCCCCCGAGTAGTTGCTCGAATCGTAGATTCGAGTGAGTACTTTAGTTGTTTAGCCAAAAAATTGCAACCGTTGTTGTAGGGTTCGCAGCATAGAAAACAAAAAATTTCCTACGATGGGAACAACTATGTACCAAGATCTATCTACTAGATACAAGCAACGGGTGGATATACATCCATAGAATACATACCCTCGACGACCGTATAGCGTTAACGAGGTTGTACTCGTGGATGATATAGTCGAACGCTTGCCGATCTCAAGATCGTGATGAAGTCCATCTGGTCCAGCCAGTCCAGCACCATCACGTCCAGCACCATCACGTCCAGCACCGCAAAGCAGTGGTGCATCTGTGATCGCACACACGTTCGGGTACCCCGACAACCTCCGCGCCCTCGATCCAGCAAAGCAGCGAAAGCAACAAGTCCTTCCAGAAAAGGACACCGGGAACATGTATCTCGCTGATCCGAGACCATGGGGAAATTCTAAAGGAGGAGAGAGATCCTTCGCGAGGATGTGTGCTTTGAGAGGAGGAGAGAGGGGTCTTTTATAGGAAGTGGGGGGCACCCCAAGGGGCATGGCGCCAGCCATGGTGGCTGCCCCCAGCTCTTCCACATTCATGTGGGTGGAGCTCCCACTCAAAATGAAAAGTCTCCACTCACATAAAAGAGCCTCCGCTCAAAAATCCACTCACATGCATTAAATTTCCACCAAATTTAATACAAACTCTCATTTAAATAAAACTCTTTTATTTATTTATTCAGAATTTTGTTAATTAATTTAATTAACAAACATTCACATAAAACCCCTTGCTAGTATTCAATTTCACATGCAAACCAGTTTCAGCAATTTCAACCAAAACAGTTTCGGTGTCTAGTGAAATAAATTCCTGCGCTTTCCTTTTTCTTTTCTCTGGCATTTTATTTGCTCCAAATGGTGTCGGTATCCATTAAGTGTGTCACCCTACGGTTCGCGAATAATGTAGACATAATCGAGACCCCTCTCCGGTCAATAATCAGTAGCGGGACCTGGAGATCCGTACTGACTCCCACATATTCAACGATGACTTCTTTGATTGTGTGAACCTTATACGCATGTAACTCAATCCCTTTGTCTCGCGATATATTACATGTCCGAGATTCGATCATCGGTATCTCCATACCTAGTTTGATCTCGTTACCGACATGTACTCTTTTCTCGTTACCGTGATATAACATTCTAGTGATCAAATCACTTGCTTGCAAGCTAACTAATGTGATATCACCGAGAGGGCCAGAGTATATCTATATGTCATCGGGATGGACAAATTCCACTCTTGATCCATGAGCCTCAACATAACACCTTTGTAGCACTAAACCCATCTTTATAGTCACCCTGTTACGGTGTGACGTTTGATGTTATCAAGATACTCTTCCGGTGTTAGTGATTGACATGATCTCATGGTCTAAGGACTAAGATTACTTCGTATGATGTTATAGCAATATAAACACAATGACCTTTATCGTAATGCTATACTTTGGATAAATGTTCATCACACCATTACACTAATGTTGTGACCTCGTTATTAACAACATCCAATATTCATGATCAGGAAACCTTTGATCATCTTGTTAATCAACGAGCTAGTTTATAAGAGAGGCATAACTAGGAACTTCCTTTTTGTTTATTAAACACACATGTATTAACTTTTCCGTATTAATACAATCATAGCATGTAAAATAAACATTTATCATAAATAAGGAATATGATAATAACCACTTTATTATTGTCTCTCGGGCATATTCCCTTTAGTCTCCCACTTGCACTAGAGACAATAATCTAATTTGAAAACTTTGCGTATTGAACACATATGGCTTTCTGGTGTTCCATATACGCAATTGCAAGTGGTTAACATAATCTACGGATCTGACGCTTTAGGTCTTTGTGTATTTTCATGTCGTTGCGTCTTCACGCATCACTCATTCTCCAATGAGATGGCATTGTATAAATTTGGTCTTTTGGTGAGACCTTTAGTTCCTTGGGGTTAAATCACGTCGATACTATTGTCATACAATATATCTTTAGTGTTATCCCATTACGAACCACGCCTTAGTTTGATAACAAACTATTTGACACAAATTCCCTCCTTTGCTGCTACTATAGCAGTCATATACTTAGCCTTTTGTTGTAGTATCCGTCACAATGTCTTAACTTTGGAATACATCCAAATCCATCATGAAAACTCCTTTCCATTTCATTGTGCCACTCATAGTTTAAATTGAGATAAACTTAATTTGTATCTTGTGACAAAACTAGTATCAATGTAACGCTTTACAATGAACTATTTGTAATTGTTTGTCACCTCTACACAAATATATTCTTAGTTCTTCCAAAAGATCATAAGAATATCCTTACTATCGTCCAATGATCATTTTATGATTCATTCTGGTATATGCTCATAACACTTAGAGCATAGGACATATCTGGATGTGTGCATATCATGGTATGATTGATCAAAACATTCTCGTGATTTCACTCATCAAGTGTCAAAGCACTTGAATCTTGTTTCACTTATCAAGTGTCGATTCACTTGAATCTTGATTCAGTTCTTTTCCATGCGACAATAATTGTTTCTTGTCTTTTCTATATTGAACTCCTTCAATATCTCATATATGTACGTTTGGCATAACCATATTAGCGTCACAGTTTATCCACTATAGACATTCATGCTACATTTTCGGGTTTTGCCTAAGTCTTTCATCAAAATGAAATTCTTAACCTTTGTCAATAAAAGATACATCATTTCTAATCAACAAGATGTCCTCCACATAATGTATTAGAAATATGCTCCCACTTAATTTCTTGTAAATGCAAGCATATTCATCGTCTCCAGATGAAAACTCCTTTTTCATCACGGTGAAGATTCCAACTCCACGATGCTTACTTCAACCATTGAAGTTTGCATGCCCTTTTAGCATCCTTTGAATTTAACAAAACCCTTTGGACCGTGTCTTGTACACGTCCTAGGTAACCATTCTATTATAAGAATTTTTTTTGTTTATTCATCTACCATATACCAAATTATATATAGTGGTTGCTACTTTAATCCGTCCAGACTAAATATCGCTATGAAAGATCAAATCTTGTCATAGTCAACTCCTTGAACATTGTCGTAAAATACTTTATGACATGTTGACCATTTCATAGATATAAAACATCCATGTCTCCTTCTTTATAGATCCAAATACGACTGATAGGTTTTTACATCTTTCCGGAGGGTCTTCCAAGTTCAAAACTTGATTTCTCGTGTATGGAACTATCACGGATTTTATGGCTTCAAGCCATTTGACGGAATCAGGGCCCATCATCGCTTCTTTGCATGTATTCGGTTCATCATTGTCAAACAATAATGATTTATTCTCAAATCTCGGCATTTGATTGTTTATCCGACCTACTTGGCTCAATAGGAACTTAGATCTCTGTGACCACAACCTTTGAGGCACATAAGCTATGAGCATTTTGGCTGCCTCCGGAACATTTTCTGGCGCTGCGCAACTCAGCACATTTAGCTAAGGTTCGTTAACCTTATCAAAGTTCTATTGTCCTCCCATTTAACTTTTGCGAAAATATTCTTCTTCAAGAAACTTCACGTTTCAAGCGATAAACCCTTTTTGTCCTTGGTGTTATGGAGGAATAACCAATTGTTATTCGAAATAACCTACAAAGACATGCTCATCCGACTTTGGTTGTAAACATCTTACGTATGCTTAGCATACCAAAATTTAAGAAATGACAACTTGGGTTTTACCCCAAACCATAACTCATATGGTGTCATTTCAACGAATCAAGATGGAACTCTTTTCAGTGTAAAAGCTGTAGTCTCTAAAGCTTTAATCTTTTAAAACATAATGGCATTTTTATAAATAACACCTTTGATCCAACCATGTCAAACAAGGTTTGATTACAAATCTCAAACACTGTATACTCCTATGGTGTTTCGGGAGATGCAAATCTAGGTGTTTTTGCTAAACTTGTAACTCAAATAAATCTCTTTATGATAAAATCATAAATCATTTATTTTCTTGTTACACTTGCAACTCAAATAAATTCCTTATGATAAAATCATAAACCATTTATTTTCTTGTTACAATGATTTTCCAATTCATCTTGAAAGTCTTTGAAACGTTTTCAAATATTTTATACTTCTTTCTCATTAAGTGAATATTCACTAAAATTTCTGGAGAAAGCATATGAAGTTTAAATCCATCGCTTACAACTATACATAATGGACTACATACATCGGTATGTATAAATTCCAATATTTTAGTCGTTCGTTCTTCTTTGGCCTTTGAACAAATTTTTAATTATCCCGAGGAAAGTCTCACAAGCGTCACTTGATCAAAACAAAGACTCCAAAAAATCCATAAATATGGAGATTCTTCATGTCTTATTTCCAATATAATTTAAACGGTGATGTCACTTTGTAAGTGATCTTTCAATCATTTTTTTTGCGACATTTTAGCATTAGGTTTTATGGATGTGATTTCTCCAACTAGATTTGTAAATCATCCATATTATATGGAATACGGTAATTATTTGAACAACCTTTGTTCTCAAAATACCTTATTTAAATAACAATTATTATAACAAATCTTGAAGTCAAGCTTTGATGTCAACGAGAAATACAAACAACGGTTTGTTTGTTTTTTATGAACATCATCACATATTCTCTTGCTAGTTACTTAGGCCATTGTGGTTCATGAATTGCGTCGTTCTGTATGAAATTTCATACCAACCAATTCGGTATCCAATACCCAAGAACCACATTGTTTAATAAGCAAAGAATACAACCGTAACATGTATATCATCTATATACTTAAATTGGATATTTCCAATCTTTTCTTTTCTGCCAAATATATTTTATAGATTCTCTTTCAGCATTTCCTTTTCCTTTTAAAAGAATCTATCAACATCAACCGTAGCGCCATATACATGACACATAGTCCAAAGCATGTATATTCAAATAATAATACCTTTAGACTCGCACTTTGAAGTAGATCGCCATCATCAAATGTTCGGCGTTCTTTCAAAATCCATTCTTTGGTAATCTTTTAGTGTAGTAAACACTTTACATATGTCTTATATTCATCTTTATCATGACAACTTTCATGATCAAGCTACTGTAGCTTATAAAGGCGAATCGTGAGTATAACATTACTTTCCAAAACCCTTTTTGGATGATTAGGATGTCTAGCATCTCCAACGTTTGTAAATTCCCATCCAATATGAGAACATATATTATACTCTATCATATTGCAACCAAAACATTATTTCAAATATCGTTATATCTGCCACACATAATGGTTTATGAAACAATTATTTCAGCTCCTAGATAATCTCGATATTTAAATCAAGAATCATGGAGGCAAACATGATACTTAAGATACTAACACTGAAATTGTTACTCTTGATTTAATACCAATTATTAAATCTCACGGAGTAAATAAAGTTTGCTCAAAGTTTGCAATAGGACTTTAAACTTTAGATTGACACTCAACACAATACGATACCAGTTCATAAAGTATATATCCAGAATTTTATAGTTCTATTATCTCAATTACAACAAATTATGAAAATTCACTTTGATTTAATTTATGATAAATTGAGTTCTAATAATCCAAATTAGAAATGAACTCCCACTCAAAAACGACATCCCTCGTGTCTTTTTGGTGATTACATGAACCAAATACACTACACCAAGTCCGATCATCACGTGAGTCGGTGTAGCTTCAAAGGCGAGCATCCATATGGTCATCATATCAAAACATATGACTCATGCTTAACCTTTCGGTCTGTGTTCCGAGGCCATGTATGTACATGTTAGGCTCGCCAAGTAAGAACATTAGTATTCGCGTGTGTAACTGTCTTACACCCGAGATATGATCGTGGATTCAAGTACACCCGATCATCATGTGATGTCTTGAAGCGATGAAACATTGTTGGTGCATACTTAAGGAAGAACACATTTTTATATTGATATCTAAATGAGGGATCATCTTATTATGCTAATAAAATGCCAAACTAGCAATATAAGATGCAATCAAACATCACATGTTAATAAGTGAAATGATATGGTTCTTGCACTTGATCTCTATCATGTGCATTATGGTATGATCGCTATCATACGTCTATGTGTAAGGACAAGGTCTATGGAACTTACACGTTATGTGTGTTCTAAGAGTACCGACTTATACTTCTACTTACAACATCACCATATCATGACACTAGCCCAGGAACAATCTAAACTAGACGCCTCTAATTTATCCATTGCAGGTTTTACGTGGCTTAGGGCTTTCTAAGATAGAACCGTTCTTACCTACGAACATGAACCACAACGAGGATAACCAAATTATTGACAACTCGTTGCAAATTAGATATTGACTATAGTAGGAGAGACAGATATCCGCTAGCCACTTATGCAAAACTAGTTGCATGTCAAGCGTGGAACATGTCTTATGTGCGAGGACATGTAAAGTTTGTCCGGGCCGCTTCATCCCACTATGCCACCAATATCCAAAGTACAACTAAGAAGCAATAAAATGATCATCATCGCCCACATACTCATATGTGTACTACCCGTGCAAAGCATCTACGCACAGATCCGGCTCTGATACCACTGTAGGGTTCACAACATAGAAAACAAAAAAATTCCTACGATGGGAACAACTATGTATCAAGATCTATCTAATAGATACAAGCAACGGGTGGATATACATCCATAGAATACATACCCTCGAAGACCTTATAGCGTTAACGAGGTTGTACTCGTGGATGATGTAGTGTAACGCTTGCCGATCTCAAGATCGTGATGAAGTCCATCTGGTCCATCCGGTCCAGCACCATCACGTCCAGCACCGCAAAGCAGTGGTGCATCCGTGATCGCACGCACGTCTAGGTACCCCGACAACCTCCGCACCCTCGCTCCAGCGAAGCAGCGGAAGCAACAAATCCTTCTAGAAAAAGCCAGCGGGAATATGTATCTCGCTGATCCGAGACCATGGGGAAATTCTAAAGGGGGAGAGAGATCCTTCGCGAGGAGGTGTGCTTTGAGAGGAGGAGAGGGGGCCTTTTATAGAGAGAGGGGGCACCCCAAGGGGCATGGCTCCAGCCATGGTGGCTGTACCCACCTCTTCCACATTCATGTGGGTGGAGCTCCCACTCAAAATGAAAAGTCTCCACTCCCATAAAAGAGCCTCCACTCAAAAATCCACTCACATGCATTAAATTTCCACCAAATTTAATGCAAGCTCTCATTTAAATAAAAATCTTTTATTTATTAATTCAGTATTTTGTTAATTACTTTAAGTAACAAACATTCATATAAAACCCCTTGCTAGTATTCAATTTCACATGCAGAACCAGTTTCAGCAATTTCAACCGAAACAGTTTCAGTGTCTAGTGAAATAAATTTCTGCGCTTTCCTTTTTCTTTCTCTGGCATTTTATTTGCTCCAAATGGTGTCGGTATCCCTTAAGTGTGTCACCCTATGATTCGCGAATAATGTAGACATGATCGAGACCCCTCTCTGATCAATAATCAGCAGCGGGACCTAGAGATCCGTACTGACTCCCACATATTCAACGATGACTTCTGTGATCGTGTGAACCTTATACGCATGTAACTCAATCTCTTTGTCTCGCGCTATATTACATGTCCGAGATTCGATCATCGGTATCTCCATACGTAGTTTGATCTCATTACCGACATGTACTCTTTTCTCGTTCCCGTGATATAACATTCTAGTGATCAAATCACTTGCTTGCAAGCTAACTAATGTGATATCACCGAGAGGGTCTAGAGTATATCTATCCGTCATTGGGATGGACAAATTCCACTCTTGATCCATGAGCCTCAACATAACACCTTTGTAGCACTGAACCCATCTTTATAGTCACCCTGTTACGGTGTGACGTTTGATGTTATGAAGATACTCTTCCGGTGTTAGTGATTTACGTGATCTCATGGTCTAAGTACTAAGATTACTTCGTATGATGTTATAGCAATATAAACACAATGACCTTGATCGTAATGCTATACTTCGGATGACTAATATTGTGACCTCATTATTAACAACATCCAATGTTCGTGATCAGAAAACCTTTGATCATCTTGTTAATCAACGAGCTAGTTTATAAGAGAGGCATAACTAGGAACTTCCTTTTTGTTTATTAAACACACATGTATTAATGTTTCCGTATTAATACAATTATAGCATGCAAAATAAACATTTATCATAAATAAGGAAAACGATAATAACCACTTTATTATTGCCTCTCGGGCATATTCCCTTCAGTTGCTAGTATAGCTTTGATGACGTCAGTGCTGACGATCGGTAATCTCAAGCGTCTGCGGCGTCAGAGGTGACGCGACTGGACGAACATGGGTCCCACTTTCTGACTTGGATTTGACTGGTCATGCGCGACGTGGCGATAATTACGGCGTCTCCTCGGTTTTCATGCGTAGTGGACTGCGTGCGAGCGACAGTTCGCTGCTATGCTGACACGTGGATGGCTGGATTTGGCGCGGGCTCTAGGGCTTCCCGATGAACGGTCCCTGTTTATCGTCTTCGTCCTTATAACTGTGGGGAAAATTTTGTTTGTTTTCACTGCATCCATTTGCTTTTCACTGCTTCCACTTTCTTGAGCTTTTCTCGCAGTGCGCTGGAATTTCTTCGATCTTTCCCGTCCACTTTTCTGCGCTCACACCGCCGCCGTCGCCGTACTGCAATGGGGAAGCCGAAGAAGGCCTCCACCGTGGTGGGCACCAGCGCTGTTGTCGGCGGCAAAAAGGGCACCGCCTCCACTCGCGTCACCGATGGTGGGTGGCGACGTACGGAGACGCGCGAGGGTGACCTGCGCAAGCTTCGTGAGCGGGGTCTGATCCCGCAGGACAAGGATGTCGTCAAGATTCCCGGCGACGAGGTAATTCCCCATCCACCCGCAGGGTTTCGGGTCATGTTTGTTGCTTTTGTCCTTTGGGGCCTCTCTCTCCCAGTCCACGATTTTCTCCGTGGACTGCTTTTTTCTATGGCATCCAACTCCACCATCTCTCGCCAAATTCTCTTCTCCACATCGCCTGTTTCATCACCTTCTGCGAGTGTTGGCTTGGTATCGAGCCGCACTTTAGCCTCTTCCGGAAGCTCTATTCCGTGAAGAGGCAATCCGGCTCCGACGGAGTTTATCCGATCGGCGGCTGCATTATTTCCCTTCGATCCAATTTTCTCTTCTTTTCCTTTTCGATGTCTGAGTCTGTCCAATACTGGCGGAGGAGGTGGTTTTATATCCTTGATTCCACAGTGGACGGTCAAGACTTTGGCCTTGCCCCTTTCGACTCCACCCAGAAAATCCAGCCGAAAAGGTCCTGGAAGAACCACATCCTGGAGGGTGAGGTGGAGGAGATAGAGGGGCTCTACCGTCAGGTGGAGGACCTCTAGGTGATTCCAGAGAAGGAGGTGAACGGTGTGGATATCATCCACACCTTCCTCAAACGTCGGGTGCAGCCGCTCCAGGCTAGGGCGCACCCAATGTTGCTTTATTCTGGCCGCCACGACCCGACAAGAGTTGCGGCTGAGGAGCTCTCCAAGGGGGATCTCGACAGAGTCCTTTGGCCGCTTCTGAAGTTCAAAGCTAACGAGGACCTTCCGGGGAAGTCGCTAACCCCTCTGTTCAGTGCCTCTCGACTGGTTTCGCACGTGTAGATTTGGGACGTGCGCGTAGCGCTTTTTCTGAATGCGTTTTCTTGTACTTCCTTGTTCTGAAAGTATGTTTTCATTATGCAGGAGTTAAAGGTGCCTGGCATGGTACCTCCGGTACCTGAACATTTTCCGGATGCACCGGACAATGAGGTAGTCGACTCTATGTTTGAGCTTCCCTCGGCGCGATCACCGGTTGAAGAAACTTTCGAGTCAAGCGAGGAGCAGACCCGAAAATGGGCACGGAGCTCGAGCGAATCGCCGGATGCCTCGACTCCGCCAACGCCTAGGGATCCCCCATGCCTTGTTCGTCAAAGTGGAGATGATGGTGACTCTTCCTCCCCCATTCCGGCCGTGCCTGTGCGGGATGTAGCGCCACAGCCACCGGCGAAGCGGAAGAAGGAAGAGAAGAAGGGCAAGAGGGCCTTGCCTGTCTTCAACTTGAGCGATATGGATTCGTAAGTTCCTTCAGATGCCTTTTGCTATCTTTCCTTGTTGCTTGCTTGTCTTTGGCTGGTGTTTTTCTTTTGCAGCCACTCTTCTGAGGGCTCGTTTAGCGATGCCACAAAGGAGATGGTGGGGGAGTCGAAGGTGACGCCTCCCCCCTCTCAAACGGTGGCCACCCCTGGGGGCGTTGCTCCGAACCCTTCTCCGCAGGAGGTTCGGGTGGTCGTCTCCCAGAAGACTACAGTTGGACCTTCGGAGTATCCGTCTGATCATGTAAGTGTTTTCGTTCTTGCCGTGGGGGGGAGCCCCCGAGTGTTTTTCGTATGATATGCTGATCATTGCTTCTATTTTTTGCGTGTCTCGGGGGGAGCCCCCGAGCGCCTTTCGTGTGTTTATTTTGTTTTGCTCGTTTCTTGGGCGCAGCCCCCGAGCCCTTTTCCTGATAAGTTGCTTCTTCTTGCGGCCTTTTGTGCAGGGCGTCAACCAGCTGGTGAAGCAGCATCTGGCCTTGGAAGCCAGCCTACAACGGCTTCAAGGTACATCCTTAACTAGATCTTCTACTTCTTCGTCTGCTTGCTGGATTGTAAAGCTCATGCATGTTCTTATTCACAGATGAAAATAACACTGCCCTTCGCGAGCTTGATGCTCTCAAAAAGAGTCTCAGGCGAGCGGAGAAAAAGGCCGAAGACGCCGTTGGTGCGAAGGAGCGCCTCGAGCGGGAGCTAGCTGACGCAGCTGCGGCCAAGGAGCTCCTGCAGCAGGAGGCTACGGACCGCGAGGAGCAGCTCGCCACCGCCGTAGCTTCGCGTGAGAAAGAGGTAGCCGGGAAGCTGATGGCTGCTGCCAAGGCTATTTCGGGTGAGTAATTTCGTGTATACTTGTTCCATTTCGGCTGCCTTGTCTCTCTGGTTTTGCTTGATTCTCATTTTGCTTTTTCCGTTTTTCTAGATGTCGCAGGCATTGAGTTTGACCGCAGTGCTCTGGAGCATGGTAGTGCTCTGGATGATGCTACTGCAGCGGTCGAAGACCGCTGCAGTACTTTGGTTGGCTCTCTTGCCAAATCCAAGGAGGTTCTCGGGCGCTTCTACAAGGAGCTCGTCCCCAAGGGCATTTCCCTTGAGGATGTCGACTTGTTGGCGGATGCGCTATCAACCGAGGCGCCCGTGGCGTACAAGCGCAAACAGAAGGGCATTGGCGCGTCCATGGGGTTGGCGATGGCCATGGCGTCTGGGCGGAGCTGGATCTTCATCGGGTCACCTCCCAGATGCCAACGGCTCCCGACAGATTCGAGGTAGCCTTTGCTCTCTATGTTGCCCGCTGTAAACGTTATGGGCCGAAGCTGATTGACCTGCTGGCAGAGTACGCGGTGATGCAGCAGGAAGAGGTCAAGAGCAGGCAATCTGGCTCCAAGGCCACTTAGGACGCAACTGCTTAGGCCTTGTAGTTGTAGGATAGTTGTCGTCTGCTTTTGAAAGTACAAAGGAAGTCGCCTAGAGGGGGTGAATAGGCGTTTTAAAATATTACGGTTTAGGCTTGAGTAAATGCGGAATAAAACTAACGTTTAATTTATTGAGCACAAAACCTAGCCACTAAGTTCACCTAAGTGCACCAACAACCTATGCTAAGCAATACAAGCAACAAAGTGATAGCAAGATATAAATACTTCAAGCATGATGGCTATCACAATGTAAAGTGAATAAGTAAAGGGATCGCTTGAGAGATAACCGATGGACGCGGAGACGAAGATTTGTTTCCCGAAGTTCACTTCCAAAGAAGCTACGTCTCCGTTGGAGAGGTGCGATGGCGCAATGCTCTCCGAACGCCAAAAATGGCTCACCTCGAGGTGTGGTGGCTCGATGCTCACCCAACGCCACACAAGGCCTCACCCCGGATGCGGAAGCATGCAACTCACCGACGCCACAAAAGGCTCACCCTATTCTCCCGAGTGCGCACCACAAAAGGCGGGCACTCGCTCCACTATGGGACGCTTGAGGGTGGTCACCGAACCCTTACAAGATTGGGGCTAACTCCACAACTCAATTGGAGGCTCCCAACAACAAAGCCACAAAAGGCTACAAATGCCACAAAAGGCCAACAAAGCCACAAAAAGCTACAAGACCACAAAAGGTCAACAATACAACCACACAACTGTCTAGGGTTCCAAGGAACCCAAGAGAAACAAGCTCACAAGCTTGAACTCGCCGAATCTCCGAGGAGAACTCAAACCTATGCACCAAATGCAAGGGCAAGTCCTTCTCTCCCAAATTCCAACAAAGCTACAAAAGCTATTGGGGGAATAAGGGAGGAAGAACACAAGAGGAGAATACAAAACTCTCCAAGATCTAGATCCCAATGATTCCTTCACAAAGAAGGGATTTGGCTTGGGGGATTGTAGATCTAGATCTCCTCTCACAAATCCCTCAAAAAGATGCAAGAATCATAGGAAGGGAAAGGGAGAGGGAAAGCTTCTTCAAGGTTAAGAATGGAGGAGAGAGAGAAAGCCAAGAACCAAGAAGAAAAGCTGGTACCCACGAAGGGGAAGAGGAACCCCTTTTAAAGGGCTCCCAGATCTGCACGTTATGGGCATTCGCGACTCCTGGACGGAACTTCCGGTGGGAGGCCGGAAGTTCCGGTGGCACACGGCCAATAGTCAAAAACTGCGGAGCAAGAAACTGAAAAAGCGAATCCTGGTCAGAACTTCCGTCGGTTCACCGAAACTTACGATGTGAGCGAAACTTCCGGTGGAAGTTCCAAAAGAAGTTCCATCAAATAGACACAACGAAAACAGAAGGTTACTGAACATGAGCGGAACAAGAGCCGGAAATTCAACCAGAACTTTCGGCCTGAGCGGAACTTCCGGTCCCTGGCCGAAACTTCCAGTGGGAGCGGAACCTCCGGTGGAAATTCCGACTGAAGTTCCGTCAAATAGCACATCCAAAACAGAAGGTTACTGAGCATGAGCGGAAGAAGACCCGGAACTTTCGGCGGCAAAAATGCCCTAGCGGAACTTCCGATGGCAAGCCGGAACTTCCGGTCAGGGAAATCCCAGAAACCAGAAAACCAGAAACGCAATAACTTTTGCATCCAAACTCCAAACGGGATGAAACCAATTTTGTTGTAAAGATAACGACGAATAGAATCCAACAAAAATATTGTGTATCACCTTGGGAGAAAATACCATGAATATATATGTGAAGTATCCCCCAAGGTGTGGAGCCAGAAAACTCGCAAGATCAAAAACCGCAATAAGATATGCAAGTGAAATCCTTAAATTATAAACTAGAGCTTATTATGATGATGAACACAAGCTATAGATCCTCTCATGGACAATAACCAAATAACAACCAAGAAATATGAGGCTATGAATGCAATGGTTTGAGCTCTCTCCGAACGATGCAAACGAGACACCCGCTTGAGAGCCCCTCTTGATAGTACGTCTATCTATCCTAAACCCAGTCTCCCAACTAACAATACGAGACCGGCAAAAGAAAAGCCCTATCAAGAACATACCTTTGCCTTGAGCATCTCACTTGAACTTGATGTAGACCGTCTTGTTCTTCTATAGTGGGAACACCTTTCTTGGATGCTCTTGCTTGATGAAGATTAAGACTTGCAAATTGCTCCCCCATACTCCATGGGGAAACCTCTTCTTTGAACTTGTCTTCATCATTCCATGAGCACGAGGATAGCAAGCTTCAAGCATGAGATCTTCTAGAGATGGCGCATCTTGAGCTCTCCCTTCTTCATCCCTACTTGAGGTTGATCCATCTTGATGCAACTCTTTGCACATGCCTTGATCGACCTTCAAGCTCCTTCTTTCTTCATGATTCCAATGGGAACAAAGCCCTTGGACATTTCTTCATCTTCCAACCTTGAGACCAACACATGGCCCAAGCGATGCCAATGGACAAACCTACAAGTGAAACTCAATTTACACATTAGTCCATAGAGATTGTCATTAATTACCTAAACCACACATGGGGCATACATTCCCTTTCAGCTTTTGTTGTAATATCTTCATGAACACTATATGTGCCATGCAGTGGCTTTTGTTGTATATAATGAATCTTCGAGCTGTTGCACATTCGTGTGTTGTTCATATCCTTGTTTGTTTTCCTCTAGGGAACTTCAGGTGATGACCATGTCGATACTTCGTCTCCTCTGTAGCCGCGACCATCCTTGGATGATGCGTCGAAACTTGTTTTTCTCCGTGACCACGTCCACAGTCTTGAGAAGGAGTTGCTTGGCATCCGATGCCATGCGGACGTTTGGAAGTTGAAGGCGGAGCGGGGCACCGCCAAAGAGGAATATCTGATGGGCGAGCTGTGGCATTTGGCCGAACAGCTGCAATGTAAGTTTCTTCGAGCTGCTGCTCATTTTCGGATGCGCCTGTTGGCTGGTCATCTTACTTTGTAGGTGTTACAGGTGCTAACATTGTTCCTAGGGAGGAGAAGGAGCGCATTGAAGTTCGGATCAATTGCTTGACCCAACAAGATATGGAAGCCGACCGCTTTTTCTGGATGGATCGTGACCGTGCCATGGTCCTTGCGACTGTGCAGGATCATGCCCACCAAGTGTCGCGGGTGCTGCGGCAAGTGAAGACTTCCTTGGCGTCAATTCTTCACGTCATGTTTCCCCTGGATGAAGCGCCATCGACTCTCTGGGTTTGCTGGCGAAGTTTCGAGATGTGCATCATGTCAGGGAGCTGGTGCGGCACCAATTAGTTATGGGTGTGAAGGCCGCTCTTTCCCTTGTGCAGCTGCATCTCCCTGACGTAAATCTTGCGGCTGTGGCGGCTGGGCCGCCCCTTCGACCAGATGGTGGCCTATGGTACATGCGTCCGCACTATGCGGCTGTGAGGCAGTATGCCGAGGAAGTCATAGATCTCTCTGAGCACCGTGCGCGGGTGATCCTTCAGAATAGGTAGGACCTGTGAAAAGATAGGTGTAAAATTTGTATATATTCGGCTGGGCGTGTTATGCCCTTTGATGTAAAGGTTGATTGTAATAGCACGTAGTGCTTGTTTGTATGCATGCCCTTTTCGTTAGCCTGACGTGATCAGCTACTCAGGTGTACATGCGTTATTCTCAGTTGACAAAGTCGTGAGGTGAGGGGGAACCCCCGAGTGCGTTGTAGCATAAAGAAATGCGAGTGAAATATAAATTTTGGTGTGAGACATTTAGCTTTATTCATATCGTAATGAGGAGGTATATTGTTCGGCTGAGTAGCCTTATTGAAAGTAAAGGGGGGATAGCTAGGGGTAGAAGCGTCGCAATTGTGCGACGTTCCATGGGTTGGAGTATGCGACTCCAGACTCCACGTGCTTGAGGCGATAGGCGCCACCTGGGATGACTTCGGTGACGATGTAGGGTCCTTCTTAGGGTGACTCGATCTTCTTCGGCCGCTCTTGCTTGAGTCATAAGACGAGGTCTCCTTCGACGAAGGACCTTGGGCGCAGCCGATGGCTGTGATAGTCGCGGAAGCTTTGTTGGTAGACCGCCGATCGAGCCACGACAATGTCGCGTGCCTCGTCGAGTGTGTCGACGGCGTCTTCGAGTGCGGCCGTTGATTCGGCTTCGCTGTAGGCGACGACCCGTGGGGCCTTATGGCATACCTCTGCAGGAAACACGGCTTTGGCTCCGTGCACCATGAAGAAGGGCGTGTAGCCAGTTGAGTTGTTTGGCGTTGTGCGCAGGCTCCAGAGGACAGAGGGTAGCTCTTCTGCCCATGCTCCCGCGAGCCGATCGAGTGGGCTCATTAGGCGCTTCTTAATGTCACCGCCGACGAGGCCGTTGGCCTTTTCGACCTGCCCGTTCGTTTGCGGGTGCGCCACGGAGGCGTATGATATGTTGATCCCGAGGCCTTCGCAAAAGTCCTAGAATTCTTTGGAGATGAAGTTTGACCCATTGTCGGTGATGATGTTGTGTGGCACGCCGAACCTGTAGACGATGGATTGGAAGAACTTCACGGCCATTTTTACCCTTTTGGTTGGTAACGGGCATGGCTTCGATCCACTTGGTGAATTTGTCGACTGCGACCAGGAGGTAGAGGTGACCTTCTTTCGAGGACTTGGGCAGTTTGCCGATCATGTTGAGGCCCCATTGGGCAAAGGGCCGGGCCAGGGGTATGGGCCTGAGCTCTGATCCAGGTGCGTGCGGTTTGTCTGCGAACCGCTGACATCCGTTACACCTTTGGACGATGTCCTTGGCGTCGTTCATGGCCGTTGGCCAGTAGAACCCAGCTCGTAGAGCTTTGGCGACGAGGGTGCGACTGCCCGCGTGATGGCCGCAGATGCCCTCATGGATGTCTTGAAGGATAGTTTTGCCGTCACCGATGGAGATGCACCTTTGGAGCACATCCGAAATGCTGCGCTTGTACAACTCTCCATTGATGATGGTGAAGGGTTTGGACTGGCAAGATATGCGCCGGGCATCCGTCGGGTCATCAGGCAGTTCCCTGTTTATCAGGTACCGCAGGTATGACTGCGTCCATGTTTCTTCGACTGCCATGACCTGCATCAGGTTGAACATTGTGACCTCTGTGTTGAGCTTTTCGGGTCCTTCATGTCCTTCGGATAGTGCAGCCCCCGAGTGCTCTGCCTCTTCGGGTGATCCCTTGGGGAATTTCCTTTTGATGGATGGCACGCAGATCTGTTCGAGGGA
The DNA here is from genome assembly GCA_916181665.1 of Avena sativa. Lineage (NCBI taxonomy): Eukaryota > Viridiplantae > Streptophyta > Magnoliopsida > Poales > Poaceae > Avena > Avena sativa. Next base: position 204,639,194 of record OV702282.1, read on the forward strand.
CACACTTGGTGGCACCCGTGCGCAGGTGGAGCCGATGTTGGTGAGTCTGTCAGCCTCTTCGTTGCTTTCTCTTCCAACGTGCCGAAGCTCGCAGCCGTCAAAGTCTCCTTCGAGTGAATCGTAGAGCGCGCGGTACGCGATCATGTTGGCGGCGTGCGCGTCGCACTCGTTCATCGTCTGCTGTATGACGAGGTTCGAGTCACCGTAGATGACCAGGCGCGTTGCGCCGCATATCTTGGCCATCCTCATGCCATGGATGAGGGCCTCGTATTCGACTTTGTTGTTGGAAGCTCGAAATTTCATCCGGAGGACGTACTTCATCTTGTCGCCCTGCGGGGATGTCAGTATGGCCCCGGCTCCTGCTCCTGCCTCGCTCTTGGAGCCATGAAAGTGCATCGTCCATGACTGTGTCATGTCCGGGGTGTCCGGCAGCTGCAGTTCCATCCAGTGGACGAGGAAGTTTGGTAGGACCCGCGACTTGATCGCATGGCGCTTCTCGTAGACTATGTCTAGAGGGGATAACTCGATGCCCCACAGGGTCACGTGTCCTCTGGCCTCCGGGTTGTTCAGGATGTTGTTCAGGGGTGCCTCGTTGATGACCATCACCTGATGCTCCTAGAAGTAGTGGCTCAGTCGACGAGCCGTCATGAACACGTCGTAGGCGAGTTTCTGGTAGTGAGGGTACCTCTGTTTTTTCGGCGTCAATACCTCGCTGAGGTAGTAGATTGGGCGCTGTACCCCATGGGTCTTGCCATCTTCGGGTCGTTCGACCACGAGCACGGTGCTTACCACCTGGTGTGTGGCTTCTATGTATAGCGGTAGAGGCTCGCATTCCTTTGGTGTGACCAGGACGAGCGAGGTGGAGAGCAGCTGCTTCAGATCTTTGAATGCATCGTCCGCTTCGGGTGTCCACTCGAATTTGTCTGCTTTGCGTAGCAGCTGATAGAAAGGTAGAGCCTTTTCGCCCATGCGGCTGATGAACCTGCTCAGCGCCACGATGCGTCCAACTAGCTGTTGGACTCCCTTGAGGTTCTTCGGTTTCTCCATGGCCATTATGGCCCGGATTTTCTTCGGGTTCGCCTCGATCCCTCGCCGAGAGATGAAGTAGCCAAGCAATTGACTAGATGGGACGCCGAAGGCGCACTTTTCTGGGTTTAGCTTGATCTTGTATTGATCAAGGTTGTCGAACATCTCGCGGAGATCGTCGATCAGTGTCTTGGCCTCCCTTGTTTTGATTACTATGTCGTCGACATAGACTTGTATGTTGCGGCCGATCTGGCTCTTTAGGCATGCTTGCATGCATCGCTGGTACGTAGCACCTGCGTTCTTCAGCCCGAAGGGCATTGTGCTGTAGCAGAACACTCCGAACGGCGTGATGAACGCCGTTTTCTCCTGATCTTCGACCTTCGGTCGAATATGGTTGTAGACTGAATAGGCGTCGAGGAAGGAGAGTTTCTCGCATCCTGCAGTCGAATTGATGATCTGATTGATCCGAGGGAGAGGGAAGTGATTCTTCGGGCAGTGTTTGTTCAGCGAGGTGAAGTCCACGAACATCCGCAGGATGTCCGTGTCCTTTTTAGGGATCTGATGAAATCGGTGTCGAGCAGTCTATTGACTTCGACTTCGATGTCTTCGGCCCGCAGCTCAGACAATCGTCTGATGGACTGTTTCACGGGCTTGGCATCTGGAAACACGTTGAGTGCGTGCTCAGCAAATTCCCTGGGAACTCCTGGCATGTCCGCAGGACACCAGGCGAAGATTTCCCAGCGCTCACGGAGGAATTCGATGAGCGCGCTTTCCTATGCGGGGCTGAGGTTGTTGGCGATCAACGCCGTCTTGGAGGCGTCCATCGGGTGAACCTGCACCTTCTTCGTGTTGACTGTTGATTCGAACGACATGTTAGGTGCGTTTTGGCTTGAGACTGGGGGTGCCCCGTTGTCTGTCACCTCTCGGAGCCTTACGATCTCCTAATGCATGCCGAATGACTAGGAGATTCTGTTGAAGTCCATCTTGCAGTGATCCGATCAGGTGAATCTCCCGTGGACCGTGATGACGCCCCTCGGTCCTAGCATCTTGAGTAGCAGGTACGCATAGTGCGGTACTGCCAGGAACCGTGCGAATGCCACGCGCCCGAGGATGGCGTGATATTGTGATGGCCAATCCACCACTTCGAACTCGAGTCACTCGCACCGAAAGTTATCGGGCTTGCCGAAGATGACGTTGAGCCATATCTTTCCCAGGGGAAATATGCCCTTCCCTGGGATGATGCCGTGGAACATTATGTCAGATTGTTCCAGGCTGCACAGCGGGATACGAATTGCTGCTAATGTGCTAGCGAACATCAGATTGATGCCGCTTCCACCGTCCATGAAGACGCGACTCATCTCGAACCCTCCGATCTGCGCCTCGAGCACCAGGGCAGCATGACCTGGGCGAGGGATCTGGTGGGGGTGATCCAAATGGCTGAACGTGATGTAGGACTCCGAACCGCTGAAGTACTCAGGGATGGCGGGTGGAGCAGTCACATCCAAACCGACTTGGTGGGTGATTTTCTTTTGCACCCTGTTTGTTGGGTGCCCCTTTTGGATCATCAATGATCCTTTTGGCGCGGGGTACCCGTTTCCGCCGTTGTTTTTCACGGGTGCGATTGGGTGATTCGAAGGTCCCACGGGTGGTGGTGGAGGAGCTCTGTGGGCGATGTCACCTGGTGTGGGTGCGTGCCCGTACCCAGGATTCGAGGCTTGCTGCCTCATCTGGGACATGCTTTCGCTGAGTTTCTGGAACTCACGACAGTCTTTGAGCATGTGGCTTGCCTTCTTTTTGCCATCCTACTTGTCGATGTAGAAGTGGATGGTGCATGGTCCTGACAACTTGTCGTATGCCGAGGGCTCGTCGTCGCGGCCGCGACGTTGCCACGATTGTTTCCACGATATCCGCCGCTGCCGCGGGTGCCTTCGTTGCGGCGGTCGGCGTAGCCAGCCGCGACCATGTCGGCTCTGTCGCGATCGTCGTAGACGCTCGGTCTTCGTTTGCTACGGCGTTCGCGTCAGCGGCCATAGTCATCTTCCTCCTCCGGATGTGCTCGGTGGACGGAGTCCTTACCATCTGCCCACCTGTTGGCGATGTCGATGAGGTGGTCGAGTGTCTTGGGCTTGATGCGCCCAAGTTCTTCCTTAAAGTCCTGGCGTTTGACGCCATCCTTGAAGGCATCGATTGTTCTCTCCTCAAAGATGTGTGCCGCGGAGTTCTTGATGTTGGATCAGCGTAGTATGTACAAGCGAATGGATTCGCCCGTTCATCGGGTGCAGGCCCTCAGCTCTTCGATCGAGGCTGGCCTCTTGCTGGTGCCCTTGAAGTTTCAGATGAAACTGTATGCCAGTTTCTCCCAGCTTCGGATGGATCCCGAGGATAGGCTGTTGAGCCAGATTCGGGCTGCGCCTGTCAGCTGCAGCTGAAGGCATTGTAGGGCGGTGTTTTTGTTGCCGCCGTGCAGTTTGACGAACGACAGGTGGTTGCTGAGCCACGCCTTAGGGTCCCGCGTGCCGTCAAACTTCGGAGTGTCCAAAGGAAGCTTGAAGTTCCTCAGCATCCGCGTTCGACGAACAGATCTACTGAAGCATCGAGCTCCGCGGAGTTCTCCTTCATCGTCATCCTCTTTGGATTCGGATGAGCACACGCGTTTGGCACGTGCCTTGTCGATCTTGTGTTGGGTGAGTTCGCTTCGAGCGTCGTAGTTGCGGCTGCGATGTCGCGAGCTCTTGTGTCGTCGAGGTAGGTCGTGTTCTTCCTCGTCGGATGAAGGTGTGAGATTGCAGTTGAACCTAACTGCAACCTTCTTCTTCGGCTCCTCAGGAGCTTCCCCGTGAAGCGCAGCTCCAACGAGTCCGAGTCCGACTAATGCGGAATTGTGCATGGCCCTCTTCGGGTCCCTCACCGGAGGTGGATGGGACGCGAGGTATGTGGTGGCTGCCATGATCGCAACTTGGGGCGTCTTCGAGATGACATTGTCGTTGGCATCCATCTCCATTAAAGATGTGTTGAGGGTTCGGGTCACCTCACGACGTGCAGCGGGGTCCATGTTCTCTACGCGAGAACGATGCTTGTTGGCGTGGTTGCTGTGCGAGCTGGAGCCGCCAACAGCAGAGAGCGCAGCTTGCCACGCGCTGGACTCTGAGGCCGCTTGCTTGCGTTTGTCAAGCATCTCTTGCATCTTAACCTGCTTTTTGTGCTCTTCGATAAGGAGCAGGTGGTATGCCATCAGTAGGTCCCGTGAGGCACCCACAGGCAGGATCTTGTTGCCCGCCACAGCTTCGCGTGCTTGGTTCCATCCCTCCTCGCTGAGGTGGATTACCCGATTGGCATCGGTGTCATCCTCGTTGGGCGGGGGGATTGGTTCCTCATGTTTTCGCCGTTTCTACCCTGCGGGTTGGGTGGCGGATTGGGTTGTTGCTGATCCACATCGCTTTGGATGACCACGATGCATTGGTAGAGTCCGTAGGTCGGATCGCTCCTGCCGCAGCTTTCGGATCCGGAACCATAGGTTCCTTCATCCGACGGAGGATTGCACAGATCTGAGTTGCAGCAGCTGCTGTCGTATGACTCATCTGTCGGTGTTGACGTGCATAGCACGGGATGCGGAGCCCACGAGGCGGACCTGATCGATGGCAGTGGCACCCGCTCTGGGAGGCGGAGGGTGCCGGTCTGTCCCACCTGGAAGCAGAAGCTCCCGAACAGGATCTCGAGCCCGTCGCCTACGGCTCGAAGTCCTTCATGGTGGCTGGCGAGTGGGCGGTGAAGTCGAAAGTGCCGAAGAGGAGATGGCTCTCCGTCGCTGAGGAATTGCAGATCGCTTTGGTTGGGACCGTCACGATCGCACAATCAGCGCCCCCAGTTCTCACAGACGGCGCCAATTGACGAGGATCGATCTCGTCAATGACCATTGTTACGAGCTTGGGTTTTGGAGAAGATGGGGGTGCTGGAGATCGCGAAAAGATTAACAGACAAGCAACCAGGGGACACGAGATTTACCCAGGTTCAGGCCCCCGGAGGGAAAACCCTACTCCTTGTTGTATGCTCTTGATTACAGCGGAACCGAAAGTTACAAGGGTGCACAGATACAATCTGGCGTGGAGGTGTGTATGCGGTGGTATGAGAGGTGCCCTCCTCGTCGTGCCATCCTAGACTTTATATAGAAGTAGGCAAGTCCTGGGCACAGATCGAGTCGGTTACAGGTTGAGGGTTTCCCCTTTGAATATTCTATCTAATCTAGTCTTGCTCCAGGATTCGAAGACGTCATGGGCTTGGGCCACCCGAATATCTTCATGGTCCGCGTACATTCTCATGGGCCTTCCTTGGGCTGGACCAAGTATGCTGAAGTCGTGTACCCGTAGGGTATAACCATGTCAGTTAAATTACGGAAGGTTTGACCAAACTTTTTAAAAACTATCAAAAATTATGATATTATATAGGTATCATATGAAAATATGTTTCATGATATATCAAAGAGTAGATGACTATATTAATAGACTCATTTTATTTAGAAATTATGATGTTATGGCAACATAGCTAGTTACCACAACCATTTCTCTATTTATTTAATAGCATGTCATGTTATCAAAATGCTTATACTTGGTAATGCATGTAGTTGCATTTTACTATTTATGTTATGGATAGTCTTAGCTTATAGCCATGTCCTAACCGTCCATGTCGTGCTAGTCCGACCCAAATAATACTCTGATGTATTATGGCTGGGATATGCTACCGACATGCTTTGTGTTGAACACTAGTTCTATGTAATTAATAATGTTTAATAGATACACAAACAACTAACTAATGCATTGTGATACATGTTATTTACTGGGTTTCATCTGTTTTGTAAATATGTTCGGTTTTTTGGTCACACGTTAGTCGTTGTTTTACTCAATCAACTAGCGTGCAAGGATATCAATCTTCACGAGTTGTTTTATGTTGAGTGCATTTTTATTGTAAGCATATATTTCTCCAATTTTAGATAGTAATATACTTTCTTCGTTCTCTTTTAATCTAAATTATAGACCTAATATTGGTCTATTAGTTTAAATTCAAGCTTTTATTCAACAAGAACCCAAAAAAACAAAACATTCGTTCTCTCTCTACTGAATCTCATTATTTGTAATGAATCTTAGATTGGTTGTTTAATATACAAGTACTCCTAATATATGCAGTACTAGTTTGTCCCATTTTTAGAATGTACGCTAAAAGAGATCGGGGGAAGTATGTGTTTAAATACCCTTAAATCTAATATAATCATCAAATATGTGAACATATTAGCCCCAAAACTAATTAAGTTTTTTCACATTTATCTCCTTCTTAATGTTGACTTTTTTTCCATGGAAAGGGATTTTGAATAACCAAAAGGAATATTTGTCGATCAAAAGTTGTCAAATGTTTGTGTGTCCTTTGGCCCTAACCAAATGGAGCTATATTTTGAAGTCATTAATTTCCACAATGATCTATGGTGCATCTAACAGTTGCACCATCATGAGTCTGTGACATAAATGTAGCTATGTTATATACCAGTAGTACTCATTTCAATTCAATATTCAGCTGTACATGATATAACACATTTGCCACGGTTATATTTTTCTATTGCACAATGTTATATAATCATGGATCCTATTGCGCACCACCCAAATATTTCCCAAAACCGATTAGTGGAGCCATCTACTACTTTAAAATGGCATATACTAATAAAACCATCCTTCACCTTCATCGGCCTCTTCCAAATGGGAGAATCAGTTTGTTTTGGTTGAACTTCGGATAGTGATTTTTAAGATAGATACTTATTGTGTATCAACTCCTGCCAAACTACTTCATTAAGCAATTATATTGTCATTTGCTCAGTAAACACTTATTTTTAGTTCAAGTATCTCAATACCAAGACCTTCTTGATATTTTTGTCTATAAATAGTATTGTCACTTTGCCAAAAAAAAGTAGGTCCTATAGAAGTTCAATCTTTTCCTTACACCCTTGAGAATCTCCAAGAAAGACAACGTGAATATAGGTAAACTTGTCAAAACTAAATTGATCAAGACCAGCCGCTCTTCATAAGATAAGAATTCTCCATTCCTGCAACCCAACTTCCCTTCAAAGCGGGTTTTCACTGTGTACCAATCTAAATTTTTCAGTTTTCTATAATGGATGGGGTATCCCCTAAGTACGTAAACAACAATGATTTAGACTCATAACCAAATATTTGTATATACTATTTTTGCTCGTCTTTTTTCCTTACCAAAATAGAAAATTCCACTTCTATGGAGATCAATTTGACATGAAAGTTTCTCGAAGATTCACAATATGAGTTTCAGATTCACCCCTTCCGTAGGTCATGTTCCATAAATAAAATGGTATCATCCACGTATTGTAAGATTGAAACCCCTTCATGAACAAGATGTGAAATGAGGTAGCTCACTTGGCCATCATCTTTTGCTTATACAATTAGGACAGTCAGCATATCCATAACTATGTTAAAAAAGCAAGAGAAACAATGGATATCCATGTTTTAAACCTTTTCTAGTTTGAAAATAATATCCAGTGTCATTATTGACTCTTATCCCGATACTGTCTCCCTCTACAATCGGTGTGATTATCCTGCACCACTCAGGTGCAAATCCTTTCATTCACAAAGTTTATTGAAGAAAAGGCCGCTTAACTTTGTCATACACCTTTTCGAAATAGCCTCCTCGTGGCTAAAACCAAGGGGAATTAAAGGCAGCAAAAGCTATCTGATTTTTTGTTCAATCAGATTTGATAGAATTTATGAGTTAAATTGATACATACTTGCTTGTGTTGAATAGTTGAAAGAGTTGTAGCTCGAATCATGTGTGAGTCATATTTTTATTTTCTGCTAATATATAAGTGAAATTTTCCTTGTTTTGGGGGACAAAAAGCTAAGTGTATTAGCCTGCTATAGCTTTTCTTAAGTGCCACATTTTATAAAGTTAGTCAAACTTAATAAAGTTTGATTGACAGAAAACCTAAAAGTACATTTATTTCTGGATGGAAGAGGTATGTTTATATATGTACAATATATACCAGCTGAAACCATTTGCTTTTTTAACACCCACCAGCATCAAGTTTAACTTTGTCCGCCCACTTTGGACTTTTTTAGCGCATGATAACCACGTATGCCAAAATGCCGAAAGCATTAGGTCATTTGCCGAATTTCTTGCTAGAAGCAGGGAAGAGCATGGCCACAAGATATATCACATATGATAGTGCACTTGTGAAGTCGAGATGGTGGAATGGATTATCTCCGACCAAGCACTACACATGACTGCGCTTGTAAAAGAAAGATTTTGGAGATCCACTCCGAGCAGTGAAAAAGATGACTCCTGTCTGTTAATCTTAGCAAATGCATGTCACTTTCATGGACAATCCAACAACCCATTAGTTACTAATGCCCTCCAAATTCAAAGGGCAAAGATAGCAGAGCCACTAGCTACAAGTTTGACATGTGTTCATACCCAAATTTAATTACCGTATGGCTGTGTGTGGTGACTCGTTTTCTCTGTAATCTGCTAAAGACTAGCACATTTTTCTTGTCACCATCACCAACCAAAATCACTCGCAGCGTGTATAGGTTAGTCTATATAAACACGTAGTACAAGCATGTAGCTAGACGATGCGTATTGCAACGCAAGCTCACAAACTGCACCACAAGTAGTGCCATCAAGCGCGCCGAGATAGCAAACATGGTGGCATCAAGAACAGCAGCCTCTACGCGTGTAGGAGCTACCATGAAGATGGTGGCCTTCCTCCTGGCCTTCGCCGTGGCGCTGCTCTCGCCGTGCCACGTCGCCTCCTCGAGGTCACTGACCTCGCTCTCCTCACATGGCGCCGATGCACAGCCGGATGGCCGCCGAGCCACGCGCGCGGTGCTCCAGCTCCCAGCGGCGGCTACCGATCAGCCGTCGCAGCTCGGCATCGGCGACGGCTCCGTTCAATCGATGGCAAAGGACAGCGGCCGCCTTCTGAAGAAAAAGGGCCACGAGAAAGCGCCGCCCAAGCACCACGGGCACGCCCATCATGCTCCTCCGGCGGACCTTTCGCCACCAGCGCCTGATCCGTACGGTGGCCAGCCCCCGGTGGCGCCGGCGCCGAAACCCGACGAGGCGCCCGCGCCGGCGTGGCCGCAGCCGGGCAACCAGTGGCCGCCGTTCCATCCGCCACCGCTCCCAGCGTGGCCGCACCCTGGCAACAACTGGCCGCCGCTGCCGCCGTTCCCTTTCCACCCACCGCCGCTCCCTGCATGGCCGCAACCAGACGAACCAGGCAAACAGTGGCCGCCGCTGCCGCCGTTCCCTTTCCACCCGCCTCCGATCCCTGCATGGCCGCAACCCGAACCAGGCAAGCAGTGGCCGCCGCTGCCGCCGTTCCCTTTCCACCCGCCTCCGCTCCCTGCATGGCCGCAACCCGAACCAGGGAAGCAGTGGCCGCCGCTACCGCCGTTCCCTGAGTGGCCGCAGCCAGAACCAGGAAAGCAGTGGCCGCCGTTTCCTGAATGGCCACAACCGGAGCCAGGCAACAATCAGTGGCCGCCGCTGCCGCCGTTCCCTGAATGGCCACAACCGGAGCCAGGTAACAATCAGTGGCCGCCGCTACCGCCGTTCCCATTCCACCCGCCGCTAATGCCGTCATGGCAGTGGCCACCAGCACTGTCCTTCCATGGCAAAGAGGAAAAGCGAGCATCTAGTCTGCCGCCCCCGGTTCCAGCGCGGAACTGATGCACACGCACGCACGCGCCCCCGCGTTTTCGCCCTCGAGGAAGGAGCAGCTTTGCCATGCTAGTAGTATCTCGTAATAGGAAATATTTTTACGAGAGGAATGAATAATGATACCGCCATTTCTCCAAGTTGTTTGGCATATGTCGTGACCATGAGACGACGTACGTAATAGAATTCTTGGTCATAATTTTCCTGGTTGTGTGAAATTTCTTTTGCAAACATCGGGAGTAAACAAAGTACTCCATATAGCACACCAGTCATTAGTTTACTTCCGTTCGGTAACGAACTAAATAAACTGTAAAATGGTCCTTGCTAATTCTGGCCCGACCAAGTTTTTTCATCTTATTTCTTAATCTTGCATAAGAATGCCTTTCAAAGCATTTTCTAAATCAACTGCTCCTGTTAGTGTTCACTTACGCTAGCACAACACTCGGCCCACGTTTTAGACGTTTATGCGCTTACGACCCATATTTAGCAGAGAGACTACTCCATCCCAAAAGGCTAGACTGGTGAGAGGAAGGAATCCGGTTAACAGACCCCTAACATCCATCTCCATGAGAAGCCCCTCAAAAAAGTATGGCGATGCTGGTTCTAACCAGATGTTAGTGTCCACTTAGACTAACCCACCACTTGGCCCATGTTCTAGACGTTTATGCGCTCATGACCAAACATTCAGCAGAGAGCCCACTCCATTCCAAAAACGTAAACTGATAAGAGAAAGGAATCTCTCTCTTATAAACTAGATGTTGTCTTCTTCCGTAGGCGAGATGGAACTAAACCCAAGCAGCCTTCACCAGTCAACACGCCTAACAGCTTCTCACTAAACTCACGTTGCATAGACGAACACATGATACATCTCGATAACTTGCACGCTCACAGATCACAGAACTCCGTAGAATAGGGTTTAAAATCTTGATAGACTATAATGATACACAAAGTTTGAAGGACACATCCAATAATGTTCCTCAATCGCTACGGAATTAATCTAGTTACCATTGGTTTTAGCTCTTAAAATACGGATATGGCTTAAGAAAGCTAATTAATTGCACTACTAGGAAACTAGCTAGAGATAGATAGACATGTTGTGACGCATGGTTCTGATCATGCGCCACAAAAGATGTCCAGTGGCGCATTTGTTTCAATGTGCCACAAAACCGTCAAACTTCTGTGGCGTATGGAGTTTGGCAATGCGCCACAAAAGTAAGGTGGGACCCACACCAGGCCTTGGTCGATGAAACTTCTGTGGCGCATTTGAGCATATGCGCCATAGAAGTTGGCACTTCTGTGGTGCATATACTCAGATGCGCCAAAGAATCATTAGGTGGGACCCACAGCAGGCGGGCTTTGACCGTGCTCTGACACCTATGAGCAAACTTCTGTGGAGCATATCTCCCGTATGCGCCACAGAAGATCAAACTTCTATGGCGCATATCTCCCGTATGCGCCACAGAATGTTGCATGCTACTCAGTATATGTTGAGAATTTCTAGTATATTTTCCCCTTGTTTTCCCAACTAAACAAGTACCAGTGGCATAGGTAGAATACTAGACAATCTACTATATAAATAGTGGCATACATCATTGCATGAACTAAGCATAGCCCTTGAACAACAAAACAACAATATCATACATCATTGCAAATGCACAAACTACAACAAACATTGCAAACTCCTTCACAGAGCTAGGGGCGATGGCGGTGCAAGATGCAGACCTTCATGTTCACGCTCAGGATGTAAGTGGCTGCTCCGTTGGACGATGTGGTGTCAGCCGCTTCCGCCGCATGTGAGTTAGGCGGGTTTTGCGGCAGCCGTTTAAGATGTTTTGTGACTTTTTGTGGCTTGATGGCGCCGCGGTCATGCACCTGACATACTCTGTACTACTACCTCTTGGCTGCACCTGTCTAATCCGTCGTGATTATTCTTGAATAGAAGAGATGATCAGGCCAAATTAACTAATCTATGCATCCTAAAGCCGTCCCCGTTCTCCTCCCCCGGCCACTGATGCCGGCGGCCACGCCCGGCTGTCGAAGGCGGCGGTGTGGGCGGCACGACCCGACAAGAGCCCTACACACGAAGGCGGGAAGTCATCAGGGCGGCGCGGTGGTTCGAGTGGACGGTGTCTTGAGTTTCGGCGGTCCTCGGCGGTTCTTGGCGGGGAGTCAAAAGGAGCGGCGGAGCAGCAAGAGGATGAGGATGGCGGCGTAGACGGCGCGGCCTAGAGGAACTCGTGTGAGCCCTCGGTCATGGAGGCGGCGACACGAAGAGTCTCTGCCAGGGAGGAGCCCCTTGAGAGCAGAGGTCGGCCATCTCTGCGTGCGTTTAGGGCGAGTGGTGAGGTCCTCTTGGTGGCACCGACGTTGGAGCAGGAGGATTGGTGTGGTCTGATTTTGGTTAAATAGGAAGGGCTTTGGATGTATAGCTGTCGCCTGGAGTGGTGGTGACCGTGGTAGATCTCGTGCGATCAACAACCTCGAGGGCAAACACATAAACTTTCTAAGTCCATATGAAATCTACAATGTAATGACTATCACATATCTGCATCTGCGACGACCGACTAGCTAAAGCCTCCAGCACATCGTTCACTCACCATGTTGGTTGCCGTTGCACGTCAAGGATGCGAGTACGCTCCGTGCTTTTTGCCCTGTCTTTCATGCGTCTAGACAAGTTCCACAACAACGAAGTTTTTACGCCGCCGACTCCAATGTATTATATGATTATGTACACTTTAGCCGCTTAATTTTAGCCGCTTGCCGTGACAGCCACATACAGGTTTTTTTGCGGGCGACATATGTGGGACTGGTGGATGCCTCCGCCACTTACATCCTGAGTTCACGCGCGCCTGCAGCCTGCGGACGTGCTCCTCCAAGGACACATTTTGGGTCGAGCACCGGCCGCCACCCGATTGGTTCTGCCATGCACGCCCTCTCCTCCGGGGATGTGAGCACGGCGTACAACCTCATGACCTTGTTGTAGAGTGCCTCGTGCCACAACCTGGCCTCCTCCTCGATTAGGTTGATCTTCGAATCCCGCGACAGCTGACTTCGAGCACTTCCCCTCAACCTCGTCCCTCCACTGCGAGTAGGTTACAGGGGACGCAAGCGGTATGTGCTCTCTAGCGAGTCTTTCGATGAGTTGTGGGAAGAAGCCATCAGGGACAGGGACGGTGCTTTTGAAAGGGAGTGTGGTAGATATATATAGAGGGGTGTCATTAAAGCAGCTAGCTGCCACCATTAATTTTGTGCAGATCTGGACACAGGGTTCTGTGGCGCATATTTTTTATATGCGCCAAAAACCCTGCGTCCAAATCTGCTTTTGACCGGGATCTAACCGACCATATGTGGGCCCCACAGTCTGTCCACCTATGACCAAGGTTCTGTGGCACATATGGAAGATATGCGCCACAGAAGATCTAACTTCTGTGGCGCATATCGTCTATATGCGCCACAAAACCCTGCGTCCAGATTTGCACAAAAAGGTGGCAGCTTTGCACCCCTCTATCTACCACCATCCATTTCACATCCTTCTTCCCTTCCTCCCAGCTCATCTTCCTCCTCTCTCCCACCCCATTGTGCCCATAATTTTGTCCATTTTGTTGTTTTTAAACCTACTACAGTTGATAGATTGGTTAGGGAAAGCCTTTCTCCAACTTGTAGATCTAAAACACACTTACTTTTCTCCTCCATATCTCTATTTGTGTACCACTATCTCTCCATAGATCTATTGGTCCACACTCTCTCACATCACGGTCTCGACTCGGTATTCAATCTACTAGGTGAGTAATTGACCATGAATATGCATGTTTTGTAGGTGTAAAGCTTGTCGCGCGGACGTTTTGTACATGCGATGCATGGCGCCAAGATGATGTTTGTGCATGAAGCTTGTGTGGTGCATGAATATTTGCATGGAAAGACGAAGTTTCTTGTTGTTGCTTGTCTGCCCCGGTGTGGTGCATGGATGTTTGCCAAAATGTTGATTCATTTCCATTTCGGCAAATTTTTGCACCACCCATATGTTCTACTTTTAGGAAAGGTCATGCCGAATCTTTCCGGCGACCATGCATGTGTGTTTGTGTATGCATAAGGTGTGGTTTCTAATTAACCTAATCTCTCTTTTGATCTATATGTGCATACCACGCAGGCAACCATGGTCGTCAGGATGAGCGAAGGTCGAGTTACTAGCTATAAGAAAGACGCGAAGGCGGACATGATTCGGAACAACAAGACCCAAATAAGATGTCCATGTCAAACATGCAAACTCCAGCGCTGGATCGACCCTAATTCTGGACAATTGGAGGATCACCTGCTCACACGCGGTTTCATGCGCGACGACTTCGATGAGGAGCCGGCAGCAAATAGTGGTGGTCATCATGAAGACGTGGATGGGCGAGAAGACGAAGAGTCTCCCGGCGGGCATGATCATCATGACGAATAATATACCGGCGGGCATGATCATCATGATGAAGAAGGAGATGTCGACGGGCATGACCATCATGAATAAGGAGAAGAAGCAAACACCTAGATGCTGCTAACTTCGGTGTTAAGGGACCCTCATGTTCAGGAACCGCTTCTCAAGGAGACGAGCAACGCCAAAGCTACAGCCAGAGAGAAAGCCAAGCTGGCGCAAATGGAGATAGATGGGATGACTCTATTGTATCCTGGGTGTCGGCCCGAGGATACACGCCTGAGTGTAACGCTCAAGGCTCTAGAGATGAAGGCGGAACACAAATGGACCGACGTGAGCTTCAATGCTAACATGGAATTTTGGAGCGATTGTCTTCCTAACGGGAACACATTGCCAACAAGTATAGAGGAGGCCAAGAAAATCGTGTGCCCTCTCGACCTACCGCACATTAAATACCACGCATGCATCAATGATTGCGCGCTTTATCGTAACGAGTACGCGAAGAGAACCACATGTCTGGTGTGCGGCCATGGACGGTACAAGAGAGGGAACAATAAAGTACCTCGAAAAGTGGTATGGTACTTTCCTATCACTCCCCGTCTATAGAGATATTTTGTAGATCCTAAGGAAGCAAAGCTAATGCAATGGCACGCGGAAAGGGAGAAACCAAAAGATGATCGGGAGAAGGGCAAGATCCTGACACACCCTTCAGACGCTAGCGAGTGGAATGCATTGGACATCAAGTTCGAAGAGTTCGGGGGCGATGCAAGGAACGTCAGGCTGGGTATGAGCACCGATGGACTCAATCCTTTTGGAAACCAGAGTAGCATGCATAGCACCTGACCCGTATTTGTATGGCCGTACAACATCCCCTCGTGGATCTGCACAAAGCAAATTACGTACACATGAGCATTCTTATTCAGGGGACAAAATAGCCATGTATCAATATGCATCTTTATCTCAGGCTGTTGAAAGAGGAGTTAGACACGTTGTGGGAGACTCCATCCCATACGTGGGACACCTACACTAAAGAATATTTCCCTCTGAGAGTCGTGTTGCTCACGAAGGTGCAGGACTATCCTAGTTACGCATATGTATCGTTCCAGGTGAACCACGAACATAATGCATGTGTCAAGTGCATGGATAAGACCCCGCATCTCTAGATACCAAAGGATCCCGGGTCTTTGAAAACCGTGTTTCAAGGGACTCGAAAGTGGCTTCGCATGGATCACCCATGGAGAAAACGCGGTGACCTGTTCAATGGTAAAGACGAGCTCGAAAGAGCCCCGCGTACAAGGAGTGGCGAAGAAATCGAGGAGCTTCTGAATAATTGGGAAGAGTGCCCTGCGCCAGAAAAGAAGTGACTGAGGACAAAGCCGCTTATGGGTGTATGGAAAGCAAGGTCTGTTTTCTGGGACCTGCCATACTAGAAGGTCCTCCACACGCCTCATAGCTCGCCTATCGTGGTGATACTAGGAAGAGATTGTGGTGATACTATGCGAGCTCGAGATTTACTTCCCGCCCGCATTCTTCGACATCATGGTGCATCTGCTTGTCCATGTCGTGGATGACATCATCCAGCCCGGGCCGACATTCCTGCACAACATGATGCCATTTGAAAGGCTGAACGGTGTTATCAAAGGGTTCGTTCGCAACAGGTCCCGCCCAGATGGAAGCATAACCAAGGGTTTTCTGATCTATGAGTGCATATCTTTCTGTTAGAACTATCTAACCACCGAGAATGAGGATGTTGGAATACCAACCAAGAAGCACCTCGGCAGGCTTGCTGGGTATGGTCACCGCGAGGGCCACAACTCACTGCATTTTGGCATTTCTAATCGACGCGCCGACTTTGGCAGGGCACATTGAGTCGCGCTATAACACATTGAATTGGTCAGCCCTTGGGTGGAAGAGCACAAAAGCTTGATCGAGCAAGAGTACATGGACCGGGCCTGCCCGAGGAAGAAAGGAGACGTAACAAGAGCGCACAACTCCAGCTTCACGGGTTGGTTCAAGACAAGGCTGCTGGACAATCCCTCGCAGACGCCTTCTACGAAAGATCAACAACTCATATTCTCCTTGTCACAGGGCCCAGTGCATAACGTAAAGACCTATCAGTCGTACGACATCAACGGTTACAGATTCTACATAGATAAAAAGGACATGAATAGCGAATATCAAAAGTCAGGAGTAACTATGATGTCCTTCGCCGATGATGAGACTATTGTCATGGAAAGGTTCTACAGAAGGACCGAGGAGATATGGGAGCTCGACTACTGTGGAGAGACGGTACCAATGTTCCGTGTTAGATGGGCCAAGAATATCGAAAAAGAATGCCAGTATTTCACCACTTGCGTTATACCCGATGCCAAGTCGGCAAAGAACGCCTCCGCGAAAAATGAGCCGGGGATACTCGCTAGCCAAGTTGATCAATGTTTCTTTATTACCGACTCATCAAAGCCCAGTCATGTTGTAGTGAGGAGGGGCAAGAGGAGAATCATCGGAATGGAAGGATTCACCGACGAGCAAGACTTCGACAAGAATGGCGATCTGAAGATCGAAGAGGAATTCGACAAGTACTTCAATATGCCTACTACTACAGGAAGAAGAAAGACCACACTACCTACTAAAGTTTGTCCGTTCACGAGAAGAAATCTCATATTGCCCGGGCTAAAGTATTCAACCGCGAAGAAAAAGGGCAAGAAGATTGTGAAGAGAGGCTAGCTCGAAACATCACATGATGACATGTGACCTTTTTTGTGTATTAATTCATATTAGTTAGAGATTAAACATATATCGTGATATTCATGTGGGTATACAAATTCACATGTGTTTGTGAGAAGCACAATATATACATATAATTCGAGGATGTTTTTTGAATAAATATACATGTGTATGTGTTTGGTTTTAAATATATTTGTAACATATAATTTTAAAATAAAGAAAAAAAATTGATGCATCCAGGATTTGAACCTCGCTGCCACAGGTTCATGTCGAACTACATGCCTCATAACCACTAAGCTAGTGTCTGTTTCATGTCCAACTACAGCTGCGTACCGTTTTTGACTAAGTGCCAAGCTTCTATGGCGCATATCACTAGAATGCGCCACAGAAGTTGGCACATATCACAACTTCTATGGCGTATTCCAGTGATATGCGCCACAAAAGCTTGGCACTTAGCTAAATAACCGGTTCGGCCGCACGACCCTTTCCCTTAGCTCTATCTGTCCTTCTTTCCCCTCTACGCGCCCGAATTGAACCCTAGCCTAGCCGAACTGCCGCTGACGCTCGCCCGCACGCCTCCTCCGCCGCATGCCTTCGTCGCTCGCCTGCTGCTCGCCCGCACGCCTGCACGCTGGAGGTGGAGGAGGAGCCCGTGGTGGAGGAGAAGAGCCACCGCCGCCACTGGAACCTGTGGAGGAGAGCCGCTCCTGCCGCCGGAGCCCATGGAGGAGGAGCCCGTCCGCAGCGCGCGGGAGGAGAAGGGAAGTGCACCAGCATCCAGCAGGAGGAGAAGGGCAGTGCACCGATGCGGTGACCCAACATACCACTACATGATGTAGTACACTATAGTCGTTGACATAATACCAATGAAACATTGTTCACTAGTATTGCATCCCTCAGAGTGGTACAACAGAAACACATCGGGTCCAATACATGGCTAAAGGTTACAACTCACTCTATACACAAGATCCAGAGAACACTCTAGGTTAAAGAGAGAGAACGAACTTCTTACAAAGAAGAATTAAAGATAAACATCACAAAAACTATTATACTATTAAGACTAGTATTTTAACTAAGGGGTTGGCATTGCTGCTATTGCAATGCACTACAGAAATAGGTTCTTTGGCTAGAGAGTATATTCCTATCTAATCAGTAATTTCGTCTTCACTTGAGTTGATGTATATGTTGACTTCCTTGTCTTTGTTGAAGAGCTTTAGCTTTGGATGATGATTCCTGGAGCATAACTTGATGTAGATGTTGTCTGTATTAGCTTTATAATCTAGCAAGGGTTAATAAGATACGTTGAGTACGAGCGTACTCAGCAAGCTCACTATAAGAGGAGTGTTTGATGCACTATATCTACAGCCACAGACCGTAGGTCATAGGCAATGCATGTTTTCGCAAACATTTCTTCAAAGGTTGCTTTTATTCTGAAAAAATATGTCTGTCAGCCTTCACGGGTTTACCAGAACTTTCATGGAGTTCCTTTCCCGCTGCGTTCGCAGCTCCTTCCCGGAACAGGGAGTAACAAGTTACAGTTCTTACACTCTGCAGAGGTGCGTTACTTTACCCATGAGAGATCAACTCTTTGTTGCACAACCGAACAACTTATTCCCGTCCACAATTCCATGATGTGGGGCCCAGAAGATGATCCAAGCCAATCACTGCCCCCTTCGCGACCTCGCATGCCTCCTTGGTGTACACCATGCCCACATAATGGATTACGGCAATGGTTTTTACAAACCGTTAGATGCCAGAACTATCATGGGACGATGAGGGTTCCCACCCATATGTTGCATATCCTCTACGAATTACCAATTAATATGCATGCCACGAGTGATAACAGCCACGACCGGCACATCCGGCTACATGCGAGAGGAAGAAGATACAGTTGACTTCTCCGTCTCATTCCAAATCTCATGGTTAGCACGTAATATACGACACAAGAATCATTGGCGACATTGGTTGTTAAGTCCTAGATAATATGTTCCTTTACCACTGAAAGTTTCATAGTAGGTTATTACCTCAAGGTAAAATAACCTATAATCACATTATTATGAAAATAGTGTTTTCGGACCTTTTTCAAATGTAGGTGATGACAACACTGGATTTGTAAAATACTTTAAAGAAAATAAACAAAAGACATGAGCAAGTGTGAACTTGCCTTTTATGATTGCAAGATTATGCACTCACGGTCTTCAAGACAATATAAGATCCAATATCTGAAATCAGCATCATTGGTACGATAAGGACTAATGTTTAAAGAAGCAATATGCTCTTATGCATAAGTAATGTGATGCACTTTATAAACGCGGATCCCGGGGATAACGTTGTTCTAGGGTTTGGATACTGGAAAGGGTTTCCTTGGAATGTGTTGTTCTTTTAGTTAAGTTTCACACTTGTGCTTCTTGTTAGGGCTTGTGAGTGTGTGAAACAACATGTAATTATAATAACATAAAACAATGAGATACACACCAATGTGAAATGTTACTCAAGATTGCTTACATTATAATTGTTTATTTTTAAATTTTACTTTACAAGTAATAGCCTTAAAAAGGAACTTAAGTGTTTACAATCCTAAGTATACCAGTAAAGTTTGAAACAAGGTGATTTTGATTAATTGTCATATGTTGATTATAATGAGAATTCCTTGAATTTAATTTGTTAAGAGTTGGAGATATTATTATAAGGTTTATTGATTGAAGTGGCAAAACGAATAAATTTTGAAGAAAAGATTCCTTTTCTAAGGTCTACACAATCTTTGTGGTTAATCAAACCTGGTTGAGGTTGTTTGTGCTTTCTTGAATAGCTTGGACTTGAGATGCTTTATAACTTAATTATAACAGACCAAAGTTAACTATAAAACATATAACAATGTCTTTAGTATTATATTTAAAGTCTTGTAGACTAAAGTTAACTTTAAAAAATAGATGGGTTTAAGGTGTAATGCTTATGATTTTTGTACTTTGTGTACTTTATAATGTTTCCTTAAGGTTACTTAAGAATGGTTATAATTTTACTTGGTGTAGTGGCTTCTTGATTTTATAATGGAATAGTATCATTTATTTCCTTATAAAGGTGTGATTATAGTTTGTGGATAATAAATAGTACTAGTGACTACTCATGAATTATCTTTGGATTCAGTACATTATAAGATTGTGAGTGGAATAATGGTAAAAGGTTGTATTTGATTAAAAATATCATTTTTGAAGGTTTTATAATTGCTAAAGATTCCTTTTATAAAATAATCTATACTTATGGTTGAAAGATAATTCAATAAAATGGCATTTATAATGTTTTGAACTATTATGACATCCTGTTATTAATATTTGGGACTAATACTATTTATTAGACTCCATTGACTAATTTTAGAAATATTAACAAATTTTATTTACCCTTATCTTAATTATCAATTAAGGAAATAGGTTTAAATTTAAGTTGTTAAAGTGTTTTAATTTTTTATTTACCTCAAAAGTGGAATGTGATATTTTTAACATGTAAGTATTATTTTTGTGATCATTTTGGTTTATTACAATTATTTTTGTGATTTATAAATAATAAGTTATGATTTTTATAAGGTTTATTACTTAATAACTACTTAATAAATAATAATTATTTAATTAAGTGAAATAATAATGTATGATTATAGTTTTAAATTAAGCTCTTATTTTTCTAAGATTTTTGGTATTTTATTCATATTTTTAACATTTATCAATATTAAAATATGAATTATCAAAGTATTATTACTTAAAAACCTTTATTATATAATAATGATTTAAATAACTAACATAACAATATTTGATAATATAACTAAGTTATAGATTTTATTTTTCTATATTTTTTCATATATTAAACATATTTTTCTGAATTATAAAACAAAAGTTATTGAATTTATAAGATTTCATGATTTTATTTTATTTCTGGAATGTTTGAATTTGGGTTGGTCTCATTTCTTTATTTCCTAAACAGAAAATAACCTTTTGTACCGAGGCTAAGCCTACCCAAGGTCACTGACCAGTGGGCTAGCGGCCACATCACATACCCCATTTTAGTAACTTCTTTTGTTATCGAGCCTATTTCTACTCACAGTCATTGACAGATGGGACCAGGGCCACGTCACCTGCCACGCGAGACAAAGACCAGGTCAAACCACGCTTAGGTAGCAGAATGATACCAGCATGATGTCATGCTGACATCATCTTGGCCTCCACCACCAGAGAATGGTCGCCGGCGGCGAACCACTGTGCTTCGGTGAACAAGGTCGATGCTATTAGACAGAGGGAACCAAGGCGAACCTATTGGTGGTAACGCCGCTACTTAGTGGTCACCGGAAATACATCGGCGACGAGTTTCTGCAGCGGCCAACGGCGGCGCTCAACGAAATTAGGTCTACAACGAGAATTAGCAAGCGAAATTAGGGTCTAGAGATGCGCAAGCTTACCCGGATGTTGGTATAGTGGTCGGTGAAGCTCTAGTACAGACTAATTTGCATGAACTCCGATGATCACCGGCGGAAGGGAACGACGAAATTTCCTCGATTCCAAACGCCCCTTTCTTCACGGCTACTACTCACGCGACGAGGATGGCGAGGCGCTTTTCCCCGACTACCCTATGGCCTCAGGGGTGGTTTCTACCGGCGACAAGGAGTGGCTCTGGTGGGTTAGGGTTTTGGCCCTTTGCTAAGTAGAGAGGATAAGGAGGAGTGAGGATGCACAAGTGAGAGGATGAGGACGAGGGTTTCGCGGTGGCGTTCTTATCCTCCCAGCAGACGACGACGAGCGACGGCGCTCGCGCCATGCAACTGCTTTGGCGGCAGCGCGAGGTGGACGCTGACGATAGATCAGACAAAACGGTATTTGGGCCTGGGATTCTATTGGGCCGTGACGAAGCGAGCGAAAAAGGCTGGCTGCGGCTAGTGAGCGATAGATAGAGGGGTGAGGAAATGGGCCTTGGGCTGGCACTGCTTGTTTCCTCTTTTCCTTTTCCCTTTTCTATTTTCTGTTCTACTTTTCAGATTTGTATTTTAAATCTTTGATTTGAAATTTTTAACAAATTTTATTTGTTGAATACTTGCAGCAACAATTGAGATTGATTGAGATTGATTGAGATGTATTTTGTAAACCTTTATGATAAATATTTTAATATTTTCTTTATTCTTTTTATATGAACCCTCTTTAATATTTTGTAGAAGCCTTTGGGATTAATTTTCTTTCTATACTAAATCATGGCTTTATGATATTTCCTTATTTGTTTATAAAACTTAATTCTAGTTAGCTCATAGTTTGGATGGAAATTTTATATAATGATTCTATATTATTATTTGATGCATGATATCCTAAGGATTTAAATATTATGGTTAATATCATTCCCATGAATCTAGTAAATACCAAGGTTTATATTTTGTTAATACTATCCTAAGAGTTAGGGTGTGAATTGTAATTGCTTACCCTAGGGTTTAGGGTTCTTAATATACTTATATTCTTTTGTTGATGTGAATGAAGATTAATGGCTAAACATATTGTCTTTATGTTTGTGATTTTTAATGATATCACCGTTTAAAGTAAAATAGTGGAATTGTTTTCTAGTCTATCTTATGAGAAAGAATTAATAAAGATAGTTCTTAAGTACCTAGGATAATGATGGTTGAGAATGACAAAGATGTGCTTAAGTGATTTGATATAGGAAATTATTCCTATCAGCCATTATGGAAATAAGATGATTGATCCAACAGATGGGATGGATGTTAAGCTTGATTATAGATTTAGGTTTAGTATTTATCAAGAATTCCTATCTTCCATAATTCACAATCCTGGACTTCTAATTAAGGAATTCCTTTCCTAGATATATTACTCCTTCATGTCCATCATCATGTGTTAACATGATGAGCTTTACTTCACAAAATATACTTATCCACCTTTTATTCTTCTAAATCCATTTTTAATTCCAATGAGCTTGACACTGAAGCTTTCATAATGTTCTCATATCCATACTTGGTTAAATCAAACTATTCTACTACTAATAATCTCCAATCCAACAAGTGGTTACTTCTAACTCCATTCATGCTCTTCCTTTATCATCCTTCACCAGTACTACTCCAGTAGATGTATATATCAAATTCTACTCTCCTCAAGTGTTTAGTATTTGCCAAGAGGAAAATACTACTTCTATAATCCAATGTGCTCTAGCATCATCTTAATCATACTATCTCATATCTACTTGACTCCAATATCTTATACTCAAACTTCACCTTATATCATTATGACTTGGCATGTCTACTCTAGAATAATATATCTATACTAGGGTTCAATCATGTTCTATCCACCAATGTCACTTATACATGATATAAGCATTCAATCTTGGTGACAAGAGCATGATCATTAGAATCTTTTGATCATTTATGGTTTAGGTTTCCAATTGGCTAATCCAGGTTTCATCAATACAACATTACAGTTGTATTAGAATTATCTTCTTAATATCTCTATTGGATTAAAAAAATATGATTCATTGCCTATACATACTTGATCCCTTAAGATTACTCCTATTAACTATCTTTAATATTCATCCTTGTAACCTTTACCCCAGATACTCTTTTATCATTTCCGGAGTGAGTTAACTCCATCAATAATCCTATTGATTTAATTCTCTTACAACACTCCCATCCTATAGATGATATTTAAATCTAGCATTACCACTTACCTTTCCTTACTATTTTCTTTATAGGCTTTAAGCGAATGCTTTGATATGGACAAGAGTTGATAGATTAATAATTAATGGGTTAAGAATTGGTGAATCAATAGTTGATTACTCAACATTGATGAATAGGGTTTAATAGGGATGATAAGGATTGATATGGAAAGAAAGATATGTGGTAAATGAGCTTGTCTTGGTCTCCTTCCTACTCAATCTCACTAAAGAGTTAAGGTTAGGTAGTACCATGATACTCATGATACAAGTAGATGATATTAAGATGGATCAAGATTTAGTTGTTATATTCTTATTACTTAAGTTATGTTTATAACTTGGTATTCATGGGTGTGTAAAGAATACTAGGATATGATTACTTAAGGATGAAATATAAACCATTAAGTAATTTATTAGGGTTTAACTTTTATTACATTTGATCTACCCTTAGATCAAATCTCCCTTACCCAAAATAGGGTTTTAGCAAAAGTCATATTGAAACTTATCGCATTCAACTTGATGATTTACTTCAATTCCATCAAGTTGATAGAAGCTTCAATCACTTTGACAAGTTTTATTCAAAAGCGCGAAAATTATTCGGATTTTCTATGCACGAATGCAATGCGCACATCTGGGTTCAGCTTATTTCTAAGCTCTAATGCTGGGATGTTACAACCGGCGCAACCTCACCATCCATCGACGTTCACCTGCTACCCACCTAGGTAATGCTCTTATTAGGATTAGGGTTAGGGTTCTTTGGATTAGTTTGCTGATTAGGATTAGGGTTAGGGTTCTTTGGATTAGGATTAGGGTTCTTTGGATTAGTTTGTTGAGTGGGATTAGGGTTAGGGTTCTTTGGATTAGGGTTAGTAATGCTCTGAACTAGTGATTGCTAGGATAGTAATCAATTAACACCAAATATTTTGTGATAGCAAGAAAAAATCAATTAATTTACTATAAAAACCACAATTTATATAAAAAATGTAACCGCATTGAGTGATTTACTCAACCATAACAGTGATTTACTATCAAAGTGCTGATTAGAATTTGGTACGTAGTCTTGGAAGCCAACATTTGATTTTCTGTGCACTCAAAATATAAGCAGCTCCTAACACACGAGCAACACCACAATGCTTGACGATGACTTACTCAAAATCCATGGCCAGTGAATTCTAGCCCTCTTTGAAGTTGTTAATTGCAAGCCATCATACTCACAATTTATGTCATCGGCGTGTGACTGTATTGCATGATCTATGTACCCCAACCATAAAAGACACCAACTATTTGGTGATAATAGCAACAATAAAATCAATTGATTCACAATCGAAAACCACAAAATATAACCGCACCGAGTGATCTACTCAACCAAAAAAGTACAAATTTCTTCATTAAACCTGAATTGACAAGTGCTGGGTGCTACAACCAGTTAATGTAGTAGTGCTGGGTGCTTCATATATGTTACCAGGGATAGTGCGGTGGGCATAAAACCCTAAACCAAAATCCCAAACCCAAATTACCCGAGCCCGAACCCGAATAGCCCGATTTCGAAAAACCCGATCACTATATCGGGTGTCAATTTCAAAAACCCGAATCAAATTAGGAAAAACCGGGTTCCTGTTTATGGTACCCGAACATCCCGATTAACCCGAAATAGTTGAAGCCCATGTGAAAATCCTACCTCCTTTTAGCTTGTTAGCGTGGGCCAGCCCAACTTCCCCATGTACATACCTAATCCCTGGCATGGTCGGCCGACCTATCACACTCCCATGACTTAGGCACCCAGCCGCCATTTGCTAAAAAAGGCACGCAGCTGTCAATGGATCTTGACTGGGACCTCCATAGTCTGTATCGTCGGCTATGTCAGCAGTGAGGAGCCGGGGAGGAGGCTCTCCTAAGCATCCATGCTCACTGATGCTCCACCGCCTCTAGTCCTAGGAAGCCCAGTAGTCCCAGCGGCGGGGCGGGACGCCCGACCTCGTTGCCTCCGGGCTCCGGCCGTCGCCACTGTTGCTCTTCCTCTCCTTCGCCGCGCAGCCTCCAGCCTACACGGCCCCATCCCCTCAGACTCGAGCCATCGCCACGGCCTTGGTATCTACCAGCGCCCCATACTTTCTTGATGCATAGCGCGCTGCCATTTTCTGGTTACCGAAGGAGAACGACAATGCCTCTGGTTTTCTGTTCGGGCAGATCGGGCAAAACCCAAACCCGAACCCGAAATGTCGCGTACTCGAATTTTCGGGCTCCATTTTTTTGAGAAAAAATTCGGGTGTTAGTTTCAGAAACCCAAAATTTTAAAAACCCGAATTACCCTACCCGAATTTTCGGGTAAACCCGAACGCCTAGCCTGAGTGCTAGGTGCTGGGTGATGGCTGCCAATTTGTAGCATGGAAAAAGTGCAAATTTCTTCATTAAACCTGAATTGACAAGTGATGGGTGCTGAATTGACAAGTGTTGGGTGCTTCATCTATGTTACCAGGGATTGTGAAGTATGACACCTTTGTAGCATAGAAAACTGGATTATATATTCCAGTAAACAACTTTTAGACTCTTCTAGATGAACTGGATTATATATTTCAGTAAACTACTATGGTGCTAATGTTGTTTATTTATATGAAATGGTGGTGCCGCTGTTTGTGTATATGATATGGTGATCCTACTGTATATGTATATGAAATGGTGCTGATGTGCTGTTTATGTATATGAAATGGTGTTGCTGCTGCTGTTTATGTATATGATATGGTGCTAATGTTGTTTATTTATATGAAATGGTGCTATTGTTGTTTGTGTATATGATATGGTGTTGCTACTGTTTTTGTATATGAAATGGTTGTGCTGCTGTTTATATATCTGATTGATGATGGATGATGGAAGCGGAGGCGGCGATGATGGATTGGGTTATTTTCTTTGTGTGTGAGAATGATGGATGGGGTCAATGGGGTTGTCAATGGGGCTGTGGGGCTATTTTTTCTTGCAGGGATTTCAATTGAGTTGCCCGTTTCTCCTGAAGTGTTGATTCACTTCCGTTTCGGTTGAGAAATGGGCACTCGTAGGTCCAAAAATTAGCAAAGGTCATGCCGAATTTTCGGTCGATATTTGTGCTAACTTTTTGCCTCTTTTTTTAATAATAAATCGCAAACATGTTGACCAATGATGAGGCCGGTCCTTCTAAGAACACGAGCATCCAGGATCTAGCCAGAGAGGCCAACAAGTCGTTCTGGGGGGCGTCCCAAGAGCATGAGGAGGCGGAGGAGATGAGAATGACACCACCACCGGCGACCGTCGTCGGACGTGCTAGGGGCAACGAGGGAGATACATATTACGAGGGGGACGACGACGACTATGACAGAACTAGTGAAGGCGGGGAGGAGGGTGACACCACCACCAATGGCGGCGAGCGCACGGATGGCGGTAGCGGCAACCCGGCCGCTATACAGAAGAAGAAGAAGAAGAAGGAGATTAAGGATCGGAAGCCGCAAGTGCTCGCCAACGTATGTGATGAGTTCACTGAGGTCACATAAAGTGGCCAACCCATTGCGCCTGCATCGATTGCTAGCGGGTACGGCATGCAACTCGGGTGCATCGTCCAAGAAAGCATGTTGATCAACACGAAGTAAATCCGAAGTGCTGCCAATTGGGCTTTGGTTGAGAACCTCCTTAAGAAGCTTCACAAGCGATACACATTCCTAGAGCAATTCAGAAACCTGGAGAGAAAGAACCCGGTGAACAAACTAGCACTAACAAAGATGAGAAACGCCTTGAGCAGCTGGAAAACCCGGGTAAATAACAACATTGACAAAGGTGAAAGCTGGGAGATTATAAGTAGGAAAAATCCGATGCTCGACGAAGAAGAGTTCAAGATATTCAAGACGGACATAGCTACCGCTGACTCTAAAGCATGAACTGCGTGGGGGAAGAGTATGCGAGATTAGAACATAGGTAACCACCGGCTTGGAAGCGACGGATACAGAAGGAAACAACCCATTTGGGACAAGGAGGACAGCGAGCTTGAACGCCTGAGTAAAGATAACCCATGGCATAAAATCACAGACTTGCAGCTCTAAAACTTTGTCCAGGCCCGCTACTACCTTGACCCGATTACAGGGGAGTTCGTCACAAACAATACGGAGGTGAAGGCCTTTGAGGAGGAGCTGGTAAGGAATTTACCGCGGATATCTCAAGAGTTTCTAATTAAATTAATGAATCCAAGAATCTAAATGCATGGGTTCACCCCTCCTTGTCTCTCTGCGGGAGAAGGAATTGAACACTACTGGTGACTTGTCGTCCCAGGATTCGACGACGGAGCCGTGGGACACGATTTTCAACAGGGCGACGAACGCTTACAGAAGAGGGACAAGAATTTGCCACCAAGATCAGCTGGCCGTGTATCCGGCTTCGGTACGAGCATGAAGTTTGCCGAGTACAACAAAGAGGACGCAAAGAAGAGAAGGGAGAGGAAGAAGCAATCGACGGCTCAAGATAAAGCCGAGGTTGAAGAGCTGAAGTTGAAGGTGAAGACACTAGAGGAAAAAGTGGACGAGGAATAGTGGACAGGTTAGTGGAAGAGAAGCTCCGCGCGATCATCCCCTTGGTTTGTTCGAGGGGATAGCTGTTTGGAATGCAACAGGTTGACAGGGGCCAATACATGTGCCCAGCTTTAGCGGCAACAACTCGAGCATCAACGTTAACGCGTCGCCGAACTTGGTGACCCCGCCGGCCACCATCGCCGCGTCGCAGCCGCAAGAGCTGGTCATCACACAACTTCCCCTGCAGCTCCTGCCAAAAATACCAAGCCACAGCCGGTGGCGGCACCACCGCAGGAGAATACTGATGATAGGCCTGCCGCTGGGACCGGCCGTGTGTCGACATTAGCCGAGCTCAATGCCCTCACCAAGGTAACTAATTAGTTACTCTGCTTCATCTTATTTATGCGCCTTTGGTGACTACCATCTCGATCATGATGCCCAACATATGTGTTTTGACTCAGGACGTTGCTTGCGTACTACTCCACAAAGTTGCCGGCGGCGAGTTGACGGATGTTGCCAAGGGCAATATCATGTAGGGATTCGTAGCATGGAAAACAAAAAAATTCTATCGCATACAAACAAACAAGCCAAGATCTATCTACTAGATTGTAGCAACGAGTCGATGGAATAACTCACCCTCAAAGATTCCAAAGTGTTTAACGAGAGCGGATTCTCGTGGGTGATGTAGTCGTACTCTTCCCGATCTCAAGATCGCATAGACGATCCTTCCGGCGCTGCGTTCCGGCAGCGCTCCCGCAGTCGGTCACACGTTCGGTACTCGACGAAGACCTTCCTCTCCCTTGTTCCAGCAGGCAGCGGAGGTTGTAGCACTCTCCTCGCGATTCCGGCAGCACAACGGCGTGGTACCGGAAGTAGAGGGGAGATCTCGCAGGGCTTCGCCTTAAGCCGGAGCGAGTATGGTGGAGTATGAGAGAGTCCCTCGATGATCTAGGGTTTAGACACTCCGAGGAGGGGGCTAGGCCGGCGGCTAGGGTTTCACCTAGGCGGCGGCGAGTGCCCTAGGGCCGCCGGCGGCGGCTTGGTACTAGGGTTTAGAGGTAGGAACTTGTGTGTCTAGGAGGGGAGCCCTGCCCCTCCTTATATAGGTGGAGGGGCCGGCCGGCCAAGGGGAGGGGAGTCCCTCCCCAACTCGGCTTGGAGGTGGGCCGGCGGTGGAGGAGGGACTCCTCCCCAACTCGGTTTCCTCCTCCTTCCCCACTTCCCAAAAATAGTCGTTTGACTTTCAAACTTGGCGTTTGACTTTTCAAACTAGGATTTGAATAAACCCTCTATTTTGTTCAGCGATGACACCGAGTACATAATGCAATCATACCAACTTGATATAACACATTCATGTACCCTTCCCCTCCGGAGTGCCGGACATTCCGGAACTTTCTAGAACATTCCCGATGAAAACACCGGAACCATTCCCCAACTCCGAAACGAGACTTTCCTTATATGAATCTTATTCTCCGGACCATTCCGGATCTCCTCGTGATATCCCGAATCCCATTCGAGACTCCGGACAACATTCAGACTCTTTCTCATCATTCCATAACTACTCAAACAACGTCGAATCCTTAAGTGTGTCTCTCTACGGTTCGTGAATTATGCGGACATGATCGAGACACTTCTCCGATCAATAACCAATAGAGGAATCTAGAAATTCATATGGCTCCCACATATTTCTATGATTACTTTGCGATCGAATGAACCACTTACATACGATATCAATGTCCCTTTGTCTCACGATAGTTTACTTATCCGAGGTTATGATCGTCGGTATCTCTGCATACCTAGTTCAACCTCGTTACCGATAAGTACTCTTTTCTCGTTCCCGTGATATGTGATCCCTTGTGAGCCAGTCACATGCTTGCAAGCTAATTGGATGACATTTCACCGAGAGGGCCCAGAGTATATCTATCCGTCATATGGATGGACAAATCCCACTCTTGATCCATGTGTTTCAACCAATACTTTCCGAACACTCAATGCCACCTTTATGGCCACCCAGTTACGGTGTGGTGTTTGATGTCATCAAAGCATCCATCCGGTAAAGGTGATATGCATGATCTCATGGTCGAAGGAATTAGATTACTATGTATCAGAAAGCATATAGCAATTGAACTATTAAAATGACTTAATCTTTATGCTACGCTTATCTATAGGAGTATGTCCACCATATCATTCTCCTAACGATATGATCTTGTTGTTAATAACATCTCAATGTTCATGACAGGGAAACCACAATCATCTATTAACCAACAAGCTAGTATTATATAGAGGCTTTACTAGGGACTCTTATTTTTAGTCTACAAATCACACAAGTATTAATGTTTCCTTGTTAATACTATTATAGCACGAAATGTAAACATTTATCATAAACAGAAAGATATAATAATAACTATATTTATTATTGCCTCTAGGGCATATCTCCAACAGTCTCCCACTTGCACTAGAGTCATCTAATCTAGATTACATGGTAATATACCGAACACCCATGGCAGTTTGGTGTTGGTCATGTTTTTCCCTCGGGATAGGTTTAGTCAACGGATCCGCCACATTCAGATCTGTGTGTACTTTGAAAATATTTATATCCCCATCTTGGATATGTTCTCGAATAGCGTGAAAACGCAGCTTGATGTGCTTCAGCTTCTTGTGTGACCTTGGTTCTTGCGCATTGGCTATGGAGCCCATGTTATCATAGTAGATAGACATTGGGTCTAGCGCACTAGGAACCACACCCAGCTCTGTAATGAACTCTTTCATCCATATCGCTTCTTGTGAAGCCTCCGAAGCAGCCATGTATTCCGATTCAGTTGAAGATCTCGCCACAACGCTTTGCTTTGCACTCCTCCAGCTAACTGCTGCACCATTCAAAATAAATACGTATCCAGATTGTGATTTAGAATCATCCGGATCGGTGTTCCAACTAGCATCGGTATAACCATTTACAACGAGCTCTTCATCACCTCCATAAGAAAGAACCATATCCTTAGTTCTTATCAAGTACTTAAGGATGTTTTTGACCGCTGTCCAATGATCCACTGCTGGATCACTTTGATATCTGCTAGTTAAACTAACAGCATATGCAATGTCGGGTCTAGTACATAGCATGGCATACATTAGAGATCCTATGGCTGAGGCATAGGGAGTCTTACTCATCCTTTCTCTATCTTCTGCCGATGTCGGACTTTGAGTTTTACTCAAGGTCATATTGGGCAACATGGGCAAGAACCCTTTCTTGCTATCTTCCATTCCAAACCTCTTTAGAACTTTTTCCAAATATGTACTTTGTGACAATGATATTTGGCGTCTCGATCTATCTCTATAAATCTTTATGCCTAATATGTAAGCTGCTTCGCCAAGATCCTTCATTGAAAAACTATTATTCAAATATTCCTTGACACTATTAAGAAGGTCTACATCATTCCCACTCAACAATATGTCATCTACATATAGTATTAAGAATGCACAGAGCTCCCACTCACTTTCTTGTAAATACAAGCTTCTCCATAAGTTTGTATAAAACCAAAACTTTTGATCACCTTATCAAAACGTTGATTCCAACTTCGGGATGCTTGCTTCAATCCATAGATGGACCGTTGAAGTTTGCATACCTTGTTAGCATCTTTAGGATCAACAAAACCTTTGGGTTGCGTCATATACAACTCTCCATCAATGTCTCCATTGAGGAATGCTGTTTTGACATCCATCT
Organism: Avena sativa; assembly: GCA_916181665.1. Taxonomy (NCBI): domain Eukaryota; kingdom Viridiplantae; phylum Streptophyta; class Magnoliopsida; order Poales; family Poaceae; genus Avena; species Avena sativa. Next base: position 204,671,004 of record OV702282.1, read on the forward strand.
GCCATATCTCATAATCATAATATGCAGCGATTGCTAACATAATCCTCACAGACTTTAGCTTCGCTACTGGTGAGCAAGTCTCATCGTAGTCAACTCCTTGAATTTGTCGAAACCCTTTTGCGACAAGTCGAGCTTTATAGACAGTAACATTACCATCAGCATCTGTTTTCTTCTTGAAGATCCATTTGTTCTCGACAGCCTTCCGGCCATCCGGTAAGTCCACCAAAGTCCATACTTGGTTTTCGTACATGGATCCAATCTCGGATTTCATGGCTTCTTGCCATTTATTGTAATCTGGGCTCATCATCGCTTCCTCATATGTCTCAGGGTCATCGGTGTTGTCCACCAACATGACACTCATAACGGGATCATACCAATCTGGAGTGGTACGAATTCTCGTTGACCTGCGAGGCTCTGTAGCAACTTCAACCGAAGTTTCATGATCATCATCATTAGCTTCCTCTCTAATTGGTGCAGGTACCACAGGAAATTCTTCCGGTGCTGCGCTACTCGCAATTTCGAGAGAAGGTTCGACAACCTCGTCGAGTTCTACTTTCCTTCCAGTCACTTCTTTCGAGAGAAATTCCTTCTCTAGAAAGGATCCATTCTTGGCAACGAAGATTTTGCCTTCGGATCTATGATAGAAGGTATACCCAATAGTTTCCTTCGGGTATCCTATGAAGACGCATTTTTCCGCTTTGGGTTCAAGCTTGTCCGGCTGTAACTTCTTTACATAGGCTTCGCATCCCCAAACTTTAAGGAACGACAATCTAGGTTTCTTCCCAAACCATAATTCATACGGTGTCGTTTCAACGGATTTAGATGGTGCCCTATTTAAAGTGAATGCGGCTGTTTCTAATGCATAACCCCAAAATGATAGCGGTAAATCTGTAAGTGACATCATAGAATGAACCATATCTAAGAGAGTTCGATTACGATGTTCGGACACACCATTACACTGTGGTGTTCCCGACGGTGTCAATTGTGAAAGTCCGCATTTCTTCAAATGCTCGCCAAACTCGTAACTTAGATATTCACCTCCACGATCAGAACATAGAAATTTAATCTTCTTGTTATGTTGATTCTCTACCTCACTTTGAAATTCCTTAAACTTCTCGAAAGTTTCGGACTTATGTTTCATGAAATAGATATACCCATATCTACTCAAGTCATCCGTGAAGGTAAGAACATAACGATAACCACCGCACGATGCTACACTCATTGGACCACACACATCGGTATGTATGATTTCCAATAAGTCCGTAGCTCGCTCCATCATACCAGAGAATGGAGTCTTAGTCATTTTACCCATCAGACATGCTTCGCATCTTTAAAGTGATTCGAAATCAAGTGATTCAAGAAGTCCATCGGAATGGAGTTTCTTCATACGCTTCACTCCAATGTGACCAAGACGACAGTGCCACATATAGGTCGAGTTATCGCTCGATTTCAAACGTTTAGCCTCAATGTTATTAATATGTGTATTTCCACTATCGAGATTCAATAAGAATAGACCATCTATCAAAGGTGCATGTGCATAAAACATATTACTCGTATAAATCGAACAACCATTATTCTCGGACTTAAACAAGTAACCGTCTCGCAATAAACAAGATCCCGATATAATGTTCATGCTTAACGCAGGCACCAAATAACAATTATTTAAGTATAAAACTAATCCCGATGGTAGATGAAGGGGTAGCGTGCCGACCGCGATCACATCAACCTTTGATCCGTTTCCAACGCGCATCGTCACCTCGTTCTTCGCTAGCTTCCGTTTATTCTGCAGCACCTGTTTCGAGTTACAAATATGAGCAACCGAACCAGTATCAAATACCCAGGCACTACTACGAGTACTAGTGAGATACACATCAATAACATGTATATCAGATATACCTTTCTTCTTGATGTTGTCGTTCTTCAAATCCGCCAAGTAGTTTGGGCAATTCCGCTTCCAGTGACCTTCTCCCTTGCAGTAAAAGCACTCAGTATCAGGCTTAGGTCCAGCCTTGGTCTTCTTCGTTGGCGCGGTAACTTTCTTACCACCCTTCTTGAAGTGTCCCTTCTGCTTAGACTTGCCTTTCTTGAATTTGGTGGTCTTATTGACCAACAACACTTGGTGCTCTTTCTTGATCTCCACTTCTGCAGACTTCAACATGGCAAAGAGTTCTGGCAACGTCTTGTTCATGTTCTGCATGTTGTAGTTCATCACAAAGTTCTTGTAACTTGGTGTTAGTGATTGGAGGACACGGTAAATCCCCAAAGCATTAGGAATCACAATACCCAAGCTTTGAAGTTTGTTTGCGTGCCCAGACATCTTAAGCACATGCTCACTGACGGAGCTGCCCTCTTCCATCTTGCAGTTAAAGAACTTTTCAGAAGCCTCATAGCTTTCAATTGCCGCATGAGTCTCAAAGATCAATTTGAGATCCTCGACAATATCATATGGGTCTGAATTCTCAAACCTTTTCTGAAGCTCCGATTCTAAACCATACAAGATAGCACACTGAACTGTGGAGTACTGAGTCTTCCGAGTGAGGTAAACATTCTTTACTTCATCGGCAGCATCAGCTGCAGGTGGATCACCCAGCGGTGCATCCAGCACATAGGTCAAATTACCAGCTGTGAGGACAATCCTCAAATTGCGGAACCAATCCGCGAAGTTGCTTCCATTGTTTTTCAACTTTTCTTTCTCTAGGAACGCATTAAAATTGATGGTAGGGGCTGCCATTGATCTACAACATATTTGAAATAGTTTAGACTAAGTTTATGACAAATTGAGTTCAAATTAATAATAAAATTAATCTAGGTTAACTCCCACTCAAAACAATATCCATCACATTGTTTTAGTGATCACACGAACCAAATCCACCACATCAACACCGATCATCACGAGAGTCGATATAGTTTCAATGGCGAACAATCGTCATGTTCATCATATCTACTATATGATTCATGCTTTACCTTTCGGTGATCCGTGTTCCGAGACCATGTCTGTACATGCTAGGCTCGTCAAGATCAAACCTTAGTTTCCGCATGAGCAAATCTGGCTTGCTCACGTTGTATACACTTGCAGAATCTAACACACCCGATCATCACGTGGTGCTTCGAAACAACAAGCTTTAGCAACGGTGCTAACTAAGGGTGAACACTTTATGACTTGAAATTCATGTGCATGAGGGATCATCTTATAATTCTACCGTCGTCTACTAAGCAATACAAGATGCATAAAGGATTAACATCACATGCACATAATATGTGATATGATATGGCCTTTATTCTTTGTGCTTCCGATCTCCATCTTCTAGCACGAACATGATCTCCATCATCACCGGCATTGCATCAAGGTCAATGACGCTTCTCCATGGTTGTCGTCCACCGGCTTCAACTATTACAACTACTTTGAATAGACACGCGGGTCTTAACATAAATTAAAGACAACCATATGGCTCCTGTCGGTTGCCAACTTACAATAAGGAACATTGCATACATCAAATATAATCACAATCATGGCCATATCACATCACAGCACACCCCTGCAAAACAAAGTTAGACGCCTCTACTTTCTTTGCATGTTTTACGTGGTTTGGGGCTTTCAATAAGTGTCGTTCTAACTTACAAACATGAACCACAACATTGATACTAGTATTGTTAATCACCCGTTGTAAATTGGATCTTAACTATGCTAGGAGAAACAGGCACCCGCAAAGCCACTTATGCAATACAAGTTGCATGTCAAGCGTGGAGCAAGTCTCATGAACGATGTCATGTAAGGTTAGCCCGGGCCGCTTCATCCCAACATCTCGCAAGATGCAAAGTACACAAGAAGCAATCGACAATAAAAGCATCAACGCCCACAATGACCATTGTGTTCTACTCGTGCAACAGATCTACATATAGACACGGATCTGATACCACTGTAGGGATTCGTAGCATGGAAAACAAAAAATTTCTATCGCATACAAACAAACAAGCCAAGATCTATCTACTGGATTGTAGCAACGAGTCGATGGAATAACTCACCCTCGAAGATTCCAAAGTATTTAACGAGAGCGGATTCTCGTGGGTGATGTAGTCGTACTCTTCCCGATCTCAAGATCGCGTAGACGATCCTTCCGGCGCTGCGTTCCGGCAGCGCTCCCACAGTCGGTCACACGTTCGGTACTCGACGAAGACCTTCCTCTCCCTTGTTCCAGCAGACAGCGGAGGTTGTAGCACTCTCCTCGCGATTCCGGCAGCACAACGGTGTGGTACCGGAAGTAGAGGGGAGATCTCACAGGGCTTCGCCTTAAGCCGGAGCGAGTATGGTGGAGTATGAGAGAGTCCCTCGAAGATCTAGGGTTTAGAAACGCCGAGGAGGGGGCTAGGACGGCGGCTAGGGTTTCACCTAGGCGGCGGCGGCGAGTGCCCTAGGGCCGGCGGCGGCTATGGAGGCGGCGGCGGCTTGGTACTAGGGTTTAGAGGTAGGAACTTGTGTGTCTAGGAGGGGAGCCCTGCCCCTCATTATATAGGTGGAGGGGCCGGCCGGCCCTCCCCAACTCGGCTTGGAGGTGGGCCGGCGGTGGAGGAGGGACTCCTCCCCAACTCGGTTTCCTCCTCCTTCCCCACTTCCCAAAAATAGTCGTTTGACTTTCAAACTTGGCGTTTGACTTTTCAAACTAGGATTTGAATAAACCCTCTATTTTGTTTAGCGATGACACCGAGTACATAATGCAATCATACCAACTTGATATAACACATTCATGTACCCTTCCCCTCTGGAGTGCCGGACATTCCGGAACTTTCTAGAACATTCCCGATGAAAACACCGGAACCATTCCCCAACTCCGAAACGAGACTTTCCTTATATGAATCTTATTCTCCGTACCATTCCGGATCTCCTCGTGATATCCCGAATCCCATTCGAGACTCCGAACAACATTCGGACTCTTTCTCATCATTCCATAACTACTCAAACAACGTCGAATCCTTAAGTGTGTCTCCCTACGGTTCGTGAATTATGCGGACATGATCGAGACACTTCTCCGATCAATAACCAATAGAGGAATCTGGAAATTCATATGGCTCCCACATATTTCTACGATTACTTTGTGATCGAATGAACCACTTACATATGATATCAATTTCCCTTTGTCTCACGATAGTTTACTTATCTGAGGTTATGATCGTCGGTATCTCTGCATACCTAGTTCAACCTCGTTACCGATAAGTACTCTTTTCTCGTTCCCGTGATATGTGATCCCTTGTGAGCCAGTCACATGCTTTCAAGCTAATTGGATGACATTTCACCGAGAGGGCCCAGAGTATATCTATCCGTCATATGGATGGACAAATCCCACTCTTGATCCATGTGTTTCAACCAATACTTTCCGAACACTCAATGCCACCTTTATAGCCACCCAGTTACGGTGTGGTGTTTGATGTCATCAAAGCATCCATCCAGTAAAGGTGATATGCATGATCTCATGGTCGAAGGAATTAGATTACTATGTATCAGAAAGCATATAGCAATTGAACTATTAAAATGACTTAATCTTTATGCTACGCTTATCTATAGGAGTATGTCCACCATATCATTCTCCTAACGATATGATCTTGTTGTTAATAACATCTCAATGTTCATGATAGGGAAACCACAATCATCTATTAACCAACAAGCTAGTATTATATAGAGGCTTTACTAGGGACTCTTATTTTTAGTCTACAAATCACACAAGTATTAATGTTTCCTTGTTAATACTATTATAGCATGAAATGTAAACATTTATCATAAACACAAAGATATAATAATAACTATATTTATTATTGCCTCTAGGGCATATCTCCAACATATCATACAACCGGCGAACCGCACGATGCACAACAATCCAATGGACGATGATGTGATGAGGGTCTGGATTGCCCGGGTGTTGCCAGGGTGCGACGACATGGCCCCCTTTCAACCTTAGGGAGACGACGAACACAAGACCCTTGCAGAATGCCACGACTGGCCCTTGACATGGCCGAAGTCTCAGATTCGTCTTGTGGGGTGCACTGGCACCACCTCGATTGTCCGGCCACCACCTCGTAATCCAGCCGTCGTCGCCACCACCAGTCGCCACCAACAACTGTTGGGAGCGTGTGGGCCGCCCCAAGACTAAGCCGTCGCACCGCAACCACCGTCGCCCCCGCCACCACCATCACCACATGGTGGAAACAATGAAGATGATGAAGAATTTGTCAACGTCGACGACTTCATCAACACCAGGGCCGGCAAAGGATTATACATGCCTGCTGTGGATGAAGAACCCTTCGTCGCTCGCGATAGTCAAGGTGAACGTCCCACTACATGCATGCAACGCCTGGTCTTCCGTGGTTTTTCTCAAGAGACACCTTCGTCCACCGATCAACGGGAGAAACATGCTGGATTCATCTTTATCCCTGGCACACTCCAAAAGGCGGATGTTGAGCACTTAGCATCCCTAGTGGAGGAACCTGCTCAGAAAACAAAGAAGCATAGGAATAGAGGTAAGAAAGCCGAGAGCCAACCTGCTCCGAAGAGGATCCGGGCTAAGGATGACATCGTACCAGCCCGCTAGGATGGCTTGCCCAGGATACATGTAGCCGGTGAAGCGATACTAACTTCGGAGCTGCTTTGCCTTGCTCGTGGACATATGCTCGCTTTGAATGATGGTATCAAGACACTAGAGGGCATGCTTCTTAAAGACAATGATCCAAATTACCCGGTTTTCACTGTCAAGGTGCCATCGGACATGGAGCCCTCGCTGATGTGTTCTTCATAGCATACGAGGACGTCTTCAAGCTGTTTCTCTCGAATCGGCTAGACTATAACATGGTCCGCCTATTCACGCTCAATCTGGCGATGAAGATCAAGAGAGAGCAAACTCCCTACATCATGATAGTGGATTCCTACTACATGCGTGATAGCTAGTTGAGCGAAGGATCAAAGACGTGTGCCAAGGCGACGGCATACCTCGAGAAGTTCATGGTGGACCACATGTTGGGGATATGCTATATGGGTATCCTCATAGCATGTCGCTTATCCGGATAACCCGGGTGGCCCATAGTCGGTAGCATGGCCTATGGCCTGCTGGGCGGCCCAGTTAGATGGATCCATAAGGGAGGCCCATGCCGGATAAAGGAAGGCTACGGTGGAGTTACCAACGTACCCGGAGCCTTGGAGTGCAAGATACACAAGACTAGTAATAGACGGTGTAGGACTCTATAACCTGTCCGGCTAGGAATTTTCCCTGTAACCCTAGGACCTGGCGACTATATAAGTCGGGCCTATGGGAGCCTTTAGGGCATCGATTCACACAACCTCGCACAGCGAACATATCCCTGTAACTCGGCGTATTGCCCTTATAGTGATTTATAGCAGGAGTAGGATTCCTCCATCGTTGTGGGATCTGAACCTAGGTAAGTTGTGTTACCTCGTACCCGTCAACCGTCCGCCTTACCCCACGTCTCTAAACACGCACTGTGAGGACCCCTCCATGGCGTACTCGTCGGCAATACCACGACAGTTGGCGCCCACCGTGGGGCAAGAGGTGCTTCAGGCTCTTCAGCGAGCGAGGACCAAGATCTTCGCGGGAATCGGCGAAACCATAGCCATCGGCCGTGTTCTCTTCTCCGGCAACGTTTCGATCGTCCCTCCCGACGAGTTCTGGATCCCGGCAAAGACGAACCCTACGTGGTGTTCAATCATTCCTATCAGAGACATCCACCTCTTCATCGGCAAAACTGACTCGGGCACTAGTTCCCTAGGAGTCGGAGGAGCATCAAGACCCGCACGGACCGCCTACGGGCAGGATACTTTCGCGGAAGGATCGATGTCGGATATCTCTTTGGAGTTGCCGGCAAAGATCGAAAAGCATCAAGGCCCGCACGGACCACCTATGGGCAGGATACGTTCGCGGAAGGATCGATGTCGGATCTCTCCTCGAAGATTTCCGGCAAAGATCGGAAAAATTCAAGGCCCACCCAAACCGCCCCTGAGCAGGATATAAAGGTGGAAGATCACTGCAAATCCACCGGCTTCGTCTGTGCATCTGGACAACAGAGATCCAAGTTCGTCGGTGTGGTTACCATCTTCGATCTGGCGCGCTGCGTTCAGAGAGAGGGCTAAAACCCCCGCGATTACCTGGCCAGGTGGCTCCGTGTACGAGCCGATCTATCCCACTACCCCGATGATAACGCTTTGTATCACTTCGTGGAAGCATTAGACCGCGGCACGCTTCTCTGACATTCTTTAAGACGGCAGCAGGAAACAGACGCCTTACCCTCGAAGAGATGGTGAGCACCGTCAACAGCTACGCGGCAGCTGACGCAGCTGCCCAGATGGAGCTTGCGCTCAGAGACGGAGAACCTCCGATTCAACAGCCACCGCCACCGCCTCCCGCCGCCATCGTCGCAGCAGCACCACCACCTCCAGTCATTGTCGAGGCCGTTGCACCTCCACCGCCCGTCATCGAGGAAGTCCTGGCACCCTCCGACTCTGTCATTGACGCGCTTTATGCTAACTTCAGTGCAGATTCAGAGGAGATAGACTTCAGCCCAGAAGAGCTAGACTCCGCTATGCAGGAGATGGAGGAGTACTCGCGCGACGAGCAAGCCAACAACGCCATCACGTCTCGAGGGGTGTTCGTCACCATTGGGACGGCGATGGATGAAGATCAACCCGGACGAGCCCCGCCTACGACATTGGAAAAGGGGAAGGGGCCACTTATTGCTGCTGACGATGATCACGCAAAAGTCATGCCTCCTGTCGGGGGGATAACCCCCGGTAGGTTCACGAGAGGGGAAACATAGCGCAGCTGGGTTGGCTCCGAGTAAAAAATGAACCAGGCCGGTTAAGAACGGCCGGGTAAGATAAGCAAGAAATCCGAGATACAAACTATCTCGGCCCGTATAGGACAAAGTTGTAACCCTTGCAGGTACCAACGAGCCGAGTCAACCGAGGAAGGGCCGAGTCAAGAAGGACGCGTGGCACATTTCCGAGTACGGTTCTGGAAGGACCATGGTAAAGCATGGTCAAAAGAGAAGGGCGACGCCGGGTGACACAAAAGGAGCCGGGTGACGCCCAAAGCAAGCTCTGACGTACAAAGTAACTGCGTGACGCCAAAAAGAACAAGAAGCAGTGTACCGGAAGACCGTTAGCTGTCAAGCTTTATGGACCGGGCCTATGGGCTTAAAGCAAGCCCATAACCCGACCCATACTATAGGGACCAAGATCCAAACAGTAAACCCTACAACCCAAAGGGGTATTAGCTAGCTAGCACTGCCTATATAAGGGAGAGCATAACAGAAGTAGAGGGAGGTTGGACCAAGTAGAGAACGGGTGCTGCATACTCAAGCCAATACAGCTCCAGGAGCACTTGTAATCTTTGGGGTATCAATCAAATTGTCAAGTGTGGAGAGTTCTTCTTGTTCTTCGTGCATGGCTCGACCGTGCACTCCCTCCCCGGTGACCACAAGCACCCATTCGGCCCCCAACTTAAGCCTACCCATGGCCTCTGTCGTGCCACCAACACGACACCTCCTCCGTCTAACCCAGTGCAGCAGCCGCAGGAACTCGGCACCGGCCCGAGCAACAACAACACCGCAAACTTGCCGCCTCCAGCATCTACGTCTGCAGCAGCCCAAGTTACCCTAGCTGATAGAGTGATGTACGACAATCTCCTCGTCGAGCCACTAACCGTTGCTCATATCCGGAACGTGACCCAGCTTGACGAGAAGCGCCAGCAGCTGCTGGAGGAAGCGCAGGCCATCACGGAGCAAGGCGCTAAACTAGATCGAGATCTGGTCAACGCGCAGAAGTCCATAGAGAAAGCTAGAGTAATGTAGGCTGAGTACAAGACTTTACTACAGCAGCAAAAGGCTAAGAAAGCTCCGGCTCGCGTCATCAACGATCCTGGTGTACGGCGCAATCTAGTATGGGCTCCCTCGAAACCGGCACAGGCCAAGCCATACATTGACAGTGAAGGCAAGCAGGTGATGCCCACCCCACTCCTTAACCTCGCCGTCACCAAGACCCTCCTAGAGCAGGATAGATCACCTGAGGCAGTGGAACAAGTCTATGACCTAGTGTCCAAGGCGGTGAAGCAGCAGGAAAACGCCACCTCTCAGAGACTCGAGTCTGACCCAGCGCTTTGCCAGTCTAGCCAGTACAAGCCGCCAAGGGACATATCTCCTCTTGATGTCGGGTCCCAGACGGGTTCATCAAAACAAAGACGGAGGGATGTGCGCAAAAGGAAGGATGTTATCCCCATATCCTCCGATCATGGAGAAATGGCCCGACCTTGTCGCCCTTCGCCACCACCCCGATCTCCCTGACATCGCGAAGATTACAAAGCTCGCCATCGTACGGATATGCCCCCACCAAAGCAGTGCGGCATCGTCATCCGTGACAACGCGGAGCAGACCTGTCATGACGGAGAGCGCAACCACGGGCATATGAGCAGGTCACACCACGACCCTCCATGTCCGACAAGCAATCGTGACAGGCGTGAGGCGTCGTAGGAGGGTAACAGCAAAAAGGCTAACCCATCGCCACCTCCGCCTCCGTCACCACCAAGCAGTCACCATGGCGGAGGCGGCCCGCATCGTTCGCGCAGCCCATCCCCTATTGACAAAAAGAAGAAGAACCCGGAGCCGTACGATGCACGTTCGCGGATCGATAAGATCCACGAGGCCCGGGAAGGACCATACCTGGGACCACGTTGCTTTGGACCTGCCATATAGTCCGCAACTTACCCCAAAGGTTTCCGGATTGACAAGACCATCAAGCCCTATGACGGCACCGCCAAGCCGGCCACATGGTTGCAGGACTACGGCAACACGGTGGAGATTGCAGGAGGCAACCCCAACGTCGCCGTCAAGTACCTCCCGTTAATGTTGGCGGGCACGGCCCGTCAATGGATCGACGACTTGCCGGAGAAATCTATCTACAACTGGCTGGACATGTAAGAAGCATTCACCAAGAACTTTGAGGGTACATACAAGCGTCCCTGCACTGTGGGCGATCTACAGTGGTGCGTGCAAGAGAAAGACGAGACATCTCGCGCCTACCTCTCTCGCTGGCTGGATATGAAGAATTCCTGCGCAGGAGTGCACGCCCAGACCGCCATGGCCGCCTTCATCGAGGGATTGGAAAGGGGCACGTTGCTCCGACATAAGCTAAAGCGTTTGCAGGACAATCACCAGCTTTACTTGAACCAGATGATTCAGTTGGCTAGTGAGTTCACAGCTGCCGACGACGATGCTCGTGGCTCCTTGCCGGCAACAGCCGTTCCAACTCAAGCTCGGAGGAACAACAGTACAAAATGGAAAACCGCTCCAGAAGAAAAGCAATCTACCGACATGGTCGCCATGACTTTTGCAGGACGAGGATACGGCGGACAGTGTGGCCGAGGAAGGGGAGCTGGTCGTGGGCAGCAACGAGGAAGTGAAACCACCTCGGCGCCGCTCCGCATTCCCCAAACCTACGAGGAGTACCGCGATATGCCGTGCCTCGTACACCTCGATGCCAACGGCAAAGCCACTCATACCAATCGACACTGCAAGTTCGTCAACGACCTCAAGGAAGACCCGGAGTCCGGCTACAAGCGAAGTCGGAAGAACAGACCGCAAGGCAAGGGCAAGGGGAAGAAGAAGGAGGAGGAGTCCAAGGATTCAAGTGACATGGACAAAGACGTTGACCCCAAGAACGCCGCCAAGAGCGACGACAAGGACAAGAACCCCTTCACAAAGAAGGCTCCAGTCTACCACACTTTCCTTGGCACCCCCACCGTCCAACAACAGAAGACCTCTCTGAGGATCCTGATGGCCACTCTCCCCCAGTTCCCTAGTACCTGCGCTGGTCGGAGGTTCCAATAACTTGGGACAGGATAGACCACCCAGACCTTATACCCACGGAGAACCAGTACGCCATGGTCATCAACCCCTTGATTGATGGCGTAGAGTTCACCAAGTGTATGGTGGATAGTGGAAGCAGCATTAACATCATGTACCTGGATACACTGCAGAACATGAACTTGACGGAGGCAAACCTAAGGCGGACCAACACCATCTTCCATGACGTAGTTCCTGGCCGGGAGGCCCGGTCCCTTGGGTGCATTACACTTCAGGTTGCCTTTGGCGATGTTCATAATTACCGCCAAGAGTGCATGACCTTCGAGGTGGTCCCCTTCAAGAGCGTGTACCACGTCATATTCGGCCGCGACATATTCCACACGTTCATGGCCAAGCCATTCTTCGTCTACAACAAACTCAAGATACCCGGACCAAACGGTATTATCACCGTATCCGGAAGCTTTACCAAGGCAAGGGACTGTGAGATCAATGAAGCAGCCATTGCAGAAGCTGTCCTCTACAGTGAAGAATTCAAAGAGATCCAGAGCAAGGTCGATGACTCAGAGATGCCCGCGTCGAAGAAGCAGATCTCTGACTCCGCTCCAGCGTTCAAGGCCGCCATCGAGACCAAGCCAGTGGAAATTATGGTAGGCGATGCCTCCAAGGTCACCGCCATTGGGACGAACCTGGATCCCAAATAGGAAAGCGCGCTCGTCGAGTTCCTCCGTGAGAATAGGGACATCTTTGCCTGGCAACCTGCCGACATGAAAGGTGTACCTAGGGAACTTGCCGAGCACAGCTTAAACATTGATCCAAAATGTAAACCAGTGAAACAACCTCTACGACGCTTTGGAGATGAGAAGAGACGCGCCATTGGCAAAGAGATAGCTAGGTTACTTAAGGCTAGATTTATCCGAGAAGTCCTTCACACCCAATGGGTGGCCAATCCTGTACTTGTCCCTAAAAAGGGAACCAATGAATTAAGAATGTGCGTTGATTACACCGGCTTGAACAAAGCATGTCCCAAAGATCCGTTCACTTTGCCTCGCATTGACCAAGTCATTGACTCGACGGCTGGCTCGGAACTTTTGTGTTTTCTCGATGCATACTCAGGATACCACCAGATCAAGATGAGGAAGTCGGACCAATTGGCCACTTCGTTCACTACCCCATACGACACGTTTTGCTATGTCACAATGCCCTTTGGGCTGAAAAACGCAGGTGCTACCTACCAGCGGACAATGCAACATTGCCTCCACGACCAAATTGGTCGGAACGTTCACGCTTATGTGGAAGATATCGCGGTGATGTCTAAAAAGTCAAATGACTTAATCTCCGACTTAAAAGAAACCTTTGATAATCTCCGGAAATACAACATGATGCTTAACCCTAAGAAGTGCGTCTTCGGGGTTCCAGCCGGCAAATTGTTAGGCTTCATCGTTTCCCAGCATGGAATCGAGGTCAACCGGAGAAAATCAAGGCCATCTTAAACATAAACCGTCTGACATGCCTAAAGGACATTCAACGACTAACAGGTTGTGTTGCAGCAGTTAGTCGGTTCGTCAGCCGACTTGGAGAGAAGGCTCTGCCGCTGTACAAGTTGCTGAAGAAGGCGGACAAATTCACGTGGACAGACGAAGCAGATGCAGCATTGAAGCAGCTCAAGGAGATTCTTTCTTCAGCGCACCCGAGCCTGGAAAGCCCCTGTTAATTTACATGGCGGCAACCAACCGGTTATCAGCATCATCGTCGTGGTAGAGCGGAAGGAACCAGGATATGAGCACGGAGTTCAATGACGAGTTTACTATGTGAGCGAGGTCTTGACGGAGTCCAAGCAGCGTTACCCGCACTACCAAAAGATAGCTTATGGAGTATTCCTTGCTTCTAGGAAGCTGAGGCATTACTTTTAGGAGCACCCAATCACAGTGGTGACCAAGACTCCACTGTCCGACATTATCAATAACAATGACGCTACAGGAAGGGTAGCGAAGTGGGGCATTGAACTCGCCGCCTTCGAGATCACCTATAAGAGACGCGACGCTATAAAGTCACAAGCCTTGGCGGATTTTGTTGCAGATTGGACGGAGATGCCAGAGGCTACTCCGTTGCCAGAACCAGAGTACTGGGTGATGCACTTTGACGGATCAAAGCTGCTCAACGGCTCGGGGACTGGTGTATTGCTACATTCACCAACAGGAGACAAGCTACACTACGTTCTGCAGATACACTTCGAGGCTACAAACAACATGACGGAGTATGAAGCACTTATTCATGGACTACGTGTAGCCAAGGATATTGGCCTCAAGCGCATAGTTTGCTGTGGAGATTCTGACTTGGTTGCCTAGCAGGTGGCTGGCACATGTAATGCGCGGAACCCTATGATGGCGGCATATCGAGACGAAGTGGACGAGATAGCCAAAAGCTTCTTGGGCTACGAAGTCAAGTATGTGCCTAGGGAGCGAAATGAGGCGGCTGATCTGCTGTCTAAGCTTGGGTCAGGTCGCAAAAGAATTCCGCCAGGAGTTTTCCTAGAGCATCTGCGCACACCATCTGTGAAGGGGGCTGACATCGACAACCCGGATAGAGTTGACTCTTTCATCAACATGCTGACTAAGGTCCCTTCGGTTTGGACAAAACCGTTCATGGAATATCTCGAACACGGAACTTTGCCCGACGACAAAGTCGAAATACGGCAAATAGTATGAATAGCAAAGGGTTATACCATAATCAATGGGCAACTCTACAAAAGGAGCACTACTGGTGTATACCTAAAGTGTGTTTCCCAGCTAGAAGGTATGGAAATCCTACGCGAAATCCATCTCAGAGATTGAGGGCATCACGCCGCTCCCCGATCGTTGGTCGCGAAAGCCTTCCGGCAAGGATTCTACTGGCTGACCGCGAAGGCGGACACCGACAAGCTGGTTGAGACATGCATGGGATGCCAGTATTATGCCCGACAACCACATGTTCCTGCTGAAGAACTGCGAACAATACCAATAACTTGGCCGTTCGCAGGCTGGGGGCTAGACATGGTAGGACCGTTACAAACGGCACACTGTGGGTTTACGCATCTTCTTGTAGCAGTTGATACACTAAATGGACAGAAGCTAAACCCATTAGAAAGCTTGATGGGGCAACTGCCCTCAGGTTCGTCCGAGATCTAGTGGTGAGATTTGGTCTCCCACACAGCATTATCACCGACAACGGCAGCAATTTATCACTCAGAGAAGTGGAGGCATATTGCTGGGAGAAAGGCATCCGACTCGACCTTGCATCTGTGGCACACCCACAATCCAATGGTCAGGTTGAGCAAGCCAATGGATTAATTCTGCAGGGAATCAAGCCTCGTCTTGAGGCACCGCTACATAGAGCAGCTGGAGCCTGGGCGGAAGAATTTCCATCTGTGTTGTGGAGTTTACGAACTACACCCAACATATCCACCGGCTACACCCCTTATTTCATGGTATATGGAGCAGAAGCCATCCTGCCTTCCGACATCCTCCACGATGCACCAAGAGTTGCCGCCTACGACGAGGATGACGCTGAAGAATCCAGACGCCTAGATGTGGACCTTCTCGAGGAGGAGCGTGTTTTGGCATGCCAAAGATCCGCCATCTACCAGCAGAAGATACGCAGCTACCATAGTCGCCGCGTTCGGCATCGCTCGTTTAAAGAGGGGGATTTGGTGCTCCGACTTAAGCAGAAGAAGCCGCACAAATTATCCCTGCCATGGGAAGGACCGTTCATCATAAGCAAGGCGCTACTCAATGGGTCTTACTACCTTGTTGACAATCGTGAACTAAAGGACAGACCCAACAAGGATCATAAGCGTAAGCGACGTGACCCGGATGATGACTACCCGGAGCTTGATCGGCCATGGAACATAGCACAGATACGTCCTTTCTACACTTAGCATGATCAATGAAATAAATCTCTCTGGTTCACTCATATTTCTGAGTCTTTTACCTCCTTTAGTGTTCATTTTTGGATCATGTAAAACCTTTATGCACAAGCTTTGCAATTGCACTTGTGAAAATTCTGCCTACGGGCGTTAGCTTAAGTTTTCTGGTCTACACGTTATTTGTCGTTTTTATGTGGATTCTGGAGTAGCGACTTTTGGCACTTATTGTCGGCGATTTTGTGCTCAGGTTATTGACGGTGCCATTGGGCATCATCACCTAAGCGCATGGTTCCGACAACGAGTCTTCTGACTCACGAAAAGTCAAGCATAAGAACCAAAGTAATGGATAAGCCAACACTTGCTTAAAAAATATATACATGCTGGAAACTAGTTCTTAAGTAGCAGGAAATAATAACCATTGTTTTCCGCCTTAAGTTACATCAACAAGTTTTTTCCGCGCATACACCAAAGGTGAAACAAATATTACAAAGCTGTTTTTCACTCCTTTGGCGCAGGAGACTTGGAGGCAGCATCGTCACCAGCCGGAGAGTCACCCTCAATGTCGGAACTATGGTGAGACTCCGAGGAATCTTGGTTACCACTGTCGATGATGTTCATGGGCACGAAGACGTCGACGTCCACCAACTCGGCAACTCTGGTGTCATAACCCGCGAGTGACGACAAGATGGTTTCATGATCAATCTCTTTGCCGTCATCATCGACGTCGGGGGTACCAGAGGTCACCGTATCAATGTCGGCACCTTCATAGTGTGCTTTCACCATTGACAACACCATCCTTGCGCTAGCCCATGCACATGAAGCTTTCCAGCTTGTGATACGCTCGGGGGCTCGGCGCAGAATCTCCGAGTACTTCGCCACGGAGTCCGATGCCTTGATGTTTATCTGGAGGGGCTTGGAAATCTCCTTGGCTTGGGTGATGGCGGTGTTGATGAAGTTGCCGGCAAGAACCATACATTCCTTGGCTGGAGGAGGCGATCTGGTTAAACCCATAGGAGCTGCAAATTCCGACAAGGAGCGCATGAGTTCAACAATTCAAAGTATCCAGACTACAGAAATACAAGGCGGAGAAAACTTACTGAAGATGCTGGCCTCAGCTTGCCAGAGGGTGTCCGCCAAGGATTGTTTCTCTTGTTGGAGGAGCTTGTACGCCTCGCCATGGCGGTGATTCTGCTCATCGGCAGCTCGCTTTTGATCTTTCAAGATCACGATCTCCTCCTTCAAGCGGTTGATTTCCTCGGTGGCGGAGTCCTGCAAGGCCTTCATTGATTCTTCATGCATTTTCAGCATGTCTTCTCTCTCCTATTTAAGGATCTTGTTCTCGCTGTCCAACTGCTGGATGTGCTTGGACTGCTTGACAATGTCCTTGGCCTTGGCAACATGTTCTGCAAAGTCGGAGAAAGCAAAGTACACAGTGAGTACTCGGAGAATATAGGCACAAGACCAAGACGGAATGCGCAAAAAGAAAACAGACTCTTGTTTTTGATGATCTGTTCCTTCAAGATGGCAGTTTTACCCTTTTCGGCTTCAAGATCTGCGCGCATCTTCTAGTACTTGTCATTGGCCATGCCCCTCCGAGCATTCTCGTTCTGTGGAACAAAGAACAAAGTTAAAACCGTTGTTTTGTCTACTTGGAGCATCTAGTCGGAAAATTTCCACCTACATGCTCGGGGGCTACAGCGAGAGTTTTTAACTTAGCAATATGCTTAGCTTTTCTTTAAGCATCTAGTTGGAACTAATTCAGTTACAACTAGAGGCTTGGGGGCTACAATATTGAAATTTATAAACAATGCGTATGCTACTCTTAAAGCATCTAGTCGGAACATTTCATTCCATCTAAATGCTTGGGGGCTACAGTGAGAAGTTTTCTAGCTTAGTCACTTTAGAGCATATAGATGCAAAACCTATGGTTTTCCGTCTACATCCTCGGGGCTACAGTGGGATACTCATATGAAATGTAAAAGGCAAAGTAAAACTTACAAGTGCAATGATCTTGAGGTTTGTAGCGCTCTCGGCCAGCAGCTTGCCAAAGGAGATGTTGTTTCCTCGCAATATGTCTGCTTGGCGGAGGAGCTCCTCAAGACCACACGTCAGAGATGTCGGTGCTGCTCCAGGAACCAGAGTTGTGCTACTCGGCGTAAGCGCCGGGTAGACTATCTTTGGAAACTCAAATGGTTTCTGGGGAGCAAGGGCGCCACCTTCGGCAAAAGTACCAGCTTCCACCATCGCTTTGCCTCCACCGATGGCATCCTTAGCCGGAGCTTCATCCATTTGTTGAGCGGTGCTCTCCTGCGTTGCCTGCTCCCCGACAACAGCGAGTTTGGTAGAGGCGCCAGAATCCACTTCCATGACGGAAGGACCCGATGCCTCCTTAGCTTGTGAGCTTGTCGGGGCAGACGAGGGCTTGACGGCAGGAGTAGCAGGGGCGATGGTAGGGGAGGCGTCGTGATGCAGCATGTCTTTGATATTTCGAGAAGCCCCCAAAGTTTTGGAGGTCTTCTTGAGGCTGGTCGTGGCTTTCTTCCTGAAACGTGTGAAATGCATAAGTATAGGAGCAAGACAGATAAATAGACAATGTCAGAAAATGAGAAGCTTACACTAATGGGGGTGCTTTGGCAAAAATCTCGGTGGTTCTTCTATTTTCGCCTCCAGGGCGGCGGTAGTCTTTTTGGAGGCTCCACCCTCCGTCTTATTCTTCTTGCCTCCGTCGGCATCGTCAGAGGTGGAGCTCTTCCGCTTACGCGCCAACGGAGCTTCGTCGTCGGACATGACCGTGACTTCCTTCATCTTTGGATCATAGATTTGGGCAGCCAGGTTGCCCTCCTCTAGATCGCTAAGCTATTAAGTAAGAAGTCACCGTGTTAGATAAAATGACATTTACAAGACGGAAGAACTGGAGTATATGTCATACACGGAAAATAAAAACCTACCTTTGGGCACTTGCCGTCTACGAACATGTCGTAGGTGATGGTTAAGCCACGCTTCTTATCCTTCACCTTGACGATGTCCTTAAGACGGAGCTTGACGGAGTCGCTCGAGAAGTTGTCCACGGAGATGCGGAGACTATCCCTTCTGTCGCTGGTATACTCGTGCATGAGCTTCGCGCGGTGCTTCAGAGGTTGGATTTGCCTGATGAACCAGCACATGGCTAGGTCCAAGCTGGTCAGACCCGTCTCTACAAACCACTCGATCCGCCTTATGTCCCGAGAAGCGTCGAGGTCGGAGGGAAGGGAGGCTTGGGATCTCCATGACGAGGCTTCAGCGGCGGCTCCGTCAACGAAGTCCGGGTACGTAACTTGTCGGCCAGCCAGCGGAATGTCTGGGCCATAGAAGTACGTCCGTTGCCAATTCTTGCAGGACTCGTGGCCGACGATGTCGGGGAACCGCCGGCCAGGTCGAATCTTGAAGCTTATGGTGCCACAGTTCCTAAGCTCTTCCTTGCTATGTCTGGCTTCACGTTTGGCGGTGAAGAAGTACACAAAAAGGTCTAACCTAGGCGTTATCCCTAGGTATCCCTCGCAAAGTGCCGCGTAGTTGCTAAGCACTAAGATGCTATTGGGGGAAAGGTTCTGAGGCTGGACCCTATAGTGGTTTAATACGGAGAGGAAGAAGTTGGAGATGGACAGGGAGACGCCGCGTACCAGTTGATCTTTTAGGTACACCTTTTCTCTGGCTTGGGAGAAGGTGTCACCTCGCCGTCTGGTGCCGCCCGCCAGGCAAGTCCCTCCGTCGCGGGGAGGTAACCTTCAGCGACCATCTCTTGGATATCGCGGTCGGTGATGTCCGAGCCGCGCCAGTCGCCCTTGTGCGAGTCTAGTTCCTCCTCCAGTGGCTCTAGCGCCGCCAAATTTGGGTCGCCGCCGGTGGACTCGATCGCCGCCGATGCGGGGATGACCAAACCCTCTGGGGGCACGACGACAGAGCTCGCCGGCTTCGCCATGGCTTCGCTCGATGCCGCCATTGATGGAGAGGTGCTGCTGCTAGCCATGGAGTGGAGATTAGGTGCGACTGGTGCGAATGAGAGCTAGGGTTTTTTCGAGGTTTCTCGCGGAGATCTCGAGAAGACGCGCGGCTGCAGGAAGAATATGATGCAAGGAGAATGAGGTAAAAAGTGAAAATTTCCCCACGGGTACTATTTATCATCCTCGGCGTCAAGATTCGTGTAGCTTGATCGAATGGTTTCCGTGTAGATGACGTGTTCGCGAACGTGCGCGGAAATTTCGCCACGTCCCCAACCGTCACCGCCAACGGTTCGTATCGCTAGTGCGGGAAAATCAGATATGATTGTGTTCTCTGCATGTGTAAGTTACGAGGCATCGCTGACCTAATCCTACGTCGTCCTAGCTAACATGGGTAGATGAGCCATCACATCGAATATTCCGACATAGACGGATTCAATCCGACTATGGAGGAGCACGATGGAAGATTCAGCGTTTCTCCGTCTTACAAGTTGAAGACGGAGAAAGCTTTGCAGGGTTCTTTGGGAGGACTACAAGATATTGCTTGACGATTTGCCGACATCCAACTAGATGGAGCATTCATCTGAAAATGCAAGACGGCGCAAGATCTCGGAGTTCTCCGGGGCTACTGTTGGGGATATGCTATATGGGTATCCTCATAGCATGTCGCTTATCCGGATAACCCGGGTGGCCCATAGTCGGTAGCATGGCCTATGGCCTGCTGGGCGGCCCACTTAGATGGATCCAGAAGGGAGGCCCATGCCGGATAAAGGAAGGCTACGGTGGAGTCATGTAAGATCCCTCCTTTGTAAAGGAAAAGGATCCCTGTGATTGCAATGCTAGTCCCTAGATCATTGCTAGCATCCACAGTTTAAGATGAAGTACACAGATACAAAGGTCATTTATTACATCCATTCCAGAGGTAAAACATAGTCTTTTACAACTCAAGGCCACATGCCTAATACAAGAGTTTTGGAATAAGTAAATAAACATAAGTCTTCATCTTCATGTGCCACAGGCAAACATTTTGAGTGTAGACTCATGACACCTAATCATCGTCGGAGTAACCTGCAACATCACAAGTTATAGCCACAGTGGGTCAATACTTTGGAATAGTATTGGAAAGTGATACCTTAGTAAATTTTAAGTGGACTATATTACTATATGCATTTTGGCTAAGTGTAGCTTGGCTTGCTTTGCTCAAAATAGGTTTTTCCTATTAGTTGAAATCACTAAGTTTTTCTTTGTCAAAACTTTTCCCAAGAAACCATCAATAGACATTGAGGTCCTTCACCCTTGTTCACCCACAAATTTTTACTTAGAAGTTGGACTGATGAGATTCTTGATAGCTTCCATGTCTTGATGCTCAAGTTGTCCATTGCCATGGACTTGTCTAAGCACTTAGATTTTCCATCTGCAGAGGTTGTGCACTTTCCCCACCAGACTTGGTTTCCCAAGACAGGACCTTTCAGAAGCCTTCCCTTAGCCAAATGGACGCGTTCCAACCTATCATCCCACTACCACCAACTGTCCAAATGACTAAGTTCTAGCAACCTATGTGATCAAGGCAGAGCCCATATTGCCAAGTGGCTGCACTATAAGCTTCTCAACACTTGGCCTCTAAAATCCCTTTGTGCTTGGGTGGCATACCACAAGTGAGATACACAAGGTAAACCATGTCCATGGGCCTTGTGTAACCACTCAACCAAAAACCACCATTCAAGTCCCATTCCACCCAGGAGATTCATTGACTTAGTTGTTTTATTAAGAAAAACATAAGTCCAAAGACTTAGAAATATTTTCATCATAGCATGTATATACTTAACCAACCCTTGTTTGCTACTAGCTAGGCTAAGCATGGCATAGAACTTAACTTAGGAAATTTCCTAGCAATTCTACAACTACTTAGGATTTCCCAACATAGCATTTGGCAAAATAGTAACATGCAAGATTTAGCAAAATATTTCTAATGCTTGTACAAAATATAGGGATGGAAATATTCATGAAGTACCACTTGCCTTGGTAGTGGGGAGAGTAGCACTCTTCACAATCACAGTCACTAGCACCAAGGTCTACACAAAAATGGTAGCACAAATTTACACACAATTCATATACAAACATAAATATATGCATGCATGCAAAAATGCTAAGTGATGATTTTAAAACCCAACCAAGCAAGTGCAAGATACTGAATCATAACTAAGTCAAAAACTTGCTAAACCAAACTTATTTAGCACTAAAACAAATTACTAAACAAATTCTATACTCAAAATAGTCCTAAACAAGTTTCTGCATAAAAAGTCATTTTAACAGAAACTTTTCACTAAACACATTGCATAAACAGAAAGGGCTTGTCTCCCTGGTTCCTACGATATAAAATTTGCAAAAATCTAACGTGGGAATCAAAAGTTATAGCCATTTCAATTTTGGATCTAAATCTGATTTCAAATCTGTTTTTGAATCGAACCCTAGCCACGCGTCATATTCTTACTGGCGCGTACCGCTTCGTTCCGGATCACGCTCGCGAGCCATAGGATCTAACTAACGTGCACGGCTCAGATCTAAACATAACGATTCGATAAGTGGACTAATCCTACGCGCTGGATCTGGATCTAACGGCTACAATTCGTTTGACCAAAACTGAGCGGCGCTGGCGGCGGCGACTGGCGGCGGCGCGTCTGTCAGCGGCGACGCTGGTGTTCTAGGTCGCGCAGGAGTGGGGGAAGAGGCTTACCAGAACCGCAGGAAGCTGCTGATGCTCAAGGTGGCGATGGCTTGGGAAGGGGCGCACGGGGTCGTCGGAGATTCCTCGCCGGAGTTCGCGAACGCGTCAGGTACGGTCAGTTGTCGACGTTGGCGAGGTTCCGCGTCGCGCTAAGTCAAAAGAAAGGCACCGTTAGATGCGCAAGACGACGGGGGTTCTAGGCGTATCAGGCAGAGGGCAAGGGGCGGCTGGTACTTACGTGGAGAGGTCGCCGGAGTTCGTGCAGAGAATGGTGGCGCTCTGTCGAAGTCGTTGCCGAAGCTAGGGATCATGCGAGGACAAATGGGGAGTGTTAGTAGGTGCGCAAGGACTTGCTGAGCTTGATAGTATGAGTCAGGGACAGAGGGGAACACGGAGCTCACCGGAATTTGTCGGCGCGGTCGTCGGAACAGCGACGGCGTCGAGCGAGTTGTGGGCGGCCTGGTGGCGTGAAGGAGGAATTGTTTGAGGGGAAATGGTCGTGAGAGAGTGGGGATTATATAGCCAGAGGCTCGACAAGAAACGCTTACTGAATCAATGCAATTTACCTCGCGGAATCAAGGCAGCAACGGGTAGCGGCGGAGTTCGTGCGCGGGATTTGGGGAAGACGACGCTGACGTGGAGAGGGCCCGCTCGTCAGCGAAACGCGCAGAGAGAAAGTGGGGTCCGGGTGTCAGCGACCGCGTGGGTGCGTTTGCGCGTGCGAGAGAGAGAGAGGGAGGCCGGGTGGGCTAGCTAGGCCGTGTCTGTTGCTGGGCCAAAATCCTGGCGCCGGCCCTTTTCTAATTCTCTTCTCTTTTTCTTTTTCCAATTTGATTTTCAGGAATGGTTTTCAAATGAATTCAAACTCCATTTGAATTCAAATCTATTTGGGATTTTTGCAGTGTGCAACAATCTCAATTCTAGGCATAAAACCATGGGGTCACTTTGAAAAGGCTTGGTCATCTTTGGAGAAACAAAATAACAGGGACTTTGCACTTGATTTGCAAATGTTTGAAAAATGGTTTTTGAAACCATTTCCATTTTGTAAAGCTTGGTTCAAAATCCACACTCAATCCATTCAACAAGGGAGACAAACAATCTAGGTTTAAAACATTCAAACTCTCAAATGGGGATGGCCATTTGATTTAAGTTTGCTCACATAAAATGATAGCACTATGTGCTTCTGTTTTTCTGAAATGAGTTTTGAAATTGATCTCAATTCTATATGCATGCATGAATGATATGCAATCTTTGAAATCATGATTTTAGGGATGTTACAAGTCACCAACGTACCCGGAGCCTTGGAGTGCAAGATACACAAGACTAGTAATAGACGGTGTAGGACTCTGTAACCTGTCCGGCTAGGACTTTTCCCTGTAACCCTAGGACCTGGCGACTATATAAGTCGGGCCTATGGGAGACTTTAGTGCATCGATTCACACAACCTCGCACGGCGAACATATCCCTGTAACTCGGCGTATTGCCCTTATAATGATTTATAGCAGGAGTAGGATTCCGCCACCGTTGTGGGATCTGGACCTGGGCAAGTTGTGTTACCTCATACCCGTCAACCGTCCGCCTTACCCCACGTCTCTAAACACGCACTGTGAGGACCCCTCCATGGCGTACTCGTCGGCAATACAACGACACCATAAGAGGTCGAACTCGCTTCTTTTGCCTTTCTTTCCCGAGTAAGTACACACACCCGCTAGCATTGGTAACTTAGGCTTTCTTATAGCTTTCTTCCTTTGCCCTTTTCCAACATCCCATTTCAATCGTGTTGTGCAGAGACAAATACTGCACACTCATCGTCATTTCCACAAAGTACTTGCTAGCAAAGTATTTCGACTCGGCGAGTAAGAAGAAGAAGAAATACTACACCAGAATAAGGGGTGTTCTGAATGAGGCTATCGAGGGCTACGCTAGAAAGGGATGCCCCTTCGTCATCAAGGGGGAATTTGTCAAAAATGGCAAACACGTGTTCAAGCACGTGCTCGATTTCCCCTGCGTCAAGGAGTCGGCTACTGGTGGCAGCGCCAAGGAGGCCTTCTACGTCATGCATCACCTTAAAGGGTTTGTCCGGGATTGCCAGAACCTAACTTTGCCAGCTAGTATCCGAGCATGGTTCAAAAATTTGGCGCAATCCAATGATGATGATCTTAGAGAAGACTTCCATAGCATCCAGGTTAAGTTGTCAGAAATCATCGTGGAAGATGTCAACACAAGGGGAGGGGTCCTCAAAAACAACAGAGGGTTGACTAAGAGGGAGATCGAAGATATTCTTCGTAAGAAGGGTGACAACAGGACGTGGATGACGAAGGATGGCTTTCTACCATTACCAAAGCCAAGCGTTAGCAGTTCTCAATGATCAATGTGTACGCCTAGCATTATCATAGATGTCTGCGTGTAGTGTTGTGTCACAAACTTTACTACTGTGGTCGTATCTCGTAAAGTTCACAATTGTGGTCGTTATTGTCAAACTTCTATGATTGTGACCGATGTGCTCTCTTTTATTTTTACTGATCTTTTGTTTTAGTTTATGTGAACATATATAAATGTGAACCAGTTTAGTTCTTTCCGTTGCATGATTTGCTAATATGCCTTGTCTATAGAGATGACGAAGTGGTACGTGGTGTACAAGGGTTAGGTTCCAGGAGTCTACGATGAGTGGGAGGACTATCAGAAATAGGTGAACAAGTTCAGCGGCAATAGCTACAAAAGATACGTGACCCAAGAGAAGGCGGTAGCCAAGTGTAGGAACCACCCGTGGAAGGAGAACCGTATGAAGATATTGCTAGTGCTCTTGCTCTTGCTCACCGTCATCATAGTTGTATTCTGTTATATTCTAGTGTAGGAGGTGACCACTTTATTTGTAATGTGAGATGGTGAACTTTGTACCAACACTTGTATAAATATTTGCCACTTGTCACTTGTATTATAATATGATGAACACTTGTGTACCTCGATCGGGCTCTAAGTAGTGTGATGGCACTATATTCGTGTTCGTATTATGTTTGTTTTCATATACTAAGTGAAATATACTGTTTCTACTTCTATGTGTATAATACATGTATAATATGTGTATAGCACCTGATTATGGACTAGCACTGTTTTTTTAATACCTGAAATACACGCATGTGGCCCATGCAAATAACCTTATGTGGCGCATACAACTTCTGTGGCGCATTGGCCATAATACGCCACTAAACAACGGTATGTGGCGCATGGGACAAAATGCGCCACAGAAGTATCATGACTTCTATGGCGCATTTCAAAATGCGCCACAGAAGTTCTCATCAGTAGCTAAGTAACAGTGGCGCATCCAATATGCGTGAGAAGGCCAAAAAGGATACGCCACTGATGAAGGTTTTCCTAGTAGTGTTGGGTTCAAGTAGTTCAGCATTGCTCGCAAGAGAGATGTAGTAACTAAGTTCTAACATTAGATCCATTATCTCACATAGTGGACGACCAACAAGAAGGCACAACTCCACCTTTTGCACGTTGAAGAACTAGAGTCAGAACAAAAACTAAAAATCGAACCAAGCACAAAGAGAGTTCATAGAAAAAGCTACTAGCATACTTCTTTTTGTAGAGATCGGTCCAACTTTCTGCGACAGATATTGATTGTAAGAAGAGTGTCATCCTAGTTTTGTAGCACATGAATCAAAGCCTAGGCTAGCCTTGATGGCGCGTGGAAGCGCTTCGTTGGGAGACACCAAGAGCAAGGTGTGATGAGCACAACAACAAGTCTTTCCTCAGTAAGAAACCGAGGTTATCGAACCAGTAGGAGGAAGGAAACATCTCAAAGGTGTTGCTAGCAACTTGGAGACGTACACAACACAAACTCAAGACTTTGCCCCCAACGAACAGTGAGGTTGTCAATCTCACCGGTTGCTATAACAAAGGATTAACTGTATGGTGTGGAAGGTAATAGTGGTTTGCAGAAAGTAAACAGTAACAGTGGAAGATGTATCAATGGTAAAGATTGGACCGGGGTCCATAGTTCACTAGAGGTGTTCTCCTTAAGATAAACAAACATGGCATGCTGGGTAAACAAATTACAGCAGGGCAATTGATAGGACTGAGCAAGGCATAACAATGCAATACTAGACATTCATGATCCTATGATATTTGACTAGGCAATACAACAAGATACATAGACCGCCATCCAACTGCATATATGACTAGAAATCCACCTTCAGGTTATCATCCGAACCCCCTCCAGTATTAAGTTGCAAGCAACAGATAACTGCTTTAAGAAAAGTGTGTAAGGTAAACAATCCACTTGTTCCATGAACAAGAGACCATTGTTTTCTCCCTACTAGCAATATCACATCTACACCCTTAGAGATTTATGTCACTTCCCTTAGATTAAATAGAGGCATGAACCCACTATCTGGCATAAATACCCCCTCTTGGAGTCACTAGCATCTACTTGGCCAAGATAGCTACTAGAAACGGAGAGCATGCAAGATCACAAGCAACACAGACATGATAAAATCAATAATACAAAACCATTAATCAATCTGACATAGTAATCTCAGTATCCATCAGATCCCCACAAACACAACATGCAAGATTTCAAATAGATGATCTTGATCATGAACGGAGCTCACAAGATCTAAACATGGTAGCACAAAGGAGGAGATACAACCATCTAGCTACTACATGGACTCATAGTCCAAGGTGGAACTACTCACACTTCATACCGGAGGCTGGCATGATGAAGAAGAAGGTGATGTCTACGCACTTCTATTCTTGTAGACAGTTGTTGGGCCTCCAAGTGCAGAGGTTTATAGAACAGCAGCAAGCTTCCCTTGAGTGGATTACCCAAGGTTTATCAAACTCAAAGAGGAAGTGGTCAAAGGTATTTCCTCTCAAGCAATCCTGCAATCAAGATATAAGAAGTCCCCTGTGTCCCTAACACACCCAATACACTTGTCAGGTGTATAGGTGCACTAGTTCGGCTAAGAGATATTGAAATACAAGTGCTAACAGTGCCAGAAAATAGCTTCTGACTTGTTTTTGACATGGGAGAACGTGTGTGTGAGGTAAAGACTAAATGAAGCAAACATGCAATAAATCTAGATGCAAACGGTGTTTCAATGTTTAGAAACAAGGCCTAGGGATCATACTTTCACTAGTGAACACTCTCATATAAATATCCTCTCTTCATGATACTACTCTTAACTACTCTCCGGTTGGACACTCTAATCCATGGTAGGGCTATAACAACACTCCTCAAAGTCCGCCTTCCCCAATCTAGATAACCCCACACTATCACCTTGAGCACTAGATGGTTCCAACAAACACCACAATTTCATAGAGACATCCAACTCCAAATATAACTCATAACAAAAATTCAATCTAGCCAAAGTGCCACACACGGTATGCACGCTGTCACTTTCACACACGTGGGGAAAAGCATAGATCTATTAAAGCACAAAGAGTATTTATGTACACTCAAACCTAAGTGCCACCATGGCGTGCACGCTGTCACTTTCACACACATGGGGAGAGCAGTGATCTATTAAAGCACTTGAGTAGCAAGGTAGATCTACTTGATTACAAAGCTCATGATCACAATATGACCATGCATAGAGAGAGAGAGATGAACACATAGCTACCGGTAGAGCCCTGAGGAAGAACTACTCCCTCCTCATCATGAGAGTCAGCAATGGAGATGGAGATGGCTCCGGGGACACTTCCCCCTCTCGGCAGGGTGCCGGAACAGAGACTTTCTGTCCCCCGAATCTCCCCTTCGGTGGCGGCGGCACTACGGAGGTTTTCGTGAATTTCTTCTGGATGTCCTAGGTTTTTTGGGTCGGAGGCTTATTATAGACGAAGGGGGAGGCCGAGGCAGCGGCAGGGCCCCCACACCCCTCCCAGGCACGGGGCAGGGCCCACCTGCGCCTAGGGGGGTCTGGGCGCCCTAGCCCGCCTCTCCGGCTCCCTCTGGACTTCTTGTTCCCCATGGAAAGTAATTGACTTTGGCTTTTGTCCCGTCCAATTCCGAGAATATTTCTTTACTAACTTTTCTGAAACCAAAAACAGCAGAAAACAGGCATCTGGCACTGTGGCAACTTGTTAATAGGTTAGTACCAGAAAACATGTAAAAAACACCTCAAAGTGTAGACAAGCAAAGCAAAGTAGATACTAAACGAGCATGGAGCATCAAAAATTATAAATACGTTTCCGACATATCAACATCCCCAAGCTTAACTCCTGCTCGTCCTCGAGTAGGTAAGTGATAAAAGAATAATTTTTAAGGTGACATGCACCCTCACAATAAAGAGCCAACCATTTGCAAGCATTGAAAGTTGGGATCAAAGAACTCTAAACATGTGCATGAAAGATGGAGTTCTAACAATAGGACATAGTAACTATGCATGCAACATGAAAGGCTATAAACAAAGATCATGAATAACATGCATTGAAAAACGTTTGTTTGTATCACATACAGAAAACATGGCATAGTGGCAATCAGCTTGTCCCTCATAGAGTAGCAATATAAATGCATAGGACACCTTCAAAGTTCATAAGGGTGACTAGAAACAAATAGCACAAGAACAAGTAATATCACAATATGCACTAATCAATAAGCTTTGGAACACTGCACACAGAATGACAACTATAGTCTCTTAATGGTGCCTAAAGTTAGAAGGTGGAGACTCAAGAATGGTGGAAGAAAGGCCTTTTTGTAAAGGAATAAGGGATTTCAAGTTTCAAAAAGAGCTTCCAAAAATTATGGTACTTGTTAGCTTTCAGCCCTCATTGCCCCTATCATAAGCATCTTGAAGTGGTTAAGCTTAAAGTGAACAAAGATGGAGTATATGCTTGACGAAGTATAAGTTGGCAATCTCAAGTCCCTTGAATACGAGGGCCAGACCTCATGCTACTCAACTTTAGTCACCTGTAAGTTCTTGTCATTGTAAGTATTTGCATATCATTGAGAACCGCCAACGGGGTACCCCTTGCACATGGTGCAGGAGCTATCCCATAACCAAAATGACAAGGCAAGTAGACAATGAGCATCTCAGCAATCTTCTTATTTACCAATGGGAATATGGTGCTTTTTTCTCTCTTTCCTCTTTTCTCAGTGTGTCTCTGTTTTTATAAGAAGAATGCTTCATAGATGTCACTATGGTGATTCTGCAAGTTTCCACCATGATTAGGCATGGCTTAGGCTAGCGGCCCAGGCGTTTCTCTAACACAGGATACAAACTCCATGGACTTACAAGCTCCCTTTTTATTTCACACCGGTGACATCCATCGATAAAAGAACATGATATCAACTGAGTACAAAGTACAAGTGCAATGTTGAAAATATTTCCCATGACAGCACGGTTCTGCTAATTCCAACGTATAAGTGCAAGCATATACAACATAGATGACACAATGGTTCAAGTTTAATATGGGCAAAGAAATATAAAGTGTGCCATCAAGTTTGTGAGGGCTTTAATCACTAAGTTTTCACATAACAAAATACTTTTTAATTGGAAGTTAGACGAAAATAAGAATATACTTGGAATGGTGTAACACACCATGTATAGGAAATTATAGTGGACACTTTGGAATAACTTGGTTTCTTGGGAGTTGGAAGCATGAGTAGAGCTTACTCATACACGTGGAGGCTAGCAAAAGACTGGGAGCAACCAACTAAGAGAGCAATAATGGTCATAATCATGCAAAGCAATGGAACATTACTAATCAAAGCATAAAGTGGTACTACAAGTCGAGGACTAAATGATCATATAGGCTATGGTGACTTGTTCATAGTCATAACATGGCGTGAGCATGTGCCAAGTCAACCCAAACAAAGCATCAAAGGAGAATACCACAATACGATGCTTTTGTATGCTAAAACAACGCATGATTCCTTCAAGGCACACTAAGCAATACCAATTGTATGGAACAAGACATGCTCCAGCAATAATCACAAAGCATAAGGTCAAAACAACACCTAGAATGTCATGTTGAAGTCTAAGTCACAGTCAAAACAAGCTCCCTTTTGTACCACTTAAGAATGAAGCTTCCTACTCTTTTCCAACACCAAACAACTTATTAGAAACAACTCACAAAGATAATAATCAATAAAGATCAATGAGCTCATCTCACAAATCCACAAAGAAGAACTAAAAAGTTATTAGCTGAAAGCACAAGAAAACTAAGGCTGAACGCAGTGCTAGCAGAAGTGAACACTCACAAAACAATAAGAGTGAAAACTAGAGTGTTCTAGGCAATGGAAACAGAGTGTGTGTCTCTCCAAAAGAAGTGTGGTGTAACCAACCAACTTACTCAAGCAAACTAAGCAAACGAAAACCAAAAACGAAAACTAAGACGCTCCAAGAACAACACAACTATGCATGAAACAATAAAAACGAAGTGTCTAGACAGACCTGAGCTTTTTATTGATGAAGAAGGGGATGACTTGGGCATACCCAAGCTTTGAAGCTTGTACCTCTTGGATATTTCTTAGGGTACACCGGGGTGGCATCCCAAGCTTGATATTTTGTCCATTCTTCATCTCATTACATCATTCTCTCTTTACACCTGAAATTTTTCCTTCATACAAAACTTCACACAATCTTCATTAGCAACATTAGTGTATTCAAAAGATATTAGACCTTAGACAAAGCTTTGGAACAGCAAGACTTTTCACTAAAAACACAATCTACAGTAGTAACTCCTTCAAAAATCTCAATTCCCCAAAAGAGAACTCAAAAAGGAATCAACAAGAAGCAAATGCAAATAATGGCAGAAATCTGTCAAAACAGACTAGCAGGTAGAAACCGATTTTTTTCGAAGACCTTCTATTGCTCAAATCAAAAAGTGTTGAACTAAAGAAAGTTAGCTAACATACTGGGGTATTTATTCTTAAATTTTCAGCTCAATCCGACTTACAGAGACTCCTCACGAATGTTTATGGTGGTGGACAGAAATCTGTTTTGGGACAGCAACTCCCCAAATCTTACTTCCCTCTCATTAGAGGTCATTCTTGGCACAAAAAGCAAACAAAAAGGATAAGAAGAGGTCATTACTGAAGTAATAACTTCCAAGGCTGAAGGAAACTCTTGGGTTATCTCCCAACAAGTACTTTTCTTTAACGCCTTTAAGTTAGGCTTGATAGTTTGAGAAGATGCTCACATAAGAAATATGAATTGATTTAAAATAGAGCATCAAGAAGCTAATTCAAAACACATTTAAGTCTAACCCACTTCCTATGCATAGTAATCTTGTAAAGAAACAAGTCATGAAAGCACAAAGCAACAAGCATAGGAAAGTAAAACAAGTGCAACTTCAAAAATTTCAACATAAAGAGGAGAAACTTAATATTATTGAGATGCATAAGACCATGTTTCCCTCTCTCATAATAACTTTCAGTAGCATCATGAATGAAATTAAGAATATAACTATCACATAAAACATTCTTATCATGAGCCACATGCACAAAATGATTATTACTCTCCACATAAGAATAGCCATTCTTATTAATCGTAGTGGGAGCAAATTCAACAACATAGATATCACTATTATTCTCATCACCATAATCATCAAATATAGGAGGCATTGTAATCACAATTAATTTCCTCCTCAATAGTAGGTGGACTGAAAATATCATACTCATCATTGTAATTATCATATATTGGAGGTAAACTATCATCAAAGAAAATTTCCTCCTCTATGCTTGGGGGACTAAAAATATCATTCTCATCAAAACCAGCTTCCCCAAGCTTAGACTTTTACATAGCATTAGCAATAATGGTGTCCAAAGAATTCATACTAATAACGTTGCTATTAGCATGCAAATAAATATCCATAGGTTTTTTAATTTTCTCTTCAAACACTTCATGTCCTAGCTCAAGATAAACACTATAGAGTTCTCTGATTTTGTTGTTGTTTTCCATTAAGCCTAACTAGTGAAAACAAGAAACAAAAAGAAACAATTGCAGAATCTAAAGGAAATAACTTCGAGCACTCACACCGGAGGATGTGAGTACCTTTTACCTTACCTAGCCGGCAACGGCGCTAGAAAAGAGCTTATGGTGTGGAGGAAAGGTAAAATCCCAAAACCTCCCCGGCAACGGCGCCAGAAAAGAGCTTGATGTCTACGAACTTCTATTCTTGTAGATAGTTGTTGGGCCTCCAAGTGCAGAGGTTTGTAGAATAGCAGCAAGTTTCCCTTAAGTGGATTACCCAAGGTTTATCGAACTCAGGGAGGAAGTGGTCAAAGGTATTCCCTCTCAAGCAATCCTGCAATCAAGATATAAGAAGTCTCTTGTGTCCCCAACACACCCAATACACTTGTCAGGTGTATAGGTGCACTAGTTCGGCGAAGAGATAGTGAAATACAAGTGGCAACGGTGCCAAAAAATAGCTTCTAACTTGTTGTTGACGTGGGAGAACGTATGTGAGTGAGGTAAAGACTAAAGAAAGCAAACATGCAACAGATCTAGATGCAAACGGTGTTTCAATGTTTATAAACAAGGCCTAGGGATCATACTTTCACTAGTGAACACTCTCTCATATAAATATCCTCTCTTCATGATACTACTCTTAACTACTCTCTGGTTGGACACTCTAATCCACGGTAGGGCTATTGTTAGACCCCTCCTTTATAAAGGAAAGGATCCCTGTGATTTCAATGCTAGTCCCTGGATCAATGCTAGCATCCACAGTTTAAGATGAAGTAAACAGATACAAAGGTCGTTTATTACATTCGTTCCAGAGATAAAACATAGTCTTTTACAACTCAGGGCCATAGGCCTAATACAAGAGTTTAAGGAATAAGTAAATAACATAAGTCTTCATCTTCATGTGCCACAGGCAAGCATGTTGAGTGTAGACTCATGACTCCTACTCATCATCGGAGTAACCTGCAACATCACAAGTTACAGCCACAGAGGGTCAATACTTTTGGAATAGTATTGGCAAGTGATACCTTAGTATATTTTAAGTGGACTATATTACTATATGCATTTGGCTAAGTGTAGTTTGGCTTGCTTTGCTTGAAAATAGGTTTTACCTATTAGTTGAAATCACTAAGTTTTTCTTTATCAAAAACTTCCCAAGAATCCACCAATAGACATTGGGGTCCTTCACCCTTGTTCTCCCACAAATTTTACTTAGAAGTTGGAGTGATGAGATTCTTGTGGCTTCCATGTCTTGATGCTCAAGTTGTCCATTTCCTTGGACTAGGCTAAGTACTTAGATTTTTCATCTGCAGAGGTTGTGCACTTTCCCCACCAGACTTGGTTTCCCAAGACAGGACCTTTCAGAAGCCTTTCCTTAGTCAAATGGACGCGTTCCAACCTATCATCCCAACTACCACCAACTGTCCAAATGACTAAGTTCTAGCAACCTATATGATCAAGGCAGAGCCCATATTGCTAAGTGGTTGCACTGTAAGCTTTCTCAACACTTGGCCTCCAAATCCCTTTGTGCCTGGGTGGCATACCACAAGTGAGATACACAACCCAAGTCCATGGCCTTGTGTAACCACTCAACATAACCCAATCCTTCCATTCCACCCAGGAGGTTCATTTGACTTAGTTGTTTTATTAGGAAAGCATAACTCTCATGACTTAGAAATATTTTCATTATAGTAAGTATAGATTTTCACCAACCCTTGTTTGCTAAAAAGCTAGGCTAAGCATGGTAAGATATTTTAACTTAGGAAAAATTCCCTAGAAATTCTATAATTCTACACTACTTAGGATTTCCCAACTTAGTATTAGGCAAAATAGCATGCAAGACTTAGCAAAATATCTAATGCTAGTGCAAAACATAGGACAGAAATATTCATGAAAATATCACTTGCCTTGGTAGTGGGGAGAGTAGCACTCTTCACAATCACAATCACTAGCAAGATCTACACAAAAATTATAGCATACAATTACACACAATTATATTCACTCAAAAATAATATGAATGCATGCATGCAAGAATTTACCAAGTGGTGATTTTAAAAATTCTACCAAGCATGCACATGTTTACAGAAACTTAACAAGTCACAAGTTTGCCAACTAAACATACTTGGCACCAATACAATTTACCAAAATAAATCTATGCTTAAAATAGACTTAAACATGTTTCTACAAATAAAGTTATTTTAACTGTTACTATTTGTTAAACAAATTGGATATTCCGAAAGGTCTTGTTTCACTGAATCCAACGGTATAAAGTTTGCAAAATTCTAACGTGGCATTCAAAAATTATAGCAGTTTAAAGTTTGGATCTAAATCTGATTCAAATTTCTGTTTTTGAATTATCCCTAGCCACGTGTCGCAGCGTCACTGGCGCGTACCGGTTCGCACTGGATCGAGCTCTGCAGCCGTTGGATCTAACTAACGTTGCACGGCTCAGATCTGTCCATACCTCTTCGTTAAGTGAACTGTTTCTACGCGTAGGATTCAGATCTGACGGCTACAATCTATTTACCAGAAACGAGCGGCGCTGGCGGTGTTGACCGGCGGCGGCGCGTCTGACTACGGTGGCGCCGGCGCTCTAGATCGTCCGGGGAAACAAGAAGGTGCTTACCAGAACCGCGGTGGTGTGCTGAAGCTCGAGGTGGCTCTGGTTGGTCAAGGGGCGCGCAGATACGGCGATAATTGCTCGTCGGAGTAGAGGCAGACGTCGGCACGGTCGGTCGTCGTCGTTGGCGAGGTTGTCGATCACTAGGAGGCAAACAGAGGGTGTGGTCAGGTGTAGAAGATCATGGAGAACACGTGTGTGTGAAAGACAAGACGTGGGGCGGTCTGGACTTACCACTGGAGGTCGTCGGAGTTGATGCCGAAGACGGTGGCGGCCAGTCGTCGATGTTGCTGGAGCTACAGGTCATGCGAAGGTAAGTGGGGTGTGTCAGTAGATGCGCCGAGACTCACTGAACACGATAGCATGAATGAGAGGCAGAGGGGAACACGAGACTCACCGAAATTTGCCGGTGCAGTCGTCAGAGACGGCGGGGTTGCAGAGAGCAATGTGCGCATCCTGGGGGCGTTCTGTGCTTGGGGTTTGGGGGAGAAGAGAGAGGGGCAGAGGGGGTTTATGTAGCCTGCTCGCGAGCGAGAATCACTCGTGCCTTAACGCGAATTTAAGCTGCGTAATCAACAGGAAACAGCCGCGTCAATTTGGGGACGAACAGGTCGTGGGGGTGGAGACGACGATGCTCGGGTGGGCCGTGGTTGTCAGCGAGAGAGGGGAGTGGAAGCGGGTCCCTTCTGTCAGTGAGCTGGTGGGTGCGAGAGTGGGTAAAGAAAACGATTCGCGGGGTGTGCACTGCTGGGCTAGTCTGGGCCGTGTTGGGCTGGGTCGGCCAGATTGGCTGGTTGGCTATTTTTTTCTTCTTAATTCCTTTTCTTTTTCAGATTGAATTTCCAGAAATGGTTTTTAAACCTAAATTCAAATCTGTTTGAATCCAAAACTTTACAGGACTTTTGTAAAATAAAACTTGCTCATAAATGAGTGTCAAACACATCTAAACATTTCAGACACTTGGGTCCTTTTGCAAATAAATTAAACTATGCCTTTATGAGAGGTGATAATAGGCATAGGATTTGTTTTAATTCATATTTTGATTTTGATATTTTGTTCAAGCTTTTGAGACCACTTAAGTTTGAATTCAAAACATTCTGAATGAATAACAGCATCTTTCCCAAAAGCATGTAGCACAAAGGCTAGGGTTTTCATACATAAAATAATGAGCCACAAATGCTCCTGTTTTTGAAATGATTTTGAGAAAACCCTAAATGATGATGAATGCAAGGATGATATGAATGAGTTTTGGAATATGAATTTAGGGATGTTACAGCTATAACCAATCTAGATAACCCCACACTATCACCTTGAGCACTAGATGGTTCCAACAAACACCACAATTTCATAGAGACATCCAACTCCAAATATAACTCATAACAAAAATTCAATCTAGCCAAAGTGCCACACACGGTATGCACGATGTCACTTTCACACACGTGGGTAAAAAGCATAGATCTATTAAAGCACAAAGAGTATTTATGTAGACTCAAACCTAAGTACCACCATGGCGTGCATGCTGTCACTTTCACACACATGGGGAGATCAGAGATCTATTAAAGCACTTGAGTAGCAAGGTAGATCTACTTGATTATAAAGCTCATGATCACAATATGACCATGCATAGAGAGAAAGATGAACACATAGCTACCGGTAGAGCCCTTAGCCCTGAGGAAGAACTACTCCCTCCTCATCATGAGAATCAGCAATGGTGATGAAGATGGCGATGGAGATCGATGGATATGGCTCCGGGGGCACTTCCCCGTCCCGGCAGGGTGCCGGAATAGAGACTTTCTGTCCCCCGAATCTCCCCTTCGGTGGTGGCGGAGCTACGGAGGTTTTCGTGGATTTCTTCTGGATTACCTAGGTTTTTGGGTCAGAGGCTTCTTATAGACGAAGGGGGAGGCTGAGGTGGCGGCTAGGGCCCCACACCCCTCCCAGGCGCGGGGCAGGGCCCACCCATGCCTAGGGGGGTCTAGGCGCCCTAGCCCGCCTCTCCGGCTCCCCTCTGGACTTCCTGATCCCCACGGAAAGTAATTGACTTTGGCTTTTGTCCCGTCCAATTCCGATAATATTTCTTTACTAAATTTTCTGAAACCAAAAACAGTAGAAAACAAGCATCTGGCACTGTGGCAACTTGTTAATAGGTTAGCACCATAAAACGTGTAAAAAGAACCTCAAAGTGTAGACAAGCAAAGAAAAGTAGATACTAAACAAGCATGGGGCATAAAAAATTATAGATACGTTTCCGACGTATCAGAAGGCCTTCGGGATGATCTCCCCTCCGGCAGGGTGCTGGGAAGAGCTTTAGATCCCCCGATCTAGGGACGATGGTGGCGGAGGCTACAGACGGTTTCATGGAATATTGATCGGGTACTTAGGGTTTATGCATCGAGGGGTCTTTATAAGCGAAGAGGCGAGACGAGGAACGGCCAGGGTGGTCACACCCCCCAGGCGCGGCTAACCCTAGCCCGCGCCACTAGGGGGTGTGGCCCCCTGGTGCCTCCCCTCCGTCTCGTACTCTGGATCTGTGTTCCCCACGGTAAAATATTGACTTTGGCTTTTGTCTCGTCCATTCCGAGAATATTGATTTTCTGCCTTTCTAGAACCAAAAACAGAAGAAAATAGACAACTGGCATTGTGGCATCTTGTTAATAGGTTAGTCCTAGAAAACATATAAAAACACCTCAAATTGTAGACAAAGCAAAGCAAAGTAGATACTAAACAAGCATGGAACATAAAAAATTATAGATACGTTTACGACGTATCAAGCATCCCCAAGCTTAACTCCTGCTCGTCCTCGAGTAGGTAAGTGATAAAAAGAATATTTTTTTAGGTGACATGCACCATCAAAATCAAGATCAAACCATTTGCAAGCATTGAAAGATAGGATCAAAGAACTCTAAACATGAGCAAGAAAGATGGAGTTCTAACAGTAAGACAAAGTAACTATGCATGCAACATGAAAGGTTACAAACAAAGATCATGAATAACATGCATTGAAAAACGTTTGTTTGTTTCACATACAAAAAACATAGCATAGTGGCATTCATCTTGTCCCTCATGGAGTAGCAAATAGATGCATAGGACACCTTCAAAGTTTATAAGAGTGACTAGATACAAATATCACAAAAACAAGTAATATCAACAATATGCATTAATCAATAAGTTTTGGGACAATGCACATAGAACTAAGAATGGCAACTATGCTCTCTTAATTGGTGCCTAAGGGTAGAAGGTGGAGACTCAATATAATGGTGTAAGTAAGGCCCTTCATAAGGGAAGCAGGGATTTCAAGCTTCGTAAAGAGATTCCAAAAATTATGGTACTTGTTAGCTTTTAGCTCTCGTTGCAACTATCATAAGCATCTTGAAGTGATTAAGGTTAAAGTGAACAAACTATGGAGTATATGCTTGACAAAGTATAAGTTGGCAATCTAATGTCCCTTAAATACGAGGGCAGCTCCTCATGCTACTCAAGTTTAGTTACTTGCAAGTTCTTGTCATAGTAAGTACATGTGTATCATAGAGAACCTCCAACGAGGTACCCCTTTCACATGATACATGAGCTATCCCATAATCAAAATGACAAGACAAGCAAACAATGAGCATCTCAGCATTCTTCTTATTTACCATGGGAATATGGTGCTCTTTTCTCTCTTTCCTCTTTTCTCATTTTTTTTCTTTTTCTCTATCTCTTTTTTTCATAAGAAGAATGCTTCATAGATGTCACTATGGTGATGTTGCAAGTTTCCACCATGATTAGGGATGGCTTAGTCTAGCGGCTCAGGCGTTTCTCTAACACACATACATAACTCCATGGACTTACAAGTTCCCCTTTCATTTCACACCGACGACATCCATTGACAAAAGAGCATGATATCAACTGTGTACAAAGTACAAGTGCAATGTGGAAAGCGTTCCTCGTGACAGCACAGTTCTGCTAATTCCAACGTATAACTGCAAGCATATACAACATAGATGACATAATGGTTCAAGTGTATTAGGGGCAAAAAAATAAAGTGTGCCATCAAGTTCATGAGAGCTTTAATCACTAAGTTTTCACATAACAAAATACTTTTTAATTGGAAGATAGATGAAAACAAGAATATACTTGGAATGGTGTAACACACCATGCATAGGAATTTATAGTGGACACTTTGGAATAACTTGGTTTCTTGGGAGTCGTATGCATGAGTAGAGCTTACTCATACAAGTGGAGGCTAGCAAAAGAATGGGAGCGACCAACTAAGAGAGCAATAATGGCCATAATCATGTAGAGCGACAAAACATTACTATTCAAAGCATAAAGTGGTACTACAAGTCAAGGACTAAATGATCATAGAGGCTATGGTGACTTATTCATAGTCATAATATGGTGTGAGCATGTGCCAAGTCAACCCAAACAAAGCATCAAAGGAGAATACCACAATACTATGCTTTTGTATGCTAAAACAACGCATGATTTCTTCAAGGCACACTAAGCAATCCCAATTGCTTGGAACAATTCATGCTACAGCAATAATCACTAAGCATAAGGTCAGAACAACACCTAGCATGACATGATAAAGTCTAAGTCACAGTCAAAGCAAGCTCCTCTTGTACTACTCAAGCAAGAACTTTCTACTCCTCTCCAACACCAATCAACTTATTTGAAACAACACAGCAAGAACGAGGGTCGAAACTACTTTACTCAAGCAAAATAAGCAAACTAAACGAAAACTATGACGCTCCAAGAACAACACAATTGTACATGAAACAATAAAAACGAAGTGTCTAGAAAGACCCGGGATTTTTATTGCTGAAGAAGGGGATGCCTTGGGCATCCCCAAGCTTTGACGCTTCTACCTCTTGAATGTTTCTTGGGGTGACACGGGGTGGCATCCCCAAGCTTGAGCTTTTGTCCATTCTTCATCTCATCAGATCATTCTCTCTCTACACCTGCAAATTTTCCTTCATACAAAACTCCACACAATCTTCATTAGCAACATTAGTGTATTCAAAAAATATTAGACCTTTGGGTTTAGCTTTGGAACAACAAAACTTTTACTAAAAACACAAGCTAATATAGCAATTCCCTAAAAAATCTCAATTTCCGAAAAAGAACCCAAAAAGGAATCAATAAGAAGCAAATGCAAATAATGGCAGAAATCTATCAAAATAGACCAGCAGGTAGAAACCGATTTTTTCGAAGATCTTTTGTTGCTCAAATAAAAAAGTGTTGAACTAACGAAAGTTATATAACATACTGGGAGATTTATTCACAAAATATCAGCTCAATCCGACTTACAGAGATTCCTCACGATTTTTTATGGTGGAGCACAAAAATCTGTTTTGGGACAGCAACTCCCCAAATCTTACTTTCCTCTCATTAGAGGTTATTCTTGGCACAAAAAGCAAACAAAAAGGATAAGGAGAGGTCATTACTGAAGTAATAACTTCCAAGACTCAATAAAACTTTTGGGTTATCTCCCAATAAGTACTTTTCTTTAACGCCTTTAAGTTAGGCACAAGAAGCAAGAATCAAGTATTTTCAAATGAAGAAGCATTAACATCAAACCTTGCTTTCAAAGGAGGAGCAAAAAGCAACTTCTCTCTCCTCATAGGGAAGTGTTCAATACCTTTATTGAATGGAAATTTATATTTAATGGTGCCTTCTTTCATATCAATGATGGCACCAACAGTTCTAAGGAAAGGTCTTCCCAAAGTAATAGGACAAGAAGCATTGTATTCAACATCCAAAACATAGAAATCAACAGGGACATAAGCATTGTTAACCATAATAAGAACATCATTAACACTCCCCATGAGTTTCTTTTTAGCATTATCATTAAGTGGGACATACAAATAACAATCTTCCAAAGGTGGCAAATCAAATATTTCATAAATCTTTCTAGGCATAATAGAGACACTAGAACCAAGGTCACATGAAGCTTTGAGATCAAAGTCATTCACTTGCATATTAATAATGGGTTCCCAACTATCTTCTACTTTCCTAGGAATAGAGGCTTTGTGTTTCAACTTCTCTTCCTTAATTTTAATAAGAGCATCTGTAATGCGTTTGGTGAAAGCCACATTCATATCACTGGCATCAGGACTTCTAGCAAGTTTTTGTAGGAACATAATCACTTCAGAAATATTGCAACCATCAAGATCAAAATAAAACTTACATCACTAGTAGTAGGCTCATTGGGTTTAGGCATTTTGGTAGGAGGAATAGGGACTTCTTGTGGTTTAGTGGCATCCATATTGGTGGTGGTGATAGTGCACACACTATTGTTTCTAGCAATTTCAGATTCTCTTTTCCACTTACCATGTAGTTGGGCTATAAGTCTAACATTTTCATCAATAGTAACTTGTATGGCATGAGTAGCAGCAAAGGTAATTTCCAAAGTTTCAGGTTTAGCAGCCATTTTATTAATCAAAGAGGACTGTGCTTCAGACAAAGAGGAAATATTTTTCTCAACATTCAAAAGCTTTTCCTCCACAGTCTTGTTGAAAGTGGTTTGTTTGCTAATAAATTCTCTGAGCATGACTTAAAGTTCAGAGAGGGCACTTCTAGTATTGTTGTAGGGGTTTCCATAGGTATTGCCATTATTAGGAG
This sequence comes from Avena sativa, assembly GCA_916181665.1. NCBI lineage: Eukaryota > Viridiplantae > Streptophyta > Magnoliopsida > Poales > Poaceae > Avena > Avena sativa. Next base: position 204,712,597 of record OV702282.1, read on the forward strand.
GATAAGGCCTATAATTGTTGTTACTACCAAAATTATTCCAATAGGCATTGTTGTTGAAATTGTTGTTTCTAATGAAGTTCACATCAACTTGCTCTTCTTGAGCAACCAAAGAGTCTAAGGGAACATTATTAGGATCTAAAGGAGATTTTCCATTAACAAGCATAGCCATGATAACATCAATATTATCACTCAAAGAGGAGGTTTCTTCAACAGAATTTACCTTCTTACCATGTGGAGCTCTCTCAGTGTGCCATTCAGAATAATTAACCATCATATTATCAAAGAGTTTTGTTGCAGCACCCAAGGTTATGGTGTTGGAGATATTCCCTAGAGGCAATAATAAAAGTGGTTATTATTATATCTTTGTGTTTATGATAAATGTTTATATTCATGCTATAATAGTATTAACCAGAAACATTAATACTTGTGTGATTTGTAAACTAAATTAGAGTCCCTGGTAAAGCCTCTTTGTAATACTAGCTTGTTGGTTGATAGATGATCATGATTTCCCGATCATGAACATTGAGATGTTATTAACAACAAGATCATATCATTAGGAGAATGGTATGATGGACAGACTCCTATAGATAAGCGTAGCATAAAGATCAAGTCATTTCAATAGTTCGTTTGCTATAAGCTTTCTGATACATAGTAACCTAATTCCTTCGACCATGAGATCATGCTAATCACCATCACTGGAAGGATGCTTTGATGACATCAAACACCACACCATAACTGGATGGCTATAAAGGTGGCATTGAGTGTTCGGAAAGTATGTGTTGAGGCACATGGATCAAGAGTGGGATTTGTCCATCCATATGATGGATAGATATACTCTGGACCCTCTCGGTGGAATGTCATCCAATTAGCTTGCAAGCATGTGACTGGCTCACAAGGGATCACATATCACGGGAACGAGAAAAGAGTACTTATCGGTAACGAGGTTGAACTAGGTATGCAGAGATACCGACGACCAAACCTCGGATAAGTAAACTATCGCGAGACACAGGGTAATTGGTATCGTATGTAAGTGGTTCATTCGATCGCAAAATAATCGTAGAAATATGTGGGAGCCATATGAATTTCCAGATTCCTCTATTGGTTATTGATCGGAGAAGTGTCTCGGTCATGTCTGCATAATTCACGAACCGTAGGGAGACACACTTAAGGATTCAATGATGTTTAGTAGATATGGAATCTAAGTAGGGAAACCGAATGTTGTTCAAAGTCTCAGATGGGATCCGAGATATCACGAGGAGATCCGGAATAGTCCGGAGAATAAGATTCATATAAGGACAGTCCGATTCCGGAGTTCGGGAATGATTTCGATGTTTTCATCGGAGAGGTTCTAGAAGGTTCTAGAAGGTTCACCGGACCAGAAGGGGAATGGTCCATGAATGTGTCATGGGTAAGTGGAATGATTGGATCATGTCCTATGTCACTTGGTTGGGCATTTGCGAGAGAGAATTAAAGCTCTAAATTGATAGTCAAACTGGAGGTTTGAAAAGTCAAACTGGAACAATAGTTTCCTAGTGGAAGAAGGAAAGAGTCCTTCCTTCTATCCAAATTGGGTTTGGGTATGGATTCAAACTCCCCTCTCCCAAGGCTGCCCCCATCTCATAAATAGAGGGGTAGGGCTGCCCCAAAGACCACAGTGCCAAGCCTTCCCCACCATGCGTCGTCGCCGTCGCACGCCGCCTAGCGCCGCCGCAGCCTCGCACCGTCGCCAGCCCGTTGCCTTCGCCCTAGCTACCGCCGACACAACCTCCTACTCTCCGGCCTTATAAACCTAGATCGCTGGAAAACCCTAGATCCACCGTAACTTGCACCGGCTTAGGCGAAGCCCTGCGGGATCTTTCCTCTACTTCCGACACCACGTCGTCATGCTGCCGGAATCGCGAGGGGAGAAATACAACCTCCGCTGCCTGCTGGAACAAAGGAGAGGAAGGTCTTCATCGAGTACCGAACGTGTGACCAACTACAGAAGCGCTGCCGGAACGCAACGCCGGAAGGATCGGCAAGTGTACGACTACATCACCCACGAGAATCTGCTCTCGTTAACCGCTTTGGAATCTTCAAGGGTGATTACTCTAATCGACTCGTTGCTTCAATCTAGTAGATAGATCCTGGCTTGTTTGTATGCATGCGGTAGAATTTTTTTGTTTTCCATGCTATGAACCCGTACAAATGGTCATAAAGGTACCTCCAGCAGGTGAATCCAACAGGTTTCTTGAAGATAAGTTCAAACCTGCATAAAAAGTCTGGATAATTGATACATCGAAAACGTATCTATAATTTTTGATGTTCCATGCTTGTTTAGTATCTACTTTGCTTTGCTTTGTCTACACTTTGAGGTGTTTTTATATGTTTTCTGGAACTAACCTATTAACAAGTTGCCATAGTGCCAGTTGCCTGTTGTTTTTTTCGTTTTTGGTTCCAGAAAGGCAGAAAATCAATATTCTCGGAATTGGACGGGACAAAAGCCAAAGTCAATATTTTACTGTGGGCGAAACAAAGCCAGAAGACGAGACGGAGGGGCGCCATAGGGCATCCAAACCCCCCTAGGCACGGCTAGGGCTGGCCCACGCCTGGGCAGGGTGTGCCCCCCTGGTGGTCCCCCTGGCTCGCCCCTTCGCCTATAAGAAGCCCCCGATGCAGAAGCCCTAGGCACCCAATCAAAACTCCACAAAACCTTCTGTAGCCGCCGCCACCATCGTCCCTAGATCAGGGGGATCTGAAATTCTTCCTGACATCCTGCTGGAGGGGAGATCATCCTGGAGGCTTTCTTCTTCATCATGCTAACCTCCGGTATGAAGCGTGAGCAGTTCCACCTTGGACTACGGGTCCATGTAGTAGCTAGATGGTTGTATCTCCTCCTTGTGCTTTCATGTATAGATCTTGTGAGCTCCGTTCATGATCAATATCTAATCTATTTGTAATCATGCATGTTGTGTTTGTGGGGATCTGATGGATATTGAGATTACTATGTCAGATTGATTAATGGTTTTGTCTATTTGATTCTATCATGTCTGTGTTGTTTGTGATCTTGCATGCTCTCCGTTGTTAGTAGCTATCTTGGACAAGTAGTTTCTAGTGACTCCAAGAGGGGGTATTTATGCTCGATAGTGGGTTCATGCCTCTAGTTTCCAAGAGAAGTGACATAAATCTCTTCGGTTGTAGATGTGTTGTTGCCACTAGGGAGAAAACAACGGGCTCTTGTTCATGGAACAAGTGGATTGCTTACCTTACACACTTTGCTTAAAGCAGTTGTTTGTTGCTTGCAACTTAATACTGGAGGGGGTTCGGATGATAACCTGAAGGTGGACTTCTAGTCATAGATGCAGTTGGATGACAATCTATGTATCTTGTTGTATTTCCCAATAGAATCTCATAGGATCTTTTTGTCTGGTATTGCATTGTTATGCCTTGATCAGTTCCTGTCAATTGCCCTACTGTAATTTGTTTACCCTTCATGCCATGTTGTTTATCTAAGGAGAGCACCTCTATTGAACTATGGACCCTGGTCCAATCTTTACCATTGATACATCTTCCACTATTTACTTGTTGTAAACCATCATCACCTTCCACACCATACAGTTAATCCTTTGTTACATCAAACCGGTGAGCTTGACAACCTCACTGATTCGTTGGGCAAAGTCTTGAGTTTGTGTTGTGCAGGTTTCCACATTGCTTGCAACACCTTTGAGATGTTTCCTTCCTACTGGTTCAATAACCTCGATTTCTTACTAAGGGAAAACTTGCTGTTGTGATCATCACACCTTGCTCTTGGGGTTTCCAACGAAGCGTCTCACGACAGTATTGGGCGCCATCAACAAGCTTTTCTGGCACCGTTGCTGGGGAGGCTAAGGACGTCTTCACAAGGGGAGTCCTCCTCAACCTTCTCTTTTCTTTGTTTTTAGTTTGCTTAGTTTCTTTTGCTTGGTTTTGTTTGCCTCTTTTTATCAAAAACTCAAAAAAAAATAGTCTAGTTTGGTTTGCTTTCTCTTATCAAAAACACAAAAAATTAGTTCCTACCCTAGTTGCTACCATGTTTGGTTTTGGTCCTATCTCTCTGACACCTATGGAAGAGATCTTTGCTTTCAAGCAAAGAGGTGAAGAGAGTTTTAAAGAAGCTTGTTCTAGAATTTATGCTTTACAAAGGGAAACTGAGCCTAAGATGAGTCTTAGCTTGGTTATATGTAGTTTCTACCGCGGTATTGCTCTTTGTTATAGATATGCTTTGGATGCTGTGGCTGGGAAAGATATTTTTCAATGTACTAAGGATGAAGCTTTTGATGCCATAAAGAAATTGATTATAATTTACAATACACCTGGCAAGTCTGATTCCTCTTTCATAAATATTTTTGCTAGGTTGAACACTTCTGAGTCCAGTACTGCTGCTCTGAACAGTTGCTATCACACACTTAGGGAGTACCATAATTATGTTCCAATGAATTCTGAGCCTTCAAAGTGGTTTCCCACAATCAAAGTAACTATAAATAGTGCAACTTTTGATGCTCGTTGTGATATCATGTCTGAATTTTGCCTTATGCCTAAAGATATTTATGAGTCTTTGAGTCTTTGGGGGCTTTTTAAAGGAGGAGAGGAAATCTCTGTTACTAATAATGCCACTTTATTACCCATTAGAATAGCTGAAGGTGTGTTTACAAAAATCTCAGGGAAAATGGTGTCTACTAATTATCTTGTTATTGAATGTGTAGTCAAAGAACAGATTACACTTGGAAGATCCCTACTGAAACACCTTGGAGCAATAAAAGATGTGGGAAAAGGCATTATGCATTTTTCTCCTCCAGTAAGCAATAATATTTTCCCTAAAGAGAAGAAGAAAGGTAAGAAAAGAAGGAGCAAGAGGGGTAACAATTCCTCATTTGAAAATACATGATTTCTTGCTTCTTGTGCCTAACTTAAAGGCGTTAAAGAAAAATACTTGTTGGGAGATAACCCAAGAGTTTCCTTGAGTCTTGGAAGTTATTACTTCAGTAATGACCTCTCCTTATCCTTTTTGTTTGCTTTTTGTGCCAAGAATGACCTCTAATGAGAGGGAAGTAAGATTTGGGGAGTTGCTGTCCCGAAACAGATTTCTGTCCTCCATCATAAAAATTCGTGAGGAGTCTTTGTAAATCGTATTGAGCTGAAAATTTACGAACAAATCCCCCAGTATGTTAGGTAACTTTCGTTAGTTCAACACTTTTTGATTTGAGCAACATAATATTTTCGAAAAAATCGGTTTCTACCTGCTGGTCTGTTTTGACAGATTTCTGCCATTATTTGCATTTGCTTCTTATTGATTCCTTTTTGAGTTCTCTTTTGGGGAATTGAGATTTTTGAAAAAGTTGATACAGTAGCTTGTGTTTTTATTAAAAAGTTTTGCTGTTCCAAAGCTGAGCCCAAAGGTCTATTATCTTTTGAATACACTGATGTTGCTAATAAAGATTGTGTGAAGTTTTGTATGAAGGAAAAATTTCAGGTGTAGAGAGAGAATGATGTAATGAGATGAAGAATGGACAAAAGATCAAGCTTGGGGATGACACCCCGGTGTCAACACAAGAAATATCCAAGAGGTACAAGCGCCAAAGCTTGGGGATGCCCAAGGCATCCCCTTCTTCATCAATAAAAAGCCCAGGTCTGTCTAGACACTTCGTTTTTATTGTTTCATGCATTATTGTGTTGTTCTTGGAGCGTCATAGTTTTCGTTTGCTTTTCTTAGTTTGTTTATTTTGCTTGAATAAAGTATTTTGGAACCCTGTTCTCGTTGTGTTGTTTCAAATAAGTCAATTGGTGTTGGAAAGGAGTAGAAAGTTCTTGCTTGAAAGTGCAAGAGGAGCTTGCATTAAATGTGACTTAGAATTTAGCATGACATGCTAGCTGTTGTTTTGACCTTATGCTTAGTGAATATTGTTGTAGCATGTCTTGTTCCAAACAATTGGGATTGCTTAGTAAGCCTTGAAAGAATTATGCGTTGTTTTAGCATACAAAAGCATATTATTCTGGTATTCTCCTTTGATGCTTTGTTTGGGTTGACTTGGCACATGCTTACACCATGTTGTGACATGAACAAGTCACCATAGCCTCTATGATCATTTAGTCCTTGACTTGTAGTACCACTCTATGCTTTTATTAGTAATGTTTTATCGCTCTGCATGATTATGGCCATTATTGCTCTCTTAGTTGGTTGCTCCCAGTCTTTTGCTAGCCTCCACTTGTACGAGTAAGTTCTACTCATGCTTCCAAATCCCAAGAAACCAAGTTATTCCAAAGTGTTCACTATAAATTCCTATGCATGGTGTGTTACACCATTCCAAGTATATTCTTTCAGCTATCTTCCCATTAAAAAGTATTTTGTTATGTGAAAACTTAGTGATTAAAGCCCTCACAAACTTGATGGCACACTCTATATTCTTTGCCCCTAATAAACTTGAAACATTGTGTCATCTATGTTGTATATGCTTGCACTTATACGTTAGAATTAGCAGAACCATGCTGTCATGGGGAACGTTTTCAACATCGCATTTGTACTTTATACATAGTTGATACCATGCTCTTTTGTCTATGGATGTCACCAGTGTGAAATAAAGAGGGAGCTTGTAAGTCCATGGAGTTATGTATTTTGTGTTAGAGAAACGCCTGGGCCGCTAGCCTAATCCATGCCTAATCATGGTGGAAACTTGCAGCATCACCATAATGAGAAATCTGTGAAGCATCCTCAATAAACAGCTACGCACATAGTAAATAAAAAGATCGTTGAGATGCTCATTGTCGGTTTGCCTTGTCATTTTGGTTATGGGATAACTCCTGTACCATGTGCAAGGGGTACCCCGTTGGTGGTGCTTGACGGGGAGGAAGAAGTTTGATGTCCCTTTATTCCCCGACAACGGCGCCAGAAAAGCTTGATGGTGACTCCTTGACGGCGCCAGAGAACCTGGTGCTTGACGTGGAGTCTGTTGGGAACCCCAAGAGCAAGGTGTGAAGCAGCTCAGCAGCAAGTTTTCCCTCAGTAAGAAACCGAGGTTATCGAACCAGTAGGAGGAAGGAAACGTCACACAAGTGTTGCAAGCAACGCGGAGACCTGCACAACACAAACTCAAGACTTTGCCCCAACGAATCAGTAAGGTTATCAAGATCACCGGTTTGCTGTAACAAAGGATTAAATGTATGGTGTGGAAGGTAATGTTTTGTAGCAAGTAAACAAGTAACAGTGGAAGATGTATCAATGGTAAAGATTGGACCGGGGTCCATAGTTCACTAGAGGTGCTCTCCTTAGATAAACAACATGGCATGAAGGGTAAACAAATTACAGCAGGGCGATTGTCAGGAACTGAGCAAGGCATAACAATGCAATACTAGTCAAAAAGATCCTATGAGATTCGATTGGGCAATACAACAATATACATAGACCGCCATCCAACTACATCTATGACTAGAAGTCCACCTTCAGTTTATCATCCGAACCCCATCTAGTATTAAGTTGCAAGCAACAGACAACTGCTTTAAGCAAAGTGTGTAAGGTAAAAAATCCACTTGTTCCATGAACAAGAGACTGTTGTTTTCTCCCTAGTAGCAACAACACATCTACAACCGAAGAGATTTCTGTCACTTCCCTTGGAAATTAGAGGCATGAACCCACTATCAAGCATAAATACCCCCTCTTGGAGTCACTAGCAACTACTCGGCCAAGATAGCTCCTAACAACGGAGAGCATGCAAGATCACAAACAACATAGACATGATAGAATCATAAAGACAAAACCATTAATCAATCTGACATAATAATCTATATATCCATCGGATCCCCGCAAATACAACATGCATGATTACAAATAGATTAGATCTTGATCATGAATGGAGCTCACAAGATCTATACATGAAAGCACAAGGAGGATATACAACCATCTAGCTACTACATGGACCCATAGTCCAAGGTGGAACTACTCACGCATCATACCAGAGAGAAGGCCTCCAGGATGATCTCCCCTCCGGCAGGGTGCCAGGAAGAACTTCAGATCCCCTCCCCCCCCGATCTAGGGATGACGGTGGTGGCAGCTATAGAAGGTTTCGTGGAATATTGATCAGGTACTTAGGGTTTCTGCGTCGAGGGCTTCTTATAGGCGAAGAGGCGAGGCCGGGAGGAGGCCAGTGGCCCCACACCCTACCCAGGCGCGGGGCAGGGCCCACCCGCACCTAGGGGTGTCTGGTGTAACACCCTCAGAATCGGACCTATGCAAGTTTTAGCAAAACTCGCCAAACCCGCATAGAAACGATTCAAAGGTGCCCACCAGGCACTTTCGTGCGGGTGGAAAACGAAGTAATAACATTACACAACAGTCCTCGATGGGACCCACAGAATAGATATATATAACAGCGACTCCATGTGTCAAGAATACAGATATAATATACAAAGATCCAAAACACCTTGAAAACGATAGAGCGTCCAGCTACGGACAAGATGCAAATGGGGCTAAGAGCCCTGAAGAATAACCAATGGCGTCCATAACCCTGCCCAGGCCAAGCCGGAAGGGTAACCCTGCTAACGACGTCGATCTCAAACCTGCTTAAACAAAAGGGGTGCCGGCAAAGGGCAAAGGAAAAAGAAGGAGCGTCAGTACTGAGGCCAGTACACGGCGAGACTAGAATTCGGCGGTCCTCGCCTACATAGGTATGGTGGACTGAGCGGCAGCGGCAGCATGCACTAAACAACCTATAGAGACTCGATACAACTGTCGGCAATCAGAGGGGGGTAAGAAGGACCTATCCGGAACCAACCTGACACTATCATCAAACAAACCCATCCTGGCGTTTCCCCCTCGAGACCAAACGAGGAAGTCAACCGAGGAACTCACACTGTTGGCAGTTTTATTTATTCAGTTATCGTTGTAGCTATTACTAGTCGGATGTAGATAATCATCCTGATAAAATAAGCAGTGGGTCCTTTTTAGTTATCCATTCCGTTGTAGTTGCGACACTTACTAGTCAGATACAAATAGCGTGAGATAACCCCAAAAACCCAGCAGTTGTTGGTACTTTTATTCAGCCATTCCGTTGTAGTTGCAATACTTACTAGTCAGGTACAATGGTCGCAAGCGACACACAAACAAGCAATTGTGGGCAGTATTAATTAGCCATTCCATTATAGTGAAGCTGATTACTAGTCATTATAAAGTCAAATTTATAGCAATAAACTTTAGTTATGCTTGTCTATGGTCGAGATACTGTGCTCCAAGTCGTCCATAACCGCGGACACGGCTTTCAGAAAGTTTTACCCGGCCGGGGTGCACCAATAGCAACACACACTCGATCAACCTCGGAAAAACCAAATCAAAACCCAACGAGGCCTTCACGACAAAGCTATCACAGGATTCAGAAATATTTCAGGGGGCCACCCCTTGGAGTACACCCGCAACGAAGTAAGCAAGCTCCGAGACGGACTCAAGGTTTGCGACAATGGCTGTAAACGACAGCAAATCCCCAAACGGGGACTGTCGATACCGCGAAAACACTCCGCTTCCAAAACAGTACAGCGTGCTCCTCACACAATCGTAAATAAAGCAGTAAAGCATGGCATAGGTACAGGATAGTAAATAAAACCTCAAACTAGTTGTGGCCCCAAGAAATAAGACTGAATCAAGCTCTGGCTAAGGGGGGTCCCATATACCTCCCGGATGTGGATAGCGCGATAAATCAAGGAACAGGTATCAAGTACTCGGGGTCCTACGGGACACAAGTGGGCGTTCGGAAACCAAAATATTATCTATCACCCACCGATGCCTCTGCTTATTTCAATTTTAGTTGTTAAACAGGAATTAAGTGAACGATAAATAAAGCCGAGATCATCTCCAACATCAAACATGTGGCAATACTCCAACAACTGTGGTACATGGCGACACGCAACAGCACTTGAGCAAGCGACTACGACGCGCAAGTCCAACTATCTACCAAACAACAGGTAATAGGAGGTGGCCATGGCAATATAGGGCTGCACGGTATATCACAGGTACGGAAACTAAAGCATCGCAACACAGATAGCAATAGATCAACAGGAGGGAATAAATACTATAAAAGTAAGATAGGTAGAAAGGGGGAGATGCTCGCCTGAAAACATTGTCGAAGGTTCATCCGAAGATCGGGTCGACACTCGCATCAACTCAACGGCCTTATCCGCGAAGAAGCAAAATGCTAGAAGAAACACCGGATGCAATATTTAATACTACGGCAAAAGATCGGCATGATGCATGTAGGATGCATGGCATGGCAAACATGCGATGCAATTAGGTCAATATTAAGTGGAACCGGGGTCCCGACAATTAATTAGATGATTCAAGTTATTTAGAACCCCCGCAATTTAAATGTTGTATTATCAAGACAAAAGATAGCGCCGGTTCGCTACACAAATTTAAATGAGGCTAGTATAAGGTTAGATTTGCCCGCATATGGGCCCCATATTTAATTATTAGGTGAATCGGCATAATGCCCCCAAACCACACGACAATATGCATGCAAGTATGGCAATTAATATGCAACAAGTTTATTTAGTTGACAATTTATAAAATAGGGTTCTCGGATAAGGTTCGCACATTAGGGGTCTCGACGAACTTGGGGTTCCGGGGTTCGGGGTCGATCTCAGGGTTCAGGGTTCGGGGTTCGACGGAAACGTTCTCGGCGGTCGGAAGTAGTTCTTGGCGTTCGGGTAGAAGAACTTGGCGTGGCGTCGAGGCGCATTGGATTCTTCTGGGTCGGTCTTGGCTTCTGGGCGAAGTGCTTGTCGTTCTCGTGGCGATCGTTGCGCCCTCCCGGTTCGGGTCTTTGCGTCCGAGGGTAGATCTTGGCGTGTCGAGGGTCCGGTCTCCGGTACATCGGGATCGGTCTTCGGGGAACTTTTCGATCCATGCCGGAGATCTTGGAAGCCGGCATCGTCGCGTCGAGGCCTCAGGGTTCACCGTCGGTGGCCTTCGGGTTCGTTCTCAGGTCCATGTAGGAGATCACCGGGTTGCGATGCAGATCTTGGCGAGGGGTCTTGGCGCCTTCGGACGTCGGGATCGGGGCCTTGGCGTTTCACATCCTCGTGACGGTCTCGGGGCGCAGACCGAGGCGAGGCAGGCGGAACGTCCACGGATGCCGGCGGCCGGAGGCTCTGCTCGGCCGAGCTGGAGGTGGCGGGGCACGATGCGGGTCTTCTTGTTGTCCCTTGCGGCGTTGCCAGCCAGCTCCAGGATCTCAGCGGCGAGGTACTCCAGGACGGCGGCGAGGTAGACCGGGGCGCCGGCGCCGACACGCTCGGCGTACTTGCCGGCCTTGAGGACCCTGGCGATTCTGCCCAGGGGAACTGGAGCCCAGCCTGGGAACTCCTCGACGTCGCCTTCTTCGCGGCGCGGGCGCCGATTGCCTTTCCGCGTACAGCCATCTGAGCAACCGAGGAGGGGAACGGCGAGAGGACGGGCGTGCTGCAGGCCGCTCGGGAAGGCCATGGCGGCGCTTGGCGGGCCGGCGGCGCTCGCGCAGGAGGGGGCGCGCGAGAGAGGCGGCGAGCGGCGCCGAAGGGGAGGAGCTGGGCGCGGGGCAGACGGACGTGCTGCAGAGAGGAGGGGTCGGCCGGAGAGGGGCCGCGGGCGGCGGCGCTCGCGCAGGAGGGGGCGGCGGCCGGAGGTGCCGCTGCAGAGGGAGCGGGGCGCGCGCCGGGGAGAGGGTGGAGGCGGTGGCAGGGCCCGACGGAGGCCGACGGCGGGAGGGCGGCGCAGGCGAGACGAGAGGGTGGCCGGAGAGGGAGCCGAGGCCGTGGGGGAGGAGGAGGCCCGGAGGCGGGGCCGGGGGCAGAGCGCGGGGCAGAGAGGGAGGCCGGCGGCGGTGGCGTCGGAGGTTGCCGGCCGCGGCGAGCAGAGGGCGCAGCGGTGGCGGCGCTGGCGTCCGCGGCGGAGGCGGCCAGGAGGGAGGCGAGGAGGGCCCGACGGGGCGAGCGCGCGAGGGAGCTCGGGGATGGCGGCTGTGGTGGCCGGAGGGAGGCGGTGCCGAAGGGGAGAAGGAAGACGCGGGGTTGGGAGAGAGGATGGGGACGGGGCGCGGTTGGTGGGGGAAGAGGACAGGGAGCGGCAGGTGGGGCTTGGGTGGGGCCAGGGCGTGGCCAGCAGGGAGGGGTGGGCCAGGTGCCAGGTAGAGAGGGACCAGGGTGCTGCGTGTGTGGGGTGTTGGGTGTGTTGGGTTGGGGTGAGTTGGCATTGAGGGATTGGTAGAGGGGAGGGAGAGGGTGAGGTGGCGAGTTGCTATAGGGCGGGGTGAGGTGGCTGGTTGGGGGGTAGATTAGGTGTAGGTAGCTGTAGGATTTAGAAGGGCGGTTAGGTGGACCGATTTATTTTCTGGGGTGGTCGTTCGGGTCAATTCGGCCCGTTCGACTGCCCCCGCTAAAATAACTTAATATTTTATTTACTTTAATTGGACCGTTTGCAACCCGATAGCAACAAAACAAAATAATCCGGAGACCCGGGGTTTTGCGTTTGAATAAAGATGGGGCGTTTTAGAAAACAAAACGGGCTTTGCGAAAATAGTTTTAGACAAACAACACATGATGATGACGATGCAATGCACAAATTCAACGCGATTTTCTAGTAGTGGTTTTGCGGGATGCCACAATTCGACACCACTAACAATGGATCTCGCCCTCGAGATCCGCCTCATGGTACCGGAAGAAGGTCGGCGATCTGCGTCTTCTCGCTTCGTGTAGATCCTCGCGACACCACTAACAAGAGGTCGTTGTCCGTGATCGTCGAGAGAACACTCCGGAACAAAAAGTCGAAGGTAGAGGTATCCACAAATAAAGCCACCTCCAGCTTCGATGGAAAGAGGGAACCGATGCATTCTCATCCACTTCAATGCACAAAAGCGAATAGAAGGGGTAGTCGGCATGGGGGCCAATCCATCACGCACCCAAACTATTACTCTGCACAATCAGTGGAAAAGCGTGCAACCATTCTCGGAATTAGACTGAAGATCTCGACAAGCGAGGTTCGGAAACAAAGGAGGGATGCAGACTCTGCATCGGATCTGGCGTAGATGATGTCGTCGCGTCGGAAAACACCGGAAGGCACGAGAAGGAACAAACAGAAGTCCATCAGACGAAGGGTTCCTCGGATAGCATGAAGACCAGATGTAGCAACACCGTTACCAAGGAGGAAGCGAAACCCTGAAGGTACGACGGAACCCAACCACGAGAAATCCTGGACTCGAAGAGAGAGAAGAGAGCGGATTCAAAACATGTAGAGGTAAGAGGAGGATAGTAGAGGGTAAAGAATAAAATCAGACCTAATCAGAACTATCCAACCGATTTTTCAAAAATAGTTTTGACACTCTACTTCGGCCGTTAGCTAGGTTATCCTACAGGCTGGACTTGTGGGGTATCGCAACTGCTGGGCTCTGATACCACTCTGTAACACCCTCAGAATCGGACCTATGCAAGTTTTAGCAAAACTCGCCAAACCCGCATAGAAACGATTCAAAGGTTCCCACCAGGCACTTTCGTGCGGGTGGAAAACGAAGTAATAACATTACACAACAGTCCTCGATGGGACCCACAGAACAGATATATATAACAGCGACTCCATGAGTCAAGAATACAGATATAATATACAAAGATCCAAAACACCTTGAAAACGATAGAGCGTCCAGCTACGGACAAGATGCAAATGGGGCTAAGAGCCCTGAAGAATAACCAATGGCGTCCATAACCCTGCCCAGGCCAAGCCGGAAGGGTAACCCTGCTAACGACATCGATCTCAAACCTGCTTAAACAAAAGGGGTGCCGGCAAAGGGCAAAGGAAAAAGAAGGAGCGTCAGTACTGAGGCCAGTACACGGCGAGACTAGAATTCGGCGGTCCTCGCCTACATAGGTATGGTGGACTGAGCGGCAGCGGCAGCATGCACTAAACAACCTATAGAGACTCGATACAACTGTCGGCAATCAGAGGGGGGTAAGAAGGACCTATCCGGAACCAACCTGACACTATCATCAAACAAACCCATCCTGGCGTTTCCCCCTCGAGACCAAACGAGGAAGTCAACCGAGGAACTCACACCGTTGGCAGTTTTATTTATTCAGTTATCGTTGTAGCTATTACTAGTCGGATGTAGATAATCATCCTGATAAAATAAGCAGTGGGTCCTTTTTAGTTATCCATTCCGTTGTAGTTGCGACACTTACTAGTCAGATACAAATAGCGTGAGATAACCCCAAAAACCCAGCAGTTGTTGGTACTTTTATTCAGCCATTCCGTTGTAGTTGCAATACTTACTAGTCAGGTACAATGGTCGCAAGCGACACACAAACAAGCAATTGTGGGCAGTATTAATTAGCCATTCCATTATAGTGAAGCTGATTACTAGTCATTATAAAGTCAAATTTATAGCAATAAACTTTAGTTATGCTTGTCTATGGTCGAGATACTGTGCTCCAAGTCGTCCATAACCGCGGACACGGCTTTTAGAAAGTTTTACCCGGCCGGGGTGCACCAATAGCAACACACACTCGATCAACCTCAGAAAAACCAAATCAAAACCCAACGAGGCCTTCACGACAAAGCTATCACAGGATTCAGAAATATTTCAGGGGGCCACCCCTTGGAGTACACCCGCAACGAAGTAAGCAAGCTCCGAGACGGACTCAAGGTTTGCGACAATGGCTGTAAACGACAGCAAATCCCCAAACGGGGACTGTCGATACCGCGAAAACACTCCGCTTCCAAAACAGTACAGCGTGCTCCTCACACAATCGTAAATAAAGCAGTAAAGCATGGCATAGGTACAGGATAGTAAATAAAACCTCAAACTAGTTGTGGCCCCAAGAAATAAGACTGAATCAAGCTCTGGCTAAGGGGGGTCCCATATACCTCCCGGATGTGGATAGCGCGATAAATCAAGGAACAGGTATCAAGTACTCGGGGTCCTACGGGACACAAGTGGGCGTTCGGAAACCAAAATATTATCTATCACCCACCGATGCCTCTGCTTATTTCAATTTTAGTTGTTAAACAGGAATTAAGTGAACGATAAATAAAGCCGAGATCATCTCCAACATCAAACATGTGGCAATACTCCAACAACTGTGGTACATGGCGACACGCAACAGCACTTGAGCAAGCGACTACGACGCGCAAGTCCAACTATCTACCAAACAACAGGTAATAGGAGGTGGCCATGGCAATATAGGGCTGCACGGTATATCACAGGTACGGAAACTAAAGCATCGCAACACAGATAGCAATAGATCAACAGGAGGGAATAAATACTATAAAAGTAAGATAGGTAGAAAGGGGGAGATGCTCGCCTGAAAACATTGTCGAAGGTTCATCCGAAGATCGGGTCGACACTCGCATCAACTCAACGGCCTTATCCGCGAAGAAGCAAAATGCTAGAAGAAACACCGGATGCAATATTTAATACTACGGCAAAAGATCGGCATGATGCATGTAGGATGCATGGCATGGCAAACATGCGATGCAATTAGGTCAATATTAAGTGGAACCGGGGTCCCGACAATTAATTAGATGATTCAAGTTATTCAGAACCCCCGCAATTTAAATGTTGTATTATCAAGACAAAAGATAGCGCCGGTTCGCTACACAAATTTAAATGAGGCCAGTATAAGGTTAGATTTGCCCGCATATGGGCCCCATATTTAATTATTAGGTGAATCGGCATAATGCCCCCAAACCACACGACAATATGCATGCAAGTATGGCAATTAATATGCAACAAGTTTATTTAGTTGACAATTTATAAAATAGGGTTCTCGGATAAGGTTCGCACATTAGGGGTCTCGACGAACTTGGGGTTCCGGGGTTCGGGGTCGATCTCAGGGTTCAGGGTTCGGGGTTCGACGGAAACGTTCTCGGCGGTCGGAAGTAGTTCTTGGCGTTCGGGTAGAAGAACTTGGCGTGGCGTTGGGGCGCATCGGATTCTTCCGGGTCGGTCTTGGCTTCTGGGCGAAGTGCTTGTCGTTCTCGTGGCGATCGTTGCGCCCTCCCGGTTCGGGTCTTTGCGTCCGAGGGTAGATCTTGGCGTGTCGAGGGTCCGGTCTCCGGTACATTGGGATCGGTCTTCGGGGAACTTTTCGATCCATGCCAGAGATCTTGGAAGCCGGCATCGTCGCGTCGAGGCCTCAGGGTTCGCCGTCGGTGGCCTTCGGGTTCGTTCTCAGGTCCATGTAGGAGATCACCGGGTTGCGACGCAGATCTTGGCGAGGGGTCTTGGCGCCTTCGGACGTCGGGATCGGGGCCTTGGCGTTTCACATCCTCGTGATGGTCTCGGGGCGCAGACCGAGGCGAGGCAGGCGGAACGTCCACGGATGCCGGCGGCCGGAGGCTCTGCTCGGCCGAGCTGGAGGTGGCGGGGCACGATGCGGGTCTTCTTGTTGTCCCTTGCGGCGTTGCCAGCCAGCTCCAGGATCTCAGCGGCGAGGTACTCCAGGACGGCGGCGAGGTAGACCGGGGCGCCGGCGCCGACACGCTCGGCGTACTTGCCGGCCTTGAGGACCCTGGCGATTCTGCCTAGGGGAACTGGAGCCCAGCCTAGGAACTCCTCGACGTCGCCTTCTTCGCGGCGCGGGCGCCGATTGCCTTTCCGCGTACAGCCATCTGAGCAACCGAGCAGGGGAACGGCGAGAGGACGGGCGTGCTGCAGGCCGCTCGGGAAGGCCATGGCGGCGCTTGGTGGGCCGGCGACGCTCGCGCAGGAGGGGGCGCGCGAGAGAGGCGGCGAGCGGCGCCGAAGGGGAGGAGCTGGGCGCGGGGCAGACGGACGTGCTGCAGAGAGGAGGGGTCGGCCGGAGAGGGGCCGCGGGCGGCGGCGCTTGCGCAGGAGGGGGCGGCGGCCGGAGGTGCCGCTGCAGAGGGAGCGGGGCGCGCGCCGGGGAGAGGGTGGAGGCGGTGGCAGGGCCCGACGGAGGCCGACGGCGGGAGGGCGGCGCAGGCGAGGCGAGAGGGCGGCCGGAGAGGGAGCCGAGGCCGTGGGGGAGGAGGAGGCCCGGAGGCGGGGCCGGGGGCAGAGCGCGGGGCGGAGAGGGAGGCCGGCGGCGGTGGCGTCGGAGGTTGCCGGCCGCGGCGAGCAGAGGGCGCAGCGGTGGCGGCGCTGGCGTCCGCGGCGGAGGCGGCCAGGAGGGAGGCGAGGAGGGCCCGACGGGGCGAGCGCGCGAGGGAGCTCGGGGATGGCGGCTGTGGTGGCCGGAGGGAGGCGGTGCCGAAGGGGAGAAGGAAGACGCGGGGTTGGGAGAGAGGATGGGGACGGGGCGCGGTTGGTGGGGGAAGAGGACAGGGAGCGGCAGGTGGGGCTTGGGTGGGGCCAGGGCGTGGCCAGCAGGGAGGGGTGGGCCAGGTGCCAGGTAGAGAGGGACCAGGGTGCTGCGTGTGTGGGGTGTTGGGTGTGTTGGGTTGGGGTGAGTTGGCATTGAGGGATTGGTAGAGGGGAGGGAGAGGGTGAGGTGGCGAGTTGCTATAGGGCGGGGTGAGGTGGCTGGTTGGGGGGTAGATTAGGTGTAGGTAGCTGTAGGATTTAGAAGGGCGGTTAGGTGGACCGATTTATTTTCTGGGGTGGTCGTTCGGGTCAATTCGGCCCGTTCGACTGCCCCCGCTAAAATAACTTAATATTTTATTTACTTTAATTGGACCATTTGCAACCCGATAGCAACAAAACAAAATAATCCGGAGACCCGGGGTTTTGCGTTTGAATAAAGATGGGGCGTTTTAGAAAACAAAACGGGCTTTGCGAAAATAGTTTTAGACAAACAACACATGATGATGACGATGCAATGCACAAATTCAACGCGATTTTCTAGTAGTGGTTTTGCGGGATGCCACATCTGGCCACCCTGGTTCGCGTCCCCGTCTCGTCTTCTGGATTTGTGTCCCTCACTATAAAATATTGACTTTGGATTTTGTCCCGTCCAATTCCGAGAATATTGATTTTCTGCCTTTCTGGAACCAAAAAACAGAATAAAACAGGCAACTGGCATTGTGGCAACATGTTAATAGGTTAGTTCCAGAAAAGATATAAAAACACCCCAAAGTGTAGACAAAGCAAAGCAAAGTAGATACTAAACAAGCATGGAGCATAAAAAATTATAGACACGTTTCCGACGTATCAAGCATCCCCAAGCTTAACTCCTGCTCGTCCTTGAGTAGGTAAGTGATAAAAAGAATAAATTTTGAGGTGACATGCACCATCAAAACCAAGATCAAACCATTTGCAAGCATTGAAAGTTGGGGTCAAAGAACTCTAAACATGTGCATGAAAGATGGAGTTCTAACAATAGGACAAAGTAACTATGAATGCAACATGAAAAGCTACAAACAAAGATCATGAATAACATGCATTGAAAAACGTTTTTTTGTTTCACATACAGAAAACATAGCATAGTGGCAATCATATTGTCCCTTATAGAGTAGCAAATAGATGCATAGGACACCTTAAAAGTTCACAAGGGTGACTAGAAACAAGTAGCACAAGAAAAAGTAATATCACAATATGCATCAATCAATAAGCTTTGGGACACCGCACACAGAATGACAACTATGCTCTCTTAATGGTGCCTAAAGGTAGAAGGTGGAGACTCAAATAATGGTGGAAGAAAGGCCCTTTGTAAAGGGAAGCAGGGATTTCAAGTTTCAAAAGGAGCTTCCAAAAATTATGGTACTTGTTAGCTTTCAGCCCTCATTGCCCCTATCATAACCATCTTGAAGTGATTAAGGTTAAAGTGAACAAAGATGGAGTATATGCTTGATGAAATATAAGTTGGCAATCTCAAGTCCCTTGAATACGAGGGCCACACCTCATGCTACTAAACTTTAGTCATTTGTAAGTTCTTGTTATTGTAAGTATTTGCATATCATAGAGAACCGCCAACGGGGTACCCCTTGCACATGGTACAAGAGCTATCCCATAACCAAAATGACAAGGCAAGCAGACAATGAGCATCTCAGCGATCTTTTTATTTACTATATGCATAGCTTTTTATTGAGGATGCTTCATAGATAGCTCACTATGGTGATGCTGCAAGTTTCCACCATGATTAGGCATGGCTTAGGCTAGCGGCCCAGGCGTTTATCTAACATAAAATACAAACTCCATGGACTTACAAGTTCCCTATTTATTTCACACCGGTGACATCCATAAACAAAAGAGCATGATATCAACTGAGTACAAAGTATAAGTGCAATGTTGAAAACGTTCCCCGTGACAGCACGGTTCTGCTAATTACAACGTATAAGTGCAAGCATATACAACACATATGACACAATGGTTCAAGTTTATTAGGGGCAAAGAATATAAAGTGTGCCATCAAGTTTGTGAGGGCTTTAATCACTAATTTTTCACATAACAAAATAGTTTTTAATTGGAAGATAGCTGAAAACAAGAATATACTTGGAATGGTGTAACACACCATGCATAGGAATTTATAGTGGACACTTTGGAATAACTTGGTTTCTTTGGAGTTGGAAGCATGAGTAGAACTTACTCATACAAGTGGAGGCTAGCAATAGACTGGGAGCAACCAACTAAGAGAGCAATAATGGCCATAATCATGCAGAGCAACAAAGCATTACTAATCAAAGCATAGAGTGGTACTACAAGTCAAGGGCTAAATAATCATAGAGGCTATGGTGACTTGTTCATAGTCATAACATGGTGTGAGAATGTGCCAAGTCAACCCAAACAAAGCATCAAAGGAGAATACCACAATACTATGCTTTTGCATGCTAAAACAATGCATAATTTCTTCAAGGCACAGTAAGCAATCCCAATTGTTTGGAACAAGACATGCTATAGCAATAATCACTAAGCATAAGGTCAAAACAACACCTAGCATGGCATGTTAAAGTCTAAGTCACAGTCAATGCAATCTCCTCTTGCACTTACAAGCAAGAACTTACTACTGCTTTCCAACGCCAAGCAACTTATTTGCAATAAAATAACAAGAACGAGGGTCCAAAATAGTTCATTCAAGCAAACTAAACAAAAACTAAGACGCTCCAAGAACAACACAACAGTGCATGAAACAATAAAAACGAAGTGTCCAGAAAGACCTGAGGTTTTTATTGATGAAGAAGGGGATGCCTTGGGCACCCCCAAGCTTTGACGCTTTTACCTCTTGGATATTTCTTGGGGTGACACCGGGGTAGCATCCCCAAGCTTGAGCTTTTGTCCATTCTTCATCTCATTACATCATTCTCTCTCTACACCTAAAATTTTTCCTTCATACAAAACTTCACACAATCTTCATTAGCAACATTAGTCTAACCCACTTCCTATGCATAGGAATCTTGTAAGAAAATAAATTCACAAAGAACAAAGTGACATGCATAGGAAGTTAAATCAAGAGTAACTTCAAAACTTTTAGCACATAGAGAGGTGTTTCAGTACCATGAAAACTTCTATAACTATATTTTCCTCTCTCATAATAATTTTCAGTAGCCTCATGAATAAACTCAACAATAAAACTATCACATAAAGCAGGCTTTTTAAGAGCCATAAACACATAATTTCTATCAAGCTCAAAAATAATGGGATTAAAACCTTCACAGGTTTTACACAAAGTAGATATTTCAAAAGGATCCACGGGAACATAACATTCATCCTCCTTTGGTAAGCATGGGGGACAATCAAATAATTTAAGGGATAAAGAGTTACTCTCATTAGAAGGTAGGCATGGGTAGATAATCCATTCTTCCTCCTTCTATTCATCTAATAAGCTTCCAGTTTCAACAATTTCTTCTTCCATAGGCTCCTACAAGGCATTAGTCTCTTCCATTTGTGGAAAGCATCTATTAAAATATTCAAGAATATAGCCATTTGCTTCCTTGTAATTATCAAACCAGAATTTGAGTATCTCATAAACCTCATCTTCATAAGATGCATCATCAGTATTTTCAAGCAAACTGGCAAGTTCAAATGCACCCTTGAAAGCAATAAATTCTTCAATGTGTTCCACATCATAAAAGTCATAATTTCCTTTAACATAAGAGGATATGGTAACATTATCATTATACTCGCATTGAAAAGGTAGGTGTTTATGCCTCCTACAGCAACAAGATATATCAAAGCAATAAGTAACATTATAAGTAGAGCACACCTATCTAGCAATAGTATTCAACTTATCAATTTGTTCCCATAAGTGTTTCCCTTTTTGTGACAAACGGTGTTCCTTATAATAATACTTTTGTTCTTCCGTGAACCCACCTTGCCAATAAGAACTAGTTTCAAAGAAACCATCCATTGACAGAAAGCATGACCAAGCAAGGCAATAATAGACCACCAACTAGAGTAGGAACTAATTTTGTTTTGTGTTCTTGATAAGAGAAAGCAAACCAAACTAAACTATATTTTTTTGAGTTTTTGATAAAAAGAGGCAAACAAAACCAAGAAAAAGAAACAAAGCAAACTAGAAACAAATTAAAGAGAAAGGAAGTGAAGGACTCTCCTACTGAAGACGTCCTTAGCCTCCTCGGAAACAGCGCTAGAAAAGCTTGGTACTTGACGGGGAGGAAGAAGTTTGATGTCCCTTTATTCCCCAGCAACGGCGCCAGAAAATCTTGATGGTGACTCCTTGATGGCGCCAGAGAACCTGGTGCTTGACGTGGAGTCTGTTGGGAACCCCAAGAGCAAGGTGTAAAGCATCACAGCAACAAGTTTTCCCTCAGTAAGAAACCGATGTTATCGAACCAGTAGGATGAAGGAAACGTCACATGAGTGTTGCAAGCAACGCGGAGACCTGCACAACACAAACTCAAGACTTTGCCCCAGCAAATCAATGAGGTTGTCAAGCTCACCGGTTTGCTGTAACAAAGGATTAAAGGTATGGTGTGGAAGGTAATGGTTTGCACCAAGTAAACAAGTAACAGTGGAAGATGTATCAATGGTAAAGATTGGACCGGGGTCCATAGTTCACTATAGGTGTTCTCCTTAGATAAACAACATGGCATGAAGGGTAAACAAATTGCAGCAGGGCAATTGACAGGAACTGAGCAAGGCATAACAATGCAATACTAGTCAAAAAGATCCTATGAGATTTGATTGGGCAATACAACAATATACATAGACCGCCATCCAACTACATCTATGACTAGAGGTCCACCTTTAGTTTATCATCCGAACCCCATCTAGTATTAAGTTGCAAGCAACAGACAACTGCTTTAAGCAAAGTGTGTAAGGTGAACAATCCACTTGTTCCATGGACAAGAGACCGTTATTTTCTCCCTAGTAGCAACAACACATCTATAACTGAAGAGATTTATGTCACTTCCCTTGGAAACTAGAGGCATGAACCCACTATCGAGCATAAATACCCCCTCTTGGAGTCACTAGCAACTACTCGGCCAAGATAGCTACTAACAACGGAGAGCATGCAAGATCACAAACAACACAGACATGATAGAATCATAAAGACAAAACCATTAATCAATCTGACATAATAATCTAAATATCCATTGGATCCCCGCAAACACAACATGCATGATTACAAAAAGAATATTTCTTGATCATGAACGGAGCTCACAAGATCTATACATGAAAGCACAAGGAGGATATACAACCATCTAGATACTATATGGACCCATAGTCCAAGGTGGAACTACTCACACATCATATCGGAGAGAAGGCCTCCGGGATGATCTCCCCTCCGGCAGGGTGCCGGGAAGAACTTCAGATCCCCCCCATCTAGGGACGACGGTGGCGGCGGCTACAGAAGGTTTCGTGGAATATTGATCGGGTACTTAGGGTTTCTGGATCGAGGGCTTCTTATAGGCGAAGAGGCGAGGTCGGGAGGCGGCCAGTGGCCCCACACCGTACCCAGGCATGGGGCAAGGCCCACCCGCGCCTAGGGGGGTATGGCCACCCTGGTTCGCTTCTCCGTCTCGCCTTCTGGATTCGTGTCCCTCACGGTAAAATATTGACTTTGGCTTTTGTCCTGTCCAATTCCGAGAATATTGATTTCTGCCTTTCTGGAACCAAAAATAGAAGAAAACAGGCAACTGGCACTGTGACAACTTGTTAATAGGTTAGTTCCAGAAAATATATAAAAACACCTCAAAGTGTAGACAAAGCAAAGCAAAGTAGATACTAAACAAGCATGTAGCATAAAAAATTATAGATATGTTTTCGACGTATCAGTTGGTGGTTCTCTATGATACGCATATACTTACTATGACAAGAACTTACAGGTGACTGAAGTTGAGTAGCATGAGGTGTGGCCCACGTATTCAAGGGACTTGAGATTGCCAACTTATACTTTGTCAAGCATATACTCCATAGTTTGTTCACTTTAACCTTAATCACTTCAAGATGCTTATGATAGGGGCAATGAGGGCTGAAAGCTAACAGGTACCATAATTTTTGGAAGCTCTTTTTGAAACTTGAAATCCCTGCTTCCCTTTGTGAAGGGCCTTTCTTCCACTATTATATTGAGTCTCCACCTTCTACCTTTAGGCACCATTAAGAGATCATAGTTGTCATTCTTAGTTCTACGTGTAGTGTCCCAAAACTTATTGATTGATGCATATTGTGATATTACTTGTTCTTGTGCTATTTGTATCTAGTCACTCTTATGAACTTTGAAGGTGTTCTATGCATCTATTTGCTACTCTATGAGGGACAAGCTGAATGCCACTATGCTATGTTTTCTGTATGTGAAACAAACATTTTTTTCAATGCATGTTATTCATGATCTTTGTTTATAGCTTTTCATGTTGCATGCATAGAATCCTAGCTTTCAATGCTTGCAAATGGTTTGATCTTGGTTTTGATGGTGCATGTCACCTCAAAAATTATTCTTTTATCACTTACCTACTCGAGGACGGGCAAGAGTTAAGCTTGGGGATGCTTGATACGTCGGAAACGTATCTATAATTTTTGATGTTCTATGCTTGTTTAGTATCTACTTTGCTTTGCTTTGTCTACAATTTGAGGTGTTTTTATATGTTTTCTGGTACTAACCTATTAACAAGTTGCCACAGTGCCACCTGTTTTCTTCTATTTTTGGTTCCAGAAAGGCAGAAAATCAATATTTTCGGAATTGTACGGGACAAAAGCCAAAGTCAATATTTTACCATGGGCGACACAAAGCCAAAAGACGAGACGGAGGGCCGCCACAGGGCATCCAGACCCCCCTAGGCGCGGCTAGGGCTGGCTCGCGCCTGGGCAGGGTGTGGCCCCTTGGTGCCCCCTGGCTCTCCCCTTCGCCTATAAGTAGTCCTCGATGCAGAAACCCTAGGCACCAGATCAAAACTCCACAAAACCTTCTGTAGCCGCCGCCACCATCGTCCCTAGATCAGGGGGATCTGATGTTCTTCCCGGCACCCTGCCGGAGGGGAGATCATCCTGGAGGCCTTCTTCTTCATCATGCCAGCCTCTGGTATGAAGCGTGAGTAGTTGATGTTTATGCACTTTTATTCTTGTAGACAGTTGCTGGGCCTCCAAGTGCAGAGGTTTGTAGAACAGCAGCAAGTTTCCCTTAAGTGGATTACCCAAGGTTTATCGAACTCGGGGAGGAAGTGGTCAAAGGTATTACCTCTCAAGCAACCCTGCAATCAAGATACAAGAAGTCTCTTGTGTCCCTAACACACCCAATACACTTGTTAGGTGTATATGTGCACTAGTTCGATGAAGAGATAGTGAAATACAAGCGGTAACGGTGCTAGAAAAGAGTTTCTGACTTGTTGTTGACGTGGGGTAATGACTAAAGGCAAAAGGATGGAAGCAAGTAAACATGCAACAAATCTAGATGCAAATGGTGTTTCAATGTTTAGAAACAAGGCCTAGGGATCATACTTTCACTAGTGAACACTCTCTCATATAAATATATTCTCTTCATGATACTACCCTGAACTACTCTTCGGTTGGACACTCTAATCCATGGTAGGGCTATAATAGCACTCCTCAAAGTCTGCCTTTCCCATCTAGATAACCCCAAACTGTCACCTTGAGCGCTAGATGGTTCCAACAAACACCACAATTTCATAGAGACAGCCAACTCAAAATATACTCATGATAAATATATATGTAACCTAGCTTAAGTGTCACACATGGTGTGCACGCTGTCACTTTCACACACGTGGGGAAAAACATAAATCTATTAAAGCATTATGAGTATTTATATAGACTCTAGCCTAAGTGTCACCATGGCGTGCACGCTGTCACTTTCACACACATGGGGAGAGCAGAGATCTATTGAAGCACTTGAGTAGCAAGGTAGATCTACTAGATTACAAAGCTCATGACCACAACATGATCACGCATAGAGAGAGATAAACACATAGCTACCGGTAGAGCCCTTAGCCTCGAGGAAGAACTACTCCCTCCTCATCATGGGAATCAGCAACAGTGATGAAGATGGTGGTGGAGATCAATGGAGATGGCTCCGGGGGCACTTCCCCGTCCCGGCAGGGTGCCGGAACAAAGACTTTCTGTCCCCCGAATCTCCCCTTTGGTGCCGCCGGCGCAACGGAACTTTTCTTGGATTTTTGGTGGATGCTTTAGGGTTTTTGGGTCGGAGGCTTCTTATAGGCGAATGAGGCAAGGTCGATATAGGGCTAGGGGGCCCACACCCCCTGTGGGCGTGGCTAGGGTGGGCCCCGCACCCACCTAGGGTGTGGCCACCCTGGTGTCCTCCTCCGTCTCGTCTTCGATTTTCCGCATCGTTTAGGGAAAATATAAACTTTGGCTTTTGTCCCGTCCAATTCCGAGAATATTCATTTTTTAGCTTTCCGAAACCAAAAACAGCAGAAAACAAACAACTGGCACTCTGGAATCTTGTTAATAGGTTAGTCCAGAAAAACATATAAAAACACCTTAAAGTGTAGACAAAGCATAGCAAAGTGGATACTAAACAAGCATGGAACATCAAAAATTATAGATACGTTTCTGACGTATCAGTAGTTCCACCTTGGACTACGGGTCCATGTAGTAGCTAGATGGTTGTATCTCCTCCTTATGCTTTCATGTATAGATCTTGTGAGCTCTGTTCATGATCAAGATCTAATCTATTTGTAATCATGCATGTTGTGTTTGCAGGGATCCGATGGATATTGATATTACTATTTCAGATTGATTAATGGTTTTGTCTATTTCATTCTATCATGTCTGTGTTGTTTGTGATATTGCATGCTCTCCGTTGTTAGTATCTATCTTGGCCAAGTAGTTGCTAGTGACTCCAAGAGGGGGTATTTATGTTCGATAGTGGGTTCATGCCTCTAGTTTCCAAGGGAAGTGACAAAAATCTCTTCGACTGTAGATGTGTTGATGCCACTAGGGAGAAAATAATGGTCTCTTGTTCATGGAACAAGTGGATTGTTTACCTTACACACTTTGCTTAAAGCAGTTGTCTATTGCTTGCAACTTAATACTGGAGGGGGTTCGGATGATAACCTGAACGTGGACTTCTAGTCATAGATGTAGTTGGATGGCGGTCTATGTATATTGTTGTATTGCCCAATCGAATCTCATAGGATCTTTTTGTCTGGTTTTGCATTGTTATGTCTTGCTCAGTTCCTGTCAATTGCCCTGCTGTAATTTGTTTACCCTTCATGCCATGTTGTTTATCTAAGGAGAGCACCTCTAGTGAACTATGAACCCCGGTCCAATCTTTAACATTGATACATCTTCCACTGTTTACTTGTTGCAAACCATCATCACCTTCCACACCATATAGTTAATCCTTTGTTACAGCAAACTAGTGAGCTTGACAACCTCACTGATTTGTTGGGGCAAAGTCTTGAGTTTGTGTTGTGCAGGTTTCCACGTTGCTTGCAACACCTTTGAGACGTTTCCTTTCTCCTACTGGTTCGATAACCTCAGTTTCTTATTGAGGGAAAACTTTATGCTGTGCTCATCACACCTTGCTCTTGGGGTTTCCAACGAAGCGTCCCACGACAGTACTAGGCGCCATCAACAATAATCATCCAAGCAGTAAGTCCATGAGTGGGACAATTCTTAACCAAAGATTTCATTCTTCCCCAAGCTTGAGCAACATGTTCATTATCAAGTTGTTTAAATTTCATCACTTCTCATAGATATAATCTTAGCAGGAGGGTAGTATTTTTCAATAAAAGCATCTTTGCACTTAATCCAAGAATCAATACTATTTTTAGGCAAGGATAGCAACCATTCTTTAGCTTTTCCTCTCAAGGAGAAAGGAAACAACTTGAGCTTAATAATATCTCCATCTACATCCTTATATTTTTGCATCTCACAAAGTTCAACAAAGTTATTGAGGTGGGTAGGAGCATCATCAGAACTAGCACCAGAAAATTGCTCTCTCATCACAAGATTCAACAAAGCAGGCTAAAAGGTAGCATCAGGAGCAGGTGGAGCAATATGAGTACTTAGGAAATCATTGTTGTTTGTGCTAGTGAAATCACACAACTTGGTGTTCTCAGCAGAGTTCATTTTGGCAAAAGTGGAGCAAGCAAACAACAACAACAACTAGAGTAGGAACTAATTTTTTGTGTGTTTTTATAAGAGAAAGCAAACCAAACTAAACTATTTTTTTGGAGATTTTCATAAAAATAGGCAAACAAAACCAAGCAAAAGAAACTAAGCAAAAAAAACAAAGTAAAGAGAAAGGTTGTGAAGGACTCCCCTTGTGAAGTCGTCCTTAGCCTCCCCGGCAACGGTGCCAGAAATAGCTTGATGATGTGTAGCTCAGATCACTGTAGAGCTTCGTTGGGAGACCCCAAGAGGAAGGTATGATGAGCACAACAACAAGTTTTCCCTCAGTTAGAAACCAAGTTTATCGAACCAGTAGGAGGAAGGAAATGACTCAAAGGTGTTGCTAGCAACTTGGAAACCTGCACAACACAAACTCAAGACTTTTCCCCCAACGAACAGTGAGGTTGTCAATCTCACTGGTTTGCTGAAAACAAAGCATTAATTGTATGGTGTGGAAGGTAATGGTGGTTTGCAGAAAGTAAATAGTAATAGTGGAAGATGTATGAATGGTAAAGATTGAACCGGGGTCCATAGTTCACTAGAGGTGTTCTCCTTAATGAAGGGATACGGGTAGGCTACACTAGCGCAAATCAAAATTTTCTACCGCGTAAACCAGGATTACTGTTGTCATAGATCACGGGATTACCACTAGACGCATAGTTGCGGAACTTGATGAAGCGTGTCGAGGCAGTGTATACGATCTACGTCTCCTCCTTGTTCTCGTCCCACAAGCAGCTCCCCTTGCGCGGCTCGTCCAAGCGCTACAGATGCAGCGCCTCCGAGGTATCCACACGTACAGGGTGGAAGCGTCAGACGCCGGACTACTAGGTCCGCACGTGCAACACATGCGTGAGGAGTGGCGGCTGGGTGGAATGGTCTAACCCTGGTCAGCTCGCCCCACCCTCTCTTATATAGGCGTCCCTAGTGGGCTTCTACATTAGCAACCCATTAGTAGCCTAAGCCTGGTCTAATTCGGATCCAATCCTCATTAGGCTTCCAGCCCCTTAAGTGTGTGACCCTATAGGTTCATATACGTATAGAAATGACACGAATACACTTATTCTATCAATAGTTGGTAGCGGCCTAGAAAACTTGTTGATGGCGTGTGGTAGCGCTTCTTTGGGAGACCGCAAGAGCAAGGTGTGATGAGCACAGCAGCAAGTCTTCCCTCAGTAAGAAACTGAGGTTATCGAACTAGTAGGAGGAAGGAAACGTCTCAAAGGTGTTGCTAGCAACTTGGAGACCTGCACAACACAAACTCAATACTTTGCCCCAACGAACAGTGAGGTTGTCAATCTCACCGGTTGTTGTAACAAAGGATTAAATATATGGTGTGGAAGGTAATAGTGGTTTGCAGAAATTAAACAATAACAGTGGAAGATGTATCAATGGTAAAGATTGGACCGGGGTGCATAGTTTACTAGAGGTGTTCTCCTTAAGATAAACAAGAATGGCATGCTGGGTAAACAAATTACAGCAGGGCAATTGACATGACTGAGCAAAGCATAACAATGCAATACTAGACATTCATGATCCTATGAGATTCGATTGGGCAAAACAACAAGATACATAGACCATCATCCAACTGCATCTATGACTAGAAATCCACCTTCAGGCTATCATCTGAACCCCCTCCAGTATTAAGTTGCAAGCAACAGATAACTACTTTAAGCAAAGTGCGTAAGGTAAACAATCCACTTGTTCCATGAACAAGAGACCGTTGTTTTATCCCTAGTGGCAACATCACATCTACAACCTTAGAGATTTCTGTCACTTTCCTTAGATTAAATAGAGGCATGAACCCACTATCTAGCATAAATACCCCTTCTTGGAGTCACTAGCATCTACTTGGCCAAGATAGCTACTAGAAACGGAGAGCATGCAAGATCATAAACAACAGAGACATGTAGAATCAATAAGACAAAACCATTAATCAATCTGACATAGTAATCTAAATATCCATCGGATCCCCGCAAACACAACATGCATGATTACAAATAGATGATCTTGATCATGAATGGAGCTCACAAGATCTAAATATGGTAGCACAAAGGAGATACAACCATCTAGCTACTACATGGACTCATAGTCCAAGGTGGAACTACTCACACTTCATATCGGAGGCTGGCATGATGAAGAAGAAGGCCTCCGGGATGATATCCCCTTCGGCAGGGTGCTAGGAAGAGTTTCAGATCCCCCCGATCTAGAGACGATGGTGGCGGCGGCTATAGATGTTTTCGTGAAATATTGATTGGGTACTTAGGGTTTATGCATCGGGGGGTCTTTATAGGCGAAGAGGCAAGGCAAGGGATGGCCAGGGTGGTCACACCCCCACCAGGCGCGGCTAACCCTAGCCCGCGCCGCCAGGGGGTGTGGCCCTTTGGTGCCTCCCCTCCGTCTCGTACTCTGGCTCCATGTTCCCCACGGTAAAATATTGACTTTGGCTTTTGTCCCGTCCAATTCCGAGAATATTTATTTTCTGCCTTTCTGAAACCAAAAATAGAAGAAAATAGGCAACTGGCACTATGACATCTTGTTAGTAGGTTAGTACCAGAAAACATATAAGAACACCTCATAGTGTAGACAAAGCAAAGCAAAATAGATACTAAACAAGCATGGAACATCAAAAATTATAGATACGTTTCCGACGTATCAAGCCTATCAACAAAGAGCATCCTTCTAGGAAAGGTTTCATGAGATGTTGATGTGCTGCCTTTCTAACCTACACCAATGTCTTAAATTTCCTCATAATAATGACATCATTGTTGTTTTAGCCGAACCAAAAATGGTGGTACCACCCTAAGTACCACACATCCCATAGTACCGTTTAGCACCCGATAACGGCTTTAGAGTCCACCAAGCTCTTGAAAGGAACTGACAAAAAAGGTAATCTCATCCAGGCAGTACAAAATAACCCCGAATATACTAAACTCGCAAAATAACCATACACATACGACTTAGAACTCTCATCATAAAATAATATTACTACTTCAACCAAGCTGTCAACACCCGGATTTTTAATCACAGATGCTTGTTATGCCATACATCGCAATCCAAGGATTACCATTTTTGCGAGACATAACAGATTGGATATCACAGTACATCATCCATTACAAACCATACATAGGGTCTTAAACAAATAAGGATCTCATGATCCAGTTCTTAATACAATACAAGCAACGAAATAACGTAAAGATAATGATAGCATGGGCAAAGCTCCATCTTCATGGTCACGGGCAATGCTGAAGATGGGAGATGATCCTAGTTGTCGTAACCTTCCTGCTGTCCTTCTTCCTGATACTCCTCTTCATAGTCTGGCCACGGGAATAGCCAGGGACAAAGCCATGAGTACTCTTTAAGTACTCGGAAACTAATACTAATAAGTGAAGTGGTTTTGAATAGGATATACTAAGCTCTAGGGTTGTTTTGCAAAAAGCCAGATTTACCTCTACTAAGTTCAGAGGCAAATAAAACTAGTAGAAAGTTTTATAACACCTAAGTGGGAACTTGAATTTCATATCACAACTCTGTTGTGGTCAAGTCAAAGTCACAAAACATTTCATAAGTCATTTTGAAAACATCCGACGGGGGAACAGTATGGCAACTCCAACTGTCCATAACCGCGGACGCGGCTATTCGAATAGTTTGACACTCTGCAGAGATTGTACACTTTTACCACAACATTCGATACATTCGTTAGGAACAATCCTGAATTCACCATACTTAGTATGCAGATAATCAATCCTAACCTTTCAATTACAGGCCCTAGTATAGGCACCTTTCCTGTGAGTTTGGCCTCCCAACCATGACCAATTGTCATCTTGGGTACTGCACAGGTGGACAATCTTCACAAGGTAGCCTCAGCTCAGACCTTGACCGCAAGGGAACCCATACTAAGGTATATAAATTTCTAGTCAAGCCCTACCCAAATTTCGGGTATTGTGCTCGTACGGTAAAATTGGAATGGTATCGCCATCAGTTTTATAAAGGGCTAAGGCTCATGCCTTAACATTTTCATCATCAAAATCATCTGGTGTTAAAGAACACATGTCAAAACATTTCAGTAGAATGACTCATCATTCTAAGGTTTTCATAACCATTTTCACCAAGTATTCTCATCTAAAGTTGATCAAGTTTTAATGCTTAGCAGTAGCATCTATAAGTGGGGGTAGATACTAATGAGGGGTGGTAAACAAGTGGGGATTAGCTAAGTTCAATCTCATGCCTTAGGATGACATCAAGATTATCTAACTTAGGCCAAATTTTATGCTCTTTATGCTACCTTAAATTATGTTTCTAGAATCTACAAGTCACTAAGTAAACTTTTGATAGAAATCTTTTAGTAAATAAAATCAAATACTAAGCTTGCAAGTAAAAATAGGATGGTGTGTCAAGTGGGTATGATCACATATGCTTAAGGCATATAGTTGACATAGTAACAAGCAAGTAGTAGCTTGCAAGTGTTGGCTTGCAAAGATATCAGTATAAGCTTGCTAAGTTGCAAGTGTTAGCTTGCCTTGTGCAGAGCAGTGGTTGAAGTTCTCCTCGGCTTCTTCCTTGTAGTATCCTCCTTCCTCCTCGTATCCTTGGTCGGTACTAGCGTCTATAAATAAATACGAGGTACACAATCACCAAACAATACTTAACTATTTATAAACATCACACAAAGGTTCACACTAGATGATCTAGCATCATCACTAACATTACAAGAATTAAAACACTTGTCCCATTTTATTTATTTGAGAAAAGTAATTTCTACTCATTGAAAGACTACTTAAGATTTAATATTCTCCAACTCAAACATGGGATCATGTTGACACATGTCATCACCACATACTTCAGTACATGGGAATGTGATTTAAAGTGGTGTCACAATTTAATAAGGTTTAACCTTTTTATTTTTAATTAATTAAAGTGACTAGAAATGCCTATGAGGCATTCTTTTATTAGTTTATCATTATTTCTGTAAGTAAACCTATATATTTTTATATATTCTAGAAGGTATAGCTAGATGTGATTTTTGAGAGTTGGAATCAACTCAAAAGCTTTTGTGGTTGAATTTTGAAAAATGTTTGAATGAAGAAAAGTTTCTGCCTTGTTATTTTTACGATGGGTGATCTACAAATCGAAATGGTTTGAATCCAACGGGCTTGGATTAAGCATTCCAGTACCTTTCTAACAAAATTGGTTTCATGCATTTTGGTTCAGTGAATCAAGCTAGGTTGATTTTTGAATCTAGGTACAGAACTGGGTTTAAAATTAAATGAATAAATCTAAATTTGAACTAGTGGGTTGCGTGGGATATTTAACTGGGCCGACCAACTACGCATAATGCGTGCACGGGCTGTTTAAGTGAGCGACCCCACTCGTCAGTGATACAATGAGTGGCGAAGCGATACGGGGTGATCTAGGCCGCACGATCTAACTCTAATCGAACGGCGCTGGTTCATCGTCCACGTTGGGCAACGCCGGCGAAACAGAACCCTAGCGCGACCGGTGGGGGTCGTGGGAGACTCACCAGGGCTCAGGCGATGGTCGGCGACGGGGGCGAACGACGAATTCGACGACAGTGATTCTCCTGGTACCGACAGCTTCTCCCGGGCCGGCTCCTGTCGACGGCGCCTCTCCTCCTCTGCAGCGGCGAACTCCGATGAAATTCCGGCCACCTGGTGCTCTCCTTTCTCTGGGAGTGAGTGGGGGGTATCAGTGAGAGGTGGGGAGTGAACTAGTGTGAAGAAAACGAGCGGGGGAGGTCTCCTTTTATAGTTTCTGAAGGGGACCGAACGACGCGGGTGGAGCTCGTCGGTGTCGACGGCATAGAGTGCTACTAGCATGGGCGACGATAGGGGGTGGTGTTGTGCTCCCTGGTGAAGCTCAACGACGTGGTGGAAAGGCGTGGGGCGGTGCGAGATGGTCGGAACATCGCGGCGCTCTGGGCGGGTCCGACGATGATTTTAATGGCGCACAACATGCATGGTCCACATGGCGGCGAACGAGGTTGTATGGCGGGGTGCTGGGGTGCTGGCGATAAAGTCTGCAAGTGGCGAGGGCGGCTCGCAGTCTGTAGTCTGGTGTCGCTGACGGCGCACTGACGCGCTCTCGGCTCGCACGCAGAGAGACCGGGCGCGTGCTTGGCGGGTGGTCCAGTGGCTGGCTGCGCTCGGGGCTTGGACAGGAAGTGGCGGTGGACGGTGGTCAGTGCTCCAGACATGCTTACTAGGCTTGGTGCTTCTCCTAGCTGGCTGTCGACATGTGGGTGGCAAGTTAGGCTCGGCATGGTCACCATTAATGGCTATGCCAAGCTCACAGTGGTGCTAAGGCTTGTTAATTGAGCTAGATAATCTACTGAGAGTATAGAGTGAGCTAGCGAGGGAACCAGGTTGGCCAAAATCACTGCTCCTAATAGTGTTTTGTGTTTGTTTGTTTGTTGCAAACAAGGTGTTTGACAAAATGGTCGAAAGAAATTCAAATTTGAATTTTGGATTCAAACTTGGTGGGTTTGCTAGGTACATACTAGGGAGTATCTGGTTAGTTGGATTGGTCAAGGGGCACTGGTTTGGTAGGGTTTTGAAAATGTGTGATCTTCACATATGTTAAAGATTCAATTTTGAATTGTCATTTGAATGGGGTTGCTAAATGTTTCTGCAAGTTTGAAAGGTGGGATTTGATTCACTTTTACTTGGTCTAGCAAGGGGTGAAAATAATTGGAGAAGTTTCTGTTTGAAATCTTGGACTAGAAACACTTAAAGTGACCTAGTGAGCAAGATTGGCAAAAATGACCATTTGCTTTATTTGATTTTATCTTTATTTGTTCTGCTTGGAAATGTTTTATATGATGTTATATTCATCTTTAAACCATTTTTTGCTATTTAGTTGAATCACACAAGTCCATTCATGCATTCATCAAATCATCACATACACATATGCATTCCTTGGTTTTTATATAATCAAAGTTTTTGTTAACCCTAATTTTAGTGATTAGAGTTTGATGATCATTGTTTCATATTTTTGGGATGTTACAAACCTTCCCTCCTTAAACGAAATCTCATCTCGAGATTTGAAAAAGAAGAAAAAAGATTACCTAGGATTTAAAGAGATCGGGAAACTCTGTCCTGATGTGATCTTCTTGCTCCCAGGTAGCTTCTTATTCAGTGTGGTTGCTCCACTGAATCTTGATAAACTTAATGCTTCGGGTTCTGGTGGTTCTGAAAGCTTTTTTCCAAAATACGGATGGGTACTTTGGGATATGTCAGGTCGTCGTTGATCTCTATGGTCCGGTGATCGATGTTCTTGAATACTTCAGTCTTCTCCGGAACTTCAAGGCATTTGCGAAGTAACGATATATGGTACAGATTGTGCACTGCTGACATTTCCTCTGGCAGCTCCAATTGATATGATACTTCTCCTCGACGATTCAGAATCTTGAAGGGTCCGATATATCTGGGGGCTAACTTTCCTTTGAGCTGGAAACGCTGCATTCCCTTCAAAGGCGACACTCTGAGATACACAAAATCTCCGATATTGAAGGCGAGGTCTCGACGTCTCTTGTCAGCATAACTCTTATGTCTTGACTGGGCGGTCTTGAGGTGCTCACGAATCTTGTGAACTTTCTCTTCTGCTTCTCGTAGGATGCCGGGTCCGAAAATCTTACTCTCTCCTACTTCTGACCAATTCAAAGGGGTGCGACACTTCCTTCCATACATGAACTCAAATGGGGCCATTTGCAAACTAGCTTGATAACTGTTGTTATATGAAAATTCTGTGAAAGGCAGACAGTCTTCCCATTTAGATCCATACTCTAGCACACATGCTCTCAACATATCTTCGAGTATTTGATTTACTCGCTCCGTTTGTCCATCGGTCTAAGGGTGATACGTTGTGCTAAAATACAGTCGGGTTCCTAAACCTTCTTGGACCTTCTTCCAGAATCTCGAGGTAAACTGGGTTCCTCAATCTGATATGATATTCTTGGGAACTCCGTGCAAACTGACGATTCTAGCGATGTATAACTCTGCTAGCTTTGAGCTCTGGTAGGTGGTCTTGACTGGTAAGAAATGAGCTACCTTGGACAATCTGTCAACTATGACCCAAATAGAGTCATTTCCCCTACTAGAAGTAGGCAATCCGATGATAAAGTCCATTCCAACTGAATCCCATTTCCATTCCAGAATTTGCAATGGTTGCAACAGTCCTGCAGGTCTTTGATGTACCGCCTTGACTCTCTGACAAATATCACACTTGGCGATATAGCTTCCGATTTCTCTCTTCATATTATGCCACCAAAATTGCTCCTTCAAGTCCTGATACATCTTTGTTCCTCCGGGGTGGATAGAATAAAGAGTATCATGGGCCTCCTTTAAAATAACTTCTTTCAACTCTGAATATGCTGGTACACAGAGACGTCCTTTGTACCAAAGAACTCCTTCTTCGTCTTCGGTGAATCCGGGTACTTTGCCTGTACCGATACGGCGTTTGATTCCGTCGATACTAGCATTTCCTTTCTGCGCCTCCTTGATCTGACTGATCAAAGTGGGTTGGAGTTCTATGCTAGACAAAAATCCTTCACTCACTAATTCCATTCGGAAATCTTCCATCTCTTTGTGCAAACTGGGTTGCTCCTTCAAAATCATGGAGTTCAAGCGACACGGCAATCTGCTAAGGGCATATGCTACCACATTGGCTTTACCGAGGTGATAGTGAATGTCCATATCATAGTCCTTGATTAGCTCAATCCATCTTCTCTGCCTCATATTCAGCTCCTTCTGAGTGAATATATACTTCAGGCTCTTGTGATCCGAATAAATCTCACAACGGTTTCCCATCAGATAATGCCTCCATGTCTTCAGGGCTAGAACTACGGCCGCGAGTTCAAGGTCATGAGTAGGATAATTCTGTTCATTTTGCTTCAGTTGTCAGGATAGATAAGATATAACTTTGCCTTCTTGCATTAGCACACATCCGAGACCGATCTTGGATGCGTCACAATATAAATCAAAGGGCTTCGTGATATCCGGCATGATCAAGATTGGGGCTGAAATCAATCTCCTCTTGAGTTCCTAAAAACTCGCTTCACATTTGTCCGTCCATTCAAACTTCTTGTCCTTCTTCGGCAATTGAGTCATGGGTCTTGCAATACTCGAGAATCCTTCTACAAACTAGCGGTAGTATGCCGCTAATTCGAGAAATGCACGAACTTGGGTTTGAGTGGTTGGGGCTTGCCAATCTTCAACATCCTTCACCTTCGTAGGGTCAACAGCAATTCCTCCGGCTGATACAATATGTCCGAGGAATCCTACCTCGTGTAACCAGAATTCACATTTTCTAAACTTGGCATACAACTGATGCTCTCTAAGTGTTCCAAGAATGATCCTTAGGTGTAGCTCATGTTCTTCTTCTGATTTGGAATAAATTAGAATGTCATCGATGAAAACAATGACAAACTTATCCAGGAAGTCCATAAAAATCTTATTCATGAGGTTCATGAAATAAGCGGGGGCATTGGTTAATCCAAAAGACATGACAATATACTCGTATAATCCATATCTGGTATTAAAGGCAGTCTTGGGAATATCCTCTGCGTGAATCTTGAGTTGATGATAGCCAGTTCTAAGATCAATCTTAGAAAACACTTTGGCACCAGTCAACTGGTCAAACAGGTCTTCTATTTTTGGCAACGGGTACTTGTTCTTGATGGTGACATTATTCAACTTCCGATAATCCATACACAAATGGTTACCTACATCTTTCTTGTCCATAAACAAAACAGGTGATCTCCATGGTGACGCACTTGGTTGAATCAATCCAATTTCCAGTATGCCATCCAGTTGCTTCTTCAGTTCCACTAGTTCAGACGGGTTCATACTATATGGTCTCTGGGCTATGGGTCCGGTTCCAGGTATTAGTTCAATGATAAACTCGATATCCCGATCTGGGGGCATACCGTGCAAAACATCTGGAAATACATCGGGGTATTCACAGACTATCCGGACTTGGTCAATGGTTGGCTGGGCTATACTCTTGTTGCACTTGCATTGACGGGGCAAGGTTTCAGATACATGCTCGACTGATATTTCGGCTATGCTGGTCATGGTTATGGCTTTCTTGGCATAGTCAATTAATCCTTTGTGTTTGGACATCCAATCCGTTCCTAGTACTACTTCCAAACCTTTAGTTCCGAGTACTATTAGATTAGCATAAAAATCTATGCCATGGATTTGGATAGGTACGACTTTGCAAATTTGTCTAGCTTTGGTGGTTGAACCAGGTATTTGAACAATCATAACATGCTTCAATTTGGTTGGTTGAATCTTACTAGTGCATGCAAATTCTTCAGTAACAAATGAGTGCGATGCTCTAGAATCAAACAACACTCTTGCAAGTACTGAGTTAACAGAAAACATACCCAGCACGACATTTGGCGCTTCTTGGGCTTCTTTAGCATGCACGAGAAAGAGACGGTCGTTGCGGTTGAGCGAGTTCCCTGAGGCAAACCTTCTTCCGGGCTAAACACGACGCTGCTGCTGAGCTGGGGCATTTGCATTGGGGGCTGCGGCAATCTTCTTGGGGCACTCATTGGAATAGTGACCCTTGGTTCCACATTCATAACAAGTCACTTGCGACTTGTCCTTTGCTGCAACAGGCACAACATTGTTCTAGTCCTTGGGGCAGTGTTGGTGTTGGTGGCGACATTGTTGTTGTTGAACTTAGGTGGTGCACGGTTGAAATTGCTGGGGTTGTCGGGGTTGTTGTGATTTCCTCCGGGCCTTGGGTTTCCACGGTTGGGATAGGTGGGACGGTTCATAGGGGGTTTGTTGTTTCTTGGGGAAAATCATAGAGATGGGTTGGGGCGATACTTTGGTGTATGGTGGGTTCCTAGTTGATGCATCATGCGACGCTTGCGGTTCTCACTAGCTTGGTTAATCTTTCCTTCCATCTGAATGGCAGAGTCAACTAAGGCTTCAATATCTACAAAGGATATTGACTAACACTGTCTGCATCTCATCGTGCAGACCATTCAGGAATCTCTCCTTCTTCTTGGCTTCAGTGTCTATCTCATCTGGTGCATACCTAGCCAATGACAAGAATTTGTCACGGTATTCCACTATTGTCATCCTTCCTTGCTTCAGTTCCTTGAATTCATCTCTCGTCCTCTTGATCAAACCCGGTGGCACATGGGTTCTGCTGAACTTGACTTTGAACTCTTCCCAAGTCATCAACTGACCTCCTGTCATTGCGCGAATACTGTTCCACCATGCTCTTGCATCTCCGGCCAGATAGTGGGTAGCAAACAACACTTTCTCGTTGGCTTCCACTCCTGCAACTTCCAGATTGTTCTCCATGGTTTGCAACCAATCATCTGCATCTAGGGGCTCTTCTGACTTAGTGAAAACAGGTGGATTGGTGTTCTAGAAATTCTTGAGCTTAGATTTCCATGGCCTTGATTGTTGTTGGCCATCTGAGCTATCTATTGAAGGGTGGCTAAGTTTGCTTGACGTTCGGCTCTTTCGGCTTCGCGGTCAGAAACCAACATTTGCAAGAGTTGCAACATCGGGTCCGGGGCTGAATTGCTTCCTCCACGAGGCATCTGAAGATGTAGATAGATCATGAGAAAAAGAGGGAAATTTCTAAGGTTTGGGGGTTTTAAAGTTTGACTCAGATTTTTCTAGCAACTTGCTTTTCATTCATTCATTCATAGCACATGATACAAACACACACCACCACAAAGAAAAACATATGGTTTTAAGAACCATTCTGTGAAGCTATGATACAGTGGGACCGACTACAACTCACTAACGCTAGTGCTCAAGTGCTACTATTCCTCGGAGTCAGTGTCCTCATCATCCTCATCATCATCATCGATGAAGGCGAATTCATCCTCATCGGTGAAGAAGTCCATGGCCTGATCCTCCAGAAAGTCATCATCATCACTGAGATAGGAGTACGGGTCTCCACGAAGGTCTTCCTCTGCATTCTCCCTCTCCTCCAACTGCATGTCTCTCTCGTGGATGGTCTCCTCCAAATCCGTGATCCGGTGGCGAAGACGAGAAATGATGTGCTCCTTCTTGTCAAGCTGACGGCGACGAGACTTGTGATCCTTCACTAGCATGGCGATGGTCTGATCCTTCTTGGCGGCGATGGCGTACTTGTGGTTGGCATAGGAATGGGCATTGTCCAACTCCTTCTGACGGTCATACATCATGAAGCTGAGGTGGTCCAATCGATTCTTCAGCTCGTGGTGGTATGGGGCGTCCAGTGGCTGTCCCATAACATCACGCCTTGGGTAGAACTCAAAGCGGGTACCCTTGATTTGATTGATACTCTGCCCACACAGACGGGCAAGAGCTTCCTGCATGGCCCTGGCAAGTCCATAGAACCAGTTGTTCTCTCTTAAGGTGAACTGAATTCCCTCTGCAGTGGGGAGTTCAATCTTTCCTTGGAGACTTGCAACAACTAACCACTGCAAATCTTCTCCTTACTGATCATTGAGCTGAGCTCCGAAGAACTCGGGGTGTGGACGCTCCAGCATCTCTGATAGCTGGTCCAAGTCACGCTCAAAGATGAGGTCTCCTCCATTCCTCAACTAATAAAACTTGTTGTACTTCACGTCCATCTATAAGAATATATGATGAGTAAGTTAGTAGAGTGATCAAGTGTGTCAAATTTTATGTAAGTTTGCAAGAATTTTTGAGGAACATGAATTTTCATGAAAGAGTATAAGTGATAAGAATAAGAATAAGTTTTTGTAAATACTCACTTCTTTGGTTTTGAAACTAAGTTTTTTATTCAAACGTCCATTCTAACTAGGGTCTCCTATGGTCAGGATGGCTCCGATACCAACTTGTCAACACCCGTATTTTTAATCACAAATGCCTGTTATGCCATACATCGCAATCCAAGGATTACCATTTTTGCGAGACATAACAGATTGGATATCATAGTACATCATCCATTACAAACCATACATAAGGTCTTACACAAATAAGGATATCATGATCTAGTTTTTAATACAATTCAAGCAGCGAAATAACGTAAATATAATGATAGCATGGGCAAAGCTCCATCTTCATGGTCACGGGCAATGCTGAAGATGGGAGATGATCCTAGTTGTCGTAACCTTCCTGCTGTCCTTCTTCCTGATACTCCTCTTCATAGTCTGGCCACGGGAATAGCCAGGGACAAAGCCATGAGTACTCTTTAAGTACTCGGAAACTAATACTAATAAGTGAAGTGGTTTTGAATAGGATATACTAAGCTCTAGGGTTGTTTTGCAAAAAGCCAGATTTACCTCTACTAAGTTCAGAGGCAAATAAAACTAGTAGAAAGTTTTATAACACCTAAGTGGGAACTTGAATTTCATATCACAACTCTGTTGTGGTCAAGTCAAAGTCACAAAACATTTCATAAGTCATTTTGAAAACATCCGACGGGGGAACAGTATGGCAACTCCAACTGTCCATAACCGCGGACGCGGCTATTCGAATAGTTTGACACTCTGCAGAGATTGTACACTTTTACCACAACATTCGATACATTCGTTAGGAACAATCCTGAATTCACCATACTTAGTATGCAGATAATCAATCCTAACCTTTCAATTACAGGCCCTAGTATAGGCACCTTTCCTGTGAGTTTGGCCTCCCAACCATGACCAATTGTCATCTTGGGTACTGCACAGGTGGACAATCTTCACAAGGTAGCCTCAGCTCAGACCTTGACCGCAAGGGAACCCATACTAAGGTATATAAATTTCTAGTCAAGCCCTACCCAAATTTCGGGTATTGTGCTCGTACGGTAAAATTGGAATGGTATCGCCATCAGTTTTATAAAGGGCTAAGGCTCATGCCTTAACATTTTCATCATCAAAATCATCT
Organism: Avena sativa; assembly: GCA_916181665.1. Classification (NCBI taxonomy): domain Eukaryota; kingdom Viridiplantae; phylum Streptophyta; class Magnoliopsida; order Poales; family Poaceae; genus Avena; species Avena sativa. The sequence goes on from OV702282.1 coordinate 204,753,938, forward strand.
GGTGTTAAAGAACACATGTCAAAACATTTCAGTAGAATGACTCATCATTCTAAGGTTTTCATAACCATTTTCACCAAGTATTCTCATCTAAAGTTGATCAAGTTTTAATGCTTAGCAGTAGCATCTATAAGTGGGGGTAGATACTAATGAGGGGTGGTAAACAAGTGGGGATTAGCTAAGTTCAATCTCATGCCTTAGGATGACATCAAGATTATCTAACTTAGGCCAAATTTTATGCTCTTTATGCTACCTTAAATTATGTTTCTAGAATCTACAAGTCACTAAGTAAACTTTTGATAGAAATCTTTTAGTAAATAAAATCAAATACTAAGCTTGCAAGTAAAAATAGGATGGTGTGTCAAGTGGGTATGATCACATATGCTTAAGGCATATAGTTGACATAGTAACAAGCAAGTAGTAGCTTGCAAGTGTTGGCTTGCAAAGATATCAGTATAAGCTTGCTAAGTTGCAAGTGTTAGCTTGCCTTGTGCAGAGCAGTGGTTGAAGTTCTCCTCGGCTTCTTCCTCGTAGTATCCTCCTTCCTCCTCGTATACTTGGTCGGTACTAGCGTCTATAAATAAATACGAGGTACACAATCACCAAACAATACTTAAATAGTTCTAAACATCACACAAAGGTTCACACTAGATGATCTAGCATCATCACTAACATTACAAGAATTAAAACACTTGTCCCATTTATTTTATTTGAGAAAAGTAATTTCTACTCATTGAAAGACTACTTAAGATTTAATATTCTCCAACTCAAACATGGGATCATGTTGACACATGTCATCACCACATATTTCAGTACATGGGAATGTGATTTAAAGTGGTGTCACAATTTAATAAGGTTTAACCTTTTTATTTTTAATTAATTAAAGTGACTAGAAATGCATATGAGGCATTCTTTTATTACTTGATCATTATTTCTGTAAGTAAACCTATATATTTTTATATATTCTGAAAGGTATAGTTAAATGTGATTTTTGAGAGTTGGAATCAACTCAAAAGCTTTTGTGGTTGAATTTTGAAAAATATTTGAATGCAGAAAAGTTTCTGCCTTGTTATTTTTACCATGGGTGATCTACAAATCGAAATGGTTTGAATCCAATGGGCTTGGATTAAGCATTCCAGTACCTTTCTAACAAAATTGGTTTCATGCATTTTGGTTCAGTGAATCGAGCTTGGTTGATTTTTGAATCTAGATACTGAACTAGGTTTGAAATTAAATGAATAAATATAAATTTGAATTAGTGGGTTGCGCGGGATGTTTAACTTGGCCGGCCCACTACGCACAGTGTGTGCACGGGCTGTTTAAGTGAGCGACCCCACTCGTCAGTGAGACAACGAGTGGCGAAGCGGTACGGGGTGATCTAGGCCGCACGATCTAACTCTAATCGAACGACTCTGGTTCATCGTCCACGTCGGGCAGCGCCGGCGAGACAGAACCCTAGCGCGACTGGTGGGGGTCGTGGGAGGCTTACCGGGGCTCAGGCGATGGTCGGCGACGGGGGAGAACGACGAAGTCAACGACGGTGATTCTCCTGGTACCGGCAACTTCTCTCGGGGCGGCTCCAATCGACGGCGCCTCTCCTCCTCTACAGCGACGAACTTCGATGAAATTCCGGCCACCTGGTGCTCGCCTTGCTCCGGGAGTGAGTGGGGGGTATCAGTGAGAGGTGGGGAGTGAACTAGTGTGAAGAAAACGAGCGGGGGAGGTCTCCTTTTATAGTGGCTGAAGGGGACCGAACAGCGCGGGTGGAGCTCGTCGGTGTCGACGACACAGAGTGCTACTGGCATGGGCGACGATAGTGGGCGGTGCTGTGCTCCCTGGCGAAGCTCAACGGCGTGGTGGCAAGGCGTGGGGCGGTGCGAGATGGTCAGAACGTCGCGACGCTCTGGGCGGGTCCGACGATGATTTTAATGGCGCACAGCGTGCATGGTCCACGTGGCGGCGAACGAGGTTGTCTGGCGAGGTGCTGGGGTGCTGGCGATCAAGTCTGCAAGCGGCGAGGGCGGCTCGCGGTCTGTGGTCTGGTGTCGCTGACGGCGCACTGACGCGCTCTTGGCTCGCACGCAGAGAGACTGGGCGCGTGCTTGGCGGGTGGTCCAGTGGCTAGCTGCGCTCGGGGCTTGGACAGAGAGTGGCGGTGGACGGTGGTCAGTGCTCCAGACATGCCTGCTAGGCTTGTTGCTTCTCCTAGCTGACTATCGACATGTGGGTGGCAAGTTAGGCTCGGCATGGTCACCATTAATGGCTATGCCAAGCTCACAGTGGTGCTAAGGCTTGTTAATTGAGCTACATCATCTATTGAGAGTATAGAGTGAGCTAGAGAGGGAACCAGGTTGGCCAAAATCACTGCTCCTAATAGTGTTTTCTGTTTGTTTTTTTGCTACAAACAAGGTGTTTGATGAAATGGCCGAAAGAAATTCAAATTTGAATTCTGGATTCAAACTTGGTGGGTTTGCTAGGTACATACTAGGGAGTATCTGGTTAGTTGGATTGGTCAAGGGGCACTGGTTTGGTTGGGTTTTGAAAATGTGTGATCTTCACATATGTTAAAGATTGTCATTTGAATCGGGTTGCTAAATGTTTCTGCAAGTTTGAAAGGTGGGCTTTGATTCACTTTTACTTGGTCTAGCAAGGAATGAAAAGAATTGGAAAAGTTTCTGTTTGAAATCTTGGACTAGAAACACTTAAAGTGACCTAGTGAGCAAGATTGGCAAAAATGACCTTTTGCTTTATTTGATTTTATCTTTATTTGTTTCTGCTTGGAAATGTTTTATATGATGTTATATTTATCTTTAAACCATTCCTTGCTATTTAGTTGAATCACACAAGTCCATTCATGCATTCATCAAATCATCACATACACATATGCATTCATTTGGTTTTTATATAATTAAAGTTTTTGTTAACCCTAATTTTAGTGATTAGAGTTTGATGATCATTGTTTCATATTTTTGGGATGTTACACAAGCTGTTTATGATTTCACGTTTGAAAAGGAATTCCTTACATGAAATTTATCTGAAAACAAAAGCATTGTAACTTGTGTAAACCATGTGTGAGGTTTAAAAGTCTATTTTTTTCATTTATAGAACTTTCATTCTAAACAATCTAAGTAGAATAATATCATGCGTAGTAGATATAAATACAACAAATTAATAATTCAAAAATGGTATATACCTTACATATCCACCTGTTGGACGTGTAAGTATTGAAAAATATCAACATATCATTAAGAAAAAGGAGAAAACATTTGACAATGAAGCAAGGTGCTTTGTTTGTAGCGTATAATTATAATTTTAAGCAAGACAACACCTCCCCCCTTTGACACATGTGAGAGATCCACAATATGTCATTGCTATGAACTTTCATAGAGTATTTTTCAACCTATATAGATACAAACGATATGAAGAATTATCCGGTCGGTAGGAACTTTTCACATGAACTCGAACCATATAGTGTAGTTGACAAGTGTTAGCTAGTATTGAAAAAAAATAAGTCGTACACATGTAGATAAATACCTATAAAGATTCCGCCGGCATAGCGGAAGTTCATTATATCTTGATTAAAATGTGTTCAATATTTTTTCCAGATGTATCCTTACAAAACTATTTTTGGTTTAACTCATAGTACCATCGACTACACTAGAATGATAACAATAAATGGATGAAGCTACTGATGTAATTGGCTCAAAAATCAGAATCCAACTGGCACGACTATTGCTGGTTGCATATTAATGTATATATATTCTACGATTGTGAAGAAGAATATTGACCAACCTTCTATTTTTTCCAAGATTATTGAAGGTTGACACTAAGTTTCTTTATAATCTGAATGACCAGTCAAAAACCTTTTTTTTCACGGGTACCAGTCAAAAACCTTAAGATAGGCACCACCATTTTGTATTTTATTTTAATTATCAAAAAAGCACACAGAACTTACTCGAGAGCAATGACAACCAAGTTAATTTGTGACCATTGATTTTTAATTCAATATACCACGAGTAGCCAACTAGGAAAGCTCCCTTGCTTTGGTTGCATGCATGTGAAAGATAACTAAACGATGATGACCAAGGAGGGTCTCTTCTGTTGGGAGGCACGCAAAGAGATTGGAGAGAAATTTCCGAGAGAGCCAAACCAGACCAAAGTGTTCCATCGCCATCGGTAGTTTTTAAAATTTGATACCGACTCTACAAGACTAGGAATAATCATCATCGTTAATACTTAGATGGTATAGCATATCGTACCTGATTGGAAATTCTGTTTGGTCAGCGTGGACTAAAGCCTATGAGAATCCAAGTTATCTTTTTTTAACATTAAGATATACTCCCTTCGTTTAGAAATATAAAACGTTTTAGGTTTGGATGTAAATGTATCTAGACATCTTTTAATGTCTAGATTTATTTGAACCTATACATTAAAGATGTTTAGATATATTAGCTTCACTAACCTAAAACATCTTATATTTCCAAACGGAGGGAGTATTAACGTTAATGAGCATAGTACATCGATGCTCTAAGAAACAAAGCAAGATACAGACGAGAAAAGTGACACAACCCCAAAACAAAAGATGATAACTCGTGATGCCGACACCAAATACTACAAAAGGAATCAAACGGAGATCACCCATCCGTCAACAACTTGGATCTGAAAGTGCCGCATTTGTAGCCTTGGAGAGCCTCTATGCTTCATATCAGTTGATGTCCCGTGGGTGGCTCTTCGGATAGTCTATCTGGCGTATGCATCCAAGGTAGAGGAGTACTGCGCTGTAGATACCGAATGTCCTTCACCGAGCTCAAACTCAGGTGTCCCCGCAGTTGAATCTGAGGAACTACATCAGAAGTGTTGTCGTCCACTTCCAGTGAATCAACCTGAACTAAACTTGAAAGAAAGATCTTGCTCAATTCAGTATATATCATTGCCATCGATTTGCTTCAGTGTCATATATACCTTATTCTCATGTGACTACAATTCAGTAATAGGGACCTCCTCAATATTGGTGACAATTGAACCATTAGTTCTGCCCTTGACTGACAATACGTATGTGTGAATTATGTTGATATTCTCTTGACTCCATAGATTCACATAAAGTTGTTGATTCCAACCAAACTAGTCCAAGTTCTGGGCATCATGTTGAATTGACCCTAAAGCAGACTCCGCAATCGCCAATTCATAAATAGAAGCAAAGACCGCATGCCCAAAATTGGAGATCAGAGCACAACCCTAGCTTGCCCCGAGCCAGTCCACCACAGACACCGCTGCAGTCCCCGAGTCCTTCTCTCCCTTGCCACCGTGGTTGACCGAGAGGAGAATCGGAGCACTGAGGCCACCGTGATAGAACTAGTGACGCGAATTGAAGAGGATGCCCTCTATGCGCTCCATATCATCCTCCCTTCTTGGGAGAAGTTCGAAGAAGTCGGTCGCAGACCGCTAGGTGCCACGCCACTGCAGCGGGAACTATATACACCACACTGAAGTAGCAGGTGGTGTGGAGCTGCTCTGTTTCCTTCCCTCGCCTCCACGGCTGGCTAGAAGAAGCATCACCACCCGATATCTCCACTCCTCAAAGCAGCGACCATCAATCTTGACCTCCAGATGTAGAGGAAGCACATCGAGTTTATTCCACGAGAATGCTATAGATGAACTCATTTCCGTCTCTGTCTTCATCCTTCGAAGCACCACGACAAGGAGCAAAATCACCATTGACCACCGAACGCAGCTCGAATGCCTCCATGGCGTCAATCCCCTCGGCACAGCGCTAGTCTCGACTAAGGAAAACACCTCACACCCTAAACTACTAAACTCACACCTAATATTCAGAGATTTATCGCCGGCGCCTCGCCTCAGCTCTCTCCAGGCGGCATCGCTGCCGAAGATGGCCTCTGTTTGGCCCGAGTGAGAGAAACTATCCCGCATCTACTATTCACATGAAAAGAGGGAGAGGATAGAATGAGAGCCCCCTCATATAAATCCAAGTTACCTTAAGCCTCCACTTGTCACTAAGCTATGTATTTTAATTCAAATATCACATGTGAGCTTAGAAATCAACTTTTTTTTTGCGTGGTTGAAATTAATGATGCACCTGACTTAACACACCATGAGTTTGATAGAAATAATCCAAACACATTCCACATTGTGAATACTAAAGTTTAATTGATTTTTTTTTTAAAAAATTAGACGTTTGATTGCAAAACCTAAACTGAACTATAACCAGGGGCTCCATCAGGGTGCAGGTGGGAGTGGGCTGCCCGCGGAGGCCACTACCCAAGCCCATATAAAAGGCTATGCGGGACACCCGCGGGTAAACAAGAAAAAAATAGTTGGTTTCCGTGGGAAGCCCACGATCGAACGCGAACATTAAAAAAGCTACTTCGATCCAAATTAATATTTTTATATTTGTCTAGATTCGAATATATCTAGAATATTTAGTGCTAGATACATCCGAATCTAGCCAAATATGAGTACATTAATTTGGATCGAAAAGAGTAGAAATTTCTCAATCAAGCAAATATTATGTCTAGTAAAAAAAATGGCGAGTCACTCAAAAAATGGAAAAAATAATTAATACATTGAAGTGCTAAATGTTGATTGTATTATATACTAAAATATTTTTATAAACATTATACAAACAATAATTACAGTAACATATTTGCGGGCATATGTTGGTATACGTGGGATAGTGAACACCCGCATAAGTTTCGTGGGCTTCCATGGACTTCCGTGAGACACCCATTTAAATTATGTGGGACTGTGCGGGCGTATGCGTACTTCCCGCGGGCAGTCCCACCTGCACCCCTTAGGCTCCACCCCGTTCCCGCTGAGACCGACATGCCAGCAGCAAGAGAGCGCCACGTACACCGCTAATCCACCGGGTCCCTATTCTCACCGGGCCCGCATGTCATTATTTTTCAAGTAAAGTACACCAGACAGCCAAACAGCTACCGCACAGCGACAGGGTGCTCTTTTTCTCATAACCAAACCACGCGGCGTTTCTTCCACGGCCTGGCCTGGCGAGCGAGAGAATTACCGTTTCACCCTCACGGCCTTCCCACGACCATCCTTACCCGTACACCCACCTCATGCACCAGAGACACATCGCGCCGTCGCTAGCAAGCACCAGGACGTTCGCGTTCTCTGGCTGCACCACTATGGACCGGGTGCAGGCAATGTTTGGTTCCCCCAGAGAGGAATTCCTGTCATTTCCACCGTCGGATATTCCCCTCACTCCCTGCACCTACTGCACCAAACCGTATGCCGCCTTAGCCACGAATATTGCCTCGTGATACCATCAAGCGTATGCACCGGGTCCACGCGGGAGCGAGCCGCAGCCTCCGCCCATCCTCCTCTTTGACCCTTGTACTACTCCCTCCCCGCCTCGAGCTCCCCCGACGCACATACCTACCCTACCCGCATCTACTCCTCCTCCGGCTCCGAGCAAAAAACCACGCGCCGCCTCTCCCCCGCGCCGCCGTTGACCGGAGCTTGACAGCCGCCATGGACCCGCGCTTCCCGCCACCGGCGCCGTCCTCCGCCGGAGGGGGCGGGGTCGCGCAGCGCGGCCACCGGCGAGCCCACTCGGAGACCTTCATCCGCTTCCCTGACACGGACCTGCTGCTCGACCCGGACAGCGACTTCTCCTTCTCCGACCTCGACTTCCCCTCCCTCTCCGACGACTCCCCCGCCGTCTCCTCAAATCACACCTCGCATCCCCCGCCGCTGCCGCCGCAGGGGGCTGCTGCTGCTGCTGCGTCCCCGTCGCCGGCGCCGCGGCCGCCTGGTGGGGGTGGTGCGCACATGAGGAGCCTCTCGCTCGACGCCGCCTTCTTCGACGGCCTCACGCTGCAGGGAGGAGGAGGTGGAGGCGGGGCTGGGCATAAGAGGAGCGGGTCCATGGATGGAGCGAGCTCGCCGTCCGAGGGCGAGTCCGCGCTCTCCGGGGGGCTGCCGGACTACGCCAAGAAGGCCATTCCAGCCGAGAGGCTCGCCGAGCTCGCGCTCCTCGACCCCAAGCGCGCAAAGAGGTGAGTTTCTCTTCAGTCTTTCCCCTTCACTTTATCCATCCAGCTAAGATTCATAGATCCAAAGGTAATTTGCTGCTGCTTCTGCTGCCCTGCGTTATAGAGATCTGGCTCCTTGCTGTGCTGCCTACTTTTGAGTTCTAGGGTTTCCTCTGGTTCAGTAGAGTCATGTTCTAGGTGTGGTTTCATCATTCTTGGTCATGGTCTCCGGTGTGCAGGATTCTGGCAAACAGGGTATCGGCCGCAAGGTCCAAGGAAAGGAAGATCAAGTACACTGGCGAGCTGGAGAGGAAGGTGCAGACGCTGCAGACAGAGGCAACCACGCTCTCGGCACAGCTCACGCTTCTTCAGGTTTGTATAATTGCTTTACGTTCTCTGTATTCGATGCTACTAGTATGATTGTTTGAGCCAGACCAAATTATTTGACTCTGTTTATAACTGCAATAAAGGTGAAGGAGATATTCTATCTGATTAGTCTACACTAGTTAGTTGCTTTGCTTGCTGTGTCAGACAGGTGTGGCAATTGGATTGGTAACTTGTACGAACCTGACTAACTCCAAGCTTGCGTGCTGACATAAGCAACCAGGATAAACAAATGATTGCTTCTACTTACAACTTCTTGTGATCTGTTATAGTAATATTTCATTCTCTTCCCAAATAATATATTTCATTAGTTTAGCTTATCTGTTCCCCTCATGTAACTTGGCTTTCTACACTGTTCTCATTAACGGAGCTGTTGACATTTCTATGACCTTTTCCTTAAACGTCAGTAACTAGTTTCTCTCCTTAGAGTTAGTTATTACAGACATTATCTTTGTTTACCCTATCAAGGGAATTTTGTAAAGTTCACTTCAATACTGTCCACTTGCATTTTTCTGATATTCGAGAGTCCCAAAATATCTTGTGTTCCATACCTTTGGGTAAGAGATCATGCATCACCTTTTGTGTTATGATTCCCACATGATATTCTGTGACAATTGCAATTCTATGTTTCCCAATTCCCACGACTTGGCTCTTTTGAAGTTTTTAGTGCTTTTGATAATTGACCGTTCAAGCATAGTTGATGCAAGTCTCCATTAGTAGAAGTTAGTTTTCACATGGTGCTGTTTTCTCATTTTGATATTGCAAATTTCACTTCCCGAAGACTCAACAGTTTCCTACCGATTTCTATTTATTTTTCTTGTCCCACTTTTGCTTGTTATAATGAATAGTTCCTTGGATGCATCCACCCACCTTTAATGGATCTGTAGTGTGTTAATTTTAACACAACTTATGTTATAAAACTCTTCCTTGATGCACTGACTACCTGAGGGCCTGTTTGGTTTATGCCCAAGCTAACCATGCCAAATCGAGGGCGCGCCAATATTTTGGCGATGGATTTCCCAACCCCTGTTTTGCCCGCGCGTGGGCATAGAATCTAGAGTGGCCACCAAAATTTTGGCGTGGCAGCCAGGATTTGGCTTCAATCCAAATGCTAGCCTGGGGTACTAGTCAACGCCAAAATTTTGGTATGGCAACCGTTGGCCATGATCCAAACAGCCCCTGAGTACTTGGAGAACTTCCTTGGAGTAGGTTATCTTTCCAAGCTTAAAAGAACGAGACCAACCAGGACTAGCCCTTGGTGGCATATTTTTCTAGAAGCTTTCCAATAATTGTTGTTTAATGACAAACTATAAAAGTATATCATAAATCAAGTAGTTCTCTACCTGTATATCCAGTGTCTTCTACATGATCCTGTAGTGGATCTCTTGTATAGCCCTTGAATAGCTAACTGCCCCTTCATAGTTACACAAAGATAGGCGTCCATAGTATTTAGGGGGAACCTAGAATAGATGTACTTACAACTGAATGCTCTAGAGCATAATAAGCTGATCCTGTAGTTGATGTGACTAGTACATGATTTGTTGCACCCAAAAGTAGGTGATGATAATGTCGGCACCTGTCTACTTGATTGGTCAGTCATGTCAGAAACAGGGAAGTGATGCTCTACTTGAAAGATGGTTTGATTGAAGATGTTGGAACCAAATGGATGGTGTTAGGGTGAAGCTTTGGCTTGGTGGGTGGGATAGTAACATAAGATTTATCATTTTCTCTAGAAAGCTTGGCCAGTATTGAATGTCCAATTTACACTGTAAAAAGAAACAAGGAAGTGAGATTTAGTAAGACTTAATCAAGATTTAATGCTTGAATTGTCTAGGGAACATAGTAGTCTTGTACTTCTTGGTAACGTTACTTCTTATTAGGAGTTCAAAATATACTCTATTGGCAACTGTGCGTGTCATTGCTCAGCGTCAACATGGCATATCCAATGCTATCTTTTGTTGCATTTATATTTTTCTGTATCTGGTATTTATTTATTTTTGTAATCCAGAGGGACACTTCTGGTTTAACTGTCGAGAACAGAGAGCTCAAACTTCGGTTGCAGTCCATGGAAGAACAAGCTAAACTTCGAGATGGTATGTCGTTGTTTTATGAAGTTTGTTATAGTCGTTGTAATATAGACTCGGAACAAAAACTCTCTGGTTCCATGAACATTTAAGGTATCTAAGGTCGACCGATGACTAATCAGTCCTTATGACCATGAATCTATTTCATGCAGCTCTGAATGATGCCCTGAGAGAAGAAGTCCAGCGGCTTAAGATAGCGGCAGGTCAAGTTCCAAGCATGAACGGTAACCCCTTCAACAGAGGACTGCAGCATCAGCAGCAGATAAACTATTTCTCGCAGCAGCAACAGCAGCAGATGCAGTACCTAGGTGGCCAGCAAGGTCATCAGCATCACCAACACCAAAACCATCACCAGAATTCGTCCAATGGAGGCCAATCATTGAGCGGTCAGTCCCTAAGCGACTCCATGGATTACATCTAAGGAGAAAAGGGCGCATACCGACCACAACTCGGTAGCTGTAAAAAAATCTGATGTTTATCATATGCACATGGATTGAATCATATTCCTAGGGTAGCTAGCTGTTCTTTGTACCATTAATCAAGAAGATTCATCCGTGTATCGCGATCCATTATCTCCTTTTGATTTTTCTTTTGGGGATCATGCATGACTTGGCCTGAATTCTGAATGAAAAAATACTTAACAGCATGTTGTCTGTAGTTCTCACCCTGTAAAGATGTTATGGTGAATGAAATTGCTTTCTGGTTGGAGGGTAGGCTCTTTTCTGGTTCACTGATGCTAGTCGCCGATGTTACATTCAAGTAATGGAAGAGCTCGCGTTTTTGGCTACCGGCTTGAAAAAGGTACCGGTGTGAGCCTGTAGATTCGGTTGCACTGGTTTTTTTTCCAGCTGATGGCAGGAGACCCTGTGTTGGACTGGCCTCTCGCTAGTTTCAAGGTTGGACAAACTATGCTGAAAGTTGATGTGATGTAAGTACTTATGTAGGTTCACCTGTCGGCTTGAAAATGTTGTCCATCCCCACTTTCCTCCCGTCCTTTTGGCGCAGATAATAACACTGCTCGGACGCACTATGACGTTTTCCTTGAATAAAAATCCCTCCGTTTCTAAATTTAATTGAGATGTTTTGGTAGCCTAATTTAGCCTGACATCAAAATGTCTTATATTGTGGAACAGCGGTAGTTACTAATAATGATTGTTTAAATTTCTATATCCGGTTATGGGTGTTCATGTGTTCTAATAAAAAAAGAAATTTTGTGGTGCACTAGAAGAAGCTAAGAATTAATTTCTTGGCCATTTCTTCTACAAGCGTGTTTTTTCAAGTTTTCTCTGACACGAGTTTCGGTACGCCGAAGGCCCATAGACGGCACTGAGCTTTGCTCACATGCACCGTCAAGGGATGTAAAAATAAGACGGTGTTGAACTTTTTGCGGGCTTGTTTATGGGTTTTGCTTCGGCGTCACCCCCTCTCCTCCAAACTTAGGATTGGACGATACCCCTTCGTCTTTTCGCCGAAGGGTTATCAGTTAATCCTGACTGTCCTCGTGTTTTAAGTTTCATAAGTTTGTGGGAAGACAATATGGCTTTATGCCTTTTCCGCAAAAAGAAACTAAGTTTGACCAAATCTGTATAAATCTGTACAAAAATACAGCGATATCTACAACATCAAATATATATTCTACATAAATTTATTTGGTCATGAACCTTTCGCAAACCTAATGGAACTAATTTGGATTTATAGATGTTGATTTTTTTATAGATAAAGTTAAATTTTAGTTTCTTAATCTAAGATAAAGAAATAATGGTACTCCCTATAAACTATATCAGTTGTTGGTTTTTTTAAAATTTGGATAAATCTATCCTAAATAGTGTCAAGATTTATCTAAATTTAAACAAATTTAAGTCAAGTAATATGGATGGAAAAGAGTAACTAATTTAAAGTGGAGGGAGTAGTAGCATGGGGTAGCTTGGGCCAAGCTTGCCACGGCGCGGGGTGAAGGAAAATCCTAGCACCAATCAAATTTTATGGGGCATCTTGTATCCCTGCATAGTCAAATGCGCTGGCCCATTTGCTCTGACAGCACATCCGGTTGGTTTTCTTGATCGGTTCCTTCATTTTTTGGTTTTCATTAGTTTCTTTTCTTTTCTTTTTTTCTTTACACTGCCCATTTTTTATGATTTTCTTCTTGCCTTCTAAAATACATGTTCGAAATCACATTTTTTAATCCCACCGTCCCTAAATAAATGACGTATAAATATAGCTACAAATATTTTTTTCTAAGTTTGATCAAATATATAAGTTTTCTTGAAAATATATGGTACAAAATCTATATTAATGCATACACCATAAGATATATTTTCATAATGTATTTATTATAATTTTAATTTTTGATATTTCCATCTATAATTTTTGATGTTCCATGCTTGTTTAGTATCTATTTTGTTTTGCTTTGTCTACACTTTGAGGTATTTTTATATGTTTTCTGGGACTAACCTATTAACAAGATGCCATAGTGTCAGTTGCATGTTTTCTTCTGTTTTTGGTTTCAGAAAAGGCAGAAAATCAATATTCTCGGAATTGGACGGGACAAAAGTCAAAGTCAATATTTTACCGGGAGAACACGGAGCCACAAAACGAGACGGAGAAGGGCCTCGAGAGGGCCACACCCCTGGTTGCGCGACCTGGTCTGGCCTGCGCCTAGGAGGGTGCAGCCGCCTCGGGCACCCCCTCGGCCTCCCTCTTCGCCTATAAGAAGTCCCCGATACAAAAACCCTAAGTACCCGATCAATCTTCCACGAAACAGTCTGTAGCCGCCGTCACCATCGTCCCTAGATCGGGGGGGGGGGGGATCTAAAGCTCTTCCCGGCACCCTGCCGGAGGGGAGAGATCATCCCAGAGGCCTTCTTCATCACCATGCCAGCTTTCGGTATGAAGCGTGATGGTTGTTTCTCCTCCTTTGTGCTACCATGTTTAGATCTTGTGAGCTCCTCATGATCAAGATCATCTATTTGTAATCATGCATGTTGTGTTTGCAGGGATCCAATGGATATTGAGATTACTATGTTAGATTGGTTAATGATTCTATCTTATTGATTCTATCATGTATGTGTTGTTTGTGATCTTGCTTGCTCTTAGTTTCTAGTAGCTATCTTGGACAAGTAGATGCCAGTGACTCCAAGAGGGAGTATTTATGCTCGATAGCGGGTTCATGCCTCTATTTAATCTGGGAAAGTGACAGAAATCTCTAAGGTTGTAGATGTGTTGTTGCTACTAGGGAGAAAACAACAATCTCTTGTTCATGGAACAAGTGGATTGTTTAACTTACACACTTTGCTTAAAGCAGTTATCCGTTGCTTGCAACTTAATACTGGAGGGGGTTCGGATGATAACCTGAAGGTGGATTACTAGTCATAGATGCAGTTGGATGGTGGTCTATGTATCTTATTGTATTGCCCAATCAAATCTCATAGGATCATGAATGTCTAGTATTGCATTGTTATGCCTTGCTCTGTCCTGTCGATTGCCTCGCTATAATTTGTTTACCCTGCATGTTATGTTGTTTATCTTAAGTGAAGGAAATATGCCCTAGAGGCAATCATAGAGATGATTATATTTCTTATGTATCCATGAGTTATTTTAATGTTCCTTGAATATCCATATCAGGCAACTTGTATTGATTGACAATTATGTGAATTGTTTGTGAAACTCTTTACTTGTATGGTTATGTAGAGGGAGTGTCCCAACCTTTAAACAATATAAGCTGGAGTCCCCTGTGTTTACAATGCTAGTCCCTGGATCAATAGCTAGCATCCACAGTTAAGATGTAATATCAAGAAACAAAGGTCATAATACAACTTTATAACCAGGAATAACATAATTTTATTACGTCTTACATCGCTCATTTGGCTATTATATTACATTGCAGCAGAATTTCTATAAGCATGGGGTCCTTCATCTTCAAAGTGCCACAGGCAGACATGTTGGTTGTAGACTTTGTAATCCTAATCAACACACTTCACTAAATCAATCAAACCTGCAACATACAAGTTACAGCCACAAGGGTCAATACATTTTGAATTGTATTGGCAAGTGATACTATGGTAGTATAGTGGAGTCTATCATCTATATGCATTTGGCTAAGTGGAGTTGAGGCTTGCATTGCTCAAAATAGATTTTCCTTATCATTTGAAAACTCTAAGTTTTTGCTTGACAAAATCATTTTTCTCAATCAAAGATTGAAGATCCTTTAACCCTTGTTCAAACCACAAGATTTTAACTTAGAAATTTGAATGATAAGATTCTTGATTGCTTCCATGTCTTGATGCTCAAATTGTCCTTTACCAGGGACATGGCTAAGTACTTAGATTTTACACTCTGCAGAGGTGGTGCACTTTCCCCACAAGACTTGGTTTCCCAAGACAAGATCTTTCAGAAGCCTTCCCTTAGACCAAAATGGACGCGCTCCAACCTATCAAACACTACCACCAACTGTCCATATGACTAAGTTCTTGCAACCTATATGATCTAGGCAGAGCCCATAATGCCAAGTGGTTGCACTTGAAGCTTCTCAACATTTGACATCTCAAATCTCTTTGTTCCTGGGTGGCCATCCACAAGTGAGATACACAAGGTAAACCATAGACATGGGCCTTTTGAACCACTCAACCAAAATCCACCAAGCAATTACCATTCCACCCAGGTGATTCATTTACTTAGTTGTTTTATTAAACAAAAACACAAGTCCTCAGACTTAGAAATTTTTCATAGTATGGATATATATTCCACCCTTGTTTTTCTATTAGCTAAGCTAAGCTTGATAGTCGTAGGCATCTTGACATAGGAATTTCTACTAAGGTTTCATCTACTAGGATTTCCTATAGCAAGGTTTATACTTAGCAAAATTCCATGCAAGTTTACTTAGAGAAAATCACTAATGCATAGTGAAAGGAATGGGACAAAAAGTATGAAGCATCACTTGCCTTTTTGGTAGAGGGTATAAGTTCACTCCTTGTCCTTGCAGCAATCACACTCTTCAAGTCACTACAAGTCAATCAAGCAAGGCACAAACTCAATCTACCAATCAAGCAAAACACCACATAAAATGACAAAGTCAAAGTAATGCATGCAAGAGGTTTCACCAAATACATTTTTGAATCCACCTAATGGATCATAAACATTTGGGTACACCTAATGGTCATTTTGTAAAGTGGCAAAGTCAATTGCAAGAGGTTTCACTTCCTAAACCATTTTCAAAACAAAGTATCATTTTATGTGGTGTAGAAATATTTTTACTAAGGCATTAATCTATAGGGTTCACCAAATATGTTTTCAAACCATAAAACTTGGTGTTTGGGGTCAGAGAGTTTAAAACAAAACATTTCCCAAAAGTTTTCCTTCAAAACCATTTTTAATAAATAAACCACATTTCTATTTGACTAGAAATGGTTTTAAATCAAAGAATCATTATTTTGTTTCACCAAATACATTTTTGAATCCACAAAGTGTTTCCTATGGTCAGTAGGTTCAAATCACAACATCTGCCAAAGATTTCATCCCAAAAATCATTTTTGAATAATTTTTATATCCTAAACAAGCATACAAATGTTTCTGCAAAAACACCCATTTTTCCAGAAGCTTTTTACTAAACAAATGGCATGGTTGGCTAGGGCTTGTTCCACTGATTCCAATGATATAAAGTTTGCAAATTTTGGACGTGTGGATCAAAAGTTACAAGGGTTTCAAAATGGCATCTAAATCTGATTTCAAATTCTATTTTAAATCATCCAGTGACACGCGGCGCGTTCTGATTTGTCCATACCGTTTCGGTTGGATCGACTAATCTGGCGCGTTGGATCAAGTCAGATCGTGCGGTACAGATCGCATACCCTTTCGGTTTTAAGTGATCCAATCTAAGCCTCAGGATCAAGATCCAACGGTCCTAGTCTAATGACCTAGAACTGGCGGCGCTGGACTCTGACGCGCGGCGGCGGCGGCTTGACAGTGGCGTCGCCGGCATTACAGGAAGCGAGAAGGAGGGAGAGGGTGCTCACCTGGTTTGCTGAACGATGCTGATGCTCCACGTGCTCTCGGGGAAGCAGGGGGCGTACGAGGGTAGCGATAATTTCTCGCCGGAGTTCCTTCTGGCGACGGCGTGCTCTGGTGTTGTCGGGGACGATCCTACAAGGTGCGACAGGACACGAAACAGGGGCATTAGAAGCGCGAAGGAACGCAGGGTGTAGTGGTGTCCTCTAGAGAAAGGGGGAAGGACGGGGCTTACGGGGAGGGTCACCGGAGCTGACGTAGTTGGGCGGTGGCGCTCAGTCGAGGACGTTGCCGAGCTTGCAGGGCACTCGCGGCCGAGCTAAGGCCACAGAGAGATGCGCTAGGGCTTGGGGAAGATGTGAGCTTGGTCAGGGAGGCAAGGGGCGATGCGGTGCTGCCGGAATTGGCCGAGAACCTCGTCGGAGACGGTGGCGGTGCAGAAGAAATTTGAGACAGCCTGGTGGCTCTCGAGGCGTGGTGTTTGGGGGGAATGGAAGAGGGGAAAGAGGGGATTTATCACACGTGATCACTGCAAGGTTTAATCGCGGCATTAAGGCGAATTGACGATGCGAAATCAGTGGCAGAGACGGGAAAGAACGGGTCGCAGTGGTGGAGATGATGAACAGAAGGGGTGGGGCATACCTGTCAGCGAGAAAGGAAGTGAGGGGGAGGGGTCCACTTGTCAGCGTCCTCGCGGGTTGCTTCTGCGGTGAAGAAAACGGTTTGGGGGCGAGGGAACAGGTGGGCTTGCTGGGCTGTTGGGCTGGCCGGCTGGGCTGGCTGTCCACTTCTATTTTTTTCCTATTCTGAAACCTTTTTCTTTTTCTAATTGATTTTTCTGTTTTGAATTTCAATCAACAATTCAAACATTCAAACAATTCAAACAATCACCACACTTGTAATGAGTTTTTGGTTCTGTTTATCAACATAAACCAAATCCCAAAATAAAATAATATTTTTTTATTATTTTTAGGATCCATTCATTAATTAAATAAAATGGACCTTTAGTTATTTAATCAAATAGGGTTTGATTTATTTAATAAAATCTCCATTTGAAATCCAAATATTTTCAAAACCAAATCAGTAGGTTTTATTTGGAAATAGAGAATACTTGGTAACTTGTTTAAAGTAAAATGACCTTTTATTTTAGGGTCCATTAATAATTAAATAAAATGGGCCTTAGTTATTAAATCAAATAGGTTTTGTTTTATTAAAAACTTTAATTTGAAATCTAAAATAAAACCAAAACACTTCAGTAGGTTTTATTTGAGAATACAAAATACTTGGAAAACTTATTTTAAAATAATTAAATAAGTTTTACTGTTTATTTAAAATGGGAAGGGCCTTTACTTAAATAAAATTGGATATTAAATCCTTATTATTTTATTTAAATAAACCTTCACTATTTTTATCAAACAAAACATTTTATTTCAAAAGCTTGGCCAAGGTTTAATTTGGCTTTATAAAATAATCTTTATTTATAAATCCACCTTTCTTTTGAAAGCCAAATCCTTTTATTTAAAAGATCCAAAATAGAAATTTTAAATACTTTAAGTTTGTTGTTTATTTAACTTTTTAAATCCCTTTAGGATTTTATTTGATCCAAATAGGTTTTGAAAGTTCCCAATTGGATTCAAAAAGTTTCTTCTCACCTTCAAAATCAACAAAGTTTTTTATTCATTTATTTTTCACATTACAAGATTTGGAAAATCTTGGGATGTGACAGGTTATTTAATAGTTGTCCCTAGTCGGAGTTCATGTGAGGACACATGTGAATATTAGACTACCACATGGATTGGTTGATGACTATGTTTCACAAGTCATAGACATGGAGATGTCAAACCAATGATGTGGACACATGTTATGAACATGGGGTTGGACTGACCCAACTTAAGACTGGCAATTAGTTGCAGCTCTTTCTCTCTGCACATCGTGTACGTTTTGTCCTTAGACCTGAGATTGTCGCATGTACTTGAGATGTGGATCGACCTACTTTGAGGCTATCAAACGCTGCTCCGTAACTGAGTAGTTATAAAGGTAGCTTTCGGGTTTGTCCTGAAGCATGCTGCAAGGCATGGTCAATCAAGATGGGATTTGCCCCTCTCTACTTGAGAGAGATATCTCTGGGCCCCTCGAGTGATCGGATCCAGAAATGCATGGTCGTGCTACATATGGTTAAGAGTTAACCTAGTAAAGGGATTCTGAATCACAGTATCGAGAAAGGGAGGTCAGCTTGGAGCTAGACCAAATATCGTGAGGCAAAGGGAAACACATGTACTAAACCTTGTGATGGTTCGTCCGATATGATCTTTGTATGCGTTTAGGAGTTGACATGTCTTGCTAGAGGCCGCTACCAACTATTGACAGAATAAGTGTATTCGTGTCATTTCTATACGTATATGAACCTATAGGGTCACACACTTAAGGGGCTGGAAGCCTAATGAGGATTGGATCCGAATTAGACCAGGCTTAGGCTACTAATGGGTTGCTAATGTAGAAGCCCACTAGGGACGCCTATATAAGAGAGGGTGGGGCGAGCTGACCAGGGTTAGACCATTCCACCCAGCCGCCACTCCTCACGCATGTGTTGCACGTGCGGACCTAGTAGTCCGGCGTCTGACACTTCCACCCTGTACGTGTGGATACCTCGGAGGCGCTGCATCTGTAGCGCTTGGACGAGCCGCGCAAGGGGAGCTGCTCGTGGGACGAGAACAAGGAGGAGACGTAGATCGTATACACTGCCTCGACACGCTTCATCAAGTTCCGCAACTATGCGTCTAGTGGTAATCCCGTGATCTATGACAACAGTAATCCTGGTTTACGCGGTAGAAAATTTTGATTTGCGCTAGTGTAGCCTACCCATATCCCTTCATTAAGGAGAACACCACTAGTGAACTATGGACCCCGGTTCAATCTTTACCATTCATACATCTTTCACTGTTACTGTTTACTTTCTGCAAACCACCATTACCTTCCACACCATACAGTTAATCCTTTGTTTTCAGCAAACCAGTGAGATTGACAACCTCACTGTTCGTTGGGGGCAAAGTCTTGAGTTTGTGTTGTGCAGGTTTCCAAGTTGCTAGCAACACCTTTGAGTCGTTTCCTTCCTCCTACTGGTTCGATAAACTTGGTTTCTAACTGAGGGAAAACTTGCTGTTGTGCTCATCATACCTTCCTCTTGGGGTCTCCCAACGAAGCTCTACAGTGATCTGAGCTACACATCATCAAGCTATTTCTGGCACCGTTGCCGGGGAGGCTAAGGACGGCTTCACAAGGGGAGTCCTTCACAACCTTTCTCTTTACTTTGTTTTTGTTTTGCTTAGTTTCTTTTTCCTTGTTTTGTTTGCCTCTTTTTATCAAAAATCACAAAAAAAGAGTTTCATTTGGTTTGCTTTCTCTTATAAAAAACCAATGTTAAGGAAATCGGTAATCATTAGCTGCTCGGTTGGCTTGGGAGCAGCGATTAATCGGAATTCGGACGATTAACTGATTTAATCGGTCGGCTATTAATCGGTGCAGCCTACAAAAATTAGCACCTAAAACACGTATGAATCCTCAGCCTTAAGCTCCCGGATGAGATCCTCAAGGCGCTCGAGATCTTGTATCTGAGGTCTAGTCAACAACTACGAGGAACTAGTCAACAACGACAATGAACTAGTTGGTGATGGCTGAAATCAAGCTCCTGGAGGCAGGGATCGAACGGGAGCTTTGCAAAACCTACTTCATTAGGGCGGGCTAGCGGATGGATGGGTGATATATGTTGATAATTTTGCAACTTTTTTGACCAAGTGTAGTGGTTAATCAGGAACATACCTAGTAATCGGAGTGTCGGACCTATTAATCAGGCTAAATGATTAACACAAAGGATTAGTGGTAATCGACACTGTCAGCTCCCTAGTAGCAATTAGTCAGCCTATTAATCGTTGATTCAGCCTATTTTTTGAACAGTAAACACAAAAAAATTAGTTCCTACTTTAGTTGCTACCATGTCTGGTGTTGTTCCAATCACTATGTCACCTATGGAAATGATCTTTACTTTCAAACAAGAAAGTGAAGAGAGTTTCAAAGAAGCTTGGTCTAGAATCTCTGATTTACAAGGAAAGACTGAGCCTAAGATGTGTCTAAGCTTGGTTATTAATAGTTTCTATCATGGTCTTGCTCTTTGTTATAGATATGCTTTGGATGCTGTAGTCGGGAAAGATATTTTTTGATGTAATGAGAATGAAGCTTTGGATGCTATAAAGAAGTTGATTATAATTTATAATATGCCTAGCAAGTCTGATTCTTCCTTTATAAACATCTATGCTAGGTTAAACACTCTTGATACCCCTACAATTGCTTTGAAAGATTGCTATAACATGCTTAGAGAGCACCATAATTATGTTCCAATAAATTCCGAGCCTTCAAAATGGTTGATGGCGCCTTGTTGACGTGGGAGTTTCTTCTTCGTTCCTCGGCAACGGCGCCAGAAAAACTTGTGTTGGCTGGCGCGTGGCAGCCTGTTGGGAACCCCAAGAGCAAGGTGTGAAGCAGGACATCAACAAGTCTTCCCTCAGTAATAAACCGAGGTTATCAAGCCAGTAGGAGGAAGGAAACCTCACACAGGTGTTTCTAGCAACGCAGAGACCTACACAACACAAACTCAAGACTTTGCCCCAACTAACAGTGAGGTTGTCAATCTCACCGGTTGCTGTAACAAAGGATTAAACGTATGGTGTGGAAGGTAATGGTTTGCAACAAGTAAACAAGTAATAGTGGAAGATGTATCAATGGTAAAGATTGGACCGGGGTCCATAGTTCACTAGAGGTGCTCTCCTTAGATAAACAACATGGCATGAAGGGTAAACAAATTACAGCAGTGCAATTGACAAGAACTGAGCAAGGCAAAACAATGCAATACTAGTCAAAAAGATCCTATGAGATTCGATTGGGCAATACAACAAGATACATAGACCGCCATCCAACTGCATCTATGACTAGAAGTCCACCTTCAGGTTATCATCCGAACCCCCTCCAGTATTAAGTTGCAAACAACAGACATCTGCTTTAAGCAAAGTGTGTAAGGTAAACAATCCACTTGTTCCATGAACAAGAGACCGCTGTTTTCTCCCTAGTGGCAACAACACATCTACAACCGAAGAGATTTCTGTCACTTCCCTTGGAAACTAGAGGCATGAACCCACCATCGAGCATAAATACCCCCTCTTGGAGTTACTAGCAACTACTCGGCCAAGATAGCTACTAACAATGGAGAGCATGCAAGATCATAAATAACACAGACATTATAGAATCATAAAGACAAAACATTAATCAATCTGACATAATAATCTCAATATCCATCGGATCCCCGCAAATACAACATGCATGATTACAAATAGATTAGATCTTGATCATGAACGGAGGTCACAAGATCTATACATGAAAGCACAAGGAGGATATACAACCATCTAGCTACTACATGGACCCATAGTCCAAGGTGGAACTATTCATGCATCATACCGGAGAGAAAGCCTCCGGGATGATCTCCCCTCCGGCAGGGTGCTAGGGAAGAACTTCAGATCCCCCTGATCTAGGGACGACGGTGGCGGCGGCTACAGAAGGTTTTGTGGAATATTGATTGGGTCTTAGGGTTTCTGCATTGGGGGCTTATAGGCGAAGTGGGAGGCCGAGGGGGTGCCGAGGAGGTTGCACCCCCCAGGCGTGGGGTGGGTCCACCCATGCGGCCAGGGGTTGTGGCCCCCTCGAGGCCCTCCTCCGTCTCTCCTCTAGACTCCGTGTTCCCCACAAAAAGATATTGACTTTGGCTTTTGACCCGTCCAATTCCGAGAATATTGATTTTCTGCCTTTCTGGAACCAAAAACAGAAGAAAACATGCAACTGGCATGTGGCAACTTGTTAATATGTTAGTTCCAGAAAAGATATAAAAACACCTCAAAGTGTAGACAAAACAAAGCAAAGTAGATAGCGAACAAGCATGGAACATAAAAAATTATAGATACGTTTCCGACGTATCAATGGTTTCCTACAATAAAAGTTGCTATAAATAGTGAAACTTTTGATGCTTGTTGTGATATCATGTCTGAATTTTGTCTTATGCCTAAAGATATCTATGAGTCTTTGAATCTTTGGGGACTTTCTAAAGGAGGAGAAGAAATATCTCTTATCAATAATGCAACTTTATTACCCATTGGAATAGCTGAAGGTGTGTTTACAAAGATCTCAGGGAAAGTGGTGTCTAGTAATTATCTTGTTATTGAATGTGTAGGAAAAGGACAAATTACAGTTGGAAGATCCCTGTTGAAACACCTTGGAGCAATAATAAATGTGGGAAAAGGCATTATGCATTTTGCTTCTCCAATAAGCAATCATACATTACCTAAAGATAAGAAGAGAGGTAAGAAAGGTAGGAGCAAGAAAGTTGATGTTAATGCTTCTTCATTTGAAAATACTTGATTCTTGCTTCTTGTGCCTAACTTAAAGGCGTTAAAGAAAAGTACTTATTGGGAGATAAACCAATAGTTTTCTTGAGTCTTGGAAGTTATTACTTCTATAATAACCGCTCCTTATCATTTTTATTTGATTTTTGTGCCAAGAATAACCTCTAATGAGAGGGAAGTAAGATTTGGGGAGTTGCTGTCCCGAAACAGATTTTTGTGCTCCACCGTAAAAATTCGTGTAAAATCTCTGCAAGTAGTATTGATATGTAAGTTTCTGAATAAATCCCCCAGGTTGTTAGCTAAATTTCTTTAGTTCAACAATTTTTGATTTGAGTAACAGAAGGTCTTCGAAAAAATCGGTTTCTACCTGCTGGTCTGTTTTGACAGATTTCTGCCATTATTTTCATTTGCTTCTTATTGATTCCTTTTTGGTTCTTTTTGGAAAATTGAGCTTTTAAGGGAATTGCTACAGTATCTTATATCTTTAGTGAAAGTTTTGCTGTTTTGAAACTAAACTCAAAGGTCTACTATCTTTTGAATGCACTAATGTTGCTAATAAAGATTGTGTGAAGTTTTATATGAAGGAAAATTTTCAGGTGTAAGGAAAGAATGATGTAATGAGATGAAGAATGGAAAAAATCTCAAGCTTGGGGATGCCACCCCGTGTCACCCCAAGAAAAATTCAAGAGGTACAAGCGTCAAAGCTTGGGGATGCCCAAGGCATCCCCTTCTCCATCAATAAAAATCTCAGGTCTTTCTAGACACTTTGTTTTTATTATTTCATGCACAAGTTGTGTTATTCTTGGAGCGTCTTAGTTTTAGTTTTTGGTTTTTGTTTGCTTGAATAAAGTGGTTGGACCCCCGTTCTCGCTGTGTTGTTTCAAATAAGTTGATTGGTGTTGGAAAGGAGTAGAAAGTTCTTGCTTTAGTAGTACAAGAGGAGCTTGCTTTGACTGCGACTTAGACTTTATCATGTCATGCTAGATGTTGTTTTGACCTTATTCTTAGTGATTATTGCTGTAGCATGACTTGTTACAAACAATTAGGATTGCTTAATGTTCCTTTAAAGAATCATGCATTGTTTAAGCATACAAAAGCATAGTATTGTGGTATTCTCCTTTGATGCTTTGTTTGGGTTGACTTGGCACATGCTCACACCATGTTATGACTATGAACAGGTCACCTTATCCTATATGATCATTTAGTTCTTGACTTGTGGTACCACTTTATGCTTTGATTAGTAATGTTTTGTTGCTCTGCATGATTATGGCCATTATTGCTCTCTTAGTTGGTCGCTCCCAATCTTTTGCTAGCCTCCACTTGTATGAGTAAGCTCTACTCATGCGTCCAACTTCCAAGAAACCAAGTTATTCCAAAGTGTCCACTATAAATTCCTATGCATGGTGTGTTACACCATTCCAAGTATATTCTTGTTTCATTTACCTTCCAATTAAAAAGTCACTTTGTTATGTGAAAACTTAGTGATTAAAGCTCTCACAAACTTGATGGCACACTTAATTTTTCATGACCCTAAATAAACTTGAACCATTGTGTCATCTATGTTGTATATGTTTGCACTTATACGTTGGAATTAGCAGAACCATGTTGTCAGGGGGAACACTTTCAACATTGCACTTCTACATTGTACCCAGTTGATATCATGCTCTTTTGTTTATGGATGTCGTCGGTGTGAAATGAAAGGGGAGCTTGTAAGTCCATGGAGTTATGTATATGTGTTAGAGAAACGCCTGGGCCGCTAGCCTAAGCCATGCCTAATCATGGTGGAAACTTGCAGCATCACCATAGTGAGCAATCTATGAAGCATTTTTCTTATAAAAAAAGAGATAGAGATTGAAAAAAAGAAAAAAAAAGATGAGAAAAGAGGAAAGAGAGAAAAAAGCACTATTTTCCCATGGTAAATAAGAAGATTGCTGGGATGCTCATTGTCTGCTTGCCTTGTCATTCTGATTATGGCATAGCTCCTGTATCATGTGCAAGGGGTACGCCGTTGGCGGTTCTCTATGATACACATGTACTTACTATGACAAGAACTTACCGGTAACTAAACTTGAGTAGCATGAGGAGCGGCCCTCGTATTCAAGGTACATGAGATTGCCAACTTATACTTTGTCAAGCATATACTCCATAGTTTGTTCACTTTAACCTTAATCCTTTCAAGATGCTTATGATAGGGGAAATGAGAGCTGAAAGCTAAAAAGTACCATAATTTTTGGAAGCTCTTTATGAGACTTGAAATCCCTGCTTCCCTTTTTGAAGGGCCTTTCTTTCACCATTATATTGAGTCTCCACCTTATATCCTTAGGCACCAATTAAGAGAGCATAGTTGAAATTCTTAGTTCTATGTGCATTGTCCCAAAACTTATTGATTGATTCATATTGTTGATATTACTTGCTCATGAAATATTTGTATCTAGTCACCCTTATGAACTTTGAAGGTGTCCTATGCATTTATTACTACTCCATGAGGGACAAGCTGAATGCCACTATGCTATGTTTTCTATATTGAAACAAACAAACGTCTTTCAATGCATTGTTATTCATGATCTTTGTTTGTTACCTTTCATATTGCATGCATAGTTACTTTGTCTTACTGTTAGAACTTCTTCTTTCATGCTCATGTTTAGAGTACTTTGATCCCAGCTTTCAATGCTTGCAAATGGTTTGATCTTGATTTTGATGGTGCATGTCACCTAAAAAAATATTCTTTTTATCACTTACCTACTCGAGGACGAGCATGAGTTAAGCTTGGGGATGCTTGATACGTCGAAAACGTATCTATAATTTTTTTATGTTCCATGCTTGTTTAGTATCTACTTTGCTTTGCTTTGTCTACACTTTGAGGTATTTTTATATGTTTTATGGGACTAACGTATTAACAAGATGCCACAGTGCCAGTTGCCTGTTTTCTTCTGTGTTTGGTTCCAGAAAAGGCAGAAAATCAATATTCTCGGAATTGGATGGGACAAAAGCCAAAGTCAATATTTTACCGTGGGGAACACGGAGCCAGAAGACGACACGAAGAAGGGCCTTCCCGAACACTTCTGCTATCGTTTCTCCTCTGAACTTGTGTGATTTGGATACAACTAACCCGGACTAACACGATTTTCAGCAGAATTACCTTGGTGTCTAGTTTTTGTGCAGAAAATCAACTATCACGAAAAATCCCAAAAAATATGCCAAAAAATCTATCTCACCAGAAGATTCACGAAGCCAGAGTACGAGACGGAGTGGGGCCTGGCCGTGCCTGGAGGGTGTGTGTGGCCACCGCAGGTACCCCCTCGACCTCTCTCTTTGCCTATAAGATGCTTCTTGACCTAAAAACCGAGGGGGATTCGATGTTTTTCCAGAAACAGTTCCACTGCATCGCCACCACCAGAAACCGCGATTCGGAACCAGAAACTCCGTTCTGGCACCCTTCCGGGACAGGGAATTTGGAGAGGATCATCGCCATCGTCATCACCAACGCCTCTCCATCAACCTTCCATGTTTCCCTCATCTATGAGTGAGTAATCCCCCACTGTAGGCTATGGGGATGTGATACATCGGAAACGTATCTATAATTTTTTATGTTCCATGCTTGTTTAGTATCTACTTTGCTTTGCTTTGTCCACACTTTGAGGTTCTTTTCATATGTTTTCTGGTACTAACCTATTAACAAGTTGCCACAGTGCCAGTTGCCTGTTTTCTGCTTTTTTGGTTCCAGAAAACCTAGTAAGGAAATATTCTCGACTGGACAAAAGCCAAATTCAATATTTCACCGAGGAGAACACGGAGTCCAGAGGAGAGACGGAGGGGCACCACAGGGTGGCCACACCCCCAGGCACGGGCCCACCCCGGGCCGCGCTTGGGCAGGATGTGGGCCCCCTGGCCACCCTCCTGCCTCGCCTCTTCGCCTATAAGAATCCCCTGATGCCTAAACCCTAAGTACCCGATCAATATTCCAAGAAACCGTCTATATCCGCCGCCACCATCGTCCCTAGATCGAGGGGATCTGAAGCTCTTCCTGGCACCCTGACGGAGGGGAGATCATCCCGGAGGCCTTCTTCTTCATCATGCCAGCCTCCGGTATGAAGTGTGAGTAGTTCCACCTTGGACTACAGGTCCATGTAGTCGCTAGATGGTTGTATCTTCTCCTTGTGATTTCATGTCAAGATCTTGTGAGCTCCATTCATGATCAAGATCTCATCTATTTGTAATAATGCATGTTGTGTTTGCGGGGATCCGATGGATATTGAGATTACAATGTCAGATTGATTAATGGTTTTGTCATTGATTCTATCATGTCTGTGTTGTTTGTGATCTTGCATGCTCTCCATTGTTAGCAGCTATCTTGGCCAAGTAGTTGCTAGTGACTCCAAGTGGGGGTATTCATGCTCGATAGTGGGTTCATGCCCCTACTTAATCAAGGGAAGTGACAGAAATATCTACGGTTGTAGATGTGTTGTTGCCACTAGGGAGAAAACAACGGTCTCTTGTTCATGGAACAAGTGGATTGTTTACCTTACACACTTTGCTTAAAGCAGTTGTTTGTTGCTTGCAACTTAATACTGGAGGGGGTTCGGATGATAACCCAAAGGTGAACTTCTAGTCATAGATGCAGTTGGATGGCGGTCTATGTATATTGTTGTATTGCCCAATCGAATCTCATAGGATCTTTATGTCTAGTATTGCATTGTTATGCCTTGATTAGTCTTGTCAATTGCCCTGCTGTAATTTATTTACCCTGCATGTCATGTTTGTTTATCTAAGGAGAACACCTCTAGTGAACTATGGACCCCGGTCCAATCTTTACCATTGATACATCTTCCACTATTAATCTTTTCTTGCTACAAACCACTTTCACCTTCCACACCATAGAGTTAATCCTTTGTTACAGCAACCGGTGAGATTGACAACCTCACTGTTAGTTGGGGCAAAGTCTTGAGTTTGTGTTGTGCATGTTTCCACATTTGCTGCAACACCTTTGGGACATTTCCTTCGTCCTACTGGTTCGATAACCTCGGTTTCTTACTAAGGGAAAACTTGTTGTTGTGCTGCATCATACCTTGCTCTTGGGGTTTCCCAAAAAAGCGCTCCATGTTGACGCGGCGCCATCAGGATGGTAGGAATTGGATGAGTTCTATCATGTAATCGAATAAGATTGTTAGGGCATGGTGCCCAGTATCTCTATTAGTGCTATTTTACTTTGTTGCAACTTGTTGTGCTTAATGCTTGTCACTAGGGCCCGAGTGCCATGATCTCAGATCTGAACTTATTATTGAATCATTATGATAGTATTATTTGTGATCTTATCTACAAGTTGTGTACACATATCACTGTCCGGATCCAAAGGCCCCAAAGTGATAGAAATTGGGACAACCTGAGGGGATGGCTATGATGTGAGGATCACATGTGTTCACGGAGTGTTAGTGCTTTGCTCCGGTACTCTATTAAAAGGATCACCTTAATTGCCAGTAGTTCCCTTTAGGCCCCGCTGCAACAGGATGGCAGGACAAAAGATGTTGTGCAAGTTCTCATTGCAAGCACGCATGACTATATTTGGACTTTGGAGCACATGCCTATGATTGTTTAGTACTTGGATGCTTATTCTTATTTCTCTGCAATTGCCCTAGATCTTGAAGTTACATGTTTAGTATCGTCCATGCAACGCCCGTCCATCCATCCCTATGCCTACCACGCTCATATCCTACTATTTGCTACTACAGTTACTATTTCCCTTGTTTTACTGCTGCTGTTACTTTGCTATTGCTACTACAAACTGTTGCTACTGATAAACTTCTGTGAGCAAGAACTATTTCCAGGTGCAGCTGAATTGACAACTCAGTTGTTAAGGCTTGCAAGTATTCTTTGGCTCCGCTTGTGTCGAATCAATAAATTGGGTAATACTACCCTCGAAGACTGTTGCGATCCCCTATACTTGTGGGTCATCAAGACTATTTTCTGGCGCCGTTGCCGGGGAGCATAACTTTATTTGTAAGTTCACTTGGATCTATTATTGTTCACTGTTACTCCTGTCATCATGGGGAAGTCTCGTGATGGAAAGTTTCCTATTTAACATCCACTACAAGAAGAGGTATAATCCTAAACACCTCTGCTGCTCTTGATTCACTGTCTGTTATAAATAAGCTTGTTACACCACCACCACATACTCATGCTACACACACTGCTACTACTGCTGAATCTGAAACTGCTTCTGATACTCATGATGTTACTTCTACTGTGCTTGATGCAAGTGGTTCATTAGGTCCTTTCCTAGATGCTACAATGGCTAGACTAGGAAATACTGAAACTCCTAGTGAAGACACTATTACACCTTTTATCTCACCTGAGTCTAGAAAGAGATATGATATTAATGATGGTTACATTGAGTTGACTGATGATTTTATTGAAGAGTGCCGAAACACACATGGTGCTAGTGCTATTACGAGTCTCCTTGAGAGACATACCATTATTCCTAAACTATCTTCTGATCCTAAGTTTGCCACTTCTCCCATAGATATTAAAGATGAAGATTATGATTTTTCTCTTGATTTATCCTATTTAGACATTGTTGAGAAAGAACCTTTTAGTGGGACTGAAAATGAGAGTGCTATGGCACATATGAATGAGCTTTCTACTATGAGTGCTTTATTCTCTAATGATTTTAAGATGCGCGAGTACTTAGTTACTAAGATCTTCCCCTTTTCACTAAAAGGAGAAGCTAAAGCTTGGTTTAATAGATTACCTCCTGGATCCATTGATAGCCCTGATTGTTTGATTGCTTCTTTCTTCCAGAAATATTTTCCTCCTAGTGCTAGACATGCTGCTTTGCAGAGACTTTTTGATTTTAAACAGGGAGAAGAAGAGAAATTGCCTGAGTCATGGACGAGGTTCTGTGCCTTGCCTGAGTCATGGACGAGGTTCTGTGCCTTTATTCATGCACATCATGGAAGTCCATTGCCTAAAAATGAGCTTCTTGATATTTATTATAATGGACTAACTGATGATTCTAGGACATACCTAGATAGTTTTGCTGATTGTGTTTTCAGGAAAAGAACTCCTACAGATGCTGAAGAATCAATGGCTAAAATAAGCAAATTATGATGATTGGACTTCAACTGAACTAAATACACCTGAGCCTATTGCTCCTGAACCAGTTGTGCCTGAACCAGTTCCAACACCAACACCAAAGAAGAGGGGAGTAATTGCATTAAATGATGAAGTGATGAAGGAAGCTAAGAAATGTTTAAAGTAGAAAGGTATTAGAGCTGAAGATGTGAAGAATCTACCTCCTATAGAAGAATTATGCAAGCCAATTCCCCACTCATCCACTATTGAGGTACACTCTCCACTTTGATGAAGGTGATATTCCCTATGGTAAGCCTCTTGATCAATGCTTAGAGGAACTTGACACATTTATTGTTAAACAAGGTAATTTTAATAAACAAGTTCAAAATCATTTATTGGGAAACTCTAGAGCTATTAATGAGTTGAAATATATTGTGGAAAGAACTTCTAATGATATTAAAATGCTTTGTAAACACTTTCAAATGGTTCAAACTCAAATTGATCAACTTGCTAAGGTACAAAGAGATATGATAGTTAATGCCTCAGGAGATAAACATGCTTATGGAATTAGAACTAGGAGTGGTATAGCTACTCAAGATCCTTTATATCCTGAAGGACACCCTAAAAGAATTGAGCTGGATTCTCAACAAGGTGAAAGTAGTGGTAGTCCTCATAAGAGAAAGAAAAATAAACACAAAATAGTTGAGGAACCACCTGAAGCTACTGTAGATCCTAATAGTATATCTGTCTCTGATGCTCAAACTGAAAGTGGTGATAAAAATGATGCTCTTGATAAGGAGGAAGTTGAGGAAGAACCTGAGAAGCACACTAAGAACACTAGGTACACTAAGGAAGATTTTATTGCTAAAAACATGGTAGTGAGAGAGAATCTTGGATGCAGAAACCTATGCCTTTTCCCAATAAGAAACACAAGTCAAAGGAGGAAGAACACTACAACAAGTTTTGTGAGTGGATGAAACCTTTATTTTTGCAAATTCCTTTGACTGATGCTATTAAGGTGCCTCCTTATTCAAAGTACATGAAGGATATTGTCTCTAATAAAAGGAAGATTCCTAATGAGGAGATTTCTACTTTGCTTGCTAATTATTCCTTCAATGGTAAGGTTCCAATGAAACTTGGTGATCCAGGTATACCGACTATTCCTTTCTCTACTAAGAATAATTATGTTAGAACTGCTTTATGTGATTTGGGAGCTGGAGTTAGTGTTATGCCTTTTTCTCTCTACAAGAGACTCCAGCTAGAAAAGTTGATACCAACTGATATATCTTTGCAAATGGCTGATAAGTCAACTACTATTCCTGTTGGTATATGTGAGGATGTTCCTGTTCAAGTGGCTCATAATTGCTTGGTTTTAACTGATTTTGTTGTGATTGAAATGCCGGAAGATGATAATATGTCCATTATTCTTGAGAGACCTTTTCTTAATACTGCAGGTGCTGTCATCAATTGTAATCAAGGAAAAGTAACTTTTAATATTAATGAAAAAGAGCATACTGTCTATTTCCCCAAGAAGGTTGATAAGAGCTATTGCCTGAATTCCATTGAAAATATTGAGAGCATCAAAGTTGGAGAAATATATTGTCCCATTCTACAAGAAAGTTTTGAAACTATTATGATTGGGACCATTGCTATCAAGTTTGAGGTAACATAATCACTTTATGGAATGCAAAGTTTTGTTTCATATAAGATTGTTTTGGTAACAAGACTTGATCAACCTTGTTACAAAAAGATTTTAATGAACAAAACAATGCTTTCATAGTGGTTATACTTGCTCACTTTTACTTTTCTCCTTCCTAGTTTTTGCTCTTTCTCTTGTTAGCTTTAGTTTTGCTAGTTGTTTGCTTGTTAGAGTGTCTTAGAACTTCTGTAGTTTTGGTTTTGTTTGTTTTTCTTCTTTTGAAAAAAGTCTTTTTCTGCGCGAAAATCAATTTTCATACCATGAAATTGGCCAAAAATAAAGTTTCCTGAAAAAATACAGAAAGTTCATATTAAACTTTTCCTCGAAAAAGGGGCAGAGGGACACCTTGAGTAACCCAGGGGGACCCCCCAGGCCAGCACACCCCCTGGTGGCGCGGCCAGCCCCAGGGGCGCGCCTGGCATGGGTGGGACCCACCTAAGGCCCTCCAAGTTGTCTCCTTCCATCCACTTCTTTCTCTCTCCCGAAAAACACCGGAAAAATTTCTCAAGCTCGAGTTCCTGCTGTTCTTGCTCCTGATTTCCGATCTCCTTCCTCAGCCCATCTTTGCTGGTGATTTTTGGAGGGATTGCTCCTTGGTATGTGCCTCCTCCGTTTGTCCAATTAGATTTGTGATTGGTAGATTGTATCTTGAGTATTTGCTGCTATAGGTGTCAGGTTGTGTGAGCTTGCATGCTTGTTCTATGCTTAGAGATTTCATTTTGATGCATGTGTAGCCCTCTAGCAAGTTCCTATAGTAGTTTCTCATCATTTATCAACTTGGAAATCACTTGGTTTGATGTTGTCTATTTTTTTTAGAAAATAAGATTAGTGCATGCCCACTGAATCAATATGATTTGATGGTACCTGAGCCGATGAAACTCCATCGTGAGGAAGGAGTCTTCCCTTCCATTTATCCATGCCCTGAATTTATGAGAGCCGTGGGAATCTTCTAGGATTTACAGACTATGATTACTAATGTAGGGTTGGAACACTTTATTAAAGAAGAACCATATCAGTATGTTAAGCTAACCATGGCTGTGGTGCAGGACTTCCGGTTTTCTTGGTCCTCGTCTAATCCCATGTTCCATTATAAAATCTACAATATAGCTGTCGACCTGCCTTTTGCCGATTTGTGTGCAGCTATTAGAGTGCCTCATTTGGGATCTTGTGAGAAGATCAAGGAGAGGCCTAAGTCACTTATGGATTTATATGCTAAAATTTGCCAAGGTTTCGACTTCTCGAAGGGAAGTGGTAAAATTCGGAACATCCAGTTCCCATCCATTAGATATTTTGCCCATTTCATTACCAAGTGTGTTCTTGCTAGAAAATTATCTTCATTTGATCTAGCTTTCATCTCAACTGCTTTGAATAGGGATAGATCTTATAACCTGGGTGCTTTGATAGCTTACCGTCTTACCACTAACCGCGAGAAGGGTGGAATTTATGGAGGTCTCATTACCTCTAGGTTGCTAGCTTTCCGTGGTTTAGAGCCTCACCATTCAGATTATCGGTTCCCCATAGAGAGGCTTGATCTTGATTCCATGGTTCAGCATAATTTTGTTTCTTCTTGGGCTACTGTGAGAAGTTTACCGTATGAATTATCCTTTGTCAAGCGTGGTTGGACAGGGGGTAGGACTGAGAAAGTAGTCTATTTTCCTGCACCTGCTTTGTTTAATTTTGATAATAGGCAAGGATGGTTGCTCACGGAGGAGGAGTTTGACACTTACGTGGCGAAGCTCTCCCGGCAAGAGGAGAATGTTGGAGAGGATGCCGAAGATGATTCGGTTCATCCCTCCAACATGGGGGAGTCTTCATACCAGCAACCCTCCTATGATTGGGGCATGCCTTCTTCTTCATTGCAAGCGCCTGATTATGATTATTCCTACGATGACCCACCATCTTGGGGTTACTACCCGCGCTATTGAGCCCCACTTAGGCCAAAAGCCTAAGCTTAGGGGGAGGTACACCGACATCACACTCATCTTTATATCATGTTTCGTCAGTTCTTTGTATATCCATTGTTTCGCTTTCTTTTTGGTTTGTGCTTCTGCTTTCTCAAAACACAAAAATACCAAAAATATTTTTGTTGTTTCTCTTGGTTCATTTCTTTGCTTTTTATCTTTGGTTTGCCTTAAAAGAAAAATTCAAAAAGATTTTGCTTTGTTTGGTTTTGCTTTGTGTGCTTGCTTTAAAAATCGAAAACACCAAAAATATTTGTTCTTCTTCTTTGGTTTTGTGAAGTTATTTGCAGGGTTCAGTAGTCCTCAGTGGAGTTTGGTTTCATGTTATTATTCAAGTCACACAAGTGAAGAGCAATAATGAATATTAAGACAACTTGAGGTGTGGTAAGAGGCTGGTAACGAACTCTATTTGTTGTCATTTTTGTACATATACTCATCATTGTGAGCATGCTTAGTATGTTCATGTGAGGGTTATGTTATTTATGGATGCTTAGTAGTTCTTGCTCTCTTATGAATACCTCCATCTTGCTAATAGTTTGTAGCATGTTATATGAATGTTTGCTTGCATTGTTCTATTCATAACTTGGTATGATATTGTGGTATCCTCCTCTGAATGTTTCATGTGAATCGACTTGGCACATGCTCATGCATGCATATGACTAAACAATAGTCAGTAAGCCTCGATGATTTATTTTGCCTTAGAGTTCTTGTATCGCTTTAATGCCATAATTAGTCTTGTTTGATTGCAAGCATGATTATGACAGTTATTGCTCTCTCGTTTGTTGCTCCCTCTCTTTTGCTATCCTTCACTTGCACTGATTACAAGCTCTACTTGTGCATCCAACTCCCCCAAACCAATATTGCCAACATTTTCCACCATACCTACATATTAGCATCATTTGATAATTCAGTGCATATTCATTATGCCTTGTTTTCTTCCAAATAAAATGTTTGACTATTTTGAAAAAGTTAGTTAGTAAAGCTCTCACGAACTTGATGGCACACTTTATTTCTTGCACTTAATAAACCTGAACCATTGTGACATGTCCATGAAAGTTATATGCTTGCAAATTATAGGCTGGGAGTTAGCAGAACTGTCCTGTCACGGGGAACACTTTCAACATATGTAAATATATACCCAGTTGATATCATGCTCTTTTGTTTGCGGATGTCGTCGGTGTGAAATAAAAGGGGAGCTTGTAAGTCCATGGAGTTATGTATATGTGTTAGAGAAACGCCCATGCCGCTAGCCTAAGCCATGCCTAATCATGGTGGAAACTTGCAGCATAACCATAATGAGGAATCTATGAAGCTTTCTTCTTATAAAAAAGAGACACATATTGAAAAAAGGAAAAAGAGAAAAAGCGCCATTTTCCCATGGCAAATAAGAATATTGTTGAGATGCTCATTGTCTGCTTGCCTTGTCATTTTGGTTATGAGATAGCTATTGTACCATGTGCAAGGGGTACCCCATTGGCGGTTTTATATGATACACATGCATTTACTATAACAAGAACTTACCGGTAACTAAAGTTGATTAGCATGAGGAGCGGCCCTCGTACTCAAGGGACATGAGATTTCCAGTTTATGGTCTATCAAGCATATAACTCATATTGGACCTCACTTTCACCTTAACCATCTAAAGATGCCTATGATAGGGGCAATGAGAGCTCAAAGCTAATGAGTACCTTACTTATAGCATTTGGAAGCCTTTCAAACCTTTCAAAACCTTTTTCACTTCCTTGTTGAGTCACCACTTATTCTATGAGCACTTTCTTGAGAGCATAATTGTCATTCTTAGTTTAATGTTCTTGTCTCAAAACTTGGTTAATTATGTCATGACTTTGATGCTTGTATCTCTGATATCTTTACTTCTAGTCTTCACTTGAACTTCAGAGGTGCCTTGTCATTTATATTGTGCTCTACAAACAAAGGCAAGCGAGATACCACTCTATCATACCTTTTTATGAGCATTGCAATGTTGCTTATGTTTATGTTTCATGCTACTTATTATTATTGAGTTGGAATCTCTTCATAGCTTGCAATGACTATTGAGTATAATTAGTTGCATACTCCTTATTATGAATTTTCTAAGTATCTACTCCTGTGCTAAGAATATATACATCATATGAAGCAAATGTGTTTGTGAAAGTTCTTTTATCGCACTCAGTTTTCAACTGAATTGCTTGAGGACAAGCAATAAGCTAAGCTTGGGGGGAGTTGATACGTCCAAAACGTATCTACATTCCCAAACATGTTTGCTATTGTTTCTCCTCTAAACTTGTGTGATTTGGCTACAACTAACTCGGACTAATGCTGTTTTCAGAAGAATTACCTTGGTGTCTAGTTTTTGTGCAGAAAATCAACTATCAGGAAAAATCCCGGAAAATATGCCAAAAATTCTATCTCACCAGAAGATTCACGGAGCCAGAGTACGAGACGGAGTGGGGCCCTGGGGCCCACACCCCCTAGCCGCGCGGGCCAGGCCTGGCCACGCCTGGAGGGGGTGTGGCCACCCCAGGCACCCCCTCAACCTCTCTCTTCGCCTATAAGATGCCTCTTGACCTAAAAACCGAGGGGGTTTGACGTTTTTACAGAAAGAGTTCCGCTGCACCGCCACCACCAGAAACCGCGATTTGGAACCAGAAACTCTGTTCTGGCACCCTGACACGTCCAATTTGCATCACCATTCTATATCATAATTGCCTCTATTCATTGATATATGTCTTATTATGAGGTGTTACTTATGTTTTTTCCTCTGTTTTTGCATGTTGGATGATTTTTGGAGGATGAACTGTCGGAGTCAGGATTCTGATGGAAAAAAGAGGTGTTTTGATGCAATTTCGCGAAAATCAAAAAAATACCAGAAAAATATTGGAAAATTATTTTCCCAGAAGACGAAGGAAGCCAGAAGGGGAGGCATAGCTGGGCCACGGGGGGCCCACACCCCCCTAGGCGCAGGTCCTCCTGGGTCGCGCCTAGGGCAGGTGTGGCCCACCTGGCCGGCCTCCGACTCTGCCCTCTCGCCTATAACTTCCTCTCGGAACCCTAATACCAGGGGCAACCACAGAAATATTTCCGCCGCCTCTGCGGGGGCAGAAAACACCGAGAGAAAAGAGCTCTCCGGCAGACAGATTTTTGCCGGGGAAATTCCTTCCCGGAGAGGGGAGATCGTCGCCATCAACACCATCGTTAAGCTAGACTTCATCAGGATCATCATCATCATCATCATCATCATCCATACCATCATTCTCCACCAGCACCATCATCACCACTCCATCCTGCTGTAACAATCGTGTTGAATACTTACATAGTTCGTAGGGGAAACTTTCCCGGTGTTGATTACTATTGTAGTTGATGCTTGTGAGTGGAACCATTGGACTATTGTTTATGTTCAGATTGTTATCCATTACCATATCATATTTGATCTTGATCCATATGATGTCTCGTGAGTAGTTCGTTTAGTTCTTGAGGACATGGGAGAAATAATGTTGTTAGTAGTGGATTTGTGTTGAGATATTATTCAATGGATTAGTATTTAAGTTATGGTGCTATTCTTCTAGTGGTGTCATGTGAACGTCGACTACATGATACTTCACCATTTATGGGCCTAAGGGAATGCATTGTGTATTTGGCTACTAATTGTGGGGTTTTCGGAGTGACAGAAACCTAAACCCCCGTTAGGACACCTTTGCATAAGGGAGTGTAGGATCTCAGAGTTTAAGGCTGTGGTTAGGTTTATATCTTAATTACTTTCCCGTAGTTGTGGATTCTTGCAGGGGTTTAATCACAAGTATGTATTAGTCCAAGTAAGGTCGGTACATTAGCACAGGTTCACCCACACAACACTTACAACACCAAAGAAGAGTACTCAGCTATTTGAAGCAAAAGCATTTGATAGAATTCCCATGTGTCGTCGAGAACATTTGGTCCTTATAAGTATTTACACCGGCTTGTCCTTTGCTAAGAAAGGATTGGGCCACTTGCTGTGTTTGCTCGTTGTCTTTATTACTTGCACCTTGTTTTGTTGCTTTATCAGAAAACCCCTAAAAATCTGTTTGCTAAGTATTTACAGAGATTTCCTGCTCCATACCACTAGTCAACACCTTCTGCTCCTTGTTGGGATCGACACTCCTATTTATCAAAAGTACTATGATACACCCCCTATACTTGTGGGTCTTCAAGACTATTTTTTGGTGCTGTTGCAGGGGAGTGAAGCGCTATTGAAGAGTGGAACTGGTAAAGGAAACTTCTACTGTGAGTATTGCTTTTTGTTTCTATTTGTCGCTTTGTTTCCAATATGGATAACCCACTTGGTTTTCCGTTTGGGAAAACTACTACCACTGTTAGGGTAGTATACAAACCACCACCTGTTGAGATAGATCCTTTTAAGATACCTACAAGTATTGTTGATCATGTTATGGATAATTATTATTTAGGGGATGGAACTTTCTACCCTGGCGATCATTTGCTTTTTATCCATGAATTATGCGGGTTGTTTAAATGTGCAGGTATCACAACTGAACATGTGAAGAAGAAGTTACTCTCCATATCCTTTAAAGGGAGATATGAAGAATGGTATAAGCTGCTGAAGAATGGACAATCCATGGAATGGGAGAAAATTGCATCTCTCTTTTATTCTAAATTTTATCCTCCCAGTGAAATTCATAAGGATAGAAATCTGATATATAAATTTTGTCCTCGTGATGGAGAGAGTACAACTCAAGCTTGGGGGATATTGAAGTTACTAATGCTTAAATTTCCTATTCATGAACTCCCTAACAATACTATTATCAATAACTTTTATGCTAGGCTTTCTCTTCATGATAAAGATTTACTAGATGCTTCTTGTGCTGGATCATTCACACATATGAAGGAATAAGCTAAATGGGATCTCCTAGACCGTATTCAAGAGAACACTGAAGCTTGTAAGAATGACAAAGGAAGAAAGTCAGGTATAAACTATGATTATGAATGCATTAAATCTTTTACGGAAACTGATGACTTCCGTGATATTAGTAATGAGTTTGGTATTGACTCCCAAAGTATTGCCAACTGTTTTAAGTCCTTTGCCTCTTACATAGAAATTCCCAAGAATAAGTGGAATAAGTACCATGCACCTTATAAAGATGTTGTTGGTCATGTTCCTGTTAGAAGTACTGAAGTTTGTACTACTAATCATATTGTGCCTAAACCTCATGTTGAGGAAGTTCCTTTCCCAGCTAAGGTAAAGGAGTATTCTATGATTATTAGTGCAAATAACAAAGGTATAATGAAAACTATGGAGCCTGATGAGCAAGTGAATAATGAACATGTGGTAGCTATTGTGAAAGACCCTGTCACTAGAAATATAGAGGATGAGCACATTGTATTTTGTGAAGACGCTTCTAATATCATCTCTCATCCTAGTAAAGCTAGAAAATCTAGTGTCCCTGTGCTTTCTGTTAGAATTGGTGATCATTGCTACTATGGTTTGTGTGATATTGGTGCTAGTTCTAGTGTTATTCCTTATGAGCTTTACAGGGAAATTATGCATGAAATTGGTCCTTGTGAGCTTGAGGACATGGATGTGGTTATTCACCTTGCTAATAAGGAAACCATTTGCCCTATTGGTATTGTAAGAGATGTGGAGGTCCTCTGCGGTAAGATTAAGTATCCTGCTGATTTTCTAGTGCTTAATTCAACAACTAGCAAAACTTGTCCTATCATTTTTGGTAGACCTTTCTTGAACACTTGTGGAGCTATTATAGATTGTAATTAGGAGAAAGTTTTAACTAAGTTTGATGGAGATTCTTATGATTTTAACTTTTCCAAATTTGCTAAAGCTCCTTGTGAAAATAGCTTGCCTAATAAAGATTTCAGGATGGAACAACTTGCTTCTGTTGATCCAGTTTATGACTTTAGACCTCTTTTTTGATGACTGTAAGTATGCTCATTCTGATGATAGATTTGTTGCCAGTGACAGTTATATTGTCAACTTTATTCAAAGTGCTACTGAAAGTTATTATGAGAGAGGGAAACATGGTTGTATGCACCTAAATAATGTTAAGTTTCCTCATTTTATGTTGAAAGCTTTGAAGTTGCATTTGTTTTTTCTTCCTATACTAGTGGTTTTTTGTTTCAACAATTCATTTTCTCATGATACCCCCATGCATAGGAAGTGGGTTAGACTCAAATGTGTTGGTTATTTGCTTCCTGATGCTCTCTTTCACTTCAAATATTTATCTCATATGTGAGCATCTTTGAAAGTTTCAAGCCTAATTTAAAGGAACTAAAGAAAAGTATTTCTTGGGAGATAACCCAATAGTTTTGTCGAGTCTTGGAAGTTATTACCTCAGTAATAACCGCTCCTTATCCTTTTGTTTTGGTTTTTGAGTCAAGTTCAACTACTTTTGTGAAGTAGAGGAGTTGTGAAAAGTGGCTGTCCTGGGACAGATTTTTGTGCTGCATTGTAAAAATTCATGAGGGAGCTCAGTACTTCATATGGAGATTTATTTTTATGAGATTGTTCTCCAAGTTGTTACCCAACTTTCATTGGTTTTGCACTTTTTGATTTGAGCAACAGAAGGTTTTCAAAAAAATCAATCTTTACCTGCTGGTCTGTCTTGACAGATTTCTGTTATCATTTGCATTTTCTTCTTATAGAAGCCTTTATTTTGATGGATTTCAGTTGAAGTGTGAACCTAAAGGTTTATTGTTTTTTCTTACACTAATGTTGCCATTTAGGCTTGTGTATTGCCTTGCGAGAAAAGGAATTTTCAGGAGAAGGAGAAAAGGAGTCTGCAGAGTTCGTCTTTGATTAGGTAAAAGTGGTGAAAATAGAAGGTTCATGAAAACCCAATCTTTTTATATTTTTGATGTTTTTAATACATATGAAAGATTACGATACAGAACAGAGGAGGAAACGGAGGCCGGGGTGGCCACACCCACCCTAGGCGCGGCCCCAGCTGGCCGCGCCTAGAAGGGGTGTGAGCCCCCCGAGCTCCGTCTCCGCCTCGTTTTCGTACCAGTACGTTCCTTATGCTTTGGAACATCGTAATATATAACCCCCGGATCCCCTAAGGCTTGTGCATCGTGTGCTCATCGTGTTTTCATTTTGATTTGTTTCTGTCAGGAAATATTCTCAAGTTTAGAGCACCATGGTCTCCGCCAACGACAAAGGCAAGAAGCCCGTGGAAGAAGAAATGATCGCTGCGAGGTACGAAGACATGGATTGGAGCATCGAGTAGGAAGTTAAGATGGAGGAACAAACTGCCGCAAGGTCAAGGGCAAGGAAACCTACTTTTGTAGGAGCAATTAACACTGGACGTGCTTTTTCTCGTAACATGCAGGGAATTATAGCCTCCGTTCCAGACTTCAGATCCTTCCCTGAAGCAGTGGAAGCCCTTCGAACCACTGATGAGTTTTGTGACAAGTATCGTGCTTTGAGGAAGAAGGTGGATATACTTCAAGAGGAGAACAACATGCTTCGTAAGATGCTGGAGGGTTTTCTTACCCTAAACAAGGGACCACCACCGAAGGAGTAATTCATCATCAGGTTTGGCATCCCCTTGGCTTGTCCCAAGCTTGGGAGAGTGCCGCGGTATCACCATCATTATCTTTTATCTTTTACCTTTTTAGTGGATTCATATCTTTGGTAGAGAGGTTATCTTATAGGTTGGTTTGCATGTGTAAGTATCTCTCCTTTAGTTGATTATGTATCCATTGGTGTGAGTGCCTTTATTCAATATTAATGATAAGTCTCGTCTTTTACTTTTTGCACTTCTCATTTTAGTTTGCAATCTCTATTATATGATTGATCTTGTTTATGAGTATTGGCATCACTTTGGGAGCATCAAGTAAATCTAAATTGGTTTTGGCAAACCGAGCTCTGGTCAGTAGCAACACTTTTTGAGGTTTGAAAGGAAAAGAGAAAAAGCTTACAGGTATTTTGTATCATTTATTTTCTTTCTTGTTGGCTCATAAGCTTAGTATTCTTTTTTTAAGATCTTTTGTGTCTTCAAGGAAGATTGCATGTTTGGCTTTATCACTTGTAGGTTTGCTTGTTTCTTTCAACTCTTTTGCTTGCTACCCAGCCTTGCTAACCAAAAACCTGTTTTGAGAAGGCATACTTCTCATGCTCCCAATCCCTTTGAACCAAAACCTGTGCCATTTGTGTCCACTATATCTACCTATTAGCATTACTGCTATTCCAAGCAAATTCTCAAGCTTCATCTATCTTTCGAATTAAAAAGTATTTTGTTATGTGAAAACTAGTTAGTAAAGCTCTCACGAACTTGATGGCACACCTTATTTTTCTTGCCCCTAATAGACTTGAACCATTGTGTCATCAAAGTTGTATATGCTTGCATCTATACACTGGGATTAACAGAACCGTGCTGACACGGGGAACGCTTTCAACATTGCACCTGTACGTTGTATACAGTTGATATCATACTCTTTTGTTTACGGATGTCAATGGTGTGAAATAAAGAGGGAGATTGTAAGTCCATGGAGTGATGTATGTGTGTTAGAGAAACGCCTGGGCCGCTAGCCTAAGTCATGCCTAATCATGGTGGAAACTTGCAGCATTACCATAATGAGCATTCTGTGAAGCATCCTCAATAAAAATATATGCATATAGTAAATAAAAAGATCGCTGAGATGCTCATTGTTTGCTTGCCTTGTCATTTTGGTTATGGAATAGCTCCTGTGCCATGTGCAAGGGGTACCCCGTTGGCGGTTCTTTATGATACACATGTACTTACAATGGCAAGAACTTACCGGTGACTAAAGTTGAGTAGCATGAGGAGCGGCCCTCGTACTCAAGGGACATGAGATTGCCAACTTATATTTCGTCAAGCATATACTCCATCCTTGTTCACTTTAACCTTAATCATCTCAAGATGCCTATGATAGGGGCAATCAGGGCTCAAAGCTAGTAAGTACCATAATCTTTTGAAAACTCTTTATGACTTAAAATCCCTGCTTCCCTCTATAAAGGGACCTTTCTCCTATTTCTAAGTTGAGTCAGTAAAC
Organism: Avena sativa; assembly: GCA_916181665.1. Classification (NCBI taxonomy): domain Eukaryota; kingdom Viridiplantae; phylum Streptophyta; class Magnoliopsida; order Poales; family Poaceae; genus Avena; species Avena sativa. The sequence goes on from OV702282.1 coordinate 204,796,598, forward strand.
CTACTTCCTCTCTTTCTCCAGCAAGCATTTGAGTTGTTGTGTTGCAAGCATTCATATGATGATTTATTCAATCATGTTGTTTTATCTTCCTTGTTTGCACAAGACTCTTATCTATTGAGTATTACTTTGAAAGCCTTCATTGTGAGCAAAGAGTGCTCCTGTTGTAAAACTTCTACAAAAGCTTTTTGTGAAAATGTTTGCCAGGTGTTCTCTGACCAAGAACAAAGTTTGCCAATTCCAATTATGATTTATCTTTATGCATCTATTTTGTGACCCTGTACTTGTTGCAAGCTAAGTTATATAATGGTGAGTTGCTTTCTTCTATGAGTTGTGTAAATGGTAAGTGTGATGCTTCTTGTCCGTATTCTTTTATCGGCACTTCACTTCATAAATCTGTGGACATGTTTACTGAGCTCAGTTTTCGCTTGGGACAAGCGAAGGTCTAAGCTTGGAGGGAGTTGATACGTCCAATTTGCATCACCATTGTATATCATAATTTGCCTCTATTCATTGATATATGTCTTATTATGAGGTGTTACTTATGTCTTTTTCTCTGTTTTTGCATGTTGGATGATTTTTGGAGGATGAACTGGTGGAGTCAGGATTCTGATGGAAAAAGAGGTTTTTTGATGCAATTTCGCGAAGATCAGAAAAATACCAGAAAAATATTGGAAAATTATATTTTCCCAGAATACGAAGGAAGCCAGAAGGGGAGGAATAGCTGGGCCACAGGGGGCCCACACCCCTAGGCGCGGGTAACCCCTGGGCCACGCCTAGGGCAGATGTGGCCCACCTGGCCGGCCTCCGACTCCGCCCTCTCGCCTATAACTTCCTCTCGGAACCCTAATACCAGGGGGCGACCACAGAAATATTTCCGCCGCCTCTGCGGGGCGGAAAACACCGAGAGAAAGAGCTCTCCGGCAGACAGATTTCTGCTGGGGAAAGTCCTTCTCGGAGAGGGGAGATCGTCGCCATCAACACCATCGTCAAGCTAGACTTCATCGGGATCATCATCATCATCATCCATACCATCATCTCCACCAGCACCATCATCACCACTCCACCCCGCTGTAACAATCGTGTTGAATACTTACATAGTTCGTAGGGGAAACTTTCCCGGTGTTGATTACTATTGTAGTTGATGCTTGTGAGTGGAACCATTGGACTATTGTTTATGTTCAGATTGTTATCCATTACCATATCATCTTTGATCTTAATCCATATGATGTCTCATGAGTAATTCGTTTAGTTCTTGAGGACATGAGAGAAGTCATGTTGTTAGTAGTGGATTTGTGTTGAGATATTATTCAGTGGTTTAGTATTTAAGTTGTGGTGCTATTATTCTAGTGGTGTCATGTGAACGTCGACTACATGATACTTTACCATTTATAGGTCTAAGGGAATGCATTGTGTATTTGGCTAGTAATTGTGGGGTTGCCGGAGTGACAGAAACCTGAACCCCCATAAGGACACCTTTGCACAAGGGAGTGTAGGATCTCAAAGTTTAAGGCCGTGATTAGGTTTATATCTTAATTACTTTCATATAGTTGCGGATGCTTGCAGCCAAGTAAGGTCGGTACATTAGCACAGGTTCATCCACACAACACTTACAACACCAAAGAAGAGTACTCAGCTATTTGAAGCGAAAACACTAACAGAATTCCCATGTGTCCTCGAGAACGTTTGGTCCTTATAAGTATTTCCATCGGCTTGTTCTTTGTTAAGAAAGGATTGGGCCACTTGCTGCGTTTGCTCGTTGTCTTTATTACTTGCACCTTGTTTTGTTGCTTTATCAGAAAACCCGTAAAAATTCGTTTGCTAAGTATTTACAGAGATTTTCGGCTCCATACCACTAGTCAACACCTTCTGTTCCTCGTTGGGATCGACACTAGCAGGAAGAAACCACCAGAAAAACCCGAACAAGAAAATGCATTAGAAAACCGACCCAGTAGATGGGCCAGACCCAAAATGCAGACCAAGGGTATGCGGTGCTTGGTAGGCATCGACCTTGTCGGCAAATACCGCCTCTGTCCTAAGTTAGATGTCGCAGATTTTTAAAATTTGTTTATGTTTATACACTAAAACACGTAATATATTCATATAGGACAACTAACTAGGATAGAGGAAGTAAGGATCTTCCGGCGCATCGAGCATCAAATAGAAATTGCTAAACGCCCTCTCAAATTGGAATGCTACCGAACCGGTACATAGCCGCCGCAGGAAAGAGGCGGCTGAGAGAAGCTAAAATCCATCTAGGGTTTCCGTCCCCCTCGTGGTGACGCGCTGGTCTGCTCCATCTCCGTGGATCTATGGCCTTGGAGGTGTGGTAGATCATGACCTCTCGCAGACGCCGGGGGTGGGGGAGGGGGGGGGTCTTTGTCTAGACTGATCTTTAGTGTCTACTTTTGGATGTTGAGGTGATGGCTATGTACTGATGTTAGAATAAAGTCCTCCCTGCTCTATCCTTGCTCCAATGGTGCATCTACACCGACGGAGGTCGAGTGGAGTCGTTTGTCCGCCGGATCTTTTGGGATCCAGTCCGTTTTGTGTTGGTTCGTGTGTTTTCAGGTCAGTCTCTTACGATCTACGGTTCTCATCATTAGTGATGGCTGTTGCTATGGCGTGCTGGTCTTTTATGGGCTTAGCACGACGACTTCACGTCTGACTACTACAATAAGCTATAATACGACAAGTTTTGCTCAACTCGGATGATGGTGGGGCAAGGACGAAGACGCGCCTTCTGCTCGCTTTAGTATCTGTAGTTATCGCTAAGTGGTCCAATAACCTATTTGTAATTTTCATTACTTTTAGACCTCTTTGTAGTGCTGTTGATAATTATTAATACAATCATCAATACATCGGTGATTTTTTTTTGAAAAATTGCTAAACGCTGACCGCATATGCTGCTCTCTCGCTGAACCCAATTTGATGATGTAGCAAGGCCCAATGGATACCAGGGCCCATCAGAAAAAGGCCGTGCTGACCTGCCTCTCACCGGCGAGGGTCACCCTCTCCGTCTCCGGCGGAAGCGCACCCGACTGTCTCCGTCCGTCGCGGCGGTGCTGAAGCCAGAGGAAGCGCATCCGATCGAATGAGGAATTTTTTGAAAAGTCAAGCCATGTAAAGTTTGACCAAACTTTTAGAAAAAACTATTAAATTATATATATACCATGTGAAATACGTTTTATAATATATAAAAGGATATGGATTATGTATTTTAAATATTAATATTTTCTCTAAAATCTTAATCAATTTTAGTTGGTTTAATTTTTGAAAAAGTTATATGGCTTAAGCCTTGGAACCGAGGTAGAATTAATACAATCATCATATATCGGTGAATTTGTTTTTTGAAAAATTGCTAAACGCGGACCGCATATGCTGCTCTCTCGCTGAACCCAATTTGATGATGTAGCAAGGCCCAATGGATACCAGGGCCCATCAGAAAAAGGCAGCACCTCACCGACGCGTCGGCGAGGGTCACCCTCTCCGTCTCCGGCGCATGCGCACCCGGCTGTCTCCGTCCGTCGCGGCGGTGCTGAAGCCGGGGGAAGCGCATCCGATCGAATGAGGAATTCCATCTCACTCCGCGCACGTCCCTCTCCGAGCCTCCTGCTCCATCCGACGAGGTGCCGAGTCAGCCGACCACCAACCATTTCCGAGGAGGTCAGGAGGCAGGTACGTACCACCAACTACCTCACGCCTCCGCGTGCGCAGCGCATTGATCCTCCCGCTCCCACTCTTGAGAGCGCACGAAGCCTCCCCCCGTCATCCGCTCGGAGGCTCGCGTCACATGGCGGTGCGGTGCGGTGCGCACATGGAAGGTGCAGAGATTACTGTATACTTCTCGTATGAGCGCGCGATTGTGCAATCGCAGGTGCAAATCATGCCAATTTGGTGCACACCAGACCCAATGCGAAGATTATTGTACATTTGGGGGTTATGTTCACATCACATGCCGACGACCGACGATGCACCATTCCGGAATTTTGGGGTTCTAGCTGTCCCTGTGATTAGCTTTGGTATCTTAGGACTTTGTACAAGTATAAACTATGCTAATTAGCATGTGATTATCATGGAATCCATCTTACTGCTAGCTAGAGTGATTTATTTCAGTCATTTGAGAATAACTATGGCAGGACAACTGCATGACACATACATGGATTCTGTTCACATACGGTGGTGATGCACTAGGCCTTGAAAGCATCTCCTAACGCATCTCAATTTTGGGTTCTTGTGGTGTGCATGCTTAAGCGTTCAGGAAAAACATGCTCATTACCATATGATGGTCCTGGACTTTTAACTTTGTGTTCCATCAGTTCTGTTCGAGCGATCCGCAAAATCAGGGTAAGCTTGCTCCATAGTGGGGCCCGTATGATGTGTGTTACCTAATATTTTTTCCTGGTCTGAGCCATGAGTCACGAGGTTTACATTAACTGACGCCAATCACATATTTTATCTTGAGGTTTTTGACTTTGGAGCATGGCTTGGACCTTAGCTTCACGAGCTTATTTAACATGAATGGATACCCACTTGCAGCAACTTGCTGGTCCTTGTGCTTTCTGTAGTCAGGCAGCTTAGATTACGCAGGTGATTGTAAGTTTTCTATAGTTGTCTGTTGTCTTCCCATTTCAAAGCTGAATATCCTTCTGCATAATTTTTGAATTTTTTTGGCCGTCTAGCTAGGCTCATATACCAGTAATGTCTCAGTCTTCTGAAAGAGAAATCAGTTGACCATGAATTGCCGTCCTGGACTGTGATGTATTGCTAGCTTACTCAGACCTGGATTTCTTACGGTTTATGTGGTAGCATGTAAATGAATATTGACCTCAGTTGAAAGTGAATTTTACTTCATTCGCAAAAAAAGAAAGAAAGTGAATTTTACTTAATGTACACTAACCTCGAACTGAACTTTACCTATAAGAGAGATTTTGTCTTGTACCGTGGCTTTGTGATTCTATCTTGAGGATAAGGCATATTGCACAAGTTTATTTTTGTACTGCATTGTGTCATTGATGGGGTCATGCTGTAATATTTTTCACTACTTGGAAAATTGTTCCGACAGAACCAGAATGGTATTTCTTAGTGAGTTGATAGAAGAGGGGCTGGTTAACAGAAAATAGCATCTTAGCGCGTGCTAATCTGAATTCTTTCTTGTACTAGATGCTCTTCATAGGAGGACAGCTCACAGCTACAGAGGAAAACCACATTACTTTAACATGGTTGCATAGTTGCGGGGAACTTTCTGGCTGCCTCTCGTCATATAAACAAACAGATACTATACAGTGTTTGCGCGTCTTCATTTGTACTTCCCTTTGTTATGCACCTCAGTAGTATATCGTTTATCTTATGCTATCATTAGGAGACATATACTGATAGACAATGGATGGTACTTTAAGTGACTTGCTAACTAGCCGGGGATTAGGAGACCACCAAACTGACGCTACAGAAAAAACAACAGGCTGTTTTGCTGCTCTTGTCTTTAGCCATTGCTGTGAGATGCTCCTCTCAACTAACGAAAACTCGTAGGCCTTTGATTGGTGGAATTATCATTGAGTTTGTCCACCGTTCTTCCTTCACTTATTTGCGGAGGTTAGGCTGCATTGAATTAGTGAAATGCTGACAAATGCCTTTTGAGAAGCTTTCTATTATCAGCATGATCATTGGATACTCAGATTGCCCACTCAGGAATTGTTCAAGAGAAGTAAAATGAATATGTTATATATATTTAGGCAAATACTGATTCCGTCAATGTATTATCATATAATATGATTTAAATCATTTTATTTCCTTCTCCAGTCACAGTGCTTACCAACTATGATTATGATGATAATTAGGTATCCACCTGCCGTCCTTAACTCATTTGATGTCATGATGGAGAGTATGTTTCCTTAGCATGGTGACCTCTCACGCTAATGGTTAAGAAATGGACAATACAGCCATTCCTGTCAGTCTCCATTCTTAAGGAATTAACTGGATCCCTCTATGATGAAACCTTGTTGGGGTGATGGGGTTGGGTGGGGGCATATGATACTTAGATGCTCTACTGATTTAGATTAGTGAATTATCCTTCCTTCTGTGAGAACATGTTTTATTATCCTTCATATATCCAGTTTTGAAGGCAGTAGTATGCTAACTGTGATGAAAAGCCAAGATCCTTCTTTAACTAATTACAATTTTTACCATACATTGTCTACACTCTTACAGTTGTATTCTGATATCCACTGCTTGTTCTGGTTGTACATGACAACATTCCATGACTGTACCGAGTGAATTGACAATGTTACTCTTGACAATGTGCAGATGGCACCAGCTTGTTCTGTCATAACAAACACATCTTAGCATTGCACAGCACAAATATTTATTTACCTCAGTGGAATCATCCATACTCCCCCGAAAAAAGAATCACACAATACTGAAAACTTACCAGAACACACCATTTGTGCACTTGTATCTCAAGTTCTGAAATAGTCAGTGCAAAGCTGTATGTACATCGTTGGACTCCATCCAAAATCTCCTGCTGTTGCTTGTTTCTGGAAATGATCATTTTGGAATAGCCAGGCAGGAAGCCAGGAGAAATGTTCAGATTAGTAGCAAGAGACAGCCTGGAACCAAGAAAACTGTGTGGCCCTCATTTGTGTTCTGTAAGTTCCACTTTGCAACAGCTCTACTCCTTGGGACAAGAAGTTTTGTCCTCTTTCAGTTTAACTCTATTGTCTACATCTAATAGCTCCATAAGAATCTACAATAATTTGTATCAACTTACAACAATGGGCTGTATGGATACCTGATTGGTGTCACATAAAGAATCGAGTTTGGGAGCAAGTTGGTTCATGATTTTTTTACACCACTAAAAGTTTGGACACACATTAGCATGCCAAAATTGACTTGGTTTGGGCTGGTCAATGATCATAAATATTATTTTTCTGCAGAAGGGTCATACGTAGAGTTGAAGTATTAAACTTCAACGTTTATTTTAGATCAGACTAAATGAAATGGTACTTGCATTTGTAAAGAGATATATACTAATAGCAGACCATTTCTTGAGCTAAAAAATTAAGTTTAAACTTATGATTTGTTTCTAGGGCTGCATTCTCTTTTTCCTTTCTGCATTGCCATTGGCACATGAGTGCAGGCCATAGGAACTTTGAAGTAGCAACGGCACATAGTCCAATAATTGACTAGATGCTGCCACGTAGCACAATTTCATTCTCGGAATATGCCATCAGCGTAGCGGTCAGGCCAGCAAAATGACACATTGCAGACGTATGCTTTGGTTTATTAATTTTATATTGATGTTTTGGGTGGTATGTATGTATGTATGCTGTGAAGTTGGTGGAGAGCTACACAAGAGCCAGTCACTTCTAGTTTGATCCATGCATTAGGCTCCAAGATCTGGACAGTTTAGCGTGCATCGGCCATAAAATTAGGGCCCACTTATTCTCTTTCCTCCACTGCTAATCTCTTGCCCCCCTGCCTTCTCATGGTGTGTATATAAGACACAGTGTGAAGCACACAAATCAATACAACTCTTATCATAGATAGCAACTAGAATGGAGACCATGTCTTATCCTTGTTCCCCTCTCTTCTCCTTCCCCACACATGAAGAGAGTAGTTTTCTCCTATGGTCTCCTCAAGTAGCTCTCCATGAGAATGCCACCGTCCATGTTGATCATTCCACTGACCAGCAACAGGCCAATGAGTTCTTGGACACTATGGCCCAAGATTATGTTGGCGGTTGGCATCATCAAGATGCTTCTGATGTTGGTGTGTTCCTCGATTGCGATGAGAGGATTCTGGGACAAGAGAGTGGCAACTTGGCGGCCATCCAAGAGGAGCTCATGGAGGAGAACAGTTTAACTGATCTCCTCCTCACTGGTGCAGAGGCCGTTGAGGCGGGGGATTCAGCACTTGCCTTGGCAGTGTTCTCCAGGCTTGATGGCCTCCTCCCTGGCATCCCTGACAATGCCTCAGCCAGCTCTTTTGATCGGCTGGCCGGCCACTTTGCCCAAGGTCTGCGGTCCCGGATCTCCAGCGCAAGCGTCAGGTGCTCTCCGCCCGAGCCACTGCCGTCAGATAGAATGTCGGCACAACAGATTATACAAGAGCTGTCACCGTTCGCCAAGTTTGCGCACTTTACTGCCAATCAGGCCATTCTGGACGCCACCAAGGGTGACACAGATGTGCACGTCGTCGACCTGAACATTGGCGAGGGCATCCAGTGGCCATCACTCATGTCAGATCTTGCCCGTCATGGTGGCATATCATTCCACCTCACGGCTATCACAACAGATGCTGACTACAGAGACGACATTCACCATGCATCTGCACGGCGGCTCTCGGAGTTCGCGGACTCCTTGAACCTTCCTTTCCAGTACAGCTCTTTCTGTATACACAGTGATGAAGACCTCCAAGCCTTCTCCAAGAGCTGTAAAGGCTCAGTGATCTTCTCGTGCGACACGACAAGCATGCCTTACAAATCCCTGAGCAAGTTACGGACACTCCTACCTGCCTGTGTTAAAATGTTGCGGCCTAAGTTAATGGTCATCGTAGAAGAGGAGTTGGTTAGAATCGGAAAGGAGGCGTCTCTATGTAACGCCTCCTTTGTCGACTTCTTCTTCGAGGCATTGCACCACTTCACCACGGTGTTCGAGTCACTGGCAAGCTGCTTCAGTGGTGGTAACCAGGGGTTGTGCCTGAGACTTGTGGAGAGGGAGATGGTGGGGCCAAGGATACAGGACTTCGTGGCGCAGTATGGGTCTGTAACAGTTGATGCCAGTGCTCCTGGGATTTTGGAAAGGTACGGGGCTTGTGAGATGAGTGGTTGTAATGTTGCTCAGGCCAGGATGCTGGTTGGGTTGTTCAATAGGGGGTTTGGTGTTGTGCATGAGAAGGGCAGACTTGCCTTGTGCTGGAAATCCAGGCCGTTGACCTCCGTGTCTGTTTGGGCTCCAATCTGAAAAGAAAGGGGGTTATGTGATGTTGTTCGCAATTTTTGTTGTAAGAGTTTGCAGTACCGAGTTTAGAGGAAAACTTATTTGGCTGGTGAGCCACCTTATTTTGTTTCTATCTCAGTTCTTATTTCTTGTTGCTCTCGTCGGCCTCTCATATCCCCTAGGGAAACTTGCAGTGATGAATGGAGTAAATGTAGCCAGGGGACGAATGAATTTTGCTCTTGTCAATCATATATGAGCTGTGTGGATTTTACTGCAAGAACGCTCTAGATTTATCTTGATGTTTGTTCCCCTCTTATGAACCAGGTGTCAACCTGTGGAAATAACAAGTGAGACAGACAGATGCCTGCTGATGCAGGAGTTTCATGAAGACTTTGACCGTAGTTGTCGTTATTTTATTTGAAAGATCTAGCATACTTTTCTGCCCATCTGCACAAAATAGAGAAACATCAAAATAGTCTGAAAGTGACACCCTTGGAAACATAATAGTGGTTGGTTATTGTAGTTGCTCCATTTGTGGAGCTAGGATCAATTGCAGACTTCCTAATATTGACAAGGCACAAAATACCTTTTGCAGTTGTATTTATGAAAAGGTAAAAATAAGAAAACTGAAATAAATACTTTGCATTGTGTAGGAGTGTTCAACTGTGTGAACTGCTTTCAGTCACTATCATCCCAGTGTTATGATTCGGGCAGACTGCAGGCTTTCTCGACCCTGTTATGTCACCTCTGGAATCGTGCCACTCTTTGGGAATTAATTTCCATTAAGATCATTTTTCCCAGGGAGGTCTTGTCACGTGAAGTTCTGATTTCTGCAGTTGCAGGTGATCTTGTCAGGTTTATCTTATTCCTGGCTCAAAGATATGGCATTCAAACTTGTGACGAGGATGATAGTGAAGGCTGGAACTGAAGGCAGAGGGGCGGCACATCACAAAAAGGAATGTTCTTGCAGCTGAAGGCACTCATCGAGGGCATGTATCTCAGGTACTCCATGCCCGACAGGCTCAAGCTTCAGTCCCTTGGAGAAGATAACATTGACGATGATGAGGTGAGTGTTTGGAGCTAATCCTTTGTTGAATCTACTTTTTAACACTGTCAAGCACCTTCGGGTTTTGTGTTCCTGGAACAGAAAGCACAGGAAAGTTTAAAGGTGTCCTTGAACGGTAAGAGGTTAAGACTTCAGATATGAGAGTATGTTATAGTCCTTGGCAGCTTCCTTCGCCTGCCTTAAATTTTAGTAATAGGCAGAGCAGAGCAAGCTGCTAACTTAGGGATTGCTCATCTCAACCTATCAGGATGAAGAGTCTGTCTCAAGAAGAACACGGGTTGTACTTCAAAGCATATGCCATTGGAAGCATGGATCCTGATGAACACCCGAAACTGGTATCTCTTGGCATACAATTAGCCACACTCCTACAGGGATCATTTCTTGGCGTAAACATACTCGGTGAGTTGCTCAGAGCGAATCAAACTCGCAATTCTGCCGGGGCATATTATCTAGCATAAGAGGGCCAGTCCGAGAGCACTTGTCTTCTTCTGGAACTCACTTTGCGCAGGGCCATCCTCCCACATCCCTAAGATCATACGCCAAGTAACCTTGAGCTTGACCACCCACCAAGGCTGCATTGGCGAAATTGATACACACGATGAGGATGTTCTTGGGCGAATTTTCCCTATCAATTTCGCAAGTGACAGGAGGACCTCGAAATGCTGAGATGCGTGTTTCCACCCAGGGATCAACACCACTGTCGAGAAGGTGGAGGCACAACAGATCACAAGCCGAGAAATGGTCCAGCTCAAGGAAAGTTACAAAAAAATCTTCACAGAGGAAAGAGCCACCTCACTATGTGAGCTTTAGGCTGTTGTCATACATTTCTGGTAGGTTTGCAGTCTTTATTGACCTCATTTTCCCATCTCTGAAATCTCGTCTTCCTTTGCATATTAACATCTGATCACTTGTTCCTCAGGAGGGCACAGCTCATCTTGGCATGGAGGTTCTGATTTCAGCAGTCGTAAGTGATCTTGTAAGCCGGTTCTTCTCTTTCCTAGCACAAAATTTTGTCGCTCACACATGTGAGGAGGATGATCGTCAAAGGCTGGAAGGCATCTTGCTCAGGATGAACACCGTTGTTGAGGAAGCAGAGGGACGGCACATCACAAATCCAGGAATGTTCTTGCAGCTGAAGACACTCATCGAGGGCGTGTACCCTGGGTACTATATGCTCGACAGACTGAAGGTCCAATCCCCTTGGACAAGAGAGTGTTGAAGGTGATGAGGCGAGTCATCAGAGCCAATCCTTCGCCATTTGTACTTTTAACACTGCCAAGCGCCTTCTTTTTTCTTCTATAATGAAGACACCAGTAGCATCTGGTACCGGAAGCACAATAAATTTGAAAAGTGTCATTGCAAGTTTAGAAGCCAAGACAGCAGATATGAGAGAGTTTATCATCCTCCTCAGCAGCTGCCCTCGCCTTGTTTGCCAGCCATGCAGTACGCATCTTTATATGGATAGTGTATGTTTGGTTGCCATATCGAGAAAGAACAGCTCATCAACTTCTTGCTATGCGATGGCAGCTATGATTGCAGAAATATTAGTATCCTTCCGATCATCGGTCAACACATGATCAGAAAGAAAACTCTCGTGCAACATGCTTACAAGTATGAAAGCGTGCATGATCATTTCTCCCGCATGTTTTTCTTGAAAAGAGATGATCTACAGAACAGGGAATTCACAGCGATCTGCAAGGCAGCCTCAGGAAGTGCTTGCTTGTTGTTGATTTCAGTTGGGATGTGGATGAAACAACATGGACAAACTTCCGACCATATATGCAGAAGCTGCCAGGTACTTGGATTAAAAATTGCAGTCATAGGCAGAGGGGGGAAAATTGCAGAATTGGGGACTAAACCCATCAGGATGAAGTTTTTGTCTCAAGAAGAGTGCTGGTACTACTTCAAGGAACTTGCCTTTGCAATCATGGATCCTGATGAGCACCCAAGACGGGCATCTTTGGGCATGCAGAGCTAGCTACTGAGCTACATGGATCATTTCTTGCTGCAAATATAGTCGGTGGAGTGTTAAGAGCTAATCCTAATGCTAAATTTTGGTGCAACATATTACTTGTGTAAGAGAACTACTAGTATGGACACACTGTTCCTTTGGCATAAACCACGAGGACCTTTACGAGAGAGATTTCCCCGTTAAATTCACGAAATTGTCCTCAGCAGGTGGTCAGCTTCAAGGTTATCTGGTTTATGATTTGAGGGAGGCTGACCCTGGGTAAAGTGAGCTGCCAAAACTTTTATGGCAAGAATTACTAAACGGTGTCGAAGTTCCTGATGAAGACAAGTTTGATGTGTTGGCATGGAGACCTAGGTTCCACCTTAGAGTGACTATATAATTACTTTTGAGAAACAGAAGCCACGTCGTAACTCATAAAGCTAGCAGGAAGAATCATCTGGCATGGAGGAAGCATCAATATAAATGTTAATTTGTCAAACATAAGCAAGAGAAATTATGTCCTTATATTTATTGCTCAATAGGTAATATTCTACTCCTGAATTCTCTTTTAGAAGATGGAAGAACTTTATTACCCTCACACTCTTGTTTACTGAAGGCTATAGCTGTATGTAATTGCCCTTGTTAGTTTGGATATGTAAAATCTGCATGATCAGTTACCGGTTGCTACTTTAAGTTTGAATTTTGATGTTTTGCTAATTGGAGGCTCGGTTATTTTTAGCCCCACATTAGTCCTTTCTAACTCAAAACAAAAACTGGGTGCATCTAAGAAATTTAGGGCCCTGTATGGAATTTCTATAGGCCCACATTTATCTGAACTAAAGCCAGTTTCCACAATATTGAAATGGTTTTCGGATATATAGCATCATATTCATATCGGGTTAGTACAATAGCTCAAAGTTCCGATGTAACTGTTAATTGTATACTGCCTTATTTCTGGCCCATGGAACTTGTACAGTCAAGATAGGCAGAACAGAGAAAGTTGCTAACTTAGAAACTGCTCAACCTCTCAGGCTGAAGAATTTTTCTCCAGAGGAGTACTTTTATTACTTCAAGGCACTTGCTTTTAGAAGTATGGATCCTGATGAGCATCCAAAACTGGCAGGGCATGCGACTAGCAACACTCCCACATGGAGCATTTCTTGGTGCTAGCATCCTCTACTAAGAACCATCCCGAATGCTCAATTCTGGTGCGGTGTATTATCAAGCATAAGGGTACTAGTTTATGAACACTTGTTGTCCTTAGGCACACGCCCGGAGGACACAAATGCGGCCTCACCGCCTGTTCGGTTTGAGTGGGATTGACATGGATCGGGATTCGGGAGGTATCCGTATTGACGGGGAATTGAACTGCATTCCCTGGCGTTCCATGTCAATCCCTCCCAACCCAGGTGTAACCGAACAAGGCCTCAGTGGGTGGTAACGCTCAAGGATATCTGGTATATGATCTCAGGGGGCTGACCCTGAACAAAGTGAGCTGCCAAAGCTGGCATAACAGGAGCTACTGACAGGTAGTTTATATTCCTGTCGAAGACAAGTTTGAGGTGTTGGTATGGAGATCTGAGATCCTGCCTTACCGTGGCTACGTTTGTGACTTGTGAGGAACAGAAGCAACATCATAGCGTGAGCAAGAAGAATCTTCTAGCACTGAGAAAGCATCAGCAATTTGGGAACCAGAAGTGCATGCAGTTAAAAATTGACTTCAGCCACACCAATTTCGCCATAGTTCTGGGCCCTGGCAGTAGCCTTCTTGACTAAATTTTCAGCCACCTTAGTCCTATGTTACTTCCGAAGAAAATCGTATGGAATTTTTTCCTGGTCTCCTGTCAGTACATCAGGGTCGGTTTCAGTCTTTATTCACCTCATTTTTACCATATCTTGAATCTCGTCTCTCTTTGCACACTACCATCCACTCACTTGTTCCAGGGGAGGGCAGAGCTCAGCTTGGCATGGAGTTTCTGATTTCAGCAGTCGCAGGCTCTTTTTTTTACTGAACACTACACTTTATTGATTACTGAAAAGAAAGGAGTTCATGTCGCCAAAGTTCTGGCTCTTCGAGTTTTTGAATAGATCAACAGAGTTACGTGCGAACGTTCTGGCTGTCGGGTGCTGGCACATTTGGAAGTGTGCCTGACCCAAAGCGTACCTGTGCGAAAATACTCGCTTATGTTGATATGATTATCTGTTAGAGTATATTACGGTTACGTTATATTTGATAATTTAAATATTGTAATCCAATTCTATCTTTAGTAGTCTTCTTGTTTTCCAAATCTTCTAGTACTATATAAACATCCCAATAGCTCACGATGTAATTACCTCTTGCATTATCAATACAATCTATACTTTCGCAATCTTTTATGATATCAGAGCGGTTCGTTCCGCCTAGGGTTTAGCCATCTCTTCCGCCGCGCCGCCCTTGAGGAGACCGTTCTCCCCGGGGGCCGCGCAATAGTAGATTAGATCATACTTCGTCAAAATTTTCTCACCGGCCGCTTGACCGACGTTTCTTCTTTTTCTGCCGATCATAGATCGGATTGCGTCGTCCACAGCCGCATGTCGTCATGCGCCTCTACTTCAACCTCGGCGTCGACACATCCGGCTACATCGTCATTGACCGCGCCGGATCGTCTTCGCCAACATTTATACTTCCGCAATCTTTCATGGTATCAGAGCGGTTCGCTCTGCCTAGGGTTTAGCCACCTTCTTCGCCGCGCCGCCCCCGGGGAGATCGTTCTCCGTCAGGAGCCGCGCAATAGTAGATTAGATCTTACTTCGCCAAAATTTTCTCGCCGACCGCTTGACCGGCGTTTCTTCTTCTTTTGCCGATCATAGATCGGATTGTGTCGTCCATAGCCACATGTCGTCATCACGCGCCTCTACTTCAACCTCGGCGTCGACTCATCTCCGGCAAATCATCGCCAACGATCGTGCCAAGGTTGCTCCGCGCGGCGCCCCAAGGGACGCCTTCACGCGCTGCGTCAGCTTCTTCATCCTCACGTCGTCACCATGCCGGCCCGTCTTCGCCAACATCGATCGGCTCGCACGTCCTGAGTACGCGCCTCGTCGTCAAATACAGGCCGCACCTTCATCAACCGTGGTCATCATCGCCGACAACCATATACACCAACAACATCGCCACATCGTCGCCGCCACCACCGATCGTGGTCATCGTCAACGCCAACAAGTTATTATCCACGAGCGACGCCGCGCTCATAGAAGAGGAAAATACGGGTCTAATCCCCGAAATCAACTACCGCAACAATTCACTCGCCATCGACAACTACCTCATCGTCTTCGTCCACCACGGCGTCGCCGCTAGAGTCACAGTCTAAATTTTAATTTTTGCACTAATCAAATTTCTTTGTGCAACTACTTCATCTACTCCAACATATCGGCAGACAACTTCTACGCACCGATCGTTCAAGGTGAACTTCTCTGCTTCTTCAAATCCGGCTCTGACTCGCATGGTTCGTGCTTGTATTCGCATGTCTGATATTGGCAACATCGACGCGTGACTTCGTCCCTGGCGCGCTCCCGAGTTTGGCAAGCTCAGCAAGGCGTGTCGCCTACCTCGACTACTCCAACTCAAATTACGTCTACCTCAACTACTACGGCGAATTCTCCAGGCTCCACAACGACATCGACCACAACACAACATCATCAACTTCATCAACGGCGACAACTTTACCAACGGCACCATCGACCACGACTACAATGCCCCACTCTCGGCTACATCGACATCGGCAACAAGGGCTACCACACCTCACCTCTGGCTTATGCTCCAGTCAGACCGTCCGCGTCACTACCGATCCGACTGCGCGAGGGGGGGGGGGGGGGGAAAGGATTAGAGTATATGTCGGTTAGACATATTTGGTAGTTTAAATATTATAATCCAATTCTATCTCTAATAGTCTTCTTGTCCTTCAAGTCCTCTAGTACTATATAATCAGTCCAAGGGCTCACAATGTAATCACCTCTTGCAATATCAATACAATTTATACTTCCACAATAAATCAAGCTCCAGCAAAAGACGTGAGTCCAGTACATCGAGAAGATCGTCTCCACCGACTAGGGTTGTTCTTGTCAATTCTGATGCAGCTTTGTTCCCTGATCAATGTTGTATGGCGATGGGAGCAGTCATCCGTGACCATGACGGGAGGTGTCTGGACACGGCCAGCAAACCCCTAGTGGGTTTTACTCATCCTGAACTGGCGGAAGCCTTTACTCTTCGTTGTGAGGTGACCATCACCCGCGCAAGAGGCTTTAAACGAGCTATTTTTGCCTCTAATTGTCTTTCGGTGGTTCAGCGGGTGAAGGCTCCACGTCCTGATCGCTCGCCTGTTGGTACGGTGATACTCCCTCCGTTCGAAAATATAAGATGTTTTAGGTTAGTGAAGCTAATGCATTTAGACATTTTTTAGTGTATAGGTTCAAATAAATTTACTTACTAAAACGTGTCTAGATACATTTACTCTACAAACTTAAAATATCTCTTCTCTACTATATAATTTACTTTAGGGTGGTTTTCGTCCGCAATTTTTTCGTCTGTCGTGCACTTTTGTGGTTTAGCCCCTCAAGTTTCTGTGAAATAACCCGCAGTCCTGGAAATCCACCGCCAAGTAAAAGAACCACCGGATTCCCTCCCGTCAGTCCCCACCGTGCCTCCTCCATCAAATCCCCCCAGCGCCTCTTCCATCGGTTCCCCCGCGCCGCCGCACCACCACGCCGTCGGGCACCCCTCCTCCCAGCCTCCAATGCACTTAGACCGAGCATGTAGCGCTGCCTCCTGGCGAACTCCTCCGTCCCACATCATGCCCACCCGCCTCCGAGATCTACGCCCAAGCTTCTCTGACTACATCGTGCCTACCTTCGAGCTCTCATGACGCGATTGGTCCGAGCTCTCTGACTGCCACGAGCTTGCGCATACCCTCATCTCATGCGGACCACGGCCATGCGCCGGACCGGGAGATACCCAACTCCCCGCCGCCTGGCACTCCTCTCCCAAGATCTGCCTGCAGTCGTGCTCCGTGTCGTCGGCCAAGATGGTGCGGCAGACAACCGCCTTTGCCCGCCGCTGCTGTCACTCGGATGCCTCCCCAGATGGTTGGCCTCGCTAGCCGCGGCCACTGCAGGTTCTCAATACCATATCCATCACTCAACAATTCCTTCCGGGTTCAGCTTTATCAGCTCGTGTGTTCTTGATGGTTTTGTGCTGCAGCTGTGGGGATTTGCCGCCGGAGGAGGAGAAGCCGGCGCCATAGCGACCAGCATGACAGTTGTAAGAATCCTTGTGCTCGATCATATCTTGTCCAGCTTTAGTTGTTCAGGTTTTAGCATCAGATGAGATTGGGCTAAGCGTCTCTACTCTTTGCTTGGTTCATTTGGCAGTTTAGGAGCTCCAAGATTCCAGAGAGCGACTTAACCATCCTGCCTAATGGCATCAAGTACTCTTCACTCTACTGATTTAGCCAGTGCTCTTTAGCTCTTGTGCTGTTTACGTGTATAAGCCTGTAATTAGACCAGCAATCAGTTTTATAGAATGTAGAATGGTCAGTGAGGCCAATTACATCGTCGTGTATCCCATAGGAGACGGCAGCCGCCGATGGCAGCAGCAGTCACACCCGCATCCTCGTAATAGCCATATCATGACGTCTCGCCCATTTGTTGTCTGAGTTACTTCCGCTCACTCTGTCTGTTTGTAGAGATATTTTTTTCGCAAGTGTATAAGATGCTGACGATGTATTACGATAAGATTTGATAACGAAATGCGTTTATTTCTAGGCTATAAAAATTAACAAACGTGTAATCTATTATACATCCACACATTTGTTTGTGCTGAAATTTGTACTCATATATACTCCCTCCATTCTTATTAATCATGCCTGTAATTTGATCTTAAGTTCAATATCTTCAAGTTAGAATAAGTCTATAAAAAATATGCTAACATCTACAGCCTTAAATAATATGCAGGATGGATCTAATTATTTACTTATTACAGGAGGCTACAGAATGCGAACACTCGGCATTTCGTGAGGCTAAGGCAACAACCAATTCTCTCCACCAAAGGGTGATCTGCGTACATGCTTCAGTTTGTATGGCTGCAAATCTTGCTGAAGTTCCACCCTCCCGGTTTCTCTTTCGACAAAATGCATAGCTACTGCAAGAAGACACAGTTTGTGTTGTCTTTCTAATTGTGCAGGTTACAACGGCATGAGCCAGCTTAGGTCCTATTTTATTTTCACATGTTATGTTTTAAGTTGTGATGGATTAACTTATGTGGTTGACCTGATTCTTGCCGGGGTCTTGTTGTTCCAAAAGTTATGTCTAGCATTGTCATATCTTCTTGAATCATGATTTTAGAAATACTAGCAAAAATGCCCGTGCGTTGCACCGGGAAAGAAAAGAAGCTTACAAAGTTCTCATTAATTTTTTAATATTTCTATTCCAACTTATGTCCACATACAACAAAAAAAAACAATTTTCAACACTAATTTTTGATTTTAGTAAGCATGTGCTTGTTCTCCTCCTCTTCTTGGATATTTGGAGCAAAGTCAAATATTCGTTTGGTGAACCTCTCCAAAAATATCACTCTCACATTCACACATATATATATATAAATTATTGATGTATCTTAATTACCGACACCCTCTCTCTCGGACACAATACAACAAAATATATTAGTAGGAAAAAAACTCAAATAAATAAAATAGTGAAAAATTATAAAAATGAACTTTACGGCAATGAACTTCACTTCATTCTGTCAGTTCTACAAGATCATAAAGACAACATGACCAAAACAGTACAATCACTCTCAATATCTTATTTGCATAAGGAAAAGCCAGGTGGCCGTAATCTTGTCGCCCAGTTTCTGGCTCATGCAGGTGACTGCATATTATTATACGCAGTCTTTTTTATTTTTCTTGAAACTAAATACAATTATAACTGTTTTGCTTTCGATCGGAAATTCATAGCGATCCGTAGGAGTACTATCAGGCCCGACACTCAAAAGATTCGTAGCGTGATGTCTTGGCTTTGCATCTTCTTCGTATTGAGCCGCCACTGAAACTTCTTCCGGCACCAAGCATTGGCTCACCTCCTGCTGCCATACATCTCACCACTACTGACAAGAAACACACGCAATGATCCATAGCAACAATGCTGGAGATAAATCTGGGAGATTTTAAGTTGACTGAAGAGCAGTACGCTGCAACAGGAGTATGTGTTAGCCCAACTGTTAGTGCATACCTGAGAAAAATCCACACGCCTGAACGTGCTGGATCGAGCAGGTCAACCCCACCTTCCTCCCGAAAGCAAGTCTCCCATCTAGAGTAAACTCCCTCTCGATTCCCACCTCCATCCCCTCTATCCGTCACCTCCCACCGCCCATCATGGTGACTGAAGGTGCCAACAATTCCCTGCAACACGAGGATTATGGTCCGCCCATCATGGTGACCGAAGGTACCCATCAGTTCCCTGCATCGCGAGGACTGCGGTGGCAATCCACCTCTCCTCTACCCCTACATCTAGTGGATCCGGCAGTGCGCTCCCGTCCCCACCGGGCCATGGAGTCGCCGGCCTCCCCACCTCCGCATCGAGCCCGGGAGTTTCCCGCCGCCAACACGTCGTCGCTGGCCTCTCCCCAGCGCCTCCCGGCCGCCTCTTCCGCGACCACCAGCCGCCCCGACCGACGACCACAACCCCATCAACCTCCGCTCCGATCTCACCCTGACCGGCTCCAACCGCTGAACTCGAACACTGCCGGTTCAGTATTGCATCCTGCCCACGGACGGGAGCTCTGTATCTCACCCTGCCCAACGAAAGAGGAAACCTATATGTTGAGGTGGCACACCCTGTAATAACTCCAAAAGTTTTCGGTGGCACACCCTTTAACAACTCCAGAGGTTTTTTCTTTTTTACTTACCAGATGGTATTGGTGGGTAATTTATTTTCTGTTCAAAGGGTAAAGTCGTCTAAAAAAGTATAGGTACTACAAGAAACGCTCCTTCCTTTATTATTAGGTATATATAGATTTGAAAGTAACAAGTGGACTCAAAAACCACACATGGCATGGTTTTGCAAGGAAAAGCGGCAAAAAAAATCATTGTGGTTCATTTTGGAGCTCTGGAAAAATTTGATCATTATAAATGAAACATGCTCTTGAAATATGTTAGAAGATTTACATGATTTTGTGCATTAATTCAAATGGAGTGATATGGGTAGGATGGTGGCTGCTGACGCCTACGAAGGTGCACCACAGCCCAAGCCAAATCCGGAGATGAAGGAGTCGTAGCAGGTTGGTGTTCGTATGCATAACACAAATAGGATCTATAATCTTAAACTTCAGTTTTCGAATGATTTTATCTACTGCCAACTTCAACATGGTCTTATTATTGAATGCACTGACAGGAAAATTAGTTTCAAAGCATATTTAATCATTATCCTCTGGGAATGATTTCAGAGTATAACCTCATGCCGAAACGTAGCCTATGAGGCTGGCTATATCCTGACAAAGATGACCAAACTGAGCAGAGGTACATGTATGGTTGTATCACCTTGTAAGAGTGGCCATATTACTTGATTTGGCTTATCCATTGGACGTCCTCATCCAAGCCGTGCTCATGATTAATTGGTGAACACAAGGATTAATAGCAGACAAGCAGTAAGATGCGGCTGGCGTTGAGATTTTTCATCTGTTCTTAGTTCATTTGTTTTGATAGATATCTTGATTTCATATTTAATACCTGTTTTCACCCGCCCAGATCTTTTTGTCGCAAACACAAGTAATTTTTGATATAACAACAGTTCAAATAGTACGTGCATGTATATAGATTAGTTCCTGATGTTGTCATGGTGTACTATGTCTTAAGGAGATTTAAATGTTCGTAAGGTTGTGTACTGTCTTGTTCGATGCTGGAGCAAAGTTCACATGCATATCATGTAGGTCTTTTGCTTGCAGCTTTTTTTTGCTTTGCAATCTAAGTGATGTGTGATTTCTTCCTCTAAATTTGTTTGGGAGTGTATGAACCTAAACTATAAAATTAGGCTTATTGCAGGCATTTCAGTTTGCTTAGATGGTTGTGCTTATCTTACCCTCTCACTATCCCACACACCTGTACACCTTCCCTGTAATTTCAGAACGATAACACATAGACATGGAGTCCTAGAGGAAAAATACTTTTGAAGTTGACATTTCTCATGACTAAAATATTTTCTATATCCTTTTTACCTAGACACTCCTAATTCTTCTTAGCTACATGAACATGTGCTAGCTTGTTACTGTTAAGAATAATTAACACGCGTTAATTAAGAGATAATCTCCGTATTAACCGCACAGGAAGTTGCCACAACGGGGAATCGTCGGCAACGTTTTCGGAGCGTCGCCTCCAAGGAAACTGACTCCTGGAACCGACATATTAGCAACTGCAGACTGTATATATTTGTACATTCATCATCAATAAAGAACAAGGATTCATTCTAGTCTCTCGCTGTCAATTCTATTTCTCTTGTTTATCGCTATCTCTCGATCTCTACTTCAAACACGTTATCAAGCACTGCTCCGGCGAGGATTCCGGCGATCACCGGAATTAGAGAAAAGAGGTAAGAAACATGCCTCGTACGATGCCCCTGTTTCTCCGTCGCTCACGCTTCGTCGCTCGACGCCGCCGCGGAATTGGGGTTCGCCACCACGCCCTTCGCCTTGACTACCGCCGCTACGGTGATGGGCAGTACTTCGGCCGCCGCCACGGTGCAGGAGGCTACCGTGAGCGCCGCCATGGCCTGCGTGTTCCCCGTGGTGCCGGCGCTGCGCCGGCGGTGCGCCCCTTTGCGCCGCCAATCCCGGACTGGCTTCTAGCCGGTCCGGCCGCGCCGATGCTGGGGGCCGACGTCGTCGACCGTCGTCGACCCTGTACTCGCGCCACCGCTGCCGCCATTCTGGTGCCAGGAACACGGGTGGGTAGTTTGCCCACTACACGTGTATGGAAGCGGCACGGGACAAGCCCCAGATGACGACGTCGCGGGCACCGCGCTGCAGCCCCCAACGGCTCCTGCCGGCATGGGCGCGGCCGGCCTGTCGCCCACCTCCGTCTTCGACTTCGGAGGCCCGCCCGACGCCATCGAGCCGCGCCAGTCGTCTTCGACCCCCATGGTCGTCGAGACTGGCACTGGTGTGCCGCTCCAGATGCCGCCGTCGGAGGCGCCTCGCTTGCAGGAGCACGAGGGCGACTCGTTCGCCTTCGTCCCAGCGCCGACCGGAGCAACGCGCTTCACCATGGACTCCGGCGTGCGCAGCTTCACGAGCGCCGCCCATGGCGATGCGGTCGCGCCACCGAGGCTGCCGTCCCCAACACCGGCCTCTCCTCCTTCACCGCGCCCGGGATCCCGCCGCCGCCTCATGCCCTTCGGCTCCCTGGCCCCCAGCCCGCCGTCGAGCGGCCGCGGGCGCCACGCCGGAACTTGGAGCCCAGCCATGCTGGGCCTCGCCAACGGCGTCATGCCAGGATACTGCCTCCCCGATGGCTCCTCCGACGAGGAGGCCCGTGGCGGGAGCAGCTCCGGCCGCCGGTGAACTCCGCCCGTGCGGTGCTGGTTCCTGGTACGGCAGGTCGGCTGGTTCCGCGCGTGGAGTTGGAGAAAATAAGGTCGCTGTATTGATTGGGAAGACGCGTCTCCCGTGGCCCCTGTTTGCCTTTATCTCTTCGAGTGAATAAAAATCTGTTTCCTGCTTTGCCGCATGCAATCAGTACATCGCATGTGCAACACAGTACTAGCAGCTTCTGGATTTGTCTAGTATTTTCCTGTTTGCTACTCTAAGTATAGTTTTCTTTTAACAACTATCTTAGTAGTAAATTTGTCTGTTGTAAATTATGTCAAAATCAGTACATTGTACTGTTTATTTGTCGAGTACTATGTGTATTCCAAAAATATTTGATATAATATATTTCCGTGTGTGCACATGTTGAGATTTATTACATTCATAGTTTGCAATTGAGATTTTCAATTTCTTGCAATAGATCAATTCATCGTCTTAATTGAGTCATTTTGACTCGATACAAGCACGAATTGGTATGCAAAATTCAAAGTGATTTCTTTAAATTGATGTTTTGGGAACCCAAGGTAGTGGCTAGATCTACTGCACTGCAGATTATCACCACTACTGTTTAAAGCCTACATTTTGTCATTTTTGACACTATGATTGCTTAACAATGTGCTCTTCCAAACATTTTATTAAGTCATGACATAAGGCATTAGAAGTATGAGTATCTACTGATTTCATCAGATTATACTCTCTATTGCTGCGAGACGGACTCCGAATATTCTTCGGAGATTATCTACAATATGTCATACTTAACAATTTGAAGTTCACACTAATGATTTCAAGCCCACTTCTTGAAGTCATCATTTAATTTTGCATAGTTCATTACAACATGACCATGATGGATTTTAATTTACCGAACGTAGATTAATATTCTCTGGTTTACCATGTAGATAACCGATGGCTGGAAAAAAGTTCGATTCACTCGAGCTTAACGGCCACAACTACCCTACATGGGCCATGGACATCAAGATCGCTCTTGCGTCCCGTGGGATAGTGCGTGCCATCCAGAACCCGGACGACCCTCTTCCGGCTGGAGCCGCACCACTGAGAGAAGAGCATAAATATGCTGCCTTGTACATTATAAGGCATCATATTCACCCAGATCTTAAGTCCGAGTATTTGGAGGAGGAATCCCCATTTACTTTGTTTCAGTCCCTCAAAACGAGGTATGAAAAGCAGAAGGCAGTTGTCCTGCCCGAAGCACTTCATGATTGGACCCATCTTCGATTCCAGGACTTCAAGTCCGTTGGGGATTACAATCATGAGGTTCATAAGATAAGTTCCAAGTTGCGCTTTTGCGAGAAGGAACCTACTGATGCGGAAAAGATATAAAAAACTCTATCCACTATGCTCCCATCTGAAAGGCTCCTCCAGCAGCAATACCGCGCTCGCGACTACCAGGTCTATTCAGACCTTATTCATATCCTACTTCAGGCTGAAAAGCATGATGAGCTTCTTGCTAAGAATGGCTCTCAGCGCCCGGTTGGTTCCCAACCTTTGCCGGAAGTTCATATGAATGTCGCGAACGGAAGAAAGTTCGGTGGCGCCTTCAACGGCAACCAATCGAACTTCAAGGGTAAGCGTAAGCGCAACCGGAACAGGAAGCCTCGAAACTCAGACCGTGGGAAAGGCACCGCAAAGCCAAAGTATGACAAAACTAGGCTTTGTAACAAGTGTGGATGCTACACGCATCCTACTAACAAGTGCAAGACCCCAAAGCATCTGGCAATACTCTACCAGCAATCCCAAGGACGCAAGGCACCTCAGGGGAAAAGGTTTGAAGCCAACTTCAACCTTCATCCAGATGGCACCAATGGAGCTGGTTGTTCGCAAGATGCTCCTCCTGGACCTAGCAACACCATGACTCTCCAGCAGCCCGAGGATCCTATGAGCACGGAGAACATGATGATTGAGTACGCCTCAAACGACGTGTTTGGAGACTTCGACTAGTCCCACTATCTCCTTAGTGATCACTTTATTTTATGTCCATTTGTGATGTTGTAATAAGAACATAAGTATTGTTGTTGTCTTGTACATTGTATCAGCACTTTGATATAATAAAGATTGTATTCTATGTATCTAAATAAGGTTTTCTTATTGAAAATTCTTCATTTTTATATATAGATCTCTACGGGGACAATCCGATGGAAGAGGAATTATGCCTTGTGGACAGTGCTACCACAAACTCCATACTGAGGGAGTTGAAATATTTTCAGACTCTGAAAAAGATGAATGGAGATATTTTGACTATCGCTGGACGCGATACGGTAATTGTTGGCACTGGACGTGCCATATTTACCCTCCCAAACGGTACACAAGTGACAATTGAGGATGCCTTGTTGTATCCCGATTCGTCACGTACCTTAATCAGTTATCGAGATATCCATAAGAATGGTTCTCATATTGAAACCCATGAAGACAACAAAGAAGAGTATCTGCTCTTCACAAAAGATAACGGATATGGCAAGCAAGTACTTGAAAAAATTCCTTCTCTGTCGTCCGGACTGTACTATACGTACATCAAGCCCGTAGAACATGTTGCTTACAAGGTAATCTTCCAGAATGTTGATGCATTTCAAACTTGGCATGATCGCCTAGGCCAACCCGGTATCGGGATGATGAGGAAGATTACTAGCAATTCCATTGGTCACAATTTGCATGAGTCCAAATTCCCTCAGTCATCAGACTCTGTGTGTACATCATGTGCCACAGGAAAGCTAATTTTGAGGCCTTCGCACCTCAAAATACAAGTTGAACCACTTCAGTTCCTTGAGCGAATTCAAGGTGATATTTGTGGTCCTATCCAACCATTATCTGGACCATTTAGGTATTTCATGGTTTTGATTGATGCATCTACACGATGGTCACATGTGTGTCTTCTTTCCACACGAAATCATGCATTTGCCAAGATAATGAGGGAAGTAATTAAGTTACAGGCCCATTATCCAGAAAGTCGAATTAAATCAATTCGCATGGACAATGCTGCAGAATTCTCTTCACGCGCCTTCAATGACTATTGCATGGCCTTGGGGATTGAAGTTCAGCACTCTGTTCCATATGTCCACACTCAAAATGGTTTGGCTGAGTCCCTAATAAAGAGGATCAAACTCATTGCAAGACATTTGTTAATGAATTGCAGCTTGCCAACTTCGTGTTGGGGTCACGCGGTTTTACACGCTGCTGACCTAATCCAATTGCGACCTACTGCATATCACAGTATTTCCCCTCTGCAATTGGTACGTGGAAATCCTCCCAGCATTTCCCATCTGTGTAAGTTCGGATGTGCTACATACATCCCGATCTCACCACCACATCGGACATCCATGGGCCCACACAGAAAACTAGGGATCTATGTGGGGTACAAATCGCCGTCGATTATTAAGTACCTAGAACCCCTTACTGGGGATCTATTCATAGCCCGTCACGCTGATTGCATATTTGATGAGGAACATTTTCCGGCATTAGGGGGAGATTTCAAGTACCAGAAAGAATGCCCGGAAATTGATTGGAATGCTATCGCCATTTCAACCTCTGATCCACGTACCCAAGAGACCGAACTACAAGTTCGGAAAATTATCAATTTGCAACATCTTGCAAATAATCTGCCAGATTCATTTACTGATCTAAAAGGTGTTACTAAATCCTGGAAACCGGCCAGAAATCCGCCCGAAAGAGTGGAGGTACCAATAAAAACCACTCAACTCCCTGATCCTAAGAAGAGGGGGAGTAGTACGGCCACTGACCCGGAACCTGCTTCTCGCAAGCAACAAAGGAGAGAGAGGAGAAAATCCTCCAAATCAGTAAATGCAAGTCAGCTCAACGTTGACAAACACCTTATGGATAGTATACACCCAGTGGAAGGGCAACCTCCACAACCCAACTCCAGCTTGCACACACTGACTGGGACATCAGAACACCTAGACTCACGCGTATTGGGAAATCACGAAGGGTCAACAAGGGTGCATGAGATATCCACCAACTATATCGATTCTGGAGAATCATTCAACCTAAGTCTACGATTGTCGACACTTATTTTTCTGCTACAATTGCTGATACCCTTCTCAATGATCATGATCCAAGGACTATCGTTGAGTGTGAGAAACGCTCCGACTGGCCTAAATGGAAGGAAGCAATACAAGCAGAACTTGCTTCGCTTAATAAAAGGAAGGTATTCACAGAAGCAATACCAACACCTCCCAATGTTTTCCCTGTGGGATTCAAATGGGTTTTCCTCCGGAAACGGAATGAGAACAATGAGGTGGTGAGATACAAAGCGAGGCTCGTAGCACAGGGTTTCACGCAGAGACCCGGCATTGATTTCAATGAGACATATTCTCCAGTAATGAGTGGTATCACTTTCCGATGTCTTATATCTTTGGCAGTGCAAAATCGTCTATCTATGCAGTTGATGGATGTCGTGACCGCATATCTTTACGGGTCACTAGATTCGGACATATACATGAAGGTTCCTGATGGAGTCTCTGTCCCGAATGCAAGCGCTAAACGCAACATGTACTGTGTAAAACTGAACAAGTCTTTATACGGCTTGAAACAGTCGGGACGGATGTGGTACAACCGACTTAGTGAGTTCCTTCTTCAGAAGGGTTACTCCAACAATGATAACTGTCCATGTGTCTTCATCAAGAAGTCCTCTTCAGGATTTTGCATCATTTCAGTGTATGTCGATGATCTCAACATTATTGTCAACACACAAGATATTGATGAAGCACGCAATCATCTAAAGACAGAATTTGAGATGAAGGATTTGGGTCAAACCAAATTTTGCTTGGGTCTCCAACTCGAGCACCTTCCCTCAGGAATAATGGTACACCAAGCTGCCTATATCCAGAAAATATTGGAGAAATTCAATATGGACAAATCCTATCCATCTAAAACTCCCATGGTGGTTCGT
Source organism: Avena sativa (assembly GCA_916181665.1). NCBI lineage: Eukaryota > Viridiplantae > Streptophyta > Magnoliopsida > Poales > Poaceae > Avena > Avena sativa. The sequence continues at coordinate 204,824,075 of OV702282.1, forward strand.
TCTCTAGACGTAGGGAAAGATCCCTTCAGGCCAAGGGATGATGGAGAAGAGATGTTGGGACCCGAGGTTCCATATCTCAGTGCTATTGGAGCGCTTATGTATCTTGCAAATTGTACGAGACCTGACCTCGCATTTGCAGTGAATCTACTTGCTAGACACAACGCAGCTCCCACCAAACGCCATTGGTCGGGAGTCAAGAATGTCTTTCGATATCTCCAAGGCACAAAGGATCTTGGCCTATACTTTCAGTTCCAGAGAAATCTGGACTCCAATATGATCGGATACACTGATGCTGGCTACTTATCTGATCCCCACAATGCCAGATCACAAACCGGCTTTGTGTTCCTACATGGTGGAACTGCTATATCATGAAAGTCTTCGAAACAAACTCTGGTTGTCACTTCTACCAATCATTCTGAAATAATTGCATTATATGAGGCATCACGCGAATGTGTGTGGCTTCGCAGAATGATAAACCACATACAACAGTCATGTGGAATTGGTTCTATCGAATCACCTACCATTATCTATGAGGATAATGCGGCTTGTGTTGCACAGATGCAAACAGGATATATCAAGAGCAATATCACTAAGCATATTGCCCTAAAGTTATTTTATCCTCATGAACTCCAAAAGAGTGGAGAAATAAACATCTTGCAAGTCAAATCATGCGATAATCTCGCCGACTTGTTTACGAAGTCTCTACCAACTTCAACATTCCAAAAATATATTCATGGAATTGGTATGCGACGGCTTCGAGATTTGCATGTATCAGGGGGAGTATCTTCCTGAACTATTCCTGTTCAAAGCATCATATTACACTCTTTTTCCCTTAAATGAGTTTACTTTACAGGTTCTCATTGAGGTTTTTAATGAGGTAATATCAACATAAGATCATATGTCATACTATTCATTTTCCCCATCGGGGTTTTTAAGATGGTATAAACGACATATTTATTGACCTCTAGATTCTATGGATTTATTTCATATTAAGTTAACAGAGGCGATAATCATTATATGCTGTGCCATTTTCTCCTTATTTTCCCACTGGGTTTGAAGGAGTTTTAATAGCATATCCTACTCAATTCCTCACATTTTTCCCACAGGGTTTTTGGAGGAGATTTAGTCAAGATGACGAATTCTTGTGCAGTCAAGCGGTGATTAGGGGGAGTGTTAAGAATAATTAACACGCGTTAATTAAGAGATAATCTCCGTATTAACCGCACAGGAAGTTGCCACAACGGGGAACCGTCGGCAACGTTTCCGGAGCGTCGTCTCCAAGGAAACTGACTCCTGGAACCGACATATTAGCAACTGCAGATTGTATATATTTGTACATTCATCATCAATAAAGAACAAGGATTCATTCTAGTCTCTCGCTGTCAATTCTTCTAGTTCTAACAGTTACATATATTGCTTGCCTAATCTGACAACTAAAGTCTCATATAGAATAAAAATGGATGGCATATAAACATTATAAGAAAAAATTGTTTCTGGCTGAAGTGAAAAAATAGTAAAAGTGAGCGCAGATTTAGTGTTGTTGCCTTACTCTTGCTTCTCCTTTTACATGTCAAAATATTTAAAGTTAAAAATATTATATTCAACAAATACAATTCTTCTTCTTCTGAGCTAACCTAACCTGACACTTTCGACCATACCCACGTATTTAATACCGTAGCAACGCACGGGCATTCAACTAGTCTTATATTTAAATAGAGGGAGTACAAGGTATCAAACAGTTGGTGGAGGCCTTTTCGCCAGTAAACTTCTGCCATGTCAAGCGTTCGTTTAATGAGGCAGCACACTTGCTAGATCTTGTGTTGTTTCTAGCTTAGGCTTTATTTTTGATTGGGCTCCGAAATTTATCCGGAAGTCGCAGGCTCATTTGTTCCAGGGGAGGGCAGGCGATATTTTACCATTGAGCGTGCGGCCTCGTCGTCTTATGTAGCAGCGAGAGCGTTTCTCTTTCTCTCTCAAAACAGGCTTTGGTTCCGCTTTATAAATAAAGCCAAACGGCTAAACCAATATAAATTGAAGAAGAGATCCTCATATAAGCCGGTCAAAAAGAAAACCAACAAACACGAAGGCGGCGAGCCACCAACTCGAAGTCGAACATGTAAAGTAGAAGACGCCATGTCTAACGCAAAACAACCTAGACTATAAAGTCGAAGAAGCTTGACGCCAAGACGATGACTTCACGAGCTGCACCTGGATGGAAACTGAGCTCCCGGCAACGAGGGCGTTCCTCTTTCAGGCGATGGTGCGTCTCTTCCCCCTGCAGGAGCTAGCCGGTGCACGTGTTGTGCTGATTGATTACCGATCTGGGCATGTGGTGGCGGCGTGCTGCATGTGTGCTCTGCTGCTACACCCTACAGGTGCTAGGGCGTGTGCTCTCCAGGCTCCTCTCTCCAGGCATTCTCGAGATGATGGCTACCGGGTGGATGTGCTCCAGGCGGTGGCCTCCAGTTCTTCAAGCTTTTGGCGCATCCGCTCCGTTGCCGCCTCTCTATGTGCGTGTTGTCGCCGGACCTTGAAGCTTTCTCCTCGGATGCCTGTGCTCTCGCCGCTTTGCATGTGTTTTCAGGGTTGGGGTCTATTCAGCGGCAAGTAGAGCTTACCAACGCGCGCCGTGAGGAGCCGTTCAACCTCCCAATTTTATTGATCCATCTGCTCGCATCAGATAGAGATTATTCCTTTTGACTTATATATCTCCAAACTAATTTGCATCTGTTCCTGTTTTTATTTTTTTGGAAAGTTCATAGCTTTATTACGAAATGATCTAGGCTAAATCACCCATTACAGCCACATTGGCGCACACGGCCACCTCATAATCCCAGCTAATGCTACTGTTTACATCACACTTTATCCCCTCTTGTGCTAGCATATGAGCAATCTTATTAGCACTACGAGAACTAAATTTAAAGGAAAAAGACGAGAACCAGGTTCGCTGTTGGACCTTCAAGTCTTCAATAATGGCAGCTTCTCTAGAGTAATCTGGTTGTCTACTATTAAGAGCCATGATCAATACCTGAGCATCAGATTAAAAATTCACCCTAATGACTCCAAATTCTGCTGCCAAGCCAACAGCTTCCTCCATCACTCCATGCCACATAGCTCGGCTGTAAAAGCATCATAGATCTTATCATTGCAGCCAACCTTCGCAGCCACAATCTCACCTGTTGATGATCGTGCCACAACTTCCCAGCTCCTCTTCATTGCCCCTCCACAAACGCACCATCAATATTGAATTTGATAACACTATCAGAAGGTGGCCTCCAAGTCGCATTGCCAGGTTTTGGATTAGTGTTTTTTACCGTAGCAGGATAGGTACTCCGCCGACATACATTTCATATGGAATTCGGAAGTTACCCTACCGTATCCCATTTCGCTCCTTCCACCATAGCCACCACATAGTTGCTATTTGTACCTTCTGCTCCTCCGGTGATTTCCATATGATCTTCATGGCTGCTCCAATCGAGCTGCAGAGTTCAAGTTTTTTTTTGTGAACTTGCATAGTTCAAGTTTACTGCATAGGCTTTCATATCCTAGCTCCCGCCACAAGCTTTTTACTTCCTTGCATTTGATAAATAGGTGCCCACCATTCTCGTGCTCCCGATTATAGAAGATGCAGTTAGGGTCCTTGATCTGTACTCCTAGCCGAATCAGATTATCCCTTGTGGCTAGTGTATCATGTGCACACCGTCACCAAAAGTGCTTGATTTTATTCGGACATTTCAGTTTCCAAATACGCCACCACTTATTATCATTTCTATCCCTAGAACTTCTAGAAGTTGCATGCTACTCAATCGGTGCCCTGCGAATGACTCTCCAGTTGCCTCTGTAATTTATACGCATTTCGGACTGAGTGCAAGCCCCGTTGATCATAATGCCAAGCTAGGAAGTCCACACCTTCATCTCAGATCGGAATGTCCAGGATCATATGAGCCTCATTGCCCTAAACGTGTCCATAACAAGCTGTTGATTCCACTGTCCTGTAATCAGACTGATAAGCTCAGACACCTTAGTAAGCATATTATCACCTCGAGGTGAAGATATCTTCCTGCACCAAGCCCTCAGAATCCATTGGTCCTGCCAGATATCCACATTTTCACCATCTCCAATGCGCCAGATCGCTCCTTGCTTTGCAAGCTCAACCCCATGAAGGATGCTCCTCCACGTGTATGACATGTTGTCACATGCTTGCGCTTGCAGAATATGACAATTTGGGTAGTATTTTGCTTTCAGAATGGTGGCACAGACTATTGGGATTTTGGATCAACCTCCAGGTTTGCCTAGATAGCATGGCTATGTTGAATGCATGGATATCCCTGAAGCTGAGTCCTCATGCCCCTTCGGCAAGATCATTTTCTTCCATCTGATCCAATGGATTTTATTTTCCTTTTCTTCCTGAATCCACCAATACTTCGTGATCATTGCACTCAACTCATCACAAAAACCTTTAGTCAGATAAAAGCAGGACATAAGGAAAGTTGGAATAGCTTGTGCAACTGCTTTAATTAGGACTTCTTTCCCAGCCCTTGAAAGTACTTTTTCTAGCCACCACTGAATTGCCTTCCAAATTCTTTCCTTAATATATGCAAAGGCTTTCCTCTTTGATCTCCCAATATACACTGGCATCCCGAGGTACTTTTCATTCCAGTTCTCACTCATAATTTCAAGCTCCTCCTTTACTGTTACCTTTACATGTTGCTTTGTATTGGCACTGAACAACAAGGAAGATTTCTCCACATTAATACATTGTCCTAAGAAATTATCATATAAGAGCAATATCGCCTTCAGCTCCATTACTTCCTCCCTCCTGGCTTTCATAAGCATCACATAATCATCCACAAAGAAAAGGTGTATCAGACTAGGTGCCCTCAGGAAAATTTTCAGACCACTTAACCGTCCTCTACTTTCAGTAGCTTTTAATAGTGCAGTAAGTCCTTCATAGATGACAAAAAGAAAGGGTGACAGTGGGTCCCCTTGACAGAGCCCCCTGGTTGGTATGAACTCTTCCGTGGCCTACCCATTGACCTTTATTCGATAAATAATCGTTTGTTGGAGTTTGTAGTAGGAAACAAAAAAATTCTAGCTACGCAAACACGATAACCAAGATCTATTCTATATAGACATAAGTAACGGAGAGGGAGGACGGAGTTCATACCCTTTAAAGACCGTGGCATGACTTACGCAGGAAGGCGTATAGCGATGAAGACAAGCGCATCGAAGCTCTACACACGTCCGGTGTATGGACGTCTCCCGGGCTCCGATCCAGCCGAGCAGCAGAAGAAGATGGAAGCCGGACCGTCCTGCGCACGACGGTAGTGGAGAGGTGGAGATCTAATCCCAGATATCTAGATCCAATCTAGGTGGAGATAGCTCTAGGGAATATAGCGAGAGAGGAGAGAACTTGTTGTGCAAATAGAGGGGAGGGTGGCTCCTCTATTTATAGGAGGGAGGGGGAGGGTCAAACCCTAGATCCAAGGGGGAAGGGACCCCCTAAGCCGCGCCGTCCCTAGGCGCCACCCCACTGGTGGGAAACCCTAGGGTTTCGACCGGGCCCCTTCTCCCCTTTCTCCTTTGGCGCCTATGCCTATGGGCCCTTCCAATAGGGAGTGGCCCAATAAGAAATAGCTGCCCATAAATATAAATAATAAAATATGTTTTAATATTAATTCAACTAATTAATATAAAACACATATACTATTATATTTCATACTCCCGAACTCCTTCTGGACCCCTCCGATCAACATCGGATGTTACCCGAAACCTTTCCGGTTTCTCTCTCTTAATTCTCCTATGGTGCTAGTTCGATCCCAATGCGTCTCCACCCTTAAATGTGCCACCCTTCGGCTCGGAGATGCCGGACATTACCAAGACCCCTCTTGCGTCAATGATCATCAGCGGGACCTGGATGCCCATAATGACCACCCATGCATTCACGAATCTCATCGCTTGAACTTTAACTGCGTAGTCCTATTTGTAGGGTTCACAACATGGAAAACAAAAAATTTCTATCGCATGAACACACAAAACCAAGATATAATCTATGGCAAAGCCAAGATCTAATCTACGAGATCGGTGGAACGAGATTGTAGAGAACTAACCCTCGTCGATCCAAAGCATTTAACGAGATCGGATTCTCGTGGTTGATGTAGTCGATCACTTGCCGATCTCAAGATCGCGTAGATGATCCTTCAGCCGTTGCGTTCTAGCAGCGCTTCCGCAGTCGGTCACACGTATGGTAGTCGATGAAGACCTTCCTCTCCCTTGTTCCAACAGGGCAGTGGAGGTTGTAAATCTCCTCAGAATCCCAACAACACGATAGTGTGGTGGTGGTGGTGGAGGAGAAGAGATTACTCCAGGGCTTCGCCTAAGCCGGAGCAGCTGTATGGAGGAGAGAGGAGAGGCGTCGACGGCTAGGGTTTGTGGTGAGAGGCTATAGGGCGCCCCCACCCCTCCTTATATGGGTGGAGGGACGGCGGCCAGGGTTCCCAGCCCTGGCCGAGTCCACCCCAACTCCCATTGGCCGGCGGCAACAAAGAGGGAAAGGGAAACCTTTTCCCTCAAGGTTTCATTTTCTTCCTCCACTAGGACTTTGACTTTCAAACTAGGATTTGACTATTCAAACTAGGATTTGACTATTCAAACTAGAGTTTGTGTCTCTCTTACTTGTCCTTGGCCGACTTGACCTAGTGGTCCATGCTCCTACCCCATTAGGGTATTGTGCATTCCAAGTACCCCCTCCGGGGTGGTGGACCTTCTAGAACCTGTCAGAAGATTCAGGTGAAAACATCGAAAACATTTCTGAACCCCGGAATTAGACTTTTCTTATATGAATCTTATTCTTCGGACCATTCTGGATCTCATCGTGATGTCCTAGATCCAATCCGAGACTCCAAACAACATTCGGTCTCCAACTCATATTCCATATCTACTAAACAACATAGAATCCTTAAGTGTGTCTCCCTACGATTTGTGAATTATGCAGACATGATCAAGACACTTCTCCTATCAATAACCAATAGAGGAATCTGAAAATTCATATGGCTCCCACATATTTATACAATTACTTCGTGATCGAATGAACCATTTACATACGATACCGATTCCCTTTGTCGCGTGATACTTTACTTATCCGAGGTTTGATCGTCGGTATCTCTATACCTAGTTCAACCTCGTTACCGATAAGTACTCTTTACTCGTTCTATGATATGTGATCCCTTGTGACCTAGTCACATGCTTGCAAGCCAATTGGATGAAATTCCACTGAGGGCCTAGAGTATATCTATCCGTCATATGGATGTAAAAATCCCACTCTTGATCCATGTGCCTCAACACATACTTTCAGAATACCTAATGCCACCTTTATAACCACCCAGTTACGGAAGTGGTGTTTGATGTCATCAAAGCATTCATCTGGTGATGGTGATTGACATGATCTCATGGTCGAAGGATTAGGTTACTATGTATTTAAAAGCTTGTAGCAAACGAACTCTAAATGACTTAATCTTACGCTACGCTTACTATAGGAGTGTGTCCATCATATCATTCTCTTAATGACATGATCTTGTTATCAATAACATCTAATTTCCATGATCAGGAAACCTTGATCATCTATTAATCAACAAGATAGTTCAACAAGAGGCTTTACTAGGGACTTCTTTTATGTTTACAAAACACACAAGTATTAATGTTTCCGGTTAATAAAATTATAGCATGGGATGTAAACATTTATCATGAACACAAAGATATAATAATAACCATTTTATTATTGCCTCTTGGGCATATCTCCAACACTAGGCCACCGCCCTCTCCTAGTGAGAGGTTGGTGCTTCCTCGTGTTTGTCATTTGTTGGTTGGTTTTGTAGGGTTCGCAGCATAGAAACAAAAAATTTCCTACGACGGGAACAATTATGTACCAAGATCTATCTCGCTACAACTCTTTCTTGCCGAAAGCAACAACTCTTTCTTGCCAAAAAGCCACTGGGAACATGTATCTCGCTAGTCCGAGACCATGGGGGATAAAACTAGAGGGGAGAGAGATCCTTCACGAGGAGGTGTGAGTGAGATGGAGTGAGAGGGAGGCTTTATATAGGAGGGAGGGGTCACCCAAGGGGGTGGCCGGCGCATGGGGGCTGCCCCTCCCCTCCTCCATTCATGTGGGTGGAGCTCCCACTCACAAATATGGCCCTTCACTTCTCCACTCAAAATCCCACTCAAAAATCCCATTAAATTTCCACCAAATTTAATGCAATCTCTCTTTAAATAAAACTCCTTTTATTTATTCAGAATTTTGTCAATTACTTTAATGGATAAAAATTCACATAAAACCCCTTGCTAGTATTTCATTTCACATGCACAAACACTTTCAACAATTTCACCCAAAACAGTTCCGGTGTCTAGTGAAATAAATTCCCGTTCTTTGTAAGTCTTTTCGACATGAAACTATTTGTTCCAAATGGTGTCGGTGTGTCTTAAGTGTGTAACCCTACGGTTCGCGAATAATGCTGACATGATCGAGACCCCTCTCGAATCAATAATCAGAAGCGGGACCTGGAGATCCATACTGACTCCCACACATTCAACGATGACTTTCTTGTGATCTTGAGAACCTTATACGCTAGAACTTAATCCCTTTGTCTCGTGATATATTACATGTCCGAGATTCGATCATCGCTATCTTCATACCTAGTTTGATCTCGTTACCAACATGTAATCTTTTCTTGTTCCCATGATATAACATTCTAGTGATCAAATCACTTGCGTGTAAGCTAACTAATGTGATATCACCGAGAGGGCCAAGAGTATATCTATCCGTCATCGGGATGGACAAATTCCACTCTTGATCCATGAGCTTCAGCATAACACCTTAGTAGCACTGAACTCATCTTTATAATCACCCTGTTATGGTGTGACGTTTGATGTTATCAAGATACCCTTCTAGTGTTAGTGATTGACATGATCTCATGGTCTAAGGATTAGGATTACTTCGTATGATGTTATAGCAATATAAACACAATGACTTTGATCGTAATGCTATACTTCGAATGAATGTTCATCACACCATTCCAATAATGTTATGACCTCGTTATTAACAACATGCAATGTCTATGATCAGGAAACCTTGATCACCTTGTTAATCAATGAGCTAGTTTATAAGAGAGGCATAACTATGAACTTTCTATTTGTTTATTAAACACACATGTATTAACATTTCCGTATTAATACAATTATAGCATACAAAATAAACATCTATCATATACTTGGAATATACATAATAACAACTTTATTATTGCCTCTCAGGGCATATTCCCTTCAGTCTCCCACTTGCACTAGAGACAGTAATCTAGTTACATAGTGATAAATCTAACACCCATGGAGTTCTGGTGTTGATCATGTTTTGCTCTAGGGAGAGTTTTAGTCAACGGTTCCGCTACATTCAGTTCCATGTGTACTTTACAAATCTTTATATCTCCATTGTTGACATGCTCGCGGATGGAGTGAAACTGGCGCTTAATATGCTTGGAATTCTTGTGAGACCTTGGTTCTTTGGCATTGGATATGGATCCATTGTTGTCACAATAGATCACCATTGGGTCCAACGCGCTAGCAACCACACCCAGTTCGGTTATGAATTCCTTCATTCAAACTGCTTCCTAAGCCGCTTCCGAAGCAGCAACATATTTGGCCTCCGTTGTTGATCCTGCCACCACGGGTTGTTTGGAACTCCTCCAACTAACCGCTCCACCATTCATGAAAAATATGTATCCGGATTGAGACTTAGAGTCATCCGGATCGGTGTCAAAGCTAGCGTCGACATAACACTTCGCGACGAGATCTTCTTCACCTCCGTACACGAGAAACATTTCCTTAGTTCTTCTTAAGTACTTAAGGATATTATTGACCGCTATCCAGTGTTCCGATCCTGGATCAGATTGATATCTACTAGTCAAACTAATAGCATGTGCCACATCCGGTCTTGTACATAGCATGGCGTACATTATAGAGCCTATGGCTGAAGCATAGGGGACTTTGTCCATTATCTCTCTTTCTTCCTCCATAGCCGGATTTTGAGTCTTACTCAATGTCTTGACTTGCAACATAGGTAAGAACCCTTTCTTACTTTCGTCCATTTTAAACTTCTTTAAAATCTTACCAAGGTATGTACTTTGTGATATCCCTATTAGGCACCTAGATCTATCCCTATAGATCTTTATGCCTAATATGTATGACGCTTCACCTAGGTCCTTCATTGAAAATTTTGTTGTTTAGATAACTTTTAACACTGTTTAAAAGATCTATATCATTTACGATCAGTAATATGTCATCCATATATAATATCGGAAATGCCACATTGCTCCCACTCACTTTCTTGTAAATACAAGCCTCTCCATAAGTTTGGATAAATCCAAACTCTTTGATCACCTCATCTAAGCAGAGATTCCAACTCCGAGATGCTTGCTTCAGTCCATAGATGGATCGCTGAAGCTTGCATACCTTTTCAGCATCCTTAGGATCGACAAAACCCTTTGGTTGTACCATGTACAACTCTTCTTCAATGTTGCCATTGAGGAACGCAGTTTTGACATCCATCTGCCATATCTAATAGTCGAAATATGCAACAATTGCTAACATAATCCTAACTGAATTTAGCATCGATATGGGAGAGAATGTCTCATCGTAGTCAACTCCTTGAATTTTTCGAAACACTTTTGCGACAAGTCGAGATTTATAGATGGTTATATTACCATCAGCATCAGTTTTTATTTTGAAAATCCAATTATTCTCCATGACCTTTCGGTCGTGAGGTAAGTCCACCAAGGTCCAAACCTGGTTTTCGTACATGGATTCCATCTCGGATTTCATGGAACCATTTGTTGGAACCCGGGCTCATCATCGCTTCTTCATACGTCATAGGGTCATCAATTTCATCGAGCATGAAATTCATAACAGGATTTCCATACAGTTCGGGAGCTGCACGCGTCCTGCTAGACCTGCGAGGTTCGATAGTATTCTCTTTCGGAGTTTTATGATCGTTATCATTAGTTCCCTCTTAATTTGGTGAATTCAACTCCGGAACGACTTACGGTGCTGCGCTACTTGTCATATTATGAAGAGAAGGTTCAACAACCTCTTCGAGTTCTACCTTCCGACTACACACACCTTTCGCGAGAAACTCTTTCTCTAAAAAGGATCCATTCTTGGCAATGAAAACCTTGCCCTCGGATCGGTGATAGAAGGAATACCCAATACTTTCCTTAGGGTATCCTATGAAGATGCATTTTTCCGCTTTGGGTTCGAGTTTATCTCGCTGAAATTTCTTCACATAAACATCGCATCCCCAAACTTTAAGAAATGACAGCTTAGGTTTGTTTCCAAACCACAATTCATACGGTGTCTTTTCACCGGATTTAGATGGTGCCATATTTAAAGTGAATGTAGCAGTTTCTAGTGCATAACCCTAAAATGATAGTGGCAAGTCCGTTAGAGACATCATAGATCGAACCATATCTAGTAAAGTACGATTACGACATTCCGACACACCATTTCTCTATGGTGTTTCGGCAGGTGTGAGTTGTGAAACTATTCCACACTATTTCATATGTGTGCTAAACTCGTAACTTAGATACTCACCTCCACGATCATACCGTAGAAATTTGATCTTTTTATTACGATGATTTTCCACTTCATTCTGAAATTCCTTGAACTTTTCAAAGGTTTCATACTTGTGTTTCATCAAGTAGATATAACCGTATCTACTCAAATTATCCGTGAAAGTAACAAAATAATGATATCCACCTCACGCCGACACACTCATTGGACCACACACATCAGAGTGTATGATTTCCAATAAATCTGTCACCCGTTCCATTGAACCAGAAAACAACATTCTAGTCATCTTGCCCATAAGGCATGGCTCACATGTATCAAATGATTCAAAATCAAGTGATTCCAAAAGTCCATCTAAATGGAGCTTCTTCATGCGTTTGATGCCAATATGACCTAGACGGCAGTGCCACATATATGCGGATATTATCATCATTAAGTTTAATCCTTTTAGCATCAACATTATGAATATGTGTAACACTATTATCGAGATCCAACCGAAATAAACCATTCATCACAAGTGCATGACCATAAAAGATATCATTCATATAAATCAAACAACCATTGTTTTTGGATTTAAATGAATAACCACTACGCATCAAACATGATCTGGATACAATGTTCATGCTCAGTGCATGCACCAAATAACAATTATTTAGGTTTATGACTAATCCTGATGGTAAGTGGAGAGGTATCATTCCGATGTCGATCACATCAACGCTTGATCCGTTGCCGACACACATCTTGACCTCACCCCTTTCTAGCAGTCGCTTGTTTTGCAGCCCCTGATTCGAGTTACAAATATTAGCAACTGATCCGGTATCAAATACCCAGGTGCTACTACGAGGACTAGTCAAGTACACATCAATAACATGTATATCAAATATACCTTTGTTTGCCTTGCCGACCTTCTTGTCTGCCAAATACTTGGGGAAGTTCTGTTTCCAATGAGCCAACTCATTGCAATAGAAACATTCAGTATCAGGCTTAGGACCTCCATTGATCGTTTTCTCAGGTACAACAAAAGTGCTGCCCATCTTGAATTTTGCTTTAGCCACGGCCCTTTCTCTAGAGGATGCGATCTTATCGACTATCAACTCCAGATGCCTATCCTTTATGTCTACTTTGATAGCTACCAAGATGGCAGCAAGTTCGGTGAGCGATCCCATTGCACCACTTTTCTTGTAATTCAGCACAAACTCTTTGTAGCTGGGTGGGAGCGACTGCAGAACTCTATCCATCGAAAAGGTCAACTGGGATATCATGACATGATCGTTCATAGAGCTGTGTTCCTTCATCTTTACACTAAAGAACTCGCTAGAGATCATGTATCTCTTAGCATGGATTTGGCTCTCAAACATGGCTTTGAGTTCCTTCACCATAGCATCAGCATTGCTAAGTTCAAAGCGTCCTTGGAGTTTAGGCTCCAATGACAAAAGGATCACATATTTCACAAGAGTGTAGTCATTAATCTTTGTGTCGTACACATTACGCTCAACTGAGATGCATCGCTTGCAGGAGCGTCACCTAGCGGACCTTCTAGCACATATTGCTTTTGTGCAGCATTGAGGGAAAACCTCAAATTCATGAACCAGTTGGTAAAGTTGCTACCATTCATTGCAAGTTTCTCTTTCTCCATGAACACATTGAAATTAAAAGCAGGTGGTGCCATCTACAACAGAATTTATAAAGTTTAGACTAAGTTTATGATAGATCAAGTTCAACTAATCCAAATTAATAATGAACTCCCACTAAAAAACGACATCCCTCGTGTCCTTTTGGTGATTACATGAACCAAATCCACTACACCAAGTCCGATCATCACATGAGTCGGTGTAGTTTCAAAGGCGAGCATCTATATGGGCATCATATCTACATATGACTCATGCTTAACCTTTCGGTCCGTGTTCCGAGGCCATGTCTATACATGCTAGGCTCTCCAAGTAAGAACCTTAGTATTCGCGTGTGTGAAACTGTCTTACACCCGAAATATGATCGTGTATTCAAGAACACCCGATCATCACGTGATGTCTTGAAGCAGCGAAACATAATAGGTACATACTTAAGGAAGAACACATTTTTATATTGATATCTAAATGAGGGATCATCTTATTATGCTAATAAAACGCCAAACAAGCAATATAAGATGCAACAAACATCATATGTGAAAAGTGAAATGATATTGTTCTTGCACTTGATCATCATCATGTGCACCGTGGTATGATCTTCATCATTCCTTTGTGTGTAGGGCCAAGGTCTATTGAACTTACATGTTAGGTGTGTTGTAAGAGTATCGACTTATACTTTTACTTACAACATTACCATATCATGACACTAGCCCAACAACAATCTAAACTAGACGCTTCTAATTTATCCATTGCAATTTTTACGTGGCTTAGGGCTTTCGAAGATAGAACCGTTCTTACCTACGAACATGGAACCACAATGTCACGACCTAGGATTAGGGATAGACAAATACCAGATCCTCATCTGATATAAGCCTAACCTAAATTCCAAAGTGCGCAGGGAAAGATCGGTAACATTACAGAACATACAAACCTTACATTAATAAGGTAAACTCTAAAGAGAGTTACAAACCAATCATACAAACCAGGGGTCACAGACCCATCATTACAACAAACAACGGAAGCAAACAAGTTGTTCTAAACAACAAACTTAGCAAGGGCCTAAGAGGCCTTAAAAAGAAGTAGCAACCCTTCCATAGATCCTAGGCTGCTGCCCGGGAACCCCGACTACTCGTCGACTTCAACATAGAAACTACCTTCAGTTGGAGTAGCTTCATATGTAGATAAAACATCAACGAAGCAAGGCTGAGTACAAGGTGTACTCCGCAAGACTTATGGCTAGTGGAGTTATTTTGCATAAAGCCATCTTTTGTGTTCAAAACAAGAGGGAGAAGAAACTCGTCTAGTTAGATCATTGTCAAAAGGGGTAAGAAGACTACAACTCTAGATCTTAGTATCATCTTTGATATCCACCAAGTACCATCATCAACTGAACCTCTCATCCCGGACTACCCCCTCATACAATCCCGAGGAAGTAATCAGGATCTCACGTTAGTTGGCAAGTTTTAGCATTCGGTTATAGTTCTCTATGATATTCACGTCCGTTCCCAAGTTGTCCATAACCGTGGACACGGCTTTTAGAAAAGATTAATAACCCTGCAAGGGTGCACAACTTTACCCACACATACCAACCGATTCTTAATGCCAAATTATTAGCCCTCTTACTTGAAAGGTCGGCAGAGAGTGGTTGACCACGAATTTTACCTTGCTTTCGCCGAGACCATGAGTCACGCACTAGGGAGATGCCGCCGTAATGGGTCGAGTCCCGAAGTAGGTCCCTAGCAATGTGAACAGGGTTTGAGATTACGGACGCCGGGCATCTCCCATTCCCTGCCACGCTTACCTACCTGTATGAATGCACCTCCTTCACCTCCATTCAAGAACAACCAAGACGGGTATGTCGAATGGAAAGCCCGAACTATGTGACTCATGGAATCTACTAGGCAAGTTAGTTGGTCGAGGGGGATTCCAGGCCACCGTGTGGTTGTACGCTCGTCTTGGTTCAAGAGGCAAGAACATCGGGTCCTAGGGGTGGCAAGTATGGGACTACAAAAATCATAACCCACGTGGACTCCCGTACAAGCCTTAGCATGTTTAGTATTCATCTCTAATCACATCACCACATCCTACCATACTAGATTCATTCGCATCTCTGGTGCATCACCTGAATGATCAGCATCGGACCACTAAGCATGGCTAAGCTTGACTGAACTGTGGCACTAGCGATTCTCATAAGCCAAACCCTAGCTATGCTAGGAGCAGTGGATCAGGTATTTAGTTCACAAGGGAAAACATGCATCAGATAGGATTACTCTATCTAATGATAAAAGACTGTTGAACCGAATGCATATGACGAGAATGAAATACTTTTTAAACATAGGATTCATATGTATGAGTGGGGCTTCGCTTGCCTTGTCCGTTGTTGGACTGGTACTGCTCTTCGGTGGCGTTGACTTCAGTCTCAGGTTCGGTTCCTATTTGCAAGAACCAATCACCGAAAAAGAGAAAGCAACATTCAACACATGGCATGTGCAGTGATCATACAATATGAATGATATGACAAGTTAAATAGTGTTGAAATGAACCCTAGAACATGCTTGGTCATTTTAAAGGGGGGGTCCGAGAGGTCCAAACCCTAGAACAGGGGTATTCTCGGAATCACCTGTGGGGTTCAATTGGTTCTTCTAATTAAACTTGCCACCAAAGTTGGTTAACAATGTATGATTATAGCTTAGTTAGATATGTTTCATTTTTGTGATCATTTTGGTATATTATTTGTATTTTTCTGATTTAAAATGAATTATTTATGAATTTCTCCAATTTTAATTCATTTTAAATCATTTTTGGAATTTTTAAAATAATTTCCAACTTGGGCCCACATGTCATAGATTTAATCATTTCAGAAAATATTTACATAAATTATTAAAACCCTGACAGGCAGGGCCCACCTGTCATATATTTCTTAATTACAGAAAATATTTACTAAAATTATTAAAGAAAAATAAAAAGGGATTATGACATCAGCATGACATCATGCTGATGTCATCAATGGAGATGCTCCCAGGTCGAGCTCGAATCCAGTGATTTCGAGCGCGCCTGGATGCGTGGTTAGGGGCGTTGGACGCAGGCGACAACGGGGATTCATATGGTGGTGCCGCCGCCTATTTTTGGTCACCGGAGATGACGGCGCGACGACGGCAAGTGGCGGCGGAGGGCACACGCGGGGAGGAAGATATACAGAGGGAGAGGGAGAGAACAGAGGGCACCGTGACGACGAGGAGCTCACCGTGAGCACGACGGGCTTGATGGCGAGGCGAGGCAAGCTCGGGAACGGCAGGGACCGACGGCGATCAGAGCTCTCGATTCGCCTGATTGGGGTCGCGCGCGAGGGGGAAAAGGGGCTAGGGAGAGAGAGTCGAGCTCGGCGAACTCAACAGTGGCACTGGCTAGGGATGGGATGGCCGGAAACAGCGAGGCCGATGACGACTGGCGGCTAAGGTTCTTCGGCCATGGCGCTGCAGCGAGAGAGAGGGGGAAAGTGGATCCTAGGGTTCGTCGTCCACGGCTCTAGGGATCTTGTAGACGCTCGGGGGCGGCGGCACGAATCGCAGCGCACGCCAGTGACGGAGGCGCCACCAGCGAGCTGCTTAGCTCGATCCACCGACGAGGGAGACGACGGGGAAAAGACAAGCGAAGGGGTACGGGGCCGATTGGGCTATTGTGGGCCCCGGGTGGGCTGGCTCTAGGTTGCTCTGCAACGCGCGAGCGACAGGGAGAGAGAGAGGGAGAGATGGGCTCGGCCTAGTAGCTAGCTTTAGTTATTTTGTTTCCAAAAACTGTTTTTCTTTTCTGTTTTTCTGATTTCCTTTTATATTTTGAATTCAATCTGTTTTGAATATTTTCAAATTACAAAAACTTTTATATAATATCTGGAATCACTAAGGGGCCCTCAACACTATTTGGGCTCCATTTGTTTTGATAGTTTTCAAAATATGTAAACCATTTGAATGGTTTTGAGAGGAAACAAAATTAGGCTTTTATTTGTTCTTACTTGATTAAACCAAAGTGCAAGTGTTATGCATGCATGCAATGCTCAAAAATGTCCTTATTAATATTACACACAAAAGGGTGGTATGTTACACACAACGAGGATAACCAAATTGTCAACAACTCGTTGTAATTAGATATTGACTATAGTAGGAGAGACAGACACCCGCTAGCCACTTATGCAAAACTAGTTGCATGTCAAGCGTGGAACATGTCTCATGTGCGAGGACATGTAAAGTTTGTCCGGACCGCTTCATCCCACTATGCCACTAATATCCAAAGTACAAACAAGAAGCAATAACATGATCATCTTCGCCCACATACTCATATGTGTACTACCCGTGCAAATAATCTACGCATAGATCTGGCTCTGATACCATTGTAGGGTTCACAACATAGAAAACAAAAAATTTCCTACGATGGGAACAACTATGTACCAAGATCTATCTATTAGATACAAGCAACGGGTGGATATACATCCATAGATAACATACCCTTAAAGACCGAGAAAGTTTAACGAGGTTGTACTCGTGGATAATGTAGACGAACGCTTGCTAATCTCAAGATCGAGAAGAAGTCCAGTGCCGCAAATCAGTAGCGCATCCATGCTCGCACACACGTCCAAGCCACAGAGAAACCTCCGCCTCCTCGCTCCAGCGATGCAGTCGAATCAACAACTCTTTCTTGCCTAAAAGCCACCGGGAACATGTATCTCGCTAGTCGAAGACCATGGGGGATAAAACTAGAGGGAGAGAGAGATCCTTCATGAGGAGGTGTGAGTGAGATGGAGTGAGAGAGGGGCTTTATATAGGAGGGAGGGGGCACCCCAAGGGGGTGGACGGAGCATGGGGGATGCCCCCTCCCCTCCTACATTCATGTGGGTGTAGATCCCACTCACAAATATGTCCCTTCACTTCTCCACTCAAAATCCCACTCAAAAATCCCATTAAATTTCCACAAAATTTAATGCAATCTCTCTTTAAATAAAACTCCTTTTATTTTTTCAGAATTTTGTCAATTACTTTAATGGACAAACATTCACATAAAACCCCTTGCTAGTATTTCATTTCACATGCAGAAACACTTTCAGCAATTTCACCTGAAACAGTTCCGGTGTCGAGTGAAATAAATTCCTACACTTTTGATATCTTTTCGACATGAAACTATTTGTTCCAAATGGTGTCAGTGTCTCTTAAGTGTGTCATCCTATGGTTCGTGAATAATTCGGACATGATCGAGACCCCTCTCAGATCAATAATCAGAAGCAGGACCTGGAGATCCATACTGACTCCCACACATTCAACGATGACTTTCTTGTGATCGTGAGAATCCTATATGCTAGAATCTTAATCCCTTTGTCTCGCGATATATTACATGTCCGAGATTCTATCATCGGTATCTTCATACCTAGTTTGATCTCGTTACCGACATGTACTCTTTTCTTGTTCCCGTGATATAACATTCTAGTGATCAAATCACTTGCTTGCAAGCTAACTAATGTGATATCACCGAGAGGGCCCAGAGTATATCTATCCGTAATCGAGATGGACAAATTCCACTCTTGATCCATGAGCTTCAGCATAACACCTTAGTAGCACTGAACCCATCTTTATAATCACCCTGTTATGGTGTGACGTTTGATGTTATCAAGATACTCTTCTAGTGTTAGTGATTGGCATGATCTCATGGTCTAAGGATTAGGATTACATCGTATGATGTTATAGCAATATAAACTGTAAGATCCCTCCCTTTATAAAGGTAAGGATCCCTGTGATTGCAATGCTAGTCCCTGGATTAATGCTAGCATCCACAATTTAAGATGAAGTACACAGAAACAAAGGTTATTATTACATATCATTCCAGAGACAAACATAGTCTTTTACAACTCCATGGCCACAGGCCTAATACAAGAGTTCATTATATAATAAGATAAATAAGTCTTCATCTTCATGTGCCACAGGCAAGCATGTTGAGTGTAGACTCATAAACCCTAATCATCATCAGGATAACCTGCAACATCACAAGTTACAGCCACAGTGGGTCAATACATTGGAGTAGTATTGGCAAGTGATACCTTAGTAGAATATTATTAGTCTAGATACTATATGAATTTTGGCTAAGTGTATCTTAGGCTTGCTTTGCTCAAAATAGGTTTTACCTATTAGTTGAAAACTCTAAGTTTTTCTTTGACAAAACTTTTCCCAAGGAAACACCAATAGATATTGGTGAACCTTCACCCTTGTTCACCCACAAGTTTTAACTTAGAAATTGGGATGAGGATATTCTTGATAGCTTCCATGTCTTGATGCTCAAGTTGTCCAATACCAGGGACATGGCTAAGTACTTAGATTCTTCCATCTGCAGAGGTTGTGCACTTTCCCCACAAGACTTGATTTTCACCAAGACAGGACCTTTCAGAAGCCTTCCCTTAGACCAAATGGACGCGTTCCAACCTATAATCCCACTACCACCAACTGTCCAAATGGCTAAGTTATTGCAACCTATGTGATTCAGGCAGAGCCCATATTGCCATGTGGCTGCACTGGAAGCTTCTTAACATTTGGCCTCTCAAATCCCTTTGTTCCTGGGTGGCTTTCCACAAGTGAGATACACAAGGTAAACCATAGACATGGGCCTTGTGTAACCACTCAACACAAACCATTCTTTCCATTCCACCCAGGTGTTTCATTCACTTAGTTGTTTTATTAAACAAAAACACAAGTCCAAAGACTTAGAAATATTTTCTCAAAGCATGAATATATATATAACCACCCTTGGTTGCTACTGGATAGGCTAAGCATGGCATTGATAAGCATCTTAACTTAGAAATTTCTAGCAATTCTACAACTACTAGGATTTCCCAAGCATAGCATATAGATCAAAATATTCATGCAAGTCTAGCAAAATATTTCTAATGCATAGTTGAAAAACATAGGGATAAAATCATGAATCACCACTTGCCTTGGTAGTTTGGGTAGTAGCAACAATCTTCACAATCACAATCACTATTTGCACCAAAATCTACACATAAAATAATGGCACCAAATCACATACAAAAATTTATACAAACAAAAATATATGAATGCATGCAAAATTCCATGTGATGATTTTCTACACCAAACAAGACAAGTGAACAGTACTGAATCTTAAACAAGTTCAAAACTTGTCAAATAAACTTTATTTGAACAACAAAGCATTTTTACAATAATTACTATATACAAAATATGCCTACAAATGTTTCTGTAAAAACAATCATTTTATGAGAGGCAAAAACATTAAAAACATTGTAGAAATGGAAAGGATTTTCTCTCCTGATTCCAATGATATAAAATTTGTCAAATTTGGACATGGGAATCAAAAGTTATGAATTTTGCAAGTTTTAATATCTAATAGATCTAAATTCTGATTTTAAATCAAACCTACTGACACGCGGCGTGTTCTGATTGGTTGGTACCGTTTCGTGCGGATCGATCAATGAGGACCGTTAGATCTAACTTAAATCACACGGCCAGATCTGTTCCATACCCCTTCGTTAAGTGATCTATCCTACACGTTGGATCTAGATCCAACGGTGCACGACTGCTTGACCACAGATGGGCGGCGCGCGACGGTGGCTGGCGGCGACGCGCTCAGGAGATGATGTTACCGGCGATACAGGAAGCGAGAAAGGTCATGGTTTAGCTTACTGAGTTCGCGTGACGATGCTGATGCTCGAGGTGGTCTTTGTTGGCGAAGGGGCGCGCAGAGGTGGTCGCTGGGGCTCGTCGGAGTTGTGCACGGCGTCGGGTGCTTACAGACGTCGACGTTGTCGAGGATTAGCGTCGCCTTAGCACAAACAGAATGTATCAGGGGGTGCGCAAGGTCACGACGAGCAAGATGGTTTCAACGAGAAGGCAAGGGGCGCTCGATTCTTACCGCTATTGCTCGTCGGAGTTGAGCGGCGGCTCTGGTGGTTGTGGCCATGAACGAAGACGACCCGGGGCGATACAGTGCAAACAGAGAGTGTGAGAAGATGCGCACGGGCAAGGCAGACAAGCTCGTATGAACGAGAGGTGAAGGGGAGCACGAGGTTCACCAGAATAGGTCGCCGGAGTGCGTTAGTGCTGCGGGGTTCTGAGCTCGATTGTGCGCAGCCTGGTGGCGAGGTGGGTGTGCTGAGCGAGGGGAAAGATGCGGAGAGGGGAGGGGGTCTTATAGCCGGAGCAGGGGCAAGAATCTCGCGAGGAAACGCCGGCAATCAAGCCCGCATCAATCGCGGCAGTGATGAGGTAACGACGGCGTCGACGGGGTCGTGGGGGGTGCATGGCTGGAGACGATGCTCGCGTGGCACTTGGGTCCACCAGTCAGCGAGCGCGGGGTAAGTATGCGCCGCGTGAGAGAGAGAGAGAGAGGGAAAAACCCCAGGTGGGCTTAGTGCGCTAGGTCTGCTGCTGGGCTGAAATGCTGGCGCCAGGCCCAGTTGGGTTTTCTATTTCTTTTTCTTTTTTCTGAGTTGATTTTCAGGAATCCTTTTCAAATAAATTCAAGTGCAATTGAATTCAAAACTTTTCTAGACTTTTGTAAAGTGTAAACCTCATAATTTTGAACATAAAACCTTGCTGTTTCATTAGACTAGCTTGGTCTTTTTGAGAAATCAAAATAAACAGTGCCATAGTGTTTTGATTTGAATAGGTTTTGAAAATGGTTTAAAAACCATATTTGTTTTGTAAGTTTTTGTCCAAGCCTTGCTCACAATCAAACCAATCTTATGATCTTACAATAATGGTTTTAAAACAAATATTCCTCCACTAGAGAGTGGCATTTCTGTCCAAGCCTGCTCACATAGAATCATAGCACTCCAAGTTTCTGTTTTCTTCAAAATGAGTTTGAATTTGAGTCCTAAATGAGAATGCATGCATGGATGATATGCTAAACTTGAAAACATGATTTTAGGGATGTTACAAATCTAACCCCCTTAAGGTGAATCTCGCCCTCGAGATTCAGGTTGGCTAGCAAATAGGTGAGGGTGGTCTTTCCGAAGGTCATGTTCTCTTTCCCATGTTGCTTCTTCTTCGGAATGATGGTTCCATTGAACTTTGCAGAATTTGATAGTCTTAGTTCGAGTAACTCTTTATGCAGTCTCAAGAATCTTGATAGGTTTTTCCTCATAAGTGAGATCACTCTCCAATTGAACTTCTTCCAATGGTATAGTATCCTTCAAGGAAGTCTCTTCCATTTCTGGATGGCATTTCTTAAGCTGACTTACATGGAACACATTGTGAATGACAGACAATGATTCTGGCAATTCGATCTCATAAGCTACTTCTCCTTTACGACTCAGAATCTTGAACGGTCCAAAATATCTTGGGGCCAATTTACCCTTGACACCAAATCTCTTCACTCCACGAAGTGGTGACACTCTAAGATAAGCTCTATCACCCACTTCATAGGTGACTTCTCTAAGCTTAGGATCTGCGTAGCTCTTTTGTCTGGACTGTGCTATCTTCAATCTGTCCTTAACTAGTTTGACTTTCTCTTCAGCCTCTTTGATTAGTTCTGGTCCGAAATAACTCCTTTCTCCCACACCATTACATAGCAATGGGGTGGTACACTTTCTCCCATAGAGAAACTCAAATGGTGCCATCTCAATACTAGCTTGATAGCTGTTATTGTAAGAGAATTCTGCGTAAGGCAAACTTTCATCCCAACTGGCTCCATAGTCTAGGGCACATGCCCTCAACATATCTTCAAGAATCTGATTGGTCCTTTCTGTTTGTCCATCAGTCCGAGGATGAAAAGCAGTGCTGAATTCCAACCTCGTTCCCAATGACTCATGTAATTGCCTCCAAAAATGAGAAGTGAATTGAGTTCCCCTATCTGACACAATACTCTTGGGTACTCCATGTAGACATACAATTATACTCATATAGATCTTGGCTAACTTAGCACTTGTGTAGGTTGTCTTCACGGGTATAAAATGAGCCACTTTAGTTAAGCGATCCAATACTACCCAAATAGAATCATATCCTGACCGGGTCCTTGGCAATCCGGTGATGAAATCCATGCCAATCTTGTCCCACTTCCAATCAGAAATAGGTAGTGGTTGTAGTAGTCCTGCTGGTTTCTGATGTTCCACTTTCACTCTACTACATACATCACACAAAGCAATATGTTCGGCGATGTCTTTCTTGAGATTATTCCACCAAAATCTTCCTTTCATATCCATGTACATTTTGGTGTTACCCGGATGAATGGAATACGGTGAGTTGCGTGCTTCTTGTAATATCAGTTTCCGAAGCTCCGGATCTTGCGGAACACAGATACGTTTTCCATACCATAAAGTACCCTGTTCGTCTTCATGGAATCCCTTGGATTTTCCTTTGCCAATCTTTTCCTTAATCTCTTCAATTTCCTTATCTGTCCTTTGGGCTTCTTTGATTTTGTCCAACAAAGTGGGTTGAACATCCAATGACATGAGGTGTCCTTTAGGCACAATATCCAATCTAAGATCTCTAAATTGGGCACACAGATCATCTGGCAAATCTCCCCTAGTAAGGCCATTCACAAAAACCTTACGGCTTAGAGCATCTGCTACAACATTTGCTTTACTGGGGTGGTATTGCAAACTCAAGTCATAGTCCTTGATGAGTTCTAGCCATCTTCTTTGTCTCATGTTGATTTCTTTCTGGGTGAAGATATACTTCAAACTTTTGTGATCTGTGAACACTTCACATCGCTTTCCCAAAAGATAGTGTCTCCATGTTTTGAGTGCATGGACAATAGAGGCTAACTCTAAATCATGATTAGGGTAGTTTACGTCATGAGTTTTGAGTTTTCTCGAGGCATAAGCCACAACTTTCCCTTCTTGCATAAGTACTGCAGCTAATCCATGATGAGATGCATCACAGTACACTTGGAAATCCTTCTCCAAATCTGGCAGACATAAGACTGGTGTTGTCACTAGTCTCTTCTTCAATTCTTGAAAACTGAGTTCACATCCCTCAGACCAAGCAAACTTATTGTCTTTCTTTAGTAACTCTGTCATTGTCTTAGCTATCTTGGAGAAATTATCAATGAACCTTCTGTAGTATCCTGCCAAGCCAAGGAAACTACGAACCTCTTTCACTGACTTAGGTGATTCCCATTCAGTTATAGCTGAAACTTTAGCAGGATCAACTGCTACACCGTCTCCTGACACAACGTGTCCAAGAAATCCAACTTCATTCAACCAAAACTCACACTTACTAAATTTGGCATATAGCTTATGCTCTCTAAGCTTCTCAAGTATCAAACGCAAATGTCCTTCATGCTCTTCTTTGCTCTTGGAGTAGATTAAAATGTCATCGATGAATACGACAACAAACTTGTCAAGGAACTCCATGAACACCTTGTTCATCATATTCATAAAGTATGCTGGTGCATTGGTCAAACCGAATGGCATCACGGTATGTCTTGTTCTCTTATCTTGAGCTGAAAATATCCTGATCGGAGATCAATTTTTGAGAACACACAGGCTCCTTCTAGCTGA
Organism: Avena sativa; assembly: GCA_916181665.1. NCBI lineage: Eukaryota > Viridiplantae > Streptophyta > Magnoliopsida > Poales > Poaceae > Avena > Avena sativa. The sequence goes on from OV702282.1 coordinate 204,848,828, forward strand.
TCAAACAAGTCATTGATTCTAGGCAAAGGGTATTTGTTCTTGATAGTCACCTCATTGAGTGAGCGGTAATCTATGCATAACCTTTGAATCCTATCCTTCTTTTCCACAAACAAAACTGGTGCTCCCCAAGATGAAGAACTTGGTTGAATAAATCCTTTCTGTAACTGTTCTCCAAGTTGTTTCTTGAGTTCTTTCAACTCATCAACTGACATCTTGTATGGTCTCTTTGCTATTGGTCCAGATCCTGGTAGCAAGTCAATAAGAAACTCCACATCTCTATCTAGTGGCATCCCCGGCAATTCTTCCGGAAACACATCCGGATATTCACTCACAATTGGCACACTGTCTATGCTAACCCCCTTAAGGGAATTTAGCTTACTTCTTTTCGATTCAAAGTTGGTCTTGAATCTAATCCTTTGGTTTTCTGGAGTTGTGAGTGAGACTGTATGGTTGGCACAATCTATCAATCCCTTGTGCTTAGTCATCCAGTCCATTCCCAAAATGACATCAAATCCTTGGGAGTTTAGGATGATCAGATTAACGGGAAACTTATACTTCCCAAACTCTATGACTAGATCATGACATCCTGAGTTCACTATCATTTCTCCGCCAGGAGAACTTAATTTTATAGGACACCCAATAGTTTCTACCGGTAGTTCATTTCTTTCAACAAATGCTCTTGATATGAATGAATGAGATGCACATGTGTCAAAGAGAACAAATGCTGGAACAAAATTGAGTTTGAACTTACCAACAACAGCATCAGGTTCCTCATAGATTTCCTCCACATTGATGTGGTTCACTTGCCCCTTCTGGAAAGGGTTGGGCTTGTTGGGTCCTTCAACTTTCTTTTCTAGGCATTAATTTGCATAATGCCCCATCTTCTTGCATTTGAAACATTCAACCTGACTAAGATCCTTCTTGACAGGCTGGCTTCCACTACCACTTCCATTTCCATTGTGGTGGCTCTTATATCCACTCTTGTGATTCTTGTACTTATCATTGTCATGACTACGGTGATGCTTGTTGTCATGATGACGATTGTGGTTGTGGTGCTTGTTGTACTTCCCATGCTTGTGGGATCCAGAATTCCCACTATCATCATAATGGGAACGCTTGTGAGATGATCCCGAGCTGTGCTTGTCAGAGTGCTTTCTCTTCGTGCTTTCAACCTGTTTCATCTTGTTCTCCAAAATAGCAGCCTTGTCACAAAGATACTGATAAGTGGGAACATAAGCCACAGATAGCTAAAAGTTCAGTTCATCGTTCAATCCTTCGAGGAACTTTTCTTTCCTCTTAGCGTCAGTGTCAACTTCATCCGGTGCATAACGCGCCAGATTGTTGAACTCCTCAATATACTATGCCACGCTGCGGTGGCGCTGCTTCAAGTTATGAAACTCTTTCTTTTTCAAACTCATCACTCCGGATGAGATGTGAGCAGTACGGAAACCATCTTCAAAGATAGCCCATGTCACATCCTCAATGGGAGTGGTGATCTGGAAGTTATCCCACCAAGTGGCTGCTGGTCCTTCCAACAAGTGTGCTGCAAATCTGACCTTCTCTTCATTAGTACAACCAACAGTTACCAAGTCCTTGTTCACAGAGCATAGCCAATCATTGGCCACCATAGGATCAGTAGTTCCTGAGAACTTTGCCGGCCTCAGCCTTAAGAATCTGGTAAGCATGTCAAAACGCGGTGGGTTATTCTGATTCTTTTTGTTGTTGTTGTTGTTGTTGTTGTTGTTGTTGTTGTTGTTGTTGTTGTTGTTGTTGTTGTTGTTGTTGTTGTTGTTGTTGTTGTTGTTGTTGTTGTTGTTGTTGTTGTTGTTGTTGTTGTTGTTGTTGTTGTTGTTGTTGTTGTTGTTGTTGTTGTTGTTGTTGTTGTTGTTGTTGTTGTTGTTGTTGTTGTTGTTGTTGTTGTTGTTGTTGTTGTTGTTGTTGTTGTTGTTGTTGTTGTTGTTGTTGTTGTTGTTGTTGTTGTTGTTGTTGTTGTTGTTGTTGTTGTTGTTGTTGTTGTTGTTGTTGTTGTTGTTGTTGTTGTTGTTGTTGTTGTTGTTGTTTGTTCTGATTCTGTATGAACGTGGTCATCATCTGCATCAGCTACGTCTGAGCTGTCATCATCTGTTGCATCTCGGGGGTGATATTATTGTTGTTGTTGTTGTTGTTGTTGTTGTTGTTGTTGTTGTTGTTGTTGTTGTTGTTGTTGTTGTTGTTGTTGTTGTTGTTGTTGTTGTTGTTGTTGTTGTTGTTGTTGTTGTTGTTGTTGTTGTTGTTGTTGTTGTTGTTGTTGTTGTTGTTGTTGTTGTTGTTGTTGTTGTTGTTGTTGTTGTTGTTGTTGTTGTTGTTGTTGTCGTCGTCGTTGTTGTCGTCGTTGTTGTTGTTGTTGTTGTTGTTGTTGTTGTCGTCGTCGTTGTCGTCGTCGTCGTTGTTGTTGTTGTTGTTGTTGTTGTTGTTGTTGTTGTTGTTGTTGTTGTTGTTGTTGTTGTTGTTGTTGTTGTTGTTGTTGTTGTTGTTGTTGTTGTTGTTGTTGTTGTTGTTGTTGTTGTTGTTGTTGTTGTTGTTGTTGTTGTTGTTGTTGTTGTTGTTGTTGTTGTTGTTGTTGTTGTTGTTGTTGTTTGTTCTGATTCTGTATGAACGTGGTCATCATCTGCATCAGCTGCTTTTGAGCTGTCATCATCTGTTGCATCTCGGGGGTGATATTGTTGTTGTTGTTGTTGTTGTTGTTGTTGTTGTTGTTGTTGTTGTTGTTGTTGTTGTTGTTGTTGTTGTTGTTGTTGTTGTTGTTGTTGTTGTTGTTGTTGTTGTTGTTGTTGTTGTTGTTGTTGTTGTTGTTGTTGTTGTTGTTGTTGTTGTTGTTGTTGTTGTTGTTGTTGTTGTTGTTGTTGTTGTTGTTGTTGTTGTTGTTGTTGTTGTTGTTGTTGTTGTTGTTGTTGTTGTTGTTGTTGTTGTTGTTGTTGTTGTTTGTTCTGATTCTGTATGAACGTGGTCATCATCTGCATCAGCTGCTTCTGAGCTGTCATCATCTGTTGCATCTCGGGGGTGATATTGTTGTTGTTGTTGTTAGGGTTGGGATTGGCACGTCAGGGAGGCATCTGTGGTTGTTCAATAGAGATAAGAATGAGATACCCATAGATGCTAACATGCACAATACATCACATAAACAATCACCAAACATGCATCATAATAGTAAAAGTTCAACAACATAGACAACAAGTTCTGAAAAGTAAACACACCAATAGCAAGCCATCCACATGTTGGATGGTCATTGTGACTCAATAATCAAAAGCATGGTAAATAAAAGGTAAATGAGTAGTCATCACTACTCCTCTGCATCAACCTCCTCATCAACAAGTGTAAGACCTGCATTCTCCATAGAGGTCTTGTACTCCTCGACATTGGTGGTCAAGGTCTCTATTTTGGCTTTGAGAGCCCTCTTCTGTGAACGAAGTCTCTCAATCACACCTTGCCGATGCTCGAGCTCGAAGTCCTTGGCCTCTAGTTCTGCAGTCATGTCTCGAATCCTTTTGTTCCTATCTTGGACTCTCTTCTCTTGACTCTTGAACTTTCTATCCCGACTCTCAAACTTGGCCTCCATTTCTTTGACTTTCTCATCTTGCTCCGCGAAGAGCTTGTCCTTCTCACGAAGCTGCACCTGGAGTTCGTCATTGCTGAGCATGACGTTGGTCCTATCAGTATCTAGGTGCCTAAGAAGAACCTCTAAGTCCTGGAGGTATAGACGAATCGGCTCTGCCCTCTCTCTCGAAGTATCCTCGAAGTCAATGGCCTCACCATCCTAATCACATCTACCGAAGGCATGGAAGTGAGTACCTCTAATCTCTCGAGAGTGTCTCCCTAGTAAACGTCCAAGAAAATCCTGCATGACTACCTCTAGGCCTCTCTCCTTGTCATCATGCATGAGCTTGAAGGTGATGGCCTCCGTGGCTGGCTCAGTCTGGCGTCCTGGCTGAGTAACTTTGAAGCCCCAAAGGTCCTTCCTCTCGAACTTGGTGAGGGGAAGCATCATGATGGTAGGTAGTGGGAGATTGAGCAAACCAGTGAGCTCAATAATACGAGTACCAAAACGAGTTCCCTTGAACTCTTCAGCTGTGCTGATAGTAACATTAGGCATCTATTTTATAAGATAGAAAAAGTTAGAATCAACACATTTAAATGATAAATCACAAGACAAGGCATCACATGCATATCTTTGGAAATCAAAACACACAAGTCATGGCATACATATAACCATTACAAACATCCAAGGTTCAACTTATTTTAAACAACATTTGGGAAATAAAAAATGATAAGTGTGGTGGTCCAACTAACGAAGTACGTTAAAATCCCATCTCACTTGCCAAGTTGGCTAACAGGGCATCCCTAGAGGCAATCTGTCGATCTTGATCACATGACTCAATGGCTAAGTCTATGATGTCCTCTCTTAAACGTTGGTTGGTAGCCTCTAACTCTTGGGTATGCTTCTTTTCTTCCCTAAGGTCATTCTAGGTGTTTAGCATTCTGCACTTGATTCTATCACCAAGCTCTTTGATGGCCTTCCAAGCTGCATCCCTTGCTGAATCAAAGAATGTGGTGTGCATCACTGAGTTGGTGACCATGCAGAATCCTGAGTCCTTGTGGTTGTCTTCCTTGTTTTTATACAAGTGAAGTTGCACCCACCAGTACTCAACTCCTTCATCCATCACAGGAAAACCTTTGTACACAGCTGCACCATGTATTCCCATGGAAACCATGAGGTCCTTGAGAGCCTTGGGGAATTCTGTCTCACATTCCAAAGTCATAGTCATGAGTGGTCCCTTACTCACGACTTCGTTGATGGAGTTCATCTACAAATAGAGATGAGAAATAAGATTAGAAGAGTTTACGATAAGAAAAGACAAGTGAGGAAGTTATTGAAATTTTTCCTTAGTGGTTTCCAATCCTAGGGTCATAATCCTACAGGCAACACAGTGCTCTGATACCATCTGTAAGATCCCTCCCTTTATAAAGGTAAGGATCCCTGTGATTGAAATGCTAGTCCCTAGATCAATGCTAGCATCCACAGTTTAAGATGAAGTACACAGAAACAAAGGTTATTATTACATATCATTCCAGAGACAAACATAGTCTTTTACAACTCCTTGGCCACAGGCCTAATACAAGAGTTCATTATATAATAAGATAAATAAGTCTTCATCTTCATGTGCCACAGGCAAGCATGTTGAGTGTAGACTCATAACCCCTAATCATCATCAGAATAACCTGCAACATCACAAGTTACAGCCACAGTGGGTCAATACATTGGAATAGTATTGGCAAGTGATACCTTAGTAGAATATTATTAGTCTAGATACTATATGCATTTTGCCTAAGTGTAGCTTAGGCTTGCTTTGCTCAAAATAGGTTTTACCTATTAGTTGAAAACTCTAAGTTTTTCTTTGACAAAACTTTTCCCAAGGAAACACCAATAGATATTGGTGAACCTTCACCCTTGTTCACCCACAAGTTTTAACTTAGAAATTGGGATGAGGAGATTCTTGATAGCTTCCATGTCTTGATGCTCAAGTTGTCCAATACCAGGGACATGGCTAAGTACTTATATTCTTCCATCTGCAGAGGTTGTGCACTTTCCCCACAAGACTTGATTTTCACCAAGACAGGACCTTTCAGAAGCCTTCCCTTAGACCAAATGGACGCGTTCCAACCTATCTGTGGCATCCCGCAAAACCACTACTAGAAAATCGCGTTGTTTTTGTGCATTGCATCATCATGACCGCATGCTCATGTCATCATGCCACCTTGCATTTGAGCATTGTCGTCATCTTGCATTTGCTTGCACAAAACTATTTGCAGAAAAACCTGTTTGTGTTTTCTAAACGCCCCATCTTTATTCAAAAACCAAAACCGGGTCTCCGGAATATTTTGTTTTGACTAACTACGTTTTGCAAACGGTCCGTTTAACACAAATAAAATATTAGATTATTTTAGTGGGGGCAGTCGAACGGGCCGATTCGACCCGAACGACCACCCCCAGAAGAAAACGGTTCAATCTAAATCCTATTCCTACCCAACCTAATCTACCCACACCCCCTCCACCTCACCCCAGCCACTCGCGGCTCGCCACCTCACCCCAACTCTCTCCCTCACCCAATCCCCATCTGCCACCTAGACCAAACCCACCCCCTCTTCCTCTCAGGCAACACACACACAAGCACACACAACACCACACAGACGCACGCCACAGCTCCACCCAACCTGCCACCACTCCCCCTCTCTCCCCGACCGGCCCCACCTGGCCCCACGTCCCCAGACCCCCCTCCTGTCGTCTCCCTTCCCCGCGTCTTCCCCAGGCGCCGAGGCCGCCTCCTCCCCTCGGCAAGCTCCCGCCGGCGCGCCCCCAACCGCCTCCTCGCCGACTGCCCCGGCCACCTCCCTCCACCCTTCCCTCTCTCTGGCGCCCCGCCGGCCTCCGCCCGCTGGAGCCGCCCGCGCTCACCTCTCCCGACCCCGCGCTCGGCCCTGCCTTGCCGCCGGCAGCGACCTGCCGCACCCTCGGCGCCGCCCTCCCTCACCTCCGCGTCGCCCGCCTCGCCGCCCCGCTCTTCGCCTCCGCGCCTCCATGCGCCCCGCGGCCCGCGTCCGCGCCTCCCCGAGCGGCCTCCTCCCGCGCCCCGCTCGGCTCCCTCGCCGGAGCGTCGCCGTCCTCCGCCCGGCGCGGCCCCCCCTCTTCGCCCGACCCACCTCCGGCCGTCTCCGCCTCCGCGACCCACGCGCCCTGCTCGCCCTCCACCGCCCGTCGGCCTTCCCTCGCCAGCCCCTCTCCGGCGACCTTGCCTCCGAGCCACCTCGCCGCTGGCGTCGCCGTTCCAACCACCGGCCTCGCAGCTCCCTCCCCTCTGCCTCGCCTACAACCGCCACCCCCCCGCGACCAACGTCCTCCTACCGGTCCGCCTCCTCCCTGCCGGACCCCTCCGTCTCCTCGCCTGCGAGACCGCCGCATGCCCCTCGTCCCCGCACGAGCTCGACTCCAGCGCCGCCAGGGGAGCAAGTGCTCGAACAAGCCATCCAGCCCGGGGCTTGTTGTATTACAGGATGGTTCTCAAGAAGCTGCTTCAACTGTTTGGAGTTGCAAAGAAGAAGAAGATTCCAAGAAGAAAGGCAAGTCCGTGGACCCTCTTTGGCAAGATCTCAACAAGATCGTCCAAAGACCCAAGTACCACGACAACCGATGCCAAGAGCAACTGAACATGTAGAACCTGGACAAAACGACAAGATCTTCATCGATGACAAGACCGCCGGGATCTGCCAAGTTCGACTACCGCCGGTGCCACTCGAGACCGACATCAACAACCGGGATCCAGAATCTGGGGACAGCGATGCTCGACCCAAGGTCCCTTCCATGGAGTGCCAAGATCGTCGACATGGATCAGATGGTCGAACCCTGAAGCCTCGTGTCTAAAGTCCGAGCCCATCGAACCCCGGAACCCCGAAGACGGAATCCGAACCTGTCGGAACGACAAGTTCTTCTCCCCTCGGCATGCCCAGATCTTCGTCTCGAAACACCAAGAACCGTTCCCGGAGTCCGGTTGTCGAGCCGAACCCGTGGAACCCCGAACCTCCCCAAGATCTACGCTGCGGAACGACAAGGCCCCTTCCCGCACCGATGCCGACGACGTCGCACGCAAGTCCTTCACCCCAGACGCCGAGACCCCGAACCCGAAGATCGATTCCGTACCCGGTGCCGCGCCAAGAACTCCGGAAAAACCCCGGTGCCGGACAAGTTCGCCATTGACATCGAGAACGCCTACACGGAACGACAAGATCGCCACACGGACGCGAACCCCAAGACCCTGAGGCCTTGAACCGAAGACCGATCCGAAGCGCCATGGCCTCCGACAGGGGAACCGACCAGTTCGCCGAGAACCGCACCCGAACCTGAAGCACGACAAGATCTGCCCCGTTGTTCGAGAACGTTCCCGCCGAGACCGACCCGTCGAACCCGGAACCCTGAGACCGACCCCGAACCCCGGAACCCCAAGTTCGTCGAACCTCAATGTGTGACCCCTTTTCTCGAACCCTATTTTATAATAAAATACAACTTGTCGCATATTAATTGTTCATGCATGCATATTGTCATGTGGTTTGGGGGCCTTATGCCGATTCACCTTATAATTAAACATGGGGCCCATATGCAGGAAAATCTAGTCTTATATTGGCCTCATTTAAATTTGTGTAGCGAACCGGTAACTTATTTTGCCATGTTCAAACAACATTTAAATTGCAGGGTAGCTAATTCACTTGAACCGTTTAATTAATTGTCGGGACCCCGGTTCCGCTTAATCTGGCCTAATTGCATCGCACTTCTGCCATGTCATACATCATACTTGCATCATGCCGATCTTCTGCCGTTGTATTAAGTATTGCATCCGATGTTTGTTCTAGCGTTTTGCTTCTTCGCGGATAAGGCCGTTGAGTTGATGCGAGTGTCGACCCGATCTTCGGTTGAACCTTCGACAATGTTTTCAGGCGAGCATATCCCCCTTTCTACCTATCTTACTTTTATAGTATTTATTCCCTCCTGTTGATCTATTGCTATCTGTGTTGCGATGCTCTAGTTTCCGTACCCGTGAAATCCCTTGCAGCCGTATATTGCCTTGGACACATCCTATTACCTGTTGTTTGGTAGATAGTTGGACCAGCGCGTCGTAGTCGCTTGCTCAAGTGTTGTTGCGTATCGCCTAGTACCACAGTTGTTGGAGGATTGCCGCATGTTCAATGTTGGAGATGATCATGGCTTTAACTATCATCCACTTTAATTATTGTTTAATAACTAAAATTGAAGTAGGTCAGCAGAGGCACCGGTGGGTGATTGATAATATTTGGTTTCCGACCGCCCACTTGTGTCCCGTAGGACCCCGAGTTCTTGACACCTGTTCCGAGATCGAGCGCGCTAACCACATGTGGGGAGATATGGGCCCCCCATCGATTTAGTACCTGATTTCAAAGTATTGTACTGGGGGCCACAAGTAGTTTGGGGCTTTATTACTATCCTGTACTTATGCCATGCTTTACTGCTTTATTTACGATTGTGTGAGGAGCACGCTATACTGTTTTGGAAGCGGAGTGTTTTCGCGGTATCGACAGTCCCCGTTTGGGGATTTGCTGTCGTTTACAGCCACTATCGCAAACCCTGAGTCCGTCTCGGAGACCGGCCGACTTCGTTGCGGGTGTACTTAGTGGGGTGGCCCCCCGTGCTTGCTTTGGGTCTGGGAAACGTCATGACTTAGGCCCCGCCGACATACCGATGGGTGTATGTTAACTGATCTGGCAAAAAGGGTCGAAGTGCGTGTGGATACTTTGGTGCACCCCTGCAGGGTTTAATCTTTTCGAGAAGCCGTGTCCGCGGTTATGGACGACTTGGAGCACAGTGCTTGATCATAGCCAACTATAACTAAAGTTTACTGTTATAAATTGACTTGTATCCGATATGCCTAGTAATCAGCTTCACTACAACGGAATGGCTAAGTAAAAGTACCAACAACTGCTGGGTTTTGGGATATCTCATGCTATCGTATATTTGACTAGTAAGTGTCGCAACTACAACGGAATGGTTAAATAAAACTGCCCACTGTTTAATTTATCAGGACGATTATCTATACCTGACTAGTAATTGCCGCAACGATAACCGAATAAATAACACTGCCAACTGTGTGAGTTCCTCGGTTGACTTCCTCGTTTGGTCTCGAGGGGGAAACACCAGGATGGGTTTTGTTTGGTGTTAGCTTCAGGTTGGATCCGGATAGGTCTTTCTTACCCCTCTCTGATAGCCGCCAGTTGTATCGAGTCTCTATAGGTTGTTTAGCGCGTGCTGCCGCTGCCGCTTCAGTCCACCATACCTATGTAGGCGAGGACCGCCGAATTCTAGTCTCGCCGTGTACTGGCCTCAGTACTGACGCTCCTCTTTTTCCTTTGCCCTTTGTCGGCACCCCTTTTGTTTAAGCAGGTTTTGAGATCGACGTCGTTAGCAGGGTTACCCTTCCGGCTTGGCCTGGGCAGGGTTATGGACGCCATTGGTTATTCTTCAGGGCTCTTAGGCCCATTTGCATCTTGTCCGTACTCGGACGCTATATCGATTTCAAGGTGATTTGGATCTTTGTATATTATATTTGTATTCTTGACTCTTCGAGTCGCTGTTGTATATATATCTGTTCTGTGGGTCCCATCGAGGACTGTTGTGTAATGTTATTACTTCGTTTTCCACCCGCACGAAAGTGCGTGGTGGGCACCTTTGAATCGTTTCTATGCGGGTTTGGCGGGTTTCGCTAAAACTTGCATAGGGTCGATTCTGAGGGTGTTACAGAGTGGTATCAGAGCCCAGCAGTTGCGATACCCCACAAGTCCAGCCTGTAGGATAACCTAGCTAACGGCTGAAGTAGAGTGTCAAAACTATTTTTGAAAAATCGGTTGGAAAGTTCTGATTAGGTCTGATTTTACTCCTTACCCCTCTGCTGCTCTCCTATCACCTCTGCGTGTTTTGAATCCGCTCTCTTCTCTCTCTTCGAGTCCAGGATTTCTCGTGGTTGGGTTCCGTCGTACCTTCAGGGTTTCGCTTCCTCCTTTGATAACGGTGTTCTACCATCCGGTGTTCATGCTGTCTGAGAAATCCGTCTACTGTGGTACCATTCTTTGTTCCTTGTTTGTGCCTTCCGGTGTTTTCCGACGCGACGACATCCTCTACGCCAGATCCGATGCAGAGTCTGCATCACTCCTTTTTCCCGAACCTCGCTTGTCGAGATCTTCAGTCTGAATCCTGAGGGTTGGTTGCATAACCTATCTGTTCGTGTACAGAGTAATGCTTTGAGTGCGGGATGGAGTCGCGACCATACCACTACTCTTATCATTTGCTTTTGTACATTGAATGGTGGATCGATGCAACTCTTACCCCTTCCGTGAAAGTTAGAGGTGGCCTTACCTTTGACTTCGTCCGTTGTTTATCCGGAGTGCTCTCTCGACGATCAGGATCAACGACATCTTGTTGGTGGTGTCGCCGATTTCAAGACGGGACAGCGACCTCTTGTTAGTGGTGTCGGGAGGATCTACACGAAGCGAGAAGATGCAGATCACCGACCTTCTTCCCGGTACCATGAGGCGGATCTCGAGGGCGAGATCCATTGTTAGTGGTGTCGAATTGTGGCATCCCGCAAAACCACTACTAGAAAATCGCGTTGTTTTTGTGCATTGCATCGTCATGACCGCATGCTCATGTCATCATGCCACATTGCATTTGAGCATTGTCATCATCTTGCATCTGTTCGCATAAAACTATTTTTGGAAAAGCCTGGTTTTGTTTTCTAAACGCCCCGTCTTTAATTCAAAACCAAAACGGGTTCTCCGGAATATTTTGTTTTGACTAACCACGGTTTGCAAACGGTCCGTTTAAAATGAATAAAATATTAAATTATTTTTAGTGGGGCAGTCGAACGGGCCGATTCGACCCGAACGACCACCCCCAGAATAAATATCGGTCCACCCCAAAACCCCTTTTACACCCAGACCTAGTCTACCCACAACCCCTCCACCTCACCCCAACCTATCCTATGTCGCCACCTCACCTCTCTTCCCCCTCCCCACCACTCATATGCTGCCAACTCACCCCAAACACCCTCTCTCCTTTTCCCTCTCTCTCTCCTGAACCACCCAACACACACCCAGCCACACGCACACGCACCCGCTACTCTCCCCACCCCCTGCCACCGGGACCCACGCACCCTGGGCCCCACCCACGCGCCACACACACGCGCGCGCAGCCAGCCGCGTGCCTCCACCCCGCTCCTGCCCCACAGCCTCCCCACGCGCCTCCTTCCCCTGGCCCAACCCCACCGCCACCTGCACGCACTCCCGTGCGGGCCCCACACCAACCGGCACCCCCGCTCGGCCCCGACCCCATCGCTCTCCCTCCCTCGTCTTCCTCCTCTCCCCGCCTGCCTGCCCCCGTCCTCCTCGCCGGCGTCGGGTCCCCTCCTCCGCGTCTTCCCTCTCCCTCTGCAGGCCCCGCGCCCGGCAGCCGGACCCCCCTCCCGGCCGGCCGCCGCCCACCTCGACCTCCCCGCGCTCGCCGCCCCCTCTTCCGCCTGCCTCCCCCTCGCTCGCTCGCCGTCGACCTCGCCTGCTCGCGTCGCCGGCCGCCCCGTCGTCCTCCGCTCGCCCCATCTCCTCTTCGGCCGCTCACCCCCCCGTCGGCCTGAGCCGCCCCTCCGCGTCGGGCTCACCGTCGGGCCGCCTGCCACCGTCCTCCCCACCTCCGGTCTCCCTCGCCTCGTCCCCGACCGCCGCTCGCCGGTCGCCGGCGCGCCAACCTCCGAGCTCGTCGCCGCCTCCGCCTGTGCGTCCGCCACCGCCGCCGCTGTCACGCGCCCGGCGCCCTTCCTCCTCCTTCGCCCTCCCCGCCGGCCTCTCCCTCTCGCCGCCCTCCAAGCGACGGCCGCCGCCTGGTCCTCCGCATGCGGCCGCGTCCGCGCCCGCGAGCTCGCTCCCCGAGCCCCTCGCCCTCCTTCCAGCGCGCAGCAGCCGGCCCCGCCTGGAACCGTCTCCCCTGCGGGGCCCACCCCGTCGCCCGGCAGCGCGGCCGCGTCATCCCCGTGCGTGTCTGCGTGTTCAGGGCCAGCTCGATCTTGTGCCTGTTTGGTCTCCTGGGTGGCAAGTTGTGGTTGTTCTGAGGCGATGGAGCAAGATATCCTATGAGACGAGACCGACAAATAACGATTCAAGTTCTTCTCAACTGCTGGCACGCCAAGATTTGCACCGTGTTGTAAGACCACCGACAAGATCTCCATCCTGGACCCCAGGGACTCCCTCACGGACATCGAGCGCCAAGATCGACTCACGGATTCCGAAGCTGTTCCCGGACCCAAAGACGTCGAGACCCCCGACCCGAAGATGCCCAGAACACAAGTTCGCCTTCTCGGATGCCAGGACCTCCTTCATGGACACCAAAGATCGAACCCCGGTGCGTCAAGCTCTCCTTCCCGGCCGTCAGGGTCCACGACATGGAATCGCCAAGATCTCCAATCGGAACGCCAAGTTCGCCGAGAACCCGGATGCAACAAGATCTACCCCGTTGTTCGAGAATGTTTCTGCCGAGACCGTTTCCGTCGAACCCTGAACCCGGAGACCGGACCCCGAACCCCCGGACCAAGATCGCCGAACCCTAATGTGTGAACCTTTTCCCGAGCCCCTATTTTATAAATGCCAAATATAAAACCTGTTGCATAATCATCATTCATCTCGCATGCATATTTGTGTGGTTTGGGGGCCTTATGCCGATTCACCTCATAATTAAATATGGGGCCCATATGTGGGCAAATCTAGTCTCATATTGGCCTCATTTAAATTTGTGTAGCGAACCGGTGATATATTCTGCCTTGTTAAACAACATTTAAAATGCGGGGTATCTAAACAACTAGAACCATATATTTAATTGTCGGGACCCCGGTTCCACTTAATATGACCTAATTGCATCGCATCTTTGCCATGCCATACATCATGCATGCATCATGCCGATCTTTTGCCGTAGTATTAAATATGGCATCCGGTGTTTATTCTAGTGTTTTGCTTCTTCGCGGATAAGGCCGTTGAGTTGATGCGAGTGTCGACCCGATCTTCGGTTGAACCTTCAACAATGTTTTCAGGCGAGCATCTCCCCCTTTCTACCTATCTTACTTTTATAGTATTTATTCCCTCCTGTTGATCTATTGCTATCTGTGTTGCGATGCTCTAGTTTCCGTACCCGTGAAATCCCTTGCAGCCGTATATTGCCTTGGACACATCCTATTACCTGATGTTTGGTAGATAGTTGGACCAGCGCGTCGTAGTCGCTTGCTCAAGTGTTGTCGCGTGTCGTCAAGTACCACAGTTGTTGGAGAATTGCCGCATGTTTAAGGTTGGAGATGAACATGGCTTTAATTATCATCCACTTTAATTATTGTTTAATAACTAAAATTGAAGTACCCGTAGGACCCCGAGTTCTTGACACCTGTTCCGAGATCGAGCGCGCTAACCACATGTGGGGAGATATGGGCCCCCCATCGATTTAGTACCTGATTTCAAAGTATTGTACTGGGGGCCACAAGTAGTTTGGGGCTTTATTACTATCCTGTACTTATGCCATGCTTTACTGCTTTATTTACGATTGTGTGAGGAGCACGCTGTACTGTTTTGGAAGCGGAGTGTTTTCGCGGTATCGACAGTCCCCGTTTGGGGATTTGCTGTCATTTACAGCCACTGTCGCAAACCCTGAGTCCGTCTCGGAGACCGGCCGACTTCGTTGCGGGTGTACTTAGTGGGGTGGCCCCCCGTGCTTGCTTTGGGTCTGGGAAACGTCATGACTTAGGCCCCGCCGACATACCGATGGGTGTATGTTAACTGATCTGGCAAAAAGGGTCGAAGTGCGTGTGGATACTTTGGTGCACCCCTGCAGGGTTTAATCTTTTCGAGAAGCCGTGTCCGCAGTTATGGACGACTTGGAGCACAGTGCTTGATCATAGACAACTATAACTAAAGTTTACTGTTATAAATTGACTTGTATCCGATATGACTAGTAATCAGCTTCACCACAACGGAATGGCTAAATAAAAGTACCAACAACTGCTGGGTTTGGGATATCTCATGCTATCGTATATTTGACTAGTAAGTGTCGCAACTACAACGGAATGGTTAAATAAAACTGCCCACTGTTTAATTTATCAGGACGATTATCTATACCTGACTAGTAATTGCCGCAACGATAACCGAATAAATAAAACTGCCAACTGCGTGAGTTCCTCGGTTGACTTCCTCGTTTGGTCTCGAGGGGGAAACACCAGGATGGGTTTGTTTGGTGATAGCTTCAGGTTGGATCCGGATAGGTCATTCTTATCCCCCTCTGATAACCGCCCGTTGTAACGAGTCTCTATAGGTTGTTTAGTGCATGCTGCCGCTGCCGCTCACTCCACCATACCTATGTAGGCGAGGACCGCCGAATTCTAGTCTCGCCGTGTACTGGCCTCAGTACTGACGCTCCTCTTTTTCCTTTGCCCTTTGTCGGCACCCCTTTTGTTTAAGCAGGTTTTGAGATCGACGTCGTTAGCAGGGTTACCCTTCCGGCTTGGCCTGGGCAGGGTTATGGACGCCATTGGTTATTCTTCAGGGCTCTTAGGCCCATTTGCATCTTGTCCGTACTCGGACGCTATATCGATTTCAAGGTGATTTGGATCTTTGTATATTATATTTGTATTCTTGACTCTTCGAGTCGCTGTTGTATATATATCTGTTCTGTGGGTCCCATCGAGGACTGTTGTGTAATGTTATTACTTCGTTTTCCACCCGCACGAAAGTGCGTGGTGGGCACCTTTGAATCGTTTCTATGCGGGTTTGGCGGGTTTCGCTAAAACTTGCATAGGGTCGATTCTGAGGGTGTTACAGAGTGGTATCAGAGCCCAGCAGTTGCGATACCCCACAAGTCCAGCCTGTAGGATAACCTAGCTAACGGCCGAAGTAGAGTGTCAAAACTATTATCGGTTGGAAAGTTCTGATTAGGTCTGATTTACTCCTTACCCCTCTGCTGCTCTCCTATCACCTCTGCGTGTTTTGAATCCGCTCTCTTCTCTCTCTTCGAGTCCAGGATTTCTCGTGGTTGGGTTCCGTCGTACCTTCAGGGTTTCGCTTCCTCCTTTGATAACGGTGTTCTACCATCCGGTGTTCATGCTGTCTGAGAAATCCGTCTACTGTGGTACCATTCTTTGTTCCTTGTTTGTGCCTTCCGGTGTTTTCCGACGCGACGACATCCTCTACGCCAGATCCGATGCAGAGTCTGCATCACTCCTTTGTTCCCGAACCTCGCTTGTCGAGATCTTCAGTCTGAATCCTGAGGGTTGGTTGCATAACCTATCTGTTCGTGTACAGAGTAATGCTTTGAGTGCGGGATGGAGTCGCGACCATACCACTACTCTTATCATTTGCTTTTGTACATTGAATGGTGGATCGATGCAACTCTTACCCCTTCCGTGAAAGTTAGAGGTGGCCTTACCTTTAACTTCGTCCGTTGTTTATCCGGAGTGCTCTCTTGCCGATCAGGATCAACGACATCTTGTTGGTGGTGTCGCCGATTTCAAGACGGGACAACGAACCCTTGTTAGTGGTGTCGCGAGGATCTACACGAAGCGAGAAGATTTAGATCGCCGGCCTTCCTTCCGGTACCATGAGGCGGATCTCGAGGGCGAGATCCATTGTTAGTGGTGTCGAATTGTGGCATCCCGCAAAACCACTACTAGAAAATTGCGTTGTTTTTGTGCATTGTATCATCATGTCCGCATGCTCATGTCATCATGCCACATTGCATTTGAGCATCGTCATCATCATGCATTTGCTTGCATAAAACTAATTGCAAAAAACCTAACTTGTTTTCCAAACGGCCCGTCTTTATTCAAACGCAAAACCCGGGTCTCTGGATTATTTTGTTTTGTCCGCTATCGGTTTGCAGAAGCTTTGTTTTAAACAAATAAAATATTAAATTATTTTAGTGGGGGCAGTCGAACGGGCCGATTCGACCCGAACGACCACCCCCAAAATAAAACGGTCTACCCCAAAATCCTATTCCTACCCAACCTAGTCTACCCACCCCCCTGGCCGCGTGTCCCGCTCTCCCCCTGGCCGTCTTCCTCCTTCCGCCCGCTCTCTCTCACCACCGCGCGCTCCCCGCTCTGCTCTGGCCGCTTCCGCGCCGGCGCGCCCGGCCGCGTCCCCACGCGCGACCGCCCTCCTCCCCTACCTCTCTGCTCCGCGCCCCGCTCCGCCCCTCTCCGGCGAGCCGCGTCCGCCCTCGCCCTCCTTCGTTTCGTCGGCGACCCCGCGCCGCGGACCGCCTCCGCTCCCCGTCGGCTCGCCCTCGCCGGCCCCTTCCTCACCCGCCTCCACCGCTCCCCTCCGCCGGACCCTCCGCCTCCCGCTCCCCTCCCTCTTCTCTGGTTCCTCCACCACCGCCAACCGCCTCTGCAAGCCCCCGTCGCCGGCGTCCTCTCCGCGCGCCCCGCCGGCCCCGCCTCTCCCCTCTCCGCGGCGCCGCCCTGCTCGCCCGCGTCCCCGCCACCGCGACGACATCCTCTACGCCAGATCCGATGCAGAGTCTGCATCACTCCTTTGTTCCCGAACCTCGCTTGTCGAGATCTTCAGTCTGAATCCTGAGGGTTGGTTGCATAACCTATCTATTCGTGTACAGAGTAATGCTTTGAGTGCGGGATGGAGTCGCGACCATACCACTACACTCTGTAACACCCTCAGAATCGACCCTATGCAAGTTTTAGCGAAACCCGCCAAACCCGCATAGAAACGATTCAAAGGTGCCCACCAGGCACTTTCGTGCGGGTGGAAAACGAAGTAATAACATTACGCAACAGTCCTCGATGGGACCCACAGAACAGATATATATACAACAGCGACTCGAAGAGTCAAGAATACAAATATAATATACAAAGATCCAAATCACCTTGAAATCGATATAGCGTCGGAGTACGGACAAGATGCAAATGGGGCTAAGAGCCCTGAAGAATAACCAATGGCGTCCATAACCCTGCCCAGGCCAAGCCAGAAGGGTAACCCTGCTAACGACGTCGATCTCAAAACCTGCTTAAACAAAAGGGGTGCCGACAAAGGGCAAAGGAAAAAGAGGAGCGTCGGTACTGAGGCCACAACTATAACTAAAGACCTGAGTTCTCTGTGATCCTTCTCGTGCCTCTGGTGTTTTCCGACGCGACGACATCATCTACGCTAGATCCGATGCAGAGTCTGCATCACCCCTTTGTTCCTGAACCTTGTTTGTCGAGATCTTCAGTCTGAATCCTGAGGGTTGGTTGCCTAATCTATCTATTCGTGTACATAGTAATGCTTTGAGTGCGGGATGGAGTCGCGACCATACCACTACTCTTATCATTTGCTTTGTATACTGAATGGTGGATCGATGCAATTTTACTCCGTCCACGGAAGCTAGAGGTGGCTTTATTTGTTGATACCTCTACCTTCGACCTTTTGTTTCCGGAGTGTTTCCTCGACGATCACGGACAACGACCTCTTGTTAGTGGTGTCGCAAGGATCTACACGAAGCGAGAAGATTCAGATCGCCGCCCTTCTTCCCGGTACCATGAGGCGGATCTCGAGGGCGAGATCCATTGTTAGTGGTGTCGAATTGTGGCATCCCGCAAAACCACTACTAGAAAATTGCGTTGTTTTTGTGCATTGCATCATCATGACCGCATGCTCATGTCATCATGCCACCTTGCATTTGAGCATTGTCGTCATCTTGCATTTGCTTGCACAAAACTATTTGCAGAAAAACCTGTTTGTGTTTTCTAAACGCCCCATCTTTATTCAAAAACCAAAACCGGGTCTCTGGAATATTTTGTTTTGACTAACTACGTTTTGCAAACGGTCCGTTTAACACAAATAAAATATTAGATTATTTTAGTGGGGGCAGTCGAACGGGCCGATTCGACCCGAACGACCACCCCCAGAAGAAAACGGTTCAATCTAAATCCTATTCCTACCCAACCTAATCTACCCACACCCCCTCCACCTCACCCCAGCCACTCGCGGCTCGCCACCTCACCCCAACTCTCTCCCTCACCCAATCCCCATCTGCCACCTAGACCAAACCCACCCCCTCTTCCTCTCAGGCAACACACACACAAGCACACACAACACCACACAGACGCACGCCACAGCTCCACCCAACCTGCCACCACTCCCCCTCTCTCCCCGACCGGCCCCACCTGGCCCCACGTCCCCAGACCCCCCTCCTGTCGTCTCCCTCCCCCGCGTCTTCCCCAGGCGCCGAGGCCGCCTCCTCCCCTCGGCAAGCTCCCGCCGGCGCGCCCCCAACCGCCTCCTCGCCGACTGCCCCGGCCACCTCCCTCCACCCTTCCCTCTCTCTGGCGCCCCGCCGGCCTCCGCCCGCTGGAGCCGCCCGCGCTCACCTCTCCCGACCCCGCGCTCGGCCCTGCCTCGCCGTCGGCAGCGACCCGCCGCACCCTCGCCGCCGTCCTCCCTCACCTCCGCGTTGCCCGCCTCGCCGCCCCGCTCTTCGCCTCCGCGCCTCCATGCGCCCCGCGGCCCGCGTTCGCGCCTCCCCGAGCAGCCTCCTCCCGCGCCCCGCTCGGCTCCCTCGCCGGAGCGTCGCCGTCCTCCGCCCGGCGCGCCCCCCCCCCCTATTCACCCGACCCACCTCCGGCCGTCTCCGCCTCCGCGACCCACGCGCCCTGCTCGCCCTCCACCGCCCGTCGGCCTTCCCTCGCCAGCCCCTCTCCGGCGACCTCGCCTCCGAGCCCCCTCGCTGCTGGCGCCGCCGTTCCAGCCACCGGCCTCGCGGCTCCCTCCCCTCTGCCTCGCCTACAACCGCCACCTCCCCCGCGACCAACGTCCTCCTACCGGTCCGCCTCCTCCCTGCCGGACCCCTCCGTCTCCTCGCCTGCGAGACCGCCGCATGCCCCTCGTCCCCGCACGAGCTCGACTCCAGCGCCGCCAGGGGAGCAAGTGCTCGAACAAGCCAGCCAGCCCGGGGCTTGTTGTATTACAGGATGGTTCTCAAGAAGCTGCTTCAACTGTTTGGAGTTGCAAAGAAGAAGAAGATTCCAAGAAGAAAGGCAAGTCCATGGACCCTCTTTGGCAAGATCTCGACAAGATCGTCCAAAGACCCAAGTACCATGACAACCGATGCCAAGAGCAACTGAACATGGAGAACCTGGACAAAACGACAAGATCTTCATCGATGACAAGACCGCCGGGATCTGCCAAGTTCGACTACCGCCGGTGCCACTCGAGACCGACATCAACTACCGGGATCCAGAATCTGGGGACAGTGATGCTCGACCCAAGGTCCCTTCCATGGAGTGCCAAGATCGTCGACATGGATCAGATGGTCGAACCCTGAAGCCTCGTGTCTGAAGTCCGAGCCCATCGAACCCCGGAACCCCGAAGACGGAATCCGAACCTGTCGGAACGACAAGTTCTTCTCCCCTCGGCACGCCCAGATCTTCGTCTCGGAACACCAAGAACCGTTCCCGGAGTCCGGTTGTCGAGCCGAACCCGTGGAACCCCGAACCTCCCCAAGATCTACGCTGCGGAACGACAAGGCCCCTTCCCGCACCGATGCCGACGACGTCGCACGCAAGTCCTTCACCCCGGACGCCGAGACCCCGAACCCGAAGATCGATTCCGTACCCGGTGCCGCGCCAAGAACTCCGGAAAAACCCCGGTGCCGGACAAGTTCGCCATCGACATCGAGAACGCCTACACAGAACGACAAGATCGCCACACGGACGCGAACCCCAAGACCCTGAGGCCTTGAACCGAAGACCGATCCGAAGCGCCACGGCCTCCGACAGGGGAACCGACCAGTTCGCCGAGAACCGCACCCGAACCTGAAGCACGACAAGATCTGCCCCGTTGTTCGAGAACGTTCCCGCCGAGACCGACCCGTCGAACCCTGAACCCTGAGACCGACCCCGAACCCCGGAACCCCAAGTTCGTCGAACCTCAATGTGTGACCCCTTTTCTCGAGCCCTATTTTATAATAAAATACAACTTGTCGCATATTAATTGTTCATGCATGCATATTGTCATGTGGTTTGGGGGCCTTATGCCGATTCACCTTATAATTAAACATGGGGCCCATATGCGGGCAAATCTAGTCTTATATTGGCCTCATTTAAATTTGTGTAGCGAACCGGTAACTTATTTTGCCATGTTCAAACAACATTTAAATTGCAGGGTAGCTAATTCACTTGAACCGTTTAATTAATTGTCGGGACCCCGGTTCCGCTTAATCTGGCCTAATTGCATCGCACTTCTGCCATGTCATACATCATACTTGCATCATGCCGATCTTCTGCCGTTGTATTAAATATTGCATCCGATGTTTGTTCTAGCGTTTTGCTTCTTCACGGATAAGGCCGTTGAGTTGATGCGAGTGTCGACCCGATCTTCGGTTGAACCTTCGACAATGTTTTCAGGCGAGCATCTCCCCCTTTCTACCTATCTTACTTTTATAGTATTTATTCCCTCCTGTTGATCTATTGCTATCTGTGTTGCGATGCTCTAGTTTCCGTACCCGTGAAATCCCTTGCAGCCGTATATTGCCTTGGACACATCCTATTACCTGTTGTTTGGTAGATAGTTGGACCAGCGCGTCGTAGTCGCTTGCTCAAGTGTTGTTGCGTGTCGCCTAGTACCACAGTTGTTGGAGGATTGCCGCATGTTCAATGTTGGAGATGATCATGGCTTTAACTATCATCCACTTTAATTATTGTTTAATAACTAAAATTGAAGTAGGTCAGCAGAGGCACCGGTGGGTGATAGATAATATTTGGTTTCCGACCGCCCACTTGTGTCCCGTAGGACCCCGAGTTCTTGACACCTGTTCTGAGATCGAGCGCGCTAACCACATGTGGGGAGATATGGGCCCCCCATCGATTTAGTACCTGATTTCAAAGTATTGTACCGGGGGCCACAAGTAGTTTGGGGCTTTATTACTATCCTGTACTTATGCCATGCTTTACTGCTTTATTTACGATTGTGTGAGGAGCACGCTGTACTGTTTTGGAAGCGGAGTGTTTTCGCGGTATCGATAGTCCCCGTTTGGGGATTTGCTGTCGTTTACAGCCACTGTCGCAAACCCTGAGTCCGTCTCGGAGACCGGCCGACTTTGTTGCGGGTGTACTTAGTGGGGTGGCCCCCCGTGCTTGCTTTGGGTCTGGGAAACGTCATGACTTAGGCCCCGCCGACATACCGATGGGTGTATGTTAACTGATCTGGCAAAAAGGGTCGAAGTGCGTGTGGATACTTTGGTGCACCCCTGCAGGGTTTAATCTTTTCGAGAAGCCGTGTCCGCGGTTATGGACGACTTGGAGCACAGTGCTTGATCATAGACAACTATAACTAAAGTTTACTGTTATAAATTGACTTGTATCCGATATGCCTAGTAATCAGCTTCACTACAACGGAATGGCTAAGTAAAAGTACCAACAACTGCTGGGTTTTGGGATATCTCATGCTATCGTATATTTGACTAGTAAGTGTCGCAACTACAACGGAATGGTTAAATAAAACTGCCCACTGTTTAATTTATCAGGACGATTATCTATACCTGACTAGTAATTGCCGCAACGATAACCGAATAAATAACACTGCCAACTGTGTGAGTTCCTCGGTTGACTTCCTCGTTTGGTCTCGAGGGGGAAACACCAGGATGGGTTTTGTTTGGTGTTAGCTTCAGGTTGGATCCGGATAGGTCTTTCTTACCCCTCTCTGATAGCCGCCAGTTGTATCGAGTCTCTATAGGTTGTTTAGCGCGTGCTGCCGCTGCCGCTTCAGTCCACCATACCTATGTAGGCGAGGACCGCCGAATTCTAGTCTCGCCGTGTACTGGCCTCAGTACTGACGCTCCTCTTTTTCCTTTGCCCTTTGTCGGCACCCCTTTTGTTTAAGCAGGTTTTGAGATCGACGTCGTTAGCAGGGTTACCCTTCCGGCTTGGCCTAGGCAGGGTTATGGACGCCATTGGTTATTCTTCAGGGCTCTTAGCCCCATTTGCATCTTGTCCGTACTCGGACGCTATATCGATTTCAAGGTGATTTGGATCTTTGTATATTATATTTGTATTCTTGACTCTTCGAGTCGCTGTTGTATATATATCTGTTCTGTGGGTCCCATCGAGGACTGTTGTGTAATGTTATTACTTCGTTTTCCACCCGCACGAAAGTGCCTGGTGGGCACCTTTGAATCGTTTCTATGCGGGTTTGGCGGGTTTCGCTAAAACTTGCATAGGGTCGATTCTGAGGGTGTTACACTATCATCCCACTACCACAAACTGTCCAAATGGCTAAGTTATTGCAACCTATGTGATCCAGGCAGAGCCCATATTGCCATGTGGCTGCACTAGAAGCTTCTTAACATTTGTTCCTGGGTGGATTTCCACAAGTGAGATACACAAGGTAAACCATATACATGGGCCTTGTGTAACCACTCAACACAAACCATTCTTTCCATTCCACCCAGGTGTTTCATTCACTTAGTTGTTTTATTAAACAAAAACACAAGTCCAAAGACTTAGAAATATTTCCCCAAAGCATGAATATATATAACCACCCTTGGTTGCTACTGGCTAGGCTAAGCATGGCATTGATAAGCATCTTAACTTAGAAATTTCTAGCAATTCTACAACTACTAGGATTTCCCAAGCATAGCATATAGATCAAAATATTCATGCAAGTCTAGCAAAATATTTCTAATGCATAGTTGAAAAACATAGGGATAAAATCATGAAGCACCACTTGCCTTGGTAGTTTGGGGAGTAGCAACAATCTTCACAATCACAATCACTATTTGCACCAAAATCTACACATAAAATAATGGCACCAAATCACATACAAAAATTTATACAAACAAAAATATATGAATGCATGCAAAATGCCATGTGATGATTTTCTACACCAAACAAGACAAGTGCACAGTACTGAATCTTAAACAAGTTCAAAACTTGTCAAATAAACTTTATTTGGACAACAAAGCATTTTTACAATAATTACTATACACAAAATATGCCTACAAATGTTTCGGTAAAAACAATCATTTTATGAGATGCAAAACATTAAACACATTGTATAAATGGAAAGGATTTTCTCTCCTGATTCCAATTATATAAAATTTGTCAAATTTGGACATGGGAATCAAAAGTTATGAATTTTGCAAGTTTTAATATCTAATAGATCTAAATTCTGATTTTAAATCAAACCTACTGACACGCGGCATGTTCTGATTGGTTGGTACCGTTTCGTGCGGAACAATCAATGAGGGCCGTTAGATCTAACTTAAATCACACAGCCAGATCTGTTCCATACCCCTTCGTTAAGTGATCTATCCTACACGTTGGATCTAGATCTAACGGTGCACGACTGCTTGACCACAGATGGGCGGCACGCGACGGTGGCTGGCGGCGGCGCGCTCAGGCGATGATGTTACCGGCGATAAAGGAAGCAAGAAAGGTCGTGGTTTAGCTTACCGAGTTCGCGTGACGATGCTGATGCTCGAGGTGGTCTTCGTTGGCGAAGGGGCGCGCAGAGGTGGTCGCTGGGGCTCGTCGGAGTTGTGCACGGCGTCGGGTGCTTACAGACGTCGATGTTGTCGAGGCTCCGCGTCGCCTTAGCACAAACAGAATGTATCAGGGGGTGCGCAAGGTCACGGCGAGCAAGATGGTTTCAACGAGAAGGCAAGGGGCGCTCGATTCTTACCGCTATTGCTCGTCGGAGTTGAGCGGCGGCTTTGGTGGTTGCGGCCGTGAACGAAGACGATGACCTGGGGCGATACAATGCAAACAGAGAGTGTGAGAACATGCGCACGGGCAAGGCAGACAAGCTCGTATGAACGAGAGGTGAAGGGGAGCACGAGGTTCACCGGAATAGGTCGCCGGAGTGCGTCAATGCTGCGGGGTTCTGAGCTCGATTGCGCGCATCTGTCACATCCCAAGATTTTCCAAATCCTGTAATGTGAAAATAAATTAATAAAACAAAAACTTTGTTTGATTTTCAAGGCCAGAAGAAACTTTTTGAATCTAAATGGAACCTCAAACCCATTTGAATCAAATAAAGTCCTAAAGGGATTTAAAAAGATAAACATTTTAAATAAAGGAAAACAAAATATTTTGGAAATAATATTTTGGATCTTTTAAAATAAAAGATTTGGTATTCAAAAGAAAAGATGGATTTATAAATAAAGATTGTTTTAAAAAGCCAAATTAAAAAAATTGGACAAGCCTTGGAGATTAAATTTTTTTTAAAGCAATATAATAAAGGTTTATTTAAAAATAATAAAGGATTGTTCAAATAAAATAATAAGGATTTAACATCCAACCTTATTTGAAGATAAGAGGTGTTACCGATTTAAATTGAAACATCAAAACTTATTAAATTATTTAAAATAAGTTTTCTCAATTATTTGAAATTCACAAATAAAATCTACCAAAATGTTTTGGCTTTATTTTAGATTCAAAATAAATATCTCAATAAAATAAAACTTATTTGAAATAATAATGAAAGTCTATTATATTTAATTATTAATGGACTCTATAATAAAATGTTTTTCCAAGTATTTTATATTCTCAAATAAAACCTACTGATTTGGTTTTTAAAATATTTGGATTTCAAATGGGGATTTTATTAATTAAACCAAACCCTATTTTATTAATAAACCATAGTCCATTTTGTTTAATTAATAAATGGAACCTAAAAAGATTTAAAATATTATTTTATTTTGAAGTGTTGGATTATGTTGGTGAACAGAACCAAAAACACAAATGCAAAGTTTAATGATTGTTTGAATTGTTGAATTATTTGAATGTTTGAATAATTGTTTGAAATAACAAATCAGGAAATAGAAATAGAAAAAGGAAAAAGAATTAGGCAGAAAGAAATAACAGCAGCCCAACAAGGCCCAGCCCAACAGCTCAAACAGCCCAGCTCCCCTCTCCCACGACGAAGCGTTTTCTACTCATTCCCAGACCCGCAAAGCCGCTGACAACTGGACCCCTCCACTTCTTCTTTTCTTTCACTGCCAGCGGACCCCACACTGCCTCCTCCTTCTTCTTCCTCGCGCGACCATGCCTCCCCCAGACGACGCTGCCGTTGCTGCCCATGAATGCCGTGATCAATTCGCCTTAACGCCGCTTTAATTCCTCGTCGCGACCACGCCCATTTAACCGCCTGCTCCTCCTCCTCCTTTTCCCCCAGACGTCGCCTCCACTCTGCCCCTAGGATGCCTCCAATTCTCTCTATACCGCCGCCGCTCCGACGAGCTTCCTCTGTCGATTCCGGCCAAGCCACACCTTCCCAAGCCTCCCCGACCAAACTCACAGCATCCCCACTCTCAGGCGCATCTGCTAGTGCATCCAACTCGACCGCGGGTACCCTGTAACCTCGCCTTCGACAACGGCCGCCGTCGCCACCGTCTGCTTCATCTCCGGCGAAGCCCACAGGTAGTATCTGACCATCCCGCGCCTTCTAGTTCACGCACACGACTCTGTCTTGTTCCTGCGCATCTAACCGTGTCGTCGTTTCGCTTTGAGGTGATCCACAGCACCATCCACGACGACCATCTGACGCGCTCGACGCCGTCTTCAACACCGGCGAGCAATCAAGCCCGACCCAGTGCGCCCCATCACCAACCCGTACCTCGTTGAGCATCAGCGAGCGTCAGCGAACCTGGTGAGCACACTTCCCCTCTGCTTCGCTTCCTGTATCGCTGGCGCCGCCGTGAAACAGAGTCGCCGCCGCCAGCAGCCGTCGCAGCGCCGCCCGTCTATGGTCGAACACCCCACAGCCGTCAGATCTAGTTTAAACGAGTGCGATTAGATCACTTACCGCGAAGAGGTACGCGTTCTGTGCCGCACGATCCAACTTAAATCCAACGCTCCGCAGCACACGATCCAGACGAACCGGTATCAACCAGTAAGAACACGCCGCGTGTCACCTAATTCGTTTTAAAAGAAATTTGAAAACAGATTTATGTGCAAACTTTAAACCCTTGTAACTTTCAAACCACACGTCCAAAAATTGCAAATTTTATGTCGTTGGATTCAGGAGAACAAGCCCTAGCCAACTGTGGCCTTAGTTTAGAAAATAGTACCTGTTAACTTGTTTGAAATTGCAGAAACATTTGTGTACTTGTTTAGAGTAGAAAAATTGTTTAAATTTGATCTTAGGATTAAATCTTTTGCAAAATGGTTTTTTAGTGACCATACTGACCCTAGGAACCAACACTTGATGTTAAAAATGATTTTGGTAAATATAGGTTGAATTATTTAACTTAGCCATTTTCTAACCACATAAACTCATTGATTTTATCATGGAAATGTTTTTGCAAGGAAAACTTTGGGAAAATGTTTTGGACCAAAACTTACTGACCCAAAACATCAAACCATGCCAAGGGCAACTCACTTGGTGAAAAACCTAAAGTTTTGCTTTGATAAGAATAATTTCCACCACATAAAATGATGAATGGATTTTAAAAATGGTCTTAAGATAAAACCCAATTGCAAATGACTTTGCCATTTTGGTAAATGACCAATTTGGACCTTACAAAGTTTATAAACCTAGTAGAGACCAACCTTGCAAAAGAACCCCCTTTGCATGACTTAAACTCCATTGCTATGTGTGTGAAATTGTTTGTTTAACCTTGGTTTGGAATGTTAGTTGATTTGGTGATTTGCTTGATTGACTTGTAGTGAAATTAGCAAAGTGTGAAACTAGCAAGATCAAGGAGTGAACCCACATTCCCTACCAAAAGGCAAGTTACACTATCATCTAAAGTCCTACTATTTTCATTAAATACTTAGTGGATTTTGGAAACATGCATGAAAAGATATTTCTATACTTATGCTATGCTAAATCCTAATAGGATTCCCTATACACTCCTTAGTGAAAATATTGAAGTTGTACATGCTTAGCCATGCTATGTTTTGAAAAGAGATACATGTTGAGATTTTACAAAGATTGAGAAAAGGACTTGTGTTTTACATAATAAAACAAGGACTCAATGAACCACCTAGGTGGAGGATACTTTAAGTTTTGGAGAAGGTGGCAACAAAAGGGAACCATGACTATGGCAATCACTTTGTGTTGTGCTCCAAAAGAAAACCACCTAGGAAACTTAGAGATCAAACATGCTTCTCCAATTGTGGCTTTCGTGTACAACCACATGCTATTATGGCTCTGGCTTAGTCAATTACATTAGGAAGACCCATACATTGTCTTTAGTTACTGGACATGGGGATCTGGAATGCTTCATGGGGGCTGAAGACAAAGCTAGCAATGATGTATGGGAGGACCTTTTGGAAAGACTTCGTCACATTCTCAATCTGCCAGTACTCCATCTTGGTGAGCACTAATCCAGTAGGCCACTGGTGGCAAAAGGATGGGATTGTGACATGTGGGTAAAGTGTACTCCTTCTGCAGAAGTAAATAAAATCTAAGTACTTAGCCGTGTCCCCGGTTATGGACAATACTGAGCAACTAAAGTTTGAACTATGGGAGATCTCGACATTCCAACTTCTAATATAAAAACTTGATGCCCTTGTGTGTCTACCAAGGAATTCAAAGAGATTTTGTTAAACTTGTTGCACTTGGGGTTACCAAGGTGCTCAAGAGCATGATGTACTTGGGGTTACCAAGGAACTCATGGGTTTTGATAAAACTTGTTGCACTTGGGGTTACCAAGGTGCTCAAGAGATTTTGACAAGGATTTGAACACTTGAGTTTCTACCAAGGAGTTCAAGGAACTTGGAAAAGAAATTTAACAAAGGTCTTTAAAACCCTTATGAAAAGATAGGATAAAATATTGCTTTATGCAAATAAGCCTTAAACTCTACTTAGCCAAATATGCATATAATGATAGGATCCACTCATATTATACATAGAAGTGAAGCTTGCCAATACAATTCAAATGTATTGACCCTTGTGGCTGTAACTTGTAATGTTGCAGGTTGATTGTTTTTAAATGAAGATTGTTTGATTGACTAGGTCTACAAAGTCTACAACCAACATCTGCCTGTGGCACTTTGAAGATGAAGGACCCATGACTATAATTATTCCGCTACAATGTATTGTAATAGCCAAATGAGCTATGTTTGATGTAATAAACTTATATTATTCCTGGTTATAAATTTATATTATGACCTTTGTATCTTGATATTACATCTTAACTGTGGATGCTAGCTATTGATCCAGGGACTAGCATTGTAAACACAGGAGGAACCTAACTTATTGGGTTGGGACCTCTACAGCAGCCTGGTGGCGAGGTGAGTGTGCTGAGCGAGGGGAAAGATGCGGAGAGGGGAGGGGGTCTTATAGCCGGAGCAGGGGCGAGAATCTCGCGAGGAAACGCCGGCAATCAAGCACGCATCAATCGCGGCAGTGATGAGGTAACGGCGGCGTCGACAGGGTCGTGGGGGGTGCGTGGCTGGAGACGATGCTCGCGTGGCACTTGGGTCCACCAGTCAGCGAGCGCGGGTAAGTCTGCGCCGCGTGAGAGAGAGAGAGGGAAAAAACCCAGGTGGGCTTAGTGGGCTAGGTCTGCTGCTGGGCTGAAATGCTGGCGCCAGGCCCAGTTGGGTTTTCTATTTCGTTTTCTTTTTCTGAGTTGATTTTCAGGAATCCTTTTCAAATAAATTCAAATGCAATTAAATTCAAAACTTTTCTGGACTTTTGTAAAGTGTAAACCTCATAATTTTGAACATAAAACCTTGCTGTTTCATTAGACTAGCTTGGTCTTTTTGAGAAATCAAAATAAACAGTGCCATAGTATTTTGATTTGAATAGGTTTTGAAAATGGTTTAAAAACCATATTTGTTTTGTAAGTTTTTGTCCAAGCCTTGCTCACAATCAAACCAATCTTATGATCTTACAATAATGGTTTTAAAACAAATATTCCTCCACTAGAGAGTGGCATTTTTGTCCAAGCCTGCTCACATAGAATCATAGCACTCCAAGTTTCTGTTTTCTTCAAAATGAGTTTGAATTTGAGTCCTAAATGAGAATGCATGCATGGATGATATGCTAAACTTGAAAACACGATTTTAGGGATGTTACATAAACACAATGACTTTGATCGTAATGCTATACTTCGGATGAATTTTCATCACACCATTCCAATAATGTTGTGACCTTGTTATTAACAACATCCAATGTCTATGATCAGGAAACCTTGATCATCTTGTTAATCAACGAGCTAGTTTATAAAAGAGGCATAACTAGGAATTTTCTGTTTGTTTATTAAACGCACATGTATTAACGTTTCCATATTAGTACAATTATAGCATGAAAATAAACATCTATCATATACTTGGAATATACGTAATAACAACTTTATTATTGCCTCTCAGGGCATATTCCCTTCAGGTTTGGATCTTGAGACATGCACTCTCATTTGGTTCTTGCTTTATTTCCCCTATTTAGAGTGCATGTGTACCTATCAGGTTGAAAGTCTCAACCTAAGCCTTTTCCTCCCCTTAAAATCCTATTCCTTTTGCACAAGAACTCCCCCCTTTGTCCCTGTCTTTTGGTTTAGGTGGAACCGGTACTACCGGATGAACTGCGGTACTACCGGACCGGGCCAGTTCCCAGATCCAGACCTAGAAACTGCCCCAGGTCCGGTACTACCGGTTCATACAACGGTACTACCAGTCACTAGTAATACCGGTCCCCAACTAGTACTACCGGTCTGCATCCTTGGTAAAGGGTGGGTCACGAGGGGAGGCACCTCTCAATGCCTCACTTCTCCCCCATCCTCCTCGCTTACCACCACCGCCGCTGGAGCTACAACCGTCATCGGAGGCCCACCGCCACCTCCTTCCACCGGATCCGGATTCCCCGCGGGCTCCTCCTACTTCTCCACCGCCATGGACTCAAGTACAACCGCCCCTCCCCTACTCTTTCTTTATTTTCTCCATGAATCTAGGTTCTCTTTGATGCATGGTCGAAAGTACTTTTTGGGGGTTGTACTATGTATATCTTGCCACACATTACCTTCTTCCCATCGAAATCACAGTAATGATGCATGTATTATGTCGATTTGTGGTCTCCTCTACCGGATCCTTGCGAAGTCCCACCCAACCGGTAGTATTGGAAAAAAATTCTGGTACTACCGCTCACGTGTGGTACTACCGCTTCCGTGATCTAGTACTACCAGACCTAGCTGGCAGCAAACATACCCCAACACTATGCCTTCTTCGTGGTTTCTTTTGTCAGGTTCTTGTGCCCTTATCCACCTGATGTTATCCCTCTTGCTGTCATAGGTACAGGTGGTTCCAAGGGTGCTCGTAAACCCTCCAAGTCACATCATGAGATTGAGGAGGAAGTGTCGGAGTCCGAGGGACAGGTCATGGCCCAGCCTAGCAATCGCATCAAGCTACAGGCTACTCGACGTCGTCGTGAAGGGGTCTCCAAGCGGTCTGCCGGTCGTGGCAGTGCCCCCCTCCTCCCCCTCGGGTCGCACCAAGAGTCAAAGCTCTAGGCCATCAGGGCCAAATCTGTTGTCTGATATTTCTGACACTGAGTTCCTCTCCCTGCGGGCTGTGAATCCCTATGTGTGCAACCGTGCCCCGGCCCGGGCGGAGAGTCTGTTCTTCACCAACTTCCAAGAGCGTGTGTACAGTGAAGTTATTATGAACAATGTGCAGTTGGTTGTGCCACAACAATGGATTGACATGGGCCATGTGAACAAGAATATTGACTACTTTGGTAAGGCTAAGAAAATTTGCTCCCACATTGGACTGCTTCCTATTATGGAATTCCAGCAAGATTATGATCCTCTTCTCATCGCTAAGTTTTATGCCACCGCTCACTTTGCATCGAACATGGCTAGGACATTCACTTGGATGACTCAAGGTGTTGTCAAGGAAGCTACCTTGGCTGAGTTTGGGGAGTTGCTTGGATATGAGGACCGTGGCCGTGACACTCCTTGTGGCTTTCCCTGTCACTTGAGTGAGCATCCCTCGAAGAAGGAGGTCCTTGATCCTCTCTATATACGGGGCCACGGTGTTGCTGGTAAAATCAAGGATCTCCTCCCCACTTATGATATCCTCAACTGCATCTTCCATGAGACCGTTGATCCTCGTGCGGGCAACAAAGATGAGATTCATGGATATACGGTAGATCTCTTATTCAACACCTTCATCAACCGTGATTCTGGCAACCCGCTTGATATGATGGATTTTATTTGGAATGATATGGTCGTTGCCACTCACTCTCAGAGGGTGTCCCATTTTCTCCCTACATTATGGCACTCATCATCTCCAAGTGCCCCCCATTGCCAGGAACCTCTCTACTCGCCATCTTGTTGTGCACAAGCACAAGGCTCTAGGAATCAAGAATCATGCTAAACCTTGCAATGTGGAGGGTGCTGAGGTTGATGAAGAAGGGAATGTGATTGAAGAGAAATCTGGAGATGAAGATAGTGGCCGTGATGCAGATTTCGTTGTCTCTCGTCGCAAGCATGCTCAGCCCTCTTGGGATAAAAGGATTGAAGCCAAGCTCAAGAAAATGTTTTGCTTACAGGTTGACAATCAAAAGCGCATGTATCAAGCTCATGTGTATTCCAAGAAAGCTTGTGCTTGTCAGAAAGAGTTGATGGAAGCCCAAGGTTTGACCGTCTCCAAAGGCTCCGGGAACAACATCACCCCCAAAGACCAATGGATCTCCAAGCACAGCAACTGGGATGATGATGCTTCCTCCTCTTCGCGTGCTCCGCCGACCCATGAGAATGACTTTGATGATGAGGAGGAGTGAGATTTGGGGGCGTTAGTCTTTCCCTTTCCCCTTTTTGGCGTGTTGATGCCAAAGAGGGAGAAGGTGCACCATAGGCTTGCGGTATTTGCATGGGAAAGTCACAAGCTCATTCTTGCTTTATTCTTTAGTTGGTTATGAACTTTATATGCCTCATATTATTTGTTAACTCTATGTGCTAACTATTTGTGCCATGTAAGTTGAGACTATGTGGTAATCTTGTGGATCCATCATTCGTGACTTGTGGTTTATCTTATATGGATCCATCTAGTGTGATGATTCTTCTTATCTATTGTCTTTATATCTCTCGTCTCATTTTATTGTGCAAAGGTATGAGCTCCAAGTTTTTTATCTTTGTCTTTGCACTCTTGGTTGGTTTGTGAAATAGAGGGGGAGTGTTGATCCTACTCATCTAGGGGGAGCCCGTCTCTATTTCTCAAACCTTGTGTGTTATCATACTATTACCATGAAAAGGTGAGTTTTCATCAAACACCAAAAAGGTGGAGATTGAAAGGGCATTTCCTATCCTAAATGTTTTGATGTTTGATGATAACACACATGTCGGACTAATCGTTTGCTAAGTGTATCTCAGGTTTTTATATAGGAGAAGACATTCGTTTCCCTCTGAAAGGACCATAGCAAGACATAGTTTTTACTAAGGCTTTTGCTTGAGTCGAAGGATCAACGTACTATCAAGAGGGGTTCCTTATTGGAAAGTTTGGGTGGAATCAACTCAGTTTTTCAAACCCAGCAAGCTTTCCCAATGGTTGAGACCTCAAAGAGAATCGCCCATGGTTGCCTCTGCCTAAAGTCTCTATGCCTACCGGTAGTACCGGGAGTTTCTTCCGGTACTAAAGCTCGACACCGGTAGTACCGCTCGGTAGTACCGGACAAGCCTGGAAGGGCAGTCAAAGCCCCTCAACTCTTCCATCTCACCCGGTGCCCCGAGCCGGCACTACCGCTCTGTCCGGTAGTACCTGTAACACCCTCAGAATTGGCTCTATGCAAGTTTTAGCGAAACCCGCCAAACCCGCATAGAAACGATTCAAAGGTGCCCACCAGGCACTTTCGTGCGGGTGGAAAACGAAGTAATAACATTACACAACAGTCCTCGATGGGGCCCACAGAACATATATATATACAGCAGCGACTCAAAGAGTCAAGAATACAGATATACAGTACAAGATCCAAATCACCTTGAAAACGATAGAGCGTCCAGCTACGGACAAGATGCAAATGGGGCTAAGAGCCCTGAAGAATAACCAATGGCGTCCATAACCCTGCCCAGGCCAAGCCGGAAGGGTAACCCTGCTAACGACGTCGATCTCAAAACCTGCTTAAACAAAAGGGGTGCCGACAAAGGGCAAAGGAAAAAGAGGAGCGTCAGTACTGAGGCCAGTACACAGCGAGACTAGAATTCGGCGGTCCTCGCCTACATAGGTATGGTGGACTGAGCGGCAGCGGCAACATGCACTAAACAACCTATAGAGACTCGTTACAACTGGCGGTTATCAGAGAGGGATAAGAATGACCTAGCCGGATCCAACCTGATACTAACACCAAACAATCCCATCCTGGTATTCCCCCTCGAGACCAAACGAGGAAGTCAACCGAGGAACTCACACAGTTGGCAGTTTTATTTATTCGGTTGTCGTTGCGGCAATTACTAGACAGGTATAGGTAATCATCCTGATAAAATAAGCAGTGGGCCGTTTTAGTTAACCATTCCGTTGTAGTTGCGACACTTACTAGTCAAATATACGATAGCATGAGATATCCCAAAACCCAGCAGTTGTTAGTACTTTTATTTAGCCATTCCGTTGTGATGAAGCTGATTACTAGTCATATCGGATACAAGTCAATTTATAACAGTAAACTTTAGTTATAGTTGTCTATGATCAAGCACTGTGCTCCAAGTCGTCCATAACCGCGGACACGGCTTCTCGAAAAGATTTAACCCTGCAGGGGTGCACCAAAGTATCCACACGCACTTCGACCCTTTTTGCCAGATCAATTAACATACACCCATCGGTATGTCGGCGGGGCCTAAGTCATGACGTTTCCCAGACCCAAAGCAAGCACGGGGGGGGGGGGGGGGGGGGGGCACCCCACTAAGTACACCCGCAACGAAGTCGGCCGGTCTCCGAGACGGACTCAGGGTTTGCGACAGTGGCTGTAAACGATAGCAAATCCCCAAACGGGGACTGTCGATACCGCGAAAACACTCCGCTTCCAAAACAGTACAGCGTGCTCCTCACACAATCGTAAATAAAGCAGTAAAGCATGGCATAAGTACAGGATAGTAATAAAGCCCCAAACTACTTGTGGCCCCCAGTACAATACTTTGAAATCAGGTACTAAATCGATGGGGGGCCCATATCTCCCCACATGTGGTTAGCGCGCTCGATCTCGGAACAGGTGTCAAGAACTCGGGGTCCTACGGGACACAAGTGGGCGGTCGGAATCCAAATATTATCTATCACCCACCGGTGCCTCTGCTTACCTACTTCAATTTTAGTTATTAAACAATAATTAAAGTGAAAGATAATTAAAGCCATGATCATCTCCAACATTGAACATGCGGCAATACACCAACAACTGTGGCACTTGACGACACGCAACAGCACTTGAGCAAGCGACTACGACGCGCAAGTCCAACTATCTACCAAACAACATGTAATAGGATGTGTCCAAGGCAATATAAGGCTGCAAGGGATATCACGGGTACGAAAACTAGAGCATCGCAACACAGATAGCAATAGATCAACAGGAGGGAATAAATACTATAAAAGTAAGATAGGTAGAAAGGGGGAGATGCTCGCCTGAAAAACATTGCCGAAGGTTCATCCGAAGATTGGGTCGACACTCGCATCAACTCAACGGCCTTATCCGCGAAGAAGCAAAACTCTAGAATAAACACCGGATGCACTATTTAATACTACGGCAAAAGATCGGGCATGATGCATGTATGATGTATGGCATGGCAAAGATGCGATGCAATTAGGTCAAAATTAAGTGGAACCGGGGTCCCGACAATTAAATAGATGGTTCAAGTTATTTAGTTACCCCGCAATTTAAATGTTGTTTTAGCCTGGCAAAATATATCACCGGTTCGCTACACAAATTTAATTGAGGCCAATATAAGGCTAGATTTGCCCGCATATAGGCCCCATATTTAATTATGCAGTGAATCGGCATAAGGCCCCCAAACCACATGAAGTATGCATGCATGACCAATTAATATGCGACAAGTTGTATTATATTATAAAATAGGGTTCCGAAAAGGGGTTCACACATTAGGGTTCGGCAGATCTTGGTTCCGGGGTTCGGGGGTTCGGTCTCAGGGTCTGGATCTGGGGTTCGGTCGCAGCGGGATCGTTCTCGGATAACTGCGGTCGATCTTGTCGCATCCGTGGTCTTCGGTTCATGTCGACGGTCATGGCGTTCGGGATGAAGTACTTGTCGTATTCGCATCGGCGACCTTGTCGTCCGGGTCCTCGGGCATCGGGTCTGGGGAGAAGTACTTGTCGCATCTACCGTCTTCGGGTTTGCTTCAATCGAATCCATGACGGAGTACTTGGCGTCCGGTGGTAGATCTTGTTGGTATCATTCCGAAGGACTCGTTGTTCTGCAGCGGAGATCATGGGGTCATCGGGTTCGGGCCTTGGCGTTTCACATCCTCGTGATGGTCTCGGGGCGTCGAATCCGGTAGGAGGACTTGGCGCGGCGTCGGGTCCAGAATGGGGTACCACATCGCCCCACAAGAAGAAGGGCACCAGATGCACTACTACCTCAGGCGATGTAGAACTTGGCAGCCAACACGCGCGCGGTGCAGCGAGCTCCTGGAACAGGGAGGCGGACGCGGCATGGGCGTGGCTCGAGGAAGCGCAGGATGCAGCACCGACGGCTGCTGCAGGGCCGGGAAGGGGGCCCGCGGGTCGGCCGGACTTGGTGAGCCGCGGACAGAGGACGAGGGTGGGTCGGTGCGAGATGGGGAGGAGGCGGTCGGGGAGGGCGTGTCGGCGACGGGCGGCGAGGAGAGCTCGGGCGGCGGAGGCAGAGGAGGCCGCGGGTCGGCGGAGGCTCGGTCAGACGACGGAGGCGACCGGCGGGGTGGAGCAGAGGCGGAGGGGAGCTTGGTGGAGGGGGGCGCCGTGCTGCGGAGGCTAGACGAGGGAGGGGGTCGCGCGGGGCGAGGCTCTGCAGGGGGGGAAGGCCGGACGGGGGGGCGAGCTCGCGGGTCGGGGGCCTCCCGGGGCGGCGGCGGAGGTTGACGGGGAGGCGAGGGGGCGACGCCGGAGGGGAACGCGGCGGCTGGATGGTGCGGGAGGGGCGCGGACGGGGCCGAGCGGGGGCGGCCGGAGCACGCGGGGCGGGAGGCGGCCGGCGACGCTTGGGAGGAGCCGCGGTGGCGATGGGGTGCTCGGGGCGGGGTGGAGGCGAGGGCGGATGCCGGCGGGAGAGGAGGGGCGAGCTCGCGCGTGGGGACGCGGGCGGGCGCGCCGGCGCGGGAGCGGCTTGGAGAGGGAGAGGGGACCGAGGGAGGAGGAGGGAGGAGGAAGACGAGCGTGTGGGGGGAGAGAGCAGGGCCGGGGTGGGGATGCGCGTCGGGATCGGTGTGGGGATCGGGTGTGGGGATCGGGTGTGGGCTGTGTGTCGGTGTGTGTGGCCAGGGTGGGGCTGTGGGGTGGGTCCCAGGGAGAGAGAGATAGGGAGGGAAGAGGGGCTGGTGAGGTGGCAGCTTTTGGTTGGAGGGGGGGATGGTCAAGGTGATGTGGCAGCCTGGGATAGGTGGGGGTGATGTGGCTGGTTGGGTGGGTAGATTAGGTTGGGTAGCTTTAGGATTATGGGTGGACCGATTTTATTTCTGGGGGTGGTCGTTCGGGTCGAATCGGCCCGTTCGACTGCCCCCACTAAAATAATTTAACATTTTATTTATTTAAATGCACCGTTTGCAAACCGATAGCAGACAAACAAAAAAATCCGGAGACCCGGGGTTTGTGTTTGAATAAAGACGGGGCGTTTTTAGAAAACAAGAATAGGTTTTTCCGCAATTAGTTTTATGCAAGCAAATGCAAGATGATGACGATGCTCAAATGCAATGTGGCATGATGACATGAGCATGCGGTCATGATGATGCAATGCACAAAAACAACGCGATTTTCTAGTAGTGGTTTTGCGGGATGCCACAGTACCGCTCACCCGAGCCGGTACTACCGCTTTCCAACAGTAGTACTGCTTGACGGTACCGGGCGAGTCTGCAAGGATTGACAAGCCTCGCCTCCCCTTCTATCTCACTCGATACCGCAAGCCGGTACTACCGCTCAGCTACTACCGGGGGAGTCTTAAGCATTGTTGCTCAGCGGGAGCTTTTCCAGTACCATGTCCGGTACCTGACCGGTAGTACCGGTTGAGACCGGTACTACCGCTCATGTACCGGTAGTACTGCTCCAGTCGAGCTGTAACGCGCAGATTCTCTACAAGGGGTATAAATAGGCTTTTCTTCTCCAACGAGAAGTTTGCCTCTTTCATCTCTCTCCTCCATTGTTCTTGAGCTTTAATTTTACTAGATCTCCCCCAAAGTGCTCCAACCTCCTTGATACTTTGGGATTTGGTGGAGGAGGTCTAGATCTAGGGTTTCACCAAATCAAAGTTGATTCTCCCTCATTTTCCCTTGTGGATCTTGTTACTCTTGGATTCTTTGAATCCTAGACGGAAGAGGTCGGTCTCGGAGCTTGGGCATTGGTTGTAAAGCTTCGGAGTCATGTTGGGAGACTCCAAGTGTTGTGGAGATCTACTCAACAAGTTTGTAAAGGTTTCGGTCACCACCTTGAAGGCCACCACATAGTGCATCGTGTGCTTGCCTTGCGGAGGGTGCATGTGAGAATAGGGTGAGGCCTTTTGTGGCGCCGATGGTCTTAGTACCGCCCACCCCTCCAACGGAGACGTACTTCCCCTCAAAAGGAAGGAACTTCGGGTAAACATATCTGTGTCAACTTTTGGTGAATTATATCCTTTACTCCCTTATTTTTGATTGCTTGCTTGTTTGTCATATAGGTTCTCTCACCTAGTTGCATATCTAGAGAACCTACTTTGTGTCAAGCCTTAAAATTGATAATAAGTGGAAAATTGAGTAGAGCCTATTCACCCCTCTAGTCACTTATATCGATCTTTCAATAAAGATTTGCAAAGTACACAAAGATCTGAATGGGCAGATCCGTTGACTAAACCTCTCCTTAGAGCGAAGCATGACCAACACCAGAACGCGATGGGTGTTAGGAACATTACCATGTAATCTAGATTATTGACTCTAGTGCAAGTGGGAGACTGTTGGAGATATGACCAAGAGGCAATAATAAAGTGGTTATTATTATATCTTTGTGTTTATGATAAATGTTTACATCCCATGCTATAATTGTATTAACCGGAAACATTAATACTTGTGTGTTTTGTAAACATAAAATAGACCCTAGTAAGCCTCTTATTGAAACTAGCTCGTTGATTAATAGATGATCATGGTTTCCTAATCATGGACATTGGATGTTATTAACAACAAGATCATATCATTAGGAGAATGATGTGATGGACACACACCCATAGTAAGCATAGCATAAGATCAAGTCATTACGTTCGTTTTGCTACAAGCTTTCAGATACATAGCAACCTAATCCTTAGACCATGAGATCATGTTAATCACCGTCACCGAATGAGTACTTTGATGACATCAAACGCCACTTCCATAACTGGGTGGTTATAAAGGTGGCATTAGGTATTCTGGAAATATGTGTTGAAGCGCATGGATCAAGAGTGGGATTTGTCCATCCATAGGACGAATAGATATACTCTAGGCCCTCTTAGTGGAATGTCATCCAATTGGCTTGCAAGCATGTGACTAGGTCACAAGGGATGTCATATCATAGAACGAGTAAAGAGTACTTATCAGTAACGAGGTTGAACTAGGTATGGAGATACCGACGATCGAACCTCGGATAAGTAAAGTATCGTGCGCAAAGGGAATCGGTATCGTATGTGAATGGTTCATTCGATCACGAAGTTATCGTTGAATATGTGGGAGCCATTATGGATCTCCAGATCCCGCTTTTTCTTATTGATCGGAGAGGTGTCTCGATCATGTCTGCATAGTTCGTGAACCGTAGGGTGACACACTTAAGGTTCGATGTTGTTTAAGTAGATATGGAATATGAGTTGGAGACCGAATGTTGTTCGGAGTCTTGGATTCGATCCAGGACATCACGAGGAGACCTGTAATGGTCCAGAGAATAAGATTCATATAAGGAAAGTCAATTTCCGGGGTTCGGAAATGTTTTCGGTGTTTTAACCGGAAGCTTCTAGAATGTTCTAGAGGGACCACCAGTGGGTCCACTACTCCGAGAGGGGCCACTTGGGTTGTGGCATGCCGTGGTGAGAGACTGCTGGAGATATGCCCAAGAGGCAATAATAAATTGGTTATTATTATATCTTAGTGTTTATGATAAATGTTTACATCCCATGCTATAATTGTATTAACCGGAAACATTAATACTTGTGTGCTTTGTAAACATAAAAGAGTCCCTAGTAAGCCTCTTGTTGAAACTAGCTTGTTGATTAATATATGATCATGGTTTCCTGATCATGGACATTGGATGTTATTAATAACAAGATCATATCATTAGGAGAATGATGTGATGGACACACACCCATAGTAAGCATAGCATAAGATCAAGTCATTAAGTTCGTTTTGCTACAAGCTTTCAGATACATAGTGACGAGGGTTTGACTCGTCAATGCCAATTGTTATGAACTTGGGTTATGGATAAGATGGGGATGATGGAGATCGCAAGATGGTTAACAGACACGCAGTAAGGGGACACGAGGTTTACCTAGGTTCAGGCCCCCGGAGGGAAAACCCTACTCCTGCTTGTTTGTTCTTGATTACCGGCAGTACCGAAAGTTACAGAGGGTGTGCAGATGCAATATGGCATGAGGTGTGTGTATGAGTTGGAGAGAGCCTCCTCGCCGTGCCCTCCTGGCCTTTATATAGATATGCCAGGTCCCGAGGCTAGATCGAGTCGGTTACAAGTTAGGGTTTCACCCTTAAATATTCTATCTACATATTAGTCGTGTCCTTCAAGGAGTCGAATTTCTACCGGGCTTGGGCTATCCGGAGTCTCCTTGGGCAGCAAGTATTCACGTGGGACTTCACTGGGCTGGACCGGGTATACCAATGTAAGTTACCCGTGGGGCATATCCATGTCAGTAGCCCCCGAGTGTTCAGTTGAATCGTAGATTCGATTGGAGACTCTATAGTCTTTCGGGTGCTTCTCATCCGAACCTGTTTTTAGGTG
Source organism: Avena sativa (assembly GCA_916181665.1). Taxonomy (NCBI): domain Eukaryota; kingdom Viridiplantae; phylum Streptophyta; class Magnoliopsida; order Poales; family Poaceae; genus Avena; species Avena sativa. The sequence goes on from OV702282.1 coordinate 204,889,519, forward strand.
AATATGTCAGTTCATAGGGATTGTTGATGCGTGTGCCTGACTCACCCGACGTATCAGGGTCAGTAACTGTCATTGGACAAAACAACACGATCTACCTCAGACCTGAGTCCCTGGACTCGAATCCGGAACAATGCTGGCGTAATTCGACTCAGGCCGTTGAGGTCTTATAGTGAGTCAAATTCCAGTGCTTAAGTTGAGTACCCAACGCGTCTGTTGGGATTTTTCATCGTGCCTACTGACACGGTATGTTACTGGCAGAGCATAGTCAGGTGCGATACCAGGCCATCAGACGATATCTGTAGGTATTATCTTTGAGTCGCAGACACAATCCGAAATTTATCACCACAGAGGTGTTTCAGGTGACCAAGGAAACGATATCTCTCTCAGTGTTAATTTGGGCAAAGTTGCCAAATAAATCTTTGTATGTTTTTGGGTTACATAGGATCCGAAGGATCTCAACCAAATAGTTCATAGGGTGCGCGACCAGTGCTCCCTATGGGATTAGCACCCGAGTGTCTGGTCGAGTCATAGACTCGAGCATAGACTTTAAATCTGCGGATGTAATCAATGCCAAGTGCTTTTTTGAATGCGTGATCAGTGCTACCTATGGGAGTAGCCCCTGATCCGTAGTGGAGTCGCAGACTCGACGAAGGATTCGAAGATTTCTCAGGTGCACGGCAAACGCTCCTCATAGGAGTAGCCCCGAGTAGTTGGTTGAGTCGTAGACTCAAGTAAGTACTTTTTGTTGAGTCGAAAATTTTGACCCGTTGCTGGATTTTTCTTTGATGACGTCATTGCTAACGCTTGGTGAGCTCAACCGTCTGCAGCAGCAGAGGCGATGCGATGAGACAATCATGGGTCCCACTTTATGACCTGGATTTGACTATTCACACATAATTTTTGCGATAATTATGGCGTGTCCTCGATTCCCGTTGCGTAGTGGGCGAAGTGCTCGCGGCAGTTCGGGCAGCTGTTGACACATGTATGGTGCGATGAAGGGCACGCGTTAGGGATTCTGCATCAACGACTCTACTTCATCTTCTTAGTCCTTTTATACTGTGGGGAAACCAGAGTAATTTTCCCCTTCGCCTTTTGCTTTCATCTTCTCCGCTACTGCCATTTCCAGAGCTCGTGCCATGCGCTGGACATCCTTCGTATATTTCCTTCACCACTACTCCGTGCTCATTGCAGTGCTCGCCGCGCCGCCAATATGGGCAAGGCAAACAAGAGTTCCTCCACTACAGTGGGATCGAATGCCGCTGGCGCCACCAAGAAAACCTCCACCGCTGGCCTCATTGATGGTGGGTGGAGGCGTACGCAAATGAGGGATGCAGACCTACACAAGCTGCACGAGGCTAGCCTCATCTCCAAGAACAAGAACGACGCCCTCCTTCCGAGGGAAGAGGTAATTCCGGACCCACCCGAAGGGTTTTGAGTTATGTTTTATGCCTTTGTTGTTCATGGTCTTCTCTGCCTGCCCACAAATTTCTTCGTGGGCTTCTATTTCTTTATGGGCTACAACCCCACCAGTTGTCGCCCAATTCTCTTCTCCACATCATGTGTTTTATCATGCTTTGTGAGTGCTAGCTCGGTATCGAGCCGCACTTTGGCCTCTTTAGAAAACGGTATTCTCTGAAGAGGCAGTCTGGTACCGGTGGTGTCTATCCACTGGGTGGGTGCGTGATTTCTATTCGCCCACTATCCAATTCTTCTCCTTCTATCTCTGCAAGTCTGTCCAGCAATGGCAGAACAAGTGGTTTTACATCCGCGACTTCAAGCTCGACGGCCAATACTACGGGTTGGCCCCCTTCGACTCTAGAAAAGTGATCTCCCAAAAGCGCTCATGGTCAAATGACATCTTGGAGGGTGAGGTCATGGAGGTGGAGGAGATGTACCAACAGGGGAAGGATCTTCAGTTGGTGCGGGGCAAGGAGGTTAGTGGCATTGATATCATGTGCACCTTCCTTAAGCGTCAGGTGCAACCTCTCCAAGGGAGGGTGCATATGATGTACTTGTACTCCAGCGCCAGCGACCCGACGAGGGTGTTGGCAGAGGAGATGTCCTCGGCTAACCTCGCCCGGGCGCTTAGACCTCTGCTGAAGCTCAAGGCTGACGAAGAGCTGCCAGGGAAGTCTCTGACTTCCCCCTTTCATGCTAATAAGGAAGTCCCTCAGGTGAAACCTGCGGTTGCATGTAATGCATTTTCGAGTGCTTTTTGCCTGTTATTTCTTGACTAACATCTGCACCTTTCTTGATTCACAGGATTATAAGGTGGCGGTCATGCCGCCTCTTCCTGAGAAGTTTACAGCTGCGTCCTGATGACTCCTTGGTGGCACCAGAGAACTTGGTGCTTGATGTGGAGTCTTGTTGGGAACCTCAAGAGCAAGGTGTGAAGAGTACATCAGCAAGTCTTCCCTTAGTTGAGACCGAGGTTATCGAACCAGTAGGAGGAAGGAAACGTCACACAAGTGTTGCAAGCAACGCGGAGCCCTACACAACACAAACTCAAGACTTTGCCCCAACGAATTAGTGATGTTGTCAAGCTCACCGGTTTGCTGTAACAAAGGATTAAACGTATGGTGTGGAAGGTAATGGTTTGCAACAAGTAAACAAGTAACAGTGGAAGATGTATCAATGGTAAATATTGGACCGGGGTCAATAGTTCACTAGAGGTGCTCTCCTTAGATAAACAACATGGCATGAAGGGTAAACAAATTACAGCGGGGCAATTGACAGGAAGCAAGGCAAAACAATGCAATTACTAGCCAGAAAGATCCTATGAGGTTGATTGGGCAATACAACAATATACATAGACCGTCATCCAACTGCATTTATGAGTAGAAGTCTACCTTTAGGTTATCATCCGAACCCCCTCCAGTATTAAGTTGCAAGCAACAGACAACTGCTTTAAGCAAAGTGTGTAAGGTAAGCAGTCCACATGTTCCATGAACAAGAGACCGTTGTTTTCTCCCTAGTAGCAACAACACATCTACAACCGAAGAGATTTACGTCACTTCCCTTGGAAACTAGAGGCATGAACCCACTATCGAGCATAAATACCCCTCTTGGAGTCACTAGCAACTACTTGGCCAAGATAACCACTGGCAACGGAGAGCATGCAAGATCACAAACAACACAAACATGATAGAATCATAAATATAAAACCATTAATCAAACCAACATAATAATCTCAATATCCATCGGATCCCCACAAACACAGCATGCATGATTACAAATAGATTAGATCTTGATCATGAACGAAGCTCACAAGATCTATACATGAAAGCACAAAGGAGGAGATACAACCATCTAGCTACTACATGGACCCATAGTACAAGGTGGAACTACTCACGTATCATACCGGAGAGAAGGCCTCCGGGATGATCTCCCCTCCGGCAGGGTGCCGGGAAGAACTTCAGATCCCCCCCCCCCGATCTAGGGAAGATGGTGGCGGCGGCTACAGACGGTTTCATGGACTTCTGATCGGGTACTCAGGGTTTCTGCATCGGGGGCTTCTTATAGGCGAAGGGGCGAGACCGAGAGGCGTCCAGGGCCACCAAACCCTAGCCAGGCGCGGGCTCACCTTCCCCCGCGCTTGGGGCGGGTCTGGCCCCCCTGGCTAGCCCCTCCGGCTCTCCTCTGGACTTCTTGTTCCCCACGAAAAGTAATTGACTTTGACGTTGGTCCCGTCCAATTCCGAGAATATTCATCTGGCACTATTACAACTTGTTAATAGGTTAGTACCAGAAAACATGTAAAAAGCACCTCAAAGTGTAGACAAGCAAAGCAAAGTAGATACAAAACAAGAATGGATCATCAAAAATTATAGATACATTTCCAACTTATCAGCATCCCCAAGCTTCACTCCTTCTCGTCCTCAAGTAGGTAAGTGATAAACAGAATAATTTTTGAGGTGACATGCACCCTCACAATAACGATCCAACCATTTGCAAGCATTAAAAGCTGGGATCAAAGAACTCTAAACATGTGCATGAAAGATGGAGTTATAACAATAGGACATAGTAACTATGCATGCAACATGGCAAGTTACAAACAAAGATCATGAATAACATGCATTGGAAAACATTTGTTTGTTTCACATACGGAAAACATGGCATAGTGGCTGAAAGGGCATTTATTGTCATAATCACTTTTGGTGTTCGTTAACAACAAGTAGATCATTTCACAGTTTGTCACTGTCCACAGGTTGGTATTATGATGAGTAAAAAGTAACCTCACACTTGGGAAAAGTCCCTGCATATCTGACACAGTTCTGGAAATTCCAGATCAGAGTCTCCGGTCTGGTTAGACCGGAGTCTCCGGTGTGGTCCGGAGTTTCCAGATGTGTCCCCGGTGGTGACTACAGAATCAGGGCTGGGACATACTGTATGGGAGTCCGGAGCCAGGTCCGGAGGCTACCCCGGAGTCTCCGGTGTTTCCTTAGTCCGGAGTCTCCGGTGTTGGCAGACCGGAGTCTCCGGTCTTGTTGGGTCATGGATGGCCCAGGTCATTCAGATGGGCGGTGAAAGGACTATATCTTCCCATGATGTTTTTGGTGTTAATGATAATCACAATTGTGTTTTTAATTGTGCGCTTGAGTTTCAGGGGAAACGTTGTTGATGTCTCCTTCTATTGTGGTGGATGCTCTCTTGGGATCTCTTGAAGACGGTGGCCCTTTTAGTTTTCTCCTAGTCTCTCTCCAGTTGTTGTTTTTAGGTCACCGTACTATGAAGAGGGGGTCCATCTTGGAAGGCTGTGGGAAATCTCTTGTTCTTGCACAAACCTATATGCACCGCCACAGCCATCCCACTATTCTGTGAGAGAGAGCGTGTTCCTGTTCTGTTGGAGCCTTCTGTGTCTCACCGGAACTTCCGGCCTGACGCCGGAAGTTCCGCTCAGGCTTTTTCTGCGGGATGTTCTAAGCTTTGTTCCGACGCTAGTTCCGCCCCAAGTTCCGGTGGTGAATCAGTAACCTTCTGTATGAAGCGTTCTATTTGTCGGAACTTGGGCCGGAACTTGCGTTGGAACTTGTCCTGCCAAAAGGTCCTGAGCGGAACTTCTGCCCAGACGCCGGAACTTCTGGCCAGATTCGGTTCGCGGCCCAGAAATTCCGCCCTAGTTCTGCTCCAAGTTCCGGTGGTGGCTCAATAACCTTATGTTTTGAAGTGTTCTATTTTCCGGAACTTGGTCGAAACTTGCATCGGAAGTTCACCGGAACTTCCGGTCTGTTTGGGCCGGAACTTCCGGTTGCGCTTCTGGAGCGGGCGTCAACGGTTTGATGACCGTTGGAGCCAGGCTGGGCGGAACTTCCGGCCTTTCACCGGAACTTCCGGTGAGGTCGCGGGGGATCTAACGGTTCAGCGCGAGGGGGCCTATTTAAGGCACCCCTCTTCTTCCTCCCACCCTTTCTCGAATTTTTCTCTCTCCTCCATTAATGCTTGAGCTTCACCTCACTAGATCTCTCTCTAGCCACTCAAATGACTTGATCTTTTGAGAGGTGAGGGAGGTGACCTAGATCTACACTTCCACCAAAGAAGATTTGATTTCCCCCACCCATCCTTTGTGGATCTTGTTGCTCTTGGGTTTCTTGAAACCCTAGACGGTGTAGGGCATCCTCGGAGCTAAGGCTTGTGTTGTAAAGCCTCGAGGTTTCGTTGAGGGCCTCCAATTGAGTTGTGGAGCCTACCCCTCAACCTTGGTGTAAAGGTTTCGGTTGGCGCCTTCAAGGTCACTGGTTAGTGGATTGTGAGGCCTCCTTTGTGGGGGAGCTCACCGGAGAAGAAGGTGAGGCCTTTGTGGCACTCGGGTGACCTTGTGTGGCCCCGACACCTCTCCAATGTAGACGTAGCTCCTTGGGAGTGAACTACGGGAATTACATCTCCGTGTCCCCGCTCTGGTTACTTCGTTCCCTTCCTTTACTTCTTGCTATTTACCGTTTTTGTGGTTGGTGTTTGTTTTCTTGCATTTAGGTTGTTCACTTAGTTGCATCTCTAGATAACTTTCCTTCTCGTTTAGCCTAAAAGTGAGAAACAAATTAAAATTGGGTAGACGCCTATTCACCCCCCCTCTAGTCGTATCAAGTCAGTACTTTCAATTGGTATCAGAGCCAAGGCTCTTACTTCGGGCTTTACCGCCTAAGAGACTATGGCCGACGAAGGGGGTAGTGAAACCGAAACATCCAAGAACTTGGCCACTATGGATGACCTCAAGCAATTGGAGTCGTCTATGATGTCCAAGTTCGAGGAAATGATGACTACCTTGCAGTCTCTCAAGCCAAACCCCATGGTTTCTCTTGACACACCCCAACCCACCGAGGTTCCTCCCACCATTACGGTGTCCGCCCTCGGGGTAACTCCCGCGGCCGCCACCACTCACTTGGGACTTGGTTTTGTTGCTGAAACCTCTACCAAGGTTCCAAGTGAGAACATCGAGGAGCCCGAGAACCCAACTTCCAAAGAGGAAAATGGAGGAAAGGACTACTCGACGGTACCCCCACCGCCAAAGTACACTCCGTATCCACCCATTCCCATGCCACACATTATACCTCAAGGAGCACCACCCATGCTAGATACTTCTAATTTCGCCAATTGGCAATATCTAATGCGCTCACATATTTCCAGCTCTTTTGTTGAGTTAATGAGGATTGTGGAGGATGGATTCTCTCCATATGACCCAAAGAAGTTGACACGAGGTGAAGTGGTGGACAAGCAACTCAATGCCACAACTTTGGGAATGATTCAAAAGTCCTTGACTCCAAAGGATTTTGCTCACATTTGCCAATTCGACACCGCCAAGGGAGCTTGGGATCAACTCACCGAGCTCTTTGTTGGGAATGCAAGCATCCAAAGCTCCAAGTTTGATGAAATCAACAACGAGTGCGATGGTTTCGCAATGCAAGATGATGAGACCCCCGAAGACATGTATAGGCGCCTTAAGGTCCTTTGTTCCACTATGAGGGACCTTGGGGCCCACTATGTTGATGACAAGTTTATGAAGAGGAAGTTCATCCAAGCTCTCCTTCCGTTTGAAGAACAAAAGCTCAACTCTATCAAGGGAAGAACCAACTTTCACCTAATGACCTCCCAAGAAGTCTTGAGTAAAGTAATTGGCATGACTATTGCCAAGAAGAATGCGTAGTCCGCTCGAGCTAGGACCATTGGGTCAACCAAAGTGAATCTTGCTTTGAAGGCCAAGGCTATTGAAGTTGATGATGATGATACATCAAGTGAGTGGTCTCAAGAGGATCTCAAATGTGCCTTCAACGAACATCTTGCTCTCGCTTCAAGGGCCTTTTGGAACAAGTCCGGATTCAAGTCAAGATCAAGGGACAACTCAAGATTCAAATCACCCAACAAGTCTCCCAAGGCAAGGTTGTGCTACAATTGCAATGACAAGAGTCATTTCGTGGCCAAGTGTCCCTTTGAGAACCGTGAAGACAATGGTGGTCGTCTCATTCACAAGATCAAGTCAAGACCTCCTCATCCCTTGAACAAGAACTACGCTGTCAAGAACATCACTAACAAGGAACGAGCAATTGTGATCCATGAAGAATATCTTTTGGGCACGGATGAAGAAGATGATGATGAAGTTCATGGTGGAGAGATTGTGGGAGTTGATGCTATTGCTACTACCTCAACTCCACGCCTATCCCGCTTCGACTCGCCAAATGAAAATGTCATCTCCTCCAACCAAAAGTGCTTCATGGCCAAGGCCACTGAGGTAACACCGAAATCCACTCCTCAACCTATCTCTAGTGAGCCTTCATCTCTTGATCTTGTTGGTCTAGAGGTGAAGAAAGAGATGATTGACATGTGTGAATTTGTTGCTACCTTAGATGAAGAAACTAAAACTTGTTTTGAGTCCTTGCTTGCACAACTTGACAATGCTAGGGATGCCTTAGATGAAAAGGAAGAACTTCTTGACTTGCTAAGTAAAAATGAAAGAGATGTCGCCGATGAAATTTCTTCTCTCACTCAAAGTCTTGAGGATGAACAAAATATGATAATTAATCTTGAATAAAATGTGTCTAAGCTTGTCGATGATCATAACAACACCTTGTGCTCTATAATTAAAGAATGTGATCATGCTCTTGCTTTGATTAAGATTCTCAAGAGAGAAAATGTTGAGTTTGTGGGTGGTCATGATAGGACTCAAAAGGATCTTGAGAAACTCAAAGAGGAACACAAAGCCTTGGAGAGTAAATTCTCAAATATTTTTGAAGCCCATGAAAAGCTTCAAACTCAATTAACTTGTGATCTCGCTAAGTCTTCCGCTGTGCAAATTATAGACTTGTCTAGCAGTCCTAACCCTTGTTGCAAGCATGAGCATCTCATAGAGGAAGTCAAGGTGTTGAAGGATCAACTTGCCAAGACTAAGAAGAAGAAGAAGAACAAGAAGTACCAAATGGCCTAACCCTCTTGCAAAGTGACAACTTTGCCGGAAAGAACAATCCCTCTTATATTCTTTGCAAATCATATGATGGTCATGTATATGCTAGATATGTGGGAACTTCTTACACGCATGATTATCATTGGGCCATTTGGGTGCCAAAGGCTCTTGTCACTAACAAAAGGGGACCCATTGCAAAATGGGTACCTAAAACCAAAGCTTGATTTTCTTGTAGGACTATGCTTCTGGTGGATCAAAATGGGTGCTTGATAGTGGTGCCACGAGTCATATGACCAGAAGCAAGTCTATCATGACCGAGATGAGGCCCAATATTGCCAACACAATGGTCTCCTACGGTGACAAAAAAAGCTCTCAGGTTTTGGGTTTTGGCAAAGTGGTGGTAACTCCGGACGTATCCTTGGTTGACGTCATGCTTGTCAAAACTCTTGGTTACAACTTACTCTCTGTTCGTGCTCTTGCTCTTATGGGTCTTTCCTCTTTCTTTAATACTCATACCGTGGTCCTCATGTGGATCAAGTCTCTCAAGGTGGCTTTTGTAGGATATGTAGAAAATGACTTGCATGTGGTGGACTTTTCAGGGACCACTACTCCTCATGCTCTATGTCTCTATGCTAAAGCCGACAAGGGCTGGTTGTGGCATCGCCACCTAGCCCATGTTAACATGGGAACTTTGCAAAGACTTCACTTCTAGGGCCACATCCTTGGAATTAACGATGTTTCTTTTGCCAAAGATCGTGTTTGCAGGGCTTGTATTGAAGGGAAGATGCATGAAACTCCTCACAAAGCACTCAATCAAATCACTACCGAGAGGTGTTTGGAGCTCTTGCATATGGATATCTTTGGTCCACCCTCTCATGATAGCCTTGGAGGCAAGAAGTATTGCTTGGTTATTGTGGATGATTTCTCAAGATACACTTGGGTGTTCTTTTTCAAGTACAAGAGTGAGACTCAACAAATGGTCATCGATTTTGCTAATGAGGTTCAACGGAAGCACAATGCAACTATTCTCTCAATTCGAAGTGACAATGCCACCGAGTTCAAAAACTATACCTTGGATGAGTTTCTTAGTGATGAAGGAATCAAGCATCAATACTCCACTCCCTATACCCCTCAACAAAACGGGGTTGCCTAAAGGAAGAATCACACTTTGATGGATGCGGCTCGGTCTATGCTAGCTGAGTTTAAGTCTCCATACAACTTTTGGGCCGAGGCCATCTCCACCGCTTGCCATGCAACCAACCGACTTTATCTCCGCAAGAAAAAGAACAAGACACCCTATGAACTTCTCACCGGGAAAAAGCCTAATGTTAGCTACTTTCAGGTGTTTGGTTGCAAGTGCTACATTCTCAAGAAAGGAGTTCATTTGTCCAAGTTTGAATCCAAGGCTGAAGAAAGAATTTTCGTTGGCTACTCAAATCAGTCCCATGCTTATAGAGTCTACAACAAAGCCAATGGAAGAGTTGAAGAAACGAGCAACATGAAGTTTGATGAAAATCATGAGTCTCTTGTTAGGCAAGATGGTGTTTGTGATCCATGTGATGAAATTCCTCCTAAGGCCATAAGAAGAATGGGTGTGGGTTTCCACCTCCCCATTGAGGATCCCCTTATGGACGAAGGAGAAGGACCAAGCTCTACTCAAGTGGAGCTCTCACTTTCACAAGATCATCTTGCCCCTCAAGGACCTACTTTCTTGGCACAAGCTCCCTCAAGCTCTTCTGAAGCTTCCCATGCTCATGACTCTCCAAGCTCCAAAGATCAAGCTCTTCATCAAAAACCTCAACCTCCCCATGATGGGGCTCCTCCTTAAGGCACCTCCCACGGAAAAGCTCTTCATCAACCTCATCAACCTCCCCAAGATGGGGCTCCTCCTCAAGGTCACGACTCTCCCCAAGGTCAAGATCGTCAAGATCAAGAGCAAGTAAATGATCCTCAAGGATCCTCTCCAAATGATGACTCCCCCGAAGTGGAAATTGATGAAGATGACCCTCGTCTTCGTGCTTATAGTCAAGGCGGCGGCTCAATTGGTGGCAATGACCAAGTGGTAGCTCAAGAACCTCGAGTTGAAGCACAAGCCCGCCGTCAAGCCTATCGTCTCGCCAATCTTGTTCGAGATGGCCATATCCTTGATAATCTCTATGGAGATTTCAATAAAGGTTCCACTACTAGGAGGCAACTAGCTTCCTTTAGCTCTCACCATGCGTTTATCTCTCTTGTGGAACCACAGAAAGTCTTCGAAGCTCTTGAATATGATGATTGGCTTGATGCTATGAACGAGGAACTTCACAACTTCAAGAGGAACAATGTTTGGACATTGGTTGAGCGGCCCAAAGATTGTCAAAACGTCATTGGAACCAAGTGGGTCTTCAAGAACAAGTGTGATGTGAATGGAATTGTCATGCGCAATAAGGAAAGGTTAGTTGCCCAAGGATACTCACAAGTTGAGGGCATCGACTACGGTGAGACGTATGCCCTTGTTGCTCGTCTTGAATCCGTTCATATGCTTCTTGCCTTTGCTACCCATCATAACTTTAAGTTGTATCAAATGGATGTTAAGAGTGCTTTTCTTAATGGTCCTTTGAAAGAGTTGGTATACGTCAAGCAACCTCCGGGTTTTGAGGATCCACTTTTCCCGAACCATGTCTACAAGCTCAATAAGGCACTCTATGGCCTCAAGCAAGCCCCACGTGCATGGTATGATTGCCTTAGGGAGCTCTTGTTAGACCGTGGCTTCGAAGTGGGCCTCATTGATCCCACTCTTTTTACTAAGAAAGTTGGAGGCCACTTGTTCGTATGCCAAATCTATGTTGATGACATTATCTTTGGGTCTATTAACAAAATTTTTAATGAGGATTTTGCCAAGCTCATGACCGATCGCTTCGAGATGTCCATGATGGGGGAGTTGAAGTTTTTCCTTGGGTTTGAAGTCAAGCAATTGAGGAAAGGTACTTTCATCAACCAAGCCAAATACATCAAAGACATGCTCAAGAAGTTCAAGTTTGATCAAGTCAAAGGTGCCAAGACTCCCATGCCAACTAAGGTTAATCTTGATCTCGATCCCAAGGGTAAGGAAGTGGATCAAAAACTCTATCAGTCTATGATTGGTTCTTTGCTCTATCTTTGTGCATCCCGACCAGATATTATGTTAAGTGTGGGTATGTGTGCAAGATTTCAAGCCGCACCAAAGGAAAGTCACATGGTGACGGTCAAGAGAATCTTTCGATATTTAGTTCATACCCCAAACTTTGGGTTGTGGTACCCCAAGGGAGCCAGCTTTGATCTTATTGGTTACACGGACTCGGACTGGGCTGGTGACAAAGTGGGAAGAAAGTCAACCTCCGGAGCTTGTCAGTTTCTCGGTAGATCTTTGGTTTGTTGGTCCTCGAAGAAGCAGAACTGTGTGTCGATGTCCACTGCCGAAGCTGAGTACATCTCTGCCACAAGCTGTTGTGCTCAATTGCTATGGATGAAGCAAACTTTGAAGGATCTTGGACTATCTTTTGACAAGGTTCCTCTTCTTTGTGACAATGAGAGTGACATTGCTATTGCTCACAATCCCGTGCAACACAACCGGACTAAGCACATTGAGATTCGTCATCATTTCATTCGGGACCATGTTGTTAGAGGAGACATCTTTGGAGTATGTTCCCACCAAGGCAAATCTTACGGATCTTTTCACGAAGCCTCTTGATGAAGCAAGGTTCCGGGAGTTAAGGCATGAGCTAAATTTCATCGATTCGAGCAATGTTGCTTGAGTACCTTGCACACCTACCCGCGTCTCAATGTGTATCTTGTTTGGATGTAGGCATGGATTTAGGGGGAGTGTAGTTCCTCTTATGAACAAACGCTATCCCTACTATGCGCACATTAAAGTTTTCATACTCTATAGTCTCTAAAGGAGACCATTTGAGCTTCATGATGAGTGTTGGTAATGAACCCAAGATATATCTTCGCGGTGTCAAGCCATTTACTCTTATATAAGGTGGCCTCGGCCACCGACCCGTTTTTATTTGTGTTTTTGACCTTTTTGTGTTTTTCTTGGCTTTTGTTGGCTTTGGTTCTTCACAGTTTGAGCTCTCTATCCTAAGCCTTTCCTTTCCTCAAGCCCTCTCTATTCCCTGCACAAGTTCTTCCTTGTTATCTTCTGAACCGAGAAGGTCTTCCTGGCGTCACCGGAACTTCCGGTCAGATGCCGGAACTTCCGGTCAGCTGGTTGTTCGTCTGAACCACCTGCTGACCTGGAACGTGTTCAGCCTGACCCGGAACTTCCGGTCCACCGGAACTTCCGGTCCCTGACCGGAACTTCCGGTGGTGCTCCCTGTCCTATATAAGGTGGGCCCTGGAGGAAAACGGGATCTTCTTCCTTTTCCCCCCAAGACCCATCCTCTATTTGGAGCAGCCGCCGGCCAAGACCTCTCCGCGAAGGTGCTCAGGCCCCTTCGTCTCCGGCCACTCTTCCGCAGATCTGCTCCATGGGAACCTTCCCCACCTCGATCTCCCGCCATGGACTCCGGTATTTGCCCTCAGCTCCCTCCATTAATGGAGATCTTGCTCTCTCACCATGGCTTGAGTTAGGGCACACCATGTCTAGGCTAGTTCTTTGGCTAGAACTTGTTGGGAGATCTTGGTAGGCCTAGGGTATCATGCTAGAGTAGATTGGTCCAATAAACTCTTGAAAATCTTTGCACTTGTGGCTTTTAGATCTAGATCCAGTGAACTGTTGTTTGGAACCGTCAGTTCGTGGCCTCACCGGAACTTCCGGTGAGCCACGACCGGAACTTTCGGTGGACCATTTTCACCGGAAGTTCCGGCGATTCAGCGGAAGTTCCGGCAACAATGCAACTTTTTCCTGATTGTATTTTTCCAATCTATTTCTTTTGTTCCATCTTCCGAACTTGTGCACTTACCCCACCTTCCCTCCCTATTCTTGTGCTTTCTTATCAGGGCAAGGAGGTACCCGCCAAGGCAAGCGTACCCGTCGACCATCCTCTGACATTCCTCCTGAGATTGATGAAGAAGATGTTGAGGTTGTGCATCCAACCACTAGGACTAGTCGTCAAAAGGCTGCTGCTGCTTGCCGTGCTGCTGCTGAAGGGAAGAGGCCTGCTCTTGCTCAGAAGGCCACTGCTGCTGGGCCAGACATGAACAAAGCCAAGATTTCCAAATGGTCTCAGAAAGCTTACTCTGCATTCAGGCGTACGGATCCCTACCTCATGCCTCGTGACCGTCTTTGCTTGGACCCTCACTTCCACAACTGCCATCGGGAACAGATATTTGCTGAAATCTATGCAACGAAGAAGAAGTTCGTGGTTGCTCCTCAAAAGTACATCAATGTGACTCACATGGAAGAGAAGCATGCATACTTTGGCGAGGCTCTTGATATTTGCCAGAAGTTTGGGCTCATTCCCCTCATGGAGCACCGTCAGAACTTTGATGTGAATGCTATTGCTCAGTTTTACTCAACTTTGTTTATTCACATGCAGTCCTCTACTGAAGGTGTGTTGAAGTGGGTGACTAGGGGAGTGTTTCTTATCGCCACTTGGTCTGAGTTTGCTGAGCTTCTTGGCTATCCCCTTCAGCCTGGCCACAGGGCAAATGATTGGCGTGTTCATGGTCCTGAAGCTGCTGATCCTAAGGTCCTAAAGCCTCTCTACATTGAAGGGTGGGGAACTGTTGGGTTTGTGAATCATCTACTGCCAGTTTTTGACATCATGCGCAGGGTGTACTTGAACACCATCTCTCCCAAGGCTGGTAACTTTAATCAGCTCCATGGCTATCAGGTTGACCTCATGCATCAGACTTATCTCCACCGTGACACTGATAGTCCCATGGATGTTATGCACTTCATCTTCTCTGAGCTGTGGCAAGCTATTCTTGAAAAGCGCTCCTGCATCTATGCTCCCTTCATTCAGACTCTCATCAATCACAAGTGGCTTGAGACGACTGGCACTCGCTTTCCTGAAGACAACATCACCATTCATGAAGAGAAGAAGCTGCGTGTGAGTAAGCACCAAAAGCCTTGTTCTCAAGAAGAAAAGGAAGCTGAACTCAAGAAGGCCTGAGATGAAGCTGGTGGTCCTTCCTCTGCTCCTGGGGGCTCTCGTGCTGGTGGTCCGTCTCTCCAGAGGCAGCCGTCTTGGGCAAAGAAGCTGCTTGGAAAGGTGAAGAAAACTTTCTGCTTTCTGCAGGACCGCGAGTATCAGGCCTATGTAGATCAGCATCACAATGTTCAGCACCAGAAGGCCATCATGACTGCTCTCAACATTCCTAGCTCTCCGGTCACTAGATCTATCACTGTTCCCAAGGATGATTGGATTCGTGACAACTGCCACTGGTCCGAGGATGAGTCTGAGGAGGAGGTCACTGGTCCACCACCTGAGTGGGGTCCTTGGGTCCCTGAGTCTGCTCCTCCTCCTCCTCCCTTTCATGGCTGGGACGATTAGATTGATCTTTTCTTCCTTTTTGGTGTCTTGATGCCAAAGGGGGAGAAAGATGTCTATTAGGTTGTCTACGGGATTTGCATGGGTTGAGTCGCGAGCCTGTTCTTGCCTTTGATCCTTTCTTGCTCGCGAACTCTCTAGTTTATACGTGTGCTTGTGGACCATGTTATGTTTGAGACTATGTGGTATCTTTGTGGTATCTTATGCAATGTCGTGCGTGTGGTATCTTGTTGTCATCTTATGAGCACATGCATATGGTGGTGGAGCCTCATAGCTCTTATTGTTATTATTACTCCTTTTGTATCCACCACATTTGGTTGGTTCTGGTATGATCTCTATCCTTTATTGTACCTTGCACTTGTGCTATCTTTGCAATTGGTAGGGGGAGCCTCCTTGTATGTGTGCCAGTCTTGTCCTTAGAGTTTTTCTCTACCTTGCACACATACAGGGAGAGCTTGTCCCGTCCATTGCAAATATTTCTTTGATTCTATGCAAATCTTTGGGATTGTCATCTAACACCAAAAAGGGGGAGATTGAAAGGACTATATCTTCCCATGATGTTTTTGGTGTTAATGATAATCCCAATTGTGTTTTTAATTGTGCGCTTGAGTTTCAGGGGAAACGTTGTTGATGTCTCCTTCTATTGTGGTGGATGCTCTCTTGGGATCTCTTGAAGACGGTGGCCCTTTTAGTTTTCTCCTAGTCTCTCTCCGGTTGTTGTTTTTAGGTCACCGTACCATTAAGAGGGGGTCCATCTTGGAAGGCTGTGGGAAATCTCTTGTTCTTGCACAAACCTCTATGCACCGCCACAACCATCCCACTATTCCGTGAGAGAGAGCGTGTTCCTGTTCTGTTGGAGCCTTCTGTGTCTCACCGAAACTTCCGGCCTGGAGCCAGAAGTTCCGCTCAGGCTTTTTCTGTAGGCTGTTCTAAGCTTTGTTCCGACGCTAGTTCCGCCCCAAGTTCCGGTGGTGAATCAGTAACCTTCTGTATGAAGTGTTCTATTTGCCGGAACTTGGGCCGGAACTTGCGTCGGAACTTGTCCTACCAAAAGGTCCTGAGAGGAACTTCCGCCCAGACGCCGGAACTTCCGGCCAGATTCGGTTCGCGACCCAGAAATTCCGCCCCTAGTTCCGCTCCAAGTTCCGGTGGTGGCTCAGTAACCTTCTGTTTTGAAGTGTTCTATTTGCCGGAACTTGGTCGGAACTTGCGTCGGAAGTTCACCGGAACTTCCGGTCTGTTTGGACCGGAACTTCCGGTTGCGCTTCTGGAGCGGGCGTCAACGGTCTGATGACCGTTGGAGCCAGGCTGGGCGGAACTTCCGGCCTTTCATCGGACCTTCCGGTGAGGTCGCGGGGGCTGTAACAGTTCAGCGCGAGGGGGCCTATTTAAGGCACCCCTCTTCTTCCTCCCACCCTCTCTTGAATTTTTCTCTCTCCTCCATTAATGCTTGAGCTTCACCTCACTAGATCTCTCTCTCTAGCCACTCAAATGACTTGATCTTTTGAGAGGTGAGGGAGGTGACCTAGATCTACACTTCCACCAAAGAAGATTTGATTTCCCCCACCCATCCTTTGTGGATCTTGTTGCTCTTGGGTTTCTTGAAACCCTAGACGGTGTAGGGCATCCTCAGAGCTAAGGCTTGTGTTGTAAAGCCTCGAGGTGTCGTTGAGGGCCTCCAATTGAGTTGTGGAGCCTCCCCCTCAACCTTGGTGTAAAGGTTTCGGTTGGCGCCTTCAAGGTCACCGGTTAGTGGATTGTGAGGCCTCCTTTGTGGGGGAGCTCACCGGAGAAGAAGGTGAGGCCTTTGTGGCGCTCGGTGACCTTGTGTGGCCCCGACACCTCTCCAACATAGACGTAGCTCCTTGGGAGTGAACTACGAGAATTACATCTCCGTGTCCCGCTCCGGTTACTTCGTTTCCTTCCTTTACTTCTTGCTATTTACCGTTTTTGTGGTTGGTGTTGTTTTCTTGCATTTAGGTTGTTCACTTAGTTGCATCTCTAGATAACTTTCCTTCTCGTTGAGCCTAAAAGTGAGAAAAATATTAAAATTGGGTAGACGCCTATTCACCCCCCCTCTAGTCGTATCAAGTCGGTACTTTCAGGCGGTCCGGAGGCTGGTCCGGAGATTGGCCGGAATCTCCGGTGTAGACCGGAGTCTCCGGTGTGCAGACCAGAGTCTCCGGTCTTACTATTCTCGAACGGTCAGAAAACGGTTCGTGGAGGAGGTTGTCTATAAATAGGGACCCTTATCTTCTTCCTCCAGTTGCTCGAGCTGCTCAAGAACACCAACTCCATTAGAGCCACCAATTCTACAAAATCTCTCCATCCAACCATCCAAAGTCATTGATCTTTGGAGAATCGAAGGAGGAGGCCTTGATCTACAGCTTCATCAAGAGAGATCTTCATTTCCCCCTCATTCACTTGAGGCCCCCCAAGCTCTAGTGTTTCTTTGGAAACCCTAACTTCGATTTGGTTCTTACAAGATTTTCTTTGATTTGTCTTGACATCTTGCTTGTATTTGGGAGCCTCCAATTAAGTTGTGGATGTGTGCCCCGAACTTGTTGTAAAGGTGACGACTTCCACCTAGAAGGTTGCCGATATAGTGGAAGGTGGATCGATCCCGTTGGGGTGAGATTCATCGGAGAACAAGGGAGGCCTCTCGTGGCGTTGGTGGTTTGAAACCACCCCCTCTCCAAACGTAGAAGTACTTCCCCTCAAAAGGAAGGAACTACGCGAAACAAATCCTTGTGTCTCCGCGTCTACCACTTTGGTTACTTCTATCCTTTACCGCACTTTACTTACTTGTTCTTGCTTAGTGTTGTGTTAGCTTGTGTTCATTTGTCATATAGGTAAATTCACCTTAGTTACATTATCTAGAGAATTTACCTTATTGTCAAACCCTAAATTGTAAAATAATAAAATTTTTAGTAGCACCTATTCACCCCCCCTCTAGGTGCCCATACGATCCTTTCAATTGGTATCAGAGCCTCAGCTCTTTATTTGGGCTTTACCGCCTAAGAGAATATGGGTAGCCGCGAAGGGGATGGTGATGGTGAGCCCACCACGGTGACCATGGAAGATCTCAAAAACTTGGAAACAAGATTGAGCTCTTCCTTGGTCAACAAAGTTAAGAAGATGCTTGAGCAACTTCTTAAAGACAAAGATGGCTCATCATCCCCCTCTCCTCAAGAGGATCCTCCATCTGTTTTACCTAAAGGGAATACTCCGGTATCCCCCGAGGATATGATGGTAAGGGGTAAACAAGACAACACTAATTCCTCCACACAAAATGATGGGGGGAAGGGTGAGCACTGTGATTCATGGTACTCTCCCGACCCTCCAATCCCTCACCCTCATGTATACAATAGAGGTGACCCACCTAAGCTTGAAGAATCTGCTACTTTTGCTCAATGGCAATCACTAATGCAAACTCATATGTGCAGCTCTTGCATTGAACTATGGAACATCATCGAGCAAGGACTCTTTATTGGGGATCCAAACAACTTGACAAGAAGAGAGGTTGTCAATAGTCAACTCAATGCCACTGCCTTGCATATGATTCAACAAGGATTGGGTACAAAGGATTACCCACACATTGAGCACTTTAGCATTGCCAAGGAAGCTTGGGATGCCCTCATGGTATTGTTTGTTGGAAATGAGAGTATGAGGAGGAACCGGTATGATGCACTAAGCAATGAAGCCGAAGGCTTCTACATGATGGAAGGTGAAGATCATGAAGACATGTACCAAAGGCTCAAGACCACCGCCACCGCTTTTAGAAATGTGGGTGCCTCACATGTGGATGATGCGTGGATAAAAAGGAAATATGTGAGTGCACTCATGCCCTTTGAGCCCACCGACTTGAAGAGACTACAAGGAAGACACAACTACCATCTCGTGACCTCCAATGAAGTTATGCAAGAGATGGCCGCTTTCAAAGTTGCCGCCAAGAATGCAAAAGATGCCCGTGCTCGTGCCCTTGGTAGGAGCAATGTTGTCAACGTTGATTTGAAGGCCAAATTTGTGGACCATGGGGATGAAGATGATAGTGATGAAGGCCTCTCCATGGACCACCCCGATGAAGTCAAGATTTCTCATAGTCAATATATGGCCTTCTATGCAAAGAACTTTTGGAAGAACCCCGCCAAGGCCAAGATGGAAATGCAACAAATAAGCAACTCAAGTGGGAACACAGAAAATACCACTAGATTGAGAACTTGCTTCAATTGTGGTGACCGCTATCACTTTGTGGCGAGTTGCCCATATGAGAAGAGAGAAGATCATGGGGGCAAGATTATGTTGAAGAAGACTCTCAAAGCACCTTATAAGAAACCCTTCATCAAGAAGAATCCCATCAACAAGAAGTCGGGAGAAATTGTCTTGATCACCCATGAAGAATACTCCTCCGACAATGAAGATGAGGAAGAGGAAACCTCTAATGGTGTGGCGGCTCTGGCCACTATTTCTGCTCCGACATTCTCACTCTTTCATTCTCCAAATGAGAATTCTCCCATCAAGAACGTCACTTGTCTTATGGCAAGAGGAACGGAGGTATCCTCATCATCTCACTCCACTTCCTTAGCTAATGATGAAATTGATGATGAGATATCTCTTGATGTTAAAATGGAATTAATTGCTTTCGATGAGTTTATGACTAACCTACAAGGGGATGTTAAGATAAATTTTGGAAACATCTTAGATCAACTTTCCCACACACAAGAGCTCCTAGATGTAAGATGTAAACTTGGGCATGAACACATGATTGAGCTAGAGGCTTTAAATAATGCTCTAGAAGAAGAACAAGAGACTAGGATGTCACTTGAATTAAAACTTGAGGGGCTTGATGAGGCCAATGACGTTATTGTTAACAAACTCATCAAAGAACGTGATCATGCTATTTCTAAATGCAAAAGGGCTAAAAAGGACAACATTGAGTTTGGTGTGGTTCATGAAAAACTTGCCGACGATTTTAGTTTGCTTTACAAGGCTCACAAGGCATTGGAAAGTAAATTCTTGTCTCTCACAAAGTCCCATGAAACGCTTCAAACTCAATTGGCCAATATTCCTTCACCTAGTAACTTCATTCCTTCTAGTAGCGCAACTATTCTTGAAGAAAATGCTAGGTTGAAGGGGGAGCTAGCCAAGGCCACATTTCCACAAGGCAACAAGTCCATTGATGACCTTTTGAGTAAGCAAAGGCCTAGTGGTGTAAAAGGGGGCATTGGTTTTGTCTCCAAAACTAAGAAGAAGAACAACAACAAGAAAAGGAAGGCCAAGCCCGCACAAGAGACCAACAAGGCCATTGTGGATAGTAAGACCACAAGTGGTAAAACTATGTCTCATGATGATTTTACGGGAAGTGCTAACCCTCACTATGTTCTAATGCGAGATTGTTATGGTGATGTGTATGCACAATATGTTGGGCCATATGATGGCTATATTGCTTGGTCTATTTGGGTTCCCAAGACCCTTGTTACTAACAAAAGAGGACCCATTGAAAAATGGGTACCTAAAAAATTAGCTTGATCTTTTGTAGACATATGCTTCCGGAGGGTCAAAGTGGGTGCTTGATAGTGGTTGTACGAGTCATATGACTGGAAGCTCGTATATTGTCAAGGACTTAAAGCCAAATGATGATCAAATCTCTGTGACATATGTCGACAAGTCAAAGTCTAAGGTAATGGGTTTCGGCAAGGTTGTGGTTGCTCACGACATTACACTCGTGGACGTCATGCTTGTTGAGACCCTTGGATACAAATGACTTTCAGTCCGTGCTCTTGGAAAGATGGGCTTTGCCGTCTTTATTGATTTTGATATTGTGGTCCTCTTGTGGAGCAAGTCTCTCAAGGTCGCTTTCGTTGGGTACGTCGAACATGACTTTTATGTGGTGGACTTTTTGGGGAAAGCCACTATAAGTCCGATGTGCTTATTTGGAAAGGCCGATGTGGGTTGGTTATGGCATCGCCGACTAGCCCGTGTCAATATGAGAACTCTGCAAAGTCTCCATAAGGAGGGCCATAATGTTGGACTAAAAAATGTTTCCTTTGCCAAAGATCATGTTTGCAGGGCATGTGTTCTAGGGAAGATGCATGATGCTCCTCACAAGCCTAAGAACCGCATCAAGTCTACCAAGATTTTGGAGCTTCTCCATGTGGACCTCTTTGGTCCTCCATCTCATGCAAGTCTTGGTGGGAATAAATATTGCTTGGTGATCGTTGATGACTTTTCAAGATACTCGTGGGTATATTTCTTCAAGTTGAAGAGTGAGACCCAAAAGACATTCATCGACTTCATAAACATGGTCCAACATCAATACAATCTTCACGTATTGATCATAAGAAGTGACAACGGCACCGAGTTCAAGAACTACACCTTCAATGATTTCCTTAGTGATGAGGGGATAAAACATCAATATTCCGCTGCATACACCCCTCAACAAAATGGTGTGGCCTAAAGGAAGAACCGGACACTTATTGAGATGGCTAGGACCAAGTTGGCAGAGTTTAAATCTCCATACAACTTTTGGGCCGAAGCCATCTCCACCGCTTGCCATGCTTCAAACCGGCTCTACCTCCGCAAAGAAATCAACAAGACTCCATATGAAATACTTACCGGCAACAAACCCAACATATCTTACTTCCGGGTGTTCGGTTGTAAGTGTTTCTATCCCATAAAAGGTGTTCGTTTGTCCAAATTCGAGTCTAAAGCATTAGAGGGTATTTTTGTTGGCTATGGTCTCGAATCTCACACTTATAGAATCTATGATAAGCTCTCCGGAGCCGTCATAGAGTCTTGTAGTGTGACCTTCGAAGAATATGCTGGTCCCCAAGGGGGCGTTTTGATGCTTGTGATGCAGATGATGAAATGCCTCAGGATGCCATAGGAAGAATGGGTGTGGGATATATCCGCCCCGTTGAGGAACCCCTTATGCCAAATCGAGAAGAACTATGCTCCACTCAAGTGGAGCCCTCATCTTCACAACCTCAACATGCTCCATCCATCGAGGAGGACAATGACTCAAGCCAAAGACAAGATGTGGACCCTCAACATGTTGATCAAAGTGTAAACTCTAGTCAAGGGGAGCTTGACCCTTTCTCCAGGATGTCAAGTGGTGCCAAGGCAATTACTCAAGGAAGATCCATACAAACTGCCTTGAGACAAGCTCAAATTGATGCTAGAAGAGCACTTGATCAATACCAAGGTCAATCTTTGCCTCTCACTGAAGAGAATGATTCAGATGATGATCAAGGTCAAGTTAATGGTCAAGACGAGGACCAAAATGATGAAGAGGGTCCCCCAAGAAACAACACGGAGATCCACGCTCGTCGCGAAGCTAAAAAGGAGAGAATGTTGGAATTAAGAGACCACACTTTACAAAATGTAGTTGGTGACCTAAGGAAAGGCATTTCCACAAGAGCACAATTTATGAGGTTCAGTGAACACCAAGCACACATCTCCATGATTGAACCAAAGAAAGTGTGGGAAGCTCTTGAAGATTCGGATTGGTTGGAAGCTATGCACAAAGAACTCAACAACTTTGAGAGAAACAAAGCATGGAAGTTAGTTGAGAAGCCAAAGGATTGTCGCAATGTTATTGGAACGAAGTGGATATTCAAGAACAAGCAAGATGAGCATGGAATTGTAGTAAGGAACAAGGCTAGATTGGTTGCACAATGGTTCTCTCAAATTGAAGGCATTGACTATGGAGAGACTTATGCACCCGTGGCTCGCCTTGAGTCCATCCGTATCCTTCTTGCATATGCGACACATCATAACTTTAAGTTACAACAAATGGATGTAGAAAGTGCATTTCTTTATGGTCCATTAAATGAGTTGGTATATGTTAAGCAACCCCCGGGATTTGAGGATCCCAACTTCCCAAACCATGTCTACAAACTTGATAAGGCACTCTATGGGCTCAAGCAAGCCCCACGCACGTGGTATGAGCACCTTAGAGAGTTGTTGTTTGACCGTGGATTTGAGGTTGGGAAAATCGATCCTACTCTTTTTACCAAGAAGGTCAATGGGGATCTTTTTGTATGCCAAATATATGTTGATGATATTATCTTTGGCTCATCTAACAAAGCTTTTAATGATGAATTCTCAAATCTTAGGACTAGTAGGTTCCGGATGTCTTTGATGGGGGAGTTGAGAGTATTTCTTGGTTTTGAGATCAAGCAAGTTAGAGGAGGGACATTCTTCAACCAAGCCAAGTATACTCAAGATATGCTCAAGATATTCAAAATGCAAGATTTAAATGGAGCACCCACTCCCATGGCTACTAAGACTCATCTAGAACAAAATCCAAATGGTAAAGATGTGGACCAAAAGGTATACCGCTCTATGATTGGTTCTTTGATTTACCTTTGTGCATCTAGACCCGATATTGTGTTGAGTGTAGGTGTGTGTGCAAGATATCAAGTGGCTCCTAAAGAAATCCATTTGATGGCGGTCAAGAGAATCTTTCGATATTTGGTTCATACCCCATTTTATGGTCTTTGGTATCCTCGAGGGTCAACATTTGCTCTTTGTGGATACACGGATTCGGATTGGGCGGGTGATAAGGATGATAGAAAAACAACATCCGGAGCTTGCCAATTCCTTGGTAGGTCCTTGGTATGTTGGTCTTCTAAGAAGCAAAATTGTATATCTCTCTCCACCGCTGAAGCTGAGTATGTGGCAGCTGCTAGTGCTTGCACCCAATTGCTATGGATGAGGCAAACTTTAAAGGAATACGGTGTCCAGAGTGACAAAGTGCCTCTTCTATGTGACAATGAAAGTTCCATCAAGATTGCCTACATTCCGGTGGATCACACAAGACAAAGCATATTGATATTCGTCATCACTTCATTAGGGATCATGTTGCTCATGGTGACATTGATCTATCATATGTGTCAACCAAAGATCAACTTGCCGACATATTCACGAAGCCACTTGATGAAGCAAGGTTTTGCTATTTGAGGAATGAACTAAATATCGTAGATTCAAGGAGCTTGACTTGATCATCTTGCATTCTCACCTATGATTTGACCCATATTTGGTTTAGGTGCAGGCATGGATATAGGGGGAGTGCGGTCCTAATTGATTGGTCTATCCCTATAAGGTTCCCCAACCTTTAATAAGGCAGAGATCCTTGTGTTTACAATGCTAGTCCCTGGATCAATAGCTAGCATCCACATTTAAGATGTAATATCAAGAAACAAAGGTCATAATACAACTTATAACTAGGAATAAAATAATGCATTACATCTTACATAACTCATTTGGCTATCACATTACATTGCAGCAGAATATCTATATAGCATGGAGTCCTTCATCTTCAAAGTGCCACAGGCAATCATGTTGGTTGTAAACTTGTAATCCTATTCAACACACTTCACTAACATCAAACAACCTACAACATAATAAGTTGCAGCCACAAGGGTCAATACATTTTAATTGTATTGGCAAGTTTCACTATTATGTAGAAGTAAGTGGATCCTATCATTACATGCATATTTGGCTAAGTAGGGTTTAGGCTCTTTTGCAGAAAGCAATATAGTTTTATCCTATCTTTTCAAAATAGTTTTGATCTTTTGTCAAATCTTTCTGAACTCCTTGGAAAAACTCCAAGTGCTTCTAATACCTTGTTGACACCATCAAGTTTTACTTTGAGAAATTGGAATGTCGAGATCTTCCATATCTTCAGGCCTTAGTTGCTCAGAGTTGTCCATAACCGGGGACACGGCTAAGTACTTAGAATTTGTTCTTCTGCAGAAATTGTACACTTTACCCACATGACACAATCTCGTCTTGACGCCACCAGTGGCCGCTGGATAAGTACTCACCAAAATGGAGTACCGGCAGATCGAGAACGTGACAAAGTATTTCCATAGAAGTCCTCCCAATACACAATGCTAGCTTTTCTACCAGGCACCAATGTAGGGATAAATTTCCATACACAATTCTAGTTTACCTGAAGATGCCAATGCATGGGTCTTCCACTATGTAGTTGACTAAGCCAGAGCCCATTTAGCATGTGGCTATACACGGAAGCCACTGTACGAGAAACGTGTTCAGTCTCTAAGTCCCTGGGTGGTTTTCTTCTAGTGCACAAACAAAAATACAGCCATATAAACATGGTTCCCATTGTTGCCACCTTGTCCAAAACTTGAGTATCCTCTTTCCACCCAGGTGGTTCATTGAGTACTTGTTTTATTACATAAAACATATATTTTTCCAACACTTCATGTATTCATATCATGTATCCCATCCCAAATATATAGCAGAGCTAAGCATACTACAACTACAATGTTTTCACTACGGAAGATATAAGGTTACCCTAATAGGATTTAGCATAGCATAAAATATAGTAGTCCTATCATGCATGCTACAAAAATCCACTAAGTGTAATGAAAATAGTAGGACATGGATGATAGTGTCACTTGCCTTTTTAGTAGAGAATATTGATTCACTTCTTGATCTTGCAAATATCACACTCTTCTAACTTCACTACAATTCAATCAAGCAAACACATATTCAACTAGCATTCAAACCATTTCACCACATAAAATAACAAAAACAAGGCCATGCATGCAAGCATGCAAAAGATGGTTTTATTTGGTAAAGTGGTTTCTACTAGGCTCTAAACATTTTAAAGCTCATATTGGTCAATTACAAAAGTGGTAAAACCATTTGCAAAAGGTTTCATCTCATAAACCAAATATTATGCTAAGGTGATATTTGTTGAAAATATCTTTTAGCAAAGTAATAACTTTATATGGTTCATCAAATATGTTCTTAAATCACAAAACTTGGTGTTTAGGGTCAGAAGGTTTGAATCACATCATTTCCCAAAGGCTTTACTCAAAAATTATTTCTAAACCATAAACAATATTTTTATTTGACTAGAATTGTGCTAATTCAAATATTTATTCCTTAACTTCACAAAATACATTTTTAAATCCATAAGTTGGTTCCTATGGTCAGTAGGTTCAAAACAAACCAATTAGCAAAGATTTCATCTTAAAAACATTTCTAGAACAAAATATATATTCAAATTATGCCTACACAAGTTTCTGCAATTTCAACCAATTTTACAGAAGCAAAACATTAAAAAAAGTGCATGGTTGCAAATTATTTGTTCTGCTGATTCCAATGATATAAAATTTGCAAAATTTGGACATGTAGAATTAAAGTTATGAATTTTGCAAGTTTGCAAATCTAATAGATCAAATTTCTATTTTAAATCCTGAGTCTGGCCACGTGGCGCTATCCTATTGGACGGTACCGCTTCGTGCGGATCGATCAACACTGGTCGTAGGATCTCACTTAAAACGCACGGCACAGATGGACGCGTACCCCTTCGTTTAAAATCTAATCTCAGCCACTAGATCAAGATCCAACGAGCACAGCGCAGTTGACCAAGGACTGGCGGCGCTGGCGGCGGCGCACACTCGGACGAAGACGTTGCCGAGGGACTGGGTCGCGCGAGGGAGGGAGAGTATGCTCACCGTGCTCGCAGGAGTGCGGCGAAGCTCAAGGTGTGGTCTGCTTGACAAGGGGTGCACCGGAGCAGCAGCTATTGCTCGCCGGAGTTTGAGACGGTGTCAGGTGTCTCTGGTTGTCGTCGGAGGCGGGGATGCAGGCCACCCGAAGGCAAGAGGAGGGTGTAGTTAGACGCGGCCGAGTGCAGGGATTATAGGAGCATCAACGAGAGAGTTCGGGGCGGTCTAATGTTACCTGGGAAGTTCGCCGGAGAAGTGGCAGACGACGGCGGTGTTCAGAAGTCGAGGTTGTCGAGCCTCTAGGTCACGCGCGGTTGTGGGGTTGGTGTTGGGAGATGTAGGAGACGATGAGGAGCACGTACGTGTGGCCGGGGAGGCAAGGGGTGCTCGGACGACACCGGAATTGGCCGGAGAAGCTTGTCGGGGCAGAGGGGTTCGAGCTCGCAATTTGCGCAGCCTGGATGCAGAGAGGAGGTGGTGTCTGGGGGAAATGGAAGAGGGGAAGGAGGCGTATAAGGGCGCGTCATTGCTGTCGACAATTACTCACGCATTCACTCGAATTTACAAGGATTAACAGCGGCAGAAACGGCGATGAGCGAGGGGGGAACAGTCATCGCGGGTGAGAACGATGATCTGATGGTGTGGGGCCACGCTGTCTGTGAGAGAGAGAGAGAGAGAGAGAGAGAGAGAGAGAGAGAGAGAGAGAGAGAGAGAGAGAGAAAGGTGGGGTCCACTGATCAGCGACGGGGCGGGTTGATCCCTGGGTGAAAAACGTTTCGCCAGAGGGGAGAGCAGGTGGGCTGCGAGTGGGCTAGACTGGGCCTTGGTAGTGGGTTGGGTTAGTTTCATTTTTTTATACTGATTGTTTTTTTTTTCTATTCCTATTTATCTGATTTGATTTTCAATCAAACAATTCAAACTCCATTTGAATTCAAACCACCACCAAACTTTGGGTATTTTTTAATTCTGTTTATTATCATATTCCAAAGTCCAAAATAAAATAATTCTTTTATTCTTTTAGGATTTATTAATAATTAAATAAATAGACATTAGTCTTTATTTCAAATAGGTTTTAAATTTTTTTTAAACTCTATTTGAAATATAAATTTCTACAAAAATCTTTTCAGTAGGTTTTATTAAAAACATAACACTTTGAAATATAATTTAAAATACTTTAATATGTTTTTAATGATCATTCAAAATAGGAAAATGTCTTTACTTGAATGAAATTTGGATATAAATAAATCCTCATGGTTTTATTTAAATAAACCTTTACTATTTTTATCAAACAAAATATTTTATTTTAAATGCTTGGCCAAGATTAATTTGGCTCTTTTAAAAATAGTCCTTATTCATTATTTCTACCTTTGCTTATAAAAACCATATCTTTTTATTTAAAGATCCAAAAATGGTGATTCCAACTTTTATAACTTTATTTATTATTTGCTTATCTTTTTAAATCCCTTTAGGATTCTATTTGATCAAAATAGGTTTTGATATTTCCAAATGGGAATCAAAAAGTTTCTTTTCACCCTAAATTTCAACACATTTTTATTTTGTTTATTTATTTTTCACATTCAAAATTTGGAAAATTTTGGGATGTGACAATCCCTCCCCCCATTATGCCCAAAAAAATCAAAATCATTCCTCTTAATATCATTTTGTGATATGTGATCTTAAATGATGAGTTTCGGTAATGGACCCAAGATATATCTTCATGGTGCCAAGCCGAGTATACTCAAATATGGTGGCCTAGGCCACCGCCCTCTCACATTAGAGAGGATGGTGCTTACTCGTGTTTGTCAATTGCTTGATTCTAGTCTTTTTGGAGCTTTACTGAATTTTTTTTTTGTAAATCTCTATGGCTCTTATTGGTTCTTCACAGTTTGATATCTCAATCCAAGCCTATTCCCTATTTAAAACTATCTATCTCTCATATATGACCCTAAAACACATATCCTGGAGTTTTTGGTCGAGGAGGTCCGGAGTCTCCGGTGCACCTGCATCGGAGTCTCCGGTGTAGGCCGAAGTCTCCGGTGTAGACCAGAGTCTCCGATCCAGACGGTTTCTGCCACTTATAGTAAGGGGCGGGGTGAACTGGTACATCAGTTCCTCATTCTTCACCCTGTCCCCCTTCCTCCAAACACGTCGCCTCCCCTTCCAAAACTCCTCCCCGAAGGTCAAGAAGCCCCCGGGATCCGCCATGCCGCCGTCCAACCTTCTCCTCTCCTCCATTGGGTCATTCCCACCGGAGGAATTGATCCCATGGACAGATCTGGTACCTCTCCTCTCCTTTTACTCCTAGGGTTCATCTCTAGATGTGTTTTTGAGGATTGGTGTTGATTTGTCCATTGGATTCACTTGTTTGCATGCACCCTAGTACTTTAGCCTTGCTGCATTGCTCGATCTACTAGATTCACCCCCACCAGCCTCTCCCCATATCATGACCGAGCCTCCTGACCGGAGATTCCGGACTTAGGTCCGGAGACTCCGGTCCAGGCCGGAGACTCCGATCTGAGCCGGAGACTCCGGTATGAGGTGCGGAGACTCCGGTGTTGGATGAATCAAAGCAGACCAGTAATGCAACAACGCTCTTGTACTACATTTGTTGGGACATATATACTCATCTCCATGCTATCTCCCTCACTGCTGTTCACAGGTGATGGTTCTAGTCGTCCTCGTCGTACCAAGGCCAAGTCCCAAAGGGGCAATCCTCACTATGATGAAGGTCAAGGTCAGTTTATTGTGCCTCCTTCCAACCGTAGACAGCAGGCACATGATGCAGCCTATTTGAAGAAGGACCAAGAGAGGGATGAACGAGAGGACCGTGCCAAGAAGGCCAAATATGACAACCTTCAGTCCTTGGCCAAAATGTCAAAAGAGGAGTACCGTGAATTGAGAAAGACAGATTTCTATGCGCTGCCTCGTACCAGTGAGGACCCTCGTTTCTGGGGGAAGGAACATGCTATGTTCATGAAGGATGTATATGGTGTGCTCACCAAATCACCTGTCTGCCCTCAGAAGTTCATGAGTGTTGAGCAGATGCGCCTCAGCCCCTACTTCAATGATGCTTTGTGGATCTGTGAGAAGCTGGGTCTGTATAACTTAATGGAGCTGCGCGAAGACTACAATGTCTACCTAGTACAGCAGTTCTATGCCACCGTGGTATTTGGATCTAATCAAGACAGGACCATGGTTTGGATGTCTGGCACCACTCGCTGCACAGCTACTTTCCATGACTTTGCCAACTTCATCTTTGAGACTTTTCATGGCGTATCCACTCCCATTGGTCTGTGCATGCACTCTGCAGCTCTGGGAGAGAACAAGATGAAGCTGGCACCTCTGTATGGCAGCGAGGGTGTTGTAGGGGGTTCCAAGGGACTCAAGACTCTCTACAACCTAATGTTGAGAATATTCCATCATACCATCGCACCAAGTGCTGGGAATGACGATGCTATCAAGGGTGGGCTTGTCAACCTTCTGTACCACACCCACCGGATCTATAATGCTGGACCAGAGGAAGATGATGAACATGTGATGGATTTTATCTTTGAGGAGATGTTCCATGCTATTCTGTACAAGAAGTCTCCTCCATATGTGTGGCATCCCGCAAAAACCACTACTAGAAAATCGCGTTGTTTTTGTGCATTGCATCATCATGACCGCATGCTCATGTCATCATGCCACATTGCATTTGAGCATCGTCATCATCATGCATTTGTTTGTCTGAAACTATTTTCGAAAGACATATTTTGTTTTCTAAATACCCCGCCTTTATTTCAAATCCAAAACCCGGGTCTCCGGATTATTTTGTTTCGTCTACCAATGGATTTCAAAAGCCCCGTTTTAAATATTAAAATATTTATTTTATTTTTTAGGGGCAGCCAAACCGGGCCGATCCGACCCAGTCGGCCACCCCCAGTGCAAACCTGAATTCCCCCTCAAACCTTTTTCTACCCAATCCTATTCTACCCAGCCCCCTCCACATCACCCCGGCCAACCACGGCTCGCCACATCCCCCTGGCCCAAAACCCCACCAACCAGTGCCCGCCACCTCACCCTAATCCCACCTGCCCCTCACCCCCTGACCTGATCCACTCCACACACACAGAGCACGCACGCCAACTGCCCAAACCCACCCTCTCTCTCTCACCCCTGCCTCCCCGGTCCCACCCCGCAGCCACCTACCGCTACACCCCCGCCCCGCTTGACCCGCGCTAGCTCCGCTCCCCACGCGAGCTTCCCCCCGTCCCGCAGGCAGGTGCCATCTTCGCCTGGGCCTTGCGGTCATGCCAGCGAGAGCCCCGGCCGCACCTGCTTCGCCCCTCCGTCGCTCGGCCCCAGGCTCCGCCGCCCCTGCCATGACCCCCTCTCCCCGAGCAGAGCCAACACCGTCGGGGGCCGTCTTCAACGCCGCTGGCCCTGCTGCAGCGCCGTCGTGAGCAAACCCCACCCAGGAGCTTCCCCAGCGACCGACTATGCCCATGCGTCACCTACCTCCTGACGCCGTCGTCCTTGTCGTTTTTCGGCCATGCTCCTCCGACGATGCATGCTGACTTGTTTTCTTTTGGTCTTTGAAGAACCTCTAGTTGTTGGTCGACCAGGCTGCCTACGTGATGATGGTGGCGTGTCTGTTTAAGATCGACATCAGACAAGTACAACGGCCACCGGCGCAAGTTCGAACCGACAAGGTACCCCGAGTCTGACGCTGTCCGAAGAGACCGGAACCACAAGATCTTCCTTGTCTACAAGACCGTCTCAATGCCGATGGCTCCGAGGGATGCCATGGTGCCGCTCAAGGCCCCTTCTTGGACCCCAGCCCCGAAGCCCGAACCCCGAATCAAGATCGCCGAACCAAGTTCTTCTTCTCGGATGCGACAAGATCGACTTCCGTTGTCCGAGACCGATCTCGTCGAGCCGTTCTCCCGTCGAACCCTGAGACCAACCCCGAACCCCTCGGAGCCCAAGTTCGCCGAACCCTAATGTGATTCCCTATCCGAGACCCCATTATTTTATAAATATGAAATTATCAACTGATGCATATTAAATTGTTCATGCATGCATACTTGTCTGTGGTTTGGGGGCATTATGCCAATTCATCTCATAATTAAATATGGTCACTATATGCGGGATATCTTTGTCTTATTCCGGACTTCATTTAAATTGGCATAGCGAACCGAAGCCATGTTTGGTCTTGCTAATCCAACATTTAATTTGCGGGGTAGATAAATAACTTGAACCGTTTAATTAAATGTCGGGACCCCGGTTCCGCTTAATATGATCTAATTGCATCGCACCTTTGCCATGTCATACATCATACATGCATCATGCCCGATTTTCTACCGTAGTATTAAATAGTCCCTCCGGTGTTTCTTCTAGTGCTTTGCTTCTTCACGGATTAGGCCAATGAGTTGATGCGAGTGTCGACCCGATCTTCGGATGAACCTTCGGCAATGTTTTCAGGCGAGCACCTCCCCCTTTCTACCTATCTTACTTTTATAGTATTTATTCCCTCCTGTTGATCTATTGCTATCTGTGTTGCGTTGCTCTAGTTTTCGTACCCGTGATATCCCTTGCAGCCTTATATTGCCTTGGACACATCCTATTACCTGTGGTTTGGTAGATAGTTGGACTTGCGCGTCGTAGTCGCTTGCTCAAGTGCTGTTGCGTGTCGTCCAGTACCACAGTTGTTGGAGTATTGCCGCATGTTTAAGGTTGGAGTGGATCATGGCTTTAATTACCGTTTAATAACTAAAATTGAAGTAAGTAAATAATACAGAGGCACAGGTGGGCAATAGATGTTATTTGGTTTTTAACCGTCCACTTGTGTCCCGTAGGACCCCGAGTACTTGATACCTGTTCCTTGAATATTCGCGCTATCCACATCCGGGAGGCTTATGGGACCCCCCTGAGCCAGAGCTTGATTCATTCTTATTTCTTGGGGCCACAAACTAGTTTGAGGTTTTATTTACTATCCTGTACTTATGCCATGCTTTACTGCTTTATTTAAATTGTGCGATGTACTGCACCTGTACTGTTTAGGATCGGGACACGTTTTCGTGGTATCGACAAGCCCAGTCACACTTTCGGGTTCCCAGTCGTTTACAGCCGTCCACCCAAACCTTGAGTCCGTCTCGGAGTCGGCTAACTTCGTTGCGGGTAGCTTAATGGGGTGGCCCCCTGAAATATTTCTGAATCTGGTGATTGCTTTGTCGTGAATGCCTCGTTGGGTTTTGATTTGGTTTTTCCGAGGTTGATCGAGTGTGTGTTGCTATTTGTGCACCCCTGCAGGGTAAAACTTTCTGAAAGCCATGTACGCGGTTATGGACGACTTGGAGCACAGTATCTCGATCATAGACAACTATAACTAAAGTAGTGCTATAAATTTGACTTTATAATGACTAGTAATCAGCTTCACTATAATGGAATGGCTAAATAAAACTGCCAACAATTGCTTGTTTGGGTTGTCGCTTGCTACCATTGTATCTGACTAGTAAGGATTGCAACTATAACGGAATGGCTAAATAAAAGTGCCAACAACTGCTGGGTTTTGGGATATCTCATGCTATTTGTATCTGACTAGTAAGTGTTGCAACTACAACGGAATGGTTAACTAAAAGTGCCCACTGCTTATTATATCAGGATGACTATCTATACTTGACTAGTAATTGCTGCAACGATAACTGAATAAATAAAACTGCCAACTGTGTGAGTTCCTCGGTTGACTTCCTCGTCTGGTCTCGAGGGGGGAAATACCAGGATGGGTTTGTTTGGTGTTAGAATCAGGTTGGATCCGAATAGATCTTTCTCGTCCCTGTCTGATAGCCGCCAGTTTTATCGAGTCTCTATAGGTTGTTTAGTGCATGACGCGTTGCCGCTTCAGTCCACCATACCTATGTAGGCGAGGACCGCCGAATTCTAGCCTCGCCGTGTACTGGCCTCAGTACTGACCGCTCTCTCTTTTTCCTTTGCCCTTTGTCGACACCCCTTTTGTTTTAGCAGGTTTTGAGATCGACGTCGTTAGCAGGGTTACCCTTACGGCTTGGCCTGGGCAGGGTTATGGACGCCATTGGTTATTCTTCAGGGCTCTTAGCCCCATTTGCATCTTGTCCGTAGTCGGACGCCCTATCGTTTTCAAGGTGATTTGGATCTTTGTTCTGTATATTTGTATTCTTGACTCATGGAGTCATGTTGTATATATATATATCTGTTCTGTGGGTCCCATCGAGGACTGTTGTGTGATGTTATTACTTCGTTTTCCACCCGCACGAAAGTGCCTGGTGGGCACCTTTGAATCGTTTCTATGCGGGTTTTGGCGGGAAGCGCTGAAACTTGCATAGGGCCAATTCTGAGGGTGTTACAGAGTGGTATCAGAGCCCAGCAGTTGCGATACCCCACAAGTCCAGCCTGTAGGATAACCTAGCTAACGGCCGAAGTAGAGTGTCAAAACTATTTTTGCAAAATCGGTTGGATAGTTCTGATTAGGTCTGATTTTACTCCTTACCCCTCTGCTATTCTCCTCTCACCTCTGCGTGTTTTGAATCCGCTCTCTTCTCCCTCTCCGAGTCCAGGATTTCTCGTGGTTGGGTTCCATCGTACCTTCAGGGTTTCGCTTCCTCCTTTGGTAACGGTGTTGCTACATCTGGTCTTCATGCTATCCGAGGAATCCTTCGTCTGGTGGACTTCTCTTTGTTCCTTCTCGTGCCTTCCGGTGGTTTCTGACGCGACGACATCATCTACGCCAGATCCGATGCAGAGTCTGCATCACTCCTTTGTTCCTGAACCCCGATTGTCGAGATCTTCAGTCTGATCCCAAGAATGGTTGCACGCTTTTCTACTGATTGTGCAGAGTAATAGTTTGGGTGCGTGATGGATTGGCCCCCATGCCGACTACTCACTCTATTCGCTTGTGTACATTGAAGTGGATGAGAATGCATCGGTTCTCTCTTTCTATCGAAGCTAGAGGTGGCTTTATTTGTTGTTACCTCTACCTTCGACCTTTTGTTCCCGGAGTGTTCTCTCGACGATCACGGACAACGACCTCTTGTTAGTGGTGTCGCGAGGATCTACACGATGCGAGAAGATTCAGATCGCCGCCCTTCTTCCCGGTACCATGAGGCGGATCTCGAGGGCGAGATCCATTGTTAGTGGTGTCGAATTGTGGCATCCCGCAAAAACCACTACTAGAAAATCGCGTTGTTTTTGTGCATTGCATCATCATGACCGCATGCTCATGTCATCATGCCACATTGCATTTGAGCATCGTCATCATCATGCATTTGTTTGTCTGAAACTATTTTCGAAAGACATATTTTGTTTTCTAAATACCCCGCCTTTATTTCAAATCCAAAACCCGGGTCTCCGGATTATTTTGTTTCGTCTACCAATGGATTTCAAAAGCCCCGTTTTAAATATTAAAATATTTATTTTATTTTTTAGGGGCAGCCGAACCGGGCCGATCCGACCCAGTCGGCCACCCCCATTGCAAACCAGAATTCCCCCTCAAACCTTTTTCTACCCAATCCTATTCTACCCAGCCCCCTCCACATCACCCCGGCCAACCACGGCTCGCCACATCCCCCTGGACCAAAACCCCACCAACCAGTGCCCGCCACCTCACCCTAATCCCACCTGCCCCTCACCCCCTGACCTGATCCACTCCACACACACAGAGCACGCACGCCACCTGCCCAAACCCCCCTCTCTCTCTCTCACCCCTGCCTCCCCGGTCCCACCCCGCAGCCACCTACCGCTACACCCCCGCCCCGCTTGACCCGTGCTAGCTCCGCTCCGCACGCGAGCTTCCCCCCGTCCCGCAGGCAGGCGCCATCTTCGCCTGGGCCTTGCGGTCACGCCAGCGAGAGCGCCGGCCGCACCTGCTTCGCCCCTCCGTCGCTCGGCCCCAGGCTCCGCCGCCCCTGCCACGACCCCCTCTCCCCGAGCAGAGCCAACGCCGTCGGGGGCCGTCTTCAACGCCGCTGGCCCTGCTGCAGCGCCGTCGTGAGCAAACCCCACCCAGGAGCTTCCCCAGCGACCGACTACGCCCATGCGTCACCTACCTCCTGACGCCGTCGTCCTTGTCGTTTTTCGGCCATGCTCCTCCGACGATGCATGCTGACTTGTTTTCTTTTGGTCTTTGAAGAACCTCTAGTTGTTGGTCGACCAGGCTGCCTACGTGATGATGGTGGCGTGTCTGTTTAAGATCGACATCAGACAAGTACAACGGCCACCGGCGCAAGTTCGAACCGACAAGGTACCCCGAGTCTGACGCTGTCCGAAGAGACCGGAACCACAAGATCTTCCTTGTCGACAAGACCGTCTCAATGCCGATGGCTCCGAGGGATGCCATGGTGCCGCTCAAGGCCCCTTCTTGGACCCCAGCCCCGAAGCCCGAACCCCGAATCAAGATCGCCGAACCAAGTTCTTCTTCTCGGATGCGACAAGATCGACTTCCGTTGTCCGAGACCGATCTCGTCGAGCCGTTCTCCCATCGAACCCTGAGACCAACCCCGAACCCCTCGGAGCCCAAGTTCGCCGAACCCTAATGTGATTCCCTATCCGAGACCCCATTATTTTATAATATGACATTATCAACTGATGCATATTAAATTGTTCATGCATGCATACTTATCTGTGGTTTGGGGGCATTATGCCAATTCATCTCATAATTAAATATGGAGTCTATATGCGGGATATCTTTGTCTTATTCCGGACTTCATTTAAATTGGCATAGCGAACCGAAGCCATGTTTGGTCTTGCTAATCCAACATTTAATTTGCGGGGTAGATAAATAACTTGAACCGTTTAATTAAATGTCGGGACCCCGGTTCCACTTAATATGATCTAATTGCATCGCACCTTTGCCATGTCATACATCATACATGCATCATGCCCGATTTTCTGCCGTAGTATTAAATAGTCCCTCCGGTGTTTCTTCTAGTGCTTTGCTTCTTCACAGATTAGGCCGATGAGTTGATGCGAGTGTCGACCCGATCTTCGGATGAACCTTCGGCAATGTTTTCAGGCGAGCACCTCCCCCTTTCTACCTATCTTACTTTTATAGTATTTATTCCCTCCTGTTGATCTATTGCTATCTGTATTGCGTTGCTCTAGTTTTCGTACCCGTGATATCCCTTGCAGCCTTATATTGCCTTGGACACATCCTATTACCTGTGGTTTGGTAGATAGTTGGACTTGCGCGTCGTAGTCGCTTGCTCAAGTGCTGTTGCGTGTCGTCCAGTACCACAGTTGTTGGAGTATTGCCGCATGTTTAAGGTTGGAGTGGATCATGGCTTTAATTACCGTTTAATAACTAAAATTGAAGTAAGTAAATAATACAGAGGCACAGGTGGGCAATAGATGTTATTTGGTTTTTAACCGTCCACTTGTGTCCCGTAGGACCCCGAGTACTTGATACCTGTTCCTTGAATATTCGCGCTATCCACATCCGGGAGGCTTATGGGACCCCCCTGAGCCAGAGCTTGATTCATTCTTATTTCTTGGGGCCACAAACTAGTTTGAGGTTTTATTTACTATCCTGTACTTATGCCATGCTTTACTGCTTTATTTAAATTGTGCGATGTACTGCACCTGTACTGTTTAGGATCGGGACACGTTTTCGCGGTATCGACAAGCCCAGTCACACTTTCGGGTTCCCAGTCGTTTACAACCGTCCACCCAAACCTTGAGTCCGTCTCGGAGTCGGCTAACTTCGTTGCGGGTAGCTTAATGGGGTGGCCCCCTGAAATATTTCTGAATCTGGTGATTGCTTTGTCGTGAATGCCTCGTTGGGTTTTGATTTGGTTTTTCCGAGGTTGATCGAGTGTGTGTTGCTATTTGTGCACCCCTGCAGGGTAAAACTTTCTGAAAGCCGTGTACGCGGTTATGGACGACTTGGAGCACAGTATCTCGATCATAGACAACTATAACTAAAGTAGTGCTATAAATTTGACTTTATAATGACTAGTAATCAGCTTCACTATAATGGAATGGCTAAATAAAACTGCCAACAATTGCTTGTTTGGGTTGTCGCTTGCTACCATTGTATCTGACTAGTAAGGATTGCAACTATAACGGAATGGCTAAATAAAAGTGCCAACAACTGCTGGGTTTTGGGATATCTCATGATATTTGTATCTGACTAGTAAGTGTTGCAACTACAACGGAATGGTTAACTAAAAGTGCCCACTGCTTATTATATCAGGATGACTATCTATACTTGACTAGTAATTGCTGCAATGATAACTGAATAAATAAAACTGCCAACTATGTGAGTTCCTCGGTTGACTTCCTCATCTGGTCTCGAGGGGGGAAATACCAGGATGGGTTTGTTTGGTGTTAGAATCAGGTTGGATCCGAATAGATCTTTCTCGTCCCTGTCTGATAGCCGCCAGTTTTATCGAGTCTCTATAGGTTGTTTAGTGCATGCCGCGCTGCCGCTTCAGTCCACCATACCTATGTAGGCGAGGACCGCCGAATTCTAGCCTCGCCGTGTACTGGCCTCAGTACTGACCGCTCTCTCTTTTTCCTTTGCCCTTTGTCGGCACCCCTTTTGTTTTAGCAGGTTTTGAGATCGACGTTGTTATCAGGGTTACCCTTCCGGCTTGGCCTGGGCAGGGTTATGGACGCCATTGGTTATTCTTCAGGGCTCTTAGCCCCATTTGCATCTTGTCCGTAGTCGGACGCCCTATCGTTTTCAAGGTGATTTGGATCTTTGTTCTGTATATTTGTATTCTTGACTCATGGAGTCGTGTTGTATATATATATATATCTGTTCTGTGGGTCCCATCGAGGACTGTTGTGTGATGTTATTACTTCGTTTTCCACCCGCACAAAAGTGCCTGGTGGGCACCTTTGAATCGTTTCTATGCGGGTTTTGGCGGGAAGCGCTGAAACTTGCATAGGGCCGATTCTGAGGGTGTTACAATATGCACCTTTGGTTATGAGGCTCATCAACTCCAAGTAGCATGATTCTTCACTTGGCTCTGTACCGCATCTCATTGAGCACGCCTTGGTCTCACTGCAGCAGAAGGGGCGTATGGGGCCAGCTCCGAGGCGTCGTTATGGGGATGATGATGAGGAGATTGATACTGAGAGGGATCCCTCTCCACCTAGAGTTCAAAGTAAGAATGCCTACAATGCACCAATGCCTACCATGACTCGAGACTATGTTCATGAGCGGGTCAAGAAGGCCACCTTTTGGGGGAGGACCCTGTGTTGCATGAACATGGACATTTGTAAGCAGCAGCATGCATCCTATCAAAGCAACCATCACATTGAGAAACTCCTCAAAGAAATCAAGGAACAAGGTGAAGGGGATAATGAGGAAGGTGAGGATGAATATAATGATGAACACGGTGCTCAGCAGTCCACAGAGTCTGACCACACACTCTCGTTTGGGGCATGGAATGCCTAACAGGATAGTCTGGTGGATTGGAAGACATTTGCTGATGTCACCTCCGGTTTTGGGTACCAGGGTACCTCCTCTTCTCGCCCTCACGACAAAGGGATTGCTGTCCCTGAAGATGATCATGATGACTATGATGAGGGTGGTGATGACCAGGATGAGGAGGATGAGGATGAGGATGATGAGGACTACTGATTTGCTGTGACGCTAGCCTAGTTTCTTTTCCCTTTTTCGGCGTTTCGATGCCAAAGGGGGAGAAGACATTCTCATCGATTTGCATGGGGTTGGGCTTTGGATTTGCTACTATCTGCTTTTCATTTGCCATATTTGAACTTCATATGCGTTATTTGTCGTTTATGTGTGTGACTATGTGCTTGTGTGCACTATCTATTGTAACTCATGTGAGATTTATGTGTGCTATCATTGATACTATCTACCTTGCAAGATTTACTTAATTATCTTACTGCACATAGTCAGGGGGAGCCCCATATATATTTATTCCATGCAAAATCACTTGTTGTCATCGAACACCAAAAGGGGGGAGATTGAAAGGGAATTTATTGTCATAATCACTTTTGGTGTTCGTTAACAACAAGTAGATCATTTCACAGTTTGTCACTATCCACAGGTTGGTATTATGATGAGTAAAAAGTACCCTCACACTTGGGAAAGTCCCTGCTTATCTGACACGGTTCAGGAAATTCCAGACCGGAGTCTCCGGTCTGGTCCGGAGTTTCCGGATGTGTCCCCGGTGGTGACTTCAGAATCAGGGCTGGGACATACTGTATGGGGGTCCGGAGCCAGGTCCGGAGGCTACCCCGGAGTCTTTGGTGTTTCCTTAGTCCGGAGTCTCCGGTGTTGGCAGACCGGAGTCTCCAGTCTTGTTGGGTCATGGATGGCCTAGGTCATTCAGATGGGCGGTCCGGAGGCTGGTCCGGAGATTGGCCGGAATCTCCGGTGTAGACTGGAGTCTCCGGTGTGTAGACCGGAGTCTCCGGTCTTACTTTTCTCCAACGGTCAGAAAACGATTCGTGGAGGAGGCTGTCTATAAATAGGGACCCTTATCTTCTTCCTCCAGTTGCTCGAGCTGCTCAAGAACACCAACTCCATTAGAGCCAGCAATTATACAAGATCTCTCCATCCAACCATCCAAAGTCATTGATCTTTGGAGAATCGAAGGAGGAGGCCTTGATCTACAGCTTCACCAAGAGAGATCTTCATTTCCCCCTCATTCACTTGAGGGCCCCCAAGATCTAGTGTTTCTTTGGAAATCCTAACTTTGATTTGGTTCTTACAAGCTTGTCTTTGATTTGTCTTGACAGCTTGCTTGTATTTGAGAGCCTCCAATTAAGTTGTGGATGTGTGCCCCGAACTTGTTGTAAAGGTGATGGCTTCCACCTCGAAGGTTTCCGATATAGTGGAAGGTGGATCGAGCCCGTTGGGGTGAGATTCATCGGAGAACAAGGGAGGCCTCTCGTGGCATTGGTGGTTTGAAACCACCCCCTCTCCAAACGTAGACGTACTTCCCCTCAAAAGGAAGGAACTACGGGAAACAAATCCTTGTGTCTCCGCGTCCACCACTTTGGTTACTTCTATCCTTTACCGCACTTTACTTACTTGTTCTTGCTTAGTGTTGTGTTAGCTTGTGCTCATTTGTCATATAGGTAAATTCACCTTAGTTGCATTATCTAGAGAATTTACCTTATTGTCAAACCCTAAATTGAAAAAGAAGAAAATTTGAAGTAGCACCTATTCACCCCCCCTCTAGGTGCCCATATGATCCTTTCAGTGCCAATCAGCTTGTCCCTCATAGAGTAGCAATATAGATGCATAGGACACCTTCAAAGTTCACAAGGGTGACTAGAAACAAGTAGCACAAGAACAAGTAATATCACAATATGCATCAATTAATAAGCTTTGGAACACTGCACACAGAATGACAACTATGCTTTCTTAATGGTGCCTAAATGTAGAAGGTGAAGACTCAATACTGGTGGAAGAAAGGCCTTTTATAAAGGAAGCAGGGATTTCAAGTTTCAAAAAGAGCTTCCAAAATTTATAGTACTTGTTAGATTTCAGCCCTCATTGCCCCTATCATAAGCATCTTGAAGTGGTTAAGTTTAAAGTGGAAAAGATGGAGTATATGCTTGACGAAGTATAAGTTGGCAATCTCATGCCCCTTGAATACGAGGGCCACACCTCATGAATACTCAACTTTGGGTCTAGGTAAGTTCTTGTCACTGTAAGTATTTGCATATCATTGAGAACCGCCAACGTGGTACCCCTTGCACATGGTACAGGAGCTTTCCCATAACCAAAATGACAAGGCAAGCAGACAATGAGCATCTCAGCAATTCTTCTTATGTACCATGGGAATATGGTGCTTTTTCTCTCTTTCCTCTTTTCTCAATGTGTCTCTTTTTTTATAAGAAGAATGCTTCATAGATGTCACTATGGTGATGCTGCAAGTTTCCACCATGATTAGGCATGGCTTAGGCTAGCGGCCTAGGCGTTTCTCTAAC
This sequence comes from Avena sativa, assembly GCA_916181665.1. Taxonomy (NCBI): domain Eukaryota; kingdom Viridiplantae; phylum Streptophyta; class Magnoliopsida; order Poales; family Poaceae; genus Avena; species Avena sativa. The sequence continues at coordinate 204,930,782 of OV702282.1, forward strand.
ACAGGATACAAACTCCATGGACTTACAAGTCCCCTCTTTATTTCACACCGGTGACATCCATAGACAAAAGAACATGATATCAACTAAGTACAACAAGGTACAAGTGCAATGTTGAAAACGTTCCCCGCGACAGCACGTTTCTGCTAATTCCAACTTATAAGTGCAAGCATACACAACAAAGTTGTCACAATGGTTCAATTTTATTAGGGGCAAAAAAAAGTGTGCGATCAAGTTCCTGAGGGCTTTAATCACTAAGTTTTCACATAACAAAATAGTTTTTAATTGGAAGATAGATGAAAACAAGAATATACTTGGAATGGTGTAACACACCATGCATAGGAGTTTATAGTGGACACTTTTGGAATAACTTGGTTTCTTGGGAGTTGGAGGCATGAGTATAACTTACTCATACAAGTGGAGGCTAGCAAAAGACTGGGAGCAACCAACTAAGAGAGCAATAATGGCCATAATCATGCAATGCAACAAAGCATACTAATCAAAGCAAAGAGTGGTACTACAAGTCAAGGACTAAATGATCATAGAGGCTAATGGTGACTTGTCATAGTCATACCATGGTGTGAGCATGTGCCAAGTCAACCCAAGCAAAACATCAAAGGAGAATACCACAATACTATGCTTTTGCATGCTAAAACAACGCATAATTTATTCAAGGCACACTAAGCAATCCCAATTGTTTGGAACAAGACATGCTACAGAAATAATCACTAAGCATAATGCCAAAAAAACACCTAGCATATCATGCTAAAGTCTAAGTCACAGTCAATGCAACCTCCTCTTGCACTTCAAGCAAGAACTTACTACTCATTTCCAAACACCAAGCAAACTTATTTGCAAAACAACACAGCGAGAACGGGGGTCCAAACTACTTTATTCAAGAAAAATAAACAACCTAAGCAAAGCAAACGAAAACTAAGATGCTCCAAGAACAACACAACTGTGCATGAAATAATAAAAACAAAGTGTCTAGACAGACTTGAGCTTTTTATTGCTGAAGAAGAGGGTGCCTTGGGCATCCCCAAGCTTTGACGCTTGTACCTCTTGGATATTTCTTGGGGTGACACAGGGGTGGTATCCCCAATATTGATCTTTTGTCCATTCTTCATCTCATGGCATCATTCTCTCTTTACACCTGAAAGTTTTCCTTCATACAAAACTTCACACAATCTTTATTAGCAACATTAGTGTATTCAAAAGATATTAGACCCCTGGAAAAGCTTTGTAACAGCAAGGCTTTTCACTAAAAACATAAGCTACTGTAGTAACTCCTTCAAAAAGCTCAATTTACCTGAAGAGAACTCAAAAAGGAATCAATAAGAAGCAAATGCAAATAATGGCAGAAATTTGTCAAAACATACCAGCAGGTAGAAACCGATTTTTTGGAAAATCTTATGTTGCTCAAATCAAAAAGTTTTGAACTAACGAAAGTTAGTTAACATACTGGGGGATTTATTAGTAAATTTTGAGATCAATCGGAGTTACAGAGCCTCCTCACGGATTTTTTTGGTGGAGGACAAAAATCTGTTTCGGGACAGCAACTCCCCAAATCTTACTTCCCTCTCATTAGAGGCCATTCTTGGCACAAAAAGCAAAAAAAAAGGATAAGGAGAGATCATTACAGAAGTAATAACTTCCAAGACTCAAGGAAACTCTTGGGTTATCTCCCAGCAAGTACTTTTCTTTAATGCCTTTAAGTTAGGCATGATAGCTTGAGAAGATGCTCTCATAAGAAATATGAATTGAAGTCAAAGAGAGCATCAAGAAGCAAATTCAAAACACATTTAAGTCTAACCCTCTTTCTATGCATCGAAATCTTGTACACAAATAAATTCATAGAGAACCAAGTGACAAGCATAGGAAGATAAAACAAGAGTAACTTCAAAACTTTCAGCACATAGAGAGGTGTTTCAGTACCATGAAAAATTCTACAACCATACTTTCATCTCTCATAATAATTTTCAGTAGCATCATGAATAAACTCAACAATATAGCTATCACATAAAGCATGCTTTTCATTATCTACAAACACATAATTTCTATCAAGCTCAAAAATAGTGGGATTAAAACCTTCACAGATTTTACCCAAAGTAGATATTTCAAAAGGATCCACAAGAACATAACATTCATCCTCCTTTGGTAAGCATGGGGGACAATCAAATAATATAAGGGGTAAAGAGTTACTCTCATTAGAAGGTAGACATGGGTAGATCCATTCTTCCTCCTTTTGTTCATCACTCTCCTCCTCTTTTTCATCTAATGAGCTTCCAGTTTCAACAATTTCTTCTTCCATAGGCTCCTGCAAGGCATTAGTATCTTCCAGTTGTGGAAAACACCTATTAAAATATTCAAGAATATAGCCATTTGCTTCCTTGTAATTGTCAAAGAAAAATTTAAGTATCTCATAAACCTCATGTTCATAAGGTGCATCATCAGTATTTTCAAGCAAGCTGGCAAGTTCAAATGCACCCTTGAAGGTTCCACATCATAAAAGTCATAATTTCCTTTAACATAAGAAGATATGGTAACATTATCATTATACTCACTTTGAAAGGGTAGGTGTTTGTACCTCCTGCAGCAGCAAGCTTTATCAAAGCAATAGGTAACATTATAAGTAGAGCACACCTCTCTAGCAACAGTATTCAACTTATCAATTTGTTCCCATAAGTGTTTCCCTTTTTGTGACAAACGGTGTTCCTTATAATAATACTTTTGTTCTTCCGTGAACCCACCTTGCCAATAAGAACTAGTTTCAAAGAAACCATCCATTGATAGAAAGCATGACCAAGCAAGGCAATAACAGACCAGCAACCAGAGTAGGAACTATTTTTTGTGTGTTTTTGAATAAAGCAACCAAACCAAACTAGACTAATTTTTTGGGTTTTTTGGAAAGAGGCAAACAAAACCAAACAAAAGAAACAAACCAAACTAAAAACAAAGTAAAGAGAAAGGAAGTGAAGGACTCCCCTAGTGAAGACGTCCTTAGCTTCCCCGGCAACGGCGCCAGAAAACTTGTTGGCTGGCTGTTGTCGTGGGAGATTCTTCTTCTTTAAGTCCCCGGCAACGGCACCAGAAAACTTGTTGATGACTCCTTGGTGGCACCATAGAACTTGGTGCTTGATGTGGAGTCTTGTTGGGAACCCCAAGAGCAAGGTGTGAAGAGTATAGCAACAAGTCTTCCCTCAGTTGAGACCGAGGTTATCGAACCAGTAGGAGGAAGGAAACATCACACATGTGTTGCAAGCAACGCGGAGCCCTGCACAACACAAACTCAAGACTTTGCCCCAACGAATCAATGAGGTTGTCAAGCTCACCGGTTTGCTGTAACAAAGGATTAAACATATGGTGTGGAAGGTAATGGTTTGCAGCAAGTAAACAAGTAACAATGGAAGATGTATCAATGGTAAAGATTGGACCGGGGTCCATAGTTCACTAGAGGTGCTCTCCTTAGATAAACAACATGGCATGAAGGGTAAACAAATTACAGCGGGGCAATTGACAGGAAGCAAGGCAAAACAATGCAATTACTAGCCAGAAAGATCCTATGAGGTTGATTGGGCAATACAACAATATACATAGACCGTCAGCCAACTGCATCTACGACTAGAAGTCCACCTTCAGGTTATCATTCGAACCCCCTCCAGTATTAAGTTGCAAGCAACAAACAACTGCTTTAAGCAAAGTGTGTAAGGTAAACAGTCCACATGTTCCATGAACAAGAGACCGTTGTTTTCTCCCTAGTAGCACCAGCACATCTACAACCGAAGAGATTTATGTCACTTCCCTTGGAAACTAGAGGCATGAACCCACTATTGAGCATAAATACCCCCTCTTGGAGTCACTAGCAACTACTTGGCCAAGATAACCACTAGAAACGGAGAGCATGCAAGATCACAAACAACACATACATGATAGAATCATAAAGATAAAACCATTAATCAAACCAACATAATAATCTCAATATCCATCGGATCCCCGCAAACACATCATGCATGATTACAAATAGATTAGATCTTGATCATGAACGGAGCTCACAAGATCTATACATGAAAGCACAAAGGAGGAGATACAACCATCTAGCTACTACATGGACCCATAGTCCAAGGTGGAACTACTAACGTATCATACCGGAGAGAAGGCCTCCCGGATGATCTCCCCTCCGGTAGGGTGCCGGGAAGAACTTCAGATCCCCCCGATCTAGGGAGGATGGTGGCGGCAGCTACAGACGGTTTCGTGGATTTCTGATCGGGTACTCAGGGTTTCTGCATCGGGGGCTTCTTATAGGCGAAGGCGCGAGACCGGGAGGCGTCCAGGGCCACCAAACTCTAGCCAGGCGCGGGCCCACCTTCCCCCGTGCCTGGCGTGGGTCTGGCCCCCCTGGTTGGCCCCTCCGGCTCTCCTCTGGACTTTTTTCCCCACGGAAAGTAATTGACTTTGACGTTTGTCCCATCCAATTCCGAGAATATTTCTTTACTAACTTTTCTGAAACCAAAAACAGCAGAAAACGGGCATCTGGCACTGTTGCAACTTGTTAATAGGTTAGTACCAGAAAACATGTAAAAAGCACCTCAAAGTGTAGACGAGCAAAGCAAAGTAGATACAAAACAAGCATGAAGCATCAAAAATTATAGATACGTTTCCAATGTATCACGCCCGATGGCGGAGACGTGGATTCTAATCATGCGGGGTCGCCTACCACGGAAGCCCCCGAGACTAGCGAAGGGCTATCTCGAAAGAGGCCCCGAAGCGAAAGTTCGGGTGGAGCGACACCGCCGACGCCAAGAGGGCCTGCCTTCCTGGAGCGTCATGCTGGGGACGAGGGTGCGGCCTTCCCCTATTCCTGCTGTGCCCATCCGGCCATGGCTCCTCAGCCGCCAACCAAGAAGAAGAAGAAGAAGAAGAAGAATAATAATAATAATAATAAGAAGAAGAAGAAGAAGAAGAAGAAGAAGAAGAAAGAGAAGGAGGCGCTCGTTTTCAACCTCTCCGACATTCTGTCATACATTTTCTGTTTGCCTTTTCCTTTGGAAGTGTGCTAAGTATTAACTTACTGTCTTGTTGATTAGCTTGACTTATTTCGTGTGCTTCTAGGAGGAACTCCTCAGATGAATCTCCTGAGGAGGATCTTGACAAGATGCAAGGGGAGTCGAAAGTTGTTGTTCCTTCCCCGAAGACGGTGGCCGACCCCGACGACGATCTATCGAGTTCCTTGAGGCCAAGGACTCGTGCAGTCATTGCTCGTAAGAAGCAAATTAGATCCTCGGAGTCTTTAGGTGACCATGTAAGTACCTTATCATGTCTCATGAGAAAGCCCCGAGCCCTGATGACCCACAAGTATAGGGGGTGTATCGTAGTACTTTTGATAAATAGGAGTGTCGATCCCAACGAGGAGCAGAAGGTGTTGACTAGTGGTTTGGATCAGGAATTCTCTGCAAATACTTAGCAAAAGGATTTTTAGGGTTTTTTGATAAAGCAAATAAATAAAGTGCAAGTGAATAAAAGGCAACAATAATTGCAGCAAGTGGCCCAATCCTTTCTTCAGCAAAGGACAAGCCGGTTGTATTACTTATGAGTACCAAACGTTCTCGAGGACACATGGGAATACTGTCAAGTGCTTTCGCTTCATATAGTTGATTAACCTTCTTTGGTTGGATAAGTGTTGTGTGGGTGAACCTATGCTAATGTACCGACCTTACTTGGACTAATACATACTTGTGATTATACTCCTTACAAGCATCCGCAACTACAAGAAAGTAATTAAGATAAAACCTAACCACATCATTAAACTCTGAGATCCTACACTCCCTTGTGCAAAGGGTTCCTAACGGGGGTTCAGGTTTCTGTCACTCCGGCAACCCCACATTTAGTATCCAAATACACAATGCATTCCCCTAGGCCCATAAATGGTGAAGTATCATGTAGTCGATGTTCACATGACACCACTAGAAGAATAGCGCCACAACTTAAATATCAAACCATTGAATATTACTTCAACACAATTCCACTACTAACAACATGACTTCTCCCATGTCCTCAAGAATTAAACGAACTACTCACGAGATATCATATGGATCAAGATCAGATATGATATAATGATGAATAACAATCTAAACATAAACAATAATTCAATGGTTCCACTCAATAGCATAAACTACAAAAGTAATCAACACCGGGAAAGTTTCCCCTAAGAACTATACAAGATTCAATCCAATTGTACAGTGGGATGGAGTGGTGGTGATGGTGCTAGTGGAGATGGTGGTGAGGATGATGATGATCCCTATGAAGTCTAGCTTGATGACGGTGTTGATGGCGACGATCTCCCCTCTCTGGGAAGGAATTTCTCCGGCAGAAATCTGCCTACCAGAGAGCTCTTTCTCTCTCTGTAGTTTCCGCCCTGCAGATGCGGCGGAATCTTTCTGTGGTCGCTCTCCCGGTATTAGGGTTTCGAGGAGAAGATTGTTGTGGATATACTAAATGGGTATATCTACGGCATAGTCTTATACTGGCAAGCCCGGGTGGACCACAGTTGATGGTTAGGCCTATGGTATAACCGGGCGGCCCAGTTGCTGATAGACAAGACGAAGGTCCAGCTAGGAGATGGAAGGCGACGTGCCACCGCCTTAGATGGAAGCCGGAGCCTTGGAGGACACGAAGACTAGTTAGTATTAGTCTAGGACTCTGTAACCGTATCCGGCTGGGACTCTCCATGTAACCCTAGGTCCTGACATCCTTATAAGCCGGCCTACGGGAGCCTTTAGGGCACAAGCTAAACAATAGATAAGTGCATAGCACTACTCGCACACAGCGAACCCCCTAATCTTGTAACTCGGCGTATTGCCATTATAGTGATTTATAGCAGCAGTAGGATCTCACCACCTTTGCGAGATCTGAACCTGGGTAAACTGTGTCACGCCGACCCGGACGCTCTCCGTCTTCCCCCCACGTCTCTAAACTCGCCGTTGGGATACCCCTATGACATACGTGTCTACAAAACCACGACAGTTGGCGCCCACCGTGGGGCAAGAGGCGCTTATAGCATGGATCCGGGCAGGATCCCTCGCTGTCTTTGCGGCCAAATCGCATCTCTATCGACGCGCCGGCTTCAACATCGCTTTTGAGTCTTCGGAGGATTTATTATCTCTCTGCTCGAGCATATGACCTAGTCGGCGGCATCGCGGAAATCTTCATCAAACAAAAACTACGATGGTCCTGCTTTGTTTTTTCCTCGTCGATAGGCTGATGGATTCGGCAGCGTTCTACATCTATTTTGACGCAATCTTCGGCTTGGTTTCGATCAGCCGAGTTGGTTGTTTTATCTATCTAAAATCGGAAACCATCTTGGCAGCGATCTATTGTTGTTGTTTAATTATGATCGCTATCCTACGGACCAAGAAGCAGCTGATACGTCACATCAATCAGCTAGCAAAAATCACTCGTAATATGAGGGTCAAAATACCTCCGTGTATGAATTTCTGGCTAAGCTACGTCTCCGATCGAACGGAAATTAAGGCCAGGCCTTTGTGCGTCTGCCTTTTTCCGTCTTGATTCACTAGGACAGTTCAAAGCCGGCTATGTATTGGACTTATGCCGTGGCCGATTTTGTTTCCAACAAACGACAAAGCTATGTGGCCGGCTTCAATGCTGACACAAATTGTTTCGTTGTGTTTGATCTGAAACGTGAACCTCAGCATCGTGGAGCGTGTCTCATGGCTGCTCCTTCACGTACAGTTAATTAAATCGAACTAGCCTTACAAGACATCTTACATATGCATATTTCGGTGGATGGAATTAATCAGACACGGCCAGCTTCGACTCCGTCGCGTATACTTCGCCGTAGCCGGATTGGAACCGTCATGATTTACTTCATCTTCATCACATTGGATTCGTCTTTGCCGCGAACTCACCGACTACGCACATACAGCTAAGTCACTATTTATATTTAATATTTTAATTGTTTATGATCATAAGATTAAGATTGGTTCACTCATATCCCGAGTCTTTTATCGCTTTCGTTTTGGTCATACCTTTTTTCACGATTTGCCTTACGCTCGTGAGTATAAACTTTTTACTGGCTTGCCGTTTAAAGGCCCCAGTACCATAAAAAAACCCGCCTTCGGGCGTTAGCTTAAGTTTTCTGGATACATGTTTTCTGTTGTTTTTATGTGGATTTCGAAGTAGTGACTTTTCGGCACTCAAAGCCAGCGTTTTGGCCTTGGAATCTGGACGGTGCCATTAGGCATCATCACCTAAGGACATAGTTATGTGTTGTAAGTCTTCCGTCTCACGAAAGGTCAAGCATAAAAACCAGAATAATGGATAAGCCAGCACTTGCTTAAACAAAATTTTACATAAACTGTTTAAAATTAGTTGAGTTTTTTCCCTCCTAAACAGTTTTATGTGTTCAATTGCTGCATTGTTTCAGCTTTAAAGCATTTGTTTAAAGGTCATGTTTGTTCCGCCTTACATTTGTTTGTTGGACACGATTAAAGAAACAATTTAATATATTTGTATTTTTATGTTTATGTTTCCGGTACGTAACGCTTGGACATTGCCGCGTTCCTTGGATTAAGGTGTTTTAAGCCAAATTTTCACTAGGCTTGACACATCGGGGGCTGGAATTGCAATTGTTGACCAAGACTTGAGCCGCCTTTGAGGATGTCGGATCGACGCATGGAGGCTTGACATCTCTAATTTAAGAGCTTTGTCCCGCCTTGCATCCAAGTCGGAACAAACCTCGGGGGCTATAGTACGATGATCTCCAAGACATGGTTTAGTTCTCTTTGAGCATCAAGCAGGAGTTTTTCCTCCTTGACGCTCGGGGGCTAGACCGATATTGAATTTCTGTGAAGTTCTCTCTAGAGCATCAAGTCGAAATAATTCCAACATGACTCTTGGGGGCTACACTATTTGCATTTTTGCTAAAGCTACTCTAAGAGCACCAAGACGATTTTCATTTGAAACTCCGACTTGGCGCTCGGGGGCTACAATCGTTTGATGCACAATTATGCATGTTCTTTTGACCATCGAGCCGCCTTCGATGAAGCCAACTCAATGCTCGGGGGCTACATATGGTTATGTCAAAGAAACTTTTAAGACGGTGAAAAATTCGGCTAGAGAAACCCGGAGGCTCAACATCAACTTTGCCTTCACGGAAGTTTCACTGGGTTACACGGCTCAATGGCCTAAACGTCTATGATATGAGAGGATCTAAGACCTTAATTCGGCAAGCTCTTATGTATGTGACTTTGCTGGCTCCAAGTCGGCAGTTTGACAGCCTTTACGATCGTGTCCCGGTAGACGTGATTTTTTCCGGCTTACCTATCATCCCGTGTGGATGATGATATTGAAGACGTTTCTAGAGCTTGGAAGAATCACTAACGATTCGTTAGAGAATTGTCCGCCTTGGACTCGTTCACAGAAGCATACAAGCAACTCTCTGGCTAGGCTTAGTCGGATGAGAATATGATATGGGAGCTCTCCAAGATTCTTCACAAAGCACGCCTACAAATTGAAGACGACGTGATACTTACACTCAAAGCTATACGGAGGAACGCGAGGATCTTGAAAAACTCTGGGGGCTACTGTTGTGGATATACCAAATGGGTATACCTACGGCATAGTCTCATACCAGCAAGCCCGGGTGGCCCACAGTTGGTGGTTAGGCCTACGGCATAATCGGGCGGCCCAGTTGCTGATAGACAAGACGGAGGTCCAGCCAGGAGATGGAAGGCGACGTGCCACCGCCTTAGATGGAAGCCGGAGCCTTGGAGGACACGAAGACTAGTTAGTATTAGTCTAGGACTCTATAACCGTATCCGGCTGGGACTCTCCATGTAAACCTAGGTCCTGGCATCCTTATAAGTCGGCTTACGGGAGCCTTTAGGGCACAAGCTAAACAATAGACAAGTGCATAGCACTACTCGCACACAGCGAACCCCCTAATCCTGTAACTCGGCGTATTGCCATAATAATGATTTATAGCAGGAGTAGGATCTCGCCACCGTCGTGAGATCTGAATCTGGGTAAAGTGTGTCACGCTGACCCGAACGCTCTCTGTCTTTCCTCCACGTCTCTAAACTCGCCGTTGGGATACCCCTATGGCGTACGTGTCGATAAAACCACGACAAAGATATAAGCGAAAGGGCGAAGCAGGAGGTGGGCCAAGGTGGCCACACCACCTGCTGGCATGGCCTAGGGGGGCCCGTGCTAGGGGTGGTGTGGGCCCTCTATGGCCCATCTTTGCCTCCCTTTCTGGCTTCCTTCGTCTTCTGGAAAAATAGGATTTTGCATATATTTTCTAGAATTTTCTGATCTTCGTGAATATTGCATCTGGACACCACTTTTTCTATCAGAATCCTGACTCCGGCAGTTCATCCTCCAAAAGTCATCCGTTATGCAAAAATAGATGAAATAACATAAGTATCACCTCTTAATATGAAATATATCAATGAATAACAGTAAATTATGATATAGAATAGTGATGCAAAATGGACGTATCAAGCCCTCTTGTTTACTTAGATTGCCACTTCCTTTCTGCAGCCCTTCATCCGCGACGTCAATCGCTTGGGCCAACAATACCTTTCCTTGGAGGGCGACCTCAAGCAACTCCAAGGTGCTTATATTTATCCTGTTCGATTGTGAGTACTAATAAGTACTGGTTGAGCTGACTTTTCTCCTTGTTGAATATTGTAGATCAGAACAATGAGGCCCTCTACAAGCTGAATGCACCAAGGCGAAGGATGTCGTGGAGGCCCTTCAGCACCAACAACAGGAGGCCCAGGACCGTGAGCAGCAGCTTGTGGCTGCCACAGCGTCTCGAGAGAAGGCCATGGCGGAGAAGCTTATGGCTGCTGCCAAAGCGCTATCCGGTAAATCACCATGTTCCTCTCGTTGAGTTTGCTTTTCGTCGAGTGTGGTTCCTTTGCCTCATCCGAAATTTTGCTGTGTTTTGTAGATGCTACTAGCGTTGCGTTTGATCGCAGCGTCTTGGAGCATGGGATCCCATGGCGGATGTCGTTGCAGCGATCGAAGATCGCTGCAGCTCTGCTGTGGAATCGCTAGGCAAGGCCAAGGAGGTCCTTGCCCGCTTCTACAAGGAGATCAATCCAAAAGGCATTGACCTTGACGATGTTGACTCCCTAGAGGAAGCCTTGGAGGGTGATGCCCTTGCGAGCTACAAGAGGGCGCAGAAGGGTGTGGGTGCCACCATGGGGCTGGCGATGGCGGTGGCGTCGGGCACGCAGCTGGATCTTCAGCAGATCACCTCTAGGATGCCGATGGTAGCGGATGGCACTGAGGTAGCATTTACTCTATTCGTCTCTTGCTGCAAGCACTTTGGCCCGAAGCTGATTGACCTCCTGGCCGCATATGCGCTGGAGCAGCAACGGGTGGCCAAGGCTAGAGTCTCGGAGTTCGAAGCTGCTCTGGATGCGGCTGCCTAGGTCTTCTGCATCATAGTTGTAGTAGTATTTTGATTTTTCTTTGCCCGTGCGCATGTAATGCTTCATGCTAGACAGGTTTACTCTACCACGTACTGGTTAGTTTATGTAAATATAAGTGTCTCTTTTGACTGCTGTCAAATTCCTTGATTTTTATACTCTGCTACTTGTACACCCTTAGGGTCCTTCGAGTGCAGAACCGTTGCTCACACCTCCTGGTTTGGTTGGTGCTCATCCGCCGCCGAGTGAGGCGTCGTAGTTGCCTGTGCTACGCGATCACATCAGAAGCCTGGAGAAGGATGTTCTCATGATCCGTGGTCATGCAGACGTTTGGAAATCCAAGACCGAACGGGCCTTTGCGAGAGAAGAATTTCTCCTTGAGGAATTGCGAAAAATCAGCGAGCAACTCCAGTGTAAGTCTTTATGATCCTCTTGTTATTTTCGATTGCACCGGACCTTCATGTCTTCTCATCTGATGCTTCTGCATGCAGCTGTGAATTTTCTTTCGAAGGAAGAGAAAGAGCGTGTTGCGTTCCGAATGAATTGCTTAACACAGCAGGAGTTGGAGGCTGGTGGCTTTTTCTGGATGGACCATGATTGAGCGATTGTTCTTGCAACAGTTCAAGACCGCGTCCATCAAGTGCTTCGGGTGCTGAAACGTGCGAGGTCGTCACTCGCAACAGTCTGGGCTACGATGTTTCCGTTGGATGCATCTCCCTCCAGCTTCTTGGGTTGCTTGGAAAGTTTCGCGATACGAGCGCCGTGAAGGATCTTGTGCGTCATTAGCTGGTGGCAGGTGTGAAGGCGGACCTATCACTTGTTTGGTTGCATCGTCGTGATGTTTACCTGGCAGAGATAGCAGCTGGGCCACCCCCTCCTCCGGATGGTATGGCCTGGGACATGTGTTCACATTATGCGGCAGTGGCTCATCATGCTGAAGAAATCGTAGATGTTTTCGAGAAGCAGACGAACGTCCTTCTCCAGCATGATTGAATCTTGTAAATCAAACGGAACAATGTAAAGTCTGTATATTATAGAGTGGGCTTTGGCGCCCTTGTAAAGTTGTATGTATTGGCATGCAATGCATTGTTTGACTATAGGTTGTGCATGTCCTTTTCGTTAGCCTGACATTGTCAACTACTCAGGGTTTATGCATTGTTGTCAATCGATGAAGTCGTAAGGTGAGGCGCAACCCCCGAGTGTTTTTAATGATGTAAATGTATGCAAGAGAGAAATTTTTGGGCCAAGAGACTTAGCTTTTATTCATCGTAATGTAGGAGGTACAGTGTTTGGCTGAGTATCCTAGATAAATAGCCTTATTGAAAGTAAAAGACAACTAAGGATAGAAGCGTCGCAGCTGTGCGACGTTCTAGGGGTTGGAGTATTCAACTCTAGACTCGACCTCCTTTAGGCGGTAGGCGCCACCTGGGATTACTTCAGTGACTACGTAGGGTCCTTCTCAGGGTGATTCGAGCTTCAGGTGCCCCTTCTGCTTGAGTCGCAGAACGAGGTCTCCTTCGATGAAGGATCTTGGGTGCAGCTGACAGCTGTGGTAGTTGCGAAGGCTTTGTTGGTACACTTCCATACGGGCCGCTGCGATGTCTCGAGCCTCGTCCAGCGTGTCGACGTCGTCTTCGAGTGCGACCGTTGATTCGGCTTCGCTATAGGCGATGACCCGTGGTGCCTTGTAGCGTACCTCCGCGGGCAACATGGCTTTGGATCCGTGCACCATGAAGAAGGGCGTGTAGCCAGTTGAGCTGTTTGGCATTGTGCGCAAGATCTAGAGAACGGAGGGTACCTCGTCTGCCCAGGCTCCCGCAAGCCTTTCGAGTGGGTGTAGCAACCACTTCTTGATACCGTGGCCGATGAGACTGTTAGCCTTTTTGACCTGACCATTGGTCTGCGGATGCAACATGGAGGCATATGTGAGGTTGATGCCGAGGTCTTCGCAGAAGTCTCGGAACTCCTTTGAGGTAAAGTTCGAGCCGTTGTCGGTGATGATGCTATGAGGCACTCCAAACCTGTAGACAATGGATTCAAAGAACTTGACAGCGGCGGCGCCAGATTGGTTAGTGACGGGCATGGCCTCGATCCACATTGTGAATTTGTCGACTGCCACCAGGAGGAAGACATGTCCTCCTGGCGAAGACTTTGGCAGCTTGCCGATCATGTCAAGTCCCCACTAGGCGAAGGGCCAGGCCAATGGTATGGGTCACAACTCCGAGCCTAGCGTGTGTGGTTTGTCTGCATACCTTTCGCAGGCGTTGCACCTCTATATGATGTCTTTGGCGTCGCTCATCGCTATTGGCTAGTAGAAGCCAGCTCGCAGAGCCTTGGTGAGGAGGGCACGACTGCCCGCGTGGTGGCCGCAGATACCTTCATGGATGTCGAGGAGGATGGTCTTCCCGTCACTATTAGTGACGCATCGCTGGAGCACACCCAAAATGCTGCGCTTGTACAGCTCGCCATTAATGATGGTGAAGGCCTTTGATCGGTGGGAGACCTGTCGGGCTTCCGTTGGGTCCTCAGGCAGCTGATTGTCCACAAGGATCCTAAAGTACGGCTGAGTCCATGTTCGATTTCCATGACCTGCATGAGGCTCACCAGTTCGACCTACGTATCGAGCTCTTCGGGTCCTTCGGCTTTCTCGGGTGTGCAACCCCCGAGTGTCTCGCGGATTTGGTTGTGTCCTTAGGGAATTTTCGCTTGATTGAGGGCACGCAGATCTATTCAAGGAACACACCTGGTGGTACTGGGGCATAGGTGGAGCCGATGTTAGCGAGCTTGTCAGCCTCTTCATTGCTTTCCCTGCCAACGTGCCAAAGCTTGTAGCCGTCAAAGTCTCCTTCGAGTGTGTTGTAGAGCGCACGATATGCGATCATGTTTGCGCTATGGGTGTCACACTCATTCATCGTCTGTTGGACGACGAGGTTGGAGTCACCGTATATGACGAGGCACGCGGCGCCGCACACTTTGGCCATCCACATGCCATGTAGGAGTGTCTCGTACTCAGCCTCATTGTTGGATGCATGGAACTTCATCCGAAAGACATATTTCATCTTATCCCCTTGGGGGACGTCAGTATCACTCCGGCTCCTGCTCCAGCCTCGTGTTTGGAGCCGTCGAAGTGCATCGTCCAGGACTGGGACATGTCCAGAGTGTCTGGTAGCTAGAGTTTCATCCAGTGGATGAAGAAGTCAGGAATCACCTGGGACTTGATGGCGGTGCGCCGCTCGTAGATGATGTCTCGAGGAGACAAATCGATGCCCCACAAGGCTACTCGCCCCATAGCTTCGGGGTTGTTCAGGATGTTTGACAGTGGTCCTTCATTGACGACCATGATCTGATGCTCCTAAAAGTAGTGGCACATTCGACGTGCCGTCATGAATATGCCACAGGCAAGCTTTTGGCAGTGGGATACCTTTGCTTTGTTGGCATCAATACCTCGCTGAGGTAGTAGACTAGGCGTTGTACCCCGTGGGTCTTGCCATTTTCGGGTCGTTCGACCACAAGGGCGGTACTTACCACCTGGTGCATGACTGCGATGTATAGCAGCATGGGCTCCCTCTCTTTTGGCATGACCGCCAGCGGAGAGCGTAGCTCGCCGCACGCTTGACTCATCAGCCGCTCACCTTATATCGAGATCGTTTTGCTATTTGATCTGTCGATTGTGCTCCTCGATAAGGAGCCAGTGGTAGCCCATTAGCATGTCACAAGGGGCATCGATTGGTAGAGGGTGAGTGCCTCGCATACCGTCACGCACCCTCTCCCACTCCTCGTTGGTGAGGTTGATCTCGTTACGAACACGGTGTATACCCTCAGTGCCTTCGGGTGCTCTGTTTCCGTTGGGATTTGGCGGGGGTGCCCTGTTTCCTCCGTTCTCAGCCTGCGGGTTGGGAGGGGGATTTGGTGGTGGCTCAGTGTCGTCATCGATGTTTCCATTGTGGATGACCGTGCACATGTAGCGCGGGAGGAGATTGTTACTCCCATGGCTTTCAGATCCGGAACCGTAGGTTCCTTCCTCCATATGAGGGTTGTAGAGGTCGGAGTTGCAGCTGCCGCCATCATCCGGATTGCTCGTCAGCGACGACATGCACAAGGCGCCGATTGGTGGCGCCCATGAGGAGGGCCTGGTCGATGGAGGTGGCACTTGCTCCGGGAGGCACAGGGTGCCAATCTTGCCCACCTAGAAGCAGAAGCTCCCGAACAGCATCTCGACTCCGTCTCCTACGGAATCGAAATTCTTGTGAGTGGCCAGAGAGTGGGTGGTGAAGTCAAAGGCGCCGAAGAGGAGGTGATTCTCCGTTTCCTAGGAATCATAGATCACGGTGGATGGGATCGTCACAACCGCATGATCAAATTCCCCAGTTCCCACAGACGGCGCCAATTGACAAGGGTTCGACTCGTCAATGCCCATTGTTATGGACTTGAGTTATGGAGAAGATGGGGATGCTAGAGATTGCGAGACGGTTAATAGACACGCAGCAAGGGGACACGAGGTTTACCCAGGTTCAGGCCCCGGAGGGAAAACCCTACTCCTGATTGTCTGTTCTTGATTGACGATGGAACCGAAAGTTATAGGGGGTGCGCAGATGCAATCTGGCGGGAGGTGTGTGTATGAGTTGGAGAGAGCCTCCTCGTTGTGCCCTCCTGGCCTTTACATAGATAGGCCAGGTACCGGGGGTAGGTCGAGTCGGTTACAAGTTAGGGTTTCACCCTTGAATATTCTATCTACATATTAGCCGTGTCCTTCAAGGAGTCGAACTTCTACCGGGCATGGGCTATCCGGAGTCTCCTTGGGCAGCAAGTCTTCACGTCGGCCTTCACTGGGCTGGACCAGTGTGGCATCCCGCAAAACCACTACTAGAAAATCGCGTTGAATTTGTGCATTGCATCGTCATCGTCATATGTTGTTTGTCAAAACTATTTTCGCAAAGCCCGTTTTGTTTTTAAAACGCCCCATCTTTAATCAAATATCAAACCCCGGGTCTCCGGATTATTTTTGCGTGTCTGATATCGGTTTGCAAACGGTGTTAATAAAACAAATAAAAATTATATTATTTTTAGTGGGGGCAGTCGAACGGGCCAGATCGACCCGAACGACCACCCCCAGGATTTTAAAATCGGTCCAACCTCTAAATCCTATAGCTACCCAGCTACCTACACCTAATCTACCCCCCAACCAGCCACCTCACCCCCTCCAACCAGGTGCTGACACCTCACCCTCTCCCTCCCCCTAACCAACCCAAAACTGCCACGTGGCCACACCCCTCTCTCTCCTCTCTCTCCCTCCAGCCCACATCCCACACCACCTGATCCATCCCACCACACAACGCACGCACACACGCCTGGCGAACGCCCCCGGTCCCCCCGCGTCCGGCCCCACCCTGGCCCCCTGCCCCCGCGTTCCTTCTTCCTCCTCCCGTCCCGACCCCCGCGTGACCCTCTTCTCCCGCATCCTCCCACCCTCGCCCCGCCGGCGACCGCCTCCGCCGCCTGCAGGCACCGCCGCCCCGCTACCCCTCTCTTCCCCGTCGCCGGCGCTCGCCTGCCCCAGTCGCCGCCGCCTCCCTCAAGCCACCGCCTCCCGCGCGCCCCCTCAAGCTCCCTCCGAGCGCGCCGCTCTACCCCGCGCCCCGCCAAGCTTCGACCGACGCCCGCCGAGCCGCCCCTTCTCCCGCGTCCTCCTCCCCGGCGCCGCCCGCGCCGCCAGCGACCCCTCTCCCCTCCGCCAAGCCCTGCCTCCCGACGACGCCGCCCCGCCGGCCTACCCCACGCCCCCACCGCGCGCGCGCCTCCTTCCCGAGCCGGCCCGCGTCCCCGTGGCCCCGCTCCGGCCTCCTCCGGCCCCCTCTTCTCCGGCAACCGCCCTCCCGCCGCCGTTCGCCTCCATCGTCGCCGTCCGCCGCCGGTGCCTCGGGCCCCCGCGCGACCACCTCCCCGAGCCTGGCCGTCGTCGGCGTCGACCTTTCCCCCGTCAAGCTCCGCCTCGGCCTGCGCCCTGCAACCGCCTCTCCGCTCGGGCCCTCCTCCGGCCTCCCCTGCTCATCCGCTAGCCGGCCGCCGCTGGCCCTCCTTCCCGAGGACCCTGCAGCGCCTCTGCTTCCTCTGGCCCTGCGACCTTCCCTCCCCTGCAGCGGGCTCGCGCTGTCCCGGCGTCCCTCTAACCCGGCCGTGCACCTCCGTCTTCGTCACGTGTACCTCCTCGCCACCATCGGGTTGCCCATGTACCTTTTCCTGGAGGAGTTGGTGTTACCGATGGGCTGTTTCTGTTTCAGAGATAATGGTGAGATGCGTGACCTGTGGTGGTTATGGTGTGCGGTGGAGTGTGGTAACATGGAGGATGCGTCTGCTCTAGCACCGTTTAAGCCGACACCGTCTTCTTTCGAGGAACCGCGCACTCGCGCATCCGGCAAGGCCTCCGGCATGGACCCACGTTCGCCACCAACAAGGAACCGATGATTGTCGGCATCCAAGATCTACACCACTCGAAGTACAAGGCCGAACCCGAAGACCTCCAAGACCGCCACCGGATCGACAAGCACTTCACCGTGGAACGCCAAGGCCTTCGTCCCGAACGCCATAACCGTCGACATGACCCGAAGACCACGGCGGCAACAAGATCTGCCCCGCTGTTCGAGAATGCTCCTGCCGAGAACGTTCCGTCGAACCCTGAACCCCAGATCCGAACCCCGAACCCCGGAACCCCAAGATCGTCGAACCCTAACGTGTGTGACCCTTTTCTCGAGCCCTATTTTATATATGTAATAACAATTGTTGCACATTAAATCATTCATCTCGCATGCATATCATGTGGTTTGGGGGCCTTATGCCGATTCACCTAATAATTAAATATGGGGCCCATATGCGGGCAAATCTAGTCACATCTCGGCCTCATTTAAATGGGTGTAGCGAACCTGGTACTATCTTCTGCCATGATATTACAACGTCTAAATTGCGGGGTAGCTAAACAACTTGAACCACCTAATTAATTGTCGGGACCCCGGTTCCACTTAATCTGACCTAATTGCATCGCACCTTGCCATGTCATACATCAAGCATGCATCATGCCGATCTTTTGCCGTAGCATTAAATATTGCATCCGGTGTTTATTCTAGTGATTTGCTTCTTCGCGGATAAGGCCGTTGAGTTGATGTGAGCTTCGCCCCGATCTTCGGATGAACCTTCGACAATGTTTTCAGGCGAGCATCTCCCCCTTTCTACCTATCTTACTTTTATAGTATTTATTCCCTCCTGTTGATCTATTGCTATCTGTGTTGCGATGCTGTAGTTTCCGTACCTGGATATACCGTGCAGCCCTATATTGCCTTGGACACATCCTATTACCTGTTGTTTGGTAGATAGATGGACTTGCGCGTCGTAGTCGCTTGCTCAAGTGTTGTTGCGTGTCGTCCAGTGCCACAGTTGTTGATGTATTGTCGCATGTTGTAGTTGGAGATGATCATGGTTTTACTTATCGTTCACTTTAATTCCTGTTTAACAACTAAAATTGAAGTAAGCAGAGGCATCGGTGGGTGATAGATAATAATTGGTTTCCGAACGCCCACTTGTGTCCCGTAGGACCCCGAGTACTTGATACCTGTTCCTTGATTTATCGCGCTATCCACATCCGGGAGGTATATGGGACCCCCCTGAGCCAGAGCTTGATTCAGTCTTATTTCTTGGGGCCACAAACTAGTTTGAGGTTTTATTTACGATCCTGTACCTATGCCATGCTTTACTGCTTTATTTACGATTGTGCGAGGAGCACACTGTACTGTTTAGGATCGGGACACGATTCCGCGGTGTCGACAAGCCCAGTTTTGGGTTCCCAGTCGTTCACAGCCGTCCACCCAAACCTTGAGTCCGTCTCGGATCTTGCTTACTTCGTTGCGGGTAGACTCCAAGGGGTGGCCCCTTGAAATATTTCTGAATCCTGTGATTGCTTTGTCGTGAAAGCCTCGTTGGGTTTTGATTTGGTTTTTCCGAGGTTGATCGAGTGTGTGTTGCTATTGGTGCACCCCGGCCGGGTAAAACTTTCTGAAAGCCGTGTCCGCGGTTATGGACGACTTGGAGCACAGTATCTCGACCATAGACAAGCATAACTAAAGTTTATTGCTATAAATTTGACTTTATAATGACTAGTAATTAGCTTCACTATAATGGAATGGCTAATTAATACTGCCCACAATTGCTTGTTTGGAGTGTCGCTTGCGACCATTGTACCTGACTAGTAAGTATGACAACTACAACGGAACGGCTAAATAAAAGTGCCAACAACTGCTGGGTTTTGGGTTGTCTCATGCTAATCAAGTCTGACTAGTAAGTGATGCCACTATAACAGAATGATTAACTAAAAGTGCCCACTGTTTACTTTATCAGGAGGAATATCTAAACCTGACTAGTAATTGCTGCAACGATAACTGAATAAGTAAAACTGCCAACTGTGTGAGTTCCTAGGTTGACTTCCTCGTTTGGTATCGAGGGGGAAACACCAGGATGGGTTTGTTTGATGTTAGTATCAGGCTGCTTCCGGATAGGTCTTTCTTACCCCTCTCTGATAACCGCCAGTTGTATCGAGTCTCTATAGGTTGTTTAGTGCATGTTGCCGCTGCCGCTTCAGTCCACCATACCTTTGTAGGCGAGGACCGCCGAATTCTAGTCTCGCCGTGTACTGGCCTCAGTACTGACGCTCCTCTTTTTCCTTT
Source organism: Avena sativa (assembly GCA_916181665.1). Classification (NCBI taxonomy): domain Eukaryota; kingdom Viridiplantae; phylum Streptophyta; class Magnoliopsida; order Poales; family Poaceae; genus Avena; species Avena sativa. Next base: position 204,950,943 of record OV702282.1, read on the forward strand.
GCCCTTGTCGGCACCCCTTTTGTTTAAGCAGGTTTTGAGATCGACGTCGTTAGCAGGGTTACCCTTCCGGCTTGGCCTGGGCAGGGTTATGGACGCCATTGGTTATTCTTTAGGGCTCTTAGCCCCATTTGCATCTTGTCCGTAGCTGGACGCACTATCGTTTTCAAGGTGATTTGGATCTTTGTATATTATATCTGTATTCTTGACTCATGGAGTCGCTGTTATATATATATCTGTTCTGTGGGTCCCATCGAGGACTGTTGTGTAATGTTATTACTTCGTTTTCCACCCGCACGAAAGTGCCTGGTGGGCACCTTTGAATCGTTTCTATGCGGGTTTGGCGGGTTTCGCTGAAACTTGCATAGGTCCGATTCTGAGGGTGTTACAACCAGGTATACCAATGCAAGGTACCCATGGGGCATATCCATGTCACATAGCAACCTAATCCTTCAACCATGAGATCATGTTAACCACCGTCACTGGATGAGTACTTTGATGACATCAAACGACACTTCCGTAACTGGGTGGTTATAAAGGTGGCATTAGGTATTCTGAAAGTATGTGTTGAAGCGCATGGATCAAGAGTGGGATTTGTCCATCCATATGACAAATAGATATACTCTGGCCCTCTCAGTGGAATGTCATCCAATTGGCTTGCAAGCATGTGACTAGGTCACAAGGGATGTCATATCATGGAACAAGTAAAGAGTACTTATCGGTAACGAGGTTGAACTAGGTATGGAGATACCGACGATCGAACCTTGGATAAGTAAATTATCGCGCGCAAACGGAATAAGTATCGTATCTGAATGGTTCATTCGATCACGAAGTTATCGTTGAATATGTGGGAGCCATTATGGATCTCCAGATCCCGCTTTTGCTTATTGACCGGAGAGGTGTCTCGATAATGTCTGCATAGTTCATGAACCGTAGGGTGACACACTTAAGGTTCGATGTTGTTTAAGTAGATATGGAATATGAGTTGGAGACCGAATGTTGTTCGGAGTCTCGGATTCAATCCAGTACATCACGAGGAGATATGTAATGGTCCGGAGAATAAGATTCATATAAGGAAAGTCAATTTCCGGGGTTCGGAAATGTTTTCGGTGTTTTGACTGGAAGCTTCTACAATGTTCTAGAAGGACCACCAATGGGTCCACCACTCCGGGAGGGGCCACTTGGGCTATGGCATGCCATAGGGGCCCTAGGGGACAGCCGCACCAAGCCCAAAGGGGCCAACCGTCCAGCACTAGTAAATAGGGGGAAATCCTAATTTGGTAAGGGGAAACTTGGGGGCAAGTTCCCACCTCTCCCCCTTGGCCACCGAGTTGGGGAAGGACTCAGCCACGGGTGGGAATTCTGGCCGCATCCCCCATATATATAAGGAGGGGTGGGGGCGCACCCTTGCCCACTTACCTCAACCCTAGTCACCGGCCTCCTCCCTCCTCCACCGTCCTGCTTCGTCTCAGGCGAAGCCCTGCAGAAATTCTTCTCCTCCTCCACCACCACCATGCCGTCGTGCTGTTGGGATTCTGAGGGGATATACTACCTCCACTTCTTGCTAGAACGGGAAGAGTGATGCGGCTCAAATCACTGTAGAGCTTCGTTGGGAGACCCCAAGAAGAAGGTATGATGAGTACAACATCAAGTTTTTCCCTCGGTAAGAAACCAAGGTTATCGAACCAGTAGGAGGAAGGAAACGACTCAAAGGTGTTCCTAGCAACTGGAAACCTACTGATGCGCTCAGATCAATGTAGAGCTTCGTTGGGAGACCCCAAGAGGAAGGTATGATGAGCACAACAGCAAGTCTTCCCTCAGAAACAAAACCAAGGTTATCGAACCAGTAGGAGGAAGGAAACGACCCAAAGGTTTTGTTAGAAACTTGGAAACCTGCACAACACAAACTCAAGACTTTGCCCCAACGAATAGTGAGGTTGTCAATCTCACCGGTTTGTTGAAAACAAAGGATTAATTGTATGGTGTGGAAGGTAATGGTGGTTTGCAAAAAGCAAATAGTAACAGTGGAAGATGTATCAATGGTAAAGATTGGACCGGAGTCCATAGTTCACTAGAGGTGTCCTCCTTAAGATAAACAAACATGGCATGATGGGTAAACAAATTACAGCAGGGCAATTGACAGGACAGAGGAAAGCATAACAATGCAATACTAGACATTCATGATCCTATGAGATTTTATTGGGAAATACAACAAGATACATAGACCGCCATCCAACTGCATCTATGACTAGTAATCCACCTTCAAGTTATCATCCGACCCCCTCCAGTATTAAGTTGCATGCAACGGATAACTGTTTTAAGCAAAGTGTGTAAGGTAAACAATCTACTTGTTCTATGAACAAGAGACCGTTGTTTTCTCCCTAGTAGCAATAGAACATCTACAACCTTAGAGATTTCTGTCACTTCCCTAGATTAAATAGAGGCATGAACCCACTATCGAGCATAAATACTCCCTCTTGGAGTCACTGGCATCTACTTGGCCAAGATAGCTACTAGAAACGGAGAGCATGCAAGATCACAAACAACACAGACATGATAGAATCAATAAGATAGAACCACTAATCAATCTGACATAGTAATATCAGTATCCATCGGATCCCCGCAAACACAACATGCATGATCACAAATAGATGATCTTGATCATGAACAGAGCTCACAAGATCTAAACATGGTAGCCCAAAGAAGGAGAAACAACCATCTAGCTACTACATGGACCTGTAATCCAAGGTGGAACTAATCACGCTTCATGCCGGAGACTGGCATGATGATGAAGAAGGCCTCTAGGATGATCTCCCCTCTAGAAGGGTGCCGGGAAGAACTTCAGATTCCACCGATCTAGGGACGATGGTGGCGGCGACTACGGGTTGTTTCCCTGAAGATTGATCGGGTACTTAGGGTTTTGGTATTGTGGGCTTCTTATAGGCGAAGAGGCGAGGTAGGGACACCCAGGGTGGCCGCACCCCCTAGGAGCGGGCCATGCCTGGCCGCGCGGCCAGGGGGTGTGGCCCCTTGGTGGCTCTTCTCCGTCTCGTCTTCTGGCTCCATGTTCCCCAAAGTAAAATATTGACTTTGGCTTTTGTCCTGTCCAATTCCGAGAATATTGATTTTCTGCCTTTTTGGAACCAAAAATAGAAGAAAACAGGCAACTAGCCCTGTGGCATCTTGTTAATAGGTTAGTCCCAGAAAACATATAAAAATACGTCAAAGTGAAGACAGAGCAAAGCAAAGTAGATACTAAACAAGCATGGAACATCAAAAATTATAGATACGTTTACGACGTATCAAGCATCCCCAAGCTTAACTCCTGCTCGTCCTCGAGTAGGTAAGTGGTAAAAAGAATAATTTTTGAGGTGACATGCACCATCAAAATCAAGATCAAACCATTTGCAAGCATTGAAAGTTGGGATGAAAGAACTCTAAACATGAGCATGAAAGATGGAGTTCTAACTGTAAGACAAAGTAACTATGCATGCAACATGAAAGGTTACAAACAAAGATCATGAATAACAATGCATTGAAAGATGTTTGTTTGTTTCACATATAGAAAACATAGCATAGTGGCATTCATCTTGTCCCTCATGGAGTAGCAAATAAATGCATAGGACACCTTCAAAGTTCATAAGAGTGACTAGATACAAATAGTTCATGAGAAAGCAATATCAACAATATGTATCAATCAATAAGTTTTGGGACAATGCACATAGAACTAAGAATGGCAACTATGCTCTCTTAATTGGTGCCTAAGGATAGAAGGTGGAGACTCAATATAATGGTGTAATAAAGGCCCTTCATAAAAAAAGGGAAGCAGGGATTTCAAGTCTCATAAAGAGCTTCCAAAAATTATGGTACTTGTTAGATTTCAACTCTCATTTCCCCGATCATAAGCATCTTAAAGTGATTAAGGTTAAAGTGAACAAACTATGGATTATATGCTTAACAAAGTATAAGTTGGCAATCTCATGTCCCTTTAATATGAGGGCCGCTCCTCATGCTACTCAACTTTAGTCACCTGTAATTTCTTGTCATAGTAAGTACATGTGTATCATAGATAACCGCCAACGGGGTACCCCTTGCACATGATACAGGAGCTATCCAATAATCGAAATGACAAGTCAAGCTGACAATGAGAATCTCAGCAATCTTCTTATTTACCATGGGAAAATGGTGCTATTTTCTATATTCCCTCTTTTCAATATGTCTCTTTTTATAAGAATAAAGATTCATAGATTTCTCACTATGGTGATGTTGAAAGTTTCCACCATGATTAGGCATGGCTTAGGCTAGAGGCCCAGACGTTTCTCTAACACACATTCATAACTCCATGGAATTACAATCTCCCCTTTTATTTCTCTCCAACGACATCCATAAACAAAAGAGCATGATATCAACTATGTACAATGTGCAAGTGCAATGTTGAAAGCGTTCCCCATGACAGCATGGTTCTGCTAATTCCAACGTATAAGTGCAAGCATATACAACATAGATGACACAATGGTTCAAGTTTATTTATGGGCAAGAAAAATAAAGTGTGCCATCAAGTTTGTGAGAGCTTTAATCACTAAGTTTTCACATAACAAAGTGCCTTTTTAATCGGAAGATAGATAAAACAAGAATATACTTGGAATGGTGTAACACGCCATGCATAGGAATTTATAGTGGACACTTTGGAATAACTTGGTTTCTTGGGAGTTCGATGCATGAGTAGATCTTACTCATACAAGTGGAGGCTAGCAAAATACTGGGATCGACCAACTAAGAGAGCAATAATGGCCATAATCATGCAGAGCAACAAAACATTACAAATCAAAGCATAAAGTGGTACTACAATTCAAAAACTAAATGATCATAGAGGCTATGGTGACTGGTTCATAGTCATAACATGGTGTGAGCATGTGCCAAGTCAACCCAAACAAATCATCAAAGGAGAAAACCACAATACTATGCTTTTCTATGCTAAAACAACGCATGATTCCTTCAAGGCACATTAAGCAATCCTAATTGTTTAGAAAAAATCATGCTACAACAATAATCACTAAGCATAAGGTCAAAACAACATCTAGCATGACATGATAAAGTCTAAGTCACAGTCAAAGCAAACTCCTCTTGTACTATTCAAGCAAGAACTTTCTACTCCTTTCCAACACCAATCAACTTATTTGCAACAACACAGCGAGAACGGGGGTCCAAACTACTTTATTAAATCAAACTAAGCAAACAAAAACCAAAAACAAAAACTAAGACGCTCCAAGAACAACACAACTTGTGCATGAAACAATAAAAATGAAGTGTCTAGAAAGACCTGAGATTTTTATTGATGAAGGGGATGCCTTTGGAATCCCCAAGCTTTGACACTTGTACCTCTTGAATATTTCTTGGGGTGACACGGGGTGGCATCCCCAAGCTTGATCTTTTGTCCATTCTTCATCTCATTACATCATTCTTTCTCTACACCTGCAAATTTTCCTTCATACAAAACTTCACACAATCTTCATTAGCAACATTAGTGTATTCAAAAGATAATAGACCTTTTGTTTTTAGTTTTAGAATAGCAAAACTTTCACTAAAAAACACAAGCTACTGTACCAATTCCCTCAAAAAGATCAATTTCCCAAAAAGAACCCAAAAAGGAATCAACAAGAAGCAAATGCAAATAATGGCAGAAGTTTGTCAAAACAGACCAGCAGGTAGAAACCGAATTTTTTGAAGATCTTATGTTGCTCAAATAAAAAGGTGTTGAACTAATGAAAGTTATCTAACAACCTGGGGGATTTATTCAGATAATTACAGATCAATCTGACTTACAGAGATTTTACACGAATTTTTACGGTGGAGCACAAAAATCTGTTTCGGGACAGCAACTCCCCAAATCTTACTTCCCTCTCATTAGAGGTTATTCTTGGCACAAAAAGCAAATAAAAAGGATAAGGAGAGGTCATTACTGAGGTAATAACTTCCAAGACTCAAGAAAACTATTGGGTTATCTCCCAAGAAGTACTTTTCTTTAACGCCTTCAAGTTAGGCATGATAGTTTGAGAAGATGCTCACATAAGAAATATGAATTTAAGTAAAAAAGAGCATCAAGGAGCAAATTAAAAACACATTTAAGTCTAACCCTCTTCCTGTGCATAGGAATCTTGTAAAGAATCAAGTCATGAAATCACAAAGCAATAAGCATAGGAAAGCAAAACAAGTGCAACTTCAAAACATTTAACATAAAGAGGGGAAACTTAATATTGTTGAGATACATTAGACCATGTTTCCCTCTCTAATAATAACTTTCAGTAGCAACATGAATAAAAAATAAATAATATAACTATCACATAAAATATTCTTATCATGAGCCACATGCATAAAATAATTATTACTCTCCACATAAGCATAGTCATTCTTATTAATTATAGTGGGAGCAAATTCAACAAAATAGCTATCATTATTATTCTCATCACCATAATCATCAAATATAGGAGGCATATTGTAATCACAATCAATTTTCTCCTCAATAGTAGGTGGACTGAAAATATCATATTCATCATTGTAATCATCATATATTGGAGGTTTGGTATCATCATAAGCAATAGAATAGCTATCTTCCAAAGCTAGGGAACTAAAAAGATCATTTTCATAAAAACTAGCTTCCACAAGCTTAGACATTTCCGTAGCATTAGCAATAATGGTGTTCAAAGAATTCACACTAATAACATTGCTATTTGCATGCAAATAAAGTTCCATAGGTTTTGTAATTTTCTCTTCAAACACTTCATGTCCTAACTCAAGATAAATACTATGAAGCTCTCTAATTTTGTTGTTGTTTTCCATTAAGCCTAACTAGTGAAAACAAGAAACAAAAAGACAAAATTGCAGAATCTAAAGGAAATAACTTCGAGCACTCACACCGGAGGATGTGAGTACCTTTTACCTTACCTCCCTGGCAACGACGCCAGAAAAAGGCTTGATGCGGCTCAGATCACTGTAGAGCTTCGTTGGGAGACCCCAAGAGGAAGGTATGATGAGTATAGCAGCAAGTTTTCTCTCGGTAAGAAACCAAGGTTATCGAACCAGTAGGAGGAAGGAAACGATTCAAAGGTGTTGCTAGCAACTAGAAACCTGCACAACACAAACTCAAGACTTTGCCCCAACAAACAGTGAGGTTGTCAATCTCACCGGTTTGCTGAAAATGTGGAAGGTAATAGTGGTTTGCAGAAAGTAAACAGTAAAAGTGGAAGATGTATCAATGGTAAAGATTGGACTGGGGTCCATAGTTCACTAGAGGTGTTCTCCTTAAAATAAACAACATGGCATGCTGGATAAACAAATTACAGCAGGGCAATTGATAGGACAGAGCAAGGCATAACAATGCAATACTAGACATTCATGATCCTATGAGATTTGATTGGGCAATACAACAAGATACATAGATCGCCATCCAACTGCATCTATGACTAGTAATCCACCTTTAGGTTATCATCCGAACCCAAGCAACATATAACTGCTTTAAGCAAAGTGTGTAAGGTAAACAATCCACTTGTTCCATGAACAAGAGATCGTTGTTTTCTCCCTAGTAGCAACAGCACATCTACAACCTTAGAATTTTTTTTCACTTTCCCAGATTAAATAGAGGCATGAAACCACTATCCAGCATAAATACTCCCTCTTGGAGTCACTAGAATCTACTTGGCCAAGATAGCTACTAGAAATGGAGAGCATGCAAGATCACAAACAAAACAGACATGATAGAATCAATAATATAGAACTATTAATCAATTTGACATAGTAATCTCAATATCCATCGGATCCCCGCAAACACAACATGCATGATTATAAATAAATGATCTTGATCATGAACGGAGCTCACAAGATCTAAACATGGTAGCACAAAGGAGGAGAAACAACCATCTAACTACTACATGGACCCGTAGTCCAAGGTGAAACTACTCACGCATCATACCAGAGGCTGGCATGGTGATGAAGAAGGCCTCTGGGACGATCTCACCTCTGACAGGGTAACGGGAAGAGCTTCAGATCCCCAGATGTAGGGACGATGGTGGCGGCGGCTACAGACTATTTTGTGGAAGATTGATCGGGTCCTTAGGGTTTTGGTATCGGGGGCTTCTTATAGGCGAAGAGGCAAGGCAGGGTGGCACCCAGGGTGGCCGCACCCCCCCAGGCGCGGGCCAGGCCTGGCCGTGCGGCCAGGGGATGTCGCCCCTAGTGGATCCCCTTCGTCTCTTATTCTGGCTTCGTGTTCCCCACGGCAAAATATTGACTTTGGCTTTTGTCCCGTCCAATTCCATGAATATTGATTTTTTGCCTTTTCTAGAACCAAAAACAGAAGAAAACACGCAACTGGCACTGTGGCATCTTGTTAATAGGTTAGTCCCAGAAAACATATAAAAATACCTCAAAGTGTAGACAAAGCAAAGCAAAGTAGATACTAAACAAGCATGGAACATCAAAAATTATAGATACGTTTATGACGTATCAAAGAGGAAGGTCTTCATCGACTCTGTACGTGTGACCGAGTGCGGAAGCACCGCCGGAATGCGCCGCCGGAAGGATCATCTACGCAATCTTGAGATCGGCAAGTGATCGACTACAACAACCATGAGATCCGATCTCGTTAACGCTTTGGATCTACGAGGTTTAGTTCTCTTCAATCTCGTTGCACCGATCTTGTAGATTAGATCTTGGTTTTGCCATAGATTAGATCTTGGTTTTATGTGTTCTTGCGATAGATTTTTTTGTTTTCCATGCAAGGAACCCTACACCTCCATGCCCTCTTCTCTGGACGCGACACTCCCTGGAAGCGTTGGAACCGTTAGAGCTACATGTGCGCATGCTCGCACCCCTCGACGCCCTCGTGGCGCGGCTTTTAGGCCCTGATCCCCATGTACTGCACCATTAAACGGGTGGTGCCGGGTGATGGGACTTCCACCTCGGTTTGGTTTGACTCATGGACATCCCTTGGCCCGCTCGTTAACACCTTCCCCTCTGCCGTCTCCCACTGCCTCTCGCCCGAGTTGACGAATGCTGAGGCTAGAGGTGAAGGCGCCCCTGCATCCCGCTCTAGTCACGCATCTCCGCTCAAAGCGGAAGCGGAACTAGAATTCCTCCATGGTCACCTCCGCTTCCTGCGCCTCTCGGGCGATCCTGACTGCTGTGCTGCCATCTTTGGTGCCTCGGGCGAGTTCCGTACCGGTGATGTGTATCGTGTGTTGTGTTCTTCCGGGTGCACCGTGTCGTACCAAGGGATCAACTGGGGGAACTTCGCACCGTCGCGGGTGCGCGTGTTCTCCTAGATTTCATGCCTAGGACGGACGAGAATGCGCGCCCACCTGTTCCACTTAGGTGTGTCCGCTCTCTGCACTGCCCTTTCTGCCTGACGTTCTAGAGGATCTGAAGCACTTGTTTGTGTGGTGCCCTCACCTCTCCACTGCGGTGACCCAGCATACCACGGCATGTGTATTACACTATAGTCATTGACATGACATCCACAGAACACCATCTCGTAAATATCACATCCCTTAGAGTGGTACAACAGAATTGCGGGTCCAAATTACAAACATACACACAGTATTATTACAATACCGGAAGTTCAAGACTTCCAAAAGGTTCAACTTACAAACCAAAATATAAGTGTTTGGCAGAAGTTTCAAGGTGAAATTTAAACTCCAAATTGATCTCAACAACTTATTGCTATATATTGTTCATGTTGCTCGGCTCAATTGGCTCCTAGGACTATAGTAATTATTCTGACTCTTGGTACTCTCCTCCGTAGACGATGTCGTAGTCCTCCCCTTCTACGGCTCCATACAAATTGGGATCTTCATAGAAGACCTCCTCTTGGTTCTCAGTTGCATGCATTGGAATATCTTCGGGATCCTCAGAGTCTAAGCAAGGATTCAAAGGAAAGGGTGAGTAACAGCGTTACCCAGCAAGTTCATTATATGCAAGGTGGGAAGTTTGATGCTCTGTCTACCACCTTGGACTATGAGACCTTGGCACTGTGCAGTTTTTGTAAATTTTTCTTCAAAGATTGATTTTTATTATGAAAATCTATGACCATCAGCCTTCACAGGTTGACCAGAACTTTCATGGAGTTCCTTTCCTGTCGCGTTCGTAGCTCCTTCTCGGAACAGGGAATAACAAGTTATGGTTCTTACAGTTTGCAGAGGTGTGTTACTTTACCCATGAGAGATCAACTTCCTTGTTGCACAACCGGGCGTACTTTCCCGTCGACAATCCCATGATGTGGGGCCCAGTAGTTGGTCCAAGCCAATCACTGCCCTCTTCGCGACCTCATATGTTTGCACGATCCTTCGGGGACGGCTCACCTCCGTTTAAGCCCCCTTTCAGGTAGGCTAAAACCCTGATGAGTTCCCAAAGACTCTATGACCTGGTGATGCCCGGGCAAGTACCCTTTAAATGGACTATACCCCTAAACACCATTCATAGATAATCTAGACACCAAAAGTGTGGGGCATAAGGGTGCCCACCCATATGTTCTATCCTCACAAGGAATCACAACGTCACGTTAAGGTTGTCTTGCCTCCATACGAGAGGAAAAGGATACAACTGACTTCTCCGTCCCATTCCAAATCTCCTGGTTAACTCGTGATATACGGCGCTAGAATCACTGATGTCATGGGTTATTAATCCCTAGTTGATCATCATTGTTGCAGATATAAACCTAAGTTCTATTTCTTCATTATATCATCACTTAGGATGATACCTAAGTTTTATTTATTTTGAGAAAATAATATTTTCTTTCTCTGGAATATAGATGATAACACACAATTTGCAAATACTTTCATAAAGACTCTTCAAAGGACATGAGCAAGCGATGAACTTTCCTTGTGATTGCAAGGTAGTGAAGTCGGATGCTTGCACTGGACCTTGAGCTTCTATGTCTACAAAACATCATTATTGCCCGGTAAGGACAATATTTAAAGAGGCAAAATGATTATGCAAAGTAATGTAATACATCATTTATTTTTTTGTGTTCTACCCATTATTTTAGTTACAAAAGATTCCTTTAAGTAGTAAAGGATTTATAAATATTAACTTTTAATATTTATTGAATATTGTATTTTTATTTTATTTTATTTGATTTGATTTTTATTTATTTAATAATTCTTTTAAGAATTATCATTTAAATACAAGAATTTATTTTTATGATATTAAACATTTATTTAGTATTTTATAAAAGACTACAACATTAATATATAATAAAAGTGTTTTTTATTTATTTTTATCTTCTTTCTTTAATTTTATAAAATTTCATAGTAAATTTATATATTATAAAATTGTTAATAAAAATTATATACATAAAAATTTATTTCTTAATTTATTTAGATAGATTGGATTATTGTGAATCCAAAAATATTTTATTTATAATTTTTAGATTTTTAGTTTATTTTCTAGAATTTATTTAAGTTCAGGGGTATTTTGGTCTTTTCTTAATTATTAAAACTTTCTTTAGGTTGTTGGGCTGGCTTTGTTGGGCATATTGGGCCATTTTGGCCCAAGTGGTCAGAACCAAAAAGGCTCCCCAAAGGGTTGGCCCTCTCATCCCACTCTCCCTGTCCTTCTCTCTCGTCCCCCTCTCTCCTTCTTCTCCCTTGACCCCGTGGTTGTCGATACCATCGCCGGGCAACTCACGCCGTTGTGGTCCTCTCCGGCCACCGCCGTAGTGCATGGCGTGGTTGCTGACCCCGCTCCTTCATTTGTCCATTTCGATTTGGCTTTGGGGATCTCCGGTGGCCAGGCCGGCTTCGTCCCGAAACCTAGGGTTTGGGGTGGTGCTGGTGCTGCCGCCGCCACGCCCGTGGTGCTGTGGGTGTTCTGAGGTTGTTGGGGTGGTGCTGCTCGCCCTCAAGCGTCATTGTGGTCGCCGCCTCGTCTCGGTGCGGGTTGCAGCGCCCCTTGGGGTGTTCCCCGTGCCGCCGTGTTCATTGACCCCTCTGATTCCTCTTCTCGGCCGCAGCTACAACCTCCAATAAGTTGTTCTTTCTTACCTCTCGTGCTCTCTGTACTATGCCACCCTATCCTGTGTGTTTCTAGTGGCTACCCCTAATTAGGGTTCATGTACTGATTAGGGTTCATCCCTCTGTTGTGGTTATATATGATGAATTGATATAAGTAGTAATGGTCACTGAGGTTGGTGAATGGTTGTTTGATGTGGATTATGGTTTATGATTGGGCTTTGGTGATGCTAGTGGCTTACCAGACTAATTCCAGTGGTAATTGTTGGAGATATGCCCTAGAGGCAATAATAAATATAGTTATTATTATATCTTTGTGTTTATGATAAATGTTTACATTCATGCTATAATAGTATTAACAAGGAAACATTAATACTTGTGTGATTTGTAAACTTAAATTGAAGTCCCTAGTAAAGCCTCTTTATAATACTAGCTTGTTGGTTAATAAATGATTGTGGTTTCCCTATCATGAACATTGATATGTTATTAACAACAAGATCATATCGTTAGGAGAATGATATGATGGACATACTCCTATAGATAAGCGTAGCATAAAGATCAAGTCATTTTAATAGTTCAATTGCTATATGCTTTCTGATACATAGTAACCTAATTCCTTCGACCATGAGATCATGTATATCACCTTCACCGGAAGGATGCTTTGATGACATCAAACACCACACCGTAACTGGGTGGCTATAAAGGTGGCATTGAGTGTTCGGAAAGTATTGGTTGAGACACATGGATCAAGAGTGGGATTTGTCCATCCATATGACGGATAGATATACTCTGGGCCCTCTCGCTGAAATGTCATCCAATTAGCTTGCAAGCATGTGTCTGGCTCACAAGGGATCACATATCACGGGAACGAGAAAAGAGTACTTATCAGTAAGTGGTTCATTTAATCGCAAAGTAATCGTTGAAATATGTGGGAGCCATATGAATTTCCAGATTCCTCTATTGGTTATTGTTCGGAGAAGTGTCTCGATCATGTCCGCATAATTCACGAACCGTAGGAAGACACACTTAAGGATTCGACGTTGTTTGAGTAGTTATGGAATGATGAGTAAGAGACCGAATGTTGTTCGGAGTCTCGGATGGGATCCGGGATATCACAAGGAGATCCAGAATGGTCCGGAGAATAAGATTCATATAAGGAAAGTCCTGTTTCGGGGTTGGAGAATGGTTCTGGTGTTTTCATTGGGAATGTTCTAGAAGGTTCCAGAATGTCCGGCACTCCGAAGGGGAAGGGTACATGAATGTGTCATACCAAGTTGGAATGATTGCATCATGTACTAGGTGTCATCGCTGAACAAAATAAAGGGTTTAATCAAATCCTAGTTTGAAAAGTCAAACGCCAATTTGAAAAGTCAAACGACTATTTTGGGAAGTGGAGGGGAAGGTGGAAACCGAGTTGGGGAGGAGTTCCTCCCCTCCACCGCCGGCCCCCTTGGGAAACCGAGTTGGGGAGGGACTCCCCTCCCCTGGAGCGGCCCCTCCACCTATATAAGGAGGGGCAGGGATGCCCCTCCTAGACCCCAACACCTCCACCCGCAAACCCTAGCCCTATGCCGCCGGCCCTCCTGCAGCCGCCGCCCTAGGGCAAGCCGCCGCCGCCTAGCTAACCCTAGCTGCCGGCCAAGCCTCCTCCTTGGTGTGTCTAAACCCTAGATCGCCGAGGATCTCTCTCATAGTCCACCATACTCGCTCCGGCTTAAGGCGAAGCCCTGCGAGATCTTCCCTCTACTTCCGGTACCACGCCATTGTGCTGCTGGAATCGCGAGGAGAGTGCTACAACCTCCGCTACCTGCTGGAACAAGGGAGAGGAAGGTCTTCGTCGAGTACCGAATGTGTGACCGACTGTGGAAGCGCTGCCGGAACGCAGCGCCAGAAGGATCATCTACGCGATCTTGAGATCGGGAAGAGTACGACTACATCACCCACGAGAATCCGCTCTCGTTAAACACTTTGGAATCTTCGAGGGTGAGTTATTCCATCAACTCGTTGCTACAATCTAGTAGATAGATCTTGGCTTGTTTGTTTGTATGCGATAGAAAATTTTTGTTTTCCATGCTACGAATCCCTATAGTGGTATCAGAGCTGTGTCTATATGTAGATCTGTTGCACGAGTAGAACACAATGGTCATTGTGGGCGTTGATGCTTTTATTTTCGATTGCTTCTTGTGTACTTTGCATCTTGCGGGATGTTGGGATGAAGCGGCCCGGGCTAACCTTACATGACATCGTTCATGAGACTTGCTCCACGCTTGACATGCAACTTGTATTGCATAAGTGGCTTTGCGGGTGCCTGTTTCTCCCAGCATAGTTAAGATTCAATTTACAACGGGTGATTGTCAATACTAGTATCAATGTTGTGGTTCTTGTTCGTAAGTTAGAACGACACTTATTGAAAGCCACAAACCACGTAAAACATGCAAAGAAAGTAGAGGCGTCTAACATTGTTTTCCAGGGGTGTGCTGTGATGTGATATGGCCATGATTGTGATTGTATTTGATGTATGCAATGTTCCTTATTGTAAGTTGGCAACTGACAGGAGCCATATGGTTGTCTTTAATTTTTTTAAGACCCGCGTGTCTATTCAAAGTAGTTGTAATAGTTGAAGCCGGTGGACGACAACCATGGAGAAGCGCCATTGACCTTGATGCAATGCCGGTGATGATGGAGATCATGTCCGTGCTTGAAGATGGAGATCGGAAGCACAAAGAAGAAAGGCCATATCATATCACATATTATGAATTGCATGTGATGTTAATCCTTTATGCATCTTGTATTGCTTAGTTAACGACGGTAGCATTATAAGATGATCCCTCATGCACATGAATTTCAAGTCATAAAGTGTTCACCCTTGGTTAGCACCGTTGCTAAAGCTTGTTGTTTCGAAGCACCACGTGATGATCGGGTGTGTTAGATTCCGCAAGTGTATACAACGTGAGCAAGCCAGATTTGCTCATGCGGAAACTAAGGTTTAATCTTGACGAGCCTAGCATGTACAGACATGGTCTCGGAACACGGATCACCGAAAGGTAAAGCATGAATCATATAGTAGATATGATGAACATGTCGATTGTTCGCCATTGAAACTATATCAACTCTCGTGATGATCGGTGTTGATTTGGTGGATTTGGTTCGTGTGATCACTAAAACAATGTGAGGGATATTGTTTTGAGTGGGAGTTCACCTAGATTAATTTAACTATTAATTATAACTCAATTTGTCATAAACTTAGTCTAAACTATTGCAAATATATTGTAGATCAATGGCGGCCCCTACCATCAATTTTAATGCGTTCCTAGAGAAAGAAAAATTGAAAAACAATGGAAGCAACTTCGCGGATTGGTTCCGCAATTTGAGGATTGTCCTCACAGCTGGTAATTTGACCTATGTGCTGGATGCACCGCTGGGTGACCCACCTGCAGCTACTGCTACCGATGAAGTAAAGAATGTTTACCTCGCTCGGAAGACTCGGTACTCCACATTTCAGTGTGCTATCTTGTATGGTTTAGAATCGGAGCTTCAAAAAAGGTTTGAGAATTCATACCCACATGATATTGTCCGTGATCTCAAATTGATCTTTGAGACTCACGCGGCGATTGAGAGCTATGAGGCTTCTGAAAAGTTCTTTAACTGCAAGATGGAAGAGGGCAGCTCCGTCAGTGAGCATGTGCTTAAAATGTCTGGGCACGCAAACAAACTTCAAAGCTTGGGTATAGTGATTCCTAATGCTTTGGGGATTTACCGTGTCCTCCAATCACTACCACCAAGTTACAAGAACTTTGTGATGAACTACAATATGCAAAACATGAACAAGCAGTTGCCAGAATTCTTTGCCATGTTGAAATCTGCAGAAGTGGAGATTAAGAAAGAGCACCAAGTGTTGATGGTCAATAAGACCACCAAATTCAAGAAAGGCAAGTCTAAGCAAAAGGGACACTTCAAGAAGGGTGGTAAGAAAGTTACCGCGCCGAGAAAGAAGACCAAGGCTGGACCCAAGCCTGATACTGAGTGCTTTTACTGCAAGGGAGAAGGTCACTGGAAGCGGAATTGCGCAAAGTACTTGGCGGATTTGAAGAACGGCAACATAAAAAAGAAAGGTATATCCGATATACATGTTATTGATGTGTATCTCACTAGTACTCCTAGTAGTGCCTGGGTATTTGATATTGGTTCGGTTGCTCATATTTGTAACTCGAAACAGGTGCTGCAGAATAAACGGAAGCTAGCGAAGAACGAGGTGACGATGCGCGTGGGAAATGGATCAAAGGTTGATGTGATCGCGGTCGGCACTCTACCCCTTCATCTACCATCGGGATTAGTTTTATACTTAAATAATTGTTATTTGGTGTCTGCGTTAAGAATGAACATTATATCGGGATCTTGTTTATTGCGAGACGGTTACTTGTTTAAGTCCGAGAATAATGGTTGTTCGATTTATATGAGTAATATGTTTTATGCACATGCACCTTTGATAGATGGTCTATTCTTATTGAATCTCGATAGTGGAAATACACATATTAATAACATTGAGGCTAAACGTTTGAAATCGAGCGATAACTCGACCTATATGTGGCACTGTCGTCTTGGTCACATTGGAGTGAAGCGTATGAAGAAACTCCATTCCGATGGACTTCTTGAATCACTTGATTTCGAATCACTTGAAAGATGCGAATCATGTCTGATGGGTAAAATGACTAAGACTCCATTTTCTGGTATGATGGAGCGAGCTACGGACTTATTGGAAATCATACATACCGATGTGTGTGGTCCAATGAGTGTAGCATCGCGCGGTGGTTATCGTTATGTTCTTACCTTCACGGATGACTTGAGTAGATATGGGTATATCTATTTCATGAAACATAAGTCTGAAACTTTCGAGAAGTTTAAGAAATTTCAAAGTGAGGTAGAGAATGAACGTAACAAGAAGATTAAATTTCTACGTTCTGATCGTGGAGGTGAATATCTAAGTTACGAGTTTGGCGAGCATTTGAAGAAATGCGGAATACTTTCACAATTGACACCGCCGGGAACACCACAGCGTAATGGTGTGTCCGAACGTCGTAATCGAACTCTCTTAGATATGGTTCGTTCAATGATGTCACTTACAGATTTACCGCTATCATTTTGGGGTTATGCATTAGAAACAGCCGCATTCACTTTAAATAGGGCACCATCTAAATCCGTTGAAACGACACCGTATGAATTATGGTTTGGAAAGAAACCTAAATTGTCGTTCCTTAAAGTTTGGGGTTGCGAAGCCTATGTAAAGAAGTTACAGCCGGACAAGGTAGAACCCAAAGCGGAAAAATGCGTCTTCATAGGATACCCGAAGGAAACTATTGGGTATACCTTCTATCATAGATCCAAGGGCAAAATCTTCGTTGCCAAGAATGGATCCTTTCTAGAGAAGGAATTTCTCTCGAAAGAAGTGACTGGAAGGAAAGTAGAACTCGACGAGGTTGTCGAACCTTCTCTCGAACTTGCGAGTAGCGCAGCACCGGAAGAAGTTCCTGTGGTGCCTGCACCAATAAGAGAGGAAGCTAATGATGATGATCATGAAACTTCGGTTGTAGTTGCTACAGAGACTCGCAGGTCAACGAGAACTTGTACCACTCCTGATTGGTATGATCCCGTTATGAGTGTCATGTTGGTGGACAACACCGATGACCCTGCGACATATGAGGAAGCGATGATGAGCCTAGATTCCAATAAATGGCAAGAAGCCATGAAATCCGAGATTGGATCCATGTACGAAAACCAAGTATGGACTTTGGTGGACTTACCGGATCGCCGAAAGGCTGTCAAGAACAAATGGATTTTCAAGAAGAAAACAGATGCTGATGGTAATGTTACTGTCTATAAAGCTCGACTTGTCGCAAAAGGGTTTCGACAAATTCAAGGAGTTGACTACGATGAGACTTTCTCACCTATATCGAAGCTAAAGTCTGTGAGGATTATGTTAGCAATCGCTGCATATTATGAATATGAGATATGGCAGATGGATGTCAAAACAGCATTCCTCAATGGAGACATTGATGAAGAGTTGTATATGATGCAACCCAAAGGTTTTTTCGATCCTAAAGATGCTAACAAGGTATGCAAACTTCAACGGTCCATCTATGGATTGAAGCAAGCATCCCGAAGTTGGAATCAACGTTTTGATAAGGTGATCAAAAGTTTTGGTTTTATACAAACTTATGGAGAAGCTTGTATTTACAAGAAAGTGAGTGGGAGCTCTGTAGCATTCTTAATATTGTATGTAGATGATATATTGTTGATTGGGAATGATGTAGACCTTCTTAATAGTGTCAAGGAATATTTGAATAATAGTTTTTCAATGAAGGAACTTGGCGAAGCAGCATACATATTAGGCATAAAGATTTATAGAGATAGATCGAGACGCCTAATATCATTGTCACAAAGTACATATTTGGACAAAGTTCTAAAGAGGTTTGGAATGGAAGATAGCAAGAAAGGGTTCTTGCCCATGTTGCCCAATACGACCTTGAGTAAAACTCAAAGTCCGACAACGGCAGAAGATAGAGAAAGGATGAGTAAGACTCCCTATGCCTCAGCCATAGGATCTCTAATGTATGCCATGCTATGTACTAGACCCGACATTGCATATGCTGTTAGTTTAACTAGCAGATATCAAAGTGATCCAGGAGTGGATCATTGGACAGCGGTCAAAAACATCCTTAAGTACTTGAGAAGAACTAAGGATATGGTTCTTTCTTATGGAGGTGATGAACAACTCGTAGTTAATGGTTACACCGATGCTAGTTGGAACACCGATCCGGATGATTTTAAATCACAATCTGGATACGTATTTACTTTGAATGGTGCAGCAGTTAGCTGGAGGAGTGCAAAGCAAAGCGTTGTGGCGAGATCTTCAACTGAATCGGAATACATGGCTGCTTCGGAGGCTTCACAAGAAGCGATATGGATGAAAGAGTTCATTACAGAGCTGGGTGTGGTTCCTAGTGCGCTGGACCAAATGTCTATCTACTGTGATAACATGGGCGCCATAGCCAATGCGCAAGAACCAAGGTCACACAAGAAGCTGAAGCACATCAAGCTACGTTTTCACGCTATTCGAGAACATGTCCAAGATGGGGACATAAAGATTTGCAAAGTACACACAGATCTGAATGTGGCGGATCCATTGACTAAACCTCTCCCGAGGGAAAAACATGACCAGCACCAAAATGCCATGGGTGTTCGGTATATTACCATGTAATCTAGATTAGATGACTCTAGTGCAAGTGGGAGACTGTTGGAGATATGCCCTAGAGGCAATAATAAATATGTTATTACTATATCTTTGTGTTTATGATAAATGTTTACATTCATGCTATAATAGTATTAACAAGGAAACATTAATACTTGTGTGATTTGTAAACTTAAATTGAAGTCCCTAGTAAAGCCTCTTTATAATACTAGCTTGTTGGTTAATAAATGATTGTGGTTTCCCTATCATGAACATTGAGATGTTATTAACAACAAGATCATATCGTTAGGAGAATGATATGATGGACATACTCCTATAGATAAGCATAGCATAAAGATCAAGTCATTTTAATAGTTCAATTGCTATATGCTTTCTGATACATAGTAACCTAATTCCTTCTACCATGAGATCATGTATATCACCTTCACCGGAAGGATGCTTTTATGACATCAAACACCACACCATAACTGGGTGGCTATAAAGGTGGAATTGAGTGTTTGGAAAGTATTGGTTGAGACACATGGATCAAGAGTGGGATTTGTCCATCCATATGACGGATAGATATACTCTGGGCCCTCTCGGTGAAATGTCATCCAATTAGCTTGCAAGCATGTGACTGGATCACAAGGGATCACATATCACGGGAACAAGAAAAGAGTACTTATCAGTAACGAGGTTGAACTAGGTATGCAGAGATACCGACAATCATAACCTCGGATAAGTAAACTATCATGACACAAAGGGAAATTGGTATCGTATGTAAGTGGTTCATTCGATCGCAAAGTAGTCGTCGAAATATGTGGGAGCCATATGAATTTCCAGATTCCTCTATTGGTTATTGTTCGGAGAAGTGTCTCGATCATGTCCGCATAATTCACGAACCGTAGGGGACACACTTAAGGATTCGACGTTGTTTGAGTAGTTATGGAATGATGAGTAAGAGACCGAATGTTGTTCGGAGTCTCAGATGGGATCCGGGATATCACGAGGAGATCCGGAATGGTCCGGAGAATAAGATTCATATAAGGAAAGTCCTGTTTCGGGGTTGGAGAATGGTTCCGGTGTTTTCATCGGGAATGTTCTAGAAGGTTCTAGAATGTCCGGCACTCCGAAGGGGAAGGGTACATGAATGTGTCATACCAAGTTGGAATGATTGCATCATGTACTAGGTGTCATCGCTGAACAAAATAAAGGGTTTAATCAAATCCTAGTTTGAAAAGTCAAACGCCAATTTGAAAAGTCAAACGACTATTTTGGGAAGTGGAGGGGAAGGTGGAAACCGAGTTGGGGAGGAGTTCCTCCCCTCCACCGCCGGCCCCCTTGGGAAACCGAGTTGGGGAGGGACTCCCCTCCCCTGGCGCGGCCCCTCCACCTATATAAGGAGGGGCAGGGCTGCCCCTCCTAGACCCCAACACCTCCACCCGCAAACCCTAGCCCTAAGCCGCCGACCCTCCTGCAGCCGCCGCCTAGCTAACCCTAGCCGCCTGCCAAGCCTCCTCCTTGGTGTGTCTAAACCCTAGATCGCCGAGGAGCTCTCTCATAGTCCACCATACTCGCTCTAGCTTAAGGCGAAGCCCTGCGAGATCTTCCCTCTACTTCCGGTACCACGCCGTTGTGCTGCCGGAATCGCGAGGAGAGTGCTACAACCTCCGCTGCCTGCTGGAACAAGGGAGAGGAAGGTCTTCGTCGAGTACCGAATGTGTGACCGACTGCGGAAGCGCTGCCGGAACGCAGCGCCAGAAGGATCGTCTACGTGATCTTGAGATCGAGAAGAGTACGACTACATCACCCACGAGAATTCGCTCTCGTTAAACACTTTGGAATCTTCGAGGGTGAGTTATTCCATCAACTCGTTGCTACAATCTAGTAGGTAGATCTTGGCTTGTTTGTTTGTATGCGATAGTAATTTTTTGTTTTCCATGCTACGAATCCCTACAGTAATTTGATATGATTCAAATGGTAGTGCTTCTGTGGAATCATTACTTGTGAATCCTAGTGATTTGGAAGTTCACTACTGTCATGATTTGGTTATGGATAGTAATGTTGTGAGTGATTTATTCATTGTAACTGTAATTGTTGACTTATGGATTCATATGCAGATTGAGGTTAATTAATTTCTTACAGTGATGTTCTATATACATAAACTTGGAAATGATTCCCGGTGATTGATACTAGGAAAATGATGATTAGTTGTTTGTCAGTTTGTCTTATGAAAGCTAGATACTTAATCTGCTTGGTTTAGAATCTGCTCTTGTGACACCATCTTGAAATGGCACACAAGTCTAGTTTCTACTACTTGGCTTGATTTTGTTAATGCTTAAGATTGGATTAATGCCAAAGATAAGTTGGAAACTTCTTTCTTTAAACATCGGTGCCTATGATGTTCGTCTGAGGCTTAGGGACTAGGTTCCTATCTTGTTGTTCCTCATAGATTTGTTCTGGTAGTGATACCAGCTACTAATTCTTGAGTCAAAGTTGGGAAAATGATTGGTATGCTTCTTAAGTTATATGGATCCATAAGATCTAGGAATTCTAAGGTGCTACTCCTTTTTAAGAGATGTGCCTAGAATTCCAATTCTTGGCTATATTTATTGTTGGAGTATAAGATATGGCTTTATAACGAGGATCAATGAGGTTGTTCCGAGATCCTAGTTGGATCTATATAGTTTACTTATGGCTTTTTGTGTTTGAAATCTTCTATGATGGATTCACCCCACTTGGGTGAATACCGAGAAGTTAAATATAGATCAACACATGGATCCCTATATAGATATGATAAACATATCTTGTGTGGATTTTATATAACTCACCACAATAGTTGGTTGTTATTGTGGTTGCTGGTTGATTAGGTGTCTTGATCTCGCTGTCTTATGCTGCTAGTCTGGTCTTGTTCTTCTCTTGATGCTGCTCCTGCTACTTCTAGCTCCTGGAAGCTTGTCCTTGATCTTGCTATCCACCTTTTGGTTCCTGTTAGCTTGGCCTTGTCCTTGCTATCCACCTGATCCACCCCCTCCTTATGTCACCATCTTGGTGAGTACTGGGATGATCTGGTGTGTGGTTGGTTTGGCTGTGGCTAGGCTGCTGATGCTTGATGTGCATGTGCAAGGAAATGGTGTTGTGGTGCTTGCCCACGGCTGTGTTGAGCTATTTTGATTGTGTGGGCAGCTATGGCTATGTTTGATAACACACACCAAGCATTTAGGTGTGTAAGCTGTATGTGTGCCTGCTGCATCCATATGTATATGCTTAGGGAATGATCTACCTTTTTATCTGATTACTGTTATCTGCCTGGTGAAACTTGCCCCTCTTACTGATTGGAATCATTTAACTTATGGCTTATTAATTATGAAAGATGTAGTTCTTTCATATTGGTGAAACTTGCCCCTAAAGATTTACTCAATGATGATAAGTGGAACAGTGCATCTCACTGTTCACTACTAAGAGTAAAAAATAACTTAATCTTTATTTTCTTTCTTTTTGTTTATTCTTTTTTTGCAGGTACAAGACTTGAAGATTCAAGATTAGAATAGGTTTTCTTTTTTATAGAATAGTTCCTTTGTAATCTTTATTTTATTCTTTTGTAAGCTTTATTTTATTTCTTTTGTAATAAAGATGTATTAGTTAAATAATAATGTACTTTCATCTTCTTGTAATTTTACTCTTGTAAATATTCTTTATTAATTTTGTAAGTTACATTTTGTAACTTATTGATGAAATGATTATATGAAATAAATATTCATTTATTTGATTGTCAATTTAACATAGAGTTTCTGGTTAGAATTTATTGTTTCTTTATCAACTTCATAAGTTACATTTTGTAACTTATTCATTGAATAAATATATGGAATAAATGTTCATTTACTTGATTGTGTTCTGTTATTTAAAGTTTGAGTTACTAAATATTATTTCTTGATTAAATAATATTTACTCAAACATAATCTTAACCTTTTAAAATATAAATCCAACTCTCAAGTTTGAATTCAAATTCCTTTCCCAAAACACACTAATCAATAAAGATCATGTCAAAGTTTATAACGATCATTCTCCAAGGCTGTTCCCAAACTTAAAGAGTGAAAAAAACTTTAATCACTTTAAGGTTTTTATTTGACGAAAAATTTACCCACATTTTTACAGATGAATGCATGCAATTGCACAGATTCCTAAATCTATAATTCGTTGATTTCTAAATGCTGGAATGTTACATCCGCCATCTGGGCATGCCTTGAGGGTGGTCTATGACTACTCCCTGATGCAGATGTCTTTGTTCTGCTGGACACCCTCTCCCCTGTTGCACCCTCAAAAAATCCATGTGAATCAAACGTGTGAATAGTAGCATCTTAGAAAAAATTAAAAACCTTTTACAGCTCCTTCATTTTTCATTCAAATCAGAGGAGCCCTTTAGAGTTTTTGAATTGAGTGCCCTATATCTAGAACCGCTAATCCCGTGATTTCTCCATCGGAGTAAAAGAAAAGAGAGGCAAAATAGCCAACGCTTGCCTGCGACGCACAACACAGCCGACGTTGACAAACGCATCTCCCCCTTCCCCACCTAATATCGCGGGAGACCGCACAAGGTAAAGCTAACCCCTCCCCCACCTTCCCCCCAATCCCGATTCCCTCCTGAGCAGGAGCAGCCCAATTCCCCTGAGAAGAAGCCGATGATTAGCTGACGAGTCGTCGCGCTCCACCCACCCCGGCCACGGCGCCTACAAGCCCCTGCCGCGGCGGCGGAGGCCGCCGCGCCGGCAGCGGTGGCCAGGGATGCGGCAGCGGCGGCGTGGACGACGCCGCGCTCTGCGACGACCTGCTGCAGGAGGTGTTCCGCCTGCTGCCGCCCGACGCTGCGCCGTCCGTCTCCCTCGTCTCTCGCCGCTGGCTCGCGCTCCTCCGGGCGTCCACGTCCCGCCTGACGCTCCGCCTGCCACCGGCCTCGCCCTCGGAGGCTCTGACTGACCTGCTCTCCCGGTACCTGTACCTATCCGCCCTGGCAGTTGTCTCCCCCGCCGCTCACGACGCCGACGCGGTCCTGCTCGCGGTGGCCGCCTCGCCCTCGGCCACCCGGCTCACCGCGCTGCGCTTCTCGCTCGGTTCGCCCGTCTCGCCCGCCGCTCTGCGCGCCGTCTCGCTCACCTTCTCCGGCCTCACCTCGCTCCACCTCACCGCCCTCAGCCCCCTCTCATTCGGTTGGCTTGCCTGTTTGCCCTGTCTCAAGTCCTTCGCCCTCGTCAACTCCGCTTCTGCCGCCGTTGACTCAACCGTTTCCACCTCATCCGATGACGCCTGCGCCGAGGGCGAAGCCGTGGTGCCATTGCCGCTCGAGAGGCTATCGCTCTGTGGCATCCGCTCCGGCCACCGCGGTCTCGGGTGGCTGTGGCAGCACTGCGGGAGCCTCCAATGGCTGCAGCTGCGCGCCTGCGACGGCATCGGGGACGGCCCGGCATCTTCTGCCTTTCCGGAGTGCCTTGATGGCCTGCTCGAGCTTGAGCTCCGCGCCTGCCGCGCCGTCGCTGACCACGTGCTCCTCCTGGCTGCAGACCGGTGCCATGCGCTAACTTCCCTTCTGGTGTATGACGGCGGCAGCAGGGATGCCCTCCTCCAGTTCATCCATCAGCGTGGGGCCGGGCTGCACACCTTGGACCTCCGCCTCCCTCTGGACCTGCACAACGACCACCTCCTTGCGATTGGTGCAGAGCAAGGTCACCACACCCAGGGCAGTCTCTCTGTGCTTCGCCTTCAAAGCTGCGTGCTCATCACCGGGGATGGTCTCCGTTCTCTCGCACGCACGACCATTGGGGCAGGTATTGAAGAGGTTGCTCTGGTGAGCTGTGACGTGCTTGAACGGGAGCCTGGATTGCTCACGTTCCTCAGCCAGAGTATGCGCCACCTCCGCCGGCTTGATTTGTCTTACAACGAGACGCTCAAGGACAAGGAGATTGGTGCTATGCTATCGTCTTGCCGGAATCTAATTGATATAAGGTTTAGAGGTTGCCGCTGCCTTACTGGACAATCACTAGTCTCATTGCTTAGGCACTGTGGGCGGTCAGTGGAGGTCGTGGACATCTCCCGCTGCCCTGGCATTAAAGGAGCCAGTGTCGAATTCTTTGCCCAGCGAGCCACCCGTTTGAATCATTTGATCATCGAGGAGAGCTCGGTGTCAGAGGAATTGAAGACAATTGCGCTGACGAAAGGAATAAAGGTTGGCCCATTGCCTTGTGAAGGATCATTCTGATGTATGGTAATCTGATTCAGAATGGAACTCATTGATGCTGGGATTCAAGCAATCTTTTACTGAATGTTGAATAAGGGGTTAGTGCTTACTATCTGTGTATAAAACTATACTGGGAATGTATGTGTATATGTATGTCTTGTTAACTTGTCATGAAAAAGCCCCTCTTGCTGCCTGACATGTAAATTGAGCAGCAAGAATTGTGCTACTGTATATGTCTCGAGAAATAAAATTCAAACTATTACATGGAATTTGAGTTTCTGTAAATACTTTAGTCACTAATGTATATATGCTATGCAAGAGCTGTATGAAATTTTAAGATAACTCATACTGAAAAATAATTTGATGCCACTTGTTCTGCAAAACCTTTTTTGGTGAAAAGTCTGGTCTGAGAGATGTGGATAAGCCAAGTCAGTATTTTTGCATTTAACAGAGTGGTGAAAACAGATCAAATGCTGAGCATTTTCTCAAACTACATTCAAACTTGTATTCAGAATTTTGATTCAAAGGCCAGTTCTGGATAAGCCAAGTCCTGATACAGATGGCAACTCCATTGGATGTAGATTCAAGTCAGTAGTTCTGCATTTAACTTAGGTGCTGACATGGAGCTAGTAATGAGAGAGAGAGGACAGATGATTTCTGTAAATCATGCCTCCTTCTAGTGCATGTACATTGATGCTACCCACGCCAGTATGGAATTGGATACTGTATAAATCTTGTAAGTAGGTGTAACTGAACATTTCAGGGGTAACTGGATATTTGGTGTTGGTAAGCAATTAAAAAGAGAATTCCTACTTTTCTGATGTCAATTCCAGTGACACAGTTCTAATTTCTGTCTTTCTTAGTTTCTGCATGTAGATGGCGATCCATGACAGAGCCTTCTGTGGATTACATAGGCCTCGAGATTTAGGGCTAAGTGAATTTTTGGTGTAGCAATCTGCAAAAGGTATTTTCTGAACTCAGTGGGTACGGCAGATGTTTCCATGTTTATTAGACTTTCAGAGGGAACTGAGAAGAGGTCTACAGAGTAGACAAACCTGAATGATTCAGGGAATTTGGATGTTACATGTTGCATATAGGTGATGAAATAATATCTGAAATGAAGTCTCAAACATTTTATTGGAATTAAGCATCCAAAATCATCTAAGCAAGCCACCTGCTGTTGTGTTCTGATCAGCAAAGATGGCAATAGTAGAAGTGATTTATTTTCACATTTCAATGCTGAATGCCTGGATGTTTGCCCATAGAAACTGTGCCTAGATGCAGATTGAACTATGGATTTATTGAGCACGCTGTTTTATTAGTGTTGGTGTTACTGAGACCAAGTTGAGATAGTATTAGCTTTGTTTTTTACCCCTACTGTTGGCGTTGACTCAATAATAACTCCATTGACCTGCTATTTCATGGCTTAATTAATTTATATGTTCTTGTTGAATTTCATTTTAGCCATCCTACTATTCCCCAAGAGTGGGAATATATCAAATAGTCTGTTTGTAATACGATTACAGAATCAAGCCGGGCTTGCTGAGTGTAGATGTGCCATACAAATGTACAATCCATTTCATCAACTTCTCTTTATGAAGGTCCTACCTCTGTCCCAGAATATAAGACGTTTTGCTAGGCTATTTTAGTCCACCAAAACATCTTATATTTTGGAACGGAGGTAGTATAACTTATTAGAAAAGCTATCTTAATCTACGGCATATCTTGGGTTGTTTCCAGTATAATACTTCCCAGGTGGAAGGACATGGTTCTCCTGATTATGCAGATTGAGCTATGGTTTACTGAGTTCGGGGTGCCTAATGATTTGATATGTGTGTGCTATGCCCTTTTAATTAGACCTAAGTGAGCTACATGACTGCTAGCAGAATATTTACTTTCAGATAATATTTGCCGATGTAGCTGAGTAGCCTAAAATGTTGTTCTGTGCCTTGTTTATGGTTCTGCTGCACAATCAGATTAAATGTTTCCCTTCTTTTCGATATTTTTACTTCTTATTACAGATTTTCACCTAAAAGTAATATTATAAAAAAAATGTTTATTGTCATTCTCTGAATTTTAGATTAACAGAACTAGTGAAAGGAAACTACTTTACGCTTCGGACTAACATCCTATCTAATGCGTGGTCATCGCTACTTTGTTCCAGTCACTTTCATAACTTCCATTGTAGTCCTGAGCTCATGGGAGCTTCCTTTATAGACTTAAGTTTCAGCCACCTACCTCTGTGTCTCTTTCCAAATTGTTTGCATGGGTTTATGCTTCCTGGTGGAGGCTCACAATGGACATGCGCATCTATGCAGTTCCAAGTGATCTTGTCAGCCGTTTCATCTCCTTCTTGAGCCAGAAATATGGGAAGCAACGTGCAACGGCAGAAACAGAGGACCTTGAGCGGCTGGGGTGTGTCCTGCTAAGCATCCACACTTAACAGTCTACTTGGATGTTTGGAGGCTAAAATTTCTGATGTGAGGAAGTTTATCATGCTACTATTCAACTGCCATCATCTTCCCCAGCAATCCTACAACACAAATTGTTCATGGACAAGTGCATGTTCTGTCGCCATGTCGAGAAAGATCAAGTGATCAGTTTCTTACTGCATGATAACAAATCCGGCCGTCTTAGCACTCATGGGATCTCACAGTATCAGGAAGAAAACATTCTCCAACATGCTTGCCAAGACTAACCGGTGCGAGATCGCTTCCAGCCTATTATTTTCGTTCATAAAGACGATCTTCTCATGAAGGATCATTAGCGTCCTCATAGAAGTACCCCTCGCGTCGCCTCCTCCTGGCGACCGAGGGGGCCTATCCTATAGCGCCGCCGCCACCTCTCCCCCTCCTTGACCCTCCCTCCTCGTCGCCCCCGGAGGACCGTCGGCCTAAGAGCGCGGCGCCGGTGATGGGGGCGGCGGTGATCCGGCCTCCCGGCTCCAGCGTGGTGGAAGGAAGGGATTCCTCGGCGTTGGAAGGAAGGGATTCCTCGGCGTTGGACGGGGCCTGCGTAAGGAGCTGGTGCCGTGGCCGCTCTTGGCGAGGTGGAGGGGCGGCGGTTGGGGTGGAGCGGCGATGCGGCGACGTGCTCATATCCGGTTGGCGGCGCGGCGGACTAGCGGACCATCTGACCCGATCTGAGACGGTGGGCTGCGGGTCAGTGCTCGTTCATCTAGTCTTCACCTGCGGTGTTGTCTCTTCATCGAGCTAGAGGTCATGGCGGCCTGGGTTACCATGGATCTGTTGTTCTATTCCGGTGGGTCTTGGTGACCGGTGAAGACCGGCGGTGCGTGGGCTTTCGGTCTGGCTTTGAATAAAGGGGGTTGGTCCTAGGATCCTTCTCGCGCCAGGACAAAGATATACCCGTTCCATGACTTTATCGATCTTATCGGAGTGTTGTGTTCCCGAAGATTTCACTGGTGAACTCCAATGGACGACATGCCGAGTTCGCCAGATTCGATGGATCTCGGTCGCGCGCAACCATGTTTTATCTGACCGTTTGGTTTGAGAGGGAGTGCTGTAAAGCTTTACAGACTGTTGCCATCAAGGACATGTCATTAGTCCCATGGTGAAGTCAATCGTGGAGGTAATGGTAGTGGTAGTGTAATTCCTGTTTGTGGTAAGGTTTTGGCTTGGTGTTCTAGGTCTTGGAACAGCGACATTGGAAAGTGGGGGCGAGAGTACAGGAGATTTCCAGAGTTCAAACTGCGGGGTGAAAATCTAAGGTCTGGTCTTAATTGGCTGTATCTGGCAATGACCTTGTTGAAGACATTGTTTTGTCAGCGCGGACTTTCTTCAGGGTGAAAACCTATGATCGATGATCAGAGCGATGACGACGCTAGTGCACTGTTTCCTTCTTGGAGACGTCGCTTTTGGAGATGATAGATTTCTGGTGCTGTCTTGGTGGTGTTTGGTCGCTGTTGTAGGGTATAGATTAGTAAAGCGGGACTTTTTTCCTCTGTAATTTTTTTTGGCCGTGTGCATCTGTAATGCTATTAGGATAATATCTCATTGGAGAGACTGGATGGGTGTAATTGATATCTTAAAAAAAGTACCCATGCGTTGTTGCGATTCAGCGCGGATGTGGATGTGCAGCCATGTGAAACTTTTCAATGATCTTTAGACAAGGGGACGACAAGTGGCAGCAAAGTTTGTGATCATTGGCAGAACAGAACAGGTGACATAGCGGGAATAACTTCACCAGCCAGGCTCGGAGCTTGGGTACTGCCGTACTGGTACTACTGCTTCAAGGTGCTGCCTGTTGGAACCATGGATGCCAATGAGGAATCGACTTATCGACACTGGGGTCTGTACTCTGTAGGCATGCAACTGTAGACGCAAGTAGAGGGGTCATTTCTAGGCGCAAACACGGTTGGTCAGAGCTTAAGGGATATGGCGAGGATGCGCTTGAGCTAAACGAGCTGGAACTTACCGAGTACCCGTTTATAACTCGTTAAAGATAGAGACAACACCATCCCTGCAAATCAGGCCCATCTAGCAGAAGTGAAACCCAATTAAACCTACCCTCATCTATGATGCTGCATAATCTATTGTGATGATTACTGCACCATATAGAAATAGCTGTATAGATAAAGTATGATGTTGCATGCTACAATTTTACCAATCTGAATGAGCAAAATCGCGAGTCTTGCGGGTTGAGCCGAGTTTCAGTTTTGCACTCATTAATTAAAAGGAGTCAAGTCAAGCTAACTTGTTAGTTGATAGTTGACCAAGCTGTAACGAGTCGAGCTGAGCCGGTCCAATGGAAGGTGGTGCTTCACAAATAATGTGGTTGATGTCGTGTTGCAGCTGCACGAGTGTCTCTTTTGCATGTGTGTACCATCTGTTTGAAATATGCTATATGGGTATCCTCATAGCATGTCTCCTATTCAGATAACCCGGGTGGCTCACAGTTGGTAGCATGGTCTATGACCTGCTGAGCGGCCCAGTTATATGGATCCAGAAGGAAGGCCCATGCCAGATAAAGGAAGGCTACGGTGGAGTCACCAGCGTACTCGGAGCCTTGGAGTACAAGACACGCTAGACTAATAATAGACAATGTAGGACTTAACCTGTCCGGCTAGGACTTTTCTCTGTAACCCTAGGACCTGGCGAATATATAAGTTGGGCCTATGGGAGCCTTTAGGGCACGATAACTTAGACTTTCTAGTCACACCTCTCACAGCGAACCTATCTCTGTAACTCGGCGTATTGCCATTGTAGTGATTTATAGCAGGAGTAGGATTCCGCCACTGTTGTGGGATCTGAAAATGGGTAAGTTGTGTTACCTCGTACCCGTCAACCATCCGCCTTCCCCCACGTCTCTAAACACGCACTGTGAGGACCCCTCCATGGCGTACTCGTCGGCAATACCACGACAGTTGGCGCCCACCGTGGGGCAAGAGGCGCTTCAGGCTCTTCAGCGGGTGAGGACCAAGATCTTCGCGGGAATCGGCGAAACCGTAGCCATCGGTCGCGTTCCCTTCTTCGGCAATGTTCTGATCGTCCCTCCTGACGAGTTCTGGATCCCGGCGAAGACGAACCCTACGCGATGTTCGATCGTTCCTATCGGAGACATCCACCTCTTCATCAGTGAAACCAACTCGGGCGCTAGTTCCCTGGAAGTCGGAGGAGCATCAAGACCCGCACAGACCGCCTACGGGCAGGATACGTCCGCGGAAGGGTCGATGTCAGATCTCTCTTCGGAGTTTGCCGACAAAGATTGGAAAAATTTAAGGCCCACCCAAACCGCCCCTGTGCAGGATATAACGATGGAAGATCACTGCAAGTCCGCCGGCTTCGTCCGTGCGTCTGGACAACAGAGATCCAAGTTTGTCGGCGTGGTTACCATCTTCGATCTGGCGCGTTGTGTTCAGAGAGAGGGCGAAAACCCCCGCGATTACCTCGCCAAGTGGCTCTATATACGAGCCGATCTGGCCCACTACCCCAATGATGATGCTATGTATCACTTTGTGGAAGGACTGGACCATGGCACGCTTCTCCGGCATTCTCTAAGACGGCAGCAGGCTTCGGGGCATCTTACCTTCGAAGGCATGATGAACACCGTCAACAACTACGCGGAGGTCGAAGCGGCAGCTCGGACAGCGCTTGTGCTCATTGACGGAGCCCCTCCGATTCAGCCACCGCCACCACCGCCTTTGGCCGCCGTCGCCGCAGTTGCGCCACCACCTCCAGTCATCGTCGCTGCTGTTGTACCTCCACCCCCCGTCATGAAGGAAGTCCTGGCACCTTCCGACTCTGTGATTGACGCGCTTTATGCCGACTTCAGTGCAGATTCAGAGGACATAGATTTCAGTCCAGAAGAGCTAGACTCCGCCATGCAGGAGATGGAGGAGGAGTACACAGGCGACGAGCAGGCCAACAACACCGTCGCGTCTCGAGAGGTGTTCGTCACCATTGGGACGGCGATGGATGAAGATCAACCCGGACGAGCTCCGCCTATAGCGCTGGAAAAGGGGAAGGGGCCACTTATTGCTGCTGACAATGATCGCGCAAAGGTCATGCCTCCTTTGCCTAACCCAGTGCAACAGCCGCAGGAGCCCGACACCGGCCCGAGCAACAACAACACCGCAAACTTACCGCCTCCGGCATCCACGTCTGCTGCCGCCCAAGTTACTCCAGCTGATAGAGTAATGTACGACAACCTCCTCGTCGGGCCACTGACCATAGCTCATATCCGGAACATGGCCCAACTTGACGAGAAGTGCCAGCAGCTGCTGGAGGAAGCACAGGCCATCGCGGAACAAGGCGCTAAGCTAGATCGAGATCTGGTCAACGTGCAGAAATCCATAGAAAAAGCTAGAGCAATGGAGACCGAATACAAAACTTTGCTGTAGCAGTAGAAGGCCAAGAAAGCTCCTGCTTGCGTCATTAACGATCCTGGTGTACGGCGAAACTTAGGATGGGCTCCCCCGAAGCCGACACAAGCCAAGCCATACATTGATAATGAAGGCAGACAGGTGATGCCCACTCTACTCCTCAACCTCTCCGTCGCCAAGATCCTTCTGGAGCAGGATAGATCGCCCGAGGCAGTAGACCAGGTCTATGACCTAGTGGCCAAGGCGGTGAAGCAGCAGGAAAAGGCCACCTCTCAGAGGCTCGAGTTTGACCCAACATTTTTCCGATCTAGCCAACATAAGCCGCCAAGGGATATATCTCCTCTTGATGTCGGGTCTCAGACAGGTTCATCAGAACAAAGACGGAGGGATGCGCGCAACAGGAAGGACGCCATCCCCATATCCTCTGACAACGGAGAAAAGGCCCGACCTCGTCGCCCATCGCCACCGCCCCGCTCCCTCCGACATCGCGCAGACCCCAAGGCTCACCATCATACGGATATGCCCCCGCCAAGGCAGAGCGGCATCGTCATCCGCAACAATGCCGAGCAGACCCGTCATGATGAAGAGCGCAACCAGGGACACAAGAGCATATCACACCATGATCCTCCGCGTCCGACAAGCAACCGCGACAGGAGTGAGGCGTCGCAGGAGGGTAATAGCAAGAAGGCTAACCCACCGCCACCCCCGCCTCCGTCGCCACCCAGCAGTCACCATGGCGGAGGAGGCCCGCGTCGTTCACGCAGCCCATCCCCTGTTGACAAGAAGAAAAGAAACCCGGAGCCATACGATGCACGTTCGCGGATCGATAAGATCCACGAGGCCCGGGAAGGACCATACCTGGGACCACGTTGCTTTGGACCTGCGATACGGTCCGCAACTTACCCCAAAGGTTTCCAGATCGACAAGACCATCAAGCCCTACGACGGCACCGCCAAACCAGCCACATGGTTGCAGGACTACGACAACACAGTGGAGATTGCCGAAGGTAACCCCAACATTGCCGTCAAGTACCTCCCTTTGATGTTGGCGGGCACGGCCCATCAGTGGATTGATGACTTGCCGGAGAAATCCATCTGCAATTGGTTGGACATGCAAGAAGCGTTCACCAAGAACTTCAAGGGTACGTACAAACGTCCCTGAACTATCGGCGATCTACAACGGTGCATGCAAGAGAAAGACGAGACATCTCGTGCCTACCTCTCCCGCTGGCTGGATATGAAAAATTCCTGCGCAGGACTGCATGCTCAGACCTCCATGGCCGCCTTCATCGATGGGTTGGAAAGGGGCACGTTGCTCCGACATAAGATGAAGCGCTTGTAGGACAATCATCAGCTTGACTTGAACCAGATGATTCAGTTGGCTAGTGAGTTCGCAGCTGCCGACGACGATGCTCGCGGCTCCTTGCCGGCAATGTCCGTTCCAACTCAAGCTCGGAGGAACAACAACACAAAGCGGAAAACCGCGCCAGAACAAAAGCAAACTCCTGACATGGTCGCTATGACCTTTGCAGGACGAGGTGATGGCGGACAACGTGGCCGAGGACGGGGTGCTGGTCGTGGGCAGCAGCGAGGAAGTGAAACTACCTCGGCAGCGCTCCGCGTTCCCCAAACCTACGAGGAGTACCGCAATATGCCGTGCCTCGTACACCTCGATGTCAACGGCAAAGCCACTCACACCAATCGACACTGCAAGTTCGTCAACGACCTCAAGGAAGACCTAGAGGGGGGGGTGAATAGATTTCTACAAAATTCTTTATAATCTTTTGCAAGTTTTAGGCTTTGCGGAATATAAGTGAGCCTAAATGCAAACTAGGTGAGGCAACCTAGATGATGTACAAGATACTTCAAGCTCGAAGGATATCACAAGATAAGCAACACAAGTAAGAGATCGGTTAAGGAATAACCGAAGCACGCGGAGACAAAGATGTATTCCCGTGTTCACCACCTTTGGGAAGGGGGCTACGTCACGTTGGAGAGGTGTGAGGTTCCACGAAGGATTCCTCACGCGCCACGAAGGCTCACCTTCTTCTCCGAGCCTATCCCACGAAGGAATAGCTCACTTACTTGTGGTAGACTTTAAGGTAGTCTCCAAACCCTCACAAACTTTCCACGGAGCAAATCACAAGCCGAATGCCTCCGGGCGACCCTAGCCGCCTAGGGTTTCCCACAAACCCAAGAGTAACAAGCTAACTCGATGAACTCAAGGGGGAATGAACTTTGGCTTGGTGGAAACGTAGATCGGGACCTCCTCTTCCTTTCTACCAAAGGGATTTGGATTTGGTTGGGTAGAATGGGAGATCCTCAAGATTTTGTGTTTCAACAATGGGGAGAGAGAGAGAGCTTCAAGAAATGATATAAACTGAATGCCTAACCTACTCAAGCTGGAAGAAGGGATATTTATACTCAAGGAGAAAAACTAGCCGTTTTGAGCCAAAAACGCAAGGTCCGGTTTTAAGTTTGGTTGGACCGGTTCACACACCGGATAGTCCGGTCCTCAGCCCGGAAAACCGGACTAAAACCGAATCTGCTCGCAGTACCCAGACTCGGATAGATTCGGAGTGAGTAAACCGGAAAACCCGGTTTGAGTCCGGATTTCCGATCCTGACACCGGACGGTCCGGTCTGGGAGCCGGTCCAACCGGTCTGAAAACCAGATCTGCAGAAAAGGCTTTGGTGGATAGGATTTCTTCTCTTCTCTCTTTCGTGATGGATTAGGTAGGAGAAAGGGATGTGTATATGGCTTAGGTGATCATCCCCAACAAGCTCATCGAGAGAACCCCTCTTAATAGTGCAGAGCTCCTAACCGGACTCAAATTACATAAAAGGGAAAACTCCGGTGCGAAGCTTTCTTATCAAAATGGGGGGGTCTCCGATAACCTTTCATCACAGCATCGGACTAGAACCTGTGTAAGACACTAGAAATATCATTAGTCCACTCTAACCATGGTGTCATTGTCAACCAAAAATAGCATAGGGTAAAATACCCTTTCAATCTCCCCCTTTTTGGTTGGCGATGACAAACCGAGCTAGAGTTCTCAAAGATATTATAAACAACAATAGACATAGTCATAACATAATATAAATATCCATGGTTCACACACATAGCACAAACTTGTCCAACAGACGGAACGAAAGTAGATAGTTCATACATAAAGCGAAAGGGAAAGCATAATGCCATAAGAAGCAATGAGAACACAAGGGGCATTGTGCTAACGGCGAACCCCGGAAAACCCCGGCAAGGAACCCGTAGATAACTAATAGAACTCTACTCTTCTCCCCCATTGGCATCGAGATAGCAAAAAGGAAGAGGAGGAGAGCGATGCTAACGCAGCCCAACTAGAAGAATGGCGGCGGAGGAGGAGGGACATCTTCCTCTTCAGAGTACTCGTCACTATTAGCAGCATCATCATTGTCCTCATCATCATCATGACCCTGAGCAGAGGGACCACCAGGACCACTGGGAGCAAACTGACCGGGGAAGTACCCATAGAACATAACATCATCAAGAGGCGGCATCTCATAGTTGACATAAGGGACAGGGGCCATCTCAGGACCATCTGGTGGAGGAGTGACATTCTGGGTCGCAAGATACTCATTGTGGCGGCGCCTAGTCTCCTGGCTCAATTCCAAAGCCTTGTGACTCACATCATAGGTAGAACGACACATCTGGAATAGCCTTTTGAAAAACTTGGCAGCACCACCCTTCGGCCTTGGGTGATAGGAGGACTCACCAACAGGACGACGAGAACCAGCCCGAGTAGAAAAAGAAGGCCGAGGATAATGAGCAGCTTTGGTGCGGTGCTCAGGAGGCCGCATCCCAGGGACATCAGGAGTGTGTGCACGGAGACAAAGATTAAGCATTTCTTGTTCCTCGCGCTCGCCCACCATCACACCAGGCGGCACCACCCGATTGAGCAGCTTCTGGACATACGCGCAGAAAGTGGGAGTCATCCTGTCCAAAGCAGCCCGCCGCAGCTCATAGTACACAAAGTCACATCCATCAATCTTCCTCAGCCGATCCGGGTAACAGTAGTACAACAAGTTGGCAAAATACCCACGGCAGTTGGTGGAATCGCCAACACGGGGAACAAGGGACTGACGGAAGATAGTGGCCAAGGTGTGATAGTAGTAATACATGCCAGTCATGCACGGGGGACTCCACTGAGAATCACTGGGATAGCAGAAATCAAGAGTCTCAGCAGGCTTGACCTTCTCACTGTGAATACGGAAGCCTCCGCCGCAACCAGTGTAGCCCATGACATCGACCAAATCAGCATAAGTAGCCTGAAAATGCCTCGTGCCAGTCATCCAAGTCATAGTGCGATCGTCATCATCATGAAAATAGACTGTGCAAAAGAACTGACGGATGAAGTCGGGGTAATAGTCCTCCTTGAGACAGACGAGGTCGAACAGATCCATTTTCCTCAAAGTTTCATCAACATAGAAGTAATCAGAGGCTGCATACATATTGAACCACTCCAGATTGAGAGCTTGAATGTGGCCACAAGGAGTGACCCGGAACTGAGTGTAAATGTGATCCCACATCATAGACTGAGTCTC
This sequence comes from Avena sativa, assembly GCA_916181665.1. Classification (NCBI taxonomy): domain Eukaryota; kingdom Viridiplantae; phylum Streptophyta; class Magnoliopsida; order Poales; family Poaceae; genus Avena; species Avena sativa. The sequence continues at coordinate 204,987,819 of OV702282.1, forward strand.
AGTCCAAAATTTCTTGTCAGATCCTGTATAGGTGCGTTGCTTGAAGTGATAGGGATTCTGCTTGCGGAGAGCCCGGTACTGACCAATCTCCATACCCTTCAGATTTTGACAAGGCACATCCTCAGCCTCTGCCTGAGAAGCTTGCTGCTTACCCCTATTAGCTTTGAGTTTGATGCGCCCAGAGCGAGCGCTACCCTTAGGCTCAAGCTGCACAGACTGAGTGTTGCGACGAGCCCGCTTAATCCTGTTAGCTACTTCGGGCACATACTCACGATCAGGCACATACTCATCACCAGCAGAATCAGCGTCTTCACCTGTGAAAAAGAGAGAGAGAAGTTGGGGAGCACAGAGATAAGTACACATTCCAAAGTGGAGGATGAGAGAAAAAGAAACTCGGATTTGGGCAAGTGCATGGTAAAATAGGAGACATTGTAGAGAGGTCCGGTGCCAGGGCCGGAACAACCGATCCCAGAACCGGATGGTCCGGTGCCAGGGCCGGTTGGACCGAAAGCAAAACCGGATGGTCCGATGTCAGAGTCGGAAAACCGGACTCAGACCGGACGGTCCGGTGCTACAGCCGGACCAACCGTGTTTCAAACCGAGATCCACAGAGGCCACTATGCATTGTAAAAAATCGTACCAATGACTCAAGTACTTGCGCGAATACAGTTCTAAGCAGAGTGGGTAGGACATGGAGGAAAGAGGGTGGAAAAAAAACTAGGTGGACCCCTAATTTCTCAAATCCAACACAATGTATAGCAAAACATAGGGATTTGAGAAGGACAAGAGGAGAGGGAGAAAAAGGAGTACCCGAGGACATGGCTTCCTGTGAAGGAAGGCACCAAGGAGCCCTTGAGGAAGGAGAACACCAAAAAGGTCCTGAACCACCGTGAGAGGAAGAAATTCCTTTGGTGAGAAGCCTCCAAAAGTCCTTCCTGACGAAATGGTGGCCCGATCTATGGATCCTAGGGGTGGAATCACCCTAGGAGAGGAGGGGAGGGTGGGGAGGGGCGACAATGGAGGAGGAGAGGTCGGGAGAAGTGTAGTGGAACTGTGGGAGGGAGAGGGGACCAGGGAGAAGAGGGAGAAAAGAAAAAAAACAGATCTAAAAACTCGGTTTTGAGTTCAGTTGAACCGAGATCCAAACCGGAGGACCCGGTCCATAGCTCGGAAAACCGGATTGCTACCGAAAAACGGTTCAGACATGAGATTCGGATAGACCCGGTATGGTATGACCGGACTTTCCGGTTCTGGTCCGGTTTTCCGATGCTGGCACCGGGCTGTCCGGTCTGGGAGCCGGTTCGACCGGGCCAAAAACCGAACAACAGAATTTTTGTTTGTTTGTTTTCGAGGATGGCATGTGCATTTAGAGGAAGATAGTAGACTCCAAAAGGGTAGAGGAAGCAGGTGATATAGGCATGCCTATTGGAAAGAACCAATTTCAACCTCACAAAGAACAACAATAGGCATGATTCGAAGATATCAAGAGCTAGAGGAAGCTCAAACTCAGAGAGCCTCAAGATGGAAACCATTGAAAAGCAAAGGAGGCTAGAAGGTTGTGGGGGATTTCTCCCCCTATGTTTAAGCACATGTGTCATGACGCCTCAAAGATAGATGCTTGGACTCATATCATGACACGAGATCAATTTATGTTGCACACATAGGTATGCATCAAACCAAGACATGGTAAGATGGCTATCCCTACATGTGCGGCGCAACTTAGCATGTTAAGAGCAGGAATATAGTGCAAGAAGCAAATCAATCCAAGTTTTGGGGATCTAGGATACCGAGTTCTCGCCTCAACATGACAAACCGGGCTTCATCCAAAGGCTTCGTGAAGATATCGGCCAATTGGAACATTGTACCCACATGAGTGAGATTGATATCACCATTTGCGACATGGTCACGTAGGAAGTGGTGGTGAATGTCAATATGTTTGGTGCGGCAATGTTGGACGGGGTTGTTGGCGATCTTTATCGCGCTTTCATTGTCACATAGAAGAGGCACCGTACCAAGAGACACACCATAGTCTTTCAAGGTTTGCCTCATCCATAACAATTGAGCACAACAAGATGCCGCGGATATGTATTCGGCTTCGGCGGTGGATAGGGCTGTGGAGTTTTGTTTCTTGGAAGACCAACTCACCAACGACCGACCAATAAATTGGCAAGCCCTAGAGGTTGATTTCCGGTCAACCTTATCACCTGCCCAATCGGCATCCGAATAGCCAACAAGCTCAAAGGTTGACCCCTTTGGATACCAAAGCCCGAGAGTAGGAGTGAGAACAAGGTACCTAAAAATCCGTTTGACCGCCATCAAGTGGCACTCCTTGGGAGCGGATTGAAAACGAGCACACATTCCTACACTTAACATGATATCCAGCCTAGAAGCACAAAGGTAGAGCAAGGAACCAATCATAGAACGATATACCTTTTGATCCAAGTCCTTCTCACCTACTCCAAGGCCAAGTTGTCCATTTAGTGGCATGGGTGTCTTCATGGGATTAGCCTTGGCCATCTCGAACTTATTGAGAATATCCTTAATGTACTTCTCTTGAGAGATGAAAGTTGCATGAGGAAGTTGCTTTATGATGAAGCCTAGGAAGAACTTCAACTCCCCCATCATGGACATCCTAAATTTCATAGTCATTAACTCGGCAAAAGCTTGCTTTGTTCCTCGTGACGACCCCATTCTCATCTTGCTTGTTTTTGAACACCCACTTGGTCCCAATAACATTGATGCGATGATCTTTAGGCCTCTCCACTAGAGACCATACTTCATTGAGGGTGAAACACTCGAGTTCTTCTTGCATGGCAATGACCCAATCCGGATCCTCCAAAGCCTCATGTACCTTAAGGGGCTCAAAGTTGGACACAAAAGCATGGTGCCCACAAAAGGTTGTGAGGTTCTTCTTCCTGGCACGGGTCTCGATCCCTCTTGATATGCTTCCAAGGATATTGTTGACTTGAAGACCACTTGCAATGGAGGCGGCCTTAATCTTCCGAATTGTGCCTTCATGATCAACAAATTCATCTTTTGAGGGGCCTTGATCGTTGACACCATCTTGAGCTTGGACTTGAGATGGAGGTTGATCTTCTACTTGGTCTTGCTCGAAGGTTTGAGGGCTTGGTTCTTGTTCTTCAGTTTGCAAGGCATCATGAGAGAGATGTTGATCTTGTGATGCATTTGATGGCTCAACTTGGGTAGAGCTCGGATCTTCTTGAGTTGAGCTTGATTCTCTCCCATCATCTTGTTGAACATGAATGTGAGACTCGGTAGGCAAGATGTGCCCAATACCCATCAACTTGATGACTTGAGAAGAATCACCATCTCCTACATCACGAGAAGAAACTTGCCCCTCATGGGGACCATTATTCTCCAAAAACTCCACGTCACAAGATACTTCAACACAACCATTAGTCTTGTTGTAGTATCTATAGGCATGAGAGTTTTCCGCATAACCAACAAAAATACCCTCTATAGTTCTAGATTCGAATTTACCGAGCTTTTCCTTTTTGTTCTTGACGAGACACTTGCACCCAAAGACACGGAAGTAGTTGACATTGGGCTTCTTACTTGGGAGAATCTCATATGGAGTCATGTCAAAGGGAGCACGGAGGAAGAGCCGGTTCGTGTAGTGGACCGTGGTAGCAATAGCTTCTCCCCAAAAATTGTGAGGGGACTTGAATTCACTCAACATTGTTCTTGCCATCTCAATGATTGTCCGGTTCTTCCTTTCAACAACACCATTTTTTTGAGGGGTATAAGGAGCTGAGAATTCATGCTTGATCCCCTCATCTTCAACAAATTCTTGCATGGTGTAATTCTTGAACTCGGTGCCGTTTTCGGTTCTAATAGTCTTGATCTCCACTCCATGAATGCGTTGAGCTTGCTTGGCGAAGATCATGAATTCCTTGAAAGTCTCATCCTTCGTCTTGAGAAGAAAGACCCAAGTATACCTTGAGTAATCATCAACAATGACAAGACCATATCTTCTTCCACCAAGAGAGTCATATGTCGAAGGCCCGAAGAGATCCAGATGGAGCAATTCCAAGGGTCTTGACGTGGCCACCTTGGTAACGGAAGGATGATGCTTTCCAATTTGCTTCCCTGAAATGCAAGCACTACACACACGATCTTTCTCAAAGGAGATACCGGTTAGTCCAATAATATGTTCACCCTTTAGGAGGAGATTGAGATTTCTCATGTTGACATGGCCTGCGACGATGCCAAAGCCATCCCTTGTCAGCCTTGGCCATTAGACATGTAGGAAGAGATTGACTCTCTTTCGAGAGGTCGACCACATAAAGGTCGTCTTCCATGTGTCCAATGAGAACCAAGCTGAGATCATCACCCCTAAAGACCTTCACAAAAGTTCTAGAGAAATAGGAGTCATAGCCGGCATCCGCGAGATGTTTAATAGAAAGCAAGTTGTAACCAAGGTTTTCAACATGTAGGACGGTCTCAAGAGTCAAAACCTTGGAAATTACCAACTTACCATAACCAAGAACCTTTCCTTTTGAGTTATCTCCAAAATTGATGCTTGACGTTGAGTTGACATCGTGAATGAATTGGTCAAGCCCACTCCTACCTCCGGCCATGTGATTGGTGCATCCACTATCAAACACCCATTTTGATCCACCGGAGGCATAACCCTACAAAATCAATTCTTTGATTTAGGAACCCATTGAGTAATGGGTCCCCTAGTATTAGCAACAAGATCCTTAGGTACCCAAATTGAGTACCACCTATAAGCATAACCATTTCGAGGGCCAACATATTTGGCATATACATTTCCTTGAGTGCCCTTACATAGCACATAGGAAGGATTAGACTTTCCCGCATACTTGTGATTGGGATTGCCCCTCATGGCTCCCCCATTCACCACATTCTTTTTGACCCGGTCAACCACCTTGTCACCTTCCTTCACAAAGGTTATCTTCTTCGGTGGAATGGCATTGCTCATGTTGTTCTTTGGGTCAAAACCGACACCTTCCTTGGAAACTCTCGTCTTTTGACGGGATAAAATCTCATCTAGGATCTTTCCCTTGGAGGTAGGTGCACGACGCTCTTTCTCAAGTTGCTCTTTCAACTTCTTATTTTCCTGAATGAGGTGAGCTTGATCAAAGGTAGAGTTAGTGTCGTGGTATTGCACGGCAGATGCTACTGGGGGTAGCTTACATAGAGGGAGCAAGGCGACGTAGGAGAATCCGGGAGCGAGATTGGCACACGATGTACCCAGATTCACGTCCCCTCGGTGGAGGATCGCTACGTCCTGCTATCAATCCAGTATATGATCATAGATTGGTTTACAATGGAGTCGCCGGAGGCGGTGAGGGAGACTAGATCTCATATGACGTACCCCTTGGGGGTGCCCTTGGTGGCTTTATATATGCAGCCAATTAGGGTTTACAAGTGCTTTAGTGGGCCTTCTATTGGAGTCGCCGCCTTGGGCCTCCAGTCGGCGCCAGTCGTCTGGGTCTAGCACGCGCCACTTGCCGTATTGGGCGAGTCGACCCGCTCTGGGCTTGGCTACAGTCGGCTCGATCCAGCTGGCGAATCCGCTTCGTGGGTATACCCCGACTGGTATTCCCCCATCAGTAGTCCCCGAGCGCGTTGTCGATTCGACGCGGGCTTGAGGCAGGGCGCGGAGAGTCTTGACGATGGGTCGTGGCGAATCGGCGACGAGCTCCTGAACATAGAAAAGAATGATGAAGCGGGAGGCAGTCGGCGTGAGCCAGTTTGTGATGACCAGTTGGCGAAAGACGTAGGGTGTCGGTGAAGCCGCCAGTTGCGGCGATTCTCCGAACATGGAGCATGCCGAGTCCCCGAGCGCGGCGAGGGGCGAGGCCGAGTGACCGTAGAGTGCCAAGTTCCCAAGCGCGACGAGCGGCGAGGTCGAGCAACCGGCGGGCGCCGAGTCCCCGAGCGCGGCGAGGGGCGAGGTCGAGCGACCGGCAAGCGTCGAGACCCCGAGCACGGAGAGCGACTACGTCGAGCGACCGGCGAGCATCGAGGACGAGCAACCGACGGGCGCCGAGTCCCCGAGCACGGAGAGCGGCGAGGTCGATCGACCGGCGAGTGCCGCTGTCTGTAGCGCGCCGAGTCCCCGAGCGCGTCGAGTACGCGAGGGTGAGTCCTCGGCGAAGAGTCTCCGAGCGCGGAGAGCAGCGAGGCCGAGCGACCGACGGGCGCCGAGTCCCCGAGCGCGGCGAGCGGCGAGGTCGATCGACCGACGGGCGCCGAGTCCCCGAGCGCGGAGAGCGGCGAGGTCGAACGACCGGCGAGTGCCGCTGTCTGTAGCGCGCCGAGTCCCCGAGCGCGTCGAGTACGCGAGGGCGAGTCCGCGGCGGCGAGTCCCCGAGCGTGTTGAGTACGCGAGGGATAGCCCGTGGTGACGAATCGAAGAGGGAGAGCCGCGGTCGTGCAACCACGCGTACATGCAGCATGCCTAGGAGTAGTCCCCGAGGCTCGAGTTGGCTTGTAGAGGCGACTCGAGGCTCATATTTTGAAAATAGTAGTGGTTGTTGCCGATCGTGGCGAGTGGAGAGGTCGAGCGACCGGCGAGCGCTGAGTCCCCGAGCGCGGCGAGTGGCGAGATCGAGCGACCGGTGAGCGTCGAGGCCGAGCGACCGATTATGCGCCGAGTCTCCGAGTGCGGCGAGCGGCGAGGTCGATCGACCGACGGGCGCCGAGTCCCCGAGCGCGGCGAGTCCGCGAGGGGAGAGTCCCCGAGCGTGGCGAGTCCACAATGACTGCGAGTCCGCGAGGGGAGAGTCCCCGAGCGCGGCGAGTCCGCGATGATTGCGAGTTCGCGAGGGAAGAGTCCCCGAGCGCGGCGAGTCCGCAATGATTGCGAGTCCGCGAGGGGAGAGTCCCCGAGTGTGGCGAGTCCGCGTTGATTGCGAGTCCGCGAGGGGAGAGTCCCCGAGTGTGGCGAGTCCGCGATGATTGCGAGTCCGCGAGGGGAGAGTCCCCGAGTGTGGCGAGTCCGCGATGATTGCGAGTCCGCGAGGGGAGAGTCCCCGAGTGTGGCGAGTCCGCGATGATTGCGAGTCCGCGATGATGTTGATTGTGCTGTTTTGTTAGCGAGTCTCTCGTCTTGGCCCGGGGGGCCAGTCGCATGGCGACTCCAAAGATGGCTCTCGACTTGGCGTTCTTCCTGGACGATCCGAGGCTCGGTTTGCGAGTCCTCGTCCGCAGTACTTGGCCGTGCGAGTCGCACTGTCTAAGGTTGAGGAGGACATGGTGCTGTTTGTGTAGCACTACCATTTGTCTTGGCCCGGGAGGCCAGTCGAGCAAGGCGACTCCAATGATGGCTCTCGGTTAGCGTTTTTCGTGGACGATCCGAGGCTCGGTTTGCGAGTCCTCGTCCGCACTACTTGGCCATTGCGAGTCGCTCTTTCAAAGGTTGACAAAGGCGAATAGATTTGTTCCGAGGGAAAGAGACGCCCAGTGGTGAGTCCATGCAGCGTGGCAAGCGACCCTCTCTGGCGACTCGGACGATGAAGGTCCCTTAGCAGGTGCGGCGTACACACTTGTCATAGCGGACAGGGTCGCACGACGTTTAGCCGGAAAAAGTCGACGCGGCGGACACGGAATCGACGCGGCGGACGGAGGTCGCGCTATGGCGAAGTCGACGCGGCGGACACGGGGTCGACGCGGCGGACGGAGGTCGCGCTATGGCGAAGTCGACGCGGCGGACACGGGGTCGACGCAGTGGACGGAGGTCGCGCTATGGCAAAGTCGACGCGGCGGACGGAGGTCGCGCTATGGCGAAGTCGACGCGGCGGACACGGGGTCAACGCGGCGGACGGAGGTCGCGCTATGGCGAAGTCGACGCGGCGGACACGGAGTCGACGCGGCGTACGGAGGTCGCGCTATGGCGAAGTCGACGCGGCGGACACGGAGTCGACGCGGCGGACGGAGGTCGCGCTATGGCGAAGTCAACGCGGCAGGCACAGAGTCGACGCGACGGACGGAGGTCGCGCTATGGCGAAGTCGACGCGGCGGACACGGAGTCGACGCGGCGGACGGAGGTCGCGCTATGGCGAAGTCGACGCGGCGGACACGGAGTCGACGCGGCGGACGGAGGTCGCGCTATGGCGAAGTCGACGCGGCGGACACGGAGTCGACGCGGCGGACGAAGGTCGCGCTATGGCGAAGTCGACGCGGCGGACACGGAGTCGACACGGCGGACGGAGGTCGCGCTAAGGCGAAGTCGACGCGGCAGGCACGGAGTCGACGCGGCGGACGGAGGTCGCGCTATGGCGAAGTCGACGCGGCGGACACAGAGTCGACGCGGCGGACGGAGGTCGCGCTATGGCGAAGTCAACGCGGCAGGCACGGAGTCGACGCGGCAGACGGAGGTCGCGCTATGGCGAAGTCGACGCGGCGGACGGAGGTCGCGCTATGGCGAAGTCAACGCGGCGGACACGGAGTCGACGCGGCGGACGGAGGTCGCGCTATGGCGAAGTCGACGCGGCGGACGGAGGTCGCGCTATGGCGAAGTCGACGCGGCGGACACGGAGTCGACGCGGCGGACGGAGGTCGCGCTATGGCGAAGTCAACACGGCAGGTTAGTCCGCAACGGGCGAGTTTGCGATAGGCGAGTCCCCGAGCGTGTCGAGTACGCGAGGACGAGCTCATGATGGCGAGTACGCGATGACAAGTTCGCCACACGCTAATCCCCGAGCGCAAAGACAGTCGCCAGATCAGCGATCGCTCCGTCTCCATGGATTATTTTTCCATAGATTAATTCTCCCACAGTATAGACGTGAGGAACCGCGTATGCCGATTCACATCATGTGGTATATGTATAAAAACAGTACATAATGGATTAGATCCAAGTAACATAATTAATAAACAGAGTAATAAGTAAGAAAGATCGTTCAGATGTTAAATTAATCCAACGCTAATAAAACGGGGCCGATCTTTGTTGCATCGCGTGGCCACGCTATCTCGCAGCGTCGCTATCGCTTCCCACGCGAGTTGATTCTGCTAGCATTTGCACATACAAATCGATTAGTAGACATGCTGAATATTATAAGTAGAATATGCTTGAGTGGAGAGAGATTGTTTATCCTGGTAGGATGCAAGTACTGTATCGTTCACGCCGTTACTCCTCTAATCAAAAACCGATTTGGGATCAGCTGATATTGGTGGCCTTGTTTTTTGCAAGTTGAGGCATGTAAACTGAGCTAACCCGATCTGATCTTGAATCAACCGAGTATTGCCGTGGCGGATGCATGTACGCGTGCCGGGCCGCCATACTGCCGTGGCCTGTGTAAAATCGATTGAGCTGAACTGATCTGACCTCGTACGTATGGCTGGCTCCAGATTGCTTAATCCCTATGGCTCGGTCTACCGATGACCAAAACGGCGGCCGTAAAGAAATCCAGCATGCCGATGAGATTTGGCTGCCATCGACGACGAATTTAACGATCTCGCCCGGATTATCACCCTCCAAGCACCGCTTGCCCCATGGTGGGCGCCAACTGTCGTGGTATTGCACGGCAGATGCTACTGGGGGTAGCTTACGTAGAGGGAGCAAGGCGACGTAGGAGAATCCGGGAGCGAGATTGGCACACGATGTACCCAGGTTCACGTCCCCTCGGTGGAGGATCGCTACGTCCTGCTATCTATCCAGTATATGATCATAGATTGGTTTACAATGGAGTCGCCGGAGGCGGTGAGGGAGACTAGATCTCATATGACGTACCCCTTGGGGGTGCCCTTGGTGGCTTTATATATGCAGCCAGTTAGGATTTACAAGTGCTTTAGTGGGACTTCTATTGGAGTCGCCGCCTTAGGCCTCCAGTCGGCGCCAGTCGTCTGGGTCCAGCACGCGCCACTCGCCGTATTGGGCGAGTCGACCCGCTCTGGGCTTGGCTACAGTCGGCTCGATCCAGCTGGCGAATCCGCTTTGTGGGTATACCCCGATTGGTATTCCCCCATCAGTTAGAGGTACAAGAATCGTTTTCAACTATAATTGGATCCTTCAATGTACCAAGAGCTTTCTCATAGGACACCAGAAGTTGATCATGGTTCTCTCCAAGTTTTATGAGCTCACGCTTGACAAGAAAACTAGCCTTCTCAAGGTGCTCAAGGTCCTTGGTAAGAGAAGCATGAGCAAAATCAAGCCCTTTCTTTGAGGCATCGAGCTCTTGAGACAATGAGTTAGCCCTATCAATAGTGTCCATGTCTTTTTCTTTATCAATTTCAAAGATTTCAATTTGTAGTTTAAGAAAAGAGTTGGTATTCTTTTCCTCACAAAGCTCTTGCTCAAGAAGATTGAATCTTCGTTTCTCATCATCAATATGAGATTCCAAGCTATCAATGGTCTCATCGCGTGAGCTAACAAGTTTCATTAATTGCTTGACTCTAGCACGAGCAATGGGAGGAAGAGACTTCATGATAGCATACATTTCTTTTATATATTCTTTTCCAAATTCATCATTATCACTATCACTATCATGGTCACTCTCAAGATCATCCAAGACACTAGATAGGGATGGAGGAGAGACAATTACCTTGGAGCTTCTTGCCATAAGACAAGAACCGGTGATCTTGATAATAGGAGAACTCTCGATGTAGTCCTTGGAGTAGTCGTAGGTGAGAGGTGAACCGGATTCGACATATGCCAAACCGGTCACACCCACCACTTTCTCCTTATACCCACACTCCACGTCGGACTCGTCCTTGGAGCTCCTTGCCATGAGGCAAGTGGCAGTGACCTTGGGGTTAGGAGAGTCGTCGGTGTAGTCATAGGTGAAGAGAGACCTGGGTTTGGCAAAGGCCAAACCGGCTACTCCAACCACCTTCTCTTCATCCTCTTCCTCATTGTCGGATATGTATTCTTGGCCTAGGAAGCCCTTACCATCACTCCTATTGTTCCTCTTGTATCTTTCATTGATGGGGTTGGTCTTCAATCTTGGTTTGGCACCTTCTTCATACTTAGGCTTATCAAGCCTCTTCTCATAAGGACACTTGTCGGCAAAATGGGTTGCCTCATCACAATTGTAGCACGTCCTCTTCTTCTCACTTGATCCCATTGAGCTTCTCCTTCTTCAGAACTTCATGTTCTTGGTGAAGAGAGCAAGTTGAGAGAGCATATCATCAACTCCATCACCATCGCTATCTTCATCGCTAGCAACGTCTTCTTGCACTTGCTTGGCCTTCAAATCTAGAGAGTGGGAAGACCCGATAGCACGGTTGATCTCCTTGATCTTTTTCCCTTCATCCGCCAAGTTATCCGTGGCAACTAGATAAGAGACTAGATCATCAGGAGTGAATTGATTAGCTCTATCGAGGAGTTGCAAGTTCAAGGCAAGCTTCTTGTCGGTGACCGCGATCATGGAGACAATCTTGGACTTGATAAGTTCATCATTCAAATTGAATCCATCATCATACTTCTCACACCCTAGGTCACCAATTGTCGTGGGAATGGTCACGGCAGATGCTGCAATCGGCAGCGAGTAGTAGAACGAGGGGCAAGGGCGGCCAGCCATCTGCGGTGCGAGATGAGGGCAAAGACACAGGGTTTTACCCAGGTTCGCCCCCCCGGAGGGTAAAGACCTACTCCTGCTAGATTGTATTATGGAGGTGTTACAATGGGCGAGCTCGGCGGCTAGGCGGCGAGTCGCTGGGGTGTATGAGGGAACGTGTCTCTACTCACCCTATAGGGAGGTTTATATAGGCTCACCTCCCCTAGGGTTTACATATCTCAACCGATTCGGTTAAAGCTTCAGTAGCCGTTTAACCTCACCCGACTGGGCCTATCTACTCGCCTGGGCCTTCAGCTTCCAGCCGCTCAGTTCCTGGCTGGGCTTCGATCCACTCGCCGTTCTGCAGGCCCACTCGCCGGGTCTTGGGCCAGTCGGAAACGTCCTGCTGGGTATACCCCAGTAGGCATATCCCCATCACCAATCTTCACGCGGAGGGCAACGAGTCTCTTGTATGCTTCAGCGATAGTCTCACCATCATGGTTCATGAACATGTTCATCTCAAACTTGGCAGCTTCATACTTGGACTTTTGGATAAGAGAGGTTCCCTCTTGGAGAATGACAATCCTATCCCAAAGATCCTTTGCGGTGGGGATGTCGCTGACTTGATCATGGAGAGTGTGGTGAATGGCACTCCTTATCTTGTCACAAGCCGTTGCATTTAGTTGACGGTCGTAGTACTCTCCCGGGGTGAGGTTGTTGGGATCATGAGGGTGGAAGCCGGTGCATACAATCTCCCAAAGCTCAATGCTGCAGCTGCGAAGATGAGATTCCATAGAATCTTTCCAATGAGAGAAGTGAGTTCCATCATAATGAGGTGCAGGGCCCGAACCATTAATATGAGGCATGATGTTCTTTTGCTTAGGATAAACATAAGGGAATTGATTAGGGGGCGTGGAAGTTTTTGACGAGCCGCCCTCATGAGCGGACTCGGCATCCTTATCCTTCTCGATGTTCATTGGTATCCCTTGAGGTACTACCAATGGATTACCAAGAAAAGCCCCATCGCCAATGGACTTAAGTTGTCCTTTTAGGTAACTCATTCGAACAAGGAGATCGGAATCCACCTTAGCCTTTTCAAGGGCACCCTTGGCTAAGATTTCACGAAGCTCCTTGACCGAATAAGTTTTTTCCTCCTCATCATCGGAGAAAACCATCTTTTCTCTTAGGCGGTAAAGCCCTTAAAAGAGCCCTTGGCTCTGATACCAATTGAGAGTGTAAGATGGTTAACCTAGAGGGGGGGGGGTGAATAGGTTTCTACCAAATTCTGTATAATCTTTTGCAAGTTTTAGGATTTGCGGAATATAAGTGAGCCTAAATGCAAACTAGGTGAGGCAACCTAGATGATGTACAAGATACTTCAAGCTCGAAGGATATCACAAGATAAGCAACACAAGTAAGAGATCGGTTAAGGAATAACCGAAGCACACAGAGACAAAGATGTATTCCCGTGTTCACCACCTTTGGGAAGGGGGCTACGTCACGTTGGAGAGGTGTGAGGTTCCACGAAGGATTCCTCACGCGCCATGAAGGCTCACCTTCTTCTCCGAGCCTATCCCACGAAGGAATAGCTCACTTACTCGTGGTAGACTTTAAGGTAGTCTCCAAACCCTCACAAACTTTCCACGGAGCAAATCACAAGCCGAATGCCTCCGGGCGACCCTAGCCGCCTAGGGTTTCCCACAAACCCAAGAGTAACAAGCTAACTCGATGAACTCAAGGGGGAATGAACTTTGGCTTGGTGGAAACGTAGATCGGGACCTCCTCTTCCTTTCTGCCAAAGGGATTTGGATTTGGTTGGGTAGAATTGGAGATCCTCAAGCTTTTGTGTTTCAACAATGGGGAGAGAGAGAGAGCTTCAAGAAATGATATAAACTGAATGCCTAACCTACTCAAGCTGGAAGAAGGGATATTTATACTCAAGGAGAAAAACTAGCCGTTTTGAGCCAAAAACGCAAGGTCCGGTTTTAAGTTCGGTTGGACCGGTTCACACACCGGACAGTCCGGTCCTCATCCCGGAAAACCGGACTAAAACCGAATCTGCTCTCAGTACCCAGACTCAGATAGATTCGGAGTGAGTAAACCGGAAAACCCGGTTTGAGTCCGGATTTCCGATCCTGACACCGGACGGTCCGGTCTGGGAGCCGGTCCAACCGGTCTGAAAACCGGATCTGCAGAAAAGGCTTTGGTGGATAGGATTTCTTCTCTTCTCTCTTTGGTGATGGATTAGGTAGGAGAAAGGGATGTGTATATGGCTTAGGTGATCATCCCCAACAAGCTCATCGAGATAACCCCTCTTAATAGTGTAGAGCTCCTAACCGGACTCAAATTACATAAAAAGGGAAAACTCCGTTGCGAAGCTTCGTTATCAAAATGGGGGGTCTCCGATAACCTTTCATCACAGCATCGGACTAGAACCTATGTAAGACACTAGAAATAGCATTAGTCCACTCTAACCATGGTGTCATTGTCAACCAAAAATAGCATAGGGTAAAATACCCTTTCAGTTCACGCCTATGTGGACGATATAGCGGTGATGTCTAAAAAGTCAAATGACTTAATCTCCAAATTAAAAGAAACCTTTGATAATCTCCGAAAATACAACATGATGCTTAACCCTAAGAAGTGCGTCATTGGGGTTCCAGCCGGCAAATTGTTGGGCTTCATCATTTCCCAGCGCGGAATCGAGGTCAACCCGGAGAAAATCAAGGCCATATTAAACATAAACTGTCCGACATGCCTAAAGGACATTCAACAGCTAACAGGTTGTGTTGCAGCAGTTAGTCGGTTCGTCAACCGACTTGGAGAGAAGGCCCTGCCTCTATACAAGTTGCTGAAGAAGGCGGACAAATTCACGTGGACGGACGAAGCAGATGCAGCATTGAAGCAACTCAAGGAGATTCTTTCCTCAGCTCCCATCCTTGCAGCACCCGAGCCTAGAGAGCCCATGTTGCTTTACATGGCGGCAACCAACCGGGTAATCAGCATCGTCGTCGTGGTAGAGAGGAAGGAACAAGGATATGAGCACGGAGTTCAGCGACTAGTTTACTACGTAAGCGAGGTCTTGACGGAGTCCAAGTAGCGTTACCCGCACTACCAGAAGATAGCTTATGGAGCATTCCTTGCTTCTCGGAAGCTGAGGCATTACTTTCAGGAGCACCCAATCACAGTGGTGAGCAAGACTCCACTGTCCGACATTATCAACAACAGTGACACTATGGGAAGGGTCGCGAAGTGGGGAATTGAACTTGCCGCCTTCGAGATCACCTACAAGAGACGTGAAGTCACAAGCCTTGGCGGATTTTATCACAGATTGGACGGAGATGCCAGATGTTACTCCGTTGCCGGAACCAGAGTACTGGGTGATGCACTTTGACGGATCAAAGCTGCTCAATGGCTCGGGGGCTGGTGTACTGCTATAGTCAGCAACTGGGGACAAGCTACACTACGTTCTGCAGATCCACTTCGAGGCTACAAACAACATGGCGGAATATGAAGCACTCATTCACGGATTACGTGTAGCCAAGGATATTGGCATAAAGCGCATAGTTTGTTGTGGAGATTCCGACTTGGTTGCCCAACAGGTGGCTGGCACCTGGAATGCGCGGAACCCTATGATGGCGGCATATCGAGACGAAGTGGACGAGATAGGTAAGGGCTTCTTGGGCTACGAAGTCAAATATGTACCTAGGGAGCAAAACAAGGTGGATGATCTACTATCTAAGCTTGGATCAGGGCGCAAACGAATTTCTCCAGGAGTTTTCCTAGAGCATCTACGGACACCATCCGTGAAGGGAGCCGACATCGACAACCCGAATAGAGTTGACTCTTTTGTCCACATGGTGGCCAAGGTCCCTCCGGCTTGGACAAAGCCGTTCATGGAATATATCGAACACGGAACCTTGCCTGACGACGAGGTCGAAAGACGACAAATAGTATGTCGAGCAAAGGGCTATACCATAGTCAATGGACAGCTCTAAAAAAGGAGCACTACTGGTGTATACCTAAAGTGTGTTTCCTAGTTAGAAGGTATTGAAATCCTACACGAAATCCATCTCGGGGATTGCGGGCATCACGCCGCTCCTCGATCGTTGGTCGCGAAAGCCTTCCGGCAAGGATTCTACTGGTTGACCGCGAAGGCGGACGCCGACAAGCTTGTGGAGACATGCATGGGATGCCAGTATTATGCCCGACAACCACATGTTCCTGCTGAAGAATTGTGAATAATACCAATAACTTGGCCGTTCGCAGTCTAGGGGCTATACAGACCGTTACAGACGGCACCATGTGGGTTTACGCATCTGCTAGTAGGAGTTGATAAATTCACTAAATGGATAGAAGCTAAACCCATTAGAAAGCTTGATGGGGCAACTGCCCTCAGGTTTGTCCGGGATCAAAATGTGAGATTTGGTATCCCACATAGCATTATCACCGACAATGGCAGTAACTTGTCACTCGGAGAAGTGGAGGCTTATTGTTGGGAGAAGGGCATCTGACTTGACCTTGCATATGTGGCACATCCACAATCCAATGGTCAGGTTGAGCGAGCCAATGGGTTAATTCTGCAGGGAATAAAGCCACGTCTTGAGGCACCGCTACATAGAGCAGCTGGAGCCTGGGCGGAAGAATTGCCGTCTATGCTGTGGAGTTTACAAACTATACCCAACAGATCCACCGGTTACACCCCTTATTTCATGGTATATGGAGTATAAGCCATCCTATCTTCCGACATACTTCATGATGCACCAAGGGTTGCCGCCTACGACGAAGATGACGCTGAAGAATCCAGGCGCCTAGATGTGGACCTTCTCGAGGAGGAGCGCGTTTTGGCATTGCCAAAGATCCGCCATCTACCAGCAGAAGCTATGCAGCTACCATAGTCGTCGCGTTCGGTATCGCTCGTTTAAAAGGGGGGATTTGGTGCTCCTACTTAAGCAGAAGAAGTCACACAAATTATCCCCGACATGGGAAGGACCGTTCATCATAAGCAAGGCGCTACTCAATGGGTCTTACTACCTCGTTGATAATCGTGAACTGAAGGATAGACCTAGCGAGGATCATAAGCGTAAGCGACATGACCCGGATGATGACTACCCGGAGCTTGATCGGTCATGGAACATAGCATAGCTACGTCCTTTCTACACTTAGCATTTTTTATCTATTGTGTACCTCTTATATGATCAATGAAATAAAGCTCTCTGATTCACTCATATTTCTGAGTCTTTTACCTCCTTCAGTGTTTATTTTTGGATCATATAAAACCTTTATGCACAAGTTTTGCGATTGCACTTGTGAAAATTCCGCCTACGGGCGTTAGCTTAAGTTTTGTGGTATACACGTTCTTTGTTGTTTTTATGTGGATTCTGGAGTAGTGACTTTTGGCACTTATTGTCGGCGATTTTGTCCTTAGGTTATTGACGGTGCCATTGGGCATCATCACCTAAGCGCATGGTTCCGACAACGATTCTTCCGACTCACGAAAAGTCAAGCATAACAACCAAAGTAATGGATAAGCCAGCACTTGCTTAAAAATATATACATGCTGGAACTAGTTCTTAAGTAGCGGGACATACATCATTGTTTTCTGCCTTAAGTTAATACATAGTTTTTTCCGCATACGCATCACAAAGGAAACAAATATTACAGATTGTTTTTCATTCCTTTGGCGCAGGCGACTTGGAAGCAACGTCATCGGCAGCAGGAGAATCACCCTCAAAGTCGGCAGTGTGAAGAGACTCGGAGGAGCTTTGGTCGCCGCCATCGATGGTGTTCATTGGCACGAATACGTTAACGTCGACCAACTTGGCGACTCTGGTGTCATAACCCGCGAGTGACGACAAGATAGCCTCATGGTTTATCTTTTGTCCTTCGTCATCTACGTCGGGGATGCCAGAGGTTACCGTGTCGATGTCGGCATTCTTGTAGTGTGCCTTCACCATGGATAGCGCCATCCTTGCAACAGCCCGTGCACATGAAGCTTTCCAGCTTGTGATACGCTTGGGGGCTCGGCGCAGGATCTCCGAGAACTTCGCCACAGAGTCTGATGCCTTGATGTTGATCTAGAGGGGCTTGGCAATATCTTTGGCTTGCGCGATGGCGGTGTTGATTAAGTTGCCAGCAAGAACCATGCATTCCTTCTCTGGAGGAGGCGACTGGGTTAAACCCATAGGAGCTGCAAATTCCGACAAAGGAGAATATGAGTTCAAAAATTCAAAGTATCCAGACTACAGAAATCCAAGACAGAGAATCACTAACTGAAGATGCCAGCCTCAGCTTGCCAGAGGGTATCCGAGAAATCCAAGACGGAGAATCACTAACTGAAGATGCCAGCCTTAGCTTGCCAGAGGGTATCCGCCAAGGAGTCCCGTTCCTGTTGGAGTAGCTTGTACGCCTCATGATGGCATTGATTCTTCTCATCGGCAGCTTTCTTCTGATCTCTTAAGATCGAGATCTCCTCGTTCAAGCGGTTCATCTCCTCGGTGGCGGAGTCCTGCAAGGCTTTCATTGATTCCTCATGCATCTTCAGCATGTCCTTCCTCTCCTGCTTAAGGATCTTGTTCTCGCTATCCAGCTGCTGAATGTGCTTGGATTGCTCGACAATGTCCTTAGCCTTGGCAATGGTTTCTGCAAGTCGGAGAAATAACAGTACACAGTGAGTACTCGGAGAATACAGGCACAAAACCTAGTCAGAATGCAAAAAAGAAAGGAAAACAGATGCTTGCTCTTGATGATATGTTCCTTCAAGAAGGCAGTTTTACCCTTTTCGGCTTCCAAGTCCGCGCGCATATTCTGGTACTTGTCGTTGGCCATGCCCCTCCGAGCATTCTCGTTCTGTGGAAAAAATAAAAGTTAAACATTGTTTGGTCTACTTGGAGCATCTAGCCGGAAAATTTCCACCTAGACGCTCGGGGGCTACAGCGAGAGTTTTTAACTTAGCAATATTCTTAGTCTTTCTTTAAGCATCTAGTCGGAACTAATTCAGTTTTTGATCAGAAGCTTGGGGGCTACAGTATAATAGTTTTAACTCAGATCTATGCTTAGTTTCTCTTTAAGCATCTAGTTGGAACTCATTCAGTTACAACTAGAAGCTTGGGCGCTACATTATCGAAATTTATAAACACTGTGTATGCTACTCTTAAAGCATCTAGTTGGAATAATTCATTCAAACTACATGCTTGGGGGCTACAGTGAGAAGTTTTCTACCTTAGTCACTCTTAGAGCATTTAGACGCAAAGACCTATGGTTTTCCATCTAAATCCTCGGGGGCTACAGTGGGATATTCATATGAAATGCAAAAAGGGAAAAATAACTTACAAGTGCAATGATCTTGAGGTTGGTAGAACTCTTAGCCAGCAGCTTGCTGAAGGATACACTGTTTCCTTGCAAGATCTTTGCTTGCTGGAGAAGCTCCTCTAGACCGCATGTCGGAGATGTCGGCGCCGCACCAGGAACCAGAGCAGTGCTACCCGGTGTAAGTACCATCTTTCTTGGGTGTGGGGGCGCCGCCTTCGGCAGAAGTACCAGCTTCCTCCGCCGCCTTACCGCAACTGATGGCATCCTTAGCCGGAGCTTCAGCCATTTGGTGTGCGGCACTCTCCTGCGTCG
The DNA here is from genome assembly GCA_916181665.1 of Avena sativa. Taxonomy (NCBI): domain Eukaryota; kingdom Viridiplantae; phylum Streptophyta; class Magnoliopsida; order Poales; family Poaceae; genus Avena; species Avena sativa. Next base: position 205,006,928 of record OV702282.1, read on the forward strand.
CCTGCTCGCCGACAACAGCAAGCTCAGTAGAGGCGCCTGAGTCCACTTCCATGGCGGAAGGGCCAGCTGCTTCCTTGGTTTGAGAGCTTGTCGGGGAGAACAAGGGCTTGACGATGGGAGTGACAGGGGCGATGGCGGGATATGCGTCGTGATGCAGCATATCCTTAATGGTTCTAGAAGCCCCCGATGTTTTGGAGGTCTTCTTCAAGCTGGTCGTGGCTTTCTTCCTGAAACGTCCAGAATGCATAAGTACGGGAATAAGACAGACAAATGGACAATGTCGGAGAGAAAGAAGCTTACACAAGTGGGGGTGCTTTGGCAAAGGGGATCCCGGTAACCTTTCTTTTCTCCGCCTCCAGGGTGGCGGTAGTCTTCTTGGAGGCTCCACCCTCCGTCTTCTTCTTCTTGCCTCCGTCGGCAGTGTCAGAGGTGGAGCTCTTCCGCTTTCGTGCCAACAAAGCATCATCGTCGGACACGACGGTGACTTCCTTCATCTTTGGATCATAGATTTGAGGAGCCATGCTATCCTCATCTATGTCGCTAAGCTGTTAAGTGAAGAACCATCGTGTTAGGTGGGATGACAATTGCTAGATGGAAGAACTGGAGTATATGTCATACACGGAAAATAAGCAGTTACCTTTGGGCACTTGCTCTCTACAAACATGTCGCAGGTGATGGCTAAGCCATGCTTCTTGTCCTTCACCTTGACGATGTCCTTGAGGTGAAGCTTGACGGATTCGCTCGAGAAGTTGTCCACAGAGATGCGGAGGCTATCCCTTCTGTCATTGGTATACTCATGCATCAGCTTCGAGAGGTGCTGCAAAGTCTGGATTCGCCTGATGAACCAGCACATGGCTAGGTCCAAGCTGGTCAAACCCGTCTCTACGAACCACTCTATCCGCCTTATAGCGCGGGAAGCGTTGATATTGGATGGAAGGGAGGCCTGGGATCTCCATGTCGAAGTTTCGGCGGCGGCTCCGTCAACGAAGTTCGGATACGTTACTTCTCGGCCGACTAGAGGGATATCTGGGCCGTAGAAGTAAGTACGCTGCCAGTTCTTGCAGGACTTGTGGCCGACGATGTCGGGGAAACGCCGGCCAGGTCGGATCTTGAAGCTAATGGTGCCACAATTTCTAAGTTCATCCTTTCTGGCCCCGGTTTCGCGCTTGACGGTGAAGAAATAGATAAAGAGATCTAGCCTAGGCCTAATCCCTAAGTAACCCTCGCAAAGCGCCGCGTAGTTGCTAAGCGCTAGGATACTATTGGGAGAGATATTTTGTGGCTGGACTCGGTAATGGTTCAAGACGGCAACGAAGAAGTTAGAGATGGGCAGGGAGACGTCGCGTACCATCTGTGCCTTGAGGTACATCTTTTCTCCGGCTTGGGGAGCAGGTGTGACCTCGCCGGCCGGCGCCGCCCGCCAGGCGAGCCCCTCCATCGCGGGGAGGTAGCCCTCGATGATCAACTCCTTGATGTCACGGTCCGTGATGTCCGAACCACGCCAGTCGCCTTTGTGGGAGTCATTTTCCTCTTCCAGCAGCTCTAGCGCCGCTGGATTATGGTCGCCGCCGGTGGTCTCGACCATCGCGGAGATGGGGATGACCAGGCCCTCTGGGGGCACGACGACGGAGCTCGCCGACTTCACCGCGGCTTCGCCAGACGCCGCCATCGAAGGATAAGAGGTGCTGCTGGCCATTGCAAGTTTGTGGAAGTGACTGGCGAGATTGGAAGTTAGGATTTTTCGTGCGAGGCGCGGCGAGCTCGAGGAAAAGCTTGCCTCAGAAAGAAGAAGATGCAGGGAGAATGAGGTAAAAAAGTAAATTTCCACCACAGTTACTATTTATGATACCCAACATAGAGATTCGTGCAGCTTGATCGGACGGTTGCCACGTAGACGACGTGTGTGCGGACGTGCGCGGAAATTTCGCCACGTCCCAAACGTCGCCGCCAACGGTTCGTATCGGCTGCGCGGGGAAATCGGACATGATTATGTTATCTGCATGTGTGAGTTACGAGGCGTCGCTGACCTATGTCTGCGTCACCATAGCTGTCATAGGCAGATGAACCATCACATCAGAAGATTCCGGCATGGACGGATCCAGTCCGGCTACGGAAGAGTACGATGAAAGATTCAGCATTTCTCCGACTTACAAATTGAAGACAGAGAAAACCTTGCAGAGTTCTTTGGGAGGACTACAAGATATTGCTTGACGATTTGCCGACATGCATCTAGACGGAGCATTCAACGTGAAGAGGCAAGACGGCGCAAGATCTCGGAGTTCTCCGAGGGCTACTGTTGGGATATGCTATATGGGTATCCTCATAGCATGTCTCCTATCCGGATAACCCGGGTGGCCCACAGTTGGTAGCATGCCCCATGGCCTGCTGGGCGGCCCAGTTATATGGATCCATAAGGGAGGCCCCTGCCGGATAAAGGAAGGCTACGGTGGAGTCACTAGCGTACCCGGAGCCTTATAGTACAAGACACGCTAGACTAATAATAGACAGTGTAGGACTCTGTTACCTGTCCGGCTAGGACTTTTCCCTGTAACCCTAGGACATGGCGACTATAAAAGTCGGTCCTATGGGAGCCTTTAGGACACGATAATTTAGACTTTCTAGTCACACCTCGCACGACGAACCTATCTCTATAACTCGGCGTATTGCTATTATAGTGATTTATAGCAGGAGTAGGATTCCGCCACCGTTGTGGGATCTGAACCTGGGTAAGCTGTGTTACCTCGTACCCGTCAACCGTCCGCCTTCCCCCACGTCTCTAAACACGCACTGTGATGACCCCTCCATGGCGTACTCGTCGGCAATACCACGACACCAACTCCACCACACATTTACTGCATCTCATGTTTACTAGTTAATAAATTGGTAAACTTTTATTGCGGAGAGGTGTCCTTTTGTATATATATAGGGATCTACTGAATATGGCATGTTTCAACAAGTCTTGTGGTATTTCATGTGATCCCACGATTTGAGTTCATGATGTATAAGTTAATACTTTTTATTTGCATTGTAATTCTTGGCCTAAACGTAGCGAGAAAAGGAGGAGGAAAATGTACGTGAGGCATGTGCCCAAGTGTTGAAGATTTGTCCCGCGAAGAAAATTAGGGTCCAACGATCCCTTGGTTTGGGAGGGGGCTGAACAAGAAGTTCCAAGAAGTCTCGGTGATGGTGACGACGGCGGAGAAAGCACACGACAGAGATGTGACACAGGGTTTTTTTACCCAGGTTCGGGGCCCTCGTGAGGAGGTAAAGCTCCTACTCCCGCTTTTTTGTATTGCTCACATGATTCGTGAGTGAAAGTACTATATCTTCCCATGCTGTTTTTGGTGTTAATGATAATCCCAATTATGTTTTAATTGTGCGCTTGAGTTTCAGGGGAAACGTTGTTGATGTCTCCTTCAATTGTGGTGGATGCTCTCTTGGGATCTCATGAAGACGGTGGCCTTTTAGTTTTCTCCTAGTTTCTCTCCGGTTGTTGTTTTTAGGTCACCGTACTATTAAGAAGGGGTCCATCTTGGAAGGCTGTGGGAAATCACTTGTTCTTGCACAAACCTATATGCACCACCATAGCCATCCTACTATTCCGTGAGAGAGTGAGTTCCTAGTCTGTTGGAGCCTTCTGTGTCTCACCGGAACTTCCGGCCTGGCACTGGAAGTTCCGCTCAGGCTTTTTCTGCGGGCTGTTCTAAGCTTTGTTCCGACACTAGTTCCGCCCCAAGTTCCGTTGGTGGATCAGTAACCTTCTGTATGAAGTGTTCTATTTGCCGGAACTTGGGCCGGAACTTGCATCGGAACTTGTCCTGCCAAAAGGTCCTGAGCGGAACTTCCGCCCAGCCGCCGGAACTTCCGGCCAGATTCGGTTCGTGACCCAGAAATTCCGCCCCTAGTTCCGCTCCAAGTTCCGCTGAAGGCTCAGTAACCTTCTGTTTTGAAGTGTTCTATTTGCCGGAACTTGGTCGGAACTTGCGTCGAAAGTTCACCGGAACTTCCGGTCTGTTTTGACCGGAACTTCCGGTTGCGCTTCTGGAGCGGGCGTCAACGGTCTGATGACCGTTGGAGCCAGGCTGGGCGGAACTTCCGGACTCTCACCGGAACTTTCGGTGAGGTCGCGGGGGCTTTAACGGTTCAGCGCGAGGGGGCCTATTTAAGGCACCCCTCTTCTTCCTCCCTTTCTCTCTCGAATTTTTCTCTCTCCTCCATTAATGCTTGAGCTTCACCTCACTAGATCTCTCTCTCTAGCCACTCAAATGACCTGATCTTTTGAGAGGTGAGGGAGGTGACCTAGATCTACACTTCCACCAAAGAAGATTTGATTTCCCCCACCCATCCTTTGTGGATCTTGTTGCTCTTGGGTTTCTTGGAACCCTAGACGGTGTAGGTCATCCTCGGAGCTAAGGCTTGCTTTGTAAAGCTTCGAGGTGTCGTTGAGGGCCTCCAATTGAGTTGTGGAGCCTCCCCCTCAACCTTGGTGTAAAGGTTTCGGTTGGCGCCTTCAAGGTCACCGGTTAGTGGATTGTGAGGCCTCCTTTGTGGGGGAGCTCACCGGAGAAAAAGGTGAGGCCTTTGTGGCGCTCGGGTGACCTTCTGTGGCCCCGACACCTCTCCAACGTAGACGTAGCTCCTTGGGAGTGAACTACGGGAATTACATATCCGTGTCCCCTCTCCAGTTACTTCGTTCCCTTCCTTTACTCCTTGCTATTTACTGTTTTTGTGGTTGGTGTTTGTTTTCTTGCTTTAGGTTGTTCACTTAGTTGCATCTCTAGATAACTTTCCTTCTCGTTTAGCCTAAAAGTGAGAAACAAATTAAAATTGGGTAGACGCCTATTCACCCCCTCTAGTCGTATCAAGTCGGTAATTTCAATTGGTATCAGAGCCAAGGCTCTTATTTCAGGCTTTTTCGCCTAAGAGACTATGGCCGACGAAGGGGGTAGTGAAACCTAAAAATCCAAGAACTTGGCCACTTTGGATGACCTCAAGCAATTGGAGTCGTCTATGATGTCCAAGTTCGAGGAAATGATGACTATCTTGCAGTCTCTCAAGCCAAACCCCATGGTTTCTCTTGACACACCCCAACCCACCGAGGTTCCTCCCACCATTACGGTGTCCGCCCTCGGGGTAACTCCCGCGGCCGCCACCACTCACTTGGGACTTGGTTTTGTTGCTGAAACCTCTACCAAGGTTCCAAGTGAGAACATCGAGGAGCCCGAGAACCCAACTTCCAAAGAGGAAAATGGAGGAAAGGACTACTCGGCGGTACCCCCACCGCCGAAGTACACTCCGTATCCACCCATTCCCATGCCACACATTATACCTCAAGGAGCACCACCCATGCTAGATACTTCTAATTTCGCCAATTGGCAATATCTAATGCGCTCACATATTTCCAGCTCTTTTGTTGAGTTAATGAGGATTGTGGAGGATGGATTCTCTCCATATGACCCAAAGAAGTTGACACGAGGTGAAGTGGTGGACAAGCAACTCAATGCCACACCTTTGGGAATGATTCAAAAGGCCTTGACTCCAAAGGATTTTGCTCACATTCGCCAATTCGACACCGCCAAGGGAGCTTGGGATCAACTCACCGAGCTCTTTGTTGGGAATGCAAGCATCCAAAGCTCCAAGTTTGATGAAATCAACAACGAGTGCGATGGTTTCACAATGCAAGATGATGAGACCCCCGAAGACATGTATAGGCGCCTTAAGGTCCTTTGTTCCACTATGAGGGACCTTGGGGCCCACTATGTTGATGACAAGTTTATGAAGAGGAAGTTCATCCAAGCTCTCCTTCCGTTTGAAGAACAAAAGCTCAACTCTATCAAGGGAAGAACCAACTTTCACCTAATGACCTCCCAAGAAGTCTTGAGTGAAGTAATTGCCATGACTATTGCCAAGAATAATGCGTAGTCCGCTCGAGCTAGGACCATTGGGTCAACCAAAGTGAATCTTGCTTTGAAGGCCAAGGCTATTGAAGTTGATGATGATGATACATCAAGTGAGTGGTCTCAAGAGGATCTCAAATGTGCCTTCAACGAACATCTTGCTCTCGCTTCAAGGGCCTTTTGGAACAAGTTCGGATTCAAGTCAAGATCAAGGGACAACTCAAGATTCAACTCACCCAACAAGTCCCCCAAGGCAAGGTCGTGCTACAATTGCAACGACAAGAGTCACTTCGTGGCCAAGTGTCCCTTTGATAACCGTGAATACAATGGTGGTCGTCTCATCCGCAAGATCAAGTCAAGACCTCCTCATCCCTTGAACAAGAACTATGCCATCAAGAACGCCACTAACAAGGAACGAGCAATTGTGGTCCATGAAGAATACCTTTCGGGCACGGATGAAGATGATGATGAAGTTCATGGTGGATAGATTGTGGGAGTTGCTGCTATTGCCACTACCTCAACTCCACGTCTATCCCTCTTCGACTCGCCAAATGAAAATGTCATCTTCTCCAACCAAAAGTGCTTCATGGCCAAGGCCACCGAGGTAACACCAAAACCCACTCCTCAACCTATCTCTAGTGAGCCTTCCTCTCTTGATCTTGTTGGTCTAGAGGTGAAGAAAGAGATGATTGACATGTGTGAATTTGTTGCTACCTTAGATGAAGAAACTAAAAACTGCTTTGAGTCCTTACTTGCACAACTTGACAATGCTAGAGATGCCTTAGATGAAAAGGAAGAACTTCTTGACTTGCTAAGTAAAAATGAAAGAGATGCCGCCGATGAAATTGCCTCTCTCACTCAAAGTCTTGAGGATGAACAAAATATGAGAATTAATCTTGAAGAAAATGTGTCTAAGCTTGTAGATGATCATAACAACACTTTGTGCTCTATAATTAAAGAACGTGACCATGCTCTTGCTTTGATTAAGGTTCTCAAGAAAGAAAATGCTGAGTTTGTGGGTGGTCATGATAGGACTCAAAAGGATCTTGAGAAACTCAAAGAGGAACACAAAGCCTTGGAGAGTAAATTCTCAAATCTTTTTGAAGCCCATGAACAGCTTCAAACTCAATTAACTTGTGATCTCTCTAAGTCTTCCGCTGTGCAAATTATAGACTTGTCTAGCACTCCTAATCCTTGTTGCAAGCATGAGCATCTCATAGAGGAAGTCAAGGTGTTGAAGGATCAACTTGCCAATACTAAGAAGAAGAAGAATAAGAAGAAGAACAAGAAGAAGAAAAAGAACAAGGGCATGGACCAAGGGAGTGGCCTAACCCTCTTGCAAAGTGACAACTTTGCCGGAAAGAACAATCCCTCTTATATTCTTTGCAAATCTTATGATGGTCATGTATATGCTAGATACGTGGGAACGTTTTACACACATGATTATCATTAGTCCATTTGGGTGCCAAAGGCTCTTGTCACTAACAAAAGGGGACCCATTGCAAAATGGGTACCTAAAACCAAGGCTTGATTTTCTTGTAGGACTATGCTTCCGGTGGATCAAAATGGGTGCTTGATAGTGGTGCCACGAGTCATATGACCGGAAGCAAGTCTATCATGAGCGAATTGAGGCCCAATATTGCCAACACCATGGTATCCTACGGTGACAAAACAAGCTCTCAGGTTTTGGGTTTTGGCAAAGTGGTGGTAACCCCGAATGTATCCTTGGTTGACGTCATGCTTGTCAAAACTCTTGGTTTGTAACATCCCTAAAATCATGATTTCAAAAATTGCATATCATTCATGCATGCATATAGTTTTGAGATCAATTTCAAACCAATTCCAAGAAAACAGAAGCACATAGTGCTATCATTTTATGTGAGCAAACTTAAATCAAATGACCATCCCCATTTGAGAGCTTAAGTGTTTTAAAAACCAAGTTTGTTTGTTTCCTTGTTGATTGGATTGAGTGTGGAGTTTGAACAAAATTATACAAAATAAAAATGGTTTCAAAACCATTTTCAAAACATTTGCAAATCAAGTGCTATGGCACTGTTTATTTTGTTTATTCAAAAGAACCAAGCTCGAACAGAGAGACCACATGTTTCTATGCCCAGAAATATGAATGTTGCACCCTACAAAATCCTGGAAAAAGTTTGGATTCAAAAGCTTTTGAAATCATTTGAAAATCAATCCAGAAAATCAAATTAGAAAAAGAAAAGGAATAAAGAAAAGGAAAAGGGTCGGCGCTACTATTCTGGCCCAACAGCGAAACCAGCCCAGCTAGCCCACCCGGGTTCCCCTTCTCCCTCTCTCACGCACAGACGCACCCAGCGAGCCGCTGACACCCGGACCCCACTCCCCCTCTGTTCTATTCGCTGACAAGCGGGCCCTCTCCACGTCGACTCCTTATTCCCCAAATCGCGCCCGCAGACCACGTCGCCGCTGCCGTTGATGCCGGTAATGGCGCGGCGTAATTAGCCTTGATACCGCGAGCGTTTCCTATCGCGCTTCGGCCTATTTAAACCCCACCCTGCAGCGGTCATTTCCCCCCACGCTGCACACACTTCTCGCCACCAGGCTGCCCCTAATTCGCGTTGCACCGCCGCAGCCAGAGCTAACTCCGGCGAGGTATTCCGGTAAGACCCCGTCGCCCCTTGCTGCCTAAACTTGCCAGTACAATCTCCGCGACCATGCGCACCTCCTGACCCCTCTGGTGCATGCTAGGAACATCCAGAGCCTCGGCAACGTCGGCGACCACACGAGACAGACGACCCCATCAACTCCGGCGATCAATTGCGGTAAGCTCCGAGCGCCCCTTGCCCCTCTTGCATACGAGGTTGTTCGCCACTGTCTTGCGCGTCTCCTAAACAATCTGGTTCATGCTAGGGCGACGCGGAACCTCGGCAATGACTTCGATAGCAACCACCTGACGCCGTGCACGACTCCGACGAGCTCCAGCAGCCCATACCGTGCGCCCCTTGCAAAGCCACCGCCACCTTGAGCTTCACCAACTCTCTGCGGTTCTGGTAAGCACCCTCTCCCCTCCCCGGGCGACCTAGAACGCCAGCGCCGCCACTGACAGACGCGCCACCGCCAGTCGCCGCCGCTAGCGCCGCTAGGCTATGGTCAGAGCAACGGTAGCCGTTAGATCTGTATCGTAAGGACTAGATTAGATCTGAGCGAAACGTTTTCTTTGAATCTGGCGCGTTGGATCTGACTTGATCTGACGGCGTGGAAGGGTGATCCTGAGTGAAACGGTATCGGCCAATAGGATAGCGCCGCGTGGCTAGGGTTTGGTTTAAAAACAGAATTTGAAATCTGATTTATATCCAAATTTGATTTAGCTATAACTTTTGATTCCCACGTTAGATTTTGGCAAATTTTATACCGTTGGAATTAGGAGAGCAAGCCCTTTACATTTATGCAATGTGTTTAAAGTTTTGCTTCTGTTAAAATAGTTTTATTTGCAGAAACATGTGTAGGGCTTATTTGAGCATATGAAATGCTTAGGAATTGTTTTTAGTGTCAAATAAACTTGGTTTGGCAAGTTTTTGACTTGTTCAAGATTCAGTACTATGCACTTGCTTGGTTGAGTTTTAAAAATCATCACTTAGAATTTTGCATGCATGCATATGTATTTTTGTTTGTTTGTATATCTTGTATGTAATTTGTTGCTACCATTCTTTGTGTAGACTTTGGTGCTAGTGATTGTGATTGCGAAGAGTGCTACTCTCCCAACTACCAAGGCAAGTGGTACTTCATGAATATTTCTATACCTATATTTTGTACTAAGCATTAGAAATATTTTGCTAAGTCTTGCATGTTACTATTTTGCCTATATGCCATGTGGGAAATCCTAAGTAGTTGTAGAATTGCTAGGAAATTTCTAAGTTAAGTTACTATCTATGCCATGCTTAGCCTAGCTAGTAGCAAACAAGGGTTGGTGAAATATACATGCTATGATGAAAATATTTCTAAGTCTTTAGACTTGTTTTACTTAATAAAACAACTAAGTCAATGAATCACCTGGGTGGAAAGGGACTTGATTGGTGGTTTTTGGTTGAGTGGTTACACAAGGCCCATGGCTATGGTTTACCTTGTGTATCTCACTTGTGGTATGACACCCAGGAACAAAGAGATTTTAAAGGCCAAGTGTTGAGAAGCTTCTAGTGCAGCCACTTGGCAATATGGGCTCTGCCTGGATCACATAAGTTGCTAGAACTTAGCCATTTGGACAGTTGGTGGTAGTGGGAATGATAGGTTGGAACGCGTCCATTTGGTCTAAGGAAAGGCTTCTGAAAGGTCCTGTCTTGGTGAAACCAAGTCTGTTGGGGAAAGTGCACAACCTCTGCAGATGAAAAAATCTAAGTACTTAGCCAAGTCCATGGCAATGGACAACTTGAGCATCAAGACATGGAAGCTATCAAGAATCTCATAATTCCAACTTCTAAGTAAAAAACTTGTGGGTGAACAAGGGTGAAGGACCTCAATGTCTATTGGTGGTTCCTTGGGAAAAGTTTTTGACAAAGAAAAACTTAGTGATTTCAACTAATAGGAAAAACCTATTTTGAGCAAAGCAAGCCAAGCTACACTTAGCCAAATTGCATATAGTAATATAGTCCACCTAAATTTTACTAAGGTATCACTTGCCAATACTATTCCAAAGTATTGACCCACTGTGGCTGTAACTTGTGATGTTGCAGGTTACTCTGATGAGGATTAGGTGTCATGAGTCTACACTCAACATGTTTGCCTATGGCACATGAAGATGAAGACTTATATTTATTTACTTATTCAAACTCTTGTATTAGGCATGTGGCCTTTGAGTTGTAAAGACTATGTTATCTCTGGAATGGATGTAATAAATGACCTTTGTATCTGTGTACTTCATCTTAAACTGTGGATGCTAGCAATGATCCAGGGACTAGCATTGCAATCACAGGGATCCTTTTCCTTTACAAAGGAGGGATCTTACAGATGGTATCAGAGCACTGTGTTGCCTGTAGGATTATGACCCTAGGATTGGAAACCACTAAGGAAAAAATTTCAGCCACTTCTACACTTGTCTATTCTTCTCGTAAAACTTTTCTAATCTTCTCTCTCATCTCTATTTGTAGATGAACTCCATCAACGAAGCCGTGAGGAAAGGACCACTCATGACAATGACTTTGGAGTGTGAGACAGAATTCCCCAAGGCTCTCAAGGACCTCATGGTTGCATTAGACATACAAGGTGCAGCTGTGTACAAGGGCTTTCCTGTGATGGATGAAGGAGAGGAATACTGGTGGGTACAACTTCACTTGTATAAAAACAAGGAAGACAACCATCAGGAAAAAGGATTCTGCATGTTCACCAATTCAGTGGTGCACCCTACATTCTTTGAATCAGCAAAGGATGCAGCTTGGAAGACCATCAAAGAACTTGGTGATAGAGTCAAGTGCAGAATGCTCAACCTCCAAAATTATCTAAGGAAAGAGAAGGAACATACCCAAGAGTTGGAAGCTACCAACCAAACCTTAAGAGGAGACATTATAGACTTAGTGATGGAATCATGTGAGCAAGATAGGCTGATTGCTTCTAGAAACATTGTGTTAGCCAACAGATCCAGTGAGATAGGATTGTAAACGTACTTCGTTAGTTGGACCACCACCTATCACCTTATTTTCCAAAATGTTGCTTTAAAATAAGATTGAACCTTGGATGTTGTAATGGTTTCATGTATGCATGACTTGTGTGTTTTGCTTCCCAAGGATATGTATGTGTTGTTTTGTCTTTTGTTTTATCATGATTTGTGTTGTTCTAACTTTTCTATCTTATAAATAGATGCCTGTTACCATCAGCACTGTTGAAGAGTTCCAGGTTACCCGCTTTGGTCCTCGTATCGTTGAGCTTACTACTTTGCTCAATCTCCCTCTTCCCACCATCATGGTGCATCCCCTCACCAAGTTTGAGAGGAAGGACCTCTGGGGCTTCAAGGTCAACCAGCCCGGACGCCAGATGGAGCCTACCACGGAGGCCATTGTCTTCAAGCTCATGCACGATGACAGGGAGAGAGGCCTTGAGGTAGTGATGCAGGACCTGATAGGACGTCTGCTAGGACGACACTCCCGACAGGTTAGAGGTACCCACTTCCACGTCTTCGGAAGACGTGATGAGGATGGAGAGTCCATCGACTTCGAGGACGATTCGAGGGACGCAGTAGAGCCGATACGCCTGTACCTCCTTGACTTAGAGTCTCTCATTAGACACGTGGACACAGATAGGACCAATGTCATGCTCAGCAATGATGAGCTCCAGGTGCAGCTTCGCGAGAAGGACAAGCTCTTCGCGCAGCAAGACGAGATAGTCAAGGAAATGGAGGCGAAGTTCGAGACTCAGGACAGGAAGTTCAAGAGTCAGGAGAAGCGTGTCCAGGATAGGAACAAGAAGATCCGGGACATGACTGAAGAACTGCAGTCCAAGGACTTCGAGCTCGAGCAGCAGCAGACGGTGATAGAGAGGCTTCGCTCCCATAAGAGGGCTCTCAAGGCCAAGATAGAGACCTTGACCACTAGCATCGAGGAAAACAAGACCGCGATGGAGAACGCAGGTCTTACCTTTGTCGAGGAGGAGATTGATGCTGATGAGTAGATTGACTACTCGTTTATCTTTTATTATCATACTTGTCGTTGAGAACTTGTTATTTGACCATCCGACATGTGGATGGCTTGCTACTTGTGTGTTTTATTTTTTGAACTTGTTATCTTGTTGTTGAACTTTTATCTTTGTGTTGCATTCTTGTGTTTGCTTATGTGATGTAATGTGCATGAAAGCATCTATGGGTATCTCATTCTTATCTCTATTTGAACAAACCACAGATGCCTCCCCGTCGTGCAAACCCCAACCCCAACAACAACATCACTCCAGAAATGCAACAAATGATGACCGCTCAAACCCAGCTAATGCAGATGATGACGACGTTCATCCAGAACCAAAAAATAACAACAACAACAACAACAACAACAACAGCAACAACAACAACAATAACAATAATAACAACAACAACAACCCTCCGGGCTTTGATATGCTTACCAGATTATTGAGATTGAGGCCAGCAAAGTTCTCAGGAACAACTGATCCCATGGTGGCCAATGATTGGCTACGCTCAGTAAACAAGGACTTAGTAACCGTGGGCTGTACGGATGCTGAAAAGGTCAGATTTGCAGCACATTTGCTGGAAGGACCAGCCGCCACTTGGTGGGACAACTTCCAGATTACCACTCCCATAGATGAAGTGACATGGGCTATCTTTGAGGATGGCTTTCGCACTGCTCATATCTCATCTAGAGTGATGAGTCTGAAAAAGAAAGAGTTCCACAATCTGAAGCAGTGCCACCGCAGCGTGGCTGAATATATTGAAGAGTTCAACAATCTGGCGCGTTATGCACCGGATGAAGTTGACACCGATGCCAAGAGAAAGGAAAAATTTCTTGAGGGCTTGAATGATGAGCTGAATCTGCAATTGGCTGTGGCATATGTTCCCACTTATCAGTCGCTCTGTGACAAGGCTGCTATTTTGGAGAACAAAATGAAGCAAGTTGAGAGTAGAAAGAGAAAGCACTCCGACAAGCACAGCTCGGGATCGTCTCACAAACGATCTCATTATGATGACATCGGAAGCTCGGGATCCCACAAGCATGGGAAATTCAACAAGCACCACAACCACAACCGTCATGACAACAAGCATCACCGTAGTCATGACAATGACAAGTACAAGAACCACAAGAGTGGACATAAGAACCACCACAGTGGTAATGGAAGTGGAGGTGGAAGCCAACCTGTTAAGAGAGACATAAGTCAGGTTGAATGCTTCAAATGCAAGAAGATGGGGCATTATGCAAATGACTGCCCCGAAAAGAAAGTTGAAGGACCTAACAAGCCCAACCCTTTTCAGAAGGGACAGGTAAACCACATCAATGTGGAGGAGGTCTATGAGGAACCTGATGCTGTTGCTGGTAAGTTCAGACTCAATTCTATTCCAGCATTTGTACTCTTTGATACTGGTGCATCTCATTCATTCATATCAAGAGCATTTGTTGAAAGAAATGAACTACCGGTAGAAACTATTGGGTGTCCTATAAAAGTAAGTTCTCCTGGTGGAGAAATGATAGTAAATTCAGGATGTCATGATCTAGTCATAGAATTTGGGAAGTATAAGTTTCCTGTTAACTTGATAGTTCTAAACTCCCAAGGATTGGATGTCATTCTGAGAATGGACTGGATGACTAAGTACAAAGGAGTGATAGATTGTGCCAACCATACTGTCTCACTCACAACTCCAGAAAATAAAAGGATCAGATTCAAGACCAACTTTGAAGCAAAAAAGAGTATGCTGAATTCTCTTAAGGGGGTTAGCATGGACAGTGTGCCAATTGTGAGTGAGTATCCAGATGTGTTTCCGGAAGAATTGCCGGGAATGCCACCAGATAGAGATGTGGAGTTTCTTATAGATTTGGTACTAGGGTCTGGACCAATAGCAAAGAGACCTTATAAAATGTCAGTTGATGAACTGAAAGAACTCAAGAAACAACTTGGAGAACAGCTATAGAAAGGATTTATTCAACCAAGTTCTTCATCTTGGGGAGCCCCAGTTTTGTTCGTGGAGAAGAAAGATAGAAGTCAAAGGTTATGCATAGATTACCGTTCACTCAACGAGGTAACTATCAAGAACAAATACCCTTTGCCTAGAATCAATGACTTGTTTGATCAGCTAGAAGGAGCCTGTGTGTTCTCAAAGATTGATCTCCGGTCAGGCTATTTTCAACTCAAGATAAGGGAACAAGACATACCTAAAACAGCGTTCACCACAAGGTATGGATTGTATGAGTATACCGTAATGCCTTTTGGTTTGACCAATGCTCCAGCATACTTCATGAATATGATGAACAAGGTGTTCATGGAATTCCTTGACAAGTTTGTTGTCGTTTTCATCGATGACATCTTAGTCTACTCCAAGAGCAAAGAAGAGCATGAAGGACACTTGCGTTTGATACTTGAGAAGTTGAGAGAGCATAAACTTTATGCCAAATTCAGCAAGTGTGAGTTCTGGTTGGATAAAGTCGGATTTCTTGGACATGTTATGACAAAGGATGGTGTAGCAGTTGATCCTGCTAAAGTTTCAGCTGTGACTGGATGGGAATCTCCCAAGTCCGTGAAAGAAGTTCATAGTTTCCTTGGCTTAGCAGGTTACTACAGAAGGTTCATTGAAAATTTCTCAAAGGTAGCTAAGCCTATGACAGAATTGCTAAAGAAAGACAAGAAGTTTGCTTGGTCTGAAGGTTGTGAACTCAGCTTTTAGGAATTGAAGAAGAGACTTGTGACAGCACCAATCTTGTGTCTGCCAGATTTGGAAAAAGATTTCCAAGTATATTGTGATGCGTCTCATCAAGGTTTGGGTGCAGTACTCATGCAAGACGGTAAAGTAGTGGCTTATGCCTCGAGACAGCTCAAAACTCATGAAGTAAACTATCCTACTCATGATTTAGAGTTAGCCTCTGTTGTCCATGCACTCAAAACATGGAGACACTATCTTTTGGGAAAGCGTTGTGAAGTGTTCATAGATCACAAAAGTTTGAAGTATATCTTCACCCAGAAGGAAATTAATATGAGACAAAGAAGATGGCTAGAACTTATCAAAGACTATGACTTAAGTTTGCAATACCATCCCGGTAAAGTAAATGTTGTAGCAGATGCTCTAAGTCGTAAGGTTTTTGTGAATGGCCTTACCAAGGGAGAATTGCCAGATGATCTGTGTACCCAATTTAGAAAACTCAGATTGGAAATTGTGCCTGAAGGACATCTCATGTCTTTGGATGTTCAACCCACTTTGTTGGACAAGATCAAAGAAGCCCAGAAGACTGATAAGGAAATTAAAGAGATTAAGGAAAAGATTGGCAAAGGAAAAGCCAAAGAATTCCATGAGGACGAACAGGGTACTTTATGGCATGGGAAACGTATTTGTGTTCCACAAGACCCGGAGTTGCGGAAACTGATTTTGCAAGAAGCACACAACTCTCCGTATTCCATTCATCCGGGTAACACCAAAATGTACATGGACATGAAAGAAAGATTTTGGTGGAATAATCTCAAGAAGGACATCGCCGAACACATTGCTTTGTGTGATATGTGTAGTAGAGTAAAAGCGGAACATCAGAAACCAGCCGGTTTGCTTCAACCACTACCTATTCCTGATTGGAAGTGGGACAAGATTGGTATGGATTTCATTACCGGATTACCAAGGACCAGGTCAGGTTACGACTCTATTTGGGTTGTAGTGGATCGCCTAACTAAAGTGGCTCATTTCGTACCCGTGAAGACAACCTACACAAGTGCTAAGTTAGCCAGAATCTACATGAGTAGAATTGTGTGTCTACATGGAGTGCCCAAGAGTATTGTGTCTGATAGGGGAACTCAATTCACTTCCCATTTTTGGAGACAGTTACATGAGTCATTGGGAATGAGGTTGGAATTCAGTACTGCTTTTCACCCTCAAACTGATGGACAAACAGAAAGGACTAATCAGATTCTCGAAGACATGTTGAGGGCATGTGCCCTAGACTATGGAGCCAGTTGGGATGAAAGTCTGCCTTACGCAGAATTTTCTTATAACAACAACTATCAAGCCAATATTGAGATGGCACCATTTGAGTTTCTCTACGGAAGAAAGTGTACCACCCCATTGCTATGGAATGGTGTGGGAGAAAGAAGTTTATTCGGGCCAGATCTTATCAAAGAAGCCGAAGAGAAGGTCAAGTTGGTTAAAGATAGGTTGAAGATAGCACAGTCCCGACAGAAAAGCTACGCAGATCCTAAGCGTAGAGAAGTCACCTACGAAGTTGGCGATAGAGCCTATCTTAGAGTATCACCACTTCGTGGAGTGAAAAGATTCGGTGTCAAAGGAAAATTGGCACCAAGATATGTTGGGCCATTCAAGATTCTGAGTCGCAAAGGAGAAGTTGCCTATGAAATTGAACTTCCAGAATCTTTGTCAGCAGTTCATAATGTGTTTCATGTGAGTCAACTTAAGAAATGTCATCCAAAAATGGAAGAAACTTCTTTGAAGGATACTATACCTTTGGAGGAGGTTCAATTGGGAAGTGATCTCACCTATGAAGAGAAACCTATCAAGATTCTTGAGACTGCAGAAAGAGTCACAAGGACTAAGACTATCAAGTTTTGCAAAGTACAGTGGAAGCATCATTCCAAAGAGGAAGCAACATGGGAAAGAGAAGATGATCTTCGGAAAGACCACCCTCACCGATTTGCTAGCCAAACCGAATCTCGAGGGCGAGATTCACCTTAAGGGGGTTAGATTTGTAACATCCCAAAAATCATGATTTCAAAGATTGCATATCATTCATGCATGCATATAGTTTTGAGATCAATTTCAAACCAATTCCAAGAAAACAGAAGCACATAGTGCTATCATTTTATGTGAGCAAACTTAAATCAAATGACCATACCCATTTGAGAGATTAAGTGTTTTAAAAACCAAGTTTGTTTGTTTCCTTGTTGATTGGATTGAGTGTGGAGTTTGAACAAAATTATACAAAATAAAAATGGTTTCAAAACCATTTTCAAAACATTTGCAAATCAAGTGCTATGGCACTGTTTATTTTGTTTATTCAAAAGAACCAAGCTTGAACAGAGAGACCACATGTTTCTATGCCCAGAAATATGAATGTTGCACCCTACAAAATCCTGGAAAAAGTTTGGATTCAAAAGCTTTTGAAATCATTTGAAAATCAATCCAGAAAATCAAATTAGAAAAATAAAAGGAATAAAGAAAAGGAAAAGGGCCGGCGCTACTATTTTGGCCCAACAGCGAAACCAGCCCAGCTAGCCCACCCGGGTTCCCCTTCTCCCTCTCTCACGCGCAGACGCACCCAGCGAGCCGCTGACACCCGGACCCCACTCCCCCTCTGTTCTATTCGCTGACAAGCGGGCCCTCTCCACGTCGACTCCTTCTTCCCCAAATCGCGCCCGCAGACCACGTCGCCGCTGCCATTGATGCCGGTAATGGCGCGGCGTAATTAGCCTTGATACTGCGAGCGTTTCCTATTGCGCTTCGGCCTATTTAAACCCCACCCCGCCGCGGTCATTTCCCCCCACGCTGCACACTCTTCTCGCCACCAAGCTGCCCCTAATTCGCGTTGCACCGCCGCAGCCAGAGCTAACTCCGGTGAGGCATTCCGGTAAGACCCCATCGCCCCTTGCTGCCTAAACTTGCCAGTACAATCTCCGCGACCATGCGCACCTCCTGACCCCTCTGGTGCATGCTAGGAACATCCAGAGCCTCGGCAACGTCGGTGACCACACGAGAAAGACGACCCCATCAACTCCGGCGATCAATTGCGGTAAGCTCCGAGCGCCCCTTGCCCCCTCTTGCATACGAGGTTGTTCACCACTGTCTTGTGCGTCTCCTAAACCATCTGGTTCGTGCTAGGGCGACGCGGAACCTCGGCAACGACTTCGACAGCAACCACCTGACGCCGTGCACGACTCTGACGAGCTCCAGCAGCCCATACCGTGTGCCCCTTGCAAAGCCACCGCCACCTTGAGCTTCACCAACTCTCTGCGGTTCTGGTAAGCACCCTCTCCCCTCCCCGGGTGACCTAGAACGCCAGCACCGCCACTGACAGACGCGCCGCCGCCAGTCGCCGCCGCTAGCGCCGCTAGGCTATGGTCAGAGCAACGGTAGCCGTTAGATCTGTATCGTAAGGACTATATTAGATCTGAGCGAAATGTTTTCTTTGAATCTGGCGCGTTGGATTTGACTTGATCTGACGGCGCGGAAGGGTGATCCTGAGTGAAACGGTATCGGCCAATAGGATAGCGCCGCGTGGCTAGGGTTTGGTTTAAAAACAGAATTTGAAATCCGATTTATATCCAAATTTGATTTAGCTATAACTTTTGATTCCCACGTTAGATTTTGGCAAATTTTATATCGTTGGAATCAGAAGAGCAAGCCCTTTCCATTTATGCAATGTGTTTAAAGTTTTGCTTCTGTTAAAATAGTTTAATTTGCAGAAACATGTGTAGGGCTTATTTGAGCATATGAAATGCTTAGGAATTGTTTTTAGTGTCAAATAAACTTGGTTTGGCAAGTTTTTGACTTGTTCAAGATGCAGTACTATGCACTTGCTTGGTTGAGTTTTAAAAATCATCACTTAGCATTTTGCATGCATGCATATGTATTTTTGTTTGTTTGTATATGTTGTATGTAATTTGTTGCTACCATTCTTTGTGTAGACTTTGGTGCTAGTGATTGTGATTGTGAAGAGTGCTACTCTCCCAACTACCAAGGAAAGTGGTACTTCATGAATATTTCTATACCTATATTTTGTACTAAGCATTAGAAATATTTTGCTAAGTCTTGCATGTTACTATTTTGCCTATATGCCATGTGGGAAATCCTAAGTAGTTGTAGAATTGCTAGGAAATTTCTAAGTTAAGTTACTATCTATGCCATGCTTAGCCTAGATAGTAGCAAACAAGGGTTGGTGAAATATACATGCTATGATGAAAATATTTCTAAGTCTTTGGACTTGTTTTACTTAATAAAACAACTAAGTCAATGAATCACCTGGGTGGAAAGGGACTTGATTGGTGGTTTTTGGTTGAGTGGTTACACAAGGCCCATGGCTATGGTTTACCTTGTGTATCTCACTTGTGGTATGCCACCCAGGAACAAAGAGATTTTAAAGGCCAAGTGTTGAGAAGATTCTAGTGCAGCCACTTGGCAATATGGGCTCTGCCTGGATCACATAAGTTGCTAGAACTTAGCCATTTGGACAGTTGGTGGTAGTGGGAATGATAGGTTGGAACGCGTCCATTTGGTCTAAGGAAAGGCTTCTGAAAGGTCCTGTCTTGGTGAAACCAAGTCTGGTGGGGAAAGTGCACAACCTCTCCAGATGGAAAAATCTAAGTACTTAACCAAGTCCATGGCAATGGACAACTTGAGCATCAATACATGGAAGCTATCAAGAATCTCATCATTCCAACTTCTAAGTAAAAAACTTGTGGGTGAACAAGGGTGAAGGACCTCAATGTCTATTGGTGGTTCCTTGGGAAAAGTTTTTGACAAAGAAAAACTTAGTGATTTCATCTAATAGGAAAAACCTATTTTGAGCAAAGCAAGCCAAGCTACACTTAGCCAAATTGCATATAGTAATATAGTCCACCTAAATTTTACTAAGGTATCACTTGCCAATACTATTCCAAAGTATTGACCCACTGTGGCTGTAACTTGTGATGTTGCAGGTTACTCTGATGAGGATTAGGTGTCATGAGTCTACACTCAACATGTTTGCCTGTGGCACATGAAGATGAAGACTTATATTTATTTACTTATTCAAACTCTTGTATTAGGCCTGTGGCCTTTGAGTTGTAAAGACTATGTTATCTCTGGAATGGATGTAATAAATGACCTTTGTATCTGTGTACTTCATCTTAAACTGTGGATGCTAGCAATGATCCAGGGACTAGCATTGCAATCACAGGGATCCTTTTCCTTTACAAAGGAGGGATCTTACATGGTTACAACTTACTCTCAGTTCGTGCTCTTGCTCTTATGGGTATTTCTTCTTTCTTTAATTCTCATACCGTGGTCCTAATGTGGAGCAAGTCTCTCAAGGTGGCTTTTGTAGGATATGTAGAATATGACTTGTATGTGGTGGACTTTTCAGGGACCACTACTCTTCATGCTCTATGTCTCTATGCTAAAGCCGACAAGGGCTGGTTGTGGCATCGCCGCCTAGCCCATGTTAACATGAGAACTTTGCAAAGACTTCACTCTGAGGGCCACATCCTTGGAATTAACGATGTTTCTTTTGCCAAAGATCGTGTTTGCAGGGCTTGTATTGAAGGGAAGATGCATGAAACTCCTCACAAAGCACTCAATCAGATCACCATCGAGAGATGTTTGGAGCTCTTGCATATGGATCTCTTTGGTCCACCCTCTCATGATAGACTTGGAGGCAAAAACTATTGCTTGGTCATTGTGGATGATTTCTCAAGATACACTTGGGTGTTCTTTTTCAAGTACAAGAGTGAGACTCAACAAACCGTCATTGACTTTGCTAATGAGGTTCAACGGAAGCACAATGCAACTATTCTCTCAATTCGAAGTGACAATGGCACCGAGTTCAAAAACTATACCTTGGATGAGTTTCTCAGTGATGAAGGAATCAAGCATCAATAATCCACTCCCTACACCCCTCAACAAAACGGAGTTGCCGAAAGGAAGAATCGCACATTGATGGATGTGGCTCGGTCTATGCTAGCTGAGTTCAAGTCTCCATACAACTTTTGGGCCGATGCCATCTCCACCGCTTGCCATGCAACCAACCGGCTTTATCTCCGCAAGAAAAAGAACAAGACCCCGTATGAACTTCTCACCGGGAAAAAGCCTAATGTTAGCTACTTTCGGGTGTTTAGTTGCAAGTGCTACATTCTCAAGAAAGGAGTTCGTTTGTCCAAGTTTGAATCCAAGGCTCAAGAAAGAATTTTCGTTGGCTACTCAAATCAGTGCCATGCTTATAGAGTCTACAACAAAGCCAATGGAAGAGTTGAAGAAACGAGCAACGTGAAGTTTGATGAAAATCATGAGTCTCTTGTTAGGCAAGATGGTGTTTGTGATCCAAGTGATGAAATTCCTCCCAAGGCCATAAGAAGAATGGGTGTGGGTTTCCACCTCCCCATTGAGGATCCCCTTATGGACGAAGGAGAAGGACCAAGCTCTACTCAAGTGGAGCCCTCACTTTCACAAGATCATCTTGCCCCTCAAGGACCTACTTTCTTGGCACAAGCTCCCTCAAGCTCTTCCGAAGCTTCCCATGCTCATGACTCTCCAAGCTCCAAAGATCAAGCTCTTCATCAACAAAATCAACCTCCCCACGATGGGGCTCCTCCTCAAGGCACCTCCCACGGACAAGCTCTTCATCAACCTCATCAACCTCCCCAAGATAGGGCTCCTCCTTAAGGTCACGGCTCTCCCCAAGGTCAAGCTCGTCGAGATCAATAGCAAGTCAATGATCCTCAAGCATCCTCTCCAAGTGATGACTCCCCCGAAGTGGAAATTGATGAAGATGACCCTCGTGTTCGTGCTTATAGTCAAGGCGGCGGCTCAATTGGTGGCAATGACCAAGTGGTAGCTCAAGAATCTCGAGTTGAAGCACAAGCCTGCCGTCAAGCCTATCGTCTCTCCAAGCTTGTTCGAGATGGCCATATCCTTGATAATATCTATGGAGATTTCAATAAAGGTTCCACTACTAGGAGGCAACTAGCTTCCTTTAGCTCTCACCATGCGTTTATCTCTCTTGTGGAACCACAGAAAGTCTTCGAAGCTCTTGAAGATGATGATTGGCTTGATGCTATGAACGAGGAACTTCACAACTTCAAAAGGAACAATGTTTGGACATTCGTTGAGCGGCCCAAAGACTGTCAAAACGTCATTGGAACCAAGTGGGTCTTCAAGAACAAGTGCGATGCGAATGGAATTGTCGTGCGCAACAAGGCAAGGTTAGTTGCCCAAGGATACTCACAAGTTGAGGGCATCGACTACGGTGAGACTTACGCCCCTGTTGCTCGCCTTGAATCCATTCGTATGCTTCTTGCCTTCGCTACCCATCATAACTTTAAGTTGCATCAAATGGATGTTAAGAGTGCTTTTCTTAATGGTCCTTTGAAAGAGTTGGTATACGTCAAGCAACCTCCGGGTTTTGAGGATCCACTTTTTCCGAACCATGTCTACAAGCTCAATAAGGCACTCTATGGCCTCAAGCAAGCCCCACGTGCGTGGTATGATTGCCTTAGGGAGCTCTTGTTAGACCGTGGCTTTGAAGTGGGTCTCATTGATCCCACTCTTTTTACTAAGAAAGTTGGAGGCCACTTGTTCGTATGTCAAATCTATGTTGATGACATTATCTTTGGGTCTATTAACAAAACTTTTAATGAGGATTTTGCCAAGCTCATGACCGACCGCTTCGAGATGTCCATGATGGGAGAGTTGAAGTTTTTCCTTGGATTTGAAGTCAAGCAATTGAGGAAAGGTACTTTCATCAACCAAGCCAAATACATTAAATACATGCTCAAGAAGTTCAAGTTTGATCAAGTCAAAGGTGCCAAGACTCCCATGCCAACTAAGGTTAATCTTGATCTCGATCCCAAGGGTAAGGAAGTGGATCAAAAACTCTATCGATCTATGATTGGCTCTTTGCTCTATCTTTGTGCATCCCGACCGGATATTATGTTGAGTGTGGGTATGTGTGCAAGATTTCAAGCCGCACCAAAGGAAAGTCACTTGGTGGCGGTCAAGAGAATCTTCCGATATTTAGTTCATACCCCAAACTTTGGGTTGTGGTACCCCAAGGGAGCCAGCTTTGATCTTATTGGTTACACGGACTCAGACTGGGCTGGTGACAAAGTGGGAAGAAAGTCAACCTCCGGAGCTTGTCAGTTTCTCGGAAGATCTTTGGTTTGTTGGTCCTCGAAGAAGAAAAACTGTGTGTCTATGTCCACTGCCGAAGCTGAATACATCTATGCCGCAAGCTGTTGTGCTCAATTGCTATGGATGAAGCAAACCTTGAAGGATCTTGGACTATCTTTTGACAAGGTGCCTCTTCTTTGTGACATTGAGAGTGCAATTGCTATTGCTCACAATCCCGTGCAACACAACCGGACCAAGCACATTGAGATTCATCATCATTTCATTCGGGACCATGTTGCTAGAGGAGACATTTCTTTGGAGTATGTTCCCACCAAGGCAAATCTTGCGGATCTTTTCACGAAGCCTCTTGATGAAGCAAGGTTCCGGGAGTTAAGTCATGAGCTAAATATCATTGATTCGAGCAATGTTGCTTGAGTACCTTGCACACCTACCCGCGTCTCAATGTGTATCTTGTTTGGATGTAGGCATGGATTTAGGGGGAGTGTAGTTCCTCTTATGAACAAACGCTATCCCTATTATGCGCACATTAAAGTTTTCATACTCTATAGTCTCTAAAGGAGACCATCTGAGCTTCATGATGAGTGTTGGTAATGAACCCAAGATATATCTTCGCGGTGTCAAGCCATTTACTCTTATATAAGGTGGCCTCGGCCACCGACCCGTTTTTTATTTTTGTTGTCTTTTGACCTTTTTGTGTTTTTCTTGGCTTTTGTTGGCTTTGGTTCTTCACAGTTTGAGCTCTCTATCCTAAGCCTTTCCTTTCCTCAAGCCCTCTCTATTCCCTGCACAAGTTCTTCCTTGTTATCTTCCAAACCTGAGAAGGTCTTCCTGGCATCACCGGAACTTCCGGTCAGATGCCGGAACTTCCGGTCAGCTGGTTATTCGTCTGAACCACCTGCTGACCTGGAACGTGTTCAGCCTGACCCGGAACTTCCGGTCCCTGACCGAAACTTCCGATGGTGCTCCCTGTCCTATATAAGGTGGGCCCTGGGGGAAAACAGGATCTTCTTCCTTTTTCCCCCAAGACCCATCCTCTATTTGGAGCAGCCGCCGGCCAAGACCTCTCCGCTAAGGTGCTCCGGCCCCTTCGTCTCCGGCCACTCCTCCACCGATCTGCTCCGTGGGAACCTTCCCCACCTTGATCTCCCGCCATGGACTCCGGTATTTGCCCTCAACTCCCTCCATTAATGGAGATCTTGCTCTCACCATGGCTTGAGTTAGGGCACACCATGTCTAGGCTAGTTCTTTGGCTAGAACTTGTTGGAAGATCTTGGTAGGCCTAGGGTATCATGCTAGAGTAGATTGGTCCAATACATTCTTGAAAATCTTTGCACTTGTGGCTTTTAGATCAAGATCTAGTGAACTGTTGTTTGGAACTGTCAGTTCGTGGCCTCACCGGAACTTCCGGTGAGCCACGACCGGAACTTTCGGTGGACCATTTTCACCGGAAGTTCCGGCGATTCAGCGGAAGTTCCGGCGACATTGCAACTTTTTCTGTTTGTATTTTTCCAATCTATATCTTTTGTTTCCTCTTCCAAACTTGTGCACTTACCCCCACCTTACCTCCCTATTCTTATGCTTTCCTCTCAGGGTAAGGAGGTACTCGCCAAGGCAAGCGTACCCGTCGACCATCCTCTGACATTCCTCCTGAGATATATGAAGAAGATGTTGAGGTTGTGCGTCCAACCACTCAGACTAGTCGTCAGAAGGCGGCTGCTGCTCGCCGTGCTGCTGCTGCTGCTGCAGGGAAAAGACCTGCTCTTGCTCAGAAGGCCACTGCTGCTGGGCCAGACATGACCAGAGCCAAGATTTCCAAGTGGTCTCAGAAAGCTTACTCTGCTTTCAGGAGTACGGATCCCTACCTCGTGGCTCGTGATCGTCTTTGCTTGGACCCTCACTTTCACAACTGTCGTCAGGAACAGATATATGAAGAAATCTATGCATCGAAGAAGAAGTTCGTGGTTGCTCCTCAAAAGTACATCAATGTGACTCACATGGAAGAGAAGCATGCATACTTTGGCGAGGCTCTTGATATTTGCCAGAAGTTTGGGCTGGTTCCCCTCATGGAGAACCGTCAGAACTTTGATGTGACTGCTATTGCTCAGTTCTACTCAACATTGTTTATTCACATGCAGTCCTCTACTGAAGGTGTGTTGAAGTGGATGACTAGGGACGTGTTTCTTACCGCCACCTGGTCTGAGTTTGTTGAGCTTCTTGGCTATCCCCTTCAGCCTGGCCGCGGGGCAAATGGTTGGCGTCTTCATGGTCCTGAAGCTGCTGATCCTGAGGTCCTGGAGCCTCTCTACATTGAAGGGTGGGGAACTGTTGGGTGTGTGAATCATCTACTGCCAGTTTTTGACATCATGCGCAGGGTGTACTTGAACACCATCTCTCCCAAGGCTGGCAACTTTGATCAGTTTCATGGCTATCAGGTTGACCTCATGCATAAAACTTATCTTCGCCGTGACTCTGACAGGTCAATGGATATTATGCACTTCATCTACTCAGACATGTGGGCGGCTCTTATTGAAAAGCGCTCCTGCATCTATGCTCCCTACATACAGACTCTCATTAATCACAAGTGGCTTGAGACGACTGGCACCCGCTTTCCTCAAGACAACATCACCATTCATGAAGAGAAGAAGCTACGTGTGAGTAAGCACCAAAAGCCTCGTTCTCAAGAAGAAAAGGAAGCTGAACTCAAGATGGCTCGAGATGTTGCTGTTGGTCCCTCCTCTGCTCCTGGTGGCTCTATTGCTGGTGGTCCTTCTCTCCAGAGGCAGCCGTCTTGGGCAAAGAAGCTGCTTGGGAAGGTGAATAAAACTTTCTTCTTTCTACAGGACCGCGAGTATCAGGCTTATGTTGATCAGCGTCACAATATTCAGCGCCAGAAGGCCATCATGAAAACCCTCAACATTCCCAGCTCTCCGATCACAAGCTCTGTCACTATTCCCAAGGATGATTGGATTCGCGACAACTGCCACTGGTCCGAGGATGAGTCTGAGGAGGAGGTCACTGGTCCGTCGCCTGAGTGGGGTCCTTGGGTCCCTGCATCTTCTCCTCCTCCCCCCTCTCATGGCTGGGATGATTAGATTGATCTTTTCTTCCTTTTTGGTGTCTCGATGCCAAAGGGGGAGAAAGATGTCTATTAGGTTGTCTACGGGATTTGCTTGGGTTGAGTCGCGAGCCTGTTCTTGCCTTTGATCTTTTCGTGCTCGCGAACTCTCTAGTTTTATTTGTGTGCTTGTGACTTTATGTCCGTAAACTTATGTGTGCTTGTGGACCTTGTTATGTTCGAGACTATGTGATATCTTATGCAATGCCGTGCGTGTGGTATCTTGTTGTCATCTTATGGGCATATGCATATGGTGGTGTAGCATCATAGCTCTTATTGTTATTTCCACTCCTTTTGTCTCCACCACATTTGGTTGGTTCTGGTATGATTTTCTATCCTTTCTTCTACCTTGCACTTGTGCTATCTTTGCAATTGGTAGGGGGAGCCTCCTTGTATGTGTTGCCAGTCTTGTCCTTAGAGTTTTTCTCTACCTTGCACACATACAGGGGGAGCTTGTCTCGTCCATTGCAAAGATTGCTTTGATTCTATGCAAATCTTTGGGATTGTCATCTAACACCAAAAAGGGGGAGATTGAAAGGACTATATCTTCCCATGCTGTTTTTGGTGTTAATGATAATCCCAATTGTGTTTTAATTGTGCGCTTGAGTTTCAGGGGAAACATTGTTGATGTATCCTTCAATTGTGGTGGATGCTCTCTTGGGATCTCATGAAGACGGTGGCCTTTTAGTTTTCTCCTAGTTTCTCTCCGGTTGTTGTTTTTAGGTCACCGTGCTATTAAGAGGGGGTCCATCTTGGAAGGCTGTGGGAAATCACTTGTTCTTGCACAAACCTATATGCACTGCCACAGCCATCCTACTATTCCGTGAGAGAGTGAGTTCCTGGTCTGTTGGATCCTTCTGTGTCTCACCGGAACTTCCGGCCTGGCGCCGGAAGGTCCGCTCAGGCTTTTTCTGCGGGCTGTTCTAAGCTTTGTTCCGACGCTAGTTTCGCCCCAAGTTCCATTGGTGGATCAGTAACCTTCTGTATGAAGTGTTCTATTTGACGGAACTTGGGCCGGAACTTGCATCGAAACTTGTCCTGCCAAAAGGTCCTGAGCGGAACTTTCGCCCAGCCGCCGGAACTTCCGGCCAGATTCGGTTCGCGACCCAGAAATTCCGCCCCTAGTTCCGCTCCAAGTTCCGCTGAAGGCTCAGTAACCTTCTGTTTTGAAGTGTTCTATTTGCCGGAACTTGGTCGGAACTTGCGTCGGAAGTTCACCGGAACTTCCGGTCTGTTTTGACCGGAACTTCCGGTTGCGCTTCTAGAGCGGGCGTCAACGGTCTGATGACCGTTGGAGCCAGGCTGGGCAGAACTTCTGGCCTCTCAACGGAACTTCCGGTGAGGTCGCGGGGGCTGTAACGGTTCAGCGCGAGGGGGCCTATTTAAGGCACCCCTCTTCTTCCTCCCTTTCTCTCTCGAATTTTTCTCTCTCCTCCATTAATGCTTGAGCTTCACCTCACTAGATCTCTCTCTCTAGCCACTCAAATGACCTGATCTTTTGAGAGGCGAGGGAGGTGACCTAGATCTACACTTCCACCAAAGAAGATTTGATTTCCCCCACCCATCCTTTGTGGATCTTGTTGCTCTTGGGTTTCTTAGAAACCTAGACGGTGTAGGTCATCCTCGGAGCTAAGGCTTGCTTTGTAAAGCTTCGAGGTGTCGTTGAGGGCCTCCAATTGAGTTGTGGAGCCTCCCCCTCAACCTTGGTGTAAAGGTTTCGGTTGGCGCCTTCAAGGTCACCGGGTAGTGGATTGTGAGGCCTCCTTTGTGGGGGAGCTCACCGGAGAAGAAGGTGAGGCCTTTGTGGCGCTCGGTGACCTTGTGTGGCCCCGACACCTCTCCAACATAGACGTAGCTCCTTGGGAGTGAACTACGGGAATTACATCTCTGTGTCCCCTCTCCGGTTACTTCGTTCCCTTCCTTTACTCCTTGCTATTTACTGTTTTTGTGGTTGGTGTTTGTTTTCTTGCTTTAGGTTGTTCACTTAGTTGCATCTCTAGATAACTTCCTTTCTCGTTGAGCCTAAAAGTGAGAAACAAATTAAAATTGGGTAGACGCCTATTCACCCCCCCTCTAGTCGTATCAAGTCGGTACTTTCAGTGAGGATACAATGGAGGATGAAAGTCTAGGGTTTTAGATATCTGGGATCGACCTGTTATAAGGTAGGAGAAGGGGTCTTTATATAGCAGTGACGGACCACTTCCCTCAATATTTGGACGGGAAGGGCTACCATAGTGCCGCTCCTCGAGGTCCCGGTCTACGAGACTACTTTTGGTGGACTGAGTCTTGGACGTCGGGTGCTTCTCCGTCCCTCTGTAAAGCAACCTTCTTTAGCTTCGTTTGTCCTCGTCCGACATTGCCTGTTGTCTCCCTTACACCAAAACGGCAAAGGCGGGCGCTTGCCACGTTGAGGTCATCTGTCCTTCTCTTGCAGAAAAGGTGACAGACCGGTCCTTCCTTTATCGAGGCGAATAGAGAGCGCAAGACCGCTGCACCCCTTATCGGGATCCACCTAGCCTGATGTTGCCTGGTGATATTACCAAACAACCCTTGGCATGCTCCAAGGCATCCAAAGCCTGGCAACACAGTGGAACGCTGCTGAGGGGTCCTCCTCTTGGGTGCATCCTCTGGAGGTCGTCTTCTCGTGTAGCGGGGCTCGCGAGGGGTCACTCGGCCAGGCCTCCTCGGGAGGCACTACAGCCTCTCGAGGACGTGCCTGCTCAGATGATGGGCCTTTCAACCGCCGGGACATGGCACCCCAGTTTCCAGGGCCCTAACACCAAGTGATGTCACCTAGTTCCCCACAAGTATAGCAAACCTCAGTATTTTTTGAACCACATTTGTTTGTACTATTTTGACGTATTTAATCGATACGAGACATAATGAGTAGGATATGAAAGATGAAGGTTTAGTGACTAGAAGGGTGAATATAGGTAATCAAAAAAATAAAAATTAGATCTACTAAAACTAAAGCAACAAGCAAAATAAAAACAAGATCTAGCATGATGGACGAAATAAAATATATATTTCAAGTATAGTAAAGATCTAGATGCAAAAAAAATACCGGATGTATCTCTAAGTTCAAGTTGTTTGCAAAAAATTTATGTCTTAGCTGGAGAGCCTAGGAAGGCGTTCCTAGAAGTCTAATATATCCTGACCTTCGGTTGTTTCCATACTAAGCACTTCCACTAATGCCAACTCGTCATGGACTTTAAAGGTGAATCATATCCTTTACGTGAGTCCCCTTCCTAGCCCATTGAATGACATACTACTACATACTCGTCCCATGACCATTATAAGTTCACATTGACAAGTACGGAGACAACAGAGGATGCCTAGAGCAGCAAGCCTGACAAAGACGGAGGTTTAGAAGAGGAGAAGGAAGAGACAGGCCCGAGCGTTACTATTGCCCTGGACCTAGAGAGCCCTGACTACTCCTCTGATGCCACTGGTACAACCGGGCCGCACCGCCGGTACTACCGAGCCTGGAGACCACCTACCATTGAAACCCGGAGCTACCTCTCCACCTGAAGCCGCTACCACTAGCGACCGGTACTATCGGACCCAAGGACTAGCACTACCGGTCATGCCAGTGTCTGCGCTCACAACAGCTGGGCCACAACCCATGTATCCCCGTTATTATGTTCCAACCCTAATTTTATCTCCAAACTACCCATATGTAAGTGGTTGGCCTATAAATAGAGCCCGCACCCCTCATGTATTTGGTAGGCATAGGTGATAGACTAGAATATAACCTCCCTCGTGGAATTTCTCTAGTTTTGCCTCTTCCCCTTACAAGGGGACTGACTATGGTCACCAACCTCTATGGATTTGTACTTTGAACATCCTTAGTTGTACAACATCTTTACTTTGAGTTGGATCTGATAAATTTATAAAGATACTCTCCAAGGTGTTCTTCCCTCTCTGATGTGGATCGACAGGAGCATGTTGATCGATCTTTTCTTGCAAGGATTCTATCAGACCGATGGCCACCGGAGGGAGCAATAGGCATTGTATTGTGTTGTGTTTGTGTGTGTTCACCGTGTTCTTTGTGAGGTGTGTGTTTGCTTTCAATATATTCTTCCTTTCTCTCGCTTTTATCATCAATTTGACCACGAGATCCATGAAGATTGGGCGACCCAAGGGGTCACCCCTAACAAAGTCGCTGGTAGATTTCACTTTATTATCCTCGAGTGAAGTTCACGAAGAACTTTCCCAATCCCTGATTATTGGTCTTGAGGTGTTATTTAGACATTCACAAACTTCTTAAGGCAGATTCAAAAGATGGAAACTATACATCGACGCCTAGCCCACTAAGAGATGCCAAACCTCCAAAAAGGTTTTCATGCTACTTCCAAATATCACGCTTGTAGGAATACCACTAGTAGAAAATAGGTCTTTTGTCTGACGCTAATATGAGTTTAGTCCGGGTTATATTTAGATAGTTATACTTAGACACGGGACTAATGTTAGCATTAGTCCTTATTTCAATAGCTACGGGGCCAGTCATCTTTAGTCCCGGGCCAAACAGAGCCTTTAGTTCCGGTTGGAGATACCAACCGAAACTAAAGGGTAGTAACATTTATTCACGCTCGATGTCTTTAACCGGGACTAAAGACAAACCTTTCGGTTGGAGACACCAACCCGTACTAAAGGTAAACATACATTTTTCCTCTGATGCTTACCTCGTGCAAAAAAAATTCTAAAAAAATAAACAAAAATGATAAAAACTTCATATTTCAAAATCCTTTGACATTTATGTACCTCACGCCACCAACTTTTAGGGAAATTTTTAAATTTTGACTTTTGATTTTTTTTGTAAAAAAAGGTTGTTCCAAATTAAAACAGTTATAACTTTTGCGTACGAACTCAGAAAAAATTGTGTAATATATGAAAAAGTATCTATGCGAATAGTTACATCCGATTTCAACCACCTATGGCCGTTTGCGAAAATGAAAGATTTTCAAAATTCCAAAAAGAAATATGAAAGCAGGAAGATTTTAGGTTTTGCGAGGAAAAAATTAGAAAAAATGATATTTTTTGAAAATTTTGAATTTCTTTTGTTGTTTATTTTATTTTTTAAATATTTTGAGATTTTATATTATTTTGGATATTTAGATTTTTTATTTTTTTAGATTTTGTTGAAAAGTTTGATTTAAAATTAGTAATTGAATTATGCATAAAGATTATTTAGAATTCATTTTTCTTATTATTACTTAATCATTGTTGCTTATTTTTAAAATTATTTGGAATTTAAAAAATAAAATCATATGCTATCAAAGTCTAAGGGTTAATAGAATTGATATCATATAGCGTAGTCTTGGAAGCTAATTTAGGAGGAACTCAAAAGCTAAGCGTGTTAAGGTTGGAGCAATGTAAGGATGGGTGATCGATAGAAAAGTTTGACCATGAATATCTTTACTATTAAAAGGGAGTTGGTGATCGTAGGTCGCCCTCAAACATCAAACATTGAAGCAATCTAGATAGTCAAATCATCCTCAAACATGTCCACCAAATATTAGGAGAATCAACACCGTTCAATCTCCCTCGACAGAGGTCCACTCGGTTAGAAAAAATAACCAATTTGGAAAGCGATCATATCTTTCTGCCTAAAGAAATTGTCACATTAATCACGTCATGTCTCTAATATCCCTTGATGGCGATCATTTAAACAACCCAGGTCTGCGCTCCATCCTCTCTCGCAGGGTTAACATGATATCTGGTTCCGTGATTAAGGAGTGAAATAAAATATCAGATCGTGTCTCCTACCAAACGCGAAATCCTCCATCCAGAACATGCCGCCGCCATGCTCTTTCTCTCTGTGGCACCTCCTCTTATCAAATCAGCTTCTTTCTCTAGCTTCTTCTATTGGGGATATGCTATATGGGTATCCTTATAGTATGTCTCTTATCTGACTAACCCGGGTGGCCCATAGTCGGTAGCATGGCCTATGGCCTGCTGGGCGGCCCAGTTAGGTGGATCTAGAAGGGAGGCCCATGCCGGATAAAGGAAGGCTACGGTGGAGTCACCAGCGTACCCGGAGCCTTGGAGTGCAAGATACACAAGACTAGTAATAGACGGTGTAGGACTCTGTGACCTGTCCGGCTAGGACTTTTCCCTGTAATCCTAGGACCTGGTGACTATATAAGTCGGGCCTATGGGAGCCTTTAGGGCACGTTCATAGAGAATCTCAGATAACCTCGCACAGCGAACCTATCTCTGTAACTCGGCATATTGCCATTATAGTGATTTATAGCAGGAGTAGGATTCCGC
This sequence comes from Avena sativa, assembly GCA_916181665.1. Taxonomy (NCBI): domain Eukaryota; kingdom Viridiplantae; phylum Streptophyta; class Magnoliopsida; order Poales; family Poaceae; genus Avena; species Avena sativa. Next base: position 205,039,704 of record OV702282.1, read on the forward strand.
CACCATCGTGGGATCTGAACCTAGGTAAGCTGTGTTACCTCGTACCCGTCAACCGTCCGCCTTACCCCACGTCTCTAAACACGCACTGTGAGGACCCCTCCATGGCGTACTCGTCGGCAATACCACGACAGTTGGCGCCCACCGTGGGGCAAGATGCGCTTCAGGCTCTTCAGCGGGCGAGGACCAAAATCTTCGCGGGAATCGGCGAAACCGTAGCCATCGGCCGCGTTCTCTTCTCTGGCAACGTTCTGATCGTCCCTCCCGTCGAATTCTAGATCCCGGCGAAGACGAACCCTACGCGGTGTTCAATCATTCCTATCGGAGACATCCACCTCTTCATCGGTGAAACCGACTCGGGCACTAGTTCCCTGGGAGTCGGAGGAGCATCAAGACCCGCACGGACCGCCTACGGGCAGGATACTTTCGCGGAAGGATCGATGTCGGATCTCTCTTCGGAGTTTGCCGGCAAAGATCGGAAAGCATCAAGACCCGCACGGACCGCCTACAGGCAGGATACGTTCGCGGAAGGATCAATGTCGGATCTCTCTTCAGAGTTTGCCGACAAAGATCGGAAAAATTCAAGGCCCACCAAAACCACCCCTGTGCAGGATATAAAGGTGGAAGATCACTGCAAATCCGCCGGCTTAGTCCGTGCGTCTGGACAGCAGAGATCCAAGTTCGTCGGCGTGGTTACCATCTTCGATCTGGCGCGCTGCGTTCAGAGAGAGGGCGAAAACCCCCGCGATTACCTGGCCAGGTGGATCCGTATACGAGCCGACTTAGCCCACTACCCCGATGATAGCTCTCTGTATCACTTCGTGGAAGGACTGGACCGTGGCACGCTTCTCCGACATTCTTTAAGACGGCAGCAGGCAACAGGACGCCTTACCCTCAAAGAGATGGTGAGCACCGTCAATAGCTACACGGCAGCTGACGCGGCGGCCCAGATGGAGCTCGCGCTCAGAGACGGAGAACCTCCGGCTCAGCAGCCACCGCCACGCCTCCCGCCGCCATCGTCGTAGTAGCACCACCACCTCCAGTCATCGTCGAGCCCGTTGCACCTCCACCGCCCGTCATCGAGGAAGTCCTAGCACCCTCCGACTCTGTCATTGACACGCTTTATGCTGATTTCAGTGCAGATTCCGAGGAGATAGACTTCAGTCCAGAAGAGCTAGACTCCGCTATGCAAGAGATGGAGGAGGAGTACTCGCGCGACGAGCAAGCCAACAACGCCGTCGCGTCCCGAGGGGTATTCGTCACCATTGGGATGGCAATGGATGAAGATCTACCCGGACGAGCTCCGCCTACAGCGCTGGAAAAGGGGAAGGGGCCACTTATTGCTGCTGATGATGATCGCACAAAAGTCATGCCTCCTCCGCCCAACCTAGTGCAGCAGCCGCAGGAACTCGGCTCCGGCCCGAGCAACAACAACACCACAAACTTGCCGCCTCCAGCATCCACGTCTGCAGCAGCCCAAGTTACTCCAGCTGATAGAGTGATGTACGGCAATCTCCTCGTCGAGCCACTGACCGTTGCTCATATCCGGAATGTGACCCAGCTTGATGAGAAGCGCCAACAGCTGCTGGAGGAGGCGCAAGCCATCGCGGAGCAAGGCGCTAAGCTAGATCGAGATCTGGTCAATGCGCAGAAGTCCATAGAAAAAGCTAGAGCAATGGAGGCTGAGTACAAGATTCTGCTACAGCAGAAGAAGGCTAAGAAAGCTCCAGCTCGCGTCATCAACGATCCTGGTGTACGGCGCAACCTAGGATGGGCTCCCTCTAAGCCGACACAGGCCAAGCCATACATTGACAGTGAAGGCAAGCAGGTGATGCCCACCCCACTCCTTAACCTTGCCATCGCAAAGACCCTTCTGGAGCAGGATAGATCGCCTGAAGCAGTGGAATAGGTCTACGACCTAGTGGCCAAGGCGGTGAAGCAGCAGGAAAAGGCCACCTCTCAGAGGCTTGAGTCTAACCCAGCGCTCTGCCAGTCTAGCCAGTACAAACCGCCAAGGGACGGATCTCCTCTTGATGTCGGGTCCCAAACGGGTTCATCAGAACGAAGACGGAGGGATGCACGCAACAGGAAGGATGCTATCCCAATATCCTCCGACCACGGAGAAAAGGCCCGACCTCGTCGCCCATCACCACCACCTCGATCTCCCCGACATTGCGAAGATTACAAATCTCACCATCATATGGATATGCCCCCACCAAAGCAGTGTGGCATCGTCATCCGCGATAACACGGAGCAGACCCGCCATGATGGAGAGTGCAACCAAGGACATAAGAGCAGGTCACGCCATGACCCTCCACGTCCGACAAGCAACCGTGACAGGCGTGAGGCGTCGCATGAGGGTAACAGCAAGAAGGCTAACCCACCGCCACCTCCGCCTCCGTCACCACCAAGCAGTCACCATGGCGGAGGAGGCCCGCGTCGTTCACGCATCCCGTCCCCTGTTGACAATAAGAAGAAGAACCCGGAGCCATACGATGCGCGTTCGCGGATCGATAAGATCCACGAGGCCCGGGAAGGACCATACCTGGGACCATGTTGATTTGGACCTGCAATACAGTCCGCAATTTACCCCAAAGGTTTTTGGATTGACAAGACCATCAAGCCCTATGACGGCACCGCCAATACAGCCACATGGTTGCAGGACTACGGCAACGCGGTGGAGATTGCCGGAGGCAACCCCAACGTCGCCGTCAAGTACCTCCCATTAATGTTGGCAGGTACGGCCCGTCAATGGATCGACGACTTGCCGGAGAAATTTATCTACAACTGGTTGGACATGCAAGAAGCGTTCACCAAGAACTTTGAGGGTACGTACAAGCGTCCCTGCACTGTGGGCGATCTACAACGGTGCGTGCAAGAAAAAGACAAGACATCTCACGCCTACCTCTCCCGCTGGCTGGACATGTAGAATTCCTGCGCAGGAGTGCACGCTCAGACCGCCATGGCCGCCTTCATCGATGGGTTGGAAAGGGGCACGTAGCTCCGACATAAACTGAAGCGCTTGCAGGACAATCACCAGCTTGACTTGAACCAGATGATTTAGTTGGCTAGTGAGTTCGCAGCTGCTGCCGACGACGACGCTTGCGGCTCCTTGCCGGCAACGGCCGTTCCAACTCAAGCTCGGAGGAACAGCAGTACAAAGCGGAAGACCGCTCCAGAAGAAAAGCAATCTACCGACATGGTCGCTATGACTTTTGCAGGACGAGGGGAGGGCGGACAACATGGCCGAGGAAGGGGAGCTGGTCGTGGACAACAACGAGGAAGTGAAACCACCTCGGCGCCGCTCCGCTTTCCCCAAACCTACAAGGAGTACCACGATATGCCATGCCTCGTACACCTCGACATCAACGGCAAAGCCACCCATACCAATCGACACTGCAAGTTCGTCAACGACCTTAAGGAAGACCCGGAGTCCGGCTACAAGCAAAGTCGGAAGAACAGACCACGCGGCAAGGGCAAGGGTAAGAAGAAGGAGGAGGAGTCCAAGGATTCAAGTGACATGGACGAGGACATTGACTCCAAACACGCCGCCAAGAGCGACGACAAGGGCAAGAACCCCTTCGCAAAAAGAACCCAGTCTACCACACTTTCCTTGGCACCCCCACCGTCCGACAACAGAAGACCTCTCTGAGGATCCTGATGGCTACTCTCCCCCCAGTCCCCCAGTACCTGCGCTGGTCGGAGGTTCCAATAACTTGGGACAGGATGGACCACCTAGACCTTATACCCACGGAGAACCAGTACGCCATGGTCATCAACCCCTTGATTGACGGCATGGAGTTCACCAAGTGTATGGTGGATAGTGGAAGCAGCATCAACATCATGTACCTGGATACACTGCAAAAGTTGAACTTGACGGAGGCAAACCTAAGGAGGACCAACACCATCTTCCACGGCGTAGTTCCTGGTCGGGAGGCTCGGTCCCTTGGGTGCATTACACTTCAGGTTGCCTTTGGCGATGTTAATAATTACCGTCAAGAGCGCATGACCTTCGAGGTGGTCCCCTTCAAGAGCGTGTACCACGTCATATTCGGCCGCGACATATTCCACACATTCATGGCCAAGCCATGCTTCGTCTACAACAAGCTCAAGATACCCGGACCAAACGGCATCATCACCATATCCGTAAGCTTTACCAAGGCAAGGGACTGTGAGATCAACGAAGCAGCCGTTGCAGAAGCTGTCCTCTACAGCAAAGAATTCAAAGAGATCCAGAGCAAGGTCGATGACTCAGATATGCCCGCGTCGAAGAAGCAGATCTCCAACTCCGCTCCTGCGTTCAAGGCCGCCATCGAGACCAAGCCGGTGGAACTTGTGGTAGGCGATGCCTCCAAGGTCACTGCCATTGGGACGGACCTGGATCCCAAATAGGAAAGCGCGCTCGTCGAGTTCCTCCGTGAGAACATGGACATCTTTGCCTGGAAACCTGCCGACATGAAAGGTGTACCTAGGGAACTTGCCGAGCATAGCTTAAACATTGATCCAAAATGCAAACCAGTGAAACAACCTCTACGACGCTTTGGAGATGAGAAAAGACGCGCCATTGGCAAAGACATAGCTAGGTTACTTAAGGCTAGATTTATCCGAGAAGTCCTTCACACCCAATGGGTGGCCAATCCTGTACTTGTCCCTGAAAAGGGAACCAATAAATTAAGAATGTGCGTTGATTACACCGGCTTGAACAAAGCATGTCCCAAAGATCCGTTTGCTTTGCCTCACATTGACCAAGTCATTGACTCGACGGCTGGCTCGGAACTTTTGTGTTTTCTCGACGCATACTCAGGATACCACCAGATCAAGATGAGAAAGTCGGACCAATTGGCCACTTCGTTCACTACCCCATATGGCATGTTTTGCTATGTCATGATGCCCTTTGGGCTGAAAAACACAGGTGCTACTTACCAGCGGACAATGCAATGTTGCCTCCACGACCAAATTGGTCGGAACGTTCACGCCTATGTGGACAATATCGCGGTGATGTCTAAAAAGTCAAACGACTTAATCTCCGACTTAAAAGAAACCTTTGATAATCTCCGAAAATACAACATGATGCTTAACCCTAAGAAGTGCGTCTTCGGGGTTCCAGCCGGAAAATTGTTGGGCTTCATCGTTTCCCAGCGTGGAATCGAGGTCAACCCGGAGAAAATCAAGGCCATCTTGAATATAAACCATCCGACATGCCTAAAGGACATTCAACGACTAACAGGTTGTGTTGCAGCAGTTAGTCGGTTCGTCAGCCGACTTGGAGAGAAGGTTGTACCACTGTACAAGTTGCTGAAGAAGGTGGACAAATTCACGTGGACGGACGAAGCAGATGCAGCATTGAAGCAGCTCAAGGAGATTCTTTCCTCAGCGCCCATCCTTGCAGCACCCGAGTGTCGTGGTGGCGGCACGGCAGATGCCATGGGTAGGCTAAAGTATGGGGCCAATGGATGCTAGTGGGATCTGGGGAGGGAAGATGCAACTGTCTCTTCACTCAAGCTGCCAAAGTGATGATCTTTATTTTTCTCTTGATGGGTTACAAATGCTCCTTGAGCTGTATACAGGGGGACAAGATGAATCTCCCCAGCCTAACGGTGCTCAAAGAGTCGATCCCTCCCTCAGGGTCCAGGCCTCCCCTTTTAAAGGAGTGCCTTGGGTGCCCTTAGGGCTGACGAGGCAAGCATATTCGTGGAATATGCTTGTCCCAAATTAGTAGTTCGGCGGCCTCCTTTCCCTGTCGCCCTTCTAATGATGGCAAGGCTCTAGTGGCCTCCTCCTGTGTGCCTCGGGCTCCTGCACTGTCACTTCCGTGACCTCCTTCTGCCCCTCTGACGCTGTGCATCCTTGTCTCTTGCGCTTGGCTCTGCTCTGATTCCTTCTAGCCTGCAGCTATAGTTTGACCTTGGGCTTCTCCTTCTCCTGCAAGCTTCGTATCACTCGGCCTTACCTTGTGTTACTCGGCTCGTTCTTCACCTGCATCACGATCACTTGGGTAACCCGGCCGATTCTCTCAGTAACTCGGCCGGGTAACTACTTGATACATATACGTGGGCTTCTTGCCTACGTTCATCGGCCGACATATACATGATTCGGCCGACTTGGACTGTAACTCGGAAACTAGACGGGGATAGTACCTCTGTCTTTCCCCGTCTTTGACCTACCCGAGGTTAACCCCTCGACATTAGTCCCCGAAGCTGGTGTGGCCCTGTCAATAGATTTGGCCGGGTTATATCAGCTTCATTATATTCTTTAGTCTTGTTTCCGAGTTATGTCCTCGTCCGAGGTCTCCTCGTTCCTTCCCTGGTACGCCATGTCCTACGTGTCATCCCATCATTGTTCTTCTAGTTTTTAGGTCCCTCTACAGTGCTTACTGACAAGTCTACAGTGAATTCTGCACCTGCTGCGCCGTCGCTGCGACGCCTCGGGTGCTGTTCCCCTTGGCGATTGTAACGACCCCTCTTCATGTGTGGCTGTTGGTGTGGCTCCGCTCACCGTCGTGCGTTCGTGCTGCACCCACGATCTACACGGATAACTGCCACACCCACGATCCCACTTCCCTGTTCATGGCTTGACTATAAAGAGGGGAACCGCGTTTGCGGGATTCACCTTTCCCCTTATCGCTCGCCTCCGTTCTCCTTCTTCCTTTCGCCGGCGCGTTTTCTTGCGGTTCTGCCGCCGCTCGCCAGCCAGAGCCTCCGTCGGCGGATATTCCGCCGCGCCGTTCTACTCTTCTTGCCCGCGCTCCGCGGCTTTGACTCCGTCGCCGGTGAGTCCTCTCTGGCCGTCTTGCCCTGTTCTTTCCCTAGATTCATCTGCTCCGTTTTCGTGCTCGGGCGACGGTTCCTCCGTTCCTTCGCCATTGTTTTCGCGCAAAGTTCCGACGGGGCCTTGCAGCTCTAAACTCCCCTCCACCGCCAGTCTTTCCTCCGGCGATCTTTCCGGCGCACGTATGTCTAGTTCGTTTAGCGGCGCTCTTGTCGAGGACGACGACGCTGGCTCCGGGCCCGAGCGAGGCTCGTGGCAGGGCTCTTCAGTCACGCGCCGTGAGATTGAATGGCTCATCCGGACTCGAAGGATTCCCGCCGAGGTTTCTTTTCGTTTACCCGGCAGCGAATCCTCTCCAGACGTCAGAGAGGGCGAGTATGTGGTTTTCATGTCTCACTTCGCCCGCGGCTTCGGTCTCCCTCTTAGCGATTTCGCTAGAGAATTCCTCGATTACTTCGGCCTTCAGCCGCATCATCTTCCTGCGAACGCCATAGCTTCCCTTTCTGCTTTCATCTCTGCTTCGGAGGGTTACTTCGGCCTGTGGCCGTCAGTACATGTCTGGTCGAAGTTCTTCCAGATCCGCTCAAACGTTGTCCCTGACAAGACTCTGCACCCTTCCGAGAAGTTGCTCACCCAATGTGGGGCGGCGTCTATAACACCTCGGAGGAAATCCGTGTTCCCTCGTGTCACTGGGTTGGAGTCGTGCAAGAAGTGGCACAAGTCATTTTTCTACGTCAAGAACAGAGGAGCGGAAGACAAGATTCGGCTCCCTCCATTCTCAATTGGCCCACCTTCTAAAGTGAACTGGCTCTATAATCCGAGGAAAACTCACGCCTTGGCCGAGGCCTTCGAGATTCGGCTTAAAGAGTTGATTCGGGCCGGGTTATGCAGCGAAGACCTGATGGCAACTTTCATTAGTAGCCGGATCTGCCCCTTCCAGCAACGGACCCACAAACTGTGCTACATGAGCGGTCCCCTTGACCCTAACCGAGTCTCGACCGTGGAGCTGGATAACTACCTCATTTATAAGCGCATCCGAGCTATCTTCAAGACCGAGATGCCTGAGGATTGGTCCTGGGGATTAAAACCATTCACTCGCGATCGTCCGCCTCCCGAGGTAAGCTTAATCAGCATTGCTCTGTTATTCCACTATTTTTAGAAACTGGTTTATTTAATTCTCTTTCTCCTCGTCTTGCAGAGGTTCGCAGAGCAGAAAACGAGGACGCCGAAGTTCTGCAGCTCCCTTGGCCCGCGGACAGGAGTACCCCGGATACTGGTGAGCCGGACTCTGAGGAGTTCGTCCCTAAGTCAGATCCTGCTCCGGCTCGAGCTCGCGGCAAAACTTCAGCGCATGAGGAGGAAGGTGATTCGGACGAGGTCCAAATTCTTGAGGTAGTTGCCGCCATGCCTATTTCTTATGCATTTCCGGCTTCTACCTTCCCAGCTAATCCGGCCGGTCAGGTCCACGACGCCGAGCCTATTGCTTCCCGGCCTCCCGTTACCTCGGTGAAACGCGGGGCTCCTGCTAGTGCCTCGGAGGCGGTTCCTAAGAAGCGAACAAAGACATCCGCTCCGAACCCTCCCAGGCGCAGGACTATGCCTGGGGTCGCCGGGTAAGTTCTCCTGCCTATATTTCTTGTTTCTCTCTCTGTTCCTCATACTGACGAATCTATTTTCTTATTTTTGCAGTGCTCCTCTCTCTGTTAAACCTGGCGGTCCTAGTATGACTAGCCGTCCGATTTGTCCGCCATCTCCTCCTCCCGCTGATGATACCAGGATTCCTAGTCCTATTCGTCCTGCTTCTCCTCCAGCTCCGAATACGTCGCCTGTCCGTCGCGATATCCCTGAGACCCCTTCCATTGACCTGGATTCGAACCGGCCCTCCGAAGTTTTCGTCGAGCCTGCCGCCCCTTCTATGGGCCCCAGCGCTGCTACTGAGCTTCCATCTACTCCGGCAGTTTCTACGGCCATCCCGACCTCGGCCGAAAAGGTCGTTATCCCGGCGCCCTCTGCGACCTTATCCTCCGCTGCTCCTAAGGACTCCGTCCCTACTTCCGAG